>OX940937.1:4744175-14744175 GCA_954870645.1 Agrotis clavis | reverse complement strand
CTAAGTGAGCTTGACCGGCAGCACACCGATAGCAACATTGTAATGCCGCGGCGTCGGATAAACCAAAATAAACTCTCGCGCGTAGCCATTCAGTACAATTTTGCTTGTGCACGGGAAGTTTAGGCTAATATAAAAGTAGGTGGGCGGTACGGCTGCAAGTTAAAATGTGCTTTATTCTTTCGTGCATAGATTTTACATTTGTTTGATTGTTTTTTGGAAGTGTCCGATCTGTTAGTAATCTGTGGTTTTGGTAGGCGTTCTCTGTTATTCCAAAATACAATCAATTCAAAAGTTGGAAGCTTATTTGGAGTTCAGCTTATTTACACTATAATATTTTCGTGTAGGTTTTTGTTTTTAGTTGAACACTGTTTTTAGTTGCGTCTGTTAAAGGTCACAAAGCTTTACAAAAAAAAACTGAAAAACAGTTAGCAAATTAATGAGATTTCTTTGAAACAACCCAAAAAACTTTCTCTAACAGACAGCCGCGTTCAAATCGTACTTTTTAGGACGGAGTTTTAAAAATACAAAAATATTCCTGTACTAAAACAACATTAAGTAAAGAGATCGTTCACTCGGCTCGCTCTGTCGAAACTTCGTCTAAAATCCGAAACGTAATGTACCGAATAAATTACAAAATCTTTTTATCTGTAGATCTGGACTCGACGGCAATCCATCTGGGAGGGCTTAAGAAGTTAGAAGAATATTCAAGTCGTTTGTTCTATTATTGGTTTGAAATCGGAATGTTGATACTGGCCGTTGATCTTCTGCGTTCGGATTTTGAATCATGAGGCTGATAGGCCATACGCATTGGCAGAAAGGAGGCTGTCACTTGTGTGACCTCTGCGTCAGTTAACTGTCAAAAGTAAACAAGCATAAAAGTGCTTAACAAAATTGTATGTCATTTCTGTGAATAGTTTTAACATTAATGATAATTAAAAATAAATGTTGATTAAAATTACCCATTTTTTGTGCAATTCTCCGTTCTCTCTCTCGTGGTAAATCTTTTATAAAAGAATCTAGTTCGTTCTGCCATTTTGATTTCGAGCGCCAGGTTATCGGTTGGTGTTGCTTGAGACTCAATAACTTTAGCCCATAGCTCATAGCTGCCTTCTACATTCGAAAAATACGACAAGCCCAATTCCGTTTTTGACTATTATCGGCTTTTTAAATTTTGGAACGCATCATCGAGTTCCTATCGTGACTAAAATAAAAAAAATTGTCTTTGCGTCTAACCCATTTTCTATTTTTGACTGACATGCACATATCTTGTCACTGTTATCGCGAGACCCCCTGCATTGTATCGACCGCATTTTGTGGAATGCGAGTTTTAAACAAAGCATAACCGTTTGGTTGAAAGGTTTACACAATAAAGTGTTGCTGTATGCGCCGACAAACAAAATTGAATCAACACTCAATAGGACGAAGGGAAAGTTATCATCCCACATCTTGGTTGCGTAAATTATGTGGTAAGAGTACACATAAGATGTAGAGTGCCTTAAAAGAAGGTTACATCATCATCATCACCATCATTTCATCACGGGGTCACACACTGCTGGGTATAGGCGACAGAAAAATAAAATAAAATAAGGCAGCTAGTAATAAAACATTAAAATGTTTTAGGTACTATTTCGTATTTTAAAATCTACTCTGCCGTCAACACGGAATATGATGCCGGTAATACGGAGTGAAGTTTTTATAATCATAAAAACAATACTTTTTAACTAATAAGTTTTTCAAAAAGACACTCATAAAATCGAAATCCATTCTGCGAACTTATTTGCCATCTTTTCTTCCAAACGATTTGTTCAGCTTCACCAAGGTCTTTTTCTTTTTGTTGTATTTTTGAATAACAAGTGCCTACTATTTTAAAGCAATCTGAAAAAAGGAAAAATACTTGCTTCATTTGTTCTGCTCTTTTTAAAAGCAGTCCTCTCGTTATTTTTACTAACCGTTTAACGTGGGAGTGGCTTTAAAATAAAAAATATCGTCGTAATATTTACATTTTGCGAACGACGACTATTAAAGACTCCATTAGAAGCACTCTATAGCTTATTCATACTCTAATGGAATCTATTCTGTTTTCTGTTTGTTATAACAATGAGAGTTATGTCTTTATTTTAGGAATGTGAGCTATAAATTTAATTGTGTGAGTTTTATCATTTGCCCTATGACATAAGATGATGAATGTACAATGGATTTGGGTCGAACACCATAATAAATCACCGTGAAATAAACAACGGTCTTACTTACTTTTTCCTTTTCCCTGAAAGATTAATAGGCTAAAGTGAAGTACATTTTTATCTACTTTTTTGAACGAAAGTCGGCTTTATAAAGGCCACTGCATTTATATTTTTGCAATTTCTTTATACGTTTATGGTTTTTGCGATAAAAAGCTAGAGTGGACTGTGTGTTAGTTTATTTTCATGAGGGTTTCATTTAAAAACGAGTTGATATTAAAAATTGTAGCAATATTGCACGGAACTCGTTGAAACTTTTTTTTCTCTCCCTAGGTTTCTAACTATTTCTGTTACCATAAGTACCTAACTATTTTAATTACCTCCATGTCAGCTATGATGCTGGTTTTTATGTTGCTTATTTTCTGATTATCAAATAAGGGATTAAGGCCTTTGTCAAACAGACAGGCGATAGCGAACCGAACCGAATCATGTCATATAAAAATGCGTAAGCGATCCGATACTTATGTGACAGGCTTCAAACAATTCCATACATTACAAACAAAAACGCTACGCCACGCATTCGGTTCGTCTGTCAGTTTGATAAAGGCATAATTGTCAAAATTAAAAGCCCTTTGGTTTTGAGTGACCGATTATCAAATTAGCATTTTTTGACAGTTTTTGATCTACAATTTTGCATGAGATAGCATAGTTCCTAAAGCGGATAACTTCTACGTAACGTTCTCAGATTATTGAGTCTATTATTTCGTACAAATGTAGATATAATATGTATTAACTACTAGTCATCGTTGTTTTATTTGCTCGTCGTAACAGGTGACATCATGTCACATTATTGGAGTTTTCACAGGTTTTGTACAACCTTTTCTCCTGGGAGTCTGGGTCTCGAATGTATGCCCATTCATACATAAGAGATCTACACATTTGAGAGACATAAACATTTTCACCCAGAAGTAATACTAATTATAAATATCTTAATCCACATCCTGATACAATTTCTTTGATGGCTGCTTCTAAACATTATTTAAGACTAGACACCGGCAATTGCCATCGTTGATTACTTACAGACAAAGATCGGAATCATAAGATTGCGTATCCAGCGTTACCTTTTCAGTTTCAATCGAATTTATATAACTTATTTCTTTTCTATATACAGGGTGACTTTTTTAGCACCGTCCAAAATTTTTCTAGGCGTTAGGTATATCAATCACTAAGCCCATTTTTGAAAAAAAATCGATACGTCAAATTGTCATATTAAATCATTTTCTCATCCGCTCTGCGTGGTCACTAAGCTAAACGTTAATAATTTACACTTGCCGACGCATGAAACGGGCAGAGCGCACCCCGCCGACCCCCCGCCCCGCCCCGCTACACCTGAGCGACACATCACAGCGCGGTGTCCAGGTTCATCAACTTTTTATAGATAACATTGAGACGTGATATCTCGATATTTTTGTATTGAGTGATACAAAAAGAAAAAACACGTATTCAATGATTTTCGCCAAAGATTAATATATTAAAATTTGGATGGTGACTAAAAAATCACCCTGTATAAAGATTTATAAATCATTCATAGAAAGTCACTTCACCTTTGACAACATTCTTCTAAGAGCCTTCTTGACGACTGCTGCTTCTTTGATCAAAGGTTTCTCAAAAGTGGTTGCCCTAGTAACTATTCATCAGTTTCGTATTACTGTAGGACTGGCACTTGTTAAATTACTATCTGCAATATAATATCCATTGAGAATATTTAGTGTTAGAGATGGGCCTACTATGAGTTCCGCTCGTCAGCCGACTGGCTGATTAGTCGGCAAAGTTCGTGGGCTATCGGCAACGTCAATGGCGTGTCATATAATCTTGTTTGAGTTGTTTGAGCACATCACATGCACCCGAACAAAAACGCTGCGTGGTCATAGAAATTCAAAATATTTTTTTGTGTTGCCTATAATAATATATGATATTTCTCCTTATTTAACTATGTATAACTTATAAATGGATAGGTACAGTTTAAGTGTGATATTTGTAAAAAAATATTAACAACCAGCGACGCACCCCGACTTCGCTTGCATCGAATCAAATTTTTGAACTACAAGGTGGATTTTCCGAAATATTCTTTACATCAATCCTTCCCGATAATAACAAACGTAACAAAAAAGGAATTTATGTAACTTATTTATTTAATTTATGTATAAACTTAAATAGATACATTAGCCGACTAGTTGGTGCTTTTTGCCGACTAATTGCTGACTATAAATATGACCGAAAAGTCGGCTTTCCCGTACATCTCTACAAAATATCTCAAAATTCATATTGAGGTTTTAACTAAACAATTTTCTCTTTAATATCGCTAGAGCTTTATATTCTCTCTCACTCACTCAAAATAATTGTAAAGGTTTACATTCAAAAGACTCAATATTACTCAAAGGTTCATTGTTTCTTTGCAATGAATATTTCAACTTTATCAGATCGTTATTAAACTTAATCGAAATATTTTAATTAAGTGCTTGTTGAATTATAAAATCTGCCTATTGTCGGTATTCAGAAGTTATAATGTGTAATGACTTTTTTTTAAATTTCGAACGTGTAATCAGTTTTCATAACATGTTCCACATTTTAAAAAAGTCGTTGACACTCATGACAGTTTCAAGCTGTCACGGTGTGTGTTAATGGCTAGCAATAAAAGTTAATAATTTTAATTTGTCACAAAGACCACATTTTGTCGCACGTGTAATATTTTTTGTACGTTTTTCACTTTTCTAATTGTGTAAACGTGCTGTTGATTCGTGTTTTAAAATGGAAATGGCATAATTATGACGAATTTTACGGTTGGTTTAAAGTTTTGTTTGGTTTAAAATAAACAAGTTGTCCGGTGTATTCTTGTTTGTCAATACAATCTTTCTGATTTTATCTTTAATTACGAATGGAACAATTTGCAAGTTCATAAGGTACCTACTTCATATAAGACAGGATTGATTTCATCAATGTAAAGAATATCATAGGTACCTATATTCCTCAAGAGTATTATTTAAAATAAAATTATAAATAGGTAAGAACGATTGGGTATCTATGTCTACTCATCGAATTAAATTCACACTTTTGGTTCTAAATTTCTAAATAACCCGGGTTCAAAAGCACGAGCTACAGATAAAATTAAAGTAACAGATAGTTAAATAAACTATAATGATTATCTAAAAACAGATCAGGAGCAAACTATCCCCTTGTCTAGCACATATAACAACACCTCTTTCCCCATAATCACCATTAAAGTGGTGATTCGAAACAATTTTGAGATAACTGCATCGTGTATTGTATTTATGGGTGCGTTACACGAGGAGAATTTTTCGCCTCGAATAAGCGATAGTTTGACCAAGTCATTCGGTTTTTTTTCTAGCTTAGTAAAATCATCAAATGAGCTCTCGAATCCAGGGCAGGGCATTAGGGACTGTCAGACTGTATTTTTTTTCGCCGGAACGTAAAGGTCTATTCAAGGACACCGTGGAAAAATCATTGGCCTCTGGGGAGCCCTTTGTTCATCAGTGGACGTCTTCCAATTAATAATGATGATCAAGTAAAGAGCAGTTATGATACTTGCTTGCCTAAATAACTTTCAATCACCAGGCAGTAAAGCAATCGTATTTTGACATGATTTTCCAAATGATGAACCACAGTGTAAACATGCAATTCATATTAAATAAATAAATATTTTTAGAGAGTGAACACACTGCGATTTTATCCACGCCTATTCTGTGACAGGGAATTCAATGTAGAAACACAAATCGCTGCGAAAACAATCGCAGTTTATTGTCGGCCTTATTGTAGAGTTCATGAATAAATAATAGTTTGTAAACAAGTGACTCTATTAATCGCCTGGCAAGTCTCGCTTTACGACAGACACAAGCTACAAACTCTCCCCGTGTAAATGAGCCTGTTTTCGTGTCAAAATATTAACCTTTATAACAATCGGAGGGGTTTATATTTAACCGGCCTTCACCAAGACTCGTTACGATAAAATATCGTTATAATGAGCCCTCGCCGACAGGTTAACAAGCTCTTTCATCTGGCATCGCCTGTGAAATGCTGTCTTTTTAATTATATTGACAGGTGATGATGTTTTGTACATTCGGTTACAAAAGGCCGTATCTTCAGTATTTACAGAATTCAAGTTACGACTTTGTGTCGTTCGTTTAAGGTTTAGAATTTAGTGTGGTTGTGTATCTCGCAGTATCAATACAAACTTTTCATTATAGCCTATCTGTTAACGTGTTTTCCCTTTTTTATAGTATACCACACAATAATAAAGACGTTTCATTACATCATTGTGTATAAATATTTAGATATCTTGTTCCCATACGGGTTCCTATAGTCACAATTTGAATTAGACTTTCTATTTCGAAAGCCTGAAATATTCAAGTACTTTATTTAGTGTTCTAAAATACAAACAGCATTGATTTCGACAATTTCGCATTGCCTGATGTGTTTGACTGTACAGCATATTTTAAGAGCGGGTGTTTGGCATTCCATACAAACTTCCTAGTCTTTATTTTTCGATATAACTGAATAAAACTTCTAAAGAGTTAGTAGAAAACTAACATAAGTAGTTGGTAAAGAGTCTAGACTATTTACCCAGAAGAACAGTTCGAATCCTGATTGCAATATTCATTGTACAAAAAAGCTTTTGTACATAAAAAACATCGCAAGTTTTAAAAACCATTTTTTTAATTTTTCATACCTACTTTTCTGATTTATTTTAAAACAGGTTATAGGTACTTCTCGAAAATGTTCCCTACTAACTTTTTAGACATACTTACGTATTCTATAAGTGTGTATAACATTAAATATTGTGTGACATATTTGGTTCAGTAATGTAAAAATTAAGAACATTTGTATGAAATGAAACTGCGTACACTCTCTAAAAAAGTTAAATAAAAAATAAAACAAAAAGGCCGGTAGTTGCAGCAGTTATGGCCGTAGTAATTGAAATAATAACTGATCCTGTAGCCTCTGTGGGGGTTAACGATCTCCCACTAATGGGAGTACTGGGAGAAATTGACGGCTGCGATAACCGCGCCTTTTTGAAGGCGTATGATCATTAACTGAGTGGTAACGTGTAATGTGAGTTTAAATGAATACGTTGTTATCCTACGTTACTTATCTTTTTGGGAAATTTAATTAATTTGGCGTTCCAGGTAGGTGGCGGAAAGATGGTGCGATATATCCTTATAAAGGTTTGTAAAAATGTGATAAAGAAAAGTTACACCTTAAAAGAAAAATAAAGAAATCGGTATGTATAGCCTTTATAAGACCTACAGCTGAAGTATAAGGTAGGTACTAGATAGGTTTGCAAACTACTTTCTCATCTTACCATACTTTTTTTTTTAGCGTGGTAAAATTCTCCCACCCAGGGCAGGGCGGGGGGGACTGTCAGACTCGTACTGACTAAAATCCACCACGGTGTTCTTCAATAACCCTTTACGTTTCGGGGACAAGGTGATTCGTTAGTCCAGCGACCCCTCATCTTACCACCCTGGGACTTAAGTTTGCTAATCACTAAGCTACTTACAGCGACACTAGTACCACAGTATAATTATCTCTAGTACTCATCGCGCGCCCTTTAGGATCGGACGGTCACAAAGCCGCCTCATCAAAAATCACACTTAAGAGTCCAGCAATAAGATTTCTTATAGAAAGAAGCATAGCTGTACGATCCTATGGAATCATTAACCGACTTCAAAAAAAGGAGGAGGTTCTCAATTCGGTCGGTATTTTTTTTCGACTTCTGCTTGGCATACATTTGCCGAGGTATCACGCTCCTGTAGGGCACTCGACTTCTAACAGAGTCCAAAATCAATACAGTAGAGTGAAGACAACATGGTTTCTAGTAAATATTTTTTCTTTCTTCATTCTGTATCTTATTGTACGACTATAGTGATTAGTGCGTAGATGATAAGCGTTCTCTTAGAAATATAAATTAAAACGATCAAGGCGCAATTCTATTGAATGCAATACCTAATGATTGCAACGCAAGTCATTAAGACCCAGACGGGCATAGTTCCTTAGTTCTTAGTTGACATTTGTATCCCACCCAGTTAGGGATTGACCTATTTGTTTATCTCCTGCGCAAAAGGTTTATAGAACTAAGGCTAAGTGTAGAATAGCCTTTTTCCCAGGATCACATGTTCATCCATGGATGAACATGTGATGAATATTTGTATGGCCTACACGATCATAAATCCCTAGTGTAAGACAGTATATTTTAAAATTAGGAGATAATCTATTTCTAGCTTGTGATTAAAAAAAAAGATAGATATAAATGTTGAATGGATGGCAACGGAGAGGAAGACCACAGAAGAGGGGAATGAATGTAAGGCATGATATAAAAGAAGAAAAGGTACCTAAATGATTGCATGATTACTGAGACGAGACGATGGAAGAAAAAATAAGTTTGAAAAAAAAAACTTGGCAAATAGGTATTTTACCTCGATTAACACATAGGCAATATACGATGATTACCAATTTTTTATGCGGATAGATCACGTGAGGCAAATTATAATTATGTACTCGTAGTTTTAAGAACATAACATCTTTAAACTAAATACAATTTGTAGTTTCTCATAGTTTAACAAGTACAACCAGCAAAACTAAATAGTTGACAACTACGAGTATTACAAGACATATTAACACCACAACTGTTAAGGCACAACACTTAACACGAATATGAAAACTTCCCTCGTTATAGTCTTAAAGTAACGTTTTCAATTGAAGAGCTTTCCCTGAAGTTTCATTTATCCGAACAATAATGTTCACCCGAAACTTAGAAGTTTGTTACGGGGTCCTAACTTTGATATTAGGAGCAGCACTTTAGTGAAGAAGGCGTAAACTGATTGTTATGGATTCAATGGGGAAGGCAAGTGTCAAAGTGAAAATGACAGTTTGGTCCCCAAAGAACTGTAAAATCAAAGGAATTTTCTGAAAAAAAAAACATTTATTGATGTAAAATGACTAGATGTTGTGTAATAAGCTGTAAAAATGATGGAATACACTTTTCAAAATAATATCTACTTTTCTTTTGGAGGTTATGTACCAGTATTGCATCGCTCGAAAATCGAAGAATTATCACCTGGAACGAGTTTTGTAATAGTTGTGGTGTTAAGAAATTAAATATATTGTGATATTTCTCGAATCTAAATAGAAAAAAAGGTTAAAATTACTGACTTAAAACATTATGATATTTTATCAAAATAGAAAGTCAAAAGCAGCATTATATTCTTGATAAAGGAGAGGACAGGTAAAACATACCTAAACTCAAAAATTGAAACCTCAACTACAAGTAATTGTGGATTTATTACGGTAAAATCAAATGTATAACCACTCAATTAAATCACTTTTTTTCTCTTGTAGATGCGCCGCGGCGTCTTAATTCTTCTTATAGTATATAGTACTTGCATGGACGAATAATTTTCCATATTTGTTTTGTATTTATACTCAATTTTTATAACAAATAATCTTGTTTGTTTTTTTGTACAAGGTAGACGTGGGGACCAACTATCGCAGCGCCATCTACGATTAGCTTTGAGTTGCCATCCCCATTATTTTCGTGATCGTTCCCCTTCAATAATGGCGGGTCCCTAGTTTGTTTAGGTAAGTTAGTTATAAATTGTTGTACCTAGAATATTATGTTGGGTGTAAACCACGTGTAAATGGAGCTTTTGCGAAGCCGTGAATCGTGAACCTAGTATTCTGTATAATACCAAAGGGAAAATCAGAGCGAGAATCTAATCTTATTTATACTACACGATTACACATTTCACTACACTTGTAACCATGTAAAACTGCCCAAAAATTATATTACATATTAAACTACCTGACAGGTTCAATTTAACAAGTTGAAAACATTTGTAAGTAATGAAAATATTATGTCATTAATGACGTACTGAATTATTAATAATGCAGGAGTATTATATCTTAGTTTATTTAGTATTAGTAATTCCGGGCACGCCGCAATTGCGGCGGTAAGACCCCTCTTTGAGGAGTGGCTGGAGAGAAGTCATGGCGTCCTTACTTTCCGCCTGACGCAGGTCCTCACCGGGCACGGATGCTTCGGGAGGTACCTGTGTCTAATGCGGAAGGAGGAAACGCCTGGGTGTCACCACTGCGAAGATCGCCCGGAGGACACGGTGGAGCATACGGTGCAGGACTGCCCAGCTTGGGCGGAGCACCGACGTGTCCCCACGGCTGCGATAGGCGGAGACCTCTCGCGCCCGGCATTGGTTGCGGCCATGCTGCGGGGCGAGCGAGACGGAGTGGGAGGCGGTCGCCTCCTTCTGCGAAGCAGTAATGCTCGCGAAGGAGGAGACGGGCCGCGCGCGAGAGAGGACAGTGTCCTCCCTCCGCCCCACCCGCGGTGGTGCACGCCCACGGCGACGGACGTCGCAAGACGATCTCCGGCCACCGTAGGCGCGGGCATGCGGGCAGCGAGTAAAGGGCAACTCGCTGCCCGACCATGGACCATGCCCGGGTCGACGGCGCGTTGTGTCCCACGCGCGCCTCAAAGAGCGTCATAATAATGACGGGGCCCCCCTCTCAGAGGGCCAAAGCCTGCCGGGGTCGCGGGATTATTTCCTTACCGTGACCACGGAACATAACAGGCTACTGAAGGACACCGTGGATTTTAGTCAGTAGAAGTCTGACAGTCCCTCCCGCCCTGCCCGGGGCTGGAGGACTCATTTGATGATTTTGCCACGTAAAAAAAAAAAAAAAAAAGTATTAGTAATTCAGTATTTTTGAAATCTTGTAGAGTCGTCAGCTGCCTAACCCTTTCCCAAGTATGTTGGGATTGGCACCCAGTCGAACCGGATGCAGTTGAATATCGGTATTTTATAGAGAGCGTCTGCCTATCTTGACCACTTAGCCCCTTCGTACACTAGGCGACGCAAGTCTCCGATACCTTACGATTTTGGTATTCATTGACGCGTGTTTGTGTTCGAACCTCTATGGGTTTGTATTGCGATAGCCGCGCTTGGATACCGAAGTCGTAAGGTATCGGAAACTTGAGTCGCCTTGTTTACGAAGGGCCTTAGTTGAAAAAACATCGTTATTATGAGAAGAACAAACTCCTGCTTCGTTAACATTGCTGACATTGTTATCATCATAGTTATTAGCTTTAGGAGTAATTTCTCCGGTAATAATTGGTTTGCCGTTTATTTAGGTAAGTAGTTACACAATGATGAAGCTTTGTCTCTGAATTACTGTTGACATTGTTTATTTCCTCATCGTTATCCACAGCTTGATTCTTTTCAACTTCTGTTTTCTGTAAATTTTATCCTTACTAATAAAATTGGTCATCATCGGCATATCAGCCGTAGAACGGCCACTGCTGAACATAGGTATCCAACATTATTTTTTGTTTATGCGAAAGCCCATACAACTGTCCAATATTTTTGTGTAAAGAATCTATGTACAAAATCTTAAAACCGTATCATAAAAAATCACAAAGTTATACGCTTGTATATTACCTGGTTTTCCGTTCAAAAACATGCTCATTTCGCGGTACACTCGCGTAAACCGCGTCTCCTGTGTTATACAGTCGTGATAATAGTTTGGCAATAGGTACAGACGGCCAAGAAAGTGGTGTACCACCCTAAGGTTGAATATCGCTTGCAGATTCATAGGTGATAAAGATTAGTTTCGCTTGCAGATCGATCTGACAACTTCTATTGCTGTCTTTATCTGATTATTGATAACGAACGACTATTACTGTTTGTAACGTGACAGCTGTTCTTAGTTTGAACTTGATGGAACCAATGACGACGTAAAATCAACGGCGGGGGGCTGTAGATTTTGATGACAAAATTGTATCTACAAATTCAGAATTGTAATCAACAAGTTACATAAAATTGTAAAGGCACAAGGCGAATCCACAAACCTACAATTTCTGTAAACTTGTAATTACAATATCAATAAAAAACAAGCTAAAAATAGATTTATCCTTTTATTAAATTTCTACAATCAATTTTAAAATACTTATAACAAACAAAAACATAGCGTATATAGTAATATTTAGAAGATATTGAAAATTTTTAAAAATTAGAAACGGGTGTAACCGCCGTTGGCCTCTATAACCTCTAAAAGACGAGACCTCATTGAACCAACAAGCCGTGAGCAAATATCGGTTCCCCGCATTTCCTCCCAAATATAATTACAGTGACTAATAAGAGCTTGTTTGGTTCTTTCATTTTGATGCGACCATCGTTGGACCATAAGGCCCCAAAGATTTTCTATCAGGTTGAGGTCCGGCGATCTTGAGGGCCACTGAATTACCCTTACGTCAGTGTGTGAACGAAACCAGGCTCTTACGATCCTCGCATTATGAATTGAACAATTATCTTGAACAAAATCAAATTGTGGCACTTCGTTCTCCGGGTAAACATTACGGACTGTCGGTAGCATTGCATTCTGAAGCACGTCGATATAATTTACAGCCGTCGCTCGAGGAGGTAGAGAACACAATTCTCCTACACCATCCGCACTCATCCAGCCCCAAATATTTACGGAAATTCGACCTGATTCTCTATTTGGAATTACATGATCATCTTACCGTGTTGAATTATATCGCCAAAGGTGAAGACGTCCATGCTGACTGGATTTAAACGTTTTTTCATCACAAAACACTGTATTAGACCAATCAAACTCTAAGTGCTCTCTGGCGAAGTTCAGACGAGCAAGTCTGTGAGCATCCGTCAAATATATTTTCTTGGCGTAATGCCTGTGGTGCAACCCCATGTAATGTAGATGATTCCTTATTGTTTGGGCACTCACATCGAACATCTCCGCAAAATGTTTTGTGGGCTTAAAACCATTGATTTCATATTCCCGTCTCATGAATTCTCTATCGTTATTGGAGAGTGCAGGCCGGCGACCACTTCTTCTGTGATCCAACAAACTTCCCTCCTCTCCTTCACGACGAATCCAAAAGCGGACAGAACGCCTCGATATATTCAAATTCCGGGATATCGCACTGATACTGCTTCCCTCATTAAATTGGGCAATTATTTGTGCTCTTTCGGCAATGGTCAAGTTGGCAGGCATTGAGATGATTTATATGCAGTTGATTGAAAAATAACACGGAAAATATATCGATTTTTTGCATATATTTGACAAAATGTCAATTGTCAGTTTTCTTTTTCAAATGGAATTCGGTTGTCTATTTAAATAGTTTTTATTACTTTTGTTTGGAAACATTTCAATTGCTTTGTAGAAACTAATGTCCTTTTCATTTATACTAAAGGTTAAAATGTCATGTACTTATATGTGACATATGACGTATGAATACTAAATACATAGGTTTACGTCATGATAATGTTGTCTCTTTCAGTAATATCTTTTTATAACGAACCTTGTTGTAATTTTCGATGACCGGGAAACTAAATCAAAACTGGTACACCACTTTCTTGGCTGACCGTACCTAACCGCATGGTGATTGTATTGTATTTAACTGGTAATAAAATTTAATAAACATTTAAAAAATATATATATAACATGTAAAAATGATTGGAATCGAATCAGTTACTGATTCTGAACAAACTATATTCAGGTTTCGAATATACTAAAAATAATGTTGTAGATTTTCAATAGTGCCGGTTGGAAACGGCTTGCATCTAGAGCGCTCAGTGTGGTTTCACCAGATCGTCTGTCAACCTTGCGAGTGGAAGTCTCACGCTGCGCTTGCGTGTTGCATTTACTTAAAATGTATGATGTTTTTAGCAAATTTTATTTATTATTTAATGTTAACTGAAAACTTCAAAAGCACACATGTGCATTGAAAAAGACACAGTGGTACTTGCCCTGGTCTAAAGTCTTGCAAAAAACTGGGTGATTCTCCGACCAAAAAAAATGGATTAAACACGTTATTCCAGACAAAAATACCTACAGACCGACAGCTTTACAAATAAACCACAATAAATTATCCAGTGTAGGTAGCACTTTTGTAATTAATTCTAAAATATTTATCTGTAATTGGGCATTCGTAATGAAAGGGGTCTACCATTTTATTGATTTAAATGTCCGTTATACAAACAAAGTTTGTTATTTAGGATTAATTATAACGTTTGGTTCTCGATCTGTGGGTTTGTGCCGGTGTTAATCAAAATCAAACAAATAATTGTGTTTTTGTTAGGGTTGCCCTAAACCTTTTTGTTAAGAAAAAAAGTATACAAAGCATTGTTTTTTTTTGGATCAGTTAAATGGGAAAGGTCGACGGGTTATGTTACGATTTCAAAACGAGGCCTATTAGAACCTTTTTTATGTGTTGTTATATTTAGTTTTAGAATTGTTTTGCTTCTTTATGCTATTTTATATAAAACTGTTGAGAATTATATACTTAGTAGCTGTTGCCAGCGGCTCCACAGAAACATAAAATCGGGATAAAAACTATCCTATGTGGTAATCCAGGTTATAAACTACCTGTGTACCTAATTTCATTCAAATCCGTTCAGTGTTTTTTGCGTGAAAGAATAGCAAACATCCATCAATCCATCCAAGCAAACTTTCGCGTTTATAATATTAGCAGGTACTAGGATAGTAAGAAGTAGGATTTAGCAGTTCATTAGCAGCGAAAAGAAGTTCTCGGCTGAACACGCCGAACAACATATTTTCGCCTTACATCCAAAGGTTGTTTGCGACTCTCGTATGTCCACCTAGTGGGAAGCCTGCCTTCTAGTTTGTAGTCACCACTCGAGATCTGCTGCTCTGCTGAGCTGGAACGCAAAGAGGAACCGGAGAAACAAAAATAAGCGTACATTTCGTACGTAAATTGTAAATATAATAATAATAGTCGTCCTCTTAATTCTTATTTTGTCATGCCCGACAGGACCCACACCACAATGCTCCAAAACCACTGTAGGTATATCCTTATGTACCTACCACCTAAGTTTACATTGTGGAATGCAATAAACGTATTGAGTAAAAATTGATCATACGGCTCTTTGTTAAACTTCACGGAAAAGACATTCAAAAGATCAAAAACACCAAGGGAAATGTATTGCCATAGACAACGGTCAATCCCCGTGACGATTCTGTTTCTTTTTTTATGCGTATGTATGTCAGTGATCTGGCAGGTGTCCCAACTGTTGTATCTGCTCGTTGAAGATACAGTATCTCGTAAATACTCGTATTGTCCATGTCGGATTTTTCATACGCGTCGTTGCATTGAATTCCGTCTACCACCTTTAAAAAAACAATGAGGAATTGTACACTGCAGACTGCCTACAGTATAGGGTAGTTTCCAGGGTCAAAATAATTACATTCTATTTAGTCCGTATTTTAGATTATAAAAAAATATTGGACACGTATTTTTTCTTTTTTCGATTAAACAAAAAAGAACAAAGATAATAGCCTATTTAAGTTACCTGTGACGTCACTCTGCGCGAAAAATGCCACGCATCGTGACGTCACACGTAACTTTAATAGGCTATATCTTTGTCATTTTTGGTCTAATTTACAAATAAAGAAATACGTGTCCCTTATTTTTGAATAATCTAAAAGACGGACTAATTACATTTTTTTAGGCAACTAGCCTATTGTTTCTCTGTCTTTCTCAAATCCATGCAAAGGTTGTCTTGCAAAGATTGGTTTTAAGCTATTGTCAAACAGACAGGGCGAAGCGAATGCGATCCGAATTCTGTCATATAAAAAAGCGAAAGCGGTCCGATAGTCTATGTGACAGGCTTCAAACAATTCCATACATTACAACCAAAAACGCTTCGGCACGCTTTTCAGTTTGACAAAGGCATTAGGGATAAGCGCCTTCGTACATAACGCGACGCAAGTCTCCGATATCCCACGACTTTGGTATCCAGGCGACTATCGCAATATAAATCCATAGAGGTTTATACACAGGCATGCGTCAATGGATACCAAAGTCATAAGGTATCGGAAACTTGCGTTGCGTTGTGTACGAATGACCTAAGACTTTGTGGCACCCTGTTCATAAGATATTTGGTATAGTGTGTTTATTAAGGAGTATTCTATCTATTCCTATCTATATATCAAGTCTCATGTGTTTAAATATTATCATTTCAGCCGTAGAATGTCCACAACGAAACATACGTCTCAGCTATAGGATTCCTATTGGAGATTCGAGAACCTTACGGCCCCATTGGCCATCAGTTCTGCTTGCTATATGGTCTGCCCACTGCCAATCATAATACTTAATAAGGGTTGCACTACATCTGGCAGCACGGAATCGCCTTTTTCCGTCGCCCTTTCTCTTTCTGTCGCTAAGAACTGCCATTTGCTAGACCGAGATATAAGGGCGATGAAGACGTGCTGCCATCTCGAACAGCGGGACTGCGACGCTGCTGAAAAGGATTGAAGCATAGCATAATGCGATAGCATGCGGCGGAATCCTTGAGCCGGCCGCGTGCTATCGCATTTTCTCGGTCTAGCAAATGGCAGTTCTAAGCGGCAGAAAGAGAAAGGGCGACGGAAAAATGCGATTCCGTGCTGCCAGATGTGGTTCAACCCTAATACGTTGTCCTGATTTGGAACTACAATTGGCATTTTTAATGATTTGCTAATCTTTACCTTCATTGAAGTTTCAATCAACCATAAGCTCCAGCTATGATAATCGTCCTTCAAGTCGAGCAATAAGAACAAATATAATGATGGAGGCATACCTATGTAATGATCCACAGAAATATCGGTTTCTCAGAAAAAAATAATTGCAAATATTTATTCTTATCGTACATATTATTATGTAATGAAGGTACACAATCACGAACTATTTGTAGATGGACATAAGACTGTACATATACAACATTATTTTTAGTATATGCGAAACCTGAATATAATTTGTTCAGAATCAGTAACTGATTCGATTCCTATAATTTTTACACTAGGTTATATTTTTTTTTTTCAAAATATTTTATTTCAAATTTATTACCATTTAATTACAATACAATCACCGTACGGTTAGGTACCTATTGCCAAACTATTATCACGAGTGTAAAAACACAGTAGACGCGGTTTACGCGGGTGTTCCGCGAAATGAGCATGTTTTTGAACGGACAACCAGGTAATATACAAGCTTATAACTTTGTGATTTTTTATGATACGGTTTTAATATTTTGTACATAGATTCCTTACACAAAAACATTGGACAGGTGTATCGGGTTTCACATAAACAAAAAATAATGATGTATAATATAAATTGAGAAATAATCGTATTGTTCAAAATGAAGATTTTTGTATTACCTACTGCACAGTTTTTTGCCAAACCTTCAAAAGATTTTCAAACTTATTTCGATAAAAATAAAGAAGAAATCAAAACGGAGCTTTAGCGTAATTACGTATTGGCATGGAAATCAAAGTCTATTTTATTTAACATTTGATAGTTCAGTACCAACAAATAACATGCAACTTTGATGGTAATCGAGAATTCTGTTTGAATAAAATTGTGTCAAGAAATCGATTTTGAATTTTAAATATCGTAATAGAGAATATAAAATAGGAAACCAATTAAGTTGTATTGACCTGTCGATAGTTATGCGATATAAATATTAAATGTATGGAAACTTGGAAGCAATAACATAGACTTAGCATACATTTTCTGAATCAATCGAAAACAGTTTAGGCATAGAACATACAGGGTGAAATCGAAATCATGGGCAATATTTTAATCTAAGGCTCTACTCATGATGCTGATTGCATTACGGCTAATAAATCGCAAATCAAAAATATAATTAATGCAATTATGGACACCATTAAAAATGTAGGATATCACATTTCAAAGGCTTATTATTGCAAATAAACACTAAAAGTGATTTAAAAAAAATATAAACCCCAAAAGTCCTAAAGTATTAAAATTTTAAAGCGCAGTACACCGCGCGCGGAACGATAAGTAAACAAAAATCAAATAATGTTAAGCGAAGATACTTGCATTAATTATGTTTTTGAGTTCCGTAATACGATTAGTACCGTTAGTAATGCCCGAGTTTAAAATATTGCTCATTAATTAAACACTCTGTATATTAGAAGAATTTAGAATTGCACATCATGTTCACAAATGGATCTATTAGATACTCGCGCATAAAAGTTCCCACAGCTGGTGGCCCTACCATGACGTCTTAAAGAGTGAGTGGTTCCGCTCAGGGAACGAGATGGCGCTAGACGACTTTTATAGCTCTGTCTCTCTCCCACAGCCTAACTACTCACGCTTTAAGACATCATGGAAGTCCATCTGTGGGGGTATTACAACGTCTTAAAACCAGGCTTGTTCCGGCGAGTGAGTGACAGAGCTTTATAAGTCGTCTAGCGCCATCTCGTTCACTCACTGGAACAAGTCTGGTTTTAAGACGTTGTAATACCCCCCTGGCCTCCCCTCTAGAGATAGTCCAAGAAGCTGACTTAATTCGAAATATGAATGTCACAACGTCTTCGATTTTTTTTTAATCTAGAAATTGCCAGGTTTTTGACAGCTTTGTAAGTTTATATAAAATTATTTGCACTAAGTACTAAGTCGTGTTCCAGCCAGAATGTGAACCTTCGATATTACACTCTTTTTAATCGTCGTAAAATCGTCAAATGAGTCCTCTCGCCCTGGCTGAAGCGGAACCTCGGCGGCAACCTTCTAATAGCTCTTTACATTCCAGGGTCACGGTAATCTGATAAGATAGTCCCGCGACCCCGGCAGGCGATATTACACTCTTGAATAGAGGAGCTGATAATACTAAACCACCACTGCGTTTCCTGTCACGGGTCTTGACGTAATGTAACAAGTTTATCGAAAAAAAAAAAAGATCTTAGACGGACGTCGTAGGCACGGGCATGCGGGCGGCGAGAATGGGCAACTCGCCGCCCGACCATGGACCATGCCCGGGTCGACGGCGCGTTGTGTTCCACGCGCGCCTCAAAGAGCGTCGGCATGATGGCGGGGCCCCCTCTAGAGGGCCAAAGCCTGCCAGGGTCGCGGACTTATTTCATTACCTTGACACCTGAACGTAAAGGGCTATTGAAGGACACCGTGGATTTTAGTCAGTACAAGTCTGACAGTCCCTCCCGCTCTGCCCTAGGCGGGAGGACTCATTTGATGATTTTACCACGCTAAAAAAAAAGCATCTTAGAAAGAATATTTCATTGAGCTTATACATAGAAGGTTGAAATTACTATTCTGAATGATTACAATAGATTGGAAACTGTGATTTAGATTTGTGGCTCAAATTACAGCCCTAGGGCGTAAAGCACCTATCGATCATAAACCAAGAATAGGCAACACTTCACACATCACAAGAAGCGTCTATTTGCTACTTCCCTATTACCGTGGCTGTACCAATAGATCCTCATTCCACAATCTACACCTAAATAATAAAACTGAAGTTTTGTTTGTTCGTTTGGTTGAACGCGCTTATCTCAGGAACTACTGCTTGGGGCATACGGACGGCGAGTAATGGGTGCCTCGCCGTCCGATCATTGTCGATGCACGCCTCAGAGGGCTAAAGCTTGCCGGGGTCACGGGACTGTCTTATCAGATAACCGACCCTGGAACGTAAACGGCTATAGAAGGACACCGTAGATTTTAGTCAGTATGAAGTCTAATAGTAGGCCATCCGTCCCGCGAAGTGTTGGAGGAGTTATTTGATGATTTTACTTCGATAAAAAGGAGCTACCTACTGCTTTTAATTCAAAAATTATATAAAGTGTTTTCAAAATCCACTGCTTTTCCTCGCTTAGTTAGGTGAAAAGTTGTGTGTTGCACTCGGCAGCAAAGTTTTTCTTCGTCTCGTACCTTTGAGACCTCGCTACACTCAGGATTCTATATTTGAACCGCTCGCTTCGCTCTCTATTCAATCCACAATCTTCGCTCGCACAGTTTTCAATTCGAGTACTACGCCAAAAAACAACTTTGCAGCCTTTAACAAATAAGTATTGTGTTGTAAAGTCCATGTATCGAGGAAGACTAAAAGCTATGTCACATCATGGTAGTGGTACGACCATAAGGAACAGAGCAGAGGAGGTGAAGCCGCGGGAAAGCAGCTAGTCTTCAATAATTAAGTGGTTAGTGGCCATTGGCCCATTACCATGATATAAACTGGCCACTTTTTACGAGGCCCCCACTAAATGGTATCAAACGATCAAATTGCTTTATTCTGCCCGACTCCTCGATTACTGCATACAATGGCCGTAAAATTTATTTTTCCTATTTTGTAATAAACTTTCGTGCTTGCAACTTGCTGCGGGTTTATTAGTTTTTTTTTAAACGTGCTGGTTTGTTTTAATAAGCTTACAGTGAAGTTTTGTTTTTAATCAGTTCTTTATTTGAATTTATTGCAAATGTTTGGATGCCATTTTTTTTTTAACAAGAAATATTTTTATCAAAGGATTTATACCCTCTAAAGTCCGCTATCGGTAAAAGATTTGAACCTTATATTTTTATGACGGACAAGACTAGGCACTTTAGCCCGAAATCTGAACAATGCCCTGCTTCATCTAGATTTAAGAGCCTGGCTAAATAAATTTTCAAGGTTAAGTCGCTTTTGCCTAAGTCGATTATAGAAAATCATCTATAATATTACATACCGAATTTCCTCCATGCTTCGGAATGCAGTTGTGAGTGTTGGCTGTCATTAGTAGATCTTTGATAGTTGTTACAGGTATTAAGTAGTTAGAAAATCAGAGAACTAGACCTGTCTTCCCTAGGGGTATGGCCTAATACGGGTGGGTACTTACTAAGTAACTATCTAAGCACGAAACTCGAAGTTACGATAGACGTTTCGGGTGTTTCTTTTTCTATATCATTTACCGAAATTTAATTTATCACCACAAGCGTATGCGATCCGAAACGTATGGAATTGTTTGAATCCAGTCACATAGAAAAGCGAAAGCGATCCGATAGTGTATGTCTTCAAACAAATCCATACATTACAAACAAAGACGCTTCGCTTCGCGTTCGCCACGCCTGTCTCTTTGACAATAGCTGTGAGTCATAACGGTGAAAGAAAACATCGTAAGAAAACCATAACCAGTAATTAGAAGACAATAAGCATGTGGCATCTGCCAAACTGGCCGGCCTGGTTGTCCCTCTCACAGAAAGCCTAGCAGTCCTAGCAGTGGGGACATTATAATTTAATTAGGTATTACATTAATTATAATATGTATAAACTGGATCCTGGATACTTGCTCATAATAGAAACGAGTAAAATACACCTTCATTTAGTATTGAGTAGAAAATCATGACAGTCATGAATACTTGAAGAGCACAACTTTACGAGCGAAACACACATCTATAAACTTCAAAAGTGTTTACAGGTAATTTATTTTAGATGATTATTGCCGACTCAAATCATTTCAAGTAAGCAGTCATCTTGTGGACCACATAGCTTCTCCTTTACGATCTGTTCAAGAGGCACTGCTCATAAATATTCTTTTTCCTCTACTTTGAACACGATTTTGTCCCTCATCATAGTTTTTATGTTACATTATATCGCTACCGACATTTATGAGACAGAAGCAATTTATGGTCACAAAGAATATTCTCTTTCTTAATACATTTTACATACAAAAAAAAGCTCACGAATTCTGGTTAAAGACTCCATTCAGCTGTTATCTGTGAGACGTCAGTATTAAACTATATGTGTACTAAATTAACAATTTAGCTCTGAAAGTCGAAGATTCAATTATGAAACGGGTTCCTAATTACTGAAAAAGCTGAACTAATGGCAATTTACTTTCAACTGTCACAAACTAGGTCACAAGTGTCGGCTACGATCGACAAAATTAGTTGCGGCTAGTTCATTTCCATTTGCATGCATTTGCTTCTCTAAATAAATTCACAGTTTCTTAATTTAGCCTTATAAAGCTTCCGTCACACACAACAACTTATCGCTGCTGCGACTGCATTAAACTGCTCAACTCAAATCGCGACGACTATTTGCTGCGAATAGCCTGTCAAAACAGCGAATACTCGCGGCGAGTACGCATTCGCAGGGCTTAGTCGCTATGTCTGACCGAAGATTTAGTGAAAGACTTGTTGCTAAATAATAACAGACACCCAGATCGATATTCTGGCTTAAACAATGCAGGGCTGTCCAAGTATAGTTTAACATTAATTATAATTATTTATCAAAAGACAGTTCTCAAGACTTAGGAAAGCACTTGAAACCGTTAGTATCCACTTCCTAGCGGTCTGCCAAGGGCATCGAAATTGCAGGCAACATGTAAGCTGTGGTGACGACTGAGAGATTCCACTAGCAGTGATAGACGTTGCGTCGCCAGCGCCCCGCTTGGCTGTGACCAGACCACCATCTTGTCGGCGCGGGCGCCAAACTGTTTTTACTGTATTCTCTCGGTGCGCAGGAATGTCGCAAGGTCTGTCACAAAAGTCCCTTCGTACACAACGTGAAGCAAGCCTCCGATACCTTACGACTTCGGTATCCATTGGTTTATGGTACAAACCTCGTATAATTTGTATTGTGATAGTCACCTGGATATCAAATTCGTATGGTATCGGAGACTTGCGTCGCGTTGTGTATACACTACGAAGGAGCAAACAAAAGAAATAATAGAATCATTATTGCATCTGCCTTTTCATCTGCCTGCCTTTTCCCAACTATGTTGGGTCGGCTTCCAGTCGAACCAGATTCAGCTGAATATCAGTATTTTACATGGAGCGATTGCCTATCGGACCTCCACAACCCAGTAACTGGGTGATACGATACCCCATAGTCAGACTGGGTGTCAGACTTATGAGCTACTGACTAACAGTAACGACTGTCAAAGATCTGCAAAGGACAGCCGGGACCAACAACTTTACGTGCTTTCCGAGTCACGGAGGAGACTCGTTCTGACAGATGGTCCCATCCATGCACCAACCTTGGCAAGCGCGGCTTTACCTGGAAGCCAAAGTCAAAGTCAAAGTCAAATCATTTATTTTAAATAGGCCATCAGTGAGGCACTTTTAAACGTCGAATATTAAAATTAAGGAAAGGGATGGGATGGGATTGATTCTACACCCATTCGCTAAGGTAGGTTGTATGGAGAAGAATGGGCAAGAAACTCCATACTTACTCTTTTTAAACATGTTTTACAATTTTTTTATAACATCATTTGAAATATATAATGTGGAAGCAATGTACCTTGAAAATATAGACTAAATATTATAAAAAAAATTAATAAAAATAAGAATTAAAAAAAGCAAAAAGGTACATGGTGTTCACATTTTAACAAAATATTGCAATCAAAGCAGCCTGGATCCTGGATCGGCCTGGCTGGCTGTAATTATTTAGCCACGAGCTCCTCCATATTTATATATTACGCATATTTCACGCAAATGGAGTCGCCTCGCAGACATAGTTTATAACACCATTTCTGCAATAAGGTGTCCGATTTAATACTCTTCTAGAGTTAAAGGCGAGACTAAGGATTAGTGTTCCAATCTGTTTGTAAATCTTCATATTTAATTCAAGAACAACGGGTCTAAAACGGCCACGTAGCAATATTCCGTTAATTTCCTGCAACTTTTACTATCAATTTTCATAAAGTGCCACACGTTGAATTACATACAGCCACATCTGAACATAGACTTACAGCATGTACTGAACCTTCCCTAGCCAAATGTCAAAATATGTTTAAAATTACATATACATAATTATTATTATTAACAAAGACGTTCACTATGTCATACCAAGAAAGAGATAGACGGTCCATCAATAATTACTGTTTTTCGCTCTTTCTAGAGAGCATGTTAATGACAAACAATACGGTTTCTGCTTGTAAACATTTTACGAATTTTAGACAAATTGCTAATGACGTTGCCGTAGAAAATTCACGAAGAGAATCTATAGGAATATTGCTAAGCTGCCGTTTAAGACCCTCTTTACTATGAATGGAGCTGTGTTAAATTAGATCCCTATAAATAAGTGACGAGGTATCAAAATAAAGGTTTTTAAATAATATATTTTGGCTATCATGCAAATTAAACTGACTAGTGGCTATAAGTTATGGGATAAATAAACTGAGTTCCAAATAACAGCAATATTATATTGCTCGCAGTGAATTTATGGGTTTGGCAGTAAACCATATCTGTCTGGTAAAATATATGAAAGTTTATAATATTTTTCGTACTGGATTTTGATATTGCAATTCTGCTTTGAAGACTGTTAACTAAACGACTTGAAACACTATGATTTAGGTATGTTGTATTGATTTTATGTGTTCTCCGATTCCTGTATGTCAAAGTCAAAGTCAAATCATTTATTCCAATTAGGCCATCTGAGGCACTTTTGAACGTCGATTTTTAAATTTAAAGGGAATAGGAAGGGATGGGATTGATTCTACACCCATTCGCTAAGGTAGGTTGTATGGAGAAGAATGGGCAAGAAACTCCATACTTACTCTTTTTCAAAAATGTTTTTGTTGTTTTTTTTTTTTAATGTGACCAATACAAGTATTTGTATGGCATATGGCCTACAGAAAGAAAAAGAAAAGAGATCTCAACAAGGTTTTGACGCAGATCTGTGTAACCGTTGCTGGCGATCCCAGATGAATAACATAAATAAATAAAATTATTACCTATTGTATATCTCAATGACTTACTTTTTTTTTTACTAAAAATCTGCAATCACTACAAACTAATTAATTACAAAAAAAAAGCGAAATAAAAAAAATTATAAGTAAGCAGCTAACAGCGACAACACTTTTACGTCAAAGTACTCCTACACATCGCTGTCACCCGGAAACGTGCCCAGAAGACTGGCATCATTGCCACGTTGAATGGCAAAACTCATTCTTTGACAGAAGAAAGAGCCTCACTGGTGGCCTACCACGAGCTCTTAACGCGATCCAGTTTAGGCTGTGGGAAAGAGATGGCGCTAGACGACTTGTATAGCTCTGTCTCTTTCCCACAGCTTAAACTGGATCGCGTTAAGAGCTCGTGGCCTCTGCTCTTGTCACGCAAAGTGATGACCAACAACGACATAAAAATTAGATAGATCTCCTAATGACCGTTATAATCATCACCTTCCTGTCCGTGTCCCATTTTACTTGGGGACGGCGCAACACGTTTTCTTCTTCCATTCTCTCCTCTGTAGGAGAGAATGGAAGAAGAGAATGGCCGTCAAATGATACTGTAACGTCCGTACGTTACAGTATCATTTACTCCTTTTTCTTTCAAATGACCGTAAAACTGAAAGAAAATAAGGAAATTGGTAACTTTTGTATAAGTTATTCTAGGCGACTTTCCTTTCCCTCAATGTTTTATAATGTAATATTATGTTAATGCACAAACTATCTTTAATCTAATCTGTCTAAAAAAACCCTTAATTCAAAATACGGTTTTTGAAAACGGCGGAAATAGAGTTGAATATTACTATAGCTATTTTTTTTCTAATTAATTGCCTTGTAGTTATCGACATTTCAGGAACGTATTTTCAATAAAATGACCGTGCCATTTCATAGCCAATACCTGTACTTCGGTATTGATTGAAGCTTCTCTTTATTATAATTTATTCAGTAAAAAATATCGGAATTTAAAATAATGTAAGGCCACTACTTACTGGGCTTAATGATAGCAAAATGTTATAATTATTTTCTGCAGAACCATTCATTAAAAAGCGAGCAGGATTTATTTTATCTTATTTATTTCAGAAGGCGGCTTTAAAATATCTCATTAAAAGCTCGTTAAAATTAAATATTACTTTAAACATTTAACTCGCGTAAAATTATTTTACAAGGAGTTAATTAAATTCGCATAAAAATTAAATAACGTGAAAAGCTCAATTCTGTTGAAATTTCATTCAAATCTAGACCAAATTCGTCATTATATTGAAATTGAGCACGAAATAAAAAAGTAATTAGGTATGACATGGTGTTTACGAACCTATATCAAACGAAGTAGGTACGCCCGCTCTAAGTACGTAATAGGCTATTTTTTTTTGTTTTTTTTAGCCTATTCAGTGTCCCTCTGAAGCAGTTAACGGGGAGGCCTTTGCCCAGGCTATATTACTCAAAAATAAATAATTAGGTAGTCCGATACATTTAAAAAAATTGTTTGACCCGATTTCTTTCTTTTGATACCTCAACCAAAATTGACAAACATAAAATGCTTCTAAAAATCACAAAATGTCACTAGATCAAAATCAAAATCAAATCGTTTATTTCAAGTAGGCCAGTTACAGGCACTTTTGAATTATTGTCAAAAGACAAAAGTAAAATATTAAAATAGTTTAAAAATGGTTACGGTGCTACAGTCCCAGTCACAAGACATAAAACCGGCCAAGTGCGTGTCGGACCACGCACAGTGTAGGGTTCCGTAGTTGCCCATCAAAATACTTATGCGAATTAACTAAACTGATTCGCTGAATTTAATTTTAAAAAGAAGAATTTTCAAAATCGGTCCAGGAGTCTGAGAAATCGGGGAAAATACATAAAAAAAAGATTACGACGAATTTAGAACCTCCCCCTTTTTTTGAAGTAAGTTAAAAATAGTTGACGATAAAAACCTACCTATCACCAAAACAAATTATTTAAATATTACAGCTGTAAAAATAAAGTTGACAAACTTACATTTGCAGTTGAAGAACATGTTCTCCGATACATTTTGTTTAGGAAAATATGTTATCCAAGTACATTTTATAAGTTGGTCGACTATTACTCGTAAACTTGTAAAGCCTACTTAGTCATGATAATTTTCTTTTAAACTTCGATATATAAACTACTATTGTGAATTTTTTCACACCTCCAAACATAACCGTTTAGCTGGTAGAGGGGGGGAACACTCGAGTCGAGCAAAAATTAGCACTTTAAAGCTTAATATTTCACAAACGAATCTTTTTATCAAAAAATTGTTAATGGAAACTATCAATATTTTTTAAAGACCTATTTAATGATACCCCACACTAAGGGGTACGCGAGAAAAAAAAAACATCTCTACTTTACGTGTAGGTACAGGAGGTACCCTAAAAAAAATATTTTACGAGATTTTATTTTACCACTTTTTCGGCGCAACAAATCCGTATATTGACACAAAATTACAGCTCTCTAGTACTGTGCGTCTCTGAGCTAAACTATAAGGGTTCCTTGTTGACTACGGAACCCTAAAAATGGTTACGGTGCTACAGTCCCAGTCACAAGACATAAAAAACTGTGAAAGTACTGTAGATGCCAAAGCGTAGATGTATATGGAGAAGAACGGGCAAGAAACTCCATGGACACTCTTTTTCAATCACTAGGTCGGTATAATTTTACAGGTGTTAAGACATCAAAAGCCCCCACTTCCTTTCAAAGCGGTTTATCTTTGTCAATATTCATAGAATAATTAAAAACACGATTGAATCAATTTAAAAAGTGAAGCGATACACAGTGCAGTGTTTTGAAAAATTAAATAAGACTTGACTTAAAGGTCCGAATGACCATGCCATTTAAATCCAAAAACAAAAAAAAACATAGATTATTTAAAAAAAGAACTAAATATCGACGTGTTCATTATTTTTAATACTCTAACGGACGGGCGAAACAGATTTTCAATTTATTTATGCAGCAATTTATTTCATACGGCCGAAACCATGATCAGAGGCTATTGTTTGCTATAAAAATATTCATTAAGGATGTCATCGGCCTATATTCTCTAAAGAATAAAGGTAGATGTCAGTTGTTTACCCGCTGTCAAACAGTGAAAACAGACCGATGACGGGGGTCTCTATTAATTGGCCCCATGGGGTTGATTGGACAGACGCGATCCCGACCAAACTTTGGACTGTTACAAAAATGTTTTATTCTAAAAAGAATCATTGCGTTTCGTGATATTTTTTAAGATGGTTCGACTTAAAAATGTTGACAATTAGTGCGTTTGGAAGTCGATAAGTAAAGGCTGATTTACATTGTTTCAGTAGGTATCTGAATCCAACTGACAGCCCTTTGAGGCGCGCTTGGAACACGTCGACCCGGGCATGATCTGACGGCGAGATCACCCATTACCCACTGAGGCTGCCTATCCACCAGGAGCGAAGCGGGATTGCGGTTCGGAGAAACGGAGATTTAGTGCAAGGCTATTGGTTATTATTTCTCTGTTTCTGTGCTGTGGATAGGCAGCCTAACACAGCAACTTCAAGAATGTCACAAAAAAGCAGTGGCAGTGGGAAAATTCATCCTTGCTTTATTTATTACTCATAAATATCCATTTACCCGTGTAGTTTTAACAATAGCTCCCATTTAAATTGCCTGTATTGTAATTTTATGTACTTTGTTCTTGATTAAAGGACTTTGCAAACAATCAAGAAGAAAAACCAAGATTTACTCAAATTCTTCAAAAAAAAAACTGTTGTCCTTGAACCTTATTTAAAGTTCGTTCACCAGTGTAGCTGAGAACCAACTTTTTAGCTTATTATTTTCCGAGTGACTAATAACTTAAAAGTCGACTAAATGTTTGCAACAAATAAAATAACTTGCCAGCGATTAAATATTTTCGCGACTATTATATTACGTAAGGTTCAAAATTAAGGGTGTTATAAAAACTAAAAACTAGCAGCTGCGTTTAGGTAGCAAATAAACTAAACCAGTCAATTGAAATATTAGGCGAGGAGCTGTATATAATGACTTGGCGACTAATAATGTTAGTAGGGTGGCATTCGCCGGTAATGTGTGCAACTAACACGTTAGTGTTTAGTTTTGTTTATTTTGTGAGCCAGCATGACAGGTAGTAATCAGTTATTTGACCTAGGATGCAAGAGCGAATGAAACGAGCTCGGGACTTGGGGCATCCCGACACGGACAGGTTAGGTTCGAAGGTGATGGCGGGGTCTGAAAGACCCCGCCATCCCCTTCGTGTTAGATTACTTTAAACCTTGCACGCAGAAATAGGAGCCCCGCGAAGCGGGGCTCCGTCGAGCATTCTGGCAGGTGGTACTAATTCAAAGCTATTAAAAGTCACACAATTTTAAGCTAGTTTATATTTATTCTTCATACAAACAATTTTAAATAGAATCTGATTTGTATTATTTATGTATGCCCATTTTCTATTTTATTTTCATCATTAAGTTTTCGCTTAAATATTAATTCAGTTCCCAAAAGAAAAACTTGATGCTAGTTTAAATTAAAACGGAGCTTATAACTGATATATGTATTAATATGCCATCTTTTACTTACTACGATACTCCTTATTAGCTGCCAACCCATTATGTTTGGTACCCACTCTATTTTTTTTTCAACCTATATTCATTATACTTAGTTGCCGCATTAAATACATGCCAAACTTTTTTAGTAACTGAAAAAAAAACATGCGCAATATGACATGTTAACTGTAAAACGATTAAACACCTGCACTTGTTGACATTTCAAACAAAAAAAAATCCCCACAATCACAAACTATAAATAAATACAGACTTATTTATTTTTATACACCATACAACATAATTATGGAAAAGAATAGATTAATTTTTGCTGCTATACTTATTATTTTATGAATAGCTGCCATAAATATTTTACCTTTAAGAATCTGATACCAAAACATGCCAATATACACTTAACCTTTAAATATTAAAATAAATGGCCAAGTGTGAGTCGCATTCACGCACGAAGGGTACCGTCCCCTTTATCTATAGGTAAAAACCGTAAAATAATAAATCAATCGTGTCTACTGTACGGGAGCCCCTTTTTATCGTGGCAAAATCATCAAATGAGTCCTGGAACCTTGGGCGGGGCGGGAGGGAATGTTAGAATTGTACTGACTAAAGTCCACGGTGATCCTTCAATAGCCCTTTACGTTCCAGGTAAGGCAGGCAGGCGTTTGGGCCTCCTGGGAGCCCCCTTAAATATTTATTTTATTTGATTTCAAATATGTATTTATTTTCTGGTTATAGCGGCAACATAAATACATCATCAGTGAAAATTTAAACTGTCTAACTATCACGGTTCATGAGATATATCCTGGTGACAAAAAGACGGACGGACACGCAGATGGATAGCGCAGTCTTAGTAATAGGGTCCTTTTTTATGGTGGTAAAATCATCCAATGAGTCCTCCCCCGCCCAGGGCGGGACGGGAGTGACGGTCAGACCCGTACATACTAAAATCCACGGTGATCCTTCAATAGCATTTGGACACCGAACCCTAAAAAAAGATCAAATAAAAAAAAACCATCTCTTCAAGTATATTTTATGAATACACACCTGCTCCCATCGCCTTTTTGTCGAACATAAAAAGGGCATTTCGTAATGTAGATCTCTCAGCAGCCGTTTCGATCGACTGTTTACCTGTATATCTTGTTTACGAGTTACGAGTTCAATGTAAACGTATACTGCGAATGTGGCACACATTTTGATCTAAAATTGTACGAGATTTTGAAATATTTGGATGCCTTTTTGTACTTGTTTCGATATCAGTTCAGACAGTTCAGAGAAAGTTCGCCTTTTTGTAGGGAAAGCTGAAAAGAGATGTTGGCAGGTAGGTACCATTTGACTTAGATGTTGAGAGTTTTTTTTTTTTTGTTAGCGTGGTAAAATCATCAAATGAGTCCTCCCACCCCGGGCAGGGCAGGAGGGACTGTCAGACTTCTACTGACTAAAATCCACGGTGTCCTTCAGTAGCCTGTTATGTTCCGGGGTCACGGTAAGGAAATAATCCCGCGACCCCGGCAGGCTTTGGCCCTCTGAGAGGGGGCCCCGTCAGTATGCTGACGCCCTTTATGTTAAGAGATAAAAGGAAGATCTACTCTACTTTAACCTAGCTTCCATAATGGAGTAGGTGAAGTCGTTTTCTATGGGAAAATGTTGCCAAACTATTCCAAAAACATTGCAATTCCTGAAAGCAATAATCAAGGCAGGTAATGAAGCTCGACGAAATTGGAGACTGTCTTGGATGCCGCAACGAAATTTATTCTAAAAAAAATATTGGATGAGTACGTATAAAATAAAAATAAATATTAATAATTTCCACTTAAAGTGAAGTCTAAGAGAGTCACTTTTGCTAACTTTGTGGTGATTTTTTTTTTCTAATAAATAAATTTAAATACCGGAATACCTACAACATCCGCTAAAAATCAGTTGCCAGAACACAAACTCCAGTTTTCCGTTTTTCCAGAAAACAAGATTACAAAAGTTTAAAACCATGTGAACGGGATTTTACGTTTTAATTTTTGGAGGGAATCATGGAAAATTACCTGGTTGGTTCCTTGTTTCTTTAGGATTTCAACGTTAATGGTTTGTTTAATTAAAAGCCGTAGAAAAATATTATGAGATCTGTGTTAACCTTAGGATATACAATATTCTACTAACTGTTTGGAAATTATATTATCTTCCTGGAATTCTAATAATAATTATGATTCTGAATAATTATATTGTTCTTTGAATGTAATTTCCATTTTCTTCCTCGAATTTTCATAAGTAACGTGAAATAAACTTATTCGTTTCCGATATCAATATTTATGAATTGCGGAACAAAGACAAAGTTTCGTGTAAGCTATAAATTTGAAATAAAACATTGAAAACCAAAACCATAAATAAAATTTATAGAGAATATTAATTAAAAATAACTAATTTCCATGCTTAATTAATTGCCCCTCATTAATATTCGGAATTCAAAATTTTATTTTATTTCCCAGACTTTAACAGCTGTTCGAATGCGTTCGGTCGGATGGCCATAAATTCTGTCGGACAAAATACCAAAATATGACGTGTTTTACTTACGCATAAGTCCGTTGGCGTTATCCACAAACATGAGCGAAAATGATTTGTTGTCCCATAAAACGCCTTTAGTTATGTAGCGAGATGGGAAGTCGGGCTACTGGGCAGGAACAATCCTGGCTACAAAGTTTTTATGGCCATCTTTCTTTGAAATGCAAGTGCACTCGTTCGGAAACGCTAATACGAGCTAGCTCCTTAAACATAAAATACTTCATACGACGCGACGCCGTCCGCCAAGGCCGGTCCATCATAAGTGACTACTGACTAGATGGACCCGGACGGCTGTGATGAAAGGCTCGAAGTAGCACTTGAAAAGAGCCCAGGAAATAAATATAGGTACCTAATACTTACTGTGCTTGTCGCCTAAAAGCGGACAAAAATGCTAAAGGCGTAGATTATAAAGTGTCCAGATTCCATGTTCGAAACAAAACGTACCGTACCGTTTTTTTGTGTGGCCACTTTTAATAAATGTGTTCGGTAGTCTAATGAGCGCCACGATAATATTAAGTACTAGCGGCCCGTCCCGGCTTCGCACGGGTGGACATGATGACATTTTTCCTCTAAAACCTGGCGTTGATGGTTACAAACACAACAAAAAAAGAAGTAGCCCAATCGGTCCAGCCGTTTTCGAGTTATGAGCTTAGCAACACATTTTGCGAGCCATTTTTATGATTCAGACAGAAGAAGATTTTCCTTGGAGATGGTCACTTGTTTTAAGCTATTGTCAAACAGACAGGCGAATGCGATCCGAATCCTGTCATATGGAAAAGCGAAAGCGGTCCGATAGTCTATGTGACAGGCTTCAAACAATTCCATAAATTACAAACAAAAACGGTTCGGCACGCATTCGCTTTGCCTGTCTGTTTGACAAGCTTTAGGGTCGTAATTTTTCTACCGTGTTTTAGGCTTCAATTCTCAATAGTCTAGTCTAGGATTTTGGACATTCTACTTATAATTTAAGCCTAAAGGTTATTATTGTATTTTCGATTCAAAAAATTGACGAACTAACGTTACTGACGTTTATGCCGCCCGCTCGTGTTACTCCCTCCCTAACAAGTATACAAACTGCGATTTTCAAACCGTACAGCGTTATTTTCATACAATAATACACAGTTTATGTTCGACAAATGGACATTTTGATTTACTGCAAACGCCTGTACTTGCACTCAATAAATAACAGCTTATTTTGTTCGCAACGAGTCTGTATTGACTGGCAAATTGTATTCAGGTATTTTAGCACGTACTGCCTAAGATATTACTATTGCGGTTCTGCCTGAAAGGTAATGATTATAGCTTACTTCCATTATCATACAATTTTATGGTTTCAGAGGCTCAGAGGTTTTTCCTTATTAACGGACGAGGCTGTTATTGTATAGATACGTAAATAGGCCCGCACAATTATGTCTGTTACGCATAAAAGCTATTATTATCTCTCATTTGGGTAGCTGCAATAAAAGTATCGTAAAAGTTAATACCGAGCAGTTAGTTCGGTCGTGAATCAACTAGATGGCGTTAAGTGGAGTTTTATGAAGTAGTGTTCGCCAAGTTGTGTATTTATTTATTTATTTATTTATTCATAACCAACTTGAATTTACAGTTTAAAACCACACATACAAGTTATTGTTGATTATGTATTGTTTGATGTTATAAAGAAGAGCAAAGTGCTGCATTTGTTTACTGGTGTTTGTTACTTAGTTTTAATTAAGTGCACCTTTTGAGGATTACCTAGGTGTTTTAATAACCTCGTTGCAGAAATTAATTTAATTAGGTACTGAAATAAATTATAAATGTCATGTTATCTACCTTTTTTTTTGTTATCAGGGGGATATCTTCAAAAGGCTACCGTTCTTTGGGGATAATTATGTGGCCCGGGGAGTGTGGGATTTTTACCTCACTAAAACCAGCTTTATAGTTAAGTAGGTAGGTACCTATAGTCTCCTATTACTTACAATTTTTGAGTTGCGAGTTATTTTGGAATTAGGTACGTGCGTCAGGTCTCAAAAAACTAAAGTTTAAAATTACGTGTAGGGTGAGTGGGGGTAAGTTGGAATGAAAATTTGATGAGATGAACAGTGTTGATTTGAAACTGTAGTCAAACAAAGGGATTTGGGGCAAATGCAAAAAAAAATTGTTTTGGGTGAAAAAGCATGGTCAAGTTGTTTCTATAATGTTGAAAGAAATCTTTTTGAAACAATATTTTATGAAAAAACTGTTAATAAAATTGGTCATAAGAAAAACAATATGAAGGGGTAAGACGAAATGCCGAAGGGGTAAGATCGATATAGTGGCTAAAATCGTATTTATGGTCATTATGCATGCGTGGTGATCAATAAACCTTCTACTTCAACTAACTACATAGCATGAACATCAGTTAAATTCAAAAATCGCTCTCTAAGTGCAAGAAAAATAATTAATCAAATAAAATATATCGATCTTACCCCGTTGAAACGGCTGACAGCCAGAGGTTCTCAACATGTTGTACTAAGATATCAAAAAAAAAATTATGCGCATGACTGTCAAGTCTAGGTCGGGTTGATAAATAATACACACGTTTTCATTTAATAAGCTCTTCTTGCAGCGCCTCGTCTTGTCAAAGTAACGGAGATTCCCCCCTGCCCCTGCGTTGTTCCTACACACGCCACTCATTGTGCGTGCGTGCTGGGCGAACTGCTTACCGTTTCCCCGGCGGCGGCGGTCGTACGATATCCCCTGATCATCCAGATGGCAATGACCCTCTGCCACGCCACCAGCCAGTCTACCAGCTGGTCGCCTCCACATGCAGAGGGTAGATTATACTTTCTGAGTCTGATTCCATGATTAAGGTTTTCGATACGATGTTGTGAATATTGCGGAAGGAATAACACCGTATATTTCAGATTGAGAACCCCTGACATTTTGTAAGAGTTTCGCAAACGGGGTAAGATGGACAGTTTTATATTATCATCTTACCCCGTTAAAATTTGCAGGGGTAAGTTTGGAAGACACCATAAATCTTAAAATACGTGATATAAACAAATCTCCACAATATAGAGCATATAACATTTCAAAGCTAATTCCGAATATCAAAACAAAATCTTTGTTACTTACCCATGAAAGAAGATACAGTATGCGGGGTAAGAACAAAAAACGCAACTTTACGCGGAAAAATGTGTCCTTACGGAAAATATCAAATAACACACATATGCTCTCACTTAGAGACTGACGCAGACTGCGGTGCGGGGCAAGACGAAACTGTGTCTACAATGATGTTGCAAGCATTAAAAGATTTCCTTTATATTTGGCGTTATTGTATCTTTTTTATCTTTCCCCGTTTTTCATCTTACCCCCACTCACCCTACCTACTTAGGTAGCTAAACATAACTTTATTTTCAAGTGCTATTCACATTTAGGTAAACAAAAGAGGCTGTTTTATAATCACAGCAAATTTTTCACGCATGGAATGCCACAACATGACAACACATAGCTCAATATTATTGGTTATGGCTGAAATACACCTTAAATACATAACAAAGGTCCTTGGCATCGCATCTAATAAGATGTCAAATTATTGACTCTATTAAACAAAATAATATCATAGGACATTATTCTTCGAAGTATCGCTATTTATACACCAAATCAACTCCAGTGCCGGTAACGAGGAGTACTCAGCCTACCTCAATGTACCTACACTGCGTTCACGGATTGTTTCCAAACTAGATATTTTTTTGCAGAAACGATTTTATTGTCCTTACTGGAGAAGGTTTCTCCTTCAATCAAGATTTTTCAATACCTAACAACCTTTTTTTTGCGCGGTTGATGCCAAATGGGTCATCCCGATTAGAGTATCTGTTGAAGAATCCCTTTTACGTAGGTACAACTCTTTTATTTGGGTCGTAAAATAATTAAATCGCCGCGGTTGGAGCGGAAGGGAACGTCATACCTACTAGTGCTGACTGGAAATCCAAACCTTTACCTACAGAAGGTCTTGTGAAACTGTCAGGCGATCGGCCTCATCAGATTGTTGCCAGCTCTTGCAGGTACGAGACGAGCCGTCATCCCGGGCCTATTCTACTAAACATCTGCCTACGAATAGGCACTTTTGGATAAGCGTGTTATGTTGAATCACTCTAAAACAACTTATATTAACACTATCTTTAAGTTGACATTCATTTAACTCAAAATAAAATCGATTAGAAACAAAGATTCCAAAAGACCATAGCCTGCGCTTGCGCAGTTCAAGTGTGTCGGCCATGTTTGTCGTCACAGCTGACTGGCTGCGGAGAATTTGTCGCCCCACACGTAAACTAGCGGATAGCGGCTGTTCACACGTCGTTTTGGCTCTTAAATGCTAATGTCGTTTGCTTATTGATAATTAATTAGTTGTCTAGTGAAAATGCGGAGAATTTCTATTAATTTCGATGACTTCGCCATTCAAAATATGGTATTTTAAGTGGAGGTGTCTTGGCCGATAAATAAATCTCTTTTCATTGAAGCCTCATTTTTTTAATTGTGTGTGTTTCATAAAATTTATATTAAACAATAGTCTACTAAAGTAATCGATATTTGACTCATTATAGAGACATATCACACTTGAATCCTAATTATCGATTTCAATATCAAATCAACCATTTCATTTTCCTGCTGATGGGAGATTTGAAATTTATTGATGCTGTCGAATTGGAAGAACGAAAGAAAGAAAGAAAATTGTGTTCATTGACTCTAAAACCTTAAACTGAACAATACTAATCAAAGTTATAAAAATTAAATGCCCATTAAGAAAATAATCAAACTGTGTATCATACGCTCTATACATATTTGCTAAACCCTCCTTACGAGTAATGTTACCAAACTTTAATATTTTGTCGGACAGCTAAGACAGGCAACACTAACTTTTTACGACACTTCTCACTTCTTGCCAGAACTAAAATCTCTGGAATTTGTTCAGTTCCCTTAGTATTACTTTTTACAATCTTACAAACTATAAATTCTTAGAATTTGGTTCCGTTTAAGACGTTTTAATTATAATGAAAAGTCGTGTAATCTTCATGGTTTACGAGTTCAGTTATTTTGGAAGCATTGTTGTAAAGTGCTTAAATATGAAATATGTTGGCAGTAAACAGAACTTTAAGTGTGCTTTTTATACAAAAGGATCATTAAAGGGGAATAGGGTTGGGTTCTGTAGATGTCGGGGAATAGGGTTGGGTAATGTCATTTTTGTAATGAGAAACAAACCGAAATTGTTCATATAATATCTAGTTGACAATAATTGGCAGATGATGTAACTAGAAGGCGCCATCATTGCGCACACAGCGTATACAGGATTTACCACTGACGTGCGGACTACGATACCTTTTTTTTTATCGTAGTAAAATCATCAAATGAGTCCTCCAGGGCAGGGCAGGAGGGACTGTTAGACTCGTACCTACTGACTGTGTCCTTCAATGGCCTTTTACGTTACATGGTCACGGTAATTTCATAAGTCCCGCGACCGGACTACGACACCTATGGATATATAATGTCGCAGGCGGATTGTATCAATCGCCGTATTACATTACGTCTAGCCGTTTCCTAAAAAGAGCTGATCTAACTTTTGGGCACCCTAGGGATCGGTTTGATAGGTTCCTTTAAACCTTGTAGGCGAAAATAGGAAGCCCGCAGAGCGGGGCTCCTTCTACCTGAATGCGTGAAACATCATTATAGCAAATTGGATATACTGACATTATCACAATGAGGCTTAAAGTCAGCCCACATATTTTAGAACGTCTCGCAATGACGATCCGGCTAATCACCCACCCACCGCAATAAAAAACGGCCGTTGATGGAAATGGCTAGGCGTAATGTAGGTAATACGGCAATTTATATATAATCCGCCTGTGACAGATAGATACATGGGGTCTTAATTGTTATAATAGTTTTATGACCAAAGCAACTATAAAAGTATATTCAAGTAGGTAATTAATAAGAATTAGGGGAGCTCGGACATGTTGGTGCCTAGTTCACCAAAACATTCTGATTGTACTGTATTTTATGTTAAGGTGCTGACTCTCGGGCACGCCGCAATCGCGGCGGTAAGACCCCTCTTTGAGGAGTGGCTGGAGTGACGTCGCGGCGTCCTGACATATCGGATGACGCAGGTCCTCACCGGCCGCGGAAGTTTCGGGAGGTTCCTGTGTCTGATAGTGAGGGAAGAAACGCCCGGGTGCCACCACTGCAAAGATCGCCCGGATGACACAGTCGAGCATACGGTGCAAGACTGCCCAGCTTGGGCAGAGCACCGACGTGTCCTCAGCGCGGCGATAGGCGATAGGCGAGACGGAGTGGGAAGCGGTCGCCTCATTCTGCGAAGCAGTCGTGAAGGAGGAGGCGGGCGGCGAGAGAGAGAGGACAGCGTCCTACCTCCGCCCCAACCGCAGTGGTAGACGCCCGCGGCGTCCGACGTCGGCAGACGATCTCCGGCCACCGTAGGCGCGGGTATGCGGACAGCGAGTAAAGGGAACTCGCTGTCCGACCATGGACCATGCCCGGGTCGACGGCGCGTCGTGTTCCCACGCGCGCCTCAAAGAGCGTCATCAAAAATGACGGGGCCCCCTCTCGGAGGGCTTTAGCCTGTTGGGGTCGCGGGATTTTATTTCCTCACCGTGACCCCGGAACATAAAGGGCTATTGAAGGACACCGTGGATTTTAGTCAGTACAAGTCTGACAGTCCCTCCCGCCCTGCCCGCGGTGGGAGGACTCATTTGATGATTTTACCACGCTAACAGCTAAAAAAACATTTTGATTTTCTAATCTAGTTTTGTCTAGATTCAGAGGAGGAGCTCGTGGCTAAATAATTACAGCCGCACAGGCCGATCTGCCGGGTTAAGCCGCACTTGCCAAGGTTGGTCTGTGGATGGGTGACCATCTGTCATAGCGAGTTTCCTCCGTGCCTCGGAAAGCACGTAAAGCCGTTGGTCCCGGCTGTCATTTGTAGATCTTTGACAGTCGTTACTGTTAGTCAGAATTCTGACTGCTCTAAAGTCTGACAACCAGTCTTACCATGGGGTATCGTATTATATTACCCAGTTACTGGGTTGTGGAGGTCCGACAGGCAGTCGCTCCATGTAAAATACTGATATTCAGCTGCATCTGGTTCGACTGGAAGGTGACCCCAACATAGTTGGGAAAAGGCTAGGCAGCTAGATAGATAGTCTAGATTCAGACTTAGCAAAAGCACTGACGATATAGGAGGTCTACTCAACAAAATTTTCCGTTAACTAAATAACGGCCATGGGCCGAAACATTTGAATGAACCAGTACTGAATTCGTTCAATTGAATGAGTTGTCAGGACTAATGTCCTGACAACATATTATTTGGAGTCGGGACGAATTTCCAATCATGTTGCCACCAATTTTTAGTTCGTATCACTAACTAACCATAAATCCGTAAATTTTATAGAATAAGAAATGCCCGAAACGTTGACCGTAGCTACAAGATTAGTACTTAGATAGTAGTACCTCAGGGTCATCACAGTTTCGTGCTAAAGTATCGATATTTCTTAAAGTATCGAGTACAAAAATCGATACATAACAACTATTTTCAGATCCCTATCCGAATGTATTTCTGTAACCAATGAACAAAGTCGTGTTGTTCGACTGAGAACTGTAAACAAATTCCTTTGCAGAATATTTATAGGCAGCGTGTGCGCAGCAAGCGGCCATTGTAGCGGCATTATGAAAGAAACTGTTGTTCTTACAAACTTTATGACGGTAAAGTATGTGTTTCGAATAATTGTAAGTACAAATATGTACTGAAACAATAAAACCCAAAGCACAGTCGAAGTGCTGAATGATTATTTACATTTCAGTACTGTACTGTAGTACCCTTTTTTATCAAATACAAGCCTAAATCCAGAGAGGGATATCCCACCCAGGGCAGGGCGGGAGCGACTCTCAGACTTGTACTGACTAAAATCCACGGTATTCTTCAATAGCACTTTACGTTACTGGGTCACGGTACCTCGTTAGTCCCGCGACCCCAGCAGGCTTTGGCCTTATATGGGGCCTTGTCATTATGCTATCAGCTCTTTGAGGCGGGTGTGGAACACGACTTACACGAGGCGTCGTCTACCCAGGTATAATTATGATCGGACAGCGAGTCGTCCATTACTCGCTGTCCGCAAAGTCACATGCCTTAGTTTGACTCTAAAATCACGATATTTGTCTTCAATAGGACAGCTTTATATTTTATGGGCACCAGAAAAAAAACAAACGCATAACTTGTTAAAGATGAATTTTTGTGAACATCAAATAAAATGAGCCTCCAAACTCGGCACCCAATAAAAGTTACAAGAAGGTTAATTTCAAGATAAAATCAAACAACACACTTACACATACATTATCATATACATAACCGTAAAATGCGGACTAAAAGGATAAACCAATCAGGCAACTAGGAGTTAATTAATTTGTAAAATGGGTTCTTGGGTATACGTAGTGTTATTTTAGTAAACTTCATCTCATCCTGACCTGAATCATTCCCGCGATTTTATTTATAGAATTATTATCATACCATTGAATAATGTTAACTACATCTTTTCAAATTCGCCCTTTGTAATGAAATTTTTACGAAAAATGATCAATGGAAAAAAAAACATGACGTGATGTTTTTTTTTCTAATAATTTTACGCATTGTTTCATTACAATGCCAATAAAAGTTAAAAATATGACTTTACAATGGCATTAGACTCAAAAGGTTTTATGTCAAACTATTTAGTCTCCTGAATATTGATTTATTTTCATTTAAAATGCATTCATCTGCCTTGAAAAGTAGTTGAAACGGGTAATAAAAAACACTGTTTAATTTCAAACTGTTTTAAACACTGTTTTAAACAGGTGTTTTAAAACAACTTATTTTAATCATGCCAACCCTGGTTATATGTTAAAAAATAAGTTATGTAAAAAAATCAGGCTGTGCAAAATCTATTATTTACTCTTCCTACAATTTATATACGTTTTTATTTCAAAATATTACAGATATTATTTTTATTTCAAAATTAATTTATTATGTCGTTGTGTTTCTGTTTATTATCAAAAAAAAAATATGTACTAGTAAGTACCAGGAAAAAAAAAGAAAAATGTCACTTCAAAATTCGAACGCTATCGAAAGTGTGAATCAACAACGACAAATTCACTTGTAAAACAAACGAGTTCGCTTTCGAATTTGTTGTGTGCGGTTACTCAAGTGAGGTCCGAAGTGAACTTTACAGAATAATACTACTGGAGAAGCACCTACAAGTAGTTTACTCAATTACATATGAGTACCTACTTACTATGAAGGCTGAGGGTACCATTCCAACGTGTTTTCTTAATTGATTTTTACACATTCGACCGTGGGAATTTATTCAGCTGCTGCTGTATTCTTTTGTTTTAACGTTCCTTTTGAACACTAAAATTACTGAAGTCTAATTTTCTTTTGCATTATTTTTCGTCTAACACATGCGACTAAAATAATACCTAATCGGTATGAATGTTGATGGATGGAAAGGGAGAAAGGCCAAAGTAAAGATGGATGAAATTGGCCGGGGCATGATATGAAAGAATAAGGAGTCTTAAATGATGACGAGACGTTTTAAATTACCCTGTACTTTTAGTGATCTTTGGGTTCTGTACACCGCTTATACAGTCTCGAGACCCTAGAAGGCCTTTAGCCCTGTCAGTTTTCTGCGTCGACCCCGGAATAGTCTTTGATCGGACGGCGGGCTAGGTAGCAAGCACGCACTCAAGCTATCATTCTGTGGCATGAGGTGAAGGATTGCATCTCCCTCACACATTCTGCCTCTTCTCTGTTGCGAATACTTCTAGCAGAATAGTTTTAAGGGCAGGAATATGATTATTATCAATGTTTTTCAGTGGAGTTTTAAGTTTTTATTTTTGTGGTTTTCTTCGCTTTGTGCAAACTGTAAACAATGATAGAACCTGACCCTTGTCAATGTCAACCCGCGCTGTGGCAATGAAGAAGGCTTTTATTTTCGTAAATGTAAACACTAAAAATGTTAGTCTAACTTTGGTTTATTTATATGGTTTTTTTTGGCTTTAGTGACTTTGTGTACTAAAAGTCGATTATTTCTTTTTTAGATTATATTATTTACATGTTTTCTTTCGGTTGTAAAATCATCGAAGGAGTCCTCCCGCGTGGTATTGTTTTATGGATTTTGAGCTTGTCAAAATACCAAAGAAGTGAAAAGTAGCTAAAACCTAACTTTAAAGCTTATCTTTAAAACTTTTATTATGATCGATTTATGACCGTTTTAAAAACATGACAAAAATATTACGAAGATATTAAATAAAACCGTCAAAAGTCGGCTTAGGGTCATTACGACCAATAAGTCGACAGCATAATAAAACAAACTAGGGTCTATGAGACCCCATGGGGTCCTACATCCATTAGTTCCACCTCAAACTCATCGAAACATGAACTGATAACAACTCCCTTTATCACCTTGTTAACTTCACTTATCAATGACTTTTCTAGCAATTAGAACTATCCTCGCCTTAACAACTAAGCAATAAGGTTCAATTTCCACCAGCAACTTATACATATATTATAAGCCCGTAGCGTAGGTAAGCATCGCCTTATTACAAAGGTAGTTAGGTAGAAATTGCAAGAGGGATAGTAGTGTAGTAATGATCATTAAGTATCGCCTTATTGCGAAGGTGTTATGGTTGAAAATACGTGGGGAATAGTGGTGCAGCATGGGCCAGTAAGTGTGTATGCCAGTTGCGTGTCGTGGCGATAAGTGGTAGACATTGGCTTCCTGTTCTTGTTGTCATTAATTGTTGGAATGGCGGGATAATTATAAAGAGGAATATTTTGAAATAATTCTAATATATTTAGCCTAGCTCATAGATATGTGCTTAGACCTAGATAAGACTAAATATACACTATATTATTACTTTACTTTACGCAAAATACATGGACATTTGCGAAACCTATTACGAGGGTGATTTTTAATATGGGTTCCTTGAAATGGGTAATATTTGAAAAATAACTGGGTTATTTTTTTTCAAATTAGGTCTTGTATCACCCAATTACAAATCACCTTGTATAGTGACATTTTAGCAGCTCGAGCTATTATGAAAATGAAAGGTTAAAATTGTATCGGAATGACATTTTGCTACCGACTTTATGTTAAAATACTAAATGCATTGAAAGAGATTGGAATCACAGCAATTTAACATAACACCGTGCCTGTTTTTCCACTAATAGTTAGGCTCAAACCCGAAAGCGAACCTAAATAATTATGTTAAGTCTCGCATAAAGTGCCTGCCGGGGTTGCGGGACTTATCTCATTACCGTGACCCCGGAAAATAAAGGGCACCGTGGATTATAGTCAGTACGAGTCTGACAGTCCCTCCCGCCCTCTCCAAATGAGTCCTCCCACCCAGGCCTGGGTGAGAGGACTCATTTGATGATTTTACCACGTAAAAAAAAGTCTCGCATAAAGTACTTACAAGTCAGAGAGAAGATCCTCTCTGAAGATTCACTCTGAAGAAGATCCTCCTATACCCAGGGTAGGAGGATAATTTGGTGATTTAACAAGCTAAAAAAAAAGGTACAAGACACAAAAGCAGACAATAAACAAAAATAAAATTATAACAGAAATAAAAAAGAAAATCTGTTCAAAATGAAAAGAGATAACATCGTGTGTCCCACGGCCACTTCAAACTTAGAGTTCAGGAAAATGTCAACCAGCTAGTGCTCGATCATGGTTTTTAACTGGACTAGTTGCCTGTTTATTGCCAGAGGCTTGATAAGTAAGTCAAAGAATTTACATAAGTACGTAATCTTAAAACACTTCTACATAAATATCTATCCATATCTTTATCGATAACAACCAAAAACTTAAGTAAACAGCTGTTCAAAAGTCTCCATACTAATCTCTTTCAATTCCCACACTTTAAATTCCATGTAAAAAGCTCTTCCGCTCAGCTACTGTCTCCGCGACATAACTCGCTGTTCTAGTGGCCCTACCTATCGATTTCCATGGGCTAATAAAGCTCTTTTAACAGTTGCTATCTTATCAGTTGGTCATAAAGTTCAAATTCCGGAAAACCAGTAGATTATCAATAAGGGGGAGAACACACGTGTAGATTGTTGCTTGCATGCAAGACCACTTGCAGAAACTTACAACTACCACTGATGTAGAGTCTTTATAAGAGAAATCTTGATGCAATATGAGCTTTGCCCTACCTTTATTGGTTTAGGAGATTAACCAATAGAATGCGGAAGAATGTGCCCTTCAATGTTCTGATTACGCAAATTGTTATACAAAGCAGCTAAATTATGTCATAAAGTGGTAAACAATGCTGGTTTATTTGACGCACTAGCATAATAGTTGTTATTAATTATCCTACCTCCATTTGGTTTTATTGCCTAAAACAAGCAACTGAATTGAACTCTACGCTAAAAATATAATTAGGCGAATTGCTAGGCTAACAAAATGTTAGTGTTGTAGTGCCGGTGATACGATGAAGATGCAGTATGTCATAATAGTAAATATGATCCATTTTTATGATAAAAGCTAGCAATAAATGTATCACCTCACTAATTTGCCTTTCTTTCAAAGAATGTCATACACCAACAGTGTAGCCCAGCGTAACCTTTTCTGGCATCTACCATCACCTTATATCCCACCTTTACTGTCACGTGTAAACCCACCTTTAATCCGCCTAATCCCTCTATCTATCCGGCCCTTACCGACTTCAGCTCCGGAGCAGATAATGAATTGCTCATCATATCACTAGAAATCATACGTATATCGTAAAGTAGCTCCATTTTGACCGTAATTGGATAGCCCCTCGTTAATTATGTAATTAACATTCCGCTTTAAATATTCATGTATATATGGTTGTTAATAGCGGCTGTAAAAAACTAGAGATAAGCTTTTCGTATAGATATGAAATTATACGAGAATTAATTAATCGTCTGAGTCTTTATAAGTCAAATACATACGACACTTAGGGTACTACTAATATTTTTTTTTTTTTTTTTCCCAAACCACTGCAACTCCTGAAAGCCAGAATCAACAGTGGCAACCACCAGAAAAGCGCCGAGACAATGAAGCTCGACGTGTCCCGGAGAATGAATTTACCTGTCTTGGCCCAAAGAATATGATGTGCTGATTGTTCATATTCACAGTCAGGTGTCGAACATTGACAAAAAGGCGAGGGAACAAGCTTGAAGGAAAACAATTTACTTTTAAAGTTACCATGTCCGGTGAGAAATTGGGCAACACAGTGATCCGTGATGGAAAGAACTGGTAGAGGTGCCGTCCCTTGATAGAATTATCCCACCTATTTTGCCATTCGGATAAAAGATCCTCCCAGACGTCGCTCTGGGGTTTGAATAATCGAGATATCTTATCACGGTCACGTTGCGGTAGAAAATCAGCGTCAGTGGTCTCCCGTGCGGAAAAGTACATTGCAGCGCGTCGTTGCACTTCAAGATCTACTGGTAGAACACCAGCAAGCACCGGTAAAGCTTCAGTACTGACGGTCCTATACGCTTTACTTAAGAATAACAAAGCCAAGCGCTGACTTTGAAGCAATTTACGTCGTGCCGCACCTATGGTGGCTCTATCGGCCCAAACAGGTGCCCCGTAGCACACCCAGCCCAAGTAAGTAGCCCCATAAATAGTTTTTAAGGTTAAAAATGACAAACCCCAAGTAGATTTAGATATTCTCGTTAGGGCATAAAAGTTATTTTTAGCTTTTTCACCAACCGTTTTTATATGTTCTATGAATGTGAAATTCCTCTCTAAGACTAAACCAAGATAGCACACCGATTGTTTTCTCTTAACGGGAACATTATTGAATTTAATACTAGGCCACGATTTAAGGTCACATTTAAAATGAGTTGATAGGTTTTTTGTGGTGCAAAGGTCAGGCGGTTTCGATCGCCCCACTGAGATATTAATCGTAGGCAAGTGTCAGCCAAATTCTCGAGTCCAGCACGAGTACTCGACTGAATGAGCAGAAGGCCATCGTCCGCATAACCAGTTAAAGAACAACCACTTGGAATAGGAATCGCGAGGAAATCATCGAAGCCTAGATTCCATAAATGAGGACCGATAACCGAACCTTGAGGACAGCCCATGGTAATACTACTAAATTTGCTTGCCGTCCGATCAAGTATCAGAGGGTCTAATCTCTGAGCTCGAAACCCGTGGTTTCGGTCTTAGTTACGGACGTTTTGTATGCCCGGTGACATGGACCCCGAATGAATGAATGAATGATATTACAATTTGAGAGATAGCTTCCTAGAGTCCGCGCCACCACTCATAACCTGCGGAAAATTTTGTTGAACTATATATTTTTATGTTTACATTTAGACACTAGCGCCGCGTTAAAAGGGCTTCAGTCGTGGCGGTATTATCCGTCCACAGATTTTGACGTTAGTTACGGTCATATCCGTCACCGTCAACCATGTCTTCGTTCACGTACTTCAAAGTCGACCCGCAGCTCGTGTCGACGGCACGTCGTGATCTACGCGCGCCTCAAGTAGCTGTCAGTTTACTGGGGGCCTCTTTAGAGTCAAACGCCTGGTTACCAGGCTATCTTAAAGACACCGTGGCCTTGGAACGCAAAGGAACAGGGTTGATTTTTAGCCAGTCTGATAGTCTCTTCCGCAAAATTAAAATGATGATTTTCCAAAATCCAAAAAAAAATGGTTATATTTATAGACCTTATTTCAGCACAACCCTATATTAAAATCTACACGCACGAGTGACAATGTTATCGTAAAAAATCTGTGTAAAAACCGAACATTCGATTTGCTGCGTGAGTTAGTTTTGATAGTCATCAAAGCGGCGACATTTTTTGGCACTGGCGGGGTAGATAGTAATAGGATTACACAAAAAAATATGGCAGTATTATTTTCAACCGACATTGGAGCCTCATGTAGGCACACGCGATTGTATGCGCGGTTCGACTTTGCGGTTTTGCCGCGCCGCAATGCCTCTCACACAGGAGCGAAAAACCGGCGCGACAAAAGATAAGACCATTCTCAGTACATGCAGACTCAGAGTGCAAATTCGCTTGGCACGTTGTCGCGGCACGACGCTTTGGTGTGAACAGTTGCGGACGTTTTAAAATCCATGGTGATCCTTCAATAGCCCTTTACGTTCCAGGGTCACTGTTACTTGATGAGACAGTCTTGCGACTTCGGCAGGCTTTGGCCCTCTATGGGGGGCCCCGTCAGTCTAAGGGGGCCCCGTCAGTCTAAGGGGGGCCCCGCCAGGGGCCTGTATCCTGCGGTGGGTGCTGAGCGATCCCTTTAGTACTTAAATCTCAATAGGGCCGCTTGCGAGCCAGACCACCATGCTGCCGGAGTCCGGCCGGCGTCAATCAATCATTTTACTTCACACTACAACACTTTTTTTTTTAGGTGGTAAAATCATCAAATGAGTCCTCCCGCCCTGGGGCGGAAGGGACTGTCAGACTCTTACTGACTAAAATCCACCCGTGTTCCTTCCTATGCCCTTTACGTTCCGGGGCCACGGTATCCTGGGTTAAGAAAAAACCCGCGACCTCAGCAGGCATTTGGCGCGAAACACGACGCGCCACCGACCCGGGCTTGGTCCTTGGTCGGACGGCGAGCTACCCATTACTCACCGTCCGCAAGCCCGCTCCGCCGCTGTGCCCTCTGCTAATCAGAGGGACACGCGTTGGAGCGTCCACACGACAGGCTATTCGCATACGGGCAAAGAGACCCCTTAGGCACACAGTGCCTAAGGAAGAGTTTTTGCCCGCATCCCAGGGTGCACCGGCCCGAAAAACTTGTCTTCCCCCCGGACGTATCCGAGAGGGAACTCCAGTCCACGGGCGCACTTGGAGGTTTCCTGTCATAGCACCCCCACACTACAACACTTACGGTAAAAGTTTTAAAAACTAATAAGTAATATCCACGGCACTGCCATTTACGCTACAGTTGAACATAAAAAAATATTAAGACTACTACAAATTCGGGCACGCCGCAATTGCGGCGGTAAGACCCCTCTTTGAGGAGTGGCTGGAGAGACGTCACGGCGTCCTGACCTATCGGATGACGCAGGTCCTCACCGGACACGGAAGTTTCGGGAGGTACCTGTGCCTGATAGGGAAGGAGGAAACGCCCGGGTGCCACCACTGCGAAGATCGCCCGGAGGACACAGTAGAGCATACGGTGCAAGACTGCCCAGCTTGGGCGGTGCACCGACGTGTCCTCACGGCGGCGATAGGCGGAGACCTCTCGCGCCCGGCATTGGTTGCGGCCATGCTGCGGGGCGAGACGGAGTGGGAAGCGGTCTGCTCCTTCTGCGAGGCAGTAATGCTCGTGAAGGAGGAGGCGGGCCGCGAGCGAGAGAGGACAGCGTCCTCCCTCCGCCCCAACCGCAGTGGTAGGCGCCCGCGGCGTCGGACGTCAGCAGATGATCTCCGGCCACCGTAGGCGCGGGCATGCGGGCAGCGAGTAAAGGGCAACTCGCTGCCCGACCAAGGACCATGCCCGGGTCGACGGCGCGTTGTGTCCCACGCGTGCCTCAAAGAGCGTCAGCATAATGACGGGGCCCCCCTCTCAGAGGGCCAAAGCCTGCCGGGGTCGCGGGATTATTTCCTTACCGTGACCCCGGAACGTAACAGGCTACTGAAGGACACCGTGGATTTTAGTCAGTAGAAGTCTGACAGTCCCTCCCGCCCTGCCCGGGGTTGGAGGACTCATTTGATGATTTTACCACGCTAAAAAAAAAAAAAAAGACTACTACAAATTCATTACTCTTCTCTTTATCATTACCGTAGTCGGTTAATTTGAAAGGTACCTTACGTACCTGTCCAATCCTGTTTACGTGAAGTGGATACTGGACAGGAATCCTGATAAAACCAGTAATGAATGTCCATTTAAACATTATTATGACATAAATATGCAGATGTTTACCGACACGTTAACTAAAGGGTAAGGACAGCAAACCTGTTGCGCACACGCATCAAACTTAACGAGCGTTTCATTTGTACTCAATAGGATTCCATTTATAAATCTGACACTTCATATTTCTTATTAAGAAATAAGGTGTTGCTGTGGCTTTCCTTGTGATGACGTCTAAAGTTAAATCTCTAAATTTGACTCTAGGAATAGAAAATTGCTTATGTGCAATGGGTTTGCTCTTGACCTTAGTCTAGATCAGGAGTGACTAAGACAAGGTCGACGATGGAACCAGCTTACCCAGAAGAAGCCTGTTCACTCTAACTTTGAAGAGATTAGGGTTGTATTTGTATGCGATCGGAAACACAGACGTAGGCAGAGAGTTCCACTCCTTCGCAGTCCGCATTATAAAAGACGTTTGGAAACGCTTAAGCTATTGTCAAACAGACAGGCGTGACGAACGCGAAGCGAGGCGTTTTTGTTTGTAATGTATGGAATTGTTTCAAGCCTGTCACATAGACTATCGGATCGCTTTCGCATTTTTATATGACATGATTCGGTTCGGTTCGCTATCGCCTGTCTGTTTGTCAAAGGCCTTAGTGCGAATTGTTGGAATAGCAATAAGGTAAGGATGGTGGCCTTTAACGTAAATTAAGTTCCTTATTACCAGAGGTCGGAATTATGTAGAGTTATTTTAGTACTTGCATGAAAATGTTGATATAATATGGATCTTCCCGGGATTCTTAATAGACAGTCCCGTTTTTCATAGGCTAGTGTCGTAATCACAGAAATATTAAAAACAGGAGAAGTGGCAAGGGGGCGTGTCCGCTACCATGTGGTTCTGAGCGCTACGCTCAGAAAGTGAAAAAATGGCCGTCACCGCGAGTTAGTGTGTTGTCAACCGCGTTCGTGAAAAAAACGATTATGCCGTCTTGTTCGGTGCTTTTGTGCAAAAATAAAAACCAAAACAAATATTTTAGAAGTCATGGCATCGGGTTTCACATGTAATTACAAGTATTTTACAATATTTGTCTTAAAAATCACGAAAAACAACAAGCAGTAAAATATATCTGACTTGTACTACTGTACTTTTGTTTTCCTACATTACTCCGACTGTATTATTTTTGCAATAAATACATTGCTCTTTTACAACCACATCATTGCATCACAGAGTGACTGAACAAGCAATGTAAAACTGACATAACGATACCTCAATCAGCCGTAATGTCGCATGGTACGGCCGCTGCTCAGGTCCGCGTATTTTATTGCGAGCTAGTGACGTGCTCTTGGTGATCCGGCAAAGTCTATCGACAAGAAAGTCGACTGCTAAATGCTATTTTAATATTTCAGTTTTTTTTTTGAATTTTTTATCTTGTAATAAGGCTGGAAGGCCGATGTGGTTCATGCATTTTTACAAATTTTTATTATTTTACAGAGTATGATATAAATGCGACACCGAAGATGGTTAAGTAAATTAATTAATGTTTAGTTTAGTAATCTATGGACTAAATTAATAGTAATCTATACAATAAAGATAATTAAAACGGTTTCATATCGTTTTTTATTAATTTTATTTCCAAACCTTTATAATTTTATCGATATATTTATCGTGAACTCTTCGATTTAGTCAAACACTGTCGAGTCCGCCCCCGTGTCCCGACGACACACAATGATAATTGTTTTAGTGTGAGTAAATGACACGGAAAAGTACGCTGTGGTTTAAAGAATAAGGTTTATATTTAAATGACAGAGTTTTCGACGGCGCGTGTGTGAACTTGTTCGTAGTATTGTTTTGATATACTACATGCGTAATATTATCTTTATGGTGGGGCAGTTGTGGCTTCACCGGTTTTCTATACATTTTGAACTCCACGCCATATCTCCTTCTATAATATATCTATGGTCGTAATAAAGTTATTTCTAAACTTGAACACAGATGAGGGACCTATGGCCAATGACTTACGTGTTGCCAAAATGGAAAATAGGCATTTAAATTATGTATTATGGGCATGATTAAAGTTAAAAGAATGAACATCGGCTAAAGCATTCAATTATTATTTTCTGAACTGGAAGTCTTTTTAAAATAATAAACTCTTACCATCAATGCTTTGTTAGATAACGTTCCATTTCCTGTTACGATTATTACGTTCATAAAGAAATATTGCATCCTCTAAATACAATTTCCAACCAATTGGCCATTTTTGTTTTCAAATGCCCAATCTCCCAACATTCTTGATCACCTCCAGTAATAGAGAAGTATCCACTCCCCTAACCGTATTACGACCCCGGTCAATTATAACATTTTCTTTTTTTTCACTAACATCCCCAAAAAGGGAACTCTTTTATTGTAACTGGGCAAACAAAACCCAAATGGAATCAATCCTTGACGCGTCAGCATTATTTGAACTTATAGGTGGCCAGGGGGCGAAAAGGGGTGAAGAGGGGTTCAAGGGGGTGTAGACAACACCCCTGAAATTTTGTTGAGGCGTAAAAAGTGTTGTATTTAATCACGAGCTTTATGGGACGCTGGGTTTTTGTAAATAAAACGTGATTAGGAGGATGCAGAAAGCAAAATAGTAACAGCATTTGTTTTGTTTTTTATTAAATTGAGCTGTATTTATTCACGTTTTCCGTGGCTCTGGTATAACTGAAATAAATAAATAATTTGTAAAATGTTTATTGCACATCTTGCTGTACAAAATGACTGTGTCAGATTGACAGGTTCGAATTTTGGTTAATTAGTAAGAATATGCAGCCTTTAAACGGGCACCATAATTATAATAAACCTTCACCACGCAGGAATAATTATGCAAAAGAAAATTGCTGAAGCAGCCATAGATAATCACTTTTTTTCTTTATAAAACCCGTAGTTCTCTCAACTAATTTATTTTTCCAGGAATTTATGAATACGGGCAGCCTTCAGCTTTCTTAATCTCTTTTATTTATCGAGTTGTTCAAAGATTTTTGCTTCTCATTAAAAAAAAAAACTCTGTTCATTAATTATGGGTCAACGAGATCCACCTCTGAGGGATCCCCACTGGGCAATGGTACCGGTCAACAGCTGCAACTTTGCCTGGATGTCCAACTTTGCCTTCTTTGTTTCAAACTTTCGACGCACGACGCGCGACGTTTATTGGTGACTAGCTGCTACCCGCGACGTCGTCTGCGTAAATGCGTTGAACACTGGCGTTGAAGAAATAAAGGTTCACTGTTCGTTCCTCGTATGTGATAGCGAGATAATATGTAGCCTATATCTTGGCCCGACTTCTTAATAATATTCGTGTCAAATTTGAAGTAAATCCATGCCGTACTTTTTGTGTTTATCTCGAACATACAGTGGCGATCAAAATTCCATGCGTACGCTATCAAAGAAATTGCTTAACGTTTAGTTTGACTTATGACCTTCTACTTTCGAGATACACAATAATCCTTCAACTATTGAGTTCATAATTTCAAGATCTAAATATAAGTCCAGTTGGCTCAGTGGTTTTGGCATTTAGGACATAAATGCGTTAGTCGAAAGAGGTGCGAGTTCAAATATCACGCAGCACTCGATAGACTTTTTGTGGGTTTTTACTCGATTGTTAAATATTATAATTTTTAACACACAAATTTTATTGTGTTTGTTTGGAATTTCCGTGTGTTTTTTCTTGTATTTGTTGGTTAGTGTCTTGTGATTTAATATAATTATAACGGTATTGTTAAATATTCTCAAAATGCAAGCAAAAATTAATATAAACACATAAATAATACTTAATACAATAAATAATATATAACTTCTTTAAAAATAAATAAGCGTTAATACAAAATAAAAATAAATAAGTTATTTAAAAATATTATCATAAAATCAATTGACATTTCAAAAGTTAAGATTCGAACTCAAACTTCATTGATCGTGAACCCACGTTATCGGCACAATCATATTGTTACGAGTAGATCATTACTAATGAAAGCAATGCAATGGTCACCATCTGTTTTTGTTAGTCAAATATTTTACTCGTTTCGTTAGTCTAGTACTACTTATTGTCATTTTATTTCGTTTTCAATTTTTACTAATGATGATAATTTATTACCTAGAGGGTTTATAATAAAAAAATGCATTTAATAACAATAATAATATATTTTAGTTGAAATTATTATAATTCTATGTATAAAGTTATAAATCTGCTAAAATTATGAATATTATTACTCGAACTGGATAATGTATAATGTGAAATAGATGTCGAAAATCATAGATGCAATTTTTATTAATTAAACAAAATTATGAAATTATTAAAATTAATATAAGTAATATAAAACAATAAATAAAAAAATTTAAAAATTCAAAATAAAAACATTATTATTCTCTTCAAATTAAAATATGTGGTTTTAAGGGTAATTTACGTATTATTACAAGCTAATTAGCAATTACAGGGCCGCTATTCCCCGTTACTGTTACAAAATAAACGCCTTTTAGCATAGCAGCCCTGGAACGCAAAGGGCCAATTGCCCTTTGCGTTCCAGTACCGCGGTGCCAAAAAATTTTGTTATTGAGCATATCAAGTTTCTTCAGTTTCACCAAATTCGATATAGTGAAATAAAGTTATGGATAAATGTGTTCTACTTCTGAAATAGAACCACGGAAAAAAATATCCCAACTGCATAAAAAATACCCTGTTACAATATATTGAGGTAAGTTTAAGGATCGTTTTCTTTACGAAAAGATGTTTGAAACCATACCTCAATTCTTAATCCTTGAATAATATTCGTAAGTTATCAAATGATGTTTACGTTTTCAGTCTATTTACAATAAATAAACAAAATTCATATAAAAAAAACCGGCCAAGTGCGTGTCGGGCCACGCACAGTGTAGGGTTCCGTAGTTGCCCATCAAAATACTTATGCGAATTAACTAAACTGATTCGCTGAATTTAATTTTAAAAAGAAGAATTTTCAAAATCGGTCCAGGAGTCTTTGAGAAATCGGGGAAAATACATAAAAAAAAAGATTACGACGAATTTAGAACCTCCCCCTTTTTTGAAGTAAGTTAAAAATAGTTGACGATAAAAACCTACCTATCCCCAAAAAACATACCTATTAAAGCTGTAAAAATAAAGTTGACAAACTTACATTTGCAGTTGAAGAGCATGTTCTCCGATACAGTTTGTTTAGGAAAATATGTTATCCAAGTACATTTTATAAGTTGGTCGACTATTACTCGTAAAGTTGTAAAGCCTACTTAGTCATGATAATTTTCTTTTAAACTTCGTTATATATACTACTATTGTGAATTTTTTCACACCCCCAAACATAACCGTTTAGCTGGTAGAGGGGGGGGACACTCGAGTCGAGCAAAATTTAGCACTTTAAAGCTTAATATTTCACAAACGATTTTTTTTATCAAAAAATTGTTAACGGAAACTATCAATATTTTTTAAAGACCTGTTTAATGATACCCCACACTAAGGGGTACGCGAGAAAAAAAAAAAACATCCCCACTTTACGTGTACAGGAGGTACCCTAAAAAAAAATATTTTACGAGATTTTATTTTACCACTTTTTCGGCACAACAAATCCGTATAGTTACACCAAATTACAGCTCTCTAGGACTGTGCGTCTCTGAGTTAAACTGCGGACAGACGGACGGACGGACGGACGGACGGACGGACGGACGGACATGGCGAAACTATAAGGGTTCCTTGTTGACTACGGAACCCTAAAAAGGTCCTCGAGACAATCTTAACGTTTTTTTTTTATTCCTTTAAACATAACGGTTTTTAGCTGATAGTCGGTGATGCCTTCAATGTTGAGTGCGAGTGCACGATGAACGGTTATTAATTTTGTGCTGAATTAGTTACACGGAAACCATTTTCCTTCGTATTCATACATCATTCCCGGACGTCCCTGACGTCCCTGTTTATTCTTAACAACTCATCTCATCATCATGCCATATCTCATCCCACAGACTCATAGTATTTCGTCACTGGAACAAAACATAGAATACTTTAATTATACTATATAGGTATTATTTATGCAAAAACAGCTGTTGATCTATTTTACTACTAAGAAAAAACTTTAAAACCACATACTAAGTATCAATCACTTTTTTTTACTTTTAAACAAATACTTTTGAATAGGGAACCTTATTTATAAAAAAATATAATTATTAACATGTTGAATGATTAAAATTTAAATGTTAATACTCACATTTAGTCTGGTTTCATTTGATATTTGTTTTAAGTTTAATCCACATATTTATGCAGGGCTATAATGTTCGCCCTCAATATTTATATTATAAATCCAATTGTTAATAATTCACTGCAAAACCACAGGACAGTGTAACACTTATATGCTGTTTACATAGTCACACAAAATAACCAAGAATCAACAACGTTCAATTAGGAGACTCAAAACGAGATAACATAGTTATGCCTACCTCACAAATCGAAATAATTCACTTTTGTTTTTTTTTCTACGATCTACCTACAAAACTTTATTAAACTTAACCATAGATATAGATAGACCTATATCTGTGATTATAACGAACGACCCACAATACTAATGACTAATGTTAGTAGATAGACAAAAATCAATTTTAATTATCATATTCCTACTAAAAAATGTATTAAAAATAACAAAAAGAATAAAGTAATTATTAAAAATTAAATTAAATAAAGTATTTGGGAAATAAAGTGGGATTCGATCCTCCGCAATCGAACGAACAGAAGTTCTATCCGAGCACGATTTCCATTGCGCCAGCATTACTTGTAGATCAATGGTTGAAATTATGAACTATATCAAAAGTTAGTTTGATATGTATAGTAATAAAACAACTTATAACAAAAGGTCGTAAGTCAAAGTGAAGCGTCAGTCTATTGCTTTGAGAAGTTGATAATTCATTTTTGAACCTGACTGTACATACAGACAAACACACAAAAATTCTAAAAACTATATTTTCACCTCACCCGCTCGGAAAGATTCTATTTCTCATTCAAAATCTGAGCGCAAAACTCCATTTTGTGCTCTAGAGTCTAGAGCACAAAGTGTTGTTTAAAATTCGAACACGTCTTGTATTCAATTGTTTTCTACACTGCCAGGCGAGCCGCCCCCTGTATAGGTCAATGCCCCCACTTCATTTCCTCGCTGTGTGAGGTGAAAAGTTGTGTGTTGCACTCGGCAGCAAAGTTTTTCTGCGTCTCGTACCTTTGAAAACTTCGCATCGCTCAGGATTCTATATTTGAACCGCTCGTTTCTCTCGCGGTTCAATCTTAGAATCCTTCGCTCGCTCAGTTTTCAATTCAAGTACTCGCGCCAAAAATCAACTTTGCAGCCTTGCATAACAAATAACTATTTTGGCTTTGGTATCGGTTGTAGATCACACCCCAAGTATTCTTTAAAAAAATATTCAATGTACAGTTTTGACTTTCCTACCATGATATTATTACGTATTGATAATACAGCGGCAGGTGGATGCGGCGTTGACGGTTCCACAGGAAACCTGCGGTGATGGTTGAAGGATCTCACTGGATAGCGGTGGTACGCCGCCTGTCTCTTGACTACCTGATCTGACTCTTGATCCTGATGTCGGAGTCCGGCTCCAAACAGTTTTTACCGTGTTCCGTTGGTGCACGGAAACCCTAGCACGACTTTTGACGTTTTAGTGACGTAAAGCAAACGGAAACTGAAGGCACGGTTAGCGCAATGACTGTGCGATTGGTCTGCTGCGCTGCTTGTCGCGGGTTCGATTCCCGCACGGAGCAAAACATTGTATGATCTGCGTGTAGTAGTTGTTCCGGGTCTGGGCGTATCTGTATTTGAGTTTATATGTTTGTAAACGCATCCGCAATACAGGAGAAATTCCTAGGTTGGGACAAAGTTAAAAAAAAAAATATAGAACATAGGATACCTTTTATACCTGCAGTAAGATCTCGTGAGATAATTCCATCTCATCACGCGGGCTTAGCGGTAAGCAAAAGCTATTCGCACTTAGTATTTATCTTTCCTTTTTACTCACTTTTTATGAAACATAATAGGCTACTAAAGTTTAATGGAAATTCTTTATCTCTTGCTAATTTTAGCCGTGTTTCTAGATGCCTACTTCAGTTGTTCGCTGTTCGACAACCGATCCCGCTGAAAGTTTCAGTAAATTGCTAGGTATCAGCTCGAATCACTCTGTTTTCAATTTGTTTGGAAGAAAAGTTTTGGGTATCTACGTAAAAGGATAATTTTAGTTATTGAAATTGGTCACGATTAGTACTTTTTTATTCTAGTATGTACTTTTATAAATGAGAAAGGTTGTGAGGATGGATAGATGTATGTATGGATAGATGGACTGTTATTAGCTCAAAAACTACGCAGCTGGATAGTACAAAGATATTTTGTTTTCCAGGTTTAAGCAGTGCTGTAATTCTCGTTTTTTTTCAGACGAAGTTTTGGGCTAATAAATATAAGACGGTCGTGTCTGCGACAAACACGACATGATTATAGGGGTTCCAAAATTATAATTTTCATGAAAACGTTAAACGTTGGTCAATAGGAGAAAATGCCATTTCATTTTTGGTTAGCTTCGAATTTTCTCTTTAAATATTTAAATCTCGCTCTCCGTCTCTTGGAGAAAGTGTATTTGAAATTAAAGCTAGGATATGGAAAAAGTCACTTCGTACTCTACTACGTAATTACAGGACCACACACAACGCGCCATAAACTGACATGAATCACGACACAAAAAGTGCATATCACTACACATTATCATCTCAGAGGAAAATCCAAGGTGTCCTTCAATAGCCCTTGACGTTCCGGGGTCACGGTAATGAGATAAGTCCCGTGACCCCGGAGTCCCGCGACCCCGGGCATGACGGAGATAGCGCTATAGTGTGAAGTCGAAACTAGAACTTTTTATAATGAACTTTAAGACAGGAAAGAAAAGGAATAAAAATGATTTGTAGCCAGATACTTGAAAGGGCAGATGACGAAAACAACATGTACGGGGTGGACTGGATAAACATGGAACAACACACTTTATTTGTTGATTAATTATAAGCTAAGAAATATGAATTAGGGCTGATTTTTCAATAGTCAGATAACTTTTATCTGAGGAATAAAAATGGTAGTTTGACAGCTTATCTATAGAAAATATGTAAAACCGCTATTTTTATTCCTCAGGTAAAAGATATCTGACTATTGAAAAATCAGCCCATACTAAAATTATATTAAGCTGAACTATATTAGCTAGCAATAGACAATTACTTGGTTTGCGCACGATCTTAAGTAATTATAATTAATAAATAGAACTTAAAAATAAAAATATGGTACCATTAATTTGAAGGTTTAATGTTAACTTCCAATTCATTCAAATCACTTCATTTTTGAAGGATCTTTTGCGGCTATCCCACTGGCGTTTTACGAGGGTTGGCGTCTCTCCAACGCCTGCGCAGCATCATCGTTGCATAGACGCGACGTTCACGTTGCGATTAGTGGCAAGCGTTTGCCTTGCGACCGCGCAATGTTTACGTCGCGTTTTGTTGACCATAGAATTATGTGCGCGACGTTAACGTTTGCCAAGCGATAAGCTTAATATTTTCTTGAACAAGTCCTTCGTGTAACCAGTCGCACTATACAAACAAGTACTCACATAGATCCGTAATTACGCCGCCTCAGTACAATCAAGTGCAATAAACGTAATAAAGACAGCTGCGCGCGCGCACAGATACGAGCGTATTATTACGCAGATTGCACTTATTTATGCCTCGGGAATAAGAATACCATCTATCCGGACTATTGTTCGTATATGTCCCGATTTTAACGCCCTAGCTCCCAGTCTTTAGTTGAGTATGGACAGATTGCTGACCAAACTTTAATGTAATAATCTTAGATTAAAGAATGTCCAGATTCCGTGTTCGAAACAAAACGAAACGATATAAGTGAAGCGAGTTTTATATAAATGTGTGAGTGAGCGCCCCACTCCGGAGTGTATTACGTATCGGATTTGCGTTTGTGTGCAATGTGCGTGTAATACCAGTGGCGGAGATTACCCTTAAAATGTGGGAGATTTTCAGTATTTTACGTTAAGCGTAAAATATATCATCAACAGTAATGACATGATTTTTATCATTACGGTTGATGAATTTTAACATTATTTCTTTAATTTGTGTAATTTGTCATGTGCTACTTTACCGCTTATCAACACCGCAATACATTTAGCTATTCATTTTATATTATAATGTAAGTACCTACTACATTACAGTCTGGCAGAGTCTGACTGAGTCTGACAGTGTCTGACCGTGTCTGACAGTCTGATAGAGACTGACTGAGTCTGGCAGAATCTGACCGAGCCTGACGGCTCGGTCAGATTCAGAGACTGTCAAGTCTCTGACCGAGTCTGACCGTGTCTGACAGAGACTAACCGAGACTGACCGAGTCTGACAGAGACTAACCGAGACTGACCGAGTCTGACAGTGTCTGACAGTGTTTGACAAAGTCTGACCGAGTCTGACAGAGTCCGACCGAGACTGACAGAATCTGATCGAATCTGACCAAGTCTGACCGAGTCTGACAGATTCTGACCGATTTTGACCGATTCTGACAGAGTCTTAACGAGTCTGACTGAGTCTCACCGAGTCTGAATCTGTATTTGACCCCGACGAGTCTGACTTTTAATTCGACTCAATCGGACTCTGAGTTCTTATTTGAGTCTAACTGAGACTTTGAGACAATGGACAGAGCGTTCTGAGTTCAGTAATTTAGCTAACGCGGTTACACTTATAAAAAAAATACCTATCGTTTAAGAGAACTCTTTTTACATAACTCGTTTCTTTTTTTTTAAAGTCATTATAGTTACAAAATACTGGGTAAAAAAAATTATGCCCATGGCAACACTCAACAGTTATGGCGTCCGTCACAGTGTCAAATTGTTCACTTCTTTGTTTACGTATTTAAAATGAAATGCATACTGAAATTGAATGCTAACATAATGAAATTATATATTATGGCATATTCCTTTTTTTGGAATGTAATTATAAACCATTTCACAGCAAAAACTTTCATTTTAAAATATCTCGACACGGACTCGTGACGTAGTTTACGCGGGGAACGTTCCTAGGCGACTGACGTATGGATCGACCGACGCGGGACATTTATCCCCCGTGTTTTTGGCTTCAATTCTCAGTGGCCTACTATCAATCTGGACATTTTTTAATCTAAGGTAATAATGTTTGCCCGTAAAAGACCGGTCGTCAGTGTCTGGACCGCAGTCTGCCAGTATAGGTTAGACCGAACACTTTGTAACGGTTAATGGTGGGTTAAAATAAAAGAACCCACCAACGTTTACAATTAATTTATTAAAAGGTCGTGGTTCACAGCCGTCACTCGGTATTTATTCGTTCCGTGGAAGTAGGCGCACTATGTACTGTCCTGGCTTATCGCGTAGAGCAGGGACGCGATGCCGAGGAGTTGTCCCGAGGTGAGAGAGACCTCAGGGACGGGATGGTGGATGCGCCGGCAGGTCGGCTGTGCGCTGCTGGATGTGTGTGGCAGGTCAGCTGTGTGCGCAGCTAGGTGCTGTGTGTGCGCAGGCCTCGAACGTTCGGTAGGGTGAGCTTGTCGAACTCAACGAACGACGAGGATGGGTATTTCTAACCCCCAATCTTGTTCCCTGGAATCAACGTCCAGCGGTAAATAAAAGGTCCACTGTAAGTCCTCTCTGATGATGACCCCGCAGCGTAAGCGAAAGCCTAGGACGTAAAGCGCTTGAGGCGTTTGTGAGTTTGGTCAACATCAGAACGGAGTTTACATGGTAGATACACAATTTATAATTAGCGTGAAGCATTAACACAACATTATTTATAGGCCTACGAGCGTATGGAACATTCGAGGCTTAACAAAATAAAAACCTAACAAAGAAAAATTAGAACACAAAATAATAAGTCTGTAGGTAACTGCTCAATACAAAAATAATTATAGAAACACAAGCTAGCAGTTATAAAGGTTTTGTTTGGCAAACTTACCCTAAATACGGGGATGTATAATCACAACACTAATTTAATTATTTTATACACCGTCTGTATGTACACGGAAAGTGTCGCAAGATCTAGATCTAATTGAAGAGAGAACTATTTTGCGAACGTGTAACAGACAACAAAGATAATGGCGAATGACGTGAGTGGTCTCATCTGAGTGGTTATTTATACTAATGAGCACATTCGGTTAAATCAGAACATCACGTACTAGCGTCACACTCTCATGAGTGGGACAGAATAATATCTATCATGTTGTCTCAGTCTACAATACAACTACAGCCGCTGATCTACCCACCTAACTTGAGTTTCCGTAGAACGCGATAAAAGAATGTTAGCGTGGTACCCTCAAATGACACCATTTATGACGTCACGCGAACTTGACTTTCGATTAATGTCGGTTAATTTAGAACATCACGTCGTCTGGCTACAACACCAAAACGAATGTATATAAATTCCTTGCATTCCATTGTAACTATTTTGTTATAAGCTGATTAATGAATTGAATATAGGACAAAGGATAACGTTGATACTTTACAACGTTACAACTTTGTCAGATGGTCGAAAAATAATTTTAAAATACCTATTCAACGACACCCGACTTGACATAGTTCATCGACTTTTTTTTTCATTTTGACAATATGGCGTCTGGTTGTCGCTGTGGTGAATTTTGATTACTGTCATGACTTTAGTGACACTCGCAAGGTTAAGACGAATCGATTGACGTAAGAATTATCAAAATCGGCCTATGCATTTGGTCTTTAGAACGCCACATAGAAACAAACAATCACACATACATACATAGACTGATAAACACATTACCCTCCTTGGCGTCGCGCAGTCGGGTAAAAAGGAAGCGTATAAAGTCAGCGGTCAAGATTTTTAATAAGAAATGTTTTAAAAGCCTTTGTTTTTATCGGGGTCGATGGTCGGGGCCTATCTATAAAAGTAACCGTACACTTGAACGCAAAAGGGTAACTGAAGGAACAGGGTGGATTTTACAGAAAGAAACTGACAAATATTTTATTCTTCTATTCTTTTCTATCAATCTATCTATTTATTTATTTTCTCAGAATAATATAAACTTATAAATTAAGCCCCACAAAACCGTTGTAGTGGTTTGACTGTGGGATCGGTGAATCTTCATAGACACTTGTTATAATTTTCTTATATAAAGCTGATTACACGAGTATTATTGACTAACGGTAGCACTTTCACACATTTCTAAATAATCTTTGTAGACACTTGTTATAATTTTCTATTCTAAATACTTTCGCTCCACTCAGGGCGGGAAGCCTTTGTTTTGGATATGTGATAATTATCATCAAATTAATCACTCTTTAGAGCGGAAGGGAGAGTCAGATTCAACTTTCCTTTGCAGTCAAGGAACGTGGTAACCTCTTTGAAACGTTCCCGCAAATCTGCAAACCTATTTATTATGGCTTTTTGTCAGGACTTTTCACATCGATTTGGTAACCCTACTCCAGAATAGCTAGATCTGTATCTCGAATACGTCGAGACCAAATGACTGGTTCTGATGTATGTTTGAGTAAATGTTTAATCGCAAAGTAATTATGCATGCAGGAACTGGCCTACGATCTGTAGATCTGAAGGTGATTAGCATTTTTGAAAGACTACTCTAAACTTCATGGTCTCGCGTAAGATCTGTTTGGGAAGTATAACTGTTTATTGGATTAGTTACATTTCAGGGTAAGTAAGTAATATATGATATAACTACAAAATCTCTAAAATTTACAAGAGATAACAACTGAATATATAATTTTATTTGCTATAACGATCTGTTAATATAATAAACGATTGACATAATTTTGTAATGACTAATTTCTATAAGCATAACAATCAATCAATATAAATTCGTTTTGTATACCACTCAAAAGACATAAAACTTATTTTGTCTAATTTTTTTTTCTTCCTGGCAAGTAATCTAACACTGATGTACCTAGTAATAGTACCACCTTCCATGAATGTTCGACGGAGCCCCGCTTCGCGGGGCTCCTTTTTCTGCGTACAGGGTTTAAAGTAACCTAACACGAAGGGGATGGCGGGGTCTTTCAGACCCCGCCATCCCCTTCGAACCTAACCTGTCCGTGTCGGGGTGCCCCAAGTCCCGAGCTCGCTTTGCTCGCTCTTGCATCCTAGGTCAAATAACTGATTACTACCTGTCATGCTGACTCGACGGAGCCCCGCTTCGCGAGGCTCCTATTTCTAGGTGCAAGGTTTAAAGTAACCTAACCTAACCTGTCCGTGTCGGGGTGTCCCAGGTCCCGAGCTCGCTTCGCTCGCTCTTGGATACTAAATTTTTCTAATAACAATAGCAATAGTGAAGACAAACAATCAAAGTTCAAAGGATAAGCCAAAGTCATCAAAGCAAATAGTTTAAACGTTAAATTATATGTTTCAAACGTTAAATGTAATGATTTTCGCTTATATAAACGTTATATCAAATAAAATTATATGAAATGAGTTTCAGAGTAACACAAACATTATGTGTAAAGAAATTATATCAACTGTTGGTATATCTCACGTTGATTATATCATGTGAACGTTATTGAAATGAAAATATACCAAATAACTTTATATGAAATGAGACGCACCCACATTTCAAATTATTTGCTTTAAATACGAGGAGCCTGTGGTCCAGTCGCAAGAGCGACTGCTGAGCCAGGAGTCTTGATTTCGATTAGGGTTGGGCTACATTTTAAAATTTCTCCATCAACTTAGGAATTCCTCAATATCACCTAGGTACGGAATCTAGATTCCAGTTGAGTTCAATAAGCTTCTCAGGTAATCAAAACATTAGTTTTGATTACCATACACATAGAAAAGACGTAAGACGCAGACGGGGCGGAGACATAATGTCTTTTCGGCGTCTCTTTCATACAAAATAGAAGCGTCTCGACGTAAAACATAGAGAAGAGACCGAGACTCGCATACATTTTCGCACGTCCACGACGCGTCCTCGTCTTACGCCTTATTTATGTAGCCCGCGCCTTAAGCTTCATTCGTGTTAGTCAGTTGACTATAAACACTTATTGTAATTTCTCATCAGACAATTAATTATTCCTCCACTAACATAAGCCCTGAGTTAAGAATATATAAACCTGTATAGCTAACGATTTCAAGAAAAGACGCGGAAGAAAAGAAATTCCACTACTTCCTCCCAAATCTTTGTACTAAGTACAAAATCCGTACAAATGAAATTAACTTTTATTTTATTTCATCAAGTAAATACAAGACGTTTTTTTGTTCCAGCAAACTTTACAACTTCTTGATTAATTGCTACCGGAGAACAAATAAAATAGTTTCCTAAGTGAAAACTATTTATCAAGTTACGTTAAATATTGGATTTCTTGTTACAAGAACAAATCTGCGGGTAGGTAACGGGTTTTATTTATATAAATTCTCTACTCGTAAGGGGCTCTACACAACACATGAACACGTGTCGCCGACTTTATTGACTCGGGCTATTTAGTATTTGGATTCTTCCAGTCATATTTTTTTGGTTTTTAAATTCGTCAAATGTGTCCTCCCGCCCTCAGAGCCTTACTGACTTAAATTACACCTTACTCCTTCAGTTGCCCAGTGCGTTTCAGGGTCATGGTTACATAAGTAGACGACTCATCGTCAAGATAATGTGTTATGCTTTGATCAGGCTACGATGCGACTAGCATAACATATTCTTCAAAGTACCAAACTTAAAAAAATTACCCATCTTCGCCAAGGAGACGCATCACCAATTTGATATTATATATAACGGAGAGTCGTTATCAGAGGGGTTGGGATATCGGAAATAACATTCAGAAAATCTTCGTTAACACTTTTAATTACTTGCTAACACACACTGAATACAAAATAGTCAAGGATGCCCGAGATATCGCTCGATTAAAACTTAGGAACGCGAGAAGTTTAACATGGCGGAGCAACCAAGATGTCTACCCAGCTTGCCGGACCGATTCAAAGTGTTCACTTCACTAAACTGACCGCCCATGTGGCCTACCCCACACAGGTTAGCCAACATCTGTCAACGTCACTACCTGTCAACGTCGAATAACTGATTAAACTTCCGAATCGACATTTGACTCGACTATTCGCTCGGTGTTTCCGTTGCTCCCCATGCTAACCATCTCCAAATTACGACTAATTTGACGCTCCTAAACAATCTGTCAATTCTAACTTAATAGTTACTCCAATGAGAGATAGATGGCGTTATTCTAAATTCACAATAATCAATAGAGATTCTAAAATGCGTATCTGTTTTGATTCCAGGCCAACGATAATAGATGGCGTTATTCTAAATTAACAATAATGAATAGAGATACCAATTTGTTTTTCTGTTTTGATTCCGTAGCATGATAATAGATGGCGTTATTCTAAATTATTGTGCTTCTGTGTTCATTCTGCGACACGGCCATTCTGACAATTCACACGTCCTCGTGTGAGACATCGCATCCTCGTGTGAGGAATCTGGAATGAGAAAAAATCTCGAACAGTAATCATTCTAACCGTTCGGCCATTCCTGACCCAAATGGAAAAGGTATTCTCATCAAAATAATTACAGGGTGTAATAAAAATCACAAGGAACTCTTTCTCTAAAAGCTGACATGTCGAACAACATCCATACTCATTCAATGAAGGGAACTCATTAAAATATTGCAGTGCTCATACTCTGATCTCCATCCGGTCTTCATCATCCCACATTAAAACCTCTATCCGGTTACAAACACAACACCATCAAGATAATCATTTCGAGCCTTTATCAAAATAATTTTAAGGTTTGTTCAACATGCTACCTTATTTTTCCTATAACGTTACAGATTATAAGAAAACTCTTACTATGCTAGATACTTTAAATGTTAAATTGACTACTGCCAAACCAAAACAAAACAAACTAAAATGAAAGAATAAGGCACATAATAGAAATTGGCACAAAATTAAGAAAGCATTATGACTCCACCGAACATATTCACAGCACTTAACCAGCACCATGCATCACTACTTACCCAGTAGTGTTAATCACTGAAGTACTTAACCAGGGTGTCGAGTCTGCTAATTATTAGTCAGAATGGCGCCACAATGGCGTTTCAATTGTAGTGCTTATTCGAACCATTTTTTACTGCTGGTTCGAATAAGCACTACAAATTATTAGTCAGAATGGCGCCATAATGGCGTTTCAATTGTAGTGCTTATTCGTACCATTTTTTACTGCTGGTTCGAATAAGCACTACAATTGAAACGCCATTGTGGCGCCATTCTGACTAATAATTAGCAGACTCGACACCCTGTACTTGACATTGTAGCGCTTAACCAGCGTTACAAATCCTATCACTTAACCAGTGATAAAAACAACGCTTACACAGCGATTTAACAGCTAACTCTTAACCAGCGAAAGCCTACATCATTACACGCTTAACCAGCGATTTAACAGCTAACTCTTAACCAGCGAAAGCCTACATCATAACACGCTTACCCAGCGATTTAACAGCTAACGCTTATCCAGCGAAAGCCAACACAACTCGCTTAACCAGCGATTCAACAACTAACGCTTAACCAGCGAAAGCCCACATCGTAACACGCTTAACCAGCGATTTAACAGCCAACGCTTAACCAGCGAAAGCTCACGTAATCCGCTTAACCAGCGATTACACTACTAACGCTTAACCAGCGATAGCCAACACAACTCGCATTACCAGCGATTCAACAGCTAACGCTTAACCAGCGAAAGCCCACGTAATGCGCTTAACCAGCGATTACACTACTAACGCTTAACCAGCGATAGTCAACACAACTCGCTTAACCAGCGATTCAACAGCTGACGCTTAACCAGCGAAAGCCCATGTAATCCGCTTAACCAGCGATTACACCACTAACGCTTAACCAGCGATAGTCAACTCAACTCGCTTAACCAGCGATAAAACAGCCAACGCTTAACCAGCGAAAGCCCATGTAATCCGCTTAACCAGCGATTACACCACTAACGCTTAACCAGCGATAGTCAACACAACTCGCTTAACCAGCGATTCAACAGCTGACGCTTAACCAGCGAAAACCCATGTAATCCGCTTAACCAGCGATTACACCACTAACGCTTAACCAGCGATAGTCAACACAACTCGCTTATCCAGCGATTCAACAGCTGACGCTTAACCAGCGAAAGCCCATGTAATCCGCTTAACCAGCGATTACACCACTAACGCTTAACCAGCGATAGTCAACTCAACTCGCTTAACCAGCGATAAAACAGCCAACGCTTAACCAGTGAAAGCCCATGTAATCCGCTTAACCAGCGATTACACCACTAACGCTTAACCAGCGATAGTCAACTCAACTCGCTTAACCAGCGATTCAACTACTAACGCTTAACCAGCGATAGTCAACACCACTCGCTTAACCAGCGATTCAACAGCTAACGCTTAACCAGCGAAAGCCCACGTAATCCGCTTAACTAGCGATTACACTACTAACGCTTAACCAGCGATAGTCAACACAACTCGCTTAACCAGCGATTCAACAGCTAACGCTTAACCAGCGAAAGCCCACGTATTCCGCTTAACCAGCGATTACACCACTAACGCTTAACCAGCGATAGTCAACACAACTCGCTTAACCAGCGATAAAACAGCCAACGCTTAACCAGCGAAAGCCCACTGCAATCCGCTTAACCAGCGATTACACCACTAACGCTTAACCAGCGATAGTCAAGTAAAGTTTAAGTTCTAACACTAAACATAACACAATTAAGACTGACCGAAAATCCTAGAGCAACCAAGTACCTTTGCAATTGTACCATTACAATGCATGAAACTAATCATCAAAAAGCAGGAATCAAATTCGTGGCCTTTGGCTAACACTAGCCCCACCAACAAACCTCTGTTTGTTTCACACCGTTCATCATGAACGCACAATACACGACCTCCACCAGTGCCACCCGCACACCGCGCATCCATGGACACCACCGGGATGTCAATAAGATACGGACTACGGCTACGAAACAGCTACTGGTACGGTCTGACCAACCGACCTAAGATTCCACACTTATCATCCAACTCAAAGCCTCTACTTCAAATGGTACTTGACCCTCAGGCATTCTCCACAATCCATCAAGTGCCCGCTACAATCAGGCAACACATGAAAACAAATCTCAATACTAATGTCACAGATCTCCATCAAAGTCGAAAATCTATAGGCTACAGACTTTAATAAAGAACACAAGGCACCAGAGTCGTAAACAAAATGAAAATTGCTCACCGGATAATCCCAGTCGACGCGCTCAGGAGGCACAGGTCAACCCTCTCCTCAATAACAGGCTTCGACGCCCCGGAGTCGGCGCCGCTCCTCTCATGTCGCCGTGGCAGTTGAAGCAGGTGATCCCGGATGCATGAGGCTTCGCAGTTGTCGATGGACCCCTCTCGTTGCCATTGCTGTGGTTGTGGTGCTTCGGCGTAGCTCGAATATCCTGTTTCACGTCTATGCGGTAGCAGTGCATGGATTCATGACCCGGCTTGCAGCAGGTAAAACACTTCAGAGGTTTCACAACACTTTTCGCTTTTTCTTCACAAAAGAAACGCTTGCAGCTCTTGTTGTAGCTGGCCACGTGTCTTGCAATAAAAAGTCGCTTAAAATCAGTCCACGTCATACCAGGAAACGATACGGTAGGCAGCCAGGCAGAAAGAAGCTCCTCCCTTCAAGGCGCGGCTTATAGCGACCATAAGCGGGGCGCCATGTTGATCTTGGTACGAAAGCACATCACTGTAGTCGTCACTCAAGCACGTGCATCCACATTTTTTTTTCTCAGGATCGAAATTCGGTAAACGAAAACCATGTGGTGACGTAGTAGGTGTTTTCACGGCTTGAATCAGTGTCAGAAAATTGCGGTTCCAACAAACACATCCATTTTTCATCACTATAGTCTTTATTTCGAACACGTGGGTCGTCGTGGTCCATCCCACTTCTGATAACGGAGAGTCGTTATCAGAGGGGTTGGGATATCGGAAATAACATTCAGAAAATCTTCGTTAACACTTTTAATTACTTGCTAACACACACTGAATACAAAATAGTCAAGGATGCCCGAGATATCGCTCGATTAAAACTTAGGAACGCGAGAAGTTTAACATGGCGGAGCAACCAAGATGTCTACCCAGCTTGCCGGACCGATTCAAAGTGTTCACTTCACTAAACTGACCGCCCATGTGGCCTACCCCACACAGGTTAGCCAACATCTGTCAACGTCACTACCTGTCAACGTCGAATAAATGATTAAACTTCCGAATCGACATTTGACTCGACTATTCGCTCGGTGTTTCCGTTGCTCCCCATGCTAACCATCTCCAAATTACGACTAATTTGACGCTCCTAAACAATCTGTCAATTCTAACTTAATAGTTACTCCAATGAGAGATAGATGGCGTTATTCTAAATTCACAATAATCAATAGAGATTCTAAAATGCGTATCTGTTTTGATTCCAGGCCAACGATAATAGATGGCGTTATTCTAAATTAACAATAATGAATAGAGATACCAATTTGTTTTTCTGTTTTGATTCCGTAGCATGATAATAGATGGCGTTATTCTAAATTATTGTGCTTCTGTGTTCATTCTGCGACATATATATACACATCCTTCGCTTCCCGCCCGACCGCGCGGTTCAGCACTCATCAGCTAAGGCTGATGGGTGCTGCAAGCTGAAGGCTTTTTCCCAACTATATTGGGGTAGGCTTCCAGTCGAACCAGATGCAGCTGAATATCAGTATTTTTCATGGAGCGACTGCCTATCGGACCTCTACAACCCACTAACTGGATATGACACCCCATGGTAAGATTAGCTTTTGACTAATATTACCGACTGTCAAAGATCAACAAATGACAGCCGGGACCAACGGCTTTACGTGCTTGCCGAGCCACGGAGAAAACTCGCTATGACAGATGGTCACCCATCCACCGACCAACCTCGGGAAGCGCGGCTCAACCCGGAAAATCGGCCTGTGCGGCTGTAATTACTTAGCCACGAGCGCGGTTCAGCATTATCATGTGTAAACGCCTTAGCGCAATCATGTCCTTATTTGTAGGTAGTTTGCGTTTTACTAGTGGTGGGGGGAATGTGCAATGTTTAAAATTATCATTAGAGTCTAAACTGTAACAGCAGGCGGTTGTATGTATGGCGCTCGTATAAAATAAATATGTTCCGTATGTAATTGCTATGGTGCGTGAAATATGTATGGGTAATAATAAAGTTATATGTTATGCACCAACTGTTTCTCGTGCCTGTATTGTTTATTTATAAAGCATTTTGTAATTAAGCTTTGCGTATAACATGCCTGTTGTGTTGGTTTGTTTGGATTTAGTATTGTTTTCAGTTTAGTAGGTCTATGAATACGAAGTATTGTTTAATTGTAGGGAAGTCTACTAAAGTCACAATTTTTTTTTCATATCGTTTTATGAAACTGGTGTAACTATGTTATTTTATTAAAATTAACAGTAAGTTTATGCATTTTTTTATATAAATTAATTGTGTGCTTTGGAAGACGCGCGACGCTAGCGTGGCGTGTCCTTGGCGTGCTTAAATATTTTGGTTCAATGATATTATAAAGAAAGACACGCCATGTTCATACTGAATGGCGTTCAGATATCGTTGCGTTGTTATTATAGTAATTTAAAACTACGACATCGATAGATAATGCGGAACGTATTAAGATAGAAAGGGATAGCAGATAGCAAAGAGCAACAATTGCCTTACTTTGTCCTCAACAATTTGTGCGTGCTAGTGTGATATCTACCTCTTTTTTACCTTTATATTTTTTTTTTTATTATTTATAATATCATTGATTTTGGTTGAATTGCTTTCAACATCTGTTTCCTATCTGACTGTACGAAGAAGAAACAACCGAAATAAACTAGACCATAGTCTTTTATATAAATAATTATATATATTTTGATAAGACAATTACACAGATTTGATATCCCAGAGAATAATTTCTTATCATAATTTCAAAATGATAAAGCCCCTCCAATGACGCGTAACCCTTATCTCGCTACGGAACTTGTAAGGGCGGGGTGCATGACGTAACGTTCTACAAAGGGTTGGAGCCAACTTCCACCCCAAGGGGATGTTCGTACAGACATGAGAATAAGCTATTTGCACGGTTTAAGCGGCCGCGGCGGGCTCGATTCCCGCACGGTACAAATATTCCAGATCTGGCTGTTTGTGACTTAAATGTTTCTCAATTCCATCATAAGCGGTTCAGCTTACTTTACTAAAGACTCAAAGCGACAGTTCTTTTTATTTTTTTGGTGACAGCGGTCATCGCCGAGACAATGAAGCTCAACTCCACCGTTTGCCTTCATTTACCATTTTGCGTTCCATGGCTACTGTATCCTACTTAGACAGTCACGCAGCCCAAGCACTAATTGTTGTCTGACATCCACAACACAGTTACCACCTGTGTTGTGTCTGGCAAACAGTCTTTAATTATGTCCTATATTTTTTTGTTAACTAAGCTAGTAATTTGTTTCCATTAGAATAATTATTACTCCATGGCAATATATACATAGAGGTCAGGTTTTATTATTACATATTTACATCATAGATATTTTGTTCGTGACTGTACCTATGAGTTCACCACACCGTGGATTTATAATTTCGTAAATTACTTGTGAAATTATAAAGATGAATCGTTTTGTGGGCTTGTAATTTATATTTTTGGAAAGTTACGATTGGTTAGGAAAGTGAAATTACTATAGTCTATGTTTCCCAGTAGATAATATACCTAATAAGAAAATCTTTTAGTATTTTTTTATTGTGATAAAATCATCTAATGAGTCCTCCTACCCAAGGTGGGGCGGGCCGTATTTCCAGGGTTACGGTAACCTGATGACTTGATGAGATAGTCCGCGACCCCGGAAATCTTTAAGTATTATGCTATGTTTATTTATGATAAATAATTGCATATAGGATAAATCATTTTTTACTATGGAACCCTTCATTGGACAAGTGCGTGTTCCGACACGCACTTGGCCAGTTTCTTTTGGAATAGCGACAAATACTCAATAATTTGTACGATTCCATATGAATCAACTATGTATTTGGTAAATTATAAGACCGTACATAATTTTAATCCTTACACAAAGCTCGGCAGGCCACCTAGAGCTTACATAAAATACTTATAAAGCAACGTTGATGGTGGCCCAGCAACATTAATGTTCACATAAACTTGTTAATTACACTAAATTAATACACAACATTGTAGCACGTCAGTATATTTATTAAAATAGCAATTACTAGGACTTTGTAACACATCGTAATTAGTTAGTTTATTGACTTGCAGCTTATTGTTATATTAGTAACTTAATTGTGATTTTAAATGGACGTACAATGTTGCTAAAAGGTCTTAATTTTTACAACGCACTTTGAAGGCAATAACCTCAAGAACTATTTGTTATAATTTAATGAAATAATTATTTTTGTGTTGGATAGGCCACTGTTGGCGTACAACATAGCCCCCGGGGCCTCGGCTAAGTTATACGGCAACAGTGGCCAGGCCACACCTCGGCTAAGTTTTATAATAATATGGTAACAGTGGCCATACTCGCGTGTGTTTCCTTCCGAGCAGTAAGTTTAAATGCTAGACTGACGGGGACGTTTTGTCAACTGGGGCGTATTTCCTCGTTTTCTCCTAGTCCATTTATCGAGGAAGGCTATAGCACAGTATAATTATCTTTACAGTAGTGGAACTCGGCCGCATCATAGAAATAAATGCCTACAGCCGCGCGGTACGTAAACATGCGTTAGGGCTGGCTGCCCGTCTCCAGCATTTTAATTACATTTGCCTACTTTCTGTTTCTATTTAGTTTTGTGGTTGTAAATAGGTATACTTTTTTTATATAAACAAATAAAATACTTCGTTTATTGGATAGGAAGTGTTCAACAAAAATGCGTGTTGTTTTTTACCCGGCTCATGCGCTAGGAGGGTTATTGATTGGTAGATTTATTTTAAAAAAACATGTTTTTGTTTGAAAAACTATTCGGGCTTATTTTGTGACCGAAAAATATTTGCGCCTCGACTGAGTCGTACGAAATTCTTTATTACATTCGCGTTCACAACGTATGGATACGTAAAAAAACCGAGATACGATGTCGCACAACGTATCGATACGTCAAATTTTATATTTTTCTATCATTCAGTACGTAAGGAAACGTCCAATTCTCATTGAATGCTCGTATAGTGACGTCACAGTGCCACAACATATCAAAATCTTGATTTCGTAGTGTGATACAGCATCGACATTTTAAAGCGTTTTGTGGGTGCTTCTCACACATACAAAGACACCTACCCACAAACGCAGAACGTCCATAGTCGTCAACTGGAGTATGCTCCGCCATACTGTCAGCCGGGCTGTGCGCTGTTACGCGACCCACGTGTACAGTAGTGTGAGCTCCAGGGTGACGAAACTTTAAAATCGTAAGTTATCACATATTTTATACTGGATTTAAATAATAGAGTGTGAATTATATAAAATACAATAATTATTTTTATATTTGAGCAACTAGAGTAGTTTTATTTTAGTTCTAATCATAGAAATCCCATTGTTTTAGATGAACAAAACAAAGCGAGCAAGAAGGAAGAAAAACATTAAAAAAGTGACAATACAAACTCGGATCCATCACAACCATGTTCTTCGGGCATTACAGTAGTACTAAATCTTGTATAAATAAGATTTAAACACTTTTTGAATTACATTTGACCTACGTCCTGTTGGCTGATTGAAATAATATTTCATGTGTGTGTATTTCATGTGTATGTATAATAAAATATTTATATACCGATAATTACACTTACTTTAATTAATTTCATTTATTTGTTGTAGATGGAAACGAATTTGATGAAACTCAACAAACGACGTATAATAAAAAGTATAATTTAATGCGTTTTTAAGGATAAAATGTGGCAGAACGTAACTGCACGTCGACGTATCGAGACGTAGTGTTTAATAAAAAAATGAAAAATGATTATATATTGCAGAACGTCACCATACGTCTAAAAAAAATGTATGGGGGAAAACAGTGCTCCATCACATGTTTCGAAAAAGTGAGCACCGCGCGCGAACGTGTTAACTTTTAAAATATAATATATCCGCATTCTAATATAAAGCTTAATATCAGCACAATATTTACTACTCATCATATTAAATAAATGTACTTGAACTTGTAATGTAGGTAGATCGATATTCATATTTGTACATCGTAGGTAGGTCAGGCGCCGACCGCAGTATTCAGTCCAAATATATTATCTCACGGAGCACACGTCTTTTATTGCGTCGTTCCATATAACGGACATTATAGTGGCGACGAGGATAATTATCTATTTAGAATCGCGTGTGTGTTGTTAGAATCGCATATAGTCAGAATGTCGGTTGGAAAGCTGAGTGAGTTCGACGTAAAGACGGGACAGTGGTCTTCCTATGTGGATAGGTTAGAGATGTTCTTTCTCGTGAATAAAGTGACGGCGGAGTTAAAATTGCCTACTTTGATTTCTACAATCGGAGATGAAACGTACGAGCTACTTGTTAATCTATCGAGCCCAAAGAAACCGTCGGAATTAAGCTACGATGCAGCCATTGGTTTAATGAGTCAGCACCTTCATCCGACGCCATCTTCATTAACGGAAAGACATCGTTTCCGTCAGAAAAGACAAGGGGCGGACGAAAACGTGGCGACCTACGTCACCGAGTTAAAAAGATTAGCACGCTACTGCAAATTTGCAGGAAATTTAAACGAGAACTTACGTGACCAGTTTATATGTGGACTCAAGAGTGACGTCATCAGGCAACGACTGTTCGCGGAGGATGACTCAATAACATTTTTACAAGCCGTAAAGCTAGCGAACGCTTTGGAGGCGGCAGAAAGAGACGCCGCGGTGGTGGAAGACACGGCCACGTCTAATTCTACGGCGGAAGCGGCGCATTCAATCACATCAAGTAAGAGACAAAGCAGCGGTGCGAGTTACGGCAGGAACGGAGGCAACATACGTCCGCGCGGCAGCCGCGGGCACGGCGGCCCGGGCGGAGGCAGCGGCGGCGGTGGCGGCGAGCGCGTCGCGAGCCGCGGTGCGCGCGCGACAGGCGCGAGTGTGGCATCGGGTCGTGGCAACTACTGCACAGCTTGCGGAGCCACTAACCATGGTGTGGCAAGCTGTCGCTACAGGGAGTTTGTGTGCAGCAAGTGCCAGCGTACGGGGCACTTACGTCGAGTATGTCCGGAGAACGTCGAGCAGCCGTCGGCGTCGAGAGATATAACTTCATATCGCCGCGGCCGGCGGAATGGAAAATTGTATTCCGCGGAGGCCGTAAGCGAGTCCGACGTGGAGGACATCGAGGAGAGTTTAAATCTCATCGGACTAAATAATTATAAGCCCGTAAGTGTACCCATTTTAGTAGATGATACCATGTTAAAAATGGAAATAGATACAGGAACGGCGATTTCATGTATTAATAATTGCACCTACGAGCGTTATTTTTCACATCTATGTCTTAGGAAAGATGACACATGTTTAAAATTTATTGATGGTACTAAAATAAAGCCATTAGGTATAATTTGTCCACGGGTTCGTTACCAGGGGCTGGAAAAACAGCTAGAATTGTTTGTCATAAAGAACGGAACAACATCTTTGATAGGTAGGCAGTGGTTGGCGGAGCTACAAATAAAAATACCCACACTTTCGTGTAAAGAGATAAGTAACCTGAATTGTGTGAAAATTAATGAAGGAATTGTGAATATTCTTGACAGGCATAAGGAGTTATTCAGCGGCGGACTGGGTCGGTACAAGGGGGGCAAGGCTACGTTGCGGGTTCGCCCGGGGGCAACGCCGGTGTTCCAGCGCGCGCGGCCCGTACCATACGCGCTGCGCGAGCGCATCGACGAGGAGCTCGACGCCATGCTGCGCGACGGTGTCATCGAGCCCGTCGACTGCTCCGACTGGGCTTCACCTTTAGTGCCAGTGACTAAAGCAGACGGTACGTTGCGAATTTGTGCAGACTATAAAGCGACTCTGAATCCCGCCTTGCTGATCGATCGATACCCACTTCCTAAGATTGAAGATGTGCTTGTAGGCCTGAATGGTGCACAGTTTTTTAGTAAAATTGACCTTTCTCGGGCGTACAACCAGGTAGAATTAGACGATTCAAAAAAATACACAGTTATTAATACACATCGAGGTCTTTTTCGGTATAATAGGTTGGTTTACGGTTTGTCGTCAAGTGTAGGTATTTTTCAACGCATAATGACTAATTTGTTGGGTAATATACGGAATGTACAAGTATTTCTTGATGACGTCATAATTGGCGGAAAAAATAAAAGCGAACATTTATATGCACTGGAACAAGTCTTACAACGACTTTCTGATAGTGGGTTAAAACTAAAGAAAGAGAAATGTGTTTTCTTAGTTGACGAAGTAACTTATTTAGGTTATGTCGTTTCTAAAGATGGGGTCAAAGCGGATAAATCAAAGATTAAAGCTATAAGTAAACTAAAAGCTCCCAATAATATTAGTGAATTACGTTCCTTTATAGGTATGGTAAATTTTTTTTCAAAGTTTATCAAAAATTTTAGTTCAATGTTAGTACCTTTACATAAGTTATTACGAAAAAACGTAGACTGGAACTGGGATGAACATTGTGAGCGTGCGTTTACTCAGATAAAACAAGCTTTAATGGGTACCGAAGTATTAGCGCACTACGATCCCAACAAACCTCTAATTGTTACGTGTGACGCGAGCGCGCGGGGCGTGGGAGGCGTGCTGGCGCAGCCGGGGCCGAAGGGCGAGCGCCCGATAGCTTATGCGTCACGTTCACTCACTATCGCGGAGAAAAACTACTCGCAAATACATCGAGAAGCACTTGCGATTATATTCAGTATACAAAAATTTCATCAATATGTTTACGGCAGGAAATTTATTTTACGAACAGATCACAAACCGTTAGTTTCAATATTAGGCCCTCAGACGGGAATACCTACCATGACGGCTAGTAGGATGCAAAGATGGGCAGTGATATTGTCAGCGTACAACTACGACATAGAATATATTCCCACCAATGAAAATTGCGCTGACGGCTTATCGCGTCTGCCAGAAAATAATAGTGTCAAAACGGTAAAAGAGGAATCTATTCCTGAGCAAACATACCTGCACTTCGCACAGGACGGATTACTGCTTAATTATACCGAAATTAAAAAACAAACGGAGAGAGATCCCTTATTGAGTAGAATTTTAAACTACTTACGCGATGGTTGGCCAGACAAATGTGAAATCGTGAACTTACAACCGTATTTTAATAGGAAAACGGAACTGTACGAAGAGTTAGGTTGTGTCATGTGGGGTCATCGTCTGGTGGTACCAGAAAAATGCCGTGATACAATTTTAAAAATCATCCATGAACCGCACATGGGCATCGTAAAGTCAAAGGCGTTAGCACGCAGCTACGTATGGTGGCCGGGCATCGACGAGGCGGTGGAGCGCGAGTGCCGCGCGTGCACCGTGTGCGCTGCGCACGCGGACGACCCGCCGCGCGCCGCGCCCCGCCCGTGGCCCTGGCCCGCCCGGCCGTGGTCCAGACTGCATCTTGACTTTATGGGCCCTATATGCGGGAAAACGTATTTAGTAGTAGTAGACGCAACATCCAAATGGTTGGAGGTTTTCCAAGTTCCCAGTACGGCTGCGAGTCATACGATGGCCAGGTTGCGCGAGCTGTGGAGTAGGTGGGGAGTCCCTAGGCAGATAGTTACTGATAATGGTCCGCCGTTCACTAGTAGTGAATTTAAACAATTCATGCAGAGTGACGGTGTCCAACATATATTCACAGCTCCCTATCATCCGTCATCCAATGGGGCCGCGGAAAATGCTGTTAAGACTTTAAAAAGAGTTATTAAAAAAGCCTATTTAGATAACAAAGGAGTAGAACAAGCTTTAAACACATTTTTATTATATTATAGAAATACAGAACACTGCACTACTGGAATAAGCCCATCTGTTGCACTTATTGGAAGACGGTTGCGAACCAAATTAGATATATTAAAACCCGATATACAGGCTAGGGTACAAAAAGCACAACAACGGCAGGTTGAAAGTGCGGGAGGTACGGAGAGGAGGGTGAGAGTAGGAGACGATATTTGGTATCGTCAATATCTAAAGGGGGAGAAATGGCTACCAGGAACTATTGTTAACACGTCTGGCCCAAGCAACTATAGGGTACTTGACAGTAACGGTAAACAGGTGCATAAGCATATCGATCAGCTTAAGCGTAGGGTGAGGAGTTCTCTTGTAGTCCCCACAGATTTGTCGCGTTCACCGGAAACATCAGCTCGTAAGGTAGCACCAATATCGCCTCTCGACGGACAGTCGGAGCGGCTGGGGGTCTCGTTGTCATCGTCGTCGTCGCCGGGGCGGGAGCCGCCGTTGTCACCGCCTCAGAGAGATGATCCCTCTGGCAATGATAAAGTGGTGGAAGAGTTCTCAACACCACCGTCCATGCCTGTACCGCCCCAGTCTCGCCCCATTAGGAAATGTAGACTAAATAAGGATGTTAATTTTAAGATTTAGTTAAGTCGTTGTACTAACTTTAAGATTTTGTTAAGGGGGGTTAAGTATGCATTAAGATTCTGTAAATGTTACAATTGAAACAATATGTTATAATAAACAACAGTATATTATGGGATTATTGTTGACTTTAACTTGTTGACTTACCCCGGTGCCGTGAACGAGCCTTAGGCAATCAGTTGATGTTACTTAATTCATTTGGCCCATCATGTTGTTAGATTATAAGTTGTTGTTATAAAATCCCTATTAGTATTTATATAAGAGTACATAAGTGGTTGTAATTAGTTAAGTGGTTTATTGTTAATTAGTGGTGGAGGGATGTAATGTAGGTAGATCGATATTCATATTTGTACATCGTAGGTAGGTCAGGCGCCGACCGCAGTATTCAGTCCAAATATATTATCTCACGGAGCACACGTCTTTTATTGCGTCGTTCCATATAACGGACATTATAGAACTGATTTGTAGTGAAAAATTCGCGCGGTTATTGTTAAAAAAATAACACACCATCCGTTCGTCACTGCGGTACAGTCGTGACTGTCTGCGCCCCGAGCGCGCCCCGACATCGAGGCGCGTAGGCATAGCTCGCGTTTCGTCCGTTTGTATGAAGTCGGAGTCCTGTATTACCGTGGCTATAGGCTACTATAACATCGATCATAACTTACAACAACAACATCTACGACCAATAGGAGCCAAGCAGTAGGGGTGGAACAACATTAAGAGCGCGTATTCTGAAAGTTGGCAACGTCGCAAAAAGTTGTCAAAAATTAACAAGTTTTAATTAATTTAGCAATATTACTGTATGGAAAAAAGAAATATGGTTCAGTAGTGCACTAAAAAAATATTAGGGAATGCAAAAATTAACATCGTAACACCAAATAATATAGTTGTAGATGTAAAAAAAGGTACCTAACCTGAAACGGTTACATGTTGTAACCGTTTTAGCTGTAAAAAAAGCATTTTTCAGTGTTGTTCATTGTTTCAGTGTTTTAATTGCATTCCTATATCAATTGTTTAATGCACTACAGAGCCATATTTCTTATTTCATACAGTTATTTTACCAAATTAATTAAAGTTTCTAAATATTTGACAGCTATTTGCGACGTCACGTAGCCAACTTTCTGGTTGCAAGCCCTTAAAAACAGCCACTTAATAAAATATCATTACACCTGTTATCCCTGAAGAGTAAGGTAGAGGCATCGTAGTTCAGTAGCCTTAGCACGAGTTTTCATCTTTTACTTTTGGCGTTTCTTGTATGAAAAAATGGAACAACGCCTCTGGTGTGCGAAGAAGGAACTAATATTTTACTTGAAAATTGTCAATTTGCAATTGTCAAAGTTCCAGTTCATTTTACGTCTCAAAAACTGAAAACTCGTGCTAAGGGTACAGGATGATCAGTTCGCAGTCATTTAGGCTTGAAAGTTTAACTAACAAACCTATTTTCGCATTCAAAATTTTATAGTTAAGATTAACATAGAGATATCATTAAGAGTTAAGGGTCGATCTCCAGAGGCATTTTTTTTCGTGTCGGGCTGAGTAAACCCATTTTAAAATTGAAAAACGATTTCAAAATATTTTTTCATATGCAGTTCAGTGTCTAATCTACCTGGTACAAGGCTAATATTATGAATAAGTTTATTTAAAATATTTAAAAAAAATCTTAAACCCTAAAATCCTGATCGCTCTGGGTTGTCCTCACTCCCGATTGAATGAAAAAAATATTTTTTATTTTTTTAATGAGAAGCTACATATGAAACAACTTATTTAGATTACATAAGAAATAGTTAATCTTCATTGTTATAAAATACTTGTAGTTTTATTATGAATACTTTTGCCACAATTTGAATTTAAATTCGTGTCCGGGCATTTTATCTCATCGCTCTGCGCTGAGGTAAAACATCGCGCTCATGCCTAGTTACGCGGTATAGACACTCTATTCCACTCTCGCTGGGTAGCACCAGCAGTGGTCTAACCGTTGAGGAGGATACCTTTGTGCCACGTACCCGCGAAGGTAAGTTCACGAAGGCAAGTTTATGATTACTCTGGATTTGGTTCTCGAATTTTATGATTGATATGGCACGATAATCAAATTAAATATTAAGCTTGTAAATTTGTTTTTTATGTGAATTGGGTGATCTTTATGATGGTTTTTATGACACGTAATTATAATTTTCTACTGCTTTTAAATTCGGCTATATTCATGATTTTGTGACTTTTTCTGATCGATATGGCTGTGATTGCTCTGTCCAAAAAGACCAGAGCAATGATATTTTGCATTAATTGTACGTTATAAAACTATTTATTTTAACCATCTTAAAAAAAAGGAGATTCGCAGTTCGGCCTGTATGTGTGTATGAATGTTTGTCCGCGATTATCTCGCGTTTGGCTGAACCGATTTTGATGCGGTTTTCAGAAAAGTGTTAGTTTTATTCTGGGAACGGTTTTAATATAATTATAATTACACGAACCGTCTCGAACACAGACTTGATGACTTCCAGCCTCCCGAACAAGCCGGTTTCCGAAGAGGCTATAGTACCATAGATCACATCCATACGCTGCGGCAAGTTATACAGAAGGCCGAAGAGTATAACTTGCCATTATGCTTAGCGTTTGTGGACTATGAGAAAGCTTTCGATTCGGTGGAAACATGGGCGGTACTTGAGTCACTCCAGCGATGCCGTATTGACTATCGGTACATCGAGGTGTTGAAGTGCTTGTATAATAACGCCACCATGTCGGTCCGAGTACAGGAGCAGAGCACGAAGGCGATTCCATTGAGAAGAGGCGTAAGACAGGGGGACGTTGTCTCCCCGAAACTGTTTATTGCCGCAATGGAAGACGCCTTCAAGCTCCTGGAATGGCAAGGACTTGGCATCAACATCAACGGCGAATACATCACTCACCTTCGGTTGGCCGACGACATCGTAGTCATGGCAAAGTCGATGGAGGAACTCAGCATGATGCTCGATGGCCTCAACCGAGTTTCACAACGGGTGGGCTTGAAAATGAACATGGACAAGACGAAAATTATGTCAAATGCCAATGTTGTGCCCACCCCAGTCTCTGTTGGAAACTCGGTACTCGAAGTTGTTGACTCATATATCTACTTAGGACAAGCAGTCCAGTCAGGTAGGTCCAACTTCGAGAAAGAGGTTAACCCTCCGAATCCAACTCGGTTGGGCAGCGTTCGGGAAACTACGCAATGTCTTTTCGTCCGACATACCTCAGTGCCTCAAGACGAAAGTCTTCAACCAATGTGTGTTACCAGTGATGAGTTACGGCACCGAAACGTGGTCTTTCACTATCGGCCTCATCTCAAAGCTCAAAGTCGCTTAAAGAGCTATGGAGAGGGCTATGCTAGGTGTTTCTCTACGTGATCGAATCCGAAATGAGGAGATCCGTAGACGAACTAAAGTCACCGATATAGCCCACCGGATTAGCAAGCTGAAGTGGCAATGGGCAGGCCATGTTGCTCGCAGAGCAGATGGCCGATGGGGTCGAAAAGTATTAGAGTGGAGACCACGGACTAGCAAGCGCAGCGTAGGACTTCCACCAGCAAGGTGGACAGACGACCTTATAAAGGTCGCCGGAAGACGCTGGATGCAGGTCGCTTCCAACCGGTATATGTGGAGATCAAAAGGGGAGGCCTATGTTCAGCAGTGGATGTCCTATGGCTGAGATGATGATGATGAACGGTTTTAATATACAAAACTAATGGATATCTTGTGACATTACCCACATACATCCATTTTTTTGCTGACTTGTATTTTAGATTTTCAAAGACACCGATTTAATTGAATATCTAAGCTAAAAGGGAAAAATAAAAACAAAAGCTTTTTGAAAAAAAAAGGAACCGACTTGAAAACCAAACACAAAAAAGTATAAAATAACTTTTCTTTCGGAAGTCGGATGGCCATAGTCAGTGATATAAAAAACAAAGCCACCGACTTCCGGAAGAAAAGGTATCACTTACATGTTATCTTGTTACACGTATGTATACCAACTGAATATGACTAAAAACGCCAAAACTAATATTTTTTTATCAATATTCTTTTTTTTTTAAATTGGTTTGACCATTTATGATCACTCTGGCACCAATTATGATTGCTTTGGTCGCGAAATTTTTTGAACTTAAATATTTCCATAACTGTTAGTGTAAATTGAAGGCCAAAAGTAAAAATATACTATTTGAATATCATACTTTTTAATGAGATACATAATTACCGTTAAATATCAATATCTGAAAAGCACCAGAGCGATCACACGAATACGCCCGTTTTGGAGATCCACCCTTAAGTAGTTAGACTTTGATTAACATAGTTACTATCTAAAGTTCGTGAAAACAATCAAAAGTCTTGTATTTCAACGACTTTGCCGTTAATGACGAGATCTACATTCAACAGAGGACATTGACGGCTCCTTAAAATAAGGGCTTTTAGAAAACAAAAGAGCTTTAGTCTTAAATTCAAGATTCTAGACACGGGCAAGACGAAACCAAGTTTCATTTCAAGCTTAATTCGACGTAATTCTTAATTCAATGCCTGTAATAGCAAAGCTGATTTAAAATAAAATATTATCTAGTTAAAATCTTGTTGAAACACTGTGTCGAAAATAGGGGTGTGCCTAAGGGGCTCTTTGGTCGTTTGACCCGCTCTGGCGGGACCCGCGGGTCCAAACGACCAAATGCGATTGTGAATTGGTTGTTTGGACCCTTTCAGAATTTGAAAATTGTACTAGCAAATAGAAAAGTTTCCTACCCCTACCAGTCTTGGTCGCGGGACTTGTTCAGTTCTGCCTTTACAGAGATCACATCAGCAGATCGGATCGCCAGAACAGATCGCGCTCTGTCAGCAAAGTTCTTAATACCGGCCAAACTACATGAATAAGGGCTAAACATGTTGCACCACATGCATTCCGCGTAACGTTTTTCTACACGTCTGTACTGAAACTTGAAATTAAATGTCATTTCGAACAGCGGGTCCAATCGACCAATGAATAAGTCCTTTTTAAAAAAAAAATCAAACCGACGAAACATCGAACTGAAAAGCAAAAAATAAATTTTGAGGCGGCGCCAAACAAACAAACATATAAATTAACTATACGAAGAGCAGAATAGCTCGTTGTATAGGTTGTCGTGGTTGAATAGCTCGTCGTAACTATTCATTGATTGTTTCTTTGGCGCCGCCTCAAAATTTATTTTTTGCTTTTCAGTTCGATGTTTCGTCGGTTTGATTTTTTTTTTAAAAAGGACTTATTTTTTACTTTTGAGTTTCCTATCTCGTGTCAATTTCTGTAACTAAAAACTCTCAACGACTGTCATACCCCAGCTACGTCTAAAGTTCTCATCAATATGAGTGAAATGAGCCCAAATATGATATAGTTGCTGTTAACTGTTAAGGATCTCTTGCTACTGCCCTCTGTCACCATCCTCAGACCCTCGATGACAATTATACCCCAGCTAGGTATAAAGTTTTCATCAAGACTAGTGAAATGAGCCCAAACACGATAAAGGTGCTGTTATCTGTTGAGGACCTCTTGCCCCTGCTATCCGTCACCATTCTCAGACCCTCGATGGCAATGATACCTCAGCTAGGTCTAAAGTTCTCATCAAGCTGAGTGAAACGAGCCCAAACACGATATAGCTGTTGTTAACTGTTAACGATCTCTTGGGACTGACTTCACAAAATAACAGGGATCTGGAGTTGATCTGATGATGGTGACGCCATCATGTTATGTTCTCCACATCTCTGCTATATAATATGTCCTCAGAACTACAATTGTTAACTTTATTTCAACAGAATCGGTTCATAATTGAAAATTCTGTAGGAAGATTGACAATTAATTCCTTTTTTTCTACCCTTAGAGGCCGATTTTAGTTTTGAAATTGAAATGGGACCAACTTTGAGATATACTCTTTCTAACAAAAAAAGAATTTTTGAAATCGGACCACGTTAGGAAAAGTTATGCGTGGTCATACATAAAAAAAAAAAAATAAAAAAAAAAAATATACATGTCGAATTGAGAACCTCCTCCTTTTTTTTTCGTCGGTTAAAAAATAATCAAAATCATGAATTGGTTCATTTATCCCGCGGGTCCCATCTGAGCGGGGTCAATCGACCAAAGAGCCGCCTAAGGAACAGGGCTCAGACCCTGGAAGGGTGCAGAAATGACCAGACCAACGACTTAAAACCAGGCTTATTCCGACGAGTGAAAGTGACAGAGCTATACAAGTGGTCTAGCGCTATCTCGTTCGCTCACTGGAACAAGACTGGTTTTAAGACGTTGTAATACACCCCCATGACCACAATACGGTACGCAGCGGACTTATAGCGCACTGCGCGTGCAGTACAAAAATGCTTTCAGGATACTGTTGGGGCTAATTTTAGTAATTGATTGTGGGAATGTTTGTTATTTTAATTTTAATTCTCTGTGTATTTTTTATTGTTTTATATTTAATTTATTTTATTTAATGGTTAGTCAGTATCCTAGGTGTTAAATTAACAGATCACGTTCGAAACACTACACTGCGCTCCAAAACACAAATCATTGACGTGGGTCAAAAGGCTGCCCAACTTAAATGGGACTGGGCAGGACATGTCTGCCGCATGCCGAGCGAGATGTGGGCACGCAAAGCTCATGATTGGTGCCCTGAATCAGCGACGCGAGGCCGCGGTAGACCGCGAAGGAGATGGCGGGACGAGCTGGATGTCTTCCTTAAGAATTGGAAAGAGGTGGCGCAATGTGGCGAACGTTGGAAGGAATGGAGGAAGGCCTTTGCCCAGCAGTGGGACAGTTCAGGCTGATAATAAAAATAATGGTTGTATGTTATTCCGAAATGTATGGACTACAATGTCTGAATTAAATAAACTATTATTATTTAAAGTTTAAACTGATGAAATAATTAAGAAAAACAACTTGATTGTAAATGTACTCGTATGTTTTTGTGTCCCTCCCGCCCTGCCCGGGGTTGGAGGACTCATTTGATGATGAAAAAAAAAAAAAAAGCATATTATATATGCGACTTCACTATGTAACGATATTCGAACGATCTCATTAAATGCTGAGTTCAAAATAATAACATTGCAGGATTAAGGCCAGAGTTATAATAATATAATAAATGACAAAATAATAGCGTAAATAACAGCTTAATACTACCAAGGCTTTTAAATTGATCCATACATTTATTTTAATAATATAAAAATCTCACGTGTTTGTGGTTCTGCCATGTGTAGTTTTCCGAAATAGTTCAGCAGTTTTTTTTATATTATATATTTGGTGGGTATGTGAATAAATCGTAACGTATTGTTCACCATGCTATAACCATCCCCATTTAAAAAAAAAATGTTTAACGCCTGTTGCAGTAGGCACGGGTCAGGGGATCTAATCTCTAAGCACGAAACCCGTGGTTTCGGCTCACTTACGAATATTTTCTACGCACCGTCTCATCAAGCCCGAACTAAGAATTAATGATATATTATTACAATTTGACAGATTGACCTTTTTTATCGTGGTAAAAATAAATCATCAAATGAGTCACCCGACCCATACTTTCAGACTTGTACTGACTAAAATTCACAGTGATCCTTCAATAGACCTTTACTTTCCAGGGTCACGGTTACGAAACGATGAGGCAGAAACGGATAATTGTTTATAGTGACTTGTGCGATGCCGAGGTCGAACATTCAATCGTCCTTATGTTACTACAAGTTTCTTACTACTGTTTAACACAAAAACTGCTGAACAGATTTGTATTTAACATGGTACACAGATAGTTAACAATCTGGATTAACACGAAAGATACTTTTTCTCCCGGTATAACGTTACAGTCGAATGAAAATACCAAAACTTTGCAACGCCGTGGCCGTGGCAACATGGCTAGTGAAACTAGTACAATAATAATAATATTCCACAACTATCACACAACGCCATCTAGTCCCAAGCTAAGCAGAGCTTGTGTTATGGGTACTAGACAACTGATAAACATACTTATATATTTCTAAATACATAAATATTATAGAGAAATTACACCCAGACACAGAACAAATGATCGTGCTCATCACACAAACATTTGTCCTGGGTGGGAATCGAACCCACGACCTCCGGCATAGCAGTCAGGGTCACTAACCACTAGACCAACAGGCCTGACAATACATTACTATCATAAACAGGTTATTTGAAAGCTATTTATTCTAAAATACTGAACTATAAACAAACAAACAAATGTATTTTCCATACAAATCGTCAAACAGTTTACATAATACAATAAAAATCTTTTATTTAGCAATAAAAGAAAACTTTTTCTCAAATAAAAATAGTCGAGAACTCGAGAGTGTATACAATTATGTTAATTTAATTCAGAGACCATTTATTTTCGACTGCATATTTTTGTTGGACTGTTAGTCTGTTATGTTTAGAATCTAAAACAATGTTTTTATCATAAAGATTTATATCATGTTAAAAGTGAAAGATTGTGTGGGTGTAGGTCCCACAGAAAGCGAGTTGGTAACATAAAGCTGTCATCCCTTTGACGCTCATCATCCGCCTAGACTTTTCCCATCTTCGCGTTGATGGAAGTTAAAGTCTATTTTATAAAGTCTAGCGCTTTATCAAAATATACTTGAAAATTGGCAAAAAACAAAATAAATAAATATAAATATTGAAGGGGGCTCACTTATAATAAATATAAGAAGGGTACTGACACCTTCTTGCGCGAATCCGACTCGCACTTGACCAATTTTTTTAAGGGTATAATTGAAAAACTATTTAGATTTGCAGTTTATTGATGCCGTCAGCATACTTATTGATAAAAACCTTTTGTGGTTCAACCTCAGAAAGAGTCGCTGATCGATGCCGCTGTCTTTGCCTTGAACACCTTGTTACCTCATCATCACTCACTAGCTTATAAATGTTCCCACTGCTGGGACACAGGCCTCCTATCTATGAGAGGGAGTGGGCCATAATCCTCCACGCGGGCCCAGTACGGGTTGATACACGTCACATGTCTTCGAATTTTTGGTTCTAGGACATGCCGGCTTCCTCACGATGTTTTCCTTCACCGTTTTGAGAGCAGTGGTGATGAAATAAGTACAAAAAGTATTGTGCCTGGCTGGGTTTGAACCCACGACCACAGTCAGGGCCGATACCATTAGGCCACCACTACTCGTTAGCACGTTACCCATGAAATGCAATGTAACAACTAAATGCACGTCAATGCGAATAAAGTGTGCAACGTTGCATTTATCTGCAGCTCTATTGCAATGGACAGCCACCTTGAGATAGTTATCGGCAATAAAATATCGCCCGGTATTATCGCAATGGGATCCGACCGATGCACTGGACCGATATCGGCTGTATCGGTCTTGCAATTGCTTTTTTATTGGCTCTTTGCAAGTTGCAAGTTGGTGCTTTTCTGCATGTTGAATGCAATAATGTATCTACTTAGTAGGAATACATATTTGTCTCAATTTCGTATAATTTTCATGTTTTCTACCTGTTTGTTCTGCGCTATAAAATACATAAATTAATACCTAAATAAAATGTTTATGATTGTTCTTGAGAGATCTTGTTGAATGATGTGTAGTTTACGGTTTCAGCGTTATAGAAACGAAGGATACCTAATCCTTCATTTGATAAGTACGTATTGTTTGTTTTCAGTAAGAAGCATGGCTGTCTGGTTGATTGGTAATCGTCTTTATCTATGTGACTCATTTATAACTATTATTTTGATATATTACTAAGTATTGCCATTCCGGTGGAAACACGACAGTCGTGAAATACCATAAGATCAGAAAATAGTTATGTTTTTCCTGGAATATTTCCGATTAAACGTACTGGTTTTACGCCAACTTATAATTTTAATTAAAGAAAATTGAATAGGAGAACTGAAAATAAAAGAAAGTTCTAAGAAAATGTTAATACGGTTTGTGTGCACTCATTTTTTTATGATTTCATTTTGCGACTGTAGTCTTTACAAATACTTCTACTTCATACAGAAATTCTCAAGCTTATCTTAGTTACAAACAGGGTTCAAGAAACATTGAAAATAAAAATAAACTCGTTGGTAAAGTTTGTAGAACAATAAAAAACTAAAGTATCGCCACTTGTGGAAGCCATACATGTCCTACAATGTCTCAAAAGATAATAATAAAGTAGAGTATAGAAGCAGGATCAATATCACAAGTATCCCCTTGTTTCTCTTCAGCTAGTGATGTGTCGTACTAGCGATTGTATCGGTACTTTGATTCGATCTAGGTCATAAAAGCGATACGATTCTAAAATCGTATCGAATAATTTTGAGTTTCAGATTGTATCGCCCTTTACAAAAGCAGTTTCGTATTGTATCGTTACTTATTAATATAAGAGTTTAAAAATTACTTTTGTATTCTTTTAAATTGATTACCTATGTAATGACAATATGAGACGCATTCCATTGACGCTACTTTTGTAGCGATCTAAACGTTTATCGTATCCATGTTTATCGCTCCAAAATATCGGTGTCTTGTATCCTTTTGTATAGACATTGTTAAATACCTGAGTATCTCTATATAACGCTAGGAAATATCGAAGATTATAAATATCAATATTGGAAACTATCATAGTATCGGTGTTTATCGCTCTAGGAAAATGGAGTAACGCATCCTTTTGTATCGAGACTGTAAAGTATCGTAGTATAAGTATGTCTGTATCGCTACGAAATATCGGAGAATCGCAATCTTTTTTATCGATACTATAAAGTAGATAACAGATCGTACATCACTATCGTCAGCCAATATTTTACCTGAACGAGGACACGGGAAAGCGATAACGGTGCTAATTAAGCCAAAGAGCTTTTATACGAACATTGTTACAAAGGCTAATTTACATAGTTTCACTTAAAAAGCTAATTAGTTGCCTAAAGATTTTTTGTTAAAGAGAACGCCAAGTTGAATCCCGATGGAAAGAAAATCAAAGTGAACGTTCAAACTTCAGTGTTAAATTAAAATCAAAGGAGTTCGGCTGGTTTCTTGTAAACAAAATGAGGTAATATTGGGTGGTTTGTGGTGTTTGCTCACTTTGGAATCTTGAAAATACATTTCATTGAGTTTTTTAGGATACAATCTCGACTAATTTTGGACAAAAATAAATTAACTTATCATCCTTATAAACATAGTCTACTCTGATATTATAATCAGATAAAGTTTGTCTCTTTTGAAATAGGTACCTTTTTCCTGTCATCTTCTGTGTTCTTCTGTCCTGATTGGAGCGGAAGAGACCGAGTCTCTTACTGAATAAAAAATCACTCTGTTTCTACGGTTGCTGGTATAGTCCTTTCAAGAAGGGTTGTGCTACGAACAAAGTTTGGATACATGTACCTTTTTTGGGTTTGTAAAATCATTATACTATATAAAGCTCGATTACCACTGACTCACTGACTGATTGACACAATTGTTCTCCTAGATGGTGAAGGGGGAGGTGGGTATATTTTGACAGATTCGTAAACAAGTAACTCTGGTGAGTATGGGAAAAATCCCAAACCTCCCCTTTTCGCCCCCCCTCTCCCCCCTCCCCATCCTATCTCGGAAACTAAGAGACCCGTGTTTTGTGTTTTTTTACGGATTCGTATAGAGGAGGCTCGGAAAAGTAAAAACCATTTTTCAAAGTTTGTCCCCCTTCTCCCCCTTCTCCCCCCTTTAGGCGGATCTCGGAAGTTGACAGACTTGCAACATTTTTTTTTTCAGATTCATATCAAGGGCCCCAGCGTTGGTCAAAATCGTTTTTCAAAACTCCCCCCTCTCCCCCTCTTCACCCCTCCCCCCATCGTATCTCGGAAACTAAGAGACCCGTGTTTTATTTTTTTACGGATACGTATAGAGGAGGCTCGGAAAAGTAAAAATCATTTTTCAAAGTTCCCCCCCCTTGCCCCCCTTCTCCCCCCTTCAGGTGGATCTCGGAAGTTAACAGACTTGCAACATTTTTTTTTTCAGATTCATATCAAGGGCCCCAGAGTTGGTCAAAATCGTTTTTCAAAACTCCCCCCTCTCCCCCTCTTCACCCCACCCCCCATCGTATCTCGGAAAAACTAGGTAGCGGTAAAGCGAAGCGTAGCGTAGCGTAGGGATAAGGTCACGATAGCTTTCCGGTGGTAGGTAGGTCCTGAGTGGAGCGAACCTGCGAGACCGAGTGGAGCGAAGGGGGGAGGTGGCGAGCGAAGCGAGCCGGCGACCCCCGTAGCGTAACGAAGGTTGAGTGGGTGAAGCGTAACTCAGGGGTGACGACATGCAAACTTTCAAGTAACTCTCATGAGTAGGGCAAAAGTACCAAGTCTCTCCTTTTTGGCCTCCCCCCCCCCCCTCCCAATCGTATCTCAGAAACTAAGAGACCCGTGTTTTGTTTTTTTATGGATTCGTATAGAGGAGGCTCGGAAAAGAAAAATCTAATTTTTGCAAAGTTCCCCCTCTTACCCCCGTCTCCCCCCCCTTTCAGGCGGATCTCAGAAGAGACTTGAAACATTTTTTTTTTCAGATTCATATCGAGGGGCCCAGAGAATGTCAAAATAATTTTTCAAAACTCCCCCCTCTCCTCCTCTTCACCAATCCACCCATCGTATCTCGGAAAAATTATGTAGAGGTAAAGCGAAAGGTAGGGATGAGGACACGATAGCTTTCCGATGGTAGGTAGGTCCTGAGTGGAGCGAACCTGCGAGACCGAGTGGAGCGGAGGGGGGGAGGTGGCGAGCGAAGCGAGCCGGCGACCCCCGTAGCGTAACGAAGGTTGAGTGGGTGAAGCGTAACTCGGGGGTGACGACAAGCAAACTTACAAGTAACTCTCATGAGAAGGGCAAAAGTACCAAGCCTCCCCTTTTTGGCCTCTCCCACCCACCCCCGCAATCGTATCTCAGAAACTAAGAGACCCGTGTTCTGTTTTTTTACGGATTCGTATAGAGGAGGCTCGGTAAAGTAAAAACCACTTTCAAAGTTTCCCCCCCCCCCCTTTGCCCCCCTTCTACCCATTTGGGCGGATCTCTGAAGTTAACAGACTTGCAACATCTTTTTTTCAGATTCATATCAAGGAGCCCAGAGTTAGTCAAAATCATTTTTCAAAACTCCCCCCTCTCCCCCTCTTCACCCTCCACCCATCGTATCTCGGAAAAATTATGTAGCGGTAAAGCAAAGCGTAGGGATGAGGACACGATAGCTTTCCGGTGGTAGGTAGGTCCTGAGTGGAAAGAACCTGCGAGACCGAGTGGAGCGAAGGGGGGAGGTGGCGAGCGAAACGACCCGGCGATCTCCGTAGCGTAACGAAGGTTGAGTGGGTGAAGCGTAACTCAGGGGTGACGACAAGCAAACTTACAAGTAACTCTCAGAAGTAGGGCAAAAGTACCAAGCCTCCCCTTTTTGGCCTCTCCCACCCACCCCCGCAATCGTATCTCAGAAACTAAGAGACCCGTGTTCTGTTTTTTTACAGATTCGCATAGAGGAGGCTCGGTAAAGTAAAAACCATTTTTCAAAGTTCCTTCCCCCCTTGCCCCCCTTCTACCCATTTGGGCGGATCTCGGAAGTTAACAGACTTGCAACATTTTTTTTTCAGATTCATATCAAGGAGCCCAGAGTTAGTCAAAATCAATTTTCAAAACTCCCCCCTCTCCCCCTCTTCACCCCTCCACCCATCGTATCTCGGAAAAATTATGTAGCGGTAAAGCGAAGCGTAGGGATGAGGACACGATAGCTTTCCGGTGGTAGGTAGGTCCTGAGTGGAAAGAACCTGCGAGACCGAGTGGAGCGAAGGTTGAGTGGGTGAAGCGTGACTCAGGGGTGACGACAAGCAAACTTACAAGTAACTCTCATGAGTAGGGCAAAAGTACCAAGCCTCCCCTTTTTGGCCTCACCCCCCCTCCCAATCGTATCTCAAAAACTAAGAGACCCGTGTTCGGTTTTTTCGGATTCGTATAGAAGAGGCTCGGAAAAGAAAAAATCATTTTTTTAAAGTTCCCCCTCTTGAACCCCTTTTCCCCCCTTTAGGCGGATCTCAGAAGGGTCATGGAACATATTTTTTTTTTCAGATTCGTATCAAGGGGCCCAGAGTATGTCAAAATCATTTTTCAAAACTCACCCCACTCCCCTACCTTCACCCCTCCCCCCATCGTATCTCGGAATCCAAGATGGCCTCTGCGATAATTTTCGAATTGTTCATCATGGGAGTCGTTTTCATGGTATTCGAGGGTGCTAAAACCGATAGTGACGTCAAAATCAAAATCCAAGATGGTGACTGCAAAATATTTCAAAGTTTTAATGATGGATGTCGTTTTCATGGTTTTCGAGGGTGCTAAAGCCGATAGTGACGTCAAAATCAAAATCCAAGATGGTGACTGCAAAAAATTTCAAAGTTTTAATGATGGATGTCGTTTTCATGGTTTTCGAGGGTGCTAAAACCGATAGTGAGGTGAAAATCGAAATACAAGATGGCGGCTGCGATAATTTTCGAATTGTTTATTAATTTCATCATGGGAATCCAAGATGGCGGCTGCTATAATTTTCCAATTGTTCAACAATTTCATTGTGGGAGTCGTTTTCATGGTTTTCGAGGATGCTAAAGCCGATAGTGAGGTCAAAATCAAAATCTAAGATGGCGGCTAAGATAATTTTTGAAATGTTCATCATGGGAGTCGTTTTCATGGTTTTCGAGGACGCTAAAGCCGATAGTGACGTCAAAATCAAAATCCAAGATGGTGACTGCAAAATATTTCAAAGTTTTAATGATGGATGTCGTTTTCATGGTTTTCGAGGGTGCTAAAACCGATAGTGAGGTCAAAATCGAAATACAAGATGGCGGCTGCGATAATTTTCGAATTGTTTATTAATTTCATCATGGGAGTCGTTTTCATGGTTTTCGAGGATGCTAAAGCCGATGGTGACGTTTAAATCCAAATGCAAGACAGCGGCTGCGATAATTTTTGAAATGTTCATCATGGGAGTCGTTTTCATGGTTTTCGAGGACGCTAAAGCCGATAGTGACGTCAAAATCAAAATCCAAGATGGTGACTGCAAAAAATTTCAAAGTTTTAATGATGGATGTCGTTTTCATGGTTTTCGAGGGTGCTAAAACCGATAGTGAGGTCAAAATCGAAATACAAGATGGCGGCTGCCATAATTTTCGAATTGTTTATTAATTTCATCATGGGAGTCGTTTTCATGGTTTTCGAGGATGCTAAATCCGATAGTGAGGTCAAAATCAAAATCCAAGATGGCGGCTGCGATAATTTACGAAATATTTATCATGGGAGACGTTTTCATGGTTTTCGAGGATGCTAAAGCCGATAGTTAGGTCAAAATCGAAATCCAAGATGGCGGCTGCGATAATTTTCGAAATGTTTATCATGGGAGTCGTTTTCATGGTTTTCGAGGATGCTACAGCCGATAGTGAGGTCAAAATCGAAATCCAAGATGGCGGCTGCGATAATTTTCGAAATGTTCATCATGGGAGTCGTTTTCATGGTTTTCGAGGATGCTAAAGCCGATGGTGACGTTTAAATCCAAATGCAAGACAGCGGCTGCGATAATTTTTGAAATGTTCATCATGGGAGTCGTTTTCATGGTTTTCGAGGACGCTAAAGCCGATAGTGACGTCAAAATCAAAATCCAAGATGGTGACTGCAAAAAATTTCAAAGTTTTAATGATGGATGTCGTTTTCATGGTTTTCGAGGGTGCTAAAACCGATAGTGAGGTCAAAATCGAAATACAAGATGGCGGCTGCCATAATTTTCGAATTGTTTATTAATTTCATCATGGGAGTCGTTTTCATGGTTTTCGAGGATGCTAAATCCGATAGTGAGGTCAAAATCAAAATCCAAGATGGCGGCTTCGATAATTTACGAAATATTTATCATGGGAGACGTTTTCATGGTTTTCGAGGATGCTAAAGCCGATAGTGAGGTCAAAATCGAAATCCAAGATGGCAGCTGCGATAATTTTCGAAATGTTTATCATGGGAGTCGTTTTCATGGTTTTCGAGGATGCTAAAGCCGATAGTGAGGTCAAAATCGAAATCCAAGATGGCGGCTGCGATAATTTTCGAAATGTTCATCATGGGAGTCGTTTTCATGGTTTTCGAGGATGCTAAAGCCGATAGTGAGGTCAAAATCCAAATCCAAGATGGCGGCTGCGATAATTTTCGAAATATTTATCATGGGAGACGTTTTCATGGATTTCGAGGATGCTGAAGCCAATAGTAAGGTCAAATTCAAAATCTAAGATGGCGGCTGCGATAATAATTTTCTAAATGTTCATCATGGGAGTCGTTTTCATGGTTTTCGAGGATGCTAAAGCCGATGGTGACGTTTAAATCCAAATGCAAGACAGCGGCTGCGATAATTTTTGAAATGTTCATCATGGGAGTCGTTTTCATGGTTTTCGAGGACGCTAAAGCCGATAGTGAGGTCAAAATCAAAATCCAAGATGGCGACTGCAAAAAATTCAAAGTTTTCATCATGGATGTCGTTTTCATGGTTTTCGAGGGTGCAAAAGCCGATGGCGAGGTCAAAATGAGAATCCAAGATGGCGGCTGCGATAATTTTCGAAATGTTCATCATGGGAGTCGTTTTCATGGTTTTCGAGGATGCTACAGCCGATAGTGAGGTCAAAATCGAAATCCAAGATGGCGGCTGCGATAATTTTCGAAATATTTATCATGGGAGACGTTTTCATGGTTTTCGAGGATGCTGAAGCCAATAGTAAGGTCAAAATCAAAATCTAAGATGGCGGCTGCGATAATAATTTTCTAAATGTTCATCATGGGAGTCGTTTTCATGGTTTTCGAGGATGCTAAATCCGATAGCGAGGTCAAAATCAAAATCCAAGATGGCGGCTAAGATAATTTTTGAAATGTTCATCATGGGAATCGTTTTCATGGTTTTCGAGGACGCTAAAGCCGATAGTGACGTCAAAATCAAAATCTAAGATGGCGGCTAAGATAATTTTCGAATTGTTTATTAATTTCATCATGGGAGTCGTTTTCATGGTTTTCGAGGATGCTAAATCCGATAGTGAGGTCAAAATCAAAATTCAAGATAGCGGCTGCGATAATTTACGAAATATTTATCATGGGAGACGTTTTCATGGTTTTCGAGGATGCTAAAGCCGATAGTGAGGTCAAAATCGAAATCCAAGATGGCGGCTGCGATAATTTTCGAAATGTTCATCATGGGAGTCGTTTTTATGGTTTTCGAGGATGCTACAGCCGATAGTGAGGTCAAAATTGAAAAACAAGATGGCGGCTGCGATAATTTTCGAATTGTTTATTAATTTCATCATGGGAGTCGTTTTCATGGTTTTCGAGGACGCTAAAGCCGATAGTGAGGTCAAAATCAAAATCCAAGATGGCGACTGCAAAAAATTCAAAGTTTTCATCATGGATGTCGTTTTCATGGTTTTCGAGGGTGCAAAAGCCGATGGCGAGGTCAAAATGAGAATCCAAGATGGCGGCTGCGATAATTTTCGAAATGTTCATCATGGGAGTCGTTTTCATGGTTTTCGAGGATGCTACAGCCGATAGTGAGGTCAAAATCGAAATCCAAGATGGCGGCTGTGATAATTTTCGAAATATTTATCATGGGAGACGTTTTCATGGTTTTCGAGGATGCTGAAGCCAATAGTAAGGTCAGAATCAAAATCTAAGATGGCGGCTGCGATAATAATTTTCTAAATGTTCATCATGGGAGTCGTTTTCATGGTTTTCGAGGATGCTAAATCCGATAGCGAGGTCAAAATCAAAATCCAAGATGGCGGCTAAGATAATTTTTGAAATGTTCATCATGGGAGTCGTTTTCATGGTTTTCGAGGACGCTAAAGCCGATAGTGACGTCAAAATCAAAATCTAAGATGGCGGCTAAGATAATTTTCGAATTGTTTATTAATTTCATCATGGGAGTCGTTTTCATGGTTTTCGAGGATGCTAAATCCGATAGTGAGGTCAAAATCAAAATTCAAGATAGCGGCTGCGATAATTTACGAAATATTTATCATGGGAGACGTTTTCATGGTTTTCGAGGATGCTAAAGCCGATAGTGAGGTCAAAATCGAAATCCAAGATGGCGGCTGCGATAATTTTCGAAATGTTCATCATGGGAGTCGTTTTTATGGTTTTCGAGGATGCTACAGCCGATAGTGAGGTCAAAATCGAAATCCAAGATGGCGGCTGCGATAATTTTCAAAATGTTCATCATGGGAGTCGTTTTCATGGTTTTCGAGGATGCTAAAGCCGATAGTGAGGTCAAAATCCAAATCCAAGATGGCGGCTGCGATAATTTTCGAAATATTTATCATGGGAGACGTTTTCATGGTTTTCGAGGATGCTGAAGCCAATAGTAAGGTCAAAATCAAAATCTAAGATGGCGGCTGCGATAATAATTTTCTAAATGTTCATCATGGGAGTCGTTTTCATGGTTTTCGAGGATGCTAAAGCCGATGGTGACGTTTAAATCCAAATGCAAGACAGCGGCTGCGATAATTTTTGAAATGTTCATCATGGGAGTCGTTTTCATGGTTCTCGAGGACGCTAAAGCCGATAGTGACGTCAAAATCAAAATCCAAGATGGTGACTGCAAAAAATTTCAAAGTTTTAATGATGGATGTCGTTTTCATGGTTTTCGAGGGTGCTAAAACCGATAGTGAGGTCAAAATCGAAACACAAGATGGCGGCTGCCATCATTTTCGAATTGTTTATTAATTTCATCATGGGAGTCGTTTTCATGGTTTTCGAGGATGCTAAATCCGATAGTGAGGTCAAAATCCAAATCCAAGATGGCGGCTGCGATAATTTTCGAAATATTTATCATGGGAGACGTTTTCATGGTTTTCGAGGATGCTGAAGCCAATAGTAAGGTCAAAATCAAAATCTAAGATGGCGGCTGCGATAATAATTTTCTAAATGTTCATCATGGGAGTCGTTTTCATGGTTTTCGAGGATGCTAAAGCCGATGGTGACGTTTAAATCCAAATGCAAGACAGCGGCTGCGATAATTTTTGAAATGTTCATCATGGGAGTCGTTTTCATGGTTCTCGAGGACGCTAAAGCCGATAGTGACGTCAAAATCAAAATCCAAGATGGTGACTGCAAAAAATTTCAAAGTTTTAATGATGGATGTCGTTTTCATGGTTTTCGAGGGTGCTAAAACCGATAGTGAGGTCAAAATCGAAACACAAGATGGCGGCTGCCATCATTTTCGAATTGTTTATTAATTTCATCATGGGAGTCGTTTTCATGGTTTTCGAGGGATGCTAAATCCGATAGTGAGGTCAAAATCAAAATCCAAGATGGCGGCTGCGATAATTTACGAAATATTTATCATGGGAGACGCTTTCATGGTTTTCGAGGATGCTAAAGCCGATAGTGAGGTCAAAATCGAAATCCAAGATGGCGGCTGCGATAATTTTCGAAATGTTCATCATGGGAGTCGTTTTTCATGGTTTTCGAGGGTGCTACAGCCGATAGTGAGGTCAAAATCGAAATCCAAGATGGCGGCTGCGATAATTTTTGAAATGTTCATCATGGGAGTCGTTTTCATGGTTTTCGAGGACGCTAAAGCCGATAGTGACGTCAAAATCAAAATCCAAGATGGTGACTGCAAAAAATTTCAAAGTTTTAATGATGGACGTCGTTTTCATGGTTTTCGAGGGTGCTAAAACCGACAGTGAGGTCAAAATCGAAATACAAGATGGCGGCTGCGATAATTTTCGAATTGTTTATTAATTTCATCATGGGAGTCGTTTTCATGGTTTTCGAGGACGCTAAAGCCGATAGTGAGGTCAAAATCGAAATCCAAGATGGCGACTGCAAAAAATTCAAAGTTTTCATCATGGATGTCGTTTTCATGGTTTTCGAGGGTGCTTAAGCCGATGGCGAGGTCAAAATGAGAATCTAAGATGGCGGCTGCGATAATTTTCGAAATGTTTATCATGGGAGACGTTTTCATGGTTTTCGAGGATGCTAAAGCCGATAGTGAGGTCAAAATCGAAATCCAAGATGGCGGCTTCGATAATTTTCGAAATGTTCATCAATTTCATCATGGGACGTAACGAAGGTTGAGTGGATGAAGCGTAACTCAAGGGTGACGACAAGCAAATTTACAAGTCACTCTCATGAGTAGGGCAAAAGTACTAAGCCTCTCCTTTTTGGCCTCCCCCCCCCCCTCCCAATCGTATCTCAGAAACTAAGAGACCCGTGTTTTGTTTTTTTTACGGATTCGTTTAGAGGAGCCTCGGAAAAGAAAAGACCAGTTTTTCAAACTTCCCCCTCTTGACCCCCTTCTCCCCCCTTTAGGCGGATCTCGGAAGTTAACAGACATGCAACATTTTTTTTTTCAGATTAATATGAGTTGGTCAAAATCATTTTTCAAAACTCCCCCCTCTCCCCCTCTTCACCCCTCCACCCATCGTATCTCGGAAAAACTATGTAGCGGTAAAGCGAAGCGTAGGGATGAGGTCACGATAGCTTTCAGGTGGTAGGTAGGTCATGAGTGGAGCGAACCTGGAGAGACCCGTGTTCTTTTTTTTACGGATTCGTATAGTGAAGGCTCGGAAAAGTAAGAACCATTTTTCAAAGTTGCCCCTTATGCCTCCCATCTGAGTTTTTAATAAGGTTTTAGATTGGACTAGAGGGTTCTTAACGGGTTTCAAAATCTTTTAGGTCCTTTAACGGATTTTAAAATTCTTTTAACTATCCTAAGGAAGTCTCAATTTTTTTTTTTTTTTTTTTTAGTTTTGTTTCTTTTTTTTATTGAATTAGTTATAAGGGTTTTCAGAATATTAAAAATATTTTATATTATTTAATAATTTACAAAATCTTTTAAGGACTATGGATTTTCCAATTCATTTAAAGATTCATATGGATTCTCAAAATTTTATTAAGGTAAGGAATACTTTTCCAAAACACGACCCCGCGAGCTGCTTGCAGCTCGCGCAACGCGCAAATACTAGTTATACTATATAAAGCTCGATTACCACTGACTGACTCACTCACTGATTGACATAATTGTTCTCCCAGATGGTGAAGGGGGAGGTGGGTATATTTTGACAGATTCGTAAACAAGTAACTCCCGTGAGTATGGGAAAAATCCCAAACCTCCCCTTTTCGCCCCCCCTCCCCCCATCCCCATCGTATCTCGGAAACTAAGAGACCCGTGTTTTGTTTTTTTTTACGGATTCGTATAGAGGAGGCTCGGAAAAGTAAAAACCATTTTTCAAAGTTCCCCCCCCTTGCCCCCCTTCTCCCCCCTTTAGGTGGAACTCGGAAGTTGACAGACTTGCAACATTTTTTTTTTCAGATTCATATCCAGGGGCCCAGTGTTGGTCAAAATCATTTTTCAAAACTCCCCCCTCACCCCCCCTTCACCCCTCCCCCCAACGTATCTTGGAAACTAAGAGACCCGTGTTCTGTTTTCTTACGGATTCGTATAGAGGAGGCTCGGAATAGTAAAAACCATTTTTCAAAGTTCCCCCCCTCGCCCCCCTTCTCCCCCTTTAGGCGGATCTCGGAAGTTTTACAGACTTGCAACATTTTTTTTTTCAGATTCATATCAAGGGGCCCAGAGTTGGTCAAAATTATTTTTTTAAAACTCCCCCCCTCTCCCCCTCTTCATCCCTCCCCCCATCGTATCTCGATAGCTTTCCGGTGGTAGGTAGGTCCTGAGTGGAGCGAACCTGCGAGACCGAGTGGAGCGAAGGGGGGAGGTGGCGAGCGAAGCGAGCCGGCGACCTACGTAGCGTAACGAAGGTTGAGTGGGTGAAGCGTAACTCGGGGGTGACGACAAGCAAACTTACAAGTAACTCTCATGAGTAGGGCAAAAGAACCAAGCCTCCCCTTTTTGGCCTCCCCCCCCACCCTCCCAATCGTATCTCAGAAACTAAGAGACCCGTGTTTTGTTGTTTTATGGATTCGTATAGAGGAGGCTCGGTAAAGAAAAATCCAATTTTTGCAAAGTTCCACATCGTACCCCGTCTCCCCCCCCCTTTCAGGCGGATCTCAGAGGAGACTTGGAACATTTTTTTTTTCAGATTCGTATCGAGGGGCCCAGAGTATGTCAAAATAATTTTTCAAAACTCCCCCCTCTCCCCCTCTTCACCCCTCCACCCATCGTATCTCGGAAAAATTATGTAGCGGTAAAGCGAAGCGTAGGGATGAGGACACGATAGCTTTCCGGTGGTAGGTAGGTCCTGAGTGGAGCGAACCTGCGAGACCGAGTAAAGCGAAGGGGGGGGGGGGGGGAGGTGGCGAGCGAAGCGAGCCGGCGACACCCGTAGCGTAACGAAGGTTGAGTGGGTGAAGCGTAACTCGGGGGTGACGACAAGCAAACTTACAAGTAACTCTCGTGAGTAGGGCAAAAGTACCAAGCCTCCCCTTTTTGGCCTCTCCCACCCCCCCCCGCAATCGTATCTCAGAAACTAAGAGGTGTGTTCTGTTTTTTTACGGATTCGTATAGAGGAGGCTCGGTAAAGTAAAAACCATTTTTCAAAAATCCCCCCCCCCTTGCCCCCCTTCTACCCATTTGGGCGGATCTCGGAAGTTAACAGACTTGCAACATTTTTTTTTTAGATTCATATCAAGGGGCCCAGAGTAAGTCAAAATCATTTTTCAAAACTCCCCCCTCTCCCCCTCTTCACCCCTCCACCCATCGTATCTCGGAAAAAATATGTAGCGGTAAAGCGAAGCGTAGGGATGATCCGGTGGTAAGTAGGTCCTGAGTGGAAAGAACCTGCGAGACCGAGTGGAGCGAAAGGGGGAGGTGGCGAGCGAAGCGAGCCGGCGACCTCCGTAGCGTAACGAAGGTTGAGTGGGTGAAGCGTAACTCAGGGGTGACGACAAGCAAACTTACAAGTAACTCTCATGAGTAGGGCAAAAGTACCAAGCCTCCCCTTTTTGGCCTCACCCCCCCTCCCAATCGTATCTCAAAAACTAAGAGACCCGTGTTCGGTTTTTTCGGATTCGTATAGAAGAGGCTCGGAAAAGAAAAAATCATTTTTTTAAAGTTCCCCCTCTTGACCCCCTTTTCCCCCCTTTAGGCGGATCTCAGAAGGGACATGGAACATATTTTTTTTAACCGACTTCAAAAAAAGGAGGAGGTTCTCAATTCGGTCAGTATGTTTTTTTTTTTTTTTCCAGATTTGTGTCAAGGGTCCCAGAGTATGTCAAAATCATTTTTCAAAACTCACCCCACTCCTTCACCTTCACCCCTCCCCCCATCGTATCTTGGAATCCAAGATGGCCTCTGCGATAATTTTCGAATTGTTCATCATGGATGTCGTTTTCATGGTTTTCGAGGGTGCTAAAACCGATAGTGAGGTCAAAATCGAAATACAAGATGGCGGCTGCGATAATTTTCGAATTGTTTATTAATTTCATCATGGGAGTCGTTTTCATGGTTTTCGAGGATGCTAAATCCGATAGTGAGGTCAAAATCGAAATCCAAGATGGCGGCTGCGATAATTTTCGAAATGTTCATCATGGGAGTCGTTTTTATGGTTTTCGAGGATGCTAAAGCCGATAAAGAGGTCAAAATCAAAATATAAGATTGCGGCTGCGATAATTTTCGAATTGTTCATCATGGGAGTCGTTTCCATGGTTTTCGAGGATGCTACAGCCGATAGTGAGGTCAAAATCAAAATCAAAGATGGCGACTGCGATAATTTCTGAAATGTTCATCATGGAAGTCGTTTTCATGGTTTTCGAGGATGCTGCAGCCGATAGTGAGGTCAAAATCAAGATCCAAGATGGCAGCTGCGATAATTTTCGAAATGTTCATCATGGGAGTCGTTTTCATGGTTTCCGAGGATGCTAAAGCCGATAGTGAGGTCAAAATAAAAATCCAAGATGGCGGCTGCGATAATTTTCGAAATGTTCATTATGGGAGTCGTTTTCATGGTTTTCGAGGATGCTAAAGCCAATGGTGAGGTCAAAATCAAAATCCAAGATGGCGGCTGCGATAATTTTCGAATTGTTCATCATGGGAGTCGTTTCCATGGTTTTCGAGGATGCTACAGCCGATAGTGAGGTCAAAATCAAAATCAAAGATGGCGACTGCGATAATTTCTGAAATGTTCATCATGGAAGTCGTTTTCATGGTTTTCGAGGATGCTGCAGCCGATAGTGAGGTGAAAATCAAGATCCAAGATGGCAGCTGCGATAATTTTCGAAATGTTCATCATGGGAGTCGTTTTCATGGTTTTCGAGGATGCTAAAGCTGATAGTGAGGTCAAAATCAAAATATAAGATTGCGGCTGCGATAATTTTCGAATTGTTCATCATGGGAGTCGTTTCCATGGTTTTCGAGGATGCTACAGCCGATAGTGAGGTCAAAATCAAAATCAAAGATGGCGACTGCGATAATTTCTGAAATGTTCATCATGGAAGTCGTTTTCATGGTTTTCGAGGATGCTAAAGCCGATAGTAAGGTCAAAATCATAATCCAAGATGGCGGCTTCGATAATTTTTGAAATGTTCATCATGGGAGTCGTTTTCATGGTTTTCGAGGATACTAAAGCCGATTGTGAGGTTAAAATCCAAATCCAAGATGGCGGCTGTGATAATTTTCGAAATGTTCATCATTGGAGTCGTTTTCATGGTTTTCGAGGATGCTAAAGCCGATAGTGAGGTCAAAATCAAAGATGGCGGCTGCGATAATTTCTGAAATGTTCATCATGGAAGTCGTTTTCATGGTTTTCGAGGATGCTGCAGCCGATAGTGAGGTCAAAATCAAGATCCAAGATGGCAGCTGCGATAATTTTCGAAATGTTCATCATGGGAGTCGTTTTCATGGTTTTCGAGGATGCTAAAGCTGATAGTGAGGTGAAAATCAAAATCCAAGATGGCGGCTGCGATAATTTTCGAAATGTTCATCATGGGAGTCGTTTTCATGGTTTCCGAGGATGCTAAAGCCAATAGTGAGGTTAAAATCCAAATCCAAGATGGCGGCTGTGATAATTTTCGAAATGTTCATCATTGGAGTCGTTTTCATGGTTTTCGAGGATGCTAAAGCCGATAAAGAGGTCAAAATCAAAATCCAAGATGGCGGCTGTGATAATTTTCGAAATGTTCATCATGGGAGTCGTTTCCATGGTTTCCGAGGATGCTAAAGCCGATAGTGAGGTTAAAATCCAAATCCAAGATGGTGGCTGTGATAATTTTCGAAATGTTCATCATTGGAGTCGTTTTCATGGTTTTCGAGGATGCTAAAGCCGATAAAGAGGTCAAAATCATAATCCAAGATGGCGGCTTCGATAATTTTCGAAATGTTCATCATGGGAGTCGTTTTCATGGTTTTCGAGGATGCTAAAGCCGATAAAGAGGTTAAAATCAAAATCCAAGATGGCGGCTGTGATAATTTTCGAAATGTTCATCATTGGAGTCGTTTTCATGGTTTTCGAGGATGATAAAGCCGATAGTAAGGTCAAAATCATAATCCAAGATGGCGGCTTCGATAATTTTTGAAATGTTCATCATGGGAGTCGTTTTCATGGTTTTCGAGGATACTAAAGCCGATTGTGAGGTTAAAATCCAAATCCAAGATGGCGGCTGCGATAATTTTCGAAATGTTCATCATTGGAGTCGTTTTCATGGTTTTCGAGGATGATAAAGCCGATAGTGAGGTCAAAATCAAAATCCAAGATGGCTGCTGCGATATTTTTCGAAATGTGCATCATGGGAGTCGTTTTCATGGTTTTCGAGGGTGCTAAAGCCGATAGTGAAGTAAAAATCAAAATCCAAGATGGCGGCTGCGATAATTTTCGAATTGTTCATCATGGGAGTCGTTTTCATGGTTTTCGAGGATGCTCAAGCCGATAGTGAAGTAAAAATCAAAATCCTAGATGTCGGCTGCGATAATTTTCGAATTGTTCATCATGGGAGTCGTTTTCATGGTTTTCGAGGATGCTAAAGCCGATAGTGAGGTCAAAATGAGAATCCAAGATGGCGGCTGCTATAATTTTCGAATTGTTCATCATGGGAGTCGTTTTCATGGTTTTCGAGGATGCTAAAGCCGATAGTGAGGTCAAAATGAGAATCCAAGATGGCGGCTGCGATTATTTTGGAATTATTCATCAATTTCATCATGGGAGTCGTTTTCATGGTTTTCGAGGATGCTAAAGCCGATAGTGTCGTCGACCAAAGCAGAGGTTTTAGGCGAGATCGAGAGGTTCTATGGACAGTTATACACTTCGGTCGCAAAGCCCGTTGACAGCTTGGTAGGAGATCCAAGAGCCAAGCTGTCCCGACATTATACCGAAGATATCCCGGACATCAGTCTGTACGAGATTAGGATGGCCCTGAAGCAGCTTAAGAACAACAACGCGCCGGGCGAGGATGGAACCACTTCAGAGCTTCTGAGAGTGGAACACCGGTACTTAAGTCCTCCAGAAACTCTTTAATTCCGTCCTCTTCGAGGGCAAAACGCCTGAAGCATGGAGTAGAGGTGAGGTGGTGCTGTTCTTCAAAAAAGGTTATCACAACCTATTGAAGAACTACAGACCCATCACGCTTCTAAGTCATGTTTATAAGCTGTTTTCAAGGGTTATCACGAACCGTCTCGAACACAGACTTGACGACTTCCAGTCTCCCGAACAAGCTGGTTTCCGAAGAGGCTATAGTACCATAGACCACATCCATACGCTGCGGCAAGTTATAAAGAAGACCGAAGAGCATAACTTGCCATTATGCTTAGCGTTTGTGGACTATGAGAAAGCCTACGATTCGGTGGAAACATGTGGGCGGTACTTGAGTCACTCCAGCGATGCCGCATTACATCGAGGTGTTGAAGTGCTTGTATAATAACGCCACCATGTCGGTCCGAGTACAGGAGCAGAGCACGAAGGCGATTCCATTGAGAAGACGCGTAAGACAGGGGGACGTTATCTCCCCGAAACTGTTTACTGCCGCAATGGAAGACGCCTTCAAGCTCCTGGAATGGCAAGGACTTGGCATCAACATCAACGGCGAATACATCACTCATCTTCGGTTTGCCGACGACATGGTAGTCATGGCAAAGTCGATGGAGGAACTCAGCTTATGCTCGATGGCCTCGATCGATTTTCACAACGGGTGGGTTTGAAAATGAACATGGACAAGACGAAAATTATGTCAAATGCCAATGTTGTGCCCACCCCAGACTCTATTGGAAACTCGGTACTCGAAGTTGTGGACTCATATATCTACTTAGGACAAGTAGTCCAGTTAGGTAGGTCCAACTTCGAGAAAGAGGTCAACCGCCAAATCCAACTCGGTTGGGCAGCGTTCGGGAAACTACGCAATGTCTTTTCGTCTGACACACCTCAGTGCCCCAAGACGAAAGTCTTCTACCAATTTGTGTTACCAGTGATGAGTTACGGCACCGAAACGTGGTCTTTCACTATCGGCCTCATCTCAAAGCTCAAAGTCGCTCAACAAGCTATGGAGAGGGCTATGCTCGGTGTTTCTCTACGTGATCGAATCCGAAATGAAGAGATCCGTAGACGAACTAAAGTCACTGACATAGCCCACTGGATTAGCAAGCTGAAGTGGCAATGAGTAGGCCATATTCCTCGCAGAGCAAATGGCCGATGGGGTCGAAAAGTACTAGAGTGGAGACCACGGACTAGCAAGCGCAGCGTAGGACGTCCACCAGGAAGGTGGACAGACGACCTTATAAAGGTCACCGGAAGACGCTGGATGCAGGTCGCTTCCAACCGGTATGTGTGGAGATCAAAGGGGGAGACCTATGTTCAGCAGTGGACGTCCTACGGCTGAGATGATGAAAGCCGATAGTGAGGTCAAAATCAAAATCCAAGATGGCGGCTTCGATAATTTTCGAAATGTTCATCATGGGAGTCGTTTTCATGGTTTTCGAGGATGCTAAAGCCGATAGTGCAGTTAAAATCCAAATCCAAGATGGCGGCTGTGATCATTTTCGAATTGTTCATCATGGGAGTCGTTTTCATGGTTTTCGAGGATGCTAAAGCCGATAGTGACGTCAAAATCAAAATCAAAGATGGCGACTGCAAAAAATGCAGTGTTCGAGGGGCAGTAAGCGCACACAATAATATTTTAAATATCATAAGTATTTTTATCTAAACTGAAAAGTTTGTTTTGTTTGGTTTGGAATTGAAAAATTCTTTTTGTGATGGATAGTTTTTGTGTTTTCATCATGGGTGTCGTTTTCATGGTTTTTGAGGGTGCTAAAATCGATGGCGAGGTCAAAATGAGAATCCAAAATGGCGGCTGCTATAATTTACGTCTTGTTCATCAATTTCATCATGGGAGTCGTTTTCATGGTTTTCGAGGATGCTAAACCCGATAGTGAGGTCAAAATCAAAATCCAAGATGGCGGCTTCGATAATTTTCGAAATGTTCATCAATTTCATCATGGGACGTTACGAAGGCTGAGTGGATGAAGCGTAACTCAGGGGTGACGACCAGCAAACTTGCAAGTAACTCTGATGAGTCTCTGCAAGTAACTCTGAACATGATGATGAGTAGGGCAAAAGTACTAAGCCTCTACTTTTTGGCTCCCCCCCCCCCCTCCCAATCGTATCTCAGACCCTAAGAGACCCGTGTATTTTTTTTTACGGATTCGTATAGAGGAGGCTCGGATAAGTAAAAACCATTTTTCAAAGTTGCCCCTTATGCCTCCCTTCTGAGTTTTTAATAAGGTTTTAGATTGGATTAGGGCGTTCTTAAGGGGTTTCAAAATCTTTTAAGTGCTCTAACGGATTTTAAAATTCCTTTAACTATCCTAAGGAATTTTCAATTTATTTTGTTTTTTTTTTAATTTTATTTTTCTTTTTTTTTTTGAATTAGTTATAAGGGTTTTCAGAATGTTAAAAATATTTTATATAATTTAATAATTTACAAAATCTTTTAAGAACTATGGATTTTCCAATTCATTTAAAGATTCTTATGGATTCTCAAAATTTTATTAAGGTAAGGAATACTTCTCCAAAACACGACCCCGCGAGCTGCTTGCAGCTCGCGCAACGCGCAAATACTAGTCAAATATATAAATTTATAATGCCGCCCAGGATAGAGCAGGAGGGACTGTCAGACTCTTACTGAATATGACCCCAGTTCCTTCACTTGTCCTTTGCTTTCCACGGCCGCGATGTCCTTTCAAGACAATTTCGCAACCCTACCTAAGGGTTAACTTTGGAATCGATCGATTTGTTTCCAATTTTTCTTTACATTAGTGAAGAAAGCAGTAGTCTATTATGGCTACTGCTTTTATGCTGAATGTTGTGCCCCAACAATTTCCCACCAAAACGCGAACGCGACGGGAAAAGACGATAAAAAATCGATGACAACCAAAACAATGCTTTGTCTGTGACTTCGTTCAATCAATCACATGACAGTTGACAGCAGATTTACAAATCAAAGGCTTATTCAAAGCCCACAGAAAACGAGGGTTGAAGATTACTTCGTTTTTACTACAGACGGAAAGGTTAAACTTTTCCAAGAACACAAAACACCCACAATGTACCTACTTCAAAAACGTTCTCAATTCAAAATCTCTGCATGCGTCGTTGACACCGCATAGTGAACTAGCGCGAGTAACTAGCACATACCTCACTATGATATATGATTGTATGCTAATATTTAATTCCATAATGTGTCACTCAGTATTTATAACCTACGCGTTCATTGGCATTTTTTCTTTTTGATTAATAGTTACATTCATAATGGACGTTTATAGTTCTATTGTCAATTAATCATCGTGACCAAAGTGTTACTTTTTTTCATTAGATTACTTTCCTTTTCTGTTTTGTTTGTGGTTTCACTCTTGTTTCGCAGTACCTTTGTGATGTATGGTCCAATATGTTACCTTGCATGATTGTGTAAGCAGTGTAAGTTGAGTGATTGCAATTGTTGCGATCATAATCTCATGCTCATGATTATCATGATTGTGGTCATAATCACATTGTAATCACATGGTCATACGGTCATGAATCATGGTTCATTGAATAAATAAAACCAGAGATCATTGGGCTGGCTCTTTCTGTGGCGAAAGAATTAGCATTGCCATTCAACGTGGCAACATTTGCCAGTCTTCTGGGCACGTTTGAATACTTTGACGCTACGCTACTATGATTCCTATGAATCATAGTTTTTTTTTCAAATACTGTTTTTTAATTAATTTATTGAATTTTAGTTTTAGTTTGGTTGGAATATTTGTAGATTTTTAGTTTTTATTTATTTATTTATTTATTTAAAATCTTCCTTACCACTATCATTACAGGTTCGTTACGTACCTAATGCGATAGTGAGGCTTATATCTACTTATTCTTATATTAATTACAGTAAAATACAAGAAAATAAACAATATAAAAAACATAACAACAGGAACTCTACCATAAGTTTAAAACTAATAGGACATTTAGAACACAAGTTGCAATTTGAAAAACAATATAACAACAATACAAAAAATAAAAAACAAGCTACTACTTATCATTATAACATACTAGCACTACGCCCGCGACTTCGTCCGCGTGATTTTCGAACTTTGCCTTTGTGTATTTCTAGTCCCGGCCACCCTCTAAATGGGATACTGTTGGAAAAACTCAATCAGTATTCAACAAAAAATCTATCATCCCGCAATATTCCATCTTAGGTAACACCTAGGTCCTAAAAACTTAAGACTCCTTACTATCAACCCCAATACAAACTTTTAGGGGTCGAATTTCGTATCATCCTCTCTTAGTGAGCACCCTGTATCCTAAATAGAATCCCCCTGCAATGTTGAGTCCTCTAATTACAAACACCAAAGAAACCCCTATGGGTTCGAATTTTGTAAAATTCTGTCTTAGTGAGAACCTAGGTCCTAAAACAACCCCCATGCTGAAACTCCTAGCATTTGTAGTAACAACGTTTCATACAAACTGTCAACCCCATAAACAGCCCCTTAGGGGTAGAATTTCAGAAAATAGTGCCTTGGTGTGCATTTACGTCAAAAAAGAACAACCTTGCAAAATTTAATACTCGTAGCATTTGTAGAAACGAAGTTTCATACAAAATATCAACCCGTGAATTGGGGTCTATTTTCTATTGGGGACCCCTTGGGGTCTATTTTCACAAAACACCCGCAACTACGTCCAAAAAATAATATCTATGCAAAATCTGAGTCTCCAAACTATCAACCCCGAAAAAGCCCCATTGGGGTCGAATTTCGCAAAACCGTCTTAGTGAACATTTAGGTCTTAAAAAGAACCCCTCGCAAAATTCGAGATGCCTAGCACTTGTAGTAACAAAGTCTCATACAAACTATCAAACACAAACCGGGTCGAATTTCGCAAAATCCCGGCATGTTGTGCATCTAAGTCTTATAGGAACCCGGTGCAAAATTTGAGGCTCCTCGCACTTATAGTAACAGAGTTTCATACAAACTGTCAACCCTAAAAACAACCTCTTAGGGATCGAATTTCGCAAAATCCCGTCTTAGGTATTACTTACGTCCAAAAAAGGAACCCTATGTAAAAATTTGAGTCTCAATTCTATCAACCCCAAAAACAACCCCTTAGGGGTCGAGTTTCACAAAATTTCTACCTTGTTAAGCATTTACGTCTTAAAAAGAACCGGCATGCAAGATTTGAGACGCCTAGCACTTGTAGTAACAAAGTTTCATACAAACTATCGACCCCAAAAACAAACCCCTCAGGGGTCGGATTTCGCAAAATCCCGTCATAATGAGCATCTACGTTCTAAAAAGACACCCCATGCAAAATTTGGAATTCCTAGCACCTGTAGTAGCGAAGTTTCATACAAACTATCAACCCCAAAAACAACCCCTAAGGGGCTGAATTTCGCAAAATCCGTTCTTAGTGCTCACCTACGTGGTATAAGGAGGGCTTATGCCAAATTTCAGGTTTCTAGGCCCAGCGGTTTGGGCTGTGCGTTGTCAGATCAGTCAGTCAGTTTTGAATTTTATATATATAGAAAATAAACAACAAAGTCTTTGCGAATTCATTCAAATGACAGGTGTATATGTCAATTTTGATGTGAAGTTCATTTATGACACGAATTGCACGGGTAAGAGGTGTCTTAGCTAGCAGGTTGGTCCTAGCTGTTGGCACGACCAGCAGTGGTGGCCGCCGCCGCCTCCACACGCAACGGTCCGGTACACACAAATTTAACCGCTGTAGTACTCCTGGGTAATGCTCAATACCACGCAATAGTTTAACTAGTTTTAGGTACGCTACAAGTGTGAATTCCCGTCTTACCTTCACTTGGTTATACCCGGTTATACCAAAGTTTTAATTCTTAATTAAGTTCTGTATACATAAAATATTTTACGCAACAAATCACTTGTATGCTCATTCATGAGCATGTTGAAATAATCAAGAAATTTTACTATACACATGAATTTAAAATTAATTTTCACCTCACCCGCTCGGAAAGATTCTATTTCTCATTCAAAATCTGAGCGCAAAACTCCATTTTGTGCTCTAGAGCACAAAGTGTTGTTTAAAATTCGAACACGTCTTGTATTCAATTGTTTTCTACACTGACAGGCGAGCCGCCCCCAGTATAGGTCAATGACCCCACTACATTTCCTCGCTGTGTGAGGTGAAAAGTTGTGTGTTGCACTCGGCAGCAAAGTTTTTCTGCGTCTCGTACCTTTGAAAACTTCGCATCGCTCAGGATTCTATATTTGAACCGCTCGTTTCTCTCGCGGTTCAATCTTAGAATCCTTCGCTCGCTCAGTTTTCAATTCAAGTACTCGCGCCAAAAATCAACTTTGCAGCCTTGCATAACAAATAACTATTGTAACTATTTTCTTTCATGGGCCAGCTGAATCCACTAAACGGTAGATAAAGAGGCTATAAAAGATTCGAGAAAATAAAATTATCTCTGGTTTCGACCAAAACCTGATGAATTTAATTTTACTGCTAATTTTATAGCCCTGTTTAACACGAAATCGATATCTAATTCTAGTTATCTTTAACTCGAGTAAAATAACAGCACAATCTTCGAAAACAAATACAGACTCCCAAATGATCTCCACTTTACCAACAGAATCCAATTCCAATTAAAACTAAAAATAAATTATTTCCAAAGCAAAGCACTCACGAGCGGAACATAAATATAAAAACACAGCACTTCCCTTAATTGTGCGCTAGTCATAACATTTAAAACCATAATGAAATGGTTCGAGAAACAATATTAATGTTTGTATAACGAGCTTTCATTGAGATTACACAACTGTAATTACTAGTAATTTATAGTTAAACAAATATTTTGTTGGTTATGTATTAATTGGAAACTTTGTTAGATGTGTTTGTTTGTGACTTGTGTGCGTTTGGTTTATGCTCTGTTTGGATTTGGGAGAGTCAAGTTATAAGGAAAGTAGATCTTAGTTACGTAACAAACATAATGTGGTTTGTTATGTTTATCTATGGTTGTACTTCTTGGTGCTCTCCTGCCAATCTTTCGAGGATTACAAACGTGAGGTTGAGTTTTATACTTTGTTTTGATAAATCGCGATTTCGGTCGGATTTTGTAAGCTTAAATTATTTCAAAATCTTTTCCATCTTTCGCTCATCTATCAGTGGTAGCTTAGTGATGAAGGAAAACATCGTGAGGAAACCTCCTAGAGCTTGATTTAGACGTGTGGAACATAGGTCTCATCAATGAGAAACTTGTGTCCCAGTAGTGGATATTATAGAATTACTAGCTTTTATCCACTTGAAGTTCAGTAATTGCCCTACGGGACCATCTTACTAGGATAAAAAGAACCCTATTTATGTTAATACAGGGTTATAAACTATCTGCGTACTAAAAATCCAAGTCTGTGTAGAAATATTGTGTGAAACTGTAACAATTTTCAAGTTATCCTCACAAACTTTTGCATAGAAAATAGTAGAAAGATAAAGTAAGATTATACCGCTAACTTATCTAATATAACACATAATATGTACAGGCCGTAGAATAATAGTACCTAATGATTTCGAATGAACATATAATCAAAAGAAATGTAATGTTTTCAATTACTTACGAAGCTACAAAGTAACCTAGTTATATAATGTTAAACAAATTGAACAAAGAATTGCATTTCTGTAACAAAGAGAGAGGTAATCAAATAACAATTTAAGATTCACAGTTTTCAGTAGGTATAATGATTGTATTCCTCATCTCTTTTCGGCTAGTCTTTCTTTTTTGTAAAAATGTTGCCCTTCTTTTGTAATTAAGTATTTCTCCTGTATCGTAGGTACATTTACGAATATTCAAACTCATACACAAACATCCTGACCTGAAACAATTCCTTGTAGGTCACATAACACTGATGATTTTCTCTTTATTTCTTTTGTTCATCTTTTTTTAACAATACGTCATTATATTAACTCAGAGACGTTTCCGTTGCGGGACCAGACTTGATATAAGAATAAAGCCGGAAACACATTATTTAACACGCCACGCGACGCAACGTGTCGACACCCGATGTGCAGTGAGCGCGTGTCGTCGCGTCGGGTGTTCATAGTGTGATTCTGGTCATAGAAAACAATACATTTGATTTGACCCAACACGCATCACGTTTCATCGGGTGGCGTCGGGTGTTAATAATGTGTTTCCGGCTTAAATGTGCTCCCACACAGCAGTTATATAACGTTAGAGACTGACTTTTTTAAACAAATTATAACAAAAGTTATAAATTGTTACAAATTATAATAAATTGTTATTGATGTTATACAACTTCATTCAACAAAATGTTTTACAACTGATTACAATATGATTTATCAAAATATAACTTTTGTTGTATAACATCATCATTCCTCGAAAGACAAACCCAAACTGATTGAACATAATGTTATACGATGTTAAACAACGAGTGTTTATAACATAATAACATTTCTTAACTTGTTGTATAGTATTGTTACACGCTATTATAAATGTTATCGTGTTACACAATGTTGTATAACGTTATATAACTGCTGTGTGGGAGCACATTAATGTAAGTATTTCAGAAAAAAAAACTATTATAATTTATGTCAGAAAAATGTGAGAGTAGCGGCAGCCCAGTGTTATCGGCCACGACTTGTAGGGCGAACCCCGCCAGTCCCATTACTTTGTGTAATTTATTTCATCATAACTGCTCTCAAAAAGGTGATAGAAAACATCGTGAAAACCGTGAGGAAACCGGCAAGGCCTAGACCCAAAAATTCGAAGACATGTGACATCTATCACCCGGCACAGGGCCCGCGTGGTCGATTATGGCCAACTCCTAATCAACAGTATAGAAGATGCCTGTAAACCAGTAGAGACGATATGCTAATAAAATCTACTCTATTCTATTCTATTCTGATGATGACGATGAAGATTAAACAATTTGTCTATGAAAGAGTTTGACTGTCTGTCATTTATCATCAACATCAGCCAGCCAATAAATTTGTACTGCTGGGATACAGGACTCTTCTCTGAAAGAGTTGGAGTGGGCCATAACCCACCACGCGGGCCCAATGCGGGTTGGTGGATTTCACAATGTCTTCGATTTTTTGGTTCTAGGACATGCCGGTTTCCTCACGATGTTTTCCTTCACCGTTTTCCGATATTATTTTATGAAATAACTAAAAAAAAACAACATCTATTCCGCCACTCAGTCAAGCTGTTACTTATATAACAATTTCGCTAGCTAACTGTGCCGTCAATTATGCATCATCCCGCATCATCATATTGACGAGGTTCACTGAGATCACGTTCGCAGCTAATTGGATATCAATATCAATTATCATTCATGGATAATGATTGGTATTGTCATTGACACTTGATATTGATACCGATCCGCGAAATGCGTTATGAAGTGGGAAACCGATTTGGTCTATCGATGCATAAATGTTCTCTGACGATAAGTAATCTTCCAGCAGGGCTAACATGCGCAAGTCGACAAAATTTTGTCGACACATTATCTCGTGCTGAGACGACATATTATGTCTGTTTGTCGATGGGAGCTAACATGGTGACACTTATATGTCGTGTCGTTCTGACATAGAACTCATGTCGTTCTGTCAAACCTGTTTTTGTCGTCAGGCTCTAACATGCGCGCTATATTTAGTCGAATTTTGACATTTTCCTATGACAAGTTTCTCGTCGATGGTTTTCGAAGACGAGAAATCGCGACAACAGTGACTAAAAACTGAAAAGGCGTAACAGTGTTCTGTGAACTTTTAAGTATAATGGCGGTGCCGTACTACAATTATCTTTTAACTGTGTATGAGGAGAGGGAAGCAAGAAAAATACAGAGGAAGGTGATTCGCGACGTCTGCAACCCATTTGACCTAAGGGATAACGAGTTCCAGTCCCTTTGGCGAATTAGGGCAGTCTTGCATTAGCCGTGTTTTGATGCGGACGTGTTGCTGACAATATATTTTGTCCAAGTCGTGTAGCGCGGCGCAAGCCGTTGCTCGGAGATTTTATTCACCATGAGTCAACAACTTGTGGCAAACGAATTACTGGCGTTCCTGCAACAGAAGCTGGATGTGATGGACGAGGTGTCTGCTATCCAGATCTGCACGTCGAACTTCAGTGAGGATGACATTGCGACTTCTAAGCTGCTCTTATACCAACTGACAAAGAAGACAGACCAGATGGTGTCCCGCAGACGTGATGGGACTAAGAAAAGCGTGCAGGATATCATAACCCTGCTGAAAGAGACCGACCCTGACGACGTGCCTACGTTTGTGGCGAAGGATCTACACAAGCTCCCTCCCGTCACTTTCGACCACGTCGATGTAACGAGCCTGCTGAAGGACATCGTGTTCCTGAAGGCAAGCCTTGTGGATGTCCAGAAGAGGTTGGATGCATCCCAAATTACAGTTGCCGATTTGCGCAATGAAGTTATAGAGTTGCGTAAAGCGGCAGCGGTAACTGGGTCACCATCGAGTGCATCCAATATCAACGTGTGTCGCGGAGCGGGCCTCAATGTATCGGGGGCAAGTTTTGCGTCAGCGGTTTTGTCGTCGCCTGCGCCGTCGCTGTCGAATGCTGAGCCTGCAAAACGTGCAACATGCGCGCCCCGCAGCTCCGCTCCTGCCCCTGCGGCTCCTCTGTGCTCCGCCGCTCGAGTTTCCCGACCTTCCAGTCAGCTGCCCATGTCAACAGAGTCAGCAAAAAACATCATTGCTGTGAGCAAGGTTGCTACATCTACGAAGCCCATGCCGGAAAAGGCATCGAAGCGGGCTGATGATGATGGTTTCGTGACGGTGCTAAGGAGGAAGCGCCGTCAGCGAACCAACAAGAACCGCTGCGGCACGGCTCCTGTGGAGCCCAACACTATACGTGCTGCTAAGCCGAATACTCCGGTGTACATCTCACGCCTACACTACACCACTAAGGTTGAGGACATCGTGGAGTACGTGCGTCAAAAGATCAAGTACACGCCGAGAGTTCAGCTGCTGGAATCGCGCCGCAACGTCAATTTCAAGGCGTTCGTGGTGCGTGTACCAAAATGTTTGCTGCACCTCGTCATGGAGGAGAACTTTTGGCCGCAGGACGTGGTGTTCCGTCGCTTCCGCGGACAAGTGCCACTGGAGTGCGCTATAAAATAGTGCTAAGTGAAGTGTTTACTAACATAGGCTTAAGTTTCTTTATACTAACACAAACTGTATTATAACAATATATTATGTTAGTCTATAAGGTATATATCTATGGGCCCAAGTAGCCTGAAATAAAGTGGTTATTATTATTATTATTATTATTACAAAGCCTATGGCTATTTATGTTATAGATAAGCTCCAAGCCGATTTGGAGCCTCAAAACGGTTTAGGCGCATTTGGGCTAATTCTCATTTGGGCAACCTACTCCATAATGGACTACTTCTCATTTGGGCTACTTCTCATTTGGGCTAATTCTCATGTGGGCTACTTCTCATTTGGGCTAATTCTCATTTGGGCTACTTCTCATTTGGGCTACTTCTCATTTGGGCTACTTCTCATCTGGGCTACTTCTCATTTGGACTACTTCTCAAATACTGGGGATGTTTATTAAAATAAGTACTGTCTTTATATAAATAAACATGTTTATGCGCATTTTTCAAAAGTAAAAACTTTATAGATTCCAGCTATGCTTAAAAACTGATAGAATGTCACTACCACAACCAGCAAAAGTACTAGGCTAGTATAAGATCAAGGTGGTATGTTTTGCACTCTGGCGCCACGTGCCACTCTGCGCAGGGTTAAGGTAACTCTAAATGGCCTGCCAAAGTACTAGGCTAGCATAAGCTTAAGGTGGTACGTTTTTCAACGGGGTCAGCGAAGTTCATTTGAAAAGCGCTGTGATGCCACGTCACAGGGGGGGAGGGGGGGGAAATAACTCTAAAGCGCATTTCACACAGAGAGCGGGCGCGGGTCGGGCGCGGGGCGGGTCGTGCGCGGGCTTTCAGTGTGAAGTCTTCCATTTGAATACAAAGAACTAGACCCGCCGTACTCCCGCCCCAAAACGCGCCCGACCCGCGCCCGCTCTCTGTGTGAAATGCGCTTTAGAGTTATTTCCCCCCCCCTCCCCCCCTGTCACGTGGCATCACAGCGCTTTTCAAATGAACTTCGCTGACCCCGTTGAAAAACGTACCACCTTAAGCTTATGCTAGCCTAGTACTTTGGCAGGCCATTTAGAGTTACCTTAACCCTGCGCAGCGTGGCACGTGGCGCCAGAGTGCAAAACATACCACCTTGATCTTATACTAGCCTAGTACTTTTGCTGGTTGTGGTAGTGACATTCTATCAGTTTTTAAGCATAGCTGGAATCTATAAAGTTTTTACTTTTGAAAAATGCGCATAAACATGTTTATTTATATAAAGACAGTACTTATTTTAATAAACATCCCCAGTATTTGAGAAGTAGCCCAAATGAGAAGTAGCCCAGATGAGAAGTAGCCCAAATGAGAAGTAGCCCAAATGAGAAGTAGCCCAAATGAGAATTAGCTCAAATGAGAAGTAGCCCACATGAGAATTAGCCCAAATGAGAAGTAGCCCAAATGAGAAGTAGTCCATTATGGAGTAGGTTGCCCAAATGAGAATTAGCCCAAATGCGCCTAAACCCTCAAAACGGCTGCGGCTTACCTGCCTTTTTACCCGACTGCGCCAGGAGGGTTGTTTTTAAAAAAAAAAAAAAATTTAATCTCTCACATTCTATCAAGTGGGGTATCAAATTAAAGGATTTTAAAAGTGGTTTACCAAAATATTTATAACTTATATGTTTCAATTTAATTTGGAGTGATAAATGCTAACAAAAACTAAAAATAATAAAATAAAAAAAAAAATATTAAAAAAAAACAAAAAACCCGACTGCGTAATAAAACTAAAAAGAAAGAAACAAGCCCAGTAGTTTAGAATTCACTCATTCACACTCACAGTCGGGGCCCCTTGGGAAGATTTGATTGGTATAATTTGAATGGGCCCCGAATGTGAGTGTGAATGAGTGAATTCTAAACTACTGGGCTTGTTTCTTACTTTTTAGTTTTATTACGCAGTCGGGTTTTTTGTTTTTTTTAATATTTATTTTTTAAAAGTAAGTATCTACCTATTTACCACCTAAACTACTGTTAGCGAAATTCCCAAAATATTGATTTAAATTCTTAAATATTTTAACCAAAAGTAAACTGCAAAATTGCAATAAGTAATATCAGAGTCCATTAAAGGTATTGCTAAAGGTGTGATTGTTCATGTTTAATTCCAGATTCTGTGCTGCATTCAATTTTTAGCAAATGGAGGTTACCAAAGGCAGGTTGGGCATTTTGATCTAATACTTACAATTTCTTTGATGCCAAAGCCATCTTCTATAAAACAATTCAACAATTATTTCAAATTCGAAAATATTTAACACGAGCGAACCACTGGGGTGCGTTTAAATCAATTATCTAGTTTAAAATTTATACGACTAAATGTCAAACACCCCGTTTAAGTACACCGCAAGGTGAAAAATGAAACTAACTAAAGTTTAATCTGCCCGTTTACGGTCGTCCGCTGGTATAAGTTTTTACTGAAAGGAATACATTTTTGCGACCTTTTTACCTCGCAAAATTTTATCCCGCTGTCAGATTGACATTGAGCATGTTGTTTTGCTCGATTCGCGCCGTAAAAACGAATATTTTTATTTTAGAGAGTACTTAATTCGTCGTAGTCGTAGAACAATGACGGTTTTGATTTTTTTCAATTTTTGCTTTTTTACGTAAAATGAGCTTATATGCCGTGCTTTATTAGCCAATAACTCTTTTTTTTAAATATTATTTAAAATAACTGAGATACTGACTAGGAATACTGACGGATTTGATTTCTTAACGCAGTAAAATGACGTAATAGTCTATACGCCCGTGTACTACGCTGCCCTCTGCCCCCCGCGCCCCGCTTACGCCCGTGTGCGCCTGTCGGATTGTTAGTTCCGCCCATGTTCTGAGTAAGGTTGCGTGTGGCCTTCGCTTTGCACTAATTAATACGTTAACTTATTTTTATTTCACTCTTAGGCTATATTGCATGTCCTATAATATTATTTTTTTTTGTGCAGATTTTCCTAGAACAACGACGGAAACCACTTTGCGTCATGTAATTACGAGAAAAATCCGCAAAACAACGACGTATGATAACATACGACACACAAGTTTTCATAAAACAATGATATTTTAAAAAATTTAGCCGTTTTAGGAATTTAACTTGTTGGTCAGATTATAAAAGTTCAGAAACAGAACAACATGTCCAAATTTCAAGCTTAGCGGATCAGCGGTTTCTAAAATATACCCTTAAACTCCATTAGAAAACTTTAAAGCGCCGTACTGTAAAGTTACTGATTTACAGAACCGTCTTTGTTCTACGACTGTGACGAATTCATCATCTCAGTGAATATTATTTGTGGATTATGGATTGAATTGTTATTTGTTTGATAAACTGACCTGTCAATTGGATTTTACAGCTTACATTGACAGAAACCTATGACTCCGTTCAGCGAATCCTCACTAGTTTAATTTTTATCCGGCGAAAATTCGCCGGCTGATTTAAACGCACCCCAGCTAAGCAAATTTTGAATTGACAAAATGTCAAAGAGACAATTGTACGGTCGCGTTCACAAATATGGCAGCGTTCACGCAATTCCCACCAATAATAGACCGAATGAATGAATGAAACCGGCGATACTAAATTATATTATGGTATGTTTTCATGAAATGGTAACATCGGTTATCTCGCGTCGAGAAGGCGAAGTCACGACGAGATATCTTCTCGAGTGTGGTGCGCATGTTACGAAAAGTGACAAACGAATCGAGAACGACAAATTTTGCCTTCTCGTTTAAGAGATATTATGTCGACTTGCGCATGTTAGCCCTGTACCCCTAGCACGAATATTCACTCTTTTTGACGTAAAGTAAACTGGAACTTTGCTGTAAATTTGATGGAATACTGCGATTTCTCTGTATAACTCGTGCTACCTCAGACTCTGTAAAGTAAAATACTGCAAAGTTTCTGTAAAAAATACTGGGATTATTGTCAGCCGAACTGACGTCACTGAGAAGTCACTAAAATCCGACCCACCACTCATGACTTTCGGAAATTTCGAGGTACTAATTTTTTAATGCAATTTGATGTAATGAAATAGACACTAGCGCCACGTCTAAAGGTCATGAGTGGTGGCATGGCTGCTCCATAGGATCGTTCTGAAACTCGACTTTTTGACTAATATTTATTTTAATTTTAAAATACCCAGTTCTAATCCAAATTCAGTGACTAAATAAGAAAATATTTGTACAAAAAGTGTTAATTATTTAATAGATTAGAATTAAAAAACTAAACAAAAAATTTCCGCATTTCATTTCACATTTAAAGTAGTAGACAAACGTTTTCAAACGCACCATGTCTAACATGCGTACATGCAATATAAGACAGTGTTCCCACTTTATAAAATTTTCCCTTTATTTAGGGTCCTTTCAAATAATGACAACTCATTATTTTAGCGAAAAAATTGTAAAAGAAAATAATAAATCTAAGGAGGTCTTTATGAAATTAACTACCCAAAAACCAATTTTCAAATCACTGCAATCCTATTGCTGGCTGGGGGGCTGCCGTGTACCATTTTTGAATTCTATCAGACAGGCTGATAGAATTTAAAAAATATACACGAAAACAAAGTTGATTTTAAGGAGAAATTTAATTTTTATATAAAAACGAGAAAACAATCAGTTACATTATTCACAAGGATACGCGGAAATCTAAAATCAGAGGCTGACAATACGGTAACTATGACAACGAATATTCAATTAAATCAATCAATGTGTACCAAAGCTGATGTGTACGTAAATAAACAAACATAAAAAAATGTTTAAAATACGCTATGAAATTCAACAAATAAAGTTGTGTGGTTCGTTTCACTAAAATCGAGAAGCGTAGATACCTAAGGGAGAAAATCATCGACGACTCAGCTCTGGAAAAATATTATTATCTGGAAAACTCGTGGTCCAATTCTGGCCCGACTCAATTTAGATTGCCATCGACATGCAGAAGAGGATCAGCACAAAATAATCGTAGAACCTGCCATTCTTCAGACATGAATAAAGTGGAAGATAAAACCAGCTGACACAGTGATATACCTAGTGTGAAACCACTACTGTATGATCCAAATGTTTCCTAATTACTTCATGCAAACAATTTGATACAGAAAGTTGAGAGCCATTGGATCAACGTGTAATTATTCTTCATCATGGATTTAGGTACTTTGATTAACAAAAAATGTACAATGTTACATCTCAGTGAAGTGAAATTATTCTAATATCATATTCCATATTGTTGTTAGTAATAGCTATTTAGTGACAAACTGTTATAACTTACAGAATGTAAATAATTAATAAAAATAGAAAAGGTGCATCATGTTAAAATCTCCGAAATCTAACTACGATGCACCTTTTCTATGTGAGAGCTGATGGAGCGAGTTTTTTGATATTTTTTATATTTAAAATTATACTTGTTATTTGCGCAACACAAATATTTATAAAGTTACAACATGTCACTGGCCTGCAAATTGCAAAAAACGTAAAAAAATTTGAATTTCGCGGGCTTGTTGGAGCATCCCCCTTAAACAAATCTACAAATAATATTTAAATTTAAAACTAAACACAATAATTACAACCTAAACCAGCTGCGCTAACATACGCGGTCATGAGAAAATTCGAGATGGGATGAGAAATATTGTCACTCTCGATCATTTTCTCGCAATTCGCAACTTATGTGCCACGAGAGAGAATTATCACGTCGTGAGATATACCTTTCATGACGAAACGTCAAGTTTTATTTTTAAGGGGGATGCTCCATCCAGCCCGCGAAATTCAAATTTTTTTACGTTTTTTGCAATTTGCAGGCCAGTGACATGTTGTAACTTTATAAATATTTGTGTTGCGCAAATAACAAGTATAATTTTAAATATAAAAAATATCAAAAAACTCGCTCCATCAGCTCTCACATAGAAAAGGTGCATCATGTTAAAATCTCCGAAATCTAACTACGATGCACCTTTTCTATGTGAGAGCTGATGGAGCGAGTTTTTTGATATTTTTTATATTTAAAATTATACTTGTTATTTGCGCAACACAAATATTTATAAAGTTACATGTCACTGGCCTGCAAATTGCAAAAAACGTAAAAAAAATTGAATTTCGCGGGCTACATCGAAGCAATCACCTTAAATGAAAACACTGATAATCATGTGTGTCTATGGTGACTAAAGCTACCCACACACAACAAATTGAACGAATGAAATGTGAAACAAGGCCAAAAGACTTGTTGTCAAGTTCATTAAATTAAAAAATAAAAATGTTTTTTCTCTTTTGCGAATATGAATAATGACAAGGATAGCACTATTGTCAATTTTGAACCGGTGGCTTTACCGAAACGTCACAATCAATTAACATTCATGTCTGAAGTCCGGTTGTGTTTTTGTTTTTGTTTTGTGTGTGTTGTCTGTTTGAAATGGCATTTCAAAAGAAAACGTAAGTAAATTTGCTAGTTCTTGACAGTATAGTTGTGTATTTGTGATCGTACGATTGCTTGCATAAAATATTTATATTCGTAATCTTAGTACATTCGTATACTATTATTGTTTTAGCGTCAGAAGTACCAAGGCACAGATAAAATATCTGTGCCAGTATATGGCAGAACATGCCGATTTTGCCGCCGGCGACTTTAAGACCCCTCAGGGTGCCGCAGTTATGGAGCGGCAGTGGCTGCGACTTAAAGAGGCACTGGATGAGATCGGTCCAGCTAGGTCTGTCGACCAGTGGAAAGTGGTAATTAAAGTTTTACTTATTTATTTGACTGAATTTTAGTCTTATATAGTCCTCCCGACTGCAACCGCTCACGGTGGCCGATCTAATTGAAATCAACTGTGCTGGTTCATTGTTTTCAGTAATATACATTGCATAAGACGGTTGGAGACTCTCCTACTTCACTCTAATTTAATCCTAATTCCAATGGGACAGCAGATCGACCCACCTTTTATTAGTTCACCGTTCTACTAAACTTTGCACATATAATTCCTGTATCGCAGTGGCCAGTTTTGCTCACAAGATATTTTTGTAGCCCTGCCATCTAGTAATTTCTTAAATCAATAGAACCCACTGTTTGTATTACAACAAATTAAAATTTCAGTGCTGGCGTGACCAGAAGAGGAAGGCGAGGGTGGAAGGGGGTGCTTTAAATAAAGCCATGACAGCAACGGGCAATGCTGTTGATGTCCCAGAGCTGTCACAAAACAGCCAAATTATTTTAGAAACTAAAGGTGTGGAGATGGCCATTGGCTGTGGCCCACCTGAATCGCCTATAGGGGTAAGTGTACTTTAGTATACATTTACACTAAATTAGTACCTATAGATTCTTCCAACCCGCATTGGGCAATCGCGGTGCCCATGCCTTTCCGTTGTTCGGGAAGAGGCCTGTGCCCCTGCAGTGGGGACGTGATGAGTTGCAGAGAGAGAGAGTATAGATTATTATCATTATTTAGAAGGGGGGACGCCAGCAAAGCCGGACGGGTGATCAGTCACCTTGATAGGAACCATTTCATCCAGTTCCCCAAAAGAGATTAAGTATAGATTGTAATGAACAAATAAAGGAGATTGCCCAACTGCGGTCCAACAGTTGCCCAGGAATGGGAGTACGTGCGTTGTGTTACTGGCACTTATGTATGTCTGTATACGAAATATTTTTAAAATCTATCCCGGGGTTCCTGATTTATTTACAATTTTATGTTGATGACTTTAATTTTGTCTCCATGTTTTTTTTAACGTATTTGACACCTGTCCAAATGCTACCCAGGAATGGGAGTACATGTGCTGTGTTCTTGGCACTAGTGTCTGTCTATATACGAAATATTTTTAGAATCTGCCCTGGGGTTCCTGATTTATTTACATGTTAATGTCGATGATTTTATTTTTGTCTCCATGTTTTTTTATCGTACTTTATACCTGTTCAAATACTGCCCAGGTATGGGAGTACGTGCGCTGTGTTCCTGGCACTAATGTCTGTCTACGGGTAAGTAATACATGATATAACTACAAAATCTCTAAAATTTACAAGAGATAACAACTGAATATATAATTTTATTTGATATAACGATCTGTTAATATAATAAACGATTGACATAATTTTATAATGACTAATTTCTATAAGCATAACAATCAATGAATATAAAATCGTTTTGTATAACACTCAAAAGACATAAAACTTATTTGGTCTAATTTTTTTTCTTCCTGGCAAGTAATCTAACACTGATGTACCAAGTACTAGTACCACCTGCGATGAATGATTGACGGAGCCCCGCTTCGCGGGGCTCCTATTTCTGCGTACAGGGTTTAAAGTAACCTAACACGAAGGGGGTCTGACTCCGTGTCGGGATGCCCCAAGTCCCGAGCTCGCTTCGCTTGCTCTTGGATCCTAGGTCAAATAACTGATTTCTACCTGTCATGCTGGCTCGACGGAGCCCCGCTTCGCGGGGCTCCTATTTCTGGGTGCAAGGTTTAAAGTAACCTAACACGAAGGGGATGGCGGGGTCTTTCAGACCCCGCCATCCTCTTCGAACCTAACCTGTCCGTGTCGGGGTGCCCCAAGTCCCGAGCTCGCTTCGCTCGCTCTTGGATCCTAGGTCAAATAACTGATTACTACCTGTCATGCTGGCTCGACGGAGCCCCGCGAATCTGGGTGCAAGGTTTAAAGTAACCTAACACGAAGGGGATGGCGGGGTCTTTCAGACCCCGCCATCCCCTTCGAACCTAACCTGTCCGTGTCGGGGTGCCCCAAGTCCCGAGCTCGCTTCGCTCGCTCTTGGATCCTAGGTCAAATAACTGATTACTACCTGTCATGCTGTCTCGACGAAGCCCCGCTTCGCGGGGCTCCTATTTCTGGGTGCAAGGTTTAAAGTAACCTAACACGAACTTCGAACCTAACTAGTCCGTGTCGGGGAGTCCCAAGTCCCGAGCTCGCTTCTCTCGCTCTTGGATACTTAATTTTTCTAATAGCAATCAGGAAGGCAAACAATCAAAATTCAAAGGATAAGCCGAAAAGAAAATAGTTTAAACGTTAAATTATATGTTTCAAACGTTAAATATAATGATTTTCGGTTAAATGAACGTTATATCAAATAAAATTATATGAAATGAGTTTTAGAATAACACAAACAGTATGTGTAAAGAAATTATATCAACCGTTGGTATATCTCACGTTGATTATATCACGTGAACGTTATTGAAATGAAAATATATCAAATAACTTTATATGAAATGAGACGCACCCTCTGTCTACATTCGAAATATTTTAAGAATGTACCCTTGGGTTCCTGATTTATTTACATTTGTATGTTGATGACTTCCTACATTATGTCTCCATTTTTTTATCGTTTTTCACACCTGTCTAAATGCTGCCCAGTGATGGGACTACGTGCGCTGTATTCCTGGCACTAATGTCTGTCTATATACGAAATATTTAAAGAATCTGCCCAGGGGTTCCTGATTTATTTTCATGTTCATGTCGATGACTTTATTTTTGTCTCCATGTTTTTTTATTTTATTGTATTTTACACCTGTCCAAATGCTGCCCAGGACTAGGAGTACGTGCGCTGTATTTCTGGAACTAATGTCTGTCTATATACCAATAATGAATAATGAAGAACCAATAATGAATAGCGAAAGCGAAGATACAGATGAAAATGAAGACGTTGACTACCAAAAAGAGCTTAATATTAATGATGTAAATCTAGGAGATTACGTATTAACTCAAATCTCATCAGGAGGGAATAAAAGGTCATTGGCTTTTGTAGGAAAAATTATAGATAAGCATGGTCATGATTTTACTGTAAGTTTTCTTAAGAAAAAAGGAGCATCTTACAAGTTTTTCTTTCCTGAAAAGAAAGACGAGTCTTGTATTGTATTGTATTGTATTGTATAACGGGTATCCGCAACTCCACGTCAAATGCGCGTATTTTGCGTGCGGGTGGGAAAGAGATTATTCGATCCACCCCAGCTCGCCGAGGAAAGCCAGCAGCGCCTTCGTGTTGCCGACGATCTCGCGGAGAGTACCTGGGTTACCGAAGTACTTTGCCCTGTATGAAGCAATCTCAGGGCAGTGTAGGAGCACATGGGCCGCTGTCTCGTCCTCCGCCATACAGGCTCTGCATAGGGGGCTGTCTGTGATACCTAGGACAAAGAGGTGTTTATTAAAGGAGCCGTGCCCCGTCAGGGCGGCTGTAATTGTTCGTAACTGCTGTTTAGTTAACCTGAGCACTTGTTTGGTGAAGCGGCTGTTGATGGCGGGTAACGCCTCCTTGGCTTGTCTACACTCACCCTGATCCTGCCACAGGCAACTGTGTAAGTTACCTGTACGTTCCCTGACCAGTGTACGTATGTAACCGAAGGGGATTGGCACTATAGGTTCGGGTCCCACCACCGCCAAGCTAGATCCCCTTCGAGCGAGTTCATCCGCAGCATCGTTGCCTCGGGAGTCGCTGTGTCCTTTGATCCACTGAATGGTTATGTTGTTGTGTTCACCTACCTGGTTTAGGCTCTGGTGGCACTCGTATATTAGTCCAGAGTTGACCGTGTGGCTGTCAAGCGCCAGCAGAACGGCCATGCTGTCTGAAAGTATGCGAATTGAGTGGTCCTTTACCTCTCTGGTTGCGATCGCTGCCGCCGCCAGAATGATGCCCATGCATTCTGCATGGAACACTGTGTTGTGGACCCCCAGTGGTTTGGCTATGCGGATGTTGAGGTCTTCTGAGAAGACTCCAGCGCCAGTACCGCTACCTGTTTTAGATCCGTCCGTGAAGATCCGTAGCTCTGCTGGGGTCAGCCCCTCGCAGCGGTGGTCCTCATGGAGTTGGATTTTGTATTTCTTGTTAAAGATAAACTGTTTGGGTACCCGGTCTTTTATGGCCTTTGCCATGGGAAATTCATCATAAAGTCCTTGTAGTACCGAGGTGTGTTGTGACTCCCTCTTACCCCAGAGTTGAATTGTTTCGAGGCGGACCGCCGCCAATGTCGCTTCTTGCTGTATAAACAGGTGAAGCGGAGGGAGGCCCAGCATGGCTTCCAGAGCAGCCGTAGGCGTAGTCCTCATACAGCCTGTTGTCGCCATGCAGGCCAGTCTTTGTATGCGTTGTAGTTTGTTTGAAGCGGTGACTAACCTGGTGCGAGGCCACCAGACCACGGCTCCGTAGGTGATCATGGGTCTAATGACTGTACAGTAGATCCATAGTATGATTTTGGGGGATAGGCCCCATCTCTTACCTATCATCCTCCTGCATTGCCAGAAGGTGATGCAGGCCCTGTTTAGCTTGTTATCAAGATGGCTGCTCCAGTTTAGCTTACTGTCCAGGATTACCCCTAGATATTTGACCTCGTTGGCTAACTGGAGCTCTGTTTCAAAAAGTTTCGGTAGGCGAAATGGTCCATGTGATCGTTTTTGAGTGAACATGACCAATTCTGTTTTAGTGGGATTCACTGAAAGGTCGAATTCCCTGCACCAGCGCTCTACGATCCTTAGCGCTTGTTGTGTTAGGTTGCATATAGTCCCGGTTACCTTCCCCGAGATGAGGATGGCGAGGTCATCTGCGTACCCAATTGTGTAGAAGTGGCAACCGTTGAGCCTGGTGATGAGGTCATTGATCACCAGGTTCCAGAGGAGTGGAGAGAGTACCCCCCCTTGGGGGCATCCTCTGGCTATCATGGCTACCTGCCGTTCTCCTTCAAGGCGAACCACTCGTTTGCTTAACATATTAGTAATCCAGTCCACCAGTACCTGTTCTACTCCGTGACTGCAGAGGGCGGCGCTGATGCTGGAGAAGTTTGTTTTGTCAAATGCTCCTTCGATGTCGATAAAGGTGCCCAGGCAAGTGGCTTTTTGATGAATCGCTTCCTCAATCCGGCCGACCACCAAGTGGAGAGCGGACTCAGTCGACTTACCCGAGCTGTATGCATGCTGGTTTGCATGAAGTGGTATTGTTTTTAAGGGCCCATCCCGCAGCTCTCTCTCACATATTTTCTCCATAGTTTTCAGAAGAAAGGAGGTTAAGCTGATTGGCCGGTGGGATTTGGCGTTGGTGTAGTCACTCTTACCTGGTTTGGGTATGAATATTACTTTCACTTCCCTCCATCCTTTAGGAATATATCTGAAGGCCAGACACGCTCTCATAATGGGTAAGAGCCTTTGTGCGACGGCAGTTCCTCCCCACTGCAGCAGTGCTGGAAAGATGCCGTCCGGGCCAGCTGCCTTAAAAGGATGGAAGCACCGGATTGCCCACTGGATTTTCTCCAGCGTGATGACCTTGTGGGTGTAGCGCCAATCATCATCTGATGGTGTTTGGTTGACATCGTTCCAGTTTATTACCTGTGCGAAGGCGCATCCCGGGAAGTGAGTTTCTATAAGGACGCGCCTCGCTTCTTCTGGTGATGTAGTGAGTGTGTTGTCAGGCTTCCGGAGGGTGACGGTACCAGGAGTGTCCTGCTGCGCCAGTATTTTCCTTACTCTGTTTGCTTGTTGACAAGATTCAGTGCTTCCGCAGAATTCGCGCCATCCCATGGAGCGTCTGAATCTGATGCATTTTTTGTAGCTGGATTTGGCTGCATAGTACGCATCCCAATCTTCATCAGCACAAGTGTTCATTGCTCTATTGAGCGCTTTCCTTACCTTGCGGCGTTTACGGTCCAGCTCTGCACCCCACCATGGTTGTTTACCTGGTGTTTTTGGCGGAGTGGTTTCTGGGCATGCGGCTTGGTAGCTGTTTAGTATTGATGATGTGAGGTTGTTGATGTGTACCTCGATCTGTGTTGGCCCCTCGTACATTTTCAAATCGCTGCAGGGTGCGAGTTTGGTTGTAAGGTGGCGTGTATAGACAGCGCGGTCTGTTTTCCGCGGGTTGCGTCTAGGTAGCACTGGTGATGCACAGGTTTGGATATCAAAAAGGATCCACCTGTGATCTGAGCAGGAGGCCTCTTTGGAGACCTGCCAGCCAGTGACGAGGGCCGCAACACCCTCTGTGGCTAGAGTAAGATCTATGATCGTCCGGCTGCGTCTGGTAACGAAGGTTGGTTCAGAGCCGGTGTTTAGTAGGGTTAAGTTAGTGGAGAAAAGGTAATCAACTAAGGTCTTACCCCTTTCGTTTGGCGTGTCCATTACTGTCCATGCCCCATAGAGGGTGGTGAACGGTCTTGTCGTCATGTAATTTTAAAGAAAATAATTAATTTTCGTAATAACAATATATTTTTATAGTTCTTAAGTCTCCTGTCTTTCAAGTCTTCTGTTTTTCGTTCTTGTCATAAGTCATGTTATTTTTATAGTCTGCCAGTCGGTTCGTCGTTACTGTGGAGGTCGGACGGCCCCGACATCCCCACCTCCAGTATCAGAAAACTGATACTCAAGATGAGGGGCGGACGTCCAGCCTGCACAGTTTCGTCACAGGTCGCGTGTAATGTCCTTGTCCAGTCTTAATGTCAACCACTCGGATACGGTCATCTTTCCCTCGGTGCAGCTTTGTCACAACCCCTAGAGGCCACAGGTTCCGAGGGAGCTGGTCATCTGCGATAACTATGACGTCGCCTTCAGCAAGCGCCGTTGAAGAAGGTCGGAACCATCTCTCTCGTCTAGTGAGAGTCGGCAGGTACTCTCTGACCCAACGTTTCCATACGAGGTCTGCCAGTTTTTGTGCTTCACGCCAGCTTTTTCGAAGGAGATCCCCATTGTCGAAAATTCCAGCAGGGTAGTAATCAAATTCAGCCTTAGCCAGCAGAAAGTCATTAGGCGTAAGTGGAAGGTCGTCGGCGTGGTCAATAGGTACGTAGGTCAACGGTCGGGAATTAATCATCTGTTCCGCCTCACTCAGCAGGGTTAGCAGTGTTTCGTCAGAGGGTGCTCTGTCCTTGAGCGTCACCCTGAGTGCCGTCTTCACCGAGCGTACAAGGCGCTCCCAGCAACCACCCATGTGGGGAGCGTTTGGCGGAATAAACTTCCATTTCATAAATCTAGTGCTGCCGAACTTCAGCAGCACGTCTCTGTCTATGGCAAGAACAGATCGCTTCAGCTCTGTGTCTGCCCCACGGAAGGTAGTGGCGTTGTCCGTCCACATTTCTTTTGGACATCCACGTCTGGCCATGAATCTGCGAAGAGCCATGATAGCGCTGCTTGTGTTAAGACTATGTACCACCTCGATATGTATAGCCCGTACCGTTAGGCAAGTAAACAAAGCTACCCACCTCTTTTCATGTCGGCGTCCGACCTTGACCGTCAACGGTCCAAAATAATCAAGGCCGGTGCAGGTAAAGGCTCTGTGTCCTCCGGTAAGTCTTGCAAGAGGCAAGTCGGCCATCAAGGGCGGTGAGGGTTTGGCTCTCCTGTTTTTGCATTCCTGACAAATGTTCCATGTAGACTTGACAGCAGTTCGCCCATCAAGTACCCAAAAGCGTCTCCTAACTTCGTTTAAAACGCGTTCTCTGCCCGTATGAGCAGATTGTTCATGGTAGTGCATCAAAAGAAGTTTAGTTATCCTGTCTTTTGGATGTAAAATTATGGGGTGCTTCATATCGTCGTCGACATCTGCTGCACTAATCCTCCCACCAACACGAAGAATGTCGTATTTGTCTAAAAACGGGCTCAATTGTCGAAGAGCGCTGTCTGACGTCACCAATCCAGTTCTTTTAATATTCTCTATATCCGCCGAAAATGTTCTTCGCTGACTTTCTTTAAATATCTGTCGCTGTGCTGATTCTATTTCATCAACAATCAGCTCCCTTTGCCGTCGACTGTCTTTGTCTTTTTGTAACCAGTTGTAGCAGGCTCGCTGAACCCATGCTGTGCTCCTAACTAGTCGCCAGTATTTTGAAAAACGTTCATCATCTGGCAGAAGGGAGTCAGGCTGTGAGATCACTAAAACCATCTTAACTTCTATGTCATCTTCATTAAGACTGATCTCATCTTCAGATTCTTTGGGCCAGCAATCATATGGTTGGCGTAGAAATTCTGGTCCATGCAGCCACCTAGAACTGTCTTCAATCAAGCCGTCACGCGTAGCATCATCTGCAGCGTTCATGGCTGACGGTACCCACCTCCAGTCGTGAATCTCCGTAAGTTCTGCTACCTCGCTTACACGATGCGCTACGAAGGGCTTGAAACGTCCGATGTCAGACCTAAGCCAACTAAGAACGGTCTTTGAGTCAGACCAATACCACGTCTTCGAAATCTTCAACCAAGGCGTGTCAACATACATTTTTACCACCTGAGCTAGGCGCGCACCCATCACGGCAGCCTGCAATTCTAGGCGGGGGACGCTCAGTATCTTGAGAGGAGCTACCCTTGCTCGTGCCATGACCAAAGATATGTGCCAAGCGTCGTTGGTCATCTTTTGTCGTAGGTATGCAACAGCGCAGAAGGCCTGTGAACTGGCGTCACAAAATATATGAAGTTCCACCGGACCGTCATTTTCACAGGCGTCAGTCATCAGCCATCGCGGTACTTTGATGGTCGACAGGCGTAAGAGTTCTTTGAGCCAAAGTTGCCACTTGTCTAGGTGGTGAGCCTCAACTTCATCATCCCATCCTATCTTTGATTTCCAGATGTCTTGAAAAAGGATTCGAGCTTTGACTGTTATAAATAAAAGGAACCCTAGAGGGTCAAAAACAGACATAATCAGTCGGAGTACTTCACGCTTTGTAGGTCTCTTGTTGCCTGACTTTATGTCGTCGTTTATCTTGTGCAGGTTCAGTGGAAACGTGAAGTCATCCGAGTCCGGGTCCCAATTCACACCAAGTACGCGCTCGATATGCTCTTCTTTGGCATCTGATAGCATTTTGACGCCAGCCAGAGCTAATTTGTCCTCGGGTAGATGGCTGAGAAGGTGCTTGGAGTTAGACATAAAATTCCTCATATTAAACCCACCTTGTGCGTGCACCTCATTCACGTCATTGACTATTCTCACGGCTTCTTTGTCACTATTTATAGAATAGATAAAATCATCTACGTAATGATGATCAGTGATCGCTTTGACAGCTTCAGGATGTATAGATTCGAATCTACGGGCATTTAGATTCTTTACGTACTGCGCAGAAGATGGAGAGCATACCGCACCAAAACTCATTACATTCATAACGTACACGTCGTTTCCCCACAAAAGTCGTTGCGCCTGTCTATCTTCACTACGTATGAGCACGCGATGGAACATCTCCTGAATATCGCCCATAATTGCTATCTTTCCACAACGAAATCCCAAAAGTACACCAGGCAAAGAGGTAAGCAAGTCCGGTCCACTGAGCAAAAAGTCATTCAGGGATTTACCCATCGATGGCGCTGCACAGTCGAGTACGAGGCGAAGTTTCGGCTTGTTGGGATTAAAAACTGCAAAGTGAGGAAGATACCATGTCTTATTAGTTCTTACCAGCTTTTCCTCGTCAGTGAGTTTGGAGATGTACCCCTTCTGCAAGTTTTCGGCTATCTTTTTCTCATACTGCTCTGCAAAGTCTGGAAACCGCCTCATCTTCCGTTCGATACCATCCAGACGCTTACGCGCGACAGCGTAGCTATCAGGTAATTCAGGCTTGTCGTCTCGCCGAAGCAGGCCAGTCTCCCAGCGATCGCCTACCAAGCGTGTCGTCTTCTCCATTATGTCCAGTGCTCTCGTATCCTCCCGGGAGCGCGGAGTGTCAACGTTAGGTTTAGTCCCGAAGCCTTCGGTGGAGAAGGATCTACGAATCGCAGCGTTAAGTTCATCACAGGCACACAAATGAAGTACCGCTACGCTGTCAGGAGTGGTAGATGGCAACTTACCATGAATGACGTACCCCAGTTTTGTGGTGGAGACAATCGGCGCATTCTTCGGCCCCTGGAGTACCTGTCGGCTGACAATCAGGTCTATATTGTCATGTCCAATGAGTAGTAAGGGTCGTTCGTGTACAGTCATAAGGTCAGTATTTACAAAATCGGAAAGGTAAGTCCAGTCATTTACAAGTCGTTTGTAATTACATTTATACAAAGGCAAGGCTAAATTATTTACAGATCTTACATTAGTCAACTTAAATATTTCATCACTATTTACACCACGCACAGAAAACGAAACACGCTGCGACGAACTCTCAATAGACTTCATGCCTGAAGCTCCTTGCATGTGTAGAGCGCTGGCCGGTCCAGTCACGCCTATACGTTTTGCAAGGTGTCCGTCTATCAGGCTGATCGACGATCCTTCGTCTAGAAGAGCTAGTGTTTCTACTTCACCGCTGGGTCCGCTGATGAGTACGCGTACAACTTTCAATAGTATGGTGCAGTCAAAATCTAAAACGTGGTTGACTGCCGCTGACTTATTGAGAGGCTCGGCGTGCAATAACGCATGATGTACCCGCTCGCATAACGTACACTTTTTCTTAAGCTTACATTGTTTCAGCTGGTGTGTCGTAGATAAGCAAGAAAAACAAAGCTTATTTTCTGTAACATATTGCCAACGTTCGTCAACTGTCATGCGTTCAAAATCAGCACAAGAATTAAGGCCATGATCACCTTTACAGAGTCCACAAGTTCGTGTTTTGTTTGTTGTGAGAACGGCGTGTTTAGCGTGTCGATGCGTCACAGATACGGTTCGATCGCTTGTTTTCGTCATAGGCGCAATGCACGTGGCGGCGTCGGCAATTTTCATGAGCCACTCGGAAAGGTCAATCAGTGTGACATGTCTTGCGCCTTTCTCGCTGACATAGAAACTCCACTGGAACTTCAGAATTGATGGTAGTTTTCCAATAATTTCTCTAATCAGTGTCGTGTTAGATATATGTCCTGCTTCGTCTGTCGCAGTCATGGCGGCCACTACATTCTGTACAGCGGTCGAGAATTCTATGAGACCGTTGACGTCGTCATGCCTTATGTCCCGCATGGCTCTTATTTTATGAAGCATAATCTCAATAAGATATTCTGGTCTTCCGAATCTAAGTTTTAGAGTGTAAATAATCTTACTCAGATTTGTGGCACTTACCAGCAGGGCCGATACGGCGTCACGAGCCTTTCCTCTCAGGCACTTTGTCAGTCTAGCAATATTCTCGTCGTCGCTGTATTGGCATAGCTTTGATGTTGATTTAAACTGGCTATAGAACATAGGCCACTCCTCAGGGTCACCACTAAACGCCGGTAGTTCCTTTATAGATGTCTGTCTGGCCAGGAACTTATTTATACCACTTCCCGGAGCACGCGCAGTGTCAGTCTGGACTTGGTAAAGCGGAGCATGGCCGGCATCGGGAACACGTGAATGGTCGGGAGTATGGAAGGCGCTCGTCATGGAGGTCGCTTTTTTCACGGTTGACTGTACATTCGCGGCACATGCACTTCCAGCGTTTGACAGATTATCGTCATCCATGTCATTCAACGCCTCAGTCTGTAGTCGCAACTTTTCCATTATGAGTCGTTTTTCAATAGCAGCTTTTCGCTCGGTATCTTCCCGCTGCAGCTGCGCAGCCGCTTCAGCGGCTTTTTTCTCTACATTTGCAGTCTGTTCAGCAGCTTCAAGTTGTAACATTAAAAGTTGTTGTCGTCTTACCGTCGATGTCGTACTTCGATTAGAAACAATGGATGAAGCCGGCGAAGGCGCGCGGCTGTGTCGGGAGGGCGGTCTGTCGTGCTCTCCGTCCGCAGGGGCGCCGGTCGATGTCATATTTTCTGCCTTCGACTTACTACGGGTTATCATAGGTGCCAGTGTCGAAAATGGCGATGAAGGACCACTTGAACGGTCTTGTCGTCATGTAATTTTAAAGAAAATAATTAATTTTCGTAATAACAATATATTTTTATAGTTCTTAAGTCTCCTGTCTTTCAAGTCTTCTGTTTTTCGTTCTTGTCATAAGTCATGTTATTTTTATAGTCTGCCAGTCGGTTCGTCGTTACTGTGGAGGTCGGACGGCCCCGACAGGTGGTGTGCGTTGGTATCGGCCCCGATGACAACCTCAAGCCCGTCGTTCTCGCAATAACTCACAAGGCGGGCGAGGTCGTGTGGGGGCGGTTCCTCAGCCTCAGGCATGTAAGCCGAGGCCAGGACAAGTGGCACCTCCATGCCGTCACGCTGTATGTGTATCTTTATTGCTGATATGTCTCTGCAACAGAAGTCAATTAGTGACTGTGTTTTGATGTTGCTAGTTACGTAGATGCACGACCTGGGTTGATCGTGTTCTGTAGTAACTAGAAGCTTACCTCCAAGATTTGTTAGTCCTTGGATGCGGCCGGCTCTGATCCACGGCTCTTGGATCAGGGCGATGGCCGAGTGTTGGGTCTCCAACCACTTCCGCAGCTGAGCCGTCGCGGTCTGACTGTGGTGGAGGTTTGCCTGTAGGACCTTACAGGCCGACGAAGGGGACGCCATCGCTGGTCGAACCCTCTTCATCCTCCTCCAGACGCAACCCAGCGAACAGGTCGCCCTCGTCGAAACCACCCTCCCCCGGACGCGAAACCGGTGACAACAGAATGCTATCATCCGGCTCCCCATCCGAAGAGAGGATGGTCTCCACGGTGGCGGCGGCAGAGGCGGCCGATGTGCTCGCCACTGCAGTTGCGACCGCTGATGTGGCTGCAGAGGCAGCCTCCGGTGCGGTCTCGGGTGCTTCCGGGATGTTTGTAGTAGGAGGGTCTTCCGTCTGTGTTGACAGCTTCCAGGTATTCGTCGCGGGATCCCAACCCTGAGGGACGTCGACGTACCGGCCGTTTGGACCCCGGAACTTCAGGTAGACGCGCCCCACACCAAATGCGAGGCGACGTCCGGGCTTCATAAGGGTCGGTATGAGGTCCTCAGGGACGCTAACTACCACGAACCATGCTGAGGCTTGTTTGTTGGCGTGTAGCAGTACCCATCGCTTGATGGCCTTAACCCCGGCCCAGGGGTTCTGGTAGCTAAGAGCACGGCCTAGGAAGGTCGGCTCTTTGAAAACCCCCTGCTCGTCAGGGATGACGACGCCGCATCTAACACGCCGCTCGATGTCCGCTTGGCTCTTGACCACTAGCGAACTGCTAGTGGGAAGAGCCACACCGGAAATCGTTTTCCTCAGCCAGGCCAAGGTTTCGGTGTTGTCGCACCAAAGTTTGAGAGCTCCCCCGGAGTACTGAGGCTTCGCGTTGAAGATCGGCCCCGGTGAGTTCTGTTCGTCGGAGAGGCATTCGATGAGGATCTGCGACTGGATGGCTTCCAGGATCTTGGCCGATTCCTCTTCAGTGATGTGGCCTCTCTGTTCGCAGGTGACTGCGACGTTTAAGTCAGCGCTCGCTGCTTGGGCGTAGCTCCGGTTTTCTGTTCGCTTGGAGTGTTCCAGTCGCGGCTTCTTGCGCTCTCCACGAGGGGAATTAGTCTCGTTGAGTTCGCGTTTGGCCGCGGCTGGCTCACTCCGAGCCGGTATGGGTTTACGGGCCGGTATCTCTGTAGTGCTGCGCGATGGCTGGTTGGATCCTGGGCGGCTAGTGCCTGCCCCGGTCTGCGAACGCTTGCCTGCCGAGAAAGATACCTTGCCGCCGTGTGATTTGTCCGAGCTTAGTATTTTAGCTGAAGTGTTAGTAGCCTTACCTATCTGCTGGGCTAGTATCCGGTCTTTTTTAGACGGTCTGTTTCTTCTTCTACCCCGTCCAGACGGTGTCGTGTGGCCCGGACCCGTAGATTCGGCACGCTGGCCGGTTCGGGCGGGTTTGCCCTTTCCACCACCGCGCCTGCTCACCTGCACCTGCCAGGCTTGCGCGAACGCTTTGCCGGTGGTGCAATCCAGCCCAGACTGGCCTGTGACAGCCAGCGAGGGGGGGGAGACTTCTGGGGGCGGATGGATAAGAGGCACCCTGCCTCCGGGTTCGGTGTTGGGGGGAGCGGTACTGATCCCAGGCAGCGCCGTACTCCCTCGTTTAAACTGGGATTTGGTTTTGGTCGTGGCCACGGTTTTCGCCATGGCCGGACCTTTACCCACACTGGAGCTCGCAGCAGAAGCCGTGGAGCATCCGGGGGTGAGAGAGGTGTCTGAGACTCCCCCCTCAGGAGTTTCATCGGCTTTCACCTCCGCTCCGATGTGTTTATGTGGTGTGTGAGTGTGTGTGTTGTGCTTTTGTGAAAAAAAAAGCACGACATCGGATCGACATCGACATCGGATATCGGACATGCTGATGTAAGACGAGTCTTACATCAGCATGTCCGATATTTTGGTTAAACTCCCTCCTCCAATCGAAGCCGCAGGCACGTCACGCACTGCAGCCATGATAGCTTTCAAATTTAATTTCTCTAAATTTAGGTTAGGTTGATTTAATTCAATTTAAGACTGATTCGATTTTATATAGAGGTATTTTGTGATCCTCATTTATTATATATGAGAAAACTGTTTAAACTAATTAATAAAACTTGTTTTATTACCTTTTAAATCTGTTATTCAAAACTACCCCAGGCATGTTCAAAGCTACCCCTTAATTGGGGCAGCTTTGAATATATCCCTTCTGACACCAACATGATAATTACCACCAGATTTCAGGTTTATCGTTTAAACTAATAAAGTTATTATGTAGTTTAAAGACCATATTAACCATTCCGAGTAAGTAATGAGGTTAAAAGAGTTAATATTTTCTGTCATGACATAAAGTTTCAAAATTGTTCAAAACTGCCTCCTTCTCCCCTAAGTAAATAAATCGATGTTTCATATGGTTACCTATCTTAATTTTGTTGTATGTTTTTTGTTCCATTTATTTTGGTATAGGTAGTGGGTACAAAGGCTCTCTAAGCCTATAGAAACTAATTGGTAGTTGCGTTAGGATACAATTTGTCAATTGGCTTACCAATTGCACATTTATTGTATGTGCGCTCTTTCTACGGTTTTTATATTGGGAGCCTTGTGGTCCGGGAGGGGGTAAAATTTTAACATGTGTGCAGTCCACCAGCCCCAACACATTTGGCACACCATATTTATCCTCAAAGAGAGCAGCCACCTCTCTCCGGGCTTGCTCATTTCCTGGAAAATGGACCCACTCCGCCAAGAGCCTGTAATGCATATTTCAATAAAACTATGAACCATCGTCTGCAAAACTCTTGTAAACAAAATGAAGGAATAACTGTGTAACTGTGTCTTGTGATCATCATCCCATCAAAAACATAAATGTGAAATGAGAGCCAAGCTCAATATTACGTATGATATATGCCTTGGTTGTTGACTTCAAAGAAAAAAGAAGTGAAATCTAAATGGGTGCCAAGTTCAATGGCCAGCCCTGAAATTTATTTATAGCAACATAAAATATATTTCTTCTTATAACTAAGGACCATACATTGTAGCCTAATTTCTGACTTGTCTAGTTCTCATATACGAATTATTATGTTCGATGTTTAGTACTACCAGCAAACCAAATTTTCAGAACAATAAAATAAAAACTGACAAGTAAAAGGTTTAGAACCTAAGAAGGATATATAATTCGTATATGAGAAATAGCCAAGCCAGAAATTTGGCTAGAATGTATAGTCCTTAGTTATAAGAAGAAATATATTTTATGTTGCTATAAATAAATTTCAGGGCTGGCCATTGAACTTGGCACCCATTTAGATTTCACTTCTTTTTTCTTTGAAGTCAACAACCAAGGCATATATCATACGTAATATTGAGCTTGGCTCTCATTTCACATTTATGTTTTTGATGGGATATCATTACTTTTTGTACATAAATAATGATCTTACACTATTGATATGCGCTAAATATTGAAACAATAATTAATAATAAATCCCAGTTAATAACTGTAGGGGATGTTCGACACCGTTCGATTCCGGCAAGAAGGCAAATTTGAACTTTCTAGGTAATCTGGTTCAGGATTGTGACGTATGTAATTGCACAACGCCATCTAGTGTTCTGTTGAATAAATCAATCCTTCATTGATTTCGTGCATGGTGCAGTTCTTGAATATGATAATAGATGACGCTACTGGTTGTTAAGTACGGTTAGTTACGCGTAATAAATACGAAAATCTACTATATTCTTATTTATAAGCGGGCATATTTGCATTAAAAAAATTAAGGGTGGTATTCAACTCGATAATATTCACGTAAACATCTTAAAATCCACATGTAGAGATTTACAGGCACTAATTATGAGTTAAGTGAAAATAAAGTAAAATGATAAAAAATTACCAGTTTCTGATTTTTTCCTTTGTATTCACGTAATTACCTATCTGCATGCCAAATTTGAACTTTCTAGGTCATCTGGAACTGGGATATAGTTTTGATCTATAGGTCAGTCATAAAAATGACGATTTTTGGTCGTTAATAACTAAATAAACGTTTGAGAAATGTTTATAAAATTTGGAACACATATTTATCTCGCCAGTCTCAATGTATGTGCCAAATTTGACAAGTCTAGGTTAAATAGTTTTTGAGTTATGAGGGGCTAAAAAGTGCCTCCAAATGGTTCGTGTAATATTACACACTGTGAGCGCGCCGCTTGGCTGGCCACGCTCAGTCGCGTGTCTAGATTATTATTTTTATTATGTTATTATTTATTTTCCGCTGTGAAGTAAAATGCAATGAAGATTTGTCTTAAATTGAGACTGAATGGACTGAAGTGAAATGGTGACTGAATTTGGGTGCATAATATGCACTGCATATAGATGAATAACACCCAGACATTGAGGTGCACAACAAACATTTGTTTATCACAGAAATTACGATTTAGGACAATCAATAGAGTACCACATTTAATACATTACCTATTGTAGATGGATGTTAAAAATTGGTCCAAAAAGCTGCTTATGGTGGTTTGGGCCTGGCACATGGAATGGTCTTGTCCTAGTTGGCGCTGGTAGCCACCATTAGCTAGTAGCTGAATGGAACATAGGACCTAAAACAATGATTTTATCCATTGAATATGGTGTATTTCCTAAGAATACAATACAATAAGTATAGCGGTAAAACCACCTCAACTGAAAAAAAAGCCTGATATTGAATAAAATGAATGTCGAAATTGCAAAATAAAAGTGAGGTTAGAATCGACTTTTGTTTTGGTTATAAATTTAAGCTAGGTATTTAGGAGAGATGTGATGTAAGTAGGTACCAAATCTAATGGTTATATAAGGTTTGTTAAATGCTTTTGGACAACGCAAAAAAAATACTTTTAGTAGGTAAGGCGGTCGTTAGAATAAATTGAGATGAAAATATCAATTGTACCTATTGACTTTTATATTTATATTTTATACTTACCTTTAAATGGGCGGGCAAACCATCCCCATTGCGTGGTTCGAGGTCCACTCGTAGTTTTTCAACTATATATAAAGCCATAGGCTTTGTGATCCGCCACAGCGACTGGAACTCGCTGTCGCGAAGATCGAAAGGATCGCAGACGTCTCGTATGCGCTTCCTTTCGATCCGCCTATTCCACCTCTTCTCGTAAATAGTTAATAAATAATTATAATACGGCACTGCCATTTTTCGCAACACTTTTTATTTTTCTCCAGCTATCTCTTCGAACAGAATGATCGACGACAAATGAATCTAATCTAAATGTCAAAACTCGATTATTTATGAGAAAATATGGCGCCTATGTTGCAGTTTGTAGAGAAAATTTCTCGAAGTCTACGTTTGACAGAACGACATGACAAAATGTAGTGCAATGTTACCGACAGTCGAGAAGTCGAGATATGTCATCTCACCTCGAAAAAATGGCGTGAGATAATTATCTCGTGACGTGCATGTTAGCCCTGCAGGCCTAGTCTCACTCCCGGTATAAAAACATAATTATTATTATCTAAGCGCGATGGATCCACCCGAGAAGGCGATCGAGAAAGGATGTAACTATGCCGTGCTATATTCTGTCCCAGTGAGTGATGCACGTACTCATAGTCTTCATAATATTAATATTCTAGTTAGTTTCTTTGTTAATACGAACACTATTAACTCTTTGTTTGTAATAATGAAATTATTTTTTTTACGTGAGCAACTTGTTTGTTGAGATATTTTAATGATTTTGGCACGTGATTGGTCTAGGTCTACTCGTAAAACCTTTGTATCCTTTTGAATCATGTAATCGATCTGCGCATTTAGGAAATAATCAAGAATTAGTTGTGTTAGTGAGAATATTAAACAACGAACTTTTGAATTATTACAAAATGTGAAAATATCATTATTGTAAGTTATTAGACGTCTTCCGATCCGAGATGGTCGCCACTGGAGATCTTTTCTTCGGTATAGGCTATCAGTTCTATGAGCACTGTAGCTTACCCATAATACCCATTGATACTTCAACTTTCAAATTTTACGAGCTATTTCGATGACTCTGATTCTTTGCCCAATATCCTTGTTCCGAATTTTATTCTGTAAAGAAACTCCGAGCCTAGCTCTTTCCACTGCTTGTTAAGTCACTCTTAGTCACTCTAAAAGGCGAGCAGCAAACTACCACTTTCCAGAGCCGTATGTCTTCAGTGGCAACACACGCCTTTTTAAACACCCTTGTCTTGAGACACTGTGAGGTACTCGACGAGAAGATATCACGTAGCTTCCCAAACACTGCCCTCAGAGTCGGGTTCTTAGGGCGACCTCTTTGTCGAAGTTGGACCTACCTAACTGAACAATCTGTCCAAGGTTAGTATAATGGCCTACATTTTCAAGAGTATCCATTCCCAACAACAATCGGTAAGGGTGCCACATGGACATTTGACATGAATTTTGTCTTGTCCATGTTCTTTTTAAAGCCCAACTGTTGGGAAACGTTCGTGAGCAGTTTCGGAGAAACAATGTCTCCCTGTCTCACCCCTTTCTGCAATTGGATTGGTTTTGTGCTCTCTTCCTGAAGTAGGATGGATATGGTGCCGTTTCTAAATAAACACTCCAACTCTTAGATATACCAATAGTCGAAATGACATCGTTGGACTGCAATACTGCCCAGGTTTCTATTTAATCAAAGGCTTTCCTATATTCCACAAACGTTAGACTCCGATAATACTCCTCGGTCTTCTTTATTATCTGGCGGAGGGTGTGTATTTGGTGTATGAACTATGATACTAAAACCTTTTAGTAAACCGGCTTGTTATGGGGATGTAAGTCACCAACCGGTATCTGTGGAGATCAAAAGGGGAGGCCTATGTTCAGCAGTGGACGTCCTATGGCTGAGATGATGAAGTCACCAAACCTGCGTTCGAGACGGTTAGTATTGACTCTCGAGAACAGCTTGTTGTATGCATGGGACAGAAGGGAGATTGTTCTATAATTCTTCAACAATGAGTATCACCCTTTTTAGGGTTCCGTAGCGAAATGGCAAAATACGGAAACCTTATGATTCGTCCGTAAGTCCCAGCCACTTTTTTACGAAAGTCTAAGAGCTATCCTGTTGAAAGTTGGTAAGTAGAAGTATAATGTGAACCGCATTAAGATTTTCATACAAAAATAATAATAAAACTAATTTTGGGGGTTCCCCTCATACTTATAAATGAAACTCAAAATTTGTTTTTCACCAAACCCATACGTGTGGGGTGTCTATAGATAGGTCTTTAAAAATGATATTGAGGTTACTCACATCATTTTTGTCTAAACTGAACAGTTTGCGCGAGAGACACTTCCAAAGTGGCAATATGGCTGCTTTCAATATAAAATTCATAAACATTAAATATTTTTTTTATAATCAAAAGGGACTTATGTGATTTTTTTATTGACTGGGTAATCTTACAGAAAATATCAAAATACAACCAAATAGAGGCTTGAAATATACATCCGATGATATATAACACATAGATATACAACTTTGATTAATAAAAATAATAAACAAAAACCGAAATAAAAACTTTGACGGGCTCTCCTGTAAAAAAGTGACTTTTCGATTTGTGGCCGTTTTGAATTTAAGCAGCGATATGCTGTGCACTAGTCGCTGCTCTCCGAGGATGCGACGACGATTGGAATGAGACCACCGGGTGGCTCTTCGTTTCGCCAAGTTCCGGGTAGAAAGATATCGTTTACAACGCGATCAAATGTTTCCGGTGGGGAGTAATACTGCTGTGATGTTTTACTTTTTCTCAAAAAAATATGCAAATATACACAGGTCAAAACTACAGTAGACACTTTATCAGGTTGTAGGAGCATAGGCTTTTTGAAAACTCTAAATATTGATGACACACCTGTTCACGCACACAAGGCGTGATTCATAGAGATGACGCGACACTCGCGGAGGGCGCGGTGAGGCGCGGGACGACAACGCAGCGGCGCGGCGCGGATAAGCAGCGGCTCCCGCCGCCCGCTCTTCACTCCATCACTGAACACGGTCGACGACGCGCGCGCATTACTTATTGTACAAAGCCTATAGTCCAACAATATACTGTCTTTTAGAACCATTATAAGTGTATACAGTCCGCTTACCTTACTTTCATTTACTAGCCTTTAGTTAGGTCCTTAACAACACCAAAAACATTTTCTACTTTAACTCTTGCTCTTGATAACATTCTGTTAAAAGGACAATGTCCGGAATGGCCCTATGCAACAAAATGTATTGGAATACACGATAAATAACTGTCTATTTTATTATATTAGTTGCAAATACTTTTGTAACACGGACTAGCTGTATGCCAAAATGAACAATAAAAAGTATTTTACGCGACTAATAACATCAATGGCCGCCATCTTCACCAAACGTCATGTCGTGCGGTTATAGAATAGGGATGGCCGATTGATTGTAATCGATCGACTGAATTTTTAATTTCCTTATAGTATAATTTATATTGATTTTAAATCGATTCGAATCGTAAGCCAATGTATCGACTTACGAAAAATCGTATAAGTAGATCGATTTCTAAAAAATCGATTATATTTTTCAAGTTTACATAATGTAGGTAAATATTATCCATTTAAAAAAAAAACAAGAAAGATATTAAATGATCTCTTAACAGTAAAATCAGATTTTTTCGGTTAAAAAAATCGATCTTTTGGACCTGAAAAATCGATTCTTCGATTCATCGATCTTAGATCGTCGTCCCTAGTCACTAATGTCACTGTCAGTCTAAAACGAATTCTAAGAATACAGGTAGCTATGTTAATAGATTCTATGCATTTAAACGTTGAACTTACAATACACTTACGCTTTAGAAAAAAACTGCATAGGTACCTATCCAATTATCTAGGGAGGTGCTTAAAATAGCTAAATATTTTATGACATTGCTTTTCAGTTTCTTAAAAATCAGTAATCTATACCTACTAGTCGTTGTTATGGTTCGATTATAACCTCAAAATCTGATTCTTTTTTTGGAATATATCTATTCTGCAGCTAGTCCGCTATAAAAATAAGATCATATAGGAGTTTACTAATGATCGACAACACAAAATATAATTTTCCGATGCTCTTGGTTCCAGGGCGAACAATGTATGGGCGCAGAGCAATCTCCTTTCTTTTCTTGCTTTGTTCTGTGTGTTTGCCTGGAAACGGCTTCATCACGTTATTACATAATGCAAATGCACTGTCGGCAACAAAAACGTACGGTGTATTATTAATTCTACCTGGTAGTGGACAAGGCTGCGGTAGATTTAACGTATTTTCATTCATTTTATCCCATAGTGTACTATTTCTTAGCACCCCACCATCACTCATTCTGCCTTGGCAACCAACATCGGCGAAAATGAAAAGATAATCAGCGTCAACTAATGCTTAAAGTACAATGCTGTTTTTTTTATAATTGTAAAACTCGGATCCGCTGTGCATAGGTGATTCAAGTACAACATGTTTCCCATCCAAAGCTCCTATACAATGTGGAAATAAGTTTTCAAACCCAGCTGCTTTTCTTAACCAATTATTCGGAGATTTCGGTAGCTGAAACAGACAAAATTATTGACATTAGTAATGTAAAAAACACATGTTTGTTTGAATTAATACTTAATACAATATTTTTTTGCAGGAAAGTACAGAGGAAAGGTCGCTATTACGTGAAACCAACTCGGAGGAATCAAATAATGAAAGTCCCATATCCCATGGATTGAATCGAACTCTATCACGAGACTCAAATAGTCATAGTGGATCAGAATCATTCCGTATGCCAAAGAGGCATCGTGGAATGCAAGATTTGAAAGTCGCTAAAAAACAAATGGACGAAGCTTTTTCAATTATTAACAATAGGTCCCATCAGGTTGACAGTAAAAAACAATTAAATGAGTGTGATCTGTATGGTCAGCTTTTATCTGAAAAGTTAAAAATCTTGGACATAGATCACAGACTGGTACTTATGAATGAAATTGATAATCTTGTATTTAAACATATAATGAATGCCAGAAAACGGGGCAGTGCCATAAATCCAAAACCATCTTCATGCAAAAGCCAGTAAAATCAACCTGTACATTTCATCCAGGGTGTTGATGCAATCTCCAGTTATAAATATGCCAAATTCGCAATCAATTTAAAATAATTATGAAGTCCCATTTAGAACATCAACGCCAATCGAGATGCAGTCGCAATTATCACCTCAGCAAAATGCTCAGAACAACTATGCTGTCCAAATTAGCTTGCCTGAAACTACATTACCGGACTCTGCAATTAGCAATTACACACTACTTCAAACAATAACGTTTTATTTGATCAGCATACCCATACAAGAAGCCTGAAGTAACCAATGACAAGAAGATTCAAATTCTTTCTGAAACTGTTATAATATATATCATCCAAAAAGGCGAAATGTAATTAAAGAAGCATAGGTACACTAACTGTAGTGATGATTATTAAAAATTAACACGATAACTGCCTAGATAATAATAATAATGCTTAATTTAACTTTGGTTCAGTAAAGATCTCTAATAAATATTTTTAATTTTTATTTTACCTTTTTATTTACCCCTATCTCCTCTTCTAGGTAGAACATGAATCAAAGCTTTGCAAACTTAATTAATTGATGGGAAATTTTAAATATATATTGTAGACTCATGTAACTATCGCCTGTTGCCAAAAATTGTAATATCAATGCTAATCTGACTTTCGAAGGCACAGCCACTCTGAAACTTGTGTCTGATTTTGAAATTATGGGAGAAAAGTTTTTGTAGTAGTATTTCAAAATCTTGACAGGACATTCTACAAAAGTTACTAAAGTAACCCACTGGTCGAGGCATCATTTCGTCAAGCATTTTTTTCATGGATGCTCTGAAACAAGTAAAAATAACATTATATTAAACATTATCTTTGTAATGTAGGTACAGTCAGCATCAAAAGTTGCTGACCACATTCAGATTTTCAAAATCGCCGTACACTGTATTATTGCGTATTATTACGGTGTACAGCGATTTTGAAAATCTGAATGTGGTCAGCAACTTTTGATGCTGACTGTACTATGCAACGTAGGATATTGATAATACGAGAGATTATTTCCAACCTTGCGAAACAAAATATCATCATCATCATCATCATCAGCCGGAGGACGTCCACTGCTGAACATAGGCCTCCCCCTTAGACCACCACGCCGAACGACAATTCGCCACTTGCATCCATCGACTGCCCGCGACCCTCACGATGTCGTCGGTCCACCTAGTGGCCTGCCTACGCTGCGTTTTCCGGTCCGTGGTCGCCACTCGAGAACTTTTCTTCCCCATCGGTTGTCAGTTCTACGAGCGATGTGGCCTGCCCATTGCCACTTCAACTTGCAAATTTTATGAGCTATGTCGGTGACTCTGGTTCTTCGCCGAATATCCATGTTCCGGATTTTATCCCGCAAAGAAACTCCGAGCATAGCTCTTTCCATTGCTCGTTGAGTGACTCTTAGACTCTAAAAGGCCAGCAGTCAAGGACCACGTTTCGGAGCCATATATCATCACTGGCAACACACACTGGTCTAACACCCTTGTCTTGAGACACTGTGGGATTCTCGATGAGAAGATATCATGTAGCTTCCCAAACGCTGCCCATCCGAGTTGGATTCTTCGCGCGACCTCTTTCTCGAAGTTGGACCTACCTAATTGAACAATCTGTCCAAGGTCAGTATAATGGTCTACAACTTCGAGAGTATCTCTCCCAACAACAACCGATACGGGTGCCACATGGACATTCGACATGATTTTAGTCTTGTCCATGTCCATGTCCCCGTTGGGAAACGATACTGAGGTCGCTGAGCATAGCATTGAGGTGCTCCAACGATTCTGCCATGATGACTATATCATCGGCAAAACGACACAAAATATATCCGTGCAAAATGTTATCAAAATTGATTTAATTTCTTTCGCATTCATCCGCTTTTGATACAATTTCTCATGGATATATTTTATAGTACAGTCTCTGTGGCCATTTTTAATCACCTCGAAAGTATAATAATTTTTGTTTGGCGACTTTTGACATTATTTTATACACTTCTCATCAAAAAAATCGAAACACTTTCGTTTTTATTGTTTTCTCATTATACAAAATACGAAACCTATGAAGACTTAATTTGAATTTAGAACATTAACATTAGGATTTAAAAACCTCATACTACTCACTATTAAATGACATTTTACATTTATTCCTAAATATACACATTTTTCTGATAATCCTTATCAAATCATAAACTGCGAGGTGTTTCGATTTTTTTGATGAGAAGTGTACATGCTGCGGCGGGTTGCGCCCTATAAGACTTGGGTTTTTGTATTTATAATTTCATAATAAATTACATAATACAAGGGCAAACGATTCCTTTTTCATGAGTTAATGTCTGGGCGACTGTGCTAATTGTACAAGGATGGAATTAATAGATTACATTGTAACCGGTATTGTAATTTTGTTCTCTTTACTGTTGTTTTTTTAATTTTGATGGGTTACATGACGTGATAAATTATCTTTTTACCTAGGTGCAATACCTTGTTCTGTTACGATACATTTCACACATCCATTCGCGCCTTCTTTTTGGCCGTTTTGATATATTTTTTTGCACATTTCTTAAATATTCATGCACACATGCACTTAAATAGTCGAGGCATACTGCATCCACAAAGTCGTCGTCCATCTTGTTTGTGGTTAGTAAACGTACTGTGGAGAGATGTATTCGCAAGGCATGTCTGGCAGGTTACTTCAATAAGTTTAAACAAGTGTACAAAGTCCGGCATTTAAATGTTCAAACGTTTGAACTATATCTGGCGCCGGCTTAATTTAATTAATGCGCGGCAAGATAGAATTCATCCGGTTTCTGAAACTAAAAAATACCGAAACCAATTTAATGCAAGAACTTATAAACTAGTTTTAAGAGCCCATACTACCTCAAATGGCTTAGCAGAATCCTGTGATACGTCGAAAATACATATATGGTAAAGTTGAGGATGAATGTTACGAGTAGGTCTTAAAAGAGTAACCATGGAGTTTCTTGCCGGTTCTTTTCCATGGAATCGACCAACCCGAACCGAGCACCTGTTGTCGACGTTTTATAAGTGCCTTCATGGGCCTATGTGAAATAAAAATATTTGATTTTGATTTTGATTGATTTTGGCGAAAACATTTTCTCGATAGAAAAAAATGCCAAAAGTTACCTCTAAATTGAACAATAAACCGCTGGCATTCATAAAATTCTTAAAATTGGATCATTAAACTTTTTATACTAACTGAACTAACTATAAAGGAGGTCTTATGTTATTAATTTTTTTGAATTTCCTTTTCTTTTCACGGTAAAATAAATAGATTTGCGTGTAGACAGCTAAAAGAAAGAGCAAGCAATAGTGCCTGGTACGTGCAAGTGCGAGCGAGTAAGATTATATTGAAATAGGTACGATTATTCCTGTTTGATCAACAATTTTAGAGCACTGGTGTTAAAATGAGTCTTTAAAAGAAGAATTAAGAACATAATTTAAATACAAACCCACCTGTCGGAATCGCGTAACAATTTAAGCTAGCTTTAAGGGCAATTGAACTAACACCAATAAATTATAAATTATCGAGTATAGGTACATACATAACCCATTTTGTAGCCATGCATTCCTAGATTTCTATTTTATTCGGTGCTCAAACGGGAATACTGCATAGATCCAGGAGTGCACACGAAAGACGTTTGTAAATGAATGCTTAACACAAATATTTTCAGTTTGCGGCGCACTTGTAGGATTAGCATTTCATCATATAAAAGAACTACGGTGGAATTACAATCAATCAAGTATGTGAAAATCTCTCAAGCTATGCGTAGGCGCAGTTTAGTTAGAACCAGGAACAATTATTGTACTCAATTGAGATATCCAGATGCCCTGAATCTCTCATTTCTCGGGATGATCCGATAACATCGTTCTCTATTGGAGCAAATTAACTGATGGGATTGTAATGGTCTTACAACTAATCTTTAGGCCGTTCTAATTTCTTTTCTTATCACTCTTTGGCCAGTTGGAAGCCCAAAAGTCCCACAACCAGTTTTACCAAAAAGTTACTGGTTCATTCATGAAACTGTTCGTGAACTATTACAGCTTCAAACTGAAACAGAGACTAGTGATGGTATACTTACCATAGGAACAATAAAATAAAAATCCAATCTACATAATGTCTGAGTATACTATGAGTATAGCTAGGGTTGCCATCCGTCCGGGTTTCCCCGGATTTGTCCTAGTTTATAGAGCATTCGGGGAGCGTCCGGGGGAGGCTTCATTTATTTTGTAATAGGGGTTTAAAAAATTTAAAAATTTAGTCTTAGGCCTCCCGCGACACACGCATACTTTTTCGACTCATGTCCGGGTTCTGGACTCTAAAATCTGGGGTTTTCACGCTTCTTGTCCTGGTTTCCAAATTTTTGAGATGGCAACTCTAGTATAACAGACCATCTTTTCAAGACGGGAAAGTTGACCCAATAAGAAAATATCCTATTATAATTATTATTAATAACGTACCAAGTACGGTCATAGATTAAGAAATAATTGGTAAGGCTCATAAGATTCCATAATTTGATTCTCAAGACCCAAAAAGATAATTGAATTGTCCGGCAGAAAATAAAATGTCAAATAATTTTGGAAATAGTCTACCCTCTCAATTACTTGGGACTTATGATATTGTAATTGGTTAGTGATGGATGGAACTGTAAGGGCTCATTCACACAGGACGCGTCAAAAAGTAGGAAACGTTATGACCACGTTCACATTGCATACAGAGGAACTAGAACAAGTGGCCGACGCTTATGCAATTCGACTGGGCGTTGCTGGCTGTTTCCGAAACTATGAGAAATATCGAAAACGTTGAACTGAAACTGCATCATCGCAATTTAGACCTAATCAAAAATCATGGCGATGAATCGATCAAGCTGAAAAAAAATCACACCCTTTATTATTACACCATTAGATAATGTCGCTAAAAGGGATTACATTCTGGGAAGTAATAATATACATGCAGTGTATACTTCGACTATAAAATTGTGGCGAGAAAGTGCGTCATTACCAGATCCATTCGTGGCGCCTGCTGAGGATCTTCCTCCTGGAAAGGAGCTGCCTTGGCTGACCTGGAAATCTATAAATAGACTTCGTACCCAGGTAGGCCGAAGCAAAGAAAATCTGCTCAGGTGGAATTTCATTGATAACTCAGCTCTGGAGTGTAAGTGTGGTGCTGTTCCACAAACGATGAGGCACTTATTATCGTGCCCTGCGTGCCCTGCCGACTGTTCGTTACAGGAGCTGATGGATTGTTCGGAGAGCGCTAAACTCGTGGCCCAATTCTGGGCCGAGTCAATTTAGATTGTCATCGACACGATAAGAAGATAAAATTGAGAAAACATAATATCACACTATTTAAAAAAAAATATTAATTTGAATATCCTATTTGTGAGGTACCTATACGTTTTACGCCCTTCACTTATTATACCAAAATATACTTGTATTAAATCATAACGTTTGTTTCATGTTTTTTTATGGATGTACCTAATTTTACAAAGACGAAGATGTGATTTAAACAAAATCCGTAACTTTTCGACGGAACAAATCGTGAAAAAAGTTGTGTCGTCAAACGTACTCGTGTGAAAGACCTCTAAATAGGTACTTATTTCTAGCATAATTTAATTTCATAGGAAAGCGGCCTTACCATTAATTCCATGTTTGTCTCGAGAAAATGAACTGATCTCCATGGTCTAGCGCTTATAAGTTGCTACTGCTAAGCCTAATGTCTCGGGGTTTGATTCTCAGGTCAAACAAGGCTTAAATAATTTCAATAATTCTTGACGGCACGGGGTTGTACAGTGGCTAAGTGTTGCGGTTTCGATTTCCGTACGGAACGTGTGAGTTTCTATGTTTGTAAATGCATCCATGATACATACCTGGTTGGGGCAACTTTGTAAAATAATGATAAATAAATAAATCGATGTCCAACATCACTCACGATCGTGAGGACTTATCAGGTAAACTGTAAGGCCATATTAGAGGCCTGTGTGGTACCCAGAGGTGGCTTAGTTAACTCTGATACCACAGGGTTCATGCCACAACCTCACAAGAAAAAAAAATATATGAAAAAGAAAAACAATAAATATCCTTCAAAATTCCACAAAATTAAAAATCTAATAAATGTCTTTTTCCCAAAAAAGATTTACGATATTATTTCATTATTAGTATTGCAATAAATTCACTAAATAAAGTAGAAAGTTAATGCAGATGTTTAAAGGCCATTAATAAACAAACCGTTTAATAAATTGAGTCGGTAACTGTCAGGCCATGTCGTGAACAGTTAACCTTTAGAAAGGCGAGACTTGTTACTAAGGGTCAATTCATACAGAGACGTGACGCTTCGCACACATTTCAAAAGAGCGATTCAAAATCTAACTTCAATAACTACACGAAAAGAAACACATTTCATCAATGACGCGACGACGTAGAGCGACGCTGTGTGTACCTTTTAATAGCGACTCAAAATCTTACTTAATTTGCTACCCGAAAAGATATATATTTCTCCTCTGACGCGACGCAGTGCGACGCCTCGCGCACCTTTTATTAGCGACTCAAAATCTGACTTCATTCGCTACACGAAAAGAAACACATTTCCAGTATTGTCGCGTTGCGTCGCGTCTCTGTGTAACTGACCCTAAGTTTTCTTGAAACATGTTTATGTGAAAAGTTCGAAACACACTCTGCTATAATCTACAATGTACTCGTATATTATCTATTATAGGTACTTACGTATAACGACATTATCAGGCATTCATTTTCCAATATAAAGTGATCTGTCATCTTAGGCCCACTTGCACGAACCCGAGTTATCTTTTAAACTCAGAGTTAGTTGCTAACACGAGGTTAAATTGACATAATTGTATGACAAACTGTCAATTTAACCTTGAAAAAATGGGAGGGCAACTTATACTAGCAAATAATGATAGTCTTTTATTTTTTTTACGTGGTAAAATCATCAAATGCCGCCCAGGATGGAAAGACTATCAGACTCGTACTGACTAAAATCCACAGTGTACCCTCAATAGCCCTTATTTCAGGGTCACAGTAACCTAATAAATACAGTCCTGCGACCCTGCCAGGCTTTGACCCTCTAAGGCGCGGGCCACATAGAAAAGTCGTAAGACGCAGACGGGGCGGAGACATATGTCTCTTCGGCGTTTCTTTCATAAAAAATGTATAGAAGCGTCGCGAAGTAAAAGACACAGATGAGACGGGGAGCGGGCGCGACTCTCATACATTTTCGCACGTCCGCGACGCGTCCTCGTCTTACGTCTTTTCTATGTGGCCCGCACCTAAAGGAGCCCCGTCAGATTGCTGACGGCTCTTTGAGACGCGCATGGAACACGACGCGCTTGTCGACCCGGGTCCCTGTCCATGATCGGATATTATGAAGTATACTGAGCCTTTTAAACACTAGTATCGGTATATTGGTTCCGCAGACACGCTGCCCAAGTAACACAGTCTGGATGTTTTAAAACCAATCTGTCTATAGACTGTCTATTCAGGGTTAATCTTTAGATACGGGCTTTCTGAAGATGGGTTTGATAAAGAACATTTAATCTTATAGAGTTGTTTATCTAAAGCTTTATTATTTTAAGAGCATTTGTTCTATAGAACACTTATTTTAAGTACGTTTATAGTTATAACGAATGTTTCTAGATAAAATACTCTACAAATAGTTAAAAAAGCCTAAAGGTACCTATTTTGAAGTAGTTTTATAGATAAAACGATATATTTGAAGACAAAACTTTCTACAGATATTCCATTTTAGCTAATGGTACTCTTATCTTTTTTTTCTATAGATACTTCAGTCTAGATAAAATACTTTACTAGATATTTTTAAGTTTGTCTAGAAAACTGATAGAGAAGTCGTGTTTTTAGAGTTTTTATCCTTGCTTAGTTAAGTGCATTTGCACTAGAAATTAATTTGAAAATATGAATTAAATTAAATTGGATGAGTTTATGCAATGGAGAAGATGAAACAAATTAAAAGATCTGGTGGTTTTCGTCGAAAAATCCGCAAGTATTTAAAAAGAAAGAAAAATGAAGAAGAGACGACCGAAAAAGAATCGAAACTTCCTAGTAACTTCCTCCAAAACGTAGAAAATTGTTGATGTTATATGGGTATCAAATGAAAGGGTTTGCTGTCAGGGATACGAAAAAAATGGTGACGTGACTTAAATCCAAGATGGCGGACAGGCTGTTTGAAATTCACCCCTATGATATGGGTATGGGTATCAAATAAAAAGGTTTGCTGTCAGGAATACGAAAAAAATAGTCACGTGTCTTAAATCCAATATGGCGGACGTCCAAGATGGCGGACAGGCTATTTTGAATGCACCCCCATGAAATGGGTATCAAATGAAAAGGTTTGCTGTCAGGAATACGAAAAAAAATGTCACGTGACTTAAATCCAAGATGGCAGACGTCCAAGATGGCGGACAGGCTATTTGAAATGCACCCAAATGATATGGGTATCAAATGAAAGGGTCTGCTGTCAGAAATAGAAAAAATAGTCACGTGACTTAAATTCAAGATGGCAGACTGGCTGTTTGAAATCCACCCCAATGTTGTGGGTATCAAATGAAAGGGTTTGCTTTCAAGAATACGAAAAAAATTGTCACGTGACTTAAATCCAATATGGCGCACAGGCTATTTAAAATTCACCCCCATGATATGCGTATCAAATGAAAAGGTTTGCTGTCAGGAATACGAAAAAAATAGTCAGGTGACTTAAATTCAAGATGGCGGACTGGCTGTTTGAAATCCACCCCAATGATGTGGGTATCAAATGAAAGGGTATTAATGTAATTACAATTATAATTATTATTTCTCACATTGTTTATACTTAAATAAATCAGAAATACTTTTTACTCGGGTACCCTCTTGTATTGATTAATTATATTGGTTTGTTACTGCATAAAATGGTCTTACGTTCACAACACATGAAATTACCTATTCACTGAAGAGCGTCTAGAAATACTGTGACAAGATAAAAAGGAATACAGAGTGACAGTTACTAGATAATTTTAAACCACTCTTAAATCTGTTTATTCTCTCACTAGATAGTTTAGTATGTAGTAAGTAAAATTATTCTAGAGCCATACTACAAAAAAAATCTCTAGACTGTTTGTTCTATAGAAATCGGTTTTCTAGTAAATTTTATCTGGACGCCATTTTTATTGCCTATTTTTTGCTTCAAATAATTTTTGTTACGTATTTTTATGTTTTTATCATTAAATCATGTCTAATTAGACATTTGATATGTTTTTGAGTATTTTAAGCATTAAACTGTAAATTCGAAAATTTGCTTATACCAGATAATATTCATATTTTGAAAAAATAATGTTAAATCTTACATTTACAGCGGGCGCTCTTATTTTACAAGAGTTTTACATAATATTCAACGATAGAATTTCAATCGCATATTGATTTGCCTATTTACCCATTATTAAAACACAAATTAATAAAAAGTAATAAATTTGTTACGCCATGATGCAAATATTATTAAGTAAAATAACTCTTGTAAGTTCCACGCCATTATGCGTCACTAGTAATATGTTACTTAAAGTTGTTAGTCTTAAGATCATTTGGTTTTAAAACTTGACGAGCAATGATTCCTTTAAAGGTCTTAACTCTATCTATAAACTATCTACTAGTACGCTACTAGATAAACGTGCGGTCTATAAACGGTTTAGAGAGACACTAGAAACATCTCTTAAGTCAATTTGATCTTAACTCTATCTAGTCATGTTTTCTTAACTCATTCTTAAGAGAGGGTACAAGAATGTGCCCACTTTTACTAAACTCTGTCTATAAGCGTTCTAGAAGATTGCTTATAGATATTTTATTCTTATGGTAGACAATTCAATTTAATTCTATAAGCTATCTAGTAGTACGTTTCTAGACACGTTTGTGTTACTTGGGTGAGGACATGAAAGAAAGCCATACAGTTTTTCTTTACGCACATAATAGGTTCACAAACTTGGCCATGGGTGCGGGTGTAAGTTAGCTGTATATGATTTTGAATTTTTGGTTCTAGATTATGATGGTTCCCTAACTAGATCATGCTGCTTGATATCCTCACATTCCTCACGATGTTTTTTCTCTTCATTTTATGGAAGTGATGATAAAATGAGAACTATCGAACTACAACCTCAAAGCTGCTCCTACCTATAGTTACTTCTGCGTTTTTGACTCATGAAAATGAACCGTCCCTATTTTTTTCCGTCTCCACCCTGCTCGTTCCCACTCCTGGTCAAAGGCCTCCCTTCAATCCTTCCACCTTTCGCGACTCAGTGCGTCCTCCTTCCAATTCTAAAGGAGCCTGTAGTGCTATTCTCTATAACCACAGCCTTGTGACAGCGCGGCCACAGCGTTCACGCCACGCTGGGGCTAAAGTTTGCTATGCTCTAAGCCTTGGTCGCGGGACTTACGAATTAGCGTGACCCCGGAACCTAAAGGGCTATTGAAGGACACCGTGGATTTTAGTAAGTACGAGTCTGACAGTCCCTTCCGCTCAGCCCTGGGTAGGAGAACACATTTGATGAATTTACCACGCTAAAAAAATGCTCTAGGCCTTAGAGTACTTATAGCAAACTTTAGTCTTTTAGAGTCTAAGTTATTGACAGCGACACAAACCAATCGTGCGGCGCGAACGGTGATCGCTCGTGCTTCGCGATTGGACGATCTCAAAGCTCATCGTAGAGTACAGCGATGAGCTTTCTTAGTTTAGTTTAGTTTAGTTTAGTTTATTTATTAATAATTATAAAAATTACAGGTCAGGTATTGAATTAAACAGTAACAAAAACACAAGTCATTCCCATTAAAAATAGATCAAACCAATAAACAATGAAAAAATGGAAACAAATACATTAAATTACATCACCTACATGATTTATCCAAACCACTCCTTTAGGTCATATAATACCTGGTCGGTTAGCCAGTCTTTGAGTTTAGCTTTAAAAACATTATCAGACGTCGCGCTCAAGATATAATCTGGTAGCCGGTTGTATACCGATGGACCCATCACATGAATCAACTTTCCCGATTTAGAAAGGGTGTGTGGGCATCCAGCTAGTTTGTCTCTACCACGAGTACAGTAATTATGTCTAAATCCGCGTGTATTGTATTCGTTTATATTTTGCCTAACGTATACCGCCGCCTGCAATATCACCATAGCGGGAACAGTCAATATTTTTAACCGTTTAAAAAGCGGTCTCGCGGTGGCATCCCATTGTGATCGCGTAATGGCTCTCACCGCACGCTTCTGCATCCTGAAGGCTCGCTCCCAATCGGCAGCTCGGCCCCAGAACTCAACGCCATATTGGAGAACCGAATGTACCAACGCGAAATAACACTCTCTCAACATTTTACATGGGAGCGTTTGAGCCAATCGTTCCAGAGCGAAGCATGCTCGTCCGAGTTTGCCGCACATTTTATCAATATGCGATTTTCTTATAGAGAATAAGAAAGCTTTTCAGTTCATCCTACCATCTCGTACTTTGCTTGTCGCGACCTCCGCCTCACTGTTTCCATATTATAATAAAAACAATGAGATATACGCTGCGCATTTTTCTTTCAAAATAAATTCGTTGTTTTTATGATACGAGACAAGATGCGTATATTCTGCTTTTTTTTGGAGAAACCGTACAAATGGATTTACATAACACTGCCGCTGAAAATGAGGCTTTACGCATCAGGTGGCTTATGTCCCAATGTCAGCGAATATTGGAAACTTTTTGGAAATCCTGATGTATGTGCTCCGCCCTGAGCCAGACGGAGGGTGTTTTTTCAGACTTATTCTGACTTAAACCAGACTGTAATATATTTCTGTACTAGGTTTAGCAAGCGGCCTCACCCGCGTTCTTTTCGAAAAATATTACCACGGGATCTTGCTCCGGAATTATTGGTTTCATCCGTTTTAGCTCGATTTAATATCAAACATCCAAACTATCATAATTTAATATTAATATTATAGTAGTAAGATTTACTCGACTTCGCAACTTGATATAAGGTAGGTACGGTCTAATTAACTGAGAGATATGTCAGGGATTTCAATTGAATTTGAATTTTGAATATTAATGTCGTGCGTAAGTCGTATAACTTTTCCAATTTTCCGGATCACATCAGGTTGTTCTATACAAACAAACCATTATTCTTTTCTTTAATAATTAATATGTAACTTGGCACTTGACAGTTGGTTATTAGTCACAAATTGCCGTGTAAAAGGCGTGACCAAAAAAAACTAAACGTTGGGCGCAGTAAACCGACATTTCAATATACTTAGCTAGGAAGGCCATACTTGTTAAGGCTAGTGTTTCCACAAATGTGTGGTCAGCTGTTTGTTCCAATGGGTGTGATTACCAAAATAAAATAACATTCATGATAAATTAAACCATAGGTGGAAAAAGATGTTCTCTTCTAGGTCAATTTTGTTATGTCAAGGTTTTGTGAAGATTTTTTTTAAAATTTTTTTTACAATGGTTCCGCTCTTGACCTCAATCTGACCCAAAAGAAAAAATGAGACCTAAGATGTATCGAGCTAGTGAACTCAGCATCTTTCTGGATGCAGAAGGATCTGGCACTCCGGCGCACCAACGGAAACTAGTTAAAAAAGTTTAGCGCCGGTCACTGACATGATGGTGGTCGCGAATCAGACAGACCTGGGCCTCAAGTCTGCTAATTTTATTTAACTCACATGCTATTGATATTCAATTGAGACTCAATCACGACTCCATTACGATTAAAACAAATTTAGTATTCTGCAAAAACTTGTATAAGCTAAATAGAGTCGTAATGGAATCGTAGTGTAATTGTAATTGACTCTCAGTTGAACAGTTATAAGTATTGCCATTAGAGATTAGAATACCGATAAAGTCCACAATCGATTTACAATTGTAACACGATTGACGAGAAGACTAGCAAATATTCTGATAGCAGTTCAATGGAATGTCACTGGAAAACCATTGGTCTTAAATTAGTAGCAGAATACCAAATGTAGTAAAAACTGCTACTGAGATCCAATTGATATTCAATTGAATCATTACTAAATTAGCAGAATTGGGGCCCAGGTAAGACTGAGGTCTATCACGCTAGTGGAATCGCTCAGCCATTACCGCAGGTGACTTTAACGCCTTTGTAGCCTGTAACCATCTCCAGGAACCCATCTTTTTCTGTAGAAAAATCAGTCGCAGTTTAGGCAGGAAAGCAAAACAAACAAACAATCACACTTCCGTATTTATCAGTGTAGTTTTTTTGTACCTAATAACCAGAAGCAAGAATGAAATCTTAAGTTACCGCTACCAAAATAAGATATTCAACACAACATAATCGAAAGTGCCGTTTTATCAAAGCATTCTCCAAAAATAACAGTTAGTTTTAACAATAACTTCACTATCATCTTATGAATGTTCCCACTGCTGGGACACAGCCTCCTCTCCGTAAGAAGGAGTGGACAATAAGCATAACAATGCGGGCCCTGTGCCAGACCGTACCAAAAAGTACGGTTTTCCGTACTATTCGTCACACAATCGTACCACAACCGTACTTCAGTGTAGACCATACCTTTTTCGTACCTTTTTTTACTAGTGATTTAGTTTTTACTGCAAAGGGTAAAAAATCGCAAACAGAAAACTCGAAGAAGAAAAAAACTGAGTATCCCGACCCAACCGTACCTTGAAGTTAAAAACCGTAGGTACCTTTTCAGAATGCCAACCGTACTTTTTTGGGAAATCATACTGGCAACACTGCCGGTTTATTCCACTTTGTTCACCTGGGTGATATCACCTGGGTGAACAAAGTGGACAACATTGGTGTCCTCAATTCACCTCGGAAAAATATTACCTGAGTGATATCACCCAGGTGAATTGTGGACACCAAAGTTGTCCACTTTGTTCACCTCGGAAAAATATCACCTGGGTGAACAAAGGCGACTTTTTTTCCGCGATGTAGTGGACTTTTATCACCTATGTAATATTGTTGTCTTCCACTAAAAAAAATTGTCTGAAGACATTAATATTGTTCTTTTTTTTTCAGTGATATTTTCATCTACGAAGTTAGATACTATAATATTTTATCTTAAGATACCATATCGCTCGCCATACAATTCAATGGTCCATCACACACGACGAAGATAAAATAATTATTAACTGAGTAGTTAATTGTAAAAAAATGCTGAGTTGACTTTATATTTTTACATTTCATGTGCCGTGCTATCTACTATCGCGCTGCTAACGTTGTTGTGTGTAAACGGCCTTCTAAGTCTTTGATGTTTCTTAAAAGGCCGTAATCATTCAAATACCATTTAAATTTTTTTAAAAGGAAGGTAATTGATTTTGGTGGTCTATTTCGCATTGATTAACTAGGAAAAAAATCTTGTATGTAGACATAGAACTGTTAAAATAAATACCAGCTTGAATTTATGCAGGCCTAGTACTTGAAACTTAAATGCTGAGTTGGTAACCCCACAGTATAAACAGTATTGGATCTCCCTACAAACGGACGAAACGCGAGCTATACCTACGCGCCTCGATGTCGGGGCGCGCTCGAGGCGCAGACAGTCACGGCCGTACCGTAGTGATGAACGGACGGTGCGTTGTTTTTTTTAGCAAATATGACAAGTAGAAAATATTGTGCTGTGTTTGGGTGTTTAACGTCAACAATAACGCATCCAGACATAAGTTTTTTTAAATTACCTGCAACCTCTGAAAGGTGAGTACTAACTATAAAATAATTTTACTTACTAGTAGCTAGTAGCCGTGCTAGTAGGTAGGTACATAATGTGTGACTTTTTAATGGTTATGTATTTTCCTTTATCTCACGAAAAAAAGGGTATTTGGGTTAATAAATACAGTAAAATGAATAAAGTAAAGGAAAGTTACTGAGGCAAGTTAAATAGTTAAGTTATAGGCGGTTCTGAATGAATCATGATACGGTAGGTACTTACTCTTGTGTTAAAACTCCAGTGCATGTGTGTTTTGTTAGTTTGTATTATTCAAAGTAAAGTCATGGTGTAACGGCGCGGTGGGATTGTCGGCGGGCACGGAAATGAAGCAGTGAGCTTCATTTACCTACGGTACGGTGTACAATCAACGTATATTCAGTGTACTACATAAACTTTAACACAGTCATGAATCTTGGAACGTAAGAGTTAGTAGCATTAGGCCGACTGCCTGCGCGAGCGATGCGCTGTACGAGGTAGCGCGAGCGGCGCACTGACCTTGAAGGAGCGGTTGACGCGAATCCACACGACGACGTAATCAGACCCTTGTTATATCGTCACGGGTGCGTTTTACGTAACGGCCGCGGCGCTACAGTAATATTAGTTTATTATCTGTGTTTTGTGTATGAATAATACTAGAAAAACCGGCCAAGTGCGTGTCGGGCCACGCACAGTGTAGGGTTCCGTAGTTGCCCATCAAAATACTTATGCGAACTAACTTAAACTGAGTCGCTGAATTTAATTTTAAAAAGAAGAAAGCTTTTTATTAGAATGCGAGAAGCTTTTTATTAGAATGCGAGTTTATTATACTTTAAAATTCAATAATAAAGCATTTCGTACGAGTCAGTCAAGGCGCAAATATTTTTCGGTCGCAAATTTATAAGCACAATTTGTTTTTCAAACAAACATTTGTTTTTAAATAAAATCTATTAATAAAAAACAACACGCATTTTTATTGAACACTTCTTTTTCAATATACAAAGTATTTTATTTGTTTACTTAAATATAAGAAAAGTATATTTACAATCACAACATTATATAGAAACAGAAAGTAGGCAAATGTAATTAAAATGCTGGAGACGGGCGTCGGACAGCCCTAACGCATGTTTACGTACCGCGCGGCTGTAGGTATTTATTTCTATCATGCGGCCGAGAGCCACTACTGTAGATATTTATACTGTGGTAACCCTTTTGGTGTGCTCAGCAAAATTCTTGCATTTTTGTTTTCTGTGTGTCCCATAACAAAAAAAATGAAAATCTATTCCATTGCAGACAATGCGGGACAAAAACTTCTTCATGATCCTGTTCTCCTAGTACTTTTGTTCAGATTCCACATTGAATTCTGGCACTAACACCTTGATCATAATCCGTTTCTCCTCGTACAATTTGAATATTAAGTTGTCCGTTTCTTTTTACATAGGTGATAAAAGTCCACTACATCGCGGAAAAAAAGTCGCCTATGTTCACCCAGGTGATATTTTTCCGAGGTGAACGAACAAAGTGGACAACTTTGGTGTCCACAATTCACCTGGGTGATATCACTCAGGTGATATTTTTCCGAGGTGAATTGAAGACACCAATGTTGTCCACTTTGTTCACCCAGGTGATATCACCCAGGTGAACAAAGTGGAATAAACCACACTGCCCTGTGCAGGTTAGGAGATGTCAGATGCCTTTGATTTTTTTGTTCTAGGATAAGCCGGTTTCCTCACAATGTTTTCCTTCACCATTTTGATAGCAGTTGTGATGAAAATAAATTATACAAAGTAATGCGCCTGGCTGGGTTCGAAATCACGACCTACAACTCGTAGGTCGGGGCCGATGATACCACTGGGCCACCACTGCTCCATATTAATTAGCGTAGTTAAGTTGAAATAACCCGAAGCCTACATTAATGAATTCCTCATGTTACTGCTACCAAAATAAACAATTCAACACCATGCCGTATCTATTACAAAAGCATTCTCTAAAAATACCAGTCAGTGTTAACAATAACTTAAAAGGGCTCAGTAGCAAAGCAACATATTCTTGCAACAATAACTTGAAGATTTATCAAACACTCTAAGCCCCTTCGCACACAACGCGACTCAAGTCTCCGATAACTTTACGAGTTGGCATGGTTGGCATCCATTGACTCGTGCCTGTGTAAGAACCTCTATGGATTTGTATTGCGATAGTCGCCTGGATACCAAAGTCATAAGGTATCGGAGTCTTTTTTTTGGTGATCCTTTAATAGCTCTTTACGTTCACGGTCACCTGATAAGACAGTCCCGCGACCCCGGCAGGTTTTGGCCCTCTAAGAGGGGGACCCATCAGATTGCTGACAGCTCTTTGAGGCACTTGTGGAACGCGACGAACCATCGACTCGGACATGGTCTATGATCGCACGGCAAGACACCCATAACGCCCGCATGCCCGCGCCTGCGGTGGCCGATAAAATCGCTTCACGACGTCGTTGCCGTGAGCGTCTCTCGCGTAAAGTATCCGAGGCTTGCGTGGCGTTGTATGCGAAGGGGCTAAGTGAAAGTAAGTTGAACTTGCGAGCTTACTTGGGACTTGATCACTTGACACTGGCCCTTGTGTTACGATCATAACTGTATCTTTATTGTTGTTTATGTGTTTAATGGTGTGTGTCAGTCTGTCACGTTTTAATGGGTAAACTGTTGAGATTTTGATAGAATTCGTACTGAAATTATCGAGTGACAAAATTTCATAAGGTATTTGTGTGTATTTATTTTTTGTATGTTTCCTGTTCCATGTTTTAATTCTAATTTAAAATCTAAAGTTAATTTTGTGAAAGTGTTACTTTATGTTATATTTTTTCCGGATTAAAATTGCGAAACTAATTACGGTCCATTGTGAAAAATTTAACCGAAAATTGAAATTGAAGATTTAGGTAAGTTGACATACTTATTCTTAAAGAACAATCCTGGAAGGAATAACATCAGGTGTTCAAGTAAAAAAAAAAAATAAGTAAATTAGAGATCCTTACAGGCAAAGTCGCAGACAAACCTTAGCTTACAATAAAGCTATGACATCTCACAGTTTGATGACCCACGATGAAAGTAGCTTTTATTAATGCACTATTAAAATACGAAATTACATTGTAAGAAGGTAATTATGCAGCAATTAATGTTCTCTATACACACGGCTACAATGTCAAGCTATACAAAACTATTATAAACTGACCGTTAAATTTGAGGAAATATCATGTAAATCGAGGCCAAGACAAACTGGTTTTAAATAGATTGTTGTGTAGCCGTATGTACCTCATTAGGTATTGTTCGAATCTTTAAGAGCCCATCTGATGAGTTGACCTTTCTTATTTACAACTGTATTAGATCGTAAATACGTTAATCATGGATATACCATGAAAATTGTCTTTTATTAACTTACTAAATTTTACAGGCGGTTTTGTACACGTACAACAGCTTATGATCAACTTTTTAGTACCCTAGGGTACTAAAAAGTTTTAGTTTAACTTTTTAGTACCCTATGGGTACTAAAAAGAATGCTCCCAATTTTTCCTCTTCTAAAGTTTTATGCAAAAAGAAGTACCTAGCCTATAACAGTTTCAGGGCCCCATAACTATGGATTCGAGCCACCGTAGTTGCGAGATTGTGGACAACGAGCAATAGGTAGCTCACCATCCGATCAAGGACCAGGGGTCTACTTTACGAACTGTACGAACGTAATTAACGACAAAATCCAATTTGCGGACGGGCAAAAATTAGACCTAGAAAAGGCTAAGATCATAATTGTTGGTAGAATATAGATAGAATTGGTCAATGGTCACATTACGCGAGCAGAAGAGTCTGATAAAGTAATTGAAGGTTATATAAAAACAATTGGATTTCGGCATTCACCCAATGCAATTTCCATCAATTTTACCTCAAAATTTTAACCTTAGATAAAGTAAACACCAACAAGAAACGAGATGGCCAATCAATTCAATACTACCCACATTCAAAATAAACAACTTAGCTTTATCTCACATAGTTATGTTATTTTTCACAACTTTTAAGTTCCGGAAAATTGATCATCTAACAAATTAATGTGTGTACTTATCTCAATCACATCTGGTATTATATAACATGTTTGGACATCGTTATATAAATAAGAAATGGCTGCTAAGTGGGTGCAATACGGTTGCACTTTGGATAAAGTGTGGTTCCGTAGTACGATTAGTGGTATGCTGTACTATGCGTTTCAATTATGAATGGGCGGTTTTTCCGGCCGATGTATGTTTTTCACACACTTGCAAGCCCTTCAACAAACAGTAATCACCTGACAATAACATTTACAAGAAAATTACGATAATTTATTATAAAAATTGATATTATTATATAAAAATGAAAAATAAGGAAAAAATATTGTTTTTACATTTTTGCATTATGGCGCTAAGACCATACTATTCTTACAATCGATATGGTTATTTACTAAAAAAAAAGATATTTCAGGTTACTACTACGCACATCTACTATTTATTCATATTTATTGCTAAGATAACCTTAAATGGTATTGAACTTTTCTCATTTAAAGCTCAAAAAAGAAAACAAAAGTTCCCAGATCACAGATCAAAGTAGTATAATAAATTTAACCCTGCAGAGACATGAATACATTATATTTCCATAATTTTCTTCTTGTTTCATATTGCTAGCTTATCCCGTTACAAACTTACGGGAACAATCTCTTGTGACAGATAAACAAATGACCCAGACTTGGCTTCCGCATTACTCAGCGGGCCCCTAAAATATGGTAGTCATTTCCACTTGTGTCCAACGACATTTCATAGATATTTCGAGAGGGCACTTGAAACACGTGGTCGACGGCACCGGTGTTCAACATGGACACAGAATAAATAACATTACTTTATCAACAAGTGACCATTGTTCACCAGTATTGTGGTTGCTTAATCAAATAGCTGCATAAAAGCATTTCCATTATTGTTAGGGTTCCGTAATCAAAGGGTAAAACGAGACCGTATTACTAAGATTTCTGGCTGCTGTTCGTCTGTCACCAGCCTGATAGCCAGTCTCATGAACCCTGATAGTTAATCAGTTGAAATTATCACATATGATGTAATTTCTGTAGACGCCATAACAAAAAAAAAAAACAGACAAATAAATATTTAAGGTGATTTTTAACCATTTTTTTTAATGTAATTATGGTTCGGAACCTTTTGCGGGAGTACGACTCGCACTTGGCCGGTTTTTGTATCTAGCTGTATTTTGGTTTTCTTATTTTTTTTAAGAGCCAGCAGTGATTCGATAGCTTCTTACAGGGTCACGGGTTCATACCCGGTAAGTGAATATCCAACAATGATCGATGCCAGTAGGAAACGTGATATCAAATATTATGTCACAGCTTCTTGGATCGCGTCCACACTTCATCTAATAGAGCCAACTGGTATTGAATAAATTCACAAATGAATGATCTTTTTATTCTGTCTATGCGTCTTAACCGGAGATTCGGACCAGAAAACAAAACCCATTAAAAAAAACACACACACACAAATTGAGAGCCGCCTCCAATTAGAAGGCAACGAAAAACATAAAATGATCTACCTAATTATTAAAACTAGTTTAAATTTTTAGATTAACTCACGGACTTCTTGTCAGTTAAAAAGTGCATAAACACGCTGTAAAATGAATCCTCCAAGCCGATTCGATCACCGCTTTCCGTTTCTAAAGAATCGACCGCACACTTTCCAAGAGATTTCATCATACCTATTATTTAAAAGTATGACATCAGACCCATCATCCAACGCGGTTGTCTCAAAAGCCAAGTTAACCTGTAACCAGTGGGTTAACAACTTGACAGTTTTAACAGTTCCCAGATTTATTGCTTAAGCACTTAAGCTCTTATAGCACAGACTATCAATTTATTTCAATCGGAACAACATCATTTACTTACATTTTATATCCTTGGACGACGACTTGTGCGAATTCATTACAGCTTTGGCGGTGGTTTTATGTGGTTTCTGTGAAATCAGGAGAGTAATGTGTAAATACCTTCGTGGGCCTTGAATAGGTGATTGAAGACAGGAGAAAAATACAAGTAGCTGTGCCGTGGAGTAAGGTTGTGAATGAATGGCGACCCATGACTGGGCCAGACTTACCTAAATATTAGACGTCGAACGGTGAAATGGGCAGACGTCATCATTGCCATTGAGGGAAAATTTTGATGAGACTGTAAAGGAACGAGGACATTAACCCAAGAAAAGAAGCTTACGGCCCTTTTACGAACTTATAGTAGTATATAGGCACATTTAAGTTGTGACAGATGGTACCTATAAGCCGTGCGATACTCATTCGATACGTATCGCGAAGCTCTGAAAACGATAATTGCTTCGCCATTTAAATTGAAGCTAGATTTATCAAACATGTCTGGTCCACCAATTTGTGATCGCGGCTCCGGACATGTCCACAACAAACCGCAATTAAGCCCGATTTCCAACGGGAGCGGAGCGAGAGAAACATGCATGTGCTGTACAGCCACGAGCAATAATATGTATACACTTAACAAAATTCAAACGCAAATTACTAGTGAAATACTGGTTTCCACTTTGAAATAAGATCTATTTCGTATTAGTATGGCTTCCAAGATAGAAGTCTAAAGAAAAGGCAACAGTTTAATGAACATGGTAGCAGAACATCGCTTTTGAATACTGCTTAGTGTATAGATACTATTGCTCGTGACTGTACATGTCCTTCCACTAACAGAGAGTCGAGTAGATATGGCTCTGCGGGGGAAAAGAGTAAGAACGAGTTCGCTCAGGAAATCAGACGATTAAACTCTTTTTTGGTGAAAATGTAAACCAATTAAAAAAAATGGTGTCCTAACCTAACCTAACCATTTCTCGCACACTACGCTTTAGCGGTGGAACACTTGGGGTATTCAAGTCCACAGTGAACAGGTTACTTCTAGGCAATCGTGCTTCACCGTCGACCACATCTTTGTTTACCATCAGGCGAGATAGTGGTCTAACGCGAAACTGACGTGATAAAAAAAAACCGAGCTTATGTCTGGATTTACTAAAATTGCCAAGACTATTTCCTAAGCGAACTAGAGTTTTCTTTGGACCGTAAAGAGCTATCAAAGGAACACCGTAGTTCACCTAGCACTCCACCTCATCATCATCAGCCGGAAAACGTCCATTGCTGAACATAGGCATCCCCCCAACCTTCGTCCGCGCCACTGCATTTATTTGAATGATTTTATCATGATACAAAAGGGTATAAGAAACATGAAATATTTAATTTTAGTCTGTGAGATGGGAACACAATAGCGTTGTATTTAGTAATACCCGTAGGTGGCAGTGACCAAACATCAGGTGGGCTGTTAACTTTATTATGCCATCGTATAGTATAAATTAAAATATCTGGAGTGCCGTGTCGCCACCAAGTCTTGCGTGGACATTCACGTTACTCGGCGGTCGAGATACATACGATTAAAACAGAAAATAATGCTTCGGTATTCTTTGTGTAACCGAAGTAACACGAATATCTCTAGATAGCGTACCCCTTCAGAAGCAAAGGTTATCTATACATTCTAATACTATGTTGCACTTCATTTTATTCTTTAAAAAACGACGTTGATAACGCTGGAAGGTGGCAATAGGAACTCTGTAATGAAACGCCGCACCCTATAAAGTTTAGACTCGTTTGATTCGTCTTGACGATTACTTTTTCTATCGTAATTTTATGTTTTAACAAAAAACGCTTGTTTTTATAAATAACATAGTTTTTTAAATGACTAACTTGTTTAATCCCAGGTAGCAAGTGACGTCGGCGACTAAAAAATGACGACATTCTTAAGTCAATTTAGGGTCACCACAGTTACGTCATTATTGTACGTCATACTTACGTACTATTATAGTACTGTACTGTACGTACTGTATAGGTCATAAATGATACCTCCTAACAACGTCATTTTACAGTCTGTCCCTTATTAGTCTAAATCTGCCCTCAGGTTGACGACTGTTGTATGACATATCTGGTCCTAAAGTGACCCAAAGAGCTAAAGATTGGTTAAACAACAGTTTATGGAATGCATCTGACTGACATAATTCCACGAGTGAAGTCGACCACCAACATAGCGAATATTATGGGCAAATACTAATCATTATAACAAGGATTTGTATAGCCGGTACATTAGTCCAGTCAACGAGGATTTTTTTGTATGAAGACTTTCGAAAAATTCCTCCGGCGCTGAAATTTGGCATATGATGAGAGTAGGTGATACAGATTACAGATGCACAATAATCCAAAAAAATTTTAGCCTAGAAGTTCCGTTTTTTTATCTTAACATGAAAATTGCTTATAACTCTCTGTGAAAAATTCCTCAGCCTCAAATTCTTTTTGTATTTGTTTAAATGTATTAGTTAGAATAGGAAAGTATAAAAATCCAACAAAATTTCGATTTCAGTGTCACTCCAAATTAACTTTTTACATAACGCGCTCTAACTTCTAGTGAAAAATTGCTCAACCGATTTTTATTTTTTTATGTGATTTCTTATCCTTAAATACGTAGGTTTTGTTACGTAATCCAAAACTTTTTCCTTTTTAAACAACATTATTTGATGTCAAATCAATCAAATAATGACGTTTGAAAATGAAAAAGGTAACAAAACTATGTATTTAAGGATAAGATAACACATAAAAATATAAAAATCGGCAGAGCAATTAGTTACTAGAAGTTACAGCGAGAACGGAATCACAGCGATCAATATTTATTTAAAGTTTCGAAAAATAGTACCGCCTAGCTCGATAGATGGCGTTGTAGTCGAAATAGAAGTCGCTATGGTTTCGTTACCGCCGATAGTATAAGGTCTGAAGAATTAATTTTGTTTTGTTGAGAAGTTATTGAGAGCAATGCATCGGTACATTGAATAGAAGTGTCAAGGTTACCAGTGTTAACAGTGTTCCAATAACAACCCACTCCAAAGAGACCTGCGGATTTATACATGGTTTTGCACGTCATTGGCTGCCCTAATATGTACGGCCCAGTAACGTCCCTATGAATTCAGTATATGATGTCACTCCAACGTCAGTGGCTGCCCTAATACGTACGGCCCAGTAACGTCCCTATAAATTCAGTATATGACGTCTCTGTAACGTCTGTAAACTGACGTCTTGAGGCTGCGACAAATTGACGACATCTGATGGGACCCCCCGACGTCAAGACATGACGTCTCTCACGTCGAGCAGTACCGTAAACTGACGACATAATAACGTAAAAATGCTACCTGGGATATGGGTTTGTTCTTGACTCACACAGAGGTGACAGAGACAAAGGCGCCATCTCCACGAGCGAGAGAATCGCGGCAATATTATCGTCATGCCACGTTATTCTATACACTCTCTATGAACGCGTCTCCACACGGCGAGCGAGTATATGGAAATACGTGGCACGACGATAATATCGCCGCGATTCTCTCACTCGTGGGGATGGCGCCAAAGTCTACGATGGAGCGAGCTTACCCAGAAGAAGCCTGTTCACTTTAACTTTGAAGAGATTCGGGTTAGAAACAAAGACTCATGTAGTCTATTTCAGCTAGATAATGTTCTATCTCATCATCACACGTTCGTTTCTCCGAAGTCAAACGAAGATACCCGACGCGCATACTTACATATTGCGCAGGAGAATAGGTGGCCTATCATGACGTCTTAAAGCGTTAGTAGTTCACTTGTGGGAACGAGATTGTGCTAGACGACTTGTATAGCTCTGTCGCTTTCCCTCAGCGGAACTACTCACTAGTAGGCAACCTGTACTGTTCTTGTTACATAATACGTAATCAATGACAAGCCAGTCCTAATGTACGCGGGAGACAGTAGCTGTCTGTGCCTCGTTTACATGGGCGAGTAAAGTTAATGGATCGTTAAACACGGGATGTAATTAAGATTTTTCTATCGGTTAACCTCAATCGCACTTTAGTTTCAATTTGAATTTAATGAAGACAGAAGTCTTTTTAATGGTCGTTTTATTGGGCAGGCTCCGATGTGTTCATTCGATTTTAACTGCGATGGTGTAAAAGTTGTAATTGCCACTTTTAAGACTTCCTTGGTTAGATCTTTACTTTTATAGGGTCTATAAGACATTTTTTTACTTATCCAAGCCCTCAGCAAAAATAAAATGAAGATAAAGGCCTTTTCCAATTCTCACCATAAACTATTTTCCTTTACAACCAACGACGATATAATACTAGACTCCGCATGCACGATCTAAGGAACAAAAACTATTCTGTCAACTCACTGAGGTACTACGTAAGCGAGGGGGACGGGGTACTGCGTTGTGATTGGCTAACTCAAGGTCTGTTCTGTCTCAACGTATGTTTACGGCTCACAGGAGTGGACGAAATGAGACGGATATAAGACTTTTTTGCCTAATGTGTTGACAGACATCGGTCGCCTGTTATTAGGAGTCTAGTAATATACGAGTATCGTCGTTGTTTACAACTATGTTAGATAAAGTTAGGATTAATAAATACGAAAGTATGTATTTTTGGACGGATGGATGTTTATTACACCATCACTCCAGAATGGCTAAACAGATTTAGATGTTTGTATTACTATCCCCTAGAATAATTTTCGACGTACTAGGCGAAACCGCTGACAACCAACTTTACTCAATAATAAGAATACAGCGAATGCTCTTCAAACCTTAATATGCGCCATTATGAACAGCTGCAAATAACCCATATTTCAGAGCTCAGTGCCAATAAAACAGTAGTGTTTGTATAAAAACGTAGTTCGTTTTAAACATCGTTTTAAACTGGAACGCGGCCAAAGTTGACGTTTTGTTACGGCCAGCAATTTGTCATGTTATCAAGTGAGTCGCAAGTTATGACGGTCGGTTCTCTGATAGCACTTGGAACCCTTCCTAAACTTTTGTTTTAAATGTTAAGTTTGATTCACATCATTTATGGGTATTATAAAGAGGTATTAAATTTGTTTGTTTGTATGTAGGGGGTAATCTCCGGAAGTAATGAACCGATTTTAAAAATTGTTTCACTGGTCAAAAGCTACAATATTCGTGAGTGCTATAGGCTATAAATTATAAAGATATCATGGATATTTTACCGCCCAACGAAGTGGGTACGGGTCAACTAGTTCTGTTATAATTGGATAGTTTACTTAGGTACCACTTTTATAAGCACTAGTTTATACTCGCGGCGTTGGCCTCATGAAGTTCGATAATTTTACTCACTCGAATCAATACAAAAGTTCACCATGAACACGAGGCTTTAGACTTTTTCTTTCCGCAAAAAAGTTTTAAAATGACACCTCTTGATACGACTGTGTCACTGGCTATGTTTCCCATACATGTTAAAATAATTCCCATACATGTAAAAAGCTGAGCCTTTCGCCATTAATGAACACAAATTCATTTATCTAGTTGTTAATAAGACATGACTGTTGGAAATCCGTAAACGGTTAGCCCAACCCGTAAATCGAACTCACTCCATGCCAGTAAAGGTTACGAACACTTGAGCTAAGTGGCAATTAAAAAAAAACACATTATTATTAGGCACTACAGTCAATCTGTCTTGCCGATTTGCAACTATGTTGGAGCACGAACCGAATTCAGTTAGGTAAATATCAGTATTTTACATGAAGCGTCTACCTATGACCTCCATAACATATACCTAAATAAAATTGGATTGTCTGTTTGTAGTATTGAAATAACTCTTTTTTACTACATGCATACGATTATAATTATGTATATACTAGTGATGTTGCGAATATCAGATTTTTGACATTCGCGAATGCGAATGCGGATGCGAATATTCAATTCCAATATTCGCGAATGCGAATGCGAATGCGAATATTCAGTTTTAAATCAATTACGTTTGATAATTTAGAAAATACAAAAAGAAACACTTTTTAATGTAACTTTTAAACTTATTTTTATTAAATTTTTTACTTCCTGTCTGTAACGAGAATGAAAAAAGTATGCAGGGTGATCTTTTTAACTGGGCGTGGATGGCCTTATGAAACTAAAAGGAATGTCGAAAAACTATGAAAGGAGTTTCGAGGCCGATTTTGACGAAAACTAAAACTGCATTTTTACTTCACCAGAATTTGATCCTTGCTCCAGCTGGTTCGATTCCTGGCTAGGATTACTGATTCTGCTAAAATCCAATGATGCATTTTTAGTTTCCGTCAAAATCGGCCTCGAGACTCCTTTCAATGTTTTTCGATATTCCTCATAGTTTCGGATATAGCCATCCACACCCCATTGAACAATTCACCCTGTATAAGATTAGCTCTATGAGTGGCTTCAGTGAAAGAAAAACAAACAGAAACACGTTAATAATTGTCTTAGCATAGTCATATTTATGATTAATTATTGTGATTGATTTGATGAACATTAATATTGATCAATGGCGAGAAAAAGGCAGATTGAACAAAAGATGAATGGAGAGGACGACAAAAGAAAAGAATGAATGGAGTGTGTGGAAGAAGGAGTACTAAATATTGGTATTTTTTCAGTCGTTCGTATTCGCAAAATATTCGCATGAATTTTGCGAATGCGAATGCGAATGCGAATATCTAAAAATATGCGAATATCCGCATGATGCGAATGCGAATGCGAATATTCGTAACATCTCTAGTATATACGGTACATTCACCAAATATATTTTTTTCCAATTTTTGTCTGTCTGTCTGACTGTTTGTATTGGATAATCTCTAAAACGGCTGGGCCGATTTTGACGGGACTTCTATTAGCAGATAGCTAATGTAATATTTTTCATTTTAGATTTCATTTTAGAAAAATTGCTTTGTTTAAAAAAAAAACACTATTGAGTTCCGACATCTATATTGCGAACGAAGTCGTGGGCACAGCTAGTAGGTAATACGATAAACCTTGGTATGTATGGTTCACACTTTCAAGCTTCTGACAAATAGTAGCGACAGTCAAAGATCTAATATAATAAATGACATGGAGGAATCTCGCTATGATTTATCGTCACCCATCCACAGACAAACCTCGTTAAAGCTATTGTCAAACAGACAAGCGTGGCGAACGCGAAGCGAGGCGTTTTTGTTTGCAATGTATGCAATTGTTTGAAGCGAGTCACATACACTATCGAATCGCTTTCGCTTTTATATGTGACTGGATTCAAACATTTCCATACATTACAAATAAAAACGCTTCGGATCGCATACGCTTCGCCTGTCTGTTTGACAATAGCTTAGCGGCGGCTTAACTTTGAAGTACAAATTGCGCGGCTGTTACTATTAGTAGATGTAATTAACAGTAGATACTTACTTTAATTAATTTACTTAAATACTACTGTTTCCTTACTAAAATGCGGTAGGTAAATAAAATAAAATTAACCTGGTAAATCATTAAGTTTCAACATAAAATCAATCATCAAACTCATAAATCGATGAATAAAATACTTAAAAGACTCAAATAAAATATTTAATTTAATTACTCAATTCGATTTCTTACAAGCTCACGTGAAAGTTTACAAAGTAAACTAAGTCGTATTTGAAGTACATTAGAAATCAATTTCCATATAAAACTAGTTAGTAATGCTTCTGCATGTAATGTTGATGGAAAGTGGTGTCCGGTGTCACTGTGAATGTTGTACAGTAGCGCAACTTTGAATGAACACGTGTTCGAGACCCGATCGGGTCAAGTTCTTCAAAGCTATAAAAATACCTATCTGAAAGTATATTACGGGGTCTCCTAATCTGACGGGGCTCGCCTTAGATGGCTAAAGCCTGCCGGGGTCCCGGGACTATCCTATCAGATAACCGTAACCCCGGTAGGTAAAGGGCTATTGAACAACACCCTGGATTTTAATTAGTACTAGTCTGACGCCCTGGCTGGGAGTGAGAGGCTCATTGCATGATTTTATTGATTTTACCACATAAAAATAAAATAATTTATAGATTTAAAAAATCTAAAAACCCACGTTTTTAAATATCCTAAAAATAAGAAAATAACCCTACGGGGTTACGGGGTTGAGAGAGGGGCCACTCAAAACGTGGGGGCGTATATTATTTGAGGGATTATTTATGGGATATATTTACATGAAGTGAATAGATCGTGGGTGTAACTTGCAAAGATACGTTTTGAGTGACCCCTCTCTCAACCCCGTAACCCCGTAGGGTTATTTTCTTATTTTTAGGATATTTAAAAACGTGGGTTTTTAGATTTTTTAAATCTATAAATTATTTTATTATTTTTATCTTTGTTCATCGGGTATGAAGCTACCCTAAAAATTTTTCTTTTTTTGCCTGCTAGCTTATCGGGAAGTGCCTCAAAGCCTGTCTGCCATCTTGGACGTCCGCCATATTGGATTTAAGTATCATGACTATTTTTTTCGTATTCCTGACAGCAAACCCTTTCATTTGATACTCGTATCACGGGGGTGGATTTCAAACAGCCAGTTGCCATCTTGGACGTCCGCCATATTGGATTTAAGTCACGTGACCATTTTTTCCTACTCCTGACAGCAAACCCTTTCATTTGATATCCATATCATAGGGGTGCATTTCAAATAGCCTGTCCGCCATCTTGGACGTCCGCCATATTGGATTTAAGTCACGTGACTATTTTTGTCGTACTCCTGACAGCAAACCCTTTCATTTGAAAGACCCACCCCCATGTCATGGGGGTGGGTTTCAAACAGTCAGTCCGCCATCTTGGGGAGGGCGACATATTGGATTTGTTATGACGTTTGTTAGCTAGTCATGTATTGTCATCAGAATTCAGAGCGTGTGCAAAATTTCAGCCTTCTAGCTTATCGCGAAGTGCCTCAAAATTGAGTTGCAAAAGTCCAACCGGAACGACAAACAAACAAACAAATAAACAAACAAGAAAAGTGAGTTTATAAAAACGTGGGAAAAAAAATAGGTGCGTTTTTTTTTCTTGTATGTCTCTCAATAATAAAATACATCTACCCCTAACTAATGTTATAAATACAAAAGTAAGTTTGTTTGTTTTCTTTTCTTCTCTAGACTTCATAAAATTAATGGAATTGATACTTTGAACCTTGCCTTAGTCCACGTCTAAATAGGTACTTAGAGTAGTCACGTCCACGACTGCTACTGCAGTTCTTCAAGTCACGACTGCTTTTCAATCAGTAGTCTTTTGGCATCGATATGCGAAATCATGAACTCAGTCGAACATCCTCCATTGTCCCCAAAGAAAAATATCGTTAACGTCTTGAACCAAAAATAAAATGGGATAAAGTCATACCTACTTAATCTAAGATAATTACTCTGATCGTTGATTTATAATACGGAACCCAAGTTGAATCACTGCAATAACTACACAAACTACCATTCAGTACGTCAACCATGTTAATACCGAATAAAGTTTGTTTGGTCTCTCTGACCTATTGGAAGAGCCGACGGGCGTTAAAAAACTTGAAACACCGCTCAAGTCATTAAAATGTCATTAGGTACAAAGCTCCGTGAAATAAAAGTGTTGTTCTGTGACATACGGACCTTTTAGAGGAATAGAGAGTGGTCTGACCGGATTTTTTTTTTTTTTTGTCACAAAACAATACAGCAATAACACTGTGAGGTAACGTAATCAATTTTGATACTTTTGAATTTGACCGCAATTAAATTTAAAGTGCAAAAACAAAATTGAATAAAGCACAGAAACAAATATGAAGCCTAAGGCCGGCCACATACATCAGTTTTCCTGATCAGGAATCCTGATCCGTTTTCTATCCGAACACAGTGAATTCATACAAGTGTGTATGCATGTTTGTATAACTTCCCGTACAAATTTCGAATTCCAAACGGAAAAAACTGGTGGCGGTTCGCGCCCGCGACAGAGACAGGAGACCGCGACTGAAGATTGCCACGGTATCTGTCTCCTGTCTGTGTCTTGCTTACGAACTATCGCTCATACATTGCCTAATGTTAAGTACTGTCGCGGTCTCCGGTCGCTGTCTCCTGTCGCGGTCTCTCAAGATGGAACGAGTTCCAGAAAAAACTGAAATACCTGTGCACTGACGGAATACAGTTTAAACTGTTTGGCGCCAGACTGCGAAAAGAAGATGGCCGCAACCAAGACAGCTCTGGTGAGGCCTACCATAACCAGGGGACCTTAATAGACGGGTAGGAGGTGGATCCCCTTTCACTTGTCCCATACCCTAAGCCTCAAAGCATTACGCTCCCTCTTATTATATACTAGTGCTTATTACATACCCATGGTTTCAGCCCAGCAGTTGCTCGGGTCCAACTGAACGTAGCGTGATGCTTATAGCTTCTTTTTACGTGGTCAGGTCATGTCTGCCGGATGCCGTCACAACTGTGGGCTCGGATATCACAGGAATGGAGCCCTGAGACAGCTAGGCGGGGTCGCGGCAGGCCTAGGAGAAGATGGTGGGACGCTTTGGATGGCTTCCTTGTGAACTGGCGTGAGGAGGCACACCATCGAGAGAAGTGGAAGAAATGGGGGGACGCTTTTGCTCAGGAGTGGGACAGATAGGTTAGCAAAAAAAAAAAAGAAATATCATCATCTAATCATCTAATGAGTTCTCCCACCGTGAGTGGACTGGAAGCGACTGCCAGACTTGTAAGGTACCTTCTGACTAAAATCCATGGTGTTCCTCCAATAGTTCGTTACGTTCCAGGGTCACACTTACCTGTTCAGACAGTCCCACGACGCAGGCAGACTGTTGAACGTTTGACCCTTTATGGGGGCCCCGTTAGTATTTGGGGGGCCCGTCAGATGGGCCGTGGGTGATTCAAGCAGTGGGGACATTATGAGCTGTATTTATGCAAACATTAAACAGGATAAAAATATGATTGTTTAATTCATGTCAACAATATCTCGTTTAGTATCAGGCGGTAAAAAGCTTTTTTTTTTTAATTGGCAAGTCGCTATAAAATTGTTTGTACATTGTTTTCGAATATTTTAAAAATAGAACACCTCCTCCACGAAGGAGATGGCGATGGCGTGACGAACTGGATAGGTTCCGTCAAAACTGGAAGGAAGACACGCGGATTCGCGAGACGGGAAGGAGAAGAGTGAAACCTTTGCCCAGGAGTGGTAGATCGTAACCCCTTTTATCTTAAATACAGCGACATGAATCGATCTTCTAGTTAAGGCAGCGCTTGCGAAGGTTAGTTCATGGATGAGTGATTATTTATTACATTATGGGTATTTTAATAGTCAGATAACTTTTATCTGATGAATAAAAGAAGCGTTTTGACATTTTTCTATAGATAAGCTGTCAAACCGCCATTTTTATTCCTCAGATAAAAGTTATCTGACTATTGAAAAATCAGCTTTATGTCTACAGTTTACAAAACGATTTAGACATGTCAATTCAGGCTTCCTTTTACATATCAACATTCTCCTACATTGAAAAGTTCTTCTGCGCGGGCATGCGGGCGGCGAGTAATTTGCAGCTCGCCGTCGGGTCAGAAACGTCGCTGGCGCGTCGTGTTTCACGCGCGCCTCAAATAACAATCAGGAATCTGACGGAGCCTCCCCTATAGGGTCAATCGCCTGCGAGGATCAACTGTCCAAACGGGTAACCATGGCCAGTACGAGTATAGTCATAATTACCACCTAAAAGAGTGTCTACTGTCTATAGGTCTATATAATATAGCTCTCTTTACACATAAATTCAGGGTTCCTTCTAACAATATTTTCGTACATTGAAGGGCACTTCTAAGTGTCGGCACTAACTTCTTATCGTTCACGTATCGCAGTTATCCTGGAGTGCGTACTAACCACAAAAGGTCCCTATGTGCTCATTATCGATATTTCTACGCAAAATAAATACTAAGGGAGAAAATAATAGTAGGGTTCTTACGAATTACAGCCTTGGCGAAGACTCGGTAGGTACTAGCAATACTTTTAGTTTTGATATGCTATACATTAGGGTTTTGAAGAGGTATTTCATTTTGAGCACCAATTGAAATGGCACCTGAGCTAATGGCACCTTAACTATTCCATATACGGCTCTTGTCAAAATTATTCGCAGGTACCAGGTGCCCAAAGTGGAATACTTCGGGTTTTGTAGAGATATTCCATTTCGAGCTAGTACTCGTAATCTAATGGCACCCGAAATTTTCCACATAAGGCACCAATATTTTTCGCAGGTGCCATAAGTGGAATAGTTTATGATCTATAAACAAGCCTTCGCCTGCGGCTTTACTTGCATTAATTTATTATAATAATAAATGACAATCAACTCGGTTTGCTCTCTGCTTGTAATAAAAAAAAATATCGAAAATTGACCTTTTTTTCTTCCTATCGTGTCGCGGAAATCTGCTACAAAAACTTGTTAATGTAATAATTAAATCATGTCAAAAAAGCCATTTGGCGCAATCTCAGAATACATTCGTTCATTCATAAAGCCTCATTCAGACGATGCAAGAAATTGCATGCGAGATACACACAAGTTTTGACTACATCATCATCATCATCTCAGCCATAGGACGTCCACTGCTGAACATAGGCCTCCCCTTTCGATCTCCACATATACCTGTTGGATGCGACCTGCATCCAGCGTCTTCCGGCGACCTTTATAAGGTCGTCTGTCCACCGTTTGACTACATACATTGTGATATTTGTTTGATCAACTGAATTCTTTGTCCGCCACCTAACCAAACTTGCATGAATGAAATTATATTGATGGAGTGTGTAATTGGGCCTTTATTGATGTGTCAAAATGTGATGTCAAATATTGCAGTAAAGTGGTGTTTACTATTGTTAAATTATGAATTTCATCAGAGGTAAAATAATTTTGAATAGAATATATTACAGTCAGGCGCACATCAGCCTACCTCAATCTGTCAAATTTCTCGAATAGATTTTCAACCTTACCACAATAGTGGAAGGTTAATGTACGATTGGTATAATTTGACAGATTCGGGTAGGTTGACCTGCTGGCGTTAATATGTTCTGTGACTTTCCAAAGTTATTTTAAAGATGTTAAAATCAGTAATTATGTCTGGCATCTTTACTATGAGCTTATCATTGGGTTAACCAACAAAATACCTTCGTTTGAAACTAACTAAACATGAGTTAACCGACAAAATATCAATTACTATGGGAACTATTCATGAAATGCTGTTCATTAACGGTATCAGTAACCTGAATTCAAAAGATTTAATAGAGATAATTGAGTGGATGAATGCAGAGCACGATGGAAGAATTCCTATCGCTATTTGAAGGTATCGTAATCCGAACCTTCCTAATATTGTAAATACGAATGTAGTTTTGTTTGTTTATTTTACGCTTACAATAATCCTAAACCGTGAGACTAATTTTGGTGAATCTTGGTATAAAGAGAGATGGAAAATGGTAATAGGCTCTAGAGGAAGAGAGAAGCAGCAAGAAAAACTACTACATAATTTATAAATGCGCAAGGGACTTTGTTTATTACAGTTTCACGTCTAAATCGCCGATTTAATCATCTATTCTTAGTAGTAGATGTTACAGGCTACTCATTTTGCGTAAAACTTGAAGGAGGAAGTTTTTGATGCCAAATGAAATTTCATATTAAGTCGTCCGATTTGCAGCTATATTGTTATCGATAGCCAGAATTGGTTGACAATCTTTATTGGTAGGAGCGAAGCCGTGGCAAAAGTTAGTAGCGATATGCTAGGAATCATGTTTTCACATAGAAATAGAAGTTGGAATAAATTGGTTATCTGAATTGACTGGCTATAAAATTGTTACGATACGAGAAAAAATTCAGGCCCACCAAAACTATTTTAGATGGTTTTAGAGATTGCTTTCGTAATATCAATGAGGTCTGTATAAAGAGTATTCCGTTCCTAGATTATCTATTTAAATAATCCAGAAAGTCTTTTTAATTGCTACTGATGATGGGTAGAGGACATTGCGTGTCATGCGACGCACACACTACTCAAACTGCAACACGAATATGAGTGTTCACACATTGCGATGCATGTGACAAGCGCCATAAGCAGCGCATGCCTTTCAATGTCTGAAGCCGCCTTTATAAGACGTTTGAAAATAAAATTACAGCGCATGTTATCAATGATATTGAATCTTTTTATAGGTGTTGGAATTTAAAAATGTGTAACAATAAAGTCGCGTGAAGTCATAAGCATAAGCAAGTTTAAAATAATAATTATGATAAAGGGATTTTTTTTTTGTGTTTCTTTGTTGTGGATAAACTCAAGTACTAAGTACTAAGAACTGACTGTCGTTTCACGTATATTAATTACTACGTCGTATAATTACTTGCCGGAATGTCAGATTTTCAGGTACGCACCTACATCCATCCACAGAATTTAATTTCACCAACCGTTCAAATAATTTGATTCCTTGAAATGTGATTTAGAATTCAGAGTATTTAGTGTAGAAACAAAATAATTATGTTTGTGTGGTTGGGTTAAAACATTGCCCTTTACAATTAATTCTGACCAAACATTTTGATAATAGAATGCTTTAATAAACAGTTTGCGCTAACTATTTGCGTTTTAGGATTATTGTTGTAATTGCGGCAGATGTCAAATTAAAATGATTAGGTAATTGCTAACTACATGTTATTACGTTTAACTACAATTATTATTTTGTTACACAAAGGCAAATCATCAACTAAAGTCTGGCCCCAACTGAGGGCCTTCCTACACAATGCTACCAAATACCAAAGCTGTAAGATATCGGGATCTTGCGTAGCTTTACGACTTTGAACGGATAGCAGTGGAAAAAATGAAATAGCCCTTTGTTCTCGTGGATAATGTAACTTTCTAAAAACGAATTATGGGCGGTAATCCTCCACGCGAGTAAAGCAAATCGTTGGGGTATGTCTCATGTCTTTGAACTCAAAGCCTAATTGCGTAATTATCATTACCATGACGCTATCTCTATACGTTGAATTTTTACAATCCAACAATACACCAAGAAATCAAGGACGTCCAAAATCGTATAGCGTTGTGAAATACTGATAAACGAGGGAGAAATATGGCAGAATTATAATATGTGTACGCAAAGCCTGTCTATATTATATTATAATATAGACAGGCTTTGCGTACACCACAATCGAGTCGGAAGACCCTCTTTGAGGAATGGCTGGAGCGGCGATCTCACCTTCCGCCTGTTGCCCAGAAAGGAAACCCGGATGTCTCCACTGTGTGAATCGTACAACATACAGCATACGGTGGAGGTTTGCTCCATTTGGGAGGAGCAACGCAGTGGCCTCACAAAGGCGATAGGCGGTGGCTACATCTTGAATCAGGCCCTGATTCAAAAGTGGGATCCAACGGGAATAATTCGTTCAGGACATGTTACGGAGCGAGGGGAAATGGGTACCAGTCACATCCTGAGAGTCACATTATCCGCCTCACGCCGCCGTCGCAGGAGTCGCCCTAGGCGTCGGACATCTTGTGACGATTTTCCACTGAAATCGTGGGATTGCGGATGGCGAGTAAAGGATAGCTAGCCATCCGATGGACCAGGGTTATTACGTTTTAAAACCAAGCTTGTTCCAGTGAGTGAACGAGATGGCGCTAGACGACTTGTATAGCTCTGTCACTTCCACTCGCCGGAACAAGCCTTGTTTAAAGATGTTATAATACGGCCGCAGGTCCGATAAAACGAGTCGAAGTCCTTTCCATTCTACCCTGGACCGGGTAACCATCCCCAAAAATAGAAGCCTTTAGTACTGCTTTTTAGTCATTAACACTTGTTAAAAATAAACCTAGTCATTGTAACCTATTGAAAGTCAGTACCTACCTACTCGTTGAGCAGCTAGAGGCAAATTCCAATGGGTATATGAGTGATCATTATCGCCTATAAAACCTCCAAAATTTCGGTCGGAGGTGCCAATTATATAATTGGATACAATGCGGTTGGTAGGTAATTGAATAAACCAGCTTAATGCAATCATGGAGGTATTTTATGGCGATATTGAATACATGAACCGTTGTTCATTTATTCGTATTATTTTAAAGCAAAGCTTCAAATCGTACTTTCTAGAATATAGAATGTCCAAAGAAGGCCACTGAAAATTGAAGCAAAAAAAAAAAAAAAAGGTTGCACTCCAGGAGTGCCGGTAGAAGTGAAAACTTTTTTGTTACTATGTTTTATTTTAAAACTGGAGTAGTACAGATATGAAATTAACTAATTTGAATGACGTCTTACTCATTTTCGATCAGGGTCACGTGACCCTGACGCGAGTTTTAAATTTTTTACCCATTACAGAAAAAGTGTACAACGCCGCTAAAGAAGTTTTCACTTCAATAAATAAAGAGAAATCATCCCCTTGATGTGATTCCTTCGTAAAACAGGTAAACATTTCCAAAGTAAACACTTAAATTCACACATTTATATAAAGTGGCTTCACGAAAAATGTTACGTTTTTAATGACAACACATAGATGTTGTTTAATCCCCGTAGTAAATTTTACATAGAAGTAAAACTGTGAGACAAAGTTAGTAGTTATTTGATTCCACCCAAAGGTTGTCTAGAAGATATAGCTATAAGCGATAAGACCGCCGTTGTTCCCCTAGAATTAACAATATTGTGAAAACCTGTTTATTGATTTCTTCTAGCATGTTTTATTTTTATTGGTAAATTTTCTTTGATAAGATTGTTGCTTTGACATTTAATTCGATATCAATTTTTCAATATTATGATACTTTTGTCTGGTAAAATATTTTTGTGTTTTTATAAGAAATAGCTAAGCGGTAAGCGCACTTCAAAACGATTACTTCGTAAAAAGCTTTGAGACGTTAAATCTTTCCTTTGTGAATTTAACCATATTCATACTGGGAAGAAAAGGAGCTGAACAACTTATTTTTTCTAGCCCACATTGTCCCACTACTGGGCTAAGGTCTACCCACGTTTATTGACGATTTCTTGTCGTGCGTCTATCACCTAGAACCGGCGCTCAACAAGATAACATTTAAGATTAATTTCCCACAAAATTATGTCCTACCTCACTAACATCTAATATAAATTAAGCAATTTAAAACACATCAGCTGCTCATGAAACAATTTGATCCGCAGCAAAACATGCAATCACTAATAAATTGACACGAAAATAACTGAGGGCCTTTCAAAACCTTGATCGAAACAGCCAAATATTGAAATCGTTAGATGTCATTGTGTATTTCAAACCTACAATGTCTCGAAGTGAGATGATAATATGTCTTGGCTTGCATAGAATGATAGACGATTTCCAGTCTTCATATTTGCTTGTCAATGGCAAGTTTCGCAAATTGAATCCAGAATTTTGCAAGAATTTTGCAGATGGCAACTTCAGAAGAACTCATTGTTTGGTTGTTTATAATTTTATTTATAATAGGGTAAAACAGATGATACGCCCTAGTTGACAAAACACCCCGTCATTCTATTACCTAGCTTTCCCCATACACTTAGGGTTTTCAGAAGGAATGAGCGAGACATTTGACGCCGTAAAAATAATTTGGTCAAATAGGGAATATTAGACTCATCCCAAACACAATGCCAGTGCGAAGCCCCTGTACAGGATATGTCCCACCTCCTTTCGTGCCCATCTTGCCCAACCACCTGCACCTTCCAGGATTTAAACGAGGCAAATGACAGAGCTGTGCGGGTGGCTACGTATTGGTCGGATGCAATTTGAGTTCATCGACACGCAAAGAAGAGGTCAATAAGAGTTTTCTGATCTGGCTTCCATAACCCAGTGACTACTGGATGTTATATGGTTGACAGACTAATCGGATCACAAACTGCCTGTAAAGCCTATTAAAGATCTACAAGTGACAGCTGGGATCAACGACGTCTGAACGTCCTTTCCATAACCCGAAGGCTTTCTGATGGTCACCCATCCACCGACCGACCTTGCAAGCACGGCTTAACCTTACAACTGATATTATTAAATTAATTAAGCCACCAGCTCCACAACTTCTAACTACCGAACAACTTTCAAAGCAACAGAAACTCGAAAATCTTTTGACGCTGAAAAGTTACTTGAACAATTTAAATCTTTGAAGCAAACCGCTGAGACACTGTGTCACAACACAGCTTAAAACTTGTTAATGATGCAACACAACAACTTGAAATTAAGTGTCAACTATCACAAATTTCCTGAAAGGTAGTAAAGGCAAGCGCTTTAATTAGACCCCTGTATTCTGAAGCGCTTTTATGACTCGCCGGTAGCGCTTTATCGCTTTCCGATTACGATTGCCGCCTGGATACAAGTTATGTCGATTATTCTAGGTCTCTCAAATGATTTTAAACTTTGTAATCTTTGTTATAGAGCTTAAATTAAATAACGTGTCGTTTAGAGGTTACGTCGATTGTAATTGGCTGACCCAAACTGTTTTCAACTCTGTTTTCAGTTTGATAAAGCTTGTGTTTAATTGTGTTTGGGTTAATAGAGTGAAAATGGTGGTTTTGTAAAGCAGCTGCAGATTGTGCTAAGATCTTGTGTGGTCTTAAGAGCGTGTACACTGTACATCAAACGACTTTTCATACACACTTACAAGTTCTAATTTTTCGAACTGATTGAACCCGAAGTTGACCGATTTTTTTAAAATTATTTTTACATGGGCTTGTTCTCGTACTTATCTAGTTCAGTGGTGAGAAAGACAAAGTCGACGATGAAGCAAGCATTCATAAAACCTGTTTACTTAGGCTTTAAAGAGATTTGTGTTGTATGCGTTCGGAAACACAGACGCAAGTTTAGCAAGCACTATGAGTATTATCAGAAAGTTCTACTTCTTTGCTGTGCTCATTAGGGCGCTCCTCACCGCAAGCATTCACTTGTAATGTAACGTTACAGATTCAAACATTCGAAGACAATAGAGCATCAAATTGTGCACTTTTAAGTTACATTACAGGTGAATGCTCGCGGTGAGGGATCGCCTTTATGAAAGTTTTTTACGCTACGGGACTGTCCAGTGCTACCCGTGACCTTGGAACGTAAAGGCTTTTGATGGCACGGTTGGGCAGAAGCTGTGCGAACGTGTTATGAGATCGATTCCCGCACGGAGCAAATTAATTATGTTTGTGTGACCTATGAGATAAGTAGGCGTTTGGGTATGAGCTGTAAGTAAGATCGTTGAGCACGTGAATTTACATGTTTGTAAACGCATCCACGACACAGGAATAAATCCTAGTGTAATCCAAACACACATTTTTTTTATGAAAAAAAAAAGGTTATGAAGGAACACCGTGGAATTAAGCCGGTACGAGTCTGACAGTCCCTCTGCACTTGAACCCTGGGCTCAGTACACATTTCATTATTTTACCACCATAAAAAAGGCCTTCTACACGTCTCTGCCCTAAGTCCAGAGGCAAAGATGAGCGAGATTTGGGAAATTTAGGCCAAGAGAAGAGCCGAAATTAAGTACCTAAAAATATAGAATTAATTTGTATGAAATGCTGTTCAACGTACGTAATTATGATAGTGTTGCGACACTTGTGACATTGGTGTCTAATTTGAATTGAATGTCTACATCTGTTGTGCTTGAATGGCAGCTTAACGCAGTTCAATAAGTGATTAGAATTTGATTCTAAGTACTTAAACCAATTTGTCTAAGGCTCTGAGCTTACATTCGGCTTAATTGTTACTAGGCAAGTCCTATTAATCGCACATTATCATAATTTTGGTTTTTCTTGGATGGTAAAGTCATCAAATGAGTCTCTGGGTGGAGCGCAAAGGGCTGTCAGACACTTACTGACTAAAAATATCCTTTGCGTTCCAGGGTCACAGTGTCCTAACAGTTCTGCGATGGCAGGCTTTTGACCCTATGGGGTCCTCGTCAGTTGCTGATAGCTTTTCTTGAACCGCGCGTGAAAAGCGCCGTCTCTCGTCGACCCGGGCTTGCTCCTTGATCGGACGGCGAGTTACCCATGTGTGTAGTACTTTACTAGTTTAATAAGTCAAGAGTGAAGAGGTTAATTCTAGGCAAAAAGAGATAGGTAAATAAAAAACTTCTTAAAATGACAGTTGGAAAGTCACGTATGACTGGACAGCCAAAATGATTAGATCAACAGAGGCCACATGAGCTTATTCTGACGTAAAGTAAACTGGAACTTTGACATTTATAAACTGACAGACAAGGAAAAAATTAGTTCCTACTTCGCACACTAGAGGCGCTGTTCCATTTTCCATACAAGAAACGCTGTAAATACTGGGAAGACGCTGTAAAGTACCTAAAATAATGAAAACTCATGATAAGGGTACTGAGGTGTGAAGCACAAAAACATCAGAAATTATTGTAAGAAACTTTTCGATTCGTTGCACAAGGAAAATCAACTAAACCCTTTATAGACTCACAAAACAATACAACGAATAATATTGTTTTACGCACATTGGATTGTAACTTTCCTTATCCAGAAAACTATTGACCTTCACAAAAAATAGGGCAAGTGACTGTCGGATTTACACACTGAATGGTGCCGTAATCGGGACGAATTTTCACGCAAGTTATTTTTAGGATAAAAATATGTAAACTGAAGCGTTGTTACCTATATCTGGAAAAGTTATGTAATTTATACCTTTATTTAAATATAGAATACTAAAATAGATTCCTCGCATAATTTTCGTAGGTACAGTCTTTTTTTGACCTATAATTTCTAATTTTAGATTATTTTTAATCGGGTATTAAAGAATGCTTAATAAGCGATAAGATTGGCCATTGTGTAACCTATTTATAAGATATATTTGGAAATACATTAATGTAATATGTTCCTGTTACTATGTAGGTAATGTATAATACGGAATATTCTACTTTTTTTTGTATTCTATACTCCAATAAAAAACGTGTTCTGAGTGTACTTATTCCCATTTTTTATTGTTATTGTACCAATATTCTTCCAGTAAAATGGCTGCATAAAATCCGGATGGACTGTCATGAAATACTTAAATAAAAGGGGTATCCTTTTTGCTATGGATATGGGCAGAACCCAAGAAACTCATTCGTATAAGAAATGCAACGGGGTGTAATCAGAAATAAAACATAATACGGAATACTAAGATAAGCAAAACCATGGATTACTTTCCTATCTTATGCTCCAAGAAACATAACGTTTCTTTTTTATTTGACCCTTTAAGATTATGACCAGGGTCGGACTGTCCATCTGCCTCAGTGACGGGACTGGGGCAGTGGGGCCGACGGGGTCAGGTACCTATTTTATCCTGTGCGATTCGCCTCGTAAGGCCCTTCGTACACAAGGCGACTCAAGTTTCCGATACCTTACAACTTCGGTATCCAAGTGGCTATCGCAATACAAACCTATAGAGGTTCGAACACAAGCACGCGTCAATGAATACCAAAATCGTAAGGTATCGGAGACTTGCGTCGCCTAGTGTACGAAGAGGCTTAGATGTCGATGCCGTCTCTACCGGGGTCGATGTAACTATTTTTCCATGTATCTCCTTAACGGAGAAGAGGCAGCGGGTGGATGAGACCGACATAAACCGGTCTAAACTACAAAGGCAGTAGTTGCGATAGCACCTTGGTTCTAGGCGCTATAAATATAAGCTAGACGTAGACCAGATAGTTCATTCGTACAATTAGCTAATAAAATAGTATAAATAAATAAATGGAAAATGGCTGAATTTGAGCAGGCTATCCCTGAAACTAGTCATTATTTCTAACGTAAATCCAGGGTTTGTGGAATGGCCCCGGGCCCTTCCGTCCTAGTCCGCCCCTGATTATACCTACGTCAAAGTGTCCGCTGTTTTACGACTGTGTATATCTACGATACGACGGCTGATATTTTAAGAAATAGTTTTGTTTAGAAAGTCGTTCGATACCTCTTAGAATGGCTCTTTGAATGGTTTGCATATCGGTGAGGTATGGTGACCATATTTAAGTGTATGATGGGATAGAAGTTTTCATATCGACGCTGGAAAGCGATTTTGTCGTATCTCGCAAAATGGGATTTTTTTTATTGCATATTTGAATTCAGAAAAAAATACTGCGTCGGACAGTCTGATCCATGTTTTCCTAGGAGGTTTTTTTTTTTAGATACGACGTGGAATTTTCTTCACTTTTTTAAGAAAACATACTTCAAAATGCTGTAAGTACCATAAAATCAGCTATTTTACAAAAAAAAATAGATACAACAAAATCAACATCATAATCGTTGTCTAAAATTTTATTTTTATTTTTCAAGATACAGCAATATTGATGCTTCAAATTGAAATACCAGTTGCTGTAACTCGCAACTTTAGAACACTATATTTAGTGTTATCTAATAAATTTCAGTATAAGAAATATGTGTTTCCAAAATTACCTCTCGATTTCAGCTAGTTTACGAGTTATGAATTTTTTAAATAGTTTTTTGGCTCTGGTTTATAGTTCCACTTTTCGAGATACTACAAGATTGCTTTCTGGCGTCGATATGATTACTATGTCTATGACCAAGATACAGCAATATTGATGACTCAAATTGAAAAACCAATTGCTGTAACTAGCAAAACCTCATGTTATACCAACTTTAGACCACTAACTTTAGTGTTATCTAATAAATTTCATTATAAGAAATATATGTTCCAAAAATTACCTCTCGATTTCAGCTAGTTTACGAGTTATGATTTTTTAAAATAGTTTTTTGGCTCTGGTGTAAAGTTCCACTTTTCGAGATACTACAAGATTGCTTTCTTGCGTCGATATGTAGAGAAACTAGATTAACGTAATGTTCTTTTTAACAATCCATGCTTTTACAATCAACGTGAACATTACAACAGTTTATTTATTATAATAATATAAGTGCAGGCAACGGTGTCTTCCGGCTGATTCATTTGATGATAATGAATATAATTTTTGTACATGACAATAATAACTCAGGAAAAAACAGAAATGATATTTACATGAGTACCAGGGCAGTAATTATTTTATAAAAACAATCTGCGAGCTGATTTGCGAAAGGCTAAATTAATAATTTGTGACAAAAGAAAGAAAAACATTTTATACGTTGTTTACTTACGAATTTAAAAAATAATGTGTTTTTTTTTGTTTAGCATGTACTGCCCCTATTCTATGTATATTAAGCTCCCTAATTTTCGCTTAGACCTCTTTAATATTACAAATGTTATTTCTTAAATTTTCATAAAATTAAATTAGTAACGAAACAAAAGCAATCATTTATTTATTATGTTATCAAAAACAATAAACCAACCCAGACGTACCTTATAAAATGAATAAGTCCATTTAAATATTGTAATTTAATATAAATATTCAAGTAATACCTACATCAATCTTTGTTATTACAAACAGACTGTTATTTGAACGTCTACCAAAAATGAAACAATTACTTTAACAAAATTAAATATTTATATAAACAAACAATAATTATGTAGAAAACAAAAGAACAATGAAAAGGAACAACAGAATTGATTAATATCTAAAACTGTATCCAGCAAACAAACAGTTTTAATTTAGGTAAAAAGGCCTAGGCATTTTAAGGATAATGGGTATTGTTGAATGGTTGGGATAATAATTGTAGGATGCAAAAGCGTACAAGACGAACTCAAAACAGATAAGTTTTTGAAATCAGGCATTACTTATACGCTGAAAAGGCGACCATTTCGCGCCCGAGCGATCGTTTGGTCAAAATCTCTTGAGGATTCTCCGGATTGAGCTAGACATTTTTTTATTGACGATATGTTCGCGTTTGACCTCGCCTGATGGTAAGTGAAGATGTGGTCGACGATGAAGCACGCCTGCCTAATAACCTGTTCACTCTTGACATGAAGACCCCAAGGTTATAGCGGTCGGGAAATACAAGCAGGGAATTCCACAATTGTGCGTACAATAAAGGTATTGGCAAAACGCTTTGTACGTACCGGAGGGTTGTCCACCATATATCGATAGCGCATTGCCGTACGAGTACGTCTTGTAGTCCGATGATGGAAAGGGCCAGGCGGAATAAAGTTGTGCAGTTCCATCGCACACTCTCCGAAATGTAACCGATAAAAAAATCATTTGTCAAATAGAAGCATGGCTTGCTAAATATAGGTATCTCTACCTATATAATCCTCCTGGACCAAGTAGGTTTTTGTATAACCTCTAGCTTACGACCCATCAGACGACCAAGGACGTCTGATGGACTGTGGTCAGGTAAGGAAGGTAGAAGATGCATCGGTTTCTTCAAAAAAAAAATTTATCAACAAAGGCAACGGTGCCGCTTAATGCACGTCCTCAAAATGCTAAACTTACCTAATAGCATTGCACCTATCCATGTTGTGTATGGCAAAGCAAAATGTCCCTGAAAGATTAATGTACTAAGCTTTGGAAATAACTGCAGCGCTGAATTTCATCGACTCCAATAACTTATGCCTTCAACGTTTTGTGATAGTCGTTTTCGCAATACCATTCCAAAGCTGCGTGCTATAGTATTTTTCATTAACAGATTACAGAATACTTATTGCATTTTTGTTTACAAAAAACTATTCAAAACTCCATCGTACCTACTAATTATTTTTCTTTGTAGAAAGTTTAAAAATTCAGAAAGAAGTAATTTTGCTAAAAGAGATAGTAACTAGTAACAATATAATTTAATCTTTTTTCTTTAACTCATTGTGAGATTTCTGTTCCTCGGAAATGAGTTACAACTTTCCAGTGAACAATTTACATAATTTAGAGCGTACAAAAGCTGCAAAGAAAAGATACCTTAAATCCTCTTAGAATTAGACAGAAAGTGCAGTGCGCACTGAGAAATGATGTGATATGAATCATAAGAATGACAAATCTAAATATAAAAATGGATCGCTAAATGTGTTGGTAAGCCCATAACTTGCAAACGGCTGGACCGATTCGGATAATTATTTTTTTGTTGTGTTTGTAATCATCAGGACCAGGTTATAGGGAATGAAATCATCATGTTCACCCGTGCAAACCGGAACGGGCCGCTAGTATGACATAAAATTATCGGCATTTAACTATAATGATTATAATCCGATTCCATCATATTGTAGTTTTAGCGGTGTATAATTAACCCATAATACCTTTAACCATATGAAATCGATAAAGGAAAAGGATTTACCAAATCAATTATTCATCTAAATTCTAAAATAAAATTAAACACAGAAAGAATTTCAGCACTACATAAGATTTTCAGTACGTTTTTCACTTTTTAAAATCTAAGCACTTTTTTTTATTTCTTAAACTTTTTGGGTCGTCTGTCCTAAAAAAACAAAAATCATGGCATCTGTCCACTGGAAGTCATCGAATCTTAATAGCTCTATCCGATACAAGTGTGTGACCAGTACAATATTCGTGTTTAACTGTTAGCAACATAATGTAACACCGGCTATGGGAACACGGTATGACTGGTAGGGATGCGCGATACTTTCATTTTATCGATACTTTTTTTAATCGATACTTTGGATCGATCCGGATCTCAACAATGCCGTTCATATTCAATCGTGACGCTGAAGACGGGTCATTTTTGATATGTTTGCAATTGTATTGATTCGGATCGTTGATACAATTTTAACATCATATCGAATAGCTTCGATCAAATTTTCTAATTATTTTTTATTAAAAGTTCAATTGCGCTCGATATTTGCATTTAATTTTGTATCGATACTATGGTTCGTCTCTGAGCCGAGGTTATACCTATACCTGAATTCTCAAGAAATCCTGACTGATCTATGCGGCATGATATTATTATGCTTAACTCATTGTGACACTGGTGTTTTTGTATCGTTCCGGAACAATGACGTACCGGATCAAGTTCTATCGATACTATAAAGTATCGGATCAGATAATGCATCACTAAGACTGGTGTTAACCGCCATAGGTGACGGTGTTATCAGCCATTTCATTACAGCGCCGTGAAATATTAACCATTGGGCTCATTGACGGCTGATAACGATATCAAAGAGGAATTTCTTCCAAATTAAATGTAGCCGCGTTTAGTTTTTGATTGATATTTAATTTGGTTTTATCTGTTTTGTAGATATGGTGTTAATGGACGCGATGTATGGTGATTTTGAAAGGTTTTTAATGATTAAAATAAATTAGTGGAAAGGTGAAAAAAAGCAATAAAAATAATATAAATATTTAAAACTTTTACTGTTCCCAGTGTAGTCACGAGTAAGAAAGGCTATCCAAAAGTGCTAAAATGAAGTAAAAATTGCCTTTCCTGGATATTCTATCAAAAATAATGGAACAGCGGTTTAAAATTGATTCTAAATTCCCTGAAATCTACAAAGTAGGTACAAAGTTCTTCAGCTTCAAAATTCTATTACGTATAATATCATCCCATTTCTCCCGTCTAATTTCGTACGGAATCATTATAAGACTCAGGCCGAGTTTTAAAGTTAACGGTAGGCCGAAAAAAATACTCTTTTACGATATTACCCCTCATTAACCAAATAACGTTGTAAAAAAGAAAAATGGAAACGTAATCAAAATCCGAGCCGAATCACGGGTAAATTGAAATATGATACAATCATAATTATTATTATATTTAGAGGCGGAATCCATAAACGACTCTTAGCACTTGTCATTCTTGAGTAGTGGTGGCCCAGTAGTAACAACCCCGACTTACAAGTTCTCACCTATGTTCACCAGTTCTCAGTCAGTTCAAACCCTACCTTGTGTAATTTATTTCGTCACCACTGCTTTCAAAACCGCGAAGAAAAACTTCGTGAGGAAACCGGCATGTCCTAAACCAAAAATCGATTTTTGACTTAGAACATGGCCGGTTTCCCTCATGACGGTGTCACCTTTTGATGTGACATCTAACAACCTGCACTGGGTCCACATGGTGGATTACAGTCCGCAACCTTTCACAGAGGAGGCCTTTGTTCCAGCAGTGTGGTTAATAAAGCTAATAATGCTATGCTATGCTATGCTATGCTATGACCGACGACATCATGAGTCGCGAACAACCGATGGATCATCATCTGCCTAGCCTTTTCCCAACTATCTTGGGGTCGGCTTCCAGTCGCACCAGATGCAGCTCAGTATTTTACATAGAGCGACTGCCTATCGGACCTCTACAACCCAGTAACTGTGTAATACGATACCCCATGGTAAAACTGGTTGTCAACTTTAGAGCTTCTGACTAACAGTAACGACTGCCAAAGATCTACAAATGACAGCCGGTACCAACGGCTTTACGTACTTTCCGAGGCATGGAGGAAACTCGCTATGACAGATGGTCATCCATCCACAGACCAACCTCGGCAAGCGCGGCTTAACCCGGAAGATCGGCCTGTGCGGCTGTAATTGCTTAGCCACGTGGTAAATTATTGTCGTTCGGCATGGTGGCGGTCTAAGGGGAAGGTCTATGATGATTGCTATGCTACATGTTATTTGGCGCAGTCATGTGTTACACAATGTAATCTTTCTTATTTTGATTTTTGTTTTACTTTATTTTGTTTCTATTGTGTGTGTACCCGTGACAAACGTGTCAACAATGTATCTGTTTCCTTTCCGTTAGAATGTTTTGGTTTCGACATTTTTATTTGCTTACTTCCTACTGAGTCGGTGTTTATTCTGCCAATGTCCGGCTCCCTATTTTTTACGTCTTACCTATTTTGCACTTTTAGTTTGACATTTGTCAAAAAAAGCATGTTTCAAGTTTCTGCTAAGTAAAGTTTATGTGATCTGTGCATCAAGTGGAAGCCATTAAAATTTAATGATGACGTTTTAGTGACATATTTTTTACGGCCACTATCTTTTATATTAATAGCAATTAACAATCATAAATCTAACTAATCGTAGGTACAGATAAAATTAATAAACCTTCATTGATATTAAAATATTTCTACTAGTATGTGTACATTTATCTCATTCATAGACAATTATGTTTATTGGTAGAAGGATCCTGGCAACATGGCTGAGTTGCCAGTAAAAATAAATAAGACCACAAATTGAGATGACTCGGAGATTTGATGTGCCCTTTAAACAGGGTTGCCAGTATCAAGAAAATAACATTTGTTTGTTCAGTTTGACTTAAATAAACTGAAAAGTACTGTTGGTTCAGACTTGTATTCAAAATAAAGTGACATAAAAATGTTCGTTCTTTCATTTATGTTTGATAATTATTAAACCTAAACTTCGTCTGTAAATAATCCCCCCGGAAAGTCTTCTAGGACAATCAAACCAATGTCAAAACCCAGATCATGATCTGCTTCTCCGAATTCTTTTATCGAAAGTACAGCTGTTGTAAAATAAATAAAGAACAGACAGACAGACCAACCAATATACACGCAAGTACAACCACATTTACAAACAAAAAGTTTTGAAATGAAAGTTAGGCATGACTTTACGATACAATATTGATTTATTATAGCCAATATAATATTTCATTCTACCACTATAATTTGTAAAATATGTAAATTAAAACACGTGTATTTTCTGCCACTAAAGAAAAAAATATGCAGCATTTTATACACGGTTTCGAATAATTTTCTTCTACACTATATTCGAAGGATCGTGCTATATGGTAATTAAATCACACTTGCCAACCCTGCGTGCAGGCATCCATAATTATACCGTTCGTCTACACAGGCCCTTATAATTATATTATAATTAAATTCCGAAGCATCTGCACTTATCATCACTTATTATAATTAAAAATTAATTATGACCCACTGGGGAGGGTGTAGGCTTCTTCTTTTCGTTATGTGCTTTACCTGCCCAGACGTGTTATTATTGTTAATATTAGCTTGAGATCTTATTTTTTAAGTACAATTAGAGGTACAGTTTTTTTTTAATTATATCCTTTAATATTTTAATATTATCTAAAAAAGTAATAATTAAGATAACTAACGTTTTTCTAATCTGAAATAAAACACACACGAAACAGTTTTTGTTTTACAGCAGGAGTCTTTTGTTTTATATTTAACGTATTTTCATTTGGGTTCGGGTTGTTATAATACATATATTTACCACAAAGTTATTAACTCTTCACGTTACATTTCTGACAAGAGACTTCGGACTCCTATAATAATTTATCTTTCGTAAAAAAAAATGACGCCGGAATGGCCAGACCAGGACCACAATCGGCCAGACCAGGTCTACCATGGCGTCTTATAGCCACAGTAGTTCCGTTCCCGACTTGTATAGCTCTGTCTTTTTCCCACACTGGAACTACTGGCTTTAAGACGGCAGGGTAGGCCACCAGGGCGCCGCAGATAATGAAGCTCGCACTGGGCGCCAAAAAGACTAGTTACGGCACTGCTCTCAGATTCGCATGTTTAGTAGAACGTTTGAAAATAAAATACAGAGGCCTTACCATGAGCTCTAAACGCGATCCAGTTTAGGCTGTGGGAAAGAGACAGAGCTATACAAAGTCGTCTAGCGCCATCTCTTTCTCACAGCCACATGGCGGCTCCACATTAGTGCCGTGAATTCACGCCGCGAATTCTCGCCGTGAATTCTCGGCACAATACCGACACTGATTGGGGAACAGGCGCGAACGCGCGTGAACCCCGCGAAAACCATCCACATTCTCGTTCGCGCCTGTTCACGGGGGTTCACGGCACTAATGTGGAGCCGTAGCCGCCATAAACTGGATCGCGTTAAGATCTCGTGGTAAGGCCTCAGAACATGTTACTGGATAATGTAACAGAGGTTTGTGTACGAAAAAAAAGACAGTTTAATAGTTTTTATGTCAATCTATTAATCAAAATTAATTTACGCTTGTTTCCAATGTTATGGGCGTTGGTAGAAACTACAAAGCGCCATCTGCTACCGTCCTTACATACTCCTTTCGCTTCATCCACAGTCATGCTAGCTCGCCGTTTAGTTTAAAAATAATAATATAGGTATTGAAACAAATAAAGCAACAACGTTGGCAACGTCGCAAAAAGCTGTCAAATAATTACAAGTTTTAATTAATTTGGCAAATTTTCTGTATGAAAACAAGAAATATCGCTCTGTAGTGCACTAAAAAAATGATATAGGAATGCAATTAAAACACTGAATTTGATGTTGTAACCGTTTCCGGTGTCTAAAAGGCATTTGGAAAGTTTCCAAATGCTTTTTCTACATGTAAAACTATATATTCGGTGTTACGATATTAATTATTGCATTCCCTTATCAATTTTTTAGTGCACTACAGAGCCATATTTCTTATTTTCATACAGTAACAATGCTAAATTAATTAAAACTTGTTAATATTTGACAACCATTTGCGACGTTGCCAGCTTTCGGAATATACGCTCTTAAACTACATTTTAGTTCCTACTTCCTCCACTTAAGTCATTTCCTATTTCCTGCAAGTTTACCTAAGTTGAGACAAGAGCGCGCCAGTCCATCTTAGTAATCCAATTGTCACAATTTACTTACAACTTAGTGACGATCACTCACTGTTTTTCTTTCATCTACAACTGGGCGAATTACTTTAAATAGAACTTAGTCGACTTCCGCTTATTCTATTACTTTTTCTTCCCTGATGCTAGTATTTCGTAACCCTTTTTTTTAGGGGTAAATTCATCAAATGAGTGCTCCTTCCCTGGGTGGAGCAAAAAGGTCTGTCCAACTTAAATCTAAATTGCTCTTTTAATTACCCTTTACGTTCCAGGGTCAAGGTCACCTGTTTAGACAGTCTCGCGACCCCGGTAGTCGTTTTGCTTTACGGGAACCCCGTCAGTTTTTTGCAGCTCTTTGAAACGTGTCTGAAATAGGCCGCGCCGTCAAAACCCATGTCCGATGGTCCCTGATCGGATAGCGAGTTTCGCAATCCTATAATTCCGAATGTAAAGAAAAAGTATGAACACTTACCTGAATGGGCAGGGATTGGAGGTACCCGTTTTACTCGGGACTTCTAGGCTGGTCGTTGTGGCAAGCATACAATATACTCTACAAATTCACGGGGTTCACTTGATATACGTATCACTTCACTATCCGCCGCCCGGGATGAGATTATGCGTATTTCATCCCATTTACACTTCGCCTTGTGTTCACTTTTGTTCCCAATTGGCCCCACACACCATTCACAGTTGATCTCATTCGCAGTACCTACCAGTCTGTCAATTAGTTTCTAGTCTAGCGAAACCTTTTCTTTTCTATATAGTTTTTACATTACTTTTAATGGAGAAGCGCGGGACCAGTTTTTGTGTCACTTCGCGGGGTTTTCATGAAGATAGTTCTCATTGCCACCGCAGAGAGGCGCTAGCGTTGCGCCAATTTTAAATTAGGAAGAGAACGAAAGGGATAATACCTAGGATTAAACGCTCTTGCTCAAGCCGTGATGCAATGAAATTCGATTTTCGAGAAGTAGAAATCATCCTTACTACTACGACTTAAAGACGCCGCCAATATGAAAAGTGCGGTTACTTGTGGGTAGATAGAAAAAAAACTAACTCGCCTCGATGACGTAAGTCAGTCGAATTGCATCATTATATCGTAGCAATAAGGATAATTTTCTTTCTTTCTTTTCGTTAGCGTTGCCAATTGATTAAACGCGTCACGAGCACAGGTGTTTAGAAGAATAGGTTTAATGTTTATCTACCCACATAATATACTAGTGAAATGGGTGTGTACTACTTAGTATAACACCTCTGCTTAAAACTTCTTTTATTGTGGTAAACTTATCGAATGAGTCCTTCCACCAGTTACTGTCAGGCTCGTACTGACTAAAATCCACGGTGTCCTTCTATAGCCAAGACACTAGTCCCGGAACCCCGTCAGACCTTGACGCTATAAGGTGGGCCTCGTCAGATAGCTGACAGCTTTATTGAGGTGCGCGTGGAACACGAGCCGCTCTCGAAGCGGACATGGTTCATGATCAGACGGCAAGTCACCCAATACTCGCAGTCCGATGCGAAATAGTCTCGCGACGTCCGTTGTTGCCGTGGGGATCTGCTGCAGTGGGTGGGCCTGACCTGTCCTGTCCCTCACGATGCCGCCTCCGCTTTCGCTAGCATGACCGCTTCGTAGAAGGTGGCGACCGCTTCCCTGTGCCTTAAAACCGTAAACCTTGGGTTTGATATTATGTAAATAAAGAACTAGGTATCTACCTAAATAACAAACAGTAGAATATACATTTTTACTACGAGTAAAATAAAACCTACGACTCTTTTATTTCAGTTCAAATCAAATACTGAATACTGTATTCCTAGACAGGAATTTAATAATAGCCGTTTTATTGTACTATTGAATATTCCTTTTATTTACTCTGAATATTTAATAGGACCACTACAATAGGTAAAGGTAACGAAGTATTACAAAATAAATATTTACTCAACACAAAATGAAACTCAATTTGGAGTGTGATTTTTAAATATTTCTGTATTTATTTATTTGAAACAAACAATTTTACATTTAGATTAAAATCGCGTGCAGGGGCGGCGTAGTTCGGGAGCCAAAACTTCCTGTCCATGAAGTGTTCCGTACAATCTATTTTTAATTATTTATTATTTAATAGTGGCAACAGAAACTACACATTCATTGATCAACTGTCTACCTATCACGAATCATGAGTTTGCTCGTTGAAGCCTTGAAGGACAGCACAGCAGGGGCTTATTATTAATAGGGTCCCGTTGTTTACCCTTCGCGTACGGAACCGTAAGGCGCGGGCCACATAGAAAAGACGTAAGACGCAGACGGGGCGGAGACATATTATGTCTCTTCGGCGTCTGTTTCATACAAAATCGCAAAAAGGTTGCAAAAATTTATTCCAATCAGTAAAAACTTATACCAGCGGACGTTCGTAAACGGGGCAGATTAAATTTTAGTTAGTTTTATTTTTTACCTCTCGGTGTGATTGAACGGGGTGTTTGACATTTAGTCAGTTTAAATTTAAACTGGATAATTGATTTAAACGCAGCCCCTTTCAGCGAACCGCTAGTTTAATTTATATCCGGCGAAATATCGCCGGCTGACAGCACAGCAGGGGCTTATTATTAATAGGGTCCCGTTGTTTACCCTTCGCGTACGGAACCGTAAGGCGCGGGCCACATAGAAAAGACGTAAGACGCAGACGGGGCGGAGACATATTATGTCTCTTCGGCGTCTCTTTCATACAAAATGTATAGAAGCGTCGCGACGTAAAACATACAGAGAAGACGCGTCGCGGGCGCGACTCTCATATATTTTCGCCAGCCAGTCTTTTCTATGTGGCCCGCGCCTAAGAAGCAACACCGGTATTACACATTTTTAGAATTAACTTTTATTTGTTTTGTCAATTTTTGGCGGAACCAGTTGCTTGATAAGTAGATTAGTAAATTATTATTTAAAATGTTATTGTTTTTTACAGAATAAAAAAAAATGCATTTCTTTGAAAGCATTTTCTGTCAAAGTTTAATACTAACCTTTAATACTGCTGATTGCATACTTACGTCATTATGTTCATCATACATTTGGCCACGAACTCATTATTTTGATCAAAGGAAACCATCCACTTCCCACGCTTGGGGAAACCACAACAATTACTGAATTTCCAAAACAGTCGCTCTAATTTAGGTCAGACCCAATCTGCTGATAGATCTTGTGGGAAACCCTTGTTGGTAAAATGGGGGACTGAAATAAAGAACGAAGTAAAATAAAAATTTGCAAAAAAGTTGTTGACTTTTGTAAAAAAAATTGGCCAATGAGTGACTTCATTAATGAAGAAATCCTTTCTGTATAATTTCAAATGTTGGAGAACCAAGTTTGTAATTAAGTAAGTATTCTTCATTTGCATAAAATGTGTTACAAAGAGTGTTATAATATTTTAGCTCAGGACACATTCTTTCATAACAATGGTGCTTTTAACCAAAGCTTAAAACCTAAGTAGTTCAAAACTAAGACAAATGTGAACACTAATATGGAGGAAAAAAGGCTACGCATGCCTCACCACAAAGGCTTCATTTAGATGATTTCGATGCAAGAAATTGCACGCGACACATGCATTGCGGTATTTGTATCACCAACTGAATTCATTGCTCATTAATAGTCCGCAATGTAGTTAAACTTGCATGCAACCGTTTATTCCCCTCCAGCAATACCCCTTACTTTCACACTGTTACTGGTTGGGAAAAATATTCGTCATTGAATAACTGAACAGTGTTGTTGGTTACTTGCATGCAATGCTTGCACCGTGTAAATGGGCCTTTAGTACACATTGGTGCTCGACTCAAGGAGAGCCAACTTCAACCCAGTGGCTTAGCTAAAGCCGTATCATATACGGGGCCCCCAAGTGTCAAAGGCCCCCGACGATAGGAATAAAAATAAAAACAGAAGAAGTTGCTCTTAAAATAATGAAAACTAAAATTAGCTCCAATTATCGAACTCCTAACATAGCTCAATTTTCAAAAGGCTATAATGTAGTTGTCATAAATGAGATACGATCAGCATTCTCAATTTTCCAGCTCCCTTCAAAATTCTCTTAATGAAATCATTAATAGCATTAGTTACACGAGTCAGAATGATATTGTCTTTATTCTGCAAAACAGTACACTTGGATTAGAAGCCCCCCCCTCAAGTAAGTTTTGATACGGAGCCCCTTCTGGCCTAGCTACGCCACTGGCTCAACCGGCCGGCTAAAAGCCTTAGGCGCGGGCCACATAGAAAAGACGTAAGACGCAGGGGCGGAGATAGCTTGACATAAAAATGTAGAAAACCGGAAGTCGCCACTGTCTTCGCGCTACCAACACTTTGAATGTTTTTTTTTTTTCACTTATTACGTTAGTTTTATGGCACAATAATAAATCTAACAAACCTGCGGTCTTTGTTTACATCAAATATCAAAGATATTAAAACGCTGTCAGAAATAAAAATTTTAGTTCCGTTTCAATCCGTTCTGGCCAAGCTGTATGTCTCTTCGGCGTCTCTTTCATACAAAATGTATAGAAGCGTCGCGACGTAAAACACACAGAAGAGACGGGGCGCGGGCGCTCTCTCATACATTTTCGCACGTCCGCGACGCGTCCTCGTCTTACGTCTTTTCTATGTGGCCCGCGCCTTAGGTATACCGCCAAGAGCTTTTCCAATTATAGATTTAGTAACTCAATAATTATTTTCACAGTTCAGTAATAGAATACTAATACATATTCAGCTCCTGAGGTGACGTATATTGATTAGTATATTACTGTCGCTTACTGTTACGAGAAGATTCCGGCCATGATTTATGTTTCCCGCAAGCTGAATGAAATGCGGAAGAAGTAACTATTAATGTTAATATATCGTTTAAAATATTAATTATGGTTTAGAGATCAAGTTGCTTGCACCTGCCTTTTGTTGCATAATCAAGTAGGTATTAAGTACTTTTCAATTTGTAAGCTTAAATAATCCCGTGTTCATGTTCAACGTTTGAGAAAATTCTTTACACTACGTATCATGTCTTCTTTGCTACCGACGGCGACGATATTACAGATAATTATGACAAAATTATTAAATAAGCGAATTATCTACCTATTATTTGAAATCATTATGCGAATTACCTATTAGCATATTCTTTTATTATTTAGTGCCGAATGCAAAAAAAGAGGGTAGATCGTTTTGTCTGCTCATAAATAGCAACCCGTAATTGACTTCAGTTCATCCGTGATCATGGCGCTTGCAACAGTGCCGTAATATCGGAAACTCAAATAACAGTTCTAAATTCAAATAACAGTGTTAGTGACCGTGTCAGTTTAAAAACTTATATTTGAAATTTATAATGCATGCCAGTTACAAAAATAAGAATATCAATCAAAAATCGAACACTAACTTTTTTTTAATAAATGTTTCTCTTTGTCTCAATCTAGTCCAGAGGCATAGATGAGAACTAAAATGGAGCGACCAGCACGCGTAGCATGGCGATTAGATCTCAAGACAAAGTCATTTCATCGTTATTTCTAAACAAATCGACTGTTTTTTTGCAAAAGTATGACATGATTCGTACACCATTAAAGACTAGAATCATAATTATCACTTCTATATTTTAAACATTGCTATGCTTGAATCGATAAAAATCTTTTACGTTCTGTCATTTTGTCTATTCTCGCGTCGACAAAACCCGTTTCTACTGCGCCATGCTACGCGTGCTGTTTGACGTTTATTTTTGTAGAAACTCTTCTAAAGTTGATCTTAATACTAAATGAATATCCAAGTTCTCTAAATAAACACAATCTCCACATACCGGAAAACCAGTAAAGCAAACAAAAAACGGGAACAACTCCAGTAAGTCATAATTATTATTTAATTACAGTGTACTATGATAAGTGTTGATTGTTTTGAACATAATTACAGGCCTCTGTTGGCCCCCTGTCGGTTTCCGTGGGCCCTTGATGGCCGATGAGCATTATAATTATACGCTATTTGGTTTTAAGCGGTAGGCTTGATGATTTTTTGAGATACTCGAGCGGTGAGAGTGATTTTTTTGTTATTAAGGGGGTAAACTGGAAACATGCAGTGCAGTTAATTAATTTTAAAATGAAGGACTCGCAAGTCTACAACTCTACACCAACATGATGTGAATAGGGTATTTGACAGTAAAAATGTAATTTATCCATCAGTAAGCCTCAGGGGTTGAATGTGGAGAGAGACGTTTAGGGGTCGAACGCGGAAGAGGGTAGAAATTACTGGGGGTTGAATGTGGAATAAACCAGATTATCAATTAATATTTTTTGATATATATATATTTTTTTTCTTACATAAACCAAAATTGTACACTTACTATACCATACTTAAAGTGCAAAACGGTGTAGGTTCCGTTTTCACATCAAAATGCCTGCTCCAATTTAAATTAATTTCAGTAGGTACATAATAGATAGTTGAAGGACCCTAAGTTTAGGCTTTATGTATATGCGGGGGAGTCGGAGGTAGCAAAGCCGCTGGCTACAGTTTCTTTATATTTTCTTTCAAGTTAGAGCATTTTAAATACCACTCTAGTGAGACACGAAATATCGTTAAATAATCTACTTAGATCAAACCACCGTTTCAACCAGTAAATAAGCTACGAGGTTTATTTAATAACCTCAAATCCTCTTTTCACACCGCGTAAGCAACGACGATAAATTACTAGACTCCGCATGCACGATCTAAGGAACAAAAACTATTCTGTCAACTCGCTGAGGTACTACGTAAGCGAGGGGGACGGGGTACTGCGTTGTGATTGGCTAACTCAAGGTCTGTTCTGTCTCAACGTATGTTTACGGCTCACAGGAGTGGTCGAAATGAGACGGATATAAGACTTTTTTGCCTAATGTGTTGACAGACATCGGTCGCCTGTTATAAGCTAGGAGTCTAGTAATATAATATCGTCGTTGCGCGTAAGTGCCTATTTAAGTAAGTACGTAAGTGTTTTAGGAGATAAACACATAAATAGTATTTAATTCTACTTAGTTTCATTGATATCTACACCTTTTTTTTTTTTTAGCGTGGTAAAATCATCAAATGAGTCCTCCAACCCCGGGCAGGGCGGGAGGGACTGTCAGACTTCTACTGACTAAAATCCACGGTGTCCTTCAATAGCCCTTTCTGTTCCGGGGTCACGGTAAGGAAATAATCCCGCGACCATTGATATCTACACCTAACTGACATACACACTTCATCACAAGTTTTTACCGTAAAGGTTTTTTTTTAATATTTACCGTAAAGATGAACGCCATGTCCGTCCGTCCGTCCGTCCGTCCGTCCGTCCGTCCGTCCGTCTGTCCGCAGTTTAGCTCAGAGACGCACAGTACTAGAGAGCTGTAATTTGGTGTAAATATATGGATTTGTTGTGCCGAAAAAGTGGTAAAATAAAATCTCGTAAAATATTTTTTTTTAGGGTATCTCCTGTACACGTAAAGTGGGGATGTTATTTTTTTTTCTCGCGTACCCCATAGTGTGGGGTATCATTAAATAGGTCTTTAAAAAATATTGACAGTTTCCATTAACAATTTTTTAATAAAAAAATTGGTTTGTGAAATATTAAGCTTTAAAGTGCTAAATTTTGCTCGACTCGAGTGTCCCCCCCCTCTACCAGCTAAACGGTTATGTGTGGGGGTGTGAAAAAATTCACAATAGTAGTATATATAACGAAGTTTAAAAGAAAATTGTCATGACTTAGTAGGCTTTACAACTTTACGAGTAATAGTCGACCAACTTATAAAATGTACTTGGATAATATTTTTCTTAAACAAAATGTATCGGAGAACATGTTATTCAACTGCAAATGTAAGTTTGTCAACTTTATTTTTACAGCTCTAATAGGTATGTTTTACGGTATGTTTTTTGGGGATAGGTAGGTTTTTATCGTCAACTATTTTTAACTAACTTCAAAAAAAGGAGGAGGTTCTAAATTCGTCGTAATCTTTTTTTTAAATGTATTTTGCCCGATTTCTCGAAGACTCCTGGACCGATTTTGAAAATTCTTCTTTTTAAAATTAAATTCAGCGAATCAGTTTAGTTAGTTCGCATAAGTATTTTGATGGGCAACTACGGAACCCTACACTGTGCGTGGCCCGACACGCACTTGGCCGGTTTTTATTTTGTCGAGTTGAAAAAGCCAAACATCGATAGGTACGAACATTTTCACCATCTTTCTAGCAAACGCTCTAGTCGATGGTTGTTATTATTTTTTTCTTTTTGAAAATGTCAGATTTGACAGTCGGTAAAAACTCGTCAGAACGCTCATTACAAGTGAATGCTTTAAGTATTATTATTTTTAAACATTGCCCCACCCTTGCTGTCTAGTGTCTTCTGAGAAACCCTGGAAGTAATAGGTACACTACTACATACACTATAAGCACTTGAGAAAGTATATCAGTGAGTTTAATATTACTCAATCGATCGTGACTATAACCCACGAAGTCAACGGGCTCAGCCGTAATCCCACAATATTATCCAAGATTAATTTATCTAATTCACTTAAACTCCATTATTCAATCATTAAAGCAATCATGATTGATGTCAATGTCTGTATTTGACTCTAAGCCGCCATCTTAAATATTTTGACGTTTCATTCATTTCTTTTTGACAGGTTTGTTATTGATATTTTGGAACGTAGGTTTGAGGTTTAATTTTATTTATCGATTCAACTTGGATTGGGTTAATGTCGTACATTTAAAATGTTTGACATGTATTATTCCGGAAAGTTATGGCTGATAATGTGATCGGTAACGTCTTACTTAAATTATTTACATAGATGTTGTAGCCGCGAGTAGCAACTTTCTTAGTTTGTAAGTTGGCACTACTTCCATATTTGAATGTGCGTCCTTTGCGCGCGTTCGTACGTTGCACACTTGTTTAATTATACACCAGTACCCCTAGCACGAATATTTGTAGGTTTCGTGTCGCCACCCTATCGTGCCGTCGATACAATAACGGAATACAACGAAAGTCGGAAGCACGAAGCACTTCCGAATTCGTACCGAGGGCGCGATACGAAAACGTTGGTGACGTCATACTAACGTAAATAGGGACGGGAAAAATAGAACGAATGATCGTACTCTTGAATGAATGTTTCGTCCAGAAACTGGATTTTTGATAGAAAATAAGTGATTTTTGGGCATTTAAAATTTTAATATTGTTCAATTTATGACGCAATACAAAGGAACTGCAGAAACAGTTAATATTCAGTTAGAAAAATGGCGTAATAATTAAACTAATCACTAAAACTTTGTGTTTGATTTGACTGCGTCCCTAAACGTACGTCTGTCATGCTGGCACAAATAAAAAGCCATGAAAAAAGTTTATTTTGAAAAAAAAAACCTGTGTCAAACCTAATGTCTATACTTATTGTCAAATCTTTCCGCTGTCAAGAGGTTTCAAAACAATGTTCAATGATTTGTTATTTTTCTTTTGATTTGTTATATTTCTTGCTATTCCAGTAAACTGCGATAACTAAACGGAAGTATTCATAATGGAGTAAATAAGTAATTGACACCCTGATCCAGAAGGTCTGATAAACGGTTGAACAGAAGGATCCCCCACGACGTTCAATGATGAGACGAGGCTCTCGTTCTTCCTCTCGTTTGGAGATTCGGTGAAGAGCTTGAATTAGAAGACAGTACTTCTCGATAAGGCTTGCATTATGAAGAAATTCCTATCTTTGAGGTTCTAACTTGCAATACATTGAACTGTGTTTTATAACAAAATGTTTATTTGTATTTTTGAATGTAAATGTTTAAAATCCTTATAAATCAATACGAATGTGAGTTTGTTTTTGAGTTACGTTATACTGCTGGACCGATATTAAATAGCACAGAGTAAGTGGGGCCTGGAGACGATCGTAGGTTAAGGAGCATATTTTGTTATAGCATTTAATGTAAAATGTAATGTAAAAATAAAGAAAAGCTATATGAATATTCTGTGTTCGATGATTTTATTTATTTTATTAATCATGACAATAATATCACTCAATGAATCAAGCAATGATTGAGGGCCATCGGGCCATCATAATACGGTTGCTAAAAGATCTATGTAATCCTGTCATGCTTCCCGCACTCGGTGCACTTATTTTTTGTCAATTATGGCAGCATAAATAGAAAGGTAACATATTATTATAATAAATATTGGAGCACACATTCATTTTCTAACAAAATATATCAACACAACCACTTATATTATAATTTTATCGCTAAAATAAAATGCGACGAATGTTTTCTCACTGTCAAATTTGAAGTGAATAAATATTCGTAAAACTCGTAAGCCAGCCTTCGACAGTTACGAAACTATCCGTCATTTTATGTCTTTGTGCTACCTATTTTCATACAAACGGCTCAAATAACGTTTACGTTTACGTACGAAGACGATACGAAACGTACATGTATTTGTTCGTGCTCTGAAAATTTGTTCAATTTACGTTCACCAGAGGCGCTGTTCAAGTTCCCATACAAAATGCTTTCGGAGACGATACGAATACTTTGTCGAAAGTGATTCGTGCTAGGGGTACAGTACCCCTAGCACGAATCACTTTACACGTAAACGTAAACGTTATTTGAGCCGTTTGTATGAAAATAGGTTGCACAAAGACATAAAATGACGGATAGTTTCGTAACTGTCGAAGGCTGGCTTACGAGTTTTACGAATATTTATTCACTTCAAATTTGACAGTGAGAAAACATTCGTCGTATTTTATTTTAGCGATAAAATTATAATTTAAGTGATTGTGTTGATATATTTTGTTAGAAAATGAATGTGTGCTCCAATATTTATTATAATAATATGTTACCTTTCTATTTATGCTGCCATAATTGACAAAAACTAAGTGCACCGAGTGCGGGAAGCATGACAGGATTACATAGATCTTTTAGCAACCGTATTATGATGGCCCTCAATCGTTGCTTGATTCATTGAGTGATATTATTGTAATGATTAATAAAATAAATAAAATCATCGAACACAGAATATTCATAAAGCTTTTCTTTATTTTTACATTACATTTTACATTAAATGTTATAACGAAATATGCTCCTTATCCTACGATCGTCTCCAGGCCCCACTTACTCTGTGCTATTTAATATCGGTCCAGCAATATAACGTAAAAGCACAAAAACAAACTCACATTCGTATTGATTAGTATGGATTTAAAACATTTACATTCAAAAATACAAATAAACATTTTGTTATAAAACACAGTTCAATGTATTGCAAGTTAGAACCTCAAAGATAGGAATTTCTTCATAATGCAAGCCTTATCGAGAAGTCATCATCATCAGCCTATAATGTTCCCACTGCTGGGACACAGGCCTCCTCTCTGTGAGAGGGAGTGGGCCATAATCCACCACGCGGGCCCAGTGCGGATTGGTGGATGTCACATGTCTTCGAATTTTTGGTTCTAGGACATGCCGGTTTCCTCACGATGTTTTCCTTCACCGTTTTGAGAGCAGTGGTGATGAAATAAATTACACAAAGTAATGCGCCAGGCGGGGTTCGAACCCACGACCTACAACTCGTAAGTCGGGACCGATACCACTGGGCCACCAATGCTACTCGAGAAGTACTGGCTTTTATCTAATTCAAGCTCTTCACCGAATCTCCAAACGAGAGGAAGAACGAGAGCCTCGTCTCATCATTGAACATCATGGGGGATCCTTCTGTTCAACCGGTTATCAGACCTTCTTGATCAGGGTGTCAATTACTTATTTACTCCATTATGAATACTTCCGTTTAGTTATCGCAGTTTACTGGAATAGCTTACAGAAATATAACAAATCAACAGAAAAATAACAAATCATTGAACATTGTTTTGAAACCTCTTGACAGCGGAAAGATTTGACAATAAGTATAGACATTAGGTTTGACACAGGTTTTTTTTTCAAAATAAACTTTTTCATGGCTTTTTATTTGTGCCAGCATGACAGACGTTCGTTTAGGAACGCAGTCAAATCAAACACAACGTTTTAGTAATTAGTTTAATTATTACGCCATTTATCTAACTGAATATTAACTGTTTCTGCAGTTCCTTTGTATTGCGTCATAAATTGATCAATATTAAAATTTTAAATGCCCAAAAATCACTTATTTTCTATCAAAAATCCAGTTTCTGGACGAAACATTCATTCAAGAGTACGATCATTCGTTCTATTTTTCCCGTCCCTATATACGTTAGTCTGACGTCACCAACGTTTTCGTATCGCGCCCTCGGTACGAATTCGGAAGTGCTTCGTGCTTCCGACTTTCGTTGTATTCCGTACGGCACGATACGGTGGCGACACGAAACCTACAAATATTCGTGCTAGGGGTACTGTTTACCGCTGATTTCCGCCTTTTATTGAAACGCTCTTTGCACATGTAATCTTAGATTACTTATAGAATGTCAAGACTCCGTGTTCAAAACAAAAAGTCTTCGCCTGTCTGTCCGTCTGTATATCACAGCCACTTTTTTCCGAAACTATAGGAACTATACTGTTGAAACTTGGTAAGTAGATGTATTCTGAAGAAGACAGACATGACGAATCTAGAGTTCCGTTTTTTTGCCATTTGGCTACGCAAACCTTAGAGGATTGCACGATTTTTCATTTTTAATGTTATGAAGCGTCGAGTCTTCACATTCCAACGATGCGATATTACATATTTATGTCCTACTTTGAACAAAACGGACATAATTAAAATCAGATAGAGAAAAATGTATGTTAGGACTGCCGTCGCATTTCCTCATTCCAACTTCCCATTTTTTTCATTTTATATCCTACGGCATGGCAGTAGCATTAAAACAAAAGCTGCAATTTCAATTAACATTTCACAGAGTAGACTTTTCTGTTAATTAGAACCTCTATTGAATTGGAAACGTATATTTATCAGAAATTCTGCAGAAATTCCTGTATGTTATACTCATCATGTTATACTTTGATAATGTTCTAATTAGATTTGATGCTCCCGGTTTTATTCGTATTCGTCGTGTATAGGATTATATTCGTTAAAGTTATGTTAACAACAAAAAAAAAAACCGAATCCAACAAAAAAGTAGGTTCTCAGTTCGACCTGTATGTTTGTCCGCGATTATCTCGCGTTTGGCTAAATCGACTTTGATGCGATTTTTAGAAAAGTGCTCAGTACATTCTGGAGAAGGTGTAACAATGATGGATATTCCGTGACATTACCCGCATGGAACCGTTTTTGCTTACTTGGACTGTACATTTTCAGACGCCGATTATACGAAGATATTTTTAATCTAATAAGTTTAAATATGGTACAAATAGGGGTCTTTTAATATAATGACATTTGCATCACCCCAATTTGCATCCATACATTTAAAAATACATAACTTCAAAACCAAATTCCATTCATTTCAATTTAGCTGCAAAACAAATTGTAACAATGGCGTTAACATCGCACTCAGCTGTTGTCGGATTCTCCTAATGCATTCTACAGCTAAAATCCCGGCTAAGCAAGATGTCACTCCTGAGGGTTATGCGGGTCAAAAACGGCCACTTAGCAATATTGCTAATGCTTATACTTCGTGATTGCCATAAACGTCATTTTGTCTCTTTAAAGAGTAAGGTAAAGGGAGATTATTTTGGTGAGACAGGTAACTCAGTGATAGAGCCTTAAACGTCTCGCAAAACGTTACCTATGCATGCTGTAATGCGAAATGATGTGTCACTACGTCTTGTCCACTTTAGTGGTGAACTAGTTGCATCGTTTCGCATTACTGCATGCATAGCCTATAGCCCTTTACCTTATGGCAATTCTAACCAGCACGCAGTCAATGCTATCAGTCTGGTGGCGGGAGTATCTCATCAGGGCCAAAGCCAGCCAGGTTCGCAGGACTGTCTCATCAGATACCCCTGACCCTGGAGCGTAAAGGACTATTGAAGGAACATCGTGCGGATTTTAGTCAGTAACAGTCTGACAGTCCCTCCCGTCACGTCCTGTTTAGGATGATTCATTTGATGATTTTACCAAGCTAAAAAAAACAGGCCTATAAGTCTATGTTTATTACAAGCAATTCTACTTGTGCGAAGTGTGCTTGTATGCAGATTTTCTAATGACGCTGCTGGAAATTCACAATGTGAACTATAGGAATATTGCCAAGTGTCGGCTTTAGACCCGCTGTCCCACGTCGGATGCCGGCGACATCTGGCGAGGTAATCTGAAAACCACTTAACCGCATGGACTAAGGATCTCTAGATTGTAGTGGTCGTATAGACTGTCAGCTGCATGTGCGTATTCGATGACATGGTGTACGTTGTTGTGGAAAATGGTCTCTCGGTAAAGTTTTTAGTAAGAAGGTAAGACTAATTTTATGAAAAACCTGCTCAACTGGAGATTACAACCCAAATGTTCTAGAACCAAACAGACATGTCATCATAATCATCAGCCGGAAAACGTCCACTGCTGAACAAAGGCCTCCCCCTAAAGGGCTCCCGCACACGGGTGACAAAATGCCGCCACACGCCACTCGCGCGATTCCGCACCCCTCTCTCTCTTATCTCCAGTAATGCATTGGTTAAAAAAAGTAGCAGCCATCGACCGCAAGTGTCGACCACCGGCCACAAATGGCTGTCGAGCGCTTCAGCTACCTCTGTAGCCGCTGCTAGCTTCTCGTGAGGGCGTTTGCGGCTGCCGCGATTGGCTCGTGTGCGACGACACTAAAGATAGGGGTTGCCATAATTCCCACGTTTGGCAGATGGCTTGGGGTCACCGAAAGTTTAAGGTGCAGCGCAGACGGCACACTTTTTGTGCGATCGAGTCTGCGATTTTTCACAGACTTCTTTTTTTTCTGTACTTCATGTACAAAATAATACTTCGCGATCTCTGCACGATTTCCATAGCGTCTACGTCCCTACAGCTCTGCCGACAGAATGATCGAAGATGTGCGTCGTGTGCGTTGAGTCTGTGAAAAATCCGCGACCGACTTTTTGCGCGTCGTGTGCGTTACTGCATATAATTGCATAGGTTCTATTTTCACAGACTAAAAAGTGCGTCACGGATAGTCTGTCGTCTGCGCTGCACCTAAAGGACGCTGCTGCCCGTCCTTCGGTGACACCTACAAACCAGTGCCGGATTTATGTTTTTTATGAGTGTAGGCTACTTTATTTCCGCCGCCCCATGTACATGTACTTACATACCTTTCTAAAATAATAATTTTCCATTTTTAGTAAAGAAGGCCTTACAGTTAAATAAAATTAGAATTAGCGTAATGAAATAAAAATCAAGATATACATTTTTTTACGGGCCTTTTTAATAGCAAAATCATTAATAATATCATCATAGTTTAGGGTGTTCATTATCTCGGCTTCTATGTAGAGAAGAGCTAGAGAATTCATTTTTTGTTGAGACAATGAAGACCTTTGATAATTCTTTACGCGTTTTAAACAGGAAAAACTCCTTTCCCCAGAACAATTTGTAGCAGGAGTGGAAAGTGCAATGCGGAGAGCTATATCCAAGTTAGGGTATACATTAGACAGACTTTGATTCCTCAAAAAAGTTGAGAGACTGAGTAATGAGTTTGATTCAGCCTTCACTGCACACTCTGCAGTTTTATCAGAGGAAATGTGACTTTGAAAATGCACACATTCTTGAATCAAATCGTCCTCTAAATCATTGGTATAATATTTTACGAGAGACTGAGCTTTTTCTGTAACTGTTTGTGTTGAAAGTTCAGTCATTTTTGTTAAAAATGAAAAGGAGAACATTCACGCTTCATACATTTTTGGGCCTTTTCTGAAAGTGCCGGCCAACGAAAAAAATTGGTACCTATAGGTAGTACTAGTCATTTGGAGCAATAGTTACTATGGCACAAAAGTTGTAGGATTGCTCTCGGCCAAGTTATACAAGTTCGAAGATTCGTAATTCTCATACATTTTTGAATTTCTGAAAGTGCCGAGAATCACCAAATAATGATAAGTATTGCTAGAACTAGCGACCTCAAGTAATTTAACATAACGCCTGTAATCCCTGAGGGGTTGCGCAGAGGAGTACCGAATAAAAATAAATAATAAACTGTTTATTTTTTGTGAAAAGTAATAAAAACATTTTAAAAATATACAAATCAGCTGGTGAGACCAGCATCGGGAATAGAACCGAGGTTGCCTGTGGTTAGGGGTCTTAGGAGAGGAATCTCCTAACAACACGAGACGTGATCAGCACTGCTGCTTTTTGAATCAACCCTTTTTAGGGGGGAAAAAAATCATCAAATGAGTTATCTCGCTCTGGGCTGAGCTGTAGAGACTGTCAGACTCCTGCTGACTAAAAGTCCACCCTCTTCATTCGGTTGCCCTTTGCGTTCCAGAAACTAAGACAGTCGACGAGCCGGTACCTACATTTCATTCATACATTTGTTGTTTTCTCAAAGAGCCTCATAGCTTTTGGAACGCGATACTGTCGGGTCCCCAATTACCGGTGAGACGGGTTTGCCTCACCGTCCAGTCAACGAGACTCGACTGATACTCGTCCTTGACATCCCGTGGAACTTCAAGGAGCATTTCCGACGTTTGTATCAAAAACAGGATCGAGCCGGGGCTGCCTTCAAGCTGTTACCCAACCTTGCGAGGCAAACGCCGCTTTCTGAAGGCTCTACGTGGAAGTGGTACACACAAGCTAATCGCACCAGGGGATCATGGCTATTCGGGTGATCCACTCATACACATAGATGCTGGAGGATCTGCTTCCAGAACACACGTTGGCAATCCGGAAAGGAGGCTGCCACTTCTTCTGCTTCAGTAATGACAGCGAAGGTAGGAGCAGAACACGCGAAAGAGGACGACCTCGAAATCTCAATCCAGTCGCGTACGGCAAGTAATGCGGAGCTAGTTGTCTTATCAAGGATCAGGCCCAGGACGACTGCATGTCGTGTTCCACGCGCGTCTAAATAAGCTTTCAGTGGCCCTTATGGAGCCAAACGCCTACCGGCTTGCGGGACTATCTCAGCAGGATAGGTACCGTAGCATGGTTGATGATTTTATTACCCGAAAAACGTGGTTGATTCAGAAAGCAGTACTTTTGGTCACTACTCGTATTGTTAGGACGTTACTCTGCCAAGAGGCCTACCACAGGCAGCTTCGATTCTGTTCCCGATGCTGGTCCCACCAGCTGATTTGTATATTTTAAAATGTTTTTATTACTTTTCACAAAAAAACAGATTATTATTCATTTTAATTCGGTACACCTCTGCCCGGGTTGGCCAGAGGTTTTCAGGGATTACAGGCGTTATGTTAAATTGCTTGAGGTCGCTAGTTCTAGCAATTCTTATCACTATTTGGTGATTCTCGGCAGTTTCAGAAATTAAAAAATGTATGAATATTACGAATCTTCGAACTGGTATAACTTGGCCGAGAGTATTCCTACAACTTTTGTGCCATAATAACTATTGCTCCAAATGACTAGTACCACCCATAGGTACCAACCACTTTTAGAAAAGGCCCAAAAAAAATGATGTCCTTTGTCTTTAAAGTTTAAGTAAAACCATGACAAAATCTGTGGACGTGTTTGACTTTTATCCTCGTAAATCGAGTGACCGTCCTCTGAAATCTGCCGCCCCTAGGACGCTGCCGCCCCTAGGCCGCGGCCTATGCGGCCTATTTATAAATCCAGGACTGCTACAAACCCGCAATATGCTTGAGTGATGGAATACGACTAATTCATGTAGTACAATTCACTAATTTTGGCCTACGGAAACACAGATATTTCCTAAGGCAATAGTTCAAAAAGAAGATTTACACAAGTTAGAGAGCCAAAGCCTGCCGGGTCGCGGGACCGTCTTATCCGGTAATCGTGGCCACGGAACGTAAAGGGAAATTGAAGGACACCGCTGATTTTAGTCAGTACAAGTCTGACAGTCCCTCCCGTCCTGCCATGGGGCTCATTGAATGATTTTACCACGTAAAAAGAAAAGAAAAAGGCTTGCCCAGTGCCTAAATTGGTAGAACTGTACAACATGAAGAAGGATTTTCTTATTTTTTCTTTGGGTGAAAAACTAGTTAGTTGCGTATCGTCAATCACCGGGTCAGAAAAACTTCATTTAGGTCAACTGCTCAATTCAACCCTCGATCCATCAGTGAAATGCTTAAAAATAATTTGACTACTCCGGAAAAAACAAACAAATCGTAATGTAATTTCAGAATTTCACCAAAACCTAGACCTAGACGACACCGCAGTTTGTTTCAAAATTGAACATATTTAGGTATTTCAAGTAAAGCAGTAGCAGGCACATTTGACTTATCAAAAAAAAAAAAAATAGAAGTTGCTACAGTTCCAGTCACCGAGACAATTTGATCTGTAGGGAAATATACGAAAATTGATTTTTTTAACAAACATGCAGAATGTTTGCTAAAAAACTATTATAAATTTTATGTTAAGTATGTTATACAGGGGTGCTAAGACTAAGACAGGAAATCTCCACGTGCGCCCGTGGATTGGAGTTCCTTCTCGGATACGTCCGGGGGGAAGACCAGTTTTTCGGGCCGGTGCACCCTGGAATGCGGGCAAAAACTCTTCCTTAGGCACAGTGTGCCTAAGGGGTCTCTTTGCCCGTATGCAAATAGCCTGTCAGGTGGACGCTCCAACGCGTGTCCCTCTGAATAGCAGAGGGCACAGCGGCGGAGCGGGCTTGCGGACGGTGAGTAATGGGTAGCTCGCTGTCCGACCAAGGACAAAGCCCGGGTCGGTGGCGCGTCGTGTTTCGCGCCAAATGCCTGCTGGGGTCGCGGGTTTTTTCTTAACTCAGGATACCGTGGCCCCGGAACGTAAAGGCCATCCGAAGGAACACGGGTGGATTTTAGTCAGTAAGAGTCTGACAGTACCTTCCGCCCCACCCAGGGCGGGAGTGACTCATTTGATTATTTTACCACATAAAAAAAAAAAAGTGTGAGGCAACATGAAAAAAACGATTATTGTATATTGATACGTGCCTACCTACATGCACTTCGGAATCATTTTCCCTATAACAAAAGTTCGGAAACATCATTTGTCTGTGCACCGCCATCATTAATCTGTCTCATTTGCGGATGATCATTCGTCTGTCAATTACGCAAACTTCCGTTGGAGGCTTTGGTACAATTTCCTCCTACTTTTACTTTCTTATGGCTTCCAAATGAAGGACCCTCTTTGTAGAAGAAATTCTCTTGTTGTTTCTAACTTTGCGGTTGATTTACATTTTTGGTAGGAAGAAATAATCATTTCTGTCTATTTTAAACCTTTTTTTTTTGGGTGGAAGATCATCAAATAAAATCACGCTACGGATAAAGCAGACACATACTGACTAAAAAACAAGTTTATTCCTTCAATTACCATTTGCGCTCAACGACCGCGATAAATTTTAAGACATTCCTGAAACTATGTTACCCCACTCGGGATCAAGGTGAGTCGTGGGTGCATTTACAGTAGATGAATCTCTCGTTTATACAATCCTGAACAGTGTACATACAAGTGTTTTAGCATGTAAAGGCCATACAATTATATCCCATATATTTTGTTCGTCGGGGAATCGAACTCTCGAAACGAAACGCAAGGCAGCATTCAGTAGCTTATCCCGCCAAACGTGCATGAAATAAAAAGTGAAGTGTTTTATTTAAGTTAAGTTACATTTTAGGACATAACATCACACTTGTAAAATATACAAGTGTGTTAATTTACAATATTATTGTAAAGGGTCAAGGCAAATGTCTAGGTGCCTTTTACTTAAGAGTTGTATGACAAATAGCATTAAACAAAAAAAAATAATGAGGCCGTGTTCAATTTTAGGTTTTGATTAAGTATAAAGAACCAAACATGGAAAAATGTCATAAAAAACATGAAACTATAAAATGTTTCATCAAGCCGACAAACTCAGATTATCATTATTTTTTTTTTTGTATTCAACAGATAAGGCTTTTTAAAACAAACCATAAATAGCATTCTTCCAATAAGTCATAGAGACATTTACAATTTGAACGTAAGAAAATAAAAATACATTATATAAACTGAATAAAAATATTCCTTAAACATTTGACATGCAAAATATAGCTTGCGATTAATATAAATCCTACAACACGGCATCATCTTAATAGAGTGGCATTTTTGTGTCAAACGTAAGACTTATTTAGGGAATATAACGTACTCGTGAGACGAGTACAGGGTGTTTCGTAAAAGGACACATACGAGTTTTTGCAAGATTGAGACGTGTCATTTAGCCCCTCCGTGCACTAGGCGACGCAAGTCTCCAATACCTTACGACTTTGGTATCCAGGTGACTATCGCGAATTCGCGATACATATTCATAGAGGTTCGTACACTGGCACGTGTTAATGGATGTCAAAGTCGTACGGTATCGGAAACTTGCGTCGCCTTGTGTACGAAGGGGCTTATTGGTTCAGTAAGAAACAAGGTTCAGTCAGTTGGAAACTGTTTGTGCTTCTACATAAATGTTGCACGTTGTATGCACTGTTATACATTTGTGTAACTAATTCATTTATTTATTTCTTCATCTTATAACTATCATTACAAGTAAAATCCAATGCGATAAATGTGCGTTTTTTTTATCTTGGTAAAATCATCAAATGAGTCCTCTCACCCTAGGTGGAGCTAACCTTTCCTTAATTGTAAATTACACTAAATAACCAAAACAGGGTTTCATGATTTGCAGGTAAAATTATGCGAAATAAAGAGAATAATATTTTGTGGATCTGTGGGTAAAAATTAGATTACTACTAATAATGATGCATGGCCAGAAATTGCCTAAAATAGAAAGGTTGGAAGGAAAAAGGGGAGGCCTTTGCCCAGCGGGACACAAACTAGGAATTATTAAAAAAAAAAAACTACTAATATTACTCAACCTATCGCTTCGACAATTTTGTCGGTCCGTCTTTCAAACACGCTGTATATCGATATCATTTCATAGGCTGAGAAAACAAACATTATTTATGTACATATGATAAAACAGTCACGGATAAGGTAAATGAATATTTTTACGAAATAATACTAAATGACAAAAGGTTACCAAGCAATACTTAAGTGTATTGCTTACACTATAATTGTTGTGAAAGGAAGATGTTTATTTGGTAAAAAAGGATGAAAATAATGCTGTATTAATACTCGTATGGTATACCTTTGTTTAGGTTTATCTTTTAGAGCTGGGAAAAAAACGAGAGAAAAGAAAAAGAATTCTGTTTATAGTTTATTGGGAACAACCATAGAGGAACAACATAGAAGGGAAAAACCGTAGAAGGACTCATTTGTTTTATCAAGAAATAAAATAGATACACACATCAAAAGTGTCTAGGGATCAAGCATTTTTATGCGGATTTCTTGAGATTGAGATGTGGCTTTGTAATAAATTTATGATTTTATAAATTTATATGGATCCTTTTTGGTGCATTTAATAATTTGAATCAGGAACTGTAAATCAAATTCGAGTAAAAGATGAAAATCAGCTGTCAATATTTTCCCTATAAAAACATACAACGCATTGAAGACATTATTAGTGCTACTGTTTCCTGATTAAAACCAACGTTATTATGGAGCGGCGACGTCATTTAAGCAGGGAAGAAATGCTCAGAGCCGTGGGAATGATAGAAGCTGGTTCCCGGCAACGTACTGTGGCTTTAGCTCTGAATACAAGTCAGAGTGTTATCAGTCGACTTTGGACACGTTACCGAAGCACTGGTACCGTGGCTGAGCGCCATGGAGGACGGTATTGCTGCACCACACGGAGACAAGACCGATACATTCAAATCTTAACTCGAAGAGCTCCAACAATAACCGCCATGATGTTAGCCGTGAGGCTTCATCACTCTTCAGGGAACTTAATTAGCGACCAAACAGTCAGAAACCGCTTGCATGAAGTGAACCTTCATTCCCGAAGACCGCTACGGGTACCACCTATAGCAATGCACAATCGTAGGATTCGATATCAATGGGCTCTTGAACACAGAAATTGGGCAGAAGAACAATGGCGTTTCGTGTGCTTTTCTGATGAGTCTCGTTTTGGTATGAGACCGGATACAAGACGTATACGACACTGGAGAACCCCTGGACGCCAACAGCGATTAAAATCCTGCCAGGAAGTCCATCCTTATAGTGGTGGAACCATCATGGTATGGGCGGGTATTTGGATCGGCGGAAGAACTGAGTTGATTTGGATCAGAGGCAACCTCAACGCTCAAATTTATGCTGAGACGATTGTATCAGACGTCATCGTTCCTCTACAAGTGCAAATCGGTCCCTTATTTCAGTTAATGCATGATAATGCACGACCGCACACCGCAAGAGTTGTAAGACAGACTCTCGCCGCAGCTAACATCAATGTCCTGCCCTGGCCTGCTCAGTCGCCAGACTTGAACCCGATTGAGCATGCATGGGATATGCTACAGAGAAGAGCTCTGCCGAATATGGAGGGTATCCAGTCGCAAGAAGACCTTTTTTTGTTGTTGCAACGAACATGGGCGGCCATTCCACAGCGTGATTTGGATGAACTCATTTTGAGTATGCCAAACCGATGTTCTTGTGTTGTTAGTGTTCGCGGTAGAAACACGGATTATTAATTGTTTAAGTTACCCAATAAAATTTTAAAGAAAACTGTTATTTCAGTCTTTTTTTCGAACTTTAATGTTAGTGGTTCAAATGTCAAAAATCCCTTTATTAGGAAAATGGCAAATTTCTTTATGAATGCAAAGGTGACTTGGTTTATCGTTACTGTGACAAACGATAACACTTTATTTGATGAATCCTTAAAGAACATTTTAATTAATATCAATCAGGAGAAAAGTTATTGCAAAAATATATGTTGATCCCTAGACACTTTTGATGTGTGTATTTAGAAAAACAAAAAACCCGACTGCGTAAAAAAACTAAAAAGAAAGAAACAAGCCCAGTAGTTTAGAATTCACTCATGATTCACACTCACAGTCGGGGCCCATTCAAATTATACCAATCAAATCTTCCCAAGGGGCCCCGACTGGTGAGTGTGAATGAGTGAATTCTAAACTACTGGGCTTGTTTCTTTCTTTTCAGTTTTTTTACGCAGTCGGGATTTTTGTTTTTTACCCGACTGCGCCAGGAGGGTTATGTTTTTCGAGTGTATGTATGTATGTATGTTTCGATGTGTTGCTCTGCAGCCTAAACGGCTTGATGGATTTTAACTTGAGTGGTGTCGTTAGATTCGTCTTAAACGTGAGAGTGTCACTGGGTACATAAAACTGGCCTGCAGAGCAACACAAAGAAATATACATACATACATACCCTCGAAAGACATAACCCTCCTGGCGCAGTCGGGTAAAAAAAAGACTACTACCTACCAGAAAATTCTACGAAGCAAAAACTCCGAACAGAGCTAATGACAGTAGTCATTAATAAGTAAAAACTACTAGGTCTTAAATGAGGTTCTTTCCTCACCTTTTTCGAAGGTCGTACATTATTAGGTAGTAAAACCACTCATTGGGTACTGTCAATGCATATTGGCTCTCATTAGTAGACCGATTCATTAGTAGTTAAAACGCGTGTCGGCTGGACGGAGAAGTCTTTAAAAATATTTACTTTCTTGGAGTACTGTCAACAAATTAGTGAGTTCCGTCGTGAACGTTGACGGACGGGTTCCAAAAATACTTGGTAAGCCCGTCGAGAACAAAGATAAGTGTGTTCAATGATTCGTCATTATTAAAATTAATAGCTAAAGCAGATGTGAGTGACACGGGAACACAAATAGGCACATTGACCCTAAACTAGGGTAGTTGCAAACTATCTACAATAGTTGACACGTTGGCTGTCCGTGCATTACATGTAATGCATTTTTGGTCTAGCTGTGACTTCCGTGCATTGCATGTAATGCATTCGTTAAAGGCAGCTGAACTGCGTTTTCTTGGCTGGTCGAGTGGACGTGTGAGCTAGAGGTTTATTTTATAGGGACGTATGAACAAAGCTGTTTTTAAAAAAACTATTGGACGTACCATGAGATTATCCAAAATAGACGGGACTGATAACGTGTTAAGAGATTAAGTTGTGATTATTATTTGAAAGTATTACTTTTGGTAGAGAGTCGCCATATTACTTATCATTTATTTCGCACCCAAAAACGTAGAACCCTACGATTTTTATGGAATGATTTTAACAGAAAGATCATGTGCGTAGTACTTAAAACCATCGATAATGAGCAATGACTGTATTGCCGAAGTAATATGTAAATGTATACATATAAGGACTGAAACAGGCGGTTCTGTAATTTTTGCCCACCTATAGGCGTAATTTAATGAAAACAAGTAACGGCATTGTGATAACCCTGTGAAAGGTACTTGAATTCATCATAATAGCAACAATGGATAGTAAAGTGTTGGAATTTTTCAAACAAAACCAAATAAATAAAGATCTTGTAAAGCCAAGAATACATGACAACGTATGACTATCGAAAAATAATATCTTAACTAGACTAGTGACAAATGACGTATTATTGATTTTGACAAAACTATCGATTACGGTTTACGGTCTCACTAATCAGCCTTCTATTTGTAGCAACCTTGTGACCTAAATTGTCTGTCCAGAAATAGTGAGTAATTAATCAATTATTCTGCTTGTAATTTATTAGAAACGCACGTGAAATACTGTCAGAAAGTTTCTAGTATACGCGTGGGTGCTTTTAGCCTGAATTTTGTCGCTGTTCCGGAAAAAATTCAATGAAAAACTTTTTTGCTGGTTTAACATTTTCTGTTCTTGATAATGAAGAGTAAGAATGAGATTAAGTAAACTGTGTTTTCAGGATTCAGTATTCAAATGGTAAAACGGGACCCTATTCCTAAGAATCCATCGCCCGTCCGTCAGTATGTCTGTCCATCTGCTGGCTGTATCTCATGAACCGTGATTATCTATCGCGGTTGTTGGAATTTTCATAGCTTATGTTTTTCTGTTGCATTACTAAAAAATAAAAATAAACATTTAAGGGGGACTCCCATACATCAGACATGTTTTTTTTACCGTTTTTGAACCCCGCCTTGCGCGAGTTCAATTGGCATTCATCATCATCATCATCATCAGTCTTATCTCTGTGAGAAGGAGTGAGCCACAATCCACCACCAGGCCCAGTGCGGCTTGCTAAATGTCACAGTCATGTCTTCGAATTGTTGGTTCTAGGTCTAGGATAAGCCGGTTTCCTCACGGTGTTTTCCTTCACCGTTTTGGGAGCAGTGGTAATGAAATAAATTACACAAAGTAATGCAACTGCAATTCTTAAGACGCGGCCCATACCACTAAGCCAACACTCCTCGCAATGGGGATGGCAACTGGGGAACTAATGGCGCTAGTATAGCTTATTGTTTCAAGCATCGTCATTGGTTCAAATAAGTTCAAATCTTAAAGGTACTTCAAAATAGTACTACGTCATTGGTCGGATTAGGACTAAGCTATGGTGGCGCCATCTACAATCAGCTTTGACTTGCCTTCCCCATTGGTCCGTTTTTATTTGTTTAGTTCAAGCTTTCTCTCGTATTTTCGAAGACATGTTCTAGACAAATTCGGTCAAGTTCAAAACTGAAGTTAACCGAATACTTGATTTAGGTACAGTCTCCGTCATGCAAGGCAAAGGAATCTCCTCAATTCTCATGCATAGTCTAACATAGTGACCAAGCATAGCTAGGTAGTCATGCATCGATCATTGCGCTTGGTTGACTTTGTGTTTACGTTTACAGAGGCTGAATACAGTCAGGGTTCCTGTTGAAACAATATTTAGTTTTGGAATCTAGTAGTATATCAATTAGATGTTTGTTTGTGGAGGTTTACTGACGAAAATGATTGGCTTGGCCGACTAGTCAGCCAGTCGGTTAAAGTAGCGGTGGATTTTGAAAGCGGTTAGGTTATTCTTTTTTCGATAATGGACTATGAATCTGGGGGCACGGCAGTGCCCCCGCCAAGACGTGTTATTTTCTGATTGTTGTTTATTTCAGAGCATGACGGCCATCACAGTTTTATTAAGGTACTCACAGGAGGAACAGAGGCCTTGCCACGAGCGCTTAACGCGATCCAGTTTAGGCTGTGGGAAACAGATGGCACAGGACGACTTGTATAACTCTGTCTCTTTCCCACAGCCTAAACTGGATCGCGTTAAGAGCTCGTGGTGAGGCCTCTGGTTTTAAAAAAAAACTGTCTTTCGTCTATTGATCAAAGAAAATAATCTAAATTGTAATGGAACAAAGGCTATCTAAGAACCTATCTTTCGTCTACTCTACAAAACCTATTCCAAATTGAAGCCCACTAATGAACAGGTGCTTAGACCATTTGTCGGCATAACAAAAACAGCGGGGATATCTACAATAATTAATTAATGTAATGTTACCAAGTTAATTAATTATACGACATACTACTTCGTATATGCTTTGCTTTGCGGTTATTTTTTACTCTTGTGTTCTATGTAGAGTTACCATGTCTCAAATTGTCCTGAGATCTGAATACTTTTAGGCTTTTTTCAGGATTACGACCGGATTTTAGAAATTTAGACAATATTACAAAAAAGAAACGAATTTAAGGAATACTGAGATCTTTTTATTAGAAAATGTTTTAACTAATTAAAGAATCGTGTTTGATCATGTGGATTGCACGAATAAAATAAACACTTTAAATCAATATACTTATAGACAGGAATGTTATCTGCACGCATTGTTTTTTAGGCTTTTACTGCGAACTAAATTTTCTAGCTGGTAACCCTAACTGTAGGTAACATTTGTTGGTTTGTGAACTTTAATTAAATGCGTTTTGAATCTCGTCAATAATCACGAATCTTTGTTTTTGGTTTAGATATAGGTAGGTACCTATATCATCGTAAGACGTCCACTGCTGAACATAGGTCGCCCTTATAATGGACTTCCAATAGCACCGGTTGGAAGCGGCTTGCATCTAGCGTGATCGTCTGTCCACCTTGTGGGTGGACGATCTACGCTGCGCTTGCTGGTGCGTGGTTTCCATTCAAGAACTTGCAGCTCCATCGGCCATCAGTTCGGCGCGCTATGGCCTGCCCACTACCATTTCAATCATTTCATTTGGTTTATAATCTGTACTTATATTTTAAACATGTATTTGTTTGTATATTACGAATTAAACAATTCTTAAAAAAATATTAGTTGGAAGCTGCATTATTCCTGAGTGCTGCATTATTGCCGAGCTATCACAGTTTTTGTCTAATAAGACGGGGAAAAAATAGCGCAGGCGCCCGATGCCGACGCGACATGACGCGTTGGGCCGGGAGCCAACTTCAGAGGCAGCTTCAGAAGTTAGTAAAATACATATTCATTTGGAACCAGCCGTAGTAAAAGCAAATTTTAATCAAAAACTACAAAGATACGAACAAGATTGATCGAAATCTTTTGTGTAGAAAATATCTTAAAAACATTTTCATTAGCAAAGAATTACGATTTCCATTTGAGTAAACAGTTACCTATTCAATAGAATACAAAAAAGATGATTTTTTCTAGTTATTAAATGCCTACTATTTCTTTTTTGCCGTCGTTAAAAAATCTTATTGTATTGTGTAATTACCTTATTAATTATTTGTAATTTGCCATACCTATTATTTTTATTTGTATTCTTTTAATAATACTTATATTCGATTGCCAACAGCTTCTGTTAAGCGTCTTATTCTTCTACTGTAAATAATTATTTATTTAATACTTAACTACATAAATAGACAGATTAATCTTCGACAAAAACTATCAAACAAAAAAAAATGCCGCTGTCACAATTCACTGATTAGCCAACATTCCCAAAAATAAAGTGACAACATAAAAATAAAAACGAGAGTCAAAGGCTTTAGGTTAATTATAGACAATTTAGACACAAATAAACAAACATTTCAAAATAACGTGAATAAAGACATTTTTAAATGACATTTCTTGTATCTTCTTTATCAAAATACAAAGTGTTTCTCCCAACTAACATTAGTTACTACTTCTGTACCATGATATAACCTTAGTGTTGTACCACAACATCTCGGTATCGATTATCGATTGAACGTCGCAGCGTTCGATAATATATCGCAGGTCAGACTCCCAGCATTAACCTATCAGTTTCGAGCCGCGACCGTTAGGGTCGTGGTGTAGAAAAAGCGAAGATATCTGTTGCTAAACGATATTTAGATTAAAATGCTAGAAAATGAATAAAAAAACATGTATTATTTATTTAGATTTTTCATATTTATTAGGGTTGCATTTGAATGAAACCGTTGGATGAAACGCTTTAAGATTATAATCAATTATTATAATGAGTACTTATTTATATTATACGAATTGATTACTATCAAGTAATCTAAAGTTTTATTATATAACGCAAATAATTAAAAAAAAAAGACATACTTATACTGTAGAATTTTTACCAATATCGTGATTGCGTTTACAAATATTTCAACTCTAATAAGTACACAAACACCTGAACCAAAAACTACTACTTGATCATACAAATATTTGTTTCCCCTGTGGGAATCGAACCCACGAGTCCATGACACGCAGTCACTAATACGACAACCGCGCCGTCGCATTAGTTTTTAAATAAAAAAACAATATGTGATCCATATTTTAACATAAAAAAAACCACTGTTAAAGTCAAAGAGCCAAGTATAAAAATATATTATAGCATCGCTAACAGTAGAGTGGTACCTAACAGGAGTAGTTTATTACGGCTCATACACGCTACGTAATTTGAATGGGGGCTGTGTGAGAGTTATTTATGGCTTTATTTTATCCTCCATTCACCTCTATTTGTTACATACAATAGTATTTTAAGGCTCACTAACTGCTAGACTTAATATACTGGTCTTCATTTTATTTGTCGCTGAGAAGTTACTGTTTTATGAGGACGATAATTTTATTTTATTCCTTTTTAGGCAAAAGATATAATTTTGGATTATGTGTGTGATGTGATCTCATTTTTTTGTAATATTTATGATATTTAATTACTTACATTATTTCAATGTAAAAAAGTGCCTTAAATGAGTCGTCCTGCTCTGAGTAGAACGAAAGGGACTGTCAAACTTGAATTATTTAAAAAAAAGCTCTCCACCTTTTTAGAAGTCGGTTAATTTTTTTTTTTTTTTATTTATTTAACATAACCTGCTCCTTGAGTTGCCCTTTGTGCTCTAAGGTCGCGGTGCCCATCAAAGACAGCACCGCGACTCAGTCTTATAATGGCCACTTTTTTTTAGCGTGGTAATTCATCAAATGAGTCCTCCCACCCTGGGCAGGGCGGGAGGGACTGTCAGACTTGCACCTTGTACTGACTAATATCCACGGTGTCCTTCTGGTGGCCAGAGATCGTCTAGCGGCCTTGTGACACTAGCATATTTTTCTTTATTTTTGACAATTTAAACGTGGCTGTAGTAGATCAAAATATAAATTTAGTAAAATAGCATTTTATATGATATATACAGCAATAACGGTTATGACTTGCGGCGTTGCAGTAAAGTGGTTACAAATGGGAATTACTTTGCATGTGAGCGTATCTAGATGGAAAAAGGTTTTAAAAAATCAAATTTTAATATTTTACCATTAGTAACGCCTGAATTGCGTATTGTATTTTTTTTTTGTTTTAGAAAGGAGAACCCGATTTTCGGAAAGAATCGATTTTTTTAAATCACTACATAGTATAAAACAAAGTCGCTTTCTCTGTCCCTATGTCCCTTTGTATGCTTAAATCTTTGAAACTACGCAACGGATTTTGATGCGGTTTTTTTAGTAGATAGAGTGATTCAAGAGGAAGGTTTATATGTATAATAACATCCATTGAATTGTGGAGAAGTTCTGTTATTTTTGAGGTTTCTAATGTGATGTCGTAAATAGTTACATTTTTTCCGCTTACATTGCAAACGCAGGCTGAACCCTACGAGTTTTATCAAAATAATGTACTAAGTATTGTACACATTGAAAAGGTCTACAGAAAAGTCCGTGATGGTATATGTCTATCTCTTATGGATAACCCACAATAACTTTTTTTGTCATTTACTTTTTACGACAAATAATGACTAATTTTCGAAGCGATTTTAACCAATACAGCATTAATCCTTAACCAATTAAATACCTTGAATACATTGTTCATTTAATATAGATCTATATGGCCCTTTACACCGTATGATTTAAGTGAATATTTTCGAAGATATTACAGATTTAAAAATTGCGGGACGTAGCGTTTGCGCAGTTTTTCTGTAGTGTATTTAGTATCAGCATTGCACCCGTGCGAAGCCGGGGCGGGTCGCTAGTTAATTTATAACTTAATAATTATAGTTCACTAACAGATCCTTTAATGAAAAAGTTGTTTTCACAAACCCACAAATGTTTTTAAAGATCTATTCAACGACATCCCACACTTAGACAACGCGAGAAATTAAAATAGGCCCCACTTTACTTGTTTGATTTTATTAAACCACTTTGTCGGCGTAAATAATCTGTATAGTAATGCCAAATAAGTGCCAAGCGTCTCTGAGCTAAACTGCGGACAGACAGACAGACGGCCGGACATGGAGAAACTATACGGGGCTCCATGTTTAGTAAGGAACCTTTGAAATTCTTTTTTTTTTTGTGGCAATTCTTCTGCTTTATTCTTTTATAAAACAGGAGGATCTATCAAAGATCTTGAAAAATCTACAGCCATTTCCTATTTTGTTTGTGATCTAAAGAAATTCGTACATTTATTTTCTCCTTTCCTGAAAAGCATCTGCAACAACTCAAGCACATTTAATGTTCAGAAAACACGGCAGCGTCTTGCTGCTCACATTTTCCAACAATTTTAAAGTATTATAAAAACCATCTGTAGCGTACTTCAATAAAATAGAAAACTTCACACACTTTTAGTAGACTAAAAATAGTCTGGCTAAAGTACTCCTAAAGTTTATGTAAAGCTTTGTTATATTCCAGAAGTTTTATCAAGTTTAGTCTATTAATACAAGGATATCTTTAGAAATAATTAACCTTTTATGGAATTATAAAGTAAGTACCTCATTCTCTAAGCGTTGCGTTCAGTTGTCTATTGGGTGTAGGTAAGCGTAGTGTGGGACGGCCCCCGGCAAGATGGACCAATGACCTGAAGAAGGTGGCTGGCAGTGGCTGGATGAAAAAAGCAGGAGATCGTTCGCTGTGGCGCTCCCTGGGAGAGGCCTATGTCTAGCAGTGGGCTACAATAGGCTGAAATGATGATGATGATGACCTCATTCTCTTAGCAAACCGTAGGTACGATGTCGATCCCCCTTTTGAGGACCACAGCCTGCCGGGGTCGCGGAACTCACGAATTAAAGGACTATTTAGTCAGTACGAGTCAGACAGTTCCTCCCGTTCTGCTCTAGGTCTCCCACCTACTCACTCACTTGATCGATTCATCTGATGATTTTACCATTCTTAAAAAAAAGGTACGATGTCGATGGGTCGCGGGAATGTTCCAGCAGGTTACCGTGACCCTGGAATCTAAAGGGCAACTGAAGGAACATTGTGGACTTTAGTTAGTACGAGTCTGACAGTTTCTTCCGGTCCACCCAGGGTGGGACTCGCTCATTGGATGATTTTACCAGCTAAAAAAATCATGTATCTGCACGATGTCGATCAAAATCATATGAGTTCCTAGTAAAGATATTGATATTGAGAGCATTGTATGGCTGATTAAGTTAACTTGGCCTGCGCACTACCGTCCGCTTAGAAAAGGCACGGTACATGCTGAAAAATACAACATGTCAGAACGTGGTTCAGGTAGATGGAGCCCCGCTATGCGGGGCTCCTATTTCCGCGTGCAAGGTTTAAAGGAACCTAACCAAACCGAACCTCGGGGTGCCCAAGAGTTGTTTAAGAATCACTCATAGTTTTGTTCCAAAAACCAGCATCTACCAGCTGACAGCGGTAAAATCTAGCACATACTGCATTCACTAAGGTAAAAGCCCGTAAAAATCGTGCCATTTTCAGAAATACTAACATTTACCAACACAGGTCGGTAAATCCTAAGACTTACTCTGAACTTAAATCTTAAGATTTACCATAGCTCGAGCTTTTACAATAACAGATATATCAAACCAAACGGTAGTAAGACCTTTGTGCCTTTCATATTCGAACAACAGAACACCTTTGTCTCAAATGTCTGTTTTAGGCATTGCACAGTTATCTAGCCCAAAATTCAGGCATTCTTAACCTAAAGGCATGGAACAAAGACTGTCAGGATAGGCTTAAATCTCAACAAAGCTATGTGCCTCTATTGGCATCAAATATTGTGACAAAGATACGGATGCCTAGGGTTGGTATGATTAAAACAAGTGGCACTGTTTAAAACAGTTTGAATTAAAACAGTGTTTTCTATCCCACGTTTTTACTACTTTTCAAGGCGGATTAATTACTAATTATAAAATGAAAATAAATTAATACATCGACGGGCAATGATAAGTCCCGCAACCCCGGCATGCTTTGACCCTTTAGAGGGGGGCCCCGTCATCATGCTCACATTCTTGGGTTAGCATACTACACAACATGTTATTTTATTGTTCCAGGATTTGGCAGTTTCCTTCACCGTTTTGAAAGCCGTTTCACATTGGCGAACTGTTTGTGTAGGTGTACCTATGCCCGACCCTTTAGGGATCGGAAAGGTGTTATATTATTGTTACGTACGTATGAGAGTTCACAAGTGTTTAATTAGCGTTTTATCACTAACAATACCTTTACCAACTTCAAACGGATTACAAAACTAACTACATACGTCGATATGAGCCCGATACCATCCATTCCTACCTACGTACCTACGTGGGTGGTGTTTGTTAGCTCACTCGCTACTTAGCATCAATCCACGATCGATATTCAAAGTTTAACCGTTCCATTAACAATCCGGCAAGTTGGCCATACTGCCAATATGACGTCACGAATAGGTACACAGTTAACAAACTTCCGACATAGAATATGGAAAGTGTAGAGGCGATTCGTTCATGTACTCGTATTTTTAGGGTTCCGTAGTCAACAAGGAACCCTTATAGTTTCGCCATGTCCGTCCGTCCGTCCGTCCGTCCGTCTGTCCGCAGTTTAGCTCAGAGACGCACAGTACTAGAGAGCTGTAATTTGGTGTAAATATGCGGATTTGTTGTGCCGAAAAAGTGGTAAAATAAAATCTCGTAAAATATTTTTTTTTAGGGTACCTCCTGTACACGTAAAGTGGGGATGTTTTTTTTTTCTCGCGTACCCCTTAGTGTGGGGTATCATTAAATAGGTCTTTAAAAAATATTGATAGTTTCCATTGACTATTTTTTGATAAAAAAATTCGTTTGTGAAATATTAAGCTTTAAAGTGCTAAATTTTGCTCGACTCGGGTGTCCCCCCCCTCTACCAGCTAAACGGTTATGTTTGGGAGTGTGAAAAAATTCACAATAGTAGTATATATAACGAAGTTTAAAAGAAAATTATCATGACTAAGTAGGCTTTACAACTTTACGAGTAATAGTCGACCAACTTATAAAATGTACTTGGATAATATGTTTTTTTAAACAAAATGTATCGGAGAACATGTTCTTCAACTGCAAATGTAAGTTTGTCAACTTTATTTTTACAGCTTTAATAGGTATGTTTTTACGGTATGTTTTTTGGGGATAGGTATATTTTTATCTTCAACTATTTTTAACAAGGAGGTAATGAGGCATTTAAAAAAAGGAGGAGGTTCTAAATTCAATGTAATCTTTTTTGTATGTATTTTCCCCGATTTCTCAAAGACTCCTGGACCGATTTTGAAAATTCTTCTTTTTAAAATTAAATTCAGCGAATCAGTTTAGTTAGTTCACATAAGTATTTTGATGGGCAACTACGGAACCCTACACTGTGCGTGGCCCGACACGCACTTGGCCGGTTTTTTTGTAGTAGCCTAGTTTGTGTCCCTTCCGAACCTCTCTATCTTCGGCAATTTTTATGATTTTTTTTTGATAATCTAACTTACGCACTAATTCGATTTTTTCAGTCAATAACAATTTACGACACATACTTATAATTTAACACGCCGCGCCTGTTCACGACCTCGACCGATGCGACAAATTACAGTCATCATGTCGACTTCAAAAGACACACAAGTGCATAACTTATTTAATTTTCGCGGGCGTTAATACCATTGTCACCGGTTACTTAGTGACGCCCTAAGCCGAGGTTCGTACCCCACAGGGGGTGACCTTAGCGTGTGGTCACTTAAGGACTTTACCCATGGCGCGATGCGGCGCATGGGATTCCAACTGCAAGTGAAAATCAACCTTGCTTCTAAGATATCATGATGCAATTCGATTGACTTGACGTCGTCGTGGCGATCGTGTTTTGTTTTTCCTTTACCCGCAGATAATAACGTGTTTTATGTCATATGTCGTAATGGTAAGGTAAGGAAAGGAAAGGTAAGGAAAACTCGTGCTAAGGGCACTGAGCGGGAGGACTAATTTGATGATTTTACCTCGATAAACAAAAAAAGTAACTATATAACTTTTCAACTTCTGCGATTAAAGGGTAATAGTTATTTATGATACTAGTGCGGTAAGTTGGTTTTTACAAACGAGTAGACGAATGTAAGCCCGAGCGAAGCCGAGGGCTTACCATAGTCACGAGTTTGTAAATACCAATTTCTGCACGTGTGTCATACAATGTTTTTCAACACATTTGCGAGAAAACAGTAGGTACAATATGTAAATAAACAAACTTTTTCATTTGACTATTTTTAACAGCAAATGAAAATAACCGTTTTCTGCAATTTGCTCCTCATTCAAAATATCAGGTGAAGTAGATTGCATACTTATTATTATCAGATTCCTCGCTTGAACTCATATTATTATTTTGTTTATCTAACAGTGGGAAAGTCGCAACAATTTTTGAAGTTTCTAATATTATGAAAATGGCGCTAATTTGCAAATGGCGCCACATGCACGTGGTGAAAAATTGAACTACATCTTTCGTCTCATTTACTTTTTAGTATTAAAGTGAGACAACGTTTTGAGCAAAAGCGCTTCCAAGGAGGTTCGATCAGTCAGGTTGTTTATTCTCATTGTGAAACTCTTTGGTGGAATTCTTATTTTTTTTTAATGGAAATTAAAAAAAAAACCGTAAAGAAAACGCACGGTGCTATAGGTGCTATACAACGGGGTGTGCCGTAAAATAGGTACTTAGGTGAGAGTACCTATTTTACCGCACGCTCCGTTGTATGGTGCATTTTTAACTTTCGAACAATGTATACAGGCTTTGTAAATGCATTTTTCGAGCAAATTTTATTTTATTTAGACTGGAAACACTGGGTCAGTCGGGTCAATGTGACTGGATAAAAATAAGCATTGATATTATTAGACTACAGACGACAGCATTGATTGGGGTTGCTTAATCTGTCAAATATCTTAAATGAATCGTCAACTGTATCACAATAGCAGAAAGGTTCCTGTTATAGGTTAATAATATCTAATAATCTGGCGGCTATTATATTGACGGTATTGAATTTACTTCTGAAAAACTACTATCTACTCCTGCCAAATAACTTGACTGTAAACACTGAAATTGATTGTTATCTGAAGGGTATACCTTCAAAAGAAAAGGGTACAATACTGCCCGTATGGCTAGGCTCGAACCGTAAACCTTTGTGAACGCAAATGCAGCGCCGCTTGCAAAAGGGAAATGTCAAAAATCTGTCAAATCCAGAGGCAACAAAGCCTTTTCGCAACTGTAGTCTTTGGTCTTTATGCAGGCCTTCAAAAGCAAGCTTCGCGTCTATAAGTATCCTTACTCTATGCTACCGTTTCCTGAACTTTTACATTGTTTAGTTCACGTTGCAAGATTGAGTCCGTGAGTTTGAACTCGGGGCCTTTTGACATTCTTTGTGATTGTAATTACGGATTCGTTTGTGAAACAAATTGGGATTTTTGCGAAAAACAAAACACTGTTGGACTAAATTGGGAATTTCGGATAAAGAACTTCGAATTGTTCTAATTTTAAAACAGATTTTTATGTAATTGAGAAACCCTTTTACAATTTTAGTTGTTCTCAATGAATGGATGTTTTTAGAAGGTTAATGAGAAAGTTTTTCGTGATATTTATTTTAAAATGAAATGTCACAGACTCAGAATAGCCACGCCAGAAATATTAATATTAATATGAATGGTCTTCGTGTTTACTTTTAGTTATATTTATTTGACTAATGTCTTACTAAAATACTTATAGGTATGTTTCCAATATTTTTCATTACTGCAACCGACTAAATAGATTTCCAATTTATTGATGCTAGAAACTAATACTCCGACGGACTAAATACCAATTTATTGATGCTAGAAACGAACTTATTATTGCCAAAAAATAAGCACCAACTGTAAGTGACGGTTTGTGGGTAATGAGACCTTCATTACCCACAAACCGATAATTCAAGTTCAAACTTGACAGATGGAACTTAAACGTTCCCAAACGTCCCCAAAGGCTCCTTTCGCAGTCATTACACACTTTACTTTGCAATTCACTAGCTTTTGCCTAAGGCTTCCCCTCTCTATTTCTCTCACACAAGGTTTACGTAAAAGGGAGTTTATTAAAATTCATATTCAACAGTAACAATAAAAGCAAATGAATTCGACCATAGGGCCTATGCATAAATCACTTTTTTAAATGCGCCGTCGCCGCGTCGACGCATGTTTTAGGAACGCGCGTCGACGGCGCGCTTCTTTCAAACAGAGCAGTTTGCTGTTGTTTGTATCGCGTAAAACGCGCGTTTGCATCGCGTCTGTATCGCTACAAACACGCGTCAACGGCGCGTTTAAAAAACGTGGTATGCATAGGCCCATAATTCATGTAATAGTTGCTTTATTGTGGTCGCCCGTATGTGCTGCTTTAACCTTGGTCATCCACTTAGAAGAGACGTCGGGATGAGTTGTCTCCTTGCCACCATCTGACGGTACAACTGTACCACTGCACGCGATCATTGGTCAAATCGGGTTAGCCCCTTCGTAGACTAGCGACGCAAGTCTCCGAAACCTCACTACTTTGGTATCCATTGACGCATGCCTGTGTTCAAACCTAAATAGATTTGTATTGCGATAGTCACCTGGATACCAAAGTCGTAAGGTATCGGAAACTTGCATCGCCTAGTGTACGAAGGGGCTTAGGCACAAAAAGCCCAATTCTCAAAATGGCAACCGAGTCGCAAAAGGACAAGTTCTCAAAATGGCGAATTCTCTAAAATTCCAATTCTCATAATGGCAAATTCGCAAAACTTTCAGAGAATTCGCCATTTTAAGAATCAGGCTTTTTGAGAGTTGTCTATTATGAGAATTGGGCCATTATGAGAAGTTGTCCTTTTGCGACTCGGTTGCCATTTTGAGAATTGGGCTTTTTGCACCTAAACCGTCAAATCAAACAGCTCCCTGACTGCTTGTAACACACTTCAGTCCCATTTCCCAAAATCAGCGAGAGGCGGAAGATGAAAATTCGGAAAAATTGTTACCTGCCTACATCAAAAATATGTTTGTTTTTTTAATCGTCCTAGGAATTTCTCCTGTGTCTTGGGTGAGTTTACAAACACAGAAACTCACATACACAAATACTCTGGGTATTTACCCGGAACAACTACCTACTTGTAGATCATACAAATATTTGTTTCGTGCTGGAATCGAATCCGCGATACAGCAGCCCAGCAGTCGAACGCTCAACCACTGCGCCACGGTGTCGTCAAGATCAGTAGATATTTTGGTTTTAAGCCAAACCCTGTGCAATAAATAAACAAACTTATTTTCGCACAAACTCACTTTCCCAAGTACAGTATTAGTTAGTTTAGAATTCATTACGACTCTTGAGCTGTTGGCAATGTTTTCTTTGCTCGCTTGTCAGCCTGGTTTATTGTCAGGCTGTGGCGCTAAATTGTATTGGAAAATATAGCTTGAGTGGTTGTATTTAGGTCACTTTACACGTTGTTGATATTAGGTAGGGCTAGGGACCTTTCTGCTGATACATGAGTAATTGCCGATCTTTTTTACGTTATAGATAGACTTTTTCACAAATGAATAAATAATGTTTTTTTTTATGGAGCTCGTGGCTAAATAATTACAGCCGCACAGGCCGATCTTCCGGGTTAAGCCGGGCTTGCAGAGGTTGGTCTGTGGATGGGTGACCATCTGTCATAACGAGTTTCCTCCGTGCCTCGGAACGCACGTAAAGCCGTTGGGCTCGGCTGTCATTTGTGGATCTTTGACAGTCGTTACGTGAGTCAGAAGCTATAAATTCTAACAACCAGACTTTCATGGGGTATCGTGTTACCCAGTTACTGGGTTGTGGTGGTCCGATAGGCAGTCGCTTCATGTAAAAAACTGTTATTCGGCTGCATCTGGTTGGACTGGAAGCCGACCCCATTATAGTTGGGAAAAGGCTAGGCAGATGTTTTTTTTTTTTTGGTAATTATGATCTTTGTCTGGCAACAAACAACGGGCGCATTTGCCAATTAATGTGCTTTAGATGTCCAATCACAAGCAGCAATTAAAAAAGCGATTCAAAATTTGGATCGAGAGATGCGATTTTAATTTCGGGCCTTGTGATCTCGGTTTCCAAATCTAAAATTAGACGTTATTTTTTTCAAAAATTCACAATTTCTCGATTATTCGTGACAGGTAGCTTGTATTAAGTAGCTTGTAGTATTACATGTAGCTTGTTTTGCCATTGCCAGGTGTGGACCGCTAGGAGGTAGGTCGAAACCACCCCAAAAAAACAACAAACCAATAATATTATTTACAATAGACCTGCTTTCGTTCATTGGTTATTTTTAAGCGATACACGACACTGCTCTGAGGCCTTACCACGAGCTCTTAACGCGATCCAGTTTAGGCTGTGGGAAAGAGACAGAGCTATACAAGTCGTCTAACCCCATCTCTTTCTCACAGCCTAAACTGGATCGCTTTAAGAGCTCGTGGTAAGGCCTCTGCTCGGTCGTGCAGTGAAGCGGAGTTCACATAGTATAAACATGTGAAAAATGTTTATGCCAACACAACACACAGCCCGACCGCGCGGTCCGATAGCTATCACCATATCACCGTCTCTCCGCGCGGAGCACCGCCACAAAATCTGCTTCGCTGCCTCCGACCTATGAAGACTGAGAGAGACTTACCTTAATTAATTTTACCATGTTTCCAATGTGTTTACTCCACCAGCACGTGTAGTATAGCAGAAATATTTTAAAATGTAGAAAAAGTTTCTATTCTTCAGTTCGGGTCCCCAATTCGCTATAGTCGAGACAAAAAAGTCTATTCTTGGTGGAATAGAGATATTATAATAGAAAGGTCAAGATACGCGTGCAATGCATTATGCACTGCATCCTTTATAACAGACTTTACTGTAAAAATAATGAGGTTGTCAATTTGATCCGTATTCTTTGTACCTATGATTTTTGTCCGCAAAACGGTAATATTATTGTCGTTTGTTGCCAGCGGGAAACATCAGGATTTTTTTCCGTCCGTCAACGTTGATTTCTTTCCTGTTTGCGGCCAGTGATGACAAATGAGAATAGTCGAAATGAACCCTTTCTAAGTACTCCAACAAGAAAACAAATGAACCTACGTACCTGCCATACCTCATTCCGTACATTAAATGTCACAGTTTAGAAAGTTCACACACCATTAAGTTAAAGCTCATAAAGCTTGTGTATAACATATAAATAAAAATAAAAAACAAAACACACTCCCGATGTTCACAGACAATAAAAAATAAAACATTAGGCAAGTGGCTCTAAAGTACATTCAAGATTTTGTTACCAGTTTACGGTAAAACCACTGCAAATGAGTATCACCTTTACCACAAGGAAAATTGAGGCGATTACAGAATGACTCATGAAAATAGATTATAAATTAGTGCAAACTGAATATGATGTCATACGTTATAATTTGTACGGGCGAAGTTTTCAACTTTTTGTTTTGTTGAATTGGAAATGAAATGCAGACAAAAATTTGGATACTTTTTGTATTATTATTGTTATAAAATTAAATATACCTAGCAACTATTATTTAAAATAAAAAATACAATAAGTATAGGTACTACGATTACTAGACAGTTGACAGAAATATCAAATTAAAACTTTGTACAAACATAATAAAACAACGAAAAAGATAGAATTTAGTTATATGTAGTATACGTTTGTTTATTTACACTTTCGGAAATCAAACTGTGAACGCAGTATACCCGCGGTGGATCTACACACGTTAGGTGGTCACAAAGTAAAAAAAAAATAATGAAACGCGGTCTTACTTCCGTCGGCTTCCCAAACCTAATGAGAATTAACTTCATGGGTAATGGGTATATTTTGAGCATGTCGTTTGAATGTTAAACCCCTAGGGATAGCTTTCCTTTTTAAAAAACTGTGACATGCTTGCTTAATTACTGTAGTAGTTGTTTGTCAATTTATACTAGTATTATAAAGCTGAAGAGTTTGGTTGAACGTGCTAATCTCAGGAACTGATGTTCAAAATTGCAAAATTATTTTTGTGTTGGATAATCCATTTAACGAGGAACTCTATAGGATATATAGTATCACGCTACGACTACGAGGCGCCAAGCAGAGAGTGAAATCGCTGAGAACAGCTACTGATAAAACATTTTCGAACCCAGCAAAGCGTATACCCGGCAAGTCGAATTTTCGGTTTTAGATCAAAAATTCATGTGATACAGTCCACTCTTACTCATAGAGAGAAGGCTTGTGTCCCAACATTGGCGATTGGATTGCAACGCTACGTGTCACGGGTTCGATTCCCGCACGGAGCAAATATTTACATTGTATGATCTACAAGTAGTTGTTCCGGGTCTGGGTGTTTGTGTATGTGAGTTTCTATGTTTGTAAACGCACCCACGACACAGGAGAAATAACTGGGACAACGGTAAAGAAATATGCTTATTAAGCTTATCCGGAGGTGGGCCGCTATACAACAATAAAGTATAAACATCTACGCTTAGACATAATAAACGATCCCAAAAAACCGGGTGAAAAAAAGATTCACTCCACATAACAACATTGGCCTCCCACAAATTCAATTTACGCAACGAAAATAAACTAGTAACAAGAGTTTATAGGTCTCCATTACTCGTCATAAGTCCGACCTAGATTACTTGGCTATAACCTATGAATCATCATCTGTCTAGACCTTTTTAAGGGTTGCGTACCCTAAGGCCGAGACTCCACCAAAGCTGTGTCGAGCTGTGCGGAGTCGAGACGTGTTTTGAACAACCAATAGAATTGCGTTATTGACACAGCTCCACTCCGCAACGCAATTCTATTGGTTGTTCAAAACACGTCTCGACTTGCACAGCTTTGGTGGAGTCTCGGCCTAAACCCCTTCGTCCACCTAGGCGACGAAAGTATCCGATACCTTACGACTTTAGTATCCATTGGCGCGTGCCTGTATACGAACCTCTATGGATTTGTATTGCGATAGTAGCCTGGATACCAAAGTCGTAAGGTATCGGAGCATTTTTTTTTACGTGGTAAAATCATCAAATGAGTCCTGGAACCGGTGTCCTTCAATAGCCTTTTACGTTCCAGGGTCATGGTAATTTGATAAGTCCCGTGACCCCGGCGGGCTTTAGCCCTCTATACCCCTCTAGAGGGCCAAAGCCTGTCTCTTTGCCATTTTGCGAATTAGGCTTTTAGAGTAATGGCCATTTTGAAAATTAGGCGTTTTACGACTACGTTGCTATTTTGCGAATTTGGGCCTAAACCGAGTTGGTAGCTGTCACATGACTTCGAATTTTTCGTTCTAGGACATGCCGGTTTCCTCACAATGTTTTCTTTGACCGTTTTGAGAGCAGTGGCGATGAAATAAATTACACAAAGTAATGCGCCTGAATAGGTTCGAACTCCCGACTTACAACTCGTAAGTCTGGGCGAATTCCACTGAGCTAGCACTGCTCCTGAGGGAAACTCAATTTCTACTAAATTTCGTCACCCATCTCCAGTCTAACTTTGACAAGTTCGCCCTAACCTTGGACATTAATCCAAACGGCTGCTATCACTTAGCTCGTAACTATATCTAAACTATAACTAAGTACAATCTCTTGAGACATCACTCAACGCTAGACATATCTCACGAATGCCAGACGAGATCAATATGTAGCATTTGTAAAATGTAGTTTTTTCTCTGGTCTGAGTCTGATATAAATGGCGGGCTTTAGCATCCCCTTATACCTATAGTAGGGGAGGCGAGGATGCTAAATTTGCAGTTACTCGAGCGTCATGGCGACCTATTGGATTTGAAAGATTATGTTCTAAAAAGAAAAAAAAGTTTCTGACAAGTTTTCTATTTTAGTGGGGGGAGAGCGTGTAAACAGTTTTAAAACTGTAAAAAACCCCACCATATGAAGGGTTGATACTTGGTACAGGTACATTAAAGGATGCAAGGATTCTCCCTTATAATAAATCTGACGCGCTCGAGTCACAGCAAAAATCCCTTCCTGGGCTCCCCAACTACAAGGTTGGTAAAGCAAGATGGCATAGTGAGGAGAAACTGGATACGAATAAGTAATTGGGTAGTCATGCGTAGTTTTATGAGACCTACTTACTGCTGACTTTGTCTGGATAGTATTCAATTTTTATACGACTGCCCTAAAAATGGAGTGTTATATTTCTATGGTTCATCTATGGACAGTCTGTATATAAAATCATGAAAATCGATGAGGGCGCTGCGGATGTTATCGACTTGTATTTCGACTCGTTATCTATTTCATTTTTTATCCCTTTTCAGGTGGGGTATTACAACGTCTTAAAACCAGGCTTGTACCAGTGAGTGAACGAGATAGCGCTAGACGACTTGTATAGCTCTGTCACTTTCTTTTTGTTTTCATGATTTTGAGATTTTTTTTTATTTATACGGTAGGTTCGTGTTTTACCACTATGTCCCCTGATGGTAAGCAAAGATGTGGTTGACGATGACGCACGCTTGCTTAGAGAAGTAACCTGTTCACTCTTGACTTGAAGACCCCAAAGTTATAGCTGTCGGGAAATACAGAAATACACGAATTCCACTCCTTAGCTGTATGCAAAATAAAAGTATTAGAAAAACGCTTTGTGAAAAAACAGCCCTAAAAGCGTAGATACAACTATCTTGGATGCAGAAGAGTAGGTGTTGATAATTTCAAACTCATACAACCCGAATCTCTTAAAAGTTAGGCCGCTAACACACGGACTGCACCACAACAACCGCACGCAGTTGCTATATTCAACTGCATGCAGTTGTCTGCAGTCGAATCTGACTTCACGCAGTTGACGCCAAGCATCTAGACCCGGAGCCAGTGTTACGTTTGACGTCGTAATGGAAGCATAGACATTACTTCTGTTAACTGCATACGGTCGGCGGTGGATAGCATGCGGCGACACTACACAACTGTAGCTGAACGCGTGAAGTTGAAGGCACGACTGCATACCATTGATATTGACTTCTATCGACTGAAGCTGACCGCGTGCAGTTGGTATCAAGACTGCACGAAGTCGAACGTACAACTGCATGCAGTTGAATATAGCAACTGCGTGCGGTTGTTGTGGTGCAGTCCGTGTGATAGCGGCCTTAGAGTGAACTGCTTTTTCTGGGTAAGTTCGCTCCATCATCGACCTTGATCCACCCCTGACCAGAGAAGATGGGTTTACTCTTGACCTTAGTCTAAGGTCAAGAGCAAACCTATCTTCTCTAAAATAATATAAAAACCAGGCAGATGTTTGGATGGTGGAGGTGTGTTGATGTATAATTAAGTAGTACGTTTATATAACGCAATTAGGGTCCTGGTCTTACAGGCGCCCATGCAAAGTAGGTACTTCACACCTGTTCCTTTTTGAAGGACTTTATTATCAGTAAGGCCTGTGTTAATTACACGGCCATATATGTTTGTTATTTATAGGTACAAATTAATACTCAAATCAAACAAAGGTATGTACATATTTATTAACAAAGCCCTTGATGATTTTGTGGTAGAAAGTGCTATTGGTGAGCATGAAATCCTCGATTTGATTCCTAGGTCGGCCATATTTTTTTAGATAGAGTACCCTTGGCGCTACCCGCATGATGGTCGGTAATTATATCTCGGGAAGGTTTTACCGGGATAAAGAGTACCTACCCTGTGTGTTAATCCAGATTATGAACTATGTATTTGTGTTCCTAATTTAAAACTGAACATTCTGTAGTTTTTGTCTGAATTAGTGACATACATCCGTCCATCCATATCCTCATATACTTTCAAATTTACAACTACAGAAGTAAGATTTTTTTCCTGCAAGTCTGTAACATCATTTGTATACATATGTCTACAAAAGATTTATGTTTCAAGATACCTATCGTTTCTTTTACGTGGTAAAATCATAAAATGAGTCCTCCCGAACCCAGGGCAGGACGTGAGGGACTCTGTCAGACTTATACTGACTAAAATCCACGGTGATGCTTCAACAGCCTTTTACGTTCCGGGCCCACGGTCACCTGATGATACAGTTCCGCGACCCCAGCATTGGCCCTCTAAGGGGGCCTCGTTATAAGATACCTGTCCTAAAATAGGCAACCTTTCCTTAGTAACAAACTAAAAGCCAATTATTTTACAGCAAGAAACTGTAATTTGCCTCTTTTATGTAAAATGGTCATTTCCTTCATAATGATAAGGTGTTTCAGCAGCTTTAATTACCACTGAAATTACATGAAACCTCTGCTTCTTGAAACGTAATACCAGTTATGTTCACAAAGGCACTTTACCAGAGACACATAATATAGAGCAATAGAAATATTGTTAGTTAAAAATACCCCAAAGATACAGATTTTAACTTGTTGGCTTATCCTTCGTTATCTAACCTCAAAATTGTTGATATTGTTACACGTTACCAAAAACATAATCCCTAAAAAGAATCGAGCTTATGCCTTTTAAGGCCTATCCTAAATAAGCGCTTATAAAAAGGCTGAGGCTACATGAATATTAACTTAAAAACCTTTTTTCCAGTGAGTATGTTCATCGGATTATATTTATTAATATGTTATTTGTGAAAGGAATGTTGAATTAAATGTAGTCAATGTTTAGACTTTCTTTATAGGATGTTTCAAGTATAAGCTTGATAATTTAAGCTTGTTTTTCATTTAGTTTTCGTCTCGTTCACGTGTTATAGCTTAAAGTTTCAAACTGTGTTTGTGTGTTAAATCTGAGCTTTAAACTTAACCCTTATTAATACGTATTACGTCAAGGTAAGTCCTTAAAAATGTATGGTTAACCCGAAGATCATCCTGGTTGTAACTTTATTCCACGTTTATTACTATGGGGAAGGCGTTTTTTGTATGACACTTTAACAAAAGGACGATTTTTCAATAAAATAATAATGTGACATCTGCCTTATCCTAGTAGTTGCTTGCGAAAATGATGAGCAATGAGGTCCTGTGTTTGATTTCTAGGTTGGGCACTGTAATAGGGTTTGTCATCAGGAACGGTAAAAAGACTAAAATGTAGGTATAATCTAGCCAAAACTCCAGACAACTTTGGGTTTTAAGGCCTTTATTAAGAAAATGTTCCGAAAAAATTCTTTTAGTGTTAGTTTGATCGCCGTTGACGACCACGGTGACCGACGTCGGAAGACGATCTCCGGCCACCGTAGGCACGGGCATGCGGGCGGCGAGTAATGGGCGACTCGCTCTCCCACCATGGACCATGCCCGGGTCGACGGCGGGCGCGTTGCCATGCGCGCCTCAAAGAGTGTCAGCCCCCCCTTTAGAGGGCCAAAGCCTGCCGGGGTCGCGGGACTTATCCAATTACCGTGACCCTGGAACGTAAAGGGCTATTGAAGGACACCGTGGATTTTAGTCAGCACAAGTCTGACAGTCCCTTCTGCCCTGCTTTGGGACTTCCAGAACTCATTTGATGATATTACTACGCTAAAAAAAAAGTTTAAAGTAGTATAATTATTAATAATTCATTAAATAAATGCATACTCACATCAGCGTCAAATATACATAAGAGAAAAAATACGGCCGCTAAGGGTCATTTACTACACGATTTGTTTATTTTCTTAATTAAACATTAACATATACCTATCCGTTTGAACGTTTTATTAGATTTTTTATGGCAACATTGTAATTACGAGAGATCCTCATTAAACATCTGTCTTGTTTTATTAAAATGGTGGTTTGGTATATGGACACACGTTATAAAAAAGTTTCCAATAATGTAATGTGTGAATTGTGCTGTAAACTCAGTCCTAACAAACTTTAATTATGTTACAACTTTTTGGAATTTACCTTATTAATGAAGGAGGAGAAATTAGGGTTGTCTACGGAAGAAATAGTTTTTATCTTCGACTAGCTGACCCGACAAACTTCGTACCGCCTCAGAATATATATATTTTTTTTAATTATTTACAGAGGGCTCGCCTATTTCTTGGCCAAAGAATTAGCATTGCCGTCTAACGTGGCCGGAAATCGCCTCGCGACGTCCGTTGCCGTGGGCGTCTCCCGCGGCAGCTGGGTCGTGAGGTGGAGCGTCCACCTCACCACCTCCTCTTCCTCACATCCATGAAGGTATGATCATCTACATAATATTATTTTACATACTGAGTTCCCTCCGTGTTTCGGAAAGAACGTTAAGTTGTTGACTCCCACTTTCAGCGGCCGCGGCCTGAAAATCTGAAAAACAGTAAACACTATCAATGGGTGTCATACCACTCAGTTACTAGGTTGTTGAGGATAGATAGACAGTCGCTTCATATAGAATACTGACACCCAACTGTATGTGTCAGACTGAAGCCGACCTTAAGGCCTTTGTCAAACAGACAGGCGATAGCGAACCGAACCGAATCATGTCATATAAAAATGCGAAAGAGATCCGATACTCTATGTGACAGGCTTCAAACAATTCCATACATTACAAACAAAAACGCTATTCCACGCATTCGGTTCGTCTGTCAGTTTGACAATTGCTTAAAAGCTAAGTAAGCTAGGCAAACGAGTGGATTTTTCTACATATTTTCTCTCAATAAAACATAATTTTTCCCTTTTTCCCTTTTCATTTTTGTCCAGTTCAATAAAATCTAAACTTTCTCAAACTTGTCTTGAACTTCATTCCTATACTAAATGGTTAAACAAAGTTTAAAATTATTTTAACTAGTTGGATAATACTTGTTCTACGTAGGTACGTGTTTAAAAGTTCTAGCAATGCTATTCAAGTCGTGTTGGCTTTCAGTTAGAAGTTTTCTCTAGTTCGTCTAGAAATGATAAGTTTTTATTAAATACGACTTTTGTCGAGGGATATTTTTTTGTGTTTTTTGTTATTGAAATTGCTACTTGATGTGGCTGACATACTTTAGCGTTTCAATCATAAATATAAAGTTTTATTTTACTAGAGACCTTTGTAAGACCACACAGAAGAGTCTTGCAAAGTTTCATCACAATCGAATCAGTCGTTCAGGGATGCATGAAGACAAAGAATATTTTTAGCACAGTTGGAAAACAAGATTGTTTTTGGTACCTTAATTAAGATTAATTTGATTGTCTGTTACCTACTATTTTCTTTAGAGTAAGTCTGATATGCATTGCGAAATAATCAAGTGTAGATAAAAATCAAGTTAATCATACTGACTTATGGAAACCAAACCTTAAATTTCATAAATTAGGTCAAATTTAAAACCACAACCTCGACCAGTTTTGGACTGAATCTAATTTACTTTTAAACTGTTATTAAATTCATAAAAGTTATGGCAACCCTAAGATTGATTGAAATACACGTCCCTTGTTTGTGTGAACTTGAAATGTGTGAAATAATCGAATTGTACCTTGATTGCAAAGGAGCTCGTGGGTAATTTATTACAGCCGCACAGGCCGATCTTCCGGGTTAAGCCGCGCTTGCCGAGGTTGGTCTGTGGATGGGTGACCATCTGACAAAACGAATTTCCTCCGTACTTCGGAAAGCACGTTAAGCCGTTGGTCCCGGCTGTCATTTGTAGATCTTTGACAGTCGTTATTATTAGTCAGAAGCTCTTAAGCTATTGTCAAACAGACAGGGCGAAGCGAATGCGATCCGAATCCTGTCATATAAAAAAGCGAAAGCGGTCCGATAGTCTATGTGACAGGCTTCAAACAATTCCATACATTACGAACAAAAACGCTTCGGCACGCTTTTCAGTTTGACAAAGGCATTAAAGTCTGACAACCAGTCTTACCATGGGGTATCGTACCTATACGTATTACCCAGTTACTGGGTTGGGGAGGTCCGATAAGCAGTCGCTCCTTGTAAAATACTGATATTCACCTGTATCTGGTTCGACTGGAAGCCGACTCCAATATAGTTGGGAAAAGGCTAGGCAGATGATGATGATGACCTTGATTCCTAAGTAATTTTAAGCACATAACTTTTGTTTTTTGATACATTTGGAACAGAAAATTGAGATCCGAAATCAATTTATTAAACAAGCTTCCTAAAACCAGATCGTTAAAGTTATTAAGAGAAAATTATATTACATTTTTGAGTTAGATATATAAAATAAAAACCGGCCAATTAAGTGCGTGTCGGGCCACGCACAGTGTAGGGTTCCGTAGTTGCCCATCAAAATACTTATGCGAACTAACTAAACTGATTCGCTGAATTTAATTTTAAAAAGAAGAATTTTCAAAAACGGTCCAGACGTCTTTGAGAAATCGGGGAAAATACATAAAAAAAAGGTTACGACGAATTGAGAACCTCCTCCTTTTTTTGAAGTTAGTTAAAAATAGTTGACAATAAAAACCTACATATCCCAAAAACATACCCACCTATTATAGCTGTAAAAATAAAGTTGACAAACTTACATTTGCAGTTGAAGAACATGTTCTCCCATACATTTTGTTTAGGAAAATATTTTATCCAAGTACGTTTTATAAGTTGGTCGACTATTACTCGTAAACTTGTAAAGCCTACTTAGTCATGATAATTTTCCTTTAAACTTCGTTATATATACTACTATTGTGAATTTTTTCACACCCCCAAACATAACCGTTTAGCTGGTAGAGGGGGGGGACACTCGAGTCGAGCAAAAATTAGCACTTTAAAGCTTAATATTTCACAAACGAATCTTTTTATCAAAAAATTGTTAATGGAAACTATCCATATTTTTTAAAGACCTATTTAATGATACCCCACACTAAGGGGTACGCGAGAGAAAAAAAAAAACATCCCCACTTTACGTGTACTGGAGGTACCCAAAAAAAAACCGGCCAAGTGCGTGTCGGGCCACGCACAGTGTAGGGTTCCGTAGTTGCCCATCAAAATACTTATGCGAACTAATTAAACTGATTCGCTGAATTTAATTTTAAAAAGAAGAATTTTCAAAATCGGTCCAGGCGTCTTTGAGAAATCGGGAAAAATACATAAAAAAAAAGATTACGACGAATTGAGAACCTCCTCCTTTTTTTGAAGTTAGTTAAAAATAGTTGACAATAAAAACCTACCTATCCCCAAAACATACCCACCTATATCTGTAAAAATAAAGTTTACAAACTTACATTTGCAGTTGAAGAACATGTTCTGCGATACATTTTGTTTAGGAAAATATGCTATCCAAGTACGTTTTATAAGTTGGTCGACTATTACTCGTAAACTTGTAAAGCCTACTTAGTCATGATAATTTTCCTTCAAACTTCGTTATATATACTACCATTGTGAATTTTTTCACACCCCCAAACATAACCGTTTAGCTGGTAGAGGGGGGGGACACTCGAGTCGAGCAAAAGTTAGCACTTTAAAGCTTAATATTTCACAAACGAATCTTTTTATCAAAAAATTGTAAATGGAAACTATCAATATTTTTTAAAGACCTATTTAATGATACCCCACACTAAGGGGTACGCGAGAAATAAAAAAAACATCCCCACTTTACGTGTACAGGAGGTACCCTAAAAAAAAATATTTTACGAGATTTTATTTTACCACTTTTTCGGCACAACAAATCCGTATATTTACACCAAATTACAGCTTTCTAGTACTGGGCGTCTCTGAGCTAAACTGCGGACAGACGGACGGACGGACGGACGGACGGACATGGCGAAACTATAAGGGTTCCTTGTTGACTACGGAACCCTAAAAATATTTTACTAGATTTTATTTTACCACTTTTTTGGCGCAACAAATCCGTATATTTACACCAAATTTCAGCTTTCTAGTACTGGGCGTCTCTGAGCTAAGCTGCGGACAGACGGACGGACGGACGGACGGACGGACATGGCGAAACTATAAGGGTTCCTTGTTGACTACGGAACCCTAAAAAATTGCCAATTTGTAGCAATAACAGCAAATATAGTCGGGAGTCTCCAGGGTCGTGTGAGGCCCTGGTAGTGTTAAATTTCGCAAAAGGGTTTGAATTGAATACTCAGGATTTCGATTTTAGAATTGGGAAGCTAGAATGGTAACAAAAAACAAGAAAAAAAAATGCAACTAGAAGATTGTTTATGTCGAAGAAAAGGTGGAAATTATAAAATTAATGAATTCTTTACTAAACTCACAACTTCGTTTTAATTCAAAATTATCGAATTAAAAGAGAAAAAAGAGGTTAGTGAAAATCAGTAACATTCAAGGTCCCGATTAAGTAAAATATTGACGTTTCGCAGAAACCAGGCAACACTAGACCCGGGGTCCTAAATCTTGAGGAAAAATACCTTTTGGCTGCGATTGGGACACATAACTTCTCCAATGCGGTCATCACATATTATTTGTCAGCCATTTTGTACATTTTTTTTATTTATAAATTGCGAATTCTCGACCCTTATTTCATCTGTCGAGACAAGTCTGGCAAATTGATTTGCTAACTTATAATATGGGCCTGCGGGAATATGTACCTAGTTTATATTTATTGATTGGTTTGCTTTACTATACCAAAGTTATGTTTTACTTAGCGAAGTTTATACATATTCAGATATTAATTATGAAGAGAAATCTAAGACTGAACCAAAATGGTAGTTGGCCTAAATAATCACGATGAAAATAAAAATACAAATATTTATTTAACTAGCTTATACGAGTATTATATCCTCAGGGTTTGCTCTCGAGAGGTTTGAAAGTTATCCCACGGGAACATTTTTTTTTTTTAAAATCATCAAATGTGTCCCCCCACCCCGGGCAGGGCGGGAGGGACTGTCAGACTTCTACTGACTAAAATCCACGGTGTCCTTCAATAGCCCTTTATGTTCCGGGGTCACGGTAAGGAAATAATCCTGCGACCCCGGCAGGCTTTGGCCCTCTGAGAGGGGGGCCCCGTCATTATGCTGACGCTCTTTGAGGCGCGCGTGGGACACAACGCGCCGTCGACCCGGGCATGGTCCATGATCGGGCAGCGAGTTGGCATGCCCGCGCCTACGGTGGCCGGAGATCGTCTCGCGACGTCAGTCGCCGTGGGCGTCCACCACTGCGGGTGGGGCGGAGGGAGGACACTGTCCTCTCTCGCACGCGGCCCGCCTCCTCCTTCGCGAGCATTACTGCTTCACAGAAGGAGGCGACCGCTTCCCACTCCGTCTCGCCCCGCAGCATGGCCGCGACCAATGCTGGGCGCGAGAGGTCCCCGCCTATCGCTGCCGTGAGGACACGTCGGTGCTCTGCCCAAGCGGGGCAGTCTTGCACCGTATGCTCCACCGTGTCCTCCGGGCGATCTTCGCAGTGGTGACACCCAGGCGTTTCCTCCTTTCGCATCCCACGGGAACGTTATAGCGAAATATAAAGTATCCTATGTGTTATTCCAGATATTAAACTATCCGTGTACCAAGTTTCATCCAAATACGTTCAGTAGTTTTTGTCTCAAAGAGTAACATAAACATCCGTTCACACAAACTTTCACGTTTATAATATAATATTAGTAGAACTTGTAAGACTATCTATCTCCCGCAGCTTTCCTCGCCATATAATCGAAAACTAGTAGTAATCCATGGGAATATTTCAAATATAGTCAAAGGTTGTGGACAACATGGCATTTTCGAAGATCAAACATCGTCATCATCTTTACTTAAAAGATTACCACCATGCCACATGCCGGGGTAGCGAGACTCTTATCAGGTAACTGTGAACCCGGAACGTAAAGGGCTATTAAAGGACACCGTGGATTTGACTGACTGACAGTCCCTCCTGTCCCGCTCTTGGTGGAAAGACTCATTTGATGATTTCACAATGTATAAAAAAGATAACCTCAATTTTATTGAGGGTAGTTATAAAAAACGAAATTCTTTGGAAGGTACTCGTATTGCCACTTTGCTTACCCTTCTGAGTTTATAGTATCGGGTCTACAACGAATTAAATAATTCATAGTTCATTATGCCTATACAAACAAAGGTTAAGAACGTCTGTTAACCCTATTACATCTACATAAATACTAGGTACCTCGATTTGTCCTACAAAATCCTTAATAGTGAAGCGTATTTATCATAACAGGTAAATAAAACAGGTATCTTATAATACTCTTGGCAGACTGTAACAGTTACGAACTTCCATGAGATAACAAATCCATTATACAACGTGTAACGTTAAATGCGCAGAACCTCTCGTGGGGTAGGGTAAGGTAAAAAAAAATGGTTTTTTCATACTGATGGGCCCGATCAATTTTTCATTTTGTATGAAAAACCATTTTATATTTTGTTTTTTTTTTTTCTAAAAATCTTAGAACAAAAATTATTCAGTAACATGGGCTGAGTTACCCTACGAGAGGTTTTGCGCATTTACCGTTACACGTCAGTCGACGTTATCAGTCGCAATTTTTTCTTTATTTACTCATTATTATGACAGTTACTCTTGTTCGAATAAGATGATATTGTGACATCCTGTTATTATAGTCACAAGCTCTTTCCTTAGGTTCATAGGTTCAATACCCTAGCAAGATAAGTACTCACAGACAGTAACTCAGTGCACAGCTGATCATTATTCCCACATAGTATCAAATAACAGGCTGTTATTTTGTAACAGGTATTTGGAACTGGAACAGGCAGAACAGATACTTGTTTTTACCTGTTACAGCTCACTCCTACCTAATAGCCACTAAACTAGATTTGCATGTCTTTAGTCTGGAGTAAAGTACACCTCGGTCTAACTCCATTAGGCCGTGTTTACACTGTGGGAACAAGGATTTAGATCATTAGTTGGGTCTTCACGGTACTTGGGTTGTGTGAAAATGTGTTTACAAGAGGAGTGTGGTTTCACAACCCACATGGCCTTATTGGCCCTGTTTTGTTCTTTGTACTGCTTGATATGGAGGGAAATAGATATTGTTTTTTTTCTTCTCCTCTGCTATTATTTTTATTGATTCCATTGTGGGATCCAAGACAGTTTAATAATTATGTTTTTTATCTACTCCTCTGCTATTATTTTTATTGATTCCGTTGTGGGATCCAAGACAGTTTAATATAATTATCTCAGGACTTCGTTGAGTTTTATTACCCCAGTGCTTTTCTAGTGGTGGTCAATGTTTTTTTCTACACTAGCGAGCTATAGTATGATGTCACTTGCTTGGAAGTGATCCAAAATAGCTCCTTAAATAATGGCGTAATTTGAATGAATTTGATATAAATTTAAAGATACGAGTTAAACCTTTAAAATGGGACTATTTTTATTCATCATCATCATCATCAGCCGGAAGACGTCCACTGCTGAACATAGGCCTCCCCCTTACACCGCCACGCCGAACGACAATTCGCCACTTGCATCCATCGGTTGCCCGCGACCCCCACGATGTCGTCGGTCCACTAGTGGGAGGCCTGCCTACGCTGCGTCTTCCGGTCCGTGGTCGCCACTCGAGAACTTTTCTTCCCCATCGGTTGTCAGTTCTACGAGCGATGTGGCCTGCCCATTGCCACTTCAACTTGCAAATTTTATGAGCTATGTCGGTGACTCTGGTTCTTCGCCGAATATCCATGTTCCTAATTTTATCCCGCAAAGAAACTTCGAGCATAGCTCTTTCCATTGCTCGTTGAGTGACTCTTAGTCTCTCTTAAAGGCCAGCAGTCAAAGACTAAGAAGACTATTTTCAATATTTTTAACTAATTATTAAGTACCTACTCAAGATCACGAGTAGTTAGTGTATACTTTTGCTTGCGAATGTAGTATTCAGGATTTGTATTGGTTTGGGAATAGTGTGTTTAGTTGAAAATATCAATGAAAAGATCTGACTATTTTTACGTCATGACATTATTACTTTTACCTACATCATTCTTCACACAATCCATCTATCTTTTCTTTGACCTTTTCTCTCTCTTATCCATCAACATTCACATTATTCATCACACTTGTTGTCACATGTTATGATCACGGTAGGGTGAATCTGACTATTTCAATCTTGACTGGAAATCACTATGATATACGAAAATATTACAGGTAGAACGTCTGGTTAGTAACTGTTATTTTTATTAAAATAAACTTTGCCCCACACTAGGGAGTTTTTCTTGTATCGTAGGTGCGTTTATAATAGAAACATTGAAATTCACATACAGAAACAAAAATTATTACGAAGATCTTTAAAAAAAAAAATGTTCTGTTTGGGGGCTCCCAAAGTGAATGTATACCTAACTAAATTTTATGGGATTATTTCAAGCGACTATCTCTTGCCGTTATCAATATCGAGCAAGCAAAAAATCACATAATATTATTTTTTCCTACTCCTACACTATTCTTTTCTGATTAATTTCGTTGCAGGATCCAAGACAGGTAAATTCATTCTCCGGGACACGTCGAGCTTTATTGTCTCGGCGTTTTTCTGGTGGTTGCCACTGTTGATTCTGGCTCTCAGGAGTTGCAGTGGTTTGGGAATAGTGTAGTGGCTTTGTCCCAAAATAAAAAAAAAAATAAAAGAACACGTTTTTTCTATGGGAGCTCCACAAATTTAATTTTGTTTTCAATTAATTTTAGTTCCTTTGTTTTATCGTTTTGTTTAAATTTTATTGTCAAAAATTTGTACGCCTACACGGCAAAACATAGCGGCCAAATACTGTTTACTAAACACCATTATGTAATACCTATGTTTTACAAATAAATATATTCTGATTCTGATTCTAAATATAATATTTATTTTGGTATTTGTTGTTGCAGCGGCAACAGAAATCCATCATCTGTGAAATCTTCAACTGTCTAACTGTTAAAAAGTAAAGCTATTGTCAAACAAACAGGCGAAGCGAATGCGATCCGAAGCGTTTCTATTTGTAATGTATGGAATTGTTTGAATCAGTCAAATACAAAAGCGAAAGCGATTCGATAGTCTATGTGACTGGCTTCAAACAATTCCATACATTACAAACAAAAACGTCTTGCTTCGCGTTCGCCACGCCTGTCTGTTTGACAATAGCATTTGGGAAACATTAATTTTTTGTTGTGGTATCATTCATTAAGTGGCAACATTGTTTAAGTTTGAATATCGAACTGTCTCAGAAGTTTTGGTTTGTGTAATGCGTGCAAGAATAAAACTCCATGATTTATTTTAAAGTAAACGCCTTTTCTTTACTCAACTTCTAATACTAACTATCACAGTTCATGAGACACAGCTTAGTAGTGACATACGAACACACAGACAGAGAGACAAACAGACAGACGGTCTGTCTGTTTGTCTCTAGTAATAGTCCCGTGTTACCCTTTGGGTACGGATCCCTAAAAAATCAGCAACTCGTCTAAAATACGCAAAGATGTAATGTATCTGTCGTGAAATTTTTATTTATTTTTTTGAAGAGGTTTTGTATTTATCTACTACAATAAATCAAATACCACAAACACAAAGGAGGCACGAGAATGTTCTACACATGTTTTGTATGAATATATTATGTAATATTGAATCTTGAATATAAATAACTTTCCAGTATACTGTAAATTGATATTACACGCATCGTTGATTCTATTTACTACAACATTAATAACGCATGGTTAATTTCATTTCAAAAGTTTCATAAAAACGAAATAACTTCACTTTTCATGTAAATATACAGTTCATGTAAATATAAACTTCACTTGCTTTATTATTGGTATATCATAACGCCTGTAATCTCCGAAACTTTAACAACCTCTAAACAGTTGACCGTGAAACGTAAAGGGAAATTGAAGAAACTTGGTAGATTTTATTTTTTGTGTCAATTTTGAACACAAAATACATCCTGTATTTTATTTCAGTATGTTCCTGTAGGATAAATTATGTGCACCACATAGACGAAGCCGAAGGCAAAAGCTAGGTATTGTATAATAAATTGTATTGTTGCAAACTGTACCTCTTTATTAAAGTGTAGATTCAACTATTGATAAATATAAACCTATTAATATAAGCACATATGTACTATTTGTTCACACAAGCGTACGTTAATTCATATTACCCTAGAATTCTACATAAATATTAATTAAGAACAATAAAATTGAGGTATTTATTACATGTACGCAGCAAGTTTATTAAGGGCCCACTTAAATTCGTGAAAGAACGTCAAAAATAATAAAGGGAAATATCCTGTTCTATTCATAATATCACCTTTATTTGGGACAACCTCAGAAAGCGTCTACTCATATTTCTCGTTGTGTATGTCTTAGGAAGCCACCCTACAGTCACTCAAGTCACTCTACAGCCATTAGCATAAGCATGGGACACAAGTCTCTACTCTATGAGAGGAGGGAGTGGGATTTAATCCACCACGCGGCTCCAGTAAAGATTGGCAGATGTTACATAACATCTTCAAAGTTCTTGAACATGCCTATTTGCTCACGATGTTTTCCTTCCATCAACTGCCCACTTTTTTTTCCAATCTATGTTGAGATCGGTTATTATTTATAGAATCTCTGTTCTATCATAGAATACCTAATAGTAGGTAGGTAGTTCTTTTTTTACTATTTTTTATTTTATTAATTCACAAACATAATCTTATAAGTATGAAGAAGAAGGCGGGCCGCGTGAGGGAGAGGACAGCGTCCACCTCACAGCCCAGCCGCAGTGGTAGACGCCCGCGGCGACAGACGTCAGCAGACGATCTCCGGTCACGGTAGGTGCGGGCAAGGGCATACGGGCGACGAGTAATGGGCGACTCGTTGTCCGACCGTAGACCATGTCCGGGTTGACGGCGCGTTGTGTTCCACACGCTCCTCAAAGAGTGTCAGCACGACGCCCGCCGGAGCCCCCCTTAGAGGACCAGAGCCTGCCGGGGTCGCGGGACTAACGAATACCGTGACCCCGGAACGTTAAGGGCTATTGAAGGACACCGTGGATTTTAGTCAGTACAAGTCTCACTGTCCCTCCCGCTCTGCCCTGGGTTCGAGGACTCCTTTGGTGATTCTACAATGCTAAAAAAAAATACATATTCAATACAATAAGTGTTAGTAAAATAAAACTTAACCTATAATAGTAATACTTCGCTAGCACGTAGGTCTAGTGTACCATTTATATGAAACAACATTTTTATACCCGAATATGGCACTGTTGGACTCATACTGACTAAAATCCACGGAGTTTCTTCAATAGCTCTTTACGTTTCAGGGTCACCGTAACCGACCCAGACACTCCGGCAGCCATCCCCGTAACTGTTACTACTTAGCTACTAGACAAGTTTAGCTCGGCGCCACTCAAGCGAAATATGGCGTTACTGCCAAACTTCAGCTTACTTACTTCTGCATCTAGTGCTTGATAGTTTTGTTTGAATTTAAATGAGATGAAACCCCAAAGAGGAATCAACACTTAATATACTTGTTCGCTACCAGAGCTACTTGCACGAGTACATGTTGTAAACTTAAGATAAAAAAAAAAGATAAACAAAAATTGTGGTTGAATATCTAAACTAAAAAGAGTAAAATAAAAACTTTTTAAAAAAAAATGTAACCGCCTTCAAAAACAACCACAAAAAAGGGTAAAATAACCTTCAAAACTTTTCTTTCGGAAGTCGGTGACTTTTTTTTATTAATTTCATTGTCTTTTTGCCACCGACTTTGTGGTTGTTTTTGAAGGCGGTTACATTTTTTTTGAAAAAGTTTTTATTTTACTCTTTTTAGTTTAGATAATCAACCACAATTTTTGTCAAATACGAGTACATCATTTTCTTACACGAGCACTAGAATTTTGTAATCCGTAACACCGGTAATAACATCGTTAAAATCTCTTACATTCATAATTCCCTATCTCAAAAACTACTGAACCGATTTTGATGAAACTTGCAGTATTCCCCAAGTTGAACGATACCTAGTACAACAAAAAAAGAATTACTTATATCGTACTTGTAGTTCCGGAGATATACGAACACAAACATAATTTACTAAATCAGTCGATGCCAAGTCCTTACTAGAGGAGTTGTACCTTCCATCATCAGCTCAGCTACATGAGATGATGATTACCATACGCAAATACTTAAATTACTTCATAAAATTTGCGAAAAACTATGTGTAGGCCTATAAAATTTGAGGGTTGCCCTCGATTTCTCCAAGATCCAATCATCAGATCCTGACATGGTGACAATGGGACCACTCCTGAAGTATCTCCTTTCGAACAATAAAAGAATTTTGAAAATCGGTCCACAATGGGGATGGCAACTCAAAGCTAATCGTAGATGGCGCTGCGATAGTTGGTCCCCACGTCTACCTTGTACAAAAAAACAAACAAGATTATTTGTTATAAAAATTGAGTATAAATACAAAACAAATATGGAAAATTATTCGTCCATGCAAGTACTATATACTAAAAGAAGAATTAAGACGCCGCGGCGCATCTACAAGAGAAAAAAAGTGATTTAATTGAGTGGTTATACATTTGATTTTACCGTAATAAATCCACAATTACTTGTAGTTGAGGTTTCAATTTTTGAGTTTAGGTATGTTTTACCTGTCCTCTCCTTTATCAAGAATATAATGCTGCTTTTGACTTTCTATTTTGATAAAATATCATAATGTTTTAAGTCAGTAATTTTAACCTTTTTTTCTATTTAGATTCGAGAAATATCACAATATATTTAATTTCTTAACACCACAACTATTACAAAACTCGTTCCAGATGATAATTCTTCGATTTTCGAGCGATGCAATACTGGTACATAACCTCCAAAAGAAAAGTAGATATTATTTTGAAAAGTGTATTCCATCATTTTTACAGCTTATTACACAACATCTAGTCATTTTACATCAATAAATGTTTTTTTTTTCTGAAAATTCCTTTGATTTTACAGTTCTTTGGGGACCAAACTGTCATTTTCACTTTGACACTTGCCTTCCCCATTGGCGGAGTAATCAGGTAACAAACACACAAAAAAAAAACATACCGTCGAATTGATAACCTCCTTCTTTTTCAAGTCGATTAAAAATAAATCGTTTTTAGAAATAAGTTTTATTTTTCAAAACGATTAAGAAAAGGAAGAAAGGTTTATTTGTCACAGAACACGTTATGCGAAAATGTCATGCCAAAAAATATTATGCCTTATTTTGGGGATAAGTGTGGATTCTCCATGTGATCTCCGCTTAAGACAATGTGTATTGTGTATGTCCTTCACAAATAATGACATGACTTCATACGGAGCAAAATCTTGACGAGTCTAGTGCGCCCACCCATTACAATACATAATGTCGACTAACATAGTTACAGTTAGCAAAAGGGATATCTATGCTAGCAAACATTAATAAAAACGGTCCAAATGACAGAATTTACAAAGATTAAAATTCTATCAAGATAAGCATGCCAATAATAAATCTGGGGTTATCTTTTACTCAAGTACCTATCTTGATTTGGCTCACTAGGTTTTCGATATGTGGATTCAGTGATCATTGTGCCGATAGTCGTGTCATCCCATAGCTTAATTGCCAAGATCCTCGACCAACATCTAAGGAGGCTCTTGTTAGGAAGCTAGATCATGGGCCTGATACAGAAAGCAGTTCTTCTGGACACGGCGCGCATTGTTAGGAGGTTTCAACCCTATTCCCGATACCGGTGGGCCACTATTGTTTATATTTTTAAAAGGTTTTTTGAAATATTCAATAATGAGGAAAAATAATGAATAAAGGAATCTCGGGTTGTTTCAACAACATTTAGTAATTCCAATTTACTCGGATCAAGAAATTCATCCAATTTAGGTATCGCATTTAGATTCTAAACACACCATTAAAATACGATCAGTGCATTTAAGGCCAACGATTTTGTCTGAAGTCTACGTCAAATAGGGTTGTCAAACATAGATCGAATCGAATTGAAAATGAAGTATTTTAGTTCATCAACCTTTCAAGAATCGTTCGATTGACATTGAATTAAAATGTGATCTCTAAAAGGTTGTAATAAAAGGTCACGTCCTACGTGAAATCCATATCTTACATAAACCTATCTTAATTTATATGCGAAAGTTTTTGGATGAATAAATCCAGTTTAGTTACTCTCACACAAAATCTACTGAACGGACTTGGATGTGGGCATATCATTATCTCGATATGACAAGGGATTTTTACCAAACTTGACATAAGCATAAGATACTTAATTTAAAACGGTTCGTGTCCATGATCTAGGTTTGAACCAGTGTCTGCCCGAAACTTATGATTATCCAAGTCTTTTTTCTTTATCCTGGTCAAATCATCAAATGAGTCCCCTCCCCCCCCACCCAGGGCGGGCTAAAAGGGACTGTCAGACTTGTAATGATTAAAATCCACAGTGATCCTTCAATAGTACTTTACGTTCCGGGGTAATGGTTACTGATGAGAGAGTCCCGCGACCCCGGAGCCCCGCGACTTCTCCGGCAAAACAAGCTTTTATGCTTAAGTTTTTTTTGTATTTATGTTCTCAGATTTCTTGACAATTATTGGGCCGATTTGGAAAATTATTTCTCTGTTTGTAACGATATACTTTATAGATAGTTCCTTGGTAATTAAGTCAGGATCTTGGAGAAATCAAGGGAAGTTTTCAATGAATCATTGGTGATAGTTGCTTTCGCGTATCTATGCATTGTTTATGCAAGATTAATATAAAAAATAACACTAAAAGATTTTTTTTTTTCAAAATAATAGTTTTGTGCCAGACCCAGTTAACAACCCTATCGTATACTAAATGTATGCGTCGAATGCCAAAGCTTTCAGTGCAGCAACTGACTCTAGATTAACTATCTTGTAACTGAAATGGCGCAGTTCAGGTGTAACTGCTTTCAGTATATCCACTAAGCCCTCAATATTTGACAGAAAACTGAGAGCTGTTAAGCGATTTTGAACTTTGTACTCACGTATCTAAGTATTAGAGTAGCTCTGCTTTTAAATTGCAATGCAAACAGTTATGATTCCAGTACGGTTGGAACTCTAGTTTCAAGTTCTCAACTAATCTAGCTATATTGCCGTCAGAATAGTTGAGAATTTCAACCGTGAAATGGATTGACAGATAGAGTATTAATTGGACGTCAACAAGATAGACAGAAACAGAAAAAAAACTTGAGAGGTGTCAAGGGACACCCGGATGGAACGAAGTTACTGTATACACTCAACAAAAATAATCGTCGCGACTCCACTCCACTCCACTCCACTCCACTCCGATCCGATCCGATCCGATCCGATCCGATCCGATCCGATCCGATCCGATCCGATCCGATCCGATCCGATCCGATTCGATCCGATCCAATCCGATCCGATCCACTCCACTCCACTCCACTCCACTCCATTCCATTCCATTCCATGGTAATAAACACATTACCCTCCTTTTGCGTCGCGCAGTCGGAAAAAGTGTCGTGACAACTTTTAAGATTTTTTTCCGTCCAGCCCCCTTTCACAACGCGCGATAAGGAACTTCGTTCCAAAATAATACCAATAACTTTGGACAGTTAGGCCTTTGTCAAACAGACAAGCGATAGCGAACCGAACCGAATCATGTCATATAAAAATGCGAAAGCGATCCGATACTCTATGTGACAGGTTTCAAACAATTCCATACATTACAAACAAAAACGCTACGCCACGCATTCGGTTCGTCTGTCAGTTTGACAAAGGCATTAATGTTTTTCTGGGTGTCAAGATAAACAATTTCCGACTATCTTTTTATCGTGGTAAAATCATCAAATGAGTCCTCCCACCCAGGGCAGGGCGGGAGATACTGTCAGACTCGTACTGACTAAAATCCACGGTTTCCTTCAATAGCCCTTTACGTTCCAGGGTCACGGTAATTCGATAAGTCCCGCGGCCCCGGCAGGCTTTGGCCCTCTAAAGGGGAGCCCCGTCATTATGCTGACACTCTTTGAGGCGCGCGTGGGACACAACGCGCCGTCGACCCCGCATGGTCCATGGTCGGACAGCGACTTACTAGACGCCCGATTTCAATTATTTCCATCTTACTACAAAAATCTGAACCTCTGTTGAAAACATGTCTAAAAAAACTATCAACTTCAAATTGACATTTGACGTTGACTAAAACTGATGTTGAAGTGGTTGCGGTTCGACGGTTTAGATTGACTTACTTGAATTATAAAGTAGGTAAACAATCAAGTATATTTGTCAAACATGTTAGTAGTACATAATTGAATTTTTGATGGCTAGAGCCTGACTGATGCGCAGCGTGTCGCAAGTTCTATCCCCGCACGGAACAAATATTTGTATGACATACAAGTAGTTTTTTCGGGACTGGTGTTGTAGACCCACGATACAGGAGATATATTCCTAATATAGGGGATACGTTTCTTTTGAAGAAAATACAAACCTAAATCCACAGGCTCCTACACACAGTGCCACCGGAATGGCCGCCGGGGTGTGCCGGCGGGTTACGCGGCTTACCGGCGTCAGTTCGTTCCTGGCATTCATGCGGCGTTCTATGTGACTGTCACAACCGGAATGATGCTTGGCGGCTTTGCGCGGCTTGTGCCGGCGGCTTGTATTGCCAGTGGCATTGCCGCCGGCATGTGTGTAGTAGCCTTTAGCTTGGGCTCTGTCGATACAAATTGGGTAAAGTTTTGTATTCCATAGATAAAATAATCTTAAATCTCCATCATAATCAAATCTTCCTGGAGTATCATAAAATCAGATGATACTAAAAATCCAGATAATAAAAAAAGAAATGAGTCACAATTAAACCGTTTTCCTTAATAGAATTCCGTGTATAAAATAATTTGAGATTGTTATTCCACGAAGCAAAGGGTCTGACCACAAATTGCCTTCACACAGAAATAAGATAAAGCCATTATTTCAATTGAGACTAGTTATCGGAATTGCTGGGAGATAATATATTGCACCATCAACTGTGGTATATAAATTAGTGTGCAATATAAATGGGCTATTTTCGTTGAAGGGTGATTCACAATTGCTTGAGCAATTCGGAAAATAATATTCCACAACTATCACACAACGCCATCTAGTCCCAAGCTAAGCAGAGCTTGTGTTATGGGTACTAGACAACTGATAAACATACTTATATATTTCTAAATACATACATATTATAGATAAATTACACCCAGACACAGAACAAATGATCGTGCTCATCACACAAACATTTGTCCTGGGTGGGAATCGAACCCACGACCTCCGGCATAGCAGTCAGGGTCACTAACCACTACACCAACAGGCCAGCTGTATCAAAAAAATAACACATCATGTTTCACCACCATCTGCCTAGCCTTTCCTCAACGTTGGTACAGCGCGAGCATCGGACGGCGAGTCGATCGTGACTCGCCGTTCGATAATGGACCATGGCCGGGTCGAATATGCGTCTTGTTCCAACTCCAAGCACGCAACTTTCAGCAATCTGACGGGGCTCCCCCCTTAGAAGGCCAAAGCCTGCCGGGGTCGCGGGACTTTCTCATCAGGTAAATACATATGTAGTCAGAAGCTCAAAGATCAACAATCAGTCTCTCTAAGCCAAGATTTGTTGTGTTACCCAGTTAGGTCGTGGAGGTCATTTAAGCAGTTGCTCTAAGACTTAAAATGTTATGATGAATATTCAGCTGCATCTAGTGAGACTGGAAGCCTACCCCCACATAGTCGGGAAAAGGATAGGCAGATGATGATGATGATGATGATCATTGGAGAAAGGAATTTTTAAAAGGCGGCGCTTATCGTGTTCTCTCGCTCGCACACTAGTGCCGTCTATTCTCACTCCCGCGCGTAGCGTAAGCAGAAAAAAAATTGGTCTTGATATCTTGACGCGCTCAGTGATCTTTTTTAAGAATATTTACTATAGATTTTTGTTATTTTTCCGTTGTTACCTGTTGATTAATGTTTGTTTTAATTTTGTTTTATTGTTAGGTTAAGTTTGAGAAATGATTGTGATCCTTGTGAGTCTTGTTTTTATGATTTTTAATTTGAAAAAACTTTAATTTGAAATCTTATATGCTGACTGTACTATCTATCAACGCAAGTACAAGCCGCCATTTTAGAATTCTTTCTTCAATGCACCGGCTTTTAATAAGATGCACGTTAGCATGTTCCGATGCACGATTAACTCAGCTGATGCCGCGGGCAAAATCTATTTTATCATCATCAGCCAATAATGTTGCCACTGCTGGGACACTGGCTTCCTCTCTGTGAGAATGAGCGGGCCACAATCCACCACGGGGGCCCAGTGCGGGTAGATAGACGTCACATGTCTTCTAATTTTTGGTTCTAGGACATGTACGTTTCCTCACAATGTTTTCCTTTACCGTTTTGAGAGCAGTGGTGATTAAATAAATTACACAAAGAAGTACACCTGGCTGGGTTCGAAACCACGACCTAAAACTCGCCCCAGTTTATAAGTTTACAAATAAAGTTCCCTTTTCGCTTCAGAAATAAAGTGTTATTTCTAAAACCTTTGTTTTATTTTATCAATACTGAGTCTTGAATATTTAAACATAAAATGGTTTACGTGTTCTAATGCTGTTTTTTTTTTTTTTAATTCAATCCGGCTTTTAAGGATATTTTTAGACCGAGTGAAAATAACTAAGATGTAGAGACGCTGCAATTTCTTTTAGAATAAACAATTTAGAAAGGTTTAAAAATAAAATAATTGGTGATACTTAAGACCCGTAACATGATTATAGAAAGAAAGGATGGGTGAAAAATAGTAACAAAAATTAACAAGAGCTTTGTATTCTATCTAATTCGGACATTACGGCAGGCTGTAGGTAGTCTTCAAGTACCAGCACACTGACGGGGCCTCATAAAGTCAACAAACTGATCTGATAAGGACAAATACCTGTCGGAGTCTCAAGATCACAGCTCTGGCACGCAAAGGTTTACTGAAAGAACAGTGTGGTTTCGAAACCTTATACCGTAAGCCCCTTCATACACTAGGCGACGCAAGTTTCCGATACCTTACGACTTTGGTATCCAGGTGACTATTGCAATACAAATCCATAGAGGTTCGTACACAGGCACGCGTCAATAGATACCAAAGTCGTAAGGTATCGGAGACTTGCGTCGCCTAGTGTACGAAGGGGCTTAGTCTACATAATTATGATACCCTCAAGGATCATTACTTATCGAAATACTTCTGCACCTAGGAAATCAGGTTAAGCCATTGGTCCCTACTGTCATTTGTAGATTTAAGACAATTTTTACGGACAGTCAGAGACCTCATAGTGTGACAACCAAGCTTGCAAAGGCATTCGCAGTAAGCATTTTTTGGGTAGGTGGCAACGGTGCCATCAAACTCCTGTGACAGCTGAACGATCTCTCTGGCGGTGACAGGCTTAGCCGTGACCCCTGGCTATTGTCCACCATTTTTCGGGGTCTGGCGCCACATCACCGAGTTAACTGTGTGATCCTTAGGACTCATCTTTGCTTTTCTGGGCTAGATTGAGTCATAGAGCAAACCCTTTTAACATGAAACATGAATTTTGGAGTTAGGATAGGCTGTCGCTAAATGTAAAACCAAGTTGTTTAGGAAAAGTCTAGGCCGATAAAATGTTTTCATAATTGCCGTTTAACCATAACCGTCTGTTTCAAAATCCAAACAATCGTTAAGACTTTAGAGGAAGTTTGAAATCACTAACGAAACGTGACGTTATAACAACCCACACAAACCAAGTTCAAGTACAAGCCACTAAACTTAGTTCACAATCACACGATTAAAATGCGAAATCACGTCGTTTCGCCTTTTTACTACAAAATGCCGAAGTTATGTAAAACGCCTAGCCGTTTCTGCAGCGTCCGAATTAAAATTCTGCCTGCGACATAGATGTAATTTTTTTTTTTAATATCTGGGATGCTTGCTCGCCGTTTTTAATATCCTAAATGTAGCAAATGGCAACATTTGTTATGATATGGTTACAGTGTTCTGTAAAAATTTATGACGTAGATATTACTGAGTTGCAGTTTTATTTTATTTTACGAAAATTTTTGAAAGTGGAAGTCGGGGCAGTCTTTGGAATACTTACCTATTCTTTTTTCTCTTCAATTTCCAACTTTTAAATAATACAGGCAGAGGTCTGTGTAAACGTGGTATTTCCTTAAATAGGGCACTGTGGTCCTGAAAGCCTGGAACGCGAAGAAAAATCGAAGAAAGAGGGTGGATTTTTATTAATAATGTCTGAAAGTCCCTTCTGCTCCATCCGCTGAGGACTGGAGGACTCATTTGATGATTTCGTCTCATAAAACGAGCGTTGTTTAAGTATCTGCAATGAAATGAAATGAAATAATATATATTTTGCAAGTAGGTATATCAACACTTTTACACGTCTTTCATAAAATTAGGAGGGGCCGGTGTTTCGTACCTGACTACTCTGAGAAGAAACATCCGAACTCAGAGGTCACAGTCTCTTTTAAAGTCCAGACATCATAAAATTAGAACAGGTTATACGAGGACCATGCAGGCTAATGTCTGAAATGGTCTTTTGAAGAAAGAACCACACAAATTCGAGTGGACCTGTCCAGTCAGTGCAAGCATTTGTCAGTTATCGTGGAGCTCGACTTATAACTCAAGGAGCTCAACGACACGACGAACAATACCAAAGAAAGGACTTGTGTAGACCGCTTAAGATACTTTAGCTTCTGTTAAACCCTTCGACGATAACCAGCGAAATATCAAGTTACTTATTTCGATAATTCCGCCAATATAAATTCTTTGACTGTAGCGGAGAAAACTAAGTATGCGAAATATGTCCAGTTAGTAGTGGATAGAATCGGACTAAATGGTTAGATATTTATGGTCCATTCTTTTCCGCTTTCCGTTTTAAAGGGAAAACTAAATTAAAGGAGTATGCTGGAACGAAAAGGCCTTGTGTAGTAACTTGGTGGATTTTTAGTCAGTAAGAGACGTCCCTTCCACTCCATCTTTTTTTTTATTATCGTGGTCAAATCATCAAATGAGTCCTCAACCCAGGGCAAGAGGGACTGTCAGACTCGTACTGACTAAAATCCAAGGTGTCCTTCAATAGCCCTTTATGTTCCGGGGTCACGGTAATGAGATAAATCCCGCGACCTTCCGCTCCACCTAGGGCTTTTTTTTTTCGTGGTAAAATCATCGATTGGGTTCTCTCACCCAGGGCAGGGCGGGATGGGGCCAAAGGGCTATTGAAGGAACGTAAAGCGTTCCGGGGCCACGGTTAGCTGATAATCCCGGCAGGCTTTGGCCCTCTTAAGGGAACCCCGTCATTATACTGACAACTCTTTGAGGCGCGCGTGGAATATGAAACGCCGTCGATCCGGGCATAGTCCATGATCGGACAGCGAGTCGCTCATTACGTGTCCGCATGCCCCCCACCTAAGGCTAGATTTGATGATTATTTACACCCAATAAAAGGCCTTAAGATTTCCACTGATTATTGCGTTTGTCCAGAATGTCCCGGTAAGTATGCTTTGTCAGTAGTAGCCATAAATAGTTAATTTTTTTTAAATAGGCGCGTGAAAAAACGGTTCAATAATTTTCACGCAAATCTCACAGAATACACAAAAAAATAACGAGACGAGAATATTCCTCGCCAAAAAACAACAGCCGCGTAAACCCTCTAACGGAAAAGGGCAATATACATAAACAAAACAAGTGCGCCATTTGAAAAACTTTCTGACACAAATATTCCTGAACGAAATATTCTTTCGCGAAGTTCAAAGAAATTAGGTATTCTGTGGAAACTGTTCGAGATATTTGTTCTCATGTGTTTTAAGCATTAACATTCAGAAAACGACGCCATTCGCGTCTTGGTACAACTCAAGAGGTGCTGTTGTCTTTTAAAAGAACTACACCTATTTATCACCCCGTGAGACCGAGATGGATAGATGTTACTAAGAAAGAGGGAATAATTCTTTCGTGGTGGTTGCCCCGTGGCACAAATCGAAATTTATAAAAAACCCGCTTCTTTGAGGATAATTATTATTTTAAAATGTGAACTCAACATTTTTTAAGTTTTATAAGGAGTTACTTAATTAATGATTTTATTGAAGACATGCTTTGAATTATACGTCTTTACATATCTATCTCATTATCAAGTAAAAACAAAAAAATAGTATATATACGTACTTGGATACGGCGCGCGCGGCGCGGGCGCTTCAAAACAATTCCCTAAAATGGCTGCCATTCATAACTTCCCAGTGTTTTTGGTAAATATATGGGCGGTTTTAACTCCCCAGCAGCTACACAATGTCACACATAATAGTTTGACAAAAACCAGACGGGACTAACGCTTAGCCAAGTATGATCTAAGTAACGTTTATAAATCGCGAACATACCTAAAACCGATCGATGGTTTAGGTACTATGTTCGGGATATGAGATGAATACATTTGTAACTAATGCTTCGATAAGCATTAGTTACATAATTATGTATTCATCTTAAATGTTAAGGGCAACGTACATGAAATTGAATATTCCATAAATTATATTGTTTTCAGCTTTACTAAAGGTTTACAAAGGCGTTTTGGATGTTCCTTAGATGTATATTATGTTATCTTTGAAGATATTATTCCTATTTAGTAAGAACTTTAATGTAAAGATTTATTATCAAAACCTTATGATTCTTCAAAGATAGATATTAGAATTAGTATTTTAATATCTCGTAATCTTTACAGCGTAGAATGTATAGGGGCATTAAATTAAAGAATGAATTTTTCAAACAGCTGCGAATCCGTTACTAAGTATGAAAAATAGCGAAAAATACTCAAAAGAGTCCTTATTAATCAAAATTAAAGCTGCATCGTTGGCCTTTCGTTAAATTAATATTTCAAGGCATCAATCGAGCACAATTTATTTATCACCCCATGGACTAACGATTATCGTGACCCGGGAACGTAAAGGGCTATTGAAGGTCACCGTGGATTTTAGTCTGTACAAGTAAGACAGTCCCTCCCGCCCTGCCCTGGGTGGGAGGACTCATTTGATGATTTTAATTAAAAAATATAGTATGGTTATTACCTAAGTATTAATTTCTGAAATGTATGGAGAAAACCGTGACTTTCGCGTAGCGTGTGACACATTATAGGTTTTACAAAAAAAAAGTGACATCCGGCAAGCTAAAGAAAAGAGCTCATTTTAAAGTCTCTTTTGATTATAAATTTTCACTACTCCTCGTAGCTTCAGATTTGGTCATCCGCGCCCACTTAAAAAATTCACCCTGTATAGTAATTTATAGAAATATTTTATCTCCAACCATTTGACAGGCAAATACAGAATGGTTTTCATTTGCCTCCGAGCGGTTCTTATCGTTTTTGCCGAGTTTCAATTTCTATATATTCAATTTATTGGAAAAAAGCTTGAAATATATTTGAAATTTTATCGGTCTATACAAGGTTGGTGCTAAAAATTCAATCTGACTGGAAAATCTCGTAAAATCCACGCGTGAAATAACTAGGGACCTTTTGGTATGGCGGTTGAACTCGTGAAAATATTTGCTGAAATATTTACAACCTTTTCGATAGGTATCTATTTTACAGGATTTCCGCGTCGGTCTATTGGTTTGCAAGACTTAGAGTTCAGATACAGGTTTAACATAGATTTGATTTTAAGGTTGGGCAAAAAGTTATTGTGTTAGTGCTCAAACTTCGACACTAGCGCTGTGGCAGAGCGGCGCGGCGGGCGTGTGCGGGAATATCAAACATGAAAATATGGCCATACTGAAATGACTAAGGCCGGCCTAGCGCGGTGGCAACGAGTGAGATGCTTGCTCTAACACTGATCGCGCTCGCCACCGCACAGTGGAACGAATGTATGTGAGAGGTTGGACGTAGACATCTCCGAAAAAAAAGAGTTAAATTATGCCGAACTAATGATGCCATCTTATTCGATTACCTGATGCCTTCATAACTTGTGCTTTTAAATTTCTTCACAACTCCCATATTTCGGGAGTAATTTGAGAAAATGTGATATTTTATTATGAAAAAAAGTGTATCGAGCTTTCTCCCTACTGATTACGGCCTTGTTTCAAGTAGTGGTCTCTAATATCATAATGCTAATACTAAGAGCTATATTTAATACTAAGACACATGGTGCGCCAAATGTGCACTATTTGGGATAAAAGGAAATATTTTGGATTTGAAGAGGAGAGGTGTAAATAGTATCTACAGGTTTCCTCAACCTGTACTATTTACACAGGCGTGATACCTAAAAGTAATAATAACCCTGTATTGCAACAAAAACACATTATTTTTTAATGATTACGTACATATAGCTCCGTTAGTTCACAAAACTGTGTCGATATTATGTTGTGTTATTTCACAGCAAAATTCTCACTAAAGATAGTTCAAAGTCTTCACGTGATGTAACTTGAACTGCTCCCGGTACAAGAAATATTTGTTTCGCAAGAAACTTTCGTTGACTTCGACTCAGTTATCAACACAGTATGCACAACACAAAGCCCTGGCCAACACAAAACCAGATTTTATTATAAAACTCTTTTCTATTACTCAAGTTAAAACATTCAAACAAAAACTTGTCTAACCACCTCGACAATAACTATTTCTGCCGCCAGGTGTCGCATCATTTATTCAGATCTGGGAATGTAATAAAACGTCCTGCTCCTTCCTTGCTCTTCCCTTCCTCCTCCTTCCTCCTTCCCGGTATTAAGTTACCTTTATACAGGTATAAATTGGTAAAATAGGTCTGTAAAGCTGTCAGGGCCTCATTTCATCAGTTTATTCTTCCCAGCTGTCCCGACAGGAATTCCCAGAGTGATCGTTCCAGTAGCACTTCATTCATTACGGCCACCGTCCTTTGTCTTCAAATTGTACATTGATGTAAATAGTATGGAAGAGATAAAGTTTCGTTCAGGAATGGTGCTTGGCCAATTGGTGGGAATTTTAAATGAAGATTGAAGTTTGTGTGAGTTAAATTGGTTTCGTGTTATGAGTTGAATTGCAATTGTTCTTTGTGATATACCTACTTCTAGAGTGAAATGCGACTTTTACATACCTAATAAAAAATTAAAAGGGAAACTTGAGATCATCCTCGGCTTTATAGCGGTAGCAAACCTATTATAGCTCACTGTCGGTAATTAATTTTAATATCTATTGAAATTGTTGGAAATTATTTAAATTGTTGTGTGGTAGACCTGGTGGCCTACCATGGTGTCTCAAAGCAAGAATAATTCCAGTGTGGAGACGAAATAGCGCTAGACCACTTGTATAGCTCTGTCTTTTTCCCACATTGGAATTGCTCTCGTTTTAATGATGTCATGGTGAGGCCACAAGGGCCACCTGACTCGCGACCCTTCTCTCGGAGTTCAGCGCCAAAAAGTTTCGAGTAGTAAGTTCAGTTCTTTTTAGGTGAGTTCATCTTTAGCCTCATTTTAGTTTCTAGACTTGATTGAAAACAAAGAGCAAACCTACCGAAAATTATAATAAAAAAACTATCACCGTAAAGCTAGCACCTCATTAAATAAAACCGTAACGAATCATACAACTGAATTTTCCTCAAATGAATCAACCTGTCAATTGGAAAAAACCAAATGAAATACGTAGTAAAGAATACTTTTGAGTTTATCGCGATCAAACAGAAATAAACGGCGGGGAAGACTTTGTTATTTATAAAACCAAATTGATAAAAAATATTGTGTTTCATATAAACACATACATTTCAACCTTGAATGTAAATAAAACAAAGCGATGTAAAGTCTTCTTCATACATTTTCAGCTTCTTTTACGGGCAAGACACACATTAAACCACTCGAAATTGCGACAGACGATCGTAAATCGCAATCACGCAGTAAAAACATGCTTTATTATATAAGTTTGTGTGAGTTAAATTGGTTTCGTGTTATGAGTTGAATTGCAATTGTTCTTTGTGATATACCTACTTCTAGAGTGAAATGCGACTTTTACATACCTAATAAAAAATTAAAAAGGAAACTTGAGATCATCCTCGGCTTTATAGCGGTAGCAAACCTATTATAGCTCACTGTCGGTAATTAATTTTAATATCTATTGAAATTGTTGGAAATTATTTAAATTGTTGTGTGGTAGACCTGGTGGCCTACCATGGCGTCTCAAAGCAAGAATAATTCCAGTGTGGAGACGAAATAGCGCTAGACCACTTGTATAGCTCTGTCTTTTTCCCACATTGGAATTGCTCTCGTTTTAATGATGTCATGGTGAGGCCACAAGGGCCACCTGACTCGCGACCCTTCTCTCGGAGTTCAGCGCCAAAACTTTTTTTTACTTTGATCCGTCGGCGAGCAGTACCTAAGTTCAGTTCTTTTTAGGTGAGTTCATCTTTAGCCTCATTTTAGTTTCTAGACTAGATTGAAACCAAAGAGCAAACCTACTGAAAATTATAATAAAAAAACTATCACCGTAAAACTAGCAGCGTATTAAATAAAACCGTAATGAATCATACAACTGAATTTTCCTCAAATGAATCAACCTGTCAATTGGAAAAAACCAAATGAAATACCTACTAAAGAATACTTTTGAGTTTATCGCGATCAAACAAAAATAAACGGCGGGGGAGACTTTGTTATTTATAAAACCAAATTGATAAAAAATATTGTGTTTCATATAAACACATACATTTCAACCTTGAGTGTAAATAAAACAAAGCGATGTAAAGTCTTCTACATACATTTTCAGCTTCTTTTACGGGCAAGACACACAGTAAACCACTCGAAATTGCGACAGACGATCGTAAATCGCAATCATGCAATAAAAACATGCTTTATTATATTTTTATGAGGTTTGTATTATTTTAAAAAGCAGCAATTTGACCTGTGAAAGAATGTTGGCGTTTTGCTAGCAGAAAGTTACGTCGCTAAATCCTTAAAAATATATTAAACTACTTAGCTGTTGCCAGCGAATCCACTCGCTACAACTCGGATTTTATCCCACTGGAGCATAAAATCGAGATAAAAACTATCAGTGATAATCCAGGATAAACACTATCTGTGTACCTAATTTCATCCAAATCCGTGCAATAGTTTTTGCGTGAAAGAGTAACAAACATCCATCCATCCAAACAAACTTTCACGTTTATAATTTTTTTTTTTTTATCGTGGTAAAGTCATCAAATGAGTCCTCCCATCCAGGGCAGGGCGGGAGGGACTGTCAGACTTGTACTGACTAAAATCCACGGTGTCCTTCAATAGCCCTTTAAGTTCTGGGGTCACGGTATTCGTTAGTCCCGCGACAGGTTTATAATATTAGTAGGATAGAGGTTAAGGATAGTAGGAAGTAGGATATCATTTATCACATAAGGCAGAACAAGCGGTGCTATATGTTTAGGGTGCTTGTTATATATCCCGCGCAAGTGCCTCAACATGATCAAGCTACATGCGCCGTGTACACGCACCCCGCGGGTAGCGTGATCAAGTAGCTTGCGCATGTTACTCGTGCGGATAAACCGCAAACACGCACCTTTACTTGCGCGAGTTACATGCGCCGTCTACACGCACCCCGCGGGTAGCTTGATCAAGTAGCTTGCGCATGTTACTCGCGCGGGTAACCCACATCTTTACTTGCGCGGGTTACATGCGCCGTGTACAAGTACCCTTAGTGTCTATAGGTTTATAGTGATAATATGTACCGAGTACTCGGCCGAGTGCACTACTCGTTTACTCACTACGTGTGATCAAGGCCAAGAAGTCAGATTAGGTAAAGGGTGCTTGATACAGACTACAAACTAAGAAAGAAAGAAAGAAAATAAGTTTACTAGACTCAATCTAGGGCACTTGACTAACTACTTAGCTAACTTTCCCAAAAAGTAATCAACTGACTTAGCGGCTGGTCGAGTAGGTATTGAAGTTTTGTATGAGACAGCTGTTTATTTCTTCGTTACAATGTGGGAGAATGTACTTATCCGAGTATTAAGCATAATAATTATGTTAAAATGTAACAGGCCGATCTCTGTGCATTAAAACTTATTCAAGAAAAATAAAAAAACGGTGTCACACTCGCAATTTCTCATGTGTCGTACGCGTGGCTGCTTTTATAAACATTTTAACATGACATGATATAAAACTCATTTCATAAATCAGAAAAAACGTAATTAAATTACCTTTCGTCGTGTTAAAAATTAACACGTCTCGATTCCAAACTACTCAGGTGTTGGTGATCACGACTTGATTCATTAGGGGCTAATCATCGCCAAGAGGTTTGATTAACTCACTGAAGTATGGTTGGATGCGGTTAGTTAAACAAATTATAATCTGCTAAAACGTGGTATTGTAATTAATCACTCAAGTGAGTATGGAAACTTACACACAAAAATAGACAAAAGTTTAGAATTTTTGTCTGTCTGTCTGTATGTTTGTACTCACTAGACGCAAAAACTACTGGCATTTAAAGCATTTTTCAGCAATGCATATAGCTTGGGGCTTAACTTAAAACCTTAACATAAGCTCCATTTTACCACAGGAAAATACAGTTGTTTCTACAAAAACAATCAAGTAGCTAAAGGTATCTACTAGATTCAAAATTCCACGAAATTTAGGGCAAAAGCTAGTCTATATGTGGCATGAATAATTATAATATTGTTACAATAATCAGTGCTTCCATTTTGTAACCCGAACGTATTTAAACTGAAACCAAATCAAATTATACAATTTAATTGAAGTGGTTTTTGGGCTTAGTTCTATAATTAAGCAATTTAGTAACTTTATATCTTGCTTCATTATGTGTGGAATTACGTTTCATTTTACATATTAATGAAAGAAGTTGTAATCACTACACAATTATCTGATTTACTTAATGTGGATTAAGTTATCATTAATCTGACTGAACTTTAAATTTATAAATGTAACTTATGATGGAGTAGTTTATGCTCGCGGCCATTAAGAGCGGGTATAATGCCAGGAAAAATTCAGATTTCACCCTCGCGTCTCACATGCCTCTGCTCTAGTACCAATAACAACCACGGGCGCTGTGACGACGCGCTCTGCAAAACTTCTTTGAAAAAACAAAACAACTGCAGTGCCACAGTGCACCTAATATGTATTATTACAGTATGTCAAGTATGTGACTCGGCCTCTGTTCTTGAAATAAGTGTGTACCGCCGCACGGTACCATCGCACGCAGTAGTTCTGCATTTTTCATTTCATTCATTTAATTGATTTTCATTGTAGCTGCGTGATTGTAATTGTTATGTTTTTTGTTTTAAAAATGTTTCATTTGTTGTGAATGATGTAGGAAGTATTCAATAAAAACAAATATTGCATGTTTTTCTCTACCTTTGTACTCTGCAAACGGCATTAGAATCAAACAATATATCGCGTGTGCGCTATCTATAGGAACCAAAACTTCTACCTAAAATCGAATCTTACTTACAAAGTAAAAGAGAATGGCAGGCGTCTGTGGAGTCTGGGTACCACGGTCAGAGCTCGCCTTCACATATGAAAATATCCTCAATAGATAGTTCTCGGCGAAATTAAGAAATAAGTTAATCATAGCATTTTTTTCTACCGAGTTTCACCAGGAAAGGGCTCTAACACATAAACACGTTACGACGACGCAACGTGGCGCTGCACGTTGCGTCGATGTAACGAGCCGTGACGTGGAAATCGACGTCGAGCAACGTAAATAATCACGTCACGACGACGCAACATTGAACGACGTCATATTGACGGTGTCGGATTTTTAGAATTGTCCCAGTTAGTTTCGAGAAATGGACCACACTAGTGTGTTCTCCTACTGCTAATAATTAATATTATGAAGACGGATAAAGCAGAAACAGATACAAAGAAAATCCGTGATCCAATAAGTCCAAGATTTTACGTGCCGTGCAACGTGGCACGTTACTACGACGGCGACGCAACGTGCAGTGCCAGTGCGTTGCGTCGTCGTAACGTGTTTATGTGTAAGAGCCCAAACGCTGTTGAAAGAGGAGATTTAGGGTCGCAACACATCAAAACGGAAAGGGATCGTCACCGTATCAACTCAAGCCGTTCAGTATTATTTACACACTAATCGGAATCGTAACGTAATCGCATCGCCTCGGACAAGCTCACGAACCGCGGTGCAGTGCGTGGTCGACTAGTGGTCGGCTTTCCGTACCCTCGCTTACGGCTCTCCGTACACTAACTTACGTATCTTTGTCCACTCTCCGCCCACGGTCTGCGTTGCCGCACGTGCTGTACGAGAGAGGCGATCGTGAAGTTAGTCTTTGCAAACGTTCGCGCATGTACACTCGTAAAAAAAAGTGTTATTAATTTTATTTTAAACCAAAATACGATTAAAAACTTAAAAGGTGTCAAGGGACAACGATAGCAAGTTAAAAAAAAGATTCAAGCGATTTTCGACCTTATGGACATTTGAGCAAACACCTGATTTTAATGAAGGAGCAATGTTAGCGAACGAGAATGTGAGAAAAACAAACAAAATTTTAAATGTCGATAAGGTCGAAAATCGCTTGCACCTGTTTTTTTAACTTGCTATCGTTAAGCAAATGTTTTCCGACCTTCAAGCGATTTTCGACCTTATCGACATTTATTCAAACACCGGATTTTAATGAAGGAGCAATGTCAGCTAACCAGAATGTGAGAAAAACAAACTAAATTTTAAATGTCAATAAGGTCGAAAATCGCTTGAACCGGTTTTTTTAACTTGCTTGACGATAGCTAGGTAAAAAAAGGTTCAGGCTATTTTCGACCTTATTGAAATACCTAGGAGTGTATTTCGTACATACATTATTTGTGGTAATATGTATATCAAAATGTGATAAATTAACTTTTAATTTTATTTTCCATTTTTTATCAAATAGTAATCTGTACCTCACTATGTTTTTTTATAAGTATGTAAAATGAAGAGATCTATAAAAAAATAATAATCTGAAACAAGCGGACCTCGTGCTGAAAAATACTCGACCAGCAGTACAATTGACTAACTGTATTTTGCGCGCATGTGGCAAAAGAAATTTCAAAAAAATGGTCTTCGGCTATTTGAAATTATTTCAGTCTTTTAATATTTTAGTTCTAGTGTTTATGTTGTATTATGTGTTGTTTCTCTGATTATATCAACAAAAATATTATTATTTTAATAGCCGCCAGGCGCGGAGCAAACTGTCATAGTCCTCCCGTCTCAATAGAGCGGCGCCGACTGGCAGGTGAAACAAAATGATGCCTGAAACTAGAACCCGAGCCGCGACTGAAGTCGCTTTGACGCGGCGCTAGTGTCTATGTCATTACATCAAATTGCATTAAAAAAAATTAGTACCACGAGATTCCGCAGACCTTCACTCGTGACGCAGATTCTAGTGTGACACGAAATGGAAAATAACATTCTACACGGTTTAAAAACGTCGTAAGCGCCGAGTGCTAAGAACAATGATAACTTTTATTATAAACAATATTTCAAAAAAGTGCCAGACACGTCCCTCGGCTACGTAATTGTGTTCATATTGATCTAATTTAAATTTCTGTAGGACGAACCAAAATAGAATGAAATAAAAAAAACGTGAAAATCAGAGGTAACTTTGTGATCGTTTTCTATCGAGAAAATTTTGTCTTATTATGTTTTCTGTTTGACTCTGCCCTCGCAAATATAATGAAGTTTCCCAACATATACTTTTTTTCCGAATTAAACACGATTTAGTACTCTAAAAATCCAATCCAAAATTGAAGATTTCGCTTGTAGCGCCGTCTTAAGTGAATTGTGACTGAAAAGCGTTACTTGTAGACGGACGGCGAGTAATAGGTGTCTCGCCGTCCATCATAGACCATGCCCGGGTCGACACATCGGTTGATCATGTTTCACGCGTGCCTGAAAGAGTTGTCAGCAAACTGAAGGTGCCAGCCAACAGAGAGGGCCAAACGCCTGCCATGGTCGCGGAACCTTTCAAACGGAAAACCGTGACCCTGAAACGTGAAGGGCAATTGCAGGAACACAGTGGGTCTTGGTCAGCTCGAGTTGGATAATCCCTTCTGCTCAACCCAGCCGGACACGATTGGATGAGTGTAATAAAAAAAAAAGCGTTATGCAAAATTGCAAAACACAACATACTTCCTTATTCTCGTGTGCGATGCGCGCTCGGAAACGGACGCGTTTGCGCACGTCAGCAAGAATATTTTATTCGCGTTTTGTGCAGCGGTAATAGCTGCCCGGTTTTTGTTCGCAATGGCTACAAACCAAGTCATTGTCAACTAGCTTTTGGCATTCATCAAGCATGCCATCGATTACATGGACGAGGTCAGCATCTTGCAGATCTGCAAGTCCTCATACAAAGAGGAAGAGGTGTGCAGCGCCAAGTTGCTGCTATTTCAATTACTCGACCAAGTCGGACGGATGCCATCTCGCCGGAGGGATGGTGGCGAGAAGAGTCTGCAGGACATCATCGACCTGCTGAAGAGGACCGATCCGGATGACGTGCCAGATTTTGTGGCGAAGGACCTGCATAAGCTGCCTCCCGTCACTTTCGACCACGTCGACGTCACCAGGCTGCTGAAGGACATCACGTCTCTGAAGGTGAGTCAGGCCGAAATGAAGTCCAAGTTGGAGTCATCAGATGTCATCATTGGTGATTTACGAGCCGAAGTAGCGTTGTTGCGCAACGCTATTCCGAAAAGTGGGTCACCGGACGGATCCAACGTGAACACACGCCGTGGAGCACAAAATGCCTCAGTTTGCAGTTTACAGTCGGCGAGTGAATCAACGTCGCCGGCCGTCAAGAATGCAGGCGTTGCATCGTGTTCGGCTGATCGCGTCGTACCTGCCGGAGAAGCGACGCGTGTAATAGGTACATCGACCCCTAAATGTGCCTATTCTACAATTGTCGCCAAGACGAAACCTGCTGCGTCGGAAACAAAACGACAAGCAGTAAAAACAAAAGGGGGTAAGCAGAGTCGCTCAGTATTGAGCGCGACTAAAGGCGCTGTGGTGGACCACAAACATCAAGGACCACCGAAGCACACATGCGATGAGGATGGTTTCATCAAGGTGGAGAGAAAGAAGAAGAAGCCTACTTATCGCAACCAGTGCGGGACAGCGCTGGCAGGACCTAACATGCTGCTACGTCCTGCATTACCGACAACGCAGCTGTACGTGTCCCGTTTGCACTACTCTACGAAGACGGAGGACATCGTGGAGTACATACGGGTGAAGACCAACTGGGACTTGAGGGTGGAGAAGTTGGAGGCACGCCACAACACCAATTTTAATTCGTTTGTGGTGCGCGTTCCGACCCAAGATTTGGCGACCTTTCTCAAGGAAGAGTTTTGGCCGAAAGGTGTGCTGTATCGGCGATTCCGAGGCCGGCTACGCGACACCTCGCAGCGAAACACGACGCCGCCGTGACTTCGTGTACAGTAGTTTTAAGTATAGAATAATATTATATGTATTAGTTTATAGTTATTGTTTTATATCTATATGTGTATTGTATTTTATGGGCCTTTAGATGCCTGAAATAAAGGATAAAATAAAAAAAAAATTATTAAATTGTGAAGTAAAGTTATGCCAAAGTCAATCCATAAAAATGTATGATTAATCTCAAGATTATTATACTGGATGTAACTTTAGTTCGCGTTTATTATGGGTATTAGGTATCGGAAAAACGCCATACACAAAAAAAAACGGATCTTTAAAAGATATAAACTACTTTACCAAATAACTACCTACAGAACCAGAGGGATAAGAAAGAGGGCTTCGCAGTCACCCGAACATCATTAATAAAGTATCCTACCATGGCGAGGACCATCCCCATCAATCTTGGCATTGAGCTAGATATGAGCGGGTCCTAAGCTCAGCAGGTCTAAAACGGACTCTTTACAATATTCTGATTGATTCTCTTCGTGATTTTCCAGAAACTTTATGAGAATTTCTTCTAAAATTCGTAAACTAGTTAATCGCACGAGCACAATTGCTTGTCGTAAACATAGACTTATAGCATGAACGATGCATTCGCTGGTTATTTTCCTCCTCTAGAATATTAAGGACCGTCTGTGTATCTCTTTCTTGAATTTTATTTGACGTTTGACTAGGGAAGGATCAGTCTTTGTTATAAGTCTATGTTCAGATATGACAACCCATAGACATGTTGACAGTGTTATTATATTGCAAATCTAATGGTACAAATACACATGCTTTAAACTAGCATGCTAAAGCATGCTACTTTTAAGCAAATTCTACTTAGTAGCATGTGTATCGAAACCATTTGTTAATAATGAGCATGCTAATTTAATTGTAAACTATAAGCATGCTCCTAAGCATGCTCTTTTACCATGCTAGTTTAAAGCATGTGTATCTGTACCTTAATTAGTGCGTAAGCTGGTGTTTTGAAAAATAATGGATAATAATGTTATTTTCTTTTTGTTGTTTCATTGCATAATTATGTTAACAAAATTATAACGCAAGTTAATTATTGTATTTGCTTGTGAAGTATTGGTAATTTTAAAAGTGTATTATCGTTACGTAACAAAAGAAAAATACGTGCCAGATATTTTTTCAGAGATTTTTTATACCAACCTATGTTGCAGATAACTCCATAGTGAATCATTAGGAATATTGCTAAGTAGCCTTTTAAGACCCGCAGGATACGTTATCAAGTATTTTCTGGAAACTATAGTTGAGACTTAGCCGAGAACTGTGGATATAGACTGTCGGGATCTTCATTACTCATCATAGGATTTATATTGTGAAGCTGTTATTATAATTATGGTTGTATGTTATTATAGCTGTTATATGTTATTTTATGGGGCTGGCAGGTTGCTAGTATTGCGTTTTTTTTACGTGGTAAATTCATCCAATGAGTCCTTGCCAACCAGGGCAGGAATGGAGGGACTGTCAACCTTGTACTGACTAAAATCCACGGTGTCCTTCAATAGCCCTTTATGTTCCGGGGTCACGGTGAGGACATAAAATGCCGCGACCCCGGCAGGCTTTGGCCCTCTGAGAGGGGGGGGGGGGGTACTGCGGGGTTTTTTACGTGGTAAATTTATGCAATGAGTCCTTGCCAACTAGGGCAGGACGGGAGGGACTGTCAACCTTGTACTGACTAAAGTTCACGGTGTTCTTCATATTTACGTTCCGGGGCCACGGCTACCTGATAAGACAGTCCCGCAACCCCGGCAGGCTTTGGCCCTCTAAGGTGAGCCCCGTCAGGTACTTCGGGTCTAAATCAACCACTTAGCAATATCCCAAATGATTCATTTCGTAAATGAATAGCAAAATCATCAAATGAGTCCTCCCACCCCGAGCAGGGAGGGACGGACTGTCAGACTTGTACTGACTAAAATCCACGGTGTCCTTCAATAGCCCTTTATGTTCCGGGGTCACGGTGAGGAAATAAAATACCGTGACCCCGGCAGGCTTGGCCCTCTGAGAGGGGGTCCCGTCATTTTGCTGACGCTCTTTGAGGCGCGCGTGGCACACGACGCGCCGTCGACCCGGGCATGGTTCATGGTCGGACAGCGAGTTGCCCTTTACTCGCTGTCCGCATGCCCGCGCCTAGAGTGGCCGGAGATCGTCTGCCGACGTCGGACGCCGTGGGCGTCTACCACTGCAGCCAATAACGTTGCTGGAAATGCACGAAGTGAATAAATATTGCTTATAGTGCAGTTTTAAAACATCTGTTTTTTATGATTTTAAATATAATGAGGACAATTATCTCGCATATACAGACACCCAGATCCGGAACAACTATTTGCAGGTCATACAAATTTTTATTCCATAAGGGAATCGAACCTGCGTCTCGCAGCACAGCAGCCGATAGCTCAGCCACTAAACGTTACTTCTTATTATTAACCTTTCGCCTTTTTCACGCTCAATAAGTCATTATACTTGACTAACTAGAGGAAAAGTGCTTGGCTAAGTAGCTAATAATTAACGTTCCTATAAGATTCGGTGAAAATAATTTATTTTGCTGTATTAGTAGGGGTTAGTGAAGTACTCTATACAACGTGGAACGTTAATAGCGCAAAACCTCTCGTGGGGTAACTCAGCCCATGTTACTGAACAATGTTTGTTCTAAGACTTTTCGAAATTCACAAAAAAAAAAAAGATTCTTCATACTGATGAGCCCGATCAATTTCTCATTTTGTATGAAAAAGCAACATTTTTAGAGGTTTTGCGCTGTTAACGTTCGCCGTTGTTTATGTAGATAATAGTACTAATAACTGCCGCTCAGGTTAAAGTTCATCATAAAATAGGTGGTGTGAAAAGGTGTTTTTTGTTTGGCTAAGTCTCGCGGTAATTTTGAAAAGAAATCAAAATGGCGGGCGACTGATAGAGCCAAAACCTTCGATCCCCTTTCTGTAACATCAATTATGTGGCAACAAAATTGAAGTATTCTAAATCAGTAATCTCTTTGATGGACAGCGTAGTAATTTCAATGAAATTCTAAATTATTCACATAATTTTCTTAATTAGCTAAGTATAGATACTAGATATAAATAATCAATCAATGTGTTTTTGTTCGTAGTAATAAATATATTTTGTAATTCAATAGTTTTACCTAGAAATACAAAAACTATCATCACTAAATTCTAAAAAATTGGTCAATCACCTGAGTCTAGATGCTAGATATATAGAAATAATCAATCAATCTATAATCAAACATCGTATTTTTAGTTTATCTTAGTAATAAGTATATTTTGTAATTTAATAGTTTTACCTAAAAATAAATAAACCGATCGTGACTTGGCATACCGAAAAAGGGTGTTCATTCATTCGCGAACAGTGAATTTAATGATCCGTTCCGAACTATAAAAAGTAAAAGTTGTGCAGTCATGGTTCTACGTAAAACCTTTAGGCAAAATCATACCTATAGGCAACGGCATTACAACGCACTTTTGAATGTTTCGTAACGGCTCAACGCATGAGTTCGCGTTGTAACACACCGCGTCAAAAAAGACCTGGTTTACGACTCAAAACAAAATATTTGCGTTGCGTTTTTGACATCACCGGATGTATAGTCTGTCTGCATCTATTCAAGAGTAATTTCATAATTTACAGTTATTGTTGTTTGTTGCAAGAAATATAGCAGTAATCGCAATTTTCTGAGAAATTAGAAAGGGAGAATTTGCTTCCATTTGCCCCTGTGCTTTTTAGGGTCTGATGGGAAAAGTCGTGCCATCTTCCCCTTTAGCATTAGCTTCGAGATTTAAAGACTCATCCATAGTTGCACAATTTACATTTGCAGGTTACAATTGTTGCACGAAATATAGTTTTGCCTTTGTGTTTTCAAAGGGCAGATGAGAAAAAAATGCCACCGTGCCATAAAACTGGATATTATCACGTTTCTGCCTCTATAAAGCATCTGATGGGAAAGTAATGCTCTCATTCCATATATCAGCAGTATCAGTATTCAAAGAGGAGATTAGCTCAGCTCTGTCTCTTCAAAAAGGTCCGATGGGAAAAAAAGCTCCAAAGCCCTTGACCTTGACCGACTTTTGGTGTAAATAATTATAGTTGCAAATACCCCAGGACGAACATCAAATTTATTATATTTCAAACTTAGCGCGTAAGGGTGCCTTTCCACCAGAGATGAACGAAAATGTAAAAGCTGAGCTACGAAACTATGTGACCGTTTCCATTGATGCTATGTAGCGGTGCGAGTAAGATGTGCAATGAAGATCGCCGCCGCAAAGTAGCTGCGCGAGGAAGATGCGCAGCTCGAGCTATGCGATGTATCCATAGTAGGGAAGACGACCCTTAGCAGGCATCCGTAGCACGCATCCTAAGCACACATCTATAGCACGCATGCTTCCACACAAAAAAATACATCTCAGTTGAATCCGTTTCCACCAGTGCTATGCTTGTGCACCAATGAATAATAATTATGATTGGTGGATATCAAAAGCATCCATAGCAACGTAGCATAGCACATCTCTGGTGGAAAAGCAGCCTTATTCTAGAGCTACAACGTCGATGACGTCACAACGTTTTTACGTGCGCCAACCCTTTGATTTTGTTTTATTTTCATGCTCTGTTGCGCATGACCATCATAATTGATGAACGATACACTTGACCGAGGAGTGCTCGTGAAAATTGACCGATTTTTAATTGGTTTCGCTTACCTTTATTTAACACAGGCCGTCCATTTTTCTTTTTTTTTCTCTTACAAAAAAAGGCCGTATTCGTGATCTATCCGAGGCTCGAACGCGTGACTTTCTGTGCCATTTGGAATAATTCGAAATAAAAGTAATTACCCTTATGCGCACAGCTATGGAACGGAATTCCGGTGTCTTTGTTTCCTGATAGACAAAAACTTATAGTCTTTAAGTGAAAAGTAAATAGGTTACAAAAGATGGGTATGGAAACAATGAGTTTTTGTATTTATGTTAGTGTCTGGTGAGTCTTATTTATTTTTTCATTTAATTATTTTTAATGCGGTTTTAGGAATTATAAACCTTTGGAAAAAAAACAACACATAGTTAAAGATATAGGGACAAATACAGATTAGAATTTTAGTAAAAAAAATTTGCTCTAGTATAATTTTTCTGGAAGAAAATGGTAATTAATACATTTTTCTAGGCTAAACCTTACAAATCTTTCCATATTTATATGGCTTATTCGCATCTATGATTAATAAAACGGCCAATTAGCGTTTACAAAAAAAAAACACGAAGCTCTTAATTGAATTAAGAGCTTCGTGGTTTTTTTTTTTGTACTTAAAACTTCCAAATACACGTTACGTATTCATCACGTATCGCGTTAAGGGCCTCTTTCGAAAACACAAACGTAAAACTAAGGAGTACTTTTAGTACCATTCCAACTAATTTTGCAACAATCAGATGAATCTGTTGTTCTGCACGGCTGTCAAAACAACGTGAATCCGTGCTTGGCATTTATAATGGCGGATTATAAGTTTCATATTTGTTGGCTTGACGTTTCTAGACCGTATGTGTTGCAAAGTTACTGGCTAGATCAGGGGTTCCCAAACTTTTGTAGTTCTCGGCGCACTTGCAATAATTTTAGTAGATATCTGTTTTGTCTTGATGTCCTAGCTAGTCGAAACCTTTCTCTATTCTACCAAGAATAAACGTCAAAGTTATTTTCATCGTTATTTCTGCACAATTCGATTGCTTTTTGCACGAGTATGGCGCAATCCGTACAGCATTGAAGAATAGTAGAAACATTTATTTTCTATATTTTAAACATCAATAGGCTTAAAATGGTAAAAATCTCTCTACGCCCTGGCATTTTGTCTTTTTTTCCGTCGACGATACCCTTTCCTACGGTGCCATGCTACGCTCGCGCTGGTGTCAATAGTACTGGATGAAAATACCACGAAATCGGAATAGAAAAACTTGTGTTAAGAAAGAACTTTCTTTCTGATGGATCTTTGCATAGAAAGAATCTTGAAGCTTACCATGGCGTCTTATAGCGAGAGTAGTTTCATTGTGGGAAAGAGAGAGAGCTATACAAGTCGTCTAGCGTCATCTTATTCCCACAGTGGAACTTCTCTCGCTATAAGAGCCTATGCACACCACGTTTTTTAAACGCGCCGATGCAGCGGTTATGACGCGATACAGACGCGATACGCACGCAAGTCAGACGCAGCCTAAAACAAACGACAACAAACTGTTCTGATGAAAACGCGCCGTCGACGCGCGTTTCTAAAACGCGCTGCACCGGCGCGTTTAAAAAACGTATTGTGCATATGCTCTAAGACGTCATGGTAGGCCACCACACCCAGAGAATGAGTCAACAAGAGCGTCTCTCTACTCTCTACGTACTGTTTGAGAACCCCTGGGCTAGATTGTACATGAGTTTAGATCAAATTGTCTTTCATTTGTCAAGATATTGTCTCCCTTTAATGCCGAGCTTAGGATACCTAGAGTACCTAGACAAAGTGACATCCTGTCATTGATAACGGTCATAAATATTCCTTTGTCGTCTACAGTATTATTATTAATCAAAAAGGGTTTTGGATTGGTAAATTGAAAGCTTATGTCAATGCGTATGTTGAAAGTAAAATCGATTGTTCATCCTAGCCCTCTGGTGATAAAAAACATCAATCTTCCGCCCCTTTTTTAAGAGTGGAAAATCTTCAAATTACTTCTTCCTTGCCTTGGGTGCAGTGAAAGGAATTGTTTAGATCGTACTGACTAAAACCAACTGCCCCTTTGCGTTCTACGACCACGATAACCTCTGAAAACCTTATCTCAATTTATTGGGCACTAGCGACTCGCCCCGGCTCCGCACGGGTGCAATCTCTACCATATATTATACATGTTATATACATATAAACCTTCCTCTTGAATCACTCTATCTATCAAAGAAAACCGCATCAAAATCCGTTGCGTAATTTTAAAGATCTAAGCATACATATGGTCAGACAGCGGGAAGCGACTTTGTTTTATACTAAGTAGTGATCAGTCGGTGTGTATTCTTCCTCCTTATTTCTCTAATACTCGCCATCTCAAAAGTTATCTTCTTTCTTGATCCATCATTCTTCACAAAATCGAGGTCGAATACCTCACAAAATCCATCCATCGCTACTTTGATCTTCTTTTATTTTTATAACCATCTCCATATATTTATACTGAAAACTTTCCCCACCACTTTGTCGGGAAATAAAGTAGTTCCACGATAAATTATAACCAATACTAAGCTCGACCACAGATTACCAAAATTTAGTTCCGAGCTTCAGTTAATCAATCACGCGAATATAGTACTTATTGCTGTAATACCAGAAACCGCAGCAAACACTAATACTGTAATCCTATTGCGCAACAATATCCTAATTACAATCTACCACTTCTAGCACGCATGAATCCACAACACCTGATTAGGGTGACAATGAGCCACATTGACAAGAGACAATTCCGGTTCTCGAACGATAAATAACTTCGCGTAAATACATCGACAGTTTCACGCTGCGTGGTTACTGCGCGTCAAGTCATTTGTCGACCAACGCACCTTATTGGATGTTTATTTTATTGCCATTATTTTGATTGTAATGTCTTAGACCGGAAGCCAGACCAAAATATCGTTAGTGATTTCTTCTCAAGCCATAATTAGTAGACTACATAAGGGAGTCGGATCATAAAGATTTGTGGAAGTCAGCTGCTGTTCCGTTGGTGGGATAAGCAGCAATAGCCGTTCAAACACGTAGAAAAAATAATATTTTTTTGTCATTTCCTCTCAACTGAAACCTGGTTTTTAGTGAAGATTACCTTATATCACGAAGAATAAAACCAATCAGCTGTCTGTAACATGGTGGAATACACGTCTGCTGGTCACTCGAACATGTAATTTTTAATATTATTTTCAGTGATTTCCTCTCGACTCAAATTTTACCTGATGAAAGTTTACATGAAGATATGGATAAAAGCAAACGTCAGCTGGCTGTATCTCGGTGGAAAGATCGTAAAATAAAATATGAAGAAACAAATATTTTATTAAATCTGAATAACTAAACGTAATTTATTTGCAATATCAAAACGGACATAAGGGAAACGAGTGTCTGTCATAATGACACATAGAAGAAGCCATAAAAAAATATTATTTGGAAAAAAAACTTGTGTCATCCTTAATGTCTAATCTTGTCAAAGCATTCTGCTGTCATAAGGTTTAAAATCAATATTAAATGATTTTGTTGTTGTATTTCGTTATTTTGTTCAAGTTATGGAACTGTTCTTACTGGAGTGAATAAGTAATTGACACCCTGATCAAGAAGGTCCGTTAACCGGTTCAGCAGAATCAGAAGGATTCCCGCACGATCTTCAATGATGAGACAAGGCTCTCGCTTGGAGATTACGTGAAGAGCTTCTCGATCCGGCTTGCATTATGAAGAAATTCCTATCTTTGAGGTCCGAACTAGATATCCATTGATATATGTTTCATAACAACATGTTTATTTTGTATTTTTAATTGTTTTATATGTAATGTAAATGAAAAATGTAAATGACAATAACATCAAACAATGAATCAAGCGATGATTGGGGGTTTTCTTTATAGAAAAGCTTTTTATTTCTTATACTTTTCACTAATTGAGAAAATAAATCAATAGACCCATTTATACGTTTTTTCAAGAGTTCATTATGATCGTTTTGCATATTCGTGCAAAGAATGGGCAGAGAACCTTAGGCCCATCGCATACGGCGTATTCTAAACGCGCAGAAGACGCGCGTTTCAGGAACGCGCCTCTTCGGCGCCGTAGACGCTGATTTGTTATTGCGTTTGGATTGATGATACAAGCGCGCCTATAAAGAAGCGGAGTAGAGGCAGGGGCGGGGCCCTCACGCCACTACTGCACCGCCCGTGCCTAAACAACTGAAGAAGAGGAGTCTCTGATCTAAAAAACGCAGAATCTACGAGCGACTACAGCGCGTCTGTTTCGCTGTATCTGCGCGTATACGTGCAGTAGAGGCGCGATTCACGCCCTGAGTGCTTATGTTACAAGGTTGTGATTGAATCTCGTCTACGCGCGTAATCTGCGCGGTTAAAGAACGCCGTGTGGCGTAGGGCCTATGTATACCACGTTTTTTAAACGCGCCGTCGACGCGCTTTTTGTAAAAGAGCAGTTTGTTGTCGCGACACAAAGCGTCAAACGCGCGTTTGCATTGCATCTGTATCACTACAAACGCGCGTCAACGGCGCGTTTAATAAACGTGATGTACATAGGCTATTTGGGCTAGTCCATACACGGCGGAACCGCGCTATTTCAGAATCGCCTGGAAATCGCGCGAGTCTTATATGTATGAGTTATTAAGTAATCGTTCAGACATAACCGCGCGGTTAGTCAACCGCCAGAAAATAGAATCGCGCTGCTCCCGCGCGTTTCTATTACTATGGAGTCTTTACTTTGCGTTCAGTTGCGTGGCGGATACCGCGCGGTTAGCACATCACAGCTCGTGAGTTTGGCACGGTTCGTTTCGACACTGAACTGTTTATTGATGAAGTGGAGAAGAGAAATGCAATATGGGATATTCAGTGTGAGGATTACTCAAATAAAACTATCATAACCAAGCTTTTTTTTTTTTACGTGGCAAAATCATCAAATGAGTCCTCCCACCCCGGGCAGGGCGGGAGGGACTGTCAGACTTCTACTGACTAAAATCCACGGTGTCCTTCAATAGCCCTTTATGTTCCGGGGTCACGGTAAGGAAATAATCCCGCGACCCCGGCAGGCTTTGGCCCTCTGAGAGGGGGGCCCCGTCATTATGCTGACGCTCTTTGAGGCGCGCGTGGGACACAACGCGCCGTCGACCCGGGCATGGTCCATGGTCGGGCAGCGAGTTGCCCTTTACTCGCTGCCCGCATGCCCGCGCCTACGGTGGCCGGAGATCGTCTTGCGACGTCCGTCGCCGTGGGCGTCCACCACCGCGGGTGGGGCGGAGGGAGGACACTGTCCTCTCTCGCGCGCGGCCCGCCTCCTCCTTCGCGAGCATTACTGCTTCGCAGAAGGAGGCGACCGCCTCCCACTCCGTCTCGCCCCGCAGCATGGCCGCAACCAATGCCGGGCGCGAGAGGTCTCCGCCTATCGCAGCCGTGAGGACACGTCGGTGCTCCGCCCAAGCTGGGCAGTCCTGCACCGTATGCTCCACCGTGTCCTCCGGTCCTCCGCGATCTTCGCAGTGGTGACACCCAGGCGTTTCCTCCTTCCGCATTAGACACAGGTACCTCCCGAGGCATCCGTGCCCGGTGAGGACCTGCGTCAGGCGGAAAGTAAGGACGCCATGACTTCTCTCCAGCCACTCCTCAAAGAGGGGTCTTACCGCCGCAATTGCGGCGTGCCCGTTCATAACCAAGCTTGGCAAGAGTTAGTGGAGATATTTGGAAATTGTGAAAATACGTTGGAAACTTGGTTGGTTACTTAATATTGGATGCACCCATTTGCATTGCATACCGCATTTTTCTTATCGTTTTTTTAAGGAGCAACAACCACAGTAAATCGATTTTTCGCTGACCTCCTTTTTCAAACGGACGTTATCCCTGTACGATAATCACATATAACCGCCGGAGTCTGATTGCATCACAATTTTGCGGTTTCGAACCGCGCGATTCATGAACGCGCGGTTTCCGCAAGTCTGTACTAGCCCTTAGTCTTGCTTGTACAATAATTTTCAAAGTATCAGCCGACGACCTTTCCACCGAGATAAAGCCAGCTGACGTCTGTTTTTAGCCATATCTTCATGTAAACTTTCATCAGGCAAAATTTGGGTTGAGAGGAAATCACTGAAAATAAAATAAAAAATTACATGTTCGAGTGACCAGCTGACGTGTATTCCACCATGGTACCGTCGGCTGATTGGTTTTATTCTTCGTGATACAAGGTAATCTTCAATATAAACCAAGTTTCAATTGAGAGGAAATGACTGAAAAAAAATATTTTTTCTACGTGTTTGAACGGCGATTGCTGCTTATCCCACCAACGGAATCGCAGCTGACTTCCACGAATGTTCATGATATGACTCCCTCATGTAGTCTGCTAATTATCGCTTGAGAGGAAATTGGTCACGGACATCTGTTACGGGCTCCCGCTCTATCTTGTTGTGCAATAGAATGTGACATAACGGCAACTGTCACTTTGTAACTGTGACTGTTCATAAAATACCCTAGGCTGATAAAATTTTCGTTTTTCTTAAATTACATTAATATACTGGAAAATATGAAAGATGGGGCCCCCCCCCTGGGGGGGCCGAGGTAGGGCCCCGCCTCCGCCCAACCTCCGTGGCGCACGTACCATTGACAACTGCGACCTCCGCCGGGACAGAGAGGACTGAACTCTCAGCAAAGGGGAGGGGACCAAAGTAGATTAGTGCTGAGAGTTCACAGTAATACATACATGAATAATATCAAGTCATGTTAACAAATCAAATAATAATTATGAAGCTAGTAAGACAAGAGGACAGCAAAGATATAATATATAAATGTGATAGGGAAACGTCACGCTTGCGCTTAATTAAGTTACGTTAACAAGTTACACTTGATTAAAGCTATCCCATTTCTATGGCATGTAAATCCGGTTACAATAACTGCCCCAGTACGCGACCGCTAGGCCTAAGCGCATAGCTCCACTAAGGACACTGCTACGAATCCTAACAGATCACGCTCCCTATACACTATTCTACATGTCCTACCCAACACCTAAGACAAAGATCTGAGAAGTTCATCTGTCATTGAGGAAGACACGTTTCCATTTAATCTCCTACACACGCGTACTATCGTAATACCCTTACGGCTCTACCCCATTGGCAATCACAACAAACAACTTGCGCAAGCGCTTCGTAGAATCAGTCTATAGCGGAACATTTTACGTTTGTATTGCTGGACGCCGAAGTGGGTAATATCGTCACTTCACATTTCGTATTTAAGCGCCCCCCCAGTCGTAACGTGTCGTGCCAATAAAATAGTGTCGATTCGACAAGGTTGGGCATATTAGCCATAGTTGTTTTTAGCGGGACACGTTTGTCAGTCCCTAGCGTTCTCTTGGAACGGAGCTAGCAAATCATAGGAGATACAGGTACATACTTGGTGGTGCCTACCCCAACTTGAAATGCGCATCCATCAACCAACACGCAAAGTCTCCGAGCAAGACTGCAGGAAACAGTAATCATCAACAGCATTTGGTTAGTTTGCCAATTAATAGCAATGTTTGTTATTATCTCTTGTACTTATCACCGGCAGTTACATTATCACCGCATCGGCTGGTGATAATATAACTTGGTATAATCGAACTATGGACATGGTTCTGCCTTTGATTTATGTGAGACGTCACGTAAAAGTCTATATTCGTCAGAAGTCAGATGAGTCGTTGTACAGAGTACGAGACGAAATGCGCGAGATGTATGTAGAGTGTAGCCAAAGGCTTTCCCCGTGTCACTATAACCAAACACCAATGATACATCACTGCTAGGTTACGGGATAAGGAGTCATAACAAATAAGATGTAAGATAATAATATAAAATAAGGTACTGCTCAGGCGCCGCCCCGCTGCCGCTGTACTGAAATAAATGATTATTAACCGCCATCCAGCGCCTTCAGCAAACTGCTACTATAAAGTTAATTACGATTAACACTTACCAAGTGTTCTTAGGAGAGAATTAGTCTATAATTAACTTACAGACTCTGCTCAAATACCACCCGTATGATCTCCATCATCAGACCGCCCTCTGGGTTCACCTCCTCGCGTTCCTCCGACCACAAGCACTGAATTTACTTTATAGACTAATATTTGACTTAATCAAACATAATTCAAATAAACAACAAAGTAATATCGCGCCCGGTCACCCGGACAACGGCAACCGAATCTCCTGAACTTACTCCTGGGTCCACCCGTGTGTACCTTAAGACGTTCAAAGCCCAACTGCCCCGAGGAATCATCCCCGTCTTCCCACTCCAACTACCTGCTAAATGACCCGCAAGGCCCTTCCAAGTTCTCACGGCCTATGCCCACTTTATCACCCTTAGTCCGAGTATCTCTTTGTTTTTAAGTGCAGGATTGAATAAGGATTGCCAGATGCGGCCTTTTTTTAATATTAGTTGGCGAAAGATTTCTAACCTTCTTAGAATTCATAATTTTAAATTGTTTAAGAGGTCCTATTGAGTGTTCGTCCGGAGCTTGGTTTATTGCGAACACATGTGCTGATAAGCAAGTTTTAGAATCGCTTCTTTAGAATTATCTCCTAGTCAATAGTTTTTGTAGCTATTGAAATAAAGGAATGGGTGTTTTAAACCAGCTATTTATCACAAGGAAATGTCAGGCCATAAAATAAGTAAGTTAATGTGAATTTAGGCGCCCGACGTCACGTGGTGATTTTAAAATAAATAACCTATTTTGTTATTAAAACAAGGGTCCATGACGAACAGTCACATAACCAATAGGCGTGGCAGAGATAATTCACCAATATCTTGGCCAATCTCCCACATAAGTATGATAGCGAAGCCTCTCAATTTTAGTCGACCCAATCATCATTTGTCGGGCAATGTTCCAATCCCGCAGAGACAACGAAGTTTTTTGACATAAAGACATAATTAACCACACTTTAGGTAATAAATCCCGGACAATGGAAACAAATAGTAACAGTTAGCCCAATGAAATGAACGGACGAAATGATAATTGGAACTGTTGTAACTGTTAATACGAATACTGTTCCCAATTTGGAGCGATTGGTTATTATTTGAATAGGACTTTACAGGTTGATTACTCTCTAACAAACGAATCCCAAAGGGTTTGGGAAGGGTCCACGTTTAGTACCTATATATTTACGCTTTTCTCTCTACCGTTAATTCCAATAGAAAATTAAATACTCCTCGGGTGTTGTTCCAATTAATAAGTACGAGTATCTAGTACGTAGTTACGTACCTAGAGAATGGAGAGAGAAAAAAAAATATGATTCCATTTTGTAATTGAATTCGAATTTCGAAGCCCACGAACACTAACAACGGTTGGCACTTGATCACGTTTCCATTGCTTTTAAAAAGAGAAGCACTTTAATTAAATCTGACAGTTGTCCATTTCATATAATCTTGCAATTTTGCTCTAAGGAGGTTTTAATGTTAATCTACCTTTGGCCCTCAACGCTGTTCGTGTTGAACAAAAATTATGCAACCACTAATGTAGGTTTATTATGATGTAAGTACTCTCATTAATAAACTATTTTCATCATACATGACATAGAAAAACGACTTATTAATAGATTATCCAATTAAAAGCAATGTTTTAAAAACAAACACGTAAAAATCGCATTATAATTCGATCTTCTAAAGCTGTTAACAAGCCGAAAGCGGCTTTATATTAGAGAGAATACATTAAAGATTACCTTGAAAAGCTATTAGGCAGTTATTTTTAATGTGTATCCCCTCGATACGCCCTTCACCTGGCACCTTTTAAAACAACTCAATTAAATATGAATTTATCAAAATAAGAATCTTCAAAATACGTAATAATATTTTTGTCAACAATTTTAATTATTGGTGTCAAATGTCATGTTTTTAATTAATTCTTAGTAAAAGCATAAACATGCTTAACATACAATTATACGAAGTAAACCTAATAGTACACACACATTTCCCCAGTAGAGTTTTAAGTCTCTGTTATTGAGGGCAAGCTTATTGCCATCAATGGGGCAGAAATCCAAACTTCCTAATGGAAAAACCCAATAACACTTTGCTTGACCTGGGAATCGAACCCACGATCACTCAACAATCGCGACCACGAGACACGCAAGTAAAAACAAACATAAACAAGTAGAAATTGAACTCAACAAACTTCAAAACAGAATCTAATTTTCAAGTTCGTTAGCCTAACCTAATTAGTACTACCTAATGTATATTATACTACCAAATGAGAATATTTAAAATAAAACCAGAAAATAATTGAAAACGCCTATTTTAGTCACCATTTTTTCTCATCTTGTATTTCGTGGATATCAAATTTATTTTTAAAAAGAAAGTTAAGAAAAATTAAAACTTTCCGCGCCGTGAAAAGAAAATTGGATGAAAAAATTTAAAATTAACATAGGATATTTTCTTCTGGCGTAATGGCTTGTGGTTTCAGAGCCTGGATTATTGTAATATTATATTTTCCTCAATTTTTGCATGCTTTTAGAGGGTATACTTCGTCTGAAAAAAAAAACCTTTCAGGTCTTGAAGTGCTCATAATGGCTAAAAAGATTTACTTAAAAAACGACGTTACTTGTGTATGTATTTAGGCCATACGTGAGTACAATATTAAGCTCTGAAATATGAGCATTAGCTCACTGAAACATAAAACGTGACTGTTTCAAAAACATAAATAATATTAGCGCTGAAGCTGGCACAATAAAGCCAATAAATATTCGCCAGATATTTGTGAATTGTGAATAACTTTTGGCCGAACAATTCAAGTATATCACGAGACCCTTGTTTCCGTACGATAGCGTTATTTAAGCCGCAAACACTTTCCGGTATGCAAATAACTCACATAACTGACACGCCTGCGGACAGGTTTCCACCTACCTAACCGTGCACTCAGCTGGACCACAAATCTATTAAAATAATAGCTGTCTCATTCAATTCACTAGCACTCATCCTGTAATGACTCAGTTCACAGTCGAGCCACCACACTTCAAGCCGGACAGTCCGAATTCGGCTGCGCTGTGAGACGCACGTGTGCCCCGCTGCGTGATTCCGAACGTGGTTTATGAAATTCGAACGCCGCGTTCGAATTTTAAAAACAAATTATTAAGTGTGCGTTTTTGATGTGTTTCTAAACAATTAAGTTTGAAGTGAATGTGAATAAATTGGTATTTAAACTTGTTTTTTATGTATGAATAATTTGTGTGCCGATATATTTTCGTCGTATTTTGAATAAACTGTGTGAAATATTGGTGTGGTTTACCTTGGTTCGTGTCAAAATTCCAACAAGACGACTTGTGTAAGTTTTTTTAAATATTTTAACGGCCTTTGATTAACATTATACCTTATGTAGTAGGTAATTATTATAATATATCGATTTTAGTTCAGAATATGTTATGAATTAGAATTTATGTTTCGGAAGATTAATATTACTAATGACAGTGGGCGCTTATAGTAGATGTATGGTATTAATTAATTATCTTTACGTAATTGCTTGGTACCATACTCTACTTTCGGAATAATTAATGAAAAAGTTACAATTGTTGGTTATTTTCGTCGAAAAACCTTGTATTTATTATTGGTGGTAGAATGGGTGATTTAACGAATGTTTCCCGCGATAAAGTTTATGGGGTGAATGCAACTGAAAGCTAAATTAATTGCATCCCCGAACATCCTGACTGATCTATGGTCAATTTACGTTGATCTAAATAATGGGTACGATATTTAGGTAACCCCTACATACTCATATATACAATAGCGTTCAAAAATAACTAGTCACTTTTGAACTTTAAACTGTCACGAACTTTTCAAGTGTAATTTTTGACAGTGTTTTCATCGATGACCCTTTTTTTTAATTATGACATTATGATTTAATAATAAGACGTTGTTGTCACTACATGGCAGAGTAGTAAACATCGACCTTGTGATTGTGACCAATAAAAAAGTTTTAAAGGTTGCCCAATCTTAGTTGCTTATTTTTTTTAGGTCGTTTATTCCTCAAACCGAGATAGTTACTTAAACTAATAGACATTTATTAGAAAAATAATGAAAATTGTTTGATGAGTAATTAATTTAATTAAACTATTATCAGTTAATAAAAAGTTAGATATTGTTTAAAAATGGTTAAATTTTTGTTAACTTTTTAACATTCTTTGAAAAATTGTTAAGAATTCGCCAGCACATCAACCTACCTAATCGTCAATTTTCAGTACTTAATAGATTTTCAACTTATTCACAATATTGGAAGGTTCACTTGATAAAATTTGACAGATTTCTGCAGGTTGCCCTGCTGGCGTCTGTACTAAAATGTTTTAATATTCTTAATGATTTTTTAAAACAAACAAACATTTCACATAATTTACTTAACTACAGACCTACTGATTAAACAGCTGGCCTTAAGTAAGCTCAAAGTTACTAAATACTCAAGGTTTATGTAGGTACAAATTCTGACATTTGTCAGATCGTAAATATAAATGTAGGCCCTACTACTCGTACTTTACAACACGTTAAAACACCATTATAGATAACAAAATGTCACTTTTCTGTGTTAATTGTTCTTTTTAGGGTTTCCAAGCCAAAGGGTAAAACGAGACCCTAAGACTTCGCTGTCTATCTGTCTGTTTGTCCATATGTCACCAGGCCATGCTAGTGCAGATCCGAAAGACAGTTGAAAATTTCTTAAATTATGCGATTCTGTTGGTGCTATAACAGCAAATACTAAAAACCATTACAAAATAAATATCTTCGGGGTCAGCCCATTATACAACAAACGTGGTTTTTTTTGTGTTTTTTTTTTGCTATATTTTAATAAGGGCACGCTTGCGGGTGGACGCTTGAAATATTCACAGAATATTTAGTTATATTATAATTATGTATTTACTTTAAAAATAAATAATTAAACTAAAATAAAACAAATATTGAAGGGCTCTCATGCAACATACATTATTTTTTTGCCTTTTTTTGGACAATGGTACGGAACCCTTCGTGCGAGAGTCCGACTCGCACTTAGCCGATTTTTCACTTTCGTCACGGTCGTTTTGTTATAAATTATTACTTAGATGAAAATGACAAGGAATTTTTTCGTTGTTTTGGAAATTAATATTCATGTATTAAAGCGTATGTATAAATGATTTGTAAATGTATAAAAAATATTGATTTGTATATATATTCATATTTCATCTACGTCATTAAGGATAATGATTGTTAGGGTCTAGTCTAAAATAATTTAGTCGTTTTCAAGATCAATACTAGTTACAGAAAAATGACAATAAAATATATGATTCAATTCTTATATTAACTTGCACAAAAGTGTACAAGTTGATATAATGTAGGTATAGCAGGCATTCACCAGTCAGAGGCCCTAATACAAATTGGGTACGTTTAGCCGATACAAAATCTGAACAGAAATCGAAAATGCTGAACAGCATTCAGCTATGCTGACTAATTTATCGGCTGAAACCATGCTGAATTCAGACGAGAGTGAAGCATTTTGACAGCTGCTCAGCCTATGCTACTCAGCATTCGCCATTTTTCTTTTAGTGCTGTCAAGATTTTGTATTGGCTAAACGCACCCATTGTACGTATGACCGTACTTCGTACTTGAAATAGATACGATGTTAATTGTATGGAAAATTGAAGCATACGAACGAGGAACTATTGTTTTCCATAAAATTCCTGTTTAATTTACTTTAGAAACACGTGAAGTCATGCTTGGGCTTCTCTGACGGGCCCCTCCTAAGTGGGCCAAAGTCTGCCGGGAGCGCGGGACTGTCTCATTAAGTAACCGTGACCCTGGAACGTTAATGGCTATTGAAGGATCACCGTGGATTGTAGTCAGTACAAGTCTGACAGTCCCTCCCTGAGTTGGAGGGCTCATCTGATGATATGAAGTGCATGAGAGGACAGACAATAATTATTTTCCTGCAACTTGAGTGAATTCAATGCAAGAGTTTTGTTGAATTTTGTTTCTTAATTATGGGGTGACTGTTCATGATATAACAAACAATTCTTAATATGGGAGCAAAACCGAAATCGTAAAAAAAATCAGCTGTTCAGTACATTTATGTTTCCCTAATGTACTGAACAGCTGATATTTTTTTCACGATTTCGGCTTTGCTCCCATAGTAAAAATTGTTTGTTATCATGAGCACAATCACGTGTTTAGTATCGTACACTAATTGCCAGTCACCCTAGTTAGTTAGTTAGTTTAATTTTTACTTTTTTTATATTTGTTTTTGAGTTGTTTGTTTGTGTTTTTACAAGTTATTTTTAAAGTATCTTGTGTGTGTTTGCACCACTATCGTATTGGGTCTGCCTGTAAAGATAGTGTGTTTAATATAATAAATAAATAAATAAAATTTTACCACGTAAAAAAGGGCCTCTGCTAATAAGTAAAATACGGAAAAATCTTGAAGTAAAGGCCTCTATATACCTACTATATTTAGGTACATATTGTAAAGCTCCCAACACATAGGTGTTATCACCGTAGGCACAGAAATTGTAAGCATGACATTGAATTTCACGGAGTTCCTAAAAGCTTTATTGTGTTATTGCTGAACTTGAAGATCGACGTCGTACGTAGAGGCGAGATTAGCTTGTACTTTAGAACTGAAAAAAGAATTTAGAGACCTAACACTTAGTTGATATGGTTTATTTATGAAGAAGCACTTTCAGAAGAAAATCTGTGAGGGCCTAATTGACATGCTCGCGTGTGTTGTTGAGAAAACAAATTGCTTACGTTTCTAATACAAATAGAATATTTATACTTTAATATAAACCAAAATTAATTCACAGTTAATTTATAATCATCATTAAAGTTCCCACTGCTGGGACACAGGCCTCCACTCTGTAAGAGAGTGGGCCATAATCAACAACGTGGGCCCAGTGCGGATTGGTAGATACCACATGTCTTCGAATTTTTAGTCCTAGCACATGCCGGTTTCCTCACGAAGTTTTCCTTCACCGTTTTGAGAGCATTGGTGATGAAATAAATTACACAAACACTTGGCCACCACTGCTCTTAATTTTCAATATCTACAGCCAATTTTATACTAGTGGCCTAGTGGTAATCTTATCGCTGAAAGTGATATTTTCCAGACAACCTTTAGATAGAAATATAATTCAAGTTTCAAAAGATAAAAGGTCTCTTCGACGATTGTGCGACTCAAATTCGAAAGATATATAGGCAATGGTATCGTCGACGTTTCATATTATGGTAGCCATACACCATCCTGCCTATCGAACGATCGATTTGACGCTTGCAATTGTTTCAAATTGGCAGTTCGTCCATATACACCATACACCATACTGCCTATCGTACGATCGATTTGACACAACTTCAAATCTGCAGCAGCGATGCCAACTTAGCAACTTTAGAGCTAGATCTAGCTATTATTCGGTGACCGATAGCTACAAATTTATAAAATTGTAGCTGTCGTCACCGAATAATAGCCAAATGCATCACTGCTGCCGATTTGACGTTGTGTCAAATCGATTTGATGACCTATTAAATTGGCATGTCATGCCATCAAATTGGCATTTTTAAACAATTGCAATTTGAAACAATTGCAAGCGTCAAATGGATCTTCGATAGGCAGGATGGTGTATGGCTACTTCTTTCACACACGTCAATCAACAAAATTATTTTTGATCGGATTTGAATCAAAATAACTGTGTGAACTGAGGGCGGAGCTCGTGGCTAAATAATTACAGCCGCACAGACCGGTCTTCCGGGTTAAGCCGTGCTAGCCGAGGTTGGTCTGTGGATGGATGACCATCTGTCATAGCGAGTTTCCTCCGTGCCTCGGAAAGGACGTAACGCCGTTGGTCCCGGCTGTCATTTGTAGATCTTTGACAGTCGTTACTGTTAGTCAGAAGCTGTAAAGTCTGACAACCAGTCCTACCATGGGGTATCGTTTTACCCAGTTACTAGGTTGTGGAGGTCCGACACCGACAGGCAGTCGCTCCATGTAAAATACTGATATCCAGCTGCGTCTGGTTCGATTGGAAGCTAACCCCAATATAGTTGGGAAAAGGCTAGGCAGATGATGAACTATGTGAACTGAGCAATGATATTCTAATATACAGAATAGATATGTTATACACTTACAAAACAACAGAAAAAACTGTTCCGCTACGAGCGGCAGCATACACACTTTTTTATTAACACATTACATTTCACTACAAGTAAAAAGGACAGCTTGATAAAACGCAATAAGAAAAAAAGTGACAGCTAGATAAACAAACAGCGCCACACGTCATCAATCCCCCCGCACGTCGGCATCATAGACTAGCAAATTGTCCCACGTAGGACATTTTCTGGTCTTCACGTTTTGCGCGCTCATAACATATCTGTTTACTAAAATATCATTGGAACTGAGGAATAGATAAATACTTAGTAAAATAAATGGCGAAGTGCTGGTAGAACTCCCGCACGTAGGGTTCCGTCTATGCTTACTACTAATTTTTGAAAGCGGTGCGATTTTTGATTAGTGGAACGTCTAGCCTAGTTACCAAGCAAATCGACACGTGTAAATGCCCCATAAGACACACCATTATGTACCTAATTCACGTAGTATTTTGTTCTAAAACACATTTTTTTATGTTAAGATAATGGCACGCATTAAATATTTATCTCTCAGCCAAATCTGAAATGATGTGCCATCAAAATATACGTAGGTAGGTATATCAGTTTGACAAATCTCGGATAATAATAATCTGTCGTTCAGAAACAACGCGGCTCTTTTCCTCAAATTCTAAAAAGGTTTTGATAATATGTTGATTCAAGGTCAACATGTCTGAGATTTCCTTTATTTTGTTTGTTTCTATAACAAAGGTTGTATTAAAAGATGTAACTTATTTACGAGTATTATTAGTATCGTTTTGATGTATGTTATAGTCTGTCTATAAAATCATGAAAATCGACGAGGGTGCTGGTCTACGGTGATAATGAGTCGCAAAACAAGTCGATGACATACGATGTACCTCGATTTAGTGTTGCCCTACTTCGAATAATTTCAGTTCCCTCAAACATCGTTTTCATGATTATATGTATAGACAGACTGTACACCCCTTTATACCTGAATGTATAGAGGGTAAATTTTTCAACTGGGCGTGGATGGCTATATCCGAAACTATGAGGAATATAAAAAAAATTGAAAGGAGTCTCGTGGCCAATTTTGACGAAAACTAAAACTCCATCATTTGTTTTTCTAAGTTTGCCGTAATACGATTACTACCCAGAATTTTATCCTTACAACAATACTATCGAATGGTTTAATAATACAGGGTGTGATTTTTTTTTCAAAATCAGCGGGTTCGATTCCTGGTCAAGATTATTGATTTTTCTAAAACCCAATGATGCCGTTTTAGTTTTCGTCAAAATCGACCTCGAGACTCCTTTCAACGTTTTTTGATATTCCTCGTAGTTACGAAAATAGCCATCCACGCCCAGTTGAAAAATTCACCCTGTATATTATGAATTTACGACTTTAAAATTAGGTATCTTAAAATTACATTAAAGATTCCAACAGAAGTCCACCTTTTGGGTCTTAAAGTGTGCTGCATTAACAATTCCTATTTAAGTCCCCTTTATCAGTCTTAACGTATGCGAAATGGGTGGTGGTGCTAATTAATATTTTACTGCATAAATAAATTTAAAATCTTTTTAGACCGCCAGTTCGAGTATTGAAAAATAATGAACACGTATTTTTTGTTCTTATAAATCAATAAATATTGACAAAGTTAAAACGCTTCGAATTTCTGGAGTGGTGCTTGTAACGTCATAAAATTATAACGACCGAGTGACGTTTTGTGATTTTTAGAAGGGTTGTATCTTCGTCAATTTTTGTTTACCGAACACAGGAAGACATACGGGTCGAATATTTTATGGCAATATATCTTGCGGACTAATTAATTTGATTTGTGTAAAATAGCCTCCTTGCGTTATATTCAATCCAGGTGGCCCAGAAGTTTACACCTCGCGACTGATGCACGAGGTTATGAGTTCAAATCCTTGCAAATACTAATGTGTCTTTTCGATACATTTACTCTTTATTTTTATCTTACGGTGCATACAGACTATGTAACATAACATGTTATATAACATTGTTATATAACATTTTTCATAATGTGGTCATGTTATATAACATTGTTATGTAACATTTTACACACATTTGTAGTGTTATATAACAATGTTATATAACATTGTTACATGGTCTGTACGCACCTTTAGACATGAGTGACATCGGTGAAGTAAAACATCTTGATTCTTCAAGATGTTATTGTTTTACAGGTTTCACCTATAGAACAATTTAAAGCCTGAAGCCATGTCAGTAGCCCGTGGGATTCCTAGAGGTGACTTTATCGGACGACGAGTATTAGTTGGCTCGCTGTCTGATCAAGGAAAATCCTTCTTCTCCACCCAGGACGGGAGGACTATTTATGTTTTGAAACACAACAAAAAAAAAACAGAAGAGGTGGCGAACTCCTCACATGAAAAGAAAAAGAAAAATTTCATTATAGATAATACATTACGTACCATTATTAAGAAAGAAACACAATACCCATCACACTTATATTCTCTTAATGGTAACTTCAGAAAATACAGGTAGAAACACTAACCTAAACAAACCCTTCAGGGCCTGAAAGGTTCAGTAGAATTATACCTATTGTGCGTACTTCATATAAGTATTGCCTGTTATGTTTCTCCTATGAAATAGGTTATTATGACGACACAGTTCAGTCGTTGAGCGATTGTCTGCCGTTCTGCGAATCACGGGTTTGATTTCCCGCACGGAATAAATATTTGTTCCAGGTTCCTATAAATAGTTGTTCCAGCCTTCCAGGTCTGGTTGTGAGTGTATCAGAGTTTAAATATATTTAAATGCACCTACGAAACATGAGAAAAATCCTAAGGGGCACAAAGTTTTTAATTTAAAAAACTCTTTTCATTTTTATCGGCATTATGGAAGCATTGCACTCACATGAGAAAAAGTATGTGAAATATACCAACTTAAATAAATTACAAGTCGTTTACTCGGAAGCCATCGTTTATTATTTGATGACCAACATAAGGGGTTTCCAAACCCTTATAAATAAAATAATAAAAACAAAAGAAACACGCGTTGCTTTTGTTTCGGACAAAAACTTGAAAGAAAACAGTTGCCGTGACGTTTACGAAAAATATTCAAAAAACAATTGATAAATATGTATACTGTAGATTGTTTCCATGGTAATTTTCTTTTTTGCCTGCAATAGAAAAAAATATAATGCCGACCCAGAGAAACGGAAAGAATTCCTTTTATTTTTGGAATTATAGTCGTATAATAGAACACGTAGGTATATGGAGTTTTGATTCCTTTATTTTGGTATTCATCATCAGCCGGAAGACGTCCACTGCTGAACATAGGCCCTTAGATAGCTACGCCGAACGACAATTCGCCACTTGCATCCATCGGTTGCCCGTGACTCTCAAGATGTCGTCGGTCCACCTAGTTGAAGGCCTGCCTACGCTGGGTCTTCCGGTCCGTGATCACCACTCGAGAACTTTCCTTTCTCATCGGTGTCGGTTCTACGAGCGATGTGGCCTGGTATTTGGTATTATACTTAGCATTATACACTTATAGCCAAACGCTGGAATAGGATATTGTATTCGAGCTACGAGCTAACGCTTTTCCGTACCAACACCACTCTGAACATAGCCATGTAACGCCGTGCCACATCAGTGCGTCTATGGTTCAACTTACTATGTTTTTAAAATTGAAAATTCTCTGTGGCCAGTATTTTCGAACTGTCTACAGAATAATCATTTTGACAGCAAAGCATAGTGATTATTTCCTCAATGTCCTAAATTCCTTCTTTTACAACAAAAGAAACTCAATAAGAACCAAAGTTCAACATTGTACCACCCACAGAATAAAATGACGAAAATAATTTCACTTTGAGTAAAATAAATGAAAATACGTAGCTATCCGTCCGTATTTGAACAAATGGCGGAGATTTTCACCATTTCAAGATAAAGTTTTATCTTTTATTCAGAGGGGCGTTATCTGACTCCTGCTATGCCTCCATTCAGTCATACTATGACCCACAGACAGACGACCAACTTTAAAGGAGAATGGGCGGACTTGGGCGTTCGGCGGCCATCAATTAATTTAGTATCAAATGAAAGTACTGCTATTTAAGAATAACTTTTACTATGGGCGTTACTCTGTATTTCATTTAGGAAAAAAAATATTTGAGTTTCAATATAACCTAATTGCACAGAACAATATCGCACAATAATTATTTTCATATGCAATATTGCTGTTGCTTTCGTCTTGCTAATGGCGAGTACTTGCACATACACTATCCACGGTGTCCTTCAATAGCCCTTTACGTTCCGGGGCCACAGTTACGCGTAAGTTCCTCGACCCCGGCAGGCTTTGGCCGTCTAGAGAGAGGCCCCGTCATTTTGCTGAGTAACGACTGTTACTGTTAACAGATCTACTAATGCTTCAATCAGTTAGGGTCAGACTGACATACGAAATTATTGAAAAAATAATTATAGTTTTGAAAATTCCGAGCATACCAAAAAGCAGTGAATAATAAAACTTTTTCACCTTAAATCAATATCATACAACCAGTAGCCCCGAAACTCCCTTATAATCAATATTCACCCAATAAAAACAAAAAAATATTTTTTCCGTTTTAGAAGTACACCACAGTGATAAAACTTGCCCACAATAATTGTAGGCCTACACTACACCAGAATATAACAAAATCATTATTGGCCGCGGACCGCCCACGCTCCATACAAATTTGCCCATTCTCCTTTTCCACTTTATTATTTTTATATTTAATATATTTTCCACTAGAGACCGGCGAGGTTAATTACTTACTTTTTTATGTGGGTCTCTTTGATTTTAGGTCATTTTATTAATGAGTTGAACTTGCATTTTTGTATGGAGTTGAAACCTTTTCAGGTTGCGTACTTCATTTTTAATTTTCATTCCGGTTATATCTACCGTAGTGCTGTTCCCTATGGAACAGCACTACGGTCTATAATTTAAATAATGGTATGCGATTTTTGCTGCGGTAGATTTTAATATTGAAAGCTGTTAATAGTGTTGGGCTAACATTTTCATATTCCTTCGATGTTCAGTAAAGGGGTGTGATTTGGGGGTGTATTACTTTCTGGAGGGGTGTGGGGTTGGGGAAAAAAGTCGGATGTATCATCTGGCTTCTTCCCTCGCTGTCGTAAAACAATTGAGGGATTTGGGTCACTGTCTGAAGGCAATGGCCTATTGGCGCTGCAGTTATGCATAATTTGTTATCTTCGTATATGATTGTATGGACTAAGTAGCTTATGTTATCGATTGTGTTGGCGTTGTAAGTGAATTTGTTATGGGGTAAAACCGGTAAAGCTGCAGCACTTTTTTGAATAACTTTGTATCTCTCGGTACAAAAATGTTAACACTTAATTGTAAAATTGATTTTAGTTTATTTATTTCAAAATTAAAGAACCAAAATATATCTATGATATTGCCAGAGTATTGGCGACTTTCGCGGAGCTATAAATTAGATAATATTATTCTACACAAAGGTCTAGCAAGTAAGAAAAAGTAATGGGTGATGGGACGCGAAGGAATATAACATACTTTTCTTCCAACTATGCTTTAATTACATCACAATCACACTAAAAACTCAGTACAAAGCGAGTCTATAATGCTCTAGCTAGAGCAATAAAAATGTATGAAATTTAATTATTGCAAAGTTTTTTTTTAATCACACCAAAAGGTGCCAATCTCAATGGATTAGCTCTATTCAGCCAGCCGATATCAATACTTTTTTTTTACGTACGTATTATTCGTTTCTATGCTGCTTGTTCCAAATTTAAAAAATGATTGCTGCTAACTCTGATTTAAAAATGAAAGAAATTCAAAAAAGTGGTTTGGCGGGAACATTGTTAATTTTGCTTGACAATATTTTTGGAAACGATAAAGTGTGATACTATCTGAGGCCATACTACAGTAGTACACCGAGTAGTACACCGAGTGCCTGATTTAGAGCCCTCGCTAACGCTCGGGCTCTAAATCAGGCACTCGGTGCAATAATAAATTACTTTGTGCTCGATGCAATAATCTACTATTTTGTTATATACCTACATATTTTTAGGATATAATATACTGGTATTACAAAACGGAGCTTATAAATAGAATGTCACAATGGGTGGTCTTGTTAGCTAAAAGAAATCTTTTCAAAACATCTAAGTATTTCATTCGTCTCGTTTATAAAAAAGACGTCTTTTTATTAGATACGTTAATGGAAAACCTGTTTTGCTTCAATTCAACACAAATAAAAATAAATAAACAAACGTGTGGCGAATTTAAAGTAAATACATATTTTAGAAGCAAATCTAATTGCGAATCTGATGGAATAGGGCGAAAATAAGCAAGGATTGTATGGGTATACTGAGATTTACATGGCTAATACAGTACAATGTTCAACACAAGAGAGCCATAGAGTAAAATACGACTGAACAGGAATGACAACATCGTCGCATAGACAGTAGCTCCAATTATTGGGCTATTTAGACACTTATGACAACTTACATTGATTGGTTTAAGGTGATTTCGTCGATGTAGCCCGCGAAATTTAAATTTTATTACGTTTTTTGCAATTTGCAGGCCAGTGACATGTTGTAACTTTATCAAAATATGAATTGCGGTAATAACAAGTATAATTTTAAATATAAAAATTATCAAAACATTCACTCCATCAGCTCTCACATAGAAAAGCTGCATGTAAGTTAGATTTCGGAGATTTTAACAAGATGCACCTTTCCTATGTGAGAGCTGTTGGAGCGAATGTTTTGATAATTTTTATATTTAAAATTATACTTGCTATTACCGCAATTCATATTTTGATAAAGTTACAACATGTCACTGGCCTGCAAATTCCAAAAAACATAAGAAAATTTGAATTTCGCGAGCTGGTTGGAGCATTCACCTTAAGTATACTAGTTCCAACAGAAAAACTTTAAAAATGATGATCATATTTTACTAGCTATTCCCCACAGTTTCACTCGCTGCTGTGCTCCTATTGGCTGTAGCGTGATGTTACATAGCCTATAGCCTTCCTCGATAAATAGACTATCCGGCACAAAGGGGTTTGAACTTTTTTGTATGGGCCGTGTACCAGGTGCCATCCGCCATTTTGTTTTTTTTTTCAAAACGGCGTACACGAATGAAACATTGATAAATCGATAGATCACATCAATACAAACATAAAATGTAAGGGGCAAAACCTCGTAAACCGTCACGTTTCCGAGTTATGAGCTGTCAAACATGTACAAGTAGTGACATATTTTTTCTTATTTTTTTAATATTTTGATGTTTATTGATCAAAAAGGATACTTCCGCAATAAAACTAATTGAATATTAGTTTTTCCACGCATTTTAAATGCTGCAATTGCGTTAAACGAAATAACCTTATCTAAAAGCATTTGAAATGCGTGAAAAACTAATATTCAATTACTTTTATTGTGGAAATACTTAACCTTTTTGATCAATAAACATCAAAATATTAAAAAAAAGAAAAAAACTCGAAAACGTGACGGTTTACGAAGTTTTGCCGCTTACATTTTATGTTTGTATTGATGTGATCTATCGATTTATCAATGTTTCATTCGTGTACGCCGTTTTGAAAAAAAAAACAAAATGTCGGATAAGGAACTGGTACAAAAGGCACAAAGCCCAATCAGTAGTTCTAGAGATTAGCCAGTTCAACCAGAAGAACTCTTCAGCTTTAAAATATTTGTATAGATTGTCACGGGAACTGGATGTTCCTATTTACAAAGTCTTATAAGCCTCGGTCGCGGGACTCGCACATTACCGTGACCCCAGAACGTAAAGGGCTATTGAAGGAGAGAAAATCTTTTAGATGTTACATATTCAACTGCTAGGCTAGTTATATCTGCCGGGGTCGCGGGACTGTCTCATGAGGTAACCGTGGCTCTGGAACATAAAGGGCTATTGAAGGATCACCGTGGATTTTAGTCAGTACAAGTCTGACAGTCCCTCCCACTCTACCCTGGCTGGGAGGAAACATTTGATAATTTTACCACAAAAAAAAAGTTTCATAAGCCTTAGTTCAGAAGAAGTAGTTGAAAACAATGATATTATAAAGAAAGATACGCCATGTTCATACTAAATGGCGTTCAGATTTCGTTGCGTTGTTATTATAAGTACTAACTTAAATGTATACAGTAATTTAAAACTACGACAGCGATAGATAATACGGAACGTAGATAGAAAGAGATAGCTAGTTTTAGTGTGTTGCGCTTGAAGTATAGTCCACACTACACTAGAGTATCATAGAGTTTGTCGATTCACCACAGAAGAGACATTGAATATAACAAATAGGCAAGCGCGTGGGGTGCGCGCTTGGTATAATTATTTATTATTTTTATGCCGATTACCAATGTACAGCTACTAAGTACTGTGAAGGAAAATTTATCTTTTTACAATATATAATATATATTATATTTTAAATACTGTCAAATATTTGTATCAAATTTCTGAAGACAGTTTATTTATATTTATAGTTTAGTCGAATACGTAATAGCTGTTAGTTACATTGGCGACTTTCATAAAAATGAAATAAATGTGTAGGATTTTAATAATTAATAAATACTTCAACACAAGCGCCTGTGAGAATAAGTAGATTTCTTATATTGGTACTGAGTTGGTAATGAATGATGTTTTAAATAAAATTGAATTCTATTTATGACTATAAATTTATAACTATAACTATAAATTTGTAACTTTAACTAACCTCATTCTATATAACATTAATCATAAAAAATTTAAAGCGCAACGCTATAATTGTGCCTACCATTTCGCTTCTGTTTGAATAATCTATGACCCGACTTATGACGGATGCTATTTGTCTCTGTCACGCAGCAGATTGCCATCCTATTATCTATCCTTTTCGAACCATTACGTCAATAATACGAAATGTATTTGAAAATGAGGAATAACTCGTAAAAAAAATACAAAATTGATATATTTTTAATAGACTTGTGGCGACAAGCCTTTAATTCCATAAATGTGTCACCACCTTAAATAATTATTAGACGTAGCAACACTGGGGAAATATAGATGTTTTTGACACTCGACGCCCCGCCAAAAAGATAGAACTTTGTACAAAAGTAATGTAAAACTTTATTTCATGTTGTTCCTGCTATTACACTTACTTTTACACCAACCACCAATGTGTTTAATTCAGTACTGCTAATCGCCAAAGTGGTGACCCCGAAGTCGGGAAACAACGTGCCGAAGTAGCTGGCCAACGATCACCGGCGGCGTCTCGCTAGATCTCCACTAGTCCAGCTAACTGCCGTTGCAAAGCGGCAATAGACCGGCACTGCTGTACCGTAAATCAAGACATCGAGTATCGAAGATCAAATCAGAAACACGTCGGAACCTGCACTTCTGGATTTCATCTCCGGAACCTGGTTGTAGAGGCGTGCAGCCTTCGAACTGTCCAACATCGGCAATTGGCAGCCGATTCAGTACTGGAAGCTCATATTTTGTGTATTTTGTTTACGCGAGTGTGATAAAAAGTGCATCGATCAAATTGTCGAAACAATATCTTCCCTGTTGCGTCGTAGTGACAACTGACAAGAAAACTACTCATCGAGTCATCATCGTTATGTGCCGTTCCAGACACGCAAGTAGACTTTACCATTTTTTGCATCCAACATCTACACAAGTTACACAACTTACAGGCCCTGAGGCCAGCATGCGGAAAGTGTTGATTATTTTTATTAAGGTGATTGCTTCGATGTAGCCCGCGAAATTCAATTTTTTTTACGTTTTTTGCAATTTGCAGGCCAGTGACATGTTGTAACTTTATAAATATTTGTGTTGCGCAAATAACAAGTATAATTTTAAATATAAAAAATATCAAAAAACTCGCTCCATCAGCTCTCACATAGAAAAGGTGCATCGTAGTTAGATTTCGGAGATTTTAACATGATGCACCTTTTCTATGTGAGAGCTGATGGAGCGAGTTTTTTGATATTTTTTATATTTAAAATTATACTTGTTATTTGCGCAACACAAATATTTATAAAGTTACAACATGTCACTGGCCTGCAAATTGCAAAAAACGTAAAAAAATTTGAATTTCGCGGGCTGGTTGGAGCATCCCCCTTAACAAATAAGGACCCTAAATTAATAACTAAGTACCCTTATTTGCATAGTGGATATAATGTTTTTGTTTTGTTTTTGCTGATTTTTTTTTTTTTTGCATTGCATTTTCATTATATTACAAAATTAAAAATAACCTTATGCTGGCCATTCTAATAACTATTGAGTGTAAAGAAGCAGATACTAATAATCCTTTTACACAACAATTCTGTTCCAAATATTGTAATCCAGCTGCATGTGTACTTAAACATTTATTTAATGTAATAGCCGGAGTGTGTTCTAACATTGTTACGGGTTCTGGTGTATACAAATTTAACATCATAATTATGTTTGTTCAAGTTCTTATGAGATTAAGGATTGTTACCAAAAATTCTGCTTGCTATTGTAACACACAATAACATGGGTTTTTGCTGTCGCTTTACATCTCCCACCTGCGGTGAACGGTCTCGGTACAAAATTATATTGTGGGTGGTAGTATTTGTCTGTATATTATAGGTCAACATTCTGAATCATGTCAGACTCCGAACTTAAGACACAACTGGATGACCTGCGTGCCAAGAATGCAGCACTACAGAAGCAGATTGACACCCAGCAAGAATCCAAATCATACACTGCAATGGAGCAAGTCTGCAAGATTTCCATAAAATTACCACCCTTCTGGGCCGACAGACCGGCTGTATGGTTTGCCCAGGCAGAAGCCCAATTCCATTTAGCTGGCATAAATAATGACATAACCAAATTCAGTCACATAGTTAGTATGATCGACCAACAATTGGTAGGAGAAATCGAGGATATTGTTATGAACCCTCCCGAGACAAATAAATACCAAATTCTAAAGGAGGAACTCATCCGTCGGCTGTCATCATCAGAGCAGCAACGCGTCGAGCGGCTCCTGAGTGCTGAAGAGCTAGGTGATAAAAAGCCTTCAGCCTTCCTGCGCCGCCTTCGTTCTTTAGCTGGCCAGTCAAAAGACGAAGGGATACTGCGTCAACTGTGGATGCGTCGTCTGCCTAATCAGGTACAAGCTATCCTTGCTGCCCAAGCTGACCTTAGTACAGACAAGCTGGCAGAGTTAGCTGACAAAATAATTGAGGTGACACCGGGTCCCCAAAGAGTATATAGCCTGAATAAGGAGTCTGATGAATTGTCTTGCCTTAAGGAATGCATCACCCAATTGACCAATCAGATAGCTGCTCTCACGGTCTCACAACAACGTGGTCGATCCCGCACAAGATCTGCTTCAAGCAGCAAAAGCCGTAGTGGCACACCGGAACCCAAACTTTGCTGGTACCACAAGAGGTTTGGGGCTAAGGCCACCCGGTGCACTACGCCTTGCTCCTGGAAGGAAAACTCCAACAGCAATCAGTAGAGGGGGCCACTGATTGCTGTTCTATTACACACAATGGCCCCGTCTATTTGTCACTGATAAGGAAACCAAACACCAGTTCCTTATTGACACTGGATCTGACTGATGTTGTTATCCGTATAGCTGGCTTCGAGGGCAGAGGAAATCCTCCGACTGGGAGCTTAGCGCCGCTAACGGCAGCAGCATAAAGACATATGGAACTGTCAACCTCAAGCTTGACATCGGACTACGCCGGGACTTCAATTGGCAATTTGTAGTGGCTGACGTCAGTACAGCAATCATAGGATCAGATTTTTTGGCACACTACCATCTACTGCCAGACTGTCACTCTAAAAAAATTGTTGATGGCACCACTGGTCTGAACGCCATGGCTTTCGCCGCTACCACTGAGCAGTCCAGTGTCAAAGCGATTGGTTCCTCGAACTCTTCTTTTGCACAAGTGCTAGCAGAGTTCCCAGATATCGTCAAACCACCTGGACTGCCACGATTAATTAAACATAATACCGTGCACCACATACGGACTACAGATGGACCACCTATCTCCTGCCGCTCACGGCGTTTGGCCCCGCAGAAGCTGATTGCCGCCAAATTAGAGTTTGAGGACATGGTGCGAAATGGCACAGCAAGACCTTCTCAGAGCTCGTGGTCCTCCCCATTACACCTGACCCTTAAAAAACATCAATCATGGCGTCCATGTGGAGATTATCGCGCTTTGAATGCCAAGACAATTCCCGACCGGTATCCAGTTAGGCACATAAATGATTTTACGCATAACCTTTCGGGTGCTAACGTCTTCAGCACCATAGACCTGGTAAAAGCGTATCATCAAATACCTGTTGCTGAAGAGGACATCCCAAAAACCGCCATCGTTACCCCGTTTGGCCTCTTCGAGTTCCCTTTTATGACTTTTGGATTACGAAATGCTGGCCAAACATTTCAAAGGTTTATTGATGAGGTCACACGGGGTCTCGATTTTGTCTTCCCTTACGTGGATGACATGCTCGTCTTTTCAGCAGATGAGGCTCTGCATAGGAAGCACCTGAGGATTCTCTTCGAGCGCTTGCAAAATTTTGGTATCGTCATCAACCCATCTAAATGCGTTCTGGGTGTAAAAGAGGTCGTGTTTTAGGGTTTCACATAAGCCCAGAGGGCACTCGTCCCCCTCACGATCGAATTCAGTCCCTCCTTGAATTCCCACCTCCGAAAACAGTCCAAGGCGTGCGCCGTTTTCTCGGGATGCTAAATTATTACCGTCGGTTCATCCCTCATGCCGCCCAATTTCAGGCCCCGCTGATCGAGGCCGTAGTTGCGACCAACAGCAAAGGTGCTAAACCATTTATATGGTCACCCAAGCTCCTGGAGCATTTTGAAGCATGCAAAACCAGCCTTTCAAATGCAACACTATTACAGCATCCGGTTAACGACGCGCCCCTCGGATTATTCACAGACGCTTCCAGTGTCCATGTAGGTTCTTGTCTTCAGCAGCAAGTGAGTGGTCAGTGGCGCCCCTTGGCTTTCTTCAGTAAAAAATTGACCCCACAGCAGACGCAGTGGCCTGCGTATTACCGAGAACTGTTAGCGGTGTACGAAAGCGTACAGCATTTCCGCTACATCCTGGAGGTCCAACATGTGACGATCTACACCGACCACAAGCCGTTGCTGTACGCTTTCGTGCAGCGCCGGGAAAAGCTTCCGCCATCGCAGTTAAACCAGCTATCGTTTATTGGCCAGTTTACAACTGACATTCAGTACATAAAAAGTCAAGACAACATTGTTGCTGACGCAATGTCTCGAATCGAAGCAGTTTCGGTAGACGATAACTATGAGGCTCTTTCTAAGTCCCAGGAGACCGATCGTGAGCTCGCTGAAGTGCGCAAAGGAGATTCAAATCTTAATATAACTAAGGTTAACATCCCGGGGACCGACATTTTTGTAGAAAGTGACATGTCGACCGGAAAGCCTCGTCCCTATTTAACCCCTCCGTTTCGCCGGGCAGCGTTCGATAGACTACACAACCTGAGCCACCCTGGCGTAAGAGCTACTACTCGTCTTCTTACTGACCGTTACGTATGGCCTTCTATCAGAAAAGATACGCGCCGGTGGGCTCAAGCTTGCGAGGCTTGTCAACGCAGCAAAATCTCACGACACAATTCTGCTCCTTTAGGTAACATCGACCAACCATCTGGGCGTTTCGCGCACGTCCACATGGATATTGTGGGACCTCTTCCTGTGTGCAACGAATTTCGCTACTGTCTAACATCCATTGACAGGGTTTCTAGGTGGCCAGAGGTCTGGCCCATGCGCTCCATTACCGCGGAGGAAGTGGCTGATACATTCATCCGAGAGTGGGTATCTCGTTTTGGCGTACCGTCTGTGATAACTACAGATCAAGGAACTCAATTCGAGTCAGATTTGTTTCGTCGGCTTATGCAGACCTTCGCCACAAATCGTATCAGGACAACCGCATACCACCCTTGTGCAAACGGCATGATAGAGCGAGTTCACCGACATTTAAAAGCTGCTCTCATGTGCCATAATGATTCGTGGGTACGCGCCCTGCCTTTAGTTCTTCTCGGGATGCGAACAGCTTTTAAGGAAGACCTTAAAGCCACTGCTGCAGAAATGCTTTATGGCGAAACCCTGCGTTTTCCCGGGGAAATGTTGACTCCTGTTAGCTCAGATCAATCTGAAGACCCGGCCGATTTGGTCATACGGCTACGACGAAAGATGGCCGCTCTCAGACCAGTTCCAGCTTCCCGCCATTCAAAACCTCCCTTTTTCATTTCGAAGGCTTTGTCGGCAGCTTCACATGTCTTTATTCGCGATGACACGGTTAGACGCCCATTGCAACCTCCGTACATAGGCCCCTACGCTATACTCACGCGTGCTGCCGATGGTAAGACTCTTACCTTAGACATTAAGGGAAAAAAGGTTGTAGTGAGCATTGACCGCGTCAAACCAGCGTTCACCGAACACAACTTCGAAAATCCTGCCATAGATGAGTCGCCCTCAGGTAGCTCCCCACTTGGGAGCCAATCAGACACTAAATTAACACCCCTAACAACAGATACTACCATCCTAGACAAAAGACCCGTTACTACCCGATCCGGTCGTCGCGTTAAGTTTAACGACTGCGACGATTTTTGTTATTTCTAATAACTTCATTTTCTCCGTAGGGGGGTGGTGTGACGACAAGCCTTTAATTCCATAAATGTGTCACCACCTTAAATAATTATTAGACGTAGCAACACTGGGGAAATTTAGATGTTTTTGACACTCGACGCCCCGCCAAAAAGATAGAACTTTGTACAAAAGTAATGTAAAACTTTATTTCATGTTGTTCCTGCTATTACACTTACTTTTACACCAACCACCAATGTGTTTAATTCAGTACTGCTAATCGCCAAAGACTTGCTTATGGTATGTCACTCCACAACTCTTATTTTTCTTGGCACCATAGTTTCTGCACTTTCTGAAGACACAACTTAGCGTTTTAATTACGCCGCGCACTCACTTTACCTCGCTCGCTGTTGTAATCCGACTAAATCAAGGGTGCTACAATTGTGTTACATTCTCCTCAACATTTTGTGCGCGCTAGTGCGATATCTACCTCTTTTTATTTATAATATCATTGGTTGAAAAAGCTTTTACAAGATTTGAACCAAACGTACATACGGGGTCAAGCTATTAAAACCGTTTAAAAATATTGAAAACAACAAAAACTGTTGAATGTTTTCATACAGGGACTAGCTTTCAATCTGCTGAAAAAAAATCAGAGCATTCAATTGACCAATACGAGCGTATTTTCAGTTATACAAACAACATCGCGACTACGAATTGCGGGTCTAAAACGGCCACTTAAAGCAATATTCCTAAAAGTGATTTACTTCGTGAATTTCCAGGAACATCATTAGCCATTCTTTTTTATTCGTAAAATGGTTACTCGCACAAACATAGCTGCATGTTGCATGTCATATCTGAACATAGACTTATAGCATGGACTGACATTCACTGGTTAAAATTGCCATATTATTCTCTAGAAAGAGCAATAAACAATTTTAGGACAATCTATCTCTTTCTAATTCGACATACTTAGAATGATAATGGTTTTGGTAATGCAAGGTATTGTACAAATATATTTAAATTTTGTTAGGGAAGGTTCAGTCTATGCTAAACGTATATGTATTTTGTGGACCATTTTACGATTCCCCGTATAAAATTGTCAAACAGATGAACTGCGTTTTAACAAATTAAAATATGAGTTATCACTTTACGATAAATGAGTGTTCATTTAACGATATTCATGTTATGATATTGCGAAAGAGGCCTTTTTAGAACCGCTGGCTATTCAAACGCGAAGTTCTCATTCAAAACTACTAACTGGAAATGCAGAGAATATCCTCCCAACGGCTGTATATTGCAACTATGCGCAGTTGACTTTTACACAAACGGACCAAAAATTGAGATCATGGCTGAAAAATGTACCGAAGTGATAGTTTAAAAATTGTTGTGCCGCGGCGCTGTATCCAATTTCCCTTGCTTTCTGTGTCAATTACTTAGGAAAAAGGGTTTTCGATGTTTGTTTGTTTAAGTAAGTAATCATTTATTAGAACCTTACTACAAAAACTTAAACATCTGGTAAACAGTTGTCTAAAAAAGTGTAACTGCAGAACGACACTTGACGTTGATATAAGGTCCGTTTTGCAGTTTCACCTTTATAAAAATGTTTAACAGACGTTTAACTATTTTTAACCGACTTCAAAAAAAGGAGGAGATTCTCAATTCGTCGGAATCTTTTTTTTTTTTTTTTTTGTATGTTCCCCGATTTCTCGAAGACGCCTGGACCGATTTGGATTTTTTTTCTTTTGTTTGAAAGGGTATACTTTCCAATTGGTCCCATGATCACCAGGTCAGGATCTGATGATGGGATCCTAGAGAAATCGAGGGCAACCTTCAAATTTTATAGGCACATAGTACCATTTTCATATATTTTCTAAAGCTGTTCAAGTATTTGCATCTGATAATCATCATCTCAGGTGGATGACCTGATGATGGAAGGTACAACTCCTTAACAGTAAGGAGTAGGCATCGATTAATTTACTTTGTGTTCGCATATCTCCGGAACTACAAGTCCGATTTAAGTAATTCTTTTTTTGTTGTACTAGGTATCATTTAACTTAGAGAATACTGCAAGTTTCATCAAAGTCGGTTCAGTAATTTTTGAGATATGGAATTTTATTAGCTTAATGTGTACATGAGTGATGTAAGTACTGGTGCGAAGGATTACAAAATTCTAGTGCACATGTAAGAGAATAATGTTCTTGACAAGAATTCGGGTTGAATATTTAAACTAAAAAGGGAAAAAAAAACTTTTTCAAAAAAAATGTAACCGCCTTCAAAAACAACCACAAAAAAGTGTAAAATAATCTACAAAATAACTTTTTTTTCGGAAGTCGGTGGCTAAAAAGACAATAAAAAGAAAAAAAACAAAGGCACCGACTTCCGAAAGAAAAGTTATTTTGTAGATTATTTTACACTTTTTTGTGGTTGTTTTTGAAGGCGGTTACGTTTTTTTTAGTAAAAGTGTTGGTGTTAGAATTTTTACATATTTTTATTACTCCCTGCACAAACAGATTTTACCTCTAGTAAAATAATATATCAGTACAAATATTTATATAATTTTTATAAATAACCTAAAAACAAGATAACGGTATGACAACTTGACAAAGACTTCTGAATCTTACAATTTTGACGCACAAGATTAATTATTTTCACCAGCTAATTACCTAATGTCAACATTATAAATTGAAAACAGCCCGTTAAGGGACATGTGGTCGTTCCGAAAGGAATGTTTTACAAAATCGCCCAACCTTTTTGCTCAGAGCCCAACTACTAACGAACGGAAAGGGCGGTCAAACATTAATGTTGTATGAGCATAGTTCCAGTTCATTGTGTCCCAGCTTTTGTCCTTAATTAGTTAATTAGGTGCACATAGCGATTTCTATTGAATAATTTATACTAGTGGCGAGCTTCCTAATCAAACTGGCGACAACATCAAACATTATACACTCGCGAGGAAAATTATGGCATCACCTACTCCGATTCCGCGCGATCTTGAGTACTTAAACTTTAACCGCGCGAGTCGCATATATGCGACAAAGCTCCTACCGCCCGGCGCCCGTGTCGTATTTATGCGACAGAGAATATTCACGATTTTTGTCGTTTTCTTCGATTTTATTGCATCTATTCTATATCTCTCTATTTATGTACATAATACTGATAGAATTCTTGTTATTGTACACCATGATATTTGGCAAATCGGAGCTTAAAAGGAGCAGAATGAGAGGAGAAGAGAAAAGGACGATTCATAGCCGCGCGCTAGGGGCACAGCAACTGATATATATTTAGCCGCGCGATTAAAAGGTTAATAACTAGTTATGAAGAATAAAAATGGTACAATTTTTTAGGCTATTAACTCAAAATTGATACCAAATTCATTCAAATCACGCTGTTATTTGAGGAGCTATGTCAGATCAAATTCCAAGTAAGTGATACCTTACTTTTGCCAGCTAGTGTAGTATGAACGACTGTACGAATGGGTACATGTGCCCATTAGACCCACGATAATTATGGTGTTCATAGTACTTAGATTACTTTTGATACTTATCGGATAACTTTCTTTACTTACAATAATTTTGGGGTAGGCGTAATGTTTTATGTCACGTTACAAATGACGAATTGGCTTCTGTAAATGTTGATTTTAATGCGTAGAATATCATCTAGAAAGTGTGAATGACCTCCATGTGAAGTTGTCGCTTAGCTAAAAGAAAATTTTGCATATTTTTTAATCATATTTGTCATCTGTTATAATCAAAGACTTATCTTATATGTATCTATGAGTTTTAGAAAAACATGAATTATGTCACAATATGGCGCCGTCACAGATTCACATTAAACTAAAAACTAACTTTACCTTCAGGTATAAAAAAAAATGTCCAGATATAATGGATTTTTCTGTTTTAGTCCGCAATATTGATAGGAAATCTTAAAGGCTTGAAAACTGAAATCATTATTATTTTTAACGCTAAAATGACTATTCTTTTCATTCCACAACTTAACCATTGCAGTACCTACTTGAAACTTATACCTAAAAGTTTTAAAATAAATTACTATGAAACTAAGAAGTGTAAAATACCAGGAAATGTTATTTACAGTAAGTACTTAAGGCGAAACATGTACCGCATCACTAAGAAAATTAAATTAAATTGTTAAATTTTAATTTTTTTAATTTTTATGAATTCAAGTAGAATTCAACTACATTCATAAAAATGAATGTTTATTGAATTCAATATATTTTATGAATAAAAACGCTTACGGTATTAGTCTTTGTATTTGTATGAATGTAAAGGTGAAAATATTGACACACAAATGAAATACATTACTTTACTTTTTTCGTCTAAATGAAATTCAATTAAGAATTCTGAAAAGATATTAAAGGTTTCTTTTGAAATATGTATATTTAAGAATATAGTGTATATTAGCTGTTGCTTTGGTTTCGCCTACTACAACTCAAAAGTAATCCAACGGGAATATAAAATCAGGATAAAAACCATCGTAAATCATACGATGTACCATACGATGGTTTTTATAACCCCTTTATAGCATCTCGGTTATAAACTACCTGTGTACCAAATTTCGTTCAGTAGTTTTTGCGTGAACGAGTAACAATCATCCATCCATCCATCCTCACAAACTTTTGTATTTATAATATTAGTAAGATTTTACCTGTCGCTGGTATCGACTTTACCCTCGTTTAACTCGAAAACATACCAATTACTGGTACACATAGTATTCTTTGTGTTAAATCAGACTATGAACCATCCCTAAACTAAATCAAGATTCGTTCATCCGTTCCGACATGATTGAGAACCAAAAGTCCATCCATCAATACAAGCTTTTGCATTTTACATAATATTAGTTTTAATAATCTCTGTTAAGTTATGGAAGGGGAACGTGAACACTCCTTAAGTAAGTATGCATTTTCTAGAATATGTGTTTAAAAGTTGCGAGTGTAGCGTGATGCATTATAATAGTCCTCTTTAAGCTCACCGCACACGTGTAAGCATACCACCAGAACTGCATCAGCTGGCCTCGTTTTAATATTTGATTTCAGACACAGTGAGAATGATTGAGTGAGTGACTGCTGCGCGGCATGTAAGAAAGAAAAGAAAGAAAGAAATAACATTTATTGGCACAGACAGGGCATAGCACAATAATAAACATGCAAAAATTAAAAAGAAAAAGTGTTTTTTTTTTTTTTTTAATTAAGTACTTAAAACTATTTGGTACAAAATTTGTTTGCCCCACGGCTGCTTCAAACAGGCCCAGTTCAGCATAAATGTCAGGCAACAAAGTGCCTGACGCTGGTTTTCAATAGGACCTGGTTGGAGTTATGTGATTGTGTGTTTTATAGTGTACCTATACTAATACACATACATGTCACGGGTTCGATCCCCGGACGGAACTATCTGTATAGCCTGCAGGTAGTGTTTGTGTTTGTGAGTGTCTATGTTTGTAAACACACGCAGGACACAGCAGAAATTCCTTATGTGGGGAAACAATTAAAAAGAATATGCTGAAAAATATTATGATGCTGTGGGAAGCAGTGTTGGCACCGACTTACGACTTATTTTTTCGCTGTCTAAACAGGGCCATGAAATGCATAGCAAAAAGTTATTTTTATACGTGGTAAAATCATCAAATGAGTCATCCCACCCAGGGCAGACCGGAGGGACTGTCAGACTAGTACTGACTAAAATCCACGGTGTCCTTCAATAGCCCGGGTTGACGTTACGGGGTCACGGTAATTTCGTTAGTCCCGCGACCAACCTTTAACACATAGGATAGCTTTTATTTTATATCCCTATGGGATAATTATCGAGTTTTATCAAGCTAAACCGCTGGTAACGACTAGTGTATTCATAAGGTCATCAAAATAAGCATTTAAACAAGTCCTATAACCTGCGAATGTTATAGGACTTTCGGTGCAAGATTAAAGGCTTTAAAAATTAACGGCGATTCTGATGCCAGCTAGTGCAGTTGGTCAATTTTCAATTTTGAAGTTTCCGTTGAGGATAATGACGCCCGATACTTTTATTACTAGTGCAACCATCCATTGTCAAAAAACAATAATATGAATTATTTTAATTACATTTAACTTAAATGAAATTTAAATCCTACTAATATTATAAAGGCGAAAGTTTGTAAGTATGGATGTATGGATGTATGGATGTATGGATGTTTGTTACTCTTTCACGCAAAAACCACTGAACGGATTTGGCTAAAATTTGGTATACAGATAGTTTATAACCTGGATTAACACATAGGATAGTTTTTATCCCGATTTTATGTTCCCGTGGGATAATTTTCGAGTTGCAGCGGGTGAAACCGCTGGCAACAGCTAGTAATTTATATTTTTGTTTTTTGTCAGTGGATGGTTGCACTAGCAGTAAAAGTATCGGGCGTCATTATCCTCAACGGAAGCCTCAAAATTGAAGATTGACCCAGTTGTTAAACGTGTGCGTTAACCTTTATCCTTCCTACTAAAGTCCTCGAAGGAGTTAAGTCTGCAGCGATCCGACTCAAAGTTTCCGATCAAGATCACAATGAGGCTACTTTATCTTTGGAAGTTATATTGAAAATTTCTTCGTAATATTGCCTCGCCCTAACGCTACTTGGGAACGCTAGGAAGCAGGAAATATAAGATTTTATAAGCTATTTTATAGTAAGGGTGTATAAGTCAAAGTTTCTTTCTGGTTAACTCGATCGTATTCGTGTATTAAATTTACATAAATGTCTTGCTTTCAATAACGGAACTGGGTACCTACCGCAAATTGTGTGGACAATATATTGATTTGGGTTTTGGTTTTTTTAGGGGTTTATTGGATCCTTGTAGTTAAACTTTCGTAGGTTCAAAATATTGAGTAAAAATAAAAGCCATAATTTGATCTATTTGCTTTGCTTTAGCTTCGTGAGGCCTCTTTGGCGTTCATGACTGGAATAAAGGATAGGTTATAGCTTATATTTTATTTATAAAGGTATTGTGCAAAAATATCATTTCCGCGGACAAAACCGCGCACGGAAGCTACCAAGTCATAAAATGACAAATGACATTTCCACGTCTAAAGCATAAAGCTTTTGCCTCGTAATATAATGTCACCCGTAACTTATTATATGCATGGCTATACAACGTAATGTAATAACTTGATCTACTTACGAGAACATAATCTTTATGGCGGCATTACGGGCTTATAAGGTGAACAAATTATATTAGCTGGAACTGTCCTCGTAATAAGATTCACTGTGAGTTCAGACGAGGTTTTACTTATAATTTGTCAAAGGGGTTTGAAAGAAACCTGACGCTTTAGGAAATTCATCATCTACCTAGCCTTTTCCCAAGTATATTGGGGTCGGCTTCTAGTCAAACCCGATACAGCTGAATATCAGTATTTTAAATGGAGCGACTGCCTATTGGACCTCCACAACCCAGTAACTGGTACTAATACGATACCCTATGGTAAGACTGGTTGTCAGACTTTAAAGCTTTTGACTAACAGTAACGACTGTCAAAGATCTACAAATGACAGCCGGTACCAAAGGCTTTACGTGGTTTCCGAAGCACGGAGGAAACTCGATAATGACAGATGGTCACCCATTAACAGACTTACCGGAAGATCGGCCTGTACGGCTGTAATTATTTACGCTTTGGAACAATATGTAAACATTTTTTGTGCATTGCTTGAGTGTGTACTTATGTAGCTCTTGACCAAAAGGTTTTGCAGCGTAAGGGTCAATTCACACCGAACGCTAAAGGGGGGAACGAAACGCCACGTTGCGCGCACATTTCAATAGAGCGACTCAAAATCTAGCTTTATTTACACTCGTAAAGATACTCATTTCCAGTATCGGCGTGTCACGTCCCGTCTTTGTGTGAACAGGGGGTCTAATCTCTAAGCACGAAACCCGTGGTTTCGGCCTTAGTTACGGACGTTTTCTACGGACCGTGACTTCGAGCCCGAACTAAGAATTAATAATATTACATTTCGACTGATAGATCCTTAGAGTCTGCGCTACTACTCATGACATTTATTTAATTTAATTTGATGTAAAGACATAGACACAGAGCGCCACGTCAAAAGAACTTCAGTCGTGGCGGTATTTTCTGTTCGCAAATTTGATTTTGACGTTAGTTACGTTCGTACATCCGTATTACCTGTGTCTTCGTTCATGGACTTAGAAAGTAGACCCCCTGACCCTTAACGTTACGTGAATGAAGCGCTAAAGTAGTTACGATCTGGCGGTCTTAAAGCGAGGGTTGTTTCACTGTAGGAACGAGATAGCGCTAGACGACTTGTCTAGCTCTGTCTCTTTTCCACACTTGAATTATCACGGGCCACCAGCCACAACCACAAAACGCCGCAACTGGCATATTTCTTCTAGTTTTCATACATTTCATATGAACTCGCCGCGCACGGTTGACGCCGGTGGCCGCCACACGCTACAATTGTCGCTGCTCGCTTCTTGTGGCCTGTACCGGCCACTAAACGCCGCCACTCGCCACTCGCGCACCGCTCACTCTCTCTTACCTCAGTAATGAATTAGTTAAAAAAAGAAGCTGCCAGCGACCACAAGTGTCGACCACCGGCCACAAATGGCTGTCGCGCGTTTCTGCTTCTTTGTGGCCGCTTCTAGCTTCTCGTGGCGGCGTTTTGTGGTTGTGGCCGTGTGCGGCGACACTAAGTACGTCATGGTAGGCCACCAGATCATGTTTATGCTACGCCTACGCTTCGTAGCAAATACCGCGTAGGCGTCTACGCGGCCTCTACGTGATATCTATTACAATACACACTACAACTTGATTAACCCCTATTTTCCCTAACTGCGTTGCGGCTGTATATGAGGTCTCGGGATCGATTCCCTGGCTGGGTCAAGTGACTACTGTGCTGTGGGTAGCAAAACATTTTACTGATTGAGAGCACGCAAAGAAATGTATACGAGAACTTCTGGTTGCAACCGTGACAGCTAGACTCACTAGTTGACTTTACAACATTTCTTGTAATATATACTAAGTCCTTGTTATCTCTACTACTTAGTGCTGTCACGGTTGCAACCAGAAGTCCTCGTAATAGGTAGCCAGACGTTTCTCTGCGTGAGGCCTTTCTTGTCACAGTCATGACTTTTTTCTTTCTTTCTTTTTAAAGTACCAGTCTTGGCATCTGCATTTGTGTCATGTGTTATGTTATAAAATGGGAGAGTGTGTATGTTCTGTTTTGAGGAGTCCTTTGAGGATATCTCCACTCACCTTTGGGAACCTCACACCCCTCTCAGAAATAATGTAGTCTCAACAAACAAACATCCACCCATCCACTCAAACCATTGCAATTGCATTTAAGTAAGGTTTAATTGCATTTCATGTACTGAATCAAGCCAACCATACATATCTGTAGCACGCCATACACAATTAGACTACTGGCCTACTAAGTCTAATTAACGATGTTACAATTAATAGGTTGTCACAAGACACTGTGGCCGTGGTTTGTGGTAGGGCCGGACTAGGGCGGAAGGGCCCGGGTAGCATCCCACTAATTCGTATTATCCTGCATCTTATGCCTTTAAGAAAATTTGAGTTTCATTGATAAATCTGCTGAGGTTCAACCATGTGTCGATTTTTCCTGTTTAATTTCTCTTTTTATTGTAATAATAACCTGACTGATTCATTTTTTCTTTTTAAATAAAACCTTGCCCTACGCTAGGACTGTCTCTTATATGGTGGGTGCGCTTACAAAAAATATTTAAACTCACATACACAAACAGCCAGCTGATCCGGAAGTACTTCTATTTATTCATCTATAAGTAGTAGATGAATAAATATTTTAGTTATTTGTGGGAATAGAATTAACGACACAGAGCGCAGTCAATAGCTTGATTGATTGACTCATTTTACATTTACGTCGCAAGAGCTGAGAGCTAAGCCTACAAAGGGCCCCGGATCTTACCTACCGCCTGGGCTGGCGTAGATTGGGGCCCAACTAGAAAACGCCCCCTCAATTATTCGGCCAATCCGACCCTGGTTTGTGGTCAACTAGGTGTCTAGTCTCGTCTTGTCTTACATGCGGTCTGATTGTCATATCAAATAACAGTCAAATGCATCTCTTATTAATTTTGACAGATTAATTGAGATTAGGAACGCTATGAAGACAATGTTCAGCTTAGAATGTTTTTTGACATAATGTTTTATTGTTTTGTCAGTTTGTATTATAGTAGCCATACACCATCCTGCCTATCGACGATCGATTTGACGCTTGCAATTGTTTCAAATTGCAATTGTTTAAAAATGCCAATTTGATGGCATGACATGCCAATTTGATAGGTCATCAAATCGATTTGACACAACGTCAAATCGGCAGCAGTGATGCATTTGGCTATTATTCGGTGACGACAGCTACAATTTTATAAATTTGTAGCTATCGGTAATCGAATAATAGCTAGATCTAGCTATAAAGTTGCTAAGTTGGCATCGCTGCTGCAGATTTGACGTTGTGTCAAATCGATCGTACGATAGGCAGTATGGTGTATGGTGTATATGGACGAACTGCCAATTTGAAACAATTGCAAGCGTCAAATCGATCGTTCGATAGGCAGGATGGTGTATGGCTACCATTAGAAAATCTGTGGTCTCTGGTTTTATTTTACGGGATGTGTAAAATAGTACATTATGCAACGAGTGAATAAAGAGCGGATTTAAAGCGAGGGCCAAATATATGAATCAAGAGCAAGCGAAGGATTTTAATGACTGAATCACGACCGCAGGGAGTGATTCAGTGATTCAAGTATTTAAATCCTGAGCGACGCGAGTGATTCAGGCCCTCGATTTAAATCCGTTTTATTCACGAGTTACATACGATACTTTATACCATGACCACAAGAAAAATAATAATTAAGCGATAAAAAATAGGTATTTAACGAAGAAAAAAAAAGGCAAAGGTGCGTTTACAAACATCTAAATTCACATACACAAACACCCAGATCCGAAACAAATAACTGTAGATCATACGAAAATTTGCTCCGTGCGGGAATCGAACCCACTGCACGCGACGAAGTAGTCCAATCGCTCGGTCACTGCGCCAACAAATTGACATTAAACTCGGAACAATGTTTTAAATTAAGAGTAACATTATCCTAACAACACGAGGGCTGACGGGGGTGGACCGCATCAATGTGTTCTAAATTCAAACACCAAAACAGTGAGAAAAAGAGCTTTTTACTCACTGTTTTCAGTGAGAAAAAGTAACTTTTTAAAGTGGGAATGGTATAATAGTACATTATGCAACGAGTGAATAAAGAGCGGATTTAAAGCGAGGGCTATATATATGACAAGAGCAAGCGAAGGATTTTAATGACTGAATCACGACCGGAGGGAGTGATTCATGATGATTGAATCACGAGCGAAGCGAGTGATTCAAGTATATAAATCCTGAGCGACGCGAGTGATTCAGGCCCTCGATTTAAATCCGTTTTATTCACGAGTTGCATACGATACTTGTCTTTATACCATGACCACAAGAAAAATAATAATCAAGCGATAATAGATAGGTATCTAACGAAGAAAAAAAAGACAAAGGTGCGTTTACAAACATCTAAATTCACATACACAAACACCCAGATCCGAAACAAATAACTGTAGATCATACGAAAATTGCGACGAAGTAGTCCAATCGCTCGGTCACTGCGCCAACAAATTGACATTAAACTCGGAACAATGATTTAAATTAAGAGTAACATTATCCTAACAACACGAGGGCTGACGGGGGTGGACCGCAGCAATGTGTTCTAAATTCAAACACCAAAACAGTGAGAAAAAGAGCTTTTTCACCTCACCCGCTCGGAAATTTTCTATTTCTCATTCAAAATCTGAGCGCAAAACTTCATTTTGTGCTCTAGAGCACAAAGTGTTGTTTAAAATTCGAACACGTCTTGTATTCAATTGTTTTCTACTTTTCTACACTGGCAGGCGAGCCGCCCCCACTACATTTCCTCGCTGTGTGAGGTGAAAAGTTGTGTGTTGCACTCGGCAGCAAAATTTTTCTGCGTCTCGTACCTTTGAAAACTTCGCATCGCTCAGGATTCTATATTTGAACCGCTCGTTTCTCTCGCGGTTCAATCTTAGAATCCTTCGCTCGCTCAGTTTTCAATTCAAGTACTCGCGCCAAAAATCAACTTTGCAGCCTTGCATAACAAATAACTATTTACTCACTGTTTTCAGTGAGAAAAAGTAACTTTTTAAAGTGGGAATGGTATAAAGTATATAATTGACGGAGTTAATGAATTGCTAACGCAGATACTCGTAGTCCGTCAGTTCGAGTTTGGAAAAAACTTGTACTCCATGAAAGCAATTATATGTATTTGCAAAATAGTTTCTAGATTTTTTTTTAATTTGCTAGCAAAACCACATGTGGAATATTGTATAATTTTTCGATGAACCCTGACTGAAATATCTGTTTTATTTTGCTCTACAGCAGTAATAGTTAAAAAGAACATCAAGCATTACGTTCTAAACCCCTACAAAACAGACAAAATTCAAGCAACTTCCATTAAAATTCATCATAAAAGCTCTGAGACAACTTTGGCTGCAATATATTGTCCGCCAAGACACTCGGTTAGTTCTGACGAGTTTAAGCAATTCTTTGGAGTACTTGGTCCTACGTTTATCTGCGGAGGCGACTGGAACTCCAAGCACACTCATTGGGGATCAAGACTGATCAACCCAAAAGGAAGACAACTTTACAAAACCACGCTAGATCTCAATCTTGACTGCATATCTCACGGGGAACCTACATATTGGCCAACGGATCAAAACAAGATACCTGATCTGTTAGATTTTTATATCACAAAGAACATTAGCCGGAACCATTCAAAAATAGAGAAATGCGACGACCTATCGTCAGATCACTCCCCAGTTATTCTAAATCTGACTAAACTAGCAATCCATGCTGACTTGCCCACTAGATTATACAACAATAACACCAATTGGGAAACATACAAGGAAATTATTTCTTCAAACATTGACCTTAATATAAAATTAAAAACAGAAGATGATATAGAGAATGCCATTGAAAAGATGAATTCCACTATACATTTTGCAGCCAACGAATCAACAACTAAAAATAAAAAACCCAAGATCAAACTAAAGGAGTACCCAAGAAACATCATCGAAAAAGTCCGGGAAAGACGCAGATTTAGAAAAAAATGGCAAAGGACCAGATATCCCTCTGACAGAACCAGTCTCAACAGGGCAACAGTTGAGCTAAAGGAAATGATTAAGGAATATGAAAATATCTGCTTCCAAAATTATTTGGCTCAGCTTACTCCCCACAAGGATACCAACTACTCACTCTGGCGCGCAACTAAGAATCTCAAGCGCCCAAAAGATCATATCCCACCAGTAAGAAAACAAGACCGTAGCTGGGCCAGATCAGATTATGAGAAGTCTACTGCTTTCGCTGAACATCTCCAAGGTGTCTTTTCACCTTTGCCCTGCACTAATCCTGAACACGATAAAGAATTAATGGAATTCATAGAATCACCAAATCAGCTATGTCTTCCACTGAAGGCTGTCAGCCCCAGTGAAATAAATAGAGAAATTAGATTACTCCCACCCAAAAAAGCACCTGGTTACGACCAAATAGACTCAACTCTTCTCATGAACTTACCAAAAAAAGGAACAATGTACTTGGTAACACTCTTCAATGCCTGTCTAAGACTTACTACCCATGCCAGTGGAAGATTGCACAAGTTGTAATGATTTTGAAACCAGGCAAATCGCCAGAAGAGCCCTCATCTTACAGACCTATAAGTCTACTGCCTCTAATCGGAAAACTCTTTGAGAAAATAATACTCAACAGAATGCAGTCCCATCTTGATGTCATTCTTCCCGACCACCAATTCGGCTTCAGACAAAAGCATGGCACCATAGAGCAAGTACATAGATTGACAAACACCATAAGCCAAACATTGGAAAATAAAGAGTACTGCTCAGCTGTCTTCTTAGACATAAGTCAGGCTTTTGATAAAGTCTGGCACACGGGTCTCTTATTCAAAATAAAAAAGCACCTACCACATTCATTCTACTCCATATTAAAGAGTTATTTGGGCAGACGATGTTTTGAAGTCAAACTCAACGGGGAAACCTCGAACCTCTTCGAAATCCGCTCAGGTGTCCCGCAAGGCAGCATCTTAGGTCCAGTGTTATATCTGATCTTCACTGCCGACATTCCTAAAAAAGGTGATACAGTGATAGCCACATATGCAGACGATACTGCTATAATGTCGACGAATTCCAATGCATCGAACGCATCTGCAACACTTCAAGTCCATCTCACAGAAATTGAATCGTGGCTTGGTATGTGGAGAATAATGGCCAACAACAGTAAATCCGTACACGTCACATTTTTGCTCAGGAAAGGCAATTGCCCACCAGTCTCACTCAATGGCAACCTAATTCCGCAGTCAGACACCGCTAAATACCTAGGAATGCATCTGGACAGGAGATTAACTTGGCAAAACCACATTTGGAATAAGAGGAAACAACTCGACACAAAGTTGAGAAGTTTGTACTGGCTTATTGGGAGAAAATCACAGCTATCTAATGAAAGCAAAATGGCAATCTACAAGACAATACTGAAACCGGTATGGACATATGGAATAGAACTCTGGGGCACAGCATCGAACAGCAACATTGAAATCTTGGAAAGATTCCAGACCAAAACCATGAGACTCATGTTCAATATCCCAAAATGCATCAGTAACAAATATATTCTACAAGATCTGAATCTAACAACTGTGTAGCACGAAATATTCAAAAGAAGTGTCAAATATCAGAATAAGTTATCAAAGCATGACAAATGCCCTAGCGACAAACCTTAAAGGCACAGGCAGTGTTATACACTCAAGACTGAGGAGGAACAGTGTTCCAACCCTCCAAAACCGATTCCCCATAATATAGTGAGCGAGGTTAATGGACTCTCCTCATTGCTAAATAACATACCCAGACTTTGATCAGCGAAACTAGCAGCTAAATGTGGAAAACAGATTGCTGTGTTAAGCAGGATATAATAAAAAAAAAAAAAAAAAAATTTTGCTCTAGATACCATTTTCTAATTAACACTAAAATGATTTATGTATGATACCAATTAGGAGTTTGATTAAAAAATAACATAAATGTTTGCTCTACATTATACGAGTATGTATTATGTAGGCTAGATGTTTTGTATTTCTACAGTATGTTTAATGGAATCGATATAGGCTTTTAGGTTTACCTAACTTTCATAAAATCACAAGGCTACTAAAAATAATTTTGAACATGTAATTTTAATTGAGTGTTTTTATAGTTTTGTATAGCAGTGGTGGCCCAGTAGTATCGGTCCCGACTAACGAGTTGTAGATCGTTCGAACCCCGTCAGGCGCATTACTTTGTGTAATTTATTTCATCACCACTGCTCTCAAAACGGTGAAGGAAAACATCGTGAGGAAACCGGCATGTCGTAGAACCAAAAATTCGAAGACATGTGACATCTACCAACCCGCAGTGGGCCCGCGTGGTGCATTATGGCCCACTCCCTCTCACAGAGAGGAGGCCTGTGTCCCAGCGGTGGGAACATTATAGGCTGATGATGATGGTTTCGTATTGGCCCTGAGAGGTTTTACCCTATCGAGACTATATTACCTACTGAGACTGTCCGCCTGTCTGTCTTTCCGTCTGTTTGTCACCAGGATACATGAACCGTGAACAGTTAAACAGATGATGCAGGTATTTATATTGACTTAATGAGGAACAAATACTACCTACAAAACAGGATGAACCAATTTTTATAGGAGCTCGTGGCTAAAAAATTACAGCCGCACAAGCCATTCTTCCGGGATAAGCCGGCAAGCCGCGCTTGCCAATATGGTCTGGATGGGTGACCAAATGACCATCTGTCATTGCAAGTTTCCTCCGTGCCTCACCCTCCGGCACGTAAAGCCGTTGGTCTCGGCTGTCATTTGTAGATCTTTGACAGTCGTTACTGTTTAGTCAGAAGCCCTAAAGTCTGACAACCAGTCTTACCATGGTGTATCGTATTACCCCGTTACAGGGTTGTGGAGGTCCGATAGGCAGTCGCTCCATGTAAAATACTGATATTCAGCTGCATATGGTTCGACTGGAAGCCGACCCCAAGTAAATTATTAGTTCAATTCTTAGTTAAATTATGTATGTTAATGAAAATTGTAAGTTCATCATCATCAGCCTATAATGTTCCCACTGCTGGGACACAGGCCTCCTCTCTGTGAGAGGGAGTGGGCCATAATCCACCACGCGGGCCCAGTGCGGGTTGGTAGATGTCACATGTCTTCGAATTTTTTGGTTCTAGGACATGCCGGTTTCCTCACGATGTTTTCCTTCAAATTGTAAGTTGTAGAATGAAAATAACATTGAAAAAAAGTTTAAATAAGTAAAAAATCTGTTTTTACTATACTTTTCATCAAAATCAAATATCCGTAATACCATGCCACCTTATACAAGTCCCTTAGAACCTCAAACAAAATCAAAACCTGCAATTCAATATCCAGAATTTCTTGAAAGTGCATTCGCGTCCCTCCCATCCGTCTCTCAACCGTTACGAGAACTGCGATCAAAAATGTATTAAGGAATCGACACGGCTACAGCAAAGTGTAATCCTTGGAGAATGAACCGAGCTTAGAGCACACCTGTACCTCCGTCCTCACCACTTGAGAAATGGTACAGAGTAAGAAGATGTATCTTGTGCTTAGCGAAATTTGAAAGCGATTTTTGAGAGACGTTATTGAAGTTATCAGTTGTTGTTTATGAAGACAAGGAGCTCGTGGCTAAATAATTACAGCCGCACAGGCCGATCTTCCGGGTTAAGCCGCGCTTGCCGAGGGATGGGTGACCATCTGTCATAGCGAGTTTCCTCCGTGCCTCGAAAAGCACGTAAAGCCGTTGAGCCCGGCTGTCATTTGTAGATCTTTGACAGTCGTTACTATTAGGGACTTTACTCATTAGGCGGAGACCTCTCGCGCCCAGCATTGGTCGCGGCCATGCTGCGGGGCGAGACGGAGTGGGAAGCGGTCGCCTCCTTCTGCGAAGCAGTAATGCTCGCAAAGGAGGAGGCGGGCCGCGAGCGAGAGAGGACAGAGTCCTCCCTCCGCCCCACCCGCGGTGGTAGACGCCCACGGCGACGGACGTCGCTTAATGATCTCCGGCCACCGTAGGCGCGGGGCATGCGGGCAGCGAGTAAAGGGCAACTCGCTGCCCGACCAAGGACCATGCCCGGGTCGACGGCGCGTTGTGTCCCACGCGCGCCTCAAAGAGCGTCAGCATAATGACGGGGCCCCCCTCTCAGAGGGCCAAAGCCTGCCGGGGTCGCGGGATTATTTCCTTACCGTGACCCCGGAACAGAAAGGGCTATTGAAGGACACCGTGGATTTTAGACAGTAGAAGTCTGACAGTCCCTCCCACCCTGCCCGGACTGGAGGACTCATTTGATGATTTTACCACGCTAAAAAAAAAAAAAAAGGGACTTTACTCATGGCGCGATGCGACGCAATGCGACGCGATTCGAACGAATTCCAACTACAATTGAAAATCAACCTTGCCACAAAGAAATAAAGATACAATTCGATTGACTTGACGTTGTCATTGCCATCGTGTTTTGTTTTCATCTACCCATAGATAACAACGTGTTTTATGTCATAGTAGTAAGGTTGATTTTCACTTGTAGTTGGAATTTGTTCGAATCGCGTCACTTTGCGTCGCATCGCGCCATGACCAAAGTCCCTTAGTCAGAAGCTCATAAGTCTAACAACTAGTCCTACCATGGGGTATCGTCTTACCCTGTTAGTGGGTTGTCGAGGTCCGATAGGCAGTTGCTCGATATCTCGATCGCTACTGTAATGATATTGAGTTAAAAATTAAACCTTCGGTAACTACAAGTCATTGTCTGCCACTCGAAGTGAATCGTAGAGCAAAACGAACTAGAGTTTAACGAAGAACTGGACAACAATGAACACATAATGTGTTTGAATTATTCGTGTGAATGTTTTACTTAACTGAAACGTGTGCAGTTCTCATTTAAAAGACCACTTTATTAATCAAAACCGCGTAATTCTGTTGCCTCCGAAACGAAGGGAACAACTGACAAACAATCGCTCAGTACTTCACTCTTCGAGACACCTGTTCATTTATTTATTAATTGTTTCGAAAACGAAGTAAAACGCTGACAATTAATCGGTTAGTTGTTTCACGAACAGTTGTTACCACAGTCACAAAATACTCGGTGCAACCGCAGCCGAAATACCTTAGCACTTTCGTACACAACGCTACGCAAGTCTCCGATACCTTACGACTTTAGTGGCGACTATCGTAAAACAAATCTATAGAGGTTTGTTTTGTATATTATGTGCGTAATTATTATAAGTAAGCGTACATTTGAACGGTCAGCTCAGTTCAAATAAACGCCCGGTTCGAACACACGTCTTTTAGGGCCGAAACTGCGTTAAACGGATGCCCGCGCGGTTCTATACAAAAGTGCTCCGTCACAGGGACCCGCGCGGGCGTCCGTCGCGGGTCGGTGCGCCCCACACCCACGCAACGGGGCCCGCATCCGTGCGACGGACGCCCGCCAGTTGCCGCCGGTGCCACGCGCGGTGTCACGCGCGGGCAATGACAATCGCGCGGGCTTTTTCTGTCAATAAGGGTTCCTTGTTGACTACGGACGGAACCCTAATAAAAATCTTCAAATTGAACTAGCGACACTGCGTAAATCAGTCTCCGCGACGGGGACCGTCGCATACCCACGGAGCCCAGCCGCGTGTCCACGCGCGTGACCGCGCGCGTGGACACGCGACGGTTGCCCGTCGCGGTCGCCCGCTTAACGCAGTTTCAGGCCTTATTTAGCAGTTTGTACACAGGCACGCGTTAATGGATACCAAAGTCGTAAGGTCAGAGACTTGCGTCGCCTAGTGTACGAAGGGCCTTAGAATTAGAATTTATTTAATGATTTCATATCTTACACACTACCGTTGCCAGGTAGAAATATTTAAATTAATGTCAATTTTCTTGTAAATTACAAATAACGGAAGTCAATGCATACGATCACAAAATCGCAACTATTCTATAATATATTATGTCAATATTATTGTGTTTTAGGGCGATGTCTTTTTTATTTATTGTCATTAATTGCACGCTTGGTTGCAGACAGCATACAAAACTAGACTCCTAATAACAGGCGACCGATGTCTGCCAACACATTAGGCAAAAAAGTCTTATATCCGTCTCATTTCGACCAATCCTGTGAGCCGTAAACATACGTTGAGACAGAACAGACCTTAAGTTAGCCAATCACAACGCAGTACCCCGTCCCCCTCGCTTACGTAGTACCTCAGCGAGTTGGCAGAATAGTTTTGTTCGTTAGATCGTGCAATGCGTAGTCGTAGTGCAATGCGTGGTACTAACGTGTGTCTATAAAACGAATCAAAACAACTGAAAATCAATCAGAACCACAGTATTCAATGCACAAACCACAGTCTGAATACCTTACCACCACAACTCGTAGAATAATCGCGTCAATAAATATAGCACTCTGTATTATTGAATCTGTGGCGTCGATGCATTGAATGCTGAATTTATCACAATACTCGACAATAACGCCCGGCGCGGATATTTAAATATTTTAACGACATTTAGTGGTATGTCCCACTGCAAGGGAAGCGATGAATGAATATTTGATCACCGCTGCTGCTCCCGTGTTAATGTCTATTTATTATTTCAAGGTACTATTGAATTTTCCAACTGGGAGTGGACGGCTATATTCGAAACTATGCGGAAAATCGAAAAATACTGAAAGGAATCTTGATTCCGATTTTGATGAAAACTAAAACTAAATCATTGGATTTGGGAAAAATCAATAATTATGGGCAGGAATTGCAACTGCTGAGTTTGGAAAAAAAAAATCACAACCTGTATTGTTACACAATACATTAGTGTTGCTACGAGTAATAATGATCAAATTATGGGAAGTAATGATATACGATTAACTTAGCTCGCCTAATTGAAAAATTCACGTTGTAGGTATATCAAAACAAGGTCATTTATTTATTTAAGTTCAGGCTACTTTGGCCCCTAGATATATACCTTACAAACTAACATACATAACTTATAAAAACAACTTGTGTTAGTACCATAGATATATTAATATTTCTGTGGTTAGTGTTAACGCCGAATATGTGCGTTCCAGGCAACACCAATATTATTATTCGCGCATGGCAACACCGGTCACTTTCGTTCTCTTCCGCTCTCGCCGCGTCTGTGTCGGACATCTTTTACTGTCGGGTTTACCATAATTTGTATCTATCTATAATGAATATAAGGCAATATTGGAACTAAGTCTGCATCATCATTTATCAAACCAAGACAAGAAGAGTTTACCCATCACATCATATACATTTCTGGTCCTTCTTCGAAGAAAACTGAATCAGCTACCTACGTGTGCCTGCGGTCCCGTGTTCGCCGTGTTCCAGATCGTTCGCCGCCATTGTGTGAACAATCAAACACTATTGATTTGACAACAAAATCTGTGCATCCATTCTCCGAGCATATGATAAACAATTACGTCGTGGATTCTTGTGAGAAATTAATAAGGAATTGAGTTTCAAGAGGAAATAAGGCGTGCGCCGAAGTCATCATATGTACGAGAGCGCCCACGTGGTTTGTACTTACGCCGGCCTGAAGAACAATTTGGGAGTTGGTTTCTTGTGAGGAATAAGGAATTGATTGGCATGCGCCCCCGTGGTTTGTTGTAACGCCGGCCTGAAGGCCCTCTGCTCTGCTTTGCATTTGTTAGCTAAGTATCACCCATTTTTTTTCTCTCGCACCCTTTATCCACCGGTTTGTTTTCACCAGCTCGTTGTGGGCAGCTGCACTGTTAAATCTGCTTTGCATCTTGCAGCATTTTGTGTGTCACATTAACTTAATAGTATCTATAAAATGGAAATGGACCTCAAGGCTCTAAAAAAGATTCGCAGTTCACAAAAATGCAAATTAACTATATTCAAAAAGTACTTCGATACAGCTCAGAGCTGTGAGAAGCTTAGTAGTGTGCAAATAAGGGAGCTAACACTACGCTTGGGTAAAATCAAAACAATTTATAGTGAGTTTGATAAAACGCAGACTACAATAGAATCCTTAACCGACATTCCAGAGGCAGAGGAGGACGAACGTGAGGAGTTTGAGGGGGCATACTTCGGAGCCGTAGCTGCTGCGGAGGAGCTGTTGCTGTGTAGCGGGGAGCCCATGACAGGCCATGACCCAAAGACAGGTACCGCTACGGATTTGCCAAATCTTAAGTTGCCCACCATTCATTTGCCTACCTTTTCTGGCCGCTATCAAGATTGGCTAGGGTATCATGACACATACTCCTCACTCATACACAATAATCAGTCCATACCTAAAATACATAAATTCCATTATTTACGGGCCTCATTAAAGGAGAGTGCTGCTTTAGTCATTCAATCTCTTGAGTTCTCTGCTGAGAATTATGACACTGCATGGCAGTTATTGTGTGATCGGTTTCATAATGATAGGCTTCTAGGTAATAACCACATGACCGCTATACTCAACATTGAACCTCTCACTCATGAGTCAGCGGAGGCTATTCGCAACTTAACTGATACAGTATATAAGAACCTCCGTGCACTCAAAATTCTTTCATTACCAACAGAGCATTGGGACTTTATGATCATTTGTGTAGTAAACACTAAACTTGATCCGGTTACTGCTCGTGAGTGGGAGGAGAAGCGGTGCACAATAAAAGGGTTTCCAACATTGGAACAACTTATGGAATTTTTGAGGGGTCGGGCAGACATGCTTGAGACTATGGAGGGGGCACAAAAGTCTAGTGATAGTAGTAATAGTCAGTCAACAAAGGCCTTTATTGCTAGTGACACGCAATCAAAACCTTCCTCCAAGTGTTTGATGTGCAACAAAGGATCTCATGCAATATTTAAATGTTTTAAATTTAAGGCATTACCGGTTGAAAAACGCATTGAGAAAGTTAAGGAATTAAACCTATGCATGATCTGTTTACGCAAAGGACATGGTAAAGGCACATCATGCACATTAGGCCCTTGCAAAATTTGTACCAAGAAGCATAATAGCTTATTACATGTAGCAGAGAAATCAAAGTCTAATCCTACACAGTGTGTTGTTCTTTCTGGCACACAGGAGGACACTACTCAGTCAAATACACAAACTGAAGTGCAGACACAAAATAATATCACTCTCTCATCTACACATCAGAGCCACGTTTTATTATCAACTGCCATTGTTGGTGTAATGGACCACAATGGTCAAGTTCACAAGGTCCGCTGTCTTCTTGATAATGGAAGTACTTCCAGCTTCATTACTGAGAGACTGTATAACAAACTCAAGCTTCCTACTTATAAAACATGTGTCTCAGTACAGGGACTCAATAATCAACAATCACACATCACCTCCAGATGTGACATTAAAATGTTGTCATTGACAAATAGTGGATTTAATGCCAAAGTTAATTGTTTTATCGTAAGAGATATTACTCAGTTACTACCAAGATGCAAGATTGATACCTCGTCATTCAATATTCCCTCACACATCCACCTCGCAGACCCTTCATTCCACATACCGTCCGAGGTGGAGATGTTGTTGGGTGCAGACATCTTTTGGCAGGTACTCTGCAATAATAATATTTCCTTAGGAAAACATAAACCATCTCTAAATGAAACAAAGTTAGGGTGGCTGATATCAGGTATTATTCATAATACTAATCATTCATACAATCTTATAAATGAGTCTCAAATACATTCACATTCATGCAATTGTAATAACATACACAACAAAATTCAGGATTTAGTGTATTGTAAATTTATTAATAATTCAGACATTGACTTACAAAATAGTCTTGATCATTATTTTGAATGTGAAAATATTAATAGTCCTCACAGTTTAAGTAATGATGAACTTGAATGTGAAAAGTTATTTAAACAAACGACCACACGTTTGTCAAATGGGCGTTTTGTGGTGGAAATTCCCCTTAAACAGTCCCCCTCCACTCTAGGTGATTCTAGAGAAAGGGCTTTAGCTAGATTCTTTGCATTAGAACACAGGTTTCAACATGATCTTGTGTTTAAACAAAAGTACATAGATTTCATGACAGAATACATTCGGTTGGGTCACATGTGTGAAACCACAGCTCAACACAAACATGAATACTTCTTACCACATCATGGTGTTTTAAAGGAAACAAGTCTCACCACAAAACTTCGAACAGTATTTGATGCTTCTGCTGTCACAAGCAGTGGTCTTTCATTTAATAATATCCAGCGAATCGGTCCCACTGTGCAAGACGATTTACTTAGTATTCTGATCCGATTTCGTCAACACAAATACATTGTCACAGCAGACATTGATAAATTTTATAGGCAGATTCTTGTTACTCCAGCACAGCGTCCATTGCAGCAAATATTTTGGCGTTCAGATCCTAATGCTCGTTTGAAGGTATACCAACTTAATACTATCACTTATGGTACTGCCTCTGCGCCCTACCTTGCCACCAGGTGTCTCATTCAGCTTGGTCGAGATTGTGCTAATGAATCTGTAAGCTCCACAATATTACATGATATATATATTGATGATCTCGTGACAGGATCTGATGATGCATCACAGCTAGTCCAGACCTGTAAGGGAGTCATCCAGGAGTTAGAATCTGCACAATTACATCTACGCAAATGGAGATCAAATGACACTCACTTATTAGAAAAAATACATGATAATGGTGAAATGAACAATGATCCTTTATTAATAATTAAAAATGAAAAAAATGCTAAGATTTTAGGTATCACCTGGGATTTAGATAGGGACTCTATAATGTTTATGCCATCACTTACAGTAAGTTCCACTTTAACTCAAACAAAGCGGACCATATTATCCACACTTGCACAAATATTTGACCCTTTGGGCTTAATTAATCCATGTTTACTGCAATTAAAATTAATTTTGCAACAATTGTGGAAGGATAATTCATCATGGGATAGTGAGATTCCTGAAAACTTAAATAAACAATGGGAAAAATTTATAAAGCACTTACCTTGTCTTCAACAGCACATACAAATACCTCGTCGTGTAATCTGTGATTCACCGGTCCGAGTAGAACTGCATGCCTTCTGTGATGCGTCCAAGAATGCATACGCAGCTTGTGTGTATATACGTAGTATTACATATGAAGGTAAAGTTCTTGTTCGTTTACTTATTGCCAAATCCAGGGTAGCACCATTTAAAAGAAATATGACTATACCTAAACTTGAGTTGTCTGGCGCAGTGCTAGCAGCACAACTTGTTAAAAAGGTGAAATCGGCCTTGTCAGTACAGCTAAGTAGTGAAACATACTGGTGTGATTCAACCATAGTCCTTGGTTGGATTCAAATGTCTAAATCTAGATTAAAACAATACATACTCAATAGAGTCAACATAATTACAGATATCACCAAGGGCTGTGATTGGAACCATGTACCTACTGAGAAAAATCCAGCTGACATAGGATCACGTGGCATAAACTTTGAACAGCTACGCACTTGCGACCTCTGGTGGTCAGGCTGTGATTTTCTCCATGACATAGACATTAAGAAACCACCACAACCACAGGAATATATAGATTTACCTGAGACAAAACTATATTGTCATATGACATTCACACAGACAGATACTCTAGATTTTATTTCACGATTCTCCAATTTTACAAAATTGCAACATGTACTGTCTTATATGCAAAGATTTATAAACAATTGCCGTAATCCACAACATAAAATTATTGATAATCATTTACTGATGTCAGAATTAGAACAAGCAACAGACACATTGTGTAGGATTGTGCAAAAGGAAATGTTTGGAAAGCAATATCAGTTATTAAAGGGCAAGCATAATTTATCACCTAAAGATAAATTAATTTCCTTAAATCCGTTCATGGACAGCAAACAGTTATTAAGAGTTGGTGGAAGACTATCTAACTCTAACTATGATTATAACACTAAACATCCCATACTTTTACATGCAAATCATCATATAACACAACTTATTGTTAGACATCATCACATAAAACTCATGCATGCTGGCCCACAGCAATTACTTTCAATTTTACGACATACATTTTGGATTGTTGGTGGCCGTAACCTTGCCAGGAAGACAGTAAAAAACTGCATAACTTGTTGCCGCTTTGGTGGCAAATCACTCCAACCCATAATGGGGAATCTTCCTCAAGCAAGGCTGCATGCTGAATATCCATTCCAGAGTACTGCTGTGGACTATGCAGGGCCTATCATGATTGCGGACAGGAAAGGTAGAGGATCTCGATTAATTAAAGCATATATTTGTGTTTTTGTATGTTTGGCAGTCCGAGCGGTACACATAGAGCTTGTCACAGAGCTAAGTACGGAGAGCTTCCTCGCAGCATTAAATCGGTTTATTGCCCGTCGGGGTATGCCTCATCACATATTCTCAGACAATGGCACAAACTTTGTAGGTGCCTACAACGAGCTGTCAAAATTTTTGAAATCTAAATGTCATACAATTTCTAGTTATGCAGCAGAGAATAAAATTAACTTTCACTTTTCGCCTGCATATAGTCCTCATTTTAATGGCCTAGCAGAGGGTTCTGTCAAATCAGTTAAACACCACTTAAAGAGAGTTCTCGGGCTAGCCAATTTAACTTATGAAGAAATGTCAACAGTATTAGTACAGATAGAGGGAATTCTGAATTCCAGGCCACTCACTCCCTTGTCGACTGACCCATCTGACCTTGTAGCGCTGACTCCATCACATTTTCTCATCGGGCGCACGCCTACATCACTGCCGACGCCTCAAGTACCGGAGGATGTAAATAAGATTCACACACTAACAAGACACAAGCGTGTGCAGGCTCTGAAGGAGCAATTTTGGAGGCGTTATCAACGTGATTACATTACAGAGCTGCAGAAGCGCACCAAATGGAGCAAACCAGGTGCTGAACTGCATCTTCATCAGCTGGTCATCGTGAAGGACGAGAGACTGCCCCCTAACCGTTGGCTGCTTGGACGGATCGAGCGGCTGTACCCGGGCACCGATGGCGTCACACGCGTCGCCGATGTGCATACCATCACTGGCACGCTAAGAAGATCGTACAATAGACTGGTCCCACTACCAATTTTGGAACAGGATGTTCCAAGGGGGGCAGGATGTTAACGCCGAATATGTGCGTTCCAGGCAACACCAATATTATTATTCGCGCATGGCAACACCGGTCACTTTCGTTCTCTTCCGCTCTCGCCGCGTCTGTGTCGGACATCTTTTACTGTCGGGTTTACCATAATTTGTATCTATCTATAATGAATATAAGGCAATATTGGAACTAAGTCTGCATCATCATTTATCAAACCAAGACAAGAAGAGTTTACCCATCACATCATATACAGTTAGTAAATAGAAACTTTTCACTTCTCTTGGCACTACGTGATTGTGCGTTCTTGTGGCACTTGTCCGCGGAAGCGACGAAACACCACATCCTTCGTTTTACATTAACACTCATTGTCTAGTGTATAACCCTAGACCCCACATAAAAGTTCAAAATTGTAATAACTTGAAATTTTACAGAGTATTTATGTAATACAAAAATGAATATGATAATTTTGTAATTAGTTAACTACCATTTTGCGAAAAGTTTTTGCTGCTTCCAAAATTCATGACTAGACGTTAGAAATGGATTGAAGAAATTTACGCTTGCGGGCAGGACCTCGATAGCTCAGTTGGTTGGTTGTTGGGTCCGGAAGTTGCAGGCTCAAATCTTGTTTGCGGTTCGAATTTTCCTTTCCATTCAAAATCTTCATTAACATGTGTTTATTAACGCCTGAAATTATAAAAGTATCGTAAAAAGTCGCAATCTTGAACCCCTTACTTGCATTAATTCTGGGCATAAAACTGTCAAAAACAATAATACAAAGTGTTAAAGAACGACCTTTCTAGTTCAAAATATGTCAAAAAACTTCAGCCGTTTTTGTGACATATTTTCTTAAGCAAGCAAATAAGTAAACGTCGCGAAGTAAGCCAAGCGCACACCAAACACGTATTTACCATTCATATAAATCCTTAAGCCCCTTACTCAGCCATAAGTAGGTCATAGGAGTACATTGTGCTCAGAACACCTAATGCTGTCGCCAAACCGCGCGACACGGCGAATGGAACCCTCGATCAATCGCACGATTCGCACGTTGTAACTAGGATAGATTTATGTTTTTTTTTTAGGGTTTCGTAGTCAAACGGTAAAACGGAAACTTAAAGTTAAAGATCCGAAGCTGTATACGTATTTTCAAAAATTCTAATCCCAGCTTAATATTATAAATTTGGAGGTAAGTTTGTTTGCTTGTTACGCTTTAACGCCAACAAAGCTAGACTAATTTTGATGAAATTGGAGACGGTTATAATAAGCTATAGAAGAGCAGGGCAGGCCGTGTACAAAAGCTAGTGAATTAGTGATAAAATAAACTTAAGTACTTAATAATAAAATAACAGGTAGAATCAAAACCATTAAAGATAATTAAATCTTTAGTCAAAAACTACAATTCCTTTGAAAACATACATACATTAATTACTATATTTTACTGCTATGGAGCTTATTTGAAAATAGGGTAATCTTTCCCTTGCTTAAGTATAATACATGTGTCTTATACGAGTATGTACTCAGTATATTTCGCCGTCTAATAAAATCGTAAGCTCTGTATTCATCTAAAAGTAGATTATACATAATACTCTTGACGCTGAACCGCGCGTTACACGTACGACATGGACTGGCAATAGCGTTTCAATGAAAATGCACGCAATTGCTGCCACAACCATGCCCCGTAGACAAACTGCAAACAATAATCGTGAACTTTCAGGAGTGATCTTTACTAGATTTTCAAAATATTATTTTCCATCATCATCATATCAGCCGTAAGACGTCCACTGCTGAACATAGGTCTCCCCTTTAGATTTCCAGTAGGACCGGATGTAAGCGGCCTGCATCCAGCGTGATCCTGTGGCCTTCATAAAATTAGGTGGGTGGACGTCCTACGCTGCGCTTGCAGGTGCGTGGTCTCCATTCGAGAACCTTACATCCCCACCGGCCATCAGTTCTGCGTGCTATATGGCCTGCCCAAAATATTACTATAAAACAAAAAAAAACTATGCCCCCTTATTAGGAATTCCTCCTGCGTCGTAGGTGCGTTAACAAACATAGAACCTCACATACAAAAACACCCCTAATACAAAAGCATTCAAAGTAGAAAATCTATTAAAGACTACTGGGCATTAACGAACGAAAACGCTCTGTTATGTTTAATAGATTTTCGACTTTATGCGCTAACGTTTACAATTCAAAATGTATTAGAGATTGCTGAGCGTTCATCGCTTGCCGTCTGTCTTGGGGCCTGGTGAGATATCGCTGGTAAACTGTAGGAACACGAGTAGATAACCATCAGAGACACAGCTTCAAAACACATTCGTGAAAAGACAGTGATTGACAGACGAGATGTGGAAAGGTTAGTAGGGCTCGGATCAAAATTAGAGTATTTATTTAAGAATTGCATAACCCTTTCCTTTCGAACAGCTTATGTGTACATTAAATCAAATTCATAATTCTAAGCTCCGTATTACAAATAAATAGGTCACACCTAAAACTGTTGTCGCCTAACCGCGCGTTAAGTACGACACGAGCTCGCAATCAATCACACGTTTCGCACGCTGTAACACTACCGGTTGCTACCACAACCTGGCTAGATTACTCTGATAAACTGCAGGGACATGAGTAAGTAACTGACAGAGACTAAGCTTCACACATTCTAGATATCGGTGGTGAAATGTACATCTTATACCACGTGAGGATCGCTTTCAAAATGAACATCTTCCAAGTTCCATCAGGATTCGCATTAGGTTTTTTTGAAGTTAATACTCGTATTAGTTCAAAATAATTCCTTTGTCGTGATCGCTGAAATAAAAAGTAACTTTATCTGGCTTCAAACGTTCCCTTCATGATATTAGTAGTACTAAACTAATACAATAACAGCCTCACTTAACTAATATCACAACATTGATGTTGAAAGGTTAAGCTTTAGGCAAAACTTATTTATTCTTAACCCAATAAACTAACTTATCCCTCAGACTTGCTAACTATCGAGATTATAGAAGTATACAAGATGTGGGAAGGGATCGTGGAACATTTTCCTTCCGTAAGTGATTAACGCGTAAGTTACGTATCGTACCACCGCCAACGTACGTGTATACGTGCTGTGAGTAGACAATGTGGATATATCGACATAGCAAGTGTGTAATTTCATTTAACATGCGTACGACTGAGCTTCAACGAACGAATGAGTTAAGTCTCTGTAGAATGTTACTCTGTGTGCCGAACTGTAACCACAGGACAATGTGCGTTGTAACGAGCTACTAAATAATTAGCAAACCATTAAAACTAATTTTAATCAGAGATTCCTAAAGTCTAATTTCAAACAACAGCTGCAAGCCTCAACTCACCAGCCAATGTATTCTGAATTTCACAGTTGTGTAAACCGTGAAATGAAAATAATGTAAAGAAATGAATTTATTGTTTCAAAATTGTAAACATGTTAAGCGGCTTGTTAACAATGTTTTGGTTATCCAGTTAATAAAACATCACGTAAATCTTAACAGCACAATGTTTTGGCTATTCTGGTTTCCACATCACGTCCGCAACATGTAGTAATCTTGTCGAAATATCATTACTGTTTAACTCGCGTAGTTTTGGTTTTTCCTGAAAGAGTAATTTAATAATAAAGTATCTGGGAGTGGTAGACCTAGCCCCGCTTGTTATTTCTTTGTTAGAAAAAATGCGGTTTTAAGAAGAAACACAGCTAAATTGGTGGACATAAAAAACAAATTAGTGTCGTTACAAAAAGTTATCCAAATTGCTAAAGCCGTTTCTGAGAAACGTGACATCTTATTACTATTTTAATAAATGCTAAAGTTTCTGAGGATAGATGGATGATGTTCGTTACTATTTCACACAAGAACTACTGAACGGATTTCGATGTTCGGTATACAGATAGTTTATAACCTGGCTTAAGAGTCCCTATCAATTTGCGGTGTCTCTTTTATTTTTTCTATCGTTGTATAATCATCAAATGAGTCCTCGCGGGTCGGGAGGGACTGTCAGACTTGTACAGACAAATTCACGGTGATCCTTCTAAATCATCGTTCCAGGGTCACGGGTGCCTGATGAGACAGTCCCGCGACCCCGGCAGGCTTTGGCCTTATATGGTCAGATTGATGACAGCTCTTTGAGGTGCGTGTGGAACACGACGTTCCGTCGACCCAGGCATGGTCCATGATCTGATATCAATTTGCGAAAATTCCAATTGTTTCAGTGTATATTTCTCAGTAACCTTTAAGATATTTGGTTTTTTGTTTGATGCACAGTTCAAATCATCACCGTATTTCACTCAAGCAAGATATAGTTACTCAATATTTTAAACATCACTCAGAAGTTTTCGCCAATGTAACATAACTAACTAATTAAATTATAAAAACTAATAATACAAGATTGAAATGAACAGATACTAGTTTTGTTTTCGCTCGACACGACTCACGAGTAATTAAACGTTCTTGACCCTGTCAATTCTTGCCATAGACTAAGTTTAAAATTAAAGTATCTTGTCTAACAAATATTGTCGACGGTATTTTAAGTTGGGTCGTTCTTTTAGGACTGGTTTTCATCATAACTGAGATGACCAGAGCGAAGCGGAAATGTGCAAATATGGACTTAAACTATACATAAAAAAATATGCAGACTAGCTTTCTTCAAACATTTATCTGCATGGTCGTCGTATGACACATAAAAACTAAGATTATGTCTGATCTTTAAAGACTTTACAAATTATTTAGTGACCTCTGGGTTTTTTTCTGTTTGAGTAGTCACGTACGAGATACGGTTCTAATTTGTATTTGTAACAACCAATTCTTATAATACCTAATGATTTGGTGTCAAATCTAAACACAAATCACATTTGCTTTGTCACTTACCAAGTCTCCCTTATGATATCGTAGCTCTTTGAAGAAAAATGTTCCTTAATAACTGATAAACAAAAATATGTCAAAATACAACATCTGTTTTAAGACAGCTTGAGAATTCATTATTTCTCAGAAAATATCAAAAATTACGCTTACTAAAATCCAAACATTCGCAGAAATTTCATTAACGCGAGTCCTTTTTATGGGAAACTCGAAAATACATTCCCAACGTAATACCGAAGAAAAGTTTCTCATATAATAATCATTTTCGGGAGCAAGTTGTGGAACTTTTGTTAACGTTATTCTCCCAGGTTTGTACGTGTACCCGGTTATTATTAGACTTGCCTGTCACCTGTTAGGCTTTAACAATTAGTATAATTTAGTTAAGTCTTGATTTAATTACCAACTGTCACTTTATAATACTTGGGACCGGAGTTTGTTCTATTAATAGAGACAGTTGACTTTCCAAAGATGTTTAATGAAAAACACTTCTTATTACTTGTAAAATAAGTAAAGTTCAGGTCTTTTAATAATGGAGTGTTTCAAAGAAAATGTATATTATTTAGTGTTAATATGACAGCAAAATTGCTTATTAAATCTAGTTGTCTTGAGGAAGGCCAAAGAAAGATGGATGGATTGTGTGAGTTATGAATGAATGTAAAAGGAGTTAATGATCCTTTGACGTCTGACAGGGGAGAATTGAAGAAGAAACGTGTTGTGCCAACCACAGATAAAATGAGATATGAGCAGAAAGACAATGAATAGGGGAACAGTGTATAAGACGGGGCGCGAAGTATAATTGGGACATACACTCTATATGCATACTTAACACAACACTAACGTAGCGCAAGCGCCATCAGGACGTCATTTGCAAGCGACCATTAACAAATGGCGTTCTGCGACCATTAACGGTTGGCGCTTGCGTTGTCGCTTGTTAAAGCTATTGTCAAACTGACAGACGATCCGAATGTGTGGCGTAGCGTTTTTGTTTGTAATATATGGAATTGTTTGAAGCCTGTCACATAGAGTATCGGATCGCTTTCGCATTTTTATATGACGTGATTCGGTTCGGTTCGCTATCGCCTGTCTGTTTGACAAAGGCCTTAGTGTGTGATTTTTTAGGCAGGCCTGTTGGTTTAGTGGTTAGTGATACTGACTGCTAGGCCGGAGGTCGTGGGTTCGATTCCCACCCAGAACAAATGTTTGTGCGATGAGCATGATCATTATTTGTTCTGTGTCTAGGTGTAATTTATCTATAATATGTATGTATTTAGAAATATGTAAGTATGTTTATCAGTTGTCTAGTACCCATAACACAAGCTCTGCTTAGCTTGGGACTAGATGGCGTTGTGTGATGGTTGTGGAATATTATAAAAAAATATATTAGTAGTCATTTTTACCCGTGGTGCTAGGCAACTGGGCTTCTCCCAGTTGTAATGTCCCTTTGTGCCTGTTGGCCTTGTTTTGTTCTGTCTCCTGCTTGCATGGAGGGAAGTGGAAACAAATTTTTTCCTACTCCTCCACTATTCTTTTCTGATTAATTTCGTTGCAGGATCCAAGACAGGTAAATTCATTCTCCGGGACACGTCGAGCTTCATTGTCTCGGCGCTTTTCTGGTGGTTGCCACTGTTGATTCTGGCTTTCAGGAGTTGCAGTGGTTTGGGAATAGTGTGGTGGGTTTGTCCCAAAAAAAAAAAAAAGACGGGGACGCGAAGTATAATAGGGACATACACTCTTTAGGCATACTTAACACAACACCAACGTAGTTTGCACAACGTTGGTGTTGTGTTGCGCCGTCAGGACGTCATTTGCAAGCGACCATTTACAAATGGCGTCCTGTTGGCGCTTGCGCTACGTTAGTATTGTGTTAAGTTTGCCTTAAGTGTGTGATTTCCCATCATATCTCGCGTCCCCCCCGGCTTATACACTGTTCTACCATATTTCGTTGGTTTCTCTTTGTTGATTTTGTGTTCGAGTGTATGTGAAATTAAGGAACTACACACATCAAAAGTGTCTAGGGATCAACATATATTTTTGCAATAACTTTTCTCCTGATTGATATTAATTAAAATGTTCTTTAAGGATTCATCAAATAAAGTGTTATCGTTTGTCACAGTAACGATAAACCAAGTCACCTTTGCATTCATAAAGAAATTTGCCATTTTCCTAATACAGGGATTTTTGACATTTGAACCACTAACATTAAAGTTCGAAAAAAAGACTGAAATAACAGTTTTCTTTAAAATTTTATTGGGTAACTTAAACAATTAATAATCCGTGTTTCTACCGCGAACACTAACAACACAAGAACATCGGTTTGGCATACTCAAAATGAGTTCATCCAAATCACGCTGTGGAATGGCCGCCCATGTTCGTTGCAACAACAAAAAAAGGTCTTCTTGCGACTGGATACCCTCCATATTCGGCAGAGCTCTTCTCTGTAGCATATCCCATGCATGCTCAATCGGGTTCAAGTCTGGCGACTGAGCAGGCCAGGGCAGGACATTGATGTTAGCTGCGGCGAGAGTCTGTCTTACAACTCTTGCGGTGTGCGGTCGTGCATTATCATGCATTAACTGAAATAAGGGACCGATTTGCACTTGTAGAGGAACGATGACGTCTGATACAATCGTCTCAGCATAAATTTGAGCGTTGAGGTTGCCTCTGATCCAAATCAACTCAGTTCTTCCGCCGATCCAAATACCCGCCCATACCATGATAGTTCCACCACTATAAGGATGGACTTCCTGGCAGGATTTTAATCGCTGTTGGCGTCCAGGGGTTCTCCAGTGTCGTATACGTCTTGTATCCGGTCTCATACCAAAACGAGACTCATCAGAAAAGCACACGAAACGCCATTGTTCTTCTGCCCAATTTCTGTGTTCAAGAGCCCATTGATATCGAATCCTACGATTGTGCATTGCTATAGGTGGTACCCGTAGCGGTCTTCGGGAATGAAGGTTCACTTCATGCAAGCGGTTTCTGACTGTTTGGTCGCTAATTAAGTTCCCTGAAGAGTGATGAAGCCTCACGGCTAACATCATGGCGGTTATTGTTGGAGCTCTTCGAGTTAAGATTTGAATGTATCGGTCTTGTCTCCGTGTGGTGCAGCGATACCGTCCTCCATGGCGCTCAGCCACGGTACCAGTGCTTCGGTAACGTGTCCAAAGTCGACTGATAACACTCTGACTTGTATTCAGAGCTAAAGCCACAGTACGTTGCCGGGAACCAGCTTCTATCATTCCCACGGCTCTGAGCATTTCTTCCCTGCTTAAATGACGTCGCCGCTCCATAATAACGTTGGTTTTAATCAGTAGTAGGGAAACAGTAGCACTAATAATGTCTTCAATGCGTTGTATGTTTTTATAGGGAAAATATTGACAGCTGATTTTCATCTTTTACTCGAATTTGATTTACAGTTCCTGATTCAAATTATGAAATGCACCAAAAAGGATCCATATAAATTTATAAAATCATAAATTTATTACAAAGCCACATCTCAATCTCAAGAAATCCGCATAAAATTGCTTGATCCCTAGACACTTTTGATGTGTGTATTTAAACAAGGTTTAAAAGGTCTAGGGCAAAAACTAATTTCTAGCCATTGGTTGTCATCGATCATTCAGATAAAAACCTTTCGACAGTTTAAAAGGTAGTCTGTCCCATAACAATAGGGTAAGGCTGCGGTTCTACTGAGGTGGAGCGGAGACCAGCTGTGCTTCACTAATCACATGGCTTGAATACACATGTGTCACGTGGCCAGCCATGTGCAATATCCATCAGCCATGTGATTGGTGAATCGCGGCACAGCTCGTCTCCGCTCTGCTCCGCTCCGCCTCAGTGGAACCGCAGCCTTATGAAGGAAAACAAAACGCGGCTTCGTGTGAAGATGACATAACACTAAGCCGAGTCGCACACGATCAAACAACACAAGGATCAGTGGATTAATAATGTCAACACACGTTAATTATCACAGGTTCGTCCCGTACTGACATTATCCGGGATAAACTGGTTTATTATTAGAAATATAGGTTCGATGTTCTATGTATAGGTTGACATGTGGACATTTTAACCTTGGACGAATATTACCCCAATTCTTAATTTAATATCCCCATAGAGGGCCAAACGCCTATCGGGGTCGTGGAACTGACCAAACGTGTCCCTGAAACAGAAAGGGCAATTACATTCAAGTACGAGTCTGCATGACAGGGCGGGAAAACTCATTTGACGATTTTACCACGCACAAAAAAAGTTTTTATAAGATGCAATGGCTGCATGTTACAAGTTTGTAAGGTGATTTTAAAGAAAAAATAGTACAATAACACTAAATTAATATGTTATTATTGTTTTCTAAGCACGCAAAATTACATGCAAAAATTAAAAGTAAAAATAGCCACAGAAAACAAGCCTTGATTATGTCCGCAAAAGAAAATATTGTCGACATTTTTCACGGAATTCTTCCATGCAACGAAACTACGTAGTTTTAAACTCCTGTTACTCTGATCTTGGTTGCATACGTCGGTCGGTCATACGAATCATAATCAGCCTATAATGTTCCCACTACTGGGACACAAGCCTCCTCTCTGTGAAAGGGAGTGGGCCGTAATCCACCAATCGGGCCCAATGTGGGTTGTAAGATAAATTATCACGTATTTTCGATTATTCTAAGACCTGCCGGTTTCCTCAAGATGTTTTCCTTCACCGTTTCAAGAGCAGTGGTACCTAATGAAATAAATTACACAAAATAATGCGCCTGTCTGTATTTTGGACCCAAGACCTACAACTGGTAAGTGTACTGTAGAATACGTGGTAGCTCCCACAGCATCATACAGTGTTTTGTGCGATAGGTGGGACAGCCCCATGCTGGCTCACTGGATACGGCTGTACATGTAGGTGTACTCAGTCGTTAAGTATTTTGGTGTCTACTAACATTAATTTTAAGGTTTTTACTAACAAAATATGGATTTAAAATCTGAATCAAATAAATAATAATAATTTACAACTAGCAACTGTTCCACCACTGCCCTCCGTATCGGCGTCGTCTGTATGACATCGTACTACGACCGACATCGACGTAACAGAAAATTAGACCTTAGGGACTTTAATCACGGTGCGATATGACGCAATGCGAAGCGATTCGAACGAATTCCAACTACAAGTGAAAATCAACCTTGCCACTAAGAAATGAAGATGCAATTCGATTGACTTGACGTTGTCATGGCCATCGTGTTTTGTTTTTCATCTACCCATAGATAGCAACGTGTTTTATGGCATATGTCATAGTGGTAAGGTTGATTTTCACTTGTAGTTGGAATTCGTTCGAGTCGCGTCGCATTGCGTCGCATCGCGCCTTGAGTAAAGTCCCTTAGTTTTCTGTTTTATAAAGCAGGGACCGAAACCGGTATGATCAATACGGGTATTTTTTCGGTAACAACCTTTTTTTCTTTTACAGGTAATTTTAAAGATTACCTTTATTATTAAAGTGAATACATAACCAGTATTAATACCGGTTACCAAAATAAAAAATACCCCCTATCTTGCACACTTCACACGTGCCGTCGGCAATAGACACAGGGCGCGCATCGCCTGTGTGTGTGACAAAGAGTCGTCATCTTTAGGTAACCGGTATTGAAACGGTAACCTGAATAGAGGTTACATTTTTCTTCGGTCTGGTTACCCAGATAGAGGTAACCTAAGTCTGAAAAATAACCAAAATTATTCAATACCTGTACCGTAATTTATAAAGGTTTTCGGTCCCTGTTATAAAGACATCAATAACTTAATCCTATTGCCAAATAATTCTTAGAACATTGAGTTAGATTAAAAACAAATCGATTTCACGGTTTCGTTTAAAGGCTTCACATTTTGAGGGCTGTCGAAAAGTTTCTAATGTCGTCGTTTAGAATTACAAATTGCCCAATAACGGTTCTTTCCAAGGTTTTGTAAGTAAAAAGTACTTAGACTATTGTTTTTTTTTTATGGATGTCGGTTTTTCACGGGTTAAAACTTGTTATTTTAATTTTCATAAATATTTTCATCTTTTTTCGTATATTATGAGGAAAAACCTTGTGTAAATTAATGTATTTTTTGCCAGAAACATCTACAAAAGCATTCTTTAAATAACGAAGGTGGCCACTTACGAAGGATTTTCAGAAATTGCTATCTTTATAAGGGTTTGAATAAAGACTTTTAAACTTAGGTTTTATCACTATTTTTCAATGTATCACATAATCTACTCATTTTTTTTAAAGGATAGCTCTCCCCAAATCAAACAAAAAACAAAAAAAAAACAGAAACTTAACATTATCGACTGCACAGCATCGACTTGGGGCGCAGTTGAAGTTTTAATTCTGCGTTTTCAATTATTATTTGCGCGTCATTGCATGCTAATGTTCAGACAGGTGTCGTTACGGTAAAATCACATTTTCATTTTCATTTTCATACACAAAACTCAAGCCGTCACGCAGGGTCATCCCACAATTACCAGCTCATAAACACAACTGGGTCTACAAGACTCCAGCACTATCTAATAGGCACAATTTTGTACGTAAACAAAACGGCCAAGCATGGCAGGTACAACACCACTTTGCCCGTCTGTCTGCCAGTTGGAGAGGCAGCCCTATTTATAGCTGGCCACTTTTAGACCTAGAACTGTCAAGGCGGAGATTTTACTGTATTTTTAATGTTTTTTTTTTTGGGAAAGAAAAATAAAAAACAATACACCTGCCTAGCCTTTTCCCAACTATATTGGAATCGGCTTCCAGTCGAACCAGATGCAGTTGAATATCAGTATTTTACATAGAGCAAACACTAGCTTTAGATCGAAATACCTGGAAGTCATGGGGAGAGGCCTTTGCCCACCAGTGGGATGATACAGGCTGACAGTAGCAGTAACAGTAACCGCTTATCGGACCTCCACAACCCAGTAACTGTGTAATACGAAACCCCATGGAAGGACTGGTAGTCAAGCATCTGACTAATAGTAACGACTGTCAATGATCTACAAATGAAAGCCGGGACTAATGGCTTTACGTGCTTTCCGAGGCACGGAGGAAACTCGCTATGACAGATGGTCACCCATCCACAGACTTACCTCGGCAAGCGCGGCTTACGCCAGAAGATCTGTAATTATTTAACCACGAGCTCCTCAAAAAAAACTATTGTTAGGATTTAAATCAGGTTATTCAACATGTTTATTATTTGTTATGAATACCTGATATTTAGGCGATGTAGCAAGTGCCATGATCACAGATGAACTGAAGTACCTAATTAATTAATACTTTTAAAATCTTGTTCTGAATTACAACTTTTTAATTGTTTCAGATATCGGAGACCTAAACAAATCAAATACTTGGTAAATATTTTAAGTTTTAAGTCCTTATCAATCGACGACACGGTTGGCGTTGTGGCTGAGCGGTCGGATTCTGCCCCGATTCACCGACGACCGGTTCATCATTGGACGTTTCGCCGACAGGACGATTCATTTATGGCCGTTTCACCAATAGACTCTTTCACCAATGGACTTTTCGCCGAAAGGACGATTCGTTTATGTCAATTTCATCGACGGATACTTTCAACCACGTCGACTGCAGCGCAGCGTGTCTCCAGTTAAATCCTGGCACGGATCAAATATTTGCATGACCTAAAAGTAGTGTTTGTAAACGCACTCACAACAGTGGAGGAATTCATAGTGTTTAGGAAAACGTGTTTTTTTAATTCCTTTTACTTATTTTTAATTCTATGTATTTTAAATAATTATATCCAAACAGAATAATAATTGAACCTACCATTACAGCTGTCGCTCTGGCGATCACCAGATCGAAAGCCGTCAAATCCTTTAATTTATCAATATATTTAATTTTCATACATAATCAACTTTTTGTACAGTTAGGAAAACCCACCTTTTATTTATAATACGTTTTTAATGATTATTTAAAATTATAAATGGTATGTGCTTAACATGTTTCGCTCGAGGGCAAAGATCAACAAAAAACCAGTCAAGTGCGAGTCGTACTCGCGCGCCAAGGGTTCAGTTTTCCGTATAAACTTGCGTTATAAATTACTGCAAAAACATTCCCCACAACCCTTTTGATTTTTTTACTAGATCGACAGATTATAAATATATAACTACATTAAGCTAACAACAGCGGTTTCTTAATTTCAGCTTGAAATCTGTACGCGTTCCTAAGAAAAAGGGTATTGTCAGACAACAAAGTGGGTTTCCTATTTCTTTTGTTTTGATGAACGGAACCCTAAAATTAACACAGTTTTTGACACGAGCAAGTACAAGTACGTACAGAGTGTCCATGAACTGCTAAATTGAACTTAGATCACAAGGTTTAGATAACTATTTATGGCAGTAAGCCGCATGTCAGAGATTTCGTCATACCCTGACATTCTGCTAACATACCTACCGTAACAAGGACTTCCAGGAGTCATCATCATCATCATTATCTCTGCTGGGACACAGGCCTCCTCTCCGTGAGAGTGAGTGGGCCATAATCCACCACGCGGGCCCAGAGCGTGTTTTTGGATGTCACGTCTTACAATTTTTGGTTCTAGGACAGGCCGGTTTCCTCACGATGTTTTCCTTCACCGTTTTGAGAGCAGTGGTGATGAAATAATTTACACAAAGTAATGCGCCTGTCTGGGTTTGAAACCACGACCTACAAACTTGTAAGTCGGGGTCGATACCACTGGGCCAACACTGCTCTCTTATCCAGGAGTACTGTCTTCTGTATCAAGCGCTTGATCCAGCTGCCCAGCGAGATAATTTTAGTTATTACTAAACTACGGCCTACTGCCTAATTATTAGTTTACATGCACGATAATAAACACAAACATTTAACAATAACATTTCAAAAACATCATCAATTAGTTTCGAGGTATCTTTAAATAATAGATTGCTCTGTCAAATTGACGATAGTTTGAAATTAATAATGATAGAGTGGTGTTTTAATTAGGTTTATCTATTGCTCGTTGGAACAATGTGGATGGTACTTGATTACACTATTATAATATGTAACTAGTACCCGGCTTCTACTTCGCTTGGTTAGGTTAGAAAATAATACATAGTCTATCACAAACATATATGTGGGTAATAATTATTATAATAAATTCATATACATATCTGCCCCCCGCTCTGAACCCGCGTGGTGAATTACAGCCCACTCCCTCTCTCTGAGAGGAGGCCTGTGCCCAACAGTGGGAATATTATAGGCTGATATGATGTGTTTAATACATATTTGTTGATAAGGTAGTTTTTTTGATAATCTGAAAGAATATAAAACATCTTCCATGACTTATTTGGGATTCACACATCGGGGCTTCATCTACCATTACACGTAAAACATTTTTAGGGTTCCGTAGTCAACAAGGAACCCTTATAGTTTCGCCATGTCCGTCCGTCCGTCCGTCCGTCCGTCCGTCCGTCCGTCTGTCCGCAGTTTAGCTCAGAGACGCACAGTACTAGAGAGCTGTAATTTGGTGTAAATATACGGATTTGTTGTGCCGAAAAAGTGGTAAAATAAAATCTCGTAAAATATTTTTTTTTAGGGTACCTCCTGTACACGTAACGTGGGGATGTTTTTTTTTTTTCTCGCGTACCCCTTAGTGTGGGGTATCATTAAATAGGTCTTTAAAAAATATTGAGAGTTTCCATTAACAATTTTTTGATAAAAAAATTCGTTTGTGAAATATTAAGCTTTAAAGTGCTAAATTTTGCTCGACTCGAGTGTCCCCCCCCTCTACCAGCTAAACGGTTATGTTTGGGGTTGTGAAAAAATTCACAATAGTAGTATATATAACGAAGTTTAAAAGAAAATTATCATGACTAAGTAGGCTTTACAACTTTACGAGTAATAGTCGACCAACTTATAAAATGTACTTGGATAACAGATTTTCTTAAACAACATGTATCGGAGAACATGTTCTTCAACTGCAAATGTAAGTTTGTCAACTTTATTTTTACAGCTATAATAGGTATGTTTTTTGGGGATAGGTAGGTTTTTATCGTCAACTATTTTTAACTAACTTAAAAAAAAAGGAGGAGGTTCTAAATTCGTCGTAATCTTTTTTTATGTATTTTCCCCGATTTCTCAAAGACTCCTGGACCGATTTTGAAAATTCTTCTTTTTAAAATTAAATTCAGCGAATCAGTTTAGTTAGTTCGCATAAGTATTTTGATGGGCAACTACGGAACCCTACACTGTGCGTGGCCCACTACGCACTTGGCCGGTTTTTTATATTTCCGATTACATTTAGGTACAGTTTAAACTCATGAAAATCAAATCTTTTCTCTTTATAACATTAGTTTAAACTACGGAACATCAATTATTAAAAATATCTGGTTGACCGAGCTTTGCTCGGTTTTTAAAATGTCTATATCTTGGGAACCGAGCTTTTCTCGAACCTGGGACCTTGATAAATCGATTCCTTGAGCCGAAAAACCCCTAATCTGTAACTTACATGAAAATCCTTGGAGCCGTTTCCGAGATCCTGATTATATATACGAGTATAATAAATATACAAGAATTGCTCGTTTAAAGATATTAGATAGATAAATAAAGTAAGAGTAATCACGCTATTCTCTACAAGAAATCACATCATTGGAGTCTACGATGTTCTCGTCGACGAGGCGGCTTTAAGATCGACCGATCGTGCAGCGCGAGTGGTGACCGGTAGTCGCTGTCAGTAGCTAAGTGAAATAGCAAACTTTAGTCCCAGAGTCCCCGTTCGCGTCTGACACAAGGCTGTTTTTATACAGTGGCCTTATCGTGAGTTCTCAGTTATTCTGACGTAAAGTAAACTTGAACTTTGACGTTTTCAAATTGACCAAGGAAAAAATTAGATCCTTCTTCGCACTCCAGAGGCGCTGTTCCATTTTTCCGTACAAGAAACGTTGTAAATACTGGAAAGACGCTGTAAAAGTAGCCATACACCATACTGCCTATCGTCCAATCAGCATGACGCTGCCAGTTGGATCAGTTAGAATTGACCGTGTGTAGGCGTGGAATCCATCAAATTGGCATGACAGTTAAATTTGATAGGCTTGATCATGCCGATTTGATCATGCTGATTCGATCCTTCCGATTGGATCAAATCGGTGTGATCAAGCCTATCGTGTATGGCGGTTCGGTTTATTTGATTTCAGTACGACAAGAACGGGGAAGGCAACTGTCAAAGTGGCACTGCTTACGATTATCCCAAAAGAACTGTCACAACAAAGGAATTTTCTGTGAAAAACCGAAAAAATATATTATTATAAGACTAAATGTTGTGTAATGGCTTCAACTTTTGTTATGCCGATTGGACGATAGGCAGTATGGTGAGTGGTGTAAATGGACGAACTGCCAATTTGATCCAATTGGCAGCGTCATGCCGATGGAAGATAGGCATTATGGTGTATTACTACTTAGTAAAATAGTGAAAACTCGTGAAAAATATGCAATCCTATTGGTTAATGTTTCTACGTTTCTCCGCTCCACCAGCTCGCTCCGCGTCAATGGACAGGCAGCCTACCCCAACACATACTACATTAGGTAATTTAATAAAAAAAATGTTTATGCCTATTTCTTAAATGTGGCAGTAGAACATTCAAAACGTTTATAGGTGGCCAGTTATTTTGAAGTTTCATGCAATAATACACAAAATTAACTTGCTAGAAATTCAGATAGCTACTACTGCTTCTATTAAAAGCGTCCTAAAGGAAATACCCAATATTTATGATACACCATTCGAGGATCGCGAAATTAGACCAGCGAGACACTTCAAACAGTAACTACCAAATATTTGTTCTTCAACTTCACTGAACCAAATAATTGAAACACATTTCGTGCTCATTCTAACTTTAAATGACACTTTCTCTATTACGAAGACTATTATTATTTCCGGCAACTTTAAATATCTTGCCAAGAGCAGTTTCAATTCGTCAGAACACGTTTCCATTCAAAAAAACTTCCAAATTATTAAGCAGTCTTAAAACTAGTTTGAGCAAACCAATGACTTGTAAAATCCATACTTCTTGTTATAAATGCGAAGGTAACTCGCTTGTCTGTGTCTCATCATCTGCCTGTGTTTCGCAAAGCTTCATTTAGTTGATATATAGATTTTCCATTTAATTTATCTTGTTTTTATCATCAACTAATTCCTCACAGACCAACGACGGGCGCGAGATCGCCACCGCCCATAAACTCCGTGAGGACACGGCGGTGCTCAGTCAGGAGTTGGGCAGAGGCCCAAGCGTGTCCATCGTGTCCTCCATGTGATCCACACAGTGATGACACCCAGGCGTTTCTTCCTTCCCAATCAGACACAGGAACCTCCCGAGCCATCCGTGTCCGGTGAGAAACTGCGACAGGCGGAAGGTGCGGACGCCCGCGCCGTGGTGCCTCTCCAGCCACTCCTCAAAGAAGGATCTTACCGTCGGTCGCGGCATGCGCAATATAGATTGATTGTGACCTAGGTTAGGACATATGGTATTTTTGATTTCGGTTACGCACAGATCAATAGAGGCAAGCAAGCAACACCAAGGAATATGACAACAGAATAGAATAGCCAAATCTGGATATTTTGCTATTTCATGAACAATTCGCTATTTTATAATACCTGTTCTATTTACTTGTTACGATAAAAATACGCCTCGTTCCTTATACAGACAAACGTCAAACACTTTAAAAAGATTCTTAAGGAATTTACCATGGCTGTAAATCAAACGTTTTTTGACGAACTTTTTGTTAACGTATCACTCAAGGGGTCAAGTATGACTGAAGGCTACAAAGTGACTTAACAAACTTAAATTTTGAATGGTCGCTTCATTATGACATCACAACGATATTTATCGTCTTCACTCCCGTGTAATTTATGGCGGACGACAGTGTTTGTAGTCACCGATTTTTTTGTCACCTATTCCTGTAATTACATAGTTTGATAGAATACAACGTAAATGCTAACAAGAGTATCAAAATAGTAGAATATTTATGATTACAAATTATGTGTGAGTACGACGAAAGGTAATACAATCATAGTTCATCTTTCAAGTGCTATTTGTTCGAAATAACCGATTCTAGTGAAACTTCGTGCGCATAAGCAGGATACATACCAAGTCTAGGTTACAACATAATAATTATCTCATATTTTTTTTCGCAGCTTGATTCAAATATGGAATAACCTTTTCTTACTTAAATCATCTAATCAGTGCTCCCCACCCAGTGTGGGTCGGAAAAGAGTGTCAGAATCGTACTGACTAAAATCTACCATGTTTCGTGAATTGCCCTTTAGGGTCACGGTGACCTAAAATAAGACCGATTTTAAACATTCAACAGAAATAGTATCCTGCTTATGCGTACGAAGTTTCATTAAATTCTGTTCAGACTTTTTTAAAAATAAAGACTCATTACCTTCTTTTTAAATGTCGCGGACGTACAATCTTTTAATAACTACCTTATCACGAGTATGAATATAGACTTTGAGGGCTTAATTACGATTGACATTCAGTCAGAGATTAAGATAAGAAAGGTCAGATACGTCGGATGATCAAAGGTACCTGCAATTTAAATTAAATATAGCATAATATGATCAACATAACATGTTGGTCAGGAATTATGTAACTTTCTACTAGTGAAAGAATTTTTAAAATCGATTCAGTAGTTCTAAAGCTATTGTCAAACAGACAGGCGTGACGAACGCGAAGCGAGGCGTTTTTGTTTGTCATGTATGGAATTGTTTGAAGCCTGTCACATAGAGTATCGGATCGCTTTCGCATTTTTATAAGACATGATTCGGTTCGGTCGCCTGTCTGTTTGACAAAGGCCTTAAGATTATTTAATACAAACTCACAAACATTATCTGTCTTACTACAAAAAGTTAAAAATGTGTTGAGCACTTGTCTAGAAAAGTACAAAACGACCCTTAAATCAACGACGAATGTCATTTTGCAGTTGACAGCTGTTATTTAAGGCAGTATCTCTTTAAAATATTTGATGTAGATAAGTAGGTACAAAGTTATATGTCAGATGACAATGAAAGTGTTAGTGGCTATTTATTTTACAACAAGTAAATACCATCAGCTACTCGTATCTTGGCGGAATGTTGAAGAAATTCCACCTTGCTGTGAAGACTTAGGGTCGGTACACACCGAGACGCGACGCGACGCAACGTAACGCAACGATACTGGATACTTTGTGTAGTAAATAAAGTTAGATTTTATCGCTATTAAAAGGTGCACTGCATAGCGCTGCGTCGCGTTACAGGTGAAATGTAGCGCGAGCATGCGGACGGCAAGTAATGGGCGACTGGCCGTACGATCATGGACCATACCCGGGTCGCATGCGGCGCGTCGTACTCCACGAGCGCCTCAAAGAGTTGTCAGCAATATATGGCCAAAGCCTGCCGGGGTTGCGGGACTCTCTCATCAGGTAACCGTGGCCCCCCGGTACCGTAAAGTGCTATTAATGGTAAGCGTCCACAGGTCCGCATCGTACGGACGGCTCATCGGCAATGCCTACATGCGATGCGTACCGATGACGTCATACGGAATGCCGATCAGTGCACGCGATGAAGGTGGCATCGGCAATCCGATTGCTGATATTCGCGTCGGCAATCCGATCGCTGCCGATACAGAAATCCGTTTGATGCGATGCGTCCGATACGTACGATGCCGACCTGTGGACGCTTACCTTTAAGGACACCTTGGATTTTAGTCCGTAAAATTTTGACAATCCCTCCTGTCCTGCCCTCGGGTGGAATCATTTGATGATTTTACGACGTACAAAAAAAATTGTTGTATATTTTTGTGTAGTAAACAAAGTTAGAATTCGAGTCGCTTTATTGAAATGTGCACACAACGTCGCGTCGCAGTCTGTATTTACCCTTACACGTAGTAGCTCCGTGTCACACCGAATTCCGCTACAAAATTCATGGTTGCAGTGAACTCACGATTTTATTTGACGTTTCATTCAGAAAATGTTCGCAACGAATGAATTTATACGTGGTCGCGTTTATTATGTGTTTTAATGTCGGTCGAAAGTATGTTTTAGTTACCTGACTAAGGTAATCCCTTGGGGGTAGTACGGACTTATAGAGGTCAGTGTGTGTCACACAGTATATAGACATAGGTATGTAGGGACATACATGGTAGGAACTGGTGTGCCACACAGTATACATGTTGGTGGGTAGGTATATGATAGGAACTGGTGTGTCACGTCGTTGGAACGTTCAGGATTCCTAGAGGAACTAGCAAGCGTGGATTCTTGCTTGAAACAAATTCTTTAAACGTTTAGAAATTTTATAGATTAAAGGAAAATGTTGATGTGGGAATAAGTTTGGAAAGTTACTACTTATAAAGTGATTTTGCAGCCAGTTTGAGTGTTTTGTACATTTTATTTTTAATTTATAGTTAATTTTAGGTCTGACATTGTTTTACCTATTATCACACAGCCATTTCATGTAAATACATAGACTTTGGAAAATAAACAGCAGAAACATGAGGAACTTGCTTTCAAAGCATTTTCATTGTTTTTGGGTCATTTATGTACATAAACTCACACCTTCTTCCATGGGAGTAGATAAAAACTTCGAAACGCCACATGCAACAATCTTTACATAGAACCTTCCCCTTTTTGAAATCGGTTAAAAATGTAGAGAAGGATTGAAGTATGAGTGTACAGAAATAAATACAACTCTAAAAATAACTTCAATAAAATCTGTGTATAAGGTAAAAAAAAATAAACTCATTAAGTCTAGTATAATCTTGCTGTCGAATCTAAAAAAATCGATCGCAGTACTGTTAGAACTCAGGCAATAAAAATAACATAAAATTACGCCTCTTTAGCCATGTAGGGTGAGACAGAGCTGGTAACTGTTGATTCTCGCCACAGTTAGGTATACCTATTGTCTCATGTTTTAGGAGCAAGCATTATTGCCATCATCATCCATAATCCTTATAGTTTAGACGTTTGAATAGATGGATGGATTTTCTATGGGAAGAAAATTTTGAGCTGAGGGTGGGATTTGAAATAAAACAAGAACACTAAATAATACGTAAAATAAATTTTATTTCGGAAGTCAATGACAAAATCGATTAAATGAAAAACGAAACCTCCGACTTCCGAAAGAAAAGTTATTTTACGCTTTTTTGCATTTTGTTTTTTTTTGAAGTCGTTTCCTTTTTAGACTGACAGTTAAAAAAAAAATAAGGAGTTCATTTGTTTGAAATGACGTACGGCGTACCTACAAGCTTTGAATACCCACCAATGCTCAATTGCTCACAAACATCGAGGTAGCCATTAGCTCGAATATAAACTAACTTCGCCGTCGAACGGAACCGTTCAGATAGCAAGTGTCGAAACTCAGGCAATAATGTTTATATAATGCCTGACCCGATGAATTAATTAGAAATTTAGAAGCTCATCGTAAAAAAGGGCCACGGGTGTTTTGAATCAAGCCGGTATCTTTTGATCTCGAAGCGAGGCGTCAGTTCTGAGATTAATAACTACGCCCTATAAATCATTTAACGCATTCTTAACTCAAATAAAATGTCTTAACTAAAATTTAATGTAATCGATTATCTACATATAAAGCCTGTACATACGGCTGCACATGAAGATAAACACAACCAGTTTACCGTGGTCTGGTATTGTGTGATCCTTCTGCACATTCAAGAGTCAGCTTATTTTGGTTTTTTTTTTTAGCTTGATGTGTACGCCGAACGACATTTCATACAAATGATCACGACCTTATTTTTTGAAAATGTCTGAATTTAATTAAACTTAACAGGCTTAATACAATATACATATGCCTTAAAATGTTTTCAGAGAACTGCCAAGTGTTTTATTTGAAAAAAAAATGTGTAAATCTCTGTTTGTACTTAAAAAAAGTTTAAAATCAGTTTTGTTGAGCTGTAGGTACCTAACACTATTTATTTATAATTATGTATCCTAATTTTTGAAAAGACAACGTTGTTTGTTGTTTCTAAAACTAATAATAATGAAAATCGATTCAGTCATTTCGTAAAAAAAGCCCGTTTGCAAGCTCTTAGAACATTTTTAACTTGAATAAACTTTATTATGTACTGGAAGAAGTTTGGTGAACGTAAAACAGCTTTCTGTCTCGTTTCCGACTAATTTCTCAAGCATATTGGATTATTTTTCTCCAGGCGGTCGTAGATAAGATCGATATATCACCGGTGTTAAGCAATGTTTGCCGTGGTTTGTACTAAATTGATGTTCCTCTAGACTTGAATGGCCTTCGTTTGGTGTTGTGTAAGTCTTAGCTAAATAACCTCAATACATTAAAATGTCTTTATTTAAAACTTTATTAAAGTACCAGTCGCAAAACGGAAAAGTGAACTGGTATAACTTTTATCCTAAGTACTAGTAATGGAATGTGAAAGTTTGTATGTTTGGTAGTAAATCATGCAGAAATACCCGGTCTGATTTGGATGATATAAGATCCACCGATATTTTTAATCAGAATATTAACAGATGGGATAACTTTTATCCCGGTATTACGTTTTCTATTACTACAGATGGCATTATATGCTGAGCTGAGGCCCTTTGGCAATAAATTGTTAAGTTTTTATTTCCTCTATTTTACTAACTACTCTCTTTAAACCATACTTTATTTTGTATTGTTTTAGTTTTAGTGCCTATAAACACAATTTTCTTTCTTTCTTTCTTTTTTTTTAGATTTAATAATTTTTGACCTTATACGCGGACAAAACGTCCGGCCGAATCAAATATTTTATTTATTAAAGAAATATGCGAGTCACTTAATAAGTCACTTTTAACATTACTTATGTAAGCGTGACAAGTTCATGAAAGTATATTTCAAAACAAGAGTCACATGTATTATTTTTAATTCGCGAAGGTTGAAATGTCAAGGTAACCTAGAACATACAATATGTTGTTTACAAAGGGTTAAGGACTCGCTATCTTATTGAGCACAAAGTTTTGTGTTTAAAACCTGTTGAGTAGGTAACGATTTGTAAACATGGTGCTTTGAAAAACTGGCCGTATTTAAAATAATTGGAAGAAGCCGTGTATAAGTCCTGAAACCTTGTATAAAAACTAAAATTGCGGTTCTTTTTCCTCCAAAATCAAAGCCATGTTCAAAACAACGTAAACGACCGACCATTGAACGAAAAAAAATAATTTTTAGCCAGTAAGAGTCTAACAGTCCTTTCCGCTTTATCCTGGGCACTAGACTCATTTGATGATTTTACAACACCAAAAAAAAAAGTTGTTTTGACTTTAAATCAATCCCGTCTGAGTTTCGAGCTATAGCGCCATACATTTCGTCAATATCATCACCATTCTCCTCACCTTATTTAAATTTAATCTATGTGTTTTTTAAAGGAATAAAATTTAATATCCTCTGGCACGTTATACTTTAAATATTGAATGTAATATTTCCTGCTCACGTATAAACTTTTATTAGTTGCCGCCTAAAAGAAGTATGACACTAGTTTCGATCATTGGTATTTCAGCCTATGTTTAAAGGTAAGTATAAAGTGAAGCCTAATAATTAACAGCTTGTGTTATTAAACAACCGTTTAAAACTTGGAGAAACCTGAAATTAAACATTCAGTAATATCGTCAGCATATATTTAACAACCAAAGCAAATATCATGCAAATGAGACCTTTGCTTTGCACATCAATAATACGTAAGTAATGGCATTTACCGCCAAGCGAATGGCCGTTTATTAAGCCTGACCACTTAACTGTTTTGCCTTGTGTACTTAGGGTTGCCGTTTCGAAATTTGAAAAGTCATAAGAAAGAAAATACTTTAGACTGCTTTAGACATTTATGTTACCTTTTGCTTTACCCTTTGGCGCCTTGGGTCGCGGGACTGTAAAGGTAACCGTGACCCTGAAACGCGAAACCTAAAAACAACGTGGATTTTTAGTCAGTTAGAATCAGACAGTGTCCAGTGTCCAGTTCTAGGCCAATGTCCAGTCCTAATATTCTATTCAAAGCTTCAGAACCTTGAACATCGACGCCAAGTTGCCAGCCTATCGTTTTTTTATCGATTACATTTCGGAGCGTGTGCGATGGAACTACAAAAATCGATTCCGCCTGGCCCTTTTCATCTTCGGACAACAAGACATACGACATGCGAACACGGGACATGGTGGACATTATGGTTGTACGCACAGTAGGGATACTGTGCGTACAAAGCTTTTTGCCAATACTTTTATTGTGCGCACAGGTAAGGAGTGTGATCAACTACAACAGCTACAACCTTGAGGTCTTCAATTCAAGAGTGAATAGGTTACCTACTTCTTCCTTCACCAGTTGAAAGCTCCACGGACGAAGCCGCTGGCAAATATTAAACAACGAATGAAGAAATTTCGGACAAATGCCAAACCTAGACCAAAGTCAAACCATTTATTTTAATTAGGACCATTAAAAGGCACGTCAAGTTAGAAAGTTTAACTTTAGAACAAAAGAATTAGCATTGATTCAAATTGCCTATTCCCAAGGGTTACCGTAAGAGGTAATGGACAGGAAATTCCATCGTTATGCTTTTAAAATGTTCAACAATAGTCGTTTTGCAAGCGTAGCATGACCAATCTCTTTTCTAACAAGAATAGATAGAGTTACCTATTTGACTTTGACTTTACAAGTTGACTGTTTTTATGTAAGTTTAGCATACCCAGCAAACTTCGTACTGTTTCAGAATGAATAAAAAAAGCTGTTTTATTATATTAACTCCCCTTTCAAAACTGCCCTGGATTTCCAAAAAATATTCAAAACAAAAATTAGCCAAATCGGTCCTGCCGTTCTCGAGTTTATACGAGACTATCGAACAGCAACTGATTTTCACTATAAAGATTATTATTGACACAATCCGTAGCACTATGGTAACGTTTTATGTGCTTCATTATCTGGTGATTAATATTTAAAATTGATTTATAAACACAAACACTTTCTTGACCGCACTTTATCATATTTGAAGGAATTTGTCTATATTCTTTAGAGTTCCGTAGAGATAGCACTATCACATGATATTTAGAGTATTATTGATATATTTCACTATTTGTTTTATGATAAACTGTATGTTTACTATTTTTATGAAATTAAAGTACACGGAGCCGATGTTGATCGTGGCACTAGCGCCATCTCTCCTTCTATGTATTAGCAAGGATTAGTCATCGAGGACATATTTATAGTTCACAAAAGTGTATGCAGGCGCAGGTGTACTCTCTATTATCTTTACTCTCATAGCGACGACATTCCATCACGACCGGAGAGATTTTAGGACCAACAGCTTAACGTGGCTTGCAGATGCATGGGGGTATAGGTATCATCTCGAAAATTCCTGGAAAAAAATTTTTGGCCTACGTAGGAATTGATCTCAGGACCACTAGCTTAGAAGTCACGCAAATACGAGACCAGCAGCGCAGTTAAAAAATAATTAAGTTTTGTATACTTAAACAAAATCTAAAAACATTCATCTGAAAAAATATACCCGTTTATTTTTGAATAACACATGTATCTATCATGATAAACACATAATTACATTGTAATTCCAACTTGTATTATACCGTATGCATTTTTCGAGCTGTTTCTCACATCATTACGTACATTGGAATGGACTGTTAGTAGGCGACGGAATTGTAGTCATTAAGGTAAAACACTCGTACTATAATTTTCATCCATTGTGTTTTAATGGCCAAGCATAGACGTACTAGCATCAGGGCTAAACGAATTAAAATCTAAACTTGTATTGTAATTAGGACTAGTTATTAACGTATATAGGGGTGATATTCGATATTTGTGATGATGGGGGCACAAATCGATCGCAGTGCGCGTTTTGGTAGAGATGTGAAATAACTCGGGACTCTAAGAGCCTGATATTTGAACTTGGCTTGACACACTACCGCCTACCCAGCTGATCAACTTTTTATTAATCGCTTTGAGTAGCTATTGATATTCTAACTTTACTAATATTAAATCTAAATGCGAAAGTTATTTAATTTGTTAAGCTATATTATTATCACCATAATAGCTCAACTGATTGTGATATTTGTTTTAAAGGAAAGATTGAATTATAAAGAGATTATTATACGCTCCTATTTTTTGCATGAAACTTGAAAAAGGAGAAATTGGAAGAGCGAACAAAGCCGTGGACTAATTAGTAATAGTATTTCAAAACCTTAAAATGATTTATTCACAATTAAGTTAGAATTTGGTCTCAGAGGAACGAAGTGCAGTGCCGTGCAGTGAAAAAGTGAAAAGAACAGAATCTTTTTACAATCTTCAGCGCCCTATACTTTGATATGACAAATTATTGTATGTCCACGTTATTTTTTTCCGATACATGCTGTAGTCATTAACTAAGCAACACACTATACTAAGTAAATTAATGTTTAACCACGAATCATCAAGTGTTCAATGTCTTCGTTGATTGACAAATGGGTGGAAGCAGAAAGGTCAATTAGTGTCTCACATAATACTAAGAGATTGATTATGGTTAAATTAATTATAAAAACGATAAATTAACACCTTATCAAGAAAACCAGTTTTTTTTTTGTATTTAATAGTTTTCTGTTGACGACATTTTTTCTTTGAGACATATTCCTGATTTATTGCCTGTTGGTCTGGTGGTTAGTGACCCTGACTGCTATGCCGGAGGTCGTGGGTTCGATTCCCACCCAGGACAAATATTTGTGTGATGAGCACGATCATTTGTTCTGTGTCTGGGTGTAATTTATCTATAATATGTATGTATTTAGAAATATATAAGTATGTTTATCAGTTGTCTAGTGTCCATAACACAAGCTCTGCTTAGCTTGGGACTAGATGGCGTTGTGTGATAGTTGTGGAATATTATTATTATTATTATTATATTCTGTTGAAATATTCAGATAAGACAAAGAGATAAGATTAAAAAAATAAATCTATTTTTGATACTTGAATATGAAATATTATTATATCAAATCTGTTATAGTTCAATACCTAATATTGTTCATAAACCGAGGGCATCCATATGTGGAGAAGATCCTGTGTTTAATTCATAATCCGAATGTATAGCTATCAAACAATATCGTCAAAATTTCGTTTCAAACAACTCTCATTTAGTGTACTAAATTAGTAAAAGTATCAATTTCCATAACACACAAAATGAATCCACATTTATTTAGGTTAAGTGCTACAACAACATTTTTTTTTTGTATTTGAATGAACAAAACATAACAGAACATGACTGACAGCAAAACAAATAACAAAACACATATATGACAGACGAAATCATTAAAAAAAAAATACACGCAACCGCCAACTTAAGGCCCTTGCGTAACTATCACTCGAAAAACTGGAGTGTAGTTCCACAGTTACGCAAAACATGAACTTTCAATGGCGCTTACGTCATTTTTTTATTCTACGACGACAAAGGTTAACATGGAGATTCAAAAAACGAACACCAAGTTCCAAATTGAAATAACATTTATCAAATAATTGTACGCATTCTTGACATTTGATTTGACATTACTAGAGATGTACCGATGAGTTGGGAAAGTCGACTATCCAGCTATGTTTTAGTCGGCAAACAGCACAGATTGTTTGGATCAAAATCATCATCATCAACCGTAGGACGTCTACTGCTGAACACAGGCCTCCCCCATAGATTTCCAATAAGACCGATTGGAAGCGGCTTGCATCCAGCGCGATCCTGTGATTTTCACCAGATCATCTGTCCACCTTGCAGGTGGACGTCTCACGCTGCGCTTGTGCGTGGTCACCATCAGTTCTGCGTGCTATGTGGCCTGCCGATTGCCACTTCAACTTGCTAATTCGTATCAAAACAATTGTCATGAAATTATTACCCAATTTTATTTTGACGGCTCTGATTAAAGGTACTGTTGGCGCAGTGTCTGAGTGATCGACTGCTACGCTGCGTATCGGGGGTTTGATTCCCGCACGGACCAAATTTTTTTATAGTCAGTACAGGTACCATGTACCATGAACTCTTAAACGTGGGTCTTTAAGCTGTGGGAAAGAGATGGCGCTAGACGACTTGTATAGCTCTGTCTCTTTCCCACAGCCTAAACTGGATCGTGTTAAGAGCTCGTGGTAAGGCCTCTGGTAACTGTTCCGGGTCTGTCTGTTTGTGTATGTGAATTTAAATGCTTGCAAACGCACCCATAATACCCTCCTCCTCGAAGCCGTCTAGTCACAATTATGTCTATAAACCGACTAGTAGCCCAGTCGGCTAGTAAGCCCAACTCTAATTATAACATTTTGTGAAGGTATGACAAAGGTATGTAATATTTCTGTCGCAGTAAGTCACGCGATGGGGTGTCGACGTCATATTTAATATATCACTTACTTTTTTAGACCGTATACATAATACACTACCGAGCAAAAGTTTAGAAGCACTTACTTGGAATTGATCTGGGATAGCTCCTTAAGCAATGATTATATTATTATAAACTATAAAAACGTTGTCTGCACTCTAAAATGACAACATGAAATGAAGCCAATTGGCCACATCGAGCTTAGTTACGCACTAATCTGTCGCGCGACGCTACGTTTGTTTTAAATTTATTATATCGTGTGACGTAACTGAAGATGTATATTTGTCTCCCTCTAGCAACAGGTATCCCGCCGTACGGTGTCATATTTTCTTTCTCTTTTTCGTCGTTTTTAAGCGCCGCGATGTTCGTTCATGACGTGTCTATATATAATACGTCATTGTCCTTAAGTAATGGCGTGATTTGAATTTTGGTTTCTATTTAAAGTACACAGTTAAACCTTTAAAATTGTACAAAATTTATTATTCTAAACTAGTTATTAAGTACTCAAGATCACGTGGAATCGGAGTAAATGATTTCATACCTTTGCTCGTAAGTGTAGTTGAAGTTCACAATCCCTGGCAACTCAAAAGGTATCTTTTTTTCTTCGAAAAGGTGTGATGTATCCTCGAGATTCACCGGGGTCTTTAAAGCTTTCAAGAAAGCTTTTCATACGTATTATTCACCTTGAAGAAATGAACATCTTAGGCCTTTTCATTTCGTTGATAATGGTGGAATTTGTATAGGTAAAGCATTGCTAGAAGCTCGCAAAAAAGTAAATTAAACATCAATCACTTACCTATATCATTTTTAATAATAATAATGCTGTATATATACATACATAAGCTAGTAATCCTGTCGAGGTTAGTGTCTGGACGGCTGACCCTATCATAGCGAGTTTCCTCCGTGCCTCGGAAAACACGTAAAGCCTTTGGGCCCTGCTGTCACTTGTAAATCTTTGACAGTTGTTACTGTGTCAGAAGCTCGAAAATCTGACAACCAGTCTTACAAATGGTGTTGTGGATATTGAACAGTTTCTATTGCGTTGTGGAGGTCAAATAGGCCGTTGCTCCAATGAGAATACTGGATTCGGTTAGACTAGCAGCAGATCCGGAGCCTATCATATGAACACCACGTTTTTTAAAAAGTACCGGCGTGCAGCGCGTTCAGAAACGCGCGTCGACGGCGCGTTTTCATCAGAGCAGTTTGTTGTCGTTTGTTAGGCTGCGTCTGACTTGCGTGCGTATCGCGACTGTTCCGCGTCAAACGCGCTGCACCGGCGCGTTTAAAAAACGTGGTGTGCATAGGCTCTAAGTTGGGAAAAAAAGGGTCAAATTCTGAAAACTAGCTTATCCTCGCGGCGTTTTCCGCGTAAAATTTGGAAAATAGAAAAGAATAGCAATACATTTATTTTAGTACTAACACAGGCATGACGGGGCCCTTTAGAATGCCAAAGCCTGCTGGAGTCGCGGGACTCATGAATAACCGTGACCCCGGAACGTAAAGGGCTATTGAAGGACACCGTGGATTTTAGTCAGTTCGAGTCTGACAGTCCCTCCCGCTCTGCCCTGGGTGAGAGGACTCATTTGATGATTTTACCACGATAAAAAAGTACTAACACAGATAAATAATATTAGATAACATAGTACAGGCAACTCTACATTTTGACATGTCAATAAAATAAGTGGAAGTCCTTGACAAATCAGGGGCATGAGTGACACATGTCTAATTAAGACATGTTATAAACAACAACACATTGAAAAAAAAACTGATCAAAACAAAATAATGAGCAAATCAGTGATTGTGACATGTCAGTCATTATTTACTGTCAATCCTACACAATCATTAAAAATAATGCTTTACTTATGTAACGCTAACGCCTAAAAAATCTTTCATCAAAATGATTCTACATTTGTGTTAAATAAGGTTTGATTACTTTGAAAAATAGCTCGAAATTATGTCACGGGGACATAAAATCGGGATAAAAGTGTACTATGAGTCAATTCAAGTTATAAACGGAGATTGCGTGCCTAATTTTATACAAAACTCTTTAAATTATTTAACTTTCATTGTTACATACAATGAAAGTTAAATAATTTAAACTTTCATTGTATGTACACACGGCTACACATCAAGCTATACAAAACCAGTATATGCTGATATTGCTGATCGTTGTTTGCGCGGAATGATCATACAAAGCGAGACCACGATAAACTGGTATTGTAAAGCTTGTGTAGCAAGAACCTTCAAACCCGTTTCGTCTACATTTAGTAAGATAATCCCAACACCACGGTTTCCATACAAACGTAGTCCCCTGTTTTCTCCCTGGATAATGCCAGTAGAGCAATAATCTTTTTACAAAAAATCTATGACCACTATTGGCATGTCTATATGTTTTCCTTTTTTCCATAAATTAATTATTAAAAGAGATATGAACATTCAAAATCCTAAAAAAATGGCCAGATTTTCCGCTGTGTTCAAATATCCAGAAAACAAATTTGACGAGATTATATAAAAAAAGGAAAACATAGGAACACGGCCAATACCTTTCTTTATTTTTTAAAGAAAAAAGTAGTGAAATCGGTTAAGTTTTGGAGGAGTAATCAGGGGACTACAATACGTTAATTTTGTGCCATTTAATAAGGTATTTTCGGTCCAAGCTGCTGTTTTCTCTATCGCGCTCTGTAACTCTGTTGTGGGCACTGCGCGACAGCAATAGATTTTACAAATACCTATTTTTCGATTCTCCAGCCCTTGGTGTTTCCTCTTAACAATATTCTCCATAACAAACTGATTCTAACACCTCCCACCTCAGCTGAAACTTGGAGACTAAGTTTAGTCTAACTACTTAATGCCAACCTTGTTACGTCGAGAATGCATGGCAGACATTCCAGAGGGAACAGAGTTGTGCTCCATTGAGACTGGGGACTTGGCATGTTACGATCGATCTACGAGTAATGTACAGGTGGCGAAATAGTTTGGTGTCTTAGTACTTTGAAAGGAAGAAAAGGTTTTTATTGGGCCCAAACAGAAAATAACAATAACATTAAACTAAAAAAAAGCAAAATGATGTTAGAAAAACAAAAGATACTAAGAAAACAATTAAGATAAATAAGTTATTTGGTCCAGTACGAGGCCAAAAGTTACGAACGACCTTAAAGTTACGTTACGAACGACTATAGTATGAAATAGGTACATATTTTTGTGCTAGAAGTTACTTTTAAAATAAAATTCACTCAAACTAGACCAATTTCAAAGATTTGTAGAGAAACGATTTTACAGCAAAGTTAGGAAAGGAGTAACAATTAGCTTACAAAGAAAAATTAAGTTTCAACGTGTGAATTATTTTTTTCACATTATTGCAGCTTACTGAAGTTTCATTAGAAAATAAACCATTTAAGTACAATAAAGTTTACATGCATCTTACTACATGTGACTCAAGCGTAGTATCGTACGAAAATAACATTTACCCCATGCATATAAGGTTCATTTTCGGATTAACCTTAGTTAGAGATAAATTTATTTTAAGCTTACAATACTGACAGTCTTCATCAGCCTCCTAAAGAACCCAAAAGCAGAACACAGTTTTAGAAAGCTAGAGCTTCAGTGAACTGAATAGATATCAACCTATTTTATTGACTGTACTTTTGAAAAACATGCAAGAAGCGACCTTAAAACAAGGCGTGTATAAAAATATGTTCGACATAAAGTACAGTCATATTGTTATTAACCTATATTGATAAGGCAGGTGGAGCTTTTAATTAATATGCGTACTCGGGACAATTTTCTTCGTTCAATGTATACTTATCCCCGCTATTAGCTCGCTAGGCCGTTTCCACGGTATATTTCAACTTTAATAAATACCTCTGCACTATATTTTACATTGTAACGATACACAGACAGAAATCCATTCATTTTTATGAATCGTGACTGATGCCATTAGAAAAATAATTATTTCGACAGAAAACATCAAATGGGTATTTTGATTCCGTTTGTTTACTTTTTGTTTTATGTGTTTTAATTTTGGATGTGAAAATAAAATGTTTATTTGAGCGCATTTGATTGAAGAAAGACTCGTGAAACATTTCTTTTCATTGGAAAACATTCTATTAAAGTAGTAAAAAACGCTTTACGTTGAATAAATGTAAAACTAAAAAGCTTTCATTTAGTAACGGTACCTACTTTTTATCTAGTTTTTTAGTAATTACAGTAACGTTACAAAGACAATAATTTGACCTCAAATCGTTGTCTTTCTTTGGACACAACTCATAACTCATAAATCATTCATTTTGACAACTGTACAACATTCATCACGGTCTCTATGATATTGTTTACCACTTAAGCTATTGTCAAACAGACAGGAGTGACGAACGCGAAGCAAGGCGTTTTTGTTTGTAATGTATGGAATTGTTTGAAGCCAGTCACATAAACTATCGGATCGCTTTCGCTTTTCTATGTGACTGGATTCAAACAATTCCATACATCTATACATATAATAAGTTTGTAGAAAACTGGTGTCTGTACAATGGAAATGTATAAAAAAAAAGTATCAGGGATTGTTATTATATCGATGCCGAACCCGAAAATGTAGTTAAATTTTTTTTTGTCTGTTTGTCTGTTTGTGTGTGTGTTTGTGCACGCTAATCTTCGGAACTACTGGACGGATTTGAATAATTTTTTTTTCATTGTATAGGTATTAAGTTCCGTTAACATATAGGCTATAATTTATCTTGGAAACTTGAACACCTGATGCAGAACCGCAACAGACCTGCTTAACTATAATAGATACAGAAATAGTGCCATAGCAAAAATTGTTCCACGTGATGAGCATTTCCTGCTGAGAGAATAAATTTGAAGATCCTGGACACCTGATGTGGAACACCAAGAGCCCAGCTACACTATGACATATTATACAGGAACGACGTCTTAGCAAGAGTTATTTACTCTGATGAGTACTCTCTGTCAACGTATAAAAATTGAAGATCTGGAACACCTGATGTGGAACTTCAAGAACCCAGCAACACTTTGACATATACAGTAAAGGCGTCTTAGCAAGAGTTGTTCAGCCTGATGAGCACTCTCTGTTGACGTATAAAAATTAAAGAACTGGAACACCTGATGTGGAACTCCAAGTGCCTAGCTACACTATAATATAATATACACAGTAAAGACGTCTTTGCAAGAATTGTTGAGCCTGACGAGCAACCTCTGTTGTCGTATAAAATTTGAAGATCTGGTACACCCGATGTGGAACTCCAACAGCTCAGCTACTTTATAACATATATAGGAATGACGTCTTAGCAAGAGTTGTCCAGCCTAATGAGCATTCTCTGTTGCATATGAAAATTGAGATCTGGAACACCTGGTGTGGAACTCCAAGAGCCTAGATACTCTATAACATATACAGTAAAAACGTCTTAGCAAGAGTTGTTGAGCCTGATGAGCAACCTCTGTTGTCGTATAAAAATTGGAGATCTGGTACATCCGATGTGGAACTTCCAACAGCCCAGCTACTTTATAACATAATAGGAATGACGTCTTAGCAAGAGTTGTCCAGCCTAATGAGCACTCTCTGTTGACGTATGCAAATTGAGATCTGGAACACCTGATGTGGAACTCCAAGACCCCAGCTACACTATAACATACATATATGGGAATGACGTCTTGGCAAGAGTTGTTCAGCCTGGCTCTTAGAATTCGACGTTTCAGATCTTCGATTTTGACGACCCCGTCGTCGCCGGCATAAGCAACAGGATCCGCGTACAAAGTCGCGGGCAGAAGCTAGTTACAAATAAAAACGCTTCAGATCGCATTCGCTTCGCCTGTCTGTTTGACAATAGCTTTAGACATGTTTTTAAACATTTCTAGCAATGGATTAGACTCTGAGTTAAAATTTGTACAGACGCCAGCAGGTCAACCTACGCGAATCTGTCAGATTTTACCAATCGAACATTAAACTTCCATTATTAATTGTAATAAGGTTGAATATCTATTTAAAAATTTGATAGACTGAAGTAGGCTGATGTGCTGGCGCCTGTACATTTATGTACTACAGCAGAAAATAATCACATATCCGAAGTATTTTAAATAATTCAATCGCAGCATTTTTTTAGTTTACTTCATTTTTACAAAATATCTCTCTACTTATTATATTTTTTTTTCTTGAATATTAATATTTATATGTAGTACCTACAATCTTTAAAACAAAACTTATTTCTCATACAACTTTCTCAATCTGTTCCGTAAACAAATGACCCAACAAAACGGCACTCCGTTGTCTCGAAGCCGCCATTCCGCGCTTCTTAGTTTAAATTTTTAATTTGTCAACTCCTGCAACTAATTGTTTCATGTCAACGACACTGCAAGCCAGATGCGCGTAGGGTTACCAGACGAAATAAATTATGATGAAATGGTTAAGATTCTTGGAATAATTTAGTAGACATTTTTATTTTCTTTAGGGCTGATTTTTCGATAGTCAGTTTTCTTTTATCTGAGGAATTAAAATAACGGTTTGACATATTTTCCATAGATAAGCTGTCAAACCGCCATTTTTATTCCTCAGATAAAAGTTATCTGACTATTGAAAAATCAGCCCTTATTGTATTTAATTCAAGTGGAATGATTAGCAATTCCATCATGTATCCTTACTAATAATTTAAGAATGCAAAAGTTTTGATGCTTGGATGGATGAATATTTGTCACTTAATCACGTCTTAATGGTTCCACAGATCTTGAAAGAATTTGGCTCAAAGATAGGTTATAATCTGGAATAACACATACCGTTTATCGGACTATTACGTGCCCTTTGGAAAATAATTATTTTTTTAATTACAAGCGGGTGTAGCAACGAAGAATAATCCATTAAAAGAACAAAAATAAAGGAAAAGTATCTAATTAAAATACCTCAAAACTTTTTCAGTTACCTACCTTAAAGGGACACTCGAATTTCTGAATATTTTGGTAGAAAATCGCAGTTTTACCTGACAACCCTTGAGTTTGGTTAATTAGATGTTGAGCCCTCAGCTACAGAACATATCCGACCGAACATCGCTGAACTTTAAGCAGCTTGTTCAAAGTTCGTTATATTTTGTTGACATGTTCCCCCATTCAACGTTGCACATGTGAAATGTTTTCTAAATACTAGTCTTATTTACCTCTGGAAGCTTTTTAGATTATTATTTTATTGCGAAGTTCATTCGATTGCAATAACTTTTCATCGCAGCTTGTTCATTTCGAACGCAAACTAAATATTTTTACGGCGACAGACGGTCACAAGAGCTGTTGTTAAATTAAATAAAATATAATAACTGCGAAAGTTTGATGATCAACGTGAGAAGCCTTTGTTTAGCAGTGGATGTCTTCCGGCTGATGATGATGATGATGATAAAAGTTATTAGATGGATGGATGTTACTGTTCAAGCAAGCTAGAATCATTCTAGCTGTGTGATTCACTTCGTAAATGAATGGCCATGCAATGAGGTTGCTGGAAATGCACGAAGTAAAACCTTTAAAATATTGCATAATGGGGCGTCTATAAACGGGCTATATTTTACGACAAGTTGTGGCTGCAATTATTGGCAAACATTGCCCAGCCATCAAAAAAACATTTTAGTGCATTTTATGGCTGAGCAATCAATTGCAGGCAACATGTTGCAATATGGCTGCAATAGTATGGCCTTTGATTCAGAACCCTTTAATGAGCCACACAATCCAGCAACAATGGTCGACGAAATGACGCTCATCGCAGCCGCTTACATTGTTTTGGCACTTCACGTCGCAGGGAGAAAGGGACGCGCATATACAGTAAAACAGAACAAAAATATAGATGGCCCAGATATATTGCAGTATTTTCGATTGCGAGGCGATCGTTCGGCCAAACGCCGGCTACACATAAAAAAATTTTGACATAGGTACCAAAAAATATGTGGCTAATAAGGCAGCCATCCTTAAAATATTGCATAGTGTGGCTGGTATTGCTAGCAATGTTGCCGGCCACAGTATTGCAGCCACAAATTGTCGTAAAATATAGTCCGTTTAGACGCCCCTTAAGACCAATACAACTCCTCATAGAGCTTTATGAACTTAAAGCGTTGTATTGATGATTTTGATGATTATAATTCTGTAACTACATACGTCTTACAGCCGCGAATAATATTTTAATCAACATACAACCTAGCACTGGCCTGCAAATTGCAAAAAACGTAAGAAAATTTGAATTTCGCGGGTTGGTTGGAGCATTGAGCATTCACCTTAAAGTGGCTGTTCTACTATATCTAGATATTTTATTCCCAGGGCATTATTTCATAAGTTACACGTGGGCCGAACCGCTGTACGAAATATAACAACAACACGATGAAACTACTTGAACTAAACCTTTGAATTCTAAACTAGCTATGAAACAGGTACAGAGTAAAAAGTTTTCTGATTTGCGCACCACATGACCCCAGAGGGGACTCGTACGGTCTAAAATCTATCTTCAGACCGGATTTCACTTCTAATTTTGAGTTATTCATGGTAAAATACGGCTTCCGACCTTACCTGCATACCTTTTTGTGATCAATAAAAAAATCTGGGAAACAATTTTCCGTTACTGTGTCCTGTATATGTAATGGAAACTGTTCAAACGGACGTAACCTTGACCCTTGAACGTAAAGAACATGATGTATTTTAGTCAGTATTAGTCTGACCGTCCCTTCCTGCTCCACCCAAGGCGGGAGGACTCATGTGATGATTTTACCACCTAAAAACGGGGCGGGAAGACTCATTAGATGATTTTACACGTAAAAGCCCGGATTTCACTTCTACTTGTAAGTTAGTTTTTATAAAAAAGAAAAAAGTTATTCATGCTCAAATAGGGCTTCAAACCTCACCTTTTATGATCAATGAAATATTCTGAGAATATAGAACGAAAGAAAATTTGGAGTAAAGAATTTCCCTGTTACTATGTCCTGCTTAATTATTGTGACCCTGGAACGTAAAGTGCAGTTAACGAACTCGGTGGATTATATGCAGTTAACGAAGTCAGTAGTAAAGACGTCTCATTGATGATTTTACCACCTAAAAAAAACAGGGTGGGAAGACTCATTAGATGATTTTACACATAAAAGCCCGAATTTCACTTCTACTTGTAAGTTAGTTTTTTATAAAAAGAAAAAAGTTATTCATGCTCAAATAGGGCTTCAAACCTCACCTTTTAAGATCAATGAAATATTCTGAGAATATAGAACGAAAGAAAATTTGGGGTAAACAATTTCCGGTTTCTATGTGAAACAATTCACTCTTTGTGAAATATTTGTGCCGCGAATGAAGTTAAAAACGGGACTGGGTTTCGGGGTTAGCTTCTGTGAATTTTAAGTTACTTTCGGGACATACGGGTCACCTTTACAACGAGACATTGAATTTTTATGAATTTGAGATAACTTTGTTGAATAGCGCTGTATATTTTACACAGTACACGGAACTAGAGGAGTTTGTGGTTTTATAATAACAGCTAGACACGTCGAACTCCAAAAAGGCGTACTTGCGTACAATGTGTAGCTCGAAACGTAGATGATATTGATATTGCTAGCCTATATATCATCCCACTGTTGGGCAAAGGACTCTCCACAGTGGGCTACTGCTCATTAGTTTTGTCAAGCTCGACCCTCCACGAGGTTTGCCGCGTCGCCTTAAACGTAGACAAAAGACTTAAAAAAAATGGGATTTGCTCTCTTGGCTTCAATCTAGCCTAGAAGCAAAGATGAGATCTATGAAGCGAGCTCAACCAATAGGAACTTGAAACTCCTGCGCACAGACGGAACACAATAAAACCTGTTTGGAGCCGGACTTCGACAGCATGGTGGTGGCGAGCCAGGTGGCTCTGGTGAGGCTCACCACAGCAGTGGGATCGGTCAGCCAACTTGCGGTGACGCAAGTTACAAATAGTCTTAAGTTAGCCCTATATCATTAGTGTCGTCGCACACGAGCCACTCGCGACAGCCACAAACACCGCCACGAGAAGTTAGACGCGGCTACAGAGGCAGCTGAAGCGCGCGACAGCCATTTGTGGCCGGTGGTCGACACTTGCTGTCGTTGGCTGCTACTTTTTTAGCCAATGCATTACTGAAGTAAGAGAGAGAGGGGTGCGGAATCGCGCTAGTAGCGTGAGGCGGCGTTTTGTGGCCCGTGTGCGGAGCCCTTACTTCCCAAAATTTGATCTTTATTACTATCGAATGGCGCAATAACACAATAATACAGGGTGTGATTTTTTTCCAAAATCATAGGGTTCAATTCCTGGTCAGGATTATTAAATTTTCTAAAATCCAACGAAGCAGTTTTACTTTTTGTCAATATCTGCCTCGAGACTCCTTTCAATGTTTTTCGATATCCCTCATAGTTTCATCGAAGGCCAGTTGAAAAATTCACCTGTATACCGAGTTTCTTCCGTTCCCCGGAAAGCACGGTATGCAGTTGCTCCCGGTTGACTTTTGTGGATATTTAACTTTTGCATCGTCTTTAAAGGCGTTGGCTATCTATGACGAAGGCTTTGGCTTCGAAACTCAGTTAAGGACAGTATTCTTTTGTTTTCGTTTTCATTGTCATTTATTTTTTGTCTTTTTCGTCAGTTTCCGTTTTTTTTTTTTCATATCCCGGTGTGTAGTTTGTTTAATTTAATTGTTGGTACAGTTTAATAATATGTATCTTACGCGTAAAGTAGATGTTTGCTCATATAATGAGGGTAGTCCTTAACTAATGTTTATGTAATCTGAAGGTTCTACGGCCGAGGGCTGATTACTTGTTGTAAAATAACAAACAAAACTCGTTTCATATTATTCTTTCATTTCCAAAGCAAAATGTTTCCCATCCTATTGTTATTTTGATCGTTTTTTGTTATGAATAGCAACAGAGTGCTAGACAGTTTGTTTTGTATTTGATTTTTTTTTTTACTTTTATTTTTAAAGTAAACAGAAAACACTTCAAAGTAAAAATTATGGAAAGATTTTAGAACGTATAAGTTTTTTTTAGATATGAGCCGACTGTCTTCGACCGATTAGTCGGCTAACCGAACGTTTTGAAGTTGTGGTTTGCATTCACAAAATATCTTGTTTAAAAAAACATCATTGGAAATCTGTTTCTTTTGATTTAAAAATAAATATTCTTTTTAAAAACAAGTTTTTATTGTTAAAAATACTTACAATAGACAAAGTACTCGTCAAGACAAATCAAACGAGTCTAAATTCGATGGGTTTGCGGCGTATCATTACAGAGTTCCTATGGTCACCTTCCAGCTCCATCTTCAGATCAACTCCATGTGATCATATTATTGCATTGTCACGCGACATACATAATATACGTGCAAAATTTCAGCTCAAGCGGAATCCGGGAAATGGATCCAATTTAACTTTCAAGATTTGATCACAGACATAACGGGACAGGTGAAACTAAATAAAAGCTTGTAAAAACCATAGACCTTTTTTATGTTTCGTGAAGAACGTCAACCTTTTCTTTTACGTGGTCATCATCATCATCATCATCAGCTGGAAGACGTCCACTGCGAACAAAGGCCTCCCCCTTAGACAAACAAAGGCCTCGCCACTTGCATCCATCGGTTACCCTCGACCCTCACGATGTCGTCGGTCCACCTAGTTCCCGAGGCCTGCCTACGCTGCGTCTTCCGGTCCGTGGTCGCCACTCGAGAACTTTTCTACCCCATCAGTTGTCAGTTCTACTAGCGATGTGGCCTGCCCATTGCCACTTCAACTTGCAAATTTTATGAGCTATGTCGGTGACTCTGGTTCTTCGCCGAATATCCATGTTCCGGATTTTATCCCGCAAGGAAACTCCAAGCATAGCTCTTTCCATTGCTCGTTGAGTGACTCTTAGTCTCTCTAAAAGGCCAGCAGTCAAAGACCACGTTTCAGAGCCATATGTCATCACTGGCAACACACGCTGGTTAAACACCCTTGTCTTGAGACACTGTGGGATTCTCGATTTTCTTTTTACGTTGTAAAATCATCAAATGAGCCCTCCCAGGGCAGGGCGGGTGGGACTGTCAGACTCGTACTGACTAAAATCCACGGTGATAGCCTTTACGATCCAGGGTCACGGTAATTTGATAAGTCCCGCGACCCCGGCAGGCTTTGGGCCTCTACAGATAGAGCGGGAGCCAGGCCAAAATATCGTTAGTGATTTCTTCTCAAGCCATAATTAATAGACTACATAAGGGAGTCATATCATAAAGATTCGTGGAAGTCAGCTGCTGTTCCGTTGGTGGGATAAGCAGCAATCGCCGTTCAAACACGTAGGAAAAATTTTTTTTTTAGTCATTTCCTCCCAACTGAAACCTGGTTTATATTGAAGATTACCTTGTATCACGAAGAATAAAACCAATCAGCCGACGGTACCATGGTGGAATACACGTCAGTTGGTCACTCGAACATGTAATTTTTTATTTTATTTTCAGTGATTTCCTCTCAACCCAAATTTAACCTGATGAAAGTTTACATGTAGTTATGGCTAAAAACAGACGTCAGCCGGCTGTATCTCGGTGGAAAGATCGTCAGCTGATACTTTGAAAATTACAAACAGGACTAAGGCTCTCAGCCTAAATATGCATTTAGTTCAAAGTTTTCAATTCCTCCCAACAGAAAACTTGTTTATATTGAAGCTTACTCAATATCACGATGAAAAAAAAAAACAGCTAACAGTTTACAGGCAGTTATGGATCAAAATACAAAATTATTCTTAATAAGCTGGGCATCAGGAACATATGGGATTCCGTAAGAGATACGAAAAAACTTAGTTAGAAAACCTTAGCTCTTTTTTTAGAATAAAAATTTTGGCATTTTTATTTTTTTGGTCAAGTGTGAATTGTCCACTAAAATGAATTCGCTAGGAACAATATTTGGATTATACAAAATATGCAATACCTTTAAAACTACTTAACCGATTCTCATGAAACAAAATGTACAATAGTTTTTTAAACAAGATCAACACATTAAAATTAGTTCCATTGCAATAACCCTATAAAATAAAAAATACATTTTCAAGTTACGTAATTATGATCAACATAATTATCAAACTTTAGTACAATTTTCTAGTTAGTTTCGTTAAGAAATATATTTTAATTAACTCTAATAAGAAAAATACAGTATTCTAATAAGAATTTAGCACAAACAAATAACATACTCGTAAACAAAGAGAATCTCCTTACAAACAATATTTACATCTTGTCGCACCTCCCACTACGTGCACCTCTCTTTCGTAGCGGTGGTCTCACCACCGACTTTTAGTTTTAATACTCGTACTTTGGCCACTTTCAGAAAAGCCCAAAAAAATAATGGAGCGTCATGAATGTTAAATGATGTCTTTTGACCAATTTCCGCCGTCCTGATTTTTGACTTCCGGTACAACGAAATGATCTTTACATGAAACAGAGTCGAAAGGCATTAAAAAAAAATCTTATATTATGAGAAAATTATGTTCATCATAACTACGTAACTTGAAAATGTAATTTTTTGTTTATGGGGTTATTGCAATAAACTTTATTTTAATGTGTTGGTCTTGTTGTAAAAACTATTCTACAGTTTGTTTCATGAAAATCGGTTAAGTAGTTTTTAAGGTATTGCATATTTTGTATAATCCAAATATTGTTCCTAGTGAATTCATTTTAGTGGACAATTCACACTTGACCAAAAAAATAAAAATGCCAAAACTTTTATTCTAAAAAAAAAGAGCTAAGGTTTTCTAAATAAGTTTTTTCGTATCTCTTACGGAATCCCATATGTTCCTGATGCCCAGCTTATAAAGAATAATTTTGTATTTTGATCCATAACTGTCTGTAAACTGTTAGCTGTTTTTTTTTTCATCGTGATATTGAGTAAGCTTCAATATAAACAAGTTTTCTGTTGGGAGGAATTGAAAACTTTGAACTAAATGCATATTTAGGCTGAGAGCCTTAGTCCTGTTTGTAATTTTCAAAGTATCAGCTGACGATCTTTCCACCGAGATACAGCCGGCTGACGTCTGTTTTTAGCCATAACTACATGTAAACTTTCATCAGGTTAAATTTGGGTTGAGAGGAAATCACTGAAAATAAAATAAAAAATTACATGTTCGAGTGACCAGCTGACGTGTATTCCACCATGGTACCGTCGGCTGATTGGTTTTATTCTTCGTGATACAAGGTAATCTTCAATATTAACCAGGTTTCAGTTGGGAGGAAATGACTAAAAAAAAATATTTTTTCTACGTGTTTGAACGGTGATTGCTGCTTATCCCACCAACGGAATCGCAGCTGACTTCCACGAATCTTTATGATTCGACTCCCTCATGTAGTCTGCTAATTATCGCTTGAGAGGAAATTGGTCACGGACATCTGTCACGGGCTCCCGCTCTAAGAGGGCCCCCTTATGCTGACACTGTACGAGGTGCGCGTGGAACACAACGCACCGCCGACCCGGGCATGGTCCATGGTTGGACAGCGAGTCGCCAATTACTCGCAGCCCGCGAAGTACCCCCAACCTACCCAATCAAAGGCTGTCAAGGCTGAAATCCACCATTTTTTACTCTTTACCTAATCCATCATAGGTATAAAGGGTGTCCTAGCCTGACAGAGCATATTTTTTCAACGACGATGATACATGGTGTTTTATTTATTTTCATACATGAATGATCTGCTTTGTATTAAATAACAATGTTCGCTGATATCGTTTTTCGCATGTATTTGTAAATGTTCTGAAACAATAACGCAACTTTACACTTGTATTATTGAATTGGGTTGGCAGAGTTTATCATATATCAGCAGTCATATCTCAGAAACTCTCTTACTTGTAATAAAAATGCTAAAGTTAAAATAAATAGATGTTTAAATAAATAAAATTTCCTGCCCAGAATACGAACCCAGACCGACGAAGTGACCCACAAGATCACCAGAATTCTACCGTCAATAACATGAATTCATTTATCAACAGGATAGAAATACAACCGGAAACGAGCTTTTCCATTTACCGGAAACGTCCCTTATCAAGGGTTGCTAGTGTCAATTTCCTCTCAATCAAAAACCCGATAACACTTTCTAATGGAGGGACGAATTTAGGAGCTTCCCAATAACAACTTCTTGTGTAAGGCTATTGTCCTACCGCCAGCGAGAAAGCGACAATTTTTTTTCTCGCTCTATAAAACATGCAAATTGCATATACATTACGTGCGAACAAAAGATACACAATTATTATTATAGTACGAGTAAAGGTGCGAATGTAACGTTACAGATTTGAGCATTACATCAGTGAGGGAGGAAAATGGAGCACTACAATGCGCACCTTGTAATGACACAATGTGGAATAATTCAATGTGACGAGAGACATCGAAAAACTGTGGTTTGGACGATGGTTTCATGTTCCCTGCTGCCCCTGTCCATCAGTGGAGTAGATGGAAAAATAGTTTCATTTGCCCCGGTAGAGTCTGCGTCAGCATTTAACGGGGAAACTGGAGCAATGGGGTGGATGGAACCAAGTACTTTATTACTGTGCCATCCACACTGTTTGTAGCCGACTCAAGCAGAAGCAATGAAACTATTTTTCCCAAATACCCCGCTGGCGGACAAGGGGCAGCGGCGCGGATGAAACCAACCTGAAAAAGAAATCGAAACTATACACTTGCCAACTTAGCTTTCAGAGTAGCTCTCGCTACTCGCTAACCGCTGGCTGTGGGACAAACCGTCTGATACAAACTAGACCAATAAATGTCACTTTATTTACACACCTATAACATTTTATAGTTCTAGAGTTATGTCAAACAAAGGATATAGACCAATAAAAATGTATTCAGTTACACTATAAAAACTTTATCGGTTTTCTCAAACCTTTCAACATGCAACGTTCAAAATATCTAATATACTCGTACTTAATATAACGGTAACCTTATTCTAGCAATGATTTAAACTTGATATTTTTTTTCGTACTTATATTACATTTTATTATGTATTTAAGTTGTTACTAAATAAATCTAGTATCTATGACATTATATAACAACCCAAAGCCAAAATATGTCTTTATAAATAATATTTAAAACGAACAAATTAAAACTAAACGCCGAACTTTCTTATAAAGACCTTCATGCACATACTGGCTAACAATAAAGGAGTATTTATTCTAACATGAAATTTTAAAAAAACTTTAAAAAGAGAATGTTTTTCTTTTAAAACTTCTAAGAAAATCAAGCAAAGAGATCGCATGCAAGCGTGTATACTCAGGCACAAAACACTATGTACTTTCGAAGACAGTTTCTAAGTTTTCGCAAGTAGGGCGAGAAATGGCGTGATATCGATCATCGGGCGCGAGGTGGAAACTTTAAAATTCATTTAACTTGGTCACGTCCACACTAGCGGAAAGATTATACGAAAATTTTATTCGAATAATTAGATTTTTGGTCAGCGCTAGATCGATTCGATTTCAAAACGGAACCCATGGCTGTATTGTATTATATTTATGTATTATATAGAGAAACAAACATAGTAGGTGTAATAAATATAATGTATTATACACCGTGTTCCGGACGATATACATAAACTTCGACCAGATGTTCAGACCACGGAAGTAAGCATTTTTCATTATGGACACATTAATAAATTCTTATTATTTATTTTTTGTTAATTTTCATACAAACTAAATACCTAGACGTAAATAACCCGATATGCATGCCTCTTTATCCGAATTGGCAACGTCGTATTTTCATTCATAACATTTGGCGGGCTGAAACTTGTCAAAACAGTTTCTTTGATTTTTTATCTCGTTCCTCATAGCACTGTCAATGTACTATACTTATCTAAAGAGAACGTATAAGGCTACCAAGCAGGTAGATACGTATTTCGAATGGGGATGGCAACTCAAAGCTAATCGTAGATGGCGCTGCGATAGTTGGTCCCTACGTCAGATTACTGTCTACCTTGTATAAAAAACAAACAAGATTTATTGTTATAAAAATTGAGTATAAATACAAAACAACTATGGAAAATTATTCGTCAATGCAAGTGCATATACTAAAAGAAGAATTAAGACGCCGCGGTGCATCTACAAGACGAAAAAAAGTGATTTAATTGAGTGGTAATACATTTGATTTTACCGTAATAAATCCACAATTACTTGTAGTTGAGGTTTCAATTTTTGAGTTTAGGTATGTTTTACCTGTCCTCTCCTATAACAAAAATTTAATGCTGCTTCTGACTTTCTATTTTGATAAAATATCATAATGTTTTAAGTCAGTAATTTTACCCCTTTTTTCTATTTAGATTCGAGAAATATCACAAGATATTTAATTTCTTAACACCACATCTATCACAAAACTCGTTCCAGGTGATAATTCTTCCGCCAGACGAACTATTTCATGATTTTTGGAGCGATGCAATACTGGTACTTAACCTCCAATAGAAAAGTAGATATTATTTTGACAAGTGTATTCGATTGTTTAGTTATGGTATAATCATAGAATTTCATTAATAAACTCAACTAACGGCCTGTCTCGGCTTCGCAAGGCTGGATATTTGTTTATTATATAGCTTTTCCTTAGTTATAATTCAATTTTTGTTCTCAAAGCAGTCACAGCAGCTACCCATTATTTCTTGGTAGTGTGAATTGTCGGAAATTTGTATGTTCCATCATTTTTACAGCTTATTACACAACATCTAGTCATTTTACATCAATAAATCGTTTTTATTCAGAAAATTCCTTTGATTCGACAGTTCTTTTGGGACCAAACTGTCACTTGTCACTTTGACACTTGCCTTCCCCATTGTCTTTTTAATTGAGGAATAAAAAAAAAAACAAAATTCCATAACCAAATCATGATAACCTCTTCCCACGACATGCAGCCTTCGCAAAACGTTTCTGCAGTCCTTATTTTTAGTCTAGGCTTAAAGCAACGCCGGACGTCCAACGACGGGAAGGGGAGTAGGCTACCATAATTATCTTCCCATTCTGCCGTTTCGGCTTAAGTAACGAACATTCAATCTCAAAATTATTGACTAAAAGAGGGGCAGCTCAACACGCAATCTGGGGACCACGCTTAGAGCTCACGTACATTCGTAAAAATACTCTCAAAAGATAGGTCTCGGTCAAATTAATATAAATGGTAATCACAGCATATTTTTTTTATGCATTTGAGTAGAATAATTATAATTTATAAGCACACTTGTTGCGTGGGCAACATCAGAACTAACGCCACCATCTTATTTTTCAATACATTTCACAAATGAGCGCTCTCCTGTCAACCTCAATGGAGTGTCCAAAGATCCATATAACACTGTAGGTTAGACAACTACGTCAGCCGTAATGTCATTCAAAAATATTTTTATTAATAAAAAATAAACTCTAAAAAGCAAAAAATAAATTTAATGTAAAAAGTTTTCGAAATGACCACCTTCTTTTTCGACACAAATATTCAAACGAGTCCTAATTTGGCCATTTAAATTTACAGACATTTGTCTTATTTGTTCAGCAGCCTGAGATATTCTATCTAAGAGCTGTTCACGGTTCTGAATTTGTACGGAGTACACCTTCTCCTTTAAGGTTCCCCAGACATAAAAATCTAAAGGAGTCAGATCTGGGGACCTAGCTGGCCATGCGATATTTGTGCTACCTCGTCCAATCCAACGGCCAGGAAACGTTGCATTTAAATATTCACGCACTTGTGTGCCATAATGTGCAGGGGCCCCATCATGTTGGAGCCACATGGTTCGCAGAGTTTGAAGATCCACTTGTTCGAAAAATTCGAAGCTAGTGACGTTTCTTAGGAACTCTAAGTAATTGTCAGCATTTAGGCGGTGGGGAATCTCAATAGGGCCGATCAGCTGATTGTTAAAAACACCAGCCCACATGTTTACAGAGAATTCAGTTTGATGTGACGCCTGCCAATGTAAATTCGGGTTGCTCTCATGCCACTGCACTTGATTTTTGGAATTGAATACTCCCGCTCTTGTAAACTGGGCTTCATCCATCCAAAGAATTTTTTGAAGCAGTATTGGATTATTTATCAGTTCTTGATTCATTCTCTGGCAAAAAACAATTCTTGAGAAGTGATCAGGTGGTATTATGCCTTGGGATTTTCTGTAGTGGTAGGCATGCAAACCATATCTTTTCCACAGTTTCCACACTAGCTTATGAGATACACCCACGATTCTCCCAACGCGTCTCGTTGAGAGTGTAGGATCATGAATAATAAGGTTCATTATTCTGTTTTCTTGAGCGACGCTCAAATTGATTGCTCGTTCAGGGCGGCGTGGTCTAATTCCGATCTCACAAAATCTCCTGTGTATGTTAATAAATGTTCGTATATCAGGAACGCGCCGACCAGGGAATCGCCGTTGGTACTCTCGCACAGCTGCTGTAGCATTTCCGTCACAGAAACCGTAGACGAAGTGAATATCAGCTTGGTGTTGAGCAGAATATTCGTGCGGCATAGTGAAAGTTGTAATCAAAATGATTGATTAAATTAGTCGGAAACCCAAAAGCAAATTACAATAAACAATAATCCTGACAGTTAAAATCATGCATGACAAACAATGACAAATAACAACTTAGGTATCCATAGCGACCAGTTTAATCTCTTTGAAAGATTCGTTATCGCAAATGATCGTATTTCTTCGCTAACTCTCGGGTTCCTCTCGTACGTGCAAATGAAATGCAAATAGTATTTGATAGATTTATCATTTTAATTGCACTAAGCGGCAACATAGGCCAAATTAAGATACTTTCTCACTGCATAGCTCAATTAAATTTCATTAAATGAAATTACAAATATCTTTGTAACGAAGCCTTTTTAAGTACTACTTCCTTTGATGGATTTGATTTGTAAAAGCCATAGAAGTATTTGCTAAAGTTTATGGATAACGTGAAGAACACGGTGTATTTATTACACCTACTATGTTTGTTTCTCTGCACCACCCTAAGGTAGACTGGTAGAGAATGCCTATGGCATTAAGTCCGCCTATGTACTGTTTTTACAAGTGCATGAAGTTTAAATAAATAAATAAATAAAAATATTGTCGCTGTAGTGATTTCAAGCGCGCCTGCTTTTTATTGTGAGGTCCTAGGTTCGAAAACGTGTGGGACCGTTTAACACGTTCACTGCGCTAGTCAAATTTGATGACTTTCAGTTGGTGCGGCATCGGGTCGATTATATCCGAAGCCCGACTTGTCCCAGGTGCGGTGCTGGGTCGAAAAGACCTGTTCGACTTCGGTCTGTTTAGAAGGACTTATCTTAATAGGGATTATGATAAAAGCATATTCCTTTATACCAATATGTTGACAAATAAATACTCAATAAAAGGCTGAAGTCGTAGGTAAATGCACTGAATGGTTTGCTTGTAAATAAAGGTATTGTCTGTCGGATCTTTCCGACCCCATATCCGCACTAGTTAGTTAAAGTGTCGATACATTTTTAGTGTTGTGGATAACTAAAAAAACTTTGATATCGATAAAATGTACTTACAATATATTTTTGAGAACTATTTAATACAAAAACTTAAAATGTCACTTACGGGATTATCTTCCGTGATTAAAATATTTCCGTGAGAAGATATCCCGTAAGTGACATTTTAAGTTTAGAAGCAAACTGTGATAGTTAAAAGAAGTATTTAATACAAATAAAAAGAAATTATACAATCATATTAGTAGTATGGTTTTCTAGATCGTTACATGACGGCTAGATCGTTTTATGTTTCATACACTTTCTCTTCTCATTTGGATAAAAAATCATGTAACCAGAAGGACCTCACTAGCTCTACTCACATGTAATCTAGTGCGGCTATGGGGTCATCGGGTATCAGGTCGTTTAGATCCGATAAACGCACTAGGCGTAAAAAATTTTGCTCCAGTCGGCATCGGGTCTAAAGGACCCGATGCATTTTTTTAATTCCTTTATTATTTATTTAAAGAGGCAATTCTAAAACACTAACTGTCTCGTTCATATTCATAGGGAGACCAAATATATCTGTCCCGCACCAGCGGTTGGCACAACATTTTTTACAACGCACCAGTGGCAAGATGAGCATCGGATATAATCGACCCGATACCGCAGCGAACGTGTTAAGCAGGCTACAGTAACCCTGGAACGTAAAGGGCAATTGGTATTTCTTTAATTGCCCTTGGATTTTAGTACAAGTCTGACAGGATGGGAGGACAAATTTGATAATCTGACCACATAAAAAAAGGCAATACCTACCAACTTATGAGTTTTTTGTTAGAACTTCCAGTAACAGCATAGGATCTGGGTCTAAGATTTGCTGATATCAATAGATTATCCACTGTTTACATAACACTTAAACATGACAGTCCAAATTGAATTTGAAATGGGCTACAAGCAATGATAATATAAAGAAAGATACGCCATGTTCATACTGAATGGCGTTCAGATATCGTTGCGTTGTTTTATAGTAATTTAAAACTACGACAGCGATAGATAATGCGGAACGTATTAAGATAGAAAGAGATAGCAGACAGCAAAGGGCAACAATTGTCTTACTTTGTCCTCAACAATTTGTGCGTGCTAGTGCGATATCTACCTCTTTTTATTTATAATATCATGGGCTACAAGTCGAAATGGAACAAGTATTTTCTTTTTGTTACCTGAGTCTATCGATATCATCGTGTGGAAACCGGCCGTGTCTCAACAGTGGGAACATTGTAACACAACTGGCGAATTGTGTATGACCATCTGCTCTGGTTAACCTACTTTACAGGAATAGAGTATTTGACTGCAATAATCTATTAACTCCATCAGTAAAGGTGCGTACAGACTATATAACATAACATGTTACATTGTTATATAACATGTTATATGTTTCAGATATTGTGGACACAGAATGTTATATAACATTGTGGAGAGCACTGAAGAACGACAAACGACAATTGTTATATAACATTGTTACACTAATGTGTACGGTATTGTTTTATGTTGCAATGTTATATAAAAATGTTGCATGGTGTGGACGTGTTATATAACAATGTTATATTACATTGTTACATGGTCTATACGCACCTTAAGATCATCAAAAAATATTCGACACGTATTTTTTATTTCCTTACATAAACCAAAACTGACGAAAATGCGACACTTTTAAAATTGCCAATACGTCACAAGTAGGTTCAGTTTTTACTTGCTTCTGGCATCACGAGCTTTTACTCTCGATTTAGATCATTCTCATGTCGACAGTAACGCAACTCGTCAGTAAACGCATGTAGACAGAATCGCATCAACTCGTCAGAACTGCATCTCGTCAAAAACGCAACTCATCAGATTTTCAAAGACGCAGCTCGACAAACAATAAAATTAATAAATAGGATTTTGTCGATGAACGTCATATAAATACACGTTATTTAAAAAAAATATATCTGTCGAGTTGCGAATCTGACGAGTTGCGTTTCTGACAAAGTGCGTTTCTGTCGAGTTACGTTTCTGACAAGTTGCGAGTCCATCCTGAGAGATGACGAGTTGCGTTTCTGTCCACATGAGAATGATCCCTCGATTTTTATGCATGAACATCCTTGTAATGCATTGATTTAATATAAGAAAAAACACGTATCCATGTTTTTCAAAACTGGCTGACGGTATAATTAGATTTGCAATTAATTTGTTGATGCTGGCAACATGCCCTAAATTAGAGGCGTGATATTGTGTTATTCGGTAGACTACAAAACAGGTAAGCAGCCTAGCAATGCAATTGTGTTTCCCGGGCAACATATCCCGGGAGAAACCTTAAGCTGGGCAATATATCTGTGCACTACACCTATTCAAGATGCAGATCTAAGGCAGCATGTAGTTTACGATGTGGATATCACGGATAAAACGAAAGATATAGGTACTTAGAAGACCTTTGATTTTATTTAAATATATACCGTCTTACTACAAAGAAAATTAAACATCGGTTGAACACTTGTCTAAAAAAAGTGTTAACTGTTGGCATTGACGTTGATATAAGGATCGTTTTGCAGTTCCACTTTTTTTTGACAAGTGTTCAAAAGATTTTTAATTTATTGTAGTAAGACAGATTATGCTGCTAGTCTTTGCGTGTGGCTTCGGTTGTAGGTCGGTTCGTGGCAAAGGCAAACTGGCAAAGTATCCTTTGTTTTGACTTGGATATTTGTAGTCAGAAAATTTTGATAAAAAAAAACAGCGGACCAAAATAAAAAAAGACACCACAATATCAAGACACGTGACACCAAAAAAGAAAAAGGGCAAAATAAATCACAAAAACAAAAAAAAATGTAACCGCCTTCAAAAACAACCACAAAAAATGGTAAAATAACCTACAAAACTTTTCTTTCGGAAGTCGGTGACTTTTTTTATTAGGTTCATTGTGTTTTTTGCCACCGACTTCCGAAAGAAAAGTTTTGTAGGTTATTTTACCATTTTTTGTGGTTGTTTTTGAAGGCGGTTACATTTTTTTTTGAAAAAGTTTTTATTTTACTCTTTTTAGTTTAAATATTTAACCACAATTCTTGTCAAATACATCATTTTCTTACATATGTAAGAAATCCGTAGCACCGGTAATAACATCGTTAACATCTCTTTCATTCCTTCCCTATCTCAAAAACTACTGAACCGATTTTGATGAACTTGCAGTATTCCTTAAGTTGAACGATACCTAGTACAACATAAAAAGAATTACTTAAATCGGGCTTGTAGTTCCGGAGATATGCGAACACAAACATAATTTACTAAATCAGTCGATTCCGACTCCTTACTAGAGGAGTTGTACCTTCCATCATCAGCTCATCCACCTGAGATGATGATTATCAGATGCAAATACTTAAACAGCTTTAGAAAATATATGAAAATGGTACTATGTGCCTATAAAATTTGAAGGTTGCCCTCGATTTCCCTGGGATCCCATCATCAGATCCTAACCTGATGATCATGGGACCAATTGGAAAGTATACCCTTTCAAACAAAAGAAAAATTTTCCAAATCGGTCCAGGCGTCTTCGAGAAATCGGGAGACATACATACAAAAAAAAAAAATCCGACGAATTGAGAACCTCCTCCTTTTTTTGAAGTCGGTTAATAATAGAAAATCAAAACAAAGTCGTAAAACTTAGTGACGTATGTCTCAAGTTCGCATCAAATAAATGTCCAACTCTGTATGTGTAAGGTTGTGAATACCTTTTTTTCCCTTGGTAAAGCGGAAAAAACTGAGAGACTCTTTCGGTTGCCCTTTACGTTCTAAGGACACGGTAACCTGCTCAAACAGTCTCACGGGTTGTAAATAGCTGACGCTGAAATTCATTCTGCTGAATCCTAGTGATGGTGGTTTACCTGTACCCCAACTTGTATCATAATCATAGTCGTAGGTAGATTTAATTTATGTACTTGTATCACGAACTGTCATAGAAATCATAACACGGATAAGCCTTTTTCCCGGGATTTCATTTCAATAGTAAATGGGATTTTTAATAGATTTTGCTGAAAAATAAAGATGGTTAATACCCTATATGTCTACATCCTACGTTCCATAACACTTAAAATTTCGGCAAAATCCCGGAATCCTGGAGTCATGTCCATATTATATACGTTTCAAGTTATTGACCCCAAATCAATCTACCTACTCCGGACTATCATAATCCATGCAGCCGTTAAGTGAATACACTCGTAAAACATATAGACAGAGCTACTTTTACATTAATTTATGATAAATGGCTATTTAATGGATAATCACAGCGGGTGATGCTTCTGCCTACCCCCATGGGAAAAAAACTGAATTTATATTCTTATGCATACACGGATTAATGTCAACCAGCAATAAATTAGAAGGTTCTCGAATCAAAATACGTAATTGCGCAGTTAACTTGTCGAATAGCTCGCTATTCAGAGTTTAACGACCAATAGCGAGCGACTTTTGATTCGCTTTAACATCTTTATCATAACTTTAGTATCTAATTTTCTTACGTATTTGATATATGTGTTTTAAATGAAACTGTCACTTGAAAATTACGTTTAACAAGAATAAAATGTTTTTGCAAATGAATTTTCAATATCATATCTCTATTTAACGCTATTTTCATATTAACGTTTTATTTATGTTAGGTAATTGTTTAAACATGTACATTTTAATTGAATTAAAAACTTCATACATGACAAACGATGTGTTAACTAATGGATCATCACGCTTCGATAAAATCTTAAGACACCTAAATATACTTACGCAAGGCGAGAAACGTTAACTAAAATCAAAACTTACAATATAACAACCAACCGATTGTTAGTAGTAAATTATGTCAATTTGTCTCACCTTTTTGTATGATATTTCCACAGATAATATCTTAAATCTCTTGAATAAAATATGTCTTCATACCTGACCTATGTTATTATGACAACAACTCGTAATCAACTACTCGTTATCGTACATTTTGAACCACTAATTTGGAATAGCCGCAGGCATAAGCAGCAGCTAATTCGAATAACAATACGTCCAGACTATTCGCATAGAAAAAGACAGATTATTCGATTGCTAAAGCATTTATGAACCGCGCTTCGCTATACTACGAACGAATCTAATATATTAAAGGTAAAAGTTCAAATTAATAAATAACATTCCTGATTGACAGAAATCATTAATCATTGGCGAAACGTTGTACAATATATTCGAGGTAATTAAGTGTAATGCCTCGTTCACACGTGTTTAATGCATTGTAGACATCGCAATCACGTCTGTCCTTTTGCAAGTGACACAGAAAAAAAGTTCGGAATAAAATCCAAACTGCTACTCTACCCAGAGCGAGGACTCATTTCATGATACTTCAAGCCGAAAAAATAAGGCCTTGGAACACCGAGCGACTTATATCTGAAGTTAGAAAATACTGAATTTAATTCTTTTTTTAAATACTCGTCTCAGATAACATTTGTATTTCATTTTAATAATTTACTCGTATCATATCTATGGATGTTATTTATGAACTTGTATCGGACCGTTGTACATTTTAAATTAAAAAATGACTTATTTACGTTTCATTTATTTACACCGCTTTGTCATGATAAATTGCCTTTCATAGTCATACTTAAAAAAAAAAAACTTTGATACTCATATTTAATTCAGAAAAAAAACTGGTTGCCAGATCAGGTGAGATAGTGATCAAATACAAGCATATCAATAATTAAAAAAGAACATGTAAATCTTAAGAATGAATGTGCCTACAGAACCAAAAGTGCGTGCACAATTTTAGCTCTATCAATTAGAAAGACTGATTTAAAATTCGGTGGCAAATTTGACCCATACCCAGACTTAGTAGTAAAGCAAGTAACACAGTGTGAACGGGGCCTAAGTGTTTTATTTGACAAATGTCAGGTCCCCAAATGATAGATGATTGTAAAAACGGTAAATTCCATTATCATTTTACTTTCTAAACGTTACGGTATCATTAATTTAAAATTCTGAAAAAAGCCAGCTCTAATCCTATATCAGCGGGTCTAAAACGGCTACTTAGCAATATTCCTAATGATCTCTTCGTAATGGAATAATAGAATAGCGATCGACTGCTGCGCAACGTGTCTCGGGCTCGATCCCCGCACGGAACTAATATTTGTATAATAATATATAATATTCCACAACGCCATCTAGTCCCAAGCTAAGCAGACCTTGTGTTATGGGTACTAGACAACTGATAAACATACTTATAATATATTTCTAAATACATAAATATTATAGATATATTACACCCAGACACAGAACAAATAATGATCGTGCTCATCACACAAACATTTGTCCTGGGTGGGAATCGAACCCACGACCTCCGGCATAGCAGTCAGGGTCACTAACCACTAGACCAACAGGCCTGTCAGTATGATGCAAGTAATTGTTTCGGGTCTGGGTATTGGTGTACATAAGTTTCCTTTCACGATAAAGGAAGAAATTTCTAGTGTGGGGCAAAGCTTTTCTTAAAAAAATGCCCAGTGAACCATTATGAATATTGCTTCAAGTGGCCGTTTTAGACTCGCAGAGTTATTTAAATTCCAATTTTCTAGTTTTCATATTATACGACGTCGCATCTAGTGATATATAATATTAGGTTACAGGTTGAGGTTGTACATAAAATTTCGTTCAGTATACTATAACTACAAACACTACTCACTACGGAAACTACTACTTTGGTATTTCGGAACGAATATGGCCAGAGATCATACAATTTATTGAAGCTTGGGAACCTTTGCCTGTGTCACTATGTTTTAATTTGTTAATCTCTAAAACCACTCAACCGATTTCAATGGGGTTTTGTGAATATTTGTTCCAGTTTGAATGATAGGGTTAGCTTCACGCCGATAGCAAGGCCTTCTCTCTTTGAGAAGGAATGGGCTGTATCCACCACGGAGAGGTTTAGTGCGGGTTGGTACTGTTGGTAGAGGTCACATTGTCTTCTATTTTGGGTCTTAAGACGTACATCCTCACGATGATTTCCTTCACCATTTTGAGAGCAGTGGTGATGAAATAAATTACACAAAGTAATGCGCCTGGCTAAATTGGAACACAGGACCTACAAACTGGTAGGTAGGTTGAGGCCATTCCATTACCTCTACGCCACAACTGCTCCCATTGAGCCAACACTGTACCACACTGGTGTCTAGTAATAGACCCTACTGTCAGACTCGTACTAACTAGAATCCACGGTGTCTTTAGATAGCGTTTTACGTTCCAGGTTCACGGTTATAATACCTGATAAGACAGTCCCGTGCCCCGGCAGGCTTTGGCCCTATATGGGAACCCCTTCAGGTAGAACTTTGAAGCACTAGTGTAACATAACGTGCCGTAGATCCGAGTATGGCCCATGATCAGGAGGCGAGTCACCCATTACTCCCATTGAGCCAACACTGTACCACACTGGTGTCTAGTAATAGACTCTTAATAAAAACTAGTCATCATTTTTGTATATTATGTGGTGCAACTAGGCAACTAGGCTTATCCTACACTGACGAGCAAAAGTAAAGAATCACTTCCATGGAATTGATCCGGGATAGCTCCTTAAATATGAGTGTGATTTGAATGAATTTGGTATCAATTCAAAGTTTACAGTTAAACCTTTAAAATCGTACCATTGTTATTATTCGGAACTAGTTATTAAGTACTCAAGATCGCGCGGAATCGTAGTAAGTGATTCCATAATTTTGCTCTCAAGTGTAATTGTAAACGTCCGTGCCTTTCGTGTACCGTTCGGTTTTGTTTTATTCTGTCTCCTACTTGTTATATGTAAAAGGAAGTGGAAACGACGTATTTTTCTACTCCCCGGTAATATTTTCTGATTAATTTCGTTCCGTTTTCCCAAGACAGTTAAATTCATTCTCGGGGACACGTCGAGCTTCATTGTCTCGGCGCTTTTCTGATGGTGGACACTGTTCATTATGGCTTTCAGGAGTTGCAGTGGTTTGCGAATAGTGCGGTGGGATTAGTGTCGTGTAAAACGTGGACGAGTAGTGTTGTATAAATAGTAAATACTAACTTGACTAAACACTAGCGACGTGTAAATAAGCCTTGAGTTACAAAGTCGAGGACAAGTACGAGTTAATGGTTTCCAGCGAATTGTTCACTCAGCTATTAAATATAATTTTGTTGAGTATTATGCTAATATTGTCGCTTTTTGTAAACTTTTATTATAATGAAATCTTTATTAGCATACCGCTTGGAATGGCCATTGTACTGCTTAATTTGTAGGGTTCCTTAGTTAAAAAAGGTTCTAAGGCAACCTGATTCGTACGTGTTCCACACACGCCTCATAGAGCTGCCAGCACTTGTCAGGGTGAAGACCAAAGCCTGCCGGGGTCGCGGGACTAATGTGACCCCCGAACATAAAGGGCCTCGTCGTGACAAATTCGGGGAGGGTGACCTGCTGGCGTCTGTACCTAAAATTACCATTTGGCAACAGTTACAATTACTAGTACTATATTTTTTGCTGGATTATCTAGAATTAAGAATAAAGACTTCATTACGAAGTTCTGAAACATTTTACAAGTTTCTACCAAACTATAATCTGTTGCTTACTTAAGAATTGGTAGATTAATCATTATAATATCCATCTCTAGAGCTTGTTTAAAGTTTAAAACTTTTTAAAACTTCTGGGCCATAACGAATTTAAAAAAATATATAAATTACATTTTAATTTTACTGGGTTAATCAGGTTGCCTTTGTTTTCGTGGTAAAATCATCAAATGAGTACTCCCTACTGTCAGACTCGTACCTACTAACAAGAATCCACGGTGTCTTTAGATAGCGTTTTACGTTCCAGGTTCACGGTTATAATGCCTGATAAGACAGTCCCGTGATCCCGGTAGGCTTTGGCCCTAATGGGGTTCCCATTAGGGCCTTCTTCAGGTAGAACTTTGAAGCACTAGTGTAACATAACGTGCCGTAAACCCGAGTATGGCCCATGATCAGGAGGCGAGTCACCCATTACTCTCAGTCCAAAAGAGTTGCTACCATCTGGCGGCTCACTCTACCAGCGCGCGTGCTATTTGATTTAAAACTATTGATTGATTGATCAATCCTGTTCCACTTCTATTTACAAAACTCCGTTTCATTTCGCAAAATCACAGCCAAAGAAGCAATAGAAAACTATGTATTTCATCAAAAGCCTGTTCTAAAAAGAGAACCAATAATTCAACGTTTTTCGTATTTGTATTCAGCAAAACACGTTTCAGTACAAAACATTCTAAGGCCATAATCAAAATATTTTCATTGAGCTGAATGTATTCGTTTCCATAATATTAAAAATAGTTCATTCAATGAGAGTATTCAATCAATATTTGGGTAGCTAAACTTTCTGTTATTAGCCTTTCATTTAGGCAGCTTTTTGAATAGCTTCTCGCTCTTTAGCTATTGTCAAACAGACAGGCGAAGCGAATGCGATCCGAAGCGTTTTTATTTGTAATGTATGGAATTGTTTGAATCCAATCACATAGAAAAGCGAAAGCGATCCGATAGTCTATGTGACGGGCTTCAAATGCCACGTCGCGTCTGTCTGTTTAGCAATAGCTTTTGGGTGCCTTGAGTCTAAGACCTCCAGCCAGGGGCTTACAAACCAGGGGGTTTGTAAGCCCCTGGTCCCTGGGGGTCCCCCATAGGGATGGGGGAGAGGACGCCTGCGTCGTTGAGGGAGGATAGCAAAGGACTTTATTTACCCGTTGTATTACTAATAGTAACACGGGTGGATGCCCAGGGCAGAAAACGCCCAAACCATCCTTTTAAAAACACTTTTGTGAAAACTGCATCAAAATCTTTTTAGCCAAACGCGAGATAATCGCGGACAAAAATACATACATACAAAATACAAACATAGGGGTCAAACTGAAAACCTCCTTTTTTATTTAAAGTCGTTTAAAAAGAACACGCAATGTATAATTATTATTTGACGGCATGATTATGAAAATTTTCCATTAGGTATCAATGAAAACTACGGAGTAATTCACTTTTATACAGTTGGCCTAAATCAACCTTAGTAGGCGGGTAAGAGTGACAAAATCTCTAATGCATGCCTTCCGCTTCCATTTGAAAACCCATTTCATTTTTCTTAAATAAATATTTAAAAAGTCATGATGTACATAAATATAACCTCACGGCTGTAATCAACGAAGGGTTGAGCAGGTGTGTCTTATAGTACTAGAGGTCTAAATACAATCGACAAATTTGAATCATGACCCACCATAAGCTCATATTCTTACAGACATTCAAATAAAATAAGGTTCACATTCGCGTTTAAACATTTCCATGGTAACGACATTGATCTTTGTCAATTTGACGGATTCAAACGATTTGTTGTCAAAATGGGTCATGATTCAACTTTGTCGATTGTACAATAATACCGTATTTACTAACTACTATAAACAACCACAAAGAAAAGATAAAATAACTTTTCTTTCGGAAGTCGGCAGCTTATTTTTTTATTTTATTGACTTTTTACCTCCAACTTCCGAAAGAAAAGTTATTTTGTAGGTTATTTTACCCTTTTGTGTCGTCACAAGCAAGCACAGCTTTCACTTGCTTCTAAAGTCACGAGCCGCCTCTCTCGAATTTTGATGCGTTATATCTTTGTAAATATGCATTAATTCAACAAAATAAAAAATACATTTCCATGATTTTTCAAAACTGACGAACTAGGTAAATTTAAAATTTATTGACACAAAATGGCGCCAAATACATTTTAATTTTAGTTGAAACTTAAATCACAGTAATCAATAAGATATCAACAACAAGATAAATCCCAGAGTATTGCTGTAGCAATTTCGGTATTAATTCTCACACTACCGGAAATTCGGTACCTATCAATAAAAGATGGAAGTTCCGACATAATAATTGCATGAATACTTGATACAAAGGGAGAAAGCAATCAGCGCGCAGATAAGGATTCATTTTTATTGCAATGCAGATCAGTAATACCGAGTGGTTGAAAGAATAATGTTAATTTGTTGAAATTGTAATTAAAAATGGGTATATAAAATATGGTATCTGAGTATGGGTGACGGTCACGCAGTGGTTTTACGACCGCTACTCGGCTTCTATGATAGTAGCGTGATGTTAGCTATACCTAGCCTTCCTCGATAAATGAATCATCCAAAACAAATAGAATTTTTCAGTTCGAACCAGTAGTTCCCGAAATTGGGGCTTTCAGACAAACAAAAAACTCTTCAGCTTTTTATTATTACTAGATGTAGCCAGCGGCTTCAACCGCTACAACTCGAAAATTATCCCACGGTACGGGAACATAAAATCGGGATAAAACTATCCTATGTGTTAATCCAGGTTATAAACTATCTGTATACCAAATTTTAGCCAAATCCGTTCAGTGGTTTTTGCGTGAAAGAGTAACAAACATACCTACATACACATACATACATACATCCTCACAAACTTTCGCATTTATAATATTAGTAGGATAATAATTTAGATATTAGACACCTTTTTTTAAACTTTCAGATAAGTTCTCCCGCCTTGCCAGGAGTGGGTAGAACTGTCAGATTCAGTCCTTTCCATTTCAGGGCCATAATTATCGGTTTAGATGTCCCACAACCCCGGTAGGTACCTACATTTCAAGATGAAATTAGCTTTTCTGTTTATCTTGAATCTTCCTTTGAACATTATTATCAACTAATCCATCACCATATCAATCTATTGATAGACAAAGACGTCTGTTTTATCAAGATCAAACCTAATACAACACAGTGCATCGTATACCGCAATTATATCTACGAGCATAATACTAGTTACTGTTTGCTGCCACAGCACGGATATTGCCCAGACAACAATGTAAATAAAAACAATTGTACGAAACTAAGTTTGTGCCAGTTTCCACGGTTGGTCTTGCCAACCAATATGGCGAGTAACAAAACCTTAAAACCACCTAAAAGTTTAAGAAACTGTTTTTACAACAGCGCTGGAAAACTTTGACGATCTTCCGTTATGAAATGGAAAACAATCTAAGTTGTAATTTTAACCTTAAAATAGACAAAAAAAAGTCTTGACCTTTATTCCGGCCTTGAGGCAAATAAAATTGATTCACCTTTAATTATTGACAAATACCTACACTTAAAGGAAAATGATTGCTCAACTAAGTAGCTTTTAAACGCGACTTCAATTAATACAGCTGTTTCAAATTAATGTTATACTTATAATTATTCATGTCTGCATAATATTGAAGCAAATAAGACAATAAGAGAGAGGTTTGACATAAAATTGAATTGATATATCTTCTGTCTTCAAGTTCAAAGCAAAAAGAACCTAAAACCTGTCTTTGCATCTATAGAAACAAAACAACTTACTTTTGCTTATACAGTAACGATTATAAATGCTAATACATCGGAAATACCGTTCTTTGATTGAGAACGCCATTTAGAAACTGACAAGATGTCTGCCGCGGCCGCCATATTTGGCGCGCAAAAAAAAACCGTTAATTCAAGTGTTTTAGCTCATCACTAGTCGTCATTCACACGGAACTACTGCCCACAAGGATAGTTATTAAGCTTTTAAAAATGGCGGATTATGTCATTATAATTAGTATGCGTCATGTATAGTATGTTAATCCCCCTAAAGTGTTTTCTAGGTATTTATGTGATTTACGGATTCGGATATTTTTGCTGTAGCATCTTAGCCATAGTGGAAATACTGGTTGGGGATCCCTTTGATTGAAAGAGGAGGTGACTCCGTTCTCATTGAAAATCGATCTTCAGAAAGGTCAGGTGGGTCACTCACTGGGGTTATCAGTTTTGGTCAGTAGGTACGAGTATGATAGTCCCCTGTACTTTTCCCAGGGCGGAGGGGCCTATCAAAAACCGGCCCTTTGTCTAAATGGTGCGGCGAGAGGCAGAAATAAGACATTAATTACTTTATATCTCGGAATTCGCCACGGCGACACTCCTGCCGTGTGTCATGAGATTCTATATTTTATATTCCGCTCGCCATCTCGGCCTTTCGTACACAACTCGACACAAGTATCCAATAGCTTACGACTTTGGTATCCATTGACACGTGCCTGTATACGAACCTCTATGGATTTAAATTCCGATAGTCGCCTTAATCCCAAAGTCGCAAGGTATCGGAGGCTTGCGTCGCTTTATGTACGAAGGGGCGGCAAGGTCGTGAACGGGTTGTTAGGGGTAGTAATTATAAAAATAGTTGTGTAGTACGACCTTCGTACCTATCAAGAGTAAGTGACGATGAAATATGATGGCGAAATTCGTGACGTTTCACAGTTCATGGGTCCAATTAGCAGCAATGTGTCATCTGTTGAAGATTGTCTCTGATCAATCAACAATCGACTCAGCATGCGATATGTTGAGTCTACAACATTACGCGTAACATGACAAATGCTATGTCTCATCTATGTATAAAGAACAAGACAAAGTCATTTTTTTTTTCTGAATATGGCCCGTACTACGACCATATTATGATCCGTAGTCTAATAAAGAATACGAGTTCTATGCATGAAATTATTTTGTCGATAACTGGCTTCTAAAATGTAGCTTGATAAGCTGTCTATAACATAGGTTCTGTCTTCCGTTTCCGCATCTAATGTCTCAACCAGCTCTTTAAGATCTTACAAGTATTCATATTTACCAAGAATACAAGTGAACTAATTAATATTCGCTAACAATCTTGTTGGCAAGGTACTTTTCTTTGTAAGTAGAAAGTCTTTGAATGTGAAGCCTCATGAAAGTAATTGAAAATTCCTGAAATAGCACTGATTTAGTAAAAAGTATATGTTCCGAAAACCTTTGTAATAATGTTGTGAACTGCTATTCAATGAATGTTTCTCGTTTTCTGACTTACCAGGACAGAAGTTTCGTGGGATTCAGCTTCATCTACTTTCTGGAAGCCGACCGCAAAACAAACGGAACACTGTGCGATCGCCCTTGTAACACTGCTTGTCAGACTTTCAAGTTTCTGATTGACAGCAACGACTGTCAAAGATCTACAAATGATAGCTGGAACAGTACTTTTAACGGCATTTGCATCAATCAAACAATCACTTTTCCGTATCATCAAACTACCTAAACAAAATAGCATCAAAAAGTGCCGTTTAACCACTATTTACATTCGTTTCATCACTTTTTACTTTGCGTGTGGTCATTCACGATTCTACTACACACTTTTGTTCAACTGGTACAGTTAGGACCACAGAGAACTATGAAATATCAGAATTATGTATTGTATGAGATCTTATTATCTTTGGGAGCCGACTGAACCTTTCAAAAAACTATTCAAAACAAAAAAGGTGATGAAACGGGAGTGAATGTATAAAGATTAACATAGTGGCGAAACGGCACTGTTTTTCACACTTTTGGACTCTTTTTCATTTGTTTTGCTCGTCCTTTGTTTAGTTGATGAAAGCCGTACCCCTTTTTTCGGGATGAGTCCGTATCCGTTTCTGTACACCTGACAATGTATATGCGATTGATGAATCGTTTCAGTGGCTCAGGCGTAAAAAGTCAACAATCCTTAGGTACTTTCGCGTTGAAACAATATAATTGCTTTAACTTACATTATTAATTCAACTATAGGAATATAAAATATTAAACAAAATAAAGATAAACTAAACTATTATTTTCGAACATTGTAAACAAAGAGATTTAATAAGAACCTATAGGTATAGCGGGCATTAGGAAAATTGTCATACAAAATTGTTGATGCCGTGCGTCAGTAGCGCTATCTAAGCGTTGCGTAGCAACGCGACTACTAGACTGAGGGACTTTTTACCTATTGGTAAAAAGTTTTGGATCACAAATTTCTTCGTGATGTCCCGTCTATTGCTGGTATATAATATTAATATAATAATAATATCATCTTCAACGCTGTCAGCTGGTAATGTGCCCATGAGGCTGCAGTACTTTGCCTCTGACCAAGGTAAAACCCAGCTCATGGGTCACGGGAAGCATCAACAAGTCTTTTTGAAATGTCTCTGTAGAGGTTGTGAGCACTCGAACCCCACGGCCCTACAGTTTCAACCCCAACTTTCGTATTTATATCGTATATTTTAGGGCGGCCACATACATCAGTTTTCCTGATCAGGAAACCTGATCACGGAAAATTCCGTACGACTATCACAAACATTCGTTTTTATTTCGTTCGGAATATCTATATTAATTTGCTAACATTCGGAAAGTGGGGACGGAAAAAAACCCTACGGAAAGTCATCGAATGTATGTGGCATGCAGTTACTTTTGTATGAATTCCCTGCGTTCGGAGGCTCTGTTTCGGAAAACGGATCAGGAAAACGAATCAGGAAAACTGATGTATGTGGCCGGCCTTAAAGTTAAGTTACAATGACCTTCGTACCGTTGCATGCACTCATAAGAATAATTATGTAATTATGTTGGCGTGCGTGACATTGCACACTACCCGTAGACAGAGTTTAACATACCAAAAATAATTTGTTTGCCAGTAATTATTTTACAGCTGAAACCTTTGTTTGATGAATACAATTTTAATCTAACACTTTACATAAATTACTACTTGTATTATAAATGTTTGTAACTTGTATTATTAATATGTATTTGTTACTTTTTCACGCTTAACTTATTGGAATTTTAACTACTGTCCTCTCCCTTACGCGTTCCGCCTCCTCCTTCTTTAGCATGATTGCTCCGCAGAAGGAGGTGACTGCTTCTCATTCCCCCTCGCTCCGTAACAAGACTTAAAATGAGGCTGGACGCGAGAAGTCAAAACACGATGATGCTCTGCCCAAGCTGTTTGGACTGTTGGTTATATGCTTCACCGTGTTCTGCGGGCGGTTCACACATCATGGCAACGCATGTCAGGCGTATCTTTCTGCTGAATCTGACAGAGGAACCTACCGAAACAACCTTGTCCAGTGAGGACCTGTATGTATCATCATCTGCCTAGTTTATTCCCAACTATATTGGGGTCAGCTTCCAGTCCAACCAGATGCATCTGAATATCAGTATTTTACATGAAGCGACTGCCTATCGGACCTTCACAACCCAGTAACTGGGTAATACGATAACCCATGGTAAGACTGATTGTCAGACTTTAGAGCTGACTACTAGTAACGACTGCCAAAGTTCTAAAAATGACAATCAGTCTTACCATGGGTTATCGTATGGCTTTACATGCTTTCAGAGGCACGAAGGAAACTCGCTATGACAGATGGTCACCCATCCACAGAAAAACCTCGGCAAGCGCGACTTAGCCCGGAAGATCGGTCTGTGCGGATGTTATTATTTACGAGCTCCTACATACCTACGTATGTAGTACATTCCTATGTATAAACCTGATTAAATAAGTTTGGTACATACATTTTGGTATATATAAACATTGAGTGAGTTCAAAGGTATTCTTGAGGCACCGAAATTATTTACGTAAACATTGCCCACAAAATTTCTATTGCTTTTAACAAAAGAACCCTTTTTCAGTATATTGGTAGATGGAAAACCTTTGAAATTACTGACTGCTCCGAACATCGATATTTACCTGATAAAACAAAATAGGTATACACACCGATTTTATGTCTCACATAGTATTCCGTATATTTAGATTATTAATATAACATATCACATCGAAGATTTTAATCCTAGACGCAAAAAAAGGGTTTTAAAAGGTTGTCTGTCTGTGGCACCGTTGCTCTTAAGCCGGTGCATCGATTTGAATACTATTTTTCTTTTTGCATTTAAAGCACATCTGTTATTTATATAAAGATTATAGAGACATACATTATTAGAAATGTTTTACCAAAATCAGTTCAGCTGTTTCTAATTAGCTTGTGTGTTACGCGTTGGGGATTTATATTTATTTCATTTTACTCGTGTTGGCCAATGTTTTTCAAAAGTTTTTTCAAAAAACTCTCAACACTCCTGCGAATCCATTTCGTTTTAAATTTTAATTGGTGCTCACCCACATCCGTACTTAAAAGCGAACGGCAATTCATCCGAATTATCAAGTCTTTATTTATTGAAATGAATTGAATTTTCTTCAAAATCATCCAGATTGTTAAAGCGTGTGTGTATACGCAATTAAATGCAATGATACGAAGAAATTAGTCCTTACGTATAGCGACGCGAAGTCTGAAATCCAACGCATCTTAAGTATCGCCTATAAAGCCTAACAGCTTTACTACAAAAACTTAAACAACTGTTAAACACTTGTCTAAAAAAGTGTGACTGAAAAACGGACCTTATTTCAACGTCATAATCTGACATTTTTTTAAAGACAAGTGTTCAACAGACGTTTTAAAGTTTTTGTGGTACCACGGTTAAAGTCTGAAGACTCGTCTACTTTAACGATGTATGAAGCGAAACATCTGCATTTGGAGTTACTTTTGAAGCATTATTGTTACTGCATACTTATATACTAAGGTATAAAACATAGCGCACCTTCACGCCTGTAATCCTTCTCTATGAGCTGTGGTTTAGCGTGGGGTGGCAAGCCGTAAGATCAAATGTATCTAAATGTTTGAAACACTTCAAGAGGCTCCGCCAGAGGCGAACGCGCGTGGTTTTCTGTGAACGGATCGCTACAGCGGCGCGTGGACTCAATAATTAATGATATTCCACATTAAAAAAAAACAATACACATATGTATGTAGTAGTAGGTATTCAATATTTTCCACACGAAATAGTTTATTGAAGTCTTACTAGACTAAGTCGCTAAATCACATTTTTAGGGTTCCGTAGTCAACAAGGAACCCTTATAGTTTCGCCATGTCCGTCCGTCCGTCCGTCCGTCCGTCTGTCCGCAGTTTAGCTCAGAGACGCACAGTACTAGAGAGCTGTAATTTGGTGTAAGTATACGGATTTGTTGTGCCGAAAAAGTGGTAAAATAAAATCTCGTAAAATATTTTTTTTTAGGGTACCTCCTGTACACGTTAAGAGGGGATGTTTTTTTTTTCTCACGTACCCCTTAGTGTGGGTTATCATTAAATAGGTCTTTAAGACTAGAAGTGCCGAACATTCTGATACCCCTAGAAGCGCCGATGGGTCAATTTTGGCCATTTTATTTTTGCTACAGTAATGTAAAGTTAAATAAACAAATAAAACTTGTAATTGTTATGGAATTTTTTTATTACATTAAACCTGCCCTGCCCTGGGTGGGAGGACTCATTTGATAATTTTACCACCATAAAAAAAACTAAGCGTTGCCGTAGGCCAGTTCACACTTTTTATAACAGCTTTTTATAGACTTTTTATTTTAGGGCAGGAGCGACTGCCAGACTTGTACTAACTAAAATCCACGGTGTCCTTTAATAGCCCTTTACGTTCCGGGGTCACGGTAGCTTGTTAGTCCCGCGACCCTGGCAGGCTTTGGCCCTCTAAGGGGGGCCGTCATATTGCTGGCAGCTCTTTGAGGCGCGCGTGGAACACAACGAACCGTCAAACCGGGCATGGTCCATGATCGGACAGCGAGTCGCTCATTACTTGCCGTCCGCATGCACGCGCCTACGGTGGCCGGAGATCGTCCTGCGACGTCCGTTGCCGTGGGCATCTCCCCCTGCGGCTGGGTCGTGAGGTGGACGCTATCCTCACGTCCCGCCTCCTCTTTCGCTAGAACGTCTGCTTCGCAGAGGGAGGCGACCGCTTCCCACTTAGTCTAGCCCCGCAGTGTGGCCTCGTCCAATTACGGGCGCGAGAGGTGTACAAGTGGGACAGTACTGCACCGTATGCTCCATCGTGTCCTCCGGGCGATCCTTGCAGTGGTCATACCCAGGCATTTCTTCCTTCCTCATCCGACACAGGAACCTCCCGAACCTTCCATGTCCGGTGAGGACCTGCGTCAAGCGGTATGTAAGGACGCCGCCAACGCACAGATGGGATATTGTCAGAGTATAAGCGAGACATTTGATCCACGACATCTACCCCATACAACTTCAATTTTTCAACTATTGTAGGTAAAATGATACTACATTCGGTGTCTTTTTTGTATCAGATCCTATTTCAATATCTGGGTGCATTGTGCTACTACAATGCTAGAAGAAATATAAAGTTAAACTCTGACATCCATGACTGGGTCAATTGACCCAATGGCGCTTAGAGGTAAATTTAGATAAAAAAAATATTTATATTGCATTTATGTGGTTGAAGTATCGTATAAATAATAATCATCATATTTCATGAAAAGTCATAAAAACTTAGGATTATACGAGTAATAAGATATGAACTAAAGCAGGAAGAACATCGAAATGGGTCAATTTTGGAACGCCGGCACTTCTAGTGTTAAAAAATATTGATAGTTTCCATTAACAAATTATTGATACAAAAATTCGTTTGTGAAATATTAAGCTTTAAAGTGCTAAATTTTGCTCGACTCGAGTGTCCCCCCCCTCTACCAGCTAAACGGTTATGTTTGGGGGTGTGAGAAAATTCACAATAGTAGTATATATAACGAAGTTTAAAAGAAAATTATCATGACTAAGTAGGCTTTACAACTTTACGAGTAATAGTCGACCAACTTATAAAATGTACTTGGATAACATATTTTCCTAAACAAAATGTATCGGAGAACATGCTCTTCAACTGCAAATGTAAGTTTGTCAACTTTATTTTTACAGCTGTAATAGGTATGTTTTTACGGTATGTTTTTTGGGGATAGGTAGGTTTTTATCGTCAACTACACACATCAAAAGTGTCTAGGGATCAACACATATTTTTGCAATAACTTTTCTCCTGATTGATATTAATTAAAATGTTCTTTAAGGATTCATCAAATAAAGTGTTATCGTTTGTCACAGTAACGATAAACCAAATCACCTTTGCATTCATAAAGAAATTTGCCATTTTCCTATTACAGGGATTTTTGACATTTGAACCACTAACATTAAAGTTCGAAAAAAAGACTGAAATAACAGTTTTCTTTAAAATTTTATTGGGTAACTTAAACAATTAATAATCCGTGTTTCTACCGCGAACACTAACAACACAAGAACATCGGTTTGGCATACTCAAAATGAGTTCATCCAAATCACGCTGTGGAATGGCCGCCCATGTTCGTTGCAACAACAAAAAAAGGTCTTCTTGCGACTGGATACCCTCCATATTCGGCAGAGCTCTTCTCTGTAGCATATCCCATGCATGCTCAATCGGGTTCAAGTCTGGCGACTGAGCAGGCCAGGGCAGGACATTGATGTTAGCTGCGGCGAGAGTCTGTCTTACAACTCTTGCGGTGTGCGGTCGTGCATTATCATGCATTAACTGAAATAAGGGACCGATTTGCACTTGTAGAGGAACGATGACGTCTGATACAATCGTCTCAGCATAAATTTGAGCGTTGAGGTTGCCTCTGATCCAAATCAACTCAGTTCTTCCGCCGATCCAAATACCCGCCCATACCATGATAGTTCCACCACTATAAGGATGGACTTCCTGGCAGGATTTTAATCGCTGTTGGCGTCCAGGGGTTCTCCAGTGTCGTATACGTCTTGTATCCGGTCTCATACCAAAACGAGACTCATCAGAAAAGCACACGAAACGCCATTGTTCTTCTGCCCAATTTCTGTGTTCAAGAGCCCATTGATATCGAATCCTACGATTGTGCATTGCTATAGGTGGTACCCGTAGCGGTCTTCGGGAATGAAGGTTCACTTCATGCAAGCGGTTTCTGACTGTTTGGTCGCTAATTAAGTTCCCTGAAGAGTGATGAAGCCTCACGGCTAACATCATGGCGGTTATTGTTGGAGCTCTTCGAGTTAAGATTTGAATGTATCGGTCTTGTCTCCGTGTGGTGCAGCGATACCGTCCTCCATGGCGCTCAGCCACGGTACCAGTGCTTCGGTAACGTGTCCAAAGTCGACTGATAACACTCTGACTTGTATTCAGAGCTAAAGCCACAGTACGTTGCCGGGAACCAGCTTCTATCATTCCCACGGCTCTGAGCATTTCTTCCCTGCTTAAATGACGTCGCCGCTCCATAATAACGTTGGTTTTAATCAGTAGTAGGGAAACAGTAGCACTAATAATGTCTTCAATGCGTTGTATGTTTTTATAGGGAAAATATTGACAGCTGATTTTCATCTTTTACTCGAATTTGATTTACAGTTCCTGATTCAAATTATGAAATGCACCAAAAAGGATCCATATAAATTTATAAAATCATAAATTTATTACAAAGCCACATCTCAACCTCAAGAAATCCGCATAAAAATGCTTGATCCCTAGACACTTTTGATGTGTGTATTTTTAACTTACTTCAAAAAAAGGGGCAGGTTCTAAATTCGTCGTAATCTTTTTTTTATGTATTTTCCCCGATGTCTCAAAGACTCCTGGGCCGATTTTGAAAATTCTTCTTTTTAAAATTAAATTCAGCGAATCAGTTTAGTTAATTCGCATAAGTATTTTGATGGGCAACTACGGAACCCTACAATGTGCGTGGCCCGACACGCACTTGGCCGGTTTTTTATGTATGTGTAAAATATGGTTTAATTCTGAAACTGTCACCATTATTATACCTTCCTTTGAACCGAGCCACAAAAATGTTACCGCAGCTGCGAACGAAACCTAATCTTTTATCAGCCTTAGTAGCCAGTTATGACCCCCGTGGGGACATATGGGATGACCTACTCTTTAGTGGGGTCCTGACGGCTTCATGTAATGTCATATCCAATAGATTAAACTACCCTGAAACTGAAACTAGTTCCTTCTACTCGGAAACAAGATAAAACTTGTTTCTATCTGATTGGGGTTTCAGGGAATTTACAGACGAATGATGTAATGTTTCGCATGATTGAGGACGATAGATATTTCGCTAAGATAATATTACTGTTTCCTGATTAATGTTTTTTCAGTTGCTCTTTGCGTTCCAGGCAACATTCCCTCGGACATTATTGCCTCAACATAAATATGGACAGTCAAGCAGTAAACAGTGGCTCTGGAACGCAAATGTAATTAATTGCTTGGAACTTGGAAGAACTAGGAATTTGCCACCAGAATTACTATGATACACTCTTTGGTACACGCTTTAGTGCTTATCTGACTTCCACAACCCAGTTAATTAGATACCCCTTCGAAAGACTGATTGTTATAATGTAAGGCTTTATTTTCCCGTTTTCAAATGACTCCTCCTGCCTATGGTGGGGCGGCAGGGATTATCAGACTGGTACTGACTAAAATCCACGAAGTTCTACAATAGCCCTTTACGGTCCAGGGCCACGGTTACCTGATAAGAAAATACCGCGACCCCGGCAGGCTTTGGCCCTCTATGAAAGTCCCGTCAGATTGCTGATTTTGAGATTGACTGGTTTTTGATCACGAGCACGAGGCGCCGACGACGCGGGTATGGCTCATGATCGGACAGCAAGTTGATTACTCGCCGTCCCTTTAGATTACACTTATATAATCTTCCTAGATCTCTAATGAAGGACTCATTTGATGATTTTACCACGCTAAAAAAAAAAAAAAAAAGATCTCTAATTACCTACTTATTTTCTTTCTTACAGGTACTTGAGGGACAGAACATTCTAGCATTTACTCTTAAAAGCTAGATCCTTGACCTCATTCTTCGCTGCGATCTTCATTTTTTTCTGTAAGTACTTTACTATCGTTATAATTTAGTTATAGTGACTGGCTTCTACCTAATACTTATTAATTAAGGATATTGGATATCGATTTAGTCAACATTAGTACGGAGTAACTAAGTAAATTATTTGTGTTTTTTTTTTGTCGGGAAATGTCAGCATAACGTGCATTTGACGTTTTCGTTTTAAACGTTTTTAAAAAATGAAGAAGTTCTAAATTCATTGGAATATTTTTATGTAGGTATCTTCCCCAATTATTCAAAGACAAATGGATTTGAATAGTATTATTTTGTCTGAAAGGGTATATTTCCCAGGTGGTCCCATGGTCTTTGGGTCAGGATCTCATGAGATAATACCGAGGGAACTCATCAATAAATGATAGCAAATCAGCGGTTGCTGCGCACTGTTTTACGCAATCAATTTCATACTTCCTACAAGGAAAGTCAATACTTATTATTACTTTTACAAAAAATAATCATCTTGAAAATTGGTAATACGGGTTTGCTCTTGGCCTTAGTCTACGTCAGGGGTGACTAAAACAAGGTAGACGATGGAGCGAGCTTACCCAGAAGAAGCCTGTTCACTCTAACTTTGAAGAGATTAGGGTTGTATGTGTTCGAAAACAGACGCGGGCAGAGAGTTCCACTCCTTCGCTGTTCGCATTATAAAAGACGTTTGGAAACGCTTAGTGCGAATTGGTGGAATATCAATAAGGTAGCGATGGTTATTTGCAGTACGTCTAGATGTGCGATTCTCTTTAGTCTAGCTGCTGTTAAAATCACTGTATTGTCATCTTAAAATATCCCCATTGCTGAGAAACTGGCCTCATGGTGAGAGGAAGAGCACTGTACATACGTCGATACTCGTAGATGTCTTCAAAATGGTTTTCAGAATATAGCCAATAGGCTATTTTACTCATAAAGTTTTATTAGTCCTAAAGTTAGATTTTATCGTATTATTTTTTCTTTACAACGTTTCTAAAAATCACGAAACGTCACTCGGTTGGTATAATTTTACAGGCGTAATGACGTCATTTTCAAAACGTTTTATCTTTTTAAATATTCAGTGATTTGAAAAAAAAACGTGGCCATTATTAATTTTTCAATAGTTACTCTAACTGACAAATTAAACAGTTTTTCAGTTGATTTATGCAATAAACTACTCTATTATTTCCTTTACCGTTCTGTTAAGTCCTTCAAATCAACAAATCGACGTTTGTTCCTTTGATTTCCCAAACAGCTCCTCAATATCAATTACTTAATGTAATTGATTATTTACAACGAATAGCGTGTAATTTCCCTGGTGATCGATGGTGGATATAATTACACAAACGAAAGCTATACTGTTACAAACACATTTCATCCGATGCTATCTGTTATTTTAAAGGTATATTATTTAGTTTTAGGTGGTATAAAACAATATACTTATTAGTTTATTCTATGTGTATGTTACTACCAAAACTCTATATCGGTCAAAAGTAACTACTTCTAGCTGAAAAAATTGGGATATTAATTTTTTTCGTACATACCTAGTAGTTTTTTGTTCTTACACCATGTTATATTTTTATTAAATTTTATCACCAATTCATTACATTACAATCACCTTACGGTTACGTACGTATTGCCAAACTATTATCAATGAGTCTACGACACCGTTACGCGGGGGTACAGCGAAATGAGCATGTTTTGAATGAACAACCAGGTAACATTACAAACTTTTTTTTGAAATTTTATACATAGATTCTATATACAATAAGTGCATCGAGTTTCGCATATTCTAAAAAGATATAACAATAAATGTTGTACACTAACAAAGTTAAAAAAAATAGTCTAAAAAAGATCTGGTCAGTCTTATAAAAGATCTTGTCAACCTGGAGGAAAATAAAAAGAAAGAAGAATTGAAAAACTCTTTCAATGTCGCTTTCACAATTCGTCACAAACAATAAGGACTCTCTCCATTTTGTTCTTCGTAGAACTCCACTCGTGTAGTACTTTTGTGTACTACACTACTACACATAGAACAAATATAATTTATTTGTCCTATAGATAGTATACACTTAAGTACCGAATTACGTTAACGTTACACAAAATCAATAAGAACACAAACAGTCTGGCGAACAGAATGGAAACGCTGTTCGTTTGTTTATTTATTTATTAAGCAATGTAAGTAATCGTTGTTCCAGTATCTTATTCTGCTGGCCGAATAAATTGTAAGCACGGCTACTGAGTTTAGTTTTGAACATCAAAGGAATAATATTCTGATGAAAGTTCTAGAATAATGAAGTTCTCTTTTGTAATAATTTGCGCGGAACAGCAGTCGACCTATAAGAGTCTGAGATCCCAAATAAAGAATTTAAACAAGATAGACCTACAAAATGTAGGTAAGCTCATTCTAAAACTCATAAATACAAAGTAAGCTCGGGATTTGAATTATGTTCTTCCACATAATCCTCTTGTATGCGAAGTACAGTTTATAAGACAAGCAATAACATACATAAAGTGGCGCTCTTGAAAAAGGTCGATGTACTTCAGTTTCACACCCTAAACTGAATTAAATGACGACATACAACATATTTCGAAGATCTCCACAAAAAAACACATTTCTAAAACGGGTACATAGGCCTAAGCTAACATTAAAATCTGAATTAAAATGGCGGCCTAAAAGGTACAAGTAAGCACAAACTTCGTTGTACGCCCCCAACGTATTGTAGCGAAAAATCGTTTGTACATTCGCGATCAAAAAGCAGGAAATACTTCAAACGACTTCCAAGTTTTTGACGATGTTTTTCGTCACAAATCGAAATTAGGAGCGACAATGTCCTAATCAAGCATGATATTGTTTGGCACAAAAACCTTAAAATATGCTTCGGGCATCCGGTTTCAATAATGGTGGCGAAAAAAAGGTGGCAAAAAGTGGCAAAACAATTTCCATGTAATTGTCGGAGTATGTATATCTGTTTGTTGATTACAATTATTATGGCGACTTTTGTCGAATGTCATTACTGCAACCGAAAAAATGAGGGGCAAAGGTACAAATGTGGAGCAACGAAATTGCTAAAATGATGAGAAACAATCTCGAACTTAATTCGCCACTGATGCGAGGAACATGTTTCGCTTTCGAGTGTAATTTGCGTCGCTCAAAATTAGTCGAGCGGGAATTTATTTTGGGCGAAATTTTCAAATATTGTTGGACTAATTTTACGTCGGATATAACACCGAGAGATCCGCAATATTGTTTTGAAACGGATGCAACGTAATTACGGAGACAATTTTTGGATTTCAACAAGGGTAAAATCTCTGTCGTTCGCAAGTACCGTGTTCTTAAATAAATGTAAAAAATCTCCAGTAAACAATCTATGAGGTTTAAAAAAATGGGGCAGGTTAACTTTGTGGCAAATGTACAGCAATCCTCATTAACTAATATCTTATCTTAAATGTCTCCTTTCATAATTTTACCATCTAAAATTAGGGCAGAAAGTCCTTAGAGGTAGAATGAAAGGGACTTAATTCAAAATCTTTTCAATTTATTACCCCCTTAATTATGAAAATCTATTTTGTATTTTAATTAATGTGCGGTAGGGTATAAAATTAAAATTAAGGTTTAATTCGATTGAAATTATTTCAAAGCGTGAACTTTTGACAAAGTTACAAAGATGAATTTAGAACGCTTGTTAATCCTTTTTTTTGTAACTGTCATTTTTTGCTATTCAAATTACAGCACGTCTTGTTAAGATCATTGACAAGTAAAAAATAAAAGTTTCACTGAGTCATCTACAACAGGATATTTTTTTAAACACATATCGGATGACTAAAAGCCTCAGCCGTTCTCAGAAATCAAAGGAAAACAAACCGAAAGGACTTGTAAACAGTCTTTGTATTTTCAACATGAAGTGTTTGTCAATTAAGGTTAAAAATATAAAATTTTCATACACAAATGTGTATTAATGAACGAGCTAAAGGCGACGTGCACAATTTGCGTGAACAAACACGAACGGCCGGGTACCAGGGGCCCATATATTAGCGGAGCTAAAGCAAATTGATACATATTCGCACACCGCCACCGCTTTGCGCTCAGTTAACTTCTACAACTTGCGCGGAATGATAAGCAGACGATACATTAGACTTTATCTCATATTATCCGAAATCGAAATGGGGAAATAGACTTTCTTATTTTTTTTTTGGGAAAATAATAAATTCACTACGGCACTTCGTAGCGCACAACTCGATAAATAAATAAGGCTACAATTATGCCGTAGGCCGTAGCGGTGCTACGGAAATTGCTACGCCAACACTAGGCATAAAAGTGGTCGGAATTTAGAACGTTTATTTACCTACAGCTGTCCATCTATCTACCTCGTAAAGTCGAGATGGCCCAGAGGTTAAATACCTCGCCTCATATGAAGGTAATGAGTTCAAACTTGGACAAGTACCAATATGTCCATTTCAACAGCACAGTTGGCGCAGTAGCTGAGTGATCAACTGCTGCGCTCTGTGGGGGTTTGATCCTCGCACGGAACAAATATTTGTGTGATCTACAAGTATTTCTGTATTTGAATTTCGATGTTTGAAAACACTCGTGTGGTAGGAGAAGAAATTCCTAGTGCGCAGAAATGTAAAAAAAAATCGTTTGTACTATATAACTTTATCTTGGACATCATTGACATCGGTCATGGAAAACTTTGTCACATTAATCACTAAAAGTGCTACATTCGCAAACTGTCTCTTTTTTTTAGTAAAATGACACATTCGCAAATTGTCTTTTCTCAATCAAAATCACACATTCTCAGAAAGTCTTACGCGTCAACCCGGGCGACGGAGCCCCGCTAGACAGGACTCCTTTTACTCAGTGCTTTAAAAATAACCACGGGTCTGACTCGGACAGGATCAGTCCACATCCATCAACAAAAATAAAGGAAAATCCACCTAGTGCGTTAACCCTGAGTAAGCGGGGCTTTATTAAGGCCATACATATTAAAATAACTGCAGTCTCTTGCAAGACAAATTTGGCTACGTTCAGAAATTGTACTATTAAAACTGAACAAGCTATTTCGTAGTTACAATTTGTATGTACTATTAGATCAAATTACAGTCATTTGTCAGCAAAAACAGCTGACTCTAATGCTCGTTAGTGTATGCTACATATGACATTTACAAAAACAATCTTACGCTTTTTGCACAGAGCACAATATTAAACCAAGTTTTACTGTTTTTCAAGTCATCCATAATCAAAGAACTTTCGACTCTAAAGTCATGTTTACTTGCCGTCCGATCAAGGCTTAGGTACGCACGCATAGGATATCGTCGTCGTGAATATGTTACCGTGGGATGGTTTTGGAGTTACATGGATGATTATACAATATAACAACTTATGTTTATGTAACTAAATTCTAAGACATAATCTACTCTATTCTAGAAGCGGGCAAAGAAATAGCAACAGTTTAATGTTCCAATCCTACTTCTTACTTTAATATTATAAACGTGAAAGTTTGTTTATTTTATGGATGAATGTTTGTTACTCTTTCACGACACTAAAAAACACTGAACGGATTTTGTTAAAATTTGGTACACAGATAGTTTATAACCTAGATTAACACATAGGATAATTTACATCCCGATTTTATGTTCCCATAGGATAATTTTCGAGTTGTAGCGTGTGAAACAGCTGGTAAAATATAATTTCAGGTTCATAAACAAACTTTGTAAATATTACGCTTGGTATAACTCGTAACTAGTAATTACTTACGTTACCTTGGCAACACGTATTACTATATTATTTTATGAATAACTTTTACTTTAACCTTGGCTTCGCCTGGAGGATGGAATTCGGTAGTTTTCCAGTGAAAACAATTCTACACTCAAGGATTAAAAGTATCCCATATCATCAAGCTAAATCCTCGTCTATCAGGGAAGGATCTTTCTCTATTATATTTAGAATAGACAACATATTTCTCAGGGGACGGGGTACTGCGTTGTGATTGGCTAACTCAAGGTCTGTTCTGTCTCAACGTATGTTTACGGCTCACAGGATTGGTCGAAATGAGACGGATATAAGACTTTTTTGCCTAATGTGTTGGCAGACATCGGTCGCCTGTTATTAGGAGTCTAGTATTATATCGTCGTTGCTATACACACTACAATTTAACAATATTTTTGTCTGAATTTGGCATGACGTACACGACTGATGATAGAAACAATTCTTTTTCTTTTTATACATGGCCACTTTTTTTTGCGTGGTAATATCATCAAATGAGTCTTCCCACCCAGAGCAGAGCGGGAGGGACTGTCAGACTCGTACTGACTGAAGTTCACCGTGTCCTTCAATAGCCCTTACGTTTCGGGGTTACGGTATCATTAGTCCCGCGACCCCGGCAGGCGTTTAGCCTTATACGAGACCAGGAGCCCTAGCATGACTTTCCTTGCGTTCGTAACACATAGTAAACTGGAACTTTAACGAACTCAAACTTAGATAAAAATATGTTCTTCGTTCGTATACAATAGGCGCTTTTATAATTTTCAATACAATAAAATCAGAAAATACTTCAAGTTCGCTATAAATAAAATACAGAAATCGGTGATAAGGCCTGATACCTCATTTAGACGAAGCAAGAACTCGCATGCGAGTTTCACTACGTTGCGGTATTTGTTTGATCAACTGAATTCTTTGTACCTATAAAGTCCGCAATGTAACGCAACTCGCGTGCGAGTTAGTAAATATAATTAGTTAGTAAAGGTAGTAAATAGGTAACAAACATACAGACAGAATTACATAATATGTATATGTACGTACTCGTTCTAACTTCTTGACACATTTGCACCAAAAACATGACCGGACAACAAAGGTGCATTTAAACTATGTTTTTTGACTTTCCAAGGAAGTAGACAGACATGAGGTAGCAAGCTGAAAGCATAATGTTTACATAACCAGCGTTTTGCGGAAGCTAGCTGATATATTTTTATAGCAGGCTGCAATATCGCTTATAGTAGGGTAAGACTCGGCGCATACTGAAGTCACGACATGGCAAGACTATAAGACTATGATTGAAGATAGGTGACGTATAAAGTGGGCAAAGTTGAAATTTCAATGATAATGGTGGTATGCTTGGGTAGCTTTTCGAATGTCTCGTTGTCGCTAAGGATCCCTTTTTGTTTCGTTGTATAATCAGCAAATAATTCCTCCCTCCCAGATTAGAGCGAATGGGACTGTAAGACTCATAATTCTCAGTGTCACGGTTACCTGATTTTAAGATCGTCCAGGCGGTTGGCCCCGTCAGATTGCTGTCAGCTCTGTGAGGCGCGCTTAGAACACAACGGGCCTTCGACCCTGGCTTGGTCCATAATCAGACGGTGGGTCCCCCATTACTCGCCGTCCGCATATCCATGATCGCTCAAACCATTTCGGTAGAATTCGGGATGCCGAGTAAAAAAGAGAGGCATCGGTGCATCCACACCGCCGGTAACATTTTTGTGGAGCAACAAAAGGCAACACGGTAACATTCGGCAACATTCGGTAACTTTTGTGGCTCCTTGTTACTATTTGTTGATTGTTACTTACCCGTGCATCCACACCGCAGTAACATCCGACAACAAATTGTTGGCGTAACAAGGAGCCACAAAAGTTAGCGAATGTTACCGTGTTGCATTGTGTGACTGCGGTGTGGATGTAGGGGGTAACATTGTTATCGATTGTCGAGCAACGTTACTCGACTTACAGTAACACGTCAACACTTAGTAACATTAAATAACATTTTGTTGGCGGATGTTACCGAGTAACATTTGGAAACGTTGAGCTACAAAAAGTAACTGCGGTGTGGATGCACCGATACAATCTTCTCAGTCTTACATCATGTGGCGTATTTCTTAGCCATACCAAAGCATTCCTAAAGGACGTCGTGGCATACCTAAGGATTTCAAGGCAAAGTTTTTTTTGTTTTTCTAAATGGATTTGCTCTTGGCCTCAATCTAGCCCAAAGGCAAAGATGAGGCCTAAGATTGAGCAACCTCACTCAGAAAGAGTAACTAACGATAAAGATAGACCATCTTGAGCCGACAATGTGCGCCGGGCCTAACATAGAAAAATGTCACGAAAATGGGGCGGCGAAGATGTTTGTCATTCATAACGTTTGATAACTCAGGAACTTTGATAGTTATGATACGATATTGGAAAAAATGTCGCAATAAAGTCTCTGTTATATTAGTTACCAGCCGCTTCGAGAGAACCTACAAAAGGGAACGTTATACTTGGATCAACGGTATCCTATGTTTTTCCAGGTCTTAACCTATCTCTGAGCGGTTGCTGGACTGTCTCATCAGGAAACCGTGACCCTGGAATGTAAAGGGCTATTGAAGGACATCGTGGAAATTAATTCGAGTTTGACAATCTCTCCCGTCCCGCCCCGAGTGGAAGGACTCATTTGATGATTTTACCACGAGAAAAAAAAAACCTAAAGAACTTTATCGAAATCTGTTCAGAATGTTTTGTGTGAAAGAGTAACGAATATCCATCTAATATATAAGTTAGTTTTATATAAAATTATAGATTCGACTTTGAGCATTACATTACAATACTACCTCCCTGACTGACGAGCATTCGCGTACATTTAGTATAGATTTGATACAAGGTGCGCATTGTGATGCTCGATGTTCAGTCACTGAAGAAATGTTCGAATCTGTAACGTTACATTAAGGCGCTCCCTCACCGCGAGCATTCACCTGAAAGGCGCTCCCTCACCGCATGCATTCACCTGTAAGGGCGCTCCTTCACCGCAAGCATTCACCTGTAATGTAACGTTACAGATTAAAACATTCGAAGACAATAGAGCATCAAATTGCGCACTTTTGTGTAAAGGCGCTCCCTCACCGCGAGCATTCACCTGTAATGTAACATAAAAGTGCGCAATTTGATGCTCTATTGTCTTCGAATGTTCGAATCTGTAACTTTACATTAAGGCGCTCCCTCACCGCGAGCATTCACCTGAAAGGCGCTCCCTCACCGCATGCATTCACCTGTAAGGGCGCTCCTTCACCGCAAGCATTCACTCAATGCTCGCCGTGAGCGCCTTAAGACGGAAGACATTCGTGAATACGTCCTTATCTATCTACAAGATGTTTCAGGAATAGATATTATGTTTAAAATAACAGAAACCCACATATCCTGTTCCAGGAATCATTGAGAACTGTAGGAAAATGGGATGTTTTGATAACATTTCATAATTCCTTTACTTGCGAAGCTCTACTCGAAACACGAGTGGCATGACGTAAACTCAAAGTAAATACCTACTTCAATTTCTAACCGACTTCGAAAAAAGGTGGTTCTCAATTTGATGGAATCTTTTTTTAGACACGGGAAAGTCTAATTTTGTTTGAACGAGTACGAGTTTACTTTCCAGGTGGTCTCATGATTATCAAGTCAGGATCTGAAAATATTTAATCAATTTTATTGATTAATTAATATCTCTGAGGAATAATAAATGAGCTTTTCACCCAAAAATTGTATGTAAATGCTTAAGGATACTCTTATTTATTTTTTCTTTCGAATCCCACTCGCTACTGATTTTTTTTTTCCGAAATCGCGACCCTGGCGTTATTAGGTATTACATATTTAAACGTTCAAAAACAAGGGAATGAAAGTTTCAGCTTCAAATGAGTGTGTAGCGATGTCCTAATTGGTAAGGCGTCTGTAGTACTTATCCAGAAGACGCGGGTTCGAATCCCACTTGCAACTGAAATTTTCTAACCTCAAAAATCTTTACTTGATACTCTTATTTTCGATTAAAATAAACCGGAGCATTTTATTTACGTCACCCCTGTTCCCAATAATACTAGGAAATGCGCAACACAAATTCTACCCTCAATTCCAAGTATTTCGTAGAACACACACAAACAATCGATCCAATAACTAAGGCCCCGTTTACACTTAACAGACAACAATGGTTTCGAAAGGAATTTAAATTAGCTTCACAAACGTCGAACCGATACGGTTCAATATTAACTTGTTAGTAGGAGTTTGTGGCTAAATAATAACGCACGGATCGATGTTCAGGGTTAAGCCGCACTTGTCAATGTCATTCTGAAGATGGGTGACCATTTACTACTTTATATGCTTCTTTTTTGGGGTGGAAAACTATCAAACTAACTGTGGGTGACGCGGCGGATTGTCAAAACCGTCCTATTCCTTCTAACGCTCTTTGAGTTCCAGGTTCACCGGAAACCTGTTAAGATGTTCGCACAGCCTTGGCAGGCATTTTACATAGGGTAAAATGCCTGCTAACAGGCTAGGCTACGTCAGTTTTGCTATCAAGTTCCATAACCTATGCTACATAATGTGACTCGAAAAGCTTTTTAAGGCGCTGTACCCAAGCTATAGGTAGCAAAGGTAGTCGCGGGGGTGAAGCAGCATGCGCGCGGGGGCAATTTGTAAGAAAAGATGTAAGAAATTTTGCACTTTTAACTTAATATTTAAAAAATTACAGGACTGAGTTAAAAAAAAAAAAAGGTTGCACTCCAGGAGTGCCGGTAGAAGTGAAAACTTTTTTGTTACTATGTTTTATTTTAAAACTGGAGTAGTACAGATATGAAATTAACTAATTTGAATGACGTCTTACTCATTTTCGATCAGGGTCACGTGACCCTGACGCGAGTTTTAAATTTTTTACCCATTACAGAAAAAGTGTACAACGCCGCTAAAGAAGTTTTCACTTCAAAAATTAGATAATGTCTTTAGAATATGAAATTTCCTCTGTTATATAGTTACAAAAAATATAATGGTTACCGCTGAAAAAATTGAGAATTTCCAGACGAAACATTTTTTTTCGTGGTCATAGGTACTGACAATTTTTTTTTCGTAGTTCTAGACCTCTTTTGTAAATTGTTTTTGTTAAAGTCTTTACTTTATACATTTGACTATACACTGTATTTTTTTCTGGCTTGTGGCATGTACAGAAACCGCTAACTTTGCGACGTAAAACTAGTCGTTTACCTAGAGTGTTCGCTATGTACAGCGCCTTAAACCGTTTCTGTCGCGGGATTGTCTTGTGTAGCGGGACTGTCTTGGCAGGTAACCGTGGCCCCGGAACGTGAAGGACTATTGAAGGACACCGTGGATTATAGTCAGTACAATTCTGACAGTTCCCTCCTGCCCTGGTTGGGAGGAGTCATTATTTTGATTATTGGACTTGGGCATAATCCGTGGTCGGACGGCGAGTCCCCAATATTCGCCGTCCGCATGCCCGCTTGATTTTAACTGGATTTGGAATTTGAGACGCTGCAGTTATAAGCCTAAAGCCGTTATGCCCCTATAGTCAGAGTCCTTTAAAAGGCAGCGTGCGAAACCACATGAGACAAAAGTTAGTTTTTTTAATATTATCAATAACATGCTACAAGACAATATGGATCAAAGTTGCCAGTCTTATCGTAATTCTAGCATAACATATTGTACACAACAAACCAATACCCGCCATATTGGGCCAATATGTAGTGGCCAACATTACCATAATGTCCAAGGAGATTTATTGTCCTCCCCAGACGCTGACCTTAGCGAAGTTTGTTCGTTATATCGAGGTAATATCTACTAATAAAAGTTATAAATATGATTTGTGGTAAGCCACGTCTTTATATATCTTTTATAGACTTGAATAATACATTTTTGCTAGATTATGTCTAGGGGTTTATGTCAGACAAAACCGCCGTCTAGTCCACTAGGGTGATTGATATTAAATTATACTTTATTGTTAATAGTTTTTACTTATTATCGACTTATCTGTATATTGTTATTGATCTAAGGTCGGTATCTTCCAAAGGTACTATATAATGGCTGCTACACACCTTACGATAAATCGTTACGATTAGTCCGTACAGTTCAAACTGCAACGATAAATCGACAAGTGTGTATGAGAAAAATCGAACAAACTGTACAGTTTTTCTCATACACACTTGTCGATTTATCGTTGCAGTTTGAACTGTACCGACTAATCGTAACGATTTATCGTAAGGTGTGTAGCAGCCATAATTCAATTGTTTTTTTTTTCTCCACACTAGGAATTTCTCCTGCATCATAGTTGCGTTCAAACAGAAACTTACATACACAAATACCCAGCGGGGCTATTGCGTATCTAGGTGTCTGTGTGGTGATCATCAAATACAAAAAGTTAAATGCTGTCAAAAGTTAAATTTCGCATTGGCTTTTGCATTTGCAATGAAACTGATAAATGTAAATGTTCCCTAATATTAACTATTCTAACGCTCTTGAGGCACTCCACTCCTCAACTTAGCCTCATAACAGGTATCAAGCCATCCAAGTTCAGTGGACAACCGCTAGTCAGTGACTAACAAGTTAGCCAATAGCCCTGCTGACCATAGCTACTTGTCGGTCATACAAATATTTCTCGCGTACGGGGATTCAACCGGATCGAATGTATAAAATTAGTATAAATAAAAAGAAGTAAGATTGTATATTTTGTTGGAAATGCCTGTAATTTGCATGGTGTGCATTATAAAGAGTATTCTATTATCAGTGGCGAAGCTAGGAGGGGGACCCTAGCCCGGGGCCTCAAGCAGTGCAAATTACAATAATTTCTACAAAGAAATTAAAATGACCTACAATTATCTATATACTTCTGGTGACTGATGAGTAGGAAGTAGAAACTGTGAGGTTTCTTACGTTTCGTGTTTTTTTACGATCACGTTTAGGTCAAACACCCCACCCTGCTCGCGCGAGGCCCTATGTTGCGATGGTGCAATAGTTATTTGTTATGCAAGGCTGCAAAGTTGATTTTTGGCGCGAGTACTTGAATTGAAAACTGAGCGAGCGAAGGATTCTAAGATTGAACCGCGAGAGAAACGAGCGGTTCAAATATAGAATCCTGAGCGATGCGAAGTTTTCAAAAGTACGAGACGCAGAATATGCGTGAGGTGAAAAATAACTTGTTAATTTTTTATTTGTTACTGGGAACTGAAAGATTACAAGACGCCTCGCAAAGCTGACGTCACTGTCACATCACATTTGGTGTAGATGACTTGGGGGAACCAAGTCTAGTTAGATTTTTCGTTCTGAAACAAAAAAGGTCCTCGCGCTTACGTCTTGCCCCCTCCTACATTTGGTCTCGCTACGCCTCTGTATTTATCTATCTACCTCTTCCGTGGGTGGAAAGTAGGCAGGTCTTTAGGGAACTAATAGCTACTTAATTTGAACTGAATAAATTAAATATACATTTAGTGGAACAAAATGACAAAAGGGATTAAGTATTGACTTTCTCATAAACATAATTCCATTGAACAATATTCATAATTATTTAAAGTGTCTATTTATATCGAGAAATGAGTCCTTTCAGCTTCCAATATGCTTTTCTTTTTTTTTAGCGTGGTAAAATCATCAAATGAGTCCTCCCCGGGCAGGGTGGGAGGGACTGTCAGACTTCTACTGACTAAAATCGACGGTGTCCTTCAATAGCCCTTTATGTTCCGGGGTCACGGTAAGGAAATAATCCCGCGACCCCGGCAGGCTTTGGCCCTCTGAGAGCTTCCATTATGCTAAAGTAAACACGCCTTTTCAATTTGTAGGTATGTACTAGAAATTAACGAGAATTCCTTTAATTATGTTCCTTTTTAGGGTACCGTACCCAAAGAGTAAAACGGGCCGTATTGCTAAGCCCCTTCGTAAGCTAGGCGACACAAGTCTTCCAATACCCTATGACTTTGGTATCCAGGTGACTATCGCAATACAAATCCATAGAGGTTTGTACACTAGTACGTGTCAATGCATACCAAAGTCGTAAGGTATCGGAGACTTCCGTCTCCTGGTGTACGAAGACGCCTAGACTCCACTGTCCGTTTGTTTGTCTGTCCGTCCGTCATTAGACAGTTGAAATTTTCACGAATGATGTATTTATGTTATCGTTACAAACATTAAAAAAAAAAAACAGAATAAAAAAATAATTAAGCGGGCCCGGTTTCATATAATTATAATGGACGGAATCCTTCGTGGGTAAATCCGACTCGCACTTGGCCGGTTTTTTAGTACAACAACTCAAACTTAATTAAAAAAGTACGTTGTTAAGAAAAAAAAACTCGTTACCTAAATAAAAACGTTTTGAAGCAACAATTCAGAGAAAATGCTTAATTACACAAACTAAAAATATTAATTAGTATGCTATGGTGTTACTTGAACAAGTCAGGTTAAGTTAATAAAATGTAACTTTTGTTAGTACGCTCATAAATATTGAAACTTTGTGGAAACATGCCTCCTTTAACAAAACAAAGCTTTTCATACATTTCTGGGTGTAAGAAAGAGAAAATACGCGAATTGTTTGAAACTACAGTTAGTTGGTTGCCGTGGATTTACTCAATTTCTTTAGGATTTTTTTATTACTACACTTTTTATAAAAAAAAAAAAAACGTTGCCCCACGCTAGGAATTTCTCCTGTACGAGTATCTTAGGTGCGTTTGCAAACATAGAAACTCACATACACAAACACCCAGACCCGGAACAACTACTTGTAGATCATACAAATATTTGTTCAATGCGGGGATCGAATCCGCGACACGCTGCGCGGCTGTCGATTGCTCAACCACTGCGCCAAACTTCCCGTCAACGTTAACATTTTCTATTTAGGGGAAGTTTGAAAGTGGCACCTATTACAGAAAAATATGAAAGGGAACCGTCTGTCTTGGTATGGACACGTGATGAGGAGGGATGACACTCATGTGACTAAGAGAGTGATGAGTATGAATGTTGATGGATGGAGAGGAAGAGGAAGGCCAAAGAAAAGATGGATGGATTTTCTAAGGATTGATATGAAATAAAAAGGATTAAATAATACTGAGAGCTCTAATAGGGCTGGAAGAATAAAACGTGATGCTTCGAAACATTCAAGCTATTGTCAAACAGACAGGCGTGGCGAACGCGAAGCGTTTTTGTTTCTAATGTATGGAATTGTTTGAAGCCAGTCACATAGACTATCGGATCGCTTTCGCTTTTCTATGTGACTGGATTCAAACAATTCCATACATTACAAATAAAAACGCTTCGGATCGCATTTGCCTCGCCTGTCTATTTGGCAATAGCTTTATTAATATTTAAGACTAACTTTTTGCATGACTAACAGAAGATAACACCCATAAATCCGACAAATAATAATCCTGTCAAGCAAAAAAAAATGTATAAAATTAATATAATTATTATTAGTCACGTGAAATCCACATTAAAGGCCCGTAAATTACTATTAGCATGAACAAACTGGCCATTCTTTTTTGTTATATATTTTTTTATTAATTAAAAAAACATACTTATGTTAACTGCGATGTCGGAGGTTGAAAGATAAGATAAAAAATCAACAGCTAGGCTGGTATTTTAATTAAACTAATCACCTTAATAATAAAAAAAACCGGCCAAGTGCGTGTCGGGCCACGCACAGTGTAGGGTTCCGTAGTTGCCCATCAAAATACTTATGCGAACTAACTAAACTGATTCGCTGAATTTAATTTTAAAAAGAAGAATTTTCAAAATCGGTCCAGGAGTCTTTGAGAAATCGGGCAAAATACATTTAAAAAAAAGATTACGACGAATTTAGAACCTCCTCCTTTTTTTGAAGTTAGTTAAAAATAGTTGACGATAAAAACCTACCTATCCCCAAAAAACATACCGTAAAACATACCTATTAAAGCTGTAAAAATAAAGTTGACAAACTTACATTTGCAGTTGAATAACATGTTCTCCGATACATTTTGTTTAAGAAAAATATTATCCAAGTACATTTTATAAGTTGGTCTACTATTACTCGTAAAGTTGTAAAGCCTACTAAGTCATGACAATTTTCTTTTAAACTTCGTTATATATACTACTATTGTGAATTTTTTCACACCCCCAAACATAACCGTTTAGCTGGTAGAGGGGGGGGACACTCGAGTCGAGCAAAATTTAGCACTTTAAAGCTTAATATTTCACAAACCAATTTTTTTATCAAAAAATTGTTAATGGAAACTATCAATATTTTTTAAAGACCTATTTAATGATACCCCACACTATGGGGTACGCGAGAAAAAAAAATAACATCCCCACTTTACGTGTACAGGAGATACCCTAAAAAAAAAATATTTTACGAGATTTTATTTTACCACTTTTTCGACACAACAAATCCATATATTTACTCCAAATTACAGCTCTCTAGTACTGTGCGTCTCTGAGCTAAACTGCGGACAGACGGACGGACGGACGGACGGACGGACGGACGGACGGACATGGCGAAACTATAAGGGTTCCTTGTTGACTACGGAACCCTAAAAACATGTTTAAAATTTGACGTCGTGGTAGGCCCAGATGAAGATGGCGGGATGAGATAAGTTGTATTTTTATATAATTATATTTGTCCGAAACGTATGTAGATGAGCTGGACCGCTTTATGAAGTACTTAGGAAGGAGTGAAAGGCTTTGCCCAGCAGTGGGACACAATAACCTCCATCATCATCTGCATCATCTGCCTAGCCTTTTCCCAACTATATTGGGGTCGGCTTTCAGTCGAACCAGATTCAGCTGAATATCAGTTTTTTACATGGAGCGACTGCCCATCGGACCTCCACAACTCCACAACCCAGTAACTGGGAAATACGATACACCATGGTAAGACTCATGGGAAACAATAACCTCCAATAGAATATAATTAAACTACCTATTATTTGCTTTGTTTAAATCAACTGTTATTCTAGACAAAACAAAATAGGTATATCTTTGTATATAATGCTAATTTCACAAAATATATAACCTAATTCCACAGTTTTGAGCGCGTTCAAACCGTGTGATGCGATTAAACATTCTTAATTGTGACTTAAATAAGCCTGACTTGTTCAAAGTTCTACACGGCCCAAAAGCTCGAAACAAATATCTGTTAGGCCACGCCACGACCTACGCGCTCAAACGACATAATGCCGGGACAACGACTGCGGAGAAAACTGTCAAACACGAATCACTCATTTGCAATTAAATATAAAGTATTTTTTGCGACAATCAATTTAAAATCAGGTGTATATCCACTTTTTAGGGTTCCGTAGTCAACAAGGAACCCTTATAGTTTCGCCATGTCCGTCCGTCCGTCCGTCCGTCCGTCTGTCCGCAGCTTAGCTCAGAGACGCCCAGTACTAGAAAGCTGTAATTTGGTGTAAATATACGGATTTGTTGTGCCGAAAAAGACGTAAAATAAAATCTCGTAAAATATTTTTTTTTTAGGGTACCTCCTGTACACGTAAAGTGGGGACGTTTTTTTTTTTCTCGCGTACCCCTTAGTGTGGGGTATCATTAAATAGGTCTTTAAAAAATATTGATAGTTTTCATTAACAATTTTTTGATAAAAATATTCGTTTGTGAAATATTAAGCTTTAAAGTGCAAATTTTTGCTCGACTCGTGTGTCCCCCCCCTCTACCAGCTAAACGGTTATGTTTGGGGGTGTGAAAAAATTCAGAATAGTAGAATAAATAACGAAGTTTAAAAGAAAATTATCATGACTAAGTAGGCTTTACAAGTTTACGAGTAATAGTCGACCAACTTATAAAACGTACTTGGATAACATATTTTCCTAAACAAAATGTATCGGAGAACATGTGCTTCAACTGCAAATGTAAGTTTGTCAACTTTATTTTTACAGCAATAATAGGTGGGTATGTTTTGGGGATAGGTAGGTTTTTATTGTCAACTATTTTTAACTAAATTCAAAAAAAGGATGAGGTTCTCAATTTGTCGTAATCTTTTTTTTTTAATGTATTTTCCCCGATTTCTCAAAGACGCCTGGACCGTTTTTGAAAATTCTTCTTTTCAAAATTAAATTCAGCGAATCAGTTTAGTTAATTCGCATAAGTATTTTGATGGGCAACTACGGAACCCTACACTGTGCGTGGCCCGACACGCACTTGGCCGGTTTTTTTTATTTTTTTTATTTGGATCTAACCCGCCATAATATTCCCAAACCACTGCAACTCCTGAAAGCCACAATCGACAGAGGCAACCGCCAGACAATGAAGCTCGACGTGTCCCTGTGAATGAATTTACCTGTCTTGGATCCTGCAACGAAATTAATCAGAAAATAATAGTGGAGGAGTAGGAAAAATACGTTTCCACTATTAAATTTGTTAATATTCGTTTGGTGACAGTTGTGGTTGGTTTTCAGTTGAAGCGCTAATGAATTTTTGCTTGAGTGGGCTCTCTATGACTACTTAGGTACGTTAATGTAAGCATAACCTAATTTACCTACACAATGCCCGTGTATCACCGAGACAACTCGGAAACAGGAAACGCTCGCTTCGCATCTCCCGATGTCGTGAACAAGGTACTAAGGCTGAAACAAAACTTCAAAAGCGAACACTGTGGTATTTTTTGCAAAAAATTACCTATGTTACAACTGTTACAAGTCTGACGGTATCCCGTCCTGCCCTGTGTGGGAGGACTCATTTAATGATTTTACCACGTAAAAAAATGTCTCTATTGTTATGTCTGGATAAAAGGTTTCCTCAAGAATTAAGCAATATTCGTTTCACTTCTGATCTCTAGACTGGATACAGGCCTTTCCAAATTGCTTAATATCCGCCTTTCCAAATAGCCACACCTGCACTGCACCCATGCTAAATAAAAATAAAAGGAGAGGTCCACCTACGCTAGTCTATTTGCAAATACCCATCATTATGATAGATTGTCAAATAAATTCCGAGAATCACCAAATTATATACCCAAGGTCAAAAATCTAATAGTGAACGAGGGTACTCATATTTCTTTTCGTACAAAAATAGATTCAGATGATCAACATATTATAGAAATAAAATATTAACGGCCATTTATAATGGTCTTGTTTTATTGTAAACTAGCAGTTGCCGGCGGCTCCGCCCGCTACAAATCGAACATTATTATCGCACCGGAACATAATATTGGAATAAAAACTATCCTATGTTTTAATCCAAGTTATGAACTATCTGTGTACCAAATTTCGTTCAAATCCGTTCAGTAGTTATTGCGTGAAAGTGTAACAAACATCCATCCATCCAAAAAAAAAAACACTTTATAAGATTAGCAGGAAAATAGGATATTATATAGGATAGGATTAGTAGGATAAGATAGACCTAAATCTAGTATTAAAGTCTTAGTAACGTCTTGAGATATTAATTTATTGTCCATTTAATTTAATGACAAGATTTGCTGAAACTATAAATTATAGTGCTGTGACACTTATGCTAATTGATCTTTGGCAGAAGCTAGAAAAAAATAACACGTTTGTTTAAAATTTACAAGGCGACTTCACCTATACCACGCAGAAGCTCGAATGATTTGTATTATACAAAAAAGTAGCGATTAAAGAAATGCCTAGTAGAATTTTTATTCTTTTTTCGTTTTGAGAGCAGTGGTGGCCCGGTGGTATCGGTCCCGACTTACGAGTTGTAGGTCGTGGGTTCGAACCCCGCCAGGCGCATTACTTTGTGTAATTCATTTCATCACCACTGCTCTCAAAACGGTGAAGGAAAACATCGTGAGGAAACCGGCATGTCCTAGAACCAAAAATTCGAAGACATGTGACATCCACCAACCCGCACTGGGCCCGCGTGGTGGATTATGGCCCACTCCCTCTCACAGAGAGGAGGCCTGTGTCCCAGCAGTGGGAACATAATAGGCTGATGATGATGATGATGATATTCTTTTTCACCAACAGAAAGCATAGGTACCCATCCAAAGAAATGTTTGTAAGCTTTAGAGAAAATTCTCCTCTCCCCCCCTGCCCTCTTTGGTCGCGGGACTGTCTCATCAGATAACCGTGACCCTGGAACGTAAACGGCTATTGAAGGAACACTGCGGATTTTAGTCAGTACGAGTCTGACAGTCCTTCCCGTCCCGCCCTGGGTAGGAGGACTCGTATGGTGATTTTAAAACGTGAAAAAGTTTTTTTTTGGAGCTGAGTGTAGTGACATGACTGCCAAAAGAAGGTGACTCTTCTCTGAAGCTTACTGTATTTTTAACCGACTTCAAAAAAAAAAGTAAGTTCTCAGTTCGACCTGTATGTATGTATGTATGTTTGTCCGCGATTATCTCGCGTTTGGCTGAACGGATTATGATGCAGTTTTCAGAAAAGTGTTTGTTACATTCTGGGGAAGGTTTTAGTATATAACAATAATGGATATCTGGTGAAGTTGCTTACATAGATCCGTTTTGCTTAATAAGATTGTAGATTTTCAAAGACACCGATTTATGAAGATTTTTGTTGATTATCTCAACTAAAAAGGGAAAAATAAAAAACTTTTTGAAAAAAAGGGAACCGACTTCAAAACCATACACAAAGTCGGTTCCCCTTTTTTCAAAAAGTTTTTTTTTTTTTAATAGCCTAGTTTTTGTCCAACTGCTGGGCAAAGGTCTCCCCTTTTTCCTTACAATCCTCTCTATTTTGGGTTATTTCTGACCACGTCTGCCCCGCGAACATGATCAGATCGACACACCACCTCCACCGAGGTCGACTTCGACGGCGATGTCCCAGGCGTCCAGTGAGTTCTTTGCCCACTTATTTGAAAATCTAGCAGTGTGCTTTAATTGAGGTATCGTTTTACGTAGGTCATAAAGTACCTACAGGAAAGTAAGTGCCTAGAACGATGTCAATTTGATCGTCACTTGAGTGACCGCACCTTATTTGAAAGCGTAATCATTGAGTAGATTCACATCTCGACAACGTTCGAAAGGGTTATTCCCTGAGTACCCCGTTCGCCGAGGCCCCAGAGACGACTCCGAATGCCTTCATTTCATTTTTCAATTTAATTTCACCCTAAAGTCATAGAAAATTAGTAAGTACTGCTGTACAAATAATACTCAAAGAGCACCAGGCTTCGATTTTACGCGGGTTGATGTTTGAAAATAAAATACAGTTTTGTCAGTATTTATTTCTAGTAGGCCAGTTACACACACTTTACGATTGTCAAAAGACAAAAAAAAAAATATAAAGCTACAGTCCCCAGTCCCTAAACATCATCATCATCATGTCAGCCAATTGCCGTCCACTAATTGGAATCCCCCAAAGAGCGTCACAAGATATAATAACTGGTGGCCTACCAAGCGAAAGTAATTCCAGTGTGGGAAAGGGACAAAGCTATACAAGTCGTCTAGCACCACCTCGTTTCCACACTGGAATTACTTTCGCTTTTGACGTGATAACGTCTTATAATTCGATGGCCGGCTGCACGCACGAAAAAAGATGACAACATGCGGCGTTACCTCGCTCGGTAGCGTTCCATATCAACGGCTTGTCAATTGTTTGTTTATAGCAACGTAAGTGCAGTATTTTCTTATGACGTTGGCACGTTCAACTATCGTCAGTAAACTGACTTTACAGACAACCGTTCTTTTCTTTGTCTTTAATAACTGTGAATGTACTGTAGTTGACCTCTCCAAAGTGTAGATCTCTATCTATACATACAGGGTGACTTTTTTACCACCGTCCAAAATTTTTCTATGCATTAGGTATCAATCACTAAACCCATTTTTGAAAAAAAATCGATACGTCAAATTGTCATATTAAATCATTTTCTCATCCGCTCTGTGTGGTCACTAAGTTAAACGTTAATAAATATACACTTGCCGACGCATGAAACGGGCAGAGCGCACCCCGCTGACCCCCCGCCCCGCCCCGCTACACCTGAGCGACACATCACAGCGCGGTGTCCAGATTCATCAACTTTTTATACATAACATTGAGACGTGATATCTCGATATTTTTGTATTGATTGATACAAAAAGAAAAAACACGTATTCAATGATTTTCGCCAAAGATTAATATATTAAAATTTGGATGGTGACTAAAAAATCATCCTGTATAATAAAATCGTAGAAAAGCAGTGTTTGTGCACGCTAATCTTCGGAACTACTGGACGGATTTGACTGATTCTTTTTTTGTTGTAAAGGTATTACGTCTGGCCAACACATAGGCTATAATTTATCTTGAAAACTTGAACACCTGATGCAGAACTGCAATAGATCAGCTAAAGTATAAGAGATACAAAAATAGCTCCATAGCAAAAATTGTTCCACGCGATGAGCATTTTCTGCTGAGAGAATAAATCTGAAGATATGGAATACCTAAAGTGGAACTTCGAGAGCCCAGCTACAATATAACATATACAGTAATGACGTCTTAGCAAGAGTTGTTCATCCTGATGAGCACTCTCTGTTGTCGTATAAAAACTGAAGATCTGGAACACCTGATGTGGAACTCCAAGAGCCTAGCTACACTATAACATATACAGTAATGACGTCTTAGTAAGAGTTGTTCAGCCTGATGAGCACTCTCTGTTGACGTATAAAAAATGAAGATCTGGGACACCTGATGTGGAACTCCAAGAGCCTAGCTACACTATAACATATACAGTAATGACGTCTTAGTAAGAGTTGTTCAGCCTGATGAGCACTCTCTGTTGACGTATTAAAATTGAAGATCTGGAACACCTTATGTGGAACTCCAACAGCCCAGCTACATTATAACATAATAAGAATGACGTCTGAGCAAGAGTTGTTTAGTCTGATGGGCATTTCCTGTTGACTTACAAAAATTAAAGATCTGGAACGTCTGGAATCGTCACGCGCATCCCGTTGTTTTCCCGGCCCCAGGCTCTTAGAATTTGACATCAGTCGTTTCAGATCTTCGGTTTTGACGACCCCGTTGCCGCTGGCATAAGCAACAGGATCCGCGTACGAAGTCGCGGGCAGAAGCTAGTTTAGAATAAATAGAAGAATTCCATGGACGAGGACACTATTTAAATCAGAAAATTATTACAAAACCTTTATGAAAATGTTCATCTTCTTCCTCATTATAGGAGAAATAATTATGAAAGTCAGTTAATGAAATTTTGAATTTATGCATGAAGAACACAAAAAAACATAATCAAAACTTTTCTGTTTGTTTGTAATTAGTTTTAACTGCGTATTAAAATACGCAAGAGAAGAGAAGAGCTATAGCTTTCACGCGCGGCTTCTTTTGCGTTTTTTTTTATTTATCTTATCTGCCAGTGGAAGCAATTAGTTGGCAATCTTTCATAACAATCGGATGAACTATATGGCAGCGTAAAATGTACGTAAAGCATAATTATTATACAGTACAATTTCGTACGAAAACTTGGCACTGACCTCCCAAATTACGTACGCCGGACATACTTAAACCGTCATGCTAAGGGCATTTAATGCACCCTCATATTAATATAATATTATGTACTCCAACAAGGTTATTTTGCGAGTAAAACCGCAGTAAAACGGACAAGGTATAAAATATCCTCACGTGCGTCGTCTTGGCTTGTTGTAACTAAAATCCAGGGCCGTATTTAGTGTAGAGGCCCAGGGCACTAACGGGACTAATGTTGGAAATAAAAGTAAGCCAAATAAAACAAATTCACTAACTCACCACCTCGGACACCTTAGGTTTTTATTAAACCTTTACAAGGCACAGTCGAAACTAATAAAGGATTTGCCGTTTGGCAGACATTTAGTTAAAATAAGGGTAGGAAATTGTAGGGGTAGGAGTAGGATTGTAAGGGTAGGAGATATAAAATATAAGATGAAAGTATGTGCAAGAATTTCGTTGTTACGATCATTCATCTTTCCCTGTCGATTGAAAACTAATTTCAACATAATTATGTCAAAGATTTTTGGTAATTCTACCCTCGAAAGGGTTATAAAGGGGCTTAGTCATCTTTTTTTTTTTTTTTTTTTTTTTACGTGGCAAAATCATCAAATGAGTCCTCCAGCCCCGGGCAGGGCGGGAGGGACTGTCAGACTTCTACTGACTAAAATCCACGGTGTCCTTCAGTAGCCTGTTATGTTCCGGGGTCACGGTAAGGAAATAATCCCGCGACCCCGGCAGGCTTTGGCCCTCTGAGAGGGGGGCCCCGTCATTATTATGACGCTCTTTGAGGCGCGCGTGGGACACAACGCGCCGTCGACCCGGGCATGGTCCATGGTCGGGCAGCGAGTTGCCCTTTACTCGCTGCCCGCATGCCCGCGCCTACGGTGGCCGGAGATCGTCTTGCGACGTCCGTCGCCGCGGGCGTGCACCACCGCGGTTGGGGCGGAGGGAGGACACTGTCCTCTCTCGCGCGCGGCCCGCCTCCTCCTTCGCGAGCATTACTGCTTCGCAGAAGGAGGCGACCGCCTCCCACTCCGTCTCGCCCCGCAGCATGGCCGCAACCAATGCCGGGCGCGAGAGGTCTCCGCCTATCGCAGCCGTGAGGACACGTCGGTGCTCCGCCCAAGCTGGGCAGTCCTGCACCGTATGCTCCACCGTGTCCTCCGGGCGATCTTCGCAGTGGTGACACCCAGGCGTTTCCTCCTTCCGCATTAGACACAGGTACCTCCCGAAGCATCCGTGCCCGGTGAGGACCTGCGTCAGGCGGAAAGTAAGGACGCCATGACTTCTCTCTAGCCACTCCTCAAAGAGGGGTCTTACCGCCGCAATTGCGGCGTGCCCGGGCTTAGTGATCTTGGTAAAAGTTATGTAGTTATTTATACAATCAGATACTTGATACTTGAATCACTTCTTTTATGATTAAGTAGTCGAACTCTGGGTTAAAATAGGTTTTTTCGGTAGCCCTATTATGATGTTAGCAGGAAGTAAGAGCCCCTTAGTATTACAAAGCCCTGGGCATGTGTGCAGAGTGCCCTTTGTAAAAGCTGGCCCTGTCCATAATATCCGATTTCCACGTGTGTTTTAGTGCTATGTTGTCGTGTGTCGTCCCGTGCTTGTACGAAGCTATTAGGAGATGTATGACTGTATCAGGTTTCTGTACCAGCACTGCACATGCCCAGCTTCCTTTATTGCAGGAGCCATTAATGGATAAATTATTGTATTGTTATCTCTCCTTGTTGAGAAACTTACAGAGAGTTCGGGATAAAAAATGACCCAGTCAACATGAATTGAAATGAATTTCAATTATCTTCACGTATGCACAAATGTAAGAAGGTGATGATTTTGATTTTATAAATTCGAAAATGAATCCAGTATATAAGTTGTTCACATTGACAAGATAACCAACCTCTTTATAAGTAAATAAAATAATCCATCTTAATTTCTTGATAAGAAAAATATAAGTAATTGTATATTCAATACACCTTTTAATGTACTACAAAAAATAAACATATTAAGATACCATATTCAATTGAAAAAATGTGCACGATAAAAATACATAAACTTAGTCAACTTAATAGTTTTACATAAAGCGACTGATGTCTCACTTTTCCTTCGAGAAAATAAATAACCTCTTACGCGACATAAAATCCCTCAGGAACGAATAGGAAGGCATATTTTGTAGCTGGAAACCGGAAAAAAGACGAAGCAACTCCATCGTTTACACTTTCCAAGCCTTAATGGATTATTAGGAAAATTACTTGTAACAGGAAACTAGTACTTTAATGACAACATTTTCTTGTAAAACAGGGTTGTGATGACAATGTTGTCTTCATAAAAATCGGTAAAGTTAATACGGAGAATGTTTCCCGTTAAAGTATTAATAAAACAAGCAATACATTTACCTAGATTTTCCCCGACATATTTCGGAGTCGGAGCGTAGCCACGTATTATACTCAATGGGAGGCAGGAAAAGAAAATCCTAGATTATATTGCTTTGACCGTTGTTTTTTAACATATTGAGTATCATACGAGTAGGAATGTCGAGGTAGTAATTAAAAAAAGTACATAAAAATCAGAAGTCGCAAACTATGAGGCTTGTCATAATTTACCAGGAAATGATCGCACTTCTGTTCCCAAACGCATACATTCCGAAGTTAGAGTGAACAGACTTCTTCTGGGTAAGCTCACTGCTTCATAAACTTTATCACCTCGGATCTAGTCAAGAGTAAAACTATCTCAAAAAAAAACCTTTGGCTGTTAATATTTAGCAACAAGCTCATATGTTGAATAATAATGTATCGTCACAGGTACTTCCTAATTTCAAGTAAACCATATGAGTCAGAAATGCAAGAGTCATTCAAGCTACACAAAATGGCTGTCACGAAGTAAACACAAAATGGCTGCCACGAAGTATGCATAAACATTTTGTGCTTGCAATGATATTTCATAACTGCATAATACAACGGGAAGATTCGCCAGAAACGAGTGGAAATTCGGTCATCAGAATTTCATTATGAAAAGATTAGGTTTCCGTCGCTCTTTGTGTACAGAACCTTGGGTTTGACACGTGTTCTGAGGATCGCGTTTCAAGGGAACACGGGTCTATGTTTGATTGTGTATCGTTTTAAGTACTTTCACTAATGGCGATCAATTTCTTCGTATTTATTTCCTGTCATCTATTTTTTAATAAGATTACTATTCCCGAAGGATAATTTTCGCGTATATGACAAAAATTATACTTTGTGAACGTAATATTATTAGTATAAAAGATGTCCGTTACCATAAACCGGAATTAGGTAGAGTTATTTTGGTACTTGCATCGAAATGTTGATATTAATAATATGGATCTTCCCAGGATTTCTAACAGACAATCTCGTGTGGAAAACAGTATAATAAAATAAATAATAATAATAAAAACATCAGAGATAGATCCGACAAATAAATTGTTTAATTAATAAATCATGGGATTTTTCTGCTCTTTAAAAGTAATTCCGGGATTTCGGGCATTTCCACTTTATTCTTTCGCAGCGTTAGTACATGAATAAGTTTACCTAATTCCGACCTATGATTATTACAGACCTATCTCTGTACCAAATTTCAGCCAAATTACCTCAGCAGTTTTTGTGTGAGAGAGCAACAAACAACCATCCATCCATATAATATGTATCCATCTATCGATCATCACTACATTAGACTTACCTTTTTACCCGACTACGGAGAGTAATGTATTTAGCAGTTTATGTATACATATTTGAGTTTTTGAGGAACTCATCGAAAATACAGACCTGCGGCCGTATTACAACGTCTTAATATCAGGCTTGTTCCAGCGAGTGAAAGTGACAGAGCTATACAAGTCGTCTAGCGCCATCTCGTTCACTCGCCGGAACAAGCCTGGTTTTAAGACGTTGTAATACGGCCCCTGGTGGCCTTACATGACGTCGTAAAGCGTGAATGGTTCCGCTTAGGGAACGAGATGGCGCTAGATGACTTGTATAGCTCTGTCTCTTTCCCACAGCCTAAAGTATCACGCCTTAAGACGTCATGGTAGGCCTCCAGCTCAAAACTCCCCTAATAATGAGTCTCGACTGTAGCTACTTGTTTTTCATCAGTATGCATTTACGCACATTTTAACTAGTCGGGATGCTTGTGTTAATATCCATCACCTATGACCAGTGATCTGAATAGGTCGATTGAATGGAGGTCATTGATCCGAAACGTATACATTAATATGGACATCCCACCGGAATTGATTTGATTTTATATAAAAAAACCGGAACTTAGGTAGGAATTGATTATGCCAGGGTTGCGGAATTTGAACTTTGATTTTTGATTTTGACTACCAATGTTAACAATATTTTAATTGAATCCGGAAATACCGGAATTACTTTCCGGAAAAATGGCATAGGTACCTATGTGTGCATTTATGATACAAGTACCAAAAATCAATCTACCTATTCCGATCTATGCCAATGACCTACCCAGAAACCAACCTAAGTGGAGTGGAGCTTAACCTTGAAGATCGACCTTAAGAATTTCATTCATAACGGCCATGACTTTGAAGACATCTTAGAACCTTCCCCGACCTCCAAAGGCGCTCTACAAACAAACTATTGATACTCTAACTCCAAGACAAAATTAAACATACCGCCAACTTCTAAGGGCCGGCAATACTATTGAGTAAGTCCGTCGGTGAAACACAAAGCTATTCCGTTTACTGTTTACGAGCTTCCGACCATAATGCCGTACCAAAATGACCACTAAACCGTTAACTTTAAACATTAATATTGCGTGTTTTCTAGGGAAAACTATTTGTTTGTTGTAAGTTTGTTGATTTGTGACTGTACTGCTTGTTTTCTTTATATCCTGTTTAGTTTTTAGTGTGAAGATTTATTGTTTACTTTGGAAGCGATTGTACGCTGTGTGCACCGCAATGACAGAGCCTTGTATTGACCATATTATTTGGGGACATACCTAAAATCTGCCATTTGCCATGCAATTATTGCCAGCTATATATTTTGCTGGCTGGATTTCCGTAAAAATAAAACCCAAAAAAAATATTACTTTTGGGACAAACCCTATTCATTATTAACCTAAACCACTGTAACTCCTGAAAGCCAGAATCAACAGTGGCAACCACCAGTATTAAAGCGCCGAGACAATGAAGCTCGACGTGTCCCGGAGAATGAATTTACCTGTCCTGGATCCTGCAACGAAATTAATCAGAAAAGAATAGTGGAGGAGGTCTTTTTTTTTTTTTTTTAGGTGGTAAAATCATCAAATGAGTTCTCCCGCCCTGGGTGGGGCGGAAGGGACTGTCAGACTCTTACTGACTATAAATCCACCCGTGTTCCTTCCTATACCCTTTACGTTCCGGGGCCACGGTAACCTGGGTTAAGAAAAAACCCGCGACCCCAGCAGGCATTTGGCGCGAAACACGACGCGCCACCGACCCGGGCTTGGTCCTTGGTCGGACGGCGAGCTACCCATAACTCACCGTCCGCAAGCCCGCTCCACCGCTGTGCCCTCTGCTAATCAGAGGGACACGCGTTGGAGCGTCCACACGACAGGCTATTCGCATACGGGCAAAGAGACCCCTTAGGCACACAGTGCCTAAGGAAGAGTTTTTGCCCGCATCCCAGGGTGCACCGGCCCGAAAAACTGGTCTTCCCCCCGGACGTATCCGAGAGGGAACTCCAGTCCACGGGCGCACGTGGAGGTTTCCTGTCATAGCACCCCAGTGGAGGAGGTCTAAAAAAAGGTTGTGATGCATAATAATCTTGACACTACGTCAGCCCACGGGTGTCCCCATGCACAGCATACATCGCGCTGTGATCGATTTGATGGACCCCACCAGTCCACCACCGACTTCGCACGTAGAGAGGCTTTTGAAGTATCCATGTCCACATCCTAACTAGCGGTGCGTTACGCAAAGGAACAAGGTAGATTTAAAGTCAGTAATAGTTTGACTGTTCCTTTCTGCTCCACCCAGGGCTAGGACTTTGATTTGGTACAGGGCAAAAAATAAAAACTTCATCGTGAATGGACGAATTATCACGTGAATCATAATCATATATATATATATATATATATATAAATAAGTTATTACAAGATTCTGCTAAAGTTACCGTTTAGGAACCCTGCTGGTCTAAGCTTTATGTAGGCGTATTTATACACGAGACATAAACTTCTACGGGAAGGTAGGTATTCGTCTTATTTTTTTACTCTGACGGTGACCTATTAGACATGTTGAAAACTGAAATTAAATAATATTCAACAACAAAATTGAAAAATAGATTTAAAACGGTCACACTTTTTTTAAAAGCAGTGTTTGAAAAATAAAAATAATGACCTTAGATATAGATTTAATATCTTTTTAAATATAAACAAATGCAAATGAATACTATGTAGGCACTTTTGATAATCAGATAAGTCTTCTAAAATAGATACTTAATATTGTCAAACCTGTACCTGTTTGGACTTTTTTAGTTTATCAAGACTCTAGCACGTGAAGTTCTTATAATTTGACAAACTTTTCAATTCTGATAAAGTTCCTTCTTCTATTGTACTGATACTGATACTGCTAGCCTTCTTAATCCCACTGCTGGGCAAAGGGTTAAAAATCTATTACATTTCATACAATATTTCAAGTCCTTATTTAACGAAATGATTTAACCGAATTTAATGAAACGCCATACGCATTAGCAGTATCAAAGGGTTAGCAGAGAACATGATGCAAATCTCATTTTACAAAAAGATTCCAAAATCTGTCACCGTCAAGGAAAACTTTAAAATCACTCTAATTTGAGCTACAACACTGTTTTCGAAACAGCAAACCTTTACTTTTTCTTGAAAATTTTACATATTTAATCAAAATAATAAAAGAAGCAGCCTTGAAGAAAACCGTTACCTACAAACTATCATAGTAAAATCGCTGCCTTGTATAACTTAAGCTCCCTCTTATACAGAAGAGTACATAAAGAGGGATCAGGTAATACTGGTCGTAATTGTGCCAAAATAAATGCGAAAATTCAGCATAAATCTTCATTAACACGAATTAGCAGAATCTAGGCTGGGACGTAATATGGCGAAAGGTACCTAAATCCTAATTGTCAATTTTATCGCATAAGCCGTATGTTAACCTAAATAATATGAGCTTAACCCAGAATGGAGTAAGATATTAACAGGGCTGGTGACATTGATGACCTTATGTGCCAGCAAAGGACACTGCGGACATCGGGTAATGGGTACCTCGCCGTCCGATCATGGAATCATGGACCAAACTCGGATCGTGGGCGCGTTGTTTTTCCACGCGCGCCTCACAGGGTTGTCAGCAATCTGACCGGGCTGCCGGGGTCGCAGTACTTACTGTACTGGTAACCATATACCTGGAACTTATAGGGCAAAAAAAGTTGGTTTTGTGTCCGGCTCTGATGTTGTGATCTTGATGAAATCGAAAACTCTTGAATATATGGAAGTCTTCTGTTGTATTTATGCATTTTGGCTGTATGCTATATGAACCCAAAGACTGGTATTCAGAGTTCAAACACGTTAAAACTTATAGCACAACATTGGAAAACCGTTAAAAATTGCAGCCTGCATGCCTAATTTTCTGACTGTACATACATACGCTCGGAAAACATAACCCTCCTTTTGGTATACTTAAAAAAAATACCTCTTCTTCCGCTCTAAGGTCACCAGGACCACAAATCCTCAATACAGCACCATCAATCGTTAACTAACATTCAATGCGCGCTTTCAGTGAGAGATGGCAGTACCTCTCGCCCTCCTATTTATTATTCAAGGGGTTTTTCCGTCCTTTTCTGGCTATTACGAAAGAAATGTGAGCACTTATATGACTTCTAATATATTGCAGTCGCTTTCCCACTTGACACCAAGGCCTCACAGACGTCAGACAACATTTGGCGCTATTTTTTGTAAGTAAAAGGACAATGGTAAATGAAGTGGGGCAGCCGTTGTGACAAAAAGCATGGAACCTTTAAGATTTTTTGTGGTGTCTTTGTGGAACAAGGCGCTTGTCCATTATGTGGAGTCCTTTGTAATGTTACTCCAAAATGTGGTAGTATACATATACAGACGTATGTACTAAGTAAAGAAAAGTAAGTAAAAAAAAGTTACATTAGTAGTTCTAGGTTACATTCGATCTAGGCCATGAAAACCGGATAACGGAAAATCCGGATAATGGACTGATTTACAAACCGGTTTCTCTTCGTCATTAATTTATAATCATCATATCAGGCGCAGGACCTCAACTGCTGAACATTATTATGCCTCAACGGAAAACCTCCACGTGCGGTTCGTTTCGGGTTCGGTTTTAAACGGAAAACCGAAAGAAACCGGCTGTATAAACAACCCGGTTTTAAGATGGTCTATTTAGAAATCATAAACAAAAAAAACTAGTTGTACTATGTGCGTATATTGTTACTACTTGTGGTGTGTGATTCAATGTTAACACAGCAATTATTTGTAATGAAACTGTCAAGTCTAAACTGAAATACTATCCTAGTAAAACTAATAAATAGCTACCAAAAAGGGCCGTGTACTACCTTACGACAAAACTTTCTACAAACTTATTTAATTAAAATTGTTGTAAAATTTTAGTACCTCCACATTTACTACGTGTAAAAGATCATGTTGCTTTAGGCGTACCTGTATGATCTAGACAGTTTGTTACCTCGACCTTTACACCCACAGTTTCACAAAATATTTTACCTGTAAACCTTCTTCACGACCTCAGGCGTCACGACTTTCGTTGACGCCGGAAATTAATTATGTATTATTTTAATCTTGTGTTATATCTATCTGCTACTTTAAAAATACCTACCTAATCTGTAGAGTGAACATAAGATTATTCCTATAAGAATAAATTCTTTAAAACTAAAATAATGAAAAGTAGAGTAGAAGTTATGACGATTTAGTTGTCCCTTATTTATCCATATCGGATGGGGTCGTCAATTTTGTCGACTTTGTCTTTGATGTTTTTGTTTGAGTGTAAAAAATATCGTACAATCCTGCACTTGAAGGAGGGGTAGGGACTTTGTTTGACTAAAAACCACCCTGTTCCTTCACATGCCGTTTGGCTGCTTTTAAGACAACATCATTCATTGCCTGCCATCCCGACAGGACCTTTTACTCCGTCCGTTTTACTGACAGCTTCTTGAGTCCACTCCGGCCTGGTCCTTGATCAGCTACAAGCTATCCATAACACACCGTCCGCAAACCCGTGCCTACGATAGCCGGAAATTGACTCCGGAGACTTTTCTTAGAACACACATTTAAGAGAAATTCTATAAAAGTATTAAAATCATCATGTAATCCCAATCTCGCGCTCAGTCGCGTCAAACGCACGTCTCTCTCGATCAGTCGCGTCAAACGCACGTATTGTGGCCAAGTCATTACACTTTATATAATTTCCTACCTTGAAACCGTGATGAGGATAGCTCAGACCCAAAATTCTAGGAATTCTCTCAATTAATTACACATCTAATGTGTCCAGAGAAATGTATATTATATACATTTACATAATAACTCGCGTATCCCCTGAAGGAGTAGGTAAAGGTGTCAATTGTACCCACTATCTACCCACTATTTGAGCCAGTTATGTTTATTTAAGATCCTATGTAAATGGAATAAGATTACAATGTCGTAATTGCTAGAACCCAAAATACTGTCAAATACCTCTGCTGTGCAGCTACAATTAAATAAGTTAAAAAAGGAGAAATGAATGGTGTTTTTTTTTTTAATTTTTTCCTTCCACCTAAATATCTTGCAGTTTTTGACGCGAGGCGTTAATGCGTATAATGTAAAAATTAACCGACTTCAAAAACCATCACAGAAAGTGTAAAATAACTTTTCTTTCGGAAGTGGCTTTGTTTTTTCATTCATGGACTTTATCCACCAACTTCCGAAAGATAAGTTTTTAACACTTTTTTGTGGTGGTTTTTAAATCGGGTATTTTTGTAAGTTTTTTTTTTTTTACCCTTTTTAGTTCAGATATTCAACTCAAATTCTTGTCAAATTAATAATTTTCTTCCACTTACAGAAAGTTACAGGCCTATAGTCTCTACAAATATTTGTTCCATGCAGGAATCAAACTCAAACCCAGTGAAGCACTGCACTAAACGTACCGTCATTCAATGTTGTTTTGTTGTCAATCAATGTTACATAATACATAATCACGCCTAAGTGAAGTACATACCAGTTTACTTACTTATTTAAAAATTTACATCCGGAACTTTTGTTTAAATCCGGATTTCCATGAATTCCTATTTCCGTTGTAATCCTATATCAAACACGTTCATTGTTTAAACAAAAGTTAATATTATTTAGACAATCAAGTTTATATTTAGATAAATATTATAACAGAGCTCATACATTTGCCGGTACATCTGTACCCACAAACACAGCTGGCTACTGATGTTTACTAAATCTATATTTGGTACTAAAATATTCAATGTAAATACAAAATGGATGAACAAAAGCGTTAAAGGTTAATGAAAACCGATTTAAGCTCAGCATTAATTTTATTCGGTTTTGAGTTGTGGCATTAATCATTCTGCGAATGGGCATAAATATTGAATTTAAATATGGAAGGACACAAGGTTGGGTCTCTTTTTATAAAAAGCAAACAAATATGAATAAAAACGTCAAAATCGTCGGATTAAGGATAGGTCGAACCGGTATGGATGCTGTTCCAAGCACTTTTGCCCTTTAGACAAATACCTAGAGTTGTATCTCAGTCATTGGTCATGTCTGTCGGAATTTGTCTGTACCAGTTTTGTCGATTCTTAAAATTTATTTATTTGAACGAACAGATGTATAGATATTGGCCAGAGACCTTTATTAAGGCAAGACGAACCTGCAACCAACTCCACATAAGTAATGAGTGACAGAGATGAAGCTAAAAGAAGCTGAAACTAGCTTATCTTTTCAAAGTTCGATGTGCGTTAATTTTATGGCCGTTAGCTATACCTAATGTTTTTTATCGGTGATAAAATTGCTTTGGATATGGGTGTTCAAGAAGTCGACTGAAAGGATTGCTCGAAAGGCAGAGAACAGTGTCTAATTAAGAGAATACAGGCTGCGGATAAATAGCGAAGCTGGGTTGTGTTTGGGAGGCTCGTCTAATCAATGTTTTTGTTGTGCTACGTACGTGTAATAATACAGATACAGATTGCGAATGTCTGATAAGATTGATATACTTTTTTGATGAGGTATAATTATTTGTGTTCAACAGTAGACATTCGGAGTGGTGTTGCATAAGCACACTTTTTTTTATCGTGGTAAAATCATCAAATGAGTCCTCCTATCCAGGGCGGGGCGGCAGGGACTGTCAGACTCGTACTGACTAAAATCCATGGTGCCCTTCAATAGCTCTTTATGTTCCGGGGTCACGGTAATGAGATAAGTCCCGCGACCGCAGGCTTTGGCCCTCTAGACGGGGGCCCCGTCACAATGCTGACACTCTTTGAGACGCGCGTGAAACACAACGCGCCGTCGACCCGGGCGTTTTCCATGGTCGGACAGCGAGTCGCCAATTACTGGCCGCCCGCATGCGCGCCTCGTCGGGATCCAGCGAGATCGTCTGCCAGGACAAGCACACTTGGAAAAACTTGGAGGACGCCTTTGCCCAGCTGTGGGACAGAATGGACTTGACAATAAAACACAGTCCACATTAATCAGTTGAGTTAATTGATTTATCCTTTGAACCAAATAAACACAAAAAAATGATTGATTATCCAATAACAAATTATGCCTAAAATGCCATCTCACTACTGCTGAAAAAAAGTCACTCCATTGAACATAAAGGGCAATGAGCAACACATCGTCAGGACTGATGTCATCATATCTTTAAAATCAACAAAAAAAAAATATTCATCTTAATTTGTTTGTGCTCTCAAAGAGTTCCGTCTCAACAGTATTTGCTAACCATTATTAAAACAGTTCGTTAATTTACTTTCAAACATCCGCAACTTCTGTCCAAGTTCGCAAGTTCGATTACTTCGAAACACAATTTGGGATTCTGTCGAGTACTTTATCTTCTTAACATTGTGATAAGGAGATCTGTTGCGCGAATTATGTAGATATTTTATCTAAATGAGCCTGCGTCCTAGCTTCTTCTTTCCGCTAAACCTGATAGATTCTCTATAGTAGTTTTAACGCACGTATTTTTTTTTTAAACCGACGAAAGAAAGAAAAAGTTTTAAAGATACGTACATTTTTGATTTGGTCGAAAATCATCGAATGACTCCTCTTGCCCACCCTGCGTAGAGCGGAAGGATTGTCAATTTTGTACTGGCTAAAAGCCATCATAATCCTTCAATTGCTTCAAGGCAGCACTCTTAAACCACTTACAAATTAATATGCTCTGTTGTGTAAAAAGTCAAGGACGCTTTCAATGAATGAGTCCTTTATGGCCTTCACAAAACAGGAATTTCGTTCAACGTTTATGTCACATCCCTGCAGTTTTCAGCCCAGAGGACGATGACAATCGAGCTTATCCTGTTCTACCGTAGAGATGGAGATGAGCGAAGAAGCTTCGTAGAACTTCTACGAAGCTTCTTCGCTCATCTCCGTTTTACTCGCCCGGTTTTAGGAGCAGCCTAATTAAGAGATCGAAGCTGCAGATAAACATTGAAGCCGGTTTGTTTACGAAGCTTGTATATATCAATGTTTTTGTTGGGCAAGGTGTAATACCGCCCAGGCCGACTTTACGGCGCGTCGTGTTTTACGCGCGACTCCAATAGCTATCACCAATCTGACGGAGTCCCATAGAGGGCTAAAGCCGATCGTGGTCCCGGGACTGTCTTAACAAGTAATCGTGATCCTGGCACGTAAAAGTCTATTGAACGAACACAGTGGGTTTTAGTCAGTACAAGTCTGAAAATCCTCTCATTTGATAATTTTAACAAAAAAAAGTTTTACTGGTACAAGTTTTAAGATCACAGCATATGCTGAGATAGTGGCCTTTTGGCCTCGAACAGGACGCATCTTTGCATCTTACTATGTTTTTTTTTTATATTAATATGTTTTCTGTTATTTTTTTTTTTATTAAGTATTCATTTTATGTTGTTGTTCTGTCCTGTGTGAGTCCAATAAAAACTTTTTCTTTCTTTCTTCTAAGTTGCAACTGTTTGGTACGATTGATATGTTTGTGTTGAAGTAGATGACATGATAGAAAGAGTTTCTTTTTTGGATGTGATTTGATCGCTTATTAAAAGAAATACATAATACGGCTACGCATCAATAACAATAAGTTCAAGGCCAAGAGAGGTTTACAAAGGTGATTTAATTAACAAACACCAAAAGATGGCCTTACACGAAAAAGAATAAAAAAAACTTTTTTCGCTCAGGTTTGGAGATGTTCTACCATGTCCCAAAAGTGCTATAAAATAGGCCATTTACTTGGCCTTAATAGTATAATTATTTAAATTTACCGCGACATGAAAAGAAGTGGTTTTATCTGTACGATTGTGTGTTTCTTTAACAAAAAGATTATCTATACACTTAAATCGTTTTTAGCTACATATAGACAAAAAAAGATACTTCAAACTAGATTGAACATAAAAAGAAAAGAAAAAAGTTCACATTTGAATAAAACAATGACTTGCAGTCTTAAGAAAGCTGTCTACATAAAGGACAATGGCAATAACACCGGGACAAAATATCTTAATTTAAAGTACCGTCTAGACTAACAATTAGTCCTAACTATTAATAGGAAAACTGTCTTAAAACGAACGGCTGTTATCGACAAGAATTAATTGTTTTAGCATCGGCTGTTTTTAGCTAACAAAACTAGGACTTTAGAGTAAAAAGGGAATGAACAATAGTCGACGCAGAATTGGCATGAAAAAGTCAGAAGGGCCTTTAAGTCCAAACAAAATAATCAGCCTATAGTGTTCCCAATGCTGGGACACATCAATCCTAATCTCTGTGATGGGAGTGAGTGGACTATAATCCACCACCCGGGCCCAGCTCTGGTTGGCAGATGCCTCTCATCTTAGTAGTTTTTTCGTTCTTTCAGTCGAAGCTCTTACAGCTAAATGATAGTATTTTACATGGAATAACTCTTATCTCGACTTCCACAACCCGGTTAATAACTGGTAATACGAAACCCTTTGATTAGACTGGTTGTCAGACCCACAGAAGTTCTGAGTTCAGACCACTGTCTACTTGTAATGACTGTAAAACATCTACATATGTACTTGTAATAGCTGAGATATTGATTCTTGCAAAGGCGGAACGGAAACTTGAATGGTAATGGACAGTCACCCATCCACAGATCAATCTTAGTAAGCGCGGCTTAACTTTAACAAACCTATTTGTACAGCTATTATTGTGAAGATACGAGCTCCTCTTCCTTTTTTGCCATGGTTCGCGAACCCATACTGAACCAATAGGAAAAATATGATCGATTCCATTCCGATCCAACGTCCATAAGCATGTTCTCTAATGATCCAATTCCCTAGTACCATAATAATGGCCATTTTGCAAATAATATAACGATTCCGGCCGTAATTTAAGAGGCTGCTTGCTTAAGTATACAAAATGAATAAGCATAAAAAGGGTACGGTTTGACCGGTATGATTTCATAGTTCACGTACGCAATGGAGCCACGAAGCGAGCGCTAATTAAATCGTGGTAAAATCATCAAAAGACTCCTCCCTCTCAGGACAGAGCGGGATCCGGGACTGTCAGACTCGTACTGACTAAAATCCACGGTGTCCTTCAATAGCCCTTTACGTTCCGGGGTCACGGTAATTCGTAGGTCCCGCGACCTAATTAAATCGTTAAAAAATATTATCGAGTTGAGGTGGGTAAAATATTTTGAGGTGACAAAAAAATGGCTTTTAGTTCTTCGTCATACATTTTTAATACAGTTCGGTTATCGACTGTTAACATTATATTATGAAGACGAAAAATAAAGTCGTTCTTTACTTTTACGATTCCATCAATCACAACTTTAATGGCGCATTTTCATTGGTCGTTAACTCGTTCGGTGTACAGCATACGGGGAGTCCTCGCATGCGAGATAACAACCAGTGAAAGTCACAAGTCGAATGTTCGTTTGACCGTCTGCGGCGATTCCCCGCTTGATTGATAACGATAGCATGCGGGTCTTATCAATAAATGGCGACAAACATGGAGGTTTTCCTACACTTCGTATATCGCTATCGACTAATAAAAACGTTTTTCCGAATGCGGGCCCTATCAACTAATGAAAACGGTTCCCCGAATGCGGGCCCTGTGGCATGCGTTATAAAAATCGCTCGCATCCCGCATGCGGGACCCAACAACTAATGAAAATGCGCCATTAGGGGTGATTAAAAAGTGTGTGGTACGGTTTAAAAAGAAAGTTGGACCTATATTTTCGTACATATCTATAAATGTCGGGCGTCCAGTGTCTAGGCCCGTGTCCACAATATTTCCGTCCGCATTTGACAGAACCTTAAGAGCGCTATGACATACTTAAAAAAAACACAGTTTCTGTCAATTTGACATCGTGATGCCCCCCGCATAAAAACAAAACACTAACGAAACAGATATGCCTCGTATACCAGGAAGAAAACAACATGAGCTTTTGCCACTTTTCTTTCGAATAAACAAAGTAAGATCCCGGGCTTCTAGACACTACTTATATTCATAAACGAATGGATAATATGATAAATGTATACCTATCAAAATTAAATAAGGGCCACTCATTTTATTACATTTTAAACCGCACATTGTGTCAATCTGCGAATTGGATATATTTAGAGATTAAACGAACTTACCTGTAAGTGAAGTTCTATCTTAATTATATGAAGGATCCATCCGAAGAGATTAGCATTAACACATGTAGTATCGCCTACTAGTACATGCCATTCCACACTATTTTGAGAGTATTTCAATAGTCTTTTTTTTTCTTTTTTTTTTTTTTTTTGCTGTGGGTAGTTTAGTCTACTTGGATACTGCGCTCGCAATTCGTGTCATTTAGTTTAGAGTCTAACCCGATATTAACTTCATATTTTACGATTGATAGGGGTACACCGAACTCATTCGGTCTCTACCGGGTGGGAGGGTTGCTAATCTCTTCGGATGGATCCTTCATATAATTAAGATAGAACTTCACTTACAGGTAAGTTCGTTTAATCTCTAATTATATTGCGGATCCATCCTCGAGATTAGCATTAACACATGTAGATTTTTAGAGATATGAATCGTAAAATATAGTTGGATGAAATACAAGGCTTGAGAATTATGAATAAGGTCAATAATTTTCAGGTAACTGTTTCTGTAGCTTGTGCTTTGCAAAGGCAAATTTCGAAAGTTTTATCAAAAAACGGAATAACTAGCATAGGTTGAAATTATCCAATTTTAGGACTGTTTATAGGAACGGAACGGGAATTTTAATTTTAATAATGAAAGGTCCCATACCCTTCATTATTAGACATTTTAATTTATTATAAAGTTTGTTTGCACCCTATGTACAGTGACTGTACGAAGAGATGGGTAGCATTTTTTTTTTTTTTTTAATATATATATATACAATATATCTTATTAGTATTATTATCTTTAAATCATAAATGTTCCTCTGGGTATCATTTATCAAGATTAAGTACCAGAAACATCTCGGGGCTGTTCACAGACAGAGAGGGTTCGGAACCAAAAACCTCATAAAGAATCTTTTAATATTTTCATTCCTGGGAATGTTTTCTTTAGTAATTAAACTTACGAGCAGAGCGGTTTGAATTTAAGGTTCCTTATTGGCACTATTATTATACATTCATGTAAAGAATTTCATAATATTTGGAATTGATGCCTAAAACATGTTATAAAAAAATAATAATAAATGAACCACCCTTTATCGCATCGTTTTATAGATGACAGTGGGATACCTCTTTTTGTTATCACCTCGCGGATGAGTTCCCTGCCGCTGGAGTAATGGTGTTGCACATGTGGCGCCGACTGAAATCAGTAGATAAAAAATAAATTTTTAGTTACCCGATATCACGATTTTTAGACACCACAAATCCTTTAAATAACCACGGCCATGTTGACCAGTGTGGGTCAACCATTAAACCCTTGGCATTTCCAGACTATCTTTATATCATAGTAAAGAATTAAATGCATATAAATTAAACTCAGAACAAGAAATTGTAAACCATTTACAGCATTCGGATTTGTATGCCAGGACATTTAATATTATTTAATCGGCTAGCGAAAAAATCTATGTTTGGGGGACTATAAATATTATTACATTTTTTTTTTTTTTTTTTTTTACAAAGACACAGTTTGCAAGTTGTACTCCACATTTGAATGGATACATCAAACTCCTGATATGCTTTAAAGTTCTCAGAAGAATGAATAAATAAAGCGAAAATCATATAGGTTACCATTGCTGTCTGATTGCAATCTGATGAATTATCTTAGAAAATATTTTAAGGCTTATATAAGCAGCCATAATTTTTAGATACCTATAATCGATAGCTCTCTCATCACCACACACAATTCCCCGCCCCCCCGTTGTTGAGATTCAAGATCATACTTATCTCCTTTAATTTTACAAACAGAATGCTTGTTAGCTTGACTCCACTATTCAGTCTAATTTTAATAATTTGGTTATCATAATGATAATTTTTATTTGTGTTTTTAAAAATTCTCGGTATATTAAATCTTCAAGTTTTGTATACTCGTACAGCCTGTTATACTTATGTACTTCGCAGCTGGGCAGGTAAGTACTAAGATATCAATAAAACTTGCATAAGTTTTTTAACTTTGCATTGAATAAGATTTTTCTCTTTGTGATTTAAAAAAAAAAAATTTTGTTTCTTTTATTTTTGGTAGCGTGACCTGAAACTTTCTCGTATCAAAAGCATATCCTAATTATTTGAATAAAAAGAGGAAAGGATTGGAATGATCTTTTTCCCTAAGTATGATAAAACCAAGGCTCGTGGGGAGATCTTTAGTTTCTTGCAGATTTTTATGACCACTTGACCTCATCCATAAAGCAAATGACGTCTAAATATTCCTTGTAAATATAAGTGTTCACCTTAATATTTTCATGACTGGCTTCATTACCTTTGTGAATACAAAACGGAGCAGTATTGTGGGCGAAAGGTAAAGTATTAAATTCAAAAATAGAATGCTCAAATGGAACCGGAGATATTTTCTATCCTGTTTATCAATGTTATCCTTTATGTCAAAAGAACATAACTCTTGACATCAGTTTTAGTACTGTTTTTGAGTCTTCCAATCTAAAGTGGTTACTATCAATAAGTCTATTCACAGATTTTTATTTCTATATTTATTTGTTTACATAATATTATAAACCTGAAGAGTTTATTTGGTTGAACGTGTCAATCTCAGGGAAATATGGGTTCGAATTGTAAAACTTTTCCGTGTTAAATAAAAATAGACTATATCTATTTATCTAAGAAGACTATTATGCTAATATCATGCTAACTTGTAGCATTGTATTGTCTTGACCAATAGTAACAATGGGGTTGAAACCACGGGAAACCGCTTATTTAAGTTAAGACGCATCTAGCTCTTGTACTTTAGTATTAAAAAATATTTTTGGTAATTATTGGCCAGGCTCAGCTTTACATATCCATGAAGTAGCTCCTAACAATAACCATTTATCGATGGCTTCATTGAAATGAGCTCTTTTTGAAAAGAATTATTCCCGAATACTCGCAAGTATTGCGTGAATTTATGTCCGACAGAAAAAAAGGGAATTTTATAACTCTTTTTATGTAGGTACTTATATGAAAGGATCTTTGGATCCTGCTTGATCATCAAGCATTCTTATAGAAGCAAGACAATCGAACAGCAGGCTTTCACCTGGTTCACCTGGTCTGAAGTTTCACCGCTGCTGTTAATGCTGAGGCTGCTTGGAGGAGCTGGCTAGCTGATTGGCAGTCGATGTCCACAAGCTGTTTCATCCTTTGTTCAAGTCAGAACCTGCACTGTGCGCTTGGATTGTTTTGTATATATTGTTTTATTGCGTATTCAATAGTATGAAGACAGCTGCTTTTATTTCCACCTTTAATTTAAAGGATTGGACCTGGTTCCTGGTCCACCTCAGGTTGCTGAAGTCTACATCTGTTTGTAGATCAGGAGAATCGGTTGATATTGGTCTGACGTAACAATTCATTGTTTAATTTTTTATTATATTCTCCATGTCAGAAAGGAGACAAAGTCCACTGAGGCCTGACCATTCGAGTCAATATTTGATTGTAAGAGACAGTCCCCAGTTTGATAACACGTACTGTCCGCAAACAATTTTACCAAGCACCATGCAACAGACCGAATGTACTGTTCGTTGGGCTGGAAAGTGACTACGATAGATTTTTGTGGCTGATTTGTAAAAAGTGGACATAACGTCCCCTGTAGCCTTGCAAGTCAATATTATATTGTAAGAGACAGTCCCAAGTTGTAATAACAAGTACTGCCCGCAAACAATATTGTAAGAGACAGTCCCAAGTTGTAATAACAAGTACTGCCCGCAAACAATTTTACCAAGCACCATGCAACAGTCCCAATGTACTGTTCGTTGGGCTGGAAAGTGACTACGATAGATTTTTGAGGCTGATTTGTAAAAAGAGGACATAACGTCCCCTGTAGCCTTGCAAGTCAATATTATATTGTAAGAGACAGTCCCAAGTTGTAATAACAAGTACTGCCCGCAAACAATATTGTAAGAGACAGTCCCAAGTTGTAATAACAAGTACTGCCCGCAAACAATTTTACCAAGCGCCATGCAACAGTCCCAATGTACTGCTCGTTGGGCTGGAAAATGACTGCATTATATTTTTAAAGCAGATATAGATCTGACATGGCCCTTTTATTGTGTGAAGGGACTAGGGAGACATGAGGTCTCCTGTAGCGTAGCCTTGCAATACGAGTCGATTTTTGATTGTAAGAGACAGTCCCAAGTTGTGATAACAAGTACTGTCCGCAAACACATTTATCAAATAAAATTTTATAAATAAATAAATCAAGCTCCATACAACAGTCCCAATGTTGGGCTGGTGCAAATCAAAATTACATTTTAAGTTGTGATGAAACCTACTGTCTATAAATTAAGTACCATAAGACAGTCCCAACGTACTGCTCGGTGGTGTATTTTAACCATAAAATGTTTAGAATAGATCATTCGAACTATTAATTCGAACTATTACTAATTCTATATTCACTTGTGGGTTACATAATTACAGTCTAAAAGACTGAAAACTAAATACTTATAGTTGAAAAATAAAAGAACGGAATGAGACTGTTCCGTTCTCCGTTCATGCGAGCAGATACTGTCCGCAGACTAGTATTTCCTAATTAGGAATAACAACATCATAAAAGTATGAAATTCTGAATTATTTTTTATAATTGAAACACTAATGTAAAGGGTAGGCAATAATGTAAATATATTATTTTGCATGCTTTAAGCGGGCAAAAAATGGTTTGTGTTTAAATTACCAACTGTAAGGTGGGTAGATACAATTATCATAGACAAATACATTATTTTTAGATTATTCTGGCCCTTATTAGTGTCAGTAGCACTAATTTCTTGAACAAAAGTAAAAACACAGGTATATGATATTCTTAATTATGTATTTTAGGACTAAACGAGACGGATATTATGTCGTCCGTTTTCGTATTAATGGATCTAACAGATCATTACGCAGTCTAATTAATTTAAAATTTATTGCGTAATTAGGTAGCTACACTCAGATTATAGGATGGAAAAAAGAAAACATACCTTGTGATGGTGAACGGGCAGCACAAACCTGTAGACGATAACTCGTAGTCTTCATCACGCGATCGACGCCGCCTGTTCTTCTAATTTTTCGTTACAGGACTTTTCTTCTATGCATTATTTTAATTTTAACAATAACACTACACTTTTTAAAATAACTTTTTTCTAACGAGCGCGTGTGGAACGGCGGAGCACTAAAACGCGAATGACACGAATTGCGAGCGCAGTATCCAAGTAGACTAAACTACCCACAGCAAAAAAAAAAAAAAAAAGAAAAAAAAAGACTATTGAAATACTCTCAAAATAGTGTGGAATGGCATGTACTAGTAGGCGATACTACATGTGTTAATGCTAATCTCGAGGATGGATCCGCAATATAATTGTAATTTAGGTACAAAGTGCGCATTATAAAGATTATTCAATTCCATTCTATAATACGAGTAAATTATCTTGTTATGATATCTTTCAAGTGTTAATTTTGTTTCTAGTGGCTAATTTTAATTCATAACTTATTTAATTAGATTTTTGAAAATATTTAGAATTTACGATTTGGTGTTTAAAATTTTTCAAACTTTTTCTTTGACTTATAACATCAAACAGTCGGGCCAATCTTCAATTTTTGGACTTCCGTTTTGGATAATGACGCCCGATACTTTTACTGCTGGTGCAACCATCCATTGACAAAAAACGAAAATATATATTATTTTAATTTCATTTTAGTTAAACGTAATTAAAATAATTTATATTTTTGTTTTTTGTCAATGGATGGTTGCACTAACAGGAAAAGTATCGGGCGTCATTATCCTAAACGGAAGTTCAAAAATTGAAGATTGGCCCAGTCATTTATGCCATCTATTCAGAGACATAATGGACGCAAAACCAGCCCCTTGGGGTGATTACGGTGACATAGATAAGGAGATATATAGCCAGAAGTGGTCGGTTTAATGCTCGAATATTTCCAACCAGTGGCAGTGGTACAAAATATTTGAAACTAGTGTCAAAAGAGACGGGTAATATCACCAAACGCCGTGATCCAGGAAGAAAGTGAGTAAGGCCCAAGAAGACCATCAAGTTCGTTAAACCGTGCAAAGAGAGCGATAATCTACTGCGCGGATCATACAAACTCCATTGCGACCAGCCACAAGCTCCCCTATAATTGACAAGACAATTTCGAATCGACACCATGAAGATTAAAAATATTCAAGAAGATTCTTGGTTCGCCTGCAGTTAACTGTGAGCGGATGGTGCAAATCGTTGAACATTTGCAAAGGAGAAAATTTATTGAACTGTTTTGACTGGGCTTCAGTGCTTCTTATACTGGGTTACAGCTGGTTTATTTTTTTAATAAAGACAGATCTATCAGAATTCAACAGGTTTCAGATCATTTCACTCTTAAAACTAACTTATTCTTAAAAGAGATTATAATTTAAAGCTCACCAAAACATTCTTGTTTTGGTGAGCTTTAAATTATAATCTCTAGAAGGGGAGGACACCGTAACCCTGAAGTCTGGTAACTTGCTCTACTACCGGGAGGGCGACCAACAGTCCCAAGGTGGTGTCGGGTTTCTCGTTCACAAGTCCCTCGTAAACAACATAATAACCATCGACAGTGTGTCGAGCAGGGTGCTATACCTAATACTCAGAATATCCAAAAGATATTTGCTGAAGGTCATTCAGGTATACGCACCGACCTCATGACACTCCGATGATGAAGTGGAGACTATGTATGAGGACGTAAGTAGGGCCATACATAGCTCCAAAACCCACTTCACTGTTGTTCCCATAACTTTAACGCAAAGTTGGGTAAGAAAAGCAGTGATGAGTTGAGAGTGGGGCAATTTGGGTATGGGCAACGGAACCCTAGGGGACAGAGGCTGGCCGACTTTCTGGAGAAAGAGGAACTCTTTATGATGAACTCTTTCTTCTAGAAGCCGCCTCACAGGAAATGGACCTGGCTGAGTCCCGATGGTTTCACGACAAACCGAGATAGACTTCTTCATGACCGACAAGAAACGGATATTCAGCGATGTCTCTGTGATCAACAGGGTAAAAACCGGTAGCGATCACCGAATCGTAAGAGGCTCGCTGAATATCAATGTTAAACTTAAAGGGTCCAGCCTAATAAAGTCTACGCTCCGACCTACTCGGCCCCATATTCAAAACCCCGAAAGCTTTCAACTCGAGCTCTCTAATCGCTTTGCTTGCCTTGAGAACTTAGTGTCAGTGGACGAGATCAACGACGGGCTAGTGGAAACTGGCCGCACGGTAGGGTCTAAGTTTTTTAGACCCTGTCGTAAAGATAGACCCCAGAAATTGACCGAGCAAACCTTAAACCTCATGGCTGAACGACGTTTGCTACAGTTGCAGTCTTCCGATGACGCAAAGTCATGAAGGCAGTTCAATAGACGGATATCTAAGTCCTTGCGACACCTCTCTTTAATACGAATCGTGTTAAAGAGACCATACAGCGAAACCAAGGCTCTAAAGTGTTCGCAAAGGACAAATCTATTGGCCAGAGCCAGATGACAAAGCTGAAACGGGAGGATGGCAGTATAGCGTCGACCAAAGCAGAAGTTTTAGGCGAGATCGAGAGGTTCTATGGACAGTTGTACACTTCGGTCGCAAAGCCCGTTGACCGCTTGGTAGGAGATCCAAGAGCCAAGCTGTCCCGACATTATACCGAAGATATCCCGGACATCAGTCTGTACGAGATTAGGATGGCCCTGAAGCAGCTTAAGAACAACAAGGCGCCGGGCGACGACGGAATCACTTCAGAGCATCTGAGAGCGGATGGAACACCGGTACTTAAAGTCCTCCAGAAACTCTTTAATTCCGTCCTCTTTGAGGGCAAAACGCCTGAAACATGGAGTAGAGGTGAGGTGGTGCTTTTCTTCAAAAAAGGTGAAAACAGCCTATTGAAGAACTACAGACCCATCACGCTTCTAAGTCATGTTTATAAGCTGTTTTCAAGGGTTATCACGAACCGTCTCGAACACAGACTTGATGACTTCCAGCCTTCCGAACAAGCCGGCTTCCGAAGAGGCTATAGTACCATAGACTACATCCATACGCTGCGGCAAGTTATACAGAAGACCGAAGAGTATAACTTGCCATTATGCTTAGCGTTTGTGGACTATGAGAAAGCCTTTGATTCAGTGGAAACATGGGCGGTACTTGAGTCACTCCAGCGATGCCGTATTGACTATCGGTACATCGAGGTGTTGAAGTGCTTGTATAATAACTCCACCATGTTGGTCCGAGTACAGGAGCAGAGCACGAAGGCGATTCCATTGAGAAGAGGCGTAAGACAGGGGGACGTTATCTCTCCGAAACTGTTTACTGCCGCAATGGAAGACTTCTGAAATGGCAAGGACTTGGCATCAACATCGATGGCGAATACATCACTCACCTTCGGTTTGCCAAGACAAGGTTGGACAAGACGAAAATTATGTCAAATGCCAATGTTGTGCCCACCCCAGTCTCTGTTGGAAATTCGGTACTCGTAGTCGTTGACTCATATATCTACTTAGGACAAGTAGTCCAGTTAGGTAGGTCCAACTTCGAGAAAGAGGTCAACCGCCGAATCCAACTTGGTTGGGCAGCGTTCGGGAAACTGCGCAATGTCTTTTCGTCCGACATACCTCAGTTCCTCAAGACGAAAGTCTTCAACCAGTGATGAGTTACGGCACCGAAACGTGGTCTTTCACTATTGGCCTCGACGACGATAACGAGCTATGGAGAGGGCTATGCTAGGTGTTTCTCTACGTGATCGAATCCGAAATGAGGAGATCCGTAGACGAACTAAAGTCACCGATATAGCCCACCGGATTAGCAAGCTGAAGTGGCAATGGGCAGGCCATATTGCTCGCAGAGCAGATGGCCGATGGGGTCGAAAAGTACTAGAGTGGACCACGTACTAGCAAGCGCAGCGTAGGAAGTCCACCAGCAAGGTGGACAGACGACCTTATAAAGGTCGCCGGAAGACGCTGGATGCAGGTCGCTTCCAACCGGTATAAGTGGAAATCAAAAGGGGAGGCCTATGTTCAGCAGTGGACGTCCTACGGCTGAGATGATGAACTGGAATGTTTGGGAAGTTAGCGAATCTGAAATTAGATTTAATTACCAATTCAGAAAAAAAGCTATCAGAATTATTTACATTATTTTATTATCAACAATTATATCCACATTCGAATATAGTGGGAAAATACAATCAACACATTTATATATTTACATTGCAAACAGATCAAAATTAAATTAATTCAAAATATTACCTTGTATCAAGAAAGGTAGGTTATGCTGTATTCTTGGCGATTGGGAAAATTACTGGCCACGACTCATGACCTGCGAAAAATTCGAGGTACTACATTTTTCACATGGAATTTGATGTCATGACAAAGACACTAGCGCCGCGTATAAAGGTCATGAATGGTGGCGTGTATTTTAAATTTTAATAATTACGTGACTAATGTCAAAATGGTTGCGAGCGATACGTCCTCCCTCAAAAGGCGCCCCGCGCCGTCTAAATCAAAGAACAAACCGTTCTTGGTTTTATGTTGAATTTTGTCATTGCATATTATAATTGTTTAATACTATTATTTTACTTTTAAATGAGCTAATTATTTTTTTAATGCAAGCTAAGATAGTAACCTTAGTTATTCAATACTTTTTGATTGAATATTCAGTAAATATTGATAGATAAAAAATATTATTTCGGACGAAAAAATGTCAAATTCTTCCTGTTTTGAAAAATTATTTTTGGTGTATTTCTGAATGAAAAATAAAAAAGTGATTAATGCAGTCCAAATATAATCTTTCAGATGTACCACGGACATTTTCAAATATTATTTTGCTATTATACCTTCTATGTAATTCGGTACCAAAGTATGACAAAAAGTAGAATTTTATGAAACATCCTTTGCAGAGACAAGGTTTTTACTCATGTATGTAAACAAATCTAAAAATTTGTTTAAAACACTCCACACAGAAATAATCAAACTTTCTCGAGTATATATCTTTTTTTTATTTGTGGCTATGACATACCCAGAATCAGGTTCCAAAAGTCGCACAAAAACAACGAAACGTGTAAAAGCCCTCTTAAACCTTGTTAAAATCTTTATCGAGATCAAGAGCTCTCTTATAAAATTTCGTTCAATTTGTTCGCAATTCTGACATCAAAAGGGCTCTCACCTAATTTCCCAAAAACTAACTTTCTCAATTTTACTCTCACAAAAGTAAGCTTCATTTATAAGGGTAAGTAATATATGATATAACTACAAAATCTCTAAAATTTACAAGAGATAACAACTGAATATATAATTTTATTTGATATAACGATCTGTTAATATAATAAACGATTGACATAATTTTATAATGACTAATTTCTATAAGCATAACAATCAATGAATATAAATTCGTTTTGTATACCACTCAAAAGACATAAAACTTATTTGGTCTAATTTTTTTTTTCTTCCTGGCAAGTAATATAACACTGATGTACCTGGTAATAGTACCACCTGCCATGAATGTTCGACGGAGCCCCGCTTCGCGGGGCTCCTATTTCTGCGTACAGGGTTTAAAGTAACCTAACACGAAGGGGATGGCGGGGTCTTTCAGACCCCGCCATCCCCTTCGAACCTAACCTGTCCGTGTCGGGGTGCCCCAAGTCCCGAGCTCGCTTCGCTCGCTCTTGCATCCTAGGTCAAATAACTGATTACTACCTGTTATGATGGCTCGACGGAGCCCCGCTTTGCGGGGCTCCTATTTCTGTGTGCAAGGTTTATAGTAACCTAACACGAAGGGGATGGCGGGGTCTTTCAGACCCCGCCATCCCCTTCGAACCTAACCTGTCCGTGTCGGGGTGTCCCAGGTCTCGAGCTCGCTTCGCTCGCTCTTGGATACTAAATTTTTCTAATAGCAATAGTAAAGGCAAACAATCAAAGTTCAAAGGATAAGCCAAAGTCATCAAAGAAAATAGTTTAAACGTTAAATTATATGTTTCAAACGTTAAATGTAATAATTTTCGCTTAAATAAACGTTATATTAAATAAAATTATATGAAATGAGTTTTAGAGTAACACAAACATTATGCGTAAAGAAATTATATCAACCGTTGGTATATCTCACGTTGATTATATCATGTGAACGTTATTGAAATGAAAATATATATCAAATAACTTTATATGAAATGAGACGCACCCCATTTATAAAACACAATCAACGCCAAAACTAATTTTCTTCTATGTCTACGATTTAATCAACAATATCAACGGGTTTAATGGCAAACTGCTGAAATTACAAACACTACGTAAACACTCAAGTTCGTGAGCTTAGAACAAGAATGCTAATGCGCCGTTACTCTTTAGTTTAATGTGTAACCACAATACCATTACATACAATCCAATATTGCTTTTTGAATGTTTGAAGAGAATTTGATGGTTTTTATTAGAAGATTATTTAAGGCTTTAATGTTTGTGCTTTTGTATTTGTGTATAATCCAACACTAATCGCTTAATTAGGCTTTTTCATCGTGGTAAATTCATCAAATGAGTCCTTTTGTGTATAATAATCCACCACTAATCGTTTAAATATGGCTTTTTTTATCGTGGTAAATTCATCAAATGAGTCTCAGGGCGGGCGAGCAGTGGCGGCCCAGTGATATCGGCCGCGGCCTCGACTTACGAGTTGTAGGTCGTAGGTTCTAAGCCAGCCTGGCACATTACTTTGTGTAATTTATTTCATCACCACTGCTCTCAAAACGGTGAAGGAAAAACATCGTGAGGAAACCGACATGTCTTAGAACCATCAAATTCGACGATATGTGATATCCACCAATCCGCACTGGGCCCGCGTAGTGGATTGGGGCCCACTCCCTCTCAGAGAAAGGAGGCCTGTGTCCCAGCAGTGGGAATAGGTATTATAGGCTGAGATGGACCCAGGGCGGGGCGGGAGGGACCGTTAGACTTTTACTGACTAAAATCCACGGTGATCCTTCAATTGCCCTTTATGTTCCAGGGTGTCGGTTAGCCTGATGACACAGTCCCGCGACTAAAGACTGCGTCTATGTCTCCTTTGCACTCGTAAACACCAATTTTCAGAGGCTAACTAGAATTGCTAGACTTTGCACACGACTTTGTGTACTTCAATTATTTCAATCGTTTAAAAATGACATTTTATTGCATGAGCTTAATGAAAAATCCATAAATTAATGGGTGGTTCCAACACATGACCTTGAGTGCTTAAAACTTAGTTTTTATTTTTAATAATAATAAATAATCATTTATTTGCCCAAACATGAGTACAATACATTCATAACAAATTGTCAGCCTACAAAAGATGTCATCAAATAAAATATAGATCGTCATGTTTGCCAGAGAATGGCATGCAAATAATAGTAAGATCAGAATTAATGAGTCGCAAGATAGCAGAACAAAAACATTATTATTATGAAGGTCAATATTTTAAAAATGACTGTTAATTTAAATATGTCAAATAATTTAAAAACATAATTGTCATCACAACATACTTATAAATCAATCAGCAAATAATTTAAAAATGTCAAATAATTTAAATAACCTAAAGAAATACAAATATTTTAGATAGTCAAAACATGTCATAATTTATTTAATAACATAGTTAAATAATATTAATTAATGAAACCTTGTAATGGATTCCTTGAATACAAGTCTGTCTTTATTTTGTGAAATTGTTACCTAGAATTTGTGATAGTCATAATATTTGATGTGATCTTGTAACAATTTAATAAGCTAGGATACACTTTATTTAGAATATAAAATACATGAGCGATATAAAAACACAGTCCACAACACAGTCCACAACACAGTCAGCACAATGCACAGTACAGCACTAGACCACTGGGTAAGGCCACAATAGCCTCAGCAGGCAGGAACCGCAGCAGGAAGGGGCCTCAGACAGGCAGAACCGCAGCAGGCAGGGGCCTGGAAGGCGCAGTCCTCAGCAGCAGGGAGTCTCCGAGGGCAAGATCCTCCTCAGAGTGAAGAGCCTCAGAGGGTAAAAGCTTCCTCCGTTAGCTTTGGTGACTTCAGAGGGTAAGAGTTCCCTCAAATTAGAGCTTCAGAGGGCAAGATCCTCCTCAGCAAAACGCTGGATTATTATGAACAGTTATAGAAAGAGCCCAATAGTCCGGGATAGAATGAACCAAGGTCCTGGATAGAATCAACCAAGGTCCTGGATAGAATGAACCAAGGTCCTGGATAGAATGAACCAAAGGTCCTGGATAGTCCTCAATAGAATGAACCCGATTCCTTTGACGGCCTTGGCTTTTATAGGTGTCAGCTTGTTTTGAAAATCATCCTTCATTTCTGTTTTCAAATAGTTTCTTCGGATTCCGACAGATCAGACGAAGGAGGAAGGAGGTCTGCGTGCGTTTACATTATGTAAAATTTTGAATTGAGTAATTTAATAAAAACATTAATATAATAATTAAATTAGACTTTGTACAATATTTCAATGAAATCAAATAGATAAATTAAATTATATAAACCAAAATGTAGCATCATAGATCAATAAGCTTTAAGCTAAAACAGAAAGTAAAAATAAAAAGAAACTGACAGTTTGGCATTTGACATAAGTGTCGTATGAAAATTATCAAGTTAGTAAACAATAATTATATAAACGATTATAAAAGGGATGATAAACAAGATGAATAGTATGATGAATGCCGTAAGTATTCATAAATACTATAATCTACCGTCTACCTCTTTAGCATGGCCTAACGTAGTACGGATTTATAATAGTATATCAGGCCATCTAAGACTGGTTTTCGTATGACTGGTAATAATGATGAATAGTTGCTTACACAGAAATAATAACTACAGCAGCTTTTATCCTATGTACCTAAATATTTAATTTTAAAGCTTGAATTTAACGAATAATTTTGTAATAAAATCAAGATGTTTAAAATCTTCTTGTTCTAATTCACTTACAATTTGACGAGTACTAATTAATTGACTTATATGACTGGCGTCGCTTAGCTCCAAAGCACGGAACAAATATTAAAAGTGTGATCCGCAAGTAGTTGTTCCAAGTATTTGTAGTGAGTTTTCCATGTTTGTAGACGATACAGGAGATATTACTATTGTGGGCAACTTTTTGCAACAAAAAAATACGTTTTAACCCACACTAGGAATGTTTATGTCATCATCTGCCTACACTTTTCACAACTTTATTCGGGTCGAACCAGATGCAGCTGAATATCAGTGTTTTACATGGAGCCACTGCCTGTCAGACCTCCACAACCCAATAACTGGGTAATACGATACCCCATGGTAAGACTGGTTCTCAGATTTTGCTCCTAACTAACAGTAACGACTGTCAAAGATGTACAAATAACAGTCGGGACCAACGATTTTACGTGCTTTCTGAGGCACGGAGGAAACTCGCTATGGCAGATGGTCACCCATCCACAAACCAACCTAAAAATATTACTGTAACGGCAAATATTCTTAGTCCAAAACTCTCTTCAGTAGCAAGTCTTCTTAGGTTAATAAAGTTTTATATACCTATTTCAAAGGTAATAACGATGCATTCTCAAGGTATTTACTTCTAATATATTTTTTTAAGTTTAACGTTCTTTTGTAAAAGTTGGTAACATTTATTAACAAAGACCCTTTCATGTTACTCTTTCATGTAAAGAAAAGTTTTCAAAATGAAACTAACAAAGCATGAAATTATTTACTTTGCTTTGAAGTTTTCATTCAACAGAAATTGTATTTTACCAATTAAAATTGAATTTACAAATTAGTTTACTTCAAGAATTCATGATCAAAATTGAAGTGTTTTAGAATTAGACTTGTTTTGGTATAAAATATCGTAATCAACTCTAAAATGAAAATTGGTTTTAGGAATTGAAGTAGGGTTTACCGATTTACAAGTATAGGTACTTCTAGAAACTTTACAATCAAGTCTAGTAATCCTATAACTAATTTTATTATTATAAAACAAAAATATATTATGGGCAACTTTTGCCAGCACCAATACTGCTGTTAGCATTGATTCTTTTTTGTCCGAAATAAAAAGTCCAAGTTTTTCTATAGACTACTGTTGCTAGCACTAATTCACCATGTTTAGCCTTTACGGTCAAAAGATAAAAAACAAAGTGAAATTCTTAACCCCGCCGCCTCCAAGGCCCCACGATGAATAATACACCGTGAAGCCACAAGACGATCCGGAACCACAGTGACCCTTGCGCCCCCCCCCTTCCTCTCCTGCCGGGCATTTCCGTTCAATTACCTGAATCTTATGTTCGATGCTAATCTCATGATTAATTCTGTTTGTTTAAGGGTGCCCCGACCACTATGACCGACGTCTTTTATCTTCTATTTATTAACAACATAATAGAAAGGGAAATCTTTTTCTTTGTGGGGATTCATTTGATTTGATCTACGCTGTGTCTTTGCGTTGGCTTTACATGAAAGATAAGGATGTTGGGTATTGAGGTAGAATCTTAGGGGGGCCGTGGGACTATCTGGGTCTGTCTTTATCAGGTAACTGTGACCCTGAAACGTCTTTACGTTCTAGGGGCTATTGAAGAATCACCGTGGAGTTTAGTCAGCACAAGTTTGTCAGTAGGGTGGGAGGATTCATTTGATGATTTTACCATGATATTAAAAAAGGTCTCATCTTTGCCTCTGAGCTAGATTGAGGCCAAAAGCAAACCCAGTTATAAAATTTATAAAATTAAAAATAAAGACAAAAAATCTACCACAGACGCAAAAAACTATTTTTCTACTTTATTTGACCAATTTTTTTTTGAGTTAGTTTATGTTATTTTTATTACATTTAATATCTAAACATAATAGAACACTGATAGTTTAGCTCAAAAATGAAGTCTAGTCGAGCAGCAAATAATTTGCCGCTAGAAAACCCATTTGAGGTTGATAGGCAATTTTTTCATATAATTTCGTTTATGAAGACTATAGTTACAAAGACAATAGAGGCAACCTATTACGTTTTATCGACCATTGAGCAGAATTTTTCGTCTAAAAACCTTAGCCATTTTTCACCGTACTGAAAAATCTCTATTTTTATTTTTGGTGTGAGAATTTGACCATCCTCTGGTGTCGTTAATTAAACCGTCTCTGGTAACCCCATGGGCGTACAGACCTAAAATATAACTTTCATCATCATCATCATCGTCATCATTATCAGCCGTAAAGGGCTTCACACACAGCAGCTATAATGTAAAGATGTACAATCGACAAAGTGGAATCATGACCCATTTTGACAATAAATCGTTTGAATCCGTCAAATTGACAAAGATCAAAGTCGTTACCATGGTTATGTATGTTTATGCGAATGTGGACCTAATTGTATTTGAATGTCTGTTGGAAAATAAGCTTATGGTGGGTCATGATTCCACTGTGTCGATTGTACATTATAGCCTTTAGGTACTATTATATATTCTGTGATTATAGCACAATACATCTCATTACATCTTTCCATAGAAATCGTCAGGAGACCACACACTGCAGCTATATTGTATATTTTTACATCTTCGAATCTCTATGGAAAAATGTAATGAGATGTATCGTGCTATAATGTACATCTTTACATTATAGCTGCTGTGTGTGAAGCCCTTAAGACGTCCACTGATGAACATAGGCCTCCCCTTTGGACTTCTAGTAGGACCGGTTGGAAACGGCTTGCATCCAGCGTGAGCCTGTGGTCTTCATAAGATCGTCTGTCCACCTTGTGGGTGGACGTCTTTCACTGCGCTTGCTGTTGCGTAGTCTCCATTCGAGAACCATAATCATAGCCTTAGACTTGTATAATCATAAATAATTGTTTTTTTTTTACTATAAAACATTGCCATCAAAGCCGTTTGATAATACTTTCGTAGTGCGCACGGTAAGGAGAACTGTATTTTCTACTTCAAGGTCTTCAAGTCAAGAGTGAACAGGTTACTTCTAGGCAAGCGTTCTTCACCGTCGATCTTCGCTTACCATCAGGCGATATACTGATCAAACGCGAGCCTATCTCTACATTCTAGAAAAGAAAAAAATGTTTTTACCTTTTTTTCGATGTAAGTATTTCTCGTCTCGTATAAGTTCGATTATATCACATGACATTATCGAATTTCTTGATAATATCTTTAATTATACCCAGCATACGTACATACGCATGCTTATAAATGTTAATTAAAGTTTATTTTAGCTTAAGAAGTCGCTTTAGAACAATGTTCTTAAAAATTGTTATAGAAATATGAAACACTGAAAACTATTTCCACTTGCAAAGACTTCAATTTTTTTGTAGAATTTCAGCACCTATTTCAATGGTTTCTTCTCACTATTACTGAGCAGTTCTACGGTAGAACCAATGAGATTTGTTTTACTCAATATCCTACCATTTCCTTCTTATATTTTGGAACACCTATCATAGGACTATTGAGATAAAAAAAATCCTATTAGTTCTACAATAGGACTGCTTAGTAGAACAAGAGGGAACAAATCATTTCAAAAGAACCTTTCCATTCAAAAGTTCTCAACAATGGTAGTTAATTCATGTACTGCATCAAGACGGTAACTGGGTCGTTCCAGTAGTTCTCCTGCAACTTGATTGGCGGCGCCACCGTGGCAGTAGAATGCCCCATTCATTATTTAAATCAGAATCTCATCAGAGGTATTCCAGGAAGGGCACCCGCTAAAATGGCACCTGAGCGAATGGCTCCTAAGCTATTCCACGAACGGCACCTATCAAATTTTTTTGCAGGTGCCCTTAGTGGAATAGTTTTTCACCTAGGATTTTATTCCACATAGGGCACTTGTGGATTGATACTTACTATTGTCGGGACGTTTATTTTTTAGGAACTCAAAATAATCCATTAAAACTTGTTGGGAGCTTACTACTAGCATTATAAAATTATATCTTTAAAATTTACTAATAAGTGACATTTTTGTCGAGGTTAAATATAATTATCTTCACGTTGTTGGCGTTATTGTTTTTAGCCCTATCTCAGTTAGTAAGATTTGTATGAGAGTAATAAGTGTGTTCTAAAAAGTAAATACATACTAGGAGAACAGGATCATGGAGAAGGTGTTCGTCTGTGGTCAAAAATCCGTGCGGAATTTACTAGGCTTGCATAAATTCAAACTGGCACTAATGTAAGTATTCGGTAATACTGAAAGAGCGTAAGTAAGTAGTCATCAGACTGATATGTATTGTTATTTTGGGTGATGACATATCCGTTATTAAACACATAAAACACACAACACTTAACTTTTACAATATTTAGAAATAATGAAATAAAAATGTTTTTTTTTTTCATTTCATTATTAAACACACAAAATTTAACTTTTACAATAATTATTTAGAAATAAATCTGCTTAGCTAAAAAAATCTTCTTTATTACAAACTATATTAAAAACTTGTCCCGTTAGTTTATTAGATCGTTGATATCTTCCTAAGCTGGATCGAGCTGAGACCACCTTCAAGCGGCTCTTACCCAATCTTGGTGGGAAAAACGAACACCACCTGCCTGAGGCTGCACGCTAGAGTCATGCGGTCCATGGCACTCTACGAGGCGCCACAGTGTCCTCACCTACAGTCTGACGCAGGTCCTCACCGATCACAGATTTTTCGGGAGGTGCCTGTGTCGGATTGGGCGGTAAGAAACACCTGGGTGTCACCATTATGCGGTTCGCCCGACACGGGACGCGATGGACCATACGTGATCTCCCCGCTTGGCTCATCAGCGTCGACCTCTCGCGCCAGTTACACAAATCGTTTTGCCAATATTTTTGTTGTACGCACAGCTAAGGAGTGCAATGGATTCCCCGCGGGGGTCTGTATTTCCTGATAGCTACAATGTTGGGAATTTGAAGGCAAGCGTATATCGTCGCCGTAGACGTCGTAGTCAAATGCGAATCAATAGGCAAATAAAAAAAAAGTTAGGTCACAAAACGAAAATACTTAAGTAAGGTATTTTTTACGTTTTACATACTTAAATACGCTCTCTAATATATAAGTACCACCTCGAATTTATGCATGCCTAGTAAATTTGTTGGTTACTCTAAACTCGGAAACATGAAAATGAAAAATCGATTCAAGTCAGTAATCGTTTTTTTCAATTCCTTTCCTTCAAAAACATGTCCCAGCACTAGTACGATCCGTGGGTGCCCTATGTGGAATAAAATCCTAGATGAAAAACTATTCCACTAAGGGCACCTGCAAAAAAATTTGATAGGTGCCGTTCGTGGAATAGCTTAGGGGCCATTCGCTCAGGTGCCATTTTAGCGGGTGCCCTTCCTGGAATACCTCTACGTTTTCAAGGGCTGAAAGTGGTGATATTTCAGAATGGATCTTATTGTTTTTGATGTAGAATACATTGTTGCTTATTGTGAATTGTTTAATGTATTATAATATGACTCTGGAATTCTTACCCTAACTAATGTTATAAGTGCGGAAGTAAGTTTGTTGTTGTAATATTTTCACGTCATTTTGTTTTTTCCTTTTTTTTTTATTACGTGATAAAATCATCTAATGAGTGAATGACTGTCAGACTTTTACTGACTAAAATCCAATAGCCCTTTACGTTCTCGTGTCCTTCAATAGCCCTTTACGTTCCTGCGCCACGGTTGCCCGATAGTCCTGCGACCCCGACAGGCATTGGCCCTCTAAGGGGAGCCCCGTCATATTGTTGACAGCTCTGTCAAGCCGTCGGCGTCGACTCGGGCATGGTCCATGATCGGACAGCGAGTCGCCAATTACTCGCCGTCCGCACGTCTAAAGTCTAAACTACTGGACCAATCAGCCTGAAATTTTGTATACTGTACAGCGACGTTATCGGATGTACTAAACCAATGCTACCCTTCATCTGGAAAATGCGATGAATTTGAATTTGGAACCTCAAATAAAAATAAGTAGTACATTACTCATAACTACATAAAAATAGTATCTAATTATATGTATTTCGCTTCGTAGGTTTTAATTGCAGTTGACGATTTAAAACATTAACTCGTTGCACTAGGGTATTCTTGTCCTTCGTGTCAGCCCAGGGGCCAACCCCTGGCAAGCTTGGGGTTCACCCTCAGAAGCATAGCAACCCCTTTAATATGCCCATGACATAAAGCTCTATTCCCTAGTTGAATAATCTTCTAACCTATGGTTGATCTTCATGGGCCAACCCCTGGCATGCTAGGGGGCACCCTCAGAATCATAGCAACCCTAGGGCTTCAATATGCCCGTGACATAAAGCTCTATTCCCTAGTTGAATAATCTTCTAATCTATGGTTGATCTTTATGGGCCAACCCCTGGCATGCTAGGGGGCACCCTCAGAATCATAGCAACCCTAGGGCTTCAATATGCCCGTGACATAAAGCTCTATTCCCTAGTTGAATAATCTTATAATCTATGGTTGATCTTTATGACAAAAAAAAAATTAAACATATTTCACATCAAAATAAAGACAAAGCGAACAACAAGAAGCCAAAATAGTTGACGTAATAACTTCATCAACCAATGAAAGCACAAGAAAAGCTAATAAACAACCGCGATAACGAACAACTTCCCACAACTTTCCGAACGAAAATTAATATTCTACCCGCCTTAAGAACGTTATTAAAAAAGTATCAGCCGTTCATGCTCAATGCGCATAATAATATACACACACTACATGCTTAGCAACTTTGTCGGTGTGAATATTACTTAAAGAAGTTTTTTTTTTTTAGCGTGATAGAACCATTAAGAGGATTGTATAGCGGCTGCCTTTACAAAAAATAGGTATTTAGAAAAACTCGTGCTGTCCCTCTCGCGCGTTGAAAAACCCCCGATCGTGCGATAGAGAGCGTTGCAGGTCGCGACTGACTGTAAGTATTTTTTATATGAAATTTGTCTCGGGAGAAAACGTTTTTCATATATCTACTAAATCACGACCAATCTCTTAGATTCTGGCGTCAATCGTTTCAGAATATTATATTCTAGGTTAGTAGGTTTTGCTTTTTTTCTAAAACTTCTTTGTTTTTAAAATACAAAGGTTTTACTTCAATGAAGATTTTGTCATAAAAATAGTAACTCTTAGGCGCCTGTAACTTTCAAACTATTGTAAATTTTGAAATAAAGAAAACCTATAAACCTAGTTTTTTACAGTGTCAGAAGCATTATAAAAAATCATTGAGATAGGATAACATTTAGGGGTAGGAAAACGTTTTCTCTTTTAGTATGGACGAGCGCTCGGTAGACGATAGTCTTAAATGAGTCCTCCCCACCCAGGGCAGGGCAGGAGGGACTGTCAGACTTGTACTGACTAAAATCCACGGTGTCTTTCAATAGCCTTTTACGTTCCGTGGCCACGGTAGCTAAATAGTCCAGCGACCTCCGACGCGGGGGGGGGGCGTCATGCTGACACTCTTTGAGGCGCGCGTGGAACACATCGACCCGGGCATAGTCCATGGTCGGGCACCGAGTCGTCCATTACTCGTCAACCTACATTTTACCTGAAGAAGTTTTTTACTTACGACTTCTATTAATGCTTTTAACTTTGGTCTTTGGTAATAATTTTTAAGGGCAACATTAATGGTAATGATATATTCAATGAGGTTGAAAAGTTGTGAGCCATAAATGGAAATGAGGGCTAGGTTATATAGTAACTTATTGTGGTTTTTGTCAATGAATAATTTGATTGAAATTATACTCAAATTGACTTTGGACATACAACTGATTTGATATAAAATGGCTTATGATGTACTTATTTCAAATTAAATAATCACTTGCAAGTTATAAACAAACAGATTAAACCAAACAGATCATTCTATAATTTATCCCATTGCTACACTACAAGATTGAAACTTCTTCTTTCAAAACCAAACATAATCAGAAAATCAGGATAACTTTGCATTTGTAGAGATAAGGTTTTTGAGTTTACATGTTGTGGTTAATCTTCGAAACTACTGTTCTGATTTTGAAACTTCTTTCACAAATGGAAAGCTACAATATGCTATATGAAATACGGACCATAAATAAAAATATCCCGTCATATAACTTCCCGCCACGACAGAACCAAATCCGCACGCAAAGAAAATAAAAGAATCGATTTATGACATTAGGTTCAGCTCACACCAAGACGCAACGCAATGCGGCGCGACGTGAGGCAACGATACTACAAATTAATGAATATCTTTTTTAGATTTTGAGTCGCTATTAAAACGCAGTGTTGCGAAATGTATCTTTTCGTGTAGTAAATAGTAGTATTTTGAGTAGGTCTATTGAAATGTGCGTGCAGTAGCGTCTCGGTGTGACTTGACCTTAGTAGAAGCAAAAATCCTTTTATAATGCATTCAAAGTAGTTGATAAAGTTCATCGAAGTGGTCATGGCTTTAAACTTAAGAGGATTACAATCCTGAAGCAATGGCCAAAAACTCCACAAAGCCTTTGATCTGATAAAAGTTTTAAAACAAGGATTTTTTCCAATATGGCCAGTAAAAAGTGAAAAACTTCAATGCTGACTAGTTCAATAGAAGTTTTTTATTGAAACCGATGGGATTTGGATTTTCTGTCGGCAGAGGTAGCAAATAAAGTAAGCAGAATGATTTTTTAAATTATTTAGTAGTTGTAGTAAAGAAATGAAATGGACTTTTCATTTCAGGACCGGTTGCCCTTTATAGACCTGTCCCGCGATCCTGACCATAAGGCTTGCCTATTTCTTAATTAAAGATGAACGTTGGCAGCATTCTAGGCACTTTTTTCACAGATAACGACGCGGAAGAATTTTTTCACGCCCTACCTATGCTTATTTATTATACTTCTACACGTATTCTATTCTACAACATTATTTTTAGTATATGCGAAACCTGAATATAGTTTGTTCAGAATCAGTAACTGATTCGATTCCAGTAATTTTTACACCATGTTATATATTTAAAAAAAAAAAAAAAAAAAATTATTAAAAATTAATTACAATACAATCACCATACGGTTAGCTACCTATTGCCAAACTATTATTACGAGTGTATAACACAGGAGACGCGATTTACGCGGGTGTACCGCGAAATGAGCATGTTTTTGAACGGACAACCAGGTAATATACAAGCTTATAACTTTGTGATTTTTTTATGATACGGTTTGACAATTTTTTACATTAGATTCTTAACACAAAAATATTGGACAGGTGTATCGGGTTTCGCATAAACAAAAAAATAATGTTGTATTGTATTTATTATTATGGCAAACAAGCCAATGAGAGGACATTGGCTGCCATTACCGGAGGCGAATTGGACAAACACGAGTGTGTTGTAATTTAAAAAAAAATATATAATAAAGAAGTAGTCTCCGTTTGATACAGTTGAACTTACTTCTGTACGCAAATAAATAAAATAACAATGAACCACTGAAAGTTGAAACAATAAAGATGAATACATAAAGTAAGTAACACACAAATAGAATAGAATATCTCGATATCGATACTCAATATACATAAGTGTCTGAACTATGTAATAAAACCACCTACATTCGATCAGGGAAATATCAATTCAACCTCTAACGTTATAGAGATTCTGGAATAATGTCGAATATCAGCGACGATGCTCGAATTCTCATAAAAGTCAAATCGACTCGTTATTTCTCGAATTCTATTCCCAAAATGCTTCATTTTCCACTGTATTTCCACTCCCTTAACTTTTACATTGTCTTTTTGTTATCTCGCACTGTCTATAGGTATTTGAAACTCATTCTATTCACTGTTTACGTTCCCTCTCTTCAATGTACAAGTTGCGTATTGCGTTTATCTTTCATGTTTATGTTCTAAAGCCTGATATTTTCTCGAATGAGGTACAGCATCACCATCTCTGTCATTTATTCCAGTTTTATTTGTGACATAAAACAAAGGTTGTTCTGTGAATATATTAGATGTATACCACGTGATATATCGGCCATTTTCCAATTGTTTGTTGTTGGTGCACAGGAACTAGGGACCAAGAGAACCTCTTAGATATTTGTTTGGTACAACAAACATTCTCGCCCTAGTTCATTCGTTAGAGAATTCTAGGTACGGTAGGGTTGCCAAGTCTCAGTATTTGTCCCGAGGGATTTTGGAAATATCGGGGTTTTTAAGAAAAAAAATTGTATTCATTTCTTTTTTTAGAATCATATCCAAACTAATATTATAAATGCGAAAGTAACTCTGTCTGTCTGTCTGTCTGTCTGTTACGCTTTCCCGCTTAAACCTCTCAACCGATTTTGATGAAATTTGGCACTGAGATACACTAGAGCTTGGGAAAGGACATAGGCTACCTTTTGTCGCGAAAAAACGACGTTTGGTCACGATAACCGACATCCACGCGGACGAAGCCGCGGGCATCAGCTAGTAGGTAATAATCATCTTTAAACATATAGAGACTCATTTAAAAATTGGTTTAAATCTTGTGGATTGCACTAGCTATAAATCTTAGTTAAGTTTGCGAGAGAATTCAAAAAAACTTTTCAAAAAAAATGTAACCGCCTTCAAAAACAACCACAAAAAAAAACCGGCCAAGTGCGTGTCGGGCCACGCACAGTGTTGGGTTCCGTAGTTGCCCATCAAAATACTTATGCGAACTAATTAAACTGATTCGCTGAATTTAATTTTAAAAAGAAGAATTTTCAAAATCGGTCCAGGCGTCTTTGAGAAATCGGGGAAAATACATCATCATCATCATCATATCAGCCGTAAGACGTCCACTGCTGAACATAGGCCTCCCCTTTACACTTCCAGTAGGACCGGTTGTAAGCGGCCTGCATCCAGCGTGATCCTGTGGCCTTCATAAGATCGTCTGCCCACCTAGTGGGTGGACGTCCTACGCTGCGCTTGCCTGTGCGTGGTCTCCATTCGAGAACCTTACGTCCCCATCGGCCATCAGTTCTGCGTGCTATATGGCCTGCCCACTGCCATTTCAACTTGCTAATTCGTTGGGCTATGTCGGTTACTTTGGTTCGTCTACGAATCTCCTCATTTCTGAGTCGATCGCGCAGAGAGACTCCGAGCATAGCCCTCTCCATAGCTCGTTGGACTATACTGAGCTTACTAATGAGGCCCATAGTAAAGGACCACGTTTCGGCGCCATATGTTATCACTGGTAACACACATTGGTCGACTTTCGACTTGAGGCACTGAGGTATTTTGGACGAGAAAACGTTACGCAATTTCCCGAAAATACATAAAAAAAAGACTACGACGAATTGAGAACCTCCTCCTTTTTTTGAAGTTATTTAAAAATAGTTGACAATAAAAACCTACCTATCCCCAAAACATACCCACCTATTATAGCTGTAAAAATAAAGTTTACAAACTTACATTTGCAGTTGAAGAACATGTTCTGGGATACATTTTGTTTAGGAAAATATGCTATCCAAGTACGTTTTATAAGTTGGTCGACTATTACTCGTAAACTTGTAAAGCCTTCTTAGTCATGATAATTTTCCTTCAAACTTCGTTATATATACTACTATTGTGAATTTTTTCACGCCCCCAAACATAACCGTTTAGCTGGTAGAGGGGGGGGACACTCGAGTCGAGCAAAAATTAGCACTTTAAAGCTTAATATTTCACAAACGAATCTTTTTATCAAAAAATTATTAATGGAAACTATCAATATTTTTTAAAGACCTATTTAATGATACCCCACACTAAGGGGTACGCGAGAAATAAAAAAAACATCCCCACTTTACGTGTGCAGGAGGTACCCTAAAAAAAAATATTTTACGAGATTTTATTTTACCACTTTTTCGGCACAACAAATCCTTATATTTACACCAAATTACAGCTTTCTAGTACTGGGCGTCTCTGAGCTAAACTGCGGACAGACGGACGGACGGACGGACGGACGGACATGGCGAAACTATAAGGCCTTTGTCAAACAGACAGGCGATAGCGAACCGAACCGAATCATGTCATATAAAAATGCGAAAGCGATCCGATACTCTATGTGACAGGCTTCAAACAATTCCATACATTACAAACAAAAACGCTACGCCACGCATTCGGTTCGTCTGTCAGTTTGACAAAGGCTTAAGGGTTCCTTGTTGACTACGGAACCCTAAAAAGGGTAAAATAACCTTCAAAACTTTTCTTTCGGAAGTCGGTGACCTTTTTTTTATTAATTTCATTGTCTTTTTGCCACCGACTTCCGAAAGAAAAGTTTTGAAGGTTATTTTACCCTTTTTTGTGGTTGTTTTTGAAGGCGGTTACATTTTTTTTGAAAAAGTTTTTATTTTACTCTTTTTAGTTTAAATATTCAACCACTTTTTTGTCAAATACGAGTACATCATTTTCTTACATGAGCACTAGAATTTTGTAATCCGTAACACCGGTAATAACATTGTTAAAATCTCTTACATTCATAATTCCCTATCTCAAAAACTACTGAACCGATTTTGATAAAACTTGCAGTATTCCCTAAGTTGAACGATACCTAGTACAACAAAAAAAGAATTACTTAAATCCGACTTGTAGTTCCGGAGATATGCGAACACAAACATAATTTAGTAAATTAGTCGATGTTAAGTCCTTACTAGAGGAGTTGTACCTTCCATCATCAGCTCAGCTACATGAAATGATGATTACCATACGCAAATACTTAAATTATTTCATAAAATTTGCGAAAAACTATGTGTAGGCCTATAAAATTTGAGGGTTGCCCTCGATTTCCCCAAGATCCAATCATCAGATCCTGACATGGTGACAATGGGACCACTCCTGAAGTATCTCCTTTCGAACAAAAAAATAATTTTGAAAATCGGTCCACAATTGGCGGAGTAATCAGGTAACAAACACACAAAAAAAAAAAAAAAAAACATACCGTCGAATTGATAACCTCCTTCTTTTTGAAGTCGGTTAAAAATTCAAGAGAATTTCAAGATTTTTTTAATTGAAAATAAGCTTTTTTTCCAGACTTTAAAATTCTCTATCTGGTAACCCTACTACAGGTGAACCTTACCTTTGATCGAGAACATTATATCGAGGAAACTTGAACGTGGCTTTTTAGCAGGCGAACCTTTTTTTCTAACCTTGTTTGAACAGTAAATGTGGGGAAACTTACGATGTTTGCGGAAAACTGAACTTGTTGTAGTAAAAAACTTGATAGTCTTGATCCTGGGGTACTACTATCTAAGCACGAAACCCGTAGCTTCGGTCGAAGTGTCGGACGCGCCATACACAGTTATCACTTAGGAACAACATGAATTAGTGGTATGAATTATAAATTGATGACAACATGTTTGGACATTTATCGACGACTCCCGATGTGTTGTCGAACATATAAATTCAAAACTATTAGGGCGTAGGGTTCCCTTAAAACATTTGAGATACTTTCGCACGGGCCCGCCGTATCTTCATTGACGGACTAAGAGAGTATACTCTCATAGACCCCTGTTACGGACATACCGTAATTTGTTGTAAGGTTCGCTTCTATCATCATCTGCGCTTGGCTCCCAGTCGAACCGGATTCGGGTAAATATCAGTATTTTACATGGAGCGACTGCCTATTTGATCTCCACAACCCAGTAACTAGGCTTTAATATTGTTAAGACTAGTTATTAGACTTTTGAGCTTCTGACAAACAGTAACGACTGTCAAAGATCTACAAATGACAGCCGTGACCAAAAGCTTTGCGTGCTTTTAAATGCATGGAGGAAACTCGCTATGATAGATGGTCACATTGGTCACCCATCCACAGACCAACCTCGGGAAGGTCGGCTTAGCCAGGATCGATCCATGTGAATGTTATTATTAGCCACGAGCACCTCTACACAACACATAGACTAATGTTATCAGATTACAGTGAACCCTAATTAATCCGAAATCTAGTTCTAACAATCACAAATGCGTTTCATTAACATCAGTTCAATGTTCAGTTTTGATTTTAATTAAACCAATAATAGCGAATGAAACAGCAAAACATAATAGGGTCATTAATCACCAACTAATAAGTATTGATTAACAGTTAAAAGGAAGAAAATAAACAAGTGATTTTATGAGAAAATGATCAAAGAAAACTTTCTTATAACGAGCCCTTTGTCTCTAATTTAATTTAACATTTCGCGAGCTTCATTCGATTGTGCTTACAATCAGGGTACTTAATTATTCTACTGTATAATAATTATAATTATTATGAAATTATAATTAGCTTCTTTGACATGTTTGTTTCGTAATTGCGACATACTCACATGCGGTTGATTCGGTTATTATTTCAAGTTAATTAGAGATTTGTTATGATGTTATAAAACACTAATACGGATTATATTTGATGTGATACTCATCCGTGTCAGAACATTTTTAATGATATCATTACATTTACATCTTACTACGTGTTTATTGGATATTGAACTTTTTTGAAATGGCGATGGCGTGCGATTGGAAAGGCCTATGTCCAGCAGTGGACTGCAATAGGCTGATGATGATGATGAGTTGACGGCCGGAGATATTTGCTTTTCGATTCTGAATGATAAATGCGAAAGTGAATTTCTTTATTACGCTTTCACATCTAAAAGCGTTGGTCACACAGCGACTAATCCCTGCGAGTGCATTCGATACGAGTAAATTTGAACATGCTCAATTGAATAGAAAGTCGCAAAAAAAAAATGATTTTTCATACTGATGGGCCCGATCAATTTCTCATTTTGTATGAAAAAGCAAAATTTTTTTTTGCGACTTTCCAAAAATCTTAGATCAAACATTGTTCCGTAAAATGCAATGGGCTGAGTTACCCCTCCGTTACGAGAGGTTTTGCGCTATTAACGTTACACGTTGTATAATTCTTACTTCATAAATGTTTTGTCTCATCACACTCACAAAGAAGTCTTTGGCCTTGTCGAGCCATTTCTACTAATTAATACGGACATAAACCCAAATATGGCCACAAGTCTAATAGACTCCTTAATAAGGGCAATACATTTACAATTAAAATGTCTATAACACTTTAAATTAATGACCCCCTACACATATTTAAGCAAATTTAACAATTTTCTGAACTATATATAGAGAAATTAAAATTAATGAAGCAAATTGTAACCTAATTGGGCCATAAATACAGTATCGGCCGTTATAGATAAAATATATTGTTATAGACTGAATAAATAACAATGTCTAATGTTAGTAATAAAGAAGAAATAGAAGGGTTTGGAGATACCTAATTAATAGCAAGTTATTTCTCAAAATTAAAAATATTACTCAAAGATAAAAACAGAACATAACACTGTTTCATGATAGTCTGAAGCAAAATAGCTTATTATATTAAGTTTTTATTTTTTTATCATATGAGTCCACTCAGGGCAGGGCGGGAGGGACTGTCAGACTTGTAATGACTAAAATCCACGGTGTCCTTCAATAGCCCTTTACGTTTCGGAGCCACGGTTACTCGATAGACCCGCGACCCCGGCAGGCAGCATGGATATCTTAGTGTCTATTTTCCCGTAAACATTTGAAATAAGTTAGATACGAAGACGCTAGACGGCGAACTTCTCGCTTCACAAGATTTTATTTCTGTTCTGTCCATGGACTTCTGATCCCCACTGTACATTATAGTACTAACATCGACATTTCGCCAATTATGTTTAAGTCCCTTTGTAATAAGGGCGAGCCTATTGCCATCAATCAGATATAAATGGAGTCCCAGCTGCTTCTGAGAAATCCCTAATCGAACACAGTGACTTCTTAATCAGGAAAAGCACTTAGGTACAAGAACTAGACATTCGAGGCAGTAAAATAAATAAACTTTCGGAAATTGGGTATGTATTCCATTCAGAAACACTAAAAGAAAAATTACTGTATTTTAAATATTGTGACTGAACTGAACTATTAACCTTTGAAGACTTCATCATCTCCTTTATGTAAGATACCTTTAAAACGTTAAAATAGAAAAAGAAGCCCCGCAAAGCAGGGCTCCATCGACCCTGTTTAATTTGTGTAGAGTTTGCTGTTTGCTCAGCGTCTTCCAGTTCCCAGCTCTTGCCTTTACCACATAATATGTGGTCAATCGGTTATATTATTACTGATTGCACTTACTGTACCTATACAATACCTGTGAAAAATATAAAATGAAACATATTCCATTTATTACCTGAAAGTTTAAAGTATTTTATACATTGCCTAGGTATTGAATAAATTACCAGATTATACAGATTGCCGGTACCATAGATAAACAAAAGCATTTCTTTATGCCAACATTTACACTTCGAAAGATTTATCGTGTTTTCTAATCCTTACGTTAATCCGATTAGATTCTGAAACAGGAACGGACATATTTCTCTTTTTCAGGGTTCCGTTGTCAATGGGACCCTATTATCAAGGCGCCATCGCCACTGTCTTTACATCTGTCTAAGGGTTGTTTTAAACCTTTGCAAATATGAAGATACCTTAAAATATCACAGAGTGTGTATTATGTGCAATCCAAGAGTTCAAGAAACATGTTTTTTACAGTTTTTGTTCTTTGTAGTTGTTTCTTTGAAATCACATCGCTGGACTCTACGATATGCTCTTGGACTTTGAGATCGCCCAATCGCAAAGCGCGAGCGCTCACCATTCGCGCCGCACGATTGGTTAGGTCACGTGGCGTGGGCACTACGGCCGGTTACGCCACGGTTACAAGGCTTGATAATAACACCCCAGTGGCCGTATTACAACGTCTTAAAACCAGGTTTATTCCAGTGAGTGAACGAGATGGCGCTAGACGACTTGTAGCTCTGTCACTTTCACTCGCCGGAACAAGCTTGTTTTAGGGGTACATATTTGAATATCGAAGATTAAAATATCTATGCTTAAAATATCGATGTTCAAAATATCGAAAATGAAAATATCGAATGACCATAAAATCGAAAATTAAAATATCGAAAGTTTAAAATATCGAATGATTAAATGATCTACGTCCAATATATCTAAAATCTAAATATCTACAAAAGTTACATCGAAAGATCTAAATATCGAAATACAGATTATCTAATGTCCTAAATATCGAAGTACAGATTATCGAATGTCCGAAATATCGAACCTAACAAGGTAAGTCGACGGAGCCCCGCTTCGCGGGGCTCCTATTTCTGTTTGCAAGGTTTAAAGTAACCTAACACGAAGAGGATGGCGGGGTCTTTTATTCCCCGCCATCCTCTTCGAACCTAACCTGTCCGAGTCGGGGTGCCCCAAGTTCCGAGCTCGCTTCGCTCGCTCTTGCATCCGAAGTCCGTCCAGCTACCTTGTTGGGTAGTAATCAGTAATTTGACTAAGGACGCAAGAGCGAGCGAAGCGAGCTCGGGACTTGGGGGACCCCGACTCGGACAGGTTAGGTTCGAAGAGACTCAGAGATTAAGTTAGATTCGAGAAGACTCTTCGTGTTGGGTTACTTTAAACCTTGCAAACAGAAATAAAAACTTACCTTGGTAGGTTGTTATCAGCAATTTGACTAAGGACGCAAGAGCGAGCAGTAGTAGGTAGTAGTAGGTATTTTTAACGTAGATATTATGAAATTAGATAATATGAACTGCGATGTATTAAACGTTGATATTTTGAATTTCGACATAACGTCTTTCGATATTTTGAATCATTCGACATTTAAATCAGTCGACATTTTAATCTTCGACGTTTTAAGCGTAGATGTAACATTTTTAGATATTTTGTTACAATCGATATTTTAATTTCGATATTTTGAACATCGATATTTTAAGCGTAGATATTTTAATCTTCGATGTTCAAATACCTATGTACCCTTGTTTTAGAGACGTTGTAATACGGCCGCAGGTCTGATTGTTTGTGTATGTGAGTTCAAATGTTTGTAAACGCGCCTACGATACAGGAATTATTCCAAGTGCGAGGAAAATTTTTGAAAAAATATAGCTCTGATATTGTTGGGTGTTACAGAACCCGCGGTCTGCTTTCCCGACTCGCATTTGGCCAGTGTTTTTTTTTTATTATTTGTTTAGAGATAAATCTTAGTACTAAAATAAATGTTTTGTTAAAAGAAACAAAGGAAGTAATTAAAAAATAAACGTTTTAGAATCAGAGTGTAGTAGCAATCGGGGGATTATCCTCAATGGCTATAGATTCAAGATTAAAGATTTTTAGCTTTGCAATAAAATTTACAACTTTTATACAACATTATTTTTTGTTTATGCGAAACCCGATACACCTGTCCAATATTTTTGTGTAAAGAAACTATGTACAAAATTTGAAAACCGTATCATAAAAAATCACAAAGTTATAAGCTTGTATATTACCTGGTTGTCCGTTCAAAAACATACTCATTTCGCGGTACACCCGCGTAAACCGCGTCTACTGTGTTATACACTCGTGATTAGTTTGGCAATAGGTACCTAACCATACGGTGATGGTATTGTAATTAACTGGTAATAAAATTTAATTAAAATATTTTTTTTAAATACATATAACATGGTATAAAAATTATTGGAACCGAATCAGTTACTGATTCTGAACAAACTATATTCAGGTTTCGCATTTATACTAAAAATAATGTTGTATAGATTTGTATAAAAGTATTTTTCTATGCAAATGCAACATAATACGGACGGCACGATTGGTGCAGTTGCTGAGCGATTGACTGCTGTACTGTGTATAGCGAGTTCGATTCCCGCACGGAACAAATATTTGTATGGCACACAGATATAATCCGAGCCTCGTTGTTTGTGTAGGTAATTCAAATGTCGTCCGAGAATGGGTCACTAAACCGAGTTCCCTGAGAGCCTCGCAAAGCTCATATAAAATAATTACTCGACTGAAGTGCACAGGGGCGGACCTATGCGTTACTTTTGGGACTGCTGCAGCCCAGGGCCCCGTAGATATAAAGTGTGTATTTATTCGTATACTTACCGTGTACCGCGCCTATCAAGGAATGAATATTTCATAAACAGTGAATATTAACTTAGTACCGGTTGTTGTTGGAATTGGAAATGATACTCTCGAAGTTGTAGACCATTATACTTACCTTGGACAGATTGTTCAGTTAGGTAGGTCCAACTTCGAGAAAGAGGTCGCCCGAATCCAACTATGATGGGCAGCGTTTGGGAAGCTACGTGATATCTGCTCATCGAGAATCCCGTAGTGTCTCAAGACAAGGTTGTTTAACCAGTGTGTGTTGCCAGTGATGACATATGACTCTGAAACGTGGTCTTTAACTGCTGGCCTTTTAAGGCCTAGATACCGGGGCATTACAGCACTTTGCCATGGCATGGCTCGGCATGCAACGGCGTGCCGCGGCACGACAAAGCACCCCTCAGCGACTCCCGCTGCCTGATACACTTTTAGTCTTCAGTTGCGTTTGATCGAGAGTTGGTATGCCTCAGTTTTAAAATGGTAGATTGGGATTTGGTGTTGATATCGATTATTGCAGATGAAGAGGTCAATGGTGTGCATTCCTCGCTTCTCTACCCCTGCCGCCGCACCCCGCAGTATATCACTACGAGCGCCGGAGTCCGTGGCATGCCGTTGCCTACCGCAGTATGCCACGGCATCCCGCCACGGGAGCCTGTGGCGCGCCTTTTAATGCCGTGCGATAAAATCCCTTTCAATGCCACGGCATCATTTAAAGCATAGCAATTTATGTCGTATTTCTGTAACAGTAAGGTTTAACGTCCATTAGTAAAAATTAAAATCTCTTACCATGCCGTCCCGGTCTGCGTATAGGCCTTTAGAGAGACTAAAAGTCACTCAACGAGCTATGGGAAGAGCTATGCTCGGAGTTTCTTTCCGGGATAAAATCCGGAACATGGATATTCGGCGAAGAACTAGAATCACTAGCTCGTAAAATTTGCAAGTTGAAGTGGCAATGGGCACGGGCATGCCACATCGCAAGCATGCAAGTGATATTTGTGTATCTTTGACAGTCGCTAGTCGGTAAGTAATCTGAGAGCAATGACTCCTTGTAAATTCAGGTATTTAATCGCATCCGGTAAGACTGGAAGCCGCCCCAACATAGTTGAGAAATGACTAATCAGATGATGAATCATTACATCAACTATTTAAGAAAATAAAAAAAAACCGGACAAGCGCGAGTCGTAATCACGCACGAGAGGTTCCGTACCATTATCTATAAAATCGGCAAAAAAATTGATTTGTTGTTAGCGGCCACAGAAACATATCATTTGTGAAAACAACTGTCTTCCTATCACGTTTCATAAGATACAGTGTAGACAGCGGAGTTTTTGTAATAGGGTCCCGTTTCACCCTTTTTTTTATTGTGGTAAAATCATCAAATGAGTCCTGGAACCCAGGGCAGGGCGGGAGGGACTGTCAGACTTGTATTGACTAAAATCCACGTTGTCCTTCAATAGCCCGTTACGTTCCGGGGTCACGGTAATTCGTTAGTTCCGTGACCCCGGCAGGCTTTGGCGCTCTGAAGGGGGTCTCATAATAAAATTGTGCTGACACTCTTTGAGGCGCGTTTTGACCTTTGGATACGGAACCCCAAAAATCATTAGATAAATATTAGGTGATGTAATTTCATCAATTTACTCATGACCCCTCAAACAATCCATCACCTCAAGCTTTTAAAGAACCATTTTGTGAATGCCCATACTTAAAATAAATTTACATTTTATTACTTAATCATACAAATACATTATCTTAAAAGTTATTTTGGTAAACGCTTACACAATGATTCTACACTACTATAATCTTAGAAGAGATACATTAAGTTTGTATGTGGGGGCTAATCTTCGAAACTACTGATCTCCAGGCCATTGGCTAACTTGATAGTCACTGACCAGCGGTTTTCCACTGAACTTGGATGGTTTGAAACCTGTTATGAGGCTAAGTTGAGGAGTGGAGTGCCTCAAGAGCGTTAGAATAGTTGATTTTTGAACAGTTTTACTTACGAAATTTACCTTTTGACACCTATTTGATGATCACCACATAGACACCGAGATACGCAATAGCCCCGCTGGTTCTGATTTTTTTTTCAGTAATCAGCTTTATTATTCCAGTGTACGTACAGCTTGGCCAGAACGGATTGAAACGGAACTAATATTTTTGTTTCTGACAACGTTTTAAAATCTTTGATATTTGATGTAAACAAAGACCGCAGGTTTGTTAGATTTATTATTGTGCCATAAAACTAACGTAATAAGTGAAAAAAATAAAAAAATAAAACATTCAAAGTGCTGGTAGCGAGAAGACAGTGGCGACTTCCGGTTTTCTACAGTTTTTTGCCAAGCTGTATGTACAGTCAATTACGTAGGATAAGTGATAGGGACTCTGTATTGTCACAAAAGTGCATCGTCATCTATGAAGCAAATAAGGAACTAAAATCAGATTTTTACGTTCCGCAATTGAGTTCTCCAAGAGTTAAAAATATAGAGAAGAAGACCTAACTATATATTTTATAAGACAATTGCCAGTTATATTACGGATCAGAATTCAAAATCGTGTTGCTATGTAAAAGAAAGTTAGTTTAAAAAATAATGCATTAACACAACCGTTATACAAATAACACATCATTTATTCTATTAGGGAACAAATGAAAAACAAAAAAAAAAACAGAAAAAGTCATTCCTACGGCTTTATGAACTAAGAGGGTTGTATTAATGATTTTGTTAATTCTTATTCAGTAATTACATACGTCTTATGGCTGCTACACACCTTACGATAAATCGTTACGATTAGTCGGTACAGTTCAAACTGCAACGATAAATCGACAAGTGTGTATGAGAAAAATCGAACAAACTGTACAGTTTTTCTCATACACACTTGTCGATTTATCGTTGCAGTTTGAACTGTACCGACTAATCGTAACGATTTATCGTAAGGTGTGTAGCAGCCATTACAGCCGCGAATAATATTTTAATCAACATACAACCTAGCACTGGCCTGCTAATTGCAAAAAACACAAGAAAATTTGAATTTCGCGGGCTACATCGACGCAAAATGCTTACCTGTAAAAGAAACGACAATTACAGTTGTTTCCTTTCCCCTTTTTATGATCTTATTATTTTAAAACATTAAGGAAAATATTTTTCATTCGCATGTTATGTCAAAATCTTCATAGACAAATCATAAATTCATAAAATAACCAGAGAAAGAAACTGACCATCGATGTTTCTTTACATCTCCCTCCTCAAAAAAAAAAAAAAAAAGGTTGCACTCCAGGAGTGCCGGTAGAAGTGAAAACTTTTTTGTTACTATGTTTTATTTTAAAACTGGAGTAGTACAGATATGAAATTAACTAATTTGAATGACGTGAATGACTCATTTTCGATCAGGGTCACGTGACCCTGACGCGAGTTTTAAATTTTTTACCCATTACAGAAAAAGTGTACAACGCCGCTAAAGAAGTTTTCACTTCAAAAAGGTTGCACTCCAGGAGTGCCGGTAGAAGTGAAAACTTTTTTGTTACTATGTTTTATTTTTAATTTGAATGACGTCTTACTCATTTTCGATCAGGGTCACGTGACCCTGACGCGAGTTTTAAATTTTTTACCCATTACAGAAAAAGTGTACAACGCCGCTAAAGAAGTTTTCACTTCAAAAAAAAGGTTGCACTCCAGGAGTGCCGGTAGAAGTGAAAACTTTTTTGTTACTATGTTTTATTTTTAATTTGAATGACGTCTTACTCATTTTCGATCAGGGTCACGTGACCCTGACGCGAGTTTTAAATTTTTTACCCATTACAGAAAAAGTGTACAACGCCGCTAAAGAAGTTTTCACTTCAAAAAATTTTATTCTTTCTTTACATAGGTATACAATTATACATAATATTATAACCGATGGGGCCACCAAAGACATTACTCGTCTAGTCAGAGAATCTTCTTATTTCAAAACCAGTAACACTGGATTTCTTTCTATTCAAATTCCATACTACGCAAAGCCAGCTTTAAGTCAAATTGTTTCTACTCATGTGTTATTCATTATACAATCACATAATATATCAGGATATTTTAAAATTAGAGTAAAAAAAAAGTTATCTAGATATTTATGTAATTTGAGAAACCTGCCATAACTTGCGTTTTATACCACGCAAAACGCGTTAGAGAGATTATATTCCATTTATTTTTAGATAAAGCACAGGTTTTAAGCAAAAAAGTTTGGTTGATTGTAGAAAATGCCTTATCACGAAAGACTTCAGTACCTACCCTGGGTTAGTAGGACTGTCTTAGCAGGATACCGTGGCCCTGGAACGCAAAGGGTAACTGAAGGAACAGGGTGGACTTTTAGTCAGTAAGAGTCGAACCTAAGTTAACCTTCTAAGTTAAACTCCTAAGCATTACTCCACCCCCGGCGGTTGGGACTCGACGTGGCGCTGCACAAGACGGAGGCCATGTGTTTTCATGGCAGCCGTAACGCGCCACAGTCGAGTTACAGCATTACGGTGGAAGGAGTTCCAATCGGCGTCAAGGGGACGATGAAGTACCTGGGACTCGTCCTCGACAGCCGGTGGAACTTCAGGGAGCATTTCCTGAGTTTGGCCCCAAAGCTGAACCGTATAGCAGCCGCCCTCAGGCGACTGCTGCCCAATCTCAGCGGGCCAAACGCTTCCTGCCGTAGGCTGTACGCTGGCGTCGTGCGGTCCATGGCCCTCTACGGGGCCCCTGTGTGGGCCCTGAGCATCCGGACGCGACCACAGAAGCTGGTCGCATGCCAGAGGGTCATGGCTATCCGAATGATCCGGGGATACCGCACGATTGCCGGCGAATCGGCCAACCTCCTTGCCGGACTACTGCCTTGGGATCTGGAGGCGACTGCCCTCCAGCGCGTCTATGAGTGGCGCGTGGAGGCGCAGCGCCGGGGCGTGACCCCGCTGCCTCGAGAAGTCGAGGCGCGGCGCGAAGACCTCCGGCGCGATCTCAGGGCGGTATGGAAGGAACGACTGTCGCGACCGAAGGCCGGGCACGCCGCAATTGCGGCGGTAAGACCCCTCTTTGAGGAGTGGCTGGAGAGAAGTCATGGCGTCCTGACCTACCGCTTGACGCAGGTCCTCACCGGACACGGAAGTTTCGGGAGGTACCTGTGTCTGATGCGAAAGGAGGAGACGCCTGGGTGTCACCACTGCGAAGATCGCCCGGAGGACACGGTGGAGCATACGGTGCAAGACTGCCCAGCTTGGGCGGAGCACCGACGTGTCCTCACGGCTGCGATAGGCGGAGACCTCTCGCGCCCGGCATTGGTTGCGGCCATGCTGCGGGGCGAGACGGAGTGGGAAGCGGTCAGCTCCTTCTGCGAGGCAGTAATGCTCGTAAAGGAGGAGGCAGGCCGCGAGCGAGAGAGGACAGCGTCCTCCCTCCGCCCCAGCCGCAGTGGTAGGCGCCCACGGCGACGGACGTCGCTTGATGATCTCCGGCCACCGTAGGCGCGGGCATGCGGGCAGCGAGTAAAGGGCAACTCGCTGCCCGACCAAGGACCATGCCCGGGTCGACGGCGCGTTGTGTCCCACGCGCGCCTCAAAGAGCGTCAGCATAATGACGGGGCCCCCCTCTCAGAGGGCCAAAGCCTGCCGGGGTCGCGGGATTATTCCCTTACCGTAACCCCGGAACTTAACAGGCTATGAAGGACACCGTGGATTTTAGTCAGTAGAAGTCTGACAGTCCCTCCCGCCCTGCCCGGGGTTGGAGGACTCATTTGATGATTTTACCACGCTAAAAAAAAAAAAAAAAAAAAAAGCATTACTCCACCCAAGATAGTTTTTTTTTATTTTTTTTTATTGTGGTTGACGGTGAAGCACGCTTTCCTAGAAGTAACCTTACTAATTTAAAGATTATACCATTCAAAAAAAAGGTACATCTACTGAACCATATAGGTACCCTTCAATATGATACAGGTACCTGTCAATTTCATATAGGGACATTTCATAAGGTCAACAGTCATCATTAAAATAAATTAGTTTTACCAAATAAACCGCAAATAAGTACTTTTTTACGATGATTGATGAGCATTTTGTGGCTTTACAATCTGACAAATAGCTACGTTTCTTTTTTAATTTAAAATTATATTAGTGTTGATTAAATTGTGTGGTGTAAAATCCATATGAAAACTTGTAACAAAAAACGCGTCGCGGGACTATCGGGTAACCGTGGTTCTGGAACGTAAAGTCGTACAAGTCTGACAGTCCCTCCCGTCCTGCCCTGGATGGCAGGACTCATTTGATGGTTTTACCACGTTTTTTTTTAAAAAAAACATAAACAAGAGTGGGTGGTATTTGCGCGATTATCCTTTTTTTATTTCTTCTTTTGTCTTTTTTATTTTATTTATATTATTTTAATAATATTTGACTGAATTTATGATGTATCTTAGTCACGTTTTACAACAATAGTTTGTCAAATATTTATGCCAAAATAGTTAAAACAAGTCCCATAAAAACATTTTATAGCTTCAATCTATTACATATATTAAATATCTTTTGTTTAAACACTGGCAAAAAAATGAATTCAGCAGTTTCTAGAATTAAAAAAATACCAACTAAAAAACATAAAACCTGTACATTTGCCATTTACTAGGAATTCTATTTCACACTCTATTTTATGGGCGAATTGAAATTCTAGAAATTTGAATAAAAATGAGCCAAACATGAAAATTTATTATGACTCACACAAAATTGAATCTTAACAAAGGTCTGTTGAAGGTCGAATTTTAAAATAACAGCCGTTTATATCCAGATTATAGGATAATACTAAACGGATTAACACTTCGAGCATTAGTTAAAGTTGAAAAACAAGCAGAAACCGCAAATTATTATGCTTTTTTAAATTAAAGAATGGTCACACAGAGCAATTTTATTCATTAGCGTTGTCCGTTCTTAAACGACATAATGACGTGTCATTAATCTTATTTAATTTGAATACATGACACGGACAACCATTGGCAAATGACCACAACAACGACCACAAAGTCATTTGGATAATAATAATAGTTACGAGTGTATATAATCTTATAAGTAAAAAAACATGTATTTGTGATCGCTAAATAATCACTGGGACTACTTTTATTTTTATTTTAAGCGGGTTTGCTCTTGACGTCTAGCCGAAAGTTAAAATGTAGCCATAGAATAGATTAGACTAGAAAAACAAAATAATTTGATTCTAGTTTATTTTGATGAGGGACACACACACACACAGAAATAATGAAAAATTAAATTAGAAAATACAATATGCATTTTGCTGATCATGTCCACACCAAAAGGGTTACCAACTCAGCATTTGCCAGCAGACTGGCCTGTTGGTCTAGTATGGTTAGTGACCCTGACTGCTATGCTCCGGAGGTCGTGGGTTCGATTCCCACCCAGGAAAAATTGTTGTGTGATGACCACGATCATTTGCTCTGTGTCTGGGTGTAATTTATCTATGTATAATATGTATGTATTTAGAAACATATATATATGTTTATCAGTTGTCTAGTACCCATAACACAAGCTCTGCTTAGCTTGGGACTAGATGGCGTTGTGTGATAGTTGTGGAATATTATTATTATTATTTGCTGGGCAAAAGTCACCCAGCGCTGGTTTTCAGTTGGCACCACGCAGTGACATGGACGGAGGTAGGCAAATAAAATAAACAATGAGAAATGTCCAAGCTGGAGTGAGTTCACCCAGAATGTACTGGAACTCCAGCAGTGCTATTCTCTATAAACACAGTCTTGTCCGCCCCGCAGAACGGAAGATATCCCGTCATTGAGACATTTTAAAGAACATGTTTGGTTGGTTCTAGCTTGAAAGGATTGTGGAAACTATAGGTAGTACTAATCCTATTATTAAAATTGACATTTAAGAGCGCGTATTCTAAAAGTTGGCAACGTCGCAAATAGCTGTCAAATATTTACAAGTTTTGATTAATTTGTGAAAACTGTATAAAATTATAGAAATATGGCTCTGTAGTGCACTAAAAAATAAATATAGGAATGTAATTAAAACACTGAATTTGATGTTGTAACCGTTTCAGGCGTAAAAAAGGCATTCGGCAAGTTTCCAAATACTTTTCTTACATCTAAAACTATACAGGGTGGAATTTTGTAATGCCACCTGGAGGGAAAGTACTCTTAAGACTGCAGATAGAAAATTTTACTCAAAGGAAACATTCCTTTATTTTTGAATGGAAAGAAAACTGCATTCAAAGATTTTCGAAAATTCTCTTCTCCCACCCGGGAATCGAACCGGCTAAAATCTGAAAAAATTATACCCTGTACTTTTATTGCATCGATCGTTAGGGTCAATTATAAGAATGAAATCTCTCTGACAAACATGATAAATTAAATGAAAGGAAAACCAGGAAATCTTAAATTAATTTAATTATTTACAAAAAATGGTAAACTAACTAATTAGTTGCTCGAAATGGGCTCCATTCTCTTGGATACACAAATCATTATAATAGACCCTAACGATTGATGCAATAAAAGTACAGGGTATAATTTTTTCAGATTTTAGCCGGTTCGATTCCCGAGTGTGGGAGAAGAGAAAATTTTCTATCTGCAGTATTAAGAGTACTTTCCCTCCAGGTGGCATTACAAAATTCCACCCTGTATATTCGATGTTATGGTATTAATTATTGCATTCCCTTATCAAATTTTAGTGCACTACATAGCCATATTTCTTATTTCTATACAGTAACATTGCTAAATAAATTAAAACTTGTTAATATTTGACAACTATTTGCGATGTTGCCAACTTTTAGAATACGCGCTCTTAAGACAAACAACTAATAGTCCAAGAAGCACTTTTGTGAAATACTCGTATTACGTAGTTCCTTTATTAAAAACAAATCATTATCGGTCGCCCACGTGTTACCTTGATTTAACACCGATTATAGCATAAGTGTTGTAAAACTTTGGTGTGAGAAAATACATCATTATTATTGGGCAATTGTGAATCGCTGTCTCGATATCTCAAGTACGACTGCTGGAGACCTACCAAAAAGACTTAAAGCGGTAGCAATTCCAGTGTGGGAACGAGGGAGGTGGCGCGGGACGACTTATATAGCTTTATCTCTTTCCCACACTGGAATTACTCCTGTTTAGATGTCATAGTAACCCCGCAGAGTCTTTTTGTTTTCTCCATACTACTCTCGGAGATCCGTAGACGAACTAAAGTCACCGATATAGCCCACCGGATAAGCAAGCTGAAGTGGCAATGGGCAGGCCATATTGCTCGCAGAGCAGATGGCTGATGGGGTCGAAAAGTACTAGAGTGGAGACCACGGACTAGCAAGCGCAGCGTAGGACGTCCACCAGCAAGGTGGACAGACGACCTTATAAAGGTCGCCGGAAGACGCTGGATGCAGGTCGCTTCAAACCGGTATGTGTGGAGATCAAAAGGGGAGGCCTATGTTCAGCAGTGGACGTCCTACGGCTGAGATGATGATGATGATGATAATACTCTGCCTTACTCCTGAGCAAAGGTCTCCCTCCACTTTCTCGTCAGTGTGCGTCCTCATTCCAATTCCAAGGAAACCTGTCCAGGGGGGGTATTACAACGTCTTGGCTTGTTCCGGCGAGTGAAAGTGACAGAGCTATTCAAGTCATCTAGCGCCATCTCGTTCACTCACTGGAACAACCCTGGTTTTAAGACGTTGTAATACCACCCAGGGCATCCTGCCATCTCCTACGCGACCTCACATCACTGTCATTCTTGCCGGGGACTGCCTATAATCAGGTAACTGATGTGGCCCCGGAACGGAAAGGACTCTATTGAAGAACACCGTGTATTTTAGTGAGCATAATTCTGACAGTCTCTCCCGCCTTGCCCTAGAAGGGAGAACGCATTGGATGATTTTACTACGTAAAAAAAAACTCACTGTCACTGCACAAGTTTCGTAGGTTATCTGGCAAGCTGCAGATATCCTGCTCAGTACCATTTGAGTTGGGTAGCCTTCTAAACCACGTCAGCTATATTTGATAAGCTTACTGTAGATGCACACTTAATTATTTAGTAGCAAAGACATTAAAATATACACGAACATTTATTAGTCACTTTAGTATGGACATGAACGGTAATTACCTACATAATTATGTTAGGGATATTTCGCGTCCACAGTCGCCACAGTGCTAGGCTTGCAATGTGGTTGAGCACTATTCCGACGTTGTCTTAAGTCTAAGCCAAAGTTTGAGCAAAGTCCAAGCTCGATCTACAGGGTGCAATCTTAGTCGTGGGCAATACTTTTATCTAAGACTCTAGTCACGATACTGATTGCATTAGGGCTAATAATTCGCAAATCAAAAATATTTTTAATGCAAGTTTGGAAAACCTTAAAAATGTTTTAAGTCACATTGCAAAGGCATAATGCTGCAAATTAACACTAAAAGTAATAAAAAAAAATCTTAATCCCCAATAAGTCTTGAAGTATCCAAATTTTAAAGCGCAGTATAACGCGTCTACGCGCCGCGTTGATACTTTGAGACACTTGCATAATGCTGCTACTTGCATTAATAATGCTTTTGAGTTGCGTTATACATTCAGTATCGTTAGTAGAGCATTAGATTAAAATATTGCCCACGACTAAGATTGCACCCTGTATACATTTCAGCCTGAGTGGGAGGCCGTTACCTCTGGCCTACGCTTTATAATTCAAATTCCAAGATAAATGCTATTTCACGTTGTAAAACCAAAACTCAAGTACCATTCACACCATATCATTGGGCAATTCCATACGTCGAAACCAGTAATGACTCAGTTTAGCTTCGCCGTTCCACTGATTCCCATCCATTTATCACGTTGACTGTAAAATATACGCTTGATGAGCTCACAACGAACAGTAATGAAGTGTGGCAACCCTAACGTTTGACAATTAACGTCGTTTAGACCCGCAGCAGTGTTGCTACATGCAAATATGTTTGTGGAATTAGCAGTGGGAATCAGTGATTGATCGTGTTGTTAAAATTGTTGCCCGATAGAAAATTTTGTGGGTGGGTAATTTGTGGGTTAATTAGGACGAAAAGTGCCATTGAGCCGGGCTCAATGGCACTTTTCGTCATTAAGAAGGAAGATGACCTACACCTAGCCATAGATTACGCAGTTTGGTTCCTAATGGCATACGAGACGAGGGACTTGGAAGGATATACTCGTAAATGAATCCTTAGCGTAACAGAGGAACTTTAATGGCTAAAAATGTGCATCATTTAAAAACTCACCACTTAACTTTGATCATCCACGCAAAGACAAAATTTTGGAAACCGTTGCTTTATTTTTGTGACCCATCCACATACTGATCTGGGTAAGAATTACTTCTTAATTTTGGTGACTCACCCACAAGACAGACCTAGACATGTGTATATCTACCTTTCTACCTTGGTCACTCATTGAAAGACCTTGCCAAGAGCCAACTCAACCACCATACGTGCTCCTTGGTCAAATCAAACAGCGCACGCTTTCCTAGCCATTTCATGAACTTGCCGGGGTCGTGGGTCTATCGAGTAACCCTGACCCTGGAACGTAAAGGACTGTTGAAGGACACCGTGGATTTTAGTCAGTACAAGTCTGACAGTCCCTCCCGTCCTGCCCTGGGTGGCAGGACTCATTTGATGATTTGACCACGATAAAAAAAGCTGTTCTCGTGGTTTCAATTCGACCCAATAGTTTCTGAGTCCAAACAAACGGTTCAGCTTCAAAATAGATTATCTAAATAGATTTAATACATTTAAAATATAGATTTAATAAAAAGTCATGATCACATATTTAGTTGACTCGGTGCCTTTTTAGCGTTTACAGAAACTTATGGACCTATTACGGCCCGGGGCAATTTCCGGAGGCTGTAAATATCTAAATGAAATACCATAATGTATGCTGTATACCCTTTTAAAAAAATTTAATTTAAACTCACATACTCCGCCTCGCGTCATGACGTGACCTACAATTGTTTTTACATAATCACTTCTGTGAATGACATTCATTTTTATGAATACGTACGGCAGAACTCGAGCATAATTTGAGCACCCCGACCTCGGTGTAAAGAGCTCATGAATAAGGGTTCCGTGGGACCTGTGTTGCTAGATTGAGTGTTTTTCTCCCTTTATTTGGGGAAGAGGGTTTTATGTGGGAGAAATTAGAAAATCAAGAGGCATTTTACAGCTGAATTAATTATTTATCTTACTAAGATTTTTAACCTGAATTTATGAGAATTGATCTATATTTGTTACTCTTTCACATCTTTATTTTTATTAAACTTCCCAGAAAATAGCTTCACGTCAAATAAAAGGATTAGCGTAAAAAAACTGCGCTAGCAAAAGCAATAATAACACGAAGCTAGATTAAAAAATGAGTTGCGTATAAAACGCCGACTGCTTAGGGTCGTGCATGAACTCCCATCAGACATACATGCACAGAACACAAACGGGAAAATATTTCTAAAAGAAATAATTTAGGGAATTAATTGAATAAATCAAAGAATAAGCATTGCCATTCAACGTGGCAATCATGCCAGTCTCCTGGGTAATTTTCCAGATGACAGCGATGTGGAATTCTTTGATGCTCATTAATTTAGTTTTTGGTTTTATAATTATTTCATAGTCTTTATTAGTGTTTATTTGTGGGTTTAAAGTTAATATTTAGTTTATGATATTGTTTTACTGTGTTATAATTTAGAGATCAAAAAGATTGAATGTGGGGAAAATTCACAAGCCCGATCTAGCAACCCAGGAGTCCTTATTACTCATATTAGGCAGGTATGCCCGAAATACACGTGGTGCGAAGATGAACGCGCCAGTGACCCTTCAAGTAGGATTTACCAATCTGATGTACATTTACATGGATATTACTTAGAGCGAGCCGGATTGGCAGGTAATATAATATTTTTCGAACCTTCTATATGAATATTTTTTCTTGCCTTTTGATGCGATAAAACGTACTAGAAGTAAGTTTTCAGGATGTGCTTTTATGCCCATTATTTATTTACTTTATTCATAAACAATTTTTTTTTTTTATTTTGCGTGAATTTAGAATTTGGCTTTCGCATTTTGATTGTGATAGTTAATTTATTATGATTTATTTATTTATTAGAAAAAAATATAGGTACATGTCGAATTGAGAACCTCCTCCTTTTTTTTTCATCGGTTAAAAATTACAGCCACATCACATACATTTACCATGATTTGGAAGACACGTGGCGCCACCTATTGTTATTATAACGTTATAATCGTTTTCTTCGGGAACAACAGGTTTTTTCGGGATACCAAGTACACACTCACCTTACCGATAATATGTATTACAGACATAGCTTTCTGTTTCTGTACTCTTGACAAGGTGGGATACTCAACTTCAAAAACATTTCAACATCAAAATAATTATCAACACCTCTTTTATACATATATAACCTATACAAAATAATTGGATAAGCTTTACTTTTCAATAATTTCCAGTTTCTAAATGTTGTTTAGACTGAGAATAGCGCCATTGTCAACCAGTAACCCTTTTTATCCTAAAAATTGAGAAGATTTCGAACATTTTATTGTTCGCATTTGGTCCGATCCCAATGAACATACTTAATAGGGGACCAGCTGATTGCTATTTATTTGGAACTGTTCCAATTTCAAACAATAGATATTCGGTTTTCTTTTTTTTTTGTTAAAGCATTGTTATTCACATTTTTGTTACCCAGTAACATAAAGGATAATCTAGCGTCTATGAGAAGCCAAAAAAGATATAACATTTCGCCTATAGAAAGGCAGAGTACATAGACATGAAATATAATATTTCTATGAACTTTGTACCCTAAACATAGTACACCGCGGGCATGCGGACGGCGAGTAATGTGCGACTCGCTGTCGGATCATGGACCATGGGGTCGACGGCGCGTCGTGTTCCACACGAGGCTATGATTCCCAGGAAAACGGTTTGATTGAACAACTAGAATTTATTAAATTCTAGTTGTTCCCCATATAACGTAACGTACCTATAATGTCGCATTCTACGTTCAACATTTGTTAAAGTAAATCTAATATATTTTGTTTTGTTTTCATTATGAGCAATTTTTTTCAAAGTAAACCAAATTCGAACCTGAAGAATACAATCATTAACAGTTTCTAGATTTTGCGAACGTCTGTCTATTTAAAAAATTAACGACGTATCATTCGCAAATAATACCATCTTCGACTGAGTTTTGAACCCTGTAACGCTGTTGCCTACGTAGATGAGAGCTATTCTTGTACTTCATTTCGGGCCGACACGAGACCAGACAAAAGATGGCAACAGAAAAGTTACGAAGTAACAAAGATAATTCGACCAATTATAGTCCCATTTTGGAGTGCATGTGTCTCTTGTCTATCAACACTCTTTGTCGTTTAGTCATTAGTAAAATTCTATCACCTCTAATTACTTACGGAACGTACTTATTTTGAGAACCGTAAATCAAAGAACGGGAGAGACGGTTGACGCGGTGGCTGATTTAAAAAAAATATATTAGTAGTACTTATGTTAAGTAAGTAAGTTTACAAAATAGGATAGCAAAAGTTTCTTAAAAAAACTTGCGTATCAGCCAGCGTGCTGTGTTACATTGAACACCAACAACTAGGATGAAGCCATCCTTCAAGCTCGGACTAAGGCAGAGGTCAGAGTCAGACTAAAGTAGAGGTCAGAGTCAGACTAAAGTAGAGGTCAGAGTCAGACTAAAGCAGAGGTCGGCGTCAGACTAAAGCAGAGGTCAGAGTAAGACTAAAGTAGAGGTCATAGTCAGACTAAAGCAGAGGTCAGATTCAGACTAATGTAGAGGTCAGAGTCAGACTAAAGTAGAGGTCATAGTCAGACTAAAGCAGAGGTCAGAGTCTGACTAATGTAGAGGTCATAGTCAGACTAAAGCAGAGGTCAGAGTCAGACTAAAGTAGAGGTCAGACTCAGACTAAAGCAGAGGGCAAAGTCAGACTAAAGTAGTGATCAGAGTCACTAAAGCAGAGGTCAGAGTCAGACTAAAGTAGAGGTCATAGTCAGACTAAAGCAGAGGTCAGAGTCTGACTAATGTAGAGGTCATAGTCAGACTAAAGCAGAGGTCAGAGTCAGACTAAAGTAGAGGTCAGAGTCAGACTAAAGTAGAGGTCAGAGTCAGACTAAAGTAGAGGTCAAAGTCAGACTAAAGCAGAGGTCAGAGTCAGACTAAAGTGGAGGTCAAAGTCAGAATAAAGCAGAGGTCAAACTCAGACTGCTCAGAGTCAGACTAAAGCAAAAAGCGGATAGCAGCTAACTACAGGCTAAACTGTTTCAAATAAAGGAAATGTAAACTAAATACTCGTAGCATTCGTCTTGTACTAAATTTGTTACATACTGTAGGTATCTAAAACTAAGTACCCCATTGGTTCAATCTAAATGGGCTTATTTTAATGTGTTTGGGTAATCACTATCTACAACATAAATTGTCCAATGGTTCTGAATCAGATCATTAATCACCCAAATATGAGATATTGTTCTTACAACATACGGTAATACAATTGCAGATATCTTAAATGTAAGATTATACCAGATTATACCGGTCACGAAGTCATAATTGTTTGTAAAACAATACATTTACATAATCTAATAGATTTAGATACGGCCCAGCCATTTACGAGCTTGTCACTTTTCATTTTTATTTTTATTTTAAACTAGCTGTGCCCGCGACTTCGTTCGCGTGGATGTCGGAACTCAACAATGTATTTATTTTTTCAAACAAAGGATTTTTCCTAAAAAAAATACGTAGCATAAGTTACTCCTTATTACATCAGCTACCTGCCAATAAAAGTCCCGACAAAATCGGCCCAGCCATTTCAGAGATTAGCCATTACAAACAGACAGACAGACAAAAGTTGTAAAAAAATGTTATTTTGGTGTATGTACCATCTACTACTTACTGTTATGTATATTGGTATGGATGTAGTAAAAAACGGTTATTTCAATATTACAAACAGACACTCCAATTTTATTTATTGTACTCCAATTTTATTTATTTTATTTATTTATTTATTTATTTTATTTGGCTCTTCAACAATGAGTACACTGTTACATTTTTGTATACAGTACAAACTTAATTTTAAGTGCCCCATCACTTAAAGAAGAGCACCACATGCACTATATTTTGCGTACACACCAAAAAAGAAACAATGAGAAAAGAAAAAAAAAACAAATTAAAAATAACAATTAAAAATAACTTACAGACACTTAGATTTAAAATTACAATAAAAATAAATTAAACTATAAATTAAACACACTAAAACTCAAAAACATACAAATAAGGACACGTAGAACAAATTCAATTACAATTTGAATTTGAATCGGAATTTATTATTCTCTTCAAAGTAGGCACAGATGTGTGAAATAGGTCAATAACATCATCGTATTTTTTGTAAACGGCATACATTCGGGACAACGGGCAATGCTGCCTTAAATTAGTATTGCACTGTGGCATGCAGAACAACCTCCTATTAGATTTTCTCGGTAATTTTCGTGGCACATGGAAGGAAACTCTGCTGAGCAACTCGGGACAGTTTAAAGAGCCCGATACTAATTTTTTAAGGAAGATCAAATCGAACATATCTCTACGTTCCTCTAACGAAACAATTCTAAAATACTTAAGCCGTTCCTGATATGATTTGAGTTTTTTGCCCATATTACAGTGATAGGTCAAATGCCATAAAAACCTTTTCTGCAATCGTTCAATACGTTTGATGTGCACATTGTATTTAGGGGACCAGACAACACTACAATATTCTAGGTGACTTCTGACTAGGGAGTTGTACATAATTTTTTTCGTTAAAATATTCTTGAAAGTTTTACACTCCCTCATTACAAAACCTAGTATCTTAGTTGCTTTTAGTATAACTTGGTCAATATGGTCAACAAATCTTAGCTTTCTATCAAACTGAACGCCCAAGTCTCGCATAGATTCAACTTCCTCTAGGTGTTGACCGTTAATGTTGTATACTGTGGGAACAACCTTATTTTTCTTTGTAAATTTGATGTGCTTGCATTTCCCAATATTTAAGGACATCCTATTGTGTTCACACCATTCAGTTAGTCTGTCCAAATCACACTGAAATTGAACTGAATCAGCAGGCTTTGTTATATGTTTTATATAGCTTTAAGATCGTCAGCAAATAAAAATATTTTTGAATTCTGGAAGCACTTGTGTATGTCGTTGATAAAGAGAATGAATAAAGGTGGTCCCAAATGAGATCCCTGGGGAATTCCGGAAGTGGCAATGTACGAATCAGAACTGCAGTCATTCAACACAACCTTGAGCGTCCGTTTCGACAAATACGACTTGAACCAACTCAGCAAGGGATCCGACACTCCGTACAACTGTAGCTTATCTACAAGTAACCCATGATCGACCGTGTCGAATGCCTTGCTGAAGTCAGTGTAGACCGCGTCTACCTGTATACGCGCATCAACGGCATCAATGATTGTTTTAGCATAAGTCACCAAATTTGTAGTCGTTGATTTACCCTTTATAAACCCATATTGGTCATCTATTATCAATTGTGACATATGTCTGTACAATATAGGACAAATTAGTGCTTCAAAAACTTTAGCCAGTACAGAAAGAATGGCTATAGGCCTATAGTTGGTCACAACAGAACGATCGCCGCTCTTGAAAATAGGCACGATCCTAGTTTCCTTCCATATGCTTGGAAAAGTACCCTGAAGAAGTGAACTATTGAATATTATACATAACGGCAACGAGAGACTGTCAGACAATTTATTCAAGAGCAAGGAAGGAATGTTATCAGGGCCAGCGCCCTTGTTAATATCTATTTTTTTTAATGCTCTTTGGATCTGCTCCTGAGATATTGTTATTAGACTTAATATGTTATTGCTTAAGCAACCACCAGAAATTGTACGCCCATCACTTTGACTAGTTTGATATACTTTAGAAAAATGAGTTGCAAAATAACCACAAATTTCATTCATATTCTCCGAAGTGCTCACACCATCTGTCATAGAACCAGGATAGTTACTAGCCCCACCTCTCTTCATCTTTAAATAACTCCAAAAATACTTTGGATTACATGTAATTTTCGCCTCTATATCTGTAATGTATGATTTATAGCAGGAAGCAGCCATACGTTTGCATCTTTTTCTTAGTGACTCCAAAGTAATACTGTCTAAGGGATTTTTGTATTTCTTTACTCTAACTCTTAAGCGGTTTTTTTCGTTTAATGTTTTAATGAGTTCCTTAGAAAACCAGTATGGATACTTTCTGTCCCTAATTACAATTTCTGGTACATATATCTTAATCAACTCATACAATATACTATAGAATTTGTCCACCATCCGGTCGATAGACGTGGAAGACTCTAATTCCCTCTTCCAATCCACCTCATTTAAAGCTGCATTCATTGCCGCATAATCCGCCTTGAAATAATTTAATTTCTTTCTAGAAATACGTTTCTGCGGTTTAGAACCATGACAAAACGAAAGTGTGCATAGTATAGGAGGATGGTGAGCATCAATTTTAGAAAGAACATCCAAAGGCGAACTTACAGATACATATTCTAAATTCGTTAGCACCAAATCGAGGATTCTATTATTACGATTGCACAAATAATTATACTGAGCCAGATTATTAAGCAAAATGAAATCCCACAGAATTTGTTCCAAACTGGAACATGTCCTCTGAGGCACCCTTAACACATTGCCTTCGGCTCCGAGCCAGGCAATCGATCCCATATTGAAGTCTCCAGTTATTAAGCAGCTGTCAACATGCTCCAAAATTTTGTTGGCATTATCAACAAAGTGTTCCAACAATCTGAGCTGTATTGGTGAGGGTAGATATACGGCACAAAGATAAATATCTTTCAGTCTTCCACATACTGTAAGTGATATCTTGACCCAGAGATCCTCGCATGAACTTTCAAAACTGTGTAATCTGTAGGACTTAATTTTTTTAGAGATAGCTATAAGGACACCCCCACCGTCAGTTTTGTTATTGAAAATATTAATTATTCGGTCTCGTCTGTAAATGGTAAATCTCTCATCCATGATCTCTGTGTCGAAGATTCCACTCAGCAACCACGTTTCAGTAAACACAATAATGTCATATGAACAACAGGCGATTTCTTGATATATTTCACTAAGTTTTGATCTGATACCTCTAACATTCTGGTAGTAAATATTTAGTTGATCGAAATTTATAACTTAACCAGATACCTTACAGTAAAAGCTCGGTTTAGCCTATTCTAATTTGTTTAAAGTTTCAGTGTCCTTTATATATTTGTAGTCTGCGCCATCCGTTTTTCTTACAAAAATCCTTCCGCCACGAACCCATACATATTGATAGCCTAGACTCTTGGCTTTAATTCTAGTTGCAGCATGCAGGACTTTGTTTGCAGGAGACAGATGTTCCACGATGAAAACATTTTCCTTTTTGCCACCAATTCCTAGCAGAGCAGTGTTGAGTTTGTCTTCTAAGGTTTTATTCTTGTTGAATTTAATAGAAGCAGCTAGAAAACTGTCTCTAACTCGCGGACTGCTGAATTGTACAACAATAGATTTAGGGCGTGTACTGGTTAAGGTTTGTTTAGCTATTCTAGTGACATGATGTATGTTGCTCTCCGTTAGGTCACCTGATATAACTCGGTTAATATTCATAACAGTAGAGAATAGATTTTCGTTGTTGTGTTCAGGCAGACATTGTATTTCCAAATTCGAAGAACGAGATTTCTGCTCCATCTGGTTTAGTCTCATGCTCAAGTCCTTGACCGTAGATTTAAGTTGTTCATTTTCCTTCTTAATGTCAGACACAACATTGGTGTTAAGAGAAAACTCCGCCTTCATTTCCTCATATTTCTTGTTCATGAAACCCATGGATTCTTTAAATTCTTCTATTTTGTCCATTATCGCCTTCAGTTCTTTGTTGACAAAGTTCGCAAATGTTTCGTTAAGGTGCCGCATAAGGTCATCTATCTGTTTCTTCATAATGCGACTGACTTCGGTTGATGTGACAGGCGCTTCAGTGGGAGTTACATCGTTTGATGTATTTGCCGATGGTCCCTTTTTCCTTAGCGTTATATTCAAATCACCACCTTGGCTGTTTCGTACTGGGGTGTTATCCGCGTTTCGCGATTTTGGCTTGCAGATCGGACACAGCCAGTTAGAATGTTCACATAGTTGAAATTCAGAACCCAATAAATTTGAAAGGCATGAAGAGTGGTATGGTTTTTGACACGAAGTGCACTGCACTACAGAACTTCCTTCGGTTATAATTGCAGAACAACAGTCACAATTCATATTTGCGATTAAGTATTCAAACTTTACTTCGAAAGATTAGAAGAAAAGTAAATAAATAAGTCTTGTGCACGTTAATCAATCGCACACCAATAAAGGCCCTTGAACGCGTCGACGAGTCGGCGAGAAGAACGTCGTAAGCGCCGTGGTATCCGCGTCACTTACGCGTTACGGCGTTATACTCAATCAGCTGGTTTTCGAAACTTAGGGCCGATTTTACCAGTTGCCCACTAAACGGAGTTCAATAAAACTAAGTTCAAATCGATCGCGTTTACTTTTAGCGTTCGATCTTGGTTCAAGCACAAATTGATTTTACCGGCCACATTTTGATCGCGTTTACGAAAACTAAGTTTACTTTTAACATAGAACGTAAACTCGCAAACAATTGCAATAACCATAGACAAAACTTGAAGTGACAACAGTGAAAATAGTTTGACAATTACAATTTGTTAAAAGATTACAAAATTGTTTCTCAACAGAATGGAAAATTATAGTGTTATAATAATTTTCAATTGAATTATGTTAATTTGAAGTTTAAAATAATGAAATCATGGTTTCTTCCGGAAATTTTTATTTTTAACTGGCAATAATAACCTCGTTTTTCGGGAATTTTTGAATTCTGTTATTATTACCTACCACCATAATTATTTTTATTACCGACCGGTGATACTTTCGTGTGGATGTGCTTTGGATGTAATTCGGATTTTGAAGATTTTTTTGGACTTTTGCGCTACTACTGTGACCACCACTGTGTTCTGTGTTGCGACTGTGTATGGCTAGGTTCACACGGCGATTTATTTTACCGTATACCGTACGAAGTTGTCACCGGAACGCCGCTTCTCGAAACGATTTTATCGAATACGACACGCAGTGGCGCTTATGTTCATGTTGTCTCGTTCACACGACTCGCCCATTCGAGAATCGTACGCACTCGCATGCGTGGCATTATAAAATCGAATCGAATGGTCGCCGTGTGAACCTGGCTTAATGGCATCAAAACGGAAACGAGACGGGGACTTTCGCCGCGAGTGAAAAACATACATTAGTAGAGTTGGTGGAAAATGTTCATCAAATGCAAGCGATAGAGCCCTTTTCATGCTTTTATTTTATTAATAAAAACCGATTTCTTCGAAAATACGAAATCAACAATGACATGACAGATGACATAATTATCATTGATCTGCGTTTAACCACGTTAACCGTAAAAGATTGGGCGTTCAGAAATTAAACGAGTTCAAGCTCTAACTGAGTTCAGTTTGTGTTGGTAAAATCCAATTTGGGCCTTTGAACTCAGTTAAATGCCTAAACTGAGATTAGCCTGAAGTGATCGCAGTCAATTGAAATGGTAAAATCGGCCCTTAATGTCGGTATTTTAAAGTTACTTGCCAGTAGTTTTTAACCGACTTCAAAAAAAAAAGTAGGTTCACAGTTCGACCTGTATGTATGTATGTATGTATGTATGTATGTATGTATGTTTGTCCGCGATTATCTCGCATTTGGCTGAACGGATTTTGATGCAGTTTTCAGGAAAGTGTTCATTACATTCTGGAGAAGGTTTTAGTATATAACACTAATAGATATCCCGTGACGTTGCCCGCGTGGATCCGTTTTGCTTACTTGGATCGTAGATTTTCAGGGACGATTGCATGTTTGTCCGCAATTATCTCGCGTTTGGCTGAACGGATTTTGATGCAGTTTGCAGGAAAGTGTTCATTACATTCTGGAGAAGGTTTAAGTATTAACACTAATAGATATCCCGTGACGTTGCCCGCGTGGATCCGTTTTGCTTACTTGGATCGTAGATTTTCAGGGACGATTGCATGTTTGTCCGCAATTATCTCGCGTTTGGCTGAACAGATTTTGATGCAGTTTTCAGAAAAGTGTTTGTTACATTCTGGAGAAGGTATTAATATACAACAATAATGGATATCTCGTGAAGTTGCTCACATAGATCCGTTTTGCTTAATAGGATTGTAGATTTTCAACGACGCCGATTTTATGAAGATTTTTGTTGATTATCTCAACTGAAAAGGGAAAAATAAAAAACTTTTTGAAAAAAAGGGAACCGACTTCAAAACCAAACACAAAAAAACTATAAAATAACTTTTCTTTCGGAAGTCGGTGGCCATAATATGTCAATGAAAAGAAAAAAAAAACTTTTTGAAAAAAAAAGGGAACCGACTTCAAAACCAAACACAAAAAAACTATAAGTAAAATAACTTTTCTTTCGGAAGTCGGTGGCTTTGTTTTTTTTTATTTCATTGACATTTATGGCCACCGACTTCCGAAAGAAAAGTTATTTTATAGTTTTTTTGTGTTTGGTTTTGAAGTCGGTTCCCTTTTTTTTTTCAAAAAGTTTTTAGTCACTTAGTTGTTGTTTACGATAATATTACACACAATTTAATACTGATGCACTTATATTAGCTATAATGCTTTTGGTTTTATTGAAATAAACTCACTGCAATCACTTTTTACAAGAATAAATATTTTATTTAGACGGATCAAATGAACATAGGTGTTACGCGTACTCGGGTTCGACGTATGACCTGTATAGACTAGCTGTTGCCGGCGACTTTTCCCACGTTTAACTTAAAAATGTTGGTTTTCGGGGTCGTGGGTAACCGTGACCCCGCGACGTAAGAGGATATTGAAGGATCACCGTGGACTATCACGATAATAAAAGGAACGTCATAGCGGGATAAAAATACCCTATCCAGGTTATCTACTACTGTTATGTAACTGATCAACAAACAAACATCCATCTATAGGTAGAGCTCGATAACTATCCCATGGGATTATACTTTAGGATAAAAAGAATTCCGTGTTAATCCAGGCTATAAACCATGTGCCCAAATCCTTTCAGTAGATTTTTCAGAGTAACAAAAGCATCTATCTTCATAAAGTTTCGCATTTATAAATAGTAACGTATTGGCTTGCGTCTATGCCTGTGTTTTTTTATATCCTTTGAAAGAGATTCTTATTTAAATAATAAACATTGCTCAACACTAGCAACTTATCTTATAATTATCGTGGTCGATACAAAGATTCAAAATCACATTCACAACTCAGATCCATGCCCAAATGCCCAGTGGCTCTAATTTTATTTCTGACATCTTCAAGTATTATTTTCAGACAATATTGATAAATTAGACGTTAAAAAAAATTTAATATGCAGAAAACAGAATATTTTAGCCAATTTTTAGGGTTCCGTAGTCAACAAGGAACCCTTATAGTTTCGCTATGTCCGTCCGTCCGTCCGTCCGTCCGTCTGTCCGCAGTTTAGCTCAGAGACGCACAGTACTAGAGAGCTGTAATTTGGTGTAAATATACGGATTTGTTGTGCCGAAAAAGTGGTAAAATAAAATCTCGAAAAATATTTTTTTTTAGGGTACCTCCTGTACACGTAAAGTGGGGATGTTTTTTTTCTTTCTCGCGTACCCCTTAGTGTGGGGTATCAATAAATAGGTCTTTAAAAAATAATGTGAGTTTCCATTAACAATTTTTGATAAAAAACATCGTTTGTGAAATATTAAGCTTTAAAGTGCTAAATTTTGCTCGACTCGAGTGTCCCCCCCCCTCTACCAGCTAAACGGTTATGTTTGGGGGTGTGAAAAAATTCACAATAGTAGTATATATAACGAAATTTAAAAGAAAATTAACATGACTGAGTAGGCTTTACAACTTTACGAGTAATAGTCCACCAACTTATAAAATGTACTTGGATATCATATTTTCTTAAACAAAATGTATCGGAGAACATGCTTTTCAACTGCAAATGTAAGTTTGTCAACTTTATTTTTACAGCTTTTATAGGTATGTTTTTTGGGGATAGGTAGGTTTTTATCGTCAACTATTTTTAAATAACTTCAAAAAAAGGAGGAGGTTCTAAATTCGTCGTAATCTTTTTTTTTATGTATTGTCCCCGATTTCTCAAAGACTCCTGGACCGATTTTGAAAATTCTTCTTTTTAAAATTAAATTCAGCGAATCAGTTTAGTTAGTTCGCATAAGTATTTTGTTGGGCAACTACGGAACCCTACACTGTGCGTGGCCCGACATGCACTTGGCCGGTTTTTATAAATCTTAATGAATCATTTAACAAAAATCTTCCAGATAAATCTCCCCGCCCATTAGACACAACCTCATAAAAATCCATTCAGTAGTTATTGAGTTTATCGCGTTCATACATACCGACAAACAGACAGACGCGACTTACCTGTATAATAATGTAATGCAATAAGATAAGAAGTAAGATTTCTACATACAATGGATGCTGTATCTTGATGAAAATTGTATCGAAATATCAGCCGAACCCTTTGTTGTGAGCATAAGTTATGTCAGGCATGGAGGCAATTTGTAACAACTTGGTATGTGTTTATATTGTGAGGAGGAAAGTTCAACTTGTTAGTATGTGTGTATGTGATTTCAAGTTATTAAAGGCAACAATTTTGTTGCTATGAGAAACTTTTTGGCACGTGGATGGTATCAATTCAAATTCAAGTTTATAGGAAATGGAACTAAGTCTCATTTTTTACAGTTCGAATAATTATGATTACTGCTGTTGCAGTCTTATAAAGGTATTGATAAATAAAAAGCATTTCAATCTAGTAAGTCTACAGATCATTTATTTAAAGTTCAATAAAAAGTAGGTTTAAAGAAATGTGCTAATAAAACCCAATAAAATCTTGTGCAAAACCGTCGCCTACACCTAAGAAATAATTAAAAATAAGTATATTTTTATGTTTTTATTTTTATTTCAAAATATGTATAATGTACATGATAAGTTTAAAAATGAATAAAGAAAACAATAAGTATTAAACTTACAAAAAAAAATAAGGTATTTATCTAAGAAATTCATTTTTTTATAGTTATTAGAAACACAAAACCTTTTGAAGTGATCATCACTTGCTTAGTATTTGAAGCATCATTTTCAAAGGAATTCCTTTTCTAATTTGTCTACCAACATGAGTTAGGTTCAAAGCTGTATTCTACACACTACTACATTAATTATGTCACATTAATTTTCAAAGTACGCTACAGCTTCCACAAAGTAGGCTAACCCAGTAACGGTGGTCGCGACAAGTTATAATATACTAAACATAAGTTTAGCACCCAGTTGTGACACTTTCAGAAGAAATCCAGCTATTCAGTACCCGGCTGGGTACTGAATAGCTGGTTTTAAACTCTCTTACTGCAGAAGTTAGGTATATCGAAGTTTGGATCTGAATACGTTTAGATTTATTTGACGTCTTTAAATTGCTCTCCAAATATACAGGTTGAATTTTTCAATTGGGCGTGTATAGTTATATCCGAAACTATATAAGAGGAATATCGAAAAAGTTGAAAAGAGTCTCGAGGCCGATTTTAACGAAAATTAAAACTGCATATCATTACTTCCCAGAATTGGATCCTTATTAGCATCATCATCATCATCATCAGCCGGAGGACGTCCACTGCTGAACATAGGCCTATATATATCATTATTAGCAACACTATCGAATGGTGTAATAATACAGGGTGTGTTTTTTTTCAAAATGAGATAGGTCGATTCCTGACCAGGATTTTTGTTTTTTTTTTAATCCAATGATGCAGTTTTAGTTTTCGTCAAAATCGGCCTCACAATACAGGGATTCCGGGAAGTATAGATCAAATTGAACAGGGGCATCGGGGTGGTCATTTCCAATAATTTTACCTCTGACCCATACGGTTCTATTTTTTACGTTTTAAATGACCACATTTCTTTTTCTGATAGGCAACGTTTTAGCTTTGAAATATAAAACTATAAAGTATCTTGCATACCTTTTTTTTAGCGTGGTAAAATCATCAAATGAGTCCTCCCACCCAGAGACAGGTCAGGAGGGACTGTCAGACTTGTACTGACTAAAATCCACGGTGTCCTTCAATAGCCCTTTACGTTCCGGGATCACGGCAGCTCGTTAGTCGCGCGACCCCGGCAGGCTTTGGTCCTCTAACCCCGTCATTTTGCTGACACTCTTTGACACGCGCGAACACAATGCGCCGTCGACCCGGGCGTGGACCTTGGACAGCGAGTCGATACCTAAATACTTAGTACCTACGACTATTCTGGCTTGTACTACGGCTCTGCCTTTTCAAGAGATACAAGATTGTTGTGTTACAAAGGACAATGACCTTTCATTAAAAGGTCCTAGCAACAAAATAAACACTCCATAAAATTACAAAACATATAATCATTTGGTCATTGACCTTAGGTTTTTAAGCGTAATCAACTTTGCCTTTGGCGATATATGTCACTATTCACTAATATGCTATAACCAATTCACAGATAACCCCCACTAGATTCCGCATACAAGGCAAACTATGGCGTCACAAGTCAGCGTCAGTGCATTTTAATTAAGTTCATGTTCGTTCATTATCCCCTCAGTATCGACCAGACACCATTGCCGTAGACGTTAACTGGTGCTAGAAATCTACTGTAGGCTTTTCTAAAGTTGTAAAATCATTAATTGAGTCCTCCCGCCGAGGGTATAGCGGATGGGAATACCAGACTCGTACAGACTAAAATCCAAGGTGTTCCTTTAATAGCCCTTACTGTTCCAGGGACACGGCGGCTATCTGGTAAAACAGTCCCAGTAAGCTTAAGACGTTTTATGTAGTTAGCACAAGAACAACTTAAGTGTTGGTAAATACACTGACGTGTGCCGCGCATAATTAGGTTGCCTTGTATACGGAATCTAGAAGAGGTTATCTGTGGACCAGCTACACCCTAACCGGTTTATTATAGTCATTTAAATCAATTAATATGTCCAATGGGCCCCGGTATTTTGACACCTATTGAGATTTGTGTATGTTATCTACGATCAACGCATAGAAAATTGACACCGCTTGTTCTTATATAATTGAAAATGTGAAATTTACAGCTCTGCCCAACCTTTTGCGTATTTTACGTTGTTCTTATGTTGATTTATTAGCTTTAGAATAGAAATCATTGAGTTGCATTATTAAGCAAGGTTGGTAAAATGTACAAAATTCCATTCAAATTGTAGGTACCACCTAATATGTGAATTAAATATATGTCAATATAATTATTAATGAAAAAACAATCATTTGTCAAATGTCAATAATAGAGAGATTCGCCACACAAAATACACTAATAATTAACATTATAAAAGTGAAAGTTTGTTTGGATTGTAAATTTTGTACACAGCTAATTTATAGTCTGAATTAACACATAGGATTCTTATACCGATTTTATATTCCTGTGGGGTAATTATTGAGCTGTAGCGGGTCAAACCGCTGCCAACAGCTAGAACCATTATGTCAATAGGTAAATAATAAGGTCAATAAAATAACATAAATACTGGAACAGATATGATCTGAAGACACGTAGCAACGTCTGTCACCTTCACAAATGGTTATATTTAATGCATAAAGCATCAGCCGCCGGTGGAATATCTGAAAAATGCAAGAGTTTTCCAGAATTGGAACACGTGTGTCTCTAGAAAACAAATATTTCACATATTGAAAGAACATACTTCAGCATTTCATTAAATTTTTCAAGTTCTTTTTTTCGAAATTTTTATGATTTGTACGCATCAGCATTTTTTTACGTGGAAACATCAAGAAATGAGTCCTCCAAGCCAGGGTGGGACGGGAGGGACTGTAAGACTTGTAATGACGAAAATCTACGGTGTCCCTCAAAAGCCCTTTACGTTCCGGGGCCACGGTTACCTCGAGGCAGTCCCGCAACCCCGGCAGGCTATGACCCTTTAAGGGGGCACCATCAGATCACTGACAGCTCTTGGAGGCGAGTGGAACACGACGCGCCGTCGACCCGGGCATGGTCCATGAGCAGACGGCGAGTCGCCCATAATTGCGGCCTGCAGTGACCGGAAATCGCCTCGCGACGTCTGATGCTGTGGGCGTCACCCGCGGTAGAGTTGTGAGTCGAGGCTGTCCTCTCCCTCATAGCACCCGTCTCGTCTTTCGCTAGCATGACTAACTTGTAACCTCTAAATGGAACTTTTAACCCGTCCGGTAAAATTTACTCGATTCGATTTCTCTTAATGATATTCCACAACCAATATCAACAATAACGAATGTTTGTGTCCACCACGCGTGTAATACGAATGACAATAACAATTAATTCGCTTTTCATTGTGGTTTATATCAAACAAAAGCGCAGAAATGAAATGAAATTGCATGTAATTTTATACGTCCAATTTCATTTCACGACTGTTTCTGTAATAATCAACGTTGACTATCTTGGCTTTGTTTATTTAGACGTCATGGAATGAGCGTGCATCAAAGAGACACCGTGGATTTTAGTCAGTACAAGTGTGGCAGCCGCCCTGCCCTGGATGGGAGGACTCATTTTTTTTAGGTGAGTCACATAGGGCATGCGGGCAGCGAGTAAAGGGCAACTCGCTGCCCGACCATGGACCATGCCTGGGTCGACGGCGCGTTGTGTCCCACGCGCGCCTCAAAGAGCGTCAGCGTAATGACGGGGTCCCCCTCTCAGAGGGCCAAAGCCTGCCGGGGTCGCGGGATTGTTTCCTTACCGTGATCCCGGAACATAAAGGGCTATTGAAGGACACCGTGGATTTTAGTCAGTAGAAGTCTGACAGTCCCTCCCGGCCTGCCCGGGGTGGGAGGACCCATTTGATGACTTTACCAAGCTAAAAAAAAAAAAAACACTATTTTCTTGTTTAATTTTGGGATAGAATTTAAAACCTATTTTCATTGGACTGTGTGATGTGTGGCAAGTAAACGTTATTTCCCACGTTTTTATAAACTCACTTTTTTTTTATTTCTTTGTTTAGCCTTTAGCCTTTACTCTACTGTTATAACTTGTACACATTGGTGCTAAAAACTTTCTTAACAACATTTTCTACATTCCTCAAATTCCAACATCAGTTTCTGTAATCAAACCGTAGAATTATTGCTAGCCACCGATCGTTCATATGAATTAATTGCGTGTAATTTGACATATTAATTTGAGTGTGACATCCTCAATGGAGAGATAATGGTAATCATTGACTTGATGACTTCCTGTGTATTAATTAGGTGCACTTGTGTAGCTTTCGTTCTGGTTGTATAAGTATTAATTGCCTGCACAAAATTATATTTGCTGCGGAGGATAAATTGGGGTTGTTGTAAATTCGCCACAAAAATGATTCCCCACGAAAAAAACTATTGATCCTGTTCTCCTAGTTCTTTCTGTTAATTTCCACATGATGTCCTTGTTTTCGGTAGTTTTGTGCTGGATTTTATAATTTAATTGTACTGTTATCTCCGTGCGGAAAAAAAAGTGGGTCGAATGTACAATAATAATTATGTAAAATAATAAATGAAAAAAAAATAACCTTTGGCTCTTTTAAACGTACTTACTTACTTTTTTCGTGGGGGTATTAATGTTGTAAACTTACAACAACCCATAAACTGAACTAATAAATATATTTTTATTTTAGTTGAGTTTTCTCATAGCTTTCTTCTTTCAATCTATCCCAGAAACAATGACGGGGTCACGGGACTACCGGGTAACCGTAGCCCCGGAACGTAATGGGCTATTGAAGGACAACGTGGATTTTAGTCAGTACAAGAGTGACAGTTCCTCCCGTCCTTCCCTGGTGGGAGGACTCATTTGATGATTTTACCACGATAAAAAAAAACTGTGTGCATATTATTACGTTTAGTTCTCGTTCAATTTCTTTAAATACATACTACGGTTTTTTTTTAATAATACAAACTGGTAAAGTACGTCCCCAATAATTAAAGGTACTGGCTGTTTTCAGGCCCTCATTACCAAACTATGGCACAGCAAAGTTCATTATAAAACAGGTCGCACAAAATATTTGGGTCTATAATGTGAGGGACAATAGAAGAATAAAATTTAAATTCGGCATATAGGCTCGGGTTAGCTCGAATTGTGCCGAGTCTACCCGAACAAGATTTGATCAACGATGGTAGATGAAAAACAGAGTTTGGTCATCACTGAACTGAATCACTGGTTGAACAAATGTTTCCCTTTTAGGGACAGTTGTTTGAGCAATAATAAAACTAACTTAAGGGCTTCACACACATCAGCTATAATGTAAAGATGTACATTATAGCACGATACATCTCATTACATCTTTCCATAGAGATTCGAAGATGTAAAAATATACATTATATGTAGCTGCAGTGTGTGGTCTCCTGACGATTTCTATGGAAAGATGTAATGAGATGTATCGTGCTATAATGTACATCTTTATATTATAGCTGCTGTGTGTGAAGCCCTTTATTGTTAAAATCCCATCCATTTTTTACGAATGGTTAAAAATGACAAATAATTTCCACCGCCACACCACGACAATTTCATCACATGCATCTTTCGGTAGCCCACTCATATCGTCGGCACAGGCAGAGTCGACCGATGGCAATAACTGAATGAAAGCTGAAAATGTATATTGATTGCATAGGAACTGCTTTTTTGTTCACGTTTTACCAATGACGTATTATATACGTTTTACACGCAAAATGTGAATAGCAAGTTCCGTGATTTGACTATTTTTTTTTTTTTGTTTTCTCTTTAGATCTGCCATCGGCTTTATAGCCATAATGATGAGGTCTTAGTTCGAGATAGTTTTTGTGATGATCCATCGAGCATTCACATTATAATGGTTTGTTGTTGTGATTTTAAGTTCTCATAGTCTCTGATCCAAGTTCAGGATTTGCCATCTCTTTAAGCGGACTGTATCCTCTTGTCTATTCAGAAGGTTCTTGGCTAAGGTAATTTGACTAACCAATTTTTTTATGACCAAACCGTACTATGTTGCCAGCAGCACGATTGCCGCAACACAGTATGCCATACGACTGCGGCCAAGTGTCGCAGATAGGGGGAACTCATTTGGGGGCGGGAAGGACTGTCAGACATGTACTGACTTTAAATCCACGGTGATCTTTTAATAGCCCTTTACGTTCTAGGGTCACAGTTACCAGATGAGTCTGGGTGTTTGCGTGTGTGTCTAGTTATTATTATTAAACAATCTGTGTACCATCCAAAATCGTTCAGTAGTTTTTGCGTCAAAGAGTAGACAAACATAACACAGGCCTTGGTCTAGTGGTTAGTGACCCTAACTGCTATGCCGGAGGTCGTGGGTTCGATTCCCATTCAGGACAAATGTTTGTGTGATGAGCACGATCTTGTTCTGTGTCTGGGTGTAATTTATCTATAATATTTTCTGTATTTAGAAATATATAAGTATGTTTATCAGTTGTCTAGTACCCATAACAAAAGCTCTGCTTAGCTTGGGATTAGATGGCGTTGTGTGATAGTTGTGGAATATTATTATAAATTATAACATTATAGTAGGGACGAAATTACTGACTGGTAAAGTACCTACCTCTTCTATAATAAAGAGTACTGGCTGGTTTTTACTCCCTCATTACCAAACTATGGCACAACAAAGTTCATTAAAATAAAAACAGGTTAGCTAAGCCCCGGCCTCATACGCTTAACGAACAAACTAACTGAAGCACAAATAACTATGTTTTTATGATATGAAACGTCACTATGTCACTTTTCATCTTGTTTCTGAACAAACTTTTGCATTTGAAACGAAATGAAATATAAGGGTACATTATTTTTGTTTGACGTGACTGTGGACACCATTTGCTTTTATGTCGTCGCAGTTAATTATGACATTATTAACTTCTAGTTTTACGAGGCTGTATAAAAGTTTTGGTCTGTGTCGTTAATGTAAAAAGAAAAGTTTGGTAAAGTTATGTTTGTTTTATAGTTTACTAGCTGCCCGTCTCGGCTTAGCAGGGGTGGCCTATGTTACTCAGGGTGAATGTAGTTTTCAAATGGTGAAAAAAAATTCGAAATCGGCACTGAATTTTTTGAGTTTATACAATTTTTTTCACCTCACCCGCTCGGAAAGATTCTATTTCTCATTCAAAATCTGAGCGCAAAACTCCATTTTGTGCTCTAGAGCACAAAGTGTTGTTTAAAATTCGAACACGTCTTGTATTCAATTGTTTTCTACACTGCCAGGCGAGCCGCCCCCTGTATAGGTTAATGCCCCCACTTCATTTCCTCGCTGTGTGAGGTGAAAAGTTGTGTGTTGCACTCGGCAGCAAAGTTTTTCTGCGTCTCGTACCTTTGAAAACTTCGCATCGCTCAGGATTCTATATTTGAACCGCTCGTTTCTCTCGCGGTTCAATCTTAGAATCCTTCGCTCGCTCAGTTTTCAATACAAGTACTCGCGCCAAAAATCAACTTTGCAGCCTTGCATAACAAATAACTATTTCGTATTTATAATATTAGTGTAGTGTAGACTTGTTACCGTCTGCGACTTCGCTCCCGTTACCTTATCTAGTTTTTGAAATAATATAATTTATTTCAACACCACTGCTCTCAAAACGGTGAAGGATAACATCGTGAGGAAACCGGTATGCCCTACAACCAGAAATTAAACCCGCACTGGGTTCGCGTGGTGGTCTGTGGTACACTCACATAGCGGAGGCCTGTGTCCCAACAGTGGAAACATTTATAGTCTGATGATGATGATTGGTTCAGCGGTTTTGGCGTGAAGAAGTAACAAACAATCAAACAGAGACTAACTTTCGCACTTGTAATTTATTTAGTATTAAGATAGACCTCAGATTCCCATTTCATTTCTATGTTATCTTGGTAGTAAAAGCACTTGAAAACTTGCTTTAATAGCTCTTTAGATATCAGAGAAGAGTTCTAACTGCAAAAAACAGGCGTAGTTGACATAATAATTACTTTATTATCACCACAAAACTCTTAAGACCTAGAGAAGTTATTATTTGTCTTTCAGTTTCATAACTTTAATCTTTTTGAAGTTAAATTGATGTTCAACGTCTGAAAAAGGTTGCCAAAGAGGAGATCGAATACAAAAGACTCATCAGCAGGCGTAGCATGATGAAGATAAAAACTAGGTTTGTCTACAAAAGAATAGACAAAATGATATACATATAAATAGAAAGATTTCTATCGTCCTTAGCATGGCGATGTTTCAATTGTAGATATAAAATCAAATTTCTTTTCTTTATTTGTCCACGATTTGTGCCATAATGGGCAAAAAAAATGAATTATATACAGAAATAACTTTGACACAGGAATAGACTTGGTAATAAAATAGAGATAGATTTGGTCACTAAGTAAGTGTGGAGGAAGCGTTCAGTACATTATCTACAAAACGCGAGCTGACACGATCCTTTACATACCCATTTTGCTTTACCCAGTTTCATCCACACCTTATTGTTGGGTGTTATGTCATCAAATGAGTCCTCCCGTTCTGGTTAAATGGAAAGGACTTTCAGACCCGGATGCTGACGAAAAACCACCCTATTCTTTCAATTACTATTACGTTTCATGGCCTTGGAAACCTGGTTGGACAGAAACGCGACTTAATCAATCACCTAACTTTTCTGGGACCGACTTCATTAGATTTATTTAAGTTCATAAAATCATGACCCATGTTATTTTCTTCTTTTTCAGGTAATTGCTACACATACCATGAGCCAAAGTCAGTCGCATAGGTGATGTGGTGCAAGTCGTGACGAATGCGCGACCATAGCGCTCGGCTCGACCAATGAGAGCGCAGCGCGGGAGCATGGATGGGCCGTAGAATGCGCCTCACTCCGGCGCCGCTATACGTATTCCTTCTCATCTGTACCGGTGGCTATGCTTTTATACCTGGAGTTGATGGTAAGTTATCCAAAAGTAATAAGAAACTATATTTTGTCCGCGGTTTCATTCCTCCCCCTTCAAAAAGTAAAAAAAGTATTGCGCCCCTAATCGTTTGCAAGTTTCATCTATCCATATACCATGTTGCTATTCTCTATAGTCTAAGGCTACGTGTATGTGCAGCGCTACCCCAGCATTGGCAGCATTGAAACTATAGCTACAAACTGTTTTATTCCGCAGGGGTTACAGGATGCTATTGCTTACTTATTTCGTACTTGGAAAATTTCTGTTTATCAAAGAAATGTCATAATCTAGGTGTGTTTCTGTGATGTAGAAGGGCCAATTGCGCTCATGAACATTGCCACCTGACCAACCTCGGGTGGTCTTTTATATATCCAGTCCTGTGGCTGTCGCGTACCATCCGAACTGTTGACTCCACAGTTTCCACGTCGAAGCATTTGTTATAAAAGTGACATTTTTAAGTATTAAAAAAAAAAATAGCAAAATCTTGAACAAAAATGTATGTCAATTTTCTACTCGTCACTGTCGCCAAGTGATGTGCCGACGTGGGCGACGGCGAGTTATGGATGACTTGCCGACCAATCATGGAGCATGCCCGAGTGACACCACGTCGCGTTTCACGCACGCCTCAGTGAGCTGTCAGCAATCTGACGGGCCCCCCATAGAGGGCCAAAGCCTGCCGGGGTCGCGGAACTATCTTAAAAAGGTAACCCCGACCCTGGAACGTAAAGGACAAATGAAGGAACAACGTAGATTTTAGTCAGTACAAATCTGACAGTCCTTTCCACCCAGGCCCACCATCATTTGATGATGTTAACAAGTAAAAAGAAAAAAAACAGAGACTATAGCGTCATTCCCCGGCATTGCTCAGTCCTTAGCCAAAGTTCAGCCCTTGGGTAACGAGAAGTGTCAAGTTACCGTTTCGAGATTCCTTTGAGGAAGCTGTGAGCACTCGAGCCCAACGGCCCGAAGGCTTCACGGACCTTTATTTAGATGTCACATTAAACATACAAAAGTAAAAAGGTATCACTTGCTACTATACAACCTCATTTAGATTTATGTATAATATGTTAACGGAAATGTATGTAATCCGTCATTGACCATTGTTTACAGTTCCTAGAAAAGGTATGTAATTCGTAAAATCGTGAAACATAACCAAACCGAACCTTTTGATGCCCCTGACGTCTGTTTTTAAAGGCACCAACAACAATAGCCTTTTTAACATTATTTATCTTTTTAAACTTAGTCAAATCCATGAAGGTATTTTGTGGAAGTCTCAAATTTTACACAGGGATTTTTTTAAGACGTAGGTACTGCCTATGACGGGATTTTCTGAAATTCCACCCCTAAGGCCGTTTGTCCACCGCCGCCGTCAACGTCACGTCACCGAGAACGAGATGACGGCGCCGAAGTAGCGGTATAGCGGTACAATACATTTACTTAGCCGCGTGTCCACCGCACATCCGTCACCCGAGCGCCGTCACCGTACAAACTCGGCCCGAAATAATCTCGTTCTCGGCGACGGCCCGGTGACGGCGGCGGTGGACAAACAGCCTTAGGGGATATTTTCGGGGTTGTGTATGTTATCCTTTTAAGCTAGCCAATAAAAAAGAACACCAATAAAAATAATAATCTTAACTCAATTGAGGAAACTTCACCCAAATGAGGAGTAGTATATTTCATAACAAGTGCGGAAAGGCTGTCATTGAAAAGAGTTCCGACAAATGTCTACTTCGACACTTCGACACACTTGACAGTCCGAACAAGTTGCAATGACAGTTCCCCACGTGTACTGAACGACTATTTTTAATACAGTTGCGAAAAAATGAAGCAATTTAATAATAGAAAATTTATGGAAAATGGCGCCAAACGGAAATACAAGCAGAGTTTTTTTTTCTTCACCTATTTGGTAGGCAAACTATTCCCATACTAGCTTAGTCTTCAGTAGATTTTTTTTATTGATATGAAATGAAAATGAAATTTAATGAGATGAAATGAAATGAAACGTAACCTAACTTATTCAATTTTAAATCATTAAATCTGGTATTGAAATAAATTAGTAGATTCTTTTTACAAATATACGTATTTGTATGAATCACAAAAACTCTTTAGTAAAAACTTCATGGTTGGTTTTTCTTTTTAATAGACATTATTTTGACAGTTGGGAAAGAGAATGCACGAGTGCGGGAAAGGCAAAAAAAAGCACTAGTGTGTAATGCCCACATCCCGCATGCTATACGTCCCTGCAATACGCCACTTTTTGAGCAACTGTATTAAAATAGTATATTTCATTACAAGTGACGAAAGGCTGTCATTGCAAAGAGTTCCGACTAATACGACGATAGAAAATTTATGGAAAATGGCGCCAACCGTAGAATATAAGCAAAGTTTTTTTTTTCACCCATTTTGGTAGGCAAAGGGAACTATGCCCGTACAGCTTAGTCTTCAGTAGATTTTTTTATTGATATGAAATGAAAATAAAATTCAATGAGATGAAATGAAATGAAACATTAAATCATTAAATCTGATACGGAAATAAAGTAGCTTTTTTTTAGAAATATACAATATATTTATATTTCTAAAAAATATGTATTTTTTTTTAGAAATATAAATATATTTTAATATAATTTTATTTGTAGATATGAATCACAAAAACTCTTTAGTAAAAACTTCATGGTTGGTTTTTCTTTTTATAGTAGGCATTATTTTGACAGTTGGAAAAGAGGACGCACTAGTTCGGGAAAGGTAAAAAAAAGCACTAGTGTGTAATATCCCACATCCCGAACGCTATACGTCCCTGCAATACGCCACTTTTTGAGCAACTGTATTAAAAAAGTATTCCGGTCATTTTTCGGGTAGTCCTAAACAACCATTATTATTTCTACTTATCTATTAAATAGATATCTTCAATCCACATATTATTGAGCTATATTTAACCCTCCTCAGTTATATTTAACTACAAGTACAATAATACCCAGTCACCAAAAGAAAAATATTTTTAAAAAGATCGAGAGCCCGCCATATTCCGCGTCCTTTAATTTCCAAGTCAAGTATTCGCATCCCATTTGGGTGCCCTTATCGGATGACAGCTAAGAACCACAGACGTTAGATAAAATAACAATAGAAAATTCTGTCTGGTTGAAAATAAATCTAACAATTCAAACAGTATTCTAGCAGATTTATTGGATAATATATCTTCAGTGTGTCAACACAATTCAGGTTGTAACGTCTGATGCTTACTTAGATTTATTAGGCGAGCCCAAAATTTACGGTTGGCAGCTAAAATTACAGTATTTGAATTCAATATTGTATTCCAAAAAAATTGTGACGGTTTTTTGACTTGCCAGGAAGCACTACAAACCTGAAATCACCATCACTAATCATCTTTTTTGTATTACTCGCATATAAGATAATAACAGTAAAGACCATTCTGATAATTTTCAAATGCTAACCTATTGTTTGAGTGTAAAAATCAGTACCTATGAGTTCTTTTCCCCTGGGAATCGAAAGTGACAGACTCTTACTAACATAAATATTGCATTCTCACAGTTGCCCTTTCAGTTCTAGGGCCGCGACGCCCCTTTAAGACAGTCTCGCGACCCTCAATAGCGACCCTGAGACAATTTGTCCTGCTAACGGTGGACAATATGCCTCAACGAGCTACTTGAGGCGCGCGTGGAATACCACACGCCGTTGAACCGATCCTTGATCGGACGGCAAGCTACCCATTACTCGCCGCCCGCAAGCCCTTTCAGCAGCTCCCTATTATTATTATTTTTATCGTGGTAAATCATCAAAGGAGCCACTGGTACTGTCAGACTTGTACTAACTAAAATCCATGGTGATCCTTCTATACAACCGACGATTCTGACAACCGATGGGGAAGAAAAGTTCTCGAGTGGCGATCACGGACCGGAAGACGCAGCGTAGGCAGGCCTCCCACTAGGTGGACCGACGACATCGTGAGGGTCGCGGGCAACCGATGGATGCAAGTGGCGAATTGTCGTTCGGCGTGGCGGTCTAAAGCTATTGTCAAACAGACAAGGCGAAGCGAATGCGATCCGAATCCCGTCATATAAAAATGCGAAAGCGGTCCGATAGTCTATGTGACAGGCTTCAAACAATTCCATACATTACAAACAAAAACGCTTCGGCACGCTTTTCAGTTTGACAAAGGCATAAGGGGGAGGCCTATGTTCAGCAGTGGACGTCTTCCGGCTGCTGATGATGATGATGATGATGACCTTTTATAGCCATTTACGTTTCCAGGGTCCTTGGTTAACCGAAAGGGGGCCCGTCAGCTCCCTATTACAGAAGTCTTCAACATAACTGCCTACCCTTACCTCTGAGAAGCCCTATGGGAAAAACAGACTTTATTATTAGGCTATGTTATGTGCGGTTGTATTTCACAGCGCTGTCAGCCTCACTTGGGAATACAGGCGTTATTATTTTTTTTAGGTTACCTTTATTTATTTAATACTATCTGTTGCCAACGGCTTCGCCTGTTTTTTAATCGATATTTATCACACTGGAATGTGAGACTGAGATGAATGGTATCCTATGTGTTATTCTAGGCCCTAATCTATTTCTGTATCAAATTTTATTCAGATCTGTTCAGTAGTTTTGATATGATTGAGAAATAAACATCCATCCCTCCTTCCAAACTTTCGCATTTATAATAGGTGTTACCAGCGGCGTTGACCGTTACAACCCTTTAATCCCACGGGAACGTAAAATCTATTCATCCATATATCCATACATACAAATAAAATTGGAGTGTCTGTTTGTAAAATTGAAACGACCGTTTTTTACTACACGCATACGAATATCGTCATTATTGTCTGTGTAAGATCCCGTAGTAGTAGGCACCTTACACTTGCAGTAATTGTAAGAAGGTTTAAGTTGAAGTTGCGGTAGAGATGAGTTGACGTGAACACGCACAGATTTTGTAGCACTAAAGTTTATTAGATATACCGACCACAACTAAGTTTGAGTTGGATGCTAATCCGCGGTGTTCGTAGTAGGTAATTAATTGTCAACTAACTAAAATTGTATTGAGCAAGGTTTAAATACGATGCAAAAAGTAGGTTGCTGCGTGTGCAGTCTGGCAGTATGTACGTAAACCGTACAGTCTGTCTGTCTGTCTTTCTGTCTGTCTGTTTGTTATTGCTAATCTCTGAAATGGCTGGGCCGATTTTGACGGGATTTCTATTGGCAGGTAGCTGATGTAAAGGAATTACTTAGGCTTCTTTTATTTTAGAAATAGAAAAATTCTCAATAAGAGGGGGGGGGAGCGGGTGAAGCCGCTGGCAAAATCTAATCGGGAATAAAACCTGTTCTGTGTTCAGTATTACTCCACACTTTTTTTCTTTAGTGAGTTTCTCAGTGAAAGAGTATATAACAAACATCAATCCATCCATCCTCATTTGACGCATTAATAATTTTAGTTAGATTTTCGACTTTTTATTAAAGGAGAGTCTTATTTACCAGGTCCGGTGTCCAACGTGGAGGCTCTGGAGGGCCGTGAAGTCACCTTGCTCTGCGACTCGACCCCCGACTCGTCAGACGACCAGTTCATGATACTTGTGTGGTACAAGAATAATATGCCCATATACAGGTAAGTTCATAACAATGTTAATCTTTTCTGTGGAAAGAAAAATTTGACTGTGAGCAGGATTTGATCCTGCGACCGCCCGATGTTAAACATCATCGAACGCTCTTACCAACTTTAGCGGACCGACGATTTTTTTTGTTTTTCATGTTGATTAGATTTATGATAGATAAAAAAAAAAATTAAATCAATTAGGTACTTTTTCCAATCTAACCTGTATATTTTTCTTTTGTTTTTTCATTTCACTCGTAGCTTGTGCTGTTTACGAGTATAATATGCATATATATTTCTTTCTTACCAACCGAGTCATCGCGGTCTTGCTCACAAACATCGAATTTTGAAAAGCATTCTTACCGGTTTACTACGGTTACGGTTTCACCGTTTTGAGAGCAATTTGTGAATAAATAAAGTAAATAACACAAGATATTGAATATCGATATTGAATAGCGAGATATTGAAAACCTAACGCATTACGCGTTAGGTTTTCAATATCTCTAAAATAATAATTATTCACTGAATTTATCTTGCATTATTTAATTCCCAGATAATTCTGACATGCTAGCGACATATTAAAAGGGTCTTAAAATACAATTTTGAAATCTATCAGCAAATCGTTACCATTCTGAGATAATTATGATCTGACAGTTGAGCTGGGTTATTTTAGAAAATCTAGCTAGGCATAGTGGTGACAGTTCACGATTATCAGATATCGGTATCGGTAGCTACATAAAGGTGCGTACAGCAGACCATGTAACAATTTTATATAACATTGTTATATAACACGTCTACACCGTGTAACATTGTTATATAACAATGTTATATAACAATTGTCGTTTGTCGTTCTTCAGTGCTATCCACAATGTTATATAACATTCTGTGTCCACATCATCTGAAACATGTTATATAGCAATGTTATATAATATTTTGTGTCCACTTTATCTGAAATAATGTTATATAACAATGTTATATAACATATTACCTATATTATATAGTCTCTACGCACCTTAAGGGGGGAGTCCACGGGCCACAAAACGCCGCCACACGCCACTCGCGCCATTCCGCACCCCTCCCTCTCTTACCTCAGTAATGCATTGGTTAAAAACAGTAGCAGCTAACGACCGCAAGTGTCGACCACCGGCCACAAATGGCTGTCGCGCGCTTCAGCTGCCTCTGTAGCCGCTTCTAGCTTCTCGTGGCGGCGTTTGTGGCTGTCGCGAGTGGCTCGTGTGCGGCGATACTAAAGTTTTTTTGCCTAAACTTCAAAGCTGACGTGACGACCTAGACACTTTCATGACAGATTGGCCGGAGAAAGCCGCACACAGGAAAGATTGGAAGGTTATGGGGAAGACCTTTGCCCAGGAGTGGGGCACTATAGGTTAAAAAAAAAACTTCAACGAAGTACTTAACACGCTGACATTACAAATCAGAATGATTCTTAAAATAGGAAATAAAGCTGTAAAATTAAAAGACTGAACGGCGAGTAACGGGTAGCTCGCCGTCCGATCAAGAACCATGCCACAAACGACGCGCGCCTGAATGAGCTGTCAGCAATCTGACGGGACCCAGTAAGGCCAAAGGCACGTCGGGGCACAGGAACGTCTTAAAATATACCAACTTCTGCCTTGGAACGCAAAGGGCAACAAAAGAAGCTGCACATTTGGTCCTTCGAGCATTTTGAATCCGCGGCCCTCTCTGTCCCCCCTAGGATTAACTGACATAGACAGACAGACAGACACGTTTCAGAAGTTACAGGCTGGTGTCCTAAAACCGCATCAGTTTGTAGCACTCTGAGACAGACAGATACTGTACTTTGCTGTATCCTGTAGACATCTCTCGTCGGTAGCGATTCGGTGACTGGCCTTCCACAAGCGGATCTCACCAGTTCATTGAGAAGGCGCATAAATACCGAGCCGAGACTGTGGGAGAGGCGAGGTCAAATAGGGTAGCTGTGTTAGGAGTAGGGTAGGGACTAGGGACGCTCAAGAAAGAAGATTGATAAAGAAGAAATCAGAAGACAATGGACATTATTAGAATCAACGAACTCATCAAAATCCAGGAAAACGACTATATTGAACTAAAAATAATAATAATAATATAATAATATTTCACAACTACCACACAACGCCATCTAGTCCCAAGCTAAGCAGAGCTTGTGTTATGGGTACTAGACAACTGATAAACATACTTATATATTTATAAATACATACATATTATAGATAAATTACACCCAGACACAGAACAAATGATCGTGCTCATCACACAAACATTTGTCCTGGGTGGGAATCGAACCCACGACCTCCGGCATAGCAGTCAGGGTCACTAACCACTAGACCAACAGGCCTGTCAAAAAGAACATGGGATAACATTAAAAAGGACTCATCATCAAGGAAAACTCAAATATACATAACAGAGAGAAGAGCAAAATTGAACAGCGTGTATGAAAGAACATCGCAGAACCACAGACTTCTACAAGACCAAGAGATTCTATCGACTCACAAATATTTGACACTTAATTATTCGACACTCATATACAGACCATTTATGATGCAGCTATAGACCACTTGCAGGAATGTGAAGACAAGCTACATCAGACTAAAACAGTCAGCGACATTCAAATAAACGACGATAAACAAGAAGACATGAATATTTCACCAAAGTTATTCGTTCAAAAATACAGACTAAACCAACTAAAGAAGAGAATTGAGACCGCAAAGACCGCCGTTGCCCAACAAATACCTGAGTGCACATTTGGTCATCCGGCTCGAAGGACCAAATGTACAGTCAGGTATCTAACTGTACAGAAGCAATTTGGTTTTTAGTCATTCAAGTCTGTCAGTCTCTTATGCTCCATCCAAGGCGGAAAAACTCATTTAATGATTTTCTAACGAAATAAATGTATTATTCCACGAGTAAATGATTTGCTTGAATTATAAGCAAACTGGAGGACCGAATTTTCGAACTAACAGTTGAACTTTTGGCAAATCTTCTTGCATACAAACCTTGTCCTGGAAATAACGAAAGCAACAAAAAAGAAATATCCAATTTGGTGTAGTCGTTTGAAAGTTATGCACGCACAGACAGAATTGAAAATCAAGCCCATCTCATCGACGTTCAAAAGTGCCTTCAACTTTTGATTTTGACTAAGCGACGTTGTTTTATACTACGTAAATATAAACTCTACGTAACACGATCTCTAATGATAATACATCATCATCATCAGTCGGAAGACTTCCACTGCAGAACATAGGCCTCCCCCTTAGACCGCCACGCCGAACGACAATTCGCCACTTGCATCTATCGGTTGCCCGCGACTCTCACGATTTCGTCGGTACAACTAGTGGGTGCCTACGCTGTGTCTTTCGTGGTCGCCACTCGAGAACTTTTCTTCTCCATTGATTATCAGTTCTACGACTAATAATGATGATATAAACGGTACGAAAAGACTCTGCTGCTTTTTCACCAGAGATGTGCTATGCTACGTTGCTGATGGATGCGTTTGATATCCACCAATCATATTCTTTGGTACACAATTACACATAGCACAGCACTGGCGGAAACGGATTCAACTAAGCTATGTTTTTAATATGGAAGGATGCGTGCTATGGATGTGTACTTATGGATGCCTGCTATGAATGCGTGCTATGGATGTCTGCTATGTGTCATCTTCCTCGCTATCGATACATCGCATAGCTCGAGTTGCGCATCTTCCTTGCGCAGCTGCTACTTTGCGGCGGCGATCTTCATAGCACATCTTACTCGCACCGCTACATAGCTGAGCATCAGCGGAAACGGTCACATAGTTTCCTAGCTCAGCTTTTACATTCTCACAGCATAGCTGCATAGCACATTTCTGGTGGAAAGGCACCCTTATCGAAGCCGGGTGTGATGTCTCGTAAGCTACTACCCGTCGTTTGATATCTGGTTTTTCTATTATGTTCTTCACTCTACACGGTGTAGGAATTTGATGCTAGTTCATTCATTGTGTCGTAAATGGCCCCATCCTGTGTGGACCCGGGTACGTCCTTAAACTACGTCCAGCCACCGAAGGACGGGCAGCAGCGTTCTTACAAACTTTTGGTGACCCTACTGCGATCCCCAAGCCGCCTGCCAAGCGTGGGGATTATGGCAACCCCCCCCCCCATTATGATTGACAATGATAGCACACGGCCCCCAGTCCCCGGCAGCTCCGCTATTCCTGGTCTGGGTAGCGGATCGGGTAACGGCGGAGCAGGGGGTGCTAAGAATCCCCGGCAGATGCCCCGCTACCACCCCCAACGGACTTTGGCCCTGGCAACACACAACATCCGCACACTGAGGACCGATGAAAAGATTATCGAGCTGGAGGAAGAATTGAGCAAAATGCGATGGGATATCTTGGGATTATCTGAAATCCGAAGAGAGGGTCAGGATACGATAGTTCTAGATTCCGGCAACATGCTCTTCTACCGGGAAGGAGACCGTAAATCCCAGGGTGGTGTTGGATTTCTCGTCCGCAGGTCCCTCATCAACAACGTTATGAAAGTCGACAGTGTGTCGAGTAGGGTAGCATACCTTATACTCAGAATAACCAACCGGTATTCGTTGAAGGTCATACAGGTATATGCGCCGACCTCGACACATTCTGATGATGAAGTAGAGGCATTGTATGAGGAGATATCCGAGGCCATACATACCTCCGAAACATACTTCACCGTTGTTATGGGGGACTTCAACGCGAAGGTGGGCGCACGGAATGGCGATGAGTTGAGAGTGGGGCCATTTGGGTATGGGCAGCGAAACCATAGGGGCCAGCGACTGGTCGACTTCATGGAAAAGGAAGAACTTCATTTAATGAACTCCTATTTCCAGAAGCGGCCATCCAGGAAGTGGACGTGGATGAGCCCCGATGGTACTACCAGAAATGAGATCGATTTCATCATGACGACCAAGAAGCGAATATTCAGTGATGTCTCTGTGATCGCTAAGGTAAAAACCGGTAGCGATCACCGAATTGTCAGATGCACACTGAATATCAATGTCAAGCTTGAAAGGTCTCGTCTGGTGAAGTCCACGCTCCGACCTGGTCCTGCCCACATCCGGAACCCCGAAGACTTTCAACTCGAACTACACAATCGCTTCCAGTGCCTAACCGAATGCGAAACTGTGGACGAGATTAACAATGGGTTAGTGGAAACTGTCCAAGCTGTGGGGTCCAAGTTCTTTAAGACCCCGCGCCGCAATAAACCTCAAAAGCTCTCGAACGGAACCATCAAGTTGATGCAAGACCGGACCGAGATGAGGCTGCAATCTTCAGCTGATATGTCGGAATATGGCAAACTCAATAGACGAATCTCTAAATCAATGCGACGTGACCTGCGGGCCTTTAGTGCGGCACGGATCAAAGAGGCAATCGAGCGGAACCAGGGCTCAAAAGTCTTCGCAAAGAATTCGTCTATTGGGCAGAGCCAAATGACAAAGCTGAAGATTAACGACGGCAGCATCATTTCGACGAAACCGGAGATCCTAAGAGAGCTTGAGAGGTTTTACGGACAGTTATACACATCAACACGACAACCCAGTGTCGGTACAGCTCGAGACGCAAGAGCTAAACTGACTCGACACTACACTGAGGATATCCCGGACATCAGCCTGTACGAGATTAGAATGGCTCTTAAACAGCTCAAGAATAACAAGGCGCCTGGTGAGGACGGAATCACAACAGAACTTCTGAGAGCGGGTGGAAAACCGGTACTTCTAGTCCTCCAGAAGTTATTTAATTCTGTCATACTCGAAGGTTCTACGCCAGAAGCATGGCACAGGAGTGTGGTTGTTCTTTTCTTCAAAAAGGGTGATAACACCTTGTTGAAGAACTACAGGCCAATCTCACTTCTGAGCCATGTATACAAGCTGTTCTCAAGAGTCATTACGAACCGTCTCGAACGCAGGTTTGATGACTTCCAGCCTCCCGAACAAGCCGGTTTCCGAAAAGGTTTTAGTACTATAGACCACATACACACGCTCCGCCAGATTATACAGAAGACAGAGGAGTATAATCGGCCATTGTGTTTAGCGTTTGTGGACTATGAAAAAGCCTTCGATTCAATCGAAACCTGGGCAGTATTGCAGTCCCTCCAACGATGTCATATCGACTATAGGTATATCGAAGTGTTGAAGTGTTTGTATAGAAACGCCACCATGTCCATCCGACTTCAGGAAGAGAGCACGAAACCAATCCAATTGCAGAAAGGCGTGAGACAGGGAGACGTTATTTCTCCGAAACTGTTCACGAACGCGTTGGAGGACGTTTTCAAGCTCTTGGAATGGAACGGACTCGGCATCAATATCAATGGCGAATACATCACTCACCTTCGTTTTGCCGATGATATAGTCATCATGGCAGAATCGTTGGAGCACCTCAATGCTATGCTCAGCGACCTTAGTATCGTTTCCCAACGGGTCGGCCTTAAAATGAACATGGACAAGACGAAAGTCATGTCGAATGTCCATGTGGCACCCGTACCGGTTGTTGTTGGGAATGATACTCTCGAAGTTGTAGACCATTATACTTATCTTGGACAGATTGTTCAGTTAGGTAGGTCCAACTTCGAGAAAGAGGTCGCCCGAAGAATCCAACTCGGATGGGCAACGTTCGGGAAGTTACGTGTTATCTTCTCATCGAGAATCCCACAGTGTCTCAAGACAAGGGTGTTTAACCAGTGTGTGTTGCCAGTGATGACATATGGCTCTGAAACGTGGTCTTTGACTGCTGGCCTTTTAGAGAGACTAAAAGTCACTCAACGAGCAATGGAAAGAGCTATGCTTGGAGTTTCTTTGCGGGATAAAATCCGGAACATGGATATTCGGCGAAAAACCAGAGTCACCGACATAGCTCATAAAATTTGCAAGTTGAAGTGGCAATGGGCAGGCCACATCGCTCGTAGAACTGACAACCGATGGGGAAGAAAAGTTCTCGAGTGGCGACCACGGACCGGAAAACGCAGCGTAGGCAGGCCTCCCACTAGGTGGACCGACGACATCGTGAGGGTCGCGGGCAGCCGATGGATGCAAGTGGCGAATTGTCGTTCGGCGTGGCGGTCTAAGGGGGAGGCCTATGTTCAGCAGTGGACGTCTTCCGGCTGGTGATGATGATGATGATGTGTGGAGCGTAAGACGCTGTTACTGTTAGACTTGACTGACCCAATTTCGAAAAACAATAGTTTGACTACTCATTGCTTTGACAGAAAATATTATATTCGACCAGCATTAGTCCGACAGAACATACTTACTTCAACAACACACAATTTCGACAGAACCCTCCATCATATTGCTGACAGCTCATTAAGGCACGCGCGAAACACTCAGGGTCCTTGATCAGACAGCAAGCTACCTATAAGTGGACGTCTACTAGCCCGCCCCTACGGTGCCGGTGGCCGGAAATCCTCGCGGTCCTTAACACCTCATAAATGGCCCCTCATATATATTTTTTAATTATGCCGCTACAGTTAGTCAATCATTGTCCTGTTTACCAACATAATTCAAATTGAACAGTTTTACAACACCAACGCGCGTATAATATCACCATATTCGCTACTCGTCAACGCCTTATTGATCATTCAACAGCGTAAATTAAAACCGAGCGAGTAGATCAATGAACTCACACGCACCGTTTAAATCCTACAAACAATCTGACTAAAAAGTAGTATTATTTATTCTGTGGCGAGACTAAGCAGAAACGCAAACAAAAATACGGAATGGGAACGAAACAAAAATAGGAATAAAGAATAAACCCAGTCCCTGATTTGCACGACCACTTCTTTTTTACGTTACATGAAAAAGTTCCGACCGATTGAAAACCTCATTCTTTTTTTGAATTTAAAAACGTGGATTCGATGGACTTGTGGCGAAAACTAGCGCGCGCGGATCTTTGGTCTATGGCGTGATTTATGCCCCATTTCGGCTACACGTTACATAAAAGAAAACCCGAATGAAAGCACTCTGTTGAATTTTCAACGCTCTGCTCTGTACTGGGAGTTCAAATTCCAACAAATCTTCTATGTACTTATGATGTCATGTAGTATTGAGTGTGAAAACGCCCATTAATTGATATAGGTACAGGATAGATTTTTGAAAAGGGCAATATCAGAAACTATGAGAAAAAGTGAATGAGAGATAAAGAATAGAGAATAAGACTCAATATTTGAAAACATTTATATTTCTAGCCCGCATTGGAATCCTTTAATTTTTAGAGCCACTTCGCACAACAACTAAAACTGTCTTTATTTCGAAAGAAGCATTTGAAGTGTGAACAGCCAGCTGTTTTCGAAAAACCAGCTACCTACAGCAAGATGTGTTTCCGCCATACTTACTTCGTTAGAAACAACACCGTTTTTGGAAATTAGTAAAGGCATAAACGCGTTCATACGCGGGTACCCATCTGCTCCGTCTTTCTATGTTTGTGCGCGGAAAAGCACTCATGCGAACCGCCTGACAGCTCTCAATCTTGCGAACAAGTGACGTTCGGAAACGCGATGTTTAGAATACCAGCTATTTTTAAATTTAAATTCAGAATAGGATTAGAAATGAGGTTATACGAAAACGTTGCAGATTAAAAGTAGTAGGAAAAAGAAAAAAGAAGTATGCATAGCATCATGTCTATGACATAGCATTGATAGAAAGAAGACATGGTTTCGGCCTTGATTATAAATATCATAAAAGAGAAGGACAAGTAAGAAAAGAAGAATTGGAAGAAAAAGAAAACTAAATCAGACTTGGCTCTATGGGCTCAGCTCCCTTTGCCTGTCCCAAAGAGGGACAAAAAGAACCAAAAAAAAAAATGTCTATGGCATAGCATTGATAATAATAAGCACAGATAGAGAGGGGTCGTAACTGTCAAAAAGTGTTGGAAAGATATGGATATGTGAATGGAACGCTGTGAGGAGACGACCTAGAAAAACATACACTGACCTTATTGGTGAGGTTCTTGAGAAAGGTCAAGGGTACGACGTGTACAAGCACGCAATTATTTTTGTAGGAACCGACATTACGTAGAAATAAGGTTGCTATCCGTCCGGGTTTTCCCGGATTTCTCCTAGTTTAGGGCCATCCGGGGAGCATCCAGGGGGCTTCATTTGTAGTCCGGGTTTAAAAAATTTAAATCTTGGGCCGCTTTTTTTATCAAACTAAGTATGTAAAAAAAAACTATTGACATGTCCGGGTTCCAGACTCCAAAAAAAATCCGGGGTTTTCACGCGTCTTGTCCTGATTTTCAAATTTTAAAGATGGCAACCCTACGTAGAAACAAGAAATTCAAAACACGTGACATCTACTAACTATGGATGGTTCTAGGACATAATGTGTCGTTGTGAGAGCAGTGGTGGTGGTGAAAGCTTTTTAGAAGAAATTACTCAAAGTCATGCACCTGGCTGGGTTCGAACCCAACCAGAAACTTATAAGTCGAGGCCGTTACCATCAGGTCACCAGTGCTCTCACTTTGGTAGAGTTGCTAGATAATCAAGGTAGTGCTTTTATTTATGGTAATTTTCTATTTTAAAAATAGGTGACATTTATTATTATTACCTTCAAACCTCAAAGTTTTGTCCAGTTACGTCATTAACCCTCAAAAATTCCAGCCCTTCTTTCCAAAAACCGTATCTAACCCTCAATCTTTCTCCACAGCTTCGAAATACCAGACAAGCAATGGTCGGAGCCGTCCTTCAACACGAGTTCCCGTCTCCGCGCCGACATCCACACCCAGCCGACCTCAGTCACCATCTCCTCACTGACGGAAGACGACCAGGCTATGTACCACTGCCGGGTTGACTTCCAACTGTCCCCCACTAGGAACGTTGGCATCAATTTGACTGTTGTTGGTGAGTCAATTTTTTTTTATTTATTGTCTGAGAAAGGGCAAAACATACTGATGTACATCCGATTGGGTGCCAGAAGGGAGAACTCGACGTCGTGGCAGGCCTAATAAGCGAAGATGCCGAGATGTCTTGGACCGCTTCATGAAGGACTGGACCACGGTCGCAGAAAGCCGTGAGAAGTGGAAAAAGTGGAGGAAGCCTATGCCCAGTAATGGGACACTATGGTTTGATATAATAATAATAATTTATGGTCAGCTTGCGTTTGACCATTATCTCGATTGTAAGCATGCAGTGATGTGGTTGATGGTGAAGCACGCTTGCCTAGAACTAACAAATTTTTATATGTGTATGTGTCCTGGCTTTTTGTTGAATTGAGTCTATTTGGCACAGCCGTGAGGGACACGGTACCTAGTTTTTGTGTTCTTCCTTATTTCCATTGAATTTTCGTGATAACAATGGTGTTCAGTGTGCCTAATGCTTGCCAAATTAAAATGTCACTTACGGGATATCTTCCGTGATTATGTTTTTGTTCGAGTTCCCGAGTAGAGGAAAGAAAGAGGGTAGACAGATTTGTCTGCTCCTAACAATTTTATTTCATCCATCCGCAATCTCCAGTCAACCCGCGATCATGGCGCTTGCAACAGCGTCGAAATATCGGGAACTCGAACTAAAACATAATCACGGAAGATATCCCGTAAGTGACATTTTAAATTTAAAGAAACCGTGAAAGCTTAAAACCGTGTTTGCTAAATAAAGTTCTTTTCTTTCTTTCTTTATATTTAAGTCTTTTTATTGTAAACTAGCTGTCGTAAGCAGCTTCGTCCACATGTAACTCAAAAATAATTCCATGAGAAAATACCAGGACAAGCGTTATCCTATTCCAAACTCGCTGAGCCAAATGTCATCAGGATGTCTATCGTTCTGACGTGATTGAGTAGCAAAACATCTATTTATCTATCCAAAACTTTCACAGTAATAATGTTAGTTAACTAGTAGATTATACCAGCGGCTGCGCCCCACTAAAGAATCCTATATGACATGTTAATTCAGGTTGATTATTATCTGTGCACAAATTTCATCCAAATCGATTCATTAGTTTTTCATGAGAGTACAAGCACCCCAGATACAACTGGATATGGATAAGATTTCTTTCTGATGGATCTCATACAAAGAAAGAATCTTGATCCAAAGTATGGTCGACAGAAGGGTCCTAAGAACTCCTAAGTTAGCTGTTGGTCTACTTTTAGTATTACTTGGCAACCTTGTTTTGGCGGTTTGCAAACAACAATTTACTCAAGATGTAAATAACTATTCTTGCTGATTTGTTTTTCTAGTAAACAAGAAATGTATCTCTACAAGGTATACATTTTATATTGAAGAAAAAAAGGCATGTCTGGAAAATGTGTTAAATATTCAATACAATATCCTATCCACTTTCCTAAGATTTTGTGTTCAGATCCTACGTACCTTTATTTTTTACGCCACTCAAGTGGGTATCACACCAACTTCCAAATCTTAGTGAAATCCTTAAAAGAAAAATCCAATAGCACTTTTTACCCAACTTTTTACATAGGTCGCGTGTCTTCAAAAAGCACCACATCCCTGGAACGCAAAATGCAACTGAAAGTCAGTCCGCTTGACAGTCCCTTCGGCTACACCCAAATTAAGAGGCCTCATTTGATGATTTTTCTACCCCAAAAAAAGGATTAGAAGGGTCTCCTTGCGATAGTTTCCAAAAATGCTTACTTTTAAGCAATCTACTAAAACCCCTTGGTAAGAAAGACTATATTAATTAAAAGAAGCTATAGCAAATAACTAACAAAAAAAAATTAGGAAGCTCTAATGTATACTTAATTACTTATAAATAACTTCTCATTTTTTCGATATTCCTATCACCTATAATTTCGTTACGGATTCATATTACAAAAATTCAATTAGAAATTATAGTAGTAAAGTTTCTTTAACTATTAGATCACGATATTAGGTCATATACACACAGACAAGAAATCGCCCACTTAAACATTTTTAAATAAACTTGGAACTTGGAAGAGTGAAGGTCTTATTGACATGTTTGAGATTTTTTTAATTAAAACAGCAAAACTCCAATCAAATTAATTAACATGATGAATTAAAATTACAATAAGCAATTAAAAAAAAATAAACAAAACATAATGAATAAAAAAATACATTTATAATGAAAACATTTATCAAAATAAAATATTAACAATTATAATCATTAACATTAGGCATATTAGACCATTACGTCTATAAAACTAACATGAAACAAATCAAGCGGCGCAAATACATTGGCTTAGCTAGTAGCTATGTGTTTGAGCCGTTTGGGGTTGAAACTCTGGGGCCATGGGGTCCGAGTGCCCACAACGTTTTTAAGGAAATCGCCAGGCGTTTAGTCGACTCTTCAGGTGACCAGAGGGCTGGCCTATTCCTAGGCCAACGAATCAGCATTGCCATACAACGTGGCAATGCTGCCAGCGTTCTGGGCACTGTTCCCGTTGACAGCGGTGTGGACGTATTCTTTGACGCCCATTGAATGTTTTTTTTTTTTCTTTTATCTATTTTTTTTTGTACATAGGTATTACCAGTATTTTTTTATTTATAGTTTGTACATAATTTTAGTCTAATAATTTTGAATAATTATCTAATAATACATGAAACAGTGAAAAAATCTATGGCTTATGCCGACTATTCACCGATTACAAAATGGTCGCATACACAACTTTCCGAATAGTCATAAATCTCTAATTATGATACAAAACGGTTTCTTGCCGAATATGAAACACTAAAGTAAAGTGGAATAAAAAACGAAATAAAAGTGGTTCCGAACATTGGAATGAATAACTCCTAATGAACTACGCTTTGACCATCTGCGCCATATGTGTAGTTTTCACTTCAAACAGCTAAGTTAGTGGGGTGAAAAATACCAACTTTCATTACTATAGAAGCGCTATATATTCTGTGGTCTTTTGTTTAGTTTATTTCTCGAGGAGCTCTTGGCTAAATAACACACCGGCAATGGGTTATAGAATCCAATGTTAACCCGCGTTTGCCGAGTTGGTCTACGGATGGATGCCCATATCTATTTAGTGAGTTTCCTCAGTGCCTAGGAAAGCAAGCTGTTAGTCCCGGCTTTCATTTCTAGATCTTTGACAGTCGTGACTGCCAATCAGAAGCTCGAAAGTCTGACACCTAGTCCCACCAAATAACATTACCCGTTACTGGTTTGTGGCAGGGTTTTCAAATTTTCAAATTTATAAAACAAAGAGTTCAAAATGTTTTAAAAAGTGTTTTTTTTTAGTTTTTGGTTTTTTTTTTTAAATTAATTATACCTTGTTTGTTAATGTCTAAACGTATAAATCAATTATGTTGCATTTCTAGACTACATCTTTTCAAAATCGCCCTTTGTAATGAAATGACATGGCCGGAATTTGTATAGAGCGATGCCCTGACAAAAAATGTTAATGTACATTGACCAACAGTACCTCATATTAAAGATTACATTTATTTATTTATAGTAGTTTAAGTTTTATGAACAGAGAACAGGCGAGAGATACTATAAACAGGATTTTAAAAAAGTGCCTGAACATATTGAATAGCAATTTCCGATTGCTATTCAAAATGTTCAGGCACATTTTTTTCAGGCGGAACAATAGGAGAATTGGTATTTTCAGTAGATAGCGGCCGTTTCTTCACTAGGCGCGTATTAGATTTGTCTCTTCATACAGACTGGTCAGTTCCGTGTGGCTAAAGGCGCGGCCCCACCGCAGCGCATGCTGTGCACGGGCATACGGCGCATTTTAGCTGCGTGTATTAATTTAGTTGACGACGTGGATCTAGGTTTCCACTGGAGTACACACGACTATGTTTATCGTGGTACGGCGCACGGTGAGCCTACGCACGTGCCACTGCAAAACCGCCCTACGATAATCGAGCTGTACATAGTCGTGGGTCATATTCGTGTACTCCAGTGGAAACGTAGACCCACGTCGACAGCGTTGAGCTATGTAACCGCCTATTCGAGCAAGCCACGCGTGTATCAATGACGTCAATTCGTGCGTAGCTTCTCCGTAGGTTGCAGTGGACACAACCACATACATTTTCTTACAAAGCGAAGCTTTCTTACACGTGCGTAGCCTCTCCGTGCACTGCGGTGGGGCCGCGTCTTAATGCTCAGTTAACTATTTTTGTTAGACTCTTTTCAAAAGTTTCAGATCGTTAAAGCAGGGACAGACGCAGAGAAACAGACAATAAAACACTAAAATGATATTTGTATTTTTTATTAATTAATTATATAATTGAGTGCAGGTTTATCAGCTGGTAGCGGTAGTGGAGGTAGTGGTGGATCATAAGCGATAGCAGGATTAGCAGTTGGTAGAATTGGAAGTGGTTCAGGCAATGCAGGTTCATTTTTCATAGTTAGACATCTAGCCTGTTTAAGTATATTTAATATCAAGACAGTGCCGGTTAGCTTGTATCCAACAGGGATGATATACTTGCAGATTTGCTCTCCGATCCTGTAACATAGACATTTTAAGAGTAAATGGAAGAAATAATACAGGTGGTGTAGTAAACGTGGTTAATTATACTTGATAATAATTCGGGTGCAATCTCAGATACACGCTAACCTGATTGTGGGATTTCATGAAAAAATATTGTTATGTACTGATTTCTATAAGTGTGTGGTATCAAAATGCGTAATATGAATATAATTACGATTTAGGTACGTACCTCTTCTAAGGATAACCATTCAGACATTGTATTTTGTAGCTGCGGTATTAAAGCTGTTACAACATTATACCGTCGCATTCGATAAGTGACCACAATACAATTCAGACACTTAGACATGGTGACCGTCAGAATCCAAATCGTACATCTATACAAGTCCATTTTACACAGCAGAATACTATTAACTTTGGAAGCGTAAACGAAAGTCTGATAAATGATAGCGTGGAGTCGGGTTAAAACATCTAAAATCCAATACAGTAACGAACACAGTAATACGTGTTAAGATCAACGCAAGACAGTTTTGACAGTTTTGACAGTTAAGATTAACTGTCGCAGAAACGTCAAAATAAGTCTAGGACATTTGGATACGCACTTTTAAATATATTATCGATTTATAAAGTGGTGCGTTAGCCGCGTCAAGACGCGCGCCATTCGAAAAGTGGTAAATTATCCTAATAATAAAATCATTTACGTACAATTCTAACAGTCACGGGCGTTTTATAGGAATTTTAATATGACTATCAAGCATAGTTTACAAAGGTACACTGATTGTCATAAGCGTGTATCCAAACGTCGATGCAATTGTCTCTTCCTAGCAATGAATCAAAAGGGGAAATCACCCTTAAAACATTTAATTTTTAGGAATTTTCCTCGCCTGTTTTAGAGAATCGTAATTGTTGCGACTATTTTTTATTTATTTTAGAAGAATTTTTCGTATAATTGTTATTAATGTACAGTATGAAATTTGGATTGAGTTTTGAGGGCAGAATCCGGCCATGTCATTTTTACGAAAAATGATCAATGGAAAAAAAACATATGATGTTTTTTTTTCTAATAATTTTAAGCGTTATTATTTTCATTACAATGCCAATAAAAGTTAAAAATATGACATAACAAAGGCATTAAACTCAAAAGGTTTTATGTCAAACCATTTAGACTCCTGAATATTGATTTATTTTCATTTTATATGCATTCATCTGCCTTGAAAAGTAGTTGAAACGGGTAATAAAAAACGCTGTTTAATTTCAAACTGTTTTAAACACTGTTTTAAACAGGTGTTTTAAAACAACTTGTTTTAATCATGCCAACCCTGGTTTGTGGAGACAGTCGCTCCATTTTAAATACCTACAGATAATTACGCTGCATCCATTTGAACCGGCTGCCGGTTCCCACATAGTTGAAAAACGACTTGACATATGATGATAATACCTATATCTTCGGCGAAAATTCAGAAGCAGGCTTGTAAAATACAAAATGGGTGGAGTACTTAGTAATTCACTTTTACCTTGGCCAGAGGCTAAACATCGTGACAACGCAACGCCCTCGCCGCCAGTCTCGGGTGCATTATACTCGTATTACCAACAGCGTTGAGCAGGATATTTTAAATTTAATTATTTAATGTTGATCATCATATCAGCCATAGGACGTCCATTGCTGATCACTATAGATTTCCTGGATGGCAAACCGCTTGCCATCCAGCGCAATCCTGTGGTCTTTATCAAATCGTCTAGTAAGTAGGGGAAAGGTGTACGAGATGATTCCCTTAAGGGAGATTGCTTGTAGATCAAATAATATTCTACTTAGCGCGAATGTAAATACGTATAATACATAGTAAATTTATCTATCTTACTGTTGGCATACTCAACACTTTAATTTTTTAGATGCTTTACTATTAAAAAAACACATTTTTAAAACGTTGTCAAAGGATCATCTTGTACACCCCGGTGTACAAGATGATCCTTGCGGTAGGGGCAAGATGATCCCAGGATCCAGGAAGAGAATAACCTAAATAAAACCATAATCTGGGTTTATTTTTTCACCTATATTTGATTGTACTGACAGCCACCTTATTTTTGACTTTAGCCCGCGTTTTTAGTGATAATAAAGACAACCCAAACTGTTTACTTGCTGTGCTATATGGAATGCCATTTTTAACAGCATCCAGTGCTTTGATCATGGAGTCTCAGTCTTCCGACCACAATTCGCGTTTAGTTTTTTTTTTATAATTACGAGGCATAGTCTTAAACCAAAAATATATAAACTTAAACATAATAACATACAAATGGTTAAAATATCCCCGAAATAGTAGGTTTATTACCGGTGTACAAGAAGATCCGTGGGGATCATCTTGTACACCGGTAACATAATCATCTTGCCCCAACATAAACTTTTTTATTGAATGTTCGATAACTTAAACTATGTGCTTTCAACTGTTACCATGCTATTAAAAAAACAAAATAGAGCAATATTCAAAGCTAACTAATACCACAGCCTAGTATTATAGTACCTAGAACAAATTAGATATAAACTTCAACTCACCCTTACCTTAGATCAAAACACGGAATATTTGTTTTTTTTTCTCAAAAAATTTAATTGTCACTCTCGACACCACTACTTTTGACTGAGGCGGGGGAATATCGGGGACTACGTTTTACCATTAAAAACAACTAGATGACGCCACTGGGTTCGTTGCAATATCAAAGGATCATCTTGCCTCAACGGATCATCTCGTACACCTTTCCCCTACATCCTTCAGGCGCTGTCTAATTATTTTCATTAATTTTTAATTATGTTGATTCTTGTTGATTGAAACAAATAAATATTAAAGCTTTAGGAATGGAATTCGATATCCGGATTGACAAACGGAGTTGTGCCTCTAAATGAAACGGCTGAAACAGGATACTGTCGTTGATTCAATAAAAGATAAATTATAGAAACGGATTTTATTATTAAAGTTAGCTTTTAAACAATAGGATTTGAATGTCGTGATAATGAGAACATAGGCCCTAAGCACAAGATTTCCGTATTTTACCTACAGCTTACTTGAAGTACTCGTAGGTATTTACGAGGTTTATGTATGAAAAATTAAAAAATGCTTCCAGTGTACGAACGTAGAAACAATTTTTACCATCAAATTTACGTCAAAGTCCACTTATACTTCACAAAAACTGAAAACTCATGCTACGGTGTCAGATATAGCATCGTTCTGGAAAAAGCATAAAAAGATTAGAATTCCTAATCCAAAGTAGGTATTGTTTCAAGTTTAAAAACCACCTGTTTCCGTAAGTATGACGTTGATTGCTCTGCATTTCTTCATTAAAAGTTTCCAGTTTGACGTTTGAGTAGCTAATTTGATTAAAACTTCGAATTTATAAAGTTAAAACGATTTGGAATCTTCAAACACTTTATTTTTAAACGATCTTCCATTTTGAGAATTTGCTTTACAGTGGCGTAGCTAGGCCGGAAAGGGCCCCGTTTCTAAAATTCTTTGGGGCTGGGTGTCGAGTCTGCTAATTATTAGTCAGAATGGCGCCACAATGGCGTTTCAATTGTAGTGCTTATTCGAACCATTTTTTACTGCTGAGTAAAAAATGGTTCGAAAATTGAAACGCCATTGTGGCGCCATTCTGAATAATAATTAGCAGACTCGACACCCTGTTCTTATCTAAGGTGTATACTTTTTCAGAATAAAGACAATAGCAAACATTCGTACTTACGATGTACGAATGTTTGCGCTCATGTGAGTGGCCCCTGCAATAAAAGAAAAACAGCATAACGATGTAAAGCCCGCACATTTATAGCCCTGGAACTTCGAGTCAAGTGTTGACATCACTCAAATCTGACCGTTTAAGTTTCATTAACGCTTTTAATCAACATTCAAGGGCAAACAAATTAATTGCGTTGTTGTACAACATAATATTATACTCATTAAGTATTGCCCTTTGATGTGTCTGGCAAACATTTCCTGAGAGTAATTAGCTTGATCTTTATGATATTAACATTAACATATTTAAGTTCATCGTGTTTTTGATATCTCACTCAAAGCTAGGGTTGCCAACTATTTCCGGAAGAAATAGAGACAATTAATTAACTTTTAGAGAGGGCAAATGTAAAAAGTACTGACTAATAAAAAGTACCGTACTAGGTATTTTTTTTTCTCTCTAAATAACATAATTACCTTCGCTGTTTGTAACAATTTTTCATTATTCTTATAATAAGTCTCAAACTGTAACTACTATGACAACTAGCATGTTCTGAAAATATGAAAAGTGTTTTTAGCACCCTTTATTAGTGTGATATAGATTATAGAGTACACCTAAATGAACTAGAGTGCAATCATCTATTTTAGAGTATGGTTGGCAACCCTACTCAAAGAATAAATCAGCCTATATTATCTCAATGCACACTAAGTACTTTCTAAGTTTATCGTAGACATCGCTAACATCTTGAGGAAATCTGGACTTCTAAGTAGGTGGTCATCATCATAAGCCTATAAATGTTCCCACTGCTGGGACACAACCTCTTCTTTGTGGAAGTGGGCCATAATCCATCACATGTCTTCGAATTTTTGGTTCTAAGACATCCCGGTTTTTGCTGATGATGATTTCCTTCACCATTTTGTGAGCAATGGTGATGAAAGAAATTACACAAAGTAACGCGCCTGGCTGAGTGCGGACGGCGATGAAATGAAGAATGCAATGTAAGATTTTTCATTTCCATTGAATTCGGAAGCCCATTATCTGACACAAATGTCTGTCTCCCATCTCACAGAGAGGAAGCCTGTGTACCTACAGTGGGAACATTTTTGGCTGATGATGATGATTATCTGTCAATCGTGGCCATTAAACTTTTGAGCCACTACGATCCCTAAAAAAGGCTCAAAGCAATTTATCACAAATCATCAGAAAAATAAAACAAAATCCCACTTTAATTTATCAGCAAACTCAGATTGAATTTTAAAGAAAACAGCTTTGAATCTAAATTAATCTCCTGTTCCAGTTTTAATAAATCTTTAAGGGATCCAATAATGATGGCGGCTTTATCTTCTCCGCCACATACTTACAATAAAAAATTACTTCAGAAGTAAAGCAATCATTTATCTTGTGACGTATGTTCGCGAGTGTTGCCACGTTATTGAATACATGAGGGCTTTTTGTTTTCACTGTGGCAACCCTGCATCACTTTTTATTGTGAAAGAGATTTATTTTTACTTTTCTTTTGATTTTTTTTGTCGTGATGTATGGAACTGTGCTGTGGGTGAAAACATGTTTTTCAGATTCAAAATTTAATTTAGACTGACTAGAATGCAACTACGATGAAGTTAGACTTAAGCCGATTTTTAAATAAGTTTATCAATTATTTAAAAATCGACTATATTAGATATTAGTAAGTTTTATATCCCAATAAAAAATAAAAGATACCTACTCGTTTTTTAATAGCAGCTTCGGCTCTAGCCATTCATCTAAACTTTCGCTTGTATTTGTAATATAGATAAGTTAGATTTTATTATTGTACTCGCTATTTCTCTAAAATATTATACTTGTTTATTGTATCAGTTATGATTTGTAGCGGTTTAAGTTTACATTTAATATTTTGTTCTTAAGTTAAAATATACGGTTGTAATTTTCTTATTTTTACCTTTATGTATTTTTAGGGTTCCGTAGTAAACAAGGAACCCTTATAGTTTCGCCATGTCCGTCCGTCCGTCCGTCCGTCCGTCCGTCTGTCCGCAGTTTAGCTCAGAGACGCACAGTACTAGAGAGCTGTAATTTGGTGTAAATATACGGATTTGTTGTGCCGAAAAAGTGGTAAAATAAAATCTCGTAAAATATTTTTTTTTAGGGTACCTCCTGTACACGTAAAGTGGGGATGTTTTTTTTTTTTTTCTCGCGTACCCCTTACTGTGGGGTATCATTAAATAGGTCTTTAAAAAATATTGAGAGTTTCCATTAACAATTTTTTGATAAAAAAATTCGTTTGTGAAATATTAAGCTTTAAAGTGCTAAATTTTGCTCGACTCGAGTGTCCCCCCCCTCTACCAGCTAAACGGTTATGTTTGGGGGTGTGAAAAAATTCACAATAGTAGTATATATAACGAAGTTTAAAAGAAAATTATCATGACTAAGTAGGCTTTACAACTTTACGAGTAATAGTCGACCAACTTATAAAATGTACTTGGATAATAGATTTTCTTAAACAACATGTATCGGAGAACATGTTCTTCAACTGCAAATGTAAGTTTGTCAACTTTATTTTTACAGCTTTAATAGGTATGTTTTTACGGTATGTTTTTTGGGGATAGGTAGGTTTTTATCGTCAACTATTTTTAACTAACTTTAAAAAAAGGAGGAGGTTCTAAATTCGTCGTAATCTTTTTTTATGTATTTTCCCCGATTTCTCAAAGACTCCTGGACCGATTTTGAAAATTCTTCTTTTTAAAATTAAATTCAGCGAATCAGTTTAGTTAGTTCACATAAATATTTTGATGGGCAACTACGGAACCCTACACTGTGCGTGGCCCACTACGCACTTGGCCGGTTTTTTTTTTTAATATTCTCTTTCTTTATGCTGAATATATTTTATTTATACCAAACCTCGAAAATAAAATCAGGATTCACAGAGTATTCTTACTGCATCATTTATAAATCAGTTGTTACTCAAACATGTTGGAAATATCACAGACGGACATGTTTATTTTGACGCATGCGTACTACAGACAAACGTTGAATGAAAGATTCTCGGCGCATTAGCAAAGGAAAAAACTTTGCCTTGTAACTTAAATCGGCCGTGAACGAATACATTATGTAGGGACCCCCATCCGTCTAGATCTACCCGGATTTATCTCAGACTTCGAAAGTTTTGAAGTCGTTACAAAAATTATTTATGACTACAGTTTATACACCGATGAATTACGAATTTACGATCGGCGAACAACAAATTAAAATTTGTATGTGAAATTATGAATATTCATAACTTGTGCTGTATAAAATACAAGTTTTGTTGACACACATTGTAAACTGTTTCGTAATTGAATTGAATTGTAAATTCATTCATACTTGAAAATTTAAATGTAAATTTAAATCGTGTTAAGTCAGTTCTAGTTGTTTACAAACATAATTTAGATAAGAATGTCGACCAATTCAGAGGTTGTTGTTTAAATCCAAAAATAGCTGAATAATTTGCTCGCGTTGATTATTTTGATCTTGAGATAAGATTAAGTAACTACACTACTGTATGCTGTGATTATTATAAGCTAAGTTTACAGAAGATATAAATAAACTAACCTTTTTCTTTTTTCTTTGTTCACACAATTTTTCTAAGATGAAAAAAGTCATCCTTTGTCCCTTTCCAAATAATATCCTGGATTGAAATATAATCGGGTTACCCTACAGAATAGAACAACGAGATACATTAGTCCTGTTTATAAAAAAGCTTTCAAAGATATCCTCTGTTCTTCTTTCTACAAAGAAAAAGGAATAAACTCAGCGATGACAGGATAAACCTGTCTACCGGAAAACGTAGGTGTACAGTATACGTCTTATTGGATATTAATAATATATTTGATTTTTCATTATTGAAATGATATTAGGATAAAATGTTATGTAGGAAAAATGGATAATCCTAATCATAGCTTTAGTTCTGTGATCGTGGGTCGTATAATGTAAGGCTAAATAATAATAATAACAATAATAATAATAATATTCCACAACTATCACACAACGCCATCTAGTCCCAAGCTAAGCAGAGCTTGTGTTATGGGTACTAGACAGCTGATAAACATACTTATATATTTCTAAATACATACATGTTATAGATAAATTACACCCAGACACAGAACAAATGATCGTGCTCATCACACAAACATTTGTCCTGGGTGGGAATCGAACCCACGACCTCCGGCATAGCAGTCAGGGTCACTAACCACTAGACCAACAGGCCAGTCAGTAAATAAGTAGGTATTATGTTGTTATATTGAAAAGTAAGTTGTTGTACATCTATTTTAAGCTCACAAATGACATAGGTAATTTGAAACTAAAAAATGCTGAGATTGGTATAATAACAGGTTATATTTTTATGTAAAGCAAACATAAAGAAAATGTAATTTAAAAATAATTATAATTTTTAAAGGACTAAAATATTTACGTGACACAAAGGAAACTCGCCAAGATAGATGATCACCCATGCCAAAAATGTATATGAATTTATTATCTCGAACAAACTACTTTTAGGTTTAGAACAAAGTTGTACATACTAGTACTTGAGCCTGAAGTTAAATATTCATACCAGTGCAGTACTTGAACATAAAATATTCATATCAATCTGAATAGAGCTATGTCTAAAGAGTACAGTTCATTAAATATTAAAATTCTAAAAAAAACTAATAACGAGTTACAAGAAAACGTAACAACGTAGACATTTCGCAGCTAAATATAAAATGATAAAATACTTGAGATATGAAAATGGTAATTATATGCCAAGTTGCACATCCGGAGTGAAAATTAAGATCTGCAAATACAACGCTACCTCCATTTCAGAGGTGAGAAAAATGATACTTAAAGTAGTTGGAATTATTTTGAAACTAAACGTGCTAGACGTAGCAAAACAAGGAAATACAGTCAAGTAAAGCTTGAATTCTTCTTAGCCCCTTCGTACCTCACGCCTGGCATTGGGCATGCTGCAGGGCGAGACGGTGTGGGAAGCGGTCGCCTCCTTCTGCGAAGCAGTCATTCTAGCGAAGGAGGAGGCGGGACACGTGAGGGAGGGCGTCAACCCCACGATCCAGCCGCAGTGGTAGACGCCCACGGCGACGGACGTCTCAGGACGATCTCCGGCCACCGTAGGCGCGGGCATGCGGGCGGCGACTCCGGAGCCACGGTAAGGGTGCTCCCAAATCTATCGACGCGGAATCGGATTTTTCCGTCGCCCTTTCTCTTTCTGTCGCTTAGAACTGCCATTTGCTAGACCGAGACAATGCGATAGCACGCGACCGCCTTGAAGATTCCGCCGCGTGCGATTGCATTATGCTTTCTGTCTCGGTCTAGCAAATGGCAGTTCTAAGCGACAGAAAGAGAAAGGGCGACGGAAAAAGCCGATTCCGCGTCGTTAGATGTGGGAGCACCCTAACTCGTTGGTTCCGCGACCAAGCTGTCAGTGGCTGGATGAAAAAAGCGAAAGATCGTGCGTATGTGGTACATCTTGGGAGAGGCCTAAAGTCCAGCAGTGGACTGCAATAGGCTCAAATAAGGGACAGGAGAAAGAAAATAAGTCAATTTTATGAACAATTAATTTTCCCGACTTAATATACAAAGTAAGGTCATGAAACTGCCAAATTGGTACTTGGATGTACTATCCCTTAAATTATTAGGTGCTCTAAAATTCTCTATAATCTCCCGAAGTTTAGAGATAATATGTCCGATTAATGGCTCTTAAGGTCAGCTTTTATTACATGATGTACTTGAGTATCGCCATACTGATGAAATATTAGAGAATATATGAAAGTGTAATGGGTTGATTTCCAATGCTTAGGCATTTCTGCTCACATAAGTAAAAAAAAAATACATTGTGGATTGCCTTGTTTGTCTAGTAGTCGCGAAGCAGTACTGAGTAGGTCTTGGGATCGATTCCCAGGTAAGGCCAACTTTTGTGATATTTTTTCCAGGGTCTGATCGACATAACTGACTGACAACAACCCTATTCCTTCAGCTGCCGTTTGCATTCCAGGGCCACACAGTATCCTTTTTGCAACGACGATATAATACTAGACTCCGCATGCACGATCTAAGGAACAAAAATTATTCTGTCAACTCGCTGAGGTACTACGTAAGCGAGGGGGACGGGGTACTGCGTTGTGATTGGCTAACTCAAGGTCTGTTCTATCTCAACGTATATATAATAATAATACATTTATTCAAAAACATATGGTACAAGGTTATACAGTTTTCATAGCTAAGTACATTAAATTCACAAATAAATTTGTGCCTGAACTAGGTAATCCTGTGTTTCAGGCGATTTAAGGTAACATTAATTTAATTAAAAATAATCACATAATTATATAAAATCATACTAATTTAATGTTTATCAAAGGTGTAAAAAATATAATTTTAATACTATCTTAACTTAGTTTAAAAAACACACTATAACAATAGATATTACAAGTAATCTTTACTTTAGCACAAGTAATAACTTCTCTGTATCTTCATAGGACATTGTTTGTAAAGTTTCCCTAAGGATTTTTTTGCAATTACTATAATTTAAGGAGTAGATGTTGCCATTTTCATTAAGTCTGTTATAGAGCAGTGGTCCAAGGAACAAATAAAATTTGGCTGTAAAAGCATGTTTTGTACTTATTTGGGGGCAAACTATATCTTTCCGTCTTTTATTAGTCAATTCAGTACAATAAGGAAGAGCTGCGTGTTGTTTTAGTACAGTGCTCATTATAAATAACTGTCGAACTGTTAGTACTTCACAAGATTTATACAGGAGGTTAGTAGGAAACAGGAAAGGCCGACAAGTAGCCACCTTGAGAATAGCCCTTTGAGCTCTTTCAATGGTCAATAACAAGGTTTTACTTGCCCCACCCCATGAAGTAATACAATAAGTCAAAATTGACTGACAAAGAGCAAAATATACTTGCCTAATTATTTTTGAATCTGAGATAAATCGTAGCTTTTTGAATACAAATATGAGCTTACGAATTCTATTATTTATAACTTCCAAATGGTGTTTGAAGGAAAGGGTTTCATCTATTATTATGCCTAAATATTTTGTTCGATCAGTTTTATTAATATTGGGACACTTACACTGGCTATCTAAAGGGATGGTGCAAAAATGGGCGTGTAACACTGAGGGTATATTTGATGTTTGCTTACGCATCGAAAACTTAATAAAATTTGTCTTCTCCGCATTTAGAGTTAGCAGATTATTTTGAAATCTAAGGTATGGTATGGTATCTAAAGTATGTTTACGGCTCACAGGATTGGTCGAAATGAGACGAATATAAGACTTTTTTGCCTAATGTGTTGACAGACATCGGTCGCCTGTTATTAGGAGTCTAGTATTATATCGTCGTTGCCTTTTTGTTACAGACTGGAACTCACCCTATAAAGGAGCAACACTAATTTGGTACTCGGCTGTCATTCAGTCCGCCATTATATCGATCATTGTTCATGGGATTACTTATTCAAGGATTTATTAACACAGTTGCACAAGTGTTCATCTAATTTTCTACATACACCACGGTTTTGATCGGACTCTAATTCTGCTTAATAAATTATAATACTTTTTCAAAATCATCCAAGAGAGAAGCTATACATAAGCCCACACTTGCGACGTAAAAGAATAACTTTTTAAATTACCGTTAATCTTAATACTCGAGGGCATGAAAACGGAGATGTTCCCAAAATAGAAGAAATGGAACCATTCCATTGACTCCCATGGGTGCCGTCAGTTTTAGCAGCGAGGGTAATACAAAAATTATTCATGCCTGCTTTTGACTAAGGCTTCGTTCACGGCCTCGGGTGATTAGACTTGACAGGCCTATGACTCACCTGAGACCAGCACAAGCGCGCGGAGTAAATAACGTAAATGTCGATTTTAAATTGAAAAACTCGTTTCACAGATAATAATAATGATTGTCTTAATTTGAAGAATTTGTTATATTTAGGGCATGTTTCACAATCGCTAAGTAAAGTTATAAGTAAGCTACTTTCAACATAACTGCTCAGTAAACAAGTAAATTGCGTTTCACAATCCCTCAGTAAAGTTAACACCACTTCATCTGCTTAGTAAGTTAATCATCGGATGGACTGCCAAGTAGTCGTTTACTGGACAAGTAAATTTGGCAAATGTCATAAACCCAAGCGCCTATCAATTTATTTTCGTTTTAAAATGGATATTTTTGATATTATTGAAGATGAATTTGATGAATTTTTTGATCGCGTGACGGGACCACGTAGGGAATCAATATTTCGAAATCGTTCGAATAATAAATGGAAGAATATGACGATACTGATTTCAAAATGAGATTTCGAGTCTCCAAAGTTGCTGTGAATAATGTTTTCTTTCCAATAAAGGACACAATAACTGCCCCTACATCCAGGTAACACGTTATTTATACCCAAAGACAACTACATTTGTTTATACCTATTCATCTAGATATATACTTATAGGTACCTATTGTCGGTGTTTTGCATGTGTTATTTTTTTTTCGTACTATGTTATGCATCTATCTAGTTTAATTAGCGTGTCATTTTCTTCACGCGTGAAATTACAACCCCTTTCCCGTTTTGAGCCATTTTAAGTAAATTTCAACAAAGTTTTTGTAAAAACTCCAAATATCACGGTATGACATTTGAATTTAACCGACTGAAACATGACATTGACAAGACAATTCGCTGCGTTCCATTCCTACCTACAGAAACATTGATTCTTAAATATTGATAAAAAGGTGAAATTAGTCACATTATATGCCAACTCACTATTTTTTACATCAAAATTATCTTACTATATACTCGGTAAGTATAACGAGAAACATTTGTAATGATTATTCTGAGATTATTACACATTTAAAAGATACTTAAATTTTTCGTACATTGAAACGAAACGTTAAACTCTAATGTTGCCAGCACACCCTTGAGTTAGTATTGATTAGTTACTCTTTACTTTAATTTACTGATTGGGTGATTGTGAAACGCAAAAAAGTTAACGAAAGGATTTAACCTATAAGTAGTTAACTCGTTGAGTAACTACTTAAACCTTTACTTATTGATTGTGAAACAGACCCTTAGTTAGTGGTACTCGTAGTTATTGTGTTTTGAGATGTAATCGAATAGAAATCTAAGTGTTTTTGTTTGGGTGAGATTGAAAGACTAAAAACCCAATCTGCTTTTCCCGCCTTTGTGTTTTAGGGCCGCGGTAGCCTGTTAAATAAGTCCCCCAACAAAATTTTAAAGTTACTTCGTTACATTTTCACTGTGCACTCGTCATCTCTTCAACGTTAATCCAAAACTCGCGTCACAAAGTCGAATGATAATTGTCGCTTGAACATATAGGTCGTGGCCAAGGACTTAGAATGCGAGTAAATGACTGTAATTGACTGCCGCGTCTTGAAATAAACTTCAATTATACATATGTATGTCTGCAGAGTTTATTGTGACGGCGTATTTCCTGTTTCATAGATACCTGCTTAAATAAGATCTTTCTTTTGATATCAAACGTACTCGTATGTTGAAGGATTCGAATGGGACAATCAAATGTATCTAAATGCCGGTTTATTTTTAACTAGCCTTTTCTCCCGAGTTCTTTCTCGTTATAGTAAGAAATTATGCCTCAGAAACATTTTAAAACGTTAGCACACTAATAGTTAAAGACCAGGGGCCGTATTACAACGTCTTAAAACCAGGTTTGTTCCAGTGAGTGAACCAGATGGCGCTAGACGACTTGAATAGCTCTGTCACTTTCACTCGCCGGAACAAGTTTTTTTAAGACGTTGTAATACCCCCCCTGTAACCCGCAGATTACAACTAAATACAAAAAAACCCTGTTTATAAAATTATTAGAAAAGCATTTTCCATGTTAAATCTACGGCTGAAGATATTAAACGAGTATTGTGCTCTTTCAGTCACTCTTAACAGTTCTTCAAAAAAAATATCTCTATCGGAAATCACTTGACGTTCAATCATTAAAAGATGTTTCTTCTTATCTTTGCAGTGCTCCCGAGCCCGCCATTCTTCATGGATGAGATGAGCAATAAGGTGGTAGGAAGAGTAGGTCCTTACCACGAGGGAGACACCTTGGTGCTGCGCTGTCTTGTCATAGGAGGTAAGAGAAACAGGTTTTCAGGTACCTGATTATTGGGTTAAACTGTCTCAGTTTTTAAGCTATTGCATAGCTTACGCGGGCTTTGAGCGCGGCGACGGAATTAATACATTCTGTAACGAAAATAAATCTAACACCCCGCATCGTCTAACGTTGTTTTAGTTAGGCAGACTTTGGCACGGTGTTTGTTTTCTTGATTGAAGTGGCTGGCCAAAGCCAAAAAAAGAATAAAAAATGCATAAGTTGATAAAAATGCTATGCAATAACTTTACCGCGGCAGTCCCCGAGTGCCACACGTATATTTTTTTCTTTTTGTTAGCGACTGTGGCTTATATGTCTGGTGTCAGCGTTGATTTAGTCGCCTCTTGAAACTCTACTGATAATATTAATTGGCTATAAAAGTCCACGTTTCCTCATAATTTTCTTCCTTCACCAAAGTCAGTGCGACGTCTAAGATAAACCAAGAATGTATAAATACATTATTGGCATTCGCCCGGGTTCAAACTCACAACTTTGTGCATGAAAAAAGAAGTGTTAACCTCTAGGTCACCAGTAACACTCTTGGCAATACTTTCAGTTACTTAGACTATGTGTTACCAAGTACTAGGTATCCAATTGAACAGGTTTTGATTCATTATGATATGAAATACTATCTATCGAGAAAGACGAAAAAGGTTGGCAATAATTATGAGTGGAACTCACTACCTGTATCATTGGTTCATAAAACTACAACTCGAATCTCTCCAAAGTTAGAGAGCTACGTTTATTCTGGATAATCTCACTCCGTTGTAGATTTTGTCGCTGCTAACACTGACTTAGGACCCATTCCAAGGGGGCCTATGCCTATTTCAAATAAAAGAAATAGTAACAAAAACAAGCAAATTTTCCCTCAAATACTGCCCACCTACAGTACCTTATTACTTGATAAGGCGCATTTCCATTACACAAGTTACTTGTATACCAGTTGAAAATTTTATGCAACTTGAACAAACCATACATAGTATACGAGTACCAACTTCAAGTTGCATGTAGGTAGTTTGAACTTGTACATTTTGTTTCAAGTAACTTATTTCAACCTAGCCAATTGGGAACTATGCAAGTAAAACCTGCATACAATTTGCATTATACACTCGAAAAGATGTTTCAACTTCAAGCTATACTTGTATACAAATGTATCGTCATACTAGTATGCAAGACTTGCCTAATGGAAACGCGGCCTTAGCCAGTATTGGCTGTAATATCATATTGTTTGCTGTTGCTAGGTATTAACGTTACAAATTCAATGGTAACAAGAGCTCAAATCTGGGTGAAATTACAAGATAAAATCCATTAAGTAACAAAAAGTTAGGAAAACGAAAATCTGAAAAGAACTCAAACAAGTGAAGATAAAAAACTTTGAAGAAAAAGTTGGATTCTTCCTTTCCGTAGTGGTCATTAGCGACAAATGAGCTACTGTACTACCACAATTTTATTGTATGAATAGCTCATCATCTACCCCGTCTTTTTATCAACTAAACTAGAATTTACTATTACTAATATTACAAAGCTGTAGAGTTTGTTTGGTAGTGGGACTAACGAGCTACCGTGACCCCGGAACGTAAAAGGCTATTAAAGGACACCGTGAATTTTTAGTCAGTACAAGTCTTTCTATTCTATATTATACCTTCCGGTTAAGCCGTGCTTGCCGAGGTTGGTCTGTGGATGGGTGACCATCTGTCATAGCGAGTTTCCTCCGTGCCTCGGAAAGCACGTAAAGCCGATGGTCCTGGCTGTCATTTGTGGATCTTTGACAGTCGTTACTGTTAGTCAGAAGCTGTGAAGTCTGACAACCAGTCCTACCATTACCGAGTTACTGGGTTGTGGAGGTCTGACAGGCAGTCGCTCCATGTAAAATACTGATATCCAGCTGCGTCTGGTTCGATTGGAAGCCGACCCCAATATAGTTGGGAAAAGGCTAGGCAGATGATGATGATAAGTATTTTATTCAGACAGTCCTTTTGCCCTGCCCTGGATGGTAGGATTCATTAATTTGATGATTTTACCATGCTAAACAATAAAAAAGTATTTCGTTTGTTTGAACGCTTATCTCAAGAACTACTGTTTCAAATTTAAAAATTCATTTTGTGTTGTATAGCCCATTAATTGAGGATGGCTATATGCTGTAAAACATCACGCTACGAATAATAGGAGCCAAGCTGCGGGTGATACCACGGGGAGCAGCTAGTCTAATATAAGAAAAATCTGAGAGCAATGGTGGAGCCGTGGTATTGGCAACGACTTATGGTAGCCATACACCATCCTGCCAATCGAACGATCGATTTGACGCTTGCAATTGTTTCAAATTGGCAGTTCGTCCATATACACCATACACCATACTGCCTATCGTACGATCGATTTGACACAACTTCAAATCTGCAACAGCGATGCCAACTTAGCAACTTTATTGCTAGATCTAGCTATTACTCGGTGACCGATAGCTACAAATTTATAAAATTGTAGCTGTCGTCACCGAATAATAGCCAAATGAATCACTGCTGCCGATTTGACGTTGTGTCAAATCGATTTGATGACCTATCAAATTGGCATGTCATGCCATCAAATTGGCATTTTTAAACAATTGCAATTTGAAACAATTGCAAGCGTCAAACCGATCGATCGTCGATAGGCAGGATGGTGTATGGCTACTATTACTCGTATGAGTTGTTGGTCGTAGGATTGAACCCAGCCGTGTCCCAGCAGTGGGAAGATTATAGGCTGATGATGAGGCGAATTACTTTGTGCAACTTATTTCATCACCACTGCTGTCTTACTATCTACGTTTACGGTCACTTGTACTGACTAAAATCAACAGTGATCCTTCCTAGCCCTTTACGCTCCAAAGTCACGGTTACCGGATGAGACAGTCCCGCGACCCCGGCAGACTTTGGCCCTCAACGTACTACCTACCTGAAATAGTCGGTCAAGGTAGATTATTTTCTCCTATCTACTCCTTGTTTACCAACTATGCTATTCGCCTGGATTTCTCTATCGGATGCAAAGCTCAGTACCCGTGAGGTATAGAAACCAATCAAAGTGTGGGTTTTCAATGCTTGTGTTTGAACCAGTGGCGTAGCTAGGCCAGAAGGGGCCCCGGATCTTGTTTGGGGCTATTCTATTCTAAGTGTATTGTTTTGAATAAAGACAATAGCATCCCGAATCGTGTAACTAATGCTATTACTGATGTCATTCATAGAATTTGAAAGGGAGCTGGAAAATTGAGAATGCTGATCGGCTGATCGTAGCTCATTTATGACAACTACAAATAGCCTTTTTGAAAATTGAGCTGTTAGGAGTTCGATAATTGCAGCTTTATTGCCGCGATAAGTTTTCGTTTAAGAGCAACATTTTATGTTTTATTTTTATTTTGTTAAACGTTGACGCCCTTGACATTTGGGAGCCCCGTATAATTGATACGGCTGATACAGGCGGTAGCTACGCCTCTGGTTTGAACCCTAGCTCAAAGTTATATGTTGTGCAGGAAGATAGATACATCGATGTCCTAAATAATTATTCAGTTTATGATTTTAGAACCAAAATTATCGAAGTTTATTTAAAAAAAAGAGCTGTTCCACACATTTGAATTTAACATTTGTTTTAAATGTACTTCTGAACGAAATAGTATTTTTGCATCTTAAAATTATATTTGTACATCTACATATACAGGTTGGTTGGTAATTGGGTGCATTCCTTGAAACGGGTGACGATAGACCTAATTTGCAATAATTCGTATATCGGTGAATTCATTTCAATTCTACCACTGTATTATTTAATGAATTACTTCTTATTCCACAGAAGACCTACCACGAATTCTATGTATCTGGCCATACAGTGTACTTGATAACTTGAAGTATTATGACGTACTCGTAAATTGTAAAGAAAATGAAAAAGCGATTTTAGTGTAAGAACGAGAAACTTTTTCTATCAAATTAACGTTAAAGTCCCCGTTTACTTTGCGTCACAAAATCGTAAAAAACATGTTTAAGTCTCTAATTTTAATAAGAAAAATACAAGCAAAACCACCTCTTTATTAAATTTAAATTAAATTTCGATTATAAGTTCTACCTCCTAACTTACCTTCATCATCATCATCAGCCTATAATGTTCCCACTGCTGGGACACAGGCCTCCTCTCTGTGAGAGGGAGTGGGCCATAATCCACCACGCGGGCCCAGTGCGGGTTGGCAGATGTCACATGTCTTCGAATTTTTGGTTCTAGGACATGCCGGTTTCCTCACGATGTTTTCCTTCACCGTTTTGAGAGCAGTGGTGATGAATTAAATTACACAAAATATTTATATAAATAAAATGTAAAATATTGTAAAGGTCTTGCTTAAAAAATATTATTAATATCATTGTTTTTTAAGCAAGACCTTTACAATATTTTACATTTTATTTAATTTCTCTCAAACGGCATCCGTTTTTCTACCGTATCATTCAAATTAAACGGTACCAAAGAACCGAGAAAGTTATAACATCATCAAATGAGTCTCCCACCCAAGGCAGGCTTTGGCCCTCGGCCCCGTCATATTGGGCCGTCAGCTCTTTGAGACGCGCGTGGAAGACTATGCGCCGTCGACCCGGGCATGATCCCTGATCGAACGGCTGGTCGCCCATTATTTGCCGTCCGCATGCCCGCGCCTGCGGTGGCCGGAAATCGCCTCGAAACCGACGTCCGAATATGCCGTGGCCGTCTCCCAAGAAAATCGACGGCGAACAAGATTTGAATTTTCCACCATCTGATTTATTATACCAGGCGCTTTTACCAACCGAGTTAGCACGACTTTTCACGTTTTTTATGACGATAAATAAACTGGATGTTTGACGTTAATTTTATAGAAGAATAGTTGCTCGTACACTTAGAGGCGCGTTTTCAATTTTCCATAGAATAAACGCAGTAGATAGGTACAAGGTGGACAGACGACCTTATAAAGGTCGCCGGAAGACGCTGGATGCAGGTCGCTTCCAACCGGTATAAGTGGAAATCAAAAGGGGAGGCCTATGTTCAGCAGTGGACGTCCTACGGCTTCTAAAAAAAAAAAACCGGCCAAGTGCGTGTCGGGCCACGCACAGTGTAGGGTTCCGTAGTTGCCCATCAAAATACTTATGCGAATTAACTAAACTGATTCGCTGAATTTAATTTTGAAAAGAAGAATTTTCAAAAACGGTCCAGGCGTCTTTGAGAAATCGGGGAAAATACATTAAAAAAAAAAGATTACGACAAATTGAGAACCTCATCCTTTTTTTGAATTTAGTTAAAAATAGTTGACAATAAAAACCTACCTATCCCCAAAACATACCCACCTATTATTGCTGTAAAAATAAAGTTGACAAACTTACATTTGCAGTTGAAGCACATGTTCTCCGATACATTTTGTTTAGGAAAATATGTTATCCAAGTACGTTTTATAAGTTGGTCGACTATTACTCGTAAACTTGTAAAGCCTACTTAGTCATGATTAGAGATGTGCCTGATGGCAATATTCCCACTGCCGGCAATATTCCCAATATTGCCAAGGCCGATAAAATACCAAAATTGCCGGCAACTTTGGCAATATTGCCAAAGTTGCCAGTCAAATAACACCAGTATATTTTATTTATTATTACTGCAGGTGCAGTTTATATAACTGTAAATAATACGTTGCGGCTTAAGTCCGCCTTATAAAAACTACTAAGTTGTTACTCTAAACGGTGATTTACTGATAATGTAAAAATTACCGAAAAAAATGCATTAAAATAATGTTATTTTTGTTGATTATTTGTAGTTTTGACAGAGATTTATACTTCCATATTGTATAGGTACTTATACTCGTTGTTTTTGCAATGTGATTTTGCATGAAAAACTAGTAGCCCACTCAACGAACAGTTATAGAGGGAAATTCTTGGAACACGATTTTGGACTACGTTACTTTGTTTGAACTAGTTAGGAGGTGAATATAATTATCAAAAGTCCCCGCCACTAGCCCTTGAGCTGTGGGGGAGGGGGGTTTAAAGGTTCCATTTTTTGATTTTTCACTTATAACTTGGAAACCATGCCTCCTAGCGGCATGGTTTGTATGAATAAAACAAAGGCCGAATAAATTTCCTATAAGTTTTATTTAGCAACCATTTCGATATCTTGTATAGTTTTCAAAAAAACATATTTACCTTTTTGCATTCGGAAAGTCTTATTTAATATTGCCATAAATCCAGAAAGCAGCAGCAGTCTTTTCAGGCTCTCCCTGTAGTACCTACTCTTCCGTGTGTTTTTGTGGGCACTTGACCAAAAATTAATACCTACCTATACGAAAATTGTTTCCAAGAAAAAAGAACTAAAGTTACCAAAGATAGTTTTTCCGCATCTCTTATGGGTGCGGATTTCCTCCTACATAGTACAGTCCTACCTAGTCTGTAAGTACCTAGTATAATTTAAAATGAGTTTCTAAGCTAATTTTTACTGCTCCCTCGGTGGGGGAAGACAAGACATATCAAGCTTGATGGTGGTCACCGAATTTAAGAACTACTTATAGCTGGTGGACATTGAGAGAGACCCGAGGGGGTCTCTCTCAATGTCCGTGGGCCTCCAGATAAAGATCTGGAGACCCATATCACCTCAAGATGCAGCATGCTGGCTCTGTTCATCGCAGGTGGTGAAGGGAGGGTCTGAATCAACTGCTTTCTGGATCTATGGCGATATCAAATACAACTTTCCAAATGCGCGAAACTAAAAATGTTTTTTCCCCTAAATTACAGACTTTCAAAAGCGGATACCTCGAAAACTATGAAAACTCGAAAACTTACAAGATCTTGAAATGCTTACTGGGTAAAACTTACGGAAAATTGATTAAGGTTTTTATTTTGTTCACACACGCTATGCTGCTAGAACGCATGGTTTTCCGAGATGTAAGCGAAAAACCAAAAAATGGTACCTTCAACCCCCCCCCAGAGCTCATGGTTTTGATATCACCTCCTAACTAGTCCAAACAAAGTTACGTAGTAAAAAATGTGTTTCTAGAATTTCCCTCTATGCTTTGAGCATTCGTTGACTAGATTAAACTACAACATTAAAAGAAATTATTCGAATTTATGCCTTTTTATTCAATATACAATGATCGTCAATTCTTATCTTAAAATGTATGTGTAATTTCTTATATTCACAGTCGTGTGCGGCAACAATGGGCAAAATTGCCGGCAATTTTGGCAATTTTACAAAAAAAAAAAAATTTTTTGTATATAATGTAGACCATGGTCTGTAAATGCTAATTTTAAGTGTGTTACATAGTTTTCGCACTCACTTTGACTTAAAATTAAGCAATATTCCCAAATATTTCCACTCCCGGCAATATTGCCGGCAATATTTCCACCTATATTCCCACCTTGGGCAATATTGCCGGCAACGGCACATCTCTAGTCATGATAATTTTCTTTTAAACTTCGTTATATATTCTACTATTCTGAATTTTTTCACACCCCCAAACATAACCGTTTAGCTGGTAGAGGGGGGGGACACACGAGTCGAGCAAAAATTTGCACTTTAAAGCTTAATATTTCACAAACGAATCTTTTTATCAAAAAATTGTTAATGAAAACTATCAATATTTTTTAAAGAACTATTTAATGATACCCCACACTAAGGGGTACGCGAGAAAAAAAAAAAACGTCCCCACTTTACGTGTACAGGAGGTACCCTAAAAAAAAATATTTTACGAGATTTTATTTTACGTCTTTTTCGGCACAACAAATCCGTATATTTACACCAAATTACAGCTTTCTAGTACTGGGCGTCTCTGAGCTAAGCTGCGGACAGACGGGCGGACGGACGGACATGGCGAAACTAAAAGGGTTCCTTGTTGACTACGGAACCCTAAAAATCTTCTGATAAAGCCTCAGTATTCCTTTTCCCCTATTTATTTCATTTACTTCACTTTAAGAGGGCTTTCACACGTTTCGTTGTTTTTGTGCGACTTTTGGAACCTGATTCTGGGTATGTCATTGCCACAAATAAAAAAAAGATATATAATCGAGAAAGTTTGATTATTTCTGTGTGGAGTGCTTTAAACAAATTTTTAGATTTGTTTACATACATGAGTAAAAACCTTGTCTCTGCAAGGGATGTTTCACAAAATTCTACTTTTTGTCATACTTTGGTACCGAATTACATAGAAGGTATAATAGTAAAATAATATTTGAAAATGTCCATGGTACATCTAAAAGATTACATTTGGACTGCATTAATCACTTTTTTATTTTTCATTCAGAAATACACCAAAAATAATTTTTCAAAACAGGAAGAATTTGACATTTTTTCGTCCGAAATTATATTTTTTATCTATCAATATTTACTGAATATTCAATCAAAAAGTATTGAATAACTAAGGTTACTATCTTAGCTTGCATTAAAAAAATAATTAGCTCATTTAAAAGTATAATAATAGTATTAAACAATTATAATATGCAATGACAAAATTCAACATAAAACCAAGAACGGTTTGTTCTTTGATTTAGACGGCGCGGGGCGCCTTTTGAGGGAGGACGTATCGCTCGCAACCATTTTGACATTAGTCACGTAATTATTAAAATTTAAAATACACGCCACCATTCATGACCTTTATACGCGGCGCTAGTGTCTTTGTCATGACATCAAATTCCATGTGAAAATTGTAGTACCTCGAATTTTCCGCAGGTCATGAGTTGTGGCCAGTAATTTTCCCAATCGCCAAGAATACAGCATAACCTACCTTTCTTGATACAAGCTAATATTTTGAATTAATTTAATTTTGATCTGTTTGCAATGTAAATATATAATGTGTTGATTGTATTTTCCCACTATATTCGAATGTGGATATAATTGTAGATAATAAAAATAATGTAAATAATTCTGACAGCTTTTGGTATTTGGTGGTAATTGGTAATTAAATGTAATTTCAGACTCGCTAACTTCCCAAACATTTCAGTTCATCATCTCAGCCGTAGGACGTCCACTGCTGAACATAGGCCTCCCCTTTTGATTTCCACTTATACCGGTTGGAAGCGACCTGCATCCAGCGTCTTCCGGCGACCTTTATAAGGTCGTCTGTCCACCTTGCTGGTGGACGTACTACGCTGCGCTTGCTAGTCCGTGGTCTCCACTCTAGTACTTTTCGACCCCATCGGCCATCTGCTCTGCGAGCAATATGGCCTGCCCATTGCCACTTCAGCTTGCTAATCCGGTGGGCTATATCGGTGACTTTAGTTCGTCTACGGATCTCCTCATTTCGGATTCGATCACGTAGAGAAACACCTAGCATAGCCCTCTCCATAGCTCGTTGAGCGACTTTGAGTTTTGAGATGAGGCCGATAGTGAAAGACCACGTTTCGGTGCCGTGACTCATCACTGGTAACACACATTGGTTGAAGATTTTCGTCTTGAGGAACTGAGGTATGTCGGACGAAAAGACATTGCGCAGTTTCCTGAACGCTGCCCAATCGAGTTGGATTCGGCGGTTGACCTCTTTCTCGAAGTTGGACCTACCTAACTGGACTCCTTGTCCTAAGTAGATATATGAGTCAACAACTTCGAGTACCGAGCTTCTAACAGAGACTGGGGTGGGCACAAAATTGGCATTTGACATAATTTTCGTCTTGTCCATGTTCATTTTTAAGCCCACCCGTTGTGAAACTCGGTCGAGGCCATCGAGCATCATGCTGAGTTCCTCCATCGACTTTGCCATGACTACGATGTCGTCGGCAAACCGAAGGTGAGTGATGTATTCGCCATCGATGTTGATGCCAAGTCCTTGCCATTCCAGGAGCTTGAAGGCGTCTTCCATTGCGGCAGTAAACAGTTTCGGAGAGATAACGTCCCCCTGTCTTACGGCTCTTCTCAACGGAATCGCCTTCGTGCTCTGCTCCTGTACTCGGACCAACATGGTGGCGTTATTATACAAGCACTTCAACACCTCGATGTACCGATAGCCAATACGGCATCGCTGGAGTGACTCAAGTACCGCCCATGTTTCCACTGAATCAAAGGCTTTCTCATAGTCCACAAACGCTAAGCATAATGGCAAGTTATACTCTTCGGTCTTCTGTATAACTTACCGCAGCGTATGGATGTGGTCTATGGTACTATAGCTTCTTCGGAAACCGGCTTGTTCGGAAGGCTGGAAGTCATCAAGTCTGTGTTCGAGACGGTTCGTGATAACCCTTGAAAACAGCTTATAAACATGACTTAGAAGCGTGATGGGTCTGTAGGTCTTCAATAGGCTGTTTTCACCTTTTTTGAAGAACAGCACCACCTCACCTCTACTCCATGTTTCAGGCGTTTTGCCCTCAAAGAGGACGGAATTAAATAGTTTTTGGAGATATTTAAGTAACGCTGTTCCACCCGCTCTCAGATGCTCTGAAGTGATTCCGTCCTCGCCCGGCGCCTTGTTGTTCTTAAGCTGCTTCAGGGCCATCCTAATCTCGTACAGACTGATGTCCGGGATATATTTGGTATAATACCAAGTGGTCAACTGTTTTTGCGACCGAAGTGTATAACTGTCCATAGAACCTCTCGATCTCTCCTAAAACCTCTGCTTTGGTCGACGCTATGCTGCCATCCTTCCGTTACAGCTTTGTCATCTGGCTCTGCCCAATAGACTTGTCCTTTGCGAACACTTTAGAGCCTTGGTTTCGCTGTATGGTCTCTTTAACACGATTCGTATTAAAGAGACGCAGATCATGTCGCAAGGACTTAGATATCCGTCTATTGAACTGCCTTCATGACTTCGCGTCATCGGAAGACTGCAACTGCAGCAAACGTCGTTCAGCCATGAGGTTTAAGGTTTGCTCGGTCAATTTCTGGGGTATCTTTACGACAGGGTCTAAAAAACTTAGACCCTACCGTGCGGACAGTTTCCACTAGCCCGTCGTTGATCTCGTCCACTGACACTAAGTTCTCAAGGCAAGCAAAGCGATTAGAGAGCTCGAGTTGAAAGCTTTCGGGGTTTTGAATATGGGGCCGAGTAGGTCGGAGCGTAGACTTCATCAGGCTGGACCTTTTAAGTTTAACATTGATATTCGGCGAGCCTCTTACGATTCGGTGATCGCTACCGGTTTTTACCCTGTTGATCCATCGCTGAATATCCGTTTCTTGTCGGTCATGAAGAAGTCTATCTCGTTTCTCGTGAAACCATCGGGACTCAGCCAGGTCCATTTCCTGTGAGGCGGCTTCTGGAAGAAAGAGTTCATCATAAAGAGTTCCTCTTTCTCCAGAAAGTCGGCCAGCCTCTGTCCCCTAGGGTTCCGTTGCCCATACCCAAATTGCCCCACTCTCAACTCATCACTGCTTTTCTTACCCAACTTTGCGTTAAAGTTATGGAAACAACAGTGAAGTGGGTTTTGGAGCTATGTATGGCCCTACTTACGTCCTCATACATAGTCTCCACTTCATCATCGGAGTGTGACGAGGTCGGTGCGTATACCTGAATGACCTTCAGCAAATATCTTTTGGATATTCTGAGTATTAGGTATACCACCCTGCTCGACACACTGTCGATGGTTATTATGTTGTTTACGAGGGACTTGTGAACGAGAAACCCGACACCACCTTGGGACTGTTGGTCGCCCTCCCGGTAGTAGAGCAAGTTACCAGACTTCAGGGTTACGGTGTCCTCCCCCTCTAGAGATTATAATTTAAAGCTCACCAAAATATTCTGTTTCAAGAGTGAAATGATCTGAAACCTGTTGAACTCTTATAGATCTGTCTTTATTAAAAAAATAAACCAGCTGTAACCCAGTATAAGAAGCACTGAAGTCCAGTCAAAACAGTTCAATAAATTTTCTCCTTTGCAAATGTTTAACGATTTGCACCCGTTCACAGTTAACTGCAGGCGAACCAAGAATCTTCTTGAATATTTTTAATCTTCATGGTGTCGATTCGAAATTGTCTTGTCAATTATAGGGAAGCTTGTGGCTGGTCGCAATGGAGTTTGTATGATCCGCGCAGTAGATTATCGCTCTCTTTGCGCGGTTTAACGAACTTGATGGTCTTCTTGGGCCTTACTCATTTTCTTCCTGGATCACGGCGTTTGGTGATATTACCCGTCTCTTTTGACACTAGTTTCAAATATTTTGTACCACTGCCACTGGTTGGTAATATTCGAGAATTAAACCGACCACTTCTGGCTATATCTCCTTATCTATGTCACCGTAATCACCCCAAGTGGCTGGTTTTGCGACCATTATATGTCTCTGAATAGGTGGCATATGACTGTTTGATGTATAAGTCAAAGAAAAAGTTTGAAAAATTTTAAACACCAAATCGTAAATTCTAAATAATTTCAAAAATCTAATTAAATAAGTTATGAATTCAAATTAGCCACTAGAAACAAAATTAACACTTGAAAGATATGAATGGAATTGAATAATCTTTATAATGCACACTTTGTAAATTACAAATATATCCAATTCGCAGATAGACACAATGTGCGGTTTAAAGTGTAATATAATGAGTGGCCCTTATTTAATTTTGATAGGTATACATTTATCATATTATCCATTCGTTTATGAATATAAGTAGTGTCTAGAAGCCCGGGATCTTACTTTGTTTATTCGAAAGAAAAGTGGCAAAAGCCCATGTTGTTTTCTTCCTGGTATACGAGGCATAGCTGTTTCGTTAGTGTTTTGTTTTTATGCGGGGGGCATCACGATGTCAAATTGACAGAAACTGTGTTCTTTTAGTATGTCAAAGCGCTCTTAATTACAAGTACCTAGAATACTTTTAATTAATTACAAATAACGACATCCGATTCTTAATTAACAGCGTTCTTTCACTGAGCTATGTCGCCAATGCTAGCAATATAGGTACAGACGCTAGCACGACAACCTATCTCAAACTTAAAAAAAACAATCGAACATGAACCTTTCCTCTTTTGAGATAAAGTCGAAAATCAAATAAAAGTTTGTCAGATTGGGATAGGTTTGATGTGCTCGCGTCTGTACTGACATCAAAAAGTTTTAAAAGTTACGCGTCCTGGAACCACGTTAAAAGATCAAATAAATACAACTATTTCACTTTGGTTTTACTTGTTTGTAAGTATTTCTTTTTAAAACTGTCATTACAGTTGCCTCGTTTCGGGTATTTGCAGATTGGAAATTCTTTTGTTTTTTTCGATAAATAAGTTTGTTTGATTTAGCTGTCGTCACAGAGCTATTGTTTTTGAAAACTAAACGTATAGTAGGGGAAATTGAATTTTCCGTGTTATATGTAACCGTTTTTACGATTGAGCAGTCAAAGAGTAACGGTTATTATTTGAATTTGTGGGTAGTATTTTTTTATTAGATTTAATATTGTTTCTGGTTTTACATACGCGGTAGAGCTCGGTATTTTGTAAGTAGACTAAAATAACTTTGTGCGTTAGTATTTAGTGTAAGTAAGTACTTCCGTAAGTAAGCTTTTTCCGGCAGTTTTACTGGCCCCCTGCCCCCATTACTCCCCCTTGAAGTAGTACAAATAATTAATTTAAGTAAACAAAATCCCTTTCGCATTTTTTTTTTCAATAAAACTATCGTAGAATTGTAGTCGTTAAAACCATTCACCAAAATCTGCAAAGCATAGTTACTTTTCTATCTAGGTTTGCGTCAGAACTAATAATAGACATACTTTCAATAATGATTTTAACAAAAACGTGTATTTTTTTTATTTCATTTTAGTCTTATCACCTAATGCCATCCAAAACTTTCTAAATCATCAACATAACAGTACGGTTACCCTAGTCCGTGAACCGTCCACATATATGTATCAAACGTGTGTTCATTACCAACATTCCTTCTCGAATGTTCCACCAAATAAATAAGTTTGTGTAGGGGTCGGGTCGTCACTATAATTCAGAGGGTAGCTTGAACTTCCCAACTCCAGTACTACCCGACATTCCAACATTTGAAACTGCTGGAAGGCCGGTAGCCAGTTATCGCTTCATTTTTGCCAACTACCCTCGTTTCTGAATAAATGTTTGTATGAGTTTGGGAGATAGTTTGTTAGTTGAATGTTGCTTTGTAGGTACTGTATCCCGGAATTGTACCATTTTTGGAACACAGGTATTCTGATTAAGCGGAATCGTTGTTGGTATGTACGAAGGTTCTGTAATAATTTTGTCTATTAAAAAAAACTTTTTCAAAAAAAAATGTAACCGACTTCAAAACAACCAAAAAAAAAGTTCAAAGTAACCTACAAAAAAACTTTTCTTTCGAAAGTCGGTGACTTTATTTTTTATTTCATTGACTTTGTGTCACCGACTTTCTAAAGAAAAGTTTTTTTGTAGGTTATTTTGAACTTTTTTTTTGGTTGTTTTGAAGTCGGTTACATTTTTTTTTGAAAAAGTTTTTTATTTTATCCTTTTTAGTTTCACTATTCAACCCAAATTATTGTCAAATACATAATTTTCTTACATGTGCACTAAAATGTTGTAATCCGTAGCACCGGTAATAACAACGCCCATGTATGTATGTACACAATGAGCTAACAATATTTACTACTGCACCAAACTAAATGAAAATTTTATGGGATCAAATGGCAGATATACTGTATCGAACGAAAAAAGAATCATCGAAATCGGACCAGAAACCTCGGAGTAATCGGTGTAGACAAAGTTGAAAACTTTTTAGGTTTTTGTTGTTTTTTGTTGATTTTTCAAAAAGTGCTAGTCCGATTTCGATAAAATTTTAATGGGACCATTTCGGAAGTATACCCTATCCAACAAAAAAATAATTTTACAAATCGGTTGTGAAACGACGGAGTTATGCCCGAACAAACATAAAAAAAAAAAAAAATACAAACATCCGAATTGAGAACCTCCTCCTTTTGGAAGTCGGTTAAAAAGAGCGTTCTTTAAGTTTCTTGGCCGTTCTTCTCCACAGAGATAACGCTTTGGAATGGACAATCATCTACTTTCCTTTCACAGTTATTATGTCTTGACTGGAGCACCATAATTATTTCTGTAATACTTTTTATTGTCTTTTTAAAATTAAAAAACGCTTGAAACTGGCGTACTTGAAATAAATGGTTTCAATTTTGTTAACCGTTTATTTTTCGGTAGATCTCTTCCTGTCGTTAGTGGTCTTAATTGTCGTTTTATCTTGAACCGAAAAAACAATTAGGTAATACAATTTGTGAGTGAAAAGTAAAAAGTAAATTTGAATATCAGAAATCTGAGGGCAATCTAAAGACCTCAGGATCCATTACGTCTTTGCAAGACAGACACTTTTATTTCCAATACTACAATTATTTTTACAATAGTTCAGGAACATTCATCATCTGGACATTGTCGATCAAAAGAATTCTTAAATATTTAGAAAGAAAAAAGAAAGAAAGAAAAATTATTTTATTTTCCACAGACATAAATGGACAAAACTTATACAACATTATTTTTTGTTTATGCGAAACCCGATACACCTGTCCAATATTTTTGTGTAAAGAATCTATACTGTACAAAATTTTAAAACCGTATCATAAAAAATCACAAAGTTATAAGCTTGTATATTACCTAGTTTTCCGTTCAAAAACATGTTCATTTCGCGGTACACCCGCGTAAACCGCGTTTCCTGTGTTACACTCGTGATAACAGTTTGGCAATAGTTACCTAACCATACGGTGATTGTATTGTAATTAACTGGTAATAAAATTTAATTAAAATATTTTTGAAAAAAAATATAACATGGTGTAAAAATTATTGGAATCGAATCAGTTACTGATTCTGAACAAACTATATTCAGGTTTCGCATATACTAAAAATAATGTTGTATAAAACAGAAAAATTACAATACTAAATCGAAAAGAGACATACAAAACATGATAGTTAGGCAGCTGTATGTCATGACCGTGACAAGAAAGGCTTCCTACTCAGCACAGCGCTGATTTTCAGTGGTCACCTGAAAAAGAAGAAGAAAGAACATTTGAACCAATGTATTACGAATTTCCTTAGAGAGAAAAGTGTGTTACACAATTTCATAGCACTTCTGATCGAAAGAAGTTAAATATGTTTTTTTGTTTCTGCAGGACGTCCCCCACCTCGAATAAGCTGGTACTCCGGCGACACCCTGGTGGATGCTTCAGATGGAGACAGCGAGATCCCAGCAGTCCGGGAAAACGAGCTGTACCTTCCACTGACCAGGGATAATGCTGCAGCACTGTCCTGTAGAGCTTCTAACACACACCTGCATCCGCCTATAGTCGCCACTTTGGAAGTTGAATTGTATGGTAAGTAATTTGAAATTATTCTTGTCTCTTAATGAAGTATAGCCCGTAGTTTCGAAATTTTTAAGCTAAAGGCATGCCCTCTTTTTTTTCTTTTTTTTTCTCTTTTTTTTTAATGATTATACGAACATTAAAAGTCTTCTATCACTAAAATTAACGGTATTAGCAGTAAGTGTGGACCTCCTATAAATAAGTAAAGTGTAAAGTAAAGGGTAAAAGAAGCCTGCTCTTAGGACTTTTAACTCGGCATTCCTGAATATCCCACTATCTTAAACAAAACGTAGATCTGTGTCTCTTCATTGGTGCCTACACACTAAATTATCTGTAAATTATCTCGCTTCCATCTCTTACCTGTAACTAATACTTTTTAACAGAAACATTTTCCAGTAAACCCAATGTTTAATATTTAATCCTTTACATATTAGTATACATCTCCGAGACACTAAATCCTTATACCGCCCTCATAGTTACTGTTAGGCCACTCCTAATCAAACTTCCTAGTACCTTCCAATTCTAGCTCCAGGGCCGTTAGCTAGAAAACTCTGGCTCTGGCTACTTGTACTAGTTTTATCTAGATGATACTATCATCACTGAAAAATACTTTCTTTTTGACAGTTCCTGCATACAACGTGTCGATCCACTGGGTCCGCGGCACGGTGGGGGACGCATTGCGCGCAGGCAGTGTTGCGCTGGCGCAGTGTACAGCTCGCGGCTCATACCCGCAGCCCGAGCTGTTCTGGTGGCTCGACCGTAAGCATCTCACTCATCATAGTAACCAGGTAATATAGCTTAAAAAATCTTAAAGTATAGCATAGCATTATGATTTGACTTTCAAAGGCATATTCGGGTTTTTCTATAAAGCCTCATTTAGACGATGCAAAAACTCGCACGCGAGTTGCGTTACATTGCGGATTTTATAGTTACAAGGAATTCAGTTGATCGAACAATAACGCAATGTATTGAAACTCGCATGCGAGTTCTTGCTCCGTCTAAATGATACGAGTAGATAGGAGTGTAATTCCTTGCCGGGGTCTATATTTCCTGACACCTATAAACTTGGGGTCTTCAAGTCAAAAGTGAATAGGTTACTTCTACCGTTCAACGTCGTACTTACGAGTTGTACACGACCTACAACTCGTAAGTCGAGACCGATACCACTGGGCCACCACTGCTCTCGAACCTGTATTTAAAAAAGAAAAAAAATCCTTTCACATTTGGGCCAAAATATAGGTATCTTTTTCCATAATAAAACAGCAACCCAATCCAAATGAAGCAAATCACGATCCGTTCATAATGACTTACAAAAAATTGCAACTCCGGAAGCGAAGAGAGAGAAAATCAATTAACTAACGAGGGCTCCAGGTAATTATCTCGTGTCAATCATCGGAAACGTTGAGCCAGCTACTAAATACGAAGGTATGAAGGTGCTCATTCGACGGAATTATGATTTGTGTCATGTACATAGCATTAAACCACATATAGGAACCTTGTTTATGAGGGTATCTGGGAACGGTTGTGTACGCAAATGTTATTATTACACGGGTAGTGTGGCAGTGAATACTTATGAAAGGTTGTGTGAAATTTTGGCCAAGATTTGTTGGCATGTTTTAATTATTGCGGACAAAGCCTTAAACGTTTTTGCGAATTAAGTATGGAATGATCATAACATTAAATTATCAGAACGTATTATGAATTTGCATTGTGCTAACCAACAGAAAGAGATTTTTTTTTTTATTTTACTAATGTGGATAGGTACACAATAGTGATCCAATCTTCATTTCAATTATGAAACTAACTCCACTAGATTCTCTAGACAAAATATCATTTGTGTTTTCTATTGAACTTGCAATTTAATTTTATCTTGAATTCAAGAGTATTTTCTAACCTTATTCAAGAAAATTACCTAAGTAATTTATGAAATGGCTCGATAATCGACGGTCAAATTATGTTATTACATTCTACGCAAATGCACGTTATTAACCCTAGATAACTAATCATTCGTCGACACGACGACGCACTATAGTGCGGATGAGTGATTTGCCAACTTCTCCGCGCCCCCCGCGTTTCTCTATTCGTTTACCTTTATAATAGTCAAAAACAATGCAGCACGTGCCCCAATTGTTTGCATACGCTTATTAGGACGTTACTTACGCGCATTGCGTCGCCCGCTCGACGAAAGTGTAGTTACTACGCATCTTTTCTGCAAAGGTATGTACTTTATATTTTTCGTCACTTTTTAATTTAAGAGTTAATTATTGCAAACTTTATTTGAAGTTTTAGTAAGAATAACATTAATTTGAATGTAATTTTAATAAAATTATAACAATAACATGACTAAATAGAAACTTTTGCTGCCAATAATGTCAATTATGTTGTATTTTCACATAACTATTATAATTAATATACTTTATTATTATTCTTTTAGATGGATTTGAGAAGGCAAGAGGAGCACGCCTATGGATTAATGCAGCATGTTTAAAAGTTATAAACGAAAAATACCAAAAAATTAAAGAATTCCAAATCACGCCCAGTTGGTACACCATCATCAGTATTTTGTTACGACGGAGACAAGACGTTAGTTTCTTACAAAGCGAAGACAAATCAAGTTGTTTATGTATTCTCAACTATTCATGATCAACCCAACATTAATGAGAATACAGGAAAACCTGAAATAATGGATACACTTTTATAATAGTACAAAGGATTCTGTCGATACGGTTGACCAAAAATGTGCTCTAACATGAGTACAAACAGAAATACTAAAAGGTGGCCGTATGTTCTATAATATGCTGAACCTATTAGCTGTCAATAATTATGCTGTCTATGTCTCTAATAATGTTAGGTACAGAAAAAAACTGTGTCACGGCGAGATTTTGTCATGAAAATGCGAGACCAACTCATGGAGCCCTGGCTAAGACAAAGATTACCAGACAGTGACTTTGAGACGGGAAATTAAAATTATGATCCAGGATATTTTAGGTGAATCATTAAATGACGAATTACCTGTTTAACCTATAACGAATGTACGCAAAATATGCTATATATGTCCATCAAAAGCTCGCCGAATGGCTAAACACTATTGTGTCAAATGTAAAATGACCCTCATAATGTGGACATGTGTACCAAATGTCTGTATTAAAATTTTTCTTTCTTAATTCGTTCCTATTAACACATATCATTGTGCCATGTAACAAGTTCCTATTTTGAATAAACAATTTTGATTATAATGACGTCTTTTGATGCGTAGTCCGCTCGACGAATGATTAGTTATTATGTTTCTGTAAAACTAGTTTAGTTATCTAGGGTTAAAGAAATTATGTTTGTTTGAGTAGCTACCTGTATAGAGTAATTTCTGAATATTACTTATTTTAAGTGCTTGGGAAATTCTACTGAATTAAAAATCTCATTTGAGTATAATAATGTTTATTTTTATTACAGACTTGGTTCGACTCGTCTCTTACAGCGATTTCGTATCTGGAGCTAAATCCTGCGGTTGGTGACAATGGAGCAACTCTTGCTTGCTTCGCGACCAACCCCGCAATGGCGCAAAACAGAGCCTCCAAGGCTGATGTCATAACGCTTAATGTAACATGTGAGTTATCATTTCCATATATTAAACAGACCTGGGCTGTCCTGCATACAAAAATGCAAAATTTACTTTTGTTGTAACTAGGGTTGCCATCTCTTAAATTTGGAAACCAGGACAAGACGCGTGAAAACCCCGGGTTTTAGAGTCCAGAAACCGGACATGAGTCGAAGTGCGCACCGTGGCAACTGCGTCGGGAGAGGCGGGGGGACGGTGAAGTGTGCGTGTGTCGCGGGCGGCCCAAGACTTTTTTTTAAACCTTTTATTTTTTCACGACACCTTTGGTGCAGTGGCTGAGACAAAGACTGCTGTGCAATGTATCACGGGTTCGATCCTAGCACGGAACAAATATTTGTCTGATCTGCAAGTATGTGAGTTTCTATGTTTGTAATCGCACCCACGATACAGGAAAAAATCCTAGTGAGGGGTGTTTAAAAAAAAACACGGACTTCAAATGAAGCCCCCCCCGGACGCTACCCGGATACCTCTAAACTAGGACAAATCCGGAGAAACCCGGACGAATGGCAACCCTAGTTGTAACCAAATTTTTAATGGCGCCCAACATGTCCCACTTGGGCGCCATTAGGAATCACATTTTACATGTCCCATTTGAGCGCCATTAGGAATCATGTTTTAACTCAATGTTAAGGGTAGTTCAGCGCTCATGGTTGTAAATATCGCCAATAGGGGAACACCCAAATACTCCGAAATATTTTATTCCGAATTTCGATATTCCGATTTTCAAAACTCCGAATATCATAATACCTAAAAATTACAATATCTGTTATTAAGAATCTCGAAATTTATTTGACCGAAAGTCGTATGTCCGATTTCTTCTTTTTCCGATTTTCACATATTCGAAAAATATAATGCTTGATGAGTTCTCATTCCGAAAAACGAAATTCCGAATTTCAATATTCCGAATAAACTGATTTTTTCGGAATATTGAAAATCGGAATTTCGTTTCTCATTCCACAAAGTCAGTGACAGAAACGAATTGGTGCAAAACCGGCTTCACATAATTTTGTCTACCGTACTCCCAGAGTGTTATTTAAACCCGTGTAGACACGGAGTGGCGAGGCGTATCCTCTTAACTTTCACTGTTTGCCTTCAGGATTTTTATTGTTATTAGGAGAACTCAGAATCCAAGAGCGAGCGAAGCGAGCTCTGGACTTGGGGCACCCCGACTCGGACAGGTTAGGTTCGAAGGGGATGGCGGGGTCTGAAAGACCCCGCCATCCCCTTCGTGTTAGGTTACTTTAAACCTTTCTCACAGAAATAGGAGCCCCGCGAAGCGGGGCTCCGTCGACCCACCTTGGTAGGTGGTAGTCAACAAATAGACCAAGGATGTAAGAGCGAGCGAAGCGAGCTCGGGACTGGGGACACCCCGACACGGACAGGTTAGGTTCGAAGGGGATGGCGGGGTCTGAAAGACCCCACCATCCCCTTCGTGTTAGGTTACTTTAAACCTTGCTCACAGAAATAGGAGCCCCGCGAAGCGGGGCTCCGTTGAACCACCTTGGTGGTGCTATTACTCAGGATGCAATAGCGAGCAAAATGTGTCTTGAGGCACCCCGAATCGGACTTTTCGACCTGACGGACCCGAATCGGAATTCCAATAATCGGAATTTTAATATTCGGTATTCGTGTTTTTGATGTTTCGGAAAACATGTTAAGTCGGAATTTTTGATATTCGGTCTATTGAAATTCGGTATTTTGAAAATAGTAACTATAAACGTTAGGAATTTTGAAATTTCGGAATTATTAAAATAGGAATATTGATCCATCGGAGTTGTTATATTAGGAATTTTGAACCATTCGGAATTATGAAAATCGGTATTTTGAAATTCGTATTTATGAATTTCGGAATAAAGTTTTTCGTATTATCGTAGTGTACCCCGCCAATAGTATCTGAGGCCTTATCATGAGTTTTCAGTTATTCTGATGTAAAGTAAACTGGAACTTTGACATTTTCAAATTGACAAATTTGAAGGAAAAAAATAGTTCTTTCTTCGCACACCAGAGACGCTGTTCCATTTTTCCATACAAGAAACGCTGTAAATACTGGAAAAACGCTGTAAAGTAAAATAGTGAAAACTCGTGATGAGGGCACTGCTTTTAATTTTACGGTTATTCTTAAATTATCAGTAAGTTGCCATTAGGTACTATATCTGCATTTTTTGTATGTACTCAAAACAAATATAGAATATTTAATTGTTGTAAGAAAATGTCAAATAGAGACAATAATATTGTATGGTGGTGTCTAACCAGAATTTCCGCGATAATAACATTACTGCCTTAATATTACTAATTGCTAGTTTTGAAAGCGTCAACAAAACGGTGGCAATTTTAGTAACTTCCATTAGCGTTCAACGCTCCAACGTTACAACACAATTACATTACATTCAATTTGGGTGAAAATGTATCATATCTCTAAAGTAAGTCCCGCAATAACACGATTTTGCGTTACTCGGAGCTCGGTTGTGTAGTAGTGGCGCCCAAACTGGGACTCCAAGGTTATATCATAAGGGTGCCTTTCCACCAGAGATGTGCTATTTAGCTGTGCTGCGAGGATGTAAAAGCTGAGATACGAAACTGTGCGACCGTTTCTACTGATGCTACGCTATGTAGTTGTGCGAGTAAGATGTGCTATGAACAGGGACCGAAAACCTTTATAAATTACGGTACCGGTATTGAAGAATTTTGGTTATTTTTCAGACTTAGGTAACCGCTATCTGGGTAACCAAACCGAAGAAAAATGTAACCTCTATTCAGGTTACCGTTTTAATACCGGTTAACTAAAGATAACGACTCTTTGTCACACACAGATGCGATGCGCGCCCTGTGACTATTGCCGACGGCACGTGTGAAGTGTGCAAGATAGGGGTAATTTTTATTTCGGTAACCGGTATTAATACTGGTTATGTATTCACTTTTAATAATAAAGGTAATCTTTAAAATTACCTGTAAAAGAAAAAAAGGTTGTTACCGAAAAAATACCCGTATTGATCATACCGGTTTCGGTCCCTGGCTATGAAGATCGCCGTAAAGTAGCTGCTGTAGGAAATAGCGCAGCTCGAGCTATGCGATGTATCGATTGTAGGAAAGACGACCAATACTACGCATCCATAGCACGCAGCCATAGCACGCATCCTTCCATATATAAAACACATCTTAGTTTTGTTTGTCATTCTTAGTGCTGTGCTATGTAAACCAATGAATATGATTGGTGGATATCAAACGCATCCGCAGCAACGTAGCATAGCACATCTTTGGTGGAAAAGCAGCCTTACGCTTGCCATTACATAAAACTTATCTAAATAGTTCATCTAGTAATTGGTAGTACTGTATTTAAGCTTTCATTTTCTAAGTACTTTTTTCTAAATTAGTTCTATCCGATCCTCCTGGGAAATTTGTTTGTTATAAAAAGAATTGTGTTCTTTCCTATGAAACAATTGAATTGGAGATTTTAATTAAGGTAATTTTAAGCAGTAGGTACCCTTTTGTTTAATTTGAGTACCAATTTATAGCAGTGATTTCTATGGTTGTTTTAAGTTACAAGGTTTATAAATTATAAAGTATGCATCAAGCCTGGATTTTTGTCGCGGAATTAAAACTAGATAATTATTTTTCATAACATTTAATGTCATGGATTTCAAAGTAACGCCTGATTCTATAATTTAACTTCTTCTTCCTCTATTTGTCGCTGCCCTACAGGGTCTAAAATAATCTTGTTTCAATTTGTAACCCTACCTTACCGTAGATTTCAAAAATAAATTCGAGTATTTTTTTTTTCAATCCCAATAATTGTCCCCCATATTAGAAATGTCTCCAATGGTGGGTGCGTTTACAAACATAGAAACTACATACACACACACCGAGACCAGGAACAACCACTTGTAGATCATACAAATATTTGTTCCGCAGATCAAACTCGCGACACACTTTTTTTTTTTTTTTAGGTGTTAAAATCATCAAATGAGTCCTCCCGCTGGGTGGGGCGGAAGGGACTGTCAGACTCCTACTGACTAAAATCCACCCGTGTTCCTACCTATGCCCTTTACGTTCCGGGGCCACGGTATCCTGGGTTAAGAAAAAACCCGCGACCCCAGCAGGCATTTGGCGCGAAACACGACGCGCCACCGACCCGGGCTTGATCCTTGGTCGGACGCCGAGCTACCCATTACTCACCGTCCGCAAGCCCGCTCCGCCGCTGTGCCCTCTGCTAATCAGAGGGACACGCGTTGGAGCGTCCACACGACAGGCTATTCGCATACGGGCAAAGAGACCCCTTAGACACACAGTGCATAAGGAAGAGTTTTTGCCCGCATCCCAGGGTGCACCGGCCCGAAAAACTGGTCTTCCCCCCGGACGTATCCGAGAGGGAAATCCAGTCCACGGGCGCACGTGGAGGTTTCCTTCCTGTCATAGCACCCCAACTCGCGACACGCTGCGTATTAGTGGAACGCTCAGACATTACGCCAACCACGCCGCTTGAATCATTTCTCGTTATACTTCCAGATAGTCCATTGGTGGAAGTAATAAAGCTTGGTGACGGCAATCTGAACGATGTGGTTGAGTTAGACTCACTGCAGTTGGAGTGTGACGTCAGGGCCAACCCGCCAGTCGAGAAGTTCATGTGGTATTACAATGTAAGTATCAGCTACTTTCTTACAACAATATTATACAAGTCTATAAAGAGTACTCGTCATCTGCCTAGCCTTTTCCCAACTATATTGGGGTCGGCTTCTAGTCGAACCGGATGCAGCTGAATATCAGTATTTTACATGCAGCGACTGCCTGTCGGACCTCCACAATCCAGTAACTGGGTAATTACGATACCCCATAGTAAGACTCGTAGAACTGACAACCGATGGGGAAGAAAAGTTCTCGAGTGGCGACCACGGACCGGAAGGCGCAGCGTAGGCAGGCCTCCCACTAGGTGGACCGACGACATCGTGAGGGTCGCGGGCAACGGATGGATGCAAGTGGCGAATTGTCGTTCGGCGTGGCGGTCTAAAGGGTGTAAGGTCCTTAGGTCTCTTACCACCAGCTGCCAGCGTAGATTTTCATGAGACTAATGGGTTCTGTTCGCATGAGGTGTAGATTGAAATAAAAGAGGTGCTTGTCTTCTCAGTTATTTAATTTGTTGGTGCACACTTCAATAAGCACAGGATCACAGCACTTGTCAAGTTTCCTTACAATGTTAGTTTATGAATATGACACTTACTTCAGATAGTACATTTTACCATCTATCCAGGTCGAACCGTGGATATGTATCGCAGACAGCATTCGCAGCCTGTGTGATTTGTAGGTTAACATACGTGGCTTGGAACCATCGAGCTTGTCCTAGCTTACTTCATGTCAATGTGCCAATCGTTGAGAAGACGTTTTATAGTTTTCTTTAATTAAAATTAAACTAATGGATGAAACCCTGAGAACAATATCAGAAAGAAATCCGTGAGCATTTCAATACTCCATCATAGCGGGTGACGCCATGTGATTGCAACAAAACGGGAAATAATTATGGATACATACGCATATGCGGTTCCTTCATCAGTACACTTTCATCTTAGCCGCTGTTCCACGCCTAGTCCGCGTCATTAATATTTAATTTGAATAATCCTTTTCTATTTTTTAATGGTCAGCGTCGTGTGTGCAGGTTAGAAGAAAAAAGAGAACCATCAGTTTCCACGTCAACCCATTACGCACTGACTAACTTCTAGGCTTTTGCCTTTTAGACATGCGTTATTTATACTTAAACTCAATTCAACTGAAATCTATCACAATTAATTATTTGAATTTTATCTATGTACTTATTATATTTTATTTAGAATTTAAAGTTTAGAGAAAATAAATATGTTACTCTCTAACGCCATCTATTATCAATCTGTAGCTATTCACTATCAGTTCGCGCTTCTGTCACTAGAGTGCGCTACTCGTCTAAAATAATCAATAACTACTTTTATACTTGTTACAATACATCTTTCCCCAGTTAAAAAAAATATTTTTGCTGAGAAAAAAAATTTTTTTTTTTCATCATGTGTATTGAAAGCTCGAAATCATCCTATTGAAAACTGAGACAGTCTGAAACCAAATACCTTAGACTTACAGACTAAATTGTTAAATGTAAATGGCTAGTAGCACAATTCCGAAACAAAACCTATTTGGCATATTCGTACATTGATTGCTCCTGCCTTAAAATAATTACTAAACTTACTAAACTAATATAATAATAAGCGTCTGTCTGCCTATCTATACTAATATTATAAAGCTGAAGAGTTTGTTTGTTTGTTTGTTTGTTTGTTTGTTTGTTTGAACGCGCTAATCTCGGGAACGACTGGTTGGAATTGAAAAATTATTTTTGTGTTGGATAGTCCATTTATCGAGGAAGGCTATAGGCTATATAACATCACGCTATCACCAATAGGAGCGGAGCAGCAATGAGAAATGTTTCAAAATCGGGAAAATGTATTCCTTTTCGAGAGCTTTCGTTGCGTGCGCTGCGTAAACGGTTAAAGATACGCAAAAATTATGTACCACGGAATTATTCCCCATAAAAAGTTCTAAAATAAAGTCCGCGAGAGCATATATCTATCTTTTAAGGTTAAGTCACTATAACCTTTTTTATGGAAATCATATTTGTTTTAAAGTAATGCATTATTTGCGAAGGTATTTTTATTAATATGATATTAATCCTTATCAAAATAAATACGTTAATCATCACAAGCATTTAATTTTGAACAAAATTGCCCTTGACATCGTTTGATTTCAATGAATATCTTAAGAGATATCATAGTTTCAAAATAATGTCACAACAAAATTATTACAGCCTGGGCAATACTGAGCGTATTATCACAATTGCGCGTGAGGGAAAGTGCTCCCTCTACCTCTCACCCGAGCCACCGCTGAAGACGCCCAGGGCGTCGGAAATAGTGGGTCATATTCCAGCCGCTTACGGACGGGGAGTAATGGGTAGCTTGCCATCCGACGGCATGTATATTTATAAAGAAGCACTGGCCAATCCCCGCTGCATAGACAAGTCGAGACGCGGCGGGAAGAGCTCCGGCGCCATCTCAGGGGGCGGTATGGATCCTGTATCGAATGGGGAAGGAAAAAACGCCTGGGTGTCACCACTGCGAGGATCGCCCGGAGGACACGGTAGAACATACGGTGCAGGACTGTCCCGCTTGGGCAGAGCACCGCCGTGTCCTCACAGCGGCGATAGGCACTGGTCGAGGCCATGCTGCGGGGCGAGACGGAATGGGAAGCGGTCACCTCCTTCTGCGAAGCAGTAATTCTAGCAAAGGAGGAGGCGGAACGCGTGAGGGAGAGGACAGCGTCCACCTCAAAACGCAGCGTGGGAGACGCCCACGGCAACGGACGTCGCAAGGCGATCTCCGGCCGCCGTAGGCGCGGGCATGTGGGCGGCGAGTAATGGGTGACTCGCCGTCCGATCATGGACCATGCCCGGGTCGACGGCGCGTTGTGTTCCACGCGCGCCTCAAAGAGCTGTCAGCAATCTGACGGGGCCCCCCTAAGAGGGCCAGAGCCTGCCGGGGTCGCGGGACTGTCTCACTCGATAACCGTGACCCTGGTACATAAAGGGCTATTGAAGGGACACCGTGGATTTTAGTCAGTACAAGTCTGACAGTCCCTCCTGTCCCGCCCTGGGCGGGAAGACTCATTTGATGATTTTGCCACGATAAAAAAGAAGGGGGGCGGTATGGAGGGAGCGACTATCGAAACCGAGGTTCGGGCACGCCTCAATTGCGGCGGTAAGACCTCTCTTTGAGGAATGGCTGGAAGGTGTCACGGCGTCCTGACCAACCACCTGACGCAGATCCTCACTGGACACGGAAGTTTTTGGAGGCACCTGTGTCGGATGGGGAAGGAAGAAACGCGTGGGTGTCACCACCACAAGGATCGTCCAGAGGACACGGAGAGCATACGGTGCAAAATTGCATATGCACATAGCATAGCATAGCATCGCACATGTTCTCACAACGGTGATAGGCGGCGCCCTTTCGCGCTCGGCATTGGTTGACGTGAAATAGAGTGGAAACCGGTCGCCACCTTCTGCGAAACAGTCATGCCAGCGAAGGAGGAGGCGAGACGCGTGAGGAAGAGGACAGCGTCCACCTCACGACCCACACCCAGCCGCCGTGGTAGACGCCCACGGTGACGGACGTCGCAGGACGATCTCTGGCCAACAGGCGTGGGCATTCGGGAGACGAGTAACGCTTTGTCCTGATTAGCTGTCGCAATACGACACAACATCTGTTGTCCAACCGATCAACAAACGCAAAAAATTCAAACAGAGCGCTTTGAATGGATCTGTCCTAACTGGCAACTTGCACGGACGTGCAACGTCGCTGTAACGTTAACAAACTAAAGTTAACCACCAAAGTGCTATTGAGACGCTCTAAATTTTTTTTCTATAGCTTTACATAACTATGGTAAGCGGTAAGCTTCCCAAAGATAGATCAATGGTAAAGGTAGATATTCTTATCTATCTTGAGTTTATTGAAACGCACAAATGCGGCTACAGCTACTAAAGATTGGTAATTTAACAGATGGTTTAAGATAGATGCGTTATTGAGATCGGCCGTAAGTTGGTCGAACGCGTTTGAATTTCAAACCTGCTCTATTTTGTTGTGTCGGTCGCGTTGTCGTTCGCTTCGAAACCACGTGACCACGTGTTGTTTATTTACAAAAATGAATAATTTCAATGATTCTTTAATAACAGAAATACAAGGAAGCCCTATATTGTGGAGTAAATAGACCAAAAACAACAAAAATCGTATGTTGGTTGACAAAGAGTGGTCAATAGTAGCAAATATTTGTCAACACCATCTTGACGACTGACGTGACGACGACAGTTCAGTTTGGACACAATGACATTGTCGTACGACCAACTTATTAGTTTTGTTGTCGGCAGTGCGAGCGACCGATTTTATCGTCTTGCGACTTAAACCAATCAGGACGTAGCCTAATGGGCGACTCGCTGTCCGATCATGGACCATGCCCGGGTCGACGTCAACGTTGTGTTCCACGTGCGCCTCAAAGATCGTCAGCACAATGACGGGGGCCAAACCCCTTAGAGGGCCAAAGCCAGCCGGGGTCGTAGGACTTACGAGCTACCGATGACGGAACGTAAAGGGCTATTGAAGGACGCCGTGGATTTTAGTCAATACAAGTCTGACAGTCCCTCTTGCCCTGCCCTGGGTGAGAAGACTAATTTGACGATTTTATGAAAAAAAAGCATAAAGAAAATGATTTGTATCGGTATCCTCCAACAGCGCTTCGCACTCAAAGATACATTGTTAACAAAGAGAATTAAACCACTTGAGAGCTCATAGACCGATTTCGCCTAGGCACACGACTCACCACTGCGGGTCGGGGGACGAAGAAAAAACAGCGGTTGTGATTGGCCGATGCAACAATGTCAGGACGAATGTTCCAAACATAGTGATGCACAAGTCAGTTTTGCTACAATACCTAATATCGATAAAATCGAACTTATCGATGTCTGCTTTTTTTTTTTATTAACTATAGTGATTGGGCGTTAACTGGGTGCAAATAAAACACTTACGTAACTCTGTTTTAACTTTATTTAAATTAATGCTAAAATTAAATCAAGGTTAATAAAATCGTAAAAAAAAAACAAAAGAAAAAAATTTGTGCCTAGGTTGGACGATCCTCCTGTACGAGAAGAATATTTTAAAATTAACTTACAACGATGACATTATCATAGGAAGTTCCAGCTTTTTTTTTTTTTAGGTGGTAAAATCATCAAATGAGTCCTCCCGCCCTGGGTGGGGCGGAAGGGACTGTCAGACTCTTACTGACTAAAATCCACCCGTGTTCCTTCGGATGCCCTTTACGTTCTGGGGCCACGGTATCCTGGGTTAAGAAAAAACCCGCGACCCCAGCAGGCATTTGGCGCGAAACACGACGCGCCACCGACCCGGGCTTGGTCCTTGGTCGGACGGTGAGCTACCCATTACTCACCGTCCGCAAGCCCGCTCCGCCGCTGTGCCCTCTGCTATTCAGAGGGACACGTGTTGGAGCGTCCACCTGACAGGCTATTCGCATACGGGCAAAGAGACGCCTTAGGCACACAGTGCCTAAGAAAGAGTTTTTGCCCGCATCCCAGGGTGCACCGGCCCGAAAAACTGGTCTTCCCCCCGGACGTATCCGAGAGGGAACTCCAGTCCACGGGCGCACGTGGAGGTTTCCTGTCTTAGCACCCCAGGAAGTTCCAGCTACGTTATGATCATCAAATTTGCATTTCTGGGAGGGTATTTGATCGTAAGTTTGTCCTATTTATTGAAACTAAATCCTGTAATTATACATCAGGCATTAAATATTGCAACAATGCGGCCTAGGATCACGAATCACGTCGTTAGAATAAATTAACTTACTTGTGAGATATTTAGATGGGAAGGCCCGGGATCAGCCGTCTTATTTAGTAAAGCCTGTATTATAAAGTTTTTCTTTTACATGTATGTACTTCTTATTTTTTTCTTCTAAAAATATACAAAATTTAACTGAAATACATATGTCAAATAAAACATTTCAAAACAGGCAAAAACAGAGTCGGTGTTGCTGAACTAAATAAACGGCGTCGGTTCTTTAAGGTTTCAAAGCAATCTTCCGTGAAATGCCTTGAACAAACAACGCTATATTTTTTTGGAAACCAATTTTCCTTGTTGACAGCATTGATCCACTTTTCTTTCACTTCTGGAATATTTGGAAATCTAAAATGTAAACATTAAGTAACGTTACTTTTTTACAGTTAGGGAACATCGTTATTTTTATCGACAATATTTTAAAGACTTAGTTTCGAAGTTGTCACAACACTACAGCAATGCATCTGTCTCTTTCTATTTATGCCTACACATAGAAAGGGACACACTTATTGAAAATACCTAGTGAGAGTAAGGGACTTTTCAAAAAGACATCAACGCGGTGTACATTTTGTGTGCCTTAAACGTAAACAACCAGTTTAACTTGAGCCCTGCAATTATTCATAATATTATCAAATTATAAATATATTTTACTTACCGATGAAAAGTTATGCCATCTTTTTTATAGCTGGATGTTCTAGACGATTTCCCACATCATTTAATTGAACAAGAACTCATAATTAATTTGATATTAAGCAGAAATATTTAAAAATGTTATCAAAATAATCTCGTGTGGAGAGATCCATTAACTGGTCAAAACTAAAATGGTCAGTCATATTTTCATCTAATATAAGTGCAATTTCATTGATGTGTCGTGAGCCTGAGTCGCCCGTATGAGCAGTCAAGAGGCTTTATTGTCATTGATTGTTAAGTTCCGACATCCACGCGAATGAAGTCGCGGGCACAGCTAGTTTATATATATAGCACGTAGCTACTCTCTGCAGACATCAACTAATTAACTAATTTTTATTGACTAATCATGCCTTAGTCTAATTAATAATTAAGTTAAGTTTTAAGTTAAATAAACACTATCCTTGAAACCTAGATAAGTGTTATCTACAAAGTATTAAGCCAAAGTATAGGCAAATACTTATTTGAGTTTTTTAAATTTATTAAGTAAACCCTATCTCCAATTGATGTAGATAGGTGTTTTATTAAGTATTAAGTTATAAAGTATAGGTTATTATACTTGTTCAAGTTTTTAAGTAAACACTATCTTTAATTAATGTAGATATGTGTTTTATTAAGTCCCATTTGAATTAACAATTATTGTGTTTCCTTTCATACATCTGCAAACATTCCTTATTAATAAAATTGGTACCTATTTAATTTAGAAAAAAAACCTTTTACCCTACCAACATGCATCCATCCCTCTTCAAGTTAAATATTTGCACGTCTATTTCTAATTTCGTGCAAATATTGGATTAACAACAACAATGTATAAAACTAGGAGTCTTCATATTTTAAGATGTCTTTAATGTGAAATTTACCTAACTCTTTGTCCTGCATGTCTTTTAAGCTATACACTACAGGTGAGTGTTTCTTTGAAATAACACATCTTATAAAGCGCGGTGCTAGCTTTGAAGTAAAGTTTTTACTAGCATCCGACAAGGTAAATGTTCTTTTATAGACAATTTGACCTACTTTAAATTCTAAAGGTCGCTTTCTTAAGTCATAGTGCTTTTTATTTTTATCATGCACAAGTTTCAAGTTTTTACTAACCTCCTGGAAAATTGATTTAAGTTCTTTTAAGTTATCACCATGAATTCTAGGGTCTACAGTTGATAGATCTGAATCAGGCTGTGGCACTTCAGAGTCTTTATGTAACTTACCATCTACAAACATCTCTCTTCCATGTACAAGAAAGTAAGGTGAGAATTTAGTTGACTCGTTAACTGAGGTGTTCAGTGCACACTGAATTTCTGGTATGTGATTGTCCCACTGCCTGTGATTTGTTTTCACATATGAGGCAATCGCATACAGAACATTTCTAATGGCTCTTTCTGCCTGATTAACCTGCGGGTGATACCTAGGATTATAGTAAATATTAGGCACATTATATTTGCACATTAAATCTCTAAATTGTTTTGAAATGAATTGCGGACCGTTGTCTACATAGACAAATTTCGGTATCCCATGTACCAGAAACACTTTTTCTTCCAGAATTTTAACAATAGCATTGCCTGTTGCGTTCCGTATAGGAAACAACATAACATACTAAAATAATCTGAACATACTAAGAGATTTGTGTTCCTTTTAGTGGACACAGGAAAGGGTCCTAACAAATCGCAACAAATCGCTTCGAATGGTTTTGTAACCTGTTTAGGGTTACCCATTAAACCAGGTCTCAATGAATTTACCGGCTTGTACTCTTTACAAGTTTGACAATTATTAACGTAATTTTCGACATCTTTATACATGTTTTTCCAAAAATAATGTAATGCTAATCTTTTATGAGTTTTAAATATACCAAAGTGGGCGCCTGTGGGATCATCATGAAATTGTTTTAATAGAGGTCCCACATCATCACTGGGAATCACTTGTTTCCACGTGAATTGTGATGTTAAATTATATTTATTTTTTGAGTGTCGAAACAGTTTACCATCTTTAAGAGAATAATTTGGAAATTTATGGGGAAACTTTTCACAATTTTCTACCATTTTTAAATACCATTTATCTTGGATATTGTCAGATATGTCTAACGATTCAATTTTAATTCTTGAGAGTGCATCCGGTAAAACCATCTCTTTACCCTTCCTATGAACGATATTAAAATCAAATTGGCTTAAGCGAATACTCCACCGAGCTAACCTGCCTGTGGGATTCTTTAATTTATAAAACCATTGTAGTGATGCATGATCAGTGACTATATTACATTTTTGACCCTCAACATACATTCTAAATTGCTCTAAAGCAAACAAGACTGCTAATAATTCACGTTCTGTAGTAGTGTAATTAACCTCGTGCTTATTAAGTAATCTACTACAGAATGCAACAGGATGGTCAAAATTGTCATATGACTGTGTCAGCACGGCACCAATAGCATATGCTGAGGCATCACATTGAATTGAAAATGGTAAATTAAAATCTGGACATTTAAGAATTGGAGCTGAGACTAAATTTGATTTTAATTTATTAAAAGCCTCTTCTGCTTCCTCTGTCCATTCAAAGTTTACATTCTTACAAGTTAATTTACTAAGTGGTCTACTAATTTTAGAAAAATCCTGTATAAATCTACGGTACCAACCAGCCATTCCCACAAATCTTTTAACTTCTTTGGGTGAGGTGGGTGTGGGGTAATTGAGTATAACTTCCACCTTTGAGGGATCGGTACGAAGACCCTGCTTATCAACCATGTAGCCAAGATATTTAAGTTCCTTTCTACAGAATTGAGATTTACTCATATTAATTGTTAAGTTTGCGTCTGCTAGACGTTGACATACTTTTTCCAACAACTTAACATGTGTATCAAATTCACTGGAAATGCATATAATATCATCCTGAAAAACAAATACTTTATAATCAAATTCAGGACCAAACAGTTTATCCATAAGTCGCTGCATAGTGGCAGATGCTCCTACAAGACCAAACGACATAGTTGTATAGTGGAAGAGACCACGTCTAGGGACTGTAAATGCAGTTTTTTCAGCAGACTCCACACTATCATATTCTATCTGCCAATAAGCAGCACTCAGGTCAATTGAAGTTAAATATCTTGCATCTCTCAGGCTATCAAGTATTTGATGGATGTATGGCAAAGGATAAGCATCAGCCTTAGAAACGGCATTAAGTTTTCGACAGTCTAAACAAAGCCTTAGTTTACCATTAGGTTTGGTTACCATGACAACTGGGGAATTCCAAGGTGAGTTAGAAGGCACTACAACTCCAAGTTGCAGCATTCTATCAAGTTCCTGTTCCAATGCTAATTGTTTGGAAGGTGACAAAGGATAATATCTTTGCTTAATTGGTAGGCTATTACCTGTGTCTATTTTATGAGTAATTAATTTTGTCCTACCTAAACCTACTTTTTCAGTATTAATCTTATCAAATTTTTCAATGACCTTCTGTAGAATTAATTGTTGTTCAGAAGTCAATGAATCAAAACATTCTAAACCTTGGTCCAAGCTAACTGAATTAATATAATTGTCAGGTATACTAAAAATCTTATTATTATTTAATGTGCTGTCTAAAGTTATCAAAAATGCTTTGCAAAAATCCATACCTAAAATGATTGGAGTAATTATGTTGGGAACTATGTAGAATTTGATAACTTTAATTTGATTTAAATAATTAGTGGGTAACTGCATAAAACCTAAACATTGAATTCTTGAACCATCTGCAGCCCTTACATTTTGACCTTTTGGTAATTTAACTAATTTAAATCCATATTTCATAAATAATTTATGTGAATTATCCCCCAATATTGAGCAAACCGCTCCAGTGTCTAGCAAACCATAAACTTCCAAATCTAAAACTTTAACCAATAAATGTGGTCGAATGTCATGTGTCTTAGCTTCAAAGTGAGCCACATCAATATGTGATGGGAAAGATGTTAAATTAATCACTAAGTTTTTGTGACTCACGTTAATTAGTTTTTTGAGCACTTTGGACAGTTAATTCTTTTAAAGCCTTTTTCACCACATTTAAAGCAAACCAACTCCTTTGAAGTTTTACACTTGCTTGTGAAATGATTTGTGCTGTTACACCTAAAACATTTTTTTTCTTTTGCTACTGAAGTAGAAGGAGCGTCAACAACAGCAACTGGTTCTCCAGACCTATCTGACCTTGGTTTATGATCAGTTTTCTTCGTAGGCTGAAAATCCTGACTAAATTTCACTTTTGAGAGGTTAGGTTCCACAAATTGTTCTGACCTAGCTCGAGCAAGTTCTAATTTCTTACCATACAAAAGTAGATCTTTAATGGAGTTAATATCTAGTAAAGCCATTTCCTTCATATATTCAGGTCTTATGTTGTGCATTAGGATTTCTAATTGTTCATCGTCAGAGAGAGGTCTAGACAATCTATTAAACATACCCTGCATAATTGACAAATATACTATTATTGTCTCTTGCTTCGCCTGCGTACGGGAGCGTATTTCCTGAGTCAACCTATAATCAAGATCAGGAATGTCGAAATCTTCCCTTAAACGAGCAAGTAAATGTTTATATGATGTAAAGGTTTGTTTGTTTGCCCTAAACCAATGTAATGCAGACTTATCTAAAAGATCTGAAAAAGCAATCAATGCACGATCTGCAGATATACCTCGAGCCTGTCTCAACTCTTCTAAACGTTCAATGAAACTTCTTACACATGTAGTACCGTCATACTTTAAATTTAAAGAACACAGATTAATTGGTCTATCTTTAACAACCACTAATTGTGTTTTTTCTGGTGATTCATTTTCAGAGGAGGGATCATGAATAGACTGCATATCCTCTTCTTCAGAGCCATCCTCTAAAGATGTTATCAACGTTACCAATTTATTTCTAAGTTCAATTAATTCCGGTGATTTATCTTTCACACGTGAAATTCTCATCAAGTAATATTGCGAACGAGCTAATATTCGCTTAACAGTGGAGCTATCTCCCTCTGTTAAATCCCTATGTAATAGGCACAGCTCTTCTACAGGTTCCAAGCATAAGCGTACCTCCTCTGTACTTGCTGGCGCAGCATAATCTTCTGGTTTAATGCTGCCTCTCCGAAACAAGCCACACAGACTGCGATACTGCTTGCGAAGCACATCCCTGGTCGCCTTTACATCTGTGGATATATTAAAATATTTAAGCTCATGTAATAATTCTTCTTTACGAAGATAGTCAATCCAGATTGTCTTATCCATATTGAATTTAAAATATTTAAACAGTCTTTGATAAGTATTTTGAATCCAATTTTTAAGTTAAGTGAATGTAAATAGTAATTTTACATTAATCAAGGTGAATTAAATTAAATTAGAGTCGATACATTCAAATAGTTGCACAAGTTTACAATGTTAACATGACATGTGGCATAACCTTACTTTTTAACACAAAGTGTTGATGTTTCTAAGTTATAAGACTTTATTTAAATCAAGAGGAGTCTATACATTTAAGCTTTACTACATCAACAATGTGGAAAGATTTACCTTTTACTAAAAATGTTAACATGTGCTATTAACTAATTTTGAAAACTCAAATTCAAAAAAAGGGACTAAGTTAAATGACTCTAATTACTAAACACTAAGTTAAATCAAATTAAGTTAGATCAAGCTCTTAATCTTGAAGTGAAGATTCCAATCTGACCTCATGCGACACGTAGGGCGTCCAATTGTAAGGTCCTTAGGTCTCTTACCACCAGCTGCCAGCGTAGATTTTCATGAGACTAATGGGTTCTGTTCGCATGAGGTGTAGATTGAAATAAAAGAGGTGCTTGTCTTCTCAGTTATTTAATTTGTTGGTGCACACTTCAATAAGCACAGGATCACAGCACTTGTCAAGTTTCCTTACAATGTTAGTTTATGAATATGACACTTACTTCAGATAGTACATTTTACCATCTATCCAGGTCGAACCGTGGATATGTATCGCAGACAGCATTCGCAGCCTGTGTGATTTGTAGGTTAACATACGTGGCTTGGAACCATCGAGCTTGTCCTAGCTTACTTCATGTCAATGTGCCAATCGTTGAGAAGACGTTTTATAGTTTTCTTTAATTAAAATTAAACTAATGGATGAAACCCTGAGAACAATATCAGAAAGAAATCCGTGAGCATTTCAATACTCCATCATAGCGGGTGACGCCATGTGATTGCAACAAAACGGGAAATAATTATGGATACATACGCATATGCGGTTCCTTCATCAGTACACTTTCATCTTAGCCGCTGTTCCACGCCTAGTCCGCGTCATTAATATTTAATTTGAATAATCCTTTTCTATTTTTTAATGGTCAGCGTCGTGTGTGCAGGTTAGAAGAAAAAAGAGAACCATCAGTTTCCACGTCAACCCATTACGCACTGACTAACTTCTAGGCTTTTGCCTTTTAGACATGCGTTATTTATACTTAAACTCAATTCAACTGAAATCTATCACAATTAATTATTTGAATTTTATCTATGTACTTATTATATTTTATTTAGAATTTAAAGTTTAGAGAAAATAAATATGTTACTCTCTAACGCCATCTATTATCAATCTGTAGCTATTCACTATCAGTTCGCGCTTCTGTCACTAGAGTGCGCTACTCGTCTAAAATAATCAATAACTACTTTTATACTTGTTACAAGGGGAGGCCTATGTACAGCAGTGGACGTCTTCCGGCTGATGATGATAGTAAGACTGGTTGACAGACTTTTACAGCTTCTGACTAACAACTGAAAAGATCTACAGATGACAGCCGGGACCAACGGCTTTACGTGCTTTTCGAAGCACGGAGAAAACTCGCTATGACAGAATGGTCACCCATCCACAGACCAACCTTGGCAAGTGCGGATAACTCCGGAAGATTGGCCTGTGCGGCTTTTTTTTTTTATTATTATTTTTAATTGTAGACTTGTTATTGATTCAAAACCAACCATCATCACAACCACTGCCTCGTTAGTGTTTGCAAGCGCTAGTGCTGAGCACAGTGAGCAAATCGGTGACGTCTTGGGTTCAAATCCCAGGTGAGACAAAGTGTTCATGGTTTTTTCGGCACTTTTGAATTGTCAGAAGACAAATAGTTACGGTGTGTAAAAAAAAAATAGTTACGGTGCTACACTCCCAGTCACAAGTAAACTGTTAAAATCTCCGAAATCTAACTTACATGCACCTTTTCTATGTGAGAGCTGATGGAGCAAATGTTTTGATCATTCTTGTATTTAAAATTATACTTGTTATTGCCGCGAATCATATTTTGATAAAGTTACAACATGTCACTGGCCTGCAAATTGCAAAAAACCTAAGATAAATTGAATTTCGCGGGCTGGTTGGAGCATTCACCTTAACATACCTATTCAAATTACAGGATATAGAAATAAGACCCGGCGGCATCTGGGGCGACGCGACGTCCTCGCAGCAACTGCTCGTGGAGGAGGCGACGCGTGCGCATGCCGGCCGGTACGCCTGCGCAGCTGCCAATGCGATAGGCGAGACCAGATCGGAATCTAGTGTCATTACTGTTCTTTGTAAGTACTTACCTAGACGCTACATTTTTGTATTTATTTATAAAGATTTTTTTTTATTCAAAATGCTGTATAATTAGAGTTTATATGCAGAAATTAAAAACCTTTTTGTGCAATCCCCAAATTCTTGACTGAGGCTCTAGCATGAGCTTTCACGTTTTGTTGCAAAGCAAACGGGAACTTTGACGTTAATTTGATGGTAAAAAATGTTTCCCCGTTCAAACAAGAGAGGCGCTTTTTCATTATTTCATAAAATAAACGCAGTAAATACTTCCAGTACGCTGTGTGTATATTACAAAAATCTTAATTTTATTAAGGCCCCTAAGTTATTACAGAATATTCCACAAATTAGCCATAACTAGAACAGTAGTATTCAATGATATTCGCGAAAACTTTCAGTAGGTACAGACGCCAGCACATCAAGTTACCACAATCTGTCAAATTTCTGTAATAGATTTTCAACTTTATCACAAAACGAGAAGGTTCACGTTTAATTGGCAAAATTTGACTGATTCGGGTAGGTTGATGTGCTGGCGTCGGTACATAGTTTCAAAAATTAACCTTCATAATCTATCTCCACTTCAGACCCACCGGAATGCACGGGCTACGGCATAAGACTCGTCAAAGAGACGCTACACTGCGTTGTCAAAGCTCTACCAGCTCCCGATACCTACTTCTGGCACCTCCAGGCTTCTGGCTTCGAGATCCAGCACCTAACAACAGGATCCCCGCTATTACCCCTGGATCAGATCACAGGTCCTCTAGCAGAGACCTTAAAAGCTAGCTGTGAAGCCAGTAATGGAGTTGCCTCGCAAGAAGAACCTTGCGATAAGGTGTTCACCTTTGAGCATCTGAGGCCGCCGCAGCCGCAGCAGTGCGATATCGCGTATGAGTTTGGGGAGTTCCAGATGAGGTGTATACCAGGTAAATTAAAAATGTCTACAGAAAACTATACTATACTTTTTTTAGCGTGGTATAATCATCAAATGAGTCCTCCCACCCAAGGCAGGGCAGGAGGTACTGTCAGACTTGCACTGACTAAAATCCACGGTGTCCTTCAATAGCCCTTTACGTTCCGAGGTCACGGTAGCTGTATAGACCCGCGACCCCGGCAGGACTGTACTATACTAGTAGGATATTTGACTGATAAAAATCTAATTACTCCGGTTAGATTAACAAAATATATTTGATACGTTTTTTTTTTTGCTTTTTAAACCAAAATTGACTAGGTTACGACACTTTTGATATTGCCAACACGTCAAAAACAAGTAAATTTCTTACTTGCTTCTGTCGTCACTCACGAATTTTGATGCGTTATTATCTTTGTCAATATGCATTCAATTAAACAAAAGACAAAATACGTGTTAATTCTTTTTCAAACTTCTAATGGTAGCCGTACACCATCCTGCCTATCGAGTGATCGATTTGACGCTTGCAATTGTTTCAAATTGGCAGTTCGTCCATATACACCATACACCATACTGCCTATCGTACGATCGATTTGACACAACGTCAAATCTGCAGCAGCGATGCCAACTTAGCAACTTTATAGCGAGATCTAGCTATTATTCGGTGACCGATAGCTACAAATTTACAAAATTGTAGCTGTCGTCACCGAATAATAACCAAATGCATCACTACTGCCGATTTGACGTTGTGTCAAATCGATTTGATGACCTATCAAATCGGCATGTCATGCCATCAAATTGGCATTTTTAAACAATTGCAATTTGAAACAATTGCAAGCGTCAAATCAATATCGTCGATAGGCAGGATGGTGTATGGCTACTTTATGGAACGAACTAATTAGATTTGCAATGTATTGACATTGTCAACATGCCATTTTTGTAGAGCTCAAGAACGCTAGGAGCTACAGAAAAATATGTAGTTACACATCTTTATATTTTGGTGCACTGTATGTTTGCAGTCCGTGTCACGAATGGAGTCCTTTTGACGCGGCACTAGTGTCTATGTCATAACATCAAAATATTGTATTTAAAAAAAAATAGTAGATACCTCGATTTTTCCGCAGATCAAGAGAGGTGGCGCGGACTCTTTTGCTTTATCTAGCTTTCTAAATTTTATCAGAATGAAACAAAACATCTTTGTTCCTTATTTGAAAGTTATGACGTAATGAGCGCTCTACCAGCCAGTCACTTGTTCAATCAATACTTACAATTTCGCGAACATATCATTAAAAAATAAAAGATTCTGTGCAGTTCGAAATAAAAATAAATACTCTTTGCTAATTGCAATATTTACTAAAAATATCCACATTCCAAATTCAAATCAATTTGAGCCCTGTTTAAAAAGGGTGGGAACAAAGAGCGGTTTTGCTCTATTTACATGGACATGGACAAACTCACTTTTTTTTAAATAAATTTGATAAAAAAAAACTGATTCTGGATACAAAGATTAACTTCTACTTTTAAATACCCAACTTCCTAACAAATAAACTATTTAAGACCCAACCAACCAAATATTCTGTCTTTTTCCAGTGGAAAACGCAACATACTACGAGGTGTCAGTCTGGCGAATGTCAGAGAACAACTCAACATTAGTTTTAGAACGTCGTGCCAGCATGGGCTTTGGTAGCGGACGAGCTCTAGCCGCCGCCGGTCCGGGGGCCGCCGGTGCCGGCGTGTCCGGTTCGCTGGCCGTCCGGGCCGGACTCGGTGCCGTACGGAGAGGAGATGAAGCCGGGGCTCGAGCTTGTAATAGATATGGATGTTCTGTGCCATTGTTGCTCCGGCCGACGGATACGTTGTTACATGCTGCTGATCCGCCGTGGTGGCATTGTAAGTACCAGTCTCAATTATTACTTTATGACATTTTAAGTTACGAATAGATACTGAAGTTTTACTAAACACTGGCCATTTTGAAATAATCGTATTCTGTTGAACACTATAACTTGTCTGAAAAAACTGTCAACGTCAAAACGACATTTCACGTTGATACAAGGTTTTACAGTTACACTTTTTTAGTCAAGCGTTCAACAAATGCTTATTTTTTTGTGGTAAGGCGGTAGGAATCGAAAGGTCAGAGTACACGCCACAATTAAAGTCCCTTTGACGAGGCACTAGTTTCAACGTCATTGCACAAAAATTACATTTAAAAAAAATGTACCACGAATTTTCCCCTAGACTTTCATGGCGTAGTCTCTTTCAACAACTGGCGACATCTAGCGGAATTAACTACCACTAGATAGCATCTGAAACAAAAAAATAATCTCCCCATCTTTCACCGCTTGTTCGGAAACTAGTGACATCTAGCGAGGGGCGCTGTTACTACTTTCAATTTGAAGTTGACAGTATTTTCATTCTGTACTACTAGATGGCGCTAATAACATCCTTTCTGGTATAATTATTCGCCTTCCCAATAAGGGTCAGCACAGACTGAGACGGAACGCTGCGCGCAAATTTCAATAGAGCTACTCAAAATCTAACTCTATTTCGTATACGAAAAGATACACCTTTCGCAACGCAGCGCGGCGCCGCGCTGCATTTTAATAGCGATTCCAACTCTGACTTTAATTACTACACAATAAGATACACATTTGCAGTATCGTTGCGTCACATCGCGCCGCGTCGCGATTTGGTGTGGACTGACCGTAAACCTTCCCATTAACTTTCATCTTAGATTGCTGCTTAGCCGAAAATAGAGCGCCTTAGTCGTTAACCTAGTCAGCTAGTAAGATATTCCACAATAAAAGTGCTCTATATCAAAAGGGGAGGCCTATGTTCAGCAGTGGACGTCCTACGGCTGAGATGATGATGATGATGATGATGATGAACCAAAAAAAATACCAAATTTTCAGAAAAACACTTCCTTTTTTCCAGTTTTCCTAGAAAAAGACGTGGGCATATCGATAGGAGCCGTGGTCCTGGTGGCCGTATTCATCATATCCTCAGTTCTGCTGGTCCGGCTCGCCAGGAGGCCGCGCTCCAAGCCGCAGCAAGTGATCCAGGTGCTACAGCTGGATGACGTGGCCAGAAATTATTTGGATAATATTGGAGGTAGGTTCTGTTTGTTGCCTTTTTTTATCGTGGTAAAATCATCAAATGGGTGCTCCCACCCCGGGCAGGGCGGGAGGGACTGTCAGACTTGTACTGACTAAAATCCACGGTGTCCTTCAATAGCCCTTTACGTTCGATGGTCCAGTTATAAGTACGTTGGATAAAGATTTTTGAGGTAAGAAAAATTCAGCTGCGAGTGGGACTCGAACCAGCGACTTCTGAATAAGTACTCCGTGCTCCAGACGACTTACCAATAATTAGGCTATCGCAACACACACGTTTGGAGCTGAATCTCTCATTCCCTTGTTTTCCAGTTTTTACAAGCTGTATTTTAAAGTCCAAGATGCTAAATAATCCTACTAATATTAGAAATGCGAAAGTTTGTGAGGATGTATGTATGTGTATGTAGGTATGTTTGTTACTCTTTCACACAAAAACCACTGAACGGATTTGGCTAAAATTTGGTACACAGATAGTTTATAACCTAGATTAACACATAGGATAGTTTGTATCCCGATTTTATGTTCCCGTGGGATAATTTTCGAGTTGTAGCGGGTGAAGCCGCTGGCAACAGCTAGTGTGAAATAAAAGTTCTTCTAACGTCTGTTGGTAATGCTTGTAGTCCAGTCAAATTAGTAAGTTCACCTCGGAATTCGAGATACCCAGCTGTAAGTCTGTAAATACTTGTATTTGGACACCCTAAAAGTTGTCTCAAAACCTACATAAATATGGTAGGGTGTACGCAACTATAAAATTTCAAGGTCAATATATCATATACAGGGTTACTGGTTAAGTCGACCTAGATCCTTTGAGGGGTTATAGTAGACGTCATTTTTGACTGATTTTACTATGGGAACCCCTATCCCAATCCTTACCGTTTTTGAGTTATTAGACTTTAATTTTTTTTCAAAAATATTCCACCTCTGCGTCATAAACTGGTTATTGTAAGAATTTTACGACGTTTAGGACGCTAAAGTGATACTTTTTTGATAGCTTACGAAAGACTCATTCTATTGAAACCAGTATATTTGATAAATTACTCATACCTTGGGAAATAAATGACTGGAAAGTTCAAATATGTATTGAAAATTTTTTTGGAGCTACCCTTGTCTTTCGGGCCAAATTTCTCAAAATAAATTTACGGTACTTGATTGGCAGATTGCAGCAAAAACACTCTGCTCTGCTTAATAGAAATGTACATTCGAATTTTGAACCTCCTTTTTCTAATGAAATCGGTTAAAAGAGTATTGACGAGTTTGGTTAAAAAACCACCTTGTCAGTATTAACCTTTGTTTTCTGGACATTACTTACTAAAAGTGGATATTGTGGTACCATTTTAAAAAGCTAATGAGACAAAAGTGTTTTTGCTGCAATCTGCCAATCTAATACGGTACATTTATTTTGAGAAATTGGGCCCGAAAGACAAGGGTAGCTCCAAAAAAAATTCAATATTTGAACTTTACAGCCATTTATTTCCCAAGGTATGAGTAATTTATCAAATATACTAGTTTCAATAGAATGAGTCGTTCGTAAGCTATCAAAAAAGTATCACTTTAGCGTCCTAAACGACGTAAAATTGTAGCAATAACCAGTTTATGACGCACAGGTGGAATATTTTTGAAAAAAATCAATAGTACTAATAACTCAAAAACGGTAAGGATTGGGATAGGGGTTCCCATAGCAAAATCAGTCAAGAATGACGTCTACTATAACCCCTCAAAGGATCTAGGTCGACTTAACCAGTAACCCTGTATATGATAATTTGACCTTGAAATTTTATAGTTGCGTACACCCTACCATATGTAGGTTTTGAGACAACTTTTAGGATGTCCTAATACAAGTATTTACAGACTTACAGCTGGGTATCTCGAATTCCGAGATTCTTACCTAATTTAAGCTAAAATGACTGGACTATTGAGACAGTGACACTCTTAATTTTTGGTACCTATCTACTTTCTGTAACAAAAGAGTTTAACCTATTTCTCTAACCTCCTTTCCAAATCTATGATCGATCATAAGATCTACATCCACAAAACCACCTTCTCATTTCAGAGCACAAAGTGCACGCATCATGTAGCCTGCGCTCCTGCAGCAGCGGCTACTCGGAGGCGTCAGAGGACTCCGGCCACCTGTCCGCCCCCCCCGGCCCCCCCGCGCTGCGCCGCAAACCCCCCGCCGCCTGGGAGCGCTGGGAGCCCCCCCCGCCTGACGTCACACTCACGCTACATAGAGAGAGTGCTGTCTAGACTATGACTGATTTTAAGACAAATGGCTTTTTGTAAACCCCTGCGGGCCTCCCACTTAAGCGCGCTTACCCATGACGCGATTCTAGCTTCTAAAATGAAAATCGTCCTTACTGCTACGACATAATGATACAATTCGTCTGTCTTACGTCTGTAGCAAGTCTGTTTTGTTTTTTCTATGTGCCCATAGACAACCGCACGTTTTATATTGACAACGCCTAATGTCGAAGTAGTAAAGATGATTATCACTTGTAATTAGCCAGCGAAACAAATTGGTCGAATTGCATCGCATTGCGTCATGACTTGAGCAAGCGCGCTTAGTATTACATATTTTGTCTTTCTTCTGTGTAGGAAAGAGATGCAACTATATGCCTGGCATAGATCTGTCTCTTTCCCACACTGAAGCTATAAGAGGTGATGACAGCCCCATTGACTTCAGTACTTAACCTCAAAAACCGGTTAATAAACGGTTTAAAACAGCTCATAGGATAATAAAGACATTGTTGGAATGCTGTAAATAAGGTAATTTTTTATTTTACATTTTTGTTGTTCGACTGATTCTAGACATTTTGATATTTTTGTTCCAACTTGAATTTGTTTCAAACAATTCGACAGGATCAGATCAGAAAACTATTAAAACTTGATTAAAAAATAAATCGGTTGTTACTTGACAGATTGACTGTCATCATTCTAATAAGATTCAACGTTCATTTATTCCGATTACTCGAAGTACCTACTTAAATTAATTTAAAATATCTACTAGATTTAAAAAAAAACCTAATCAAGCTGAAATTAAATTTGTACTTGAAGAATTATTTTACTGTCTTAAAATCGTGCAAAAAAAAAACCGTTTCTATAATCGCAAACACCATAGACAAATTGGAACGGAATGGATTTAAAATTTCATGACGTTAAAAATGTTTAAATATTATATAAATCTATTAACACTGCCATATTGTACAGTTTTAAAAATACATCAAGAGATTAAATCTACAAAGTCTAGAATAGAATAAAAGTTACTGTTGCGCGTCTATTAATAGATTTTCAAAACCCTTGCAACTATTGTTAAATTTTATGACTTTCTAAAAGTGTTTGTTATCATAATTGACTGAAAATTAAGATCAAAATTTATTTTTTGTTTTAAATTGATTTCAGAATGTCTAATCGCTGCTTTTCAACAGATTTGGTCAGACAAGCAAAAATATACAACTGACTAATATGATAAACCTAGATAGTTTTATGAAGACCTACAGACAGTGTATTTTATCAAAGGTTTGAAAAAATATGTATTTACCTACAATGAAGTGTACAATAAACGTCTTGAAAGTGCCACTTGTCTCTGCCCTCAGGGCATTCAATCGGTAAAAAAAAACTTGAATCCATCTTGGACAGGCCTATTAAAACAGTTATAACGTCATTCCGAAAAAATCTATGCAGAAATATAGAGAAAAACACTGTCAATTCCAAATGAATGTGATGTAAATTTATTTTAAAATTTAATCTTAAACCTTATTAAAGCAAAAGTGTCTATATAAAATAGTTTAAAAATGCATTTATTAATTTATGGATTTCGCTACATCTTATCGTTGAACCATCCATATCAATTTATATCTGTGCCATGACCTCCGAAAGGTTCCAACGAAAAAAAACAGGCTTTAAATTTATTAAATATATTTGTTTATTACAAGCTTATATTTAGAAATATTATAAAATAATAATTAAGTAAGTCTAATATTAAATAAATATTTAAAACTAAGTGTGGCTATTTATTGATCTGGTATATCTCCTCTTCCTTTATACTCTTTGACATCCACAGACACGCCATGTTTGTTACCATTGACGTTTAGAGATGACCCATCAGCATTCTTCTGTCTATATGTATAGCTCTTAGCCTCTTTTGCAACTATTTGTTTGTTTATAGCAGAATTTTGTATATACTCTTTCAGCGAACTAATTTTATGAGCATTTGCGCTATCTACTTTCACAGGCCTTTTAATAGTTTGAGGCTTTTCTGTAACCTTGTTAGTGTACACAACTTTCCTTTGTTGAGCATTATCCTTTTCTGCGGTTACAATTGGCGCTGTAATAGTCGGATTCACATTAGTCCTTAGAACGCCATTTTCTTTTAAAGACTCTCCTGTGTTTGGATTCATCTGTAATCTATAAACACTATTGGGGATCTTTGCATTAGAAACATTATCCTTTGAAGCTACAATTGGGACAGCTTTCATTTGTTTCGTCTTATCAATTGCTGCTGCGGCATTCCCGCTCTTATTTTTGACATTTGTGATGTATTGAGATGGAATAGGACCCAAGGTCTTGGCTATGTCGACCTTTTCACCCATATTACTAAAAACTTGTACTTTCTTTGTTTGTGAATTTTCTTTCACGTCGTCTTTCTTAGCACTAATTTTGTCTTTAGTGGCAGAAATATCTTCCCCAAAGTGTAGAGGTTTGTGAAAATTTAAAGGTACTGGGCGAGGATTAATAGCTTTAGTTTTCGTTGGTCTTAAATTATAGCGTACAGGCTTATCTTGAAATGACGGTGTGAACCTTTGTGGTACCAACTCATATCCAGAAAATGAGTCAAACTCTTCCGTTAAAACCTCCCCGCGAAATGGATCCTGTACGTATGAATTTTCTTCAACTTTTGGATAAGAAAACTCAAAAAGTGGAGGGTTCTGGTATCCGAACTCTTCTGTTAAAATCTCCCCACGAAATAAATCATCTACGTAAGAATTTTCTTCTACTTTCGGGTAAGATACCTCAAAAACTGAAGGATTCTGGAACTGGAAAACTTCTTGTACAGGAGCGAACCTAGTCGGGTCAGAACCCAACACTATAGCTTCATCAACCCTGTTCTTAATACACATGGGTAATTCAGTCTTCATTTTAATATTTTCCAGTACGTCCACTCCGGGGCTGGTATGAGCTGTATATGTCATCACAGGCTCATTGTTCTTCATTTGTTTGTATGAATATGTTGGTTCAAAAGGTTCTTTGAATTCCACTTTTTCTTCGACTACCTCTGTGAGAACCGGTCTACTTCCAATGAACTCTGAAAGAACTGGCTCCGGTCCTGTTTCAATTACTTCTGTTAGAACCGGTTTAGGTCTAATTTCAATAACTTCTGTCTGAACTGGTCTATTCTTGACCTCAGTAAGAACTTGTCTAGGTCCCGTTTCAATCACTTCTTCCAAAAACGGTCTATTTTCAATCACTTCTGTAAAAGCCGGTCTATTTTCAAGTACTTCTGTAAAAGCCGGTCTGTCTCCAATAAACTGTGTAACAACTGGTTTAGGTCTATTTTCAATTACTTCTTGAAATATTGGTCTATTTTCAATAACCTCTGTAACAATCGGTCTAGTCCTGGTTTCAAACACTTCTTTAAAAGCTGGTCTGGATTCAATTACCTCTTTAAACTTTGGTCTTTTTTCAATCACTTCTGTAAGAACCGGTTTCGATTTAGTTTCAATTATTTCTTCATGAAACGGTCTCCTTTCTAATACTTCTTTAATAAAAACAGGCCTTTCTTTTATTACTTCTTCATAAACTGGTCTTCTGCCAATTACCTTTTTAAATATTGGTCTTTTTTCAATCACTTCTGTAAGAACCGGATTAGGTTTAGTTTCAATCACTTCTTTATAAATAGGCCTACTTTTGAAAACCTCTTTTTCAACTGTAGGAGCAGTTTTTATTCTCTCTTCTACTACATAATTACTAGTATCCATAGCAGGAAACATCGGTACTATAGTTTCCTTCATCACATTATGATGTCCTCCATATAAAATTCCTGATGAAAGCAAATTGTCGACTTCTTTTACGGCTCCAAGCGTTTCGTCTTTTGTCTTCGTACCCACAACAGTTCCAAATGCATTCAAGTTTACCTTTTCTAATGGAGGATACACGAATTCTTCCACAACTGGTTTCTTTGGTGAAACTTTTATCATAACATCTTCATACCCTGGTACCCGAAAGAGTTTGTATCCAACTTCTTCTTGCAAAACTGGTTCTGGCTGGATGTTGATTTGGCTTCGACCGAAGAAGGCTGATGATATCAAATTCTTCAGGTACGCTAGGTCTCTTTTGTGACGATCATTTGGAGATGCTATGGCAACAGTTGCCAGTAGCAAGCACTGAAATATAAATCAATTACTTTGGTAAGTCAAGGGATACACATTGTGCAAAAGTATAAATGTAAAAGAAAATAAAAAGAGTTAGGTATGTACGTTAAATATAGAAGTACCTAATTATTTTGTTAAGAATATTTTTGTTGTCATCAAACTAACGCATACAAAATAACTATAGTAGAATATTCAACATGATTACTCTTAAAATTATAATAAATTTTAAATTTGAATTGAAATTAAAAAGAAATCATTCAGAATATTTTACTGGTAGTTCTCCTTATGAAAAGACCATTGCGTAGGTACTTGCTAAATAAAACATACCGTCTTACCTACCACAAGAAATATAAACATCTGTTAAACACTTGCCTAAAAAACTGTCAAATCGACATTTCACATTGATATAAGGGTCGTTTTGCAATTACACTTTTTTTAGACAAGCGTTCAAAAGATGTGTATCTTTTTGTGGTAAGGCGGAAAGTGCATAACATAAAGATAAAGCTGCAGAACAAACGAAGAAATAAGGGAAGTAGGTATGTATCCTTATTTATACAAATTATTAAACGTTCTCAATCTTTTTTATTACATAATGCAGAAGTAACAAAAGGCAACTTTATATAATACCAAAATATAATATAATTATGTATACTCACGTTAAAAACACACAGACGCATTATTTTAAAGTCAACTTCTTTTTACATAAACTTTACCAACGCACTTCACTTTGAAACTGAATCAAATATTTCCATGTACCTTATTTTATTTACCAAAATTAGCCATTACCTTAATTATAGAGAAAGTCTTCATTATATGAAATGAGATTATCTAAGGAGCCATTAGTTAACTGTGTACTGATTCATACAAATGTGCAATTCTAATGAATAAATACGGGAATTTTACTGCAAGTGCGATTTTTTTTACTTAATACTAAATGCTTCAATTAGATAAATGAGTTGTAACCATTAGGGATTAGTGCGGTGGCCATAATAGTTAGATAGTTTTGTATGTGCAAGTAAATGAATGAATACTTAGATAAAGCACAGAGACGTACCTATAGTAAAAAAAAAAAAAGGTTGCACTCCAGGAGTGCCGGTAGAAGTGAAAACTTTTTTGTTACTATGTTTTATTTTAAAACTGGAGTAGTACAGATATGAAATTAACTAATTTGAATGACGTCTTACTCATTTTCGATCAGGGTCACGTGACCCTGACGCGAGTTTTAAATTTTTTACCCATTACAGAAAAAGTGTACAACGCCGCTAAAGAAGTTTTCACTTCAAAAATATAAAACCTGACTGCATAAAAAAAGAACTGAAAATATGAATGTATATATAATAAACAAGATTTTTATCTACAGTTTTATGAGTACTTTTAGTTATCATTTAAACATGCATATTTTTGTAATCTCCTTCTAAAACCCTTTATTTTGATCGATGATATTGGAAGATATAAAAAATCGACACCCACAAACGTGAATAAAACAATTAGGTAATCGTAATAATATTTAAGGTTTATTATTAATATCTACTAATGGAAGACAATAGTTACAAATAAATATTGTGGAGAGTCACAGAATCATTTCCACTTTTTATAATGACTACTTTTTATGTCGTTAGGTGATGCAATTTAAAAATGTAGTATTAAGATGATTTCCTTAAACATAGTTTTATTCGAACAATGTGTTTTTGATTACAATTATTTAAAACTTGACATTTAGGGCGACTTTCACCAAAAGTTAAACATGTTTAAAATTTTATTTAGTGTCAAAATTCTATTGAATTTTGACACTAAATAAAATTTTAAACATGTTTAACTTTTGGTGAAAGTCGCCCTTAAACGATGATTTATGATGACACTGGAACAATACAATGGGCAGAGAAGATTAAAGGCCTATCCACACACAACAGTGCCGACACGTTCCGTTCCGTACCGTACCGTTCCGTGACGAGCTATTCATATAAACGAGTGAACAAACATCACTGAACGGCACTGACACTGATGTGTACGGATAGCGTCGTACAAAATGTATGGTACAATATCATATTTCACTGACACTGATCGACACGGCACTGATCACGTCACGGAACGGTACGGTACGGAACGGTACGGTACGGAACGGAACGTGTCAGCACTGTTGTGTGCGGATAGGCTATTAAAGATCCAGTAACTAATATAAATACAAGCTAAAATAATAGCTAAAACTAAAATGAAATAAATAAATTACCTAAATACTAAACTATTCATAGTAAGATAATAAAACGAATAAAATCTAAGTAAGTGAATTCTATAAGATTTACATTTTCTTCTTTGGGAGGAATGTGAATATGATCTTGATCAAAACGACGAAAATTCGGAACCACCTTAAGGTGGATCCGGACTTGGCGAGGCATGCGCTCCGCACGGCGCACAACGCATGCCTCGCAAGGTTTGTACCTTTATATTCGTGGCGAGGCATGAGCTACGCACGTGCGAAGGCTAGCCAACGTATGTCGGCAAATGCTTCAAGATCAAAGTGCCTCAGTGCGAGCATTACATTAGTTGTGGACGTAGCCGCGCATGCGTTGTGCCCCGTGCGGAGCGCATGCCTCGCCAAGTCTGGATCCACCTTTACATATTTCCCACTAACTGTTCGCGCCGGTTTCACTCGCTGCTAGGTTCTTATCGGTCGCAGTATGATGTTATATACCCAATAGCCTTCCTCGATAAATGTACTATCTAATACAACAGGAAGGTTTCAATTCGAAACAGAAGTTTCTGACATTAGCGCGTTCAACCAAACACTAGCTTCTGCCAGCGACTTCGTACGCGGATCCTGTTGCTTATGCCAGCGACAATGGGGTCGTCAAAATCGAAGATCTGAAACGTCTGATGTCGAATTCTTAGAGCCTGGGGACGGGAAAACAACGGGACGCGCATGACCATTCCAGACGTTCCAGATCTTTCATTTTTATAAGTCATCAGGAAATGCCCATCAGACTAAACAACTCTTGCTAAGACGTCATTCCTATGTTGTAGTGTAGCTGGGCTCTTGGAATTCCACATCAGGTATTCCAGATCTTCAGTTTTTATACGACAACAGGGAGTGCTCATCAGGCTGAACAACTCTTGCTAAGACGTCATTACTGTATATGTAATAGTGTAGCTGGGCTCTTGGAGTTCCACATCAGGCGTTCTATATCTTCAAATTTATTTTCTCAGCAGAAAATGCTCATCACGCGGAACAATTTTTGCTATGGCGCTATTTTTGTATCTCTTATAGTTTAGCTGATCTATTGCAGTTCTGCATCAGGTGTTCAAGATTCCAAGATAAATTATAACCTATATGTTGCCCAGACTTATTAGCTATACATAAAAAAAAACAATCAAATCCGTCCCGCAGTTCCGAAGATTAGCGTGTATGGAGTAACTTCTCCCGTTTTCCTAACATTTCCCTTCACTGCTCTGCTCCTATTGATTGTAGCGTGATGAAAAGTATACTATAACCAGCGCAGGAGTATGAAATATAATTGTACCAAGTTTCATCAAAATCCGTCGAGTAGTTTTTGTTTCTATAACTGTTATACAGACAGACAGACAAACAGACAGTCAATAATTTTATTAATTGCATTTTTGGCATCAGTATCGGTCCCTAATCGGCCCCTGATAGTTATTTTGGAAATATATTTTATGTACAGAATTGACCTCTCTACAGATTTATTATAAGTATAGATTACCATATTCGCTGTCTTTGTTTCTTATAACCTTGATTATGGATGAATGATCTTATCATTCACTTCAAAAAAAATACCAGTCGGTCCATCAGAGGCCTTACCATGAGTTTTCAGTTATTCTTTGACATTTTCAAATTGAAAATTTTCAGGAAAAGGAAAATTTAGTTCCTTCTTCGCACACCAGAGGCGCTGTTTTATTTTTCCATACAAGAAACGCCGTAAATACTTACTGGAAAGACGCCGTAAAGTAAAATAGTGAAAACTCGTGATAAGGGTACAGGCGTCGTAGAGAAATTGAGGAACAAACATCAAAAAAGGGATTCTTACAAATTAATTAATTTCACCTTTTCTCGATATAAGAGCTTAGGACTTATGAGATCACGCGTTTACACAAAAATCAGATTCAAACACTACTATAAAATTTTTGGAACCTTCTAGAACCTTACGCGCACCACGGCACCTCAGCATCGAACACGTGTCTTGGAGGATGGATGGCGTGACCAGCGTGGTGGGGCTGCGGGGAGCCATGGAGGAGCTCGCACATGAAGCTTATGTAGGTGATGGCCAGCCTCAGGGTCTCGATGCGAGAGAGACGCTTCTCGTACGCGAATGTTGGGACCTGATAGGGAGAAAAAGGTCTAGTTTAATGTCTAGTTATGAATAGTTGAAAGATGTGTGAGAAATAATGAGATAGGGAGCCATTTTTTATTTAAAACTAGCGGCCCGTTACGTGCTTCGCTACTTTGACAGCAAAATCCCCATCAACAAAATGATCCGCCATTTATTGAATTCATTTGTTACAAAAAATGAAGAACCGCTAGACCGATTCTGTGCAAAATTCACATAAACCATTTAATAAATAGTCCGAACAAAGCCTAAACATTTGGTTTGTATAAATGAGCCCGTTCTTGTGTTATAAAATTACAACGAAAAGTGGCATTTTTTTATATTATATATACAACGTGTAACGTTAATTGCGCAAAACCTGTCGTGGGTAACTCAGCACATGTTACTGAACAATGTTTTACCTAAAACTTTTAGAAAAAAAAAAATTAAAAAAATGAATTTTCATACTGATGGGCTCGATCAATTTCTCATTTTGTATGGACTGAGTTACCCCACGAGATGTTTTGCGCTATTAACGGTTCACGTTTTATAGATGTGTTTGCTCTTAATGACCTCAATCTACCCCAGAGGCAAAAATGAGACATACGATGACGCGAACTCACCTCGGAAGGAGCTGGAACTCCATGTGCACTAACGGAACACAGTATAAACTATTTGACGCCGGATTAAGACAGGATGGTTGACACAATACAAGCGATCTCAAACTAGGCCTACCACCGCCATTGGTCTTACTGCCACCTTTATTGGTTTTATCGAAGAAATCTTGTGACTACTCACAATGCCAGCGTCATGATCGATGGCAATTGAATAAAGCGTGGACATGACAAAGAGATAGCATAGTTACCCGCCGGCTACGCCACTGTAGGAGTTTTAAGAGGGAACATCTATTTGTATAACAAAAATAAAAATACCTACCTTGTTTTCAAGCTAGCTAGTTGGAGCAGTACCCTTGATCATACGCCGCTTGGCGAGACTAAGCCATTTTTAGGGAAAATATTATCTGTTTATACTTAACTTGTCTGCAGAAAGAGTCTTCAAACGTAGCTGCATCTGCACATATCCATCGGATGTGGATAATTAGTAACAATCTTCCAATGAAGAACCACTCTGAGGTGTAGGTAGATAAAAGCTACAACGTACCTACTTCATGTTTACAGTAATATTTTCATGTAACGACCCGCGCCAGAATAATATCAAGTTCAATGCCCATACAAACCTGGAACTAAGAACTGAAAGCATGCGGTTTCAGTTGCAATTGTGTTGATGATGTGCCGTAGCTCCACTACAGCAACTGTTAACCGTACATTGTTTTACCTAAGAATGGTTTAATGTAAAATCAAGTACAAACCTTCCTCCGCAACCTATCGAAGCCCTCATTAAGGTTGAAGGTGCGTCGCTGCTCGCGAATGTTGGCGGCGCGTCGTTGCGCGACGGAGGCGACGCGATGCCTCGACTTCTTGCCACCTGGCAACGGACACGCATTGTTTTAGCTTAAGTATTCAATACCAACCTTCCTACGCAACTTATCGAAGGCTTCATTGAGATTGAACATGCGTCGGCGCTCGCGAATGTTGGCGGCGCGACGTTGCGCCACGGAGGCGACCCGGCGTCGTGGCTTCTTGCCTCCGGACGGGACTCGGGCGCCCGCGCGACCTCCGCAACCCGCCGCCGACCACACTGGTCAGGCCAATTTGTTATTTAATAGGAATTTAAAGCGCCAGAACCACCTTAATATTTGACGTAAGTAGCCATTATCCATTCTGGTACGCTAGCAATAAAAAGTTAATAAAGAGAAGCACAAAACAGTGTCGCATTTTGTCCGATAGCTGTTGTGAAAAACTAGAGGAAAAAACTTAATCAAGAAAGAGAACATTCAGAGATACTTTCGTTCTGGGAGAACTCGATAAATAGGTCGTTCTCTATTCCTGATGCAGGACCTATAGCTATTAAATGTGCAATCATCATCATCATATCAGCCGTAAGACGTCCACTACTGAATGTGCAATGGTCTTCTTAAATTGTGTACCCAGTAACAAACTGATTGTAAGTTTCTTGAACGAAAAAAATATCTACTAATGGCTTCCTCGCCGGCGGCGGCGATGGTAAAACTGTTTCAGGTTGCTGGTAGAGCATCACAAGACTGCAACCAGTTCTGCTTAAAAGAAGTAGTAGTATCACTGCAAGCTAATGACTCCCGATTGTTTTTACAAACGAATTTAAATAATTGTTTACAGCTATAATCAATAGTTAATACAAGTGTAGTAGTTACCCAGGTCAGCCGGCGGGAACGCCAGGATGTCAGGGTATGGCACGGGTGCTGGCGGAGCGTCCCACAACGGCCCGTACGGAGACACCTCGCTACCCTGGACAACAGACAGGCAAAATCAAAGTGAGAAGTGGAAACTTCGTATGTTCTATTATTCTTTTCAGATTAGTTTCGTTGCAGGATCCAAGACAGTTAAGTTCATTCTCAGAAACACGTCGAGTTTATTGTTTCTGTGGTCGCCACTGTTGATACTGGCTTTCAGGAGTTGCAGTGGACCATTCCCAAAGGAATGGTGCGGTACGATTATCCCAAAAAAAACTCAATGTCCAGCAATCAGTTTTTTACTAGTGCGCTTTTGATTTCATTGCGGGATCCCCAGTTACACAAATTGATTCAGTCAGTACCAGTTTTGCTTTATTACATGAACCTCCCGAAAACATTTAAAGAAAATTACAAGATAATAACGACTGTTTTATGGAACACCATAGATTTTGCTTGGGATCTTGGTGAAAACTACGTAAACATGGGATGGGAGGGGCTGTCGGACTTGTACTGACTAAACACAGGGGTTCTTCAATAGCCATTTACGTATCAGGGTCATGGTTACCTGAGACAGTCCCGCGACCCCATCAGGCTTTGGCCTTCTAAGGGCCCCGTCAATAAGATGAGTATGCCAGCCGATATCATAGAGCATTGGGTGAAACCTCAGATTAAACAAATAGGTCACAATACAATCTATTTCTTTTATCCGAAGGTGAGATAATAAAAAATATAATTCTAAAAACTTACTGCTGAGCTGCTCCAGACGTGCGGCGTCTCGCTGCCGTATGACATCAGCGGGAAATGAATCTTGATACCTTTGCACAGACTCCTGGACAAAACTGACACCACCTTTCACTCACTGGGCTTCAGGGACCAACACACTGAGTCTCAAAGACCGACCAAGAGCTACCAAGCACCAATATGAACTAAATCAAATCATATCTTCACGCTTCACCCCGATAGCTTCATACTTTTATTAATTCTCCTTACCAAGCGAAAATCCACCCTAAAACTTTTTGGCTACAGTTCAAAATCTATCTGTGCGGGCTTAAAGTAACCCCTAGCCATGGTAACGTCAGTCTTCTCGCTCCTGATTGGTGGAAGGAAGGGAGAGATGAGGGTGGTGGGCTGTGATTGGTCGCAGCAGGCGCAAGAGGCGGGCTGTATCGACCTAAGCTCTTGTTCCTGAATTTTGCTGTAAAACTGTTTTTAATGTATGAAAAATAATTACCTTACCTGGTAAATTTTGCGCTGATTTTTATAATTTGTAATCATACAGTTAATATTTTGTGAGAAAATTGTAGTAGGTACTGTTTTTTTTTTTTTTAGCGTGGTAAAATCATCAAATGAGTCCTCCAACCCCGGGCAGGGCGGGAGGGACTGTCAGACTTTTACTGACTAAAATCCACGGTGTCCTTCGATAGCCCTTTCTGTTCCGGGGTCACGGTAAGGAAATAATCCCGCGACCCCGGCAGGCTTTGGCCCTCTGAGAGGGGGCCCCGTCACTATGCTGACGCTCTTTGAGGCGCGCGTGGGACACGACGCGCCGTCGACCCGGGCATGGTCCTTGGTCGGGCAGCGAGTTGCCCTTTACTCGCTGCCCGCATGCCCGCGCCTACGGTGGCCGGAGATCATCTGCTGACGTCCGACGCCGCGGGCGCCTACGACTGCGGTTGGGGCGGAGGGAGGACGCTGTCCTCGCTCTCAAGCGGCCCGCCTCCTCCTTCACGAGCATTACTGCCTCGCAGAAGGAGCTCACCGCTTCCCACTCCGTCTCGCCCCGCAGCATGGCCGCAACCAATGCCGGGCGCGAGAGGTCTCCGCCTATCGCCGCCGTGAGGACACGTCGGTGCTCTGCTCAAGCGGGGCAGTCTTGCACCGTATGCTCTACTGTGTCCTCCGGGCGATCTTCGCAGTGGTGGCACCAGGGCGTTTCCTCCTTCCCCATCAGGCACAGGAACCTCCCGAAACTTCCGTGTCCGGTGAGGACCTGCGTCATCCGATAGGTCAGGACGCCGTGACGTCTCTCTAGCCACTCCTCAAAGAGGGGTCTTACCGCCGCAGTAGTAGGTACTGTAGTAGTAACAATTTCAATTTGTTTCAGTTACGACTCCGTAATTATACTTAACGAAGATTTTCCATCATGTAATTTTTGTTTGTGATTTCTATATTTAAAAAAAAATGAAATTCTTTTGAAAAAAAGGTAAAAATTAATTAATTAATTGAAAATACTTTCAGAAAAATAATTGTAGATCAATAGATTTTGTAATGATACATAGGTATGCTGTTTCTTTTTTTGCTGAATTGTAGATTATTATTAACTTTTTGTTTTAAGATTTTCTCTTTACAAAACTACATCGGCGATTAGTATAGCGCTTGGAAAATAGAAGAAAATGTCGTTCTCTTGTATTATTTTTTGAGATCGTTAAATGCTGGTTACTAGGAAACTTTTAATTCCTTGCTCCATGATATAACTGCTCGAACGTTATTTTATCAAGATTTAGGAGTATTAAGAAACATTAGTAAGTATGTAACTTTAATCTACAAGCCAGAGTTTCAACTAGCTGTTGCCAACGGCTTCTCCCGCCCGCAACAACTCGAAAATTACCCCACAGGAATATAAAATCGGGATATAAACTATCCAGATTATAAACTACGAGTATCTGTGTACCAATTATATCCAAATCCGTTCAGTACTTTTTGCGTGAAAGAGTAGAAAACATCCATACATCCTCACAAACTTCCGCATTTATAAAAAGTAAGATAAGATTAGGGATTAAGCCGCATTTTCACTAGGGGATATTTGTTCCGCGACTCTTGCTCGATGTCGTAATAAACGTGTCCTGAGCGACGTCGGGCGACATCGCGCGTGATGATAATTCGTGAATATTTACGGGTCGCGGCTCGCGCAACTTGTCTATGTTGACTCTAGTAAAAACTGGCCAATGTAAACAAGGGAAATGTAGAGCGACATTGTCCCAAAAAGTTGCAGAGACATACCACGTCACACGTGAATGTTGGGCGATATGTCTCCTAGTGAAAATGCGGCTTGACTTATTCGTTTTATATTAAAACCCACTAATTTCCGAACCCAACTTGTCGCAATGCACCTGCATCCAGTAAACCCAATTCGAATCACATCAGATAATCTGTTATTGATCATAACGCATTACCAAGATAGGCGTGACCCAAACAGATGGCAGATTGGCCACGCGTCCATTGTCCAATATAAAACTGACAGAAACGAGGATATTTTGTCAAATCTGACGCGAAATTAGCACGGATGGGGTAAAGTAGGGTAATAGTGTTATTCATGCTTTCATCGAGGGTTATATTGAAATGTTAATTTTGGTGTTTTTGCGTTGACAAGTGTTCGACCGAGAATAATCTGATTTGGATTGATTTTCATTAATTTTGGTACAGCGAAAAGGAACAGATCCGAAAGGCTTGATATTTATCTATGCGATAAAAGCTCTCTAATAAAAGCCAATAGATTATAATCGCATAGGTAGGTACCTTTATTTTATACTAGCTCATGTCCGTGAAGTTTAATAAATTATACCACGGGAACGCAAAATCTGAATAAAACTATCGTATTAAATATGCTAATCCAACTTATAAACTATCTATGTACCTACCGAATTTCATCCAAATCAGTTCAGTAGTTTTTGCGTGGAAGACTAGCAAACCGTACATCATCAAACTTTCACGTTTATAATATTAGTAGGAAGTAGAGGTTAGTTCCTAGGCGGATGTGAGATAAAATCTCTTATAAAACCCTATAAGATAGTACCAAATACTAATCTTCATTATAAAGTAGCTCATGCCCGCGGCTCGTGATTCTCCGGGATAAAAAGTATCCTCCATCTAGGTTACAAATTATATGTGTACCTTCCAAGCATTATTTTCCGTTCAATGGTTTTTGTGATATTAAATAATAATAAAAACATCTTAAAAATTAGATAAACTTATTATTTTATGAAAAAGAGTAGGTAGGTATGTATTTTATTTGACTCTTTTTAATCTTTCGCATTTATACTAGTAAAAAGTTAGATAATATTATGATTATTATTTTATAAAAAAAAAGTATTTTATTTGACCCTTTTTATCCTTTCGCATATAAAGTACTTACTAGTAAAAATAAGATATGATTATTATTTTAATGAAAAACTTTTTAAATTGACTCTTTTTAATCGTTTTATGAAAAAAGTATTTTATTTGAATTTGACGCTTTTTAATTTTTATTTCTACTACCCTCACTTCTGATAAAGTGACAGCAATGAGCAGCCATCTTAGTGCTGTTAATCGACGTTTGGCCACCAAAAGGAAAGCACGATCGCGTTGCCGTGCATGTGTCGAATCATATTATAAAACATGTCCGACTTTTCGTCTACTATTGTGCTATAATGCCTTTTAATCGTATCAAAACAATCCTAGACAATAATTTGTGTGTGCCTACCGTGCTGTGAAAGACTTACAAGAAGTCGATATAGTGACGTCACATCCAACCACGTGGCAGGGAGCTGCATCAGCGAGCTTTATCCTAGCCTGGACAAGGGTGGAGCTAAAGGTTAGTGGAATCAAATTTCCTGTGCTAGTTGCTAGCTAGCAAGGATCTGAATTTTACCCAGTTTACATGATGATTTTCTATGATCTCATGATTACAGACCGTTACTAGTCCAAATTAAATGCCACAATATAATTGCCACTAACGTTAAATCTAATCTAATAACTTTAAACGAGCAATTTTTTTTGTATATTTATATATAATCAGGATCTCGGAAACGGCTCCAAGGATTTTCATGAAAGTTACAGATTAGGGGTTTTTCGGCTCAAGGAATCGATTTATCAAGGTTCGAGAAAAGCTCGGTTCCCAAGATATAGACATTTTAAAAACTGAGCGAAGCTCGGTCAACCAGATATTGGAATATTATATTAGGTCTAGGAATAGAGAAGATAATAGAAGGATAATAGATATAGAATACTTTTAGCGCAATTTACACAACGACTCTGCTAAAATTGAAGACTTGATTGCTAGCTCTCGGAATCGCAGCACGGCAGCAACCAGTGCCGGATTTTAGGGGAGTAAGGCGAGCGAGACGCGTGCCCCAGGGGTCAGCGTCTGGGGACGTCATAATCTTCTACATGCTTGATGCATGTGCATAGTGTAAGATAATTATAATTTACATAAATAAGATAAAGTGCTATCTCTCTAGAAATTATATGAGCTGAGCGGGACAGTAGCTACGGCGAGCGGCCTGCATTACCAGAAAGCGGAAAATCGTCCGATCATGTAGTATCTTGTCTCATTCACAATTATTATTGCTTAGGCCGAGGCTACACTAGGCCCCGAAGTGACCTGCGAAACATGAGCGATTAATAAATGAATGCTCACATATTTGGCTACACCGCACATCAGCGATAACACGCGCGTGTAATTCGTTTCGCGCTCTTCCTGTCGCATCGCAAATCGCTGCCTAATGTAGCCTCAGCATTAACTTTTTTATTTTTGCCAATTAATTTGAAAAACTTGAGAGCGGGCGATGTTGCTCCGGTTTTACGGGGGTTGTCAGCGACTCTCAACGAGCTGCTGAAAATACCTGCTACCCTGTAAAATATCGCTCCATCTAGTCCAAAAAGGCTCCTTTTTAGCATTACGTAACGTATTGGTATGAAATTGTTCTATATCAGATGCTTATCTATTCTATTCATATGATATTGCTAAAATGGCATTTTTATATCCTCTGAGCACAGCCAAAGTGAAAATCCCAAATACTCAAAACTCAATCCTTAAATCCTAACAAGAATGTCTTTATCCGTGTCAAATTATGAGATTTAGCAAAACATGTCAACGAATTACACGCTTCAATTACGTTTACAATAGAAAAGGGGACAGTTATTAAAAGTCAGGGGGCTTCGGCCGCACGTGGCGTCGAGGGACAAAATATGTTTTGATATGATAACTAATGCTTTGTATTGTGATCTAATTGTTTAGGGGCCTGTCTTGTACGCAAGTGTTCTGTTTTATAGTGGTTTATGTTTTGAATTGGGTATTTGAAAGTAATTTTTGAATTGTACCTAATTTAAAATTTACATGATTTTAATGGTGATTCAACTGGAGCCCCGCATTAACCTCAAAGTTAATGCGGGGCTCCAGTTGAAACTACAGTTTATATTTTTGTTCAAAATCAACAACTGTTGTTCGTCGACGGCGACTTACGCCCGAAATTATTATTCACACAATCGCAATCCAAATCTCGTTCGTTTTTGTTTTTACAGACGAAAATTGAAACCGAACATAGCAACCAAGATAGATTATTAATTTCCAGCGTTAGAGAATAGTATGACTTCCAGTTGGTTTTTAAGCTAGGTTAGCTCATAATCAAATTCTTAACTCTATTTGTGGATTTAAAAGGTTTTTATTTTTTACTAGCTGTGCCCGCGATTCGTTCGCGTGGATGTCGGAACTCAACAATGTATTTTTTTTTAAACAATGGATTTTTTCTAAAGAAAAAGTGGCCTTAGTTACCCCTTATTACATCACCTCCCTGCCAATAGAAGTCCCGTCAAAATCGGCTCAGCCATTTCAGAGATTAGCCATTACAAACAGACAGACAGAAAGACAGACAAAAATTGTAAAAAATGTTATTTTGGTGTATGTACCGTATTTATTCGTATGCATGTAGTAAAAAACGGTTATGGTATTTCAATATTACAAACAGTCACACCAATTTTATTTACCTACTATATGATAGATGGTTTCCACTTTGAGAATAAGTATGTATGTACATAATGTTATAGGTATATTTCCCTGTATATAATCTTTTTTATTTTCCCGTATAAAACTAGTTGAATTTGCAGAGCATTCAGAAACCTGCTGTTTCTGAACTTTTGTTTCTCTATACTCAAATCGGACTACTACATAGGTCATTGAAAGGACTTTTTGTAACTAGTGCCTTTTTATAAATTCAATTTATTAAATTTTCTGATCTCCACACGAGCGTACAATCGCCTTTTCTGCGCAAATGCTCTAATATGTTTTTAATAAGTCGGAACCGAAGATAATTTAATGCAGCGTTTGGACACACTTCCACACATTGCGGGGATGACGCGGGGGACTTGGCGAAGGGTAGTGATTACTTAGGGGATGATATTTCTGTTCTAGGTACCTATATTCGGTTTTATTTTTCAAAATCTGTTTTCGTTGCTAACCGTGCCTACTTTTTGGAATAAGGGCTTCGCGGCTTAACCAGTACAGTAGTAGGAAAAACCATCCAGAAAAACGTCAGCTTAGTCAAATACATGTTTGATCAATAGTTAAATGAACGTTTGTTAAAATCTCACACATTTTATTTAACTTTACAAAATATATAGGATTTAACGAATAGTTAACAACTCAGACCGATTTGTCTGCTCATAAACATCCACCCGCAATAACTTCAGTTCATCCGTGATCATGGTCAGGGGCGCCCGCCAACTCCGTGGGTGCTCTGGTGCTCCAGCACCCACGAGAGGTGAATAGTGGGTGCTCGGCACCCACATTACCTCTCAAAAATACGATTACTCGTACATATAAGTAGCTAGATATGTCATTAAAAAAGCTGGAGCACCCACGGAAATTTTAAAAACTCGGCGCCCCTGATCATGGTGCTTGCTCGCCCTATTACTATAGCTGTTCCCTATTCCCATTGTTGAGTCAGTGTTCGGAGCTGAACCCAGTGCCTCCGCGTCAGGACATGCGTTGACACTTTGTCATCCTTAGCCGCTTTTGAATACAATTATACAACAGAACTGACAACGTGATGACGAACTCCAATAAAAATCTCACCTTTTGTTTTATCATGTTTAGATATCTTATCTATTGAGTTTCGCTAGGTAGTTTAGTTTTACCCTGTATTTCGATACATTTTGTTTGAGTCCTTTTGCACCGAGCCCCTAAGACCGCTTGTATACGTCCGTTTTTTTCACCGGACAACGGACCGTTTTTTTTACAACGCGATCAATTTACGCCGGACTGATATCCGGTGCATGTACACACTTTCATTATAAGTCATACACCACCGCGAATCCGGAGAAAAAAAGGGCCGATGTCCGGTGAAAAAAACGGACGTATACAAGCGGCCTAAGGCCGCTGCCTCGAATCTTGCGGGCAGCGGCGCAGCGGCGGCGGCGGTGGCGCGGGAGCGACGCGTTCGTCGCAGACCCGTTCTCGAAACTAGCGGGCAGATCGCGCGTCACTATAGCCGCGTAGTGTTGTGTTCATGATTTTGTCGTCGAGATATTTGTTTTTATTCGCGAACGAAATGTCTGAACAATGACGGCAACATCTTTTTTATTCAAATTTATTTTATTTATTTATTTATTTAAACTTTATGCACAAGTTACAAAAACATGTACAAAGGCGGACTTAATGCCTTGGGCATTATCTCCCAGTCTACCTTTATTCCTAACGCTCGATTAATTGTGGTCAAAACACTAGAGCGCAGGCGCGCGGGCGGTGACTGTTTGTCTAGTACACCGCTCGCTGCACGCTCCCGCCCCGCTACCGCGCCGCTGTTTTCGAGAGTCGGTCCATTTGATTATACGCATAACATCCTGCGCCCGCGCCACCGCCGCCGCCACCCCGCTGCCCGCAAGATTCGAGGCAGCGGCCTAACAGAGGCCTTATCACAAGATTTCCTTACAGCGTAGGTATGTAGGTACAAGTATTTACGTTTATTTTACGGAGCGCCTCTAATGTACGAACGAGGAACTATATATTTTCGCGAAATTAACGATTAAGTTACGTCACAAAAACAAGACATGCAAGGGCTTCAGAGAGCCAAAGCCTGATGGGATAACGGGATTGTCTTATCAGGTAACGTGGCTATGGAACGTAAAGGTCTATTGGATTTAGTCGGTACGAGTCTCACCCTCCCGTTCCGCCCCGCGGGAGGACTCATTTGATGATTTTACCAAGATAAAAAAACCTGATGATCTGGAGCCCAAAAAAGTTATTTAGAATTTATCGCGAAAAACCATACAAAAGAAAAACACCATAATATTATTAATCAAATACAATTTAATATACTATCTTACATTATATTATAGCTCTATATTCTGCTCCGTTCTTCTTCCCTATTCGTCGATTCTTGTTCGGAGCTGACGGCCGGTTCTCGATGTCAGGAGCCCTCCTTCGCGGGCACTTTGCCGTTCTCCGTCGCTTTGGTCGTGATGCGCTCCATCACCTCGTGGTTGTAGGTGGAGTGCAGCATAAGGCCTAGGACTCCAGCCCTGTAGGAGAAAATTATATAGTCAATAATTAAGATTCGTTGATATGTCCTAGTTTTGCGTGTACGACTAAAAGCCGAAATACTTTATTCCAAATTCCAACGGGACTCTTCGCCCACAAGACACATCTCCAATGATCAGATTAATGTAGGGAGCGACTGCCTATCGGACCTCCACAACCCAGTAACTGGGCAATACGATTACCACGAACCATGGTAAGACTGGTTGTCAGACTTAAGAGCTTCTGACTAATAGTAAAGACTGTCAAAGATCTACAAATGACAGCCGGGACCAACCGACGGCTTTAAGTGCTTTCCGAGGCACTGAAGAAACTCGATATGACAGATGGTCACCCACCCACAGACCAACCTCGTCAAGCGCGGCTTAACCCGGAAGATTGGCCTGTGCGGCTGTAATTATTTTGTCACGAGTTCCTCAGTCAGTGAAGGAAGATGCAGGCTTCATTTCCATTTGCAGGGTTTAAACAAACCTAACCAAACGGAACTTCCGGGTGTCCCTTGATAGGCCCGCAGTCGGCGAAGTCCTGTTGGCGAATTGTCCTATCGGCGAAGAGTCCCGTCGAAGTTAAGTCTTTTCAGTGTTCAGTCTGTCGACGTAGTGCCTGTCGTTCAGTGAACACTGTCAAGTATTACTAGAGAAATTAAAGTTTCGGTCGTTAATTGGTTACAAACTAAGATTGAGATTGCAACAGAGATAGATTATTATTTCCAGCATAGGTCAACTTACCTAGAAGCCATGGCCAGTCTGATGCTCCTCTCTTGTTCAACCAGCTCATCCAACTTCAGCCACTGCCGGACCCTCTCCATGTCGATCTCAGCCCTCCTCAGTTTCTCCCACTGATAGTGCTTCAAGCAGGACTTCTTTGGAGCCCTGCAGAACTCCCCTGTAGGTTTGAACACGTTGCGCACGAGTGGGCAGCCGCACACGTCGTTGTCGCCCACTTTAGGGTCTTTGAAGTGCTCTGGGCACATTACCTGGGGAATAAATGGAGAATTAAGTATTGTTAGAAGCTTTATCGTTATAACGACACGGTACGTTATTTCCCACACGGATCAAAAGTTTTAGGACCTACAGGTCGTTTTTCCAGTTGAAATACCTGGTGGGCTACCATGAACTCTTAACGCGATCCAGTTGTGCAAAAGGCTGTGCGAAAGAGATGGCGCTAGACGACTTGTATAGCTCTCTCTTTCCCACAGCCTAAACTGGATCGCGTCGTTAAGAGCTCGTGGTTAGGCACCTGGTGACTCCTTTTTATATGGGTAAAGACATATTATGAAACGAACTTGTTATTACATTTTGTTCAAAAAAGAGCTAAACCGTTGCCCTGAGAGAGTGCTGAACATTTGACACTTTTTGAAGTCATCTAAACTGAAAATCGACAAAACAAAAATACTCATAGCGCCATCCACTCAAAACTAATTAGACAGTTTCCCTCCATTAACAACATGTTTAGTAAGCGAACTTGCTCATGACATGACGCAAATCATTCAATTTTTAAAAAAAATAAATGAAAATCGTCCTTGCTGCTACGATCATAATGATGCAATTCGACTGAATTACATCGTCGTGGCGAGTGTGTTTTGCTTTTCCTAGTAAATATGAGGCTTCTCAACAAGACCTGAGTAAGCGCATGCAGGAGGCCAATGACCTTGTAGACCTGGTCACATACAATGCGGAGAGGTATGAGTCCCTGACAAATACCCTCTCTTGCAACTGTAGCTGCTCACAGAGACCCCTGGCAGAGCATGTTTCACCCACACCCTCTACAACCCAACCTGCTTTTATAAATAACAATTTAATTAATACAACTTATGTTTTTTCTGATGAATTTGGTAAAGGTTTTGGAAGTATTTTTAATCAGTGTTCTCAAAACTATATAATTAATAATTGTTTACCCGGTGCCAGTTTGAGCCAAATAATAAATTATATTAAATTAACAAATCGATGCTTCCGACAACAAAAGTCGTAAACACCAAAATAGCACTTTTGGTAATCAACGAAAAACAAAAAATAATTTCATTTTTGGCTTATATCTTTTTAACTTTAAAAGTTGTAAAATTGTGTTCTATACAAGAAATACGTAAAATACGATGGTGTTTCATAATATATTATTGCTATTTATGTCAAAGCCTTATTTTAAAAGTTAGCTTGGACATACACCCCAGAAAATTCAAGAAGTTGGTATTTACGACCACTAACAAATCAATGGAGAACGATTTGTCTAACGGAAGTTAGAAGTATGCACCAGTTTTTAAATACAATAGTTCTGGGTTTGGTTTTAATAACCATATACTGAAATAAAAATGAGTGTAAACACCACGATCTGATACGATGGTATGTAACAAACATGGAAATATCTGAAGCAAATCAATGGATTTAAGACTGTAAGTTGAGTTTTCATTACTTGTAATAAAAACAATAAAATAAAACACAAATTGACATAATTAAAAATTATACCTTTAGGACCTGGCAGGTCCTAAAGGTATAAAAATACAGTTAAGTAAGTATATTATAGGCATCGTCCCGTATAATTTAATCAAGCGTTTGTTACAAGATGCCTATAGTGTTCTACCTCCAACGGCGTACCTAACCAGCCAGACATAATTCAAAATGTTAAGTAATCATTTTGTTTCATTGATTTCAAGAAGATTTTATAATCACGACATTTTTTTAAAACGTATTGATAATGAATTACAAAAAAATATAAGTATACATTCTACCAAGCTTACTGCTCTAATAATTTTAATAAACAATGCCCATTTTCACCAACGCCCTTAAAAATGTAGGTAGTTCATCTTTCTAGATCTTGTTTGTTCGGAAAGCTTCTGTACTGTGGTCTACCTAACTTTTAGTGTCGTTGGTGAAAATGGGAAAGTGTTATCGACAAGATAATAAAAAAGTAGATGCAAAACATAATACGACACGTTATAGAAAATCAGGTCTTCAAATTTCTGATTAATAATCTTCTGTCATTGGATAGAAGATTATTAACCAGAAATTTGAAGACCTGATTTTCTGATAGAAGATAATTAATCAGAAATTTCATCTTCCTCGTCAGTCTCAGGAAGAGTATCAATGACATTATGAGACTGACAAGGAAGCTGTTTGTATTCGGCATGAAACCGTTTGTGTATTGTCCCCTGATCACACAATCGTTGCAGATAATGTATTTAGCTGCGGTAATTGGTAGTTTATCCGTATATAGCTGTTTTGGAGTCAACTGCTTTACTCGATTATATTGTAATTCTAACATTTCTTCTGTATTTTCTTTTGATTTATTCTTCCCTTTTCCCTTTCTTTTACGCTTGACATCTTCGAACAACTTGATTCGATGTGTAATTGCATCTTCTTTCATCGAATATTTGAGTCCTATTTGGTTTAAATTGGTCTTTCTGAAAGTTGCTACTCTAATGTTTCTCCAATTAATATTCTTTAAGGTTTCTTAAAGTATAGTATTTCTTTCTTTTTTCTTATAGTACGACCTACATAATTCAATTTTCAAACCAATTCTCCAAGACCAAGTGACATTACGACAATTGTTTCTCAGCAGAGCTTACGTTTTAAAAGTGATTGTGGGGTGTAATTACAATTAATTATGTATTCATGTTTTTACGACCGACAGCTGTTTGTACGTTGTATTATACGACCTGCACGGTTATTCGGTTCTAAGCAATATGAGTTATACATACCCTCTTTTCTAAAAAATCTTGATTATACTAGTAAAAATTTTGGGTGTAAAAGTATTTTTTTTAGGCGAATATTTTTTTCACATTTTTAGATCGACGCAGCGCCAAAAATTAAGTAGGGCTGCATTCTTAACTCATTTTCGCCAAAATGGCGTTTACGACATTTGTTGCCGGAAGCATCGAAATATTAATCCCAATTCCACTGTGATATTGTTGATTGGGAATAGCTTAGCTGTTAAAAGGAAGGACATAACAGAGTGCATTGATTTGATGTTGCATCTCAATGTGACTAATAATAATAATTGTAAATTCATTTTTTCTTCTCTGCCGTTTTCACATTGTTTGTCCAATGAGCAAAATAGGCATATTTATAATCTCAATCTTTTGTTATATAATAGGACTTGTCGTCACAGTAATGAAATCTTGTATTTTGATATTAACAATTTTTTAATTGATTACAGGCTAACTAGTTATTCTATGTATTTGCCTGCTAGTTGTAGGAGACTTATTGCTAATCTCTTAGTATATAATATACACAGTCACACTGGTACTATTGTGCCTATGATTTCTGATAGTAGTGTTGATAATAATCTTGATTCACTTAATTGTTTAAACTGTTAGGTGCGACAACAGGCAAGCTACATATGTTGAATGTTGTGCATCAAAATATGCAGGGTTTGTCCGGCAAGGAGTTAGAGTTAGGTTTATTTATGGAACACCATCAGGTTCAGGTCTTATGTCTGACTGAACACTGGTTGAAGGAGCATGAATTAGCGTTTTTCAATGATGATAATTTTACTGTGCAAAGTGCGTTTGTGAGAAAGGGTGCTATTCGTGGTGGTTCTTTGGTGCTTGTTTCAAACAAGTTAAAATGTAAACAACGTTTAGATTTAGTAAATCTTTCTGTCGAGCGTGTTATCGAATTGTCTTGTGTGGAACTTGAGAACTATGTAATAATTTGCGTCTATAGACCCCCTTCTGGGGATTTTACTAGTTTTGAATCAGTAATGGAGGACTCACTGAGTAAATTAAGATCATGTAATAAAAATATAGTTGTATGTGGAGATTTTAATGTTAATATTTTAGATGCAACTCCACTAAGTGTCAGACTACTTAACCTTTTCAAATCTTTTAATTTAATAAACTTATTTTTTGAACCAACTAGAATCACTGCGTCTTCGTCGACTTGTCTTGATAACATGTTTACAGATTCTGATACTGAAAATAAAGTAGTGTTAAATGACTTAACGTCTGATCACTGTGGTTTGATGGCTAGCTTCCCTATGCCTTTACGTAAAAAAACACACAAGATTGAATGTAGGCCTTTTACAGCTGGTCGATGTAACAAATTCAAGAATAATGTAGCTCATAAACTTACGCCAGCTATAGTTGAATCAGAAAATCCTAATAAAATCTATGGAGCCCTTTTTGATGTTGTTAAAAAAGAATACCAGTCCACTTTCAAGACCAAAATTATCGACAAAAATGGAACCTCAGTTGGCTTTAATCAATGGGCTACACCAGGCATTTATAAAAGTAGAGCGAGATTGTACGAGTTGTATGGTTTGAAAAAATACATGTTTGATACTCCTTTTCTAGAATACGTTAGAAAATATTCAAAATTATTTAAAAAGATTTGTGTTATCGCGAAGTCAAAATTTTTAAGCGAAACAATTAAAAATTCTAGCAACAAGGTTAAAGCTACTTGGAAAATTATCAATAGCGAAACAGGAAAAGCGGTTAAACAAGAAAATCAATTAGAGATTTTGATAGACAATAAATTAGTTTCAAATACGGCTGCCGTAGCTGATGCATTCAACCAGTTTTTTGTAAATATTCCTGTTTCTACAACTCGCTCCTTAAGCTCGTCGCCGTCTAAAGCTGAAAACTTTTTGCATCGTAGTGTGCCTAAATGCAGTAACATATTTAACTTTCAACACATATCTCCGCGTGACGTAATTAATGTTTTCAACAAGCTTAAATCTAAAAATACTGGTGATTATTGGGGCATTTCAGTTAAACTCCTAAGTAACATTATCGACATCGTAGCTCCTTATCTTGCAATTACTTTTAATAAATGTGTTGATCTGGGTACTTTTCCCGATCTCATGAAGAACAGTAAAGTCATACCATTATTTAAATCAGGCAATAAAAATGATATTGGTAATTTCAGACCAATATCCATCTTACCTGCTTTTAGTAAAATATTTGAAAAAATAATACTCGAACAGTTGCTTAGACATTTTAATGTAAATGACCTCCTGCATAGCGAACAATATGGCTTTACGAAAGGTCGTTCAACGACTGATGCAGGTGTTGCTCTGCTGAAGCACATTTATAAGGCGTGGGAGAGCAGTAAAAATGCAATTGGTGTTTTCTGTGATTTATCTAAAGCGTTTGACTGCGTACACCATGGCACACTATTGCGAAAATTGCGTTATTATGGAGTCCAAAATGAAGCCCTAAATGTAATAGATTCATACTTAAATAATAGACTCCAATGTGTAGATATAAATGGTTCCAAATCTTCCGGTCAACATGTTCAGCTAGGCGTGCCTCAAGGCTCGATTCTGGGTCCGTTTTTATTTTTGGTCTATATCAATGACTTGCCATATCTTTTAAAGGGCGTTTGTGACGTTGTATTATTTGCAGATGACACTTCTCTTATATTTAAAGTAGATAGAAATAGACAAGATTTTGACGATGTAAACACCGCATTAACACTGGTCACGGATTGGTTTACAACTAACAATCTGGTTCTTAACGCTAAAAAAACTAAATGTATAAAGTTCGCCTTGCCAAATGTTAGAAATCTAGGACCTAATATTGTCCTAAGTAATGAACAGCTTGAAACTGTTGATTCAGCTGTGTTTCTGGGTATAAGAGTCGATTCGAAAATTCAATGGGGTCCGCATATAACAAGCTTGGCGGGAAGGCTCAGCTCGGCTGCCTATGCTGTCCGTAAAGTAAGACAATTCACGGACGTTGATACAGCTCGACTAGTTTATTTTAGTTATTTTCACAGCGTTATGTCCTACGGAATTTTATTGTGGGGAAAAGCCGCTGACATTCAAAATATATTTGTATTGCAAAAACGAGCTGTTCGGGCAATTTACCAGCTGGGTTCTAGGGTTTCTCTGAGAGACTTGTTTAAAGAGATTGGCATTCTGACGGTGGCATCTCAATTCATCTTTGCCAACATTATGTATATTAGGCAGAATTTACATCTGTATACTAAAAACAGTGATATTCACAATTTTAATACTAGATATAAGCACCACCTACGTGTTCCCTTTCATCGGCTTCATAAAGTTCATAGCTCATTTGTAGGGCTCGGCATAGTTTTTTATAATAAACTGCCTTCATCTTTGTTAGACTTACCTTTTAATGCCTTTAAATCTAAGATCAAATCTATCCTTTGTTCTAAGGCATATTATTCGTTAAATGACTACCTAAACGATAAGAGCAGTTGGTCGCTCGGTTGAAATTATGACTGCGTTCATGCTCTTTCTCCAGTTCTTTTTTTTTTTTTTTTTTCCCGACAGGTTATATGAGTTCATATAATTGTTTATTTATTTTTTATTTTATTTTTTTTGACTTAGTTAAGTCATTTAGTCTTATTTCTATGTACATTTTGTTGTTTTGTGTGTGTTTTTTATTATTTTTTTTTATTTTTATGTATGTGTTTGTTTTATATTATGTTGATTCATTTTTTGATTTTAATGTTTTATTTAATGTTCTAACAAACAGTTTTGCACTATGAAAAACTAGCGACCACGACTTTTAATCTTATTTTAGTAGTGTATTTGACTGAGGAACCGGCGGCAAGTTGTCATGCTCCCTTAGTTGACATTGCTTGCGGTAGCGTCGAGGGTCGGGTTGTCTCCTACCCACTTACATGGCGTGGGGGAGTAGCTGATCTTTGCGTTATACTCGTGAACGGGTGCTGCTTGTGGTGTCTGGTCGACTTGCTGATCTTTGGTTTTGTTATATGTAATTTAATTTATTTTCTAGTTGTTTTTTACTATGATGGATGGTCCTAGTTTATCTTTTATGTGCCTTCTAGTCACGATTGAGGTGTAATCTCGGATTGATGTACAATGTGAATGTTCTATTAAATTGTATAAATCTTGGTTCTTCTAACCGTACAGACAGATGTGTTGCTGGGGAGTTTGTTCCGCCACTTCTTCTTCCCAGCCATAACACTAGGAAGTGTCGAAGGGGGGGCGCTTTGGGGGACTGTCTTATGTAAAATTTGACCTTCAAAAAGTGCTGATAAATCAGCCTAATTTGAATAAATGACTTTTGATTGATTTTGATTTTGATTTTGATCTACCCGTAGATTGCACGCACGTTTTATACCATATGTCGTAGTGGTAAGGATGATTTTCATTTGTAGTTGAAATCGGTCTTATTGCGTCGCATCGCGTTAACAAGAAAGCTCGCTAATAAAATAAATATTTTAAAAAACAAAAAACCCGACTGCGTAATAAAACTAAAAAGAAAGAAACAAGCCCAGTAGTTTAGAATTCACTCATTCACACTCACAGTCGGGGCTCATTCAAATTATACCAATCAAATCTTCCCAAGGGGTCCCGACTGTTTTCTGATACACACATGTAGATTTATCGTTGCAGTTTGAACTGTACCGTCCAATAGTATTTTTTTCGTAACGTGTGTAGCAGCCATTAGAAAGATACTTGTAAAAGAACTCAAAATTGTCCACCTACCCTCAATCTTTTACAATACGTAGCGTTGATCGGGTTGTAGTAATCACAGAACATGCTCTGTCCGTCGATGCGCGTGCGATGTCGGCTACCGAACGACGCCTGCGCCTCGTACTTCACGAAACACTTTTCCATGTGTTTGACTGCAGTACGCGAGTGGATCTCGTGGCCGCACGTTATGCAGTACATTGAGGTTTCGTCGTCTGCGTCCTAAGGGGAAATTATATTTAAATTATTTGAGCTGTCAATAGGGTATTTTACTGAAAAAAAAAATATTCCGTCAGACTACAAAAAATATTTCACCCGTATTTTCAAAAATATTTCACTTCGTAAAACGTCAGTTTTGACGAAGATACAATGCTTTTATAAATCACAATACATCACGCCATCGGTATAATTTTACTGGCGTTATGATTTATCACGAGCCCGGCTCCAGAGTTTTGACTTTTTTACTATTTTGTCAAACGGTGAATAATTAATTATGCAATGCTTTTTTTTTCAAGTATATTGAAACCAAAATGGCTATATGAAATAGACCTTTACGGCTGAATTTTTAATCCTAGCCTTTGTTACTGTTGGCATATTTCATCACAATCGTATGCAAAAGTTTCAATTGAGTCATTCAAAAATCAAGTTAATCGCCAATTAGGTCCCAAAAAGCACTTTGGATTAAAAAAAAACACAGGAAGTAAAACAAACTTGTAATAACAAAATTCATAGGGAAAAAAAGCAAAATGTATTAGTTGATATTCCTTACCTTATCATCAGTATGAACAATAGTAGCATTCTTAGCCCTAGCTACAATGGCATCTAGATCTGAGTGCTGTGTGTCTAACGCTCTGAGCGCGGCCTGCGCACGCGCCATTCCTCCGCGCACCACCTCTAAAGCCTTGCGGTTCTTCTGTTCGGCCACGCAGGATGAAAGTGACCACTCTTGAATACGTTGGGGAAGCACCTGGAAGAGTTTGGTAGTTAGGGTATGAATAATTTCAAGATACTTATATTGACCTAATTATTGACTTTGAATTCTCATTAAAGTGTTTTTTATTCTTCGTGAAAAGAACTAATTACTGTAAGGAAAAAAAAAATGGTTTTTGTTATTGCATTCTATATTAGTTTCGAAAAGCCAGTGTGCAATAAAATATACTGGGCTAGTAAATTCTAACTGTACCAGTCACTTCGAGCCATACTGGGCCTGGCGTGTACACTGTGGGCCATGTCTCTGGCGTGGCCCTGTCGACTGTCGTTTGTAGTTTGTCTATGGCCTCTCATACTTTAGAATAAAACTTGCCTGATAAATTCTAGCTATGGCAAGCCTCATGCCGCACGGCGCTGAGCAGTACTTGGACCCATACTGTGGCCCATACCACTGGCGTGTTCCTACGATTTGTAGGTTGTCTATGACTGTTAATATTTTAGGATAAAACTTACCTCATAAATCCTAGCTAGGGCGTAGAGCAGTACTTGGACCCATACTGTGCTGGCCGTGTCTACTGTGGTCCATAGCACTTGCGTGTCCCTGTCGTTTGTAGTTGTCTGTGACAGTTCATATTTTAGACTTAATCTTACCTGATAAATCCTAGCCGTGGCAAGCCTCATTCCGCAAGGTGGCGAGCAGTACTTGGACCCATACTGTGCTGGCCGTGTACACTGTGGCCCATAGCACTGGCGTGGCTCTGTTGTTTGTAAGTGGGATATGGACTCTTCTGGCTCATGCTGCTCCCTTTCATGATGCTTCTTTTTTATTCTGTTACTGCTACTGTGAGTGAATGGCACAATTTTTTTATCAGATCTATTTTATCAAAATTTACAACTGATTTTCATAAATAAATGATGACAATCCTGTGTTCATTCATACAGAGCATAATAATTATGTATTCGTTTTAACGGTTTGTTAACACCGTATTTACAGTTCTGGTTTTAACGCACCTGTCTGAAATATACTCGTAATTTAATACTATTCTGTGAATAGACTAGTATTTTAATACTATTCTGTGTGTGAACTTGGTCATACAATTAGATACACTATTGCCGGTCATACAATTAACTAAGTGGATCTGTAAGTCCCGGGTCTCCACCAAAGCGGAGATGAGAGATGTGTTTGAGTAACCAATAGGAAATCTTTTTCTCCTCTCTGCTTAGCTTCAGTGAAAATCTGATTGGTGACCCAAAACCCACTGCACAGCTGAACCAGCACTAAGTAGCTAGATTTACCAAAGTCACGGCTCAAAACTTGCTTTACTTAGCAAAAGGCATTCAAAAGCTTATAATTAAATTCTATAAATACCTTGATTGTCTTGAAGGCTTTTTACTGCTATTCTTGATGCACAACCGCATCTTGCACTTCAATTTCAACTTATTACTGTTTCCATACTTGTACATATCCTCGCAAGCATCGCAACTAAAAGATAATATTATTTAAATATCTGTTCAGAACAAATGTATTGAACTTCATAATATTATGTATCTTTACTAAATATTTATGTTAGCAGAAGGAAGGAATAATTGAATGCATCAGATTGTTTTGAATTCTTGAGAGTTAACATTCTTAGGGGACTGTTCTTCTTGATAAATTCATAATATTTCATGGACAATAAGTTTTTTTTTTTGTTTTTAGTCTCATAACTTAACATGGAGGTTCTCATCACAAATATGTTAAAGTGCTTAAAACCTTAGGTTCATGGGGTGGTTGGTTGTGTTTTGTGATGTCTGACACACCATTTATTACATAAGATGATTATTGCTACTGTTTTGACCTGATTGTAAGAAACAATGAATGGCTGCATAATATTTATTAAATTCAACATAAAATTAAAACCAATAAAATAAACATGGTAGGAATGTTGATGCCTGTCCAAGCTTGTGGCCAAGTGATCATTTACCTCCTAATTTTTAGGAAATTATTAAAGGTTATGTGTGATACTTACTGTCCGCAGTCATTCATCTGCAGACATCCAGCGCAGTCTCCACATCCATCTTTAGTGCTCGGTCTCTTTGAAGACTTGTTTTCCGAATGGTCTTTTTCTTTGCGCTTCTTTTTTCTATCATCTCGAGGGGCTAAAACATTTAAACTTAAAAATAACTGTGCCAATACAATTCAGTTGTTTTCACACACCACAATGCAATCCAAGTATTGATTAAATGAACAAATCAAATATCCATATTAATCAGTTCATTGACCCGGCCTGGGATATATGGATGCTATATGTTGTCATTTTATACAAATTTAACATGTGCAGAAGTCATTAATTTTCGCCTATAGCTGTTTTTGATTCTACCGAAGTGCATCATGCTCATTCTGCATTTTCAATCTATTTCCTACCTCTTTCTTTAGTACATTATTGCATGCATAATTATGTTCAGAATGAACTCTCTATCCAAGTTATAAAACATACTAGCGGCCCTTCCCGGCTTCGCACGGGTGGCCTATTCATTTATTAAAAAAATTTGATAATGAAGAACCACTCAACCATTTTGGTGCAAACTTCACATAAACCATCTACTAAATAGTCCAAACAAAACCTAAACATTTGGTTTGGATAGGCGAGCATGTTCTTGAGTTATAAAATTACAATGAAACGTGGCATTGATTTTTATATATTGATGACACCTGTATCAGTATGTACTACGACAAGAAAGAAGTTAAGTTAACTGAAAAAACCCTAACTTTAGGCTGACTTGTGGGCCAGTTGACACAAAATTACAGCCTGCCCATCTCTAACAAGCATGTATAAATATAACTTACCAATATCACCATCATTCTCTCTTTTCTGCGGTCTAAACCTGGTCTTAAGAGTTGGGTCTTCTTCTCTGCAGCGGTCACAAAAATAGTTTTTTATGTATTTTGCCTCTCTTTCCGATATGTTAATGCAATCCCCATGATACCATTCTTCGCAGGAATCACAGGCTCTGAAACCAATAGAACCTTGTAACTTTGCTCTGTCGAGGGTGTATGTCAACATTTGGTCCTTTTTTAGTTACATTTTTTTATAAAATTTGAAATGAATGCTTAGCAAATTCTGTGTGCACTTTAATTATGCATTTCCGTCATCTTAGGGGGTGAATGTCGATGAAATATCAATGAAAACCATGTAGAAAAATCAAGTAGTTTCCAGTAGTTTCTCACATCATAAATCGGGAACTGTCGGACGATCGGCATATGCAGTAAGCTTGCCCAGCCTGATTTAGCAAAGTCGTGATTTTAGACTGCCGCTCAGGCAAATTGAATTGCTTCGCTATTTCTGCTTTCTGTAAAAAAAATACGTGTGAAACACAAACGCTTACGAAAGTTACTTCGAGCTAAGTTGTTTTTACTCTTTAAACTTACGCTTTGTTTATATTTCTTATCACCCATGTTGTCTTAATTAATAATTTACGTTCATTTGATAATTTAGTTTGCTTTTTGCAGTTATAAAAATTTACGGAATTATCAACAATTTCACAAGCTTTTGCTTTTCACGAAGTCACCATAGACAAAGTTTTTTGACAGCACATTTTTTTGGTATTTTTAATGTTTCTGACATGGCTTCAAGACCTTTGTGCCAAGGACACTACAACAGCACAAATAATAAGAAATATTATCTTGCAAATGCTCCATGGACATAAAAACATTAATTTCCAAAAAAAGGAATCAACATCAAAGAAAAAAAATTGTTGAACCAAAGATATTTTTTTTTTTTGTTTCTTTTCGTCCCTCTTTGGGACAGGCAAAGGGAGCTGAGCCCATACAGCCATGAACCAAAGATAATACAATAACTTTTCTTTCGGAAGCGGAAGTCAGTAATTTTTTTTTGTTGGCCATAATGGGGAAGGCAAGTGTCAAAGTGACAAGTGACAGTTTGGTCCCAAAAGAACTGTCAAATCAAAGGAATTTTCTGCAAAAAAAACGATTTATTGATGTAAAATGACTAGATGTTGTGTAATAAGCTGTAAAAATGATGGAACATACAAATTTCCGTCAATTTACACTATCAAGAAATAATGGGTAGCTGCTGTGACTGCCTTGAGAACAAAAATTGAATTATAACTAAGGAAAAGCTATATAATAAACAAATATCCAGGCTTGCGAAGCCGGGACAGGCCGTTAGTTGAGTTTATTAATAAAATTCTATGATTATACCATAACTAAACAAACGAATACACTTTTCAAAATAATATATACTTTTCTATTGGAGGTTAAGTACCAGTATTGCATCGCTCTATAAATCATGAAATGGTTCGTCTGGCGGAAGAATTATCACCTGGAACGAGTTTTGTGATAGTTGTGGTGTTAAGAAATTAAATATATTGTGATATTTCTCAAATCTAAATAGAAAAAAGGGGTAAAATTACTGACTTAAAACATTATGATATTTTATCAAAATAGAAAGTCAGAAGAAGCATTATATTCTTGTTATAGGAAAGGACAGGTAAAACATACCTAAACTCAAAAATTGAAACCTCAACTACAAGTAATTGTGGATTTATTACGGTAAAATCAAATGTATTACCACTCGATTAAATCACTTTTTTTCCTCTTTTAAATGCACCGCGGCGTCTTAATTCTTCTTTTAGTATATGCACTTGCATTGACGAATAATGTTCCATATTTGTTTTGTATTTATACTCAATTTTTATAACAATAAATCTTGTTTGTTTCTTGTACAAGGTAGACAGTAATCTGACGTAGGGACCAACTATTGCAGCGCCATCTACGATTAGCTTTGAGTTGCCATCCCCATTATTACAATCATACATATTGGGGAAGGCAAGTGTCAAAGTGACAAGTGACAGTTTGGTCCCAAAAAAACTGTCAAATCAAAGGAATTTTCTAAAAAAAAAACGATTTATTGATGTAAAATGACTAGATGTTGTGTAATAAGCTGTAAAAATGATGGAACATACAAATTTCCGACAATTCACACTAACAAGAAATAATGGGTAGCTGCTGTGACTGCCTTGAGAACAAAAATTGAATTATAACTAAGGAAAAGCTATTTATTAAACAAATATCCAGCCTTGCGAAGCCGAGACAGGCCGTTAGTTGAATTTATAGTTATAGTTTATTCTATGATTATACCATAACTAAACAATCGAATACACTTTTCAAAATAATATCTACTTTTCTATTGGAGGTTAAGTACCAGTATTGCATCGCTCCATAAATCATGAAATGGTTCGTCTGGCGGAAGAATTATCACCTGTAACGAGTTTTGTGATAGTTGTGGTGTTAAGAAATTAAATATATTGTGATGTTTCTCGAATTTAAATAGAAAAAAAGGGTAAAATTACTGACTTAAAACATTATGATATTTTATCAAAATAGAAAGTCAGAAGCATCATTATATTCTTGTTATAGGAGAGGACAGGTAAAACATACCTAAACTCAAAAATTGAAACCTCAACTACAAGTAATTGTGGATTTATTACTGTAAAATCAAATGTATTACCACTCAATTAAATCACTTTTTTTCCTCTTGTAGATGCACCGCGGCGTCTTAATTCTTCTTTTAGTATATGCACTTGCATTGACGAATAATTTTCCATATTTGTTTTGTATTTATACTCAATTTTTATAACAATAAATCTTGTTTATTTTTTGTACAAGGTAGACAGGTAATCTGACGTAGGGACCAACTATCGCAGCGCCATCTACGATTAGCTTTGAGTTGCCATCCCCATTCTCGTGTCAACCAACTGTCATTTGTTGCCATAGCAACGAAAGTTGTTTACTCGTAAAGGTTATAAAGTTTCGATTAATTTCTCTAAAATAAAGAAGAGAACAGAATTTTGGGGACCATGGAAGAAATAGATGCTCCTCAAATAATAACGCACGTTGAACATAACATCAACCACTGTATATACGATTGTAAATGGATTCCATGTTCCGCAAAGTTTGTTGTGATCGGTTCCTTGCCGAAAGGAAGTGGAATGTTAGAGGTTTATGAAATAACTTCTGGCGAAGTCCGCAAAATAAAAGAGATAGAGAGGCCAAACTCGTACAAATGTGGAACATTTGGGGCGAGCAGTGACGTTGAAAGAAAATTAGCAACTGGTGACTTCAAAGGCGTTTTAGAAATATGGTAAGTTCCTGTAAAACTACCTAGTTATTTGTAAGTAAGCAGAGATATAATAATATGCTGACATGGCTGAAAGCAGCTCCGAAGTTACCTGTTACTTAAACAAAAAGATCGAATTGTGTACACAAAGATATTGGTCAAACTATCATAAATTAAAAAAAAAACGACTAGAAAAGTATGTACTGTATTTTGTTTTTTTTTTTATTTTTATACAGGGACTTAGAGAAAAGTTGCCAGATATACATCACGAAGGAACATACAGATATTATAAATTCCATAGATGCAATGGGAGGGAACACAACAAACTGTGGCGCTCCTGAAATTGTCACTGGCAGCCGAGATGGTAACAATCATATTACATTAATTTTAATTTATAAGTGTTCAACAAGTTAATAAATAACAATTACTGTGACTGTAATCAGCTAAATTTTATCATAATTTTATTCAACTAAAAATATTACTTTCTTTTGCATATGCCTTTTACCCATAGATCCCCACCCCTAATACAGCTTCTGTATAATGTACAGCAGTTTTAAAACTTTACAATGTTACATAACATTCTGTTGTCTCACTTTGTTTATGAAAGAACTTTATACTACCTATGTTAAAATAATGTTATTGTGTTAGACAATGTTATACAACATTATATAACTGCTGTAGGGAACACTTTTAATTATTTTCTGAGTACCTTCTAAGTGGAAAAAAATAATAATTGCTATGACTTATGGTAAAGTTCGTATTTTCCTTTAAATAAATAATCATTATTTTAGGTACAGTCAAAGTATGGGATCCTCGTCAAAGAGGCAAACCGGTTGCAAACATGCAGCCCATGAAAGGGGAATCAAAACGTGATTGCTGGGCCGTTTCCTTTGGCAACTCCTTCAATGATGCAGAGAGGATTGTTGTAGCTGGCTATGATAATGGTGACCTCAAGATGTTTGATTTGAGGACCATGTCTCTTAGATGGGAATGTAATTTGAAGAATGGGGTAAGGTTGAACTTTATTTGTAAGTTCATAAGATTGTTATTAGAATGGGCGTTTTACCATTAGCCTGCGCCGACGTAGTGCCGGTGCGGGTAAGCAAAAAATTTTATACATTTTTGCTTTCCCGGCATCGGCACGGGGAGTGCCGGCTAATGGAAAAACGCCCATTGGCATAAGTGTGCAACTATGCACTTTAGCATACTTCAACAGGGGTGTTAAGACAGGAAACCTCCACGTGCGCCCGTGGACTGGAGTTCCCTCTCGGATATGTCCGGGCGGAAGACCAGTTTTTCGGGCCGGTGCGCCCTGGGATACGGGCAAAAAGTCTTCTCTTTGCCCGTATGCGAATAGCCTGTCGTGTGCTTGCGGACGGTGAGTAATGGGTAGCTCGCCGTCCGACCAAGGACCAAGCCCGGGTCGGCGGCGCGTCGTGTTTCGCGCCAAACGCCTGCTGGGGTCGCGGGTTTTTTCTTAACCCAGGATACCGTGGCCCCGGAACGTAAAGGGCATCCGAAGGAACACGGGTGGATTTTAGTCAGTAAGAGTCTGACAGTCCCTTCCGCCCCACCCAGGGCGGGAGGACTCATTTGATGATTTTACCACCTAAAAAAAAAAAGCATACTTCAACAAAAATATAAAAAATATAAGCTCTATCTTTATAAGAATAAAGTTGCATATCTAGTGACACGACACTACATGAGTTTAATGTTTTGAAAATATTTTACAGGTATGCTCAACTGAATTTGATCGTAAAGACATTCCAATGAATAAGTTAGTTGCAACAACTTTGGAAGGAAAGTTTCATGTCTTTGATGTCAGAACACAGAATCCTAGCAAAGGTTTTGCACAAGTAAGTAGTTTGAATAATGATTTATTTGGTAATACTTCAAAGCTAAGGAGATCATGGTCATCAGAGTCGCGGAACCGAGTGACCCTGGAACGTAAAGGGCTATTAACACGATGAAGAAAATGTCATAGTCATTATCGGGTCTTGTGAGATAATAAAAATATCTGGGAAGGTGCAGCATGTCTAGTTAGTCATTAAATCAGTAGTCAAGATAAATGCAATTTTTTTTAACAGACCTCCACCAAATTCCTTCAAAAGTCCTTTTCGTGCGCCACTTCGACCCATTTTTTCCGTTAGCCTGTCTACTACTACTAGGTACTGTCCCACCACTGGGGATAGGCCTCCCCCAACTACTTCAATGAACTCTTTTCCTGGGTCTCTTTAAACCAGCCTTCGTGATATACCGTACTAGGTTGACTGGTCACCTCTTTCTCGACCGTCTCTGGTGGCACCATCTATCTTGAAGCATCCATTTTGTGTATAGTACAGGATCCGTATATAGAACGACCTTCACCGATCGAGTAACCGGACGAAATGTGTTTTTTATGAATTAAAATATGTTGAAGAATGTGACGGTGATGGGTTGCCTCATAAAATCCTGTCAAGGATATTTTTAATTAATTTTATAAAAGGTCATTTTTTTTCAATACCTTCACCGATAGAGTAACCAAAGAAAATTAACACCAATATTGAAAGTCCGAAGTCTATAGAATATGCTAACGTAGGGTTGCCTACCTTTTTCTTGTCAAGGATATAGGGTTGCCTAATTTGAACAGGTGATAAAAAAATGCTACCTTCACCGATCGAGTAACCAAATAAATTATATATCAAAATAAAGACATTTTTTTACGAATACGATGGTATACGGTTGCCTATGAAAAACTTGTCAGAAATTAGGGTTGCCAAGCGTTGAAGTTTGAAAATTTTAGACGGTTGGAAGCACATGAGTAGATAAACGGACTAAGCTTCTTAAGAACGAGCAAAATTGTTACCTATTTTGGTAGGGTTGTCACAATAGGGTAGACAAATTAAACAAAAAATTATTAAATAGCTTTATTATTCAGTATGATAGAATCGAATCAAATAATTTAATTCAACTAAGCCAATTACAGGCAATTTTGAATTGTCAAAAGACATTTTTAAAGATGTTTGGTCACCAATATATTAGAGACCAAACACCTACCTTCAAGAGGGCGCGCGTTGTCAAATAGACCGCGCTTCTTTCATTTTCGTTCATATTATCATTACTACTCATCACATGTATTTCTCATTTATAGTAGCCTCTAGCTATGTCATTGGGAGTACAATAAAGAATATTCCGTCACTCGGGATGCTCTCTCCACTCCATAGATTGCACTTGTTTTAGCCCCGGCGCAGTCGTCCAAAAGACTACACGCGCCTGTCGTCGAAAAGGTTACGCGCGACGTTCAACGCGACATGCGCTCGTTACGCGGTCGTAGTGGTTCTTCTCAATCTTATCGAAATAGGCTTGTGTATTTGTTGTATTTTTCCCACGTTTTTATACACTTACTTTTCTTGTTTGTTTATTTGTTTGTCGTTCCGGTTGAACTTTTGCAACTCAATTTTGAGGCACTTCCCGATAAGCTAGCAGGCTGAAATTTTGCACACGCTCTGAGTTTTGATGACAATACAAAGAATGACTAGCTAAAGAACGTCATAACAAATCCAATATGGCGGCCTCCCCAAGATGGCGGATGGCCTGTTTGAAATGCACCCCCATGTTATGGGTATCAAATGAAAGGGTTTGCCGTCAGAAATACGAAAAAAAATAGTCACGTGACTTAAATCCAATATGGCGGACGTCCAAGATGGCGGACAGGCTATTTGAAATGCACCCCCAAGATATTGGTATCAAATGAAAGGGTTTGCTGTCAGGAATATGAAAAATAAAGTATTCAAAATTAAGTAATATAAAAAAAATTGATTTGAAAAAAACGTGGGGGCGTATCTTTGCTAGTTACACCCACGATCTATATCCGTCATGTGAATATATCCCATAAATAATCCCTTAAATGATATACGCCCCCACGTTTTGAGTGGCCCCTCTCTCAGCCCCGTAGGGTTTTTTTTCTTATTTTTAGGAAATTTAAAAACGTCAGGTATGACATCAAATAATGTTGTTTAAAAAGGAAGAAGTTTTGGATTACGTAACAAACCTATGTATTTAAGGATAAGTTAACACATAAAAAAATCGGAAGAGCAATTTTTCACTGGAAGTTAGAGCGCGTTATGTAAAAAGTTGATTTGGAGTGACACTGAAATCGAAAATTTGTTGGATGTTTATATCCAACACACGACACGACAAGCACTTGGCCGTTTTATTTTTGCTAAGACCGAGACCTTCGTAGCCTTTATTTTCTTATAAAATTTATCCTTACAGCTATGTATTATACCTTTCTAAATTTGTCCTTACGTCTAGTTTTATATAAAACAAACATATTTTACATACAACAATAAATAAAAAAATCCTAGAACTAAAACTATTAAAGTTTCACAAGAACTAAAGTTTGATTTCACAAAAATTGCAATAACTTAAAAACTACTGGACCGATCTTCATGAAACAACTTGTGGATCTATTTTTGTAAAGAAACACAACCCTTTTAAATACTTTAATTGAAAAACATACATAAACAAAAAAGTGAGTTTTCAAGTTACGTAATAATCTAAGTTTTAAACTTTTACAATTTTCCACTAAAAAACTTATCTAATTAGAAAGTAATAAGAACGTAAAAGATAATCTAATAAGAATCTAATATATACACAACAAAATCACTGGATTCTGATTAGAAAACACTTGTCTTAAAAATCACCTTATAAATCACACTGTTCAACGGCAAAGGCCCTCCCACTACTTGCACCCCTTGTCGTTGCGTGGGTCTCGTCGCCGACAATCACCTTCTTTCATCATATTATTATGCCAAATTTTTTCGGACCACATATGCCTCGTTGACTGGACTATTGGAATGGGTATCTACGGTACTTTCACAGTTATTATGTCTTGTGACTGGGACTGTAGCACCATAACTATTTTTGTACTAACTTTATTTTAGGTCTTTTGACAATTCAATATTGTCTTGGTTGCATTAAATTATTTGATTTGATTCGATTCTATCATACTAGATAATAAAACTATTTAACATATTTTTAGTTTAATTTGTCTTACCCTATGGCCCATTGTGACAACCCTACCAAAAAATGTAACAATTTTGCTCGTTCATAATAAGCTTAGTCCGTTTATCTACTCATGTGCTTCCAACCGTCTAAAATTTTCAAACTTCAACGCTTGGCAACCCTAATTTCTGACAAGTTTTTCATAGGCAACCGTATACCATCGTATTCGTAAAAAAATGTCTTTATTTTGATATATAATTTATTTGGTTACTCGATCGGTGAAGGTAGCATTTTTTTATCACCTGTTCAAATTAGGCAACCCTATATCCTTGACAAGAAAAAGATAGGCAACCCTACGTTAGCATATTCTATAGACTTCGGACTTTCAATTGGTGTTAATTTTCTTTGGTTACTCTATCGGTGAAGGTATTGAAAAAAATGACCTTTTATAAAATTAATTAAAAATATCCTTGACAGGATTTTATGAGGCAACCCATCACCGTCACATTCTTCAACATATTTTAATTCATAAAAAACACATTTCGTCCGGTTACTCGATCGGTGAAGGTCGTTCTATATACGTATCTTAGACTAGTAGGAGACTTGAAAATTAATAACTTAATTTTTTTCAGGTGCTAGACAATACTAGCAAAAGCGGAACAATATGGGTGGCGCGTCATCTGCCACAGAATCGGGATATTTTCATAACTTGTGCTGGTAATGGACAAGTCACCTTGTGGAAGTAGTAAGTACAAGAAGTATCTCTATTCTTTATATGTTACGGTACGGTTCCTTATGGTTGGCGCAGTAGCTGAGCTATTAGCTGCAGCGCTGCGTGTCGCGGGTACGGTTCTCAACTACACAAATATTTGTATGGGCGACAGGTAGTTATCCCGGGTCTGTTGGTAAACGCTATAAGTTGAAATGATGGGCAGAAACAATTCCAATTTACTTATCTTCTTGAGTTGTGAAGACTTCCTTATCTTTTTTAAACATTGCCCAACAATAGGAATTTCTCCTGTGTTAGCATAGCATTTACAGACCCGTGAGGCCAGGTTCACACGGTGACCATTCGATTAGATTTTTTCACGTATACGCTTTTACCGTATACGATGCAGTCGTTCACACGGCAACCATTCGATTCGATTTTTTCGGGCCACGCATGCGAGTGCGTACGATTCTCGAATATGCGAGTCGTGTGAACGAAACAACATGAACATAAGCGCAACTGCGTGTCGTATTCGATAAAATCGTTTCGAGACGCGGCGTTCCGGTGACAACTTCGCACGGTATACGGTAAAATATATTTCTCGAAAACGGGATTTTCCCGTATGGACGCCGTGTAAACAATTTTTAAGTTTTCATATATCGATACCTTTAGACTCAAAGGGCGTAAACGCCATTTTGGCCAAAATGACTTTTTGATGCAGTTTTGTTCAGTTTTTTTTTCTCTATCGATCTGTGTACTTAAAACTACTAAATTCGCAAAATTAAGGCAAATACGGCCCACGGGATTTTTTGAAACTTTTTGAAGACATGAGGCGTATTTGATATACATTTTGATTTTATTGGTTTTTTAGGTAACATGCGCAATTAATAAAAAAACTTAAAGGTCGTATAACAAATTCTTTAACCAAAACTTCAGCATACGCTTCAAATTCTCGTTTAAAAATAAAGTTGACTCATACGACTTAACCTTTAACTGTGGACGTTCCATTTTTGTTACACTACTATGGACGTGCGGTCTCAGAGACCGCTATCTTTACGGGCTGATTTCTATCTTGATGCGTAAGAATTGTGTATTTTCTTGTTTTTATCACTTAGAAGAGTTTTTAAATATACATTAAAGATGTAATTTTAATGAAAAATATATTTATTATAAACTATATGTAACGATATAACAATCAAAGGCGCTATTCAGACTTTTTAGCTTGAGATCACTTTATAGGTATATTACCGGAGAAAAATGACTTTTTTAGTTAGCTTAAATTCTTTTACAATAAAATATAAAGAACAAAGGACATAAAAAAATTAAATTAATTTTCTCAAAACTAAACATAAAATTTTTGACAAGGGCCCAACTTTGTCATATTTATTGACAGAATGATTGACAGTCTTTGTATAGCGGCTTAGAGCATTGCCTACATAAGTGTGCCACTTTCGTTTTTATATTTGGTGGGCACAGATTATACGTTTAGGAACTGCATTTACTTCACTTGGTGGCCCTTGGGATGGCATAGCAGGGCCCAAAACTCGTTTCAGCCATGTCACGGCAAATGAGTGTTTATAACTCGTCTTTGTTATGTGGAACCACCAGAGATCGTGAAAATTTCTTCAGAAATTTACCTCTTTCTAGTTCTTTGTCTTGGTGTTGATTGAATAGAGAGTAGGCATTAATTCCACACAAGTCGAACTCTGTAGAAAATCACCACCAGGCCATCTTCTTGTTCGACGTCTGCTCGAATAAATTTAACATTTCTTGTCCCTTTCATCTACCCCCCTTTGGTGGAATTATCCGATCTTCGTATGTCACCGTCGGCTCTAGTAGTACTATCACTCTCTTCAATAATCTATCGTTCACTGGAGTGATTTTTTTCAATGTCAGGTTCATAAAACAAACAATCATCAACATCCTCATCTCAGTCGCACTGAACCAATTCTAAAAGCAATCGTTGACTCTCGTTTTCAAAAGAATGATCATCTAATTGCAATATTTTATCGGCTATCTAAGTAGACAAACTCGATGTTCGTTTGCCTACAGTCGTTGATTGATCATTTTTTGACATTTCAGCTTATAAAATTTAAAACAAACAAAATCATCGTAAGCGTCAATGTATAACACAAATGTGGACGCGCGGTCTCATAGACCGCATTCAAAATATAAAGCGAAATTACTCACGCAGTATTTAGCCGATTACGTAACCTTCACTCTTAACTGTCGTTTAGTAACTAAAACCGAAGCTACTGAGGCGTGTATACGTGTAGGGTACACTGGAGGAGAGGGGCACGAGAATCACAAAATGCACGCGGTCTGTGAGACCGCACGTCCATAGTTAAAGGTTAACGCTGATCCCGCTAAATAGGGGTGTATGCGCCATATTTGGCTTAAAAGCGATAATATGACCTAATATTTTATCGCTCTTAAGCCAAATATGGTGCATACACCCCTATTATTCCGCTATAAAATAAAAAAGACTTTATAGATAGTAGAGGTGTAAAAACCTCTCTTTAAGAATTTATTCTGAGGACGCAGATGAAATTCGAGTAACACTGCATGAAACTGATCTAAAAACTGTAGAAGGAAAAGGTAAAGGAACAGAAAAGAAGGCTAAGTTGAAGGGTAAGGGAAAGGGGAAGTCAAAGGCAAGAAAAGAGAACACATTTGATACTGTTGAAGTTGTTGATTACTCCAGACAAGAAATTCCAGACCCTATGACAAAGCCTGCCTACAATGCCAGATTGCCTATATCCTAGGGCAAATACAAAGAAGAAATTAATGAAGATTAGTCTACTGTCAATTAATTTTCATAAAATTAATATTTCCTTTTTTTCTGTGGTCATTTAATAACCAAGTTATTTTTTTTTATTGAATTGTATAAACCCATTGATCCGCAATTACCTTTGGTCAGACAGATCAATCTTTCGACTTTCCTAAAATATTATAGGCACATTTTTAGAAACATAAATATTTTAAAAATTATATTGATAGTTAAAAGCGTTATGTCTTAGATAGGGCTTTTTGTCTTTTCTCATGATTCAATTGAGCAGTGATTCTAATTGTGATTATTAAGAATGTTGTAACGATACCAAAGAATATTAGGTATACCTAATTAAAGTAAGGTCGAGAAAAAGAGACTACAGTAGAAGTGCCCCAAGTCTAATTAATGTCATAATGTTAATAAAGATTTTGTTTTTTAGTTGATTATATTTTTTTTTTTTTTTGTTATACTGATCCATATCGAGCTTTTATCTGGGTTTTAGTTCTAGTAAATCTAAGTTCTGTTTTTTCATGAGTAGTTTGCGTAACCTTTAGGCAAAAATTCGAGATAACGATGGCCAACTTTTTTAGTAGAGGTTTTAATAAATATATATAATAACAAGGACATGACTGTGATTTAAATAACAATCGAGAAGTTACAAGTATTTTGAATTGTGCATTGTGAATGTACTCTGGCGACTGTCTTATACATATACACTCCTTCTTGAAGAAAAAAGATGCTTGTAGTGACGTTTAAACCGTAACGTTTATTACAATAGTGTGCATTTATGAACACACTTCTCCGTTGACTGCCATATACACCCCGCTTCAAACAGAAAATGCGCTTTTAGCGACCTATACACCCTACCTACCTATAAGTATTGCACAAACAATGTGAAATTTAGGGTTGTAAACAACATTTTTTTTTATTTTTTAGGGCGTATAACAATCCTATTTTCTTTATTTATTAATTTATCCTAAATATTATATAATCACACTGTTTATATTCAAAATATATGAATTTGGGCAAGAAATGAACTTGCTCAGCCTTGAAACAAAAAAGTTATGATTTTTTTCTTAAAATATTTTTTGTTTTTTGCTTTTCCTGAAAAGTGGCATTTTGGCGTTTACGCCTTTTGAGTCTAAAGGTATCGATATATTCTGTTGTCACTACTCTATTCGATAAAATCGTTTATACGGTATTCGGGAAAATAATCGCCGTGTGAACCTGGCCTAACACCCGCTTGAAGTTCATACAAATATGTACCGTGCGGCGACAGAACCCGCCATACTCTGTGCAACAGTCAAACGCTCAGCCACTGCGCCAACTGGTACCGTCAATGTAGAGTCAATATCAAACCTCATCTTTTTTACGTTTCTGATTTTTATTACCCTTCCAGCGAGTACCCAGAGCACAGATACCACGTGGACGCTCAAGGCGTTTCCAGTGGCGTGCCTGGTAAGCTAAAGCGACTCCAGCGCATGGTCGTCAGCTCGCAGCCAATCAACGCCTGGGAGTGGAACCGTGATCACCTCGGATTGGTAGTCGCCACTGCCTACGACCAATATGTCAGGATTTTAGTCACAACTAAACTTAATTTGCAATAACTTGTGTTGATTGATATTATGTACGGTCTACTTATTTTGAGTGTCTCTTGTGCAATGTTTCAACTGAAATATATTTATTTTTAAGTTAAACATTTGCATTTTGAAATTATTTTGTTACAATATACTGTAATAATTTTCATAAGAAAATCAACCATAAGTACAGTGTCAACTAAGGGTCTACCAAACAGTCCGCCTTAGCAGAATCATAAAATGAATCATGACGACGTCGACGTCATTGTTGGTTAGCGCAGTGGCTGCTGCGCTGCGTGTTTGATTCCCGCGCGGTCAAATATTTGTATGCTGTACAAATAGTTGTTCCCGGTTTCGGTAACGTGTGAAACGTACCCACAAAAATCTCTGTCATGTATTCTCTTCTAAGTAGGTATTGCTCAATAGTTGAATAGATACAGATTAATATTTTGGCATTTCATATTATTGTCCGAGTCTTTAGACCCCTTGGTCATAACTCCTGTGGCTGTGTTAGTATGAACACTTGTTTGTAACAACTTCCGAAGCAGTTAGTATTTTGTAGTTTCTGCCTACCCCCATAATTAAAAAGAGTGAGTTATACTTTGTGAGTGCTTTGTTTACAACAAATACAACATAAATATCAAGAAATAATTCATAGTTTAAATAAATTACCCAAGACACCCAAGATATACCTATCAAACGATATAAATTGCTACAGCAATCAATAATAATTAAATAGAATGACAATGTAAATTATTTGTCGTTTGACTAGATTATAATGAGTCTTCTGTTTGTAGGGTTTTACCACATAATTGATTGATGGTAGATAACTAGTCAGTAATGAAGAATTATCTTTTAAACACATAAAACAAAGTCACTTAAATTCTGTCTGTACGCTTAGATCCTTCAAGCTACGCAACTGATTTTCATGGGGTTTTCAGATTATTTATATCATTAATGGGTACTTACATTTAAATAGTGCAAAACATTCTATATTCCTTCATACTTTGGCTTACAATTTATACTAATATTAGCTGAAGACTTTGTTTGATTGAACGCGCTAATTTCAGGAAGTATGTAATATTATGTGGTATACATAGTGGTTCGAATTGAAAAAAAAAAATTGTTGGGTAGACTATTTAACGAGGATGAGGCGAGAGGAGGCTATAGCCTCCTCTGTTAATGCGTATATATAATGCGTAATGTTATACAGGGTGTCCCAAAACTCAACGTCAAGCCGAAACGGGGTGACAGGATTGATCATAACCATCACGAGAAAAATCTGAAAAAAAATCTATCCCATGCAGTTTGAAAATTATGGACATTTTAAGAAAATCCTAGAAATTTGATCAAACTGTACCATTTTTCGGTTATTGTGGTTTTCCTTTTTTATTTTTGTTCATTTGAACTTTGGAAACGTAATCCTAAATCACATTTCGTCCCTTAGCTTACAACACCGCTCAAGTCGAAAATTGGCGGTTTTTACATTTGAATGCCTTTAGATAGAGCTGCTCATTGCGCGTCTAACCATTGGTCACATGATATAGATTTCAGCCAATCAGAACCCGTAATTCGAAAAGTAGTGACAGCGCGCAAGTCGGTTGGCCTCGCAACACCGCACAAGTCGTTAATTTGTCATACTTTTCTCGTACAAGTACCTCGCGCTCCGTATTTTTTTTATTTTTATATGTGTTTTATCGCTGAAAGTTCTATGCAAGAAGTTTTAATAGAAGATTGATAGGTAAGCTATATAATAAAGTAATGTGAATCGATTTACGCTTATTAATATAGAAAGAATGATACCTAAAAAAATATCTTCACTTACAAGCGGTGTTTACTAACTATCTTTTTTTAACTTAGGCGGTGTTTCAAAATGTATTTCATTTCTTTTAGGAAACTAAATATAATAACCTATGTTTTCACGTTTTTTAATTATTCTTGAAATATTTCTTAATAAACAATTCTTTGAAAATCATCTATTAATGCCTTATTCCCTAACATTTCCGCAAACAACACCGCCTTAATCCAATAAAATGGTCAGTCAACACAGCTCAAGTCATAAAATAAAAGTTAAAATAAAGTAAATCGTCAAAATAAGTATAAATAATTATTTCTGAACCGCTAACTAGGGTATTTATTAAGTAATAACAGAAAAAATCCACCGATTTTTTTAAATAGACAGTTTTTTTCGTCTCCTGTAAAGTTGATAAAAATGACTTATGCGGTGTTGTAAGCTAAGGGACGATTTCTAGAATTGGGGAAGGCAAGTGTCAAAGTGACAAGTGACAGTTTGGTCCCAAAAGAACTGTCAAATCAAAGGAATTTTTTGAAAAAATTTGATTTATTGATGTAAAATGACTAGATGTTGTGTAATAAGCTGTAAAAATGATGGAACATATAAATTTCCGACAATTCACACTATCAAGAAATAATGGGTAGCTGCTGTGACTGCCTTGAGAACAAAAATTGAATTATAACTAAGGAAAAGCTATATAATAAACAAATATCCAGCCTTGCGAAGCCGAGACAGGCCGTTAGTTGAGTTTATTAATGAAATTCTATGATTATGCCATAACTAAACAATCGAATAAACTTTTCAAAATAATATCTACTTTTCTATTGGAGGTTAAGTACCAGTATTGCATCACTCTATAAATCATGAAATGGTTCGTCTGGCGGAAGAATTATCACCTGGAACGAGTTTTGTGATAGTTGTGGTGTTAATTAATTAAATATTTATTGTGATATTTCTCGAATATAAATAGAAAAAAGGGGTAAAATTACTGACTTAAAACTCTATGATATTTTATCAAAATAGAAAGTCAGAATCAGCATTATAGTCTTGTTACAGGAGAGGACAGGTAAAACATACCTGAACTCAAAAATTGAAACCTCAACTACAAGTAATTGTGGATTTATTACGGTAAAATCAAATGTATTACCACTCAATTAAATCACTTTTTTTCCTCTTGTAGATGCACCGCGGCGTCTTAATTCTTGTTTTAGTATATGCACTTGCATTGACGAATAATTTTCCATATTTGTTTTGTATTTAAACTCAATTTCTATAACAATAAATCTTGTTTGTTTTTTGTACAAGGTAGACAGTAATCTGACGTAGGGACCAACTATCGCAGCGCCATCTACGATTAGCTTTGAGTTGCCATCCCCATTGCCTCAAGTTTCGGAGAATTGAGACTATTTGTTTAACTACGAATTTAAAATTTTCAACATCCGTCGACTTTGACAGGCCCTCCTTTAAAAAAAATGTACTAGAGTGCCTTGGCAAGTGGCAATAAAAGTTGGCGCATTTAATCAGGATTCTAAAATGGTACAATACTTGTTAGTTCCATACAATGAAAAAGAGTAAAAAAATTAAAACCTCAAGTAAGCCGATTTTTGCTATCTCAGTTAAAATGTTTTTGATTCGCACAAGCTCTAGGTAGGTTCTTAATTTTAAGGCAAAATGATCTCAAAGCCCATTGAAAACGTAGCCGACCTGCGTGAATGCATTTCTCAAACAGCTGAGGAGATCAACTCTCGAAGATAATGCTCGACTAATAAGTAGATCTCTTTTTAAAGAAGATGTAGGGCTTAGATTAAAAAATGTCCAGATTGATAGTAGGCCACTGAGAATTGAAGCCAAAAACACGGGGGATAAATGACCCGCGTCGGTCGATCCATACGTCAGTCGCCTAGGAACGTTCCCCGCGTAAACTACGTCACAAGTCCGTGTTGTGATATTTTAAAATGAAAGTTTTTGCTGTGAAATGGTTTATAATTACATTCCAAAAAAAGGAATATGCCATAATATATCATTCAATTTCAGTATGCATTTCATTTTAAATGCGTAAACAAAGAAGTGAACAATTTGACACTGTGACGGACGCCATAACTGTTGAGTGTTGCCATGGGCATATTTTTTTTTACCCAGTATTTTGTAACTAAAATGACTTTAAAAAAAAGAAACGAGTTATGAAAAAAGAGTTTTATTCTCTTAAACGATATTTTTTTATAAGTGTAAGTGTCTCAAAGTCTCAGTTAGACTCAAATATTAGACTCAAAGAGTCAGATTAAGAGTCTAATTAAAAGTCAGATTCGTCGGGGTCAAATACAGAGTCAGACTCGGTGAGACTCAGTCAGACTCGTTAAGACTCTGTCAGACTCGGTCAAAATCGGTCAGAATCATTCAGACTCGGTCAGACTTGATCAGATTCTGTCAGACTCGGTCGGACTTTGTCAAACACTGTCAGACTCAGTCAGACTCGGTCAGACACTGTCAGACTCGGTCAGATTCTGTCAGACTCGGTCAGAGACTGTCAGATTCTGTCAGACTCAGTCGGTCTCTATCAGACTCTGTCAGACACGGTCAGACTCTGTCAGACACGGTCAGACTCTGTCAGACACGGTCAGACTCTGTCAGACTCTGCCAGACTATAATGTAGTAGGTACTTACATTATAATATAAAATGAATCGCTAAATGTGTTGCGGTGTTGATAAGCGGTAAAGTCGCACATGACAAATTACACAAATTAAAGAAATAATGTTAAAACTCATCAACCGTAATGATAAAAATCATGTCATTAGTCATTACTGTTGATGATATATTTTACGCTTAACGTAAAATACTGAAAATCTCCCACATTTTAAGGGTAATCTCCGCCACTGGTATTACACGCACATTGCACACAAACGAAAATCCGATACGTAATACACTCCGGGGCGGGGCGCTCACTCACACATTTATAAAAAACTCGCTTCACTTAAGGGGGATGCTCCAACCAGCCCGCGAAATTCAATTTTTTTTACGTTTTTTGCAATTTGCAGGCCAGTGACATGTTGTAGCTTTATAAATATATGAGTTGCGCTAATAACAAGTATAATTTTAAATATAAAAATTATCAAAAAACTCGCTCCATCAGCTCTCACATAGAAAAGGTGCATCATGTTAAAATCTCCGAAATCTAACTACGATGCACCTTTTCTATGTGAGAGCTGATGGAGCGAATTTTTTGAAAATTTTTATATTTAAAATTATACTTGTTAGTAGCGCAACACATATATTTATAAAGTTACAACATGTCACTGGCCTGCAAATTGCAAAAAACGTAAAAAAAATTGAATTTCGCGGGCTACATCGAAGCAATCACCTTAAATCGTTTCGTTTTGTTTCGAACACGGAATCTGGACATTCTTTAATCTAAGATGTAGGGCTTGTATTGAGGCCGATGGTAAACAATTTGAATTTATTGTAATAAAAAATGTTATTTCTCTATCTGACTTTTATTCCAACAAACCTAAATTAAACGAGATCAAGATTTTTCATTATTTTACTAATTTTACTAACTTTTTTCACTTTGGTTAAAGTGGCGTCATTATCTATCTCGCTCACTCATGGCAAACATACTTATATCCATCTTTCTCATCATTTTGCCTTAAAATTAAGAACCTATCTAGAGCTTGTGCGAATCAAAAACATTTTAACTGAGATAGCAAAAATCGGCTTACTTGAGGTTTTAATTTTTTTTACACTTTTTTTATTGTATGGAACTAACAAGTATTGTACCATTTTAGAATCCTGATTAAATGCGCCAACTTTTAATGCCACTTGCCAAGGCACTCTAGTACATTTTTAAGGAAGGCCTGTCAAAGTCGACGGATGTTGAAAATTTGAAATTCGTAGTTAACTCTTCAATTCCCATGTCCAACCTAATGGTCTTTTTCAGTTTTTTCTTTAATAACCTAGTTAATAGTCGTTCATTGAAGAAGTAAAAGAAGAAAAAAATAAGTAAGGTTGCCTCCCTCCCGTTTTATGGGGGGGTCACCTACGGGTGACACTGGGCATTGTGATAGATGACTTATAAGACTTCAAGTATTCTTTCGGCAGAAATAAAAGTTCGGTTTTTATTTATTGTGTAAGTATATATATACTTACTATTATTTATAAAAACGTAACATAATTATAACAAATAACTAAATCTTTTATTGCGATACATAGGCCAACATTTCAAATGAATTTAGCGCACATTTTTTTGATCCTTGATGACAGTACTGAAATATTTACTGAGGATAGCCAATTTCTGAGTGACAATCTGCAGACCCTGCGCTGCGCTTCTCACCTCATTTGGTACTCTCTATTGCACGGGAACACCACAAGCAGAATTACGGCTCGGTTTTCCAAATTTATAGTCACAATCATCATCGGCCTTTAGATGTTCCCACTGCTATGACACAGGCCTCCTCTCTGTGAGAGGGAGTGGGCCATAATCCACCACGCGGGCCCAGTGCGGGTTGGTGGATGTCACATGTCTTCGAATTTTTTGTTCTAGGACATGCCGGTTTCCTCGCGATGTTTTTCTTCACCGTTTTGAGAGCAGTGGTGATGAAATAAATTACACAAAGTAATGCGCCTGTCTGGATTCGAACCCACGACCTATAACTCGTAAGTCGGGGCCGATACCACTGGGCCACTAGTAGTGGCCCAGTGAGCAGTGCTCCAGAAGTCACAATAGGTCCAGTTATTTTCTGACACCCTTTTGATCAGTCACGCATTTTGACACGCTGCGTCTAAGCAGAATGCAAAGAGTGGAAACCATCACTTTTTGCCACGAAGGGCTTCTCTCACAGAGTCGATGTTTTCATCAAAACGATCGACGCTATGATCGACGCCATCTTCACATTCTTCTCTTGCTCATTTTCCAGATCATATTCTAGAATTTATTCAGAAACGGAAAGTCGATTTTGTAACTGAACTTGAGATCAAAGCATGCGTCCAGGTAGATGAAGAATGTTAGCATTATTTTCATCTCCACTATCCTCATCAGTATTATCACCTTGGTATCCTATTTATGCAACACTTCAGCAATCTCATCTAACGTCAGCTTATAAAAAAACAACTTGTAAAACGCCATTTCAACAGAGCGATAAGACTAACTGTAAACAACAAAGTTTAGTAAAAATAACATAAATATACATAACATAATGCCCAGTGTCACCTGTGTGTGACACTGCATATTGTAGGCGTTGTAGCAAATATAGTTTTAGTTATTTTTGTCAATAAGTATATGTATAATATAGAATACCTATTTATTTATAACATGTAAAAAGAAAAAATACGATACTTACAGTCTGGACATTTTTATATTTTTTTTTTCACAATGAATCACGCAAACTCGGGTAGTTCCAACTATGCGCGAAATAACTTAGTGAATTTGACAAAATATGACAAATGATGCGTGTTGCCAGATAAAAAAAATAGAAGTAATAATCAGTAAAATTACTACTGTAATAGTACAACTGGAAATAAATATTGACTAGTGGTACAAAATCACTTTTAAACTTCAGTAACCTACAGGTGACACTGGGAATTGAAGAGTTAAACAAACAGTCTTAATTCTCGGAAAGTTGAGGCAATTGTTTCATTATTTTTATTGGGATTCTAGAACTGTTATTAAGGATTACTTTTCCAAAGTTCAATTGAACAAAAATAAAAAAGAATAACCACAATAACCGAAAAATGGTACAGTTTGATCAAATTTCTAGGTTTTTCTTAAAATGCCTATAATTTTCAAACTGCATGGGATAGAATTTTTTTCAGATTTTTCTCGTGATGGTTATGATCAATCCTATCACCCCGTTTCGGCTTGACGTTGAGTTTTGGGACACCCTGTATAGCCTATAGGCTATATAACATTACGCTAAAACCAATAGGAGACGAGCAGCAGGGTTAAATCCACGAGATATAAAAATAATTGTAAATATTTTTTTGTAGTTTTCTTTTTTTTTTTATAAAAAGCATAAGAAAATTTCGCGATGACATTATTATGCCTATCTCCTAAGGTAGACTCATCGGTGCTCATAGTAACCATTACTATCTTTTAACATTGTATTGTAATTAAAATAACGATATTTATTTTAAGTTCGTACCGTCCATCCAAAGGTTGTATGGAAGATATCGCTATTAGCGAAAAGACCGCCATTGTAACCATACAATTAGCCATGTTCATGATATTATTGTGAAACAGTTTTATTTGATGCGCCGCGTATCGCGGGTTCGATCCCCGCACGGAACAAATATTTACAATTTTACATGATCTGCAAGTAGTTGTTCCGGGTCTGGGTGTTTGTGTATGTGGGTTTCTATGTTTGTAAACGCACCCACGATACAGAAAGAAATACCTAGTGTTTGATGTTAGCAACGTTTAAAAAAGGTAAAAGAATTTTGGTGTACAATAAAGTTTATCCTACGTAGGTAACGCGCGACTGAAAACATTACCTCGCAAAACTACTGGCGCCGGGATAAAACAATTGGTTACTATATTATGTAGGTATAACCGCATTTTCATTTATCAAGTTTTGCGTAAAAGTAATGCATAAAATGTTTTTTGAAGTGAAAACTTCTTTAGCGGCGTTGTACACTTTTTCTGTAATGGGTAAAAAATTTAAAACTCGCGTCAGGGTCACGTGACCGTCAGGGTCACGTGACCGTCAGGGTCACGTGACCCTGATCGAAAATGAGTAAGACGTCATTCAAATTAAAAATAAAACATAGTAACAAAAAAGTTTTCACTTCTACCGGCACTCCTGGAGTGCAACCTTTTTTTTTTATTTCAATTGTATGGTGTTAATCGATTATTTGCATTGACCCTAAACGTAATTCAATTTAAATAAATATTCGGAGTTATCGCAAGGGGTCGCAGGACTGGAACGCAAAGGGCATTGTTATCAGGGGCAGTAAATGAAGCACTAATAAGTTGTTTGAGCAGAGTTTATTTAAGAGTATGTGTCTCACAATACAAAACGTAGCGTCGGTTCACACATAGTACACACAAGAGAGTCGCCATTACACATACACACAGGAAGTAGGAAGTGCTAACCAGTGTTGCCAAATATTAACATTGTACATCAACACCCTCCCTCAATGTTAATTTACAAATACAACAAAAGAAAAAAAAAAAAAACTAAGCGATAAGCCCTAACATTCCTCTAAATTTTTGAAATTTTACTCTACCTAACGGCTTGGTTAAGACATCAGCTGGTTGTTCATTAGTTCCAATATGCTTCAAAACAATTTTATTAGCAAAAACTTTCTCTCTAACAAATAAAACCTTAACATCTATATGCTTGAGTTTATGGTGAAACTGTGGATTCTTACAGAGGCTAATCACTGGCAGATTATCTTCAAAAAGTACAACAGCTGGCTGTGTACCAGAAAAATCACAATACAAATTGCTCAGCCAACAGGCTTCGCTGGCCGCCATACTTAATGCTATAAATTCTGATTCAGTTGATGACAGAGAAATAGGCTGCTTCCTAGATACCCATGAAACAGTGCAACCCAATACTTTAAACAAATAACCTCCTGTAGACTTTCTGTCTACTCTGTCACCAGCCCAGTCAGAGTCAACATAACCAGTTATAATATCAGTACCACTTACATTTCTATCAAATACTAAGCTTAATTCTAGGGTTCCCTTTATATAGCGTAAAACACGTTTTAAAGCGTGCCACAAATCCAAACTTGCACATGATTGATATCTGCTAAGAATGCTCATTGCTACACAAATATCTGGTCTAGAACACAACATGGCATACATTAATGAACCTATTAATTTCCTACATCTTTTCTCAATATCCTCATTTTCAGATTTTTCCCTTTTTAAGAAACTGTGATCATAATTTTCCTCCATAGGAGTAGATACAGAATTACATTCAAACATATCAAAAACTTTTAATACTTTTTCAAGATAAGCACTCTGACAAATAGTAATTGTTCCCTCCCTCAAAGGCCATTGCCCAAATCAGGCCCACAGTGAACAGTACACTAGAGAAAAAATACTATATGCATTAATTTTGCCATAAAAAAATAGGTATTTATGTGTTTTCAAAGAACCGCCACTACAATCTACAATAATTCGTTATAAAAAGTAACCCAATTGAAATAAACGGAAGTTTTCTTGATTTCAACGCTGGTAAAATATTGCCAGCATCTAATCACATGTCAACTATTTTCATTAATTAATCGATTAGAATCGATTATACAAAAATATAATAACCTCACCGGCATACCCATTTGGCTTTTCTTGTATTGTAATAAAAAAGAACTACAATAAAACATGAATATACAAAGTAATGTGTGCTTGTAAAAAAAGAATTTAAATAATAATAAAAGATCAGTCATTTAAAAAGGAATCGATAAATCGGTTCATAGTTTTTATTTTTTTGTGATAGTGACAACACTTATTTTAATTCTGACACTTACACTGACTGACACTGTCATGTTGCGCTCAATGTGAATTTATTTTGATTTTTCTTCAATTTCTTTTACTGCGACCTGGCTTTAAATGGACTTGTTTCGGATTTTGGATACCGATTTATAACGTTTTCTACAGTGACTGAAAAACATTGTGTGAATTGTGGTTTTAACCTAGCCGAATTTCAAAATCATAGGTACGTTAAAACCTGAATAAAAAATCATACATACAGCAGTTGGTTGTACCACGGCAAGTAAATAAACTAATCATAAAATGATTTTGCTATTGCCTACGCCATCATCCAATTATTTACGCATAGGTAATAATATTATTTCAGGTATCAAGAGACAATCTTGTTTGCCACAACCGCTGGTTGGTAGTAACTTAAGCCTTGTTCTGCAACAACACTTGGAAGGATATGTACGTCAAGGCAGCTGCACTAATTGTGGACGTTCTGTTAGACGGATAAGAAAAGAAGTCACTGATTAAGAACAGATACAGATAGATAGAGAAGTCTCATTAGAAATGTCATTATTAAATGGATTCATTGACTGATTGATTTTTATACCCTACTGCCTATAATAATTAGACAAAAGTATATTAGAAACTCTCCTCTACTATCATTATCAATAAACCAGTATTAAAAAAAGAGAACTTCTTGTATCTCACAGTCCCACACTTTTGCACATAGAAAATTAACCCCAAAACATTTGCTTTTTTTTACATTTCTAAAATAGTGGCCTCACTTTAAATGTACTTTTCAGATATCCTATATTATTAAGATTCTATAACACTGCATTTTTAGACTAATATTTGATGTCCGTTCTGGGCCTGGGGCACTATGGACCGTGGGCATTTCCCTTTTGAACAATATTCATACCCAAATAGTTTCTTATCATTCCTAAGTCCTTCATTTTAAAGTTTTTATTTAATAACAATTTCAAGTTTTCAATTTCACTTTGACAAGTTGAAGCAATTAACAAATCGTCAATATACAAAAGTAAGTATGTTTTATTACTATTTTCAGTCTTAATATACAGACAATATTCAAAGTTACTTCTTACAAATCCTAAGCTAGTTATAACATTGTGAAACTTAACATTCCAATTTTTTGGTGAATCTTTTAAAATACAGAGCCTTTTTGAGCTTACAAACTTTTCCAATCATTTTATCACAATATCCGATAGGTAACTTAATATAAAAATCACCAGCTATCTCACCATAGAGAAATGCACTACAGACATCTAATTGGTATACACAAAAGTTACTTTGATTACAAAAAGCCAAAAACATTCTCACTGAAGTTAATTTTGCTACTGGACTATATACTTCTGAATAATTTAAATGTTGCTGGAAACCTCTAGCTACTAGACGAGCTTTGTAAGATACAATATTGCCTTTCTCATCTCGCTTTTTCCTAAAAACCCATTTAGTATCAATGATGTCACAATCATTTGGTTTTATTACATAATCCCAGGTGTTATTTTCTTCTAGTGATTGAAGCTCCCTTGCAATAGCACCTTTCCAATTTTCAGCATCACTAGAAGACATAGCTTCAGTGTAGGTGCTGGGATCACCGTCATTTAATGCTGTAAATAGACCCAACTCATAATCTTCTAAGTACCTTGGAGGACGAATATTCCTCCTGGGTCTCAAATTCTGTGGCCTCTCATCTTCATGTGTCACATTCTCAGTTTGATCTTCCTCTGCATCCTCAAATGATTCCTCTTCTCTAATTTCTCTTACCTCACTATTACTTTCCTCCACAATCTTAATCCTTGCTTCTTCTTCTTCTTCTTGCTGGCCATCTGCCAATACTGTAATTCTATCTTTGTCCTCAGAACTATCTGCATCTATAACAAGAACACCAGACTTTTCTTTCCTTTCAGGTACTGGTTGTGACAAGAAGACTACATCACGATGCACCTCAACTTTCATGGTAGACGGGATATATATTCTGTACCCCTTGACATCATCATCATAACCTATGAACAAACCTATCTTATTCTTGGGATCTAACTTGAGCCTCTTTTCTTTAGGTACAAGGACCGATACTCGTGCTCCAAATTCTCTTAAATCATTTAATTGCAGTTCTTTGCCATAAAAAGCTTCAAAAGGAGTTTTACCTCTAACAGGACTTGGACCTGTGCGATTCAGTACATAAGCCGCCGTGTTTACTGCTTCAGCCCAGAAATGTTTAGGCATACCAAATATCATTGAACGGGCAGCTTCAACTAAGGTACGCATCTCTCTCTCGGCTCTCCCATTTTGCTGCGGAGTATAGACTGTGCTTCTCTGATGGGTTATACCATTTTCACTCAAATATTTGCGTAAATCAGTATTCATGAACTCCAGTCCATTATCACTCCTTAGAACTTTCATTTTGAAACCAGTTATTCTTTCAGCTTGTGCGATATAATTTTTAACCAAGTTCTTCGCTTCATCCTTTCGATTCATAAAGTACACTTTGCGATATCCTGAGTAGTCATCTTTCAGAAGCAGGAAATATCTGGCTCCTCCGAGCGATTGGGCCTCCATGGGTCCACAGATGTCTGCATGAACTAATTCCAGCGGCTCAGAAGCTCTAGACGTACTGGGGGAGAACGGCAAGCGATGTTGCTTTCCCGCCAAGCACTCCTCACAAGTGACAAAATCTTCAACAAACTTAATTCCTTTACGCGACAATATCTCTTTCACATGCGTAATGTTCTGATGACACAATTTACGATGCCAAACACTAAGATTTTCAACCTTTTTGGACAAGTTTAATAACCCAAAGTTCGCAAACTCACACTCGGTATCAACAACGTTCAATGATTTGCAAATGTCAATGTCAGATTCAGAAATGTCACTTTCGCGTTTGGTTGTTGCACATGTCATTGCAAACGCAGTAACCATAGACAGTTCCGATTGCGTTCCAGTTACCGAAAACAACATGTAAAACATTTTGTTGACGCGTTTCGATATTGCACGAACTTCACCTTTATTGTTTACAATTTCACAACGATCTTTGTTCGAAACTAAACACATACCTTTGTCCAAAACAGTTCCCACCGAAAACAGATTGAATTTCAGTTCAGGCACAAAAAGCACTCCACTAAGTATCGTTTTTATAAACTCTACACCATTCCAAGCATACAGTTCCACAGTGCCACGTCCACACACATCAAGAAGTTTACCGTCACCCACAGTAACTTTCATTGAGCTCTTCACATTGTCTAATCCCGTAAACAGTTCTCTTCTGCTGCACATATGCTCACTAGCACCCGTATCCATAAACCAGCAGTCTCCTTGGTCAACTTCTTGACTCATACACATGAAGGCGTTCACATTCGGAGCCTTTTTACCTTCCTTGGACTTTAACAATTTGCAATCTGACTTTAAATGACCTCTCTTCTTACAATAATTGCAGCTTCTCGTTTCTCTATTTCCTTTTTCTTTACAGTCCTTTGAAAAATGGCCTTCCTTACCACAAGTGTAACAGGTTAATTTTTGCTGCCTGCTTACACTAGCCAAAGCTACCTCTGGCTGCTGATCTGGCTGACTGTTTCTTTCTTCTTCAATGAGCAATCTTGAGGTCAACTCATTTAGATTTTGCTTCTCAATAGGAACAGACTCCCAAGCTGAGCGGAAATGTTTGAATCTCTCCGGCAATGACATCAACACTTTTGTGATAATCATTTTTTCTGAAAGTGGTTCACCTGCTTGCTTTAACTTTATGTTGATTTCTTCTAATTTCGACATAACTGTGACCACTGAGTCATCACCAAACTGGAGTGAGAAAAACTTTTGCTGAAGTAGATGGATGCTCACAGCAGACTCTTTTTCATATACAGACTTCAGCTTTGCCTACATGCTAGCAGATGTTGTGCACGACAGCAGATGCGTGAGTGGAGCCACCTCCATTCGTGTGACAATAAGCTCCTGCGCCTTAGCGTCATTTGCCAGCCATGATTTCAACTCCAATTTTTTCTCCTCCGTGGGCTTTTCTTCTATGCCACAAACGATATTGAAATAACCTCTTCCTCTAAAGATTACTTCCATTTGAAACTTCCAAACCGCCCAATTGTCCCCACCAGACAACTTCAAAAACTGATTGGGCGAAGATTGCTCCATTATGCCACGCCGGTCTCTAACCTCAAATACTCTTTGATCACGAAAAATAACTCTGCCACGACCTGAAAAACAGACTTATTGGCCTGGGCCCATAACCTGTTATCAGGGGCAGTAAATGAAGCACTAATAAGTTGTTTGAGCAGAGTTTATTTAAGAGTATGTGTCTCACAATACAAAACGTAGCGTCGGTTCACACATAGTACACACAAGAGAGTCGCCATTACACATACACACAGGAAGTAGGAAGTGCTAACCAGTGTTGCCAAATATTAACATTGTACATCAACAGGCATGAGAAGGAACAGTGATTTTTAACCAGTAAGAGTCCGACAGTGCCTTCCTCACTTCCTGTCCTAAATCTGAACTAAGTACTGAGACTCCTTGTAACAACTCCGAAGATATTCATTTAAATTGAATTGTGTAAGCTTCTCACAACATCCACGTTTTTGTAACCAAGAAGACTCAATCTCCGCGGTTATTAAACGTCGGAAAAAAACGCTGTTGAACAACTCGCCGAAACGAACACGTTGGCAACAATACGTGGGAAAACAAAGCGACCGGCCGTACGTATTACAAGTGTAATTCATCTGCATCGTAAGATCATGTCTCTTGGTGCGTAGGGCGTCGCCTTGAAACAAACGTTGCCCGATAACGTGAGAAACGTAAGCGATGGAAACGTAGCGTTTCAATTGAATTGGGCTTAGGGTTAACTACTAGGGGATTAAAACACCTTAAAGCTAAAGTAAATAAACTTCTAAAACAATGCATTACTTTTTGCGGAAATGGTTTTACATTATTATAAGTGGCCAACTGTTATACACCGGCGCGACGCTACGCCCGCGCTCCTACCTTAGCAAGTACTGTGGTAAGTCGTAGTTGTTACGGGAAGTTAGGAATCCGTATATCTGACAGCTTTACTAAGGGCTAGTTGTTCTATTATGAGCTAGTTGTTTTTTTTTTAGTCTAAAGGGCATTGTGTTCGGGCACGCCGTGATCTCGGCGGTAACACCACTCTTAGGAGTGGCTGGAGTGGCGTCACGGCGTTCGCACCGGACACGAATGATTCGGAAGGTTCCTGGATAGGGAAGGAAGAAACGCCTGGGTGTCACCGCTGTGTGGATCGCCCGGAGGACACGGTGGAGTATACGGTGCAGGACTGCCTTGCTTGGGCAGGCAGGTGGTCACCTGCCTGCCCAAGCGGGACAGTCCCGCCTAGACCTAGGTAGGCGGCGACCTATTGCGCCCGGCATTGGTCGAGGCCATATGCTGCGGGGCGAGACGGAATAGGAAGCGCTCGCCTCCTTCGAAGCAGCCATCCTAGCGAAGGAGGAGGCGGGATGCGTGAAGGAGAGGACAGTGTCCACCTCAGGACCGCTAGGTCCTGCCTGAGGTGGACACTGTCCTCTCCTTCACGACCCGGTGCCGTGCACCGGACGTCGTGCGGCGATTTCTGGCCACCGCAGGCGCGGGCATACGGACGGCGAGTTATGGGCGACTCGTTATCCGATCATGGACCCGGGCATGGTCGATTCGGTTCTGTAGGTAAGACGGGTCGCTCTTTCCTATAAATGTTATTTGTTTCTTCTTTCTCTTTTTTCCTTATAATAATATTGGTATACAGCTTCATGTATACGGTAACGGCCAGCTCACGACCACATGCCGCTGTGAGCGGCGGCTTAGCGTGGGGGTGAGCGGTAAAATCTAATGTGTAACAATGTTTGAAGCACGCCACGAGGTCCCGCTAATGGAGACAAAGCGATAGGTTTTCTCCGAACAAAACGCTACAGCAGCGCGCGTTGTTCGGAGTGGCGGGAACAAAAGTATAAGCGCTCATGGACGCGACGCCGCCGCCGCCGCGCCCCCTTTCTGTATATACGGCGCCGCCATTCGCTATTATTTGATTTTTGGCGGCAGCGGTGCGGCGGCGGCGCGGAAGCAAAAGTATACACAGCATTGCGGTGCGGTGGCGGCGCGGCGGCGGCGTCGTGTACATGAAGTGCCGGAGCACACGGCGCGTTGCGGCGCCGTGTGCTCCGACCGCAAAGATTTTGCCTCACAGCTATTTGTCACGTGTGTCTGCCAGTAGGGCGAAATTTTGCTTTGCGGCGCCGCAACGCGCCGTGTGCTCCGGCACTAAAGGTATGGGCGCGACGCCACGAAATAGAGCGGTTCGGGTAAAGTGGGGAGTTCGACAGCTGCCGCCAATCGTTACTGTGGGTGCGTGGCGTGGATCACCGTTCGCCGCGCCGCTCACTAGTAACCGACCCCAACATAGTTGGGAAAGGCTAAGCAAATGATAAATGTATCATTTTTTCATAAGTAAATAAAACATCACATAAATTTTCTAACTAAAAGAGCGATTTATTGTTAGCCCTAGTACTTAGGTACACATTATAAATAAAAATTAAGGCTAGCATTCAGTTCTTATGACCACTAATAAAGTTCAAGTTGAATGATCGTGCACTACACACTGAAGTCGTGTCGAGTTTATTGCATCATGGACAGAGGCTGCCATTGTGAGCTTTATAGGTAGTTTACTATACTATTTCATTGTATTTTCTATACTTCATTTATGAATAGTATTAGTAACTACGTATATAACTTACACTTTGCTCTCTGTACACAATCTCTCGTATTGATAGGTGAGAATTCTAATCCCGTCATTACCCACGACTTAAGAATGTCGCGACGATTAATCGACATAGACGCGTGACTGACTACTTTCATCACCCTAACAAAAATAATGCTAATTAATTCAAATCTTATTAGAAACGCAACTTTATAATATAACACAGACATTACCATCGCTACAAAGTTAAAACGTATGGTCCAATAATTCTGTAGCCTTATGGTTCTTATTTATGCAACCACACTAATTAAAACAATTCAAAATCATCCTTCATATCATGGCTGATAACCAGTGATAGGGATAGGTAGATTGAATGGGGGTCATCGATCCGAAACGTATACATTAATATGGACATTCCACCGGAATTGATTTGATTATTATTAAAAAAAACCGGAACTTAGGTAGGAATTTATTGTATTATGCCAGGGTTGCACGCAAAGACGTTAAATATTAAAGCTATTAAAATTCAACTGTTTTTGATATTCAACAGATAAATATTGAATTAATTTAGTTTTGATGCCTTCCTTTCAATTTTTAATAGAGTAGTAATAATAAACCTACTAATATTAACAATATTTTAATTGAATCCGGAAATACCTGAGTAAGCCGGAAACACATTATTAACACCCGACGCCACCCGATGAAACGTGATGCGTGTTGAGTCAAATCAAATGTATTGTTTTCTATGACCAGAATCACACTATGAACACCCGACGCGACGACATGCGCTCACACGCCACCCGATCCAGACGTGCCAGGTCGGTGTGTTGCCGATGGTGGGGGTAAACACGCCATCCGACGCATCACATGTAGTGTGTTTCTAGTCCAGACCCGACACCACGCGTCAGTCGTTCGAAAACTTCGAGAACTATCACACAGAAATCATCAATCCACAGAAAAATCCGGTTAAGCAGCTCACAACCTCCTTAGGTTGGCCTGCAAGATGCCACTCACAAAGAAAAAAAATATCCCTATTCTTCAAAATGCTAGTGTGTCGTAGCGTCGCGTGTTGGTTAATGTGCACGGTGCACATCGGGTGTCGACACGTCGCGTCGCGTGGCGTGTTAAATAATGTGTTTCCGGCTTTATACTTTCCGAAAAAATGGCTTATCCATGTTATTCTTTCTGTGTGCATTTAGGATACAAACACCAAAAATCAATCTACCTATTCCGATCTATGCTGATAACATTTCTACGTTGATTAAAACGACTACATTATATCGACTCTTTAAATAAGCATTTATTTTTTTACCAAAATTCTTACGATTAAAGTCTAAAACAATTTGATGTGCAATCCAACTTGCATTTTGTAGTTCACAATTTCATCTGGACAACACATTAGTTTTTTTTGTCTTGTAATTTATCACTCGAAGGCAATAACGTTACGTGTAACCCCTAACTAGTGAATTGTACAAAAACTAAATTTTCATACTCCGTAAGCTAATGTTCGCTACTTCTATAAAACTTACATTATTTTTACACTCTCATGAATGATGGACTTATTTCAATTTCGATCAGCTTGTTATAAAGCCAGTTTTGTAGTTTCGAATATTTTGAGATCGCATCGAGCAAGCGATTGCATTTTACATAAAGAGACCTTCTCGATGGTAATTACGATAGATTGCATTTTGGACTAGATGACGTCCAACATACAATTTATAGGAACTGTCGTCCAGAGGTAGGGGGTAGGTAGATCAGACTATAGCGACAAAAGTACGTGAACAAGGTACTTTGTTTTGAGCTATTTAACGCTCAGGGGGGGGGGGGGGGTATTACAACATCTTGAAACCAGGCTTGTTCCGGCGAGTGAAAGTGACAGAGCTATACAAGTCGTCTAGCGCCATCTCGTTCACTCACTGAAACAAGCTTGGTTTTAAGACGTTGTAATACCCCTGATGGCCTACCATGACGTGTTAAAGTGTGAGTAGTTCCGCTCAGGGAACGAGATGGCGCTAGACGACTTGTATAGTTCTGTCTCTTTCCCACACTGGCACTACTCACATCATGGTAGACCACAAGGTTGTCGCCTCTATGATTTCCGTATAAACTGTTCAGTGCGTCACTTGCCAAGGCCTCAGTCTTCGCATGAGTTGTGCATTCAACTGCGAACTTGTAACCAATATAACTATGCGATCCAATACGCTAATGTATATTTAGTCATGGTGTCTAGTCATCTTTACACTTTTGTCTATGACTACACCAATTTTCACAGCATGTAACACCGATCAACATCATAGACATCGACTTCTACATTTAGACTTAACAGCCATTTAAACATAGAACATTTCACTCAATTACAAATCGTCTCTAAAAGGCCGGCTGCACGGTTGGAACCATAGACCAGCAGGGTCACCTTGGTTGAATCGACCAATTGTACTACAAGATCATGTGGTTGATTCAACTATGTCCTTGGTTGCAAGGGATGCGCTTTTAACCAAGGTCCTTACAAAGTGGTTGGGTACGGGACTTTACCCATGGCGCGACGCGATTGCAATTCGATCAATTCCAACTACAAGTGAAAATCAAACTTACCACTACGACATATGACATAAAACACGTTGTCATCTACGGGTAAATGAAAAACAAAACACGATCGCCACGACGACGTCAAGTCAATCGAATTGCATCTTTAGTTTTTAGTAGCAAGGTTGATTTTCACTCGAATGTCGAATCGCGTCGCATCGCGCCATGGGTAAAATCCCTAAAGGTGCGTACAGACCATGTAACAATGTTATATAACATTGTTATATAACACTACAAATGTATGTAAAGTGTTGTATAACAATGTTATATAACATGAACACACTATTAAAAATGTTATATAACATGTTATGTTACATAGTCTGTACGCACCGTTAGAGCCAAATAATGGTGCCCTGTTTAGTGGTTGATTCCAACTGCGTAGCAGTCCTATAAATATTAACAATCCACTGTATATTCTTATAATAGTTGATGCTTACAACTGATAATAATCAAATTGAAAATAAAATAACTGCTTACGCTATACTTTAACCCCCTTATTAATAAACGTGGACTAAAGTCACAACCAGGATCCTCGGATTAACCATACATTTTTTAAGGATTTACCTTGGCGTAACTTTAGTCCACGTTTATAAATAAGGGGGTATGTGTATTACTTTAAATATTATCCCAATATGTTGATTGTCAAATAAGAAATGAGACCATATTGAAAATTAAATTGTATCTTATTATACATATATCAACTTAGTGATTGAAGCTTACACCAGTAGTCTATGATTCTAGCGCTAAAAGGCTGGCTCATACTTAAATTTAATCATCTCACACGCTACGGAAAAACCAACATAAATTACTTATCTACCATTGTATAGAAATGAACGTACATTGAATATTTACATTTGATTAGCTTACAATAATAGGGCTGGTACTACATTATCGACTTTTTGAACAGTTTTTGTGCGGAATTTTCGAATTTTACGATGTTGAGAATATTTGCTTTATTATATCGATGCGAACAAACATGATTCGCCAGTATGTATTTTGCTAAACCAGATTTTATGTCCAGAAAAACATTTTTACCTATTTATCTGATTATCATGCTGTTTATAAGAGCGTTCCTATAGCTATGTCATAAATAAGACCATCACATAAACACGTAGCTACCATAAACTTGTCTGATAATGTAGTACCTAATAAAAAGCATAGACAGGTGGATTCATAAAAGTATCGAGAGGCATGTGCAATCAAAATTATTATATTCTAGATAAGTTTCAAACGAAACATCTATTAATTAAATAATTCAGTTCATTCATAATTACAACAATTATTATTAATTCTAGCAATAAAAATCAGCACAGCAATTTACAAAGCATTAAATATTTTTTGTTTATTTCCTGAATTTTCTCTTCGTATATTACATGTTGTGTTCAACAAATAAATACGTAATATTTTATCGCGAATTTATAATGAGCCTTAAGTTAAAATACAGACATTGAAAACATAGAATTATGAAAGTAACATATTTTCATACACACGGGTATTTTAGATACATTGCAATTCATAACCTATTACTTAATATTCGATGATAAAACATTTTATTTGAATTGCGAAATTAGTATAATAAATAGGTTGTATAATCAGGAAGGTTGGATATATTTTTTTTATAAATAAAATGTATTGTCTATGGTCTAGTCTAGTCAATCACTTGCAGTAAGCCACAGTTGTCTGTGTGTGCAGGTAGTCAAGGTGTACGAAGTCATGCGCGTCCTCACGGCGTGAGGTAGCCATGACTGTACTGTTGCGTTGATAATGTAGCGCAAGCTGAGGGTTGTCGACACGGGGGCTGCGAGGCCTGCCGTCATGTTTCACGTCCGTTGATACACTTTTGTACGCACACGTCATATAGCCGCTGGCGACCTGAAACACGTATTTATAAATAAATAAAATAAATATTCAAATGGTGCGATTCCACCATAATAGTGTGCAGTACCATCTCATCTGTTCGCAAAAGTTTTGTGCAGAAATTTAGCCGTACGCGCACTAAGCTTGTATCGCGTAGTAAAAGTATCCATGTGCACGCTCACGTCTCTAAAATGTTCGCGTACAATTAACACTCGGAAAATTTCAATTAGAGCGTAAATGAGGACGAAAATAATACATGACATGATACCCAGGTAGTAAAAATGTTATGTATTTTTGTCCTCTAGTCCATACCAAAATAGATCTACCATAATAAGTTAGCGAATAAATAAGCTAGAAAAACATAGTGTTAATGTAAATGAATTAAAATAAAATATAAATATTTATACAACCTGTTGTTCAGGTATTTGTTACTGAATGTTATTAATTAAAGCGATAACATCTGCTTCCGTTAGTTCGCGTATACAAACTTTATGAATTATTTATTAAGTTCAATGTTGTTTGTTGTTCATTTATTTGTATACTGAAGTCTATGGATGAGAACAATGTAATAACAATGTTGTGAAACAATAAATTACATGGACTTTTTAATCTATGTATTACATTTATCCCCAGGAAGCAGCTCGCTTCAAAGTATTTCTTAAACAGCTCTGCAAGCCCGCGAGAGTAAAAATGTTACCGTCGATTTTCCGAGTGTTTTGGCCGTTTGAAGTTAAATATCTTTAATTTATTTTTAGCTCTCCAAGTGTGGTAAATCTGGCGACCACCCTTTCCTGAATCAATAGGCAAAAGGCCTATTGATACTGAGTCTCAATAAATTGAACATCTAATTAGACCGTCAGGTAGAATTTAAAATAATATTTAAAGGACACGTATTTTCTTTTGTTAATTAATTTTACAAAGATAAATCGCATTCAAACTAGTCATCTCGTGACGCAAGTAAAAATTGTACTTGGTTATTTTAATTGTGTTTAAAATTGTATTTTACTTGTAAAATTGTAGCTGTGACGTATTGCCAATATTAAATGTGGTAATGACTTCCTGGATCGGATCATCATCATCAGCCTATAATGTTCCCACTGCTGGGACACAGGCCTCCTCTCTGTGAGAGGGACGGGCCATAATCTACCACGCGTGTCCAGTGCGGGTTGGCAGATGTCATGTCTTCAAATTTTTAGTTCTAAGACATGCCGGTTTCCTCACGATGTTTTCCTTCGCCGTTTTGAGAGCATTGGTGATGAAATAAATTACACAAAGTAATGCACCTGGCGGGGTTCGAACACTTCGAACCCACGACCTACAACTCGTAAGCCGGGACCGATACCACTGGGCCACCACTGCTCGCTCCGCTGGATCGGAGAGTGTACGGCAAATTTGAAAAAAAAAAAACTGACGTACTAATTATTCTTCAATCCAATAGCCATATTTATATGATTGCGATAGACACAAAGAGGACGTTAATGTTAGTACATACCTGTGCGAGCATATCGAGATTCAGTCGAGGTTGTCCTGGAAGATGAGACGCACGTACCCCGGGGAGCCCTGCAGCGGGGCCGCGCAGAACGGACAGATCGCGTGGAAGCCGTTCGTGCCGTGAGGGATGTCCACGCTGGCCCAGTATCTAATGATTTAGAGGAACAAGTTATAGTTACTGATATTTGTGAGTTGGATTGGGATATGGATGATGGTGCGTCATAAATAACTAAGACTAGTTAATAGTACTACGCGGTTCAACTAAAAAGGAGTTTCTGACGCCATATTGTGACGTCATGTACGCTTTTAAACAAACAAAACTATAATATGAAAATAACTCTAACAAGAAAATTAGTGAGCTTGCTCATGATGAGATTCATGCGATTTGCAATTTCTATTAACTAAAACGGAAAATCGTCCTTGCTACTACGATATAATAATGCAATTTAACTGACTTAGTGGCGAGCGTTTTTTTCATCCACCCGTAGATAACCACACGTTTTATGTCTTATGTGGTAGAGGTAAGGTTGATTTTCACTTGTTGAAAACGGTCGAATTGCATCGCAACGCGTCATCAGCAAGCTCACTTAGTTGAACAGGGGGGGTATTAAAACCAGACTTGTTCCTGTGAGTGAACGAGATGGCGCTAGACGACTTGTATAGCTCTGTCACTTTCACTCGCCGAAATAAGCCAGGTTTTAAGACGTTGTAATACCCCCCCAGAGCGTAATAAACATCTCAGGATTCTCAGGGTCAAGTCACACCGACACACAACGCTGCGCTCACATTTCAATGAAGCTACTCAAAATCTAACTCTATTTACTACACGAAAAGATACACATTTGCAGTATCGTTGCGTCACGTCTCGGTGTCAACGACGATATAATACTAGACTCCGCATGCACGATCTAAGGAACAAAAATTATTCTGTCAACTCGCTGAGGTACTACGTAAGCGAGAAGGACGGGGTACTGCGTTGTGATTGGCTAACTCAAGGTCTGTTCTGTCTCAACGTATGTTTACGGCTCACAGGATTGGTCGAAATGAGACGAATATAAGACTTTTTTGCCTAATGTGTTGACATACATCGGTCGCCTGTTATTACGAGTCTAGTATTATATCGTCGTTGCTCGGTGTGAACTGACCGTTAGATTATAATTAGACTCACTTGACAGTCCTCTCAGAGGCCATATGTCCGCAGGGGTTGAAGGCGTACGTGGGCGGTCCTGCGTCCACGTAGAAGGCAGGCTCGATGCCCATACACACGCGGACCACGGAGCCCGCCGTCAGACACATGGGACAGCGACGAGCGCCTGACTCGCTGCCTTCCGCACCCCAGGAGTGCTCGCCTGAGGAGGAACAGATGGGGGTAAGTCTGGGTGAGATGGTGTCTAATAAAATTGTGTGAACAGTGATGGACTGCTGCGCAAAGTGACGCGGTTTCGATCAAATATTTGTATGATCTGCAAGTAGTTGTTCCGGTTCTGTTTGTGTATGTGAGTTTTATGTTTGTAACGCACCCACGACACAGGTGAAACTCCAAATAGGGGCAACATTAAAAAAAAATCGTCAAACTGAAGTTAGATGTCTACAAGGTCAAAATGTTTACATAGTCGATACAGACACACATTTTAATCATTCTGGCTATGACCAGTCATCATCATTATGACATATCGTCACCATTTCACCAAATCCAAAAGTGCGATGTAATGGGAAATCCCAATAAATGGACAAAAACAAAAAAAAAATGGGAAAGACCTACCTATACCAAAACAGGTAAAGTTTGTTAGTTACAAGTTAGCTTCAAATGACATACACTTAAAGCTTAATAGAAATTAATGTCGCAATAATACACTTCCCCAAATGAATTTAAATATCATGGCATTCAAACTAAATATATAAAACCCAATTAATTATATAAAAATGCCTATTTACAATGTTAATTTTTCCTTTTAAGATTGAAATTGAAAGTACATAGTACGGGTAGGAGGAAAAAAGCTGTTAATTTTATGTGACTATAATAATTTAATCACTACTTTTTCAATAAAAATCATGAATAATGCAGGAAATACCCATTGAGCACACTTATGTGTTTCCCAAGGAATCTAAATTCATAAGCAGTTTTTGGGAACACAAAATGTAATTTAGTTTTAATTATTTGTTATTCGGAAACTGATGATGTGAATCCAATCTTTTGATGATAAACCCTAATCTATGACGAACAACATAATATTGAATGAACCCTACACTGTAATAACGGACCTTATTGTATGATGAGATTGTACCTGAATTTGTGCACACGTTTTACATTATTATACTGCCTGAGTCGATAGCTAGACTCTGCTGAGACTGGCCATCATGACCAGAACGGTCAGAGAGACTATTATGATGGACCCTTTGTTAGGGTTCCGTAGCCAAATGGCAAAAAACAGAGCCCTTATAGATTCGTCATGTCTGTCAGTCCGTCCGTATGTCACAGCCACTTTTCTTCGAAAGTATAAAAGCTATCCTGTTGAAACTTGGTAAGTAGATGCATTATGTGAACCGCATTAGGATTTTCACACAAAAATAAATTTGGGGGGTACCCCCCATACCTATAACTAAAAATAAAAAAAATCGCATGACCCATACGTGTGGGGTTGGACAGGTCTTTAAAAATCATGTTGAGGTTACTAATATAATTTTTTTCAACAGTTTGCGCGAGAGACACTTCCAAAGGTGTAAAATGTGTGTTCCCCCCTGTAACTTCTAAAATAAGAGAAAGATAAAACTAAAAAAAAATATGTGATGTACAATCGACAAAGTTGAATCATGACCCACCATAAGCTTATTTTCATACAGACTTTCAAATACAATTAGGTCCACATTCGCGTAAACATACATATCCATGGTAACGACTTTGACCTTTGTCAATTTGACGGATTCAAACGATTTATTGTCAAAATGGGTCATGATTCAACTTTGTCGATAGTACATTACCATGCAAACTTCCATTGAAAGTTGGTTTGAACGAGATCAAGTAATATAATAATACGTCATAAATCGTAAACCGCAATTTACATTTCAAAGTTACAATCAACTACAAGAACTTTTATATACTTGCTGCTATGGAACCCTTTATGGGCGAGTCCGACTCGCACTTGGCCGGTTTTTATGATCAGAGTTCGGAATAGGTTATTTTCCAAGGAAGCAACATGTGGACCAAAAGTTAAATTTTCTTCATATTCTTTGATGACAAACCTGATCATATCATGGGAATCTAATCTCTAATGCCTATAAACCTTGTCATCGATTTTGATCTCTAACGTATGATAATAATGATTATTTTACAATAGCAATGTTTACCTTGCACATGTCCACAATTGAGGTAGACGTAGGGCTGGTTCAAGTCCTGGTGCGCCGAAGACAGTTTGCGTGGTATGACGAGCGTGTTCAGTCCCACGGGACACTGTGGCCGTCCCGCGTTCAGCTCGTCCACTAGTTGTTCTAGATCGCGTTTTGTCTGTGGACATTCGAATTTTGAAAAATAAAAATGAAACTAGAAAAAGGAGGACGGATTACTTTGGAAGAAAGAAGCCACTTTAAAAAAAAACATTGTTAAATAAAATATTTTTTATCTGTTGTTATTGCGCTTGCAATTAAAAAATATGATTTATATTCGTTTTAAGTGCTAAAGTTTTTTTTATAGTAGTAAAATCATTAATGCCTTTGTCAAACTGACAGACGAACCGAATGCGTGGCGTAGCGTTTTTGTTTGTAATGTATGGAATTGTTTGAAGCCTGTCACATAGACTATCGGATCGCTTTCGCATTTTTATATGACATGATTCGGTTCGGTTCGCTATCGCCTGTCTGTTTGACAAAGGCCTAAATGAGTCCTCCTACCCAAGGCGGGGCGTGAGGAACTGTCAGACTTGTACTGACTAAAATCCACGGTAATCCTTCAATAGCCCTTGACGTTCCAGGGTCGCGGTAACTTGATGTGACAGTCCCACGACCCCGGAAGTTCTCATGTTAATGTTTTAAATGCCAATAGTAACGTAAGATATTACTTCTGTTTGTTTATAAACAAAAATACATCAAAACCATCGATCAATAATAAAGAATCTTTATTAATAATAAAACATCTTTATCGGTTATCAATGGTCACAACAAACTCAATAATCAATACATTGAGCAAAAGATAAATGATTCAAAATCTGGGTCAACGACATTCTAATCAGTACCTATTCAAAAATTCGTCACAAGTCACAACGTAATTCCAGTTTCACAATCTTTTCTCAGGCTTCAGAAAATACCCGAAACATTTATCATAGTCATGTTTCTTTACCGTCAAAGGTAAAGTGACGTCATGTGGATTTACCTTCTATCGGTTCACTCCGGACAACGGCACTTCAGACTATCTGGTGGCCTACCAAACCTACCGACTTAAAGCGTGAGTGGTTCCGCGCAGGGAACGATATGCCGACTTGTATAGCTCTGTCTCTTTCTCACGCCCTAAAAACTCACGTTTTAAGACGTCATGGTAGGCCACCTGTAACCTGCGGTGACGGCTGAGTGAACTCATTGGCGGTGGTAGACCTCACCAGTTGGCCAATGAAATTCCAGTGTGGGAACGAGATGGCGCTAGACTACTTGTATAGCTCTGTCTCTTTCTCACAGCCTAAAGACTCACGCTTTAAGACGGTCACGATGGCCACCTGTCATCTGCAGTGTCGGCTGATCGATCTCACTTGGCGGTGGTAGACCTCACCAGGTGGCCAATGAAATTCCAGTGTGGGAACGAGATGGCGCTAGATGACTCGTATAGCTCTGTCTCTTTTTCACGGCCTAAAAACTCACGCTTTAAGACGGTCATGATGGCCACCTGTAACCTGCAGTGTCAGCTGATCGATCTCACTTGGCGGTGGTAGAACTCACCAGGTGGCCTACCATGTAGTCTTAAAGCGAGAGTAATTCCAGTGTAGGAAAGAGTTGGCTCTAGATGACTTGTATAGCTCTGTCTCTTTCCTTCTCTCTTCTCGTTGTAAGACGTCATGGTAGGCCACTAGAGTCGCCTGACTCGAGACCTTTCTATCAGAGTCCGGCGGCAAAGTTTTTTCTGTGTTCCATCGGTGCGCAGGAGTTCCTGTTCCTTCTAGGTGAGATTGCTCCATTTTAGGACTTATCTTTGCTTCTGGGTTAGAGGCCAAGAGCAAACCGTATTGTATTATTTAAATCATCATCTGCCTTTTCCCAACTATTTTGGGGTCGGCAGCTGACCCCGAAATAGTTGGGAAAAGGCTAGGCTAAATGTTCGACTGGAAGCGTCGGCTTCCAGTCGAGGCAAGGCGGAGGAAACTCGCTATGACAGATGATCACCCATCCACAGACCAACCTCGGCTAAACCCGGAAGATATGCCTGTGCGGTTGTAATTCTTTTGTCACTAGCTCCTCAAGTATACCCATTTTAAATAAAAAAGGTTCATAAACTTACCGGTGAATTTTTAAGTCCTTCGGCACTCCTCCACAACAGTGTAGCGCCACATAAATCTATCATCGTTCCATCTCTGAGGACGTTTGTCTCTGCTTGACAGGGTAGGCCCTACGAAAGAAAGAATAAAACATTTGTAGCGAGCATCGAGCTTACATTGAATAAATAAATATCGGCGAGTTTGAACGTTGCAGGAATATATATTAAGGGTTTCCCAGGCGTGTTTCAAATTCTTAAAAGCGTGCACACCGAGCTACAATGTAGCTCGGTGTGCATGCTTTTAGTCTTTAGTCATTGAAAAAAAAATGTTTTGTAAGTTTGTATGAAATTCATACAAACTTACAAAACATTTTTTTTTTCAATGACTAAACAGATTTTTTTTTTCATAGAAATTATTATTTCAATTTATTTATAAATAAGACCTTTACAAAATTTTTACATTCTTTGTTTAGACCTACTATCATATAGGTACCTATGAAGTTCCAAATAAAAATTAAAAAATCAGTTGGACTGAAACGTTTGTATGAAATGTCGTTAGACGCACACACACTTAAAGAATTCTTAAAACAATTTGTAGTCACCTGGTTCAACAATTTAGTGGCACCCAGAATTCCAGATGGATTGCATCCGGTGCCCCAGCACGCGATTAAACAGCTGTCAAGTTTTTGTGGCCCAAAAAAAAATTATAATGAACCGCTGATTATATTTCTTGTTCAGTCAGGTCCCAACTGGTTCTTCATACGTCTTCCTAGTACCATATTGTAAAGCACATTGCCTTCTTTGAACAGGAAGCTTGGGATTCCAAGAGTAAGACATCGTGGCAAAAAGTTCACCCAAATATCTGCCCCGACTTTTTGTGACGAATTCCCGACATTTTTTTTTTTGTTTACCAGGGTTCTTGATAAAACTGCTGACCTATAAGAAACCGCAGACAGCTGTCCATTTTTATGACTCAGTAATAGACCACCTGCTTTGTATTGCGACTTTTTTATAGCACGTGTATCGAAACTATCAAAACAATGGTATGAGCAAACCAAATTAGGTTACAATTGGTTATCTAATGCAAGAATGCACATTAAAGCAATGGCGCCGCTGTCCTTTTCACAGTTAATTTTACGATTGACTTTGAATTTCTACGACCCCATCTCACCGGTTATCTTTTATTATCAGACATCTATAAGTATTACTTATAACCATCCATACTTAGTTACCATTCCACCAATTAGCACTAAGCGTTTCCAATCATCCTTCATAATGCGCACAGCTTCATTTGCAAAATCCGTATTAAAACAATGAGAATAACTACAAGAAATTTAAAGATCTGTTGAACACTTTAGTCCGATCAACAAGGATGTTTGTTGTATGAAGACTTCCGGCACTGGCATATGATGAAAGTAGGTGATACTTACAGATTATAGATGCACAATAATCCAACATTTTTTTTTCTATAGCACTGCATTTGACGTTACATAAGGGTCCTTTTGCAGTTACACTTTTTTAAGACGACTATTCAACGGATGTTAAACTTTTTGCAGTACTACCTTCTGTTGTGCAGAGCGACTCTCCCTGAGCGAGAACACAGCGCCCCCGACGGAAGTCTCGCGCCAGGGCCCGCAGGTGGCACTGCCGCCGCAGAAGTCGCCGCGAGGATGCATGATCAAGACACCATTTGTCGTAAGTCCGTCTATTTCGTGATTCTCTGTCCATTTTGTCGCTTTTTCCTGAAAATTATGACGATGTCGGTTATGGAAAATTCTATAAACATTTTTTAAATTGAGATGAGCGATATAACTATCGGTTGTAATTTTTGTTTTTCCCCGTAACCCGGGTTAATATCCTGTTTTAAGTTCCAACAAATGGTTAGGAAAATGCTATCACTTTCAGGAATATAACTAACAATGCAAAAAGTAAACGATAAAAAAATACCCAGGATTGATATTGCGGCCTCAATATTCAATCCATGCAAGGGCTTCCTTACATGGATTGAATATTATTGAGTCTTAGAGAGCCTATGGTATGTCTTTGTTTTTTTTGTTCGCAGAAGGAGCTAAACGCTTTCCATTCCCTCTCGCTCCTAGGTCATAACCGCCGCTATTGTAAAGTACTCGAATATGATATGTCTGGGAGTGGATAGTGATGAGCCAAGTTGATAAATGACATTCTAATCTTCCAAACAACGGACACCTACGTTCTAATTTAAAAATAACAGTACCTCTCACAAATCATCATCTATTCATGCGCACATCAAATTCGCCAAAATTACAAAAAATATGCTTAAAAACTTCTGAACGCCTGACATTAAAAGTTCGCTGAATCTAAGTGGAGTCTCATTGAGAGTAAATGGCGACTAAATTGTTGGCATTAGCCGTTCATTTACGTGAACGGACTACGTCATAGGCGCGGATTACGTTAGGAGCGTCAAATATGTCTACTAGGTTTGTACTCGGTTCGTACTTGCGAAAAAAGACTGGCAGTTCTAAGTAGTTGTTGCTGCTTTTTGCTCAGGTTACAAAACATCCTTTGATTGCTTTGTCGTCCTCCTACGCTTAAAAGATAATTTCAAACTGCCTATATGTGGTATCTGAAACCACAGAGCTTAGAATGAAACGTGGTAAAAGTTATCTGCTGCTAGTGCTCTTTCGATGTTGGAAGTAATGTCTCGGATTCATCAACATTATGCCTAAAACAATCACAGTTGAAAAGTTTTTTTTGCCCATTGTCATTAAAAGTTTAATTTATTAGAACGCGAAAGGAGTCGCGGGCAGAAGTATCGTTTATAAAACTCTGTCAAAATTTCCGACACACAATAAAATTCGTTGACATTACATAAAATATAAAAAAAAATAATTAAAAAAAAAACAAAAAACCCGACTGCGTTAAAAAAAAAAAACTAAAAAGAAAGAAACAAGCCCAGTAGTTTAGAATTCACTCATTCACACTCACAGTCGGGGCCCCTTGGGAAGATTTGATTTGTATAATTTGAAGGGGCCCCGACTGTGAGTGTGAATGAGTGAATTCTAAACTACTGGGCTTGTTTCTTTCTTTTTAGTTTTTTTTTTTAACGCAGTCGGGTTTTTTGTTTTTTTTTTAATTATTTTTTTATTTCATACTTTTTAGTTACGATTCATTAAATTCTTTATAAGATGGTCGCAATCTAGTCATTTCATTGAGGGAGTTAATATCGTGGGGATTATTTAGTAACTTGCGGTGGTCCAAACTACTGATGATTAGTCCCTCTAGAGACCTAACTCGGCTCAAAGCTATACGGTCGTATGCTTGACCTTTAGCAAAATGCGTGAACTTAAGTCAACCACATCTCGTTGCAGCTTGTGTACAGATTTTTTTTAATAATTATTAGATTTAAAAAAATCTAAAAACCCCCGTTTTAAAATGTCCTAAAAATAAGAAAATAACCCTACGGGACTGAGAGAGGAGCCACTCAAAACGTGGGGGACGTTTTGAGTGGCTCCTCTCTCAGCTTCTTATGGTTGTGTTCTTATTTTTAGGACATTTTAAAACGGGGGTTTTTAGATTTTTAAAAACGTGGGTTCTTAGATTTTTTAAATATATATATATTAATTATTTTATCTTTGTTCATCGGGTTTGAAGCTACCCAGAAAATTTCAGCCTGCTAGCTTATCGGGAAGTGCCTCAAAGCCTGTCCGCCATCTTGGACGTCTGCCATATTGGATTTAAGTCACGTGACTATTTTTTTTCTTTCTCCTGACAGCAAACTCTTTTATTTGATATCCATATCATAGGGGTGCATTTCAACTAGCCTGTCTGCCATCTTGGACGTCGCCATTTTGGATTTAAGTCACGTGACTATTTTTTTTCGTATTCCTGACAGCAAACCTTTTCATTTGATACCCATATCATGGGGGTGGGTTTCAAACAGCCAGTCTGCCATCTTGGACGTCCGCCATATTGGATTTAAGTCACGTGACTATTTTTTTTCTTTCTCCTGACAGCAAACCCTTTCATTTGATATCCATATCATAGGGGTGCATTTCAACTAGCCTGTCTGCCATCTTGGACGTCCGCCATATTGGATTTAAGTCACGTGACTATTTTTTTTCTTTCTCCTGAGAGCAAACTCTTTCATTTGATATCCATATCATAGGGGTGCATTTCAACTAGCCTGTCTGCCATCTTGGACGTCGCTATTTTGGATTTAAGTCACGTGACTATTTTTTTTGTATTCTTGACAGCAAACCCTTTCATTTGATACCCATATCATGGGGGTGGGTTTCAAACAGCCAGTCTGCCATCTTGGACGTCCGCCATATTGGATACAAGTCACGTGACTATTTTTTTCGTACTCCTGACAGCACACCCTTTCATTAGATATCCATATCATAGGGGTGCATTTCAAATAGCCTGTCTGCCATCTAAGACGTCCGCCATATTGGATTTAAGTCACGTGACTATTTTTTTCGTATTTCTGACATGTCATATTCACACTCATACTTGAAATAAAACCATAAATCAATAAGTAATAAGAAAATTAGCGAGAATGATTGTTTTGTTAAACAACTTTAAATCGTTATTATATCCTAAACTATTAGAGCAAGAGCCTGTGAACCCCAGACCTACGTTATTTTATAAAGGCTGAAAGTTTGTCAGCGGATGCTCCCAACACTGGTAAGACGATGGACCATTTATGGAGTTTGGGTTATGGTGGCTTTGGCAGGTAAACGGGACTAAAGGTGCGTAAAATATAAGTTTACTTACGTCATAGTATAAAAGCTGATTTTTATGTATAATACTCGGGTAATATGTAGATGATGTTTTCTCATCAGCCAGACACTTATCATGGTGGCAACCCCTTGCCAGACACCCTTAATGTTCACGAAATTATAAGTTTACTTACGTTATAGTATAAAAGCTGATTTTTATATATAATACTTGGGTAATATGTAGATGATGTTTCCTCTTTAGCCAGACACTTTTGATAGTTCCAACCCCTTGCCAGACAAACATTGTAAATAGCCCAGTCAACGGATGTTCAAAACAAGGTATAGAGGGAAAGTCTTGGAACACAATTTTTGACTACGCAACTTTGTTTGGACTAGTTAGGAGGAGAACATATCGAAAGTCCCCATCCCTAGCCCTTGAGCTAAGGGGGAGGGAGGGGTTTGAAGGTACCACTTTTTGGTTTTTCGCTTATATCTCGGAAAGTCGGAAACCATGGGTCCTAGCGGCATAATATGTATGAACAAAATAAAAGCTGAATAAATTCTCTATAAGTTTAAACCAGTAAACATTTCCAGGTCTTGTTTAGTTTACGAGATATCTGCTCTTGAAAGTCTGTAATAATATTGGTTAAAATCATTTTTACCTCTTTGCATGTGGAAAGTTGTATTTGATGTCGCCAAAGTTCCAGAAAACAGCATCAGTGTTTCCAACGACGATATAATACTAGACTCCTAATAACAGGCGACCGATGTCTGCCAACACATTAGGCAAAAAAGTCTTTTTGCCTAATGTGTTGGCAGATATCCGTCTCATTTCGACCAATCCTGTGAGCCGTAAACATACGTTGAGACAGAACAGACCTTGAGTTAGCCAATCACAACGCAGTACCCCGTCCCTCTCGCTTACGTAGTACCTCAGCGAGTTGGCAGAATAGTTTTGTTCGTTAGATCGTGCAATGCGTAGTCTAGTATTATATCGTCGTTGAGCGTTTCAGACCCTCCAAGTTGCGCCGAATGTCATTTTAATTTATTTTAGGTACATTACAACTTAAGTCGTAGGCATGGACCTAAAAAAAAAGGCGGACGGAACTTCACTAAGAAACAATTGAAGCACCCATAGTAAGTCAGTGCGCTAATGTGGACAAGCCAGCACGCACACATTCACACCATAGTAAGTCAGCCGTCGGCCATTACGCTTCGAACGACACTCGCGGTTTTATACGGTGTTATTTTGTCTAATAAAAATCAAAGTATGCCGTCATGTGTTGCAAAAAGTTGTCTAAACCATAATAGTTCAATTAAAAAAGCCAGGGGATCACTTTTCATAGTTAAGCATGTCAATTTGAAGCTTATTGCTCGATTTTACGTCAATAAAGGTCATCGGGCGCAATCCGACCCGGTCGCGGACATGAATGAAAATGGTCTAGAATGAAAGAGCATAATTCACATAATAATACACTCAATTATTTTTGTTGTAATCCATTGGAGAACAAAGTTTTAATCAAAAATGTATTTATTCGAAAAATCTCCGTTCATTGCCTTTCCTCTTGATCTGTACGTATCAGATACTCTTTTGTTTTGATCGACTAGATACAATAGTTTACAACCCACTAAACCTGATTTTTAACCGACTTAAAAAAAATAGGTACTCAGTTCGACCTGTACGTATGACGTATGTATGTTTGTCCGCGGTTATAGACTGTGCCGATTTTGATGCTGTTTTCAGAAAAGTGTTCCTAACATTCTGGAAAAGATTTTAGTATTATAACAATCATGGATATCTCATTGCCCGTATAGATTTTTCCGCCCTTTTTTGTTGCTAACTTGGATTGTAGATTTTCAAAGACGTCGAATATACGAAGATTTTTGTTGAACATCCAAACTAAAAACAGTAAAACAAAAAAAAAAACTTAAAAAAAGGAACCTACCTACTTCAAAACCAAACACACAAAAAGGATAAAATATTTTTTCTTTCGAAGTCGGTGGCCATATTCGATGAAAAAAGGGTAAATAAAAAAAAAACAATATCCAGTCTAGTCGGTGGCTTTGTTTTTTATTTCACCGACTTCCGAAAGAAAAGTCACACTTTTTTGTGTTTGGATTTGAAGTCGGTTCCTTTTTTTTAGTTTTTTCTGTTTTTTTGGAATTTCTGTAATAGGCCGGGCCGCCATAAGACATCTGTATGCAAAATATGAGGACGAAGTTTTGCCTTTTCTCATTTAGTTTTAGGATTGTAAAGATGTATATTTTTGATGTTGTCAGCAATTATCGTGGTCTAAAAAAATGGACGGATGACAGCTTTATAAAGACGCAATTTGCACTTGAGTGACAATTTGCTTCTTGCTGTAAGCAAGAAATGAAGTCTACCTCCGGTAAAGGCAGCCGAACGCGAACTGCCTTTACGTGGGCACGGAAGGTAAGGAGACTGTAGAGGGTCAACACCTAAGTATTTGGCTTGCTTTTCTCAAAGAATAGACTTGCCGTACATAGTGATTGGGTTCATATCATACGGCGTCCGAGGGATGAGGTGTGGCAGGGGACTAGACCACTCCAGCACGTGGCAACATGTTTTTAAATAGTCCTAGAATCCATTGCATTGCACACTTCATAAAACAGATTGCGGTCCTCATATTTTGCAAAAGAAATGCCTTCTGCGACCTGCTTTATGATTAACGTATTTAATCCATGTTACGTCGCAGAAAAAACATACTTTCAGAACTGTTTTTATAATAACATTGGAATCACCTAGTGTTATTCACTAGTTAACTTACCTCGTGTAATACAATAAATAACACCACACGCACTAAGCTTTATATTAACATGCTTTCGATATCGTTTTGTGTATCCCAAATGCAGTAATACATTTATTTATTAAATCGCGTGAGACTGAATCGAACATTTAAACTGTCAAGACAATATTGTCTTGTCGGTTCACTGAAGAAGCTTTATGGCATAAAAACAAACAAACAAACAAGAAAAGTGAGTTTATAAAAACGTGGGAAAAATAGGGCAGGGACTTTCAGACTTTGGAGGGAACGACTGTCGCAACCGAGGTTCGGGCACGCCGCAATCGCGGCGGTAAGACCGTGGCTGGAGAGGCGTCACGGCGTCCTCACCTTCCGTCTGACGCAGGTCCTCACCGGGCACGGATGTTTCGGGAGGTTCCTGTGTCGTATGGGGAAGGAAGAAACGCCTGGGTATCACCACTGCGAGGATCGCCCAGAGGACACGGTGGAGCATACGGTGCAGGACTGCCCCGCTTGGGCAGAGCACCGCCGTGTCCTCACAGCGGCGATAGGCGGCGACCTCTCGCACCCGGCACTGGTCGAGGCCATGCTGCGGGGCGAGACGGAATGAGAAGCGGTCGCCTCCTTCTGCGAAGCAGTAATGCTAGCAAAGGAGGAGGCGGAACGCGTGAGGGAGAGGACAGCGTCCACCTCACGACCCAGCCGCCGCGGGAGACGCCCACGGCAACGGACGTCGCAAGACGATCTCAGGCCACCGTAGGCGCGGGCGTGCGGATAGCGAGTAAAGACTTTCAGACTTGTACTGATCAAAATCCATCCGTTCCGGGGCCACGTTGACCCAATAGACCCACGACCCCGGCAGGCTTTGGCCTTCAAAGAGGGGGGTCCCGTCATATTGCTGACAGCTCTTTGAAACCCGGGCATACCCGAAAATCGTCTCGCGACGTCCGTTGCTGTGGGCGTCTCCTGAGGCGGCTAGATCGTGAGGTGGACGCTATCCGCTCCCTCACGCATCCCGCCTCCTCTTTCGCTAGCATGACTGCTTCGCAGAAGGAGGCGACCACTTCCCATTCCGTCTCACCCCGCAGCATGACCTCGAACAATGCCGGGTGGGAGAGGTGCCTATCGCCTCAGTGCGGTGCTCTGGCCAAGCGGAGCAGACCTGCACCATTATGCTCCACCGTATCCTCCGGGCGATCCGGCTTGCGGTGGCAGGAAATCGACCCCTGCCATATTTTTAGATGAAACTGCATTAATTACGCCGAATAAATAATGTAAACTATAATTTTTTTTTTTAAATTCCCACAGCCCACAAGAATGCGACCCTTACCATGGTAACCAAGAGACATTTAGCTATATATCCTCAAGGTTTGATTTATGTCCGCCGTGGGTTTTTTTCCCATACAATTCGCCCGTTGACCTTTAATAAACATCTCGAAATCAATCAGTGTTGCAACTATTTCAAGGTTCAAATTATTTTAAAATTGGGAGATTTATATTTTATGTTATTATTTATCGTTATTGTATTCTTCTATATTTTTAGGGTTCCGTAGTCAACAAGGAACCCTTATAGTTTCGCCATGTCCGTCCGTCCGTCCGTCCGTCCGTCTGTCCGCAGTTTAGCTCAGAGACGCACAGTACTAGAAAGCTGTAATTTGGTGTAAATATACAGATTTGTTAAGCCGAAAAAGTGGTAAAATAAAATCTCGTAAAATATTTTTTTTTAGGGTACCTCCCGTACACGTAAAGTAGAGATGTTTTTTTTTTTTCTCGCGTACCTCTTAGTGTGGGTTATCATTAAATAGGCCTTTAAAAAATATTGATAGTTTCCATTGACAATTTTTTGATAAAAAGATTCGTTTGTGAAATATTAAGCTTTAAAGTGCTAATTTTTGCTCGAGTCGAGTGTCCCCCCCCTCTACCAGCTAAACGGTTATGTTTGGGGGTGTGAAAAAATTCACAATTGTAGTATATATAACGAAGTTTAAAAGAAAATTATCATGACTAAGTAGGCTTTACAAGTTTACGAGTAATAGTCGACCAACTTATAAAATGTACTTGGATAACATATTTTCCTAAACAAAATGTATTGGAGAACATGTGCTTCAACTGCAAATGTAAGTTTGTCAACTTTATTTTTACAGCTATAATAGGTGGGTATGTTTTGGGGATAGGTAGGTTTTTATTGTCAACTATTTTTAACTAACTTCAAAAAAAGGAGGAGGTTCTAAATTCGTCGTAATCTTTTTTTTCAATGTATTTTCCCCGATTTCTCAAGGACGCCTGGACCGATTTTGAAAATTCTTCTTTTTAAAATTAAATTCAGCGAATCAGTTAGTTCGCATAAGTATTTTGATGGGCAACTACGGAACCCTACACTGTGCGTGGCCCGACACGCACTTGGCCAGTTTTTTACAGATTTCCCACGGCAAATGATGCATGGAAAAATGATTGTATAAAAATAATAAGGGAGTGTAGACATGGAATAGGAATGTAGACGTGTAGGAATGGAACATAAAATAGCTTTAATTAAATATTTATAGCCGAAAAATACTTAAACATTCGTTTTCACCACTTAAGCAAATTAGAAGGGATTTCTAGATGTGTCGATAGCAAAAGACAAGTCTACAAAAATTTGAATCACCAAAAGGGATTGTAAAACTTTATTAACATTAAACGAGTTGTAAATGTTTTAATATCCAATGTGCTTAAATTATTTTACCTTTATTTTAAAAATAGGTATCCGTCACAAAAAAAATGTAATTAAACTTAAGTTCAAGGGAGATCTTAATTAAATATTGTTTAAAAATGGGTAATTTTTTCCTTCATCTGGCATCCCTATACACACGCACACATATTTACGCGGCCGCCATTGTGGTGCTTCAATCGTTTCTTAGTGAAGTTCCGTCCGCCTTTTTTTTTAGGTCCATGGTCGTAGGTATTTCGTTAGATTCGAGTCGTTTTATAAGATTTGACCCAATTCTGTTGCCCAGATATTATCCTTCTCATACAATGAAATTATCCTAACATGACACTTAACCAAATAGCATCATAAAAAAATAAATTATTTTTTCATTCATACAATTTGTATGAAAAATTTTTTTGCTGAATTTGACCAACTTCCGCCGTCTTGATTATTTTATTCCAATTTAATAAAACTATCCTTACCTGAAAGAGAGTCGAAGGGCATTAAAAAAATTGGCAACTCATTTTTATGGACACCTCGCACTTGGTTAAAAATTAAATAATATGCTAAAATTGTTTACATTATAAAAAGCTAAAGGTTCCTATGATCGTTTTTCTGTAGCTCTTATGGATGCGGATTTCTCCATAACGGTCAACTTAGAATCAAAAACCCTGTACATGTACCTACCTAATATGTAATTATAATCTAGAATGAGTTTCTGAGCTATTTTTACTGCTCCCTCGGTGGAAGGAAAACAAAAAATATCAAGCTTGATGATGGCTACCGCGAATTCAAGAATTTGTTATAACTTTGTGAGCACAGTAAGAGACCCTTTTAGCTGGAGGCTCATATCGCCTCAAGATGCAGGTTTCACTTGGCTTTGTTCATTGTAGGTGGTAAAGGGAGGGTCTGAAAAGACTGCTCATGCTTTCTGGACCTTTGGCGATATGAAATACAACTTTCCACATGCAAAGAGGTAAAAATGATTTAAACCAATATTATTACAGACTTTCAAGAGCAGATATCTCGAAAACTAAACAAGACCTGGAAATGTTTACTGGATTAAACTTATAGAGAATTTATTCAGCTTTTATTTTGTTCATACATATTATGCCGCTAGGACCCATGGTTTCCGACTTTCCGAGATATAAGCGAAAAACCAAAAAGTGGTACCTTCAAACAACTCCCTCCCGCACAGCTCAAGGGCTAGAGATGGGGACTTTCGATATGTTCTTCTCCTAATAGTCCAAACAAAGTTGCGTATTCAAAAATTGTGTTCCAAGACATTCCCTCTATACCTTGTTTTGAACATCCGTTGACTGGGCTATTTACAATGTTTGTCTGGCAAGGGGTTGGAACTATCAAAAGTGTCTGGCTAAAGAGGAAACATCATCTACATATTACCCAAGTTTTATATATAAAAATCAGCTTTTATACTATAACGTAAGTAAACTTATAATTTCGTGAACATTAAGGGTGTCTGGCAAGGGGTTGCCACCTTGATAAGTGTCTGGCTGATGAGAAAACATCATCTACATATTACCCGAGTATAATACATAAAAATCAGCTTTTATACTATGACGTAAGTAAACTTATATTTTACGCACCTTTAGTCCCGTTTACCTGCCAAAGCCACCATAACCCAAACTCCATAAATGGTCCATCGTCTTACCAGTGTTGGGAGCATCCGCTGACAAACTTTCAGCCTTTATAAAATAACGTAGGTCTGGGGTTCACGGGCTCTTGGGCTATATTATTTAAAATGAAAAATGATAAAAGGAACCTAAAGATTATTTTAAAATACCTATTCAACGACACCCCACTTGACATATTTTATCGACATTTTTTTTTTTCATTTTGACAATATGGCGTCTGGTTGTCGCCGTGGTGAATTTTTATTACTGTCATGTCTTTAGTGACACTCGCAAGGTTAAGACGAATCGATTGATGTAAGAATTATCAAAATCGGCCTACGCATTTGGTCTCTAGAACGCCACATAGAAACAAACATACATACATACATACATACATAGACTGATAAACACATTACCCTCCTTTGCGTCGCGCAGTCGGGTAAAAATACTCGCAACCTTACGGTAAAAGTATCGGTCACTTACCCCTAAAAATATATTTCTGGAGGAGTCAAAACCGGCTGCGTAAATGCGGCAGTTGTTAACATCGTTGCGGTCTGCTATGATGCGGCACGCGAACCGTGATATTGTGCTCTGCAGCACTTTTGTATCTCCACTCTTGTCGCCAGCCACTGTGTCCATCACCACGAAGTCAATCGGCGATTCTGATGATCTACCGATCTGGGTACAAGAAAAATAATCTGTTATTACACTACCCTAATCTCGGTTGCTATCTTCGGTTGGATCTTTGCCTCCCCAGTCTTGATAGATACAATCACAATCAGAGAACAAGAAAGAAAACCGTCAAAAGCAAAGGAACTGGATTTGGATTCAAAATAAAAATATTTTGTTTTACAAAGGCCCTCATGCACTTGACATCACGTCGAAAATAGGTGCTTGATTCGGTTTGATCGTTTCCATGGAGAAGAACCAGCAAGAAACTCCAATTGATTGAAGTTGAATATTAATTTCTGGCGTTAGCTGGTCAATAGTCGATAGAAAGATAATGAATCAAGCCAGAATCTAGCATCTGCTAGCTTGGCGCTATCAGTGACATCCATTATTCCCAATTTTCTATGTGTGTAGCTCTGCTGGTAGAATTGATTTTTTGCCGATTTCTATTGACTTATATGAAGAGTTTTGCATAATCAGCATTAAAACAGCTAAAGGCTATCGGGATGTTAATCCCATTTTTATGGAAAATACAGTTTGCTATTAGTTTATGAGCTCGGGGAAACACTGAGATGTCACGAAAAATCCAGAGTTCAAACCAAAATAAAAACAATGTACTGATAAAAGATTTGATTGCGAGAGTGGTTTTCCCGAAATTTGTAATACGGACGATAAAATCGAACGATAATAAGAAGTCATTGCCTATTACATCGACATGAAAATTTTTAGATGTGATAAGATAACAAACTAATAGCTATCCTTTGCCTAAATAAATTAACCGCTTAGCAACAAAGATTGGAATAACGTCTAAGTTTCATGATTCCTCCTGCCCCTTTCCATCATCGGACAAGACGTACGGCAATGCGACATCGTTACTTGGTGGACATCCCTCTGCCTCTGGTAAGTACAAAGCGTTTTCCCAATACTTTTACTAAGCGCACAGATAAGGATTGGAATTCCCTGCCGGGGTCTTTATTTCCTGATAGCTATTACCTAGGGGTCTTCAAGTCAAGAGAAAAAAGGTCTCATCTTTCCTTTTCATCAGGCGAGATAGTAGTCAAACACGAACCTATCGATAAATAATAAAACAACTGATTTCGGAGCTCCGATTTCTTCATCTATACATATAATAAAACTGTAGAAAAATCGTTTTTGTACATCAAAATAAAATCCAAAAAAAATAGCTAGGGTGTTGAAGGACAACCAACAGAACCCATTTCCAGCATTTTTAGAATTTTTGTCTGTTTGTCTGTTTGTCGGTTTGTCGGTTTGTCGGTTTGTCTGTTTATTTGTGGCTCCATCACGTAAAATGTACGAAGGCAATGTAGATAACCTTTATACACAACGATCGAGCGTAACTTGAGGACTAATTTAGTTTTTGTTTCATTGCAATCGGTTAAGTCTATCAAAAGATATTTGAATTTAAAGTGTTCCAGACCCAGAAGTAAAATTACGGTCAGTTTACACCGAGACGCGCAGTTCAGTAGCGCGGTCTAGCTTGGAATAGAAAAACTACATACCTATTCAAATAATGTTGTGGACTGGAGTGGAGTGGTTTGGAGTGGAGTAGAGTAGAGTTAAGTAGAGTGTAATGGAATAGAATGGGATGGTTTGGGATGGAATGGAAAGAAAGAAAAGGTTTTTATTAGACTCACACTAGAATGGGAATGAGTGGTATGGAGTGGGATGGAGTAGGATGGAGTGGGATGGAGTGGGATGGATTAGAATGGAGTGCGATGTAGTGAGATGGAGTGGGATGGAGTGGGATGGAGTAGGATGGAGTGGGATGGAATCGGATGGAGTGGGATGGAGTGGGATGGAGTGGGATGGATTAGGATAGAGTGGGATGTAGAGGGATGGAGTGGATTGGAGTGGGATGGAGTGGGTTGGAGTGGGATGGAGTGGGATGGAGTGGGATGCAGTGGGATGGAGTGGGATAGAGAGGGATGGAGTGGGATGGAGTGGGATGGAGTGGGATGGAGTGGGATGTAGTGGGATGGCGTGGGATGTAGTGGGATGGAGTGGGATGGAGTGGGATGGAATGGGTTGGAGTGGGATGGAGTGGGACGGAGTGGGATGGATTAGGATGGAGTGGGACTGAGTGGGATGGAGTGAGATGGAGTGGGATGCAGTGGGATGGAGTGGGATGGATTAGGATGAAGTGGGATGGAGTACGATGAAATGGGCTGGAGGGGGATGGAGTGGGATGGAGTGGGATTGAGTGGGATGGAGTGGGATGGAGTGGGATGGAGTGGGATGTAGTGGGATGGAGTGGGTTGGAGTGGGATGGAGTGGGTTGGAGTGGGTTGGAGTGGGTTGGAGTGGGTTGGAGTGGGATGGAGTGGGTTGGAGTGGGTTGTAGTGGGATGGAGTGGGACTGAGTGGGATGGAGTGGGATGGATTAGGATGGAGTGGGACTGAGTGGGATGGAGTGGGATGCAGTGGGATGGAGTGGGATGGATTAGGATAGAGTGGGATGCAGTGGGATGGAGTAGGATGAAATGGGCTGGAGTGGGATGGAGTGGGATTGAGTGGGATGGAGTGGGACTGAGTGGGATGGAATGGGATGGAGTCGGATGGAGTGAGATGGAGTGGGATGGAGTAGGATGGAGTGGGATGGAGTGGGATGGAATGAGATAGAATGGGTGCTCTAATCCAGTAGCAATTCTTCTGAATCTGAACGACAGAGTGCGTTTATTATAATCACCTCAAATATTCTTGAAAAATAAATTCTAAATACAGGGATTATATGAAAACGATATGATTTATAAAAAACGTGGCGAGAATTAAGCGTTTCGCACTAAAAAATACATTGTTAAATTCCGACATCCACGCGAACGAAGTCGCGGGCACAGCTAGTGGTTAATAAAATAGTGTCTGAAGAAATTGGACGTGATAAAGGCATTGTTATTGGTGATTATCGAGTAAACCCTTAGCAACAGCTAACATTCATCAGTTGTCGAGGAGTGTGAAGGCTGCATTACGTCACCCGTTCCAAAGAGTGACTGCAGCGCTCTGATTAGCAATGTCGAGAAGCCTTCGCGAAGCCTCCCTTCAAATGCTCCTCAAATGCACTTTGTAGAGGCCAGAGGAAGTTGTGAATGTAAAGGCTGTTAATATTTGTACAGTTTAATTGTTAACAAAGATAAAGCGATTGGCAACACAGGATTAACCGGTTCATCTAACATTGAACACCACGACTTTCCTCTAGAGCACGCTAACTAATTGATGGTTGGTACAACAACAAATTCCGCTCGGCATGGCTCGGTATTTCGACGTATTCATCCTGAACAATTTGGAAAATTTAATAATGTGGTTCTATTTTGGGTTTCTGTCTGCGGTCTATATCAGTGGAGCTTGGTCGCTTTGTTGAAATATTTAACAATTTCGTCAACGTTGTCCCATTTGTCGCTTGGCAATCACGCACCTTAATTCTTGAGCCAACTGGGACGTCAGCAACATCATTTTATTTTTGTACCTCCACCAGGCATTGTATTTACACATTTTAATGATTTTCATGTGTAACGTATTTGAAAGGTTACCTTCAAAGCTGTAAACGCTCAAGTAGTCACTAATTAATGCTTGTTTACACGAATCGTTCTCGAGGCAGCCTTTTAATTCCCAATTACGAGAAATTGGAAATTCAATTTCACTCGATCTTGGGTAAATCGTATTTCGTAAGATGGAGTTCAATTAACTTATAATAACTTTAGGAGTTTACGAGCATAACGATTTGATGGAAATACACATTCGAACCGTGGCATCCATTTAGATTAGGTGGTCGGTAACGTACAAATCGGTAAAGATAAGCGTTGAAGTGTAATAATTTAAATTACAGCAAGATCGGTGAGGTTCACACGCGTCATCACGCACATCATGTTCAATAAGTCCGCGGTGTAAAGACAATGGGTGCAGGCGTTGATCCGTCAACATCGGAATTCGTTGCGTTAAATGCCAATGTTTGCTTGCGCAGTAGTTTTAGGGGGCATATCGTACTGGGGTATAAGAATGCAGATTAGCGTGATCGACACCGCATTGCCGCTGTTGGGTAACTTGAGGCAGCGAGGAGGCGTTTGCGTCATGAGCCCGGCGCGGCACCAACGCGATGCCGCATTCATTACTAGTATACGAGGCCCTGCATTTTGCACTTGTGAAATTAACTTTGTGACAATCGATCGACCGACCTAAGTCAACCTTTATTCAAGGCTGAATAAGAAACGAAGACTTCTTGGTACTTTTACTGTAACGTATTCTGTTCTCGAGAATACGTAATATGATCCAATAAGATACAATTATATTCATAGTTCAGCAATCCCACTTGTCGTACAGTCTCGAAATTGCTCTTCTCAAAACTAATCTAAAATAAGCACGAAGCAGTTCCTCGTAACATCATAAACTGCTCCGACTATTCGAGCTAGTAACTGGCTTGAACATCATTACTCCAATTTGTCTATTCTAAATTCTATCGGAGGGGTACTGAACCCATTGCACAACGACAGCTGCGTCTAGGTTTCAATTGAGCAACTCTGAATAATATTTTTTCTCTCCAAACCACAGAATTGGACCAGCAGGCGTGACGAGAGAATAAAGATGGAGGAGATTACTAGCTATCCGGTTACCAACCCGTTATGTACCGTGTTTCGTCCAATGCGTACATGCCTTAACACCAAAACTAATCTAATCTAGCCACGGTTAAATATTAACCAAAACAATCGATAATTACATCTTGTGCAAAGAGATAAGAGCCGTCTCACGCACGGTTATTGGTCGTGTTTCTAATGTGTATTGTTCTGAATCTCGGTAATTGCGTAGCTATTTCTAATAATATTTCACCGTCGCTTTTAATCGCCCAACATATACCGCGCAAAATTGTACAATAAATAAGGTTTAACGAGAAAACTCAATGCTATTGTTCCTGAATTTAAATTTTAAACCATTCCGCCCGATTGTCTTTTTACCATTAACCAAGGTTAAACTTCGGTCAAGGTTTAGCGGGTGCTGAATCGCCGTGTTATGTAAATTGAAGCATTACATGATAAACAATGCACATAAAACTGACGTATAAACAACTTTTACAAATGATGTAGTGTTAACAGGTATTAGAGTGCTGCGATATGCCAGGAATCTTACGTCAGTAGATACATGCATTTATTTATTAGCATTAATACTAGGTGCCACTCTGCGCCATTTTGTGGCCGCTGTGGGTAAGGTAATGTAGTGGGCACAGTAACAGATATCAGGTAACCCCAGCCTGATAACTAAGACGCACCTACATAACGAAACCACAAATGAGCGATAGAAACATTTGAAAATCAAGAAATAAATCATTAAGGGCAGTAACTTTTCCATTACTAGTTTCGCAGGTAAATTGCTGACCTACAAACGTTCAAAGTCGAATTAAAATTGTACGTGATTCCACTGGCGCCCGTAAGAAAGACTTATTTCAACCGTTTAGTCCTTTAACCCTAGAAAGATAATCATATTGTGTAGTACGGAGAAGATAGTCATGCGTAAAATTGACGCATGTGTTTTAATTAGCTGTAGATTGAGGTTTATTAATATATTTCAATAAAATCATATGTTATATCTATTAACACATTTATTAGAATAATTAAGACTGCAGATAATTTATTTATAATTATTTATTTATTAAATAAAAAAAAACTTTAATGTTCTGCTATAAATGATCAATTTTTTTAACACTTAGTCTTTATTTATTTTTTTCTATGATAATCAGCGTTTTTATAGCACAAAATCAACAAGTAGAATATCTTATATATATTAGAAACATATAGATGTGAAAAAATCTGTTACAAACAACTTTGGCAAGACTTACGACACATTGGTTTCTCTACATTTTTTTCAGGACGCATTTGCCTTTCGCCTCATTATAAAAGGGGAAAGGGCTGTTCTTCTTGTAACTCATCTATAAAATCTTCTTCTGTATCGCTCTGCACGTCATCTTCACTTTCATGGCCCGCTGCTTCACAGTCGGTATCCTCACAGAGAAGCTTGTCGTCGCTTTGCATAAGGCTGGCCAGGATATGGTCTTCGTCCAAGTTTCCACTACCCCATTATGTTATATTTTTGCTTCAATATCTATAAAAGCAAACTGATAATATAAGTAATGAAATACAGTTACAGAAAGATAAAAATAAATAAAAAGAATATACAAGTCAAAATCTTAAAAGTCACTTAAAAGATAATCATGCGTAATTTTGACGCACGTAGTCGTTATATTTCAAAATCGGTTACACATACCTTATTGACACGTGCACTTTACGGTAGCTCCCAGTGACTAATGAGATGTCCTAAACGCACAGCTATGGATTCGCGCTATTTAGAAAGACAGAGCTATATTTCGAAAACGCATGCGTAAATTTTACGCAGACTATCTTTCTAGGGTTAAGGTCCATTGTGCCTGACGCGTGCTGCATCTCCAAGATTGCCATTTGAAAATGAAATTCGATTTAGTTCTCTTCTAGATATTTCCTCCTTGTTATTCTTGTCTGGCTTCCAAGATATTTTATGCCATGGAGCATTACACAGAACTTCAATATTCAAATGATCGAATTTGCGTACACGAAAGGGAATTTAAATTGGCTTCGTTGAATATAGTCGTAGTACTGCTATAAATAATTGAATTTATTGTTTTCAATAATGAAGCCGTGTAAGAGACAATGAATATTCCCCTTCTTGCAAACAAATTCATAGCAACCGCAGGTGTAAGTGGTTAAGACAGGGGCTGTGCTTCGACCCGGAGCAATGAAGCCTCCACTGGAAGGCAATTTCCTTTCCATAAATTTGATACTGACGTTATCACCACGCTTCGCTTGCTTAACAATCTAATTTGAGAACGGGGAAGTGGTATCATGTTCACCATTTGACTGGCTCACTGGCAGTGTCATTCAAAAATACATTAATTGTTAGAAACGTCAGATAACGGATTTCGATCTAAGAAAGACTACATTGCAGTCAATGGAATTCCGAAATACAATTTGCATGACACTATAATACCCCTACTGATGTCTATTGAAACCTTTTATCGTAGATCTAAAAATCCAAAATTCCAACAACAAAAGTGAAATCTTCAAATCTTCTGCAAAAAAACCTAGACCAAAACATAATTGCATTTCTTCAAAATAACCTCTTTCGTAAGAAAGTACCGTCAGCGTCAGACTGTCGGCGCCATTTACCTGGGTAGTGGCTACATTCATCAGCTTCCTGTTATTTGACTCTCGGCACTCAACATGGCGACAAAAACTCAGGTACAGAACAAACACTATTAAACGGCAAACGCATTGTTCGTACAAAATTCACTATAATTTTTCGGTAAATAACGGAGAAACTGTACATTCCGCTTCGCCAGGTTTCCGAGACCTCTTTTCTTTGCTGGTGTATAATGTCGTGGTAAACCGTCTGTACGTTTTTGTGGAATTTTAATTTTGTTGAAAGTTGATCCAATCGATTCACGTGTGCCTGTGCGATACCGACAATCTGCACATAGTTTTGATTCCATTATTGAATCAACTTATTTATGCAATGCTCAGTTAAGCTCGATTTAATATCGATTAAACAAAGTTATGTTATGAGCTCGTTGAGAATTTAATACGCCTACAATCGAGTGCTATGCGACTATTAGAATATCGACTAGGGTTGCCAGATGTTCGGAAAACCAATACAAAGTTCCTGACGTTTTCAGAATTTCCAATCCATCTTGCAATAATTGTAACAAACATTAATTCTCCAAAAGCTTTTTCCAATACCATTTATTCGTACAGTAATTACGGTACAGCAACGAAAACAAATGCGTAATTGAGTACGAAATATATCAAGTGGATCCCTGGCTTGACAGCGATTGAAGACAAAGTATTCGATAGGTCCGTGTGGGTGGCAACGTAGGCGAAGATACGGGGGCTCCACACGACTATCTCCAAAACATTCAGTATACATAATTAAGCCACATTATCTGAACAATGAACCTATATAATTTGGCTTATTCTAATCCCATCTACATAATTAGGTTCGTGCCAAAAAGGAAATGAACTACAGTGCCATTGCATGATCCAGATTTTTATCGGCCGTTATAAGCACAGTTGAATCTGGTTCAGCCTTAATAAAGAGATCCAATTACTTAGCGTATGTAGTCTCGTTTGCTTGTATTCCCATCTTGTGGGTACACAAAACAAGGTATTACAAGTATTATAATAAACAAAACGAAGCCCTGGCTGTACAAACACAACGTTTGTTTATATTACCAAACGTAGTTTTGCAAACTCCTGAGCCCCAATATCCTCGCATGTCATAAGCATGTTACGGCACGTGTTCCGAGTCAACGCATCTGCTCATGTGGATATGCGGATACAACATTTCATTTGGCTACCTGGATTTTCACAAAATTCTAAACGAGCTATTGTGAGCTCTGTAACTCTTTCAATACAGTTTATTTTACAAATATATGTATTTATATTAAATAGGTTGTAAAAACGTGAATGTAGGGAAATTGTGTAGGGTTTCCGTTGTTCGCGACATGCCGCTGGCTGTCAACTGTCAATAGACAGCTTCCCCTACTAGAGGACATCTCAACGGGGGCTTTTGAAAAGGTTGAAAGTGATTGACGTACGTGAAATGAAGAATATGGTTGAATTGGCCTGTAAATGGGACCCTGTATGAATTACATAGAAACGGTCATGTTTTATTTATCATGTCATGTCACCCCACATTTCTATGCCATAGGTGTATTAACAGTCATACAGACAGACCTTATTTGATGCTTCCACTTGAAACTAAATCATCAACCTTAAACACAGGTCGCTGACTCAATCTTGCGGTATTTATTTCATTGCTGACATGGTACAACCAATTCGTAAAACATGGCGAATTCTGGTAACGACTTTGGGAACTATAGATGGACAGAAAATCACGTTCTTCTTCATAAATATCCCTGACCTACATGATACCTACATAGTTTCACATACATGACGAAACTGCGAAGTTCCGTTCAATTTTGAACCTGTAAGGCTAATGTCAATTGTATGCCACCTACACTGGCATTACGCTGCATTGGCATGGAACATTCACCATCGAAGCAACCAATAATCAAGTAGCTCTATGCAAAGTAGTGTGTGCCTCAAGGTATAGTATGTTAGCTGGTTATACTTGGTGTGTTGAGCCTGATTGCAGAGTGATATTAGTCGAAGCGTTTCTGGAAAAGAGTTTCCAATATCCTGATGATTATAGGACTGAGATGAATCGTGAATTAATTTATAGGAAATCCGTTATAATCCACTACAGATCCCTTGAAAGAGAGTGAGGTTAAGAAGGCCACGGCAAAGAAAGGTGCATGAAGTAACGAAAACAAAGAATATGACAAAATGGTGCAAGTGAGAGTATCACGTTTGGCAAACTTGGAAACCACCACTCGAAATATTTGACTGAAAAATTGAAGGAAATACGACACTTTTAATATTGGTAATACCTACGTCACAATTTAGCCACACTCGACTCGAAAGACGACTAAATGGCGGTCTAATTCGATTTGCAATTTATTGATGCTGTCAATAAATTGCAAATCGATCGATGTTGCCTATTTGGCACATCTAGGAAGCTTTTACTTCCCAACACAAATATCTGCAAAATATTCCAAGAATGCACCAGTTCTGGTCAAAAGCTAGTGACGCTGCAAACAGTAGCAATACCAGGTATAGATAGATATTGGACGAATTCCGGCGCACAATGAGGCCTGCCCACGCAAATGGCGCGAAATGGGACATCCTTCGTTCTAGTTGCATGAGCTGCATTGTGGTGTCGCAAGCTGACGTACTAGAGCATTAATTAATATTAAATTAATTTGTTTACACAATGATCGGTACGGCACTGACGGCTCCTCGATTTATTTTCCAATTAAAACGTGATTAACGAGGCGTTTATGAATATTTTTGTTCTGATTTTAACCTAGAAAATACTCGAAGATTTGCGTTCGTTTTTATCTGATCTTAACTATGAAATTACACTGTATTTTTCGTGTTTCATACTAGTGTGTCTGCATATAAATTATTACCGTTTAAACACAAGACAATGAACTTATTTATAACTGGATTCAATAACCGGTTAATGCAATATTTGAAAACTATTCGTCCATGCAAGTTTCCTAGAACGGTATTAGGGAAGGATAATTATAATAAATGTCACGCCTCACGTTATCGTATAAAATGCATTATGTAGCTATGCATGTTTACCCCAAATAAACAAAAAAAAATGTAACCGCCTTCAAAAACAACCACAAAAAAGTGTAAAATAATCTACATTTCTTTCGGAAGTCGGTGCCTTTGTTTTTTTTTCTTTTCATTGTCTTTTTAGCCACCGACTTCCGAAAGAAATGTAGATTATTTTACACTTTTTTGTGGTTGTTTTTGAAGGCGGTTACATTTTTTTTGAAAAAGTTTTTATTTTACTCTTTTTAGTTTAAATATTCAACCCGAATTCTTGTCAAGAACATTATTCTCTTACATGTGCACTAAAATTTTGTAATCCAATCGCACCAGTACTTACATCACTCATGTACACATTAAGCTAATAAAGTTCTATATCTCAAAAATTACTGAACCGATTTTGATGAAACTTGCAGTATTCTCTAAGTTAAATGATACCTAGTACAACAAAAAAAGAATTACTTAAATCGGACTTGTAGTTCCGGAGATATGCGAACACAAAATAAATCAATCGATGCCTACTCCTTACTGTTAAGGAGTTGTACCTTCCATCATTAGGTCATCCACCTGAGATGATGAATATCAGATGCACATACTTGAACAGCTTTAGAAAATATATGAAAATTGTACTATGTGCCTATAAAATTTGAAGGTTGCCCTCGCTTTCCCTAGGATCCCATCATCAGATCCTGACCTGGTGATCATGGGACCAATTGGAAAGTATACCCTTTCAAACAAATGAAAAAAATTCCAAATCGGTTCAGGCGTCTTCGAGAAATCGGGGGACACACATAAAAAAAAAAGATTCCGACGAATTGAGAACCTCCTCCTTTTTTTGAAGTCGGTTAAAAAATGTGATAAAATTAAATGGGGGAATACTAAATTTATCATGGGACAACTCAAAAAATTCGACAACGATGAGTCACGGTATTACAAAATGTTCGACACAAAACATAAAAATTAATAAAAACAAGCAAATAGAAGAGAAATGCGGACGAGTTTTAATTTGACCGTATTTATGTAACTAGATTGACTTTTTTCTGTGACTTATCCTTTTATTTTCCCGTTCCATGCAAAATTAATCTTTACTTACAATTTAACAATCGGAAAACCAGATTTGATATCAAATACATCGGGAATTGAAACTGTATAAAATGTATTCGTATTTTGCCTGCGGGATGCCGCTGGGGGAATTCCGATGCGTCTGGCGTTTTCTGATATTATTACCAAATCGCATAACTTTCGAGGAAAGCCACAGAGCAAAGCCCGGGGCACATTCTTTTAATTTGCTTTTTGTTACAGCTTCAAATTACGATGCTTTTTTAGTGAAACGTTTTTGTTCGACAACATTACAGGAAAAAAAAGAGAAGGTCACTATTTTCCTGTTTTCATCACTTCACAAAAATCCAAAATGCTGAATTACTGCGACAATATCATTTGATACGTCACACAATGCACGTACATTATCTCAAAAGTGTGTGTAATTTATGTCTCGTTGTAAGACATTAGATGCTGTCGTATTCACATCATTGTTTTTCTTCAGCATGGCCTTACAAACTGACGGTCAGTGCGTAAATTGCCGAATAATTTCCATTCAGTAGAAAAACACACAACGGCAATACAATACGACAAAACAAATGTCCTATAGAAACTAAAATTATCACTACAATGATTCTTAATGAGTAGCCGATTGTTTGCCATTGTCCACATATTCGCACATGTTCTCGACAGGCCATCCCGATTCTCGGCGCCATTGTCCTACGAACAAAGGCCATATTCCAAGATGGCTGGCGGCAAGTACAATCATATCCGCGTCCTTAGCTGTGGTCTTTAAAAAAAATGGAATGGCCTGATGGACGCCAGCGGTTCTACAGATGACCCAATTTGGAGCGTCCCCAACAAAGAGATTTAAAAGAAGTATAGAGCGGGCATTGGGAATATTGTCATACAAAATTGTTGATGCCGTGCGTTAGTAGCGCTATCTAGCGGTGTATAGCAAAACCACGTATTAAAATAATGGGGAAGGCAAGTGTCAAAGTGACAAGTGACAGTTTGGTCCCAAAAGAACTGTCAAATCAAAGGAATTTTCTGCAAAAAAACGATTTATTGATGTAAAATGACTAGATGTTGTGTAATAAGCTGTAAAAATGATGGAACATACAAATTTCCGTCAATTTACACTATCAAGAAATAATGGGTAGCTGCTGTGACTGCCTTGAGAACAAAAATTGAATTATAACTAAGGAAAAGCTATATAATAAACAAATATCCAGGCTTGCGAAGCCGGGACAGGCCGTTAGTTGAGTTTATTAATAAAATTCTATGATTATACCAATGGTATAATACCATAACTAAACAATCGAATACACTTTTCAAAATAATATATACTTTTCTATTGGAGGTTAAGTACCAGTATTGCATCGCTCTATAAATCATGAAATGGTTCGTCTGGCGGAAGAATTATCACCTGGAACGAGTTTTGTGATAGTTGTGGTGTTAAGAAATTAAATATATTGTGATATTTCTCAAATCTTAATAGAAAAAAGGGGTAAAATTACTGACTTAAAACATTATGATATTTTATCAAGATAGAAAGTCAGAAGCAGCATTATATTCTTGTTATAGGAAAGGACAGGTAAAACATACCTAAACTCAAAAATTGAAACCTCAACTATAAGTAATTGTGGATTTATTACGGTAAAATCAAATGTATTACCACTCAATTAAATCACTTTTTTTCCTCTTGTAGATGCACCGCGGCGTCTTAATTCTTCTTTTAGTATATGCACTTGCATTGACGAATAATTTTCCATATTTGTTTTGTATTTATACTCAATTTTTATAACAATAAATCTTGTTTGTTTTTTGTACAAGGTAGACAGTAATCTGACGTAGGGACCAACTATCGCAGCGCCATCTACGATTAGCTTTGAGTTGCCATCCCCATTCATCAGAATATATTTCAGCTATTGCGCAATAGATGGCACTGCCGAGCACCTTATGATAGAGGTGCAACATTAAAGAATGACATAAAATTATCGATACATTAACATCGATTAAGTTAACTAGGATTTAAATATTTTAATAAGTTAAAAAAGTGTGTAAGGGCAGAACGGAAATAAAATTATATTATAAGTTATTAATACGATCTTTTATTATTAACTAGCTGTGCCCGCGACTTCGTTCGCGTGGATGTCGGAACTTAACAATGTATTTTTTACCGATACAAATCATTTTCGTTCTGCTTTTTTTTTAGCCTCATAAAATCGTCAAATTAGTCTTCTCACCCAGGGCTGGGCAAGAGGGACTGTCAGACTTGTATTGACTAAAATCCACGGCGTCCTTCAATAGCCCTTTACGTTCCGGGGTCACGGTAGCTCGTAAGTCCTACGACCCCGGCTGGCTTTGGCCCTCTAAGGGGTTTGGCCCCCGTCATTGTGCTGACGCTCTTTGAGGCGCGCGTGGAACACAACGTTGACGTCGACCCGGGCATGGTCCATGATCGGACAGCGAGTCGCCCATTACTCGTCGCCCGAATGCCCACGCCTGTTGGCCGGAGATCGTCCTGCGACGTCCGTCACCGTGGGCGTCTACCACGGCGGCTGGGTGTGGGTCGTGAGGTGGACGCTATCCTCTTCCTGACGCATCCCGCCTCCTCCTTCGCTGGCATGACTGTTTCGCAGAAGGAGGTGACCGGTTTCCACTCTATTTCACGTCAACCAATGCCGAGCGCGAGAGGTCGCCGCCTATCACCGTTGTGAGGAAATGTGCGATGCTCAGCCCAAGCGGGGCAATTTTGCACCGTATGCTCTACCGTGTCCTCTGGACGATCCTTGTAGTGGTGACACCCACGCGTTTCTTCCTTTCCCATCCGACACAGGTACCTCCCAAAACTACCGTGTCCTGTGAGGATCTGCGTCAGGTGGTTGGTCAGGACGCCGTGACACCTTCCAGCCATTCCCCAAAGAGAGGTCTTACCGCCGCGATTGAGGCGTGCCCGAACCTCGGTTTCGATAGTCGATCTCTCCATACCGCCCCCTTTTTTTTATCGTGGCAAAATCATCAAATGAGTCCTCCCGCCCAGGGCGGGACTGTCAGACTTGTGCTGACTAAAATCCACGGTGTTCCTTCAATAGCCCTTTATGTACCAGGGTCACGGTTATCGAGAGAGACAGTCCTGCGACCCCGGCAGGCTCTGGCCCTCTTAGGGGGCCCCGTCAGATTGCTGACAGCTCTTTGAGGCGCGCGTGGAAGACAACGCGCCGTCGACCCGGGCATGGTCCATGGTCGGACGGCGAGTCACCCATTACTCGCCGCCCGCATGCCCGCGCCTACGGTGGCCGGAGATCGTCTTGCGACGCCCGTTGCCGTGGGCACCTCCCACGGCAGCTGAGTCGTGAGGTGGACGCTGTCCTCTCCCTCACGCGTTCCGCCTCCTCCTTTGCTAGCATTACTGCTTCGCAGAAGGAGGCGACCGCTTCCCATGCCGTCTCGCCCCGCAGCATGGCCTCGACCAGTGCCTATCGCCGCTGTGAGAACACGGCGGTGTTCTGCCCAAGCGGGGCAGTCCTGCACCGTATGTTCTACCGTGTCCTCCGGGCGATCCTCGCAGTGGTGAGACCCAGGCGTTTCTTCCTTCCCCATTCGATACAGGATCCATACCGCCCCCTGAGATGGCGCCGGAGCTCTTCCCGCCGCGCCTCGACTTGTCTATGCAGCGGGGATTGGCCAGTGCTTCTTTATAAATACATGCCGTCGGACGGCAAGCTACCCATTACTCCCCGTCCGTAAGCGGCTGGAATATGACCCACTATTTCCGACGCCCTGGGCGTATTCAGCGGTGGCTCGGGTGAGAGGTAGAGGGTGCACTTTCCCACACACGCGCAATTATGAAATGCTCAGTATTGCCCAGGCAGTAATAATTTTGTTGTGACATTATTTTGAAACTATGATATCTCCTAAGATATTCATTGAAATCAAACGATGTCAAGGGCAATTTTGTTCAAAATTAAATGCTTGTGATGATTAACATATTTATTTTGATAAGGATTAATATAATATTAATGAAAATACCTTCGCAAATAATGCATTACTTTAAAACAAATTTGATTTCCATAAAAAAGGTTATAGTGACTTAATCTTAAAAGATAGATATATGCTCTCGCGGACTTTATTTTAGAACTTTTTATGAGGAATAATTCCGTAGTACATAATTTTTGCGTATCTTTAACCGTTTACGCAGCGCACGCAACGAATGCTCTCGAAAAGGAATACATTTTCCCGATTTTGAAACATTTCTCATTGCTGCTCCGCTCCTTTTGGTGATAGCGTGATGTTATATAGCCTATAGCCTTCCTCGATAAATGGACTATCCAACAGAAAAAGAATTTTTAAATTCCAACCAGTCGTTCCTGAGATTAGCGCGTTCAAACAAACAAACAAACAAACAAACAAACAAACAAACAAACAAACTCTTCAGCTTTATAATATTAGTATAGATTTATGAAAAAGTCTTTTGTTTTACCTACTTCCACCGTCTTGATTTTATTTTTCCCCATATAATGAGCCTTACATGAACTGACAACCAACGAGACAGTCCATTAAATCATAAACAAGTATAAGAAATTTTTAATTACTCTTCGACAAGAGTCTTCGACTTAATAAATATCGATAGTTCATTTCGATAAACAGACAACTCTAATTCCTTAGCAAAATACGTATAGCTACCACAGCTACTGAGCAACAGATGGCGCTTATTTCAAAACTGCAAATGTTCTAGAATAATATCAGAAAATATTGAAAAACATCTTAAATACTAGGTAAAAATAAAAAATATTTACGAAAATAAATTGATTTCAAGTCCACTTGTTTTCCCGTACCTAGATTTGCAGTTTGGCAAAGCGAAACTAGGCAAATTTTCTTATAATCGTCTATCAAAGTTTACATTTTGTCGCACGGTCACACGAACCACAGTATAAATTATTACCGTGCACGAACTGTCAGGCGGAACGTCTCCAACTAGACTGAGCGACTTTTTACTTATTGGTAAAAACTTTTGGATCACAAATTTCTTCGTGATGTCCCGTCTATTGCTCATATATAGTTTAATGTCTTTGGTCCCCAAGGTACGATATTGCGCCTTTTACGGACGGAGTGCTGCGTTTGAAGCCGTGAAAGTACTTTGATTGCGTCAAGTTCTTATGTAACATTTGGCTTTTAGTGAAATTAAAACGAAGATTCTAACGCCTAATAAATTCTTGCGTTGACGGTTCCACCGCTTTTAAGTATGCTGCTCTAAAAGCCTGAACAGCGATACATTCTAATAAATTAACGAAATCTTGTTATTTAGTGGCAGCTTACTAGCTAACGTTAAACTGATTTAAATTCGTTCCGACTTTACTGGATAAACAGCCCTGAGTTGGAAAGTAGGAGACGAAAATACATGGGATTTAAACATGTAGCGGAAGACTAAAACCATGTCGGTACAATTGAAACATTCACATGGAAGTGGTCGGAACTGGGCCAGAAAATCTCCATTGTCACATTGATAGATAGTTAACCAACGACGATATAATACTAGACTCGTAATAACAGGCGACCGATGTCTGCCAACACATTAGGCAAAAAAGTCTTATATCCGTCTCATTTCGACCAATCCTGTGAGCCGTAAACATACGTTGAGACAGAACCGACCTTGAGTTAGCCAATCACAACGCAGTACCCCGCCTCCCTCGCTTACGTAGTACCTCAGCGAGTTGGCAGAATAGTTTTGTTCGTTAGATCGTGCAATGCGTAGTCTAGTATTATATCGTCGTTGTAGTTAACATTGCCACATGTTGTCGACAAGTCTCCAAATCAAAGACAATAAAGCCTCTTGACTGCTCATACGGGCGACTCAGGCTCACGACACATCAATGAAATTGCACTTATATTAGATGAAAATATGACTGACCATTTTAGTTTTGACCAGTTAATGGATCTCTCCACACGCGATTATTTTGATAACATTTTTAAATATTTCTGCTTAATATCAAATTAATTATGAGTGCTTGTTCAATTAAATGGTGTGGGAAATCGTCTAGAACATCCAGTTATAAAAAGGATGGCATAACTTTTCATCGGTAAGTAAAATATATTTATAATTTGATAATATTATGAATAATTGCAGGGCTCAAGCTAAACTGGTTGTTTTCGTTTAAGGCACACAAAATGTACACCGCGTTGATGTCTTTTTGAAAAGTCCCTTACTCTCACTAGGTATTTTCAATAAGTGTGTCCCTTTCTATCTGTAGGCATAAATAGAAAGAGACAGATACATTGCTGTAGTGTTGTGACAACTTCGAAACTAAGTCTTTAAAATATTGTCGATAAAAATAACGATGTTCCCTAACTGTAAAAAAGTAACGTTACTTAATGTTTACATTTTAGATTTCCAATTAATATTCCAGAAGTGAAAGAAAAAAGGATCAATGCTGTCAACAAGGAAAATTGTTTTCCAAAAAAATATAGCGTTGTTTGTTCAAGGCATTTCACGGAAGATTGCTTTGAAACCTTAAAGAACCGACGCCGTTTATTTAGTTCAGCAACACCGACTCTTTTTTTGCCTGATTTGGTATGTTTTATTTTACATATGTACTTCAGTTAAATTTTGTATGTTTTTAGAAAAAAAAAATAAGAAGTACCTACATGTAAAATAAAAACTTTATAATTTACAGGCTTTACCAAATAAGACGGCTGATCTATGTATACATTGTTCTAATTTACCCGGGCCTTCCCATCTAAATATCTCACAAGTAAGTTGATTTATTCTAACGACGTGATTCGTGATCCATAGGCCGCATTGTTACAATATTTAATGCCTGATGTATAATTACAGGATTTAGTATCAATAAATAGGACAAACTTACGATCAAATACCCTCCCAGAAATGCAAATTTGATGATCATAACGTACCTGGAACTTCCTATGATAATGTCCTCATCATCATCATCATCATCATCTCAGCCATAGGACGTCCACTGCTGAACATGGCCTATGTTGTGTTGTGTCCCCTTTAGATCTCCACAGATACCGGTTGGAAGCGGCCTGCATCCAGCGTCTTCCGGCGACCTTTATAAGGTCGTCTGTCCACCTTGCTGGTGGACGTCCTACGCTGCGCTTGCTAGTCCGTGGTCTCCACTCTAGTACTTTTCGACCCCATCGGCCATCTGCTCTGCGAGCAATATGGCCTGCCCATTGCCACTTCAGCTTACTAATCCGGTGGGCTATATCGGTGACTTTAGTTCGTCTACGGATCTCCTCATTTCGGATTCGATCACGTAGAGAAACACCTAGCATAGCCCTCTCCATAGCTCGTTGAGCGACTTTGAGCTTTGAGATGAGGCCGATAGTGAAAGACCACGTTTCGGTGCCGTAACTCATCACTGGTAACACACATTGGTTGAAGACTTTCGTCTTGAGGCACTGAGGTATGTCGGACGAAAAGACATTGCGTAGTTTCCCGAACGCTGCCCAATATATATATATAATATATATATAGATAATGTCCTCGTTGTATAATATATATAGATAATGTCCTCGTTGTAAGTTAATTTTAAAATAATTGTCTCGTACAGGAGGATCGTCCAACCTAGTCGCAAAAATTTTTCTTTTCATTTTTTTTTTTATGATTTTATTAACCTTGATTTAATATTAGCATTAATTTAAATAAAGTTAAAACAGAGTTACGTAAGTGTTTTATTTGCACCCAGTTAACGCCCAATTACTATAGTTAATAAAAAAAAGAATAAGCAGACATCGTTATGTTCGATTTTATCGATATTAGGTATTGTAGCAAAACGGACTTGTGCATCACTATGTTTGGAACATTCGTCCTGACATTGTTGCATCGGCCAATCACAACCGCTGTTTTTTCTTCGTCCCCCGACCCGCAGTGGTGAGTCGTGTGCCTAGGCGAAATCGGTCTATGAGCTCTCAAGTGGTTTAATTCTCTTTGCTCCAAATAGTCCAAATCTGTTGAGTCGATTCTGTCGTGCTTCTGAAGTGTCGTTTATGATTTAAATTTTGTTTCAATTTACATAGATTACATAATTGCTAGTAATACGTGTCTATTGTATTTATTTCCAAGTGTGTTTTTTGTTCATTGTTCGCTACATGATTCACTATTTCATCGGTAGCGTCTGCAAGGCGAATAGGAACCTCGGACGTAAAAGTAACACAAGGAACTGTGGTTGAACTTATTTTTACGGAAGAAATACGTTTAAATGTGGATGATAAAATAAGCGCATTAAACCAAAGGTGAAGTCGATTAGGAAAGTGTATTCAAGTGTCAAGCGGTTTTACAGTCGACCCACAAGGAGGTCAAATGCACAAGCCTAACGGAACTCTTATAATAGTCTTCGTGTGGTGAATGAATTATGGACTATGGACTGTTCCGTTTTTCACGCTATGGTCGTCCTTTTCAAAATTACCGTCTTCGGAACCCACATTATTTTAAATTCAACTTGAATGCCATTTTACACGAATGCATCATGGAATCGAATGCTTAAAAGATTTAAAATTTTAAAGATTTCGATCAAAATATCGATAATGGGTTTCCAAAAACTGGTATCAGCTTAAAGAATGTAAGGAAATAATTATTTTGACCTTTGCAATATCATATCATCAACATTCACTAAGAACTTATTCAAAACGTGTTTTTCTGACATTAAATAACGGTATGTAATAGATACTTATAATAAGAAAAAAATAACCGTTACATCATGATTATAAACAAAAAAGCTTGTGTATTTAATAGAAAACAATTTGGCAGTGAAGATAAACGAGTGAGCAATATTAATTCAAGTGAAATGATCAATGAGTTCACTCCACCTAATAAATTAATCAGACTAGTGTTTAATACGAAGACAATGGAAAGGAATTTCTTTTACCAGTAATTGCCTAGTGACCTAGAAGACGATATCAAAGAAACAGTTCGCTTGGTCATGCTAATAGAGGAAACTGTGATAACAAGACAAGATCAAGACGTTGTTAACTTGTTAGATAGTTAAACCTTTTATTTGTTACACCGTTTTCTTCAGCGCTTTCGCTTCAATTCATTCGGTATTTTGTTCAATTGCCATGGATTCGTAATTTCTCTATTACGGCTTCTACAATCGTTTCAATCATTGTTCCATGAATTGGTTTTACACGGAACGATTACTGTTTGATGATTTTCATCTTGATAACCTCTCTGATTTGCTTCTTTGAAGCGGAGTCAAGCACTTAGTATAAGTTATTTCTGGCGAATACCTAGCATGCCTCTTACGTAAAAGAATGGACCCTAATGTGATCATATCAGTGATAAGCTGAGCTAGACATGCCACATAATATTCAACAAGATAATGACACCCACACACATAGCTAGAATAGAAAGTATACAGGGACTTGAGATTGGGACCACCCTATTCATGTCACTTCTAACAATCCCAATTACGAATATGAACAAGGAGAGTATGTTCAGTTAGTTCAACAGCATCCTTCGTCTAGACGATAATGAACGGTGAGCGTCTCGTCTCATCCCAGGGTCCGATGAACCGTCTCGCCACTACCCCCTACGGTACCCTTACCCACCGGGCCTCCCCAACCCATCCATGCATCTAGGTGAATAATCTCCGAAATATTGAAGTTCACATTGTCTGCGAATCCGATACAAAGGTTACAAAAATTACCTATATTAAATTCCACGTATTTGTTGGCTTGAGTTTCTCTTTGAAGTGAAACACGATATTTTACTTATTTATAATGTGAGCGAAATACGGTATTTACAAAAGCAATTCAAAGAAAAATTACAGAACAAATCTATGTGAATAGAATTGTTAAAATTCTACACAAACAAGGTGTGAAAGCGTTAATTCATGACTGTATGTAACAGTAATTTGTATAAACGTTAAACTTCAAAAACAACAAACAGATTACTAAAACATATTTGATTAAGACATTTATTGTTTGTTCAAACAACAACTTGTTTACACAACCTGGCGACTTTGACGGTAATTTAAAAAGTTTCCAATTTTAAAGCCGTATAAATAGCCTGTTGTGAACGTTTCGGGAGCGTTCTGGGGTGAAACACTTCATTAAAAGATAAAAGGAAAACTTAGTCTCAAAGCACTTTGTTATAAAGAAAGTTCAGTTCTTAGAACAATATCGAAACAACCTTCTAACTTCCAGAGAGTGAAGAATTGCTTTAATTTTAGTCTGGTGGAGAGTAAGTTGTGCGGGTTCCTGCGAATAGTAGGACAGCATTAGGCTCGAGGTTTAATGGAAAAAGTTTAACCTATAGCAAGTGTGCCGCAAACGATGATAGGCGTGAACCAGGGCTGCTAAATTGCAGTTCCTCGTTATTTGATTTGCTATGTATTTTAAAAGCCTCTTCTTTCTTGTGATTCTTAAACACGTGATTGTACTCATGATAACAGAAAAAATCCAATAGATACTTCGTCACCCTATATGCAAAATACGGAAAATCCTATGAATTTTCAACGCACAGATATTATTGCAGCCGTAAAAGCCAAAAGGAATACTTTCACCAGTAAAAGCGGGGTGTTTCCTGGACAGCGGCCAAGGCTGCACTCTAACGATAACGCTCCAGATTTCCGCAGAGGGCTATTTTGAACGAGATAAAGGTTTTATTGAAGTATGTGTTAGTCTGGCGATAATATCAAAAGTCAATAATACTACAAAACTTCGTATTCATTCTTCGAGTTCATTGTAGAAGTTGCTTGAAAGTGTCCTACATGGACCGACTTTGACAATCAAATTATTGATCATGATTATCTTGCAGTAATTGGAAGCTCTAAATACAATAATATCCCCCTAATAATAGTAGACATTTTCGTGACATAATCTAGAGTAAATCCATGAGAACTAAAACCAGTTCTCTTCGTGATCTTGAAGGTTGCTAAGATAAAACACTAGTGAAAGTAAGTTTAACCGGCGCGGGGTGAACACGTAGCCAATATACTTTTGTATGAAAGACACGGTGAACATCCGTTAGATGAATATCCTAACCTCAACATAATTTTCCGGGACCGTAATAAACCCTTTCATCGTCTACTTACATTACTCAACCAGAATGTACGACCGAACGACCTAAAAGTACACTAACATCTGATATGCATAAGTAAGATCGCAATTTTGTTCCAATTTACTACGAAAATGCAAATGAGCACAGTCGTAAGACAACCGGTTTAGAGACTTCAAAAATTAAACACAATATTTGCGGAAGAACAAGTTCATTGATGCGGGGGAGTTGTCTGCTGTCACGTAGACTTTATGACTGTGAGGCTACTACTAAAGTGGCCTCCTCGGAACTTCCTAGGGTCCTGGAAGAAGGTGCTTGTACCCTAGATCATCTAGATGTGAGGATAAGCAGTCGATTGCAGATCGCGTTGTCAAGCTACGGTATCGATTGCGGCGGGTGTTGCGCGCCGGTCGGCCCGGCGACGTCCTTGGCCCGACCACGCCGTCTCTTACTCCCACCCCCAGATCTGACGTCACGGCTCACGCCCCACCCTCGTTGACATGCGGATCGGGTCATCTGTGACGTCACGTGTCACCCCGATAGCGCCACCAAACATGATGCATCACTGAATTTTTATGACTGCCGCGACGCCAATCACCGGCAGCGTTTCGTACAAAAATATTTGAGCAATGCCTATTGCAAGGGTAATCCATCCAACGGTATTTTCAATTTATTCGGTATTCAGGCAGCTGGGATGATGGATTCCATAATGAAAGCAAAGACAAATTGCTTAATGCTTCATCCCTTTAATGAAACGAAACAAATTACATTGTCTGGCGTTAAGAGGATGAAAATTATGAATTTATCATCGTAAACCTGAATTTATAGTGCTGGCAACTCATCGTTGGTTCGTTTGTTGGTATTCATTTTATTCGTGCAGTGCCCCTTTCAACGTTGCACAAAGAACCAATCAATTTTTATTGAAGTTAAGAGTGCTTTGCAGTTATTTTTGTAGAGAAAAGCATTCAGTTGCTCAGTTAACATTTGTAATAGTTACTTATGTTTTACAGTGGTCTTGGCGGAAATAATACACTGTGAAGCAAAACGTAATAAATAATATTTAACGATTCATTATTGCAGTTCTACATTACGTGGTATTATGATGATAGCATAATTATGAAATAGCAGGGATATTAAATTTCCCCAAGAATATAAATCGTGGGGGAAGTGAATTCATTGCAAGTATTATACTTGGTATTTTCCTTTAAGCATTTTTGTAACAATAAATGAGTCTTGTGGGTCGTAAGGTCATTAGACCCGTATTTATTGCAGAGGTGTGGTCTGTGGAACAAAATCCATCGCAAGAAGATTGCCGTTGTGCACCGTTCACCTCGAGCATATTATGAAGGAGCATTAGCATAAATGTATTTACAAAAACTAGCTAGACCCAGATCTTATGCCAACGACCTGAGAAATAGAAATATTTGCTGTAAATAGCAATGGAACAAAGCCAGTGACCGATTAAACATAATAATTATCAGCAACCCCGGTAGAGATTGTGGGAGATGATAATTTTAATGGTGTAACTGTCTGACGCTGTACCCTTGGTACGAGTATAACGATGGTAAGTTCTGAAAATAATGTTAGCAATTGAAAAGATTGTAATCTCAATTATTTAAACAGATACCAAGACCTTGTACAAATCAGTTAATGCTTTACAACGTAGACTGCAGATAATAACAAAAGCCTAGACAGCAAAACGATTCTGTAGACGCAAAAACACTCAGTAATGTTAACAATTTATTTTTTACAGTCGTAAACAAGTTTTGAATGATCGATTTATTCTGTTCAAGAAGTGATCCAGATGGAATACGGCGCAGAAAAATATTTATGATACAAGACTTGTGCTCTTAATGAATATGAATGATTTTTTTCCGGAATATGAAGGATATCATTCATGATATGTTTCTAGGAGTAAACAATGACGTGATATATATGTTAATGTTTGGACAAGTTCCGGTGCCCAGTGTGCCACTCCAAGCGAATAAATATTTATTTGGGTTCTCGTATATGATTTTACGGCAAGTTTGCGATGTGTAAGTGTTGGCAACAATGGAAATGGCGTTCAATCAAATGAACAGGATGTGGAACAGTGCGTCGACCGCGGCGGCAACGAACTTCGACGCTCCATAGAAATTAGCAAGTGCGGCTGCGTTGAAGTGCCCACTTGGATTGAAGTTGTAAAACAACTGTTTGTGACAAACAAACTTGTTAATATTTTAATGTAGGTGAACACTTTTAAACTGTTGAAGCCATACAATAACAAGTCAAGAAGATCCGCAAAAGGATTATACTCATAAACGTCGCTTAATTTAACAGCAGGTAATCTTACTTCGTGTATTTATTTAACCGAGATGATACTGTTTGGGTTAAAAAAAGAAGAAGTGCTAAAGGACATGGCCAAAAATTGCATTCCATCACAATTCCATGTACACGTACATAGTAAATACCATGATAAAATAAAAATATAAAAATAAATTACTGCGTAGGTTTTAGCCTCTCTGAACTTATCAGTTTTTAACCAACTTCAAAAAAAAGTAGGTTCTCAGTTCAACCTGTATGCATGTTTGACCGTGATTATCTTGCGTTTGGCTCAACTGATTTTGATGCGGTTTTCAGGAAAGTGTTTATTACATTTTAGAGAAAGTTTTAATATATAACACTAATGGATATCCCGTGACGTTGCCCGCGTGGATCCGTTTTTGCTTACTTGGATTGTAGATTTTCAGCGCCCATTGCATGTTTGTCCGCAATCATCACGCGTTCGGCTGAACCGATTTTGATGCGGTTTTCAGGAAAGTGTTTATTACATTCTTGAAAAGGTTTTAGTATACAGCGTGAAATTCTAATGGTTGTTCTACCGAAGCGAAATGAGTTTGTATCGGTAATACAATCGATTCATATTTATAAAAAAAATTAGACTCAATAAATGGCAGATTTACAATTGTGATAAACAAAACTCGAAAGTGACTTGAACCAACAGTAGGGCATCGCGCGATATGATACGCGGAACGCGAGCGGGCGCGTGGTTGGCCCGGTCGTTGCACTTTTAAATCAGCTGATCATACGCCTGAGTCCTGACTTAATCAAACACAAAACCCAATAAGTTATTCCAATTTTCCCTTCATACTTTTACGGATTTAGGACCGTCATAAATAATTATCTTTAAAAAAGTCTGATTTAGATAATTAAGTATTTGAGGCGTATTAAAAAAATGGAATCAACTTAATATTTACAATGATTTTGATTACCTAACCTACTTTTAAATGTTTATTTACGAGGTACGAGTGAGTAGGTACTTACATTTCCCGGTAGCGGAGTTATTGTTCGAAATGCAAACCACTATTTTCAATGCACAAACGAGCACGTTTTAACTGGTTGTCTTTCAGTTTGATAAGAGTGTCTCTATCACGTCTCACGATATTGAAAGCGTCCACTATCGCACATAACAACACGTCACGAGTTTGATTTATACCTCACAATACACCAGGCGTTTGAGCTCAGACCACAAATAAAGGTCAAAAGTCACAAAAATTGTAATGACGATTTAGTTTTGAAAAGATGTCGATAACGTATTACACTTATGACGTTCGCGGAAGGACTAAACTAAACGTAAACGCAGAGGCGCGGGCGCGGGTGAGGGAGGCCGCGGCCCCCCCTCACCGCCGCGTTCGTGCAGGCTCGAGAGAGCTTATTTTGCTCTGAACATTTATTTTATTATTCACTCTTCTTTTGTAGTTTGCCGCGTCGTGAGTTTCGTGAAGGTACCTACCTACGTCATATCTAGTGCACTATACTATCGATTCTCGCTCTTTCGAGTTTATGAATACTTTTTTAAAGATTTGAAAAAAAAAAGAACTTTTTTTTTAAAGTTTAACTTTGTGTTTCGATAGTACTACTGATGGGTAATCGTCCTGCCGCGGGAGAACAACCATGAAAATTTCACCCTGTATAACACTAATGGATATCCCATGACGTTGCCCGCGTGGCTCCGTTTTTGCTTACTTGGATTGTAGATTTTCAGTAACCATTGCACGTTTGTCCACAATTATCTCGCGGTTGGTTGAACCGATTTTGATGCAATTTTCAGAAAAGTGTTCATTATATTCTGCACAAAAGTTTTAATACATAATACTAATGGATATCTCGTGACGTTGCCCGCGTGGCTCCGTTTTTACTTACTTGGATTTTAGATTTTCAGCGCCCATTTCATGTTTGTCCGCGATTATCTCGCGTTTGACTGAACCGATTTTGATGCGGTTTTCAGGAAATTGTTCATTACATTCTTGAAAAGGTTTTAGTATATAACAGTAATGCATATCCCGTGAAGTTGCTCGCGTGGCTCCGTTTTTGCTCACTAGGATTTTCAAAGACGCCGATTAGTGTGAAGATTTTTGTTGAATATCTAAAAAATGGGTAAAATAAAAAACTTTTTGAAAAAAAGGAACTGAACTTTTTGGTGGCCATGATCAATGAAATAAAAAAACAAGCCACCGACTTCCGAAAGAAAAGTTATTTTACACTTTTTTGTGTTTCGTTTTGAAGTCAGTTCCTTTTTCTTTCAAAAAGTTTTTTATTTCAGAAATTATTGAGTAATGCAAGATGAATTCTAAATACCGTTTGTCAAGTTCCGTCCTAATGGACCTTAGAATGAATCTTCCAAACCACGTTAAGTACTTGTACAAAACGTGTGATAAGGTCGACAAAAACATTATATTATGAACATTTCATTCATAATGTATTCATTGGTAGAAACTATATTCATTGGTATTTGTTACGTTTTATAAAATACTCGTATCATAATGATATATTTTAGTGCGTTTTATCCAATTCACCCAAAAAAGATTTAAAACGGAACGAGTTTACTGGTTTGATAGTGTGGTTTTATTTACGTCAAATGTCAATTTAATTTTAATATCAGTGCAGACGATCTGTGATTGCAGATGCAACGTCTATTTTGTTTGTGTTTTGCGGCTATTTTCTGATATTTTTACCCCCTACGGACTGGTCCTTCTACCGTACGATTACCTTGCTAATAATACTGGATTCTGATTTGGTTTGCGTTTACGATTTGTTTTGCGGATTACTATGAGGTGCATCAACTGCGGAATAGAAAACCATACAAAGGCTGCAGAGGCATCTCATATCCTCGCTTTCTGCACACCATCAAACAAAACTTTCGCGTTTGTTAACCAATGCTCAAACCCAGGTATGAAGTTGGAATAGTAAGATACTTAATCTGTTTTTTTTTATCAGACATCATGCAGGAATTGGCTTTAGACAACATGCATGTGTCTAAAGCCAATTTCTGAATGGCTTCCGACAACAATGCGGCAGCCTCTAACGTTCAAGTAGTTAGTAGTAGGCCCACCAGAGCCACCACCATTACCGCCTGTTCAAAGTGATCCACTTCGAAGGGAAAGTAATACCACATTATTACCCAATTACAAGCGAGCTTCAATCTCATCTGTCCACTGTATGTTTCAACAATGCAGAAACAGAATGTTACATTTGGTCCCGCTGTTTCTTAAAAGAATATTATTGCAAGAGTATGGTTTCTATGTTCCTCGCAGCTGTAGAGTGTATGAAACACATTTGTATAGCGATCAGGGTCATTTATAACCTCAAATGAATGGCACACACTGCATTTAGTTATGTCCATATAGAAAACATAATTAATATTATGAAGTCAAAAGCTATTTTTTAATTTCAAAAATGTCTCCGAAATGCCAAACCATTTTTGCCATCATTGGACTGGTCTTATAGTACCTCAGTTTTTAGTTCTGTATAATCTTTTACCTCTTTTAAATGATAGGCAACCTAAACGTGCTTCAGCTTTTTATTTAATGAAACTAAGAACAACCAATATTCAAGCTCCACCAGCAGGATTTTTGGATAACATATTGTTAACACTTCAAGAATATTAGGATAATGTATAAAAAGGCAAATCTTTGTCCCGGAATCACAATTATGACAATAATGTATCCATTTATGCTTGTATTTGTTTTACTATGTTCAAAGCAGTTATTTATAACATAACTGAATCACTAAAAATCCTTAAACTTAATGCTGATAAGAGTATGAAATAAAATATAGTTTTATCTAAGCTGGTTGGTTGACCTATGACTCGTTTAACACTAACTCATCACTGTAACGTATGAGTTATCTAGGTAGGCATCTAGGACAGGTATATTATAATATAACAAAATAATTTTATATATTCTCTATATTAAATAAATAATTGTTCATACCTACTCTTTTGTTTTATTTGTGTTTTCCTTGTTAATTGGTTTTATTAACCAATTTCGGTAAATAATTCTTAAAGTATGTTTTTAAGGCAACATAAAAATACAGTTTAATGTAAAAAACATGAAATTCTATTATAGTTTCTTTGTTATTATTGTCAGATGTTAATAAATAATTCATTAAAGTGACTTTTTACTATAGCAAATTCTATTCTATGCACTTAGTGCCAGCAATCTGACTAAAGGTTTAGTGAAACTGTTTTCGTCTAGTCTGTTGTAATGACAAGTTCTTTATGTGTTTTAATTACTGCAATTTAATGTACCAATATTCACGTATATAAAACACCAAAAATCATTGGTGTACATTGAATTCAATAACTATGCAAACGTCCATACAAAAATTGGCCATGTCCTTTAAACATCAACAAAGTTCGACAAAGGCAATCGCCACGATCTACGCATCATAAACTAAGCAAACAACGTTATCACCAGACTATTGTTGTGGCGTTTTGGCTGGACGTTATCAATGGCTAAGTGTTTGTAACACGATCTGATAATTTGATTGTAGCTCGACATGGGCATCAGTTCATCAATGCCGGAGGGACCAACGCATTGTTCTCCCGGGGGGCACTAACCCATATGCGCCGATTAGATATGAGAGACGCCACGACACGCCGCCGGGTAAACACACTGCCTGATGCGCAACGCAAAGCGTAAACAACAAGATTTATAACAACAAACACTCTGACACTTGGCAACTCATTTTATATTAAAAAGGTGGGACCCTTCGTGATTCGGTGGCCCAATTTCAATGTTAATTATTCAAAAACGTTACAGTGTTAGGCTGTCGGCAGCTCCATTAGAGACACATGTTTGCAACTTTTTTTTTGGCACATAACCAACGTTTTTTTCCTTTGTATAATCTGGTTTTAATCGAAGCATGCAAGCAAGGCGTCGTGCTTCTATTTGCGCATTGCGAAATTTCGAAAGCGTTTCCGAAACGAGGGTTGTTATACTTGTTATCCATACCGGTGTAGGTGAAATACGCGTCCCTATTTAGCAATCTTGTATCCAGGCCCATTGTTTGAGCTTATGTAGCACATTGTTCAGATGTTTTGTAGTGCAAACAGACGTTTGGTGCCCGATAAGAGGACCCATGCGAGAGGATCTTGTGATATCATTTCGAAATCATTTGTTCACCATGATGTGGCAATGTCTCGTCTCTAACGTGTGAGTATGAAGGTGTGGCTCCATGCCCATACTCCAAGGTGGTAGAAAGTATTTACGACCAAGTATAGCCTGTATTATAAACACGACGGACGGTTCAATTAAAATGTTTGGTGCGTAGTAGTAGCTCTCAACCTACTCCATTGAGTAAGCGTGCGCCGTTTACCTCAAGATTAGCTTGGAAAAACCAACACTTGTAAAACCGGACAAACGCAAATCCTGCTGATATATCTTTAGTCACGTGTGTCAAGGTGCGTGTGACAGGGTACAGAGTACAGTCTTTTAAACTAGAAGCAAAACTGCATTATCATTCGGGTTTCCCAATTCATTAAGTCGGAAAAGGTCAAAAAAAGGGAATTAATTAAAATCGATACAAAAATTTGGAAAAACAAGTATACATGAAGGACGTAAAAATCAGTTGCTATTGCTACCCACTAGTAAGTTCAAGACTTGCCTCATGTCATGCCAACAGTCAAATCATATTAAAAATCCACCTTATGTGGACATAAATAAATTGAGTAAATCTCGTATAAAAAAAAAAACTGGACCCAGGTGGAAAACCTATTCACCCTTAAAGAAATTATTGTTTTTTTTTTTCGGGAACTTTTGGACACAAAAGTCTCGTATCACGACGAGGAGTATAATATTTTCTGTCAAAGAGTATTCACGAGTAAAAGAATATTCTGAAAAATCTAGTCTAAACTTACCTGGAACATATCCGTGTCTGGGTCTTCCGTGTATTCGACGATGACCGCCTGACTGCGGCTGAGTGTGTACGATATGGAGTGTTGGCTGGCATCGAGGATTGCCTTGCTGCTGTGTGGTGTCTTGACCACATAGTGCTTGGAGCGCCTCACGCCGTTCGCCGAAGGTCTCCGGTACAGTACGAACTTGCTTCGGCGCCGACCTCGCTCTCCTGCTGGCAGGTATCCGTTGTAACTGGAACAAAGCATAACTTTATAGCATCATCACGTCTGACATCCCGAAGGGTCTGATAGTACGGTAAGCTTCACATCACTACCTTTAATTTTCTCTGAAGCTGACTGTTCACCCACATTTTGCCATATATTAAGTAAGTCTACCATCGCTCGACCAGGCACATACCCAGACTCCATGGGTGGTGCTGAAAAATTCCTTATGGAAAAATCCGTAACACTGATGCTCGACCTTTGAATCGAACCCAACATCTCAAGCTCAGCAGTAGCTCTTGGGGACTACTAACTAAAAGTACTTTTCTAACTTTTGTACTCCTTTGATGGATGTTGAAAGCAAAGTGTTGGATTTTAGCAACATCTGGAAATCAAAGTTTGCGCAGCTATTTTCATCTTAGGCAAACACCTGAACATCTTAATTTCGTTTCTCGATCATCAATCAACTTCTTATCGATATCCACAGAAGCGAAAGTAATTAGGAACAAATATTTTGGAAGACGTTATTTTCAGTGCCCTGAAAATATTATGTGGGAAAATTTGTCCGTCATAAAGATTGTGTCGAGTATCGAGTTATCGACCAAATGATATGGCAATGACATTGAAGCGACGACCTCCATAAATTTTACTGTGAGAAATATATTTTTAGAAGACTTTAGCTTTGTCGATCGACCTTCCATGAAATATTCCTCAGGTCTCAACGTAAGTGCTTATTGTGGTGCTTAGTTATAGCCATTATAATTATGCATTAATCGTTGATGAGAAAGGTTAAACTTCCGTGAGAATTTATATCGAACAATCGACAAGTACTTTGTATCTTTGGTTTCATATTTCCCACAGCTAAAATAAATAAGTATTTGAGTAAATATTGCATTTGTGGATTCTATAATGTGTTCGTTTTTAATACTAAACAGGATATTTGCATTGATATTATATTTTATTGCTTTAATTTATGAGTTGCGAATGACCGACGCTATGTCAAGTTCAAATCATATAAAGACGAGGATGACGTCAAAATTTGCGGTAAAATGACACACATAATTTACACGCGTCGTCGAGTAGTTCACAGTCGTGTAGTATTTTTATGAAACGGCAAGAAATCAGACAATGTCGACAGCTCGAGGCATGGGAAACTGCACAAGTGCAAACCTTTTGTGTACCGTTATATAAGTCGGCGTAACACACTGTCTGACATAAGACGTTTTTGTTAAAACGTTTATTCTCGCGAATTCCCATCAGATAAAGCCCGTTTCCGCATGTTGCGCTCGTTATTTTCACCTTTGAACAAATTCTGCGATTCATTTACTCTCATTTTGTTTTTGTACTGTAATTTGGCTATTAGAATTGGGTTTATTCTACACTCGGCGTCACAAAAATCGCACCTCTTCGAAAATAAGTTTAAAACATGTCCCGCCAGTAACGAATACATTAAACCCAATTAATATTGGTATCAATTGAAAGTATGCTTAACGACCTTTAAATTAACAACAGTTAGAATCCCTAAACACAACAGGTTTCATTAGCACGTAACGTTAAAAAAAAATGTTGTCAAAATACGCATTGCAAGGGCCACTAATTGCACCTCCCTACAAGGGTATAAAACGGGCGACCCGGGTTAAATGTGGGTCATTCGCTATTCAACCTTTGAAGTGAACACACGTGAACAGCTACAGCAAGAAAAATACCCCAGAAGATGGATACCACTGCAGATGAAGCCGCTCAAGTCATTGCACTACTGCAATCAGGGATGCGGCAATGTGATGTTGCTCGGCAACTGAACTTGAGTCGTTTTGCCGTTCGACGAGTGTTCCAACGCTTCCAAGAGACTGGTGGCTATATCCGAAGACGTGGATCTGGAAGACAACGGTGCACATCGGAATGAGACGATCGCTTCATTGTTTCGACGTCTTTACGTAATCGGTTCTCCAATGCTGTTGAGCTGCAACAACAACTGCTATCAGCTCGCAGAACTTCTGTAAGCGTCTCCACGATTAGAAGAAGAATGCGGGAGAAGAAAATTGCAGCTCATAGGGCTGCTACAGGGCCAAAATTGACTGCACAGCATAGGAGAGACCGGTTGCAATTTGCCCGTGACCATGTGGATTGGACAATAGACCAATGGAGGGCTGTGCTCTTCTCGGATGAGACGAGGGTGTGTCTTTTCTGCAACGACAGGCGTCGAAGAGTGTATAGGAGGCAAGGTGAACGATTCGCACAAGCCTGTATTCAAGAGACAGTGGAATACGGGGGTGGCTCGTGCATGTTCTGGGGCGGCATGTCAATCGACGGTAAAACGAACCTTGTGTGTGTTTCTCGGACTGGAAGTGCTCGCGGGCAAGGGTCGCTGACTGCTGCTCGGTACATAACAGAGATCTTAGAGGAGCAGGTTGTCCCTTATGCGGGTTTTGTTGGCAGTGGGTTCACGTTAATGCACGATAACGCCCGCTGTCACACCGCTTTAATTGTAAGAGACTACCTGCAAGTTGGAATCCCTGTTATGCGCTGGCCGGCGCGAAGTCCAGACCTAAACCCTATTGAGCACCTTTGGGATGAACTGAAACGGCGAGTACGGGCACGTGATCCTGCCCCTACCACTCTCCAAGACCTCCAAGATGCCGTCGTTGCAGAATGGGACAACATTCCTCAAGAGACTGTTGTCACATTAATTAGGTCCATGAGAGAACGCATGGAAGCAGTCATCAGGGCTAGGGGGGGTAACACTAGGTTTTAAGTTGTTTTTAAGGACTTTGTTGTAATTTTTGCTGATAAAATAAAATTTAACTTTTTAATCATTTGCATTAGCTTGCTTTTTTTTATTCCCTGGTAAACAAAAAACCAAATCCATTGATTTATACTGAAATTTAAATAAATTGCCTTTCCAAAGATACCTTATAGTCATATGTCATATGTCTACCATTGATTAATAGGTTTAAAATGACTTTGAAGGGAATTCTTAAAGTGGTGCGATTTTTGTGACGCCGAGTGTAGTAGTGAATAAGCAACCAAGAAAAATATAATTATGCAAAGAATGTGCCTAATCAAATTTATCCTCAATACATCATTGGCTAAATCGGCTTCTTATTGAAAGGCCAAATTTCTCGTGTAATAAAATAATCAAGCAAAGGCTGCTAATCAAAGGAAATCTCGGAATCCAATAGTCGTTTAACCTTGACGTTCAAAATAGAGGCAATCAAAACTTCTCCGACCTTTGGTTTCACCCGGGCAGCCATTGTAAAGGAAAACTCAACTCGCGTTCAATATAATTAACCACATTAAGTCCAATAAAGGTCCTCGGGTCTACAATTTGTGGTTGCTTGGTCTACGAATAGAGACTGCTCAGATTGGTACAAATATAGCTACTTATTTATATTAATGCGTACAAGAAAAACAAGAAATAGCCAGAGAGAAAGCAATGAATTATGTCCGAGCAATAAAACGATTAAATTGAGTAAAAGCACCATTGTTTCCTTTAACAACATTGGCCCACCATAAATCTATTCGCTTACACAATATATAAACGATACTAGAAAGGTTTGTACACGTAGCGTACACGTGTAAGAAGATAAACGAAACATGAAGAAAAGCTGGTAAGTAATTCAATGTTTAAAATAGAATTGTTTTCACATCGGTAGAACCTCGCACGTCGTTGGAAAATCCGATTAGGAATAAATCGATCATGACGGACATATGAGTCCCGGGCACCCCTTGTAGGCGATTGCATTACTACAAGAAAATAGGGATAGCATTTCCCTATAATGGAATTAGTGCGGTTGCATGCTTGCATGGTTACGTAACTCGCAACTAGGGGCAAGAGTATTGAATAATATATCTTAATCATAGACAAAGTTGTATCTCAGAATAGACTTCATAATTTAAACAATACTGCAACGTCGGCTGAAGCCGCTTTTCTTGCATAAATGCAAGAACGTATTAACGTATTGCGTGTTGATAACTTGATACGTTTGGAATTTGCGAACAGAAAAACGTTTGACATAATACCATTACACATTTAGTTCTTAACGAGACTCCAAACGAGCATTGCAATTCGAAGCTAATAGTGAACGGGCTTTTTCTGGGTAAGCTAGCTCTATGTTCGATTTTGTCTCTGACTCTCTGTCCCCTCTGGCCTAGACGAGTCTAGAGAAAACCCAACGAAAAAAAAAAAAACGAAAACACGATACAATATAGCAGGTACGTATATAAACTTTATGGAAGAGGACGCCATTTTGGGATCAAGAGAGGATGAAATCAACATAGATTCGGAAAGTTACGGCTGGCTTGACGGATTACTGATTATGATGTATCGTTCTCAAAGTCTCTACCCTACCCCAGATATGAACCCAAGTTATGAAAATTTTATTACAAGGAATCTGTGGGATATTATGAGCATGGAAGGGGAATGATATATTGAAGATTTTGCTTCATTTCATTCACTTGAGATGGCTATTATCTTGGAGGGCCAAAATCTCCCTCGGAGGATGATATTGATTTCAGTTGATGTTTAGGAGTTTTTTCGCCCTTAAAAGTTTTAAAGGTTTTAATATCATCAAAGCATAATGATCTTATTGTTGGCGGCTTAGCATTAATTAAAGATCTTTTTTCAGGAACTGGTTAGGCGTGAAGATAAATATGTAGAAGCTATTAACCTATCCTGCCAGCAAATATCTAGGTAATCTATTTGGGGTGCTAAGACAGGAAACCTCCACGTGCGCCCGTGGACTGGAGTTCCCTCTCGGATACGTCCGGGGGGAAGACCAGTTTTTCGGGCCGGTGCACCCTGGGATGCGGGCAAAAACTCTTCCTTAGGCACTGTGTGCCTAAGGGGTCTCTTTGCCCGTATGCGAATAGCCTGTCGGGTGGACGCTCCAACGCGTGTCCCTCTGAATAGCAGAGGGCACAGTGGCGGAGCGGGCTTGCGGACGGTGAGTAATGGGTAGCTCGCCGTCCGACCAAGGACCAAGCCCGGGTCGGTGGCGCGTCGTGTTTCGCGCCAAATGCCTGCTGGGGTCGCGGGTTTTTTCTTAACCCAGGATACCGTGGCCCCGGAACGTAAAGGGCATCCGAAATTTAGTCAGTAAGAGTCTGACAGTCTGACAGAAAAAAAAAGGTAATCTATTTGTTTTTCTGGCTATTAAAAAACTTGGGATTTCCTGACTGCATGATGTGATGCTAATTTGAAGAGGTCGTTTTGCTATACCTAATTGTTAAATAAACAAAAATTTTAATTGTCCGGGGTTTTTACCATCGGTTTTTTGAGTGTGAGAATGGAAGGGAAGTACAGCTTCCGTTTGGGAATGTATGTCATCATCGATGGTCAGCTGTTCTTGAGTTATTTATGGAAAACGGATTATGGTAGTGTTCCGGTTACCACCTATTACGACGACACATGTCACCAAATAACACACTATTTTTCATTTCGCAACTCATGAATATTATTTTTCAACACATTTGCTCGAAAAATGCATTTACGAAGCCTGTATACATTGTTCGAAAGTTAAAAATTACGCACCATACAACGGAGCGTGCGGTAAAATAGGTACTCTCACCTAAGTACCTATTTTACCGCACACCCCGTTGTTTATCACCGTGCGTTTTCTTTACGGTTTTTTTTTAATTTCCATAAAAAAATAAGAATTCCACCAAAGAGTTTCACATTATGAGAATAAACAACCTGACTGATCGAACCTCCTTGGAAGCGCTTTTGCTCAATACGTTGTCTCACTTTAATACTTATGAGTAAATGAGACGAAAGATGTAGTTCTAATTTCCACCACGTTCAGGTGGCGCCATTTGCAAATTCGCGCCATTTTCATATTAGGAACTTCAAATATTGTTGCGACTTTTCTACTGTTAAATAAAGTTTGTTTTATTACTTATTGTACTGTTTTCTCGCAAATGTGTTGAAAAACATTGTATGACACACGTGCAGAAATTGGTATTTACAAACTCGTAACTATGGTAAGCCCTCGGCTTTGCCTCGGGCTTACACTCGTCTACTCGTTTGTAAAAAACAACTTACCGCACTAGTATCATAAATAACTATTATTTGATATGGATGTGCGCTTGACTCTAGTTCTGGTCAGAAGTGTGACAAAGACAAAGAAGACAATGGAGTGTCCCTACCCATAAGATGTTCTCTCTAACTTTTTTCTTTATTTTATATTATTATTAAAAAGTGCCACAATTTATGAACGCAAGCCGAAGGTATCATCGAAGGGTTAGAAAGCACGCCTGTAATCACCTAAGGGCACAGATGTACTTACGAATACGCCCATATTCTATGACAAAAACATTTTATTCTCAGTTTTTTTTTAATTTAGATGGAATAAATACGTTTTCATTTAACCGAAACGATCGCTCCAATTAAACTCAATTTTATCATCTGTAAAAGCCAATGTCATGGGTCAAAGAGTAAAGCGCACCGCACTGATTTCATAAACATTTGGTTTTCCCGAATTCGATACGGAACATTTGCAGGTAAAGTACTAAAGTGTTTTATCGCTGTTGCGGAAAGTGATTTCACGTTCGCGTTATTACATTTAGGTAAGACAGCACTTTCCAATTTTCTTTCAATTTTTGCGAATAGAACCCTTCTTTCGAAGCCTAAATAATATTAATTGGGGGCTTAGCCTTAGGAGTGACAGAAAATAAACTAGGAAACAAATCGTGGTTTTCTAACGATATTTTATGAAAATTCAAAGTGTTTACTTTTTCTTCCACAGTATTAACTATTAACCTTGATTAATAAATCAATTATGATTCAAACCATATACACCCAGTGATAAACTAAGAATGAAGAAGTTACGGTGATTCTACATTATGAATATTTTTATTTCATACTCGCTTCCGCCCGCGGCTTCGCCCGCGTGGTGTTTTGATAGCCTATGTTCTTTCTCAGGGTCTAAAGATTGTCTGTGCCAAATTTCATCAAAATCGGTTGAGAGGTTTAAGCGGGAAAGCGTAACAGACAGACAGACAGAGTTACTTTCGCATTTATAATATTAGTTTGGATAGTTTGGATAAAGTTTTTTTTTTTTTTTTTTATTTTTTTTTTTTTTTTTTTTTTTAGCGTGGTAAAATCATCAAATGAGTCCTCCAACCCCGGGCAGGGCGGGAGGGACTGTCAGACTTCTACTGACTAAAATCCACGGTGTCCTTCATAGCCTGTTACGTTCCGGGGTTACGGTAAGGGAATAATCCCGCGACCCCGGCAGGCTTTGGCCCTCTGAGAGGGGGGCCCCGTCATTATGCTGACGCTCTTTGAGGCGCGCGTGGGACACAACGCGCCGTCGACCCGGGCATGGTCCTTGGTCGGGCAGCGAGTTGCCCTTTACTCGCTGCCCGCATGCCCGCGCCTACGGTGGCCGGAGATCGTCTCGCGACGTCCGTCGCCGTGGGCGTCCTACACCGCGGTTGGGGCGGAGGGAGGACTCTGTCCTCTCTCGCTCGCGGCGCGCCTCCTCCTTAGCGAGCATTACTGCTTCGCAGAAGGAGGCGACCGCTTCCCACTCCGTCTCGCCCCGCAGCATGGCCGAAACCAATGCCGGGCGCGAGAGGTCTCCGCCTATCGCAGCCGTGAGGACACGTCGGTGCGCCGCCCAAGCTGGGCAGTCCTGCACCGTATGCTCCACCGTGTCCTCCGGGATAGTTTGGATAAAGTAGCAGACCAAATAGTTCGCACGTTTCAGGCATCGTGAAAAACTTGCGCTTCACCTACGTGAGCGATTGCTAACTGTATCCAAATAACTGAAAACAAAGGCCACGTTAGCACTCCATGTGAATTTGTTCGACCTCTGTGTTCAATTAAACGAAAATCAAAACAAGCGAACAACTAAAACTTTCTCGAAACTTCCACAACAAACAATTAGCACTAAAGGCTTCGAAGAAACGAGACTTCTCGAACTACGATCAATAAAATAGAAATCTGGAATTCGGTCGAGGTTCGCGATCACGAATATTTTTTCGTCAAAGAAGTAATTGAACATCCGTTAGCCGAAAAATGAATTTAGTCTGCACTGAGTACTGGCACGTACATACTAGCTGAATATTAATATCTCAACGTGTTAACGGTTATCCACTTGCATACAAAGAAATAAATTAAAATATAAATCGGTAAGTCTGACGGGAAGGCCCGCTAAGTTGTGATTCCGATTAGACATCTTTACTGACAAATTATTTTTGGAATATGGGGATTCCGTGAAGATTCGTCAACAACTCAGCATCCAAATATGCTGTTTACAATACTTAATTGACCTTAACGACACCCACGAAAGTGAACGATGTATTTTTGGACATGGACCGCACACGGGCCCATCATGTAATAAATAACGATGCGAGATTTTGGCTTGTTATGATTTTAACGCATAGACGGAGAGCTATTTTAGCCCGCTCGGCTCGCAGACTTACTTCCGCACCATACATCTTGCCTGATGCAAAGAAATAAGGAACAGATCGCTGCAGCAGCTTTAAACCCTATAAATCCATTACGCCTACCGTAAAACATCCCGTTTTACTACTACACGGAAAGTCCTAATTTCACAATTTAACAGATAAACATTAAAACTGACATAGTAACCTATTAATCTGATAATTTTGTTGCATTAAAACGCTGATATTCTATAGACGTTGCCCGATGATGTAATGCTTTAATTCAAATTCTGAATACGCTAAGGCATAATTCGGCCGGTAGCATGGAGAAGCATATCATTAACATTGAAAATTAGCAGTGACTTTGGCAGTGGGCAGTAAGAAAACGTCTGTAGTTTACGTAACGAAATCACCATACATAATCTAACAAACACAAATAGTAGCTTTGCAAATGAGAATTCTTGATAAAATAAAGTCAGCACCAAATACGTTCGTCCACAAAGAGATTTAAAAGAAACTATAGAGAGCGGGCATTGGGAAGATTTTTCATACAAAATTGTTGCTGCCATGCGTCAGTAGCACAATCTAAGCGTTGCATAGCAACGCGACTACTAAACTGAGGGATTTTTTACCTATTGGTAAAAAGTTTTGGATCACAAATTTCTTCGTGATGTCCCGTCTATTGCTCGTATATAGTTTAATGTCTTTGTTCGTCCATAATTAAAGAACGGAGTTACGTTTCAGTCTCGAGTCTCGCTATTTCCACTTTCGTCACATCATATTTAAATCACACATGCTTTGTATATCTGGCTCGTATTTAGGTCAAAATGAGTCGCAAGAAAGGAAGAGCAAAATCGCTTGAACGTGATGTTGGAGTCAAAGAGATGCTCCACGATCATGACCTCCACGCAATGAGAAACCAAGTTTTGCGGTCAGCTGGTCTTGAACTCGATTATTATGAATTCATGTCATGACCGTGATTATGAGAATCCACATGCGTGCCTTAGATTACAGAAGCTAAGTACGCAGTTTGTGTTTGTTATTATCACGGCGCGGTAATTTATGTTGTTTGGTAAATAAAGGTGTTAATATTAGAGCTAAATCTAGGTATTAAACCGAGTCTGGCAAATCTTGGCGAAGAATATGGAAACATTGAGCGGGTGGTAAAGAAAGAAATGTTTTCATATAGGTACAAATGAAAGCTAAATTATTTTATTCACTCAGCAAAATAACAACGCAGTGGAATACTTAGTAAACATTTTTTAGTTTACATTTTCCCTATTAGTTGAAAAATCACCAAACATTTCTCCTTTTAATAACAACGGCAATATCAAAGTACTGTGTATTACGGCGGGCCTTTTGAGTTGTAATGAAGATGATTGCAATAAAAAAGAAAGTGTGACAACTACAGTCGTGGTAGATAGTGTAAACAATCTTCAAAAGGCATGGTATGCTGTATGCACGATAAGCGATGACCATAAAGATTAAACAAGACAACTTTGTGTCTGTGATGACATAAGTGGGTTAGCCATCCGTACATTACTGAGTGGGGTGTTTGATTGATTTAGCCAGATCAAACTTGAAATGATAAAATTGTCTTGGGTGTACTGTAGGTTTTCTTAATTGTGTCGATGGGTCCTCAAAATTGTCCTAAAAGCTTCGCCAACAAATCTGTATTTGTTGGCGAAGCTTTTAGGACAATTTTCTCGGCACTGTCACCAACGAGACTGTTCTCGTTGGTGCACATTATATATGAAGAAGGTTGCATTTAAGTCAATTTGGAAGGCGTGACTACAATAAAGGAGCATTGAAGTGATCGAAAGCCCTCAAAAAGTTTAGGACACTAAGCAGAGGCCTTACCACGAGCTCTTAACGCGATCCAGTTTAGGCTGTGAGAAAGAGACAGAGCTATACAAGTCGTCTAGCCATCTCTTTCCCACAGCCTAAAGACTCACGCTTTAAGAGTTCATGGTAGGCCACCAGGTCTGGATACTCTGGTCTTTGTCTATGATCCGGAAATCTTTTGTAATAAGTTTTCTACGCAACGCAACCCTTTTGGGGTTTGTGTCAATCATGACAGTTTGTTTGCCCCTCGCTAATCCCCCTTTGCTTTAAGTGGCTGATAGAATAGCCTCTTCAGTCAAAACCTCTTTACTAACAATAGAACATAAAAGTGATGTAATATATTTTATCGTTCAACGACTGATTGTGAGAAAAATATTCTAACAAATACATTAACGGTTTTAGATTAGGATAAAGAATGAGGAAATCTGGACTCGCAAAAAGTTACTGTGTTTCCTCAATTCTTAAGGTTTCCACCAAACAAAAATCCTGACACATTTTTTCTTGTCACTGATGGGATGTAATCGAAAAAAAATACCCAGAAGCTACTATTAACAATTAAGACTAAGCTTTTGCCTAGGCAGTGCCGTATTATCCATAAGGCACTTTAGGCCAGTGCCTAAAGTGCCATATGGATAATCGGGAGTGCTGGGCCCACTATAATCAGGGGCCCAGCACACCCGATTAAAAAATGAAAAAAAAGGGGATTGGTAACATGGCACAATCGGCATACCCAAATGTGATGACGGCACTACGAATTTACAGAAGTCTTAGGGCCTGGCCCCATGTCTCCGGCGCGGCGCCGTGCCGAGCTACGGCGCCGCCCGCCGGCGAGCGGCGCGGCGCGGTGCCGGGCTACGGCGCCGCCCGCCGGCGAGCGGCGCGGCGCGGTGCCGGGCTACGGCGCCGTGCCGAGCCACGGCGCCGCACCGCGCTTCGGCGTCGTGTACCGGCACGTACCCTATGTTCAGCAAGTGTATCCAAAGATAAAAATTACAGTTATATAACATGTTATGTTACATAGTCTGTACGCACCGTAAGGTAAGAAATAAAAGAAATTATTTTAACTTATTTATTCTTATCATAGAATTTTTTTTTTTTGATGTAGACATACGTATGACTACATACATACATATGTATACACTAGCAACAGGACCAGGATACGCCTTTCGCGGTCCATATCAAATCAAAACTGTAATTTTTATCTTTGGATACACTTGCTGAACATAAGGTACGTGCCGGTACACGACGCCGTAGCGCGGCACGGCGCCGCGCCGCCCGCCGGCGGGCGGCGCCGTGGCTCGGCACGGCGCCGCGCCGCTCGCCGGCGGGCGGCGCCGTAGCTCGGCACGGCGCCGCGCCGCTCTCCGGCGGGCGGCGCCGTAGCTCGGCACCGTAGCTCGGCACGGCGCCGCGCCGGAGACATGGGGCCACGCCCTTATGATTTCGAACGCAACAGTCGGTCAACAATGTTGCAAAGCCGTTTAAATTCATTAGCAGTAATGTCTACTATTGTATCAGAAAAGGTCGGTTTTCAAGAAGTTTTAAACGATTTTGTATCAAAAAAAATTAGAAGGGTTAATATTTTAAACACGCTTCTTAATCAGTACAATATGTACAGACGCCAGCACATCAAGCTACCACAATCTGTCAGATTTTTTAAATAGAATTGCAACCTTATCACAAGAGTAGAAGGTTAATGTTTGATTGGTAAAATCTGACAGATTCGGGTAGGTTGACCTGCTGGCGTCTGTACATTTTAATTTTTAATGTTTATTTTAGTTTTATAAAAATATGCAATATTTTCCTATTCTTTGTTTAATTTTTAAATGACTCCGGTACTTCGTCCTGTGATTGTGGCGAAAGTCTTTTCACTTAATGGAAGGCGTATACCTTTGCAATGTGATGACTGAAGTCTGTTTTTGATGATGATGGTACCTTCATTCTATTTCGTAATGGAGACAGTAAAAAAAACCCAACTGCTTTGTTGTGGTATGAAAAAGGGAAGGCCCAAAACGAGCTGTGTCTAGGGGCCCCGAGATGGTTAATCCGGCCCTGTGCCTAGGGCTTGGTCCGTCTGTGTGATCTAAATGATCACGTACCAAGTTTTATCAACGAGAAAAGGTAACAGACAGGCAAATTACTTTCGCATTTCAAGTAATTATTATTTGATATGCCACGTCTGCCAGATGCCCAATGAGCTGTGGGTCAAAATAACCAATGAGCCCTGATACTGCCAGAAGGCGTCGCGGAAGACCTGGTAGAAGATGGCGGGAGAAGTTAGACAAAACCAACGAGCCCTGGATAGAAAGAATTGGAAGTCGTGAGGACATGCCTTTGCCCATAATTGGGATGACGCAGGCAAAGTTACTGTATTGATATTAATTAAATGCATGCAATTTAATTAATGATGCGAGTTACAACTTGGTATGGAAGAAAAGAGACTTCTGTCACATAATAAATATATGACACAAAGATGAACGCATAATTAAAAACAATGGAGTGTTACCATACTAAATCATTTTGTTTCCACCACACGGAAGAAATTAAAGATAAATAAAATGTCAACAACTGTGATTATTGTTTTCTTGGTTATCATTATGTTATTATAGTTTTTATGTGTGACAAAAAGGACAATAAGTCAAAGTAAAACAAAACGGATGATAATGTATCTCTTCGATTTTGCTATTAGCTTATTACACCGTTGTTTTGGTAAGTTAAACAAGATAATTTCTAAGAAATTATTAAAATTAGTCATAGTTTGACGAGTCATTAGATTGTTGAACAAAGGATCTATTAGTACTTTGTGTATCCACTCATTAGCTTCTGCCTGCGGCTTCACCCGCGTGGGTTTCGGAATTAATCACACGAAGAGTTAGGCCACATCTATCAGCATGTTTCATTAAATAACGGTTATCGAGCGTCAGAAAATAATAGAAATGCAGGAAAATATAATAATTCCTCGTTGATAGGTGTTTTAGAGTTTCTATGTTTGTATACACACCCACGATACAGAAGAAATTCCAAGAAGGGGGTCACGTTTTGAAAAAAAAAAAAGAAAGAAAAAATCAACAATGTGGTTCAATTCTATCCTCATTGCTCCCTAAAAAGTAACCTATGTCGTGTTTGCTTATTTTGCGTTATCGATTTCAAGTCTAAACAGCTGCACTGAATTGAAATGAATTTTTGTACAGTTAAAGGTGGGATTTTGGCGATTACAGGTTAATATGAGAGGGAGCGAAACCGCGTACTGATCCTAGTCTTCTACTGATGCTCGCATTTATTTTATTAGTTTGGATTCCTGTTTATCATAACATGTCGACACATAAATCAACTAATGAACAGCCACGTTTAACTACCACCGTAAATAATCAAACTTTAATTATGAGATTACATTTTTACAGCGATCTTCCATTACGATTCGAAATTGGCAAACCGTTTTACAAGACAATCTGCGCAATGTCGTAAAATTAATGTTTATTTTCTTTGTTTGCGTTTTATTGTACGGACAGAGCTTCACTTTCGCGTTTGTCTTAGGAGAAACCGTAAAACATTTTACGGGACATTTCAAGTAGCATTATTACCGATACTGGCTATTACATATATACCTGTAATAGTAGAAGAATATATTGTTTCGTATGGTTTCATTTCTATATTTACAGTTGCACTTTTGTGGCTTCAGTAACGAATAGCAGCACCGACTATAAGGAATATGTGTGTGACATTTAAAATACATAATAACCATACTTACGGTTACAAGAGTAATTTTCTTCGCAGTAAATGTGGCCCTAGGTTAAAGCCCTGAGGAACACCACACACAAAGAACAAGAAAATAATCGTTTACAAATGAGGACAAGACGAACAACGGAAACTTCTTTGACATGCAATAATATAACTACGTTTATAAACTGTAGCTGTTATCACAGACACCTCAAGCCATTCAATCCAGACGGAACGAGAAACAAATGAGAGCGGAAACGTCTGTAGGCTGGCAATAAAATTTGTTCCAGTGATGTAATGTTGCCAGCATTTAATATGGGTAAAGTAAGGTGTACCATTAAGTACTGCAATTAATCACGATATGTGATTGATATTGCCTACCGTAATGTAATGCTTTTAGATTTAGAGGGTGACATTTACAGAAACGGTGTACGGTTCGAGGTCAGGAGGAAGATTAAGGAGAATGTATCTTTGGTGCCATATGTTTAATGGTTAATTTCGCTTAGATTTATTTGCTAGCATGAAATATGGCACTAATGTAACATCAATAACCTTTGGGTGGTAGATATTATTTTAGGGATGACTTCTACTCTTACTTTTTCGAAGAAAAGGAGGACTTATGTGAACACCACTGATGGAGCGCACATTTGGTTTTGTGTGTAATTAAAGGAATGATAAAACATAGCAAAATCCATTCACAGATTTCAAGCTTCAATGCAGTTTTACACAAAATATTTCAACCAAATAAACGAAAAAGCTTTTGCGTAAAAACTGTTGCTCAAAAAAACATGGATTGTGATTTCTGGCCGTGTTATAGACTTGAGAACGTGCAAAGTGCAAGCCACAGACTAAAATTATATGGAGTAGTCTTTCTTTTTCGTGTGAGGATGTAACCTCTGGTGTCAGAGTTAATTGAGCCGCCTCTGGTGACCCCATAGGCCTATGATATAGCTTTGGTCTTCCATTGATTAGTGTGTTCTGTATGTACGAGTCCAGGTTTCGTAGGAGTAGTTGAATAATAACTTGTTCTGGCATTAGAGAATGAAATTACGTGCGTGGAATTACGTAGGGAAAAGGGATGTTTGAAGTTAAAAGTCTGTACCTGTAGTCGGCTTGAGTAGCGGACATTTCTGTATCACGATAAATAAAAGATTACTTAGGAGCCCGATGTCAAAATGGATGGCAAGATTAGACATTAATAATTGTCCGTACTCTCGAAATCCCGAATTCTGGTGTGTTTCCTATAAGCTAATGAATCCTTAAATTAAAAGGAGTAGGGTTCATTTCGAGCTAGTTTCAGACGGGCCCGATTCCACGTTTTAATAAACTTAGGAGAGCAGACCCCCTGTTAATGCATAGTTCTCAACAGAACACTAGCCTATACAAGCGCACTCCATGGAGTCCTACTCTGTGGCACTACTTGCGTATCTATTTAAGCAGACAATACACTAAACAAGTACGTATAGACTTCTCGCATCTCTTGCCTTGAGATGACCGTACAAAGGATAATGAACAAGTACTGGTTAATGACTACTGATAAAGCCCGGCTAAATCAGTTATTTGATCATGTCTCCAATTAGTTTGATGAGTGTTTGCACTCGAGCAATTAGAATTTTATCTAAATACTTATTAGTGACCCAAATAATATGATAAGTTAACAAAGCGGGACTTGAATAGATTTGACTTGAATAGATTTGCCATTTAAATTGTAATTTAGTCGATATTTACGGCCAATGTTTACCAACATTAGGCCAGACCTAAAAGGCTACCCTAATAAAAGCAATAGGGGGTGTTACAAGTTTGACCACACTGTGGCACCGTATCTACCGAATTGAATGCATTTTTGAATTCATTTGGCTCAACTCCCAGAGTGGAAATTCCAATATTAAGGTGATAATTAATTTACCTGTTGTTTAGAGGCAACAGTATTTAAGTACTACGCCTTGCTTGTAAAAAATATTTTGTTTGTTGTGTTTCATCAAGTTTCACGATTTGTCCCAGTTAGAACTACGCAATATACAATTTTACCTGTACAGTTACTGTAATGCTACGTTCACACGCGCGCCGTGCAGCCCGGCGGGCTGCCTGGCGGGCTGCGCGGCATGCAGCCGCGTGCGAGCGCGCGTGTAAACGGTCACCGGGCGCCCGCACATTCATCCTTGAACTTTCAAAAAACCGACACTTGCCCGATTCGCGGCATTCACGTTCACAGGCGCATTCACGGGCTCGGGCGTACCGTTTACACGCTCGTGAATGTGAATGTGCACGTTGAATGTAGAGTTGAACGCGAGCGTGTGAACGTAGCATAACAGTTGACAAGCTAGTACTAAATTGAATCGAAAAGACCCTTCTCTTTACATACAAGGACCATGTTCCAACGAATCGTACCATATTCTAAGATAATTGGAAGGCGATTGAAACAGGCTTCTTCCTGATATTGTATTCTGATTTCTGTGATGTGATTAGTTGCCTTATTCAGTATGCAACCAAGTGAATGTTGCGACACAACAATTTATCTTTTCCTTATCAAGCGGCTCTTTTGCTGGCGCTCAAAGAGCCCACTATACTTACAATAAAGTTATAAACAAGGGTTCGTTCGTTCTTACGACCTGATTAGCATCTTACAGTGTTATTGCCTCCTTATAATTTTCGACTTTCTTCCTTTGAAGCTTGCCCTTAAGAGGCGTGGAAACATGGGTTCGACACGCAGACCCCTCTGGGGAATTTTAATATTAAATGGAACGGGACATTGCCAGACGTTTTCACGGCAGCGTTATAGGAATACAATCTGGAATTTTCCCCAGGGGCTGTGAGGCTATTGTCAGGGCAGTTACTAAATTGATTGGGTCCGAGGAGAGAAACAACACAACAAATATCGGACGTCCAACATTTCAAGTTTTTTTTTCTGACAACGTCGCAGTGAAGTGTCAAGCTCAAGCATCTACCGTGGACAGACGAAGGTCGTAAAACAAAAGAAAACAATGCTCACCCGAGTATAACGAGTTCTCCATATTTGATGAGAGGTTTTGGTTTCTGTTCTGAGCCGCTCTCGCCAGCTTCCTCCAGTATTGGTGAGTCCGCACTGTCCACAGCACTAGAACAATGCAGAAATAAATTTAAACTAACAAGTACCTAAGATCCTTTAATAAAAGAACAAAAGAAAGTGTACAAAGTGTTGTTAATAGTACTGTCTACATTCATAATGAACTAACAGCTGCATTAACAACGTAAACAATCAGATAGCTAAGAGGGGATCATGTTTTAATAGGCCCAGCTTTGTCGGGATAGTCATCAACAGGATTACCACCCACAAGTTTTATTCAGTATGCATGTACTTCCGCCCAACAGATCTTATTGATATGACGGGTCAAGCCTTTGCATCAAGCCGAGAAACTGGTTCGAGACAGCTGTGGGTCAAGATTAGTGGTAAATTATAGCCACGCCCGCCCGCCTGAACCGGTTGCGTTCGATGCACCGACACTTACGCAAGCCACATAAACCTAGAACTATTAAAACAATAAAACGTTAGTAACCTTCTATTTGCGTCTATGAAGCAATTAAGCGACGACTAACGTTTCGCAATCATAGGGCTCACTTTGTTCTCCGGCCTAAAGGCAACTTAGTGCTTTGAGTGCTTTATCGATCGCATCCACGATAACTTATCGGCTGCGAACTAGGCCACTCTATCTCAAAGCACACAATTTCGAAGTACATACCTGCCGATGGCACAGTTCAACTATCGCTTTTGTTATGAGTTCTGACCGATTAGATATTAATTGTATCAGTGTTGTTGAACAGAACAAAAGAATTGATATATCTAATAATGGCGTTGTTCATAAAAAGTTACAAATTGAACGAGACGAGGATAGCAAGGACAGCGCCGGCCACAGCGTCCCTGATTACGGGCACGGGGTCAAAGCCCTCCGCCTCCCGCCGCCATCCCCTTCACTCCTGGCTCCACGATAGGACACTCATCTAATGCCGACCCACAATTACAGACGGCTAACATTTAAATAATAACACTCTCCGGTCACTCCATTGTCGATTCGGAATATTAAATCGATTGAAACAAAGGCGGCGAGATTTTCTATCGCTTTAAAAATACAATCACCGCTTTTAATCACCCACAGCCAGATAATCTAGATTGTAATTGTTCCTTGTTTCAAATATTACATAAAAACGTGTGGTTGATTCCGTGACACTAGCAATGGGCATTGTTCATTTTTTTCAATATGTTGTAATTGAAAAACCATTTCTAGGAATAGCGTTACTAATCATGAGTAACCAATCAAAAATGAAAAATGTTCATATTTGATTGATATTTTTGATAAAATACGCTTGACCTTCCTTGCCCTTCAAGTGACGTTATTATTGGCTGTACCGTTTTGTATCGTTGCCTCAGACAATAAAAAGTAAGTGGCAAGTATTTTCAACAATCTGTCAAGTGTCAAATTAAAAATGTCAAAAATGTAAACAAATAATATGTTTAGTTTTTTATATATTTTATGATTATTTCTGCAACATGCCTCATAATCTTTTTATAAGATTTGCGAGAAAAGTGATGCCGTGATGTAGGCGTGTAATATTGCAAGGTTTATAAAATGTACCTACTGTTGCGAAGATCATTTTGATGTAAGTAAGATATCAAAGCTTTAGATACTTTTGTATATTCATTAAGTTAATGCTAAAGTATTGCTCAGGAAAACGAACAATAATGTCACCTCGTCGACGACTTTCCGTTTTAAAAAACAAAAATAAAAACCGATTTCAAAAATTTATTGTATTTTTATAGTAGGGGAGGCGAGGATTTTAATTTGCAGTTACTCGAGCATCATGGCGACCTATTGGATTTGAAAGAATATGTTCTAAAAAGAAAAAAGTTTCTGACAAGTTTTCTATTTTAGTGGGGGGGAGGGCGTGTAAACAGTTTTAAAACTGTAAAAAAAAACAGTTGTACAGAAGTACTCGAGCGCGTCAGCTATTTACAGTGTAAACGCGCTTTTCTATTTCTGATAACCAATACATATTAATCGGACGATTAACTCGAGGGGGCTGTCCGTGGCAAGCGGTTGAAAATCCAAAAAAAAAGTTAATCAAGCGCGTCAGATATTCAAAGTGTATGTAAAGTAGACCTTAAAAAGTGTCGTATTAAAATGTCTGACGATTTGGATGTGGCACAAAGTAATAATTCATATTTCTATTGGTAAAAAAAACGTAATCTTGAAATACTCGAGCGCGTTCCATTTTTTTTTAATTGAAACTAACACTGTAAAAATCATACTCACTAATAATCTGACGTTTTCCATGGGGCGATGTCGGTAGACTCGCGGAGAAAAGGTGAACTACCTGTTAGTTCGCAAGTATCGGTCGTGATTTAATGTCCGCCATCTTCAATGTACATAATCATATACAATTTTTGAACGTAATTAATCTACCTTTTCGTAAACTGACTCGCTCAAGTATTTCTGTGGATCGATTTTTTTTTACTAATCTGGCGGGTTCTCCCACACAACCAATGGTGGGGACCATATGAAGGGTTGATACTTGGTACAGGTACATTAAAGGGTGCAAGATTTCTCCTTTATGATAATCTGATGCGCTGGAGTCACATTAAAATTCCCTCCCTGGGCTCCCCGACTAAGGATGTTAACTGACGTCTACTATCAGGAGAAAGTGACGTTGTGTTGTCAGGCAGTTTTTTAAATTATTCACTGGTGAGGCAACGGCACAACTTTTTGGTCAATGGTGACGTCAGCTACCTCAAAAATTAAAATATTAAAAATAAAAAAACTATTGAGCCAATCATAAAAATATTCAAATTAGTTTCTCAAAATGCTCTAAATTTGCAGAAAATAAAATAAAATCGAATGTTTGAAAAATTAAGACAATCCCCATTAACTTCATTTGCATGTCTGCCTCCTATAATTTTTCCGCTTGTCTCGCCTTTGCCTGTTACGATTTTTGATCTGATTCCAATTTGATTGAGGAAAGTAATAAAGAAGAAAATATGTGAAACAGAATATATTAGTAAATGGTATCGTAGTGATATTTCTAAGAATTACTATAATTATACGGAGGTGATTCACGTCACAGGGGTGACGATGGCCTATAGTACCGACTGTTCGGCACACTAAGCACGTGGCGATAAAAGGCTACGCTGCATCCGGTTTTGGCGCAACACACCAAATGCGGCGAATGTGGGAACGCCGGAAGTTTACGAAGAATCACTCCTACACGACGAGAATTCCGTTGACTCATTTCTTATAAAAGACAAACGTTTGATAGTATGGCAATATGATACAGTACATACACCTACTCAATGTGGACGCAACTTGATCACGAGGCCTAAACCTGGAGGCTGACCACAACCTTTTACAAAACAATCTTATTTCAAGAGAGTTTTGTTTCAAGCTTATAATAACCTTACTCATATTCATACCATGACCTTCATTGTTCAATATTATTGTATTCCCGCTTAGGGCTGGGAAAGAACGAACTACTTGTGAGACTAATCTATGGCCTGCTAAAAAAAAAAAAAGAAACAACGCTATATGAACTGTATAGCGTTGTCCCTTTCACACGTCGGCGTCGGTCCGAAATCCAATTCTGGGGTTTTTACAAATACAATATTAACTTTTTACTTAAAAAAAAAAACATAGTATCTAATTATTATAAGTTATAATCAATAATTTTCATGAAATTAACACAAATATTAAAAGATTTTTCTTTAAAAAACGAGAAAAACAATTGTAAAAATTAAAAATATGCTGCGGCTACGTTCACATAATAGGAATCGGAACAAACTGTGTTCTTACACAGGTTCTTATCAGCTGTTTATCGTAAACAGCAAAAGTCAAAACTTCAAAAATGTTTTAAGTGGTTTTATAAGTGGTTGGAGTTATTTTATCATAATTGCTTATGAATTTATGATCCTATGTGTCGCCCGCCAGTATTATGTAGCCAGTTGGTTCAAGGAACAAACATGGAATCAAGGTAAGGTTAAACACTAATTCAAAAGTTTTAAACAAAGATAAATTTTTCTGTATCGTTTTACGAAGATAATTTGAAACAATATCTATGTAGTATGTGCTCAGTCGGTGTTCAGTGTTTTGTTATAATATTTGCAGCCGAAGAGTTAATCGGGTTTCCTGGCGGCAGCTAGAACTCCTCTGGGAATTTTTAAACACAAATAAATCCATAGCGACTGCCCACAATCGTTCACTGCAAGCTAAGGAGTACTCACGAAGGAAGTGGAAGGAAATAACAGAAATTTTGAACGCGCAAGGTGATGGTACTCATAAAGATTGGGCAGGCTGGACTAAAGTAACTACTACTTTTTGTACTTGTGACTTTTTATTTTGTCAATAAGAATTAGGTATGTTTAATTTATTGATATTAATTTAAGCAATATTTTTTTCAGTACTGGGTAGATTACAAGGCCAAGTTAAAAAAACGGGTTGCTGTCTTGCGGGCTTCTCATGTGCAAACTGGGGGAGGGCCTTCTACTGAGAAACCCTTGTCAGAAATAGAACAAAAATTTCTTCAAATCCTGGGAGAAGATATTGGCCAGGGTTTACCAGGCGTTCAGGTGGAACTAGTAAGAAAACATACCTAAGTAATTAAGCATAATTAATTGTTATTTAAAATATTAAGCACATAACTCATTACATTCCCTCTTTGTAGCCTCCAGAGATTGGCACTGCTTCGGCAGATGTAGATGTGCATGAATCCCCTGCTTCCGAATCCGTTTTACACAACATTAATTTATACGATGATCCATCAGTCCTTGTCCCTATCCAAGACCCACCTTTACAACCTAGCACAGAGCCACTGCCTCAAAATTCTCCTCTGGAACCCCTAGACCAGGAAACACTAGCCCACTCCCCCAGAACTCCTACTACCCCGCGACATGCCACTACATCTGCGGCCCGCTCTCCGCGACACCGGCGTCGGAGGCGCGAACCACCTATGTCGCAGGAGGCTGCAAGACGTGCGCTCGTGAGGTCTACTCAAATGCATGCTGAGGCTGCTGTGAGGACTGCCGAAACATTGGAGAAGATTGAAAGGTACAAAGTTTAAATTATGTTCAGACTATAAATCTCCGCTCAGCATTCCAACCATGTCAGACAATTTTTTTTATAATTAATAATGTAATAATATCCTTGGACATTTTCACACAGCGCCATCTAGTCCCAAGCTAAGCAACTTAATGCTTGTGTTATGCTAACTAGACAACTGATAAACTAGGTACATAAATACATTTTTGTTGTAAATACATACATATTTTACATAGAAAAACACCCAGACCCGAAACAAATACATGTAGGTCCTACAAATATTTGATCCGTGCGGGAATCGAACCCGCGGCATGCTGCGCAGCAGTCAATAGCTCAACCATTGCGCCAACCGTGTTGTTAATAGAATTAATCATTGGTTTTTCTTTTATATAAGTATGTCTTTTAATAAGGCATTAAAAAAATTCAATATTAATTAAGTTTTATTAAATCACATTATTAAAAACATTGCAGTAAAAAAGGTCTAAATTACAATTAAAAAAAAAACATTAATATATAAAATAAAATAGTACTTCTATATTGTTTCAGGATCTTAAATGCCGCCTTTCCCACAGCCGCTGAACCAGTGCTTCACGAGTAGCCAAACCCTGTTGCAGCGCGATATTATTGCTCCGTGGCTGTTCACTCGCATGGTTTTGTGGTTGTAATTGGGTTTCACGAATCACATCTTCATTGTTTAGTTGTTGCACAGATAAGTTGGCCCTATTGCAAATGTTGTGTAATATAACACAAGCATTTATAATAGAGCCAGCTACTTCTGGTGAGTAGTGCAAGACTCTGTGAACAAGTAAGCAACGAAAACGTGCTTTGAGAAGCCCAATAGTGCGCTCTATAATGTTCCTTGCATGGACATGTAAGTCAGTGTAGTGTGCTTCTGGTGAGTCAGGTGCTGCATCAAGTATTGGCGTCATCATGCTCTTTCTTAAAGGGTATCCGGAATCTCCTATAACAAAGTTAATTAAAATTATTACTGTCCAGTTACAAGTTGAATTTAAATACAAAATATTTTTTTTAACAAGGATGATGAGTGTGTAATACATACCAAGAAACCAAGTATCTTCTGTGTTGCTAAGATCTTCCAAGTGAGCTCTTAGTGGATGAATAGCCCATATAAAAGAATCATGAGTTGCACCACCATGACTTGCATCTACACTGATTATTTGCATGTCCGCATCACAAACCTAAAAATATATAGTCTATTATCTAAAAGACTGTCAAGTGCCATATTTATGATTAAGAATTGTATGTATGCTCTCTTATAGTAGTAAGTGATTATAAAACTCTTTATGTTTTGTTTAAACATGTTTTTTTTTTTTGTTTTATTTATTTTCAATACTTTAATTAGTTAACTTCTACTTGATACTAAATAAACACTTACCAATTGAACATTCAAGGAATGGTAATGCTTGCGACAGAAGTAGCGCTCCTCATGTAGTACTGGGCGTACTATAGCTACTTGGGTACAATCTATACACCCTAGAACCCCAGGTATTCCAAATGTATTGTAAAATCTGCAATAGATAAGTGGATTTAAAATTTACAATTCCTCTCAGCCTATTAGTCCACTGCTGGGTTTTATTAATCACTACAAAATTATATGCTACAGTGAGTTTAAATATGCTTTTATTTTACCATTGAGCCCATCCAATAGTATTATCTAATTTTACATTTTATTTTAGTAACAATTTTACAAAGTAGGCATTCTGCATCTTCACTAAACATAATATTGAATAAAAAAAGGTACATACTTCATTTTAATCCTGTTGCGTTCTTGATTATTTATTGGAAACTTTATGTATTTCTGTCTCATCTGCTGTAAGTTAAGACACGCAGTAACCTGTGCGATGACAGAAGAAACAGTCTGCTGAGCCACAAAATGACCCTCATTACTGCCTACTGGACGTTGGTATGAACCAGTTGCATAGAATGATAATGCAATTAATACCTAGACAAAAGGTTACCAAGTTAGTACCTATGTATGTTTAAAAGTGATAAATGGCACTTATACACTATTGCCACTTTAGTGTTATTCGCGGTAGAAATAAGGGTTTTTACCTTCGTTTCTACAGACAAGTCTGTAGATCTTTTAGGGTTCTTCATCAGTGGCCTCAATTCATCGCACAGGTTATGTGCTAGATCTTTTGTTAGTCGGTACCGTTTAACAAACTCCACATCATCTAAGTTAAAGGGGTCGCATTCATTACGTAGCTGCATACGACCCCGCTTCCTTGTCCTGTGAACTTCTGCGTTATCAGCTTCCAAAAATTCAAATAATTCGTATGCATACGCCATCTAGAACCAAGCAAGAAATTAACTACCTATGTACTAAAATCACTAGTTAAATAATTCACTAGGCAAGTTTACGTAAATAAATACATTTTACTTACTTTAAATGACACGAAAATGTTTTTTTTAAATAGATATTTGCAAAAAAATAATACTTCCGTCGAGCCAGAAGAACTTTTTTAAGATTGCTAAATTTGACGTTTAAACAATATTGCTTGTTGTCAAAAGTTACGTCGTGGTACGAATTGAATGAACTTTTTAGAGGTTACGTCACCAAAACCGCTAAGAAAATAATATTGTTTTAACATTATAATATGCTTATTTTAAGAAGGTCATGGTACGAAAAGTCAATGTAAGATTATTATAATACTGTTATAAGAACTGGCGGTAGGCCCCCAGTTCTGAATATACTCACAGTTTCAATGAAGAACTCTCGAAATAGAATGAAAATAACATCTTTTTGAATGTACTATTGAATCCCTTGTTGTGCCTGTCCGTGTACTTTCACCATCCGTAGTCACGATCTTAAGACTAAACTCTCGTGTATTCAGAAACTAGCACTTTTACCCCGACCACCTGCAAAGCCGGTCGCACTCTCGCTGTTTGATTGAATATGTAATTTAATTTGAATCATATCGAAGAAATTAGATTTAATATCGTCTCCACTGCGTGCAGCAAGTGCATCATTTAATGGATTCATACTTGCTTTCCTTTTAGTGCACCTCAATGCAGTTTAAAATGATCCTTTACAGCCGCTAGCCGTTGAAGTGAACAAAAAGAGCATTCATAAAAGTACAATATAAACCTTTGTGCAACGCTCTACAGAGCTGATTGTGGCACAAAGGACATTAAATTGACAAGAATCCTTTATGGGAATGAAGACTTTAATGCAAAAGGTATGGCTATAACTTGGCGGATAAAAAATATAGGTAAAGGTATAAACGTAGTCGTAAAGTGTAATCAACTGCCAATGGGCAACGGTCGATGATCCAACGGTCATTTTTTTACAAGAGGCGGAAATTACTTTGAGTCGACGCTCTATCCGGACACGAAGCGATTTATGCCTGCTTCTGATTTGATGACACACCTGAATGTCGGGCCGATATCTGATGATATAGCACGTGGCTTAACGAGGGGATCCGAGTTTATTGGCTGTCGTAGAACCCTGAGATTGCTATAAAATAGGTTATATTACATTTGAAGGTAAGGTAGTGGTTATCAGATTGTTGGCAAAACACATTGAATCATATCTTAAGGCTTGGGTGTGGGAACTGTTTACTGATGACTCTGCAGCTCTTGAGTCATACAAGTTAATTAATGGGTAAGGAAGAAATTGGCCTTACAGGAAACAGGAACTCACCAAAATAGATCCCAATAAAAGTCAAGTATGTTTTATCGGTTTGTTGCTGTTTAGTAGCTAGTATCGACAGATGGAAGAAAGATACAAGAGGGATCGATTTCCAAACGGGGTAATTGTCTGTTTTACAGATTTATACCGCATGTAACTTGGTAAAGCCAGCAGACAAAATAAAAAGCAACTGTAAAGAAGTATTTAAACGCGACATTATCAATGAATACGATAGGTCCACGGAAAATTAAACAGTCAATCTGAAGACAGGAGATGAATGACAATGAAACGAATTCAATCAACATTGCATTCAAATGAAAAACATCTGGAGGAAATCCAAACGTTTATATCATAACTTGTAATGCTTGGAGGACGGAAGTGGGTAATGGTTCCTATCATCTTGAAGTTAATATCAACGTAGCGGGGATTTCGATGTCAAGATCGATATGATTACACTTCACTCCATCCGATATTCATTTTAACCGGTGCTTCGTAACAAATTATACATAATGTTAAGTCAAGGTTTAGATAGAATCAAAATTATGAGACAACTAACGAATTGAATCGAACAGTACAATGTGAACGATGAGATGCTATATCAAGCGGCAAACACTCCTGATGGTAAATTGTCACAGAGTTATTTGCCATAAACAAGCTGCGATTACTGTCCCGTTTGCCAAAAGTGCTGAACCGTTTCTTTAGCGGTTCATTAGGAGGTCAACGGTCAGCAGCTGACGTTAGTAGCCTGATAATTTGATGATGACGAAGCGCATTTCTAGCATAAAATGACGCAAAGTGCGATTTGGGCAATCTTTAGGATGATCCGACAATGAACTTAAAAGATGTTTAAATTCAAGAAGTAGAGAAACACAAATATTTGGAATCTTGAAATATCTATCGAAATAACTCATATGCAAAATGTTACGAAGACAATAGATCTGTCAAATATAACAGTACGGTCGTAAATACAGCAATATATAGCTTTTAGGTGCTGACTATTGCGATTATTGGTTGTCAATGAACGTGTGATTAACGAAGCGATTGTTACCTGCGAATGGTTAACCTTCTCAGCCACCGTCGCGTCAGACTTATCATATCTTGCCAAATAGGGTTTTAGAGTGGTTGTAAGATCTAGAAATAAACGAAGTCCTCCCTCTTTAGTTCAAATTCAAGTGCTTCAGCGACCAGAAACTCGTTCAAAAGCCGAAGAAACTGCTGTGTTACAGGCCGTTGAATCGAAAACCGCAAAACCAACTCTGGCAATAAGCCGGAAGGATGAACGGTAGGATGAACACCTGACAACAACGTGTGAACTAAATCACTGGAGCCTCTGCAGTCTTCCCCAAGATTCAAGATTTCAAGTTCTTTCGATGTGGAGGACATCAGTTTTTGGAGCAGTTTTTATTTGAGATGAGATGTTGACATAGACCGAAGGAATTACATTCTCACCGAATTCAATACAGTCATGCGACAAGGTAATAAAATATATAATTATAGCCTTTCAACAAACTTATAATTTGACACATCTTAAATTACCGGAAAAAATTGGCAATTCTATGCAATGAACGAGGCCAAGTGATGCCATGCGGTCAGCGAACCGTAACATGTCGGCACTCGCATGCGGCTATGCGCGCAAGCAGTATTTGGAGGGGTGACCTTCCGAATAAGCGACCAAATTCAATCGATTGAGTGGTCTTTAAAACAAATCTTTGAAACTGACTCTCATAATCGCCAGTATTAACATAACCACATGGCACGTGCGAGCCCGATCTTTCAGTTCCGAAAGGGGTGCATTAATTTAATTAGCTATTTAAAATTTCAATGCTGACTTTTGCACACTACAGCTTTTAACTGCATTCGCATGTTTCCAAGCCCAGAAATAGCACTTTGCTTGTAGGAAATGTGGATAAGGGGCTCTTTCTATGGCAATATAAACACATCTGTCGCGCAGGTGTGCGCCAACACGCCAACATAGGGTATGTTAGGCAGGTGCCCAAGAACGGCCGCCGATAATTGTTTAGGACATGCATTAGAAAATAGTTTTTTACATCTCTCATGTTCGGTAAGTAGGTCCTTATTACCCCCAAATGGGGCTTGTAAGTAACCAATTAGCGCTCTAGGGTATTAATGTAGCTAGAAAAGCCCTAGGGCGGTAAGTAATTAAAAAAAAAGTTTGCGGACATCTAACCATCATATTGGCAATAGACATCATGCATTCAGCCTAATGACAAAAGAGGTCGCTTCGCTATTCAGCCTTGTCTTCGAGTATAATAGTCATCAATTTTAAATATCGAACGGCGAAGCTCAAACTCCGTTCTTGAAAAAAAAAAGATGTAAAAAGGCGGGAATAGAAAACTTTTACTTTAAATATAATATTGTTTGTTTTTGGGATTTTTTTAAATTACGTGATAATTAGGAAAAAAAACATGAGTTCTGCAAGTGATGAAGATTTAATTATGCTGCACTCCCGATTCAATGAAAATGGAAGCTGAAGCAGCAATTAACATGCCGGTTTTTTTCTACTTACCTCACAATCGAGATGTAAAGCAGAGTAGTTAGCTCGGGTGTAAGCATCAATTGCACCCTCGAACTATAGGCGCCCTCGCTGCGCTCGTGCGCCTAAATATCTCGGGCTGCAATTGATGCCTTACAGCCCTTGGCTACTAATCTACTATTGACTGATGTAGGAAAGATCGTATCGTAATGTTTATCGGACAAAGTTTTCTATATTTTTACATAACACCGAACCTTCGGTCGGTAATAAAAAGCGAAATTATGTTTTATAGGTAATTTTTATGGGATTCCAATAAAATTTTACTAAAAAAAAAACATAGCAGTTACGCATACAATTCTTTCACAAAAACATAACCCTATTTTTGTATAATTTACAGTTTTCCTTTTCTTATTGAATCATTGGAACCGTTATCTCGGCCATGACAGGCTCACCGAGGGGTTTTACGCGTTCAATGTTTATATGAGTAAGCTTTTAGCTGAAAACCGTATTTTTATAAAAAATCTGTAATTCTATTTCTGTAAATGTTTTATGTAAATTAGACCAATTCGGGAGTCATTCATATTTTTATTTTCCTTAAGTCGTTGTTAAACTTGTTATTTATGAATATGATGTATAATTTGAACTTTAATGTGGCATAATATGATAGCAGAACGCTTGCAGAACGTGCATTAGTATGATAAATATAATGACGTCTAGACACGGCTTTAGCCCGGCTCAGCTTGCTAAGTAGCTTTCATTCCATCCTTCGCGCCTCTGATTTTATAGTGCTCCAACAAAATGGCTTAAGGTGATTGCTTCGATGTAGCCCGCGAAATTCAATTTTTTTTTACGTTTTTTGCAATTTGCAGGCCAGTGACATGTTGTAACTTTATAAATATTTGTGTTGCGCAAATAACAAGTATAATTTTAAATATAAAAAATATCAAAAAACTCGCTCCATCAGCTCTCACATAGAAAAGGTGCATCGTAGTTAGATTTCGGAGATTTTAACATGATGCACCTTTTCTATGTGAGAGCTGATGGAGCGAGTTTTTTAATATTTTTTATATTTAAAATTATACTTGTTATTTGCGCAACACAAATATTTATAAAGTTACAACATGTCACTGGCCTGCAAATTGCAAAAAACGTAAAAAAATTTGAATTTCGCGGGCTGGTTGGAGCATCCCCCTTAAGTGGAATTCTGCTCTAGTACATTTCCCCAAGGAAATTGTATCTTTTTGCCATGGATGGGTAATTCGCAAGTCATTTATGGGACCTGTAAATTCGTGTGAGGTTGGGACCAGTGAACAGACAGTACCGAGTAAACCTGTGGGGTCTGTGAACGTAAAACAGGTAGCTGCCAGAATTCTCGGAAATGCTCTCATTATCACCATACTAAGCAGTCTTATGAAATAATTTACTTTGAATTCAGATTACTCATGAGGTATATTAATACATCAAAATTAAGTACATATTGCAATAAGTTAAGAAATTAATGAAGGACCTATGAAGCCGGAATGAATGATTCATTTTCGATTAGTACATCGGAGTACATCTCTCCGGAACTTGGATGTTCTCCTTCTGGGGATTAGGTCTTATGTTGAACTAATGGAAAATACGTAGAATCGAACGAAAAGAAAAATAAGTGGGTTCTGGTTCTAACTATTATGTTAGAGTTAAAGGGACCAGAAAATGTAGAAACACAATTTACGGGGTCGTTTTGCGACACATATTTCGCACAAACAGCTAAGCGAGTTAGACGTGGCCCTGCCAAGATGAAACTTTAATGAGCGAGGGTTTTGAGAGGGCTCCACGCAAACGCCACGGCTTTGTTCAACGCACAGGTTTCGTTAAAAATAAAACTCAAGTGTAAACGTCATACTTCGACTACCTAAACGGGCTTAAACGTTTGTTTGTAGTCCATAAAAGTAAGTAACGATTGAATTTACTTATGTTTCAATCATCTTCACAGGAGTCTGTGGATTCCTTTGTTTGGATGGACCATAAAGTGGACGGACAGAGGTCGTCGACAGCCTGAGATAACAACGTAAGAATAACATTAATGGCCGTCTGTACTTGGATACTAGCGACGCAATAGAGGCATGCAAGGCCACAAGAGATACAAGGATCGGCACGTAATTTAATAAGTTCCTAAATAGCCATTGTTAATAAGGAAGCCGTACAAACAATTATTATCTTGTACCTAATGAGTTTACAAACGATTTAAAAATTGTAAGAACTTTGGAGTGTAACTGGAAACAATGTAAATGGTTAACAGAGGTCATTAAAATCTGGTTTTAAAAGTAAATAAAATTTACCTAGGTGAATAGTGGCTTCTCGCGAGGTCCTCCGTTTTAAGTCGGATCGAGAATAATGGCGAAAGTGTGTGCTTAAGTTAGATAAATTTGCGGTAAGGGATTAAGTTCGCCGTCGATAAATTGTAATAGCCTCGCGGCTCTCCGTCTACGACTACAATACATTGCTGTCTAGCTGGATACCTTTGATGTACAGTCAGCAAAACAGGTTTAAAGGCAGCAATTTTCAAATAGTTTTCCAGATACAATTATACATGCTGTATGTAGGCGATTTTTGGCTGTATGCTACACACTGTCAAAGAGTTTTGGTATGCAGACACATTGAAACTAGCACAACATTGGAAAACCGTTTAAATATTGCTGCCTGCACACCTGTTTTGCTGTCTGTATCTCATGTTCGTCTTGTACAAGATAATTATAACGGTTGCCATATTTACAAACATCACACGCCGGAAGATAATCTTGCGTACTATAATACGGACATCATATCCAAGACGTATTTTGAATAATTCCTAGCCATACGCAGCTGTGATTGATAAGTAATGATTGACAGTGATTAGACAAAGACCTCGACCTCATCGTGACGAAATACCCATCTACTTGTAATTTTATTAAATCACTAGCTGTGCCCTCGACTTCGTTCGCGTGGATTTCGGAACTCAACAATGTTTTTTTTTTTAACATAATATGGTATTTTGTAAAATAAAACAGCCTAAGTTACTCCTTATCCCGTCAAAATCGGCCTATCCATTTCAGACATTAGCCATTACAAACAGACAGACAGAAAAACAGACAGACAGAAAAAAAATTAAAAAATGTTATTTTGGTGTGTGTGCCTTATAAAATTATATTCGTATGCATGTAGTAAAAAACAGTTATTTCCATATTACAAACAGACATTCCAATTTTATTTATTTGTATGTATGTATAGACTATAGTATAAAACAAAGTAGCTTCTCACTGTCTGTGTCCCTATGTAGGTATACTTAGATCTTTAAAACTCCGCAAACGATTTTGATGCGTTTTTTTTTTAATAGATAGAGTGATTCAAGAGGAAGGTTTATATGTATAAAACGTGCATGATATAGTAGAGATTGCACCCGAGTGGAGCGGGGGCGGGTCGCTAGTGTTTGTATAATATTTCTTAGATTATGGAACATCTAGATTCCTAGTAGCCACTGAGAATTGAAGCCAAAAAGGAAGAGAAATTATCCCCTCCATTCTATTCCTACTTAAAACAAGTGAACATGTCCAAGGAAAACATTTAAATGGGTATGTGTGCACTAACTCACACATTGTCATTTTGTAACCTAAGCAATGATATTTTAGTAAACAGATATATGTTATGAGCGCGCAAAACGTGAAGACCAGAAAATGTCCTACGTGGGACAATTTGCTAGTCTATGATGCCGACGTGGGGGGGGATTGATGACGCGTGGCGCTGTTTGTTTATCTAGCTGTCACTTTTAATGTGAGAATAAAAAAGTGTGTATGTGTGCTGCCGCTTGGCGCGGAACAGTTTTTTCTGTTGTTTTGTAAGTGTATAACATATCTGTATATTAGAATATCATTGAACCTAAGCAACAAGTTTTAAATTAAATACAAGATATTTTTTTATCAACGTAATGAAAAAAATGTTCTTTTCTTTTATATTGTATGCTCAACTTGTGTTTGACTGCTGTCTGTACTTATGGTAAGCAATGATGTGGTTGATGCTTGTACATTTTTCTACCTACACACAAAAATGTGCAGGAAATGCCACAGGCAGTTAAACTTTCATAAAGCATTTCTCCATGAACATAATGTAGTAGAAGTATCCCGAAAATGTCAAAAAAAGAAGTGGCAGAATTGGACCCAAACCATAACAGCTGGTTTGCAGTGAAGTAGGAAATAGTTCCTGAAGGAAATTGGCCAGGACTGACTTGTAAATGTAAATTGATTGAAATTGTAAATTGGATGAATAACAGTGAAATGGGAGAGACCATATAAAATAAACTTGTGATAAAGTAAAATACTTAACACAATTTAAAAATCAGCTGCATGTTTTAAAATAATTTTGGATAGTGGCCAGTTTGAATTTATATACAGTGCAATGTTTTTTTTTTTAATTCAGGAATATCCAGCATTTTTTTTCGCAATAGCCAGTGGAATGACCTAAAATCTGAGGTCTTTATTTAAATATTTATTTTTAAAACTGATTTGAAAGGATATATTCTAATTGGCAGATTATCAGTTTTATCTTTACCTTGAGCTCATTCTTTATTTTACTTAATTGTTTAAAATAAATGTGTTTCCTGTTTTAAACTCGTTTTTAAAAGGATTTCCTTTATGCAAATGTTAGTAGATGTAACATACTGTAATACATAGTTATAAGATATTCAGAATTCAATGTAATTTAGCTATTATAGAATATCTATAATATACTACAATTTGTCTTCATATAACAAAAACCACAAGACAGTACCCAAATGTGTTTAATAAATACATATTTAATACATGAATCAAGTAGTATTATGTACTACTAGCTGTCGCCCGTGGCTCCGCCTGCGTGGATGTCGGTTTTCGCGACAAAAAGCCTAAGTTTGATCCCATGTGTTCAACTACCCTATCTTTTATAGTTTACGCGGCGTACGCCAAATAAGGAACTTTTTGGATGATTTTTTACACCTTGGGTCCGAAAAACCCAAATATCTAACGGAACCCCTATTTTTTCTAAAATAAAATATAGCCTATGTTACTCACAGATAGTGTTGCTTTATAATAGGGAAAGAATTTTTAAAATCAGTTCAGGAGTTTGGTCAGTGGGTCATCTTAGGTTCACATAATATTATTAGCTACGGGCATTATGTGTGATGGTAATACTGCTGTCACAATATTTCTGTTATTTATTTTAAATACCTATTTGTCTAGCAAAAAGTAGGGTTTCAAAATAGTGTAGACAAAGAAGAAATTATTACAGTTCAGCCAGTACACTTTTTTTTTTGTAACAACTATAAATTAGTTCAAATAAAAAACACTGTGTTTACATCAATGACATACAGGCATTGAACTGATTGCAAGAATTAAAAAAAAATAAAGGCAATGGTAATACTAGTGAAAAATTATTGTAGGATGTTTGTTCTTGTAGCTAGAACTGATTCATTGTCTGATCTGCATGTTAATTGACATACAAACCTGAATAACTTGTTTAATACTGTTATTTGTGTTTATTTTCTGCTACTTGTACTTTATCGTCTTAAAAATCAATTCAATTTACTCACTTTAATTATCACAATAGAAACAAGATATAGGAAAATATAATAAAATTAAAATAAAAGGGTAGTAGAGTAACTTTTATCTTTACATGGTTCAATGTTTCAAAAAAGGTTCAATTATCATTATCTGAATGTATGTACCTATCAGGCTAACAGCTGAGAAACAAAAGAGAAACCAAACCATGTTTTTTTTTTTCTAAAATGGAACAGTCCTTCAGAATTTTGAGAACTTCTTGTGATCGATAATTTAGACAAAAACGCGTCGTAATCATGTTTCGCTTTTGAATACGTGCAATAAAACGCATGGTCAGTAACATTACGAAACAATTTCACGCTGAAAATCACGATTCCTTTCATATTCTACGAATTCCTGCCAAACATAAACAAACAAAAATATCTATCTATGCTCCTAGATTTGCCTATAGCACACATTCAGTCTACTTTGTAGAACATATCTTCCACCCATGAAACAAAGCATTTTACGTTTATGAATATTGTTAGTTGTTACTGGTTCATACCCTCTGATAAACATAATGTAAAAGGCACCACGTTGTGGATAAAAACTTACCGTTTTACGACCATGATAGAATCCGTCTCCTCGTTTGTGGACCCTATGATTCGAACTATACTTTACAAACGGCACTAACAATATCGGAAACACCATGAATTTTATTATATCACCAGCAATTCAATTTACGAAATTCACACATCGCTACGAAGCGATAAACACACTTTTCTTCATTATTTCACTAACTTCGAATAATACGCACTCCACTTTGATGAACATCAAATCTCATAAACACAAACTAAAACTAAAATGTGTTTTTAGATTACAATAGCGCGAACTTCACTACAATACGTACCGACGACGAAAACATTACACTGTTGCCAACATTCCGTAAAGAAAATTAAATAAAGTTATTAATAAATTTCTAACCTAATTTTTTGAACCGACGATGATAATCTGATCACGATATAATTATGAATGAATAAATGTCGAACGTTTGTTTTTCAATTTCGTTCCCGACAAATTATTAACGTCCACAAGGTAAAATAGTAACAAAATGTCGTGTCAGTTTAGCCAACCTAACGTTACAATTTTGTTGAGCCGTCTGATATTCTCGATACTCTTGCTGCTTTTTTTTCAGATGAACGGTGCGTCGCGTGTTGTTGTTCCGACATCTAAAGTCTGCTACACACGCTCGGCACCAGCCTGAATAAAGCGCATCACACACGGCTAAGATATTATAATATTTTATCTTATACCTCGTTTTTTAATCTCGTAGACTGAATTGACAGGTGCAAATGGCGAACTGACACGAATTTCAATAGAATTTATGTCAGTTTGTAAGGTCCTTAGGTCTCTTACCACCAGCTGCCAGCGTAGATTTTCATGAGACTAATGGGTTCTGTTCGCATGAGGTGTAGATTGAAATAAAAGAGGTGCTTGTCTTCTCAGTTATTTAATTTGTTGGTGCACACTTCAATAAGCACAGGATCACAGCACTTGTCAAGTTTCCTTACAATGTTAGGTTATGAATATGACACTTACTTCAGATAGAACATACTACCATCAATCCAGGTCGAACCGTGGATATGTATCGCAGACAGCATTCGCAGCCTGTGTGATTTGTAGGTTAACATACGTGGCTTGGAACCAGAGCTTGTCCTAGCTTACTCCATGTCAATGTGCCAATCGTTGAGAAGACGTTTTATAGTTTTCTTTAATTAAAATTAAACTAATGGATGAAACCGCATATGCGGTTCCTTCATCAGTACACTTTCATCTTAGCCGCTGTTCCACGCCTAGTCCGCGTCATTAATATTTAATTTGAATAATCCTTTTCTATTTTTTAATGGTCAGCGTCGTGTGTGCAGGTTAGAAGAAAAAAGAGAACCATCAGTTTCCACGTCAACCCATTACGCACTGACTAACTTCTAGGCTTTTGCCTTTTAGACATGCGTTATTTATACTTAAACTCAATTCAACTGAAATCTATCACAATTAATTATTTGAATTTTATCTATGTACTTATTATATTTTATTTAGAATTTAAAGTTTAGAGAAAATAAATATGTTACTCTCTAACGCCATCTATTATCAATCTGTAGCTATTCACTATCAGTTCGCGCTTCTGTCACTAGAGTGCGCTACCCGTCTAAAATAATCAATAACTACTTTTATACTTGTTACAATACATCTTTCCCCAGTTAAAAAAAATTATTTTTGCTGAGAAAAAAAAATTTTTTTTTCATCATGTGTATTGAAAGCTCGAAATCATCCTATTGAAAACTGAGACAGTCTGAAACCAAATACCTTAGACTTACAGACTAAATTGTTAAATGTAAATGGCTAGTAGCACAATTCCGAAACAAAACCTATTTGGCATATTCGTACATTGATTGCTCCTGCCTTAAAATAATTACTAAACTTACTAAACTAATATAATAATAAGCGTCTGTCTGCCTATTTATATATATAGCACGTAGCTACTCTCTGCAGACATCAACTAATTAACTAATTTTTATTGACTAATCATGCCTTAGTCTAATTAATAATTAAGTTAAGTTTTAAGTTAAATAAACACTATCCTTGAAACCTAGATAAGTGTTATCTACAAAGTATTAAGCCAAAGTATAGGCAAATACTTATTTGAGTTTTTTAAATTTATTAAGTAAACCCTATCTCCAATTGATGTAGATAGGTGTTTTATTAAGTATTAAGTTATAAAGTATAGGTTATTATACTTGTTCAAGTTTTTAAGTAAACACTATCTTTAATTAATGTAGATATGTGTTTTATTAAGTCCCATTTGAATTAACAATTATTGTGTTTCCTTTCATACATCTGCAAACATTCCTTATTAATAAAATTGGTACCTATTTAATTTACAAAAAAAACCTTTTACCCTACCAACATGCATCCATCCCTCTTCAAGTTAAATATTTGCACGTCTATTGCTAATTTCGTGCAAATATTGGATTAACAACAACAATGTATAAAACTAGGAGTCTTCATATTTTAAGATGTCTTTAATGTGAAATTTACCTAAATCTTTGTCCTGCATGTCTTTTAAGCTATACACTACAGGTGAGTGTTTCTTTGAAATAACACATCTTATAAAGCGCGGTGCTAGCTTTGAAGTAAAGTTTTTACTAGCATCCGACAAGGTAAATGTTCTTTTATAGACAATTTGACCTACATTAAATTCTAAAGGTCGCTTTCTTAAGTCATAGTGCTTTTTATTTTTATCGTGCACAAGTTTTAAGTTTTTACTAACCTCCTGGAAAATTGATTTAAGTTCTTTTAAGTTATCACCATGAATTCTAGGGTCTACAGTTGATAGATCTGAATCAGGCTGTGGCACTTCAGAGTCTTTATGTAACTTACCATCTACAAACATCTCTCTTCCATGTACAAGAAAGTAAGGTGAGAATTTAGTTGACTCGTTAACTGAGGTGTTCAGTGCACACTGAATTTCTGGTATGTGATTGTCCCACTGCCTGTGATTTGTTTTCACATATGAGGCAATCGCATACAGAACATTTCTAATGGCTCTTTCTGCCTGATTAACCTGCGGGTGATACCTAGGATTATAGTAAATATTAGGCACATTATATTTGCACATTAAATCTCTAAATTGTTTTGAAATGAATTGCGGACCGTTGTCTACATAGACAAATTTCGATTCCCATGTACCAGAAACACTTTTTCTTCCAGAATTTTAACAATAGCATTGCCTGTTGCGTTCCGTATAGGAAACAACATAACATACTTACTAAAATAATCTGAACATACTAAGAGATTTGTGTTCCTTTTAGTGGACACAGGAAAGGGTCCTAACAAATCGCAACAAATCGCTTCAAATGGTTTTGTAACCTGTTTAGGGTTACCCATTAAACCAGGTCTCGATGAATTTACCGGCTTGTACTCTTTACAAGTTTGACAATTATTAACGTAATTTTCGACATCTTTATACATATTTTTCCAAAAATAATGTAATGCTAATCTTTTATGAGTTTTAAATATACCAAAGTGGGCGCCTGTGGGATCATCATGAAATTGTTTTAATAGAGGTCCCACATCATCACTGGGAATTACTTGTTTCCAAGTGAATTGTGATGTTAAATTATATTTATTTTTTGAATGTCGAAATAGTTTACCATCTTTAAGAGAATAATTTGGAAATTTATGGGGAAACTTTTCACAATTTTCTACCATTTTTAAATACCATTTATCTTGGATATTGTCAGATATGTCTAACGATTCAATTTTAATTCTTGAGTTCAATTAATTCCGGTGATTTATCTTTCACACGTGAAATTCTCATCAAGTAATATTGCGAACGAGCTAATATTCGCTTAACAGTGGAGCTATCTCCCTCTGTTAAATCCCTATGTAATAGGCACAGCTCTTCTACAGGTTCCAAGCATAAGCGTACCTCCTCTGTACTTGCTGGCGCAGCATAATCTTCTGGTTTAATGCTGCCTCTACGAAACAAGCCACACAGACTGCGATACTGCCTGCGAAGCACATCCCTGGTCGCCTTTACATCTGTGGATATATTAAAATATTTAAGCTCATGTAATAATTCTTCTTTACGAAGATAGTCAATCCAGATTGTCTTATCCATATTGAATTTAAAATATTTAAACAATCTTTGATAAGTATTTTGAATCCAATTTTTAAGTTAAGTGAATGTAAATAGTAATTTTACATTAATCAAGGTGAATTAAATTAAATTAGAGTCGATACATTCAAATAGTTGCACAAGTTTACAATGTTAACATGACATGTGGCATAACCTTACTTTTTAACACAAAGTGTTGATGTTTCTAAGTTATAAGACTTTATTTAAATCAAGAGGAGTCTATACATTTAAGCTTTACTACATCAACAATGTGGAAAGATTTACCTTTTACTAAAAATGTTAACATGTGCTATTAACTAATTTTGAAAACTCAAATTCAGAAAAATGTACTAAGTTAAATGACTCTAATTACTAAACACTAAGTTAAATCAAATTAAGTTAGATCAAGCTCTTAATCTTGAAGTGAAGATTCCAATCTGACCTCATGCCCCACGTTGGGCGCCAATTGTAAGGTCCTTAGGTCTCTTACCACCAGCTGCCAGCGTAGATTTTCATGAGACTAATGGGTTCTGTTCGCATGAGGTGTAGATTGAAATAAAAGAGGTGCTTGTCTTCTCAGTTATTTAATTTGTTGGTGCACACTTCAATAAGCACAGGATCACAGCACTTGTCAAGTTTCCTTACAATGTTAGGTTATGAATATGACACTTACTTCAGATAGAACATACTACCATCAATCCAGGTCGAACCGTGGATATGTATCGCAGACAGCATTCGCAGCCTGTGTGATTTGTAGGTTAACATACGTGGCTTGGAACCAGAGCTTGTCCTAGCTTACTCCATGTCAATGTGCCAATCGTTGAGAAGACGTTTTATAGTTTTCTTTAATTAAAATTAAACTAATGGATGAAACCGCATATGCGGTTCCTTCATCAGTACACTTTCATCTTAGCCGCTGTTCCACGCCTAGTCCGCGTCATTAATATTTAATTTGAATAATCCTTTTCTATTTTTTAATGGTCAGCGTCGTGTGTGCAGGTTAGAAGAAAAAAGAGAACCATCAGTTTCCACGTCAACCCATTACGCACTGACTAACTTCTAGGCTTTTGCCTTTTAGACATGCGTTATTTATACTTAAACTCAATTCAACTGAAATCTATCACAATTAATTATTTGAATTTTATCTATGTACTTATTATATTTTATTTAAAATTTAAAGTTTAGAGAAAATAAATATGTTACTCTCTAACGCCATCTATTATCAATCTGTAGCTATTCACTATCAGTTCGCGCTTCTGTCACTAGAGTGCGCTACCCGTCTAAAATAATCAATAACTTTAACTACTTTTATACTTGTTACAAGTTTTGACATTATCATTTGTCAATTTGGTCTACGAGATTAAAAAACAAACTTTAGGATACCATGTCGCTCGCCATATCATTCAATGGACCGTCACACCACATGACGAAGATAATATACGGCTTGGCAAAAAACAGTAGAAAACCGGAAGTCACCACTGTGCTCTCGCTACAAGCCCTTTGAATGATTTTATTTTATTGTTTTTCACTTATTACGTTAGTTTTATGGCACAATAATAAATCTAACAAACTTGCGTTCTTTGTTTACATCAAATATCAATGATTTTTAAACGTTGTCATTACTGACAACAAAAAGATTAGTTCCGTTTCAAGACGTTCTGGCCAAGCTGTAATTTTCATATTTTCGTATCTTAAGATAGAGAGCGATATTCGTATCTTAAGATATAAAATATATCGTAAGATAACATCTTAAGATTAAATATTATAGTATCGTATCTTCGTCGTCTGTGATGGCCTAAGATAATTATATTAATATAACATCTTAAGATAAAATATTATAGTATCTTAGCCGTGTGTGATGCGCTTAAAACAAACTCAAAAATATTGTAGTTCAGAAACAAAACACGACTACTGAAAACTCGCGCTCTAAAAAATATGAAACTATGTTCGAAAATATTTTCTCGTCTGAAATGCTGTAGCCCTGATTGTATGCCACAGACCTACCCTACACAGTAGGAAGCAATCATTATCTTTCAGTTTCAAGCAAACAGGAATAAAATCACGGCAACATCACTATTTCAGATGACAATATTTTCCGTACTTCTCAGGTTGAACTTGTTTTTTTACGTCTTTGAATTCCATTTTAGAATGGCAATAAGCCAATAATAGAGAGACGAATATCTGTAAAAATATAGGTATAGCTTGGCCAGAACGGGTTGAAACGGAACTAAAATTTTTATTTCTGACATCGTTTTAAAATCTTTGATGTTTGATGTAAACAAAGACCGCAGGTTTGTTAGATTTATTATTGTGCCATAAAACTAACGTAATAAGTGAAAAAAATTAAAATAAAATCGTTCAAAGTGCTGGTAGCGCGAAGACAGTGGCGACTTCCGGTTTTCTACATTTTTATGTCAAGCTGTAGATAGATATTTTGTGATAGGTAATGTTTTGAACAACAAGATGACTGATCATCATATCGTACATGGATACACGTCGCCATTTAAATTAATTTGTTAAGGTAGCCGCATAATTAGGAAAATTGTAAGGTATTAGGTATCAAAGACTAGCGTTGCATTGTGGACGAAGGGGAGCTTGCATGACGTGACGCGATACAGAATTGCATTGATTGACGATATCTGTCAGATATCGCACAAGAAAATGTATGGACAATTGCTAGTGGAATCGCACGTGTTGACGATATCACTCATAGATACTATTTCTCAAAAAATGACGAGTGATGCGCAACTGGCGATTTCTTTTGTTTCATTATAAATACTATAAAACCATATTTTTTGACAACGCCTTTATTTAGTAGGTAGGAGTAGGGGTAAAATTGACTTTCGTTGTTCACGGTCGAATTGCATCGCATCGCTCCTTTGAATCAGCAATCGACTCGATAACGCACGAGACGTGTCGCTTCATCAGCAAGCTCGCTACCAAAGCTATGACTTGTTATAACTTGTCAAAACTTATCGGCAGCCGATAAAATTGCCTAACGGTTCGGTAAATTTCGAAAATTGCTTTTGTTCTTATACTGTCTCGATTTTTAAAGATTTTTTAGTTTTGTTATTTTTAAAGATTTGTATACCTACCTAGGAACTAAGAAAAAGTTTGGCGACAATCAGGCCAAACTACGCTAACTTTAATGTGACAAATATGGAACTAAATACAAATAATAACAAATAAAACAGTTTTCCACATATGGCACTGTATGGATTCGAGGTATTTTTGTATTGTCACCAGGTCTGAATTGTAGTAACCGAAAATGATAGTGAACTTGCGTGGGAAAATCTGAATAATCAATACTATGAATCCTGAGGGTGTAAAGAGAAACGGTGAACTTGTTCATATAGCTAGAATTCTAGTTACGTGGATTCGTAACTAGCTACATGCCCGAATTAATACCAGTGACTAGAATGAGCTACCAATTTCATTTACTAAAGTTATTAAAACATTTATTATTGGTTAATTTTCAAAATACTTTTGTCGATTGATTAAAATTACTCATACACAATGCATACTATCTCAAATATGTTTTTTGTAATAACGCACTTACAAATAAATACGTGAATGGAAATATGATAACTGTCTGAACTACCAGAAATACAGCTTGGCAAGAAAGAGTCTGATGCGGTGACAGTTGAAACTACGAAACGTTTTTTGTGAAAACACTAATAAAAAAGTCATCTACGAAGATCACGTTATTTCACTATTTTCTACATTATTTCGCAAAGATCAGTGCGTAATTGTTTATTCATAATGAATAAAACGACTAGTAGCGACCTCATTTTTTCCACACTCTTTTTTGCCAAGCTGTACCAAAATAAATCTAAGAAAAATACGTTTAGTAAGATATGACGTAGTTATTTCAGCATAAACGACTACACTTGGTAGTGACTTTGATGTAGCGTACCACCACAACATACAATAATAGACAGATTTTATCAATGTCACTACGTGTGTACCCAGCATAATCTTAAATTATTGACTGTCGAAGTGTCGACTGTCGAGAATATCACGCCGATAAACGAGCAGTCACCAGCGCGGGCAATTTAAATGTCGTTCTTTTTATTTATTTTCAATCCTTTTACTACAGTTTTTTCAACAATTAGATTATGTCGAATTTATTAGATCAATTAATGAAAGGAAAGTGAAAGTTTTCGTCTTACAAGTTTATAAGTCCAAACAGCGCCTAGTTTCTGTATTTCTTTGAAAATAGAATGGACTCCAAGACAACAGGTAAACGAGCACTATGTCACATATTAACTATGTGCAGATTTAAAGAAAAAAAAATCACCCTTGATTATGTAATCTGGGGGCATACGGCAGTGCCCCCGCGCCAAGACGAGCCAAGCGAAGCGCAAGGGCAATAACTACCTTTTCTCGAAGTGTTTCGTCGTTTTTTTGTATCTTTTGTTTGATAATAGCAAGAAATAATAATTTTAGGTGCGGTAAATAATAAGTAATTATACCTACTTAAAACCTTCATTTTCATTACTCGCAACCAGAAATCCTAAAACAAACAGACCTACCACAGACAGATAGGGGTGATGTAGCGCTGCCCGATGATACCGCGGTTTACTATACAAAGTTAGAAAATCGCACCAAAACCGATTTAGATATTACATAAAAGAACAACTTACCGTTTCAAACGCAACCTAATACTTTCATCCATCAAAAGACGCAAATAAACTGAATTTATAATAACACTTCCCCTGCTTGTTTTAACGCAAACATATTTTTTATCCGACTTAACCCTTTCAACAAGTTTACTCTTTGAAAACTTTTTTATTTTACGCTCCTGAGATTTGCAATAGAAACCCATAATAAATTTAATAATTTGATAGAATATATTAATTTTTATCACTTAAAATATTGACTAGAACGTATTATTAAGTCTTAGTATGTACACTGCACTCTGTTCAGCGCGAAATAAATTTGATTGTAGGAAACTTGCTTCGACTTCGTATCGTACAGCAGGGTTGGGTGTTCGTGTAGCGACATGTCGAACGCCGTAGTGCTGTTCACTTTCGAGCAATATAATGTCCATCTGGGCCAATCAGAAGCTCAATAAATCAAACTTATCCTGTAGCACTTATAGGTACCTAAATAGCTAACAATAATGTTTATAAGGACACAAGCATCATAATACAGGTTTTAGTATTCCTTTTCCGGATTTTTTCAAGCCTTCTCATAGCATTCTAAAAATATTTACTGCGCAGTTCAAGGTTACGTTATTCGGATCGAAATAATAAATCAAGATAAAAGATTTATCAACACAATAATAATGTGTTTTTATCAATAAAATTGATCATCATAGGTAGGTATCTTTAATATAATCAAAGGTAGGTATATGGTAAACAATACGACATACAAACTTGGACAGGTCAAGGAACAATATTTCTAAGCTGGCAAATACATGACCATGGTTGAATAAAATAACTAGAAAGTTTATCTAACACGCAAACAGAATATCTAATGTTAGATGAGATGTATCTACGTGGAAATAAATTCCCGCCCATTGCACCAAGTGGAGCAAATTGAAAACAAAGGAATGTCTGTTTAAGTAATTAATGGCGCCATTCCTGTCTGCCTATACGTACCTTTAAAGATAATGATACCTATATTTTAACAAGTAAGTCTTCGATTAAAATAGTTTACACAGGAAGCCTCAAAACATCTAGAACAACACTAATGTTTGCTTTGTTAGATGCACTTTTCCATACTTGTGCATGTTTCAAAGCTAGACAGACACAGAGTTGCACTGTGTACATAGCGCTAACACTATGACGCATCGCGCTTAGTCATTTAGAAGGCAGTGAGCACAGAACATATATACCCCTAAAGGGGGCAGTGAGACACGGTGTGACACAAGTTCGCAGTAGGAAAACGTCACTCTTTGCAGGTTTGAACTTGTCTGCATGTTTGTATTATCATTGCGGTGGCGGACTTGTGATGTAATCAGTTGACAGAAACGCCACATTCCAGTATTGATTTGTGAGTTTCGATTACTGCCATGTTTGTGGGACTGTGGGAGCAACATCTTTGTTATAGCTTATACCTATCTTTGTATAGCTTTAGTATTGTTTGTTCAACGTGTAACGAGCAATGATAACAATGTTATCATAACATTGTGAACTTATGTAGTTACTGCTGTCGATTCTATTCTTACACACTTTATTAGGAAGTCTTTTGTGTGGCTCATGTAGATAGCTCTTTCAGACACATCTAGGAGTTCATTGACAATAATATTAAAATTAAAACGTGGCGCTCTTCAGTCTACCGTCAGAAAATATTTTTGTGAGATTTGTCTGTATTTAAAATTAAAAAAAAAAACATTCATTTAAATAAAAAATTACTTTATTGCTTTAAGTATTTATATTAAATATACAATGTAAGATATATCTCGGAACTTATCAACAATATTACTTTTGCCAGATTACAACCAAATTCTGGTCTAAGGCAGATCATAAGACTATTGGTGTACAATTGTTTCTCTCAAATATAATACATCTCTTACAAATAAACAGTAAAATGATACACTGTAGTACATTCACAAGCTAATTACTCATTCATTAAAGGTACTTAAAAGTCAATTAGTCACTGACCCGAAGGTACAATGGGTTAAAAATGGTCGGCAAGGTTTTGAATATTTTTAGCGCTATAAAATACGGTGATTTATCTTACATTTTTAAACATTTTACTTTGGGTCCAAAATAATTCATTAAAATTTTAATTATCTATTATCAGCTCTATTGCTTGAGCAATAAATTATAAAATTACATATACGAATTATATCGCAGTTTGAATCAGCGAATTTTAAAAAGCGAACGCCGGCTTTGCTTGTCTCTCTCACACTTAAACCCCTTCTACACGGTCAGACCTGACCACCTGACAGAGGTGACCTTGTTCCGGTGGGAATGAAAATCTACCGTGTAGACGTTGGTCGTGCGACCAAATATGGGCGGAGTCAATCAGGAGAGGAGCCGTCCCGACAGGCTGCGTCCGCGGTGGGACCCGACCGTCAGCCGACAGCGTTCTAGACGGTGGGGTACTGTTGACACGACCAAGGTCACCTCTGTCAGGCGGTCGGGTTGATCATGTAGAAGGGGTTTTAAGGTGAACGCAGACTTGGCCGCACCGCAGTCACCGCAGTCCCCGCAGTCATCGTTTTCTTACCGATTCTGTGGCTACTGCGATGCGGGTAAGTGTGCGAGGTTTCATAGAACTTCATACAAAGAATTCGTAATGCGGGGACTGCGGAGACTGCGGTGCGGCTAAGTCTGCGTTCACCTTTATCGGTCAGTTTTGCTAGACATTTGGATACAAAAGGCTCTGTCCATTCTCTATGTCTATGCACTGCACTCTCATCGTAGAGAGCTATCTATCGCATTTTAGTATGAAAAATCACGTGCATTCTCAAACATTTTTAACCCTTACATTATTAAACCGTATATTATTTCAACTCTCTAACGATATTTCTACATCACATAACAACATTAATTCTACATCAAAACTATTCTAAACATGCTAGTTGTTTTTTCTACATTAATTTTCCTATAAGAGCAAAGCGTAATAGGTATATCATATCAATTTGTATAAAACCTAGATGTTGTTGTTTTTAAACAAGAAAAATATTTTTTTCTTAAGCCCAGTTCCACCAAAGCCAAAGGGGTGGGTTGGTTGAATCTTGCTCGTCTTCATCTAAGTGGAACTCGAGCTTTACAGTAAAATCACATTTTTACGCACAGATCTGCATTTTTTCCTATTTCGTCATAAAGAATGACAACTCCCTAAAGAGAGAGGTCGAATCCCATGTTAGTGCATCTGATGCGAATGTTATTGCAATGTAGAAAATATAATGTTGCTATATTGCTTTTTCAGACCCTGATCTTTGCGTGTAAATGTGATTTCTGTTTTACTGTACTGTGTTTTAATAACTGAATACACAAACTAACTTTCTAAACATTACTATAATTTCAATAAATTAAATCAGTCAAAAAACGTAGCACATCAAACTACTTTGTGATTTTCCCAATGGAACATGAAACCTTCTGTTTTTGTGATAAAATTGAAAATCGATTGAAGAAATCTGACAGACTGAGGTAGCTTGTCGTGCTAGCGTCTGTACATGTTCCTATTACTTGCAAACACTCCACACAATAATTCACTAACATTCGGTTTGTATTGGCAAAATGGGTCCAAGTACTAAGAAGTGAACACACTTCACGACTCGAAATGAACTTTAGCCGATCGTAAGACGTATCCCACATTGTATTTTTCATATTTATTTTTGAGCGAGCGGTATCAAACGAGGCCAATATCGTATTTTTATCTCTTAAAGCATGGAAGAAACCCGTGGTTGACCGGCTCAAGTCGATTTCACGTCTGTAAGTGCGTCCCTACTCCCTTAGTATACGCGGGAGTTTTGATTAGGCGATTTTTTTTCACCAACTATGTACAATCGACAAAGTTGAATCATGACCCACCATAAGCCTATTTTCTTACAGACATTCAAATACAATTAGGTCCGCTTTCGCGTGAACATACATATCCATGGTAGCGACTCTGACCTTTATCAATTTGACGGATTCAGACATTTTATTGTCAAAATGGGTCATGATTCAACTTAGTCGATTGTATCTAAACATGGCTATACATCAAGCTATACAAAACCAGTTTGTCTTGGACTCGCTCTAAATGATCTTTCCGCACATTGAAAAGTCAGCTTATACTAGTTTTGCATAGGTTGATGTGTAGACGTGCGTACGACACAGTTTACATAAAAGTAGACAGAAGTAAATAATCGCCGAGACAAAAACACCGCGCTCATTAAATTATTTTACAACAATAAAACTAAAACAATACAGGGTGGTGATTTAGTCATCTGCAAACGTCTAGGAAGTGCAGTCCATCTTAACATGAATATACCATCGTGGTGAAAAGATTTGTCACATAGACTGTATCACCGAGCGTTAGAAGCGCATTTATAGAATTGTGTTTGATTTTCGCGCTCGGGAAGGCTGCTTTCTTGAACAACTCCAAACTTGGATCAAATATAACACGCAGAGAAATGTCTGGCTACCTATACGAGAACTTGTGGTTGCAGCCGTGACAGCAAGACTCTGAGTTGACTTTACAACATTTCTAGTAATAAATACTAAGTAAGTAGTAGAATAACAAGGACTTGACTTAGTATTTATTACTTAAAGAAATGTTGTAAAGTCAACTAGTGAGTCTTGCTGTCACGGCTGCAACCAGAAGTTCTCGTATACATTTCTCTGCGTGAACTTCATAACAAAACATGTTCTTCACTATGAAGGGTAGAGTTGCTCCCTCGACTTAATTCTAGGTGACTAAATTTCCACTCTGTTCTTTGTAACAAATAAAAAACAGAACTGAGATCTAAAATTTGAATTTCACGTTTTAATTCGACCTAAAAGATTTTCTAATAAAAAAAACCGGCCACGTGCGAGTCGGACTCGCCCATAAAGGGTTCCGTAGCAGCAAGTAACATAATATAAAAGTTCATGTACAGTAGAATCCGTTTATTATGACTCCGCTTATAATGACCAACCGCTTATTATGACGTATTACACAGAGAAGTTTGGTTTTCATACAAAATTCTTTAAACAAAGTCGGATATAATGACTTCGCATTTAGAAACATGCCGCTTATTATGACCCATTTTAAATAATTGGGTATAGTTGATGCAGTTACCAACGTGATTCAAAACACCTTCGACAAAGTTTTCGGGAGTGTCACGTGATACCCGACGATGTTCGGTGCATGCATGGTTTTTTTTGAGTCTTAGTGGGTAATAGATAGCTGAATTATTAGATAATATTGACTTAGTTCTATTTTGTCTCTCTCTATTTAAATAAATACTAACATACTGACAAAAAAATCCTAATGCGGTTCACATAATACATCTACTTACCAAGTTTCAACAGGATAGCTCTTATACTTTCGAAGAAAAGTGGCTGTGACATACGGACGGACAGACAGACAGACAGACATGACGAATCTATAATGGGTTCCGTTTTTAGGGTTCCGTAGTCAACAAGGAACCCTTATAGTTTCGCCATGTCCGTCCGTCCGTCCGTCCGTCCGTCTGTCCGCAGTTTAGCTCAGAGACGCACAGTACTAGAGAGCTGTAATTTGGTGTAAATATACAGATTTGTTGTGCCGAAAAAGTGGTAAAATAAAATCTCGTAAAATGTTTTTTTTTAGGGTACCTCCTGTACACGTAAAGTGGGGATGTTTTTTTTTTTCTCGCGTACCCCATAGTGTGGGGTATCATTAAATAGGTCTTTAAAAATATTGATAGTTTCCATTAACAATTTTTTGATAAAAAAATTCGTTTGTGAAATATTAAGCTTTAAAATGCTAAATTTTGCTCGACTCGAGTGTCCCCAGGGACCGGATTCTTATAACGTTACGAATTATCGTTATGGTAACGATAAAAATGTAACGATATTAATAACGATATCTGCAAGTCCGTTAACGTTACCTAATAACTAAAATGAGTATCGGTAAAAGTAACAATACATATACCGGTAATTTATATGCCTATCTCTTTCAAACGATATCGGTAGGTGCGATGTAATTTAGTTACAAAATTGTATCGGCCACCCCCATCGTCTTTCATCACCAAAGTTCGCAACTTAGTACTGCAGATACAAGTACAGACCAGTAAATAGGCAACGAAGGATGAATAACAGACCGAACAGACCAACCATTTTCGACCTTATCGACATTTAAAATTTAGTTTGCTTTTTCTCACATTCTCGTTAGCTAACATTGCTCCTTCATTAAAATCCGGTGTTTGCATAAATTTAAATATCAATAAGGTCGAAAATCGCTTGAACTTTTTTTTGACTTGCTATCGTTTAGCAAATGTTTTCCGACCTTCAAGCGATTTTCGTCCTTATTGACATTTATGCAAACACCGGATTTTAATGAAGGAGCAATGTTAGCTAAAGAGAATGTGAGAAAAACAAACTAAATTTTAAAAAACACCTCTCAAGTTTTTCAAAAAAAAACAAAAAAAAAACAGGGGCAAGCGATTTTCGAACTTATCAACATTTAAAATTTTGTTTGTTTTTCTCACATTCTCTTTAGCCTTCATTAAAATCCGGTGTTTGTATAAATGTCAATAAGGACGAAAATCGCTTGAAGGTCGGAAAAAATTTGCTAATCGATAGCAAGTCAAAAAAATAGGTGCAAGCGATTTTCGACCTTATCGACATTTAAAATTTAGTTTGTTTTTCTCACATTCTCGTTCGTTAACATTGCTCCTTCATTAAAATCCGGTGTTCGCATAAATGTCAATAAGGTCGAAAATCGCTTGAAGGTCGGAAAACATTTGCTTAACGATAGCAAGTCAAAAAAAAAACAAAAAAAAAACAGGGGCAAGCGATTTTCGAACTTATCGACATTTAAAATTTTGTTTGTTTTTCTCACATTCTCTTTAGCCTTCATTAAAATCCGGTGTTTGTATAAATGTCAATAAGGACGAAAATCGCTTGAAGGTCGGAAAAAATTTGCTAATCGATAGCAAGTCAAAAAAACAGGTGCAAGCGATTTTCGACCTTATCGACATTTAAAATTTAGTTTGTTTTTCTCACATTCTCTTTAGCTAACATTGCTCTTTCATTAAAATCCGGTGTTTGCATAAATATCAATAAGGTCGAAAATCGCTTGAACTTTTTTTTGACTTGCTATCGTTTAGCAAATGTTTTCCGACCTTCAAGCGATTTTCGTCCTTATCGACATTTATGCAAACACCGGATTTTAATGAAGGAGCAATGTTAGCTACAGAGAATGTGAGAAAAACAAACTAAATTTTAAAAAACACCTCTCAAGTTTTTATTCGTATTTTGGTTTAAAATAAAATGAATAACACTTTTTTACGAGTGTACCGCACCCATGTGCGAAAAGCCGTAATCTTCCTGGTTACGATACACGAAAAGACGACGTGTGGTACAACCGAAAAGAGGCGCGGCGTGTCATCGGTTTGGCAACGTCGCACCAGAAATTGTTAGCTTTTAGTGAATTAACGTTATTAGTAACGATACTTAAATAGCGGTAAATCCTATAAATTAACGTTATTTTTAACGTTAATATTTAACGTAACATAACGTTTATGTTTTGGTAATTTTACCGGTATTTTTTCGGTAACGGTAACTGTCCCTGAGTGTCCCCCCCCTCTACCGGCTAAACGGTTATGTTTGGGGGTGTGAAAAAATTCACAATAGTAGTATATATAACGAAGTTTAAAAGAAAATTATCATGACTAAGTAGGCTTTACAACTTTACGAGTAATAGTCGACCAACTTATAAAATGTACTTGGATAACATATTTTCTTAAACAAAATGTATCGGAGAACATGTTCTTTGACTGCGAATGTAAGTTTGTCAACTTTATTTTTACAGCTTTAATAGGTATGTTTTTACGGTATGTTTTTTGGGGATAGGTAGGTTTTTATGGTCAACTATTTTATAACTAACTTCAAAAAAAGGAGGAGCTTCTAAATTCTTCGTAATCTTTTTTTTTATGTATTTTCCCCGATTTCTCAAAGACTCCTGGACCGATTTTGAAAATTCTTCTTTTTAAAATTAAATTCAGCGAATCAGTTTAGTTAGTTCGCATAAGTATTTTGATGGGCAACTACGGAACCCTACACTGTGCGTGGCCCGACACGCACTTGGCCGGTTTTTTTGCCATTTGGCTACGGAACCCTAAAAAAACATTCTAGTAAAAAAGAAATTGTAACTTTATTCAAAATTAAGCTAACTAAAGTTAAAACACTAGGGTGATCATTAAATTAACAATTTTTTTAATAAACTTGAGAGTTTAGAAACTCCTGCACATTAAGTCGGCCGGCGGCAACATCGACAAATTTTGCAAGTATTACTTGGTATGCTTTTTTTTAATATTAATTATCGCATTTTGAAATCACTTGTTCATCAATAAAATCCTTTGTAAAAGTTTGTCAAAACAAAATTATTCGTTTCAATCTTAATTTGCGAGGTTTAATTATAGCTTCATTTTTAAATTAACCTATTAACATGTCTTTGAATTCAATTATTATCAGATGGTACTTTATTCAGAAAGCAACATTAATCAAATACTTCGCTATTATTATTTTTGACAGTTGTTTGTGATGTTGCCACCTTTCCATTCACAGTTTTTTTTTTATTTCAACTCATTTTGAAGCTACGACCCAATATCTTAAAAATAAAATAAAGTTAACATTGATGATGATAGGCCTGTTGGTCTAGTGGTTAGTGACCCTGACTGCTATGCCGGAGATCGTGGGTTCGATTCCCACCCAGGACAAAATGTTTGTGTGATGAGCACGATCATTTGTTGTGTCTGGGTAGATATAAGTATGTTTATCAGTTGTCTAGTACCCATAACACAAGCTCTGCTTAGCTTGGGACTAGATTACGTTGTGTGATAGTTGTAGAATATTATATTATAATTATTATGATATTTATTACTACCGTATCCGTTCAGAGCCCCATAATGAATAGCTTTATCTTTTAAATATTTTTGGGCTTACATGCGTTAAATCTGCAAATCTGCAGCGCAGCCAACGACTATATAATACTAGACTACGCATTGCACGATCTAACGAACATAACTATTCTGCCAACTCGCTGAGGTACTACGTAAGCGACGGGGACGGGGTACTGCGTTGTGATTGGCTAACTCAAGGTCTGTTCTGTCTCAACGTATGTTTACGGCTCACAGGATTGGTCGAAATGAGACGGATATAAGACTTTTTTTCCTAATGTGTTGGCAGACATCGGTCGCCTGTTATTAGGAGTCTAGTATTATATCGTCGTTGAGCGCAGCTAATGATTACGTCAGCGTCATTAGAAACATAACTTCTCAAGCTAAGGTAACTTAACTTAAACCTTCAAGTAAAATTATAATTTTCTTTTCATAAAATCACAATATCGTTTTTTTCGCAATTTTTTAACTTGATTTGTTAATATCAGATTCAATGTATTCCTCCTGTATTCTTGATTATTCAACTGGAAAAGCGAAATTTTTTTCTCGTGATGACTTTTTCCGGAAAAAGCCCAATGTGTTTTCGGAATACTCTGATGTTTTTCGGAATAACTAGCCAGTTTTATTTCGGAACCACCCGATGTTTTGCGGAATAGCCCGATATTTTTCGGAATAGCCAGATTTTTTTCGGTATCGACCGATATTTTTCGGAGAAGCCTACAAGAATTTTCAGACATACAAATAATGGCTCCAGCTAAAAACTATTATCGGACTTGCCTACTTGAATCCTAAGCTAGCTATCGCGTTTTATTAGCATCCAATACAACGGAGGGGACATCAATATTCCTCGTAGTCGTAATAATCGTCGTCCTCTCCGTTCTGCAACATGGCGGCTAGGGACAGCTCTCCACCAACGTCCACTGGTTCCGGTTCTATTTCATCTTCGTAGTCATCCACAATTTCTGGAACAAGAAGTATTGTTATCTGATAAACAAATGAAATTGAAGCAAAAATTTTAAAGTTTTTGAGAGCATTTGTGGAACGTTTATATTGCATAAGGCTTGATCAGGCAATACCCAAAATGTCCAGTGTTTAATGCCCTTGTTTTAACTAGGGAGAAGTGGTAGAACAAATGCCTAAGTGAAGTCAGAAGGATACGATCATCATCAGCATCTTCCTGCCTAAGGGACTTTACTCATGGCGCAATGCGACGCGACGTGATTCGTGCGATATCGAGTCGATTGCCGATTTAAGTCGCACGTATTTACTAATGGAGTGACGCGAAGCAATTCGACCGTGCACTTCAAAAATCCACCTTACTACTACGACATAAAGGCGATGCAAACCAAAGACTGGGTACATATATGAATATCGAAGATTAAAATATCTACGCTTAAAATATCGATGTTCAAAATATCGAAAATGAAAATATCGAATGACCATAAAATCGAAAATTAAAATATCGAAAGTTTAAAATATCGAATGATTAAATGATCTACGTCCAATATATCTAAAATCTAAATATCTACAAAAGTTACATCGAAAGATCTAAATATCGAAATACAGATTGTCTAATGTCCTAAATATCGAAGTACAGATTATCGAATGTCCGAAATATCGAACCTAACAAGGTAAGTCGACGGAGCCCCGCTTCGCGGGGCTCCTATTTCTGTTTGCAAGGTTTAAAGTAACCTAACACGAAGAGCGAACCTAACCTGTCCGAGTCGGGGTGTCCCAAGTTCCGAGCTCGCTTCGCTCGCTCTTGCATCCGAAGTCCGTCCAGCTACCTTGTTGGGTAGTAATCAGTAATTTGACTAAGGACGCGAGAGCGAGCGAAGCGAGCTCGGGACTTCGGGCACCCCGACTCGGACAGGTTAGGTTCGAAGAGGGTGGCGGGGTCTGAAAGACCCCGCCATCCTCTTCGTGTTAGGTTACTTTAAACCTTGCAAACAGAAATAGGAGCCCCGCGAAGCGGGGCTCCGTTGACTTACCTTGGTAGGTGGTTATTTTTTTCGGTATTTCAACTAGTAGATATTTTTAACGTAGATATTATGAAATTAGATATTATGAACTGCGATGTATTAAACGTCGATATTTTGAATTTCGACATAACGTCTTTCGATATTTTGAATCATTCGACATTTAAATCAGTAGACATTTTAATCTTCGACGTTTTAAGCGTAGATGTAACATTTTTCGATATTTTGTTACAATCGATATTTTAATTTTCGATATTCTGAACATCGATATTTTAAGCGTAGATATTTTAATCTTCGATATTCAAATATGTACCCCAAAGACTAAATATGTCGCACGTGACGAGTAGTTGCGCAATCGAATTTTGAACAGAGAATCATTTGTGCATTGTCATTAGGACGTACAAGCAATTCGATATCGAGCAGATCTGTGAGCGATATCGTCAATCCGTGCGACTCCATTAGCAAACACATGCGATTGTCCATACATTTTCTTCGGCCGGACCCTTGTGTGATATCTGGCCGATATCGTCAATCGATGCAATTCGATATCGCGTCGCGCCATGAGTAAAGTTCGTTATACAATTCTACGTGGGGTCAATATAACATTTTCTTCTTCCCTAATAAACGTCACGTCAGAATTTATTCCTTTTTCTTCCGTATGACGGCTCTCACAATCCGTCCATCTTTTTTTTGCCTTCCTATCCCTCTTCATTTATTTCATACCTATCAAGCTTTTAATTCGAGGTATAGGCACACATGTTTTCACGTTTTTGTGGATCGGAACGGGAACTTTGGCCTTTTGTTTGATGGATAAAAATATGTAGTTCTTCGTTTGCATACTACTAGAGTAGTAGTAAATACTTGCGGTTTAAAAAAAACATTACGGTTGCTATTGGGTTATTGCTGATCAGACAGAGGGTGAGCCATTTCAAAAGTGCAGTACGTACCAGGAGCAGGTTGTGGCGTGGGCGGGGCCGGGGGGCCGGGGGTGCGGGGGCCGGGGGCGGGGGACGCGGGAGGAGGGTTTTTCTTCTTGCGTTTCTTCGGCACGGGCGACGCTGGGACTGTTACTGATGGAGTTGCTGGCTTGTTTCTGAAACAGATAAGATTAATGATGAGATATTTTGTCCTCAGAATGACTTGTGGTACTAAGTTTGCTAATGTACCACCGGTAATGAATAATTTTAAAAAATCTGGTTGATCTACACATAAAATGATCAAGGAAATTGAAGAATCGTGCCGCTGCGCGCTGCACAATCCATGTACAATCACGATCAATGAAAGTCTTGCCAGATCGGCAAGAATAGGGCATGCTTATTGCCTTATTGCATACGTCGATTAAGGTATATCTTTATGGGGGTACATATTTGAATATCGAAGATTAAAATATCTACGCTTAAAATATCGAAAATTAAAATATCGATTGTAACAAAATATCGAAAAATGTTACATCTACGCTTAAAACGTCGAAGATTAAAATGTCGACTGATTTAAATGTCGAATGATTCAAAATATCGAAAGACGTTATGTCGAAATTCAAAATATAAACGTTTAATACATCGCAGTTCATAATATCTAATTTCATAATATCTACGTCAAAAATACCTACTAGTTGAAATATCGAAAAAAATAACCACCTACCAAGGTAAGTCGACGGAGCCCCGCTTCGCGGGGCTCCTATTTCTGTTTGCAAGGTTTAAAGTAACCTAACACGATGAGGATGGCGGGGTCTTTCAGACCCCGCCACCCTCTTCGAACCTAACCTGTCCGAGTCGGGGTGCCCCAAGTCCCGAGCTCGCTTCGCTCGCTCTTGCGTCCTTCCTTAGTCAAATTACTGATTACTACCCAACAAGGTAGCTGGACGGACTTCGGATGCAAGAGCGAGCGAAGCGAGCTCGGAACTTGGGGCACCCCGACTCGGACAGGTTAGGTTCGAAGAGGATGGCGGGGTCTGAAAGACCCCGCCATCCTCTTTGTGTTAGGTTACTATAAACCTTGCAAACAGAAATAGGAGCCCCGCGAAGCGGGGCTTCGTCGACTTACCTTGTTAGGTTCGATATTTCGGACATTCGATAATCTGTACTTCGATATTTAGGACATTAGACAATCTGTATTTCGATATTTAGATCTTTCGATGTAACTTTTGTAGATATTTAGATTTTAGATATATTGGACGTAGATCATTTAATCATTCGATATTTTAAACTTTCGATATTTTAATTTTCGATTTTATGGTCATTCGATATTTTCATTTTCGATATTTTGAACATCGATATTTTAAGCGTAGATATTTTAATCTTCGATATTCAAATATGTACCCCTTTATGGACTAGCATAGCCTACTAGAAATCCATTACCATTTTTCAAGCTATAGTAGTTTATATGAGTACAACGCCCATTCAAAAACAACTTACTCAACAACGACAGTAGCCTTCGGCGTCGCGGGCGGTATCGGCGTGCCCGGATGATCTAAACTCTTCAAAATATCATAATTGATCTTGGAACTAATCTTCTTCTCCGCTATCATCTTCTCGATGGCTTCTCCCGCCGTCGCTGCATTACACGGAGTTCTCTTCTTGTAAGAACCTCGCAGTTTCTTCTTTTTGTCTTTATTCTCTTCTCTCTCCCTCGCGCGAAGTTCTTCTTTTACTTAAACATGTATAACTATAAATTAAGATTTTATGGTAACGCTAGCCGTTGGTTCGATGAAGAATTTTTTGGTGGTGAATGAATGAATAGGCATCGAGAATCCTACAGTGTCCCAAGACAAGGGTGTTTAACCAGTGTGTGTTGCCTGTGATGACATAATATGGCTCTGAAACGTGGTCTTTGACTGCTGGCCTTTTAAAGAGACTAAGGCCCGTATTACAGAACGAAACTCAAGCACTGATCTCTATTTAAATCTAGATTTCAACCAATAAAATGCCTTAAATCTAGTTTTAAGTAATACTTGAGTATTGAGTGTCGTTCTGTGATACGGGCCTAAGAGTCACTCAACGAGCAATGGAAAGAGCTATGCTCGGAGTTTCTTTGGATGAAATCTTTCGGATAAAATCCGGAACATGGATATTCGGCGAAGAACCAGAGTCACCGACATAGCTCAAAAAATTTGCAAGTTGAAGTGGCAATGGGCAGGCCACATCGCTCGTAGAACTGACAACCGATGGAGAAGAAAAGTTCTCGAGTGGCGACCACGGACCGGAAGACGCAGCGTAGGCAGGCCTCCCACTAGGTGGACCGACGACATCGTGAGGGTCGCGGGCAACCGATGGATGCAAGTGGCGAATTGTCGTTCGGCGTGGCGGTCTAAGGGGGAGGCCTATGTTCAGCAGAGGTCGTCTTCCGGCTGAAGAGGATGAATGAATAGGCGAATAGCGATAAACGTTAACGCTCGGTAACTCGAAAAACATTTTCAACTTTAAACCCTAGTGACCTAGCGCATAAAGTTCTCAGAAAGATTACAGAGCGTTGTCGTTCGTTCTGTTCGCTAACACTCACCAGTATTTAATGAATTTTCAACTTTATGTGCCCAATATTAAATTTAAAATCTATTGAGGACTCCTGAGCGTTTACGTTTATCACTTCTCGTTTGGCTACAGGGCTTGGGTAGTTATGGATACAAATGTTATTCCTCCCACCCTACTGTCGGACTCGTACTGACTAAAATCCACGGTGTCCTTTAATAGCCCTTTACGTTCCAGGGTCACGGTAATTTGACAAGTCCCGCACACATGATGAACAATAATAATTACTGCTGAGACACACATACCTACTTACCTAAAAACTGTACATAATTGGGTTAATCCCACAACCTTCTGGCCTTTAACGCAAATAATATTTAAATTTTCGCTAATGTGCATAGGCCTCGCCTATTTAAAAAAATAATTGTACTCAGTTATGCTAAAATGTACACTTCTAAAGTTTCCGGTTTAATAATTTTGAATAATTAAATCCGTTAATGTGTTTTTATTTTGTAAGCTCTCATTTGCCATTTTTTTTTCTAAATGTATATTCCTAATGGTTACTATAACGCGTTTGCCGTATATTATTACTTTTTGGAATTTCATCTTTATTATAGACACTATCAATTGGTGTAAATAATAAGGATTAAAAAAAAACCGATTGATTTCGATTTGTGGCAAAAAATGTTGATTTTCGAAAATCTAACGACGTACAGTATAGTTACATTTTTATCAAAATAGGGCCCGAGACTTCTTTCATTCTTTTATTTTTTTTGTTGTTATTCCTTATACTTCATATTTTATTTTTTCAGATTTCGGATTTGCCAACTTGGAAAATTCATCCAGAATACAAACTGAGTAAATTTTCAAAAAAAAAAACGTAATAATAACATCCCAATCGAAAGTCATACTATTACCCAACTCCGGAATGAAGCTTTAAACTACAGTAAACATTAGCGTGCTCAATCTCAATCCTTACAATTTTGTAAATACAGTACCTACATTTTAGCATAACCAGCTCAACCGGAACCAAACTAAAACCACTTACTTTTCTGTTCCTTCAAATATCCAGCATTTGATTTGTGCCACAGCAACGCCTTATGCTTGACTTCCTCATCCGACATAATGAGAGAATTGATGTAGTCTTCATCTTTCTGCTCCAGGACCAGCTCATCAGCATTGTGGAGATCTCTGGCCGCTGTCTTTGGTTCAGGTCTTACGAACTTATCAGATTTGTCCTCCTGGCTTGTACCTGCGAGACCTATAACGGCTAGATCTGGACCTAGAATTAAATGAAAATAGGCATGTTGACAGCATCAATAACGATGCAAGAACTCGCACGCGAGTTGCGTTACATTGCAGACATTATAGGTACAACGAATTCAGTTGATCGATCATTCCGCAATGTAGTGAAACTCGCATGCGAGTTCTTGCTCCGACTAAATGAGGCTTTAGTTCGTCATTAAGAGTTTTGAAAAATAATGGATACGTATTTTTTATTTTGTTGAAGTAATGCATATTAACGAGATGGAACGCTCAAAATTCAATACTAGGGGGCTCGAGACGTCAGAAGCAAGTGAAAACTGCCCTTCATTATCAGCCTAAAATGTTTCCACTGTTGGGACACAAGCCTCCTCTCTGTGAGAGGGAGTGGGCCATAATCCACCACGCGGGCCCAGTGCGGGTTGGTAGATGTCACATGTCTTCGAAAACTGCCCTTGTGTTGTGAAAGTGTCGTATCTTCGTCAATTTTGGCCGCGTTTTCATTTTACTGCGTCCTTACGTCACAAATCGTGAATATTATTCACTAATTTAACAAAAGAAAAAATACGTGTACATTATTTTTCAAAACTCTGATTAACGGCGTATGGCAAAGCGAAAGCATCGTTTGATGAGTCGGAAAAGTTGCCACGCACCGCCACCAGTAGGCGCCAGTATCGCGAAATCGCGAAATTAACGCAATCCAAAGTTTTATGTATTTCATTTCGTCAACTTCGACATTTCATAAATTAGTGTTCCCTTTACGCAAAATACATGTATTACTCTAGTAGAAATATTTTGATATAAAGATATTGAAACATTTACTAAAACAAAATGATAGAAATACTTATTGATGTGGATAAATATTTTGTAAATATTTTCATCATTCACAGTCTTAAATTTATTTTATAACACTTGGACACAGATTTTGACGTCCCGAGATAACGAAAAAAACTACTATTTGGTAGAAAATTAATAAAATTGGCACACTTTGCGAAAGTGACACTTCCCAATTATCTAAAGCCCCAAACACATGCGCGCACGGGCATAGGCATGTGAGCATAATGACGTCGCTCCCCCTTAGAGGGCCTACCGGGGTCCCGGGACTAACGAATACCGTGACCCCAGAACGTAAAGGTCTATTGAAAGACATCGTAGATAATTATACCCGCCCTGCCCTGGGTAGGAGGACTCATTTGATTATTTTACCACTCTAAAAAAAGCCCCAAACACACGCTTCTTTTATTAACGTCCGTTCAGAAAGCTAGTTGCGTGTGATGCATTTTGTTATAATGACAGACACTAGCGCCGCGTAAAAGGGACTTAATAGTTTTTACTCGTATATTATGAGGTACAGGTACACAGATTATTGTAGTACAACAATTTTATTGTCTGTAACTTCTTTATAATTGAATCTTCATTCTATAATATCCTATCAATTTTTTTTGGGACAAGGTCTTAATATCACTTTTCTGATAAATGAAACCTTTGAGAGATATCTATCGGCTCCAAAAGAATGAGCCCAGTGCCAATCATTTTTTTTTTGCCTCCAAAGCAATTAATAGTGCGAGAACAACTTGTACCGAACACGCGGTGAGACAGCAATGACCACAAATTTTTCATCGCAGTCGCAGCATTATACTATAGGCGATATTTAACAGGGTGGTGGGTGCTATGCCTTATATGTAGTTGACATGTAATTTTGAAGTATTCAAAATTTTGACAATAGCAGGTTTCATTTAATTTATTTTAATCCTGTTTCTTCGAAATTGTTATAAATCTGTGACGAAACTAAATAAATAAAAAAGGTTGCACTCCAGGAGTGCCGGTAGAAGTGAAAACTTTTTTGTTACTATGTTTTATTTTAAAACTGGAGTAGTACAGATATGAAATTAACTAATTTGAATGACGTCTTACTCATTTTCGATCAGGGTCACGTGACCCTGACGCGAGTTTTAAATTTTTTACCCATTACAGAAAAAGTGTACAACGCCGCTAAAGAAGTTTTCACTTCAATAATAAGAGTGAAGTGTTTCTTATCCTATATCGCAGTTTGATACGATTAGAAGTTGTTTTCAGTTACATATTGTCTCAAATTGTTGACTGCAAATCAGTGCATTTATCATTAGTTCATGTGAAATGGTATTTGGATGCACAAAGATTACATGGGAGGAGGATGGACACAGAGGAACCATCCGACAACAATAGTACGATATCACGATAGCATTGATATAATAATCACTGTGAGTAATTTATTATATTGATAGGAACAATTCGTAATGTATAGTATCATACGTATTCTAAACATTTCCCTTGTTTGCTATGTAGGGGTCGTCAGGAATTTCCTGCGATGATATTCAGTATGTTTAGTTTATTTTATACTTCATTTATTAATGAAAATAAAGTGTTATTGAAAAAAGAAAGTTTACGTGACTTATTTACAGTCGTGTCCGTTTAATCACGTCCCATTGAACACATCGAAACATAGTTTTGAATAATCTATAAGCCTACGTATCATTCGTTTTTATTTTCTCGATCTTTTTATACATTTCCAATTTTATTATTACGAAAATCTGACAGCCGCGATCTGAAAAAAAGTGTCACAGGTCTAGCCTGTAAGAGCCACGCTGGCTGACTGATTCGTCAAGGAACGAAAGTGATGACACTACTTTTAAAAGGCAAAAGATGAGAGGACGATAGTGAATGTGTGCTCAGAATAAAATGGCGTATGTGCCCAAACATATTGACGCCTTTTTATGAATTAAAATTGTTATTAATTGAAAAACTGTCTTTACAGAATTTAGATACTAGTATTTTCTACAATTTAAAACAACATCCTTTCAATAACTCATAGTAGTTACGCCGTAAAGTCCAAAAAATAAAAAACATAGACTGAACTTTGCATTTTTTTTGTATCGAGAAAATTTAATTGAATCGTGTTTTCAACTTTGTGAGAATTTAGATCATATAGTTAATAACTGTATTCTAAGTTGTAAGATCTGTAGTCCAGTCATGTACGACAGAAAGTAAAATATAAAAACCGTATAAGTACTGACTTAGCCCCTTAACGAACTAAGTACCTAGCATAATTTGCCATCACTTGGCATTGAAACTAATTGATGAATTAATTGATGAATTACAAGCTTTTTACATAGACTTCCTTAATTAAAACTAGCTTCTGCCAGCGACTTCGTACGCGAATCCTGTTGCTTATACCAGCGACGATGGGGTAGTCAAAATCGAAGATCTTAAACGTCTGATGTCGAATTCTTAGAGCCTGGGGACGGGAAAACAACGGGACGCGCATGACGATTCCAGACGTTCCAGATCTTTCATTTTTGTAAGTCAACAGGAAATGCCCATCAGACTAAACAACTCTTGCTAAGATGTTATTCATATATAATATGTTACAGTGTAGCTGGGCCCTTGGAATTCCACATCAGTTGTTCCAGATCTCAATTTTCATACGTCAACAGAGAGTGCTCATTAGGCTGAACAACTCTTGCTAAGACGTCATAACTGTATATGTACATAATAGTGTAGCTGGGCTCTTGGAGTTCCACATCAGGTGTTCCATATCTTCAAATTTATTTTCTCAGCAGAAAATGCTCATCACGCGGATCAATTTTTGCTATGGCGCTATTTTTGTATCTCTTATAGTTTAGCTGATCTATTGCAGTTCTGCATCAGGTGTTCAAGTTTCCAAGATAAATTATAGCCTATATGTTGCCCAGACTTAATAGCTATACAACAAAAAAAAAAACAATCAAATCCGTCCAGTAGTTCCGAAGATTAGCGTGTATGGAGTAACTTCTCCCGTTTTCCTAACATTTCCCTTCACTGCTCTGCTCCTATTGATCGTAGCGTGATGAAAAGTATACAATAACCAGCGCAGGAGTATGAAAAATAATTGTACCAAGTTTCGTCAAAATCCGTCGAGTAGTTTTTGTTTCTATAACGGTTATACAGACAGACAGACACACAGACAGACAATAATTTTATTAATTGCATTTTTGGCACCAGTATCGATCCCTAATCACCCCCTGATAGTTATTTTGGAAATATATTTCATGTACAGAATTGACCTCTCTACAGATTTATTATAAGTATAGATATAGAATAGATGTATGTATAAAATACTATGCTAGTGTTACATTCAATAGACTAATTGCTTTTTAGAGTATAAGTTATTTCATTCTCATAATACGATAGGGTAAAACTTGGTAATTTGAGCTAGTTGACAAACGCTCCGTCAATCTAGCACTCAAACTTATTGCTTGGAACTAAACGCGAGGGTGGCCCCTGTTGGCACACATCACGGCCTTTGGCTTCAGCCAGAATGTTAGAATGTCGACTGTCAAGTCTGACTGTCTATCGACTAGAGCAGTGTTTTTCAACCTTTTTCATGGCACGGCCCCTTTAGTATGAGGAAATATTTCACGACCCGCCTCCTAACCTATCCGTTGTTCAATTTTTCTATTAAATCTTTTTAAACTTTTTTGTGTTTTTCCCTGCAGTAGATTTCCCAACAAAAAAGAGCTGAAATAGAACAAATGCATTCCCATGTGTATGTTCAAAAGTCAGCGCTTTTTTTTTGAATGTATTTAATTTTAACTGCTGGGTAGTGGGCAGTGACATTTAATGTGAATAGGGGGCTTAATGTAGGTATATTAGCGAAATCTTGGTGGAATTATTTTGTCAGATTTTTCCTCATCGAATGATTACCTAATAATAATTAATAAAATTTACGTACCTAATCCTTTTTCATGCTTCATCTTTTCACTTTTACAGGTGCTATCTTCTTTCTCCTGTACATTTTGAGCTATTTCTCCTATGAGGTCTAACGCGTCTTCTGCTGCAAATCTTGAAGCCTCCGCATCTTCTGAAGTTGTTTCATCTGGAATAATAAATTATATTATTATTTTCGACTTTAAATGCCATGTAGGTCTAGTGGTCGGAAGCGCGACTGCCGAGTATGTAGTCTCGGGTTCGATTTGAGGTCGGCGAAAGTGTTATTGGGTCCATCCCTTGAAAACAAATAGAGTCAGGACTTGCGTTCGGTTGATGGCAAAAGCCGTATTAGGTACCGAACTGACTGTCAGGTCGAATTTAGAACTTGATATTATAGGAGGAATGTGCTTTTTTGAAAAAAATATGTGGCCTCAATAACGCAGTGCATAGATAAGTAAATAATTAGGTAGGAGTAAAATACAAGTTAGTATAGTATAATTTTCACATCAATACTTTAATTAAATCAAGAAATTATCATAAATCGTTTCGCACGTAGCATTACTTTTGTCAGGTTTTTGAGTTAGGCTGATAACCTGAGATTTAAATGTAAAAACAAAAAAACAAACTTGGATAAAGTCAAATGTTGAAGTGTGGCTAAAACAGTATGTAAGAGCTGATTCACACGGGGTAGGCCTGGCAGTTTTATCGTTGTCCGACTGTCGCCCAGATGGAGGAGTTTCAAGCCGATCAGCCATATAGGAAGCAGAAGACATTAGTTTCAAGATCTTACAAAGTGTAGTAGATAACCGCAATCATACCAATAGATTATAATGTAGATAGTCAATATTACCACTTGAAATTAAGAGATTAATGTAAATAAATATTTTAAAATTTCACAAACTCCATCTGTGTGTCGGGCCGATTATAAGCTGCCAGCCCGATCCAATGACAACACCACAGTCTTTTCCTAACATTTTTTTACAATTCACCGCTGCCCGGCTCAAAACCAGTCCTCCTTAATTCCTTACGTACAAACTGTTGGCGAAAGAACTTATAATACTTCGAGTCTTCGATCCGACAAGCTTGACCGACGCTATACAAATCAGTATTTATGCCAATATTATATTCCGAACCGACAGTAATCGTGGCTGAGCGTCCGATAACTGTAAAGCGCTCTTCACAATTGCATTAGTGTGAAGAATCATAATATCTATGTATCAACATACGCATTGATTCTGATGGTACGATTTCTTCCGAGTGTGCGGCATATTTGTTTGCGCACTTCAGTTGTACGTACAAAGCTTTTTTAGCTTCGTTAGCTTTTATGGCCACCGGCAAGGCTGGACAGTCCAGCACATTTGTGCTCGAACATTTTCACTGAAAGTGTAGCAATGTATGCACGCACAATAGTTATTTGTTATGCAAGGCTGCAAAGTTGATTTTTGGCGCGAGTACTTGAATTGAAAACTGAGCGAGCGAAGGATTCTAAGATTGAACCGCGAGAGAAACGAGCGGTTCAAATATAGAATCCTGAGCGATGCGAAGTTTTCAAAGGTACGAGACGCAGAAAAACTTTGCTGCCGAGTGCAACACACAACTTTTCACCTCACACAGCGAGGAAATGTAGTGGGGGCAGCTCGCCTGCCAGTGTAGAAAAGTAGAAAACAATTGAATACAAGACGTGTTCGAATTTTAAACAACACTTTGTGCTCTAGAGCACAAAATGGAGTTTTGCGCTCAGATTTTGAATGAGAAATAGAATCTTTCCGAGCGGGTGAGGTGAAAATAGTTATTTGTTATGCAAGGCTGCAAAGTTGATTTTTGTGCGCGAGTACTTGAATTGAAAACTGAGAGAGCGAAGGATTCTAAGATTGAACCGCGAGAGAAACGAGCGGTTCAAATATAGAATCCTGAGCGATGCGAAGTTTTCAAAAGTACGAGACGCAGAAAAACTTTGCTGCCGAGTGCAACACACAACTTTTCACCTCACACAGCGAGGAAATGGTAGGAGTAAGAGAAACAGCTTAAACAATTTACTATATAAGTATTTATTTATTCATTTTAGAAATTAAAAGTAAAATTACTACAATTGTTAATATTGAAAGTTAAATGTTTTTTTTGGAACATTAATACTTGTGTTTGACACTTGTGTGTTATTATTACGTAAATTTGCGGAAAATTGCTCAAATTCATTGGATTCCATTGTGAATGTTGGAGACAGAGACAGATATAAGGCGGTTCGAGACGATTTTCTCGAATTTTAAAAACTCAAACTTACCTACGACATCTACTACTTAACACTTATGTTCAGAAAAAAAAAATAGGTTGGTGCCATAGATATTTCTGTGGTTGGTGCACTGACATGCAGTGGGGGCGGCTCACCTGCCAGTGTAGAAAACAATTGAATACAAGACGTGTTCGATTTTTAAACAACACTTTGTGCTCTAGAGCACAAAATGGAGTTTTGCGCTCAGATTTTGAATGAGAAATAGAATCTTTCCGAGCGGGTGAGGTGAAATAGTTATTTGTTATGCAAGGCTGCAAAGTTGATTTTTGGCGCGAGTACTTGAATTGAAAACTGAGCGAGCGAAGGATTCTAAGATTGAACCGCGAGAGAAACGAGCGGTTCAAATATAGAATCCTGAGCGATGCGAAGTTTTCAAAGGTACGAGACGCAGAAAAGCTTTGCTGCCGAGTGCAACACACAACTTTTCACCTCACACAGCGAGGAAATGCAGTGGGGGCGGCTTGCCTGCCAGTGTAGAAAAGTAGAAAACAATTGAATACAAGACGTGTTCGAATTTTAAACAACACTTTGTGCTCTAGAGCACAAAATGGAGTTTTGCGCTCAGATTTTGAATGAGTAATAGAATCTTTCCGAGCGGGTGAGGTGAAAAGTATATTATAGGTGTGCACGAACACTTTTAATATTATGATCACGCACAATTTGTTGGTGTTTGTTTAAGTGCAGAGTCCACCAGAGTGAACATTAGTGCCGCTGACTGTGCCGTTATTTGCAACATGGATTAACTCGGCGGTATATATCTGGCGGGATTTGCCTTCGGTATGCCACCTACCTAAGCATTTTTTTTGTCGTGGTTAAATAGCCGTATGTAGATGCAAGCCAGTATAGTGTGTAGGAGCTGTAACTTGGCAAAGACAAGTTCCGTTGACCCCCAAAGACCAAAAGATAATAAAAATAGATCGTTAGTATATTTATCGTTCCTGCCTATCAACATTTAAACTAGCATATTTTATGCAAATGATGGGCGCCCGGTCTCCGCTACGCACAGTTTTTAGACTCTAAATTAAAAACTTTTTTTAGCAAAATAATACGACCGAATTCCACATATTTTTTCTCATTTCATACGAAATATGGCATTGCGAGTGTCGAGTTGTATATCTCCGAAAACGTTCGTAGGTAAGATCTTTGCCAAAAAAATATTTTGCGCAATCTATTAGATATTGGCGAAGATACCGCATAACTTATACAACAAAATCCAGTCAAAGTGTTAACCTCTTTTAAAAGATTTCTTATAATAATGTAAAAAAAATGTATTTGACACCGCATTTAGCTGTGTACCAATATTTTTTTGTGGAGCACGAAGCGAGAAGGCATCGCGATGTACCTTGTAGAAAATGGCAGAACGAACTGGTTAACTTGACTCTATAGATCTAAAAAACTGGAAGTTTCCTTTGTTTTCTTAGTTGGCTCTAGATTAAAAAAAAAAACTAAAATAAAAAGCAATAATAGACATAAGATAAATTATGAATACGTTATCTAAAAGACAAAGTACTCGTCAAGAAGAATCAAACTCGAAAAGTTTGCGTCGACGGCGACGTGTCTTTACAAAGTTCTTATGGCCACCTTCCAGATCCATCATCAGATTAGATCCACGTCAGCTCAATTGGTAACCGGGAAATGTGTTAAAAACTTGCAAGATTGGATTACAGACAACAGGACAAGTGAAACTAAATAAGGGCTTATAAAAGAACCTATATGATGGCGAAAACTGAATCAAAATCTTTAGAAGAACGACAGACAAGAAAAGCGACTACAAAATAAAACACTATAAATACTGTTTTCGTTTAACTTCCTGCAAAATAAAGCTGTCAAATATTATTTATATCAGTATAATTATTAGTGTCTTATTTGAGCTGAATATTAAATTAAATTATAATTTAGTGGTTTGTTAATGTTAATGACGTTATAAGCAGACAAATTTGAAAGTACTGGCAATAAATATTGCACATCGACATTTGTTAAGAGATAATCGGCTAGTTTCGGTTTTGTGGAGCGTTATCGTCTGTCACACACTGTCTGTGTCTCGTTTGTCTATCTCTGTCGCACACTGTCTGTGTCTCGTTTATCTATCTCTGTCTCGTCTGTCTGTCTCTGTCTTCTTTCTGTATCTTATCTGTATCTGCCTGTAGCGTTGTCTCTGTCGATGCGACTTTTGTCTTCGTTCGTTGTGGTTGGTGAGTGCTTCGTGCGACAGAGAACGCTCAACCTCTAAGACACAACTAGTTGATTATCTTTTCCCAAAAGTCCTCACAATTTTTTGAGGATTAAGCAGATTAGAGTCTGATGATATTTTGTGGAAAGAACCACACAGATTTAAGACCTGGGGTACCCCCTCCCAGGTCTTAAATCTGTGTGGTTACAACGTATTAAAACCAGGCTTGTTCCAGTGAGTGAACGAGATGGCGCTAGACGACTTGTATAGCTCTGCCACTTTCACTCGCCGGAATAAGCCTGGTTTTAAGACGTTGTAATACCCCCCCTGAGGCCTTACCACGAGCTCTTAACGCGATCCAGTTTAGGCTGTGGGAAAGAGACAGAGCTATACAAGTCGTCTAGCGCCATCTCTTTCCCACAGCCTGAACTGGATCGCGTTAAGAGCTCGTGGTAAGTCCTCTGTTCAGCCAGTGTGCGTTTCGATAAAAAAATAGCTTTAAGAATTAGCCTCTAGCCATACACAGGGTCTATCGGTTAGGCTTGCAGGAATGTTTAAACAAGTAACCGCGGCCTTGGGACTCAAAAGTCAACTGAAGGAACAGGGTGGGTTTCAGCCAGTACGAGTATGATAGTTCGGAGTCATTTGATGATTCCCAAAAAAAGAATCCCGTCTATTTCTGTACTGTTTCAACAGACCAAACTCATTTAAGGGTACACTAGTCGGCGGGACGAACTCGTTGGCGGGCGGGATTAAAATGCTTGTTATTTCATCCAACATCACGTACCGATGAAATGGATGAGCAGTAAGAAGCCAGGGCGTAGTCGACTGACTCATACATGTGTGATTTCATTGAAGAATGGGCTACTGCAACTTTTCAAAAGACCTTCGGGAATTTGGATATTAGGAAAAAACTACGGAATGTATCTGTTCAAAATAAAATTATTTATATTGTTGAACATATTATCTATACCCGTATGGTAATTATTTTACAATTTACCGTCTTCTTTTGTTATTCACTTCCCCCCAAAGATACGTTAAAATTTGTCTTAAAATAAGGAAGTTTCGACATCTATAACTCTTATTAGATGTTTTTTCTTACGTTTTTGTTTTCATATAGGGCTAGATAATGATGTGATGAATGTGGATCATTGTTTATTCTGAATGTATACAGTCAAATATTTGAATAATCGCCAAACTACGTTTTTATGGAAGAATGACCGACTAGCGTAACCTTAAATTGGTTTAGCGGTTTAAGCTAAAAGCGTAACAAAAAATATTTATTTCTTTCAGTATTTCTTGTTTTAGTGGCAACAAAATTAAATTCACCTGTATATGAATCAATTATAAATTAAATCTTACCAATTCCTAATACAGCAGTGGAAGTCCCAATAACAGCCGCAACTTTTCTTCTCTTATTGCCGTCCTTTTCCAACTGATGTTCTATCTCTTTCTGTAGATCGGTCAGCTCTCTTTCACCATCTTCTTCATCCATTAACTGGAAACAAGAAAATATATACAATTAAAGTCAATTACAAGAATAATAAAAAATACTTCATTTTTGGATAGCTCAAACATTAAAATTAAGAATGTATTTGCTTTAGGATTACAAGCCTTGTATGCAGGGAGTACAGTTCAGTTTACAATGCAGCATTGTTGTTTAGTATAGATGTGGTTAGCTTATCTAAGAATCCTACTAATATTATAAATGCGAAAGTTTGTGAGGATGTATGTATGTGTATGTAGGTATGTTTGTTACTCTTTCACGCAAAAACCACTGAACGGATTTGGCAAAAATTTAGTACACAGATAGTTTATAACCTGGATTAACACATAGGATAGTTTTTATCCCGATTTTATGTTCCCGTGGGATAATTTTCGAGTTGTAGCGGGTGAAACCGCTGCCAACAGCTAGTAGTTCATATTTCTTAATATTTATTATAATTGATTTATTTATCTATCTTTATCGTGTCTTGTTGGTTAAAAATTATAATCTTATTACCCTTATTTATGTTAAATAATCAGTAATATTATAAGACACAGTCCCCCACTGCGTCTGTCATCATCATCATCATCAGCCTATAATGTTCCCACTGCTGGGACACAGGCCTCCTATCTGTGAGAGGGAGTGGGCCATAATCCACCACGCGGGCCCAGTGCGGGTTGGTAGATGTCACATGTCTTCGAATTTGATGGTTCTAGGACATGCCGGTTTCCTCACGATGTTTTCCTTCACCGTTTTGAAAGCAGTGGTGATGAAATAAATTACACAAAGTAATGCGCCTGGCTGGGTTCGAACCCACGACCTACAACTCGTAAGTGGGAGGCCGATACCACTGGGCCACTACTGCGCTGCGTCTGTGCTGAACAGATTTTCATGCAGTTTTAACCAAAGACAGAGTGGTTAAAATAAAAATCTATTCTGTTCTATTCTATTCATGAGGAAGATTAAAAGCGGATCCGGGACTCGTTTGAGTAATGGATTTTTTGTTATTTCTTATAGTTACGATTTTGGCCACCTTGGCAAAATGCATCTGCATCCAATCTTACTAATGTCATATTATTAAAAAATTATAAATCGCATTTATAATATTTTTAATATTATGACATTAGTCAAGTTAAGTTTGTGCGGAAGTGTGTATGCATGTTTCACGAAAAAATCACTGAACGGATTTGGATAAAATTAAAAGTTTATAACCTGGATTAACAAATAGTTATTTCCGATTTTATTTACCCGTAGGATAATTTTAGAGTTGCAGGAAACAGCTTGTTGAACATAAAGGTACCTAACTTAATTTATTAATCTCCAAAGTGTGCTGTATAATATAACTATGGGTGTAATATCTGTGGCACCGTAGGTATTTAGGTAACTATTAAGTAATCTATACATATAATAAAATTGTAGAAAAGTGGTGTCTGTACAATGGAAATATATATAGAAAAGTAGCAGGGGTTGTTATTATATCGATGCCGAACCCGAAAATGTAGTTAATTTTTTTTTTGTCTGTTTGTCTGTGTGTTTGTGCACGCTAATCTTCGGAACTACTGGACGGATTTAAATGTTTTTGTTTTGTTGTATAGGTATTAAGTCCGGTTAACATATAGGCTAATTAATTAACATATAGGCTAACTAAGTCCGGTTAATATATAGGCTAATTTATCTTGGAAACTTGAACACCTGATGCAGAACCGCAACAGAACTGCTTATCTATAAAAGATACAGAAATGGTGCCATAGCAAAAGTTGTTCCACATGATGAGCATTATCTGCTGAGAGAATAAATTTGAAGATCCTGGACACCTGATGTGGAACACCAAGAGCCCAGCTACACTATGACATATACAGGAACGACGTCTTAGCAAGAGTTGTTCAGCCTGATAAGCACTCTCTGTTGACGTATAAAAGTTAAAGAACTGGAACACCTGATGTGGAACTCCAAGTGCCTAGCTACACTATAACATATACAGTAGAGACATCCTAGCAAGAGTTGTTGAGCCTGATGAGCAACCTCTGTTGTCGTATAAAAATTGAAGATCTGGTACACCTGATGTGGAACTCCAACAGCCCAGCTACTTTATAACATATATAGGAATGACGTCTTAGCAAGAGTTGTCCAGCCTAATGAGCACTCTCTGTTGCCGTATGAAAATTGAGATCTGGAACACTTGGTGTGGAACTCCAAGAGCCCAGCCACACTATACTTAATATACATACATACATCTGAATGACGTCTTAGCAAGAGTTGTTTAGTCTGATGGTCATTTACTGTTGACTTCCAAAAATGAAAGATCTGGAACGTTTGGAATCGTCTCGCGCATCCCATTGTTTTCCCGTCCCCAGGCTCTTAGAATTCGACGTTTCAGATCTTCGATTTTGACGACCCCGTCGTCGCTGGCATAAGCAACAGGATCCGCGTACGAAGTCGCGGGCAGAAGCTAGTAAATAATATCTTTCGACTTACGCGCTGAAATGGGTAAAACGATTTTTTCTAATTTGAAAGCAGGATTTCCAGTGATCGCCGTTTCAAGGTAATCAGCTATATTATTATGCGTTGGGGGCTTTAAAATTTTTAATCAATGTAATCGATAAATTCGTTATTTATTTCTACGTTAGCTACCTATTAGGCCTCAACTTGTATGTAAATACCCATAAACCATTTTTTTTATTCATCAAAAGCGGATTTGAGACTCATTTGAGTACCTATTTTTAGTTTTTCCTCGCATTTTTGGATTTGGTCACGTATTCTTCTAAATTCGCCCAATAGGATAACGACCGCATCAATAAATTGCAAAGATTTTGAAAAATTATGAATACGTATTTTTCGTTTGTTTAATTGATAAAGATATAACGCATCAAAATTCACACAGTATGCTTGTTGATTTATGTAGCAAAAGAAAAAATACGTGTCAAATATTTTTTATAATCGAAGTGACGCACTAATTTAGTCGCGGGACTTATCGAATTACCGTGATCTGGAACGTAAAGGGCTATTGAAGGACACCGTGGATTTTAGTCAGTACGAGTCTGACAGTCCCTCCCGCCCTGCCCGGGGTGGGAGGACTCATTCGACGATTTTACCACGTAAAAAAAAGTGACGCATTAGTCTGATTTTTTCAGTCAAATACTCTATTGAATAGCATAATCACTAATCAGTCAAATGTATATGTTCCCACTGCTGGGACACAGGCCTCCTCTCTATGAGAGGGACACGAGGGCCCAGTGCGGGTTGGTAGATGTCACATGTCTTCGAATTTTTTATTCTAGGACATGCCAGTTTCCTCACGATGTTTTTCTTCATCATTTTGACAGCAGTGGTGATTTTATTACACAAAGTACTGCGCCTGTCTTGGTTCGAACCGACGACCTACTTATCGTAAAGTCAGGGCTGTGTTACCACAGCCACAGGGCCACCAGTGCTACCAATTGAATATATTTAAAGGTAATTTAATTTGGTTTTAGTTTAATTAAATTTAATTTTAAAGGTGTTTGTGTATGTGAGTTTCTTAGTTTGTAAACGCACCCACTATACAGGGGAAATTCTAGAGTGAAGCGAAGTTTTATAAAAAAAAAAAAACTACGCGTAGTTTGGATACAATTACTCCACAAATACTATTGTTGATCAAAGAATTACAATAGTTCTTCAACTTGTCACCTCTAGTATCATTGTATTTAAATCGTGCATACATTTTGTTACTTCTAATTTAAGCATGTCTAGTATATTTCCTACAGTTAGTGACGTATGGTACGAATATTATGCGTAAAGTGGTTAATAATGCGGAAGGATTATTTTAACCGGTTTTTAATTACAAAAAAATATATATTCTCTAGATATATTATTGATTCTTAGTTATGGATCGATGAGTAATGGTGCCCAGATCGTCTACCGAGCGCTCGTCCATACTAAAAGAGAAAACGTTTTCCTACCCCTAAATGTTATCCTATCTCAATGATTCTCTTTTAGTATGGACGAGCGCTCGGTAGACGATCCTCTTAAGATGATATCTTTGTGTACCTAATTTATTTCACTACCACACTGCTCTTTAAACTATGAAAGAACATAAGAAACATAATCATCTGCCTAGCCTTTCCCAGGGGAACGGTCGGTTCTGCGAAGCATTCATACTCGCGAAGGAGGAGGCAGGCTGCGTGAAGGAGAGGCTAGCGTCCTCCCTCCATACACCCCAGCCGCACTGGTAGACACCCACGGCGTTGGACGTCGGCGGACGATCTCCGGCCACACCCATTTTAAAGAAAAACAAATATTTGAAAGAAGTTATTAGCAGATGATAAATAATGGATGGCCATGTATGGTATGTGCTATCAAATACCTATGCAATAATATTTAAATTACTTTAATTAACAAAAAAACCTGCATATTATGAAATCATTGGATTACATGACTAATCGTTTTCCTCAAGGGGAATTACTTTATTGCACGAATTTACCTTGCTAATTACTGTTTTTTTAGGGCTTCGTACCCAAAAAAAATGTAAAATGGGACCCTATTACTAAGGCTAGACTATCCAGGGCAACTCGCTGTCCGACCATGGACCATGCCCGGGCCGAGACGGCGCGTTGTGTTCAACACGCGCCTCAAAGAGCGTCAGCATAATGACGGGACCCCCCTCTAGAGGGCCAAAGCCTGCCGGGGTCGTGGGACTTATCTCATTACCGTGACCCTGGAACATAAAGGGCTATTGAAGGACACCGTGGATTTTAGTCAGTAAAAGTTTGACAGTCCCTCCCGCCCTGTCCGGGGTGGGAGGACTCGACTGAGTTTACCACGATAAAAAAAAGGCTAGACTATCCGTCTGTCACCAGGTTGTAATTCATGAACCGTGATAGATAGTTATAATTTTCACATTATAATATATTTCTGTAGCCGCTTAACAACAAATACTAAAAACAGAACAAAATAAATATTTAACTGATTTCCTTGCTCATTTTTGTTCCATATTGATAATGGCAACAGATAGACGCTTGAAATTTTCACAAAACATTTAGTTATTATAAAAATAAAAAATAATTGAAATAAAATATAACAAATATTTAAAGGCTCCAATAAAACAAACGTGTTTTTTTTTTTGCCGTTTTTAGAAATATTGGTACGGAACCCTTTGTGCGCAAGTTCGACTCGCACTTGGCCTGGTTTTTTTAATCCTTGTTTGACTATTCAATAATTCCATCATAACAGCAATTTTGAAAAATATCAATACCGGTTTTTTTGTATGTTTGGTCTGCATTAAACTAGGTATTAGATAATAATGGCTCTATTCAAATGTTGGCTAAGGTTTAATGTTAATTGATTTAATACATAATATATCCGCAGTAATATTTTAAATGTAAAACCATTTTGTTCATTTGTATGTTTTAAAGAATGTGTTCAGCGGGGCTATTACGTATCTCGGTGTCCGAGTGGTGATCATCAAATAGCTGTCAAATAGTAGATTACGCACCAAGGGAATAAAGCAGTGCCTTACGTCACGGGCGTATTGTATCCCGAAGCGACACTAAGGATTCTGGGGGTGAACCTCCGGAGCGCAGCGAGGAGGTTCAAGTGTTAATTCCCGAGTGAAACGAGGGAATTAAGCTAAGGATCCTTAGTGTAGCGAGGGATTTAAGTTAGCCCAAGACAAAGGCAGCTTTATTCCTGAGGTGAGTACTCTGCTTTTCCTGCGACCTACGACCTGCGAGGAAATAAATTCGAATTTTGAAATTTGATGTGGTACGACAACCTTCGAACGTGAGCATGCTGTGGTGCCCACCTCAGCAAGCGATCAGCTGTTGCAGTGGGGACTGCATGCTCACGTTCGAAGGTTGTCGTAAGTTTTCATACTGTTTTGTTTGAGGTTCCAAATTCAAATTACATTATTCCCACGGGAATAATGAAATTCCAGTACATATATTATTGCCCGGCTCGAGCGGGAGGGAACAATGCCTTGCTTTACGGCCGGTTAGCAGACATATAATTTGACATTTACGAGCAGGTGGTGTGAAAATGTAAATTTCGTATTGGTTTTTGCATTTGCAATGAAACTGATAAATGTAAAACTCCCCTAAAATCAACTATTCTAACACTCTTGAGGCACTCCACTCCTCAACATAGCCTCATAATAGGTATCAAGCCATCCAAGTTCAGTGGACAACTACTGGTCAGCGACTATCAAGTTAGCCAATAGCCCTGCTGGAAGTCGTTCAAGATCGGGTATCGGATCTCGGTACGTAAAGGGAAATTCACGGTGTACTTCAATAAAGTACACCGTGAATTGTAGTCAGTACAAGTCTGACAGTCCCTTCTGCCCTGCCCTGGGTGGGAGGACACATTTGATGATTTTACCACGCTTAAAAATAAGCAACCATGCCAGAAAATTAAAAAAAAAACCTGTGGATCCCTGTGATAATTACATTATTAAAAATACCTTCGCCAATCTCTCTTTATCTCTTTTCCTGGCTGCTCTGAAGGCTGGTGGATCCTGCTCCTCTTCCAAGTCCACTGTCATGAACTCCTCCAAGGTCAGAGCACTGGAAGGCGTGTCTCCGAACTCGAGGAGTCGCTTGCGCAGCGTCGATTCATGCACTTTGACGATTCGGACAACATCAGCTGGCGTTCGGTTGAATTCGTGGAGACGAGCAGCTATGAGGAGGGCTGGAGGATAAAAAGATGGTCATGTTATTAAAGAAAAATTAATTTATGCTGATTTCATAACAAAAGATAACATTGCGGCTTCTCGTAGGATTGGACAGAAGTGTAATTAGTGTACTTCTGTCCAACCCCACACCGGGAGAACCTTAAAAGAAACATGGTGTAGTTCACTCTAGAACTACATTATATTTCGCCAATTAGACTTATTGGGGACGAGCCCATTGTCACCAACGAGAGAAAAATACAGATCATAGACTGATATTATGAAACTCCTGAAGAAAAAGCTAATTGCAACTTTGCCCGATCTGAAAATGTTATCAGAACCTTATACTCGGGTATAGCGGTCGCTACTAAACAAAGAAAAATATCCACGATTACAAAGAAAAACAACTAAGCATGGTGATATTTTACTATATTTTCTAAAGTCTGAATGAGTTCTTATTTCATGCTTTACGCAAAGATTTATTTCATTATTTTACAAAAACATAAAACAACTTTAAAGTGCAACAATAAAGAACATTAAGGTTGCTTGTTCTACAGCTATACACACATTCACTTACTCAGTAGCTCATTACTTTTTGTAACAAAGAGGAAATAAGTGTCGATCAACCAAAAATTGTATAGCAAGCAAAGTATGAGGAATTAAATATATGTACGTACAGTAACCAAGGTCTTTTGCAACAGATAATTTTACTTCCGTGCAAAATAATTATAAAGATTAAGCCTTAGATGCAGTGAACAAAGAAACTTTTTTGTTTTAATTGGATCTCAAAAAGTTGAAGGAAAAATGCATCGTGCGACATGTTCTAGAACTAATCTTCTTCTTCTTCGTCATGTTGATGATTCCCTAAATTTAAATGAGCTTCGACCAAAACTCTGCCACATTTACGGCGTTGGTGGTAGCCTCGGACGGGTCCTTTAGAGTGCAGGTGGAAATACAAGTGAGAAGGTGGGCCATCGTCTGACATCTACCAACCCACACTGGCCCAATGTGGCGGGTACATTAGAAACTAATTAATATTAATTGTGGATAGTTGAAGAGAAATTACAACACCTTTTTAAAAGTCTGAAAACCTTAAATGTTTTTTTCAATTAACATTTCTGATTGCTTTGAAAACAATAAATGCTTGAGTCGTTGAGATTAATGACTTCACAGTTTGCTATTGCCATTATACTCGTAGACTTATTCGTTAACTCGCCCGCTCGGGCGAGTTGGCACCTTCCGATTTTATCTTTTTTTGTTGTCGTCAACTCGCCACTGAGCGAAAATCTGACGAATTTACAGTCGTCTACAAAAGTGTTTCTATAAATTTAACATTTAATTTAATTGAACCTGCTTCACATGTTTAAGACACTAAACGACTGTAGAGTTGATTAACTGAGAACCAGTAGATTGTTTTCATTAGTAAGTAATATGTTAACAAACCCTGATCTGTGATTTTTCACCGACTTCCAAAAGGAGGAGGTTCTCAATTCGGATGTTTGTATTTTTTTTTTATGTTTGTTCGGGCATAACTCCGTCGTTTAGCAACCGATTTGAAAAATTCTTTTTTTGTTGGTTAGGGTATACTTCCGGAATGGTTCCATTAAAATTGTATCGAAATCGGACTAGCACTTTTTGAAAAAACAACATAAATCAACAAAAACCTAAAAAGTTTTCAACTTTGTCTACACCGATTACTCCGAGGTTTCTGGTACGATTTCCATGATTCTTTTTTTGTTCGATACAGTATATCTGCCATTTGGTCCCATAAAATTTTCATTTAGTTTGGAGCAGTAGTTTTTATTTTTAGATTTTAATGTATATACATAGGCGTTGTTTTTACCGGTGCTACGGATTACAAAATTTTAGTGCACATGTAAGAAAATTATGTATTTGACAATAATTTGGGTTGAATAGTGAAACTAAAAAGGATAAAATAAAAAACTTGACAAAAAGTCAATGAAATAAAAAACAAAGTCACCGACTTTCGAAAGAAAAGTTTTTTTGTAGGTTATTTTGAACTTTTTTGTGGTGGTTTTGAAGTCGGTTACATTTTTTTTTGAAAAAGTTTTTTATATAGTTCCTAAGACTGTGATTGTTTTTATAAGTAAGTAATATGTTAACGTTTGTTATAAAAATCATTTACAACAAACCCTGATCTGTGATTTTATAGTTCCTAAGACTGTGATTTTTTATAGTAGTATTAAGTAATAATTAACCAAATGTATTTTGATATTGTTGATTTTACTTTGTTATATTTGTTTAGTTTAGTCATGTTACATACTAGGTTATATATGAAAAAGAAACTAGAAAAAACGTGATATTGTTGATAATCTTCAAAATGTAGGTAACATATAAGCAGTTTTTTTTTTTGTTTGGCATGTGTTGTAAATTATAATACATAATATACCTATTAAAAAACTACATTCCTTTTATTTCAAATCATACAACGCCTTATACTTATATAGTAGGTTTCTATATTGAATTTATTATAACACTTTTATAGATGACTGTACCATTTTTCGTTCAGTGGCGAGTTGACGACAACAAAAAAAGATAAAATCAGAAGGTGCCAACTCGCCCGAGCGGGCGAGTTAATTGCGGGTGAGTTGACGAATAAGTCTACTCGTAAAATCTGTGGGAAAATCGCGTTTTGATAGCTCATAAAAAGACTTTTAAATTCTATAAGTATGTCAATATTGATTGGTGGTCTTTGTTCTATATTCGCTCGATTTGTATTCGTAGCAAACAATATTTGAATAAATTGTTAAGTTAGTAGATCCGTTCCAATTTATGCAATAGGCAATTTTATATATTCATCTTTCGTACTTGCCAATATTATTATTTATGGTGAGGTGAACAAGCCATTATGCTTAAAACGGTTGTTAACCCCGGAAAACAATTCCGTGCTGTTTTGTTAACTAATCTAAATTAGCCTTGAATATTTCTTACGCTTTAGGAGATCTTTAATTTCGAATTTTAATAGTCCCATATCCAATATTTGAAAATAAGAATTTTGCAACAGATTTTAGAGCAATTTCAGTGGATGACATAATATCATACCTAATTATTATTTATCTTCGAAAACATGTTTTTAAAATCAGTTAAGTCGTGTGAAAATAACAAAATTTGAACATATTTAACTTTGACCTTTATACTTTTCCTTTAATTCGCTTGTATTGGCAAAATAAGAAATCCAAGGTCGTTTTTATTTTGCGCCATATAAAGGGCTTAAAAATATCGGTCAAGGAGGTTCGGCTATATGGCTGGTAATATGAAAAGACCATAATTGGTAAACAAGTTTTTGTAATTTTTTTAAATTAAAATACACTTGACCGTATTTTTCAGTACTGTTTACTCCGTGGCAACCGTTCGGAAAAAAGTAAGTTGACAAGGCTTGATTCTTTGAGTGTTTAAATAACTGCTTTAGCTATCTTAAATCAATATCTATCTGGCTTAAATATCGTATGGAACCTAGTTTGTGAACTATCATCATGAAATATATCCATCCATCATTGCAAAAGCCATGATGGCAGCATCAATAAATTTCAAATCTATTTAGCTTTTTGTCCATCAGATACAGAGTACGTAAAAATTGGCCCAGTTTCATTTTTGTGTAAAATATTATTTGTCTATTGTTTGTTATTACATTTATTTGGTCATTTTACCTAAGGTTTTTAGTTATTTCACCATGATCACGGATGAACAGTTCATCCGTGATCATGGTGCTTGCCGAAATATCGGAAACTCAAAACAAATAATAAACATGGTAAATATCCCGTTTTAAACCCTAATATTTATAATAGCGACCATGTCAGTCTAAAAACTTATAACTGTTTATTTCACAGAATATTGGAATCTCCTCTGGTCCAGACAATTGATGATGTCTGAGTCTGCTGCGTGCTAGCTGCGTGAGATTTCTAAGTGTAGCCATGAGGCTAGACTTAGAAATCATAAATTTTATTAAGTTCTTTTCAGACATGCCACAAAAATTGTGTCTTTCAGGCTGCTTTATCCCCAGCAATATTATTCCTCAGTTAATGAAAATGAACATCTTACCAGCTCCACAGATCCCGGAAGGTCTTCGCCCCGAATGTATGGAGTCCCTCTTCATCCTCTGGACCAATCGCAGCGCAGTCATGCTGACCTCGTGGGATTTGTCATTGAACTGCAACTGTGATGAGAACCGGAGAATGTAGAGACATGGATCTGTAAAGGGAGATGAGTATCAGATGGGCCAAGACTATGTAGGTGTCTACCAGTGTAGGTATATTTGCAAGAGCTCGAATTTACGATTGTAGTTGTAGTCTTAAATCTCATAATATAAAAATCAATTGCTGTCCGTTAGTCTCGCTAAAACTCGAAAATGGCTGGTCCAATCTGGCTAATTTTTGTTTTGAATTATTTTTGGAAGTCCATGGAAGGTTTAAAAGGTGATTTTGAGGCGGTACGAAATTTGCCGGGTCAGCTAGTATACAATATAAAATGTGAGGTCATTTTCTCAAGACATTGAACAAGAGAAACATCAAGAGAAATTCTTTATATCTTTGAGTAAATTTATAAAAAAAACTAGATAATAATGTTCTATCACATTATGCGAGTCGTGGTGTCTGGTATTTAAATCTGATGTTTTCTAAATTACGTAACTTTCTAAATTCTTTGAAGAAACCTGATTATTGCAGGATATCGTCGCATTAATCAAAAATAAATTTCGACTTTCTACTAGTTTATTTGATAGCGCTTCAACTCACATAGTGCTTTATAAATTCCTTTTGTTAGTCGCCTTTCACTCATCCTCTCAACATGACGAACCATCTAAGCATACTCTTTTATTTTTTTTTTCACACGTCCTTTTTAAATTCCCAACGTTCTTGTATGACCTCATTCTTCAACCTATTTTTCAAAGTTACATACATACTTCGTAAAGAACACATTTTAACAACATACTCGTACATCGCGCCTTCACAACATACATCGCGCCGCGAGAGGACGCCCTAGGAAGACCTACACTGATTTTATTCATGACTAGCTGTGCCCGCGACTTCGTTCGCGTGGATGTCGGAATTTAACAATGTATTTTTTTGTGCGAAGCGCTTAATTCTCGCCAGGTTTTTTATAAATCATATCGTTTTCATATAAACCCTTTAGAATTTATTTAGATTTTTCAAGAATATTTGACGTGTTTGTAATAAACGTCCTCTGTCGTTCAAAGGCAGTACTATTCAATTGCTACTGGATTAGAGCACCCATTCCATCTCATTCCATCCCACTCCATCCCATTCGATCCCATTCCATCCCACTCTATCCCACTCCATCCCACTCTATCCCATTCCATCCCACTCCATCCCATTCCATCCCGCTCCATCCCATTCCATCCCACTCCATCCCACTCCATCCCACTCCATCCCACCCCATCCCTCTCCATCTCACTCCATCCCACTCCATCCCGCTTTATTCCACTCCATCCCACTCCATCCCATTCCATACCACTCCATCCCACTCCATCCTACTCCATCCCACTTCATCCCACTCCATCCCACTCCAACCCACTCCATCCCACTCCAACCCACTCCATCCCACTCCAACCCACTCCATCCCACTCCATCCTACTCCATCCCTCTCCATCCTACTCCATCCCACTCCAACCCACTCCATCCCACTCCATCCCACTCCATCTCACTCCATCCCACTCCATCCCACTCCATCCGCTTCCATCCCATTCCATCCCTTTCTAGTGTGAGTCATATAAAAACCTTTTCTTTCTTTCTTTCTTTCCATTCCATCCCATTCTATTCCATTGCACTCTACTCTACTCTACTCCACTCCACTCCACTCCAAACAAAATCGTTGTCATATAAACCCTATATTTAGAATTTATTTAGATTTTTCAAGAATATTTGACGTGTTTGTAATAAACGCCCTCTGTCGTTCAAAGGCAGTACTATTCAACTGCTACTGGATTAGAGCACCCATTCCATCTCTTTCCATCCCACTCCATCCCACTCTATCCCACTTCATCCCACTCTATCCCACTTCATCCCACTCCATCCCATTCCATCCCACTCCATCCCACTCCATCCGACTCCATCCCACTCTATCCCATTCCATCCCACTCCATCCCATTCCATCCCGCTCCATCCCATTCCACCCCACTCCATCCCACTCCATCCCTCTCCATCCTACTCCATACCACTCCATCCCACTCCATCCCACTCCACTCTACTCCATCTCACGCCATCCCACTCCATCCCACTCCATCCAACTCCATCTCACTCCAACCCACTCCATCCCACTCCATCCTGCTCCATCTCACTCCATCCCACTCCATCCGCTTCCATCCCTTTCTAGTGTGAGTCAAATAAAAACCTTTTCTTTCTTTCTTTCTTTCCATTCCATCCCATTCTATTCCATTCCACTCTACTCTACTCTACTCCACTCCACTCCTCTCCAAACCACTCCACTCCAGTCCACACCATATTTGAATAGGTATGTTGTTTTTCTATTCCAAGCTAGATCGCGCTACTGAACTGCGAGCTACGTGTCTCGGTGTAAACTGACCGCAATTTTACTTCTGGAACACTTTAAATTCAAATATCTTTTGATAGACTGATCCGATTTTAATGAAACAAAAACTAAATGTTACTTCAAGTTACGGTCAGTCGTTATGTATTAAAGTTATCTACATAGCTTTCGTACATTTTACGTGATGCCCGAACAAATAAACATACAAACAGACATACAGACAAACAGACAAAAATTCTAAAAATGCTAGAAATGAGTTCTATTGGTTGTCCTTAAACACGCTGGCTAAATTTTTGAGTTTTTTTTTAATGTACAAACATTATATTTCTACAGTTTTAATATATGTATAGATTTTATTGGTGAAGTGCTTGCCGTTTTAAATTTTGAATCCCAGTGTAAAAGTTATATTTTACCCATGACCCAGCGCTGGGAACATTATAAGTTGATTATTCTATACATTAGATGCACAGATGTACCTGTTTAATTTATTTTTATTGTGGGATAATCATCAAACGTGTCTTCTCGCCCTCTTGGTGGAGACTGGAGCAGAAGGGACTGTCAGACTCGTACTGACTAAAATCCACCGTGTTTCTTCAATTGTCCTTTACGTTCCAGGGACTAACCGTGAGGTTATCCATTTGGACAGTTCCGCGACCGCACAATGTCCCTGATAGTACACTCACAATTCGTATTGTTATTCGCTCTAATATCATAAATACACATCGAGCCAGTGGCGCAAGAAGCAACATTGCTATTTGCGTCGTAATGGTATAAAATCGTGTGATTCTAATATTTGTAATTATCGTGTTTGCCGCATACTTTGAATTGCTGTTAGCAACGACTGGATGTTTTGTGTAACTAAGGCGGCATAATGGTGTTTTTTTACGGCATAATTTTCTGCAATGATTCGAATATTGCTAGATTTTAATGTAGGATATAATCATAACAACGTTATCCCAGAAGACTTTAGTCACATCTGCTCCACTCAGGTCGGGAGGACCCATAAGACGATTTTACTTCGATAAAAAAAAAGGTTGCGTGATTTAGCCAGGTTGCCACCATCTAGCTGCATTAAGACTGACAAATTCTCGGTACAAAACACCCAATAACCACATCAATAAAATCCGATGCATAGTTTAAAAGATACAAACATCCAAACAGACTTAAACAACTTTGTTTTACAGTATGTAAAGATATGAAAAGATTAAGAGGATCGTCTACCGAGCGCTCGTCCATACTAAAAGAGAAAACGTTTTCCTACACCTAAATGTTATCCTATCTCAATGATTTTTTAGAATGCTTCCTACACAGTAAAAAACTAAGTTTTCTTTTTTTCAAAATTTATGATAGTTTGAAAGTTACAGGCGCCTAAGAGTTACTTTTGAAAAAAAGAAAACCTATAAACCTAGTTTTCAACTGTGTCAGAAGCATTCTTAAAAATCATTGAGATAGGATAACATTTAGGGGTAGGAAAACGTTTTCTCTTTTAGTATGGACGAGCGCTCGGTAGACGATCCTCTTAATGTGCCAAAAAATATTATGAGGTTCTGTCTCAACAGACCATCAAATACGGTCAGGTTGAGCAACCTTCCAACCTTCGAGCACCATGTCTGTACACCACAACCTTGCTCATTGTTCTCACGAACCAGAATCGATATTAAAATCAATATTTTTCCTGTACGGCCATTCGGTATGAGTAGTACTGTAACTAGTATGATATTTTTTATTTTAAGTTTAAGATTTTTTAATATAGCGTTTTTATTATTCTTATTCTTTTGATGTCGTTCAGAGGTTAGAACCTCGCCTCTCATGTACGAGGTAATGGGTTCAATTCGGGGCAAGTAGCAATGTGACTTTCAATTTTTATTTTTGTAGTTCATGTTGGGTAGTTGTTCTTGGCGGGGTGCCCAAGCAAAGTTCCGAGCTCGCTTCGCTTTAGCTCTAGTAGTAGACTCTACTCGTCGAAGGCACGAATGGCACGATACAAGAGCAAGCGAAGCGAGCTCGAAAATTAAAGCCTATTTACACGCTGCAAGAAATTGCATGCAAGCTGCAAGTTTGACTACATTGCGGTATTTGTTTGATCAAATGAATTTATTGTCCATTCGCATTGTAGTCAAACTATACTTTAGTTTCTTGAATCGTGTAAATGGGTTATTATAATGACTTCGACTCGGACAGGTTAGGTTAGATTTTTTTTCGTGGTTATATTATTTCAAACCACTCACTAATAGAAGAAGAGAAACAAGGCGGGACTCCGCCGAGATGGCTAGATAAAATTGATTATACCCGAAGAAACATTTAGAGGAATGGGGCGTTTTGAGAAATTCCAATTTGCCATTTTGCAAATCTGGCGTTGTGCGCCGAATCTTTGTAACATCAGCTAACTGTCAACTATAGTCCCGTTAAAGTACAGCTATTTAGAAGATTGCCTACCTTTTTTTTATTTTTTTTAGCGTGGTAAATTCAAATTCAAATGATTCCTTACGCCCAGAGCAGGGCAGGAGGGACTGTCAGGCTCGTACTGACTAAAATACACGGTGTCCTTCAATAGCCTTTTACGATCCGGGGTCACAGTAATTCGTTGGTCCCGAATCCCAGATTACCTACCTTAAGACTATTGTCTACCGACCGCTCGTCCATACTAAAAGAGAAAACGTTTTTCTGCCCCTAAATGTTATCCTATCTCAATGATTTTTTAGAATGCTACTGACACAGTAAAAAACTAGGTTTATAGGTTTTCTTTTTTTCAAAATTTATAATAGTTTTAAAGTAACAGGCGCCTAAAAGTTACTATTTTTATGACAAAATCTTCATTGAAGTAAAACCTTCGTATTTTAAAAACAAAGAAGTTTTAGAAAAAAAGCAAAACATACAAACCTAGAATATAATATGCTGAAACGATTGACACCAGAATCTAAGAGATTGGACGTGATTTAGTATGTGAAAAACGTTTTCTCCCGAGAGACAAATTTCATATAAAAAATACTCACAATCAGTCGCGAGCTGCAACGCTCTCTATCGCACGATCGGGGGTTTTTCAACGCGCGAGAGGGACAGCACGAGTTTTTCAAAATACCTATTCTTTGAAAAGGCAGCTGCTATACAATCCTCTTAAGGTTTTTTTTATAAGTACCATATACCTGTGCATTAAGTTTAAGTAAACAGCTGTTTTTAATTACAAACAAACACATTTTGCTTATTTTAAAGGTTTTGCTTGACCAAAGGCATAAAAGGTGATGTAGCGTGACTGAGCATCGAGCAGGTACGAAATACCACAGAGCCAAGCAATATCATATACTTAGCTGTGATATTGGCAATGACTTTACATAACAGACGCTAATAATGGATACTTTGTTTTTAAATGCAGGTTTTGTAACAACTTTATGAATTAATTATATTCTTTACCGGTTCTTGGTTGTAATACAAAAAAATTGCAGTCATTTTAAATGGTCGTTTGAACTTTGATTTTTTTCAGACAAATACCCTATTTTGAAGTCCAAGATGGCGTCTTCCGATTATAACCACGCCCACGTGCCAAAACATAACTATAGTTTGTTTTTTAATCTCGTAGACCAAATTGACAAATGATAATGTCAAAACTGACATAAATTCTATTGAAATTCGTGTCAGTTCGCCATTTGCACCTGTCAATTCAGTCTACGAGATTAAAAAACGAGGTATCTATATTAATAATTTCGTGCAGGGCTACGGTAGACTCGATCGAAAGCTTGCCTGATTAATAAAACATTAAAAAATAAAGATTTCGAGTCGACAACATATATCCGCAAAATTCGGATTGTCGAGTATTTTGTACATTTCTAATGATTTTCTGACCAGACAGATCGCAGCCGCCATTTTTGACATCGGGTAACATGTTGAGAAGCTTTTTTAATTTTCTTTGTTTTTGGCAACCGAGTCGATAGCACTGTTAGCATGCCAGTGTCATGTGGTGTATTAAGTACTAAACCTCCTCGACACGTTGCGATAATATTTAGAAAAAAAAACTATGAACTGTAAGGCCAGGTTCTCACGGCGATTATTTTCCCGTATACCGTATATACGATTTTATCGAATAGAGGAGTGACAATAGAATATATGAGAAAACTTAAAAATTGTTTACACGGCGTTCATACGGGAAAATCCCGTGTTCGAGAAATATACTTTACCGTATACCGTGCGAAGTTGTCACCGGAACGCCGCGTCTCGAAACGATTTTATCGAATACGACTCGCAGTGGCGCTTATGTTCATGTTGTGTCGTTCACACGACTCGCCCATTCGAGAATCGTACGCACTCGCATGCGTGGCCCGAAAAAATCGAATCGAATGGTTGCCGTGTGAACGACTGCATCGTATACGGTAAAACCGTATACGTGAAAAAATCGAATCGAATGGTCACCGTGTGAACCTGGCCTAACTTATGTCAGTGTCAAACAAACGTGTAGCCGTAAACAATGATGACAGTGGCAACCACGAATGCCTTTCTGATCGAGAACGATATTACCTCCAGCTTCTTCACGTCAAAGGGCCGACTTGCTTCAGAGAGGAAAGGACCTATGAAAATATTAGGTATTTACTGGCTTCCAGTCCCGGCTTCGCACGGGTGGACATGATATAATATGTAATTATAGCCTATGTTACTCGCTGCGGCGCGCAGTATGGAGGGAGCGACTGTCGCAACCGAGCTCCGGGCATGCCGCAATCGCGGTGGTAAGACCCCTCTTTGATGAGTGGCTGGATAGGCGTCACGGCGTCCTGACCTTCCGCTTGACGCAGGTCTTCACCGGACACGGATTTTTCGGGAGGTACCCGTGTCTGATGATGAAGGAGGCAAGGTCTGGGTGTCACCAATGCGAGAATCGGCCGGAAGACACGGTGGAGCATACGGTGCAGGACTGCCCCGCGCGCAACAGAGCACCGCCGTGTCCTCACGACGGCAATAGGCGGAGACCTCTTGCGCCCTATCTCTGTCCGACCATGGACCAACGAATTATTCCCGTTGGATCCCACTTTTGAATCCCACTTGAATATTTTTCGACGGTGCGTTGTATTCCACGCGCGCCTCAAAGAGTGCAGTCAGCATTATGACGGGGCCCCTCTGTAGAAGGCCAAAGCCTGCCAGGGTCGCGGGACCAACGAATTACTGTGACCCCTGAATGTAAAGGGCTATTGAAGGACACCGTGGATTTTAGTCAGTACGAGTCTGACAGCCCTGGGTGGGAGGACTTATTTGATGATGTTACACACTAAAAAAAACATACAAAAATACAAATCTTTCCTCTTCATAATAGATATTATAGTCCAGTCATTAAAGCCTAAACCCGAAAATAATTAGTAACTTGCTGAAATTTTAAGGGGTTCTTAAGGAAGGTAAAATAAGATACCGGGTGATTTTGCAGCGTTCTGGGGTGTACGGAAAGGGTTGAAAAGGGGTTTTTTGCTAATAACATTGCCAAAAAAATTAGTAACACGCTGCAAATTTGGAATAAGGTTGTTCTTACGGTTTTGTAACGTGTATTAAATTTGCAGCGTTTTGCAACATACGGAACATTGTTTTTTTTCAAAACAGTGCAATTAGATAAAAACAGGGGTAAGAAAATTAGTAACACGCTGCAAATTTGGAATTAGGTTGTTTTTACCGTTTTGTAACGTGTATGAAATTTGCAGCGTTTTGCAACATACGGAACATTGTCTATTATTAAAAAAACAATGAAATTATTTAATCACACGGGTTAAAAAAAATTGTAACTCACTGTAAATTTTGTAATTAAGTTGTTTTTACCGTTTCGTAAGGTATATCACATTTGCAGCGTTTTACAACAAATTGAACATTGTTTATTATTAAAAAAACAGTGCGATATACGTTACAAAACGGTAAAAACAACTTAATTACAAATTTACAGCGAGTTACAAATTTTTTTCACCCGTGTGATTAAATAATTTCATTGTTTTTTTAATAATAGACAATGTTCCGTATGTTGCAAAACGCTGCAAATTTGATACACGTTACAAACCGGTAAGAACAACCTAATTCCAAATTTGCAGCGTGTTACTAATTTTCTTACCCCTGTTTTTAACTAATTGCACTGTTTTTAAAAAAAAACAATGTTCCGTATGTTGCAAAACGCTGCAAATTTAATACACGTTACAAAACCGTAAGAACAACCTTATTCCAAATTTGCAGCGTGTTACTAATTTTTTTGGCAATGTTATTAGCAAAAAACCCCTTTTCACCCCTTTTCAACCCTTTCCGTACACCCCAGAACGCTGCAAAATCACCCGGTATGTTATTTTACCTTCCTTAAGAACCCCCTAAAATTTCAGCAAGTTACTAATTATTTTCGGGTTTGGGCTTTAATGACTGGACTATTAGGAGTCTGAAAAGTGTTGGTATGGTGGTACATGCATGAACTGTGTTGGTACGGCGAATCCCCGCTGCCTCGACAAGTTTAGTGCGGCGGGAAGAGCTCCGGAGCGATCTCAGGGCGGTATGAAGGGAGCGACTGTCTCAAACGATCTCCGGCCAATAGGCGCGAACAATGGGCGAAAAACTGCAGTTTTTATTTAGGTACTATATTTATTAAACACAATGAATGAAGCTATACGAATCTATGCCTTGCATACCTTTAATACCCATTCCTTGAGAACCGATGACTACAGAAATATCTACCTACATTTTGTACCAGATCTGTAGTTATGAGTCATGTTTCACCCGAGCGAAGCCGGGTTTTCATCTAGTAGTTCATAATTGCATTTCTGCGAAGGACAAAAGATGAACCCACCACAATCGTGGGCGTGGATGGACTTACCTTAAAACCTAACAAGGATATCCGTATCCGATAATAAATGGCTTCCTCGTGTCATTTAAGGTTAAGACGGCAAATCTAACAAACGAATTAACAAATATTCGATACTTCGGTAAATAATCTTAACGCTTACGTAATATCGTGGAAAAAACTGCATACATTTTTGCACGTTATATTGCCCGCGAGTTACTTCCTACTGCCGATTAATCGATTTAAAAGAAATCGATTCTGTTTGAAGTTGACGCTAAATCAATTAATCGAAGGCAAAATTATTTGCAGAATATTTGACGTTAATTTGTTATTTTAATAATTGTAGGCAGAACTAAATAAATATTTATTAAGTGGACATGAGATTTTCTAGAATTTTGGTCTACATTGATGATTTTCTAAATATTCTTCGAAATGTGTGTTAAATAAATTCAGCAATGGATGCTATTGAATTGAATGACATAAATAAAACATGACATAAGTAAATAATTTAATAATTAATATGCATATGATATAGTTAATTTTGTTTTAATTTAAATTATCACTCCAACAATAAACATGTATTATGTTAAATTAATTACTAATCACGAGGTTTTAGGGCACGACCAGGCCAGTTTTTCAAAAGTGGATATTTATTTAGGTAGTATCTTATCTTACTACTGTTATAAATTCTAAAGATGGATTGATGTTTGTTACTCTTTTGCGAAAAAACGGCTGAACATTTTTAGATAAAATGACGAACAGAGAGTTAATTATAACCTGGATAATAATCCATAATATAGGTATGTTACGGTGCTACATTCCGGCATTATGTTCCCGTAGGATGATTTACAGTTACCCGCGCGCGAAGCCACAGAAAAGATACTTAGTTATCATAATTTAAATCTAGACGATAGCAAAACGGTAATTTTATGTACTCACAAGTAGAGATGTGCCTGATGGCAATATTCCCACTGCCGGCAATATTCCCAATATTGCCACTGCCGGTAAAATACCAAAATTGCCGGCAACTTTGGCAATATTGCCAAAGTTGCCAGTCAAATAACACCAGTAAATTTTATTATTACTGCAGGTGCAGTTTATATTACTGTAGATAATACGTTGCGGCATTAAGTCCGCCTTATAAAAACTACTAAGTTGTTACTCTAAACGGTGATTTACTGATTATGTAAGAATTACCGAAACAAATGCATTAAAATAATGTTATTTTTGTTGATTATTTGTAGTTTTGACAGAGATTTATACTTCCATATTGTATAGGTACTCATACTCGTTGTCTTTGCTATGTGATTTTGCATGAAAAACGAGTAGCCCACTCAACGAACAGTTATAGAGGGAAATTCTTGGAACACGATTTTGGACTACGTTACTTTGTTTGAACTAGTTAGGAGGTGAATATAATTATCAAAAGTCCCCGCCACTAGCCCTTGAGCTGTGGGGGAGGAGGGTTTAAAGGTTCCATTTTTTGATTTTTCATTTATAACTCGGAAACCATGCCTCCTAGCGGCATGGTTTGTATGAATAAAACAAAGGCTGAATAAATTTCCTATAAGTTTTATTTAGTAACCATTTCGATATCTTGTATAGTTTTCAAAAAACCATATTTACCTTTTTGCATTCGGAAAGTCTTATTTAATATTGCCATAAATCCAGAAAGCAGCAGCAGTCTTTTCAGGCTCTCCCTGTAGTACCTACTCCTCCGTGTATTTTTGTGGGCAACTCACACTTGACCAAAAATTAATACCTACCTATACGAAAATTGTTTACAACAAAAAAGAACTAAAGTTTCCAAAGATAGTTTTTCCGCATCTCATATGGGTGCGGATTTCCTCCTACATAGTACGGTCCTACCTAGTCTGTAAGTACCTAGTATAATTTAAATGAGTTTCTAAGCTAATTTTTACTGCTCCCTCGGTGGGGGAAGACAAGACATATCAAGCTTGATGGTGGTCACCGAATTTAAGAACTACTTATACCTGGTGGACATTGAGAGATACCCAAAGGGGTCTCTCTCAATGTCCGTGGGCCTCCAGATAAAGATCTGGAGGCCCATATCACCTCAAGATGCAGCATGCTGGCTCTGTTCATCGCAGGTGGTGAAGGGAGGGTCTAAATCAACTGCTACTGCTTTCTGGATCTATGGCGATATCAAATACAACTTTCCAAATGCGCGAAACTAAAAATGTTTTTTCCCCTAAATTACAGACTTTCAAAAGGGGATACCTCGAAAACTATGAAAACTCGAAAACTTACAAGATAGGTATTGAAATACTTAATGAGTAAAACTTACGGAAAATTGATTTAGTTTTTTATTTTGTTCACACACGCTATGCTGCTAGAACGCATGGTTTTCCGAGATGTAAGCGAAACACCAAAAAATGGTACCTTCAACCCCCCCCCCCCAGAGCTCATGGTTTTGATATGTTCACCTCCTAACTAGTCCAAACAAAGTTACGCTGTAAAAAATGTGTTTCTAGAATTTCCCTCTATGCTTTGAGCATTCGTTGACTAGATTAAACAACAACATTAAAATAAATTATTCGAATTTATGCCTTTTTATTCAATATTTATTCAATATACAATGATCGTCAATTCTTATCTTAAAATGTATGTGTAATTTCTTATGTTCACAGTCGTGTGCGGCAACAATGGGCAATATTGCCGGTAAAATACCGGGAATATTGCCAAAATTGCCGGCAATTTTGGCAATTATACAAAAAAAAATTTTTTTTTGTATATAATGTATACCATGATCTGTAAATGCTTATTTTAAGTGTGTTACATAGTTTTCGCACTCACTTTGACTTAAAATTAAGCAATTTTCCCAAATATTTCCACTCCCGGCAATATTGCCGGCAATATTTCCACCTATATTCCCACCTTGGGCAATATTGCCGGCAACGGCACATCTCTACTCACAAGTCTTTTAAGATTTATTAGTATGCAAAACGGAACTAATACCTAATAGTAAAGTCACACATAATTATAAATGTTGCAGAAAATATTTATTTTTTACATTAGAACTGACGCGATAAGATGGTTTTTTAGGCTTACATGACGATTAAAGTCACGATTAACGTGGTTTTGGTCGAAAAAAACTTTAATATAAATATTTATATCTTTAGGAGTTAAGAAAAACCCGGGAGATGGAGGAACGAGCAAGACGAAATCAATGATCTGGGGTCCCGTGATTTAGCTGAATTGGAAATTGGAAAGCATGAGCGAGTTTTTCCAGTGGGATGATTTGGCTACCAGTAACTTGAAATTGTCACATAATGTGTAGGTATGTATACCCAACTGGAATAATAATTATACCAAACGTTAACAATATTATGCCAAAGTAAATTAGGACAAAAAAACGTAAGGTATGCGAAAAATGGGAACCCATCATTTTATTTCTAAATTCGATCACAATGTAGCCTTCAAAAAAGATACACAGATAAATAAAACAGAGAAAACAGAGAAATAAAAATCATGAAAACATTAAAAGTAAGTAAGTAGAAAACATATCTTTAAAGCGGGTGACAAGCGAATTTTTTTCCTGGCGGGTACAAATAGGTTCCTAAGCCGACTATCTAAAAAAAGATTTATATCAATCTGGCCTGGACCACCCTGTATATTTTTTAAATGTCGTGCAATGCCAATGTTCGCATTAGGTAATTATTTTTTATTTAGTTTATATGCATTTGACTTTAGCGAGCCAGCCAAAAAAATATTATTGCTGTTCAATTCACAGCAGAGGACGATTCAGAAAAATAATATTTATTCGAGACTTAATATTATGTTGAAATTTTTCAATATATGTAAACTATTTCAACTGTTTGCAGTGCTAAGTGTTACAAATCTTGCCACAGTGATTAAATGTGTTATAAATTGGTTTGTCTGTATAAATCGGTAAGTGTCGATGATTTTAAGGCGCATAGTACCCTCAATAACCTTGAGCATGCGGGCGGAGCTAAACGCACACTTTCATATCTGCACCGCACACACTAATATGTCCCGAGCGTACCGCGATACCTCAAAACGATATCATAGACTATGCAGCGAGGCAGAAACGACGTGCGCGGCTAGCCGGCGGGCGCGGGCTTTTTTGCCTAAAATTTCAGAACAGAATGCCAATTGCACGGTACATTTTTGTTTAGATGAACACAAGATATTTTTAAAAGACTATACGTACCTACTTATACAGCGTGTTTCTTTATTTCCTATAACTTTAGGGTTATATTTTAGACGTAAAAATAATACAAAAAATTCTGCATTATGTGGTCCAAAAATGCATAGTTTCGAAGATATTCTAAATCTATACTAATATTATAAAGCTGAAGAGTTTGTTTGTTTGTTTGTTTGAACGCGGTAATCTCAGGAACTACTGGTTCAAATTGTAAAATTATTTTTGTGTTGAATAGACCATTTATTGAGGAAGACTATAGGCTATATAACATCACGCTATCATCAAAAGGAGCGGAGCAGTAAAGAGAAATGTTTCAATATCGGGAAAATGTATTCCATTTCGAGAGCGTCCGTTGCGTGCGATGCGTAAACGGTTAAACATACGCAAAAATTATGTACTACGGAATTATTCCTGATAAAAAATTCTAAAATAAAGTCCGCGAGAGCATATATTTATCTTTTAAGGTTAAGTCATTATAACCTTTTTTATGGAAATCAAATTTGATTTTAAGTAATGCATTATTTGCGATGGTATTTTCATTAACACGATATTAATCCTTATCCAAATAAATACGTTAATCATCACAAGCATTGAATTTTGAACAAAATTGCCCTTGACATCGTTTGATTTCAATGAATATCTTAGGAGATATCATAGTTTCAAAATAGTACCACAACAAAATTAAGAGTAATACCTAATAGAGCGGGAGCCAGCAACAGATTTCCATGACCAATTTCCTCTCAAGCGATAATTAGCAGACTACATAAGGGAGTCGTATCATAAAGATTCGTGGAAGTCAGCTGCGGTTCCGTCGGTGGGATAAGCAGCAATCGTCGTTCAAACATATAGGAAAAATATATTTTTTTAGTCATTTCCTCCCAACTGAAACCTGGTTTATATCGAAGATTACCTTAAAAAATCACGAAGAATAAAACAAATCAGCTGACTGTACCTTGGTGGAAAACACGTCAGCTGGTCACGCGAAAATGTAATTTTTTATTTTTATTTTCAGTGATTTCCTCTCAACTCAAATTTTGACCTGATGATAGGTAACATTAAGTTTTGGATAAAAACAAACGTCACCTGGCTGTATCTCGGTGGAAACATCGTCAGCTGATGCTTTGTAAATTACAAGCAGGACTACCGCTCTCAGCCTAAATGTGCATTCAGTTCAATGTTTTCAATTCCTCCCTACAGAAAACTTGTTTATATTGACGCTTACTCAATATCACGAAGAAAAAATACATTCAGCTAATGTTGACAGACAGTTATGTATCAAAATACAGAGTTATTCTTATTAAGCTGGGCATCAGGGACATATGTGATTCCGTAAGAGATACGAAAAAGCTTAGTTAGGAGACTTTAGCTCTTTTTTCATGATAAAAATTCTGGCATTTTTAGTTTTTTGGTCAAGTGTGAATTGTCCACTAAAATGAATTCACAAGGAACAATATTTCATCATCATCATCTCAGCCGTAGGACGTCCACTGCTGAACATAGGCCACCCCTTTTGATTTCCACTTATACCGGTTGGAAGCGACCTGCATCCAGCGTCTTCCGGCGACCTTTATAAGGTCGTCTGTCCACCTTGCTGGTGGACGTCCTACGCTGCGCTTGCTAGTCCGTGGTCTCCACTCTAGTACTTTTCGACCCCATCGGCCATCTGCTCTGCGAGCAATATGGCCTGCCCATTGCCACTTCAACTTGCTAATCCGGTGGGCTATATCGGTGACTTTAGTTCGTCTACGGATCTCCTCATTTCGGATTCGATCACGTAGAGAGAGAACAATATTTGGATTATTCTCTACGAACAATATTTGGATTATACAAAATATGCAATACCTTAAAAACTACTTAACCGATTTTCATGACACAAACTGTACAATTGTTTTTACAACAAGACCAACACATTAAAATAAAGTCCATTGCAATAACCCCAAAAAACAAAAAAAAATACATTTTCAAGTTACGTACTTATGATCAACATAATTATCTCATATAAGATTTATTTTTTAATGCTTTTCGACTCTGTTTCGTGTAAAGATCATTTCGTTGTATCGGAAGACAAAAATCAGGACGGCGGAAATTAGTCAAAGGACATCATTTAACATTCATCACGCTCCATACATTTTTTGGGCTTTCCTGAAAGTGCCGGCCAAAGTATTGAAAGTCGGCGATGAGATCACCGCTATGACGAGAGGTGTACGTAGTGGGAGGTGCGACAAGATGTAAATATTGTTTATAAGGAGATTCTCTTAAGATATTTTTTCTAATTAGAATTTTTGATTATGTTATTTGTTTGTGCTAAATTCTTATTAGAATACTGTATTTCTCTAATTAGACTTAATTAAAATACATTTCTTACCGAAACTAACTAGAAAATTGTACTAAAGTTTGATAATTAGGTTAATCATAATTACGTTACTTGAAAATGTATTTTTTTGTTTATGGGGTTATTGCAATGGAACTAGTGATGGGCAATGATAATAATCCGGTTAATATCATTTGGCTAATAATCGATTAATAGCAGTTAGTAGCCAGTTAATAGCCATTATGGATGATAACCCTGCTGTTAATGTTATTTAATATTTTTAGTGATTGAACCCATGGTTTTCAGGCTTAGGCCTGTCAGATTAGACTTCATTTTCATCATCTTTCTTTGTAGTAAATAAATGTGCAATTTAAAAATAATCGGGCCCTTTTAAAAAAAAATAATCAGCTATTTACGGGTACACTACGATAACATGAACTTCAAAATACCGATTTTATTTTCGTAATTCCGAATGGTTCAAAAATCCTAATATACCAACTCTAAATGATCAGTATTCGTGTTTTCATAAAAAAAAAAACAATATTCCTAACGTAAACTTCTCAAAATACCATGTTTGAATAGATCGAATAACAAAAAGACCGACTTAAATTTTTCAAAACTTAAAAAAAACATGAAAACCGATTATTAAAATACCGATTAATTAGAATTCCGAAAATTTAATTACGTTCGTTCTTGCATCCTTAGTATAGTTGCTGATTACCTCCTATCAAGGAATCTCGACGGAGCCCAGCTTCGTGGGGCTCTTATTTCTGTTTGCAAAGTTTAATGTAACCTAACACTTCGAACCTAACCTGTCCGAGTCCGGGTGCCCCAAGTCCCGAACTCCTTGCATCCTTAGTCAAGTTGCTGATTACCACCTACCAAGGTGGCCCGCTTCGCATGGCTCGTATTTCTGTTTGCAAGGTTCCGAGTCCAGGGGCCCCAAGTCCTGAGCTTACTTCGCTCGCTCTTGCATCCTTAGTCAAGTTGCTGATTACCACCTACCAAGGTGGCTCGAAGGAGCCCCGCTTCGCGTGCCTCGTATTTCTGTTTGCAAGGTTCCGAGTCCAGGTGCTCCAAGTCCTGAGCTCACTTCGCTCGCTCTTGCATTCTTAGTCAAGTTGCTGATTACCATCTACCAAGGTGGCTCGACGGAGCCCCGCTTCGCGTGGCTCGTATTTCTGTTTGCAAGGTTCCGAGTCCAGGTGCTCCAAGTCCTGAGCTCACTTCGCTCGCTCTTTCATCCTTAGTCAAGTTGCTGATTACCACCTACCAAGGTGGCCTGCTTCGCGTGGCTCGTATTTCTGTTTGCAAGGTTCCGAGTCCAGGTGCTCCAAGTCCTGAGCTCACTTCGCTCGCTCTTGCATCCTTAGTCAAGTTGCTGATTACCGTCTACCAAGGTGGCCTGCTTCGCGTGGCTCGTATTTCTGTTTGCAAGGTTCCGAGTCCGGGTGCCCCAAGTCCTGAGCTCACTTCGCTCGCTCTTGCATCCTTAGTCAAGTTGCTGATTACCACCTACCAAGATGGCTCGACGGAGCCCCGCTTCGCGTGGCTCCTGCAAGGTTCCGAGTTTCATACTGTTTTACTTAGCATAATGAAATTCAGTACAATATTATTGCCCGGCTCGAATGGGGGACAGCAATGCCTTGCTTTATTCCTTGTTTGCATGACATATAATTTGACATTTACGAACAAGTGGTGTGATAAGAACGTTATGCGCGTACGAAGTCGCGGGCAAAAGCTAGTGTAACATAAAAGTGCGCAATTTGATGCTCTATTGTCTTCGAATATTCGAATCTGTAACGTTACATTACAGGTGAATGCTCGCGATGAGGGAGTGTCCTTACTGACTTTTGGAATGGGATGTTTATTTTTAAATATTGGCCCAGTTCATAAATATATTGCATTGCTTTATATTTTCTTAGATTTCCCGAAAAATGTGTACTTATTCATTTTATTATTAACACTTTTTCACATACAAAAAGGTGAAAATAAATAAAAAGAATAACAATACATTGAATCACACTACGTACACGCACCCAATTTATATTCATACCCACAGATTTACAATAAAAAGAAAAAAAAAATAGTTTCTTTGACAATACATTAATAGCAGGGTTATTAGCCATTGGATGGCTAATAATGGCTGTTAATGAATTATAATCGATAATAACTCAAAGCATCCGGCTAGTTACCCATCTCTAAATGGAACTAATTTTAATGTGTTGGTCTTGTTTTAAAAACTATTGTACAGTTTGTTTCATGAGAATCGGTTAAGTAGTTTTTAAGGTACCTATTGCATATTTTGTACAATCCAAATATTGCTCCTAGCGAATTCATTTTAGTGGACAATTCACACTTGACCATAAAATAAAAATGCCTTATACTGAAAAAAAAGCTAAAGTCTCCTAAGTTTTTTCGTATCTCATACGGAATCACATATGTTCCTGATGCCCACCTTAATAAGAATAACTCTGTATTTTGATCCATAACTGTCTGTAAACATTGGCTGAATGTATTTTTTCTTCGTGATATTGAGTAAGCGTCAATATAAACAAGTTTTCTGTAGGGAGGAATTGAATTGAACTGAATGCACATTTAGGCTGAGAGCGGTAGGCCTGCTTGTAAATGTATAAGCATCAGCTGACGATCTTTCCACCGAGGTACAGCCAGCTGACGTTTGTTTTTATCCATAATTTAATGTAAACTATCATCAGGTAAAATTTGAGTCGAGAGGAAATCACTGAAAATAAAATAAAAAATTACATGTTCGCGTGACCAGCTCACGTGTTTTCCACCAAGGTACAGTCAGCTGATTTGTTTTATTCTTCGTGGTTTAAGGTAATCTTCGATATAAACCAGGTTTCAGTTGGGAGGAAATGACGAAAAAAAAATTTTTTTCTACGTGTTTGAACGGCGATTGCTACTTATCCCACCAACGGAACCGCAGCTGACTTCCACGAATCTTTATGATACGACTCCCTTATGTAACTAGTCTACTAATTATGACTTGAGAAGAAATCACTGACGAAACTTTGCTCTGGCTCCCGCGCTATAATGACTGCCTGGTCATGTCATAATTGCGGCGGTAAGATCCCTCTTTGAGAAGTGGTTGGAGATGCGCTGCGGCGTCCTCACCTTCAAGCTGACGCAAGTCCTCCCGGGCACGGTTGTTGCGGGAGGTACTTCAGGGATTCGCTGGCAGGCGAGGGGAATGAGGAGTAGTTGGAACGCGCTCCGTGGGTTATTTTCTTATTTGTAGGAAATTTAAAAACGTGGGTTTAAATTTTTTAAATCTATGAATTATTTTATTATTTTTTCGTAGGTATCCCAATCAGCAAACCCTTTCGTTTAATACCCATATCATGGGGGTGCATTTCAAATAGTCAATCCGCCATCTTCGATGTCCGCCATGTTGGATTTAAGACACATAACAAATTTTTTCATATTCCTAACAGCAAAACCTTTCATTTGATACCCATATCATTGGGGTGCATTTCAAATAGCCTGTCCGCCATCTTGGACGTCCACCATATTAGATTTATTTAAAGAAGAATGCTAAAAAAAAACCCAGAGTCGATTAAAATAATTTATGAACAACAAAATAGACCATAAGTCAGAGGACATAAATACGCTATTCGTTTCGCATAAAACCATAACCAAACAGGCCAGCAGCATATACAGGGTGAAAATTTTTCAACTGGGCGTGAATGGCTTTAGCCGAAACTATAAGGAATATCAAAAAACGTTGAAAGGAATCTCGAGCCCAATTTTAAAGAAAACTGGAACTGCATCATTGGATTTAGGAAAATCAATAATCCTGGCCAGGAATCGAACCCTCTAATTTTGGAAAAAAAACACACCCTGTATTATTACACCATTCGATAGTGTTACTAATAAGGATCAAATTCTGGGAAGTAATCATATACGGCAAACTTAAGGAAGTAGCTGATTTGAAACATTATTGAAATAGTTGACTTGAAACATTATAAAAAATCGTAACATTTTTTTTTTACTTGGTGATGGATTAATCGAAAACTATTATTGGTTTTGGGTTATAGCATGTATACTCTACCTTGCCACACATAAGTCGTTTTAATCGATTCTGGGTTTTTGCTCCATATATTTTTGGGCATTCCTCTTTATTTATAAGTCACGTGACTATTTTTTTTCGTATTTCTGACAGAAAACCCTTTCATTTAATACCCATATCATCGGGGTGCATTCCAAATATCCAATCCGCCATCTTGGATGTCCGCCATGTTGGATTTAAGACACGTGACTATTTTTTTCGTATTTCTGACAGAAAAGCCTTTCATTTAATACCCTTATCATCGGGGTGCATTCCAAATAGCCAATCCGCCATCTTGGATGTCCGCCATGTTGGATTTAAGACACGTGATAATATAATATTTTTTGTACGAAACTAAATAAAAAAAACTTGAGAGGTGTCAAGGGACACCCGGATGGAACGAAGTTCCTTTCGATTAATTAGTGAAGGAATTGTAATAAAATTTTATTTTTTTATTGTTATAATAATATTTTTTGATTTTTGTTATTTGACATCTGGGATTTCTATTTTGATAATAATATCGGTTTCAACACCCTCAAAAACAACGAAAACGACATCCATGATGAAAACCTCGATAATTTTGGCAGCCGCCACTTTGGATTTACATTTTGACTGCAATATTGGATTCAACACCCTCAAAAACCATGAAAACGACACCCATGACGAAAACCTCGATAATTTTTTCAGCCGCCATCTTGGATTTACATTTAAACTGCACCATCGGTTTCAACACCCTCGAAAACCATGAAAACGACAACCATGACGAAAACCTCGATAAATTTATGCAGCTGCCATCTTGGATTTACATTTTGACTGCACCATCGGTTTCAACACCCTCGTAAACCGTGAAAACGACACCCATGACGAAAACCTCGATATTTTTTGTAGCCGCCATCTTGGATTTACATTTTGACTGCACCATCGGTTTTAACACCCTCGAAAACCATGAAAACGACACCCATGACGAAAACCTCGATATTTTTTGCAGCCGCCATCTTGGATTTACATTTTGACTGCAACATCGGTTTCAACACCCTCGAAAACCATGAAAACGACACCCATGATGAAAACTTCGATAATTTATGCAGCGGCCATCTTGGATTTACATTTTGACTGCACCATCGGTTTCAACACCCTCGAAAACCATGAAAACGACACCCATGACGACAACCTCGATATTTTTTGCAGCCGCCATCTTGGATTTACATTTTGACTGCACCATCGGTTCCAACACCCTCGAAAACCGTGAAAACGACACCCATGACGAAAACCTCGATATTTTTTGCAGCCGCCATCTTGGATTTACATTTTGACTGCACCATCGGTTTCAATACCTTCGAAAACCATGAAAACGACACCCATGACGAAAACCTCGATATTTTTTGCAGCCGCCATCTTGGATTTACATTTTGACTGCAACATCGGTTTCAACACCCTCGAAAACCATGAATAATCTTCGCGACTCCACCCCACTCCACTCCACTCCGCTCCGCTCCGCTCCACTCCGCTCCACTCCACTCCACTCTTTGAGCTCTAGCACTCTTTCGCAACGCGCGATAAGGAACTTCGTTCCAATAAACACATTACCCTCCTTTGCGTCGCGCAGTCGGATAAAAGTGTCGTGCCAACTTTTCGTAAGATTTTTTTCCGTCCAGCCCCCTTTCACAACGCGCGATAAGGAACTTCGTTCCAATAAATAATAAAATTTATTTAGCGCATAGGCATACACAAAATTACTTTTATAAAAAAAAATGTGCTAGGGACTCATAGCGTGAGACTTTGTCCAATAAGTATAATATGTATAAAGTAACATAAATTAGTACCTAGTATTGCTCTACGAGTTGAGAATGTACTCTCGCGAACATCTACGGCTGACCCTCAGATCAACTGACCACTAATTATCTAGCAAAGGCATTTGTTACCAACTTGCATAGCTTGATAACGTCACTCCTAAAACAAACCAACTATCTATTAATTTTATGATTATTTAAATGTTTGTTTACGCTATAATAATAATATCGGAATCTTACTTTGCTTGATATAATGTTTGTTGTCCTGCAATAGATGTAAGTATTTTATAATTTTACATTTCTAATTAGGTGGATAAGTTTCATCCATCATAAACTGCACCGTTAATATAGATATTTATTTATTTACACAATATTTTAAAATTAACAAAATGTACAATATAAACAGTATTACACAAAAAAAGTATTTACATTCACATAAACACCAGTCAAAGTATCAATAAAGCGTCCATGCGCGGGCGGGATCAATTTGGATTACCTGAAGCGCGTTACTCTATAATGCACACTAACGCAAAAACCACGTAAATACTTGCACAAACACAAACGTGTACGCATAGTCGAACGATAGCGCGAGCGGAGCAGCGAGCGACACAGCCTCCCCGTCTGAATGCTAACGCGCGACTGCCGCGGGCCGCCCTCGCCCGGTTTTATATATGGAAATCTTAATAATTGAATGTTCCTTGTATGAAGTCGGTTAAAAATATTGACTGATTTACATGAGCGTTGCTCACTTTGTAGTAAATTTTAACACCGATTGATCTATTCAAAAATATTTTAAATAAACGAAACCGTTTAGAAGTTCTGAGCATTTATTTGAAAAAAATAGCGTGTTGTTAAATATTTTTTTACAGCTCAACTATTTGTCTTAAGAAAATAAAATTTACTCACATTGTTGTACATGAATCTACAGTAAACATATTTTTTTTTTCAATCTTTACACCCAGCCGTTAATGAGGACGATGCTTTAGAATGTAACGTTTTTACGGCTTAAAAGGCGCGAAGGCCCTTAAGTAGACAAAACGATATTTAAATCTGTTTGCAATTTAGTTTCCAAACTTGTAGACGAATTATGTGAATTTTATAGTCTGCGCTAAATGCGATTTCAAACATTTTAGAATTATATCGATAGTTCTAATCGTTTTGAAATCAATTCCAATTACAAACAGTTTACATTCTCATTATTTTATTTCAACAGTAGGTAGCGTTGGCCAAGACAAGGCTGATTCAAGATTAGGTTAAAATTCCCTATCAGTTTTGCGGACTAAAAAACCTGATTTTTGGCTTAATATTCAGTCATTGACAAGGTCAAAATCCAGAAAAGAAACACAAACACCAGAGTTATCAAACGCGACAATAAAAACACAGAACACGTAACCATATGCAGCTCAAATAGGCGCCATTTTGTTTTTATTGCGAAACTAGCAATTGGCGCCAAAACAGGCAAATTTTAATGTGTCTTTAATTACATTTCATTCTGTATGCTGAATTCGTATTGCTGAAGGCTGTAGGGAAACCTTTAATGCAATGCCTACAAGAATAGCGTGACCAATAAATACATAAAAAGTGTTTTTTTTTATGTTTGTTCCTATCACGTAAAAACGGCTGGACCGATTTGGATTTTACAGACACAAAAAGTTGTCGTCATAAAGAATACTTTTATTCCTGCAATATTCCGGCCCAATTATCAAACTATTCACGAGCAAAACCAAGGGCTATTTCTGGTGTTCAGTTGTTCGATGTGTTGCGAAATAAAATACAAGACAAGATAACCAAAATGTATCCAGTTTTAATTGAAATGTCAAGGTTTTACATTAAATTGAAGTGGTTAACAATAACAAGAGCTTTAATGTTTATTTGATAATGGCCTTAAACTTCTGCACAGTAACAATTGAAATTCATATACCTAGGTAAATAATAAATAATATTGTAAGCTCCACTTCAATTTTATTTGATGGTTAACTAACCTTCAGAAGCTGAAAATGAAATAATATTAGTGATCGTTAAGTGGCCGAAAATCGACCATAATAAATTCTTTTGAATTTTAAGTTTGTGCCTTTTGTACCAGTTTCTTATCCGCCATTTTGATTTTTGTTTAAATAGCTTCTACGTGCTTTTAGATAGGATTATTTCATTTAACGCAATTTCAGTATTTAAAATGCGTGGAAAAACTAATATTCAATTAGTTTTATATTGCGGAAGTATCATTTTTAGGGTTCCGTAGCCAAATGGCAAAAAACGGAACCCTTATAGATTCGTCATGTCTGTCTGTCTGTCTGTCCGTCCGTATGTCACAGCCACTTTTCTTCGAAAGTATAAGAGCTACCCTGTTGAAACTTGGTAGGTAGATGTATTATGTGAACCTCATTAGGATTTTTGTACAAAAATAAAAATAAAATTAATTTTGGAGGTTGCCCCCATACTTACAATCGAGACACAAAAATTTTTTTTCACCGAACCCATACGTGTGGGGTATCTATGAATAGGTCTTTAAAAATGATGTTGAGGTTACTAATATCATTTTTTTCTAAACTGAACAGTTTTCACGAGAGACACTTCCAAAGTGGTAAAATGTTGGTCCCCCCTATGTACAATCGACAAAGTTGAATCATGACCCATTTTGACGTAAAAATCGTTTGAATCCGTCAAATTGACAAAGATCAAAGTCGTTTCCATGGATATGTATGTTTACGCGAATGTGGACCTAATTGTATTTGAATGTCTGTAAGAAAATAAGCTTATGGTGGGTCATATGATTCAACTTTGTCGATTGTACATTACCATGCAAACTTCAATTGAAAATTGGTTTGAACGAGATCAAGTAATTAGTTTTTTTTTTAATACGTCATTAATCGTAAACCGCAATTTACCTTTTAAAATTACAACCAACTACATGAACTTTTATATTATGTTACTTGCTGCTACGGAACCCTTTATGGGCGAGTCCGACTCGCACTTGGCCGGTTTTTGTTTAATAAACATCAAAACATTAAAAAATAAAGAAATAATGTGTCACTACTTGTACCTAGGTACATGTTTGACAGCTCATATCTCGCAAACGAGACGAAAAAAAAACAAAATGGCGAGCGGCTCCTGGCATACTCCCCATACAAAAATGTTCAAACCCCTTTAATAACTTTAAATTGGAAAAATCAATTGTAGTATTAATAAAACAATAAAGATAATGAATTTTGTCAATAGACAAGAAACCGGATACATGTTGGATTCCTGTCAGCCAATTAGAACTTAATTAGTTACTATCATTCCAGGTTAATCGATAAAATAATTTCTAAGTTTCGACAGAAACACAAACAATTTACCATGTTTTGAGCGCTTGACCTCCGCTAAATTGAAGAAATGATGACTGTCATTATTTTGTTTATCCTCATTTTTGCATATTCCCTCCTAGTAGGCAATTTGAATACCTACAGCTACCCTTAAAAAATGTTTGAAATAATCGTATAACAACGTATGGGAAATAATATGTATTTGATAATGTCTCGAAAAATGACTTCAACTTCAACAAGACACATATGCCTAGTTCTCGAACGCAATACCTATGTCGGAACTATGTAGCACTATCTCAAACGTAAAAGGAAATAATGTTTTGCAAGCCGCACTCACTAGCCTAGGAAAGAAATACAACGCGATGGTTAGCTAACCTTCACCTCAGGACGGGACGGTTCGTTTCCGACACGAATGAGGCGGTCTGCCTGCATTGCAGATTAGCTATAACACGAATGCTCTATATTATTAGATCTCATCCTCGTGGGTTCGTGTTTCCGAAGATTGACGAAGTGCAAACTTTTGTTGGGAGAACTTTAGGCTGTACTGAATCATCATCATCATCAGCCTATAATGTTCCCACTGCTGGGACACAGGCCTCCTCTCTGTGAGAGGGAGTGGGCCATAATCCACCACGCGGGCTCAGTGCGGATTGGTAGATGCCACATGTCTTCGAATTTTTGGTTCTAGGTCATGCCGGTTTCCTCACCATGTTTTCCTTCACCGTTTTGAGAGCAGTGGTGATGGAATAAATTACACAAAGTAATGCGCCTGGCGGGGTTCGAACCCACGACCTACAACTCGTAAATCGGGACCGATACCACTGGGCCACCACTGCTCTGTACTGAATGAGTTCTATGAATCATTGCATTGCGGTTTAGCTATAACATGAATGCTCTAAATGAGATTTCATCAACGCGCGCGCATTTATTTTCGAAGTCAGACGATGATTTTGACTTTTCCTAGAAGCTCTGCACTGTATGACTTCTATTGAAGTATTAAGAGCAGTACCGACATTGATGGAACCCTGAGAAAAATTGTTCCTTGAAACAAACTTCCAAGAATTACAAATTAGGGGTCACACGTCACGGTTTCTCACTTCGGACAAAACGAGTAGGTGTCACAAAGAAATTCAAACTATTTGTGCCCTTCGGGAATTTTAAGAAGATGACAAGCAAAGTAAGTGAGATCATTTTGGAAAAAACCGATATCCTCAGTGGCTGGTGGTGAGATGGAATATAAAAACATACCTGTTCATATTTTGGAAATCCTATACGCTTGGTAGTTTCGCGTATTATTGTACTGCAGCTTGTTATTTTACCTAAAACATTAATCGATTGATCCTCTACACCTTTTAAAGATAATGAAAATGCCCATTGCAAATGATGATTAATTAATGACGTAGCGAATGCACTAAGATGGCCTTATCAATGCCAGGCGCTTTAATTAAATATTTGTACTACTAAGAATTTACATATTTTTTAAAGTCAGCATTTTGCCATTTATGCTGAAGAGTTTGTTTGTTGGGTTGAAAGCACTAATCTCAGGAAGTACAGTCACGAGCAATAACATGTAAACTCTTAACAAAATTCAAATGCAATTTACTCGTAAAATACTGGTCCCCACTTTGAAATAAGACCTTTTTCATTTTACATAGTATGGCTTACAAAATAGAAGTCTAATTAAAAAATCAGAAGTTTAATCAATATGGTAGCAGAACATCGCTTTTGAATACTGCTTAGTGTTTACATACTATTGCTCGTGACTGTACTGGGTCGAATTAGAAAACTATTTTTGTGTTGGATTTTCCATTTATCGAGGGAGGCTATTGGCTATAACCAAAAGAACCAAATGATTTCTTTAAAGCGGCCGATATAAATATTATCAATATTTGACGGTCCATGGCTATTAGCAATTGAATTCTCAACACTTACTACGGAAATATTATATCAGTAGGTAACATACAAAATATTCAACCTTTAACGTTCCCACGGCTGGAACTCAGGACTCGTCTCTATGAGAGCAACTTTCAAAATTAACAAATGCCTTTCCTGCCCAGACAGCTTAATTTTTCAGAATTCCAATTTGGGCCCGAAATCCCTCTGAGGATTTTCCGTTATACTCGTACCTTATAGTTTTGGTCTCGCCAGGATTTTGTTCCGTCTCTTCGAGCATTACCCTTTCTCCTTATCAATCAATCAAGAGAGCAATCCTTGTACTGAAGTTTTCATTTAATGAAAGAAATTAATATTTACGGTAATAATATTCTTCTTCTTCTCAGTCGTACACTCCTGGCGGAGTGGTCGTGGTCATGGATAGTCTGCTTGGTTGGTTGAGGTTTTTGCGAGTTTTCTCCATTTCTCCCTATTCGTAGCACTGCGTGTACATTGAGTAAGGGTACACTTTGTAGATGATTTAATGAGATCTGTCCATCGTCAGTGAGCGGCCGCGAGAACGATGCCCTTCAATGATGATGGTAATAATATACTCGTACATAAATGTACGAGTATGTGCTATGATTATTATTCTCATAAACCCTCGTATTTACAAATGCTTCGATTCGTTAACGCCAAAAACGTGAGACATGTGACTTCCCTAATCAAAATCGATTCGAACCATTTTTGAATACGGAAGAAATACGAATATTTTGGCTTATGCCTAAACCACTAATTTTCACAACTGGTACGACCTGTATTTTAAGCAAAAAATTTTTATTGCTGATGCGTTGTTGATAACATTAATAGTCTAGCTTTTTATTAATTAACAAAGTCATTACAATATGGCAAGAGAATTTAATGACTCACACCATGGCCACTAAGCACAAACTCTATTTAATTCTATCAAACTTAATGAGGCCAAAGAACAGCATTTCGTTCACAGTTAACCGACCAAGATGCTACCACCAACAATTTTTATTTCAAAAGAATACATAACATAACGATTGATTTTATTTACGTAATGGTTGAGCAGAACTTCAAGGTAGATTTGTTAAATTCGTAGCAAATTAATTATTTACCGACGATATTTGACTATAATTGCGTTAAAATCTTTCACAAGATCTGCAAAAGTGAATTTAGTAATTATCAAAATGGTAAAGGAAAATAACAAAAAGGTGTTCTAAAAAAAAATTGATTTAAGAAGACATGTGATTTAGAAGCCCCATTCCCACTACCATAGAGGAGACCTGTATCCCAGCAGTGGAGAACTTATAAACGATGCCACATATGATGGCACATATGATGACACATAACAATGTGGCAAAACCACAGAACAACGAAGACGATGAATGCGATAAGGAAAGCAATCAAGGAAGGTTAATCAAGATTCAAGAGGCTTGGCAGTTGATCGTAGCGTATGACGTTATCATTGTACAGAAACGAGGTTTGCTTATTTCCTGATTTATGATTTCCTTAGTGATTTCTTTGGATTAAGTAAAATAAATAAGGATGTTAAGAAAACCAGTACCGGAACCTGGTTCTTAAAACAAAAGCGTTTCTGGATATATAATTATGTATTACTATGAAATGAAAATGCTGATTGATAAAACCTTCACTATCAATGAAATATATAGGGACCCTTGTGCCTAGACTAGAGACCCAACATAGACTGATCGGTAACATTGGGGGGAATGAAGGCCCAAGGTAGAACCTAGGAACATTATGAATTGATGTTCAAGTTCAGAAACATGAACAATAAAGAATTCACAGAAACGGGAAAATTTTCGAATAAAGAAGCTAAGGAAATATTACTATTGAATCAAGTCTTATTGACCTCTCTCGCATCAATGAATCGCCGGTGTAATCTATTGTTTCTTAACGGCCTTATTATAGGATATTTATAATGAGAAACACGTAAATAAGGAGAATTGTTTGCGTTCAGAATTGGATATTGACATCAGCAAAGGTTTTGTTTCTATATGTAGGGCCGAGAACCTCAATAGCTTTTGCGTTTGGCTTCGTCTATGTAGTCGTTGGAAAATTGGAAAATAATATTTGTCTTAATTCAAATCATGTCCTTTTTATCTATTTACATTTTCTTCATTTCTTAGAACATAATCATTAGGACGTAATAAATTAATACCGTGATCTCCAACAAATTCTAAGTAGCATTTTGTCATATTTTTAATCATCATCTTCCTCTTCTTGTGTCCTATTACTTGTGGCTTGTGAGCTTAGAAGCAGTAAATGACTCTACATCTTTTTTGATACCTATGCACTTTTCCAGTTAAATTTTTTCGCATCATCATTACTGCCCTGTTCCCAATTCATTTAGGGGTCTTCAAATACCTTCCTCTTACTTGTACTACTTTCTATTCTCTACTACTTGTCATTCCAGCAGTCAATTTAACTCTTTCCATATTCGCTTTGACCAAATCTGGGAGTTTTGTTCAAGCACGTAGGTGATAAAAGACACTCCAAAGCAAAAGTGGATAGCCTTATTGAAAATACCGATTACACAATATATGAACTTGAACAATGACATAAAAACCAGATATAGGTTGCCTAAAGTGACTCAGGCTGTAATCGAGCCTTGTGGTAAGTATTATCTCATCGACATCACAATTGGAGTTGATTTTCTACGTCAGTAAATAAATGTCAGGAGTTGATACAGTTGAAACGATGGATGATATGGTTAAAAGATGAGATGACTCAGGTCATGATGAGTAAAGACAACTAACAGAAATGTATGGAAAATGTTATGCAGCAGCGCCGAACTCAAATTTATTAGGATAAAGGGCGTAGAATATAAGAATTAATCCCCAGGCTCAACTTAAATAATGCACAAAAAATCACATGTGATTTTATTCCTACACGCTGATCACTAATATCTAATCAATTTCAATGTGAATGACTGGTTCCAGCTTGAAAATATGGTTTATTCCGGAAATCCCTATTAGGATCAGGATAGTAACTATTTTTCTAAAAATCCTTAATAGTATTGGCCATAATAGGTGGTGCCGTACGAACTTGCGAAGGTCAAGGCGGGTCGCAAGTAGGCGAGATAATTCTAGAAACTGATTTAGCAACAAGTATAAAAAAATAACAAATTCTACAAAAAATCTTTTTGATAGAGATCAGGTAGTGCCTAATAAAAAAAGAGGTCTTAGCTAAAAAGATACGCAAATTAAAAGCAAAATTGAGAAGCTTTTAAAGTTTAACTATACAACATAACGGGTCGGCACTCGGTGATAAAGCCAAACGTGTTTGATACGAAAACAAAGACAATCTCGCTCAGCAATAGAATGTATATGGTCTGTTTACAGCCTGCGCAGACGCATCTTGAATGTCAATGGCTTTAATGCCACCCGCAGTAACCTTATTCGTTGTATGAATATCAGGTGTGAATTAAATAAACATAAAATCATGTAGAGGGAATGACCTCGGGACGCTTTCAAAATCACATGTCTTGGACAACCATAGTGAAAACCAGAAGGGCAACAAAATAAGGGCATGTTACCACGATTCATCTGCCAATTGAATAGACTATAAACTTCTTTGTTCTCCAAAACGGTTCTTTTTTCATACAGTTTGACGTCTAAAACTGTTATGATGTCAAAAACTGGAATTTAAATTAGTAATTATAACAGTAAAAACCTAATAATTTTAATTTAAAAATTAAATTAAAATTATTAGGTTTTTACTGTTATAATTACTTATGAAAATTATAAATGTTCATTTTTCTCTCGGCTAGAAGTATCACTAGTAGTAGTGATACTTCTAGCCGAGTTAAAATCTTACCACAAGAAAAATTAACATCTGTTGAACACTTGTATAAAAGAACTGTCATAGCGGCATTTCACGTTGAAGGGTAGTTTTGGAGTCACACTTTTTTTGGACAAGCGTTCAACAGATGTTTATCTTTTTGTGGTAAGGCGGTAATGGTTTTATTTTTTGGTATTCCAGATTTAATTGAATTAACACTTTAGAATTTTTCAGCCAGCATCTTGAAGATATGTGTTCCATGACATTACTTTATTTTACTATGTTACTAAGGTGTTAACTATTGACAAGGTAACAAAAGTACAAAAGCGTCAACAACCTTCAAAATGCCATTTAACAGTTGGTACAAATATGCGGTTTTGTTATTTTAAGTGTTGAATGACCAAAAAACATTTTGCTTAGCACACGTCGGACCTTGTCTATTTGAAAACAGAACAAAATAAAGAGAAGCTGTTGATAGAAAAAAAAAGAATTTTTATTTTTATTTGTTTAGGTATTTAGGGTCGCTTTATAAGTTTTTAACATATAAGGTCATTAGCGACCACAGTTAACAATATAATAATATACTTAAGGATAAGGATACAATGCGAATTTAAAACTGTTTCTTTATTCTTTTTCTTATCTATTCAAATTCAAACTGCTAACGAAATTCAAACAATGGTTGGCGCTGGCACCTAGCTAGGCTGGTTGTGATAACGGTAATGGTAACCACAAATGCCACTTTCTTTTTCATATCGAAACTAAAATTCATCATCATATTTGAAGAATCCTGACCTCATCCCAACTGTCCCCCTTCTAACATCGCACATCTAGACGCACGGCAAATTATCATCCTTGTCGCTATTTCACCAATTCGCACTAAGCGTTTCCAAACGTCTCTATAATGCGATCAGCAAAGGAGCGGAACTCTCTGCCTGCGCTGCGTCTGTATTTCTGAACGCATGCAACCCTATACTTCAAAGTTGGATTGAACAGGCTTCTTCTGGGTAAGGTCGCTCCATCATTGACCTTGTTTCCGTCACTCTTGACCTAGACTAAGGTCTAGAACAAACCCATCGTACAAATAAACAAATAAAAAATAAATTCAATGGTATTTTATTCACAGCGGACCTAATTTAGCAAATACCTCAACCTCAAGAATTTATTTAAAATTTTGCTAATGTTACTAATTTGGTGAAATCATGAATAGGGAAACTTGTTTCTAATGTGGCTACCACCGATACTGGTTTTATTTAGTTTGTGGACTATAATTATTGTATTTTATACATATTATGTAGATAATCTATTTATGCTGTGTGTCGAGAGAACGGTTTAGAAAAAGAGTTCTTAAGCAAAAAAGTTGCAGACAAAAATTGATTACATGAACAAGAAAACAATGTGTGTGAAATCAAAACAAAGACGTTTTAGAGGAAATAGATAAGTAATAATCATTCCAGTTATGGTGACCGTTAAGAAGAACCAAACAAAGATGCGGGAAAAAATCGAAATCAATATTGGAATGTAAATCTGCCTCACGCTAAAATCACCGGTAGACAAAATTATAAACTGGCAAATAATTTCAACGGTCAACGATCACGGGTGATCACGGTCTTATAATCTTACGTGATGTTTTGTAAATACAAATGATTCATTAAACAAATGCAATCTTGCATAACTGATGAAGTAATCAAAATAACTGGAAAATAAATGACATATCTACAGTTCGCGATAAAATCAAGATAACAACGTGTTTAGAAGAAATCGATAACAACTGCATTATGCCCTGCATTGATAAACTATGACATCATTATACTTTCTCGGTCCAACTTGGCTGCAGAGGCAGGTGTCCCTAGTGGCCTTGCGCAAGAGTGGGCCGCCGGTGTTCGTGAGCCGAGCCGCAAGATCGGGCGCAGTCGTTCGAGCGCACTGGCGCAGGCGCATTGATTCACGAACAAACTAAAAGTTACGCTGTTCATTCACAAAACTAGTTCGTTAAACTGTGTGTGAGATTTTTAGTGAGAACTTACAAGTGTTGTGCCCAGTGACAGGTATTTGACAAACCTGTGGTCATGCTCCAAGGTCTTCGGCGTCCCGAAGGAATGAAATGAAGGGGAGGAGTTACAAAGCGCCCAGTAAGCTTCCCGTGGTGCTGGGGAAAGTACTCCTGCGCTGGATCTTCACCAAAGCCGACCTTGTGTTCTTTGTTTACCGGTTGGTCTCTTATCTATGATTTAACATGCTTCCTCGTACTTGATACTCGGTACCTCACGACTCAGTATTTATAAATAATGATTGATTAAAAATTAACATAAGTTCATTCCTTGATTGTTACACAAAGTGTTTTAATCTATTGTTGATCATTTTATTCGTGGTCATCTTTATACTTCAGATGTTACTTTTGACTATTCATCATAACAAAAAATATTAACATCTTTATCGCACTGGCCATTCCAATGAGGAAAACTTGGATTAGGTTCAAAGTAACAACATTTAATTTCGCTGTTAAAACATTAATAACAAAACAAAATAACACAATACGAAACAAATATTGAAGAAACTTTCCAAAATCCACAAAAAAATAACTCTAAATTCATGTTAAAAATGTCAATTCATACAAATCTTAAGCATGGTAGCACGAGGAATCCATAAGAACAAGTTCTATCACTCCTCAAAATCTTCGTTTTATTCTGAATCCATGGATGTTAAGAACCCGACAAGTGAAAATACAAAAGAAGGGAAGAATCTCTTTCTCAAAAAATAATAGCAACATGCACATTTGCACAATACTTGGAGACAAGAAATATCGTAAATATAAAAGTGGGACGATATTCTTCACAGGGTAGATATACTAGCTAGAGACCGCTTGATGAGTTCAGCAACAAGCATAAGCATAATCCACCTTTAGTGTTCCCATTGATTGTTAAGACACAGGTCTCTTCGCTGTGAGAGGGCTATGGTAACACCCCATTCAAGCCTAGTGCGAATTGGTAGATGTCTCATGTCTTCGAATTTTCGTTATGGGTCATACCGGCTACCTCAGGATGTTTTCGTTCACCGTTTTGAGAGCGGTGGTGATGAAATAAATTATCGGCTGGCCACCACTGCTCCTTGGCTAGTAGAATCAATGGATCATGTTCAATGGTGTGCGAATGAAATGGCCTATTACATTGTCTATGATATCGGTAAAAAACCGGCCAAGTGCGTGTCGGGCCACGCACAGTGTAGGGTTCCGTAGTTGCCCATCAAAATACTTATGCGAACTAATTAAAATGATTCGCTGAATTTAATTTTAAAAAGAAGAATTTTCAAAATCGGTCCAGGCGTTTTTGAGAAATCGGGGAAAATACATAAAAAAAAAGATTACGACGAATTGAGAACCTCCTCCTTTTTTTGAAGTTAGTTAAAAATTGTTGACAATAAAAACCTACCTATCCCCAGAACATACCCACCTATTATAGCTGTAAAAATAAAGTTTACAAACTTACATTTGCAGTTGAAGAACATGCTCTGCGATACATTTTGTTTAGGAAAATATGCTATCCAAGTACGTTTTATAAGTTGGTCGACTATTACTCGTAAACTTGTAAAGCCTACTTAGTCATGATAATTTTCCTTCAAACTTCGTTATATATACTACTATTGCAAATTTTTTCACACCCCCAAACATAACCGTTTAGCTGGTAGAGGGGGGGGACACTCGAGTCGAGCAAAAATTAGCACTTTAAAGCTTATTATTTCACAAACGAATCTTTTTATCAAAAATTATTAATGGAAACTATCAATATTTTTTAAAGACCTATTTAATGATACCCCACACTAAGGGGTACGCGAGAAATAAAAAAATCATCCCCACTTTACGTGTACAGGAGGTACCCTAAAAAAAATATTTTACGAGATTTTATTTTACCACTTTTTCGGCACAAAAAATCCGTATATTTACACCAAATTACAGCTTTCTAGTACTGGGCGTCTCTGAGCTAAACTGCGGACAGACGGACGGACGGACGGACGGACATGGCGAAACTATAAGGGTTCCTTGTTGACTACGGAACCCTAAAAATCGGAGTTCCATAGATTGTAGACCAAAGATGACGTTTAGTCACAAGTAAAGACAGTGCAGATGACCAAATTAAAGAGGTACGGTTGGAGCAGTAGCTGATTGACTGCTGCGGGACTAATACGGCCACTGAGCAATATTACAAAAGATTCACTCGGTGAATTAAGAGCCAATGACGTTGTTGGAAATGCACGAAGGGAAACATTAGGAATATTGCTTACAGTGGGCGTTTTAGATCCTCGGCGCTGCGAGTTGCGAGTTCAATTCCCGCACAGACCAATTTTTGTATGTTGTACAAGTAGTTGTTCCGGGTCACGGCAACAGTTAAAAAAAAATACTTCAACGAAGCCAAAACTAGTGTTTGACAAAAAATATCAAAACTATTTAAAAAAAAAACTTGGATTAAAAAATATTCCTACATCTTCTGGTGCTAAACTAGTTTTGTAATCATTCGCACACGTTAGTGGCTATTTTTAACACACAAACAAGTTATGTAATACACATAAAAACATTACAATAAAATAATATTATGTCGCCTAATTATGTTGATCGCGAGTAGTCGAGTACAGTCAAAGTCAGTGGTTAAACACGAGAAAAAAAAAGGCAAAACAAATGAAATTTTGGTTCTAAAAATCTGTTAATTATGACTATTTCTATTATCAAATTGTAGTCTAAAGTAAATTGCCTAATCGTTTACTATAACTCAAATTGTCTGTATTGTATTCAAAGGATGACATCGAACACGACATTTTTGGCGAACAATAAAAATTAAGACGGTCAAGGCAATTAATTTTATTCTTTAGTCAAATTGTTTGTGACTGAAGGGCTATTTTAGCAATGCATTATCGAAAATAAAGGAATGAAGTTAAGGTAACGTATCATTGAAAATAATACTGAGTGATTCAGTAAAGCTCTTTGTAGTTTAACTTACTTAAATGAGGTGTTTACTAGGAGTTGTTATTTAACAGAACATTATCATTGAACGTAATTTCCACGCAATTTAGGACTTTTCCGACTCATCTTTAATCATGAGCTTCAAAAGCGGAAAAAATATTTCATTCTAAATTTAAAGTAAATATTGTAATTCAATCTTCTTTACGAGTTGAAGGCCTTCCCTCAAGATTGAATTACAATATTTAATGAAAATATAATATATTTAAAATATTGAAATATTTAGGGCTGGTTTTTCAATAGTCAGTTAAGCGTTACCTGAGGAATAAAAATTAAAAAAACAAACCGCCATTTTTATTCCTCAGTTAGCGGATAACTGACTATTGAAAAACCAGCCCTTAAAATAGTAGTTTATGTAACTGGTACATAATGAGGGGTATTATACACGAGTGTGAGTTTAAAAAACGAGCGATGCGAGTTTTTTAATAGTATCACACGAGTGGTATAATACCTAGTTATGTACAGTTTCATACACTACTTTATCTACTCTCACTGAATACGAACATATCAAATAAAAGATAAAAATTAATTAACACTAATATTCATCCACCGAAACACAAACGTCAAAATTCCAACATTCCTATTTAAAGCGCGCGCAGCCACAGAAAAAAAATGAAATAGATGTATCTATGGTCAGTAATCTGTATCATAATGAAAAAAAATTAAATTATAACATTGTTATGTTAGAGAAACAGTGTTATAATTTAATTTATACCATTCCCACTTTAAAAAGTTACTTTTTCTCACTGAAAACAGTGAGTAAAAAGCTCTTTTATCTACTCACTGTTTTGGTGTTTGAATATAGAACACATTGCTGCGGTCCACCCCCGTCAGCCCCCGTGTTGTTAGGAAAATGTTACTCTTAATTTAAATCATTGTTCCGAGTTTAATGTCAATTTGTTGGCGCAGTGACCGAGCGATTGGACTACTTCGTCGCGTGCAGTGGGTTCGATTCCCGCACAGAGCAAATATTCGTATGATCTTTACAATTATTTGTTTCGGGTCTGGGTGTTTGTGTATGTGAATTTAGATGTTTGTAAACACACGTTTGTCTTTTTTTTCTTCGTTAAATATCTAATTATCGCTTGATTATTATTTTTCTCGTGGTCATGGTATAAAGTATCGTATGCAACTCGTGAATAAAATGGATTTAAATCGAGGGCCTGAATCACTCGCGTCGCTCAGGATTTAAATACTTGAATCACTCGCTTCGCTCGTGATTCAATCATCATGAATCACTCCCTGCGGTCGTGATTCAGTCAATGAAATCCTTCGCTTGCTCTTGATTCATATATAAGGCCCTCGCTTTAAATCCGCTCTTTATTCACTAGTTGCATAATGTACTATTTTTAATTTCATTACGATACTCTATGGTATAAAGTATGTCATTATAAACTCGTTTTGAGTTTTGTATTTCGAATTTTACGATATGAGAGTAGATAAATATATATTACATAATCAATTTCAATCAATTGACTGGCCTGTTGGTCTAGTGGTTAGTGACCCTGACTGCTATGCCGGAGGTCGTGGGTTCGATTCCCACCCAGGACAAATGTTTGTGTGATGAGCACGATCATTTGTTCTGTGTCTGGGTGTAATTTATCTATAATATGTATGTATTTAGAAATATATAAGTATGTTTATCAGTTGTCTAGTACCCATAACACAAGCTCTGCTTAGCTTGGGACTAGATGGCGTTGTGTGATAGTTGTGGAATATTATTATTATTATTATTATTAATATCAAGTAAGGACTGCCTGCCAAGTAAGGGCTTGGCAGGTTTAATGGTCTAAAGTACAGTTAAAATTTTAGTTTTTAGTACAATTGGCATTAAATGCAAAGAAAGATAGAGGTCAGAGTCGTAAATGTAAATTGGAAACATAACTGTACCGAAAAAATAACGCAATCATTATCGAGAAAGTTTATAGCTTTCTGCTCCATAATTATGGTTTTCAGAAAGAGATTACCCTATATTCATTTTAACAGGAAATTTTGTTTAAAAAAAATTGTAATTTTTTTGCCATTTTGCTCGTGTTACAGAGAGTCACTGGATGCTAGCGCTGGATAGGCTGTAAAATAATTTAAAAGCTGCAAAATTATATCGAAATTCAGGGTTTATAACAGATTGGAGGCCCTCAGCACTTTAGAACAATGGCCCAACAGAACACCCTAAACACAACCTGGAACACATTAGATTCTTTTGACTGTTAATATAGAATCCTACGTAAATATGGCTAAAGAATCATGAGAAACGTTCTTATAATGTAAAAATGAGAATTTTATGACCCCACTGGGATGAGTTAGCGGTTAAACTATGGTGCTACCAGGAATTCGGGAAAACCGAGGAATGTTGGGTGTGCAGGAACACGCAGTTAAAATGGGTTTGGTGGTATCGGAGTATCACATCAATTTTATATAGGTAATTAAATTACTAGCTGACCCGACAAACGTTGTTTTGCCATATTTATAAATTATTTCTACGGTATTTCTAGACAACAACAACAACTATTAAAAAATAGGGCTTGGTGATAGAAGAGTGAAAATTTAGGGTAGTACTTACGTATTTTTAATGGCACAAAATAAAAATAAAAAAAAAGGTTGCACTCCAGGAGTGCCGGTAGAAGTGAAAACTTTTTTGTTACTATGTTTTATTTTAAAACTGGAGTAGTACAGATATGAAATTAACTAATTTGAATGACGTCTTACTCATTTTCGATCAGGGTCACGTGACCCTGACGCGAGTTTTAAATTTTTTACCCATTACAGAAAAAGTGTAGCTACAACGCCGCTAAAGAAGTTTTCACTTCAAAAAATAGTACAAAAAAAAAATAAAAAAATGTTAGGGGTGGATACCCCTTATCATTTAGGGGTATGAATAATAGATAGTAGCCGATTCTCAGACCTACTGAATATACATATAAAATTTCATAAAAATTGGTCAAGCCGTTTCAGAGGAGTATGGTAACTAACACTGTGACACGAGAATTTTATACATTAGAAAGAAGAAAGATTAAGAAAGGTACAATGCCTGTTCCTACAACTACATCATGGAGTTTGTAAAGTGTACGGTTGTAAGGGTCAAGCCCTTAGCCCATCGATCATCGTTAAGGTCGTTGCTTTGGCCCTGTCATGCTAACATCTCAATAATGGCCATGCATTAGAATTTCCATAGACAGAGGTTATGGAAATTCTACATAATATATATATATAACTTTCACAAGACGAGACTACCTGTACAAAAAAGGGTTATCTTTTGGAAGGTTAGACCCAGGTTAGACAATTGAGCTATTTTTAGCAAAGATATGATTTGTTGTACAGTTTCAATTTTGCATAGAGAAATTGATTTCGGTTTATGATGCAAGATACAACGTGGTACAAATTGTTAGATTTAGGAATGTAGTTTTGATCAACTTAAAACTGTCTTTATATTATGTACTATACTTATCGTAATCTCAAAATATTCAGTTGCACAAACCAAATTTCTTTTTTTTACCTTTTTTAATCAGGCTCAAAAAAAGAGGATGACCGTTCAAATTTTGGTCAAAGACAAAAGACAGGCGTCATTGTTTATGCGGTAACAATGGAAATGTGTGCTACTTATGGTAATACATACAATTTACTAGTTTATGTTAATATCATTGACCCGTGCCTTAGAGTTTGAATTAAAGTTACAAAACTACGTTTAACTTAAAACGGTGTTTTTTTCGTTACACTTTTGTGAAAGTGTGGCGCAAATTAAGACTGAAAATCTCTCATAATAGTCCAGTCAACGAGGCATACGTGGTCCGAAAAATTCCTCCGGCACAAAGGCGTATATATGATGAAAGAAGGTGATACAGATTGTAGATGCACAATAATCCAGCTTTATTTTTTTCGAGATGACAAAAAAATATGAAAATTGCTTATAACTCTTTGTGAAAAATTCCTCAGCCTCAAATTCTTTTTGTATTTGTTTAAATGTATAAGTTAGAATAGGGAAGTATAAAAATCCAAATTTTCGATTTCAGTGTCACTCCAAATCAAATTATACATATCGCGCTCTAACTTCTAGTGGAAAATTACACTGCCGATTTTTATTTTTGAAGTGAAAACTTCTTTAGCGGCGTTGTACACTTTTTCTGTAATGGGTAAAAAATTTAAAACTCGCGTCAGGGTCACGTGACCCTGATCGAAAATGAGTAAGACGTCATTCAAATTAGTTAATTTCATATCTGTACTACTCCAGTTTTAAAATAAAACATAGTAACAAAAAAGTTTTCACTTCTACCGGCACTCCTGGAGTGCAACCTTTTTTTTTTTTTATGTGTTATCTTATCCTTAAATACATAGGTTTGTTAACTTTTTCATTTTCAAACGTCATTATTTGATTGATTTGACATCAAATAATGTTGTTTAAAAAGTAAAAAGTTTTGGATTACGTAAAAGACCTATGTATATAAGGATAAGAAATCACATTAAAAAAAAAATCGGCAGAGCAATTTTTCACTAGAAGTTAGAGCGCGATGTGTATAATTTGATTTGGAGTGACACTGAAATCGAAAAGTTGGATTTTTATACTTCCCTATTCTAACTAATACATTTAAACAAATACAAAAAGAATTTGAGGCTGAGGAATTTTTCGCAGAGAGTATAAGCAATGTTCATGTTTTGGTAAAAAAAACGGAACTTCTGGGCTAAAAAAAATTGGATTACCTATTGTTCATCTGTAATCTGTATCACCTACTCTCATCATAATAATATGTCAAACTTCAGCGCCGGAGGAATTTCACGAAAGTCTTCATACAAAAAAATCCTCGTTGACTGGTCTATAACGCATGCATTATGAGAGGTTTTCAGTCTTAATACAAAAAAATAAAACACCCGTTGAACACTGTCTTGTCAAAAAAGTATTGTATACTTTTGTTTAGTATGCATTTGATGTTGATAATAAGGTCCATTTTGCAGTTACACTTTTTTTAGACAAGTGTTTAACTCTTTTTTTAGTAAGGATGTTTACGTTTTCGCGCGAATATTTATTTTACACGCCTCATTTTCCATCTTAGGTAATATTCTGACCGGGTCGGGTACGCCATACCTACCGAATCTGACACACGTCACGGCTGTATGAACTACCCGGAGCACACGGTGGAGCTGGAGCCTACGGTAAACATCTGCCCTGTTTGGGCAGAGGAACGCCATGTCTTCATGGAGACAATAGGCAGCGGTAAACTCTCGCGCCCATCGCTAGTTCTGGCCATGTAAGGAGGCGAGGGGCTATGGGAAGCAATCATTTCAATATGTAGCCGTGTGTCTATTAAGGCGCATAGTACCCTCAATAACCTTGAGCATCCAGGCGGAGCTAAATGCACACTTTCATGTCTGCACTGCACACACTAATATGTCCCGAGCGTACTGCGATACCTCAAAACGAAATCATAGACTATGCAGCGAGGCTGAAACGACTGCCGCGGGCCGCCTTCGTCCGGTTTTTATATATGGAAATCTCAATATTTAACATATTCTTTGTAAAATATTGACTGATTTACATGAGCGTTGCTCACTTAGTAGTAAATTTTAACACCGATTGATCTATTCAAAAATATTTTAAATAAACGAAGCCGTTTATTTAAAATATCATTTATTTGAACAAAATAGCGTCTTGTTAAATATTTTTTTACAGCTCAACTATTTGTCATAAGAAAATAAAATTTACTCACATTGTTGTACATGAATCTACAGTAAACATATCTATATTTTTCTTCAATCTTTACACCCAGCCGTTAATGAGGAACATGCTTTAGAATGTAACGTCTTTACGGCTTGAAAGGCGCGAAGGCCCTTAAGCACAATCGCAGGTTAAAAAAAAAGTAATAAAAGTATTTTTTTATGTTCAACGCAAAAAAATTGAGCGAAGTTGTACGGTAGGCTTCTACGGTAATTAAACACAATGATCTTTAATTTCACTAAAATAAAGTAGTAAGCATTGTGAAGCTGAGTGTAGTACGGTATTAGTGCTCGTCCAGCCAGGATCTGTATCATTCATATTTCGCGTATCCTAATGCCAAGCGTTGAGCGCAATGATCACGAACGCATTATTATACTACGACTACATTTTAGTCTTCGTTGTATTTTTTTACATAACGTAAGATATTAGTTAATTCATCTTTTTTTTTAGTATTAATTTATGATCAAAATACGCATAGGAATTGCATTTGGTATGATATTTTTATTTTCCTTAAAACACAAATAAAATAAATAAATTCATCGAAAGTGCAATTTTGGTGATTACCTGTTTGTTTGGTTGGTTCGAATTGAATTTTTTTTTGTGTTGGATGGTCCATTTGTCGGGGAAGGTTATTATATGTGATAAAATAAAACATAACGCTACGACCAATAGGAGCCTAGCAGCAGGGGTAATCCACGGGGAAAAGGTAGTTTATGATTTGTCTTTTTTTTTATTTTTTTTTATTTTGTGTTAATGTAGCCAATGTAGGTACTATATTTACCTACATAGGTATTTCGTTTTTAATTTAGGTACATAAATACGTACGTTCAATTATAATAAATAAACTTATCGAAAGTGTAAACTTTTATTGTACTATGATCTGAAAAAGTTAAAGATCCCAAGAATTATTGCTTTAAAAAAAAAATGCATAAAATAAATGAACAAAAATTATTTATAGTATATGATTATTTCCCAGAATTTGATCCTTATTTAGAACTATCGAATGATGTAATAATACAGTGCGATTTTTTTTTCCAAAACCAGCGGGTTTGATTCCTGGCCAGGATTATTAATTTTTCTAAAATTCAATTTGCAGTTTTAGTTTTCGTCAAAATCGGCCTCGAGACTCCTTCCATTTTTCGATATTCCTCATAGTTTCGGAGATAGCCATCCACGCCCAGTTTAAAAATTCATCCTATATATGTATCTTATAGTGGTGTGCCGTAAGGCGTTAAAATAGTTAATTTTTTCCCAGATCTCAATTTTTAAATTAAGTATTAAAATAAATAATTAATATACAAATACTCTCTTATAAGTTGGCCAAAAGGGAGAAATCAGGATCCATATGAGATACGAGAAAACTTTCTTGGGAACCTTTAACTATTTTTTGATGTTGACAATTTTGGCGTTTATATTTTTTTGGTCAAGTGTGAGTTGTCCACAAAAATGAGTGAATCTGGCCAATTTTTTTTTAATGGCGTTCGACTCTGTTTCATGTAAGGATCATTGTATTGGAAGAAAAAAAATCGGGAGGAAGCTATAAATAAAATACATATATATAAAGTCAATACGACTTTATGCTGTAAAATATTTAAATTTGAAAAATAACTAAAACCCGACTACGAAAAAAACGCGCACTGGAAACTATAAAACAAAAACAATATTAACTAGCCGTGGTCGTGTGCCACCTGCGGCTGTTTCACACAATCTTTATTAGCTAGGTGGCACACGACCACGGCTAGTTAATATTTTTCTTGTTTTATACTTTTCAGTGCGCGTTTTTTTCATAGTCGGGTTTTAGTTATTTTTAACTTATTTTTTTAACTTTATTCTATATGTTGTTAAAAACAGATTTCAAAAATTTATATGAAGATCCATTGACTGGGTCTGGATTCTGAGGTATAAACCTTACGGCACTCTACTATTAAAATTACTTATTTATATTTTAATTTAGGCTGGTTTCATTCTTTCGTGCCAAACCATACCACCGTACTACCATAATAAAAAAAAACTAAATTATTACAGTCGCACAAGCCGATTTGACGGGTTAAGCCAATTGCCAGGTTTGTCTGAGGATGGGAGACCATCTGTCATAGCGAGTTTCTTCCGTACCTCGGAAAGCACGTAAAGCCGCTGGTCCCGGCTGTCATTTGTAGATCTTTCACAGTCGTTAGTCAGAACTCAGAAGCTCTAAAAGTCTGACAACCAGTCTTACCATGAGGTATCGTATTACCCAGTTACTGGGTTGTGGAGGTCCGATAGGCAGTCGCTCCATGTAAAATATTTACTGATATCTAGCTGCATCTGATTCGACTGGAAGCCGACCAATATAGTTGGGGAAAAGCTAGGCAAATGATGTAGATGCTTACAAAGATGTAAAATAGAAGAAAATTACTTATCTATTGTCTTAAATGTATATAAAAAATATTCACAGTTAATATTCTCATGTGCTCAATGTGTATTTACCCATGCATAATCATATGAGTTGATTAATCAAATAATTACTGTTTGTGCCAAAACTCAATTAATTACCTATTGTAGTTTTTTTTCGCATAAAAAAACTTAAATTGAGGAAATTTTTAAATATCAAAACTAATTCTCATAAGATGAAGTTGATAGCTCATATAATCGAATTACGAATGTATAGCATTTGAAAAAATTGCTACATAAATGTTACACTAGGTACAAAAAATGAAGATGGCTATATGGGTATGGACAAGAAACGATAAATGGAGTAGCTATGTGAAACATTAAGATTATGGACTAAACGTAACAAACGGATATGGGCATACGAACGATTTTTTTTTCTACAGCAACATTATGATAACATTTGCGGCAATGACTGTACGGGGGATCTTAAATGGCACTTCGCAGAATCAGGACAAAATATGAATTGCAATAAAATTATCATTAGAAGTCTACATAATAGGCACCTATTCCATTTTACAAGTTTAGAAGCCCGACCGGGAGACATATTTTTTAGCTGTGAGCAATGATATTTTTTTTTAATATTTTAAATAGGTAAAATAATACAAAATCACCGTGAAATTGTCAAAATATAATGTTAAAAAACTTTTTGAAAAAAAGGAACAGACTTCAAAACCAAACACAAAAAAAACTATAAAATAACTTTTCTTTCGGAAGGCTTTGTTTTTTTTTTATTTCATTGACATAATTATGGCCACCGACTTCCGAAAGAAAAGTTATTTTATAGTTTTTTTTTTGTGTTTGGTTTTGAAGTCGGTTCCCTTTTTTTTAAAAAGATTTTTATTTTTCCCTTTTTTTAGTTGAGATAATCAACAAAAATCTTCATAAAATCGGCGTCTTTGAAAATCTACAATCCTATTAAGCAAAACGGATCTATGTGAGCAACTTCACGAGATATCCATTATTGTTATATTTGTTATGTACTAAAACCTTCCTCAGAATGTAACAAACACTTTTCTGAAAACTGCATCAAAATCGGTTCAGCCAAACGCGAGATAATTGCGGACAAACATGCAATCGTCCCTTAAAATCTACGATCCAAGTAAGCAAAACGGATCCACGCGGGCAACGTCACGGGATATCTATTAGTGATATATACGAGTACTAAAACCTTCTCCAGAATGTAATGAACACTTTCCTGAAAACTGCATCAAAATCCGTTCAGCCAAACGCGAGATAATCGCGGACAAACATACATACATACATACATACAGGTCGAACTGAGAACCTACTTTTTTTTTGAAGTCGGTTAAAAATGGAATCTAAAATCAATAAGTACCGAATGGGCAACACAAAAACTTATTTTAGTATTACTCTGTACCTAAGTTACTGACGAACATTAATTTTGCGATAAAAGACCGCGTTATAATTTTCTCTTTAATCCTCCCTTAACTAAATAAAAAACTTGTCTTTTTTTATCTACCTAAATACATTTTATTCCAAACTTTTAGGAACACCGCTCGAATTATAATGTTACTCATGAGCTGCTTTTTATTCCAGATTTATTGGGTATGCGTGTCATTTACACGTGCGATCATCGATGAACAGCAGCGTGGATTTCTTCGAAAGTCTGATAGACGAGGATGGGCGCTTCGCCGAGTTAAATTGTCAAGAGCCTCAACGAGGGTACCGGCCGCGACAACGACAATTACCTCAAGGTAGATTGAAATTGCTGTAAATAGATTAAAATAAAACTAAAAACCGTTACAGCGCAAAAGTTAAAATTCAAAAAAGTTTAAAAATGTATAAAATCCATCGTTGGTAAAGTTTCCGAACGTATTTAATGTCACTGGCCGTTCTTTGGCATGCGCGACGACCTCGGTCGAGCGCCAGTGTTGCCCTATCTAAAGAAAACCAACCAACTGTACGTTTCATTAATAAAAACAGACACCAAAACTCAACCTACTACTTTTGTTCAGTAATCACTTCACAAAATGTGGAAAAACAATGAAGCCCGTAATACACATGCCAGTAACTTGCACAAATGTAAGCTAGTAGTTTGCATGCCAACTACAGCTTAAATGTATGACTTCTGGTTGGTGAATGATGCAATGGGATGCCAGCTACTTGTATACTTTTAAGCAAGTAACTGGCGTGTGTATTGCAGGTCTGAAACTAGGTGCACTAATTATGTTTTATAAAATACTTGCTTCTGCCCGCTATTTAGTTCACGTGAAGTTTTTGCCCTCGAGTCCTCGACCCACCGCGTCGCATCCTATCGCCCGCTTCCGCTTTTAGTTTTTCCTACTTTTCAACATTAATAATTATAATAACCATAATTCCGTGATATTAAATTAAACCATAATATACTATTTACCTAGATCTACCTACCAAAAATCTTCCTCAAGAATAGCACTTTTTTAAAATATAATTCCATACAGACAGACTTTTGGGGACTTTATAGCAATTAAAAAAGTGACAAGCATTTGACAGGTACTCTTCTAACCCAACCTTATGTAAGTAAATGTCCATAACGATGCGATGATTAAAATAAATAATTATCGTTAAAACAGTTTAGAGTACTTAAGCTTTGTAGGTTAAGATTTTTTTTTTTTCATAAATATGAAAAGTTTGAAAATATTGACAAAATAATCACATCATCCATAACAGCAAAAATTTAAAGTCAAAAATAATATTATATACTTATTATAAGGTTTCGTACGTTTTCCGTGTTCGCGATATGACAACACTGTCTTTTCCGCCTGCCAGCAAACAAAATGGCTGACGTCAGTGCCTAGAGCTCACGGCCCAAATGTTTGCGATAGAATTTTAAAATATTGTGAGGTGTGGAGCTATTCAGTATGTCGAATTTGTGTTCTAGAATCGTTTCAAAACCTCCCAAAAGGTTACAGGATAGTGTCCCTAGCATGTCTGTCGCGCAAACAAACGCTTGGATGAATGGTGAGCTAGTGAAGCATTGTAAATATTGATTTATTCCTGTGTCAATTTAAATAAGTGTTTTAGATGGTTGTAGAGGTCAACAGATAGGTTAATTACGGTTATTTGATTTAACAAATGTAGTTCTGTCTCATCGTTCGTAAGATTTAATTTAGCTCGCGACCTGAATTGTGTTGCATTGGTTGTATTTATAGCTTGTTGATTTACAAGGTTTTGTTTGTATTTCCAGCTGAGAATATCAACAATGGTGGTGGCCTGTCGTTGTCCCCGCCGCACACGGTGTCGCAGCGTGAGACGGGTACGCAGGTATCTCAGTGCTACAGCGGGCCGCCGTCACCGTGCGGGTCCGCGAGCGCGACGCCTTCCCCCACGACCTCCCCGGCCCCTCCGCCGGGCACTGCCACTTTAGACCCTAATTGGCAAGCCACTAAACCCACCGTCCGGGAGAGAAATGCAGCTATGTTCAATAACCAACTCATGTCGGACATCACATTCATTGTCGGAGGACCCAGTATGTATATTTTTAGCATGTTGTTTTTCTCACAATAATAATATTCAAAAACCTGTTTTAACTCTTTATGACTTGTTTTAAACTTCAAATAACCATTGAGATTTTCCATGTCTTCAATACAACTTTATCTATATATGGATTGTTTGTTATTCATTTTATCAATTGAACTTCCCCGAACAATATAAACTGATTATTATAAAAATATTGACATGTGTTTTTTGTTTATGTTGCAGGCCACTCACAGATAATACCCGCTCACAAATATGTGTTAGCTACCGCCAGCTCTGTGTTCTACGCTATGTTCTATGGGGGACTAGCTGAATGCAAACAGGAGATTGAAGTTCCTGATGTTGAGCCATCTGCCTTCCTTACACTTCTCAAGTGAGTTTCATACTTATTATAAATCATATTCAACATCTATTAAGATTTTACTGATGTATTTTTATTGTTTTAGGTACATTTACTGTGATGAAATACAACTAGAAGCAGATACAGTATTATCAACTCTTTATGTTGCCAAAAAATACATTGTGCCACATTTGGCTAAAGCCTGTGTCAATTACTTGGAAACTAGTCTAACAGCAAAGAATGCATGCCTGCTTCTCAGCCAGTCCCGACTCTTTGAAGAACCAGAACTGATGCAGAGATGCTGGGAAGTGATAGATGCCCAGGTATGTGAATCTACTGAGAATCTCGCCACAATGTGTCTTGAACAATCATCATCTTACAGCAGTCTATTGATGGAACTATCAGAATCGTCCAGTCGAAATTTTTCTAGTCCAGAAAGCTTGGAAAATATCCACGGCATTTGCAATTAATAATTCTAGCTTGAAGAATTGTAATTCTATTCTACCTATTGTTGACTGATCTTTTGACCAATAAGTTATAAAATTAGATACTATTTCAGATTTTTTGTGCAAATAAAAGTACATAATTTAAAACTTCATTCCAATTAAAACAGTTAATTTAAAATATTTTTTGTGCCACAATCATGCATTTGTATACTCAATTTTAGGTTGTGATTTAGGCTTAAGGGTGAAATGCTATATATTATGTAAATAGTTTCTTTTACTTGACATTCCTGCAAGCTCTCTCTGTGTACTTCTAGTCATGTTCATATATTACAAGTTATAGATTAACTGCAATACAGTTTACTTGAATTAATATGCAATTGTATGTTTTCCATACATTATGAATGTTGTGTAATGCATGTAATTGTTTAAATGGCAATTTTGTAATAACATTTAATGTAAAAAATTTAGATCTGAATAAAGTATTGTACAAATTGTATTGCAGTTTCAATAATCCTTCACCTTCTTTAATAAATATTGTTTATTTTAGGCAGAGATGGCCCTGACGTCAGAAGGCTTTGTTGATATAGATGTGTCAACATTAGAATCAGTGTTAGCGAGGGAAACGCTCAATTGCAAGGAGATCAACTTATTTGAGGCAGCTTTAGCTTGGGCACATGCTGAATGTGTGCGAAGAGATATAGACCCCACGCCAACAAACAAAAGAGTCATGTTGGGTGGTGCCATATACTTGATAAGGTTCCCCACCATGTCATTAGAGGAGTTTGCTAACAGTGCAGCTCAGATTGGCATTTTGACTCCACAAGAGACAATTGATATATTTTTACACTTTACTGCATCAACCAAACCACAATTATCATATCCGGTTAAAACAAGAGCAGGATTAAAAGCTCAGGTACTAACTTTAACTTTTGTACTGAATCAGATCTATTCACAGTAAAAAATTAAATGTCTTAATAAAATTGTTTTATGTATTTCAGATTTGCCACAGATTCCAGTCATGTGCCTACAGAAGCAATCAGTGGAGGTATCGTGGCAGATGTGACTCCATACAGTTCTGTGTGGACAAGAGAATATTTGTTGTTGGATTCGGACTTTATGGATCTTCAAATGGGGCAGCTGATTATAATGTTAAGATTGAACTGAAACGCTTGGGCAGAGTCTTGGCCGAGAACAACACAAAGTTCTTCTCAGACGGATCAAGTAACACTTTCCATGTTTACTTTGAGAATCCGATACAAATTGAGCCAGAGTGCTTTTATACAGCTTCGGCAATACTAGATGGGAGTGAATTAAGTTATTTTGGACAAGAAGGTTTAAGTGAAGTGTACATGGGAACAGTGACTTTCCAGTTCCATTGTTCTTCAGAGAGTACCAATGGCACCGGAGTGCAGGGAGGACAGATCCCAGAACTGATCTATTATGGACCCACAATCAACACTTCAATAGCCAACACAACAACTAATGAAGACTGACAGTTGACTAGATCTCGCCCTTTTAACTATTATTCCGTATAGTAAAATCGGAACACTTAGAAACTCAATAATATTTGATCAAAAATCTAAATTAAAACGTTATTAGAGGTAGGTACTTAACCATTCCCAAATGTTAAAAATTGTTATGTTGGAAATCTTTAAAGTTCTTGTGTATATTGTTGAACTTGAATAGCAATTAAGATACATACCTTAAGATTGTGATATGGGTGTCGTAATAGCTCTCTATAAATCTGTAGGTTCTAGACCTATCATGATACAAATTCATTGCAATATATATTATAGTTATTAATTGATAATTAAATGTTGTTTTGTTTTTCCTTTACCTACCTAATCGTTATACAATTATTGTGTTGACAAAACCAGATTAACCCATCTAATTGAGTATGAAAGTTTACACCTGTGAGGTGACATCAACGACGATATAACATACTAGACTCCGCATGCACGATCTAAGGAACAAAAACTATTCTGTCAACTCGCTGAGGTACTACGTAAGCGAGGGGGACGGGGTACTGCGTTGTGATTGGCTAACTCAAGGTCTGTTCTGTCTCAACGTATGTTTACGGCTCACAGGAGTGGTCGAAATGAGACGGATATAAGACTTTTTTGCCTAATGTGTTGACAGACATCGGTCGCCTGTTATTAGGAGTCTAGTAATATATCGTTGTTGGGTGACATAATAGACCTGTGATACAAAAGGTTGCTTTACATTTTATCAAAACTTACGATATTCAAACTAAATTGTTGTAATCGAAAACTTTTTCAAAAAAAATGTAACCGCCTTCAAAAACAACAACAAAAAAGGGTAAAATAACCTACAAAACGTTTCTTTCGGAAGTCGGTGACTTTTTTTATTAAATTTCATTGTCTTTTTTGCCACCGACTTCCGAAAGAAAAGTTTTGTAGGTTATTTTACCCTTTTTTGTGGTTGTTTTTGAAGGCGGTTACATTTTTCCCACGTTTTATAAACTCACTTTTCTTATTTGTTTATTTGTTTGTTTGTTGTTCCGGTTGGACTTTTGCAACTCAATTTTGAGGCAATGAGGGTTTTCCCGTATGAAGAATCCACTAGATGGCAATACGTAGGCTTGTGGTCTATCTGCTCCGTGATTGGTTAATTTTGACATTTCTGACAATGTCATGTCAAAATTAACCAATCACGGAGCAGATAGACCACAAGCCTACGTATTGCCATCTAGTGGATTCTTCATACGGGAAAACCCTCATTCCCGATAAGCTAGAAGGCTGAAATTTTGCACACGCTCTGAATTCTGATGACAATACATGACTAGCTAACAAACGTCATAACAAATCCAATATGGCGGCCTCCCCAAGATGGCGGACTGACTGTTTGAAACCCATCCCCACGATATGGGTATCAAATAAAAGGGTTTGCTGTCAGAAATACGAAAAAAAAATAGTCACGTGACTTAAATCCAATATGGCGGACGTCCAAGATGGCAGGCAGGCTATTTGAAATGCACCCCTATGATATGGATATCAAATGAAAGGGTTTGCTGTCAGGAAAACGAAAAAAATAGTCACGTGACTTAAATCCAATATGGCGGACGTCCAAGATGGCAGACTGGCTGTTTGAAATCCACCCCCATGATATGGGTATCAAATCAAAGGGTTTGCTGTCAGGAATACGAAAAAAATAGTCATGAGACTTAAATCCAATGTGGCGGACGACCAAGATGGCGGACTGGCTGTTTGAAATCCACCGCGATGATATGGGTATCAAATCAAAGGGTTTGCTGTCAGGAATACGAAAAAAAATTGTCATGAGACTTAAATCCAATATGGCGGACGTCCAAGATGGCGGACAGGCTTTGAGGCACTTCCCGATAAGCTAGCAGGCTGAAATTTTCAGGGTAGCTTCAAACCCGATGAACAAAGATAAAAATAATAAAATAATTAATAGATTTAAAAAAATCTAAAAACCCACGTTTTTAAATATCCTAAAAATAAGAAAATAACCCTACGGGGTTGAGAGACGGGCCACTCAAAACGTGGGGGCGTATCTTTGCAAGTTACACCCACGACCTATTCACTTTATGTAAATATACCCCATAAATAATCCCTTAAATAATTTACGCCCCCACGTTTTGAGTGTTTTGTTGATGTAACATACGACAAAAAGTGAAAATGATTTCACTTTTTGTCGTATGTACATTTTGTCACTTGATCTCTGTAGCAAAATTTTTGACGTTTTTACGTAATGACATGTGGACAATATTTAAAGGTGCGTACAGACCATGTAACAATGTTATATAACATTGTTATATAACACAACAAATGTATGTAAAATGTTACATTTGTTGTGTTATATAACAATCCTTAACACTTAGACGAATGTTACCATAATTCGTTTGTTTAAACGAGCTAATCTCAGTAACTACTGGCTAGAATTGAAAAATTATTATTGTGTTGGATAGTACATTAACATTCTAGAGGCTATAAAATCACGCTACTAGTAAATAATTTATTCTATAATATATTTGCTACTCTATTGCGCGAACAATACAATAGAATATTCTATTTTACTACTACCTACCTACTACTCCTTGACCTATGAAATACATAAATTAAGCAATTTCCTATAATCACGTGAGTTTGGATAACGGACATAATATCATCACGCCTGTTCTAGTTTTAAGTCACTTGTAATAGGTGGTTAGGAATCCAACCCAGGACATCATGCTTCCCAATCGCTCTTGCGACCACAACGCCAACGAGGCAGTCTTTGTGTCGGGTAGCTTGCCGTCTGATCAAGGACCAGGCGCCGGTCGACGACACGTAGTCTTCCACGCGTGCCTCAAGAAGCTGTCAGAAAACTGACAGGGATCCTTAGGAGGACTCATTTGATATTTTACTAGGTACACAAAAAAAAATGGATAGCATTTTACTACGACGTATTATCAAGGAAGCAGGGAGGGTTATAAAAGTGGCCTAAAAACCTAACGAGTTTAAAGAATCGTCCTTAATACTAAACTTACCGGTAGGTGGTATGTTGATACACAATGCTCTCGACAGCTTGAAGTAGGTGCGGCCGACTTGGTAGCAGCAGATTGGTACAGCGTCACTGACGTCAATCAACAGGTCTGTGGTGCTTTGTTCAGGAAATTAAGAGCTACATACAATAACAATAAATAAATAGTAACAATTTAAACACCTGGCCTGCGACTGGCCTGTTGGTCTAGTGGTTAGTGACCCTGACTGCTATGCCGGAGGTCGTGGGTTCGATTCCCACCCAGGACAAATGTTTGTGTGATGAGCACGATCATTTGTTCTGTGTCTGGGTGTAATTTATCTATAATATGTATGTATTTAGAAATATATAAGTATGTTTATCAGTTGTCTAGTACCCATAACACAAGCTCTGCTTAGCTTGGGACTAGATGGCGTTGTGTGATAGTTGTGGAATATTATTATTATATATTATTATTATTATATTATTACCTCTATTCCAGGTTTTCTTTTAACGCCATCTACCGGTTTATCGTTGAAATATGTTTAGATTTATTATTTGAATATGTAGTTTTTCTATTCGAAGCTAGATCGCGCTACTGAACTGCGCGTCTTGGTGTGAACTGACCGTAATTTTATTTCTGAAACACTTTAAATTCAAATAACTTTTGACAGACTGAAACGATTGTAATGAAACAAAAACTAAGTGTTACCTAAAGTTACAGTCAATCTTTGTGTACTAAAGTTATCTACATTGCTTCCGTATATTTTACGTGACGCCCGGAGTCCCGGACAAGAAACATACAAACAGACAAAAATTCTAAAAATACTGGAAATGGGTTCTATTGATTGTCCTTAAACACCCTGGCTTTTTTTTGGTATTTTTTTTTTGATGTACAAAAATTATTTTTCTACAGTTTTATTATATGTATGTATAGAATAAATACAGATAGATGGCGATTTTTTTGGTCCCAAAAAGTGTTTTAGGCATTTCAAAACCTGTATCCAGGGTTTTTCAACCTGTGGGTCGCGACGCGACCCCCTGAGGGGTCGCGAAGCCTCTTCAGGGGGGGTCGCAAAGCTTCTATAGGGGAGTTGTAAAAGGTTGGAAAAGCTGCTGCATTAAAAAAAAACAATTAAGTTTAAAAAGATATATGTATAAGGCGCTCTCAACACACGGCGGCGAGATGGCCGGCACTGGCCGTGGTGGTCCACGACCAGTGCCGGCCACCTCGCCGCCGCGTAGAAACGCATGCGCGCAAATTGCGTTATCTATAATTATTGGCGACGCATTCGATATAAAAATGTGTTTTTAATGTATTTATCCGAACTCTAATTATGAAAATCAGTAACTGTGTTAGATTGAATATTTATTTGTCACAAAAAAATACATGTAAAAAAATCCAACGGGTAGGGGGGTCGCGAAATATTTCGTCATACTAAAGGGGTCGTGCCATGAAAAATGTTGAAAACCCTGCTTTATACTTCATCATCATCATCATCATCTCAGCCGTAGGACGTCCACTGCTGAACATAGGCCTCCCCTTTTGATTTCCACTTATACCGGTTGGAAGCGACCTGCATCCAGCGTCTTCCGGCGACCTTTATAAGGTCGTCTGTCCACCTTGCTGGTGGACTTATACTTATGTACCTTTAAAATAGAAAATTATTTAAAGGCAGGGAAAATTAATGAGCTAGATAATTTAGTTGGTTTTAACACCTCGCCAGGCGCAAAAATATGGAAAAATAAAACAATTTCCTACAATTATTTTCATGGCAACTGGTTGCGCCCGTGTGTTAGACAGAGCCCACAGTACAGGAAGAATAAAATGCCTAGTGTAGAGTAATGTCTCAAAAAATATTATTAGTGTGAGTTTTGCTTTTGAGCCTGCAACATGTAGCGTAGCAGCCAAAACCTCAACCAACAAGTAGTACAGTAAGTTAGTTGCCAGAGATTTACAAACAATTTTCACATTTAGTCTAATTGTTGTATTAGTATGAAAAACTTTTGAAACCATTTTACTCCAGGTTGTTAACCTCTGGAAGCCTTGAGAAGTTGTTTGGTAAGTATGATCTTCTACAAGTTCAGACAAATCGTCATCACTACATAGTTTAAAACAAATTCGCTTTCCAGTCTGTCTGGCCCTATGTATGCTTAGAATTTTGATGCAGGGGCCGTATTACAATGTCTTAAAACCAAGCTTATTCCAGTGAGTGAACGAGATGGCGCTAGACGACTTGTATAGCTCTGTCACTTTCACACGCTGGAACAAGCCTGGTTTTAAGACGTTGTAATACCCCCCCAGGTTTCGTTAATAGATAGAGTAATTCAAGAGGTTTGTTTATATGTATATCGACGAAAAGTTTGGGCAGTGGCTGAGCAATTGGACTGCTGCGCTTAGTGTCGCGGGTTCGATCCCCGCACTGAATAAATACTTGTATGATCTGCAAGTAGTTGTTCCGGGTCTGGGTGTTTGTGTATGTGAGTTTCTATGTTTGTAACCACGATAACCCACGATACAGGAGAAATTCCTAGTGTGGGGAAAGGTTTCTGTAAAAAAAAAGATTACACCAGTGTGAAGCCGGGGCAGGTCGCTAGTCAGATATAAATAAAGTTTATTAAAAAGGATACGAGCTGTGCCCTCAGTCCTGCATGTCATATACACGCAAGCTGCCTGTGTGTGGCTGGAAGGTCTTCCAATAGTCAGATGTCGAGATAGCGCCATCTTGTAGAAGTTACAGGCGATGTCTATGCATTGTTGATTGAGGCGCAGTTGTTGGCAGAGTGCAGTGATGCCTTCACGGGCTTTTCTGAGTGTCACCTCTCTGGATTCTTGGCCAATACCAACGTTGAAGGCTGTGGAACAGAAAATAAGAAGATATTATGTCACCATAATTTCCAGTTTAGTTTTGATACGAATTCTTTGAGAATGTAAATACAATTTAAATTGACTGTCAAGATGGCGCTAGAGGTCCTGAAGACTAACCTTTTGAAGATTAATGACTGAACAACAGTACCGAATGCGGCAATCCAATCTTAACTTACATTTTTTTTTTTTTTTTTTTTCCATTTATTATTTGCAATCGGTCGTGAGACCATAAGCGAATTCGTTCTTTGACAAATGGCGTTTTGGTGGAGCAGCCAGTGCTGCGCCTCCCACTCATAGAAGGTGGTTTCTTTTCAATCTTTTTACCACCGCTGTCGGGTTTAACAAGTCAGTGACTAGTGCATTTGGATGCAAGGTTAGGCGTGCCTTGTGTTGTTTTTTGTATCGCTCGATTTCAGAGGTAACTGATGGTATTTGCAGATAGTCATGGATTTCGTCATTCCGAGCAAACCAAGGTGCATTTGCTATTGATCTTAGGATACCATTTTGGACTCTTTGCAGGCAAAGTATGTTGGTTTTACTGGCAACGCCCCACAATTGGATCCCATAGGTCCATATGGGCTTGAGGACAGAGTTGTAGATAAGGAGTTTGTTGTCTACAGAGAGCACAGAATTTCTTCCCATGAGCCAATATAGGTTGCGGAACTTGTGGTTTATCTCGTCCCTTTTATTTTTGATATGTTGCTTCCATGTTAGACGCCTATCTAAGTGGAAGCCAAGATATTTAACACAATCAGTGTGTGGTAGGGTGTTGGAACCAAGTCTAACAGGAGGGGTGTCTCCGTGCCTGAGTGTAAAGGTGATATGATTGGACTTGGATGCACTGGCTCGAATTCGCCACTTTGAGAACCATTTGTGGGTTTTGTCCAGTTGTATTTGGAGTCTTCTGCTGGCCATTTCTGGGTTATGATCAACCGATAAATAGGCTATATCGTCGGCATATGTTGCTACTGTTACGCCATTTAATGTGGGCAGGTCTGATGTATATATGTTGTACAACACTGGGCCAAGAACAGATCCCTGTGGTACACCAGCTTCAACTTTAAACAATCTTGATCTTGCTTCGCCTTGTTTTACTCGGAAGTAGCGGTCTGATAGATACGACTGGATGAGTGCGAACATAGAATGTGGAAGTTTATCTTTTACTTTGGCCAACAATCCCTTGTGCCAGACTCGGTCAAAAGCTTGTTGTACATCAAGAAATGCCGCTGAGCAGTACTTTTTTGTTTCTAAAGCCTGTCTTGCTATTTGGTAAACACGGTGGACCTGTTCTATTGTTGAGTGCAATTTCCGAAAGCCTACTGGTGGGACGGAACTACATCATTGTTGTCTATGTACGGTATCAGTCGGTTCAGGAATATTCTCTCCCATAGTTTGGAAAGTACAGGCGTTAAACTTATAGGTCGGTAAGGTGAGGCTTCATGTTCAGGTTTACCCAATTTGTGGATCATGACAACTTCAGAGATTTTCCACAGGTCAGGAAAGTGCGATGTCCGAAAGATTGCGTTGAACAGACTTGCTAAAAATGAGATGCATTTTCTGGGGAGATTTTTCAGTATGCAAGGAGTGACCAGATCGAATCCCGGAGCCTTTCTCGAGTTTAGTAGTCTGATTTCCTTCGCTATTTCTTTAGGTGTTGTTGGCATAATTGGCATACACATCTGCAGATCTTGTTCCAATAACGTGTCGATTTCATGTTCATCAGCAGCGCTCTCGTTTGGTTTGAATACGGAATTTAAATGCATTGCGAATACTTCAGCCTTTTCCAGTTCTGTTCTTGCCCAGGATGTTTGTGATCTGATTGGAGGATAAGACTGTTGAGGTTTATCTAAGTTTTTAGTAGCTTTCCAGAGTGACTTTGAGCCAGCACCCGTAGGAGACATCATCTGTAGGCTAGTTGTCAACATTAAGTTGTTAGACTCGTGAACTAGAGTCTTTAACACTTTTGCTGCCTTGTTGTAATTAAGTTTATCAACAGGATGTCGGGATTGATGCCATATTCTTCTAAGTCGGCGCTTTTCTAGTATTTTTTGCTTTATGTCTGGTGGAAGAGGAGGGTTGGTGTAACCTTTGGGCCGAGATGGTGTGTTGATCCAGGCAGCAACTTGAATAGTATTAGTGAAATATCTGCAGGCGTTATCTACATCGTTATAGTGTTTCAGTGGTATAGCAGCAGTAAAGTTTTCATTGAGGTAGGACTTGAAGCCATCCCAGTCAGTTCGGCTATTCGTTAGAGACTCGGTTATTTCCCGAGTAAGCTCACTAGTGCTAATTGTGAGGATCACCGGTGTATGGTCTGATGAACCGTCTAGACTTGATTCGATGTTGGTGTACAAGCTATCTATGCCCTTATTTATGAAGAAGTCTAGGAGATCTGGCAATTTCTTTAGGTCACTAGGCCAGTAGGTAGCCTCACCTGCAGATATCGGTTTTAAGTGATTTTCATCAATACAGCGTTTCAAATCGCGTCCACGAGTTGTGGTGCAGCGGGATCCCCAGTATGTGTGTTTAGCATTCCAGTCACCACCCGCTATAAACCTATGACCAAGAGTACTGAAGTAGGTTTTGAACATGTCTGTTGTTATTTTGTGTCGTGGTGGACAGTAGATTGAGGATAGAATAATAGGGCCTGCTCGGTCCTCCAATCTAACTGAAGTGCCCTGCAGATGCGCTGTTGAGTATGATTCAATCTGTGAATGTCTCAGGTTCGACCGAATGGCCAGTGCTGATCCAGCATGCGCACTACCATCAGGATGGGGAGAATGGTAAATGTTATACCCTTTAATGCGAAACGAGCTTCTGAACGTCCCATGCGACTCTGAAATTAAAACTACGTCTAGTTTGTTGGCTTTAATTAAAGTCTCCAACTCTTGGATATTGGGAGCCAATCCATTGATGTTCCAGATTGCGATTCGAAGAGAAGCCATTTACGACGTTAGTTTGGTAATGACTGTAGTCAGTAAGCCCATTAGGGTACTGATTTGTTGGAGTAGCAAGTCGATTTTTTCATTTTGTTTAATGAGGAGTTGTTCCATCGTTGTTGAGTTTTGTTGAGGGTGTTCTATGTGACCAATTGTAGTAACATTGTGTTGTGGAGAAATCTTGGGGCGTCCAGCAGCAACATCCGAGTATCTCTGGTCTGACCTGCGATAGGAGGTTTGTTGCGGTATCCCGGAGCTTTCTAAAGTAGTATTGGTGCGGATCTGTTCATTAGGAAAGTTGGAGATGCTAGTTGGAATAGTTTTCGGTTTGGAGTTGCTGGTTGGAATATTTCTAGGATTAATTTTTCTTGACAGTATTTCTTGATACACTTGACAACCTTTGTAATTGGCAGGATGATCGCAGGAGCAAAGAGCGCATTTGGCGGGAGTATTTCTGTCTTTTTTAGGGCATTCTGAAGTTTTGTGGCCTTCCCCACATTTAACACATCTGTACGGTCTCATGCAGTTGTTTTTGCAATGACCATATTGTTGGCATCTTTGGCACTGTACGATTGTCTTATTTTTGCGTGGATCTTCAATTTTAATGCGTTGGTGATGTATGTATTGAATATTTTTAACCAATTTGTTATTTGGACTGGGTTCCAGATTAACAAAAAATGTGGAAGTAGGTATTTTGTCTGGTCCATAGCGGTGATTAATGATTTCTCCTCTGACCTTGTTACCTTGTCTTAACTTACATGCTAATAAAATAAAGAGGACTTATTTATTCAAGTTGACACTTGTGGACTTGTATTGCATAAATTACTGAATTACTTGTTGCTTTCCCTTTCAACACCATGGACTTTTATACTCAACTCTCCAGTTGACCCTTGTGGACTTGTGGTGCATAATTTACTAAATAACTTGTTGACATCTACTTCAACACTGAACTTACCTCTTCCGAAACCTGTAGCTCCTCCTTTAGACTCGGCAGATACGAACTGTCCAATGGTAGAAGCACCGCCATGAGCGTTCTCTTGGAACTCTATCTCAGCAACAATAATATTGTCTTCAAGCACCGACCCGCAGTTCGTACACACTGCATCACCACGGGCTGGGTCTACTTCGATGTCCGAAGACCCGCAGTGCTTGCATTTCTTCCCAGACATCCTGATTTTCACAAAAATGACAACATAAACATTGAGCAGGAATAAGGTTAAGTGGAAGTACAACTTTACAGGCACCTTTACATAATTACCTGGCAAATAGACTTAATCTAGCGTTTTAAACAGCTGCCGAATTTCAGCTTTCACTTATGAATATACATTTAATCTTGTCAGAGCTGCAGGTAAAAACATAGAAATACTCGCACTTCGCAAGTTCGCAGTGCAGATGGCTGACATTGACATTACAATACTTGACAGCATCTTGCCATTATTGAAATTGAAAAAATGAGATAACCTATGCGAAATCTCACGAATTGGAAAAGGATAAAACTATTTTTATTCGACTATAGACCGCAACCCGCAACACAGAAGAAGAGCCTTAGCCATTTGACATCTTTGACATTAACAAATATTTGACGTTGACACCTGCACGTTGACGTTTAAAGGGATGTCCATAAAGTCCGTACTAACTCTGTGGGATCGTGTGGGATGTTTTCACTTTTTACTTAGTTAGCCTCTTTCATTTTAATTACGCAGAAAATCTAAAAAATTAAATATTACGTTTTTTTCACCATTTATATTATGCTATAATAATGCTTATCTAGGTGCCAGTGACAAACAATCACTCAGATTCTCTCAATAGTGTTGTCGACTCTCTCAATGCTATAACAAATTGATGAACTAATCCGATTTTCATCTGATAAATGGCCTTATGGCCAAAAAAAACATCCATTATAGTGACAACATAACTAACTACGATACTTGAAGACTTGAAGCTACTACTTTAGACAATAATTTGAAGACGCTCGCCAGCAGGCAGCATCCAGCATCTGAGCCTGCCACAAACTGTCTTTCTCAATCCAATATGAACCTTCTTTTGTATGGTAAAAGAACTTTTTCAAAAAAAGTAACTGACTTCAAAAACAATAACAAAAAGGGTGAAATAACCTAATTCCAGCTTGGCCAGAACGGATTGAAACGGAACTAAAATTTTTATTTCTGACAGCGTTTTAAAATCTTTGATATTTGATGTAAACAAAGACCGCAGGTTTGTTAGATTTATTATTGTGCCATAAAACTAACGTAATAAGTGAAAAAAATAAAATAAAATCATTCAAAGTGCTGGTAGCGCGAAGACAGTGGCGACTTCCGGTTTTCTACATTTTTATGTCAAGCTGTAATAACTTCTTTCGGAAGTCGGTGGCAAAAAATCAATGAAATAAAAAAATATAGTTAAAATATGTTTTGAAGTCGGTTACTTTTTTTGAAAAAGTTTTTATTTTACCCTTTTTAGTTTATGTATTTATTATTTAATCAACTCAAATTCTTCTATTGTAAAATACATATTTGTCTTACATGTGCACTAATCTTGTAATCCGTCACCACTTACATATCCATATCTCAAAAACTACTGAATCGAAGTTGATGAAACTTGCAGTGTACCTTAAGTTGAACAATACCTAGTATAACAAAAAAGAATTACTTATATCGGACTTGTAGTTCCGGAGATATGCGAACACAAACATAAAAACAACACAACATACAACATACAATATACAGGGTGACTTTTTTAGCACCGTCCAAAATTTTTCTAGGCATTAGGTATCAATCACTAACCCCATTTTTGAAAAAAAATCGATACTTCAAATTGTCATATTAAATAATTTTCTCATCCGCTCTATGTGGTCACTAAGCTAAACGTTAATAATTTACACTTTCCGACGCATGAAACGGGTAGAGCGCACCCCGCTCACCCCCCGCCCCGCCCCGCTACACCTGAGAGACACGTCACAGCGCGGTGTCCAGATTCATCAACTTTTTATAGATAACATTGAGACGTGATATCTCGATATTTTTGTATTGAGAGATACAAAAAGAAAAAACACGTATTCAATGATTTTTGCCAAAGATTAATATATTCAAATTTGGATGATGACTAAAAAATCACCCTGTATATACACACGCTTTCGGCACATTTGTTCAGACGCTTAAATAGACTAACAAATTCGAAAACTGGACAGTTCTGGAAATATTACCTAAATACGGGTCGAATTGATAACCTTTTGAAGTCGTTAATAAAATCTGTTGCAGATTGGGGTAGGCTAATGTACTGCGTCTGTACAAGTGCACATTAGCCATTGCCACAAAAATGCAAACTAATATTGAAAGAGACTGTTTTATTAATGTAGTAGTGTTATAAAGATTATAAAAGTGAGATATATCACGTAAGCTTATACAGACATCGTTTTGTTTTGAACATTGTGTAACCAAGTAACGTTTTGTAACTTCAAAATGAAAATAAAGTGAGTTTTCTTGGTATCACGCTGAGTCAGGCAACCTTGTTCAACAAATTTCAGTGACGTCATCAAAATGAGCCTCTGCTATTGGTTGAATATCACGCTATCGTATATTTTTAGACGATGAGATCACCCTTCAGTTTCGTTTCTGCTGAAGTATGACGATACATCCAAAAAGTAATTTCGTTTATGATAACAGTGGGCGCTTAAGTCTATTCGTTTCGCAGCACAATCGAATTCTAAGGAGAGAAGGGCATCCCCAAACCGACGACGACGTCATCGGTCATCGTTTGTGTGCAAACTGCAAGGATGAGTCATCATTGTTGTGTTCTCGTTGGATAATCTTTTTCAATCCAAGGCGCCTTATTTTGATTCCGTTGCTGTCATTAGCGAACTGTCACAAGAAACTTCGCAGCATTTGATAGTTACGCGGAACTACAAACTTTGTTTGAACTTGTAGATCGCATTGATAATACGCGTTGTTTAGTCGGACAAATTACGTGAATCGCATCTTGTGTTGAATCTTTGACTTGAGTGAATCTGAACATATGACGATGAAGCTAGAAATCAGTGATAGTCAATCAAACCAGTCGGACATTTCTTACGACGACAGTCAATCATCGCAGGATTCCTCTACAAATGATTTCGTCTCCTCCGTACCACCTTCTCGATCCTTACTTACGGTAAGTAACTTAACATACGGTACAAATTCCTCATGTCGATGAAATCCTGATCTTGAAACAAAGGTTAAATTTGCATACTACAAGACTACTTTGAAAGTTTTCTAGTTGTTTCCTAGAAGAAGTTATAACGCATTTTGAGATCAGTTGTGATGGTGTGTAATGATGTGAGGCTAATTAGATAATGATAGCATCAATAGTAATCATTTGTCAACACAATGGTCCTAGATTTTGAAACAAATATGACAGTAACAACAGGTTTAATTTGATCTGTTCCACTGTAATAAATTTATTAAGACCTTGGTGACATTTGACTTCCTGGTATCGCATAATTTATTGAAGAACAAATATGACACCAAAATAGACATTATTGGAAGAATTGTATTGTTTTTATCCTTGTCATAAAAACAGAAAATATAATGGTCACTTAAAATGGTAGTACCCGTTGAGGGGAAAAATGCTACCAATACTTGCTTTGGACACAACAATTATATTGGCATGATTAAAAATAATAATGTTATACCATAGATTTCATTCTTAATAATTATAAATGTTTGAATTCTGTATTTTTAAAACAGGTATCCAAGGTATGAGTAAATCAATACAAAATTATACCATGTAATCAAACCATTACATGGTATAATTTTGTATTGATTAAAACATTTTACACTATATTCCAAGAAAATCAACAACAATTATAATTTATTGAAATGGGAGTATTAAGTACTTGAATCTGAAACAGGGAAAACAAACAAGGTATGTACAATCGACAAAGTGGAATCATGACCCATTTTGACAGTAAATTGTTTGAATCCGTCAAGTTGAAAAGATCAAAGTCGTTACCATGGATATGTATGTTTACGCGAATGTGGACCTAATTGTATTTGAATGTCTGTAAGAAAATAAGCTTATGGTGGGGCATAATTCCACTTTGTCGATTCTACAAGGATAATTTACATTGATCCAGTAGCTGGATCCAATGTCACTGAATTGAAAATAGGAACATGGTCCATTCCAATCCATAAAAAATGAAACTGCACCAGTCTTTTCTGGCTTCTCTGATTGGTCTGTCTTTTTTCAACTTTAGATCTATAACTCGATGCTATACTGAAACTGGATTGTAACATGTTTACATTTCTGCAGCGCCAATCCAGCTTCTATAGTATGTGCCATTTAACACGGCAAAAGCGGTCATTGCTCCGACTTTCATCCCGATATCTCAATATTAGCGATACTTCCTCTTCACCCGTACAAATCTGTCGCAAACAGTCGCAAAACTGACATCGCTTGAGTCTCATAATACATAAAAAATTACCACAAAAACAACACAATGCACAACCCAAAATAATAGAAAATCTAGCAAACGTACCCTACGAAATATTTCTTTTTAAATATTGTATTTTCGTTTTTAAACAAGTTTATCACACTGAGACAATTTAAAAAAAGTAAATATATTATTATGCATCATATAATTTTGCATTAACGTATAATACAATACTGAGTAAATATAAAGTTAGTGCATATTGTATGGATATAAGTGTATTAATATTCTTTTGATATCAGGATGGTAAAAACACCTTATTTTTCCTAAAATAAATTACAAAAACTATTTCATCACAGAAAATGCTAATTTTGATCTTATGTCGTTTTTGTTTTACGAGGTCATCGCGTCAGGGGTGCAGCACCCCCGGCAGCAGCCGCCATTTAGATTTGACATTCCGTGTGGAAGTTCGCTTGCGTTCGGTCTGTGCAAAGACATTAAACTAAATACGAGCAATAGACGGGACATCACGAAGAAAGTTGTGATCCAAAACTTTTTACCACTAGGTAAAAAGTCGCTCGGTATAGTAGTCGCGTTGCTATGCAACGCTAGATTGTGCTACTGACACACGGCATCAATAATTTTGTATGACAATTTTCCCAATGCCCGCTCTATAGGTTCTTTTAAATCTCTTTGGGTCTGTGCTATAATTTCTTTGCTTTTAATGTTATCGTTTTTGAGTTTGTTACAGTTTTGTTTTTGTGTTCTGTGTTGTTATTGTTACTTCATTTGTTGCTTGTAAAGAAGCATGTAACCAGAAGCTGGAACATCTACTGGTGAAACCAGTAAATGCCGTCGTCGTCCAAACATATTCCAACCTCAAGAAGGTTCGGAATCGATACCGTTCACATCGCCGCCAGCAAAAAGACAGAAGATGATTCTCACCAGCGGAGAACGTCTTATGATTATTAATATTTTTAAATATGTCCAAAACACAAAGCCCGAGGATAAATATTTAACTAACCATGATCTTGTCAAACGTACGTCAGAAATATGTGGGGTGAGCGAGAGATCGATATATCGGGTATTACGTGAATACAGAAATACTCATAAAATAACGCAACCTGAAGGTAAAAGGAGTAGACCAAACGTTCTCCAAAAAGTTGATGATTTTAATAAATCGGCAATTACTAAACTTTTGGAAAAAAAAAAAATTTTTCATTCAAAATGAGAAAATGATCGAGCCCATCAGTATGAAAAACCATTTTTTTTTATTTTTTTTTTTCCGAAAGTTTTTGAACAAACATTGATAAGTAACATGGGCTGAGTTACTCCACGAGAGGTTTTGCGCTATTAACGTTACACGTTGTATATACATAATTACCTATATACATTTCTGCCGTGCAGGCCCTAAAGTGCAGTATGAGGAAAAACGCGGTTTCGAGAAAATCGCGAAAAACTTTTTAACACTGTTTTTTATAATGTTATTAATGTGTATGGTGCATATTTTTATTGCTACGAGGACTAAGTGACAACAAAGATGGTATTTACGAAAACAAATGTTAATTAAGTTTATTAGATTTTAATTAAAATCAGATTTTTTTAAAATCATGGCAGTTACTGCATGCAAAAAGTTACTCATATGCAGATTAAAATGCGGTAAAAATACTCGATACCACAAAATTTTAGATTTTTTTGCTACTTTGCAGACTAATTTGCAGCATAAGACTTTTTTTTACTGCATTTTAATTTGTATCTTGACCAAATTGCACATGCAGTATATAGTATATAAGTGTCCGCCAACTTACGAGTATGTTTTAGGTAGGAATGTGGTGTATTTTTTTATTTGTATTGCTTAAGTATATGATACTCATGAAAAGTTTAAGTTTTCGATCTCGAGGAGCCACCATCTTAGATTGAAAGGGTCCACATTCGTTATTTTTCACATAATGCTTCAACAGTTGACATTATGACGAAAATGTCTAGAGAAGTTTAAAGACAATAAAATTCCACAACAAATAGTATTTATACGTTACGTATATTTCGTTTGTTTAGACTCGTGAAACTTGTTTAACCGAATGCGTATTAGACGTTAAGATGTCTGAAGTAAAGGACAACTGATAAAATAAGTTGTTTTTTGATTAAATCAAGTTCTTACTACTCAATTCAGTGCAATTGTCAATTATTTGTCCCCCTAAATGAAGAAAAAGAAAATGTTAAATATGAAAATGTATTTTATTCATTAGAACCACAGAAAACAAATATCCGCAATACATAAAAAAATCCCTGTATAAAACAAAAAAACTATCTGGCTGACTGACTGATGTATTAACGCCCAGCCGAAACCGCTAGGTGTAGAAGCATGAAATTTTGCACCAGCATTCCCCTAGGGCGGATTTTTGAAAATTCATCCCCTAAGAGGTTTAAAAATGGGATTAAAGTTTGTATGAAAATAATTTAATCTTACTCGATTTACTTGAAATTTTCCAATGTCCAATTATCAACAAAATCGATTAAATAAGTGTTAAGAGGCTTTTTGATAATTCTATACCTTAAATACGCATCTTCGTTGACAAAATCGTGGGCAAAATAGGTACTCGTCGAATGTGTAGACGATTTCTTATCAATGTTGAGTGTTCTTCCTTAACTTTGTTTCTATGTGACGTACAGAATACGTACAAATAAAGTTGTTGTGGAATTTTTCTTTAAACTTCTTTTATATATTTTTGACATACTTGTAAAGTGTTAACTTTACGAGTATGTCGTTGAGTTGAGTTGAAGCAATAAGTGAAAAAAACAAATTTGGACCCCTTCAATCTAAGACGGCGGCTATGCATTAGCCGACACTTCTCGAGCTCGAAAACTTACATTTTTCATGAGTAGCTTACACTTAAGCAATACAAATAAAAAAAAACTACACCACATAAAGCAAGGCAAAGCCTCTTTTTGGTCCCCATTGACTGGACTATAATTACTGTTATTTTTCACAAATTTCACTCTAGCTCGAAAAGTACCCCTGATTTTTGCTTAGGTTTTCGTGGTAAATTAGAAGAATTCGACTGATTGAGAGAGAGAGTTAGCGACAAATTCTGACTAGAACGCAGTAAAATATGACCTTTAAAACTGCAGTGAAATTAGTAAAATCGTTCAAGTTACCTATTAAAATGCAGTAACAGAGTGTCATACTGCGTTTTAATTAGCATTTTAGTTATTTTAATCTTTTGAAAATACTGACTATACTGCAGGAAATAATGATCATACTGCTTTTTAGCTAGTTTTCACGATATAAAGTTACTTCAACAACACTAAATAAAGTACCACTTTTTAGTACTTTGCTGCATTTTAATCTGTAGTTCATTGTGAAATAAACTAGTGATCAACCATGCAGTATTAACACTTGGTACAAAAACTACTTACTGCGTTTTATTTTATATTCCTCAATATTTTTTTGGGTGTGGAGTACAGATTTTTTGTGGTAATATCGATATTTACTGCGTTTAACTTGGTAAAGTGACGGATCGTGGTTGACGTAACTGCTATTACTGTATTTTAGTTGGTATTGTAATGTATTTAGACATGCAAAATTAAGTTACTGCTTTCTTAAATTTGATTTTTTAACGGTTTAGAGCATCCTAACAAATACCTGATTAGATCTACATGTTCCTTATAACGTGTACATTAAGGTTCAATATTCAACAAAAAAATGACAAAAAGCCTGTTACTGCGTTTTAGGGCCTGCACGGCAGATTTGATTGATTGATTTGATGCCGCGCATTCCACATTTTTTTATGATGATTCTTTCACAGTCCAGGCTGTCGTTTGTGGAATGCATTGCTTGTATCAGTAACACAAGCCAAGTCACTGGTTTCTTTTAAAAGCTTAGTCTTAAATCATTTCCTTTCTCTCTAATAATACATACCTAATTATTTATATTTATGTATGTATGTGTATTTTATTTTATTATTAATGTTTGTGTGTATTGTATTTATATTATCGGTTATCTATTATTTGATGTGCACCACTGTCTACCCTCATTTTTTTTTAAGATTCTTCAAGTCCATCATAACTGTCTGGAAGATATCGCTATTAGCGATAAGACCGCCGTTGTACCCTTAGTATTAATAAAACTTTTTTTTTTAAAGAACCTACCGACTTCAAAGACAAATACAAAAAAGTGTAAAATAACTTTTCTTTCGGAAGTCGGTGGCTTTTTTTTTATGTCATTGACTATTGCCACCGACTTCCGAAAGAAAAGTTATTTTACACTTTTTTGTATTTGTTTTTGAAGTCGGTACTTTAAAAAAAAAAATTATTTTACCCTTTTTAGTTCAGACATTCAACAAAAATCTTCGTATAATCGGCAACTTTAGAAATTTATATCCAAGCGAGCAACAAAAACGGATCTATGCGGGCAACGTCACAAGACATCCATTATTATTGTATATTAAACCTTCCCTAGACTGTAATAAACATTTTTCCGTAAACCGCATGAAAATCGGTTCAAACGCGAGATAATCGTGAACAAACATACAATCGACTTTGAAAATGTACTATGATCCGCGCGCGGACGAAAATACAATGACGGGAAAAGGGCCGTTACCTATCACTACATCCATTAAATCCGTCACACACAGTGGAACATTTTTTACGACACGCGTAAATTTATAAGCACACAATTTGATTTCTAGAAATAAAAAATAATAATTTTGAATTAGAGCAACACAAGATTCACAACCTCTGTATGTCAAGCAGGCTGGTACCACGATACTGTAGCGATAGAAGCAACTATCGCTTATTAGTGGTTTTAGGTAACAATAAGTGTCATTATCGCTTAGTGATGAAAAACTTGGTAGGAGGGAGTGAATGACCTCTATTGCCATGTTAAATGGTACATACTATAGATCCAGCTGAAAATAATATGTAAATTAGCTTTTATGTACTACCAAATCAAAAACATGTTATTGCATATTATGCTGAGATTGTTTGACAATGCAATAGTTATTTGTTATGCAAGGCTGCAAAGTTTATTTTTGGCGCGAGTACTTCAATTGAAAACTGAGCGAGCGAAGGATTCTAAGATTGAACCGCGAGAGAAACGAGCGGTTCAAATATAGAATCCTGAGCGATGCGAAGTTTTCAAAGGTACGAGACGCAGAAAAACTTTGCTGCCGAGTGCAACACACAACTTTTCACCTCACACAGCGAGGAAATGTAGTGGGGGCGGCTCGCCTGCCAGTGTAGAAAAGAAGAAAACAATTGAATACAAGACGTGTTCGAATTTTAAACAACACTTTGTGCTCTAGAGCACAAAATGGAGTTTTCCGCTCAGATTTTGAATGAGAAATAGAATCTTTCCGAGCGGGTGAGGTGAAAATTATATTGTTGGCCTTTTTCGCAAAAAGGCACTGGCCAGGAACTCTTGAAGAACCTTGGTGGAGGTCTTTGCCCAGCAGTTATACAGCGTGGGCAAAAGAAATTAAAATATGGTAAAATCATCAAACGAGTTCTAACCCAGGGATATTATTGGCCTATGCTTATGTTTGCATTTTTTTCTTTTATTTACTTATGTGTAGTTAACCTAAACATTTGCGAATACAAGAGTGACTTTTGCTTTGTAATTTTTCCATTAACAAATAATTAAAATCAGTCTTTATTACCAGATCCAACTTTAAGGCCGGCCACATACATCAGTTTTCCTTTTTTTTTTCAGGAATCCTGATCCGTTTTCTATCCAAACACAGTGAATTCATACAAATGTGTGTGCATGTTTTGTGTGTGTTGTTCACATTTCATTCATGATTTCGAATTCCAAACGGAAAAAAAAAACTGATGTATGTGGCCGCCCTAAAAACATAACAGAACATTTACACAGCAACTTTTTGTCTTTCAACAAGAGAAAGGAAAACTGTATTTCTTTTGTTCATTCCTTTTAAAGTTTACTTTTCTACATTATTAATCAAGAAAATGCCTGGACTTTAAAAGAGTGTCTGTGGGTTCTGAGTTTATTTTGGTTATTTTTTTCTCAGAGTAGTCAAAGTACGAAACTCAACACCGACACTGGTCAACGGCCCCAAAATATTAAAAATTTTGAAAAAATAATTTACCACATAAATAATTTATTAAGAGCACTTTGTATAAAGTTGTTTGTATTCAAACCAACAACCATGAAAGTAATAGATTAAATTTTTCAGGGTTAGTTTATTGACTGATTACAAACACTTGAAGTAAATCAAACAATAATGAAATAGAACCTCTTATCCATTCAAGAGACACAAATATACTCATTGATTAAAATGGCTAAATAAAAAAGTATAACATTTTCCTGCACAATAAACTGAAAATCATACAAATGGATAATTTTGCAGGCTGATAACGATGCTTATCTCTTATCACTGGATAGTATGGATTTATACCTGTCATAATGAGTCACCTTTCTTTATATTTAGGCGCTGTGTCATAGCAAACAAATTACGCATCAACATTGATAAGGTTCCCAGAAATTATTTGGGCTTTTTCACACCTATGCTGATAAAAATTATTATTTTTTAATGAATATTTCTATTGTTAGATATAATCATTCTGCTTGATTGTTTTTTAATAGATTATCTTTCATGTTTTGTTCAGGTTTAGTGAGTAAATGTTATTTTTATAATTTAACATTTTATTTAAATGATATTTTTTAATGTTATTTTTATAATTTAACATTTTAGGCATTTTTGTCACAGAACGCATTTGTGTGCAAATGTTTAATTTTAGTAGGCCCCGTTTTTTAGTGTGGTAGAATCGTCAAATGAGTCCTCCCACCCAGGGCAGAGCGGGAGGGACTGTCAGACTCGTACTGACTAAAATCCACGGTGTCCTTCCATAGCCCTTTACGTTCCGGGGTCACGGTAATTCGTGAGTCCTGCGACCCCGGCAGGCTAGTATGCCCCCCTGCATAACATAGGTCTCAAACATAATATCTGTCGTTATTTACTTATGTACTTTTTTATCTTGGTAAAATCATCAAATGAGTGCTGTCCAGGGTGGGATGGGAGGAACTGTCAGATTCGTATTGACTAAAATTCACGGTGATCCTTCAATAGCCTTTTACGTTCCAGGGTCACGATTATCTGATGAGACAGTCCCGCGACCAATTACCTATGTTAAAAATGTTAATGTTATTATTATTTTTTTCTAAAATCAATGCGCCTGATGGCCGATGGGGCCGTAAGGTTCTCGAATGGAGACCACGCACCGGCAAGCGCAGCGTAGGACGTCCACCCACTAGGTGGGCAGACGATCTTATGAAGGCCACAGGATCACGCTGGATGCAGGCCGCTAACAACCGGTCCTACTGGAAGTCTAAAGGGGAGGCCTATGTTCAGCAGTGGACGTCTTACGGCTGATATGATGATGATGATGATGATGCGCCTTTTATATTATAATTTGCAATTATTATATATGTCACTAAAACTAGAAATTTAAAAATAAATAAAACTAAATATTTACAACAAGATACTTAAACTAAAACTAAACTACTTAAAATACATAATTTAAAAAAATAATTAAAAAATACTTAAAAAGGAAGAGATACTCAGGCGTCAAAGTCCTCCGCATCGCTGTCATCATTACATAATATAATTACTTGTAAAATACTGTAGTTGCCCATTGGAAATTATAGAGCATGAGCAAAAACAGCATACAGAAGTTAATGAATGATAAAAAAAAATGTAGAGGTATATTTTTTAACAAAAGAACATCATTATTTCAACTTAAAATTTAAAAATGATTAAGTATAGTTATCAAACTTTGGCAATTGGACAACACTAGTATGTACAAATAATTTCATCAACTATTTCCAGAACGAAATGCTCAAATCTAAGTTTTAAACTACTTAAGTAGGTACTTGTTCCACATTTCCTAATAAGGTACAATAACAATTTAAATATATTATAAGGCTAATAAAATTCTATCCAAGTACTTATAGATAATTTAGTAGTTATATACAGCATGATATAAAATATACATTGTCAAAACATTTTCCTTGATGAAATAACTATTAATATTGACAGGAAAATGCTCATAATTATGATCTTAATTCCATTTGTGGGTATATACATATTTCCAAATCCTGTAAAATCCTTAAAATTTTCTCTGTTAAATTATCTGATTCTGATTTCACTTTATATGACTCTTCTAAAATAATAATATGTGTTGTAATACATATATGTCGAAGCTTATAATTAGCAATTGTCCACAAGCATATAAAATGATTTAACTTTGTTATTAGTTTGTAAGCTTTCTGTAAAATAAAGTAATCTATATCTTATATATAAAATTTCCGTGTCACAATGTTAGTTACCGTACTCCTCCGAAACGGCTCTACCGATTTTTACCAAATTTTATATGCGTATTCAGTAGGTCTGAGAATCGGCTACTATCTATTTTTTTTTTAATTTATATGGCAAAACAACGTTTGCGGGGTCAGCTAGTAATATATAAAAGAACAGGGGTTTTTCTTTTGACTCGACTACAGCCGAAACCGCTAAACGCAGAAACTTGAATTTTGAACAGCATTTGCAGTCTACCATGTAGAGTGGCAATAAGGCGGGATTTTGCGAAAATCCTCCTCTATAATAAGGGGGTGAAAAGGCGTTTGTATGAAAAATCTTATTCCTTGGGTTTATAAACTTGAAACTTGGTACGAATATGAGTATAAGTCAATAAAAACGATAGTCATTAATAGTTTTTTTATAACTACCCTCCAGTTTTGGGTTTTTCTAAATCACTCCCTAAATTGGTGAAAAGGGGTGATTAAGTTTTAAGGGAAGGATTTTACTGCTTGCTTTGATAAACTCAAAACTTGGCATAAATTATCTCTCCATCGAATAAAGGATGCGTATTTATTTATATTTGAAAAATCAATCCCTAGCGGGGTGAAAATCAGAAAATCAGTTAGTCTACTACGATTGATTGTTTGTTTGTATTCAGTTTTTTTTTTTTTTAATTTTCCAAAAGTATCCTATAAAGAGGGTGAGCGGGAATTAAATTCACTGAGTTCAAAGTTAGTAACACGCGCAGACGAAGTCGCGGGCAAAGTGCTAGTTAGTAAATAAAATCATAAAAAAATTAACTAAGTTTATAGTTGAAATTAATAATTATTATAAACTAAATTTTAATAGGTATTATAAGGAATATAGAACACAAAATTCCTTATTCTATGAAGGAAATTATATTGTTTGATTGTCCTATTAAGGATTTTTATTTGTATAAATAAACTTATCCATGGATGCAGAATTAGCACAGCAATAACTGTTGTATTTTTTTTCTTACTGGCCCTTCTCCGCGGTTTTAACCCCGCTGTTCGGCTCTTACGAGTATTGATTGTAGCGTGATGTCATAATCATACAGCCTTCCTCGATAAATGTACTAGCCAACAAAACATTTTTTAAGTCGAAGCAATAGTTCCTGAGATAAGCGTGTTCATCCAACTAAACAATAAAATCTTCAGCTTCGTAATATTAGTATAGAAACATGCTTTCGCTGTTATTTAATACGTAAGTACTTTAAATAGAAATGGCTAGGTTTGTATTTGACATAAAACAATTTTTTTTTTTTTTTTTTAATGTAGGTACTTTTATAAACATTATCAAGAATAAAATACACTTGAATTTTATTAAAATGAATGAATTCTGTTACCACAAATGGTTTACAAATAGGTTATCTAACCCTTTTATTATGACCAGTATGTAGAATATTTTTTAATACAATGTTGTAATAATACCTAATTAAATACCACAAGTTTCATCCACTGTTTGCTACCTAATTACCGACTGAGTTTATTTCTTACTTTTAATAAATTATTATTACTTACGTTATTTTCATCAACACAAGACGGAAATGCGTTTAAAAATAATGCGTAATTTATAATAATAAATATCATGATTGTAAGTTCTTTTACGGTGTTTTTGTTAAGTACAACACGTGTAAGTGAACCATGTATAAACTTAAACAAATACTACAGAGTTATGATAACAATTTTGTTTTGAACAATGGTGTTTCCTTAATTGCGTAACGTCGTGTCGGCATTAATTTTCCAACATGTAAATCTCAGTGTATCCTTAATAATTATTATAATTATTATTCTATAGTTAATTAAAACGGGAATTGGAATATGGTAACACCGTTTGTAGGTATATCCATTTTGGGAATCCCAGCAAAAACAATAATATAAGCAGTTTATAAATGCTTAACTTGATAAAACTCAACATCAGGCTTGTTTTTGAGTTTGGCAAATTAAATATTGAGATATTTTTTTGATAAGATTTGAAGTAACAAATAATTAGCATGAGTCACGTAGGTAATCTTATATAATGTGAGCTTGTACCTAATACCTAAATTTCGTGTTGAGATTAGATACACGATACACGTTAATTTTGTAGGAACAAGATTAACGACGAAACTGCTCGGCGTTACCCGTCACCATTGCATTCCACATCGCAAGTCTTTTCACACCATAAAAAAACGGGTAATAATAAACCGAGTCACGAAAATACTAACTCGGCCACAAATATTATTAACTCGGCAACATTTTTAATTTTGGAGGCACCTCGAGGTTCAGTTTGGTTAGGTTCCTTTAGGACGGCCACATACATCAGTTTCCCTTATCAGGAAACCTGATCCGTTTTCCGAAACGGAGCCTCCGAACAGTCCGAACGCAGGGAATTCATAAGCAACTGCATGCCACACACATTCAGTAACTTTCCGTTCGGTTTTTTTTTCGTCTTTCCGAATGAAAGTCCATCAATACAGATATTCCGACGAAAAAAAAAACGAATGTGTATGGTATTCGTACGGAATTTTCAGGAAAACTGATGCATGTCGAGGGCGGCCGCCCTTAAATCCTGCAGACAGAAATGCGGGGCTCCGTCGACTACGCCTTGGCTTGTTCTATTTTTTGTACATTTTGTTGATCAATCAATTTATTTGATTCTTTGCTTACTCAGTTATTTTTTGGCTAGGTAGTATAGTTTTTAGTGGACAATAATGCTATTTAAGGTAAGCGTCGACAGGTCCGCATCGCACGAAAATAAATGATACAATCAGGCGTTACTTTGCGGAAATCCGTAACATTAAATGTTATATAGGTATGTATTTAGTTTTAATTCCGCGACAAAAATCCAGACTTGGTGCAGGATGCAATCCCTTCCCGTCCTCATGCACATGCACATGCAGTTAAGGAAAAATGCATATGCACACGTGTAAGAAACGGGGCATCCTCAGGAGATGTTGACTCGACAAGCTCATTCGAGGCCGAGCGCTTTTTCATAACATTCAATAGCTGTAAAATATCAGTTTGGATGCGTTTTTCGATAATACGCTGTGTGCGCGATGACAACTCCTAATGAGTAGTCATTATGGAGACTATAAAATCTGTCAATTCTTGCTAACAGCTAGGTATTTTGCAACTTCATTAATCTTCTACTTTACAATAGAGCCTCATGCCACAAATCTTTCCTCAATAACAATTCTCAAAGTTAAGGATGCTGAGAATTAAAATATAGAGAAATATAATATTATAAAAACAACACAACGAAACTTATGACTTGTGTAGTTGACTTTACCCTTTGGTTTGCCTACTCGTTTCATCTTCGTTGAACCTCAAATAAAATTTTACGGGCATATGATTTTATCAATTGTGTAAACAGCAATAGGTATTTTAAGTTTTATACAAAATCTACAAATATTATAAAATGTCATTATTTACAATAAAAGACTATTGTCACGATAATTTGTTCAAGGTGATGCGAAGTGGGTAGGTAGGTACTTTGTCTGGTTCCATCCAAACGGTACTTTACCCAGTACCTATACAGATACTTTAGGGAAAATATTATTAGGTACAAGACGAGTATAATAACCACTACAATTTCCATAAACCTTTTGTGCCGCTATACATAATTATGTTTGAAAAGGTTAAAGCAGGAAAACATTGCGGAGTGCCGATGACCGCGCTCGGGGCTGACGTCAGCGATTCGAGGAAAACTCGGGTCTCGCACGGGCCCACGCGTCGCTTGCGCATGTCTACCAACCAGCACTCACGAAACAAACGAACGTAAATTGATCACACATTATGTTATCATTGACTGGCTGATGGAATCACAACGTACCTACTTGATAATTATCTTCTTCAAACTCCTGAATATTTTTATTAATTAATTTACTCGACCAGAATTTTGGCTCATTAAAGGAGCTGATAGCTCCCTCAAATAGCTGGAGTTGCTCAATGAGCAGTCTGATTAACTTCACTAGACTATACTAATTTTATTCTTTGATAATAAAATTAAAATACAAGACGTGGTTCGCAGAATTTTCTGCTACGAACTTAAGACCTTGAAAAGTGGCATGTGTATGGCTCAAGGTAATGCAACGTATAAGCAAATGGACGACCTACAAATGTTAAGCGTTGTTTTCATCTGAAAAACTGTAGGAAATCTGTTTACTAATTAGAATAAGAAAGCTTAGAATTCTCATAACAGTTGTCTTCCCGCCAACTCTTGGTTGGCTTTAGTATTGTATTGTATGATATAATGATTATTCACACGTGTTATTAATTTGAATAGGACTATGAGATTACAAGCATGTTTGTGACTGTTCGACCTATCTAGATGATATAACAAAAAGATCAACATGTTAACGATACCTAAACTGCTACTGACGTCCAATCCAAGTGTGGAGCCAAACGACCTAATTATCTATTCGTCTGTAACTTATTGACACAGTAATAAAATGACGTATTCGATTTAATGGGGATGGCAACTCAAAGCTAATCGTAGATGGCGCTGCGATAGTTGGTCCCTACGTCAGATTACTGTCTACCTTGTTTATAAAACAAACAAGATTTATTGTTATAAAAATTGAGTTTAAATACAAAACAAATATGGAAAATTATTCGTCAATGCAAGTGCATAAATACTAAAAGAAGAATTACGACGCCGCGGTGCATCTACAAGAGGAAAAAAAGTGATTTAATTGTGTGGCAATACATTTGATTTTACCGTAATGAATCCACAATTACTTGTAGTTGAGGTTTCAATTTTTGAGTTTAGGTTTGTTTTACCTGGCCTCTCCTTTAACAAGAATATAATGCTGCTTCTGACTTTCTATTTTGATAAAATGTAAAATGTTTTAAGTCAGTAATTTCACCCCTTTTTTCTATTTAGATTCGAGAAATATCCCAATAATTATATTTAATTTCTTAACACCACAACTATCACAAAACTCGTTCCAGGTGATAATTCTTCCGCCAGACGAATCATTTCATGATTTATGGAGCGATGCAATACTGATACTTAACCTCCAATAGAAAAGTAGATATTATTTTGAAAAGTGTATTCGATTGTTTAGTTATGGTATAATCATAGAATTTCATTAATAAACTCAACTAACGGCTCGCAAATCTGAGTATTTGTTTATTATATAGCTTTTCCTTAGTTGTAATTCAATTTTTGTTCTCAAGGCAGTCACAGCAGCTACCCATTATTTCTTGATAGTGTGAATTGTCGGAGTATGTTCCATCATTTTTACAGCTTGTTACACAACATCTAGTCATTTTACATCAATAAATCGTTTTTTTTTTTCAGAAAATTTTCTTTGATTTGACAGTTCTTTTGGGACCAAACTGTCACTTGTCACTTTGACACTTGCCTTCCCCATTAACTGCAATTATTGACTTTTGCAACGAATAATGTTTTCTTGTCTCCTCTCTTTTGATTTTGACCTTCATTCTGTCATTAAGTTTTGTCTTAAAACTCGTTTCTTTTGTTTGTTCAAAAATAGACCACCGCTTGTTTTTCTGCTAAATAGGAATTGAACATTGAATTGTATCGCATTAGTGGGCAGCGAGCAAACGTTGATTAGCAAGTCAATTAACACGGGTTCAGGTTGGGCAAGCACCTCGCACCTCCACTGCCTCAGATTTATCGTTCCTGTAAATGATTCCAAGATACTCTACTTAGATAGTGATACTTCCTTTTGGTCTAGTTAATACTGAGGCGTGTATTGTTTAAAGTCAGATAGTAAATGTTCATTACTGTGTTACTTTGGCATTATTACCTATCGGCGCCCATCATGCAGAATATTCATAAAATTCGTGTTCAACGTCTATTTGAAAAATCGCTTCGTCATTATAACAAACCACAAAATTATTGGCGTAGTGTATGTAATGAAAATAAGAAGTTTAAATATTGCATCAGATAATACAGCAATTTTAGAAAACATAACGGCAGTGTAGCCGAATATATAAATAAATTAAATATTTGTGACGACAATGATGAAACTAAATACATATATTTTTTAAGTATTTACGTAAGTGGTCTTTGTTTCATTTTTTTTTTGGCAGATGAGATTATAACATACAACTTGGTGTTAAAAGAATATGAGCGAACGTACGACCTTTCTAAAACACGTAGGCACAATGTCGATTGTCGATAACAATTTGAATAAAGTAAAAACAATTCCAGTGAAAAACATTATAGAAATCGAAGTGGTCCGATGCTATGCGATATCAACATGAGAACATAATTATTTATTTCGAAGTATGACATCGACAGTTTTTCGTGGAAAATAGGGCTGAACTAGTGGAAGCATTGGTTCGCGTGACTGCTAGTCAAGGACGGGCCCTTGAACTGTCCGGGAGTTGAACGACTCGCGATCTCGCACGAACGATAGGCAAAAGCACATGTTTTACTGATGACTTGTGTATGGTGATTGATGGTCATTCCGAAATTTTCTGGAACAATCTATGGTTTTTGGACAGTATTCAGCCTTGAATCTGGGTTCGACCTTTTTGGCTTCGTCGAAACTGTCTTCCGCTTTTTAGAAAGGACTAAGGAGTTTTGATTTTGTAGAACATTGAGACATGAAAGATTTTGTTGCATCATAATCCGGGTTTAAACGTTTCTGACTAAAATTTTAATTGTCATGTGAAGTCCCGAAATTCAAAACTAGTCGGAAAATACCGTTTTTGGACATCCAGATAACCCAGAGATACAGTTTGGGTTGTTGTTTTCTGAAATACGAAGCCAGGGATTTCTTTTAGTTATTTTGTGTTTAAAATGTGTGGCTTGCGTCTTCTAGATGAATTAGTTTTCAGAATCTTTCAAGACCGCAATTTGTGTCAAATAAACAAAACATAATTGGGTCTGAGGTCGGACTTTGTACGACCCTGAAAACCCTGTTAATATTAATTATTCCGGAGTTCTCAGTAAAATTATTGGGCTACCCAATAAAGCAAATAATAATTAAGCAGCTATAAATTGTAGGAAACTATTTTTCGGTGAACTATGTTTTGTTATTTACACTATTGAGGAAAAGGGTAGTGTGCTATCAAAATACAACGTATTACTTGATTTGACTGCTACGATTTCCCGTGAAAATGATAAGCAGTATGTTTCTGTTAGAGAAGTGACGTCATGTCTATATCAGCCCATCTTATGTAATGACCAATCGTGTTATCAGACGGCGTGGTTCCTTCCTTACGGTACATTATACACCATTAAAAGTATTATAACGATTGTGTCATTAATATTAATAGTATCTGTCATGATTTGTTTCAAGTCTACGTCAAAACGTGCATTATCAACGTTGTCTTTGAAATCTAAACTCATGCTTCTTTATTCATGTAAACAATTACAAGATAGTTATCAAGAGTCTAAAGGCTAGTTTATAATTGTGAGGAAAGATTATAATATTCTGTAATGCGATTTTATAATTATAATAATGATTCATATAATGTTTTCGTTAACGTAAACTCGGAGATTACTCAAACTCACTTATGAAACTAGACTAATGGCATATTCGTCGATTGTCGATAATCTTATGATCTTAATCTTAAATGTGGTTTTATAGTTATTTAGTAGACGGTAGTTCACTATTCTAGTTCTTCATTTTACTGTATGTTTCTGTTAACAAATGCCGTTCTAAATATCTAAAGGCAAATCGATTGGAACCTCGGATAAGTTACTTATTGCTACAGCCAGCTGCAGTTTGCCGCATACACCAACCTCATTATTTCTGATGGACATTATTGAATTGGGGGTATTTTACTATTCCCCAACTGAACTTCAGCTTCTATTTCCGAAAATAAATGCCAATATTGAACTAGAACTGTTGTGTATATTATAATAACTATAACAGATTGAAGCAATTTGTTTTGTTCTGCTAGATGATTCATTATTGTTTAATTGCTGGCTTTGTGGGGGTAAAACACCTATACTTTGTTTGCTATTCTGCTGCCTACTAAGGATACCAAATGACCTACTTTACCATGTGCGTCTATCACAACTTTTGTTTTAGTATTAATTCATACTACTACTATGCGAAAAGTTTGGACTACTAACTTGCTTCAGATTCTTACGAAACACTAAAAAAAGAAAATGGAAATCCCAGATCATTTAGTCACACTGTTTTGTTTCGTTTGCCAACTGATACTCTTTAACTGCATGAAAATATTTACTTCCCATGTCATGGAGAAGCTATTCCTTGAATCATTGGAACATCGCTTCATTCAAAGAACCGTAAAAAAATGTATTTGGCTCGGTTAGCGAATTGTTGAAATGCTTCGACATAAGATCTTTTGGATCCGAGTCGTCGTTTGCGCGTGCGCGGTACGGCCGCTTGGTATCATACAAAACCGGCCACAAGCGCGCCAACTGACTCAGTCTGATATAAAACATTCTAGCTACGCGTACGTCTACAGTTTGTAGAAGCCTTCGTATGACTCATACTCTTATCAAATTGTGAATTGACGCTCCGAGTTTCGCGAACTCTTTCATTGTGAACTTTCAATTTGTTGCCCTTAGTGGATAGTTATAGTTAGTTTGGACAATATTAGTGGAAAGTGGTCTTCATGTCTCAGCTGGTGCCATACCACCTCATCAGCAGCGAGCAAGACGACAGTCTGATGTTCGCTACCATGTTTGATTACCAGGCAGACGAGTATAAGAAGCCAATGGTGAGTTTTGAAACCCTCAAATTTTTGTCAGTTTTTGCGTAATTGTGAGCCAAAGTTTGCGCGACACTTCGTGAAGTGACTTCGTAAACAACTTTCTCAAGTTGGTGACAGTTAGTTTTATGTGTGAATGGTGCAATCTTTTTACTTTTTGTCGTCAGTTTAAAAGTTTTGACACCGTTTATTTGATTGACCTTGGGAACAATTCCTTATTCTACATCCTACCTCTCACTAAAATATACTTCGATATAGTTTCTTAAAAGTTGATCACTAGCTGAGTGTTTTTTTTAATTATCTGTCTGCCTTGTGTGTAAATTATGTAAATATTATATATATTAAGTTTGAAACAATGCTGGTACTGTTGTGACACTAATATTAGGGTCCCTGTCACTGTGAAATACCTAGCTTGATCGCTATTGGGCTGTTGCTTGTGCGAAAAGGACGAAGACTAGATCTAACGAGACCTGTATCACGTTTACCAATATTTGATAATTGAATTTTTACTTTATAACTCTTCGTAGATTTTAAACTTTTTTTTAATTTACATTGATGTTATGCTGATTATGTTCGTCAAAATTGTGATAATCAATTTTCTTATCGTGGAACGTTCTAGAGTTCAGCACATATTGAACACCTGTATTACAAATATTACAATATCTACATTTGACAATATTTGCGTCATTAGCAATTCCAGGAGTTGTTTGTCTGTTAATAGTATTGTTACAATAATGTATTCCTATTATTAGAAAATGGCGTAACCGCCACAATCGGTACATTAAGTTCCTCCTCATCGACAATAAAATATAATGTTACAATTTTTTATTTATACCGCCTTTATCAGTTCCGTCGTTTTATAAAAGATGGCGCTACTCGCAGCATCGCGCGTTAATTTTATCTACAGATACGATGGGTACACAGCGACATGTGATAATACTGTAGAGATAATAATATCATTATTATAAATACAGTTATTAACTTTCAATTTCATAAACAGAGAAAAATGAAATACGAGTAGAACATTATCAATATTTTTGTTTTATAATTCATCACGTGACTGGTTTTCGCTGTCTCGTGAAGTTTTCTCCTTATCACTGCTTGCTTGACGTCACATATGGTCCGAGGCGATGACGTCACCGTATGACGTCATCGTGACCGACTGCGCAGTGCGCGAGGCTTGAGAAGTTCCACGAACTTGTATCGCTACCTGAACCATTATTATAATGTAACGTACAGTTTTTACATTATTTTTATTGATCATTTATAATGAAGACGGTGATAAAAAATATGCCTTTTGAAGATTTAAAATTCTACCTACAGATTTAAGGATGTTGGAGAAAAATTTCAGTCTGGTATTTCCGTTGGCAAACACCTTCCTTTTAAAAGGAGCCTGGCTGGTCTGGTCACGTAAACCAGTGGTGCATGTAGGTTGTTTTTCAACCTCAATTCATTTCTTTTCTACTAGTGAGTCATCTAGTTAAACAACACGTACACAAGTAGGTATAGGTTATTTCATAATCTTGCATGAGCTGTTATTTCTTATTCTTTGTAAAGAGATGCCATGTAAATTATAAAGTGTTAAATGAAAATTCCCTTACTACAAAAGAGGACAAAATTAATGAAAACATACTAATCGGATGACGTCATATACTAGACTTGTTTACTTTCAATATGCATGAATGAAATCCTTGGATTTCCCCAACACTGTCTAACTTAGCATTGTTTTCCTTACAAATTACCTTGATTTACCTACAAATATGATACTAATAGGTTTCATTCATTTAGCACAATAATGAATAATATTGTAAAGTCGGTTTTTTAATCTCGTAGACTGAATTGACAGGTGCAAATGGCAAACTGACATAAATTTCAATAGTATTTACGTTAGATTAAAAAACAAACTATAGTGCAATCTCTCTTTTGTGTTACGTGAGATTATCAACACAGGCGTGGCGAAGAGAAAGTGGGGATAATCTTGTCTCCTCCTCATTTTTAGTTAACTTCATAACTGTCTTTCAACTAAGGTGCTTATCTTAGTCCCTCTGAAACAGCACATTAAATTCATCTACGTTGCAGAAACAACTGATCTTTTAGGATCTGATAAACGAGACTATCAGTTGCGCAAGCACAACCGGATTCGTCGGGCGGCGGGGCAGGCGCAGCGGTGATGGTAACCTTTGCGAAGCGAAAACGTCAAGTCCGGCTGACTTGACCCACTTTGCGCGCTTGTGAAATTTCTCCTGCGCCCGACTGCTTCCAAGAACGATTCTGTGGTTGGGGAATCCCCACATGCTAGAACGCAACACGCCACCGTTTGCCTGTCTCGAACAATTAGGTACTATAAAGCAGTTACCGTTACTTCAATCATTCGACCTTTAATTAATGACCTATTTTCTCCTGACGCAACTAACGTAACAGATGCATTGAAATGTAAACTGATTTCAACCAACTATTAACCTTCTTGACTTGAGCAGATGTATTTTATAGACGGACACCTAATAAACTGTTGTAGTCAATACAGGCCGGATGTGGACAATTTGTTTTAATTGTAATCAACTCGGAATCGGCCTTAGTTGAATATTGTCAAGGAAAACCACTGTCTGGACTTTCTTGTGTGTTCTTTAAAAATAGGTTTTTTGTGGCTTGTTGCAATGCTATTTCATGTTTATAAGCTTTTATGATTTATGCATTTATACTAACTGGTTTTCCCACACCGTTTGAATAAATTTTAACAAAAGCCGTTTCCACGATGTCATCAGTTATTTTTTTCTAAATCATGAATTGATTTTTATCCTCAAAAGCCTACATTGTAAAAAGATGCGTAATACAAGTTTGTGGTTCGCCGTAGTAGAATTACTATCGATACTATCGTGTAACAACGGATTAGATAATCTTTATTGTACTAATACACGCTGAGTTTTCCAAGAACATTGTGAATCATCGGAAGTAGGCAAGCCATATTTTTTAATACTTGATGTATGATCCTTTAATGGACCGTACATATATAAGATGATGTTGGAAATGAATAAAAGAAGTTAAGTACTGATCACTGTTGTATTGTCCGAAAGATACTTAAGGTAGAAATGAGCTTAATGGATGGTGCGGAAATGATGTGAGTGACGCGGCCCTTGTTGGCTGTAACGAGAACGCCTGGCTGACTTGATAGCTCAACGCGAACTGAACATTTTATAATGAGTTCTAATGTACGTGGCGTAAACTGCTGATGTGCAGAATTGTGCGGTTGCACCGTACATGCTCCCGAGCGGGAAGATGAATATGAGATGAACATGAAAAGATGAGTAACAAGATGATGCCAATTGGTCCTTATACTAAATGATTAACAAGGTGATTCCAATTGGTCCTTATTCTATGTTTAGAGTCTCTACTTGAACTCCGTTTTGCGAGACATAGGCACTGTACACTTGTCTAACTTATGCACTTTTGGAATTTCACTGTAATCTAATGCACACGGATTGTCACACTGATTACGCGCACTGACACTGTATTGGACTGTGGACGATGATATAGAGGCCCCAGCCTCTGCCCGTGCCGGAGTGACGTGTTGCGTTGCCTGTAGACTCGCCAATGCGGCCCTTGCCACCTCGAGAGATGCGGTCCGCCTGTTGCGTAGCCGTCGTACCATGAAGATTAGTCCAACCATCAACACAACTCCGACCATCACATAATATGCTGTGTAGTGATGGATATCGTGATAAGAAAGTTGATTCGGCAATTTTTCACTTGCTTTAAGAATGCGGAGTTGCTTCTTGATTTCGTCAAGCTCCTCGTTGTTCTGGATTAGTGTATAGTTTTCTATCAATAGAGTTGGGATGCTTACGTCTATGATATGATTTATTGGTTCTATCTCAGGTAGGTTGAAAGATGGTTTTATGTCTAAAGTGCTAAAACCTTCATTGCGTGAATAAACTGTAAAACTTTCAGTTTTAATTAGACAGTCGTGTTCGACTCCCAATATGCCTGCTTTTACTAACTGCCCCGACGACACATTATCGTCGCATAAAACTCTTATTTGACACTGACTACAGCAGAAAAATGCATAATTGTTTATTTTGTTGAGAGCTGTCCATTGATTCGAACAAGTCGTAATGCTGATCTTGCATTTGCTGGAATCTGGTTCTACTTTACATAATTTATCATTATTCTTGAGATGATAAATCGGGTTTTCTATATGACATAGATAATTATCGACATTGTCACGTAGACATACCTGAACGTCATTTATAGACATCGGTAAGTACGAGTCCTTCTTCAAATTGATTGCAACATATTCAGCAATCGGAATTAAAGTAGCCATGCTTGAGTTACCTACAGGTTGAGGTATTGTAATAATTTTCATGATTGAAAATGTATCTCTAGACACCAGAGGTAGTTTCAATTCGAAGATTAAAAATTCTTCAGTCATTCTTGCTTTGACTGATAATAAATGATAAATGTTTCTAAAGTTGTTTTGTAAGTTATTGATCGGCAGCGTTAGATCCTTTGAAAGATGACTCGAAATTGTATTCAGAGTGTCTTTTAGTTGTTCTGGTGATAATAAATGAATATTGAGTCTTCCGTGGTAAACATCTGTTATGGTATCTAATAAACTTGTTTGGATTGTTTTTAACTGTCTTAAAACATTGCTTGTAGCGATCGCTCCTGTATTGAAATCGTTCATGATTTGATTTCTCTCTGATTCGTTTAACAAAACGTTCTCCATCTTATCTAGCTTGATTGATAGTGTATTAAGCATCTTGTGTTGCTTATTAATTGCTTGCCCGTTCCTTTTCAAAATGTTGTATTCTGCTTCAATGACCGTTGTTTGTTGTTTCATGAGCGAGAGCAAGTGATTTTCATTGTCATGAATGGATTGAATATCTTGTTTATATTGTTCTGCGAATCTCTCATCAAGAACACCGAACAAGCTGTTTGCAAGATACCCTACACCGTCGATAAGGCCTCGCTTGCGGCGGCGCAGATCTCGTGCGCGGCGCGTGCTGGAATGCTGACTCAGCAACAGGTGGTTATAATACTCGAGTTCTGAGAATTCTTGCTGCAATTGAACTTGAATAACGTTACAATGTGACGTTTCTTTAAACTTATTGCATAACTGATCCAAGTAGCCAAGGTATTTACTACATGCTTTTGTACCTTGCCAAAATGAATTCATTTCATAGTATGTGACTATCTTCCATTCATCTCTGATTAATTGCATGTTCGCAATTTTATCGAAATAAAGGCCTTGATTATCCTTTAACTGTGTTACATTGTATGAACCGTAAGCTGTGGTCAAAATGCCATCTTCCTTGGAACGCAACTCTTGTTTGTTGATTCTATCATTCACAGGGAGAATAGACAGCTTGAGAATAGGCCTCTTGATAAACCCATTCTTTGTTTTCAATGTGACCACCCTGATGTGGCCATCGGCACCGAGATGCAGCTGGACTACGCGGCCAACTGCCCACTTCCCAGGAGGTAAGTTTGCATCGTTAATTGTGACGATGTCATTTAGTTGAATGTCTGGTTGAGAATGTCTCCACTTGCTTCTTGCTGACAGCTGTGTGAGATATTCTGTATGCCAACGTTTCCAAATATCTCGCACTAGTTTTTGAGTTAGGTGCCATCTCGTTCGCATATCTGTTTCAGTTTCTAATACAGTCATGTCTTGATTTTGGTTGATAAAGCTTGATGGAGAGAGGAAATCCAGGTCGTTGGGGTCTTCAGTCAGAGGACACAATGGCCTTGAATTGAGTACTGCTTCTAACTGGGCCAGAACAGTGCTGAACTCTTCAAAGGTGAGCTTTTGCTCTCCGACTACTCTTTTTAAATGATATTTTAAGCTTTTTACCGCAGCCTCCCACAGTCCTCCTGCTGTGGGCCATGAGGGCGCGTTAAAATGCCATTCAATCTCCATGCTAGTGATTTCCTTGATGAAATCTTGATTGAATGTTTCTTGTATCTGCTCCAATTCTTCCTGTAATATTTTGTTGGCTCCGACAAAGTTCGTACCGTTGTCGCTGTACAAGTGTTTCGGCGAGCCCTTTCTTCCAGCCATTCTTCGCAAAGCGGCTATGAATGCTGATGATGTGAGGTCTGAGACCAAATCTAAATGAACAAGTTTGGTCACCATACAGACAAATACCACCACGTAGCCCTTTGTGGTCTTAATTCCACGGCCCTTGTTGGCCTTTATAAGCACGTGTCCGGTAAAATCGACGCCTGTATGTTCAAAGGGTTTTGCAACGTTACATCTCTGCGTAGGTAAATCACCCATCAACTGTGTCATCTTGTTTGGATTATGTTTACGACAGGTAACGCAGCTACGTATACGCTTTTTGACCGCTCGATTACCGCCTATGATCCAGTAATTCTTGCGAATGAATGCTGATGTCACCCGTGCTCCTCCATGGAAGGTAAGTTCATGTGCTTGATCTATAATTAAGTTTGTTAAGTGTCCTTCGTGAGCTATGATAATCGGATGCATCATATTTTGATTAATGTTTGCCTTGCTTAGTCTTCCTTTGACTCTGAGAAGTCCCTCGTTGTCAAGGAATGGATTTAATTGCAATAATTTGTTTTTTGCTGATAGCGGCTTATTTTCTTGTAAATAATGTACTTCCTGGGCAAACTCTCTCTGCTGTACATATAAAATTATTTTATGTTTAGCGTTTATTATTTCATGTAATGTTAAGTAAGTTTGCATGCGGCTTTTCTTGTATCTTGTTTGATTGATAAATCTTAATATCCATGCTAAAACTCTTGTTAGTTTGGCGAGTGAACTATATCTTGCTAATAATTCACCCAAAATGTTGTCGCTTTCTTGCTGCGACATGTGATTAATAAGCTGCTTGGCTTTTCTTGCTTCTTCGTCCGTGGTAAACACTGCTTGTCCAGTTTCATGGTCAGGATCGTAGTTCCGCAGCCACGATGGCCCTTCCCACCACAGCGAATGATTTTTCAATTGATCGATACCCATTCCGCGACTTGCACAGTCCGCTGGATTTTCTGTTGACTTGACGTAACGCCAGCTTTCTTTTGGTATCATGCTTGAAATTTGTCGCACCCTGTTGGCGACAAATGGCTTCCATCGTCCTGGCTCTCCTTGTACCCAGGCTAGGACTACCATAGAATCTGTCCATGTATATATCTTGATATTATGACTGTTAAGGCATTGTTGTATTTTGGACAACAATTTTGCCAGTAGTAGAGCACCACTTAGCTCTAATTTTGGTAATGAAATTGATTTGTTTACTGGAGCTAATCTTGCTTTTCCTGCTACTAACGAGACCTTTTTTGCTCCGTTGTTTTCAGTCTTGCAATAAACAACGCATGCGTAGGCTTTGTTAGATGAATCGCAGAATCCATGCAATTCTAATGTATTGTTTTCTCCTGTTCCCAACCAACGCTCCAACTTGAATTGATTGATCTTGTTCATGTCACCTTTAATGTGTAGCCATTCCTTGCTAATTTGATCGGGTAACTTGTCATCCCATTCACTACTTGATATCCAAACTTGTTGAAATAGCAGTTTTAGCTTGGTTGATATCGGTGACAGCCAACCAAGCGGGTCAAACAACTTTGAAATATCTGATAACATGGATCTCTTAGTTGGTGTTTTGTTTGATGGTTCAATTTTTGATTGAAATGTAAATAAGTCTGCTTTGGAATTCCAACGTAATCCCAAGGTTTTTGATGTCTCCATTTCCTTGAAGTCGAAATTTTCTTGCTCTCTACTCGCCCCGATTGTATCGTCTTGTAAGGCTGATGCGTTGGAAGACCACTTTCTTAAATTGAACCCCCCTGATTTTAACAAAGTGATTAAATCCTGCTTAAGTTTTACTGCCAACTTGATAGAATGAGATCCGTGAAGAACATCATCCATGTAGAATGACTGCTCCAACGCCTTGATTGCAACACTGTCAAAATTTTGTCTCTCATCTTCAGCCAATTGTTTTAAAGTCATCATAGCTAAAAATGGTGCGGCCTTGGTGCCATATGTAACAGTGCATAGCTGGTATACTTGATGACGCATGTCAATGGTATCTCTCCAGATGATTTTTTGAAATTTTTGATCCTGTTTATTCAACCAAATGAAACGAAACATTTTTTCAATATCTGCCGTAAAAGCTACGCGATATTGTCTCCACCGTAATAGTAAAGATTGGAGATCCTGCTGTAAATTTGGGCCCTTTAACTTGACGTCATTCAAGCTCGTTCCTGTTGTTGTTTTTGAAGAAGCGTTGAAAACTACGCGAAGTGCTGTCGTAGTGGAATCATTTCGCAATACACAATGGTGCGGTAAATAATATTCCGGTTGCTTGTTACCGGACGCTGGTATCATATGTCCTAAAGTTTTATATTCTTGAATAAATAATTTGTATTGTTTTGCTAATTCTTCATTATTGTGAAATTTCCTTTCTAACTGTTGAAATTGCGCCATAGCTTTATTTTTAGACAATCCCAAATGTGTCTCAAAATTTTCTTTAAAAGGCAATCTTACTTCATACATGCCATTTTCACGTCTTGTTGTGGTTTTCTTGTAATATTCCATGCATTGTAGATCTTCTGCGGATAAATTGGATGATTCTGTAATGTCTTCGATCTCCCAAAATCTTTGTACTTCGTCCACTTGATTCAGGACTACGTTACATTGAAAAACCTTGAAATTTCCACATAAGATCCAACCCAGACGCGTTTGTTGCGCGACCGGTAATGATAGATCTGCCCTGATAATGCCTTCTAAAATGATATGGGAATACACATCGGCTCCCAATAGGATGTCGATTGGACGACTGACATTGTATTCTGGATCGGCTAGTTGCACGCCGGCCAGATGTGCCCATGTTGGCCTGATAAATGTGCATTTTGGTAATTGATTAATCAGTGTGTCCATGATTACAACATCTGTTTTAAATGTAAAGTCATTGAAATGCGAACAACATGTTATGTTCGTAACGCCCTTGCTACAGCTCTCCTTTTCTCCTATCCCGCAGATGACGGCCCTGCAATACTTTCTTGATAAAGCTAGCTGTTGTGTCGCTCTGGCTGAGATTAGGGAGGCCTGAGAGCCTTGATCTATTAGCGCACGCATTTTGTGGTATGATCCGTCACTTGCTTGAACTTTGATCATTGCAGTAGCTAATAATGTTTCGATCACGTTGTTGCCTTGTTGCAAAACGTGATTTTCTTGTGATTCTTGGTTTTGCGTTTCAAGGACTGCTGGTGTTTTATTCTCTGTAATTGTGTTACATGAAGACTTATTATTATACGCTTCATGTAAAAGTGTATTATGTTTACCGCGACATTCGCGGCATCGTTTTTCTGACGTACATTCTTTATCCCCATGCGAATAAAGACAATTTTTGCACAATTGTAACCTTGTTATAGCTTGTCGCTTTGAACTTGGTGTCATATTTAAAAATTTACTGCAATAGTATATTCCGTGTGACTCTTTACACAACGGACATGTTACTTCGATATTATGTACCGAAGTCTTACTTGCTGAGTATTTATTCTTGAAGTTTGATGATGAGGATTTATTTTGCTTGCTTGTAGATGGTTTGGAATTTTCGCTCTTCTTGCGCGAAGATTCCAATGCGGTGAATCTGCTCTCTAGGAAGCTTAGAAACTCCGTTAATTTTGGTAGTTCTCTGGGTTTCTTCAGAGATTCCAAATAATGATCATGCGTGTCTGCATCCAATTTCAGCAATAAAATACGCACGATGAATGGATCCCAGCTGTCTATATTAACGCCTAGGTTCCTTATTGAGTTTAAACACTCTAATGTAGTATCGTGAATTTTCTTGATTTGAGAGACGTTTGCTTGTTGAACTACTGGAAGATTTAGTACGAGGTCTAGATGAGATGTAAAAATCAACCATGAGTTGTTGTACCTGTTGTTCAATATCTCCCAGCAGACATTGTAATTGTCAGAACTGATTTGTAAGTGCTGTATCAAACGTTCAGCTTCACCCCGTACCTTGCTTTTAAGAAACTGCATCTTATGAGCATTTGATAAGGATACGTTACTGTGGATGGCTTCAACAAACAAGTCCTTAAAAGACACCCAATTTTGATAATTGCCATTGAAGAACGGGATGTCAATTTTTGGTGTCCAATTCTCCTTGTGAACTACTGACCCTAATTTTCTATTGATTGCATTTTTTATTTCATTGTAAATTTTTTCCTGCTTCGTATAAGACACCTCATATTCTTGATTCGTACCCTCTAATTCGCTGTCTAATTCCCAATGTAAAGAATCTATGATAGACCATCGAGACTGTAGAATACGTAAAGCATCTTTCAACTCCCACTTTTCAGACATAAAATCTAAATTTATCCCTGTTACAGTGCGCTGCAGCGCCCTGAAGTTGCTTGCTTGTTTCTTCAACAGTTCATCAAGCTTGCTAGATGAACCTCTGGAGCATACCTCGACAGGTGGCGATTGACGTCCCACCAGATCTACTTGCTCAGCCCATGTAGAACCTTGCTCTTCATGAGTAGAATCTCCTTGTTGAGTTTCTTTCGACTTCATCAACAAAACTTGATATTGTTGATTGATAAGTGCTTTAGTCGAGATGTAAAGCTCTTTTGTTTGTTCGTACGAACGGCCAGTAAAATACGGATGAGTCTTGCTTTCTTCCGTAAGAAGGCGGTCGTGATTGTGCTGGTAATCAGACCAATACTGGTTTAAATGTTCCAAACGTCGCTTGAAATAGTCGACAGTCTTACGATCCGCAGAGTCCTTTTTGATATTTGTAGCAAACTTTTGGATGGCTGTGTAAAGTTCGTCCTGATTTGCGTGTAAGGCCTCCATGATGAGGGCTTATGAAAGTAAGAAATAAAAGGAAAGATCTTACTTGAATGTTCTTGATAACTGTTTGCGGATCCTTGGTGATCCTCTGAGACACCTGCTAGCCTCTGATCCTGATGATGAAACGCTGCTCCCTGAGACACCTGTTAGTCTCAGTTCTTGATGATGAAGCGCCCCCTGAGACACCTGTTAGCCTCAGAGTCTAAATTTCTTGCACTGAACTCTTGATAGTTCACGGGTCCTTGATGACCCTGGGTCACTTGTTAGTCCCAAAGTTTATCGTCACTCACCACAACACACACTTGAGTCACTGGATATAGCCGCTACACTGTCCACGCGCGCGAAATGGACTATGTAGCATGCGATTTTCACCGGCGAAGGACCAAAAATATGTATGATCCTTTAATGGACCGTACATATATAAGATGATGTTGGAAATGAATAAAAGAAGTTAAGTACTGATCACTGTTGTATTGTCCGAAAGATACTTAAGGTAGAAATGAGCTTAATGGATGGTGCGGAAATGATGTGAGTGACGCGGCCCTTGTTGGCTGTAACGAGAACGCCTGGCTGACTTGATAGCTCAACGCGAACTGAACATTTTATAATGAGTTCTAATGTACGTGGCGTAAACTGCTGATGTGCAGAATTGTGCGGTTGCACCGTACACATGACAAATACTTGTACCATTACTGGTTAGCAGTATAGCCATAATTTACAAGTTAATTTTAAAAGGTTTTGCTTTTTTGCTGTCGAGTTTCAAATTGGGTCAAATTACACATTGATATACGGAGAAATATGTGAATGAAATGACAAAACTTATTAAAAATTAGATGTTAAATTGACAATGCGACGACTCTAATCCTCAGTTCTGTAGAATAAACTTTACATAACTAGGTACAACATCGTCATCTAGTTCCATATTTATTATATAAGCACTTGAAAATATTAATATTTATAGTCACATGTGCCAGTATTAAAATCATTATAAATAACTGTTGGCGTGTCCAATTGATTAAGTCTTTACTCTTTGTCCCGTTTTTGTGAGCTGTCTGATCGACTATTTTATGGATCTTTGTAATGCAATATAAGTTCTTATGATAAGGCTCAACTCACACCAAAAGAGCGGCGAAGGGCAGCGAAGCGGAGCGCAGTTTCAGTGTCATATGAATTTTAACTTTATTTTCATTACTCTATAACTTATTATTGAAAGCGCGGAGTCGCACGGCTCCGTTTATGGAATTCGCCGGAATTCCCGCGGCGCTGCGGGCTTCCGCGCGACTCGTTCGAGTTTCTTATGCGATTATATGTATTATAGTAATGAAAATAAAGTTAAAATTCATATGACACTGAAACTGCGCTCCACTTCGCTGCCCTTCGCCGCTCTTTTGGTGTGAGTTGACCCTAATAAATTGAAATGGATAGGTGTTTCGATGCAATTCTCGATAGGTTGTAAAAAATTCGCGGCCTGCACACCTGCGAGCAGTCGTGTAGTCAGTGACGTCAGATGTTAAGCATGCGGTGGTTGTATGTGAAACTTATTGTCTGTGCAACTATTTTAATAGTTAATTACCTTATAAAGATCTCCTTTATATTGCGATTTGTCTTTAGCTTAAATTCCTGGTTAACATTCTCATATCATGTCTGCCTGTCGTCATTTTCAGCGTCATTGGTAGTTTGTCCGTTACTGAGTAAGCATAGGTTTACTCCCTTTTCGACCATTCTTCCATGGGAGTCTCCTCCAAGTGTTTACTCGAAATCTTTTGATACTCATCCAATGAACTGTTGTTTTACAACAATTCCAAAGACCCTTTTATTTCTATTGTAGCAGTACCTGTTATTACACCGACTCCATTAAATCGCAGTACACCAAAGACAATAAGATATTACGATGTGATAGCTGCACTATACAAAACGAGCTTTTAAGCAGTTGCACAAGTAGCTACAATAAACTCTGAAGCTGATTTCTTTATTACCTTTAAAAGATAACACGGCTGCGTTATCCGTTTTGACCCATTACATAAAGTGTTTTCCATTGTCTCCTGGCATTCATTGCTTTCGAACTATGCTGCGTACAAATCTTAGAAAGAGAACAATATTGGGAAGTTAGTGAAAAAGGTTTAGTTGGTGGTTCTTTCTAGATTTTTGTTTGTGGTTCTGTGTGCTCGTGAGATTCTTTATCACGAAACAGGAATTCTCATTCATTTCAATATTGTCTACGTACAAAGTTTTTTTGCGATTGTGTTTTTTCTACAGTGTTTTTATATAAATTGTAACATTATAAAACTTGGCAATTATACTAACTATAATAAGTCTAGACTCCTTGTCTGCAGCCAATGTAATGACTTGCAAATAAAGCTGTAAAGTACAACCATGAAATTTTAAGTCAAGGCGACTCCACAATAAATGGATGTAGATTTAATCATGATTGCTTATAATATTATATTGTTCCTTCTGATCATAGTCAACGAACATTTAAGTCATTCTTACCTTTTCATGTATATAGCACTGTTTTAAGTGATCGAACGAGTGAAGTGATTGTACGAAATTAAATATTAATTTACAACTTTTGGTTCTAGGGATCAAACCGAGGTTATCACCAAATTCCATTGGGTTTTTGCCATAATGCATTTTTGGCCTTAATCCCTTTTGTCTTTGCCTGTCGCATTTCATAATTCTATGGTCACCTGTCCCATTTTTTGTTAAACCATTTTGGTCATAGTCAAGTCTATCACCAAATACCTTTGTTTTTTAAATGACCCTTAATCCCTTTTGTCTTTTCTTGCACAAAATGTTTCTCCTCTAATCGATTAGCTATCTCGGCCACATTAAGTTGTTAGAGCATGGTAGCTGTCACCGCGGTGCTAAGTCATGCGGTCCAGTCTTGTCGCACCATAACCAACCTCCCACGTTGTACAATGTCATGTTGACGTTTATCCATATCAAAAGCATCGTAAACTCCAATATTTGTCTGCTATTGAAATGTAGGATATTTGTCCCGTAAAATAGCTTTCGGAGAATACATTTTTGTTTCGACTTCGACGAAAAATTTGAGGACATTTGGGGATTTTGTAGCTTTCGAATTGAGTCCAACAATTCTGGGAATAAAAGCATTAAAAATATGTGACCTGGGAAGTTTAAATAAATCCAAATGATTCTCAGACACTAACGATTAATGTCAAAGACTCGAAACAAACAGTATTTCTTAAAACAAAATTTGCGATGACATAACTTCCCACACAAAACTGCATGTTTCGTGAGAAAGTAAATGCAAGGTCAGCAATACTGTTAACACGACGAGCTTCTTTTTCTGTATTTTCTGATTCTAGGAAAGTAAGATAATCTTAAGCTAATTGTTTGTTTAATCAATGAAATGTTAGCAATAACTTCAACGTTAGTGTTGTCTTCAGTAAATATTTCGTCTGTGAATTGGAGTACAATACTAAAGTAATAACCTATCAAAACTAGCAACCTATACCATTTTGTGACGACCTCAGGCGAAACAGGAAAACATTTTTGTCTTGAATAGTCGGTAATTGCAAATAAATAGATACAAATAAAGTTATTTCAGTTACAGACCATGTGTTTTTATCCGTTTGATATTGAAATTTCCTGTTTGTGTAAGCTCATCAGTTTTATTATAGAATGCGATATTGGACAAAGTTTATGTCATTATATTATTTTATACCCCTTCCTTATTCATAAATTTAACTTGACATTGCTTGATAAATCTTCCCATGGTTTTCATTGTCTAATAAATCAGTTTGAGATATATTGTGTTTTGGTTACAGAGCCGCTATAAAACCTCAAGTAAAGGGATTAATCCTCAACCTTGATGAGAATTCATTGTAGCAGTAAAAAAAATAAAACAAATGACGTTTAATAAGGTCTAACACATTCCAAATGTAAATGAATTCTGAAAGTTGTGGTTGATTGATGCGCCCCATCGCGCCTTTAGCTACGGCTACTTAAGGTTGAAAGACCCAAGCACGCAACCTTGTACAAATAAAGAAAAAAGTTGTAATACACTTCTGCCGTTTTGGTCATAGCTGTTGCCTCCTAAACTATTGTTGAAATTAACTGTTGGGTTTGTCCAACAATACAAATTTCGTCAGACACAATTGGATGACATTGTAAGGCCATAAAATTTTAAGAAGTCTATTTACAAATAATGCCGCAAAGCCTGCCGCACAAATTGTTTCTCAGAGCTCTTTGGGAGACAATGTAACGGTGCAACAATAATTGCATCGAGTTCTGTTTGTATCGGGATCCGTTAAAGGTAGTTAAGGATCCCGACTGTTGACCACGGGTACCCAATGAGTCACACGTTTGGCTCGCACGGCATTCCGCCGGACATTCTGTCCATACCGTTTATTTATCTTGATCGCGGGATTATGAAGCTAGGTTGCCTCTACAATTAAACATTTACATAAGTGCAGCAAAGTTGAGTTTTATAAATTCTAAACAAAGGATTCCCTGTATAAATTAGCGAGCTTAATTTTCTTTGTTTCACGAAGCAATAATAATTACGTCACAATAATAAGCATGGAGCTGATATTTACAACAGCTGCGGAGTCCTTGTTCCGATTATGGACAAGAATCGTGCTTACCGCTCCGTAGATTACTGACATTTTCCACGTTTCCGCCTCGAGTGCCTTATTAAAAGATGTCATAGTTGCAGGCGAACTAATTGCATTAGATCATTGTTATAAATATTTACGCACATAAGATTTGTCTAATGCAACGACGATATAATACTAGACTCGTAATAACAGGCGACCGATGTCTGCCAACACATTAGGCAAAAAAGTCTTATAACCGTCTCATTTCGACCAATCCTGTGAGCCGTAAACATACGTTGAGACAGAACAGACCTTGAGTTAGCCAATCACAACGCAGTACCCCGCCCCCCTCGCTTACGTATTACCTCAGCGAGTTGGCAGAATAGTTTTGTTCGTTAGATCGTGCAATGAGTAGTCTAGTATTATATCGTCGTTGGTCTAATGGTATCAACCCTTTTATAGAGCAGAATTTATCGATTGATGGAATTTCAAACTTCTCGGGATACCGTGAGACGGTGAAACACACTTAGAAGGAAAAGCGATAAAACCAACATATTTTAGTATGCTGCGCAATTTATTATTGCAACGATGCGTTATGAATTAATATAATTATAAAGCCACGCTAATGTTATACTTGCAACTGCAGACAATAGACTTTCGGGCAGAATTCTATTGATACTTAGAAATTCAAAAGCGTATTGCGAAGTTTCCATACATTTATTTTATTACAAAGAAAATTTAACTACAATTTTTTATTTTAGAGAGCCTCATCATCTACATGAGAAGCACTATTTCCACCCTCGAAGACTCGGCATAATAGGGCTATGGATTGTAAGCAGTCTGCCGCCCACAACAAAATTCGTGATAGACGGCACAATAACCGCACTACCAATACCGACGCCATTATTTAATGAACCCTCGTCAGATGAAAAGGTCAAATTATTTGAAAAGATTAATCTCGTAATTTATGTGGGCCTAACGCGCCCCGACAGATTTCTCGCCTGACGGACAGAGTTATATGACATTGATTTTATATTTTATGTATCGCACAAAGAAATATGGAACTCGTTTTTTTTCTGAATGTAAACTACAATCTTGTTTGATAGAATAGTTTTTTTTTTGTGTTCTAAATATTTGGATCACTATTGTTTTGCATTCTCGGCTCACCATTTTCAACGGCTATGGGTAAATATTAATCAAAAAACGTAATTCTCCAATGTGGTATAAATTGTCGGGCGGATAATTTGCACGGGCATGCCAGTTTACTGAGACTAATGTACTCGTAAATGTTTACGACTGTGGCTGCGTTTTCAATGTTATTTAAATCATTTTTTTGTGATTCCTCCGGCACTGTTATATAGGTTTTGCCATTACGGATTATCGATGATAAATATTTACTTTTATGGCATTCCATTGAATTTGTGCGAAATTTTATCGTCATGTCTTTCACACGTTGGCAAGATTGCATTCCCTTTTTTTAGTTTTTTTTTCTACATACACGTGTTCCATTACTGACTGTAAAATTATCCTCAGAAGTGGAAGATTTGTTGCTTTCAATATTCTCGTATTTTAATTGTTATTATTTCGGACACCAAGTCGGTCGCTCGTTTTTACAATAAATTGTTTTGATAACATGGGATGTCAGTAAATAACTGAATTAATGGGTTTCGAATGGCTGCTTACTTGCCGCAATTCTTCGAATCCAATTTTGTATTTTACTACACCTTCGCAGTTCTTAATTCTGATACATTTGCAGAAGGTCGCGTGTCGTGTTGTTACTGGATTTCTTTTTTATAATATATTTGTTTCTCTTTAATTTGCTTATTTCGTTTCACATTGCCTGGCATATCGCGATTTTCATGTATTTATGAAAATAAAATAAAAATAATACATATATTGCTTAATTCGATAAACATGTTTTTCATCGCTATATGAATACAAAGTACACAAACTACGTAGTGGATTACCTATTACGTAGTATGTTGTATAGCTTCGCAGATCAATGAACCTCTGAGTATGGGTGATGGGACTTAAATCTTTGTGATCTTACCAATCACCTTCACTGGGATCAATATTATTATATCTATTTTCATCAATATTTGATGACTTATCGTTTTTAACAAAATAATCAGATTTTCCTCAATCTTTCTCTTTCTGTTCTCCCCCCGTTTTATGGATCATTACTCGCCTGTGCGCGCTTATGCAAACGATTCTACACATGCATGGTTGATTGCACCGCTTTGTCAAACTTTGACATTAGCACGCTTTTAATTATCATCTTTATGAAACAACCCTGTGTTTAACGACTTCTACTTTATAGCATTGCACATAGCTAACTTGTTGGAGATACTAACTCATAATAATCTCCAAAATGTAAACCACTTATCGTCATATAAAAAAACCCGGTTCTAGTTTGTGATTTAGATCTTAAAATGAGGTACCTATTTTGTTGAATTCGGCACTGCACAGCAGAATATAAACTTTGGTGTTTGATTTTTTTCTTCTTTGGTGAACATGGTTTCAGCTATAACTTCAAACGTCCATATAGGCATTGCATATCATCGTATGAGACATCCCATAGTAAATTTGTTATCAGATCTGCCATTTGCATTTTCACACTTTATGCGCAGAAGTTGGTCGAGAGTCCATAGGTGTGCAGTGGTGGACGGAGCCGGCGACGGCGTCTCGGCTGGTCGTGCTCGACATGCTTGCACTAATTCAATTATTCCGTTTATGTACCGCACCGATCGCGTTGCATATTGAATTTCTGCCCGACGCACTACCAGCCCAATTAGGAGGACACTAAAAAGGTGCTGCGTTTGTTTGCGCCTCATTGTTCTCATCGGTATCTGGGCTGCCGCCATAGTTTCGCAAGTGGCAAGTCTCTGTTTCCTCGTCTTTTTAAGGAATCGAAAGTTGTTGATTTTCTGCAACGCGCCGAGGTGCCTTGCAGTTGTGAAATTGTGCGTAGGTGCGGTGCATAATGCACGGGGGCCCGTCTGGTCGGCGGCGGTGGCTGCGCCGCCGGTGCCGGGTGCCGAGGGGCGGCCGGTGGTGTTTACGATGCACCGGTGCGGCGGCGCCGAGTGGGGCGTAGGCGTCGCCGGGGGGCGTCGCGCCAGGCTTATCAGACGGTGGCGGGGCCGGCGCGCGAGCCTCACTCCACGTTCTACCGCTGGCCGCGCGTGTCGTGCACGCTCGCTGACACCGGTTTTAGATAACAAAAACCTTTGTCCAGTTGAGGCAATAATATTTACACACTGCGTGCTTTGCGCCGCGTAGTTTCTGAGGGGTTTTCCGACGCCGACCGACATCTGTCAGTCGATTGTTTTCGTTGCGCGCACGCGGGAATCGCGCTTACTTGTATCAAGTTATGACAAGTTTTTGAAGTTTTTAATGAAGTTTGCTGTTGCATTGTGAAGTGCTTTATTTGGATTGCAGTTAGAGGAAATCGGTAAGTGTTATCTGTCATATAGGCCAAGCTATCACAGAGCAGGGCGGGAATTCCCTTGACGTTTAGTAATGTAGTGTTTACCACAAACAGAGATTATTTTGTTGGTCATTATCTGTTTTTTATTGCATCAGCTTCATTACTTGTTTTGGATTAACATCACCAAATAATGGTTGGCTGTGTGTATCTTATGTTACGTTTTAGGTTGATACTTATCAGTTGACACTATCGAGATAATTGTCCTCCTGGACTAAATAGTTATCATGGGGTCGGATCGTTGTTGAGATGGTTGTCGCAACGTGTTGGAGGCGGTGCGGCGCAGGCGCGCATGTGACGCCGCGACGCTGCGCGCGCGCACCGTGTCATCGTTCGCGGTCAGTTGAACGAACCCTCCGCCGACCGACGTCAACCTTGCCATAATCGCGATTATTTGCATCGCCATTGTATCCACAGTGGGCTGTAAGTGAGCCTCTAATTGTCTCACCGCGCGGATGAATCCAGAAGCAACAGATCAAAGGGCAAAACAAATCGGTTGTTAACATTGCGAATTTTCAAATTCACGTATAGCTAGAAAAAAATGTGGTCGCAAAACAATCATGATAAGAATACAGTGGAACATTGTTTGCTTTCTATTTTATCGGAGCCGCTGCTGATAATTTTTATTGAATGCCCATCGTTCCTTGAAGTCATGATAGTGTAAATATTTTTCGTTTGTGAACGGTACTTGTAGATATGTCGTACTTTACAGAGATGTATTTTTTTTATATGGATACGTCGTTGCCAATTTGATTTTCAATATTTTAGAAATCAATCTCGGCGTAGCAAATGCATATAAATGAAAAAAAAAAACTATGTTTAAATTTAAAAAATAATTCTACTATGCCTATCTACATAGTTTAGCTCATCGCTATTCAAACAACTATAACTCAACTCAACGTTTATGTATGATAGTTTGAATGATAAGATAAAAACTAGGAAATGGATCGATTCCATTTACGCCATTGATGGTTGGCAATATCTTCCTCATAATAAATACGCACCGATAACATAAACCTACTGTTTGAATATCTAAGCAATTTTTTCTAAAGATTAATCTGTGAGAGTTCAGCGTTTATCACATTTTTTTATTCTTTAAAACAATATCCAAATTACAGCTACCTTCATAATGATTTGATTAAGTAGAAGCTATCAGCATAAAATAAATATTTATCAAAGTAATTTAAGACAAATGTGGGGACATATAAATGCACAACGGGGCATCCTGTTGCGCTATTCAAATTAGTTTTATGCAGGAGGCATTATTCTCGTGACCACATAAAAATGTATAAAAATCTATTTTATGCGGGCTTATTATTCGTCGTGTGTCGTTGAAAATGCGTTCTCTTTTGATGAGATCCATAAAGACTATCTACAGATAGATGCCGGCTTAACTTTTATTACTTTGCTTCACATGACTTGAGAAATTATTGTTTCTTTTGCTTTGGCAATGTTTTTCCATAGGAAAAAATTTAAACCTAACCTGGCCTAACCAATATATTGGAGAAAAAGTAATTATGTTTGAGTCAAAAAATGGCGTTTATCTAGATGACTTGATAGTTTTCCTAAAAGTCATATTGCAGGTTCTTTTAAACTTTGTCCCATAATATCTAAAGATTACTAATAAGAAAATTTACGTCAGATAAAAATCCAATAAACTTTTCCACTGTTATAGTGAATTAGACTTCTGGTCAGGTCTTCAGAAACATTTTCCTTTCTCGTAGAAAGCGTTGAACACAAATTATGACACACTAATCGGTTAACTGTCTGCATTGTGATACACGGATATGAAGTACGTTTGACAAAACCTTGGGCTTCTGCCAAGCTGATGTCAGTTACACGATTGTACACTTTGCCTGATGTATTGTAACTCGTAGTGACGCTGAATCTACTCACATTTACGAGTGCATCTGAAATTACGTCTCATTTGTTATTTACGCACTGAACCGTCTGATGTTCAAGGAATATACGAGCATTTTCCTAATGCATACTTCCATTTCATTATATTGCGCTTACATCACATTTTAATATGTCCACACTCTTCTACAGCAGATAATATATTATGTATTGGCCTTTTATTTTTATCATATGAATATTATGATCTCTTCATGAGACATGTTCTTAAATGACAGCTGGTATCTTGAGGTTTACCAAAGTTACTACAAATATTTTATTTTGCGTTCTTACATATTTTTTTTTATATTGAGGTCCATAAATTGCTAGAGGTCAAAGGTCTATAATTAGAACTCCTTTGCTCTATTGTTGCTAGCGTATAATAATAAATAGACTTTGAATTGGCGATAAAAAACTTGAGGACAAAAAATCAAAAACATTCCTGTACATTCGATTCCAGATTCATCGGTATTTTCTGTAGAAAAGCAATTGTGAAACATTTTGCGATAAGTGCAAGTGTTTGTGCAGCTAAGTGTTCGTGGAAGGCCGATAAGCATAGTGCCGGTGTTGGCAGCGATTGGGATGCCGCTATCTGCACTGATAACAAAGGGACGAGTCCTGCAAATTGAGACGTAACCCGGACAAAACTGACAATTGATCATTTAAATAGATCAGTAAATTGCGATTGAGACATCGAAATTGTTAAGAACTAATGGAATAGTTGTTTACTAAGGCAATGCCACGACCCGTTTCCAATTAATTACGTAGTAATTATTTAGTAGCTAGCTTGAACGTGCTTGAACAAACTATTAATATAAATCGTAATGTTCCTACTTATTGGTTCACTATAAATATAACATTGTACCAACTATTAAAAACTTTATACGCAAAAGGAACTGTTGGTACAACATTTGGGAATCTCCACACCTCTTTATGTCGAAACATAAAAACACGTTTTTCCTTGAACACAACAAAATACTGTGTGACGTCAGATGATGGGCGTACAATTATCTCGTCGGCTCTCGGGTGGTGCTAGGCGGTGCCAGGGCCACAGTGAAGTGGCGGCCTTTCCGCACCCAACTGATAAACCGAAATGCTTTCAACTGCGCACGCGCAGCCGAGCTCACTTTGTAACAGATTAACGGGATCCTTCAACGCCTGATCTTGATGCTGGGATTTGCAGTTGCATCATTGTTTTATCAGGTTGGATTATGTTTTCTGAAGCTTTAAATCTGTTCCAATCTTTGCTTGTAAAATTATATTCTCACGATTTCATGTCCCCAAATATCAATAGTTTTTCAAAGTAGTGTTCGTTCTAAAGCAAGCAGGTAATAATAGTAGATTAGTAGCCAAGGGCTGTAAGGTATCAATTGCAGCCCGAGATATTTAGGCGCACGAGCGCAGCGAGGGCGCCTATAGTTCGAGGGTGCAATTGATGCTTACACCCGAGCTAACTACTCTGCTTTACATCTCGATTGTGAGGTAAGTAGAAAAAACCGGCATTGCAAGAATAAAACATTTTATTTGTTAATTGCTGCTTCAGCTTCCATTTTCATTGATTCGGGAGTGCAGCTTAATTAAATCTTCATCACTTGCAGTACTCATGTTTTTTTCCTAATTATCACGTAATTATAAAAAAGTCCCAAAAACAAACAATATAATATCTTAATATATATAAATCTCGTGTCACAATGTTTGTCCTCAATGGACTCCTAAACCACTTAACCGATTATAATAAAATTCGCACACCATGTGCAGTTCGATCCAACTTGAGAGATAGGATAGTTTAGATCTCAAATTATAGTCGCAATTTTAATAATATTATAAAGATTGCACCCGTGCGGAGCCGGGGCGGGTCGCTAGTATATTATATATTTAAAGTAAAAGTTTTCTATTCCCGCCTTTTTTCATCTTTTTTTTTCAAGAACGGGATTTGAGCTTCGCCGTTCGATATTTAAAATTGATGACTATTAAACTCGAAGACAAGGCTGAATAGCGAAGCGACCTCTTTTGTCATTAGGCTGAATGCATGATGTCTATTGCCAATATGATGGTTAGATGTCCGCAAACTTTTTTTTTAATTACTTACCGCCCTAGGGCTTTTCTAGCTACATTAATACCCTAGAGCGCTAATTGGTTACTTACAAGCCCCATTTGGGGGTAATAATGACCTACTTACCGAACATGAGAGATGTAAAGGATTTTGTTGCCCGTACTAAGGCTCGAGTGTACCTCAAAAGAAATTAGCATAAGTAGCGCCAAACACAGCGAGCTTCAAGACAATGGCTTTGTCTGTCTATCCGTCTATACGTCGCCTACTATAACTGTTTCGTTATGTTTTACAATGTTGCTTTAAATGTGCACCGACAAAGTGAATTAGTGGCTATATTTTTGCATTGCGATTCCAAAAATGTACACTACGGCCGTTAAACAGTATGAGTGGCGTAAACTTTGTTCTCAATGGTCTTTTATTACCGACCAGCACTTACTGGTCGAAAGTAATGCCTACATTTACTTCATACTCTTTATCTGCTCCACCTAACCCTTTAGTATGCATTTTATTTTAAATGCCATACCCACATAAGGAGCTGCTTTATTATCGCGTTCCGAATCTGTAATTCTCAGTTTGTATCATGTTATTTCAAAGTTTCGAATCGAAACGTTTTAATAATGAAAATTTGTGCCACATTGACACTTCAGTCAACTGAATATGCCAACTTTTATCGTATTTTCGTCGAAGTATATTTAACTTTAAATGTACTTTGCAAGTACTGCAAAGACTTCTTTGATGGCGATGTAGGCGACGCAATTAAAAAATGAATAAAACAAGGAATACATTTGCGTAGGCGTCGGGCTGAAGTCGGCAGTCGCGACGTGGCGACGGGTTACCGAGGATCTCAAGCAATAAACACGTGGTGCTAATTTAATTCACCACTCTATTAACTCCATAGACATGCAATCTATCATGTCGAACTAATCGTTTGTAAAAAAAAAGTTGTTATCAAGAATAAATATTGTGAATATTTTCCCAATCATGTTTTGTAGATAACATCCACAAAAATATACGTACACGCTAAAGCGATTTACCTATCAACCTGTTTATCTAAACGACCAAAATATTAAGGCATGTAATTTGGACTTTGTATGGACACATAATAATATTCTGGTAATTTACGCACATAATATAATTTCAGTTCAAAATAATGCTTCAAGAGTACTTGAGTGCTTGCATTACTTACATTTATTTCGTAATTGCGTCACTCCTTCCAGCTAATTAATTCGAGATAATGCACATAAGTGTATGTAACCTGACCATGCGAAGAGTCACAATAACCATTAGCGCAGCGATATAATTTGCATTGCCTTTAAACGCGTTAGGATTATACCTCTTTGTTCTACCGCGTGCAGCTGCTTGTTCCTTATCGGAGCAGAACAATAAATACCGATTTAAAACAGTTCTCACTGGTAGATAACCCGTTAGCCCTTCTGTAATATTCAATCTCAATTTACTGGTCTTTGTCCGAAATTTTGCAAAATTCCTCGAAACAAGAGATGACCTAAAACCCAGAAGTATTATAATATGCTTTGTGTTTATGTGTGACCAGTTTGTTAAACATAATGTCTGTAAAAAAGCGCGAGTTTTTTCGACAAGACGTGTGCGGTTAGCCGGCGGCGCCGCGCGGAATGTTTGCCATTTCCGGACGATATCCGGTCCTTGCTTCGGCGCCATACGCAGCGCTTTAGATAACCTTATCTTTCAACAAAATGAGACGAGTCATAATCCCTTTAATACAATATATATTTTAAATTGTTTATTGTCTTGCTGACTCGACTTTTAGATTTTCCTTGGCTCTACAAGTTTTTCCAGTTTCTTGCACCTTGTTACTTACTTATTACTTGTATTTCCTTCGTGAATTATGTAGAATAGAAAATTAGAAATAATATTATTTCTTCGCATATAATATTTATTACACAATTCTTCGAATCCGTATTTTGTTACCTCATTTTTTAATTTTCACCAATGTCACGCACGATGATTCATAGTTCAGAATGAATCATTTAACGTAATCGAGTTTTTGAATTGAGCCGACGACGAATGTAAATACGCGATCGTAGTGACCCGCGATAGAGAGCGAGTGACGGTGAGTCACACGGGTTTTCCGAGAAACACAGAATGGAGCAGTTTTCGTGAAAACGAAGGTCGACTCCGGTCGGGCAGTCGCAGTAATGACCACCTCTTTTGTGCCAACAAAGACTTATTTTCTTTATGCTTCGACTTTGCTCATTTCTAGCATGGTCTAAACTACATGTTATAACAAAGAAGTACTAACGGCATTACTTTTAACCCTTTGTCCTTTAAAAGTCCCAAGGGTATGTATGAAGGGTGCATATGGAAAGCGACAGTGCATCGATCGCATCGTCCTGACAAACGCTAATATTTCACCGCTATCTGGTGTTTTATTCATTGCTGCCTAGGTTTGGGTTCACTTTCTATGGTGTATGTGTCTGCAGCGATGGTTTTCGCTTGAGCGTTAGTTTCGTACAATAAAGGTAAAGTGAAGGGACGCTGGCACGGTGCCAGGGCGTCGATTTATTTTATTATTCGCTCGGTGGCGGTCAATGTCGCGACAGGCCGTCGGCGGCGCCACACATCGGTTGCATGTGTTACTCTTATTATTTCTACAGTTTAAACTTTTATTATACTTTGTTACTTACATGTGACATGTCTATCATTTGAATCAATCCAATGTGTGACAGTATTGTCCGATTTTTTTTATGATGCTTGATTTTGGTTTCAGTCTTGCTTCTGTTTATTTTAGGTTTACAAACAGTATTCTATTACTTCAAATAATAAATAATGATCTAACGGAACCTTGACGCGCACCTTTCCTTTCCGGACGAACAATTTATCAAGGATATTTGATTTTTTTGCTGCTTCTAGCACAGATTTTTAGATGCTATTTATACGAAGTCGGAATAACTACTTCAGGACTTGAATCAGATTGCTATACATGAATTAAATAAAGTGCTCGAGATCAAATGCATTCAATTTAATTATGCGCTCCAAATTACCATCATCACATAAAGTAATGCAACACAAGCTGTTCTTTATTTTATTTAGAATCAGTTCAAGGAATTTTCTAACTCGCCGAAGCGTCGCTATTAGTATGAGCAATTAGCGTTCCGTTAATGAGCTCCCAGACAGCCGACCAGATACGAAGAGACTGCTTTAGAAGTACACATTTTGACGAGTTACTGGCCACTTAAACTTGATGGGGTAATAGCCTGGGAGTGCTTTATGGCGCCCGTGGTTAGCGATGTCAATAAGTTCCGTATCTCCATGGAATTGGGGTCACTTTTCGAACAGCTCAAGGTTTTTTACGGCGTGCTAGGAATTTCACATTGCGTACTGCTGTGCAGTATAGTTCTGGATGTAGACTAACAACAGTCTATTGTTAACCCTTTTGATGTGTTTCTTCCATGTTTACATCTAAGTATTTCTTACTTAACCTTCTTAAGCTGGACCCCTTATTGCGTTTCTTCTACGTATGGATCATCTGCTTTGCACTTGGCAGTCCTTCAAAGAAGCGCTTCCTAGTCATGGCCTTCCTATTTCCGTGAAGTAGAATCGTCTCCAGACCTCTAGATTTTAGTAATGAAAATCTAGACAGAAAAGACTTCCTTGATCTATAAGTTCTAGCTACAACTGTAACCTCATTACAAAGGTGACCAAATATTGTGTGCGGTGGGCGTGCTCACCTGTCGCATCACGCGGCCGCCACGTGCGCTCGCGCATGTTCTATGTACGAGACGAGCATAACAATTCCGAGTCTCATAGGATTCGCACGTATTAAAATATAATGTAGGCCAAGTTTTTAGGGGTAACTAGAAAAACTGACGCGGAGTTTTCCGTGAAAGATACAGAAAAGGATCCTTCCATAGGATTTCAGTCTTTTTAGTTTCTTGGCACATTAATTTTGTAAATTACTATGGTACATTTTGCAGAACCACTAGCTGAATGTAGATCTTCAAGTATGTAAAATCAACCGAAAGCAACCCCCATAGTGCTATAGCCACTTTCTGCAATGTATTCAGGTCCTCTATCAGTAAACCAATCACGATCTTGAACAATATTATCTACAGAGAAAATCTATCCTTTAAGGCCACCCAAATGGTCATACAAACAACAACACATCTATTAAATGCCGCGGTGCCGTTTAAGTATGACACAAGTGGTTTCCGAATACTAATTTCGCACTATTCTATGGGGTCATACACCTTAGCTTTGTTATTGTCAAACATATTTACTTTGTTTTGTGCGTCTTAGTTTTGAAGCTTTTTGCCTTTATTACTTGTTTTCTTGGTAAAGCTTCTTTCTGGTTTTTTTATCGCATTGTTTTTCTGTTGTCCAATGTCCCTCTACTAGTCTACTTGTCTCTTTGTTGTTCTGCTTCATTCTCATAGAACCTGGCCTACTGCCAGGGCTCACGTTCAACAAATAAAATGTTAAATACCTAGAATTAATTACTTGCGAGTCATTAATTAATTAGCTGATATAGTATGCTCATCCCCGTAATATAATTTTTCTGGACTGTATTTACGACCCAGAAAAACACATAATTTTTAGGAAGATTTAATTTTTGTGTGAATGAGAATTAGCAAGTCAGTGCCGTTACTAGCTTTTTATGTGCCCTGTGCATATTTCTTTAACTGCGACCTGGTCTGGCCAATTGTGGTCCTGGTCTAGAAATTTCTGGGGCCCTCGGGTCTACACTCTATGCCTGGGCATCTGGCACACCCCCTTTTTACGGCACTGATGCAACCAAATCAAAAACTACTGATGAACTACTGATTATTCCTCAGCCATATGGTGAAACGTAGATCAAATCCGTGTTTTATTAACATCAACAAACTGCTCCTGTTTTCAGTCAATACCCATTTTATTCGTTTACGAAATTATGTTTTTATTTGTTTTGCACAATAAAACGCGAAACAGTGTGCAGATGTAGTATCGGGCATCGTTCCCGGAAAGCCACTGCGAACCTCGTACTATGATACGGAGCTAAATAAAACTCTGACGCAGTTCGGGAATCGTCGCGACACGCATTTGAGGAAAATAAAAACAAAAATGAAGACCCCGAAGCACCTGTGCGAATGATTACGGTCATATCTCTATGATATCTACTAAATATCTAAAAGGAAAATGATACGGTATGTCCAACCAACAATAGATACCTACTGTTACATACCAGTTACCGAGGGAATAGTACACTTGTTTATGATAAGTAAGACTGATCAAGAATTGGAAAAAACCGTGAAAAGTTCATTTTATTTGGGTCAGTGAGGACAGTTTTCCGTGAAACTGTATGCATGTGGACATTCCGCACACGATTAGATATTGCATTATGTGGGAGGGCACACGTGCGGATAACGGTTTGCCTTATCAACTGAACACAAACCTCACCTACTTGTGGTGGACAAAAGAAAATCCACATTTCGCAACTAAAGAGGCGATACAACGCTTGCGAAATTGTTGAGCAAATCACAAGTGACCTTAGATTATTTCTCCTTACATTTTTTAAATTGTTTTTCTAAGAAAGTCAGCAGGAAAATTTGCCGGATCATTATTTTCAAACATTAGACTCGTGACGCAAACAAAAATTAGTTCTCCAAATAATGGTTCAAGTGTAACAGAACAAAACATTATAGAAGCGCTGTACGCTGCTACATCATAACTAGATATAGTGGTGATCTCATTGGCGTGCTGCTAGCGATAACACCGCGTACTACGCTCTCTGAGAACCCTCAAGGGCTCAACGCGTACGAAGCCGCAGTCCGCAATGCTTCGCCGCTTCCAAGAAAATTTGAATAACCCCTAGCACACAATACACGCAGGAATGACGCACTTCAGTCTATAGGTCAAGGTAACAATTTCTTTATCATATATCATATATATTTCAGCAATATCAAATAAGAGGTCTCCATACAAAGAAAAATTCGTGACATGTTTGCGAAATCCTTTGTCGTTACGATACGACCAGACAAAGCGGTAGACTCCAAAGTTGAAGTGAACAGAATTCAAGAGAAATGAGAACAAGGATCTAGACACCCGAAAAGTAACATTACCAAGACTAACAAGCAAGAATGTGATAATAAAGCGTTGGTTAATTGTTAGGTAAAGCACCGTGACCAATTAACGTACATGTTAGCTATACAATGCGCGCGCGCATTTGAGACGAATTTCATTTAAGCAATTGTAGTAATTGACCGGGCAGAGCGCCTTCCGGAGCAGCCGCCTGCTTTGTCTCCTCACTTGCACTGATGCACGAGGTCGGGAATGTCAGGCTATCTGCTATACGATCATTCATATATCCATCATGTTAATCGAATCTTAGCAAAGCTCGCGTGGAATTTTAACAAAGTAATAAATGGCTATATTTGGTTATACATTGACTCTGTATGTTCAAAAATGATTTCTGCACTTTTACAACAAGCCTTTTAAGGTAGTATTGACTTGCGTCTATGGCCGTAATGAGCGCGCCCACGGGTCCAACGCGTCCTTGCGACAAGGTCCGACCGAGCCTCCCGCCCACCAGTGGCGTCACCGCTCGCATCATAAATCTACAATAGTCAATCGATGCTACTATATTAAGCTCGAAATACCGTAGCCCTAACTGTCCATCAATATGGACCCAGACTTCGAGATTGACCAAAATGAAAATTTCTTGTCTCGCGGAAAATTCTGAAGCATTGTTTGAAAGCTGTTAGATAGCACGAGTACAGAGGCTTTGTTTTGAGCAAGCGTTACCTCAGATAAGTAACCATCGCCGCGTGCGATGCGAAATGATGCGAAATATTTCCGGAGTTAGAGGAGTATTCTATTAATAAATGATTCGACGTCGCTCGTGGGCGAAGATTTCGAGCGAGCGTGCGCGGGCGCGGCGTTCAGTAGCGCGCGATCCGCCGCGGCCGGCCGCCGTACGCGCGCGCAACGAACGAACGACCCGCACTCCCGCGCACACGATACTCCACGCGATTTTCGCGACATACGACCTACGATCCGCCCCTAAACACGCGTTTATCAACCCCTATACGAAAGTCCCGCGATATCAAATCTCGACGGTGCACAGACGGATCGACCTCACGTAGTTAATACCTACTGCACTTTTGCGAGGGCGGATTATAACGAACAAATCGACTAACAAACTCGAACCGCACGAAGGTGTCGCGTCGCAAAAAGCGCAACACAATAGAGTAAGCGTCTAATTATAAACGTGGTTGAGTTAGCACCGCAACATGCAGAACATTGATCCTCTGGAGATCGCCAACATCCTCGCCACGGAGCTGTGGTGCCAGCAGGTATACCGCCCACTGCCACTATTGTATGCACTCTAGGGCACTAGCCTGCGTGTTCCACATTCTAGGTTCCTGTCCTTTGTATAGAAAATTGGCTCTTGGTCTAGTTAAAGCTGTCACAAAAATGTTGAGTAAAGGTGTCTTTCCGCATTCAGCTCATTAACAGTATAATTTAGTTCAGCTAGAACTACGCTAATTTATGTTAATAAATCCTTATCACAAGTTATTTGCAACGCAAGTAACAAGAGCAGTATGTCTGTTACTAGAGCATCAGTTTTGAGGTGACGGATTTATTGGTCGGCTTTCGACGCGCATGCCATTAGCGTACTCACTTCCAAAATTACCCGGACTAACAAGATAAACAAAATTTAACCATGAAAAAAAAAAACATAAAAAACATCATTAACTATTTACTTTTTGGGAAGAATGTTAAATTAATATGTAAATAAAGTTGTTATTTTGTTGTTGTTACGATACATGTTGTGAAAATATTTTGCTGATAAACTGCGATCGGAATGTGGAAGCAACCACCGTTCGATCATAACAATAAATATTGCATAACAAATTACAATAATTTTGCAATGAATTATTGAAAACTTGCAATGCTATCAGTGAATTTAATAGTATAGATGAGCTTCTAGGAATCATTGTTTGGGTTCATGATCTGATGACAATGTTTTATTAGGATGCTTACTTGGTTAATTAATTTGTTTAGTCTTGGGTTTGACAAACAAGTTGTAGCAGGTTGACACTAGTTATTTTCATTCTGCGAATTCTAAATATATTGGCGACATAATAAATTTATTCTTGAATCATCAATGACCTATTGCCACATGTAATTGGGCGAGATCTAGTTTTTGGGACCCGTCTAGTTCCTTTGGGTCTTAGGTCTTTTTGGAGCTAGCTCTAGCTAGCTCTCTAGAATTTCTCATTATGCACTTATTAAGATCCAAAAATGTGTTCTTAGTTTTAGGGTCTTTCCCATTCAACGCTGTATTTGTCTAGCAGCAATCTCTCATTAAAAGCTCTTTGATTGAAAACTTTTTTCTTGTAACATAATATCCTATTTTTTCTATTGACTTCAGAAATGACTCTCTTCTCTTCCAATACTCATAGTCTCATTCTCTTTTCCAGTTGGCAAACCTTGAGGGCCTCCAATCGGGGGTCCCAACCCGCACCACGGCCACCATCACGCCCACCCAGCTGCGGAACTTCGAGCAGACTTACATCGAGCTGACCAACTGCCGCAGCGAGCCGACCACTCACGCCGGCTTCGTACCACCTTCAGTCACGCACGCCAACAACTACGGTATGTAATGAAGGATTTTGGGGATACGAAAGGAGATTTGGGGAGTTAGAAGTGGAATTTTGAAACCAACATCTTATTTGGGAAGTTAGAAGTGCACTTTGGGAAAAAGGTAGCGAATTTGGGGAGTTGAAGTTTGGAGAGCATTAGAGAATTAGAAGGGGAATTTGGATTTAGGAGTAAGAAGAAATGTGTCCGTTTCGACCGCGCGGCCATGACGTTTTTTTTAAATAAAAACCATCCCAAGTTTTTGTAAAAAAATGTAAAAGTCGATTCCCAAAAACCATAAATTTGTCAAAGCAATGGTTAAAAAGTTATAAGGGTTTGAACGTGGCCGCGCCATCGAAACTTTCCGAACCGCGCGGCCATGGAGATCTTTAAAACTAAGAGTCGCAGAGACCTGAAATTTTGGGAAACAGTAGATTGAATTTGTAAACCAAATGTAAAAATATAGAAAAAAATCCTGTGTTTGTATTTTAGGAGTTGTAAGGATAAAACCTCATGGCCGCGCCATTGAAACGGTGTCAAAAACGTTATAGCCGATATCTCACTGAAAAAGAATCTCAGACGTCTGAAATTTTTTGTAAAACACAGATTTGAATTTGTCGAAACTAGTAAAAATACAACAAAAAATCCTAGGTTTATATTTCAGGAGCTGTAAGACTAAAACGCCATGGCCGCGCCATCGAAACGTTGAAAATTTCGTTTTTCGCCAATATCTCACTGAAAAAGCATCGCAGAGGTCTGAAGTTTTTTGTAAAACACAGATTTGAATTTGTCAAAACTAGTAAAAATACAACAAAAAATCCTAGGTTTATATTTGAGGAGCTGTTGAAGAAAATCGTCAATGCGTCTTGAATATGTCGATTAGGGTGACCACGGATTATTATTTACAGAGAAATTTCCACCTTTTTTATAAAAAAATGATATCCCAAGGATTCGTTGAACAAAATTTTTAAAAATCACATAAATTAGAGATTGTTCGATTGTTGGTACATATATGTTTTTAAAAAAAAAGTAATTATTAAATAAAAAACCGGCCAAGTGCGTGTCGGGCCACGCACAGTGTAGGGTTCCGTAGTTGCCCATCAAAATACTGATGCGAACTAATTAAACTGATTCGCTGAATTTAATTATAAAAAGAAGAATTTTCAAAATCGGTCCAGGCGTCTTTGAGAAATCGGGGAAAATACATAAAAAAAAAAGATTACGACGAATTGAGAACCTCCTCCTTTTTTTGAAGTTAGTTAAAAATAGTTGACAATAAAAACCTACCTATCCCCAAAACATACCCACCTATTATAGCTGTAAAAATAAAGTTTACAAACTTACATTTGCAGTTGAAGAACATGTTCTGCGATACATTTTGTTTAGGAAAATATACTATCCAAGTACGTTTTATAAGTTGGTCGACTATTACTCGTAAACTTGTAAAGCCTACTTAGTCATGATAATTTTCCTTCAAACTTCGTTATATATACTACTATTGTGAATTTTTTCACACCCCCAAACATAACCGTTTAGCTGGTAGAGGGGGGGGACACTCGAGTCGAGCAAAAATTAGCACTTTAAAGCTTAATATTTCACAAACGAATCTTTTTATCAAAAAAATGTTAATGGAAACTATCAATATTTTTTAAAGACCTATTTAATGATACCCCACACCAAGGGGTACGCGAGAAAAAAAAAAACATCCCCACTTTACGTGTACAGGAGGTAACCTAAAAAAAAATATTTTACGAGATTTTATTTTACCACTTTTTCGGCACAACAAATCCGTATATTTACACCAAATTACAGCTTTCTAGTACTGGGCGTCTCTGAGCTAAACTGCGGACAGACGGACGGACGGACGGACGGACATGGCGAAACTATAAGGGTTCCTTGATGACTACGGAACCCTAAAAATCAGGTCGGTTTCAGGTCGGTGTAAGACGATACATAATTTAACATAATTATGGTTTAATCGATGACTATTAAGATATTAAACAACAGGAGAATTTTAAAAACTATAGTGAGAATAAGCTCCATTTAAAGACGGGGGCGTCTTTAAATGGAGCACTCAACATAGAACAATCTCTAAATTATGAGATTTTTAAAGATATAGCCATATTATTGCTCCTCATTGTTCGACGAATCCTTGGGATATCATTTCTTTTAAAAAAGGTGGAAATTTCTCTGTAAATAATAATCCGTGGTCACCCTAATCGACATATTCAAGACGCATTGAAGATTTTCTTCAACAGCTCCTCAAATATAAACCTAGGATTTTTTGTTGTATTTTTACTAGTTTTGACAAATTCAAATCTGTGTTTTACAAAAAACTTCAGACCTCTGCGATGCTTTTTCAGCGAGATATTGGCGAAAAACGAAATTTTCAACGTTTCGATGGCGCGGCCATGGCGTTTTAGTCTTACAGCTCCTGAAATATAAACCTAGGATTTTTTGTTGTATTTTTACTAGTTTCGACAAATTCAAATCTGTGTTTTACAAAAAATTTCAGACGTCTGAGATTCTTTTTCAGTGAGATATCGGCTATAACGTTTTTGACACCGTTTCAATGGCGCGGCCATGAGGTTTTATCCTTACAACTCCTAAAATACAAACACAGGATTTTTTTCTATATTTTTACATTTGGTTTACAAATTCAATCTACTGTTTCCCAAAATTTCAGGTCTCTGCGACTCTTAGTTTTAAAGATCTCCATGGCCGCGCGGTTCGGAAAGTTTCGATGGCGCGGCCACGTTCAAACCCTTATAACTTTTTAACCATTGCTTTGACAAATTTATGGTTTTTGGGAATCGACTTTTACATTTTTTTACAAAAACTTGGGATGGTTTTTATTTAAAAAAAACGTCATGGCCGCGCGGTCGAAACGGATACGAAGAAATCATCTACTTTCCAAAATTCGTTTCGGGAATAGCAAAAACAATTTTCAAACATCTTTTGTAATTACAAAACCTTTAGTCAACTGAGCCTACTACAAAGCCAAGCTATAACAACAATTTCTCAAATTCCAGGCATCCTGAATTCGGTGGGGTACTGCGACTCGGGCCCGACGACGGCGCTGCATGTGTCGCCGGGCCCGCTCTCTGCCAGCGACAACAGCAGCAGCAGCCCCGGCCTGCCCACGCCTAAGCGCCGCAACATGGGCGGCCGCAGACCTACCAAGACACCCACTGACCTCTCCCCTGAAGAAGAAGAAAGACGGAAGATCAGGAGAGAGAGAAACAAGATGGCCGCCGCTCGCTGCCGCAAGCGCAGACTCGATCACACAAACGAACTGCAGGAAGAGACTGACAAACTCGAAGAAAAGAAACAAGCTCTTCAAGAAGAGATCAGGAAATTGAACCATGATCGGGAACAGTTAGAGTCGATTTTACAGACTCATATGCTGTCGTGTCCCCTTGGCAAGCGGTCGACGAGTCCTCCCGATGTGAAGCCCTTCGAGTATGCGTATCCGGAGATGCCCGAAGACGGTGTGCGAGTTAAAGTGGAAGTTGTGGAACCTGTAGTGGACCACGTTATGGTGTTGGATAATATATTTACTTCGCCAGCGAATGACAAGAAGTAAGTATTCATAATAATTATTATTTCTTTAATTGAGCAGTTTTACATCCGTCTAGTCCGGAAACCGTTTAACAATCATAATAATGTGAGGAGAGAGAGACCTTTGCTCTGTTCTGAGACTTATCTAGTAGAAAATAATAATCAAAATCGCTTCAGTTGTTTAGGCTCACTTTTGAAATCATAATATTACTTAGGATTAGAATACCTAGCAATGTTATTTTCACGTTTACATTAAAATTAATCTTGTATTTTCTCTTTCCAGAATAATGTTGTCGGCGGCCAACCCAGCGGTGGTGACGAGTTCTGCGCCGGTGACGTTGGACACGCCCCCCGTGCTCTCGCGCCCCAACAGACCCAACTCCTTACAGGTGCCGCTCAGCCTTACACCCGCACAGGTAATAAGGCTTTTTATTTATTTAATTTAATATATATTTTGTTACAAGAGGTGTATATTACTGCCCGGAGAACAGGCCTGAGTTCTAGCAGTGGTAACATTATGAGCGAAGCAAATTAATTTGAAATGAAAAGCATATCTTGCAATGGCTACTAAAGAAGTTATGAAGGACAATTTTGATATTTTTCAAACAGATATTTTTAGCCTTTTTTTTAAAGCATCCTTGACTTGGGCATGCGGGCAGCGAGTAAAGGGCAACTCGCTGCCCGACAATGGACCATGCCCGGGTCGACGGCGCGTTGTGTCCCACGCGCGCCTCAAAGAGCGTCAGCATAATGACGGGGCCCCCTCTCAGAGGGCCAAAGCCTGCCGGGGTCGCGGGATTATTTCCTTACCGTGACCCCGGAACATAACAGGCTACTGAAGGACACCGTGGATTTTAGTCAGTACAAGTCTGACAGTCCTTCCCGCCCTGCCCGGGGTGGGAGGACTCATTTGATGATTTTACCACGTTAAAAAAAAAAAAACATCCTTGACTTTGCTGGTAAAAACCTTTGCTTAAAAAATTCAAACAACAATAACTAACAAAACCTCTTTCCATTCCAGTTACACAATAACAAAGCACTCGGCAACAACAAAATAGCAGGCATAGAGATCAGCACGCCGAGCAACGGCATCCCGTTCAATTTCGACAGCCTCATGGAGGGCGGCACGGGCCTGACCCCGGTGCACCCGCACCCGCACCCGTGTGCGCAGCAGCAGCGCGCCGCGCCGGACGTCGCGTCCCCGGACGCACACAACTCGCTCGTGAGCCTCTGAGAGCTGCTGGCCGACACCGGCGACCCCAGGCCCCACGACACGTGACGTCACGTCACCGCTCGCGAGTCTTCTAAAGACTAAGCTACAAGTCTACAACTATTTATTCATCGGCTGCGCCGAAATCTCTTTCTCTCTCGTCTTCTTACTGTCGTTCTGAGGAACTTTCTATATTATTATTACTCTTTATTTATTGAGAGCTATTTTAAGTAAAATACTTGCTCACTTGTGCTTTGTATTTATAATCGTAGTCTTGTAAATTAGTGACGGCAACGGCCGCCCTACTGAAGTCAATTTACGAGCTGTTTTATAACATTCTAAAGATAAAATATTTTTATATATATATTACTGCAGAAATAATAATTGTGATCGAAAAATAAAACAGAGTTTTATTTGAAGCATTTCAGGGATTTATTTTCGTGTTGTGCAATGTCTAGCGAGGCTAGAATAGACGGTGCGTTTTATATTGTAAGATATTGATTGTAAAAGATCTCTTTTACATTGTTCACTTCGTAATATTTCGGCACAAAAAATGTATTTATTGAACGATCCTCAAAGTATCTTGTCATAATAAACCTCGTGCCATTAACTACGTCTACTCTCAGGAATACAATAATTACGAGTACGAAATATTTAGTTAACCATAAACTAACAGCAATATTACTTAAAGAATAATTAATATATTGAATGTAAGTTAGCTCAATGTTGATGTAACGTCTTACCGTTCCATTGGATTAGGTACTGGTAGTGTAAAATTATTGTTAAGCCTTTTGTGATACGTCCAGTGATTTGTGAGCGCTCCGGCGCGGTTGTCTTATATGTATTGTAACTCATGCCATTACATATGTAATATCGTTGAACGTACATACATGCTGCACTGACTGCATTTTTATACTCACATTATCTAATGTTAACTACATGAAATTAACTATTTTCTAATTACAGTTATTGAAATGTTACAGTAAATAAACTACATATATAAGTCAATTATAATATTATAAACATTAATGCTATGAAACTGTTGAAGTATTGATCCGTGGCATGAGTTTCCTAGTTCGTCTTTAATCGGTGGACGCAAAAACCACTGGAATAAAAATAAATTAGTTAAGGCAATAATTAGTGTAAGGGCACTTAACGATTTAATTATATATTATATGCATAACTTAGACCAAATTATTACTTCATGTGCTTTATCGTAGTTGTAATTAAAATCTAAGCCAAATATTGAGTTTATGTCGTTACTTTAGGTTTAGTTATTCCCGTTAAAGTATTATTGTCTACGCGCCGAGAGCGGAGAGTATTTATTTAGTGATGTACTACTTATTGTACCAGCATGGATTGTATCTAGTGCAATAACGCAACATTGCCTATGGTTTTATAAGCGACAATTTTTGCTATAAAGTTATTACTCATTCGAAATATTATTACGCATAATATGAACATCTAGGATTAATAGAGATGTAATTTTTTCTAGACGATTTTTCATAACGCAATTGTAGAATACTTTTGTATTTTTTCATGAAAATTAGCAAAGCAATATATTTGATAAAATTATTGGAATTTATATGCAGATGTAGTAAAATATATATGTAAATCAGAAAATATAAATTTTGTTTACATACACCTGAACTTGGCTTTTTATTTTATTTGAAACCTTGGAACTTCCGCAGCGTTAATTTATGCGGGTTTTTTGGCTCGACACTTAAAAATCCTTCGCTACAGTACAAAGAGATATTAAAATTATACCTGGGACTTTCAATAATTGTTCCTTAAAGTGTTTCGCATCCAATTTTCAAGTCTGAATCGGACGTAGTTCTTGATCCCAAGATAGATGTAAAAGAATATCTCGAGGACACTGATGCAGCTGCATCCCATCAGTAGACCAAATACACCGCCCAGATTTGCTAAAAGAAAAATGAATCAATAGGGAGGATTAACAATAAACTCAGCAACTACTGGACAATAGGTCGCTCCCAGGCTGCGCTACATGGGCATGCGGATGGCGAGTTAGGCTGCGTTTCCACTGAGGCGAAGCGGAGCAGAGCGGAGAGAGATTCATCAAATTCGCGTACTTAAAAAGTAAGCGCCGCCCGCCGCACTGCTCACCGCTTATAAAAGGTATAAAACTATACCTATATATATATATATATACCGGCTATATTTATAGGCTTAAGCCTTTTATTAGATAAAAGGCATAAGCCCGTAGCCGTGCCTGTAGGTATAATAAGTGTAAGTGCACTCTTACATATAAGACTGGTGAGTGACATGACCGTCTCTTGTTTCTGTTTCGTATACACCGGGTTTGTGAAGAAGAAGTGCATTGCAGTGGAGCTCACATTCAAAATCAACCCCTTACTGCAAAAGAATAGAGTTCACTATTTATTAAAATCATTCATGTGTTGTGATTACCTTAATTTTTTTATTATAAAAATGTATGATTTTATTAAGGAATTATTATTATTCGCTGTGGCAAAACTATCAAAATATTTAAATTAATTTTACATGTTATCAAAATATTTAAATTTTTACCATGGACCTAAAAAAAAAGGCGGACGGAACTTCACTAAGAAACAATTGAAGCACCCATAGTAAGTCAGTGCGCTAATGTGGACAAGCCAGCACGCACACATTCACACCATAGTAAGTCAGCCGTCGGCCATTACGCTTCGAACGACACTCGCGGTTTTATACGGTGTTATTTTGTCTAATAAAAATCAAAGTATGCCGTCATGTGTTGCAAAAAGTTGTCTAAACCATAGTAGTTCAATTAAAAAAGCCAGGGGATCACTTTTCATTGTTATGCATGTCAATTTGAAGCTTATTTCTCGATTTTACGTCAATAAATTTAATAAACATCTCGAAATCAATCAGTGTTGCAACTATTTCAAGGTTCAAATTATTTTAAAATTGGGAGATTTATATTTTATGTTACCATTTATCGTTATTGTATTCTTCTATATTTTTACAGATGCGGCAAATGATGCATGGAAAAATGATTGTATAAAAATAATAAGGGAGTGTAGACATGGAATAGGAATGTAGACGTGTAGGAATGGAACATAAAATAGCATTAATTAAATATTTATAGCCGAAAAATACTTAAACATTCGTTTTCACCACTTAAGTAAATTAGAAGGGATTTCTAGATGTCATCATCATCATCATCATCATCTCAGCCGTAGGACGTCCACTGCTGAACATAGGCCTCCCCTTTTGATTTCCACTTATACCGGTTGGAAGCGACCTGCATCCAGCGTCTTCCGGCGACCTTTATAAGGTCGTCTGTCCACCTTGCTGGTGGACGTCCTACGCTGCGCTTGCTAGTCCGTGGTCTCCACTCTAGTACTTTTCGACCCCATCGGCCATCTGCTCTGCGAGCAATATGGCCTGCCCATTGCCACTTCAGCTTGCTAATCCGGTGGGCTATATCGGTGACTTTAGTTCGTCTACGGATCTCCTCATTTCGGATTCGATCACGTAGAGAAACACCTAGCATAGCCCTCTCCATAGCTCGTTGAGCGACTTTGAGCTTTGAGATGAGGCCGATAGTGAAAGACCACGTTTCGGTGCCGTAACTCATCACTGGTAACACACATTGGTTGAAGACTTTCGTCTTGAGGCACTGAGGTATGTCGGACGAAAAGACGTTGCGTAGTTTCCCGAACGCTGCCCAACCGAGTTGGATTCGGCGGTTGACCTCTTTCTCGAAGTTGGACCTACCTAACTGGACTACTTGTCCTAAGTAGATATATGAGTCAACAACTTCGAGTACCGAGTTTCCAACAGAGACTGGGGTGGGCACAACATTGGCATTTGACATAATTTTCGTCTTGTCCATGTTCATTTTCAAGCCCACCCGTTGTGAAACTCGGTCGAGGCCATCGAGCATCATGCTGAGTTCCTCCATCGACTTTGCCATGACTACGATGTCGTCGGCAAACCGAAGGTGAGTGATGTATTCGCCGTTGATGTTGATGCCAAGTCCTTGCCATTCCAGGAGCTTGAAGGCGTCTTCCATTGCGGCAGTAAACAGTTTCGGGGAGATAACGTCCCCCTGTCTTACGCCTCTTCTCAATGGAATCGCCTTCGTGCTCTGCTCCTGTACTCGGACCGACATGGTGGCGTTATTATACAAGCACTTCAACACCTCGATGTACCGATAGTCAATACGGCATCGCTGGAGTGACTCAAGTACCGCCCATGTTTCCACCGAATCGAGGGCTTTCTCATAGTCCACAAACGCTAAGCATAATGGCAAGTTATACTCTTCGGTCTTCTGTATAACTTGCCGCAGCGTATGGATGTGGTCTATGGTACTATAGCCTCTTCGGAAACCGGCTTGTTCGGGAGGCTGGAAGTCATCAAGTCTGTGTTCGAGACGGTTCGTGATAACCCTTGAAAACAGCTTATAAACATGACTTAGAAGCGTGATGGGTCTGTAGTTCTTCAATAGGCTGTTATCACTTTTTTTTGAAGAACAGCACCACCTCACCTCTACTCCATGTTTCAGGCGTTTTGCCCTCAGAGAGGACGGAATTAAAGAGCTTCTGGAGGACTTTAAGTACCGGTGTTCCACCCGCTCTCAGAAGCTCTGAAGTGATTCCGTCCTCGCCCGGCGCCTTGTTGTTCTTAAGCTGCTTCAGGGCCATCCTAATCTCGTACAGACTGATGTCCGGGATATCTTCGGTATAATGTCGGGACAGCTTGGCTCTGGGATCTCCTACCAAGCGGTCAACGGGCTTTGCGACCGAAGTGTATAACTGTCCATAGAACCTCTCGATCTCGCCTAAAACCTCTGCTTTGGTCGACGCTATGCTGCCATCCTCCCGTTTCAGCTTTGTCATCTGGCTCTGCCCAATAGACTTGTCCTTTGCGAACACTTTAGAGCCTTGGTTTCGCTGTATGGTCTCTTTAACACGATTCGTATTAAAGAGACGCAGATCATGTCGCAAGGACTTAGATATCCGTCTATTGAGCTGCCTATATGACTTCGCGTCATCGGAAGACTGCAACTGTAGCAAACGTCGTTCAGCCATGAGGTTTAAGGTTTGCTCGGTCAATTTCTGGGGTCTATCTTTACGACAGGGTCTAAAAAACTTAGACCCTACCGTGCGGACAGTTTCCACTAGCCCGTCGTTGATCTCGTCCACTGACACTAAGTTCTCAAGGCAAGCAAAGCGATTAGAGAGCTCGAGTTGAAAGCTTTCGGGGTTTTGAATATGGGGCCGAGTAGGTCGGAGCGTAGACTTCATCAGGCTGGACCTTTCAAGTTTAACATTGATATTCAGCGAGCCTCTTACGATTCGGTGATCGCTACCGGTTTTTACCCTGTTGATCACAGAGACATCGCTGAATATCCGTTTCTTGTCGGTCATGAAGAAGTCTATCTCGTTTCTCGTGAAACCATCGGGACTCAGCCAGGTCCATTTCCTGTGAGGCGGCTTCTGGAAGAAAGAGTTCATCATAAAGAGTTCCTCTTTCTCCAGAAAGTCGGCCAGCCTCTGTCCCCTAGGGTTCCGTTGCCCATACCCAAATTGCCCCACTCTCAACTCATCACCGCTTTTCTTGCCCAACTTTGCGTTAAAGTCCCCCATAACAACAGTGAAGTGGGTTTTGGAGCTATGTATGGCCCTACTAACGTCCTCATACATAGTCTCCACTTCATCATCGGAGTGTGACGAGGTCGGTGCGTATACCTGAATGACCTTCAGCGAATATCTTTTGGATATTCTGAGTATTAGGTATACCACCCTGCTCGACACACTGTCGATGGTTATTATGTTGTTTACGAGGGACTTGTGAACGAGAAACCCGACACCACCTTGGGACTGTTGGTCGCCCTCCCGGTAGTAGAGCAAGTTACCAGACTTCAGGGTTACGGTGTCCTCCCCCTCTCTTCGGACTTCGCATAACCCCATAATGTCCCAGTGTAACTTGCTCAGCTCCTCTTCCAGCTCGCAGATCTTTTCGTCAGTCCTCAATGTGCGTATGTTGTGTGTTACCAGGGCCAGTCGTCGTGGGGGTGGGTAGCCGGATCTCTTCCGGAGATTCTTAGCACCCCCTGCTCCGCCGTTACCTTGACCGCTACCCGCGCCAGGGATAGCGGAGCTGCCGGGGACTGGGGGCCTGGTTTTTGTGGTCGTCATTTGGGGGTAATTTGCCTTAATCGCCACGCTTGGCAGGCGGGTTGGCGATCGCAGTAAGGATGTGCAGTACACGGAGGACGCTGCTGCCCGACCTCCGGTTTGTCCCTTAGTCGCCTCTTACGACACCCACGGGATGATTTGGGGGAGCGCAATTCTAAGCCGGCGCCCCACGGTTCTAGATGTGTCGATAGCAAAAGACAAGTCTACAAAAATTTGAATCACCAAAAGGGATTGTAAAACTTTATTAACATTAAACGAGTTGTAAATATTTTAATATCCAATGTGCTTAAATTATTTTACCTTTATTTTAAAAATAGGTATCCGTCACAAAAAAATTGTAATTAAACTTAAGTTCAAGGGAGATCTTAATTAAATATTGTTTAAAAATGGGTAATTTTTTCCTTCATCTGGCATCCCTATACACACGCACACATATTTACGCCGCCGCCATTGTGGTGCTTCAATCGTTTCTTAGTGAAGTTCCGTCCGCCTTTTTTTTAGGTCCATGATTTTTACATGTTATTTCCATAGGGAAACAGAACATATTTTTACTTTGGTAATACATACTTTGAAATAACGGCTATGACATCTTCGTTATTTCTAGGTAGGGGAAATGTCATTTTAAATTGTTAATCGTGGTAGAAGGGCCAGTCGTTGTTCAATCGTCAAACAGTGCAGTCGTGTGAATAGAAAGTGTAAGCAAGAAAAAGGTGTTTTATTTATACATGGACAGTTGTATGGCTATAATAATGCTCTTGTGTGTTGATTGTATTACGCCGGCTCCAACCGTTGGCCGTGTTGGCCGAACAGAGGGAGACGGCGCTATACTAAGAAACGAGATAGAATTATTTGCGTCTTGCTTTCTGGTATAGCGCCGTCTCCTTCTGTTCGGCAAACACGGCCAACGTGTGGAGCCGGCGTAAAAATAAGTGCGCGCCGACCCAGAGATTCAAGAGTGGACTATCAAATCAGCGTCCGCGTGAAAATAGAGTAAAAAACCTGAAAAAGAAAAAAAACAAAGTTCATTTTTGGGATTTAAAGCATCATTGCAGTCATTGGCTTAAATTAGAAGGCCAGCGCTTATACCATTAAGCTATTCAGACAGCGGAGACTGCGGAATTATGAAACACATGTGCTGGCAAATCTTTTTGCGTTATGGTAAGTACCTGGTTTGACGCACTATTTGACCTATCTAGCCCATTCTATGCTAGTCTGTGATTCAATCCAACTGCTGGTAAATTCCTTCCCGAAAGCTATCCATGAGCTCTTGTCAATCACCTCAAAGCAGCTTATTGGGCCGTTCAATTATGAAGAAGAGTGTCAACAATCTCCATCTGTCAACTGTCACTTGAAAATAACGAATTAAATGAAAGTCTCATAACAAAAGAATATTCTACACGATATGGCGTCAGTCACTCTCCTTCATAGTTGAAATGCATAGTACTAATGGTATGCTTCCAAAGTCGTCTCTCTACCTCTTTCTGGGTCGGTCAAGACGGCTCCGTCTATCTCTAGACACCCCTTACATTATAAAATGTTCAGATTCATAGGTGGGACTAAGGCCACTGAAAATTAAAACCAAAAACAAGCTAGAAAAATTACCCCCGTCGATTAAATCAAGTGAACATCTCCAAGGAAAACATATTGAAATGTGTGCGTGGCGCTCACTGACACATCACACAGTTATAAAAAACTGGCTTCATTATAAACGTTACGTTTTGTTTCGAACATGACGGAATATGTACATTTTATAATCTAAGGGTCAATTTGTACTAGCGCAGAGTCGAAGCGCATCGAAGCGTCAAATTCTTTACAACTAAAGCGAAGCCGCACGATTCATGATCAGCGTTGTTCACGTGCAGACGCGCGAATTCCGAAGAATGCGCGCGACTTTTTAAAATCTCAGAAGTAATGTGTGTGTTGCGCTGAGGAGTTAAGGTTGTAATTGTTATGATCAGTTTTGGAAAGACGCTTCGATGCGCTTCGACTCTGCTCTAGTATAAATTGACCCTAAGAGACACCCATTGTGTGGAAACTTGACGTTTTAAAAAATAATAAAACTGTGGAACTAACTAGGGGTTCCTAAGAACGTATGGTAGAGCGTCAAAGTTTCCCATGGTGACTTCTGCGCGGTACCTCCTGGACACGCAGTCTCGGGGGCAGTCGCATTGCCGGGACGACAGCCAGTTGTGCATGTCCTCTGTAAAGTAACTTATATTGTTTACATTTTATTTGCTCAAATAAATAAAATTAAAGGAATGAAAAATGTATTCTAAAAAATCTCAACAATGTAGGTATGCAAAGCTAATTGCATTTTTTTTTTTCGTTTTTCTGAAATTTCTCCACATTTGGAATTTCTCCTGTATGGTGGGTGCGTTTACAAATATAGGAATTCACATACGAAATCACCCAGACCCGGAAAAAGTTCCTAATAATAATAATCATATATCTTTATTTTTCTCCACATCAAGATACAGGTACAAGTTAACCAGTTAACTTGTACAATGTTGAATAGAGAAAGGTGTCTGAAATAGGAAGATCCTGTGTTACAGATCACCTCACCAGATTGGATATGACATTTCAATAGTAGTTATATTTTACAATTCACAACAGTTCTATAAAATGCTTGCAAGCATTATAAAGTTAGACATTGGCCAAAAAATAAATAGTTCTTGCAGATCATACAAATTTTAATACTTGTTCCGCAACACACTGCGCATGCGCAGCAGTCAATCGTTCAGCCACTGCACCAATGCTATGGAATAGAATTTTAAACTTCGGTCCCAGTAACCGTTCACGTTTATTGGCAGCGTCGCCAACGACGATATAATCGATCTAAGGAACAAAAACTATTCTGTCAACTCGCTGAGGTGCTACGTAAGCGAGGGGGACGGGGTACTGCGTTGTGATTGGCTAACTCAAGGTCTGTTCTGTCTCAACGTATGTTTACGGCTCACATGGTCGAAATGAGACGGATATAAGACTTTTTTGCCTAATGTGTTGACAGACATCGGTCGCCTGTTATTAGGAGTCTAGTATTATATCGTCGTTGGTCTAAGCTCAAAGGCGTTGTTCAGCAATGCAGAGTTCAGAGATGCAGCGCCTGTCAACAATAGATTTTCAACTTTATATTTAGTGCATAAAGTTGAAGATTCACTAAAGTTAAACTGCAGTTACGACTGACGCCGCGTCTTTAGAGAATAGCATGCTGCATGTCGTCAAGGTAAGCTGTCTGATTGGTGAATGGCTTTTACATGAATGGCATGCAAGCTTCTTGCATAATGTTATGCAAGTTACTGGCACGTTTTTTTTTTTGCTTTTTAATTAAAATAGTGTGGGGGTCATTGTCCCTGTTTTTTTTTATTTAAGGTATTTCGCCATATTTCATAATAATATGAAACTACCTATCTATTTAAATATCAAATAACGGTACTGGTAGTGGCCTAATGGTAATGACCCCAGATGTAAACCGTAGGTTTCAACCCAAAAAGTCACTTTGCTTTGTGCAACATATTTTATCATTACTACTGCAAATTTGGCGCAGTGAAGGAGCAATCGACTGCAGTGTATCGCCGGTTCGATCTCCGCACGGAACAAATGTTTGTAAGTGAGCTTTCTTAATCCTTCCGTTGAATAATAAAGGTTAGCCTTAGATTATAGAATGCAGGGGTCGAAACAGGTTCAGTGTTCAAAAATACTGATTTTACTGACCAGAAATCTAAAAAAACTGACTTTTACTGACCATCTGAACTAACTTAAAATAAAAGTTTCATGTGGAATTGAAAAAAAAAATTATTGGCCTCCACCATCCCCATAGCCAACCATCACCACCTTTTTATTATTAAACTTAATAGGTTTTAAAAAATCTAAAAATCCACGTTTTTAAATATCGTAAAAATAAGAAAATAACCCTACGGGGTTGAGAGAGGGGCCACTCAAAACGTGGGGGCGAATATTATTAAAAGGATTATTTATGGGATATATTTACATGAAGTGTATAGATCGTGGGTGTAACTTGCAAAGATACGCCCCCACGTTTTGAGTGGCCCCTCTCTCAACCCCGTAGGGTTATTTTCTTATTTTTACGATATTTAAAAACGTGGATTTTTAGATTTTTTAAAACCTATTAAGTAATTATTTTATTATTTTTATCTTTGTTCATCGGGTTTGAAGCTACCCTGAAAATTTCAGCCTGCTAGCTTATCGAGAAGTGCCTCAAAGCCTGTCCGCCATCTTGGACGTCCGCCATATTGGATTTAAGTCTCATGACTATTTTTTTCGTAGTCCTGACAGCAAACCCTTTCATTTATTAGTTAGTTATTAGTTAGTTGGTTAGTAGCCACAAACAAATCACACAGCAGTCAAATTAAATCACATACAATGCAGGTTAAAAAGCTGAAGCTGTAACAAATATGCAAAGTTAAACATACAATAATAAAATATGTATTTATTTCGAGAAAAAAAGTAGGATTGGACTTTTTTCCTCGAAATAATGATGCTACAATATTAAGTTGCCACAAGACATCATAATAGAGCATCAGCTGTTAGTAGCCCTCAAACCATCACTGGGCCCGGCTAAGAAAATTAGAAATGACTAGAAATTTATTTTTTGTTGACACAATCTAAATGTATATTTAAAATGCTAATGTTAGGACGGGAAGACAGGGTTTTCTCTATGACCACCAACTCCAATCATCTCCCCTTTGGTCTCCTGGTGAAAGTAAGGAAGTTTGGTCGCGGTTGTGGGTGGCGAAAATGTGAAAAAGTGTTGCAACTGATGAAATGAATGGACTTGAAAGGTGAAACCCGAGCAACGCTGGGTTTGGCGTAAAAAAACGTAACCGCCTTCAAAAACAACCACAAAAAAGGGTCAAATAACCTTCAAAACTTTTCTTTCGGAAGTCGGTGACTTTTTTTATTAATTTCATTGTCTTTTTTGCCACCGACATCCGAAAGAAAAGTTTTGAAGGTTATTTTACCCTTTTTTGTGGTTGTTTTTGAAGGCGGTTACATTTTTTTTGAAAAAGTTTTTATTTTACTCTTTTTAGTTTAAATATTCAACCACAATTCTTGTCAAATACGAGTATATCATTTTCTTACATGAGCACTAGAATTTTGTAATCCGTAACACCGGTAATAACATCGTTAAAAATCTCTTACTTTCATTCCCTATCTCGAAAACTACTGAACCGATTTTGATGAAACTTGCAGTATTCCCTAAGTTGAACGATACCTAGTACAACAAAAAAAGAATTACTTAAATCTGACTTGTAGTTCCGGAGATATTCGAACACAAACATTATTTACCAAATCAGTCGATGCCAATTCCTTACGTTGTACCTTCCATCATCAGCTCAGCTACATGTGATGATGATTGCCATACGCAGATACTTAAATTACTTCATAAAATTTGCGAAAAACGATGTGTGGGCCTATAAAATTTGAGGGTTGATCTCAAAAAACTGAAAAAACTGACCATTTTCTCAAAAAACTGACTTTTACTGACCATGCTAAAAAAAACTGACTTTTACTGATTTTACTGACTAGTTTCAACCCCTGAGAATGTCTAGATTCCTAGTAGAATACTCAGAACAGTTGTCCTACCATGAGCGTGAGTTTTTAGGATGTGGGAAAGAGACAGAGCTATACAAGTCCAGAAGTCATGTTTTTTTTTTTTAGTGTGGTAAAATCATCAAATGAGTCCTCCCACCCCGGGCAGGGCGGGAGGGACTATCAGACTTGTACTGACTGAAGTCCACGGTGTCCTTCAATAGCCCGTTTTTTTATGTTTTGTTTATGTTCCGGGGTCACGGCAAGGAAATAAGTCCCGCGACCCCGGCAGGCTTTGGCCCTTTGAGAACCAAAAGTCATGCTAGGCCAGTCAAGTCATGGTAGGCCACCAGAAGCCAGAAGAAGGAAGAAAAATTATTTATCCCTTCGATTACTGCGTGAAACAAGTGGCGAAAAACGTTACGTTTTGTTTTGACACGAAATCTCAAAAAACAAGCTAAGAATCTAGCAATAATCTGGAATAATTAATCGATCGTTAGTTCCGGAGACTATACTCACTTCATAAAAAAGAATAACTCTTTATAATATTGTGTAGATTACGCATTATGCATCTAACGGTAGGTAAAAACTCAAATGCAAAGAATTACTGTACAAGGTCTATCTGATTGAACTCCGAATTAATGACCCAACGCGGGTATTACCAACGATATTGAACTCATTTAAAAAATTATGACTCGATTACAATCTGGGTTTTTCCAACAGAAAAACCCGAGTTGCTTATTGAGGAAAGTCTGCGGTTACCTAACCTTCGTAAAATTGCTCGATCTTGAAGGTAAAGGCGAGGTTGCAGTACGTACACGGCAAGATGGCGCAGTGGTTTTAGCGATCGACTATTGCGGAACGTGTCGAGGGTGCGATCCCCGCACGCAGTGGCGTACTAAGTATACTATCTGGGGCCCGTGGCAATTTTTTTTTGTGGGGCCCTATAAGTAAAAATCGTCACATCACTCATCAGCGTCGTAATTTGATTTTTAACCGACTTCTAAAAAAGGAAGTTACTCAATTCGACCGCATATACCTATGTTTTTTTTTAGTTATTGTCCATTAAGAATAATAAAGCACTACAATTTAATAAAGGTCTAGAGTAGATCTGATGATGGAGCCGAGAGACAGTCGAGGGAACTCCTCAACGATTCAAAGCAGCTATATTTCTGAGCTAGCGGCTTCTTGGGCCGGGGTCCCCTTGGGTCGGAGGCCCGTGGCATACAATTATTTGTATGACCTACAAGTCTACAAGTATATAAATATTTGTATATGTACTTGTAGGTTGTTCCGGGTCTGGGTGTTTGTGTATGTTTAAAAACGCACCCACGATACAGGAGAAATCCCTAGTGTGGGGCAACGTTTTAATAAAAAGGGTGTAAATGTATGAGCGCACATCTCATCCCCGCTGATATGCGAGCGATATAACCTGCATTTTGAATATGATTTGCTTTTTGGAGAAAAATAAAGAAAAAACTTGAGAGGTGTCAAGGGACACCCGGATGGAACGAAGTTACTGTATACACTCAACAAAAATAATCGTCGCGGCACCACACTGTTCAATGCGAAATAGAAAGACGAAATGAAAATATCTGGCTTGCTTTCTATAAGAGAGAGAGACAGACAGAGAAGCATGCGCACGCCGCAATGCGACAAGAGTCACATGGAACGGGGGTTGGGTGGCGCGGGGTGCGGGGCATGGTAAAGGACGAGCCACCGCCCACAAAAAGTGTCGTTACAACTTTTCGTCTTAATGGGGATGGCAACTCAAAGCTAATCGTAGATGGCGCTGCGATAGTTGGTCCCTACGTCAGATTACTGTCTACCTTGTACAAAAAACAAACAAGATTTATTGTTATAAAAATTGAGTATAAATACAAAACAAATAATATGGAAAATTATTCGTCAATGCAAGTGCATATACTAAAAGAAGAATTAAGACGCCGCGGTGCATCTACAAGAGGAAAAAAAGTGATTTAATTGAGTGGTAATACATTTGATTTTACCGTAATAAATCCACAATTACTTGTAGTTGAGGTCTCAATTTTTGAGTTTATGTATGTTTTACCTGTCTTCTCCTATAACAAGAATATAATGCTGCTTCTGACTTTCTATTTTGATAAAATATCACAATGTTTTAAGTCAGTAATTTTACCCCTTTTTTCTATTTAGATTCGAGAATTATCACAATATATTTAATTTCTTAACACCACAACTATCACAAAACTCGTTCCAGGTGATAATTCTTCCGCCAGACGAACCAATTCATGACTTATGGGGCAATGCAATACTGGTACTTAACCTCCAATAGAAAATTAGATATTATTTTGAAAAGTGTATTCGATTGTTTAGTTATGGTATAATCATAGAATTTCATTAATAAACTCAACTAACGGCCTGTCTCGGCTTCGCAAGGCTGGATATTTGTTTATTTTTAGCTTTTCCTTAGTTATAATTCAATTTTTGTTCTCAAGGCAGTCACAGCAGCTACCCATTATTTCTTGATAGTGTGAATTGTCGGAAATTTGTATGTTCCATCATTTTTACAGCTTATTACACAACATCTAGTCATTTTACATCAATAAATCGTTTTTTTTTTTCAGAAAATTCCTTTGATTTGACAGTTCTTTTGGGACCAAACTGTCACTTGTCACTTTGACACTTGCCTTCCCCATTTTTTCCGTCTAGCCCCCTTTCGCAACGCGCGATAAGGAACTTCGTTCCAATTATAAAATATGTTTTCAACATAAACTTTAAAATAAAAAAATTGTATCTATAAATTTAACTTGCATGTAAAGTTATGACTTAGATGGAATCTCTTGACAGCGTTTAAAATAAAATTGTGATTTAGTGTCAAGTATGCATTTTTATTTCGGGTCATTCATTCCAAATCCCTTTTCTATGTATATTGGTCACATAACACACCCAAGATCTGTAAAAATATTAGGTTCTGTAAGTAAGGATAAAAATGTCAACTTACTCTTAACTTTCATAATACACGGTATGCTGGTAATACCGCAAGCGGCTCTAACATTGGGCAGGAAGGCAGGGAAGCACCCGCAGGCCTTGGACACCGCAGACACGTAGCACAAATGGTCACAGTCCGAGTTGTGGTACTTCCTGAAGAAAGGCAGGTGGCGCTCGTCCTCAAAGTAGCATTTGCGACTAAAGGATGGAAATAGTGTGTCAAAATTTATTTACAAACTAGCTGTGCCCGCGACTTTGGTCGCGTGGATGTTGGAACTCAACAATGTATTTTTTTTTTAAACAAAGGATTTTTTCTAAAATAAAATTAACCTTAGTTACTCCTAATTACATCAGCTACCTGCCAATACCAGTCCCGTCAAAATCGGCCGAGTCATTTCAGAGATCAGCCATTACAAACAGACAGACAGACAAAAATTGTAAACAAAATTGTTTTGGTGTAGGTACCGTATATGTCAATATTGCAAACAGACACTCCAATTTTATTTATATGTACGTATAGGTGTATAGATTTAGTCTCTGATGATCCTTTTGGGGGTTGGAAACTTGGCTTGCGGACGGCGAGTAATGGGTAGCTCGCCGTCTAATAAAGAATCCAGGCCCGGGTCGACGGCGCGTCGTGTTCCATACTTGCACGCCTCAAGGAGCTGTCAAGAACTGACGGTACCAAACGCCAATAGCAGTCCCGGGACTGTCATTATTGTAAGCAAAATACCATGGCTTTTGGAACACAAAGGGTGACGAACAAACAGGGTGGATTTTTATACCTGTGTACTCTTACTGAGTCAGACAGTACCTTCAGCTCAGTTAATTTGATAAAAAAAAAACATACAAAAGGGGTTTCGATTGCTATAAATAAGCTTTTTTTTTTACGTGAAAAATCCTCAAATTAGTCCTTTCACCCAGGGCAGGGCGGGAGGGACTGTCAGACTCGTACTGACTAAAATCCACGGTGTCCTTCAATGGACCTTTACGTTCCAAGGTGACGGTAATTCGACAAGTCCCGCGACCTCCTATGTAAGATTTACATTAAAAGTTGTACTAGTTTCTGCAATAAAACTTTTTGTTTTACTATTGTTTATCATTAACCAATTAGTCTGTCAAGGGTTATGGTAATTGGATAAGTCCCGCGACCCCGGCAGGCTTTGGCCCTCTAAAAGGCCCCGTCAAGCTGTAAATAAGCTGAGAAGAAACTAAGTTTCGCGAGTTTTTAGCCATTTTGACGAAAACACAAGTAGAGTCAGCGCCACAACTCAAGTCGTGCGGAATAATAGGTGGTTTTTTTTTTTTTTTTTTTTTTTTTTACGTGGCAAAATCATCAAATGAGTCCTCCAACCCCGGGCAGGGCGGGAGGGACTGTCAGACTTCTACTGACTAAAATCCACGGTGTCCTTCAGTAGCCTGTTATGTTCCGGGGTCACGGTAATGAAACAATCCCGCGACCCCGGCAGGCTTTGGCCCTCTGAGAGGGGGCCCCGTCATTATGCTGACGCTCTTTGAGGCGCGCGTGGGACACAACGCGCCGTCGACCCGGGCATGGTCCATGGTCGGGCAGCGAGTTGCCCTTTACTCGCTGCCCGCATGCCCGCGCCTACGGTGGCCGGAGATCGTCTGCTGACGTCCGACGCCGCGGGGGCCTACCACTGCGGTTGGGGCGGAGGGAGGACGCTGTCCTCTCTCTCTCGCGGCCCGCCTCCTCCTTCACGAGCATTACTGCTTCGCAGAAGGAGGCGACCGCTTCCCACTCCGTCTCGCCCCGCAGCATGGCTGCGACCAATGCCGGGCGCGAGAGGTCTCCGCCTATCGCCGCCGTGAGGACACGTCGGTGCTCTGCCCAAGCTGGGCAGTCTTGCACCGTATGCTCTACTGTGTCCTCCGGGCGATCTTCGCAGTGGTGGCACCCGGGCGTTTCCTCCTTCCCTATCAGACACAGGAACCTCCCGAAACTTCCGTGTCCGGTGAGGACCTGCGTCATCCGATAGGTCAGGACGCCGTGACGTCTCTCCAGCCACTCCTCAAAGAGGGGTCTTACCGCCGCGATTGCGGCGTGCCCGGGAATAATAGGTGGTACTACATTTTTTAATGCAATTTTTTTTTTTTTTTTTTTTTTTGTAATGACATAGACACTAGTGCCGCGTCAAAAGGACTTCAGTGGCGGCGCAAACTCCCTCGGTCCCTCCCCCCTCCGAAGTTACCTCCACAACGGCAGTGATTGCACCTCATCCGAGCAGTAAGTGTAGGTCGCCTGCAGGATGTGGTAAGACTCGCCCTTGGAGTCGATGATGGCCTCCTCGTCATCTGATGGGAATTCCGTGCAGTCCGTGTACATTACCTGGAAATGAGACATAGGAAACAGGGATTAATATGCCTCCTGGTGTCCTGGTGGCCTACCATGAAGTCTTCAAGCGTGACTAGTTCAGCTCAGGGAACGAGATGGCGCTAGACGACTTGTATAGCTCTGTTTCTTTCCCACAGCCTAAAGACTCGCGCTTTAAGACGTCATGGTAGGCCACCAGGTGGGATTAACAACGTCTTAAAACTGTTCCGGCGAGTGAAAGTGACAGATCTATACAAGTCGTCTAGCGCCATCAGCGCCTGGTTTTAAGACGTTGTAATTCCCCCCTGTTCGTTTTGGATCATGACAGCAAATCGCAGGTAGATTAGCCTTTGGCATGGGTGGTATTAAATTGGGTAAGTGTATGCGCATGCAGCTGATGAAATAATAAATTGGACTGGTTTTTTTTTTTGATTAGGCTCGTGTTTCACCACAGTCTTGTCCCTGATGGTAAGCCATGTATGTTGTGGTCGACAGTGAAGCACACTTGCCTAGAAGCAACGACGATAATACTGCTAGACTCCTAATAACAGGCGACCGATGTCTGTCAACACATTAGGCAAAAAAGTCTTATATCTGTCTCATTTCGACCACTCCTGTGAGCCGTAAACATACGTTGAGACAGAACAGACCTTGAATTAGCCAATCACAACGCAGTACCCCGTCCCCCTCGCTTACGTAGTACCTCAGCGAGTTGACAGAATAGTTTTTGTTCCTTAGATCGTGCATGCGGAGTCTATTATTATATCGTCGTTGCCTAGAAGTAAGCTATTCACTATTGACTTATATATCCCAAGTTTGTAGCTATTATGAACCACAGACTCTGGCAATTCCACTCCTTAGCTGTGTGCACAATGAACGTATTTTTGTGACGCTTTGTAAGCATGGGTGGTAAAAAACTTAATAAATTTCTTGTATCCCAACCGCCGCTGGAGACTACCCACGGCATCAGACGTCTCGAGGCGATTTCCAACCACCGCCGTAGGAGAGGGCATGCGGACGGGGAGTAATGGGTGACTCGTCATCCGATCATGGACCATGTAGTACGTGTCGAATACGAGACACGTCGTGTTCCACACGAGCCTCAAAGAGCTGTCAACAATCTGGCGGAGCCTCCGTAGAGGTTCAAAACCTGCCGGGGTCGCGGGACTATCATATCGTGGCCCCGGAACGTAAAGGGCTATAGAAGGACACCGTGCATTTAAGCCAGTACAAGTCTGACAGTCTCCCCGGTCCTGCTCTGGGTGGGGAGGACTCATTTGATGAATTTATCAAGTAAAAAAAAAAGTTACCACTATAGCTCCTGCATTGAGTAGTGTGCCAGGGATGGCGTCTTCCACATCATAATCCATGACCACCGTCAGCGCATTTGTGATCCCTACCCCGTTTACCGTGCGGTTACAGAAGTTTGGGTTTATTATGTTACTGAAATACACATAAGTTTGCCGTATGAAATACACATTACTTCCCAGAATTTGATCCTTATTTATAACACTATCGAATGGTGTAATAATACAGGGTGTGATTTTTTTCCAAAATCAGCGGGTTCAATTCCTGGCCAGGATTATTGATTTTTCTAAAATCCAATGATGCAGTTTTAGTTTTTGTTAAATTAGCCTCGAGACTTCTTTCAAAGTTTTTCGATATTCTTCATAGCTTCGGATATAGCCAACCACGCCCAGTTGAAAAATTCATCCTGTATATTACACACCCGATGTAAAAGACAGTCGGCTAGTTTCGGCTTCGTAGAGCGTTATCTCTGTCGCATGAAGAAGAATACCGATCGTATCTCATATAGGGCAAGTTATATTAAGATTGTCCATCTTGCGGGTTTGGTAAAATTTGCAGCTTTCTGGACCGAGATTAGTTTCATTTGAGAACAGCATTCCGTTTTTTTTTTGGAGCACCTTTCGGTAACTCCTGTTAGTTGGGGTCCCATATCTATACTGATATTATAAAGGTGAAGAGTTTGTTTGAACGAACGCGCTAATCTCAGAAACTACTGGTTCGAATTGAAAAATATTTTTAAATTTAAAATGTCACTTACGGGATATCTTCCGTGATTATGTTTTTGTTCGAGTTCCCGATATTTCGACGCTGTTGCAAGCGCCATGATCGCGGGTTGACTGGAGATTGCGGGTGGATGAAATAAAATTGTTAGGAGCAGACAAATCTGTCTACCCTCTTTCTTTCCTCTACTCGGGAACTCGAACAAAAACATAATCACGGAAGATATCCCGTAATTGACATTTTAAGTTTAAAAATATTTATATAGGCGTGAAACTGCGAAGATCAGCTAGTTAATGATACGACTGAACCTACGCCCCTGATAATAGAGTACCTATCCGAAAAAAAATATAGACTTACGTTTTGCCATTAAATATGTAAGGACTGTTGAAGGCGCAGCAGTATCCGTGTGTGGTGAGGATCGGTTTGAAGAGCTCAGAACAGTCATAAAGCTTGCCCTCCAAAAAACAACGCTTCATGAATCTGTTGCAACTCTGAGGCATTATGCCCATTACTTCTGTGATCTGTGAAGAAAACAGAAATTAGCTTTGGTCCGATGCAGCGCCCTGCAGGGTTATTGGTTAACTTGATAGTCACTGACCAGCGGTTGTCCACTGAACTTGGATGGCTTGATACCTGTTATGAGGTTGAGGAGTGGAGTGCCTCAAGAGCGTTAGAATAGTTGATTTTAAGGAACATTTACATTTATCAGTTTCATTGCAAATGCAAAAGCCAATACGAAATTTACCTATTGACAGCTATTTGATGATCACCACACAGACACCGAGATACGCAATAGCCCCACTGGTAATAAATTATGCCATTAAAAAAAAATAGCATGTTTGGCAGTAGTCGCACATGTTCTGTTATTAGATATTTCTAACCGCTTCACTTTGGTCACCCATCCAATGACAGACCTTTCTTTATAGATAGTTTAAAACTCACTCAGCATAAGCAATGGGGGACCTACAGAACAGCGCTCAATTTCAGGTGTCGCCCAAAAAAATTAAACTTTGGTCAACTATCCAAAGACGGACCTTACCAAGTGTTGTGTAACTTGTGTACAATTAGGAGAACCGCAGTTGTAAATGTCAATTGTCACACCTCAGATAAAAAATAAGTACTATGCTATAAATGTGTTTATAGGTAGATATACAATATATCTTCTATCTATCTATCTTCTATAATTTATAAATGGATTGCAAAATGTGTTGATAAGCTCATAACTCGAAAACGGCTGGACCGATTCGGCTACTTTTTTTGTTGTGTTTGTAACCACGAAAATCATCATGTCCACCTGTGCGAAGCCGGGACGGGTCGCTAGTTTTTTTTTTATAAAAACGTTGCCCCACATTGCATTTTTTTAGAATTCCTTCCTGTATCGTGGGTGCGTTTACAAACATAGAAACTCACATACATAGACACCCAGACCAGAAACAATTACTTGTAGATCATACAAATACTCGTTCCGTGCGGGAATCGAACCCGCGACAAACTGTACAGCAGTCGATAGCTCAACCACTGCGCCAACCGTGTCGTCAAATATTTATGGGTCTCAAATTGGTAAAAAGTACTTACTGTGTACCGGTTTAGATCTAAAAGGTGCTGCAAGTGCTGGAGAACATTACGGTCCAAGCCGCTGATAGCTTGGTAGAAGCCTATGATTACGGGTAAAGCAGTTTCCAGGTCGATGGTTATATTACCGTCTCTGAAAACATTAATACTATTAATTTGGTTTTTTGACCGACGAAAAAAAAAGGAGGAGGTTCTCAATTCGACATGACTGTATATTTTTCTATCTTGGTAAATCACCAGTGATTCCTTCCACCCTACTGCCAGAATTGTACCTACACACTGACTAAAAACCACGGTAATCCTTCAATAGCACATAACGTTCCAGGGTGTCGATTTCTTGATGTGGTAGTCGCGTGACCCCGCAGGTTCTGGCCCTCAGTGGGGTTTCTACTCTGATCCATAATGGCGTCCCTTCAGGCTTCAGAGAATGGATTAAAAGAATGACTATCATTTGTTGTAAAAACAACCTGTTTTTTTTCAGTTGTACTTTGCGCGAGCCTACATTTGAGGAAGTTACACAGCAAAATTGGGAGGTAAGCCTAAGACAGGTAGCCCGCCTAAAATGGGTACGCATGTCAAAATTACGCGTCGTTCTTGTTATTGAGAATGTGTGCGTGCAGGACGCGGCTCCTCATAGGGAGAGGGGACGCGTCTGCGCCTACCCATCTTTGGCTTAGCTCCCCTACCCTATGCATTAGTAGTACTTACACGAGACTCCTGCTAAAATACTTCAAAGAAGATATAGTCATCTGGTTGGGAGAACAGAGTGTGATCGCAGGGTACGGGAGGTTCTTTACGGGCTCGAACTGATTCTCGATGGTCACCCTCGTCGGCATCTCGGCGAAGCGGTTGTACAGTAGTGCCGTGAGTAAGAACGACATTGCTAGTACAGCTATCATGTTGACAGCCCAAAAGCATCTGTTCATTAGGTAAAAAATATATGAAAGGTGAAGAAATGGCGACAGGGTCATGCGTGCTATTGGATTTTCAACCTAAGTCTAAGCATCATAATCTAGGCAGGCTTCTTTTCCTAAAGCTAGGCAGCTTTCTTTTCCTAACTACATTGGGGTCAGCTCCCAGTCCAACCGGATGCAGCTGAATATCAGTAATTTACATGGAAAGACTGCCTATCGGACCTCCACAACCCAGTAACTGGTAATACGCTGAGCTTCTGACTAACAGTAACGACTGTCAAAGATCTACAAATGACAGCCGGGTCCAACGGCTTTTTTTTTTAGTAAAATAGCCTAATTGTCGAATCTGTCAATTCTTCTAATCTAAAATGTAACTTCCACTATTTGTGATAAAGTTAAAAATTAATTAATTGGTAGATTGGCTGTACACCAGAAAACCATGGAAGAGAGTGTTGTAGGAACCAAAAAGAACATTAAATAAAATACCTTGAAACAATGTCTGGATAGAGGTAGAAATACTTGAGACCTACAATAGTGCTCTGCAAGCAATACCTTCGTAAGAGACGAAAGAAATGATCCATCATATTAGCTGATTTTTAATTCAAATAATCCTGTGTAGTCGAGAATTAGAACTTTAAACAATGCTCCGTATTTACATTTTATGGGGCTACATTTATAACAGTTTTATCAGTAAAATTATTGAAATATTAATCGGAAAATCGTATCTGTAATTGTGAAACTCGACACGATATGCAAATTAATTATAATTATGAATAATTAAATCATTGTAATCTTTTGATCTGTTTAAATGCAGCTGTTTTCATGGTTATTTTTTCAAGGTCACTCATGGTACCATAATCTTATCCGAGTCCTAATATAAGCGTATCGTACTGAGGAAAATCCACGGTGTTCCTTCAATAGCCCTTTACGTTCCAGGGTCACAGTAACCTGATAAGACAGTCCCGCGACCCCGGTAGATTATCACACACCGGAAAAGCGCAATATGAAGAAGAGGAAACTTAGTGCTAGTGTGTGCAAGATAACTCCGTGCGACTGATGGAGTTAGCATCGGCTCTTGACACCGGACGTAAACAATATAGGGGCATACGAGTAATTCCGATTTTGGCCGAAGTTATCTTGCGAGCATTCGAGTTTTTTTCTTTTCAAAGTGAAAACTTCTTTAGAGGCGTTGTCCACTTTTTTTTTTTTGTAATGGGTTGGACACGTGATCGTATCGAAAATTCGTAAGACGGATAGAGAGGAGACAGCCGGCGCGGCGTAGGAGAGGAAGTACCCCCTCTCTTTCTACGGCGCGGTGAAAATATATGCCTGCGCCTGCTGCTTCGTTTAGGCGGCGCCAGGGCGCTTGCGCGAATGTTCGTGTGTTTTTATGTGACAGCGTGTCACGCACGCGCATCCATGGATGGTGACAGCTGATGGCTCAACCGTCTGTGTAGTGGCCACACTGCTGTATATTCGTAAAATTCGTGTATCTAAGTGTTTAAAATATGGAAATAAATGTACAACGTTAATATTCCTGGCTGGCCTGTTGGTCTAGTGGTTAGTGACCCTGACTGCTATGCCGGAGGTCGTGGGTTCGATTCCCACCCAGGACAAATGTTTGTGTGATGAACATGATCATTTGTTCTGTGTCTGGGTGTAATTTATCTATAATATGTATGTATTTAGAAATATTTAAGTATGTTTATCAGTTGTCTAGTACCCATAACACAAGCTCTGCTTAGCTTGGGACTAGATGGCGTTGAGTGATAGTTGTGGAATATTATTATTATTATTCAAGTTTTCACTTCTGCCGGCACTCCCGACTGCAACCTGTCGTTTTTTTTTAAATAGATTGTGTTAGGACACGACCTAAAACTTTAATGTAGCTGTGAACGTGTCATAAATAAAAGATAATAGTTAGGAAAAATGTATAAAGTGATTTTATTGAGAAATTCTCATTACATATTTTTAATAGGTTAACAATGTTCTAAAGTTTCTGTTGACAATTTCAAATACATACATTATAATGCAATACATAATATCTAATATGGAAACACGGTGCATATATATTGTCACGCGTGTTCAAAATAAATACATCAAACATTTACTGATAAGAAATAATAGGGATACATACGAGTACATAAAATTTCACTAATTTTTCATTAGGATAGGCGTTACAGGATTAATTTTGCTACAGAAATAAATAATTACCTAGATTTCACAGAATCAATAATTATAGTACTATTTTAAAAACAATTTCACTAATTTAATATCATATATACTTTTACATATATTTTTATATATTTGTGACGAATGCGTTTCCAATATTATATAAATATCGATCTTTAATTATCGACATTGAATATTCAGTTATTAACTGAAGAAGTAAATATTTTATATATATTCCACGTTAATGTGTGATATTTATAAATACACGTTAAAATATGACACACAACATGAGTACACTCAAATAATTTGCCTTTCTTTGAAGGTAAAAAGTGCCCGAACATTTAAAACATTTTTTGGGCGATTATACGCTAACGCTAATTTCAAAATGTGGTGTGAACGTACACTCAATACCACTACTTGTCAAACTCAAAATATATAATCTTATATAGCTTATTATATATTTTCAAAGTGCTTATCACATTTATCACATGTTTTGATGATAAACTGATCGAGCTTATAATAACATAGATATTTTTCGCTTTATACTTATTTAGGTATTTTCTTAAGAGCAGGTACTATTTTGGCTTTCATGAAGATGATAAGTGGAGTACGGCGTAACGCGGTTTTGTAGCGGGATAATTCTTCTTTCGAACCACACTATCGTTTTATAGAGTACTTGATGGCTATTCAATCGTTTATTTATATAAAATTCTGTATGCATTAATAATTGTGAAAACTTATGTGATATCTACAATTGGTCGTCTTAATAAGCCTATATTGATGAAGCTATATGACTTTTTATATTAATAGAAGTTGAGCCGCGAAAACTGAGCAACTCTTGCAAATATATAGTGATTATATACAAAGATATATTGTTTTATAGACGGAGGAAATGCATCCTTATTAACAGGACAGTTGAAAATCTATCAGCATGCTTAATGTCCATTTTGACATTGCTATTCTCCACTATCGATATTATATAATATAAATATATTTTCTTTGAGTATATGAATAAAATATATACGAGTATCATTGTTTAAAATACATATTCGTATAGTCATACTTTGGTTCAATTAGGTATTACTGTAAAATAATTAATTATATAGACAAAAACTTACGACATTATTTTAGAAATATCATATTAATTTCGGGTTTTATCTATATTTATGATGAGCAACCGTTGAGATTCGATAGAAAAAAGTATTTATTTTTATATGTTAATGAAAGTGTTTAATATTATAATTAGTTATATTTTTATATAAAAACAACCATTTATCCATTTCAAAGTGTTGATATCTAAAAAATGCAATACTCGTATGATACACAACTCTGAGTGTTTTACGTTAAAACCAAAAAGTGTCAGTGAGTGCGACATTTATTGCAACACTGCTATGCAAACACTTATAACACACTGATCGCAGCTTACAACATCACGCCAATAAACCTCGAAGGGCAAGGCAAAGGTGTACCTAGCAAACGACATAATATTTAAATAAGTTGACATGAGTACAGTCAGCAAAAGAGATAAGCAACGATTGTACAGTGCTATGAATCTTCTGACTATTGACTGGCAATAAAAAAAGGCGTTATTGCTTCACATTTGTGCAGAAAAAAAATGGCGGCTCTAATTGCGATTTTAGCCACGTACAATGAGATCTTTATTTATAGGGTAGTAGATATATTTATATTTGAAAACGGTATAAGTATGCACTCACACCTACTCACTGGAATTTAGTAAGTATGCCTTTTTGAAGTCTTATTACCAAACTGTTTTACTAACTGTACTCAAACATCACAGCATTTTTATAACTTGCGACTATCGTATATCGAAAGCATATTTGTTTTATCAAAGTCACAGAAAAAGGATTTAACAGTTGCAGGCAAAAAGGGACCCCTTCCTAGTTTATGAAAATGCTACCATTACAATACTATTAGTGAATAAGTCCGCATGTACAACAAATACCTTTTTGTACATGTTCCAATCTCATTTATAATATATATTTTAGTAAGTTATATTATACTTTTTAACCACTTCATTAAAAAAGGCTTTTCAAATCACGCCTCACGTACCATTTTGGTGTTAGATATATTGATTTATAATTATACATATTTTTATACTTTATGTAAGATATCTATTTGTTCCGCATTCAAGCTAATATTTCGTCTCCTTGCCCAAACTATATCAATTATTATAATTATATACTCTTTTATATACCATTTTGTATTATTTATAATATCGTATTAGGCATGCAGGCGTTTATTTATGTTTAGGTAAGTAATAACACCTATACGTTTTTTTTTAATATTAATTCTATTTTCATTCCTTCCTATTACTTTCATTCTTATTTTTGTATAGATTTCGTAAAACTTTCGTGCGTTCTTGTCTTAAATTGACTTTGTCTATTTCAAATAATAACTTTAAGTATTTTTTATTTTTATAATTTTTTTGTAATATCAGCGAGGATATATTAGAATAATTATAATTCAATTTCTTCAGTAAAATAAGATTTATAATAAAGTTAACTACATAGATATTAATAATATGTTTGAAAGAACAGTAAATATCATAATTATTTTCGAAATTAGCCTATAGAATTACATATTATTATTGGTATTATTGCTGAATTATTGAAACTAATTGTATACAAAAATGTAGTAATTTTCCTGAAAATTGCAAAGCTATTTTCATATAAAATGAATTCAGAGTAATTTCGTAATAATGTACTTTATAACTATCTTCTAGATGAATTAATAATGGATTCATACCAGTTACTATACAAAATTGTTAGTTTCCTTACACATTTATATATGAAGAGTATATTCCAAGACATATAAGAACGAATGTCCATTCGTTAAGGTACAATTTAGTATATCAATAAATATCCTTTCTAGTTTCATAATTCTATCTCACATGTATTGTGCGCTCCAAGTCTTCATCATTATAAATACTACAAAACGTTTGCGTTCGAACTTTCAAAATTGAGAAATAAATTCGTAAAACGCTCCTATAAATGAAACGTCAGCAGAATTAGTTTCCTTTTAAATAATTACCATACCCAAACGTTACAATTCCCGTTCAACATACATTATTATAATATAAGCTTTGTAATATAATATTAATGGAGAAATTACATTGAGATTCTTTCGCTTTTACAGTCACCTATCTAAACTCAGTAAAAAACGTGTCCACAACAGTGCAACTGAGTGATTCGGTCGCTCGCGACAAACGCAGTCGAGGGTTTGGTCGGTCGACAGCAAAGCGAACCGCGTGCTAACAACGAAAGCGACGCACCGACATGCGGCGCGCGGCCGGTGAGGCTGCCCCACGAGCGGGTTAGGGGGCGGCCGGAGGGGCTGCCCCACGAGCGGGTTAGGGGGCGGCCGGAGGGGCTGCCCCACGAGCGCCGGAGGGGCCGGGGCCCGGGTGACGTCAGACAGAGGCTCAGGAGTGCGCGGCTGCTACGCGCTAAGTCACCGCGCGTCAGGAGTCCAGCAATACATGCCAGCGCTGCACCTGAAGAACAAAATCAAGGCAACCGTGCCGTAATTCCAGTGTGGGAAAGAGACAAAGCTATACAAGTCGTCTAGCGCCATGTCGTTCCCACACCTGAATTTACTCTCGCTTCAAGACGTCATGATAGGCCACCTGTCCTGGCCACCTATTCTGGCCTAGCAACAGCTTGACTGATACCGGAGAAATAATGTTTTCGGCTGGTTGATAACCCGTTTTTGGCGAGTGGTTTACGTTTTAAGCATGTTGCCGACTCGTTATATAAACGGATCCAATAGTTGGTGTTTTGGAAGTACTGAGTCCATACAATTTCATACTTGGTTGACAAAGAGTTGATAAGGTGATGAACTCCTGATATTTTAGCAGAACTCTTAAACCTAATGTAAATATCTCAGTTGGGGTCTCGGGACTAACGAATTATCGTGATTGGAACGTAAAGGGCTATTGAAGGATACCGTGGATTTTAGTCAGTACTAGTCTGACAATCCCTCCTGCTCTGCCCCGGGGTGAGAGGACTCATTAGATGATTTTACCATGCTAAAAAAAAAAGAAGTATTTCAGTTACCTGTTCGCCCTGCCGTTCACACAACTCCTGCCAATGCCGTTCCTCCTCCCGTCCCGAGGGGCTGTGTCCCATGGAGAACCACCCGACCATTTCGTTGCGCTTGACGCTGCGGCGCCACCACACAGACACCATCAGAGTCACCTCTGTTAGTTGGAATAGAGCTACCTACAAAAAATTAAAGGTTCTTGAGGCTTTGCTCGTGTTAATTAAGAGGCCAGTGGAGAGAGCTCGCAATTGCAATTCGAGGCGAGCACAAAAATCGGACGAAACATTGCTATCTCTGTCTGACTTTTCGCGGCGAAGCGCGTAGCTGTGTGAGTGCGTGTATGTGTTTGTAGCGAGTGACTGATAACATTCATTGTACTAATTTTGTTCAATTTTTGCTTTATTTTTGTAAACTAATTTGGGGAATCGTTAGTGAACGCACAAACCAACAATGCGTTTTTTGGAAATAACTCTACAATGGCTACATTAGAAGATTTTAGGACATTATCTAAAATCTAATAAAATTAACCTAGGTATAACGTATTTATCTTGATATTTATCTGTTGTAATCTAACTACTAGTACCTAGGAATGAAAAAAAAATATTTGGATAGTCCATAATTGAGGAAGGCTTTAGGCTATGTAACATCACGCTATCACCAATAAGAGAAGAGCAGCAATGAGAAAATTTTCAAAATCTGGAACATTTTAATTGTATTCCTTATCGAAAGCTTCCATTGCGTAAACCGTTAGAGTTACGTAAAAATTATGTACTTACTACGGAATTATTCCTGATATAGATGAAAAGTTCTAAAATAAAGTCCACGTGAGCATAATGTTAGTTGATTTTCAGTCGTTGTTGAAATTTGTATAAGAACCGCTATTTGATTATCACTGTAAGCGAACCAGCTAGTCTGGTAAGGTTTCAGGATCAAATCTTGGTAATTTGTTTTACACTTTTTGTGTGATTCTTGTTTTTGTTTTAGAGTTTTCAATAATTCAAAATAATTTTATGCATACTTTTATTTCAATATTATTTGCAATTTATTATTTTTCTAAAAATTGTCAGTCGTTTTCTAGGATAATTCGGGTCAGAGCCCATTCGTACCCTAAGATTCGCACCCTGTGCCCACTCGTACCCTGGAAGTTTTGAGGGGCCCACTCGTCCTCTGAAGAATATTTATTTTTATTCATTCTTCTAATATATACATGTACATGTGTATACTGCAGCTTGGTAGTCCTGGTACAGTCGCGCAGAAAAGGGTAAAATAAAAAATATAGTAATTCGGATTCGGATTCCCCGCGCACATCTGGAGAGTATACTTACCAATTTTAACGCAATTTTTGGAGCAAAACAGAATTAATGTTAGAACATTGATTAATTATTTTTAACCGACTTCCAAAAAGAGGAGGTTCTCAATTCGGATGTTTGTGTTTTTTTATGTTGGTTCGGGCATAACTCCGTCGTTTAACAACCGATTTGAAAAAATCTTTTTTTGTTGGATAGGGTATACTTCCGGAATGATCCCATTAAAATTTTATCGAAATCGGACTAGCACATTTTGAAAAATCAACAAAAACCTAAAAAGTTTTCATCTTTGTCTACACCGATTACTCCGAGGTTTTTGGTCCGATTTCGATGATTCTTTTTTTGTTCGATATACTTAGTATATCTGCCATTTGGCCCCATAAAATTTGGGTTGAATAGTGAAACTAAAAAGGATAAAATAAAAAACTTTTTCAAAAAAAAAAAAAAAGAATGTAAGTAACCGACTTCAAAATAGCCACAAATAAAGTTCAAAATAACCTACAAAAAAAAACTTTTCTTTCGAAAGTCGGTGACAAAAACAAAAAGTTTATTTCGTTAGGCGAACTTCATTTAATAAAAGACCAAAGACACATTGAACAGTCTTGTATTCGCAGTTACTTTCAAGAACCAATATGTCACCGAGGCAGCCATAACATACAAACAAAACACCTTATCTGATTTTGTAACCCGTTTTTTTTAACAAGCCATATACAACATTATTTTTAGTATATGCGAAACCTGAATATAGTTTGTTCAGAATCAGTAACTGATTCGATTCCAATAACTTTTACACCATGTTATATTTTTTTTTTCAAAAATATTTTAATTAAATTTTATTACCAGTTAATTACAATACAATCACCATACGGTTAGGTACCTATTGCCAAACTATTATCACGAGTGTATAACACAGGAGACGCGGTTTACGCGGGTGTACCACGAAATAAGCATGTTTTTGAACGGAAAACGGTAATATACAAGCTTATAACTTTGTGATTTTTTTATGATACGGTTTTAAAATTTTGTGCATAGATTATTTACACAAAAATATTGGACAGGTGTATCGGGTTTCGCATAAACAAAAAATAATGTTGTATTATTATCATGACGGATATCATTCATCATAGCTCTTTTTTCAATGAGCTGTTATGATTATTTAAATTAATTCCGTTAATAAACTGTTCACAAGTGTACTCTGTTAACCGTTTCTTATGTAAAATATAGCTAATTTTATCTCAGGGGACCAATAGGCACCTGAATAGGTGCCGAATCTTTAACTTATATTGTATTATATTAGAGGGGACGAATGGGTACCTTAGAAATAATATTTTTTATTAAAATATTAATTGGTACCCTACCAGGAGACCAATGGGCACCTATGTATATAGGGGCCGAATCCACAACTTTTATGCTGGTGTACGAATTTGAGGGGACGAATGGGCTCTGACCCGATAATTCGGCGCTGATTTAAATTATAGGTAGGTAAGTTGGATAATTATTGGATATTAGGTTGATTCCCTTTATGTCGAGTCCCGTTACGTCGAGCCGAAAACCTTGTCTCGCTTCTATTACCCCTATGTCGAGTTTAGTTTTCTGTCCCGTTTCTATTCCCTTTATGCCGAGTTTATTTACCACGCTTCTATTACCTTTATGTCGAGTTTAATTATATCACATTTTAGAAGTACAGTCACGTCCAATGAAATGAATACATGCACATAATTTAGAATTATTAATGATTGGAAAGTTATTAGGAGAACTTGGGATCCAAGAGCGAGCGAAGCGAGCTCGGGACTTGTGGGCACCCCGACACGGACAGGTTAGGTTCGAAGGGGATGGCGGGGTCTGAAAGACCCCGCCATCCCCTTCGTGTTAGGTTACTTTAAACCATGCACGCAGAAATAGGAACCCCGCGGAGCGGGGCTCCGTTGAGCTTCCTTTTTTTTTAGGTAATCTTCACCTATACTTGTATTAATATTATTATGTTTTTATGCCATTGGCTTTTAATTTACATCCCTGACTGTACTTGTTCACCAAACTCGACATAAAGGTAATAGAAAGCGTAAAATATCAATACTTTGGAGAACAATAGACTTCCAGACTCGACGTAACGGGACTCGACATAAAGGGAATATATCGATATTATCACTGCGATTTTTGCTTTTGCTTATGCAAACATACTGAAACTTACTGACTAAAATCCACGGTGTCCTTTAATAGCCCTTTACCTTCCGGGGTCACGGTGATGAGATAAGTCCCGCGACCAAATACAGAAAATCTACCTTGAATTCTACGTACCTACCTATTTGATCGTACAGGCCGTACAGCGGTACCTACCTACTTGCCAATGACCAAAAATGTATGGAAACTGGTGGCTTTTATAACTGATTTAAAAAAAAGTAAAGTAGGTTCTCAGTTCGACCTGTATTATGTTTATGTTTATGTTTGTACAATAACGAGTATGTATGACTATGTATGTTTTTTTGTTCGCGATTATCTCACATTTGTCTGAAGCGATTTTGATGTGGTTTTCAGAAAAGTGTTTTTTATTTTCTGTGGATGGTTTTGGTATAAAACAATAATGCATATTAATTAAGCAACTTTGCCCGCACAGATACGTTTAAAAACTTTATTCCGAAATACACAAAAACGAAATATCCATTTCCCGAAACACTAATCAGAAATTCGCAAATACGATACCAATACAATACCTGTAAAAAAAAATTCGGAACTCTGTGGCTATAAAGTCAATGAAAAAATAAAAAAAGTTGGTAACATAAATAAAATAAGAAAAATATTAGAAAAACAAAATTATGCATTAAAATTATTTTTAAGTATTTGAACTCTCAGCAGGGTTGGCATGATTATCTCTGGCCACCGTAGGCGCGGGCATGCGGGCAGCGAGTAAAGGGCAACTCGCTGCTCGACCATGGACCATGCCCGGGTCGACGGCGCGTTGTGCCCACGCGCGCCTTTAGAGGCGCGCGTGTGACGTCAGCATAATGACGGGGGCTCTCAGAGGGCCCAAGGCTTCCGGGGTAGCGGGATTATTTCCTTACCGTGACCCCGGAACATAACAGGCTACTGAAGGACACCGTGGATTTTAGTCAGTATGTAGTCTGACAGTCCCTCCCGCCCTGCCCGGGGTGGGAGGACTCATTTGATGATTTTACCAAGCTAAAAAAAAAAAAAAGGTTGGCATCTTGGCATGATTAAAACAAGGCGTTTTAAAACACCTGTTTATAACAGATTGAAATTAAACAGTGTTTTTTATTACCCGTTTCAATTCAACTACCTACTTCTCAAGGCAGATGAATGCATATAAAATGAAAATAAATAAATAATTATTCAGGAGTCTAAATAGTTTAACATAAAACCTTTTCGGTCTAATGCCATTGTTATGTTATATTTTTAACTTTTATTGGCATTGTAATGAAATAATGCTTAAAATTATTAGAAAAAAAAAACATGTCATGTTTTTTTTCCATTGATCATTTTTCGTAAAAAATTAATTAATAAAAAAAAAACCAGATAATAAAAAAAACAAAAAACACTTGTAGGTACCTACATTTTTAACTGTTTGTTTCATAAATTTGACAAAAAAACTGTTTTGATACTGTAACCCATTGCAAGATTTGATCCTGTAACCCATTGCACGAAAGGCAAGTAGCTTACTAAGCCGACTAGCTGGTTCGCTGACAGTGCTATTCAAATAGGGGTTCTTAAACAAATGTCAACAATGACTGAAAATCATATAACATTGCTAATCCCCAAGGGGAATAGCGTAATTATAGATACCCTATTAATTGAAGCGCAGTAAGGAATATTTGAGCAGTGGTGGCCGAGTGGTATCGGTCCCGACTTACGAGTTGTAGGTCGTGGGTTCGAACCCAGCCAGGCGCATTACTTTGTGTAATTTATTTCATCACCACTGCTCTCAAAAACGGTGAAGGAAAACATCGTGAGGAAACCGGCATGTCCTAGAACCAAAAATTCGAAGACATGTGACATCCACCAACCCGCACTGGGCCCGCGTGGTGGATTATGGCCCACTCCCTCTCTCAGAGAGGAGGCCTGTATCCCAGCAGTGGGAACATTTATAGGCTGATGATGATGAAGGAATATTTAAGGAAAACTTGAATAAATAATATCCAACTCAAAACATACATAAAAAAACTACAAAATTCAAAATTGCTTATCTCCCAAGGACAATAATTATCGTAATAATACATAGCCTATTAACAGAAGCATTTTATTAGGAACATTAGAGGAAAATTTTACAGAAGTTTCGGAGATAGATCAAAACAAGAAAACATTACAAAAATCGAAAAAAAAAAAGTTTATCTGGCATCAGAATTCAGAATCGATCCCGAATCTTGAAAAAAATACAAAAAGAAAAAAAAAAAATTCAATGTACAGGAATGACAGCTCTACGATTTTATTACAAATTTACAATGTTGTGAAAAGACAATTTCGCAAACAATAACGCACGCGTAGCACAGTCAAATAAATAACTATGTAACTTGAAAACCCAAGACCAGCGCGCGCCGCGACACAACCTTACGAAAGTGTGAGTTTCTGCGATCACCAACCACAAGCGTACACGCACACAAACACAGTTATGATAGATGCGACAGCGCGTCTGTCGTTCAAGATTTGCGATAAATTTGTTTGTGTTCCGTAATACCAAAAATTATGAATGAAAAGTTGATGTTTTTCCATTTTAGTTTTGATAATCTACAACTAGACAACATAAGCTATGTTCCTATTAAAATAATATTAGGAACATTAATGTTTTTAATACAGAATAATTAAGCTGAAAACATGCTGTTAGCGGTGTTAAAATGTACGAAATGCAATTCGCTCGCATTTCGTAAATAGTAATAATTTTTTTTTTAAAGTTTAATAGGAACCTAGATAAATACCGCCTGTATCCGAATAACATAACTTTAAGTCGGTAAAATGTTCGTATCGCGAATGATTTTGGTATTACGTTTGTATGGAGAAATTTTCGTCCACCAAACCCTTAAGAATTTGATAAGAATTTGGCACGTGGCGCCAACCACTATCCTATGACGGTTTTATTTTTTATTTTTGTCGGGAACAGTTCGGGATGAAAAATACCCTATGTCCGTCTCTGTACCGCAGTGGTAGACGCCCACGGCGACGGACGTCGACAGACGATCTCCGGCCACCGTAGGTGCGGGAAATGCGGGCGGCGAGTACCTAATGGGCGCCTCGATGTGTTCCACGCGCGCCTCAAGGAGTGTCAGCATAATGGCGGGGACCTCTTTAGAGGGCCAAAGCCGGGGTCGCGTGACTCACAAATTACCATGACCCCGGAACGTAAAGGGCTATTGAAATACGGATACGGATACGAAATACGGGTACATAATAATGTGACAGTTTAGCCCCTACCTGAAATATAAAGAGCTCCTTATACAGCGGGTTTGACTGCGCGCGTCGTGTGGTGGACTTGCAGCGTCCCATCTCCATGCCGAGCGAGCTGATGAGGCACAGCTTCACGTACGTGTCCGGCGCCTTATTCGGGGACAGCTTGCGGAAGTGGGTGCCTTTTATTATCTGGAGCAACATGTAGAAGATTAGTTGGAGAACGGGTCTCAAGTATGTTTTTTTTTTGGTTTGTAGCCTAGGCATTGTCTCACTGCTGGGCAAAGGGTTCTTCCTTTTCCTTCCAAACCTCTCTATTTTGGGCAATTTCTGGCATGAAAAGTATGGGATATTTTTAGGACCAAATTGGCACCTTTTTTTTTCACAGACAGCTAACTTCAAACTTTCAGGTGTATCGATTTAATGGAATGTTGACCAGTGTGCTTAGTGCGAGTTTTTTTACGTTGACGCGATAGTAAAGTTTAACCGCGTTTGGCGCTCTCATTGGTTGAGAGTTCTCACGACCTTGCAGCGGGCCAATAGGAACGCCAAACGCGGTTAAACGTTACTATCGCGTCAAAAAAAAACTCGCACTATGCTTAGTGCGAGTTTTTTTACGTATATCACAGTACTCGTTGATTTTGTCATTACATATTCTATAAGGTCTATCTCGTCGCCAATTGATATGTCAGGGCACCACATTACGGTTATTTTAGCCCAAAGCCCAAATTTTGATGAGCATATTATATGATATTCCACATAGGGCACCTGGCACCTGCGGAAAATGGTGACAGGAATAGATAAGGTGCCAGTAGGTCAGGTGCCATTGTCAGTGGGTGCCCTATGTGGAATTCCTCATTTTTATTAGGGAGTACCCAATACTAATTCAGCTTAGCGGTTTCATCAATCTTATCTGTCTTTAAGCCATGCTATCATGGAGTTTTGAATATGATCGATTTACCTCATTGCAATTTTTGTTGCAGGATAAGGCTGGTTACACACGCCCGGTGGGATTTATTATGCACGGTAGTTTATCCGGTTTCCTGATACGCTTCCTCGATCGGATGAAGCCCGCATACGTACGATGGTTTTAATTCGGTGCAATCAAACCGAACGTTGGGTTTGTTAAATGCACTACAATGTAAGGTACTCCAGCCTTTTGATCGTGGAATAGATCGTTCACTTCATGTTACCATGGCAACGCAACTCACCTCTACAGAAAGATGTCCAGTGGTAGAGTTATACTGCAGTCCCAGCAGCAGTTCTGGGGCAGATCTGGCGCTACAACATGATGATGCAGAGTCTGAGCGGGCGAGACTACAGGCTTCTCCCCCGGGTCCACTTGCTCCAGGGGTCGTCACTGTTGCTATGGACGATGGACTGGCGAGAACGCCGCTCATTGAATGGTTCAGCTCCAGTTTTGGAAGCTGGGAAGGGTAAATGTAGCATTTTTATTCAAAGATCATGTCGTTTACGTTTTTCCAACGTTAGGCCTATAACCCACCACCGCGCCGCCGCCGTCACCGGGACGTCAACGAGAAATATTTCTGGCTGTCGTCAAGATGACGCGTGGCAGGCTTGCGGCCCGAGAGTCCATATCGGGCTGTAACGAATTATGTATGTGTCGCTACCTCGGCGCCGTCATCTCTCGTTGACGTCCCGGTGACGGCGGCGGTGGAAAACCCCCTAAGACTAAGCACAGAACAACGAATTCGACGTTTGTGAGCATGACCGCTATAATTTGGTTGGCAAGAGTGTTTGTTGTATTGAATCAGAGCTTCAAATCCTGCTCGCACAATTTTTTTTTTCTTTTAAAATAAACAAATAATTAAATAATTATGCGGCCAGAAAGTAACGTAAATTGGTTGACACGGTTTTCTTAACGTTGAATTTTTTTAAGACAGAAAGTTTTATTTATTTGTAGCACTTCAGTCTCATAATGTTTGCGATAAATCAAACAAAGATTTATTTTCGTTTTAAAGGTTTTTTATTAACCTTTTTACAATTTTTCTTTACGACAGCTTAACCGTTTTTTGCAGAAATGAAGGAATGAATGAATGATGGATTGAATGTATGTAGAAAAACTTCCGGAACATAGATTAAAATTAGTGACATTGAATGAATGAGGAAATGTGTCGTAGACATCGTCGGGGGGCTTGAAAGATGAAGCTTTCAAGATTCTTAATTATTTGTATGATCTGGTGAAGGCAGCAGACACAATCTGTTGATGGCTCTTCGTATGGTGCCTTGTGAGGTAGATACGTCGGCGACTCGTGGCACACCATCAGCGCCGGGAAATAGCTTTGAGACTCTTCCAAGGCGCCAGTGCAATGGAGGAGTCCTATCCTCCTTGATTAGGACTAGGTCGTCTACCTTCAATTCACGGCACCGCACCTTCCACTTTGTGCGTTGCTGGAGCTCCGTGACGTACTCTGTCGACCACCGCTTCCAGAAGTGCTGGCGAGCTTGTTCTAATCGCTGAAAACGGTCAAGACGGTTTGTGCTATAGTCCAGCAGGTACGGCGATGGCAAAGACGTCAGCGGCCTACCAATTATAAAGTGGCCCGGGGTGAGTGGAGATAGGTCTTGTGGTGAAGGACTTAATGGGCATAAGGGTCGGCTATTAAGTATCGCCTCGATCTGAGCGAACAACGAACCCAGCTCCTCGAACGTCAAGTGAGTATCTTTAAGAACTCTGTATAAATGAAATTTCGCGGACTTGACCCCGGCCTCCCACAGACCACCAAAGTGAGGAGCGTATGCTGGTGAGAAGCGGAATTCAATGCCTTCGTGAGATGCAGAGTCAATAATAGCGTCGCTGTTGGACTTAAGAAAGGAATTTATTTCTTTTGCTGCTGCAACAAAATTTCTACCATTGTCGCAGTAGATGACCCTTGGTTTACCCCTGCGGGCTATAAATCTTTTTAATGTAAGGACAAATGCATCCATTGTCAGATCACTGACTAACTCTAAATGAACGCATTTGTACCGAAAGCAAATAAAAATGCAGAGATAACTTTTAGTTATCTTACAGCCTCGTCCCTTGCGGTCCGTAATAAGAAATGGACCTGCAAAGTCGGTACCTATCGTGGAGAAAGGAAAGTCAGCTTCAACGCGATCTGCAGGTAAGTTTCCCATAATATTATCCATAGTACGAGCATTGAAACGACGACAGGTAACGCACTCGCGCGCTGCACGTCTAGCTAGGGCCCTGCCTCCTACAGGCCAATAGCGCTCCCTTATAGATGCCAGGAGATGCTGAGGACCGCCGTGCAACAAGCGTAGATGCTCCTGTTTGAATAATAACTTTGTTATATAATGACTGGAACACAATAAGATAGGATGACGTTTGTCGTACTGGTAAGTAGATGAATCGATGCGCCCTCCGACTCTAATAATCCCATTTTCATCTAGAAATGGGTTAAGAGACGAAAGAGCGGCTTTAGAATTTAAAGATTTACCCTTTTGTAGTAATCCTAATTCTATAGGAAAGGAATCTTTCTGGGCTAGCTTCATAGCAATGTTGTGAGCGTTTTCTAACTCGGAAACTTTAAGTGGACCTTGTAATCTGTCCGATTTTTTGTGCGACCTACAATTGTTGGCAAACCTTAAAACTCTAGCTAGAACTCGAATAAGAGTAGTTAAATTAGAATATTTTGCTAAATTCACAGATAAATCTGGCATGGAAGATGCATCCTCCCCCCCTAAAGTATGGTGTGTCTTAAGCTCTGGCAATTCTAATATAATAGAGTCCGCAGTGCAGGCGGGCCAGGAATCCTCGGATTCTGAGAGAAATGACGGACCTCTCCACCATATAGAGAGATCTACCTGGTCTGGATCGACCCCACGGGAGACTAAATCAGCGGGGTTGATAGAAGTGGGAACATAACGCCAATCTGTGGGATTTGTTAGCTCATTTATAGCAGCAACTCTGTGGGCAACAAAAGTTTTAGTTTTATTTGAGTTAAGCCAACCTAATACAACTTTGGAGTCTGTCCAATACACCTGACGTTCAATGGGGCAGCGTAATGCGGATAAAACTGTAGCAGTTAGTTGAGCTCCTAATAGGGCAGCGCAGAGTTCGAGCCGTGGTATTGTCGTGGGTTTAATAGGTGCCACCCGTGATTTTGCACATACCAGGCTAACTTGTATATCGCCGCTAGTAGAAACAGACCGCAAATATATACAGCTGCCGTAGGCACGCTGCGAAGCGTCAGAAAAACAATGTATTTCTACAGAGGAATGATTATCAATTAAAATGTTTCTAGGAATTCTTAAAGAAGACAAACATGAAGATTTAGTAGAAAACCTTAACCAGGAGGACCTTATTTCTGGAGGAACAGGTTCGTCCCAATCAATTTTGTGACTCCATAGTTCTTGTAGCATAATTTTAGGTTTAATTGTGAAAATAGACAGAAGACCAAGTGGATCAAATATTTTGAATGTTGAGGAAAGTATAGTTCTCTTCGTGACATTTTCAGAAGCCGAAACATCATGCTGAAAGTGAAGTTCATCCGAAGACGGAGTCCAACCTACACCTAGCGTACTAGTTGCATTACTAATCATGAGATTGCCGCTTTCCAGGTTAACGGAGTCTGCGAGTAACTCGGGTAAGTTTGAACGGTATTTACGCAGATGAAAACTTCCCTTCGCTAATTCAGAAGAGACTGAACGATGGATATGACGTAACTCCTCCTCACTGTTCGCACCGGTAAGTAGATCATCACAATATAGATCATTTTGTATAATAGTTTTGACCTTCTGATCTGAACACTCTTCACCTATCTGCCAAAGAGAACGAGTAGTGAGAAAAGAGGCACTAGCGAACCCGTAGGTAACCGTATTCAAACGAAGTGTCCTTAAAGGTTTATCTTCACTATCACGCCACAGTATCAGTTGAAGATTGCGATCAGATTCCTTGAGAAGCACTGAGCGAAACATTTTCTCTATATCTCCTGTCAAAACATACTTATGTTGTCTGAAACGAACTAATATATTAAACAAAGGTTCTTGCACTACTGGTCCCACCATTTGTAGGTCGTTAACAGAAACACCAGAAGAAGTACGGGCCGAGGCGTCAAAGACGACGCGTAACTTCGTCGACTCGCTTTGTTCCCGTATAACGGGGTGGTGGGGCAAGAAGAAGGCATTTAATGGCCTAGACTCAGGAGATTCCGATAGGTGGCCTAATGCTTCGTATTCGTTTATGAATTGACAATATTGTTGCTTTATTTCTGGTTGTTTCCGGAAACGAGCCTCTAAATTAAAAAACCTCTTTTTGGCTAAATTATAGGAATTGCCCAAACAGTCTACGCTATCACGAAGAGGCAACCCTACACAAAATTGACCATTGCTAGTGCGAGTAGTGTTGGCGAGATAATGTTTCTCACACAACTTTTCTTCACTACTCAGGGGCCTTTTTTGAGGAAAATTTTCAAGTTCCCAGAATTTAGACAACTCGTCATGTATGTTACTAGAAGTGTCACCACTTGAGACAAAATTGACCATGACTGAGTTAGTTTTATTTTTATTAAAACAAGGCAGTGATCCCGTAACGAGCCATCCTAACTTTGACGCCTGAAGTTTAGGATAACCAGGTCCTAACGAATGCTGCTGGGCACTAATGATGTCCCAGAATAAGTCAGCACCAATCAAAATATTTACTGGGGATGGTTCATTTAAAGTGGGGTCTGCTAACTGAAATCCATGAATATTTAATTGTTTTAAATCAAAATATGACTTAGGTAAGTTGCCGGTAATTTGCGGCAAAACTAAACATGAAACTGTCACATTAAAAGAACTTGTTTCAGAATGGATGCGTAGAATACAGCGTTCTGTGTTAATATTTAACTTGGTGTTACCAATGCCTACTATGGTAGTGTCTGATGGCTGAGGAATCAGGTTTAGACGGCGTTTTACTTCCTGTGTAATAATTGTCGACTGACTCCCGCTGTCGAGCAAGGCTCGCACTATCATAGTCTCGTTGGTGGCTGGGTTGGTAACCTTTACTTGAGCGGTACACAAAAGTACTTCTGAAGAACACGTTGAGGACATAATAACGGAATTAACAGAATTGGAGCTTTCAGTTTCTTCTGATTTATGAAGAAGAGAATTATGTCGCGATTTACAATGTCGACATGTAGCGGAAAGGCGACAACGTTTAGCAATGTGACCAGATCTCAAACAATTCTCACATAATTTGTTGGAAGAAACAAAGGCTAATCTATCCTCTATTGAGCTTGATTTAAAGGCCGGACACTCATAAAGGCGATGACTGTTCTTACAGAACAAACATTCCGGTATTTTAGAAGTAGAAGTGTTGCCTTCGTTTGGTGTAGCCACTAAAGACTTGGATACATTATGTTTGTTCTGATGACTAGAGGATTGTTTTTGTTTATTGTCTTGATTGTCATTTTTGTGGCGATAAACGGTCTCCAATACATCAGCGCGACTTTTGAGAAAACTGAAGAAATCATTAAGCGAAGGCACGTCACTCAAACTATTTCTATGTTCTTCCCACTTAAAATATGTACTACTATTTAATTTACCTGCAATAAGGTATATAACTAAAACCTCCCCTAGATTAGTTCCTAGCCCTAGTGAATTGAGCGCGCGCAAGTTTTTAGTGACATGGTCAATTACATATCTTAAAGACTTATCATTTTCTTGCACGGAATTAATATTGAGCAAGGACTTGATATGGTTATTTATTAATTGACGCTTATTGTCATAACGTTCGCATAAAAGTTTCCATGCTTCAGAATAATTATCATGGGAAACCTCCAAATTGGCAATGACTCGAGCGGCTTCTCCATCAAGATAAGATTGTAAGTAGTGGTATTTATGAACACTTTCAATCTGGTTATTGTTATGAACTAAGGAAACAAACGTTTCTTTAAACTCCAACCATTTAAAATAGGTACCGTCAAAGTTTGGAATTTTAATCACTGGTAATTTAAAACCTAATGTATTACAACTGTGATCGTTATGATGACAAGTGGCCATAGAGGATTTAATTTGAGAATTATTCTCACCATGTTGAGCTGCAGAATTATTTTTAATTAACCTTTGAATTAACGCAATACAATGGTAGAAATCGTTTTCTATTAAATCTCTAGTATCTAACTCGCTACTTTGATTGTCTGCGTTGTTAATTTCTATCTGATTCTGCACCTCATCGAATTCCATGAACAATGTCTCCATTTTTGATAGCTTCAATACGAGTTTATTTACTTCTAATTCTGGAATGGATTCTAATAAGGCTAAACTGTCAAGACTTGACTTAAATTTCGTTACGCGTCCTCTAATAGAACCGCGTTTGCTTATTAGTTCCTTCAACTTTGATTCGGACATTATAGCAAACTCGTAATGAGCTAACACAAACAGCTGTTAATAGATAACGAAATAGGTATATAGCATACGATACGCTCCTCGCTTTGTTGATCAGCTGATGCTCGCGGCTCACGTAGGCCGCACGCAACGGTGAGCTGTGCAGGTGGGGGCCGGGGCGCGCCGGCAGTCAGGTAACAGCGATGCGTAAGCGATGCCGTGTCACAAGTCACAACACACGATCATTTAAATAGGCAGACGGCTAATCTCAGCAGTCCAATTGTAGGCAGTAGCACGTAGATCGGCACGTAGATATAATAAGACTCGTTCTGAGGGCGGACTTGCTCGATCGGAGTTCCGTAGTCCCTGCTGTTTCCCGAATGGCTTGACGAAGGTGCAGTTCGACTCAGGCAAAGTAGGATGCCAGTCCACAGGCACGGCGATCTTTTATTCTCAACACGGCCTTCCGTTGGTAGGTACTGGTATCTCGTCCGGGGTCGCCGCGACGGTCTTTTTCGACTGCTCTTGATGCGGGCTTCGGGAACAATCTGAGTGGCAGTGGATCCGACGATTGTAGGTCCTGTCACGGTCGCCAATTTTGTTTGCGATAAATCAAACAAAGATTTATTTTCGTTTTAAAGGTTTTTTATTAACCTTTTTACAATTTTTCTTTACGACAGCTTAACCGTTTTTTGCAGAAATGAAGGAATGAATGAATGATGGATTGAATGTATGTAGAAAAACTTCCGGAACATAGATTAAAATTAGTGACATTGAATGAATGAGGAAATGTGTCGTAGACACATAATAATCATGATACTTCCGTTCTCATTCGGTATATTCATGGGTTGCGTTATGATATGATGTGTATACAGTTTCAAAATAATATTAATATAGACTAGAGGATATCCTTATGATTTCGAAAAAGTGGTCAGTTACCTATACATGTAATAAACAATGTTGAAATATTACATTATTTAGAAACAAGTCGTGACATCTACTAAATCTAAAAATATGTGTAAATATACACTTCATCATCATCATCATATCAGCCGTAAGACGTCCACTGCTGAACATAGGCCTCCCCTACATAGACATCCAAAAGGACCGGTTGGAAATGGCTCGCATCCAACGTGATCCTGTGGTCTTCATAAGATCGTCTACGCTGCGCTGGCCGGTGCGTGGTCTCAAAAATATACACTTAAGATAAATTATAGGATCAGGCGTTACTTTGCGGAAATCCATGACATTAAATGTTATGAAAAATATCTAGTTTTAATTCCGCGACAAAAATCCTCGACAAGCGCCGGGGCCGAGCGCTTGTCGAGTCAACATCTCCTGAGGATGCCCTGTGGAGGGGCGAAACACGTGTCGAGTATAGGTTTGATTGCATGGCATGTTTTTTCCGTTTTTCTTGCACGTGTGCATATGCATGTGGGCGGGAGGGTGGGTCCTTCGCTGGATGTGCAAATGCATGATTGCATAGGGTGGGATTGCATCCTGCATCAAGCCTGGATTTTTGTCGCGGAATTAAAACTAGATATTTTTCATAACATTTACACTTAAGACTTATCAAAATTATATCTTTTTAAATGTACTTCCTCATAGCCGACAACTTTCATATTTCCCAAAAACCTTAACCAATTACCCAGCTTTACCTTATTAACCTGCAAGCTAGGCTGATGGTGCTGCCGAGGCATGAGCTGCATCCACAAGCTGTTCTCAAGCTCCAAGTTGAGGGTGGCGAAGCTGACAGCTGCCTCGCCGAGCAGACGTTGGCGACGCATGCGCTCGCAGCCGTAGATGCGTATACGCAAGCCGAGGCCGTGGACGTCCTCTGAGAAAGGATATCGTTTTTATTTATGTTTTTGGTTCCGTATGTTGATGGATCCTCATGTTGATGAATGGAGAGGAAGAGGAAGGCCAAAGAAAATATGGATGGATTGTCTAAGGAATGATATGAAAGAAAAGGGAGTAAATGATACTGTGACGTCTGATAGGGGAGAATGGAAGAAAAAAACGTGTTGCGCCGACCTCAAAAAATATGGGATAAGGGAAGGAAGATGTTGATGATGGTTCCGTATGAAGGGTAGCCTACGGGATCCTATTAGTAGGACCCCCGACGACGCTCAGGTCTGTCTGTCTGCTTTATCTCATGATCCGTAAGGGTGCCTTTCCACCAGAGATGTGCTATGCAGCTATGTTGCGAGAATGTAAAAGCTGAGCTACGAAACTATGTGACCGTTTCCACTGACGCTAAGCTATGTAGCGGTGCATTGTCTTTCCTGTTTTTGTTGCACACTTTCACATTTATAATATCATAGTATTATAAATGTGAAAGTGTGTATATTTGTACAGTAAAACAACTAAGCTGACTTTAACTGAATTTTGGTACAGATATAGATGGGACCCTAGAAATGGTTAGGTTAAATAGGAAAGGGAGTGAGCGAAGCTATTGGCAGCAGCTAGTATGGTATATAAAATCCGCATAAATATAGGTCTCGAGGGTAATATCAACTTCTCAGTTCTATTTGTACAATGTTTATGTTCAGAATCTACTGATTCTAAGATAAACAGACGGTTTCTCGGAAATGCAATACAAAGCTCAAAATATACATAATTATAGTCTTCCTAATAAATATGTTTACATTTCAAAATGCAGAGATATTCAATTTGTATTTTGTTGAGCAGCAAGCAATTGGCATGATCCGGGCACAAATCCAGACTAGACTGGAACTAACAATTTTCCATTAATATATCATCATCAGACGGAAGGCATCTCTAATGGACAGAGGACTCCCCTTTAGACCACCACACCAAACAACGACTTGAATCCGTCGGTTGCCTGCGAATCTCACGATGTCATAAGTCCACTAGGGAGCCTTACTTCGGGCACGCCGCAATTGCGGCGGTAAGACCCCTCTTTGAGGAGTGGCTGGAGAGAAGTCATGGCGTCCTGACCTACCGCTTGACGCAGGTCCTCACCGGACACGGAAGTTTCGGGAGGTACCTGTGTCTGATGCGAAAGGAGGAGACGCCTGGGTGTCACCACTGCGAAGATCGCCCGGAAGACACGGTGGAGCATACGGTGCAAGACTGCCCAGCTTGGGCAGGGCACCGACGTGTCCTCACGGCTGCGATAGGCGGAGACCTCTCGCGCCCAGCATTGGTCGCGGCCATGCTGCGGGGCGAGACGGAGTGGGAAGCGGTCGCCTCCTTCTGCGAAGCAGTAATGCTCGCTAAGGAGGAGGCGGGCCGCGAGCGAGAGAGGACAGTGTCCTCCCTCCGCCCCACCCGCAGTGGTGCACGCCCACGGCGACGGACGTCGCGAGACGATCTCCGGCCACCGTAGGCGCGGGCATGCGGGCAGCGAGTAAAGGGCAACTCGCTGCCCGACCAAGGACCATGCCCGGGTCGACGGCGCGTTGTGTCCCACGCGCGCCTCAAAGAGCGTCAGCATAATGACGGGCCCCCCTCTCCGAGGGCCAAAGCCTGCCAGGGTCGCGGGATTATTTCCTTACCGTGACCCCGGAACAGAAAGGGCTATTGAAGGACACCGTGGATTTTAGTCAGTAGAAGTCTGACAGTCCGTCCCGGCCTGCCCGGGGTTGGAAGACTCATTTGATGATTTTACCACGCTAAAAAAAAAAAAAAAAAGGGAGTTTTACTCGCGGGTCGACGGCGCGTCGTGTTCCACGCGCGCCTCAAAGAGCGTCAGCAAAAATGACGGGGCCCCCTCTCAGAGGGCCAAAGCCTGCCGGGGTCGCGGGATTTATTTCCTTACCGTGACCCCGGAACATAAAGGGCTATTGAAGGACACCGTGGATTTTAGTCAGTACCAGTCTGACAGTCCCTCCCGCCCTGCCCGGGGTGGGAGGACTCATTTGATGATTTTACCACGATAAAAAAAAAAGGAGCCTTACTACGCTGAGCCTTTCGTGGTCGCCACTCGAGATCTTTTCTTCTACACCGGCTATCGGTTCTACGAGCAATGTGGCCAGCTCATTGCAACTTCAACTTGCAAGTTAATAAGAATGATGTCGAAGACTCAGTCTTGTCCGGAATTTACCACGAAAAAAAATCCGGGCATCCCTCTTCCCATTACTCGTGGAGTGACTCTAAAGTGTCATTTAGACGATGCAAGAACTCGCACACGAGTTGCGTTACATTGCGGACTTTATAGGTACTCGTACCTACAACAAATTCAGTTGATCAAACAAATACTGCAATTTAGTGAAACTCGCATGCGAGTTCTTGCTCCGTCTAAATGAGGCTTTAGGCCGAGACTCCACCAAAGCTGTGCGAGTCGAGATGTGTTTTGAATAACCAATAGAATTGCGTTGCGGCACGGGTTGCGGAGTGGAGCTGTGTCAATAACGCAATTCTATTGGTTGTTCAAAACACGTCTCGACTCGCACAGCTTTTGTGGAGTCTCGGGCTCTCGGCCTTAGTCTCTCAAAATTTTCCATTAGTAAATGTAGTTTCCATTAATTAAGGCCGTCAAAGCTGGGGGTGTAGGTAGACAACTATGCTAGCTCCACCTATAATAAGTATCTAAGTATTCAAATAAAACAAAATACGTATCCTTGTATTACCTGGATTGATCTTGTGAAACACGAAACTCTCCATGTACTGAGGATTTTCGCCATTCCGAATTTTTGATTTATATTTCTGCTTCTTCAAAGGCAACAGTACAACTCGAACCTGTGGAAAAAGGTTAAAATAAAACAAAGGTATTGTTTCACGATTTCATAGTAATATAATACCTACTTACGACGTTGCATTGCACGATGACGCATGCGACTCTTATGCTGACGGTATAAGGTTTTAATTTAAATGATTTGCACGTTATTGCCAAATGGTAATGCAAATATGATCGTTATCAATAAATAATGCTTAGCATGTATATGGAAGGTATAAATAAAGTATTTCTGGTATTGCACGTTGATCTTTCTTGAGCTCCATACAAAACCTCATGAAGGAGAGTTACGATCTTAGAAGCTGTTTTCCCTGTTTTTGTTGGCTAAACGCAGCGATATCCCAACTAGCAAAAGATGTCGTAAGAATGCCAGCAGCACGTTTCTCATTCGGCTATTGATCGAGAGAAAAAGTCGAGAGATGGATCCGACCACGTTCTCTCGAAGCGATTTGGGCGCACTTCTCTCAGCTATTTAGTGTATTAGTGACGAGTAACGGGAATCTATGGGACAAGATACGTTGCCAGGCTTGTGGCGCCTTTAAAGACGGATAATATTTTGCTGATAAAGTCCGGGTCTGGGCGTTTGTATGTGAGCTTATTAATTTGTAAACGGACGACAGAAGAAATTCCTTGAGAAAAAGAATTTGCCGACGCTTCATTATTCCCTGTTCATGACTTCCCAACTTCATTTGCTGGAGTCTCCATCACTTTGCCTTTGACTGGTCTGTGGATGGGTGACCATCTGTCATAGCGAGTTTCCTCCGTGCCTCGGAAAGCACGTAAAGCCGTTGGTCCCGGCTGTCATTTGTAGATATTTGACAGTCGTTACTATTAGTCAGAAGCTCTAAAATCTAACAACCAGTCTTACCATGGGGTATCGTACCCAGTTACTGGGTTGTGGAGGTCCGATAAGCAGTCTCCGTGTAAAATACTGATATTCAGCTGCATCTGGTTCGACTGGAAGCCGACCCCAATATAGTTGGGATGAAGTCGGTTAAAAAGGCTAGACAGATGGTGATGATTGTATTTAACGTATTTACTGGCTAAGTCCAATAAAATACGATATCGCCTCGAAGAATATAAGAACAGAACAGTATCACATTATCAATTTTGTCTACCGTGTTTTTGGCTTTAATTCTCTGGGGCCTACTAGGAATCGTAAGACTTCGGTCTTCCAACAACATCCTCCTTAAAAGATTTGGAACATACCTGGCTCTGCAATATCTGTCCCGTACTCTTCTGCGGCAGAGTCCTGGCCTGCAAGATGTGGACGGTCATGCTGCGCACTGGAGCATCGTACAACAGCGTTAGCTCCAGGGAACCACGTTCTTGGGAACTGCTGCTTTCACCACAGAGGAGGGATGTGTCCTGGTGAAGGTAGAAACTGGTATGGTACACCTGATACGTGCTATCACGACCCCATTCTCGGAGTAGTTAAATTATGAGATGAGTCGTCCCGGCCTGGGTGGAGCGGAAGACTTCTACTGGCTAAAAACCCAAGCTGCTCCTTCAATTTCCTTTGGGGGTCGTAGTCCTGGATTTCGGTATCCTGCTTACAGCCCCGCGACCATGGACAGTCCCGAGCCATGACACATAATCGTGTCACTTTTGGTGCTTTTACCATAGGATTCTCTCCACAAAACTCTAATGATAGCCCAAAGCTCGTTGCAAAATTCTGTCTCGACTCAATATAGATTGGTATCAACACACTACGATTGAAAGTATAAATAACGATATGGCTCATAGAGACACAATTTTGATGTTGTAGGACAATAGAATAGCGCTCTTAATGAAATTTAGGTCCCTTCAGATTTCTGCTACCGATAAGATCATTGTATCGTTTCGGCATTAGAAATCTACTACTTAGTATTGGTACTGACCAACGCAAAGAGCGGGTTAACAACCTGTTTTTTGGTGATCCATAACCGAACCGCTTTCTTGCAGCAAAATGTTGATGAATAGAACTTACATTATGAGCAATAACATCACTATCCACGCTGCTCTGAGCCTCCAGCGTGTGAATGTACTCCGCCCTCTTCGGGACCACCTCATCAATCCTGGTCTCCCTCAGCGCCGTCTCTCTTAAACTGGTTTCTCTCAACTTGTTCTCCACCAGTTCTACGTCCAGCTTCGGGGCTGCAGCGTTCTCGTTCTTCTCTTCGTAGTGGCATTCCACCTCTTCCTTGTCCTGGGAAGATGGAGATTTTAGGGCACTTTGGTAAGCAAAAGCCATGAAGGGTGTTTGAATGGATAGATGGAAGGCTTGCAACATCTTTCCAGAAACAAATGAACGCGCTTTGCCTTGATGATGTGTTAAGGTGCGGTAAAATCGAGCGGCCTGAGCTCTGTACTATTTTTTTTTCTTTTTGGGACAGTGCCGAAAGCCAGAATGAACAGTGGCCGAGGGAGGCAAAGATGCTCGACGAAGTTCCGGAATATACATTTCATTGTCTTCGATCCCGCAATGAAAAGAATCAGGGAATAATACTGAAGGATAAGGAAAAAATATTTCCACGTGGAGCAGGAGACAGAAAATAAAAAAGCCAATAGGCGCAAAGGAATGGCACGATAATAACTGCGACAAGCCCACTTGTCCGGACTAGATTCTGGATTTGACGGGTGAATATTCCGCCCAGAATGTAATGTCTGCAGCCAGACCGCTCGCGCTGCTGGGTTCAACTGCACCTTAAACGTGTCTAGCATTGTCAATACTGCGTGTTGTCCAAAGGCTAAGGGACTTTTCACATGGCGCAATGCAACGCGATTCGACAGATTTCTACTAAAAGTGAAAATCAACCTTGCTACTAAGAAATAATGATACAATTCGATTGAATTGATGTCGCCGTGGCGATCGTGTTTTGTTTTTCTGTTACCCGTAGATAACAACGTGTTTTGTTATGTGGGAGTGATACCTAAGGATGATCGCGTTTTGCGCTATGGGTAAAGTCCCTTGGACAACAGTGAAAAAAAGTTTGTAATAGCCAATGTTGCAAGCCATGATTTTAGAAGTAGATATGTATGTGTTTCGATGTCCGAGAAAAGTATTAGGAATGATTAAATACATGAAAAAGACACGATATAAGACAGTAGTAAAGAACGAAATAAGTACAAAAAGAGAATAAAATTCACATGCTAATACAATTGATTAAAACTAAAACGTTAACTACGTAAGTAATACTGTTAGAAACTCTAAAATGCAGCGCATATCAAGATGGTAATCATTTAATAAATATCTCATTTGCAATTCATGAATACCGCGGGAGTGGCTAGGGAAATCTCCAGATTGTGAAATATTGCATCTAGAAGGACTGTTTAAACCCCTTGAAGAGTTTCAGGGGTCTAAAGTTGTAATTTTATCGCAATTTATTCTATGAGTCTGCTTAAGTGACCTGTTCAAGCCCCCTTATCTGTTATCTGCTCTTTTGCTTGAGCAGTAGAATAGAATATTCCATTTTAAGAATTTTATCGCAATTTGTACTATGATTCTGCTAAAGCGGGCATTTAAGATCCCCCCTTATTGTTTTTACAAAATAGTAATTAGAATATTATACGACTGAACGGCGCAGTAATACCGTTCCGTGTTTAGTACTAACTGAAATACCAAATCCGCCGGCTATATTTATATTCCAGACCAACTGGAATTTCGTACATTCAGTTGTGATGCACTCAGGATAACAGGATATTGCGCAGTAGAGAGTTAAATTATGTAAATTATTGCAATTCCGTTTATATCCGGACAGCCGAGCGAGTTCAAACATCTGAAGGTGACCTAAATACAAGAGGTAAATGAGAGTTTTATTAACAGTTAACGTGTCGTCGCGGTGAGTCATGCTTATAGACTGGTTGACTTTTAAAGAGATCTCAGGATTCAACAGATACGGAATGCAAGTATTTAACATAATAAAAGCGTGAAACTAGTCATAGCGGAAGATATTCAAATTCAAATGTCGAACGGTCTACTGTCTCACCTGTTGGATGCGCAAGCGCAGCTCTTCATCCGAGTCGGACGCCTCGAACGTGAATATTCGTTCGGGGTAATGGTTCGGTTTCGACAAAGCATCTATAACAACACAGACGTACGGACAACGTCAATCGATATACAATATTGCCCTAACCCGAACAAAACTACTCTGTCTTCACTAAGTTCTAAAACATATCGTCCACTACGTTTCTATGTGTGTGTAAACAAACACCTAGATATAAAAGGTAAAGAAATTAATACGAGACCTTGGTGACGCACACGACGCCCTTGATGGTACATTTAACACTAAATGAATGTTAGTTCTTCTATACTACCTACACAATAACGCTTTCACAAATGACTTCGCTCTATAACGGAATCCAAATGTTAATAAATAATTAATCACAAAATCAATAGCCATAGGTATATTCATAAAGGTGAAGGATTTTCATATTTCTATAATGGAACTTAGAAAATATTATACTGTGATAGTTTATTTAACATCTATTGTGTTAGCAACAAAGAAAACTTTCGTACCGTTCTAATGAAACATGATAAGACATACAGTAGCTTAGTAACACAGAAGCCAAAACAAAGGAGCTATGCTTACCGAATTGAGCATTGTCGAGGGGAAGACAGGGGTCGGGGACACGCGGGTTCACAGCGAGGATGTCATCGCAGCACTTGCGGCTGAAGACGGCGGAGTAGCACCAGCGCCTGCCGAGGAACAGCAGCAGCACCAGCACCACCACGGCGAAGGCGGCTACCGCGCTGATGTACGCTGTCGCCTCCACTGTGCCACACAACAAACACTTAGCACTGCGTTCTAACTTCAAACTCGACCTTGTGACAAAGATGTTTACCATTAGTCGGGTTGATGACGCCGATGTTGGCCACCATTCTGGCTCACTGGGAGCCCGAGGGGCGCATTGTTGCGCGCCACGCTCTAACGCTTCTTATCCCACTGATCGTTTTCTGAACATTCGACGAATATCTCAGTTGAATATAATGCGACAATAAAGCGAGCTGAGGGAAATAATAGGGACGTGTTGGCACGGTAGAGCTGTCAGTGGTGCACATGCGCCGTACGCGAGGGGCCCGCCGGGGCGTGGGGAATGTTCTGCGCGGCTATAGGACGAAGGACTTACAGGTGTACTTGATGCCTCTATATATACGTATAGATGAGGAGCGCTGTCGTCAAGGCCGAGGGCGGCACGTGCCCTCGCACCCTTCGTTTCTATACGTACTTTTAGAACTATGTGTATACGTAACTAGATAAATATGTCGTATAACACTGACAAGGTCTGCATACATAATTTCTTAGTGAAAGATTAATTTCTAGGGCACCATGCGCTACAAATAAACCCATCAAAATAAGCGCTGAAAGTTTATAAGTATGTAGTAATTAAGTTGAATTTTATTTAGAACCGCCTGCAAACACCACATAGAAACAGCTACCCAACAGATAAAGTACAAGCAGATTTCTATTTGCACACCTAGGCTCGGTTACCTACCTACTAAAAGTGTTTATAGGGATACATTACATGTTGCAATTAGGACATTGGAACTCTGCCAGAGCTATAAAACTAGAGCTATACGTCGGCGTCGCCCACACTCAAATCAACAAGGATTTATGTAAATATAAATAAACAATCCATCAATATGGAAAGGCTTTTAGCAAATTGGACATTATTCAGGTGTCTTCAGGAAATTATATGTATTTGTCACAGTCAAAGATGTTTGTTAGCAGAGCCATTATTGGCTGGAAACTGCTTTTGGTGGATAATTTCTTAACTAATATTGAGAAAATTTTGATTGCTTGTATGCTTGTTTGTTATGGAAAACTTAAAAACTGCTTAACCGCCTTTTTTAATTTCACCCCTAGTATCCTACACTGTTAGCGATTAACATCTAGATGTTTTTCTTGCGAAGCCACAAGTCTAGTTCTAGTTAATAATTTTATTATAAAAAAACTAGTTATTACATTTTTGAGTGACCCGCTCTAAAAGAATGGCTTAAAAATACTGTCTTTTTAGTAACATATAAGGGATTTGGCTGAAAAAATTCGAAACTCGTTATAATCGATCAACAGTTTTGACCACATAAAACATTAAATTAGTATTGGAAAAATAAACGCTTTGGCATAAAATAATTAATAGATTTAAAAAACCTAAAAACTACGTTTTTAAATTTCCTAAAAAATAAGAAAATGACCCTACGGGGCTGAGAGAGGGGCCACTCAAAACGTGGGGGGGGCGTATATTAATTATGGGATATATTTACATGACGTGTATAGATCGTGGGTGTAGCTTGCAAAGCTACGCCCCCACGTTTTGAGTGGCCCCTCTCTTAGCCCCGTAGGGTTATTTCCTTATTTTTAGGAAATTTAAAAACATGGGTTTTTAGATTTTTTTAATCTATTAATTATTTTATTATTTTTATCTTTTTTTTTCATATTCCTGACAGCAAACCCTTTCGTTTAATACCCATATCATGGGGGTGCATTTCAAATAGCCAATCCGCCATCTTGGATGTCCGCCATGTTGGATTTAAGACACGTGACTATTTTTTTCGTATTCGTGAAAGCAAACCCTTTCATTTGATACCCATATCATGGGGGTGCATTTCAAATAGCCTGTCCGCCATATTGGATTTAAGTCACGTGACTATTTTTTTCGTATTCCTGACAGCAAACCCTTTCATTTAATACCCATATCATGGGGATTTTTAAATAGCCAATCCGCCATCTTGGATGTCCGCCCTACTGGATTTAAGACACGTGACTATTTTTTTCATATTCCTGACAGCAAACTCTTTCATTTGATACCCATATTATGAGGGTGCATTTCAAATAGCCTGTCCGCTATCTTCGACGTCCGCCATATTGGATTTAAATCACGTGTTTATTTTTTTCGTATTTCTGACAGCAAACCCTTTCATTTGATACCCATAATTATCATGGGGGTGAATTTCAAACAGCCCGTCCGCCATCTTGGGGAGGCCGCCATATTGGATTTGTTATGGCGTTTCTTAGCTAGTCATGTATTGTCATCAGAACTCAGAGCGTGTGCAAAATTTCAGCCTGATAGCTTATCGGGAAGTGCCTCAAAATTGAGTTGCAAAAGTCCAACTAGAACGACAAACAAAAAAATAAACAAACAAGAAAAGTGAGTTTATAAAAACGTGGGAAAAAAAATAAAGACTCGCGTGAAATAAATAAGAAGAGGATACCAATACTGAGTCCAAGTCGTTTATTTCCGGATTTAAATGAGAGTTCTAAATCCATTAGTGAGTAGAAGCATTGCTAATGGAAGCTAAAGGGATGGCGCACATTAAGACGGAACGCAGCGCAGAGCGTTTCTCGTTGTCAAACTATTATCAACATTGTCCTCATTAAAATAATGTTTAATTTCACTTAATAATTAATTTCTGAAGAACACCAAAGCTACTAAACCCTGAGTGTTAATTAATTTTGGACGTTATATCAATGACAACAATTTCTATTACAGTTTTATTGTGACAAGTGCTCTGTGCATATGTCCGCCGGCCCTTCTGCCGTATTGGAATAAAAGGCTTTCTATTTAATTTTATCTTGATTGAAGTTAACTGTGCTACTTTTTAGGATTCCGTAACCAAAGGGCAAAACTAGTGATAGTTAGACAGTTACAGATTATGTATTTATGTTGCCAATATAACAGCAAAAACTAAAAAAAACATTAAAATATTTAAGGGGGCATACAACCAGCGGCTTAGCCCCTCCCCCCAAAAGCTGCTTTTATAGATAACTAGCGGCATCAACCACTCACCCCCGAATTTTTGAAATCGGTCTATTAGTTTCGTAACCTATTCAATACAAACAAACATTAAATCTTTCTTTAGAATACTAGTGTAGATAATGGTACGGAACCCTTCATGCGCGGGTTCTATTCGCACTTAGCAGGTTTTTTATATATATTTATTATTTCTGTAGTAGTATTATATAATCTTATATATAAAATTTCCGTGTCACAATGTTAGTTACCGTACTCCTCCGAAACGGCTCTACCGATTTTTACCAAATTTTATATGCGTATTCAGTAGGTCTGAGAATCGGCTACTATCTGTTTTTTTTTAATTTATATGGCAAAACAACGTTTGCGGGTTCAGCTAGTATTATATGTATTTGAAATGATATCACTCAATAGCAGCACACAAAGAGAAAATATAATTGTATGATGGAGCATATCGGTAGGTATCATAATCGATTTGTCTTGTTTCCAGTGACAACCACTATGTCTTTATTATGTTTTGCTTTTGCTGGCGTATTTTATTATTATTTACTTTAATAAATAAGATACATACTTCTTTTACTTTTGTAGACACATTTTCTGAATATTTTGTACTTTTTAATTTAAATTATTATAATAGTTCCTGAGATTAGCGCGTTCAACCAAACAAACAAACTCTTTTGCTTTATAATATTAGTATAGATATAAAACGAATGCTTTTATCGCTTAGCTAGCAATGCTCAGTAATAATAAAATCTCACTGTTGTATTAAATGGTAAGTTTATTCTACATATAAAATCACATTCCCTGAAATACCTTTGCATTCGAGATCAAAAATTCTTATTCATCACATAATATGTACTACTATTTTGCTCGTAAGTTTCGACCTCTACCAATTATGCTAAACTTAACATAGCAAATACACCCTTATTTCCACAAAGTAGTGCACATTTTTCAACTGATATTAAAAAGAGCTTTGAATTGCGAGACGCGCGAATTCCTCTCATTTATCTTTTAAGACTATCGTCTACCGAGCGCTCGTCCATACTAAAAGAGAAAACGTTTTCCTACCCCTAAATGTTATCCTATCTAAATGTTTTTTTAGAATGCTTCTGACACAGTAAAAAAATTGGTTTATAGGTTTTCGTTTTTTCAAAAGTAACTCTTAGGCGCCTGTAACTTTCAAACTATTATAAATTTTGAAAAAAAGATAACTTGTAAACCTAGTTTTTTACTGTGTAAGAAGCATTCTAAAAAATAATTGAGGTAGGATAACATTTAGGGGTAGGAAAACGTTTTCTCTTTTAGTATGGATAAGCGCACGGTAGACGATCCTCTTAGAGAAATATGTCCACTGCTTTGTGGAGATAAGGCTGAATTTACTTTGTTAAGTTAGATTAACGCTTTGACTTTGTGCTAGTATGAACTGACCCATGCTGTCTCCTATTCAAAACCTGACCAAAAAAAAACTTAAATGCATACTAGTAACATTATTTGAACTACCTAGCTGTAAACGTTATGTTGCTCTAGTGGTGATATATTATTGTATATTTATCCCCTTTTCAATTTAATTAAGGTAGTTGCTATCCTCCGTCTTATATCCAATCTAAGGATCACATCAAACAAAAAAAAATAGAAAAACAAAACCGAAATTAGTTAAATAAGTGTAAATATATAAGGTATGTTTACGAGCATGTGTCAAGTGTAGCAAGATTTTAGTGTAGTAATAAATTAGCTACAACAAATTAAGTTTAATCAAAGTAAAACTTAATTAATGTTATGTGATTTCTAAGCTTTTTACGTACTGAAATACGTGTAGGTGTGGTCAAGTCTATTGATTAACGTCAGTGTTGCCCATCACACGATTGTGTTGCTAGTATAAAAAAAATATACAACTGGGTAGAAAATAACAGTTAAAAACTCAACAATGAAAGACCACATTAATATTTTGAAAATGTTTTTTTTATTAACACTTACATTTTTACAGCGCTCCTAGCCAACAGAGTAATACTATAAAATGAATCGGTGTAAAGAACTGTCGAACGCAAAACAATGTTAGTTCTACAGTGTACGATAAACAAACCGCTTACAAAGATCAGATCAATACAATAATATCTTCAACGACTATTGTCAGTGAGATGTACACATCGTTCTCATCAAACAAGCAAGGTCACCCTAAAGAAACGAACTTCATTTAAATCTATAAACATTTCATATAATTTAGATTTTATTAGTCGCTATAATGTTATATTTTACTTTTGTAACCATTATTATAATGTTATATGTATTCGTTACGAAAAATTGAAATGAATCGCTCCACTTGGTCCTCGGCGGGTGCGTAGTCCACTAGTGGGGTAGTGGGAGTGCAGGCGTCGCCGCGCGCCCGCTCGTACGATGTGCCGCCTACCGCGCAAGGGCCAAGTGCGGACTAAAACAAGATGACTCTATCATAACTGTATAATTTTAAAAATTTCTAATTACGCATCCCTACGTTTTGTTATTATCTTTTAATTAAGAAATAAAATCTTACGTAATTACCATGAGCAGCCTATTTTAATAAATTTGACAAAATTCGCTAATAATCTGATTATTTTTAGAAAAGAAAAGCGTCGGGTCCGGGCCGGGCGTCGGTCCGGCCGGCGCTGAGAACGTACAATAGTCGACGGCAGTGCTGTATGAACGTGTAGCGGTGCGACGCGCACGCACCGCCCCCCGCGCCTCTAAGCGTTCGCGACTGTGTATGCTTTATTTATCTACTTTTACAATTGAAAATACGGCATCAAAATTTCAACTACCTACCTAACAGTAAGCAGTAGTACACTAAAACTCAGGCACTCCACATCGACCTCTCATACACCATGCACCCGATCGAATCGTCAACTAAACTTTTTTCACTCGAAAAATTCAACTTAAATCTAATTCACTTAAATTATAATAATAATAATGGCTTCTTAACTGTTAATTTTACAACAAATGCGTTTCGTTGGCCGCCGAGCACGGAGCGCGGCGGGCGTCATACTTCTGCCCACTCGATTCACGAACGATGAACTACCGCTAAACGATAATTTATTACTTATTACATAAGTATGTGAAAAACAATTTTTATTAGTATTACTTTTAATCTATCTTATAATGTCATCAGTGTCACTGAGGGCGTACTACTGTAACATGAAATCCGAGTCGGCGGCCGCTTGCGCGTGACGTTGGCGTGCGGCCCGGGTCGACGGTGTGCGGCCCGGACTGCGGAGAGCGGCCCGGGCGGAGTGCGGCCCGGGAGTGCGGCCCGGGCGGGAGCGGCCCGGACAGAGTGCGGCCCGGGCCGGCGGCGAAGGGCCCGGGCCGCGCCCGCCGCCGCCGCGCGACTACTCATACGATATCAGAGATTCAATAAATATCGAAAAGATTCATCAAATTGTCGCATGACAGTCGAGATACTCGAACGTTTTAAACGATCTCGATACAAAAATAACATGATTCACGATTTAAAATAATTATGTGTATAATATTTTTTTTTATATCATCACAAATATCAACTTCATTCTCCACTGTGCATATATATACATACATAGTTCGTTAGAAACGATAGTGTGCGGTGGCTTGGGCGCCAGCGCAGCCGCGTCCTCTCGGTCACGTTACGCAATGAAACATCAGAATAACATAGAACACTCGACAGGTACAAACACAGGTGCCCCTGCGGAGCGATGCGGTAACAAGCGGTGAGAAGCGTACACGACAGCGATTACACATATACCGGAACGGCACCGCAAACCTCTGTCAGTCTGATATAAGAACACAAATGAACTTTATGTACGCAGTAACTAACTGATGCACGACGGTGTGGACAGTGGTCGGTGCTGCTTAGTAGTAAGTCTCTTGTTCGAGCCAGCCGCCCGGGTTGCGGCGCAGGTAGAAGCGTCGGATCTCGTCGTAGATGAAGATCGACAGCATGAATGGAATGGCAGGCAGCCACCACACGAACCTGGGAACAAAGACATCACACATGAGTACACATCCATAATAGATGAACTACTTGAAATCAGTACTGAGCTGGTCCATGATACTCACTTGAGAGGATACATCCTCAATCCCTTGTCCATTCCAGGTGTGTAGGAGAGGAATGCAGCGAGCGCAGTTTCGAAAATGAGACCGAAGTTTAGAGCCCAGTTGCGCATGCCCTGGTGGATGATGGAGTTACGGCGCGTCTTGCAGATGATCAGATCAGCCCATTGTACCACCACGATGGAGACGAAGAAAGCGGTGTGGCAGGTGAACTCCAGAGCCTTGCGGTCGCGGTATGTCTGGAAAATTGGGAAGATTCATTATGAAATGTTGGCTTGTTTGAAACTTAGAATCATTGAAAATGTTTTTTAATTTTATGAGATTGCAAAGACAATGGGAAAGGTAGTTAGCTAGATGGTGCAGAAGAACCTCTTAATTTTTAGAAGAGGGCTCGAATATTGAATGCGTCATTAAATATTCAATCAATCATAATAATTATTGTGGATCAGTGAGAGAACGAAATGCAGTTCTTTCATGGGAAGGAGTTTGGCTATGTTCCACCTAAGGCATATAATATTCCCTCTAATTAGATTCCTCTTTTGATAAATCATTTTGCCTTTCCCATTGTCTAGTAATCCCACATTGGTGAAGATAGGAGGTTAACATACCCATTCCTGTCCGTAGGAGTCAGTAAGATCGTTGATCGCCTTCGAGTCCCATTGCTTCCTGATACCGAAGAGATGCATCGGCAAGAATCCGTTCTCAGCCATGATCACGAAGTATACGAAGAATCCAGCAGCGGCTTGGATCATGCCGATTTGGCCGTACGCCATTGAAATAAGCCTGTATACACCCGAGTATTATTTCAGAATATGATCTTTTAAGTTTTGCAAGTTAGTTCTTTTTCTTTGGGCTTCTAATGTTATTTTATTTGCTTGCAAGTTATTAATTGTGCAATTGTGTTTAAGAGAATTTCAAAGTTAATTTCAAGTGTAATTTTTTTTCTTACTTTGGTAGGGGTCCAAGCTTTAGTTTTAATCCAACAGAAACTATAAAGCAGTTATTTTTTGCATAATTATTATTTTTATGTATGACAAATAAGACTTTATTTTGCATTTAAAAATAATGTTTGTTTTATCTTTGATTTGTGACTTTGAACTATTTCAGTGTACAATTTTGTGAGCAGTCTAATTTGTCATAAGTTTGTTTATGATCAATGCATGCTTTGAAAACCAGAATTCCATAGTTATTTTGAATTTATAGATTAGTCATATTAAAAAAAAACACCATATTATTTCAAAATATTCTGTTTTTCAAGCCAATATTTTAAATTTCAGATTAGGTTGTAAGACAATCCATTGAAGGGTCACACAAGCATGCAAGTTATTGTTCAACTATTGGGCGAAGAAAGCTCAAGCGATTTTTTTTTTACAATATAATTGTGTTAATAGGGAAGACATAAGAAAAAAAACTGGAAGTATAAGCAAGAAGAGTTTAAAAATAAATATAAAGAAACTGTAAATATAGCTGTACAAAACTGCCTAACCGTGGTGTTTGTAACATGTGGGCTTGGAAGCGCTATAGCAGTGTGATGGCACTACAACGTGCTTCAACTATGGAGAATATACTACATAATAATAAACTTAAAATATATACTAAGAAGAAAATATATAACTAAAAAGTTACTATATAAAATGCTCCATGTCGCCTAAGACATTCCTTCAAACAAAAACGTTTGTTTAAAATATTAGTTATGAACCATTCGACCACCACTATTCTACTTTGGCTAACACGGAAACTCACACACAATAATAACCACTAGTGCGCTCTCTAGGACAGAGACTAAAAACATTTCTCTAATTGTTCACTAAAACGTGCAACTTTTTTTTTTATCGACACAGCATTGCATCGCTTACTTTAATAATTGAATTTCTAATATTGAAATATGGAAGAGTGAAGATTATACAGATATAGAAAGTACTAGGTCGTCTAGTTCTAGAGACTTCTAAGGCAATTTCGTATATATCTAAATAGATTTAAACAAGATAATAGATTTAATTAAATAAATATTGTTACTATGAAGAATTCGGTATATTTATTTTGTATTATGTACTTGAAAGCGTCGCGTCTATATATTTCTATGAGGAGTAGGGTATACTCTATATATTGGGTTGACAGCCAATTGCATTACGATGGACAAGGTGGGGGGATCGGATCGTCATAATCACTCTTCCACATCCAGTTTCAAATGGTACTGTTGAACCACAAGTAGCCGCACCACTCTAAATATTTAATCTCACCAAACGAAGGTGGCGGTATGCACAAGTTATGACGGTGGGCTAGTCGTTGTGTTAACACCCAAATGAGAATCTAGTAAGCGCTGGGCTGGGCCCGGTGGCGGATGGGTGCGGGGCCAACCTTCTGTTGACGAGGTTGTCACGGTAAGGATCCCGCGGCTGCCGCTTCATGATATCGGACTCGGGCGCCTCGTACGCCAATGATATAGCAGGCACCTTCGGTAACACAAGCAATCAGGACAAACCAACAGTCGCGCGACTCGCACGCACCGACTTATACATAATAAATATACGTACATATACCCCTCGGCTACGCCGCAACCTATATCTACAACTAGCGTTATTAGAAATTAATTAATATCAAAAAATACATTAAACTATTTATCGTAGAGTACTTAAATTACGCATAAATTAGCTAGTAAATATAAAAGTGGAAAAATTGGCGTGATTGAGATTCAAAAATTATGGCAGCTGGTACTAGCCTTGAGGAGAGACAAAATATCTGAAATACTACGCTAGTGAAAGAAGTTACAAATATAAGCCCTAGCAGCATGTTGTATCATGTCAGTTATAATACAGTGTCGCTGTACCTAACGTATATAGATACGTAGAGACGGTAGTGTATAATATATGAGTGAGCGTGTGATGAAGCCTGTTGCGTATCGTGTGAGAATACCGAATGAAAGATGTCGCTTGTGAGATCAATATCGTGTCATGAGATCATGAGAGGTAACAAATGAGAAAGTCAAAATACAATAAGTATAGAATAAATAAATAATCAGTAATCATTGTAAAGACGTCGAGTGTGTTCATACATGCACGATAGACAAATGACAGAGACAGGGAGACACCAAACTTACCTTGGCACACGAACACAGAACATAGCGGAAAAGAGAGAATTTAAAAAACCACAAATATACAATGGAACAATGCGTTTGGTCTGTGAGCACGACACGTGTGTCGAAACACGTTATTCCATCACCACATCAAGCTACATAGTTAAAGGTAATAGGAGATACGTTAGTATAGAAAAATATATAAAAAGACATCGCAAGGCAAAGTTAGGAGCGGTGCGATTGTCGCCTTCAATATCCACACAGAGCGTTCTAGAATCGTGTACCTACAGGACACCGTCCACACACTGCAGGCAACAACCAAACCTCAATATTGAAGACTAGACACGTGGTAGCAAGCAAGTAGCGGATAGAATAATATCTTTGAACGAGTCTCTCTACTCGTGATGTTTTACCTCTCGTTAACGAGTTTATCAGTGAAAGGGTTACGCGGCTGTCGCTTCATAATGTCAGATTCGGCCTCCTCGTAAGCCAGGGAAATGGCGGGCACCTACACAAACACTAGCGACGTGAGCGACCGGCGCGAGCGCACCCGCGCCACAACCGCTCACGCATTCGCACGAAAGCGTGGTGCATCATTGTCACATGTGTACAACATCGAACATATAGCAACACCGTTACAATCAGACGCCGCTACCGAGCTAGCAACACAACGGAAACCTCAGTCCGTGCCAAGCTCAGCAGCGTATGCTTGCAACAAGTTACGCTTAAAATTATCACACAAAATAAAATTCAACACAAAAAATGTAGATCATGAGATGACTTCAGTTGCAGACGGGACTCTTGGGAACTTAAAAAATACAAAATGAACCGAATGGATATATGGATGAGGATGTAATGTTTTTGAAATAAATCACAATGTTCTATGGACGTTCTCGAATTGATTTGATGGTGATGGAGTGAAATGACTGTGGTAACATCAGTGTGTTGTGTTTGTCTTAGCTGTAGGACATATCTATGTGGACCTTGTGCGGACGTCACATATTGTCCGCCATGGGCTTATAATCGGCTTGTATATCTTGGATGTCAGCAGTTTAATTATTTATGGGATTAGAACATACCACATCTACGTATATCATCCCCTCATGCCTACTAGACTTCCAGCCAACTCATCAGGAACATGATAATATGGACAACACGTATTAGTAGCCTATTAGTTTGTCTGCCTGATTTAGTAGAATCATGCATGACTCTACATTTTTATTACACTTTAACACAATATTGTTATTTACGTAATCGTAACTTGTCAACTAAATTCACAAAACATTTTTTAAAGATTCTTTGGTGTTAAATTGATATAAAAATCTGGTCGTTACGTTTACGTGAATAAGGTACACATTAGAAAAACACCCACTCGTCACGATATCGAGACAACAGCGACGTTATTAGCTGAAAACCAGTTAGTAGTTATATGGCAACACAGTATGAAATCACTTAATAAAGACCTCTCATTGACTAGTTTGTCGCAAAATGGGTTCCTAGGCGGACGTTTCATAATGTCTGCTTCAGCCGTCTCGTATGCTAACGCGATGGCTGGCACCTACGTCAATCACTTATTTAATATAAACTGTAATTGTTTGCAGCTCGAGGGATCATCAGCTGAAATATTTAAGTAAAATACTATCTTCTATCAATATTTTATTCGACAGCCCTTGCCCATTACCATTTTTTAAAATTCATGTCGATTATTTGAGCATTTTCCTTTATAATGAACAAAAGCTGTGAATTATATCAATAAAAATAACATAAGATTACCGAAATAGTTTTATTGTATGCTACATTGAAAGAGCTTAATTCCAAACTCGGTTTCAGTACAAAAGTCAACTTTGTAAAAAATTCTCATTTAATACAAAGAAAAAAGTGACACACTCTTGCAATGTAGCATGTTTTATACAAAAATAGAGCATGGTACTCTAGAAATAAGTTCGAACTTACCATGTCAGTTCCCAGATCGATGCAGAGGATGGTAACGGTTCCTAAGGGCAGTGGGATGTCGCAGAGGATGAAGGCAAGGAAGGGCGAGATCTCAGGGATGTTGGAGGTGAGGGTGTACGCAATAGATTTCTTCAAGTTGTCGAAGATCAGGCGGCCCTCCTCTACGCCAGTTACGATTGAAGCGAAGTTGTCATCGAGAAGGATCATGTCGGCGGCCTACGACAAAGTTTTATGGTCAATTTTGTTTATTCATAACGTAAATCATAAGACAGGACGTAAATCATAAATCATAATATTTTGTAACATGTTGTAATGTCAACATGTTTTCTTGCAACATAAAACATGTAAATGTAACAGTATATTAATTTTCGAGTAAAGAAAAAATTTGATTGCGAGCAGGTATTACGAATTTGGCCATCGCAGTTTTGCTCGGCTATTTCGTGTTTTTTTTTTTTTTTTCAAAGAACAAATTTTTTGGGAGGCTGGGAGGTAACAAATGTTTGGGACTTTACAACGCATACCACGGTGCCGCTTAGTAAATACGGTGATTAAAACAGTTTTGTAGACACCGCGACTACGCTCGTTTACGCGGCGAGCGCGTTAAGAGGCTTTTAGATTTGTCTAATGACCCATTCACTTACTTGCTTAGACACATCAGAGCCAGCAATGCCCATGGCAACACCGATGTCTGCCTTCTTGAGAGCGGGGGAGTCGTTCACACCATCGCCAGTCACGGCCACGATGGCTCCAAGTCGCTGGCAACCTTCCACGATGATCAGCTTCTGTTGTGGTGACGTACGGGCGAATACGATTTCCGTGTGGTATCTGATTGATAAAAGAAAGTTATTAGTATGCGAGTTCATACATTTATTGGGACATAAGAATTTGTACTTTCTGCCGGGATAGGAAATAGAGTTCGAGCTACCAGCTAACGTTTTTCCGTACCGACACCGGTTTGGACGTAGGCATAAACCACCGCGCCAGGAAAATATTGATAACGCAGAGTTGAATCTGCGTCCGTGTATCCCCGGATTGATGTACCGATCTATTTATATAGGTACGTATATTTGTCTAACGAACAATATTTCTAAATTTCTTTTAAACATGTAAAAAAAATAATGCTTACTTCAAAATCTCATCAAGTTGGTCAGAGTTCAGTTCCCTGAGTTCAGTTCCATGAATAACAGCGGCCTTAGCTTCGCGAGGGTTTACTTCAGATACGGGGATGTTCAGCCGAGCGGCAATGTCCTCAACGGTCTCGTTGCCTTCAGAGATGATACCCACGGACTTGGCAATAGCCTTGGCAGTGATGGGGTGATCACCAGTTACCATGATAACCTGGGAAAGGCACAAACAGATAAGTACTTAAAGAGTTCGAGATAAAGGTTATTTTGGCTTGAATTTTCCAGCAGTTCATCATTACCTTGATACCAGCAGATCGGCACTTGGCAACGGCGTCAGGCACGGCAGCGCGGGGAGGGTCAATCATACTCATCAGGCCAACGAAACGAAGGTTGTCCAATGGGAAGTTAGGGTCATCAGTGTTGAACTTGTAGCCAATGGGGTACTTGTCTGAGGGCAGTTGAAGATCACAGAATCCGAGCACACGTTCACCAAGTCCACCCAGTTCCAAGTAAGCGTTGTTGAAAGCTTCCTTCATTTCCTCGTCCAAAACCTGACAAAGGAAGAAACATTAATTTTCTGAAAATGTAAATACTAAGTCATTTGTTTTTCTGACAGATTTTACCTTCTCCTTTCCGCCAATGAAGATGGTGCTGCATCGTTCCAGAATCCTTTCAGGGGCGCCCTTCATCACAAGCAGATGGCGGGGATCGCTGGGGTCATCACTCTCGTGAATCGAAACCTGGTACTTGTTGGTAGAGTTGAAGGGAATCTCGCAAGCCTTCTTGTTACGCTTCCTGATCGATAGAACATCTCCAAGAGCCAGTTCCATACATTTGAGCAGAGCAGCCTCTGACGCGTCACCTGCAACTTCCTTCTTCAGAATTGGGACACCATCCTGACCTCCCTTGAATTCAGCTCGGTTGCAAAGAGTAGCGATTTTAGCGAGGGCCTTGAATCCGGGGCTGGTGCGGTCTGTGGATAAAGATCCCATTAGTAAGAACTTCACTCAAAATTTAAGACAAGTCATTTCTAGACATCCAGAAAGACATAGGTACCATATTGAACTCCAGATTGATCTTCAGTGGTGTCAGCTTCAATGATCTGGTTATCGAACCACATGTGGGCGACAGTCATCCTGTTCTGTGTCAGGGTTCCGGTCTTGTCAGAGCAGATCGTTGAAGTAGATCCGAGGGTCTCGACGGCCTCCAGATTCTTGACCAGACAGTTCTTGGAAGCCATACGTTTGGCAGTTAAAGTCAGACATACGGTTACAGTGGCCAATAGACCTTCAGGTACGTTGGCTACAATGATACCTGTAAGAAGGACATAGGTTTAACACCGAGCACCTAACATATGAAATATATCAAGTGCACAAACTTATTTTTCGTAAGTACTTACCAATAAGGAAGATTACAGCATCCAGCCAGTGATAACCGAGGATGAAGGCGATGAGGAAGAAGGTTACTCCGAGGAACACAGCCACGCCAGTGATCAAGTGGATGAAATGATGGATTTCCTTGGCAATGGGAGTCTCTCCAGTGTCCAATCCCGAAGCCAACCCAGCGATACGACCCATCACCGTATTGTCGCCACAGCAGATAACAACGCCCTTCGCCGTACCCTCGACCGCGTTTGTAGAGAAGAATGCCAAGTTCTTGGTTTCCAATGGGTTTTCATGAGTAAAGTCGGCTCCACGAGATTGGGGTTCAGATTCACCGGTTAAACTTGAGTTGTCGACCTTGAAGCCTCGCGCCTCGATGACACGGATATCAGCAGGGATACGGTCACCGAATTTCACCTACGAATGATGGATAATGTTTCAATGTTGATTATTTTTGGGACATGTACGAGTTAAGAGCAGGATAATTGTATGGTGGTTCTTACCTCAACAATATCACCAAGTACCAAGTCTTCAGCACGTAGCGTCAGCTTCTCGCCCTCACGAATAACGGTAGCGAACTGAGGTACCATGTTCTTGAACGATTCCATGATCTTTGATGACTTACTTTCCTGGTAGTATGAGAAGATGCCCGTAACAATAACTACAGCCGCCAACACAATGCCGAGGTACAAGTTGTCATCCGCAGGTTCTTCAACGGTACTCGCCTGGGGATTAAATGAGTCAGGGTCAATTGGATTGCTACTTCACTTAATTATTTAAGTTTGATTAGCATTGTGTCCATTCACTGCTACTGACCTGAATTCCGTAGGCAATAAAGCAAAGGATAGCACCAATCCACAGTAATAATGCGAAACCACCGAACAGATTTTTACAAAACTTCACCCATTCGGGCGTCTGTTTTGGTGGCGTGAGTGCGTTTGGACCGTCTCGTTCAAGGTTCTCTTTCGCTTTTGCGTGACTAAGGCCCTGGAAAAGAAAACATAACATGTGCACTCCAGTTTCAAGACTTGGTAAACTTTGGACTTGATTTTCTCAAGTTTAGTTTCATAAGCGACAGTCTCACATTTTCGGGATGTGTCTGAAATCTTTGGTAGAGCTCTTCGGGTGTTACTTTGTGAAAATCGATATCCAACTCCTGTTTGAGATCATCTAAATCTCCTGGTTTCCGTTTTTTCGCGGGGGGTTTCCGGCGTGTCTGTAAAACACAAATAATATATAAATACACGGCATAAGTATTTCACGAAACTATAATTTAACACATTTTTAGTCAGTTTATCGCTTAAAACTTACAAGCGAAATGATGAATATCAAAATGCAATGCGAAATAAAGTGCATTGAAAAACATGCAATACTTTAATGTTGACCGCTGCTTGTCTTGCGACTGCTGGCGCCATGGTCACTTAGCAAGATAATATGAAAGATGGTAATGTAAATAAAAACCTTGTACTGTCCGTCAGCGGTTCTGTTATCGTCCTTAATGGGTCCAATGGTGGCGACGCGGTACGAGTCGGTACGGCCATGCTGTAAACACAACTAGGGGCTAGACACATTCTACTAGGCGGCCCTATGGGCCATGCACTCATGGATGAATGGGTGGTAGAGAAGAGCATCGATATCGCATGGAACCATCCTTAAAAGGATTTCATAATATGCATGAAGATCAAAAATGAGATGCATGCAATATCGATACTCAAGAATAAAACATGTAAAGGAAAATCATAAAGCAACTGGATGTTGAATCATCAATCAATAAACATGAAACAATCCAGGCACTTTGTTAAAAAAATAAATCTAAAATGCATGTTGATGTTAAAATATTACAAAGGGTAGCGCTAATATACAAGTTGCATCTAATGATGATTGTGCTAACTATTGATGTAATAAACGAATAAACTACAATTTGTAAGGGAGTGTTGGTAATAATTCAATAGAAGTACGTATTCATTTGAAAAGCGTTCAATTGCAAAGCGTTACACAGCAACAGAGCGTATGAGGCATAACCTTGCCGACCCAGTACTCTATAGAGCTAGGGACCAACGGCTCAATGGCGCTCAATTGGTCTGAACTAGTTGCGCGTGCGAACCTGAGCGAATGTAAGGACACCGCACAGGCGTACAGGTACGCATGGACGACTTCACACATAGGACGAACCTCGAACACCAAAGCATAATACAAGTGTCCGTACTACAACTGAATACTCACATTATCTTTTTCCATAGTGTTCTAGTTTTATTTGTGCTTCAGGGAGAACGTTCTATCACCAGGGTATGTTATTGTTAACTGTCCAACTAGTCACTCAGTAATGGACGACTTCAAAGTTAAAATTGCCTGGATATGGGCTCTTACGTAACAAACGAGTATGCTATATGCGCTAAAGGGGAGTAATGTCACAAAGTCTAAATGCGTCCGCGGTGCCGTAAACAAGCCAGCCGTCGCCGTCGATAATTGATGAACGTTTTCATAGCAGGCCTCATTAAACCGCGCCCTGAATTCCCGTGAAGGTTATCGCGAGAATAACTAGAATAACAGGCTGTGAAATGCACTCGTGCCGGAAAATTCTACGAGTAATGGATTGTATAATTAAGGGAACTTTTCAGTAAACTGAGAAGTCCGACTTCCGTTACGAACAGGGGTGGTATGAATAATGGATGTCCAAGATGGATTGAAGTTTACGAAAGAAGTATCGATGTAACTGAAGCCCGAGAGAGAATGATGAAAACGGAATATTCATAGGGGTATATGAGTTTGGCATCTGCCTTGTACCACAAGATACAAGGCAGGGGACGCACTGGATCTGACATACGGGAGCGGTGGCGGAGGCGGTGCGGCGCGGCATGTCCCGAGTTACATAAGCGGCGCGCACATCGGGCATGCGCAGTGCGGCCCAACCCCCGCGCGCAACCCTCGACATAAATAGCTAAAAGACAAGGTTGCCACCCCGGGGCCCCGGCGACCGCATTTATAATCTCTATAAAGGTTAAACCAGAATATCTGATGGAAAATCGAAACTGGTTCTAGCAAGAATAAAATAACGCCTGTCTACATGGGGATGATTAACCCACTTTCAAAACCTTGAAACAAGAGGATCGATTCAAAATAATTCTTTTGTGGAAGGGTTTTTGGCGGCGTGTGTGAAGTTTCTTTACACGAATAAGGTCAAATAATAACAGTTCAAACTTTTCTCAGATCTTTGACCTCGGACAATCGAATGAATTAAAATTGCTCAGATAACAACTTCAAAACATTAAACAGAGGTGATTCAGTCAACGAATGGCATACAAATGCCATGTCATGTGTCAGCCGGCCGGCGAAGATTCATTGCCACGGCCACAAAACTGCTTTAAACCGAAAATTTGTGGTTACTACTGTAGTAGATGCGTGACGCGTGAATGAGACAATTATTTTTAACATTAATGAAGCGCGGCGCAAGTGACGTGCCTTCGGATCCCCGTGACGCCTCGAACTACGATCGTTGCCAAACCACTATTATTATCTAAACCGTACTTTCCCGTATCCTATCCGGACATCTAGACGAGTATAAGGAACAATAAACATGAAGTAGGCGTGGGCAAAACGACATTGAATTTCAGAAGCAACGAATAGTTTATCGATTTGCATTTATTTTATAATCTTGCATTAGCAGCACCGGTGATTGATTGTGATGCTAAAACATTAAAAAACTTTTTGCGAGAAGTTCCAGTATTTGTTTTTGCATTTAAATTACCACAATACCGGAAAATATCAGAGATGTTACTTCATACTCAAGATGAAGCACTCAGCAAGATCTATTTCTTGGATGTCTTCAACAGAAGACTGTATATAGATGCAGCTACACTCCGTGCTTGATTTATTATCTAGGTTTCGAAGTGCAGAATGCCACCGTGAGGACTTAAATGACAAGTTGTAGCACTCGATCTTATTTTAAGAAAACAATTATGATTTATTTTTAAAGATATGCTCATGTCCAAAGAAACACTCGGAATAGAACCGTAAATGTAATTTCGTAAAACGTCCCGACGATAAGAATGAAAGTTAACCAAGAATTATTTTGTTTTGATAACCTTTATGTAATAGCACTATCAAATTGAGAACAATGAATTCATAATAAAATTGTTCTGTTATTAATAAAACTTTAAATAAACTTGAGTTATCTATCATAGTTCCAAATAAAAATCGCATCGAAAAAATAAAAGAGTATATAAAAGATACTGCAGATGAATACCAAAGGATTGTTACTAAGTTAATGATGAGATCCGAGATCCGGATAGCACGAAGGACCGACACTGTCTGAGAGGAATGCAAGAGGAAGTGATTAGTCTGCAAAGGATGGCAATAGTGTTGTAATTGCGTAATGCATGGCACCAGTCCATGGAACTGTGGCCGTGGCAACAAATGGCCAAGACTGGACAGCTATCAGGCGACAATCTAGTGCAGATGTGTCCTTTAATCATAATGCATTCATTTGTGAACTGAATGATATAAATCGCTGTTGCATTCTGCTCTTTATAATGATGGTAAATATAATATTACTATAACATTTCCTAACTACCTAAAATTGGTTGCCATTCAAAATTTGTTCCGTATTTTAACATCTACTGAAACTTATCTAGAATAGGGCCTCTCATGCGCTAATTATGAAAAGATTTCATCAAAGAAGACTAGCCAGATTAAGTTTGTACAAGAGGAATGACTGCGGAGTCATTGTTTGTTCAGAATCCAATTAACTCAAGAGCTTCCAATAGCTTTAAAATTGCAATGAGTAGATTATAGAAGTCTCAAGACCTCAGAAAAGCTTTACAGCATTAGGAAACACCTTCAAGGACCACGTCTAGCATCCTAATTGATGCGTGCTGTCGTCATAAAGGATAAAGGAAATACTCCAATAGAGCGACGGTACTCTATGCGATTTAAATGACATAATGACGAAGGCAATTTTCTAATAAACCTTCGGTACTCTTATAGTTGTCGTGTCCGAACCACGGTTGGCTCCCGCGACAACCTGTTAGCCACTTCCTTCAGAACACCTAGTCAGGAATGGTCTTTTTGCCTTAGTAATATGATCACGTGATCAGGACATGACGTTCGTTGATGGCAGGACATTCGACCTAAATGGGCGTGAGGAAACTAGGACACGCTGAGAGCTAAAAATCAATATTTTCAGCAAACAGGAATCGCACAGCGCGAATGTTCAGATTTTGTGAATACTGGTTTCTGTTAAATCTGATGCTACTTTTAGTACAGAGGGATAATTATGTTTTATTTTTATCAAGTTCTTTTTTTTACAAATCTCGAGATTTTATCTCTGGAAGATTTAGTAAAATACCAATGAACTTTGTGTAGCACGAAGAGTTAGAATTTGCTTATTGTGGAATATTCAAGTCCCATTAAACTACAAATTATTTGAAAATTCCTGAAACATCAGAAATCGTCTTCATTCAGTCAATACTCCGCATCAGTTTATGTTTTTTTTCTTGCGGACCGGTTTCTACCCTTCTAAAAAGTATTTCAACTAGGCTTATGATATTTTTGTTTAAAACCGGTTGTTTTTATGGATTTTTTACTCTTTTTTGGATGTTGGCAGTTTTTTTTTGCATACATTTCGAAATTATGAAGATTTGAGTACGAAGTTGTAAGAAAATTGTAATCAATTCAAGTCAGAAACATCGAATTCGGGATTACTAGAAATTTTAGAAGATGATTCCATATTTCGGAAAATTCTTATACTAGATAAGTATATTAAATGGAAATATATGAGGATGTTTCAAGGAAGTGCTTCGATGCTGGCATATGAGGGACCGAGCCGAGTGTCCCTCTCCGCACAGATCGATACGCCGAGTTACGCAACCCGACCGGCGCCGTCTCCAATACATTGCTCCTCTTCAGTCGCCCGAATTTTGCAATTAAATATATTCTTAAGTCCCTTTAAATCCTATCCAGAAAATATAACAACTACAGACTAAGACATTCAGTGCATTATCTTAACTAAAATGGACAAAGGATCCCAAGCAGTAACACGGATAAAAACGACGACATATCGTGCAGGATAATGGACCGGTTGAAATTTCGTGACAGAACAAAGGTAATGGAACGTGCAAATGGTTTCCTGCGATGATACTGCACAGAGACACGAGACGAGGATCGCAAGCACCGTTTACGAGCAGCTGAGCCCCCGCTGCAGCCGGAGGCTCTTCGTTACCTTTCCGCACTCACTGTTTGCGACATGCACTTACACCTTCACGAAAGCACTGTCTTGCAGACTCGGCACTCTACTGTAAAGGCTAAGGCAAGCACTACTGCAAGCACCGCACTCACCTCGCCCATTTTCGCTAGTCTTTATGTAAAGGCGGATAAAAAGGAACAAGCCGCCTCTCGGTCTCGCCTCTTTCCCTCAACGGAGTGGGGTGGGTCGTCGCTAGTTCTGCAACAACGGGGACCGTTACGGTTTCCTCGTTCCAACGTAAAAACTTAAAAAGTGTGCGCTTTCACGTAGTCTCGTCGCACGGCACTGGCTATGTCATCTTTGTACGAAACTAAAACCCGGTATGAGAGAGGTGCGCGGATGGCGGAGGCGCGTTGGGCGCGACGTTCGGCGGCCTGCTTCGGGCGGCGACTGACGGTGGGGCCGGCGCGTATCGAGCCGACGGCGCACTGACGTCACACTGCGTCACGACGCCAGCGCCGCGCTGCCAGCGACGCGCGCAACCCTCTGCGCGCGGCGCCCTCTGCCGCCACCGCCCCGCTCGTAACCTTCCACAACCGGTACGTTGACAGCCCCTACTGATCGACAAGCTTTCCGGAGACGCACGCTCGCCAACGATTCTATCTTACAAATATTTGAACCATTTCAGAATTACTTAAATAACTTGTTTAGTCTAATCTTCCCTACACCGACTGACATATGGAGTGGCTTTTGTAATAGCCACAATAAGAACGTTCTTATACACAGCGTTAATAAATTTTTATAAGCATTTGATGGCAGGGCGCGCGGCGTAGGCGGGCGGAAGGCCGTCTCGGCGGGCGGCGCGCCCAGCCTTAATACTATATTGAGCACTTATTGACAAACGGTCTTATCTTGAGGGCAAACTCTCAGCGGAAGAGGGCTTATTATCACCAAAATAAGATGTAGACAGATATTTAAAGTGTCAAACTCGTTGGTAACTTTCATTTGATCAAGACTTGTGGTTTTCATAAAGCATCAGCGTTACCATCAGTTTATATTTCGGTGGCCAATAAATTTTATAGCAAGTGAATACATTTGCGTCCGGTTTATTGCATTCGTATTATGATAATGTCATAACCTCCGCATATAAATAAATTCTAGACGTAAATGTTTTATAGTCGGTGGCCCTCGAAAAGTAACTATCCCGGTCTGCTAAATCCGTAGGTTTCAGCTTCTGGAACACACGCGGATTTTATTACTTTTGATCGCAGACTAGAAACCCGTAACTCCAAAAAAGCGGCTTTAGCCGTGTTATATGGGGGTCATTAAATCTTTTGCCCGAAAAAACTTAACCGTAACATTGTGTTTCAAGCTTGAACCTTTCCTATTTCGCTCAGCTGAGCATAGTAACCCCATCGTAGAGTTCAAACAGTTTAGAAAAGTTTGAAACAAATATCGTGATAAAGTGGCCACAAACAAAAACCTAGGCACAATTTTAAACGAAGAACAAGCGATGCATTTCCGAAGCTAATTTTAGATAATCGATGAAGTAAATTGCCATCGGCCTCTTTGTGGAACATTCGTTTCGCCGTATGCAAGTAGTGATCGATCCGATTGCCTGGAAACCAGGACAAGCCATGAATAACGTAATACTAACAGCGAACTAGTGTCTGCAAATGATTGATGTCTTAAAAATATGGCCGTAATAAATAAATCACCGACTGAAAAGATGTATGAAGATCTGAAAATGTTCGGCAGAATGTATACGTATACCTAATAGTCGAAATTGTTTACAAAGCCTTTGTTATTTATACCAAAGAGATCAAAAGGGTAGTTGTAATAAAATTAGTATTTTGGGCTTCACTACTAACTTGTATACAGTTGTTATTTGCGAATATAGTACAAGGTATTACATAATGTATGTCAGCATTTTATGGAGCGTTACCAAAATAATGTTTGTGCCATTACTGTATTTTTTTTTGGTAGTAACTAATCGTAAGTTGACAAGTTCTGGAAAGATGATAAAAGAACATTTTTATTCGAACATGGAAAAATGCTCTTGAAAAAAATGGTCATTTTTTAGTAGGTACTACAACAATATAAATATAAAAAGTACTACACTGTACAAACATGCAGTTAGGCGATTACGGTAGTGGGTTTTATTTTGGTCACGAGGAAACAATACTATTCTGATGAGTAGGTTAAAAGTAAGTAGATAATCCTATTAAGTACTGCCGAAAACAATATGACGTAATTGCTATTGAAGTAAAGCCTGAACTTATTTCAAATAGGTTACCAGAAATAGATAAGAATAACTTCTGAGACTTTACTTTTCGACATCTCAAAATATGGCATTCATAATAAATAAACATGTCTGTCTGGAAAACTTTCGTTTCGATTTTCTGGTACGAAAAAAAAAAGGCCAAGTGCGAGTCGGACTTCCTAGAAAAACGGAAAATGTGTTTTATGGGAGCCCCTTATTTATTTATTTTATTGTTTTTACGTCCTAGTAGTCGGGTCTCATTTTACCCTTTGGGTACGAACCCTAAAAAAAGAAACGCTTTTTATCATTGAATCATCTTGCTTTACGCTCTCGTTGAATTTAGCAATTCATCCCTCTGTATACGAGGTGAGAGGATTAATGGCAGGGTTGAAACTCATCAATTTTCACGTCAAGCCTACCAACATCATACAGAGTTGCAAAGCTGTCAGCTCTTGATAATAATGACCAGATTAGTGCCACACTTACACCAAAACACTCGTGACGTTATATTATCTTCGATTATACAATATTGTTGCCATTAACTATTCATCTATGCTTTGACAATGACTCATTTATACCTAAGGGTTTCCAGACGTAGACACGCTATTACAATATTCGTGTTGCGTGACTACTATAAGTGTTACAACATATAAAACGTAACAATAGCCAGGGAATGAACAAACAAGGGTACATTTAAAATGCATACCGAACTAGGCGTAGTAAAACAAGTTATCTACGTCAAAATGTCCTGGCTGGACGTGAAGTGCTAACCGCGGAATACATTTCCGCCACACCGAGGGTGCTACCTGTCAGATATTAATTTCCGGCACTTGACGCCGCTTGCCCCGGTGTAATTACACGTCAGCAAATATAGACACATCGCAGGCGCTACATAGCCAGCGATCAGCCCTACAACCCCACTTGTGCACGCAAAAGCACTCGAACAATATAAGCTTTTAATTATAATACCTACTAAAATGTGATCAATAGCCTATAAAAGTTCTCACTGCTGGGACACAGGCTTCCTATATGTGGGAGGAACATAGACATACCAACTGGTAAAATGTCAAAAAATAAGAAAGATTATTTTTCTTTTGAACCCAGACGACCGCAACCATAATATAATAAAGATTCTGTGACCGCAACAAACGTTATTTTCTATGTTGCGTTGCAACATCGCAACAGTCGGGGTGAAATACTCGATCGTAAATGCGTTGAAGCAATCGTAGCTACATTTTATTCGCAATCTCCTGCAGCCTAGGCCGCCCTGGTACAATAAAACGTAAAGTTGCACACTTTTCAATTTCAGCGTCCGTCGTGCCCGCTTGTGCGCGTATTTTTCATTTTACTGGGATGTGAAACAAAAGGACTTTTCCACTCATTGTTTCAGTTGATCTAGAATTGTGAGCATTCCAACAGTTTTTCTGCGTAATTGTCGAGGATTAATTAAACTCGAGGGAGCTCTAGACTCTAGCATAATATGGGAAACTTCCGTATACCCCGAGTTATAAGTATCTGATGTATTAGTTTCAGTTCATCATTTACAACTCCGTATTACCTCATAAGTTCTTCAGGTACGTAAGACTTAAATCACTAATGTAATATTACAAAGTAAGGGTGGTTAGTTAGCAACATATCGCCACAGACAATCAGGTAAAATGTACCGATGGCGATCAATATAATTGCAATATGTCAGCTACGTGAATAATATAGTACGCATGCACCGCCGGGCTGCCGGCAGGGTGGCTCCCAGGCATAGGTCAGTTACCGTGCCTTGCCGACACGCCATGGGGTTCAATTTATATTTAATGCACTTTTAACCATTTTCTTTGTTCCGTGCGTCACTAAGAAAATTCTAATTTCGTCCTGTTATTGCGTGGTGGCTAATTATAGAGTGTTACATTTTTGAGACCTAATTTAAGCCGCTTTTGGTATTATGTAAAGTGGAATGAGCTAAGCGGTACACATGTATTGAAATTCAGTAGGTAATGAGGAATAACAATTTGTTGTAGTGATTATATTTTAGTGTAATGTACCAAATGTAATAGGAGTTACTAGGTACCTATCTACCGCAAAAATGGTCATGAGGCCCCTTGATATGAAATTCGTGTCAAAGGGGACAAAGAGATTTTAAACATAGATAATTCACAGGGTTGTTCATGATATATTATGTAAAGCATTAGTATCAAAGTCGGGGCAACGGGCCATTCCTTCGTCGTGAAAGACCGGCTGATATGAAAATTCGTCGTGAAGCGGCCGGCGGCGGGCGGGATGTCAGAGAGGGGTGCTCGGTTAGGGGGGCGGAGGGTGCACGGAGGCTCTATTTGGGTCACCCCGGGCGTCATTCTCCACGATCAATAGTGGAGTCGGCGCGCGCCGTCTTCCCTCTCGCTCGTGCGCCGCCAGTTACCTAACGCGTCTCGCACACTGCCCCACCAACATTAATTATTTTCCAAATCGCCCTTTTTATGGGAACTATTTAGATAATACTGAAGACAACTAATTACCCCATTAAGCCACTAGCCGTACATTCGATCAGGGAGGATGTATTAGACATTTACTCGACAAGAATAACCGAATGGGCTGATCCTCTTAGTCCTTTCCTGGACTGAACTGGAGGAGTTACGTAACTCAGGACAATATGTATAAAGTAATGTACAGTAAACAGTACTACTATTAAGATTTTTATCTGAGAACAGTGGATTCAAACGAGCCCTCTCAAGATATTCAGTGACCATCTTCAAGTAGAATAGATGGTGCAATAAATTGCCAGTCAGCGCTATCTCAAACGGCTCATAATTTAAAAACTACGCTGAAAGCTTATAATGAGGCGTTCCGAGTCGAGGAGCGAGCCGAAGTGGCCGCATAAATATTACTGACGAGTACACCCGATGAAGCGGGGAATGCTAACTAGCTGAAGATGGTTCATCTCCGGTGAGAAAATTGAGCCTCCCTTAACGCAGAATGGGTATGTCAGATTATATGAATCTATAAGAAACTCAATGGTACAGCAAAAACATATTTATGTAGGTATATCGAAGATACTTCATCTTTTGAAACAAACGAGAAAATATACTGATCGGTCTCAAGGGAATTCTGAGCATTTTGAGTGAATTATTGGACAAAGTTTTTACATTAAAGTTCATCGGCTTGGATAGGAAACTTTAGAGTGATTCAGATATAAAACATTTCGTTTTGTTTTCTGCTTTAGGGCTTCAGAAATCAAACCGAAATCTGGAATGATATATTACATGTTCGTATCTGTTAGCAACGTATTCTTCGCGAACATAGTAAATCATCTATTGTTAGGCAAAATACCTAGACCGCAATCCGCGTGCTTCAGAAATAGCCCGGCTTGGAGAAGTACGTTGGATATAAGGTAAACTTTCGTATATAGGTAACTAGGTGACGTATGCCGTAAAATATTATATTCGTTGGCGTAATGCGTCCATAAATCGCCTAAACTTATTGCAAATCACTTCAAAAGCCGAATTTGAAGAGATTGCGGTTTACGGGGCTTCAACCAGAAACTTTGAAACACAAATCTTGGTAAAATATCAGTTTTGCACAAAACTAGGATTTTGTGCCGCAACCTATTGTAAGACGGCTCGTAACGTTATGTAAGTAACGGTAACAAGGTATTGAACTTCTGTAACACAAATATGTACAGCATTGATTTTACTACCAGCTGGTAGACGGTGGTAGTTTTCCGTTTGGTATTTTGTCCTAAAAAGGAGAAATTATAATAAGACAGTAATAAATCAATCGAACCCAATTGGTGATGTTCATTCTAATAAAGCAGTCCATTGAGTTTGCTCTTCACGCCGTAAGCGCTATTAAAAACAAACAGATATCTCATAAAGAGATCTGCTTCTTACTAATGTATGTAATGTTTATTTTCCTACTCTACCGAAGCTATGATTGTTAGCGCAAATGAGAATCTGTTAAAAAGAATTTACTGCCACAATTACTGACATGAAACAGTTTGGACTATTCCACGTTGTAATGATAGTTTACAGCTACTAAACATTTGGTTAGAAAGCTTTTCTAGCTTTTTTAAGAGAAAAATCTATGTGCAGATTTTTAAGAGAGTTCAGAAAACTTTAACGAGATTAAATCCTATATCCGGGATCCTCTAGCAAGAAGAACTGATACGTTTGCCACGTGATCAGATTTATTTTCCTTGGTAACTGTTTGTCTTTCGCTATTTTAATGGATACTTGCAGACACAGTCGTAAACATTTCGTCTAGTACTTGAAGCCTGACGCACAATATTCAGGACAAGACACTTAACCAAAAATAGCAAGCCATAAAAGAATATTTCCGTAGAAAACCCAATAAAAGCAATGAATTTTAAGGATCACCTATCCATGGCCAGTACTGTCACAATTAATTAAATTTTAACGCCGTTTTTACGGCTCCCTACTCCATAAACGCCACATAAAGAGCCAAAACTCATCAAATGACAAGAAACGTGCGAGTAACAGATAAAATTACTTATCACAATAGACTTACGAAGTCGTAAGGTGTTAAAGAGCTTGAACACGATGATCCCTTTTAATAATAGAACAAAAATTCATCAATTATTATTCAAAATTCATAACAAGCCCCCTTTCTGAAGAAACTAAAAGAGATTTCATAAGTAAGATCCAACTTTGTGGGTCTTACGTCGGGTAGATTGAGGAATTAGAAGGAATTTTTAATCCAAATAAATAACCAGGTTGAGCTGATGAAACGGAACATTCTGACACTACAAATAGCAAGGATTAAAAAGATTAATGATTAGTTCCACGTTGTAAAGAGTCAAATAAGAGAAACGGGTACGCTACATTACGTTACACGTGGATTAGAGTGGTGCCAACTAATTTAGGGTTAGCTACAAACATAAGAGAAAACGACCAAAGATACGAAGCGTAATCCGCATTAAATATAACAGCAAGTGTAAAACAGAGGCAGTTAACGAAAGCAAAAAATTCAGAGTAATATTTGACTTGTTCCAAAACGAAAGCAGCAATTTTTAATAACGGTTGGTATTTTCACAAAATTATGTTTATCCATTGAAGTATCACGAGATGTACGCACACTTCATTTTATATAGGCCTCTTTTAATCTTGGTAAGAAGTAAAAAAAATCGGTCAAGAGCACATCGAATTGGTGCAGGAATTTGATCGGCCATCGACAAAATATAGAGCGCAAATCATTTTGGAAATAAGTATGTGTTTGAAGATGTTTCATCGAAAGATATGGCAGTGAATGCCGTTGGGACTTGGGTGTGAATGATTCAATGTGGCGATTGAGAAATATTAAAAGTAGATTTAACGAGTTTCCTTATATCAAGAAAACAAGATGTAATTAACTGATTTATAGTTCTAGGGCTAGTCAATCACCGCTTCAAACCGCCTGAAAGATGTGTCCACAGATGGGTACACACACACCACACATGTGATCGATAACAGTAGGTTGTCGTGTCAATATTTCAATATTAGATATCTATATAGCTAATACCACGATGTGCGAACAATGTGTGCAGAATAAAGTAACGTGTTCATTACGACAAAGTGACTTTAATACATTTGGTAAGCAATAAAGGCATAAGGAGATCATGAGTAAAGTTACAGTACCGCAGATCCTGAAAATGTTTAATTTACACGAGTGTTTTAATCACGGAAATGTATCAAAAGCTTCCGGATGTTCCCTCAGCTTTTTCCGTTTTAAAATATTCTAGATGTACAAACTAGGATGTGGGACTATGGCAGTGGGGCTCTTGATTCGCTAACGCTATGAAGTAGGGAGATAATAGTTTTACCTTACCTCCAGCTGAGTCGGGCGAGGTCAAAGTGAATAAACCGTCGGGTCAATTTCCGATATTAGATTTGCCTACAGGCAGAAGTGAGGCGACGGTACTCCAAGTCTGCTTTATCTTTAGCTAGGGCATTAGTTGAATGGTGTTTTCAATCAGGCGGTGGCGTCTTGATCGATACGACTAACACTGATTGAATCGGAGCTCGAGGTTTTTCTTGCTTTTACGTATACTCCTTTGAACGAAATCTAATTGAAATCTTTTGAAGAAGCTTGCGATCTTATAAAGCAGCTTCAATTCGTATTAATTAGCGTTATGATGCTGTCGATAGTAACCGCATGATTCGTTTTTACTCTTTCATTTTGTTAGTAGCTAGTTTTTCGGTCAATCTATGACGCGAATACAGGGAATGAACCAGCATATAACGCAAGTATGAAACAAATATAAGCAGAATACCATTACGAGTACACGCGCGAAGTCAACTGTTATGAAAGGCACATAAAATTCAATAAATAAACTTCAGGATTAGGTTATATCTTGAATGGGGGCTTCATAAAATCTCCAAATTCGGCATCCTATGACATTAAACGAGAGCGAAGAAAAATAAATGGAATCGTGTTAAAATTCACCGGATTACGTTCTTCAAGGGGGATTTCAATCAGAAGCATCCGGAAAACGCGCGGCCTTGCCAAATACGTGTCTCTGCTTAGGGAGATACGTATTCCGCGAAATTCAGTCAATGAAATTATTACAGAGTAAACATTATATGAGCAAGTATAAACATCACACGTCACAGTCGTTGCCACTGCCTGTATTATAGACTCATTCGGCTCAGCGTACTGAAGGTGAAGACGAAGGAAGTTTATTGCAATATGTACTAGCAGATAATATTTATAGTTCTCAGTAACTATTCTAAAAATTGCACACGTCTCGACTCCACTCACCATTGGCTGGTGATTTGAAGAGTAACGTTTTAACATTCATAGTGGTATTTTGGTAACATGATAAACGCAATATTTACAGAAACAGCAGATTTATTTGAATCATAAATTAAAAACTACCACTGATATTTACAATATTGGATATTGGGTACACCAACGAGTTTTAGTACTTAATAACTCTGTTTCCGTTCGGTTTACATAGGTAATAATTCTGTTTGTTTGGTACCTTTTAAACATAATACAAAACATATTGATTCTGAACAATGGGGCAGTGGATTAGTTGACCACGAAGCCGGTAAACTGTTTGAAAATGTTTCAGTTACACGTAGCACGGGGTGGGTGACATTTGAGAACTACGGTAGGAGGGCTGCATTAACATTCAGGGGATTAGCAAACAAGGTACGAGTCGGAGACTCAGACAAAACCTTTTTAGAGGCAGAACAAAGAAAAGTACGCATCGTTGCGTAATACTCCACTGTAGACTGACATCTGCAGCTTTTGTACAACTGAAGGGATAATTTGAATTTCAAAGCTAGCCGTACATACACCTTTAAGTCATGACAGCGGAAAAATTACGAAATCAACAGAAAAGCTTTTCAACGGGAAAGTTTTGCGATCCTTGAACAGTTGCTGAACGATTTATTGAAATCTAGTTGTGATCAGCGTTGCGTAACGCTCATTCATTTCGCACTAATTAGCTAATCCTGGCATTGGCGACGAGTAGGGTGTGCTAACCAGGCTCCAGGGTATTTCGCGAATCAGCCGGTGTTAAGTGCACGTGAGAATTGCCGCGCTCCACATAACTCAATTATGAGCTTGACAGCACCGCATAGGCACATTACCTTTATATTGGAGTAACGCTATAACTTTTTATCGCATGCATAACAGGTTTAATACCTGTGTCTTTTAGATTATAGGCATATTTGCTGTTAATATTTACGTTGGCAACATTTCTAAAGGTGTTTAAGGCGTAAACTTCGCAATCTGATCAAATTTTTACTAGCCTTAAATCTTCATAGGGAACTCAATTCTAGGCAATGTCTTATTGATGTCTAACAAATGTATTTAACCTCCATTAACTAATTACCTCAAGGGTAGAGAACGTGAAAAGTGGTAAGTGAGCTATAAATCCCAAATTGATCATTCAATTCACCGCTCGGCACAGTAAAAAAGGTCTTGAAAGGACTCCGGGGGACGGTCATCGTGTGCATGTGAGAGTATTACCCAAATCTAAACGATTATCCTTTGACCATTACTGGCTCATGCCGGTGAGATCCACTCTAGGCGGTTCGCACCGGTGGATCTGGACAGTCCCCGCGCGATTTCCGTTCACTACACCACTTAGATCAGTTCAATGCACCACGTTTTAGACACATTCATAAGTAAAAATAATCACGAAGCTTTTAACGTTTACAAATGAAAATTTGTTATTCCGAGCTGAATCTCTTAATCAAAATATTACGAAATGATTGAATTTCATGTGAGATTACGCTGAAGCCATTCGTCCATGGAGGACGTGCATCGCATACTAATTAAGGATCAGAGGGAAATAAATCAAATTAAGTATATGGATAAAAGCTTTAATGTTGTTTGAAGAAACTTAAGCTCGTGCTCAGTGTCCCTAATTCATCTCGTTTGAATTATCTCGAAGAATAAACCGTATAAATTACGAATTGGACGAGAAAATTAAGAAAACTGTAGATACGTAGGATAACATACATAGCTTAACGGGAGAGTAAATGAGCCATTACCAAGAAGCATACAGTTAGAAGTTTGCAAATATAAAGGAAATGTTTCAGGTAAGTTCGTTACCATTACTATATTAACTGTTTGGTCCAATTGGACGTGGGCGAGGTATAATAATGAATTTCGTCTGTCCAGAGTTCGCGGTCATCGGCGCCTGTACTCTCCAGATTTTATTAGTGTTAAGGACCTGGAGTGTCTGACTGAATCATTCTGGAACTTGTGCCAAGTAATTCATTTAATAATTTCGAGATAACTACTTGAAAAGTCCATTAAATCGATTCGAGTGTTATTTATTGTAAGCCTGTGTTGAATACATTATTCATTTTACTGTAACCTCTTTTAAAAGTATTATAAATTGGCATACAGTCACAGCCACAGTCGACAGCAACGACTGAGCAGTCAAATGAGATTTGTGAAAAGCTCCTCCGCTGCTTTGCAGAATTGCAAATTTTATTTTTCCGGAGCTTTGCTGCGCTCCCAACGGGTTTTTAAATGAGTGTTAAAGTTGCATAGATCACCAGAGGAAAATATTTGTTTAAAAATTATAGCAATCGTGGTAAGCTGAACTTTTAGCTTTCAAATTTGTTTATAAGTGCTTAATTAAAATGTAGATGTCAGAGGAAAGCGAATAAATAAAATATCCATAAATCTACGTCCCTGTAGTAAACTTTTTTTTGATCCAACTAAGTTATTCGTGCAGAAAACAGTTACCGGTAGAAAAAGTTGTAGTGTCAAACATTGAATTGAGTAGATAAAGTTGACAGGTGTAAATTTTCTTGCCATTTGTGGAATAGTGCTGTAGTTCCATTTGACACTGTTGTAGTCACGCAAAAAAGTAATCAATTAATTTCTCAGATAACGTTTAATTTAGAAACAAATGGTTTCCTTATTGAATGATTGTATCAAGTATCTAATTTGGATTACTTATATAATTTATTGTGGTTGATATACGGTCCAGTGGTTTAAATACGCAAATTCTAGGTGCAGTACTAGTTCGTTTCCCAATCCTGAAGAGTTCAATTACATCGGAAAAGCATCTGTGTGATCAGTAAAAAAGCCTTTCTTCTTTTATCGGGTATCTAGCAAAGCGTCTGGATCCCATCAGATTTTAGCACCGGACATTCAGCTGCACACCCGTATTTCCACAAAGTAAAGATTTTAACGAAAGAGGCTATTACATACAAAGTTGTGTCACTATTGCTATTCTTTGTAAGAACAGACTGTAACTTTGTTTCGTCTGAACTATTTCATTACTTATAAGCAAGTGTGCTCCATTTTAAAGCACGTCTGTGCTTTTCATCAGGTGAAGCAGCGGACGCGATCGTTTCTAGAATAAGAATGAAATAGGTTTCTAAAGCTTAGCAGCGTGGTATGCATATTTTATTGTTCTACCCACATCTACATGAAATGAAGAAAAATACTTTGAATTCCACCTTTCCCTAATACCACGGTTCATTGGGGATAGGTTTGTTCGAAAGCTTTCTTACAGCGATTAATAAAATTTATGAGAACATTACTCTCACTTACATGGGAGTAGAAAAACAGGGAATAAGTTCACTTGTACAAAAACTAACTGTCACACTAAATGATTTAGGTATCATTATATGCCGCACCGGCGGGATAGAAACGTTTGCGAGAAATTGGATGTGGGCGTCGTAAAGCGCTAGTTGTAGCTTCGTTATCTCTCTGCTTTTAAATTAATTAAAGCGTATAACAAGAAAACTTCCACTAATACATCTAAAAGGCTGGAAAATTTAACGTTCACTGTCATGAGTATGCCATTATCTCACCAAAATATTCACACAGTGATACGGGGGCAAAAACTTTTCCTCTTCAAAAGCTTGAAATCTGGTGAATTTTGTAAAGAAATATCTCCGATGTTGGGGCTTACATCACAACAATAAATCATGTTACACAATACGTGACTCTACACTAAACCATGACAATAAAGAGGCAGCTTCACGTACATACGTTGTCAGACACATGCATTAGTCACACAATCACAAGACTGGATGGCGGGCACACTGCAGTTAAAGCTGGATTTCATTTCGGCCTTTGAACCTATTCAATGGGGTAATCTGCGTACCTAGACTGAGTCAGAGGAAAAGAACTGTTTAGGTTTGTTAATTTAAATTAGGCAAATTATCTAGTGAGGATGGGAAGCAGACGACCTTTGAAATAAACTTCTTTGCAGCGGTGAATCAACCTGGCTAAACTCGACATTTTGTTGGAAAAGAAATGCAGTCACCTGAAATGATAAGACTAGGTCGAGTTTCGGTAACTGAATTATCTTGACAACCATCGATCAGATTAGAAAAGTTTTTGAAGCTCTGCCTCAGACAATCGATTACAGAATAAGGAAAAACATCATAAAAGGAAAGAAGGGGAGGATTTCATCCGGCTGTGTGTAGGAAAAGGCTGCCAGTGTAAATTATGATGCTATTAGAATGTATTTTGCTCAAGTATAGGGGATCGTGTTTCGTTGGGTGAATCATTTCTTAATGTATTGGATCTCCAAAAATAGTAAACGTTTTCTATAGCGTTACTATTTCGAAAACTTTCACTCATCTTCGTCACTAATGATTTAGGTAAAGTTTAAAAGACTCTTATTATGGATATTGGAAGCCTGAATATTATGATTATTAACTAATCAACAAATTAGAGAATCGTTGGTCTTTGCACCCTTAAAAAAATGACACGGCCTTCCGAAAAAGAGGAATTTACGAATGAAATAAACCGTCTACTGGCTTCGTTTTAAAGCCAAATAAATTACACTAACTCACATAAAATTTATTAGAGCACTATACATGAAATGTATCAAATTTTTATTACACAAACGCAATTAAATGACAAAACGAGTTTATTTGACGACTCTGAGACACATCAACATACGAGTAGACATAGTCCGGTCAATTTAGACCAAAAAATGAGAGTGAAGTTACATAAAGTCCCAGCAAGCTGAATTTCAGTGAAATTGTTCAAAACATAATTATAAACAATGTCTAAAAGTTCCCCATCATTCCCCTGTAAGGAAAAAAAATTATTCAAGGTCAATGGTCAAAAAAATGAGTTTTTCGCGATTTTCAGCAAAACGGTAAGTTTTATCATAAAAGTACCTCAGACAAAAATTGTAGATCATAAAATTATCTATAAAAATGTAACAAGACTTTTTTTCTTACGAGCCACCGTTTCTGAGATATAACGATTCAAAAAGTTATAAAAGTTGTTATCGTCATAATAAGCACACGTTTCCACGCCACCTATGAGGTAGTCTAGGGTAGTGAGGTTTCCCCAGTAGGTCTACTCCACGGGTCAGTTGTGATCCTGTTTAATGTAAAACTATTGCAAAATAACGGAAATTTTCAAAGATTGGGAAAGATGAAAGCGATGTAAATGAAAAAAAAAAGTGTTGAAGTTTATTTGTCTTATTCGTAAGTTTCAAATTCTTGTTCTTCTTCTTGTTCTTCTTCTCCTGCTTCTTCTTCATCTTCATTTTGGATGCAACTAAATTGCGTCAATAGCGATGTATCGCATGATACTTCGTCGGAGTCAAACGAATCCTCCATTGTTTGTGATTCAATATTAGAGCACGACCGGCCTTGACAATTTGTGCATGCCAAAGAACAAGACAGTCCGACTTTTTTGCAACCACATTTAGCACTGCATCCCTTTTTGCAGTTGCAAAAAATAGTGTTCAGCAGTTTTTCCGGCGCAGGTGGAAGTAAAGTTTGAAATGGCGCTAATATATTGTTGACCAACTTCCAAGACCCTACAGACTGGGGGTCTGTAGGGTCTAGCTGATAACCAAGCCACACTTGAACTTGGTAATATACTCGAAAAAGATGTTGGTGAGCAGCAACTGAGGTTGGAGGAAGACAAGCTAATTGAACTTGTTTTTTATTTTTAGTATTTTTAACGAAACATTCATATCAATGCTTATCTAAACAGGTAGTTTTTTTAGGAGCTCCGTACATAGAAAGAAGATGCGAAGCGGATGCCGTTGGTCATAACTTCTTGTTGAGTTGAATTACTCTTTTTAAAAACTTCAGCACATTGAATTACATCTGTTTTTCAAACATTTCGAAAACTGCTGTTTTACCCCTCCTGTAAAATGCAGGTGTCGTATCACAACCAGTTATTGCGTGTAAAAATAGTACATGATCTTTACACTTTACTAAAGTAAATAAACTTTTTGATGAATGTATATCTGATTGATGCTGAGCTTTTCCGTTCGAGCAGTGAGTAATACAAGTAAGTCAACATCTTCACCAACAACAATAATTGTATTTGTCAAATTGAATTGCTCCATTGCTGTTTCAATGCATATTATGACGATAACAATTTTTATAACTTTTTGAATCGTTATATCTCAGAAACGGTGGCTCGTAAGAAAAAAAGTCTTATTACATTTTTATAGATAATTTTATGATCTACAATTTTTGTCTGAGGTACTTTTATAATAAAACTTACCGTTTTGCTGAAAATCGCGAAAAACTCATTTTTTTGACCATTGACCTTGAATTATTTTTTTTCCTTACAGGGGAATGATGGGGAACTTTTAGACATTGTTTATAATTATGTTTTGAACAATTTCACTGAAATTCAGCTTGCTGGGACTTTATGTAACTTCGAATGTCTAAATTGACCGGACTAACAGCAATAACTGAAGCGTATAATTGCGATGGCTACTATAAAGAGATTGAATTCATTCTCTTGCACGATGCAGTTGAATCTGATCTGATTCAATTAACTTTAGGGCTGCTTTAGCCATCAGATAATTTGACTCCGAAAGGACGGGCTGCAAGATGTACAAGGTGGAATCTAACACGTGCTTAAATTATTTGAATAATCAGGGGTTGGAACTTGGGAATGGGAAGTCTATCAGTTGTGTTTGGGGAAATGCTTAAGGGGGATGCTCCAACCAGCCCGCGAAATTCAACTTTATAAATATATGAGTTGTGGTAATAACAAGTATAATTTTGAATATAAAAATTATCAAAAAACTCGCTCCATCAGCTCTCACATAGAAAAGGTGCATCATGTTAAAATCTCCGAAATCTAACTACGATGCACCTTTTCTATGTGAGAGCTGATGGAGCGAATTTTTTGATAATTTTTATATTTAAAATTATACTTGTTATTACCGCAACACATATATTTATAAAGTTACAACATGTCACTGGCCTGCAAATTGCAAAAAACGTAAAAAAAATTGAATTTCTCGGGCTACATCGAAGCAATCACCTTAAACAGTTGCTCAATAGGCCTTTTCAGAGAGTGTCTAGAAGTTTGGACAGATATGGAGATAGTGGTGTTGTATTGTTTACCAGGCTGTTATCAGAACTCCACGCCCGAAATGTCATGCGTCTTTTATGCGAGTGGTTCAAATAATGTTAATTTAATTCACCCTAACTTAAGGTACCTATATTGCTGAAATTTTGAGATGAATGATCGAATCCTGGCAAGTGCCGAAATTAATTAAGCAAACCAAGAACAAAGTCCAAACAAATTAACCACAGGCAATTAGTGATGAAAGATTACACAAAAATAAATTAATACCTGGTCCATTAATACCCAGTCTAGTACAGTCATTATATATCAGAGGTTGGCTTCTATGCGACGCTGTTAAACCGGTGAAGCATTTAGTACTAGTATTCAATGCATATGAAGCGAACCTTGGACATTACTGACATGGATGAAGGGAAACGAGGAAATCTAGACTTACATAACATAAATCCTAAAAGTCTAAAGCCAGAAGTCTTAACTCAGACACCAGAGAACAACACGAAAAAGAAATACGGGGCTAACAAGACAATGTAAGGTTGACGATACATCATAGTGTTTATGGAGTTAACCGAATTATCAACCACGAACACCATGAAGATAAATTAGATAAACTTGCAAAGAAAATGTAGATTGATTGCTCCTGAAATTTCTTTGAACAACGGATTTTGTTTACTCATATGTCAATCTGTGCGTAAATCTTAGTAGTAATACTTAAATAATAGTAACAATACTTTTTCTTTCAATTTCTGCAAAAAATGAAGATTCGACAGAAACTTTTAAGGAAACAGCTGTTTCAAAGATTCAGATATTTAAAAGCAGCTGGACAGTCATGATGCGTTAAATCGCTTGTAAAACAACGCCTTTTTTATATAAACCTGAAAATCCAATTTCAATTATGTAGGATTTAAAATCTGTTGGCAAAATGGAATAGCGTACACTTTACACACATGTGAGACTGAGAAGATAGGAGATGAGGTTTCTATCGAGCTTAGAGTGCATAGTTTATCTCTAACACGACTCAGGGCAAACATAATTACGTTCACCATGTTGACTTTAAGCGTTTAGTTCGTGAATTACCTCCTTGCGCCATATAAAAGACATAGTACCAACGTAACTCCAGCGAAAAGTTTTCCAAGACTTGCGTTATTAAAATTTTCCTGAAAAGACAGAATTTCTAATAATGAAATAGGGGTCTTCTGCAACATAATTAATGTTTCTCATCAGGTCTCAGATATGACATCAGGTGGTCTGTGGCAAGCGGCAGTCATTAGTCACTTGCTTTTAGAATGGAATGCTTTTAAAAAAGTTAAAAGGAATGGAAAGGAAGCTTAATAATTTCAAATTCAAAATAAGAAAAAAAAGAAACCTCTGGAAAGGCTCACAGTTTTAATATCTTGGTAAAAATGTTGATACTGCGGTAACAATATTGTATTCTAAACCTACACGACGAAATGAAACCATTCTAGAGTATGTTTCAAACTTTGATTTGAATTGCGGTGCCTCCGTTTGGAACTTTTGACTTGTATAAAATTGAATTCAAATTGTCTTCGACGTACGAGGGGAACATTTTCATCGTATATACTTCACGATATCGCAATTGTGCCGAACACGAACCGTGGGCGTCACGTCACATCACGGTATCACGTCACTCGATCTCATAATGGAAACTCTAAGTGGCTCTATATTCAATTTCCCATATCAAAAACTTAGTCCTTAAGAAAATGTATTCATAACAATTTTGTACTGAAAAACATTAGCACATTTCAATGTATTGATTTCTCGCCATTATACTTACTAAGTAGGTTTCAATATGAGGGATAGCAACGACGTGAACATGTTCCGAGCTTCATAAATTATACAGTGGTTCATTGGAATCGTAGAAACTGGTGGGAACGTACTAGAATTATTAACCCACCCCTTTTCCCAGTGCTGTAACAATGGGGTGAGCTACCTTATGTCCTCAGACTTATTGTACGGTTTCTATTTTAAGATTGTGATAAACAAATTCAGGAGTCTCCATAATAATGTATATTTCGGTGTCAAAACAATGTGAATAAGTAATTATTTGAGTTCATTGTCAATTACTCTTTATCAAATCACTTTGTAAAGAGTCTATCTATGCTTCACAATGGATCAAGTCAAGGTGTGGTAGCGTCGAGTTCAATTATGGAAAAAGCATTATCAGAAACACAAGTAGGTGTGTGTAATTAATTTGTTGTTAGATTTTAACTTGCTCTAATAAAACCATTAACAGGTAAGCCCATTTACTCCACCACTATTAAACAGTCTTCTCAAGACTATTACGAGAGACTGACAGTCAAATCATAATATCATAGAAAGGCTCATTCAAATTCAAAGTAAGACATCCCATTATCCCTACCCAGTAGTGAAATCCACAAGGAAATCAAAGTTTCGTAACATCCAATTTTCCGTTCAGAAACAGAGCAATACGGAGCAAAAACATAGTCTCTTTATGGAGTCGGTCGATGAAGTTTTCGAACTCAATGTAGTATAATCAATGTAGGTCTGGTAGTCTTGCAGTCTGCGAGTCTGCGGGCGCGTCGCGTAGTTATGTAACATTCAGCAGTCCTGTCTAATCAATACGGGCGCCCGGCACTTCATGCTAGGGCCAATGTACTAGGGCAAAAGCTCGAAGCACCACTCTACGGATATCTTGGCTAGCATCTTGGCACAGGCTCTCCCTGACGTTGGTGTTTTGACGTTTTAAGTTCAGAGGATCACGTGTAAATGTGCCGTTTAGATTCAATTTCTAGATATCGGTCGAATTGATTTCCGTGGCGCCCAACGTGGGATTTTGTTTTCCTTACGTAATTTGATATGTTTCTAGCATAAAGATACATTCTGATAAAACTTCTACAGTAATTAGTTTTATCTTTTCGTACAAAAATTAAGGCTTCCCTATTCTTCCAAGTTGGCAAATGTAGTCATTAGAATACATCGCGAGGAAAGAGAGCGAAATGCTGACTGTAGGTACAGTCAGCATTTCTACTTACTAGAAACTAAAAACTTATCTCTAGAATGTTCCGAGGAGGAAGTCGAACCACGCTCACGAGTTTCACAATGTGAATAAAATACCAACTCACTACTGCTTATTAAATCCTACGGCACTAAGAAGATGGGATTGTTCACGAACTGCCGGTTCAGGGCAAAGCGATTTAAATAAAAACCTATTTTCCAACCGAGTAACTACGTTGCCTGAATTCGTCTTCCAAACCATGAAATAGATATTTATCATGTAGTATTATCATAGCTAGGCCAATTTGCGTAGAATGTCTATAAAATGGGGGAACTCTCAGAATAGTAGGGGCAATGTTCGGATAAAGAATGTCAAAGTACATTTTATTACTTGCGTTGGCATTCCTTCTTTGGCACAAATAGGCCACAAATCACATTATTCTTTGTGACAGCGGAAAATGTGTTACATTTCTACATGCATTAAATTTTAAGATTTAAAGCTCTATATCATTGCATTATTGTTATTTTAAACATAATTATCCAATTTTCGCCCCGTTTGTGGGCTTGTTACTTACATGAAGAATACAAACGAAAGCGCTTTGATTTTTTTATTTTACAGGTCTATGTAAAATATTTTACTGAAAAAGAATTGTTTGGCTGGGAAAGCAACCACCAGACATATTTTCTTAGTCTCAATGCGACACTCTCGAGAATATGTGGGAGATTGTAAGCCACAGACCACATGGCGCACTTACGTAAAGAGATCTGTCAGAAATTATTCGGAACTACCCACAAGACAGAGACAAATGCTCTGTATTTGGATTCTCGCAAAACCAAGAAATATTTCCAGGTAAGAATGAATATGATAAGAATGTTTCGTAGCTAAACTAGATAATAAATTCTCACTATGGAAATTCAGCACCATAAATTCATATTACTTTTGTATTCCTTCAGTAGTTTACACATATGTAAATTACAAAAAATATCTTTTACGGGAATAACATCGAATTGCTTTAAATTCAAAAGAATTTATTTCATAACTGTTTGGCGTGTCATGGCGAATAAACATGTAAGTAGGTAGTAATGTACTAATACTTAACATTCTTATATTGTTATGGCTACTATGACAAAAAATATTTTCGTTGATTTAATAGGCATTTATATGACGGATGGAGAATCTGCTAAGATCACATCTATTGACCACCGAAAATACAAAAATCTTTCCATAAGAAAACAGAATCTTCGTAACGTCGAAAAGCCAGAAGTGAGCTTACTGATAAGAACAATAATACTTTTCTTAAAGGAAATCCTGGGGATGGGCCAGCAAAAAGGTAAGACGAAAAATAAAACTGTCTACCTACGTACGAGTATATTGTTGTCCTAGCTATGTTCGGCGGTACGGCGAGGTAATATTGAACTACAAATAACTGTGTCAATGACAAGCACGCACGTAACTCTAACAGGCTATTGCGAAAGGATACCCTGAATTTTGGTTTCAAGGACTTTCTTCAACAACCCCAGCCATAAACACGAATTCATTCGAATAGCGACACGCAAGTCCCCCTATGACCTATGACCTTTCTTATTAATATAAGTTTGACGTAAGAACACTGTCAGTCTGTTAATTTATAAGCGTAGGTAGGTGCTATAGGTAATGTCCTCCATTTTGTGGATACGGCGAGCGTACAGAAAGCGGAGATACATTACCGTCTCTTGGAAATCGATACGAAAAGTACACAGATATCGTAAATGGTCGATGACTGGACTGGAAGCCCCTAATGGTGGTGTTCATTTACATATAAATTGAGAATTTTTGCTACGACAAAAATACGTTGATGGATCCATTCCTATCTGTCAGTGTTGAGATGAAAATGGTAAAGTTTGATTCGATCTAAGACTTATTAAAGTCAGAAACAAATATAATAAATATAAGGTAAGGTACTGAATGTCTAGACGCAGCAATATTTTGGGTAAGGGGATAGCAAAATCATATGTCTCTGAAATAAAAGTCAAAAGGCAAACTGACAAGAGCGGGTCTTTCTACAAATGTTCAATTTTTCTACTGAGTACTAAAAAACTGACCATTTTACGCTACGGGTATCCTCGAACCCGTATAATCTGATAATAAAAATGTTTGCCGAAATAGAAAGACGAAATGGTCCCAGAGGTATGTCGGATACGTAATCCTATCTGATTTATAATACAGTACATGCTGAAAATATTTTGCACTTATATTCATGAAATAAAGCAAAAGCGTACACTGTTGAAAGAAATATAGGTTCATTACATATTTATTTTCCTTTAAGTGTGTTAAGGTCAGTAGTAACACCTAATGCTTAAAAGTTGGATATGTGGTGTTTTAGATCTAAAAATAATTATGGCGATGTGATTCTAGGGATACGAAGTTTCAATGTTGACTAATCGACTTTGTCGCTGAATTTCAACGCTACGGGCTACACAACATTTTCTCGTAGAATCGTAGACCATCGATCGGCTACGAGAAATTACTTCTACGTAGCTACGCGTCTTTAAACAGTCAATTTTTATTTACTCCTCATTCATCAAATTACAGTACCTAATACAAGACGAGGCGTTAGAAGAATAAGTTTCCTTCCCAAAGGAAAACTACTGAATGTTTCATTGGATCTCGTTCAGTTTACCCACAGGGGGATATTCCTACGTGCAAGGATGACAATGTACGCGAGAACTACTTGCATAATGAAATCGCAACATTTGAATAACATCGTCGAGGCTCTCAACCCTACCAGGGAAACAGGATAACTCCGTATATGTAAGTACTTTCTCGAACAACCGTAATTTTGAATACTGAACAGCTTAAGAGACTTACAAATAAGATTATTCTGCCACACGACTGCTCTCAATGATCTTGAAATTACTTCGATCAACTCCTCAACTTAATCGAGTTATTTAATCAGAGTTGGAAAACGTATGGGACCGTTCTCTTATTCACCTCGAACAAGACTCAGCTCGACAAGTTTCCAATTAAATGTTTTCTGGACTGGAATGTTGCACAACACATGAGTTCAGCAAAGTCGTTGTTAACAATAGATACGAATAGCGTAGTTCTAAAGCCCCACTAACGCTATTGTGCTCCAAGAAATATTACGAGGGTAAAACACACTTGGAAGCTGCTACCTTCGTATCTAAGCTCTTACGTTGTATTTCTTTTTTTATGTGCACCACTCGGCGATCCCAAGAATACAAATCAAATATTTATTTTATGGAGCAGCGGAAAGATGACAATAATTTCCAAAGTGAGAAATACATCTTTCGAGTTCGATGGTCAACATTACAAGCGCGTAGGAGGCTGAGTAAATAATTAGAGACGCCCTTAATAGCCCACTTTTATGCTAGCACTCCTCTAAGAAAAATTAATCGGGAAAGTAAACTGACCTTCACGCGCTTAATTGGTTCCGCTTTTCCACTCCACCATGAGCTATTTAATTTTCGTAAACAAAACCTTAATTGAAGCAGGTTTTACGATATGAGATTCCAAGTAATTATGCCATTCTCATTATGTTACATTGCTTCCATCCACTGTTGTACCTATCTACAATTCTACCGTACCTAGTCACGCCCAACGTTCTGGAATTCTCTCTCCCCGCGTAATACGTACCTGCCTGAACCCGGGGTTACTCAGGGATTACCCCAGAAAATGCTCTATCTATATTATTCTATTTTGAAGAACTTACAGTTTTATGCGAACGGATTTCAGATAAATCCTGGACTTAAGTTGTATATTTGGGCTGGAATTTTCTGGGATCGGAATAAGTCTGAACCTAAAACCTCTAGGGGTCTCATTTTATATATTTTTACGATCTCATACGCATTCGCTAGAAATGAAAGTATAATACGAAACCTATTCTTTTATTAAACCATTAACAAACAGATTGCCTAACCGAATAATGTGTACGTACTTAGGTATATCGCATCAAGAAAGGATTGTGCTATAAATTTTTATTTCTCCCTGCTGAGAACAGCGCTTGAGTGCAGCTCCGAGCAAATGTCGGTTTTACCATAAAACTGTATTAAACTCACCTCTGGCCTTTTCAGCACATAATCTAAACGAGCGAACGTCAACGTCATCCACTCGTACGACCCTCAGCAGTTTTATAATATGATGACGTAGTTCAATTTCCGACTGCATATTGTCTGAACAACATTATAACTCACTTTATAGCATCCACAATAGTAGATGAAATGTCAACTGCGTTGTGGAATCGTCTGGCACTCGTACGATCCATCTCATTCCAGTTATAGATCCACTGACAACATGGTTAGATTATACTGAAGAAAAAGGTGACCTAATTTGAAGGGACTAGAAGCAAGTAAGTTTTAAATTGGCATATTGAATTTATGTGGGTAAACGTGGATGGTAATTCCAAAAAACTATTTCTTTTTATTTTCTTCCAGATGCATCTAGAAAATACGCTTAGCATTTTCGCCTGACCTGACTTGGCAGGTGACTTGGATTCGGGACAGTAATTTGTCAATACCTTACACCTAAGTGATTTTCAGTGTTCCTCTAAGTGTGCTTCGTCATGACAGCTGATATTCTTGGGAAGCTTCGCCTCTATCCTTAAGTGCATAATGTCGCGTGCCAGACACTGAACACAGTCAATTTGCAGTAAATCACCTAAGAGGTCAGGAGTGACGTGAATCGCGCTACACGAGTGCTCTAGAATCACCTTAGACAGGTAATAACTACCTTGTGTCGGTTGCCTATTATAGGTTTGCTTGGTAACTGAAAAAAAAAAATACTTTTGTTGGATATTGTAAGCCGCAATCCTTAAACCACCGATTACAGGATTCAATGCAACCCAGAATATTCAAGATAGATCGACCAACAAACTTTGCTCGCAGTCCCGTATAACAGACAGGGCGAGTACAACCGTCCTATCGATTCAGTCTTCCTGCGCGCCTAGGACATCGAGCGGCATCGCAGCGCACTACGCCATTTCATAAGGAATTACTACGAATACGTGCTAAGCTCTTGTTAAAAACACGATCCGATAAATTAATTGCTGGTATCGTAATTCGAGATTTACTTCCACTAATACCTCACACTAGTATTTTCTTGGCATGCTGCCAGGATGCCTCTCTGTTCCAGGAACGGAAGTGGTCGAGTGCCCATTAGTTGACGTATGACAAGTACCTTCAACCCCTATATGGGGCAGAACTTGTGTCAAATATGTATGGTAGAACGTGAACTATTCAGACTTCGTGATAGGTTCACTGTTACGTAAGCTATCGATCCCGAAATTGGACAAGATGAGAAACATTGTAATTTTAAAACTAAGTACCAACCCAAATGTTGGATCCAGAGAGCCGAAATGCAAAATGGAAGCCTAAAAACAAACGGGTCAACAACTAAAAAACAGAATCATCCCCGCCCTAATTTAAACAAGAGATAACAAGTCCCCAACAACAAAATTTCGTCATAATTATTAATGACACTCGTAAAAGTTGGAAGCCGTTCAAACGTGCTTACTCGTAAGGCTCAGTTTTTGAAACGCGTAAACAGAAATTGGTAACAATTTGGCGCCAGTGCATCTAAGTTATGAAACTTGCAGCGCGACCTGGCCGGATCGATAGCGACCTCTTTAGCGACCAATGCACCAAGTTAACTGCCCGGGGAAACCGTAGCGTGTGCTTTGTTACATTACAGAAATAAGTTGCCTCCGTTTAAATCGGGTCTATATGGATTGCCGATCTAGTTTTTAAACTAGTTTAAACTGTCTTTTGTAACTGTAGTTCTGAATTCTTCGTCACGGAAAATGTGTCCTCAGAGGACCCGAGTAAGTTGAAGAGTATCTTGCCATGACATAACTTGAGTGACAGAAATCGGATTAGACACACCCAATCGCACTTTGTTCGGTAAAGTGGAACTGAAGATATAGCGAGAAATATTGGCACAAGAAACTTCCTGAACGTTTTTCTTTAATACTATTTGACATAATAGTGATGTTAACTTTAGTGGTTAAATTAAAAATCACTTATTCTGAATTTACTTTTTACTTGATAAAACTGAAAAGCCTAATTATTACAGCAATAGCAAAATATGAAGATATCGATGAATTCAAGTGAACCAAACAGCAAATGTCTTTATAATGAATGCTAGTATTTTATAACGAAAGCGGTGCCCTAATTGAACCTACAATACGACAAAAGAATCGATATAAACGATTTGAAATGGTGAGCGACCATCGTCTGAATAAATACGAACAATTTTCCTTCAGTTCGCTTGTATGAAATAAAAAACCTTTGAGATATTTCCGAAGAAGACTTTTATCGTTGTAATCCTATACAAAGTCAAGCTGGGCAGATGAAGACTTCGCCATTTTACAAAGTAAAGGAAGGATACGAAAGAGAGCAAGAATAAAAACCGATGTTGGATGTTCCGTTTTTTCTTTTTTGTCAGTAAAAGCATTTGTTCTGTTTAGAGATTTTTCTTTTAACTGACATTTTTCAAACAAATAATCGCATTTGTTTGAGTTACAGCTATAGAAGCAATTTATGAATGAAGTATTAATGTTTTACTATACATACTCGTTACAGTGTTATCCTTTAGACCTTCCAGAAAGATTTGTAAGGCTCCATTACTGTGGAAAATACGGTTACTTCCGCTAACGATATCTTTGCGTTAACAAAAGTTGCCATTTCAGGTAACATGAGCTGCTCGTACAAAACATGTTATCTCTGAGGTCTTACGAAAAACTGCGTAGAGGGTTTAGTACGAAGAAAATGATATTATCTCAGTCCATAACAGAACGTGTGAGTTTCTTACAGTACACTTATCCGTCGATGTTACGCCTCTCCGTATTCTATCTTATATCATCCGTATACTTCAATATTACATAAATTGGCTACAAAGTTTGAACTATATTCAGGGCTTAATAAGTTCAGACAAACGTTATATATCACCTTTTTAATGCTCTTAGAAAGTCTTGCGTCTTCGTTAATGTTGGCACATCACGAAGACCACCTTTGAAATAGTAATGATTTGAAACTAGCTTTACGTACAAAGGTATACCTATACCTATGTATTCTAGGTACAGTCCTTGAAGATATCGAGCGAACTGTACATGTTAGTTACTGAGACCTTAACGCAGTAAGAAGAAAGGAGGAAATATTAGATAAACTGTACAATAAAAGAGCTTTTACGACGCAAGTTGGGCGTATTTTTCTCATTGGCATGCTAACTTTATAGACACACGTTGGGCTATAAGTAAAACTAAGGTATCGTTTGTTTTGTGAGGAACAACGCCCTAATTATGGTAAAAGTAATCAAGAAACAGTAGCTGTAATTAAAATGGTTGGGTGTCTGCAATGCATTATTTTGTTCACGTCCATCCAGTCCATCAGGCTTGTCGGAATCGGAACTAAATGTTGGCAGCACTGCTAATAAACTTCAATTAACAAATTGAATTAGAAGAAATAAGTAATCAAGTATGTAGTAATCTACACTTTTTCCATGAAATTAAAATAGCTTGGCTCACGTAAGCTTTGTTACTAAGCGCACGATAACTATCGGGTGTTCTAGATCCCTATCTATCATAACGAAGTACTACCTGCTGTGTGCGCCCTATTACGAAGCTTTCCCTAGCCGTGGCGTACGTATATTTTGCAAAATATTTCTTTGTCGTCGGGAAACTTATCATGGCCAGGCAGCCGCACGCAACGCCTACCCCTTTATAATTCTACGTGACTGCAAAATTTATAAGTTCTGATACATGCGTCGCGGGTCTTACGTAACAAATAACAAGCTGTTACCGCGCCCGTAACAGCTTCAGTGATTTCCTTCCCTGGAAAAAAATAAATAAACCTCAAGCCGAAGCAGTCTGTTTCTAACCGCCCGCCCCGGCACGCCCCTCAGACATCGGAATATTCGTATTAACTTCAAATTACGTAAATTCCTTATGAAATATTTAACTTAAGCTGTGTGACCTTCGGTATTAAAAAGTTCTTCGGTCGAAGAAAATTCTCGCCCTAAGAGATTTCACCCTAAAGTGGCGGTCATTATGATGCCAGTAACAATGTTCGACGAGCCTGGAACCGAGATAAATATTCACGCCTCGCTGGGGATTCTGAAGTCGACATCGCTCCGGATAGTCCTCAGGCAATGTACGAAAAAATAATAAGCAGCGAGTATTTCGGCGAGTAACGCAATTTACTGAAAAATGACAAGCTTTCCTGCTCTTCTTTTTTGCCGTAGTGATCATTTTGAATACAGAATAAAGAAGACAATTTTCAGAAGTTAAATATGTAATGAAAATTACCAAACTGGTTTTGTAATTTCAAGATAATAATTCTCTTAAAATTATTTTTTTTATTTATTTATACACACACAAGTTAGGTTACATGCAAACAACAATAGAAGAGACAATGATTTAGAATACAGAAAGAAATACCCGTGGGCCCCAAACTAGGCTCAGCCTGTGTCTTGGCCCAATAGTAGCAGTAGGTAAAGCAGATTAAGCAGATAAGCGAACGTTCAGTGTGACACAGCAATTATTGTATGGCTTTGACCAATTATCATTATTCAAGTAGTAATTTATTATTTGAGATATGAAACTCGCTTTAGTTTTCTATTAATTGAATTTCAGTTGACGGCTGTATAATAATACTCCAAGCAGATACCCACAGACTCAAATCTATTGTACGCTATTGAATGACAGAGTATTTAACACCAACAGATGATTGAATATAATTAATGGCACAATCTGTCTGTTGTTTCGTCGAGCACTAACGAGGTAGCCGCCAACAGCACTGTAATTAAAGCTCTTCAAAAGGCGCGCGACGTTACTCTGCTAATGTTCAGATGCTCCTGAATAATATCCTCATTAGGACAAGGAGTTACACAACGTCTGCGATCGCCACCCACGACAGCACAAGAGTTATGAGGACACGCTCTCATTCCCGACATCCTGCGGGAAGTGCGGCTACTTGCGTCAGCATCGTGCAGGACCTTAGCCTCACTCTGTAGTTAGCCTGTTGTAGACGATCTCTCAGACGCCTGCAAGTGTGATATATGACATTCATCGTAAATAGCGAACTGATTCGCCATCATACACTTAAGGGCCAAGAATATTAACGATCTGATCTCATGAATGGAAATTCTCCAAGCACGTGCAATTCACACTGCCTCCGACGCGTTTGCATCTAATGAATTTACCCTGGAGATCTCTGCGAATTGAATCGAGTTATCTCTAAAAGGGTTTTCCGTTTTGACGTGCCCCATATTCGCAAGGCTGTTTTCTAATTTCACAGCCGACTGCCTATTACGGGCGCTAAAAGATACGAGTGGAGTTCTGTGTTATATGTGGAGCGAGATAAGTTTTCCGAATAAGCAGAAACTTGTGCTAACTGGAATGAAGGACAATGGATTACATAAAGTTAGAGGAAGTAGCCGCCGGGCATGAAACTATATTTTCAGCAACACTGAGCATAAAACGATGTGCGGATTAATGTTTTGAATAGACGAGTACGTCCGTTAATGATGTTGAAAAATGAGACGCACGGACTATTCAGGTGTACTCATTCATAAGCCATAATGCAAATGGCACAATGTTGGGACGGGTGTGGAAGGCCAACTATTCATGTGTTAGCCGGCAATCCCTACTGGTTGGTGTGTCCATCAATTCATTCACATGAGGAAGTAACCTTACTTTACAATTTGCAAATCTCGTAGTAGGTACTAGGCGTTGAATGAATGATTTATACTACTTAATCGGTCACGGTAGAAGCAAGTCGAGCTCTAGAAATTGATTAAGGGCCAATCACTCAATGGTAGGTCAAAAGCCGGTTGTAGCATTAGATTTCTGAAAACGAACGACAACATTATGGGAAGTACAAACCACCAACGTAATAATGATTGCATAGTTACGGTACTATATTTGGAGCAGTACAAGATTCGGCCTGTATTTTTCCGCTATAAAAGCTAGCGTATACGTGGGTATCCAGTGGAGTATTTCGCCTACGGATGTGTTGGTAACCTTGGATGAAGATGAGCTCGTCTTGGAGCGCGTGCTGTGTCCTTTGACACAAATGCGGATGCGTTCAATTGGCGAGGCGGCCGTTATCGAACCGCGTTAAACACCACGCAAGGCTGCAGTCCCGCACTTTTGCGATGTTTCATCAAATCATTGGTGAAGAACAAAGAAGAAGGATCTATACAAAGACTAATTAAAATATATACAAATTCTAGCTGACCCCGCGAACTTCGTAGCGCTACAGAATTAATACTACTACACTACTAATGCTACTACTACTACATCATTTGTTACAAAAATGTGATAAATGAAGAACCGCTCGACGATTTTGTGCAAACTTCACTTATACCATCTACTAAATAGTCCGAACAAAGCCTAAACATTTGGATTGGATAATGGATAGGTGAGCCCGTTCTTGAGTTATAAAATTACAACGAAAAGTGGCATTAATTTTTATAAATATAGATAAAATTCATCTTCAAAAAGCTTGAAAACGGCTGATCCGATGTTTCTTATATGTTGTCAGGACAAGATTTGTATATAAATTCCTTTATTACCACTTCTAATGCACAGATCTGAGTTCTGTTTAAAAAACCAGACACACGAAAGATTTTTCACTTATCATTTTAGAAAATTTATTAATTTTCAGAAATATAGCTGGACGGTTTCAGGCTTACACAGAAACAGTTTCTACCTCGGAAGGTAAATTCTACTTAGTTATACGTACAAAGTGGGACATGCATGATAGCAAAATCGATAGAAGTTTGTTCTTCAAATAACCTTTAGAACAGCTATAGGTCTATCAATCCGCTACTCGTATGGGCAATATGTTCCTTGGTAAAAATGATGTCTTTACTTCTATACTAATTTTATAAAGCTGAAAAGATTGTTTACTTGAACGCGCTAATCTCAGAAACTACTGGTTTGAATTAAAAAAAAAATCTGTTTGAATATCAAACCTATTGGCTATAAAACCAAAAGGAGCCGAGCATAGCGAATGTCAGCCCGGAGTAATGCTAGACACAGATACGAGACACTGGGTACGGTTAGCCGATACAAAATCTGGTGGCCTACCATGAACTCTTAACGCGATCCAGTTTAGGCTGTGGGAAAGATATGGCGCTAGACGACTTGTATAGCTCTATCTCTTTCGCACAGCCTAAACTGGATCGCGTTAAGAGCTCGTGGTAAGGCCTCTGGACAGAAATCGAAAATGCTGAACAGCATTCAGCCTATGCTGACTAAATTATCGGCTGAAACCATGCTGAGTTCAGACGAGAGTGAAGCATTTTGACAGCTGCTCAGCCTATGCTACTCAGCATTCGACATTTTTCTTTTATTACTGCTCAGATATTGTATCGGCTAACCGTACCCAATGATATTATTTCTTTTCTATTCTTCTCTAGAATAGCCTGCAGCAGAAAAGGGCATCGCCAATTTTGGATTCATAGTTACGTTTTAGGAAACTTCCCTCCCTTGTCTCATAACTACAATGAGTAATCTGTCGATTACCATCTGTAAATATCTTTTTAATATAGAAAGAATCAGATATGTGTTTTGATCATATCTATTTATGTGTTTTGTGCATTATTATTTTTCCTTGTTAGAACTTCCGACTCATTTTCTGAATCATCATGAAGCTAGAGGTGAACAGACTGTGACTTTGACCAAATCTACGATGACCAGTCGACGTTTTCGCAGCCGAGAGGGCAGCAAAAATGGCCGACTAGTCGGTAAACCCCATCATATTTGTCGGTCGAGCTCTAAGACTATCGAAAATATCAGTGACGTTTCATATAGGTAAAGCCAAGTCGCCGCAGCTGTGCAGTAACGGTAATAAAAAAATATTTTCTAGTTTTGAATTCAAATTACATTTCTCTTGAATTACAAAACAAAGTAAGAGGCCGATTCATAGGTACATCATAATCAATAAGTATTTATATTAACAATTTCATATAATTATCAACCCAGCTAGATTAGTCTCGCCTTTTGCAGTCGCCAACTATTGGCGGCCTTACCTAACCCCTAGTACATACTAGCTACAAATAGGATAAGCATTGTTTTTTTTTTCAAAATTGGATAAATAAAATTTATTTGTCAAAGTGTATGTCCAAGTTTCAATTCTTTTAAATGGCGTGAAATGGATAATTACTGGAATTATTTCCAATTGGAAAAGACAAAACCGAGCCAATATGATAGGATATGTATGACAAGTGCATCAGGTACAAAAGGTTGCCACACCCATAAATGTGAAAAACTGTTATTAACACATTAAATATATATTTTAATTCAAGCAACATTTTCACTTTGTCCTTTTTTGCTTTGATAAAATGTTTTTGTTTTACCAAAAGTATTTTTTCTAATTAGGCTAATGATCAATTATTAAAAATAACTTTTAGTACATCAATGTAAAAAAAAACACCACTCTCTTCCAATTGATTTATCTGCTTAGAAGTGACAGGAAAGTACACAAGATTTATGCTCATCTCGTCTCTCATCATCGCATCATGAAGTAATGACAAGAAAATGTGGCCATCTGGCATATGCTGAGCTGAGGCCCTTTGGCATTAAATTGTTAAGTTTTTTATTTCTACCTACTCTCTCTTTGTAACTTTTGTTTTTGTATTGTTTAGTTTTAAGTTTGTGCCAATAAACACAATTTTCTTTCTTCTTTCCATTAAATAAATAAGCCTTGACATTATAATGGTCAGACAACATTGTTAAATCACAACTGTTAAAAGTATCATTTTACAGAAGTTGCAACAGTAACACTTTGACCGCAAATATACAAAATGGGATCTCCTTGAACAAAGTTGATTTTTTGCTCGAAATCTACCCGGAATTAAAACAGATACACTACTATTATATGCTAAGTAGTCCTTTTTGATGTTGTAATAGCCCGCGCAATGTTGAACCGACCATTTGGGCGTTTAAAACCGGTTTTTTGAACCAATTCCAAATGGTCCACATTACATGATATAGTGCTGATTTTCCCTTATTGGAAAAAGACAAATATTTCAGACCGGATCACACTTTCCACTATGAGATGCACTTGGTAAATGTGGGCTCACTTGAACTAGCATTCTCATAGAACAGACTAACAGTCCTTAGATCTCGACATATCCCATACATTTACCTCACACATAACGGACCACCTAAGAGGCCAAATGCAGAAAAGGGAGCCCCTAACAAACCAATACCATACATTTTTTTACTTCACAAGTTTGATGGTGAGGATGCAATTCATAAAAACTAAGATTTATAGTAATTCTGTCAAAATCATGACATGTGGCAAATAAGAAACTAGTGAGAATGTGTTTGATCTTGAGTCATGAAGATTTTAGCTGAGGAAGAAGTATAAAACTGTGTACATTTGTATGTCCCATCCATTGTCTCACGATTTTAGCATCTGAGGCAACCTCAATCTCTAAAAAGTTCCTGGATTATAGATAATGCTTCAATGATACTTTGCTCTATGATGTAAGATTCTAATGGTAAGTAGAAAATGATATGTCTAGGAAACCCAAAATAGTTACTTGTGTAAAAAAAGTTGTAGATATTACAAATTAGAAAAACATCCGGTTTGTCAGTTTTACCGTTTTGCCGGTATTTGTTATTATTTTGCATAATTATCTATGAAGTTAATCATGAATTAAAAATATACCAATTATAGAAGTTATTACTGAAATAAGTTTATCAAAAGTACCATGCGTTAAATAGATGCGTTATGAATAACTTTTAATTCAAAATCTAGATAAAAACAGAAATACAATGCAAAAAAGGAACCAACGGCAGGGGCGTGGCCTTCTTCAGTTATTTGTTCTTTAAAAAACGATTAGATCGATATATTTTTTCTTGTATAACCTTCCCCTGTATGTCAAATGTAATTAGGGGTCTATGTAAACTGAAACAGGGGCTTAAATCCAAAGAAAATAATTAATACTCACGTCCAGGGACTCCTTTGACGCCATCTTTCACACACAAACAAATTAGTTTGACGTTTCTCAAAAAATCGATAACAAGGCTCGTTGCTCCGTTCGGATAGTGGTTCGGATAATAAAACAGTAGCATTGGAACTACGTTACATATTAGAAACCTATGAGTTATTCAACTTTTATATTAGAATTGAAAAAGAAAATCAAAGATCCTTATTCATTATAACTATAGACCTATAACAACATAAATTCGGGAATTATGGTAATCAGCCTTATCATCGTTGCATCACCACCGTTTACTTGTACAAAATTATTTTGCCCTAAATATTTATTGTTTGAGACAGTTTGACAATAATAATTATGACAATGATCGACAATAAAATAATTAAGATAGCTATTTATCAGATGTAGGTCAGTCATTGACGTTCCTATTGTTATCTGAGACGAATAGGATTATGTTTCTTTGCCCACACATAACAATCCAGTAAACGGACGTTTATAGAAAGAAAAAACCAACCAAGTACGAGTAGGATTCACCAGCACCACCAAGGGTGCTGTACCATTATGTATAGGTTCGCAGGGCTGTCTCATCAGCAGGGCTATTGGCTTACTTGATAGTCACTGACCAGCGGTTGTCCACTGAACTAGGATAGCTTGATACCTGATGAGGCTAAGTTGAGAAGTGGAGTGCCTCAAGAGCGTTAGAAGGATCTCCGTAGATTTTAGTCAGTACGAGTTTAACAGTTCTTTCCGTCTCACGCTGCGCTGGGTGGAAGGTCTCTTTTGATGATTCTCATTTACCACGATAAAAAACCAACATCTAAAAACAGACAGTCAGGCCATGGACCTAAAAAAAAAGGCGGACGGAACTTCACTAAGAAACAATTGAAGCACCCATAGTAAAACCCCTTCTACACGGTCAGGTGGTCAGGTCTGACAGAGGTGACCTTGGTCCGGTGGGAATGAAAATCTACCGTGTAGACGTTGGTCGTGCGACCAAATATGGGCGGAGTCAGTCGAGCCTTGGTCGGGAGCGCATCCGTCCCGACAGGCCGCGTCCGCGGTCGAACCCGACCGTTTGGAACGCCGTCGCACGACGGGACCGCGTCAGTGTGCAGTTGTCAGTGTTGCCAACTTAGTGCTTTCGGCACTAGATCTAGTGCATTTCTTGATGTTTTAGCGCTCAAAATTCCACAACAGTGCCTAGTGCCTTAACTAGTGCATTTTTAAAAGTCTGCAATTTATCACGCAATTTCGTAAAAACAAAACCAATCAATGGCGCGTTCTGAAACACAGTTAAATTTCAGAACGCACCTCTAATTATTAGTTATTTATGAAAATGCTATCTCCATGGTCGTATAACTGGGCTACGAGCAGCAAATAAAACTTGCTACAATTACGATATTCCGAAGGAAGTTCTTGAAAAAGTCGGTTCGAAAGATATGTATAAGTTTAAAGTCCAACAATCAACTCCTGGTCCCTCAACTTCTCAAACAGCCACTTCAGCAACGGTGAATTCAGACCATGATTCCAACTCTGATTCGGACGACGATATATTTTTGTTATAACAATATTCTAAATAAAAACTGATTTTTTTAAATATTTTAATTGATTTTATTTTTTTGGTGCCCTTTTATCAAAATTAGTACAAACCTAGTGCATTTTAGGTTTTGTTTAGCGCATTTCTTACAATAGCAGTTGGCAACACTGGCAGTTGTCAGTCAACGCGGGTGCACGTCGAATTTTGAAAACCGGCCAAGTGCGTGTCGGGTCACGCACAGTGTAGGGTTCCGTAGTTGCCCATCAAAATACTTATGCGAACTAACTAAACTGATTCGCTGAATTTAATTTTAAGAAGAACAATTTTCAAAATCGGTCCAAGCGTCTTTGAGAAATCGGGGAAAATACATAAAAAAAAATTACGAAGAATTGAGAACTTCCTCCTTTTTTTGAATTGAGTTAAAAATAGTTGAGAATAAAAACCTACCTATCCCCAAAACATACCCACCTATTATAGCTGTAAAAATAAAGTTGACAAACTTACATTTGCAGTTGAAGAACATGTTCTCCGATACATTTTGTTTAGGAAAATATATTATCCAAGTACGTTTTATAAGTTGGTCGACTATTACTCGTAAACTTGTAAAGCCTACTTATTCATGATAATTTTCTTTTAAATTTCGTTATACAGGCTGTTTTTTTGCATTTACGTCAAACTTCAGGTGGTTGTCACAAAAGCCATAAATAATCAATTGAAAGAACAGTACCGGGCAAAACTAATAAGGACTGCTTTTTTTTTGTTGTTGAAATTTTACCGTATTTCAGAATTAAACCCTTAATTCAATACAAATGAAAGAGAATCACCCGACCGCAGTTTACGCGCGTACGCACACATCGATGATTAGATGTGCGTGAATTCAATGACGCGCGAGTACCTATCGTGCGCCGAGAAGTGACCTTGGCGACCCTAAGCAATAATTTTACGTAATTTTATTTCGAAAATCACCCACATTGTCATTTCGTTTGATGTTAACTTATTCGAAGCATCAGCATAATACGAAATCTTAATAATGACAGTAATACTAGACCGCCATAAAAAGTTCACTGACCTCAGACCTGCTATCAGATGAATAATAAAATTTAAGTTTTGCTTGATTGCTATCGTTCACCCTAAACTTTTCGTAGTGATTTTGTTTTTATTTGTGGATAAAATTGGTTGATTTGAAGTTTTCCTCGGGCTTAGACCGTCAATAATACCTACCCCGATCTACGTAGTATAAAAAATGTTTTTTAAAGATAAGGCTACCCACTGACCATCAACTTATTTACACAAATAAAAGCGATTAGTTAACAACGTATTTACAAAATGTACCTACCTACTTAGGTTACCCGGAGGGGCCGGAGGTACTTATTGTTAAATGTTGCCACCATCACACTCTTGGCACAATCGAGCACGACGTAGGTAGCTGGTTTTCCTTCAGCTTACGTAAAACTAACACATTCGTTTTTAGTGTCGAAAGCACTAATGATCCTGGCACGTGATTCTGTTACACTTGTCACACCACAGGGTCTCGGCGACCCAATCCAATGTTCATCAAACTTTTCGACCATAGTGAACGGGAACTGTCTCCACTGATGGCATACAGGCGAACCATCTTCTCCAACTCGACATTAGAGTAATTGTCCGTCGTCTTGTACTTTGTATCGAATGCCGTCTCAACAATGCACCTACCTAGAAGCGGAATTTGCAAAACGCATGCACTGCTGTGACATCAAACACATGACTGTCGGTTCGGGTGCCGACCGCCTGCGAACCGCGGCGCGGGGCGCGGGGCGCGGGGTGCCGGGCGCGGGGCGCGGGGCGCGGTGCAGCGCCCTTGCTTTGGATTGGTTGCGGTGCGATTGATTGCCTAGAATTTGTTGAATGACCGTTGCGTATGCGTTGTGTACATGAATGTTTGCGTTTGTTTGTGTGTGATAGGGCTAGTATCAGACGCGCCGCTTTTAAATACGGCTGGTTCACACTTACGGATTTCAGTAAAAAGGAAAAATAAAATAAAAAAATACCTACCTATTTTATTGCTGTTTTGGGTCGAGAATCATTAGTATAATGACGTCCTTGAATTTGTCTAGGATGCGGATCAACACCCTGTATATACTACTATTGTGATTTTTTTCACACCCTCAAACATAATCGTTTAGCTGGTAGAGGGGGGGGACACTCGAGTCGAGCAAAAATTAGCACTTTAAAGCTTAATATTTCACAAACGAATCTTTTTATCAAAAAAATGTTAATGGAAACTATCAATATTTTTTAAAGACCTATTAATTGATACCCCACACTAAGGGGTACGCGAGAAAAAAAAAAAACATCCCCACTTTACGTGTACAGGAGGTACCCTAAAAAAAAATATTTTACGAGATTTTCTTTTACCACATTTTCGGCACAACAAATCCGTATATTTACACCAAATTACAGCTTTCTAGTACTGGGCGTCTCTGAGCTAAGCTGCGGACAGACGGACGGACGGACGGACATGGCGAAACTATAAGGGTTCCTTGTTGACTACGGAACCCTAAAAATGGTGAACGCCGGACCGAACTGACAAGTTTTCCGACCGTAGCGCATCCCTCCCGACCGTCGACCGGACCGTCAGCCGACAGGCTGCGTCCGCGGTGCGCGGTCGACCGGACCGTCGTCAGCCGACAGCGTTCCAGACGGTGGGGTACTGTGACACGACCAAGGTCACCTCTGTCAGACCTGACCGCCTGACCGTGTAGAAGGGGTTTAAGTCAGTGCGCTAATGTGGACAAGCCAGCACGCACACTTACACACCATAGTAAGTCAGCCGTCGGCCATTACGCTTCGAACGACACTCGCGGTTTTATACGGTGTTATTTTGTCTAATAAAAATCAAAGTATGCCGTCATGTGTTGCAAAAAGTTGTCTAAACCATAGTAGTTCAATTTAAAAAGCCAGGGGGATCACTTTTCATAGTTAAGCATGTCAATTTAAAGCTTATTTCTCGATTTTACGTCAATAAATTTAATAAACATCTCGAAATCAATCAGTGTTGCAACTATTTCAAGGTTCAAATTATTTTAAAATTGGGAGATTTATATTTTAAGTTACTATTTATCGTTATTGTATTCTTCTATATTTTTACAGATTTCCCACGGCAAATGATGCATGGAAAAATGATTGTATAAAAATAATAAGGGAGTGTAGACATGGAATAGGAATGTAGACGTGTAGGAATGGAACATAAAATAGCTTTAATTAAATATTTATAGCCGAAAAATACTTAAACATTCGTTTTCACCACTTAAGTAAATTAGAAGGGATTTCTAGATGTGTCGATAGCAAAAGACAAGTCTACAAAAATTTGAATCACCAAAAGGGATTGTAAAACTTTATTAACATTAAACGAGTTGTAAATATTTTAATATCCAATGTGCTTAAATTACTTTACCTTTATTTTAAAAATAGGTATCCGTCACAAAAAAATTGTAATTAAACTTAAGAGCGTATATTCCGAAAGCTGGCAACGTCGCAAATGGTTGTCAAATATTAACAAGTTTTAATTAATTTAGCAATGTTACTGTATGAAAATAAGAAATATGGCTCTGTAGTGCACTAAAAAATTGATAAGGGAATGCAATAATTAATATCGTAACACCGAATATATACTTTTAGATGTAGAAAAAGCAATTGGAAGCTTTCCAAATGCCTTTTATGCACCTGAAACGGTTACAACATCAAATTCACTGTTTTAATTGCATTCCTATATAATTTTTTTAGTGCACTACACAGCGATATTTCTTGTTTTCATACAGAAAATTTGCCAAATTAATTAAAACTTGTAATTATTTGACAGCTTTTTGCGACGTTGCCATCTTTCAGAATATGCAGCCTTAAGTTCAAGGGAGATCTTAATTAAATATTGTTTAAAAATGGGTAATTTTTTCCTTCATCTGGCATCCCTATACACACGCACACATATTTACGCCGCCGCCATTGTGGTGCTTCAATCGTTTCTTAGTGAAGTTCCGTCCGCCTTTTTTTTAGGTCCATGCAGTCAGGCAGGCAAACGGATAGCGATAGTAAATACGGTAAATCGTATCGTGTGTAGGCATATCGCCTTTGATTTTAGGGCCGATATGGTTGCGATTTAGGGAACGATCTAGGGCGCTCCCCCACCACTTCCCCATTATCACCTCTGATTTTAGGGCCGTGTGTAGGCCACATCTATCATTATAAAAAAAAACCGTAAATATGTGCGTTATAGTTTCGATAGTAAAATCCACCTTTAAATCACTTGATGACCCCCTGATGTTACGCCGGATCCACACATTGGCCCTGTTGGCCGAATAGAAGGAGACGGCGCTATACTAAGAAACGAGATAGAATTATTTGCGTCTTGCTTTCTGGTATAGCGCCGTCTCCGTTGGTACGAGCGTTGGGGCCAACGTGTGGAGCCGGTGTTAGTGTGTAATGTCACCGATCGCCGGTGTTGCCAGATTTGTAATTTTATTTTGGTAGGTATGTTGTAGTTTTGTTAAGATTTCAGAACAATTTTAGAATGGTTCTTACACAGGAAACTTTAAAAGTCCTAATCTGCTACAAGTTTTTATTTAATAATCTCACTAAAATATTTTTTTGAGCTTTTCTAATGGTTCTCTGAACTTTAATGTTTACGCATGTTTTACGTTATAGGCAATCTAAACATAAAAACTAACAACACTGAAAGGAAACGTCATTAACGTCACACTACATAACATAGGTGCGAGCTAAACCTAATTGTAAACGGTTTAAAAAATATGTATTCGTGTCATAAAATAATAAAAATAGCATAAACTAGAAGTGAGATATCAAAGGTAGTTAAATACTTTTGTTATGTGTTATCAGAAAATCGCTAACCGGCGTTTCAGAAACTAAAATAACGTAGACGCCTATGTGTTTGTAATTGTGTTCAATTTTATGTTTTGCCGATTTTCAATAGCAAACGAGTTGCTGAGTATTTTTCATTAATTTCTAATGTCTACTTTCACTTTTGAAGATGAACTCGTACATTGTTTATTGAGAATTATTGTAAATTGCATTTAAAACAAGCATTAATGTTTTTTTTTACCAACCAGATTTCATAATGAGGATCAGAAGACTGTCGGCTGTATTTTGGACAACATGCATAATAGCATTTGTTTTTATACTGTACGTGGTGACAGATTTGAGTTTCAAGTTGCCGAGCATAAAACCTGCTGTACAGGATCTTGATGTGAGTATGAAAATATTGAATTTAGAACAAATATAATTTTAATGTTTATCTTTTTTATTGTCTTTGACATGAGTCTTTTTTTTAAACAGGTTGATGTCAAAATCTCAGTATGTATTTTTTTAAAATTTAAATTTATAATCTGCAGAGTTTGGTTGAACATGCATATCTCAGAAACTACTGGTTCAAATTGATTTTCATTTGTGTTGTACTATCTATTTATTGAGGAATTTGTTGACCAATTAGAGCAAGCAAACCTGATCCTTATTATTTATGACATCTTTTACTGACACACATTTTTATACCTTACTAGCTGTTTCCAGTGGCGGCTTGACCCGCTACAACTCGAAAATTATCCCACCGGAACATAAAATCGGGACAAAAAAAAATCCTATGTGTTAATCCAGGTTATAAACTATCTGTGTACCAAATTTTAGCCAAATCCCTTCAGTGGTTTTTGCGTGAAAGAGTAACAAACATACCCACATACAAATACATACATCCTCGCAAACTTTTGCATTTATAATATTAGTAGAATTATTCTGATTTAAAAGATATAGGTAGGAGAAGATATTGCCCAGTTGTGGGAAAGAACAGGCTTATAGTCCTTTAAATAATATATTCTTTTTGCATTATGAAACAATTTAAAATTAAATTTAAATTATCCCTTGACCACAATCTTGTCCAATTGAGAAGAAAAAGCATTACTACTATTCTAAAATTCCCTCATGTGTGATTAATTTCTACTAAATGACCATCCTTCATTAAATGCCTTGTCCATTCAGTGATTTTGCCCCTAAAAATGAAGTGTTTATCATTTATTTATCTATTTTAGAATAGGTACACCAGCTGTGCATACATTTAAATAATCAAAATACATAATTATTTATATAAGAACTAAAACCTTCTTAAATAAATACCAATTACATGTGTACCAATTTTATGTGAATGTCATGTGTACATGACATTCACATAAAATACAATCAAGCATTACAATGCATTTTTTTTTTTAACGTGGTAAAAATCATCAAAGTCCTCCCACCCGGGCAGGGCGGGAGGGACTGTCAGACTTGTACTGACTAAAATCCACGGTGTCCTTTAGTAGCCTGTTATGTTCCGGGGTCACGGTAAGGAAATAATCCCGCGACCCCGGCAGGCTTTGGCCCTCTGAGAGGGGCCCCGTCATTATGCTGACGCTCTTTGAGGCGCGCGTGGGACACAACGCGCCGTCGACCTGGGCATGGTCCATGGTCGGGCAGCGAGTTGCCCTTTACTCGCTGCCCGCATGCCCGCGCCTACGGTGGCCGGAGATCGTCCTGCGACGTCCGTCGCCGTGGGCGTCATGGGCGTAGCCACGGTGGGGCAGGGTGGGGTGCTTGCCCCACCCTGACTCCGACTTGTTAGGTGTCTTTTAACCAAAATGTAATAATGTAGGTACTTACCTAATACAATACCTACTTAATGTCCGTAAGAAACCTCACACTCGACAATCGTCAGACGATACAAAGAAAATCTAGAATTTTGCCCCACCCTGAGCAGATGGCTGGCTATTTTGCCCCACCCTGAGCACAAGGCTGGCTACGCCCAGGGCGTCCACCACTGCGGGTGGGGCGGAGGGAGGACACTGTCCTCTCTCGCACGCGGCCCGCCTCCTCCTTCGCGAGCATTACTGCTTCGCAGAAGGAGGCGACCGCTTCCCACTCCGTCTCGCCCCGCAGCATGGCCGCAACCAATGCCGGGCGCGAGAGGTCGCCGCCGATCGCAGCCGTGAGGACACGGCGGTGCCCCGTCCAAGCAGGGCAGTCCTGCACCGTATGCTCCACCGTGTCCTCCAGGCGATCTTCGCAGTGGTGACACCCAGGCGTTTCCTCCTTCCGCATTAGACACAGGTACCTCCCGAAGCATCCGTGCCCGGTGAGGACCTCCGTCAGGCGGAACGTAAGGACGCCATGACGTCTCTCCAGCCACTCCTCAAAGAGGGGTCTTACCGCCGCAATTGCAGCGTAGCATTACAATGCTTGATTGTATTTGTTAGGTATAATAAGTACAAAATGACATAAAAGTAAAATAAATCAAATTAACTAAACTATGTAATTATTATTGTTGACTAGGTTTTACCCACACTTTGTAGTCAAAAAGTCTAGAACTAGTACTTTTTTTTTACCTTGGTAAAATCATCAAATGAGTCCTCCAACCCAGAGCAGAGCAGGAGGGACTGCTATACTTGCATAGACTAAAATCCACGGTGTCCTTCAATAGCCCTTTACGTTCCAGGGTCACGGTCATTTGTGAGTCCCGTGACCAGAACTAGTACCTACCTAATGTTTATTTTTGTAGTCACATTGTATGTTTGCATAGATAGACAGTTTTATTTTTACTGTGACTGTTGTATTTTACTTCAGTAATAAAATGGAATGTATATTTTAAACCAGACCACTCTAGTGTTAGAATAGAAAAGATTTTTATTTTGCAAACATGGGTAGTACATAAAGGTGTTAAAAATATTATTAAAGTTCTGCCATATTTTACCATTCGGTATGCAAACATTTACAATTTTTTAAAAAGCACTTATTTATTTATTAGCACTCAAAGCACAAATTAATATTAGCAACAGTTTTTGCGAGATTTCAGTACAAACAGACAGACAAAAATTCTAAATTCAATATGGCTTCTGTTGCTCCAAAAAGACTTCAATATCTTTACTGTAAAGACATCAACCAGTTACAATTTGAATACCAGAACTTTCCAATCAGGAAACTGAATCTGTGAATTTTAGTCAGTATGAGCAATGATATTATAAATAAAAAGAGGTTGATATCGCACTAGCACGCACAAATTGTTGAGGACAAAGTAAGACAATTGTTGCTCTTTGCTATCTGCTATCTCTTTCTATCTTAATACGTTCCGCATTATCTATCGCTGTCGTAGTTTTAAATTACTGTAATATCAACGCAACGATATCTGAACGCCATTTAGTATGAACATGGTGTATCTTTCAATATCATTGAGTATGAGTCTGAGTTTGTTTTAGTGAGTTCAACTTTGATGATTTTGCCACATTAAAATATAATAAAATAGCTATAGAATATGCATGTAGGTAAAGCAGTTGACAAAACAATTAAGAGAGTCAGTACGTTATGTGAATATTTTACTGCATTGTCTGAATTGTTCATTAAGTCCAGTCTTATCAGAACAATAACTTAGTATCAATAAGACATTCTATTACTTACACATGCTGAGTTCACTTACCTCATGCTTCACACTGTACTACATAATATTGTGTGCGAAACTGGAAGTAGTTCTAGCGTCTTGGAACCTAGATCTACCACATCCATTTCCAATAGTTTTTTTTTCTTTATTAGGAATATTCAGTGGACAGACGACCTTATAAAGGTCGCCGGAAGACGCTGGATGCAGGTCGCTTCCAACCGGTATGTGTGGAGATCAAAAGGGGAGGCCTATGTTCAGCAGTGGACGTCCTGCGACTGAGATGATGATGATTAGGAATATTCAAGGTGTAATTACAAAGATTAAAATTCACATGTAATTGATGTTTTATAAATACAAAAACAAATAGTCGGTCTCGGATCAACTACCAGTCAATTGTGACATTCTATGAAATGAATATTAAAATCATATATCACTACTTAAATGTAATTTATAGGACATTAAAGTTTTAAATATATTTTACGCAATAACGCAACGGTAAGGCATCTGGACTACTTATCCAGAAGACGCAGGTTCGAGTCCCACTCGCACCTAAATTTTTCTTTCTTCAAAAATCTTATTAGCTCATTATTTTAAATAACCAAGCTACCTATTGAATTGCTGTCGGACATGTGTCTGAGTCATATTTTTTAAAAAGAAATAACAAAAGTACTTAACAAAGTACTTAGCATTTTTTTTCCTCAGGTCAAAAAAGTTATCACAACTACTTAGTATTAGGTATTCTATGTCACAACATAAGTTATTACAAATGAATATCCAACTCTTATTTTAAAATAAAGATGAACACATCCAAAAATATTCCAGTTAAAAACTCGTTATATAATAATAATAATAATATTCCACAACTATCACACAACGCCATCTAGTCCCAAGCTAAGCAGAGCTTGTGTTATGGGTACTAGACAACTGATATACATACTTATATATTTCTAAATACATCATATTATAGATAAATTACACCCAGACACAGAACAAATGATCAAACAATATTACAAAAATGAACAAATAATATTAGGTACTTTTTTTCGCATTTCTTGAAAAATTCGGATATAAAAATTCGATTGCTCTTAAAGGAGTGGAATAAAAAATTCGACATTGGGCAGGACTAGAGATGTGCCGTTGCCGGCAATATTGCCCAAGGTGGGAATATAGGTGGAAATATTGCCGGCAATATTGCCGGGAGTGGAAATATTTGGGAATATTGCTTAATTTTAAGTCAAAGAGAGTGCGAAAACTATGTAACACACTTAAAATTAGCATTTACAGACCATGGTCTACATTATATTATATTATAATTAAATTATTAATTATTTATTAGTTAATATTAAATTAAATTAAAATATTCCCGGTATTTTACCGGCAATATTGCCCATTGTTGCCGCACACGACTGTGAATATAAGAAATTACACATATATTTTAAGATAAGAATTGACGATCATTGTATATTGAATAAATATTGAATAAAAAGGCATAAATTCGAATAATTTATTTTAATGTTCTAGTTTAATCTAGTCAACGAATGCTCAAAGCATAGAGGGAAATTCTAGAAACACATTTTTTACAACGTAACTTTGTTTGGACTAGTTAGGAGGTGAACATATCAAAACCATGAGCTCTGGGGGGGGGGGGGGGGGGGTTGAAGGTACCATTTTTTGGTTTTTCGCTTACATCTCGGAAAACCATGCGTTCTAGCAGCATAGCGTGTGTGAACAAAATAAAAAACTAAATCAATTTTCCGTAAGTTTTACCCAGTAAGCATTTCAAGATCTTGTAAATTTTCGAGTTTTCATAGTTTTCGTAAATTACAGACTTTCAAAACTGGATACCTGTTTTGATTGTCTGTAATTTAGGGGAAAAAACATTTTTAGTTTCGCGCATTTGGAAAGTTGTATTTGATATCGCCATAGATCCAGAAAGCAGTAGCAGTTGATTCAGACCCTCCCTTCACCACCCATAAGAGATGCGGAAAAACTATCTTTGGAAACTTTAGTTCTTTTTTCTTGTAAACAATTTTCGTATAGGTAGGTATTAATTTTTGGTCAAGTGTGAGTTGCCCACAAAAACACACGGAGGAGTAGGTACTACAGGGAGAGCCCGAAAAGACTGCTGCTACTTTCTGGATTTATGGCAATATTAAATAAGACTTTCCGAATGCAAAAAGGTAAATATGTTTTTATGAAAACTATACAAGATATCGAAATGGTTACTAAATAAAACTTATAGGAAATTTATTCAGCCTTTGTTTTATTCATACAAACCATGCCGCTAGGAGGCATGGTTTCCGAGTTATAAGTGAAAAATGGAACCTTTAAACCCCCCTCCCCCACAGCTCAAGGGCTAGTGGCGGGGACTTTTGATAATTATATTCACCTCCTAACTAGTACAAACAAAGTAACGTAGTCCAAAATCGTGTTCCAAGAATTTCCCTCTATAACTGTTCGTTGAGTGGGCTACTAGTTTTTCATGCAAAATCACATAGCAAAAACAACGAGTATAAGTACCTATAATGGAAGTACTAGCTGACCCCGCAAACTTTGTTTGCCATATAAATTAGAAAAAAAAAAGTTCGATAAATAGATGTTGGCCGATTCTCATAGATACCGGATAAGCACAAAAAAATTCATTAAAATCGGTCAAGCCTTTTCGGAGGAGTATGGCAACGAAAACTGTGACACGAGAATTTTATAAATATTAGATAAATCTCTGTCAAAACTACAAATAATCAACAAAAATAACATTATTTTATAATGCATTTGTTTCGGTAATTTTTACATAATCAGTAAATCACCGTTTAGAGTAACAACTTAGTAGTTTTTATAAGGCGGACTTAATGCCGCAACGTATTATCTACAGTAATATAAACTGCACCTGCAGTAATAATAAAATATACCTACTGGTGTTATTTTACTGGCAACTTTGGCAATATTGCCAAAGTTGCCGGCAATTTTGGTATTTTACCGGCAGTGGCAATATTGGGAATATTGCCGGCAGTGGGAATATTGCCATCAGGCACATCTCTAGGCAGGACTGCGATAGCTTAAATGCTAAGGCGTCTAAAGTATTTGTCCAGAACGATGCAAGTCTGAGTCCTGTCCGCAGTCGAATTTTTCTTTCCGCAAAAAAAAAATCCTAATACTCTTTTCAGACAAAATGGTCATCATTTGAATCCAAGCTGCGTCACATAGAAAATGAATTGAATCAACATCACGCTGTAGTTGGTGAGATAAAATCTGCCGTGGACCAGATTGTTGAGCAGTCACAGGAGTACCATCCTCCTCAGAAGAGGCCCAAAGAGGTTGTAAACAGGGAAACTCCTAAGGCCAGAGAATATAAGGCCGTAGGACCCGAACCGCCGAAGATGATGGTGAAGGTTCCTTTCAATGAATCGTCATGTCCTATACAAAAACAATCAATACCAAAGGCAGACATACAGGTAAGATATTATTTGTGAAACAACTGTTTAAATATAAGTAATTTAGAGGAAAGGCCATATGCAAATTAATTGCCTGTGCAATTTCTGTCAATTTATTAGTCGGTTTTTCTGGTGGAATAAATTAGGTACTTGATTTTCAAATAATTTAAAAAATAGCGCCTCAGTGTGCCCATAGCCACGGGTTATTAAATTTTAAGAAAAATATCATACACCTATTTTGTTCCTTTAGAAATTTTGTTATCATTTCTATTTCTAACATGTAGTTATTTGATAATGTCATATAGTAAAATTATCAATATTTATTGTTATTTCATATCTTCACTGATAATCAAAATGATAATTTATTTATTTATTTCGGGAAAACAAACAGATACACAAGTTTCTTAGTTTAAAGACATTACATAATAACAGTGTCATTTGTGTAACTCACAACGTTATCCACATTTTAACAAAGTGATATTACATTGGAACTGAAAAACACGACCAAAAAAAAAAGGCTGGCAAAAAAAAAAAGAAGGAAAAGAACTTAAAAAAAGAAAATGCTAAAAAATACTTAATAGCTAACAGTAATAGTGGTTAAAATAAATTCTAATAAGTATCTGTCATGCGTGCTACAATTTAGGTGGGTTTATTATGTGGTTCAAGGATCTTCTAAACTTACTAGCCGTTGTTGAGAACAAGTCCAGTGTTGCAAAATCAGTGTTATAGTTGTTAGCCATCCGACGAAGAGGTGCCCGGACTCCAGCGTTAGTGCGGCAAGAGGAAACAGCAAAAAGTGGTCGAGCGCGCACCTCTCGTCTTATGACCGTCCTCGGAACAACGTAGCTGAGTTTAGGTTTGGTTAGGTCTAAGCAGTCATATCTGCCATTGCACAAGTCATATAGGAACATAGTTTCCAGGAAAAGGCGTCTAGATTTCAAGTTTACCAATCCATAATTTGTGGGGCAGTGTAATTGATTACGACAGCGATAACGCAAGGCTTTCAAGATTTTTTTTTGAATATTTTCCAACATGTCTATATATTTTTGGTATAGAGGGTTCCATATTAATACCGCGTATTCGAGTTGCGATCTAATCAATGCCTTATATAAATGAATATAAGTATCAGTATGCCTGAAGTCTGTGGAAGATCTCATTACGAAACCGAACATTCGATAGGCGTTGTTCATAATTTTTTGTATATGTTCGTCAAGGCGAAGTTTACTATCCAGCAGGACACCAAGGTCCCTTACCGATGAGACTTTAAGTAATGTAGCATTATCTAATATATAGTTATTTTGTAATTTTTTTTTATTAATTTTGGTAATATGAATTAATACAAACATTTATGATAAAGCAGTTGTCCCACCGCCCGCACCGGCGAGCAAGCGAGTTACTATCGGCTTTTTTCTCACTCTAGAAGCGCACAGTAAGGTGAACATTCCATGTGAATAAAAGAGATGCATATTAAATCAGTAGCTGACTGTTCATACTGCCCGTATGCCCGCGAAGACTCGCTCCATTAGTTAATCGCTGAGCGACAAGGGTTTCAAAGATATACAGATAAAAAATATTGGGATATAGTACTCTCAACCAATGCCTGTATTTTTCGGTTACAATACCTATATTTTATTTTTACCGGTATTCTTAAATTGATGAAGTAGGGTATTAATACCGCTTACCGTTAAAATTACCTCTTAGAGGTAACAGAAATTCTTCAATACCTTTACCGTTTTAAGCCCTTTTTTATTTACGTACAGGCCGATCTTCTGGGTTAATCAGCGCTTGCCGAGGTTAGTCTGTGGGTGGGTGATCATCTGTCATAGCGACTTTCCTCCGTGTCTCGGAAAGCGCGTAAAGCCGTTGGTCCCGGCTGTTATTTGTAGATCTTTCACAGTCGTTACTTTTAGTCAGAAGCTCTAAAAGTCTGACAAACCAGTCTTACCATGGGGTATCATATTACCCAGTTACTGGGTTGTGGAGGTCCGTGTCGCTCCATGAAAAGTACTGATATTCAGCTGCATCCGGTTCGAGTGGAAGCCGACCCCAATATAGTTGGGAAAAGGCTAGGCAGATGAATGAGTCAGGTTTTTCCTCGTGAGATATTCCAGGCGCCTATTTAAGGCAGTTTATATAATATTCTTGCAGATGCTGTCAATGTACGACAGAATCATGTTCGACGATGAAGATGGCGGAGTGTGGAAGCAGGGTTGGGAAATAGAATATCAGGAAGATCAGTGGAGTCAGAAGAATAAGTTGAAAGTTTTCATTGTTCCCCATTCACATAATGATCCAGGTAAAAAATAAAAAAAAAATAAAAAATAAATTTCTTGAGGTAGCCTACCGTCTTAAAGCAACAGTAGTTCCAGTGAGGAACGAGTTGGCGCTAGACGACTTGTATAGCTCTGTCACTTTCACTCGCCGAAACAAGTCTGGTTTTAAGATGTTGTAATACGGCCGCAGTTATGTGTTATGTCTTGCTAGTTATTATAGAGGGTATTCATTTAGCCAGTCAAAATGAACCCTATGGCCAGGTAATAAAAGCGAGGTGGATTTTCGGTTCGAAATAGGTGATGCGACTTGCGATACAAAGCCGAACTAAATGCCAGAAATGTAATAATCGGTTCAAGTTGATTCCTCATCGATAAGTGCGGATACTCCTATAAGTTAATTTATGAAAATGTGCTGCATGCCAAATAGGTTGAATTTTCCAACTGAGCGTAGATATGAAATGGAAACGTATTCATTTATGAAAAAAAAAATGCTGTTTTTAATTCTTAACTATGATATAATTAAAGCGCATTTCACACAGAGAGCGGGCGCGGGTCGGGCGCGGGTCGGGGCGGGAGTACGGCGGGTCTAGTTCTTTGTATTTAAATGGAAGACTTCACACTGAAAGCGTGCGCGGGTCGGGCGCGGGGCGGGTCGTGCCCGTACACCGAAACGCGCCCGACCCGCGCCCGCTCTCTGTGTGAAATGCGCTTAATAGTCAAATATTATTTTCGGAGTAAACGCCAGCTAGATGAGCAAGTCCTGGGTGGAATAGAAGGGACTATCAGGCTCTTACTGATTAAAAATCCACCCTGTTTCTTTGGTTGATTTTTGCCAAAATTCACTGTACGTCCTTTCCAGCGGAGTTCGTGAAAATATAATAGCGATAACACCCGATAACAAATGGCCGTTACGTAGATGTCAATCATCGTAAAATTAAAATTAATTTCTCAGTGACAAGTATGATTGTTTAGCGAAAAACTGAATTATTAAATGAAGACTCTACTTCTTAGCTTCAATCTTTGCTTTTTAGTGAATTTGGCAAAGTAGCCAAGAAGCTGTTGGCAAGCGCGGATGCAGGGGGGGTCATGGGGGTCATGAACCCCCCCCCCCCCCCCCACCAGGGTTGGGTCAAGACCTATCATTCAAATACATTACATTATAAAACAAATTCTGTTGATATGCTTAGGTATTCCAATTTATAATGTTGGATTTGTCCTTGGATCATTAATGTTATTGTTTTATGTTGGGTATTAAAATTTTCTAGCTAGCTTCGCTTGCATGCTTCATCTAATTATTACACTTACCCGACTATATCATAATTCATATCAAAGCCATGTTTGATAATGGTTTTTTTTTTATATGATTGGTTGTGTTGTTTTGGTGATATGGTTGGCAATGAAATAACTCAGCCAGTCAAATAACCCTAGCCATTTGGAATCTGAAAATTTTTACTCTAAAAAACTAATAAAGCCGTATAAAACCTTGAAAATTAAACTTACTATTCCGACAGATGTTATAACAGTACAATACCTAACGCATATTGACAAATGTACAGTCACGAGCATTAACATGTATATACTTAACAAAATTCAAACGCAAATTACTCGTGAAATACTGGTTTCCACTATGAAATATGACCTATTTCGTAATAGAATGGCTTCCAAAATAGAAGTCTAATGAAAAGGCAAACGTTTAATCAATATGGTAGCCGAAAACCGCTTTTGAATACTGCTTATTGTATACATACTATTGCTCGTGACTGTACTCGAATTGGTACAGTGTTTGTTCGCGTAGATAATCGAAGGACGTTGCTTATCAAATGCACTTGAAACGTGATAAAGTTATAACTGTTTATCAACATCATGTATACAGAAACAGTTTGTATAGTAAAAGGTGTTCCTGGGGTCTTTTGGACTATCATATGGGAAACATGTGTGGGAAGCAACGGAAGGCAATGGAAGGCGCGAGCATGCGATCGGACGACGAGTTACCCATTACTCGCCGTCAGATCATGGACCATGCCTCAGGTTGACGGCGCGAGTTTGACGCGTCGTATGACGACACTGACGACTGATAGAGGGCTTAACGCCTGCCAGGGTTGCGGGACTGTCAAAAAAGGTAGCCATGACGCTAAAACGTAGAAGGCTCTTGAAGGAAATCAAATCACATTCATCGAATTCACACACAAATTAATAACTTCTCTAGAATTAACGCAGAGTAATGTATGCAAGATCTTCTGGTTGCAACCGTGATAGCAAGACTCACTAGTTGACTTTACAACATTTCTAGTAATAAATACTAAGTCCTTGTTACGAGTATATCTACTACTTACTTAGTATTTATTACTATAAATGTTGTAAAGTCAACTAGTGAGTCTTGCTGTCACGGTTGCAACCAGAAGTTCTCGTACAGGTAGCCAGACATTTATCTGTGTTTTTGGTGGAGCGGAAGCTGCTGTCAGACTCGTGACTAAAAACCACCCTTGAACACAAATTGCCCTTTGCGATCTTCGGCCGCGGTATACTTTTAAAATAGTCTCGCGATCCATTACGTTTAAGCTTACTGTTTGTCCCTATGAAGTATATGCCCATTAATTTAAAGAGGTATATGATATATTTTGGGTTGATAGTCTTATCTTTCATATTTATCAACAAAACAGTAATCACTTTATTAAATTAATGCAATTAAGTTAATCGTTTTAATACACATGTGAGCTATTATTACTGATATATAAATAGATTACGAGATAAACATTTTTGAATGGACAGTTTTACGTAATCAATGAAATAGCAGCGGCGGCGAAGTGTTGTGTCGTTAAGATATTTTTATTATGTTTGTTCGCGAACAAATTGTCATAACAACGGCAACAATATTTTTTATTTTTAAATTGATTCCTAACGCTCCATTTCGCGGGGGGTCACCGCTTAACTGGAGTGCACCGCTCGTAACCTGCGGCCCTTTGATTATATGTATAAAAGCCTGGCGCTCCCGCGCTCCTGTAAAATTCGAGGCAGGCGCCTTTCAGACGGTTCCGTGGATTATCCCTCGGCCGCCAATTGGTGACATTGGGGTTCATCGAATCTATTCATTGTAGGCATCCACATTAATACTCAAAAAAAAATCTCACGACATAATGTTTGTGGAAAATGTCATCGCGAAAAGTCTCAGAAAAAATAAAACGATCTATCAGACTTCCCCGTAAAGATCAGACGAACATCAATTTGTTTTCATAACATTGCAGGCTGGATAAAGACGTTTGAAAACTACTACAAAGCGCAAACTCGCGCGATATTCAACAATATGGTAGAAAAATTATCGGAAGGAATCGGCAGGAAGTTTATTTGGGCCGAGATCAGTTATTTGGCGTTATGGTGGAATAGCGATGCGACTGATAAAGATAAGACTGCGTTTTTGAAGTAAGTATTGTTTTCTGTAGATTAACCTCTTAACCCCGGGTAATTTTGAAGATGACATCTGGCAGCGCGATGACTCGTTGGAATTCGCTGAACATAATGAATGCAACGTTCGCCGCTCCAAATCTAGTATTGTATTTAGAGCTAAGCTATCCCACACATATCTGCAGCCCTTTTTTCCGGAAATAAGTTATACATACCTACTGCAGACTGGAAAAGATGTGTTTTTTCTGAGGGCCCTTACACGTTTCCGAATATGACCCTTGACTAGGTCAAATCATAGGTTCAATTCCTAGATGGATCGGGCTCAGACGAAATTCTTAGGCTTTCGATCCAACTGCATTTTTTCTCTCTCATTTTTACTCCTGAAAGGCAGAATCAAAAGTGACAGCGACCACCAGAACTTCATTGTCTCGGCGCTTTTCTGAGGGTCTAAACCGACCACTTAGCAATATCCCAAATGATTCACCTTCGTGAATGAATATCCAATGTCGTTGCGAAAAATGCACGAACTTGCAACGCCATTGTCTGGAATGAATTTAACTGTATTAATCAGAAAATAATAGCGAAAAGTAGAAAAATGCATAGATCCTATAGCATAGTTCTTAGGGTTATAACTTTTACTTAGCCTCTGCCACCAAATAGTCACATTATATACTGTACTCACATTTCTAATCATATTTTTCCAGTCTCCTAAAAGCTGGCAAGATAGAAATAGTAACAGGCGGTTGGGTGATGAACGACGAAGCCAACTCCCATTGGCTATCCATCATTAGACAACTGACCACCGGCCACCAATGGCTGATCGACAACTTAGGGGTCATACCCAAGAACTCCTGGTCTATAGACCCTTTTGGGTACTCCAGTAGCCAGCCTTATTTGCTAAAGTTGGCCGGATTTGAAAATTCGGTTATACAGAGGGTGCATTATAGAGTGAAGAAAGAATTAGCTGCTCATAAGCAGTTGGAGTTCAAGTGGAGGCAATTGTGGGGTATGTTATTTTGAATCTAATTTTCATAGCAGTAAGGATTCTTTTGCTGAAGAATATTTTCTTATGGAATTGCATTGTCTTCTTGGTCTAATGGACGCAAGTGCGATTGCGTACGTCTCTCGTTGTCAATAGTGGACAATGTGGTTATGTTTTTTTTATCCTACACTATTGATACTGGAGTTATCCCACTGGTTGTACTAGGCCTCACCTGGCCTGTCTGGCTCGCAACCACCATCCGCTCAGGAGTTGAGAGGAGTTGAAATAATGTGTTATAATTTTGTTTTACAGATGGTGTCGGTAAAACTGATATGTTTACACACATGATGCCTTTTTATTCTTACGATGTTCCTCATTCCTGTGGGCCTAATCCAAAGGTAAATATAATTTATCTATTTATCTTCTCTTCTATATACTTACATAAAAATCAATTGCTGTTCGTTTGTCTCGCTAAAACTCGAGAACGGCTGGACCGATTTGGCTAATTTTGCTTTAGAATTAATTTTGGAAGTCCAGGGAATGTTTAAAAGGTGAGTAAATATGATAAAAAAATATTCTGAGGCGGTACGAAGTTTACCGGGTCAGCTAGTACCTACCAAATAAAGACACATCTTAGATTTCTGGTAAGTATGAATTTTGGTGGATAGAGAGGCGGAGGAAGGCCAAAGAAATGATGGAATGATTTGCGAATGGCGCAGTGGCTGAGCGATCGACTGTTGTGCAGCGTGTCGCGGGTTCATTCCCGCATGGAACAAATATTTGTATGATCAGCAAGTAGATGTTCCAGGTCTGGGTGTTTATGTATTTGAGTTTCTATGTTTGAAAACGCACCCACGACACAGGAGAAAAAATAAAGTCTCCTAATATCTATTGGAGAACAATAAAAACTATCAATTGTTGCTATAAATATGTCCTGTGGATTCAAACACTAAGTTCTTTTTATTTTATTTTAGGTGTGCTGTCAGTTTGATTTCAAAAGGCTCCCTGGTAACGGAGTAACATGCCCGTGGGGTGTGGCACCAAGAAAAATTACGGAAAAGAATGTGCAAGAAAGGTACATCTACACCTTAATATTATAAAATGAGTTTGTTTGGTTAAATGCGCTTATCTCAGGAACTAATGGTTCGAATTGAAAAACTCGATTTGTGTGGGATAGTCCATTTATCGAGAAAAGCCACAGGTTATTTAACATCACGGCTGTGGTGAAACTGAAACCGCGGGGAACAGCTAGTAATATATAAAAGAACACATTTTATAATATACTTTATAATCAATAGCTTAAAGTGCAAAATATAGATAGCAAAGCAGATTAAAATAAGATCATCAAACGTCTTCTAGTAAGTGAACTGTGGCGGAGAATTGGCACGTAAACACACTGGTTATAAAGTTTATTGTTGAATGATATGCTTTTCACTCTTCGTTTTTCGCTCTGAGACTTGCTAATCATTGACTTTTTCAGGGCACAAACAATCTTAGACCAGTGGCGAAAGAAAGCGCAGCTGTACCGCAGTAACGTGGTGATGTTCCCGCTTGGTGACGACTTCCGGTACGACCGGTCGAACGAGTGGGACAACCAGTATCAGAACTATGAGATACTGATTGATTACATTAATAATAATGATGGATGGAATGCTGAGGTGAGGGACTTATTTTTATAATAATTATAAGGTACTGTTTAGCATCTTCCGGGGTTAGCACAAGATTTCTGTATTGAACCAAAGCGCTTGAAATACTTACGCCATTTATCAATGATGCATTTTTAGTTTTCGTCAAAATCGGCCTCGAGACTCATTTCAACGTTTTTTGATATTCCTCATAGTTTCGGATATAGCCATCCACGTCCAGTTGAAAAATTCACTCTAAAAATCAATGCCACTTTTCGTTGTAAATTTATAACTCAAAAACGGGCTCACCTATCCAATCCAAATGTTTAGGCTTTGTTCGGACTATTTAGTAGATGGTTTATGTGGAGTTTGCACAAAATAGGTCTAGCGGTTCACATTTTTTGTAACAAATGAATTCAATAAATGCCGCATCATTTTGTTTTCAAAGTTTTTGCTGCCAAAGTAGCAAAGCACGTACCGAGCCGCTAGTTGTATATAAAATGAAAAAGCGGCGATAAGACCCCTCTTTGACGAGTGGCTGGAGAGACACGGAAGTTTCGGGAGGTTCCTGTGTCTGATTAGGAAGGAAGAAATACCTTGGTGTCACCACTGCGAGGATCGCCCGGAGGACACGATGGAGACGGTGCAGGACTACCCCGCTTGGGCAGAGCACCGCCGTGTTCTGGAGGAGGCGGGCCGCGTGAGGAGCTGAACAGACTCCACCTCGCAATCCAGATGTTAATAGGTCGCAGGAATCCTCTATCTGAACTCAGTAGGATCAGTTTACTGCAGATTACTGTGGTTTTTGATATTGTCAACTTGTCAACAGATGAATGAGAATTATAGTGACTTTCTTAGGTCCGGTTTGCAACAAAGCAGTGACGCGATATGGATTATTTCGTATTTAGGGCCTGTTTAATCTTATATTTTCAATTATTTAATATCTGACACACTTTTTAGATACAATTCGGCACCCTCCAAGATTACTTCAAGGCTGTCCACGCGGAGGTAAAGTCTTCCTCCTTCCCTGTACTCTCAGGAGACTTCTTCACGTACGCTGACAGGAACCAGCACTACTGGAGTGGATACTACACGTCCAGGCCCTTCTATAAGAACATGGACAGGGTACTGTTGGCTTATGTTAGGTAAGTTTTTTTTATATTTCGTGTTGGTTTCATCCAGCCCGTTGGCTCTGCCCCGTCAACCTAGCCCGTTATGGGGAAAATCATTGTCTTTCCTCTTGATCTGTACGTTTCAGATTCTCTTTTGTTTTGATCGACTAGATACAATAGTTTACAAGCCACTAAACCTGATTTTAACCGACTTAAAAAAAATAGATACTTAGTTCGACCTGTACGTATGAAGTATGTATGTTTGTCCGCGGTTATAGACTGTGCCGATTTTGATGCTGTTTTCAGAAAAGTGTCCCTAACATTCGGGAAAAGATTTTAGTATTATAACAATCATGGATATCTCATTGCCCGCATAGATTTTTCCGCCCTTTTTTGTTGCTTACTTGGATTGTAGATTTTCAAAGACGTCGAATATACGAAGATTTTTGTTAAACATCCAAACTAAAAACAGTAAAACAAAAAAAAAAACTTAAAAAAGGTACCTACCTACTTCAAAACCAAACACACAAAAAGGATAAAATATTTTTCTTTCGAAGTCGGTGGCCATATTCGATGAAAAAAAGGGTAAATAAAAAAAAACAATATCCAGTCTAGACGGTGGCTTTGTTTTTTATTTCACCGACTTCCGAAAGAAAAGTCACACTTTTTTGTGTTTGGATTTGAAGTCGGTTCCTTTTTTTAGTTTTTACTGTTTTTTTGGAATTTCTGTAATAGGCCGGGCCGCCATAAGACATCTGTATGCAAAATATGAGGACCAAGTTTTGATTTTTCTCATTTAGTTTTAGGATTGTAAAGATGTATATTTTTGATTTTGTCAGCAATTATCGTGGTCTAAAAAAATATACGTGTAATAGGACGGATAACAGCTTTATAAAGACGCAATTTGCACTTGAGTGACAATTTACTTCTTGATTGTATGAAGCCTACCTCCGGTAAAGGCAGCCGAACGCGAACTGCCTTTACATCGGCACGGAAGGTAAGGAGACTCTAGAGGGTCAACACCTAAGTATTTGGCTTGCTTTTCTCAAAGAATAGACTTGCCGTACATAGTGATTGGGTTCATATCATATATAGAAAAGTCAGTTTATAAAAACGTGGGAAAAATAGGGCAGGGACTTTCAGACTTTGGAGGGAACGACTGTCGCAACCGAGGTTCGGGCACGCCGCAATCGCGGCGGTAAGACTTGGAGGAGTGGCTGGAGAGGCGTCAGGGCGTCCTCACCTTCCGTGTGACGCAGGTCCTCACCGGGCACGAATGTTTCGGGAGGTTCCTGTGTCGTATGGGGAAGGATGAAACGCCTGGGTGTCACCACTGCGAGGATCGCCCAGAGGACACGGTGGAGCATACGGTGCAGGACTGCCCCGCTTGGGCAGAGCACCGCCGTGTCCTCACAGCGGCGATAGGCGGCGACCTCTCGCGCCCGGCACTGCTCTAGGCCATGCTGCGGGGCAAGACGGAATGGGAAGCGGTCGCCCCCTTCTGTGAAGCAGTAATGCTAGCAAAGGAGGAGGCGGAACGCGTGAGGTAGAGGACAGCGTCCACCTCACGACCCAGCCGCCGCGGGAGACGCCCACGGCAACGGACGACGGAAGACGATCTCCGGCCACCGTAGGCGCGGGCATGCGGACAGCGAGTAAAGAGCAACTCGCTGTCCGACCATGGACCATGCCCGGGTCGACGGCGCGTCGTGTTCCACGCGCGCCTCAAAGAGCGTCAGCAAAACTGACGGGGCCCCCTCTCAGAGGGCCAAAGCCTGCCGGGGTCGCGGGATTTTATTTCCTTACCGTGACCCCGGAACATAAAGGGCTATTGAAGGACACCGTGGATTTTAGTCAGTACAAGACTGACAGTCCCTCCCACCCTGCCCGGGGTGGGAGGACACATTTGATGATTTTACCACGCTAAAAAAAAAAGGGACTTTCAGACTTGTACTGAACAAAATCCATGGTGTCCTTCAATAGCCCTTTACGTTCCGGGGCCACGTTGACCCAATAGACCCACGACCCCGGCAGGCTTTGGCCTTCAAAGAGGGGGGCCCGTCATATTGCTGACAGCTCTTTGAAACTCGGGCATACCCGAAAATAGTCTCGCGACGTCCGTTGCTAAGGGCGTCTCCTGAGGCGGCTGGGTCGTGAGGTGGACGCTATCCGCTCCCTCACGCATCCCGCCTCCTCTTTCGCTAGCATGACTGCTTCGCAGAAGGAGGCGACCACTTCCCATTCCGTCTCACACCGCAGCATGACCTCGAACAATGCCGGGTGGGAGAGGTCGCGCCTATCGCCTCAGTGCGGTGCTCTGGCCAAGCGGAGCAGACCTGCACCATATGCTCCACCGTATCCTCCGGGCGATCCGGCTTGCGGTGGCAGGAAATCGACCCCTGCCATATTTTTAGATGAAACTGCATTAATTACGCCGAAAAAATAATACAAACTATTAAAAATTTTTTTTTATTCCCACAGCCCACAAGAATGCGACCCTTACCATGGTAACCAAGAGACATTTAGCTATATATCCTCAAGGTTTGATTTATGTCCGCCGTGGGTTTTTTTCCCATACAATTCGCCCGTTGACCAATTTACAATTATTATTAGATACAATTTTTCTCTCTTGGTTGTGGGACTAACGAATACCGTGGCCCCGAGAGGCCATTGAAGGACACCGTGGATTTTAGTCAGTACAAGTCTGACAGTCCCTCCTGCCCTGCCCGGGGTGGGAGGACTCATTTAATGATGTTACCAAGCAAAAAAAACATGACCTGTCCGAGTCGGTGCCCAAATTCCCGAGCTCGCTTGGCTCGGTCTTTAATCAATTTGTACGAGATATGTGGGGTCGATGAAACTAAGTTTTACACTCCGCTGTAATTTGTGTTTTGAACGCAGTGTGGTGTTGCATACACGGTCTGTTAGTTTGACGCCTAGAGTACTACTATCTGTGATCCATTGCACGTTGGCAGACCCTGAGTTTGGACTTTTGACTTTTGAATGTTGCTCAAAGACTAAATCGACCTAATATTGCAAATGCAAGAAGTCGATCTATCGCAGAAGTCGACCTTATATTGCAAATGACTTTTCATTCCATATTTGCATTTAACATAATGTTTTCTTTCAGGGCAGCAGAAATAATCACAGCCCAAGCCACAGCGGCGAATGTAGTGACCACTATGATGTCGTTACAACTGCGAGACAGAGTGGAGCAGGCTCGACGCTCGCTGTCACTGTTCCAACATCACGACGGAGTCACGGGTACCTCCCGCGATGAGGTCAGAGAGGACTACGCTAAAAAGTAAGGCTTTCATGGCTCCATATTGGTTTTTGTTTTGACTAAAGGAGAAAACTGAAATACTATGGAGCCTGGTACTTTATTCAAATTGAACGCAACCACAGATAATACTGTACTAGTCGGAAGAGAGTAAAATATAGTTTAACTGAATTATATCCTAGTCACGTAAATATCCTGCAAAATAAAGATTTTCATTGTTAAAGTTAAGTTCACATTGCAACACATGTAGATTTTGGCAACACCATGTTTTACGTTCCTATGCTTACCGAATAGCTAATTATTAATTATGAGGATGGTCGTACTAAAACGCATTCACGCTTTGGTTCCGCAAAGAAAATTAATGAGGAGAAGTAAATAAAAAAATTAAAAGCAAGATGCGCCTACCGACATGTTTGAGCAGATATACTTGAGAATGCATTCAGCGTACCTAATTCGGAACGCGCTGCGCTGAATGACATTTGAAAAAAAGCTAGATGTCATTGTCACGATAGATAAGTCCGTTAGACAGTCCTGTGACTAGTGATGGGCGGAGAGTAAATACTCAGATGATAAATACTCGAGTATTTATCCGAAATGAGTAAATACTCGTATTTTCTCGTTTTTATCGGATATTTACTCAAAATGATGGATATTTATATTTTTTGCGAATGGAATGGTTATTTTTTCAAATTCAATGGCAAGGATTGTTTATTTGGGCTTTCCAAAAATTACATTACCGATTATTAGGTCTCAGAAGTCTCTCCAGTGAAGGAGAAGCAATGTGTTTCTCACTGCATTCTAACTCGGCCTCTATTTCTATGCCGTTTATCTCGTCTGCGTATCTTGGATCTGCGGATATCCTGTTTGGCTTCTGCAAAAAGTGTATGTGAGGGATTTGACTGACTGACAAGGCCCCCATAGAGGGACAAACGCCTGTTGGGGTCGCGAGACTGTCAAAACAGGTAACCGTGACCCTGAAACGTAAATGGCTAGTAAAGAAACACCGTGAATTTTAGCCAGTACAAGTCTGGGCGACTCATTTGCCGGTTTATCCACGTTAAAAAAGGGCGAAGGAAGCAATCGGGGTGAGAACATCTTGGCAGTGTCTCTCGTCATGACGAACGTCTTCCAGGCTTTGCCCTAGAGTTAAATTAAGGAAGCGCTCCGCTATTACGAAGTTTCGAATTCCAACCATCTCCGGTGCACCGTCGCCATCGGAACCTGGCACACTGTTTCTGCTTGACCGAGCGCTTCGTGGTACAATCCTCCATGATATCGGCGTTGTCTACTACGCCGATGACATGTTATAACTGTAAAATAAATAGGTTTTCTTTCTTCTTAACGACGCGGAAGAGGACGTACCGTGACGACTAGTCACTACTGATAACAAATGAACAGGGGTTGAACAAATGAACAGGTCCTGCCACAGATCCAGCAATTAGGCCTTGAGATGACGTCAATAAGGCCAAAGCCCTATGTTAGGTAAGGGTTGAAAACAAGTTTTGTTGTCATGTTTTATAAAGGAAATCGTTTACTCGTAACTTGAAACAAGTAGATTCAAATCAAATCTCGTAGTAAGACTCGGTGTCGAGTACGGTTAGGCTCAGTAAGACTCGGTAAGACTTGGTAAGATTCTGACATACGGTAAGACTCAATCAGATTCAGTTAGTCTTGGTAGGACTCGGTCAGACTCGGAATCATACTCGTTAAGACTCCGTAAGACTCGGTAAGACACTGTCAGGCTCGGTAAGAATCAGTCAGACTCGGTCAGACTCAGAGTCAAACTCGATCAGACTTGGTAAGACTCGGTCAGACTTGGTAAGACTCAATTAGACTTGGTAAGACTCGGTCAGAATTGGTAAGATTCAGTCAGTCTTGGTAAGACTCGGTCAGTCTTGGTAAGACTCGGTCAGACTCAGAATCATACTCGTTAAGACTCCGTAAGACTCGATAAGACACGGTCTGACTCGGCAAGACTCGGGCAGACTCGGCAAGACTCTGTCAGACTCGGTAAGAATCAGTAAGAATCGGTCAGACTCATTCAGACTCGGAGTCAGACTTGGTAAGACTCGGTCAGACTGGGAATCATACTCGTTAAGACTCCGTAATACTCGATAAGACATGGTCTGACTCGGTAAGACTCGGTCAAACTCGGTAAGACTCAGTAAGAATCGGTCAGAATCGGAGTCAGACTTGGTAAGACTCGGTCAGACTCGGAATCATACTCGTTAAGACTCCGTAAGACTCGATAAGACATGGTCTGACTCGGTAAGAAACGGTCAGACTCGGTAAGACTCAGTAAGAATCGGTTAGACTCAGTCTGACTCGGAGTCAGACTCGGTCAGACTTGGTAAGACTCGGTCAGACTTAGGAAAACTCGGTCAGACTCGATATCATACTCGTTAAGACTCCGTAAGACTCGGTCAGACTCAGTAAGAATCGAACTGACTCGGTCAGACTCGAAATCGTACTCGACACCGTAAGACTATAAGACTTGGTCGGACTCGAAGTCATGCTCGTTAAGACTCCGTAAGACTCGGTAAGACTCAGTCATACTCGGAATTAGGATCAGAATCGGAGTCAGTCTGACGGATACACTCAGATATACTCGGTTAGATTTGATCAGACAAAAATGTGCGGTCGCGCGTCCGCATCAGTTCTACTTTATAATTAATTAGAAAATGAAAATGTATGTATTATTCAAGGTTTTGATTGGAAAATTGAAAAAAAAAACAACGTATTTGGAAAAAACTGGAATATTTCCTACTTTTTCTAACGCTTTTAGTAATAGTTATTATTAAAGTGATTAAAAAAGTACTTTACGAATCGTATATTATCAGATTTTCATGAATTTCAATCATTTTTCTTGTAAAATAACAAAATTTACGATGAACAAATGTAACATAAACTGTAAGTAGTATTTATCCACTGTTTTGGATAAAAACTCGAGTAAAAATGGAAATTTATTGAGTATTTACTCATTTTGAGTATTTATCCGGATAAAAACCCATCACTACCTGTGACTGCTTGCGTTCCGTTTGGTGTGTTTTTTGGTGTATATTTGATCTCATTTTAATTTCTCACGACTCTGGCTTGCTTCTTTGTATTCGATTGATTCTGTGAACGATAATTACCGGCTCGCTACACTGGACTACGATTAACCTCTTGACTTGGCTTTTGAAGACTGGGAAAATCGTGTTTTTGTTTTCTGGACGTAGGTACCTAACCAACATGTTTCATTTTCTTGAATGGTCATGTTGTTACTATGGTTTGGTATTTGGGATGGGCACGGTCATCATCTGCCTAGCCTTTTCCCAACTACATTGGGGTCGGCTTCCAGTCAAACCAGATGCAGCTGAATAGGTATCAGTATTTTACAAGGAGCGACTGCTATCGGACCTCCACAACCCAGTAACTGGGCAATACGATACCCCATGGTAAGACGTTGTCAGACTTTTAGAGCTTCTGACTAACAGTTACGATTATCAAAGATCTACAAATGACAGCCGGGACCAACGGCTTTACGTGCTTTCCGAGGCACGGAGGAAACTCACTATGTCAGATGGTCACCCATCCACAGACCAACCTCGTCAAGCACGGCTAAACCCGGAAGATCGGCCTGTGCGGCTGTTATTATTTAGCCACGAGCTCCTCGGGTGGGATGGGCACGGTATCAAGACAATATTTACCCACCTGCACCTTTTTTTAGATGGAATATTAGTAAGAAAGGATTTTGATTAATAAATTCACATAAAAAAATGCTTGAGTATTGTTTTTTTTATTTTATTTCCTCATCTTTTACCTTACAGTCCCAAGAAAATACAACTGTCAAAGCGACACAGCGGATTAACAATCAGAATACGCAAAAAACACGGAGTAATAAATTATTTTGGGTGACTTATAGTCACCCAGTGCAATCAACAGCCGCAGCTCGCTAACTTCGTGTCCGTGGCCTTAGAGATTTCTCTTTACAGGATAATTTGGCCTTTGCACTGGCAATAAAATAGAGCGCATCATCTATATTGCAGAGTTAAGACCGCTCAAAAGACACTGGGTGGGGACCAGACTTTTTTTGCAGTAGAGCGCCACTGGGATCTAAAGTCCCCACGGGCGTTTGACCTTTCCGCACTCCAACTTAATCGTTATTGCTTCCGAATGAAGTATTAGTTTCCCAGTCCGAAGGTTTTTAATAATCTGTTACTAGATGCCACGCGTATAAACGTGAGTTGAGTAGCACAAGTGCGTATTTGTAATAATAAGTTATAATTGGGCTAAAACTCTGCACAGCGCCATCTATTGACATGATTAAAACTTCTCTACATCTATACAAAGTACTAAATCTTCATATGTATTATTTTCTCGAAAATGCAGGCAATTTCCAGCTCGAAACTTGAGATAAGGCTGTCTATTGTGCAGTATTATCTGTTATGATTTTCTTTGCAGTGGTTAAATTTTCTCAGAATAAAGTACCAAAAAAAATCATGTCCTTTTAGGTATAGGATAAACGTCGATATTGCTGATTTTTTTCTATTTCAGAGGTAGGGAGTAGGGAAATTCTGACTCGATTGAATTAAATCAATACCCACGACAAATAATAAATTATGATTTTATAATGACGAACATAGACCACTGTGCCTTCAAAACGTTGAAGAATACATCATGAAGAAACCCAGCATTTGTCCTAAAACCAATATTTCGAAATGACATGTAGATGTCGCATGTTTAAAAATGTATAATTGCCGTGTTCTAGCAACCCGCGTGGTGAACTAATACCTCCCTCATACAGAGGAGGCATGGGTCCCAGCTGTGGGAACGATATAGGATGATGATGACGATTATGATGAAACCGCGGTAAAAGTGAAACTTTTTCACAGCTGATGCAAACTATAGGCGCCGCCAACGACAATATAATACTAGACTCCTAATAACAGGCGACCGATGTCTGCCAACACATTAGGCAAAAAAGTCTTATATCCGTCTCATTTCAACCAATCCTGTGAGCCGTAAACATACGTTGAGACAGAACAGACCTTGAGTTAGCCAATCACAACGCAGTACCCCGCCCCCCTCGCTTACGTAGTACCTCAGCGAGTTGGCAGAATAGTTTTGTTCGTTGGATCGTGCAATGCGTAGTCTAGTAATATATAGTCGTTGGGCGCCGCCATATTGGCCTCGGCTGCTCTGACGAGCGCCTTGCACTTTATCCCTACTCCGCGGCCGACCGTCACGCGACATGCAACACACAGACGAAAAAGTTAGAGACGATGTAATAAAAGTTTCACTTTAAAAACAGTTACTAAATCGTGTTTTCTTTACAGAATGCTAACAGCAATAAAATACAGTCAATCAGCTATCCAACAAGCAGCCTACTACCTCCTCAACCAGCCTCTAATAGTGGACCAAGCACAAGAGGACATCTACTTCGACGTGGACGACATCTGGCGGTCGCACGACGAGATACCGACGCGCATCACGATCGCACTGGATGTCGTGTCGCCTTCCAGACGAGTCGTGTTGTATAACGCGCTCGCGTTCAGACGACACGAGATTATGACAGTGTTGGTGTCGTCGCCGCATGTTGAGGTGAGTTACAAGTTACTATAGCACTGGATGTCGTGTCGCCTTCCAGACGAGTCGTGTTGTATAACGCGCTCGCGTTCAGACGACACGAGATTATGACAGTGTTGGTGTCGTCGCCGAATGTTGAGGTGAGTTACAAGTTACTATAGCACTGGATGTCGTGTCGCCTTCCAGACGAGTCGTGTTGTATAACGCGCTCGCGTTCAGACGACACGAGATTATGACTGTGTTGGTGTCGTCGCCGCATGTTGAGGTGAGTTACAAGTTAGTGAGTTACAAAATAAAATTATAATAATAATAATAATAAAACCGCAGGGCAGCTTGTGGCGAGCTGTTGGGCAGTTGCGACCCCACGGACCTGATCTCCCGGGAGATATCTCTTTCCTCATCTCTGGCTTGCCTTTATTGGCTGGTCAGAGTGAACACTGACGAGGAACAGATCTCCCACCTCTTTCTTGCCTTTACTGGCTGGCTAGAGTGGAGATTCGCAAGAGCAAACGTGCTCGGAGGAAGGAAGTATTTCAGTAAGTGTTTGTAGGGATCGACCATACTTCCGGGTTCCTGGTCGATTCTGAGAACCGTGGAATACCTCTCCACTCCTCAAGCACCTCAGGATATGTTACCCCCTTGTCGCTACGTCACCTGGTGCTAGCGATATGTTTGGGGGTCCATTTGTTGAGTGTGCAAGTCACCCCCTGCCAACGTATCTATGTATATAAAACATTGATTAGGCAGGGGCCATAGTCTTTCCATAGATATTATATAACCAGTCCACCAAACCCACCAAACGCCATAACCCTGTCTTTTGTTTCCATATTCCGCAATAGTCCAACTCCAACCGGGGGTTGACCTTGGATATACTGGCATAGTGCATACAGGGTTAACCGCCGGTTAGAGCCTCATTTCATTTAAATTGCGTAAAGGGCCTCTGCAAGATGGCTTCGGCTCCTGGCATGCCCTCTAAAAGTCCGGGATCCCATGATGCCGAGATCTTAAAAGATATAGATAATAATAATAATAATAATTAGGTCCACATAATATGTACCTCTATTTGTACATGAAGTATAAATAAATAAAACATTTACAGGTGTTCGACCCCGAAGGCAACCCTATGATGGCCCAGATCTCGCCCGTGGTAGCAGGTGACAAGCGCCTCGCGTTCGCTGCCAACAAGTACCAGCTCTCATTCCCGGCCGTCGTCGAACCTCTCGCTCTCACCGTGTACACTATCTCGCTCAGAGATAATACTAGGCTGAATAAGTGAGTCTATTTGATGTTAGTTTGTGAGAAACATCTCTTTATATTTTTTCCATTCGTAATTTTTTATATCTGTTAAAATCACCAAATGAGTCGTCACACGGACGGAAGGGACTCTCAGATTCGTACTGACTAAAATCCATGGTGTCCTTTAATTAATAGCCCTTTACGTTCGGTGTCACGGTTACCTAAGACAGTCCCGCGACTCCAGCAGTCTTTGGTCCTGTAAGGGAGGACCCGGGCATGGTCCATAATCGAACGGCAAGTCACGCATTACTCGCCGTCCGCATGCCCGCGCCTACTGTGGCCGGTCCGATGCCGTGAGCGTCTCCCGCGGTGGCTGTGTTGTGAGGTGGAGGCTGTCTTCTCTCTCACGGCACCCGCCTCCGCCTTCGTTAGCATGACAGTTTCGCAGAAGCACCATACCGCCTGTGTAACGACATTTTTAGGTTTTAAAATCATCCTTTTTCTATAAAAATATATATGTATATCATAAGCAGAAGTCAGGCGGAGCAGAAGGGTCTGTAACACTTTATACTGACAAAAACTGCCCTACTTATCGATCATGCTTACGGGGCAAACATGGCTAGAAATTGCCACAACCTCTCTGGTTTGAAAGGAGAAAGGGGAGGCCTTTGCCCACAATTGGGACACAGTACAGGCTATAAAAAAAATGTATTCTCGTCGTCCCGCTGCAGTCCCATCAGTGGGAACATTTGAAGCTGACGTCACACCGGCTTAAACATCATCCATCGTACCACAACCAGTTAAACATCTGTTGAACACTTGTCTAAAAAAAGGTGTAACTGCAAAACGACCGTTATATCAACGTGAAAAGCCGTTATGCAGTTGACAGTTTTTTTAAACAAGTGTTCAAGAAATGTTTAACTTTTTTTGTACTAAGACCCTATAAATTCCACAGATACACATCCTACTCCCGTGTCCGTGTGTATAACGCGGACTACTGGACAGTAGACCTTCCGAAGATGTTTCCAGTAGACCAGCCGTCTGCTCGTCTCATGGAAGACATTACCATACAAGCCGGCAACAGTACCCGTGTCGTCATCACCATGGATGGACTTATTAAAGCGATTGTATCGCCTGAAGGGACTACTACACCTGTTCATATGGACTTTGCGCAGTAAGTGTTTTGGTTATTTAGAGTACGGTTAAGCAACGCTTCCCAAGGTCACTTCGTAGATGGGTGACCATCGTGAGGTTTAGTGGGGAAAAAAATTACAGTGCAAACAACATGTTGTACCCATAGTATTTTCTAGATCGATGCAATCCAGCATCATATCCTAGGTAAAACATGCTGAGGCTGCGTTTCCACTGAGGCGGAGCGGAGCGGAGTTGAGCGGAGCGGAGGAAATTCACCAATCACACGGCTTGAGTGGAGAAGAGATGTGGATTTCAGGCCATGTGATTGGTGAATCGCTCTCCGTTCCGCTCCGCCTCAGTGGAAACGCAGCCTTACTTTTACAGTTTTTAACCGACTTCAAAAAGGAGGAGGTTCTCATTTAGAGTTCTGTACTTCAAAGGAAAAAACAGTAGAACGACAAAAATCATGATCATTTTGTCCGTCTGTGAAAACTTTTTCTTAGGAAGGAGGTATCAACCTGAAATTTTATATCAAATACTCAAACCTGTGATCCTTATGAGTCCTCCCACCCCGGGCAGGGCGGGAGGGACTGTCAGACTTGTACTGACTAAAATCCACGGTGTCCTTCGTTAGCCCTTTGTGTGCCGGAGTCGCGGTATACGTATGTCCCGCAACCCCGGCAGGACTGTGGCCCTCTATAGGGGGGCCCCGTCATCATGCTGACGCTCCTTGAGGCGCGCGTGGGACACAACGCGCCGTCGACCCGGGCATGGTCCATGGTCGGACAGCGAGTTGCCCTTTACTCGCCGCCCGCATGCCCGCGCCTACGGTGGCCGGAGATCGTCCCGCGACATCCGTCGCCGTGGGCGTCTACCACTGCGTCTCGGGCGGAGGGAGGACGGTATCCTCTCCCTCAAGCGGCCCGCCTCCTCCTTCGCGAGCATGACTGCTTCGCAGAAGGAGGCGACCGCCTCCCACTCCATCTCGCCCCGCAGCATGGCCGCAACCAATGCCGGGCGCGAGAGGTCTCCGCCTATCGCCGCAGTGAGGACACGGCGGTGCTCCGCCCAAGCTGGGCAGTCCTGCACCGTATGCTCCACCGTGTCCTCCGGGCGATCCTCGCAGTGGTGACACCCGGGCGTTTCCTCCTTTTTTATCATGCACAGGTACCTCCCGAAGCTGCCATGTCCGGTGAGGACCTGTGTCATGCGGTAGGTGAGGACGCCGTGGGACCTATCCAGCCACTCCTCAAAGAGGGGTCTTACAGCCGCGATTGCGGCTAGCCCGTACCTCGGTTGCGATAGTCGTTCTCTCCAAACTGCCCTGAGATCGCGCCGGAGCTCTTCCCGCCGCGCCTCGACCTCTCGAGGCAGCGGGGATACACCCCGACGCTGCGCCTCCACGCGCCACTCTTAGACGCGCAGGAGGGCAGTCGCCTCCAGATCCCAGGGCAGTGATCCGGCAAGAAGGTTGGCCGATTCGCCGGCGATCGTGCGGTATCCTCGGATCATTCGGATTGCCATGACCCTCTGGCATGCGACCAGCTTTGCCGGCCGCGTCCGAATGCTCAGGGCCCACACGGGGGCCCCGTAGAGGGCCATGGACCGCACGACGCCGGTGTGCAACCTCCGGCAGGGGGCGTTTGGCCCGCCGATATTGGGCAGGAGCCGCTTGAGTGCGGCTGATGCCCGGTTCAGCCTTGGGGCCAAACGCGAGAAATGCTCCCCGAAGTTCCATCGGCTGTCGAGGACGAGTCCCAGGTACTTCATCGTTCCCCCGACGCCGATGCGAACCCCCCCCCCACCGTTATGTGGGACTCTGTCAGTGGCGCATTCAGATGGCCATGAAAACACATGGCCTCTGTCTTGTGCAGCGCCACTTCGAGTCCCAACTGCCGGATCCTTTCGACGACTATCGCAACCGCCCGCGTCGCCAGGTCGGCCGCCGCCTGGTGCGACACTCCCTCCGCCAGGACGAGCGTGTCGTCAGCGTAACATATTACGCTGACGTCTAGAGGGAGGTCGCCGCGCAACACCCAGTCGAAACCGATGTCCCACAGGTGCGGTCCCAAGACCGATCCCTGTGGGACACCGCACGACATCTCTCGCCGGTTCCATTCTCCCCGGTGACCGGGGTAGATGACGGCTCTGTCCGTCAGGTAGTCCTCGACTGTGCGACGGAGGTAGGTCGGCACCCGGTGATACCGGAGTGCCTCCCTGATGCAACTCCAGGGCAGGGTGTTGAAGGCGTTGGAGATGTCCAAGGACACCGCCACGACGACCCTGCCCCGGGCCACTGCATCCCCCGTCGTGAGGGCTCTAACGCGCATGATGGCGTCCACCGTCGAGCGCCCCCTGCGGAAGCCAAACTGGCTCTCCGACAGGTTCGGGCCCACCCGATTTAGGTGCACGACGAGGCGGTCTGCAATTACTCTCTCACCTCGCTTGCCACCTTGCTTGCCCACCTCGTCGAGCAGCACGATGGGCCGGAATGCGGACGGAGAGTCCGCAGGGCGCCCGGGCTTCTGGATGAGGACCAGTTTCCCCGTCTTCCAACGAAGCGGGAACTGGCCCCTCGCCAAACACGCGCTAAAGAGCCCCCCCAGTCGAGGCCCGAGAGTCCCGAAGGCCAGGACCCAGGCTTTTCCTGGCAGGCCGTCGGGTCCTGGGGCGGTATTTTTGGCTTTGAGCCGTTGTACCGCCACTCTCAGGTCTACCTCGGTCACCTCTGGAGCATCGTAGACGTCGTCGTCGCTGTGGTCCGCGTTCGCGTCAGTTTCGCCCTCACTGTCAGACTCCGTCCGAGGCGGAGCTGCCATGGGCGGGGGAGCATGCTCCCCTCGCGATGGGAACAGGGCGCTCACCACGTCCTCCACGAACTGAGGCTGGAGACTCTGCGTCAACGGGGGGGCCCAGGGGCGGAGCTTTCCGCGCACCCACCTGTACGGCCAGCCCCATGGGTCCCTGTCCAGAGTCTCCAGCAACTCTTTGCGGGCCTGTTCCTTGGCCCGCAAGATTGCGTCGCTGAGGGCGGCCTTCGCTGCCCTGTAGCCCTCGTGCAGCTCCGCCTCCACGGCGGCCGCATCCGGAGGTCGGGTGCGGCGCCTGCGGAGCCTGGAGTACCGGCGTCGCGCGGCAACGCACGCCTCGCGCAGCGATGCTAGCTCGCGCGACCACCAGTAAAGCTGACGCCGGGCGCGTCCTTGCCGGACCCGGGGCATGGCCACGTCGCAGATCTCCGACATGGCCTCCCGGAACCACTCGGCCTCGTCGTTTATGTCGGCAGGCCTGTCCGGTGGTGACACCCAGGCCTGCACGATCGAGGCTTCCAGGAATAGCTCCCAGTCCAGCTGTTTCAGCGCCCATCGCGGACCACTTGGGTTCCGTCGGACCGGCGCGTCTGGGGTCTGGGCGGAGACGTCAAACCGGATATACCGGTGATCGGAGTAAGTCTCCGCCTCCTCCACAACGCGCCAGTCGGTGACGCGCGGCGACAGGGCGGCGCTGGCAAACGTGACGTCTACCACCGATTCGCCCGTCCACCGCACGCACGTGGGGACAGAACCCCGGTTCTCAATGACCAGGCCCTGCGCCAGGGCCCAGTGCTCGAGCAACCTGCCCCGCGCAACGTCCGTGTACCGGGAACCCCAAGCCACGTTCTTGGCGTTGAAGTCCCCGAGGACGAGCACGGGGAGGGAACCGAATGCGACGACGACGTCTCCCAGCTCCACAAGGGAGTCCTGGAACTCGGCGAGAGTTCGGCTCGGGGAGAAATATACGCCTACCACGACGATCTCCCCGAACCGGGCTGCGACGATCCCGCGCCCTCTCTCGACACGATCGAGGGGCGGGGTACCGGCGGCGGCCGACGAAATAATGGTCACCGAGCCGTCCAGGTCCGCTACCCAGTCGTTCCTGGGCGGGACAAAATACGGCTCGGCGACCACGGCGACATTTATCAACCACTGCGCCATGCTCTGGAGCAAAAGATCCTGAGCAGCGGCGCAGTGGTTGATGTTCGCCTGGAGGAAGCGCAATGGAGACATTATTCTGAATCCATTGCAGCCTCCTCCAGGGCCCCCTGCGAGGGCGCAGCCACGGCGGCGGCGGCGGCAGCGGGAGCGGCGGCGGTGGCGGTGGCGGCGGTGACGGCGGCGGCAGAGGGCCTACCTCTGCGCCTGGCTTCGGTGGGTGGAGCGCAGGACTTGCCCCCAGCCCGGTGATCGGCCGGCTTGCCAGCCGCCTCACATGCGAAGCAGTGAGGCGGGGCGGAGCACGAGCCGGCCTTGTGACCGGGCTGACCGCAGCGGAAGCACCTATCGCTGCGGTAACCTGTGATCCTTTGGAGCAGAGATGAAATCAAACTTCTAAGTCTACGTAATTTTATTGTTATATTATATAACAATGTTTGTAATTTTTTGTCAAATTGATACGAAGTCATCGATGCGCGAACCTGACTTGAATTTACCTATTTTCATATCATAACAGCTATTGTTTTAAAACATACAATACTCACATAATATCTTCCCAGATATGACAGTCAGCGTGGTAAAGACAACAACAGTGGGGCGTACCTATTTATCCCTACGGGACCCGCGGTCGAGTACAAGGCAGAAGCATTCCCGGAGATCGTGGTCACTGAGGGCATTTACAAGGCTACCATGTATGCGGCCCTTAACTCGCCTAAAGCTGCAGATATCGTTTTAGCTGTGAGTTTACCTTAGCTTATCAATTTGCATGTGATAATTATGTCTTCCACTGATTGTACCTACTTTTGTAAATCTGGTGAATTTCTCATCTGATGATCAGTACTTTCGAGTTATCATGGTTCCTAGTAGTTTCAATTGCCATTTGCGTTGCAGGACCACGGTAGTCGGTTTAGATAGTCCGGCGACCCTATTAGGCGTTTGAACCCTGCGTCAGTTTTATGGAGTCTGTCAGTTTCAAATTTCTTTATTTTGTCGTAATTGAATACTTCTAAAGTGCTCTGTGTCCAGTACATTTGCTGGTGAAAATCGCGATTAAACCAGTATGTTCTACAATAAAAAAAATTGTAGAATTTTAATCACTTCATCTCAGAGAAGACTTTCTCTTAGCAAGCAAAACATTAAAGGCTAATTGTTTTATGTAGATAATAATAATTATGATGGTGTCAAAAGAATGTCGCATTTACGCTGCTTTTTACGAACTTAATCAATGGTTTCATTTTCACTTATAGTCTTTCTTTCCTCAAACTCGAATAGCCCTCGTCATTCTTGTGGCAAATTGTAATAAAAAAATTCAATGTTTTTTTCCCAGATCTCAGTCCACAACAACCCAACGCTCACACACAGCGAGGTGGAAATCAGCAATACCCTCATGATAGACCCCACAGTGGATGACCTGGAGTTGGCCCTCAGGTTCCGCACAGCTGTCAAGAACGGACCTGACTTCTACACCGACCTTAATGGCATGCAGGTGAGTTTATCAAAGATTTTGGAAAGAAAAATTCAAACCGCGAGCAATATTTGAACCTGCGACCTCCGGATTTAGTACATCCGACGCTCTTACCAAGCGAGCCATCGCACTCCGCTTGCGACTACGTCCGCGCGAATTTCGAACTTTTCCTTTAATTTTTACTCCAAGCCACCCGGCTGGGAGTAAAAATTAAAGGGAAAAGTTCTCTATGGTTCTTTATGGAATACTGTTGCGAAATCTAAATAAAAATTCAATAAAAAATTGACATGCACTAGTAATAACAAAGTTTCATATAATAATAATAATAATTTTATTTCATAAATACAGTACTTAAGTTAGGATATAGTTAAATGCTAAGGTATAATAAACATTACAAAAAGTTTTAGCATCTGAAGCCAAACTAGGAGGAACCTGTATTTCGGCTAACAGCGCCAATCCCTTCAAGTTTAGTAAAGTTTTAGTTCTTAAAGCTAGCATTTTACAAAAATAAAAATGAATACTAATTCTAGTTGTAATAATAATCTGCACCTCCCTTTGAGTTAATTATGTGATGGTGAATGAGTGAGTGTGAGAGGGTGTGTTTATAAGTGAGTGTGTTTGTGATTTTTATTAATTATTATTATATAATTATATACATAGGTATATTTGCGAGATACTCACACGAAAAGAGTTAATATAATACTTATATAAATATAGTATACTTTGACTCTGTACAATGAAATAGAAACATTTAGTCTAACTTGGTACATCTAGAAGTTGCTCAGTTTCATCATATGTAAGGCCTTGTAGGTATTCTAATACCTTTTTCTTACAACAACCTGTACTGAGCGGATAAATATTTAGTTTTTTATTAAGCTTATTGTAGATATAGGGACCGATGAAGTTAAAAAATTTAGTACAGAATTTAGTGCTGCAAAACCTATTTTGTGTACAAACCATATAATTTCTGCGTGTACTCAAAAACTGGGGATCATAAATTGTAGAAGTGTGTTGCATAATAATAATTTTCAATATAAATAACTGTCTCACAGATAGTACACCGCAAACCTGGTAAAGTAAAGTCGTAGGGAAAAGTATAGTTTTAAAAGTACTGACTTTTAAAATAGCCCGTTGGGCAACCTCAATTGATTTGAGTGTGGTTTAAATAAACGAATACAACGATTTTTTGAGGTCGAATTTCGCAAAATTCCGTGAGCCCCTACGTCTTAAAAAGAACTCCCTTTCAAAATATGTATTCCATTCAATATAACTCCTAGCACTTCTAGTTTCCGATATTTGTGATGAGTAGTATAGCGTTCAGGAATAATGTACCTGATTTTTAGGGTTCCGTAGTCAACAAGGAACCCTTATAGTTTCGCCATGTCCGTCCGTCCGTCCGTCCGTCCGTCCGTCCGTCCGTCCGTCTGTCCGCAGTTTAGCTCAGAGACGCACAGTACTAGAGAGCTGTAATTTGGTGTAAATATATGGATTTGTTGTGCCGAAAAAGTGGTAAAATAAAATCTCGTAAAATATTTTTTTTTAGGGTATCTCCTGTACACGTAAAGTGGGGATGTTATTTTTTTTTCTCGCGTACCCCATAGTGTGGGGTATCATTAAATAGGTCTTTAAAAATATTGTTAGTTTCCATTAACAATTTTTTGATAAAAAAATTGGTTTGTGAAATATTAAGCTTTAAAGTGCTAAATTTTGCTCGACTCGAGTGTCCCCCCCCTCTACCAGCTAAACGGTTATGTTTGGGGGTGTGAAAAAATTCACAATAGTAGTATATATAACGAAGTTTAAAAGAAAATTGTCATGACTTAGTAGGCTTTACAACTTTACGAGTAATAGTCGACCAACTTATAAAATGTACTTGGATAATATTTTTCTTAAACAAAATGTATCGGAGAACATGTTATTCAACTGCAAATGTAAGTTTGTCAACTTTTTTTTTACAGCTTTAATAGGTATGTTTTACGGTATGTTTTTTGGGGATAGGTAGGTTTTTATCGTCAACTATTTTTAACTAACTTCAAAAAAAGGAGGAGGTTTAGAACCTCCTCCTTTTTTATATTATGATAACGACGAATTTAGAATTCGTCGTTATCTTTTTTTTAAATGTATTTTGCCCGATTTCTCAAAGACTCCTGGACCGATTTTGAAAATTCTTCTTTTTAAAATTAAATTCAGCGAATCAGTTTAGTTAGTCCGCATAAGTATTTTGATGGGCAACTACGGAACCCTACACTGTGCGTGGCCCGACACGCACTTGGCCGGTTTTTAAATTATCCCCTACCTAGATTCACTTAGGGTCAAGTCACACCGAGACGCGACGCTGCGCGCACATTTCAATAGACCTACTCAAAATCTAATTCTATTTACTACACGAAAAGAAACACCATTCGCAATTCGCATTCGTTTTAACCCGCGCAATGTTGAACTGACCATTTGGGCGTTTATAACCGGTTTTTTGAACCAATCCCAAATGGTCAACATTACATGGTTTAATAGCGACTTAAAATCTAACTTTATTTACTACACGAAAAGATACATATTTGCAGTATCGTTGCGTCACGTAGAGTTGCGTCGCGTCGCGTCTCGGTGTGGACTGACCGTTAAGCAGCTAAATGTTCGGCGGGTATTTGTGACGTTGTCAATTTAAGACTTCCATTAACAATACTACTACAAAACTTTGCCCACAGATGATCAAACGTCGTTACTTCGAGAAGATTCCTCTGCAAGCTAACTTCTACCCCCTGCCGGCTGCAACTTACATCGAAGATGAGAAGATCAGGTTTACAGTGCTGACATCGACGCCACTCGGCATGGCCGCCTTACAACCGGGACAAATTGAGGTTGGTTATTATTATTGGATTATTTCCTGTATCGTCGGTGCGTTTACAAACTCGTATACTCAAATATTTGTAGATCATAGAATTAACCACTGTTTTAGACTATCACGTTTTGTTTCACAATTTAAAATGTCACTTACGAGATATCTTCCGTGATTAACCCGCCATTGGTGACGTCAATTTGACTTACACATTCGGTGACGCCGGTCTCACGCACCGGGATTTTAAACTTAATTTTTTTCAAAAATTAACTAATTAGTGTACTCGTAGTTGACTCAGTGTTAAAATTAGGTATACATTTGACAATAAAACGCCGGTATATCTTCAATCACAGCTCGTTTATTAGAAGTTATTCATTGGTACTTGCAACACTTAAATTGATCAAGTTTTAATTATAACTTTTCTAAAATGCAAAAACACTAACTATCTTATAGTTTAAAATTTTCGTGTTAGCCTTATCCAGTCTTATGACATTTTGAAATATCCCAAATAATATGAGGAGGTGTCGTTACTTGAAGATTCCAGATCACTCAGATCCTCTTCGCTCTCCAAGTTTCGTATTTGATCTGGGCGGAATCTTCCGATGTGGAATCACTTTCAGCTTCGCTGTCTGATGACGGTGGTGACCCATCAACTTCACGTAAAAATTATTCTTGTAAAAGAGCCTCCATGCGTCTCTATTCGCGTTCGTAATTAATTCTGAAACTAAATTATGATTTGATAAACACATGCGCATTTTTGCTATAAAAAATAAAACCATGTTAAAAACTTACTGATCATAGTATAATACTATAATAGTACACAAGTTCATCAAATGTACAGTGAAAGTGAGCACAAAACGCCATCAAAATGTGTAAAAACAAAATATTAAAATATGACGTTTTAACTTACGTGTTCGGTGACGCACGGTCTCACGCACCGGGTTGGTGTGAAAACTCGGGACGTGTGCACGCTACGACTTAGCGGGGTTAACATACGGCGGGGGGCGTGCAATAAGGCACGATTAAGACTCAAAATCACGGCACGATTCGAGGGCGGGTGTTAAAGTTATCATCGTTTTACTAACCACCCAGTCTCACAGACATACAGGTCACCAATGGCGGGTTAATATTTGTTTGAGTTCCCGATATTTCGACGCTGTTGCAAGTCATCCCGCCATCATGGCGCTTACAACAGCGTCGAAATATCGGGAACTCAAACAAATATATAATCACGGAAGATATAAGTGACATTTTAAATCGTAGAAATCTTTTTAAACGAGCGTATTGATCCTGCGACACGTAGCACAGCAGTCAAGCGATCAGCAGTTTTAGTTTTCATCAAAATCGACCTTGAAACTCTTTTCAATGTTTTTCGATATTCCTCTTAGTTTCGGATATAGCCATCCACGCCCTCTTGAAAAATTCAATCTGTATACAAATAATGTAGATTTTCGGAAGAAATGCGATTTATAAAAGTCTAGATTTCTTCACGATTTTCCTTTACTGATTTCAGTAATGTCCAAGATTAACGTAGGAAGTAAATAAGAGTTGAAAAAGATACATTAATACTTGCTGCCTGAATTAACTCGCAATCTAGTGCATGAAAGGCGAGGAGAAAACGAACTGCACTTGTTTAACCCACGCGCCATTTTTCTTGCAGATAATGCAAGACTGTTTAATCCACGCGCCATTTTTCTTGTAGATAATGCAAGACTGTTAACCCACGCGCCATTTTTCTTGTAGATAATGCAAGACTGTTTAACCCACGCGCCGTTTTTCTTGTAGATAATGCAAGACTGTTTAACCCACGCGCCATTTTTCTTGTAGATAATGCAAGACTGTTAACCCACGCGCCGTTTTTCTTGTAGATAATGCAAGACTGTTTAACCCACGCGCCATTTTTCTTGCAGATAATGCAAGACTGTTTAATCCACGCGCCATTTTTCTTGTAGATAATGCAAGACTGTTTAACCCACGCGCCATTTTTCTTGTAGATAATGCAAGACTGTTTAACCCACGCGCCGTTTTTCTTGTAGATAATGCAAGATTATTTAACCCACGCGCCATTTTTCTTGTAGATAGTGCAAGACTGTTTAATCCACGCGCCATTTTTCTTGTAGATAATGCAAGACTGTTAACCCACGCGCCATTTTTCTTGTAGATAATGCAAGACTGTTAACCCACGCGCCATTTTTCTTGTAGATAATGCAAGACTGTTTAACCCACGCGCCGTTTTTCTTGTAGATAATGCAAGACTGTTTAACCCACGCGCCATTTTTCTTGCAGATAATGCAAGACTGTTTAATCCACGCGCCATTTTTCTTGTAGATAATGCAAGACTGTTTAACCCACGCGCCATTTTTCTTGTAGATAATGCAAGACTGTTTAACCCACGCGCCGTTTTTCTTGTAGATAATGCAAGATTATTTAACCCACGCGCCATTTTTCTTGTAGATAGTGCAAGACTGTTTAACCCACGCGCCATTTTTTCTTGTAGATAATGCAAGACAGGAGATTGAGCCGGGATGATAACAGAGGACTAGTACAAGGTGTTCTTGACAACATTAGGACGAGACACACATTCAAACTTATTATTGAAAATGCTAAAAAGACTTGTGAGGTAAGTCACATAAAAAATTAAAGGAATAATAAGTGAAATTATTTATACTTATTATGAAGTACATTTTAAGTTTGATTTTTTGGTTGGCCGCGTTAATCTCAGGAACTAAGGGCCTATGCACACTACGTTTTTTAAACGCGCCGTCGACGCGCGTTTTGAAACACGCGTCGACGGCGCGTTTTTATCAAACAGAGCAGTTTGTTGTCGTTTGTATCGCGTAAAAGGCGCGTCGACGGCGCGTTTGACGCGCGAAAAACGTGGTGTGCATTGGCTCTAAAGGTGTGAAACCCCCTATTGGATAGGGGGTTTCACTGCTAGTTTTAGCCGTCAGTGGCGCCACAAGCGCATAACGTAAACAACTTTCAAGTTTAGCTTCGAGTGTGTAGTTATATTATCTGTGGTGTAGTGTATGTCAAGTTAATCATACAGTAAATGACATCATGCGCTGGTAGCGCCATCTGAGCCGCGCTTTGCGTCAAACCTCCCATTGAAAAAATCTTCTTGTATTCGATAGTCCATTTAGCGAGGAAGGTTATAAAACATCAAGCTACGAATAGGAACAGCGGGGAACCCCGCTTTTTTTTCACTCTGTCAATTGATATCTCAATTTTATATTTTTGTGCACCTGCCATGTTATCTCTCTGCTACCCTTGGTTGACTGGTAGAGAATGCCTCAGGCATTAAGTCCGCCTATGTACCTTTTTGTGTTGCATAAAGTTTTAAATAAATAAATAAACCACAGGGAACGCGTTGTGTGGACCCGAATGTCAGAGAACGTGAAACTCAACTCGAGACTAGCTGTTTCCCGCTGTTTCATCCACTGCTCGCCTCCTATCTGTCGTAGCTTGATATTTTATAGCCTATAACCTTCCTCGATTAACGGACTATCCAACAGAAAAAGGAAAATATTTTTTCAATTCGGACTGTGAGTACCTGAGATTAACGCGTTCAACCAAAAAAAAAAACAAACAAATTCTTCAGCTTTACTAAAATTATTTTGAATTTACAGCAAAAAACACCAGCAGATCACCCATCCGGCCAGCTAACATTAGGCGCTCACGTGTCCCAACAGTACTTACTACAACCCCTAATAGCGATGCATTATACTAGCAAGAAGGACCATACTCGCATAGGCTACTCACGAGCCAGCATCAACCAGGCGGACTTGGTTCTAGCGTCGTACCAGTCGCATGTTACTGCTAAGGTAAGTCGTGATACTCGTATGTTACTGCCATGGTAAGGCGTGCTGCTCGCATGTTACTATTAAGGTTAGTTGTGCTATTCGTATGTTACTATTAAGGTAAGTAGTGCTACTCGCATGTTACAACCGGCCAGCCGGACTTATAAATAAATCTGACCTGTTAACCGTGCATACTCAGGAGTTATTAAAAAAACAAATAAATGTAGATATTATATGCATAACCGAGCATTTTATAATGTCCGGGCAGGAACATCTTCTTCATATACCTAATTATAGGCTCGCTGCATGTTACTCAAGAGACAACATAAAGCGCGGCGGAGCCTGTATTTTAGTCAAAAAGGGTCTTGAGTATAAAAAATTACCCGATGTTATGAAATTCTCGGTTTCGGGAATAATAGAATGTTGTGCAATTAAAATGAAACAACACAATTTAATTATATTATGTATTTATAGACCGCCTAAGCTGACCAACTTAAGTAAATTTTATGAAAATTTAGATATTATTCTAAAAAAAATATGTACTAATCGTCACACTAAAATAATTTTATGCGGCGATCTTAATATAGACGTTTTAAAAAATAATAGAATCACCTTGGAACTTAAATGCTTCCTCCTGAGTTTCAATCTTATTTTGGAATTTAATGAAGCAACACGTCCTGTGAGTAATACTTGTTTAGATAACTTTGCACACAATATCAAACAGAAATGTAAATCTCAAGTAATAGACTTCGGGCTATCTGACCATACAGCACAATTGATTAAGATAAAAGTAAATAAATCATGCATAATAAAAAGTTGGAGAACTAAGATTCGAGACACTTGTATAGAAAACCTTGCTAAATTTAATAGCTACCTTCAAAACCTATCGTTTTGTGACGTATATGACACTGAGGATTCGAACAAGGCGTATGATAATTTCATTGAAACATTTAAGCTTCTGCATGACTTATGTTTTCCATACAAGCTAGTGATAAAAAAAAACAGAAAAGCCTATTAAATGGCTATCGCGTGGCATACGATTATGCAGTAAAAAACAGCGAAATTTACTTTGGAAATATAGATTAAGACCATCACGAGAAAATAAAATCGCTTTTATTAATTACTCTCAGAGATTCAAAAAAATCATAAAATTAACTAAGACATCCCAAAATAATTACATGATCGAGAACTCTAAAAATAAATCAAAAACCTCATGGCAAATAATAAATAACAACAAAATAATTAAAGAACCAATTACACAGATAAAGATTAATAACCATACAATTACGGACCCGAAACAAATAGCAGAGTGTTTCAATAATTTTTTCATTGACCAAATTACAAATATACCTAATAAGACATTACTCGACATTAAGAAAATAGACCATAACCCAAACTCAATATTTGTGCCACCAGTCGTACCTGAAGACGTGATAAGAATAATTAAATTACTAAAAAATAAAAAGAGCTTTGGTTATGATGGGATTTCCACTCAAGTCATAAAATTTGTTGCTAATAATATAGCTGGCCCTATAGCTCATATTATTAACGTTAGCATATCATCAGGAATATTTCCAGACAGCTTAAAAACTACAATTGTAAAACCAATTCATAAAAAGAACAATAAAGAGGATATGTCGAACTATAGACCGATAGCTTTAATTCCGGTTTTTTCAAAAATAATAGAAAAAGTAATATCTGAGGCAATATCATCTTTTTTAAATAAATTTAATATACTTTGCCATGAGCAATACGGGTTCAGGAAAAACAAAAATATAAACATGGCAATTTTTGACTTGCTGAATGTCATTATGCCAAATGTTGATAAAAAAACGCCTATATGTGCTGTTTTTACAGATATGTCGAAAGCCTTCGATTTTGTCGACCATAACATACTCCTACAAAAACTAAATGCATATGGTATTCGAGGTAATATCCTAAACTTAATAAAAACATATTTATCCGGGCGCAAACAACTAACAGAAATAAATAAAGTATGTGTTAAGTCTAAATTAGAAAAAAGGTACGTGTCTTCAAGTAGAGAAATTAAATTTGGTGTACCACAAGGAACCGTCCTTGGTCCATCGTTTTTCTCAATTTACATTAACGACCTCCCACGCCAAATCCAACATCCTATGGTACTTTTTGCGGACGACAGTACAGCAGTCATAAAATGTGATAATAATGAAAATTACGAAAACGATATAAACGACACCATTAAAGTTATAATAAATTGGCTAAATAAAAACAATTTACAAATTAATATACAAAAAACAAAAATCATGCATTTTTACCAAAGAATCCGTAATAATGACCTTAACATCAATTACAATAACCAAGACGTGGACAGAGTGGAGGTTACAAAGTTTTTAGGAATTTTAATTGATAGTCAGCTAACATGGAAGCCACAGGCTGAAGCAATATGTAATAAACTCAGCGCATCTGCATATGCACTTTATAATCTTAGGAAAAAAGTTAATATCAAAACAGTATTACTAGCATATCATGGTCTTGTTGTTTCCATTCTAAGGTTTGGTATTATATTCTGGGGCAATTGTACTGAGAGGGAGAGTATTTTTAAAGCCCAAAAACGATGTTTGCGAGCAATATTTGGTTTGAAAGTTACTGACAGCTGTGTTCCAATCTTTAAAAATTATAATCTTTTGACTTTCCCGTGCCTTTACATTTTGGAAATTGCTTTTTTTGTTAAGTGTAATAGAAACCTATTTTTACCGTTATCGGAAGGCAGATACCGAGATGTAACTTTGCGTTCTCAATACCGAAACTTGTTACACACTGGAAGATATAAGACTGCTTTGTTGAGGAATAATGTTCTTGGAATGGCACCCTCTATCTTTAACCACATTCCTGATTCTATAAAAGAGGAACCTTTAAAAAGTTTCAAAAAGAAATTAACTGCACTTTTATTAAATAAATGCTATTACTCCGTATCTGAGTTTCTAACTGATAAGCTTTAGCAAGACTTGTGTGTGTGATGATGAACTGCATCAATATTTGCATGCCAAAATGGTAGGATGTACAAGGATTCTTCAACATTTCTGTAAACACCTTATTGTAAATACCTACATTCTGAGCAAATAAATGAATATTATATTATTATTATTATTATTATTATTACAATTAAGGTAAGTAGTGCTACTTGCGTGTTACTGCCAAGATAAGTCGTGCTATTCGTGATCACTCTAAAGGTGGGGCGTGCTAGTCGTATGTTACTATTAAGAAAAGTCGTGGTAATTGCGTGTTTCTGCTACGGTAAGTCGCGCTTCTCACATGGTAATGCTATGACAAGTCGTGCTACTAAGTTGTTACTATAAATATATGTCGCATACTTCTTGTAAACAGTTATATTAAAGCAAAACTTTTCTTTTTTAACAGAAAGACAAAGATAACGTGCTCCACGGTATGGGCATGACGTTCCAGAGGGTGTTCCTCGAGAATTGCTACGGCAGCGCAGAAATTAATAAATGGTACCATGTAGGAGATGGACAGGTGAGTTGTAAATTTAAATAACGTAATGGTCTATTACATATTTGTTTTTTTTAGTGACGTGGTAGCAAAAAGGAATACTGACCATATTTTCTTGAGTTCGATTCAGGTCGGAGAGTGAAGAGAGAATTCAGCAGTTTTAGTACACACAGTAGAGAATATTCATATATTTTATTTACGTAGCAAAAAACAAGACCTCAATTTGCAGAATGAACTGAAGAAAATTATTATAAATAAAAAAATAACTGTTACAGCTCTTCTATAATTTTTTTTATCTTGGTAAAATCATCAAATGGTTCCTCCCACCTAGGGCAGGGCGGGAGGGACTGTCAGACTCGTACTGCATAAAATCCACGGTGTCCTTCAATAGCCCTTTACATTCTTAAAATGTGTCTGTCACGGCTCTATAGTGATGTAAATTTTTGTAATTTGCCTCGTTTAACAAAAATTTTCTATTCTTTAGTAAATAAACAAACACCACCAAAGGGACAGTGTAGTGGTATCGATCCCGATTTATGAGTTGTAGATCTTGGGTTCGAACCCTGACAGCACATTACTTTCTGTAATTAATTTCATCGCCACGGCTTTCTGCTCTGGTGAAGAATAACATCGTCAGACAATCGTATCTTATAACCAAAAAATCGAACATAATTATGTGGCATCTACTAATCCGCATTGGGCCCGCGTGGTCGACTATGGCCCTCTTCCTCTCACAAAAAGGCCTGTGCCCCAACAGTGGGAACATTATTACCAACAGGTTCACTTTTAAGGTTAAAGTGCGTGAACACCTACTCAAAGAGCTGGCAGACTCTACTTAAATTACTTTGTTGGTGAAATGATCCCATCCATTTTTATATCTATTTAATTTATAACATATATTTTGTTGTATGTATGTATTTATAATAATATTTAATTTTTTTTCATAAATAATTTTCTTGCTGCACCTACTGCTCTTTTCTCTGCATCACCCGAAGGTAGACTGGCAGAAAATGCCTCAGGCATTAATTCCGCCCATGTACTCTGTGCAGAAAGTTTAATAAATAAATTATAGGCTGATGAAGATGACCAGGAGGAATATAATTATTTCTTATTTTCTTGCAGTTCGCAATCACAGACATCGTGGACACATCAGCGGATAAAGTATACGACAGCTCACTAACCTACGTCAACATACGGAACCTACTACCCAGTGGTGTACTTACCCTCTGTCCTATGGAAGTAAGATCAGTGTTCATCAATCAGACTCTTAAGAAATATTAGTTCTAAGTGTCAGAAAAAGGAAACATTCGAATTTCGTCGGTTTTTCAATCGCAGTAAGAGTCATTTTCGCCTGAGCTTGAAATAATACGTTTTCATTTTAACATTACTTGTGATACAAGTAATGTTAAAATGAAAATTGTATCTCAATCCCAATCTTGATCCTGATGAATGTTTATGACAAAACAGCGTCCAAGTTTGTCAGTCTGAGTCGTTTAGGCGAATTCCAAGCAACTATCTAAAATCACGGATCAAGATTAATATTGAGATACGTTATTTCGAGGGCCCTCGAAGTCTTAATTGACAATGAATTTTCAACTCATTTCTCAGCATTTAGAGTTTAAAATCAGACAACGCGTTTCTTTTTTGCGGAAAACAATATTTTTTTTTGACATGCTGAAGTGCGCCCTAAACGAGCTCAGTTAGAGTTCAAAATCTCGTACGTGAGTGAAGCTTGCCTTTTATCTTAGCCTTTTCAAAGTTTACTTGCCACGACTTGCGTACATTTCGGGCTTTGCCGAAGACAAAAGGTATTTAATGGCATTGAATAATACACCTTATTATACTGACGCAAAGAGCGAAAATTGTATAGATACAGTCAGCCAGGAGAGCATTGAGCATGCCTATTTGAACTTAAAACACAATCAAAGATGGTTAATATTTCAATTTAATACACGCGAAGATACACAATTCCAGTATCGTTGCATCGCGTCACGTTACGTCGCATCACGTTGCGTCGCGTCACATTGCGTCGCGTCACGTTGTCGCGTTTCGGTGTGTACCCTTAGCCCCTTCGTACACAAGGCGACGCAAGTCTTCTATACCTTACGACTTTGACATCCATTGACGCGTGCCTGTGTACGAACCTCTTATGGATTTGTATTGCAATAGTCACTGGATACCAAAGTACCAAGTATCGTAGACTTGCATCGCCTAGTGTAAGAAGGGGTATACTCATCGTATCGTATGTTATATTATACGCCGCCAATATTTCAGAGCTTGAGGCAGCAATATTCTTCTAGAAAATGTTTACCAACTAGAATAGAAATACGAATCGACTGATTATAGCAATGTTTGTTGTTTTTTTGTGATTTTGTTGTGGTAGAAGAAGTTAAACGATGTTTTTGAAAGCCTATATAATCTGCCAATACTCATATCACCCATACTTGTTTTTGATAACGGGCTGGTGACCGCAACAAAACACATATTCTTCGAAAATATTCATTCACCGTTTGAAAAGGTTAAAAAAAAGGTACAATCGACACATTTGAATCTTGACCATAGGTCGGACTTAGGCAGAGTTATTCATGTACAATCGACAAAGTTGAATCATGACCCATTTTGACAATTAATCGTTTGAATCCGTCAAATTGACAAAGATCAAAGTCGTTACCATGGATATGTATATTTACGCGAATGTGGACCTAATTGTATTTTATTTTTTGTATGAATATAAGCTTATGGTGGGTCATGATTCAACTTTGTCGATTGTACTTACGCTGCGAAAGAATAAATGTTATTATTATTTATTTATTTGTAATACTGTTTTCCACACGAGATTGTCTGTTAGAAATCCCGGGAAGATCCATATTAATGTCAACATTTCGATGCAAGTACCAAAATAACTCTACCTAATTCCGACTTATGGTCATGACCCACTTTGACGATAAATGGTTTGAAACCGTCAGAATAGCTAAGATCATGTATGTTCACGCGAATAGTGTGATATGAATAGTTAGGCTTTCAGAAACCGTGGGTTCTATACAATTCTGATTTTTAGGATCGTATTGTTTTGTCTTACGGCCGTTGCTACTATTAAATCTATTTCTGCCTTAATAGAGATAGAAGAACTATTTGTGTCTCTTTCTCTTGTTTTGCCTTACAAGAGAAATATTGTTTGCTATCTCTAATAATGCAAAACCAAAGAAAGATTGAATTTTGGGTACGGCCGTTAGGATCCTAAACTTGTTATTGGCACAAAAATGTTCATAATCTCGCGACTATTCAATATTAAATGGAAAGATAAATAATTTAATTATTATAATTATATAATTTAGTCTTAAAAGGTAGGTCACAAATGCTACAGATTGAACAGAAACTATAATTGTGTTCCTCACATCCGGGTCGGTCTGATACGGCACAGACTAGGCGGCATTCTGCAAAACAGAGGGCTTATCTTGAGTTTTCAGTTATTTTCACGTAAAGTAAACTGGAACTTTGACATTTTCAAATTGACAAACAAGGAAAAAAAATAGTTCCTTCTTCGCACACCAGAGGCGCTGTTCCATTCTTCCATACAAGAAACGCTGTTAATACTGGAAAGACGCTGTAAAGTAAAATAGTGAAAACTCGTGATAAGGGTACAGAATGGTTATTTTACTGCTTGGCGCCGAGTTAGCTCCATCCGAAAATATGTTTAGCACAATGAGTGGTGCGTTTCTACTAGCGACATGTTCTCATGTTAAGGTGTTGTTCAGTGATATAAAAAATTTCAACTAACAATTAAGGCACTTTACCCACGGCGCGATTCGACCTACAAGTGAAAATCAAACTTGCTACTAAGAAATAATGATGCAATCCGATTGACTTGACGTCGTCGTGGCAATCGTGTTTTGTTTTTCATTTACCCGTAGTTATATGTCGTAGTGGTAAGGTTGATTTTCACTTGTAGTTGGAATCGGTCGAATTGTAATCGCGTCGCGCCATGGGTAAAGTCCCTAAGATAGATAGGGAGTGAGCGAGGTGGGAGAAGGATAGAACGAGATTGAGAAATGGAGAGAGTGAAAGAGTTAGAAAGATAGTAATATAGAGAGAGATAGAAAGTGAGAAACGGAGAGAGTGAAGGAGAAAGACAGGAATATAGGGAGAGATAGATTTCAATGGGGAACCATAGAATGCGCCACCATAGCTAAGTCCTAATCCGACCAATGAGGTAGTACTATTTTGAAGTACCTATAAGATTTAAACCAATGACGATGCTTGGAACTAGCTATACTAGCGCCATTAGTTCCCCAGTTGCCATCCCCATTTGTTTTGTATGAATGTTTTGCCAGTGAGAACGCACATTAATAGACATTTTTGCCGTAAATATTAAGCAATTCAAGATATTATGGTTTTGTTTAGAAATACGCAATATTAAGCCATCCATGAGTTTACCACTAATTTAATAATACTTTTATTTATTTAGTATATAAGTTGATTTCTTAAAGGATACATTGATATTATAGAAAAATCAATGATTCATAAGTTTATTTAGTTTTTAATTTAATATTGACATTAGCATTAAAGTTTAAAACCTCCACTATTCTTGATTTAGGAATCAAGTAAAATTTTTAGGTTTATAAGTTTTTAAGCACAGAATTATAACGAAACGTGTACTTTTAGTGGCTATACGTATAATATTTTATCTCTTTATTCTCGTCAAAGCTAACTAACATCCCATTCCACACAAAACAACATGCTATAGAACATAGATTATAGCTAAATAGCCATCTAGTGCGCAAGGAAACATTACCAGTTTTTTTTTTTATTAATATTTATTACTGATTACATTTTTAATGTCCTTTAAATATTTAAAGTACGTATTACTTACAATTTACGCGCGTGCATAGCGTTATGTATGAACGCAAACACAGCAATAATAGAGACGGCACTGTTGGCGCAGGATTAGCGATCAACTGCGATGTGTCGCGGGTTGTTATCCGTACGAAACAAATATTTGTATGCCTCAAAGTTGTTGTTCTGGCTATGGCGATACAGGAGAAATTTTTAAAGGGGCAAAGTTAAAAAAAAAACTAATGATAATTAGGGTGACCTACATAAAATAGTGTTTTCTTAGCCACTAAAAGTACACGGTATATAGTAGTAATTACAATTATATAATACTGCCAAGTTGAAGATTCAATAACAATTCAACTTTTTACTATAAATGGTTGCTAATAACGTATTAGTGTTAAGAGTTGTATATATATTTGCACTTGAATACTTAAAGGTCACTATAGTGATAGTCATTTATTATATTGATGTATATTTGAATTGCATTGTTTATATAAGGGTTATGTTATGGTTTCTTAGGACATAACGGCATTAAGTCCGCCGTTATACAACGTTGTGCATAGTTTTTTAAATAAATAATGGTCTCTGTTCTAGAGTCGTTGGCACGCCAAAAAGGAGATGAAATATTTAACCCAGTAATTGATTTTAAGTTACAAACCCAAAATCCTTGCAGGAAAGGATATAAATTCTATGAATTTCCTTTTTCAGAATTTATTTTTAATAACAAGTTGTGGTCTATGCAAAGTAGGCCTTCTCTTTTGTTGACGTTAAAGTTTAACGGCGTGTGCAGTGAGCGTGTGGAGAGCTTGGGTTTTTGTGGACTGTATTTGAAGGCTGGTAAACTCGAAGACTTGAAGACTCCGAAGACTCCAGGAGCTGGGCTTAGGAACGGGGTAGCGGGGCACTGATTAAAACATTACTTTGACTCACATTGGGCTTGGCAGGGAAACCCCTACAGAGGGACTCACGCGTCTAGTTCTAGACGGCTTCGTAGAATATTGAACACTGGTTGTCGCGCGCTATGAGGCGCTTTCTTTTATACTTTCGTTTTACTTTCTCTTTCTAACTCTTTCGTAATTTTGCACGATTGCTGGCCAGAGTGCCATTTTGTCAATGTGTGTAATGTACTTTTAGCAAACTCGCGTCGATGCTCACTATAGGTTAATCCATGCCACGCCCATTTTCTCTTTATTTACAAAGGTCTAAATCCACTTTACAAATCAAATAGGATTCTTACAAGACTTAATTACAGATCTTTTATCGGGCAATATCATTGCACATAGTCTATACATAATTCTATGTTCCTACGACAAACAGACCTCGAGATATGGCGCGTTTTCGCTTAACTGCGAATCTATAAATATAACCCGCCCACGCACGTGCAATTTTGCCATATTGAAGCAGGTTGTCGTAGAGAACACATCTATATACTATGTATATGGGCCACAAATGCCTTATGTATGACATAAGTAAGTATACAGCATTACACATTAAACTCTAAGGGACAATAATACTTCACCTCAGTACCAAATTCTATATTTTTCTCTTATATACTACTTATGTTTCTATATCGTTACAACAATAAGGGGATTTGCAGGTATATTTATTATGATACATCGTTCTCAGACCTTATATACTAAACATTTTATCGTTTCTTATGCTGATAAGGCTTTATTACATGAACTTTTGAACAAATTCCGCTATAAGGGAAAGTAAATAAACAATGTAAGCTACGTTAAATTATATAACAAAAAAGATTTAAAACTACGCTTATGTACAGTCGTGCACATTTCTCCCGCCGTCGCCATCAGGCGATCTCGGTTGGTAGCACGACGATCTTCTTTGTAGGTCGACGCAGGGTGTGACCTTTAGTCAATATGTCCACCACCCTTATCTCTCCGTCTGCCCCTGGTAACACCTTCACGACTCTTCCTTTGGGCCATGTGTTCCGTGGGAGGTTGGGGTCACATACCACCACAACGTCTCCTACCTTTGGTGGTGTACCACTTCCATATGGCTCCCGCCGGTTTTGGAGGAGAGGCAGGTATTCTCTCACCCATCTGTTCCAGAATCGGTCTGCCAGTGCTTGAGCGCGCCGCCATTGCTGCTTCGCTGTCACGTCGGTCTCGGTGAAGAGGCCCGGTGAGGGAACATGAGAGTTGGGCCCGATTAATATGTGATTAGGGGTGAGCGCCTCCGGTTCGTCTGGCGCCACACTGACGTGGGTCAATGGCCTCGAGTTCACTGTGTTCTCGACCTCGACGAGTAGTGTAGCGAGAGTCTCGTCTGACGGGCTGACCTCCTTCAGGGTGACGTGAAGTGCTTCTTTCACTGCTCTCACCATCCTCTCCCATGCTCCGCCCATGAATGGCGACGCGGGAGGTATATATCTCCAGCTTATGGACCGCGCATTGGACTCACACTCTAACGCGCATAAGGCGCTTTCGCCTAACTCCCTATCGGCCGCTTTGAAGCAGGTAGCGTTGTCACTCCATATTTCCTTTGGACAACCCCTCCTTCCCATGAATCGCCTAAGAGCAGCTATGGCTGAGTCAGCGCTAAGAGAATTTGCTATTTCTATATGTATAGCCCTACAAGTGAGACAAGTAAATAACGCCCCATATCTTTTCTCTATGTGTCTACCTACTGTCACGGTTATTGGCCCGAAATAATCTAACCCCGTAAACGTAAAAGGTCGTACGTGATGAGCTAGACGGGGGTACGGTAAGTTCCCAGTAGAGGGCGCTGCAGGTTTGGCTTTCTTTATTCTGCAGTATAAACAGCCTTTGATAACGTTCTTTACTGACGGACGCAACTTTGTTATCCACACACGTTGTCTTAATTCATTTATCGTTACTTCCGTTCCACCATGATGTAAATCCTTATGTACTTGTGCTATATATAATCTTGTATATAGGTGTTTTCCGTCGAGTACGACGGGGTTTTTTATTTCTTCGTTAACGTCGCACGCAGCTGTGATTCGTCCGCGTATCCTCAAGACGCCTTCGTTATCTAAACACACGCTGAGCACTGATAACGTGCTATCGCTGGGGGTCGTTCGCCCTTCCTTGATGGCGGCTATTTCCTTTGCAAACGTGTCGGCCTGAGCGCCTTTGATCCATAATTGCTCGGCGCGCTGAAGGTAAATAGCGGGTACAAGTATATAGTTGTTATTTTTATGAACGACTTGCTGTTTTATTTTTGTGTTAGATTTATTCTTCTTGGTTTTTTCCCACGTCGGATCTTTTAACTTATTTTTCTTGTTGCGTTTGTACTCGACGGTTTGTTTATCTGGTCTGCATAGGTCAATGAACTGAAGTACTCGTGCGGTTGTCCTTATCAGTCGGTTCCATTGGGAAAATCTCGTAATGTCGGGCAGGTGATCATTCATTTTCGCCTCGTGTACAGTGCGACATTTTATTCTTTCTTCGCCTGTATTGTCGAGTTCGTTGACCTTCTTGTTCTGAGGCCATTCACCCCGGCTTTTTCTTAGGAACTCCGGTCCGTGGAACCAGCGGTGATTAGAGTCGAAGTTCTCAGGTGTTCCGCGCGTTGCGTCGTCAGCTACATTGAGTTTCGATGGTAGCCACCTCCATTCGTTCTTCTTGGTGAGCTCTTCGATTTCCGCCACCCTGTGCGCTACGAAGGTCTTGAAGGTGCGCGGTTCTTGACATAACACGTTTTTATTGTTTGAGATCCAGCCACATAATATAAAGTTCGCTTTCTTATGTATATAATCCACTTGTCCCGTTATTTCCCGTGCTGTTTCTTCATCGGGAAAGCTTTGTAAATAGTCGTCCATGTAGTGATTATTTACTATAGCAGACACTGCGGCTGGGTACATATTTTCATAGTCCTTCGCGTTCCGATTCTTTATATATAACGCGGTACATGGTGATGACGTCGCTCCGAAAATAACTGACGTCATTCTGTATTCGTCAGGCGGCCCTTCACGCCTGTTATCACGCCATAGGAAACGTAGCGCGTCGCGATCTTCTTCTCTTATTTTAATTCTCATAAACATTTCTTTGATATCAGCTGACACGGCTATCCTGTCTTGTCGGAAGCGCATCAATACTCCCGGTAGAGACTGCAACAGGTCGGGTCCCGATAGAAGTAGGTCGTTCAAACACAGACCAGCTGATCTTGCGGCGGCGTCGTGCACAAGTCGCGGCGGCTTATGTGGCTTGGCGGGGTTAACGACCGGGAAATGAGGTCGGTACCACGTCTTATTTACCGTGCGGGCGTTCGGTGCTTTCTCTGCATAACCCGAGTCGAATAAGTTTGCGAGTCGTTGTACATATTGCTCCTTGAGTTGTTCATCCCTGTCCAGCCGTTTCTCCAAGGTCTCTAGTCTTCTTAGGGCACCTAGATAGTTGTTAGGTATTTTAGTTTCGTCTTGTTTCCAAAGTAGACCCGTTTCGAAACTGCCGTCCGGTAGTCGCCGACTTTTCTTCTCTAGGATACCTAGGGCGCGCTGCTGTGGATCGTCTCTAGGTATTCTAGGTTCCACGCCTAGTGCTTCTAGTTTGAAGAAGTTCTTCATACTTTCTTCTATGGAGTTTTCGTTGTTCTCCTGGCTCTTAATATTGCCGCAGAACGCAGTCGTAACTTTGTTGATGGAGTATTCGCAGCCATGCAGTACCCATCCGAGCTTAGTGCGGGACGCTACAGGCTGGTCGCGTGCGCCCGCCCGTGTCTCCGTGGCTACGAGCAAGTGCCAGTTGTCTTGTCCTATGAGAATCATCGGTCGCGCGTGTTCGTATATGAGCTCGTCGTGTATGTCGCTGAGGTGCTTGCACTTCTTTATGTCTTCACTATACACGGCCTGCGTCGCGATGTCCAATCTGTCTATGGTGCGCGCTGCCTCGATCTCATGTGGTTCCTTGTCATATTTCCCCTGTATGCGAAAGTTCACAGCCCGACTCTTTTCGTGCTTGACTTCTGTGCCTACGCCTTGAATCCACATGGGTTTTGAGGGTCCGTCCACGCCCAGGACATCTGCTACCGACGCGTCGATCAGCGTGACTGTACTCCCGTCATCTAGAAGGGCATATGTGTCTACGCAGGTACTCGGTCCGCTCAGCTTGACGGGTATTATTTTAAGATACGCTCGACGATTCCGCGGTGAGGTCGTTGACACGGTCTCTCTTGCCGACGTCACGGATTCATGTGTGATAACAGGTGACGGAGCGGTCGTTGACCCCGCTATGTTGTTCGTCGCTTCAACTTGGCGTTCTTTATGCAATAACTTATGATGTTTCATTCTACATTCATTCACGTCGCATGCGGGCGCTTTACACGAGAACCTCCTATGTTTATTTCGTAGACATTTAAAACATATATTCGATTTTTTCGTTATTTCCCAACGCGCGTCTATGTCTAATTGTTTAAACTTGTAACAGTCCGGCAGCTTATGGTTTTGCTCCTTACATACCGGGCACGAATCGTTCGAAGTTTCTTTATTTACGTTAAATGTGCGTTCTACTCTGCGTCGTTGTCTCGAACCGGTCGTCTCTTCGTTGTGACGTTCCGGTTGCGCGTACGCGCCACATTTATCCGCTTCTTCGTTTAAAAACATAGATAATCGCTTTAGTTCGGGAATAGTTTCGGTCTTCTTGTTAGCCGCGAAATCATACCATTTATTCTTCAATATCGGCGTTAGTTTATCTACTATATTGCGCGACATTTCCGGGCTATATAAATACTGTATCTTTTTCAATGCTTCAACCGTACCCACCGTGTTCGCGATGCGGCTAGCGAAAATACATATATCTCTAGGATTGTCGTTTAACCTAGGTAACGCTTTAATTTTATCTAACTCTGCTAAGATTAGTGCCTCCGGCCTACCGAATCGCCTTTCTAACGCGTCCGTAATTATCTCCGGGTTAGATTGACTAAATAACAAGCAACCTACAGCTTCTTTCGCGGCGCCTCTGAGGCTCATCCTAATCCTAGCAACATTTTCTACACAGGTAAAATACATTTTCACACCACCTGCTCGTAAATGTCAAATTATATGCCTGCTAACCGGCCGTAAAGCAAGGCATTGTTCCCTCCCGCTCGAGCCGGGAATAATATATGTACTGAATTTCATTATTCCCGTGGGAATAATGTGATTTGAATTTGGAACCTCAAACAAAACATAGTATGAAAACTTTGAACGAAGGAATTGAAGCAGCGGCGGCTGCCCCCCGGCAGTCCCCACTGCAACAGCTGATCGCTTGCTGAGGTGGGCACCACAGCATGCTCACGTTCGAAGGTTGTCGTACCACATCAAATTTCAAAATTCGAATTTATTTCCTCGCAGGTGGTGTGAAAAGCAGAGTACTCACCTCAGGAATAAAGCTGCCTTTGTCTTGGGCTAACTTAAATCCCTCGCTACACTAAGGATTCTTAGCTTAATTCCCTCGTTTCACTCGGGAATTAACACTTGAACCTCCTCGCTGCGCTCCGGAGGTTCACCCCCAGAATCCTTAGTGTCGCTTCGGGATTCAATACGCCCGTGACGTAAGGCACTGCTTTATTCCCTTGGTGCGTAATCTACTATTGTGAGTCACAATACGCGGCCTTATAAGCTATCCACTCACCGGGCTTTCCATCGAAGATCGGCAGCTGCTGTATGTACTTGGGGGGCTCCCTTGAGCTGCGCGCGGCCTGCGCCAAGGCCGCGGCGAGCGTGCCCACGTCTATCATTTTATCACTCACTGTATTTTTATTTGACACTTTATCACTCGCGATATTGCCCTTATTTAACGGATCACACACATTTTCACTGCATCCGTCTTCTCGCTGCTGTGCGCCTGCCGTGGCGCTGGTGCGCTGCTCCGCTTCCCTGCAGGTCCTCCCGCCGCTGACGTCGTGTGGGGTTGGTCGATCTCCTCCTCCAGGTGGCGGCGCCGGTCGCGCCAACCACGTTCCAATCCTTACGGAGGCGAGGTCGTCCACCATTTCTTCATCCTCCTCACTCGAGTCTGCTTCGGCTCTGACGCGCTGCAGGTGTATTTCTTGGAGCTCTCGCTCCGCCCGCGCTTGTTTTACCTTCATCTCGGCCAGCCGCTCCTTCGCTTCGATCTCTGCGAGGAGTTTCTTCCTTGAGACCGTTGAGCGGCGTGACCTGGTTTCGCTGGGCTTGAGCGTACCATGTCGTGAACCAGTGGTCTTACTCCCGTGGTCGCCTGATGTCGTCTGTGTTACTTCGGTGCCCGTGGCTTCAGTGCTCCCGCTGCCGGTGTCCGTCTCGGCCGCCGTGCCGGACGTGCTGGTGCTGGACCCTGGCGCAGGCTCGCTGGCGGCCGGCTCGGCGGCCGCCGGCGTCTCTGAGGTGTCTTTTCCCCCCCTGGAGTCTCCGCTCCTGCTGCGAGTTATTACCATCGTTGGGCTTCCTGACGATCCTGCTGGATTCCTGAAGATATTCGGCTCCCGGAGGACCAGAATGTGCAGTGAGCGTGTGGAGAGCTTGGGTTTTTGTGGACTGTATTTGAAGGCTGGTAAACTCGAAGACTTGAAGACTCCGAAGACTCCAGGAGCTGGGCTTAGGAACGGGGTAGCGGGGCACTGATTAAAACATTACTTTGACTCACATTGGGCTTGGCAGGGAAACCCCTACAGAGGGACTCACGCGTCTAGTTCTAGACGGCTTCGTAGAATATTGAACACTGGTTGTCGCGCGCTATGAGGCGCTTTCTTTTATACTTTCGTTTTACTTTCTCTTTCTAACTCTTTCTTTCTCTTTCGTAATTTTGCACGATTGCTGGCCAGAGTGCCATTTTGTCAATGTGTGTAATGTACTTTTAGCAAACTCGCGTCGATGCTCACTATAGGTTAATCCATGCCACGCCCATTTTCTCTTTATTTACAAAGGTCTAAATCCACTTTACAAATCAAATAGGATTCTTACAAGACTAAATTACAGATCTTTTATTTTTTGCGGGCAGCATGATCGCTTTGACTGTATTTTTTGGGATCCTGCGAGATGACGTTCCATCACCACCAATAGCCAACTTTACGAAGTTGAAATTATCTCTCTGAAGTGAAGCTATATCTTCCCACTTGGTTTCGAGAACTGTTCAAATGATCCAGTACCCATACCATGAGTTCTCATTACGATACTCGATCATCGATATCAACCGCGTTTGGCGCTCTCATTGGCCCGCTCCAAGATTGTATGAACTCTCAACCAATGACAACTCATGGTATGGGTACAGACCATACTATATGATTGATTCAATATGTACAAGTACATTGTCAAAAATTGTCTTTAGGTAACTGCTTCACATTATTTTTGCATTCGGCGGGCTCACTGTCTAAGAAACCCTAACTTGTATAACTATTCGAAAATAAAATTGTTCCGTCGACACATGATATTATTATAATTATATTGTATTTTGTTGTGGCGATATGAGATTGTAAATGTAGCACAAATAATGTAATTATTGAATTCATCGAAAAAAGGGAAGGAAGTTATGCTATCGCTCATCGTAGATTTTCAACGTTACGTTCCAGAACACAAAGTTAAAAATGCATTAAAGACAAATTGTCAACGTCGAGTATCAAAACAGTTTGTTCCTAATAGATTACTAACCCTGTGCGCCATAGCATAAAGTTGAAAATCTACTTTTCAGAGCTGCCGCTGCGCTGTGGCTTTAGAGAATAAGACTAAATGGAATTTGTCCTATTTTTTTTTAAAGCGTTCAATATTACCGTTTGCCTGAAATCATAATGCTTTTGTAGATCTGATGAGCATAATAATTATGCTCATTTAATATGTTAATTTGTTTGCTGCAAAAGCGTGGACAACAGAAGGCTTAACTAAAAAAAATCACCAAGTGTAATTTTTTTTTTAATTGATCGTGAAAAGATAAGCTTAAGGAACGCTGACAAAAAAAATAACAGAGTATTAAACACGTTGTTATGAAGAAAAGCGCAGTCCACTGAGGTTTTTTTTCACATTTTTCGCATAAATAATACACAGCAAATTAGATCTTATTCCAATTCTGTTACGATTGTATTCTTGTTACTTAACATACCGAAGTGTAACTTGATATTATTATAAATTAACATTGAGATCTCAGTATTTAAACGTCATAAGAATTTATTTATTGAATATCACAACTTCTTTCGATTATACATTACTAAATTGTTTTTATGAAATTCTTCTCAATTATTTGCCTATCTATGTAAAATATTAGTGAGATTTGTATAATACTGTTTTATCATGCATTTAAATGTATCTTTAATTAATGATGTAAATATAGATTGTGTTGAAATGAACTTGTTCTTTTATCTACCTTTTCACCAAAATTATACGTAAAATCCCTTTGTCCAACACGTATTTTCCTATTCTCTTTATGGTAAACAATGGTCTTTACACATTCAAGATCTGGTAAATAGACGAGCTGCCGCTCAATAGACTGGAAGACGGGAAGCATCATGCTGCCATACATAAGCAGATATTTATCACTCAAGTGTTAGCTTAGAAACTTTAAAATATTAAAAAAACAGTTTGTATTGGAAGTTTATTTATTTTTAAAACTTAACATGGTAACAAATTATGCCGTATCACAAACATAAAATAACGAACATACAAATACTGTCAACGTGTAAAACTTGTACACTGGGTTATCGTAATCGAATTGGCTAAATGCCAACTTCGATGTTTATATAAATTAAACAATTTGTTAAAACAAAAAATATACACGTCGAATAGAACACCTCGTTTTTTGGTTGGCTAAAAAAATAAAGAGATTAGAACAAATATTTATGTATTATATTTATAAGTTACTATATGATTTTGTGAAATCAACTACTTTTATACAAGAGTATGGTTGATAATCGTTTAAAGAAACAATGGGTTTGAATATAAGACATACAATCTACATCCCGGCAATAAAGTCGATGTAACAAATACTGAATGTTGCAGTAAATAATACTAGAAAAAGTGCAAAATACTGAATTGACATAATATAGAAAACTATTATTGAAGTTTATACCAAGATCATGCACAGTGTAATGAATGCCTTTAAATGCGCTCTATAGATTTAAAAATAAAAATCAATTAAATGTTGATAATTATAAATACATTAGTACAAGACTAGAACGCTGAGACTGACAACAATATAATAAATATTTTGAAAGCCCGAAAATACTTAAAGTTCATCATTTCCATACATAAAAAGATTGGAGTTATCCTGAAGTTATCATTTTTATATTATTTAAACAGTAATAGCACGTCCATAATAAAATTTTCTAATAAATTAAAAAATTCTAGCCCTGTAAATGATAGGTACTGAATTACGAAATAATACATCTTCACTATATTTCTAATTTTCGATATTAAAACAATATCAACAGTAATTCATACAGTCATTCGTTGCATATGGCATACCTTATTCTAATATAATTAAACTAACACCCTTATGTACAATAATTGCATAAAGGTGAAATCACAATTTTACGTACAGACCGCCGATTTCGGGTAAATCTATCTAATTTTGCAATTTAACGGTGTCATTTTTTGGAGTGTGAAAATACGAAGTGAGTATTCGCAAAAGCCCCTTTTTACGTAGGAACAGTCGCGTAGTTGAGTTAATGATTCTAAGCCAAAAAAACGGTCAGTTATAACGGCGAACACAAGTTTATTCCCAGTCACTAAAGCAAAACAGTATCTACTAAGAAAAACATTTTTTTTTTAATTTTAAACAACTATCGCTACAGGCAATAATCCTAATGCGGTACTTAGCGTTATATGGCCTATCTACTTCACATATACGATGACTGAACAAGAAGCCTTGCAGACAGGGCTGGCATGATTAAAACAAGTTGTTTTAAAACAACTGTTTTAAACAGTGTTTAAAACAGTTTGAAATTAAACAGTGTTTTTTATTACATGTTTTAACTACTTTTCATGGCGGATGAATGCATGTAAAAGGAAAATAAATGTGTGCGTCAGAATGGCTGGTTGCCTGTGGCGTTGGTCAATGAGAGTTGATTCGAAAATTGCTACATAATTGCTTATATTTGCTACATATAATAAATAATTGCTACATAGGATATATACTTAGATATAAAATATTTTTTTTGACCAGCCATCCTGACGTCAGGATGGCTGGTCACCTCCTAGTTTAGAGTGAAGCGTACAGAGTTTCCCGAAATGTATTGCGTCAATAATTGCTTCATATTTACTTCATTTATCTCATTTATTTGTATCTTTAAAAATATGCTAAATAAAGGATGTAGCAGTAATTTAAATTATCCCAAGGAAAAGTCCCTGATAAAATAATAAAGGCAAATAGTTGCAGTGCGTCTTCACTCAACGGTATTGCTACTTTAGGCGGCAGGCGTTCTAAATAAAATTGTTAAATGGCATGTTATGTATGAGTTAAGTGGACAATAAGCATATTAGAAGGATATCGTAAATAAAAAAAATACGAAGAGTAAAAAGAAGCTAATTCCACATTGTATAATATATGCGTATAAAAATAATATGAAAATACTCGAAGTTGTTGACTCATATAATATCTACTTAGGACAAGTAAACTTCGAGAAAGGGGTCAACCACCAAATCCAACTCGGTTGGGCAGCGTTCGGGAAACTACCCAATGTCTTTCCGTCCGACTTACCCCAGTGCCTCAAGACGAAAGTCTTCAACCAATGTGTGTTACCAGTTATGAGTTACGGCACCGAAACGTGGTCTTTCACTATCGGTCTCATCTCAAAGCTCAAAGTCGCTCAACGTGCTATAGAGAGGTCTATGCTCGGTGTTTCTATACGTGATCACATACGAGTCACTGATATAGTCCACCGGATTAGCAAGCTGAAGTGGCAATGGGCAGGCCATATTGCTCGCAGAGCAGATGGTCGATGCGGTCGAAAAGTGCTAGAGTGTAGACCACGGACTAGCAAGCGCAGCGTAGGACGTCCACCAACAAGGTGGCTAGTCAACCTTATAAAAGTCGCTCGATGCAGGTCGCTTCCAACCGGTATATGTGGAGGTAAAAGGGGAGGCCTATGTTCAGCAGTGGACGTCCTATGGCTGAGATGATGATGATGATGAATATGAAAATAAGCTAAAAAATTGTTTCGGGCGAAACTACCCATGCACATTTTAAAAAACATCTGGCCTGCGGACCACCTTTTTTCGTGGGCGAGATGTCCCATAACCTCAGCATTAATTTACCTTATTGTCGTATTATTTTTTCGCATATATTATGCAATGTGGAATTATCTTCTTTTTACTCTTCGTATTTTTTTATTTACGACTAGCTTCTGCCAGCGACTTCGTACGCGGATCCTGTTGCTTATGCCAGCGACAATGGGGTCGTCAAAATCGAAGATCTGAAACGTCTGATGTCGAATTCTAAATTAGAGCCTGGGGACGGGAAAACAACGGGACGCGCATGACGATTCCAGACGTTCCAGATCTTTCATTTTTGTAAGTCAACAGGAAATGCCCATCAGACTAAACAACTCTTGCTAAGACGTCATTCCTATTGTTATAGTGTAGCTGGGCTCTTGGAGTTCCACATCAGGTGTTCCAAATCTTCAGTTTTTATACGACAATAGGGAGTGCTCATCAGGCTGAACAACTCTTGCTAAGACGTCATTACTGTATATGTAATAGTGTAGCTGGGCTCTTGGAGTTCCACATCAGGTGTTCTATATCTTCAAATTTATTTTCTCAGCAGAAAATGCTCATCACGCGGAACAATTTTTGCTATGGCGCTATTTTTGTATCTCTTATAGTTTAGCTGATCTATTGCAGTTCTGCATCAGGTGTTCATGTTTCCAAGATAAACTATAGCCTATATGTTGCCCAGACTTAATAGCTATACAACAAAAAAAAACAATCAAATCCGTCCAGTAGTTCCGAAGATTAGCGTGTATGGAGTAACTTCTCCCGTTTTCCTAACATTTCCCTTCACTGCTCTGCTCCTATTGATTTTAGCGTGATGAAAAGTATACTATAACCAGCGCAGGAGTATGAAAAATAATTGTACCAAGTTTCGTCAAAATCCGTCGAGTAGTTTTTGTTTCTATAACGGTTATACAGACAGACAGACAGACAGACAGACAGACAGACAGACAATAATTTTATTAATTGCATTTTTGGCATCAGTATCGAACCCTAATCACCCCCTGATAGTTATTTTGGAAATATATTTCATGTACAGAATTGACCTCTCTACAGATTTATTATAAGTATAGATAGATATAGATATAGATAGATATCCTTTTAATGTGCTTATTGTCCACTTACCTACTCATACATAACATGCCATTTAACAATTTTATTTAGAACGCCTGCCGCCTAAAGTAGCAATACCGTTGAGTGAAGACGCACTGCAACTATTTGCCTTTATTATTGTATCAGGGACTTTCCTTGGGATAATTTAAATTACTGCTACATCGTTTATTTAGTATATTTTTAAAGATACAAATAAATGAGATAAATGAAGTAAATATGAAGCAATTATTGACGCAATACATTTCGGGAAACTCTGTACGCTTCACTTTAAACTAGGAGGTGACCAGCCATCCTGACGTCAGGATGGCTGGTCAAAAAAAATATTTTATATCTAAGTATATATCTTATGTAGCAATTATTTATTATATGTAGCAAATATAAGCAATTATGTAGCAATTTTCGAATCAACTCTCATTGACCAACGCCACAGGCAACCAGCCATTCTGACGCTCACAAATAAATTCATACTCAGGAGTCTTATAGCTTGATATTTAACCATTTGAGTGTATGCCCTTGCTATGCCACATATTTTAAGTTTTATTGGCATTTTAATCAAATAATTCTTAGGATGTGACATGATAATTTTTTGCAAATGTTTCATTACAAACGTACGTAGTCTAAAATGGAACATAATTTATTTATTTATAAGTTGAGACGTCGAGCTATCGGTCGAATTAACTTGAAATAATGCGGGAAACTAAAAAAAAACACTTGTTTAAAACAATTTGAACTGTTTGTTTTTTAAAATTAAAAACAAAAACTTCTTTTTTTTTCAACCCTTCTTTAGAGCTGATGTCGCCAACAATCACTCACCTTGGAATTTCCTCGAATTGACATTATTCCTATTTCTTTTTTTAAATTATTCCTTGCCATTGCAATGAATGGTGTGGCCGCTTTGTCCGTGAAAATGTGATTTCTCCCCATAAAAAGCAACTATATCGACTCACATAAATAAATTAATACCTAGAGCTACTGGTAACCAAAACAATCACTCAAAATAATGACGAGACTCCATAATCTTACACCCGTAAAAAAACGAAGAAAAATAAAATGCATTTGACCTAGTAAGATATGATTCGAGTTTCTGACTTTCATCAGAAAGCATCCAGTTTACGTCACAAAACGGGAAAAGTGGTATGGTACCCCTACCATACCACTTTTCCCGTTTGGTGACGTAAACTGGAACCTTGATGTTAATTTGAAAGAAAAAAATTAGTTCCTTTTTCGTACACTAGAGGCGCCTTTTCATTTTTCCATACAATAAACGCATTAAATACTTCAAATACGCGGTAAAAAATACAGAAATCTTGTGATGAGGCTTCTATCCTACCTTTAACTTTCTGACATTCATGTATAAAAAGAATATCTTAAACAAAGGTTTATATTACACAATATCTTGGCGGTTTATTATTTAAAATGAACAAGTCCTATTTTATACAAAGAAAACTAATACGGTTGTATAAAAAATGTAATACAACGAAATTTTATCAACAATGTCAATTTTGGAAATATCTTCTATACTAAATAATTTTAAGTATATTACCGTGTTGTATATGAGGCTAAGGCCATCAGAATTTAAAGATTCTTCAAGTTGACTATATTGTCTCAGAAAAGTCTAAAATGTCCCACAATAGTATAAACGCTGGAAATTAACAACCTATCTCGGTTGCAATCTTGATCCCGATCTTTATCAATCAACGACCGAATTTGCCTACCCGAGTGTTAAACATGTCCAATCAGCAGCAGCCGTCGACGAAAACAGATCGGGATTTGGTCTGAGATAGAATAATATTTTCGAGCGTAAATAGTTTCATAACTAAAGAATCCAAATTAATGAGGTTTAAAAAACCTCTTAGGTAGTTGAACCTTATAGCCTAGATAACTCTTTGTGGTCTATGACGACGGAATTCCTCTCAAAGTCTACGTTAAACGAGGGTAGTATTGAATTGACTAGATTGTGACACTCCTGCATTGTTGTAGGTACCAAGGCGTAGATTACGTCGCTCTCTCTGTAACAAGCACAATAGTCAAATAAATTATTTAGAATATTCCCATTTACCTAGATTCGGCATACATTCTTACTAGGTACTAAAAACAAGGTTGTTAACGCCTTACAAGTGCGTATGGTAACACCATTTCGCGCATGACAACACGCCGTTTTTGACATTTCCGGTTTCTTCCGCTCTTTCACCCGCGTCCGCATCACGGACATTTTTACTGTCTGTTTTTTACTAAAAATGTAACTGGATTTATGCAATTTAACGCATTATTCAAAAGTCTGCGTCAACATTTCACTCAAAGAAGATTATACCCAGCACATCATAACCAAAGGTATTGATTTGGTAGCAGTAAGTATGTACTTGACAAATTATCCTTAGAAAATTAGAAACACATTACGACAATAAAAATTCAACTGTAACCGTTCTTCTATAAATACCCTCATGGGTCTCATCATCTGTCTAGCCTTTTCCTAACTATATTGGGGTCGACATCCAATCGAACCAGATGCAGCTGAATATTAGTATTTTACATGGAGCGACTGCCTATCGGACCTCCACAAACCAGTAACTGAGCAATACGATACTCCATGATAAGACTGGTTGTCAGATTTACGAGCTACTAGTCGAGAAAACAAAAAATATTCTTACCCTTTATGTTTGACAAGCGCGTGCGCAGCGACCAGTCCGCTCAGACAGTTGGCAGTGGCTTCTAGACTGAGACAGTATGGGTGCACTCGCTCACTCTCCACACGTTGTTGTACTAGCTTCAGAGCTTGCTTGTGTGCGCAGTTTGTTTGCTGGAATCAGTAAGCGAAAAGGAAATGAAGTAAACCGGTAGAATTTTATGATTTGAAAAATAACTGATTGTAAAACAATGACTGAACTGTTAGTCCGAAATATATTTATAAATCAATGCCACTTTTCTTTGTAATTTTATAACTCAAGAACGGGTTCACCTATCCAAACCAAATGTTTAGGCTTTGTTCGGACTATTTAGTAGATGGTATAAGTGAAGTTTGCACAAAATCGGTCTAGCGGTTCTTCATTTATCACATTTTTTGTAACAAATGAATTCAATAAATGGCGGAACTTTTTGTTAATGGGGATTTTCCTGTCAAAGTAGCGAAGCACGTACCGAGCCGCTAGTAGATTATAAAAAAAAAACAATTAGAACTGTATTTTTTATATTGTTACGTAAGCCAAAATTGACTAAGATATACAACGATTTTAAAAATCACAAAACGTCACTCGGTCGTCACTTGATTCGTAATTTGCAAAAAAAAGTTCCTTATAATAAAAAGGGTTTATTCCCTTTATGTCGAGTCCCGTTATGTCGAGCCGAAAACCTTGTCTCGCTTCTATTACCCCTATGTCGAGCTTAGTTTTCTGTCCCGTTTCTATTCCCTTTATGTCGAGTTTATTTACCACGCTTTTATTACCTCTATGTCGAGTTTAATTATATCATATTTTAGAAGTACAGTCACATTTTTACACAAAAAAGGTACCCCGACAAGGATAGTTTAGTTTTAAGGATATTAAGAATTTCAATTATGGGTCCTCTGGACTTTGATTGTTTGCCTTCATAATTGGAATTGTTATGGACAACTTGGGATCCAAGAGCGAGCGAAGCGAGCTCGGGGCTTGTGGGCACCCCAACACGGACAAGTTAGGTTCGTAGTTAGGTTACTTTAAACCATGCACGCAGAAATAGGAGCCCCGCGAAGCGTGGCTCCGTTGAGCTTCCTTTTTAGGTAATCTTCACCTATACTTGTTTTAATATGTTTTTATGCCATTGGCTTTTAATTTACATCCCTGACTGTACTTGTTCACCAAACTCCACATAAAGGTAATAGAAAGCGTAAAATATCAATACTTTGGAGAACAATAGACTTCCAGACTCGACATAAAGGGAATAAATCTTAAAAGGTACATACCTCAGTCATAACTTCAGCGCACTTCAACAATGTCGTAAGTGCGGGCAGAACCGACCATTTTAATAAATACTGTATCTTTGTATCTTCGCCGAGTGTATACAGTTCACTGCTATATGTAATAACTCCATTCTGTATACAGTAGTCTAGGGCTTTGTTGAAAGTCTGAAATGTAAAAAAAAAAATGATTAGTAACAGAATATAGGGTTAAATTAGGTCCTAGGTTCGATTACTACAACATTAATGGGTTTTTTCAAAAGGAATTTTCAATGGCAGCCAGAATCTGTATTTGTGGCCGGTTGATGACAATAAAGTTAAAATTAAAAAAAGTACCTATTTAATTCTGGTTTCCAAATACCGACATCCTTTTTTAAAGGCAATCATTATAATACACTTTTAGCACGGTAATATTATTATACAGTACTCCGACATCATAGAAACGGACGAAACGCGAGCTATGCCTACGCGCCTCGATGTTGGGGCGCGCTCGGGGCGCAGACAGTCACGACTGTACCGCAGTGACGAACGGACGGTGTGTTGTTTTTAAACAATAACCGCGCGATTTTTTCACTACAAATCAGTTCAAATACATTTATTTAATATGACGAGTAGTAAATATTATGCTGTTTTTGGTTGCTTAATTTTTAATTAAGCTTTATATTAGAATGCGGATTTATTATATTTTAAAAGTTATTAAAAGAATTTCGTACGACTCAGTCGAGGTGCAAATATTTTTCGGTCGCAAAATAAGCCCGAATTGTTTTTCAAACAAAATAATGGTTTTTTAAATTAAATCTACCAATCAATAACCCCCCTAGCGCAGTCGGGTAAAAAACAACACGCAGCTTTATTGAACACTTCCTTTCCAATAAACAAAGTATTTTATTTGTTTATATAAAAAAGTATACCTATTTACGACCACAAAACTAAATAGAAACAGAAAGTAGGCAAATGTAATTAAAATGCTGGAGACGGGCAGCCAGCCCTAACGCATGTTTACGTACCGCGCGGCTGTAGGCATTTATTTCTATCATGCGGCCGAGTTCCACTACTGATAGATATTTATACTGTGCTTTTAGCCATACTACCAGACAAACTGTGGGGTCAATTTCAAAACCGGTGCTACTGAGACAGTGAGGAGCTGCCTTTGCCCAGGAGTGGGACAGTGCATACAAAGAAAAAAAGTCATACTTACGTTTACTTCTTCCCTTTCTAAATGGAAGAATTCATGACTGAGAAGTTTCCTAACGCGGTGGTAATCCACCTCCAAATTATCTGAAAATAAAAATGAAATACATTTTAATTGAAAAACTAACGAAAGCAAATAATTTTATACAAGAATTCCAAATAAAATTAAACGATACTAAGTTATCGATACGAGTAAGTAATCGATATTACTCGATATTTTTCTTACGATATCAAATACTCTTCGAAACGACTACCTAACAGGAAAAAGAATCTCGTATCGGTGAAAAAAGTTTAGTAAGGGCAGAAAATTCCACGACAAAAAAAGAACGATCGGTACGAGTAGGTATTGTTACCGAATAATTATCGACATAATTATAATATTTCACGATACTGTATCCAGTAAAACTACCGATACCTCAGTAGAATCCCTCTCCCTAACCAATACGTTATCTGTAGCTCTTAGAAATTTTGTATGAATTGTAGTTACGCCAACATCAGCGGCGCGTACTATGTTGCTACTTTATCACAAAAATACGCGACCGAAGGTATGCGACCGACATTAGCGTAACGGCCCGTTATCGTTTAGTCTAAGTGGTTCGGCGGAGTGTTGTGTACCCCACGTACCTAAAGGCGGTGCCTCGTGACGTGTTTCAAACATTTCTATACATTTGATCTTACCGCTCGCCGCCCCGCGCTAAGTCACACTCACACGCGGGACGATCTCCGGCCACCATGGGCGCGGGCTTCCGGTCGGTAAGTAATGGGCGTCTCGCTGTCCGATCATGGACCATGCCCCGGTCGACGGCGCGTCGTCTTCACGCGCCCGTCAAAGAGCATTCAGCATTATGATGGGGCACCCTTAGAGGGCCAAAGCCTGCCTCGCGGGACTAACGAGCTACCGTGACCCCGGAACGTTAAAGGCTATTGAAGGACACCGTGGATTTTAGTCAGTATAAGTCCGACAGTCCCTCCCGCCCTGCCCTAGGTGGGAGGACTCATTCGATAATTTTAACACGTAAAAAAAGGCAAGCCGGTAGAAGAATTCAGGTTTAAGCTTACCTCTAGCGACTGCAGATCTGTGTACTATGAGACAGATGATAGCTGGTGGTACAAGGTAATGTAGTATGGGGTTGACGTACAGCTGTAGTTGGACGATAGGTACTGCCGCCACCATCGTCTGAGGCTGGAGTATGTGACCTGGAATTAAAGTATAGTTATAGTATATGATCCCGACGGAAATCGGCCACAGAGACTTAGATCGGCCCTATTGAGAACATCGCTGGTGTGCCCTCGGGTGACTAATGTATCCAATTTTTCTCGTGAAAGTGCGTCCACACATTACACTGTCTTAAAATTATAACAACACGATCGTAATGGAGCTGCGCAGCATGTCGCAGGTGTGCGGGAGGCCAACTAATTGTAGATCATACAAATATTTGTCTTATCTGGGTGTCTGTTTATAAAAGACATTAAAACACTAAAGCAGTTTTAAAAAAAATACAGGTCATAAAACTAGAGTTTAAAAATTTTCTGGTCATCAAAAAAGCCATCCACGCCCAGTTGAAAAATTCACCATGTTGATTGATCAAGTCTACAATTGCAGAAAAAGTATGTTCCCTACATCTTGTCGGATCATACAAATATATAAATGTATGGAGCCGTTGTTATTTTCATGATTTTATTAAAGTTAGGCCCGAATTTCAGATATGTTTTATTGGTGATTTAGTTTACAGGATTATTTCTATCTAAATCTATGGATTAATTTGGCTTAAAAAGCTACAATTTTATGTTATCTAGTAGGCTTGAATTATCAACCAAATTATTTACATAAGTCGTATTAATAGATAAGGATTACTTTCAACACATTTGGAATTCTTTATGCATTTATATTTATAGTATGATGTTCATAGATTTATATTTGAGAAATCCATATTATTTTAAAAACATTTGTTCATAAGAGAATTTGGTATTTTTAAAAACGTTAACTAGGAATTTCTTATGTTTCGGCGCATTGGCTGAGCGATCGACTCCTGCGCTGCATGTGCGGGGTTTTATTCCCGCACTGAACAAATATTTTGTATGACCTACATAATTATAGTTGTTCCGGGTCTGGGTTTTTGTGTATGTAAGTTTAAATGACTGTGAACACAAGCATGATACAGAACAAATTCCAAGTGTTCCAAATAACAAAAGTCGGACAACGTTAAACAAAAAAAATATTTCAATCCTACTAATATTATAGATGCGAAAGTTTGTATCTATGTTTGTTATTTTTTCACGCAAAACCTAATGAACGGAAATGGAAATTGAAGATAACACAATACTGTAAACACTTAGTTCCCATATAAACGCTTTGACTTTGGATGAAATTTCGTGCATAGATAGTTAATAATAGAGATTAACACAAGGTTTTTATCCACACTTTATGTTTCCGTTGGATTATTTTGAGAGGTAGCGGACAAAGACGCCAGCAGCAACTAGTAATGCAATTAAATAATCATCATCATCTCAGCCATAAGACGTCCACTGCTGAACATAGGCCTCCCCTTTTGATCTCCACAGATACCGGTTGGAAGCGACCTGCATCCAGCGTCTTCCGGCGACCTTTATAAGATCGTCTGTCCACCTTGCTGGTGGACGACCTACGCTGCGCTTGCTAGTCCGTGGTCTCCACTCTCCACAAATTAAATAATAAGAAAACATATTTTTGAAGGTTTTTTTATTACGTTTGTCACACCATAAAAACTTTAAAGAATGCCTGCAATGCATAAATGCATACATGTCTCTTTTGTTGACCATACAACAAATAAATATTGACCGCAAGTAAATTGTATATTTGCAGACTATTAAATTACCATTTTAAATGAAAACATCATTTTATATCCTTGAATTTCAATACGTAGGTAATATTTGTGACCACAACATATTATGATCTAATTTGCATTTTGGCCAAGAGCACGGATTTTAATTGCAAATTCCATTCCTTCGTTAGGTGAGTTTAAAACCAGCCAAGTGCGAGTCGAACGAAAGGTTCCGTCCAATATCAATAAAAATGGCAAAAAAATACGTTTTTTAATTTTAAATATGTTACCCACACTAGGAATTTCTCCTGTGTCGTGGGTGAGTTACAAACATATAAACTCACATACACAAACACCCAGACCCGGAACAACTACTTGCAGGTCATACATATATTTGTTTCGTGCGGGAATCGAACCCACGACACGCTGAACAGCAGTCCAATTGCTAAGCCACAGTGCACTGTTGTATGGGAGCCAGTTCTTTGTTTTTTAGTATTAGTTGTTATCGCGGGAACAGAAGTACATTATCTGTGAAAATTTCACTGTCTAACTATCATGGTTCTTTAGATACAATCTGATGATAGACGGACAAAAGAGTAAGCATGGAGTTTCTTGCCGGTTCTTCTCCATGGAAACGACCAACCCGAACCGTGCACATTTTTTTTTCTTCTCGACGTTTTTTTTACATGGGCCCATTGAGGCCCATGTAAAATAAAATATTTTGATTTTGACACACAAACAGATAGACGGACGGACGGACAGAACGGATATAAGTATAAAAATAATAACTATAAACTAATACATATTTTAAAACAATAAACTTAAAAACTATTACCCTTTGGGTATGGAATTCTAAAAGTGGGACAATTATAATGATTACGCGACCTACAAAATTTCGTCATAAAATTTAAAGATATGTTATCATTACGATTTCTAATTTGATAAAGTAGGTATATAAACATTAAAAGTGACAAATGTATTTCTTGGTAAAGTTGTGATGGTTGAAATAATTCGAAATGGCTGCAATAATAATGACTGTTACAAGGGCGTGTTGGCAAACTTTTGAACAAAATAATTTTAACTTTTAATTAAATAAAAAAATGGTGGAATTCAATGATTATTTATTGTACAGCATGCTCCCCAGAATTGTTTAATTTAAAAATATCTAAGGCGGCGATGGTTGGTGCAAGTAACAGTTTACCGATTTTTGAATTCATTTTATTTGTTTCAATAAAAATCTGAATACTATATTTTACGAATGCTTTTAATTATACACGCTGTTTTTTTGCATTTTCGTCAACTTCAGGTGGTTGTCACAAAAGTCATAAATAATCAATTGAAAGTACAGTACCGGGCAAAACTAAGGGCCGCTTTTTTTTTGTTGTTGAAACTTTACAGTATTTCAGAATTAAACCCTTAATTCAATACAAATGAAAGAGAATCACCCGACTACGCAGTCCGCGCGTACGCACACAGCGATGAGCAGCTGGTGTGCGTGAATTGAATCTACTACTCTTGAAGAAACTAGTTCACACTTACGGATTTCAGTAAAATGGAAAAATAAAATAAAAAAATACCTACCTATTTTATTTTTGATTTGGGTCGAGAATCATGAGTATAATCACGTCCTTGAATTTGACTAGGTTGCAGATCAGCACATTGTATATTATCTGTACAAAATCATTTCTATGTTTCTCATCTGTAAGGCTGCCCAGGGACGGTTCAAATATTTCTTAAAATAAAATAATTTATTCGACAAAAATCTATTTACATACAACCCGCATAATACATAGTATACAACATAAACGTAGTACTACGTAGTACGTAGTAGTAAATCACGATAAAAAAGTCGCCTGATTATGGCGACGACCTTGGATCTACGAGTATACGTAACTCTTTCTAACACATTCAATATTTACCTTCGAAAAACTGAGAAAGAACATTATTATTATTAAAAATAAAACAAAATTTAATAATATACCTACATACAATAAAGAGAGAGCAGTGGTGGCCCAGTGGTATCGGCCCCGACTTACGAGTTGAAGGTCGTGGGTTCGAATCCAAACAGGCCCATTACTTTGTGTTATTTATTTTATCACCATTGCTCTCAAAACGGTGAAGGAAAAGATCGTGAGGAAACCGGCATGTCCTAGTACCAAAAATTCGAAGACATGTGACATCCACCAATCCGCACTGGGCCCGCGTGGTGGATTATGGTCCACTCCCTCTCACAGAGAGGAGGCCTGTGTCCCAGCAGTGGGAACATTAATTGGGCTGATGACGATACAATAAAGAACCAAAAATAATTATTGTTTTAAATACATTATTAAAATTGATTGTTTTTTTTTTCCTGCAAACAAAGTAAGTTCGCGCTCGCGGGAGAGTCTAAACAGGTAACAGTGAAACCGTGGAACGTAAAGGGCAATGAAGATCAATTGATGAAGATAGATCATAATGGGAAGATGATGGGACATACGACATGGACGGCTTCTTCGTGAATTGGCGAGAAGAAACACTGCATGGAGAGAAGTGGAAGAAATGGGGTAGATTAGTTAAATAAAAAAACTCGAAAATTTCAACTTAATACCTACGCGTTCTTGAGACAAATGATCTTGACAGAGAGACATCATAAATAATTCTATATAGGTTCCGCTTTTCTTTTGAGGTACGACACCAAAAATACGTCAGACTACTCGTATAGTCAAGAAAGAGCAAAAGAGAGATTAAATATTTACCTTTCATCTTCTTCTTGACATCAACAGACAAGTCTGTTAGAACTCCCGAAATCAGCCTCAGTTTCTTCTCCTTATCCAACCTCATCATCTTCTTCTGCACCACCAGGATCCTCTCAACACTGCTCCTCACATCATTCTCGAAGACCGTAGCTCCCAAATTCCTTAACTCCTGGACCATCCAATCAACTTCTTGGACCACTTCTTCAAATTCTAGCGGGCTATCTTTCATTAAGCTTTGCATTAGTACTAGGGATAGAAGATTCGAGATTGTTGCAACTGTGTTCTTCTGTTGCAGGCTGATGACGTAATCAGCTATGCTCTGGACTTTTTTGAACTGTTCGGGAGTGAGTTGTTGTATGTCTAGAGGTTTTAACGTTTCTTTGGAATGTGAAGTGTCGTTTTTGAGGTATTCTCTGACGGATAGCGGGGAGCCGAGGTTGATGTAGATGTTTCCGAAGTGGTCGTTTAAACTGTGTAGCGCTTTGAGGAAACCCTGGAAGAATAATTATTTTGGTCTTTTACATTTTAGAAGTCTAAAATGCTAAAATATTAAAATTATCAGAAAATTTAAATACAAGCTCTTATGCAATTTAAGTATTTTCCGAAGTGGTCATTTAGACTCTGTAGTGCTTTGAGGAAACCCTGGATTAATAATTTGGTTATACTATTAATATTCCAAAATGCTAAAATATTATAATTTTCAGAAAATTTAAATACAAGGTCAATCATAAGTTCATAAGCAATTTGAGTATTTTCAGCTTATTTAATTTTACAGTTTTGTTTCATTGTGATATTTATTTTAGGCATAATAATATATTATATTTTGTTGCAATCGCGGGTAGATGCCTGGTATGGCTGGAACAGGAATGTGGAAGGCACAAGTAAAGAGAGGCCTATGTCCGACAGCGGGTGAAGTTGGCTTGTGGATAATGAAGATGACGTATCTCTCTAGCACTTTTTCGCCGCTGTCACAAAAAAATCAATAAATATTTTAAGGGGCTCCTATACAACAGACATGTTCTTTACCGTTTTTATAGATATCAAGCTCTTCAGCGCTATTTCAGCTGCGCTGCTCAGCTCCTGTTAGTTGTAGCATGATGTTTTATGGCTTATAGCTTTTCTCGATAAATGGACTGTCCACGCACAAACATATTTTTTTTAAATTTGTCCAGTAATTTTGGAGCTTATTCAATACAAACAAACAAACAATCAAATCTTTCCTCTTTACGATACCTGTATTCGACCTTGCTACAAGTAAATACTACAGATGACATAGTAACATAGAATTATGATTCGAGGACAAGAACGTAAACACACAATTCTCAATCAAGTGGGCGTGGCACTTGTCTTTTACGCGAATAAATGATAATAGTGTGCCACTTTACTGTTTACATAATACAATGAAGTGATAAAAAGGATAAAATGTTTATGTGTATTTGCATAAATTGTTAGAAGCGAGGAGTTGGCTGTGTGCTATGTTTAAGTTTTTAAGTCTCATAATTTCGGTCGGTTTCATAGAAAAGTCTTTCTCGAAGCAAAATGAGTTTTCTGCACTATTACACGCGACTTAAAACTCGAAAATGCAAGCTTGTTTGGCATCAGCCTAGCGACTTTTAGAAATACATAGGACTTAAACAACGTGTAACGTTAAATGCGCAAAACCTCTTGTGGGGTAATTCAGCCCATGTTACTGAACAATGTTTCTTCTAAGACTTTTGGAAATTCGCAAAAAAACAAAATGAGAAATTGATCGCCTCCATCAGAATGATTTTTTTTTTAATTTCCAAAAGTCTTAGAACAAACATCAGCATCAACATCAGCGTAGGACGTCCACCCACTAGGTGGGCAGACGATCTTATGAAGGCCACAGGATCACGCTGGATGCAGGCCGCTTACAACCGGTCCTACTGGAAGTCTAAAGGGGAGGCCTATGTTCAGCAGTGGACGTCTTACGGCTGATATGATGATGATGATGATGATGAACAAACATTGTTCAGTAACATGGGCTGAGTTACCTCACGAGAGGTTTTGCGCATTTAACGTTACACTTTGTATAAGGTAGGATTAATTTTAGACATTTATAACTAACGCCACCACAAAAAAAAATACCGATGCCGTTATCTAATACTAGCTGCTGCTACCGGCTTCGCCTACTACAACGGCAAATCCCACGGAAACACCAAATCAGGATAAAAACTATCCTATGTGATAATCTAAGTTATAAACTATCAGTGTATCATCCAATTTCTGTTCAGTAGTTTTTGGGTAAAAAAATAACAAACACACAAATAAACGTTCATACTTACAAACTTTCTCATTTATAATATCAGTAAGATGTTACAATAATAATAATGCGTATGAAGACAGAAATTCATTAAAAACTCAGAATTGACGAGACAAAAAATTCTGTTTATAATTTTGACTTGTTACACGCAAACTTGACCTTAGCATATTCAATATTAGCGATGCTCAAACTAACAATGATGAAAATTGAAGAAAAATATTGACACAACCGCTTGACGTGTCAAAATTTGGTAAAAACGTGTGAGATTTCTCCTAAACATGCGTGCGCGCAGATATTAGGTAATTTACATAATATTATCTTTGTTAGATAAAATAATTTAAGTGTGCAAAGGTTATTATTTTTATCACAATAATCTCGTAATTATGTTGGTAGGCCAACTTTTTTGATATAGCCTTTTTGTCATATCTCACCCTCAGCACTTACAATAAAAAAAAAATATCTCGTAGGGTTCAGCCAGCGTTTACAAATTAAGCGCAAAAAAATGCTTTTTGTTTATTTACGACCTTACATTAAAAAGCTCTAAAATTATCGGGGTTTCTCAACTGTATTATGCATGTATATACCTTCGTCTTGAATCACTCTATCTATTAAAAAAACCGCATCTAAATCTGTTGCGAAGTTTTAAAGATCTAAACATCACGTACAGACAAACAGACAGCGAGAAGCGACTTTGCTTTATACTATGTAATGATGAGTAGTTATTGAAACTTAGTACGGGAATGTTGATTATTTTATCGTAAATTCTAGTCGACTTTGGCCCTTGGCATAATATCTTTCTGCCCTTAATATATTTATTTTACTTGGGGTGGGCGCAACACGTTTTCTTCTTTAATTCTCCGCTCTCAGACGTCACGGTATCGTTACTCATTTTTCTTTCATTACACACCACACACAATCCATCAGTACTTTTTTTTTTGTCGTTCACTTCCTCTCCATCCATCCACATTCATAATATATTGATTCATTCTCTTAGTGATCTTTTTTTCAGGGGTTTTTAAAATTGAGGGAAATGCACGAGCCAGCTACGCCACTGGCTATTCATTTTCGAAGGTGAATCATTTGGGATATTGCTAAGTGGCTTTTTTAGACCCTCAGAGTTCAGACATTTTTTACTCAGAAATTCAGAATATTTAAGGGGCTTTCAGGTTCTCGTCTGAAACGGTATTTTGAAGAAAAAGTCCTGCAGATTTAAGATGACAGCATATTTCAGTAAAAATTATACTTGCATGTCGGTTTTTCCCCTTAATTTAAAGAAAAAACCGTGTTTTAATGAAATTACTCAGGATTCGAAGACAACAATTGCAAATGCGCGTCACAAATTCGGTAATTCTTTCCGTGTTCATTACATTTGCAAACAGGTTTCTATTTTTATTATTGAACGCGCTAATCCCAGGAACTATTGGTACGAGTTGTTTTTTTTTTGTCTTTGATAGTCTATTTTCGAGGAAGGCTATAGGATATATAACACCGTGAGTCCGTGATGTTATATATTATTATCCTATATATAACATCACGGTGTACCAATAGGGGTGCAGCGGGGATGTAACCACGAGGAATACCTAGTTTTAAAATATACATAATAAATGTAATCCGGACTAGTATCCGGTTGTTGGCAAAACGCTCGCCTCTATTTGATAGGATCTTAAACCTATATGGCGAAATGGTGGTGTGCTATCAGGTAGACCATTATACCATAGTAATATAGTCTATGGGAAATGCTTTTCTTGTAAAGGCAATTTAGGAGCACTACGTTATGTTTAATTTATGTATGTTTTGTAAAACTTGCGTCACTAAGATAAATACTAGACAATAGAAGTTTTCATATTTGATTGTATTTATATGCTAATTTAGTTTCTTGTTCCTACCACATAAATATTAATACATTAGTTTTGAATTTATTGAATAGCATCATACAATATGAACGGTTCGTAAATATTTTATGTACCATACTGTCAATTTAATAGAAAAACCGTAAGAAGTACTTTAACAACGGATATATTTATGTATTTAAAAACCGTACTACTTGAAGTCCATTCAGATATTTGTTCCGTGCGGGAATAGAACCCGTGACTCGCTGCGTAGCAGTCAAACGCTCACTGAGCCAATCATGTCGCCATAAAAACTTAGCGCGAGTAAAGTTACTATCTAATAGTAGGAAAAACGTTAATATCGTATGACTAATTCTTGAGTCATCTACACAACACGCCACACTGGTGGTAACTGGTAATCAGCAGAACATCAAAAAAGATAAAATAATCAAACACGTACTAAGCATGAGTGCGAAAAACTTTATTTTTGATAATCATAAACTCAGGTCATAGTACGAATAATGATATATTTACAAGTATCATCTAATCTATGAAGATTATGTTATCATTTGCGGCCTTGCTACACCCACTTATGACTACAGCATGAACCTAAGTTCCTTATCATCAGCTGGAAGACGTCCACAGCTGGACAAAGGACTCCCTAACAGCCGATTCACGACCTTGCCGCTGTAAGTCGTAACTTAGAAAGCTTACAGACTGGAATAAGTTACAGGGCACGCCGCAATCGCAGCGGTAAGAACCCTCTTTGAGGAGTGCACCTTTCGCTTGACGCAGGTCCTCACTGGACACAGAGGTTTCAGGAGGTTTCTGAGTCTGATTGGGAAGGATCAAACGCCTGGGTTTCACCACTGCGAGGATCGCCCGGAGGACACAGTGGAGCATACGGTGCAGGACTGCCTTACTTGAGCAGAATACAGCCGTGTCGTCACAGAGGCGATAGGTGGCGACCTCCGCGCCCGACATTGGTCGAGGGTCGACATGCTGCGGAGCGAGAAAGAATGGGAAGCGGACGCTTCCTTCTGCGAAGCAGTCATGCCCCCCCCCCCCTCCTTAGTGGACCGAAGCCTGTCGGGATCGCGGGACTGTCTTATCAGGTAACCGTCAGGAGGACTCATTTATGATTTAAACATGTAAAAAAAAGGTTATAGGAAATCCTGGTATTACGATTCTGTGGCAAAAATTTCGAGTCCCAAGCGGGCGACGCCGTTGGCAATAGCTAATGTTACATAATTATTATTTTACGAATAACGTAAATATTGACTCCACAGTTTTCCCTCTGTCCTACTTTACGAATAGTTGGAATTCGCACAAGTGGATCTGCCAATACGCGAGCGCGACCGGAACAATTGATGATGTAACTTGAAGCAAGTTCACACTCCGTGATTATTGGAGCGAAGGTAAATGGGTTAACTGTATGCGTTTTACGAACTGACGAATTATGAATTGACATAGATTTTGAAGATCAATGCTGTGCGAGTGCGCGATTCGGGTGTCATAAACATTTATATCACCTAAAGTTTTTTATATATTTATACGTATTCGCAATAACGACTGAGTCGCGTTTTAGTAAAAATTTTTCAGGAAAGAACAAAACAAGCTGCGAGTGGCACTCGAGCCCGCCTCTTCTGGATAAGTAATCCAGGCGCCTTACCAATTACGCTTTCGCAACACACTCGTTTGAAGAATCCATTCCCTTCCCTTGTTTGAACATTTTTTACGAGTGTGTTGCGATGGCCCAATGGGGTTGGCAACGCAAAGATATTATAGATGGCGCCACCATAGCTTAGTCCTAATCCGACCAATGGCGTAGTACTATTTTGAAGTACCTTTGAGATTTGAACTGATTTGAACCAATGACGATGCTTGGAACAAGCTATATTAGCGCCATTAGTTCCTCAGTTCCCATCCCCATTAGTAAGACGTCTTCGGAGTCACTTAACCTCGTACATACACTACTACTATTTTCGCTCATAAAGTTCATTAAAACATTATCAGCTGTTGATTAATAATATACGTGATACGGCCTTGTGACGAGATTATGAAATATATAACATTGACCTCCTTATACGAGTATACTTCCAAATAGTATATGATTGAATATCTCGCTATGTTGGCCTCTGAACTGGTATGACGGGTTTTAGCATTGCAAAATCTAGTATTGTGTACTCGTATTTAGAGTTAAAGTTATTTGTTCTAAACACAGTAGCATCTATAGGCATCTACATATTTACAGTAGGTCACTTCGCACGTAGTGTACCCTCCAACAGGGCCGTATTTAACTTATTGAGGGGCCCAGGCTAGGAATCGAACCAGCTCATTTTGAAAAAAAAAATCACACTACATTATTACGTCATTCCATAGCGTCGCTACCAAAGATCAAATTCTGGGAAGTGATAGTGATGATAAATATACAGTTGAAATTTCACTTTGTATATCCTGGATTAACACATAGGATAATTTTTAGACCGGTTTTTTTTCTGTGGTATAATTTCCGTTTTAATTTTAGTTATAGCGAAGCCGCTGGCAACAGCTAGTCTATCTTCTATCTATACTTATAATAAATCTGCAGAGAGGTCAATTCTGCATTCAATTCGGAATATGAAAAAAATAGTCAGGTGACTTAAATCCAATATGGCGGACGTCCAAGATGGCGGACTAGCTGTTTGAAATCCACCCCCATGATATGGGTATCAAATGAAAGGGTTTGCTGTCAGGAATACGAAAAAATAGAGTCATGTGACTTAAATCCAATATGGCAAAAAAATCCGGGTTTAACGTTAGCCCAAAGTAACTATTCCACGCGGATGAAGTCGCGGGCAAAAGCTAGTATGATTTAAAATGTAACTCACCCCAGTGGACTCCTTAGGTTTGGGCACTCCAAGATGCTCATAAGCGAAGAGAGAATGCTCCATAACTCTGTCGTAACTGATATTCACGGGAACTATCGTGATGTCGGATACCTCGTGAGCGAACAGCGGGACCAGGGTCATTGAGAGCATTCCTGGTGATAAAAGAAAATTTGGATAAGACAGATTTGGTTCGCCGTACCTTCGAATGGATGCAATTACAACAACGCCACGTATGGGCTCTAATAATTAGTTCTATCCAGTTTCGGATTAACCCATAAGCACATTAACCCCCAAAGCCGTCACACATACGAAGAGACCAACCTTATCCAAGGCAGAATGCTTAAATTTCTTAGCGCTTTGCTCACTATTGCATCATAATCATTTAGTTGTGCGTTTATAGAGTTTCTCTTTATGCTTTTTTGGTTTGAAGAAACTTAAACGCCTTATTTTTACTTAAGTTAGTCAGCTAAAAATACATTATTTATTGTTGGAAAGGTACAAAGAAATTGGAGCTCGCTTCGCTCGCTGTAAATAGATGAAACGGTGGGATCATAGTGACACTTGATTTTGTATAATTAGTTAGATGTTGTATATAAAATCGTTATAATTTACTGCTTGAACGTAGCAAGAAAAATTTTCTACAATGTAGGAATTATGAGAGGGTAATAAAATATTTTCTTGAGGAACAAAGGTCGTATATAAAATGTACTCTTACAAAGTACGTTTGACTGATGTGAATTTGCGAATCATATTCCTTCCTACTAATATTATAAAAGCGAGTGTGTATTTTTGTATGTTTTTTTCGTTTAAGAATTTTGGTACAAAGATAGATGGAACCTTATGGTTATAGCCTATATCGGGGGAGCGAACTCCAGGCAACAGGTAGTATTACTTAACAGGGTATTTTACTTCATAAATAAATTGAAAATCTGGTAATAGTCCGTCAGATAGAATATAGAAAAATAATGGACAAGTATTTATTGTTGTTTTAAATGAATGTATATTGACAAAGATAAAACGCTTCCAAATTCGGGAAGAATTCGAAGATTCGGGGAATTCGGGAGTGATGGCTTGTGACGTCATACGCTTGTAAAATTGCACCGACCGAGAGACGTTTTGTGATTTTTAGAAGCGTTGTATCTTTGTCAATTTTGGTTTAGGTAATAAAAGAAAAAATACGGTTCAAATATTTTTTTATAATTTATATTTTGCACAAACATTTTTGTTTTGGGTAAAATAGTCTATCGTTCAAATTGTTGCCAGTTTGTCAAATAATGACGCCGGCAGATAGTCGGAATCAGCTCTATTGCCGAATTTAACCTTTCAGTCAGCTTTTAACAGATGTATTTGCTTAGTGAGAACAAAGAACTAATCTATTCCCGACCAGCATTTACCTACATTCCATTTATTTTAAATGCGTTCCATACAATGTAGGTATAATATCGCACCATTTTGGTCTCCATGTACAAGATCGTCAATGTAAACTCATGGCGTCATGGCACGTTTGTCTACATATTTCCATTTACCTTTTGATTGCAGAATGCAAACAATTATGCTAAGTACTTAAACAAATGCCAGTAAAACCTATTACATTAAATAACTATTACAAGAACTAATATATATTGTAGGTTCTAAGAAGATATTATGTCAAAAGCTTTCAATAAGGTGAGGTATTATGGTCGGATCTGTTATTTTCCTTATGCAAAGGTCTGGGATACTTTTTGTTATGTACATAATTACCTATAGCATTGTAACAATGCTTGTGAGACGAAGAAAATCAGCTTTCAAAAAGTGGGTTTACGCTTAGGAGCCGAGCACAAGAGGAGCACGATCCCAACACAAATTTGTGTAGTGTGTACCGACAAGCATCGAACGAGCGTGCTTCGAGCGTTTGGTTTGTGCTCGGCTGTGCCTATACCTATAGCACAAAGGGATTTGCAACACGTTCGAGGAGGGCGATTGTTTTAGGCTCGTTGTAGGTCCAGAGTTGATACCGCGAGTAGAGCAGCTCGGCTCCTTAGCGTAGGTAGACCCACCGAGACATTGTCGAAAAATCGGTTTTCTGATTCTTAATTCTCGTTAAACAGTTGGATATTTGATCAAGAATTCGAGGATTTTGGTCGAGTGTTTTGGCAATTAAGCCATTGGCCGACAGGACTATCGGCACAATGATACCGAGTCCACATCCCAACAACCTTGTCAGCCAAGTCGACAAGGTTCTCGTCATACGCGACAGTTTTAACGGGGATTATTATTATTAAGAACATCATAAATTCAACTTACCATATTTAGGAGGCATACTCTTATTACTCCTACTCCTGGTTCCTTCAAGGAAGAACTCTATGGGGGCGCAGTGCTTCCCCACCACGGTGCGGACGTACTGCTTCAAGGTAGCTGCGTATAACGGGTCCCCGGCTAAAGTGCGACGGATATAGAACGCGCATGTCTCTCTCATACGACGTCCTATCACCGCCATGGAGTAAAAATCTAGAAAATAATTTGTTTTGTTAGAAAGTAGAAAGGATAATCTTAAAGATGGGTGACAAGAAAATTGTGGGGAATATGTAGTTATAAACCGTGCGAAAAACAATGGAAGAAAGGTTCTCGTATGGTGACCAAGGACTGGAAGACATAGTGTAGGCAGGCCTCTCAAGTGGACCGACGACATCGGAGTCGCGGGCAACAGATACCTAGATGCAAGTGGCGAAATGTCTGTCGGCATAGCGGTCTAAGTTGAAGATCTATTGAAGATTTCAAAGCGTTGTCGTTCGTTCCAGTCGCTAACGTTCAGAAATCATAAATAAATTTTCAACTTTAAGCTCTAGGCTATAAAGTTGAAAATCTATTGGGGAGTACCGACCGTTTACGATTATCGTTTGCGACTAGTCAGATCTTTTTCTTCCATAGTTTATATTTAGTCAACTTTCATCGTTACGCCACATTCTTTGTACCAAAAACATCATCAGTCACACAGCCCATTCATCATCTCTTTCGTGCTAAGACTTCGAGTTGGAGCACAAAAAGTAACAAAACAGCTAAGACTTACCCATGCCAGCAGCCACTGCCGGAAAGTCAATGTCAAAGTGATAGCACAGATAGGTCATCAGACAGAAATCTGCGTAGCTCCTGTGTGTTGGCAGGAACAGTACTGGATTCTTTCCCATTATTGCTTTGAGCTACAATCATAATTATACCGGGTTAGGGCAGGGTAAGACGGAAGAGGCTTGTTGTTGTTAACCATGGAGTTTCTAGCCGGTTCTTCTTCATGGAAATGACCAACCCGAACCGTGAACCTGTTTGTTGACGTTTTACAAGTGCCCTTATGGGCCTATGTGAAATAAAAATATTGCGGCACTGCGCGTCGAGGGTTCAATTCCCGAACGGAACAAATATTTGTATTAATTACAAGCAGTTTTTAGTGTCCGCCATAATTTTTTGGACATAAAAATAATGGCTGAAATGTGAATGTCTCAGTGTCAACCTAAATATTTGGACGTCATTATGGTATAGAGCAGGGGTTCCCAAACTGCGTCGCGGCGCCCTGGTGCGTCGTAGAGAGTACAGAGGGGCGCCGTGAGACGCGAAGGTCGATATTATTATTATTCTCCGGATTGATATTGCGTGGAACCAAGATTCTGTTTAAAATATTCACCAGAAAGAAGAGGATAGTCATTGATTTATTTTGCAGCAACAAACCCAGATTCACGTGCTCTGATTTCGTTAAGTTTTGAACCAGGTATTATAGTTTTATTATTCACCTGGTATCAACTAGCTAAGGTGCCGAGAAAAAATTCTAAACCGGTATGCCTAGTATAGTAGTGTATATTTTAAATAAGATCTTACTTCAAATGCTGCAGCTTCATTGACAAACATCTTAATCTTCATCATGAAGGATATCTTCAGGAAGACGACCCCCATCCACCGGATGACGTGGAGCTTCTTATCAAGGCCCATCTCCTCAAGATAGTTGCGCACTTCTTGGTGCAACTTTTCTTTGCTTACACCACTTCGGGAGCATTCCTGAGGGAGTGAGGGTAGTAGATACTATTTTATCCTTTAATGATATTTTACATTATACTTACCATCTATCTATGTCTATAGTAATAATTTAAAGCTGAAAGGTTTTATCGTTTGGTTGAATGCACGAATGTCAGGAATTTGAAAAATATATCATTTAAATTTGAAATGAAATGATTGAATTCAGATTAAAGAAAGGAAATATACTAAAAATAGGCAATTACAGTCCAGTGTTTCATAAGAATTTAATAGAACAGAAGATTCTCAGTAAAATCTGTAATCTACAGCCTTGTAACTTTGTTTAGTCTGATTTTGACAGAAATGCAATAGTTTTTGAATGAATATTCTGTTTTCTATCAAAAATTATATATTTTCATTCAATTTTTTCCCATGAGGATCCTTACTCCTTTCGCCTTGTCTACGTTCAAACAGCTGGTCATACAAGTACGGCAGACCTCTCAGAACCTTATGATTTGATTTAGTTCGACATTTTTTTTTTCATTAGCCGTTTGTGTCTTATTGCTGGGCAAAGGCCTCCCCCATATCCTTCTAAGTGCTCTTTTCTAGTGCCACTGAGAACCAGCCATCAAATTATTAGCATAAAGTTTTTGAAATGATTCAGAATTCATTCAAAATACTTACCGCTTCGATGATAGCGTCCAAATAAACTGAATTAGCGACGATATCTTTGAGTTCCTGAGGTGTGTAGTATTTGTCCAATGTCAGCGTGCGTTGGGGATACCAATTCCGAGTCATAAAACTGAAAATCCCTGACTGCGTCCTCCTCGGCTCCAAAATATCAACAAATTCCACTTGATCACTCATTTTCACAAAATTTTCAAGGAAAATATCACAAACTTCAACACATTTCTGTACTTTGAATGGAGGTTATGCAGTGAAAAATACTGTAGAAGACCATGTATCACACAACTTTAATAAAATGTAATCTGTTAATTATTTTTTCTCGTAAATAGAATTAAATTTAAATTAATTATTTTTCGGACGCCGGACAACCTCTCACTCCCACAATGACATAATTACTGACACTGACAGATCGTGACAACACTGACAACTGTCATCGTTATTGGATTCAGGGGTGCGTTTAAATCTTCCGGCGATATTTCGCCAGTAAAAATGGGGAAGGCAAGTGTCAAAGTGAAAATGACAGTTTGGTCCCCAAAGAACTGTAAAATCAAAGGAATTTTCAGAAAAAAAAACATTTATTGATGTAAAATGACTAGATGCTGTGTAATAAGCTGTAAAAATGATGGAATACACTTTTCAAAATAATATCTACTTTTCTTTTGGAGGTTATGTACCAGTATTGCATCGCTCGAAAATCGAAGAATTATCACCTGGAACGAGTTTTGTAATAGTTGTGGTGTTAAGAAATTAAATATTTTGTGATATTTCTCGAATCTAAATAGAAAAAAAGGTTAAAATTACTGACTTAAAACATTATGATATTTTATCAAAATAGAAAGTCAAAAGCAGCATTATATTCTTGATAAAGGAGAGGACAGGTAAAACATACCTAAACTCAAAAATTGAAACCTCAACTACAAGTAATTGTGGATTTATTACGGTAAAATCAAATGTATAACCACTCAATTAAATCACTTTTTTTCTCTTGTAGATGCGCCGCGGCGTCTTAATTCTTCTTTTAGTATATAGTACTTGCATGGACGAATAATTTTCCATATTTGTTTTGTATTTATACTCAATTTTTATAACAAATAATCTTGTTTGTTTTTTTGTACAAGGTAGACGTGGGGACCAACTATCGCAGCGCCATCTACGATTAGCTTTGAGTTGCCATCCCCATTAAACTAGCGAGGGTTCGCTGAACGGAGTTATAAGTTTCCGTCAATGTTAGCTGTCAAATTCAATTGACAGCTCAGTTTTTTTAAACAAATAATCAATTTGCCGGTGTAATATTAATTAAATCCATAATCCACAAATAATATTCACTCTCTAAAATAAAAATCTTCGTTTTACGGCACGAATGTAGCAAAACAACAAATCTTAATGTCAATCTGACAGCAGGATAAAATTTTGCGTGGTAAAAAGGTCGCAAAAAATTATTGCTTTCAGTAAAAACATAGACCAGCGGACGACCGTAAACGGGGCAGATTAAATTTTAATTGGTATAATTTTTCACCTCTCGGTGTACTTAAACGGGCTGTTTGACATTTAGTCAGTATAAATTTAGCCTGGATAAAGGATTTAAACGCAGCCCTGAACAGCTGACAGCAATGTTTTATTTCTCATTCTTGCTATTACAGCTTGACATAAAAATGTAGAAAACCGGAAGTCGCCACTGTCTTCGCGCTACCAGCACTTTGAATGATTTTATTTAATTATTTTTCACTTATTACGTTAGTTTTATGGCACAATAATAAATCTAACAAACCTGCGGTCTTTGTTTACATCAAATATCAAAGATTTTAAAACGCTGTCAGAAATAAAAATTTTAGTTCCGTTTCAACCCGTTCTGGCCAAGCTGTAAACGTTTCTTCGTTCTTAAAGCCGGAAACACATTATTAACACCCGACGCCACCCGATGAAACGTGATGCGTGTTGGGTCAAATCAAATGTATTGTTTTCTATGACCAGAATCACACTATGAACACCCAACGCGACGACACGCGCTCTCTGCACATCGGGTGTTGACACGTTGCGTCGCGTGGCGTGTTAAATAATGTGTTTCCGGCTTTATAATTTTATCTCTTTTTAATTTTAGAAAATGGACTTCATAAAAAACAAAAATCCCTAGTCTTGATAATTTTATTCTTTTGTCAGGTTACCTCAGGAGTTTACACTGCATTTGAGTCATTTTGAACTGCATAGGGCCTGCGAATGAGTCTTGCAGGCCTTCGTTAACCCTGTGTGCACGCGGCATAACATAACAACAACTTTTATAATGATGTGAGCACACGATATTCACAGTAAAATTACATGCTCTGTGTTCACAGTTCGATGGGGTCTTAAGCTCGATTTGGCACAATCTGCTTTTATTTTATAAACCCTACTGTGAAATCATTGTTGAAGAACCGAACATGAGGGTCTTAGGTCTCGAGACTGTCTGCAAAGGTTACCGTAACCCTTGAACGTAAAGGGCTACGAAAGGAATATGGGGTAATTTTTTGCCAGAAGTCATTTCATAAAAAAAGGATCTAATTGGGTAAAAAATTAAACGAAAATTTGAACACTACTGTTTTTATTCCGTGTAGAAAGTTATCCAAAGTCTTATACATTTAGCACCAAGATATTTCAATAATTGAATCTCCAAAATATAAACTCTAAAATGAGCGTACTAAAATAGTATGAACTTCTTTCTAAACAAAATATTCCGAATATAATATGGCACACTTGAATAGAATTTGTAAAAACATATCAAACAGTAATTTTGTAAAACTTAAAAACAATGCCAATAAGAAAACACACATAAAACCTTTCGCAAGGAGAATATCTGGAAAAATCTTGGCTTGTACATAGGTTCTCATATTATTTAAATGTATATCCCTGTAGTCACCGATACCCGATACTACGCATACATAATTATAATTGTCAACTGTCTAGAGAATGTAACCATGTTACATTCCACATTTTCTTAAATCTAGTATATAATTGATTCATCATTTCCAACATTAATTAATCAGCAAATTATTACCACATTTTGTGGCCTACAATGACGTCTTACCGCGAGTAATTCCACTGTAGAAACGAGATGGCGCTAGACGACTTGTATAGCTGTCTCTTTCCAACACTGGAATTACGATGTCATAGTAGTCTACCAGCAAATAAAAGAATATTGTCATCTCATTTCGACATAAAAAAAAAAAACTTACAAACTAATCGCGATCATAAATCGGAGAAACTAATACAAAAATAAAAGAACACACATTATTTTTAAAGTTACAACATCCCGTCTAATACTTAGATAGAATCTTTGGTGAAGATTCGTAAATCTTAATGCTAGAACTAGGATTTTTTTAGGCGTTTGCCTCCTACAACATTAACTTACGATCTAAATATAATCAAGTGATATTAAAATAATGTTCAATAGTTTAGAGCATAATAAACTAGAGTTGGTACAAGACCCTTCAATGTTTTGGGTAAACAGAACAACGAAACGGTTCGTTTTTTTCTCTATTTAAAAATATATGAAATATAGGAATGTACTTTTTACTCATAAATTGTAAATAGAAATAAAGAACCAGTGTCATTATTAATTAAGAAAATGTCTACAAAAATACAATTGATCATGCATGCATTTTTTTCGCAAAAAGATCTTGAAATCTCTTAGATAGATAACTGGCACTTCTCAAGCAAACTTTGTCTTTTAGCAAAGTTTATAACAACAGCATCCTTACCACAAAAAGATAAACAATTACTGTTGAACGCTTGTCTAAAAAAGTGTAACTGCAAAATGACCCTTATATCAACGTGAAATGTCGTTTTGACGTTGACACAGTTTTTTCAGACAAGTGTTCAACAGATGTTAATCTTTCTTGTGGTAAGATGGCAATGGTTTAAGAAATTTTAAATCTAATTTGGTCATCGTGACCTGTACGGTCGGCAGAAAGTTACCTTACGTTATAGAGTATATTCACTCCTGTTTAATTGCTCTACGGTCTAAGAGTAAAACAATACGTTCTACAAAAATATCACATTTATCAGACGTCACGTGGGGATAGAGGTTGACTAGCATGTCCGCTGCTACGGCTACATTTCACAGTGCAATTTATAGCTTATGTCAAAGACATAAGAATCATAATAATAATATGTGCGTGCGCAGCGTGCGCATTAGAAGGGCTTAAGTGCCCATTCACACGAGCGCTTTTTTCAGGCGTTAAAAAAGCGCCCAATTAGAACAAATGCATTACTGTATCGTTCACACGTCAGCGCTTTTTTCGATCTGTAAGTATGTAATTTTAGGTGCTGAGTGAAATTTAAGTTCCATTGACTTTTTTGTTCCAACTCAGCGCTTTTTTAACGCCCAAAAAAAGCGGTCGTGTGAATGGGGCTTAAGCTTGCCAGTAGCATGATAAGCCTATAAACGACCTTCTTCCCTTCTGTGAGAAGGAACGGGCTGTAGGTAATCCATATCACACCGGTTACGACACATGTCTTTAGTTTTTCTAGAAAATGTCCACACCTTCACGATGTCACATCGAATTATGGTAGTCGAAGGGAACAAAATAACGTTTGATTAGCAGCGGACATGCCAGTAGGATAAAAAGGACAACGCAGACGTTTGAACACCTATAACTACAGAGTGGAATGTCACCACCATCTCAATCATATCGACACACTTAAACTAATAGTATAAAAACACCATAATAGCACATAATTATAAAAAAAAACTGTTTATTGGTCAACCTCCTTTGATCACAACTTTTTTTTTCTGACGTGGATTCTGGGCCGTTGTGCCACTATATTTTAATCTCGGGGGTTGCCATAATCACCATGATTGTTAGGCGGGGTTTACATTCAATGCAAGTTAATGCTGAATGTTTTTTTTTTGCAGTAGTATTTGGAAGTAGAATCACGATTATCAAGCTAGAGTAACTTTGTAGATCGGCCAAACTTCGGCCTCCAACACAGCACGAGTAGCATGACTAATTTTAATAAAAGACAACGTTTTACTTGTATACCATTTTTTTTTAAATATTTAAACATCGCCATGCTCCTATAGACATCTTTCTACAAGCTGTCACTTTGTGGTAATTTTTTCCGACGACAAAACTCGTTTCTACGGAGTCTTCTTGCTACGCGTGCTCATTGGAATGAACCATAGACAGAACGTTGTATTACAAATGCTCAACCTTTTTCAAATCTATAAGAAAAACATTTGGATAATCGATTTTCTAATTTAGGGATAATAGTGGATACGATTCTTTTAGCGATCAGCGATTTTAGTAGCCTCAAAGTGAAACACAAAATCGATCATCAAGTCTAGAGTTCTCGCACAATTATTTTATCATTGATTTTGCATCATGTTGACAAAATTATTTTTATAGAGTCTCAGTCAAGGGTGAAATTACTGGCAAAGGACTTTAAACTTAGAGTTCTTTAATGGCTGCTTTTGATTGGACATCATAGATCAAGATTCATAGTACCTAACCAAATCGGTGATGTTAAAAGGTCCTATCCACTATAACCTTTACTGAAATGTGGATGCTACTGCTCATCCATACATTCCTCACCTTACCCAGAAGATCCACAAGCTACAGCCACAGGGGTCGCGGCCATAACTTCTGAATCTGACTTCTTCCTCCTAGTACTACGTGCCTTTTTAACAGTGATCTGTATTTCCTGCAGCATAGGGGTGAGTTTGTCGAGTATTTCTTTACTGTAGGTATCATTGTCCATGTTTGAGGAGTCGAACCCGTGGTATGTGCCTAGTTCGCGGCAGCGTTGCATGTAGAGGCGCCATTTGACATCCTTCTCGAGGCAAAGTGGATTGCCAATTATGATACATTTGGCTTTTGCGCGGGTGATCGCTACGTTGAAGCGCTGGAAAGATGATGAATTGTCTTTAGTAACATTTAAAAAAAAAAGTGGAAAATATTTCTGTAGCACGTTGTTCCGGGTCTGAGACTCTAAGCGTTACGATGGGCGGCGCGTATAAGACATTAAGGGCGCATAACAAGAAAGATGGCAACGTCGCAAATAGCTGTCAAATATTTATAAGATTTAATTAATTTGGTATTTTTACCGTATGATGCAACTAGCAAATGCAATCCAAACACTGAATTTGATGTTATCACCGTTTTAGGTGTAAAAAAGGCATTTGGAAGGTTTCCAAATACTTTTTTACATCTAAAACTATAAATTCGCTGTTACGATTTTATTTATTGCATTCCCTTATCAATTTTTAGTGCAATACAGAGCCATATTTCTTATTTCCATACACGACATTGCCAAATTAATTAAAACTTGTTAATACATATTTGACAACTATTTGCGACGTTGCCAACTTTTAGAATACGCGCTCTTAATTACTTTGTAAGTACGCGAATTCGTCACTGACGTCACATCGTGCCGTGTTTCAAACATTTCTATACATATTTTGATCTTGGCCACTGGCCGCTCCACGCTAAGGGACTTTACTCATGGCGCGAATGCGATATCGAATTGCATCGATTGACGATATCGGTCAGATATCACACAAGCGTCCGGCCGAAGAAAATGTATGGACGATCGTTAGTGTTTGCTAATAAATGGAGTCGCACGGATTGACGATATCGCTCACAGATCTCCACGATATCGAATTGCATGGTACGTGTTAATGACAATGCACTTGATTCTGTGTTCGAAATTCGATTGCGCAACTACTCGTCTCGTGCGACATCTTTTGTCTTTGGTTTGCAGCGCCTTTATGTCGTAGTAGTAAGGAGGATTTTTGTACTGCACGGTCGAATTGCATTGCATCACTCCATTAGCAAATACGTGCGACTTAAATCGGCAATCGACTCGATATCGCACGAATCGCGTCGCGTCACATCGCGCCATAAGTCCCTTAGGCACAGCTTACAGCGGCAAGATGACAATAAAGCTGAATTTCCAATATACCTTATCATCAACGAGGAATCCCAGCTGGAACTTAGCGTCATGGTCCAGCAGATTACAGTTGGCGCGAACGGTCGATATGATGATGATGCGTTTCTCTTTGCCTTGATAAGCCTCCACTGTACCAACTTCTATCTTGTCATAGCCAACTTCTTTTAGCGAGTTCTTGATTTGGTATACCTGGAATACGGATGGAAAAATAAATACATGTTAAGTAACAACAGGCTACTCAAAAAAAAAAGTCCGATTGATAGGATATCAAAAACATTAACCCGTATTTTTTCTTTAAGGGGGATGCTCCAACCAGCCCGCGAAATTCAAATTTTTTTACGTTTTTTGCAATTTGCAGGCCAGTGACATGTTGTAGCTTTATAAATATATGAGTTGCGGTAATAACAAGTATAATTTTAAATATAAAAATTATCAAAAAACTCGCTCCATCAGCTCTCACATAGAAAAGGTGCATTATGTTAAAATCTCCGAAATCTAACTACGATGCACCTTTTATATGTGAGAGCTGATGGAGTGAATTTTTTGATAATTTTTATATTTAAAATTATATTTGTTATTACCGCAACACATATATTTATAAAGTTACAACATGTCACTGGCCTGCAAATTGCATAAAACGTAAAAAAATTTGAATTTCGCGGGCTACATCGAAGCAATCACCTTAACCAAAATTGATGGAGATACGTCTAAAAATCACAAAACGTCACTCGGTCGGTATTTAGAGCGTTACGACGTCACAAGCCTCCACTCCGGAATTTCGAAGCGTTTTATCTTTGTCAACGACGATATAATACTAGACTCCGCATGCACGATCTAAGGAACAAAAACTATTCTGTCAACTCGCTGAGGTACTACGTAAGCGAGGGGGACGGGGTACTGCGTTGTGATTGACTAACTCAAGGTCTGTTCTGTCTCAACGTATGTTTTCGGCTCACAGGAGTGGTCGAAATGAGACGGATATAAGACTTTTTTGCCTAATGTGTTGACAGACATCGGTCTCCTGTTATTAGGAGTCTAGTATTATATCGTCGTTGATCTTTGTAGATATTCATTAATTTAAAAGTAAAAAAATACGTGTTCATTATTTTTCAATACTCCAACTGGCGGAATAACCAGATTTTCGACTTATTGCAGTAAACTATGTACTATAACTATACATATTATAAAAATCAATGCCACTTTTCGTTGTAATTTTATAACTCAAGAACGGGTTCGGACTATTTAGTAGATGGCTTATGTGAAGTTTGCACAAAATCGGTCGAGCGGTTCTTCATTTATTACATTTTTTGTAACAAATGAATTCAATAAATGGCGGATCATTTTGTTGATGAAGATTTTGCTGTCAAAGTAGCGAAGCACGTACCGGGCCACTAGTTGTATTATAATTATTCTGCAACATCATATCAAAGAAATGACAGTGTCTAGCTATTTATGTCGCTCACCTGTCGTATATACGGTGTGACGATCCCGATATCATGCATGGGCACGGCGTGTACCGTCACCAGACGCTTCACGTACAGCTGTACTATCTCACATTCCATCATGTTGAAGAAACTGTAGGAAAATGAAATTTATAAAAATAAATTTAAAACTTTCTAACAAACAGAGGTATGTGAAAGTTTTAAATAACGTAACGTAACAATAGTACTGAATAGTACTTGCATCGAAATAATGATATTAATGTTGACTTTTTGAGAAAAAAGGCGCGTAATGTCACATTCACAAAAATGTCATATTCTCAAAACGCGCTTACGGCTTAAAATTTTTATGGTTAAAGATGGACCTATTTAATTTTGAAAATGAATAAATATTAATTTGTTTCCATACCTAGGAGACTTGCCAATCTTCTGTTCCTTGGACAGCACTCCGTGGAACACGACAGCGCGACTGTGTGGGTGCTCGCCCAGAATGTCGATGTTGCTGATCTCATCCTCTTTGGCTAAAGCCTGTGAATTATTATACAATTTCAATTAGGAAAAAGGAACTTGTGTCATATTGTTAGTTAAAAGGCACTTTATTTTTTTTGTTTGATTTCTGGATGACTGATAAAACTTTACCTTAGCGGTAGAAACCAGGAATAAAATTGATGCAATCTCAAAATCGTTTTATAATATTTGAAAAAGAAAACTATTCAAGCTAACGCTGCTTTTCACTGCACTGCGATGAAGTTTATTTGTCCTGTTTATTTGTGGCCTGTTGGTCTAGTGCTACGCCGGAGGTCGTGGGTTCGATTCCCACCCAGGACAAATGTTTGTGTGATGAGCACGATCATTTGTTCTGTGTCTGGGTGTAATTTATCTATAATATGTATGTATTTAGAAATATATAAGTATGTTTATCAGTTGTCTAGTACCCATAACACAAGCTCTGCTTAGCTTGGGACTAGATGGCGTTGTGTGATAGTTGTGGAATATTATTATTATTAGGTATTTACTTTATTTTGTAGTCAGTTACGTTAATTTTTGATTAATAGTTAAAACTGCGCCATACGATTCGTTGACCTTGCAAGTAAACACACAACATATCAAGCTATCTCAATCTGTTATTTAATAGATTTTCAACTTTATCATATTAAGTGAAGGTTTGTGTTCGCTTGAGATGAGTCGAGCTACGCGATAACAGACAAATGCTCGCACTGCAAGTCCATTCGTGTGGTTTTTTTTCAAAAGACCATGTCAGACACCAACGACGATATAATACTAGACTACGCATTGCACGATCTAACGAACAAAACTATTCTGCCAACTCGCTGAGGTACTACGTAAGCGAGGGGGGCAGGGTACTGCGTTGTGATTGGCTAACTCAAGGTCTGTTCTGTCTCAACGTATGTTTACGGCTCACAGGATTGGTCGAAATGAGACGGATATAAGACTTTTTTGCCTAATGTGTTGGCAGACATCGGTCGCCTGTTATTAGGAGTCTAGTATTATATCGTCGTTGTCAGACACAAACATACATGGTCCTCGTAAGACATGACCAATTTATATATATATGTCTGGACTTTAAAAGTTAAAAGAGACAGTGTTTTTTCACAGAGTAGCAGGTAAGGAACACCGGCCTCATCTAGTTTGTAAAAAGACGCCGTGAAAAAGTGTTTATATAAGAAGAGGGCTTTCGAAGTAAGGTTGACGGAGCCCCGCTACGCGGGGCACCTTTTCTGTCTACAAGGTTTAAAGGAACCTAACCAAACCGAACCTCGGGGTGCCTCTGAAGTCGACCGTCTTCTTCTCGTTCAAAAGCACAAAGTTTTTCAGCTGGTATTTAGATAGGAGTGTATGTAACGGGGCACTGAGAAAAAAAAATGTCGTAAAAACGACTTGGGGCAGGGACAGGTTAGGTTAGAAGGTCCTTCCCCTTTGTGGTAATTTTTTTTAAAACCACCCAGAAGTAGAAGCACCGCGAATTCGTCGACGTTTGTATGTTATCAGTTCACACATACCGTAACAGGGATATTAATTGTAGCTAAATATTCTTTAGTTGAATTAACCGTAGGTGTATTAAACGTAGGCGAATTAACCGTAGGTGAATTATTTCGTACATTAGTTATAACAAACTTATGTGAAACGACCATTAGTTATACCAACCGATATGTCTTTTGACCGTAGTTACATCGGTAGTAGTTAAAATGAATGTAGTTATTTTGATAAGGAACCGTTTATATTTACCTACTTGCAACAATGAATATCATTTCATTTAATTTCATCGGGAAAATTTGGTTGGGGCAGGATGTGCTAGCCTCTGTACAGATCAAGGAATACATTCTAAGTTTTGTTTTTGTTAAAGACTATTTTGATCGTATTTACATACCCTGAGCTGTCCCTTATAGAACAGTTTGTCGGGGATCTCGAGGATATCCGGGTTGGAACGGAAGTTGTTCCGCAGCATCACGATGTAGTTGGGGTCATTCTGGATGTCGCTGTAGATGGGGCAGTCCTTCATCAGACGCTCCATTAGGGATTGTCCTGGATAAATATTCAACAACTATCAGAAATATGAGGAAAAAGTTTCGTGTCCTATGAAGATATATTTTTTTTAATATTAACAAAAAAAAAATACTAAGTTATTATTTATAACAAAACTATAAGCTAGCTTGCTCATGCAGCGATTCGTGTGTTTTGCAATTTCTACTACTTAACTAAAAACCGGCCAAGTGCAAGTTGGACTCGCCCATAAAGGGTTCCGTAGCAGCAAGTAACATAACATAAAAATTCTTGTAGTTGGTTGTAACTTTGCGAGGTAAATTGCGGTTTACGACGTTCAAACCAATTTTCAATTGAAGTTTGCATGGTAATGTACATCATATATTTTTTTTAGTTTTATCAATCTCTTATTTTAGAAGTGACAGGGGGGGGGGACACATTTTACCACTTTGGAAGTGTCTCTCGCGCAAACTGTTCAGTTTAGGAAAAATTATGTTAGTAACCTCAATATCATTTTTCAAGACCTATTCATAGATACCACACACGTATGGGTCAGGCGAAAAACATTTTTTTGAGTTTCAATTCTAAGTATGGGGAATACCCCCAAAATTGGTTTTTGTTTTATTTTTGTGTGGAATACCTAATGCGGTTCACATTATGCATCTACTTACCAAGTTTCAACAGGATAGCTCTTATACTTTCGTCAAAAAGTGGCTGTGACATACGGACGGACAGACAGAGAGACATGAAGAATCTATAAGGGTTCCGTTTTTTGCCATTTGGCTACGGAACCCTAAAAAATTAAAATCGTCCGTGCTACTACGATATAATGATGCAATTCGACTGACTGACTTGTTTTATCTATCCGTAGATAAACGCACGTTTTTAACCGACTTCCAAAAGGAGGAGGTTCTCAATTCGGATGTTTGTTTTTTTTTTTTTTTTTTTTTTATGTTTGTTCGGGCATAACTCCGTCGTTTAACAACCGATTTGAAAAATTCTTTTTTTGTTGGATAGGATATACTTCTGGAATGGTCCCATTAAAATTTTATCGAAATCGGACTAGCACTTTTTGAAAAATCAACATAAATCAACAAAAACCTAAAAAGTTTTCAACTTTGTCTACGCCGATTACTCCGAGTTTTCTGGTCCGATTTCGATGATTCTTTTTTTGTTCGTTATAGTATATCTGCCATTTGGTCCCACAAAATTTTCATTAAGTTTGGTGCAGTAGTTTTTATTTTTAGTTTTTAAACATGGGCGTTGTTATTTTCCGGTGCTACGGATTACAAAATTTTAGTGCACATGTAAGAAAATTATGTATTTGACAATAATTTGGGTTGAGTAGTGAAACTAAAAAGGATAAAATAAAAAACTTTTTCAAAAAAAAATGAAACCGACTTCAAAACAACCACAAAAAAAGTTCAAAATAACCTACAAAAAAACTTTTCTTTCGAAAGTCGGTGACAAAAAGTCAATGAAATAAAAAAGAAAGTCACCGACTTTCGAAAGAAAAGTTTTTTTGTAGGTTATTTTGAACTTTTTTTGTGGTTGTTTTGAAGTCGGTTTCATTTTTTTTTGAAAAAGTTTTTTATTACATTACGGGACCTAAAAATCTGTATTTATTTACAGCTTGGCAAAAAACTGTAGAAAACCGGAAGTCGCCACTGTCTTCTCGCTACCAGCACTTCGAATGTTTTTTTTTTTTTCACTTATTACGTTAGTTTTATGGCACAATAATAAATCTAACAAACCTACGGTCTTTGTTTACATCAAATATCAAAGATTTTAAAACGTTGTCAGAAACAAAAAGATTAGTTCCGTTTCAATCCATTCTGGCCAAGCTGTAAGCGCCTCTGGTGGCATACAATAACGTCTTAGGCCGTGCGCTGCGTTAAGCGGGCGTCCGTCGCGGGCGCCCGCGTGGTGAGCTGTTTCATGTAATTTCATAGATCAGCGCTGCGTGCAGCGGGTCGCCCGTCACACGCGGCGCGGGCGGCGGGTGTCGGTGTGACGGAGCGAGCGAGCGGAGATATCGACTAATATCGATTGATATCGAATAATCCATGATATCGACTGCACACCCACGCGATTAAAATTGTACTGGCGGCGCTGCGAGAGGCGGGAGACCGTCGTCGGCGCCCGCGACGTGTTAAATTTGTCCGCGATGGAGCACGGCGCGGGTCCCCGCGACGGACGCCCGCTTAACACAGCGCACGGCCTTAGAGCGAGCGTAGTTCCAGTGAGGGAAAGTGACAGAGCTATATAAGTCGTCTAGCGCCATCTCGTTCACTCACTGGAACAAGCCTGGTTTTAAGACGTTGTAATACCCCCCCTGATCATAAAAATCATACCAAGTCCGCGATTGTGTGCGTCCCTGGAGATGACGACGGGCCCCAGCTGGTGCGGGTCCCCGGCCAGCACCAGCGCGCCGCCGGGCCGCAGCAGGCCCACCACCGGGATGAGGCAGGCCGGCTCGCTGGCCTGCGCCGCCTCGTCGATGAACAGGTGCGAGATGTGGTTGGCTAGCTTCTGGGACCGCATGTGTCTGGAAAAACAAAAAAAAACTCATCATCTGCCTTCCCAACTGTTATGAGGGCGGCTTCCAGTCGAACGAGTTTAACTGGATATCTGCCTATCGGATCTCCACAACCCAGTAACTGAGTAATACGATACCAAAATCGTAAGACTGGTTGTCAGACTTTACAGCTTCTGACTAACATAACGTGTGCGGTTGTAATTATTTAGCCACAAGCTCCAACAAAAAACAAAAAAGTTGTACAACTGTATATTTTTTTTTAGCTAAAGTTTGCATCCAGCGCGATCTTTAAAAGATCGTCTATCCACTTTGTGGGTGAACATCTCACACTGCGCTTACCGGTGCGTGGTCTCTATTCAAGAACCTTACCCATCAGTTCTGCGTGCTATATGGCCTGCCCACTGACATTTCAACTTGCTAAAGCTTTCACGCAAAGCTCGGCTCAGATGGCGCTACCAGCGCATAATGTCATTTACTGTATGATTAACTTGACATACACTACACACTCGAAGCTACACTTGACGTTGTTTACGTTATGCGCTTGTAGCGCCACTGACGGCTAAAATTCGCAGTAAAACTCCCTATTCTTTGGGCTATGTCGGCAACATTGGTTTGTATACGAATCTCCTCATTTCTGAGTCACTGGAGACGGCTTTGCTTGGAGTGTCTGCGTGACACTCCGAGCATAGCCATCTCCATAGTTACAATAGGGTTGTTTAGTCTACTGCATAAATAAATTGAAAATCTATTTTGTCGTCCAGTTTAAGTATTGAAAAATAATGACCACGTATTTATTGTTCCTCAATCAATGAATATTGACTAAGATAAAACGCTTCGAAATTGGAGTGGGGAGTCTTGTGACGTCATAACGCCTGTAAAATTATACCGAACGAGTGACGTTTTGTGATTTTTAGAAGCATAGTATCTTTGTCTGGTTTACGTAAGAATAGGGCCACCGGGCCCTACCAGAAAACCAGCGCTGTGACAAATGTCGCAGCACATGCTGAGGTTGAGGAGCCTTTTGGCCTCGCACAGGACTAAATTGTTTTTTTTTTTATTTTTGTTTTGTGTGGGTTTAACTACCTTTTGTTTTTCTTTTATTAATTTGTTGTTTTTATTCATGTAATTTTTGTTTGTGTGTGTTCCAATAAATCTCTTTTCTTTCTTTCTTTTTAGTAAAAATACGAGTCAAATATATTTTTTTTTATGATCTATCTTACTGACGAATATTTTTTTAAGCAATAATTTAGCCTATTTTGGATACCCTCAACGTTCCTCCAAACTTCCATCGTTAATATGTAATAAGTTACCTTGCAAACTTAGCAGCATGTGAAAGCGTTGTAATGACGATACTGTGCGCCATGAAATCCTCTATCATCACAGGTTCGAAGTCTTTGCGACACGTGCCGTTTGAGTACTTCGCCAACGACTCAGGAAGGGTTTCCCTGAAACACAAACTAATATTACTATTACTGTTTAACACGCAGCGGAGCGCTTAGAGCGCCGCTTGATACGGTACGCGGGCGATTTTCTGCATAATTAATATAATATTCCACAACTATCACACAACGCCATCTAGTCCCAAGCTAAGCAGAGCTTGTGTTATGGGTACTAGACAACTGATAATGTATGTATTTAGAAATATATAAGTATGTACTTATATATTTCTAAATACATAAATATTATAGATAAATTACACCCAGACACAGAACAAAGATCGTGCTCATCACACAAACATTTGTCCTGGGTGGGAATCGAACCCACGACCTCCGGCATAGCCAACGACGATTTAATACTAGACCTCTAATAACAGGCGACCGATGTCTGCCAACACATTAGGCAAAAAAGTCTTATATCCGTCTCATTTCAACCAATCCTGTGAGCCGTAAACATACGTTGAGACAGAACAGACCTTGAGTTAGCCAATCACAACGCAGTACCCCGTCCCCCTCGCTTACGTAGTACCTCAGCGAGTTGGCAGAATAGTTCTGTTCGTTAGATCGTGCAATGCGTAGTCTAGTATTATATATCGTCGTTGGGCATAGCAGTCAGGGTCACTAACCACTAGACCAACAGGCCAGTCAGAATAACAGCCAGTAATTGTTAACATCATAGAAAAATAACGGTCAGGATTATATGCATAATTCTTTTTGTGTATGTAAAATCTACGATTGTATTTTATGGATAATAAATAAAAACAAATTATATTAATTTTTGTTAATTTAATAAACGTAATTAAATATTGACAATTTTTCAATAAAGAAAAAAGTTATACAGATTCCTTAGGTCTTTTCGCCGACGGCCGACTGAACGTGCGCGGGCGCGAACTGTAGCTCTCGCGTTATCACTGCATACAAACATTGCATATGTGTGTGTAGCATATTTTGCGAATTTCCAAAAGTCTTAGAACAAACATTGTTCAGTAACATGGGCTGAGTTACCTCACGAGAGGTTTTGCGCTATTAACGTTATCTACATTGCCTTCGTACATTTTACGTGATAGAGCCACAAATAAACAGACAAACCGACAAACAGATAAACAGACAAAAATTCTAAAAATGCTGGAAATGGGTTCTGTTGGTTGTCCTTCAACACCCTAGCTATTTTTTTGGATTTTATTTTGATGTACAAAAACGATTTTTCTACAGTTTTATTATATGTATAGATAGATATTCATACCAGGTTCTGAACTTGGAGTTGGCTCTCAGCAGCCAGCTCTCTGCCTTGAACATGTGCGAGTAGTTGATGAGCATGGAGGCCACGTGGTCGGCAGCCATGTTGGAGTCCGTGCACACCATGATGCGGTTCGTACGGTCTTTGAATACCAGCTGTGGAATATTAATGAGTTAGTTATTGAGTGGCAGGTGGCAGGGATAAAGTATAAGTATAGATCAGCGGTCGGCAACTTATTGGTACGCAAAGGCCGCAAAGTGACGAAATCAAGTTACGGCAGGCATTTTATTAGGAAGATTGTCTCCTTGTTTTTAACCGACTTAAAAAAAAAGTAGGTTCTCAGTTCGACCTGTATGTATGTTTGTCCGCGATTATCTCGCGTTTGGTTGAGCCGATTTTGATGCGGTTTTCAGAAAAGTGTTCATTACATTCTGGGGAAGGGTTAGTATATAACAATATTGGATATCTCGTGAAGTTGCCCTCATAGATCCGTTTTTGTTGCTTACTAGGATTGTAGATTTTCAATCAAAGACGGCATTATATGAAGATTGTTGTTGAATATCTAATCTAAAAGGGAAAAATAAAAAACTTTATGAAAAAAAAGGAACCGACTTCAAAACCAAGTATATAAAAACTGTAAAATAACTTTTCTTTTGGAAGTCGGTGGCTTTGTTTATTTCATTAACTATGGCCACCGACTTCCGAAAGAAAAGTTATTTTTATTAAAGAAAACCTTCAGTTTACAAAACAATTAGGGCCGCGCGTTTTCGACCGAATAATGACTTGACAGATGTTAGGTACATTTCTTTGGACGTTTCCCCGCTCTTGTATTGTAGGAGAGTTAACAAACATGAAACAAACATGCGCAAATACTTAGACCTGGAAAAACTACTTGTAGGGTTTACAAATGTACTGTGCAAATCGTGCCGCAAAACTGCCGTACTGTTCAAACTGTTCACCGATGTGTAGTGATTCATTTTGATTTGAGCATATTTTCTAATAAATATAAACACAGGGCATCATCATCAGCGTATAAATGTTCCCACTGCTGGGACACAGGCCTTCTCTCTGAGAGAGGGAATGGGCCATAATCCACCACGCGGGCCAAGTCTGGTTATCGATGTCGCATGTCTTCGGATTTTTGGTTCTAAGACATGCCGGTTTCCTCACGATGTTTTCCTTCACCGTTTTGAGAGCAGTGGTGACAAAATAAATCTAAAACTCGTAAATCGAGGCCGATACCACAGGGCCACCACCGCTCACTAAACACAGAATTATCATCATCATCATATCAGCCCGGAATCTGGATATATGCCTCCCCCTTTTTCTGCCACATCTCTCGGTCATCTCTCATCCATGTATTCCCCGCGATCTTGACGATATCGTCAACCCAACGGGCTTTTGGGCGGCCCTGGTTTCTTTGGCCGAACCTTGGCCACTATTCGGTCAAAACCGAGAGGCAGATGGAGTAACCATCTGCCATCTCTGCGTCTAGCCAGATGCCCTGCCCAGCGCCATTTGAGGCACATAGTGCTCAGAAATTATCCTCATTATGAACTTTTTAATTTCTACCTACATAGTAGTTTTTTAATCTTGTTCATACCTGCAACACAGACTCAACGATGGTGACAGTCTTCCCAGTCCCGGGCGGTCCGTGCAGCAGGTAGGGCGCGGTGCCCGACGTCCCGGTCACGATTCGCTCCACGGCACAACGCTGTTCCATGTTTTCTTCTACCAGCGGGTTGAAAAAACTGATGAAGGGGAAAATGGGTCTAAGTATAGTCTATCTGTTACGATATTTTGATGGCCCGGTACAGGGTCGCGACCCGGCAAATGGGAAATGCTGCTTTAAACATTTTCAAAAAGCTACAAAATAAAGAAAAGTACGAACAATTGAACTCACTTAATGATCGGCTTGACAGCCTTGACCTTGGACCTCTCGTGCGGGAAGATCCGACACTCCTGGCCCTCCGCCCTCACGTTGTGTACCGCGTGGTGCATGCGCTCCAGAGGGACGCGGGACATGAAGAAACGGACGTCGAACAGAGCCCCTGGAGAGTAGTAGTTTGTGAACCTGGGGGTGCAAGAGATGTTGTTAGACAAATATTTTTGTGAAGGTCAACGTGGGCATAGTAAAGTTAAAGAGGGGAACTAAGTTATCTTCATACGAACGCACCGCGTGCGGCTTGTATGTGTGGGCCATAGTATCTATGCGTCGCCGCACGCACACTTAACAAAATCTCGAGGGGATTCAAGGTGCGCCAGTCCTAAGACTCGGTACGCGCGTCACGACTTTTCGGCACCGCTAAATGAATGAAAATGTATGATAATCGCAGGAGAACGTATTGTGTGATTCAGTATAATATATTATTGCATTATTTATATTTGTATTAATTTAAAATATAAATAAAATTAAATAATGGTCCTTTAGGTGTAAAAATACTACATTATGCCGATTAAAAAAAATACAAAAAACTGACTAGTATACAACGTGTAACATCATTAACGCTAACCTCTTATGGATATAAATACAACTTCCCGACCCTTGCCAATTTATAGGCACCGAATTAAAATTTAGCTAAAAGTTACAACCCTGAGACAGTAGGCAATTATATCGCGGATTGGGCCGGAGATAACCTACTTCCCCTCTTTATACTATGAAGTGGGCGTACCCAGATTCGAGGGGCAGGCAAGTCAGAATTATTCCTAGCTGGGTTTCGTTCTCCTTTCAAATTTCCGTAAGTACAAATCGTCTATTCCAAAAAAGTCCCCACTGGCTTTGACACTACTGGTGACAAATGAGAAAAAATCCCGATTCACCCCAATAAGTTGTTCTTTTTTTAAACAAAAAAAAGTTAATTTAGTCGATCAAAAAAATCGCCTAGTTAGATATATACATTAATTACACTTATAATACTTGACATAAAATAAGTACAAGTTTCAAAGGGGGACAGAATTACAGAGCGTCGAAAAACTCGCCCGCATCAACCGCTATCGACGAAAAAAGCGCGAAGAACCACCTATATTGAAAATAATTATTTCGACTTACAATTGGTTGAAGCTGCCAATAAGCGCCACATTCTCGTTGATTTCTTTCACAGCAGCTTCGAACATCACTTCGTCCTGATTCGACGGCTTTATGAACAACCGATCCCCTGCAATTGCAAAATTAACTATTAATATTTCATTAGCATCAACGAACGCTTTATTGGATTTTCAACTTTATGTTCCAGTATACAACGTGAAACGTTAAATGCGCAAAACCTCTCGTGGGGTAACTCAGCCCATGTTACTGTACAATGTTTGTTCTAAGACTTTTGGAAATTCACAAAAAAAAAAAACAAATTTTTCATACTGATGGGCCCGATCAATTTCTCATTTTGTATGAAAAACCAATTTTTTTTTGAATTTCCAATTCTTAGAACAAACATTGTTCAGTAACATGGGCTGAGTTACCCCACGAGAGGTTTTTCGCATTTAACGTTACACGTTGTATATATTTGATAATGTATTACAAGTTCGCCAGTCTTAGAGAATAGCAGAAGATAGAGCAATGTACAGTGGCCGGCACGTAAGTTGGCAAGAGTCGTTAGATGCGCAGAAGTCATTTTGTAGATCTCTTTGGTGGTCATGCGGGTCGCGGGGTATGAGGTAGTGCCGATCCGAGGACGCGATTGGTGCGTCATTCGTCTTTGCCCCTCGCACCCAGTATACGCGCTCTCGCTTACACTTGCGTGCCGCTAAATGCGATGCGCAAACTTACCCCCACTACACCATAATCTTGCCAACTTACTCGTACGTGCCGGGTACTGTACTAAAGTTTTATTGCTAGAGATATTTTTATGCCCTGGACATAATACGAGTATATTGGGTACATTGAATACGCCCGATAACTGCCCGTAGACGCTTTTTGCTCAGTTAAGTTACTGCTTAATTATTAACTAAGCAAAGTTATTGGTTTTTTGCCCAGTGAACGGGCATTTATTTAGCGCTCAGGCTCAAAATGTCTTGAGCCTGAGTGTTATTTAGGCATATTTTTTTAACTCATTTATGCCCAATATTTCAAGTTTCTGTCCAATTTATTCATACATGGTTTTACCCATGTCTAATTATCGCCAATGCGCAGGAGCTATGTAACATCGACTGCATTGCCCTGCATGTATCGCATCTGAACATATTTTAAAGACGAAGTTTCAACTGTTAGTAGGGACACGTGAAAGGCTTTTGCCCAGCAGTGGGAAGCTACATTACCTATCATCAAGGAAGGTCGCTTTTCTCCTAGGCCCGGCACTACGAGCGCGTAGCAGGTGCCGCTCATGTGATGCTGCATCACGAGTGGCACTCCTGACATGTTGTATTTCTGCACAAAACAAACGAGAATCATATTAGCAGGCCATATCAGCTTAGGGACTTTACCCATGACGCGAATCGACCGATACCAACTACAAGTGAAAATCAACCTTACCTCTACAACATATTATGACATAAAACACATTGTTATCTACGGGTAAATGAAAAACAAAACACTATCGCCACGACTAAGTCAAGTCAATCGAATTGCATCATTATTTCTTAGTGGCAAGGTTGATTTTCACTTGTAGCTGAAATCGGTCAAATCGCGTCGCATCGCGCCATGGATAAAGTCCAGGGATTGTGACGTCGAAACTAGTCACGCCACGACTGAAATCCTTTTAATGTGGCGCTAGTGTCTATGTCATTATATCAAAGTAGCATTTAAAAATGAAGTACTTTGAGTTTTCAGCAGGACTTCAGTCGTGGCGCGTACTCTGTGTCAAAATTATACCAAGAAGTGATATTTTTGAGTTCTAAAAGCGTCGTATTTTAGTTTAATAAATGAAAAATACGGGTCAAATGTTTTTGATTAACTGAGGGACTTATTTTTATACAAATGGAAGCTTACCTTTATATTAACTCGAATGACAGTCTCTTCATACCACAAAATATTGTGGAAGAATTTCACGTAATTCTCCTTTGTAACACCTATGCTAAATGTTTGTCTGAAAACAAAAAAAAATACATACTTTGAAGTATTTTGACTTTGGCTTTGACCATGCCCGGGTCGACGGCGCGTTGTGTTCCACGCGCGACTCAAAGATTGTCAACAAAATGACGGGGGCCCTCTAGAAGGCCAAAGCCTGCCGGGATCGCGGGACTTACGAATTAACCCCGGAACGTAAAGGGCTATTGAACACCGTGGAGGGCTATAATCGACCACGCGGGCCCAACTCGGGCAATGTAGGTTCTACAACATTATTTTTAGTATATGCGAAACCTGAATATAGTTTGTTCAGAATCAGTAACTGATTCGATTCCAGTAATTTTTACACCATATTATATTTTTTTTTCAAAAATATTTTAATTAAATTTGATTACCATTTAATTACAATACAATCACCGTACGGTTAGGTACCTATTGCCAAACTATTATCACGAGTGTATAAGACAGTAGACGCGGTTTACGCGGGTGTACCACGAAGTGAGCATGTATTTGAATGGACAACCAGGTAATACACAAGCTTATAACTTTGTGATTTTTTATGATACGGTTTTAAAATTTTGTACATAGATTATATTTACACCAAAATATTGGACAGGTGTATCGGGTTTCGCATAAACAAAAAATAATGTTGTATATAGGACAAGCCGATTTCCTTACGATGTTTTCCATCACCAATTTGAGAACAGTGATAATGAAGTAATTTAAACAAACAAATGAATGCGCTTGGGTGGGTTCAGCCCTCATAGCAACTCGTAAGTCACGGCCGATACCACTGCTATGCCTTTTCACCCTTATGCTCTACGTTCTAAAGTAAAATATTCTCCAACTACGTACCTCAGATCCGCTGCTAGTTCTTTTTCCGCTTGAGTTGCATTCTCTGAGGCTTTCACGCCATTAGCAAATATTTGTTTGCAGTTTTTTGGTATACAAAAGACATCGTCGTTTCGACTGTAAGAAATAAGCCAATTAAGTTTCTATTAATTATGATTGTTAATATACGCTTTAGTAACACTTTTCCCTTCATTTTCTTTTCGATTGTAGTGTGACTAAACAAAATGTGTAACATTTCAACTTGACAATCTTACAAATTAAATTCGACTTGTTTAGTTGTTTTATTAGTTTTGCAGCTATATGATCACTTCCCAGAATTTGATTCTTATGAGCAACACTATCGAATGGTGTAATAATACAAGGTTTATTTTTTTTTTCCAAAATCAACGGGTTCCATTCCAGGCCATCATCCAGGATGATTGAGTTTTCTAAAATCCAATGTTGCAGTTTTAGTTTTCGTCAAAATCGGCCTCGAGACTCCTTTCAGTGTTTTCGATATTCCGCATAGTTTCGGATATAGGCATCCAAGTCCAGTTGAAAAATTTACCCTGTATAATAAAGAGGTAAAATTCGTTTGTTTTTATGGGGATTTCTCCGGAACGAATGGTCCAATTATGATTAACAAAATCTCCGTTTTATAACATGTATATTAGCCGAGCTGTCACCATTTTTGTCTAGCATGTAGGAAAAAAAATAGCGCTGGTGTACAAGCCGCGGTGGGTTAAAGTTGTAGACGAAGCTATAATCATCTGCCTGCCTTTTCCCAACTACACTCGGCGTCACAAAAATCGCACCTCTTCGAAAATAAGTTTAAAACATGTCCCGCCAGTAACGAATATATTAAACCCAATTAATATTGGTATCAATTGAAAGTATGCTTAACGACCTTTATATTAACAACAGTTAGAATCCCTAAACACAACAGGTTTCATTAGCACGTAACGTTAAAAAAAATGTTGTCAAAATACGCATTGCAAGGGCCACTAATTGCACCTCCCTACAAGGGTATAAAACGGGCGACCCGGGTTAAATGTGGGTCATTCGCTATTCAACCTTTGAAGTGAACACACGTGAACAGCTACAGCAAGAAAAATACCCCAGAAGATGGATACCACTGCAGATGAAGCCGCTCAAGTCATTGCACTACTGCAATCAGGGATGCGGCAATGTGATGTTGCTCGGCAACTGAACTTGAGTCGTTTTGCCGTTCGACGAGTGTTCCAACGCTTCCAAGAGACTGGTGGCTATATCCGAAGACGTGGATCTGGAAGACAACGGTGCACATCGGAAAGAGACGATCGCTTCATTGTTTCGACGTCTTTACGTAATCGGTTCTCCAATGCTGTTGAGCTGCAACAACAACTGCTATCAGCTCGCAGAACTTCTGTAAGCGTCTCCACGATTAGAAGAAGAATGCGGGAGAAGAAAATTGCAGCTCATAGGGCTGCTACAGGGCCAAAATTGACTGCACAGCATAGGAGAGACCGGTTGCAATTTGCCCGTGACCATGTGGATTGGACAATAGACCAATGGAGGGCTGTGCTCTTCTCGGATGAGACGAGGGTGTGTCTTTTCTGCAACGACAGGCGTCGAAGAGTGTATAGGAGGCAAGGTGAACGATTCGCACAAGTCTGTATTCAAGAGACAGTGGAATACGGGGGTGGCTCGTGCATGTTCTGGGGCGGCATGTCAATCGACGGTAAAACGAACCTTGTGTGTGTTTCTCGGACTGGAAGTGCTCGCGGGCAAGGGTCGCTGACTGCTGCTCGGTACATAACAGAGATCTTAGAGGAGCAGGTTGTCCCTTATGCGGGTTTTGTTGGCAGTGGGTTCACGTTAATGCACGATAACGCCCGCTGTCACACCGCTTTAATTGTAAGAGACTACCTGCAAGAAGTTGGAATCCCTGTTATGCGCTGGCCGGCGCGAAGTCCAGACCTAAACCCTATTGAGCACCTTTGGGATGAACTGAAACGGCGAGTACGGGCACGTGATCCTGCCACTACCACTCTCCAAGACCTCCAAGATGCCGTCGTTGCAGAATGGGACAACATTCCTCAAGAGACTGTTGTCACATTAATTAGGTCCATGAGAGAACGCATGGAAGCAGTCATCAGGGCTAGGGGGGGTAACACTAGGTTTTAAGTTGTTTTTAAGGACTTTGTTGTAATTTTTGCTGATAAAATAAAATTTAACTTTTTAATCATTTGCATAAGCTTGCTTTTTTTTATTCCCTGGTAAACAAAAAACCAAATCCATTGATTTATACTGAAATTTAAATAAATTGCCTTTCCAATGATACCTTATAGTCATATGTCTACCATTGATTAATAGGTTTAAAATGACTTTGAAGGGAATTCTTAAAGTGGTGCGATTTTTGTGACGCCGAGTGTATATTGGGGTCGGCTTCCAGTCGAACCAGATTCAGCTGGATATCAGTATTTTACATGGAGCGACTGCCTGTCGGTCGTCGGACCTCCACAACCCAGTAACTGGGTAATACGATACCCTAACTAACAGTAACGACTGTAAGATCTACAAATGACACCGGGACCAACGGCTTTACGTGCTTGACGAGGCACGGAGGAAACTTGCTATGACAGATGGTCACCCATCCACACATCAACCTCGGCAAGCGCGCCTCAACCCGGAAGATCGGCCTGTGCGGCTGTAATTATTTAGCCACGAGCTCCACGCAAGCAAGCTAGTAAAGATCGTATACACGAGTCACTAGGAATTTCGCTTGTATCGTAGATGTGTTCAAAAACATTTCAACTCACATACACCAACACCCAGACCCGGAACAACTACCGCCCTTACAAATATTTGTTACGTCGAATATCCCTCAGTCAGGTAAGGACGCATTTGTTTTTTTTTTTTTTGCATCAGCGACAATTTTTTTGATTATCCCTCAGTCAGGTAAGGACGCATTATATATTTTTTCTAAAACCTTTGTTTATTTTGGTCACGAATCCACAAATTATATTTGCGTTAAGAGCCAGTTCACAAAATTCGAACGCTCGAGTTTAGGTAAAAGACGGGAGCAATGTTCATGTGTGCGTAGCTATTCACACATACACAACGCAACCAGTGTAGCGCTAGTGTTGAGACGGACTAAACAATCTTGAGCCGATATAATCGTAATGCACTTTGGTTACATTTCTGAAAAAGTTTTTGGAACGAAGTTCCTTATCGCGCGTTGTGAAAGGGGGCTAGACGGAAAAAAATTCTTACGAAACGTTGTCACGACACTTTTTGCTATAGTAAGAGACAGACAGATATGTTTCTCTGTCTGTCTCTATCTCTCTTATAGAAAGCAAGACAGATATTTTTTCATTTCTATTTCGCATTGAACAGTGTGGTGTCGCGACGATTATTAATTTTTGTTGAGTGTATACAGGTTTTTTAACCGACTTCAAAAAAAGGAGGAGGTTATCAATTCGACTGTATTTTTTTTTTTTTTTTTTTTTTTTATGTTTGTTACCTCATAACTTGCGACTGGGTGAACCGATTTTCATGATTCTTTTTTTATTCGAAAGCTGGTGCTTCCCGTGTGGTCCCATTGTCACCATTTCAGGATCTGATGATTGCATCTTGGAGAAATCGAGGGCAACCCTCAAATTTTATTGGCTGACACATAGTTTTTCGCAAATCTTATGAAGTAATTCAAGTATTTGCGTATGGAAATCATCATCTCATGTACCTGAGCTGATGATGGAAGGTACAACTCCTGAAGTAAGAAAACTATGTTTGTGTTTGCATATCTCCGGAACTACAAGTCCGATTCAAGTAATTCTTTTTTTGTTGTACTAGGTATCGTTCAACTTAGGGAATACTGCAAATTTCATCAAAATCGGTTCAGTAGTTTTTGAGATAGGGAATGAATTAAAGAGATGTTAACGATGTTTTTACCGGTGCTACGGATTACAAAATTCTAGTGCACATGTAAGAAAATGATGTATTTGACAAGAATTTTGGTTGAATATTTAAACTAAAAAGAGTAAAATAAAAACTTTTTCAAAAAAAAATGTGACCGCCTTCAAAAACAACCACAAAAAAGGGTAAAATAACCTACAAAACTTTTCTTTCGGAAGTCGGTGGCAAAAGAGACAATGAAATTAATAAAAAAAGTCACCGACTTCCGAAAGAAAAGTTTTGTAGGTTATTTTACCCTTTTTTGTGGTTGTTTTTGAAGGCGGTCACATTTTTTTTTGAAAAAGTTTTTGTAAATAATAAATAATAAAAAAAAATAATAACAATGAATACTTAATGAAAAAATATCGAGGTTTTCGTTATCGGTGTCGTTTTCATGGTTTTCAAGGGTGTATAAACCGATGATGCAGTCAAAATGTAAATCCAAGATGGCGGCAGCATAAATTATCGAAGTTTTCGTCATGGGTGTCGTTTTCATGGTTTTCGAGGGTGTTGAAACCGATGTTGCAGGCAAAATGTAAATCCAAGATGGCGGCTGCAAAAAATATCGAGGTTTTCGTCATGGGTGTCGTTTCACGGTTTTCGAGGTTGTTGAAACCGATGGTGCAGTCTAAATGTAAATCCAAGATGGCGGCTGCAAAAAATATCGAGGTTTTCGTCATGGGTGTCGTTTTCATGGTTTTCGAGGAAGTTGAAACCGATGGTGCAGTCAAAATGTAAATCCAAGATGGCGGCTGCAAAAAATATCGAGGTTTTCGTCATGGGTGTCGTTTTCATGGTTTTCGAGGGTGTTGAAACCGAGGGTGCAGTCAAAATGTAAATCCAAGATGGCGGCTGCAAAAAATATCAAGGTTTTCGTCATGGGTGTCGTTTTCATGGTTTTCGAGGAAGTTGAAACCGATGGTGCAGTTAAAATGTAAATCCAAGATGGCGGCTGCAAAAAATATCGAGGTTTCCGTCATGGGTGTCGTTTTCATGGTTTCCGAGGGTGTTGAAACCGATGGTGCAGTCAAAATGTAAATCCAAGATGGCGGCTGCAAAAAATATCGAGGTTTTCGTCATGGGTGTCGTTTTCATGGTTTTCGAGGGTGTTGAAACCGAGGGTGCAGTCAAAATGTAAATCCAAGATGGCGGCTGCAAAAAATATCAAGGTTTTCGTCATGGGTGTCGTTTTCATGGTTTTCGAGGAAGTTGAAACCGATGGTGCAGTTAAAATGTAAATCCAAGATGGCGGCTGCATAAATTATCATATACCATGAAAACGACACCCATGACGGAAACCTCGATATTTTTTGCAGCCGCCATCTTGGATTTACATTTTGACTGCACCATCGGTTTCAACACCCTCGAAAACCATGAAAACGACACCCATGACGAAAACCTTGATATTTTTTGCAGCCGCCATCTTGGATTTACATTTTGACTGCACCATCGGTTTCAACACCCTCGAAAACTATGAAAACGACACCCATGACGAAAACCTCGATAATTTATGCAGCCGCCATCTTGGATTTACATTTTGACTGCACCATCGGTTTCAACACCCTCGAAAACCATGAAAACGACACCCATGACGAAAACCTCGATATTTTTTGCAGCCGCCATCTTGGATTTGCATTTTGACTGCAACATCGGTTTCAACACCCTCGAAAACCATGAAAACGACACCCATGACGAAAACCTCGATAATTTATGCAGCCGCCATCTTGGATTTGCATTTTGACTGCAACATCGGTTTCAACACCCTCGAAAACCATGAAAACGACACCCATGACGAAAACCTCGATAATTTATGCAGCCGCCATCTTGGATTTGCATTTTGACTGCAACATCGGTTTCAACACCCTCGAAAACCATGAAAACGACACCCATGACGAAAACCTCGATATTTTTTGCAGCCGCCATCTTGGATTTACATTTTGACAGCACTATCGGATTCAAAACCCTCGAAGACGAAAACTATAAAAAGACGCCTATTATGAGAAATTGTAGCAGAAACCATGTTGGTTTTTTTTACAAATTATTTATTTACGAATTTATTAAACGGTCACGCGGATATAGAATTCGATATTGATAAAAATCATTCTTACCTTCAAAATAAGCAGGGAGTTTAAAAAACAAAATCTCCGGTTATGATGAAGCCGAGTTCAAACAGCCATATACGTAACATAAATAAACGCAACTCGTCTTTACGCGGCACTCAGAACTGACAGCACTGCGATTTCCGCTTAGAAGCCTCGTAGATGCGCGTGTTTGTGTGAGTGCACCGTTTCGAACGTTAGTACGTAATTTCCGGACCATCCATATTTTTACTGTGCTACGGGGCAGACAAGAGCCACTCAAAGCGTGGGAGTGTATCTTTGCAAGTTACAACCACGACCTATACACGTCATGTAAATATATCCCAGGCCCCTCTCTCAGCCCCGTAGGGTTATTTTCTTTTTTTAAAGAAAATTAAAAACGTGGGTTTTTCATATTTCTGACAGCAAACCCTTTCATTTGATACCCATATCATGGGGGTGCATTTCAAACAGCTAATCCGCCATCTTGGATGTCCGCCATGTTGGATTTAAGACACGTGACTATTTTTTTCGTATTCCTGACAGCAAACCCTTTCATTTAATACCCATATCATGGGGGTACCTTTCAAATAGCCAATCCGCCATCTTGGATGCCCGCCATGTTGGATTTAAGACACGTGACTATTTTTTTCATATTACTGACAGCAACCCTTTCATTTGATACCCATATCATGGAGATGCATTTCAAATAGCCAATCCGCCATCTTGGATGTCCGCCATGCTGGATTTCAGGTACGTGACTATTTTTATCATATTCCTGACAGCAAACCCTTTCAGTTGATACCCATATCATGGGGATGCTTTTCAAATAGGCAATCCGCCATCTTGGATGTCCGCCATGTTGGATTTAAGACACGTGACAATTTTTTTCATATTCCTGACAGCAAACCCTTTCATTTGATACCCATATCATGGGGGTGGATTTCAAACAGCCCGACCGCGATCTTGGGGAGACCGCCATATTGGATTTCTCACCACTCTTGCGCCCCATTGCAAAAACTAATAAAACGAAAACGGATGGCTAATTAAAATGCACAAATTCTACAAACTACTATTATAATTTTAATAATACTTTAGTTTGATAAAGTAACGAAAATCTTACCTTATGAAAAAAAATATGGAGAGAATCAAAATGTGGCAGTCGCAGTATAATATTCCGTTCACGATACGTACGCTCTATAATCAGGACGAGGAAAAAAGTGATACAGGTCCTACGTCCACGGGCGCTGGAGCCGTACTGATTGCAGCCCGGTTATGTTTCGTAATTTATACTAGTTTAGAGTGATTTTAAAAACGATAGTATGTTTAATTACATGAAGGGATTTTAATGAAATTTAGAAATTAGTTTAGTCTGTAAACATAGTTTATATTTACATAGTTTTTTTAAATGTAATTACGCTTTGTTCGAACCAAAAATGGCGATAAAACAGCGATATAAAACGTAAAAATTGACCTCAGAATTTATTTTTTTACTAATTTGTGTTATTATAAATATAAATTCTACTACGTAGTTTTACGACAAAAACGTATGTCTGATGATTTGTGTATTTTTTTTGGTTAAAATTACGAATGTTAATGGTAGATGTAGGAGTCGCAAATCGACTCTGCGTTGATTTTTGAGTAAACTACTTGTCGGAGATTAATTACCACAAAGTTAATAAAAGAGTTTTTTGAAATATGTTACGTATAATTACAACACGAAAGACTGGTCTTTCTTTTGCAGGTATTCAAAAATGTTGGAGTATTACTTAATATGGTAAATTCGACGATCATAATTTTAGTTCTACGCGCAAATGGGTAAAAGGCCTCTTAAGCGTTAAAGTGACAGACATTAATACTTTAGGTGAATATCGAAGTTTGACTTTTGTATTATTCCACCCTTTTTTTTCGCTCGTGGCTCAATATTGGCGTGAGCCCGTGAGGCATATTATAATGCGTGTGCGCAGGCACAGGTGCATTCTCTGTTTCTTTTACTCTTATAGTCCGAATTGGACCCAACAACCCAGTAACTGGGCAATACGATACCCCATGGTAAGACTGGTCGTCAGACTTATGAGCTTCTGACTAACAGTAACGACTATCAAAGATCTACAAATGACAACAGGGACCAACGGCTTTACGTGCTTTCCGAGGCACGGAGGAAGTTCGCTATGTCAGATGGTCACCCATACACGGACAAACCTCGACAACCCGGAAGATGTGCGGCTGTAATTATTTAGCCACGAGCTACTCTTCGACTTCGTGCATAGTGTATAGGTTTATTTACTTACTCAAGAGAACCGGACTTGATAAGTTCCTTAGCCCACACTCCTTTTCTAGCGTAAGGACTCATTATGTTATCGTGTACCGTCTGGTTCGCCTCGACGAACACCACCTGAAATTAATTGTTTAGATTAGGTTTTTAATGGAAATTTATAGGGTATTTTACTGCATTAAAAAATTGAAAATCTGTTAAGTCTGTCAGAACATTGAAAACTAATGGACACGTATTTTTTTTTAAACAATGTGTGGGAGCTTGTGACGTCATAACGCTTTTTTTAGCGTGATAAAATCATCAAATGAGTTCTCCCACCCCGGGCAGGGCGGGAGGGACTGTCAGACTCGTACTGACTAAAAACGTACTGACACGGTGTCCTTCAATAGCCCTTTATGTTCCGGGGTCACGGTAATGAGATAAGTCCCGCGACCCCAGCAGGCTTTGGGCCCCTAGAGGGGGGCCCCGTCATCTTGCCGTCATATCTTGACGTCATAACGCTTGTACCACCATAGTTTTTGCGTGCCCGAGACAATTGACAATCGGCTTCAGGTAGCGTTTCGTATTTCAAAAGCATTAAGGACGCGTTTGCAATTGACACAAAATTATGCCTTTTTTCGGTACATTTTCTGACTAAACTGAATCAAATCGAATAAAACTAATAACGAATACAAAAATGGTTCTTTATCTTCCCATGATAGAGACGTTTTTCTTGAAAATGATAGTTTTAAATACTTTAAAAACGATCTGCCGTTGCCATGTTTACCATATTGTGTTGTGTTTAGGTACATTTTTTGTTCTACAAATAAACATATTTTAACATTCCTAAAACTACTGAAAGTAGGCAAATATAGTCTATTTTAAAACTTAGAGAATATTTCTTTATTTTTCACTCAGAAATACACCAAAAATAATTCCGCAAAACAGGAAGATATTGACAAATTTTCGTCAGAAATTATATTTTTTATCTATCAATATTTAATGGGTATTTAATTAGAAATTATTGAATAACTAAGGTTACTATGTTACCTTGCATCAAAAAAATAATGAGCTCATTTAAAAGTAAATTATTAGTATAAACAATTATTATATGCAATGACAAAATTTAATATAAAACCAAGACCAGTTCGTTCTTTGATTTAGACGGCGCGGGGCGCCCAATACAAATGTATATGGGGGCGCCTATTGAGGGAGGACGTATCGCTCGCAACCATTTTGACATTAGTCACGTAATCATTAAAATTTAAAATACTCGCCACCATTCATGACCTTTAGACGCGGCGCTAGTATCTATGTCATAACATCAAATGGCATTTAAAAAATGTAGTACCTCGAATTTCCCGCAGGTCATGAATGGTGGCCAGGAATTTTCCCAATCGCAAAGAGTACAGCGTAACCAACCTTTCTTGATACAAATTAATATTTTTAATTATTTTAATTCTGATCTGATTGTAATGTAAATGTATCAATGTGTTGAATGCGGATATAACTGTATCTTATCCTGTACTATTAAACGCGCATAAAAATAAATATATTTTACGGTTCTCGAAAATGACTGCGACGATTACGATGAAATTTGGAATAAGTATAAGGATTTATTGGGACGAAAAATCAATTTAGATAAATGTTCCATGTCTGGGAAAAATTTTTATTTCCGTATTTACACCCATAAAGATTTACACGAACAATATCTATACTCAGGGGGTAATCTCCGGAAGTAATGAACCGATTTTAAAAATTGTCTCACTTGTCAGAAGAAGAATTCTGAAGAATCACAATTCTGTATTATTACCTACACATGTTTTTGCAAATAAATTTATCTTTATCTTTATATTATTCGCGAGTGCTATAGGCTATAAATTATAAAGATATCATGTATATTTTCACGGGTTTTTCACGGGTCAGCTAGTGTTACATTATCAGAAGTATCTATAATTTCGTCGCGCGAACCTGGCGTCTAAGTAACCTAATTTAATTAAGGGTTTACTTCCATAGGGCACGCATGCCGCAACCGCGGCGGTTAGACCCCTCTTTTAGGAGTGACTGGATAGGCGTCACGGCGTCCTGCCCTGCCGCCTGATGCAGGTCGTCACCGGACACGAAGTTTCAGGAGGTACCTGTGTGTGTTGATAAGGAAGGAAGAAACACCTGGAGCATACGGTGCAGGTCTGCCCCGCTTGGGTAGAGCACCACCGTGTCCTCACGGCGGCGATACGCGGCAACCTCTCGCGTCCGGCATTGGTCGAAGCCATGCTGCGGGGCGAGACGGTATGGGAAGCGGTCGCCCCCTTTTGCGAAGCAATCATGCTAGCGAAGGAGGCGTGACGCGTAAGGGAGGAGGAGGGCAGCTTCCACCATACAATGCAAAAGCAACCAAAAAATAAAGAAAACCTGCAATATCACGGGTATTGCAATGATACCAGTACGCAAATGCATGCAGGAGTTAACGATCATAAAAAAAGTCTTTTATGGTCCCAATCATTGAGAGCATACTGGAAAAGCACTTCATACAAAATGTTTGTTTTTTATTAATAAAGACTCATAAAAGGCCTCGCCGTTAAACCACCACGCCAAACGACAATTCGCAATTTGCTTCCATCGGTTGCAAGTGACTCTCACAATGTCGTCGGTCCACCTAGGAAGAAGCCTGTCTATGCTGCCGATTAGCCAGCTGGGTTGTAAGGTGGAGAGTGTCCTCTCCCTCACGCGTCGCACCTCCTCCTTCGCTAGTACGACTGTTTCGTAGAAGGAGGTGACTGCTTCCCAATCCGTCGCGCCTCACAGCATGGCCTCGACCAATGAGTATTCTCGCGGACACAAACACTTAGAGATTTGTGTATCACTGCTACTAAGAGGTTTCAATCAATCGTAAATTCTTATTAGGTTCAAAGTTAGAGAATTTAATTAATTTCAATCTAGAGGCATTGGTTGTTTACCTGAACCCGAAAAGTGGTCGTAATTTATTTACCGTAAAAGTTCGCACCGACATTATCAGAAGTAAAAAGATTGAAAATGATCTCGTCCATGCCCCAATTCGACTTGATTTATATTTCTAGAGACATCTTATATAAATACTAGCTTCTGCCCGCGTTTTCACTCGCGTCAAATCAGGCGTTGGGCCCTATGGCCCCGTCCGCATTAGTTCCCTTAAGAAGCGCCTGGAACACGACGCGCCTTGACTCGGGCCTAGATTTTGGTCAGACGGCGAGCTACCCATTGCTCCCCATCCGCAAGCGACTGGAATATGCCCTGCGATTTCCAACGCCCAGGGTGTCTGCAGCGGTGGCTGGGAGAGAGGTAGAGGATGTCCATTCCCTCACACGTTCAGACTCTTCCCCATTCCCTTGCCTGCCGCCGAATCCCTGAGGTCCCTTGCCTGCCGCCGAATCCCTCCCGAAACAACCGTGCCCGGGAGGACTTGCGCCAGGTTGAAGGTGAGGACGCCGTAGCGCCCCTCCAACCACTCTTCGAAGAGAGATCTTACCACCGCAATCATGACATGCCCTGCCCAGCCCGTCATTATTTTGATGTGGTAGAATTTTGATACTGTGATATCTCCTAAGATATTCATTCAAATGAAATGAAGTCAAGGGCAATTTTGTTCAAACTCAAATGCTTCCAATGAATAACGTATTTATTTGGATAAGGATAAATATCATGTTAAAAAAATTTTCCTTAAAATAAAAATAGAATTTTAGGTGTGGATAACCCTTATCACTTAGAGGTATGAAAAATAAATAGTAGCCGATTCTCAGACCTATTCCATATGCCTATAAAATTTCATGAAATCGATCAAGCCATTTCGGAAGAGTATGGTTACTAAAGCCGGGTCCAGACTGGTGTAGCCCGAATCTTACGATTACGTGTTATCTGCATGAAAAGTGAGGACGGCACACGAACTCAAAGCGAATTGAGAACGCGAACACTGCATGCGCTTTTGTGTGCGCGCAAAAACCGACAGCCGATGGATCAGCCGCGAGCTTTACATGTAATGTATGTTGGCGGTGCCGTCCACACCTAGAATTCGCGTTACATTACACGGTGGATTCGCGTTACATAACACCAGTCTGGACCCGGCTTTACACTGTGATGGCGGCTCCACATTAGTGCCGTAAACCCCCGTGACCAGGCGCGAACGAGAATGTGGATGGTTTTCGCGGGGTTCACGCGCTTTCGTGCCTGTTCCCCGATCAGTGTCGGTATTGTGCCGAGAATTCACGGATTCAGTATCTAGTTATAAGTAGATATGGCTACGCTACGCCACATAATAATAGACGGCGCGGCGGCGTCGAATACACAAGTGTGAATCTAACTGTCTTTGCATCAACACCTCTGTAGGCTTCATATCCAACAGATAGATAAGTACTAAAATTTCTACCAACCTGCTGAATAAATTAATTACCAAAAGGGCCAAAGCCTGCCGGGATCGCGGGACTAACGAGTAATCAAGGCCACGATGGTCCGTAATTTTTACTGTTATACCTCAAAAAGATAGAATCGGGTTGATTTGGCTCCTTTTTCCGGAGAAACTCACGCCTTGGTCTTAGCAGCATTGATCCTGACTAGATTGGTGGCTCGGCTTCGGCAAGTTCAAGCGCTCAACCGGCCATCCAGTCGTGTGCTACTAAGTGACTATTGTCCCTTTTTTCAAAAACCCGTAGATTGCTCCAACGTGACTAAAGTCCCTTTTTCGCGTGACGTCACGTATCGTCGTCATCGGTCGTTATAATACATCTTTTTCATTCTATTACATGGCGTTTTAATCCTTTTTCCTTTTCTAATCGATTGTCTATGACATTCTTCATGCTTAAAATACTACAAGTCTTCCATTATGCTTCATTCCGAATAAAAAAAAAATAACAAACGTCAGTCGTTCAACCGCGCGGGTGGCAACAGTGATCCAGTGTTGTTTTATCTATTATATTAGTTTTGAGTGAGTGTTTTTTAATAAACTACTGATGATGATGGTACGTTATAATACAGACTATGTGTGTAAAATCGGATTTTAATCTGCAAGTAAGTATTTTTCAACTTCTGAGTGGTTTTATGTGTGCTTGTAACGGTGTGTGAATTTTGTCAGAATGCTTTCGTAATTTATAAAATTGTAAGACCAGTTCTGTATCCGAAGTAATAGTTATCGTACTTAATATTTACTCGACAATAGTTTTCAGCCAAAACATATACAAAAGATGTTAAATTTAAGTCAAGTTAACATAATTTGTTTTTGCTGACCAAACGTAAACAAACAATAATGGCCGCCCGCGACACGCCCGCGAAGTTTAAAAAGTGTATTTTATCATTACACAACATTTTTTGTTTATAGTAAATCATTGAAAAGAGTATTTGTTTAGACAATAGTAACATCTAATGTACTTTGTTTACTAAAACTTCACTGACCAAAAATAGACAAGAAATATCGCGTGCATTTTTACGTAAGTGGGAATTACTTCAATAAATTCCATATTTATTTATATTTTATAAACCTTTAAGCTTTATGCTTTAATAATACTTACTTATAAGTTACATTGTTATGTTCTCTTTCACATATTACCAATATTTTTGATTTACGTGAAAAAGTATAGTTATAATAAATTATTTAATTTACGTGATTAATTTATTCGCCGTCGGCAAAAAAACCCGGCTGCCGAATGCCTCTAAATAAATACTTTTTTTTAAATAAATGCTTTAAAGTATGATTTATTTTATTTTATCGTACTTAGAAAGAACCCATCTAACATTAAAAGCTATAAAATATATGTGTTACCGATTTACTTTCTAAAATAATCCTTGTTAAAGTTCACATATTGTTTATTTTCAACGCAAGTCAACGCTTATCGCTAAGTATAATAAATTAGAAACGAAACACTAACAAAAAACTTGACACCACTCGAAAGAGTCGTTAATACGTTCAAGCAAAAACATAACTTGAAGCGTCTATTGTTTATAACACGTCAACAAAAAAGTAATTTATGAGCCCGGCCGGCCGGCGCGCGGCGATGACTCATCGTTGCCGACACTTGAAGCATACACAACTTTTTCAAGGTTGCGCGCTATGACGCAAGCGGGTATACGAGACATAGATGTTTCGTTAGTGTTTTGTTTTTATTCGTGGGGCATCACGCTGTCAAATTGAAAGAAACTGTGTTCTTTCGTAATGTAAATACGTCCATATCCTAATGTACACACGTCAAAAGTGTCTAGGGATCAAGCATTTTTATGCGGATTTCTTGAGATTGAGATGTGGCTTTGTAATAAATTTATGATTTTATAAATTTATATGGATCCTTTTTGGTGCATTTCATAATTTGAATCAGGAACTGTAAATCAAATTCGAGTAAAAGATGAAAATCAGCTGTCAATATTTTCCCTATAAAAACATACAACGCATTGAAGACATTATTAGTGCTACTGTTTCCCTACTACTGATTAAAACCAACGTTATTATGGAGCGGCGACGTCATTTAAGCAGGGAAGAAATGCTCAGAGCCGTGGGAATGATAGAAGCTGGTTCCCGGCAACGTACTGTGGCTTTAGCTCTGAATACAAGTCAGAGTGTTATCAGTCGACTTTGGACACGTTACCGAAGCACTGGTACCGTGGCTGAGCGCCATGGAGGACGGTATCGCTGCACCACACGGAGACAAGACCGATACAGTCATTCAAATCTTAACTCGAAGAGCTCCAACAATAACCGCCATGATGTTAGCCGTGAGGCTTCATCACTCTTCAGGGAACTTAATTAGCGACCAAACAGTCAGAAACCGTTTGCATGAAGTGAACCTTCATTCCCGAAGACCGCTACGGGTACCACCTATAGCAATGCACAATCGTAGGATTCGATATCAATGGGCTCTTGAACACAGAAATTGGGCAGAAGAACAATGGCGTTTCGTGTGCTTTTCTGATGAGTCTCGTTTTGGTATGAGACCGGATACAAGACGTATACGACACTGGAGAACCCCTGGACGCCAACAGCGATTAAAATCCTGCCAGGAAGTCCATCCTTATAGTGGTGGAACCATCATGGTATGGGCGGGTATTTGGATCGGCGGAAGAACTGAGTTGATTTGGATCAGAGGCAACCTCAACGCTCAAATTTATGCTGAGACGATTGTATCAGACGTCATCGTTCCTCTACAAGTGCAAATCGGTCCCTTATTTCAGTTAATGCATGATAATGCACGACCGCACACCGCAAGAGTTGTAAGACAGACTCTCGCCGCAGCTAACATCAATGTCCTGCCCTGGCCTGCTCAGTCGCCAGACTTGAACCCGATTGAGCATGCATGGGATATGCTACAGAGAAGAGCTCTGCCGAATATGGAGGGTATCCAGTCGCAAGAAGACCTTTTTTTGTTGTTGCAACGAACATGGGCGGCCATTCCACAGCGTGATTTGGATGAACTCATTTTGAGTATGCCAAACCGATGTTCTTGTGTTGTTAGTGTTCGCGGTAGAAACACGGATTATTAATTGTTTAAGTTACCCAATAAAATTTTAAAGAAAACTGTTATTTCAGTCTTTTTTTCGAACTTTAATGTTAGTGGTTCAAATGTCAAAAATCCCTTTATTAGGAAAATGGCAAATTTCTTTATGAATGCAAAGGTGACTTGGTTTATCGTTACTGTGACAAACGATAACACTTTATTTGATGAATCCATAAAGAACATTTTAATTAATATCAATCAGGAGAAAAGTTATTGCAAAAATATATGTTGATCCCTAGACACTTTTGATGTGTGTAGTATTTGGTAACTGCCAATCCCATTTTTTTTGTCTCCAAAAAAGGGGTAAAAGGTCGCTTTAGCATAATCACAATGGGTACGACTTGCACAAAATTCTACTCTAATGGGCGTTTTTCCATTAGACGGCACGGCACCGGCACGGCACCGGCACGGCACCGGCCTGGCCGTGCACCGGCACCGGCGCCGGGGCTTCGTTTTTCCACTGCACCGGTTCCTAACCGGCCCGGCAACGGCACGGCGCCGGCATGGCCGACGATATAATACTAGACTCCGCATGCACGATCTAAAGAACACAAACTATTCTGCCAAGTTGCTAAGGTACTACGTAAGCGAGAGGGACGGGGTACTGCGTTGTGATTGGCTAACTCAAGGTCTGTGCTGTCTCAACGTATGTTTACGGCTCACAGGATTGGTCGAAATGAGACGAATATATGACTTTTTTGCCTAATGTGTTGGCAGACATCGGTCGCCTGTTATTAGGAGTCTAGTATTATATCGTCGTTGCCATAGAGGTTCGAACACAAGCACGCGTCAGTGAATACCAAAATCGTAAGGTATCGGAGAATTGCGTCGCCTAGTGTACGAAGGGGCTTACTCGAACGCGTGCGCGTTGCGGACTGCGGGAGGGGCGGCTTCTAGCCGCTAGTCTGTATCACGAAGCTACTCAGGCACACAGCGGCGGTAGTTACGAATTTGAATATTGACGATTCTTTAAAGTGATGGGTCTATCAGACCCACCAGGCACCCCAAGGGTTAAAAACAAAGTAACATGACATAAGACTTTCAAAAGTAAAGAGGTCGCACATTGTCAGGCCTGTTGGTCTAGTGGTTAGTGACCTTGTCTGCTATGCTGGAGGTCGTGGGTTCGATTCCCACCCAGGACAAATGTTTGCGTGATGAGCACGATCATTTGTTCTGTGTCTGGGTGTAATTTATCTATAATATGTATGTATTTAGAAATATATAAGTATGTTTATCAGTTGTCTAGTACCCATAACACAAGCTCTGCTTAGCTTGGGACTAGATGGCGATGTGTGATAGTTGTGGAATATTATTATTATTATTATTATGTAGAAATATATAAGTATGTTTATCAGTTGTCTAGTACCTATAACACAAGCTCTGCTTAGCTTGAGACTAGATGGCGTTGTGTGATAGTTGTGGAATATTATATTATATTATATTATATTGCTAAATTAACCTTATTACGAGCCATAAACCGAGTCTCACGCCCTCAGCCCCGCGTCCTCCTACACGCCTGCGCACTCACACATGCACACGGCTACAATTCATACACATGCAATTATATTATGCACATTTGCCGGCCGGCACCGACTGGGAAGCTTGCTACCCCGGCGACGGCGACGGCGCCGGCAGGACTCAACGCCGGGCCGACGCCGGCGCCGGTAAGTGGAAAAGCGAGCCATACATTTTCATATATTCTTGCTTCCCCGGCATCGGCGCCGGTGCCGGCGCCGGCTAATTGAAAATCGCCAGGCCAGCACCGACTAGGAAGCTTATTACCCCGGCGCCGGCGACGGCGCCGGCAGGACTCATCGCCGGGCCGGCGCCGGGCCGGCGCCGGCGCCGGTAAGTGGAAAAGCGAGCCATACATTTTCATATATTCTTGCTTCCCCGGCACCGGCACGGCGCCGGCGCCGTCGCCGGTGCCGGTGCCGGGCCGGCTAATGGAAAAACGCCCATTGCTTGGGCTAAAGAATAGAATTTTCCAATTTACGAATTTTGTCGAAATTCATTACGATCCTGGCCTGATAGTGGTGTTTTCAGATCCGGTATCCCTTTACTGCTCAAAGTTTATTACAAGATTATATTTTGTACTTATTATAATTTAGTTATACACTATCTCTATGTAGGCATTATTTTTTACTATATACGATTAAGTATTGCTTTGTGGCTTTCTACACCCTTCTTTGTAAAAGATTTATGAATAAATTTATTATTATTATTATATTTACTTTCCGATAAGAATGTTCTTAATCGTTGGCCTAATATAAATTTTCCCACAGCTGGGACACAGGCCTCCTTTCTGTGAGAGGGCGTAGACCGTAGACCATAATCCACCACGCAGGCCCAGTGCTTATTGGTAGATGTCACACGTCTTCCAACTTTTTTGTTCTAGGACATGCAGGGTATTGCTGACGATGTTTTCCTTATTGATTTGAGAGCAGTGGTAATGAAATAAATTACACAATGGCTGGCTTCGCTGGCTGCAAAGACGATATAATACTAGACTCCGCATGCACGATCTAAGGAACAGAAACTATTCTGTCAACTCGCTACGTAAGCGAGGGGGACGGGGTACTGCGTTGTGATTGGCTAACTCAAGGTCTGTTCTGTCTCAACGTATGTTTACGGCTCACAGGAGTGGTCGAAATGAGACGGATATAAGACTTTTTTGCCTAATGTGTTGACAGACATCGGTCGCCTGTTATTAAGAGTCTAGTAATATATCGTCGTTGGCTGGCTGGTATCGCACCCATGACCTACAACTCGTAAGACGGGGCCGCATTTGAGGAAGTAATTAACGTAAAATATTAGATGAAGGAGTTTGTCAGAACCAACCTGTTATAATCAACTTAACAATACTGATAAAAACGTTGTAATTTGAACCTTATTCTAAAAGTTATACCAACGTTGACCACATACGACGAATGTTTCTGAACATACGTCGTACGTGTATTCATGTTTATAGGGTTATTTATACTGCCATATCAGCCATATGCATGGAATACGAAATTACTTTAAATATGTATTAGCAATATCTTCACATCCTCAATAGCAAGAAATACAAGGATTACCTGTCTATTGTTTAAATGTGACCATTTTTTATGTAAATTAGCAACCTGCCCCGGTTTCGCTCAGGTAACAGACTAATGTTCGTCATTGGCATATTTTTTCTGACAAATTCAATAGTTATCGGTTCATAAAACCTTATTGAATAATTCACTTCTAGCGGCCCGCCTTATTATGTTTTTTTAAATTATAAAACCTGGCTGATCCCCACGGCCTCACCCGGTTTTGGGTCCTTTTAGTCGTAGCGTGATGTTTTAGAGCGTATAGCCTTCCTCGATAAATGGTCTATCCAACACAAAAAGCTCTTTTTCAATTCGAACCACTACTTCCTGAGATTAGCGCGTTCAACCAAACAAACTCTTCAGCTTCATAATCTTTCTTCTTATAATTCTTCTAATATATAAAATTCTCGTGTCACAGTGTTAGTTACAATACTCCTCTGAAACGGCTTGACTGATTTTAATGGAATTTTATATGTATGTCGAAGAATCAACACAGAAGCACAATAATTTAGAATAACGCCATCTATTATCGTTGCAGCGGAATCAAAACAGAAACACAATTTAGAATCTCAATTGATTATTGTTAATTTAGAATAACGCCATCTATCTCTCACTGGAGGAACTATGTAGTTAAATTTGACAGATAACTTTTAGGAACTCAAGTTATTGACTTGGGGATGGTTAGCGTGGGGAGCAATGGCAACACCGAACGAATAGTCGAGTCAAATGTCGATCGGAAGTTTAATCAGCTATTCGACGTTGACAGGTAGTGACGTTGACAGATGTTGGCTAACCTGTGTGGGGTAGGCCACATGGGCGGTGACAGTTGAGTTAAGTGGACTTTGAATCGGTACGGCAAGCTGGGTAGACATCTTGGTTGCTCCTCCATGTTAAACTTCCCGCGATCCTAAGTTTTTAATCGAGCGATATCTCGAGCATCCTTGATTATTTTGTATTCGGAGTGTGTTAGCAAGTAATTAAAAGTGTTAACGAAGATTTTGTGAATGTTATTTCCGATATCGCCACCCCTTCTGATAACCATTCTCCGTTATGTATATTCAGTAGGTCTGAGAATCGGATACTATCTATTTTTCATACCCCTAAGTGGTAAGGGTTACCCCTAACATTTTTTTTACCTACAATTTGTTTTTTTTTATAATGGGTCATTAAAAAATACATACAACCCTAAATTTTCACCCTTATTTTATTTTATATTTGGCAAACCCTATTTTTTAATAGTTGTTTTTTTTTGTAATTTAAGGGGGATGCTCCAACCAGCCCGCGAAATTCAAATTTTTTTACGTTTTTTGCAATTTGCAGGCCAGTGACATGTTGTAACTTTATAAATACACTCGGCGTCACAAAAATCGCACCTCTTTAAGAATTCCCTTCAAAGTCATTTTAACCCAATTAATCAATGGTAGACATATGACTATTGGGTATCATTGGAAAGGCAATTTATTTAAATTTCAGAATAAATCAATGGATTTGTTTTTTTAATTACCAGGGAATAAAAAAAGCAAGCTAATGCAAATGATTAAAAAGTCAAATTTTATTTTATCATCAAAAATTACAAGAAAGTCCTTAAAAACAACTTAAAACCTAGTGTTACCCCCCCCTAGCCCTGATGACTGCTTCCATGCGTTCTCTCATGGACCTAATTAATGTGGCAACAGCCTCTTGAGGAATGTTGTCCCATTCTGCAACGACGGTATCTTGGAGGTCTTGGAGAGCGGTAGGGGCAGGATCACGTGCCCGTACTCAACGTTTCAGTTCATCCCAAAGGTGCTCAATAGGGTTCAGGTCTTAACTTCGCGCCAGCCAGCGCATAACAGGGATTCCAACTTCTTGCAGGTAGTCTTTTACAATTAAAGCGGTGTGACAGCGGGCGTTATCGTGCATTTACGTGAACCCACTGCCAACAAAACCCGCAAAAGGGACAACCTGCTCTTCTAAGATCTCTGTTATGTACCGAACAGCAGTCAGTGACCCTTGCCCGCGAGCACTTCCAGTCCGAGAAACACACACAAGGTTCGTTTGCCGTCGATTGACATGCCGCCCCAGAACATGCAAGAGCCACCCCCGTATTCCACCGTCTCTTGAATACAGGCTTGTGCGAATCGTTCTCCTTGCCTCCAATACACTCTTCGACGCCTGTCGTTGCAGAAAAGACACACCCTCGTCTCATCCGAGAAGAGCACAGCCCTCCATTACTCTATTGTCCAATCCACATGGTCACGGGCAAATTGCAACCGGTCTCTCCTATGCTGTGCCGTCAATTTTGGCCCTGTAGCAGTCCTATGAGCTGCAATTTTCTTCTCCTGCATTCTTCTTCTAATCGTGGAGACGCTTACAGAAGTTCTGCGAGCTGATCCCAGTTGTTGTTGCACCTCAACAGCATTGGAGCACCGATTACGTAAAGACGTCGAAGCAATGAAGCGATCGTTTCTTTCGGATGTTCACATTGGTCGTCCTGATCCACATCTTCGGATATAGCCACCAGTCTCTTGAAAGCGTTGGAACACTCGTCGAACGGCAAAACGACTCAAGTTCATTTGCCGAGCAACATCACATTGCCGCATCTCTGATTGCAGTAGTGCAATGAATTGAGCGGCTTCATCTGCAGTGGTATCCATCTTCTGGGGTATTTTTTTGCTGTAGCTGTTCACGTGTGTTCACTTTAAAGGATGAATAGCGTATGAGCCACATTTAACCCGGGTCGCTCGTTTTATACCCTTGTAGGGACGTGCAATTAATGGCCGTTGTAATGCGTATTTTGAAAACATTTTTTTAACGTTACGTGCTGATGAGATCTGTTGTGTTTAGGAATTCTAACTGTTGTTAATTTAAAGGTCGTTAAACATACTTTCAATTGATACCAATATTAATTGGCGTTAATGTATTCGTTGCTGGCGGGACATGCTTTATACTTATTTTCGAAGAGGTGCGATTTTTGTGACGCCGAGTGTATATGAGTTGCGGTAATAACAAGTATAATTTTGAATATAAAAATTATCAAAAAACTCGCTCCATCAGCTCTCACATAGAATAGGTGCATCATGTTAAAATCTCCGAAATCTAACTACGATGCACCTTTAACTTTCCTTATCATGTCACTGGCCTGCAAATTGCAAAAAACGTAAAAAAAAATGAATTTCGCGGGCTACATCGAAGCAATCACCTTAATCATTTTTCATTCCGCTCGATAACGGATCAATCATCACTGGTAAGTTAACCCCCTCAGGCGTCTACCGGTGTAAAAATAATCTAAATGGCAAAACAACGTTTGCCGGATCAGCTAGTATGTATTAGTATAGATTTTTTCTGAATCACTCTTAATGAAACCGTATTTAAATCCGATTCGTAGTTTTATTCTTATCTTATCTAAAACCCCAATCACTTTTCGTTGACTTTTCTGATTGGACATCTTTATATTGACTCTGATGGGCAAATTCGATCATTGATTAGTTACAGGCAAAGATCAAGATGGCAACCGAGATAGAATTATTAACATGCAGCGTAAGAGTACAGACTTTGGAAGCGAATTCATTACATACTTTGTAAAGAACATACTAGCGGCCCGCCCCGGTTTCGCACGAATTATTTGCGTTATATGTATACAGTGGTAGATTTTCCAAAAAAAATCCAGTAAAACAAACCTTCCATCCTGACAATAATGAAAAAAAAACCGGCCAAGTGCGTGTCGGGCCACGCACAGTGTAGGGTTCCGTAGTTGCCTGTGGTATTTGCCTTCTATATTATCGGCTCTTAGACGCACGTGCCCTCTCGCTCCCGCCGCTTACAGCTGACTGGCTGCCTTACGACCGCACGTGCGCTAGAGATGACATAGTGCTTCCTTCTCTTTCACTCACAGACACTACATCCCTTCCTTATTTTATTATTTTTATTTAAGGAGACAATTTTCATATTCTTCCTTCATCAATTTATTATCACCATAACTTCAGATTACATGATTGGAAATAAACTATAATTTTATATTACTTATTGCCGGTTTTCTAACTACAGATTACATGATTGGAAATAAACTATAATTTTATATTACTTAATTTCGGTTTTCTAACTTCAGATTACATGATTGGAAATAAACTATAATTTTATATTACTTAATTCCGGTTTCCTAAATCCTAATTATCTTCGATCTCCTCTTCTGAACTTTTCTCTACTGCCATTTCTAAATTCTGTCCATCGATTTCTTTGTTCACAGATTTCCATTCTCCCTCCACTTTTTTCAAATGCAATATGTTGCGTCTTAACTGCTGTCCTGTTTCGTCGTTCTGTACTTCCACATCTCCTCCGTTTTTTGATTTAACTGTGTGCGTGGCGGTATCAAAATTAAGACTAAGTTTATTCGTTTTATTGGCATTCTTCACATACACTTTATCTCCCACTTGTAAGTTAACATCGCGAGCTCTTCGTTTTTTATCTGCATACTCTCTCCCTTTTTCTTTTTGTTCTTTGTCTTTATCTCTTACGTCCATGTCTCCAAAACTTTGTTCTGCAATTTCTATCATCGGAATCTTGTCCCTAAATTTCCTTTGAAAGAATAGCTCTGCCGGTGTTTTCCCAGTCACACTGTGTGGGGTACTATTGTACATTGTCAAATACTCCGTCAATGCTTCTTTCCAGCTTTTTCTTTCTACTTGGCATATTTTGAGGCGTTTAATAATATCCCTGTTCTGTCGCTCCACTTCTCCATTCTGTTGCGGCCAGTAGGGTATTGAATTAAATAGTTTGATATCATTTTCATGGCAATAAGTCTTGAACTCTGTACTAATGAATTGTTTGCCATTATCGGATGTTATGGAAACCGGATGTCCTAAACGGCTAAAAATTTCTTTAAGTAAACGAATCATTTCCTTACTGCTTATGTCTCGACAAGCTTTGATCTCCTTGTACCTAGAATAGTAATCGATCACAACCAAAAGGTAATCACCACTTGGTAACGGACCTAGAAGGTCTATAGCGATATCAACCCAGGATTGGGTAGGTAATTCTCTCCGCTTGAGTGGATGTGGTGGATTTGGTGCCGATACCAGTGTGCATCCTTTACAGGACCGTACTAAATTTTCTACGTCCTTATCATAGTTAGGCCACCAAACTTTCGCTCTAAGTCTCAACTTCATCGCAACCATTCCTGGGTGGCCTTCGTGAGCAGCATCCAAAACAAGTCGTCGTAATTGTGTCGGGATAACTATTCGGGTCCCTCTTAACAATATGTCACCAAAGAAACATAGCTCGGTCTCAAATAGCTTATAACCCTTTACTGCGTCATCCCACTTTTTGTTGAATACGCCCTGTTTCACTTTTTGTATGCCAATGTCAGTCTTCGAATGTTCTTCGATATCTTTTAGCGATACGGCTATTGGTCTAACATGGTCAATGATATCCTGGACATAATCTCTGTACTGAGTTTTATCGTGATTATAGGTACATAATCTAGACAGGGGATCGGCTATATTATTTTTTCCTGGACGATAAATGACATTATATTTATAAGATTGGAGTCTCAGTATCCAACGCTCAATCCGTGCACAGGGTTTGGACTTCGGACCGAATATGACTTCAAGAGGTTTATGGTCGGTAATTAAGTCGAATTCCTTGCCGTACAGAAACATGTGGAAGTGCTCCACGGCCCACACTAGTGCCAAAGCCTCTTTTTCCGTTTGGCAATACCGACGTTCGCAATCGCTGAGAGTTTTGTTTCCAAACCCAATAATGCGTGGACCACTTTCATTTGTCTGTACTAAGATTGCTCCAAGTCCGACCGGGCTTGCATCTGCAAATACCATCGTTTTATCGTCCACATTGTAGTACCCCAAATTGGGTATGTCACTCAATGCAGTCTTTAAAGCATAAAAGGCTGTTTGCTGACTTTTCCCCCAATAATCCCTAATATCAGCATTTCTGGCTGATTTTTGACGAAGCAATTGCTTCAATGGTTCTGTAAGGGTGGCCATGTTAGGAATCCATTTCCCAATATAGTTAATAAGCCCTAAAAAGCTTTGTAGCTCCGAAATGTTGATCGGAGTTCTAAAATCTTTTATAGCCGATACATATTTATCTAGTGGTCGAATTCCTTGATCCGACAATTCATGTCCTAGAAATTGAACTTTGGTTGTTCCGTAGATACATTTATCTTCTCTTAACATGATGTTATTTGTCCTTAATGTTTCTATTACTTTTTGTAATCGTTTGTCATGTTCTTGCTTGTCTTTTCCATATACTAAAATGTCGTCAATAAAATTGACTACCCCTTCGCATTCAATTAAGACCCTTTCAAGAGTTTTCTGAAACATCTCCGGCGCACAGGTGATTCCAAACATTAACCTCTTGAAACGGTATAATCCTTTACCAGATATGAATGTTGTAATATGTCTTGAATCGGGTACAAGTTCCAATTGATGGAAGGCGTCTTTTATATCTAATTTACTAAACATTTTAGCATTTTGGATCTTTGGTAGTAGCTGCTCCATCGTTGGCAGCGGGTGATTTTCTCGCCTGATCGCCAAATTTGCGCGCCGCATATCAATACACAGACGAACATCCCCGTCTGCTTTCAAAATCGGTACTACAGGCGATATCCATTCAGACGGTCCTTCTACTTTTTCTATTATATCTTTTTGCAGTAGTTCGTCAATTTTCGCATTGATTTTTTCTTCCAGTGGAATCGGTATTCGTCTGTAAGGTTGTGCGACCGGCTTTACCTCAGTATTAATTGGTATTTGTATTTGAATGTTTCTGAATTTAGGGAAGGGTGTCGTTTCGACTTGATTTATGTCTAATCCAAGTTTTAGTACGCCTAATGCTATTGCCGTTGTTCTGCCTAGTAAATTACGGGTCCCTTTATCTATAACGTAAAAGGTGGCGTTTTGCGTTTTTGATCCCACACTTATATCTGCATTAAAAGATGTTAATAACTTGAGAGGGATTTCACTTCCATAAGCGACAAATGTTTTTCCTGGATTTTTTACTTCTTTTCCTATCTTCAAAATTTTTTCTTTAATATCTAACCATGTCTTATCTGTTATTAAGTTGTGTTGACATCCTGAATCAATCAGCATCTCTACTTGAGTTCCACCTACTAAGCAAATGAGTGTATCATTATTGAGAATATTAAAAACATAATCAATTTTATCTTCTATCGCGTTCGCCTGCTTTACATTTTCAACTCTTTGGCTCGACTTCTTAGATCTTTTCGCGTCTCCGCCTCTTTCCGCTTTGTTATCTTCATTTCTTCGTTTTTGGCTTGTTCCTCTGCACTGAGCTTGAAAATGCCCCACCTTCTTGCATTTGTTACATATTTTTCCTTTAGCTGGGCACTTCTCATCATAAGCTAGATGGTTCCAGCTACCACATCGGAAACACGCCTTTTTGCTATTACTTATGAATGTCTTTTCCTTCACCTGTGTATTGATTTCATTAACAGTTTGATCTTTTCCCTTCTGACTGAAATCACCTAATTGACGTTCCACCACCTCTAGAGTATTTGCTTCGGTTATTACTTCAGTTAAGGTGATTTTTTCACCTGCGCGAAGTAATTTCTTCCTGAGTTCTTCCGACGAACACTTTTCAATTATTTGATCAATCAAACTGTCATCCACATCCGTAAATTGACATTTCAAAGCTTGTTGTCTTAGTCGAACTAAATATTTTTCAAATTTCTCGTTTTCTTCTTGTTTCAATTGTCTAAATAAGTGTCTCTCATACCGTTTATTTTGCTTGGGTGCAAAATATTCATCCAACTTCTTTATTGCTACCTCAAATACATCTATGTCACGATCAACTCCTTCAGTCGTCTTAACGTAGCCCCCCGGTATATTAAACAGTATTTCTTGGAGTTCTTGTCCTCCCCAATGTAACAAACTTGCGCGTTTTTTTGAACTGGTATTAACGTCGGCGGCTTCCAGGTAAATATATAAACTCCTTTTCCAACGTTCCCATCTAGCTCCGACAGATCCTGCTTCACCATCACACTCAAATTTTTCTAAGGTAAGACTTGACATCATATTCTAATCTGTGGACAATGAAACAAATAAAGAATGTCTTATTTAGGTCACCAAATGGGCATCATCCTTTTAACAACCCGACACATTCATTATTTATTTCGTACAGCATTCATTAAACACCATAGTCCAAGTTAAACTAACAATGTTGTATGAATTTGTCTTCAAACTTCAGTAAACGGGCGTTATCCGTGTACAAAACTTCATATTACGGGCATCACCCATAGAAAACTTCGTATCACACTCTGACGTACCTACGTCGCCTCACATCATGTACTTACAGGCATCACCTGTACTTAGTAACATTACGAAGTCCTTATCTACAGGCGTCACCTGTTCCCGGACTACCAGGCATCATCTGGTAACCATGTACAAGACTTACACTCTTACAGGCATCACCTGTATTTAATAACACTACGAAGTCCTTACAGGCATCACCTGTACTTAATAACATTACGAAGTCCTTACAGGCGTCACCTGTAACCGGACTACCAGGCATCATCTGGTAACCTCACAGCTTAACACAGACGTCACTCGTTCGTGTCCAACTGATGACGCTGATACTGTATGTACGTCACAGTGAACTTATGCAACAGGCGTCACCTGTGATTTAGTCTACAGGAGCAGACTCATGTTTTTTTTTTTTTTTTTTTTTTTTTTTTTACGAGCATCTTTACTTGATATAATAATAAACAATCTAACATAGGTCTAGTCTAGTACTAGATAACGAAATCAATCATGCAACTCAACAGTATGTTTGTAATCTGAAAAATATATTCAATTCTGTGCCGGTCGGGAATCGAACCTGGCCCCCGTAGTCCAGAGGCAGCAATTTTTTAATATCACTTTTCAATGTATTCGTTAATCGTATGACATTTCCCTTCTATAAATAAATCAAGCATAAGCGACCCCGAATAAATCAAACATAAGTGGGTACTTATTTTTTAAATGTAAACAATCGTCCCGCTTGATAATATGTACAGTAGGTACCAGCAAAACAACACGGTCGTCTAGCATCATAGGTACCTAGATAAATATGACAACTACACGAATATAATGTTTACATCACAGGGCCTCATCAAAGTACTGAGAGGGTTTAATTACTTTGAGCATTCTTAGTCTCAAAATCCCGTTCATTATTTTATTTTATTTTTTCTTTTTGGATGTAATTTAATAGTGATAAAAATAACTCACAGTAGTCCTGTTAATCCTCGTCGCCAAAATGTGGTATTTGCCTTCTATATTATCGGCTCTTAGACGCACGTGCCCTCTCGCTCCCGCCGCTTACAGCTGACTGGCTGCCTTACGACCGCACGTGCGCTAGAGATGACATAGTGCTTCCTTCTCTTTCACTCACAGACACTACAGTTGCCCATCAAAATACTTATGCGAACTAACTAAACTGATTCGCTGAATTTAATTTTAAAAAGAAGAATTTTCAAAATCGGTCCAGGAGTCTGAGAAATCGGAGAAAATAAATAAATAAAAAAGATTACGACGAATTTAGAACCTCCTCCTTTTTTTGAAGTTAGTTAAAAATAGTTGACGATAAAAACCTACCTATCCCTAAAAAACATACCTATTAAAGTTGTAAAAATAAAGTTGACAAACTTACATTTGCAGTTGAAGAAGATGTTCTCCGATACATTTTGTTTAAGAAAATATGTTATCCAAGTACATTTTATAAGTTGGTCGACTATTACACGTAAAGTTGTAAAGCCTACTAAGTCATGATAATTTTCTTTTAAACTTCGTTATATGTACTACTATTGTGAATTTTTTCACACCCCCAAACATAACCGTTTAGCTGGTAGAGGAGGGGGACACTCGAGTCGAGCAAAATTTAGCACTTTAAAGCTTAATATTTCACAAACGAATTTTTTTATCAAAAAATTGTTAATGGAAACTATCAATATTTTTTAAAGCCCTATTTAATGATACCCCACACTAAGGGGTACGCGAGAAAAAAAAAAACATCCCCGCTTTACGTGTACAGGAGGTACCCTAAAAAAAAATATTTTACGAGATTTTATTTTACCACTTTTTCGGCACAACAAGTCCGTATATTTACACCAAATTACAGCTCTCTAGTACTGTGCGTCTCTGAGCTAAACTGCGGACAGACGGACGGACGGACGGACGGACGGACGGACATGGGGAAACTATAAGGGTTCCTTGTTGACTACGGAACCCTAAAAAATATACATATAGTATAGGTTTCCAACTTTCGAGCGTACGTAAAGATAAAGACAATGAATGGATGCCTTTCTAATGAATCACTTCACCAATTACTGGAAACTTGTAGATATAGAAATGCGTTCAGTAGTTTTTGAGTTTATCGCGTTCAGACAAACACGAGCGGTCTATGTTTTATAATAATACCAGCTGTTGACAGCGGCTTCGCCCAGGTGTCTCGAAAATTATCCCACGGTAATACTGGGATAAAAATGTACGTGATTTAGTAGTTTTTGCGTGATAAAGTATTCTATGTTCTAATTCAGGTTATAAACTATCTGTGTGCCAAATTTCATCCAAATTCGCTCAGTAGTTTTGGTGGGAAAGAGTAACAGACAGATACATACTCACAGACATTCGCATTTTAAGTACATATTTTAAAATTACAATTTATATAGAGATTAGATGTATGACGTAGGTAATAATATAGGTAGGTATCTTATACATTCATTACGATGAGTTGATTATACGAGTAGGGGAGGAACCATTTCAAGAGCTGTTATTTTAATCGGTTTTTATTTTGACTTAGACAGGAAATTCAAACCTGTATTGTGGGTAAAACCAAATATTTGAAAATCCTTGTTCTTGGTCGTTGTAGTCTATTAATCGAGGAAGGCTAAAATATAGTTAGTTAAAAATATCCAAGCTATCGATCGTTATAGGCCTTCGTTTTTACGTCTACTGAATGCCATAATTGAGAATCAATACATATCAATAATTTAAACCCTGAGTGCATATGTGGCCTTGAAACCTTTTTTATTGAACAGTAGATCGAATCGTTATTTAGATATTATTATTTATTTTTGCATACGTTCATTGGGACAGATTGCTGACAATAGGTTCGCTATATAATAAAACTTTTTCTTCCTTCTTTCTATCTTTTACATGGAACCGAGCCTTTTTATTTATCTTTACGTTGTAAAATCATCAAATCAGAATTGAATCCTCTCACCCAGGGCGGGACGGGATGGACTGATAGACTCGTACTGACTAAAATCCTAGCCCTTTTCGTTCCGGGGTCACGGTCACCTGATAAGACAATCCCGCGACCCCGGAGACAGCGATGGGAAGCCCCGTCAGATTCCTGACAGTTCTTTGAGGCGTGGAACACGACACGCCGCCGTCGCGGAAAATTCGTGGAACTATATCCTTTTTTAATTCATGCAATTTGATGTAATGACATAGGATAGGAGACACTAGTACTGCGTCAAAAGGTCGCGGACTCTAGAGTGCCTACGCGCTTTGACTTGAAAGTAATTATAAACCACAGATAATCTATCTGTGATTTAAAATTATTTTGCTCAATGTCACACCACACGATGTATGATAGCTTGAAAGCAGAAAACTTGTAATTTGACAAAAAACATATTTTGAACGGCAATCCCACGATACGTCTTTCTATTGGGGGCAGACGGCAGGTAGAAAACACACAATGCCACGACAATAGGGTAGTTTCCAGGGTCAAAATAATTACATTCTATTTAGTCCGTATTTTAGATTATAAAAAAATATTGGACACGTATTTTTTCTTTTTTCGATTAAACAAAAAAGAACAAAGATAATAGCCTATTTAAGTTACCTGTGACGTCACTCTGCGCGAAAAATGCCACACATCGTGACGTCACACGTAACTTTAATAGGCTATATCTTTGTCATTTTTGGTCTAATTTACAAATAAAAAAATACGTGTCCCTTATTTTTGAATAATCTAAAAGACGGACTAATTACATATTTTTAGGCAACTAGCCTATATTCCTTGTGTTTAAAACTTTACTATCTACATAACTTTTATTTACTGACGCTGAGCAAAACCTGACATATTATAAGTAAACCAGCCCAAATCTAACAAAGGGCATTCATTTCGGTATTGCGTAGAACAGTGGCTTTTATTATTCTACTGGTAAATTTAGTCTAAGGCCCAAATAGAACGAAGTTAGTCTTAAGCCTAACCTTTGTTCAATCGCGCTGCAACAAAACTAAACCTTATTGCCCTCCATTTATTGTTCTAATTCGTATGTCAAGTTTGGCCACAGTCGGTTATAGATATATGCAACTCTACTTAATATTGATAAGGTCTACTTTCGGATGGTAGCTCGGCTAAGCTTGAGCTAAGATCAGGTACGCTTTAGGTTTGGCCATCAAAATTCTTCCATTACTAAATTCTCGGTAGCATCCATTATGGCTGAAACACATGGACGAACTGTCGATTAATAACAATAGAGACTCTTGTTTGCAACCACTTCCGGGAAGCGATAGAAAAACTTGTGCGAAGGCTTGTACTGGGAACTGGGAGTGCAATCTCTATGGTAATTATTCTGGGAAGATCATGATGGATGTCCAGCTAGAATATTATTACCGCACCAGGTAAAGCACCTAAAGTTATAAAGAGGAAAGATTTGATTGTATTGAATAAGTTCCGAAACTACTGAACCGATTTAAAAAAAGGTTGCACTCCAGGAGTGCCGGTAGAAGTGAAAACTTTTTTGTTACTATGTTTTATTTTTAATTTGAATGACGTCTTACTCATTTTCGATCAGGGTCACGTGACCCTGACGGTCACGTGACCCTGACGGTCACGTGACCCTGACGCGAGTTTTAAATTTTTTACCCATTACAGAAAAAGTGTACAACGCCGCTAAAGAAGTTTTCACTTCAAAAATATTTTTAATTTGGATAGTCCATTTATTGAGGAAGGCTATAAGGCTATTAACATCACGCTACGACCAACAGGAGCAGAGCTGCGCGGATGAAAACGAAGGGAAATGCTGGTTTTACAACATTATTTTTGTATATGCGAAACCTGAGTATAGTTTAACTTTGTGATTTTTTATGATACGGTTTTACAATTTTGTACATAGATTCTTTACACAAAAATATTGGACAGGTGTATCGGGTTTCGCATGAACAAAAAATAATGTTGTATATAATTCGGGCACGCCGCAGTCCCAGCGTGCAGCGGTAAGAGCCTATAATGAGGAGAGGCTGGAAAAACGCCGCGAGCTTTACCTTCTGCCTGACACTGGTCCTCACTGGATACGGTAGTTTCGGGAGGTTCGAGTGTCGGATCCGGAGGTAAGAGAGGCCCGAGTCTACTCCTATGTGTCCAGACCGGACGAAACGATGGAACAATACGGTGGAGACGACTTCTTGCATCCGGCCTTAGTTTAAGCCATGTTACGGAGCGAGGGGCAATGGGAAGTAGGAACCTCCTTCTTCATAGAAGGGGGGGAAGGGACATTACAGCTTCATAGCAGTGTGCACACTGCTATGAAGCTTCCGCCTTCTCAACACACATGTGTGTATGAGAAGGCGGAATGCGTGAGCAGATAAGAAAATAAGTAAATAAGCTGATTAAGTTGGGTAAGTAATATATGATATAACTACAAAATCTCTAAAATTTATAAGAGATAACAACTGAATACATAATTTTATTTGATATAACGATCTGTTAATATAATAAACGATAGACATAATTTTATAATGACTAATTTCTATAAGCATAACAATCAATGAATATAAAATCGTTTTGTATACCGCTCAAAAGAAATAAAACTTATTTGGTCTATTTTTTTTTTCTTTCTGGCAAGTAATCTAACATTGTTGTACCTAGTAATAGTACCACCTGCCATGAATCTTCGACGGAGCCCCGCTTCGCGGGGCTCCTATTTCTGCGTACAGGGTTTAAAGTTACCTAACACGAAGGGGATGGCGGGGTCTTTCAGACCCCGCCATCCCCTTCGAACCTAACCTGTCCGTGTCGGGGTGCCCCAAGTCCCGAGCTCGCTTCGCTCGCTCTTGCATCCTAGGTCAAATAACTGATTACTACCTGTCATGCTGGCTCGACGGAGCCCCGCTTCGCGGGGCTCCTATTTCTGGGTGCAAGGTTTAAAGTAACCTAACGAACCTAACCTATCCATGTCGGGGTGTCCCAAGTCCCGAGCTCGCTTCGCTCGCTCTTGGATACTAAATTTTTCTAATAACAATAGCAATCGTGAAGGCAAAATAGTTTAAACGTTAAATTATATGTTTCAAACGTTAAATGTAATGATTTTCGCTTAATTAAACGTTATATCAAATAAAATTATATGAAATGAGTTTTAGAGCAACACAAACATTATGTGTAGAGAAATTATATCAACCGTTGGTATATCTCACGTTGATTATATCATGTGAACGTTATTGAAATGAAAATATATCAAATGGCTTTATATGAAATGAGACGCACCCGATTAAGTTACATACTTCCGCAATCATAAAATTTGTACGAAAGTATCACCAAGAATTACTTCGAGAGAAATGGCAGTATGGACATCGTCTTTTATAAACCACAGTAAAAAAGTTGTATGAATCAATACAATACTTATGACTTATGCAACACTCTTCGATGCATGTGACATTGGCAATTTAACTGTATCGACCTTATGGAATGTGCTGATGTGCATGCAGTAAGCAAGCAAGATTATTTACAAACATGGTTGACAATTTGTACAAAATGGTGTTAGGTCGATTACAGGATCCTGCCGGAGTCGTGGGACTGAGCTACCGTGATCCGGGAACGTAAAGGGCTATTGAAGGACATCGTTGATTTTAGTCAGTACAAGTCTGACAGTCCCTCCTGCCCTGCCCTGGGGCTAGGAGGACTCATTTGATGATTTTAACACGCTAAAAAAAGGCAATTTTTTTCCCAATCATTTTAAAGTAATTTCCAGTCGAACCGGATGCAGCTGAATATCAGTATTTGACATGGAGCGACTGCCAATCTGACCACCAAAACTCAGAAACTGGGTAATACGATACTTTGGTAAGTCTGGTTGGCAGACTTTCGAGTTCCTGACTATTAACGACTGTTGCAGATCTACTAATGACAGCCGGGACCACCGGCTTAATTTGCTTTCCACGGCAGAGATGATCACCCGTCTACAGATTGACCTAGACAAGAAGAGCTTAACCTTGAAGATTATTTTTCCACGAGCTCGTCGATGTTTAAAATCGCAGTTTCGCCATATTGAGTTTTAAAATTACCTCACTGAAACACTATTCATAATGATGATACCTACATACCTAAATATGATACCATTTGAATAATAGGGACAAAGTCCACATTAGAATTGTCGAGTACGCAATAATTTTATTGCTTAATTAATGTAAGCTTTAAAGTTAAGCTTATAAAAACCATATTACTGCGACTGTACAAAGCACTGTAACATGGTTACTCTTTTGAATAGAGCAAACAACACTTCATGACAAGGGGATCAGCTTTCAAGGACTTAATTTTAAAAGGGGTACCCCCTTTGCAGATATATCATTGCGTTCAATCGCATTTTTAAGAAAGGTGCACCCTAACTTTAAATGATTGCACTAATCAATGTTCAAAAAGGGGATTCTTTTAATCAACACGACTTGCGCAAATCCATAAAACCTAGAGCATGGTTTTTTTTAGCTAGATTCAGGCCAGAAGTAAAGATGTAGCTAGCAAAGAAAGAACTGAAACTCCTGCGCAACAACGGAACACAGTAAAAACTATTTGGCGGCGGACTCCGACAGGATTGTGGTCGCAAGCCAGGCGGCCTTGGAGAGGCCTACCTTGGGCCTACCGCATTTTTTTTTTTTAAAGATACCTATTTTACTATAGGTATGATGATGATGATGAAATATAGCGATTTTTATTCCCACGTTATTTTAACCGACTTCAAAAAGAAGGAGGTTATCAATTCGACGGTAGATTATATCTATGTTTTTTTTTTTTGTGTATGTTACTCGATTACTCCGCCAATTGCGGACCGATTTTCAAAATTCTTTTTTTGTTTGAAAGTCGGTACTTCTGAGGTGGTCCCATACCCATAGTCACCAAGTCAGGATCTGATGATTGGATCCTGGAGAAATCGAGAGCAACCCTGAAATTTTATAGGCTCACACATCGTTTTTCGCAAATCTTATGAAGTAATTTAAATACTTGCGTATGGAAATCATCATCTCATGTAACTGAGCTGATGGTGGAAGGTACAACTCATTAACAGTAAGGAGTAAGCATCGACTGATTTACCTAGTTTGTGTTCGCATATCTCCGGAACTACAAATCCGATTTAAGTAATTCTTTTTTTGTTGTACTAGGTATTGTTTTACATAAATAATTATGGAATACTGCAAGTTTCATCAAAATCGGTTCAGCAGTTGTTGCGATAGGGAATTTTATTAGCTTATTGTGTACATAAGCGATGTTATTACCAGTGCGACTGCGAGGGATTAATGATTACACAATTCTTATCTAGTGCACATATTGTAAGATAATAATGATGTATTTGACAAGAATTCGGGTTGAATACCTACTTAGACTAAAAAGAGTAAAATAAAAACTATTTCAAAAAAAATGTAATCGCCTTCAAAAACAACCACAAAAAACGGTAAAATAACAAACAAAATAACTAATCTTTCGGAAGTCGGTGGCAAAAAAAAGACAATGACATAAAAAAAACAAAGTCGGTGCCTATTATTTAAAAGTTGAATAGGTCGTCCACAAAAGAATCATTGGCTTAAAACATAAGCCACCAGCCAAGTTGCTACCCAATAAAAAAAACATTTAGAAGAATTGATAACCTCCTTTTAAAAAAATAATAAGGTATCTGCAGAAGCTATTGGAAAAAACCTTATCTCTTTGATTATGAATTAATTGAGCATTGAGAACAACAGAACCTCTTGTTCTTCAGGTTCTGAATATGTGACCTCAAAAAATTAAAGATATTCTTGTTAAAGTATGAAGTCATAATATGGATAAAATTTGGGACCATTAATGGTACTTCTGTGAAAGCAAGTCTCCATTGTTTCATTCAGGAGGTTTCTGTGTCTAAAGACAGACCTCGGCTGTGTAGCGGTTTTTTTTTTTAGCGTGGTAAAATCATCAAATGAGTCCTCCCACCCAACTGTCAGACTTGTGCTGACTAAAATCCACGGTGCCCTTCAATAGCCCTTTACGTTCCGGGGTCACGGCAATCAGGCTTTGGCCCTCTGAAAAGGGGATCACGCACAACAATTGGGTTGTCGACTGAAAAAATCTTATACCTACCTACGCGATTTATACATATTTGACCCCTATTTTTCTTTTGTTAAGTAAATAAAAAAAGACGAGGATACGACTCTTTTAAAATCTACAGTACGTCATGCTTCGTTATATTTTTAGTGCGTTCTTACGTTACGAACCTCGAAGGTTCGTAACGTAAGTTCTGAGTTCTTTCAACTTTATCAAATTTATTAATTTCAAAAATTGCATTTTGTTGATGCCTGAAATTAGCCAAACAAGTGACTCGCTCTTGGGCGGTTTTTCATTTTGTTTTGAACCACACCTTCTACGGAGATATCAAGACAGAATGGTATAAGTGCCAGCTTTTTCACATAAAAATATCAAACTTAAAATAGTAATGTCCATAATCCATGATTTCTTTTCTCTGATTTTTAGATTTGGCAGGACAGCACCACAGTATTCTAAACAAAATTTAAACACCAGCAATTCAGCACGATTTTTTAGACTGCGTTATGTTGATCCCTATGACACATGGTAATTTTTAACACAAAAAAAAATGTCGTTTCCAAATTTTTTTTGCGTCGTTGATGGTTGGTCTGTTAAACCGTTTCTGTGATACATTTTTGTGTGATATTTTTACAAGTCAAGTTTAATAATAAGGATGCATTTTCCATACTTCTATTTCAAATCAATTCAGTAGTCAGAATTTGTATATTGATTACTATTTTATGTTAATAATACAGTTACAGTAGGTAATAAATAATTTGAATTGAATAGAATTTGAAATAAATAGGACTATTGTAGTATGTTTTTAAAGGAAGTAGGTAATGAGTCGAAGCGAATACCGAAATGGATATAATTTGGTGTTTATATTATGAATATAAATTATTTATTTGTGCGAATCGACAGTAGATAAATAGAAAAAAATCGTGTCGAATTGAGAACATCCTTTTATTTTTTTAGTAATCAAAAGGGTTTTTAAACATTAAAACCGCGAAACTCATGGGCTGAGAAGAATCCGTTAACTCATCAAGTATAATTTTTGAAACAGGCCATATATTGAAGTACATGCAATGCATTTTTTATTTTTTGCACTTGGTTTGCTGAAGATAAATCATTGCCACAAGTGACTAATTATTATTAAAAATACAGGTCAAATCATTACAATGCTAAAGAAACTTTCAAAAAAAATCTATCCCGGAATAATTTAGGTATTTGATTCAAACAATAAAAAATTTAAATGACTTACCATCTCCTTCATGATGATAATACTTTCATTTGTATCTAACTTTTGAAAGTAGAATATTATTGGAGTTTCGTATTGCCCAATGTCTGGTGAACTGAAGGAAACTACAATATCTTCCAGGAGTCTGTTTCCTAAAAACAATAAAAATCTATCAATACAAAGAAAAATACAAAAAGTTTCCATTCAAAAGAAGCAGTAAAATGTTTTTTTTTTAAATTTAACTTTTTAGTCTAATTAAATTTTAATGACCAATTTAATTGCTTATTCAATTATTGGTCTAATTAATAACGACATAGCATACAACAGACATTAGCTTTTTTTTAAATAAAATATAATGCTAGACCTATGAGTTCCCGGAGTGAAGTGATCTGAATAGACCAAATAGTTTGCTTTTAAAGCGCTTTAATCTGTTACAGCTAGCAACATTGTTTTAATATTGTTGCAACACTATACATTGTGGTTGATTTGTCATGCATTTAGTTAAGGCAACTTATTATTTTGTGATTGGTATTTGATTTTTATCTAATTCTTAAGGCTACAGTACATTTTTTATGCTAATACCCTTCATAGAATCAAACATATCGTAACATGCATACATTCACACCATTTTATAGAATATTTTGGAAAAGACTAGGTATGTATAATGTATCACAAAACAATAATTAAAATTAAAAACATGCTCGCTACAACGGCAACTAATATTGTATTATTAATATTGCATTAGCACTGCTAACATCTGTGTTTTGTTGACTTTTGATAGTAAAATGAGACAAATATCTCATTTAGTAAACCCAACACCAAATGCACTGTTTGTATTATTAATAATGGAAATTCAGAAATTAGTAATCATTTTGTTTACTTTTCCTTCATGTCAATAGATTGTAGTGTACTTAGGGAGTACAAAAGTACTATATATTTTTTTGAACTTGGTTCCACACTTGGAATTTCTCCTTTATTGTGGGTACAGTAAAAATACCCAGACCCGGAATAACTACTTGGATATTCTTATTGAGACTATGAGTATCTCCTTTATCGGGGCTGCATTTATGTACATTGAAATTCACATTCACAACAATACATCATATGCAAAAAAACACATGCACAAAAAAAAACATCCATGCATACATCACTGCTTAAATACAAATATTTTTAAAAGCAAAAATTGTATCAATTCAGGCAGAATTGATAGGATTTTGCATAAAAATGATATGATTGTTTTAGGACTTGTCGCTTTTTGTATTTAAGCAGCAACATGATAAAGAGACTGAACTCCTCAACCATACCCATGTTAGTAAAGCTCCTTTATCCCGTCAGGTTAGTTTAAGAGTTTTTAAGAAATGAGATACTTTACCAAACTTACGAGGTGCCAAACGGCGTGTCTTACATTCTCCGCTGAAGGGGTTGTGTTCCAACACGAAATTAAAATGTGAGTGGACCAATTGAATGTATGTGACGTTGATATCATCCGTTTCACTCTCGTTGGATAATGAGAATTTAAATTCAACTTTCTCCTTTGGTTTTGCCTGTTGAAGAAATTTATTTTGTTAGAACAAACAGCTACCATTTATTTTATTACTGATACTGCTAGCCTACATCATCCCACTGCTAGGCAAAGGCCTCTCCCAATGACTTCCAATTTTCAAGATCCAGGGCCAAAGTGGATTTATTTTATTATCTATATAAAAATTATGGTGGTTGGTGGGTTGTGTTAGAAGCGGATCTTTACATTAAAAAAAAACTTCTAGATGATTTTTTTTTTACACAGGTGTTTTACATCTAAATAATGATTGAAGGCTCAATTTATAGGGCAACCCTATAGATGAAATTAAGATGATAAGAACAATTTTTTTATGTCTCCTCTGCCTAGCCTTTTCCCAACTATACTGGGGTCGGCCTCCAGTCAAACCAGATGCAGCTGATTATCAGTCTTTACATGGAGCGACTGCCTGTCGGACCTCCACAACCCAGTAACTGGGTAATACGACACCCAATGGTAAGACTGGTTGTCAGACTTTAGAGCTTCTGACTTACAGTAACGACTTTCAAAGATCTACAATGGACAGCCAGGACCAACAGCTTTACGTGCTCTCCGAGGCACGGAGGAAACTCGCTATGATAGAAGGTCACCCATCCACAGACCAACCTCGGCAAGCAGATCGGCCTGTGCGGCTGTAATAGTACCTAGTTAAATTTTAACAATTTAATTGAAATTTCGAAGGTACTATTCAATTGGTTGGCTAAATAATAGGAACTGCGAGACAGTTATTCAGTTCTCATAATTAATATTAGCATAGATTTTTGAGTCATGGGCATGTGTTTTGGTCATGCATATTTGGAATCAGTTGAATTTAGGAGCATTGTGGAAGAGTCACTTGATCCTCATTTAAAGTTTATTGAGTCTAATTATCATTAAGTTAAAAGTTAGTTTTGAAAAGTGAAGTGGTAGGTACTTACAGATATCTTAACTTTTCCACTCTTGTTGTCAAGTTCAGAACCAAGACTTGTCTTTACAGAGCAGGATACCGCTGCGACGCCTTTCCGATTTGTAACAAATTGTTTTCTGGTATTGCAGAAAAAAAAATATTTTTTTAAAATTTTGAAAATGATAGCAAAGTAAGTTCGTAAGTTATTTTCAATTATACAATAAACGAAAGTCTCTCAATTAAAAAATAAATAATACCACGAGAAACAAAGTTCCGTAAAAAGGACGCGCACGAAAAAAAAATACAAACATAGGTAGCAAAACAAACAAAGACTTACTTGTTCACCGCAAATTGTTTTAGAGAAGCATTCTTTTTATGTTGTTCAGTATTGAAATGCTCTGGCTGCGCATCCCGGATCGAACACACATCGCAATCAGTGGGATCAGTCATTATAAAATTATTTTTAAATTAAATTGGTAGCTATAGAAATCGCCTGTTGGCACTTGAAAGGTTCAAAGAGACTGAAGTTTTCGCACTGCTTATTAGAGGGCATTTATCACAAATTAAATAAAGACAAGCGGTACGGTGGGTACACTTGTAGTCGAAACTAAAAGTGTAAAAACGAAATAATGGGGAAGGCAAGTGTCAAAGTGAAAATGACAGTTTGGTCCCCAAAGAACTGTAAAATCAAAGGAATTTTCAGAAAAAAAAAACATTTATTGATGTAAAATGACTAGATGTTGTGTAATAAGCTGTAAAAATGATGGAATACACTTTTCAAAATAATATCTACTTTTCTTTTGGAGGTTATGTACCAGTATTGCATCGCTCGAAAATCGAAGAATTATCACCTGGAACGAGTTTTGTAATAGTTGTGGTGTTAAGAAATTAAATATATTGTGATATTTCTCGAATCTAAATAGAAAAAAAGGTTAAAATTACTGACTTAAAACATTATGATATTTTATCAAAATAGAAAGTCAAAAGCAGCATTATATTCTTGATAAAGGAGAGGACAGGTAAAACATACCTAAACTCAAAAATAGAAACCTCAACTACAAGTAATTGTGGATTTATTACGGTAAAATCAAATGTATAACCACTCAATTAAATCACTTTTTTTCTCTTGTAGATGCGCCGCGGCGTCTTAATTCTTCTTTTAGTATATAGTACTTGCATGGACGAATAATTTTCCATATTTGTTTTGTATTTATACTCAATTTTTATAACAAATAATCTTGTTTGTTTTTTTGTACAAGGTAGACGTGGGGACCAACTATCGCAGCGCCATCTACGATTAGCTTTGAGTTGCCATCCCCATTGAGAAACGAACAAAAGTTTGATTTGGAAGCCGACGGAGGCGGCGACGGCGACTGATTGGGTTGCCATACCAAATATATTTGGAAAACTTTTGTGATTGCTTGTGCAAAAATAAAATAAAAATGCGTGTATTATGATGAATTACAATAATTTAAATTAGTCTAAGCGTAATGCGTACTATGAAAGTATGATTTAAATACATAAATTGTACTACTAAAGGCTTTTAAGGCCATTCAGAATTTTCAAACTGGACTAAATGACTAGAGGCCAAAAAAGATGAAAACTATTATTAACTCTGGCAATGATCGAAATTTTTAACCGGGGATTTTCAATTTATCAACTATCAGATTACAATATTGCCAGAATTCTTTTGTAAATATTTAATTTTTGTTTAAAATATTGATCAAACTGGAGTGGGTATTCCTTACTGATTTAAATACTACAAATCGACATGATAATAATTTTACTATGGGATCACTTGTTTGATAATAATTTAGAATCTTTCCAACAGGAACTCTGAGTTAAATAACTTTTATTTTAATATAAAATTGAAACATTTTGTCAATAATTTCATTCGGAGAAAACAAAATTGTAAAATATAGATAAAAATTGTTTCATTACTACCGTTACTACTTTGGAGGTTGGCAGAGAGGGTTGTTTATGGTAAGTTTAGTAAAACGTCGTTGTTGCTTCTAAATAAATTATATAATCAGATTCTTTGGTAGGTACAAAAATATCATAATTATCATAACAATATCGAGATCAATACAGGGAATGTATACCTTATAAATAATAAATTAAGCGTAGGTACAAATGACTAGAAAATGAGATCGTAGTAATTAAAATACAAATTTTTGAAGCAATCGATTGGTGTCATTGGAAGTGCTTAGCGGAGCCCTTCGAAGGGGAACTTAGCGTCTTCGGGCTGAACTTTAAGCTCGCTGCGGCGTCCGGTGAAGGGAATGAGCGTCCACTGCCAGTTGCTGTCCAGGCGGTACTCGGGGCCGGTGCACACTCCAGCCCATTTGTGGCAATAGTAGCCAGGAGCGCACTTCTTGCCGTACATGTCGAATTCGCGTTTTTCAGTGCACTGTTCACGGGGGCCCTGTGGAAGAAGATTTTGATAAGAAAAGATATTTGAAATGTTGCTGCACTTTGTTTTTGATTTTGCACACGAGTACATAAACGATTTTTTTTCTATGGGTGTAGGCAGAAAGCACTTATGTGCTTTCTGTCTACACCAAATTGATTATTACTGTTTTAGTAACATAGTTAGACTGCTTTGACGATGACGTGAAAATAATCGGCAAAACTGAATCCAGCACTGAGCCAACCATCTAAGCCCCTTTGTGCACAAATCTGATACCTATACTTTGCTTTCCATTGACGCGTGCCGTGAACGAACTTTGGATTTGTATTGCGATAGTCGCCTGGACACCAAAGTCGTGTTGCGTTAATGTATACGAAGGGGATAACAGTGCGGGGTCCATGTCCCAGCAGTGGGAACCTTAGACGGTGTTAACGTACCCTGTAGCAGTCAAGGCGTTTGCCGCAAACTTCGTTGATGTAAGTGCCGAACTTGCAGATCTTGTAAGACTTGTTGCCTTTCGTGATGTTACATTCTTCCTTGCTCGCCATCCAATGATCAGAATCTTCGCAAACCGGACACTCGACAAGCACCCTGTGAAGAAAACAAATAAACTTATTATTGTAGAATATAGTATTAGGTGGAGTAATGCTGATACCGAGTGGCGTAAGTGAATGTTCGCCCGGTGGCGAGATGGGTAGACCACCGAGAACATTGTTTACATATGAAATTTAGATAGGCCTGGCACAGAATCGTAGGGGTTGGCACAAGAATAGAGATACATGCTTTTATCCGGCAGTGGGTGAACTAAGGCTGACGATATAGCACCACGAAGACGCTTTAGCAGCCTAAAGTCATCATTGCACTAGTTAAGGCTGCATATTCTGAAAGTTGGCAACGTCGCAAAAAGCTGTCAAATAATTACAAGTTTTAATTAATTTGGCAAATTTTCTGTATGAAAACAAGAAATATCGCTCTGTAGTGCACTAAAAAAATTATATAGGAATGCAATTAAAACACTGAATTTGATGTTGTAACCGTTTCCGGTGTATAAAAGACATTTGGAAAGCTTCCAAATGCTTTTTCTACATCAAAAACTATGTATTCGGTGTTACGATATTAATTATTGCATTCCCTTATCAATTTTTTAGTGCACTACAGAGCCATATTTCTTATTTTCATACAGTAAAAATGCTAAATTAATTAAAACTTGTTAATATTTGACAACCATTTGCGACGTTGCCAGCTTTCGGAATATACGCTCTTAAGCGCTGTGCCAAAGATCAAGTAAGTAGGTCACCATTTATTCAAAAATGATAAAGTAGAAACTGACAGCTAGAATGGCATTAGCTGTTTCCCGGACAAAAACTTATAAACTATTGAACAAAAGGCAAAGAAGAATAGCTGACATTAAAAGAGTAAATTGTCTATGCTAAACATTGTTTTACAAACACACAGAGAAAAACATGATTTCCTGATATTGATTCATCATTAAACAATACTACACGTGTGTCATAACGTGTCATCGATTTCGTATAGGTATCATTTTTTAGGTCTGGCAATACCGACCTCTTAATTTGACGGGAATTTCTTTGGTTTGAATTCGTGGAACTATCAGTGGTTAGGTATAAAAGTAAATTTAATTATGATAGCTAATGACATGCGTAAATACTTTAAGTCACCTATACCTACTTCTGATTATTGAGTCGGTTAGATATTATTCATAGCTGGTACCTATTTTTATATTTAAAAAAGACCCGGTAAAACTAGCTAGGCTATAAGTAACGGGGTGCTAAGACAGGAAACCTCCACGTGCGCCCGTGGACTGGAGTTCCCTCTCGGATACGTCCGGGGGGAAGACCAGTTTTTCGGGCCGGTGCACCCTGGGATGCGGGCAAAAACTCTTCCTTAGGCACTGTGTGCCTAAGGGGTCTCTTTGCCCGTATGCGAATAGCCTGTCGTGTGGACGCTCCAACGCGTGTCCCTCTGATCAGCAGAGGGCACAGCGGCGGAGCGGGCTTGCGGACGGTGAGTGATGGGTAGCTCGCCGTCCGACCAGGGACCAAGCCCGGGTCGGTGGCGCGTCGTGTTTCGCGCCAAATGCCTGCTGGGGTCGCGGGTTTTTTCTTAACCCAGGATACCGTGGCCCTGGAACGTAAAGGGCATCCGAAGGAACACGGGTGGATTTTAGTCAGTAAGAGTCTGACAGTCCCTTCCGCCCCACCCAGGGCGGGAGGACTCATTTGATGATTTTACCAACTTAAAAAAAAAAAAAAAAAAAAAAAAAAAAAGGCTATAAGTAACAATAGGTACTTGATCCTTGCGGGAGGGACTTGAAACGATAAATAATTGGCACGATATGCAGCACAACAACCAATCGCTGCGCTATTATATGACCGTGCGCCTACGCAAAAAATGCCTTCAAAAACAAAAATGTCAACTTACCCTTCAACAGGAACTGGTTCTTCTCTGGTGATGAAGTTCCGGGATTCGTAGGAGCCTCTGTAGTGCGCCAGGCAGGAGCTGACCGCGACCAGCATCAGGTACATCAGGGAATGCATTATGAAGAGTTCTGGAGAACAAAGAGGTCGAGTTTAATCCTAGGTCCAAGAAAATGAACATTCTATCAAGAAAATGGTGCTGCAAGTTTAATTTGGCGCTTGTGCGGTGAGCGCAGTTGTCAGTTGTTTTTTTGCGTTGCCCCTCACTTTGGAATTTCTCCTGTCGTGGGTGCGTTTACAAACATAGAAACTCACATGCACAAACACCCAGACCCAGAACAACTACTTGCAGCAACCCTGGTGACGACCTTAACGCCCTGTATGTGTAACTGATAAGGGACCTTGGTGAGCCTGTTTTAAGGTTCATAATTAATAAAAGTAAATTTAATAAAATTTATACAATATTTGTTCCGTGTGGGGATCGAACCCGCGACACGCTGCGCAGGAGTCGATCGCTCAGCCACTGCGCCAATCGTGTTGTGGCTTAAATTGGTTATGGGATATATTGGAAAAATAGGTAGTGGCTTTCGTTCTAATGCTACGGGCTAAAAGAACCTTATTAGTTATATAGGGTGACTGGCAATTAGTGTACGATACTTAAACAGGTGATTGTGCTCATGATATCAAACAATTTTTATTATGGGAGCAAAGCCGAAATAGTGAAAAAAATATCAGCTGTTCTGTACATTAAGCAAACATAAAGGTACTGAACAGCTGATTTTTTTTTCGCGTTTCCAGGTTTGTTCCCATAGTAAAAGTTGTTGGTTATCATGAGCACAATCACGTGTTTATGTATCGTACACTAATTGCCAGTCACCCTATAAAATATAATTAACGATCATATAAAAGTCGAATCAAACACGTACGGTGAGGCGAATCGACATAAGCTATTGAATAGCTTAAGCTCTGTGAAAATTCTTGTAGAAACACGAAATGAAGACTAGCAAATGGTTCTCTATTTCTCTCTAGTCTCGAGGAGGCGTCTGATGAAGAAGTTGGAGAATTTGTCGTTGTAATGGAAACGAGTTAAAGTGGCAAGCGTTGAGTTTTGAATTACTGTTCCTTTTCTTCATTTTAATTAATGGCATTGACTTTATAGTGAACACAGTAATTAAAGATCAATTAACTACTTAATAGGTTCCTAAGAAAAATAATGTTTGTTTGTATTTTGTTTTTATTATTTATACTATACCTTCCGATTAGTCGTTTTCATAGTCGTTATAAAATAGGTGATTAAGATATTATAAAAATTCCCTGTTTAAATATAACTATTTTTGTGGGTACCTACATAAATTGTGATACTAAACCGTAATCAATTGTTTTGCAAGAATTTCATGGTGTAAATCAACTACATTTTGACCTGTTCGTGAAGCAAAGCTATGTAAATGTTTACCGACCGTTTTCGTCATGGATATAAATCTATAATTAATCATTAATTTGAATTATATATATTACTAGCTGACCCCGCAAACGTTGTTTTGCTATGTAAATTAAAAAAAAATAGATAGTAGCCGATTCTCAGACCTACTGAATACGCGTATAAAATTTGGTAAAAATCGGAAGAGCCGTTTCGGAGGAGTACGGTAACTAACATTATGACACGGAAATTTTATATATAAGGTGCTTTATTAATATCTGCCAGGGCTTTAATGGGGGGTAGTATTGTGTTTATAGATTACAATAGTGAAGAAATTTCGTACCCCGGAACAGTCAATTCAATTTGAGACAGTAAACAAGTTAAATTAACATTGGCTCTACTCTGCATAACGTGGTTCACAAAATACGCGCGATGTGTCGCTTCGTCAATGAAGACAACTGCTATCTCTTTCTATCTGTTCTGAGAATGAAAACTGAAATCAGCTGACTAGATTTGTATTTTTATTATATGTATTTTTTTTTTTGTATGAAAAAAAAAAATGACAAATAATCAATTAATTATCTTTACTATTGTAATCTATAAACGCAATACTATCTCCCATTGCAGCCGTGGCAGATTATATAAGCATAAGCACCTTATATAAGATATATTTGGTTATAATGTCGAACCGCCCCCTAGCCAAGGGCGGCCACATATCTACATCATGCAGTTTTCCTGATCAGGAATCCTGATCCGTTTTCCATCCGAACTCGATGAATTCTTACAAATGTGTGTATGTTTTGTGTGTGTTGTTCACATTCGATAACTTCCCGTACAGATTTCGAAAAATGGATCAAGATTCCTGATCAGGAAAATGATCTATGTGGGCCACATAGATCATTTTCCTGATCAGGTAATCGACGAAAATCGAACCTTTGAAGCAGCCACATAATGTGGCTGCTTCAAAGGTTCGATTTTCGTCGAATCGATTCTCACACAAAACAAATATTTTAAGGACCTACAAGTTGTTTGAAAGTTCAAAGTTTTTTCGGGTCTGGCTGTTTGTGTATATGAATTTATGACATGTTTGTAAACGCCCCCATGATAAAAGAGTCATATCAAAAGAGAGAAAAAATTACAAAATAACATGTTTTAAATGAATACCCTACCCTTTGATCCGAACGGAAATCGAACCCGTGACTGACTATGTCCCAAACACTTCATCATGCGTAGAGAACTCCATGACAAATATTCCAAAAATACAAAATGAGTTACTGAAATTCAATAACTGAAAGGCACATGATTCGTAAACATAAACATTTATATTAACTTACGAGGAAATTAAGCATGGCCTAAAAGACATTAGTTTTGCAGTTATTTTTACAATACTCGACGAGGTGGCTATTGTGGCATGAATGAATAATGACGCACTAGACTGTGTAGTAGGAATGTGGAAGATTTAAATATCTAGACAGTACGTATTTGTGGTCATATTACTGTAGGTGGGGGGACGGTCAAGTACTCAGTCTTACCTAGTAAAGCTAAATGCGAAAGCATGTGAAAATTACAGGCGTAGTTTTACTTAGCAAATGTTGTGGGAATGTCTGGGTCGTAGGACTGTCTGAAAAGAGCATCGCGGCTCTGGAACGCAAGATTTTTAGATTCTCCAACATAAAAAAGTAGTGCCAGTAAAAAGGCATCTCTGTCTAGAAGATGTCTATGGGATAAGCCTACCACACTAATTCATAACCACTGCAACTTCTTAATGACAGAATTAACAGTGGCGAACACCAGGATAGCGCCGAGGCAATGAAGCCCAGAGAGTCTAAAAAAATGATTCTATCTATCTTGGTCTCCGCAACGAAATTAATCGGAATAGAACAGAAAATAAATAACTTCCTTTGACCTTTCATAATTCAAGCAGGAAATTCTAGGGGATAGAAAGTACTCATATCGTCAATAATAAATACATCATCATTATCATCATCATCTCAGCCATAGGACGTCCACTGCTGAACATAGGCCTCCCCTTTTGATCTCCACATATACCGGTTGGAAGCGACCTGCATCCAGCGTCTTCCGGCGACCTTTATAAGGTCGTCTGTCCACCTTGTTGGTGGACGTTCTACGCTACGCTTGCTAGTCCGTGGTCTCCATTCTAGTAATTTTTCGACCCCATCGGCCATCTGCTCTGCGAGCAATATGGCCTGCCCATTGCCACTTCAGCTTGCTAATCCGGTGGGCTATATCGGTGACTTTGGTTCGTCTACGGATCTCCTCATTTCGGATTCGAGCACGTAGAGAAACACCGACTTTGAGCTTTGAGATGAGGCCGATAGTGAAAGGCCACGTTTCGGTGCCGTAACTCATCACTGATGGTAACACACATTGGTTGAAGACTTTTATCTTGAGGCACTGTGGTGTGTCGGACGAACATCATGGGTCTTCATTCATAAATCGACAAACTACCCATCATGATCTTAAACCATCAACATGTTTGGTAAATGCACCATAGGTACTACTCGCTCTCTGCCTTTGCAATCATCTTCAATGAATAACCGGCCTAAAATCACTCTAACCAATCAATTGTTTGTTCGGGCATGCGGATGACGAGTAATAGGTGACTCGCCGTCCGTCATGGACCATGCCCTTGCCCAGGTTGACGGCGCGTCGTGTTGCCTCTATGAGCTGTCAACAATCTGACGGGCCCCCCTCAGAGGTTCTGTCGAGGTCGTGGGACTGTCTCATCAGGAAACCCTGGAACGTAAAGGGCTATTAAAGGATCACCGTAGATTTTAGTCAGTACAAGTCTGACAGTCTCTCCCGCCCAGCCCTGGGTAGGAGGACTCATTTGATGATTTTACCACGATACAAAAAACAAAACCAATTGTTTGTTTTCACAAAAAATGCATCGGCCTACAATGCCGCCCACGTCTCTGAGTTCAGCTTTAAAATACTGAAGCAGTCATGTGTTTCCGTTATATGTAAACATCGTGGCAACCCGCACGTATTCAGACGAACTATTTATATCTAGGCAACTCTTATCACACGGTCTAGCGACACTAATTGCTTTAGCAGACGTCTGATAATTTCCACAGCTTATCATCTGTCTAGCTATTAAGAATGAGACAGGAGATTTGGTTGCGATTCTGGTGCGATTCCTCGAAAGGATGTTGTCTGACACTAAACCAAAAATGTTCAGTCTTCTAATTGCCAGAAAGCCTTTGAAGTTGACTGTAATAATATTATCTTTGGCTGATCAGACATTCCATTTTTAGGTGCCCCTGGCTTTAAAGTTCAACACCAAATATGAACCGTATCGGTAGTAATTAAGACTCTTTGGGGCATTATCCTTCATGGAACATTGACGTAGATTTATTGCACACTTCAGAGGTCAAATCTCATATCCAGACGTGCGTATTTTATCCTTTGCGTCCATTTTTCTCAATAAAAAATAGCAGTTTTAGGCACCAAAACATAATAATTTCCGATTCACGAGTCAGTGACATAGAATTAAATTTAAAAATAAACGTTATTGCAGTGTGACGTGGGCGCAGCTGAAGCCCAAACAATTTAAATTCGTTGTTTCATTACATTGCCGAGTCTGTTCACTGCTGAAAGATTTTTACACTTACGAAGACAGCAGTGTATGTGTAGCTATATTTTTGGGTACCTGAGTCGGTTTATTTCAGAGTGAAGATCCGTCTGCGCCAGCGCCGCCCGCCCAATGTCCGGCGTCCGCCCGCTAAATGCGCATTCGAGTGACATACTTCGAAGAATACAGAGGCTACAACGTCAAACACAAATTATTTTCACGTTCAAAATAAAAGTAAAAAGACATTATTTCTAAAACATTTGTGGTGTTTTAAGAAAACAGTGTAGTTTGTTTGAATATTTAGTTATTTGATCGAGTTTAAAATGGGAATGATTTCGCGAGTGCGTGGACGCATACGGAGTGATTCTTTCTCGAAGATTCACACGATGAAATCTCAAGACAAACTTGCCAATATTGGTAAGTAGAACATTTGGATTTTTAATTATAATCTGTTACGAAGGTGATGGTAACTGGGTTGTGGTAGTGAGTTAGGCAGTCGCCCCACTTTAATGACTGGAGTTTATTAGTTTATGATCTGTATTCGATTAGACTGGAAGCCTACCAATGTGGTTAAGTTAAGGATATGCAAAAAAAAATTGATGTTAAATTATTCTATTCCTGTATGATTTTATGAGTAGGAATAGAAGGAAATGTGTTTAGGAATAAATCGTCAAGTCTTGGAGTAGTTAGTGTTGTTTTTGTTAATAAATAGATTAATACACTAACAAACCTTATGATAATGAAATCATTAATTTGTTATGATTAGTGTTAATGAATTGAAAGCTTAATTTTCAAAGTAACTAGTATTAAATCGAAATCATATTATTATTATTAGCTGATCATTAATGTATTGTATGTGACCCATTAGTAATGTTTACAAATTAACATGTTATGTTCTTTAATTACGACCAAAAGTAATATATATCGTTTATTTTAATTTTAAAATAACAAAATAATCAAGGCTATATCGCTCCCAGTCATGAAATCTAAAGGTACAAATACATCCAAATGGATAAGACTTTGTTAGGGGCAACGTTTGCAAAATAGGAGGCAATTAGTCGTTTCATTTGTTTCACAAGTTAACATTGGTTGCTCTAGAAAACTATCTTCATCAGTAGCGGGTACAATATAGTATGCTGATTACTCCTGTATGCTAGGGAAGGCTTATCGGCCTGTAATCAAGCAGGTAACTTAGTAATGGCCTCTTGTCATAACCAAGTCCAAGCCTTCTTTGACTGCACGTTTTGGCCTACCATAGGAGTTGGAACACAGTGCAACACACGCCCAAGTGAAAGTTCACAATCTATTCCGTATCATTCGTAATGACGTATTATTGTTTATCATTACTATTTTCCCTTCTTTGTTGAGTCACACCTGCCATTGCCACTGGCACGTGGAGCCAGAGCATGTGGCATGAAATGCACGAGGGCTGGTTTGTCTGGCATTCTTGCACTGTCATTACTGGTTCCAAGAATGGATGATGGGGAGTTAGAAATTAATTTAGCTATACCTGATATGATGTATAATGTTCTGGGTTCTTGGAGAAAGTGATATTAAAGGCGAACATTTAATAAATGTTGGTATTGACATCGTGACAATGACATGCCTCTATTATCGTGATACGCCGGCACTCGCCTCTATCAAGATATGCCCAGTTAAATGTCTCTGTCGGAGTCCAGCGCCAAAAAGATAATACTGAGTTCAGTTAGTGCGCTCGCTTCATCTTAGGCCTCATTTTTGATAGGCGGCGGCGACCTCTTGCGCCCGGCATTGGCCGAGGCCATGCTGCGGGGCGAGATGGAGTGGGAAACGGTCGCCTCCTTCTGCGAAGCAGTCATGCTAGCGAAGGAGGTGGCGGGGGTCGTGAGGGACAGGACAGTCCGGACCTCACGACCCAGCCGCCGAGGGAGACGCCCACGGCAACGGTCGTTGCGAGACGATTTCCGGCAACCGTAGTTGCGGGCATGCGGACGGCGCGTAATGGGTGACTCGCCGTCCGATCATGGATCGCGTATCTCAAAGATCTAATAGCATTCTGACGGGGTCGCCATAGAGGGTCAAGGCTTGTTGGGGTCGCGGGACTGTCCTATCATGTAACTCTGACCCCGGAACGTAAAGGGCCATTGAAGGACACCATGAATTTTAGTCAGTGCAAGTCTGACAGTCCCTCCTGTCCCGCCCTGGGTGGGAGGACCCTATTTGATGATAATACCATGAAAAAAAATTGCCGCCTAGATTGAGGCCAAGATCAAACTCATTTTAAATAAATAAGAAAGAATTACGAATAAAATCATACTCGTAAGCATTTATTATCACTCTGTCCCAAATAATAGTCTTAATTATGTAATGTAAAACCCAAACAAAATAATTTGACCTACTAACACTAGTAGACAACATGCAGATGTTTACATTATTCACGTAAAACGAGGGCGGATAATACAGAAAGAAACATTGGAAAGGAAATAAAATTTCGCGATGTTTTAAATTATCTAGCTAAATCGTTGTATCGTATCGTCCTAAACGCTACGAATTTGCTACGACCTACGAGTGCTACGATTTGACTGTCTACAGCGTAGCAGGACGACGCTACAGCGTAGCGCTACGAAGATTACGCCTACGCCGTAGCAGGACCTTTTGTTAGAGGTCCGTTTGGTTAAAGACAGGTGTTTTGTTTTGTAACCGATTAAGGATTATTATTATTTTGTAAAATTGTAAGGTTTGCTCATAGGGTTTTTATGATGCTAATAAACTTAAGCATTCACTTGAAATGAGCATTCTTACGAATGATAGAAGAAACAGATGGAGAAACGGAAGCGTTTTAGAGGTCATTCTAGCGAGCTTATTTGATGAACCGACTCTGAAGACTGATATAATGACGAAAAATTTTTTTTTCAACACACTTTCTCATAAAATGGCTCTAATTTCACCGCAATTAGGCACATAATGACACCTGTAATCAAACTGTGACTTTTTCTTTACTATTATTCACAAGTGAGTTATAGGTTTTTTTTTTAATTGGTTTAGTTGCTTTGTTTTTAAAAAAGTTTCGAAACAAAAAAGATCGTGTTCAATAGTACTAATAAATTAATGTACCTACCTATTGCTTGCTAGTTTCATGCAACTTCGTATTTAAATAGATAAACAACTTATACGTTTTTAATAAATACAACTTTTATATATATTTTCAAAAAATTGTAAAAATGTGCGAGGCTCTGTTTGTTGTTCAGTTGTTCACAATTAAAAACGGCGCATGCACGATGTTCTGTTACAAGTGAGTGCTCAAGTATATCAGCACAAAGAAATTATTGAAGTACTATATAAAAGTCCCGGTTTTGTGCAGCAATTTAAATCACTAAAGTTTCATGTGAACTACTAAAAAACCAGTTTTAGTCTGAACTATTTCGCCTAGCCAGTAAAGTTTTACGACTTTTGCGGCTAACATTTTTATTTTAATAACTCTATAGATTTTATTAAATAATAAATAAGTCGGTGAATGCTGAAGTTCAGTTTAACGACTTTGATATCGAGAAAAGTGTTATAAAGAGAAATGGGGCGAGGTGACTGGGTGACAAGCACGGACAAATAAATAATATTCAAATGCAAACATTTCAGTTGAAAACTGTCTGAATCATGTCTGAATAAAATCGTGATGTTCTTAGTCAAAATCGTTGTCAATAAGTATGAGTTTTGAGTAAACTTATTAGTCAGATAGCTACTAATATTTTGTGTATTTGTTTGATGGAATTATTAAGTAGGTAATTATGAGTCACAAACATTGGCTAAATATGATCTCGTCTTACCGTCGTATCTTTTAACTTTTTGTATCTTTTCTTTTTCAACTTTTTCATTTTTCTTTTGGACTTTAGCGGTGCGAAAGACCAACGTCCTGTTAGAACACTTCAAGACATGACGTACTATCTAACAATCCGCTTAAGCGACCCACTGACTTTAAAGCTTTTCTTTTGGGTCGGAAAATTAAGGGACGTCAGATTGGCACGAACTAACCTGAACAGGGTGGTTAGTTCGTGCTTCAATTGCCCTTTGCATACCAGGGCCGAGGTATCCTTTTTAGATAATCCCGTGAAGCCGGTAAGCAATTTGGTAAGTTTTCTGTCAGCTCCTTGAGGTGCGATTGAATCACGAATTCCTGTCGACTCGAATGGGTCCTTGATCAGACGGTAGGCTATCCGTTACTCCTTAAGAGAAGGCTAATATCTCAGTAGCATATTTACTCGTATTGAGTACACTGATCTATTTATGATATTCATGGCCTACTCTACGGAAGTTCGTAGACTGTACCTATAGAAGTTACTGAAGACTGAGATTGTTTTCTCGCCATGTTATTCTTATCCAGTTTTGTAAACTATCGACTAGTCTTCAATATCTCAAAATTCTTTCAAGTATTTCGCGGAACAATTCCTACGTACAGAGGAAATATTTGTCTGAATATTAATGGAAGCTTTTAGCCAAGTGATGCTGACGCAAAGCCATAAAAAATTTACTTCGCATCATGAGGGAAACTCTTCAAAAACAAATATTTGAAATAGCCTTATTTCTCTGTGGCGTCAAAGCTTTATTTTTAAAAAGTTATTAATAATTGTTTACAGTGCACTGACTCAAGCACGCCATATTTCTTCTTTACGTCTTTTTTACGAGAAAATGGAAATTTTAGTTTAGCTTTGGGGATTTGAGGAAAACTTTGTTAAAAACACTTTATCTCTTGTTGAAGTGTCATTTTTCAAAGTGTCGTAAAAATGTCTAGAAGAAACTATTAAAACGTAAATCAAGGGAGGTAACATAAATTGCGTGCTAACATAGATTAGAAAAAATTAAGGCACTTTACTGAGTAATTTATGTACCACCTAGTAATATTTTATGTGCATTATATATTTAAAATCTATAAATGAATTATAAATGATCAATTGATAATAAACATCAAGAGGACAAACAATAACAGGGTCTCAAAAAAAATCTGCATCGCTGTTACCCCAAGCTGTGTCGTGCGCTCGCTCTTTCGCCATTGTCACATTTTTTTTTTTTTTTTTTTTTTTTTTTTCCTAGCCTAATCTGTCCCACTCCTGAGCAAAGGCCTCCCCCCATTCCTTCCACTTCTCTCGATGGTGTGCCTCCTCACGCCAGTTCACTAGGAAGCCATCCAAAGCGTCCCGCCACCTTCTCCTAGGTCTGCCGCGACCCCGCCTAGCTGTCTCAGGGCTCCATTCCTGTGATATCCGAGTCCACAGTTGTCACATTAGGTAGTTAAAAATCACTACTGAAACCAAACGGCAACCAGCTCTAAAAGTCGTCTTGAATACTGACGCCATTTTCTCCTAATGCTAGGGACTACTTAAAGATCTCGAGCGTCACATTGACGAAAGAAACTCTAACAAAAAATTAACATCTCCTTTTTTACAATTTCAGTATGGCTCCTGACACTGGTCCTGCTCCTACCATACTGGGCACCTCGAGGACTGTTGGTCGCACTTGGCGGTGCATGGCTGATGGCCGCTTACACATGCCTCGTGGTCCCAGTGCTCATCTCCGCCAACTACAAGTACCCAGCAAGCTGGTACCCGGCCGTGGTCAAACTCGCTCAAGGTACGATGTAACGAGATTCTTTTTTTTAATTTAGCTGTAATTATGTAATTATGCCCTTGTTGACAAAACGTCCCATCGTTGTAGCACTCGAGCTGCTCGATACCACATGCGAGAGTGGCGTATGCGTTTGTCTGCTAGAAAGAAGGGGCGTTTTATCAACTAGGGCGTATTACCAAGTTTTACCCTAAACTTAGCCCCTCTAACTATGTATTTCTCTTGTACTGTGGGTGCGTAAAATAGCCGTCGTAAAATCGCTCAGGTACTGTGCCAACCATTTATTTAGGGTTTAAAAGAGGAAGATTGAATTTTCATTTTTTGATTGCAGGGAATGTTGATCAGAGAAAAGATTGATGTTGCATTGTGTGAGGTATGATAAGAGAGAATAGTGAGTACGATAGAAAAATAAGTGTCAACTACCCTAAACAACATTAGGCAGAAAGATGGTAATAATGTTACTTCTCGTAGTAGTAAAACTGTTTCTATTTAATTAAGAAAGGACCGAGTTGATTGACCAGTAAGGAATTTAGCACTTTACACCGGACGCTTGAAATATTTTACTAATTAAAGATCAAATGTTGCGGATTCGGTGTCCAGCCCGATATTCATTCTGGCAATAACTCAAAAAGAGCGAATAATGAAGGAAGAAACACGTCGAAAACAACAGACGCCTACCAAATCATTAGCGTGTTATGTTTAGGCCTAGAGCAATGAAAAGTAAACACTGCAATAACATAATGTTTGCGCTGTGAATGCCTTGGTATAAACACTGGGGTGTGCCAATCTCCCGACCTATGCCACCCACGCATCAAGTCTTTCTTTATTCGTCTTTGACGGCTCCAGATTCCACGACTGAATGACGTTGGAACTGCATAACGTGGTGTAACATTGTACAGTGTATTTTCAATTGTTTTTAGCTCAATAGTCGAGGTACTTGGTGTAAAATGTTCTAGAATTCGTCCGTCTTACGCTTACCCCTAATGTGTTGGATGATTCAATTGATTGTGGAAATGTTTTAAGTTGAAGGGAGATTTATCAGTGATTCTCATCATAAATTTCTACTGTGAATAGTTGAGATTCGCAATGAATAACAGAGGTAATTTGTATCAGGACTTCAGGAGCATTGTTTAATAGCTTGATGCTGATCATGATTTAAAACACTCGAAAATTCAGCAAATAAATCGGGTTCTTCGCAGTACCTATGTCCACAGAAAGAAAAGCATACAATATTCAATATACGTGTACAATATTCAAATTCAATTCCTAACCCCATTTTCGCTGTTTTGTAACTGTGCCCCTTGGCCCGATTTCCTCTATAATAAAACAACCAAAGCACTCACAAAGCTATTTTGAAAATAATGCCAGTTTCCATTTTCTCTGCCACGATTCAAAAGAGAAGTCTTCTGTCTTCTTCATCGTGAGAAGAGTTCCTAATATTTATTCTGAAGATCATTGTAAAAGTGTGTTAACTCTATGATGTTATTGTTGTAGTATGAAGTTTATATTTATGTGGAAAAGTCAGGTCATTGTCGAGAAAAGCTGAATGGGGCGACGGTAGCTGGCGACAGGCCAGTGCGCGTGCGTCATCCCCGTTTACTTTTATTTTCTGCGTCTAAACAAGAACGCATGTTTGTGTACTCCGCGATGATTCGAACCAAAGAAAGTCTGGGCTTGAGCCGACCTTTTACGGCTCGGGTTGTTGACGCTGATTTTACTGGCTCAATTAATCATCTGTCTTCATTCTTGTTTTATATAAAGTATGTTTTTCTTTACATTGTATAAAACAAAGTCGCTTCAATTTTTCTTCCGAACGAATGCACCAAATTAGATAATTCATTTTTTTGTTGTGTTCGATATTTTCAGGACTAGGTTTGTATGTACGAAAGTTTTCGGAAAATCTACCGGGTACCTGATTTGAACCCGGAGCGGGCCACTATAGTTACATGGACAACATCGTTTCCCGCTGTGTACGCATAAATCTTTTAAACTTCGCAACAGATTTTAATGCGGTTTGCATCAATAGAGAGAGATTCAAAGATACTAAACGACAGAGGAAGGTTTTTGTATATAATACATGTAAATTACACCCAAGTGAAGCCTGGGTTGGTCGTTAGTTGTTGCAAAAAGTAATACAGTAATATCAATTAAAATATGGATATGCTTTTATGGATGACAAATTTGTTCCTTCCATTAGTACTGGATAAGATTTCAAAGATTGGAAACATAATATTTATCAAAATTACAACTGAAACGCAAAATCCTAAACGAAAGTCAACATCAACATCAACGTGTTTATTATTTACGAATTGAAAATACGATTCTGTTTTGATACTACAAGGGTACGGCAGATGTGCGCACATTTCGTCTCAAACAAACTACATATATGAACGTTGATACGTGTCATGATTTTGTTGTTTTTTTGTAAAATCTGAACGTAATACGTATTGTCTAATAAACAAATGAAAAATCTGCCAGAGAAATACCAATTTGTCGTGTCGGTCGTGACAACTTACGATTCGAGGAATTCTTATTCGGAATAGTGTAACCAGCCAGATTACCTATTAACTACTATTTTTGTATTCAGAGCACATCTATCTTAGACTTATCTATTATTTTAAAACAACTACGTGATTTTAAGCACGATTTATGCGTTTGCAATTTCTAGGAGTTTGATTTTATCAATCTGCATGCTGACTTGTTCAGTAGAACTAGTTAGTAAAGCAGTGACTTTACACGTGTTCAGCTATACTATCTTCTAAGATTTAGCGCTGCGGCAGCGCTGGAGCCAGTTCCAGTTAAATCTGTAGCTTCAGCACTGCCGCGACGTTGGGTCATAAAGATATAACATTACAGATTTTAGTTAGACGAGTCTAAAGCAAGCTAAGTGTGTGCATTAAAAAATTGTACCCAATAATATGTACGTAGGTATGTTTTTCAATGCAAAGGTATCCTACATTCTCATATATTTAACTATTAATAGTGCGGTATTTTTATAAGATTTATTATCAACGACCAACTATGTGATTAACTATGATGCAGAATTAAAAGTAAGTACTTACCACTTACCACGAGTTCTAACGCGATCGAGTTTAGGCTGTGGGAAAGAGACAGAGCTATAAAAGTCGTCTAGCGCCATTTCTTTCCCACAGCCTAAACTGGATCGCGTTAAGAGCTCATGGTAAGGCCTCTGGTTCTCAATAAGAGAAAATTATTAAAGTTAAAAAATAATAATGGTTGTAAACTTACCAGATTCCTTTCGATGTGCTGTGGGAAGGTGGATGTAGCTGGTGAAGCGTTGTTCTGAACTGACCATCCTTATTTCATGGGGGTCCTTTTATACCCAACATTTTACTGACCAGCCACTGTTTCTAAGGCCGCGAACTGTTTCAATGTAAAAGAACCACGAATTTTTATTTCTTTTTTTATTAACGATAGATTCTCATTAGTCCACTATATCGCCTGATGGTGAGCGAAGATTTGGTCCACAGCAAAGCATGCTTGCCTACGAAGATGTGGTTGACTGTGAAGCGCGCTTGCTTTGAAGTATCCACTCTTCACTTGAAGACCCCAAGATTATAGCTGTCAGGAAATACAGATTCGGGCAGGGAATTCCACTCCTTAGCTGTGCGCGAAATATAAGTATTGGCTTTATTAAAATATTAATCACTTAAGTATTTAACATTGAAGAAGTACTCCTCAACACAGTCGGCTGATAATGTGCCCAGGATACTGGCAGCACTGTCGTATATATTAGTCTTTATTCAGTTTGCACGTCATCAGTAATTCCATGATTGTAAAACTTATGTCACTATTTCATTCATTTACCTGTTTTGCTGGATATACGAGTATGTGTCCTGTAAATTAAAACAACATACGAAATTTTGAACGATGGATTTTGTATCTACGTCATTAAACTCAGTAAACAGGAACAAGTTGAATTAACTTTAGTAATATAAAATACTAATAAAAAAGGATAGAATTAATAAGGTAGATGATATAGCGAGTAAAGGGCAACTCGCTGTCCGACCATGGACCATGCCCGGGTCGACGGCGCGTCGTGTTGTGCAAAAAATGACGGGGCCCCCTCTCAGAGGGCCAAAGCCTGCCGGGGTCGCGGGACTTATCTCATTACCGTGACCCCGGAACATAAAGGGCTATTGAAGGACACCGTGGATTTTAGCCAGTACAGGTCTGACAGTCCCTCCCGCCCTGCCCGGGGTGGGAGGATTCATTTGATTCATTTGATGATTTTACCACGTTAATAAAAAAAAAACCCCATGGTAAGACTGGTTGCAGACTTTCGAGCTCCTGACTGTGATTAACGACTCTCAAAGATCTACAAATGACAGCCGGGACCAACGGCTTTACGTGCTTTCCGAGGCACGGAGGAAACTCGCTATACATATATATCAGACGGTCCCCATCCACAGACCAACCTAGGCAAGCGCGGCTTAACCCGGAAGATCGGCCTGTGCGGCTGTAACTATTTAGCCACGAGCTGCTCATCAGATGTGGAGTTCATCACATACTCCATGTAAAAAAGGAGCTTTATTCCATGCTTATCTCCTCTAGATTTCTAGAAAATTTTGAGTCAAGTATCTCGACTGTTCAGTGGTAGACGCCCACGGCGACAGACGTCTGCAGACGATCTCCGGCACCGTAGGCACGGGCATGCGGGTGGCTAGTAATGGGCCACTCGCTGTCCGACCATGGACCATGCCCGGGTTGATGGCGCGTTGTGTTCCACGCGCGCCTCAAAGAGTGTCAGCATAATGAGGGCCAAAGCCTGCCGGGGTCGCGGGACTTATCAAATTACCGCTACCCTGGAACGTTATTGAAGGACACCGTTTTTAGTCAGTACGAGTTTGACAGTCCCTCCCGCCCTGCCCTGGGTGGGAGGACTCGTTTGATGATTTTATTTATTTATTTACACTTCATGCAACACAAAAGTTACATAGGCGGACTTAATGCCCGAGGCATTCTCTACCAGTCAACCAAGGGTAGTGGAGAGACAACATGACAGGTGCCATGCTTTTTGAAGTTGGGCACGCCGCAATTGCGGCGGTAAGACCCCTCTTTGAGGAGTGGCTGGAGAGAAGTCATGGCGTCCTGACCTACCGCTTGACGCAGGTCCTCACCGGACACGGAAGTTTCGGGAGGTACCTGTGTCTGATGCGAAAGGAGGAAACGCCTGGGTGTCACCACTGCGAAGATCGCCCGGAGGACACGGTGGAGCATACGGTGCAAGACTGCCCAGCTTGGGCAGAGCACCGACGTGTCCTCACGGCTGCGATAGGCGGAGACCTCTCGCGCCCAGCATTGGTCGCGGCCATGCTGCGGGGCGAGACGGAGTGGGAGGCGGTCGCCTCCTTCTGCGAGGCAGTAATGCTCGTGAAGGAGGAGGCGGGCCGCGAGCGAGAGAGGACAGAGTCCTCCCTCCGCCCCATCCGCGGTAGTAGACGCCCACGGCGACGGACGTCGCTAGATGATCTCCGGCCACCGTAGGCGCGGGCATGCGGGCAGCGAGTAAAGGGCAACTCGCTGCCCGACCAAGGACCATGCCCGGGTCGACGGCGCGTTGTGTCCCACGCGCGCCTCAAAGAGCGTCAGCATAATGACGGGGCCCCCTTCTCAGAGGGCCAAAGCCTGCCGGGGTCGCGGGATTATTTCCTTACCGTGACCCTGGAACAGAAAGGGCTATTGAAGGACACCGTGGATTTTAGTCAGTAAAAGTCTGACAGTCCCTCCCGCCCTGCCCGGGGTTGGAGGACTCATTTGATGATTTTACCACGCTAAAAAAAAAAAAAAAAAAAAATGCTTTTTGAAGTATCTCGACTGTTGAGTTAAAAATATTTGAAAATACATGAACAATGGTACACCACATTAATATGCAGTTTCATCTCCATTCAATCGTGGAATCTGGAGCCATCTGTCGTTGTGGAGGTCAAATGCTCCTCAACAGTAATGGCCCAGTGGTATATAACTAGTTTATTATTATCATGTAGGTAAACTAGTTCCGTGCGGGGGTCGAACCCGCGACACGCTGCACAGCATCCAATCCGAACCTTGCCGTCCAGTTGATGATTATGACACTGTTCTTCATGAGAGTGCGCTAACTATATTTTTCTTGCGTTTGCTTAGTACTCGTACAGAGAAAATTTTCAAGATAAATTCTATGTATTTTAATCAGTTTCTTATTCAAAAATAATACTAAATAGTTTCATGGCACCATCTCGAATTTCTTGTCCATATTATTTACCTCTTTCTTATAATATTATAACTAAAATTATGTTTGTTTAGAAAAAATATGCAAATGCAGGAAAAATTTCTTGAAACCGTCAGGAGCTAACTTCTTGTGGACAACTCGAAGTGACAGGCTGTGGACACCCTCCCACGCACATTTTATGAAAAAATAAATATTTAAAAAAACAAAAAACCCGACTGCGTAAAAAACTAAAAAGAAAGAAACAAGACCAGTAGTTTAGAATTCACTCATTCACACTCACAGTCGGGGCCCATTCAAATTATACCAATCAAATCTTCCCAAGGGGCCCCGACTGTGAGTGTGAATGAGTGAATTCTAAACTACTGGTCTTGTTTCTTTCTTTTTAGTTTTTTACGCAGTCGGGTTTTTTGTTTTTTTAAATATTTATTTTATTTTACTATTTTTAGTTTTTGTTAGCATTTATCAGTCCAAATTAAATTGAAACATTTAAGTTATATATATTTTGGTAACCCATTTTTAAAATCCTTTAATTTGATACCCCACTTGATAGAATGTGAGAGATTTAAAAAAAATATTTTTGGGTCGGAACCCTTTGCACACGAGTTCGACTCGCACTTGGCCAGTTTTATGTACCCAGTGACACTCTCACATTTAAGACGAATCTAACGACACCTCTCAAGTTAAAATCCATCAAGCCGTTTAGGCTGCAGAGCAACACACAGAAACATACATACATACATACATACATACATACATACATACACTCGAAAAACATAACCCTCCTGGCGCAGTCGGGTAAAAAGAACCTTGTATTTGTTAATAATATACTGTTTATATTTAATTACTTGCTGAAAATTATTGATGAGCACAACTCAATACTTACCTTTTAAGGATTAATATTAATAAGTTTAAAATTACCAAAAGGTGTGTAAGTTCATAATACATCTAAAATGTGAGTGGGAGGGTGTCCACGGGTTTGAAGGTTTTTAAAAGTACAGAATGTATAGGACTGTCTAATTTTTTTTAATCGTCATGAGTTGAGTAACGATTTAACCGACGACATCGTGAGGGTCGCGGGCAGCCGATGGATGCAAGTGGCGAATTGTCGTTCGGCGTGGCGGTCTAAGGGGGAGGCCTATGTTCAGAAGTGGACGTCTTCCGGCTGATGATGATGATGATGATGATGAGTTGAGTTGACGGCACGGTTGGAGCAGTGGCTGAGCGATCGACTGTTGCGCAGTGTGTCGCGGATTCTGTATGACCTGCAAGTAGTTGTCCCGGGTCTGGGTGTTTGTGAATGTGAGTTTCTATGTTTGTAAACGCACCCACGATACAAATACAAACTGTGAGGAAACGTTTCTTTTTTTTAAAAAAAAGAAGAAAATAAGAGCTTTTCCAGCCCTGGGTGGAGCGGGGATTGTCAAATAACCTCCCTCTAATAACCACCCTGTTCCTTCACATAAATGACGTGTTCCAGAGCAGCGATGCCATTTTCGCGAACACAGCTTATCTCTGGGGCAGAACACGCAGAAAATCCAGTAATGGAAAGATCTCTCTACTGTAGTGTATCAATCTAATGTAAACGAACTTCTAACTAATGACAAAGATAATATAATACTAGCGTACTAATGAGAAAGTATTCTTCGAAGAAAACTCAAAGTAAAATCTCGTATTCCAGAATGTGCGAAGAAGCTGCGGGCGCCTGTGTCACGCGTGCTGGGGGTGATGAAGGCTGCGTACGCGCCGGTGGAGCGCGCTGAGAAACTCTTTCTGCAGATGAACAACCTTTCAACTATGATTGGACAGGTAACGTGTCTATTCCTTCTACGCTTTAAGTTCTTTGTTTGAAATTGCTGGCTGGCCCTGCAGTCTCGACAAATATATAACGACAAATGTCAAATTTCTTTAATAGATTTTCAACTTTCGAAATAAAGTTGAAAGTCTAGGAATTTGACAACGATACGACTTAGCGACCGATTTTTGTCGCTGTCTAATGTCGAGACTGGAGGGGCTGTTTATTCAAAACTCACGTTATGTTACCATAATAACCACGCAGGTTTACGCCTTAAAGGTTTCCACTCTCTGGCCAAAGGTCTCCTCTTAGTGGGCCCTGTGTGGGTATAATAATAATATTCCACAACTATCACACAACGCCATCTAGTCCCAAGCTAAGCAGAGCTTGTGTTATGGTAACTAGACAACTGATAAACATACTTACATATTTCTAAATACATAAATATTATAGATACCTTTATAACACCCAGACACAGAACAAATGATCGTGCTCAGCTCGGTATCTTAGCTTAATGTATTCAAAAATATCAGTAGTCCTGGTCAGTATGATTCATAACGGTTAGTGTTCGAGAGTGCAAATGGCAAAAACAGAGTTTAACTTTACTGAAAAATCTGTAACAAAAAAATAATACAGCAGCGTTTTATCTCGTTCCCATTTTGATTTGTTTCTGGCTCAGAACGTGAAGACCCTAAATCTATGTTTCTTTCTTCCAGTTGCTGATGTTCACAGCCTGCGACCGACTGCTCGTCTCCCAAGGCAGATTAACATGCCTCTACTCCTTAATGTTCTACAACGTTGTCACCTATTCCGTCAGCTACGTCCGCGAGATCTGCACCAAGGAAGACTGGTCACCCTACGTCAACGTCACCCGCCATTCTCGCGTGAAACATCTCGCCATGTCCGCCACGAAGATTGTCCTGGAATGGACGAAAGCAGTCACTTTTATTGTCACTATAACTTTCGTACTCCTTGCTTTGGGATTGGAACAAGGACTGGAGCATTACAAACCTACTGCTTTATACACAGCGATAACTGGCACTTATTACCTTCTCACAGAGAGGACCTTCTTGGAACTCTGGCCTATTGGCATCTCAGCTTTGAAAATAGAAATGTTGGAGGGCATGGAGTTGCTGTACTTCGGTGCCTTCGCTAGAGGCGTCACTACTCTACTGGCATTGCCTTTAGTGCCAGCGTTAGTATGGTACGAACGGTGGAGATTAGCTGCGCTAGTGTTGTACGTGTGTGTCTTCGTTCATGGAAGGCATAGGTTTGGGGAAGCGCTGATGAAGCTGCAAGAAGCGAGAGGGTCCCTCGCCAGGTTTAGGCGAGCGACAGCAGATGAGCTATCGACCTTAGAAGACGTATGTGCTGTGTGTTTAGGGACCATGAAGTCAGCACGAGTCACGCCTTGTGCACACTTCTTCCATGCAGACTGTTTAAGAAAATGTCTCGCCGCTTCGGACAGATGTCCCATATGCGTCAGGCCATACGTGTTTTGTTGACCAACGGCATATTACATTCGGATAAGACTGCTTGTAACGAAAATTTTAACATCGCTTTTTCCATTTGGAAATGTATTCGATTAAGGTGATTTATTTAAGATTGATAAATGTAAGATGTTTAGTACCTAAGTAGGCGTGAGCCATGGGTTCAATCGTAATGTGATCGATCTTATATAATGTAATAATTACAGCTAATATCGCTTTAGATGAATATCTATTGTTGTCTTAATGTTTTTTTTTTTTTAATGAAAAAAAAATTAAGATAAAAATATTTTAAGTCTAAAGTCTAACTTTTTAAGATATTCCAAAGATTTAGATTGACAGTACCCATAATTATTTTGTAATTTAGGCATTTGGAAGCTTCGACTTATAATTATTTTTTACATGTCGATTCTTCGACTTAATGCAACGAAGTAGAAATAATTTTCTATTAGAATCTATCCTTTTGAAAACTTTATTTTCTGTTATGTTTTTTTATCTGTGTCGCTTACTGCTGTACTGGTTCCAAGAGTTAGGAGACTAATTAATGTTTAGAGGAATTGTAGCATAGCGAAGACGCTTAATATATCGCATCACGTACTATCGGGATCCAAAAGGACAAGCACCAAAAAGCGATTAAGCTCTGAATGTAGTTCATACATAACCAAAATCGCATTTCACTGGCCTTCTCTTAGTGTAACACCATAAAACGCTGTACCTTATTACGTTCTTGTCTACACACGAGCTGAAAAAAAAGGAAAACGTACTTACACAAATAATAGGTAATGTGACTAATAACCGTATGTTCTTGGATTCAGATCGTACCATGCGTAAGTGTCTTTCCAGAGAAACTTTATGGCTGCTCGAAAGTTAGCTGCGAGAGCTATTTATCTTCGCAAGTACAATCTGTACCTCTTTTATTGCGCAGCTTATTTGAGTGTACTGGGATGTTATTCTTTAAGGATACAGCCTTGTGCCAACGCTGCTTCAGCGTTGACGAGCTCGTCGATGACGTACAGAGAATCTAATAGCTGAGGCGCCATAAAGTTTTCCAGGAACTATTTCTGCATGAACTACCGCTCACAGCTGGTTTCCGAACCGCCATAAAGTTTATCAGTGTCTCTGACTAATGGGGAAGGCCGGTCAAAGCCAAAATCCTAATCCGACCAATGAGGTAGTACTATTTTGAAGTACCTATAAGATTTCAACCAATGACGATGCTTGGAACTAGCTATACTAGCGCCATTCGTTTCCCAGTTGCCATCCCCATTATAGATGAAATATTGAAGGATCACGGAACGCACCTCAAGTACCGTAGGTAGCTTACTACGCATTGTTTGGGTCCAAGTGTATTTCCATGTTTTGTACAATAAATAAAATCCCAGGCATTATTGACTTTGTTTTCTTTACGCCTTATTTTCCTGCCATGGTAGCAGATTGTGATATAAGTGGGGTTTCTCAGTGACTTCGAGGTGGAATACTCGTGGTGTCAAGGAACCGAGAACAGCAATAACAAATTCAATTTTCTACGCTCGGTGTCTGTCCTGTCTAGGGCTACTACTAGGGCTAGTCACCAAAACTGGCGACTGATGGGAATCAAACCCAACATCCATCGGACGGCTTGCGCAGGCGACATATCCGAACGACGCCGGCGCATCATACAGACATATATGATTATATAGACTGGCCTGTTGGTCTAGTGGTTAGTGACCCTGACTGCTATGCCGGAGGTCGTGGGTTCGATTCCCACCCAGGACAAATGTTTGTGTGATGAGCACGATCATTTGTTCTGTGTCTGGGTGTAATTTATCTATAATATGTATGTATTTAGAAATATATAAGTATGTTTATCAGTTGTCTAGTACCCATAACACAAGCTCTGCTTAGCTTGGGACTAGATGGCGTGGTGTGATAGTTGTGGAATATTATTATTATTATTATCATCAACATCGACGAGCGAGCGGATGTGCTGATGCTGATCCTACGCGACCGGCGGACACCGGTCACTCGCTATTTATCTGAGCCCACCGCGCGCGACAGAAGACTCTCTCTAACGCCTTACCTAATTAATGTTTGTCTGGGACAGTTAATGTAAAAAATTTAAACGGCAATATAGGTACCCACTAGAAGCTTTTCGAATCATAATACAGTCCATTTTATTTCATCTCACCGGGGGTCTAACATTGATCCGGCTCGAAGGACCAATTTTCGACAAAATGAAATGGACTGTATTTTTAGTCTTCTAGAGACCCGCGTTCTCGATATTGCCCGGCAATGGAGAACGGTCTCCTACTATTCGAGATTTCGACGGATCCAGGCGAATGATGAGCCTGCCTGAGCCTCAAGCAAATATTTCAGGGCGACAGTTTAAGTCCACTTTTGTTCTGCTTACCCCTGAATCCTCTAAGAACATTGCTGAAAGTTCCAGGTCTAAATACACTATCGGATGTGGAGAGGTGTTAAGTACCTAGTAATAACCATTTCGCTTGCCGGGCACAAATCAAAACAAATCACACTGCCCTGGAATTGAATTCCAGCACCCTATACTGCAGCAGTTGTGGTTGCAACCAACAAAGCCTAATGCGTTTTGTATATTATTATTATTATGAATGCTCGCGGTGAGGGAGCGGCTCTCACCGCGAGCATTCGCACCTGTAACGTAACATAAAAGTGCGCAATTTGATGCTCTATTGTCTTCGAATGTTCAAATCTGTAACGTTACATTACAGGTGAATGCTCGCGGTGAGGGAGCGCCCTAGCTGTATGTCAGGAATGACCGTGAGTAAGCGAACTATGTTATCTTTGAAAGTAAGTATAATATTTAATACCTTCTACGTAATCTACAAACACGGGCTTTTAGGTTTCGCTACGAACCTTACTGAAATAGTTTGGCGCAATGCGACTGTACTGGTAGAGTCCTTGCTCCTTTTAAGTAGGAACGTAAAAGAGACATAAAATGCGATAACAAGCAAAGAAGGCAATCTTTTTAGGTCATCTGCGCAGAAATTTGGTATCAAATAAGGATATTTATGATAAGTTGTTGGAGTAATAATTTTAAAATTGATATGAAAAGAGTAAGTACCTATTTCAAAATTTAGTTCGGACATAATTCAGAAAATCATTTTTACTACAGATAATGATAGTTTACAAAAGGAGGTAGACAGTTTCCCGAAGGACTAGAAAATCAATTGCTTTTAAGCGTTCGTAATTTACGACTTTCAGCAGGATTGTTAGGTACCTATATTGGTAGATAGAACTAAATCAGCTTAGTTGTCAAGCCAAACATTGTCCAGAAAGACATGAATAACTGAAAAGTCATCATCATTTATCTGTAACTAGACGATCATTGTGATTTTACTGCATCCTATTTCAGTACCTACAATGTGTAACAAAACAAAACACCCGCCAAAACCGAGAAAATAGCAAATGGCGGCGTTGCCATGACATCATGATGTGGTTACACTGGTTACATCACGTAAACAAAACTGTCAAAACTTTGGAGGTAACCTGTCTACGCAGGTTACAAAGTCGTTGCTGTCAAATATACCGCTATCACTTTCCGATGTAGGCTGTGTTCGCCTTGTTTTCCTGCCGTCTCTTTCTTGCCACAACTGCAAGTTCCAAATCTAAAACGGCATAACTCATAGAATTAATTCTATTGGAATCAGTCGACGCGGCATGCGTAGTACGACAACTGGTGATTGTTGTATGTTCTAAACGAATATCTATAGGAAGTCCGTGTACAAAATAAACGTTTTATCAATGAAAATGTGAATTGTTCGTGAAGTTCTTATCGGTGTTTAACGTTCCCGTTTGGATACTATTTTTGATAAGGTACGATTTTGATTTAATCGCATTTTGTAAAATAAAACAAGGAATGCAAAAAACATCATGTGAACCGCTGTGAGGACGGAAACTATGAGATAAATCTTTAATATATGAGATTAGTGTAGATGGAAAAAATATATCTACAGGTGCGGCTACATAACATGGAAGCTGAGTATTGATCTCGGAGCTAGTGAGAAAGATTGTTCAGATCTCAGTTTATTTATTCCTGGAAATATATTTTATAATTGTATAGGTAGTGATACCTGCCATGTGATACGAAAGGGATGAAAGATAAATGAATCACACAGTTGCTCATATTTTCTGTATGGACTAATGTGTATGAAAATCGGAAATTATGACTCACACCTTAAAGAAAAGAATCGTGTAATGTAACCACTTCTTATTTAGAGTGTCCAATTACTTCCAATTTAGAGTGTACTGAAGGCAAGCCTTGTGGATGTCCAGAAGAGGTTGGATGCATCCCAAATTACAGTTGCCGATTTGCGCAATGAACTTATACAGTTGCGTAAAACGGTAGCGGTAACTGGGTCACCATCGAGTGCATCCAATATCAACATGTGTCGCGGAGCGGGCCTCGATCTATCGGGGGCAAGTTTTGCATCAGCGGTTTTGTCGTCGCCCGCGCCGTCACCGTCGAATGCTGCGCCTGCAAAACGTGCAACATGCGCGCCCCGCAGCTCCGCTCCTGCCCCTGCGGCTCCTCCGTGCTCTGCCGCTCGAGTTTCCCGACCTTCCACTCAGCTGCCCAAGTCGATAGAGTCAGCAAAAAACATCGTCGCCGTGAGTAAGGTCACTACAGCTACGAAGCCCATGCCTGAAAAGGCATCGAAGCGGGCTGATGATGATGGTTTCGTGACGGTGCAAAGGAGGAAGCGTCGTCAGCGAACCAACAAGAACCGCTGCGGCACGGCTCCTGTGGAGCCCAACACTATACGTGCTGCAAAGCCGAATACGCCGGTGTATATCTCACGCCTACACTACACCACTAAGGCTGAGGACATCGTGGAGTACGTGCGACAAAAGATCAAATACACGCCGAGAGTTCAGCTGCTGGAATCGCGCCGCAACGTCAATTTCAAGGCGTTCGTGGTGCGTGTACCAACATGTTTGCTGCACCTCGTCATGGAGGAGAACTTTTGGCCGCAGGACGTGGTGTTCCGTCGCTTCCGTGGACAAGTGCCACTGGAGTGCGCTATAAAATAGTGCTTAGTGAAGTGTTTACTAACATAGATTTAAGTTTCTATATACTAACACAAACTGTACTATAATAATATATATGTTAGACTATAAGGTATATATCTATGGGCCCAAGTAGCCTGAAATAAAGTGGATATTATTATTATTATTACTAAGCAAAGTCTTGTGAATTTTAGAAACTTGATTCAAAATTATGAAAATTTCGAATAATATTCAATTTTGATTTGTGTAACAATAGAAAAAAATCGGGTCAAATATTTTTTAATAATCTACCTTTCGGACTTATTACTTTTTGAGTAAAATAGCCTTTATTACATTTTTAAAATAAAAGTTGGTCGCCATAAAGATCCATGATTACGACATAGACAAACCTCTTTGATATTTTTTGGGTATCATGATAATCTCAAAGAATGATACCTATCCAAAGAGGACCTTCGAAATATTCGTCCTTTTTTCATCCTTGACCTTACGTCACCTCGAGGCCCCTGCGAAGGCGACGCGGCGTCGCGTCGTCGCCGTCGAGACGCTGGCAGATCCTGACGTAATGAAAATTAAGCTTTGCTACCGTGTATTGTAGGTTATTTATTGATTAGGGGAACTGCGGTGGTAACTCATTGAGGCAATAAGGAAGGAAGTATTTATGAGGATAAATTAAATATGGTACACTCCTGTGACTAAATTCAGACGGACATGAGTAAAGCGAATGTTTACCAACAGTTATAGAAAAGAAGAAAATAATAAATTGAAGTAATTCATCGAAAAAACGGGACAGTAAGCACTTTTAAAGTGCTCGCCACATAGTTATGACTCCATGGCCTTTTATTTTCTGGGGGATGTATTTGTAATTGCCCATAGGTAGGTACCTACTAGGCTCCTGCTATCGACAGTTCCCCTCAAAACTTTATCTCGTATAGGTAGATCAATATTTGGTTTGACGGCACTACATTTTGTATTATTTGTATGACTAGACGGCTAGTCGGTTATATTTCTTGTTATAAATTCATAAATATTTTTATTGGTAAGGCACGTATTTACAACAAAAGATAAATGCAATACAGCAAACCGTTTTGCTGTGTGTTTATATTATTATCAATCGAATACTTACTCGACACATTAAATTTTTTATCTTATCATTCTCATTTATGCCGCAAGCGTAGCCATTTAGTTGAAAATTCCATATAAAACAGCTTTATATAAAAAAAAATTACTGCTTAACAATGAACTACCACATTAATCGTGCGCTTGCGCCGAAGCGTGGCATAAAAACAGAATATTAAATGCGGGCATTACGTCATGCCCGTAAACGAGATTATGTGACGACCACAATCAATGGTGTGCTGTAGGTATCTCAACATACTGCATTCTTTATTACGTTTTATCTATTAAAAACCATTGCAAAATATGGGTGTAGGTAGGTGCAAGCTAAATTTTGCTTTCTGGAAAATATGGCCAATAAATTAAGCGTTGTTTGCTTAAAAAATATTTTCTACAAATTATCATTGCTGATAAACCAAGTTCTATCAAATTGGGACGTGGTAACATGTTCCAATTTGATAGTACCCGTAAACTCGTTTTTAATCATGCTTTAATAAACAAAACTTCAAAAAAGTATGGTTAGTATTCCGAAATGGCATAAAAATGGCATAATCTGTAGAAATAAAACACAAACGTTTATTGTTACTGTCTGATGAATTTTTTTTAAAAGTCTCAAGAAATTCTTTATAAACAAGCAGTCCGTGGAATGCACTGGCCAACTTTTCTGTACCCCGATAATTTTAAATCTAGATTCTTCTGGGCAAGCGTAGTTCACGCACCATAGCTTGCCAAACACAACTGGGCTGGAAGGACCCATGTGAGCCCCCATGAGCCCGGATTTTCACCAGAGTCGTTCAGAAGTTTTCAAAACTTAATAGTTCCTGCTTATGTTCAACCCTGTATGAAATGAACAAACTATCTGATCTACGAGTACCTAGTATTTCATGACATATCTTTAATTTAAATTGTGAAACAAAATTAACTACTTACCTTACCTATAGGAATATGTAAAATACTTAAATAAAATATTACAAAGCATCCAAAAATTCATCCTAAAGGCGCTCCCTCACCGCGAGCATTCACCTGTAATGTAACATAAAAGTGTGCAATTTGATGCTCTATTGTCTTCGAATGTTCGAATCTGTAACGTTACATTACAGTAGTACACTAGTACACTAGAGACAGGCGATGTCGCTTTTGGCAATTCGGATCCCGGGAAGTGTTATAACACGTCATTTAGATAAATCTCCGTTGAGGCTGAGCACTTGGACCCCAAGGCCCTAGAGTTTCAACCCCAAATGGTTAACATTAAGGTCACAAGAGTTGGGACCTATTCTACTTTCCACCTCGCATGCGGCAAGCACCGCAAGCCAGACCAGCTCGGGGCTCGCATTGGCTGGGACGCCACCTTGACTATATTACCAGTACGACGTTGAACACAAGCCTATAAAAAGACTAACCATTGACTTTAATACTCCAACTGGCTCAACTGAGCCAAAGACATTCCTTTCAAATCCTCCCCATTTGTATTCTGCCGTCAAGCATCAATCTCGACCGTGTGTTGTATCGCTTGCAAATTGCAATTTATGTCCAACCTGCGGACAGTCCATGCATCTGTTGTTAATGGTAATGGATTGTATTTCTGATCTTCATTTTGAGGTCGCACACCTGTTTAGATTGACGTCAGTAGTCTAACGATGGACTAAAATAATTTTTATTATCTGGTTCAGCGGTTAGTTTGATCACGCCTGTTGCTGAAAGTTTCCGGCCACCGTAGATGCAGGCTTGTGGTCGGCGAGTATGGGTAGCTATATATCCGTCTGAACAAGGACCAGGCTCAAGTTAATGGTACGTTGTATTCCGGGTTAGCAAAGTGACGAGGTCCTGAAAGGGCCAAATCCATACCGAGTTCACCGGACTGTCTGAGCAGGATGCAAAAATCAATCGATGGAATAGGAACAAAACTGGACTTTGTAATTAAGAGTCTTTCAGTCCCTTCTGCTCTGCCCAGGACGAGAGGATAGTTACTGTCATCTCTTTTGATGGTTTTATTACGAAGACAAAAAATTGAGACTGAACTGGAAGATAGTACAAATAGAAACAGACACATAGGTGCGTGCAATTAGCAAGTTATAAATTAGACCTTCGCTACATTTTACAATCTTTATTATAGATTTTCATTTTTTCTAATCGTACAGTAGTGCTCGAGACAGAAATATTGAAATGGAATTGACGGAGAAAAGAAGAAAGAATTCGAAGGCAGACCCGAATTAACGTAACGAGCAGCAGTAAGTAATTACCTCAATTAATCGGTTCGAAAATGGCCATTTATTATCCAATTACTGTTTAGGTAAACGACCACTTTATTATCTCAATTTTCTCAGTGGTTCACCTTTTTTGCCGTCATCCAATCATCCTATGTGCCATGTGGTTATTTTTGAAGCCGTTTCATAAATTGTACCTTATATTTACTACATTCTCAATTTCTCAGGAATTTACATAATTATCTTGTTTAGCCTTACACTGTATCGTAATTGGAGAAAGCTTCTCATTCACCATCCTAGTCGTACCACCTCCGAACAAGTCGTATCAACATCAGAAATCATATAATAAGTAACACATCAAAGCATTATATCGGCAGTCTTACAGCATTTCTGTAGCGTTAAAGCATTTTGAAGGTAGCCCTATATTAGCCCTACAAACGTTTATGCGGCTGATATAACTCTTATTTGGGCACAAATTTTACGGCTTTAGATCCTAAATGGGTTCACATAGTTGTTTAATTGCATCATAAGCGCATTATATTAGCATTATTGTGGTCAATGAAGATGCCAATCGCATTATAAAAGCATTATTACGGTCAATGAAGATGCCAATCGCATTATAAAAGCATTATTACGGTCAATGAAAATGCCAATCGCATTATAAAAGCATTATACTAGTTTTATCATTAATAGTGAAGATGTTAATAGCATTACTAATGCATTAGAGGAGCATAAAAGTGAAGTAAAAGCATGATTGTAGCCATTGAAGTGTTCACAGTTAGAACTTGAATAAATCCCACATCATTGCAAAAACGTCTCTATTACCACGGTATAAATTTTATAATAGAATTATCGTTGTAACTTGACTACTTTGCTTTTTTTAGTATGGACAAACATTGAGAAACCGTAAATGATGACACCATATTTATTTGCATTAAAACAAAATTTTAAGTTTAGACTCTCTGAAATTGCTTTTTGCCTTCAAATATTACTGCGCAGTGTGGTTTACTGTTAATATCTATATAAGTTTTATGGATATTTTTCACGCGCCTTCGATATTTTGTGATTTAGATAAAAAATATTATTTAAAGATATGTGTGAAATAACCAAAACAATGATGTATTTCTATTAAAGAACAAATTTTGCATAATTCACATAATACATAGTATAGTTTGGGCAGTATTAAATTAAGTTGTATTACTATTATAAAGGCTTATTTCTTTTATAAATAGGTCTGAATAATAATATTTTTAGGTTAGAAAATATTTCCAAAATGGTGTCGGTCTATAGCAGCCCGGTGAAGCTTTAAAAAAGCGAATTAATGCCGCCAGCAGTATTAATACTCACATGTGAACAATCATCAACCCAGAGGCCAGAAAGAAGACTTAAGCTCAACCATTGTAATGCCATTGTCTATAAAGTAGTTTTATAAGGGTTCACCGGTATACTAGTAGACTTGATGTGGACTGTAATAGTACCATAACTTGAACGCAATTTTGGAGATCCTTAAGCAAAACAATAAAACCCATCATCCAAATGACACAAAGCATAGAGATTTGGAGTCGCATTATTAGGAAAACAAAAAGTTATTGAAATTAATTCATTTTTCTTACAATTTCTTTACAACTTACGTATTTCCAATAAAATGTTATAAAAAAAATCATGTACGCGTGTAGAATGTTACATCGATGTAATAAGCAACGACGGTGTACGTACATAGTTCATATGGGTTATCACAGATGGATCTAGGTACCTACTTTTTAGGGTTCCGTAACCAAATGGCAAAAAACGGAACCCTTATACTCGTAGATTCGTCATGTCTGTCTGTCTGTCCGTCCGTATGTCACAGCCACTTTTCTTCGAAAGTATAAGAGCTATCCTGTTGAAACTTGGTAAGTAGATGTATTGAGTGAACCGCATTAGGATTTTTACACAAAAATAAAAATAAAACTAATTTTGGGGGTTGCCCCCATACTTACAATTGAAACTCAAAAAATTTTTTTTCACCGAACCTATACGTGTGGGGTATCTATGGATAGGTCTTTAAAGATGATATTGAGGTTACTAACATCGTTTTTTTCTAAACTGATCAGTTTCACACACAGTCTGACTCTTCCCAAGTGGTAAAATGTTGGTCTCCCCCCCCTCTGTAACTTCTAAAATAAGAGAATGATAAACTAAAAAAAATATTATGATGTACATGTGCAAACTTCAATTGAAAATTGGTTTGAACAAGATCAAGTAATTAGTTTTTTTGTAATACGTCATAAACCGTAATCCGCAATTTACCTTTCAAAGTTATAACCAACTACAAGAACGTTTATATAATGTTACTTGCTGCTACGGAACCCTTCATGGGCAAGTCCGACTCGCACTTGGCCGGTTTTTGCTTGCATGTAGAAGGTTGAAGACAAAATGTTCAGATGTTATTGTGTTATTAAAATGTGCTTTTCCCCAATATGGCCGATAAATGGTTTTACGAAAACATTAATATGAATGTTTATACAGCTTTACGCGTTACAATAACTCACGTAAAAGCTGCTAGCCATACAACAGAACTCAGTTGATCTTTAAAAATGCAGGCATTACATTGATTCAGGTTGGCACCCTTCATTGGCCGTAGGCTTTTACATAGCATTTAAAAATGCCATTGTAGACCCTAAGGCACTTTAAATAGCCAAAAGCTGTATACCGGATTTGAGTGGCATTATAATAGTTCACGTTTATGCTATAAAAAAGCATAAGGCCTTTATGTACTTCACGAAATGCCATTGTAGACCCTAAGGCACTAAAAACAGCCAAAAGCTGTATAGTGGATTTGACTAGCATTATAATGGTTCACGTTAATGCTATTAAACAGCATTCGGCATTAATTTGCTTCTTATAATGCTATTGTACAACTAAAAGCACTAACAACAGCTGAAAGCTGTACAGCTTCGTTGTGGCTTGCTGCACTAAAACCTCAGGTTTTATAACAGTATTTTGATATGCCATTATACAACCATTATACAGAGTAAAGCATTATAATAATTTTAAAATGCCAATATAAAGCGACAAGTCGCTCGGTGAACTTATATACGACTCTATAAGGATCTTAGGCTCTACATAAGTTTAATATTCGTTTGTTATAATGCTTTTTGTGTTACTTGGGAGCTGAACAAAGGTCTCCCCCACAGAAATCTAATAAAACTGGTCGTAAGGGGCTTGCATCCAGCGCGATCCTGATCACATCGTATTTACCTTGTAGGTTGATATCCTACGCTGCTCTCCATTCGAGAACCTTACTGCCCCATCGCCCATCAGCTCTGCGTGCTATTTCTCCTGCCCACTCAGCCCACTGCCACTTCAACTTGCTAATTCGCTGGGCAGTCTCGACAAAACTCGTCGAATCTCCTCATTTCTGAATTTCGCAACGAGACTCCAAGCATAGGTCTCTCCATAGTTCGTTGGACTATCTTGAGCCTACTAAGAAGGCCCATAGTAAACGAATAAGTCATAAAATAATCAAATTAATTACTTGTCGAGTCGTAAATGTCTTCATGTACACTATTAATGTAACTACATTCATACAGTGTCGATAATTAAAATTAACCATACGAATGATGTCATGATTCACACGACGAGGTAGACGGTTATGTATAGGATCATGAATATTTAGCAGTCCAAGGTGTCTCACAACTGTTTCTTTCGATGTTTTTTGTGACTGTGCAAAATATTCTAAATACGGGAGTTGCCGAAAGCAATGCATTTAGATTATCTTACAATAATTGTCTAGAAAATCTGTCGTTTGACTTCAGTGATAATAGTCCAAGAGCTACTGAACCCTGCGACTAACGGTCTTCCTGTAAGGTTAGAAATTTGTACACGTAATATTTATAGCATGCTAAGAGCAATAGCGACGACCTGGCAGGCGTCAACCGTGCACATAATTAGACAATTTAATTTTCAAAGTGTAAAAAAAATTGAAAAAAAAAACTTGTTCCTGTAAGCTTAAAAATTTAACAGGATGTAGTTTATTTATTGTAAATCTTGGAAAATAAATGACAGGCGATTACAAGGTGCACAAGTATGTGACAGGCGAATTGAAAAGTGCAAAGTTGATGAGGAAAAATAAACTTTCTCCTGTAAGATCAAAATTATCTCGCGTTTGGCTGAACTGATTTTGATGCCGTTTTCAGAAAAGTGTGCGTTACATTCCGAAAAAGGTTTTAATATACAGGGTGAATTTTTCAACTGGGCGTGGATGGCTATCTCCGAAACAATGGGGAATATCGAAAAACGTTGAAAGGAATCTCGAGGACGATTTTGACGAAAATAAAACTGCATCGTTGGATTTTAGGAAAATCAATAATCCTGGCCAGGAATCGAACCCGCTGATTTTGGAAAAAAAATCACAGCCTGTATTATTACACCATTCGATAGTGTTGCTAATAAGGATCAAATTCTGGGAAGTAATCATATACGGCAAACTTTAGGAAAACGTATAATTGAAAAAAGAAACTGATAAATGATCAAGACGATAACTGTATTCGGAACCATTAACCGTTTCTTCTTTGAAATAACTCTTATTTTTGTTCAACTCAATAATTTCGCATTGCTGAATACACTGGGATTGTTGAGACATCAAATCCACTGAATTATTGAAAACAATTATAAATAAATTATGGCTCAGTAGAACATAGTAACATAGAAATATAGCAATTTCATGAAAATCTGCTATTTCCTTAAGTTTGCCTTATATGATCACTTCCCAGAATTTGATCCTTATTAGCAACACTATCGAATGGTGTAATAATACAGGCTGTGATTTTTTTTCCAAAATCAGCGGGTTCGATTACTGGCCAGGATTATTGATTTTTCTAAAATCCAACGATGCAGTTTTATTTTCGTCAAAATCGGCCTCGAGATTCCTTTCAACGTTTTTCGATATTCCTCATTGTTTCGGAGATAGCCATCCACGCCCAGTTGAAAAATTCACCCTGTATATTAAAACCTTTCTCTGAATGTAACGCACACTTTTCTGAAAACGGCATTAAAATCAGTTCAGCCAAACGCGAGATAATTTTGATCTTACAGGAGAAAGTTTATTTTTCCTCATCAACTTTGCACTTTTCAATTCGCCTGTCACATACTTGTGCACCTTGTAATCGCCTGTCATTTTTTTACCAAGATTTACAATAAATAAACTACATCCTGTTAAATTTTTAAGCTTACAGGAACAAGTTTTTTTTTTCAATTTTTTTTTACACTTTGAAAATTAAATTGTCTAATGATGTGCACGGTTGACGCCTGCCAGGTCGTCGCTATTGCTCTTAGCATGCTATAAATATTACGTGTACAAATTTCTAACATTACAGGAAGACCGTTAGTCGCAGGGTTCAGTAGCTCTCCAGCTATAAGAAGGGTTTTTACATAAGGCAGCAGGGATCTGCTGATTCTCTATAAGATTCGACAAAGAACTCGTCGACGAGCTTTTAACTTTATGCTCAGTTGAGAATCTCAAAGCTAATCAGCTTCAGCATTGCAGACTCGAGTTTAGAGAATAGCAATATTGCAGAGGAAAACTTCAAATCTGTGCTTCTTAATAAATTGATCTACACTTCATTTTATCCGTTTCTAGCATTTTATCAATGGATGTGAAAAACGGATATTTCTAGGAAAGGATATTACTAGAAAAAATGTTGGAGTAGACAATAATACTATCCTGTGTCAACCCCAATTTGGAGTTGGACACATATTATGACGATGAATAACATATATTTTGAGCCCAAATCTTAATAAATTAGTTGAAGTATAAGAACAAAACGACACCCAAGTCACATCCATCCCGGCAAGAAGACAGTGTAATCGTAGGAACATCTGCCATACCAATATACTTCTGATTTAGTACATGGCTTCTCTCCCTCTAATAAAACTAATGTACCTATAATAACAAACGTTATAAACATGGCCTTGTATTACATAATACGTGTTTATTCTCGCCAATAATTTACTGGAGTGTAACCTCGAGGGAAATCATTCAATATTTACAGTACTGCGTCCAAGTAGCCGTATGTGTTGATCGTAAATGACTACTATATTCGTAACTACTTTGAATATTACAGGTATAAGCGTCCCCAGCATTGCAAACATTCCCGGGGTCCTTAGATGTTCAATCATTTAGCACTTAGCGAAGTACTCGTAATCAGTCTAACGGTTGATCCCATGACAACATCATCAGCCACGAGTTGCGGGTTCCATTCCCACCCAGTACAAACTACTCTTCCCGGGTTCGCGGGCTTGTCGAAACAGGTAACCATGACCTTGGAACGCAAAGAGCTATTGACAGAATACCGTGGATTTTAGTCAGAACCAGTCTGACAGCCCCGTCCGCTTCGCCCATGGTGGAAGGACTCATTTGATGATTTTACCAAGAAGATAAAGAAAGATATCAATCCATCATGGTGTTAATTTTTGGGAAAATACTTTTTGATACTGTAAAGGCTTGATTTCAGAAATCGAATCTTTTTTTTAAAATACGCGTCTTTCTGCATGGTCTAAAGATTAGAAGTAGACAAGATAAATCCAATTCGATGAACCCAACTTTTTGAGAGTCAATGTTTAGTCAGAAAATGGACTATATGGACGAGAAAGGTCTTCTTAATGTAGTAGTTAGTTAACTTATCTTTTGATAAGAACAAAACAACAAATTCAGAAATTTGTAAAAAAAAAATTCAATCCAATGCAGAGTCAAAGTTCAGCTGATTTGACAATGAACTAGAAGCTAGTCTAGATGATACATCTTCAATTTATCTTTTCAGCCCTTTGCATCTGAAAGACGAAATTAGTGATCTAATTGGGCAGAAGTTGCCAGAGGTGTGCCATCTACTAATATTTATATGTCTAGTCGTAATGCGTAAATATAGATGTTCAATAAACTTGTTCAGTGACCATAGTAACGAAATACACTACATCCGAAGTGGGTGACCTCGCGCGAGTATTGAACCAAGACGCCTTATTGTAGGTACGAAAACTTTAAAATATTTACTACAAATAATTAAATACTATTAAAGTGTCTTACAATTAGGAATGACATAACATGACATCATGTCTCTTAGTTCTATTTACGTAAATAAATAAATAAATGCCTCTAATCCTCTGGAGGTCTAAAACTTCAGTTTAGCTAAATCAATAGGAATATTTATCGTAATTCGTATTATGATTCTACTGAAGTGGCGTTTTTAGATCCCTGCTGTAATATATTTTTACATCACATTTATCAACCGGCAGGAATCAAACCTCATCATCATCATCATTCTTCCGGCCCCTTTTTTGTGGTAAAATCATTAAATGAGTCCTCCCGCCCAAGACAGGACGGAATGGTCTATTGGTCTGTCAGACTCGTACTGACTAAAATCCACGGGGATCCTTCAATAGCCCTGTACGTTCCAGGGTCACGGTTTACTGGTGACAGAGTCCCGCGACCTCGTTGCACGGCCTAGTTGCAGATGAAACCGTGAAGCACGGCAAAGGTACACAGGTAGACATTTTATCGATTGATGTCATTGTGCTAAAAGGAATTTAAGTACAGTCAAAATAAAATTTGATGGTTCACGCGCGGAACATCAATTCAATTCGAAACACACAATACTAGACTTCTAATAAAGGTCATGACTGATGCAATTGACATCTGCTTACCTCGTGTGCTGATGTGATGAGACAATCTTCTAAATTTATTTTAGTGTTGGTGACATTTGCAAATAAACACGTTACAAACTTTGATACCATCGTATTCATTCATTTGTGTTCCCGCTAAGTTTAGCACAACAGTCATTTTGATTGGGCTCAGGGAGTCACTGTCACTTTTAGCTGTACTGTTGTTTTGACCCACAATTTCTTACTTTTCTACCTCATCATGTCCGGTATTTGCCGTTCATTGCTGAATGTAATACTCAATACTCAATTATTGCATTCCATATGTTACAAAGATGGTAGAAAAAAAATAGTAATAGATACAATATGGACCCTGTCGGGCACGCAAAAGTTAGAAGAGAGGAAGAGGGCTGAATAGCAATTTAATCATAATAATGTAAGCCTCCCCAATAGGATCAGCCATCACGGTCTTGGACACTCCGCATCCAATGATTATCACGTTTGCCCATGTCTGCTCGATCGCAGTGGCGTAGCTAGGCGGGGGGCTAAGCGAACCCTCGCCCCCCGCCTCGCACCTAAAGGGGCCTCGCGCTCAGAGCAAGAAGAAATGCAAATCAACGCTGATGTTGCAACTACATAGTGTTTAGGTCTAGCGCCTTATAAGATAACTTGGGTAGCTGCACGTTTTATTATTTTGCAACTGGGAACTGAAAGAGTCAAAAAAGCCTCCCAAAGCTGCATAGCATATTTGATTTAGATGACTTGGGGGAACCAAGTCAAGTTACCAAAAGGGGGCCTCGTGCGAGCAGTGGAGGCAAGTGATATTTGTCGTCCTGAAACAAAAGGGCATCGCAGAGGCGTCTTGCCCCTCCTAGATTCGAACTCGCTATGCCACTGCTCGATCGGCTGTCTAGGCATGTCTCCGCATGTAGACAATTAAACATACTGGCATCATGTCCGGCCCACTTCCACTTCAAAAAGTTGATTTTCCTACCCTCTTCAATACGAAATAATTCGACGCCTCACAGTCTGTTTGATCACACGTGTGTGCCTGTGCACTATAAGGTATCTACTGTAACAGTGAACGTTAAATTTCTATTATTTAAAATGGATTCGCGTAATCTAGACCAGAGGCAAAGATAAAGCCTCACCGAGAAGGAATTGGAACTCTTGCGCACCGACGCGCCGCGACGCGACGGACCACAGTTTAAAACTGTTTGGCGTCGAAATCCGACAGGATTGTAGCAGCGTTATTTAATTCAGGTGGCCTACAATGAACCCTTAAATCGAGAGTAATTCCACTGTGGAAAAGAGACAGCTATACAAGTAGTCTAGCGCCACCTCGTTCCCACACTGGAATTACACTCACTTTAAGACGACTTGGTAGGCCCCCAGGGGGGGTATTACAGCGTCTTAAAACCAGGCTTGTTCCAGTGAGTGAACGAGATGGCGCTAGACGACTTGTATAGCTCTGTCACTTTCACTCGAGGTGATCGCCGGAACAATCCTGGTTTTATGACGTTGTAATACCTCCACAGGTTACAATATATCCCCATATGAAGGTAATTCTATACCACGGAAAACTGGAATCAAAATATCATGCCACAAATCAGATTTTTCTTCGAAACATAAAAAAATATCTCGTAAACCTTCTTTTATGTGGTTCGGCTGGAGAACTAAAAATAATACATTGTATTACATTATTTCAGCGTAATAACTTATAGACGTTTGGCATGCCGTAGGTATTTCCTGTTGCTATTTCTGAACTTTATTTTTGCCACATGACTACATTGAAACGTCCCTGTGCCCTTGGCCCTTATCAATCGACATAGAGTATACTAGCTGTTGCCCGCGACCGACGTCGTCTGCGTAAATGCGTTGAAGAAATAAAGGTTAACTGCTTCGTTCCCCGTAGGTGATAGCGTGATAATAAGTAGCCTATAGGCTACATTATCACGCTATTATTGATAAGTCGAGTATTATCAATAATATTCGTGCCAAATTTGAAGTGCATAATGGATTTACTTCAGTACTTTTTAAGTCTATCTCGGACATACATATTATACTCGTACAAACAGACAAAAATATATTTTTGTCTAAAAACTACATTTTTGACTTCGGTATCGATTGTAGATCACACACCAAGTATTTTTTTTTTATTATACAATACCTTTGTACAGTTTTGAGTTTTTTACTATTCCTACCATTTTATTATATGTAAGACTAGCTTCTGCCAGCGACATCGTACGCGGATCCTGTTGCATACGCCAGCGACAATGGGGTCGTCAAAATTGAAGATCTGAAACGTTTGATGTCGAATTCTTAGAGCCTGGGGACGGGAAAACAACGGGACGCGCATGACGATTCCAGACGTTCCAGATCTTTCATTTTTGTAAGACAACAGGAAATGCCCATCAGACTAAACAACTCTTGCTAAGATGTTATTCATATATTAATGTTATAGTGTAGGTGGGCTCTTGGAATTCCACATCAGTTGTTCCAGATCTCAATTTTCATACGTCAACAGAGAGTGCTCATTAGGCTGAACAACTTTGCTTAGACGTCATTCATATATATATGTTATAGTGTAGCGGGCTCTTGGAGTTCCACATCAGGTGTTCCAGATCTTCAGTTTATATACGACAACAGGGAGTGCTCATTAGGCTGAACAACTCTTGCTAAGATGTTATTACTGTACCTATATGTAATAGTGTAGCTGGGCTCTTGGAGTTCCACATCAGGTGTTCCATATCTTCAAATTTATTTTCTTAGCAGAAAAGGCTCATCACGCGGAACAATTTTTGCTATGGCGCTATTTTTGTATATATCTCTTATAGTTTAGCTGATCTATTGCAGTTCTGCATCAGGTGTTCAAGTTTCCAAGATAAATTATATCCTATATGTTGCCCAGACTTAATAGCTATACAACAAAAAAAAAAACAATCAAATCCGTCCAGTAGTTCCGAAGATTAGCGTGTGTGGAGTAACTTCTCCCGTTTTCCTAACAGTTCCCTTCACTGCTCTGCTCCTATTGATTGTAGCGTGATGAAAATTATACTATAACCAGCGCAGGAGTATGAAAAATAATTGAACCAAGTTTCGTCAAAATCCGTCGAGTAGTTTTTGTTTCTATAACGGTTATACAGACAGACAATATTTATAATTTTATTAATTGCATTTTTGGCATCAGTATCGATCCCTAATCACCCCCTGATAGTTATTTTGGAAATATATTTCATGTACAGAATTGACCTCTCTACAGATTTATTATAAGTACTAGCTTCTGCCAGCGACTTCGTACGCGGATCCTGTTGCTTATGCCAGCGACTATGGGGTCGTCAAAATCGAAGATCTGAAACGTCTGATGTCGAATTCTCGGAGCCTGAGGACGGGAAAACAACGGGACGCGCATGACGATTCCAGACGTTCCAGATCTTTCATTTTTGTAAGTCAACAGGAAATGCCCATCAGACTAAACAACTCTTGCTAAGATGTTATTTATATGTATATATGTTATAGTGTAGCTGGGCTCTTGGAATTTCCACATCAGTTGTTTCAGATCTCAATTTTCATACGTCAACAGAGAGTGCTCATTAGGCTGAACAACTCTTGCTAAGACGTCATTCCTATATAAGTTATAGTGTAGCTGGGCTCTTCTCTCTTCTGTTATTAATTCAGTTCCAAATCAGGTGTTCCAGATCTTCAGTTTTTATACGACAACAGGGAGTGCTCATCAGGCTGAACAACTCTTGCTAAGACGGCATTACTGTATATGTAATAGTGTAGCTGGGCTCTTGGAGTTCCACATCAGGTGTTCCATATCTTCAAATTTTTTTTCTCAGCAGAAAATGCTCATCACGCGGAACATTTTTTGCTATGGCGCTATTTTTGTATCTCTTACAGTTTGGCTGATCTATTGCAGTTCTGCATCAGGTGTTCAAGTTTCCAAGATAAATTATAGCCTATATGTTGCCCACACTTAATAGCTATACAACAAAAAAAAAAACAATCAAATCCGTCCAGTAGTTCCGAAGATTAGCGTGTATGGAGTAACTTCTCCCGTTTTCCTAATAATATTTCCCTTCACTGCTCTGCTCCTATTGATTGTAGCGTGATGAAAAGTATACTATAACCACCGCAGGAGTATGAAAAATAATTGTACCAAGTTTCGTCAAAATCCGTCGAGTACTTTTTGTTTCTATAACGGTTATACAGACAGACAGACAGACAGACAGACAGACAGACAGACAATAATTTTATAAATTGCATTTTTGGCATCAGTATCGACCCCTAATCACCCCCTGATAGTTATTTTGGAAATATATTTCATGTACAGAATTGACCTCTCTACAGATTTATTATAAGTATAGATAGATAGATATAGATAGAAGAAGATATAGATATAGAGAGATAGATAAATAAATATCCACTGTCATAAAAGAGTATTTAATTCTTCAAATGAGACCTCACGCCCTGGGCTCCACCCAGGCCGAAAGCGACTATCAGACTCGCGTACTGATTAATATCCACGGTGTTCCTTCAATAGTCCTTTAAGTTCCAGGGTCACGATTACGTAGTTAGACAGTCCCGCGACCCCGTTGAGTTATCTATTGTACAGTATAATAACCGCATTGATTTTGTTTTGAAGTGCATATAATGTGAATTGCAGAAAAAAACAGCGTTCATCAGGAATTCAGGACATAATCCCTGTGAATCGATCTTGATCTCAATGTGGTATTCTATTATTAAAAGCTCTCGCGCCATAGTGCATAGGTATTTCGGATCGAAACTAAGGCCACATACCTACACTTTTACTGACTGACAATTCAGCACGGCCCTTATAAAGAATAGGAATAGGTTCATAATCATCATAACAGCAGCCATAAGACGTAGACGACTAAGATCACTGATGGTGATGAACATAGGCCTCCCTTGAAAAACGGTTAAACACATTGAGGCTTTTGATTCGACATCAACAATTGTTCTATATGTTATTGTAAAAGCTCGAACTATGATAAATATTAAGATTTAAGAGTAATGTCTTAGGATTTACCGACTTGTGTTAATAAATGTTAGTAGGTATTTCTGAAAATGGCACGATTTTAATGGGCTTTTACCATTCCAATGCAGTATGTGCTAGGTTTTACCGCTGTCAGCTGGTAGATGTTGGTTTTAGGAACAAAATTATGAGTAATTCTTAAACAACTCTTGGGCACCCCGAGGTTCGGTTTGGTTAGGTTCCTTTAAACCTTGCAAGCGGAAAGAAGCCCCGCATAGCGGGGCTCCGTATACCTGAACCACGTTATGACATGACATGTTGTTACCGTGACTTTGTGTAAATCCTAAGATTTACCAAGTGAATGGTTGTAAACGTTCGGATCGCAAACCTTTCTGGACATTTGGTAAATCTTAGGTTTTACTAGAAAATCTTAGGATGTACCATAATTCGAGCTTTTACAGTAACATATAGACTGATTAGAGCCTAGAGTTTAAAAATATTTTTCATCATCATCTGCCTAGCCTCTATGTTGGTGTTGGCGTCGGCCTCCATTCAAATCGGATGCAGCTGAATTTTACATCGAGGGACTAACAGTATTTCACTGGACTTTCTGTTAAAATAAAACGTAACTATCGTAAATATCATCGAGTACACGATAACACGGACTTATCCGTTCTGATATCAAACAGGAAAACCAATTTTCCTTATACAGTACGAGCTACGAATATTTGCTACCAACAAAACAATTATTTAAACACTATCAGCCTTACTACAAAAACTTAAACATCTGTTGAACACTTGTCTAAAAAAAGTGTGACTGCAAAACGGACCTTATTTCAACGTCATAATCTGACATTTTTAGACAAGTTTTCAACGGACGTTTAAAAGTTTTTGTGGTACCACGGTATAACCCTTTATAGGACGGCTCATACAAAATGGCCAGTAAACTGGACAGTCACTTCAAGGTCGGTATCTCATAGATTTTTGTTTATAAATTGAACCTTATGAACATTTACGACCCGAATAGAGCACACTGGCCCGTCAACAGGCCAGCATTCTAGTTCGCAGCGCGACATTTTAAATTCGCACCTTTTTTCAAGATGGCCAGTGAATTGGCCACCGTGCACCCGTGCAGGAACATTTGCTGTCATCGCGTGTGTACTTAAGTGTTTATAAGTTTTATGGTGATATCAAATCATGTCTTCTTGGAAAAGGTAAGTCAAACTATTATTTTATAGTATATAGGTACTACGATGTTATGTGAAAATCTAATCGAGAATAATAAGAAAAATATACATTATTTGGGATTGAATATAAACCGGCTTGCTGAAAAATGATTACCTAAACATTACCTACCTAACTTTGAGTTGTTGTGTTGAGTATTTATTTTCGAGTAATCCGTATGAAACATTTAGTTTTACAACAAGTATATAACCATGTTTTATAATATTATAATAAATTTGCGATAAACAATCTTGTTTGGAAGTTATAACCGAATATTATGAAAATTTTCGGTGTTTGTTGCCGTTTTTTTTTTTTGCAAATGTGTGGGTACTTATGAAAATCGTAATTTATTAGTTTTGCATTGTAATTTTCTCACTGTTTTAGACACACATACACTTAGCGTGAGTTGGAGTCACTAAACAAGGTCTAATGGAATGACTTAGTGGGTATGACTGAAGACCAGTCCACACAATCAGACATCGGTGGTGATTCCGATACTGATGATTGCATCGACGAAAGTTTTAGTACCAGAACACACAGCACACGTATTTGAAATCAAGGCTCATGTTCTGGAACATCGTCTTCATCGCAACCACCACAGGAGTTATATTTTCTACCATCACCGCCACCTCTGCAGCCGCCGCCATCTCTACGGCCACAGCTGCTATCACCAAACACCAAGTATCACGAGATAATTTCTCCCGAAGACGCAGCTCCTCGAGAGAAAATAATGATGAAGATAGAGGAGACAGAAAAGTAAGATGAGTAATAAAAGATTTCGAGAATCACCAGTACCTAACAAGAACAGTACAAATTAAAAATGAAGTTTTCTTTTAGAAGAAACTGTAATGTTAATTCTATCTGTAATTAAAACTGACTGTCAATTGATGTTTTGTTATTAAAGATTAATGAGGAAATACATTTATTTTAATATTATTATCATCTTTTCGTAAAAAATAAATAGATTTCATTATACTGGCCAGTGATATTGCTGTGATAGTTAGTGATGCAGAACGTTCAGTGGCCATCAGTTTACTGGCCATATGATTTTCATGATTTTCTCGAAAAACAAAGATTTTCAGGTCTTTTTTCAAAAACATGTCATTATGATTTACGGCAAGGAATATAAATTAATCACAAAATACTAAGAATTAAAAAAAAAGTTAGAGTGTGCGTTAAAGGGATAATTTTTAATTTTGTTGTCATAACATTAAATACAAAAGCATCCAAAGCATAACAGTACCTATATAGACTACCGAATTTTGAACATCATCAATTTGCCCTAATTTGCCATACTACCTATTTAAAGAAAGAATCTATAGTCACTACTCAAATAAAATTTAAAAATCATCAGATGTGTTGATTAGAAAACCACAACACGTTGTAAACTTATGGCTTACAAAATTATGTGTTTACACTATATACATACTAAAACGTTAACTTCACGATAAAAATAACCTATTGTGCGAGAGAGTAAATTTAAAACCACCATTGTTGCCAATTGTGTTCAACGAAACGCCGATATTAATCGACGAATTTGTCCTACTTTCGGCCAAACACGAACTTTCGTGGCTTCAAGGGATAACTACATTAATTCTGATCGTAAATTATAGTCTCCAGGGGATGGCCTAATACAAAACGCTAATTGACCTACAAAAGTAGTAATAAATGGATGTGGATGATCTACTTTAACTAATAAATTAATGTATATTAGCGTGTCAAATACCTGGGACTGTTGTCAATTATGACGTTTATTCGATTCTTGTTTCACTGTAATAGGACATACAGAAAGTAAGGTCGAAAAGAATCTTACTATGGTTTTAATTAAACTTTCATCATTGGAAACAGGTTATTGAAGAGTAAAATCATAACCAGTTTATAAACAGAAGGAGATTGATTGATCTCTTGAATAAAATATTTTCAATGACTTATTTTTTGCTACGTAAACCACTGAATTCAACAACACTCTGTAGGTACTAGAGATGTTACGAATATTCGCATTCGCATTCGCATCATGCGGATATTCGCATATTTTTAGACATTCGCATTCGCATTCGCATTCGCAAAATTCATGCGAATATTTTGCGAATACGAACGACTGAAAAAATACCAATATTTGGTACTCCTTCTTCCACACACTTCATTAATTCTTATCTTTTGTCGTCCTATCCATTCATTTTATGTTCAATCTGCCTTTATCTCGCTATTCATCAACATTAATGTTCACCAAATCAATCACAACAATTTAATCATAAATATGACCATGCTAAGATAAACTTGTTTCTGTCTGTTTTTCTTTCACTGACGCCACTCTTAGAGCTACTCTTATACAGGGTGAATTTTTCAACGGGGTGTAGATGGCTATATCCGAAACTATGAGGAATATCGAAAAACATTGAAAGGAGTGTCGAGGCCGATTTTAAAACTGCATCATTGGATTTTAGAAGAATCAGTAATCCTGGCCAGGAATCGAACCAGCTGGAGCAAGGATCAAATTCTGGTGAAGAAAAAATGCAGTCATCAAAATCGGCCTCGAGACTCCTTTCATAGTTTTTCAACATTCCTCTTAGTTTCAGAAGGCCATCCACGCCCAGTTACAAAAAATCACCCTGCATACTTTTTCCATTTTCGTTACAGTCAGGAAGTAAAAAAAATAAAAATAAGTTATAAAGTTACATTAAAAAGTGTTATTTTTTTGTATTTTCTAAATTATCAAACGTAATTGATTTAAAACTGAATATTCGCAATCGCATTCGCATTCGCGAATATTGGAATTGAATATTCGCATCCACATTCGCATTCGCGAATGTCAAAAATCAGATATTCGCAACATCACTAGTAGGTACATGGTTAAGGTATTTTTTTAAGCTTATCACTTATCTATAATGACATCCTGTCAGAAAACGAGTAGGTTTAATTTATTTACGTTAGTTCAGTGGTTTCCTAGTCATAACTTCGCCAACAAATCATAAAAGTTTAGCGTAACCTACCCCCTTTTTTATCGTGATAAAATCATCAAATGCAATATGAGTCCTCCCGCCCTGAGTGGACCGGAAACTCTATATATTTTCATGTTTTTGGTACCGGAAGTGTGCCGGAAAGGACTGTCCTGTTCCTTGAATATCCCTTTATGATCCAGGTTCACGATTAACTGTTTAGACAGACAGTCCCGCGACCAATCCCGCGACCCTGGCCGTCGTTTGGCTCTCTATGGGGGCCTCGTCAGATTAACAGCTCTTTGAGGACCGCGTGGATTACGACGACGCACCGTCGACCCGGGCATGTTTCATGACGGAAGGCGACTCACAAAACATACATTACCTGACGTCCGCATCATAAACCTACCATCTAAACCCAGTCAACACATGTGTCGGTAACATAAGGAACTGATTCATTTGTTTCAGATCTGCCATGACCATGGAGTGAAACAAACATGACGATACTTCTGTACGACTACTTTGATCTGGAGGAGAGGTCCTCGAAGACGCTCAACGTGTGGAAAGGTGAGATAGACTCTATTCAACCTAAGATTTTTGTGGTCATTTCCTTGGGGATTTGAATGTTATCATAGAAACAACTGTCAACAAAGGTTTCGTAACGGGATCCAAGACGTTTAAAATCCCTCTCACCTCTCCAGCCACTTCTAGAGGCGGAAACTATCCATAATCTCGTCAGTCTGACCAACTGAGGGAGACTAAGTTTGTATTTTGTTACGGGATCCAAGACATTTAAATTCACTTTCCAAAACTTTGTTGAGTTTCATTGCGTCGGCGCTTTACTGGTGGTCGCTATTAATGATTCTGGCTATAAGAACCACTGCCATCAGTGGCAAGATTGTTACAAATGTCTTGGATCCCGCAACGAAATACAACAGATACCTTCCAGAACTTTGGCGAGCTTCATTGCATCGATGCCGACGCTTTTCTAGTGGTCACTACTGTTGAGTCTAAAAAAAAACATTTCCCTAGGAAATCTTATTACTAGCCATTCAATCAGTCATTGAACCTTCTAAATTCCTAGTTATCGGAGTAGTAATAAACTAATTACTTAGATATAATTTACCCTATGTTTGACCCCAATGCCCGTTCGCATATCTTTACACAAAACCGTCATTCATGAACGACTTCTTTGCAGTACGTTTCAAAGATACGTTATCTTTAACATAGGTAGACTTTTGCGATAAAAGGTGACTTCATGTGCATCGTTGGACTATATTTCGAACGATAGGTATAGACTTACGATAAGACGTAGAGTATTTTGAGGTACCTAGGTATAGTAATAGTGGCTAAATAATAACAGCTGCACAGGTCGATCTTCAAGGTTAAGCCTTACTTGGTCTGTGGATAGGTCACCCATCCATCGTAGCGAATTTTCACGAACATCACGTAAAGTCGTAAGTCCCGGTTGTCATTTGTAGAGCTTTCACACTCGTTATTGTTAGTCAGAAGCACGGAAGTCTGACAACCAGACTTAATATGGGGTATCGTATTACCCAGTTACTGGATTGTGCAGGTCAGTCACAGTCAGGCCCTAGCACGAATTCTACGTATTTGGACGTATTTCGTTCTGGAATTATGTACGACGAAATTAAATGGAAAAAAGCACCTCAAGTGTTCAAACGAGAAACTAATTTTATCCATCAAATTGATGTCAAAGTTCACGATTGCTTCACATCACAAAAACGTGAAAACTCGTTCTAGAGCTTTAGATAGGCAGTCGCTCCACGTAAAACATTGATATTCAGCTGCATCTAGTTCGACCACAGAATAAATAAAGTCAACCCCAACATAGTGGAGAAAAGGCTAGGAGGATTACGATATGTATAGTAATAAATGTACCAACCAACCTGTAGGTAGGTATACGAACAGATAATGTTTACATAATATTGTTCAGTTATGATCAAATTGCCAGACTGGTGTAGATAATAAACAATATTTTTTCGGAAACTATAACAAAGCTGTCTGTTATTTATTTTTGGCATATTATGTAGGTATGTTTGATAATAAACATCGAAGAAAAAAACACATTTATTTAAATGTTGTTTCAAAATTATCAGGTGCTGTGATACTTTACTTGAAAAAAATCCATTAGCATTTGCCCGCGGCTTCGCTCGAGTTAATTTATAGTTTGACAATCAATTCTGGTTTTACTCTGCTTGTAATTACTTTATTTAAATCATAGTTCGAATGATTTTGGGACAAAAGACTGCAATATAACTATATGCAAGGGATTCGACTGTTTTATTTGAAAAATCATACTCGTATTATAATTGTCCAAGTTTATCACTTTATTTGACCAGTTCATACTAATCGTAAAGCCAATCAACCGGATAACAGACTACACTCAAGTATGTACTCATCGTTTATCAGTCTTATGTCATCATGAGCTCACGTTGGCCATCACCACACCTTTTTTAGGCCATGTGAATTTAAAACGCTGTTCAAAGGTATTTGGCAATTTTGCATTACACCATGACTATGAAGGTTTTCATTGCATTGCTGTCAATGTTGCAAGTAAAGCGTGGGATTTTATTTAAACACACTATTAATAATGCGGGCGGCGAGAATGGGCGACTCGCTGTCAGACCATGGACCGTGGCCCGGGTCGACGGTGCGTTGTGTTCCATGCGCATCTCAAGAGTGTCAGCACAATGATTCCTTCGAGGGCCAAAGCCTGCCGGGGTCGCGGGACTAACGAATACCGTACCCCGGCATTCCTGATTCGGCACCGCATGCGGCGCCAGGGGACATGCTCTTCTTATCTGAAACGCATGACATTATTGTACAATACCCATTATACTCACTTATAATTTCTCAATTGTTTTTTTCTCTTTTCAGCATGCCACCTAATTCTATACGTAAGTGCTGCCATTTTCGGCATCACAAATTACGTATTCCTGCATAACACGATGGACATGGTGGACGGAAACTGCCTCATATATCCACGAAAACTAGAATTCCATTCTATAGAGTTACAGGAGACTCCTGAAATTGACCTTGATCATGAAATACATGAGTTAAATGTTATTAATGACACGACTGAAGCTAACGCAACCGTCCCTAACGCAGGGGACAGTGGGAAAGTTAAGAGGAAGACAATTGATAATGAAACCGTGACAGAACAAGAAGAAGATATTATGACAGAAGCACCTTTTGATGGGGAGGTATTCTTTACGGGTGAGTTTCTCTTATTTATGCCTATTTTGTAACGTATCTATACCACACATTACTTTATAGTAGCAGTTACTACATATCTATCTATACTCTATACTGATATTATAAAGCTGAATAGTTTTTTTTGCTTGGTTGAACGCGGTGTACTGTAGAGGTTTTACTCTGAGGACTAACCTCTGAGAGTTTTGTAAGCGCTGGCTGGATCAAGCCGCTCAATGATTTCAAATATTAAAATAAAGACGTAGAATTGTCTAGTACGTTCTAGAAGAAAAAACAAGTTGTTATGCGTGTGTCAATGAATACAATTTTTAATTCGCTAAAATAATCTTTTATTTAATAAATCACACGCCGATCCCTACATATTGGTGGAGGCGCCGGGTATCGATCCCGGTACCTCTATGTAGGGATCTACTCGAGAACTGCTGGTCTGAATTGAAAAAATCTTATTGTGTTCGATAGTCTATTTATGAAGGAAGGCTATAGGGCATAGGCCATAAAATACCAAGCTACAACTTAAATGAGAAGAACAGCGGGGTTTAAACCACGGGAAACAACAAACAACTAGTAAACAATAAAGGCTTGGTCATAGAGGCTCATACTTAGACGTAGGTATAATGATCTCCAATAATAGCGATAGATTTTTTTTTTCGTTAGTAAATAAATTAATAAATTAAAATCTATTGGACCTATTATCAAAATTCAATCACTTTTTTTAAAGGCTACATTATCGGCAAGTATCTTAGGCTATAATTGCACCTGAGCGAAGTTAGGGCGCGTCGCTAGTGAAAATGGGGAAATCCTTATGGGGAAATCACATTCAAAGCTATGATTTTTGAACAATTAGACCACTAGAGGCACTTTTGTATTCCCAAAAAAAAGACGATTAAAGTCAGCAACAGTCTCATTCTAAAGTGAAGAAGAATGGGCATGAACCTTCCTACTGGACACTCTTTTAAATAAATACTCGTAAGTTCAGATATGGGATCGGCAATTTATGGAGTACATTGCCGAGGAGACAAACAGATACGCTCAGCATGATGGTGACATCCAGTATGATGGAGACCAACAACATCCTGCATCCCAATAGCCGGATTACGAAGTGGCGAGATACAAATGCCGACGAACTATACCTTTATTTCGGCCTGGTTATTGCGATGGGTGTTGTGGTCAAGTCGCGCATCGATGATTAATGATTGAGTCCCTGTGAAATGCCTCATGTAACAGGGACCCAGAAGCCTCTTTTTTCTGCCTAAGAAATTCATCTTCACATATTAATATAACTTGTCTGTCAAGGGCCTGAGAAACGTCCCGTCGGTATGAAACCATGGATTTCTCATCTCTCTGTTACTCTCTACGTGAAAAGGAAGCCGAAAAGTAAAGACAATGCAATTAGCGCGCGAATAGGGAATTTGACTGAAAAATCTAATTAGTCCGTTCAGTTTGATATCAAAAAATATTTGACACGTATTTTTTCTTTTGTTCATCATCATCATCATCAGCCGTAAGAGGTTCATTGCTGAACAGAGGCCTACCCCTTAGACCCTATATATGCACACGGCACACCACGATTTTTAAACGCGCCGATGCAGCGCGTTTGACGCGATACAGACGCGATACGCACGCAAGTCAGACGCAGCCTAAAACAAACGACACCAAACCACAGACCAAACTGCTCTGATAAAAACGTCGATAAAATCGACGCGCCAAACTGCTCTGATAAAAACGTCGATAAAATCGACGCGCGTTTCTAAAACGCGCTGCACCGGCGCGTTTAAAAAACGTGGTGTGCATAGGCTCTTAGACCGCATTTCTTTTGTTACGTAATACGTAAACCAAAATTTATGAAGATGACGACACTTTTAAGACTATCTCTACCGAGCGCTCGTCCATACTAAAAGAGAAAACGTTTTCCTGCCCCTAAATGTTATCCTATCTCAATGATTTTTTAGAATGCTTCTGACACTGTAAAAAACTAGGTTTATAGGTTTTCTTTTTTTCAAAATTTATAATAGTTTGAATGAAAGTAACAGGCGCCTAAAAGTTACTATTTTTATGACAAAATCTTCATTGAAGTAAAACCTTTGTATTTTAAAAACAAAAAAGTTTTAGAAAAAAAGCAAAACCTACAAACCTAGAATATAATATGCTGAAACGATTGACACTAGAATCTAAGAGATTGGACGTGATTTAGTATGTGAAAAACGTTTTCTCCCGAGATACAAATTTCATGTAAAAAATACTCACGGTCAGTCGCGAGCTGCAACGCTCTCTATCGCACGATCGGGGGTTTTTCAACGAGCGAGAGGGACAGCACGATTTTTTCTAAATACCTATTTTTTGAAAAGGCAGCCGCTATACAACCCTCTTAAACTTAGCAATACGTCACAACCATATTTTTACCTATACCTATGCTTCTGAAGTCATGAGCCCCCACTCTCGAATTTTGATGAGTTTCGCGAATCATCATCATCATCATCAGCCTATAATGTTCCCACTGCTGGGACACAGGCCTCCTCTCTGTGAGAGGGAGTGTAGAATCCACCACGCGGGCCCAGTGCTGGTTGGCAGATGTCACATGTCTTCGAATTTTTGGTTCTAGGACATGCCGGTCCGGTTTCCTCACGATGTTTTCCTTCACCTTTTTATATCGCGTACCGTTGTTCGCGAATATCTTTGTAATTACGCATTGGTTTAACGAAAGAAAAAGTACGTGTCCATTATTTTTCAAAATTCTTGCTGACGTATTAATTAAATTTTGCAATTTATTGCTATAGTGTCAAATTGCCTATTCATTTAGTTTGACTAACTGTGTGAGGCAAAATTAACTAACATTTGAATTGCATAAGATTGTGGTTTAGATTAGTTGAATTGTCATTGTGAATTCCACCGTTACCCTTTGTTTGTTTGTCACGACTCACGATCATTTGTCATTAATTTATTCGGAATCGAAACCGTCCCGTGTCAGAAGGGCGTTGGATTATTGTGCATCTGCTGTAATCTCTATCACCTTCTTTCATCATATGCCAAATTTCAGTGCCGGAGGAATTTTTCGGAACGTAAGTGTTCCGAAAAATTCCTCGTTGACTGGAATATCAAGGCAATAAGCCTAGTTAGTTGATGATCAATTTTTTTAATGTTGCGTATTATAATATTACTACGACTTTCAGCAGATTTCGTTCAAGATATAAACTAAAAATAATATAGTGAACATTAGTATTATGTTAAAAGAAGGTTGCTATGAGTTTGAACGCTGTGTTCTGTATTTGGCACCGTAGCCGTAGCAATTGAATGGAAAAAACCGGCCAAGTGCGTGTCGGGCCACGCACAGTGTAGGGTTCCGTAGTTGCCCATCAAAATACTTATGCGAACAAACTAAACTGATTCGCTGAATTTAATTTTAAAAAGAAGAAAACGAAGTTTCAAAATCGGTCCAGGCGTCTTTGAGAAATCGGGGAAAATAGGTACATAAAAAAAAAGATTACGACGAATTTAGCAACTCCTCCTTTTTTTGAAGTTAGTTAAAAATAGTTGACAATAAAAACCTACCTATCCCCAAAATATATCCACCTAAGCTGTAAAATAAAGTTGACAAACTTACATTTGCAGTTGAAGAACATGTTCTCCGATACATTTTGTTTAGGAAAATATGTTATCCAAGTACATTTTATAAGTTGGTCGACTATTACTCGTAAACTTGTAAAGCCTACTTAGTCATGATAATTTTCTTTTAAACTTCGTTATATATACTACTATTGTGAATTTTTTCACACCCCCAAACATAACCGTTTAGCTGGTAGAGGGGGGGACACTCGAGTCGAGCAAAAATTAGCACTTTTCACAAACGAATTTTTTTATCAAAAAATTGTTAATGGAAACTATCAATATTTTTTTCAACACATTTGCTCGAAAAATGCATTTACGAAGCCTGTATGCATTGTTCGAAAGTTAAAAATTACGCACCATACCACGGAGCGTGCGGTAAAATAGGTACTCTCACCTAATTACCTACTTTACCGCACGCTCCGTTGTATAGCACCGTGCGTTTTCTTTACGGTTTTTTTTTTATTTCCATAAAAAAAAATAAAGACTTCCACCAAAGAGTTTCACATTATGAGAATAAACAGCCTGACTGATCGAACCTCCTTGGAAGCGCTTTTGATCAATACGTTGTCTCACTTTAATACTTATGAGTAAATGAGACGAAAGATGTAGTTCTAATTTCCACCACGTGCATGTGGCGCCATTTGTAAATTCACGCCATTTTCATATTAGGAACTTCAAAAATTGTTGCGACTTTTCTACTGATAAATAAAGCTTGTTTAATTACATATTGTACTGTTTTCTCGCAAATGTGTTGAAAAACATTGTATGACACACGTGCAGAAATTGGTGTTTACAAACTCGTGACTATGGTAAGCCCTCGGCTTCGCCTCGGGCTTACATTCGTCTACTCGTTTGTAAAAACCAACTTACCGCACTAGTATCATAAATAACTATTAAAGACCAATTTAATGATACCCCAAACTACGGGGTACGCGAAAAAAAAAATCATCCCCACTTTACGTGTACAGGAGGTACCCTAATAAATAATATTTTACAAGATTTTATTTTACCACTTTTTTAGCGCAACAAATCCGTATATTTACACCAAATTACAGCTCTCTAGTACTGTGCGTCTCTGAGCTAAACTGCGGACAGACGGACGGACGGACATGGCGAAACTATGTATAAGGGTTCCTTGTTTACTACGGAACCCTAAAAAAGGTTTTCTAGCGATGGCTTTTGAACATGATTTATCAAAATTCGTTCGAAGTTCATCAGCTCTTTATTTTTGATTTACGTAATCGATTAATACTATTCCAGTATTGTTTAACTTCTGTAATCTCTAGTTTATTTGTTGCGAACGCAGTACCTAATCGTGTTTTTGTGATTCGATAAGCTTTCGGATTGCTTGAAATGAATGAAAATCTAAGACTTACCAACATAGTTGCATGTTTTTACCTATATCTAAAAAAATGTAGTTCTACGTTTTATTTTAGAATAGTTACACCATGCAGTAGTAGCCATCAAAAACTCGTATGCATTACAATACATATTTGTGAGTTTATGAATTACCTACCTAGGTCGTATTTTGGTCATTTTTCTTTTCTACCCATGGCCTGTTCTTCCCCTTACTTATTTTGACATTTCGTTAGAGGAATAACGGTTCGATTAAAATGCCATTTTTTATTAAATTAAGTTCTGTACGATCCATTTGCAAACACTTTTACAAACTGCCAACTGATTTCCCTTTTTCAAACTGATTTCAGTGAATGAAACGCACCGCTTAGTGTTGGACACATCAAGGACGTTGTTCGAAATCAGCACGGACTGTGACTTTGTGGAGTACATGCCCATCATGTCCGCGATCTTCGCCGGAGTATGGATCACGCTGTTCACCATGTGCCCTCGCGGAGGACGTACTAGAACTGGGTAAGTGACAAACTACACGTTATGCGCAAAGTTGGTTTAGAGGGGCCTGGGGCATGTCTCATGAGGTACCTATAACCGTGACGTTGAACGTAAAGGGCCATTGAAGGATCACCGTGGATTTTAGTCAGTATAAGTCTGACAGTCCCTCTCGTCGTGCCCTGGGTGAAGTGTAGGGAAGGCGCAGGTAATAAGCTAGTTTAGTTCGCAGGACTGTCTCATTAGGTAACCGGGACCCTGAGACGTAAAGGGCTATTGAAGGACACCGTGGATTTTACGAGTAGTCAGCACAAGTCTGAGAGTCCCTTCCCATTTTAATGATTTTACCACGGTAAAAATAGTTATTTGTTATGCATGGCTGCAAAGTTGATTTTTGGCGCGAGTACTTGAATTGAAAACTGAGCGAGCGAAGGATTGTAAGATTGAACCGCGAGAGAAACGAGCGGTTCAAATATAGAATCCTGAGCGATGCGAAGTTTTCAAAGGTACGAGACGCAGAAAAACTTTGCTGCCGAGTGCAACACACAACTTTTCACCTCACATAGCGAGGAAATGAAGTGGGGCGGCTCGCCTGTCAGTGTAGAAAACAATTGAATACAAGACGTGTTCGAATTTTGAACACCACTTTGTGCTCTAGAGCACAAAATGGAGTTTTGCGCTCAGATTTTGAATGAGAAATAGAATCTTTCCGAGCGTGTGAGGTGAAAAAGTTTATTAGACGCAGCGTCCCAGTGAAAAATGCACATATTATTACCCAGGGTCCCGGTTACCTACCTTATGATACAGTCCTGCGAACTAAAGTACCTGCGCCTTGCCTATTTATGTATATAGCATTAATTTAGAATTTGACAATCCGCACGTGGCGCAATTATTGTTGTTTTCCTCATCTCTCCTAAGTATTTGAGTCACCCACAAGGAATCCCTACAAGACAAGTCATAAGTCGCCCTACATTTGTTGTTAATCCCGGAGACAACAACAAATTATTATCAACGAGTCACGACTCGTAATTGGAACAACACTGGTTGGCTGAAGTCCAACGAGGTCACAATACGGAACTTTTGACAAATCTCGTTAGCGATGTCGGGTAATTAAAAAAGAAAACTTGTCTTGCAATACAGCGTCAACCGCGTCTTGATTTTTTTTTAATTTCTCAACATTTAGTTATTTTTGCTTATATTTCAACAACCTGTCTATGCTAACATTTTTAAGAGGTATGATTTGTTTGTGTGTAGTAACTTATGATCCTAACGTTTTTTTTTTTTTCTAGTAGAAAGCTACATTATTCCTGAGTGCTATAAATTAAAATTAAATCATAATCAAAATGATTAGCCAAGCTATCACGCAATTAATTTACGAGAAGTTCAGTAAGTCGGAAAATATAACAACGCGGGCCTGCAGCGACTGTGTTTTAAGATGCGGGCAAAACTTAACCCTTACGATGTCGCGGACAACTAGTTTTTATTAAAAGCGCTCCTATTAAAGCATAATTCGTCTGATAATCAGCTTGGTTTTGCTATTGTTTCAGGCTACAGCAACCATGGCGTATCCTGCCCCCAGCGCTGATATTCGCGCTGGTGATGGTGGGGGTCACTGGACACAGCTTCACGTTAACAAATAGCGGCCTACACGCTTTCTGCGCAGCCTTCTATGACGTGTCTAATTCTACCACGTGAGTATCTGCACCACAGTTGCTTTTCTCCATAAGAACCCTCATCGTACGAGGTGCTCCTCGACGAGGCATCTTTAAGGCCCGGCGCCCACTATCGAGTATCGGCATCGGCACAGCTGAGGATTTTAGGTGATAAAAAGCATTATACATTATCTTCATGGCAATAAAGTAGAAATTGCCGATGCAGTAGCCTCAAGCATACCGAAACATCTCTCACCCTAAACGCATATTACCTGCTCCGTTCCGTCGTGGGTAATACTAATGAAGTAGTTAAAAATGTTTGTAAATGATTTTTTTTATTTATTTATAGATAAACAAAATCATTTACAAAATATCTCGCCTGATGGTAAGCGAAGATGTGGTCGACGATGAAGCACGTTCAGCACGCGTAGCATGGCGATTCTATCTCTATTCTACCAAGAAAAGACAAAGTTATTTCATCGTTATTCCTATACAAATCGACTGTTTTTTTGCACAAGTATGACACGATTATTACACCATTAAAGAATAGAAACATATTTTATCTCTTCTATATTTTAAACATTGATATGCTTAAATCGATAAAAATCTTTTACGTTCTGTCATTTTGTCTATTCTCGCGTCGACAAAACCCGTTTCTACGGCGCCATGCTACGCGTGCTGGATGTTTAATTTAACGTTTAACATTCCCTCGATACAGGCATCATTAGGTCTTTGAAAAAACCGGTTTCTATCAAGTTATCTTTTGTACCAGGTGTTCATCAGTGAACGCATTCCTGGAGCCAAGTTGGAACGCGACGTGGAGCTTCAGCGGGAGGGTGGCAGCGACACGCGCCGCCTGCGCAGGAGTGCTGGCCAGCTGGGCGTGTGGCGCCGCCCTACTGCTGGCTCGTTGCCTCGTCGCTCCGGACTTCGTACTCAGGCGCACTGATGTCTACATTGCTAAGGATCCACAACAGGTAAGAGCTCAAGAATGGACTTCAACATGAGGGAGCTTCCCGGGCATACGGGCGGCGAGTTATGGGTGACTCGCCGTCCGATCATGGACCATGCCCGGGTCGGCGGCACGTTGTGTTCGCGCGCCTCAAAGAGCTGTCAATAATCTGACGGGGTAGAAGGGCCAAAGCCTGCCGGGGTCGCGGGACTGTCTCACCTGGTAACCGTGGCCCTGGTACGTAAAGGGCTATTGAAGGATCACCGTGGATTTTAGTCAGTCAAGTCTGACAGTCCTCCCGCCCCGGGTGGGACGGGAGGACTCATTTGATGGTTTTACCACGATAAAAAAGGGAGCTTCCCCAGGACGCGAAATCGTCCTTGCTACTACGATTTAGTGATGCAATTCGATTAACTTGACGACTTCGTCGTGGCGAGCGTGTTTTGTTTTTCATCTACCCGTAGACAACCGCACGTTATAATAATATGTCCAAATAATTATGTCGTAGTGGTAAGGATGATTTTCACTTGTAGTTGAAATCTGTCGAATTGCGTCAAATATGGGTACACCGGACTGACAAATGTTGATGTTACGGCTCCACACGTAAGCCGTGTTTGCCGAACAGAAGGAGACGGCGCTATACCAGAAAGCAAGACGCAAATAATTCTATCTCGTTTCTTAGTATAGCGCCGTCTCCCTCTGTTCGGCCAACACGGCCAACGTGTGGAGCCGGCGTAATGTAGTTTTTTTTAGATTTATGGCACGATTAGCGCAGTGGCTGAGAGATCGACTGCTGCGTTGTATCGCGGGTTCGATCAACAAACGGAATAAAATATTTGTATGATCTAAAATTAGTTGTTTAGGGTCTGGGTGTTTGTGTATGTGAATCTGTTTGTAAATGTACGATAAAGAAAGAAATTCCTAGTTTGGGGGTAAGCTAGCGGTACTGCTGATCATTGAAAGTTCGATTTCTAGATTAGGAAAGTTTATTTTGGGCTTTCCTTGAGAAAACTTCGTATTTGTGCCCGATTGATGGCAATTCACTAACCCGCTCGTATTGATACTTCAACTTAATATTGTCGTAAAATACGAGTACCTACACCTCTTACAGCTAATGTTAATATGATTTTGTTTATTCATATGATCAATTATTCAATTCTTTACAGAAAGTCATTCCACATCTGTTGAAGTCTCAGAAATACCATAAGCGGTCGAACCAAAACTCGCCAAGCAAGAGGGACAACGCGTCGATGCGGTCAGAACCAACAGCCACGACAGAGTTGGTCACAGCATCCGTGGAACAAGGAGAAGACACCGCCCCCACCTCACTGACGGTGACCCCCGTCACATCGCCACGGAAAACTGACGACATTGAAATGCAAGAACGCATTAATCATAATTAATAGAATTGAATATGAAAATTATGAACCAGTTGACCAGAAACAAAAGATTTTTCTTTATTTTGCGCTCAAATCATGTTAGAGAGGGCGCTGTTGACAAACATTTGCAAAATAAAATTATTGTTCTTTTTTTTAAGTTATGGCGTTATTTAGCTTCATTTTGTATATCCTGTACTTGCTTTTAAAGCTATTTTGGCCAGTTTATAGCTAGAGTTATCGTGTTTATACGATTGTAGGTCTTCCGAAACGCTTTTTTGAAACGATTACAATAAAAACTTATATTCAAAAGCGAGTGAAATTATTAAATTTTATTTTTTAATTCTACATTTTTAATGAATGAATCGTCCATGTGTTACCGGCACTGGTATCTACTTAAGTTTACAATTTTATAAATTAAGTAAGTAATTAATAAAATTATGCCATTTAGGTTACAAATAAATCTATACAAATCCTAACGCAACAGCTTTATTTTATTTCGTTTCTTAATCAGTTACAGCTTGGCCAGAACGGATTGAAACGGAACTAAAATTTTTATTTCTGACAGCGTTTTAAAATCTTTGATATTTGATGTAAACAAAGACCGCAGGTTTGTTAGATTTATCATTGTGCCATAAAACTAACGTAATAAGTGAAAAAAAATAATATAAAATCATTCAAAGTGCTGGTAGCGCGAAGACAGTGGCGACTTCCGGTTTTCTACATTTTTATTTCAAGCTGTACAACAATTACTACAGTTTGGCAAATTAGAGTCGAAAACCGGAAGTCGCGACTGTGCTCTCGCTACCAGCACTTTGAATGTTTTTTTTTTTCACTTAGTTACCAAAGGTTAAAACGGGAACTATGACTCCGGTGTCCGTCAGTCTCGCAGACTACTTAGAGATAGGTACTGGTCTGTCTGTCTCAGTGGCGGCCTTAGGGGGGGGCGAACCGGGCAACCACCCGGGGCCTCGCGCTTGAAGGGGGCCTCGCGCAAAAACCAAGCAAAAGAAAAAACTACTAATTTTTAATTAAAAACTTTTGTTTTTGATTAATTAATTATGTTATAGCCTTAATGAGTACTTAGGCTATAACACTACGGCAAAATTAAATAAGATTTTAGTTTTAGAAAATCAAACCATCTATTTTTTTTTTATATATCATCTCAGAGTTGGTTAATTTTGTAAATCTTTTATTTAGTACAATAATTTTGTCGCCTGAGCGTACGGCTATTTTAGGTTAAATCCGGTAGTTCAGACTTGTTTATGTTGTTGGCCCAATCAGTGACGTAGCGAGACCGAATCTTGGAGGGGGCAAGACGCATCTGCGAGGCCCTTTTCTTTGATGGAGGATGAAAAATATCGCGCAGATTCGTGATTTTTTTTAAGCCCGTCGTATGGGTCACCGGGTGCGAGGCCTCTTTTTTTTTGATGACTTGATGATAAGATCGCTTTGCGAGGCCTCTGCCTCTTTCTGTTCACAGTTAGAAATAAAAAGTAACCAAGTTATTATGCAACTACGGGGCCTCGCGCGAGAAGCGGAATTGCTAGACCTAAATATGATCGTCGGCGCAATCAGCTTTCGCTCTATCAGTTCTCAGTTAGAAATAGTAGTAGAAGTTAAATTATACTGGGTAATAAAGTTGAGATTGCCGTTGTCAATTTTATTTTATTTTATTAAATCTCTAAGCGCGAGGCCCCGTCATGTCCGAGGCTAGCTAGGGTCCACTAAGCCCCCGCTAAGCTACGCCACTGGGCCCAATGAATAATCAAAGTTTGAGACCTCAAACACCGAACGTTATAACTTTGTAAAAAAATTAAAAAAAGCCGTTCTTTTTTGAAAATTTTGCGTTTATGACCGTAAAGGACTAGTTGTTGATAATAACTTCTCAGAACGGTTTCATAGATGCCTATTGCTACAATATGAGAACCGATTTATTAAATATCTGTAAACCCAGTAGTTTCAGAGTTGAGCTTTTCAAATTTTTTATTTTTTTCGAAGTTTGCAATTTCTTGCAATATTTAAGACACCACTTGAGTAACTCTGGCGGTATCTCGAATCAAAAACAAGTGTGGAAGAGGCAAAGCATCAGAGTTGGGATGTCTTAGAACTTTGTGACTTTTTTCGAAAAACTGAAAAAATGTTGGGAGGGCTTATCTCGGAGACTATAAGGTCTACTGAGGTATTTATATTCACTCTTCATTAGCCTATAATGTTCCCACTGCTGGGATACAGTCTTCCTTTCTGTAAGAGGGGTCCATAATCCACCACGCGGGCCCCGTGTGGGTTGGGTTTACACATGTCTTAAATTTTTTGGTTTGAGGACATGCCGGTTTCCTGACGATGTTTTCCTTCATCGTTTTAAGAGCAATGTTGATAAAATAAATACACAAACTAATCTGGGCTGGGTTCGATTCCGCGACCTACAACTCGTAAGTCGGGTCGTCGCTATCACCGCGAAACCGCTTGAGACGCACACACCCGCAGTTTGAAAATGGATTTCAAGGTAGCAGTGCGTGTTGTTGCTCTGATAATAAGAAATAGAAAAGAAGACGTCAACGCAAATTTCGAAAATATTGGATCCATCCACTTACTGGGCGTAGATCTGAGAAAGGTTTCTTTCATAAGAATTATCAAAACTTAAGAGACCATCCTAATAAATTCGTATTGTGGTTCGTTTAAAACAAACTCCGACTCGGTTGAAGACATGTGTGAAATTGTGCGCCAGCGCACTGCTCTGCAAGACGGTCTACCGAAAAACAGCCCGCGGTTAACGCCAGTGCGTACGCGTCAACTAAGTTCTATTGATTACAGTTTTGCCGCGGCTTTTACCCGCGAGCATTTTGTAGCAAATCACGGTTTTAAAATCAGTCGCGGGAAAAAACCACGGTGCGGCCGCTTGTATTAGTTTTCTAGGGGCACAAATTCACGCCACTAAAAACCACAGCGGTTTAACCGTAGTGCGGCCTAGGCCTAAACCCCTTCAAAGTTATTTTTCGAAAAAAATAAAGTTGGAAAACATTCCAACTGAAGACATGATATCAGATGCCGCTTCCACATTTGTTGTAAAAAAAACGTTGATATGAGATACTTTCGAAAAGCGCTAACTCGGAAGCTTTTGGGTCTAAAGAAACCATTTTAGTCTCATATTGTAGTAAATTTATTCTACTTTCAAACGTCGTGCATAAGTTTCATCAAAGTAGTAAACTAGTTCTTTAAAAGTTCCTGTATGAACTGTAGAATGTTTTAAAACTCAAATTACATTAATTATTTTATTGTATAACTTTAGCATTTGTCCTCAAACATGACTTGCCAAAGCTACTTTCGCATCACATACTTTTTATAAAGTGCAAGGGGCCTCGCAAAGACTTGCCGCCCGGGGCCTCGCAAGGGGTAAGGCCGCCTCTGGTCTGTCTGTCTGTGCGTCTATAGTATCTCATGGAACATGATCAGGGGCCGGATTACCCCAAAAGGCAAAGTAGACGACTGACTAGGGACCCCATTGCACAAGAGGCCCCGTGCACGCACCAAGAAAGAGAAGTCGCGTTTCAGCGAAAATTAGTAGTCTTCCTTGATCACAAATATTATAACCTCTATCTTTTTTTTAATTGACGGTGCGATTCATAATCTTTTCAACAAGTTTTCCTGTGGGTAACCCAATCCTCACCTACCACCATCCATCTGCAGTGGCGGATTAAGAGTTTCCGAGGCCCTAAGCACAGAGCCTGTGTAGACCCTCTATTGCTTAAATTGGGAAGGTAGAATGTATAAAATTAAAGTTTCATCAAAATAGAAACTGTAGTAGGTATAATTTAAAACTTAAAACTTTTTTTTTTCTCTTCTCTTATCTTAGAGAAGACAAATTTGAATTTTTGTAGACCAAGACAAGATTAACTAATATTATAAGCATTTGCTATTGAAAAATGAGCTATCAAAAACAAAGCCATGAAAAGCGAACCTCAACCTTATTTGAAGCGCGAGCGTAGCGAGCGCGAAAATTTTTAGCTTTTTGGAATAGGACACGGCAATTCTTCATAGAAGAGCGAACGCAGTGAGCTCTTAAAGTTTAATGTTTCCGGACTTCAAGTTTTAATTTAAAAGTGAGATCAAACATTTGAAGTCTTTAGTAAGTACTTAAACCTAATCCTATTTAAGTTCTCAACTTTTATTTAAAAGTTAGTTTTGGATTTTTTTGAATTTTTTTTTCTGGGCCCTTGGCTTTGGCGCCCCTAAAGGATGGCGCCCGTGTGCATTGCACACTTTGCACATATGGTAGCGGGAGCCCTGCATACACTTATGAAATTTTGCACATTAATTGTTCAGACGCTGATATAGACTAACATATCCGAAAACTGGGCAGTTCTGGAAATATTACATACATACGGATCGAATTGATAAACTCCTTTTTTTAAAAAAAATGAAACGCCAGCAGAGGATGGAGGCCCCCGGAGAACAGGGGCCCCAAGCACGTGCTTGTAGTGCTTATACGTTAATCCGCCACTGTCCATCTGCACCGCTTTTTCCGAGTTGCGTACCCACAGATTTGGATTTAACTTTACACTAATCCATCCTACCATTTATGACATAAAATGGCCTCCTCTGGCAAATGCAAACAATTTTTTTTTTTTTAATACTACTGGTAAAACTGAGAGTAGACTAGATTTTAATGTCTTTGCGATTAGACAGCAACCAAAGCACTACAAACTATCCCAAACTTAATTTTCGCAGTAGAAATTGAATTTCTATTTCTGTGCTAAAGTAGAAAATGTGTTGAAGACTTTTCACAGATTGGAGTGGTCTGGAGTAGTCTGTACTGCGATCCTTAACCACAGAGAGGTAAATGGTGATCCGATCTTCGATTCTTTCTAGTTGAGTGGGGTCAATTTCAGGCAGCTATTGCGCAGTCCATACTTCACGTAAATCTATGTCACGCCCATAGGCAATTTAAAATCTGCTGCCATGTCAATGTCATTACCATAGACATTACTGACAAGTGACAGCTGTGGGTGACAATGACACTGTCGTCCGCAGTCGTCCGTCACCTGATTTCTCCGGCACTTCCACTTCGAAGGAAAACAAAAAAAAAAAAAAAAAAAAAATTGGACTTCGTCGGTAGTTGGTGAAGGTATAACACGCTTTGTGTGTCCTAAGAATATTTTCGAGTTTAAGTGGATCTAATTGGTGTGAAACTTTGTCGAGAGTATTCCTAGTGTTTGTGTTTGTCCGTAAGTTTAGTTTATATTTGTTTTTGTCCATTTTTAACTCAAAATGAGTTCCGAAAAAAACGCCGAACCGCCCGATCGTGGGCGTCCTCCCAGTCCTTTCGATTTACCTCCTACCCTCACAATCACACTTCCTCATGATACCCATGTACCTTCACAGGAATCTGATATGGAGATTGAGACGCTTTCTCGTAAAAGAACCGCTGATTCACCAACTGTTGCTGCAATTGTACCCCCGAAAATTTTAAAAAGTGTAAATGATAGACTGATTTATACACCAAAAGATAATCCTCCGTATATTGTTCATGTATCTCTCAAAGATAAACAAACATCAGATACTGTACTACAACCGGTGAAGTTTGGTATGTTCTTGATGACACACAATATCAGTAACATACACCTGGATGGGGTCAAACGAGTAGGAAGGAACCGGTTGTCAGTAGAGTTTAAGTCTCATCAGGACGCTAATAGTTTCCTTAGACAAAAAGTCCTAGTAGAACATAACTTTGTTGCATCCATTCCACTTTTCAACATCACTAGGATGGGTATTGTTAGGGACATACCAATTGAATGGACTGAGGAGGAGATCATAAAGAACGTCAAGGTTCCAGAAGGATGCGGAGATGTGATTAAGGCCAGACGAATGAGCAGAAAGGTGACCTCCTCTGGGATAGCAGAGTGGAAGCCTACTCAAACCGTTGTACTTACTTTTGATGGCCAAATGTTGCCAAAACGTGTATACTGCTTTTACTCTGCTCTTCCGGTCGAGAGATATACATACCCAACGATACAATGTTACCATTGCTGTCGGTTTGGTCACACCCGCAATCTTTGCAGATCAAAGCCAAGGTGTTTCAAGTGTGGCGCGGACCATCCAGGTGATGGGTGTGAAGTCACACCTGAATCTGGATTCTGTGTCTCATGTCTTGGGAACCATTTTGCAAATTATAGTGCTTGTCCGGAATTGGGCCGACAGAAGAGCATCAAAGCTCTGATGGCAGAAAAATCTATTTCATATGCGGAGGCTAGTCGAGTTTTCCCCCCTGTTTCCAGATCTTATGCCGATGTCTCAAGATCCCAAATTAAAAAGTCCCCATATAATAAACCACAATCCCATTCCCAACCCCCAAGTCCAATACCTGCATCCCAAAAATCATACCGTAAAACAGTATTTTCAACACCAAAACCACGTGCTCCCCTCTCACCTGGATATAATAAACAGGCTCACCAAGATTTAACTCAAGATTACTGTTTTTCTCCGTCTAGAAATGGCTGTGGCTTCCCAACGGAAGATCCTGAGCCAACTTTATACAGACATGAACCTTCCTCAAAAAATATATTAGACCTCATTACAAACATGCTAATATCTGCTCTTGCTAAACCAAATCACTCTATACCTGACCACGTTGCCTCTAAATTGACCAACATATTAAATTTAATTAATAACATTCCATCCTCTAACATTCCTTCAATGGAACGTCAGGAGTATTACTCCCAGGAAACCTGATCTTTCCTTCTTAATTAATAAATATAAACCATCAATCTGCGGCATTGCGGAGACATGGCTTCTGCCTGGAAGTAATTTCAGGCTGCCATGTTTTAGCAGTGTTCGTAATGATAGATCTGATGGATACGGAGGATGTGCTTTGCTCATCAATAGCAAAGTATCATTCTCCCAGATTCCTCTACCCTTCGTTGGTGACAACATCAATGTTGTTGCTGTTAAGGCTGAGGATATAAACATCTTTTCCTTTTATATTGCGCACCCACAACTAGAACATCTCTCGACAATTAGAAATATACTGTGCAGTGTCAGCGGTCCAATACTTGTCATGGGTGATTTTAATTGCCATCACTATCGTTGGGGATCAAATATTTGCGACAATTTTGGCATAGGCTTGCTGGATATGTTGGATGACCTTAACCTCTGTGTCATCAACGACGGCAGCACTACGCGCAGGTCTTCTCCAGGACAGAATAATAGTTGTGTTGACTTGACGTTTTGTTCGTCCAATATGTCTAGCCTCCTCATTTGGCGTCGCTTGAATATGACCTATGGAAGTGACCACTACCCCATCATGATTGAAATCCCTTCTAAAAATACTCCTTCTAAAGTATCCCCTCCCCTTCTTAAATATCAGTTAGTCTCACCAGATTGGGACTTATATTCCAAAATTCTGGACTTAAGAGTATCCGCACTCCCAAGAATTAACAGGGATAATGCCCAGGAATGCTTTTTGTCCTTTTCATCCACCATTTCTTCTACAGCAGATGATTGCTTCCCTCTCAAAAAAACCCAATCTGGTAAAATTCCTTCTCCACCATGGTGGGATAGGGAATGCACTGACATGATCAAGGCCAGAAAGGAGGCTGAAAGGACCGTTAACAACAATATGAACCTGGAAAATCTCATCGCCTTCAAACAGATTTTGGCTAAGTCAAGGAAAATGTTTAAACAAAAGAAACGAGATGGATGGTCAAAATACTGTAGTTCGTTGAGTCCATCTACCCCGGCTTCGGTAGTCTGGCAGAAGATTAAGCGCTTTAGGAGTAGTTTTTCACCTACCACTAGTTGTATCTCAGAAGAACTCGGGTACCAGTTTTTTACAAAAATCGCTCCACCGTACGTTCCAGATGAAAAGGAGAGTGGTGTTGGCATCGAGGATGTAGACAACACCAACGATCCAATGGACGTACCATTTCGTATGGAGGAACTAAAAACTGTACTATCTCATGTCAAGGACTCCGCACCTGGGGTGGATGGATTCCCTTACTCTTTCATTTCTAAATCAGGACCAAAAACCCAACAATATTACCTTGACTTGGCTAACTTCTGTTTTGTGTCCGGCTACATTCCCACAGAATGGAAGGTTCAAGTTGTCATTCCGATATTAAAACCCGGTAAAGATCCTAACGACCATTGCTCATACAGACCTATCGCTTTATCGTCCGTACTTATCAAAATTTTAGAGCACTTAATTAAAAATCGTTTAGAGTGGCTGGTAGAGAATAGGGGACTGCTTCCGCCGACTCAGTTTGGCTTCAGGAAAGGCTTAGGCACAGCTGATAGTGTGGGTATCCTCACATCAGCGGTCCGGCTTGCCCTCAGTAAGAATGAGTCGGTGGTTGCTGTCTTTCTAGACATATCGGCCGCTTATGATTCGGTCCTCCTCCCTGTTCTCAGGCAAAAGCTGCATGAGCTGAGAATCCCGGGAAGGATTTCTCGCATCATCATTAACATCTTTGCCAATCGTGTTATTCAATTAAGAATCCCTGGGTCAGACTCTGAAAAAAGAACAATCTGGAGAGGTTTACCTCAAGGATCTGTTCTGAGTCCCCTAGGTTATAATATTTTTACAGCCGACTTGTCTTCCTCCCTAAATTTTGACTGTAAAATCCTTCAGTATGCAGACGATATTGCGTTACTGGTCACTAGCAACTCCATTCAGGATGCCGCATCATCGATGAATGTCTCCCTCTCCTCACTAAACCAATGGCTTCTCGATCACGGGTTGTCCTTAAGTGCGCCAAAGAGCTCAGCAGTCATTTTTACTCGCAAGCGTTCTGTTCCCCAAATTGATATTAATATTGACGGGCAAAACATCCCCATTCAGGATAAGGCTAGGTTCCTGGGAGTAATGTTAGACTCGAGGCTGTCAGGTGTAGACCAGGTTAACAACACTGTCAAAAAATGCGAGCGCTCTGTGTCGGTGCTTAAGTCTTTGGCCGGAGTGTGGTGGGGAGCTCACCCCTACACCCTCAAACTGGTCTACAATGCACTGACCAGAAGCGTGCTTGATTACTGTTGTTTCCTTCTCGAGCCCTGCAACAAAGAGGCGCTTAGGAAACTGGACAGCATCCAGGCTAAAAGTCTAAGGATTGTTATCGGAGCCATGAAGTCCTCTCCAATTAATGCTCTCCAAATAGAATGTGCAGAACCTCCCTTACACATAAGAAGACAGTATTTGGCAGATCGCTTCTTATCCAAAGTTTTTCCCCTTTCAACCCATCCCCTTCTCCCAATTTTAGAGCAAATTAACCTATCCTTCAATAATTCCTCTTACTGGAACAGTAAAACAGTTCCCCTATTGATAAACAGGTATAGAGAGCTTAAAAACCTTTCTGCACCTGTTTGTCAATATCCAACCCTACCTGTCTTCTCCGCCGCATATGAATCGATTCATTTCGAACCAAAAGCCGTTTTGGGACTAGGTATCTCTAAGAATTCCCAAAGTGCGAAGGGCGACTTTGAGTTGGCTCTTAAGCGTTATTGGGAAGGATGGAACTTTTTCTTTACAGATGCTTCAAAATTATCCCAAACAGAATGTACAGGTGTGGCAATTTATTTTCAAAATTCTAAAATCGCTCTACTTTTTCAATGCCCGCCCGAATCCTCAGTTTTCACAGGCGAATGTATTGGCATTTTGGAAGCCTTACATTATATCAAATCCCATCAAATAACAAGGTCAGTCATTTTTTCAGATTCGCGTAGTAGTATTCAGGCCTTAATGCAAAATCAATTTCATAGTAAAATTCATAGTCAAATTGTTACAGATATTAAGAACTTGTTATTTGATTGCTCCCAAAACGGCTTGGACGTCGAGATAGCTTGGATCCCTGGTCATTCAGGAATTGTTGGCAATGAGTGCGCTGATTCGTTAGCAAAGTATGCCACATCGAATCCAACTGATCGGAAGCACTACGTAGCTCATAACTACGATTTGCGAAATGGGGCTAAACCCAAGTTGTACGAATCGTGGACCAAATACTGGATCAACTCCTCAAAAACCAAGGGCGTCTACTACGCAGCCATTCAGCCTGATATTCAGCGCAAACCTTGGTTTTTCAAATGCCCCAAATTGTCTAAGATAACTGTTTCGACCCTGTGTAGACTTAGACTCGGCCATTGTTGTAGCCCAGTATTCTTGAACAAAATACGTGTTCGGGACAATTCCCTTTGCGAGTGCGGTCTTGCGGAAGGTACTTTGGACCATATATTCTTTTCCTGTTCCTTAAATTCCAATTCTTTCGACTTGTATCTTAAAATCTCCAAAAATAACATTCCTCTTCCAACTAACTTTCATTGCCTGTTATCCCACTTCTCCCCCAAAATTATCCATATTCTAGCCACATTTTTAAATGAAAATAACTTGAGATTTTAATTAGTGTGTGATTGTAAATACATCTCTGTTTATTATGTATTTTATATATATCTGTACATATTGTAGATTAGATTATTGTAGAATAGAATATTAATACATACTAACACCATGTGTTCGTCCTTGCAGCTACTAACATTAAGCTACCCTGAAGTTTAAAGTCCGACGGCTCAACCCGCTAAGGAGCCGTCGCCACATGACACTGGCAGAGTAGTCAAGCAACTCGTTGCCAAAGAAGAAAAAAAAAAAAAAAAAAAAAAAAAAAAAATTGTGAAAATTTTGTTGTAATCTAAATACAAAATATAAAGTGATTATAGAAGATATATTTAGTGTCTAAAAATGATTCCGTTTACGAGCCAGGTAAACAGATTACTCTTTAATAAATGGACTAATTTCTTTAAATCGCCCGAAAATCCATCGAAAGTGTTATACCCTTTAAAAAAACGGGGTCTTGTTAAAGTAAGTGGCCCTGAAGCGGCACCTTTTCTTCAGGGTCTTATTACGAACGATATGAATCACTTTGAATCTGGCGCACGATCCTTGTATGCTATGTTTTTAAGTAACAAGGGCCGAGTTTTGTATGATACCTTAGTCCACAAATGGGGAACCGAAACTGATAATATATTTATGCTTGAATGCGACAAAAGTATTCAACATTTACTAACACAACATTTGAAGGTGTATAAGTTGAGAAGACCTATTCAAATTGAAGATGTAAGTGAGGTGTACAGATTATGGGCATTAGTTAAACCTCCACACAATGATTGTTGCGATATAGAATCGAATCAAAATCTGAGTTTATACAAGGATCCCAGGCTGGCAGAACTTGGTCATAGACTGATAACTACACCAGAAATGAGTCATGTTGATTTACGTCAAGCTGTTGGAAAGGATATTGTTATCAAAAATGATGAAGAAGAGTACCAAGCTCTGCGATACACATTAGGTGTGAGTGAGGGGGCTGAAGACTTGGCCCCTAGCACTTGTTTCCCTCTAGAAGCTAATTGTGATTACCTGCATGGAGTCAGTTTCCATAAAGGTTGTTATATCGGCCAAGAAGTAACTGCCCGTGTTCACCATACAGGTGTAGTAAGAAAAAGAATAATGCCCATTCATCTCTTGGATATTAAAAACGAGGAAGATCTTAAAAAAGATACCACAATTTGGGCTAATAATGAGAACGGAAGAGTAAACTTGGGGAAGTTTAAGGCTCATGCGGGTACTTTTGGTATAGGTTTAATTAGAATAAAAGAGGCACTAGAAGCGAAATCTATAAGTCTAGGGGAGAACCCAATTGAAGTTGCTAAGCCACATTGGTGGCCAGTAGAGGCTCCTAAAGAAAAGTTAAATGTGCTTAAAACTGAAACTGATGCAGCATGATGATCTCATAAACAATAAATAACATTAGGTAATACAATACCACTCAGACCCTTTTGACCATTCATTCATGCATTGAAGTATTAATTGAATATAGAATAGGTCTAGTATTACCCTGTGTATTGGTTTCTTTTCCTTAGACCACTCATATTAAATTCAAAATATTAATTTTCTATAACATTATTTTGCAGCTGTTCATGTAGATTTTCTAAGCAATAAATAAGATAAAAAAAAGAAGCAGCACCATACTCTACTTATTTATAAATATGGATTATTCCAAATCATATCTATGTTTGGGTTCATATTTTTTTTTTAAATCCTGCTGAATCAAAAATATTCTACAGAAAATACAATTATAGCAAAGATGAATTCAGTTCTATTTTCGAAGATAATTGTTGTTTGTATTATTTTATGAGTTATATGGTTTTAATCCTCTGTGCTCTCACAGTAAAGACAAGATTATTTTATTAATATGATATTACTTTTTTTTTACAGTAACATTATGGAAGCTAAAACACCAAAGGAAGAACCGGAGCACATTGTCTATGATTTCAAGTGTGCTTCATGTGGCCTAGAGGAAAAAACTCACTACAAAGGCACGAAGCCACCATTTTCTCGCAACATTGTGCTTAAGTACCCAAGTTATGTGATGAAGGACCCCTTCAGTCCACCAGGGAAAGGAGAAATACTGGTTCTAGGATCTGACTGTGTTATTTGTGAACAAAATGTGTGCATAAACAAAGAATGCAGTTTATTTTATAAAAAAATGTATTGTTTAGATTGTGCTAATAAATTATTAGAAACATTTCCTGTTGAAATAAAGAGTAAAATTGTTCAAATAAAGAAAAAGTAATTTTTTTACATTTTTTTTGTTTTATTTTGTAACTATTTGGTAGATCCTAATCTGTGGGTAGAGCTAGCCTATGTTATGGCGGAAGAAAGCCATGTCGTGGACGTGGCAAAATAAAGTACGAATTGCCGTGTATAAGACACACAATATCATCTCTAAGTCCGCGCCAAGACTAAGTCCTGCGGACAATTCGTGGTAATAGTTTTATCCGACTTAAAAAAAAAGGTTCTTAGTTTGACCTGTATGTCAGTCCGCGTCTATCTAGTTTTGGCTGAGCCGATTTTGATGGGACTTTATACCTTTATATTTTTCTTAAATGTGCATAAAACGTTGATACTGACTGAAGTTGCCAGACTTTCTTTAAAAGACACCACGGCCCTGAGACGCTAAGGGTGACTCAAAAAAAGGTTAATTATAATGGGAGGACAGAGGATTTTCCAAAGAAACAAGTGGATTAGTCGACACATCTTAAATTTTCCATAATTCGTTATATATTTATTGTACCAGAACATATCCGTACCGACCTGTCTACACCGACAGTCTGCTTCTTTAATCTTTATATAAAAGCACCCTATCACTGATACCCGACCTGGGAATCGAACCCAGAACCTCAGCTCAGCTCAGCGATCTCTGAACGCCCTTATCTTCTACTAGCTGTTGCCAGCGGCTTCACCCGCTACAACTCGAAAATTATCCCACGGGAACATAAAATCGGGAAACTATCTGTGTACCAAATTTTAGCCAAATTCGTTCAGTGGTTTTTGCGTGAAAGAGTAACAAACATAAAGAACTACATACACATACATACATCCTCACAAACTTTCGCATTTATTATATTAGTAGTAGGATTTACATTCTGTAGGTATATAAGGGTGTCAAAAGGGACTTTTGTTAAACCTTTATTAAACTGAATTTACAGAAATTCTGTATCTAATGTGCGAATGTAAAATAGGAAATTGAATGGTATTAATTTGCAATGTACTATCGACAAAGTTGAATCATGACCCACTTTGACAATAAATCGTTTCAATCCGTCAAATTGACAAAGATCAAAGTCGTTACCATGGATATGTATGTTTACGCGAATGTGGACCTTATTGTATTTGAAAGTCTTTAAGAAAATAAGCTTATGGTGGGTCATGATTCAACTTTCTCGATTGTACATAACGCAAGTATGAAGTTGCTGTATAGGCTTAGGCTACCAAATCATTTAAATTCCTTCAATTTGTTTTCGTAGACTGAGGAATATTGGGTTCCGGAAATAAAAAAACTCTCTTTATAAAATACTGTTTACTTTGGCTTTCCAGTCCGATTTACAGTATTTTCATTAATTTTCACAAATTGTATTCAATAACACAGTTATATTCGACCGAAACTCTAGTTCCAGTAACACATTTTAATATAATACACAAATTCAAAGCCATAAAATGAAATGGGGTACAATGGGTACCGCAAGTTGTTTGCGATCATCTTATGCCACATCTCATTCCAAAAAAAAAAATATAACCTTAAAATTAATAAAGATAATTACAGCATAGTTATATTAAGTTGTATATATTAATAAGCTCTAAAAACAGGACAAACTTAAATACACGTTTTGTCTTATGTTCCAGTCACTCCATTCTGATAGCACCACATTACTTTCATACCCCTTCGAACTGTCCAGTGACTGCACACCGCATGCTATACGATCATCGTAGTAATTAAAGGTATAACCCGGTTCATTGAAGAAAGGAATCTTAAATGGCGGCGCTTATCGTGTTCTCTCGCTCGCACACTAGTGCCGTCTATACTCACTACCGCGCGTAGCGTAAGCAGAAAAAAAATAGTCTTAATTTCTTGACGCGCTCAGTGATCTTTTTTAAGAATATTTACTATAGTTTTCTGTTATTTTCCCGTTGTTACCTGTTGATTATTGTTGTTTTAATTTTGTTTTATTGTTAGGTTTAGTTTGAGAAATTATTGTGATCCAGTCTTGTTTTAATTGTTTTTAATTTGAAAAAAACTTTAATTTGAAATCTTTTATGCTGACTGTACTATCTGTCAACGCAAGTACAAGCCGCCATTTTAGAATCCTTTCTTCAATGCACCGGCTTATACACACGGCTACACATGCTATGCAAAACCAGTTTGTCTTGGACTCACTTTATATTATCTTTCCGCACATTAAACGGTCAGCTGATACTAGTTTTGCACAGCTTGATGTGTAGTTGTGTCTTCAACAATAAAATAAAAGAAAATTCATGTTATAAAAGAAATTACACATTCTTTTGTTAATTCGTTTAAAGTCGAATTTATTGCTTCTTTTCGATAGCGAATTCCATAGCCACTATTAGCAGCTAAGACGGTGGTACAAATATGATATTCGAGATACCTTTAAAATACAATACATGGGAATTACGTACAACATTTATATTTTCACGATTCTAAACGACGAAGTAGATCTGTGATGGACTAATAGCGTAAATAGATCATGCTAGTGTTCACTATAAAGATATAAAATGGACAGGTTGCTCCGTAACGTCTTCAGGTAAATTGCCGTTATATACAATTACTATGAACCATACTTTCTACGTGAGATTATATGATTTATGAACACTAATTATTTAATCTTATTGAACTGGGCAGTGTATGTGATTCTGTTGTCACCTATGCGTATATTATTTAGTTTTACATTAAAAGAACTATGATAGCAGTTAAAATTGTGGGAAGATTTTTAGAATTTACATAAATTTAGGGTAAAATGTTTTATACAGAGATAGTTTTAAGAAAGAGGTTGTAGATCCGACTACCACAACATGCCTAACGTTCAAAGATCTGCCAATCAAATAATAGTACGCGCCTGGACGGGTGATTGTTTTTGTTCAATGTCGATTAGCGTTTTCACAAAATAATAGACATTATAAGCGGGGGTGGGGTATTTTTTGACTAATTTTATAGATTACAATATTTAAGATAAATTAACAAAAATGCTCACAGCCTAAATGTACATAATTATAATTTTGACATACAATATCAATTTTGCGACAGCCATTCACACACAAATACCATTTAATTACAGACACTAAGTAAGAAATGCACATCAGTTGAAGCTATAGCTATTTATAAGAAGTCTACGAGTTTCATAACAGAAGACATAGAGTACAATGATGAAATTACATTTACTTCACACTATATGAGCATATATTTAACATGAAAGATTATTATGAAAAAACTGAAGAAATAAAATTAAAATACAATGACCTAACTCTATAAAATAAATTGCTTAAAAAGTACGAAGCAGTAATTTTAAAAATACCACCTAGCGATATTGTATCGACTTCCAAAACATGTCGAATGAGACCGCAATTTTACAAAATAAATTAAAAAAAAGAATAAACCGTAAGATTCCTAGTTTAGTTTCACGTTCATAGAAACATCTAATTTAGATAATTTAAAAAAGGAATACTACAGTAATTTTCCTAATAGCCGCCAGCTACACCCAGTGTTTGCTTACAAATTAAATAAATAAAAGCACATCGACAATTTAGTAGTTCTATGAAACATAGACTTATTTATATTTCAAAGGAGTACTAATATTTTTTTTAATCTAAAGAGATGATGCAGTCATGTTTAGTTTCAATACAAATTCAATTTTTACACAAATCCTCAAAATTACAATGTTTCAATAATCTTCATCTATAAAGGTACCTAGTACTTTAATATTAGGGGTGCTAAACACCTGTTCTGGCCCTGTAGAGAAGTGGCTGCGTAAACGCTTTGTAGCCTGTAAAGGTTCTTAACTTTAATGTCTAGTGCGTAAAGTTGATAATCTATAATAGACTACTGAGCGTTTAAGTTAATGCTTGCCACTAGTTTACAGGGCCTGATTGGCAAACTTCGTTCAACACCGCTAAGTCGAAGAGGTTCGACACAATTTGAACTAAACCGAACCGCTTTTTCTCGAACGTATCTTTACTATCTTTAGATCTTAAAGTGGATCGGAATGCTGGGCTGTGAAAAAGATGGATGAGAAACGATTGCATGTAGCGGAGATGAGGATGTTAAGATGGATGTGTGGAGTAACAAGAATGGATAAAGTAAGGAATGAGTTTATAAGGGGCAGTTTGAAAGTGGCGCCTGTTACAGAAAAAATGAAAGGGAATCGTCTATCTTGGTATGGACATGTGATGAGGAGGGATGACAGTCATGTGACTAAGAGAGTGATGAGTATGAATGTTGATGGATGGAGAGGAAGAGGAAGGCCAAAGAAGAGATGGATGGATTGTGTAAGGAATGATATGAAAGAAAAAGGAGTAGATGATACTATGACGTGTGATAGGGGAGAATGGAAGAAAAAAACGTGTTGCGCCGACCCCAAGTAAAATGGGATAAGGGCAGGAAGATGATGAGATCTTAAAGTGAGATATTTACCATGCTTAATATTTCGGCACTGTTGCACGCGCCTTGATCACGGATAACGTATTAATGATAGTTTTTACGTTTTTTTTTGTATGTGTCGATTATGTCGTCGATAACTACATATATGAACATGTGTGAAGCACCCCTAATCATCGTGACAGTTGTAGCGCCTTTAACCATTTCATGGCACCTTTTATTTAGACTGCATTAATTAACAATAGTGCTGCACTCGCAGAAAAGACAGATCAGTGTAGTTTTCTAAATTATACTTTAGTTTGGTAACACGAAAGCTACTTTTTGTGAAGCAACATTCTACAAGTGTCTTATTGGTTTGTATGTTATTCGTATATACACCGACAAACCGCGCGGATGAATGGAGCTAGGGCCGCCCAACCGCACGTAAGGACCAACGTCCTTACTTGCGGTTGGGCGGCGTACCTCCACGAAATCCGCTCAGAACGTGTCCGTCCTCCGCGGCAGTAACTGGTGTCATACTCGACTTTGTTAATGCGTTTCCACCCTAACGTTACCATTACTGTCGCGGGACTAACGGGCCCAGAACATAAACGGCTATTGAAGGACACCGAGGATTTTTGTCAGTACAAGTCTGACAGTCTGTCCTGCCCTGTCCTGGGTGGGAGGACTCATTTGACGATTTAACAACGCGAAAAGAAACCATTTAAAGTTACCATTATAAGATATAACGGGATTTTTTCTATATTTTTTACTTTTTTTAGACTTTCCGAATATCTATTTAGGCACTGTTGCAAGCGCAATGATCGTATGTCTGCCAGGTGGCCTACCGCTCAAGGAACGAGATGGCGCTACATGACTTGTATAGCTCTGTCTCTTTCCCACAACCTAACTACTCACGCTATAAGACGTCATGGTAGGCCACCATGTATACGATTATCCAAAAAAATATCGAATAAATTATAGTTGTATTCTTGTCACACTCTAACACGTCTTTTCAGCGAGTGCAGTATTTTTCTAATCTAATCTATATCAGTCTGTTTTTAGAGACTAATACAGAATAGACATCGTCAATTTATTCATATACTACGAGTACGAGTCCTGCCGAAATAAAATGCACAACGCGAGAAAATTTCATCACAATTTCTTGATATGACACAAGAAATGACAATAGGATAAAAAACTTTTTGAAAAAAAAAAATTGAAACCCGTTAAAATCAAAAAATAAAGTTTGAAATAACTTTTCTTCCGGAAATTAGTGACTGTTTTTTTTTTCTTTTTTGCGACTTCCTTTGTTTCTCGTTTGATATAATGGCGCATCGTGCATTTAAATCTAGCCTTTTGTGATGATACGTCTGGAATGTATTCTAAACATCGATGTTTTATACAATCTCCTATTTTCTACGCGAACCAAATATTAGTACTTTGTCACTGTAATGTTTCAACCTAAATAATAATTACATCATATACTTACTGAAACGCAACGATCACAAATCTATGTTTATATACATTTAACTTACACATAATATTAGAAACAACCAAAAAAAAAGGTAAATTTTTCGTCACATCATTTGCATTTATCAAATGAGATGTCAATTTTAAATTATTTCTTTTTTATTTATAAGACAGTCTATGCAACGTATTTAAAGAAATACATTTACGTTCGTTATAAAATAGTTCAAACGCGGGCAGGCGGGCGAATGGTTGACGAATTTCGACCTTATTTTTAAGGGCAAACAGACGTTAATTGCCAGTGCCCGCAGATGAAATTCTTATTTTTATTTTGAGACATCTTGTCTGTGGGGTAAACAGATCTTACTCATAAAGGTTGATTCATATCGCGAGCATAGAGTATAAATGTGCATTCACACACATCAGTCACGTCACGACACCGTAACGTCACCGACAACGGATCGGTAACGGTTTGTCTAGTCACCAGTCATCACGTTGTTCGTCAGTCACGTCTCCGGTTTGGTTGAATCATTGAACACATACACTGACTGAACTGAGACGTGACGTTACCGGGTGTGTAGGATAAAACTATGAAATTGTATGGAAATATTTGACGTACCTGACTGGTGATGTGACTGATAGATCACGTGCCGGTGACTGGCCGGTGATTCGACTGACGTGAAAATCTTTTCTTTTTAAACCGGGCCTGTGACGTGACGTGACGGTGACTGATGACTGTGAATGCACCTTAAGGGTGCAAACTGACTAGTGATGATCAATTTTGTCCGTCGCTTCAATTTCTCAATTCATGCGTTGTAAATGTCCCAAAATTTGTCACAATATTGTTGATCAACCATAGTCTAATTGCATCACATTGTAAATGAGCATATAATTTTAAAAGCCTTTTTTTAATACAGGTTGTAAGGGACAGCTCTCTGCAAACATTAATGATGGTTTCTGCATGCATGGAAAGGCACCGTAGAAACGGGTTTTGACGAATGAAGAAAAGTTAAAATGCCAGAATGTAGAAAGAATTTTACCGTTATAAGCATGGTAATACTTTAAAATGTAGAAAGGAAATGTTTTTATTCTTCAATGGTGTACAAATCGTGCCATGATTGTGAAAAAAAAAACAGTTCAATTGTTTAGAAATAATTATGAAATAAATTCGTCTATTCTTGGTAGGTCATGCTACGTCCGATAGATGGTCTGAAGCCATGGTTAAAGTTCACTTGAAGCTGGCTCTTACAACCTGTATAGTCGTGTTCTTTTGTGTTAAACGCAGTGACCATAGGTCATTTACTTTTCATTTTAGAAATGAACATAAAATTATTGATCTTTATTCTTGCTCCATTTCCTTTTAATACTCTGTGCCCGCGTTATTTTTACACTTTAAAAGCTGAATTCTTTAAAATAAACAAAAATACGTGTACAATTCTGCCTAATCCTTCAGAGATTACAGGCATAAGTAAAACTTTAAACATTTCGCGATACATTTGGCAGTTCATAAAACAAAAATTCAAATACTATTAGCCGAGAGTTGAGATCGCGAAGTCACCTGTGTGGTGCAGCCGGGCGGGGCGGAGGCAGGGGGCTAGGGCTCCGGCGGGGAGGCGCCGGCCAGCGCGTCCAGTGCGTCCAGCGCCAGCGACAGGCGGGTGAGCGGGCCCGGGCCGCGCGGGGCCGCCTCGTCGGGCTCCGAGTCGGGCTCGGCGGGCTCGGACGCGGCGTCGTCGCCCGAGCTACCTGAACCGGACCCGCCCCTGGTCGCTGTGTTGCTGGGGCCGCCTGCGCATCCGCTTTCAGGCTCGGAGCTTTCTTCCTCTGTAATGTGTAAAGAGCGTTTCAATAAAAGACGGGAATCAGCGGTAAACTGGTATATTGAACAGGTATGCAACATAATGCGCGCAAAGGACACACATTCAAATATGGCGGTAGTGCCAACTTACAAACTATAAAAATTGCTATTCGCTACATAATGAAATACACTTCTCATCAAAAAAATCGAAACACTTTCGTTTTTATTGTTTTTGTCCTAATTTTTTACAAAAGAGAATTAATTCCATGAAAAAAAAACATTACTGTGTAGCTGGCAGTTTGGTCATTACAGTAAGAAGAAAAAAATCAAAATTCGAAATAATTTCATTTGTTTATCCTATAAATGAAATTAATCACTGTTTTGAGACAAATGTGTATTTAGGGTTGGAGTACGTTTCTCGTTTAAAAACTAAAAATTAGCGCTTGTCTTTAAACTTTCTGTTTCTTATTTCATTTACTGTGACTTTGGGACGTCTGAAAAAACTTTTTTTTCTAAAACATATGGATACTTCGCCCGCAGAAGCCGCCCAAGTGGTGGCATTGCTGGATTCTGGACTTAGTCAGCGTGTTGTGGCTGCAAGATTGCATCTAAGCTTATCATCTGTTCATAGAGTCTACAAACGCTATCGGGAGACTGGTTCGTTCACGCGCCGTTCAGGATCTGGCAGGAATCGGGTCACTTCTGAGCGAGATGATCGATTTATTGTAACAACTTCTTTACGAAATCGACGCCTTAACGCTTTTCAACTGCAGCAGCAGCTTCGCGTTGTACGAAGAGTAGCTGTAAGTGACTCTACAATAAGAAGAAGGTTGAAGGAACGCGGATTGGCACCGCATAAGCCAGCGAATGGGCCGAAATTAACTGCAGACCATCGAAGAGCGCGCCTTAACTTTGCACGCGAGCACCTAACTTGGTCATACCTTCAGTGGAGCAAAGTACTGTTTTCTGATGAGTGTAAAATTATGCTGTATGGTAACGACGGAAGGAACAAGGTCTACAGAAGAGATGGAGAACGCTTTGCACAATGCTGCATTGAAGAAAAGGTCAGCTATGGTGGCGGTTCGTGGACGGTTTGGGGAGGAATCAGCGCCGACGGTAAGACAGAACTTGCCTTTGTGTCTGGGCCACGGCTGCCTGCACTAAACTCTCATCGGTACATCGAACAGTGTCTTGAACCTCATGTGATGCCCTATGCACATTTTATTGGCAACGACTTCATATTCATGCACGACAATGCTAGAGCTCACACCGCGGGCGTCGTACGAGATTATCTTACCGAAGTCGGTATCTCCATTATGGTATGGCCAGCAAGAAGCCCGGACATGAATCCCATTGAACATCTATGGGATGAATTAAAGAGACGAATTCGAGCAAGAGATCCAGCCCCAGAAACACTTAGCCAGCTGCAAAATGCAATCCAAGAGGAATGGGATAATATACCACAACATGTGATCGTGACTCTCATCCGATCGATGAAGAACCGTATGGAAGCAGTAATAAGAGCTCGCGGAGGGAATACAAGTTATTAAATAAACGTTTCTTACATTTTTTTTTCATTTACGCGTGTTGTTTTACCCATTTCCTTCATATTCCATACAGGGTAAAAATTACTCATTATACAAAATACGAAACCTATGAAGACTTAATTTGAATTTAGAACATTAACATTAGGATTTAAAAACCTCATACTACTCACTATTAAATGACATTTTACATTTATTCCTAAATATACACATTTTTCTGATAATCCTTATCAAATCATAAACTGCGAGGTGTTTCGATTTTTTTGATGAGAAGTGTATGTTTAGAATAAAACTAGGAATCGTTAGAATATTTAGAATAGATACAAATGTTGCACCCATATCAAAAGCAAACGTCGATGACGCGTATTATTATATCTTTATACTTCTCGAGTTCCTAGATACTTTACAACTATGGTACTACACATCACTGTGTAGAATACACAATCGATTTAGTATATCGAAGTTTACAAACTGCCTTGGAAACAATAAGTTTATTTTGTACAAAAAATAGAACACTATGCGTAGCGAACTAAACATTTAAAAAATGCCTCTGGGCTAGGCTAAATATACGCATAGATGATTGTACCTGTAGCGTGCTGCAACCTCGCCCGTAGCGCGCATGTAACACGTTGCAGCTCGCGCGCCCTCGCCGGCTCCAGCGGTGTCCGTCCGTGCAGTAACGTCAGCGCGCGCACGGGCGCTAACAACGCGCGTAGAGGCGCGCGTGCGGCCGCGGACATGAGCTCCTCTAGCAGAGCTTCAGCCGCCCCGGAGGACCCGGCGCCCGGGCTGCTGTCCGCGCCGTCTGCGTTGTCTGAGCCGGTGGAGCCTCCGCCACCCAACTATGACAAACACAATTAAATACATTAGCTACAGTACACAATATGTGAAGGAAACTTAGCATACTATAAGCATTTACGATTTTATACTTCCGTAAAAATGTATCATTTAAATAAAAATCAAATAAATATTGAATAACAATTACACGGTCCAACAGCAGTCTTCAAATTGTGGCAGAAAACTCTCCTATTAGTAAAATGTTGTGAGGACTTTCACTATTATCATTAATTTAAGAATGTCCTTTCCGTAACATTTTTTTCATAGTCTTCTTTTATATTTTAAATACTAACAATAGTAAATTATTTAATAACACACTAGATTATTATTGTTAGAATTAAAGCTGACATCTTTAGAACCAACAAAAAATTTCAATCCATTCGAATTTTAAGTAACACATCACAGTGCCAGTTTACCAAGACATAAAAAACCTTGTAATAACTATAATGTTGAGAAATAATTTGTAAATGCTAATCTCAACGTATAATAGCGTAAGATCTCAATGATCTTTTAACTCATAAAAAACATACCTTAGGATAATAGTGCTGCATGAACTGGTAGATGACAGGGTCCTCCAATGACTCACGTTCGTCTAACAGCACAGCGTCCACATACTCCGTAGCGACGCTACACTCTAGGAGCATCTCTTCTAACTTGGAGTCAGCCTGCAAACAAGATAGGTTTACATAAATACAGATATTTTTTTAGTGAGCGGGATTATTCTTAGCGGCCATATTTTTTTAAAAATAGACAGTGCGAAGCGCCCGGGCCACCTAATACGCTGAAACACTAAAGGCTTTGCCCAACAGCGAACTTGGCGGGCCACGACACTAGCATGGCGTGTGATTGGCGTGCTAAATTACTGTGAAAATATATGTAGTCGTCACACAAAACACGCCACGCTAGCGCTGACATTTAGTGGTGCATCGAGGTTATTTTTATGGTTACATAGAGTCGCGCGACGCCCAGCACGCTGTTTGGCAAAGCCAAAGCAAATCGTAGAGGCGATCAGACTTAGCGGTTTTATCAGCTGATGCAGTCAATCAAAAATCATGAAAATTGCCAGTCTCTATGCAAGGAAGCAACAACAATATTCCGTCATTTCTTTTTTTACATAAAAATGGCGTTGCTCTGCATTGAGCCAAATCGACGATGCTTTTTAAATATTAAACGACCTATTTTAAATATTAATACAAAGTAACTCACAGGTGAAGAGGCGACCTCTTTCCAGAAAGCGGCGAAGTAGTTGAACCGTAGAGGCACGGCCTCGAGCGCGCACAGTGCTGACAACAGCACCAGTTGCTCCGACATGCAGCGCTGACTGCGAGCTACTCGGCAGCAGGTGTCTGAAATTAAAGATGAAACTAATTAGAAATAATAAAATAGAAAAATAGTTCTGTTTTTTTTTTCGTTTATATACAACGTGTAACTCAGCCCATGTCACTGAACAATGTTTGTTCTAAGAGTTTTGGAAAAAAAAAAATGTTTTTCATACAAAATGAGAAATTGATCGAGCCCATCAGTATGAAAAATCATTTTTTTTTCCAAATGTTTTAGAACAAACATTGTTCAGTAACATGGGCTGAGTTACCCCACGAGAGGTTTTGCGCTATTAACGTTACACGTTGTATAGAGTTACCCCACGAGAGGTTTTGCGCTATTAACGTTACACGTTGTATAGAGTTACCCCACGAGAGGTTTTGCGCTATTAACGTTACACGTTGTTTATAGGCTCGCGTTTGACAACTATCTCGCCTGATAGTAAGCGATGATTTGGTCGAAGGAGAAGCGCGCTTGCCTACTAATTAATAAAAAAAGTTGGTAGCCTGGTTAGAATACTGTAAGGATTTGTGGGTGCTTTTAGATTTTCAGTATTTAGAATTAGCGCTGAAAATTCAATTGCACGCTCAATGTTTTTGGAGTATTGGGTTGTTTTTTAGAAAGCTTCAGAAAGTCTTTCTTAATTGTTTTTCAATATCGAAATACTTGGAGAATTTTAATTAATTTAATTATGATAATTATGGTTAACCGAAATACCTGAAGATTCATACCATGTGGATCACGCCATACGGTATATGGTCAGAATTATGTGTTAAAACAACACTAAAGATCCGTAAAATAGTAGTTATAGCGATTTCATTTTGATTATCGTACTACTATTATTAAAGTAATTTAGTACGGTTGTCATCTTACTTTTGTAGTAATTGATCAATTTAATGCCGTGGCGATCGTTGGTAGTATTTAATTGGATATACTGACCTATAAACTTATGGTAAGGCCTATAGGACGTGGCCAACCGATGCGCATTATGCTTGTCATGCGAGGTGTGCGGTGCTATAGGTGCGATGGGTGCTACAGGAGCGTGTGCGGCGCGCGAGGCGCACACGTGCGGGTGGCGGGGCCGCGCCGCGCACTGCGCGCCCGCCGCCAGCGGGACCAGCGCGCCCAGGGCCGCGCCGCCGCCTATCATTACTACTTCCCGGAGAACACCTGGAAGGGGAAAACATGTTAGTTTCGGGTAATATGTATAGTTAAAATACACCTTACTCTTTTCTTATAATTAAGTTGACTACTCCACTAGTTACCTAAACACTCCGTCGTAGATTTACCTAAAATTGTTATACCAAAAATTTATTCACCCTCAATTTCGTATAAAACCCCTGTTTAAAAAAAGGAGGGCAGGACAAGAATTCTACCCTATAGGGGTCAAGTCACACCAAGACGCGACGCTGCGCGCATTGCACATTTCAATAGAGCTACTCAAAATTTAACACAAAAACGAATACATGAAAAGATACATATTTCGCAATGCAGCGCGATGTAGCGCGGCGCCGCCTTGCGTTTTAATACCGACTGAAAATCTAACTCTATATGACTACACGAAAAGTTACAAAGGCCATTGCCTAAATCAGGCCCACAGTGAACAGTACACTAGAGAAAAAATACTATATGCATTAATTTTGCCATAAAAAAATAGGTATTTATGTGTTTTCAAAGAACCGCCACTACAATCTACAATAATTCGTTAAAAAAAGTAACCCAATTGAAAAAAACGGAAGTTTTCTTGATTTCAACGCTGGTAAAATATTGCCAGCATCTAATCACATGTCAACTATTTTCATTAATTAATCGATTAGAATCGATTATACAAAAATATAATAACCTCACCGGCATACCCATTTGGCTTTTCTTGTATTTTAATAAAAAAGAACTACAATAAAACATGAATATACAAAGTAATGTGTGCTTGTAAAAAAAGAATTTAAATAATAATAAAAAATCATTCATTTAAAAAGGAATCGATAAATCGGTTCATAGTTTTTATTTTTTTGTGATAGTGACAACACTTATTTTAATTCTGACACTTACACTGACTGACACTGTCATGTTGCGCTCAATGTGAATGTATTTTGATTTTTCTTTAATTTCTTTTACTGCGACCTGGCTTTATATGGACTTGTTTCGGATTTTGGATACCGATTTATAACGTTTTCTGCAGTGACTGAAAAACATTGTGTGAATTGTGGTTTTAACCTAACCGAATTTCAAAATCATAGGTACGTTAAAACCTGAATAAAAAATCATACATACAGCAGTTGGTTGTACCAAGGCAGGTAAATAAACTAATCATAAAATGATTTTGCTATTGCCTACGCCATCATCCAATTATTTACGGATAATAATATTATTTCAGGTATCAAGAGACAATCTTGTTTGCCACAACCGCTGGTTGGTAGTAACTTAAGCCTTGTTCTGCAACAACACTTGGAAGGATATGTACGTCAAGGCAGCTGCACTAATTGTGGACGTTCTGTTAGACGGATAAGAAAAGAAGTCACTTATTAAGAACAGATACAGATAGATAGAGAAGTCTCATTAGAAATGTCATTATTAAATGGATTCATTGATTGATTGATTTTTATACCCTACTGCCTATAATAATTAGACAAAAGTATATTAGAAACTCTCCTCTACTATCATTATCAATAAACCAGTATTAAAAAAAGAAAACTTCTTGTATCTCACAGTCCCACACTTTTGCACATAGAAAATTAACCCCAAAACATTTGCTTTGTTTAACATTTCTAAAATAGTGGCCTCACTTTAAATGTACTTTTCAGATATCCTATATTATTAAGATTCTATAACACTGCATTTTTAGACTAATATTTGATGTCCGTTCTGGGCCTGGGGCACTATGGACCGTGGGCATTTCCCTTTGCAGTATCTTTACGTCACGGCACGCCGCGTCGTGTCTCAGTGTGAGCTGACCCTAAGTTTCGTAACTTATAATTCAACACAGTATTTACCTACATCCAAATGCAATCAGTAAATAGCTTTACAATAAGAACTTAGTTTTAAAAAACAGTACTATACGAGTACTACCGAAACGAAATCGTGGTCTAAGGACATAACAACTTTATTAAAATCGAACCTTACCACTGAGAAGCTAAAGTTCTAAATTGGGTGACATGCAAGTTTCGTCCAACTTTATTAAAATCGAACCTTACCACTGAGAAGCTAAAGTTCTAAATTGGGTGACATGCAAGTTTCGTCCAACTTTATTAAAATCGAACCTTACCACTGAGAAGCTAAAGTTCTAAATTGGGTGACATGCAAGTTTCGTCCAACTTTATTAAAATCGAACCTTACCACTGAGAAGCTAAAGTTCTAAATTGGGTGACATGCAAGTTTCGTCATCCAAAAATCGTGCAGTAGCTCAAAATAAAGTGTCTATGAGACAGAAACACATACCTAACGCAGCGTCCCTCAGATGATTATGCCTATGATGTAAGTTGAGCATGGTCAGCAGTCTCCTAGCACATTCAGGCCAGTCTTTACAGGCCAGTAGCAATGCTCTAGCCTCCTTATTATCACGTCTGGTCCGTAGAGTACGACACAACGCTCGTGCCCATCGTAAAGCGGCCGTTAGTTCAGCTCGCACGGCACCCGCGGATCCGCCCGCGCCGCCACCTTCTACGTAAACTGCGTGGAGACTGTGGAGAGCCTAGAGAGATAAAAAAATAGATATTTTATTTCATTGTTACTTTTTTTCTTCGATATTGTGTCAGAATATTCAAGTCCCAGAAAAAAGATACTGTATCTATGGGATTTCTCTCGCCCGCATATTTTTTATTTTCATTTCATTTAATGCATTTAGAGTTGACACCACCCATGATATTTTCTATTATCACTTTATTTTAAGACCAAATACATTTTAAACTGCTTTAAAATCAATGAATTCTTGAATGATTACGTCATCGATTGCTATTGCCACAAAATAGAAGAGTCGCGTTTTAATAGATCATTTTATAATTGATCTATTGGGGTATCCAAGGTATCACCTAATGCTGAGAGAGTATCTCTACCAAATATTTCCTTTATTTTTTTAGGCAGTTTGTGTCATGGCTATTCAGTGTTAAATGCTAAAGTAACCAAAATAATATCTGCGAACATAAAGGTATGACTGTCTCGCCTCACGGGAAGACTTCCCGAAGCCTCCTCTGTAAGTATATCACATCCAGCAAGTTTCCCTCGACCTTCAAACTCAGCTAGGAATAATGCAACTTACTTCAAACGTCATCTGGAGTCCGCCATTATAAACAACGTAAAGTCTGTCATCCTCATTTTCAACCAACGTGCAGAAAGCAGAAATTAACGTCGACCAACACGTCCTGCCATTTAAACCTGAAAATTTAACATATTTAGAACAACTGTGTCTAGAGCTTAGAAACACCATGGTATAAAAACCAGTGTCAGCTGACCTTTCATCGTATTGAAGCTCCGTACAACGCTAGGCCAGCTCAAGTTGTTACTGACTGATGTGCGGCCTACTGTACCATGAGTAATTGGGTTAGTAAAGGTTTTTCATTGAATATTGCTCACAATGGGGATGACGGCTGTGAAGCAGATGGCGCTAGTTTAGCTTGTTCCAAGAGCTGTTGAGATTGAGAATTTGTTAGTGTCTTTTTATACAATACTAGCACTACGCCCGCGACTTCGTCCGCGTGATTTTCGAACTTTGCCTTTGTGAATTTCGAGTCCCGGCCACCCTCTATATGGGATACTGTTGAAAAACTCTCAATCAATATTCAACAAAAATTCTATCAACCCGCAATATTCCGTCTTAGGTAACACCTAGACCATAAAAATTTAAGACTCCTAACTATCAACCCCAATACAATTTTTTAGGGATTTCAAATTTCGTATCATCCTCTCTTAGTGAGAACCTGTATCCTAAATAGAACACCCCTGCAATATTGAGTCCTCTAATTACGAACACCAAAGACAACTCCTAAGGGGTCGAATTTTGTAAAATTCCGTCTTAGTGAGAACCTAGGTCCTAAAACAACCCCCATGCTGAAACTCCTAGCATTTGTAGTAACAAAGTTTTATACAAACTGTCAACACCATAAACAGCCCCATAAGGGTAGAATTTCAGAAAATAGTGCCTTGGTGTGCATTTCCGTCATAAAAGAACAACCTTGCAAAATTTAATACTTACTCCTAGCATTTGTAGAAACGAAGTTTCATACAAAATATCAACCCCTTGGGGTCTATTTTCACAAAACACCCGCAACTACGTCCAAAAAAGAATCTCTATGCAAAATTTGAGTCTCCAAACTATCAACCCCGAAAAAGCCCCTTAGGGGTCGAATGATTATTTCCTTACCGTAACCCCGGAACGAAACAGGCTATGAAGGACACCGTGGATTTTTACCACGCTAAAAAAAAAAAAAAAAAAGGGGTCGAATTTCGCAAAACCGTATTAGTGAACATTTAGGTCGCAAAATTCGAGACGCCTAGCACTTGTAGTAACAAAGTTTCATACAAACTATCAAACACAAATACAAACCACTTTGGGGTCGAATTTCGCAAAATCCCGCCATGGTGTGCATCTAAGTCTTATAAAGGAACCCGGTGCAAAATATGAGGCTCCTCGCACTTATAGTATAACCTGGGTTCAATGAAGAAAGGATTCTAAAATGGCGGCGCTTATCGTGTCTTCTCGCTCGCACTCTAGTGCCGTCTATACTCACTCCCGCGTGTAGCGTTAGCAGAAAAAAAATAGTCTTGATGTCTTGACGCGCTCATTGATATTTTTTAAGAATATTTTCTATAGTTTTCTGTTATTTTTCTGTTGTTACCTGTTGATTATTGTTGTTGAATTTTGTTTTATTGTTAGATTAAGTTTGAGAAATTATTGTGATCCAGTCTTGCTTTTATTATTTTTAATTTAAAAAAAACTTTAATTTGAAATCTTTTATGCTGACTGTACTATCTGTCAACGCAAGTACAAGCCGCCATTTTAGAATCCTTTCTTCAATGCTCCGGCTTATAACAGAGTTTCATACAAACTGTCAACCCCAAAAACAACCTCTTAGGGATCGAATTTCGCAAAATCCCGTCTTAGGGATTACTTACGTCCAAAAAAGAATCACTGTGTAAAAATTTGAGACTCAATTCTATCAACCCCAAAAACATCCCCATAGGGGTCCAATTTCTCAAAATTTCCACCGTGGTGAGCATTTACATCTTAAAAAGTACCACCATGCAAGATTTGAGACGCCTAGCACTTGTACTAAAAAAGTTTCATACAAACTATCAACCCCAAAAACAAACCCCTTAGGGGTCGAATCTCGCAAAATCCCGTTATGGTGACCATCTCCGTCCTAAAAAGAAATCTCATGCAAAACTTGAAATTCCTAGCACCTGTAATAACGAAGTTTCATACAAACTATCAACCCCAAAAACAACCCCTTAGGGGCCGAATTTCGCAAAATCCGTTCTTAGTGCTCACTTACGTGGTATAAGGAGGGCTTATGCCAAATTTCAAGTTTCTAGGCCCAGCGGTTTGGGCTGTGCGTTGTCAGATCAGTCAGTCAGTTTTGAATTTTATATATATAGATGAATAAATAATGTTCTTTTTACAAGATGCGTCATAGGACATCAAACTGAATAAATTTTTTCGTGGGAGTATCATGAAGCCTGGCGCATCGACGGGTTTCATAGTCGGTTGCCGCTCGTCCGTTTCGCACGCGCTCCGTACATATTTTTACTTTATTCTCTCGAGCAAAGATTTTATATTTGTTTGTTTTTGGGAAGTGACACTTCTGTACGTAGTACTATTAAGTATTCTGTGGTATCATTGTAATTACGATGATAATTGGCATGATGACAGTATCCATAAATTGCAAATTTAATAAGACCGCCAGTTAGACTCATTAGACCATAGAAAATAAAGTTTTTTTTCTATTTTGACATACTTATATCGTATCAAAACACAGGACTTCAGATTGCACTATAAACTTCATCACAACATGCTGTGATTTTGAAAAGATCGTGTCTTCGTCAATTTTAGGTTATGTAAGAAACGAAAAAAACTGGCAGACTAATTCGATTTTTTATGGCGATTTACCTCGTCTTTGGTATGACCACACTTGAAACATATTTTATTTATATTATTCTCAGCCACTAACAAACCTCTTTAGTCAGATTGGGACATAACTATCGTCGCGCCATCTACAAATAGCTTTGACAGGTCTTCCCCATTGTCTAGTACTACTTTTACTAACAAAACATCGCACATTTACTACTATAATGTAGGTCATTAAAATAAGTGTTACTTGCAAATACGGGAATATAGTGCAAAGCGAAATAATAAAAAGGTTTTTTTTTTTTCATGGGAGCTATTTAATAAAATAAAAGGTAGCTTCTCTGCGTAACACTTTAAACACGACACTAGCGATACTAAGACATTGAAAGCTATGATTTAAAAAAATAAATAGTCTATCTCCAAGCCAGCTCAGTACATGCTTCTAAAACTGCGTTTAGCACGGTAGCTTCTCTACGAACATGATGTTGCATTTTACGAAGATCAATTTTTTTTTAACAATTTTTTGTAGGATTTATTACAAGTACATAAGATTCAGATGTTGCGTGCTCGTTATTTTCATCATAGGTAGCAAGTTTCTACAAGCATAGTTTTTGTTTACCCTAAAAACACTATTCTTAGAGGTCATAGTACTCATCCATAACCAGCCACAGTAGCAATAACACTGATATAGATTTTTATTTCCAGGAGCTTTACCACGAGCTCTTAACGCGATCCAGTTTAGGCTGTGGGAAAGAGACAGAGCTATACAAGTCGTCTAGCGCCATCTCTTTCCGACAGCTTAAACTGGATCGCATTAAGAGTTCATGGTAGGCCACCTGATATCAGAATGCTGTGCAGATTAAATAAAACTGTTATTTTTTTCATGTAATTTTAATTTACAGGAAAAAAAAATAACAAGTTTTTTTTGGCCCACGCCCAGCAGTGAGTAGGCCGAAATGATGTTGACGATGATCTTTATTTTTTTCAGTTTTTATTCTTTTTTACACGACTACCCAAAAAAGGAGTGTTGAGTTTTTTCAATGTTTTCAGACGACTACTAATATAGAAAGGTTTAGAGTAAACAAAAAACTTAAGTTTTCAGGGAATAAAAAAAAACGTATCAAAAAATCTACAAGCTTCATGTTATTAGTGTTAGAAGTGTATAATACCTATGTGCTCACCCTGTAAGTAGGCGGAGAGCGTGCTTCGCCGGAAGGCAGCCGCTTCTCTGCCGTCAGCTGACTCGCTGCCGCTGCTGGCACCGTTCCCGCTGCCGTTGCCGCTGCTCGTGCTGCCGTTGTTGCCGTTGTTGCCGCCGCGAGCTGCCAGGATGCGGGCGAGCCTGTATCGAGAATAAAAGAAAAGTGTAAAATTAAATACGATGGTGTTAACAGAAAGTGCTGTTAAAATTGTCAGGTAAAGGGTACATACATACAAAGAAACAAGATGGAAAAAGCAGTTAAATTTTCAAAAGGATTCAATTGTTTTATTTCGTACAGATATTTTTAGGCGAGCTAAAGTAATCACGTCACGTTTAGAAATAAATGGATTAAATCAGCTGTGTCTATGGGTGACTAAAGCAACCGCAAAACTAGTCACTCACAGAAACTTCGAGCAGTCTAATAGGAATGTGTCTTGTTTTCGTTGTTTTACAAAGTCAATAAAAATAGTAAAAATAAACAATTATGTAAATAATGTTGCTGACAGCATTAATTCATTAATATTTATGAATCGATCCGAATATTGCTGCTTTTTCCGATATCTTGACAAAGGGTCAGCTCAGACCGAAACGTGACGCTGCGCGCACATTTCAATAGAGCTACTCAAAATCTAACTCTATCCCTACACGAAAAGATACACCTTTCGCAACGCATCGTGACGCAGCGCGGCGCCGCAGTACATTTTAATGGCAATTTAAAATGTAACTTTATTTACTACACGACAAGATACACATTTACAGTATATCGTTGCGTCACGTCGCGTTGCGTCGTTTAGTGTGAACTGACCCGCTGACCGTAAGGTAAAAAAATATTTACGAATGAAACAAAAGTCCTCATCGAACTACTGACCTTAACAACTCATCAGCGGCGCCAGGATACAGATGCGCATGCGGCGCTATATTCCGGAACGCCCAGTGTATGTTCTGATGTTGGGCCAGCGAGCGCGCGAACGCACTGGAGCGGCGACAACACAGGCGGAGGAGGGCGTAGTACGGAGGTAACATGGCGCGGTTGTACGCTACCACCTCGCCGTCTTCGTGGTCCGCGCTGTGGAGGGAAACATGGGTTATTTGAAGGCACAAACAACAACTATCAGTTTTTCGAAGGAGGAGGATCAGCTCGTGGCTATAATTACAGCCGCACAGGCCGATCTTTCGGCTTAAGCTGCGCTTGCCGAGGTTGGTCTGTGAATCTATCCATCTGTATAGCCATAGCGAGATTCGTCCGTGCCTCGGAAAGCACGTAAAGCCGTCGGCTGTCATTTGTAGATCTTTGACAGTCGTTACTATTAGTCAAAAGCTGTAAAGTCTGACAACCAGTCCAACCATGGGGTATCAGGCAGTCGCTCCATGTAAAATACTGATATCCAGCTGCATCTGGTTCGATTGGAAGCCAACCCCAATATAGTTGGGAAAAAGGCTAGGCAGATGATATCAGTTTTTCGAAATAAGTATTATGTCACTAATACTTTGAATAAAACTGAGTTAGGCAGCTAAAAACAAATACGTTTATCAAATGTTTTCACTATCGTCCCAAGACCGTCGCAAAATTCCTGTATCATGATCAATAACCTCGTATTTCTAAATTTTAATAGCATATCTATTTTAATAAAATTTTATAGAAAAGTAGTTAAAAGAATAGGACATCGATGATCCAAACTTTCAATATGAAAAAAAAAAACATAATTGTAATACAAATAAAACGCCATCTTTCAAAATAAACTTCCAAAAAAACTATACAATAATCCAAAAGAAAAAAGTAAAACAAAAAGAGAATTTCTCAGGGGACACCCGGGTTTGAACCGGGGACCTCTCGATCTGCAGTCGAATGCTCTACCACTGAGCTATATCCCCGATGAGTAAGCTGACGAAATAGCGCAACACTTCATTTGTGTGACATGTTTTTACAATAAAGAATGTATTTAACAGCTATTTTGCTGTTAGGTAATCTCTTTTCCGATAAGTTAGCATTTTTTTTTAAATTTAAATAGGTACATGTTTAAATAATCAGTCAGTAAGAACGTGACTCACACTCACGTTCAATATTTTTCCTACACCTACACGATTACTGCTGTTTTAGAATAAATAAAATGTTTGATGATTCAACATTTAAGGCACCATGCTTTTTATTATGCAATATTTTTATTCTGTTACATGTGACTTTCTTTATAGGCACAAACTCCGCTCATAGATCGTCAAATCAGGCTATTTAAGACAGCTAAGTTGAGATATTGTAAAAAAAAAAGTAGAAATCAGCACACTTACAAGTGAAGACAAAAATATATACAAAGCGTTAAATCAATCTCGAGGAAGCTGCTACTGTAAGTTATCTGTTATTTAAATAACTCATCATCTGCATAGCAGTTTCCTAGCTTAGTTTGGGCCTCCAATCTGACTGCTACACACACAATTATAAAATAAATAAATTACACTTCTACAATGAATTCAATTATCCTCCCCTTTTTGAACATTTGGATAACGAGAAGATACGTCATCTAAAATAAATGATTTAACAATGAGCAGGTGGGGTATTACAACGTCTTAATACCGGGCTTGTTCCAGTGAGTGAACGAGATGGCGCTAGACGACTTGTATAGCTCTGTCACTTTCACTCGCCAGAATAAGCGTGGTTTTAAGACGTCGCGTTGTAATCCCCAGGACCACATGTCTATTCTCTCCTTTTGCCCAATTTCTATGTATTTGTTTAACTAAAAATTAAAATATAAAAAATACATAGAACAGACTCACTCACAAGCTAAGTAATCGAGTAAGAATGGTACTCACAGAATATAATTAAAAGCGATATGTTTGGTGAGCCGCTGATTGGCTACAGCAAGCTGTACGTTCTCGGGACAGTCCACGGACACGGCGTGCCAGAACGTAAGCAGTGCTTGTTTGTTCGGGTGTACCGCCACTGAAGGCTCCGAGATCGCCGGGTGATACAGCTCCCAGAGATCGTTGAAGTATTGTCCGAACTACGGATACAAGAAGAGTTCGAATTAGATAAACATACTTGATTATCATGACAAAAACGATTGGATCAATGATCAGGCGACAGGCAGTAATAATAAAGATTAAGTAGTTTAATTAAATGTGAAAAGATGTACAGGTTTTAATTTTATTTAACTGACAAAAATAATTAGGAGATCATCAATTTTCTGGAACTGTAAGGCAGTGGGCCGACCGCCGAGGATGAACGAGTAACGAGTAGAACTAGAAATTATAAAAGAGTTGGCGATCAGCAGGAAGCGAGTGTAGTTTCGATACTTTTTTCGCCGGGCTATAAGCGAGAGTGCAAGTGCGACGAGCGATTACTCGCGCCACTCGCCCGCGGTCGCTCAGTCCTGTGCAAACCTGATCAAGCGAGACGAGCGAGCATCGCTGAACGAGTATCGCTGAGCGAGTGTATTTTTAAAAGCTCGTCGCTCAGCGACAAAACTAGTAAAGCGAGTCGTCGCCGGCAGCGTGAACAGTCAACTATTAATATATGCATCTCTTTCGTTTACACGGAATGTGCAATCGACAAAGTTGAATTATGACCCACCATAAGCTCATTTTCCTACAGATATTCAAATACAGTTAGGTCCACATTCGCGTAAACCTACATATCCATGGTAACGACTTTGATCTTTGTCAATTTGACGGATTCAAACGATTTATTGTCAAAATGGGTCATGATTCAACTTTGTCGATTGTACATTTATTGTACGTTTTTTGAGAGAGAAAATCGCCGATAGTTCGCCACTGCCTAAAACAGCTCTATCTCATTTAATTTACTTTTAGTAACTTGAGGTATTTTATCTCAGTATAATAATTTTGTTTTTCGTCTTTTGTCAACTTAAACTCACTACCTTTAAAATAATTGGTTTTTTATTAACGTCTAACTTAAGAAAGTGCCCAGAGCTATATGGACCGACTACCTTCAAAAAGTGTCTGAGACTGGATGCAGAAGGCAGAGGACAGGGTGATGTGGCGCAGTCTAGGATAGCTATGACCAGCAGTAGATTGCGATAGTTGATTGAAGAAAAAAATTGTTATAAGATAACTCTTTGTCAGTACCCACCATAAGTTTCTCCACCCTACTAACAACACAGTAAGACATGACTCCGAAGTAGGCCGTCAGCTTCATGGTGCCGTGCACCGCTATGTCCGTGTACTTGCGAGCCGCCTTCAGCTTGCCCAGCAGCATCGTGTACACCTGGGAAAATATAGCGAGTTGTATTAGAATTGATAAGATATTGACGGAACAGTTTGGCACAGTGGCTGAACGATCGACTTCTGCACGGAACAAACATTAAATTTTCGTAGTTGTTTCAGGTGTGCGGCGAGTGGTAAGATCAAATGTATGGATATGTTTGAAGCACTCAACGAGATGCTGCTCATAGCGAAAACTCGCGCATTTTTCTCCGAATGAAGCGAGACACTAGGAGCGGCGCGAACGACCGCGACGCCTCGAAACAGGGCTAGACTTTATCGTTGATTTGACGATGCTCGCAGGAACCTTTTGTCTCAGGCTTCTTTCAGCTGATTAACAATGATGCTCCTACCTGATGCAGCGTATGATGCGCGGTGTCGGGCAGCTTGGCGTGGTTGGCGTGCGCGGCGTGCGGCGCGTGCGGGTGGTGCGGCGGCACAGAGCTACAGTAGCAGGGCTGATGCTCCTACCTGATGCAGCGTATGATGCGCGGTGTCGGGCAGCTTGGCGTGGTTGGCGTGCGCGGCGTGCGGCGCGTGCGGGTGGTGCGGCGGCACAGAGCTACAGTAGCAGGGCTGATGCTCCTACCTGATGCAGCGTATGATGCGCGGTGTCGGGCAGCTTGGCGTGGTTGGCGTGCGCGGCGTGCGGCGCGTGCGGGTGGTGCGGCGGCACAGAGCTACAGTAGCAGGGCTGATGCTCCTACCTGATGCAGCGTATGATGCGCGGTGTCGGGCAGCTTGGCGTGGTTGGCGTGCGCGGCGTGCGGCGCGTGCGGGTGGTGCGGCGGCACAGAGCTACAGTAGCAGGGCTGATGCTCCTACCTGATGCAGCGTATGATGCGCGGTGTCGGGCAGCTTGGCGTGGTTGGCGTGCGCGGCGTGCGGCGCGTGCGGGTGGTGCGGCGGCACAGAGCTACAGTAGCAGGGCTGATGCTCCTACCTGATGCAGCGTATGATGCGCGGTGTCGGGCAGCTTGGCGTGGTTGGCGTGCGCGGCGTGCGGCGCGTGCGGGTGGTGCGGCGGCACAGAGCTACAGTAGCAGGGCTGATGCTCCTACCTGATGCAGCGTATGATGCGCGGTGTCGGGCAGCTTGGCGTGGTTGGCGTGCGCGGCGTGCGGCGCGTGCGGGTGGTGCGGCGGCACAGAGCTACAGTAGCAGGGCTGATGCTCCTACCTGATGCAGCGTATGATGCGCGGTGTCGGGCAGCTTGGCGTGGTTGGCGTGCGCGGCGTGCGGCGCGTGCGGGTGGTGCGGCGGCACAGAGCTACAGTAGCAGGGCTGATGCTCCTACCTGATGCAGCGTATGATGCGCGGTGTCGGGCAGCTTGGCGTGGTTGGCGTGCGCGGCGTGCGGCGCGTGCGGGTGGTGCGGCGGCACAGAGCTACAGTAGCAGGGCTGATGCTCCTACCTGATGCAGCGTATGATGCGCGGTGTCGGGCAGCTTGGCGTGGTTGGCGTGCGCGGCGTGCGGCGCGTGCGGGTGGTGCGGCGGCACAGAGCTACAGTAGCAGGGCTGATGCTCCTACCTGATGCAGCGTATGATGCGCGGTGTCGGGCAGCTTGGCGTGGTTGGCGTGCGCGGCGTGCGGCGCGTGCGGGTGGTGCGGCGGCACAGAGCTACAGTAGCAGGGCTGATGCTCCTACCTGATGCAGCGTATGATGCGCGGTGTCGGGCAGCTTGGCGTGGTTGGCGTGCGCGGCGTGCGGCGCGTGCGGGTGGTGCGGCGGCACAGAGCTACAGTAGCAGGGCTGATGCTCCTACCTGATGCAGCGTATGATGCGCGGTGTCGGGCAGCTTGGCGTGGTTGGCGTGCGCGGCGTGCGGCGCGTGCGGGTGGTGCGGCGGCACAGAGCTACAGTAGCAGGGCTGATGCTCCTACCTGATGCAGCGTATGATGCGCGGTGTCGGGCAGCTTGGCGTGGTTGGCGTGCGCGGCGTGCGGCGCGTGCGGGTGGTGCGGCGGCACAGAGCTACAGTAGCAGGGCTGATGCTCCTACCTGATGCAGCGTATGATGCGCGGTGTCGGGCAGCTTGGCGTGGTTGGCGTGCGCGGCGTGCGGCGCGTGCGGGTGGTGCGGCGGCACAGAGCTACAGTAGCAGGGCTGATGCTCCTACCTGATGCAGCGTATGATGCGCGGTGTCGGGCAGCTTGGCGTGGTTGGCGTGCGCGGCGTGCGGCGCGTGCGGGTGGTGCGGCGGCACAGAGCTACAGTAGCAGGGCTGATGCTCCTACCTGATGCAGCGTATGATGCGCGGTGTCGGGCAGCTTGGCGTGGTTGGCGTGCGCGGCGTGCGGCGCGTGCGGGTGGTGCGGCGGCACAGAGCTACAGTAGCAGGGCTGATGCTCCTACCTGATGCAGCGTATGATGCGCGGTGTCGGGCAGCTTGGCGTGGTTGGCGTGCGCGGCGTGCGGCGCGTGCGGGTGGTGCGGCGGCACAGAGCTACAGTAGCAGGGCTGATGCTCCTACCTGATGCAGCGTATGATGCGCGGTGTCGGGCAGCTTGGCGTGGTTGGCGTGCGCGGCGTGCGGCGCGTGCGGGTGGTGCGGCGGCACAGAGCTACAGTAGCAGGGCTGATGCTCCTACCTGATGCAGCGTATGATGCGCGGTGTCGGGCAGCTTGGCGTGGTTGGCGTGCGCGGCGTGCGGCGCGTGCGGGTGGTGCGGCGGCACAGAGCTACAGTAGCAGGGCTGATGCTCCTACCTGATGCAGCGTATGATGCGCGGTGTCGGGCAGCTTGGCGTGGTTGGCGTGCGCGGCGTGCGGCGCGTGCGGGTGGTGCGGCGGCACAGAGCTACAGTAGCAGGGCTGATGCTCCTACCTGATGCAGCGTATGATGCGCGGTGTCGGGCAGCTTGGCGTGGTTGGCGTGCGCGGCGTGCGGCGCGTGCGGGTGGTGCGGCGGCACAGAGCTACAGTAGCAGGGCTGATGCTCCTACCTGATGCAGCGTATGATGCGCGGTGTCGGGCAGCTTGGCGTGGTTGGCGTGCGCGGCGTGCGGCGCGTGCGGGTGGTGCGGCGGCACAGAGCTACAGTAGCAGGGCTGATGCTCCTACCTGATGCAGCGTATGATGCGCGGTGTCGGGCAGCTTGGCGTGGTTGGCGTGCGCGGCGTGCGGCGCGTGCGGGTGGTGCGGCGGCACAGAGCTACAGTAGCAGGGCTGATGCTCCTACCTGATGCAGCGTATGATGCGCGGTGTCGGGCAGCTTGGCGTGGTTGGCGTGCGCGGCGTGCGGCGCGTGCGGGTGGTGCGGCGGCACAGAGCTACAGTAGCAGGGCTGATGCTCCTACCTGATGCAGCGTATGATGCGCGGTGTCGGGCAGCTTGGCGTGGTTGGCGTGCGCGGCGTGCGGCGCGTGCGGGTGGTGCGGCGGCGCGGGCGCGGCCGGCCGGGCGCGCGCGTAGCCCGCGCGGAAGTGCTGCGACGGCACCAGGGCCACCAGCAGCAGGGCTGCGGCCGCGCGGACTCGAGCTGCGCCCGCGCCGAGCAGTTGGGCCTCGACCCAGCGTTCAGCTGTACGGAGCGCCCACGCGTGGGCGGCTTTGTTGCGGGGGACCTGGGAAGGAAAAGTAGATTCTACTATTATCTTAAATAAGTTGCATTTACATTGTAAATATCACACAAAGAAGACGATTTACTGAGAAAAAAAATGGCTACCATTCAGGAGGGGTTGGGTTCCGACCCTATTTTTTTTATAAATAGTAGTTGACCCCACACGCGAAACAATTTTATTCACAAAATTAGCAAGCTACACCCCCCATTAAATTGTATAGACTGTAACCAGACACACTGTATTTTTATGCAAAAATAATGACAACAATAACTCAGACCAACAAATGAAAATTAGTTCAGACCGATCGAATCCTCGGCTGATTTTAACTCAAGTTCGTTCGGAACCTTCCAAACCTAAAAAGTAGAATTCCCTGTAGAAATCTCTATTTCCTGACAACTATAACCTTGGGGTTTTCAAGTCAAGAGTAAATAGGTAACTTCTAGGCAAGCGTTCTTTACCGTCGACCACATCTTTGCTTTCCATTAGGTAAGATAATCTATTTTATTTCAACACACTCAAAAGTTTTTTAACCATACCTGTAGCGCCAGCCACTCGAGCGCCGCATGTGGACACACATCGGCCACGTCCCACAGCCTCGCCAGCACCAGCTGTGTGAAGCACGGCAGGCCGCCGGTAGCGCCCGCGCCGCCGCCGCTACCCTCCACCAGCAACAAACATACCTGTAGCGCCAGCCACTCGAGCGCCGCATGTGGACACACATCGGCCACGTCCCACAGCCTCGCCAGCACCAGCTGTGTGAAGCACGGCAGGCCGCCGGTAGCGCCCGCGCCGCCGCCGCTACCCTCCACCAGCAACAAACATACCTGTAGCGCCAGCCACTCGAGCGCCGCATGTGGACACACATCGGCCACGTCCCACAGCCTCGCCAGCACCAGCTGTGTGAAGCACGGCAGGCCGCCGGTAGCGCCCGCGCCGCCGCCGCTACCCTCCACCAGCAACAAACATACCTGTAGCGCCAGCCACTCGAGCGCCGCATGTGGACACACATCGGCCACGTCCCACAGCCTCGCCAGCACCAGCTGTGTGAAGCACGGCAGGCCGCCGGTAGCGCCCGCGCCGCCGCCGCTACCCTCCACCAGCAACAAACATACCTGTAGCGCCAGCCACTCGAGCGCCGCATGTGGACACACATCGGCCACGTCCCACAGCCTCGCCAGCACCAGCTGTGTGAAGCACGGCAGGCCGCCGGTAGCGCCCGCGCCGCCGCCGCTACCCTCCACCAGCAACAAACATACCTGTAGCGCCAGCCACTCGAGCGCCGCATGTGGACACACATCGGCCACGTCCCACAGCCTCGCCAGCACCAGCTGTGTGAAGCACGGCAGGCCGCCGGTAGCGCCCGCGCCGCCGCCGCTACCCTCCACCAGCAACAAACATACCTGTAGCGCCAGCCACTCGAGCGCCGCATGTGGACACACATCGGCCACGTCCCACAGCCTCGCCAGCACCAGCTGTGTGAAGCACGGCAGGCCGCCGGTAGCGCCCGCGCCGCCGCCGCTACCCTCCACCAGCAACAAACATACCTGTAGCGCCAGCCACTCGAGCGCCGCATGTGGACACACATCGGCCACGTCCCACAGCCTCGCCAGCACCAGCTGTGTGAAGCACGGCAGGCCGCCGGTAGCGCCCGCGCCGCCGCCGCTACCCTCCACCAGCAACAAACATACCTGTAGCGCCAGCCACTCGAGCGCCGCATGTGGACACACATCGGCCACGTCCCACAGCCTCGCCAGCACCAGCTGTGTGAAGCACGGCAGGCCGCCGGTAGCGCCCGCGCCGCCGCCGCTACCCTCCACCAGCAACAAACATACCTGTAGCGCCAGCCACTCGAGCGCCGCATGTGGACACACATCGGCCACGTCCCACAGCCTCGCCAGCACCAGCTGTGTGAAGCACGGCAGGCCGCCGGTAGCGCCCGCGCCGCCGCCGCTACCCTCCACCAGCAACAAACATACCTGTAGCGCCAGCCACTCGAGCGCCGCATGTGGACACACATCGGCCACGTCCCACAGCCTCGCCAGCACCAGCTGTGTGAAGCACGGCAGGCCGCCGGTAGCGCCCGCGCCGCCGCCGCTACCCTCCACCAGCAACAAACATACCTGTAGCGCCAGCCACTCGAGCGCCGCATGTGGACACACATCGGCCACGTCCCACAGCCTCGCCAGCACCAGCTGTGTGAAGCACGGCAGGCCGCCGGTAGCGCCCGCGCCGCCGCCGCTACCCTCCACCAGCAACAAACATACCTGTAGCGCCAGCCACTCGAGCGCCGCATGTGGACACACATCGGCCACGTCCCACAGCCTCGCCAGCACCAGCTGTGTGAAGCACGGCAGGCCGCCGGTAGCGCCCGCGCCGCCGCCGCTACCCTCCACCAGCAACAAACATACCTGTAGCGCCAGCCACTCGAGCGCCGCATGTGGACACACATCGGCCACGTCCCACAGCCTCGCCAGCACCAGCTGTGTGAAGCACGGCAGGCCGCCGGTAGCGCCCGCGCCGCCGCCGCTACCCTCCACCAGCAACAAACATACCTGTAGCGCCAGCCACTCGAGCGCCGCATGTGGACACACATCGGCCACGTCCCACAGCCTCGCCAGCACCAGCTGTGTGAAGCACGGCAGGCCGCCGGTAGCGCCCGCGCCGCCGCCGCTACCCTCCACCAGCAACAAACATACCTGTAGCGCCAGCCACTCGAGCGCCGCATGTGGACACACATCGGCCACGTCCCACAGCCTCGCCAGCACCAGCTGTGTGAAGCACGGCAGGCCGCCGGTAGCGCCCGCGCCGCCGCCGCTACCCTCCACCAGCAACAAACATACCTGTAGCGCCAGCCACTCGAGCGCCGCATGTGGACACACATCGGCCACGTCCCACAGCCTCGCCAGCACCAGCTGTGTGAAGCACGGCAGGCCGCCGGTAGCGCCCGCGCCGCCGCCGCTACCCTCCACCAGCAACAAACATACCTGTAGCGCCAGCCACTCGAGCGCCGCATGTGGACACACATCGGCCACGTCCCACAGCCTCGCCAGCACCAGCTGTGTGAAGCACGGCAGGCCGCCGGTAGCGCCCGCGCCGCCGCCGCTACCCTCCACCAGCAACAAACATACCTGTAGCGCCAGCCACTCGAGCGCCGCATGTGGACACACATCGGCCACGTCCCACAGCCTCGCCAGCACCAGCTGTGTGAAGCACGGCAGGCCGCCGGTAGCGCCCGCGCCGCCGCCGCTACCCTCCACCAGCAACAAACATACCTGTAGCGCCAGCCACTCGAGCGCCGCATGTGGACACACATCGGCCACGTCCCACAGCCTCGCCAGCACCAGCTGTGTGAAGCACGGCAGGCCGCCGGTAGCGCCCGCGCCGCCGCCGCTACCCTCCACCAGCAACAAACATACCTGTAGCGCCAGCCACTCGAGCGCCGCATGTGGACACACATCGGCCACGTCCCACAGCCTCGCCAGCACCAGCTGTGTGAAGCACGGCAGGCCGCCGGTAGCGCCCGCGCCGCCGCCGCTACCCTCCACCAGCAACAAACATACCTGTAGCGCCAGCCACTCGAGCGCCGCATGTGGACACACATCGGCCACGTCCCACAGCCTCGCCAGCACCACCTGTGTGAAGCACGGCAGGCCGCCGGTAGCGCCCGCGCCGCCGCCGCTACCCTCCACCAGCAACAAACATACCTGTAGCGCCAGCCACTCGAGCGCCGCATGTGGACACACATCGGCCACGTCCCACAGCCTCGCCAGCACCAGCTGTGTGAAGCACGGCAGGCCGCCGGTAGCGCCCGCGCCGCCGCCGCTACCCTCCACCAGCAACAAACATACCTGTAGCGCCAGCCACTCGAGCGCCGCATGTGGACACACATCGGCCACGTCCCACAGCCTCGCCAGCACCAGCTGTGTGAAGCACGGCAGGCCGCCGGTAGCGCCCGCGCCGCCGCCGCTACCCTCCACCAGCAACAAACATACCTGTAGCGCCAGCCACTCGAGCGCCGCATGTGGACACACATCGGCCACGTCCCACAGCCTCGCCAGCACCAGCTGTGTGAAGCACGGCAGGCCGCCGGTAGCGCCCGCGCCGCCGCCGCTACCCTCCACCAGCAACAAACATACCTGTAGCGCCAGCCACTCGAGCGCCGCATGTGGACACACATCGGCCACGTCCCACAGCCTCGCCAGCACCACCTGTGTGAAGCACGGCAGGCCGCCGGTAGCGCCCGCGCCGCCGCCGCTACCCTCCACCAGCAACAAACATACCTGTAGCGCCAGCCACTCGAGCGCCGCATGTGGACACACATCGGCCACGTCCCACAGCCTCGCCAGCACCAGCTGTGTGAAGCACGGCAGGCCGCCGGTAGCGCCCGCGCCGCCGCCGCTACCCTCCACCAGCAACAAACATACCTGTAGCGCCAGCCACTCGAGCGCCGCATGTGGACACACATCGGCCACGTCCCACAGCCTCGCCAGCACCAGCTGTGTGAAGCACGGCAGGCCGCCGGTAGCGCCCGCGCCGCCGCCGCTACCCTCCACCAGCAACAAACATACCTGTAGCGCCAGCCACTCGAGCGCCGCATGTGGACACACATCGGCCACGTCCCACAGCCTCGCCAGCACCAGCTGTGTGAAGCACGGCAGGCCGCCGGTAGCGCCCGCGCCGCCGCCGCTACCCTCCACCAGCAACAAACATACCTGTAGCGCCAGCCACTCGAGCGCCGCATGTGGACACACATCGGCCACGTCCCACAGCCTCGCCAGCACCAGCTGTGTGAAGCACGGCAGGCCGCCGGTAGCGCCCGCGCCGCCGCCGCTACCCTCCACCAGCAACAAACATACCTGTAGCGCCAGCCACTCGAGCGCCGCATGTGGACACACATCGGCCACGTCCCACAGCCTCGCCAGCACCAGCTGTGTGAAGCACGGCAGGCCGCCGGTAGCGCCCGCGCCGCCGCCGCTACCCTCCACCAGCAACGTTAGTAGCTTAAAAAATGGACCGCAGCTCTGGAATTAGAAATTAAATTACGTGTATAATGGAGAAGATTGCGGGATACTTTGGAAGGCTTCTTCGTTTTCTTGCTTGAGAAAAGAACACTGTTAACGCCATTTTCATATTTATAAAGAGATGCATGATCTACATTAGTTTAGTTGCCAATAAACCTCGTAAAGAACAGGCGCATTTTATTTAAAATCCATTGACACAGTGCTAGCCAAAAGTCAACCTAATCACCGTAATCATATGGTCGATTACGAGCCGGATCAAGCCTCATTAGAAATTGACGGAGCGCTCGACGTGAGAACAAAAGAACCGCATTCCAATGTGCGATAAGGGACCACCTGGTGTTGTTTTGCACGAAATTCTGAGAAACAGTCAATTAGTGTGCAAAGTGTATTGGTGTATCGTTTAAACTTTAATAACTTAGAAAATAGACTATTCTCGATTGGACATTGAAGTACATTTGGAAGTTTAATTGTGATTTACATTATAAACAATGACGTCTGAAGCAGATCAAGCGTTATGTGTACTTGAAGATTTGGCGTCAACACTCAAAAAAACCCAAATAAACCTTAAAAAGTGCCCTAAAGAACGTTTATCGAAGCCTGGATATTTACGAACTCGTATTCAAACGATTGAAGAGTACTGGGTATCATTTAAGAAAGCACACCAAGAATTATTGAAAAGTACAACTCGGGAACAACGTGGAATTTTACCGTACTACGTGAATGAAGAATTCCTTCTCCATGAAGACTTGTACCTATGCATGTTAGGAGATCTTAGAGAAATGTTGGATGCATGCACGTCGAAGACGACTGACCATGACCAACCTTCATGCAGCAACACGTCGTGTGATGCAAAATTACGACCGAAAGTGATGCTACCTAACATACAACTCCCTCCGTTTTCCGGTAACTATGAAGAATGGCCTACATTTAAAGACTTGTATGTGTCACTAATTCATACATGTCCGACGCTAAGTGAAGTTGAAAAATTACACTATTTGAAGACCAGTATCACGGGCGAAGCGGCTTCTTTACTGAAAAACATTCAAGTGACGGGTGCTAATTATGTTCAAGCATGGGGAACGCTTAATTACCGATACGATAACAGACGCATCATAGTAAATGCATTAATGAAACGATTATTCAATCAGAAAAAATGTACTAGTCAAACGGCGGCACAGCTGAAGGCCCTCCTGGATTGTACCACCGAAGTTATTAATAGTCTGGAAAATGTGAAAGTGCCTACTGATTCCTGGGATCCAGTAATCATATTTCTGGTTGTGCAGAAGTTGGACCCGGAGTCACATAAAGAGTGGGAGCAAACTGCCCACTCGGTAAACTCCCAAGAACTGCCTACGTGGAAGGAATTGCGTGAGTTTTTAGAAGTCAAATTCCGGACGCTTGAAATGATTTCCCCGACGACCACCAGTAAACCCAGCAAAGAGCGTGTTCTACATGTTACAGCAACGGATAATGATAAACAACAAAAACCATGTGCTTTATGTAAGGAAACGCACACACTGTGTCATTGCAGCACATTCAATAAAATGACAATTAATGAAAGAAACGAACATGTCAAAGCAAACAAATTATGTTTCAACTGCCTTGGGGCGGGACATTCGGTGTTCAAGTGCCGGATGCCAATGTCTTGCCGCACCTGTAAGAGACGACATCACACACTTTTACATCAACCCAAGAAGATTGATGAAGCGGCTCAAAATGTAGAAACCAAGCAACCGACTTCATCCAGCCAAGCAGATGTAGAAGAAAAGAAGGTTCACACAATGGTTGCGTCTCATTATACCGCAGGGCAGAAGATATCGCTATTGGCTACAGCAGTAGTAATTATGAAGAGTGAACACGGACACACTACTGTTTTAAGAGCACTCATAGATTCAGGATCTCAAGCATGTTTCATAAGCGAGAAGGTAACTCAGATCCTGAGTCTAGAAAAAACACCAGTAAATCTAATCGTCTCCGGAATGGAAGCAATGAAGATGAAAGTCAAGCATGAGGTCAAGTTTCAAGTATTGTCACGGTGGGAAAACCAATTCTACTTACCTATCAGAGCCTACGTGATGTCTAAGCCCTTGACTTCGAACATACCGATGAACACCATGAGGGGGACTGACTGGCCGCACATAGCGAACCTCCAACTAGCAGATGCAAATTATTATGAATCAGGACCTATTGATCTGTTGTTGGGTGTAAACGAATATGCAGCAATTCTCAAGCAAGGCCTCATTAAAGGTCCACCAGATACACCATGTGCCCAAAATACCTACCTGGGATGGATTTTAATGGGTGGAATAACAATCAAACTGAATGCAAGAGAAAAATCATTGACGGCCATGAAGCAAGAAATTAACATAGAAGATTTACTGACTACACTATGGGAAGTTGATACAGACACGAAAAGAAAACTTACCCTAACTGAACAACTATGTGAAAACATTTACGAGAAGACACACAAGCGAGATAAAGATGGGAAATACATAGTTAAGCTACCATTTAAAACAGAACAACCAAAATCAGTTGAAGGCAACACAAGAGAAATTGCGAAGAGAAGACTCCTTCAGCTAGAAAAAAGATTTAATCAAAACAAAGAACTAAAGCAAGAATACACAAAGGTGATCAATGAATATAAAGAATTAAAACATATAGAAGAGGTACCTAAGGATGAAATAAATAATAAATCAGTATACTTACCTCACCATGCGGTGATACGTAGTGACAAGGAAACGACGAAGACTCGTGTTGTTTTTGACGCCTCGTGCAAGGGCTCCAATGGAACTTCACTGAACGATGAACTCTTGTTGGGTCCAATATTACAGGATGACTTGAGAAGCATTATCATTAGATGGAGAATGCATGCTATTTGTTATGTTTCTGACATTCACAAGATGTACAGGATGATTTGGACAAATAAAGAAGACATCGATTATCAAAGAATTCTATGGAGAGATAATACATCGGAAGACATCAAAGACTACAGACTTTTGACTGTGACATTCGGAACAGCTTCCGCGCCCTATCTCGCCGTAAAGACACTTATGCAATTGGCTGATGATGAAGGCGACAAATATCCCGAAGCAGCAAAGATATTGCGTGAAGATTTTTACGTCGACGATGTTATGTCCGGACACGATGACCTGGAACAAGCTATTCGAATTAGTCAAAATCTAAAGAAACTACTGCGTCTAGGTGGCTTCGAACTGAAAAAATGGTCTTCTAACAACCGTGATTTCATGGAAACTATCGAACCAAGCGAAAGATCATCTAATGCACATCTGGAACTAAAGATCGATGGAACAATTAAAGCGCTGGGCATACAATGGAACTTGGGTAAAGACCAATTCGAATATAATCTGAACTTACCAGCTATCGGCAATGCAATCACAAAGCGAAGCATTCTATCCGACATTCAAAAGTTATTCGACCCACTCGGATGGATTGCCCCTTGCCTTGTTATGGCGAAGATTTTGATTCAAAAGCTCTGGCAGGAAAAGATTGATTGGGACGAAGTCTTGAATACAACACTGGCTGAAAAATGGGCTACAATACGATCCGATCTTGAAAATGTTAACGGAATCTACATAAATAGATGGATGGGAACATTGAGCTCTAGGAAAGATTCGATAGAAGTTCACGGATATTGCGATGCTTCTGTACAAGCTTACGGTGCTGTGGCTTACTGCCGAGTCACAAACTCAGATGGCACAGTGAAAAGTACAATCATTGCGGCTAGGACAAGAGTAGCTCCCTTGAAAACCATTTCGTTGCCTCGACTAGAACTGTGTGGAGCTTTGTTGCTATCCAAACTACTCAAGCAAATAAGGCAAGCAATGAGAATACCCACATCACAAACCTTTGCTTGGACAGATTCTTCTATTGTCATCTCCTGGCTACATGGAGATCCTAACAGATGGAAGGCATTTGTGGCAAACCGCGTTGTCGAGATCACAACCAATGTAAGTTGTAGCCAGTGGCACCATGTCCAATCCCAAGATAATCCAGCTGATATTGCATCAAGAGGCATGTTAGTAGCCAACTTGAAACGTTGCGACTTGTGGTGGAATGGACCACAGTGGTTATCACACCAGAAGATACAGTTCACTAGACTTGACGTAACCCCAACGGACCTAGAGAGAAAGAAAAACACCTTACAAGCTCTGAAAGTTACACAAAACGACAATGAAGGAAGTAATAAATTATCTGCGCAACTCGAAATCTTTGATACACTGACTGAACTATTGAGAACTATCACTTACTGCCGAAGATTCCTGAAACAAAATAAATTAGAAAAAAACATAGATAGTACAATCACAACTGAAGAACTCGAACTCTCTCTGCAAGCCTGTATAAAATTAGAACAAGAGGAGGAATTTAAAGAAGAAATAGAAAGCTTAAAAAGAAAGAAAAGAGTTAAAAGATCAAGCAAATTAAAATCATTAAATCCTTACCTTGACGAGAATGGAGTCCTCAAGGTGGGCGGCCGGCTCAGGAACGCGGATTTGACGGAAGAATGCAAGCATCCAATAATTCTGGGTCGAAAAAGTAAACTTACCTATCTTATAGTAGCAGAAGCCCACTCGAAGACGTTGCACGGAGGAATACAGTTAATGCTTACTTACCTTAGATCCAAGTATTGGATAATGCGAGTGAAAATGCTGGTCAAACAATACATTCGTCGTTGCTTGGTATGCGCTAAGCTTAATGCAAAGGTGAGGACACAAGTAATGGGAGACTTACCAAGCGTACGGGTGAAACCAGCACGAGCATTCCTCAACTCAGGTGTCGACTTTGCTGGACCATTCCAATTATTGATGAGTAAGGGCAGAGGAGCTAAAATTACTAAGGCCTATATAGCAATATTTATATGCATGTCCACCAAGGCAATTCATTTAGAATTGGTTGGTGACCTGAGTACAGCAGCGTTCATAGGCGCCTTCAAAAGGTTTTGCGCCCGCAGAGGAAAATGTGCAAATCTGTGGAGCGACCAAGGACGAAATTTTGTTGGCGCTAATAAGCAACTATATGAGGCCTGGAAGGAAGCTGGTTTGCAATTTGATGATAAAATGGCTGAGTTACTTGCAAACGACGGAACCCAATGGCATTTTATACCGGCTTATTCACCTAACTTCGGAGGATTATGGGAAGCCGGAGTGAAATCCGTAAAATATCATATGAAGAGAGTCCTCACTACAAATTTGACATTCGAAGAGATGATGACGGTTCTCTGCGAAATAGAAGCATGCCTGAACTCGCGTCCATTATGCCCAATGGACGATGACACCATGCAAGCACTGACACCTGGTCATTTTTTAATATCGGAAGCACCAGTCACCGTCCCGAATCCAAATCTAAAGGACGCTAAAATAAGCAATTTGACACGCTGGCAATACACGCAAAAATTGTTGAGTGACTTTTGGTCAAGATGGCAGAAGGAATACCTCACACGACTCCAGCAGAGACCAAAATGGTTAAAACGCGAAGAAGAGTTTAAGAAGGGAGACATAGTACTGATCAAGCAAGATAACCTCCCACCGGGGAAATGGTCCATGGGACGCATCACCGACAAGCACCCCGGCCCCGACGGTTTAACCAGAGTGTATAGCGTAAAGAGCGGTGACACTGTAACCAAGCGATGTGTGACAAAGTTGTGTGCTTTACCAATCGATACAGCACCAGATGAGATTATTGTTTAAGGTTTCTAAAATTTAGTTTTGCATGAATCCTAGATTCAATCAGTATCTATTGTTTTTAAAGGACTATCTATAGTCCTTTGGTGGGCGGCTTATGTTAACGCCATTTTCATATTTATAAAGAGATGCATGATCTACATTAGTTTAGTTGCCAATAAACCTCGTAAAGAACAGGCGCATTTTATTTAAAATCCATTGACACAGTGCTAGCCAAAAGTCAACCTAATCACCGTAATCAAACACTATCAAGAGAAGTGGAAGGAATGGGATAAGAACTTTACTTAGGAGTGGGGCAGAAGAGATAGATAAAATAAAATAAAAAACACTTTTTATGCTTTAAACGCACCCACGACACAGGAGGAATTCCTAGTGTGGGGAAAAGATTCAAAAAAATACGACCGGGATAATAATTCCCAGTTTAAACTTACATCTTATGCTAAGCGTACGTACCTCAGAATGTTTAGCAATGGCCTGGAAGATCATGCTAACTATCTTCTGTGCGAGCGGCTCGTTCCAGCGACACAGCGCGAAGATGAGCGAGCGCGTCTGCTGCAAGTTGAGGCAGTCGCGTGTCTGCTGGTAGATGAAAGGAAACCCCTGTGGACAACAGAGATTTACATATAAAAATTGCAAGTTAGGGAGCTTAACCATGGCGCGACGCGATATAGAATTGCATCGATTGAAGATATCGGTCAGATATCCCATAAACGTTCGGCCGAACAAAATATATGGACAATTGCTAAGTGTTTGCTATTTGAGTCGCACGTATTGAAGATATCGCTTACAGATCTGCTCAATATCGAATTGCATGTCGTCACCGGCCACATTTTTTTTGTATTTTGTTTGTAACGCCTTTATGTCGTAGTAGTAAAGTGGATTTTTGAAGTGCACGGTCGAATTGCATCGCATCGTTCCATTAGCAAATACGTGCGACTTGCATCGGCAATCAACTCGATATTGCATGAGTCGTGTTGCGTCATGAGTAAGCTCCCTTAGTCCGAAAATGTCGAAAGCTGACTGTCAGTAGTTTATTTTAAGGACATATCCAAGCTTCCGATTTACCGGTCGATCGATCAGTTGAAATACTCTGTCACCGTTAGACGTTAGAAATGGATTGAAGAATTCGACGCAGTAGACATGAACCTCGGTGGCTCGGTAGGAAAGAGCGTCGGATGTACTGAATCCGAAGGTCGCAGGTTCAAATAAGCTTTGAAATTCGCGACGCATGCGTTAATGCGTATATATTATAATATTTATGGGTCCATATTGGCTCACCTAAAGTTGTTTACCCGAAATTGTTCTTCCTAACGATTTGTAATCCGAATGATCACTCTTCGTAAAATTTTTCATCCTAAAGTTTTCATTCATACTTTTTGTAGTGCTACCGGCGATGTTCATCATGGCGCATTTACATTAAGTCGGTTAGACCGTATTCGGCTGCAGGCCGTATTCGGTCACCGACTAATATAAACAGGTATTCGTTTGGCCGTATTCGTTTTGGCCGTATTCGGTCGAGCCCGTTGTGAGCCCGAGGCGGAGCCCGCATCAATCAAGTCGCCGAATTCGGTTAACCGACCAATGTAAACAACTCAATTTAGGTAAGCGTTTCAGTTAAACCGAATGCGGCCGCCGCCTTCGGTGACCGACCTCAAACCGACCTAATGTAAATGAGCCATAACACTCATGTTTCCGAAAATTGTTATCAATAATATCGTTATTGTAAATATATTTAAACTCCTACTGTTTTTTATCATAACGTTTTTATCCCTAAACATTATTACGATAATATTTTCAGTTAGTCAGAAAAGTCGACGGAGCACCGCTTCTCGGTGCTCCTACTTCTGGGTGGTTTAAAAAAAAATAACCACGAAGGGGATGGCGGGGTCTTTCAGACCCCGCCATCCCCTTCTAACCTAACCTGTCCAAGTCGGGGTGCCCCCCAGTCGTTTGGTCAGAGTGTCGTCTTGGGGGCACTACGAAACAATGCCAACAAAATTAAACAAAATAAAAAGAAATCTAAACAAAAAAGATATGACTTTGAATAATAGTGTAAAAGAAGGTTATGTTGAGAAAATTTAGGAAAACAAATAATAGTATAAAAGATGTTTATTGCTACTGACATTATGAAGTCGAATGATTCGGAATTATGAAAATTAGTAACAGAGCAATTAGGAGTTGTGATTATTAGGATTAAAAATGTTAGGAATACAATTTTCGGGCTTCCAATGATCGGAGTTTAAATTTTAGGTGAACTTTGGCGCGCCCAATATTTATACTGGATTGGATTTACAGGATGGCTATATCCAAAACTATGAGGAATATCGAAAACGTTGAAAGGAGTCTCAAGGACGATTTTGACGAAAACTTAACACTGCATCATTGGATTTTATAAAAATCAATAATCCTGGCCAGGAATAATCCAGGCCCGCTGATTTTAGAACAAAAATAAGGATCAAATTCTGGGAATTGTAATCATATACGGCAAACTTAATCGTTTATCTACAGCGTTTTGAAACTAATAGCAATATACAGGATATTACTATTAATTTCAAAACGCTATGCTAATACACATTGGTTTGGCTGTCACATCAGCTACTTTTATAACGACATGTTCAAAATCGAAAAAACAAATAATTGTACACACCTTCGCATGCAACAAAGCTCTAGCATCAGGTTCCAACAGCGCCAGATGTCCGGCGGCATCACGTGATCGTTCCACCAGTCCGGCCACCAGCGCCACCATCTTGTCTAGTGCTCCTGGTCGCAGCTTGTCGCCTCCGCTCTCAGCGTTATTGCTCCCGCTCCCACTACCGCCCGCTTCCTCCGTGGGCGATTCCGCCTGGGAAAAATAAGCTCAAATTAAAATAATTGTACCTCATTTTTTTTAAAACCATAGCTAATTTGGTCACTTTAGTAATTATGTGGTGAAATTAATGACCCTATTTGACTACAACTCAAGGAGACTTGTACTCAAATGGGGTCATTTTTCTTCAATTCGAAAAGGTTCCTCGACCATTCTTTTAATGCTATTATGAAGCGTCTTTGCAGGACACCTGTTTCCGTCATTTTGGGTTTTGAGAAATAATGGATACGTATTTTGCTTTTGTTAAAACATTGAATATTTACAAAGATATAACACATCAAAAGTTGACAGTCGGAGCTACTGACGTTAGACCTCAATAAAAAATACTTAATGGTGACGTACTGCCGTTGGCTTTTGTGGCCTGCGTCTTCAAGAGACCACAATTTTTTTGCAATGACAACAGTACTTTTCTTCGAAGCTCAGTTTTTCAAGTATCTTTAAACTCACCAGTATTCATATAAATTAATGTGTTAAAAAGAGGCTTTCGAGTTATTTACGATGTTTTTACCCGACTGCGCCAGGAGGGTTATGTTTTTCGAGTGTATGTATGTATGTATGTATTTATGTATGTTTCTGTGCGTTGCTCTGCAGCCTAAACGGCTTGATGGATTTTAACTTGAGAGGTGTCGTTAGATTCGTCTTAAACGTGAGAGTGTCACTGGGTACATAAAACTGGCCAAGTGCGAGTCGAACTCGTGTGCAAAGGGTTCCGAACTAAAAATATTTTTTTTAAATCTCTCACATTCTATCAAGTGGGGTATCAAATTAAAGGATTTTAAAAATGGTTTACCAAAATATATATAACTTATATGTTTCAATTTAATTGGGACTGATAAATGCTAACAAACACTAAAATTAGTAAAATAAAATAAATATTTAAAAAAAATAAAAAACCCGACTGCGTAAAAAAACTAAAAAGAAAGAAACAAGCCCAGTAGTTTAGAATTCACTCATTCACACTCACAGTCGGGGCCCCTTGGGAAGATTTGATTGGTATAATTTGAATAGGCCCCGACTGTGAGTGTGAATGAGTGAATTCTAAACTACTGGGCTTGTTTCTTTCTTTTTAGTTTTTTTACGCAGTCGGGTTTTTTATTTTTTTTAAATATTTATTTTATTCCTCAAAGTAATTGAATAGTACACTGTACTCATATTTTTTTATGTTACAACTTACCACATTAGCATTCTGTCCTAGATAAAAGTTGACCATGCTGGATATGGCGTTGATGCGCAACATGAACTTGCCCTCTTCCTCGCCCATCTTACTGAACTCGTACAGCAGGCTGAAGTACTCCGTCAGGTGGCGCAAGTGAGACCGAGCGCCGTTCTCCATCTGCAAGGAAATGGTTAACTTTAAGGACATGTGCAGAGCGAATAAGGATTTATGAGGATCGTCTACCGAGCGTTCATCCATACTAAAAGAGAAAACGTTTTCCTGCCCCTAAGTGTTATCCTATCTCAATATTTTTTTAGAATGCTTCCTACACTGTAAAGAACTAGGTTTATAGGTTTTCTTTTTTTCAAAATTTATAATACTTTGAAAGTTACAGGCGCAGTTACTTTTGAAAAAAAGAAAACCTATAAACTTAGTTTTTTACAGTGTTTTACAGAAAACGTTTTCTCTTTTAGTATGGACGAGCGCTCGGTAGACGATCCTCTTAAGTGTTCGGGCAAATGCAACATGTGAACATAATCCTATCCTATTAGGGCGCGGGACTATCGGAAGCTCGAAAGTCTGACAACCAGTCTTACCATGGGGTATCGTATTACCCAGTTACTGGGTTGTGGAGGTCCGACAGGCAGTCGCTCCATGTAAAATACTGATATCCAGCTGAATCTGGTTCGACTGGAAGCCGACCCCAATATAGTTGGGAAAAGGCAGGTAGATGATGAAGTCTGACAGTCCCTCCTGCTCTGCCCTGCTTGGGAGGATTCATTTGATGATTTTACAACGTAAAAAAACAAGCTTGGTCTCATGCACAGTCTAATAATCCTACAGTCGTCCGACGAAGACGTCTAGACAGGGCAATCGTGCGGGGTGTGAGGGGTGAGACGCGGGTAAGCCGAGCCCGAGTTGCGAACAAAACGATGTTTTGTAACTCGGGCTGTATCATTCAGGGCTATCGCGTGTGACGTGCGTGTTTGTTTTTTATTTGTTTATTTAAAATGGTTCTGTGAGTGATTGCAAGTCCTCATCTCGTAAAATAAAGATCTGCGGTTTCATCAGTACTTAAATAATTTTATTTGTAATGTCGTGCCACGTTGATAACGCTAATAAAATGGCCGACCGGCGCACGGGTTTTTTTTTAAATACGTTATCGCACAGGGCATCTGTTTGGAAATCCTACTAATATTATAAATAACTGACTGTGTTTTGTTGATGTTCCGTGTCAAGACGGTGGACTTTTTTTTATTAATTACCAAGGGTGAATTTAGTTTATTCGGGGTGCTTGTTACGAAAAAGCCATTATTTTTGAAATCCAAGATGGCGGACGTCATTTTCTTAGATATGGGTGTCAATTTCGAGTTTAATTGCGGTTCTTGTTACGAAAACGCCATCGTTTTTTAAATCTAAGATGGCCGAAGTCATTTTCTTATAATTAAACGGAACGTGATGTCGCTGACAACTGAGTTATTAATTTCTTTAAAAGTTTCATTTAAAAAGATAACAGTCCACGTCGTAAGTGTCACAGTAACTAGTTATCAATTCTGCATCAGTTCAATTTTTAAATCTCTAAGGCCCGCTTGCACGAACCCGAGTTATCTTTTAACTCAGAGTTAGTTGCTAACACAAGGTTAAATTGACAGTTTGTCATACAATATTGTCAATTTAACCTCGTGTTAGCAACTAACTCTGAGTTTAAAAGATAACTCGGGTTCGTGCAAGTGGGCCTTAGTAATTAGTATACGCCTAATCTGCATTTTTTATTGTCATTCAACTTCTTAATAATACATGCAGTAAAGAGCGGGCTAAAACTTGTTTTCATTTTTATATTAGTGTGTAATATTGTTTCAATTACAATACTGCTATCCATGTTGATCTGCAATAAATAAATTATTTCATAAATATTCTTTACTTGTGACAACCCTGGCCGATGCATTACTGTCTAGACGATGTCGGCATTTTACCCGAGATCAAAGGCGTCGTCCTACTGTATGATTTTTATACTGTGGTCTCATGTCTTCGTATTTTCACGTATGAAGATTTACTGCAATATGGTTCATAACTTCGTTGTTCGAAACTGGCACCTTTTTAAGCGTCGACTGCCATGCTGATGACCGCGGGTGCAAACCCAAATTCTCGTTTTGTAATATTTAGTACTCACCAATGATAACAACATTCTTATAAACCTAGTAACACAACTCGCTTCGCCCAACTTGCTATTATCTTCGCCTTCCTCCATACCTTGCAGGTATAAGGCACAATGACTAGATCTGAAACAACACAACACATTAGTGAAGTCAGAGAAAAATAGACCGTATTTTCACACAATAGGGCATTTTATGAGTTGACAAAACGCGACTCTCCCACAGATTTTTATAGCAATATCGAACTGTGACGTCACTAGTTAACTCTATCTTACAAATTATTGATTTTAGAGGTTATAAAATTAATGTAACAGTTGTTTGAAAGTTAATCGGAGTTTAGGCTTAAAAATAATGTTCATTTTTTGAGAAATCGTGTTTTGTAATTATTTGGTAATAATATCAAACACTTAATTACATGAAATGGTGATTACACGGAAAATTTACGTTGGTCGTCGAACTATCAACTATTTTCTTTGTTTTTTTTTTTTAATGAAACTTTTTATTTTAAGCTATCATTTAGGCTTATTAAATTGCATTTTGAAATCATAGCGCAAAAAATATCTGTTAGAATAACTGAGTGATAAACGTAACATAATTTTATTGAATCTATGTTTATCTTACCTGAGCCTTTGTATAACATGCATACAAAGCCTTTGAAACATTTGCCGGACCATCTGATTCGGACATTTTATTAAAACCTGCAACAAAACAAACATTCGCTTAGAATACTCCAAACACACATTAAACTATGTGGTATTGTATACCAATTTAAACCTTATGTATCATAGACATAAGAGTCGAGTTACTTGCATCGACCACCGTATGATCGGATAGTACAGGGTCTGTTATATTATGCCAATTTAAACCTTATGTCCAGATGTCAAATCAAGTCAAATCATTTATTTCTTTGCAAACATGGGTATAGTACATAGATGTTATTTCTTTATAATAGATGTTATCCTACTAAGGCGAAAGTTTGTATGTATGGATGTATGGATGTATGGATGTTTGTTACTCTTTCACGCAAAAACCACTGAACGGATTTGGCTAAAATTTGGTATACAGATAGTTTATAACCTGGATTAACACATAGGATAGTTTTTATCCCGATTTTATGTTCCCGTGGGATAATTTTCAAGTTGCAGCGGGTGAAACCGCTGGCAACAGCTAGTTTCTTTATAATTAAGTTCTCCACATTTTACCGACATGGGTATGCAAACAGTGTACAATATGTTATAAGAGTATAATATTATACCTACTCACTTTAGCTACCAGATGGCAGCGTTTGTTACATTTTACCAAATTAAGCCCTATGCATCAAAAATTAGAGTGTACTCACTTGCATTGGCCACCACGTGTCGTCGGCCATATGCCCTAGGAACCACTCTGAAGCTGCAGCAGACGCGTTGAACTGTTTCGTCACCAACTCTACCCACGACACCATGGTTGGCTGAAGAACAAAACGTGAAGTTTAATCTTTTTACATCATATAGGGCGGACTATATCATCACTAGACGGACATGCGTTCGGGCAGTTTACACAGACTTGTCAGTTTCGTTTATTGCCCGTGGTCCACCCGCTTTGTTCACCTAGGTGTACCACGGGAAATTATTTTTGCCCGTGGTTCACCTGGGTGTACCACGGGAAATTATTTTTGCCCGTGGTTCACCTGGGTGTACCACGGGAAATTATTTTTGCCCGTGGTTCACCTGGGTGTACCACGGGAAATTATTTTTTCCCGTGGTTCACCTAGGTGTGCCACGTCAAATTATTTCTTCTAGGTGTTCACGACTAATATTTTTGCCACATTCAAGAAGGTTCACTGGAACCAGTTGCACCGCATGCGTAGGTAGCTCACCGTCCGCACAGAATTCCAGCTACAAGCTTAGAAACTGAAATAATGTTATTAACCAGAAAAAGTACCAGGCTTACATAAGTTCAAGGTGGTACCTATGTTTTTGAATACCTGTACCTGACTGGTGTTTTACTTTTGCTAAACTGTAAAAATGATTAAAATAATTACCATATTATTAAAAAAAGACCACCTTGAACTCATGCCAGCCTAGTACCCCCCGGTACCACACCCAATACGCGGAAATGTGTTTTTGTAACCCAACGACGATATAATACTAGACTACGCATTGCACGATCTAACGAACAAAAATATTCTGCCAACTCGCTGACTACGTAAGCGAGGGGGGCGGGGTACTGCGTTGTGATTGGCTAACTCAAGGTCTGTTCTGTCTCAACGTATGTTTACGGCTCACAGGATTGGTCGAAATGAGACGGATATAAGACTTTTTTGCCTAATGTGTTGGCAGACATCGGTCGCCTGTTCTTAAGAATCTAGTATTATATCGTCGTTGTTGTAACCTAACCTCAAAACTCGTTATAGGCAGTCAGATAATAGGCGTTTTCCAAAAACTTGGTATCGTTTAGCATAAGGATCAGGTGCCTCACCTGTGTCCTGGAAACCAATATTTCACGAGTAAATTGCGTTTGAATTTTGTTAAGTGTTTACATCAACGACTATATATTACTAGACTACGCATTGCACGATCTAACGAACAAAAATATTCTGCCAACTCGCTGACTACGTAAGCGAGGGGGGCGGGGTACTGCGTTGTGATTGGCTAACTCAAGGTCTGTTCTGTCTCAACGTATGTTTACGGCTCACAGGATTGGTCGAAATGAGACGGATATAAGACTTTTTTGCCTAATGTGTTGGCAGACATCGGTCGCCTGTTCTTAAGAATCTAGTATTATATCGTCGTTGTTGTAACCTAACCTCAAAACTCGTTATAGGCAGTCAGATAATAGGCGTTTTCCAAAAACTTGTATCGTTTAGCATAAGGATCAGGTGCCTCACCTGTGTCCTGGCACCACTCTCATGTAAAGGCACCGCCTAGACCCCACGTTTCGAATCTAACCTTTCCGTGTCTGGGTGCTCCAAGTCTCGGGACTTGCTAGCATCCTATGTCAAATAACTGGCTACGAGTACTACCTACCAAGGTGGCTCGACGGAACCCTGCTTCGTAGGGCTCCTACTTCTGCGTTCAAGGTCGAAAGTAATAATCTAACACAAAGAAGATGGCGCGGCCTGGAAGACCCCGCCATGCCCTTCGAACCTAACTGTCCATGCCGGGGTGCCCCAAGTCCCGAGCTCGCTTCGCTCGCTCTTGGATCCTAGACTTTTCCGATAAAAATGGCAAACAATGACAGGTGACATTCATTTTTACGTTCTGTTTTACGTATGTAATCGCTTGATTTTGCATTATAGACAATACGTGGTAAAGATATGGTTGTCAATCGCCCATTTTTACGTTCTGTTTTCGGTTTTTATCTGATTTGAGGTTAGAAACATTTTTCTTCTATAATGTCTCGAAAAATACATTTCCGCTTAAAAATAGTGGTAGCATTACAGTCGGGGACTTAAACCTTACCCATTTTTAGCCTTTGTTACCTTCTCCGAATGCCGGTTATTACTAAACCCAACCCTGTAATATCACTATTTTTCTTTCGTAATACTACGATAAAAACATATGGACATTCAGGTGAACCACGGGCAAAAATAATTTCCCGTGGTACACCTAGGTGAACCAAGCGGGTGGACCACGGGCAATAAACGGTCAGTTTGATTGTTTGGACATGTGCCCGCTCAGTTAAAATGAAATCGAGCGGATAAGCAAAAAAAAAAAAACAACTGGTTGCACTCCGGGAGTGCCAACAGAAGTGAAAACTTGAATATTAATGTTGTGCAATTATTTGTCATATTTTAAACACTTTATATACACGAATTTTACGAATATACAGCAGTGTGGCCACTATACAGACAGTCGAGCCATCAGCTGTCACCATCCATGGATGCGCGTGCCACGCTGTAACATAAACACACGAACATTCGCGCAAGCGCCCTGCGCCGCCTAAACGAAACAGCAGGCCGGTCACGTGTTCGTCTTACGAATTTTCGATCAGGGTCACGTAGCCTCACGCGTGTTTAACATTTTTACCCATTACAAAAAAAGTGTACAACGCCGCTAAAGAAGTTCTCACTTCAACAAGACTGCCAGACTGACTTCGAAGGTTCTTCACAAGCAAACATTGCAAAAACCTAAAGTTGTCATTTTTAATGTCCGAGTCTGGGCCGAGTAAATTCCTCGCTTTAGAGTAATCAGTGCGGTCAGGCGAAACGGGCGGTGCGCCGCACGGTGAGGCAAAAGAAAACATACTAGTCACTCACCAAGTCTTTTTTTAAGGATCTCTTGGACAGCATTATTTTTGCTGAGATATTGCATTGCGACCCGTCATTTTGTTGTTTTTTATTGAGTTGTTTTCTCTTTTTCATACTAGTTCAAGCGACTATATTGGGTGTTGAAGAAATAAACCTAAATACTAAAATACCATAAATAACACAGTCTTACCTTTTCCTTGGCGTGTATGAAAGTTTCAATGAAGAATGACGTGGAGAGTCGTGCGGCGATCTCTGTGACCTCCGGCTTCAGAGTCATCAGAGACTGCGGCACTGAGCTGCACATCTGTCCCATGAACCTGCGTAACATAATGTTTATTCAACTGTTTATTTAACTTTACCCTCTTGTATCTGTTAATCTTTGTCCGTAAATGTTGGCAGGCACAGTATAAAAACGGTCGCACATTCTTTGTATAGCCGAATTGAATTGAACTGAATTGCATAATTATGTAGAATTGGTCTCGAATTAGAAATATTTTATTTTGTAATGATCTATCTAAAGGAATGAGAGAAATCGAGTGAGAGAATCGCGGTGAAATTATTATCATACTGCCACTTGTCTAAACAGGGCAATGTTATCGTACCGATGCGATGAGTGACTGAGTGCGAGTGAAACGTTAAGTTATCGCCGCGTGCGCACGTGAACGAAAGCGGAACATGAAAGAGAGCTGTCAAACGCAATCATCAGGCACCTAATTGAACTCTTTTCAACAAATCACTTGCACAACGCCTCGTTACGAGATACGATGATGAAATAATCTAGTAGTTCTGCGTTGGTTCTCTAGTTCGATCACGTGTATAGTTCTTGACCACAATTATACTGGCTTCTAACAGACTAAGGGACCCATGGCGCTATGCGACGCGTTTCGACCGACTCTAACTACATATGAAATTCAACCTTAACACTACGGTATATGACATAAAATGCGCGGTTGTATATTTTGTGTGTGTATGTATGTATATTTTTCATCTACCCGTAGATGAAAAACAAAACACGATCAAAACGTCGACGTCAAGTCAATCGAATTGTATCATTATATCGTAGTGGCAAGGTTGATTTTCACTTGTTGGAATCGGTCGAATGGGGTTGGCAACGCAAAGATATTGTAGATGGCGCCACCATAGAGTAGTCCTAATCCGACCAATGACGTAGTACTATTTTGAAGTACCTTTAAGGTGAAACAAGTCAACATTTTTTCCATAGAAACTTCGTTGGGGTTTTACTCCACTATTTGACAAGGTACATCCAAAGTTAAACATGGTATCGTTTTGTCTCATTATTAATTTTGTCTGTAAGGAAGCAGAATTTTGAAATAACAAGCCATTAAAAAGTTACGAGCTTCCAAAGATTCGTTTTTATTGCTAATTTTAACACAACTTTGGGCGTAAATTAGAAATTAAAAAAGCATCAAATTTCCAAAACAAAGTCCGTACCGACACAGCACATTTATCGAAGAATTCCATAAATTTTATTTGAAATTGATTGATGCAGTGGTTTTTTCATAAAACCCCTTCTTCCAAAGGCCGTTTCGTATTTTTTTACGCGCGCCTTTTACTCTGAATGATCGTGCATCTCACTAAATAATGTTTTCCCCTGTTTTCTCCACGGGGGGATGACGCTGACGATGACGGACACATGAACAATATGGCTCGATTTCTGGTGAAACATCATGGTTTTTGACCATGCCTGCCAGTGAGTTCGAGCTCGCGACTAGCGCCGCCTTAAGATTTGAACTGACTTGAACCAATGACGATGCTTGGAACAAGCTATACTAGCGCCATTAGTTCCCCAGTTGCCATCTCCACTGCAATCGCATCGCGTCATGGGTAAAGTCCGTAATACTTACGTGAAATACGCATGTTGGAATATATTCTTGTCGTGTAAGAACTGCATGTTGTCGTCCCATATCCACTTGAGTAGGTCGGGAGGTAGCTTGATGGACGGGGACGCGTCGCTGCTGCGCCGGTCTACTGAGAAGCTTGGACTGGCACCTTCCGCTGTTGATGACTGTCATACAAGGGGGGTTAGGTAACGCTTCATAGAAAAAGTTATTTGTGTTTTTTTTTAACTATGTCCCACGTTTACATTTTTGAAGTGAAAACTTCTTTAGCGGCGTTGTACACTTTTTCTGTAATGGGTAAAAAATTTAAAACTCGCGTCAGGGTCACGTGACCCTGATCGAAAATGAGTAAGACGTCATTCAAATTAAAAATAAAACATAGTAACAAAAAAGTTTTCACTTCTACCGGCACTCCTGGAGTGCAACCTTTTTTTTTTTTATTTTGGTCTTTTAGTGGGTGCAAGCGTAATATTGCGTAAACAATGCAAAGACCTTACCGATATTATGTCTCTTTAAATCTATGAACTTTCTAAAATCCCATATCCAACATAAATTCCTAGTAAAACTAGAAGTCACCTGTGGCTCCTCCTGTTGTCCACACTCGGAGCCCCGCTGACTGCGCGGTGGACTCCACTCGTAGAACAACATGTACGCACTGTTCGTCTTCTCGAACGAAAAGTCCATGAACTTATCCGTCACTGAGTCGTACGTTTTACTCTGAAAATGAAAACACAGATTATAGATATTTATCTAGCTTCGAATACGCAAACACTCGAACGTTCCGATTTCTACCACAGTTATTTCAGTTGGTGGTGAAAAATATGGATGTAAAACGATTACATGTAGCAGAGATGAAAAATATGAGATTCATGTGTGGAGTCACAAGAATGGATAAAGAAAGGAATGAGGAGACAAGAGGTAAACTGAAAGTGGCACCTGTTACAGAAAAATTGAGAGGGAATCTTCTATCTTGGTATGGAAATGTAGAAAATGGAGTAAATGATGCCGTGACGTTTGACAGGGGAGAATGAAAGGAGAAAATGTGTTGCGCCTACCCCAAGCAGAATGAAATAAGGGCATAAAGATAATGAATACCACGCAGATGACGACGACGATTTATTTGAAGACGGTTCTAGCTCAAGCATCACAGAACAGCAGCAGGAAATCATTCATGTTCGTAATCGTACATGAACGAGTGAACTATAATTGCATACTAACCGTCATCTCTCCGCCGAAGCACTCGGCCGCAAGGTGCGCCGGATCGAGTCTTCACTTCAGCATCATTGAACAGTAGCGACCGGTCTTGATCTTCATGTTCTCGGTCGCGAATGAACGAGCGAACTATAACTGCATACTAACCGTCATCTCTCCGCCGAAGCACTCGGCCGCAAGGAGCGCTGGATCAAAAGTCTTCACTTCAGCATCATTGAATAGTAGCCACCGGTCGTGATGTTCATGTTCTCGGTCGCGAATGAACGAGTAGTAGTGACCGCCGTCTGCTGTGCCCGTGTGGACTGTAACTCCTATTAGCTCGTACCTATCAGAAGGATAAAAATTATATGGTATTTAGAATACCTATGTGGATTTTATAACCAGAAATAGTTTGTATCAAAGGCGACGCCAATAGGGGGTTTCACTGCGAGTTTTAGCCGTCAGTGGGCCTACCAGCGCAAAACGTAAACATGAACGTTCAAGTGTAGTTACATTATCTGTGGTGTAGTGTATGTCAAGTTATTCATACAGTAAATGACATCATGCGCTGGTAGCGCCATCTGAGCCGAGCTTTGCCTGAAATCTCCCGTTTTCGGAAAAGTTAGAGCTACTTCCCACTAGCGTTTGTCCAACACAAACTTTCAATGACATAGTAGCGCCTCTGTTGGTGCGTATGAGCGTGTCACTCTGCATGTACGTAAAAACTTAGAACGAAGTGCCTTATCGCGCGTTGTGAAAGGGGGCTAGACGGAAAAAATTAAGACGAAAAGTTGTCACGACACTTTTTGCTGAGACCAGGCCCCGCACCCCGCGCCCCGTACCCCTCACCCAACTCCCGTTCCACGTGAATCTTGTCGCATTGCGGCGTGCGCATGTTTCTCTGTCTGTCTCTCTCTCTCTCTCTCTCTCTCTCTTATAGAAAGCAAGCCAGATATTTTCGTTTTGTTTTTCTATTTCGCACTGAACAGTGTGGTGTCGCGAAGATTATTTTTGTTGAGTGTATACAGTAACTTCGTTCCATCCGGGTGTCCCTTGACACTTCTCAAGTTTTTTTTTTCTTCATAGAATTTTATTAATAAAGGTCAAATGAGATAGTAACGTTTTTCACTTACTCATAATGCTCCTCAAATTCTGAATTATCTTCAACTTCTGCTGCTGTGGGACTAGCTTCTCCATCTTTCTTTTCTGCTAATAATTTATTTTTCTCTTCTGAAAGACAAACAAATTGCATTATCTATACAAAATCTGACGTACTTCTACTCCCCTCTATAATTTTCAAATGATAAATTATTATGAATGATAAATACTGTTTTTATTTTTTCGAAAATAGTAGTGTCAAAAGTATTTTTCAATGACTTTTATTGCAAGCAGGGATTATTGATAGTTGTTCTGTAAATATGGTCGCAACATACAGAAACTCAGCTGTGTGTGTCATTCATTGTTCGTTCAGCGCCAGCATTTATTAACTTGTTGATGTACAGTCACGAGCAATAGTATGTACACTAAGCAGTATTCAAAAGCAATGTTCTCTACCATATTCATTAAATTTTTGCCTTTTCATTAGACTTCTATGTTGGAAGCCATACTATTACGAAATAGGTCTTATTTCAACGTGGAAACCAATATTTCACGAGTAAATTGCGTTTGAATTTTGTTAAGTGTTTACATCAACGACTATATATTACTAGACTACGCATTGCACGATCTAACGAACAAAACTATTCTGCCAACTCGCTGAGGTACTACGTAAGCGAGGGGGACGGGGTACTGCGTTGTGATTGGCTAACTCAAGGTCTGTTCTGTCTCAACGTATGTTTACGGCTCACAGGATTGGTCGAAATGAGACGGATATAAGACTTTTTTGCCTAATGTGTTGGCAGACATCGGTCGCCTGTTATTAGGAGTCTAGTATTATATCGTCGTTGGTTTACATGTTACTGTACAGGCATCTTCTATCTATCTATCTATAATAAAAAAACCGGCCAAGTGCGTGTCGGGCCACGCACAGTGTAGGGTTCCGTAGTTGCCCATCAAAATACGTATGCGAACTAACTAAACTGATTCGCTGAATTTAATTGTAAAAAGAAGAATTTTCAAAATCGATCCAGGAGTTTGAGAAATCGGGGAAAATACATAAAAAAAAGATTACGACGAATTGAGTACCTCCTCCTTTTTTTGAAGTTAGTTAAAAATAGTTGACGATAAAAACCTACCTATCCCCAAAAAACATACCTATTAAAGCTGTAAAAATAAAGTTGACAAACTTACATTTGCAGTTGACGAACATGTTCTCCGACACATTTTGTTTAAGAAAATATGTTATCCAAGTACATTTTATAAGTTGGTCGACTATTACTCGTAAAGTTGTAAAGCCTACTTAGTCATGATAATTTTCTTTTAAATTTCGTTATATATACTACTATTGTGAATTTTTTTACACCCCCAAACATAACCGTTTGGCTGGTAGAGGGGGGGACACTCGAGTCGAGCAAAATTTAACACTTTAAAGCTTAATATTTCACAAACGAATTTTTTTATCAAAAAAGTGTTAATGGAAACTATCAATATTTTTCAAAGACCTATTTAATGATACCCCACACTAAGGGGTACGCGAGAAAAAAAAAAAACATCCCCACTTTACGTGTACAAGAGGTACCCTAAAAAAAAATATTTTACGAGATTTTGTTTTACCACTTTTTCGGCACAACAAATCCTTATATTTACACCAAATTACAGCTCTCTAGTACTGTGCGTCTCTGAGCTAAACTGCGGACAGACGGACGGACGGACGGACGGACGGACATGGCGAAACTATAAGGGTTCCTTGTTGACTACGGAACCCTAAAAATGGATCGCAAAATGTGTTGCTAGGCTCATAACTCAAAAACGGCTGAACCGATTCGGCTACTTCTTTTTTTGTTGTGTTTGTAACCATCAGCGGAAGGTTTTAGAGGACGAAAATCATCATGTCCACTCGTGCGAAGCCGGGACGGGACGGGACGCTAGTTATAGATAGTTTTTCTAGTCACAATACCTTGATACTGCGCCGGCATGAGATGTTTCTCCACATATCCAGACATGTCGAGCCTCATGGGGAACGAGAAGTGCGTGTTGACCTTCTCCTTGAGCATGGTCAGCATGTTGAACGTGTACCGCATCGTGTTGAAGCACAGGATGCGCGGGAGTTTCTTGAAACATGCCCTGGAAATATAAAAATATGTTTGACATTGTTTTAATGTCTAACCGAAGTGTAACAGAATTCTTTCGAATCTTTTTAAGTAAAGCTTAGAAAGTGTCTTTCATAATTCTAAATACCGGTCAAAATATGTGAGTCTTTAGGTTGTGGGAAAGAGACAGCTATACAATTCTTCTAGCGTCATCTCGTTCCCTGAGCGGAACTACTCACGCTTTAAGACTTCATGGTAGGCCACCTGGGGGGGTATTGTTCCAGTGAGTGAACTAGATGGCGCTAGACGACTTGTATAGCTCTGTCACTTTCACTCGCCGGAATAAGCCTGGTTTTAAGACGTTGTAATACCCCCCCTGATTGTAAATCTACAGATGTTTCTGACAAATTTAATAAAGTTATGTATGTTATGTTACCGTTTCTCAGCGCGCACTTTGTTGGCGCACTGCGAGCAGGTGTAGCAGTTGTCTCCCTCCAGCGTGTCCTTGACGGTGACCTCGTCCAGGCTCTGGTGCAGGTTGCGCATGTCGGCCACCTGGCAGCGGACCGTGTAGAACTCCTCCAGCGTGCGGGACACGTGCGGACAGTCCTGTACGACCAATTTCATGTTTATTAGACGATAACCTATAGAAGTAACCAAGGAGAAGCGGTGTGTCTAAGAAATCCGAGAGAAATAACTAAAGTTTAATCCTAGGCAAGTGTGCTTAACCGACGACAATTTAATTGCTTACCATCAAGAAGCTTATGGTTGACATGAAAAAGCTAGATATTTCCTGTAGCTAGCTATAGACTACTATAGAAAAACAAGCCAAAAAAATATCCATAAAAATGTTTTTTTTTTGGGCGTATTTGTCATTATATTTTTAACTTTTATGAAATGTCGTAGAACTCTGACGATCACGGGTTTTAACACCACAATATTATTCAAAATCTGATCTGCAGGGTGGACAAAAATCGTGGATCAAACGAAACAGGGTGATAGTTGAGTAAAAGCTATTTGCAGAAATAAAATATAACGGCGGCATAGAACTTGATCTTCTTATGTGGTATAGTGGTAAAATCATCCAAAGGTGCTGTTAGACTAAAATCCACGACGCTTATTCAATAGTCCTAGTCCAAGAGCTACTGAACCCTGCGACTAACGGTCTTCCTGTAAGGTTAGAAATTTGTACACGTAATATTTATGGGAACACCCAAATACTCCGAAATATTTTATTCCGAATTTCGATATTCCGATTTTCAAAACTCCGAATATCATAATACCTAAAAATTACAATATCTATTATTAGGAATCTCGAAATTTATTTGACCGAAAGTCGTATGTCCGATTTCTTCGTTTTCCGATTTTCACATATTCGAAAAATGTAATGCTCGATGAGTTCTCATTCCGAAAAACGAAATCACGATTTTCAATATTCCGAATAAACTAATTTTTTCGGAATATTGAAAATTGGAATATTGTTTCTCATTCTACAAAGTCAGTGACAGAAACGAATTGGTGCAAAACCGGCTCCACGTAGTTTTGTCTACCGTACTCCCAGAGTGTTATTTAAGCCTGTGTAGGCACGGAGTGGCGAGGCGTATCCTCTTAACTTTCACTGTTTGCCTTCAGGATTTTTATTGTTATTGGGAGAACTTAGGATCCAAGAGCGAGCGAAGCGAGCTTGGGACTTGGGGCACCCCGACTCGGACAGGTTAGGTTCGAAGGGGATGGCGGGGTCTGAAAGACCCCGCCATCCCCTTCATGTTAGGTTACTTTAAACCTTGCTCACAGAAATAGGAGCCCCGCGAAGCGGGGCTCCGTCGACCTACCTTGGTAGGTGGTAGTCAACAAAATGACCAAGGATGCAAGAGCGAGCGAAGCGAGCTCGGGACTGGGGATACCCCGACTCGGACAGGTTAGGTTCGAAGGGGATGGCGGGGTCTGAAAGACCCCGCCATCCCCTTCGTGTTAGGTTACTTTAAACCTTGCTCACAGAAATAGGAGCCCCGCGAAGCGGGGCTCCGTCGACCTACCTTGGTAGGTGGTAGTCAACAAAATGACCAAGGATGCAAGAGCGAGCGAAGCGAGCTCGGGACTGGGGATACCCCGACTCGGACAGGTTAGGTTCGAAGGGGATGGCGGGGTCTGAAAGACCCCGCCATCCCCTTCGTGTTAGGTTACTTTAAACCTTGCTCACAGAAATAGGAGCCCCGCGAAGCGGGGCTCCGTTGAACCACCTTAGTGGTGCTATAACTCAGGATGCAATAGCGAGCAAAATGTGTCTTGGGGCACCCCGACTCGGACTTTTCGACCTGACGGACCCGAATCGGAATTCTAATAATCGGAATTTTAATATTCGGTATTCGTGTTTTTGATGTTTCGGAAAATATATTTAGTCGGAGTTTTTGATGTTCGGTCTATTGAAATTCGGTACAGTGAAACCTGGTTAAGTGAGACCTCAAGGGACCTGCAAATCTGTCTCACTTAAAGAGGTATTCCACTTACGCAGTGTCTCAGATATCCAGGTATAAATAAATATCTGTCTCATTTACAGAGGGTTCCATTAATAGAGGTCAGAATGCAGGAAGAGGTGCGATTTATCAAATAAAATAGGTAACGTATTATGTAAACATTATACGTTAATTTTAATATTTATTAGGAATCAATAACCTCCTCTTTTTTTGAAGTCGGTAAAAAAGTTACTGAATGTAATTATGTAGGTAATGTAATTTTTTTTTTAATATGCAGTACAAAAATGAATCAAATAAAAATGTTTTTTTTTTATTCTGGATTATTGATAATTTGAGCCTTCGTATCGGCATTTTTCAAATAAACATCCGTATGATAGTAAAGCAAAACTAAAACTGAAGGTCATTGATGCTCAAAATTAGTTAAGTGCAGAATTTGCGGGTAGAATAAGACTAAGTAATTAAACAAACAAAACGATGTTGTCTCAGTTACAGAGGTTAATACATGTAAAATTTATTTGCTGTCTCAGTTATAGAGGTAACTATGACGATAAAATCGAAAGAACGAATCCCAGTTATAGAGGTTCGCTTCGTCCCACTAACAGAGGTAATACAGTGCCAAAGTGTTGGGACTTCAGCATGAGTACCAGTTATGGAGGTTTCTCACTTATCCAGGTCCCACATAACCAGGTTTCACTGTATTTTGAAAATAGTAATTATATCCGTTAGGAATTTTGAAATTTCGGAATTATTAAAATAGGAATAATGATCCATCGGAGTTGTTATATTAGGAATTTTGAACCATTCGGAATTATGAAAATCGGTATTTTGAAATTCGTAATTATGAATTTCGGAATAAAGTTTTTCGTATTATCGTAGTGTACCCAATATTTATAGCATGCTAAGAGCAATAGCGACGACCTGGCAGGCGTCAGCCGTGCACATCATTAGAAAATTTAATTTTCAAAGTGTAAAAAAAAATGAAAAAAAAAGAACTTGTTCCTGTAAGCTTAAAAATTTAACAGGGTGTAGTTTATTTATTGTAAATCTTGGAAAAAAAATGACAGGCGGTTACAAGGTGCACAAGTATGTGACAGGCGAATTGAAAAGTGCAAATTTGATGAGGAAAAATAAACTTTCTCCTGTAAGATCAAAGTTATCTCGCGTTTGGCTGAACTGATTTTGATGCCGTTTTCAGAAAAGTGTGCGTTACATTCCGAGAAAGGTTTTAATATACAGGGTGAATTTTTCAACTGGGCGTGGATGGCTATCTCCGAAACAATGAGGAATATCGAAAAACGTTGAAAGGAATCTCGAGGCCGATTTTGACGAAAATAAAACTGCTTCGTTGGATTTTAGAAAAATCAATAATCCTGGCCAGGAATCGAACCCGCTGATTTTGGAAAAAAAATCACAGCCTGTATTATTACACCATTCGATAGTGTTGCTAATAAAGATCAAATTCTGGGAAGTAATCATATACGGCAAACTTTAGGAAAACGTATAATTGAAAAAAGAAACTGATGAATGATCAAGTCGAAAACTGTATTCGGAACATAAGTTAACCGTTTCTTCTTTGAAATAACTCTTATTTTTGTTTTACTCAATAATTTCGCATTGCTGAATACACTGGGATTGTTGAGACATCAAATTCACTGAATTATTGAAAACAATTATAATCAATTATGGCTCAGTAGAACATAGTAACATAGAAATATAGCAATTTCATGAAAATCTGCTATTTCCTGAAGTTGCCTTATATGATCACTTCCCAGAATTTGATCCTTATTAGCAACACTATCGAATGGTGTAATAATACAGGCTGTGATTTTTTTTCCAAAATCAGCGGGTTCGATTCCTGGCCAGGATTATTGATTTTTCTAAAATCCAACGATGCAGTTTTATTTTCGTCAAAATCGGCCTCGAGATTCTTTTCAACGTTTTTCGATATTCCTCATTGTTTCGGAGATAGCCATCCACGCCCAGTTGAAAAATTCACCCTGTATATTAAAACCTTTCTCGGAATGTAACGCACACTTTTCTGAAAACGGCATCAAAATCAGTTCAGCCAAACGCGAGATAATTTTGATCTTAAAGGAGGAAGTTTATTTTTCCTCATCAACTTTGCACTTTTCAATGCGCCTGTCACATACTTGTGCACCTTGTAATCGCCTGTCATTTTTTTTTCAAGATTTACAATAAATAAACTACATCCTGTTAAATTTTCAAGCTTACAGGAACAAGTTTTTTTTTTCAATTTTTTTTACACTTTGAAAATTAAATTGTCTAATGATGTGCACGGCTGACGCCTGCCAGGTCGTCGCTATTGCTCTTAGCATTCTATAAATATTACGTGTACAAATTTTTAACCTTACAGGAAGACCGTTAGTCGCAGGGTTCAGTAGCTCTCCAGCTATCCAATGCGTTTCAGGGTCACGGTTACCAGATATGAAAGTCCCGCGACCCCGGCACACAACTTACAGTTAAATAATTGTCGAGACAATATCAATCATTTGTTCTGTGTCTGGGTGTAATTTATCTATAACTAGCTGTTGCCAGCGGCTTCACCCGCTACAACTCGAAAATTATCCCACGGGAACATAAAATCGGGATAAAAACTATCCTATGTGTTAATCCAGGTTATAAACTATCTGTATACCAAATTTTAGCCAAATCCGTTCAGTGGTTTTTGCGTGAAAGAGTAACAAACATCCATACATCCATACTTACAAACTTTCGCCTTTATAATAGTAGTAGGATAATGTATGTATTTAGAAATATATAAGTATGTTTATCAGTTGTCTAGTACCCATAACACAAGCTCTGCTTAGCTTGGGACTAGATGGCGTTGTGTGATAGTTGTGGAATATTATTATTATTATTATAAATATTGCTTACCAGAGAAACCACATTATTACTCAGCACTCCACAGAACAGTGTCTTCACCAGTTTCTTCAGCTCAGGAGTCATCTCCTCGAGCTTGGAGACCAGGTCTATGAAGAACTCCGCCATGTCCTTCTGCTCGCCGGTGTTGAGGGGCTGGTGGTCCATCTGGTAGACCTTGCAGAAGCTGCGGGGGTTGTAGGCTTTACGCTCGCTTTCCTGTTGGAGAAATGATGGGTGTTATTTGGCTTTGAAAGTTTAAGATAGAGTAGGGAAGGGGGAAGTAACTTCGAATTCCCCTTGTTGTGTGATATGGCCAAAAAATCAAGCTTTCTCGGGAACATTTAATTTGGCTTTGTGGTCATTTTAAAACCAAAATCGCTCATGGCTAAATAATAGAAACCGCACTGGCTGATTTTCAAGGTTAAGAGCTTGTCGAGTCTGACCTGTGGATGGGTAAACATCTATCATAGAGTTTTTCTGTGGCTCGGAAAGCACGTAAAGCCGATAGTCTCGGAAGTCATTTGTAGATCTTCGACAGTCGTTACTGTCAGCTAGAATCTTGAAAGTCTGACAAGCAGTTTTAACAATATTGGTATCGTATTAACCAGTTATTGGGTTATTGAAGTCAGATAGGCAGTCGCTTCAAGTAAAATACTGATGGTTCAGCTGAATCTGGTTCGACCCAAACATAGTAAAGAGGCTGGGCAAATGATGATCTAAAAATAATCACTTGAGTAAACACTCTTTCAGAAAAATTGTAATAGCCCTCTTAACATCTTATGATAACGTAGCGCCTTCTATAGTGAAGCTGCAGGTAAAGATTACGGTGACCCAAGAGGTAAAAGCTTCTGATGTACTGAATCAGATGGACGCAGGTACAAATTCTGCTCGCAATCGATTTCTTTTTCTTTCTACAACAAAGCTTCTGATGAACGTCCCGGACGCAGGTACAAGTCCTGCTAGCAATCGATTTCTTTTTTTTTTCTACAACAAAGCGTCTGATGAACGTCCATACATCATATGGACGCAGGTACAAATCCTGCTAGCAATCGTTTTTTTTTTTGTTTTTCTACAAAAATGCTTTAGTTGACAGACTACTACAACTTGTTTTTTTTTTACCTTACATTTATACTCGCGAATCTAGGCCGATACAAAAATCAAACTCACCATAAGATAAGCAAACATCCTCTGCATCTCATGCAAGGTAGCAGAATGCCTGCTGGCAGCTGGGTCCGCCTGCAGCAGCGCCGCCCTGGCCTGCGGCATCATGTACAGGTGCTGCATGCACGACGCCATGTAGCACGTGGCTCCCAGGTTCGTCAGGCCCACGTAGCCGCACTCCGAACGAGACTCTTCAGCTGGCCAGTAGTCCCAGGGGTACGAGGTTTGAGGACCTGGCTCGAAGCGGTACCCTGAGGAAAGGAGAATATTTATTTTATTTTAGTGTTACTCATGGGGTGCGTCTCATTTCATATAAAGTTATTTGATATATTTTCATTTCAATAACGTTCACATGATATAATCAACATGAGATATACCAACGGTTGATATAATTTCTTTACACATAATGTTTGTGTTACTCTAAAACTCATTTCATATAATTTTATTTGATATAACGTTTATTTAAGCGAAGATCATTACATATAACGTTTGAAACATATAATTTTACGTTTAAACATTTTCTTTGATGACTTTGGCTTATCCTTTGAACTTTGATTGTTTGCCTTCACGATTGCTATTGTTATTAGAAAATTTTGGTATCCAAGAGCGAGCGAAGCGAGCTCGGTACTTGGGACACCCCGACACGGACAGATTAGGTTCGAAGGGGATGTCGGGGTCTGAAAGACCCCGCCATCCCCTTCGTGTTTTTTTTTTTTTTTAGCGTGGTAAAATCATCAAATGAGTCCTCCAACCCCGGGCAGGGCGGGAGGGACTGTCAGACTTTTACTGACTAAAATCCACGGTGTCCTTCAGTAGCCCTTTCTGTTCCGGGGTCACGGTAAGGAAATATTCCCGCGACCCCGGCAGGCTTTGGCCCTCTGAGAGGGGGGCCCCGTCATTATGCTGACGCTCTTTGAGGCGCGCGTGGGACACGACGCGCCGTCGACCCGGGCATGGTCCATGGTCGGGCAGCGAGTTGCCCTTTACTCGCTGCCCGCATGCCCGCGCCTACGGTGGCCGGAGATCATCTGCTGACGTCCGACGCCGCGGGCGCCTACCACTGCGGTTGGGGCGGAGGGAGGACGGTGTCCTCACTCTCAAGCGGCCCGCCTCCTCCTTCACGAGCATTACTGCCTCGCAGAAGGAGGAGACCGCTTCCCACTCCGTCTCGCCCCGCAGCATGGCCGCAACCAATGCCGGGCGCGAGAGGTCTCCGCCTATCGCCGCCGTGAGGACACGTCGGTGCTCTGCCCAAGCGGGGCAGTCTTGCACCGTATGCTCTACTGTGTCATCCGGGCGATCTTCGCAGTGGTGGCACCCGGGCGTCTCCTCCTTCCCCATCAGGCACAGGAACCTCCCGAAACTTCAGTGTCCGGTGAGGACCTGCGTCATCCGATAGGTCAGGACGCCGTGACGTCTCTCCAGCCACTCCTCAAAGAGGGGTCTTACCGCCGCAATTGCGGCGCGCCCGATCCCCTTCGTGTTAGGTTACTTTAAACCTTGCACCCAGAAATAGGAGGATGCAAGAGCGAGCGAAGCGAGCTCGGGACTTGGGGCACCCCGACACGGACAGGTTAGGGTCTTTCAGACCCCGCCATCCCCTTCGTGTTAGGTTACTTTAAACCATGTACGCAGAAATAGGAGCTCCGCGAAGCGGGGCTCCGTCCAACATTCATGGCAGGTGGTACTATTACTAGGCACATCAGTATTAATTATTTTTAAACGCATTAACGCATGCGATGCGCATCGTAAAGATGATTTGTTAAACACTAATCCAAGAGATGGCGCTACGCTACCGAAAAGCGTAACCGAGGAATAGAGAATTTCAGCTTGCAGGTGTGGGTTGCAATAGCCTAGTTGGTTAAGGCGTCTGGAGTACCTATCCAGAAGACGCGGGTTCGAATCCCACTTGCAATCTAATTTTTCTTTCCTCAAAAAATCATCTTTACGATGCGCATCGCATGCGTTAATGCGTTTAAAAATAATTAATAAGTATGGTAGTTGCTATCTCATTATACAACATTGATTTGGCTGTAATGTCAACGTGTTGGGTGGAAGTTAGTTAAACACTAATCCAAGAGATGGCGCTACGCTACCGAAAAGCGTAACCGAGGAATAGAGAATTTCAGCTTGCAGGTGTGGGTTGCAATAGCCTAGTTGGTTAAGGCGTCTGGAGTACCTATCCAGAAGACGCGGGTTCGAATCCCACTTGCAATCTAATTTTTCTTTCCTCAAAAAATCATCTTTACGATGCGCATCGCATGCGTTAATGCGTTTAAAAATAATTAATAAGTATGGTAGTTGCTATCTCATTATACAACATTGATTTGGCTGTAATGTCAACGTGTTGGGTTGAAGTTAGTTAAACACTAATCCAAGAGATGGCGCTACGCTACCGAAAAGCGTAACCGAGGAATAGAGAATTTCAGCTTGCAGGTGTGGGTTGCAATAGCCTAGTTGGTTAAGGCGTCTGGAGTACCTATCCAGAAGACGCGGGTTCGAATCCCACTTGCAATCTAATTTTTCTTTCCTCAAAAAATCATCTTTAGGCACATCAGTGTTAGATTACTCTCCAGGAAGAAAACAAATTAGAGCAAATAAGTTTTATGTTTCTTGAGTGGTATACAAAACGAATTTATATTCATTGATTGTTATGCTTAAAGAAATTAGTCGTAATAAAATTATGTCAATCGTTTATTACATTAACAGATCGTTATATCAAATAAAATTATATATTCAGTTGTTATCTCTTGTAAATTTTAGAGATTTTGTAGTTATATCATATATTACTTACCCTTACTCAAGGCATCATACAGATATTTTGAGACATTACAATTCGTTATGTGCTAAATTGGTGGAGGGGGTTGTTAAATCGATCGCAGCGCGCGATGTGGCACAAATGTGAAATAACTCGGGACTCGGCAGCGCCGTGTGTCTAGATGTACCATAACCTTTTTAAGTACTTTATTTAGTTTTAATCTCTTAAAAAAAAAACAAACCGAAAATGTTTTTGAAAATTTTTTTGCCGAGAAATTACCTATCTTAAAAGTCTCGAATTAATGTAACTAGGAGACGTTGTCAAGGTGCAAACAGCGAATAAATAAATAATTTGACTAAAGAGAGTGAGTTCTTTTCGTGAATATGCTTACGTTCTACAGAGGAACAGTTATAGGCTGGTAGAGACGTAAAATACATGACGCACCCAAAATACCTCAAAGGTTTAAAGATTTTACTACAAAAAAACTTTTTCAAAAAAAAATGTAACCGCCTTCAAAAACAACCACAAAAAAGGGTAAAATAACCTTCAAAACTTTTCTTTCGGAAGTCGGTGACTTTTTTTTATTAATTTCATTGTCTTTTTTGCCACCGACTTCCGAAAGAAAAGTTTTGAAGGTTATTTTACCCTTTTTTGTGGTTGTTTTTAAAGGCGGTTACATTTTTTTTTGAAAAAGTTTTTATTTTACTCTTTTTAGTTTAAATATTCAACCACAATTCTTGTCAAGTACGAGTACATAATTTTCTTACACATGAGCACTAGAATTTTGTAATCCGTAACACCGGTAATAACATCGTTAAAAATCTCTTACATTCATTCCCTATCTCGAAAACTACTGAACCGATTTAGATGAAACTTGCAGTATTCCCTAAGTTGAACGATACATAATACAACAAAAAAAGAATTACTTAAATCGGACTTGTAGTTCCAGAGATATGCGAACACAAACATAATTTACCAAATCAGTTGATGCCAATTCCTTACTAGAGGAGTTGTACCTTCCATCATCAGCTCAGCTACATGAGATGATGATTACCATACGCAGATACTTAAATTACTTCATAAAATTTGCGAAAAACGATGTGTGGGCCTATAAAATTTGAGGGTTGCCCTCGATTTCTCCAGGATCCAAGCATCAGATCCTGACATGGTGACAATGGGACCACTCCTGAAGTATCTCCTTTCGAACAAAAAAATAATTTTGAAAATCGGTCCGCAATTGGCGGAGAACATACCGTCGAATTGATAACCTCCTTCTTTTTGAAGTCGGTTAAAAAAATAAATAATACTACTGTCACAATAAAAAAAAAAACCTAATAACATCCATCTTTGACCTCCAAATAACCAGAAAATTACTGAGAAGTCAAAATATAAAAGTTATGGGAAGCATGACTTAAATAGGGTGAAAGGTTATTAGTGCAGGATACTTATACACGTGATTGTTCTCATGATTACAAACAACTTTCCCAAAGAAACTTTTTTTGTAAACTCATTAGTTTTATTTTTATCACTATAATAAAATTAAGGGCGCGCGTACTACGTTCAAACTACGCGCGCGCACCACCGCCCGATCAGCTGTTAGCGGTGTGGCCCCGCGCCCGCGTTGGCAATGACTTAGGCAGTGCGCCTACATGTTTCGATAAAGTAATATCTAAGACTAGTATTTTGGTACTTTACTTTATAAACACATAAAATACATAATCTTTCTAACTTAGACTCCACTTACAAACTAACTACTACTACTTACAAACTAACTTCAGGAATTGCGTTTGTTTTTATTATTTAAAAAATGGATGTTTAGAAACGGCTTAAAAGATACCACTACATTATTAACTGACTCGATACCTACTCGAGACTGGGCATGATTCAAGTTATTCTAAGTTTCCATCACACTTATTTTGGCTTTGAACTAGCAGTCTACAAGAAAAACTTGGGCATTTTATTATTACTCTCGTTGTTTTAACTTCGTAAAACTGGTGTGTTTAAAAAAATGGTATCAACTTGACTATTTACTTATTATGACTTTAATCAACTAAGTTTTGACTCACATTAATTGTTGGATGTGTCCGCCTTGCGCTTGTGAGCTTGCACTCGTCGCAGTGTTAGTGTCACTATTCACTATTTTGAAACACTTTTCGATCCTTTTAGTTCATCGAAAGCATTGACTGGCCCATCACAATACACTAGGTTTTTCACGAGCCCGCGGTGGCCAAGCAGCTGGACCCCTTCGACTTAATATCCACCTGTCTTTATAAATAATACCATTACTCCCTTCCGAATCACCATCACTGTACTCGCGGTGTAGTTGTACGGCATCGCGCGCGGGCGGGGCGTCAAAAAAATAACAAAACAATGCGCACGCGACACGCTTCCCGGAGCAACTGCTGTACTGCATGGCACGGGGCGCGGTGCGGGCGGGGGATAAGGGGCGCGGAGCGGGGGGGGGAGGCTCTCCGCTAACAGCTGATCGCAAACCGCGCGAAGTTTGAACTTATCCACGCGTGCACGTTATAGTTTTATAGTGATAAAAATAAAACTAATGAGTTTACAAAAAAAGTTTCTGTGGGAAAGTTGTTTGTAATCACGAGAATAATCACGTATATAAGTATCCTCCGCTAATTACCTTTCACCCTATATATTTTAGACCAGTCATTGGGCCGTTCTAACGACAATTAATTCCTACTTTTATGAGTAAAATTATAATGCTCCTATTACAGTAAAAAAAAATCCTAATAACATCCATCTTTAACCTCCAAATAACCAGAAAATTACTGAGCAGTCAAAATATAAAAGTTAAGGGAAGCATGTCTATTGTATTTAAAGCTGTCATTGGGCCGTTCTATCTAACGACAATAATTCCCCACTACTAAAAAGCAACACAAACTCACCAGGCTTATGATGTTCCATGAGCTTATTGTGCAGTACCATGTAGTTGTCGGGCGCACCTCTCACCAGCTCCACCAGCAGGTCGTACGCGGCCGCGCGGGACTTCTGGGACTTGCACTTCGGCAGGTTGCGGTTCTCTGGGTTCGGCACGTCGAATAGGAACCCGAATACCTACCAGGAAAAAATTGAATGTGTCAGATAAATTCTTCTTTTCTCTTCTAGAACATTCTACTATGTTTTGGAACCTTCTACTATCAGTCAGGTCGGTATAAATAGTGTGATCTGCGGGGCTATTGCGTATCTTGGTGTCTATATGGTGACCATCAGATAGCTGTCAAAAGGTAAATTTCGTATTGAATTTTGCATTTACAATGAAACTGATAAATGTAAATGTTCCTTAAAATCAACTATGTTAACGCTCTAAAGGCACTCCGATTCCTCAACTTAGCCTTATAACAGGTGTGTCAAGCCATCCAAGTTCAGGTTGACAACTGCTGGTCAGTGACTAACCAGTTAGCCAATAGCCCTGCTGCCCGGATCGTAAAAAAAAATAAAAACTTTTTGTAATATATCCGTCTCCAAAGCCTGCAGACAATAAATAGCCTAAACAGGCGTTCAAGAAGAACGTACGGAGTCGTAAAATATTTCTTCGTGCACAGAATGGACTAAAACTTAACACTTTCATTGTCCGCGCCTAACCTGAACCTAAACAATAGTCTAGGACCACACGTGGTTCTTGCGACTGGGAATGGATGCTTCGCTAATTAATGACGAACATTGAAAAAACTAGTCTAGCCTCAAATCACGTAACATTATTTAAACTCACCATTTCCAAAGTCCTAGTCCCCTGGTCCGACATCTTGAACCGCAGAGGATGTTTGAGCCGATGAGTGAGCAAGCTTAGTTGACCATAGAATCCATTGTCTGGAGAACAAGGCTCTGTTCTCTATGCTCTAACATATTTATAGTAACATTACATAAACTCACCATTTCCAAAGTCCTAGTCCCCTGGTCCGACATTTTGAACCGCAGAGGATGTTTGAGCCGATGAGTGAGCAAGCTTAGTTGACCATAGAGTCCGTTGTCTGGAGAACAACGCTCTGTTCTCTATGCTCTAACATATTTATAGTAACATTACATAAACTCACCATTTCCAAAGTCCTAGTCCCCTGGTCCGACATCTTGAACCGCAGAGGATGTTTGAGCCGATGAGTGAGCAAGCTTAGTTGACCATAGAGTCCGTTGTTTGGAGAACAAGGCTCTGTTCTCTATGCTCTAACATATTTATAGTAACATTACATAAACTCACCATTTCCAAAGTCCTAGTCCCCTGGTCCGACATCTTGAACCGCAGAGGATGTTTGAGCAGATGAGTGAGCAAGCTCAGTTGACCATAGAATCCATTGTCTGGAGAACAAGGCTCTGTTCTCTATGCTCTAACATATTTATAGTAACATTACATAAACTCACCATTTCCAAAGTCCTAGTCCCCTGGTCCGACATCTTGAACCGCAGAGGATGTTTGAGCAGATGAGTGAGCAAGCTCAGTTGACCATAGAGTCCGTCGTCCGGAGAACAAGGCTCTGTTCTTCTCTCTATGATCTCACGTTTTTCTAAAGAGGTGTGTATTTGTTCGCAGAGTTCGTTCAGATCGGGGGCACCACTGTCTTCCGATGTTGCTCCTTCTAAAGTAGTAAGAGGTTTAGATAAATCGTAAAATGACTGGTAAATTTTCTTGAAATGATAAAAAAAATAGTTCTTTCAGAACATTTAACATTTAATCAGAAAGCTGCGAAATTACACATTAGCGTGTAGCCTTGATTCTTGAATACGAACCTCGCAAAAAAAAAAAAACCGTCTATTGAGGTACACTTACTTAGGCTAGCTAAGTAAAAGGCCATAAATTAAATATTGTTAAGTTGACGGCACGGTTGGTAAAGTAGCTGAGCAATTGATTAATGAGCTGCGTGTCCTGAGTTCAATTCCCGAACAAAATATATTAGTAAGATCTACAAGTAGTTGTTTGTGATTTTAATATTTGTAAACGCAACCACGCCACTCGAGAAATTCCTAGTGTGGGGCAGTGTTTAATAAAAATGTTACCTTTGAAAAAGTCTTCAGGCAGTCCGTCTATGAGTCTACAAACAAGCCAGAAGTAATCTCGACAAGCCGGTCCATACGGTTCCTTGCCTTCCTCTGCGTGATGGTGCACAACCTGTGGAGGCATACAATCAATCAACAACATCAAAAGTAATTATTCGATTTCTGGAATAATATTTCATGACATAAACCGCTCCTGAGACCGATCGCCAGTAAGACTCACATGATGACTCACATGATGTAACAACAATATTGTTACGTCGGTCGAATTGCGAGACCTATCTATAAGCTTCTCGAAAGTTCCACAAGGTTCTCGACAAAAGATGGGTCGAGAAGTTTCTAGAAAATTCTACCCTGTTCTAGATGTTTCGAGATGGTTCTGGAATGTTCCAGAAGGTATGGGTCTATGTCGAAGTCTATGGATGTTTCCAGAACATTCGACCCCCTTCTAGAAACATCTAGTGGGTCCGGCCGGGGTATAAAAAGGGCGTCGATCACCAACCTGAGTCAGTCCGGTTTTGACTACGATCGAGGCGACTCGAAGTGAACAAGCGATCTCTAAGTGACTTTTTCGTGTGATTAAGAGTGTGTATAAGTGTTTAAGTGTTGAGTAGTGTTAAGTGTTTATTTTAGTTTGTGATTCGTGTGTGATTAAAGTTTATTTGGTTTTAATTGGTGTTAATTAATTTATCCCAATACCCAGCTCGTAACATTTGGTGTCAGAAGTGAGGGATAAAATGCCGATTTTACCAAAGGACGACACGGACGGTATTCGTACCAGGAGTCAGCGCCAGCAAGACATGGACCAGAGGCGGTTTGGAGGTTCCCCGATACAGACGCCGGGTGGTGCTCAGCCTACGACGGAACCAGCCGCTGGTCCATCTGCAGTCTCTTCAGCACCAGCGGGTCCAGACCTGTCTGCGCTTATGGCGCTTCTGCAGGAGCAGGCTCGCCGCCAGGAGGAACAGGCTCGACGCCTGGAAGAGCAGCTACAAAAGGACAAGGAGGAGCAAGCCCGCCGCCAGGAGGAGCAAGCCCGCCGCCAGGAGGAGCAAGCCCGCCGCCAGGAGGAACAAGCCCGCCGCCAAGAGGAGCAGGCTCGCCGCCTGGAAGAACAGCTACAAAAGGATAAGGAGGAGCAGGCCCGCCGCCAGGAGGAACAGTCTCGCCGCCTGGAAGAACAGCTACAAAAGGATAAGGAGGAGCAGGCCCGCCGCCAAGAAGAGCAGATGTTCCTGATAAAAGACCTGCTCTCGACATTTGGCAAGGAGCTCAAAGTGGTTAAAGAGCAAGTCAATCAGCACGAGAACCGCATCTCTGAAGCTGAGGTCCAAATTGCCGGGGTGAAAAAGGCTTTGGGTGAACTTCGGTCTGGAGACGGGGTTGTGTGTCCAGTGATTGCTGCACCTTCGGCACGAGGGTTTAAGGTGCCACCATTCGACGGAACATCTTCATGGTCGGCGTACAGGATGCAGTTTGAGGCCGTTATGAAAGCGAATGGGTGGACCAAGGAGCAAGCTACGACCGCGCTCATCTTGGGTCTGCGAGACCAGGCTCTGACTGTACTTGAGGTTCTTGGAAAGGATGTGACATATGAGCAGCTGCTGGAAGCGTTGGAATCCAGGTACGGCGACGCGCACCTGGAGTACGTATTTCGTGCTAAGCTGAAGGATCGGGTTCAACATAGTGCCGAGAACCTACAACAGTGGGCCCTAGAAATTGAGAAGATGGTCCGGAAAGCATATCGGTCCGTCCCGGCTCTCATCGATTGCAATCTGGTACAGGCTTTCATCGACGGGATACGTGACTTGGAAGTTAGAGCAGCCGTAAGACTTGGGCATCACGAGAACTTGAAGGGCGCCTTGGCCCATGCTTTGGAAGTGGAGGCAGTGAGGCAAGACCATCGAACTCAGCGTAGTAGGGAGGTTGTGCCATCTTCTGTACGCGACCGTTCGAGAGGGTACGGCCCTAGGTGCTATACTTGCGGAGAAAAGGGTCATCTTCGCTCAAGCTGTCCAAAGCGAAGGGCAGCTGATATGACTGCCCAGCATCGCAATTGGAGATCGCATGGTAACGCTGATACACCGTCTAGAAGACCTTGTTCTGCAGACAGTAAGCAAGAGCCTAAAGAAGAAGTGCTCGTGAGGACGCTAAAAGGAAGCACGGTTCTCGGTAATGAATGGAAGGAAACCCTACAGCCTGCGCAGGAAAATGACATGGACAACTGTGTGAAAAGACCCCAGACAAACGGTAGTGGTTTTGACGAAGCGTCACTTGTTGTGCATAGCCCAGTGCGCAGGAAAAGGAAGTCCCGTAAAGTAAAAGTAAAACGGGATGGACCATACCGAGATGTGACCAGGAGCAATGATGTTCCTTACCGCATACAGAGTGGTCAAGGTGGTGCGCCTAAATTTGACTACGTTAAAAAGTTGGCGCGATACAACAACGACTACGACGGACTGTGTATACTCGGGACTAACGATGCTCGGGACGAGCATGTCTAAGGAGGGGGCAGTGTTACGTCGGTCGAATTGCGAGACCTATCTATAAGCTTCTCGAAAGTTCCACAAGGTTCTCGACAAAAGATGGGTCGAGAAGTTTCTAGAAAATTCTACCCTGTTCTAGATGTTTCGAGATGGTTCTGGAATGTTCCAGAAGGTATGGGTCTATGTCGAAGTCTATGGATGTTTCCAGAACATTCGACCCCCTTCTAGAAACATCTAGTGGGTCCGGCCGGGGTATAAAAAGGGCGTCGATCACCAACCTGAGTCAGTCCGGTTTTGACTACGATCGAGGCGACTCGAAGTGAACAAGCGATCTCTAAGTGACTTTTGCGTGTGATTAAGAGTGTGTATAAGTGTTTAAGTGTTGAGTAGTGTTAAGTGTTTATTTTAGTTTGTGATTCGTGTGTGATTAAAGTTTATTTGGTTTTAATTGGTGTTAATTAATTTATCCCAATACCCAGCTCGTAACAATATGCGAAAGCCGGTTGTTTTGCGTAGATGTGGCGCCTTCTTTTCTCTTTTACTGCAATTAACCTTTTTTTTTTCTATCTTTTCTAGAATACAATACTCACGTCATGATGGTGATGGTGATGATGTTGGTGATGTGGTCGCATGTCTGCAGCTCTGGGCAGATGCTCTAACAACAGCTGTAACAGCGGCGCTAGTACTGCTACCTCGCCGCCCGCGCATAACCGGTACAGGGCGCTGCCGGCTTCACGACGGACCTGAATAAGGAGGTAGGTTATTTAGGATGCTTTGACACTTTTTGCATTGACCAAGAATTCAGAGCATAGGTGGACGGTATCCCAAGAAATTTGGGAAAAATCTTTGCTTAGAAGTGGAACACAACTCACCGCAGGGTCAGCATCATCCAGCAGCAGCCTGGGCGCCGCTCTCCTCAGCGACCAGGCCAGCGCCACCGCACCCACCACACACACATGCTGCACCACCTGGAGGACCACACAACTCACCGCAGGGTCAGCATCATCCAGCAGCAGCCTGGGCGCCGCTCTCCTCAGCGACCAGGCCAGCGCCACCGCACCCACCACACACACATGCTGCACCACCTGGAGGACCACACAACTCACCGCAGGGTCAGCATCATCCAGCAGCAGCCTGGGCGCCGCTCTCCTCAGCGACCAGGCCAGCGCCACCGCACCCACCACACACACATGCTGCACCACCTGGAGGACCACACAACTCACCGCAGGGTCAGCATCATCCAGCAGCAGCCTGGGCGCCGCTCTCCTCAGCGACCAGGCCAGCGCCACCGCACCCACCACACACACATGCTGCACCACCTGGAGGACCACACAACTCACCGCAGGGTCAGCATCATCCAGCAGCAGCCTGGGCGCCGCTCTCCTCAGCGACCAGGCCAGCGCCACCGCACCCACCACACACACATGCTGCACCACCTGGAGGACCACACAACTCACCGCAGGGTCAGCATCATCCAGCAGCAGCCTGGGCGCCGCTCTCCTCAGCGACCAGGCCAGCGCCACCGCACCCACCACACACACATGCTGCACCACCTGGAGGACCACACAACTCACCGCAGGGTCAGCATCATCCAGCAGCAGCCTGGGCGCCGCTCTCCTCAGCGACCAGGCCAGCGCCACCGCACCCACCACACACACATGCTGCACCACCTGGAGGACCACACAACTCACCGCAGGGTCAGCATCATCCAGCAGCAGCCTGGGCGCCGCTCTCCTCAGCGACCAGGCCAGCGCCACCGCGTCTCCGCCGCCCCGCGCCCACCACACACACATGCGCATCGCGTGCTGCACCACCTGTAAGACAACATAACTTGTAGAGGACTTTCAAAGCATTGCCATAAGGTTTAAATTGGATTGGCAATAGAATAACTGTGACACGTATAATAAGGCTTTGACAATCAAGAGAACTCAGCTTGGCGTGACGCTAGTGTGGCGTATCCTTGGCATGCTTCGTCTATCTAAACACGCCGCGCCAAAGTCTCGCCGCTACGTGCTGGCAACTTGACAAAGTCTTTGCTATCTATTATGGCACGTTTTATAACATAAAATTCCTAGACATGACATCACCAAACCCGCTCTTTAACGTGTTAGGTAGTTCTTATACCTTTGACATAAGTGTCATATAGCTGCAATCCAATACACAAGTACAACACAGTATCGGCCTATGTTCAGCAGTGGACGTCTTACTGCTGATATGATGATGATGATGACACAGTATCGAAGATTTTTGTTCATATTCAAAATTGTGAAAAGTGTCACTCAGGAAGCAAGTTATTATGATCTTTATTGCGGTAATTTTAAAGTAAATACCTGCGCCCTCCCCCAAAATCCAGTCTTATAAGTGGTGGGTTCTTTCAGCGTCGCCGCCTCACACAGTATCGATATTAATCTCTCTGTGGTCTCCTCTACGCTCATCAGCGACAGCAATGACTGTCAACAATAACAAGAATAGGACAAGTTTGGTCAGAATTAAGAATCTGCAATGTTAAGCTTGCGAGGTGTCACCCGAGCCCGCAGGGCCGGAGACGTGACAAAAACAATGTATGCATTTTGCATGCCTGTTTGAATGTTGCATATCTGTTTGCATGTTGCATGCCTGCTTGCATGTTGAATGCTTGTTTGCATGCTGCATGCCTGCGTGCATGCATAACTGACTTTCTATTATTTATCAACAAAATATAAAGAGAGAGCTGAAACAAAGCACAAAAACCACTCCATTCTTTTTTTTTTTTGTTCTTAAAGGAACAATGGCGTAGTTAAAATTTCATATGACCAAAGGTTCATAAAACTATAGGACGGTTCTCAATCTCATCTGGTTTGTAAATCAAAAAGTGCTGCAGAAATGGCAAGCCGGGTACTGACCGGCGTAACGAGGAGTAATGTAACGTGTTGCACAGGGAGCGTTAGTGCATTCATTACAGAGAAACCAAGCCCTCGCAACTATCGTTGCCAGCCGTCTTAAGAACAAGATTTTAACTAATAAACAAATAACTTACCGGATGTAATTTCGGCGTCTGCGCAGGGTCTGACGAGGGCAGCGTACCGATCCTACACAATAGCTGCAATAGTAACGCGAGGCAGTCTTGTCGCCATTCACTGTCATCATTCCTTTGTAATACACCTACAAAACAAAATAACAATTTTAACTAAAAATTATTTTTAATGTACTTCAACTGTTTCGGCAGCAACAGCATCGGACGTCTATATTGGCCAAAATTTACATTTCTTTACATAGCTTGTCCGTAATTAATGTTTGATAAGATCTGACCTACTTCTGTTGCCCAGATATTTCCTTCCCATCCTCTCGAGGTAATAATCTCTGGAACTACTAGTCGTTTAATCGAATACTTTTGTTAATTAATAAGTCAGTAATAAGTCCAATTCTTGAGGAAGGTGGGGGCTATTTAACAACACGTTATCTATTAAGCCTCATTTAGACGGAGCAAACACTTGCATGCGAGTTTCACTACGTTGCGGTATTTGTTTGATCAACTGAATTCGTTGTACGTTTAAAGTCCGCAATGTAACGCAACTCCCGTGCGAGTTCTTGCATCGTCTAAATGAGGCTTTAGTGTGCAGGGAATTCCATTCCTTACTTCTGGTAAGGAATGGAATTGCCTTTTGATTTTATTTTGGAACGAAGTTCCATAGGGCGCGTTGCGAAAGATGGCTAGACGGAAAAAATTAAGACGAAAAGTTGTCACGACACTTTTTGCTCACGGTTGCCGGGCCGCGCGGCGGCGGCTGTTCCTTTACCACGCCCCGCACCCCGCGCTCCGTACCCCTCACCCAACCCCCGTTCCACGTGACTCTTGTCGCATTGCGGCGTGCGCATGTTTCTCTGTCTGTCTCTCTCTCTCTCTTATAGAAAGCAAGCCAGATATTTTCGTTTCGTCTTTCTATTTCGCATTGAACAGTGTGGTGTCGCGAAGATTATTTTTGTTGAGTGTATACAGTAACTTCGTTCCATCCGGGTTTCCCTTGACACCTCTCAAGTTTTTTATTATTTCCATTAGGCGAGATTCGATAGTGATTGGATAGTTGTCAAACGCGAGACTGTCGCTAAATAAAAAACGTTACAACCCTTGAGAGCCGAGAGACACGTAAGTATAGTTTTTTTAAACAAAATTCATAACCATAGTCGGAATTAAGTAGAGTTATTCATGTACTTACGCTGCGAAAGAATAAAGTGGATATGCCCGAAATCCTGGAATTACTTTTAAAGAGCAAAAAAATCCCGTGATTTTTTATACAAAAAGTCATTAATTTTCAAATAATTTATGTGATTTATCTATCTCTGATGTTTTTATCATTGTTATTTATTTGTAATACTGTTTTCCACACGAGATTGTCTATAAGAAATCCCAGGAAGATCTATATTAATGTCAACATTCGATGCAAGTACCAAAATAACTCTACCTAATTTCGACCTATGCCAATAATACAAACTCACCTGACATAATAATATCATAAAGCAGTCTTAGACCTCCCTTCTTAATAAACAATTCATTCCAATTCTCCACCGCAGCTTTTTCTTCCTCACTTTTTTCATTTGTAACCAACGGACTGAGTGTGCTGACCGTATGCTCCTTAACATTAGGGCTACCAGCATGACTTGAGCTCAGCTTATCAATGATATGTAGGGAATACATTAGTTTCTGTGGGCTAGTGGGGTCAAGCAATTCTGGTAGCTTGCTTTCCGTTGGGTTTTGGAAGGCTTCCTGTAGAGTTGGGTTTATTGGCACGGCTTGTAGTATGTCCCATACGCGACGGGATAAGAGTTGAGCTTTTGTGTGGGTTACGGGCTCCTAGGGAATATAAAATTGTCTAAGTTGAATAATAATAATAGAGTTGAATGCCAGGAGCACACTGAGGATCTAAGGCCCGGTATCCGGTATATAACTAAAGCGGAGAGGAAGATGTGTTTGAATAACCAATCAGATGTCCACTGAAGCTAAGCGGAGAGGAGATGTGTCTAAAACGGCCACTTAGCAATATTCAAAATTATTCACTCTCGTGGATGAATAGCCAATGGCGTTGCGCGAAATGCACAAACACGAACAAGCAACGTCATTGGCTATTTTTATGTTATTCATTCATGAAGTGAATCATTTCGAATATTGCTATGTGGCTCTTTTAGATCCTCTGTTCATACATGAGAATCTATGCTATTTTTGATGACTAAACAAGTAAACTCTCATTTCTTTCAGTGGATAACTTAAATAAAATAAAAATAAGACTGCAGCAACATTTCATCCGAAAATAAACCTAATTAATATTAGAGATAATGAGCATTCTTACAAGCAATTACAAATAATCTTAATATTCGAATAAGAACATTACCTTAATTAGAATAAGATTTATTTGGTTCACCCTTGTTTGGTAGAAAAAGTTTTGATATAATTTTACTAATTCGAACAACGTTTGAGAAAATAATCAGTTTGTATAATATCGGTTAACTTAATTTTCATTTCATCGAATATTTATTTGCGATAACAACATTTGCGCTATTGCTCAAAAGGTATAATATTCATTTGATATAATATTCAGTCGGTATAACATTTAGTTTATCGAATATTCGATTGGTGCAATGTAATGCAGAAAAGAAAACATTGTAAATATTTGTTCTGTCGATCTACCTTTTTTTTTTTTTTTTTTTTAGGTGGTAAAATCATCAAATGAGTCCTCCCGCCCTGGGTGGGGCGGAAGGGACTGTCAGACTCTTACTGACTAAAATCCACCCGTGTTCCTTCGGATGCCCTTTACGTTCTGGGGCCACGGTATCCTGGGTTAAGAAAAAACCCGCGACCCCAGCAGGCATTTGGCGCGAAACACGACGCGCCACCGACCCGGGCTTGGTCCTTGGTCGGACGGCGAGCTACCCATTACTCACCGTCCGCAAGCCCGCTCCGCCGCTGTGCCCTCTGCTATTCAGAGGGACACGCGTTGGAGCGTCCACCTGACAGGCTATTCGCATACGGGCAAAGAGACCCCTTAGGCACACAGTGCCTAAGAAAGAGTTTTTGCCCGCATCCCAGGGTGCACCGGCCCGAAAAACTGGTCTTCCCCCCGGACGTATCCGAGAGGGAACTCCAGTCCACAGGCGCACGTGGAGGTTTCCTGTCTTAGCACCCCTGTCGATCTACCTTGGTAGGTAGTAATCAGTAACTAAACTAAGGTTGCAAGAGCGAGCGAAGCGAGCTCGGGACTTGGGGCACCCCGACTCGGACAGGTTAGGTTCGAAGGGGATGGCGGGGTCTGAAAGACCCCGCCATCCCCTTCGTGTTAGGTTACTTTAAACCTTGCAGACAGAAATAGGAGCACATAATAAAATACGCTCGCCCTTGCATCCTTAGTCAAATTGCCGATTACTACCCACCAAGGTAGCTCGACGGAGCCCCGCTTCGCGGGGCTCCTATTTCTGTTTGCAAGGTTTAAAGTAACCTAACACGAAGGGGATGGCGGGGTCTTTCAGACCCCGCCATCCCCTTCGAACCTAACCTGTCCGAGTCGGGGTGCCCCAGGTTCCGAGCTCGCTTCGCTCGCTCTTGCATCCTTGGTAAAATTGCTGATTACCACCTACCAAGGTAGCTCGGCAGAGCCCGATTTTTTTATAGACAATGAAAGAAAACGAATATTTAACTGAATATTCGATGCGATATTTCGACTAAATCATTATTAGTCTAGTGAAACATTAGTTTAAATAAAATTAGTGCATTTGAAAATTCGGTCAAATGAAATTATTTCAAAGAAATAAATAGGCTAAATGAAAACATAAAAATTAATTATTCGGTGAAATGAATAATTCTACGAAACGACTTTATGGTAACCAAAATTAGCCGGAGTGATTTTCGACGAAACGTTGTTCTGCCAAACAAGGGTAAACCGGTTTATTTACGGTCGGTCGGATGAAGAACAACTGACCTAAGCAAATAATAACTATGATTTTATACATACCCCATTAGCCCCAGGTTCCTTCATCTGCCCCAGCGCCTGCATGAGCGTGAACAGCTGGTGGAAGTACGTGGGGTCCAGCAGCAGCAGGGTGGGCAGCCGCGCGCGCGCCGGCGCGGGCTGGGCGGACGGCCACTCCGCCCAGGCACCGCGCCCGCCCACACCCACTGATACGAACACCAACTGCAATAGAAGTAGTAACGAAAACATCTTTCGGACCTCAAGTCTTACATGATGACGATCAAAGATGTCCAGATTTATAATAGGCCACTGAGAATTGAAATAACACGGGGTAAAAATTTCCCGCGTTGTTCTATTTCTAGGTACGTAAAACAAGTGAACATCCACAAGGTAAACTTTGTGTGCGTGATGCTCACTCACACATTTATAAAAAAGGGGCTTCACTTAAAACGCTTCGTTTTGTTTCGAAACACGGAATCTGGACATGTTTTAATCTAAGTGTAGAATATTGAAAATACTACAACTGAGTAAAAGAACAACAACAATAATTATCGGACACTTTCATATATTATGTTGAAATCGATTACATAATCAGCATCATCAATATCGTCATCCTATAAATGTTCCCACTGGTGGGACACAGGCCTCCTCTCTATGAGAGGAAGTGGACTATAATCCCATAATACACCTCGCGGACCCAATGCGGGTTGATATCTATGTCAGACGGCTTCGAATTTTTGGTTCTAGGGCATACCGGTTATGTGAAATTGACTACAATTTTGTGTTATTAAACCGCGTGATGTCCGGTCAAACCGGATCGTGACGTCACCCACTGAATTATACTACTTAGATATTTGTATGGACTGAGACTATCTCCCCCTATCTGTTCGGCTTTGTAGTGTTAAATTATTTATCGGTGACTAAGTTTTTTGAAACGAATTATATTCTGAATGACCTACAACACTACAAAAACGTTTAAAAATAATTTACCTGGTTATCCTTGAACCCCATATCATACAGTGTCCTCTCATCGTAGTCTATGGTCAGTTCTTGTCCCTGTGTGATCATGCGCAGAGGACCATCTGTTGACAGCGAGGTCACGCCCTCTTCACCCTGAATCTGTGGAAAAGGATATCGAGATTTGTACTACCTATATTTTGCGATAAATGTGGTCGTTTGTTAGTAGGCATTTAATTAAAAGATTTTTTTTAAAGGAACCTTTTTCAGACGCCACTGTGCCTTTGTTTTTTATGACACCGACAAAAAGAGAGTTATTATACACTTTTTTTTGAAGACAGAGGCTTTTTTTTTTTTTTTTTTTTTTTTTTAGCGTGGTAAAATCATCAAATGAGTCCTCCAACCCCGGGCAGGGCGGGAGGGACTGTCAGACTTCTACTGACTAAAATCCACGGTGTCCTTCATAGCCTGTTAAGTTCCGGGGTTACGGTAAGGGAATAATCCCGCGACCCCGGCAGGCTTTGGCCCTCTGAGAGGGGGGCCCCGTCATTGTGCTGACGCTCTTTGAGGCGCGCGTGGGACACAACGCGCCGTCGACCCGGGCATGGTCCTTGGTCGGGCAGCGAGTTGCCCTTTACTCGCCGCCCGCATGCCCGCGCCTACGGTGGCCGGAGATCATCTAGCGACGTCCGTCGCCGTGGGCGCCTACCACTGCGGCTGGGGCGGAGGGAGGACGCTGTCCTCTCTCGCTCGCGGCCTGCCTCCTCCTTTACGAGCATTACTGCCTCGCAGAAGGAGCTGACCGCTTCCCACTCCGTCTCGCCCCGCAGCATGGCCGCAACCAATGCCGGGCGCGAGAGGTCTCCGCCTATCGCAGCCGTGAGGACACGTCGGTGCTCCGCCCAAGCTGGGCAGTCTTGCACCGTATGCTCCACCGTGTCCTCCGGGCGATCTTCGCAGTGGTGACACCCAGGCGTCTCCTCCTTTCGCATCAGACACAGGTACCTCCCGAAACTTCCGTGTCCGGTGAGGACCTGCGTCAAGCGGTAGGTCAGGACGCCATGACTTCTCTCCAGCCACTCCTCAAAGAGGGGTCTTACCGCCGAAGACAGAGGCTTTACCGCGATCCAGTTTAGGCTGTGGGAAAGAGACAGAGCTATACAAGTCGTCTAGCGCCATCTCCTTCCCACATACTAAAGACTCAAGCTATAAGAGTTCATGGAAGGCCACCATGTACTTTTTTATTTCACCAGCTTAGTGCGCGCACTGTTGAAGTGCGCGTACAAATATGCCGCACACTATTTCCCTGGACTCGTGACATTACACACACATCTACAGCTTGACATAAAAATGTAGAAAACCGGAAGTCGCCACTGTCTTCGCGCTACCAGCACTTTGAATTATTTTATTTCTTTTTTTTTCACTTATTACGTTAGTTTTATGGCACAATAATAAATCTAACAAACCTGCGGTCTTTGTTTACATCAAATATCAAAGATTTTAAAACGCTGTTAGAAATAAAAATTTTAGTTCCGTTTCAATCCGTTCTGGCCAAGCTGTACTCTTCTCTATTCACTCTGCACAGTAGTCGATCGCTCAGCCATTGCGCCAACCGCCCCATTGCTTGCCCATGACGTGATTCGTGCGATTTGCAATTTCTACTAAACAAAAATGAAACTCGTCCTTGCTACAACGATATAATGGTGCAATTCGACTGACATTACGTCGTCGTGGCGACCGTGTTTTGTTTTTCGTTTACCCGTAGAAAACCGCACGTTTTATGTAATAATTATGTCGTAGTGGTAAGGATGATTTTCATTTGTAGATGGAATTGGTCGAATAGGGGGTTTCACTGCGAGTTTTAGCCGTCAGTAGCGCTACAAGCGCATAACGTAAACAACGTCAAGTGTAGCTTCGATTGTGTAGTTATATTATCTGTGGTGTAGTGGATGTCAAGTTAATCATACAGTAAATGACACCATGCGTTGCTAGCGCCATCTGAGCCGAGCTTTGCGTGAAACCTCCCATTGCGTCGCATCGCGTCATGGGCAAGCTCCCTTAGGGTTCATACGCACTATGCGGTTACCCGCAATGCAGCTAGCTGTCCGGCTGACCGCAGGATGCGGTTGCGAATGCGGCAAGCCAAATTGCGGGCCGCCGAATTCGCAACCGCAACGTGCGGTTGAAGAACCGTTGCGATTTGCGGTCATATCGATCCATTTCAAAGATGGACGTAGACGAAGTTGCAGCTATTTACATCTATATATTACAGCCGCAGACTGAGCCGCACAGTGCGTATAGCAACCGTCCGCGTGGCTGACACTCAGGCCGCAGCCCTCCGAGCGACCGGAGCGGTCTGCGGGTAGCCACATCGCAGTGCGCATAGAAATGAATATCACCTACATAATTGTGCTTTCGGTCAGCCAGACGGCTAGCCGCATTGCGGGTAACAGCATAGTGCGTATGAACGCTTACCCGCACTTTACCAGTTTGTACCGACGTACCTGTGTCTCCCACCACACATGCACGTGCGCTCGCAGATGCGCCACCAGGTCGGCCTGGTGCAGCGCCAGCGACGCACGAGGACCCGCGCCGGCCGGCTGCAGGGTCACGCGCACTGTACCACCGCCACCACATGTACCTTCCCAGGCACCTGACTCCGCTAGTGCCCAGCGACGGAGGTGGTATGCGTATCTAAAAGGAAATGGAACAGTAGAAATAACGGCTATTGCGTATGAATTCGCCGTTAGAGGCGCTAGAGTTTTTTTTTTTTGTGGTAAAATCTTCAAATGAGTCCTCCCACCCCGGGCAGGGCGGGAGGGACTGTCAGACTTGTACTGACTAAAATCCACGGTCCTACGGTAGCCCTTTGTGTACCGGAGTCGAGGTAAACGTATGTCCCGCAACCCCGGCAGGAGAGGCGCTAGTGTAGAGTGAGATCCTCAAAATGTCTAAATTTAACATTTAATGCTACTGTATACGGTGGAGTTGGCAGTTTTTTTTCTTAAATTACATGTTTTAAATATATTACAATACTAACTAATGAGATTAATTATGGGAATTTTGAGTTACGATACAATGAAATTCGGTGCTTTTAAAGCAGACCTAAGAAAAAAAGAGGCGTAAAATAAAGCGATTCCACGTAACGCTAGCATACAAGTTACCTAGTCTCGATTTAAAGACGAAGGTTGTATCACGAGTTACTTAGATGAGTAGGGTTTATTTTTTATAGAAACGTGACCCTACGCGTACCTACGCTACCTGATGCATCCTAAAACGAAGTGCAGTACGCTGTGAAATGCTGCTTCCCTATAAATGCACTTCAACAGTATTTTATAAGTATCAATTTCACAAAACGGCGGTAAACTTTACGGCGTTGACTCCACAATTCATTGTGTTCTAATCTTTATACAAAGACATGGAATAGAACGATGCCATCAACGACGATATAATACTAGACTCCGCATGCACGATCTAAGGAACAAAAACTATTCTGTCAACTCGCTGAGGTACTACGTAAGCGAGGGGGACGGGGTACTGCGTTGTGATTGGCTAACTCAAGGTCTGTTCTGTCAAACGTATGTTTACGGCTCACAGGAGTGGTCGAAATGAGACGGATATAAGACTTTTTTGCCTAATGTATTGACAGACATCGGTCGCCTGTTAGTAGTAGTCTAGTAACATATCGTCGTTGGATGCCATAAAACATTACAAGCCATAAAAATAACAACAAAAATACATACCTCCTCTTAAAAGTATCAAGATGCGTCTTCAACAACAGCAGCGCCCTCTGTATGCACTGCAACGCAGCCTCTTCAGTCATATGCTCATAAATATTAAGCTTATCCACAATTTTCTCCTCCTTCACCTCCTGCTCGCACATCTGTGACGTGGACGCTCCTTCAGGGTCGGCCGTTGGTTTCTTAGGGATCAGTCTTTCGGCGGCCGAAGAGAGATGGAACATGCATTTGGCTACAAAGTCGTCTTCTTGTTGTAGTTGTTGGCCCATGTAGTAGCTGTTCAGATATTGTATTGCGCCCATTGATACGTCTAGAATAAATTGATAGGAGTTAAACATAATGTAATTGAATGTATAGTTAAAGTGATAATGGCCGTAGGACAGGTTTTGTAAATGACTGGGGTGGTGGGATGCGCCATTTAGACAACTAACGATCAGTGGTTCACTGTAGTACTTTTTTTTCGTGGTACAATCATCAAATGAGTCCTCCCATCCAGGGTGTCGAGTCTGCTAATTATTAGTCAGAATGGCGCCACAATGGCGTTTCAATTGTAGTGCTTATTCGAACCAGGAGTAAAAAATGGTTCGAATAAGCACTACAATTGAAACGCCATTATGGCGCCATAATGGCGTTTCAATTGTAGTGCTTATTCGAACCAGCAGTAAAAAATGGTTCGAATAAGCACTACAATTGAAACGCCATTGTGGCGCCATTCTGACTAATAATTAGCAGACTCGACACCCAGGGCAGGAAGAGGGACTGTCAGACTTATACTGAATAAAATCCACGGTGTCCTTCAATAGACCTTTACGTTCTGGAGCCACGGTTACCTGACAAGACAGTCCCGCGACCCCGGTCACAATAGCCCTGGATTGGTAAAGTTGGAAGTAATTGGTAGAGGATTTTGGCCTTTAGATTTTAGGCTCAGGAGTAGGACACAAGCTAATAGTAACAGTAAATGACGAATAATAATGTCGAGAAATGTCTGTGAAAGGGCAATTAGTTCAATGAAAACAAAAAAAAAAGATAGTTTAGTCATGAAGCAAACGTGACACATTTTAAGTAATAATTTCTTTAGTTGTTGAAGACACTTTAATAAAACATTAGGCATACTGATTTTCAAATGAATCTGGTACATTATTTTTCATTGAAATTTTAAATCAAAAGTAATTGGAGAGGCCTTGCTCAGCATTGGACTGCATGCAAGATGACGATGATCTCAGAAAATTGAGATGACAATAATCAAGAAAAAAAACGTCTGCTGTTGATAAGGTTGAAAATCCTGTAAATATCGTAACTTACCGGTACTGTTGGCTCTTAGCGCGATCTTCCACAGATGGTCCATGGCGAGAGTGTGGGGATGTGCGGCGTCTCGCGAGTCTCCCGTGCCCAGCGCCATGCGCGCTAAGTTGCACAGTTGTTGGTAGAGACTTAGACCCATTATACTTATTGTCTGTAAACAAAGTTGAGGTTTACAATAGACATACAAGAATTTGACTTACATAAAACATGCATTTGTTTTATGGGGAAACAAACATTACTGTCTGAAGTCGGCACATGTGATAAAAGGGAGGCAGTAAAGAGATCTTCTTTGCGTTTAGATTTATTCAGATTGTGTCCGACCAAACCTAGCTACCTGTACAGCTGTTCAAAGTGCAGGTTAGAAATCAAAGATATATTGTTATCTCTGTCTGCTGCATGCCGCCTGAAGTGTAACAGAGAAAATCATCAATTTCAGAAAGCTTCACACTGGCATTAAGTTATAGAGATTTTCGACCTTACGAGACACGGTAATATAAGGTCCGGTTTCCACATAATTATATGCAAATGAGGCAGAGGAGATATGAAATTTTTTCGACCAATCACAAATTTCACACGAGTCGCGATGTCGTTTTTGGTTTTTTTATATATTCCCGCACGATTCCTCTACGTTACGCTCGTGTCTTTGGTACGTCCTAAAGTAGTATTAGAAGTTGGGACGATCAAAATAAAACGTTAGAAAAGCTGCCGAGGAAAGCACAACCTTGAAACAAATGTAAATCTGTCACGAGAATTCCACTTACTTCGGGATCCAACGTAGGCATCTTCTCGACATAAAGAAACCGCAGAGCATCAAGCCCCAAGGCGTGTTGGTCTGGTGACTTTGTGTGCGAGAGAAGCCATGAGTACAGGCAGTCCGCACATTCACTGCTGCCGCGAACCACTAGGCATTGCCAGAGTTCTTCCACTTGTTCCACTGTTAACCTGGTAGGGATCAATGAAAACAACTATTACTTTCAGTAGTGTAAAAATATGATACAGATCTGGGGAATCTGTCATACCCGACTGTCATTTGTAGATCTTTGACAGTCGTTACTATTAAGCGCATTTCACACAGAGAGCGGGCGCGGGTCGGGCGCGGGTCGGGGCGGGAGTACGGCGGGTCTAGTTCTTTGTATTTAAATGGAAGACTTCACACTGAAAGCGTGCGCGGGTCGGGCGCGGGGCGGGTCGTGCCCGTACACTGAAACTCGCGCGACCCGCGCCCGCTCTCTGTGTGAAATGCGCTTTAGGGATTTTACCCATGGCGATTCCAACTACAAGTGAAAATCGCAAGTTTGATTTTCACTTGTAGTTGGAATCGCCTATCATGCTTCCGTCAACGGGTAATTCCCTATTCGAGTATTGATAAGCAAGTCTCTATCTTAGCTTATCCTTGTGATTTTTATTGATACATAATATTCCCAACTATTAGACCAAGAATTCTGCTGAACCCTGCTATTTTATTTTCAGAGAATTTAAAACTAAATGGTGAGAAATAAAGCTATGTTAATCCACAAAACGGAACAACCACTCCTTTTCTTATCTGCCTGCCCTGCTCTAAGTATCGATCTTAGTTACTAAGAAATAATGATGCAATTCGATTGACTTGACGTCATCGTTACGATCGTGTTTTGTTTTTCATTTACCCTTAGATAACAATGTGTTTTATGTCATAGTGGTAAAGTTGATTTTCACTTGTAGTTGGAATTCGTTCGAATCGCGTTGAATTGCGTCGCATCGCGTCATGATTAAAGTTCCTAAGTCAGAAGCTCTAAAGTTTGACAGCCAGTCTTACCATGGAGTATCGTATTACCCAGTTACTGGTTTGTGGAGGTCCGACAGGCAGTCGCTCCATGTAAAATACTGATATTCAGCTGCATCTAGTTCGACTGGACGGCTACCCCAATATACACCCATCAAAAGTGTCTAGGGATCAACATATATTTTTGCAATAACTTTTCTCCTGATTGATATTAATTAAAATGTTCTTTAAGGATTCATCAAATAAAGTGTTATCGTTTGTCACAGTAACGATAAACCAAGTCACCTTTGCATTCATAAAGAAATTTGCCATTTTCCTAATAAAGGGATTTTTGACATTTGAACCACTAACATTAAAGTTCGAAAAAAAGACTGAAATAACAGTTTTCTTTAAAATTTTATTGGGTAACTTAAACAATTAATAATCCGTGTTTCTACCGCGAATACTAACAACACAAGAACATCGGTTTGGCATACTCAAAATGAGTTCATCCAAATCACGCTGTGGAATGGCCGCCCATGTTCGTTGCAACAACAAAAAAAGGTCTTCTTGCGACTGGATACCCTCCATATTCGGCAGAGCTCTTCTCTGTAGCATATCCCATGCATGCTCAATCGGGTTCAAGTCTGGCGACTGAGCAGGCCAGGGCAGGACATTGATGTTAGCTGCGGCGAGAGTCTGTCTTACAACTCTTGCGGTGTGCGGTCGTGCATTATCATGCATTAACTGAAATAAGGGACCGATTTGCACTTGTAGAGGAACGATGACGTCTGATACAATCGTCTCAGCATAAATTTGAGCGTTGAGGTTGCCTCTGATCCAAATCAACTCAGTTCTTCCGCCGATCCAAATACCCGCCCATACCATGATGGTTCCACCACTATAAGGATGGACTTCCTGGCAGGATTTTAATCGCTGTTGGCGTCCAGGGGTTCTCCAGTGTCGTATACGTCTTGTATCCGGTCTCATACCAAAACGAGACTCATCAGAAAAGCACACGAAACGCCATTGTTCTTCTGCCCAATTTCTGTGTTCAAGAGCCCATTGATATCGAATCCTACGATTGTGCATTGCTATAGGTGGTACCCGTAGCGGTCTTCGGGAATGAAGGTTCACTTCATGCAAGCGGTTTCTGACTGTTTGGTCGCTAATTAAGTTCCCTGAAGAGTGATGAAGCCTCACGGCTAACATCATGGCGGTTATTGTTGGAGCTCTTCGAGTTAAGATTTGAATGTATCGGTCTTGTCTCCGTGTGGTGCAGCGATACCGTCCTCCATGGCGCTCAGCCACGGTACCAGTGCTTCGGTAACGTGTCCAAAGTCGACTGATAACACTCTGACTTGTATTCAGAGCTAAAGCCACAGTACGTTGCCGGGAACCAGCTTCTATCATTCCCACGGCTCTGAGCATTTCTTCCCTGCTTAAATGACGTCGCCGCTCCATAATAACGTTGGTTTTAATCAGTAGTAGGGAAACAGTAGCACTAATAATGTCTTCAATGCGTTGTATGTTTTTATAGGGAAAATATTGACAGCTGATTTTCATCTTTTACTCGAATTTGATTTACAGTTCCTGATTCAAATTATGAAATGCACCAAAAAGGATCCATATAAATTTATAAAATCATAAATTTATTACAAAGCCACATCTCAATCTCAAGAAATCCGCATAAAAATGCTTGATCCCTAGACACTTTTGATGTGTGTAGTTAGGAAAAGGCTGGGCAGATGATGATTAGTTTCTACATACCTGAAGTGCTGCGGCGAGCCCACGGGCGAGAAGATGGCGGTGAGAAAGTGCAGGCGCACGGTGAGCTCCGTGATGTGAGCGTAGTGCGGCGCGTCGCTGGCCGGCCGCGCCTGCGACATGTAGTGGCGCAGGTCCTCCAAGAACAGGCGCATCATGCCGCGCTCGCGCTCCGCCCACATCACCACCTTAGATTTTTTTTATGTGAGATGGGGATTGCTCTTGACCATACTCTTGGTCAGGGGTAGCAGAGACAAGAATAGAATAGAATATACTTTATTGTACACCGAAAACGTTATACAACGGTTTTTTAAAATTGCTAGACAAGGTCGACAGAAGAAGCCTGTTCACTCTAACTTTGAAAAGATTAGGGTTGTATGCGTTCGGAAGCACGAACGCAGGCAGAGAGTTCCACTCGTTCCCTTTTGGCATTATAAAAAGCGTTTGGAAACGCTTAGTGCGGGGTAAAATAACGGCCAATAACATCACTCAATCTTGACTGGTGCGCATTGGCTGTATGTCTATCGCAGTCAGTTTGTGTGAATCACCATATTACATTACGGCTTGCCGTTTCCAAAAACGGCCGTTTTGTATTACGATGGGTCAAAGATTAGCCTTATTTATTGTCATTGAGACGCTAAAAACTGTTTCACGCGTTCAGGTAGACAAAGCCCCGCTGCGCAGGGCTCTTATTTCGTCGTACAAGGTTTAAAGAAACCTAACCTGTCTACGTTGTAGCCAATAAAAACGCTAGTTAAGTTCCCCAGCTAGGGTTCAGAGAACTTGAAGAGCTTCTACGTACCTATGTGTGAGGAAACGACGAGTGCAATGTGGAATTCCGATTCGAAAACCTGACTACACATATTCCATACAAAGTGGTCGAAGTGGCGAACACGTTCGTGTATTTTCCGAATGGAAAAAAAAAACATACATACGAATACGAAAAACATTTGTATGCGGCTAGCCTTAGCCCTATGTCCAGTTCGCTAAAAAAATGTTTCACACATTCAGGTAGACAAAACCCCGCTGGACAGGGCTCCTATTTCCTCCTGCAAGGTTTAAAGAAACCTAACCTGTCTACGTTGTGGCCAGTAAAAACGGTAGTTGAAGCTTCTACATGTGTTTGAGAAAGCGACGAATCTCGCACGTCGAAGTTCTTCAATGCTAGTATCTGCCTAAATTGACTGCCTCGCTTAGTGGCTCGGTCGAATAGTTTGTTGTAGTAATAGACCTAATATTATAAATTCCGTATGAGTAATTTTACCATGATTTAAATAAGCAGCTATTTACCTTAAAAAAAGTAAAAAAAATGGCACAAAATACCAATGAAAACTAGCAAAAAGGCTATCTTACCTGATGCATATCCATGCCTCGTAGTTGTTGAAATGAGGAGAATAACTTCGGTAAGAGTCGAAGTGAGACAGCAACAGATCTGAGACAAAAAAAAACACCATTTATAAATTTACCAATTGCATGTTACCTACAAATGAAATTAATATTGTATCTCAATCCAAATCATGATCCGTTTTCTTTGACAGCTGCTTCTGATAAATGATATTTATTTTGTAAGTATTAATTATAGGTTATAAAAAACACTTTTACACGTCACAATCAATATTTTTAAAGCTAGATGGGGCCGGTGTTTCGTACCTGACTACTCTGAGAAGAAACAGCCGAAACAAACTCAGAGGTCACAGTCTCTTTTAAAGTCCAGACATTGTTTTGTTCAGGTCATACGAGGACCATGCGGGTGTCTGAGATGATCTTTTGAGGAAAGAGCCACACAGATTTGAGTGGACCTGTCCAGTCAGTGCAAGCATTTGTCGGTAATCGTGTAGCTCGACTCAGAACAGAAGGAGCTCAACAACACGACGAACATTCTGATTGAATATCTAAAGGCAGGCAAATTCAATCCTTGATTGGTTACAGTTACAGCTAAAGATCGCGATCAAGAATACAATCATCATCTTCCTGCCCTCATCCCATTTTACTTGGGGTTGGTTCAACACGTTTTCTTCTTCCATTCTCCTCTATCAGACGTCATAGTATCATTTACTCCTTTTTCTTTCATATCATTCCTTAAGGTCAAACAAGTCAACATTTTTTCCATAGAAATTTCGTTGGGGTTTTACTCCACTATTTGACAAGGTACATCCAAAATTAAACATGGTATCGTTTTGTCTCATTATTAATTTTGTCTGTACGGAAGCAGAATTGTAAAATATGAAGTTATTAAAAAGTTACGAGCTTCTAAAGATTAGTTTTTTTTGCTAATTTTAACACAACTTCAGGTGTAAATTAGAAGCTAAAGAAGCATCAAATTTACAAAACGAAGTCCGTACCGACTAGAGATGTTACGAATATTCGCATTCGCATCATGCGGATATTCGCATATTTTTAGACATTCGCATTCGCAAAATTCATGCGAATATTTTGCGAATACGAAAGACTGAAAAAATACCAATATTTGGTACTCCTTCTTCCACACACTCCAGTCATACTTATCTTTTGTCGTCCTCTCCATTCATCTTTTGTTTAATCTGCCTTTATCTCGCCATTCATCAATAATAATGTTCATCAAATCAATCACAATAATTAATCATAAATATGACCATGCTAAGATAAACGTGTTTCTGTCTGTTTTTCTTTCACTGACGCCATTCTTAGAGCCACTTTTATACAGGGTGAATTGTTCAATGGGGTGTGGATGGCTAAATCCGAAACTATGAGGAATATCGAAAAACATTGAAAGGAGTCTCGAGGCCAATTTTGACGGAAACTAAAAATGCATCATGGGATTTTAGCAGAATCAGTAATCCTGACAAGGAATCGAACCAGCTGGAGCAAGGATCAAATTCTGGTGAAGTAAAAATGCAGTTTTAGTTTTCGTCAAAATCGGCCTCGAGACTCCTTTCATAGTTTTTCGACATTCCTTAGTTTACTAAGGCCAACCACGCCCAGTTAAAAAAATCACCCTGCATAGTTTTTCCATTCTCGTTACAGACAGAAAGTAAAAAAAATAATAAAAATAAGTTAAAAAGTTACATTAAAAAGTATTTCTTTTTGTATTTTCTAAATTATCAAACGTAATTGATTTAAAACTAAATATTCGCATTCGCATTCGCGAATATTGGAATTGAATATTCGCATCCGCATTCGCATTAACGAATGTCAAAAATCAGATATTCGCAACATCACTAGTACCGACACAGCAAATTTATCGAAGAATTTAATAAATTTTATTTGAAATTAATTGGTGCAGTGGATTTTTCATAAAACCCCTTCTTCCGAAGGCTTTTTCGTATTTTTTTTACGCGCGCCTTTTACTCTGAATGATCGTGCATCTCACTGAATAATGTTTTCCCCTGTTTTCTCCACGGGGGGATGACGCTCGCGCACACATGTACAATATGGCTCGATTTCCGGTGAAATATCATGGTTTTTGACCATGCCTGCCAGTGAGTTCGAGCTCGCGACTAGCGCCGCCTTAAACAATACATCCATCTTTTCTTTGGCCTTCCTCTTCCTCTCCATCCATCAACATTCATATCCATCGCTCTCTTAGTCACAAGAGTGTTGCAACCGAGATACATTATTAATTCCTAGCGTCTTAGAGCAATAGGGTCAAGTCACATCGTGACGCGACGCTGCGCGCACATTTCAATTAAGCTACTCAAAATTTAACTCTATTTACTACACGAAACGATATACATTTCCAGTATCGTTGAGTCACGTTGCGCCGCGTCTCGACACGGTGTGAACTGACTAAGGGCATGACCCATGGCGCGATGCGACGCGATTCCAACTACAAGTGAAAATCAACCTTGCTACAAAGAAATAATGATGCAATTCGATTGACTTGACGTCGTCGTGGCGATCCTGTTTTGTTTTTCATTTTACCCGTAGATAACAAAGTGTTTTATGTCATATGTCGTAGTGGTAAGGTTGATTTTCACTTGTAGTTGGAATCGAATCGCGAATTGCAATCGCGTCGCGCCATGGGTAAAATCCCTAAGGCAAAGCTTCAGTATATTATATTACCTGTGGTTGGCAAGATTGTCGAGACATCCTTCAATGAACTTTATCCTTATGAACTTGTCTGTGCTGAAACATAGTAACGCGCAGAGTGCCTTCTCTGCTTCTAGCGCTAAACCCTCGCCTAGTTGTTCCTAGATGAGAAAAAAAAGTTTTTGTTACATTTTCTGTATAACATATTGGCGATTTTGATAAAAAATAGTAGATGGTATGATAAATGAAGTGAGAATGTTATTATAATGCACTGCGACTAATGTAAATGCAATTAAACATCTAGACTCTGCGAGTGAATTCGCTGCGAGTTAAATGGAACATTCAATTCGCAGCGACTATTCGCTGTTAAAAGCCTGTCACATACAGCGAATACTCGCGGCGAGTGGATATTACAAAAAGTTTGCTAATTTCGATTTATAAGAAAACAAATGATAGCTAAACTATTGGCTAACTAGTTTGAAATCTGAATCCGTAAGAGATACTGAAAAACTTTCTCAGGAATCTTTCACTCTTTTTTGAAGTTAACAATTTTAAAAGATTTTTATTCAGCTCGCATATCATGGTATACTTTTGGCATATTTTTTTTGTTAAATTCCACTTTAAATAATAAAATTCCATTCACTGTAACGGAAATCCGAATTCAAAACCCCTAGGAACTCGATTAAAAACAAAAGATGATTATTTTACATGAAAAAAATAATATAGTCCTGTAGATTGCAGCAGACATCAGGTCATACAACTCACAATGACGCCGTCCTGCAGCAGGTCCCACAGCAGCGTGTTCCCGGGCCGGCACACGTCGTCCACGTCCAGCGGGGCCGCGCCCGGGGACCCACGCACGCGCTTGTTGCTGGCCGCGGCCGCGCCTTGGTACTCCGTGAGACACTGTGCCTGGACAAACACAAAACATATTACATAGAGAGAAGAGCAAAAAAAAAAACCTTACAAATACTGAACTTTACAGTTTCGGGAACCCATACTTCTAATATGTATGAGCACTGGAAGGAAACTGTACAGTTATATGGACTAGTTTTTACTTCTACAACGTTCAAAGCTCATACAGTTAAATACCCCCAAGTAATATTATTCAGATTTTGCTATAATCCCTCTCTCTTTCTTTTCCTCAAAACTACTTCTTGATGAAATTGTCGAAAGCCAGTCTGTTAGTTTTGATTTATTTTTGACAGGGAAACTTGAGGACAAAAATATAGTAGAAATCATTCTAAGAGTCCACATTTATCATTATTACTTGACGCGAGATTTTTTACCATGTTTATTACTAGTTTTGAGTTCCGATATTTCGACACTTTTGCAAAATAGTGTAAGTGACCATGTTAATTTAAAAACATCCACAGCGTTTACTCTTGACGAGAAAGCAGCTTTTATTTTTTGTTACCTGTGCAGCAAGCCTGGCCAGTTCCTCTTCGCAAGCTGAATCATCCTCATCCAAGTCGGCGAGGTGTGGGTGTGAATGAGGAGACAGAGCTGATGATGCACTGCCTTCCTCTTCTTCTCCGGCCGCGCCGCGACGCTTATAGGTCTCCATTAGACGGAGCTCCATAAGACGCCTAAGGCAACAACATACGTATTAAAACACCCATTTGTTCGAAAAGTTTTTATTTTGTTTTGTAAGGATGTTATAACAAACCCTTTTATTCGTCACAACCAGTAATTTTTAAGCTAGATGAGGCCGGTGTTTCGTACCTGACTACTCTGAGAAGAAACAGCCGAAACAAACTTAGAGGTCACAGTCTCTTTCAAAGACCAGACATTGTATTGCTCAGGTCATACGAGGACCACGCGGGTGTCTGAGATGATCTTTTGAGAAAAGAACCACACAGATTACAGTGGACTTGTCCAGTCTGTATAAGCATTTGTCGGTGATCGTGTAGCTCGACTCATAACTCAAGGAGCTCAACGATACGACGAACTATATATCAAAGAAAGGACATGTGGAAAATGTGCAATTTGCAAATTAAACATAGGCTATAGCTCACCAACAATGTCCCAATGTAGCTTTCTACACGCGGCAGTGAATTTTCAAAATCGGTTCAGGAGTTCTAGAGATTACCCCCTACAAACTAACTAATGTTACCGCTTTATAAAATTATAGACAAGTATAGTTAACCAACTCACCGTGCATCAACGTTGTCACAAATCAACTGACAGTGCGCAGTGTCACTGCCTGAAGATTCTTCCTCCACTTCAGACACAGATTCAGCTAGATCAGCGGTTTTCAGTTGCGTGGCTGCTGAATAATTTAACACTTAGATTTGTGTAACAATCCAAGACAAATAACACGATAAACGCAGTTAAACATAAAGTCCATATTTGATTGACGAGTTGTCAATGCAAATACCAAATAACATGCAGGCTTAATATAAAAAAAAAAAAAAACTAAAAAATTCAAGAGTGCATGTTGCATGCACGCATGTTCGGTAAAACATGATTCGGCAAAGTCAATAAGTTTGGAAAATAAACTCTGTCGAACTGCGCCGAAACCGATTTCAATATATTTCTGCAATCGTAGTTGATAAACGGAGTTAGTGGATCGGTACAATCCAAGTAGCCGCGTCTACACGGGACGCATGGGCTCGCGAGGCAGTCAAATGTTCTGTCGGCGTTCGGACACACGTTGCTATGGCTGAACGTGTCTCAGCCGACCCGTTGGCTGTCAGTAAACGGGACGCTCTAAACGGTGCGCTATTTCATCTGTGTGAACGGTGATTTCGGCTCGCGAGGCTATTCCGCAGTTGTGTTGTCCATTTTGGACGCTCGAGGTCTTCTGATGGCTCGGCTTGTCTCGCGAGAATTGCCTTTGTTTTCCAGCTACTGAGGTTGCCTCGCGAGCCGCACATCGAGTTGTCGCGCGTGGTCGTGCGCCTGAACTAGTATTTTTCGGGTGATATTAAGATTGTTAAAACGGATGTTACGGTAGTATACCCTGAATTTTTTTTAATGTATATTATTATCTTCAGCTAAAATAACACACCACACACAGAAAATAAAAAACAAAATAACACTACGTTATTTAAACCAGTAATAGTAAGACATAATATAAAATTGAGTTTAATGTGGTGTATGGACCATCCACTCACGGAAATGCTTGGGTTTGCCTGGCTTGTGGCGCTTCTTGTAGAACTTCTTCTTGCGCGGCCGCAGTAGCTCCTCAGCACCACTGCTAGCGCTGCCGCTGCTGCCAGCGCGCTTGTTACGTCTGTACGGGGAGTAAGTTATATTCATTTCAATATCCATTACAGTACAAATCAAGTAACATCTTGCACCTAAGCTGAAATGTCTGAAAACAAAATGAATAACAGAATAGTCAAAATCAATCCATTTATCACGGTCAGTTCACACCAAGACGCGACGCGGTGCGACGTGACACAACGATACTACAAATGTATCTTTTCGTGTAGAAAATAAAAGTTAGATTTTGAGTTGCTATTAAAATGACGCAGCGCGCTCGCGCTGTACCTTTTCGGTATGAAATAGAGTTCGATTTTGAGTAGCTCTATTGAAATGTGCACGCGGAGAATCAGGCCTTCAAAATAGCCGAATTACCATTGCATTTTTAAGTGTTGTACATTGTTGTAGATATTTTATAATTCACCGATGGTTGGCCAAACACATAACATAATGTGAACAGTTATCAAGTAATAAGTGCTTTTCGTCCATTAGGCGTATTCTTGTAAGTATAAAAATTATCTTCCGATACCGCCCTGTCTTATAAGTCTACCCCATATACAGTACAACACCAGGCCTGGCGCACTCAGCGGTGTAGCCCCATCTACGGTACGTCCGCGTGTACTTGTAGTATGAAACTGCAAGCTCATGCGGACGCACTGTGGACGGGTTTCACAGTCGGCTGCCGCCCGCCATCCGTTCCGCACGCGCTACGTACATATCTTCACTTTATTCTTTCGAGCAAAGACATTACATTTGTTTGTTTTTGGGAAGTGACACTTCTGTATGTAGTATTAAGTATTCTGTGACAACACTCACTTCTGGCAAGACTTGAGCGTAGGGCACTCCTTCTTGGTCAACTCCTCTCCCTCCCTCAGCCACTCCTGCTCGGCTGTAAGACAAGAGTAAGAGTGTATACAGCATCTAGTTGGGTCACGGCATTATATTGTGGGTATATGTTTACCAGTCAGGTCACGCTGATGTTTACTTTGTTTGCGCGGCGTCGGTCCCGCCTCCTCGCCGGATGTGCTCAGCTCCTCGCACTGGGGGCAAGGAAACATACAAATAAAATATAAACTTGTCGTAGGTTTTATTCCCACACGGAAGCAATGTTTGTATGACCTAGAAGTAGTTGTTCCCGCTCAGGAACTCGTAGCCCCACATTAGGATATTTCTTCTGAATTGTGGGTGCATTTACAAGCTTTGAAACTCACATACAATACATAAATTACATACATTGTCCCAGGTCTGGCTTTTCAGCTAGACCTGGGGGGGTATTATAACACCAGGCTTGTTGCAGTGAGTGAACGAGATGGCGCTAGACGACCTGTATAGATGTCACTTTCAGTCGCCGGAATATGCCTAGTTTTAAGACGTTGTAATACCCCCCCTAGAACAGCTACCTGTATTATTGTAGATGGAATTAGGGGGCTATCAAAAATGCCAGGAGGAATTGAGAACATCACAAAATTGACTCAATCGCCGTCGCTGAGCGCCATTAACCCCTTTAGTCATTAGGATATTGATATTTCTGCTGCCCCAACCAAAAAAAAAAACCGTCAAGTGCGAGTCGGACTCGCCCATGAAGGGTTCCGTAGCAGCAACATAATATTTTAAACGTTCTTGTAGTTGGTTGTAACTTTGAAAAGTAAATTGCGGTTTACGATTTATGACGCTTAAAAAAATAGTTACCTATTTGTTATGCAAGGCTGCAAAGTTGATTTTTGGCGCGAGTACTTGAATTGAAAACTGAGCGAGCGAAGGATTCTAAGATTGAACCGCGAGAGAAACGAGCGGTTCAAATATAGAATCCTGAGCGATGCGAAGTTTTCAAAGGTACGAGACGCAGAAAAACTTTGCTGCCGAGTGCAACACAAAACTTTTCACCTCACACAGCGAGGAAATGCAGTGGGGGCGGCTCGCCTGCCAGTGTAGAAAAGTAGAAAACAATTGAATACAAGACGTGTTCGAATTTTAAACAACACTTTGTGCTCTAGAGCACAAAATGGAGTTTTGCGCTCAGATTTTGAATGAGAAATAGAATCTTTCCGAGCGGGTGAGGTGAAAAACTAATTACTCGATCTCGTTCAAACCAATTTTCAATTGAAGTTTACATGGTAATGTACATCATATATTTTTTTTAGTTTTATCATTCTCTTATTTTAGAACTTACAGGGGGGGGGGGACATTTTACCACTTTGGAAGCGTTTCTCGCGCAAACCGTTCAGTTTAGAAAAACCGGCCAAGTGCGTGTCGGGCCACGCACAGTGTAGGGTTCCGTAGTTGCCTATCAAAATACTTATGCGAACTAATCAAACTGATTCGCTGAATTTAATTTTAAAAAGAAGAATTTTCAAAATCGGTCCAGGCGTCTTTGAGAAATCGGGGAAAATACATAAAAAAAAGATTAGGACGAATTGAGAACCTCCTCCTTTTTTCGAAGTTAGTTAAAAATAGTTGACAATAAAAACCTACCTATCCCCAAAACATACCCACCTATTATAGCTGTAAAATAAAGTTGACAAACTTACATTTGCAGTTGAAGAACAAGTTCTGCGATACATTTTGTTTAGGAATAGTTATTTGTTATGCAAGGCTGCAAAGTTGATTTTTGGCGCGAGTACTTGAGTTGAAAACTGAGCGAGCGAAGGATTCTAAGATTGAACCGCGAGAGAAACGAGCGGTTCAAATATAGAATCCTGAGCGATGCGAAGTTTTCAAAGGTACGAGACGCAGAAAAACTTTGCTGCCGAGTGCAACACACAACTTTTCACCTCACACAGCGAGGAAATGTAGTGGGGGCGGCTCGCCTGCCAGTGTAGAAAAGTAGAAAACAATTGAATACAAGACGTGTTCGAATTTTAAACAACACTTTGTGCTCTAGAGCACAAAATGGAGTTTTGCGCTCAGATTTTGAATGAGAAATAGAATCTTTCCGAGCGGGTGAGGTGAAAAATATATTGTCCAAGTACGTTTTATAAGTTGGTCGACTATTACTCGTAAACTTGTAAAGCCTACTTAGTCATGATAATTTTCCTTAAAATTTCGTTATATATACTACTATTGTGAATTTTTTCACACCCCCAAACATAACCGTTTAGCTGGTAGAGGGGGGGGACACTCGAGGCGAGCAAAAATTAGCACTTTAAAGCTTAATATTTCACAAACGAATCTTTTTATCAAAAAATTGTTAATGAAAACTATCAATATTTTTTAAAGACCTATTTAATGATACCCCACACCAAGGGGTACGCGAGAAAAAAAAAAAACATCCCCACTTTACGTGTACAGGAGGTACCCTAAAAAAAATATTTTACGAGATTTTATTTTACCACTTTTTCGGCACAACAAATCCGTATATTCACACCAAATTACAGCTTTCTAGTACTGGGCGTCTCTGAGCTAAGCTGCGGACAGACGGACGGACGGACGGACGGACGGACATGGCGAAACTATAAGGGTTCCTTGTTGACTACGGAACCCTAAAAATGATGTTAGTAAACTCAATATCATTTTTTAAGACCTATTCATATACAGGGTGAATTTTTCAACTGGGCGTGGATGGCTATCTTGGAAACTATGAGGAATATAGAAAAACGTTGAAAGGAGTCTCGAGGCCGATTTTGACGAAAACTTAAACTGCATCGTTAGATTTTAGAAAATTCAATAATCCTGGCCAGGAATCGAACCCGCTGATTTTGGAAAAAAAATCACACCCTGTATTATCACTCCATTTGATAGTGTTGCTAATAAGGATCAATTTCTGGGAAGTAACCATATACGGCAAACATAAGGAAACAGCATATTTTTATAAAACTGTTATTTTTCTATGTCACTTTACTTCAACTTTACTTCAACTAAGCCATAAATCTATTCGAAATTACAAAATTTCGTTGTTTTCAATGTTTCACTGGATTTGACGCCTCAACAACTGCACTTTATTCAGAAATACGCAATTATTGAATTGAACAAAAAATATCATTATTTCCAAGAAGAAACGATAAACCTATGTTTCGAATGCATTGCCTTGAGATTGATCAGTTTTTTTCATAATTAGACATTTTCCTTAAGTTTGCCGTATATGGTTACTTCCCAGAAATTGATCCTTATTAGCAACACTATCGAATGGTGTAATAATACAGGATGTGATTTTTTTTCCAAAATCAGCGGGTTCGATTCCTGGCTAGAATTATTGAATTTTCTAAAATCCAACGATGCAGTTTTAGTTTTCGTCAAAATCGGCCTCGAGACTCCTTTCAACGTTTTTCGATATTCCTCATAGTTTCAAAGATAGCCATCCACGCCCAGTTGAAATATTCACCCTGTATACCCCACACGTATGGGTCAGGCGAAAAAAAAATGTTTTTCGTTTCAATTCTAAGTACGGGGGGTAACCCCAAATTTGGTTTTTGTTTTATTTTTGTGTGAAAATCCTAATGCGGTTTACATGATACATCTACTTACCAAGTTTCAACAGGATAGCTCTTATACCTTCGTCAAAAAGGGCTGTGACATGGGATGGACAGACAGACATGACGAATCTATAAGGGTTCCGTTTTTTGCCATTTGGCTACGGAACCCTAAAAACGTTGCAAAAAAGGAAATAGGTACTTAAGTTTGGGATATATGGTGTATATCTGAGCTAATAAAAGCTCAATGATGTACAGACATACACATCAACCTACCCCAATTAATCAAACTTTAATAGATTTTCAACTTTATGACAAAAGAACATAGTTCATGTTCAAGTGGGAAAATTGCCAGATTCAACCTACCCCGGAGTTTATTGCCAAACAAAATAAGGCAGAGTTAAGTGTCCCTTAACAACTAAAAAGTACTCACAGGATCATCATCGGAGTTGGTCTGATCCATGCTGACGCTGGCCTCGGATGAGGAGTTGTGGTGCGGCTTGCAGGAGGGCTGCGGGGGCCGCAGGGGGGGGGTCGTCGGCCAGCGCTGAGGGAGACCCGCCCAGCGCGCCCGGGGCGCCGCGGGACCACATCGCGCGCATAAGTGCGGACGCTAGGTACAGGCTCTGGGGACAAATAATGTTTTATTTATTTACTAGACTGCTCCGACGGTGTAGCATTCGCAAGCCGAACTGTTAAACTGTCCTGTAGTCCGTCAGGTGATTGATTCCCGGTTCAGTCAGTGTTCTTTTTATGTACTACCTTACTCTTCGGGAATTACAAGCGTGATGTTATGACATCATCTTCAGCCTGCATTCTTCTCATCTAGTCTCTTCCAGCTGCCTCTTCCAGGTCATCGCTCCACGCTCTACCTGACCGGCTAACTCCCTGAACCACGTTTGCCTAGTCGCGGTTTCCACTCAAGGAGGTCTTTCCGAACAGATATCTGCCCTATGTGGCCATCCTACTACCAAATATGATAAGATCACAAAAGAAAATCAAGATTACCTGCTCTGTATGCTCCTTCGGCGGCAACGCGCACAGCAGACTATACAGATGTGCACAAGGCTTTGGTGCTAACGCCCTGATGAATCCAGGTAGTAGGTCATACACCTGCCGGCCGCAGTGCTTCAGTTGAGCAGCTGCCCATACCAGTTCTACATGCTCTGGAGTTACGCGACCTTCCACCGCCAGGAACTTCAGGATCATATGAGATTGCTTTATCACCTGTTGAGAAATATTATGTTACTAGCTGTTCCTCGTCGTTTCACCCGCTGGTAGGCTCCTATTGGTCGTAGCGCGATGATATATTATAGCATAGACTATAGCAGGGATTCCCAAACTGAGCGTCGCGACGCCCTGGTGCGTTGCAGAGAGTACAGAGGGGCGTCGTGAGACGCGAAGGTCGACCACTCTCCGGATTGATATTGCGTGGAACCAAGATTCTAAATGTATAAAATATCCACCAGAAAGAAGAGGATAGTCTCATTGATCTCTTTTGCAGCAAAAAACTCAGATTCACGTGCTCTAATTTCGTGGAGTTCGGAACCAGGTATTCTTTCTAACCGACTTCAAAAAAAGGAGGAGGTTCTCAATTCGGTCGGTATTTTTCTTTTTTATTATTATTCACCTGGTATAAACTGGCTAGGGCGTCGCGAAAAAATTCTAAATCTCTATATGCGTCGCGAGCTGAAAAAGTTTGGGAACCCCTTGCCTATAGCCTTCCTCGATAATAATACTATGCAACACTAAAATATTTTTCATTTTGAAGTAGTAGTTCCTGAGATTAACATGTTCACCCAAACAAACTCTTCAGTTTTATGATATTAGTATAGAAGTTTGCATTGCATTTGTATTGTGCGTGCAGTCACCTGTTGCCTCTCAATAAATTTGATTTTTGTCAAAATTTGTGACTAAACAATAATTTTACAAGTCAAACTAATTTTAATTTGATTTCACCCACATCATAATAAAAATCATTAAAAAAAACTGTAATTCTTGCAAGGTTATGAGCCCCTGAAAGTTTTAAATTCAGACAGAAGTGAGTAATAAAATCTAAATATAATATGGGGAAAAGGTATCAACAAAAATTTCTACTTGGTATATCATGAGCCTATAATGTTCCCACTGCTGGGACACAGGCGTCCTGTCTTTGAATTTTTAGTCTAGGACATCCCAGTTGAGTTCCTCAGAATGTTTTCTTTCACCCTTTTTAAGAGCAGTGGTGATGAGATACGCAGGGCGAATTTTTCAACTGGGCATGTAAATAGCAATAATGTGGAAAAATAGCAATTTCATAAAAATCTTCTATTTCCTTAAGTTTGCCGTATATGATTACTTCCCAGAATTTGTTCCTTATTAGCAACACTATCGAATAGTGTAATAATAAAGGGAGTGATTTTTTTTCAAAAATCAGCGGGTTCGATTCCTGGCCGGGATTATTGATTTTTCTAAAATCCAATGATGCAGTTTTAGTTTTCGTCAAAATCGAGACTCCTTTCAACGTTTTTCGATATTCCTCATAATCTCGGATATAGCCATCCAAGCCTAATTTCAAAAATCTCCCTGTATAACACAAAGTAACGCGCCTGGCTGAGTTCGAACCCACAACCTAAAACTCGTAAGTCGGGTCCAATGCCACTGCGCTTACTGCTCTACTCAGTATATGAAAGTTCAAAATATGTCTGTATGAGAAAAAGTAAACTGTGAGGCTATCACCAAAACCAAATTCTTCCTGATATTAGCATACTTACCTCCACATGCAAGTTAGGTCCAAACAGATGTTCAATAATATTATTAACAGTGAGCCAAGTTGCGAGCCGTTGTCCAGCAACTTCCACATCTGTTGCAGACTCTCCGGTACAAAGCTCGTTGTGAGACGCGATGTGCGCGTTGATCTGCGCCACTCCTGCCAGGCGCATCGTCAGTGTACTGCTGTTAAAGTACTTGAAAGCCAGTTCTAGTCCATCTCCGTCAAATGTTAGAGGTACGTCCAAAGGCTCCTTTGCTGCTCCCCACATGAAATCTGTTGGAAGAATAGATATTGGTATACATATTGATCTTAATAGGTAAATAAGTTCAACCATCTTCCCTTATTCTGCTGAATAAAATGGGTCATGTCATGAAGGGTACCCTTAGTTTACTGGTCTGTTGTCAAACTCATACTGACTAAAATCCACAGTGTTCTCTCAATAGCCTTTTACATTCCATGGTCACAGTTACCTGATAAAACAGTCCCATGTCCCCAGCTAACATGAATAAATATACCATAAGCGTGATTTAACCATCAATATGAAAGAAAATCATAGTGTGTGTAGACATCATAGTAGGTGGCATTCTGTAGTTTCTGCCTTCCCTCATGGAAAAAGGCATGAGTTTATGTGAAGAGAGGAGTTGTAATATGAACACTAATAGGAATTTAATTTAAGTACATGTTTCTAATTCAGGAAACTTAGCTACTGAAGTGTCTAAATAACAAGAACATACATACTTTATAATAGCTTTCCTTACTATAAGAATAAAACACAATAAATTAATATTGATTGTAAACTTACCAGCCATAGACTTCACAGCGGGCACCCTAAGATCCTTGTCTTCTAAAGTGCACATGTACTTTAGTATCTTCGCCCTCAACGGCATAAACAGTTGGGAGACAGCTCTAAAGTTCAGCCACAACTTAAGGTTCCCTACTGCTGCCACAATGGCATGTGCCATGGACAGTGGCAAAGTGCTCTGTGTGGCATGTTCAAACACAGATGTCATAGCACACACTCCACCCAGCTTGCAGAACAAGCTTACATTCCTCAGTAGGTAAGCAGGAATCTCAGTATCATGTAGGTCACAATATAAACTTAGGTTAGATATTTCTTGAGCAGATAGGTCATCTAGGCGGCTGAGTGCAGAGTGCTTGCATGCCAGGTACAGAGGAAAATTGAGGAGGAACACTTTGGACACAATGTGCATGAGCTTTTCTTTTTGCTGCATAGACCATAGTTCAGTGTCCTCAGTTGAAGAAGGAGGTGTCTCAGCATTTTTGGGTTCTTCTGTAGTGTCAGTGGCAGCAGCGGCTGGTTCATCTGGTTCGTCTGGAGATTCCTTCTCTTCCTTAGCTTTCTCCTCAACAGGAGGTGTAGTCTCCTCCTCGGGTTTTTGTTTCTCTTGTGCATTGTCAGGTGGTTGCGGTGGTGCAGGTGCTGGAGCGGTTTTAGCTGCTTCTACAAGTTCATCTTTAAGCTGCTTCAGTTGACATACAGACAAGCACAGTATACTCTGTACTACAAGATAGAATCTTTCAAAATTCTTCACATCCCGGTAGCAACACATACATTGCCTAAAAAGAAGTACAGACAGCATTACACCTTTATATTTACCAACACAATGACTTTGTCTATTGAGATAGAAAGGTTACTTTTTCTGTTTTTACTTTGTCACAATAGAATGACTGTTTAATATAATAAACTACATTTTGTACCAGTAACTGCATGTAATATCCAATTGTATTAACTTGTAATTGGTACACATGAGTATCAAAGGAGTATAACAAAGCAAAGCAGTCACCTACTTTGGTTGTTATATTGTAACAGCTGTAAGAGTTAAAATCTAGTTGTGTTAAGAAGTAGAGTAAATATCTTACCTTTGTGGCCATGAGAGAATATAGTTTAAGACTATCTCCAGCTCAGATTGGCTTATTGTTGGATACTGGGACACATCGTCGGTGAGCCTGGATTCACCTAAAACCACAGTCGGACAATATCATAGCTGCTCACAATAACAAAGATTTTATTTAACTACACCAGACGCAAGCGTATTTTCAAACAATTTCGACTAAAGTAGCTAAATAGAACGGACAAATGGACTGCTTAATTTCGAAACAATGTAACTTACAATTTAATAAAAGCTGTGAAAACTCCGAACAAACATCACACATTCTTAATGTTTTATGTCAAGAATAAGCGAAATATTATTGCAATATAATCGCAAAGGTTATTTCAAGTGAATTATTGATCATTATTGATATTTTTCGTATCAGAAAACGAATACTGCCATAAAATGTCACGGTATCCGTTCCACCATTGTTGACGATTGTTGTCAAAACTACGTTTTGTTGTCAATTCGTTAATAAATATTAATGAAAATGTAATGTTAATTTATTCCTTTGCAGAATTTCCTGCGTTATAAATTAATTTCATGATAATATTTTATTTTTGGAAATACACATGATAAGGAAAACTAAAACAGCACGGTCAGTAAAGTTTAGTTTTTATAAAAACTAAGGACTATAATCGACTAAATACGGGGTTTTTTCAGGGATTAGTGACAGTTCTGACACGATTCTGACACTCGATCGATTTGACATTTGTTTTGACATTTTTCAGTAGTTGAAAAACGAGCTATGGGTTGACTGGTTGTTGTTGTTGATTTTATCAATAATAAAATGGTCCAATTACTTTATATTGTCGCCAGCTTACATGTGCTGCTATGCCCATTTACAAAAGTAGAGGAAAGTTTCAACATTCAAGCCACACATGACATTTTATATCATCGGCATAACCTCTCGCAGGTGTCTAGTAAATCTAATTTTGGATTCATAAGTCGCTTGGTATAGACATACATTGATTACTATTTTCTTCCAGTACGATCATAATGAGTTCCCGGGAGTTGTGCCGCGCACATTCATTGGGCCGCTGGCAATATCAGCTGTTTCAGCGCCAGTGGTGTCCTTTCTAAATCTGATTGGAATCAACAAATTTTGGATTCAATATGTAGGTTAGTGGGAAATATTAAATATAGATCAGTAGTAACATTGTGTATGTTTTTGTTTTATCTAACAGCTTTTACGTCATTTGAGATCTTTATTGCCAATTTCTGTTGTGTAGTACATTATTTATCTTGAGTCTATTATTGTATTTCAATCGTAATATCTATTTGCAGTACGTCTGGCGTTGGCGATATCAGTGATAGCAGCATGGAGTCATTTGAGGAGTGCTCTGACGAAGCAGTTTGGCAGTGCATTTGCATGGTGGTACACTCTGATCACCGTTACTCAGTACCACTTCATGTTCTATATGAGCCGGCCATTACCTAATATCATGGTGTTACCACTTGGTAAGCTTATGCTTTACATTTGGGTTATAATAGTCCCAGACTCTTTGACACAAACCTTATCTCATTGAAATTTTATTAATTGTGACTGAAAAGATGTTGATTGAGAGAATAGCTATTTATGTGTTAATTTTTAATGATAAAACAGTCAAGATGAGCTTAAATAAGTATGAGTATTAAGAATTTTTATTTGATAAGCTACAAGACATGTTTTCAATATCGTTTATTTTATTTCCTATCCTGCACAATGTTGAACCGACCATTTGGGCATTTATAACAGGTTTTTTGAACCAATCCCAAATGGTCAACAGAACATGGTCTATATCGTAGTAGGTAATAATAATTCTGTTCATTATCTAAGAGTTATCATGAATTTATCATACCTTTTTAATTTCAAAAATTTAAAATACATCCTGGTCAAACTGCTCAGAATGTCTTTGGAAATTACTCTTGTGTTAGTTTTTAACAAAACCAAAATATTTTGGCAAATAGAATTTGTGGGGGTCTGAAAGGGCTACTTAGGTGAATCTTATAAATTGTGAATATTTTGTAAAATAGAATATTCTATTTCTCAAGCAATGGAATAAATATAGAATAACTTTATTACAATTAATATTTAGGTTATAAACATTTTCACAAACAAAAGAAATGATGGTAACAACAACATGATTAGCACACTGGCTGATAGATTGGACTGCTGTGCAATGTGTTGTGGATTCGATTCCCGCGAAAAAATTGAGTTTTTTTTTAGCACAATAGTCGCGCATCGTAACGAAGACGCGGGTTCAAATCGCACGTGCAGCTGAATTATTCTTTCCTCAAAAATAATTTTTGTTTGACCTAAGTCAAGTAAGTGTTTGTGTACGTGAGTTTCTATGTTTGAAAACGAACCCACGACACAAGAAAAATTCCTAGTGTGGGGCAACATTAAAAAAAAAATTGGTTCTCATCCTAAAACATAGAAATTAAACATACTAGTGTAATGACATTTCCCTTTCTAGATTATGGGCATGATGAACAAATTAAATAAGCTTCATAATATTGTTTCAGTACTCCTCGCATTTGAAGGCTGGGTGTCTGGCAAACACAAGCAGTTCCTCGTGAGTGCTGGTGCTTCCATCGTCATATTCAGAGCAGAGCTAGCCATGTTGTTTGGGCTATTCCTCATCATAGACTTGTATTTCAAGAAGATTGACTTCATTAAGTAAGACTTTTTCTCCTTCTACTTTAATAAAGACATGTTTTGTTCAATAGCCATACAAAAACAGAAAGTAATACTGTAGTTGAATCATCAACTGATAACGCGCTCAGTTGCGAAGCCATCTATAAAAATTTTCGTTTGGTTTTCCTAAACATGTTATTGCAGGATTAATATGAAATTAATTTGTCCAATTGCTTTTCAGTTTATTCAAGATAGTGGTACCAGCAGGAGTGGGACTTGTGGCCCTTACTGTGAGCATAGACTCAATATTTTGGGGCAGACTGCTCTGGCCCGAGGCTGAAGTCTTCTGGTACAACACTGTTCTGAACAAGAGTTCTGATTGGGGTGTATCCTTTTTCATGAATGAATGATTGTATTTTATTTTCGCACGATAGGCGCAGTGGCTGAGCAGTCGGCAGTCAAAATCAAATGTTTTTATTTCACATGGGCCCATGAGGGCACTTATAAAACATCGACAACAGGTGCTCGGTTCGGGTTGGTCGATTCCATAGAGAAGAACTGGCATGAAAATTCATGGTTACTCTTTTAAAAATATTCTATTTTTTTATAAAGTGATTGTTACAATTTTTGAATAGTTACTTAGATATGTGAGAAAAACGTAGGCCTGGTAACAAGAGGGAAGTCCTTACGAAATTTAGCACGACAATAAAAGAAAAAAAATACACACCTACAATGTTCTCACATCAACACAAGGACTATGAATGAATCTATATACAGTGTGCCGCGGGGTCGATCCCCTCACGGATCAAACATTTGTATGATCTACAAGTATTTTATAAATATTAAACGCAAGCGTCGCGAATTACAAAGATTTTTTCTATCTTCGTCACCGTGAGACGTTAGAAATGGATTGAAGAATACGACGCAGTAGGTATGAACCTCGGTGGCTCAGTTGGTAAGAGCGTCGGATGTACTGAATCCGGAGGTCGCAGGTTCAAATCATGCTCACGGTTTGAATTTTTCTTTCCATAGAAAATCTGTGATCTACAAGAAGTTGGTTCGTGGCTGGGTGTTTGTGTTTGTAAACGAACGATACAGGAAGAAATTCCTAACTAGGAAGGCAATGTAATATAAAAAAAAACTTAAAGCTTTGGCACACTCTTGCGAACTCCGCTTGGAAAGCGTTTGTTTTAATGATTACGCAAGTCACGGTAATGGCGCCTTTTCTTACTAGTTATTTTAAGACTGACTGTCTTTACAATCCAGCTCCAGATTCATTTTAGTTCGGTCAGTACTTGACGTTACGTACACGAGTTGACCCCAGAAAGAACGACAAAAAAAAGTCTACAACAATTGATTCATCATACATGTTTAATGATCAACGATTTCTATAACTGCTGGTGAATAGACTCAATTGCCTAAATATCTAGACTTGTGAGATGTGAACTTGGCCATCATCGTGCCGATAGTCGTGTCGGCCCATGGCTTAATTACCAAGAGCCTCGACCAACATCGATTTAGGCTCTCGTTAGGCAGTTGCATCAGGAGCCTGATTCCGAAAGGAGTTCTTCTTGATACGGCGCGCATTGTTAAGAGGTTCCTTTCTCTGGAGCCCTGACCGGTAGCTTGGTCCCTATAACATTATAACCCATACCGGTGGGCTACGACTTCTTATATTTTTAAATGACAATTCCGTAAAAACAACTTGACACAATCATTTTTTAAGATCCTTAACAGCACCACAGACATCACCATTCCTCTGGTACTTCTACTCGGCCCTTCCTCGAGGGCTCGGCCCTAGCATGGTACTCATACCAGTAGGGCTGTACCTTGATCGGCGGTTGTTGCATTACGCAGCGCCGGCCATTACTTATATACTGCTGTATTCATTTCTGCCACACAAGGAGCTTCGGTTCATTATCTATGTCTTCCCCTTGCTCAACATGGCGTCTGCGGCCGCTTGTTCCTATATGTAAGTACTAGCTATTTCCCGCGGTTTCACCCTCTGCTCGGCGCCTATTAGTCGTAGCGGGATGTTATGTGGCCTATAGCCTTCCTTGATAAATGGGCTTACCAACGCGCCAACACAAAAATATTTTTTCAATGCGAAAATTTCAAACAAACAAACTTAATAATTTAAACATAATTTTAGGCCTACCCAAATGTAAAGGACATTTGGGTAGGCCTAAAATTATGTTGATGCTTTGGTATTGTTCGTCGTTTCGTTGATTTCTTGTGTTATGAGTTGAGCTACACCGTAACTGACACATGCTTGCACTGACTGGACAAGTAGACAGGTCCACTTAAATCTGTGTGGTTCTTTCTTCAAAAGACCACCTCAGACACCTGCATGGTCCTCATATAACTTGATCAATACAAAATTGTCTGGACTTTAAAAGAGACTGTGACCTCTGAGTTTGTTTCGGATGTTTCTTCTCAGAGCAATCAGGTACGAAACACCGGCCTCATCTAGTGTAAAAATAATGTCTTTTTGACGTTAAAAGAGTTTGCCAAAACCAATTTGCTGAATAAATATCATTTATAGTACAGATTTACCATAGACAGAGCATGAGCCAAGCATTATCTGCACAATTGCCATTTGCCATAGGTACTTTAGAACTTTAGAAAGAGAGAAAAGCAATCAAATGACAATCTATCTCTATCCTTGAAAGCATAATGTCTATGGTAAAGAAAAGAGATAGATGCAGGTCTTCTGTTTTAACTGTACTTTCTCTGTTTATCTTGCCTGCTCTGTTCCATTCCTAGGTAAACGCTTTATCCACTCATTCCAATTCTTGCGAAACTGAGCATCATCTGTATGAACTGCCACTCAATGGGCGTTTTTCCATTAGCCGGCACGGCACCGGCACCGGCGCCGGCGTAGTGCCGGTGCGGGGAAGCAAAAATGTATAACGCCGGGCCCGGTAAGTGCAAAAGCGAGCCATACAATTTCATGCATTTTTGCTGTGCCGGCTAATGGAAAAACGCCCAATAAATCAATAAATAAAATATAAGATGATTAATTTCTTTAAAAGTAAGCAGTTATTGTTGAAATTGTTATAATTATCGTTTAGATACTTATCGTTTTACTTTTTTTCAGATACGTAAGACGCTCTAAGGCACCTATTTTTGAGTTACTCTTCTGGGGAACAGTTTTTGTTATTCTGGGTAATGTTATCATAACGCTGGCATTTGTCTTGGTGGCCATGAGCAACTACCCAGGCGGAGTCGCGATCACTAGGTATGCATTGTCTAAATAAACTCTAAGATGTTTTTTTTATGTGGTAAAAATCATCAAATGACTCCTCCCACCCAAGTCGGGACTTGTACTGACTAAAATCCACGGTGATCCTTCAAAAGCCACTCTAAGTTATATTTATAATCATTCGTTTTTAATTAAGTATGAAAACGCGTTAACTTTTATTGCGCATAGCATATGGTTTGTTTTATGCGGGTTGTGTACCTCATCCCAGTATATAATTTTTTTGGCGCGACAGAAGTAAAAAAAGAAATACCTTTAATTGACCAAAGCCTCACAAAACCAAAAATAAAATAGTTAAAATTATACTGTTTGGGAGTACATTTATGATTAATCTGGTAATTTTTGTTCCAGATTCCACAAACTGTTACGGAACGAACCATTCGTACATGTACATATCTGTAACTTAGCGGCCCAAACTGGCGTCACAAGATACACGCAAATCAACGACCGCTGGATGTACAGCAAAAACGAATCCTTGCCTATTGAACTGTTACAAGACTACACCCATCTACTCGTCGAAGCTAAAAGCAAGTATTCGTCCAATATAAAGGCATTTTCTCAAACGCACAGCATCTTAGATAGCATAGAATCGTTTTCTCAAGTCTCCATGCATTATAAACTAATACCTCCTGTGAAAATCAAGACTAAACCAGCACTTTTCATTCTGGAGCGGAATGACTTCCGGGAATTTCCTCTCGGGCATAATGTTAGGTCCTTTGATAGTTCACCTATTCTAGCTAATATACCACAACAAAGTGAAGAAACTGTTCTTGATGTTGTAAATTATGATACCATTGATGAAACTGATTCGAAAGAATCTGAAGCTGAAATAGTAGAGGAACAGGCTGCCGAAGATGACACAGTAACGGAAAATGAAAGCGTTATAGACCGTGCAACTATTGAGGATAATTTAGATAATGATATCGAAACACCAATCAATGAAGTTGTTGAAGAAATCAAAGAGCCTGAAGTTGAAGAACCCGCTCCAATAGAAGAAGAAAAAAGTTCAAAACTACAAAAAGCGAAGAAAGCTTTCGATGACTTAAAGATATTGAGACAAGAAAGAAAGAAGAAAGCAATTGAGAAAATTAAATCAGAAACTAGAAAGGAGGTTGTGGCATCAGCTAAAGAGAAACTTAAAGAAATTATGAAACGTCATAAACATATCGCTGATGAGCTTTCTGAAAGTATCATATCAAATATAACTGTGGAATTAGATGAGAAAGATGGCAGAGGAGATATACCGGAAGCGGAAATGTTCCCTGAAGAACCAGAACAAGCAGATGTTGTAGATGAAACTAAAACTGAAGACAAACAACGAGGCGATGCAGAAGAGATTGAAGAGAGAATAGACAAACCTGTTGAAATAAATAATACAAACGAGAATATAGATAGTATTGTAGAAGAGGTTATAGTTAGATTAATAGATAGAAAAATTTACGACGATAAGACGAAGCCCGAAGACTTGAAACCTGAAGATAGGCTCATGATACAGAAGATTGTTGAAGAGGTTTTAGCTGAGAAGTTCAATTATTCAAATACTGAAACTCAGAAGTGAGTGTATTGAATTGTATTTAAATATTATATGTGTTGGCCCTGGTTTTGTTCGAATTTGATCTCGATATAGTTTTGAATAGACACTACAAGGGTAAACTCCATACAATTGGATCTGGCAATGTTGCAAATAGCGCAAAGGACAATTTTAGAAACCCAAAGTTGCATTAGAAAAGATCCTATATAACGTGGAAAGACCCAAGAATATTGTGACCCATTGTATGGAGTAAATAATTGTATGATGGTACTTGGGCGTTAGCATGACACAAGAGTTTTAGAGTTATCCACAGGCCCGTGTAAGGCCCGGTATCCACCAAAGCGGAGAGGAGAGGAGATGTGTTTGAATTACCAATCAGATGTCCACATCTCTACGCTTAGCTTCAGTTGACATCTGTTGACATCTGATTGGTTATTCAAACACATCTCCTCTCCTCTCCGCTTTGGTGGATTCCGGGCCTAACAGAGACCGTCAGAGATAAAACAGTAACTGAAAAGACTAGCAGAACTTTCAGCTAAAACTCAGATGTAGTATATTGACGGCTAGGTATATCGTAGTAAAACAAGGAGTGCCAATTACCAAGATCTTCGGTGCTACATCAAATCGTGCCTTGAAATCTTTGATCACTAATAAACAACTAGATGCACAGTCCCAATCCAACTAGACAGAGTTTTCACTAGGGGACATTTGTGTTGAGGCGATGTAGCCCCACGTCCATAGATATATTAAAGAAGGAGATATGGCGTGGAGTTCAAAATGTATAGAAAACGAGTGAAGCCACAATTGCTCCACCTGACGCTAATATTACACACACAATTCTGTCAAAACAATACTTCGAAAAAGTGCACACACGCGCCATCGATAACTCAGTCATTTAAATACAAACCTAATCCTTTACACCAGAATTTCCCAACCTTTTTCAGCCACGGACCCCTAGGAAATCAAGCACAGTTTTCACGGACCCCCTTAATGTATTCTCAAATCAGATTCGACTTGTAATCTGATTCTGTATCTGTTTTTTGTATATACGCACACACTTATTTCATTCACATAATTGATTCAGTCTCGCTCACCGCCGTGCTAACTAAGCGTAGCGATTACGCGACATTAGCATTTATGTATGGTCCGGAGATGACACCACGGACCCCCATACATATGCTCGCGGACCCCCAGGGGTCCGCGGACCACAGGTTGGGAAACACTGCTTTACACTACAGCGTACTTTTTCCGTATAATTTACTCACACTAAAACAATTCATTGTGTGTTGTCAAGAAACGGGGGCGGAAAAAAATAATTGCTTGTCCAGTTACTCAGTGGTAGACTGAGGTGGTTGTAAAAGAGCAATGTATTTAATACAGTCGTAGTAATATAGGAAAACAAAAATAAAGTAGTACAAGTCAATAGCTGAGCGCCCCACGTGGTCACCGACACGCCCCCTTGCCACTTCTCCTGTTTTTAATATTTCTGTTCCCGCGTCGCTTTGCGGAACTTGTTGTTCGGCGTCAGTTGCGATGTCTGCGAATCGCGGGACCTGTCTCCCGAAGAAGCTTTCGACATCTATGGGTTGCGGGACATTTCGCCCGACGTAGCTCGTGACATCTACGGGTTGCGGGACAGTTCGCCAGATGTCACTTGCGACGCCGGGCTTGCTCATGGGTTGCGGGACATGTCGCTCGACGTCTCTTGCGACATCTACTTATTGCGAGACATTTCGGCCGATAATCTTTGAACAGCAGCGACACGTAATTTTGAAATAGCAGTAGTCTGGTCGAACGAGATCTATTCACCAGAGATGTTCAATAACGGTGATTGTGAATCTAGTTCATTATTAATGATCAAAGCTTGAAATACTTTTATTTTATTGTTAAAGTGGGTGATGAATTGCATTTTGTTTTGGCTTAAGTAAGAATTGTTTCGCATTTCTCTTTATTTCTCACTTTTGTTGCCCCATGTTTTCTAGTCATATAAGAGTTTATTCACATGAATTACATATCGAATCATTTTGTATGGGAACAGTACGAGTACTGGATTTTGTGGTCGCCATAGGATTGTTTTTATTAAATTGAAATGTGCTAGAAAGACAATTTCAAGGAAGATATATCATAATCATTATTTATTTTGTAAATATTTACGTCTAAATACATGCGTACTTTCATAATGTGTGAGACCATGAACGAAATGTGTTAAATAAAAATACCCATATCACATGATTTATAAAAAGATTTTTATTTACTCAATTTGACTTAGGTACATATAATCAACATTAATACATACCAAGTGTAATGAACATATATCTAATCAGTCTAATAAGGCATACAAAGTAAAAAGTTAACTAAAATACACAGGTACCGATGAAGTACATAGAATAGGTTAGGGTTGTACTTGTAACGGATTTCCGGAACTGCGGAACATAAACTTTGCCAAACAACCAGTTCGGCGTGGCGCGACGTTAGCGTGGCGTGTCGTCCCTCTAAACGCCGGCTCCAGCGTGGCGTGTTTTGTGTGGCGACTCAAATACATATTATTTTCGTAATAAGCACGTCAAGGACACGCCACGCTAGCGTCACGCCACGCCAAGCTCTCACAAAATCCTATTAGGGTCGATTTATACTAGCGCAGAGTCGAAGCGCCACGAAGCGAATTTCTAAAACTGAACATAACAATTTCTACCTTAACTCCACAGCGTAACGCACATAATTACTTCTAAGATTTTAAAAAGTCGCGCGCATTCTTCAGAATTCGCGCGTCTGCGCGCGAACAACGCCGATCGTGAATCGTGAAAATCTTAGAAGTAAAGTGTGCGTTAATTACACTGTGGAGTTAAGGTTGAAATTGTTATGTTCAGTTTTAGAAAATGCGCTTCGATGCGCTTCGACTCTGTGCTAGTATAAATCGACCCTTACTCATTCCGCACTCACGCCATTTGATATCCTCAAAATGTCTGAACATCCGTGTCTTCGTCCCATCTAAGGAAATCCGTTACAACTCTAGAAGTCCGCAAGAACTCACGTGAGTGTACAGCGGGTGCCAGCTGTTAAAACGTTCACGACTCTGGTCTAAACGGTAAGCGTTGCGGCGGGCGGAGTGAATAAGACATTTATAACTTTGTAAGTACGCTAATTCACCACTGGCGGCGCCTCGTGGCTTGTTTCAAACCAACGACGACATAATAACAGGCGACCGATGTCTGTCAACACATTAGGCAAAAAAGTCTTATATTCGTCTCATTTCGACCACTCCTGTGAGCCGTAAACATACGTTGAGACAGAACAGACCTTGAGTTAGCCAATCACAACGCAGTACCCCGTCCCCCTCGCTTACGTAGTACCTCAGCGAGTTGACAGAATAGTTTTTGTTCCTTATATCGTGCATGCGGAGTCTAGTATTATATCGTCGTTGTTTCAAACATTTTGATCTTACCGCTCGCCACCCCGCACCGATCACGGCGGCAAGGTCATGAACGGGCCGTTAAAAAACCCTATCACATGCGCCCGCGCCTCCTTGCTACTTTTAGCGGACGTCCTCAAACATATGTACAATAGCTAGCGTAGGCTACGGTATAAACTGGTCAACCCGTATTCTTACAATACACTAGATATGCCTTTTGCTCATATTTCGATTAGATACGGGAAGCGTAAAATGCTACAGGCAGATGCAGTGAGAAAGACTAGCCCGAGATCTATAAGGAACTTAGACTTCGCTCATGCTAAGTACAGTCGCGTTTCATCCGAAAATCAACTTTATTCGTATAAAGTTTACGTGCATATCCTTCAAACGTCTGCAATCAAACGATAAAATACGACTGCAGGTAGGTCGAGCTGAACATCGTTTTATAAGATCTCAGTTTAACATCATAAGCAAAAAAAATAAATTCTATCAGTGTTATTTTTCATGTTTCTTTTGATGACATCACTACCACTATGCAAGCTGTACAAGGATCTTGCGGCTAACATTTTATAAATGCTCTAAAAGCAGGAAAAAAAACAATTTATTACATTTCACAATTTGTATTATATTAGAGCTTGTCTTGAGATTTTCCTAAACAAGAATACAATACGTAACTTAGTCTTAATATAAGCAATAATTATACATCACTGTATTTTTAATAAAAAAAAATTAAATAGGTAACTCTCGCGACAAACATTATTATGATACAGATTGTAATTGTGTGATACATTTATGGATTTAATTTAAAGTTTCTTTACTTCTTTATAAAGCATTTAAATAAAACCTTAATTTAATTTTTAAAGGTATTTGAAAAAGTCACATCTAACAAGCGTTATTTGTACTTCTCACAAGTAACAGCGCCTTTCGACCAATGCCATTGTAATACCTACCAAAAGATGTTTACTGTATACAAAAAATACCTCTTCTTCAGGTATATACTTCTGCGCTCGCGCAATTGTTAACTGTCATTAACCCTGAAATCAAAATGTTACTAACACAACACGCGAAAAAAAAATAGATTTAGCGTTCATAAGAATCACATAGAAAAATAAATTTCACAAAAAAAAGACATTGTGTAGCAGTATTACACGATTTACAATACAGTTACAACGTGTAAAAGACACAAAATAAAACACATACTATCGATACAAGTATGAACTTCAATGTTATACACGGTCTAAGGGACATAGATGCTTAAGAGCGTATATTCCGAAAGCTGGCAACGTCGCAAATGGTTGTCAAATATTAACAAGTTTTAATTAATTTAGCATTGTTACAGTATGAAAATAAGAAATATGGCTCTGTAGTGCACTAAATTAATATCGTAACACCGAATACAGAGGTTTAGATGTAGAAAAAGCATTTGGAAGCTTTCCAAATGCCTTTTATACACCGGAAACGGTTACAACATCAAATTCAGTGTTTTAATTGCATTCATATATAATTTTTTTAGTGCACTACAGAGCGATATTTCTTGTTTTCATACAGAAAATTTGCCAAATTAATTAAAACTTGTAATTATTTGACAGCTTTTTGCGACGTTGCCAACTTTCAGAATATGCAGCTTTAATGAATTCAGAAAATTAATCAGGACACCTCAGTTTTAGAAAAAATCGTTTCGAACATACGGGCGTCCGCTATAACATGTGCGACGGGCTTGCAAGGCGGGCGTGCCCGCTCTGTTAAAATGTATGTAGACAGCCCGTCTCGATTTATTTTAGTACTTACATCGAAATGTTGATATTAGTATGGATCTTCCTAGGATTTCCAAAAGACAATCTCCTAAGCATAACACTATTATAAATAAATAATAATAAAAAAAACATCAGAGATAGATTAGACAAATAAATGTAAAAGTAAATAACTTTTTTATTTAATAAATCACGGGATTTTTCTGCTCTAATAAGTAATTGCGGGATTTGGTGCATATCCACTTTACTCTTTCGCTGTATGAAATCAGTGTAATTACACGAATAACTCTACCTAATTCCGAAATATGGCGAGGCCACCTGTTTATTGTTTTAGCAGAGATCCTCGGGTCTCGCTTAAGGACACGCAGCGCGTTGCACCAAGTAGGCAGTCGTAAAAACAAACATACAGCGATGTATTAGAACGACGGCGAAGCGAAAACAATTGACGAACAATTGCACGCGCCGCCCGACGCACTGCGAGTTCTTGAACGAAACCTTACCCTAAAGCCGCATTTACATTACGAAAGTAGTGTCATGCATGATAAAACTAGTTTCGTGAAACTAGTTTCAGCACATGTGAAAGTACTTTCGTTTAAATTTTAGTGTCGTGAAATTACCAGTATCGCGGAGATACTGGCCCTGTCAAGATCAAAGCTGTATTTCATTTATGATGCAAAGCGTCGTTGTAGAAATGATAAAATATAAAATTTATCTCGGAAAAAAGACGTTGATAAATCCACCAACGTCTTTAGTTCCATTGTCTAGTCCCATTATGGAATTACTCGAGGCAAAAACTTGAAAAAAAGCATCTGGGTGCAACACAGTTAATCTCTGAATTAGCAGATGATCCTAAAGCTATGCAAATTACTTTCGTATGGGTAAAAATCATTTTAATTTCAAATACCACACGTCCACTCAACGCAGGTGCTGTCGCGACACTAGTTTCGCGTCGTATTTACATGATGAAAGTAGTTGCATGAAACTAGTTTCACCAAAAATATGCGCATAGCACGAAAGTAATTCAGTGTTACGACAGTAATGCATGCATTGTAAAACTGAACGTTTACACGTGAAATTAATGGTGAAAGTAGTGTCATGAAAGTACTTTCATGTAACTAGTTTCGTAATGTAAATCTGGCTTAATGTAAATCCGGCTTTAGCTCAAGCTAAGTACAGTCACGTTTCATCCGAAAGTCAAACTTTACACTAATAATCGGTATAAAGTTTATGTGCATATCCTTCAAACGTCTGCCATAAAACGATGAAAAATGCTCCTGCACTTAGTCCAAGCTATGGCTTTTATTGGATTTTTTTTTTCGTATTCATCTTTTGTTAATCTGTGGCGTTTAGATTCATTTGCTGAATTTATGGTTGGTCCCTTACACTGTGTATATAAAAATAAAATTTCTACAACATCATGCTAAAGACACAAAAAAATAAACACATGCTATTGATTCAAGTCATTAGTATATTATAATAAGAGGAATCATGTTCACTTACGATTAATAAAATTAAATTATTTCTAACATAATATACCTATGTGATATAATTATGTATATTAGTCGTTGGGAATGATAAAAGTAAAAACAGCATAAAAATATTGTTCTTGAAATATGATCAGAAACTAATATAACAATATGAATATTTTGCTTATTTCTAATTATGTACGGTGTCAAAATATGCGTAAAACACAGATCACAGTAACGCCGCTTTGGCGATTTCGTGCACTACGAAAAACGCAATAAAAGCCATCAAATTTGCTTACTTACATTCAATAATAATTAAAGCCCAAAATGATAGAGCGAATTTCTTAGCTTTACCTTAGCACAGTCGCGCTCATCCGAAAATGAACCTTTATTGTACACAATTAATGTTCTTATTTGCATAAGTTTGATCACAAACGTCTGTAGGTATATGCAGGTCAATTCTACTAATAAAGACTATTTTCGGATAAAACTTGGCTAAGTTTGAGCTAATCGTAAGACTAAGTGCACTCTATAGATTTGGACCTAAGTTCTCGAGACTTTCTTATAAAAAAGCTCAGTTTCTTTTTCGCTACGTACACATACAGAGCGTATTTAATTTTAGTTTTACCCAAAGAACTAAATGACGAGCTGTTCCCATTATTTTTACATGTCAGAACGAACTTGATTAAAGATCGAAAATGCAATTCCTAAACAACGATTACATTGATTGTATATCACAAATATTTAAACAGAATCAACTTCTTATACATCTAGAAGCATCTTCCAGTCGAATCTCCCTGAGCTTGAGTTTATAGATGGGGGACAAGGGGGGCAGACGACCTCCCAGGGGTTGTCCCGGAGTGCTCCGAGGGCACAGTACGGTACGCGGAGGAGGTTGTTGTGTAACTGGTACGGTGGGTAGTCTGTCTTGTTCTCTCCGAGGCGCTTTAGAGCGACTGTCATCATGTCTAAAGTGGCTGCATGCCCCACGAATATGATGTTGCCTCCTGCGAACGAAATAACGATCAATTGGGAATTGACGTTGGTGCAAGGACTATAGCTTATATATTTATTATGATTATCTTTATTTAAAAAAAAAAACGTTGCCACACACTACGAATTCTTCCTGTATCTTTTACAAACATTGATACTTCTATACATAAACACCCAGATCCGGAACAACTATGTACCTGCAGGTTATACAAATATTTGTTCCATGCGGGAATCGAACTCGCGACACGCTGCGCAGGAGTCGATCACTCAAACTGTGCCATCAAAACGTTAAAAATGAGCGTGCTGTGGTAAATTGAAAGTGACATGGTATCAAATTTTGTCGAGGAGGTCTGCCTTTAGTTGGGTGAGCAAGTGTATATCCAACTATCATTACAAACTGGCATTTAATTATTTTTAACGGTTCGGTTCGTGCAGCGGCTGAGCGTTCGACTGTCGCGGATTCGATTATTATTCGATCGCACGGTACAAAACTTTGTTCGTTCCGAGTTCGGCTTATTTTGAATTTAAATGTTTGTAATCGCAACTACAGGAGAAATTCCTAGAGTGGGGTAATTAAAAAAGAATAGTTGTTATCCAACTTACCGTCCTGTTCAGTCTCCTTGACAGTGGAATGGAAGACTTTCTCCCCTCGGTTGTAATAGTCCTGTAGGGTCTCGGGCGAGTGGATGTCAAGGTCAATGTACGGCTTGTAGCTGTCAGCAAAATCATCAGCAATGTTAGAACGTTCACTCTTTTAATATCAAATATATCTGAAAAGTAATGATCCAGATCTTGGTTCAAAAATTACAGCCTATCAGGTCAGTCCTCAAGGACGAGGTCAAACTTCGCTTGCTTTAGATCAATAATTTATGGTTAGGTGAGTTTACTTCGTGTCTCGGAAAGCACATAAAGCCGTTGGCTCTGGCTGTCTTAATAGCCTTTTGACGGTTTTGTAAGTAGTCAATCTAGTCGCCGGAAAGCCAGGCAAGCAATCTTGCCAAGAAGTATATCCCGAAAAAACTAGGTTCCCACCATACTATTTCCAATCCACTGCAACTTCTGTAAGCCAGAATCAATAGAGGCAATCACCAGAAAAGCGTCGAGACAAAGTCCCGGTGAAAACACTAAAATCCATGGTGATCCGTCACTAGCCCTTTTCGTTCTAGGGTCACGTTTACCTGATGAGACAGGACCTCGACTTGAGTCGAGAAAACTATCTCAAATTAAAAAAAATGCATCTTGACATTGACAAGAAACTTACTCCAGATCGACGTTTAATCCATGTTTGTAGAGTTCCAGAGGTGTCATGAAAGGTGCCATCCCCTTCGATACGTGCCACATCTTGTACTCAAACAGACCAGATTCCACTCTTATCTTCACTGAAGGGTCTGCCTGCAGACCTGTAAATGTTCAAAGATTGTTATTTAGTTGAGGTTGGAGAGTAAAAGTACCGGTGATCAATACAGATGCCAAGAATTTACACTGTATGTGCGATGAGACAGCAACATCTACTAACCACATTATTGGTCGCTATAAAATCTACCAATCCAACTAGATATTTTGCAAAACATTATCGACTTGTTTTTCTTTAAAAATTAAATTAAAAAGGAACGTAAGGCGTGAGGGCGTCCTAACGCCCTCATCCCTCAGGCAAGACGGAGCGACGACTTTCTAGCGAAAGTCGTCGCTCCGCGAAAGTGGCCGATAACAGCTGGCCCTATAGCCAAACGGCAAGCGACAATCGCTAACCTTCAGCAGTCGCTAATACATTTTCAACATCGCATAAAGTTGAAAATCTATCAAACATTACAGATCGTTTTCGTTTGTTTCGTTCGCTATCGCTCAGCAGTCTTTACTAGATTTTCAACTTTATGCGATGAGGTATAAAGTTGAAAATATATTAGCGACTGCTGAACGTTAACAATTGTTGCTTGCCGTTTGGCTACAGGCTCCGGACGAGAGTAGCCGGGAATCGATTGGAGAGGCAGTGGACTGTAGACTCATAATAAGTGTTCACGAAAAGTTTTACAAAATTTTATCGGCACCATTTATACATATAAAAAAAACTAGGAATACCTGCTTAAGCAATTAATTATATCATAACAATATAACATATATGTCGGAGCCACCGGTATTATTCCGTCAGATTCAGGCATCATGTGGGCAGAGTTTGGGTCTCGTGCAATAAAATCACACTGGGTGCGGTTCACTTGGTTATTTTAATTTTAAATCACAAGTTAAATCAAACACAATTTAATTTAATCACTCACTACACTTATACTGGGCACAACGAATCGAGTACAGTTTCGGGATGTCTTCACACTGCTGCGGTCGGGCACTGAATGCGCTCCTCGCAGCTCCGATGAAACATCACGACTCTGTATAAGCGCGCGCAGACCACGTGATACTCAAAATGGCGCGCTTACGATTCGTTTGCTGTCCGTACTATTGACCGGATCCGACACGGCCATCCTGCGATTAACACGTCCTCGTGTGATCTTCTTCTTCTTCAGCCTCTTTCTACCATCTTGATGTAGGCCTCCTTCAACTCTTTTCACTCGTCCTCGTGTAATAATCACTCTGAAACACAAAATAGTCCACGACAGAATACTGTTCCACTCGGTCATTCCTGACCAAACTCTATATTCAGTTCTTTGGTGAAAATAAGGAAATTTCAACTCTACTGTACCATTAAAACCAATACTCTTTAACTAAATCAAACATTGGGAATAGCCAATTGAAAATACATCAATCACTACCCTAGGCCACTAACAACCACCCCGGGCCACCAACAACTACCCCGGGCCATGTACCACAGTCGTTCGAATCTACTTTCACAACTCTATTGCAAAAAACTACCGATTTTCCAGTGACCTTCAACTTTCGAGTAAAACTTCTAACGCCACGGCTCTCTAGCCGACCAGCAATCACATTGCTTTCACACATCCAATGCATGGATCAGAACTTCTGTGCGCATCCACCACGTGGATCGCCCGAGTGCATCACCCGCTGACTACACACTATGGTCTCTCAAGACCCCGACCTCCGCCAGAGCCACCCGCGCACCGCGCTTCCATGGACACCGGGATGTCAATAAGATACGGATTACGGCTACGAAATGGCTACTGGTACAGTCGAAAACAAGACGGCCAAATAGACCGTTTTACTCGACCTCTCACCACAACTTAATCAGAATCTATGGTAACTTCGACTGGTACATGACCCGTTGGAATGTTTGTAGGTACACTTAGAATTCAAGGGTTTCAATGTGTAACGGTCACCATCTCAAAATCTTTATCACTCTAAACAGACCCTTAAACTTTGGATCTAATTAAGACTGATCGGAAATCCCAGAGCATTCAAGTACCTTTGCAATTGTATTATCACAATGCAGCAATATTGTAATCAAAACAGCAGGAATCAAATTCGTGGCCTGTGGCTAACACTAGCCCCACTAACAAACCTCTGTTTGTTTCACACCGTTCACCATGAACGCACAATACACGACCTCCGCCAGTGCCATCCGCACACCGCGCTTCCATGGACACCGGGATGTCAATAAGATACGGATTACGGCTACGAAATAGCTACTGGTACGGTCCGACCAGCCGACCTAAGATTCCACACTATCATCCAACTCAACACATCTACTTCAAAATGGTACTTGAACCTCAGGCATTCCCCCCAAATCCACAGCACTTAACCAGCACTATGCATCACTACTTACGGAGTAGTGTAAATCACTGAAGTACTTAACCAGTTCTTAACATTGTAACGCTTAACCAGCGTTACAAATCCTATCACTTAGACAGTAATAATAAAAAAAGCTTAACCAGCGATATTAACTCACTAACGCTTAACCAGCGATAGTCAACATAAAGAACACAGGGCACCAGAGGCGTAAGTAAAAATGAAACGATTCACCTGTGTTGTGACGTGTCTGATGGTGGTTGCACGATGCAGACATCGACGCGTCGCGCCGCGCCTTGGACTGGTCCGTTGCCACTGCCGCCACTACTGCTCGTACAGCGCACGGCTATGTGACCTGGCTTGCCACATTTGATGCACACCAAGGTGTTCGATGCCGGCTGCTGCGTCACTTGACTTGATGCTGTAGGTCTTCCCTTCGTATCCATCGCCTTACTTCTGCACTCAATACGCTTGGGCGTTTTAGCACAGTTATAACACTTAATTGACGTTATTTTTCCTCGCTTGGTGTCACTTATTTTCGATGATTCACAGATAGCGTTCATTTTTCGCATCAGATATGAAACGACTGGCGAACGTGGGTAATGTTTCTTTATCACTTGTTTTTTTTTTTTTTTTTTACCACTCATTTTTTTTTTAATGAGGGTACCCGCTTTTGCGAAATAAATCTTGTTGTAAGTACCTTAAATTCCTTTGTAGGCTATTTGAAATAGCCAGGTTGATGCTTCACCTTTAGCGCCTTGCTCAGCGTCAAAATAAGCTGGCATCCGGTGGCGCACCACGACCGCGCATCGGAATCCGGTTTGTCGGGGTCGAATTCCGGCAATAAAAACTTGTTTTTCACTGGCTGCGTTTTCAAAGTTTGCTGGTTTTGCATTTCAAAAAGTAACTAACTTCCACTGATTGTTATTGTCACTGTTCCCGCGTGTAATTTCATTAGCACGATTTGATCCCAATTCTGATGTCGGAGCCACCGGTATTATTCCGTCAGATTCAGGCATCATGTGGGCAGAGTTTGGGTCTCGTGCAATAAAATCACACTGGGTGCGGTTCACTTGGTTATTTTAATTTTAAATCACAAGTTAAATCAAACACAATTTAATTTAATCACTCACTACACTTATACTGGGCACAACGAATCGAGTACAGTTTCGGGATGTCTTCACACTGCTGCGGTCGGGCACTGAATGCGCTCCTCGCAGCTCCGATGAAACATCACGACTCTGTATAAGCGCGCGCAGACCACGTGATACTCAAAATGGCGCGCTTACGATTCGTTTGCTGTCCGTACTATTGACCGGATCCGACATATAGATAAAAATATAAATATTGATTGATAAAAGTTGTGACAACATTTTAACTAAATTTTACTGATAATTATTTGATGTTGTTTATAAACATGTGTAGTACTTTGGAACGAATAAAATAGATACATTTGATTGGATAGTTTGGTGTCCTGATAAAGTATAGGATTAAGACTCCTGACTGAATAAACTTTCATTTACTTTTAAAATAGTTCGACTGTATAATTAAATTTTGTACATAAGAGACATGAATAGTGCCTTAGGCCCTGAGCCAAGCGTCGTTTATTCAACAACACATTGTATTTTTTTATGGCACTGGTGACCCATCGTCGATATGGGTCTAAATCAGGGTACAGTACTTTCACATTATTTATTTAAAATTATGTTATAAAAATATTGTAAAACATTTTAAAAAAGAGTAAGTATGGAGTTTCTTGCCCATTCTTTTCCATACAAACCTACCCTTGCGAATGGGTGTAGAATCAAGCCCATTCCATTTCCTTTAATTTTAGTATTCCAAGTTTAAAAGTGCGTCTTTGATGGCCTAATTGAAATAAACGATTTGACTTTGACTTCAATCACCAAACTTCAAAAGTCAAAAGCCAATTCGAACAGTAACTCACTGAAATAAAAGTCAATTCTTTACCTTCAAGGAAAGCATGCGCAGTTTCCACGCACCGCAGCGCTGCTGACGCATACACATGCTTTACGTTAACTCCGGCCAATCGCAGGCCTTCGCCGACTAGCTGGGCTTGAAGACGACCCACTCGAGTCAGAGGTGTGTCTTTTACGTAAGAGTCTTTGCCTCCAGTCCTGGAATTAATTAAACAATTTTATTCATCTACACTCGCAAGCAAAAGTATCGGATCACTTATGGGTCTATAGTACTTCAGTATAATCTTACTCGCTCGCACTTGCACGTACCACGCACTATTTCTTGCTCTTTCTTTTAGCTGTCTACACGCAAATCTATTTATTTTACGGCGAAAAAAAGGGAAATTAAAAAAAGTAAATAACATAAGACCTGCTTTATAGTTAGTTCAGTTAGTATAAAAAGTTTCATGATGTAATTTTAAGTATTTTCTGATTGCCAGCGGTTTATTGTTCAATTTAGAGGTAACTTTGGGATTTTTTTCTATCGAGAAAATTTTATGGAATCATGATTTCGCCAAACATAAGACCTAACATTAATCCTCAACTTTACCATATATTTATTTCAAAATTAATGCTGTAGTATTTTCGACGTATCACAGGTTTCTGCTAAGCCATTTGAGGTAGTATAGGCTCTTAATGCGCTGCGTGCCGTAAGTTCGATGACTGATGCTGCTAGCCTGCATCATCCCACTGCTGGACAAAGACCTGTCTCCACAATTTTTCGATTTTGTACGGAACAAATATTTGTAGGTGGTTGTCCCGGTTGTGCAGTCTGTGTGGTTATTTGAGTTTTAATATTTGTACATGCACCTGGAATAATAAAGAAATTCTTAGTGCGGAGCAATGTTACAAAACAAAATCCTGGACCTTTTTGAATTGCATAGAGCAAGTTCTTTCTGGCCGGTTCGAACTGGTTTTTAATCGATAAGTGTAGTCAACGTTAAAGCCGGAAACACATTATTTAACACGCCACGCGACGCAACGTGTCGACACCCGATGTGCACCGTGCACATTAACCAACACGCGACGCTACGACACACTAAAGCATTTTGAAGAATAGGGATATTTTTTTTCTTTGTGAGTGGCATCTTGCAGGCCAACCTATGGAGGTTGTGAGCTGCTTAACCGGACTTTTCTGTGGATTGATGATTTCTGTGTCTATACTTTGTGATAGTTCTCGAATTTTTCGAACGACTGACGCGTGGCGTCGGGTCTGGACTAGAAACACACTACATGTGATGCGTCGGATGGCGTGTTTACCCCCACCATCGGCAACACACCGACCTGGCACGTTTGGATCGGGTGGCGTGTGAGCGCATGTCGTCGCGTCGGGTGTTCATAGTGTGATTCTGGTCATAGAAAACAAGACATTTGATTTGACTCAACACGCATCACGTTTCATCGGGTGGCGTCGGGTGTTAATAATGTGTTTCCGGCTTAAATCATATGCTGATCAAAAATTAAAATGGCTATTTATTTATTTATTTATTGACGCACCAATAAAAGCATAATTTCATATTTGCAAAAAAGTTAAATAGTTAATCATAAACTTGTTTGATATCATAAACTCATAAAAGAGTTATCGCATTCATATAATTACTGATATGCATTTAATAAAATCGTGGCATCAGATTTAATTATTACGACTCGGATTACGATAACACGACTCGTGACTCATAGACATGAGGCAGAAACCTGAGTCCGCTTGCATGCGGACGGCCATCAATGGGTGACTCGCCGTCCGATCATGGGTCATGTATGTTAATCGTTTATATTAAACATCCTTTCATTTAGAAAATCAGTTGACCTTGAAACGGCTGAACCAGTTTTAATAAAACGTGTTTTTAATAAAAACCGTGTTCAAATACGATTCACCCTTTTAAAAACTACTGAGCCACTGACAGACGGGAGTTTAAAACTGGGAGAATGATTTTAAAAGAAATAACAGAACTTTCTCCGTGTGAAAAACATCATAGTGGCGATTAAATCTGCTGTCTCATACAAATTCAACACCTACTCGACCCACAATATGACCACATCTGATACACGCTGCAGATAGTGAAGATGGCAACTCATGATGACAAAAATTGCATTATTTTTATCAAAATCACGGCTATGCATCAATCATTTGCAATCTCCCACGATACAACCCAACGACGATATAAATGATATAATACTAGACTCCTAATAACAGGCGACCGATGTCTGTCAACACATTAGGCAAAAAAGTCTTATATCCGTCTCATTTCGACCAATCCTGTGAGCCGTAAACATACGTTGAGACAGAACAGACCTTGAGTTAGCCAATCACAACGCAATACCCCGCCTCCCTCGCTTACGTAGTACCTCAGCGAGTTGGCAGAATAGTTTTGTTCGTTAGATCGTGCAATGCGTAGTCTAGTATTATATCGTCGTTGATACAACCAGTTGAAATATTGACGTAAACATACTAATCACACGTGTGACAATCAATCAAGTATTTTTTTATTATTTACGAGTACAATGGCCTTGTCCTTTTCTTTTTAGCGTAGTATAATTATCAAATGAGTCCTCCCACCCAGGGCAGAGCGGGAGGGACTGTCAGACTTGTACTGACTAAAATCCACGGTGTCCTTCAGTCGTTTACGTTCCCCGGCAGGCGGCAAGCTATGGCTCTTTAAAGGGGGGGCTCGTCATTGTGCTGACACTTTTGAGGCGCGCGTGGAAAACAACGCGCCGTGGAGCCGGGTTTTTGACATACTTGGAATAGTTTCGTTGGCGGTCGCGCTGGTGGGTCACAGGCCCGAACAAAATACCCTCTACGCTGTAGAGCATAAAGTTGAAAATCCATTTAAAAACAGGACACGCGTGCTAAGAAATTGTCATCTAAGAAGAATATTTTGCTAGAAAATCGCCCATAATAGTTAAAATACGCACCTCTCTCCCAACTTCAAAGGCAGATTGAGATCCTTCCTGGTGTAGGTGCCGTTTTCGTCGAAGCAGTACGGGGCCCACTGTCCGTACGTCAGGTCTACCCTCTCGCCGTGACGTAACCCGAAAATCCAGCGACGATGCTTGTCGTCTGCCGATTTGGGCTACAAAATAAAAAAATACACCTTATAAGCTAAAATAATAAACGGAAATTGTTTATTACCTAACATTTTTTATTCTTCCATATATAAAACTGTAGCGTTGAGCCACCTTCTAGTAGGGCACGGGCAACGACGATATAATACTAGACTCCTAATAACAGGCGACCGATGTCTGCCAACACATTAGGCAAAAAAGTCTTATATCCGTCTCATTTCGACCAATCCTGTGAGCCGTAAACATACGCTGAGACAGAACAGACCTTGAGTTAGCCAATCAAAACGCAGTACCCCGCCCTCCTCGCTTACGTAATACCTCAGCGAGTTGGCAGAATATTTTTTGTTCCTTAGATCGTGCATGCGGAGTCTAGTATTACATCGTCGTTGGACACGGGTATCACGCCGTCAACCGTGATACTGCGTTATCATTGAGTAACATCGTTTCCATATGTGAGCTTAATTTTTGTAAACGCATCCGTGATTCAGGAGAAATTCAAGTGTGGGCTAACGTCTTTAAAAAAAAATCAGGGCAGGGCGGGACTGTCAGACTTGTACTAAATAAAATCCACGGTGTCCTTCAATAGCCCTTTATGTTCCGGGGTCACGGTGATGTAAATAAGTCCCGCGACCCCGGCAGGCTTTGGCCCTCTGTGAGGGGGCCCCGTCATTTTGCTGACGCTCTTTGAGGCGCGCGTGGGAACACAACGCGCCGTCGACCCGGGAAACAAATTTATACTTCCGCATTTACCTATAATATTAGACTAAATTAGTATAATAGTGGCCAAACTTTGAAGTAGGCAACTCGCCAAATAATCTTTTTACGTTAGACGAAGCTGAAGGTAGTACGAAATACACCGACTTCTCGGAGATAGACGATACAAGAGCAACTTTCTTAAACGAATTTGTGTGGTATACATCGCCATTGCGTTACATTTTTTTTAAACTACCGATGTCTTACGAAGGCAATTAATTATAAAACATATCATCTGTGCATACTGTAGTCTGTGAAAGCCATGGCTTAAAATGAGGTTACTCGTGAAAAGAAAATGAAGAAAAACTATATCTGAAATAAGCTAAAAAATAAATAAAAAATTGATGTAATCTTGACTGTCTCTGAGAACAAAGGATAAGGATCTAACAAAGAAATCTACTGCAAACCTGTCACAACAAATTTATCTCTACATGGTATTTAAAAACAAAGAATCTTTTTTTATCGTGGTAAAATCATCAAATGAGTCCTCCTCCTCTCGGGAGGAACTGTCAGACTCGTACTGACTATAATCCACGGTGATCCTTCATTAGCCCTTTACGTTCCAGGGCCACGGTTACCTGCTGAGACAGTCCCGCGACCCCGGCAAGCTTTGGCCTTCTATGGGGCCCCGTTAGATTGTTGACCGCTCTTTGAGGTGCGCGTGGAACACGACGTGCCGTCGACCCGGTCATGGTCCATGATCGGACGGCGCATGCCCGCAAAACAAAGCATCTTAAGACTCTGTACACGAATAAGTTTAAAACGACTGGACCAAATTAAAGAATTCTTTTTTGTTCTGTAATTCTCAAGACAAGGTTTTCGTACCTAAATTTTCGATAATCCCACCGTGGTGAGTTCCACTCCTTTGCTGTGCGCATTATAAAAGAGGATTGAAAGAGCTTAGTGTGAATTGCTGGAATGGCAATTAAGTATGGATGACAATTAGCAGTAGATACGTCTAGAAGTCCGATGGTAAACGGGGGCTATAGTTGGTGCCAGTTAAGATGGCAACAGCGGACATTGACCCCTACCTAATAAGTCCTCGTATAATGACATAAGCTCAGAATTAGCATTTTTATAAAATACCGAATAAATTAGTAAGTATATTGTAAGGATATAAGTATCTTATAATTCATAAATATCAAAATGGTAAAAATATTTCACCTATAACTAAGATTTTATATTATTTTTATATTTAAGACTCACAAGTACACACTAGCATTTCACAGAAAAATGCTAATTCTGATCTTATGTCATTATACGACGACTTATTAGGTAAAGGCAATGACCGCTATTGCCATCTTAACTGGCACCAACTATAGTAGAATAAGATCGTAGAGATCATACGTTCATTAATAGCCAAAGCGTGACTTTCACCTATCAAAAACGCCCTCCATTTTAAATATAATGACGAAATAAAACACTATCACCAATCATTACACACTCATGTTGTGCTATCAGGTCATCACGAATCGATCACCTGCGCTCTTGACAGGTGTCACAGATATGTCTGTGCATTTTGTGATGATTTTGCATGATGCATCAAAAAAATGTCAATAACGCTTTCTTTGGCGTTCACGATGCACTTGAAACGTGACTTTCACCTAGTCAAAACGCCCTCCATTTTAAATACATATATTATGACGAAATAAAACACTATCACCAATCATTACATACTCACGCCGTGCTATCAGGTCATCACCAACACACTAATCGATCACCTGCGCTCTTGACAGGTGTCACAGACATGTCTGAACAATTTGTGATGATTTTGCATGATGCAATAAAAAATTATCATTAACGCATTCTTTGGTGTTCGGTGTCAATATTGATAAAACGGGCACTTGAAAAGATGGTGCGGTGTAAGGCTCTATTCACATGTATCGACGCGCGACATTGTCTGTCCGTCTGTATGTCACAGCCAATTTACTCGAAATTTTTAGGACAACAGTTGAAAATTGGTAGGTTGGAAGATGTATTCTGTGAAACAATACGATTTTTATACAAGAAAAAAAGATTAATACGTGGAACTGGAACATGTTTTTTTAGGGTTCCGTAGTCAACAAGGAACCCTTATAATTTCGCCATGTCCGTCCGTCCGTCCGTCCGTCCGTCTGTCCGCAGCTTAGCTCAGAGACGCCCAATACTAGAAAGCTGTAATTTGGTGTAAACATACGGATTTGTTGCGCCGAAAAAGTGGTAAAATAAAATCTCGTCAATTTTTTTTTTTCATCAAACCTGTACGTGCGGATTGTTTAATTAAAGTTCCTAAAACTTTCAACCTTCCGCTTTGTTTTCAAACTCAATCCTTTGAAAGATAGATACTTCAGTTTTTGAGATAGGACATTTTCAAAAACTGCTAAATCATAACTTGATCATTTATATTTTATATTTTCAACTACTTTATATTAATTTTGTTTCTGGGAAAAAAATATTTTCCGCTACCTACTGAACCCTTCATTGTTTATGGTTCGACATGCTCATGACCCATTTTTTAATTCAATTAATTTTTGTCTTATGTTAATTTAAAGGATAATTTCATTGGATGGGAATTGGGAAGGTAAATATGTGGACAACAGAAATTTCTTAAACTCTACAAAGACATGTTCCATCTTCTAACCATAAAAAAATCTTTATCGCATACCTTTATTTTAAAAAGGTCACGTCTATTACGTTTATCAGAATATCGAGAAGAACTCTTACAACACACGGTACAATGAACTGGACCGATGTTGAACTCTCAAGATCATAATAATTACTGACAGCGCGACGGTTACTTCATACAAAATAAATTGTATCATTCATATTTGAATGAATTAATATACGAGAAGTCTGTCACAGCTAGATACAATGATCTCTTAATTTATTTAAAATTGGAATGAAATATCAGTTTTTTTTAAAGATTCGTCACTGTATTCTTCCTAAATAACTGGACCAATTTCGATAAAATTTGTATTTGTGGTAATTAAAACTTAAAAGTGGCGCTGTTGCACACCAGAATGGAAAAAATGTTAACTATCAGAATCTTATTACGTCGCATCGCGTTATGGGGAAGCTCACCCATGGCGCGATGCGACGTAATTCGACACATTCCAACTACAAGTGAAAATCAACCTTGCTACTAAGAAATAATGATGCAATTCGATTGACTTGACGTCGTCGTGGCGATCGTGTTTTGTTTTTCATTTACCCGTAGATAACAACGTGTTTTATGTCCTAAGTCGTAGTGGTAAAGTTGATTTTCACTTGTAGTTGGAATCAGTCAAATTGCAATCGCGTCGCGCCATGGGTAAAATCCCTTAGTGTGGGGTGTAGCAACTTTTTTATGTTATAAAATCACCAGACAAGAGGACGTGGTATTATAGAAGAAACTTGGGTGAAGCACATAAGGTAACATGTAGTCTGGAAGAGAATTCCCAAGGCTATAAGTCCGCCTATGCACAGTCGCTGCCCATCATTATATGACCCATCTTATACAGCAGAATAATATTAAAATAGGTCAAGTTATGCTGGATAAAGTAAGGAATGAGTTTATAAAGGGAAGTTTGAAAGTGGCGCCTGTTACAGAAGAAGTGAAAGGGAATCGTCTGGCTTGGTATGGACATGTGATGAGGAGGGATGACACTCATGTGACTAAGACAGTGATGAGTATGAATGTTGATGGATAGAGAGGAAGACGAAAGCCAAAGAAAACATGGACGGATTGTCTAAGGAATGATATGAATAAAAAAGGAGTAAATGATGCTGTGACGTCTGATAGAGGAGAATGGAAGAAGAAAACGTGTTGAACCAACCCCAAGTAAAATGGGATGAGGGCAGGAAGATGGTGATGAGGTCAAGTAATGCTGGCCACCGACTGTACCATAATGCCAACAATTTTCGGTTGGGCCCATCTACTAAAGCTTCCTCTCCATTTGCGCGGACACGTCGTGCGACGCGTCCGCGGATGCATCCGCGCATAGTGGAGAGGGCGAAATCTGTCGAGATCTGCCTGCGTGTCCGCGTCTGCCTGCGTCCCTGCCGCAATACGTGATTTGTCGGTTTTTTGGGCACGCATCAAAGGGATCAGCCGAGAAATACGTCTCGCCTCCTCACTATCACACGCGTGCGCGGACGCGTCGCACGACGTGTCCGCGCAACTGGAGAGGGGCCATAAGAGTGTCACAAAGACCACATTCATGATCCAGTTTCGTTAGCCCTCATACAATGATAATATGAACTTAACCCTATTTAATTACAAAAAGGTCCCTAAAATTACAAAGGAGTTCTCCCTAAATAATAAGCTTTGTTATTTGATATACTTGTGATAATTAACACCGTTTTAACGAGAGACGAGATAATATTACCGCCAGACAGATGTTTACTTTCTTAACTTTTTTTAGACAAATATTACCCCACACCTGGTATTTCTCCAGTATCGTTGATGCCGGTAACCGGTAGAGTACCCAGTTTCATGGATAGATAAATAGATAGTAGTGCAAAAGCAAGTAGAGTACAAAGACCTGACGGGTATTTTTTTTTTCTAACAACTTGCCGAAACGTGTCGTGATTCGCGCCGGTGTCAAGGCCATTTTTTTCCACTTTTTGTAATACGATACGATTCCGCCGGTGTGCGGCACTATGGGGCACAAAAGCTCGCTGTGGTGAACTCACTCAAGCAAACACGAAAGAAAGGTGCGCTAACATTCTAAAAATGTTCGTCTGGATACTTTTGTGCGCACACATTGCTGGACTTAGTTCAGTGAAAATGTTCGCGCACAACTTGTTCGCGCCACAGCCTTTCCGGTGGACACAGAGGCTAAACGCGATACCAGCTTAGGACGCGCACTGCTGAAGTGCGCGAACAAATATGCCGCACACTATTTCAGTGGTATCATACTATAACAATACGGGATTATTGAGCGAGATAACATTTTATTGGAACCATGTATGTATCTATCGTATCGTAGACTAACTTTTGCCGGATTTTTTTTCTGCCATTGACTGAAATTTATACCACAACAAAGTTTGAAATACAAAATTAGCCTATCAGTGACTGACTGGCCATTTAGTCAAGGTGGCTTTTGCCAGTTGGGAAAATTATGAGAATACTATTAAGAAAACAAATAAAATGAAATGATTAGAAAAAAAAAAAAAACTCACCTCAGCCTCTGGTTTATTTCCATTTTGTTTCCAGTCGATGTTAACACCTGAAAAATAAGATTGTTCAATGAACTTCTTCAATTATATCTAGTTTATTAATTAAACATTTTTTTTAATTTAAAAACGAACATTTTTTTTTATTAGTCCGATATAGGTAGCTCTAGATACAAATGAATTAAACTTATAATGAGTTATCAAAAAGATAAGTAAGATTTACAAAAACAGAAATACATAATATTAAAATTGACTAGGTATTTTGTTTGTTCCGGCTAAACTCCAACACGGCTTGACCAACATTTAAGAGCCCATAATACCTCAAATGGCTTAGCAGAATCCTGTGATACGTCGAAAATACTGCAGCATTAATTTTGAAATAAATATATGGTAAAGTTGAGGATTAATGTTAGGTCTTATGTTTGGCGAAAACATGATTCCATAAAATTTTATCGATAGAAAAAAATCCCAAAGTTACCTCTAAATTGAACAATAAACCGCTGGCAATCATAAAATACTTAAAATTAGATCATGAAACTTTTTATACTAACTGAACTAACTATAAAGCAGGTCTTATGTTATTTCTTTTTTTTCGCCGTAAAATAAATAGATTTGCGTGTAGACAGCTAAAAGAAAAAGCAAGCAACAGTGCGTGGTACGTGCAAGTGCGAGCGAGTAAGATTATATTGAAGTCAACGACGATATAATACTAGACTCGTAATAACAGGCGACCGATGTCTGCCAACACATTAGGCAAAAAAGTCTTATAACCGTCTCATTTCGACCAATCCTGTGAGCCGTAAACATACGTTGAGACAGAACAGACCTTGAGTTAGCCAATCACAACGCAGTACCCCGCCCCCCTCGCTTACGTATTACCTCAGCGAGTTGGCAGAATAGTTTTGTTCGTTAGATCGTGCAATGAGTAGTCTAGTATTATATCGTCGTTGATTGAAGTACTATGGAGGACATTCACCGGCAAGTAGCTGATATAATATACATGTTTATACATTTGTATATTAAGTAACTTACTCTTTTATTTTAGAAGAATCAAGAAAGGGCTTTAAGAGTATTTTTAACGGATGCGTAGTATTAAAATAACTTAATGAATAGACTCACCTTCTGTTACTTTCAAGATGCCTTCACTGCCGTTCAACTGCACAACGTTCCAGTATTTCCCCCATTCCTTATACACCTCTTCCGACTTCTCGTGAGCAAGCTGCGCGGCGTCCTCATGCGGGAAATTCGAAGCCATTTCGCCGTCAGTATTCGAATCAGATTCCGACTTAGTATCTATACCTGTAATATAGAATACCAGTAAGAAAACCGACAGCAACAAACGCTCGTAACTACCTCTCATTGTGCCGAACCCCAACTGATTTTATAACGGAGAGAAAACTTGTAATTAACGCCATGTTTATCAAATCATTTCTTTATTATCTGAAATTGAAGACATTGAACTAATATTTAATCTTGGGCGTAGTTACCTAAAGTCAATAGCAGTGATAAGTTCAGTTTGAGAGGGTAGCGATGTGTCAACGTTTGCTTTTAAGTGAGTTAGTATTATTTTCTTTGTTTTAAAACTGTCTGAGACATCTTGACTTCACCAGACAACTAAAATGCGCTGTTTATACAGCTTGTTGCAAGTCAAGTATATTGAGTCATCAGTAATCGCGAAAAAAAAGAAACAGCTTCCCACATACATCACGCCATGGTTGGCGCAGTGATTAAGAGATCGACTCCTACACAACGTGTCTATTCTATTCTATTTTTGGTTTATGGCACCAAAGTCGATGTCGACAATTCTGCCAATGACAGGAGTGAACTGGAAAAACAAGTGTGCATATGATAAATAAAAACAGAAGCAAAGTTAAAAAAAGAGAGAGAAAAAAAAAAAAGGAGTGGAATTCTTTGGTGATACAGTTGAACACAATGTGGATGTTGTTGGGTTAGTACCGGACGGACTGAGACAAACAAATAAATAAATAAATATATATTATATTTGTTAAAAATAAAATAAACATATACCACGACCATAACATTACACACATCATAATTTTATATTGTTGTGACGGATGAATATGATCATCGCCACAAGCAATTCGGAGGAGGGATATGTTAAAAGGGAAGGAAAATTAATTGGAAGAGGGATTTTAAATTCAGGGAGACGGCTATATAAATCTAAACTTGGGATGTTGTTTATACACTCAAAGAAGATGTGATCCAGGGTTCCTTCCTCCAAGCCGCACTCGCAAAGAGAGGAGTCACGTACATGGATTTTGTGCAAAAATACAGGTGTACAGCAAAAACCTAATCTCATTCGGCAGATGGTGGAAATAATAGGTTTTGAAACTTTTTTGAAGCCAAAGAACCACGGTTTTGTTTTGATGTGTGGTTGCACAGCGTGATAAAATTTACCCTTTTTCCTCCCAGTGATGTTCCACTGGTCCTGCCAAGCAGCTTGGAGCCAAACTCTTGGCAGGCCCAGCAGGTCATACCTCTGATGGGTATTATGGCTAAGATCTGCTGTTGTTGATGTGCAGGCCTCTTTGGCCAACGTATCAGCGCACTCATTGCCTTTAATGCCACAATGGCTAGGTATCCAAACTAGCTGAACTTCCTTTTGACGAGTAGCGGAAGAAAATAAGGATTTTTTAATTTTGAGAACAAGGGAACTGTGCAATTTGCTTTTGAAGGGATTTTGTGTCAAGGCTTGCAGACAGCTACGGGAGTCTGTGAAAATAACGGCTTTGTCGATATTATGGTGTGACTCTATGAAGAGGCAAGCCTCTAATAAAGCCACACATTCGCCCGTGAACACAGAAGACTCTTGAGGACATTTGAACTGCAAAATTATTTTGGAATTTTGGTAATATACCGCGGCGCCAGTGTTGCTGAGATCATTAAATTTTGACGCATCCGTAAAAAACCTCTGGAACCCAGTCCAGCGTTCCCCCACCACCGCATTGAAAGCCGCATCCGCTGCAGGGGAGTTTTTGGAGATGCCAATATCATAGATGATTTTTGGGATAAAATGTAGGACATCATAAGGAAAGTTGAAAAGGGGCAATCTGGAACTTTGTTCTATAGGGTTTTCTAAATTTTTGATTTGACGCAGAGCTTTAATTATGAGAGGGATTTCTTTATTTCTCCAGTAGTTGGAGCTAGTGCATAAGGCATCTAATTCATTTAATTTTGCTAAAAGGGGGTGAGAGGATCTAGGAATAAGTCTGGCCAAGAAGCGGGAGGCCAGATACTGCCGTCTCAGGGCCAAAGGAGGTTCAGCACACTCGACCTGCAATGCGTTAATGGGAGAAGACTTCATACAACCAGAGATAATTCGAAGGCACTTGGACTGTACCCTATCCAGCCCAGCCAAAGCACCCTTGTTACAAGGAACTAAATGGAACACCCCATAGTCTAAAACACTACGAATTAGGGCGTTATACACCAATTTCATAGTGTACGGGTGGGCACCCCACCACACCCCCGAAAGAACTTTTAAAATAGAGACAACTCTTTCACATTTTTTTTCTAATAAATTTAAATGACAATTTCCTTTTAATTTAGAGTCTAATGAAACACCTAAAAATTTTGTACTATTTTTTATAGGAATATTGTGTCCTGAAATGTCCACTGTTATATGCGGGATCAGTCTTTTACGAGAGAAAATTACTGCCGAACTTTTTGGAGCCGACAATGACAAACCGTGGCTTAAGAGCCATTGGTTCAAAGAGTCCAGGGAGAGACAGAGAGATGATGCAGCGTCCACAATGGAGGAATCTGTCACATACAGCGCTATGTCGTCCGCGTATTGGAGTATGTGACAGTTACTGTTAAGGCAGGAGCCAATATCCACTGTGTACAAATTGTAGAGAAGGGGACTAAGGACGTAACCTTGCGGAAGGCCCTTCCAAGTCTGCCTTTCATCGAAGTGTTCACCCGGGACTCTCAGAACCAAAGAGCGAGACATAAGAAGTCCGCATATGCAATCGATCATCTTAACCGGAATCCTCAGCTGCTGCAGTTTCTGCCTGAGTACGGGAAGAAGGACGTTGTCATATGCGGAGGAAATGTCGAGGAAGGCGGCAACAACGGACTCGTTCTTGGAGAAAGCTAAGCGGATGTCTGCAACCAAGACGCCGACACTGTCCATTGTGCCGAGACCTTTCCTGAAGCCGAATTGGTAGTTCGGCAGTAACTCTCTCGATTCGACTAGCCATTCCAGTCGATTTTTTATGAGGTGTTCCAATAGTTTCGCCAAGACTGAGGACAGAGCGATTGGTCTAAGGCCATTCGGATCATCTGCGTGTTTACCAGGTTTCAGAAGGGGGATGATGGTTTGAGACTTCCACTGATCCGGAACCCAACCATGGCTATAACAAAAATTAATGATCTCGAGAAAGTACAGTTTGGCCTTGTCTCCAGAATTGGCCATAAAGGAATATGGCACTCCGTCAGCTCCAGGGGCTGAATCCCGGACGTGCTTGAGCACCACATTCAACTCCTTCAAATCAAAAGGCACATCTAAAGGATCATCCGAGGAGCTTTGCATAGACAGAATGGAGAGTTCAGAGAAGAGAGGAACATAAGGTGGAGCAATCTTGTCAAAAAAAAGTTCAGCCGTTTCCCTGGCTATTGGTGAAGAGACCGAGGGAATACACCCGCGTCTGTATCTGTTAATGCTTTTCCAGACTGCTGAGGGTGGTGTAGCGGGGGATAAGGATGTGCAAAACTTAATCCAACCTGTGCGCTTCTTCTTGCGAAGGAGGCGTCTAGTTCTGGCAGCTATCTGCATATATGAGAGTAGGTTCTCGGTGGACATATCCGCATTGTAGCGCCGCTCTGCCTCCTTCCTATCCCTGACAGCAGAAGTGCACTCTGAATCCCACCATGGTGGGGAAGGAATTTTATTGCGGGCACTGTTCTTCAGAGGGAAGCAGGCATCCGCACTGGTGGTAATAGCTGTGACAAGTCCCTCGTAACAGATCTTGGCATGGGAGTGACCAGATGGATCTAATAAACTTGAATTTAAATTTGGAAGGGTATCAATCTTATCCTCCAATAATGAAGCAAATTTTGTCCAATCTGGTTTGGACAGGTTATATTTCAAAAGTGGAGGGGAAGTTTTCTCTAAATATGTTTTATTTAATAAAGAAATAACAATAGGGTAATGGTCACTACCATGCGACAGGGACGTACATTCCCAAATGGTTGAAGCTGCTAACTCAACGGAACAAAATGTTAAATCTACACAACTTTTTTGTTGACCCGGAGAAGATCTGCGTGTAGAGCAACCATTATTGAGAATGCATAGGTCCAGATCATCCAAGATCTCAACCAAAGCCAGACCGAAGGCATCACAGCGTTCTGAACCCCATCTGTAATGATGGCAGTTGAAATCGCCCATGACCAATATTGGCCCGGTAGTATTGGTAAACATGTTGCGCAGTGTAGTCAAAAAATCATGCCGAGGGTGTGCAATATATACTGAAAACACTGTAATGCCTTCCACCTTTCCTGCCACTACACTCATGTCGCCTGTGAGAGAAGGAAAGGGTAGGGGTAAAAGAGGGACCCGATTATTGACTAGGAGAGCCGATCCTCCATAGCCATCAGATCTGTCACATCTGAGAATGTTGAAGCGTGGTATACGAAAGCTGAGACTTGGGGTCAGCCAGGTCTCAGCTATGGAACAAGCCAGTGGCTTGTATTTATTTAAAAGAAATATGAGGTCGTGCTTCTTATGCCACACGCTCCTCACATTCCACTGTAGGAATACTTGGCGGGACGCCATTTTTAATGTTTAAAAGTAGGGAAATAAGTTGGTCTGCAACGTTGGACGGTGTTTGGTTATTAGAAGTAGAGGGGGAAATAATTATGGGAATGAGTTTAATAAGGAGTTCAATAATAGAAGTAGAAGTATTACTAGAAGAGCCATTACTGTGGTTGAGAGAACAGCCATTAGGCTGGGTAGGTTTAGGGGAACTAACAATCTGCTGATGAGCAGTTCTATCATAGGATGGGGAAAGTGGGGCATGGGTTTTCGGTTTAAGTGTTACAGTTTTACGGTATGACTGGGTAACTGGGTTTTTAGTGGCATTTGCATAATTGCGAGAAACAATAGGGATAGCTTTGTTAGCCTCAGCATATGGGATGTTCTTCTCTGCCATGACAGTCTTAATAGCCCTCTGCCTACCATACTCAGGGCATGACCTGCTATTGGCAAAGTGATTCCCCGAACATGATATACAGAAAGCCTCGCCCTCGGAAATGTTGCAACCATCACCTGGGTGATCGTGGCCACACTTACTGCAGCGAGGTTTAGACCGGCATACATTAGCAACATGACCAAACCTGCAGCACTTACGGCATTGAATAGTCGGGTATATATACTGCTCAACAGGGAGGGATGTGTAGCAGCAGAAAATCCTTTTTGGTAAGACTTGACCGTCGAAAGTCAGAACACAAGTCTCAGTGGGCCTCCACTCATTTATGCCATCTCTTTGAGTCTTCCTGTTGATACGGCGGACTTTCAAAATTTGCCCACAGCCTGAGGGCACAGTCAATAAGGTCATAGCCTCTTCTTCTGTCAGATCTGTAGGAACACCTGTAACTACACCCATCCTTGTGATGTTAAAAGTGGGGATTGATGCAGTGAAACTGTGTTTAGTCAGCAAACTATTTGACAAGAAAGAGTTAGCATCTTGTGGGGAAGCAAATTCCACTGACACTCGGTTCCTACCGACTTTATTTACGCCACCACGGACAACGTTGGCAATGTTGTTGGTCAAAAGAAACTTACCAAAACTGACTGGGTGAAGAGTAGTGCTAACATTTGGTTGAGTCTCTATACGAGAGACGTGGACAACAAACGGGGCCTTATCCAGTACCGAGTATTTGGTTCGTCCAATTTGAGTTCTTGGTTGCTTGCTTGGAGGATTGGGAATAGTATCGTCAACGGGACGCTTACGCATGTTCTGTTGAGAAACATCCATCTCTGTGATGCTGCAAGCAACATCCGCCAATTGGGAAAGTGGGTTCGAGGATATAGGAAACAACGAGGCTGGTATGTCTGGAGGATCAGGGTCAGGTGGTTTGTTTCGCTCCATTTTGGATGAAACGGGCTTTATATATAAATAAACACAATACAAACCTGATTACGAACACAAGGACAACACAAATAAACAATAACTAGTCACAAATGTATCAACAATCACTCAAAACGGGATAATTAACGCTGAACACACGTGTTAGCCAATAACCCCGTGGCGAGAATCCTACACAACGTGTCGTGGGTTAGATTCCCGCACGGAACAAATATTTCTGTGTACAGTCAACAGCAAAAGTAGACTCCGTTCATTAGTATTGAACTTTACTGCGCGGACTTCGGGTCAATAAAACACCGGACACCGTACTATGGTCTATATTGCACACCAGTTCAAACTCAAAATAAAAATTACATTATCCGAGACCTTATAGTATTGCTGTGAGAATCTTAACACCGCGATCTAGAAATATTAGTTAACACGCCATCTAGTACAAGATTCCTAAACTAACAACACTGGCCACTTTGTGTTGCGAATACAACTCCATCTATTATAAAAACACTAAACTAATACAATAATGTTTTACTGTGAACATACCGCCCACCAAGGACATAATTATATGTCCTTCATCATCACAAAACCGCCCACCATGAGGTCAAGGGCTCAAATAAACTAGAATAATTCAATGACAAACTATGACGTGAAAAAAAAAAAAAATAACATTTATCTCCAATTTCTAGATCGCACAAAACTTAAAACAAATACTTAGTGGACTGTATAAACTTAAATCTAACTTAATGAAATGTATAAACAGAACTAACTCTAACTTAGAAAACTATAAAAACAAATATCTAAAATTACACCTTACATAAAATTAGTTTTCATTACCTACATTATTTCTCGATAGGCAAAATGCACAATTTTGATATAGGTCGTTTGATAGACGATCCATTACACTTGAGGGTTACTACACGTGTAACTTTATCCAAACCAGGATGCTTGTCTATTACCTTGCCCAAAAGCCAACGGGCAGGAGGTAAATTATCCTCCTTGACTAAAACTATATCTCCAATACTTGGTTCTGGAATGTTTTTTGTCCATTTATAACGCTGTAACAAATGAACCAAGTACTCATTTGACCATCGTCTCCAAAAGTCTTGCAACATACGTTGCGTGACTTGCCAACGTCTCAGGTTACTGATATTAGAATTTTCATAATTGCGTTCAGGCACGGCTATCAGAGGTTCACCTATCAGGAAATGACCTGGTGTTAAAGGGGTGGGATCCTTGGAATCGTCAGGCAACATTGATAACGGCCTGGAATTAAGGCACGCTTCTACTTGGGACAAAAGAGTTGACATTTCTTCGAATGTAAGTGTAGAATTACCTATCACGCGTTTTAGGTGATATTTAGTCGATTTCACCCCGGCCTCCCACAAACCACCGAAATTGGGGGAGTGAGGCGGAATGAAGTGCCAAGAAGTGCTATTATTGCCTAACCACTCTCTGATTTCTACAGCTACGGAAGATTTTTCCGCAGCGACTAAATGCCGAAGCTCCTTGGAAGCGCCAACGAAGTTAGTTCCGTTGTCGCTCCAGATGTCATTAACAAAAACTCGCCGAGCCACAAATCTTTTAAACCCAGCGATGAAACCTTGTGATGTCAAATCGCTGATTGCTTCTAAATGAATGGCCTTGGTCACCATGCACACAAAGACACAAATGTATCCTTTATACGATTGGTGGCCTCGGCCCTTTGACGTTCGGATATTGATGGGACCAGCAAAATCAACGCCACTCTTTAAGAAAGGTCTTGCTGGAGTAACTCGACTAGACGGTAATTGACCCATAAGTGGGGTTGGAATAGATGCTGAGTACCGTCTACACTTCACACATTTGTGTACGTAAGCCTTAATCTTTGTTTTAGCAGAAATAATCCAATACTTTGTACGCAACTGGCTCAACATTAGTGTTGGTCCTCCATGTAACGTCGTCTTATGGACGTCATCAATTATTAGATTGGTAAAGTGACTGTCAGATGGTAAAATAATGGGATGTTTTACAACTTCGTCTAGATCTGCATTATTTAAGCGTCCACTGACACGGAGAATGCCATCATCACCAATGAATGGACATAAACTTTTAAGCTTGCTTCTCGCTTTCACACTTCCTGTTTTTCTTATATCTTTAATTTCTTCAGAAAAGCTTTGATTCTGAACAAGTTTTATGCACGTTTTGGTTGCATCTTGTATTTCCTCTTTAGTTAAATACCTTTCGTATCTCTTCTCACCGTGCGATTGTTGCTTCCAACTCAAAACTCTTCTACAGTACGCTATAACTCTGGTAAGTTTTCTAAGAGACGAATATTTTGAAATTATTGTATCCTCACTTATTTCCTTTACTGCTGTATTACATGCTACTATTGATTTTCTCTCTTCTAGATTAGTTTCTTTAATTTCCCTTCTACCATAATTAATTTGTTTATTTTTAAGCCAACTAGGTCCTTGTGTCCACAGTTTTAGGTCAACGCACTCTGACGGCATCACGCCTCGCGATGCGATGTCAGCTGGATTATCACTTGACTGGACGTGCGACCACTGACTCTTCTCCATAACGGTAAGTATTTCAGACACTCTGTTGCCTACAAAAGTTTTCCAGCGGCTGGGGTGGCTGCTCAACCAAGCCAGCACCACTGTCGAGTCAGTCCAGGCATGTATATTTTCTTTACAGATACCCAAGGTGTCGGAAACTTCACGCAGAAGTTTTGATAGCAGCACGGCACCGCATAACTCCAAACGAGGTATGGATACCTGTTTGACAGGGGCCACCTTGGTCTTAGCTGCGACTAGACTGACATGAACTACACCATTAGCATCAATACACCGAACGTAGACAGCGGCTGCGTAAGCGACATTGGACGCGTCACAGAATCCGTGCAACTCTAATAAGACGTCAGATTGACTCGTGTGAATCCACCGTGGCAGACGGAAGTCTCTAAGATGGTGAAGATTATCTCTATAATTAAGCCATTCCTTTAACAGATGATCTGGAAGTACATCGTCCCATTCGGATCCCGCTAACCAAAGGCGTTGAATGAACACCTTGGCTGTTATTATTACCGGCGCAAGCCAGCCAAGAGGGTCGAATAGGCGAGCGATGTCAGATATTACTTTTCGCTTAGTTATGGGAGGATCTGGCGGGGAAAGTTGCACTACGTATCTAAACTCATCTGACTTTCTCTGATAAGTTAATCCTAATATTTTTGTGAGCGCATCCATCTTAAGCTCCAGACTGTCCTGCCCAGCAGCATCCTCGTTCATTTTGGCTAATAATTCGTCACTGCTGCTAGACCACTTTTGAAGTTTGAATCCTCCACGCGCTAACAATTGATTTAGCTGGTGGTAAATAAGTTCTCCCTCAGCAACAGACTGACAACCTGTCAACAGATCATCTACATAAAACGATGTAAGGACTCTGTCTGCCGCTAGAGGAAAATCACTTCCTTCGTCTCGAGCAAGTTGCTGCAGAGATCGGACCGCTAGGTAAGGCGCAGACGACGTTCCAAAAGTAACACGTAACAATCGGATATGCTTCAGTTCCTCGTTTGGATTGTCATGCCATAAAATGCGCTGATAATCCGCATGCTCATCTGCAACCTTTACCTGACGGTACATTTTCTCAATATCTGCGACCAAACTTATTGGGTGACAGCGCCACCGCATGATAGTTTGACGCAGCTCAGGTTGTAGGGTTGGGCCAACCATTAACTCTTTATTTAACGATACACCATTGTGGTCTAAACATGACGCATCGAATACTATCCTGACTTTAGTGGTGCTTTTATCCTCACGCACAACCGCATGATGTGGTAGGTAGCACGCATCCTTACCTAACTCTACTTGTGGGACAACTTCAGCATGTCCTAGTTCAACGTACTCATTTATGACTGCACTATACTGTGTCTTAACTGACTGATCTTTTAACAATCTTTGCTCCAGGTTTATAAAACGCCTGCGGGCATGCATCTGGGCGAATCAGTTTTAAATGGTAGTTTTACAACATACCTCCCAGTAGCGTCGCGTTTGGTAGTTTTGGAGTAGAGCTGCTCACACTTTTCTTCTTCCTCAGTCAAGATATTACTATGAACTGAGGGCTCTGACTCCAGTTCCCAAAACTTTCTCAAAAACGCATTGTCATCAGCCTGATCTTCGCTGCTATTAATGACATGATGACAATGGACAAACTCACTGCTAGACGATACCTGTCCAGAAAGGATCCAACCTAAAGCCGTATTTTGAGCTACGGGTAAGTTTGGTGGACCTTGAATTAAGCCGTCTCTAAGGACTTTACTATAAATCTCTGCGCCAAGCAAAACATCAACTTTGTTTGGCGTGTGGAATTCTGGGTCTGCTAAAGTTATACCCTTCAGCTCGGGCCAATAAGACTTCTCTAATTTCTCTGAGGGTAAAAGCGACGTAATGGTACCTAATACGAAAGCATGGACTTTAACTCTAAATTTAGGATCTAAGCGTGAGTGAATAGTCAACGTGACTGTAAACTTGGAAGCAAAAGAACTTCTCTCACCGCCTATTCCTGATATGACCGATTTGGTCGGCTTCTTTTTTAGTCCAAGCAACTGAACTGCTGATTCTGCTATGAATGATGCCTGGGATCCTTGATCCAATAGCACTCTCAGCAGTTGTGTAGAGCCACTCTCTGTCTGTGCTTCGACAAGAGCAGTAGCCAACAAAACTTGACTAGGTACTGACCCCTTAGAAAAATGTGAAACTATACTTGACGTTGATGGTTCGCCTACTGATAACGATGCCTGAACACTAGACACCGCTGATTTAACGTCAGCTGCTGTTTTAGAGCTTTCGTTAACTACTGTGGAGTTTGATTCTGAGTTTGAATGTAGTAGCGAATGATGTCTTCGCTTACATATACGACATGACGCAGTTTGTCGACAAAACTTAATGGAGTGATTCGCGTTTAAACAATTATAACATAAGCGGTTGGTTTGAACAAAGCTATGACGAGATTCGTAACTCTCTTGAGCAAACTTCTTACAATTGTAGATTTTGTGAGCTTCTTTACAGAATGGACAAGTTGTTGCTATGGTCTTATTGTCGGTACTAACTACATGGTGAACATTTGCTTTAGGTCTACTTGACTTAGTATTTAAAAACTCAAGGGCACGAAATCTGGCTTCTAAAAAATCTCTAAAGTCCGAGAGCAGGGGTAATTCATCTTTAGAACTGATTTTTGTTTCCCATTGCTTTCGTGATTCGGAATCAAGTTTGGAACTAATTATAAAGACGATTATAATGTCCCATGTACTGACGTCAACTCCGAGATTTTTTAGACCGTTGAGACATTCCATTGTGGTATCTAGTAAACCCTTAAGGCTGTTTGAGCATTCCGTTACATTAGTTTGACTCAATAAGCGCTTTAGTAAACAATTCGACAGAAATCGTTTATTATTATATCTGCTATTTAACAATGACCAACATTCCTTGTAGTTGTCGGAAGTTACTGCAATATGTCTGACCAGTTGGTCTGCTTCCCCCGACAATAAGCCCTTTAGATAGTGCAATTTTTGCACGTTTTCTAAGCTTTCGTTATTGTGTATTAACGATGTAAAAGGTTGTCCACTCTGCGTAATTGCCCGAAAACTTTGGTATATTGATTTTTGGCAATCTGACATTATTTGATACTAGTGTGTGATCGACATTTGACTTATTACTTTGATCTGCATTACTATTACAAAATTTATTTAACACTTCTTTTAAATGTGTTTTGTACCAAATGTAAATTTCTTCTGTGCTGTCATAGACATTACTGACGAAATATTTATCAGACTCTTGCTGAGAGTCTGTAACCTTTTGAATTATGTTTCTGTGCGTTGCTGAAAACTCTACCCACAAAGCTTCGAGAGCGTCTAATCTGGTCTCCACATATACCTTGGTAACCCTTTCTTTGGGTGATTTTTTGAAATTAAGTTGAGCCTTTTCTATAAGGAGCTTTGTATTCGATTGAACTCTATATAAAGCCTCCATTTTTTTTAAATTACTGGAGTCTTTAAACAACAACTAAACTATTGCGATTCAGCGTCAGCAATAAACCCAGTTTAACGAATAAATAAATGGCTCAATGGGCACAGATAGACACATAAAACAGGTAAACACACAGAGAATAAAATCAACAAAATATAAAAACAGGAACACACACAGAATAAAATCAACAAAATCTACTGAAGTCCAATAAATAATGACGAAATTTTCTATCTTCAGAAAATCCGACTTGCTACGTAACAATTAAAATGTACTCACGATTTTGCCTTCAACAAACCGCACTTCACTGTCACTGAACCACTCCAAAGATGACTGCGTCACCTTGATGTAGAGAACGCTCAGGTGTAAACCTGGCGCCCTGCGTCTAACTCAGCTGGTGCTGATGATGTCCTCGTCCGCCCTGCGCCTTGCTCAGCTGGTGCTGATGATGTCCAGTACGCCCTGCTCCTCCTTCACTGCGATGGTGTCCAACTCCGCCTGGCGCCCTGCGCCAACTCCAGGTGCTGGTCCACGCCAGCTCTGCAGCAGCTGCACTGGCCACTTCACTGTGCACACCAGCTTGGGTGTGCGGCGCTTCAGGGCAATCCACCCTGGTTTCCACGCCAAGAAACACAAAACACTGAATGGATCTCACTATCCGTCTCGGTTAGGACCATGAACTTTACTGCGCGGACTTCGGGTCAATAAAACACCGGACACCGTACTATGGTCTATATTGCACACTAGTTCAAACTCAAAATAAAAATTACATTATCCGAGACCTTATAGTATTGCTGTGAGAATCTTAACACCGCGATCTAGAAATATTAGTTAACACGCCATCTAGTACAAGATTCCTAAACTAACAACACTGGCCACTTTGTGTTGCGAATACAACTCCATCTATTATAAAAACACTAAACTAATACAATAATGTTTTACTGTGAACAAGTATTGAATTTCTAATTTGGATCATCTACTTTTGCTGTTGACCGGGTCTGCTTGTGAGTGTATGCGAGTTTAATTTTTTCATTTTTGTAAACTTTCCACGAAACAGGAGAAATTCATAGGAGTGAGGCAACGTTTATGTTTTTTCACCAACTAATCAAACTAAATCAAAGATGACTTGTCATCTTTTTAAAATTACCATGTATTTAATTTAATTAACATTCTAAACAATCATACATGGAGTAATGTCTGTTTCTTTAATTTATAACTTAAGATTAGCTTCTCACCGTATCGTACCATACCTACCACAAAATGTCTTAAAAAACTATCAACTGCAAAACGTCATTTGACGTTGATATTAAGGTCGTTTTGCAGTTACACTTTTTTTAGACAAGTGTTCAACAGATGTTTAACATTTTTGTAGTGTTTATATTTTTTTAAGTTTAAGTTTGCGATGTTTGTATTCAATAAAAAAAATTAATAATATTGGTTTGATAACTCTTTTAAAAATATCTGTAAGTATCAGTATCTATGAAGTGTGCATCGATGCATCCCTAATTACAACAGACATAAAACGTAACAGGTAAAGGGTGAGAACGAGAGGAAAGGACGAGAGAAAGAGATAGATTATGTAATTTGAAAATGTTTGTGGTTTTTATTGCTTAAAAAAAAACAAGTTGTCCGTGTTCTCAGTGTTGGTTAGTGGTGTATTTTTTTAAATACTTAGTTTTAATATTCTAAATTTTATGTAGTATTTAGCCAATTTTTGAGTTTTTAGTAATTACAAGCAAAGCAGTAAAGTATTTTGTCGTTTTATACAACATTTTAATTGTTAAGGCTCTGCACTCCGAAAGTTGGCACCGTCGTAAATTCCTGTCTTTGTCACTGTTTCATGAATTGTTTAAATTTTTAAATTAAACATCGCTATGTACTGCATTAAAATATTGTACATTAATGATCAGATATTTTAATAAAACTGGATTTGAAGTTGTAACAATTTTCAATGTACAAAAAGAAAAATTGGTAAGGATGGCGTTATTTCACCTAAAACTAAATCTAGTGCCTGTCGCACTAGAATGGGACTCATCAGGGTGACTTTTCATACTGGCATTTATTATTAAAACCATATTGTTCTTACATCGTGTGTCATACTGATTCAACAAATGAAACATCAAAATAGTTATTCGCGACGTTGCCAGCTTTCCGTATACATAAATATACACACTGCATCAATTACATTGAATTGCATTCAATATTCATAATAATTATTACCTAAGTAAGCGTGAATCAACTTCCTATGTTTAGTCCATTTGCTGACGATGAATAATCAGCCAATGCATAGTTTACTAGCTCTTCCCTACGGCTTCGTCCGATACAACTCGAAAATTATCACACGGGGATATAAAATCGTGATAAAACTATCATTTTTGTTACTCCAAGTTATAAATCATCTGTGTAGCAAAGTTCATTCAAATTCGTTCAGAAGTTTTTGCGTAAAAGGGTACTAATACCAACTTTAGCATTTATCATCATCATCTGCCTAGCCTTTTAGCTTCCAGTCGAACTAGATGCAGCTGAATACCAGTATTTTACATGGAGCAACTGCCTACCGGACCTCCACAACCCAGTAACTGGGCAATACAATACCCCATGGTAAGACTGGTTGTCAGACTTATGAGCTTTGCCTAACAGTAACGACTGTCAAAGATCTACAAATAACAGCCGGATACTATAGCATTTATAATATTAGATATTCGATTTTCACGCATTTATACACTACGAAGGTTGCCTTAAGGCTTTACTCGCCTAAATATTCGATGAAATGAACTACCAGGATATAAATTCTTTGTCCTTCCTTTACTATGCAATTTTCTGTGAACCAAACGGGTTAAAAGTTCTTTGTTTTTGTATAAAACCTGGCCAGTCCAACCCCCGCCATTTTGTATTATTTTCAAAATAAAAAACTTAACGCTTGAGAAGATTTTTCTTATACCTACAATCTTTGTTTATATTGATATCAGCTGTTGGTAAATACAGATTTTTTACGGCTATTATTTGAATATAATAAAAAGGCGGAAGCAAAGCCAGACGTCAATTGTGTTTCATATAGTGCGAGTATTATAAATACGTTCAGCTGTTAATCCGTCAGGGCATACAGACAGTTACTTTCAAATCAAAGTATTAGTGTTGACAAACAATGTTCGTTTGATGAAATGATTTGAAAGAAGCAGACGTACTCTCGCATATTTGCTAGTATCATTTAGTATACTTGACTTATTAATATGTATTTTATGAGTAAAACGTACCCAATTTCAATTTAACTAAGCAAGCATACCGACGCTACGAGTTTACAAGTTGAACAAAGAACCAGCGCACAACCCTCACAAAAAAAATGCTAGACACAAAAACTGGGATGCCAGTAAACAGACCCTTAGATTCGATGTTTTCCACCAAAATAAACTCTATTTAGCACAACACTGAGTCCAAAATTCCAAATGGTATCACACGCGTCAAACTGAGAAGTAGCGTCGGTATAGATTAATAACATAAATATGTATGTATTATTATTTTATCACATTATGTAAACACTGTCACTTTCACGATATAAATAAAGTCACGTGGTCACTTCATAGATATTATTTTATAAACGATGAAACTTTGGAAAAAATGCTGTAACAATAATTATACAACACGTGTGCATACGAAAATACCAGACTTCGATTGTATAAAACCAGCATTATAATAATAGTTAAAATAATCAACATATTCCTTTTTCGAAGAATTCTTTTACTAATACAGAAAAAAACCTCATCAAAAATTCATTAAGCTGTTTAGGAGTAAGATAACACAAACGAACACGGATCAACATCGGATGTAGGACTTTGTTTAACTTTTGTAGATTAAAAATATATGAATACTATTATATTATTATACTATATGTTCTGTATAAATATATGTTGGATAACACATGTTTATGTTTAGAAGAAATAACGTATTATTTATGTACTTACTGTTATTGTTGCCAAGTGAAATAGCGCGGTGGAGCGTCCAAGCGTCAGACTCGGCAGTACGTCGGGTGAAGACCGCCGGCAAATACCCACTGACTCCTACAACAAAGTAGTGCAAAACAACGCGGGTTAGACGTCACTCAAGCCATAGACATTTTTTGTTTACATTTTCTATAGCTCAAAACAAGAAGGTTGGTAGCGTTGGATTAGAACCTTGTTTTTTTTTTTTTTAATGGGTGTTAAGCAAATGATGTAATATTGAAAATAGCGATGCATCCGATACCGATACCGATATATCGGTTATACTTCGAGTTAGCCGATATATCGGTATCGACGGTATTTTTATGATCGATTCAACGATGTAGTGTAAACGAGCGTGTTATCCCGTCTATTTCATTGCAAACGAGACACGAACTATGCCCGGGGAAACCTTTGCCAAGCATTTCGCCTTTCTTCGAAAACATTAAGATTACTTTGTTTTTTAAACAAAAATCTTATTAATGTTAATTTTATTAACAGTCTAAAATATATAATCATGTAATATCAACCTATTTAATTACTTTTTATATTAAAAAAATAATCTTACTTGTGATTTATTTATTTTATCTTAAATTTTTTATTCACAATAAGCGTATCGGTATCGATATCGGTATCGCCGATATTTTTATAAGAGTATCGGTATCGGTATCGTATCGGAGAAAAGGCATATCGATGCATCCCTAATTGAAAATAAATTAACTGACATTTTCTATAAATGTTTCATTAACATAATAAACGCAACTTATTTTTTTTAAATGGGTGCTAACTTAATAACTTATGTTGTTATTACTGACAGTAAACAGGCTTATAATTTAGACATTAAACGTAATTATTTTTGTTTTATTTATATTTTCTTTTATGATGTAAACTGAAATATAATTTAAAACATTAAATAGTTAATTTATACAACATGATTTTTAGTATATTTGAAACCTGAATATAGTTTGTTCAGAATCAGTAAAGGATTCGATTCCAGTAATTTTTACACCATGTTATATTTTTTTTTTCAAAAAATATTTTTATTAAATTTAATTACCAATTAATTACAATACAATCACCGTACGGTTAGGTACCTATTGCCAAACTAATTCACGAGTGTAAACCGCGTCTCCTGTGTTATACACAGGAGACGCGGTTTACGCGGGTGTACCGCGAAATGAGCATGTTTTTGAACGGACAACCAGGTAATATACAAGCTTATAACTTTGGGATTTTTTGTGATAGGTACGGTTTTAAAATTTTGTACTTAGATTCTTTACATAAAAATATTGGACAGGTGTATCCGGTTTCGCATAAACAAAAAATAATGTTGTATACTAGCCGTTGCCGTGTTTTCTCCCTTGCTCGGTTTCTATAGGGTTGTTGCGAAATGTTTTATTGCCTATAGCCTTCTTCAATAAATGGACTATCCAACACAAAAGGATTTTTGCAATTCGAATCACTAGTTCCTGAACCCTAGTCCACTTCACGCAACCAAACTTACTTAAATATTAGAATAGATTTAGAATCATAAAAGAGTGCTCAAGAATAGGATCGTAAATCTTTTAATAGTTAAAAATAATCAATTAAGAATAAGTTTAACATAATTGTGACGTCCCAGTACTGGCGTCACAGGGGTAAGTAAAACAAACACTGGATTTCCAAGTGGTCGTGCCGCACGCACGTCCGTCTAGGCCGACGGCTGAGTAACGAAATGACCGTGCGCCACGACCTAGTTTATTAGTATACGTCACACCTCTCCTTTCTTAACAAAATCACAATTATTGTATTGTCGTGCACGGTTCGCGTTAGTAGATTCCATGGAGAAGAACCGGCAAGAAACTCCATGGTTACTCTTTTGAAATGGGTATGAGTTGTTTACAAAATCATATTTTTACAGAGTACAAATAGGTAAATTATCGTGATAGAACACATTACGTATGACAGGAAGACATTAAATGACGAACATGTCCAAAGTTCAGATTTTATACAAATATGAGCATTTTGAATTTAAGTTACAATTTTCTAAATTACAAATCTAGGCCTTAAATAGAAATTAAAATCTAATCACTATCTGACCTAACTCGCTTGTTTTTCGGACTCAGAATTTTAGTATCTTCGCACACTTTCCATTGTCCCTCCACCCATTTGAGGTGGATTATATTCCTTCACCATATTCTTTCCAAATACTTTTTCACCAATTCCTATATTCATATTTGCGGCTTTCCTATTTCTGTCCTCATACTCTTTCCCCTTTTCATTCGTTATTTTATCTTTGTACCTAAATTCTGAAATAAAAGGATTAGCATCTTTGTCTGGGATGGTATTTTATCTCTGAGATACTAACTGGTACCAAATCTTGCCGCCGAGCGCAGCACACAAATCCCCACCTCAGTAAGCGAGGAAATGCAGTGCGGCTCACCTGTCAGTGCAGAAAACAATTTAGCACAAGGCGTGTTCGAACACTAAAAGACAATTTGCGCCCCAGCGCGCAAAGTGGCGCCCCGCGCCCAGATTCCGAATGAGAAACAGAATCCCTCCGAGCGTGTGAGGCGAAAAATCTATTTCGATATCTACCCAAGCCTGTGAGGACATACTTACGACGCTTACCAAAATACAACCCTTGCAACATTTAACAATTTTTTCGGCGTCGCATCAATTTTAGCCCACCATACTTTGGCACGTAGACACGCTTTCATCGCCAACTCCAACATCCTCTCAACAATAGTCACCGTGGGTCCTGTCTGGAGTTCTGTCTGGAATATTCTAAAGTAATATCTTAAATTTTGGAATAGGTAGCGACATGCTTGCTAAAAGTTTCAGTATTAATGTAAGGCTTAGGCCATAAGGTTGAAAAAAGGCTTTCCCTACTTTTCCTAATACCTCTCATTTGTATAATGAGAGGTATTAGGAAACGTTGTCCAGTCATTAATATAATTTTCGGGCAACTATTCTTTGTTTTCTTTTCATTTTTAATTCACTGAATTAGTGAAAATAAATATTCTTATTGATTGTCATTCATTTCGTCTATATTAGGACTTATTACACTTAACTTGTTGTCTAAGGAACTATTAAATCTATTTAATTTAAGTATTTGTCGTTATTGGTCTAAATTTAATCTGATCTTGTTGCTCAATTTTTTGCTACACTTAGAAGTTACCGTCTTCCGTCTACCGTCTACCGAAGTAACAACTTACTATGGTTTTATCAAAATAATCACAATTTCAGAAAATATTATCAATACAAGTAGCACATGCTTGAGTAACTCTAGTAGGTTCTGCAAAGAAATTTGTTATTTAAAAAGATTTAATAACCTACTACTATTACAGTTTTTTTTTTTCCAAAATATTGACATTTAAATCACCACAATTAATTGCTGTTTTATTGCTTACTGAAACCTTAGCCAGAACATCTTCCATTATTGATTTAAATTAGGAAAAAGTTTGCTAGTTAGGGGGTCTATAAGCACACACATGCTTATCTAGCTCTTTTTTTAACGAATTAGGTTTTTGCTAGAGGATACACTGTTCCTTGTGGATGTTAAATTTCGACTGGTATCTTCTGTTGTCCTACTGACTAGTTTAAAGGACTATTATCCGGAGTGAGCCAGAATAGATGCCATCACCAGGCAAAATAACCTACTACCAGTAGTCTCACCTTGTGATTGAGAATCCTCCATGGCGACACATGGATCCTTCTTTGCACTACTGATACTACAGCTAATAGGTACTACAATTACTTCTACTATAAATATGTGAACACGATGAAAACATATTACTTATGTCCGAGTAAATCTTCACCAGTCTAGCCTTTTCCCAACTATACTGGGGTCGGCTTCCAGTCAACCAGACGCTGAAACGACTGCTTATCGGACCTCCACAACCCAGTTACTGGGTAATACGATACCCCTGGTTGTCAGACTTTAGTTTGTCGCTATATGACTTGCCAAAAAATGTACATGCTTATTCAGCATGTCTAACTGTTTTTCTATCAGACATTTTTCAAAATATTGAAAAACACACAAAATAATTTTATTAGAATCTAATTTCAACAACTTTGGTATTTAAGTACACTATGTACAGTGAGTTATGTCTTGTTTACTAATCTTGGAACTATTTCCAATAAATACAGTAATGGTAGTATTGGAACAACACACATTTTTAGTGAGTGATGTCATTCCCAACCAGCAAAAACTAGGCTTACAACTATCTCAAGACTACTGTTTTGTTGCTCTTACATCACTCCTATATAATGATATAAGCCTGGATTTGGGCAGTGCCGTAACTTGAAAAGTGCCGTAACTTTAGTATAAGAGTAAAAGTAGTTATAAGGTAAATAATCGTATTGGAATTTATTATTTACTGTTAATTAGACCTCGTTTTATACTTCAAAATTCATGCGCCTTGTTAAATAAGGTATTTTCTGTTTTCGTTTAATTATTTTATTTGTCAATTTATATTGATAGTGTCGCCATTAGTATAGCTGCATTTTACAAGCGCACTATAAAACCAATGTAAGATTGTTTACTCTAATTTTAGCATTCGGTACTTATACTAAAGATAACTCCATATTGGAATAAATTCGGGTTTCATTGTACTTCTTTACAATTTTCCTCCTGTAGTTTTAGTTTCTTTAAAGTTTTCATAAATCTTTTCCAGTTTTTGTAACCCATTATTACTATTTTTAAAACTTAAAATAAAATATGGCCCGCAAAATTACTCTTAAAACCATTAAAATTAGTTATTCCCAAAATCGATCAGAGATCAAACGCTCTTATATGGGTCTTGCCTTTTGTATTGCAAATATAAAATATGTTGAACTAAAATCACTCCAATATCACACTCATCCAGCGGTATTGATCTCATATCAGTTCCAGACAAGATCAGAAATGCACGTACTCACAGTACTCTTATGCTATGCTGATATTAGTCTGACATCTTACAATAGCATTTAGCAAGTCTAATATAAAATCAAACGAGCTTAGAAAATACCGATACAAGAGCAAGTTTTTTATTTTTTTATTTTTCAAGTGCAACTAGTCTTAGTAAATGCTCCTATATATGTATCTACATATAGGAGACTTGGTTATGAGACTGAGCATTCTTGAGGCCATACCGGCCTATCCAAAAGTGATATAGGATCGATGGTATGATCAAAACAAATATAAGAGCGCATTAAGTCTACTACTCTTAGAAGGTGCGAGTTCTGAGACTGTTTTGCTAGTTGGGTTTTCTGTTTGTAATTTGAACCGGGCATACAATAATTTTGAGTATTTACAATAACTCATTTGATTACCTATTAAACCACCAAACCCTCTACCTATGTTTACTGTTAGAAAACATAACTGACGAACACTCATCATGATTATAAGAAATAAAACTATTTCTACCGCATGTTATTCTTTCGTATAACGTCAGGTATTACTTCCTAGCTGGTGATACAGTCCTGAGCACTAGCAGCTTGGAATGGGTCCTCCGTTGCCTGAAGCTGAAGGAAACTGCACTAGGTTCCCTCTGATAGGAACCGAACATCGAGTGTTGCCGAGAGTCAGCAACACCGAGTGTTGTTGAGAGTCAGCAAGTCCACTTTGTCCACCAACTCATTAAGAATAATTATGCTCTTTGATTTGATTTTTTAGAGCTTTTATATTTATTGGCTATAGATTTAGGTGACTGATTCAATACCTGTATCAGACTGTACTTTTACTGTTTTTTTTTTTTTTTTTTTTTTTTTTTTTTTTTTTTTTTTTTTTTTTTTTTTTTTTTTTTTTTGGTCTTGCTTCGTTCCTCTTTTTTCTCTTTTTTTAAACCCTTCAAAGGTGAAATATGTGACATTTTGGGTGACCTATAACAACAGTTTTTTAGTACCAACCGACAGATCCAAATCAGTTTACTACTTTTTTTTTTGCTAGTACCAACTGACAAATTATGTCAGTTTACTACTTAATGTACCTAAATGTAACATTACATTGTTACTTTTGTGATTCCATTGATTCACATTACATTTTATTGTTAGTACGAACTGACAAATTATGTCAGTTTACTACTTAGGTATTTAAATGTAACACTACATTGTTACTTTTGTGATTCCATTGATTCACATTTTTTTATTGTTAGTACCAACTGACAAATCATGTCAGTTTACTACTTAATGTACCCAAATGTAACATTATGTTGTTACTTTTGTGATTCCATAGATTCACATTAAATTTTATTGTTAGTACCAACTGACAAATTATGTCAGTTTACTACTTAGGTATTTAAATGTAACACTATATTGTTACTTTTGTGATTCCATTGATTCACATTAAATTTTATTGTTAGTACCAACTGAACACTATGTCAGTTTACTACTTGGGTACTTAAATGTAACACTACATTGTTACTTTTGTGATTCCATTGATTCACATTTTTTATTGTTAGTACCAACTGACAAATTATGTCAGTTTACTACTTAGGTATTTAAATGTAACACTACCTACACTGCTACTTTTGTGATTCTTTGATTCACATTTCGTTAGCACCAACTGACATTATCATGTCAGTTTACTACTTTCAGACCCCATTTTTACTTTTGATTTCTTTGATTCACTTAAGTAGGTACCACCCAAATCTGTTTACTGCTTCATATATAATTTCCAAAGAATTTGGAATCAAAATCATGATAGTATCCACCGACAAAATTGGTTGATACTACCCAAGATAAATACTTTAGTTTCGAGAATACCACCCCGCAGACACTACTAAGTAAGTACATATACGTCACAACTGTAACATATACGTCACCCAGTTTAAATCCAGACTCCATGCTACGGAGAATTCCTAATGGAATAGTCAACAACACTGCTCGACCCGAGAATTGAACCCGAGACCCCAAACTTAACAGTTACGCTTGCAACTGCTAGACCGAGGCAGTCAAATCTAATATTATGATTAGGGTGGGTACCTTTTTCCATCTTAGAAATGTTAGTTGAACCAACATAATTTTTTTTTTTTTTTTGGGGTTATTCTGTTTATTATACTATAAGTAGGACTTAACGTCTGTATAAACTTTGTTTACTTGCGAACAAATTATGTTCATTTTTAGATTGTGATATAACAATGTAGGCAGTCCCACACCTATTCCCAACACTAATACCCGTAGGTATCTTGTTTTTTTTTTTTTTTTATATTGTCAATGACATTTTAACAAAATTTCGGTTTATCTATTACTTTTAGTGCTTAAAAGTAACAAACTCTTTAGTACCGGTTATCGATCAACCTACTACTGGAATTATTATGGAATAGGAATTAGGAATTAATCATTCTTTTTGGAATGCGTAGGTATCATAATATTATGATTTGATAACATCTTCGTGCCCCGGGTACATTACAATTTGTATATCATAATCGTCGTACGGTCTAACAGACAAACAAAACAAAATGTAGTATATATCTTAATCTAAAATAGGTAACTAATTACATAATTATGCAAAGTTCATTTAAATTATTTGTTTATGTACGTCTTTTTTTTTTTTTTTGCAATGTACCTCCGAGTTTACGCACATTTCTTATCCTTTCCTTCCCATAATAATTATTATGATAGATCAGGTGCTTACCTACCCGTAGACTCGTCGCCACTTGTGACGTCCCAGTACTGGCGTCACAGGGGTAAGTAAAACAAACACTGGATTTCCAAGTGGTCGTGCCGCACGCACGTCCGTCTAGGCCGACGGCTGAGTAACGAAATGACCGTGCGCCACGACCTAGTTTATTAGTATACGTCACAATAATAAACACGAATACTTACAGTACGTAAAGATATATATATTTTTTTTATATTAAACCCGACGTTTCAGGTTGACGTCTGTTCACTGAATGATTCTTACCAGACAGTTGATCCTTTTATTAATAAAAACATAGGTATGCAGATTCTTAACGATATCTTGCATAAAAGATAAGATATTTTAGATATTACTTTGATAATAATTACCTATAACGAGTATGACGCGAATTATTTAAAATTCATACAACCGGTGTTAAAAAAGACTTATCTCAGATTAAGATTATTTGGGGTATAAACTTGATAACAATACCCTCAAACATTCTCCATAAATGAGAATCAACCAACTAATCCAAATAAAATTCATTAATAATACAAAATAAACTCTGACTGGCAACACACAAGGTTTAGGCCCGGTATCCACCAAAACGGAGAGGAGAGGAGATGTGTTTGAATAACCAATCAGATGTTCACATCTCCTCTCCGCTTAGCTTCTGTTGACATCTGATTGGTTATTCAAACACCTCTCCTCTCCGCTTTAGTGGATTCCGGGCCTTATTTTTATCAGTTACACAGCACTAACCTCCAATTTTCAAGTTCAACAATCCAATAGTCTTGATTATCTTCGTCATCGTTACAGTCACGTGATCAATAAACAGCAAGTCACTGTGATACTTAGATTATGTCGAGCAAAGATCGTTAACCAAATGACACGAACGAATCATGAATTAAAGTCCGTACTCTCACAGGAATAGCACTAAATTATCACAGCTGTGTAAGAACAGCTGACAGCAGATTTCCAACTAAGCCCCGAATGGCTACTGTTATCAACGCAACTCTAATTCAGCACGTTTTAAGGGGAGTGCACAAAGGAGTTATTGTAAGGCTTATTCGCGATAAAAAGGCGGTTAATAATAAATTTTCAGTTTGATATAACGTTGCCTACAATTCCGAGCGACTCCAATTAGACTGTGTGATGTAATACGCGCTATTGATAAACGAATGCGAACCTTGTTGCTATAATAATGTAGACATACCTAGGCGACACAGTTACGAATATGCAAATATAATGCATTCGAAAAGATAGCATCGCAGCTAAAGTTCAAATCTTCTCACAAACATACATAAAGGTCAATATCGTTTGCAGATGAATGCTAAAATTCAAATAGGGTTCATTTGTGGTGAATAATGGCCAACCCGTTCTTGGTCGTCGTGGTGTATAATGGGCTAGTCATTTTGACAGAACGGTGGCCTGTTGCCCAGCAGTGGGAACATAATAAGCTGGTTATAATGTTATAATTGCTTTTAAAAATAAAACAAGGCCATTTAAAGGGCTATAGGTCTCTGGTTCAAACAAATTAGCATTTAATTGAACCTATTTTACTTCTATGAAAAATTTAGACTTTCAAACATTTATTGGTTGCATTTTATAAATTCCTAACCCAAAAAGAGTTTGTTAAGAAGCTAATTATATATTTTTTTATAAGACTGTCAATATTTCTGCCGAAAAGGAAGATTAACTACCTACTGATTTCATGTTTGGTTGAAATTTGCTGAAATTTTAAGGTCATATTGTAGACTGATTACTAATAGACAATTATACATTTAAAAAAATAATTATATATAAGTACCTATATCTTTTACAAAAATATAAATAAATACCTACAATAACAACTACTACGAAATATAATTTGTAAAAAATGTAAAGAAACTAGCTGACCCGTGCCCACTTCGTTGGGCATTATATACCTATTTTAACTTGTGATGAAATTGTGAGTGTGGTTCGTTTAGTACTTGTGCTATGATTTATTTCCTGACTGCCAAAAGGAGGGTTTTGTTTTTAACCGACTTCAAAAAAAGGAGGAGGTTCTCAATTCGGTCGGTATGTTTTTTTTTTTTTTTTTTTTTTATGTATGTACATCGATTACTCCGAGGTTTCTAGTCCGATTGTGTCATTCTTTTTTTGTTCGATGCAGTATACTTTCAGTGTGGTCCCATAAAAATTTCATCCAATTTGGTTCAGTACTTTTTATTTTGTGAGCATTTTTACTGATTTCGGCTACTTGGATGACATTACTTTTTGCGTGTTTGTTACGCGATTACTCCGCCAATTGTGGACCGATTTTCAAAATTCTTTTTATGTTGTACTAGGGATCGTTCACCTTAGAGAATACTGCAAGTTTCATCAAAATCTGTTCAGCAGTTTTTGAGATAGGGAATTTTATTAGCATGTGTACATGAGCGATGTTAATACCGGTGCCACGGATTACAAATTCTAGTGCACTTGTAAGGAAATGATGTATTTGATAAGAATTTGGGTTGAATAATTAAACTAAAAAGAGTAAAATAAAAAACTTTTTTCAAAAAAAAATTAACCGACTTCAAAAACAACCACAAAAAAGGGTAAAATAACTTTTCTTTCGGAAGTCGGTGGCAAAAAGACAACGAAATAAAAAAATAAAGCCACCGACTTCCGAAAGAAAAGTTATTTTACCCTTTTTTGTGGTTGTTTTTGAAGTCGGTTAATTTTTTTTTGAAAAAAGTTTTTATTGTATACTGACTGTAACTGCCCGCTGTCTTTCTGTTGTTAGGCGCTGCGCATATTCAGCGCTAGATTCCCGAGCACGATGTTCATAGCGATGTTCATACTCTTTGGTTATCGAGCCGCTGCGAGCGCTCAGCGCTAGACTTCCTATCCCTTGTTGCAGAGACATGCTGCCTTAAATCACTGTGTGTGACGCTGCGCACGTTCAGCGCTAGATTCCCGAGCACCTGCGATGTTCTCCAGCTTTGGTTAGCAAGCCGCTGTGAACGCTCGGAGCTAGATTCCCAAGCGCGTGCTTGCAAAATATTTTCTCTATTCCTCGAGAGGCGCTGAGGATTTTCAAGAGCAGACTCTTCCGTACGGCGTACTCGATCTGCTCTTGTCTGCGATGTCTGACGGGAATGTTGTGATTTCCTTTTAGGCATGATAAACAATCGCTGAAACTTTCCGATATCCCAAAAACAGAAATACTACAGCTTCGAACTCGAAGAATGAGAACGAAGTAGTACCTATTTGTGTGTTAAGAAACCGAGCAACCGAAAAAATTTTAAAGACCAACACGTAATTGCACAACGCCATCTATAGGTAAATGGATAAAACGTCCGTACAAAGCATGTTCTAATGCGGTTCGTGAATGGACGCATTTTGCGATTTAGTAATTACCCGACTGCGCCAGGAGGGTTATGTTTTTCGAGTGTATGTATGTATGTATGTATGTTTCTGTGTGTTGCTCTGCAGCCTAAACGGCTTGATGGATTTTAACTTGAGAGGTGTCGTTAGATTCGTCTTAAATGTGAGAGTGTCACTGGGTACATAAAACTGGCCAAGTGCGAGTCGAACTCGTGTGCAAAGGGTTCCGAACAAAAAATATTTTTTTTAAATCTCACACATTCTATCAAGTGGGGTATCAAATTAAAGGATTTTAAAAATGGTTTACCAAAATATATATAACTTATATGTTTCAATTTAATTTGGACTGATAAATGCTAACAAAAACTAAAAATAGTAAAATAAAATAAATATTTAAAAAAAGCAAACTAAAAAGAAAGAAACAAGCCCAGTAGTTTCTAAGAATTCACTCATTCACACTCACAGTCGGGGCCCCTTGGGAAGATTTGATTGGTATAATTTGAATGGGCCCCGACTGTGAGTGTGAATGAGTGAATTCTTAGAAACTACTGGGCTTGTTTCTTTCTTTTTAGTTTTTTTACGCAGTCGGGTTTTTTGCTTTTTTTAAATATTTATTTTTTTATGTTATCTTCGAAACTATTTAACCAATTGACATACTATTTTAATATTTTACTGTGTAAAAATCGTCCAAAGGCAAGTACGTCAAAATTTACTTTTTTTAACTCATAAAAGCTACTATATCTGCTAAAATATGGTGTCGCAGACTTTATTGTAGAACTATTAAAAGCGGACATTTTTGCCGTACATTGTTTTCAATTATATACAACTGTTAAGGCAGCGCATGCTAATAACTGTGTTGGAAGAGCAATTTTTTTCCGCCTGGCTAGACAAAATTTGGGATATTTCGGCTAATATGCATGATATCTTCATAATCTATAGCCTATAGCACTCACGAATAATGTAGCTTTCTACCAGTGAAACAATTTTTAAAATCGGTTCATTACTTCCGGAGATTACCCCCTACATACAAACTTACAAACAAATGTCCCTCTTTATAATATTATTATATTATATAGTACAGATTAAAAAAATCCTAATTAAAATAATTATAATTATAATAATGATTATAATAAACCAATTTTAAATTTCAATTAGGATTTTTTTTTAACTAAAAATTTAAAACTAAGAATTAATTAATTAATCATTAAGGATTTTTTTTAATATCTTTATGTTTTTTACAAATTATATTTCGTATTAGTTGTTATTGTAGGTATTTATTTATATTTTTGTAAAAGATATACATAATATAGTTATTTTTTTAAATGTATTTGTCTATTAGTAATCAGTCTACAATATGACCTTAAAATATCTAATCTGCAAACTTCAACCAAACATGCTGTTAATACTCGTAAAATTTAAAAACTGACCTGTGAGCCAGGAAGTTCCGTGAACCCAACCGTCTGGCGAGCTGGCGAATTCTTTTTCCTCGATATAAATATAGTCGCCGAGTACTAGTTCAAGTTCGTCACTCGCTTTCGGCGTGTAACCTTGCGTCACTTTGTGGACCTGGTAACAAAAACACCACATCCCATTACATCACGTCTGTAATACCTGAAGGGCGAGGCCCTCGGTCAACCTACCCGAATCTGTAAAATTTTACCAATCGAACATTAACCTTCCAGTAACGTGATAAGGTTGTAAATCTATTAAAGAATTTTGACAGATTGAGGTAGGTTGCTGTGCTGGCTTGATTACTTAATAGAAGACCGACAGTTCGCCAGTTATCTACAGAAATAGGAGACTATAGCAATAAAATCTTTTTAAAAAAAAATCAAACCGACGGAACATCGAACTGAAAAGCAAAAAATAAATTTTGAGGCGGCGCCAAACAAACAAACATAATTATAAATTAACTATTTGAAGAGCACAATAGCTCGTTGTATAGCTTGTCGTGGTTGAATAGCTCGTCGTAGCTGTTCGTTGATTGTTTCTTTGGCGCCGCCTCAAAATTTATTTTTTGCTTTTCAGTTCGATGTTTCGTCGGTTTGATTTTTTTTTAAAAAGATTTTATTTTTTACTTTTGAGTTTCCTATCTCGTGTCAATTTCTGTAACTAAAAAAAATATAAGTTTTTTTTTAATACCTATTTTTTTTTTGTTAACTATTGACGACCTCCTACACCTGCTTTCTGTCTTCATTCTCAAACTCTCAACGACTGTCATACCCCAGCTACGTCTAAAGTTCTCATCGAGATGAGTGAAATGAGCCCAAATACGATATAGTTGCTGTTAACTGTTAAGGATCTCTTGCTACTGCCCTCTGTCACCATCCTCAGACCCTCGATGACAATTATACCCCAGCTAGGTATAAAGTTTTCATCAAGACTAGTGAAATGAGCCCAAACACGATAAAGGTGCTGTTAACTGTTGAGGACCTCTTGCCCCTGCTATCCGTCACCATCCTCAGACCCTCGATGGCAGTGATATCTCAGCTAGGTCTAAAGTTCTCATCAAGCTGAGTGAAATGAGCCCAAACACGATATAGCTGTTGTTAACTGTTAAAGAACTCTTGGGGCTGACTTCACAAAATAACAGGGATCTGGAGTTGATCTGATGATGGTGACGCCATCATGTTATGTTCTCCACATCTCTGCTATATAATAACGTCCTCAGAACTATAATTGTTAACTTTATTTCAACAGAATCGGTTCATAATTGAAAATTCTGTAGGAAGATTAACAATTCAGTCCTTTTTTCCTACCCTTAGAGGCCGATTTTAGTTTTGAAATTTAAATGGGACCAACTTTGAGATATACTCTTTCCAACAAAAAAAGAATTTTTGAAATCGGACCACGTTGGGAAAAGTTATGCGTGGTCATACATAAAAAAAAAAAAAAAAAAAAAAAAAATATACATGTCGAATTGAGAACCTCCTCCTTTTTTTTTCGTCGGTTAAAAAGCTAGTCATCTGGAAATCCGTAATTTAGACTATCAAAAAAATATTTGTCCCGTATTTTTCCTTTTATCACGTAAACCAAAATTGATAATTATAGGTACGAATTTTAAAAATTTGGAAGCACATCTCGTCTTAATATAGCCCTCGCCCCCGTCTCCGGAGTAAGGATCCCTTTCTTCAATGTCAATATTCATTAACTAAAAAAGAGTATAACTAGGCGTTGAAGTTGAAGCAATAACATACATGGGAGACTTAATTTCCACAATGTGTACTAGGTACAGTTGACAATAACACTAATTTTAAAAGCTTAATAATCACGATTATAATTTAATAGATCTTGGAATCATAAAAATTGAGACCTTACCAAAACCAAATTTTTAAAGACGTCAAATTACTTTTATTTTGAAATACTTTCAATGTTTTTTAAACGTGGGCAAAGTTTCACAATAGGATATTTTCCTGTATCGTGGGTGCGTTTACAAACATATAAACTCATATACACAAACACCCTGCAGACCCAGAAAGACTACTTGTAGATTTCAATTTCGTTCCGTGCGGGTATCGAACCCACGACACACTAGCCGACCCTGCATAAATAAAGACAAAATAAGAATAAACATAATCATCATCATGATCAAAAAATATTCACCTGGTGATTAGCAAATCGAGGATCTCTGGAGTACAGCCTCAGTTCCCAGCTGGAGTGATCTGAAGGTTGCATATCATCCACCAATCTCTTCAGCTCATCGTAAGCGGCGACATCGAAGTGGTACGCCAGGGTTATATGAAGAGATTTCACGTGGGCTTCCAAATTTATCGCTAGATGGACAAAGTTATAAGTTAAAGAAGCCCTTAGACTGATTGAAGCGGTCAGTATCGACTGCTATAAGCTGCAACAGCATACTCGTAGTAACCTAGTTCAACGTACTTATATCCATACAAGGAACTACTTGAGCAGTCGCACTGGCCAGGCATGTACACTGATTGCTCGAGCGCTCGGTGTATATACTAGATCGCTGGCTATTTGCTGGAGCAAAACGTGTTTGAGAGGCCTTTGTGCACTGCCAGAGTATTCAGGCAAGGGGCATAAGGGGGGTATTACAACGTCTTAAAACCAGGCTCGTTCCAGTGAGTGAACGAGTTGGCGCTAGACGACTTGAATAGCTCTGTCACTTTCACTTTCACACTTTCATGGATGAGATAAAAGATGGGACTTTACCCATGACGCGATACGAAGCGATTCAACCGATTCCAACTACAAGTGAAAACCACTACCACTACTAAGAAATAATGATGAAATTCTATTGACGTCGTCGTGGCGATTGTGTTTTATTTTTCATCTACCCGTGGATATCAACGTGTTTTATGTCATATGTCGTAGTGGTAAGGTTGATTTTCACTTGTAGTTGGAATCGCGACGCATTGATTGCGCCATGCCCATGGGTAAGCTAGCTAAGAGACTAGAAGAGAAATGGAGATTTCAACATGGTTCTATCTGGATGTCTCGGTAATGGTAATGAAGTTTCGAGTAGTTTTTTTAACAGACTTAAATTAACAGACTTAAAGCACACAATGGCATTATAACGTAATCTACTCAGCATAAAGCTTTCATAATATAATGTGCAGGCGTCTACATACAAGGCACAATTAACTGCTTAGTATATTTATTATTAAGAACGATTATGTTATGGACATAAAAAATGCATGCATCCCAAGGGGATAAAAGCATAATATATTCTTAAATAAATAACAAATCATTATATTACTACTATGTTATATAGGTACCTACCTACCTTTTCAGAAACATTTCAGCTGAAGTGGTTTTTATATCTTTTTGTGCTGAAGTGTTTTTTATGTCTTGGGGGTCTTTCAAATATTACGTAGGAAGAATTTTAATACGAGTATAATTATAAATCCCCTCTCCCTCTTTTTCTGCAAAAGTATAGTAAGCAAAAGAGAACAAACATATGTATCTACTTATACATTTGTCATCTATACATATATAAATAAAATTGGAGTGTCTGTTTGTAGTATTGAAATAACCGTTTTTTACTAAATACATATGAATAGGTATATGTACGGTACTGTAGAGGTTTTACCTCTGCGAGTTTTGTAAGCGCTGGCTGGATCAAGCCGCTCAATGATTTCAAATATTGAAATAAAGACGTAGAATGGTCTAGTACGTTCTAGAAGAAAAACAAGTTGTTATGCGTGTGTCAATGAATACAATTTTTAATTCGCTAAAATAATCTTTTATTTAATAAATCACACGCCGATCCCTACAGTACCTACATTCACCAAAATAACTTTTTTACAATTTTTGTCTATCTGTTTGTAATGGCTAATCTCTGAAATGGCTTTGCCGGTTCTGAAGGGATTTATATTGGCAGGTAGCTGATGTACGAGTTACTTAGGCTACTTTTGTTTTAGAAAAAATCCTTTGTTTAAAAAAACATACGTTGTTGAGTTGAGTTCCGACATGCACGCGAACAAAGTCGCGGGGCACAGCTAGTCTCAAATAAAAATTAAATAAAAAGAGCGCTTCCCGCGTCTAGCTACTAATTTTGCAAATAAAATATCATACATGATCCTTCTAAGAAAATGTATAATAATGGAATGTCTTCGGGGAATTCTAATGACATTTATGATCACTTTCATATGTCTGTGCCTTAATTAATTCTGCCTAATTTGTATAAGATGAGCAGCCTTGCGAACAAAACAAAGACACGAGTACGGTGACGTAATTTTTTACGATATATGTAGTCAATTTTCGCGACATGACAACGCTTTGGTACGCGACGTTGTTGCAAAAGCCCTACATCTCCGAATCGAATTAAGGTCAAAATATTCAAAAAAATAGCGTACTAATCCAAACACGAAACCGACCGAAGTAAGCCAAAAAGACAGAATATAATTTCGAATTCGAAATTCAATTACTTATATCCAAAAAATACTGCTTCAAAAAAAATACCATTGCGAAGACCACAAAGTAATTATTTATACCACGCAAACACGTTTAAATCTATTGCACTAGAACCCACTGGAACCCGTAGAAAGTACAGATTAGTCTCTATTTCTCTAGCTAGATTACCTTGTATAAACCCACATAAGTTTTATGTTAATGCGTTCAGTACTTTAGCCACATACCACGTCACACCTATATCTTTGCATAAACGTCAGTGATTAGGAAGATAGACTTTTTATCACGGGACCTAAAATAATTTAAATTGCAATAAAGTTCGTAATAAATTAATAGATTTAAAATATCTAAAAACCCACGTTATTAAATTTCCTAAAAATAAGAAAATAACCCTACGGGGCTGAGAGAGGGGCCACTCAAAACGTGGGGGCGTATATTATTTGAGGGATTATTTATGGGATATATTTACATGACGTGTATAGATCTTGGGTGTAACTTGCAAAGATACGCCCCCACGTTTTGAGTGGCCCCTCTCTCAGCCCCGTAGGGTTATTTTCTTATTTTTAGGAAATTTAAAAACGTGGGTTTTTAGATTTTTTAAATCTATTAATTTATTTTATTATTTTTTCGTATCCCATTCAGCAAACCCTTTCGTTTAATACCCATATCATGTGCATTTCAAATAGTCAATCCGCCATCTTGGATGCCCGCCATATTGGATTTAAGTCACGTGACTATTTTTTTTTCGTGTTTTTGACAGCAACCCCTTCATTTGATACCCATATCATGGGGGTGGATTTCAAACAGCCCGTCCGCCATCTTGTGGAGGCCGCCATATTGGATGTCATCAGAACTTAGAGCGTGTGCAAAATTTCAGCCTGCTAGCTTATCGGGAAGTGCCTCAAAATTGAGTTGCAAAAGTCCAACCGGAACGACAAACAAACAAACAAACAAACAAGAAAAGTGAGTTTATAAAAACGTGGGAAAATGGACTTATCTACAACATTATTTTTTGTTTATGCGAAACCCGATACCCGATACACCTGTCTGTCCAATATTTTTGTGTAAAGAATCTATGTACAAAATTTTAAAACCGTATCATAAAAAATCACAAAGTTATAAGCTTGTATATTACCTGGTTGTCAGTTCAAAAACATGCTCATTTCGCGGTACACCCGCGTAAACCGCGTCTCCTGTGTTATACACTCGTGATAATAGTTTGGCAATAGGTACCTAACCGTACGGTGATTGTATTGTAATTAACTGGTAATAAAATTTAATTAAAATATTTTTGAAAAAAAATATAACAAGGTGTAAAAATTATTGGAATCGAATCAGTTACTGATTCTGAACAACCTATATTCAGGTTTCGCATATACTAAAAATAATGTTGTATAGGTTCGTCATCATCATCATCAGCCTATAATGTTCCCACTGCTGGGACACAGGCCTCCCTCCTCTCTTTGAGAGGGAGTGGGCCATAATCCACCACGCGGGCCCAGTGCGGATTGGTAGATGTCACATGTCTTCGAATTTGATGGTTCTAAGTTCTAACACATGCATTCGCCGGTTTCCTCACGATGTTTTCCTTCACCGTTTTGAGAGCAGTGGTGATGAAATAAATTACACAAAGTAATGCGCCAGGCTGGGTTCGTACCCACGACCTATAACTCGGAAGTCGGGGCCTATACCACTGGGTCACCCCTGCTCTACAATCTATAGGTTGCCATAATAAAAAAAATTACGAAAATTATTGCAATTCATATATAATTCTGCTAAAGTAGCCATTTTATTAGAAGGGCCATTTGCTTACAGCCCCAGTTCTGGCGTTATGACTAAGGGCTGGTTTTTCAATAGTCAGATAACCGTTAACTGAGGAATAAAAAAATGGCGGTTTGACAGCTTATCTATGGAAAATATGTCATACCTACCGTTATTTTTATTCCTCAGGTAACGGTTAGCTGACTATTGAAAAACCAGCCCTAAGTCTGAGAAAATGTTGAGTAAGCCAATTCTGTCTAAAGACAGACCTACTTATTACTTATTGGGGCAACATTTTAGTAATTTGTGTTACAAGTTAATAAATTGTGACAAAATTTTACATTCATCACGAAAATAGATAGAAAGATCTAATTTGTTTGTTAAGCTGGTTAGAAATTGGATACATTCTACCTGGAAACACCTTATTAAATTAACACAGAAACCAGAGGCGTAGCGTGCCTTGGCGGGGCCCCGTATAAAAATTTGTTTGGGGGCCCTTAGGTAGAGTAAAGATTTATCACTCAAGAAAAAAAAATGCTTTTCTCTGTATCTACGCCGAAATATAAACAAAAATTAGACAAAGGTCATCAAAAAAAATTCTAGATGCGGCTGATCAGTCCAGAGGTCGGAATTAGGTAGAGTTAGTACTTACATCGAAATGTTGATACTAATATGGATCTTCCCGGGATTTCTAATAGACAATCTCGTGCTCAAAACAGTATTAGGTACATACAAATAATAATAATAAAAACACAGAGAGATAGATTAGACAAATAAAGTGTAAAAGTAAATAACTATTTTATTTACTAAATCATTAAGTTTTTACTAATTTTTTGATTACGCACGTTGGGGGCCCCGTATAATTGATACGGCAGATACGGCGGTAGCTACGCCCCTGACAGAAACATGCATTGATTATAACTTTAAATATGAGTCAGTTATAAAATAATGAATAGAAATGAGATATTTTCAAAAACAATGGGCAAAAGACAACAAAACATACTAAAATAATATTTACCTTAAAAGCACGTTGGACATGCTTAAGGAGTCGTCTACTTCTCTAACCTATGAAATAGCTGATAAATAAAATAATAAATTAAAATATGGTTAAATGTAGAAAAAAAACAAAATACCAAAGAAGCATAGGAGGTTAGCTTTAGAAGAATGAATTAATGAAATGTTTTCTCTCAAAGAACATATTCTGGCTGTATCATTTAACAAAAAAAAGAAACAGTTTTATTTTGAAAAAGAAAATTGTATCATTGTAATTTATTTTATACAGGAAAAGTAGGTATTTATTTTTTTTAATATGGGAAAGTAAAGTCGCCATATTCAACATAACAATGCACTTATTTAAAAAGCTTCATTTTACAAATAAAGCGCAGCAAGAAATAGTAACCCCAAAAAACAATAGAATATAAAAAGAAGCATAAAAAACACTAATATGCTACACTTTGTTGCAGAAGCAAGTCACTAAGGACACTCTTACATTTGATAGGTTTCTCTTGAGGCACAGTACACCACGGGAAACATGTTCCCAATGCATCCAGATGTTCATAAGTATCCACCATTACACCCACTATAAAATAATGTTAGGGGAAATGTTATACTACATTATGAATATAGGTTCTAGTCACTACAGGACGTATGTACAGTAGATGGTGTAGGTTTTATTATACAAAGTGCTTTGGAGACAATATGAATAGTCAATTTCTTCCATCGAAAAACCCTGTTTTGAGACTTGAGTATGCCTAACCATCACAAGGCACTTTTAATTGATAGACTTTGATATAAAACTTAGTTAAAAAACAATGAAATTTAATAAATATTTCAAATCAAATTGATGTCTTGATCCCTTCATTAATAATATCATTGACTTGACTCAATTAATGTCATTTAAGATCACCCTGTATAATTATAAATACAACCCCTTTTTTTAATATTAATTTAAAACAAATAATTTAAATACTCACAAACAGAAGACACCTGTTTTACATACTGCACGGCAATTCTTTTCAGATATTCCGCGTGTTCCTCGGAGATGAACAATGCCATGAAGTTGTGAGACACATAGGGCTCCAGCTTCAAGGGGCAGTTTGGAGGGTCTCCGACTTTTTCAACAACATGCTTCACCGCTTTTCCTAGTTGTAGTGATGTTTCATCTGGAGCCTGCGCAAAAATTTTAAATCATCTATACTAATATTATAAAGAGGTAAAATTTGTTTGTTTGTATGTAGGGGGTAATCTTCGAAAGTAATGAACCAATTTTTAAATTTTTTTCACTAGTCGTAAGCTACATTATTCGTGAGTGCTATAGGCTATAAATTATAAAGATATCATGTATATTTTACCGCACAATAAAGTGGGCACGGGTCAGCTAGTTTTGTTATAAAACCCATAACTGATGAGTTGTTGGCATTCACATCAAATTTTTAGCTTATATTATTTGATTATCAAAAGAAGACTCTCTTTACAAACTTTTTACTCTTTAATCAAGACTATGAGAGCTTTCAATGACAATTTTACGTTGTGTTGGCTTCAGGCCAGAATCCGGAAATGCTACATTTTTATTAAGCAGCGCAGACATTTATTTTCAGTAGTTTTTCTTGTATGCCCAGCTGGTCCAAGACTTCCCCATTTTATTTAAAAAATATCTATGTATACAGCTTCAGAGAAAACTCACCACCTTTAGTAGTGATGTCACTATCGGGTTGAGATTTCTCAAAAGCATTCCATACAACCTCTGGCTAGGACCTTCCCTGTGGTCTACATTAATGGTTGGTATATACACCGTGTTCTTCACGTTATCCATAAACTTTAGCAAATACTTCTATGGCTTTTACAAATCAAATCCAACAAAGGAAGTAGTACTTAAAAAGGCTTCGTTACAAAGATATTTGTAATTTCATTTAATGAAATTTAATTGAGCTATGCAGTGAGAAAGTATCTTAATTTGGCCTATGTTGCCGCTTAGTGCAATTAAAATGATAAATCTATCAAATACTATTTGCATTTCATTTGCACGTACGAGAGGAACCCGAGAGTTAGCGAAGAAATACGATCATTTGCGATAACGAATCTTTCAAAGAGATTAAACTGGTCGCTATGGATACCTAAGTTTTTATTTGTCATTGTTTGTCATGCATGATTTTAACTGTCAGGATTATTGTTTATTGTAATTTGCTTTTGGGTTTCCGACTAATTTAATCAATCATTTTGATTACAACTTTCACTATGCCGCACGAATATTCTGCTCAACACCAAGCTGATATTCACTTCGTCTACGGTTTCTGTGACGGAAATGCTACAGCAGCTGTGCGAGAGTACCAACGGCGATTCCCTGGTCGGCGCGTTCCTGATATACGAACATTTATTAACATACACAGGAGATTTTGTGAGATCGGAATTAGACCACGCCGCCCTGAACGAGCAATCAATTTGAGCGTCGCTCAAGAAAACAGAATAATGAACCTTATTATTCATGATCCTACACTCTCAACGAGACGCGTTGGGAGAATCGTGGGTGTATCTCATAAGCTAGTGTGGAAACTGTGGAAAAGATATGGTTTGCATGCCTACCACTACAGAAAATCCCAAGGCATAATACCACCTGATCACTTCTCAAGAATTGTTTTTTGCCAGAGAATGAATCAAGAACTGATAAATAATAGAATAAGCAATGTGCGACCTCCTTAGTTTTTAGAAGAGTCTAAAGTCAATATGTTTTGTTTGTTAAAAAAAATATAACTGTCTTGTCTGACATTCCTTGTGAATAAAATTCATGGTATATTTCCACTGCTGGGTTTTACTCTATTTGGTCACGGGCCCAGTATGCCCAGGAAATGATATTGTGTAACAGTTATAAGTAATTATGGAGCTATCAAAAGTGCAAATTGCAAAACTTGAAGGCACAAATTGGTCACAATGGAAATACCGAATGTCCGCTCTTCTAAGAGGAATAGACGGTTTGGTTGATATTGTAGAAGGTAAAATAAAGAGACCTGAAGAACCTGTACGTGGGGCTGGTGATGCAGCTGCTGCAGATTTGGTCGTTTATGAGAACAATTTGAGCAAGTACAACAAGTTGGATAGCACGGCTTTATTAATTATAACAAACAATATTGCGGATGAAACGTTAGACAAGGTCATAAGATTTTCAACGTCCAAGGAAGTATGGGATGAATTGCATAGATTATATGAAGGCGTCAGTGAAGATCGTCTGTATGATTTATGTCTGCAATTCTTCAGTTACAAAAAGGATCCGGTTGATGATATGGTAACGCACATCTCAAAATTGAAAAATATCTGGTACAGATTAAGACAAGAATTAATAAAAGAAGAAGGAGTTAAGGAACTTCCAGATATATTATTAATTTGCAAGATCTTAGATACATTACCTGAAAAATATTTTTCATTTAAAGCGAGCTGGTTGCTGATGTCGAAAAAGGATCGGACTATTGAAAATATTACGAGTCAATTGTGCGCACATGAAAAAGCGCTAAGTAACAACGGAAAAGACGGCGAGTCTAGTTGTGATGCTCTTGTGGTGAAAACGAAGAAATTTACGAGGAAAGGTGACATGACTCCAGGGACAAATAAAAAGGTTAAATGCTACAACTGTAAGGAAGTTGGACATATTAAGAAAGATTGCCCTAAGAGGAGTGTATCTCGTCAAGTTGTAGATGACAATAAAGGAGTTAACATGATGTTATCGACGGTGAATTCAGCAGAATCTGGGATAGATCGTGATCACTGGTATGTAGATAATGGTGCTACAAATCATGTGACGATGCGAGCAGATTTGTATCAAGATTTTAAATATTTTGATGTGGATCACACTGTAACAACGGCTGATGGAAATGTGTTAAAGGCCATTGGGCAAGGTTCACTAAACATTGAAGCTGTAGTTAACAAAAAGGTTGTCAAGTCAACATTGAGAGATGTTTGGTATGTTCCTCAAATTAGTAAAAATTTGTTTTCTGTGTTGTCGACACATGATAGAAATCCAGGAAGCTTGTTCGAGTCGCGGATCACTACTTGTTCAATGATAATTGATGGTAAAATTACGGTTACAGGACATAGAGAACGGCATGGAGGTCTGTACAGGCTTGATTGTAAGATTGTACCGCCATCTAAGTTAACTGTGAATTTGGTACAGAAAGTAGATTTGCTGCAACTCTATCATGAACGTATGGGTCACCAGAATAAAAGGCATGTGAGAAGTCTAATCGAGAGGGAACTCGGCATAAAAACAAAGGAAACTGGAGAACTATGCGAAGGTTGTATTTTTGGAAAGTCCCACAGATTGAAGTTCGGTGTACGGGAAAAAGCCACTAAGCCTGGAGAACGCATACACACGGATGTGTGTGGTCCATTCCCTTTGTCGATATCGAAATATCGCTACTTTGTACTGTTCAAGGATGAGTTCACGCGCTATAGGTTTGTGTACTTTCTTCGAGAGAAGTCAGAGGTACATGAGAAGCTCAAAGAAATGTTGGCATCTGCTAAGGTAGCTGGTCATACAGTGAAAGAAGTATTGAGTGACAATGGTGGCGAATTTGACAATCAGAAGGTACGAAAAGTATTGACAGATATGGGTATAAAACAAAGATTAATCATGCCATACACGCCTGAACAAAATGGCTGTAGTGAAAGGGACAATCGCACGATTGTTGAATCAGCGCGAGCAATGATGCATGCACATGAGGAACTGCCTCAAATGTTGTGGGCTGAGTTGGTGAATACTGCCGTCTATATTTTAAATAGGACAGGTCCAACTACAGTGGAACACAAGTCGCCATTTGAGCTTTGGGTTGGTAAGAAGCCACAAATTAAGCAGTTAAGGATCATCGGATCGCATTGCTATGCACATGTACCAAAGCAGCAAAGGAAAAAGCTACATAAGAAAGCAGTGAAATGCGTCCTTATTGGATATGATAATGACGATGGATATAGACTTTGGAATAGCAAAGATAACATGCTGGTAAGGTCCAGGGATGTAACCTTCGATGAAAAACCCTTAGGTACGGAAACTCCTGTGAAAAGTTCTACAGAAACTGAATTTGAAATTCTTTTGGACTTGCAACAGTCACATAGCAATAAAAATAATCAGAATGCGGATACTCCTTTCAATGGTGGAACTTTTGACAAAAGTGTTATTCAGGAGAATGTTCAAGGTGTTGGTACTGAAACTAGGGATACTGAATTAATTAGAACAGATGAAAACACAGAGTTTGTTGGTAGAGAAGATGTTCCAGTTGAAGATTTGGATGCATTTGATGACGCTAGGAGTGATGTTTCTGAACACAGTATTGAGTTAGGGGGAGATACAAGGGAAGTAAATGACGATCATACCACAGATGAAATTTCTGAACAAGAAATTGTGAGACATGGAGAAAAGATTTTAAGAGACAGATCGTTACTTCGTCCACCTGTAAAACTCAAGGACTATGTTTTAAACATGGCTAGTTGTGGTTACAAAGAACCAAGTAGCTATAAAGAAGCTATTAAAAGCACTGAACGGGATCTTTGGGAAAGAGCAATGAACTGTGAGATCAATTCTTTAAATGAGAATAAGACTTGGGTCTTAGTGTCACTTCCAAAGAATAGAAAGGCTATACCATGCAAATGGGTATACAAAGTGAAACTGAATGCTGACGGTTCCGTAGACAAATACAAAGCCAGACTTGTGATTAAGGGGTTTAGCCAGAAAAAAGGGATTGATTACGATCAAACTTTTAGTCCAGTGGCTAAGATGGCAACAGTCAGAAGTGTATTGGCAGTCGCAGCCAATGAGAACATGTCAATGATGCAGTTTGACGTCTCGACGGCATTTTTGTATGGAACACTTGAAGAGGAGATTTTTATGAAACAGCCCGAGGGCTATGATGATGGTTCCGGTCGGGTGTGTTTACTGAAAAAGAGTCTCTATGGCTTGAAACAAGCTCCAAGATGCTGGAATAGGCGGATCTTGGACTATCTTAAAGAAATTGGATTCAAAGTTAGTCATTCAGATCCTTGTTTATTTGTAAGGATGACACCGGCTGGAGGTAAACTTATTGTTGCCTTATATGTTGATGATGGACTGGTGGCTGCTACAAGCCAGGACCTTATTAACGAGTTTATAGGACAAATGAAAACTAAGTTTAAAATAACTACAAAGGCTGCGTCATATTTTCTAGGCATTGAAATAGAGAAGACTGATGATGGTATCAAAATATCTCAGGGATCTTATACAAAGAAATTACTAAAAAAATATGGAATGGAGTCTTGTAGGCCGGTGGCAACGCCAATTACAAAAGACGATCAATGTCTTAGCCAGCCATGCCAGTCATGTGATGTCAGTTTAATCACTGATTACAGACAAGTTGTTGGCGCTTTAGCTTATTTAATGATTGGAACGAGGCCTGACATTGCATTCGCAGTGAGTATTGTTTCGAGGAGCCTCGAAAACCCGAACGAAAAGGATTGTGTCCGACTGAAAAGGATACTGCGGTACTTGCAGTATGCACCAGAAAAGGGCATATTATACAAAAAGGATTACAAAACAGGCATATTGGAAAGTTATTCAGATGCAGATCATGGTGGTGATATGAATACGGGGCGTTCCACTACTGGCGTAGTATGCATGTATGCAGGAGGTGCCGTTTCATGGATGAGCCAGCGCCAGACAAGCGTGGCTATATCTACCACTGAAGCAGAGGTTGTAGCTGCCAGTGAAGGCGCTCGAGAAGCAATTTGGCTATCGAGAGTTATTGGAGATATGACCAAATTGAAAGGTGTGCCTATTCTACGGGTAGACAATGAAGCTGCAATCAAACTGGCTGAAAATCCGGAGTACCACAAACGTACTAAACATATCCGGATTAGACACTTCTTTGTCAGGGAGATGGTCACAGAAGGACAGCTAAATGTAAGCAAGGTTACGACTGAAGATCAACTTGCTGATACATTTACCAAGGCTTTAACCAGAGTAAGGTTGCAGAAGCTTTTAAAGTCAATTGGTCTTCATTGAGAGAAGATAATAGAATAAGCAATGTGCGACCTCCTTAGTTTTTAGAAGAGTCTAAAGTCAATATGTTTTGTTTGTTAAAAAAAATATAACTGTCTTGTCTGACATTCCTTGTGAATAAAATTCATGGTATATTTCCACTGCTGGGTTTTACTCTATTTATAAATAATCCAATACTGCTTCAAAAAATTCTTTGGATGGATGAAGCCCAGTTTACAAGAGCGGGAGTATTCAATTCCAAAAATCAAGTGCAGTGGCATGAGAGCAACCCGAATTTACATTGGCAGGCGTCACATCAAACTGAATTCTCTGTAAACATGTGGGCTGGTGTTTTTAACAATCAGCTGATCGGCCCTATTGAGATTCCCCACCGCCTAAATGCTGACAATTACTTAGAGTTCCTAAGAAACGTCACTAGCTTCGAATTTTTCGAACAAGTGGATCTTCAAACTCTGCGAACCATGTGGCTCCAACATGATGGGGCCCCTGCACATTATGGCACACAAGTGCGTGAATATTTAAATGCAACGTTTCCTGGCCGTTGGATTGGACGAGGTAGCACAAATATCGCATGGCCAGCTAGGTCCCCAGATCTGACTCCTTTAGATTTTTATGTCTGGGGAACCTTAAAGGAGAAGGTGTACTCCGTACAAATTCAGAACCGTGAACAGCTCTTAGATAGAATATCTCAGGCTGCTGAACAAATAAGACAAATGTCTGTAAATTTAAATGGCCAAATTAGGACTCGTTTGAATATTTGTGTCGAAAAAGAAGGTGGTCATTTCGAAAACTTTTTACATTAAATTTATTTTTTGCTTTTTAGAGTTTATTTTTTATTAATAAAAATATTTTTGAATGACATTACGGCTGACGTAGTTGTCTAACCTACAGTGTTATATGGATCTTTGGACACTCCATTGAGGTTGACAGGAGAGCGCTCATTTGTGAAATGTATTGAAAAATAAGATGGTGGCGTTAGTTCTGATGTTGCCCACGCAACAAGTGTGCTTATAAATTATAATTATTCTACTCAAATGCATAAAAAAAATATGCTGTGATTACCATTTATCTTAATTTGACCGAGACCTATCTTTTGAGAGTATTTTTACGAATGTACGTGAGCTCTAAGCGTGGTCCCCAGATTGCGTGTTGAGCTGCCCCTCTTTTAGTCAATAATTTTGAGATTGAATGTTCGTTACTTAAGCCGAAACGGCAGAATGGGAAGATAATTATGGTAGCCTACTCCCCTTCCCGTCGTTGGAGGTCCGGCGTTGCTTTAAGCCTAGACTAAAAATAAGGACTGCAGAAACGTTTTGCGAAGGCTGCATGTCGTGGGAAGAGGTTATCATGATTTGGTTATGGAATTTTGTTTTTTTTTTTATTCCTCAATTAAAAAGACAATTCGAAATACGTATCTACCTGCTTGGTAGCCTTATACGTTCTCTTTAGATAAGTATAGTACATTGACAGTGCTATGAGGAACGAGATAAAAAATCAAAGAAACTGTTTTGACAAGTTTCAGCCCGCCAAATGTTATGAATGAAAATACGACGTTGCCAATTCGGATAAAGAGGCATGCATATCGTATTATTTATGTCTAGGTATTTAGTTTGTATGAAAATTAACAAAAAATAAAAAATAAGAATTTATTAATGTGTCCATAATGAAAAATGCTTACTTCCGTGGTCTGAACATCTGGTCGAAGTTTATGTATATCGTCCGGAACACGGTGTATAATAAAAAACAGTTACCTTAAAAAATGAAACAAGAGTAATATGAGGGGGAAAGTTATGTGCTCCGTTCCAGCCAGAGATTTCTTTAGATTTCTCCCAAAATTCCAGCAGCTGATTTAGTAGGGGTCCAGTGGGACTAGCGTAGAAGATGTATTCTCTCGGCTCGTCTGAGTCAATGTAGGCATCGTTCACATGAGTCAGAAGCCAATCAGATGCCAGTTGGACACTGCGGTTACCAGTTGCTGACAGTGCTTTTAGTCTGAAAATAATAGGTTTTTCTTAGAATGCTAAATTCAGATGTGAGCAGAAGAATTTTCATGATATCTTCTTTAAGATTAGGGCAAAAAAGGTTGAGTTAGAATATGTAAATTAAATTAATAAATAGCAAGATTTCAACTTTTAATTTTAAATGTAAGACAATACAGAGACTTGAGCAGGGAGTCATGTAGTTTCAGGTGTAGGACCCCATTTATAATTAACGGACTAATTGAATAAAAACTTGTAACATAAAATATGTAAATGAGAAAAATGTATCTTACGCCCGGTGCCTAGGGAATCCCATCTGTAACAGTATTTGAAGCGGAGAGGCATCTTGTTTTGCTTTACTCGAAGAGGATACTTTCCGAGGGGGAAGATTAGCCATTTTTACAAAATGACTTCGTAAATTACACCAAACTCGCTGCATAAAAACAATCCATGAAAACTGTAATTCCCATCAATCAAACAAACATTTTCTCTAATAACTGTCAAACTCAATTGACAATATTTGTCAAAATAGCTGTCAAGTGGCATAGACATTATAGAGACGATAGAGATCAATAAGTCCGGGAATCGAATCTCATTCCGGGATTTGGATCACGTCTGTCTCTGAAGGCTATGCTTGGACAAACTATAGGAACCAATCATCCATTCGATGGTGTTATGGTGAAAGAAATCCTTTCAAATGGTCTAGGTCATTTACAGCTTGACATAAAAATGTAGAAAACCGGAAGTCGCCACTGTCTTCGCGCTACCAGCACTTTGAATGATTTTATTTCACTTATTACGTTAGTTTTATGGCACAATAATAAATCTAACAAACCTGCGGTCTTTGTTTACATCAAATATCAAAGATTTTAAAACGCTGCCAGAAATAAAAATTTTAGTTCCGTTTCAATCCGTTCTGGCCAAGCTGTACATTTCGGTATTTAACTTTGTACAGAGAACTAAGTCCTATCTGTGGTCCTATCCAATCACTATTTAGTAATTATTCGTCTATGGCCACTTTGTTCGTGGTTCCGTTTGGAACTGTCTTATGGGTCTTATGTCATTGTCATTCTGTGGAATTGTCAATTTGTCATTTTGATTTGGTTCAGCTTCGGCTGTTGGTTTTGTGTGTGTGGTGCATTTAATTTCAACCCAGAAGCGATATTTAGCTAATTGTCATAAGACATCTGTATCAATATGTATCTCCGATATTATTTGAACGAAAAGGGTGAAAGGCAGTACACCTTATCGGTAAATGTTCATTGTAACCTTTTATAACCTAAAAATCACGTGTTTGTTTACAAATATTATTTTGTATTTAAAACCTTCTTAAAAAAACAAACAAGTTTCTGAATGTGTTTCTGGATAATAAGTTATAATGTCGAAATAACTAGGTCTCCAGTAAGGTGACCCTTTAACCGGTATCTTGTATGTAATTGTAAACCTCATTGATTAAATTAGCGCCACACCGTCTAATTTCTAAAATTAGCAAGTACAGTTAAGTAATGAGCGACTTTATTGTTCACAGACGATTGATCCTTATGGCAAGCCTACTATATCAGCTCATCCAGGTAAATATCATTCTGCAATCTTAAACATTGTTTAATGACTCCCTATGTGGTGTGTGGTACCAGGTTTCCAAAAATCTACTATAAAATTAGTGAGGATAAGAAATAAAAAATATCTACTAAATAGATGCACTGGCCAGTGGTGAATTTGAGTGGTATTTGGCACACGAAAGTTAATAATTTGGATAAAAAATAGTGTTTAACCTGTTTTGAACCAATCCCAAATGGTCAACAGAACATGGTTTAATAAGTAAACAAATATTTTCAGGATACATTTCATTCTCCTTAATCTACCTAAACAATATTTGATTTACAAAAGCTGGTTTCATTCATATCTAATTTTGAGCTGTAGAAAATAGCTGTATGTAGCAGAAGTAAAATTATTGGAAATGACCTTTCCCATGCCGCTGTTTGATTTGATCCCCACTTCCTAAGACACCCTGTATAGATACTGTTTCTGAAAACATCATCACCTGTTCTGTCTGACTGATAAGTGAAAAGAATACTGGAATATTCCCTAATATTTGCTTTTGCGTTTCAGCTCGCTTCTCCCCTGAAGACAAGTACTCCAGACAGAGAATAACTATCAAGAAGAGGTTTGGACTCCTTCTCACACAACAACCTGAACCTATACTATAAGATGATATTATAATAAGTTTTAATTATAAGTTACACTTTATTTTTGTTGTTTTATTCTATTACCTAGGTAAGATCTTTCACAGTGGAGCACACCGTGCAGGACTGCCCCGCTTGGGCAGAGAACCGCCGTGTCCTCACGGAGGCGATAGGCGGAGACCTCTCGCGCCCGGCATTGGTCGAGGCCATGCTGCGGGGCGAGACAGAGTGGGAAGCGGTAGCCTCCTTCTGCAAAGAAGTTATGTTCGCGAAGGAGGAGGTGGGCCGCGAGAGGGAAAGGAAAGAGCCCTCCCTCCGCCCCAACCGAAGTGGTAGACGCCCACGGCGTCGGACGTCGGCAGACGATCTCCGGCCACCGTAGGCGCGGGCATGCGGACAGCGAGTAAAGGGCAACTCGCTGCCCGACCATGGACCATGCCCGGGTCGACGGCGCGTCGTGTTCCACGCGCGCCTCAAAGAGCGTCAGCAAAAATGACGGGGCCCCCTCTCAGAGGGCCAAAGCCTGCCGGGGCCGCGGGACTTATTTCCTTACCGTGACCCCGGAACATAAAGGGCTATTGAAGGACACCGTGGATTTTAGTCAGTACAAGTCTGACAGTACCTCCCGCCCTGCCCGGGGTGGGAGGACTCATTGATGATGACATGACTTTACCAAGCTAAAAAAAAAAAAAAGTGAAGATCTATAGGTGTACACATCTTCCTGTCCTTTTCTTATATTCTACTAGCGACCCGCCCGGACTCCGCACGTGTGTAATCTCTACTCCATTATGCATATTATATAACCTTCCTCTTGAATCATTTTATGTATTACAAAACTGTATCAAAGTTGTTGCGTAGTTTTAGTAGCAGATCTAAGCATACATAGGGACAGACAGACTGCGGGTAACTTTGTTTTATACTATGTAGTGATTTGGGGTTGGCGCAACACGGTAACTGGGTAACTGACAATTATTCATCATTTAGATATAAAATACTGTATAAAAGTCTATCCTACACGCTCCAAGAACTCTCATACAAGTTAGACCTTAAATCACATTGTGGTATTCACAGAACATAATATACTCTAAAGGAGGTGGTATTTGTTTGATCAACAGATAGTCTGCAATTTCTTGCATTGTCCTATTGAGCCTTTCTTGAACCAAAAATTCAAAATGATAGTAATAATGATAGCCAAGTTGCATTCGTCGGCGGTACTGAATACCTACGCGCGTCGTTTTTCGTATTCCGTACTTACCCAAAGGGTAAAACGGGACGGGACCATTTTTTTTTTATGTGGTATCATCAAATGAGTCCTCCCACCCAGGGGCAGGGCGGGAGAGACTGTCAGACTTGTACTGACTAAAATCCACGGTGTCCTTCAGTAGCCCTTTCCGTTCCAGGGTCACGGTAATTCGTTAGTCCCGCGACCTCGTGATATGCGCTTAAGTACAGCGTTCAGAAAGAACACAAACAGTTACCCATGCATGTCCTCCACCCGTTGTATCTAACTTTAGGCGTTTTGTTTTTGCCGTTTTATGGAGAATGGGTGCGCCCACCGTTGAGTCCTGCCCATATATTTTTACTTCCCCGGCACCGGCAAGGAAACGAAAGTACAAAATGAGATTCATTGCGACGAGGCCCACTGGCCCAGTGGCCTGGTGATGATGTGACCAGCCGCAACGCCTAGGGTGCGGTGTCGTTGTTGGTTGGGAACTTGGGATGTGGCTGCGAAATGGTTAGTAACACACGAGGTCGATAATGAGACCAAAATGTAGTCTTTCATATTTTATTTATGAAATATGCGCCTTGAGTATTATTATTACTGTACTCTGTGGCCTTGAGCATTCTGATGTACTATTTATTTCCATGCAATCAATCTCAGTCCTTCAAAATGTCATGGCTGTCAGTGTCAATGTCAATTGCAAACGTCTAATGAAATTGTCAAAGGAGTTCTCGATTTGTTGTTTTTGAGTAAATTTAAATTAATTTTCAAGTAATAGAACTAATAGAAAGAGAAACTAAAACTGAAAAATGTCCTATAAAAAAGAGGACCTAAAGCTCTACTGGAACAAAATTAACTATGCCTTTCCAATTCTCAACGACACTATGTATACCGAATGTAGTAATGTGGAGTACGATGAGATTCAACAAATAATCGTCGGTCTCGGCATTCAGATCAAAATACGAGATATTGTTCTCCTCCACATCGAGAAATATTTGCGGCAGCATGTAGCCCCTTCTTTCTGGTCAAAGTTTATCCAAACACTAGAGGATGTGAAGGGCTTTCAACTATTCAAGTCTGCTGTGAATGATCTATACGACGTTGTGTCTAACTTTTCAGGAATATTACAAAGACTGACCATACTAAACAATAGCTGTAACGACAACAAACCTATTTATGGTGAGAAAGACATTACTTCAGGATTCAAACAACTTCTTAGAGCAACACTGCTGTCTCAGTTACCTTTGGGCTTTGATGTGATCATAAATTGTTTCTACAAAGTATCTTTCAATGTCTTTGACAATGAATATGAAAAGAATGATATGGGTGAAGATGTCATGTGCAACGGATGCTTGAACGAGTGCTCAGACTGTAACTGCATGTATATAGTAAAGGTTTTTCATGATACCAACAGAAAACTGATGGAGTTACAACTGCTTGAAAGACTGACTGGTCAAATGCTCACAACCTTCATACAGATGAGGGTAGATTCTCACATTCAAAAGCTTTGCACTGGATCATTTGATATGTCATATATAGGATTGTTGGAAAACTGGCTTGATACAACCGTCATGTCATGGCTAACTAGGATTTACTGTGGCGGAAACTCAAAACCCTCACCTGATGATAAACATACTTTAAATGCTATGGCTAAGTTCAAGCAAAAATTAAGTTACTTTTTATACCACAGCTATACAAATTTAAGAATAGACCAACTTTTTAATATAATAATAGAATACCCAGACTCACAGCCTGCCATTGATGATATTAAAATATGTTTGGAAAAGACTGACCTCAGGTCGATGTTGTGTACAAACTTACAAACTGCCCTTGAAACTAGACTGCTGCACCCCGGTGTGAACACTCCTGACATTTTAACTGCCTATGTCACTACTATCAGAGCTCTGAGACATCTTGATCCATCAGGAGTGATACTTGAAACAGTCACCAAGCCAGTTAGAGATTATCTAAGGAACAGAGATGACACTGTGCGCAGTGTGGTCAGCAGTCTCACTGAGGAAGGCGCGGGCAGTGAGCTTGCTGAAGAGTTAGTCAAGTTTGCTGCAGAAGCTGATGGTGACAGTGACAAAGATGAAGCTTGGGATGAGTGGAACCCTGACCCAGTAGAAGCTGAACCTACTGTTGACTCCAGTGACAGGAGAGCTAATGATATTATATCTATGCTTGTCAATGTATATGGCAGTAAGGAATTATTTGTAAATGAATACAGAACACTCCTAGCAGACAGATTGTTGGCACAGAGTGCTATAAACACAGAGAAGGAAATCAGATATTTGGAATTACTGAAATTAAGATTTGGAGAATCACAACTTCACTTCTGTGAAGTAATGCTCAAAGATATATCAGATTCGAAAAGAATTAATGCACTCATACAACAAGACAAGGAAATAGAAATTTTGAACAAAAAGTTTACTTCAAATGCAATGATTTTGTCTGCTCAGTTTTGGCCTCCTTTTAAAGATGAGAGTTTGGAGTTACCAGAGCAAATAAAAAAGCATTTTGAGGCATACACAAAATCATTTGAAGCTTTAAAAGGAAACAGGACCTTAAACTGGAAACCACATCTTGGGAATGTTAATATTGAGATAGAAATTGGAGATAAGAAATTAGACTTGACAGTGTCGCCATTCAATGCAACATTGATAATGCATTTCCAGGATAAGCCAGAATGGTCGATAGATGAACTGCACCAGGTCATGAAAGTGCCTGTCACCATTTTGAGGAGGAAAATAACATATTGGCAATCAATGGGCCTAATTACTGAGAAGACTTCTGACCACTTTGTTTTGGTTGATGGTTCTGATGGGAACAAGGCTAACGTAGCAACCAATCAAGTCCAGGAGATGATGTGTGAGGATGATGAGACAGAAAGTGTCATGGCGTCTGCCCACGACCAGAGAGAAGGGGAACTTCAAGTGTTCTGGTCATACATTGTAGGAATGTTGACTAATTTAGATTCTCTTCCACTAGATCGTATTCATCAGATGTTAAAGATGTTTGCGTCGCAAGCTCCAGGGACAGAGTGCAGTCTTCAAGAGCTCAGGCAGTTCCTGGATACGAAAGTGCGAACCCACCAGCTCGTTTATCAAGGAGGCATGTATAAGTTGCCTAAGACATAGATAATAAGGATTGTAATTGAATAAATAATTACACTGTAATCAAATCTGTTGTTCTTTACAACAAACATAAAATTATTTTATTTGTCATGTTGGCTCACTCACTCCTCTCATATAGAGGGCTGACTCCCAGCAGTGGGAACATTATAGGCTGATAATGATGATAAAGGCGTGGGCCCACCCAGCGCACGGAGAAGCTACGCACGTGTAATGAGCTTCGCTTTGTAAGAAAATGTATGTGGTTGTGTCCACTGGAACCCACCGAGGCTACGCATGAATTGACGTCATTGATACATGCGTGGCTTGCTCGATAGGCGGTTACATAGCTCAACGCTGGTCTACGTTTGGAGTACACGAATATGACCCACGACTATGTACAGCTCGCTTATCGCAGCGCAGTTTTCAGTCATACACCTTGTGGAACGGACGCGTTTTATGTGCGTAGCCTCTCCGTGCGCCGTGCCACGATATACACAGTCGTTGGTCTTCGTGTAGGTACTCCAGTGGAAACGTAAACCCACGTCGTCAACCAAATTAATACACGCATCTAAAATGCGCCGAGCCTTGCACAGCATGCGCCGCGGTGGGCCCGCGCCTTAATGGCTCACACATCGCCTCTCAGGCAGAAAGAATAATGTACTTTGATACTTCCTAAGTTTACTGACATTGGTGAAAGTGAGGAAACCTGGACTGGTCATGTCAGAGGCCTGTGGGGATCCCAGAGGTATCTCAGTATACTGTGATACTAGACATGGCTACGTGCTCACACAAGAACAATATTGGTTCACACTGAAACAACTTAAAAAAGTTTAACAAAACTTTATTTTTACATCATTTTAAATATAAAAATTTGGTTACATTAGATAATGTCTGTGGGTTAATATCTGGATTACTTATTATAAGTGACAATTCTCGAAGCTATTTCAATCAACAAATACTAGCAATAATAAATTAGCTGTAATAAGTTATAAGTAATACCACCACAATGTTTTAATAAAATATAACATTTTAATACTTAGTGTTGCAATACATAATCTTGTGTCAGTCTTAACAACTATAAAAATACTGTTTAAAATTAAAATGTGGAAATAATCATTAATTTGATTAATAAATAATAATTACTATTATAATGAATAATAAAAACTAAGAGATACTGAGAAACAATACAGATTCTTCAAAAAATATTTTGAATGGAATGCATCAGATAAGTTGATGTGAGTATGAGTACCACAGGTAAACCATAAATGCAAGTCGATTGTTACACAATATTATCACCAAGTTATCTCAATTCATTTGTAGAAAAATGATAGTAGATTCGAAATTACTTTTAAAATAATATAAGAATGGAATGTTTTATGAATAGAAATCTCAGTAGGCGTAAAAATCAAAATAATACCAATATACAAACGGACGGGAGATCAAAGCTCATGTTAAATATCTCCTGAATCACCATACTAGAGCATCTTGTAGGATATATTGTGGAATAAGGACCAGAGACTACGTATTTTTTTTTTATTATAAAAATTTACCTGGTTACTACCATGTACATTTTAGCTTGATATACATACATCCTCTCTAAACAAAAATAAATAATAACAACGAATGGGACTTGATTTAAACCTCAATTATGCAAATAAATAGTATTGTATAAACAAACCTACAACAGTTAAAGCTCTACATCTAGTTTACATATGTACAGAAAACACCAATGTAATGTCGAATGATTGCTGATTACAGTTTGTAAATTTTGAAGACATTTACATAAAAATATTGTGTTAAAACGTTTTGAACATTTTAACTCTACTGTTGCACACTTCAAGCTGCAGCAAGCATGTACATTACATTTTAAATGCAAGACTACAGATATTAAAAGCTTATAAAATATTAAGTACATGAAAATTCCTTTAAGTCCGTTAAGTAGTGCTATAATCTCTCGATGGACGAATTAACTTAAGATACAAAGCGGAGACGTTCACAGAACATTTCGACTGCGATCGGCCTTCAGGTATATTAGCCAAGATAAGAGGAGACCGATACTTTGATCTGGATATTCAACATGTGTTACATTTACTGAATTTTAAATTATCTTATTTTTTGTCCGTATATTTTCTGTCGGAATTAAATCATAATTTAATATATTATTCGATCTACAGCGGTTAGGTAAAAAACAGATCAATACTAACATCACTGACTACTACATTTTACGCACCATTATAGCTTTTAGCGACCGGCTAGTTTTTGCCGCCACTCGCGACGTTCAAGCACCGACGCTTTTCAGCGTACCTACTAACGCCGTGCGAGTGAACGACTTTTGTGAAAGATTGGCGAGACTTACATCACAATATTTCATTTTCGAAATGCATGAGTATGTTGGCCACACGAAGTTTTGCTGGAAACTGAGGTCCTAGGAAGCCGTCAACATGAAGAGGCCTAGTTCAGCTCACCGATTGCGTCGCACTGTGGAGCCGGGGGCGGTGAGGGGGGGCGGGGCCGTGTGCGGGGCGGGGTGCGCGGGGTGCGGCGGACGCTTGAAGGGGCCCAGGCGCTTGGAGGGGCGCGGGGACACGCCGTGGGTGTCGCCGCCGCCGCCCCAGCCACTCGCGCCGTGGTCCAGTAAGGCTGCAGCTAGTCGGCCCGAACCTTGATCTGATAGATAACAAAACATCCATAAGTAACGAGAATATCTTCCGTGGACCATAGACAAAGAAACATTACTTCGTATACAGCATTATCAGTTCAGACGCTTTATGTTAGTTTGATACGAAGCATTATTTCTTCACCTACGTTAGCATATTTTATATTACAGTTGAAGCAGGTTAGGTGGCAGTTGCTCATGTACGATGTTACGTAAGATGGCGTATAAGTACAATGGATGGCGAATGATGATTATGATACCTAACAATTTAAGCGTTATTAATAGCCCAGCCCGAATTATTTTATTGGGTCGGTGTGAAGCTATACGTTTAAGATGATAGTAGCAAGACTCAACAAAAAAAAAAAAAAATAGAATTTCCCCCACACAAAAAGAAAAAAAGATGAACCACCTAAGTTAACGCGTCCATGTCATGTTTAGTGCGCAGGCGGCGCGTGGGGCGGACAGGGGCGGGGTTACCGTGCGGGGCGGGGGGGGCGGGCGCGGGGTCCCGCATGCGCTCCACGAAGCTCTCGAAGGTGCTGGGCAGCGTGTGCTGCGCCACCAGCGCGTCCAGGCTGCGCGCGCGCTCGCTGTAGGCGTGCTGGTACAGCGGCATGGTGGCGCGGACCGCGCGCCCGCCGGAGAACGCCGCGCCGCGCACCAGGGCCGCGCTGCAGCTCAGGCGGATGATGCACTCCTCCCATAGGGGACCGAATACGCATACCTGTGGTGTACAGTAGGATATAACACTATTCCATCCACCATATAAATTACAGATATAATTTATGTATAATGCGATCAACATTTTGTGATTTTTATTTTTGCTAAAGTAAGGTCAAGTTCAATAATACGTGCAAAGTTAAACTGTCATCATCTTTGGCTAGTCTCATTTTTATGAATGCACAAGTGTACGCTTCACACGTTATGTACGCAAATACACTTCATTGCAAATAGACATGATACTCACGTTACGGCTTCGTAGTAAACACACAAGATATCAGTACATCGCAGGACTGTGTGGGCAGTGTGTCTCGTTTGTATGGCCGCCAATGTTCACTAACTAAACAACACTGTATTGCAATAAAAGTAACACTCACGTCCGGCTTCCTCGACACAGTATACCTCAGCAGTCCTCCAGGCAGCGGGTACAGTACTATTAGTACGTCACAGAACTGTGTGGGCAGCGTGTCTCGTTTGTATGGCCGCCAGTGTTCACTAACTACACTGTATTGCAATAAAAGTAACACTCACGTCCGGCTTTCTCGACACAGTACACCTCAGCAGTCCTCCAGGCAGCGGGTACAGTACTATGAGTACGTCACAGAACTGTGTGGGCAGCGTGTCTCGTTTGTATGGCCGCCAGTGTTCACTCCACACTACATGGACCTCGTCGTTACCGAGGTGACGAGTCTGGAAGCACAAAAGATGTTGTATAAAACCAATTTATTGTAATATATTGCATTAATTTGCAGCAGTTTTTATAAATGCATAAAAAGATGAGATTGTCGGTCGTACGACATAAGTACTTTTTTAAAATAAATAATAGTAGTAGTTCTAGTTAGCGATAGATATGAAAATCGATAAATTATTATCTATATTCGAATGAAAATTTTGTTTGATTGAACGCGCTAATCTCGGAAACTACTGGTTTAAATATAAAAAAATCTTTTTGTGTTGGATAGTCCATTTATCGAGGAAACTAAAGGCGCTCTCTCACCGCGAGCATTCACCTGTAATGTAACATAAAAGTGCGCAATTTGATGCTCTGTTGTCTTCGAATGTTCGAATCTATAACTTTACAGGTGAATGCTCGCGGTGAGGGAGCGCCCTTATAGGCTATATAACATTACGCTATGACCGATAGGACGCAAGCAGTTGTTGTAACCCCGGGGAACAGCCAGTAAGTTGGTAGGTCACATACCTTGTTGAGTATAGCATCAGGTGAGTCAGCCGGCATCCTCGTGGCCACGTGGAACAGTGCCTCCAGCGTGAGGCTGGCCAGGTACGGAGCACTCACTCCGCCGCCGCCGCCGCCGCGCAGACCGCCCGTGAAGCCCACGTGACTCTCCAGCTCCACCTGTGGGATAGAACATTCATATTTACAATAAAAATTATAAGTATCGTGGTGACTCAGCGGGAAGGTAAAAAGTGTAAGCAGATTGGTTATTCTGCAATCATTTTGAAAAGGTTGCTATGACTTGAGTTTTCAAATCATAGCAACCTTATGATCAAACTTAATTTAGGGGAAAAATTCAATAATAAAACAATATATTCAGAAAAATTATGAGAACGCTGGTCTTGAAAACGGTTAAGATATATAGATCGCGTTGGATTGTATGTTAATGACTGCTGATATGATATAGGCAGAAAGATCGCGTAATAAATGATAAACGACACAACCTTCTGCGATAAGTATTTAATTGATACTTATTGATAGAAATTATAAAGTGGTGTGATACATAATGCTAAAGTAACAGTATAAATGCGATACAAAAGTGCTGACGCGCGCCGCGGCGCTAATTATGTATATAAAACAAAATTAAACTTGTACAGTTGTCTGTACATTGCCGGCAAAGTGTGCCAAAGGATTTTAATAAATACAACTAAATACAACAAAACAAACCAAAAGTGCATTAATAAAATAAGAATTAATTTCTTACCTCCCACGCCAGTGCAGCGAGGAACGCTTCATAAGCTGGACTACCACATCTATTGGACAGTATTTCATTGCGAGTCTCTTGTCCTTTGCCCACGTATATCACTGCCACTTTGTGCGTTTCACGACATCTGAAAGAATATCATCAATAAAGATAACGAATAAACGTAACAGTGGAGAAATAGATATTACTAGCTGTTGCCAATGCCTTTGTCAAAATTATTCCACAGGATAGCAATACCCAACGACGATATAATACTAGACTACGCATTGCACGATCTAACGAACAAAACTATTCTGCCAACTCGCTGAGGTACTACGTAAGCGAGGGGGGCGGGGTACTGCGTTGTGATTGGCTAACTCAAGGTCTGTTCTGTCTCAACGTATGTTTACGGCTCACAGGATTGGTCGAAATGAGACGGATATGAGACTTTTTTGCCTAATGTGTTGACAGACATCGGTCGCCTGTTATTAGGAGTCTAGTATTATATCGTCGTTGGATTAGATTTAACTACATTTATATAATGTTGGAATCACAGATGAGTTGTTACAGTTTTGGACAAGTACAATCGACAAAGTTGAATCATGACCCATCATAAGCTTATTTTCTTACAGAAATTCAAATTAAATTAGGTCCACATTTGCGTAAATATACATATTCATGGTAACGACTTCGATCTTTGTCAATTAGACGGATTAAGACGATTTATTATCAAAACGGGTCATGACTCAACTTTGTGGATTGCACATTCAACCATTTGGAGTTGTATGTTGCTGTTTAAATATCAGATGGTAAAACCTACGGAACATGTTCTTTATTTGCAGAAATGAATTAAAAGAAAAACTCAACATCGTTGTTAAAATGCCATTTTTCCTACCTTTGAGCATCAAGATTCCTCAGTTCTCTCAGCAGCCGGTCAGTTCTCCTCAACAGATGCGCGTGGTTCCTTCTGGCCGGCGCGAGTGTCCCGAGCTGCGCCGCTAGCGCGCGACACACGCCGAACGGACGGGCAGCCGGCTTCGACACTAAGGTCTGGACTTCCTCCTCCTCGAAGCTGCATGACATGCTGTGAGAAACGAAGGGTTTATTATTTTTACAAAAACACTTTAAACGTAGCCTTACATAGCAGTTTAGTTAGTTAAAACACTTTACCGCTATTTACAGGCTAGGTTTTTGAGTAAATCCGCAAAAAGCTTAACTCGTCGTACACTTAGTTCAGAAAGTGGAAGTTTCCAAATTATAATTTTTAGATTATCAAAACATATTTGACACGTATATTTTCTTTTCTAAACAAAAATAGACGAAGATACAAAGCTATTAAAATTCACAAAATCTTATGCCGTGGTGTCATTTTTGGATCCTGACGATAACGTCAAAAGGCGCAATTGATTTTCGAGTTTTGAAGCGATTTATCTTTGCGAATATTCACGGATTTTAAAAAGAAGTAATTTACGTCTCCCTTATTTTAAAAAAACCGGCCAAGTGCGTGTCGGGCCACGCACAGTGTAGGGTTCCGTAGTTGCCCATCAAAATACTTATGCGAATTAACTAAACTGATTCGCTGAATTTAATTTTAAAAAGAAGAATTTTTAAAATCGGTCCAGGAGTCTTTGAGAAATCGGGGAAAATACATTAAAAAAAAAGATTAGGTACGACGAATTTAGAACCTCCCCCTTTTTTTGAAGTAAGTTAAAAATAGTTGACGATAAAAACCTACCTATCCCCAAAAAACATACCGTAAAAACATACCTATTAAAGCTGTAAAAATAAAGTTGACAAACTTACATTTGCAGTTGAAGAAGATGTTCTCCGATACATTTTGTTTAGGAAAATATATTATCCGTACAGTACATTTTATAAGTTGGTCGACTATTACTCGTAAAGTTGTAAAGCCTACTTAGCCGTGATAATTTTCTTTTAAACTTCGTTATATATACTATTGTGAATTTTTTCACACCCCCAAACATAACCGTTTAGCTGGTAGAGGGGGGGACACTCGAGTCGAGCAAAATTTAGCACTTTAAAGCTTAATATTACACAAACGAATTTTTTTATCAAAAAATTGTTAATGTAAACTATCAATATTTTTTAAAGACCTATTTAATGATACCCCACACTAAGAGGTACGCGAGAAAAAAAAAAAACATCCCCACTTTACGTGTACAGGAGGTACCCTAAAAAAAAATATTTTACGAGATTTTATTTTACCACTTTTTCGGCACAACAAATCCGTATATTTACACCAAATTACAGCTCTCTAGGACTGTGCGTCTCTGAGCTAAACTGCGGACAGACGGACGGACGGACGGACGGACGGACATGGCGAAACTATAAGGGTTCCTTGTTGACTACGGAACCCTAAAACTGTAACTGACGGTCTAAATAATTGTGCTATTTATTGATGCTGTCAAATGGGGATGGCAACTAGGGAACTAATGGCGCTAGTATATCTAGTTCCAAGCATCGTCATTGGCTCAAATCTTATAGGTACTTCAAAATAGTACTACCTCATTGGTCGGATTAGGACTTAGCTATGGTCGAGCCATCTACAATTAGCTTTGACCGGCCTTCCCCATTTGCCTATTAGGGTTAACAGTGATAACTAGTCTATAAAAGCAGTACTCACCTATCTCTATTCGCCAGATAATGTCTCTCATTGTTCCGGTGTGCTACCAGCGTGGCTACTAGTTCGTCCTCGGCCCCGGGCGGTAAGGGCGACGGGCCGGCCTCGTCCAGTCGCCGTCCACAAACGACCTCCGGGGACGTGTGGCCGATGTATGCTAGTACCTGTTGAATAGGTGTTTGTGTTGTGAAACTGTGACAATTTTTTTAAAGCAAATAAAATAAAGCATATTAAAAAAAAAAGAAAATTAATATACTATGCGTGGCCTTTTGTTTCAGCGAGTAATTCAGAGAGGGGAAGATAATGAGAAGAGAGAAAGAGAGAGACAAAGAGAGGAGAAAGAGAGAGAATTTGGTTATATAGTTCAGTTTTTTATGTGTAAACTCAACAAATGACGATCTACCTAGGTGGAGCGAAAGGAACTGTCAGAATCGTACCGACTAAAAACTACCCTGTTCTTTCAGTAGCCTTTTGTGTTCCAGAATTTATGAAGCTTATCAATGTGATATAAATAAACTCAATTAAAGAGTTTGTTTGAATTGCTGTTGATAAATAGATTTGAGATTGTTAAAAGCTGAAGTTTTGGTCGATAGTATAAAATTATATGCACAGTTTCGCGTTTGTAAAAGTATTTACCAACATTTTTCGTTGAGGTAACGACGACCATCTAAATTTCAATCGGTCGAAAGTTTGGTGTAAAAGGCTAATGACAGTATTTTGACTACTAACAGCATCTATAACTACATCTACATTAGGCAGCGATTTGCGATGCGACTGGAAGAGCGAAACGAGTTACACGGAGTATCGCTGATGTATGATGTAGCCGGATACGTGAGTATTTATTCGTTTTAGGGCTGGTTTTTCAATAGTTAGTTATGCGTTACCTGAGGAATAAAAATAACGGTATGACATATTTTCCATAGATAAGCTGTCAAACCGCCATTTTTATTCCTCAGTTAACAGATAACTGACTATTGAAAAACCAGCCCTTAATCGCTCATGTGACGCAGATCGCGACGCGGCCTAGTGTAGATTCAGACTCTGTTTTGCTTTAAAAAGGAATACATACGTGATCTAATTGATGTTTATCCGGCGGGCAATTCTTGTGGTCCGGCAAAAGATCCGGAGGCAGCGGCGGCGGGAGAGATGATAGTGTGTTGTCTCGGGGGCATTCCGTTCTAGAAGAAAATTAATAGGTATCTTTTTATTGGTATAACGTTGAACGATCAATTTACAGGGCATAGGTGAGTGGTAACGCGGAAAGAGGCCGATCTTGTAAGCCTTACACTGACCTTTTAGTTCCACATGTTGCGTGCAAATTACGCAATTGGGACAACAACTAAATCGCAAGAAATAAACAGCTGTCCCATATTTCTTTTAATTAAAGAAAACCTAAGATTTCAAAATGTTTTGTTTACATCTAAAATTTCTAATGAGTCCTCCCACCCAGGGCAGAGCGGGACGGTGTCTTTCAATAGCCCTTTACGTTCCGGGGTCACGGTAATTCGTGAGTCCCGAGACTCCGGCAAGCTTTGGACCTTGGTAAAACATCGTAATGCACTGGAAAACCTTTTGACTTACGTTTCAGGCAATGCGAGTGGCTCTACAGTTTCAGAAGACGCTATGGAGGGATCGTAGTACAGCGCAGACGCATCCCAACACGCCTTGCCGGCTATGTCGCGAAGTAACACTCGCACTTGCTTGTCTGACGTCATTAGACCTGGGGAATTAATACAATTTTGTTTTATAAAATAATATATATTTTTTGGTTTAATAAAGCAAAAGAAAAAAAAAAAAACATAATCGCCTACAAAAACCCCGCAAAAAAGTGTACCTTAACTTTTTTTTTCGGTAGTCGGTGGGTTTGTTTTTTAAATTAATCCAAATTCAAATTAATTAATTTATCCATTTTTAACGACTACCGAAAGGTAAGTTATTTTACACGTTTTTGTGGGGGTTTTTGAAGGCGGTTAGTTTATCTTTTTAAGTTTTTTTTTTTTATTTTACCCTTTTCAGTTCAAATATTCAACCCAAATTCTCCTCCAATACATAATCCGTAGTACCGCTAAAAACATCATCGAAGTATACAATGGTCCGGTTTTCTTTTCACCTCGAGGATGTCCAAAGTCCATCCCCAGTTTATAACGAACCTGTGGTTGCAGGAAAAAAACTTTAAAAAAATCCATTTGTCCGTTTGTCTCACCTGGTGTAGTCGCCGCCGGCATATCCAACGCCGGCAGTTCAATAAGCGAGGCCAGCGTGGAGTCACTGAACCTCAACATCTGCACATGCGGCGCGGTCAGTACCGCAGGTCCCAGTTCCCCGCCCAGCGCTGGGCTGTCGTGTTGCTCGCACACTGATGACGACACCTGCCAGCCGCTCCATAGAGGCCAGTGGCCCAGGAAGAGGACTAGTTGTGTGCATATCTGTGGAAGTAAAATGAGATAGAATAACGGCCAAAATTATCATCATCATCATCAGCCTGTATTCGTCCACTGCTGGACATATGCCTCTCCTAATGTGCGCCACTGAGCCCGGTCTTGAGCTTTCCTCATCCAGTCTCTGCCGCTGCCTTTTGCAGGTCGTCACTCCACCTGGTCGGCGGGCGTCCTACAATAGTACTCTATGCCCAAAATTAGTACTCTATTTCAATTCAAATCCCGTTTATGAATTTATGAATCTACGAGTAAAAGGCACTTACCATAATTTTTTTTCAGTATATAAAATCGTTACCTACTCTATTTAAATGTTAGGGACAGCCATATTTTTTTTTATAGGTATTACGAAGTTGGTCCCATGGAGTAAATATGGTACGTACTGCCATATCGACACCAACATAATACAGAAAAGCATTATCTAAGGGAACATATTATACATTTCACTTCGTTTTTATAACGTTTATAATTTTCTGTTAGGACACATTTTACCATCACAACATCTGAATATGGGTTCTTCTGCAATTCGAATATGGGTAATCTTACTGTAAAAATTCCTAATCTCAAAATGTATTTTCATAATTAACACGAACTAAGTTGATTGCAAGCACGTTAATTGGCTAAATAAACAACTTACCGTTTGAGCCCATAACTTGACGTCTATCGTAGAAGCGGGTGAGGTCTTTGGTCCCAAGTTATCCAGTTGTATATTAGGGTCGAAGTCTTCGTCCACGGGCAACGATAGGCCTTCGATGTCAGATCCGTTAGTGCCTTTCATCACAGCGTAGAGCACCTGAAATTAAAACGGGGTTCAAAAAGCTCGCTAATAACTAAACTAAAAAACTAAACTTGAATTATTTTTTGATGTAATTATCATCTTGTGAGTCTTGCTACTTCTTCTTTCTATACTCACTAAAAACCACAATGTCCCTTCACATACCATTTGCGTTCCCTATAATGACAGTACCATCAAGATAGATAGTTTACTCTTTAATTATGTGTAAAAAGTAGGATAGCAGTTCAAGACAACCTGTGGATCATACGAGTATTATTACACTTTTCCCCATATCCCGTATCAGAATACCCGTTATTAGTAGTAGTAATAGCTGTCCTTGATCAAAATCTGAACCCTCATTCGAAAATTTGACCTTCCCACAAGATATGTCAAAAATCAATCGTTCATAAAAAATCGCTAACAAGATTGACGGGGTACATTTTGCAAGAACAAATAAATTATGTAAGAACACCGTTAGCTTACAATTTCGTATGACTCCGCTATATTTATTAGCACCCTATTACGCGTGCGGCCGCGTGCGAGAGACAGTGTTGTCATCACTTCTGAGTTTTGGTTTAAAACGGCTTCGCGCGGTGGATGATGCACAGTCAACAAGTGCTCCAGCCGTACGTCACCTACCTTCAAACAACCCACGCAAATTCAACATGCAGAAGATCGTGAGTATATTGATAAATTGGATTTCAGTGCGAATTTAGTTGGCTATTGTGTATTTTGTGACAAGTGAGATTATTTTTAACCGACTTCAAAAAAAGGAGGTTATAAATTCGACTGTATTTTTTTTTAAATGTCGACCGAACACAAAACTTTTCTTTTGGAAGTCGATGGCAAAAGAGACAATGAAATTAATAAAAAAAGTCACCGACTTCCGAAAGAAAAGTTTTGTAGGTTATTTTACCCTTTTTTGTGGTTGTTTTTGAAGGCGGTCACATTTTTTAAAGTTTTTGTGAAATAACTGTGGATTTAGAAATAAGGACTCGTTGCCACAGAGCATCCGTATTTCCAAGATCGTTTTTAACGGATCCGCTACTGGTTGTTTTGTTTACACTGCATTAACACTTCACAGTCCTGTCAGATCCACAATACTGTCTTGTGTGTGAACTCACTCATACAACGACATACGTAACCGCCAAATAAAAACGTTGAAGCGGTTCTGTGAAACCTGTAGGACCTCAGTGTAAACGAGCACTAAAAAGAAGTGCGCTATTTGCTGTGGCACGGTTCTTGTTTTCAAACTTACAAATTCGATAGTGTTTTATTTAGATAATTCAATTTCAGTATACCGAGATTTTGCAAAATACCGAGATCTTGCAAAATTTTACCCAACAAATCTTGTGATAGCATTAGTTTTGTCATCTTTACAACTGAATTATCCCTACTTTATTGGTTTTATTCTTCTCATCAAATCTTTGAATCAATGACGACCCTTTGCAATATTAGACAAACAATTCAAACCAAATTAAAGAATCTAATTTTAATGAATGACAATAACACAACAATTTTCTTAGGTGCTCGTCGCCCTTGCCCTGTTCGCCGTGGCCGCGGCCGCCCCACAAGGCGAGGCTAACCCCGTGTACATCCTGAAGCAAGACTCTGATGTGGGCCCTGATGGATACTCTTTCGAGTAAGTATTGTTTTCGAGTTGTATTAGTTGGGGGAAGCGAGATTTTGAGGATTAATTTGGTCAAAAATATTGGATCTACAAAATTTTGCCTTTGACATTGACTAACTTCGTTTTAAAAACCTGCTAATAAAAAAATATTCTAGATGTTAACTTTTTCTATAAATCTCAAGTCACCATTCCATATCGGCGCAAATACGTTTTTTTAATACAACATTGAGCTCAGTTCAGCTACAATATATCATTAAGTTACCCGTTGCTACAATATTAAACTGAACCCTTCTGCACTTCAAACTAAAATCTACTTCTCTACCCCAGCTTCGAGACCAGTGACGGCACCTCTCGCCAGGAAAAGGGTACCCTAAAGCAGATCGGCGAAAACCAACAGGCTTTGGAAGTCAGCGGTAGCTACAAATACGTCGGAACCGATGGTCTGACGTATGCCGTCACCTTCGTTGCTGACGAGCACGGTTTCCAGCCCCAAGAGCATGTTGAGCACCAACAATAAGCACCAATGTTTGACCAAAAGCCACTATAAAATGTCACAACATTTGTGTGGCCAATGTTTGATCAAACGTGTGTGTTAAACCGGTTTGTGTAGGTTTTACTACACGCAATGACTGTTAATTAATTTGTATCTTCGTTGTTTGTACATTTTTCGTATCTCTTTTGTATGAATATATTGCAGTAATATATTTTTTATTGATAAATGTTTTTTTTTTCATCTTTCTTGCCTATTTCTTAATAAGTTTAAGAAAATTCTATCCAAAAGCAGCAAATATTAAAGCTCTATTTATTTATTTATTTATTTAGAAAACCAACGGCGTTACATAAAATGCATTACAGATAAACATAAAACAGTTTAGTAAGGCTAATAATAGGTTTCCCTTTTTACCTTAATAGTATTTACCATGCGAACGGACTTTATACAAAATATATAAATAAAAGTTATTCAAAATAAAAACCCAATGTAAACTTTGACATAAAATGCTTTTTGACTTGCAGATCTTATAACTAATAAATCATTTGAACAATAATTGATAAAAGAAAAACTAAAAAAAATGGCCCAATGGACTGATTTCCTTTCTGCACGAAAATTTTACATTTTGCTATTATCGACCAATCCTTTTGGTAGAAGTCAAACTCGTCCCATTGTTATTACCTTGGCCTATCGCGATTTAGTTGAGCATTTAAAAAGGACATTCGGCGGTCCTTCTGCAAACTTTAGCCACCGAAAGGAATACAAGTCTCTTCCAAATATTTCAATTTTCTGCCATTTTTCGTTATCGTTACCCTTTTTCCTCCAGCCACTATTTCATAGTACATACATATCTACATAACTAGCTGTTGCCAGCGGTTTCACCCGCTGCAACTCGAAAATTATCCCACGGGAACATAAAATCGGGATAAAAACTATCCTATGTGTTAATCCAGGTTATAAACTATCTGTATACCAAATTTTAGCCAAATCCGTTCAGTGGTTTTTGCGTGAAAGAGTAACAAACATCCATACATCCATACATCCATACTTACAAACTTTCGCCTTTATAATATTAGTAGGAAGTCACGCTCTTTTCCCACGGGGGTAGGCAGAAACTACAGAGAGCCACCTGCTACGATTCTTACATACTCCTTCCACCTCACCCACATTCATACATCTGGTCATAATAACACGGCGTTTACGAGTACTACGACGCACCCGACTTTTCTTAGCACTAACCTTAAATATCATAAGCAACAGCGTCTGTTCTCCATCCTTCTCCTGCATCAGGTAGTTGGGTCCGCACCGCACTGCGAACTCCGCCAGACACAGTAGGAGCGAGCCTGCTAGTGGCTTCACTGTGTCGCGTGCGCTACTGGGCGAGATTTGAGCTAGGCAGGCGCATATCCACTTGATTATTTTACCTGGGGAGATAAACATGTATAAAATTATGTGTCACAATACACGTTATTTATTAACATATTTAAAAATGAAAGTAAGGAATACTATGGATCGATAATTATGTTTGTACACTAATAAAAATAAATGAACGGTTTATTACTTCGAGTTTATAACATACTAGCGGCCCAGTACGTGCTTCGCTACTTTGACAGCAAAATCCCCATTAACAAAATTATCCGCCATTTATTGAATTCATTTGTTACAAAAAATGTGATAAATGAAGAACCGCTCGACCAATTTTGTGCAAACTTCACATAAGCCATCTACTAAATAGTCCGAACAAAACCCAAACATTTGGTTTGGATAGATGAGCCCGTTCTTGAGTTATAAAATTACAACGAAAAGTGGCACTGATTTTTATATATTAGACGTGCTACTGAAGAATAACGATTGTCTCTGGAAAACTGTCTTGTTTTTCTCAAGCTTCAGACAGATAGACTGCATGGTAACTGCACTCCGATTGCAGTTTCAAAATACAGTTAGTTCGACTGCATTAAAACTGAAAACCAACCGAGCAGTGCGATTGTGGTCAGTGTGTTGACTGCACGCTAATTGGAAGAAAACTGCATGGTTGACGTGCAGTTCAGATGCAGCTAGACCAACATGCACCTTCTGAACACCATTAAGCCATTACCCAAAAAGGTAGAAAACAAATGTGCAGGGTGATTTTTTCAACTGGGCGTGGATGGCTATATCCGAAACAATGAGGAATATCGAAAAACGTTGAAAGGAGTCTCGAGGCCCATTTTGACGAAAACTAAAACTGCATCGTTGGATTTTAGAAAAATCAATAATCCTGGCCAGGAATCGAACCCGCTGATTTTGGAAAAAAAACACATTCTGTATTATTATACCATTTCGATAGTGTTGCTAATAAGGATCAAATTCTGGGAAGTAATCATATACGGCAAACTAACAACAGTATAAAAAATCACCCTGTATATAAGATTTAGAGTCTCTGAAGTCTTATCAAATTAGTATTCAATCGGTATTATGAAATAGGGAGAGACAATGATCTAAATGCTTGGGTTCCTTACCGGCAAGACCAGGGTACAGCTCAACGATTCGGTCCGTGTAGTCGGCGAGCACCAACACGCAGTCACTTACCACCTTCGCTATGTTCTTGTTCTTCATCTGCAAATGTTACGTTACAATGAGTCTCATATTTTGGCTTTTTGAATGACTTCATAAACTATTAAGCTTTGTCTTTCAAGTGGTTTCGGGACAGTATGTTTTTTTTTTTTATCGAGGTAAAGTCATCAAATCATCAGGCGATCGCTTCCTACTCCGTCTCGCCCCGCAGCATGACCTCGACCAATCCGGCGCGAGAGGTCTCCGCCTATCGCCGTCTTGAGGACACGGCGGTGCTCTGCCCAAGCGGAGCAGTCCTGCACCGTATGCTCCACCGTGTCCTCAGAGCGATCCTCGCAGGTCCTCCTTTCTCATGCTACACAGGTACCTCCCGAAACTTCTGTGTCCGGTGAGGAACTGCGTCAGGCGGTCAGGTCGCCGTGAAGCCTTTCCAGCCACTCCTCAAAGAGGGGTCTTACCGCCTCGATTGCGGCGTGGCAACATATTACAGACTCTTATTAAAATGAATATGAATAGTTTCCTCTAATGAACGAGTTAGTTTACCGCAAATTAATACTTGATTATTAATTTGGGGTAAAGTAGAAAAATAAAGGTTTTGGCAACAGTTTTTTCATAATCTTGACGTGACATCCCAAGATGACAAAGTCTGTTTATGGCCGAAATTGCGAATTGTTAGTTTCGTCTTCCGAACTAGACTTAGGGGTCTGAAAAAGTGACGTTAACAGAATCATAATATAAATCACGATTCATAAATACTCGGTAATATCGTCTTTTGGAGTTTTTTTAAAAAGATGCGTTGCGCTGTAGGACATTGAGTTCGAGCAACCAACCAACACCAGTCTGAATATAGGCTTGCAATGCCACGGGCTATAGAAAAGGACAAAAAATATGTGCGTCCCTAAGGCAACGTATTAAATTATTCTGTTTCATTATTCTAGAAAGAGATAGATATAACCCATACACTCTCCGAACCGAAATCGTAGACCAAGCAACCAATTTGTAAACACGGCAGTCTAGTTCGACATTCATATTTGTTTTTCTAATGTACCATTTGATTGTATCGGATCTCTGACGTCACATCGCCGACTCATATTAGGATCTTATCAAATATTGCAACACAACTCAACAAGAGAAAAATATTGCGTAGTTGAGGTGTTCATTGATATTGCAGATGCTAATTGACCAACAGACATATCTAAACGCCTTTCACAATTAGGCTACGTATCCACAAAGGCGGAGCGGAGCAGAGCGGAGACGAGCTGTGCCGCGATTCACCAATCAGATGGTTGACCACGTGACACATGTGTATTCAAGTCATGTGATTGGTGGTTGAATGGCGGCAGAACTCGTTCCGCACCGCTCCACTCCGCCTCAGTGGAACCGCAGCCTGACTGTCAGATGTTCTAATATGAGTCATGTTTTAGTGATGGCCCGGAGGTTTCGCATCTCGCTTCTCATTCATGAGGTTGCGAGTTCGAACCTAGGCAAGTATCAATGTTTATAAATTGACGACACGGTTGGCGCAGTAATTGAGCGATCGACTGCTGCGCAGGGTGTCGCGGGTTCAATCCCCGCACGGACCAAATATTTGTATGACCTACAAGTATTTGTGCCGGGTCTGGGTGTTCATGTATGTGAGTTTCTATGTTTGTAAATGCACTCACGATACAGGAAGGGGTGGGGCAACGTTTTAAAAAAGTCCAAAGCCATGTCAAAAGCCTGTGGTGTTGCCAGAAGCGGCTTTATTAATTCTGACAGCAGAGAGTGGATACATTATCAAACAAAAAAAAAAAGATTATCGATTATTAGTACAGCGTGTGCTGCGTATTTTATCATTGAGCGTAAAGTGATACGTTTGACCAGATGCTCTCGTTTTTTGCAGAGCAGATAAACCGCAGTAGAGATGTAAGCTTATGGTTATTTATTATTTATGAATACTAATATTTTAATAAATAACTGGCTGACACTAACGGCAATTCACGTTGATTTTCGGGATAATAGTCTATCGGTGGCCCGCCATATTAGATTGTTTCATTATGAGGCCACCTGGAAAGTATACCCTTTCAGACAAAAAAAGAATTTTCCAAATCGGTTCAGGCTTATTTGAGGAATGGGAAATACTACTTTTATATGGACAACTGATGTTTGCCAGTAAGGATAACGATTATACCCGGTTGTTATTTTATTACACTATATTATTTGTAATTTGAGATACAACTCGTTTCTGCCGGAGCTGGGTTTTTCTTTGAGCACCCCCCTTTATGATATAGATTTAGGATAGAACCCTCAATCATGATGTACCACCTTATACATACCATGAGCATCTGCAGCAAACACGTGACGTATGACGGCAGGCGTGCGCACTGTGTGCGTGTGGCCAGCAGGTGACACACGTGCGCCGTCAGAGCACATGCGCCTGCGCACCTGGCCGCCCCGCCTCCCTCGCGGCGACATACTCGGACTACGATGTTGAGGACGTGCTCCTGTGTCAAAAACAAGTCAAACGTATTAGATATGAGGGTCGAAGTAGGCTACCGTGATCCTGGAACGTAAAGGGCAATTAAAGGAACAGAGTGGATTTTGAGTCAGTACGAGTCTGACAGTACCCTCGACTCTACCCAAGGATTAATTTGATGATTTTATCACCTCAGAAAAAAGATATTAGATAAATTACAATTGAACCAGGGAACGCGACAATTTGTCATAACCAAAATAAATTAAAAGGCTATCTTTATTAAAAAAAACTCTAATACGGTTTATGAGAAATACTGAAGGAAAATTTGAAGTTAAAACTTTAAGTTGCCCTTTAGTATTTCTCATAAAACCGTTATCCGTTAAAACGTTTAAATTAACTGGCGAAACTTCAGAATAACATTGTGTAATCACATACTTGAAAAATATTTCAAGTAGCTTAGCTTTATGACGCATTCAAAAAAATTTATGCGCGAACAAAAGTTACGCACAGCATTGCCGGTGGACAGAGTATTAGCGCGACACCAGATTAGTACGCGCACTGCTGAAGTTCTCCTTAAAATGTGCGCGTACAAATGTGCCGCACACTATTTTGGTGGAATCGTACAAGATGAAAAACATTACTTAAAACAGACATTTCAATCTTTGAGTTCAGGACACACCTTCAGGTCAGGACAAGACACCGTATTGTACTGATGAGGGTAAGGCTGCAACATGGGCGCGTTCATGAGCCCGTCGGGCAGCGATAGCAGCGAGCCCAGGAACGTCACCGCCGCTGTACGTGGACACTGCAACAATACGAGGTCTTTTAATATTCACTCACTTTTTACTATTAAATTACTAACCGCTAATATAGTCATTTAAAGCTTAGCATCATTCACTAGGATAACTATTTTTACAACACTGTCTCCCGAAATGTAAGCTAAGCTAAGTTCGGGCGACAGTTTCAGTACTTTCATGTCAATACATTTCAATGAGCCACCTAGCCTTATATGTCTTTGAATGAATGTATTTTTTGGGACAAAAAATGCTTTATTTATTTATTCTGGACTAGTTATTTCCCGCGATTTCACAAGCTTGCTCATCTTCTGTTGGCCGTAGCGTGATGTAATATAGCCTAAAAGCCTTCCTTGATAAATGAACTATCATACACAATTTTCTTTATACCATTCCCACTTTAAAAAGTTACTTTTTCTCACTGAAAACAGTGAGTAAAAAGCTCTTTTTCTCACTGTTTTGTTGTTTGAATTTAGAACACATTGCTGCGGTCCACCCCCGTCAGCCCTCGTGTTGTTAGGATAATGTTACTCTTAATTTAAAACATTGTTCCGAGTTTAATGTCAATTTGCTGGCGCAGTGACCGAGCGATTGGACTACTTCGTCGCGTGCAGTGGGTTCGATTCCCGCACAGAGCAAATATTCGTATGATCTATACAATTATTTGTTTCGGGTCTGGGTGTTTGTGTATGTGAATTTAGATGTTTGTAAACACACGTTTGTCTTTTTTTTTCTTCGTTAAATATCTAATATTCGCTTGATTATTATTTTTCTCGTGGTCATGGTATAAAGTATCGTATGCAACTCGTGAATAAAACGGATTTAAATCAAGGGCCTGAATCACTCGCGTCGCTCAGGATTTAAATACTTGAATCACTCGCTTCGCTCGTGATTCAATCATCATGAATCACTCCCTACGGTCGTGATTCAGTCATTTAAATCCTTCGCTTGCTCTTGATTCATATATAAGGCCCTCGCTTTAAATCCGCTCTTTATTCACTAGTTGCATAATGTACTATTTTTTCAATTCAAAGGCCACTAAAAGTTGAAGCCAAAAACACGGTAGAAAACTAACCCCGTCGCTTGATGCATACGTAAAACAAGTGAACATCACCAAGGAAAAAAATAAATTTGTGTGTGGCGTTCACTCAAACATTTCTATAAAGTAGCTGCACTAAAAACATTACGTTTTGTTTCGAACACAAAATCTGGACATTTGATAATAATCTATGTCTGCAATTTCCAATACTACGGTTAACTCACCGAAGGCCCCATATCTGAAGAGTTGAGCACCACAGTGGAGGCGTGCACGAAGTCGAGCAGCAGTAGCGAGTACCCGTCGAGAGCCAGCGACAAGTACCGCGGGGCCGCGTGCTCCACTAGCACGTCTACTACTGAACGATCTTCTCCGGTTAGACCTGATGATGGAAAGTGAAGTTTTATAGAATGAAACTGTAGAAGTTACTGTACGAAATATTGGGAATACACATAACAGACAGAGGTTATTTTATTGTATCGTGGTAAAATCATCAAATGAGTCCTACCCACGGCGGGGCGGAAGACACTGTCAGACTTGTACTGACTAAAATCCACGGTGATCGTTCAATAGCCCTTTACGTTCCAGTGTCACGGTTACCTGATAAGACAGTCCCACGACCCCGGAACAAACAGAAGTTTAAAGCACAAAAATGTTTAGGAATCTTAGTCTTTCAGCAGTTACATCTCGGAGTCTTTGTATCTCTATCTATAGTCTTTGGATATCTACAACCTTGGGACTTTAAGTTAAGAGTGAATAGGTTACTTCTAGACAAGCGTGCTTCACCGTCAACGAAGATATAATACTAGACTCCTAATAACAGGCGACCGATGTCTGTCAACACATTAGGCAAAAAAGTCTTATATCCGACTCATTTCGACCACTCCTGTGAGCCGTAAACATACGTTGAGACAGAACAGACCTTGAGTTAGCCAATCACAACGCAGTACCCCGTCCCCCTCGCTTACGTAGTACCTCAGCGAGTTGACAGAATAGTTTTTGTTCCTTAGATCTCGCATGCTGAGTCTAGTATTATATCGTCGTTGTTCACCGTCGACCACATCTTCGCTTACCACCACGCGAGATAGTTATCAAAACACTAAAGAAGAGCCTATCGCTAAATAAAAGAAACCTTTTTGTGACATTACCAGTGACGTAGCAAGACCGAATCTAGAAGAGGGCAAGATGCATCTGAGAGGCCCTTTTCTCTCAGGTCGAAAAATATGACGTGTCTCCGCTGCTTGGGCGAGGCCTCCTTGTATTATATACCAAATGTGATTGTCAGCGATAACAGCTTTTCGAGGCCTCTTTTACTCTGTCAGTTCCGAGTTATCTTGCAACATGGGGCCTCGCGCGAGTAGTGAAGCGCTAGACCTAAATGAGATCGCCGCGACATCAGCATTGCGAGGCCTCTATTTCATAATAGAAGTTAAGTTACTTTTTTACTGCAAACTTGTGAACGACGTAGTCAAACGTTTTTTTTTTTTCCAAGCGCGAGGCCCCTGCAAGTGCGAGGGCGAGGGCTAGAATACGCCCCCGCCTAGCTACGCTACTGGACATTAGAACTCTTTTATAACAACGTTCCATAAAACCTACAATTAATGCTACTCACCATGATGAAGAGCTCGCTGGTACAGATGCAGATGTGCCAGATGCAGGCGGTTGTTGCAGGAAGATGGCGCGCCGGGGCCCTGCGCTTGCGTCGACTCGCAAAGCAGACGCAATGCAAGTAATTTTCCCGCCCTGGATTACAGTACAACATTATGTTATTTGACAAATGGAGTATGTAAAGTTTATAGCAGGTACAGGGGGTCTAACATGATGTTTTAAAGCGTAGGAAAGAGACAGAGCCATACAAGTCGTCTAGCGCCATCTCGTTCGCACAGTGGAACAAGCTTGGTTTTAAGAAGTTGTAATACGGGGGGTATTATATTATACTGATCTATAGTTTCATGGGTAAACGTTTGCTAGGTTTCTGCAAATACTTGTAGTCCCAAACATGGAGTAAAAGTTCAATATTATTTGGGGATATGCACAAAAGGCAATATTACATAAAAGTTGGAAGTAAATACAAACGGAGTCAAACGATTCCCTATTATTTTCCACCAGTTTATGGCACATTTTTCATAAGCACAGACCACACTCGCGTCAGCCACAATTTCGATTACAAACTTTTTAATTTATTTTTAATTTTACCGCGAAATTGGAAGGTTGTTATTGTTATTACTGAGCAGATGTTGCCAACAGTACAACGCTTCTTGCATTCAGATTTTGTAATGTGATTTAGGCTAATCAGATGTTTATATTTGCGTTGATTCATCGAATAAGAACAATGGATGCAGATTGCAGAACAATAATCTTTAGTAAACAAAATATTGACCTGGGAAGGACATTCGTCAACTTTGCTTAATACAAGCTACCTATGCGCCCGTAAATTTAGGTTATTTTAAAACCAGATTACAGAAATAGAAGCCCCGCAGCAGGGCTTCATCGAAAATAGTTTCTTTTCTGTAATGGTAACTAGTGCAACATATTTTTGAAAACAATGACTACCCATGTCGCTAGAAATTATACGCGATAAGTGCATAAGAAAAATTGACGCATGAATATCCGTGAGCAGTTCCGCCCTTGACATTCTATTCGCGATAAGTAGATGATACCGTCCAAAATCGGATGACGGATGTACGGAACTTAGAAGTACGGTAAGAGAAAGAGGAGATTATTTTTTTGGAAAACTTTGCCTAACACTATGAATTTCTCCTGTATCGTAGGTGCGTTTTGCAAACATTGAAACTCACATATACACAAACACCATCCATTTGGAGAGACCCAGTAATGGATGATTCGGAGCTGAAATGATGATGATGAACTGACCTGTGTGAGGGCGGGAGTGCCTCCGCTTCCAGGCACCATCCAGCCACCAAGTTGAACGGCACATGTATCTCGGTGTTCCCGTTGAGCGTTTGATTCGCACTTATCTGCAACAAATAACACACGTCACCACCGAAACACAACTCTTTACTTTTCAAATACATCACGAATTTATTTAAAAAAGGAATCTTTGCCTCTTGTTCGTCTTCAAAAGACTTCTGCAATGGATCGTTGTTATTATCTTCATTATTAAATTTCATTTCAAAATATTGTCTGTTTAGCGAATAATTTGACACGAATCGACTTCCCATTACTTCAATCTCAAAACAAACGTTGATATGTGAAGATTTATTATCAAAATACCCTCACGGCGATTTACAAGTGATTGCGCGATAAATTTGTAAACAATAACTTCCTTGCCGGACATACTGATATATGTCATCCTTGAGAATTGGAAGTAACAGTACAGTAACACAAAACGAACTGTGACGAATAGAGAGAAGCCCAGAGTTGGGACAAATAATGCAATTTTTTGGGGTGGAAAATCAACTAATTGGTCCTTCCGCCCGGAGCGGTTTCAGAGGTGACTGACATAAAATCATCCTGTTTCTATAACTGCTTTTTGCGTTCCAAGGTCGTAGTAACTTTTGAAGGTATTCCCATGACCCCGGCATTTGACAGTTTCTTAAGACGCGTCGACTCGGATCTGGTCTTTGATCGGACGGTGAGCTACACGGTACTCGCAGTCCGCGCCAACGGAATCTGGTGATCACCTCGATAAACCGGGACAACAGTCTTTTTTTTAGCGTGGTAATATCATCAATTGAGTCCTCCCATAATACAAGTACAAGTCTGACAATCCACAAGGATTGTCAGACTTGCACTGACTAAAATCCACGGTGTCCTTCCCTTTACGTCCCGGGGTCACGGTATTGGTTAGTTCCGCGACCCCGGCAGGCTTTGGCCCTCTAAGGGGGGTGCCCGTCATGGGACAATAGCCTTTTTTTTAGTGTGGTAAAACATCAATTGAGTCCTCCCACCCTGGGCAGGGCGGTCAGACTCGTACTGACTAAAATCCACGGTGTCCTTCAATAGCCCTTTATGTTCCGGGGTCACGGTAACGAGATAAGTCCCGCGATCCCGGCAGGCTTTGGCCCTCTAGAGGGGGGGCCCCGTCATCATGCTGACGCTCTCTGAGACGCACGTGGAACACAACGCGCCGTCGACCCGGGCATGGTCCATGGTCGGACAGCGAGTCACCCATTACTCGCCGCCCGCATGCCCGCGTGGGACAATACAGTCTAGTAATAATAATAAATCAACCTCCTTTTTCCTGAGCCTCCTCAACAGTCTTCTTTTTCCTGCTCTTCTTTCGCATTGGCAACTCTTGAATACTTTCGATTTGGACAACAGGTCGCACAAACTCAGTAACACCATTCACAGAACACAGGTCCTCGCGACCGATTAGAAAACATGCAGTCGGAACAATAAAACCTATTTATGAAAACAATAACAAACGGTACAAGCGTCGAGATGACGGCGAATGGTTTTTCTACCGTACCATCTGCCAAACATTCACAGATATCGACTGATAAGTTACTCCAGCGTGCCATTATTTGTGATAAATATTAACAGATGGCTTCGTTTCGGAATGATTTCATTACATAAGTGTTTGTTCACGATACCGGTTCAATTTGAACGTTCTAAACGTGGACAATTCCAAGTAAATATTGTTTTGTTGTCGACGTGGGTGGCTACTGGGTAAACAAACTTGATTTGGCATTTTCTTGAAGTACTTAGCACTTTCTCATACCTTATTGATTTATATGACGATACTTTTAACTATATTACAATAACAGAAAGAGTTAAAGTCGAAACTAATATTTTAAAGCTGAAGTTTTTGTTTGTTTGGTTGAACGTGCTAACAAGAACAACTGGTTCGAATTAAAAAAAATCTTTTTGTGTTGGATAGTCCATTTATTTACGCTGCGACTAAAGGAGCCCAGCAGCAGGGTTGAAACTACGGTGAAATAAAAAAAAAATATAATACTAGCTGTTGCCAGCGGCTTCACCCGCTACAACTCGAAAATTATCCCACGGGAACATAAAATCGGGATAAAAACTATCCTATGTGTTAATCCAGGTTATAAACTGTGTACCAAATTTTAGCTAAATCCGTTCAGTGGTTTTTGCGTGAAAGAGTAACAAACATACCTACATACATCCTCACAAACTTTCGCATTTATAATATTATTAGGATAAAGGGGTAATCGATCCAAGAAGATACCCCAATGTCTGAAAACTCGTCTTTTTAACCAATGTGTCCTGCCAACGATGACTTACGGTGCCGAGACATGGACGCTTACAAAGGAGACTGTGCACCGAATACGAGTTGCACAAAGGGCCATGGAGCGAGCCATGCTCGGCATTTCTATTCTAGAACGAGTGCGTAACACCGAAATCCGTCGTCGGACGGAAGTCTATGACGTCGGGGATAGGGCGATACGCCTCAAGTGGAGCTGGGCAGGGCATCTGGCTAGACGTAGAGATGGCAGATGGAGTAAGGTTTTGACCGAATGGTGGCCAAGGTTCGGCCAAAGAAACCAGGGCCGCCCAAAAGCCCGTTGGGTTGACGATATCGTCAAGACAATGGGTGATTCCGGGCTGATATGATGATGATGATGATAGGGGTAATCTACGGAACTACTGAACCAATTTTGAAAATTCTTTTAAAAAGTAGAAAGCTGTATTCTGAGTGACTGGCTTTTTTAAAAAATGCGCGGACTAAGTTGCGGGCAGAGTGCTAGTTAACTATGTATATGATGTCATATGACGACATTGAAATCTTCGAATGAAGGTGAAAACTGAGTTTAAAAACAGAGCTATGATGGAGTTAACTATTTAAGTAAATTATGACTAATCTTTTTCTAAGAAAACGTTTTTGCAAGAATCAGTAGGTGGTTAAATAAACAAAAGATTGCTGTATGAACAGCAGAAGAAAAAATATACTTAGTTATTATTTTGTTCCATTAGTACGTTTTGTGTGGCGTTTCATACAATGACAGGATAAACATATAAATAAAATGGTTAAATATACGTAGAATTTGTGGCATCTTTGATAGTATACAACTTAGGCCCAACAACGGGTTAGGGGACTGTTTAACTAAAGAGACCCTGAAATGTAAAGGGCAACAAAATTAAAAAAGGCTGGTGACAATGCAATCTGTCAATAACGACCTGTACACGACCATGCCACTGTGAGCGGTGACTCAGAACGACGCGACTAGCGGTAACATCAAATGTATAGAAATGTTTAAAATTCGCCACGAGGCGCCGCCAGTTGCAAATTCGAGTACTTACAAAGTAACTAACGTCTTATTTGCGCCGCCCGTCGCATCGCTCACCTCATAGACAAAGCCCTGAACGGGCCGTAAAAAACCGGCCACTAAATAACGACACGATGTCAAGCCGTTGATGATCACGACATTGCATCAATTCGTCGATATGTGGACGAGCCCTAAGGGCGTGGACCCATGTCTACGGTGCGGCGCCGTGCCGCGCTACGTCGTCGTGTACGTACCCGCTCAGCAAGTGTATCCAAAAATAAAAATTACAGATTTGGTTTGATATGGACCGCGAAAGACGTTTCCTGCTCCTGTTGCTGTTAAGACGACGAGAAATGAAGAAAAAACAAAATTAAAGAAAATATTGGGTAACGCAATATCGGGTACGCCGCGGCACGGCGCCGTGCCGTCCGCCGGCGGCGGTGCTGTGCCGTTGCGCGGCGAGCGGCGCCGCACCGTGGGCATGGGTCCACGCTCTAAGGGACTTACAACGACAGTGCAAAATCATTGATAAAGCATTAAAACAGATGAAACATGTAAATAAAAAAAACGAACCGAGCGCCAATCCGCAATATCCTCACAGGCAATATCCGAATACATGACTGATTCTGAATATTTATAAATATTCTAAGTTTATCAGGACAAATGTCTACAACAGGATATACTGAACAAAACCAAAACAAACCGAACAATACCTACCCATTATGGAACTGTAGTATTCATTTAAAAGCGAGTGCTCATCACACGCTTTTAAATGCTGATTAGGAAATTCCCTAAACATAAATTTTAGGCAAGTTTCTGCACACAAACCGTCCCGCACGTCTAAATCGCCTAAATACTTGAATGTATTGTCATTTAAGTATTTAGACGACTTAAGGCTATTGAAAGAACACCAATTGAATTTCAGTCTAACAATCCGTCCCGTCCTGAGAGGGAGGATTCATCTGATGATTTTACCACGATAAAGAAGGCCATTTGTAACCTTACCATGATTACCTACGAGCCAGATCAGGCTCCTGTCAGAGTCCGGCGCTAAACAATATTTAGGGAACACTGTTTTAAGCTTTCACAGTTTGTAGTTGATAATATCGGAAGCTCAAACAAACATAATTATTATCACGGAAGATATCCCGTAAGTGACATTTTAAATTTAATATTTAGAGAAAACTAGATAATAATAGTCCACGGCTATTCTTCAATAGCCCTTCACGTTCTAGGGTCACGGTTACCTGATGAGATAGTCCCGCGACCCCGGCAGGTTTTGGTCCTCTAAGAGGGGACCCGTTAGACAGCTAACAGTTCGTTGCTGTGCGTGAAACACGACGCGCCGTCGACCTGGGCATGGTCCATGATCAGGTGCATCCGCATGCCCAGGTTACAGATAGTCTGAAGTATCATTGCCCGAGGTAGACTGTTTGAAGGTGGATTCCACCCGCTGGATATTAATCTAAAGGTGGATCCAGACTTGGCGAGGCATGCGCTCCGCACGGCGCACAACGCATTCCTCGCAAGGTGTGTACCTTTATATTCCTGGCGGGGCATGAGCTACGCACGTGCGAGGGCGAGCCAACGTATGTCGGCAAATGTGAAAAGTGATATGCTTTTCATCTAAGATAAATTGTAACGTCGCACACAAATACTGATAAATAATTCATTGGAATCTGTGACGGAACACACGTTATCAACCTGTCAATCATTTGCATACTTTGTAGGTCAACATCATACAGGTAGATTTAACAGATTAGGATAAGCGGAAGAATATGATGATGATGTGGATAAATCAATAGAACGCTTATTCGCGAGGGTGAAAGGAGGCGCCAGCATCAACAAGTGATGTATTTACACTTCACCTCCGAAAAAAATACTCGTTCCGAGAAAAACAACAATACTTAATGCTCATATGTTAATAGATGGCGCCACATGTACTATCCCAGTATACTGTCAAAGGAGATGTTTCATTTTCGGCCATCAGAAGTACATTATATCAAAGAGGAAAAAATACCACAAATTCGGGAAAAATATTCTCTGGTGGATTTCAGCCTGATTTGTTGTGTACAAAAAAAAAGTTTTTTAATTATTCCCATGTTTTATTCAACATGGCGTCTCGTTTGCTTGCATAATTCATTCGTTCTGAAATTATGTCTCATCAAATTAATGTTAAGTAGAAAAAAAAATGTGTGTATTCTTGAAGTGTTTAAATAAACTATTATGTACCACGATTTCATCGTTGCAATAATCTTTTATTCGTGTTTCTGAACCCTTAAAATTACCGCTTGTTGATTGGCGTAAAAGACCAAAAGCCATGCCATAAAAATATTAATAAAAAAAGTTTTTGAAGTGTTAAAAATAAACTTATATTCTATTTTAGGTACATATTTTTGAGTAAACATAATTAAGTATCACAGTTCTCATCTAAGAAGACTATTTAGGAAGTTGGTTCTGATGAACAAAAACAAACAAAACAATTCTAGGTAATGTACCTAAATGTCATCTCTACAACCTGTCATGGCTGTCATAACTCTTAGGACAAACGTCAAACATTTTTTATTTTTATCTTGAACATAAAATCCATTTAATATTATGAAAAAAATGTTACTTTATTCTATTCAGGGGTATTTCCCAGCTTTGGTAAAATGTACATGTTATGGCCGGAGCGCCATATAAAAATGAAACGTCTCCTTTGACCACTATCTCGCCTGATAGTAAACGAAGATGTGGTCGACGATGAAGCACGCTTGCCTAGAAGTAACCTGTTCACTCTTGACTTGAAGACCCCAAGGTTATAGCTGTCAAGAAATACAGATGTAGAAGAAGTAATAGATGTGGTTCTCACCTTAAGCAGCGTAGAGTTGAGGTGTATAAGATAGTTATACAGGTTGGCGTGCGCATGCGGGTCCCGCAGCAGGTTGGGGTCCCCGAGCGCAGCCAGCATGCGGCGCCACAGCACGGCCGCCACGTCGGGCAGCCAGCCGCGCGCGCGCCCGCCCATCACCACGCCCACGCCCGCCCCGCCCGGCCCGAGCGACTCGCCCGACTCGTTCTCCGTCCATTCTGCTATACCGATATCCAATGAACCTACTTTAACTTGATTAATGTATATCTAAACATGTAATGAAGTGCACGATATTATTGTTTTGTAGCTTTGTTGTTAGTGAAGCTTAAATCAGATGATTGCAAACTAAGGGGTGAATTATGATAGACCGTGCCGAGCCCGAGCGGGGCATGGACGAGCCACGGATTCTTTCTATAGTCCATGTCATACAGTGAGGCGTGTATTTTGGAGTTCGGGACGCACATTTACACACTGCAAGAAATTGTATGCAAGTTTCACTATTAGTAACACGATATTTATTTGATCTGTAATAATTACGGCGATTGAAAAAGAAGTGTCTATGGAGTTTCTTGCCCATTCTTCTCTATAGAGATCTACGCTTTGGAAGGGGCACCTACAGTACTTTCACAGTTATTTTTCTTGTGACTGCAACTGTAGAAACATAATTATTTTTATCCATTTTATTTTTTGTCTTTTGAAAATTCTAAAGTGCCTGTAACTGCCCTACTTGAAAAAAATTATGATTAAGCTAAATTATTGTCCATTATTAGTTAGCAATGTAGTCAAACTTGCATGCAATTTCTTGTATCGTCTAATTGACATATCCATAGAATGTTCGAGAAGTTTTGAATCCGTACCTCTGTATCAGGACACAGCTCGGGCCCGACACGGTCTAGCATAATTCATCTTACAATACAACAACTACTTGTATAACTTAATCTTTTATGTACTGTGTACTATTGCTTATTTTGCGTCACGTTTAAAAATTTTTTTTTTCTTCGATTGTTATCGCTAGCAGTTATTGTGTTGTGTGCAATGTTGTGGAACCATCTGATTTTGAACACAATAATAAATTGTTGTTAGTTTTATTTATGTACAAATCGATTTATTAATTGCAACATCTTTATTTTTTATAGTTTGGGCGATGTCAACTAAAACACGTCATGAATCTTTTTTTTTCTTTGACATGTTCACAAAGATCTTTCATTTAAAATGATTCAATGATAGACAAAACAAATGAAAAAGTAAAGTTTCGTGTACATACCGACGTTTCCGCCATCGGAAGCCAAATCAATCTGTAAGGGCGAATCTTTGATAGAACTACTTTCGACGCCGCTCGAAGGTGCCGGGGACGGCGAACGTGAACCTAAAAATTAATAAAATAATTTTAAATCTTCATCAATCTAGGACAATTATCAGTAAGGGGCTCCACACATACTTGTTCGGATCTGCACATATTCGGCTAAACTAAATATCATGTTCAACCCAAGCAATGGCTACCTAAACATTGTATACTTAAACGACGCGTGCGCATCGGTTACCTCCGTCAAGCATCTACCATCTCTAGAATAATTTACAGGGCGTGTTAACACCCGCCGGGGAGAAATGGGCCGACAGCTTATATCCGATTTTTTTTTTCTATCCAATTTATCCGCCCGGCTACGGCATGTATCGTAAAAACCCGAACGAGTCGTATAAACACTTCGAGTCGTCAACGGCATCAACATCAATTCGCGTAGAAAACAAACAAATAATGAAATCAGACTCACCGCTAGCAGAATCCCTCTCCTCATTCGTAGTCGAGTTTCGTAACGAGTCTAATGAATACCACCTCCTCGGCTTATCGTTGGTTGACTCTTTGGTATCTAAACAAAAATAACAGAACAAATTAGCCACCATTTCAACAAGCACGCAAGTGAAATATTTGTAGCAATTGACGGAATCTACGTCTGTCATTGAAATCTTAAAATATCTTACGCCAGCTTTCTAAAACCTTGACCAAACCAGTGATTAGTTAATCAATCAAATCCTCTGTCATTGGTTGACTGATATCAGAAAAGATAAACAGATCTTTTGACATAAGATTTTTTAGTTACCGAAACAGAATAATTACAATAATCTCTTCGCGTGACCAGAGTGCTGGCCCATTTCATGGCGACGCTAGATTGCATTGAATCAGCATTGTCTTTCAATGCTCATTCAATACAATAATGCCAGTATTCTGGGCACATTTTTCATTGACAAAAACTTCTGTACTCATTTGACTTTTTTATATTTTTGCTATATTACGTTATCTAAATATATAAAAATCAATGCCACTTTTCGTTGTAATTTTATAACTCAAGAACGGGCTCACCTATCCAAACCAAATGCTTTGTTCGGCCTATTTAGTAGACGGTTTATGTTAAGTTTGCACAAAATCGGTCGAGCGGTTCTTCATTTACTTATCACATTTTTTGTAACAAATGAATCCAATAAATGGCGGATCATTTTGTTAGTGGGGATTTTGCTGTCAAAGTAGCGAAGCACGTACCGGGCCGCTAGTGTTATAATATAAGTTTGTAAATCATGTACACACGGCTCCACGTCAAGCTATACAAAACCAGTATAAGCTGATCGTTGTATGCGCGGAATGATCACACATCATCACGATCAGCGAGACCACGATAAACTGGTATTGTATAGCTCGATGTGTAGCCGTGTGTGAGATTATGAGATTAATAAAAGCGTAAAATTTTACGTGTAACGAACACAACACAATTAATCCAATGATTTATACCTTAAAAAGAAAAGGGATCATTCTTGAATCACGGAACTTTCACAAAGGGTGATGGTGCTCAGAAAATATGACGAGGGGGGAGAGGGGGGATGGGGGGGAGGAGAAAATGTAATTAAAGTAATATCCAAAGTGGGCAAATAAAAATCACTAGCCTTGTAATAAAGCATCTTACCCGTAAGCGTTTGCGCATGTTTCCCCAAATGCGGGTCGCTGCGACATCTCGTCAGCTGTCGTCGTGTGCTACCAGTTTCCTTGCGCGGATGTGCTTCGTGGCCGGTCTTCGGAGACTTGCCTGTAAAGAAAGCTTTGATTAGCCGAGGTGCCATCTAAACATTACTTTGTAATTCGCTTGAATGCAAGCTTATGGTAATACTAGTTTTGTGGCGATTTTGTGCGGAAACGGTTAATTACTGCTAATTATTTCATAGCCCTGTTGATAAATTATTTTGACCATGAATTATCTGGTAATCTTTCAGAAGGAAAGTTATGCGTCATTGGATCAACTGTGAAACATGAAATGTTTATTAAATCATCACTGCTCTGGTTAAGTCGTAAGTAATATAAGATACACTTGAACACGAAAGTTGTACGATAGAAAAAAAAAATCTGTTTCAATTTAAAATTCTGTTTCTCTTGAATTCAGTTAAATATTCAGGACTAAAGGAAGAATCCGATTCATATGTATATTACCTACTAGCGACACAACAGAAAAATTACAAGACATTAGAAACATTGTCTTATGCAATGTAAAGATATGATAAACTGAGGCTGATTATAAGCAAAATAATAAAATAATAACAAGAAACGGTATAATATCATATTTATCAAATAATCACCGAAGCCTCACCGAAGACTAATCGGCTACTGCAAATATGATCGACAAGTTTGTATGATTATGTGATTATGTAAATGTTGGTGGGTAGGTTTTTTTTTTCAAACGTTGCACCCACACTAAGAATTTTTCCTGTATCGTAGGTGCGTTTACAGAACATAGAAACTCACATACACAAACGCCCGGAACAACTACTCGTAGATCATACAAATATTTGTTCCGTGCGGGAATCGAACCCGCGACACGCAGCGCAGCAGTGCTATCGCTCAGCCACTGCGCCAAATGTCGTTGTTAGAACCTAGGGAGGAAAAGACACATACCAGGTGTCCTAGTGCTGTGCTGTGCGACGGCGTGGTGCGGCAGGGCGGGGCGGGGGAGCGGCGCGGGCGCGGGGGGGACACGTCTCCCTCCCCGGCCCCTCTCCCCGCTCATACTCTCTGATAAGTCCAGCGAGTACACGTGTCGAGCTAGCACGCGGGTTAACGTTTCCATTGTTTTCTGGAACAAGATTACTTAGTGATGCGCTAAAATAGTATTGAGGTAATTATCTGATAGACATTAACCATTTTTATTTAAATTCGTTATATCAGGTGGCCTACCATGACGTTCCCGAGTAGTTCCAGTGTGGGAAAGAGACAGAGCTATACAAGTCGTCTACCGCCACCTCGTTCCCTCGCTGGTACTACTCTGGCTTTAAGACGTCATGATAGGCCACCAGCACGTGATTCGAGCGATTACTAAAAATGAAAATCGTCCTTGCTACTACAATAATGCAATTCGATTGACTTGACGTCGTCGTGGCGAGCGTGTTTTGTTTTTCATCTATCCGTAGACAAACACGCGTTTTATGTCATATGCCGTAGTGGTAAGGTTGATTTTCACTTGTAGTTGAAATCGGTCAAATTGCGTCACATCGCGTCATGGCGTTATCGCGTCATGAAGCTCCTTAAGAGCCAGGTTAATTTTTCGGAGCAGGATGTTAAGCTCAATAAAATTAAAAAAAAATATCACATCTTACCGCCCACTCCTTAATCAGATCTTCCCAATGCGTTAACCTTGTCAGTAGTTCCATGAAGTTCTGCCACAGTTCTGGCTTTACCGCTACGTTTAAATTCGCCTTGATCCATGTCACTATCAGCGTTTGAAATAAAGCTGGCGCCAGAAAACCTCCTAAAAAGTTAATATGCCGTCAGACACCACAAAAAAAAAAAGAAAAATTCGGGGGAAAGATTTTTGAGGAAAGGAAAATTCCGCGACTTCTGAATAAATACTCTAGACGCCTCACCAAATAGGCCAACGCAACCACTCATTTTGAAGCTGAATCTTTCATTCCCTTGTTTTTAAACGTTTTACACGTTGCGCCATCTATTGGAAGAGTCTCAAACTACTTACCGACCAACACTTCTGACATTACAGCCAAATCAATGTTGTATTAGGGTCAGCTCAGATCGAAACGTGACGCTGCGCATTTCTTTAGAGCTACTCAAAATCTCTATTTCCTACATGCACACCTTTCGCAACGCAGCGCGGCGCCGCTCTGCATTTTAATAGCGACTCAAAATCTAACTTTATTTAGGTAATAAGTACACGATAAGATACACATTTCCAGTTTCGTTGCGTCACGTTGCACCGCATCGCGTCTCGGTGTGTTTCGCAATAGTTATTTATGATACTAGTGCGGTAAGTTGGTTTTTACAAACGAGTAGACGAATGTAAGCCCGAGGCGAAGCCGAGGGCTTACCATAGTCACGAGTTTGTAAACACCAATTTCTGCACGTGTGTCATACAATGTTTTTCAACACATTTGCGAGAAAACAGTAAAATATGTAATTAAACAAACTTTATTTATCAGTAGAAAAGTCGCAACAATTTTTGAAGTTCCTAATATGAAAATGGCGTGAATTTGTAAATGGCGCCACATGCACGTGGTGGAAATTAGAACTACATCTTTCGTCTCATTTACTCATAAGTATTAAAGTGAGACAACGTATTGATCAAAAGCGCTTCCAAGGAGGTTCGATCAGTCAGGCTGTTTATTCTCATACACATTATGAGAATAAACTCTTTTCAACACATTTGCTCGAAAAATGCATTTACGAAGCCTGTATACATTGTTCGAAAGTTAAAAATTACGCACCATACAACGGAGCGTGCGGTAAAATAGGTACTCTCACCTAAGTACCTATTTTACCGCACACCCTGTTGTATAGCACCGTGCGTTTTCTTTACGGTTTTTTTTTTAATTTCCATAAAAAAAAAATAAGAATTCCACCAAAGAGTTTCACATTATGAGAATAAACAGCCTGACCGATCGAACCTCCTTGGAAGCGCTTTTGCTCAATACGTTGTCTCACTTTAATACTTATGAGTAAATGAGACGAAAGATGTAGTTCTAATTTCCACCACGTGCAGGTGGCGCCATTTGCAAATTCGCGCCATTTTCATATTAGGAACTTCAAATATTGTTGCGACTTTTCTACTGATAAATAAAAGTTTGTTTTATTACTTATTGTACTGTTTTCTCGCAAATGTGTTGAAAAACATTGTATGACACACGTGCAGAAATTGGTGTTTACAAACTCGTGACTATGGTAAGCCCTCGGCTTTGCCTCGGGCTTACACTCGTCTACTCGTTTGTAAATACCAACTTACCGCACTAGTATCATAAATAACTATTTCGAGCAAATGTGTTGAAAAAATCTTTACAAACACGCAACGCAGGCGTTATTGCGTATAATTATATTAAACTTTAATTAAGGAGGAGACCACGCGGAATCGGCTTGAGTAGATCAGCATTACCTATAAATTGATGCAATAAAAGCGAAAACCATCTGATTAATTTCGGTTCGATGAGACTCCAAAAAAACAGTGCCGAGCTAAAATTGGTGATACAAGATCGATAGAAGCCGATTTCTCGTCGATAATTGTGGTTATCTCAAATTGTCAATAGTTATGCTTACCCAATGATTCCTGTTTCCGTTTTGGTGGTACTTTTGTGAGTACCAATGATGTTATTTGAAGTAATACTAATAATAATTGCTCCCTGTGAAAGAAAATGGATTATCAGGTAACTAGGTTTAAAAAAGGTTTGTAAAGACGTAGGTCGAAGAATAATAGTTGAGACAGGCTTATTTTGACTCATTATATTTTTTTCGGGTTGGCTAGATTCGGAAAGATGCGTATTAGATGGCGCCCATATCACTTGTATCACCTGAGGGCCAATTCTCGATTTTCGCCATTTATCTCGAGTTCGAGATTGTAAGTCTATTTCTATGTCTATCAAAAATATCTCTATCTCTACCGAAAAATGTCGAATTGAGCAGAAATCCGTATTTTCAGTCAAAATAGAAATAAATGTCACGAAAATGTCGAGTCGAGTGAAGATAATGTTACCATTATGAAGAATCGCACGTTCCGTTTTAGGTAACTATAGGTTTATGAATGATTTTGTTTTAAAACGCTGACTAAATCTAATTATTTAAGGATGAAACGAAACGTTTTGTGTAAAAATAATCAGTTTCACAGTTGATTGTCTGTCAGGTCAGTGTCAGAATTTGCGTCTTTTGTTATGTTTACATGGACTCTGTGTTTATAAATCATTAGTGGGCTGTGCTGTTTTACATTTCATGATTTTTATTTTAACATGGAGGGGAATTATTTTAATGACTTCTGTTTCGCTCAAATCGTAAATATCGACGGCGGGATAAGTGCGCTGTTGTCGCCGTGTATTGGCCAGTTGCTCGCCACTTTCCAACAACTCCGAGACAAAAATGCTATTGTTATTGTGATAAAAATGCTAATAAACTCGTCCATCTTTCAGTGGTTTCAAGTCCAATCGTGGGTACACAAATTACAGAGTTTGTTATTTGCGAGAAGGTCGTCGTTTCAAGAAAACACAATGCAAAAATAAAGAGTTTATCGAATTTCCAGTAGGTTTGATATGCCAAGCCGTATTTTATTTAAAAACTAAAGAAAAGAAAACAGTGTACAATCCAAAACTTAACAAATTCACTCAGAAATGACGTATCTCTACAATCGACATTACATCTCTACTGCTCAGAAGCACTCGACATGAATTCTAACGTTAGCCTTCGACAAATGTCGAATCCGACATCCCCAGAATAGCAACTTTTAAAAATTGTCGAAAAACTGACGTCATTAGAAATTTTTGTCGAATTCGACACCATGTCTAAAACCGAGAATTGGCCCCCTGTCCGTACTGAATCTTGTCGATCAGGTAGACTTGACTATGTTGTTTCAATTTACACACGAGCATAGCATACGTCACATGATATCGGGTATCAGCCCAATCTATCAAATACCAATCGAACATGAACTTTCCAGTATTGTGATAAGGTTGAAAATCTATTAAAGAAATTTCACAGGTTGGTGTGCTGGCGTGTGTACGTCGGCTTGTTGGATAGTCCATTTATAACCATCCAACAAGAAAAAAACAACGAACCCGAAACAAACTCTTCAGTCTTATTATGTTAGTATATTTTTCCTAATAAATATACTAACCAAGTATTAGCGTCCATAGCAACATGCATGACCATGTATCTGTAGATGTTGAGCACTCGCTTGCACGTATCAGTCTGTTCTTCCAACAGCTGTTGTTGGCTGAGCGCACCAGGAGGCGCCACTGGCGATGCGGACGCTAGGAAAACGTTCGCCGCTTGCGTCATGAATATTTGAAGGACGTTCTGGAACAATCGTTGGAGATGTTGTAGACAATGTAATATTTGGACAATGGTTTTACGTATAAAGTCCGGTTTCCACCGCGAAAGGGTAATGGTTTGGAAAAAGTTGGTATTTTAATGAAATAGGTTTCCGTCTCAACCATTAACGAGTTTAGTCATCTCATTTCCAGAGCGAACACATTTTTAGGGTTCCGTAAGGGTTAAAACCGGACCCTATTATTAAGACTGTTGTCCATCCGTCTGTCTGTCTGTCCATCTGTCATCACTTCATCAGACTGTATCTCATGAACCGTAATAGTTAGACAGACAATAGTTAGACAACAAATAAACTAAAAAACAGAATAAAATAAATATTGAAGGGGGCTCCCATACAACAAACATGATTTTATTGCCACATCCACATGACTTTAATTGGTAATGGTACGGAACCCTTCGTGCACAAGTCCGACTCGTTCTTATTCTTTTCGCTCGCTAAGTCATTTCTACTCGACGCTTTGTTAATGGAAACTCATGAAAGCAGCTTTGCCTTGCGAGGTAAGTGTTCCGCTCCGCTTTTTTTATGTTCGCTCCGCTTGCAATGGAAACTGGGCTTTACGGATACTTCAGCAATGCAACGGAGGTTAGATATTTTTAGTTAACACTCAGACAAACACTAAAGTAACAAACATTCATTTGTCTAGGACTAATTTTGTTATTGCAAAAAAAAAAAAATGAACAGTCACCCGACCTATACATTTGAGGTGACCTATACATTTAAAGTCGGAAAGTCGTCGTCACCAGAACCTTTTGTTTTTTTTTCTGGAGACAGATATTCAGTTAGTCCATATTAAATGTTATGCAAAATATTTGTTGTAGTTTTATTTTCACGTAAAATGATCTAGACTTGGATACAGGATGCGGACCCACTCCCCACACACACAAATGCAGATGCAGCACACGTGAAATATTTGCATGCCATGCAATCATGCATCCAATTCCAAACCTATGTCATGTACTAGACACATGTTTCCACCCAATTTCTTCCAGAAACTCTTTTAACTCCTTAACTTATCGGTTTTATAGTCTCTACCACACTCTCAAACATGATTATATGAAACAGTTTAGATACACGTTGATTATACAGGATGTAATTGAATATTAACGCAACGCTTATCAATGCTTCGTTCTAAATGAGAATCGCGCTGAGTGTAATTACGCGTTCCATATCCCCATAGTCCATAAGGAATATTTTTTATTGGAAAATCTAAATAATTCTCGTCTAACATCGTAACATGCCATAGTAAAATGTTAAAAAATGACATATATCTTGCTACCGAATAGGTTTTATTACAAAAAAAAAAAACAGATTTCTTCATGCATGTAAATAATTTATAAAAAAAAAAAACAGTTTGAAGTCCAGAAATCGGAATATGTAGAGTTTCTTTGCATACATTTTAAGGAAGTAAATAACATTATACCCTTCGAATAAAATCCCGGAATGATTTTTAAGTTCCGAAAGGGGGCCATGAATTATGTTCAATAATATTGGAGATATTTCGTCCCCCTCCCTCCCCTGTCCTAAACTAATGTTTCAAACACTCACTCTGAGATTGGCCTTAGCAATCTTGGCCAATGTAAGTTTATTGCGGAAAAAAACTACTCGATTTTTGGATCCCCCAATGTTTTTGACCCTTTCCCAAAACGCCTCACGGAATTAATGGTCACCTACAAATCAAGCTGCCAAATTAGATGGACGTATTATCCACATGTTACCTACTTCCTTGAAGTTTACGCAAATACACTACCTATTCCGCCCTCTGGTGAAGTCAGTAAGTTAGAGCACAATATAGCATGCGTTACCTGCAAGCCAGCGCGTACCATAACGTTATCTCGTCCGACGGCGCCCAGGTACGAGTCGTTGCGCAGGCGCCGGGGCGGGGCGGCCGGCTCCCCGCCTCCCTGCTGCTCGAATGTGTTCTCTACTAGGAACGGGGGGATTTCTGCTACCTGTAGGATGAAATATTTAGTTTTATATTATTTGAAGACTTTATTCTCATTAGCATAAAGGTCAATTCACACCGAGGCGCGACGCTGCGGGCACATTTCCAAAGGGGGAGTCGAAATCTAATTTGAATCTATCATGAAAAGATACACATTTGCAGTATCGTCGCGTCACGTTCCGTCTCGGTGTGAACTGACCCTAGTCACTGACAAGTCGTTTGAATAAAAATGATCATTATTCTCATTAACATTAGGTTGCTATTCTAAAGGGTTAAATAACTGTAAATGGTGGTAATAAGGATTGTACATACAAGTTTATTCTAACTTAATTTCGGCAAAAGCCGAGCGGCAAATCGAATTTATATTTTGCCGCCCGGCTAGGCTGTATCATGCTGATTAAGGTCAAACCTAAATTGCAGTATGAGGTATGTATTTACTAAAAGTCAGATAGAAAACTTACTAATGCAAAGATTTTGATGGCGGCTCCACATTAGTGAACCCCCGTGAACAAGCGCGAACGAGAATGTGGATGGTTTTCGCGGGGTTCACGCGCGTTCGCGCCTGTTCCCAGGTCAGTGTCGGTATTGTGCCAAGAATTCACGGCGAGAATTCGCGGCGTGAATTCACGGCACTAATGTGGAGCCGCTATGAGAAGAGAGCTGTTTTTTGGCTTCGACTCGCGGTGATAGTTGTTTTTACACTATGACATTTGTTATATTTTTATGTACCTTTTTACACATTGACAATTGTTTTATTTTTATTATTTGACATTGATTATTTTGTAATTTTTATTCTACTTGACATGAATTACTTTGTAATTTTTTATTTTTTTTTACTTTTTATTTATTTTTTTGTCCTATTTTTTATCAGTTGACATGAATTACTTATTGTAATTTTTTGCTTTTTATTTTTTATATTTTTTGTTTTATTTTGTGTATTTTTTTTTTTTTTGTTTTTTTGTGAATGTTAGGACCAATGCAGGCATCTTGTGTTATTTATTATTTAATTGAATTGTCTGACAATTTGAGTACTCTATGCGGCCTACCCGAATGTCCTGTCTTTGGTACTGTTCGTCGTTTCGTTGAGCTCCTTGAGTTATGAGTCGAGCTACACGATAACTGACAAATGCTTGCACTGACTGGACAGGTCCACTCAAATCTGTGTGGTTCTTTCCTTAAAAGACCATTTCAGACACCTGCATGGTCTTCGCATAGCTTGAAAAGTATGATGTCTGGACTTTAAAAGAGACTGTGACCTCTGAGTTTGTTTCGGATGTTTCTTCTCAGAGTAGTCAGGTACGAAACACCGGCCACATCTAGCTTTAAAAAATATGATTTGACGTGTAAAAGTGTTTTTTAACAACCAACTTGCAAAATAAATATCATTTATCATTTATCATTTATGTAAATCAGGTTTTAGTTTTTAATAGCACCTATTGGTCTAGACTTTGAAAGTAACTGTACTTCACGACCCCTTTTTTTAAAATGAAAGTATTTATTTAAATCAATTTAATTTCGGCGCAGTGGCGGAGTGATCAACTGCTTCGCTGCGAGTCGCGGATTCAATTTCCTCGCAGAACAAATATTTGTATGATCTACAAGTAATTGTTCCGGGTCCAGGTATTTGCGTTTGTTAGTTTTTATATTTGTAAATGCACCCACGATACAGGAGAAATTCATGAGGGCCAACGTATTGTTTTTAATAAAGATGAAGAATTTAATCAAGGTTACCAGTTTTAATAAAAAAAAACGGTATTTCCACTTTATCGATGTCGTATGAGCATTGCTCATTCTTGCAGTACAACATATAATCGTATAATGCATATCTAACATATTGGACGCTGTCGACTCACTTCATGGGCAAACAGGGCGGAACCGGCCAAGCGTGCCAGAACTATGATATACCATCAGAAGGAAGCTAAAATTACAGGTGTGAAGAGAAAGTCTTAGGGCAAAAAAAATCATCAGTTTATAAGTCACAAGATACCGCATAAATATTGAAAGAACTGTTTTTAGAGACTTTTTAAGAGAAACTGTAACCTTACTTTTAATAGATAATTATACGCATTAACGTCTGCTTCGATGATAGGGTATTTTACTCAAAAAAATTGTTCGAAAGATAAATTATCAAAAAATATTAGACCCGTATTTTACGTAAACTAAAATTGACAAAGACACAACGCTTCCAAAAATCACAAAACGTCACTCGGTCGGTACAATTTTACAAGCGTTATGACGTCAAAAGCCCCACTCGCGAAGTTCGAAACGTTTTATCTTTGTGAATATTCATTGATTTAAATAAACAAAAAATACGTGTTCATTACTTTTCACACAGCTTACGTCCAGCAGTGGAGGGCAGTTGGTTGAGGAGAGACGTCTTATTCATTATTTCTCATTGTTGGCAAGCCTGTCGCACTCCGCTGTATAGCACCGTCCACGGTGCGCCCGCCGCCCGTTTGGCACGCGCTCCGTACATATTTTTACTTTTATTCTCTCGAGCAAAGATTTCACATTTGTTTGTTTTTGGGAAGTAAAGAAGACACTTTTGTACGTATTCTGTGGTGCTAGTAACTTACATTCATTTGTATCCAGTCTTTGTACAGCGCTATGACGCGCCTGACGGCCGCAGCGTGGGAGAAGGGCAGAAGGAACGCTTGCCGGAGCACCTCTATCGTGAAGTCCACGTGTTCCCGCGACGAACAGCACAGAACATCTCGAACTACTAGCTCCGAGCTTAGTTCCTCGAACACTCCTGAACCTGTGTTGAAATAGAGTTGAATTAGTAGAAGAATTATTATAAAATTACATTGTTGAAAACTGATAAAAAATAATTCGAAGTATTGGTCTGCTTTTTTTTAGCGTGGTAAAATCATCAAATGAATTCTCCCACCCAGGGCAGGGCAGGAGGGACTGCCAGACTTGTACTGACTAAAACATACGGTGTCTGTCCTTCAATAGCCCTTTACGTTCCGGGGACCGGTATGGGAAGGGGGGGGGGGGGCGTCATTGTGCTGACACTCTATAAGGCGCGCGTGAAACACAACGCGCTGACGATCCGGGCATGGTCCATGGTCGGACAGCGAGTCGCCCATTTAACGCCGCCCGCGCGCCCGCGCCTACGGTGGCCCGAGATCGTCTTGCTACGTCTGTCGCCGTTGGCGTCTAATATAAGTGTTAGGGTGCTTGAATTATTGTATTTTTTAGAGCCTAAATATTATATGTATCCCACAACTGGACATGGGCCATCCCTTTTTCTAACCAAACTTCTCTCATTTTGCATTTTGTCCGTCTACTTCCTACTTCAAAGGCCCTTCGGCCTATGGATTTGTACTGTGATAGTTGCCTGGATAACCAAGTCGTCAGGTATCGGAGAATTGCGTCGCGTTGTGTACGAAGCGGCTAAGTCTACAATATATGAAACAAAGTCCCTGCTCGACGCTGCCGCATACTTTTTTTAAATTAGGCAATGGTTTTTACCCAGATTTTTATCAATAGACAAAGCGATTCAAGAGGAACTTTTATATGTACATAATAAATGCATTTAGCAACTATGCAAAGCAAGAAGTAATTAAAGTCGGATTTATCTTTTGCGCAGTAATTTCATCAATAATAAGCATAACATAAACGTTTTGCTAAGACATTGTATTGTATATGGGAGCGAATACTATCGATTTAGCAATTAGTCAGCCATAACAATACGTTTATCTTTGATATAACATAATCGGTACGGAATTTAAATAATAATAGGTATAATACCAGCTTATCACTAATCGCTTTTTATACAGACGAGCTACTTGACTCATGCGAACGGGTGGGACCCTGAAGGGGTACCTACTGCCAAACGTATCGGGATATGTCGCGTCTTGGGCATATTGTATTTTAGGCCGTTCAGACAAGGCACAAAAGGTACCTTACAATTAAAAAGTCACAAAACTGACTCTAACAGTCAAGGCACAACAGTACCTAGCCAATAAAGTCACAAACCTGGCTCTAAGAATCACAGTAAAACAGTACCCTACTAATAAAAAGTCACAAACCTGACCCTAACAGTCACGGCACAACAGTAACTAGCCAATAAAGTCACAAACATGACTAACAATAACCGCAATATAGTACCTCATTAATAGAAAGCCACAAACCAGTACCCATACCATGAGTTGTCATTACGATACTCGATCATACGCATCGACCGCGTTTGGCGCTCTCATTGGTTGACAGTTCATTATAACCTTGGAGCGGGCCAATGAGAGCGCCAAACGCGGTCGATATCGATGATCGAGTATCATAATGACAACTCATGGTATGGGTACTGACTCCAACAGTAATGGCACAATAGTAATCTATACTTATATTTTAAAGCTGAAGACTTATTGGGTTGAATCTCAGAAACAACTGGTCTGAATTGGCAAAAATTGTTGTGTTGGATAGTCCATTTATCGAGGAATGCTATAGGCTATATAAAATCACGCTACGAGCAATAGGAGCCGAGCAGCGGGTGAAATTGCGGAGAACAACTTTTACTGATAAAAAGTCACAAACCTGACTCCAAACTGGGATGCGGGGTATTAGAAGCAGAATCATGTGAAGATGCTCTACTGGAATCCGATGGATGTCCCACAGTGAACGACGTCTCCTCCTCATGATGCAACGACTGGGCCGGAGTAGGTGTGTTTGAGTGAGGCAGGTGGGAACCGGTGCTGGTCATGGAAGATGGCTGGCCACCGTCACTGCCCTGCTTCTTCATGAAGTGTGCGTAGCTGGCCACCCATTTGATGAGGGTTACTCTGCATAATACGAAGTCGTCTTCCAGGATGTTGTGTTGGACTGGCAATTCTGTGGAAAGGAGGCATCAGATTTATAAAACTACGAAATATAAAACAGAAAAAAAGGCCTTTTTAAAGTTTTTTTTTAATCTAGGAATTTCTCCTGTATCATGGTTGCTAAATTAAACTCACATAGGCAAACAGTGAGACCCGTAATAACTACTTGTAGATAATACAAATAGTTGTTCCGTGCTAGAATCGAATCGGCGATACGCAGCGCAGTAGTCGATCGTTCGACCGCTGCGTTATCAATTCCAGATTACTAAAGTATTTAGAAATTAATTAACATCACGCCTGTTGCCCCGAAGGGTAAGGTAGAAGCACACCTTATTTCGCTAGTTACTTTTTTCAGTCCCATGTCATAGAGCCGAGATTATTACTATCAATCCAGACTCCGTGGCTAATTAGCAATTCTGTGAGGAAAAACCCAATAACACTGATGCTCAACCTGGGAATGAAGCTCAATGAAACTTTGTGTTCCACGCAAGCCGCAAAGAGTGTCAGCGCAATGACGCCCCCCTCCCCCTCTTAGAGGGCCAATGCCTGCCGGGGTCGCGGGACACACGTATACCGCGACTCCGGTACATAAAAGGCTACTGAAGGACACCGTAGATTTTAGTCAGTACGAATCTGACAGTCCCTCCTGCTGCCTGCATGATTTTACCACGATAAAAAAAAAAAACTAGTTTTGGCTGAACTCAAAGAATTAAAAACTTACCTAAATTAGGTTTATACAACGAATTCTTGACATTAAACTGCGGACAAATCACAGGCAAATAATAAATCTTGAATTTCTCCAACAGAAATGCGAAACATCTCATTGCCTTCGTGTGAGACCTGTCTCTCCACTGTATCTTTGTAACAGATGTGGCCATCCCGTCGAGAAGTATTTCAAAGAAATATTTGGTCTCATTGTCAACGGCCTTTTCATTTGCACTTGGGGGTAGAAGCGGTTGGATCTCTACACTCTGGACTGGATTTAGAGCATTTGTATCATGGAATATTGATGCTGAAACCGTTGCAAGTTTTCCCATGATACCGGTTGGGGTTTGTTCTACAACCACCTTCTTTGCATTGTCTACGGCTGAGTTGAAATTCGGATGGTGCATTATGTCTTCTATACTGAAGTCTCCGGAGCCGTGTGTTTCGTTTGGTGTAATGTTGGGCTTGAGAGGAGAACCGATCGGCATCATGGTGGGTTCAGGCATGCCTGGGACCAGTGTGGCGAACATTTTGTGTACTTCATTCGGAGCATTGTCACCGAGTGCTTGATACCATAAAAGGAAATATCTAAAAGGAAATAGAGTTGGTTGAATCATCTTTTTGTTTTACGACATAACATCACGCGAGTAACTAACCCACGGAGGGTTTGGCAGAGCTGTACTTAATTAGGCAGCATGGGCTCTTATTCTATACAAAGAAAATGTAGTTCAAGAAAAGATTCAATAGATGGCGTTATATGTATCGATTTGTTATTGAAGTTTCTGTATCTGTTTAAATTTGACCTGGAAAAAAGTATGTCCTTGTTTTTAAAAATTCGCTTAGCACAAAAAAAAAGGAATAATGGGCTCCTAGTTCCAAATTCCATGATTTCATTAAATAATTTTACTGTGCTGCCTCTGGTGAATACAATTTGTACTACGTTGTCGTTTGCTCACTCATTTAATGTTTATAGATGGCGTTGTTTTCATTTTCAGAGTTTTACTACACAGCTCATTATTCTATAATTTCTCACATTACCATTTACTATAATTACGAGTATGTACTTATTTTGATAGAATGAAATATAATTATGAAATTCAAATCTATACTTAAACATTTATGTGTAATAAAATCGTAGAGCTGTCATTCCTGTACATTAAATAGTTATTTCTTTTTGTATTTTTTTCGAGAGGGATCGATTCTGATGACAAATCAACTATTTTTCCGTTTTTTTTTTTTTACGGTTTTTTCTTTTGCGTTAATTCCTAAAGTACTGAAAACTTTCCGATCAAATTTTCCTCAAATATTCCTAATAATATGCTTCTGTCAATAGGCTATGTATTATTACGCTAGCTATCGCAACTGGGAGATATGCAATTTTGAATTAGGTACTTCTTTACTCAATTCGACCGTATGTATAATAATATATATGCTTTTTAAGTTTGTTCGCGCAGAACTTCGTCGTTTTAAATGTATGTTTGTTTTAAGTTGGCGGCCACTGGATAGTATTTTTTTCAATTTTTCCTCAAACCTACTTTTATGCTATTCCCTTTGGGGGATTAGCAATGTTGTAAATTATAATAATTATGTTGGTTTTCAGTAATTGTTGACATTTGTATAAGAAGCGCTATTTTAAAACAACTGTTAGCGAGCCAGCTAGTCTGGTTAAAAACCAGCTTGCCTTACGACTATTAGGTTTCGAGATCAAATCTTGCACTTTCTTTTTCACTTTTTGATTTTCTTTTTATTTATTCTGAGAGTTTCAAATACTTTTATTTCAATATTACTATTTGCAATTTATTTTTTATAATATTTTTTAATAATTCTCTAGGATAAATTGTAGGTTAATAAGTTGGATATTTTTTAAACTGTAATTTATTTTTTGAGGAGTAGGAATGTTAATGGCAATCAAATCAATCTGTTATTTTGTGTTTATCTGTGTTTGAATTGGTGTTGATGGCGCCACTGACACGATCCGTCTTGTTTCTCAAATTCGAAATTAACGAAAGCGAAGCCGCGGGCCATTTGAACCATTAACTTTCCTACACCTCAAACAATAAATTACAGTTTAAAAAAATATCCAACTTACTAACCTACAATCAGCGTACATTTTATCCTAGAGAACTTTTGAAAAATATTAGAGAAAAATAAAATTGCAAATAATATTAAAATAAAAGTATGTATTTTACTTTAATTATGAGAAACTCTCAGATTATAATTATAAAAACAAAAAAAAAGAAACGCAAAAAGTGTAATTAAAATGCAAGATTTGATCCCGAGACCCAATGCACGAAATGCAAGCAGGTTCTTAACAAGACTGGCTGGCTCTCTAACAGTTGGCTTCAAATAGCGATTCTTACACAAATGTCAAACGCTCAAGAAATCATGCGCTATCGCAAAGTAGGCATGCATGAAAGAACGTGAATTTATCTGCCGAGTGACTGACGACGTAAGCTTCAAGGTCACGGGGCTATGTAGTGCAAAAGTACAGTTTGATTTTAACGCCATCTATTGGTGTTTGTGTAAAATAAACTACTCGCGGCCCACAAGCTAGCGAGTCATCGTTGCTAGCACCATCTAGCGTAGGCCGCCATCTTAATATAGGCCGAGTAAATGACGTAGTTACGGCGGTCACGTTTCTTTGTATGGGATGGGGTATCTGTACGCTAGTATTATATTATCTTTGTTAGGCAGCTACATTTCACCACTTTTTTACAAGGGGTGTCATTATTGCTATCAACCAAGCACTAATCCAGATTCCGTGATTAGGAATGATCTAGGCATCGAACCCAGTACCTCCTTCTCAGCAGTCTTGCTTGCGACTACTGGACCCAGAGGCGGATTATCCTTAAGGCAAACTAGGCATCTGCCTAGGGGCGCGAAGGTACAAAGGGGCGCGCGGGCGGAATTGTAAATTGTAATAAAGAAAAAATATACAATGTAACATAAAATTAATTGTATCAATATGTAAGGCCACCACTTAGACAATAAAACTATTATTTTTCAATCTCAATTTGCTTCAATTTATAACAAAAGATAAATTTTAAGATAGGACTGACTAAAACTTACGCCTACAAACAACTTTGTCGATGGTACATGATCTCTGATTGAAGTTGGAAAGATACGTCTGCAATGTTCGTCGCGTCGACTGCGAGCACACGGCGACTTGCGAGTGACTATCGAACGGATTCAGATGTTCCTGCTTCTAAAATTGCGGGGACGAGAGTCCGGCTCGTGGGCCCGCTAAGCGATCAGGCCCGAACGAATGAGTGGAGTGTCACGGAATTTTAATTTTTTTGTCGTCGGTTAACATTGATTTTATAAAAACACAAGATGCACAGTACTCAACGTCTAAAAAAACCCTAAAAAATGAGCGCAGCATTCTAAATTGTGTCGTCATTACAAATAGTCTCGCCTCGCTCGCGCCTGGGAGCAGTCGTTAAAAAGTTGTTTTTATGACTGATTATAACAATCAAATATTTGATCTCACTTTTAGATTAAAACTTGAAGTCCGGAAACGTTTAATTTTAGAGCTGACTGCGTTCGCTTTTCTGTGAAATATTACCTTGTCCTATTCCAAAAACCTAAAAAATTTCGCGCTCGCTGCGCTCGCGCTTTAAATAAGGTTGGCATTCGCTTCTCTTGCCTTCTCTTTTGATAGCTCATTTTTCAATAACAAATGCTTCCTTCCTAAGCTAGTTTAATCTTGTTGTGGTTTACAAAATTTTAAGTTTGTCTTCTCTAAGATGGTATATCACTCTGGGTGTGAAGTTTGAGTAGCACTTGATGATTTCTTTTGTGTTTATGTTCCGAGGCGGCAAGCTTTACAGCCCAAGGGCGCTGAACTTTAAAATGCACCACTGACCTACCTACCATAGAAAAAGATAATATTCAAAATGCTTTAAGCCTGCCAAAATCATTTTTTGCACACAGGCGCCAGTAACCCTTACGGGGGCCCTGAATGGCTGCTTCTTCAGTGTTAGAACAACGCGTTACAGTCTCCTATTTATTTTAGTCGCATTATAAAAGTGACCCTGTTCTAATAAGTGGAGTCGATTTTTTTTAAGATCTGTTCGACAGATATCGACCTCATGTAAACTGATGCTCTTTTTTTCTTGGCCCCCATCTCACCGCGTATTCCTTAGGTACATCGGTTTTGGTCAAACTATAGTATCTACGAGTTATTTTTAATATAGGGGCGCCAATGAGATGCTTGCAGTGTTGCCAACTTAGTGCTTTCGGCACTAGATCTAGTGCATTTCTTGATGTTTTAGCGCTCAAAATTCCACAACAGTGCCTAGTGCCTTAACTAGTGCATTTTTAAAAGTCTGCAATTTATCACGCAATTTCGTAAAAACAAAACCAATCAATGGCGTGTTCTGAAACACAGTTAAATTTCAGAACGCACCTCTAATTATTAGTTATTTATGAAAATGCGTATCTCCATGGTCGTATAACTGGGCTACGAGCAGCAAATAAAACTTGCTACAATTACGATATTCCGAAGGAAGTTCTTGAAAAAGTCGGTTCGAAAGATACGTATAAGTTTAAACTCCAACAATCAACTCCTGGTCCCTCAACTTCTCAAACAGCCACTTCAGCAACGGTGAATTCAGACCATTATTCCAACTCTGATTCGGACGACGATATATTTTTGTTATAACAATATTCTAAATAAAAACTGTTTTTTTTTTTTTTTTTTTTTTTTTTTTTTTTAATATTTTAATTGATTTTATTTTTTTGGTGCCCTTTTATCAAAATTAGCACAAACCTAGTGCATTTTAGGTTTTGTTTAGCGCATTTCTTAAAATAGCAGTTGGCAACACTGGATGCTTGCCTACAGCGCTCTCAACGTTTAATCCGCCACTGACTGGACCAAAGTGGCAGTTTAACGACCAAAACGGTCTATAATCTTTAATAGAGTTTCAACTTTATCTGCTGAGATATCAATTTAAGAAAATTTAAGTCGCGTTTATGTTTATCTTGTATATCTTGATAAATATATTTTTATCTAGCTGATACACGCGGACATGTGAGATTTTTGTATTCACTTATGCATTTTGTGGTATTGAAATGAATAAATAATAAAAAATCCTCTTTTTTTTTGTTTGTTAAATACCTTATAGCCTCTGCCCTCAATTTCTGTGAGTTCCCACTATGGAGGAGTTTGGAAAATATTCTCGTCAATGAGTGTAACTGCCATCTCTTCCCGATCAGCTCTGGCAGGAGGCATAATACTTTGTCTAGAAGAGACAATGCCCCTTCTAGCTCTTCTCTGCCTGCCTTGTGTACTAGAATACATAATAAACAGCTTAATGTACAAGTAAATGAGACCTTGTAAGGTTACCATGAGTGTTACATGAATCTGGAAAACAATGTTGTTTTAATATTGTCATTACAAAACTATTATGTTTATTGTCCAACACATTAGTGACATATCTGTTAGCATGACTCATACTTTTATTATGAAAATTCCAAGTTATCCTCGTTTAAATACAACCTGTAAATGTGAAAACCTCATGTTGTAAAATGTAAAATAATGGCTCGGCATACTCAGTAACGTTATACAGATACTGGTCAAGTTGTATGACAGAACATGCTTATCATCCCAAGGCACGTGACACATCCAGTGTGTATGATAAAGTTGATGGTTGATCTAATGAGATAAGATAATGACATACTACCAGGATCAATGTCAAGTACCAACTTCAATGCACATGTGAAAAATGATATCTAACATGGAACGGCTAAAATAATGTTTAAAGTTTTGCTGTTTGTTTTTTGGCATGTCTTTAAAATATATGGTTTTATTTAGGTCTGGAACAGAATACCAACATTGTAATGACAACGAGAAATATGTTGTCCTAAACAATGTTCGTTTTTTTTTGAACTATGATCGAGGTCCCATATCCCATGTCCCTGTTTTTTAAATATGATCACACATTTTTGGGATAACATGTTTTATGTATCAATTTATTTGAACATACCATTTCAAACCACAAAAGGAAAATTATTAATGAATAGTTTCTGATTTATAATTACATATTTATGCATCATTTCCTTGATAAAATGTTTCATAATTACTCAATAATAACTTTAAACATTATTCAACCAGTTTACAGAATTAAGCAAAAAGGTTGATTTATGAAACATGAGTGACTGTCTGATGATCAAAACACCCAAAACTCACCGAGATGAAATGGAAGTTCTGTACCGCAAAAACAGAAAAATAATAAGTAAATATGTGTGTACATTGGAATCATGTATTATGTCAATAAATTAAAATAGGAATATATATTTCTAAATAACTTGTATAAAACATTTTGATCTGTGGTTCATAATTTTATTTTAAATGATTTTATGTATGTTTGTACAAATTTTCACAATATGTGAGACGGACACATCACACCAGATTCAATTGTTCGTTCATCACCAGAATTATGAAAATTGGGATTATTTAGCAGACTTACTTACAACACTTTCTTATTAAAATTTCTAATTACCTCGTTGTCGTAGGTTATTTTCAGCTTGGATGAAGTTATCGTACAATATGAAGTACACATGGCTAAAGTTTCCTTCAAAATAGTTTTTGGCTTCATCGGTGTCGAAATGTTCTGAAATAATACATTTATTGATAATAAGAATATTATTAGTTGTGCTCCACAGTTTTACTCGCCATTCAGCTTCTGAGGGTCACAGGTAAAATCTAATACATAAAAATGTGTTAAGGTGTTGTGGTTACATCAATTTTAATGAAGTTGGCATGCATCAGCAAGTAGCTTATAATCATACTTACTCTTTTTATATATCATATAAAAAGAGTAAGTATGGAGTTTCTTGCCCATTCTTCTCCATACAACCTACCTTAGCAAATGGGTGTAGAATCAATCCCATCCCTTTCTATTCCCTTTAAATTTAAAAATCGACGTCCAAAAGTGCCTTAGATGGCCTAATTGGAATAAATGATCAGACTTTGACTATGAATCTTTCTTGTCTTTCAATGGTACTGTAGGATGATGGATTGATAAGGCTGATATAGGCACATCTGAAGTATACCAAGACATCAAAATAAGAATAGATGCTAGAAACATGCCATACATTGGGCTATCAACATATCAATGATATTTTTAACGTCATCTCAGGTCATCATGAAATCTCAGGTGATCTTGAGGACATTATGTGCTGCTTTACTGGAAAACCCTCTGGTGACAAGCCAGTGCTATATCAGTTAAAAGAGAACTTATCAAATTCAATAGTAGTTCCAGAGATAAGCTCAAAAAACAAACTCTTTAGCTTTACCATATTAGTAGGCATAGATTAGCAAAATGAGTGGGTGTATAATGTTTAAATTGTTACAGTTTTGTATCACATAGATAAGGGTGGTATTTGAATTGTTCAATGTTGTGATGGTAATTTTGGCAAATTCGTTTTTGATCATTTTGTTTAGCTATCATAGAAAGATAAGCAAAACAATATAGAGAGATTGTTTAGGCAGCTAAGGCCAAAACAGAGGAACACGTAACACAATCATTGGGAAAGCAAGTAAAATATGCACTAATGACATGGAGTTACTGTCACCAGCCCATTATACTACACATGGACTCATGAGACTGCGTAAGCAAGAGATGCAAAGGGCATTTGAAGTAACAGGGTGGTAATTGCAGTCAGATGATTTTTATCACCTACATAGCTATTTTCCAAATATTTTTAGGTTGACTTCTAGTCAGCTGAATACCAGTATTAGAAACAGAAACAGGTAAAATGTTTGTGAGGGGAAAATGAAATAATAAATACATTGATGGAAATACACCCTATTATTCAACATTAAAATCCCTTTCAATGTTTTGGTTTGATTAAATGAATTTTAGTTTTACGAGTACTGAAAAAAGGGTCAATGTACTGCAATTATTTGTGATGATCATGCATGCCATTGTTGAATATATAATCTGCCTTGCCAATACAACCATTATAAGAATGCAGTCAATGTGAAGTTCAATGGCTTCCATACGAGATATAAAGAGATTTGGTTATTGATAATAGCTTAAATAATAATAATTTGGGTTTGGTCTTGTATATTATCCAGAAGTAAAAATTTATATGGTACATGATTTATATGAATATTGGATTTAAAAAAAAAAAAAATTTAAATAAATTATAGATTGCATGAAGTGGCATTCTGTAGAAGAACAGTTTAGAATTTATTATGTTCTCAAATTCAAAATCCACAAAACAAGAAAGACATTAACCTAGAAATGACTGCTCGACTGGCCTGTTGGTCTAGTGGTTAGTGACCCTGACTGCTATGCCGGGGGTCGTGGGTTCGATTCCCACCCAGGACAAATGTTTGTGTGATGAGCATGATTATTTGTTCTGTGTCTGGGTGTAATTTATCTATAATATGTATGTATTTAGAAATATATAAGTATGTTTATCAGTTGTCTAGTACCCATAACACAAGCTCTGCTTAGCTTGGGACTAGATGGCGTTGTGTGATAGTTGTGGAATATTATTATTATTATTATTATTATTAATGATGAGTGATCTCATATGCAGAACACTGTACACATACACAAATTATTTTAAACAATAGAATAGAAATTGTATAGCAATTAGATGTCAATGCAGGATTATACGCCGTTTAGAAACACAATAAAGTTGAAGTGAAACTCTAAATACTACTTCCTTGATACAATAAACAGTTTGTAAGTTGAAGCGCATCAAATACAGTTATTCGCGACTAATTAGCATGTACGGAATGTGATAGCTGTCGATGCTACAAAAACCTCACAAATCATCTTATTGTCTCCCTAGACTCTCTATCTACTCCAGGAATAACAAAAAACCCATTAATTTCTTACCTAAAACGATTTTTAAGTGTTTCAGTCGGGTTGCTGAATCCTTTTTCGAGTCTTGTATTTTAACTGTCGATTTCTTAACATCCTGGTGAGATTTCTTGGTAAACATTTCGGATGTGATTTTATAGTGTCATTACGTAGATTCTTTTCATTCTCAGAATAAAAAATACAGTAATTTCACATTGTTTTCTTTAAGTTTTCACTCCCATTTTGACATTTCACTTACATAAAAATCTCGGTTGACGTAAACAGTAAAGGTGTGTTCGTTTTACGGTAGAAAAAAAAAGTACCGTTGTGTCAAAACTTGTTTGAGAATATTTTTTATAAAATTGGAAATTAACCTACAGATGAATAATAAAAATATGTGTTCTATAGAAATCCAGACTTTCTAATATTGCATTGGTGCTCCATGATGTTGATTGAATGATATAAATTGAAGTAAATTGGCAAATGGAACAGTAAATGGAACGCGATCTTTTTTTTTAATTCTCTGTTGTATCTCTGTCGATGGAATTGTAATAGACTGCCTAACTACAAAAATTCTACAAGATAATTAAATGAATCAAAATTATAGAGAAACGATATTGTAAAAGGTTAACTTATACGTAAAATCTACTTAGATTCACGTAGAACTAATTACTCCCACGATTCCGAACACTATTTATTTAATTTTAAAGGTTCTCTACCCATTTGCATAAAATTTTAAGAACTAATATATCTTAGCATAATTTTGTTTGGCATAATTATATTTTCGCATAATATAGTTACGCATAACAGCTTATGCATAATTTTTTTAAGCATAATTTCTCTAACCTTAATGATGATTAAGCAAGCTTGCAACATGCAAGCAAGCATGCAGCATTCAAGCGAGCATGCAACATGCAGCAGGCAGGGTTTCTGTCACGGCTCCGGCGCTGCGGGCCTCCGGCAGAGCCGCGCATGCTAATCGTCGCAGAAGGCTTCCGCTCACCATCACCACCGCAGCTTCGGCTTGTTGGCCGGCTTCGCCGGCCAGCCTCAGTCACGGCGGCTTTCTCGCAGTCGCCTGCTTCTCAGCCCGCCCCTACGCGCCTACTCGATTTTAAATTACACTCTAGGGGTAGGACAAACAAGACTACGTGGAGTCGGTTTTGCAGCGATTCGGTTCTGTTATGCTTAGTAAATAGTCATTAGGCCTAAACGTTATGCTAATAGTCATTATGCCTACTAACGCCTATGCCAAAACAAATTAGTTTTTAAGATGATTATGCCAACATAAAATATATGCCTAAAAAAATTATGCCGATTTATTATTATGCCAAAACAATTGTGCCAAAATCGTTATGCCGAAGTATATTAAGACCACGAACATTATGCGAAAAGAAGGGATCCCAATGGGGATGGCAACTCAAAGCTAATCGTAGATGGCGCTGCGATAGTTGGTCCCTACGTCAGATTACTGTCTACCTTGTATAAAAAACAAACAAGATTTATTGTTATAAAAATTGAGTATAAATACAAAACAAATATGGAAAATTATTCGTCAATGCAAGTGCATAAACTAAAAGAAGAATTAAGACGCCGCGGTGCATCTACAAGAGGAAAAAAAGTGATTTAATTAAGTGGTAATACATTTGATTTTACCGTAATAAATCCATAATTACTTGTAGTTGAGGTTTCAATTTTTGAGTTTAGGTATGTTTTACCTGTCCTCTCCTTTTTCAAGAATATAATGCTGCTTCTGACTTTCTATTATGATAAAATATCATAATGTTTTAAGTCAGTAATTTTACCCCTTTTTCTATTTAGATTCGAGAAATATCACAATATATTTAATTTCTTAACACCACAACTATCACAATACTCGTTCCAGGTGATAATTCTTCCGCCAGACGAACCATTTCATGATTTATGGAGCGATGCAATACTGGTACTTAACCTCCAATAGAAAAGTAGATATTATTTTGAAAAGTGTATTCGATTGTTTAGTTAATATATAATAATATAATAATCATAGAATTTCATTAATAAACTCAACTAACGGCCTGTCTCGGCTTCGCAAGGCTGGATATTTGTTTATTATATAGCTTTTCCTTAGTTATAATTCAATTTTTGTTCTCAAGGCAGTCACAGCAGCTACCCATTATTTCTTGATAGTGTGAATTGTCGGAAATTTGTATGTTCCATCATTTTTACAGCTTATTACACAACATCTAGTCATTTTACATCAATAAATCGTTTTTTTTTCAGAAAATTCCTTTGATTTGACAGTTCTTTTGGGACCAAACTGTCACTTGTCACTTTGACACTTGCCTTCCCCATTTTAAACGATGCATGCGGTTCGAAAAGCGCTGTTAATCGAGTTGGAATATGTTCTAATTATTATTCTAAGGCTCTAATTTTTTTTTAAAGTTCGACATCCGCTTTTTCGCTACAAATATTTGAGAATTCAAACGAGAAAATAATAGTTGTATTGCGTTTGAACTATACCTAGTCCTTCCGTCTAAGACCCAGATTAGGTACCTACTCTAACACTGTTAGAAATTAAGTATTTTCTTAGTCTATGCATTACATTGACAGTTGTGTTATCTGTATGTCTTTCTCGATGGTTCACTCTCTCTTGTCTCTGCCCCGTTCCAAAACGAACATGAATTATTTTGTGCTGTCCAATTAATATTAAAATCCAAAGACATCTAAGTGAAATAATATTGTATTGTGTACCGTGTACATATTTGTGAGTAAATGCATATTTATCAATATAGAAACGCGACTTATTTATTTTTCATCTCTGCTCACGACATCCGACACGCGCCTGCCAGGTTGGTTGTAAGTTGAACTTGAAGATCCACAAACCTACAACAGGTTAACGGTCCCAGTGTGCGGGTTCATTGGAATATAACCCAGAGTATTAATCTGAGCTCCAGGATGCCGTTGGCTAATGAGAATCGTCGCAGTGATGTATTGGATGGCGGCACAACCAATGCCAACAACATAACCTACAACAGTATTGAAAAACTACAAGGATTATCAAACTATCTAAATTGGAAATTTTCTATTCGGATGTTGCTAACGCTGGATGGTGTATGGAATTGTGTCGATGGCACGGACACGGATGCTGCGCGCGATGGTCGTGCGCTGGCGCGTATCTGCCTCTCGATACAGCCAAACCTCTACCAGTTTGTCCGTGACGCCAAAACTTCAAAAGAAGCGTGGAAACGTTTGTCTGATACGTTTGAGGATAAAGGCCTTTACAGGAAAGTATTGCTTCTTCGACAGCTACATAGGACTGAGTACAATCAATACCCCAATATGTCAGATTACATCGAGGGTGTTATGAGCCTTGTCGCACAACTGTCTGACATAGGAAAAATCATAGAAGATGGTGAGATAGCTGAGATCTTACTTTCTGGCCTACCGGAACAATTTGATGTGCTCGTGTCTAGTCTAGAAACTGCGAGCTTGACAAACAATCTAACCAGTGAAGTGGTGCGCACTCGACTGCTACAAGAGGATCATCGTCGTAACAACAGCAACAGCATAGACAATTCGGCTCACCTAGCCAACAAGAAAAAACCAAATAAGCTTACCTGCTCATACTGTAAGAAGAGTGGTCACATTGCCAAGCGGTGCTTCAAGAAGAAACGGGACGAGAAAGGAGAAAAACAAGAAGAACACTCTTTGTTTGCTTCAGCCTACTCAGCCTGTAGTTCTGATGAGTTCATCGTGGACAGCGGCGCTACGGTACATATGTGCATTGACTCTAAGCTTGTTCAGAACGCTAAACAGAAGAAGTGCACTATTTCTGTTGCTAATGGAGAGCATTTGATGAGTGAAAGTCTTGGTAAGGTTACTCTTAAGTCTAATGTTAGTTTAGAAAATGTATTGTTTGTTCCTAGTCTTTCTAATAATTTAATGTCAGTAAGTGCAATGACTGATAAAGGTTATGTTGTTGCCTTTCATGATAATGTATGTGAGATTTATAGTGATTGTAAAATCACAGGCAACCAGGTTTTGTCCGCAAGGAAAAGTAATGGGCTATTTAAATTTAAAGTGCAAGGTCGGCCCACCTCCGGGTTAGGTTATTCTCCTTCCCTTCCATCTATGCAGGGAATGCAGAGTGCCAATGCTGCAGCGTGCGTACCTATGAGTGTATGGCACAAGCGTCTCGGTCATCTTAGTCAGAAAGGTATGTCTGTACTTGGTGGAGGGAATCAGTGTGTTGGTGTCGTTTTTCAGCAGGAAGATGATGTGCCAGGCAGCTGTGTCTCGTGTCTTACGGGGAAGATGCATAAGTCATCGTTTCCCCGGGCAACTGCGAGGCGTGCTGCTTCTCCACTGGAACTGGTCCACTCTGATGTTTGTGGCCCGATGCAAGTGAGCAGCTGGGGTGGAGCGCGCTACTTGTTAACTTTCACCGATGATAAAACGAGGAAGACGTTTGGCTTTCTTATGAAGAATAAATCTGAGGTTAGTTCCCATTTTGTTACCTTTAAAAACATGGTAGAAAAACAGACTGGTTTGCAAATTAAAATCTTGCATACTGATAATGGTACTGAATATTGTAATAACAATTTAACCCACTTCTTGAAAAAGGAAGGCATTATTCACGAGGTATCTGTGCCTTATTGCCCTCAGCAAAATGGTGTATCAGAGCGCGTCAATCGTACAGTAATTGAAAAAGCTAGAGCCATGTTACAGGAATCAGGTCTGAGTAATCGCTTTTGGGGTGAAGCTGTGATGACGGCTATTTACTTGAAAAATAGGTCCCCCACTTCTGCGTTATCAGATAGAATACCTGAGTGTGAATGGACTGGGTCGAAAATTGACCTCAGTCATCTGCGCGTTTTTGGCTGTGTTGCTTATACATTCATACCTGATCAACGTAGACGCAAGCTTGATGCCAAGGCACAAAAGCTTATTTTTGTAGGCTATGGTGAAACATGCAAGGGGTACCGATTTATCGATCCACTTGATCCTCGAAAGGCTGTTTATTCTAGGACTGTTACCTTTCTTGAGGACAAGTTTATTGGAAAGGAGATCAATTGTGAGCGAGACAGAGAGCATTTTATTTTTCATGACCAGATAAATTTTATTAATAATGATAATGATAATAATCAGAATGGTTCTATTGAAAATTTAAATAATTTAAATAATAATAATGATAATATAAATGTATCGGCTGCTGATGATGACAATGTACACTGTGATATTAGTTTTAGTAGAAGTGACAATGCTAAGTCTGTAGACACTTCAAGTGAGAACCTCTCAGTTTCAGATGTCGGCAATACACCAGCAACGGGGTCGCCACTGTCTGAGCTGTACCGCAGTATTGAAGATGTCTCTGAGGATGTTGACGGTGATGAAGATGATGTCCCTTGTGGCGCTGTATCTTCTCTGCCGGCCTCTTCATCTCGAGGAGGAGAGGTGATTACGTTGGAAAGGTCCGACGCGTCTATCTCTCGTCCTGTGCGTAGTACTCGAGGTATTTTACCCATAAAATTAAAAGACTATGATTTATCATCGTTATTGGCAGCTGCGAGTTCATTAGATGAACCACAAACACTTTCTGATGCTATGAATTCACCTGAGAAGGATGAATGGTACGAAGCTATGAAAGGTGAGTACAATTCCATGATCAAAAACAATGTTTGGGAATTGGTTGACCGACCTAAGGGTCTAAATGTAGTCAAAAATAAATGGGTCTTTAAGAAAAAGTTTGATGCTGCAGGTCAATTTATAAAATATAAAGCTAGATTAGTTGCCTGTGGTTATAGTCAAAAGCAAGGCATTGATTATGCTGATACTTTTTCGCCTGTTGTTAGGCATTCAACTCTTAGGATATTATTCAGCATTTCAAATCAGTTGGATCTGAATATGGATCACATAGATGTTACCACAGCTTTTTTAAATGGCAAGTTAGATGAAGTTATCTATATGGAACGGCCCGCTGGTTTTAAATCTGATGAAGACAATAAAGTTTGTTTACTGAAAAAGAGCATCTATGGATTGAAGCAGGCAAGTAGGATGTGGAATATTAAAATCCATGATGTTTTATCTAAGAATGGGTTTGTGCAGAGTAAATGTGAACCTTGTGTATATAGTAAAAAGACCAAGACTGAATATACAATATTGGCCTTATATGTTGACGATATTTATGTTTTTCATAATGGGTATATAGATAATATTCTGTTACTTTTGAGAGAACATTTTGAAATCCGTCATTTAGGAACATTGAAAAATTGTTTAGGCATGAATGTTTCAATTAAAAAAGGTGTAACTATTCTTGATCAATCTGATTACATAAGGCGATTATTGGCTAAGTACAATATGACTGAATGTAAAGCTGTATCTACCCCACTACCAGTAAACTGCAAACTGGACAAATCAGATAAAGATTGTTTAGATGATAATATTTATCAGTATAGACAATTGTTAGGATCACTAATGTACCTATCTGTATGTACACGTCCAGATATCTCATACGCATGTAGTCAGTTAAGTCAGTACAGTACATGTTTCGATATGAGTCATTGGCGCGCTGCTAAGCGAGTATTACGCTATCTTGCAGGAACCATGAATTATGGTCTTCATTTTGTCAAAAGCAATGATTTTAATATCATTGCCTATGCTGATGCAGATTGGGCCAATGATTTGTCCGACCGCAAGTCATATACTGGATTTGTTATAAAAATTGGTGAAAATGTCATCAATTGGGAGGCTAGAAAGCAACGTTGTACGGCTTTATCTAGCACAGAAGCAGAATATCTTGCTATTAGTGATGTATGCAAGGACATTTGTTTTGTTAAGAATTTCTTATCAGAAATTATTGACAAAAACTTTGATGTAACTGTATTTAACGATAACCAAAGTGCTCAAAAGCTTTTACTTGTTAAAGAATACTCCCATAAAAGAACTAAGCATATAGATTTGCGGTACCACTATGTTAAAGACTTAATACAGGGAAAACAAATTAATGTTAAATACCTGCCTACAGACCAGATGGTCGCTGATGTGTTAACCAAACCACTGTGTGGTCAGAAGCATGGTAATTTTGTCAGTAATCTAGAGTTAAGGTGCATTATTTAGATGTTGAAATGTATCTTGCTTGCATGTAGAGTGGGATTTATTCTTGGATATAGTTCCTTATTCAAATGTTTAGAGTCATACTAAATAGGAATGTAGTTGTTTTTTTTGTATCGAGTCATCCTTAGAGCATGTAGAGCCAGTGTAGGGCCACTAGTTATCTCATGTAATGCATAAGGAGGAGTGTTAGAAATTAAGTATTTTCTTAGTCTATGCATTACATTGACAGTTGTGTTATCTGTATGTCTTTCTCGATGGTTCACTCTCTCTTGTCTCTGCCCCGTTCCAAAACGAACATGAATTATTTTGTGCTGTCCAATTAATATTAAAATCCAAAGACATCTAAGTGAAATAATATTGTATTGTGTACCGTGTACATATTTGTGAGTAAATGCATATTTATCAATATAGAAACGCGACTTATTTATTTTTCATCTCTGCTCACGACATCCGACACGCGCCTGCCAGGTTGGTTGTAAGTTGAACTTGAAGATCCACAAACCTACAACAAACACCCTACAGTGCAGTATGTTCATTAGAACGATGCGATGCCGTGATGGTTTGTAAAAACGTTTTTACAAGGACCTAACCAATACTCACATATCTAATGCTTTCGTCATCGTGGGACAGTCAGTATAAGTCTGACAGTCCCTCCCGTCCCGCTCTGGACTCATTTTATGATTTTACCAAGACAAAAAAAATCTTTGTTGTAGTGTTCCCTTTTACTAACACTAAGTGACACCTAAATGAAAGTGCGCTGTTGGACATAGTGACAAAAGGAACGTAAATCCTTCGGCATTTTGTTATTGAGCAGCCAGGAAGGAGTAAGGGGGTGAGCAGTAATCCACCCCTTTCATTCCCCTCAATTCTCTTTGTCTCCTTTACGACACTGACCGACTTACGAAGGGTGGCCTGCTTTTCTTTGCTGAAACGTTGCGTCTCTGCATGTGACACTTGACAGCCTAGTCAATGGAATAATTTATTGCTTTTATCAGAGGCCCTAGCATGAATTCTACGTATTTGGCCATACATTCAAAAATAAAATTGCTGACGGATCGTCCGTCTCTGATGCTCACCGGAAGGCACAATTTGTATAGAACAAGTCCGGAATTTTCCAGAATTTCTTAGGTATAGGTACCTAGTATTTTTTTTTTTGTTCGCGAACTTTCGAACTTACACTCGAATCACATCCACAATATCACCTCTTCGTTCTGAAGCACGCGTTAGCATTAGCAAACCGTACATTTAAAAGCGCCCCATGTATACCTACTTAACAGCTGTTAGTCATCATGTGGTTTCAATTTGGAAAAATCCAGTTTAAGGACCATTACCAGGAAAAATAAACATAAATCTTATAACGTGCCCTCATTCCAAGCAGACCTTCACGCGAGCTGTTAGTTGAAGTGACAGCTGCATGCAATTTATCTTGCCTGTCGGATTACACAGCCATTAATACCTTTAAAGGTTTTGTTTTAAAAATCATTGGGAAAATCCCAAACACTTTAAGCCTACTCGGAACTGTATAATCTTCCTAACCTGTCAAAGGACTTGCTGAGAATGGCCAGACCAGGATCACCACTATTGGCCAGGGCAGGGCGCAACGCAATGTGCGCACTAAGGACTTTCTACTCTTGTTTTAAATTGAAAATCTAATCAAGAAAGATAGATTTGGGTATTTTTACATGCTGACGTTGGTACTAATGATGAGGATCTACTACGAATACTGACCGAGTATATAAGGTACAGAGTAGGGGGTATACAACTGCGATGTAGTTACCTTGTTGGGATCATAAATAGAAGGCTGTAAATTATGTATAGGGGGGATAGGGTAACTTCGTTTTGTTAACTTGATAAAATCATCAAATGAATCCTCTCGCCCCTGTGTGGAGCGGTAGAGGCTGTCAGGCTGAAATAAAATTTACGGTGTTCATCAGTAGCCCTCTATGTTCCAGGGACACGGTTATCTGTTTTGACAGTCCAGGACCCCGGCAGGGGTTCCTACACCTCGCAAAAAAATCAGCTGTTCCTTATATTTCAACGATTTACTTTTTTGATACGTTGCTGTTCGATGACTCGCTCCATGGAACGGAAAGAACTCAGCATTGACTGACTAGATATCACCCTGCTTCTACAGTTGCCCTTTGCATTCCAGGGTCGCAGTAACCTTAACAGGCAGACAGTCCGTGACCGAGAGGCCAATGAGCCTTCAACACCCCAATATGAACTTCAACTCTTAATATTTAATGACTATGTACAACAACTTCTTTAACCACGTTTCGTTTAACTGTGAACCAATGACAGTGATTCAACAACCCCTGTTGAGTTCGTTTATCGTTACCATGGATTTATTTAGACAAACATTTTTACTCAACTGCGGAGGGTAATGTAGGTAGAAGTGCTTCAAGGTTTTTACCACAATTATCTGCATCTGTTTCATATGGCTGCAATTTACTAGTGAAGAGGTGAAGATAAAAAAAGAGAAAATAACATTCATAAATGAAAACATCGTCCTGACAATCAAAAACACAATAAGGAAAAGGAATTAGCGGAATTGGATGAGTCGTTCTCGAGTTCTGCGCTTAGCAACACAATTAGCTATTCATTTTTACGGTTTTATTATTCAAGAGATTTTCATAGATAGATGGTAAACCGGTTAGGAATCTGAAGCAAGAAATATGATCTTATTGTGATCCGACCGAGTTCAGTCAAGGCGGTTTCTTCAGCTCCGCTGTAGTTGTCGTTCGATTGTTCTCTTGTAGCTTATGAATCTGTTGCGGCTAATACCCAAAGTGCGGTTACACATGTGGTTAAACCTAGACGTATCCTTCCTTCACAGAAGCAAGTCGACGGAGCCCCACTTCGTGGGGCTCTTCTAACCTAAATCCGTCCTAGTCGGGGTGCCCAAGTCCCGAGGCTGCACCTAGTTCTAACCGGCTAAACCTCGTTCTAACCGAAGACAGGTAGGATACATCTAGGTTTAACCGCATGTGGTCGGTTACACCTAGTTTTAGCCGGTTAAACTAGGTGTAACCGCACTTCGGGTATTAGCCGTAACATATCCAATCTTCTTTGTAAAGATCCTCTCACATCGTGGGCTAATAGCACATATATACAAATGTACTCTATGGGCTAGCACATCAACCTACCTGAATCTGTCTTTATTAAATAGATTTTCAACCTTATCACAACAGCGGAAGGTTAATGTTCGGTTCTATTTCTTTGATCTGAGGTTCGGTTGGTAAAATTTGACAGATTTTGGTAGGTTAACCTGCTAGTGTCTCTACTTATGCTTAAAACGACTTTTACTATGAACACACCCTGAAAAATAAAACAAATCTGATGTTTCATACATTGTCAACGGAAAAGTATTCCATTTTGTATAAAACACCTGATTTTTATGTATCTTTCGGCACATGAAATTAAAAATAACCCTGTATTATTGTATATTTTGTTGGTGGAGATAGATGATAGAGGAAAAGCGTTTCCATATCATACGGGATTTATGAAGGGTACTCCCTGAGACCCGTAGACATAACAGGCTATTGAAATCGATAACTGATAACATAAATGACGTCACTTGCGCGTATTTAGGTAATCCCCGTAGTGATCTTCTTTTCTAAGATCAGGGTCGGTTCTACTTCTATTTTCCCACTTGAAAAGAGAAGAGGTTTGAAGAACTGCGGGTCTTAAACGGCACTAAAAACTCCTTAAGCAACATTCGAAATGTAGTTGCCGCACACTCTGTGTTGTGGGTGCGTTGTACAAACATAATAAGCTCATTACACAAACACCCAGACCCGAAACATATACTTGCAGGGCATACGAAGATTTGTTCCGAGCGGAAATCGAACCTGCGACACTCCAACCGCTCAGTCAATGACGTTGCAAAGTGAATCATTAGTAGTAGGTACTATTTATGTATTTTGTGTCATTAGGAAAGTGGCCGTTTTAGATCTTAAATAGGTTTTAAGTAGGTACTTGTCAATGTTTTATTATAGCAAGCTGTGCTTGATATGGGCTCATGGTTTTTTAATAACAGCCGCATATTTCGATCTTCAAGGTTAAGCAAAGTTTGCCGAGGTTGGTAAGTGGATGGATGAACAAAAATGACCATTTAGGTAATAGACTACAGCCTTATGTCCATTTGCAGCGGTGGTTACCACAGCTTATCAGGCAGGGATTGCAACATGTGGACCCCAGGTTACTTAAAAATCATTGAATAATCATTGCCATCCAACGTGGCAATGCTGCCAGTCTTCTGGGCACATTCCCAGAAGACAGTGATGCGGACGCCTTTCTTAAGTCTTTCACCCCATTTTAAGTGTCTCTGTCTTTTTTTTTTTTTTTTTAATAATTCAAGTTTTTTATTCTTCTTATCGTGTCGATGACAATCTAAATTGAACCGGCCCAGAATTGGGCCACGAGTTTAGCGCTTTTATTTAAAGTTTTTATTCTTTATTTCGTGGGTGTCCTAAGTACCTAGGTACTTGATTACTTTCACACCTGAGGCCTTACCACGAGTTCTTAACGCGATCCAGTTTAGGCTCTGGGAAAGAGATGGCGCTAGACGACTTGTATAGCTCTGTCTCTTTCCCACAGCCTAAACTGGATCGCCTTACCTAAGTGTTCATGGTAGGCCTTACCACGAGCTCTTAACGCGATCCAGTTTAGGCTGTGGGAAAGAGATGGCGCTAGACTATTTGTATAGCTCTGTCTCTTTCCCACAGCCTAAATTGGATCGCGTTAAGATCTCATGGTAGGCCACCTGGTCTCCATATCTCAATCACGTTTTGGTCAATATCTTTTCGTGATCTACGAATGTTCGTACCCTTCCTATTAAATCTATGTTCGTATCTTTGCCTCTGACTAGCCCTTGTTTTACAACTGTCGATTTATTATATAGCAAATTGTTAAATAAAAAACCATTCGGACATTCCCAAATTCATCAGCTAAGGAAATTATAAGTACTGATGAATGATTTGTTCACCTGTTGTTTTGCGGCTTTCTGCCTGTTAATATTATTTTTTACCTCGGTTTTTGCTTGACCACGATTATATTGCTTGATTATAATTTGGGGTTTTGGGTTGTATGGACTTGGCCGAGTTGTTAGCTGGTTATTTATAATGTTACCTACTTCTTACTTATCCTATCCCACTAATATTAAAAATGCGAAAGTTCGTGAGGATGAATGGATGGTTGTTTGTTACTCGTTCACGCAAAAACTACTAAACGGATTTGGAACAAATTTTCGCACACTGTTAGTTTGTAACCTAGATTAACACATAGGATAGTTTCTATACAGATTTCATCTTCCCGTGGGATCATTTTTTAGTTTTGAATAAGCCGCTGGCGAGAACTACTTAGATACACACATCAAAAGTGTCTAGGGATCAACATATATTTTTGCAATAACTTTTCTCCTGATTGATATTAATTAAAATGTTCTTTAAGGATTCATCAAATAAAGTGTTATCGTTTGTCACAGTAACGATAAACCAAGTCACCTTTGCATTCATAAAGAAATTTGCCATTTTCCTAATAAAGGGATTTTTGACATTTGAACCACTAACATTAAAGTTCGAAAAAAAGACTGAAATAACAGTTTTCTTTAAAATTTTATTGGGTAACTTGAACAATTAATAATCCGTGTTTCTACCGCGAACACTAACAACACAAGAACATCGGTTTGGCATACTCAAAATGAGTTCATCCAAATCACGCTGTGGAATGGCCGCCCATGTTCGTTGCAACAACAAAAAAAGGTCTTCTTGCGACTGGATACCCTCCATATTCGGCAGAGCTCTTCTCTGTAGCATATCCCATGCATGCTCAATCGGGTTCAAGTCTGGCGACTGAGCAGGCCAGGGCAGGACATTGATGTTAGCTGCGGCGAGAGTCTGTCTTACAACTCTTGCGGTGTGCGGTCGTGCATTATCATGCATTAACTGAAATAAGGGACCGATTTGCACTTGTAGAGGAACGATGACGTCTGATACAATCGTCTCAGCATAAATTTGAGCGTTGAGGTTGCCTCTGATCCAAATCAACTCAGTTCTTCCGCCGATCCAAATACCCGCCCATACCATGATGGTTCCACCACTATAAGGATGGACTTCCTGGCAGGATTTTAATCGCTGTTGGCGTCCAGGGGTTCTCCAGTGTCGTATACGTCTTGTATCCGGTCTCATACCAAAACGAGACTCATCAGAAAAGCACACGAAACGCCATTGTTCTTCTGCCCAATTTCTGTGTTCAAGAGCCCATTGATATCGAATCCTACGATTGTGCATTGCTATAGGTGGTACCCGTAGCGGTCTTCGGGAATGAAGGTTCACTTCATGCAAGCGGTTTCTGACTGTTTGGTCGCTAATTAAGTTCCCTGAAGAGTGATGAAGCCTCACGGCTAACATCATGGCGGTTATTGTTGGAGCTCTTCGAGTTAAGATTTGAATGTATCGGTCTTGTCTCCGTGTGGTGCAGCGATACCGTCCTCCATGGCGCTCAGCCACGGTACCAGTGCTTCGGTAACGTGTCCAAAGTCGACTGATAACACTCTGACTTGTATTCAGAGCTAAAGCCACAGTACGTTGCCGGGAACCAGCTTCTATCATTCCCACGGCTCTGAGCATTTCTTCCCTGCTTAAATGACGTCGCCGCTCCATAATAACGTTGGTTTTAATCAGTAGTAGGGAAACAGTAGCACTAATAATGTCTTCAATGCGTTGTATGTTTTTATAGGGAAAATATTGACAGCTGATTTTCATCTTTTACTCGAATTTGATTTACAGTTCCTGATTCAAATTATGAAATGCACCAAAAAGGATCCATATAAATTTATAAAATCATAAATTTATTACAAAGCCACATCTCAATCTCAAGAAATCCGCATAAAAATGCTTGATCCCTAGACACTTTTGATGTGTGTATTTTGTAAAATACAGTTTTGATGCCAAAAAAAGTAGTTTGAATATGAACTTACCACAATTTTAATCTGTTATTTTATCTGATAGTTCTCAAATCAAGTTATTCCCTGCTTGAGTTCATTCTTGACATAACAAGAGATCCGTTCCGCGGAATTTACATTTAAGCTTAAACACATTTTTTATCTTCGGAAACCCGTTTTAATTTGTACGCATGACGTTCGATTATTTGTATATAGCTCCGAACATTGTCTCAGAGGAAACTAGTCGCACTCGAGCTGTGTATATAAGTGCTCGTACACAAATATTACTTAGTTTAATTTTTTATAGTTACACCGTCTAGTCAATACTGTTAATAAGTTCGTAGTATCACTGTTAATTTGCTAGTTATATATGAATTTGTTCAAAATGTGTTCTTTTAAAAGTTTTGTGGTAATATGCTTGTTATTTAGTGTATCTTTAGCAATGAACAATGCTACTGGGGAATCCATTGGTTTTCCGGAGACCGAAGAAGATCTTAATTCCGCAAATAAAGACGTGAGTACCAGTTTTGGAGGGTTAACAAGTTTCTTACAACAGAAATGCGGTTTTCCTCATTTTAAACATGTTTTTCTAATAGTTATCCTCTAACAATAGTTAAGACTTTTTGCTTTAGATACGATGTTGATGGATTTTAATAAAAAATGTGTGTCTGGTACAACTTGAATTTTAAGTTTTTTAAAACCAAAAACGCAAGATATTGTGAATGGATGTTATAAAATGGGTATTTTTGTCATACTTAAATACCTATGTTAGGTAAATGTATGAGAAAAATAATAATTTTAATGGTAATTTTATTATATGTATAGATTTGATTATCTTTATGTTTGTTTTTTGTGTAAGTAAATAATGGATGTCGACAGCTACACTTCTCGCGTCATATTGTATTTTATCATTTAATATCATCAATGACCTTCCACCAGTGACCATTCATAGGTCATGGGTCTGTGATCTCGACAATCTCGTTTATTATAATATTTGTTATCCACAATATAAGAGTGTTTTTTCTCAGCAAAATGAATGTTTTTTAAAACAATTGGAGAGAAAGGTGCAAAGATCACGGGTTGTTTATCAAACATTTCAGATTCGGCTTGTCTATAATTATGTAATTTATTACCTAAATGAAGTATTGAATCTGGAACCCGCTTTTAGGAAATAATGAATGTCATACGAATGTATAAAAAAAAATAAACAACTTAAAATTATTTGAAGACACGCGGCGTGTAGCCGAGCAATCAACCTGTGCAGCTAGCGAGTCGCGGGTTCGATCCCCGCACGAAACAAATCAGGATAAATTCCAAGTGTGGGGCAATCTATGTGTCGTAAGTAAGTTTAAAAACATTCAAAATCACATGCACAAACTACCGAAATTAATATTATAATTTGTTCCTGCGACACTCCGTACAGCAATGAATAGCTCAACCAGTAAAATCAATCAAATAATGACGTTTAAAAATGAAAAAGGTAACAAACCTATGTATTTATGGATAAGATATCACATAAAAAAATAAAAATCGGCAGACCTTCACTAGAAGATATAGCGCGATAGGTATGTAGGTACCTATAAAGTTAATTTGGAGTGACACTGAAATCGAAAATTTGTTGAATTTTTATACTGTACCTATTCTAAATAATACATTCATATATAATTATACAGATAGTATTTGAAGCTGAGGAATTTTTCACAGAGAGTTATAAGCAATTTTCATAATTTAGTCATCTCGAAAAAAAAAGTTGGATTAGTGTACATCTGTAATCTGTATCACCTTCTTTCATCATAATTATGCCAAATTTCAGTGCCGGAGGAATTTTTCGGAACACATAAGTATGCCTCATGCCTCGATGACTGGACTAATTAGTGGGATTTGGTTAGAATGAAGTTTTGCAAAAATCAACAAACGTTAGAATGTCCAAAAGTCATAATGTATACATGAATCAAAAATACCTAAAGTATTGTAATCGCTAGTACCTTCATAATATTATAATGTCATTTTGTCTAAGCTAACTATACGTCGTTTTTTAATCTCGTAGACTGAATTGACAGGTGAAAATGGAGAACTGACACGAATTTCAATAGAATTTATGTCAGTTTTGACATTATCATTTGTCAATTTGGTCTACGAGATTAAAAAACAAACTTTAGGTGTTTGTCACTGTTACATTTATGCGGGTGTAAATCCGAGTGATCATTTATTTACCATAGGAATGTTATCTGGAATAAGGTACGTGACCTTGTCACGTCTAGGAATCAAATCCAAGGCTGTTTACTCGTTAGCCGCGTTTCTCATTAGGTTATTAAAACTAATAAGCTAGTCGTAAGGGCCCTATAAGGCTTCGGTCACAATCAGACCATTGAATTTACTTACCATGTTCAACTTTACTGGCAGCGAATGCACGCAGCGATAAGTTGCTTTGTGTGACCGTAACTTTAGTTTTACTACTTGTAGCCGAGTGAATCATATTTGCGAAATTCACTAACACGATGTACGTTACTTTTTTTTTTTTAGCGTTGTATAATCATCAAATGAGTCCTCCCACCCCGGGCAGGGCGGGAGGGATTGTCAGACTTGTACTGACTAAAATCCACGGTGTCCTTCAAAAGCCCTTTATGTTCCGGGGTCACGGTAATAAAGTAAATCCCGCGACCCCGGCAGGCTTTGGCATTTTTGCTGACGCTCTTTGAGGCGCGCGTGGAACACGACGCGCGGTCGACCCGGGCATGGTCCATGGTCTGACAGCGAGTTGCCCTTTACTCGCTGTCCGCATGCCCGCGCCTACGGTGGCCGGAGATCGTCTGCCGACGTCTGACGCCGTGGGCATCTACCACTGCGGTTGGGGCGGAGGGAGGGCTCTTTCCTTTCCCTCTCGCGGCCCGCCTCCTCCTTCGCGAACATAACTTCTTTGCAGAAGGAGTCGACCGCTTCCCACTCCGTCTCGCCCCGCAGCATGGCCTCGACCAATGCCGGGCGCGAGAGGTCTCCGCCTATCGCCTCCGTGAGGACACGGCGGTGCTCTGCCCAAGCCGGGCAGTCCTGCACCGTATGCTCCACCGTGTCCTCCGGGCGATCCCCGCAGTGGTGACACCCAGGCGTCTCTTCCTTCCCTATCAGACGCAGAAAACCTCCCAAACTTTCCGTGTCCGGTGAGGACCTGCGTCATGCGGTAGGTCAGGACGCCGCGCCGTGACGCCTATCCAGCCACTCTTCAAAGAGGGGTCTTACCGCCGCAATTGCGGCGTGCCCGACGATGTACGTTACTGAGAAAGTTTACTATTACGACGTTCCAATGCGAAAGTTTTTTACTGCAATGATTGCAATAACTATCGATATCAGAAAAATAAGATATCGAAGAAATCCCCCTTTATGGGGCTTTTATTTCTGTGTTCAGAGTTTTTAATATTGCTATCTATTATAAAAACATATCTAATCTAACCAACCCCTATCGGGACGGATGCACCAATGCCTCAACATCCTAAGCTCACTAAAGAACTTTTGTAACATCGTACTTCGTAATGGTAAACTTCAGTTTAACGTAAATCGCAGAAAAGAATTTTCTCAACATCCGTCGTCGCAATAGTATCTATTTTTTCGCAGTAATGTACATTGCTGTACCTAGTATATCATGAACTTCGAAACTATGGTTTACATTGCTTGTGGCTTATCGAAATTCATTGATATTGGATTAAAGTGCAAAGGATTCTGAAAAAGAACACAACGAAATCAGATCTTTAATTTGCCACTCTAAAACAAAACTAAGAAAACCCCAAGTTTGTAATTTATTACCACAGTCTTACTATTATGCAGCTTAAACGTAAAATATTTACAGTATTAGTACTTATTTTTTGTTTGTTGATACTTACGTATTACTTTTTTGTGTCTGTGAAGATTCCGGGGAAGGCCGCTTTTTATAGGCATCACTAAGCTATGATTCACTTATGTAGTAGATGCCAGCAGGTCCAACCTATACCAATCTGTCAAATTTTACCAATCAAACATTAACCTTCCACTGTTGTGATAAGGTTGAAAATCAATCAAAGAAATTTGACAGGTTGAGGTAGGTTGATGTGCTGGCGTCTGTACAAACGGCTACACATCAAGCTATACAAAACCAGTTTATCGTGGTCTCGCTTTGTATGATCATTCCGCGCATACAACGATCAGCTTATACTGGTTGTGTATGGCTTGATGTGGAGCCGTGTGTACAATGCAACGACTATATATTACTAGACTACGCATTGCACGATCTAACGAACAAAACTATTCTGCCAACTCGCTGAGGTACTACGTAAGCGACGGGGACGGGGTACTACGTTGTGATTGGCTAACTCAAGGTCTGTTCTGTCTCAACGTATGTTTACGGCTCACAGGATTGGTCGAAATGAGACGGATATAAGACTTTTGTGCCTAATGTGTTGGCAGACATCGGTCGCCTGTTATTATGAGTCTAGTATTATATCGTCGTTGGCACAATGTCTGTAAGAAAAATAAGCTAATGGTGGGTCGTAATTATTTGTCCATTGTACCTACTACCTAATGACGTGATACAAATACCTAATTACTGGTTCGATCATTCAATTTTGATTATTTTGTCAATTCAACTGTACGGTTGGCGGAGTGGCTGAGTCTATCGCTCAGCTGCTGCGCTACGTGTGGCGGGTTCGATTCCCGAACAAATATTTGTAAAGTATGCAGGTTGTCCCCACCGTCGTATCTCCACGTTGTCGTCGTGGTGGGGCTTCCAAACTAAGAGGGATACACCGGGGAAAGGCGCGCCGCCTGGAGGATCGAGCAGTCAGCTCGAGCTTTCAGGCGGCGCGGGCCCAGTCGTCTGAGATTGGGTCAGGGGGGGGAAAGGTTCACTTCCGGTACGCGTCTAATCTTTAGACGTAACCGAGAAGTGAACCAGGGGAGGGAAATTCGGGGATAGGAATAGAGGAACTCACCTCTTTAAAAAAGTGAAAAAACAACCATGGAAAAGAAGTGTCTGAAAAAATTATTACCCCAGGCGGGTACCAGCTGCTCCGCAGCTGGAGAATCCCGCACCGGACACGTCCGGTCTGCCCCACCGTATTCTGGGGGGGGCAACAACCACTTTTACCCATTGTTCTCACCGGCAGTCGCCGCAACGAGCCAGGGGGGCTCACGTACCCATGACGAGGAGTCGCTGGATCAGTCCAGCACGTCCAAGTCACCGGTACCAAACGAGCGGGCACAGAGTGCCGCTCCGCGTAAGGAGGGGGCGATGGTGCTCGAGTCGGATTCCGACTCGGCATCAGACGCCACGAGCTTCCAGAGCGTAGGCTCTGGAAGTACTGCGAGGAGGAGTGGGGGGGGCGCCAACAGGAGGAGCGAGTTCCTCAAGCGCCCCCGAGAAGAGATATCCTCGTCTGAGGAGGGTCCTGCCTTGGGCCCGAAGATCCCGACTAGCGTGCGGGGTAAAGGCCGAGGCGGGACGTGCGGCAGAGGGCGGGAGGTCGACCCCTCTGTCGAGGTTGAGAGGAGGGTGCAGGACGCCATCCGCACCCTAGGCCGGCATGGTGGGCCTGGAAAAAAAGGCACCAAAGATCGGGCCATGATGAAGGCTAGGGAAACCATCATGGCGGCGGTGCTCAGCCGGCCTCTTCCCGGATCGGACGAATTGTCCGAAATGCGGGAGGAGGTCGCGAAACTTACGGCGGCGATGGATGTTCTCCGGAAAGAGAACATCCAACTTAAGACGGAGCTGGCCGGGCTGCGGAAAGGGAGCCGCCAGGAAGAGATACCGCAGAAGCCGACGCAGGCGCAGACGCGGCAGAAGGAGCCGCCGGCGAAGCCCGCACCAATAGACGACAGCAACGCTGTCTTAAATCTGGTGCGGCAGGAGCTGGCGGCCTTCAACCAGCGCTTTACAGCGCTGGAGAACCGCGTCTTGCGCCCCCCGCTCGCGTCATCTTATGCGGCCGTAGCGGCTTCCGCGCCGCCCAGGCCAGCCCCGGAGAAGCGGGCCGCGGCGAAACCAGCACCGCCCAAACAGGCCCCGGGGAGAGCTGCTCCGGCGGCGGCGGCGGCGGCACCGGCGAAGGCGAAGGCGGCCCCGCAGAGCTCGGCTGCGAAAAAGAAGGGTGTTCCGGCGGCGGCGGCGGCGGCAAGCCAGCCGTCCCAACCTGTCCCGCCTACGCAGCCCTCGCGTCCTCCCCCAACCGATGCCGAATGGCAGGTGGCGGGAGAGAGCAGGGCCGCGAAAAAACAAAGGCGGCGACAGCGACGACGGCAGCGTAAGCGAACCGTTGCGGCGAGACTCCGCGCCCCTAAGACCGCGGCTGTAGTAATCACTCTACAGCCGGACGCGGTCAAGAGGGGCGTGACATACCGCGACGTGTTCGCGAAGGCGAAGGAGGCAGTGAACCTCCGAGAGCTGGGAATCGACGGGGGCCTCCGGGTGCAAGTCACCGCGACGGGGGCCAGGCTTCTGTCAATTCCTGGCGCCTCCAGTGGTCCGACCGCTGACGCTCTGGCAGAACGGCTAAGAGCGTCCTTAGATGCGGAGGAGGCTCGGGTGTCCAGGCCCGTAAAGCGCGCAGATCTGCGCATAATGGGCCTGGACGACTCGATCTCGGAGGGGGACGTGGTGGCCGCCGTCGCCAGGGCTGGGGAATGCCCTGTCGACCAGATCAAGGCTGGCACCCTTCGCCCGGACTTCGCGGGGCTGCTGTCGGTGACAGTGAGCTGCCCCGTGCCCGCGGCTAAAAAGATAGGGGAGGGCCGAAGGCTCTTGGTCGGCTGGGTGTCCGCGCAGGTGAAACTGCTGGAACCCAGGCCTCTGAGGTGCTTCCGCTGCCAAGTGGGTAACCACACGGCATGCAAGTGCACCTCAGAGGTGGACCGCAGCGGCGATTGCTTCCGCTGCGGTCGGCCCGGTCATAAGGCCGGCTCGTGTAACGCCCCGCCGCACTGTTTCCTATGTGCGGCGGCTGGCAAGCCGGCCGATCACCGGGCAGGGGGCAAGTCCTGCGCCCCGCCCGCCAAGACCAAGAGCAGAGGTAGGCCCTCTGCCACCGCTGTCCCCGCTACTGCCGCCGCCGCCGCAGCCCCTGCTGCTGCCGCCGCCGCCGCCGCCACCGCCGCCGCCGCCGCCGTCGCCGCCGCCGCCGCCGTGGCCACGCCCTCGAGGAGGGCCCTGGAGGAGGCCGCAATGGATTCAGATTAATGTCTCCATTGCGCTTCCTCCAGGCGAACATCAACCACTGCGCCGCTGCTCAGGATCTTTTGCTCCAGAGCATGGCGCAGTGGTTGATCAACGTCGCCGTGGTCTCCGAGCCGTATTTTGTCCTGCCCAGGAATGACTGGGTAGCGGACCTGGACGGCTCGGTGACCCTAATTTCGTCGGCCGCCGCCGGTACCCCGCCCCTCGATCGTGTCGAGAGAGGGCACGGGATTGTCGCAGCCCGGTTCGGGGAGATCGCCGTGGTAGGCGTTTACTTCTCCCCGAGCCGATCTATCGCCGAGTTCCACGACTCCCTAGAGGAGCTGGGAGACATCGTCGTCGCCCTCGGTTCCCTCCCCGCGCTTGTCCTGGGGGACTTCAATGCCAAAAGTCCGGCTTGGGGTTCCCGGAACACGGACTATTCGCGGGGCAGGAAGCTCGAGCGCTGGGCCCGTGCGCATGGCCTGGTGATTGAGAACCGGGGTTCTGTCCCCACGTGCGTGCGGTACATGGGCGAGTCGGTGGTGGACCTTACGTTCGCCACCCCCAGCCTGTCACCGCGCGTCACTGGCTGGCGCGTTGTGGAGGAGGTGGAGACCTATTCCGACCACCGGTATATCCGGTTCGACGTCTCCGCCCAGACCTCAGACGCGCCGGTCTCAAGTGGACGGAACCTAAGTGGTCCGCGATGGGCGCTGAAGCAGCTGGACCGGGAGCTATTCCTGGAAGCCTCGATCGTGCAGGCCTGGGTGTCACCACCGGACAGGCCTGCCAACATAGACGACGAGGCTGAGTGGTTCCGGGAGGCCATGTCGGAGATCTGCGACGTGGCCATGCCCCGGGTCCGGCAAGGACGCGCCCGGCGTCAGCTGTACTGGTGGTCAAGCGAGTTAGCAGCGCTGCGCGAAGCGTGCGTTGCTGCGCGCCGCCGGTACACCAGATTCCGCAGGCGCCGCATCCGGAGGTCGGGTGGACTGTAGAGGCAGAGCTACACGAGGGCTACAGGGCAGCGAAGGCCGCCCTCCGCGACGCGATCTGGCGGGCCAAGGAATTGGCCCGCGAGGAGATGCTGGGGACTCTGGACGGTGACCCATGGGGCCGCCCCTACAAGTGGGTGAGAGAAAAGCTCCGCCCCTGGGCTCCCCCGTTGACGCAGAGTCTCCGGCCTCAGTTCGTGGAGGACGTGGTGAGCGCCCTGTTCCCTTCGCGAGGGGACCATGCTCCCCCGCCCATGGCTCCGTCTCCGACGGAATCTGAGGAGGAAGCTGACGCGAACGCGGACCACAGCGACGACGATGTCTACGACGCTCCAGAGGTGACCGAGGTAGACCTGAGAGTGGCGGTACAACGGCTCAAAGCCAAAAATACCGCCCCAGGACCCGACGGCCTGCCAGGAAAAGCCTGGGTCCTGGCCTTCGGGACTCTCGGGCCTCGACTAGGGGGGCTCTTAAGCGCGTGCCTGGAGAGGGGCCGGTTCCCGCTTCCTTGGAAGACGGGGAAACTGGTCCTGATCCAGAAGTCCGGGCGCCCTGCGGACTCTCCGTCCGCATTCCGGCCCATCGTGCTGCTCGACGAGGTGGGCAAGCTCTTTGAGAGAGTCATTGCAGACCGCCTCGCCGGGCACCTGAATCGAGTGGGCCCGAACCTGTCGGAGAGCCAGTTCGGCTTCCGCAGGGGGCGCTCGACGGTGGACGCAATCATGCGCGTGAGAGCCCTCACGACGGGGGATGCAGTGGCCCGGGGCAGGGTCGTCTTGGCGGTATCTCTGGACATCACCAATGCCTTCAACACCCTGCCCTGGAGTTGCATCAGGGAGGCACTCCGGTATCACCGGGTGCCGACCTACCTCCGCCGAATAGTCGAGGACTACCTGACGGACAGAGCCGTCATCTACCCCGGTCACCGGGGAGAGTGGAACCGGCGAGAGATGTCGTGCGGTGTTCCACAGGGTTCGGTCCTGGGACCGCCCTTGTGGAACATCGGATACGACTGGGTGCTGCGCAGCGACCTCCCTGACGGCGTCAGCGTAATTTGTTACGCTGACGACACGCTCGTCCTTGCACAGGGAGAGTCGCACCAGGCGGCGGCCGACGTGGCGACGGAAGCGGTCGCGACAGTCGTTCAGAGGATCCGGCGGTTGGGACTCGACGTGGCGCTGCACAAGACGGAAGCCATGTGTTTTCATGGCAGCCGTAACGTGCCACAGTCGAGTTACAGCATTACGGTGGAAGGAGTTCCAATCGGCGTCAAGAGGACGATGAAGTACCTGGGACTCGTCCTCGACAGCCGGTGGAACTTCAAGGAGCATTTCTTGAGTTTGGCCCCAAAGCTGAACCGTGCAGCAGCCGCCCTCAGGCGACTCCTGCCCAATCTCAGCGGGCCAAACGCTTCCTGCCGTAGGCTGTACGCTGGTGTCGTGCGGTCCATGGCCCTCTACGGGGCCCCTGTGTGGGCCCTGAGCATCCGGACGCGACCACAGAAGCTGGTCGCATGCCAGAGGGTCATGGCTATCCGAATGATCCGGGGATACCGCACGATTGCCGGCGAATCGGCCAACCTGCTTGCCGGATTGCTGCCTTGGGATCTGGAGGCGACTGCCCTCCAGCGCGTCTACGAGTGGCGCGTGGAGGCGCAGCGCCGGGGCGTGACCCCGCTGCCTCGCGAAGTCGAGGCGCGGCGCGAAGACCTCCGGCGCGATCTCAGGGCAGTATGGAAGGAACGACTGTCGCGACCGACGGCCGGGCACGCCGCAATTGCGGCGGTAAGACCCCTCTTTGAGGAGTGGCTGGAGAGAAGTCATGGCGTCCTGACCTACCGCTTGACGCAGGTCCTCACCGGACACGGAAGTTTCGGGAGGTACCTGTGTCTGATGCGAAAGGAGGAGACGCCTGGGTGTCACCACTGCGAAGATCGCCCGGAGGACACGGTGGAGCATACGGTGCAAGACTGCCCAGCTTGGGCGGAGCACCGACGTGTCCTCACGGCTGCGATAGGCGGAGACCTCTCGCGCCCGGCATTGGTTGCGGCCATGCTGCGGGGCGAGACGGAGTGGGAAGCGGTCAGCTCCTTCTGCGAGGCAGTAATGCTCGTAAAGGAGGAGGCAGGCCGCGAGCGAGAGAGGACAGCGTCCTCCCTCCGCCCCAGCCGCAGTGGTAGGCGCCCACGGCGACGGACGTCGCTTGATGATCTCCGGCCACCGTAGGCGCGGGCATGCGGGCAGCGAGTAAAGGGCAACTCGCTGCCCGACCAAGGACCATGCCCGGGTCGACGGCGCGTTGTGTCCCACGCGCGCCTCAAAGAGCGTCAGCATAATGACGGGGCCCCCCTCTCAGAGGGCCAAAGCCTGCCGGGGTCGCGGGATTATTCCCTTACCGTAACCCCGGAACTTAACAGGCTATGAAGGACACCGTGGATTTTAGTCAGTAGAAGTCTGACAGTCCCTCCCGCCCTGCCCGGGGTTGGAGGACTCATTTGATGATTTTACCACGCTAAAAAAAAAAAAAAAAAAAAAAAGTATGCAGGTTGTTCCGGGCCTGTTTGACATGAGTTATAAAATGGACTCGAAAATACAAATGAATATATGGCCATATATTATGTCAATGAAATAAAAAACAAAGCCACCGACTTCCGAAAGAAAAGTTATTTTTTAGTTTTTTTGTGTTTGGTTTTGAAGTCGGTTCCCTTTTTTTCAAAAAGTTTTTTATTTCTTCCCTTTTTAGTTGAGATATTCAACAAAAATCTTCACAAAATTACTTACTAGGATTGTACATTTTCAAAGACGGTCTTTGAAAATGTACAATCCTAGTAAGTAACAAAAACGGATCTATGCGAGCAATATCTCAAGATATCCATTATTGTTATATACTAAAACCTTCCCCAGAATGTAACAAACACTTTTCTGAAAACTGCATCAAAATCGGCTCAGGCAAACGCGAGATAATCGCGGTCAAACATGCAATCGTCTCTGAAATCTACGATCCAAGTAAGCAAAACGGATCCACGCGGGCAACGTCACGGGATATCTATTAGTGTTATAATTATACTAAAACCTTCTCCAGAATGTAATGAACACTTTCTCGAAAACCGTATCAAAATCCGTTCAGCCAAACACGAGATAATCGCGGACATACATCATACATACATACATACAGGTCGAACTGAGAAACTACTTTTTTTTTTGAAGTCGGTTAAAAAGAACGTTGCCGCACACTAGGAATTTACTCCCGTACCATACAACAGTATAATTGGGTCGTTCTTAGGAACCCCATTATACTCGTAATATAGTTGACTTCAGTCGTATTGTTTTGTTTTGTTGAAGAAATTAGGCATCATTACTACCATAATAATTATATCAAATCTGGAGTTAATTTAAAACTTATTGGTAGTCGAGGAAATTCTATAGATAGACTGACAGAATATTAAAAAGGTTTTTTTTTTTATAATGGTTAGTTACCTATTCATGTCATACTAGATTTCAAAGGCCTCATCACGAGTTTTCAGTTATTCTGACGTAAAGTAAACTGGAACTTTGACATTTTCAAATTATTTAGGAAAAAATTAGTTCCTTCTTCGCACACCAGAGGCGCTGTTCCATTTTTCCATACAAGAAATGCTGTAAATACTGAAAAGACGCTGTAAAGTATAATAATGAAAACTCGTGATAAGGGAAGGTACCCCGGACATGTATTTTTGAGCCGTCTGAGAATGACCGAGTTACAAGTGTGGGGTAAAGTTCTTTTTTTTTTAGGACGAGATAAAATTGAATTAAAACAAGACTACAACTTTAACTTTAGTTACCTACCTATACTTAGGTTTTCCCGAGTGCAATGAACCGTGATACCCATCACGTTTCTTGTTATGTATGTCCTCAAGAGACACACATGTGACATTAATTCGAAAACCTGTTATTTTCGATACCGCAAGCTTTCGATAACGTCTGATTAAGTATCTTCAGTCAGTCGTCGAACCGCAGTTCTTTGATCCGATATAAGTTTGTACAATGAACGATAATACAAACGTAAAAAAATACTAGATATTTGAAAAATACTAAGTACTTTAGACCAGTAGTTCGTGAGATTAGCGCGTTCAAACAAATAAACTTTTCAGCTTTATAATGTTGGTATAGATTGTGTAACTATTTGTATGAAAGGCTTGGTAAGAGAAAGCAAAACATTAAGAAAACTGGAGGAGGCATTTTTTTAAAACGTTGTCTTGCACAGATCTTCTTCTGGGTCGTGAGTGCGTTTACAGACATAGAAACTGACATACACAAACACCCAGACCCGGAACAACTTCTTGCAGATCATACAAATATTTGTTCCGCTCGAGGATCGAGCTCACGAACGACACGCTGCGCAGGAGTCGATCGCTCAACCACTGCGCCAACCGTGCCGTCTTTATTTAATATTTAATTACCTAGCAATAGGCCAGTACAAGATGATAGAAAAAATAAATCTTCCTGCTTCGTCTTTAAAGAAAAAAATGTTTTCACCTCACACGCTCGGAAAGATTCTATTTCTCATTCAAAATCTGAGCGCAAAACTCCATTTTGTGCTCTAGAGCACAAAGTGTTGTTCAAAATTCGAACACGCCTTGTATTCAATTGTTTTTTTTCACTGACAGGCGAGCGCGAGCCACCCCCACTTCATTTCCTCGCTGTGTGAGGTGAAAAGTTGTGTGTTGCACTCGGCAGCAAAGTTTTTCTGCGTCTCGTTCTTTTGAAAACTTCGCATCGCTCAGGATTCTATATTTGAACCGCTCGTTTCTCTCGCGGTTCAATCTTAGAATCCTTCGCTCGCTCAGTTTTCAAATCAAGTACTCGCGCCAAAAATCAACTTTGCAGCCTTGCATAACAAATAACTATTTCACCTCACACGCTCGGAAAGATTCTATTTCTCATTCAAAATCTGAGCGTAAAACTCCATTTTGTGCTGTTTAAAAAGTGTTGTTTAAAATTCGAACACGTCTTGTATTCAATTGTTTTCTACACTGGCAGGCGAGCCGCCCCCACTTCATTTCCTCGCTGTGTGAGGTGAAAAGTTGTGCTTGTGTGTTGCACTCGGCAGCAAAGTTTTTCTGTGTCTCGTACCTTTGAAAACTTCGCATCGCTCAGGATTCTATATTTGAACCGCTCGTTTCTGTCGCGGTTCAATCTTACAATCCTTCGCTCGCTCAGTTTTCAATTCAAGTACTTGCGCCAAAAATCAACTTTGCAGCCTTGCATAACAAATAACTATTCTTCCTTTCCAGAACCGTCAGCCTGTGTACATCCCATCAATGTGTCCAGAGAGCGAGCTATACTACCCAGGAGACCAGAAGGATGACTGGATATGTGACTGCAGACCAGGTAACTACTGACATGAGAAAGAAAAAACTAAAAATAAACGAATAAAACACAATTAAGAAGTTTAGAAGATTTGAAGGTTTTATTGAAGTTGGTGTTGAAGAGAGCAGTGGTGGCCCAGTGGTATCAGCCCCGACTTGCGAGTTGTAGGTCGTAGGTTCAAGTCAGGCGCAATACTTTGTGCTATTCATTTCATCACCACTGCTCTCAAAAGGGTAAAGGAGAACATCATGAGGATGCCGGACTAATAGAACCAAAAATTCGAAGACATGTGTCATCCACCAATGTGCATTGGGCCGGCTTGGTGCATTATGGTCCACTCCCTCTCACAGAGAGGAGGACTGTGTCCCAGCAGTGAGAACATTTATAGGCTGATGATGATGATGATGATTGAAGTTCTAATAAAATACATGATTTCTCTTTTTAAATATCAGATCTTGGATCAGGAGAAGTCAATGAAGCGCAAGGTCTAATTGAAAAACATTTTTCCGTTCCAGCATTTCTGTACCACCCGAAATCAGACACGTGCTGGCCAGCCTACAGAAAAGGTCCCTGTCAAGACGGAGAGTACCTAGTTCTAAAGCCAGACTCAGCGATCCCCGTGTGTGAAAAGAATCCCTGCAGTATCGACACTTACGTGTACTACAACGGGCGATGTGAGCAACTGGCCACGATTGCTCCCTGCAGGCACATGTGGCCTATCCCTGCTGCCCTGGCCGTCAACGCCACAACTTTGACCATCACCTGCGAGAGACTCAACCTCGAATCCAGGTTTGGTGAAGACAAACCCCAAGCGTTACAAACAGTCACATGCCCACCCGGCTGCAAAAGAAGTATTACCGGCAAATGTGTTCAAGTTACCGAATAAATTAAATATATTTTTAGAATTTAAATTCTTAAGTTTCATGACGATAAATACCTTTAATTATTATAACGTGTATTTATTTTATGAAAACTATTAGCAGTAATAATTTTAAAATATTAATTTTTATAGCATGCGCAAATTCGCGCACTTGTCACGCTTTTCATGTGGTTGCAAAATTATTCTGCTTAATTTTTAGCATGCAGTGGATTACTGCTCTTGTAGAATATGCAAGTAGATTTTAAGAGCTGTTATAAAATACTGAAATCAATATTCACTTCGTTAATTAAGCTACAAATCCCCCAAAAGTTGTAGCGACATGGTAATATCCGCCTAACCTTGTACGGTATGGCACGAGCGCACCGCGCCGCCGTCGGCTATGGCAACCGGCGGGCGTCCCTCCTGTAGCCATGGCGACTTCGCCGTCATTGTGCCACACCATGTCCCCGTCATCGGCGTTTATTTACCAATTACCACAATGGACATCGCCGTGGTCGTCAGCACGCACGATTATCGACAGCCCTCATGATACAATCGGTACCCAAATATCTCTCCATCTCCTAATGACATTGTGTTTCATTACTGCGAGTTAGTCGTGGCAGTAAGTGCTCGGAAGGTTAAGGTTGATTGACGGCTCGGTGGAAAGTTTGAAACATTTCCCAAGTGAAAAGTGCACCTTTATAGAAAGCGTACCTCTTATGAACATGCAGCTGTAATGTGGTAAGTCTTATAATGACCTACTTAATAACATAAAAGTGCTTGCAAAAAGTAAAGTTCATGTATGAATTATGTCGTCTGTTCTGAAAGCTTTTAGTATTTTCCAGTTCATTTCTTTACGATTAATGCTAAGGCAATAAAACTGGTTGGTAAGTGTGGGTTCAGTGGGCAGTGCGACGGCTGATCGTTTAATTTCCATATAATCGCGACTCGAGTCGAGCTTGCTCCTATCGCGATTGATCGCTGACCCATACTCCCGGCTGGCACAGTGGCCACTGACCACCACAACACACCACTCACTCTGATTAACTGACTTACCTGACGACCTGACGACCTAACGACCTGACGTATACGACCTTCGCCGATTTCTGTTATGGCAGCCGACCGGAATGTTATTTATTTCCTATCTCAATCTACATTTTGGCAGGGCACCCAGTTTATTATGTCTAGGGAAATGGCGATAGGAAATATTGGTTAAATAAACCGTACCATGATTTATTTGAGAAACGAACGTTGTTTTGTGGAACCGTTTGGATTGAGAGTTGGAATCACAACTTACGTTACGTTTTCACGAAACCACTGAATCAATTTTGGTGAGTATTTTGCTTGGTGGTAAACCGTCAAGAAACTAAAAGTGAAGTGGGTAAAATAGGAGTTAACTTATCGCGATAAACAAGATCCACACACATGAAGTCGCGGTATGAAGCTAGTATTCATTTAATTGAATAAGCTCTTAGTAGAAGTATATCTACTCGAGTGCTAAAGTACCATGTATCGTGTAGCAAATGCTTAGTACAACCACCATGCTAAGTAATATAACACGATGTTTTTATAGTGTAAACGAACTTTTAGCTAGCCCCAACATATGTTGGGGCTAGCTAAAAGTTAGTTAAAGTTCTATGTTTCTTAATTAACATAATTAATCGTTTTGAACTCTGCTTTTAAATGTTTCATTATGCTTTTTTTTTTAAATACGTCTCTGATGGCAAGTTGTTGTGTTATTGGTTAGATGGGTTTAGAGCTTATAAAACAGTTTGTATGAAAAAATCGGATTGTTTGAATGCACTGAAAACTATAGAAAGCTAGGTACCTTCCCACAGTTTAAAATGTCGCTTTCTGTTTCGGTGCTAAGGGTCCAAGATATTTACGTAGCCTAATTATAATCCCTTCAAGAATTGGACACGAAACAAATTGCTTAATCAAACTCTGTACTCATACTTTAGCTAACATAAAATGTCAAAATATAATATTGAAACTTAATTACCAACTAAAACTAAAAATCTAGAAACATTACGAACTATAATTTCCAAAAAAGGGTGAATTAAAAATAAAATGAATTATTTATGATTAAAACACAACTTAGTTTGGGGTTAGTTTTCTCTGAAGCTGACTGTACTCTTACAATTTCCAATAAATAATTAAGTACAAAGACCTCGAGCTTTCATTGTATTTCAGTTCGGTCCGCCCGCGTCGGCGTCGGCGCCGTCTGTCGCGTTCGCGTATAAAAATGCAACTTTCAATAAGAATTGCATTCTTATTGGAAAGTTTCATTCTAGTGAGAGTATACTGTATGTAGGTACCTACTTTTTAAGTTATCTTATTTTTACGAAAGTGAATTTAAGATAAAAAAAAACAATACTTTCTCCTTATTCACGTCCTGTCAGTGTGCTCGGAGGATCTACTTTGACATAATAGTTTTACCTAGTCCGTTATATTATTTATATAGATAGTTTTATTATAGATAGTTTTGAAGATAAAGGCACAAAAGGATCATTTTTCAAAATAGACGTTCTAATTTATCACTTATATCAGCAATTCAGCATTATTTGAATAAACGATTTATTTTAGATGACTTATTTTTTAAACAAGAGTGGAGTAAAAATCGAGAAGTCTCACATTCAAAGTTATTTTTATAAATGTCAGACGTATGTAAAGCTATTAAATTACAAATGTATTCAAGATTTTTATGAAATATACAGTCACTAATTGCTCGATAGCATGTTTTTATAGACCGTGGGCGTACGCGAATATACCACGATGTATTAAGCTAGCTAGGCTACTTTGCTTCTTACCCTCTGGCACTGCAGTTGTAATGCTGAGTAACCAGGGCCGTCACCATTGGGTACTCTGAGAAAGTGCCCCACGGCCCCGTAATCTACGAGGCCCTGAGTTCCTATACATCAAGAAGATGACAAGGACTTTCAAAAAGAAACCTAACTTTGAAATTATCTTCACATACCTATTTAATTATAGTAGCTTTCATTCTTAAGATTCTCATGATTTTTTGGATAAGTCAGCCGCAGGATTATTCTAAGCAGGTTATCGTGGCCCTCGAAAACAAAGACCAAATGAAGGACAATGACATAATATATGTGACAGTAAGATTCTGACAGTTCCTTCCGCTCTACCAAAAGGGGAGGACACATTTGATGATTTTATCATCCCAAAAAAGAAACTGACAAATCCGAGACGCGTGCTAGTCAGCTCGAGAGTTCCGTTCACTTGGCTTACTTTTGCATCATGCACTGGCCCCATAGTCCTTAAGTGTCCAGAGCTTTCAATATGTCGAATGCGGCCCTGGAGTACCCGCACTTTCTACTGACAAGCGTCAAGAGCTTGACACTTCGCACACGAAGGGAAAAGTAAATATCGTGCGGATAAACCAGGTCGACACACGGCCTACTTTACTGCATTAAACACTGTTTAATACATATTGGAAGAACTGATGTAATAAAGAAAAATAGTCAAAGTCAATAACGATACCGATGTATCTAGTTTTGTTTACTTTGTGATAATTGTGATGACCTTTGTCTGAGCGAGAGATAACCCTTTCTTTCTTGGAATTCCGATAGCAACCAACATAGTTTTGCCTATATTATTCTACCTAGTGACCCGCCCTGGATTCGCACAGGTGCAATATGAAATAAAAGAAACATGTCAATCAACAATAATGTAGATCTCCACTGGTGAAAGAATTTTCAAAATTGATTCTGTATTTTCAGAGAAAACTTCCAGCAAACAAGTTCACAAACTTTAACTACGCATTTTATATTCATCAATGAGGGTTTGACGCAGATTGTGCACTTAATATCAACAGTAGGACGTCCATTGCTGAAAATAGGCATCTTCTATTTATTTCTAATGAGACCGGAAGCGGCTTGCAACCAACGCGATCCTGTGGTTTTCAAAAGATCGTCTGTCCACCTTGTGGACCATGTATTTTAAAATATTGGAATTTAGAATAGATATACCTGGAATTAGGTTGACTATTTTTTCCTGTTATACGATATCTATTACCATTTCCTCTATGCTTCCATATTGGTCTAAGTTTGATGTAATGACTGTAAAAACCTTCATGGCATGAGTTATCTCTTTGCAATGATATCATTCATTGCTGGTAGGCACGTACGTGTAACGTTACCTCACAAATAGGTTCATAGCGAAGACTAGACTAGGCCGCGGTTAAAATAAAACTGTGGCATTGCTTAATTATAAAGCTGCGAGCTCGAAATTTTTACAACATGCTTGGCCCTTTTCTGTTATAATCGAGGGCAGTGGGTCAATTCTACTTCAGATCTAAGGAAAGTGCGGAAAAACACGAGAATAATTTTAAATGCGTCCTTGAGGGTTGCGTGAGACGGTAGCTAGCAGTTCGAGCAGGTAATTTTGCGTGTAATTTGGGCGTGAAGCAGGCATGCTGTAGGTTAAATAAGTAGTTACATTTATCCTGCACGTAAACATATAATAATTAGGCATAGAAATAAGTACGAAAACAATTAGTTGAACGCTGATGTCAATGGGACGTTTGCGGTTTGATTATAAATTTCCTGTTTTTGTTCAACTAATGACTTGAGGACCAATATAGTTCAGTTAAATTGTTATTTACCGATATACCTAATTGGTGAGTTAAAATTAACTTGCATAGGTACTGACCACGAAGTACTTAAATAATTAGTGGTGTTTACTCATTTGTGTTGATTGATAAAACATTGCTGGTTTTAAGGAAATAACGCCTGTTTAAGCAAGGGTGTACCTAAGAGTACACCTACATTTCGCCAATTCTGTTTAACTCCTATGTAATGAGAGCGAGCCTTTTTTGTGATCGACCGAGCACAATCTAGATTCAGTGGCTGCGACTGCGAAATTCTGTATGAAAATATTCAATAGCACTTTGTCGACCTGGTTTTGTTTCTTCGGAAGTACATTGCAAAACGTCGTTCAATACACGTGGAATTTAGTTATTGCTGTTCTGAGCTCCATATCAAACTCGCTGCTGTAGCGTCAGGCACGTAGTTGCCTGACATTTTATGCTGAACTGGGCCTGTTTGGAGCAGCCGTGGGGCAAACAAATAGTTTTAGGTTATTTTTATTTTATTGTTTTTTTTTTAAATCACTTGTTCATTTTAATTTATTTTATTATTGTGCTATGCCCTGCGTCTGTATCAATAAATGTTATTTCTTCTTCTTCTTCTTCTGTACGGTTCGGGTGAATATCCCGCCTAGAATGCAATAACAAACTTTACTGTGTTGAAATCTGGTGCTAATTCTAATGCATTGGAATACCTAGAAACTGAAACCTTACAAAATGCGGTTGATTTAACTTAATCAACTTGCACTTGTTTCATAGTCATCAATTGTTAGCTGCTGGGCAGTTTACCGCCACTTCTTCTTCCCAGTCAAAACGCTAGGAAGTGTCGAACGGGTGGCTCTTTCGGGGACTGTCTTATTTAAAAATTGATCTTCAAAAAGTGCTGATAAATCAGCCTAATTTGAACAAATGACTTTTGATTTTTGTTAGTTAAGTAACAAATTATGAAAAGCATTTATTTCAAGCTACAGGCACTTTTAAATTGTCAAAAGAAAAACAAATCAATAGGAGAAGCATTAATATTTAGGTGCAACTGCCGCCAGCTTGCAGATTTCACACAAATGTCAAATAAAGTAAGGACACACGTTATGTGTAGTTTAGCATTGCAGTTGACACGACATATCGGAACTGCCTGTTCACGTATTCAAGGTCTAAGTGCAGAACTTGAATATTGTTTAGTGTCGGTGGGGGACGACTGATAAGTATATAGTTAGCAAACACTCTTAAAAAGACACACACTGATCTTATACTTTTTTTAACTATGTCTCACGTTGGGAATTTCTCCTGTTGGGTCGCGGGTCTGTCTAAACAGGTTAACTGTTAGCCCCTTCGTACCTACACTAGGCGACGTAAGTCTCCGATACCTTACGACTTTGGTATCCAGGTGACTATCGCAATACAAATCTATTAGTATAGTTTCATACACAGACATGCGTCAATGGATACCAAAGTCCTAAGGTTTCGAAAACTTGCGTCGCCCAATGGACGAAGGGGCTTACCCTGGAACGTAATGGGCTGTTGAAGAAACACTCTGGATTTTAGTCAGTACGAGTCTGAGAGTCCCTTCCACTGCCACCCAGTGCGAGTGCAGGACGACTCATTTAATGATTTTTATCTAGTGATAAAGAGCTTTCTCCTGTATCGTGGGCACTTGCAAACATTTAAACATACAGACACAAACAACCAGATCCGGATGAACTATCTGTGTCGTACTTGCAATTTATATTTATTGCAAGCGGGAATCGAACACGCGATACTGCGCATCACTCAATCGCTTAGCCGCTACGTAAACCATCTTGAAAACCAAGCAAGTATTTAGAACACAGTCTAACAAAATTTCATTTAGATAGACAATAAATAATCAATTGTCATTACATGGGATGACTTTGATAATTGCTGTTAAAATAAGTACAATTAATAGTTATTAAATAAATGGCTGTCAATTAAAATTACACAAAGTATTAGTTGTTTTACACGAAGAGGCGCGATCGACAAAGTTAAAAACTAGTATTTACTCGTACGACCAGTTCTCAAAGCAAATATTTGAACCGGTCATCTTAAGTTATGAGTTTTTATTTCGTTATTTTTTCTTCTAGAATCCGAACATTACCAAAATAACTTCAAATAATTTTTGAAAGATGTTTTTGAGGAAAGAACTCTGGGACTCGCGTCTTTTGGATAATAAGTACTCCAGATATCGAAAACCAATTATAGGCTATCACCGCTCCACATCACTTCGAAGCCGAATCTTTCATTACCTTGGTTGAAGGTTTTACTAACGTAATATCTTTACGATACGCGTCGCATGCGTTAATGCGTATAAATAAATTAAAAAAGACACCTGCTGGATTTAGGCCTCTCCGAGGCTACGCCAAAAGATGGGACGTATGTGTTATAGTGGGATTAAAAGTATCCTGTGTCAATCTAGGTTATAATACTGTCGGTGTACCCAAGAAAACTCGTTCAGTAATCTTTGTGTGAAAGAATTACAAACATTTATTCATCTATTCACACCCAACTTTCGAATTGAATTATGTTAGTTCGATAGTAAGAAGTCGTTCGTATCGAGAGAGCTCATCAAACAGAACGCTTATAGTTAAAATCTATCTAATCTCTTTAAACGAGCAATTCTTGTATATTTATTTATTTATATGTATATTTATATATAATCAGGATCTCGGAAACGGCTCCAAGGATTTTCATGAAAGTTACAGATTAGGGGTTTTTCGGCTCAAGGAATCGATTTATCAAGGTCCCAGGTTCGAGAAAAGCTCGGTTCCCAAGATATAGACATTTTAAAAACCGAGCTAAGCTCGGTCAACCAGATATTACTAATATTATAAAACGTGAGAGTTTGTTGAAAGAATTAATACATTATTTTTGTATCGGATAGTCCATTTATCGAGGACGTGCAAATGGAATGGGTGACACGCCGTCCGATCATGGACCAGCATGACCGAGTCGAAACAGAGCTGTAAGCAATCTGACCAGGACCCCATGAGGGCCAACGCCTGACAAGGTTGTAGAACTGTCTGAAAAGTTACCGTAACCCTGGAACGTAAAGGGCTAACGATGGAACACCGTAGAATTTAGTTAATTGGAGTTCTTCAGTCTTTTCCTACCCACCAAGGGTATGAAGACTCATTGGATGATTTTACAACGTAAAGAAAGGTTACAAGCCATATAGCATTGGTCACCAATTAGTGTCGTTCGGGGTCCGTTTCAAGATATGAAATGACCATCGCGATCCGCAGCACATTTTATAGAAAAAAAAATGTTATAGCCGCATGTGTGTGTTTTAAAACTGTGTTTTCTTGATTTACCTATCATAAGATCGTTCGCTGTAGTGACAGTAGTGCGTCGCTGTAGTAAGTCGCTGTGTTCTCGCGGTTTGCACAAAATGGTGACCCCCGCTATATAGCTTTATACACGACCAATAGTAGCCGAGAAGCGGAGGTGAAACCGGGGAACACCTAGTTCTTCCAATAACTCTATTGATTAAGCAAAGTTCCTTGAAAACTTTTATCAGAAGTGAATCACGCGCAAAATCATCTGAAACTCGCAACGTAAATTATGTTAGCATGATTACAATCAGCGGAGGGCGGGCGGCGGCATGGCGTGCCGAGCTTACGTCACGCATCACTCGCCAACACCTCAGCTACTTACACCCTCTTCTTACAAGTAATATAGTATAGTTTTGTACTAACATAATGAAATAAACAATAGAATAATAGCAAAAAGCAAAATTCCTTCCTACTTTCTTCACAACCTTAAAAAGAGTGGTAAAAATTGCAAGGTTAGCATAGCACAAGCGATGCCTCTGGGGTTGCATGTGTCAATAGGCTACGGTGACCGATTTCCATCGAGCGCGCCATATGTTTGTTTGTCACCATAATAAAAATTTGCAACTCACTTGGGTTCTCTATTCCAAGTTATATTTGTGTAAATGCCAAGAGATACGCCATAATAATTGTGCAAGTGAAATCTTCACCACCGACCAAAGATCACTCATGCTTTCACGGATGCTTTTAACATTTGATACATTTGCCTGTCTTAGTCCGGTATTCTAAGCCACGTCGCCAATTTGCCCGTGCTTGTTAATACGAACCTTACGTCATCAGCAAGAGTTAAACGTAAATTTTACTCTTCGCTCATTCGGGAAGCGCCTATTCAACCCTCTGAATTATTTCCATGCTTAACGGAAAATGGTCCCAATGTGGACCCCATAGATAGAAACTTTTAGGGGGACCTCATAGGGACCATTGTCATTAAAAGTTTACAAGTTAGTTAGTTTCAAGTCGGAAGGTACTGAAGTTAAGGGTGCTCTGGTAAAGTTTAAAGAAAACTTTCTTCATAAAGGACAATGCCCGTTGCTACTTAGAGCTATGACCCACCAAATAAAAGTTGGTTTCCAACTATACCAAAGGTAGCATTCTATTTGTCCTTTATCAGTGATAACTAAAATTATGATTAAATGTCTTTTAAAGTGCAGTTCCTGTTTTATTGGATAAAATATCACATTTAGGTTAGATACCTATGTCGAGCATACGTTAACGTCACGTCCCTTTTTTCACAATGCTGGTCTAGCCACAAAGCACACACAATACAATACTAACAATCTTGACGGATTACAGATGTTGGTGGAAGCTGTAAGATAATTCAAACACATTTATAATTTGTAATAAACAAACACAATAGCCACCCAAAAATCAAATGACTTTGTCTGTAATGCCAGTTGTGACATTTTGACACAAGGATAAAATACACAAACAATATACGAAATGGACTGAGCACTCATGCCGTAAAAACGTGCTGAGAGAGATAGCTCCGATGGAGCCAGTTGTCTCTTTCTAATAGGGTAGGTCTCGTCCAAAATACCTCAGTGCCTCAAGTCGAAAGTTTTCGACCAATGTGTGTTACCAGTGATGACGTTTGGCGCCGAAACGTGGTCCTTTACTATGGGCCTCATTAGTAAGCTCAGTAAGTCCAACGAGCTATGGAGAGGGCTATGCTTGGAGTCTCTCTGCGCGATCGACTCAGAAATGAGGAGATTCGTAGACGAACCAAAGTAACCGACATAGCCCAACGAATTAGCAAGTTGAAATGGCAGTGGGCAGGCCGGTGTGGGAGCGGGGTCCAAACTACCGGTGGTTAGGGCTACAGAAACAGGAACCTCCTCACAATGCGGGCCGTATTTAGGAACACTGCCTTCAAAATCAGGCCCTTGATCCAACTACCTAGAGAGAGCCTCGAAAGGTATTCGTCGAGGCCCTTTGCCATCAGGCCATTGGCTGTAACGATAAATCGGCACAATGATAGCCGAGCTCACATTCCCACTCCGACAACCGCGCGTGCTAAGTTGAGATATTTCATTTATTTATATTTCTCAGCTTTCAGTTCAGAAGGTTCTCGTCATGCGAGATGGTAACATCGATTATTTATCATTACGCGGCGCACCGATCTGTCTATTACAACAATATCAGGGACATTGGCGACAATAGCCAAAATAAAAAAAAGAATATTGAAAAATAAACCTGAAAGCAATATTAAAGCCGAAAAAGTAAATAAGGTTAGCAAGTAAGAGTTATATTTTACTGTTTCTATCCATACTACTTTCTGGGAATAGGAGGAAAGGGACAAGCGCCATCCAAGTTGCTCTTCTCTTTCGTCATGCTAATTATAGCAAATCAAAAAAAACCTAAACGGTGGCGATTACGGTTCATTTTTGGTTATTAGGTAACTTGAAGTGCTCAGTCCAGATTTTATGATAGGGCTATGTTTTGATTAGGTATTTCCGCGTCAATGACGTTTCGTTGTACCGTATAATCATTCATGCTCAAATGTGAAATATTTTTAAGAGTGTATATTCATAATGTGATTTAAATAAAAATACTTTATTTTCGTTAAACACACATAATGAAAATAATGTTTTATTAAAACTGAATATTGCATATTTAAATCCGAACAATAACACATTAAAAGGTGTCATTTGTCATTTTCTCTGCGTGTATATGCTTATTGCGTAACGCACATGGCCGCGATGAAAACAGGAAATGGTTTTTGGGTTTTCGAAATCCTTTTATCACTAACTTTTAAAAGCATCTATTGCAAAAAAAATATTAAGTAATTGGGGTAAAGTAAAGTTAATATTTTTCATTAATTTATATTTCCTGGAAATTAGGCTGAAAGGTGGGGCAGGATCTGGCATTGTCATTTCTTAACGTTAAGAAAATTGACTGCTGCCGTGATTGTCTTAACTTTTGACATTATAGGTACGTGAGCATAATGCCAGATAATGACTGTAGGGACACGCAATATACACCCTGTAGTTCAAGGGCACAGTGATTCACATCTCCCAAACATATAAGGCTATTCCGAAGGTCGATCTTGAGTTTAGCTGTTATTCACAAAATAATTGGGGGTATTTTAAGTGTGTCGCGGTTTAATGGGCGTAGGTCAGCAAATAAATAAGATCGAAGATTAAGGTACGAAATAAAACCACCCGTATTATTGGGTTGGGTTGAGTACCAATTTAGTTACTCAGGGTTTGTACTGTGGTCGAATAAGAGACCACTAAGTCAGAATGGTCAAAGGTACTATTTCCCATAATAAGGTGAAGTCAACTCGTGGATTTCAATACTTAACGTCTTACTATATAAAATTTTCTAAACCGCGTCATCCATACGAAGAATACGGGTTGACCTACTCCCGGAAACTTGAAATATTTATTGGTGTAAACGATTTCAATGTGACAATAGCATTCAAACGTTTGGTGGTTATATATATACCTAGCCACCCACCAAATCGTCTAAGACTTTATAACAGTCGGAAAACGGTGACCTGCTTTGAACACGTTAATAGATTAGGTGTTGGGCGGGCGGCGGGCGTTGCGTGGCGCCCACCGCCCAGCGCCTCCTTGTCCGAGCGGGCAGCGCGCGCGAGGGCCAGTCTGAGGCCCGCGCCCTCCGCGCCCGCTCGCGAGCCGCGCCTTACACCGCGCCACACACATGGCGCCTCGCTAACACCTCTGTTATGGACAAGCGCGCCACCAGCGGCCGGGGCGAGCCCATCCCGAGCATCCTCAAGAAACCTAAGGGCCGCCACAAAGGGGACTTGGTGGACAAGAGCACTAAGATCAAGCGCGAGAAGGTGGAGGGCTCGAAGAAAGGGGGAGATGTGAGCGCGCCGCTGCAGCAGGGGTGCTCGCCGCTCATGTACGCGTGCCAGCAGGCTGACTACAAGGCGGTCGTCGATATACTCAACAAGGACGTGAGTTAAACGGCTGCAGTCTCTTACAGACGAAAGAATTCGGCTTGGAATGGTTCACATCATTGACATCAAGATCTTAGCTGAATGTAACGCATGGTTCATTTTAGAACTCTCATTCCACAGTCTTGTCATGAACTACCTACATCAAATTCAGTCATAAATTCTTGGTCAGTAGGAATTTATCGTACATGAAATGGAAAAGCGTAATTTCAATGTTTCATGAGCAGAGCACGCGATGTTCCTCGTCCTCGATCGCTTCACTCCTGTCTGTAAACAACCCTTGCCGCTTGCCCTCTGCGCCGTTCAAGCTTCCCCCATGTTGTACAACAATTAGTTGTCAAGACACCACGTCATTACAAACCCATTATGTAGAACATGATGCTATTTGTAGCTACATGAAGTCAATAATAATTACCTTATACCTAAACAATTTGTTTTGTGAAAAAATCGACTGATAACACATAAATAATTAATGCTTTTAATGTAACAACAAAAATAACATCAATTTTTTCAATGTTGACAATTCCATAGAAATAGAATGCTTTGAAGGAAATGCACTAGCATGCGGCGAGACGGTGGGACAGGGGCGCGGGGTGGCAGTCAATCAATAGGTTTAGAATTGACTGGCACAATAGAAGGAGCTCTCACATGCACGGCAGGCGTGACGATTACAATCGGTTGTCTAGTAACACGACACGTGGTTATAACCCTCACCCCGCTAACGACTGACGTCGAAACACCGACTTTTTTCACTGAATAGACGCCAATTCTTCGAAACTCCTTGTTTAATTAATCATTATAATTTCACTTTTAGTGAAAAAATACACGCTTTCTTTCATAACGTCGGTCGTCGTCAATAATCTGTCTTCATATTGGAATAGGGGATTTATTGTTGAATATTAAGAAAAAAGGTTGCACTCCAGGAGTGCCGGTAGAAGTGAAAACTTTTTTGTTACTATGTTTTATTTTTAATTTGAATGACGTCTTACTCATTTTCGATCAGGGTCACGTGACCCTGACGGTCACGTGACCCTGACGGTCACGTGACCCTGACGCGAGTTTTAAATTTTTTACCCATTACAGAAAAAGTGTACAACGCCGCTAAAGAAGTTTTCACTTCAAAAATAAAGTGATTTGTATGCGACGTAACAACTCAAGTTGTTAATTTGTTTTTGATAAACATCTGATGTACAGACGGCTACACATCAAGATATAAGAGTACCTATAAGCTGATCGTTGAATGTGCAGAAAGATCAAAGAAAGTGATACCACGATAAACTGGTTTTGGATAACTTGAACGTGTAGCCGTGTGTACGTTCTGCTAATGTTGATTGCACATGATGAAGATGTAGTTATTTCGTATTCGTATAACAATGCTATTAAAAAAGAAACAGGTTTTAAACTTGTAATTCTGGTCGGACAAGAATTTGATGTTTAAATTACTTCTAATTAACGCATTAATTCAGATATGTTTGGAAATCATTATTTCATGATTTCGTTCTTTGTCTAAATGTGCTATGAGAACTTGAGAAACTATGATAATTAGTTACTCAAATTAGAACCAGATAAAGATGCCTGGCCTTAAGCCGGTAGATAAATAACTACGTTATGGAAATATTCGTTCTTTTTCTGTGACATTTTCCGAAAGCATCTCTTTGAAATGGTGATACCACGAAGAATTATGGCAAAAACATTAAACTCCCACTATACAATAAGGTTGAAAATCTATTAAAGAAATTTGACAGATAAGGGGTAGGTTGATGTGCTGAGTCTGTACTTTCTGAACCGCTATCAGATAAAATTTCCAAATTTTGAATGTGCTATGGACTTCGATCTAATTTTTCACAAAACTCATGAGATTTAGGCTGTAAAAATTCTAAGACCTTCATATTGCAGCCAGAATCAGTCCGCGTCCGTGACCGCGGTCTGCGGTGCGCCCTGCACTACTGCGCGTCCAGCGGCGCTGGCGCATCTCAGGCGGCGCGTGCGGCCTGCGCAGACCGAGTGCTGATGGCCTCACCGGCCTTGGCTGACGCGAGAGACGCTGATGGCCTAACGCCGCTCCATCTTGCCGTCGTCCACGGCAACGTACCCCTGGTGCAAACACTGCTTGCAGCCGGCGCTGACGTTAACGCAAGAGATGATGAACATCATACTGTTGTCCATTGGGCTACTGGTGAGTACTTTTTAAAAGTGAATGATAATGTTTGTGGATCACAGCAAACTTGTTTTAAATCTGATCGATTATCCAGAAAGACTACGTCAAAGTAAAGAGGTAACTCAACAACTTAATGGATTTAGTAATTTTATAAAACAAAAAGAAAAAAGTAAAGCAAATCTTGATGCACCCACAGACTAAAACAGGATACACAATTTCCATTCCTTTATAGATGCAAAGATAAGCAATATAACGAACTATCGAGCGAAGAATCATTTAGTTCAGCAGGCTGTTGCCCCTGTCTGTGAAACAGATGGATGGGAGTAAGTCGTTATCTAAGGGGTGTCACTCGCGGCGCAGCAGCGTTTCCTCCGCGGTTATCATCAGGCGAGCTGACGGCGGCACGCGAGCCAATTAGTTACCAACCGCAGTCGTGCCAATCATATGCCTGCTATGAAGTTATTTGTCGCTGCTTTCTCACTATTATGCACTGTTTGGGTTTATTAAATGACAAAACTTTTCAAATGCGGCGGCATCTAGATGGGGTTAGGCATATTTATTTGTTTCTATAGCTGATGTTTCTTGATCTTTCTTAGAGCTCGTGGCTAAATAATAAAAGTCACACAGGCCAATTTGCCAAGGTTTATCCTATGGATGGGTGACCATCCTCACCGGACATCGATGTTTCGGGAGGTACCTGTGTCTGATGAGGAAGGAGGAAACGTCTGGGTGTCACCACTGCGAGGATCGCCCGGAGGACACGGTGGAGCATACGGTGCAGGACTGCCGCGCTTGGGCAGAGCACCGGCGTGTCCTCCCGCCCTGCCCTGGGTGGGAAGACTCATTTGATGATTTTAGCACGCTAAAAAAAATGGATGGGTGACCATTTATCAAACTGACTTTCCTCCATATAGCTGTAGGTATTAGATTTGACTGGAAGCCGACCCCAATAGAATTGGAAAAATCTAGGCAGATGGTGATGATGTTGATGTTTGTGTCGATGTTTCTTGATAAGAAGCAACTCTAAAAAAAAGTGAAGTAACCGTCCTAAGTTGTAACTCATAATACCAAAGAAATTTTAGAATTGCAGTAGCCGATTAACTCAGTATAAATGTGTAATGCACGACCTTCAAGCTCGTGATAAATGGCTCCGATTGGTCACCATGAACTTAATCTACATATTATTGAGCTGGCAGGCCGGCTTCCACCCCAGATGTCCTTGTAACCATAGGTACACTACTTATAAGCGTCTCAAGATCTTTATCAAAGTTAGTTATGGTTTTTAAGGCATTTACTGTTTATAATTCAAATAGTTCTATGATTTTTTGCTTGACTGTGTAATTTTTCTATTGGTAACAGAGAACAATGAGAACAGCTAACTTGATGTACTTGTTTCCGTAAAACGAAGAGTTACCGAAAGCGTACATAAAAACTTCAGCAGATACTTGCATGCTGATGTCACAGAAAATCTGCAAGGTGAAAGTATGAGTGAAGTCTAAGGACATGTTAAAAATAGTGTTGCAGCGCAAGGTTGCAATGTTGCATAACATTAGATGGCAAATGTATACTGCAAGAGATCACGACATGCGAGGCCAGTCTGTCTTCCGTTCTTTGTGAATTGTGTGACGAGCACAGACAGACTTCCGACAGTTTTTGTTGCTTCTCTAAATAGTCATGGACCTATGGAGAAAAACTTTTTATGTCCAGATGTTTGAACGAGTAGAAAGCAAAGGGCGTAAGGACCGCAACATGTTGCATTCGCAGGTTTTACTAACCTAGGGGTTGTTGTCTATCGTAAAGACATTCATAAGTGTGTAGAAAAGAAATTGTACGGTTCATTCGATCAATATTCAGGTCTTATAAGCATGGTGGCAGTTAAAATATTCAAGAGTCGTAAAGCTAATATTAAGGATACGCAGACCTCATTCTCAGGCTGTATAACGTCGTGTCGCCATCAAAGTAAAGCGCTATTCAAATGCCGCATTGTTGCGAGTTATCATAGTGAATGTGTTAGAAAGGAGGTGGAGGTTACGCTAGTCTCCCTAAAATTTTAGGGGGTAGTGGGTTGTCCGGTCCGATGGTATTGAGCGGCCAACAAGGTCAAGCCCTTGAACCCTCGCAGACCGCAGTCCGGTATCTAGGACTGAGGTTTTCAGAAAGGAGATGGCTAAATGAGTGCCCCAGTCGTCTATAAGAATTTCATTTTAACTCGTAGTATTTGAAAATTCATTAATGAATTGTTTAATGTTTAATAATTTCCTAAGACTTATATAAAATGTTAAACATAAAAAAGTATCTGAATTGCTTTTCGCTCATTTTTTATTGACATGATGACTTGGTCACGATGAAATAATGAAAACTAGGGAAGGGTAATAACGCTTTTCCAGATTGTTAAAATGAAACTGTATTTAATCGATTTTTACTAATGTGATTTAAAACGATTTGTTTTCTGAAATTAAGAATTGGCGTTGAAACAGTATTTGGCTGGAATCGATAGATTCAGAGTCGTTTCGTTGATTTTTATTGTGTTTTCATGCGTTTTGATTCGGAAAATCAGATTGTTTTAAAGTGATTCGTCCACTAAACTCAACTTTATTATTTTCGTTAAAAGCTTCGGAATGAGCTTCTTAGTTTAATCTTAGTTCATATTTTGTGCAGAATAATATTAACTAGACAGGTTCCGTCTGAACTGGAAGGAAGACGCCCAACATCGTGAAAGGTAGGAGTGGAAAGAGAATATTGCCCAGCACGCGTAGCATGGCGATTCTATCTCTATTCTACCAAGAAAAGACAAAGTTATTTCATCGTTATTTCTACACAAATCGACTGTTTTTTTGCACAAATATGACACCATTCGTACACTATTGTAGATAAGAACGTTTATTTTCCATATTTTTTACATTACCATGCTTAAAACGCTAAAAATATTTCTACGTTCTGTCATTTTGCCTATTCTTGCGTCGACAAAACCCCTTTCTACGGCGCCATGCTACACCAGCTGGAGTGGGGGAGAAAAAAAAATAACTGAAGTATGATCGATACTACTTTCTAACGATTTCAATCGATTCTTTTATCGCTTCTGTGACACTTTGAGTCCAATCCCATCTTTAAGAAAAAAACAAACGTCAGACGTCGTTTGAACGCTCTGCGCTCTGCTTATTATTATGTGCTTTCCTAAGACGCAGCGTCGCCTGGAAGAATGCTGTTGTAAATCCGCCTTAAATTGATTATCTGTGGTTAAAAACTTACCCAAATGTCCATAGATCTATACCTGTCTCTTTCTTTCACCAGCGTGCATCCTTTTCTTACCGTGAAAAGTGCTTGACATCGAAGCTGTCAACTTCATAGCGTTTGTAAATTTTGCCGGTAAGACGTCAGAAAATTTTCCAAAGTTAAAAAGTGTTGAAATACAATAATTTATTGTATTTATTTAGCATGCAGCGTTTATTTAGAGTACGTGACACGTTTTCTTTTGTGAATTAGTGTTTTAGAAGGATTACGAACTAAATTGAGTGGGTAAGTGTGGTGTGAGGTGACGAGGTTTGAATGTTGATGCTCAGGCGGTAGATCAGCATTCAATACGGTGAGACATGATGACTGGTCATCATCTTCATCCTTGAACGACGAGAGCATAGCTTCACATACACCCAACAAAAGACGCAAAGTCACGTAAGTACAAACAAGTTCAAACTTGTCCGGACACTCGCGCCTCGTGTAGAGACACAAATTCAAGACGAGGACCTTATTTCTAGTTATTTAACTACTTGTATTACCTCCTCTAACAACGAGAAGGCTATCCTACATCAAATATTTTGAAAAAAAAAAAAAAAAAAAAAAAAAAAAAAAAAAAAAAAAAAGCTATTTGTCTGTTTCGAAGTTTTTGGTATGGAGTTGGATGAAAGACAATTTATTCCACTTCCAATGAAGGATTACAAGCAAATCCAAAATTTAATCAGATTTGTCTGATACTTTTTTTTACAAAACCCCCGTACAATCTTGTATCGCTACTCCTTGTTTTAACCGATTCGTTGCGGAGGGCATGTTTCAGTGCCATCACTTTCTTTTACGTGTGACGATTAGGCACGGATGCGTGTCATTGTAAATCGGTTAAAGGTCTTAAAGTTAATGATTAATTGTATCATTTTATCAAGACCAAAGATTAATAAGTTTCAACGGAGTTGTTATTATCCAACAATATTTTGGAATTGAGAAAACTACTATGATTAACATTACAGGACTTGCTTATGTGGGTATCGGAAACCTTAATTATTTTCATTTTAACACATACTTTGACGAGATTTTGATTATTTTTGGTCCACCAACGTCGGACTCATAATTATCTATTTAGTTTTAGGCTTTGCACCCTATCAAAGCTTCTTTAGGTGGACTTAAGGTCCAGCTAATTAAACAAGTGTAAACAAAAAACTATTTGAATATTTGACTATTCAGAACATTTAGAGGGGTTGTCTAAAGGACCATGCTCATTCAGGGCAACCACAGGGAGCAAGCAATCATATTTTGAAATTAATAACAGCTTACCATGTTCCATTCGTATAGGAACCTCCCCTTGGTATCTAGTCAAAGATGTTTATAGAAAAGTTTGCAACCCCAATTACAAAAGGCCATATAGGTACCTATTTCGAGTTTACTATATCAAAAGATTTAGTAAAAAAAAAAAAAAAAAAAAAAATATATTAAAAATGGGTTATTTCCCATATTAGACCGCGGAGGTCTCAATTCATAATGCCAGTGAAACATTTGTGAAGATATACATTCATTCATAAATTACTATGCTTATTTTTAATTACCAATTGCAGAGACACACCGGAGTCTCCTCCTTGTGATCTATAACAACAAAGTGCTGCTGTTAACAGCCTTTGTATTTGTCCTATCTATGGCTTCAATTATGTTGTTGTGCGAACAATGTTTCTGTATAATTATTGTGTGCCTGGACTGTTGTTCCTGGTAAATCAGGATCGTACAGTACTTGTTTCTCAGATTGCGGAAACGCTGAGAATATTGGAAATCTTGGGGCATCACATAAATCATCACAAGTCTGCTTGAGTCCTCTCTTTAAGCAGAATATATTGGTCTAGTATGGGACACCCAGCAAAACTCGGTATAACGCGCCTCCAAGAAAATAAATAAAGATTAAACTATTTTTTAACAAGATAGAGCAATTTAATCAGTTGTCCACAAAAAGCTCAGACTTTATTGGTTTTACTGAATTATGATAATTACGAAGCATCAAAAGAACTTTAATGTTGCAGAAGGTAACTGTTTCTAAAATTGTTCTATCAAAACAGGTTACTAGAGAAAAGTGAAAAGTTTCCTCTGCCTGTTCAACAAGGGTGGTTAAAGCCATAGAGTACAACTCAATACCGTAGAGTTAAGAAAGGTGCAACTCACTTCTTGACCACGGATACACCCAACTAGGGGTAAGGAGCCCAATTAAACATCACTTACTCATCTGTAAGGTGGGATCCATGCCAGATGCTTTTGTTATTGAAATTTTGTTTCTGAAGCAGATGTCGTATTTGCACACATAAATATTAAGTCCGACAACAGGACTCTTATTGCATACCTCAGAAACGAAGGGGGAGGGGGAAGATACATACCCTTGCAATACTAAGGCTGACAAACAGGCTTCAAGAGACTTGCAAAGCAGTTGCATCTAACTCTCTCAGCCACTTACTCCCGGAGAGTAAACAAAATTGCGGATCGCCTCTCAAGGGACCGCAATGTACCAGGTTGGCATCTTTTACCCCAAGCCGTGGAGGCAAACAAAATTGCGGATCGCCTCTCAAGGGGCCGCAATGTACCAGAATGGCATCTTTTACCCCAAGCCGCGGAGGCCATGTTAAAGATGTGGGGCGTCCCAGACGTAGATTTATTCACGTTATGAGAAACGGCTTTCGTAACAAAACTGCAAAGTACGTTAAAATTAGGTTCCAAAACCTTATGTTATATGCGAGGTTTACAGCCGACAATGGGACTGTCGGCTGGGCTGGGCATTTCCCCACCCAGCGTAATACTAGAAGTATGAACTACTTATTTGAACAAGGCACAATATTACAATCGACAAAGAATTATGACCCACCAAAAGCATTATTTTCTTACAGACATTCAAATATAATTAGGTTCACAGTCATAAATATAAATATCCATATTAACGACCTTGGTCTTTGTTATTTTGACAGATTCAAACGACGAGTTGTCAAAAAGGGTCATAATTCAAATTTGTTGATAGTACATTCTACTAACGCCACAGTGCGCCAAATGCTTCTCACTACTCGATCTGCAAGCGAGAGCGATAGCCAGAGCGGGAGCGACTTCCGATAAAGTACCCGCGGAAGGTCTTAGATCGGACTACAGTCAAGTGCCCTGCACAGGTGGACAAAATTCCGATAAAGAACCTGTGGAAAGTCTTAACATATTGGACTACAAGCAAGTGCTTGGCACAGGTGGACAAGTTATCCCCCCTAGCTTGGAAAATTAAGGGTGGGCTGACCAAGTCTCTCCCTAAACTCTAGCGGAACAAGACTTATTAAAAAAGTAACTGGCGGACATCTACTTTTACAACAATATAAAGCCCTATTTAAAAGATGGTGATCCTGGTGTTACACCAATCAAATTAACGCTGAAACACCTGTAGGTGTATAAGCTGATAAAGTAAAAATTCCAGGCTAAATTGTTTTGAGAAAACAAACTAGATTATAGATTCTATTTGATCTATTATATTTTGCCTGCATAAGTTTACTATCTCAACTTACTGAGCAACATCTGAGGTAGATATCTCAGGACAATCTTTCATTCAAAAAGTTCTAGAAGCTTTTTCACTTCCTAAAGCTTGCAGTACAAAAACTGCCAATAGGGTACATTACAATATTACTTTGTTTTAATTGACTAAAGAAATCTGCATATCCAGATTCTTCATTTAAGATAGGCGAATAGCTCTAATATTATTGCTACCCTCAGGTCATAGAATTCATGATCTCACATCAGATCGAGATAATTAGAGAATAACCCTGAAAATCTTATTTCTATGAAAAGATGAAATCAGTCTTTGTCCAATATTTTGGTATAAAAACAGAATCAAAATCACACAGACAGTAAGGTTCGTCGTTGCGGAAACATCAGGACCATGTCTGTCTACCCTGTTAGAACTATCTGAAAATAGAAAAAACACAGTCACAAAATTCCTCTATCTGGAAAATTAAAACCAGCTTCTACACAAGTTGGGAACATAGCATTACTTTCAAAGTTGCTAATATTAGTGCCCCACTGGGCAGTTATTACAAGTTAGCTATTATAGCCTCAAGAAGCTACTTGAAGAAAATACTTGTTCAAGCAGTACTTGACAGTGGAAAACTGATAGAGTTATAAAATGTAGGTATCAGAAGTTTTACTGTCAACCAGTAAACAAGATTGATGACACCAACTCCAATGCTTATTTATTGCAGTTAGATTTATGCAATATTCATTAAATAAATAATTGTCTTCATTGGTTATACCTTTATAAGACATAACTTTATCCTGGATAAGGATTTAACTTAGAATTATCTCCTTGTACCAGGTACCTCTATCAATTGGCTACTTTTTTTATTTCTGAAGATTGAAGAAATTACTAATTGTAAAGTTACATTACAGATCTTGTTACAGTGGGGTTTGATGAAGGGTTTTTGAAGAACTATCTTTAAACATAATTACCTATGCTTTGAAGACATTATTATAATTCATTCATCATAGCGTTTGTGTTTATCACCAGCAGATACCAAACAGGTCTTCCAGGCGACGCTGCGTCTTAGGAAAGCACATATTATGACTGTTTTGCATTCCAACAAAACAGGTATTATGTGTTGAATAAGACGCAGCGTCGCAGCAAGTCTCTTGCTGGTACCTCGAAGACTCTATGAAGTTGACAGCTTCGATGTCAAGCACTTTTCACGGTAAGAAAAGGATGCACGCTGGTGAAAGAAAGAGACAGGTATAGATCTATGGACATTTGGGTAAGTTTTTAACCACAGATAATCAATTTAAGGCGGATTTACAACAGCATTCTTCCAGGCGACGCTGCGTCTTATTCAACACATAATACCTGTTTTGTTGGAATGCAAAACAGTCATATTATTGTTCGTTGTGATTCTTTCATTTTGCTTTTCCTTGACTCCCGCTTGTTTATTGGACTTCCTGCTTGCAAACCTACCGACCTCTCGCTTCTCGACTAGGACTTGACTTGTATACAGTGAATCATGCAATGCATAAACTGTGGTATATCCACGCGAAGACTGCGGCGTCATATACACTCGAGAGGAGCTCGTGGCTAAATAATTATAACCGCACAGGCCGATCTTTCAGCCAACATTGTCATCCTTGTTATGAACTGCTGCATTCAGGAGCAACTGGTGAAATTCGTTTATTCGGCTATTCAACGGAGTGCTTAACTTGTGCTTGTTCTGTGAGAACATTGCAAGGCCATCGCCATGTAGTGGAAAGAAACAGTTCAAAGTTGCAGAAATTAACAACATCACACCCAGATTTCCATCATCACGTAATAAAATGACATTTAAACACAGTCCGTCGCTTCGTATTCTTTCAGACTTTATATAAAAGAATCACAGATTAACGAATAAATATAGTATTTCCTATTTTTCTTGTTTCATTTCGAAATTGTTAAATGTATCCTTAGCTAATTAGAGGGTTCAACAACGAGTTCAGAAAGGATTAATCAATCACGACAACAAAATGAAAGCGCCCAGCGCGTTTATTTGACTTTACCGATATAACTAACATAATAATAAGAATGTGGTTATCATTATTAGATAGATTAGTTCTTCCAAACAGGTTTAGGTATACTGTATTCAACTATGTAAATCAAGTAAACGATATCGTTTGTTTATCATTACAACTACTTACCTACTTATATCGTCTGTGAAAACTGTCTTTATTTTAAGTTTAAGCACGTATCACATTATTTGGTAAGTAGTTTGAAGATGTTTAATTAATCTGAGTGGGTCACAAATGTGGTCATCAATAAATAAATACAATCGCAGATACATAAAAGTAAACGCCTAAGTAAAAGTTTATAGCAATATCAATATTTGCAATTTTTGTAGTACTTATAATGGTAGGTGTTCACGTTTTTTTTTATCATGATTATGAAGATATAACAAGTTTTAGAAACTTTTTTTATGTGAAATATTAATATTGAGCTATTCAGCGTTATACAGTGCTAGGTCCCATTTCTATAGCCGTCTGAATTTTTGCACATACTTGAACTTTCCCATCTCCTTTGCCCTGAAAGGTCGAGCCTGGCTGAGTGACGAGTAATGTTTTATGCAGGTCAAGTTGACGTGTAAGGCCGAGGTTAGGCGCCTGATATCGCTCGTTCTGATAATTTATCGTAATTTATTTATGTAGTTATTTGTGATTAAATGTATCAATGCGTGTTAGATCATGTGAGCGGTCTATTATAACTAAGTATTAAATCGGACACTAGCTTTTCTGAACGACCGTTCCAAATCTACAAGTCATTGGAATGCTTCCAATTTTTGCCTAAAAGGATTCTAATGATAACTTCTGTATTTACATATGACATTATTTGGCAGTGTGTGGTGAGGTGGGGGCACTGCGGGCGGTGCTAGCGTCGGGCGCAGACGCAGCCACACCGGACCAGCACGGCGGGTACCCCCTGCACTACGCCGCTCAAATGTGCGGGGCACCAGCTGCTACCGACCATCAAGTATAATTTGATTTTTACTAATTTTTAAATCTCAAGAAACCGTTTGCTTGCCTTTGTGTTTTTCGGAAGCCCAAATAAACTGGCTTTTACCTGCTGCTTCGCTCTCGTTATGCTCGGAAAAAGTGGCACGGGATTAATATTGCATAGGAATACTTAAAGATAAAGGATAATGCTTCTCATTTATGAGAAGACTCTTTGAAAAAGGATTAATAGCATTGATTTTTCCTCCTCAAAAAAAAGGTATTAAAAAAAGTGTTCAGTGCAGAACAGTAACATTTCAAAAATTTTCGAAGTTCTTTGTACTGGTCAATGTAAATAACAAGATTTTGGTTCATTGATTGTTTTGAATAAGAACCTGAATCCTTTTTCATAACATTCTCAGAGCAGAGGTGCTGCGCTGGAAGTGCTACGAGCATTAGTAAAGGAAGGTGGAGCTAGTGTAGACGTCAGGGACGCGGATGGGAGAACTCCTCTACTCTGGGCAGCTTCAGCGGGTTCCGCAGCAGCAGTTCTGGCGTTACACCAGGCCGGCTCCAAGGTTGATGATGCTGACAGGTGAGAATTATGCAAAGTGGTGGTATTCAAAACACTACAAACAACTGTACTGGTGATGCTAGTGACTGCAAGCGGGATACCTAAAATTAATCACTGCAGCGATGCTTAAGGAATATAGCAGACATCATTACTCTAAATAATGATTTTAAAATGATGATACCTAGTCATTTAATATAATATTTTCCAGAGACGGGTTGACAGCTCTACACTGCGCTGCCGCTCGAGGACATACTGAAGCTTTAGAAACGCTAGTAGGCTTATGTGGCGCCCGGGTTGACGTAGCCGATTCACATGGATGCACTCCGTTGCACTACGCAGCTGCACTAGGACATGCCGACGCAACATCAGCATTATTGCAGCATGGAGCCGACTCTCAACGACAAGATAGAAGAGGACGGAGTCCAGCTCATACAGCGGCAGCTAAAGGTCAAATAGAAACTGTACGGATACTCGGTGAGTAGCCTATATTAGTACATTTGTTTAGTATCATAAATATATACATCAGCCTTTAATTTTGTTTTTTGAAACTTTCAGGTGCAAGAGGAGCTAACCTATGGCTGCGAAATTCCAAAGGTGACCTACCTTTACACGAAGCTGTTGCGTCTGGAAGACGAGAATTGGTAAAGTGGCTTTTAGACGGTCGACCATCCCAAGTTAATGCTACAAATCACGAAGGACGTACGCCATTACACATAGCAGCAGCTACAGATAATGCTGATCTATGTCGCTTGTTATTAGACCGAGGCGCTGAAGCTAATCTAGTCGCCAGATCATCAAAAAATGAACCTCTAACGCCATTGGATTGCGCAACTACTCGAGGTCATCGATCTACTGCAAAATATTTGCAAATGCACGGTGGTATGCCAGCTTCTAAATTAGCTAATACGGAAATCGTAATTGATGGTGCTCCAATCACGGCGTTACCCACACGTAGGGTTACAAGTACAAAAATAGACGTTCACGATAGGATAAGAATAGAAAAAAGGGAAGTGGTTGAATTGTCTAGTCCTGCTCCAGAAAGGCGGAGGATCAAGGATAAAAATAGCAGTGATACCTCTAACGAATCCTCGCCCGATAATAGAAAAAGAATGACAAGGAAAAAAACAGAACCTCAAAGACATAAAAATAATAACCATAGAGAGCGCCGAAAAAGACTTATGCACCCACAAAAGAGCTTTAGTGATGGATACGATAGCGAGTTTGAAGGCTACGAAAGAGAAGATTCTCGTGATCGTAAACACAAGAGTTCGAAAAAAAATAGATCGAAAAGTGAACCTTCCAGGCGACATAAGCGTAGTGCACGACATCACCATCGCTATAGATCGCGTTCTTCAGATAGTTCGTCAGAATCAGAGAGTTATTCCGAAAAACGGAAGAGTAGACGCCACAGACGTAGCAAAAAAAAAACCAGTTCACTCTCAGAAAGTAGTAGTTCAGAATCAAGTGAAAGACGCAGCACAAAACGTAAAGGTAAAAAAACTTCGATTCATATAGAACATGATGATGAAAAACAGAGTGTGAATATAGTTAAGTACAAAACCACTGATAGTTTACAGGGTAAAGACAAAAGTGATAATTTAGCTTCTGATATTGAAACTAAAGCTGAAGGTAATAGATCAGAACCTGAAAAAGATGAAAATAAGCTACAAAAGGCGCATAGTGAGACTGAAACGGACACCTTATCAGTTAAAACTAATATGATTATTACCGAAGCTCAAATTCATATGGAACGCCAATCAAGTCAACTTGGTAACTCTGAATTAAATGTAACGGTTGATTCTTCAAATAATGTATCTATTGAGTCTACCAATTTGTCGGTAACACACAAAGACTTAACAGAAGAAGCGAAACCAGAAAGTGAAAAATTAGGGATTGAGGCCGATGATAAAGAAGCGTTTAAGGCTGAAGTTGCAGAAATTCCTAGTAATGAAACTCAAATAGAACCATCAAAAGCTAATGAGTCGACCGCAGAAAAACAAGATACCTTGAATGAGGGTGATCAAACGCAATCTAAAACGGTAACTGAAGAGAACACTGATCAAAAGAAAGTAATAGATGTACAAACTAAAATAAGCAGTAAATCTCAAAGTGAAGAACCAATTGCTAAGTCTCAAAGTGAAGAACAAATTGCTAAGTCTCAAAGTGAAGAACCAATTGTTAAATCACAAAGTGATGTTGCAAAATCTAATGCTAAGCCAACAGACAGTTTAGAAAATTTAAAGCCTCCACAACAAATAAGTAAAGATCTAAGTCAAGGAGGGTCTGACGATGAACCTAGGAATACTCCAAATTCTTTAGATTTATCTCGAAGAAAGTCATTTCAAATATTATCAGGGCCGGATGAAATAACATCAACTCCAACTAAAGACGCCTCAGCAGATTTAAAAACAAGTTGTGATGTGCCTAGTATTGAACAAACAGAAACTCAAGAAAAGAGCGGCTCTCCAGCGGTATCCTTTTCAAATAAAGATGTAATTATTGATCCCAACGAAACTAAGAGTAAAACTGATCATCTAATGGGAGAGTCAGTAGACCACAGTTTTGATCCTGAAACTGATAAACAAGTTCAAGATAGTATTTTTCAAAAAGATAGCAGCGAAAGCAACGCAATGAGTTCAGAAGAGAGAAGGAAGGATTTTGCTTCTACCACTGGCAGCAGTACTGAAAATGCTCAAAGCAATGATAAGGGTCTCGTTTCCGTCCTCGATGATAGTATCCCTACGAGCGACCGTGCAGTTCAACAAGTTATCTTGGAAAATTTATCAGAAGATTTTAATGTAGATTTGTCGTTGCCCCAATCATCGCCCAAAGATAGGCTAAGAAAACCTTCAAAAGAGAGTCAAGGCAGCAGCCGAAAGAGTAGTATATACGAAACGGAGAGTTACAAGGTATTATCAGATATTGCCAGTGCGCCAGATGTTACAACTGGGATTCTCAAAAAATCCTCTGTCAAACTTGACGATGCTTCGTTGGAAGATGGTGAAGTCTTTGAAGGAGATAGACTTTCTAAAGATGGTTACTTAGGTAGAGTACCCAGTGTTAGTGATAATGAACTGTATAGCCATAGCGAAGCAAACGGCAGAAGGAAACGTTTTCGCAAAAAAGGAAGGTCAAAAAGTCGTATAACTATTAGGTCTAAAAGCGAAAATTCAGAGAGAGGTTATGAATCCAGTGGTTTAATGGACTCGGGTTTTGAACCAAGTCCCAGAGCTATTCAGCGCCGAATTGTAAGTCCTCGGCTCGCCGCTTATTACCAGCAAAGAAATGCTAGCGGTAGATACTCAGGAAAATCTGATAGCCGGATTCCAGTTCGAAAACCAGGGGATAAAAATGCTGTTGATATGAAGTCCGTTACTCAGAGAATACAAACAAATATGAGGAGGTATGTGTTGATTTACTATACATATTCTTAGTACTTTTACTAACTAAATTTTTTTGTGACTTATGCATTGCTTTTTCCAGATATTATTGCGAAAGGAAGATTTTTCATCATTTATTAGAATTGAAACGGCTTCAAATAAGAACAAGCAAAGCGAACGAAGCAGTCCTAGTAAAACGAGCCATTGATGAATACAATAAATCAAGTTTGGCTAACGTAGGACTAGGACCATATAACACTCCAGATTTCTCCTTCAGTAGTTTTGAAAAATTTCTTTACGAAAGCTTGAGAAAGTTACAAAAGAGTGGAAAGAAACATTTGGATAAGTTGCCAGAGAAGCCTTTTGAATTTGATTACGGAGAAAGTGAGTTGTACAAAATGAGTGCGATTCCAGACAACCCTTGCCTTTGCACTAGTAAGACTCACAGATGTTTCCATGCAGTGCATGCATATACTGGAATACCATGCTCAGCTTACAGTAAGTATTCTTTGTAGACCATTGTCTAAGCGTGTACTTAATACCTACAAGAATGATAGAATCATGTCATGTCAATCAAATCATGGATCATTTTATAATTTCAGTACCATACAGGTGGAACCATCACACAATGCCAAAGCCCGCAACAGCAGGTTCGAGCTCTAAATCTAAAGGGTTTCTCCCGAAGATCAATTCGAAACCACCAGCTGGTACAGCCAAAGCACACGTCACTCTAGAAGTCTCCCACGGAACAGAGAAGCAGCTGATCGCACTACCAGCGGAGAAACTGGATAAGAACAAACGATATTACGTCACATTCACCGTTAAGGGTTCAGAACCGACGTCAGATAATGACAATTCTTCTCCAAACGCTACTTTGAACAAGGGTGTGAGAACAGGATGATTGTGATAATAGTCTACGTTATAAACTCGTCCTAATCACTGCCAGTTTTCAAGATAAGTTAAATAACATTCTAAATAATGATTCAAGTGATTAGACTGAATGAAGCCGTCCATTACGACAAATATAAGGCATATTTATTTTTATAAATTAAAAGAGAAGTATATTAAAAAAGATAATGTATGTCCAGCAGAGTCTATTGTAATAATATCTTTAGATTTAAGTAAATAAATGTTGTGTAGTCTTCCTGTTAAAGCGTTGTATTGCACAGATAAAGACGAAAATTGTAATTCTAACGCCGATTGTTGCCTGCACAAAATATTTTGTCATGATACTCAGTACAGTATTAAATTAGTGATAAATATTTAAGATATTTTGAATACCCTGGTGTCTATAGCAGCTGGTTTAATAGACGCTCTTTGGCAAATCAAACCAGCCATCAAAACATAGATAGGAGTGACCTAAAACTTGACTTAATATTTTTGTGATTTTAGCGTTGAGTTTTCGAAGTCAATATAAGTAATTATTATAGCGGTAATAGTAATTAATAGTAGGGGAGCCGAGGATGCTAAATCTGCAGTTCCTCGAGCGCCATGGCAATCTATTGGATTTGAAAGATTATGTTTTAAAAAGAAAAAAGTTTCTGACAAGTTTTCTATTTTATTGGGGGGGAGAGCGTGTAAACATTTTTAAAACTGTAAAAAAAAAACAGTTGTAAAGAAGTACTCGAGCGCGTCAGCCATTTATAGTGTAAACGCGCTTTATATTTCTGATTACCATTACATATTAATCTGACGATTAATTCGAGGGGGCTGTCCGTAACAAGCGGTTGAAGCCCCTAAAACGAAAACGCCTTACAAATAATAAAAATTATTTGGACGGAACGTTGATTGCTATAAAAAACGAGCAGGCGTTACGTTTTTGTTTTACAACTTCAGGACTCGCTCATTTCCAAATTCCATGCTCAAATTGTCAGATTATTGAGATATACACTCTTCTGAACGTAATTAATCTACCTTTTCTTAATCTGACGCGCTCGAGTATTTTTGCGGATCGATTTTTTTTTACTAATCTGACGGGTTCTCCCAAACAAACCCCACAATATTAAGGGTTGATATTTGGTACAGGTACATTAAAGGGTGCAAGGATTCTCCCCTATAATAATCTGACGCGCTCGAGTCACAACACGAATCCGTTCCTCGCCGCCCCTACTATTAAATGGTGGTTGATAATATGAAATTAGAAGGCCATTTTAATACATATAAATATTTATTTAACCTAACAAAGTAATATCATAATAGGACACACAAACATAATCATAACGTGCACAACACTGAATAGACGAGCATCTAAAACACATAAACAGAAGTCATACCTAGACTCCTAGCAACAAAGCCACGCCGGCGAGGGTCCAGCGAGTGGGCTTGAATTTGGTCTTCAGATTAAAGGTCCAGACGAAAGTCGGTCCACGCATACTGTAGGACAGGAAACGAGTTTTTATGATGAACATACAATTCAATTGAGAACCACCTTTTGGGCATCGGGCATCGGCAAGAATGAAAATACAATGGTGACGAAAAAATCATGGGGATCAGACCAAGATCTATTTTCTTTCGCTCAGATTTTGTCGCTTATTAGTGGACATTTGGTGCCAAGTCCACAGACTTTGGTCGCGGGACTTATCTCATTAATTACCGTGACCCGGAACAAAATGGGCTATTGAAAGATACCGTGGATTTTAGTCAGTACGAGTCTGACAGTCCTTCCCGTCCTGCCCGGGGCAGGAGGACTCATTTGATGATTTTACCACGCTAAAAAAAAACACAGTTTTTTCGAGAAGTTTTCAACAGATTTCTGTTTATCTTTCTTGAGGTAAGACGGTGTTTGTTCAGTGTCAGGGACATCAAAAGAAAGGCAACTTTTCTATATTGACAACTCACCGAATCTTATAGACAGGGCACTCGTATACATTCCTGGTTTCCTGCTTATCCTGGGTGACGGCGCGGATGTAGATGACGGGCATCATGGGGAACAGCTCCATCATGTATGACTCCACGATGCCGCCCGTCATGGTGTCCCAGCGCGCGCCCTCCATGAACAGCCCGTGGATGTTGGCGCCTTCGCGAGGCGGGGCACTGGGACGTAGTGGAAATGTTATACACTTATGAGTATGACCCATCTTTTAAAGCAGAATAAGGGAAAGTGGAGACAAGTAATGCAGAAGATTGACAGGACCACCCACCTAACCTTCCTATGCCCATAACTATTACCGTTATAAGAACAAATACTAAAAGCATAATAAAATAAATATTAAGGGGATTTTTATAGGAACGGGAACCCTTCGAGCGCGAGACCGGTTTTCTTTAAATAGTTCGTTTCTGAAGGCGATACAAATATTTGTACTGTGCGGGAATCAAAACTGTGATATGATCCGCAGGAGCCGATCGCTTGGCCACAACTTAACTCTCTTCTCACTAATCGCCAGCAGTGGGACAAATGCCTTAACTTTCATCGTAGAACTACGAAAAACCTACCAAATTCTTGTTTGGAGACTACTTTCGGATTACGGAACCATCTTTTTGTTTTTTTTTTTTTTATTAATGATAGTTTCGCGTTTGACCACTATCACGCCTGATGGTAAGCGAAGATGTGGTCGACGGTGAAGCACGCTTGCCTAGAAGTAACCTGTTCACTCTTGACTTGAAGACCCCAAGGTTATAGCTGTCGGGAAATACAGACGGCGGCAGGGAATTCCACTCCTTAGCTGTGCACACAATAAAGGTATTGGCAAAACGCTTTGTACGTACCGGAGGGATGTCCACCATATATCGATGGCGCATTGCCGTACGTCTTGTAGTCCGATGATGGAAAGGGCTAGGCGGAATCAGGTTGTGCAGTTCCATCGCACACTCTCCGAAATGCAACCGATAAAAAACCGACAGGCTAGCCACACGGCGACGATGTTAAAGGCTCTGGAGCTTTGAATCGACTAGAGCATCGTTACCGATTAGCCTCTTGGCCCTTTTATCAATAGACTCAAGTGCGTCTAGTTGGTATTTGGCGGATCCATCCCAAAGATGAGAGCAGTACTCCATGCATGACCGAACTTGTGCTTTATATAAATTAAGCAGCTGTTCAGGCGTGAAGTACCTTCTCACCTTTGAGAGGATCCCCAACTTTTTCGCGGCCAACTGAGCCTTTGCCTCAATGAATGGACCGAAATTGAGGGTTGATGTTAGAGTAACCCCAAGAAGGTCAAGATGGTCCGTTATCGGTATGGTCACACCTCGGAAAGATGGAGCCGGGTGGAATTGGCTCTTTTTTGCGGAAAAAAGACACGCCTGAGTCTTAGCAGCATTGAACCTGACTAAATTGGATTCACCCCATTCTGAGACAGCCTCCAAAGACAGGTTCAAGCGCTCAACCATGGCCTCTCGGAGAGACCGGATCTGAGGTCCAGTAGCCCGTGCATCGGACACGTATCTCTCAGCAACCGTGCTGTCATCTGCGTACCCAAAGGTTCCGGGTTTTAGCAGGTCATTTATATGAAGCAAAAACAACGTTGCTGAGAGCACGGACCCCTGAGGTACTCCGGCGTTAATTTTTAACTGACCGGACGAGCAGCCATCAATAACCACTCGGATGGAACGATCCCTCAGGAAGTCTGCAATCCAATCACACAGACCACTGGGCAAACCAAAGGAAGGAAGCTAAGCAATTAGGCCCTCGTGCCAGACCCTGTCGAAAGCCTTCGAGATGTCAAGGGAAACAGCGAGTGCTTCCCCGTGTTTCTCGATGGCCTCACTCCAGATGTGTATGGCATACGCTAGAAGATCCCCTGTAGACCGGTTTCGGCGGAAGCCGTATTGGTGGTCACTAAGGATATCGTTGTCTTCTAGGTACACCAGGAGCTTATTGTTCAGCACACGTTCCATACTCTTACAGAGGATGGACGTGACCGAGATGGGTCTGTAGTTGCTGGGATCAGCACGACTACCCTTCTTAGGTACAGGCTGGACGTTAGCTTGCTTCCAAGCCTTCGGCACTTTCCCGGTCGCCAGTGAAAGGCGATACAGGCGTGTCAGGATCGGAGACAATTCAGGCGCACAAGTTTTAAGGACAATGGGCATTGTTCATTTTTTTTAATATGCTGTAATTGAAAAACCATTTCGAGGAATAGCGTTACTGATCATTATGTACTAATTAAAAATGAAAAATATTCATATTTCATTGATATTTTTAATAAAATACGTTTGACCTTCCTTGCCCTTCAAATGTTTAACACCTTCTTCAAACCTTTGGCTGTACACAGTTTTGTATCTTTGCCTCAGAAAACAGAAAATATAAAAAATATAAAACCGGCCAAGTGCGAGTCGGACTCGCCCATAAAGGGTTCCGTAGCAGCAAGTAAAGTTCTTGTAGTTGGTTGTAACTTTGCAAGGTAAATTGCGGTTTACGATTTATTAAAAAAAAAAAAAAAAACTAATGACTCGATCTCGTTCAAAACAATTTTCAATTGAAGTTTGCATGGTAATGCACATCAAATATTTTTTTTTGTTTTATCATTCTCTTAGTTTAGAAGTTATAGAGGGGGGGGGACACATTTTACCACTTTGGAAGTGTCTCTCGAGCAAACTGTTCAGTTTAGAAAAAAATATGTTTGTAACCTCAATCACAGAATAATAGTACTACCTCAATATAATTTTTCAAGACCTATTCATAGATATCCCACACGAATGGATAAGGCGAAAAAAAAATATTTTGAATTTCAATTCTAAGTATGGGAGGTACCCCCAAAATTGGTTTTGGTTTTATTTTTGTGTGAAAGTCCTAACGCGGTTCACATAATACATCTACTTACAAAGTTTCAACTTTTTGTCGAAATTATAAGAGCTATTTCTTGTAATTTCGACAAAAAGTGGCTGTGACATACGGACGAACAGACAGACAGACAGACATGACGAATCTATAAGGGTTCCGTTTTCTGCCATTGGCTACGGAACCCTAAAAGAAAAGAAAGTGACAAGTATTTTCCAGGGATGTCAGGCATAAGTGCCAATTTCTTGGTATACATACCAGTTTTCAGTGTCACGTACCATGTACCAAGATTATTACTCGAGAAAAAAAAACCAAGATTGGACGTTGACCAACAATACAGAATAAACGACAAATTTTAGGGTGCAATCGAGTATTATTATTATTAATAGCCTTTATTTAACAATCTTACAAAACAAAAATATTAAAAGTAAGTTTACATTTTTTTTCCCTCTCTTTTATATATCTATATATGTATTATTAGACACCGATATTGAGATTGTCTTGCGATTTCTTAAAGGCCTCCCCTGTAGCTTGCCACTCCTTCCGATTATGGGTCATCCTCCTCCAAGTAGCACCAGCCATCTTTCGAAAGTCGTCTTCCCATCTTAGGCGTTGCCTTCCTTTCTTTCTTTTGTTATATCTTGGACACCATTTGGTTACGTCCTTAGCCCATTTATTATTAGTACTCCTCAACATATGACCTGCCCATCTCCATTTCAATTTCCTTATGCAATATGTGATTTCGTTGATTTTAGTTTGGTTTCGTAATGTCTCTAGTTTGATTTTGTCTTTTAACTTGTCGTTGAGCATGCTACGCTCCATGCTATGTTGACAGGTCTCTAGATTTCGCATATTTTGTTTAGTAATGCTCCAAGTTTGACATCCATACGTCATTATAGGTAAAATGAAGGAATCAAATATTTTCTTAGATTTGGGAGGAACCCGAGGATTTTTGACAACCTTGTGTGGCCAATATCTCTTCCACGCTAGCTGTACTCTGTTATCTATTTCTTTAGTTACAATCGAGTACTGCTTACTAAAAATGTTTTTTTTTTTGAACATGAATTCAAATATAGCACGGACAAAAATCGCAGTCGGTTGTTAGTATTTATCCACTATACGGTTGGTAAAACTGCGTGTTTAGTGTTTACTGCCCTCTATTAACAGTAAAAGAAAAAAAAAAAAGATTTTTCATTCGTATTTGATTTTCGACACATTTTACCGATGTACCAATATTTCATATTGGTACATCACAGTGGCCGTCTGACATCCCCGATTTTCTCAAGTGTCAATTTGTAAATGTCAAAGATGTAAACAAACAAGTTTTTATTGTAACTGCAAATTGCTTCATTATCTCGGTTATATCTGTTAAATCGGCATCGGCAATATAACATAAACGTAAAATAGAATACAGGAAGTGCTTTGTCCCAACATGCAACAATAATACTAATAATAATCCAAACAACATTTTGTTCGTACTAAAGAAGATTTGCGAGAAAAGTGGTGTCGTGATGACGGCGTGGAATGTTGCAAGGTTTATACAATGTACTGTTGCGAAGATCACTTTGATGTTAGTATTTCAGAAGCCTTAGATTCCTTTGTATGTTCATCTAGGAGTAATTTTGTTTTGTAAATAATAACCTAGCGGGATGTAAGTGACGTTTAGACAGTTGACGTTGTGTTGACAGTTTTTTAATTTTGCTCTAGTAAGGAAACGGCACAACTTTTAGGCCAATGGTGACGTCACCTACCTCAAAAATTAAAATATTAAAAATAAAAAAACTATTGAGCCAATCATTAAAATATTCAAATTAGTTTCTCAAAATGCTCTATATTTGCAGAAAATAAAATAAAATCGAATGTTTAAAAAATTAAGACAATCCCCATTGCCGGGATTCCGTCGGGGCCACTGGCTTTATTCACGTGTAGGTAAAGGCACCGATTAACCTTGACCCTGGAACGGAGAGGGTGACTGAAGGTGGATTTTTAGTCAGTAAAGAGTCTGGCAATCTCTTCCGGCTTCCAATTCACTCAGGGATTCATTTGAAAATACTATAGAAAGATATTTCTTTTTTTTAAAACATTACCCCACACTAGGAATTTCTTCCCGTATCGTGGGTGCGTTTACAAACATAGAAATTCACATACACAAACACCCCAACCCAAAACAACTACTTGCGATCGACAAATATTTGTTCCGTGCGGGGATCGAACCCGGACACACTGAGCAGCAGGTGACCTACCACAAGCTCTTAACGCGATCCAGTTTAGGCTGTGGGAAAGAGATGGCGCTAGACGACTTGTATAGCTCTGTCTCTTTCCCGCAGCTTAAACTGGATCGCGTTAAGAGCTCGTGGTAAGGCCTCAGATCGCTCAGCCACTGCGCTATAGCCATGCCGTCTATACTGCTGCCGTCCAATAACTTGCAGTACATACTTGAAGTCCTGCCGGGACCTCTTGGTGACGTCACAGTTGAGGCACATCTTGTCGAGCGGCCACTCGTTCTTGCGCGCCGTCTGCTGCATGATGGCCGTCAGGAAAGACTGCGGGTTGAAGAACCCTGCCAACCACACCGCTGGTGGCAACTATAATACAAGTGTGAATAATCAGTATTAATAATATAATTATAAGCAATTTAATTATGAAGGTATTGAGTATACAATTAATTAGGTCCGCCAGCAGGTCAACCTACCCTAAACTGACAAATTTTACCAATCGAACATTAAACTTTTACCACTGTGATAAGGTTACTTAAGGATACAGTACAAGTCTGACAGTCCGTCCCGCCCTGCCCGGGGTGGGAGGACTCATTTGAAGATTTTACCACGCTAAAAAACTGTGATATGGTTGAAAATCAGTAAAAATAAATTTCACTTATTGGGGTAGGTTGTGTGCTGGCGATTGTATCTACCTATTCACGCAAATAAAGATTTTTCTATTTTATTATTAATCTGGCATAATCAATTGAATTACTAGAATTATAAAACAATGAGTACAAATTGAAAACGTTTTTTCTAATAGTGGTCTCTCGATATAATTATAAGATACAAAACCTAACAGTTTAGACCAGCGTTTCCCAACCTTTTTCAGCCACGGACCCCTAGCAAATCAAGCACAGTTTTCACGGACCCCCTTAATAAAATAAAGAGGGAAGAGTTACGGCCCGGGGCGCCCGCACGCACATTCAGTCCAGCTCACCGCAATTTGGCGCACGTTCGCCGTGCTGACTAAGCGTAGCGATTACGAAACATTAGCATTTATCCAGGTCCAGAGATGACACTGCGGACCCCCATACATATAATCGCGGACCCCCAGGGGTCCGCGGACCACAGGTTGGGAAACACTGGTTTAGACGGCTACAATAAAATGTTTTCTCATGAAAATGCATAATAACCCCAATTTGCCTTTCGATCGCCCACTGGGGGAAGGCATCGCCCTCTTTAGGAACCTATGATGTGATGCACTATATAAATAGCTGCTATTCTGCAGAGAAGTATGCTTCCTGATGATTTCAAAAATATAGCTGAACACGATTAGCGTAACCAAATAGCGTACAGGACCTGTCAGTGTCAATATTCCGAAGCAATTTTAGCGGTTTAGATGATAGTGTCAAACTTAAACGTGAAAGTCACCCTAAAGGCCTATCCGCACACAACAGTGCCAACATGTTCCGTACCGTACCGTACCGTTCTGTGACGTGCTATTCATATATACGACGACGCTATCCGTACTGATCAGTGTCAGTGCCGTTCAGTGATGTTCGTTCACTCGTATAATTATATGAATAGCACGTCACGGAACGGAACAGTACGGAACGTGTCGGCACTGTTGTGTGCGGATAGGCCTTAAGACATACAAACGTCCTCCTTAATTATTTATTATAAGCTACAACGTACATTGAAGTCTCCGGTCCAGTTCTCAAGTTCAGTGAGTCGCATGCAAAGATCAGAGAACCAGGCGGCCAGGCCCAGTAGACTGGGGTAAGCCAACTTGCTCCACGATTCTGGTACGTGGTCCATAAATAGAGATTCCATTAGGTTCTCCATGTCACTGCTGATGGTTAGCTCACCCTGGGAAGGAGATCAGAAGGTGTAGGAGATTCATTAAGCAAATTTCTGTGAACAGTGGTGGTACGGTAAGCTTCAGAGAAAATTAACCACGTTTGGCAGTTTCAAAATAGAAATCAAATCGTTTATTCTAAGGGTCCCAGTTATAAGCACTTTCAAATTGTAAAAAGACAAAAATCAAAATAGTAAAAAATTATGGTGCTAAAGTAACAAGACATAATAACTGTGAAAGTACCGTAGGTGCCCATTCCATAACATAGAGATCTATGGAGAAAAATCAAGAAACTCCATGGACACTCAACAAACGGGGTAAGTTTGAGACACGGAACTGTCTAAACAAGTACCTAACTCTAACCCTGGAACGTAAAAGCCTTTTGAAGTTTGAAAGAAGAGTCAATACGAGTCTGACATGATGATTATTTCATTATGCTTATAAAAGGGGTGAGTTTTTTCTGAAGCTTGCTGAAGCTTTCTTATCTTCTTCTTCTGAAGCTATGAAAGATCGAGCCTTAAAACTTGGCCCTTTATAACCCATCCTTTTTCATAATTTACGGTTTCTGAACAGTCTGCTTGTCTTACGAGCCGATTCGCTCTATATGCCGTAAGGCCCGTTACATTATGAAAATATCGTCTACCATTCTAACGCTATCGTAATAAAAGTTTATAACACTATTGCAATGACTTGAGCACCAGGAATAGTGTGTAGGTTTTTCCCATAAAATAATCCCATAAAAATAAGTCTCACCTTGAGCCCCAACTCGGTTTCTTTCAGAGACCTTCGAATCTCCCCCATGAGACGGTTCATTCGCTCACACTCCTGAATCGCTACGATGGTGAAGGGAGTCAACTCCTCCACTTTTCCCATCAGTTCCGTCAGATTGAAAGGCTCCGGCACTCGGTCTAGGATGTCGTCCAGCAAGATTCGGACCTAAATTAGATTTTTCTTTTTAAGAGAAACTGCAATGGTGTTATTTGATTTCGTATTACCCAGTTACTGGGTTGTGGAGGTCCGATAGGCAGTCGCTCCATGTGAAATACTAATATTCAGCTGAATCTGGTTCGACTGGAACCCGACCCCAGTATAGTTGGAAAAAGGCTAGGCAGATGATGATGGTGTTATTTGATTTGCAGCAATGGGTGTCTTGGCCCAGTAAATGATGAGTTGGTACCCTTTGTGCTCTGACATGCTTAGCTCATTTTATTAATTTTATAGTAATGTTCTTTCTTAAAACTTTTGATTGTTGTTATTGTGTGAGTACCTAGCTACTTGTAAATTTTACGAGAAGGCGTGGATGGCCAATTGAGAAAAATACTAAAAATATTAAATGTGTCCATTCTAGCGATAGAATCGAATGATGTAATAATGTTGTTAGAAAATATCAAATTCTAGGAGCTAATGATGTACGATATAGTAAGATTCTGTTTTTAGATGTATATGCTAAACCTCGTTTTTTAATCTCGTAGACTGAATTGACAGGTGCAAATGGCGAACTGACACGAATTTCAATAGAATTTATGTCAGTTTTGACATTATCATTTGTCAGTTTGGTCTACGAGATTAAAAAACGAGGTATAATTAATAAGTAAAGATTGCAGGTTACCATTTCGTCTTTACTAGCGCCGCCTCCTGCCTGTGCGCCTGTATCTCTCGGTTGCATTTCAAACACCACCTTTTAAAAATAACGGGTCTCATCAGTTTAGGCACCCCTAGATAAACGTTAACGCTCAGTAGTCTCTAATACATTTTCGGCTTTATACCCTAACTTATTAAGTTGAAAATCTTTTAAAGATTACAGAGCGTTTTTATTCGTTCCGTTAGCAATTACTCAGCACTCTTTAATGTACTTTCAAGTTTATGGCTTGGGTAATAATATAATGTTGAAATTTTATTTAAACTTAATCACGCGTTTATAACCAATTTTTTCAAAGAGAATCGCTACTGCGACGCGCCGTGCTAAAGTTGCGGGACCAAAAGTATAAGATAATGAGTGCAACGAAACAGAGTGTTGGCTCCACTGTGGCACCTGCCGATTAATCACCGATTAGACCAAAGTCATGAACGACCCGTTAGACATACCTTGAAGAGTCTCTCGGAGACGGTAGTCAGATATCCAATTTCAGCATTAGGATGCAATCCATATAGGTAAGGTGTTTCGTCAGGCAAAAAGTCGTCGATGTAGGCGTGGTAGCCCATATAATCAGAGTTCGGTGGTGATATGAAGCCCGGAGCTAGTTGCAGCTCACCATCAACCTGACAAAAATAAACAGCGGACATAATAAAGTTGTCAACAAAAGACTTGGTCACATCCACATAGAAATAGAAGAACTGAAATGAAAATCCTGCATCAGCGTCGTTCACCGCGAGTTTAGATCTTACTAAACAGAAAATTAAGACAGTGTAGGTTGTCAGGCAGATAGCTCGAAAGTTTTCTATCATTAAATGTGCCGTCGTTAAAGTCGAAGGCCTGATAACCCGAACATCTTTCGAGGTTCTCTTTTGTACTCCTCGATCGCATTGTGAGGAGATTCCTATCTTTGGAGCCCTTACCACCGTACCACTGAATGATCACGGGAATGATGAAATTCGGAATCCTCATCTCCAAAATTTAATTCTGTGATGAAACTTACCAATTCAGCCTGCATGTATTCGAGAAGGAAGGTGCGACAGAGTCGTCTATCCCAGTCGTCGGTGATGTGTCCTCCGTACATGATCTCTCCGAACAGATAGCGCAAGTCTTCCCACGGCACGCGAGGATTCGCCTCCAAGTAGTTGTACAGTACGTATACGCAAATCGTCAAGTCGCCGAAGTTGAATGGATACACTCTGTGGAAAGATATCGTTCAGAAAAAAATCTTTATGGCCTATAGGTTTCTCGCCTTTTAATGCACGAGGCAGTGAACTTAAATTCGGGTAAGTACTATTGTTTTTACTCTCTATCTTGGACATCAGTTACCAGTGAAGGCATACATCCTGAGGAAACCAGGACATAAATAACCAACTAGCCGTTCCCCATGGTGTTTCATCCCAGCTGCTCGGCTTTTATTAGTCGTAGCGTGATATTATACATATAGCCTTCTCATAGACTATCCTGTTAGAATAATATTTTAACACAACATGACATCACTATATTTATTTAGATCTGACAACACTAAATTGTTTTTTGTTCCGTTTCCTGAACAAGTTTTTTTTTCTCTCTAAGTTGTCTGTGGTTCTGTTAACGTTCTGTAATATATGTCCCGGTCTAGTACAAGATTAATTAATAATTATCTTAAGTATTTCCATGACGTTCAATTTGCTTGTCATCGTTTATTTTATAGTAATAAACGTGCAAACATCAAAGCTAGAAGACCATCTTTTATTTTACATCTCCGACTACACCTGGCTGCCACCACGTGCGAACAGCTTCCACACAAAGCACTTTGCAACATATCCAACACAAAGATATTTATTCAATTCGAACTAGTAATTCTTGCGAACCTTTGTGTTTAACCAACTTTTCACCTTTAGTCTGAAGCCACGTCAGAGGCCCGCGAAATTCCAAATCCCGCACCAAAAGGCACCACCATCCTCAGAAGAAAAAGAAGATTCACTAATTTCGGGATAATAACGTCGAAATTGGTATACTATGAAATCTCATCATGACGATCTGGCCACTTATGTTATCGACCATCAACGACGATAAGTAAACCTAATGTACATCTACCTGTTCCACCCTTGCGGGCCGAATTTCCTTCTCTCAGCAACAACAGCATGGAAGTAGCAGAGAGCAAACAGAACAGATTTGAACTCCGACTCCTTGCTGCACATCTCCATAGTCTCCTGGGTGAAGTTGTCCAGAGCCTGTACACAGCAGTTATAAGTCAATTAAAGTACACCACGATAAATATAGTACGTCGAGTTCTAAGTACAGTACCTAAGCTAACCTTTTACGTGGACCCTTTGGTAGTGATGTCAGTAGTTAACAAAGGACAGGCCCTATAGACAAACAAACAACGACAACAGACGACAATCGTTATCGCTCAGCAGTCACTAATACATTTTCAACTTTATACACTAGCGCATAAAGTTAAACATCTATTAAAGACTGCTGCGCGATAACGAACGAAAAAAACGAAAACGATCTGTGAACTTCAATAGATTTCCAACTTTACGCGCTGGGGTATGAAGTTGAAAATGTATTAGTAACTGCTGAGTGATAACAATTGTCGTCTGCTGTCGTCGTCTGTTTGTCTATAGGGCCAGGGTACTGAGACAAACAGACGACGACAGCAGACGACAATCGCTATCGCTCAGAGTCACTAATACGTTTTCAACTTTATACCCTAGCGCATAAAGTTGAAAATCGATTGAAGAACGTACGAAACAAACGAAAACGATCTGTGAACTTCAATAGATTTTCAACTTTACGCGCTGGGGTATAAAGTTGAAAATGTATTAGTGACTGGTGAGCGATAACGATTGTCGTCTGCTGTCGTCGTCTGTTTGTCTATAGGGCCAGGTTAGTTATCTCTGTAGCTTAGCCAATCCAAAACTCTTACTCCACTAGACATGTGAAATAAGACCCAGGTGCTGCAATTAATTAGGTCGTACGTGAAACCAATTTTAAAAATCACTCGTTGTTTTTGGGAAGTCTTCATTAATATCAGCCAACCCGCGGTCATAGCGCTTAAAGAGACATGATTTTCAGCAAGAATGGAGTAGAATATAATTGTTTGTACACCAAAATTGTACAGTACGTGATGATGATGTAAATCCTAATAATAACGGCTGCAGAGGTCGGTCTTCAAGGCTGAGCTGTGCTTGCCGAGGTTGGTATGTGGATGGATGACCAATTGACCATCTATCATAGCGGGTTAAGTAAGCATGTTAAAGGGCTTCACACACAGCAGCTATAATGTAAAGATGTACATTATAGCACGATACATCTCATTACATCTTTCCATAGAAATCGTCAGGAGACCACACACTGCAGCTATAATGTATATTTTTACATCTTCGAATCGAAGGTACTGAGCGATACGAAAATATACATTTATATTTCGATACATCTTAATACATCTCAATACATTTCCGTATGTCTCTCTTCGTAAAGGATGTTATGAAATGTAGGGAAATATACATTACATTACCTGTTGTGTGTGTGATACATTAAGATAATTTAGAGCTATACATCCCGGGATGTAATGTACATTAATATACATTATAGCTGCTGTGTGTGAAGCCCTTAAGGGGGATGCTCCAACCAGCCCGCGAAATTCAAATTTTTTTACGTTTTTTGCAATTTGCAGGCCAGTGACATGTTGTAACTTTATAAATATTTGTGTTGCGCAAATAACAAGTATAATTTTAAATATAAAAAATATCAAAAAACTCGCTCCATCAGCTCTCACATAGAAAAGGTGCATCATGTTAAAATCTCCGAAATCTAACTACGATGCACCTTTTCTATGTGAGAGCTGATGGAGCGAGTTTTTTGATATTTTTGAAGTGAAAACTTCTTTAGCGGCGTTGTACACTTTTTCTGTAATGGGTAAAAAATTTAAAACTCGCGTCAGGGTCACGTGACCGTCAGGGTCACGTGACCGTCAGGGTCACGTGACCCTGATCGAAAATGAGTAAGACGTCATTCAAATTAAAAATAAAACATAGTAACAAAAAAGTTTTCACTTCTACCGGCACTCCTGGAGTGCAACCTTTTTTTTTTTATATTTAAAATTATACTTGTTATTTGCGCAACACAAATATTTATAAAGTTACAACATGTCACTGGCCTGCAAATTGCAAAAAACGTAAAAAAAATTGAATTTCGCGGGCTACATCGAAGCAATCACCTTAAGCCGTTGGCTCCGGCTCTCTTTTGTGAATCTTTGAGTTACGGGCTGTGGCGGTCAGATAGGCAGTCGCTTTATGCAATTAAAATACTTAGATTATAAAATGTCTAGATTCCGTGTTCAAAATAAAACGTCTAACATTTTTCGTGAAGCCACTTTTTATAAATGGGTGAGAAAGCACAACGCTCACATTTAACTGTCATTGGCGTGTGACCTAGGGATTGAACAAAGGGTTAGATTTTCTTCCTTTTTTGGCTTCAAATATCAGTGGCCTAATAAGAATCTGAGCATTCCATAATCTAAGTAGATACTACGATATTCATGAGGTCTACGTAGAAGGCATTCGCGACCGATTTTGTGTTGTTGTCGTTTAGTTACCTTATGTAAATTGGCCCACATGCCTATAGGTGGTTCATTAGTTATTTTGATGGAAGACTCTAAGATTCCTTGAGGAATGATGTGGTACGCGGGATCAGCGGCGGGCTCAGCGCTTAAGAATAACCTTCAAAAGCAAAGACATTTGAATCAACAGTGGGTAAAACAGGCTAGATTTTTTTCTTAACAATAAGTTAGCTTTTGCCCGGGGCTTCGCTTGTGTTAATTTAGGATTTGACAATCAATTTGGGTTATACAGACGAGACGCCAGCAGGTCAACCGAAACGAATCTGTCAAATTTTACCAAACGAAAAATAAACCTTCCATTATTGTGATAAGGTCGAAAATCGGTTAAAGAAATTTGACAGATTGAGGTAGGTTGATGTGCTGGCGTCTGTACACGTGGCGCTATCTATCATAATATCTGGGGGCACGGCAGTGCCCCGCCAAGTCTCGAGCAAAGGGCACGGCCGTACCATCTTTTCTCGAAGCGATTCGCGGCTGTTTCGCCCCCCCTATATCTTCGACGTGGACAAAGCTAGGAGTTTAGGTTTTCGGTGAATAATAGTAGGCATTAAAACAAGCTTAAGTTCGAAATTACATGCCAAACGAATTAATAGTTTAGGAGTTACAGTCGATCAAAGTTACACCATTCTGTCACTCACTGACTGACTGACTCACTGACCGATCATCAAAAATCTAAGGTACTTCTAGCAGACTTAGAAACTTCAAATTTTGCACCAAGATAGGTCATTAGCCACATATAAAGGAAAAATTACAAAAACATTAAAAAATAATATACCATAGAAAACAATTTTATATTTGCGGTTTGGCAAGAACATTGTGTATGGATTTTGACTGCATTGTTAACTTTGTTCGTGGTTTATGCATACATAGAATAGAAAAGAATAATATAAATGTAATACATAGACTATAGTTAATACAAATTAATACATAAAGTTCATAATTCATTAAATTAATAAAGCTAAAACTCCATTGTATTGCGATAAATGTTGTATGTGCGCTCGATAGATGGCGTTGTACCTGTCTGAATCGCGCTATGGTTTCGTTACAGAGCGCAGTCTAAGTAGTTCTTTAAAATAATTCGACAATTTTCATTTGATAGCGCCATCTATCTATGAACAACCATTTCGAAACTAAAAAAATATTGTAGCGTTATTCGGAGAACTTAAGTTAGCCGGATTAGATAGTAGATTTATTATTGTTACTGAAACAGTTATTTAGGAAAATAGTTTATTAATATAACATAGACATAGTTACATTATGTAGTTGTTTACGTGTTATTTAGTTTAGTTACATTTAGTTTGTAAGTTAGTAGATATATAATATATTATTTAGTTATTTGTTAGTTAGTTTAGTTCTATTTCGTTTGTTAGATAGAGAATGGGTCCTAAGTAAAAAAGTAGCTGAAGTCCAAGAAATTATGAGGACACCTAAAAAAAAAGAAAGAAATACACTTACAAAAAATAAATGAGATCCCACCAAAAACATTACATGTAAAAAAATGCCAAGTCTCTCGATGCAGTCTTTCCATCGTAAAAAGTTTTGAGATCTCATAGAAGCCAAGTCCTATTCAAATTATTTTGTAGTTATAAATCAACATTTAGTAATTATATCAATAGTTTTCTTTATATTATAATTATAGTGACTTGGCAATGAGCACAAATTAAAAGCTGCTTGCTGCCTGGAATTAATGTGCAAATGTTACTGACGAGACCTGTGATCAGATTATTTGTTATGTGTGAATCATGATGGTCACTACCGACTACATGTTCTAATACAATAATTAAGATTACTTAACTTTCAACTCCTCCAAATATGCCGTTTTATTTGTTTCTTCTTGTGCTCATTGCCAAGTCACTATAATTATAATACAAAGAAAACTATTGATATAATTACTAAATGTTGATTTATAACTACAAAATAATTTGAATAGGACTTGGCTTCTATGAGATCTCAAAACTTTTTACGATGGAAAGACTGCATCGAGAGACTTGGCATTTTTTTACATGTAATGTTTTTGGTGGGTTGATGTTTTTCTCAGCACTTGTACTTTTTTTTTTAATAAAAAGTGCCCTCCGTGTCAGACTCGAAAACAAACTTTCGCATTTATAATATTAATTTAGATTATAATTATTCGTTATTTTAATGAATAAATAAATATTCTACATTATATCGTACCTGTATTCATCCGCAGGACTTTCGAAGCACTCTTCCATTTTCTTTTCAAGTGCTGCAAGCCACTTGGCCACCAAGTGAATGTTCTGCAAGATGACCCAGTGGCCCTGAACTGAAGCGATACCCATGGCCTCTTCAGCGACCACCTCTTGGCCTTGACCCAAAGACACGATGTGGAAATTCTTCTTATCAGTCGCGAAGCCTATTTTACGACCCAGTTGTTCTAAATCCTGTGAAAACGTTTAGGGTCAATTTACATCAAGACGCGACGCTGAGCGCACATTTCAATAGAGCTCTAACTTTATTTTACCGTGATTAAAAATCTATCTTAATTTACTTCACAAAAGGTACACATTTCCAGATTGACGTTGCGTTGCGTCGCGTCATGTATCGGTGTTGGGCCTTATTTGAATAAAGCTAGGCAACTTCGAAGACAAAACTATAGCAACTTTAACAAGCGAACTTTAGTTCGCGCAAAGCACTGTGCAGCACATTTTTACGCGAACATTTTCACTGAACTAAGTTCAACTCGGACGCGCACAAATAACGAGTCCACTGGTAACGTGGGCGCGCACATACATAAGTATCTAGGTGTGCGCGAACACTTAAGAATATTCATTCAGACAGGAGAAATGCCTAGAGATGCAAAGTCTACAAAATGACTCTTGGGAATGTTATCTTACCTTCAGTGGATCGACTCCGGCCGAAAGAATGAAGAACATGGCCGTGGTGGAATTGCTCTCCTCGTAAGACTTATCTAATGGTGGCGTGCGGGCTTCAACGTATTTCGTACCCAGATTCTCTTCGCAAAATGCACTAAAGTAAATGTAAAAAGTGCATTTTTTATAATATTTCCTTTAAATTGATATTGCTAGTTTTTAACGGTAAATCATTTATAATCTCAACAGGTCCAACGATCAGTGACGTAACTAAAAATGGGGCATTTATAAAGGTCGATTTTTCGATCGATTTCGACCGTGTGAATGACACTTCGACTAGAAAGAAAGAAAGAACATTTATTTGGTACAGGGGATACATATTAATAACATGCAAAAGAAACAGATTTAAACAAAAAAGGCAAAACTTAAATCTATTTGTACAATCGACTAAGTTGAATCATGACCCACCATAAGCTTATTTTCTTACAGACTTTTAAATACAATTAGGTCCACATTCGCGTAAACATGCATATCCATGGTAACGATTTTGATCTTTGTCAATTTGACGGATTCAAACGATTTATTGTCAAAATGGGTCATGATTCAACTTTGTCGATAGTACATTATTGTTTGCCCAACGCTAAATAGGCCCAGTTCAGCAATAATGCCAGAGACAACTAGTACCTGACGCTGAGAGCCAGGTTACTGAAATTTTCAAGCGATGGAGAAAGAAGAAGGAGAGAGCTACAAATAGGAATGAATGGAAGGTATCCCCTATGACCTTTGCCCATCAGTGGGACAATACGAGTTAAAAAAGGGTTTCACTTTACCTAGAAGCATAGGACATTCGATCGGGACGCAGCGCCCTCATGATGCACAGACGCTGCAACGATGTTTTATTCTTCCACTCCCCCGGTAACTTGTCTCTCTCGGGAGCTTCGCCCTCCGTGTATTTCTGCCATCTGATTAACATTTTAAATCATGAAACAATTTGGAACAATCAATTTTCTTTTTTTTTTTCAAAGAATATTTCAACGGTCTCTATGTAAATCATCGAAACTAAAAAAAACTAACGTTTTTGTTACTCGATTTATCGGCTTCTCAAAATCAATGCATACTTATTTGCATTTCACCAAAACTTAAGTTAAAAAATAGAAACACATTTTTTTTTTCTATTGTGGAATGTAAACTATTATACCTACTCCCTACAATAATTACCGAAACAAAAAAAAAATACTCATTCTTGGTTACGCAATTATAGTCCTGTTAAAAATTCAAGGAGCCTGAAGAATATTTTTACCGACTACACTGCCAAGGAAGTTTTCTTTCTTAAAATTATTTGAAAAAATATCTCCGAATAATTTTGGCACAAATAGTGATTTGTAATTTTTTGTTATTTGAAATCAAAATTACCTTTTGACAGCGCCCTCAATATCTTTGTCGATATTCTCGAAGGCGTCCATCTTAGACAGTGCTACGATGCCGCCCCAGCTCAGGTTGGTTAGCCAGGCGTACGGCGAGTTCTCAGGTGCCACCGCAAACTTCAGTAGAAAGTCTAACTCTCGCGGGTCCACTTTACCTTCTTGTTGAAGAACCTGATGAAGTGTGATGTAACAACTAATGGTAGATTAGTAGCCAAGGGCTGTAAGGTATCAATTGCAGCCCGAGATATTTAATTGTGCAATTGATGCTTACACCCGAGCTAACTACTCTACTTTACATCTCGATTGTGAGGTAAGTAGAAAAAACCGGCATTGCAAGAATAAAACATTTTATTAGTTAATTGCTGCTTCAGCTTCCATTTTCATTGATTCGGGAGTGCAGCTTAATTAAATCTTCATCACTTGCAGTACTCATGTTTTTTTCCTAATTATCACGTAATTATAAAAAAGTCCCAAAAACAAGCAATATAAAATAATAATAATAAATTATATATTTAAAGTAAAAGTTTTCTATTCCCGCCTTTTTTCATCTTTTTTTTTTCAAGAACGGGACTTGAGCTTCGCCGTTCGATATTTAAAATTGATGACTATTAAACTCGAAGACAAGGCTGAATAGCGAAGCGACCTCTTTTGTCATTAGGCTGAATGCATGATGTCTATTGCCAATATGATGGTTAGATGTCCGCAAACTTTTTTTTTATTGCTTACCGCCCTAGGGCTTTTCTAGCTACATTAATACCCTAGAGCGCTAATTGGTTACTTACAAGCCCCATTTGGGGGTAATAAGGACCTACTTACCGAACATGAGAGATGTAAATACTTTTATGCATGCTGCATCATGGTATGATTTATGTAATTCAAGCGTTTTAAGGTCTTAAAACCGTCTTAACCAACCCGCACTGGGCCCGCGTGGTAGATTATGACCCACTCCATTTCACAGAGAGGAGGCCTGTGTCCCAGCAGTGGGAACATTATAGGCTGATGATGATGTTGATGATGCTTCAAGTAGGTGATTTAACAAATGTTATAGGATGTGAAATTAAAATAAATAAATGTGGTGAATGATATAACAATTTGTGGATCGATATATCTTCAAGTTTGAATATAAACGTCTGAAACCACTATTGTAAAACGAATGCAACACATTGAATGCACACATTCACGGGTACATTTTTCGGGGGATTTATCTAGCGACTAGCGATGTATCTGCGTGTGATCGAAAATCTAAATGACAATTCAACTAGTTATTTTTTACTATAAATTCTTGCAAGCGATACGTCTGGTGTCCAAGCTCACGCCTAATCAACAGGCAAATCTACCAAAAAGTCGAACCGTGTAAACGCTCCATAAGACTGAAAAATAAGCCACCTGCAGCGTTATAAGGAAGAGGTAAACGAGCTTGTCCTTCTCAAAGAGTCCTCGGCTGGTGTACATGAAGACTGCGAAGGTGATGCTGTCGAGCAAGTTCGCGACTCTCTTGTCCAGTTCATCAGCAGGCTCGGCTTTCGATAGGGCGTCCTTGAAGACCACACTGTACGCCTTCAGCGAGAACTGATACATCGGGTTGATCTTGTACAAGTCGTTTAAAATGAAATATAGTAGAGAAGCTCGGCCAGCTGCACGCCTGCGTGATGAAAATGTTCATTTATTATTTTTCAACACATTTGCTCGAAAAATGCATTTACGAAGCCTGTATGCACTGTTCGAAAGTTAAAAATTACGCACCATACCACGGAGCGTGCGGTAAAATAGGTACTCTCACCTAAGTACCTACTTTACCGCACGCTCCGTTGTATAGCACCGTGCGTTTTCTTTACGGTTTTTTTTTAATTTCCATTAAAAAAAAAAAGAATTCCACCAAAGAGTTTATTCTCATAATGGTGTATGAGAATAAACAGCCTGGCTGATCGAACCTCCTTGGAAGCGCTTTTGATCAATACGTTGTCTCACTTTAATACTTATGAGTAAATGAGACGAAAGATGTAGTTCTAATTTCCACCACGTGCATGTGGCGCCATTTGCAAATTCACGCCATTTTCAAATTAGGAACTTCAAAAATTGTTGCGACTTTTCTACTGATAAATAAAGTTTGTTTAATTACATATTGTACTGTTTTCTCGCAAATGTGTTGAAAAACATTGTATGACACACGTGCAGAAATTGGTGTTTACAAACTCGTGACTATGGTAAGCCCTCGGCTTCGCCTCGGGCTTACATTCGTCTACTCGTTTGTAAAAACCAACTTACCGCACTAGTATCATAAATAACTATTGTATTGCCTTTATTTATTTCAAAACTTATTTTATACATTTTCGAATCATCATCTGCCTAGCCTTTTCCCAACTATTTTGGGGTCGGCTTCCAGTTAAACCAAGTGCACCTGAATATCAGTATTTTACATGGAGCGACTGCCCATCTGACCTTCACAACCCAGTAACTGGGTAATACAATACCCCTTGGAAAGACTGATTTATTATTTTATTTATTAATTATATTTTGATCTAAAAATATATTAAAAACAGTAGTAGGTAGGCTAGTAGCCTACTGGTAACGAGAACAGGGTCCAAGTTATCGGCGGTCGGGGCTCCAAAGAAAGGAACCTCCTAACAATACCCGCCGTGTCAAGAAGAACTGCTTTCTGAATCAGACCCCTGATACAACTACCTAACGAGAGCCTTCAGATATTAAAATATTTCTCACCGATATTTTTCCCTAGCGTCGTCTATTTTAACTGCCGTTATTTTTCCCTCTTCCACTTTTATCTCAATATCTGCGGCAGTTTTCTTCGTGGTCTCCAAATTGATGACGAGGGCCGAGTCACTCAGTATGTCTGGACCGGCAGACGACAGTCGTTTCAGTAAGTCATCTTCTAAACTCTTGAGCGTGATCTTAAAGTCATTCTGTTGCTTCGTGAGGGAAGAACGCAGTTTCTCTAAATCTGGACGTTCAGCTTTCACTACTTCACCCAACAGCTGTTCTTCTAAACTGTTTATAGCGTGAAATCATTCATTAGGTACATATTTAGGTTTAAAGAAGTAAGTATAATCAGCTTCAGAGAAAATTTAACCCCTTTGATAGTGACATCACTACTTACCCATCCTTGGTGACGGTGAAATTGATGAGGGTACACTGCGCTTGCATCTCAGGTTGGTAGTGCGGGTTTGCAAGCTTCGTTTGGAGTAGGAAACGAAAGTTCGGACTGTAATCTATCTCTCTGTCTCCTATCTGAAAAAATAAATGGTATATTTTCGGATAGGTATACACATTGATCATAAAGAGAGCTCGAAGGTGAAAGCGAAATAAGACTTCGTTAAACATTTTTAAGAGCCTGCAGTTTCTGCAATATAAGCAAGAAATATACAAAGTATGACGTGATATTTAAAAATCAGCCTCTATAAATTGCTTGCAATTTTTGGTCGGTCGCATCTCGAACTAATGTATAGTTAATATAGGTTAATCTGTTTGCTTACCTTGAGCACTTTTCCCTTGCGTATGAGTACTCTGCCAAGCAGCGGTTCAAGCACAGCATCCACAGTCTCTCCGATGTTCTCAACCATCACCACCTCACCATTGCTGACCCCGCGCTCAATGCGGTCCAAGTAGTTGCGTTGTGTCAATCGTACCACGACCAAAGACTCACCGTATTTCTGTTTTATCCATTTTATACCTTGCCTGTAAGAAGCATTAAAAGTTTAATAGGAATAGACACTAATTATTTTTGGTGAGTTGGCCCGTCCTGGGTGGAGTGAAGACACCTTCATCATCATTTCAAGTTATTGTTGTCCACTGCTGAACATAGGCCTCTCCCAGGGAGCGCCACAGCGCACGATTTCCTGCTTTTTTTCATTCTGCGACTGCCACCTACCTTCTTCAGGTCATCAGTACATCTTGCCAGGGGGTGTCCTACCCTACGGTTACCTACACGCTGTCTCCATTCGAGAACCTTCCTTAACTCCACCTTTCGTCGTTTCTGCGGCAGACATGACCATGGAAGACTTTTACTAATTAAAATCCAACATGTTAAAATTGTCACTTTCAGTGTCTTGGTAGCCTGTTTAGACAGTCGTACGACCCCGGTAGAAGTTTGTCCCTCTATGGGCGTAGCAAAGCACTGTAGCCGACTACGTTGACGTCACCAGGAAGATCGTCGCGCAGCACCCAGTAGTAACCGATGTTCCACAGGATCGGCCCCATGAGTACCGTTCCCTGTGGGACACCGCACGACTGCCTATTGCTGGTTTCATTCTCCCCGGTGACCGGGGTAGAATATGATAACCCTGTCCGTTAACTATGCCTGAACTATGCGACGGAACCTAAATACACCTGAAAGTTCAGGTGGTGGTTAGTACTCGATCTCTACTCCGTTGCTTGTATGACCAGATGTATTGAGTCCGGTGCATAAATTAAGTCATTTTATTTATATGTGACCACCCCTTGAATAGTGCTTGTGAAAGAAATTGAAAAAAACTCAATTTTGCAGAAATTCCTTTAGAACGACAAACTTTGAAAGTATAAACTTTGAAAAGCGGAAACTAAATTGTTTGTTGATTGTTATTTAGTAATTTTAGAATATGGAGGACATAGTTTTTAGGGTTCCGTAGTCAACAAGGAACCCTTATAGTTTCGCCATGTCCGTCCGTCCGTCCGTCCGTCCGTCCGTCTGTCCGCAACTTAGCTCAGAGACGCCCAGTACTAGAAAGCTGTAATTTGGTGTAAATATACGGATTTGTTGTGCCGAAAAAGTGGTAAAATAAAATCTCGTAAAATATTTTTTTTTAGGGTACCTCCTGTACACGTAAAGTGGGGACGTTTTTTTTTTTTCTCGCGTACCCCTTAGTGTGGGGTATCATTAAATAGGTCTTTAAAAAATATTGATAGTTTTCATTAACATTTTTTTGATAAAAAGATTCGTTTGTGAAATATTAAGCTCGAAAGTGCAAATTTTTGCTCGACTCGAGTGTCCCCCCCTCTACCAGCTAAACGGTTATGTTTGGGGGTGTGAAAAAATTCAGAATAGTAGCATATATAACGAAGTTTAAAAGAAAATTATCATGACTAAGTAGGCTTTACAAGTTTACGAGTAATAGTCGACCAACTTATAAAACGTACTTGGATAACATATTTTCCTAAACAAAATGTATCGGAGAACATGTGCTTCAACTGCAAATGTAAGTTTGTCAACTTTATTTTTACAGCAATAATAGGTGGGTATGTTTTGGGGATAGGTAGGTTTTTATTGTCAACTATTTTTAACTAAATTCAAAAAAAGGATGAGGTTCTCAATTCGTCGTAATCTTTTTTTTAAATGTATTTTCCCCGATTTCTCAAAGACGCCTGGACCGATTTTGAAAATTCTTCTTTTTAAAATTAAATTCAGCGAATCAGTTTAGTTAGTTCGCATAAGTATTTTGATGGGCAACTACGGAACCCTACACTGTGCGTGGCCCGACACGCACTTGGCCGGTTTTTTATGTGATAATATGCAAGTGATAGAAAAGCGTGGATAGCGTCATGACAGTTTCACGCATATCTTGGTCGCATAGTAAAATTGAGAGTAGTGACTCACAGCTGCGGATCGATCATGAGCGGCCAGCGAGCCGAGTTGGTGAGTATGGTGGCGTTCTCCGAGCTCATGGTGTCGGTGGGTAGACCCTCGTTGTTCCAGCACGCTATCTGGGCGTCGTCCGTCAACATCGACAGCACATCTAAGCCTTCCGTCATCTCGATTTTGGGCTGTGGGATAATATCGGTAATCAACCTCGAAGGGAGCGAGGCCTTATTTATAAAATTTAATTCATAAGCTAGTTTACTTACATTGGTTTTAGCAAGCGTGGGCACCCAGTCTTCATTAATCAGCTGCAAACGGTATGCGCGCATGAAGCAGCCCACGTACGAGATGAAGGCAGTGACTAGCAACACATCGCCAGGCAACAACACTCCGGAATCCTTCAGGTTCACAACAGTTGCTGACCATCTGGATGTCAGAGATGCAACAGACCGAATAAAGAAGGATAACAAATATATTTATTTGCTGCAAGATACGAGAATCCAGAACATAAATATACATAAAGAAAAAAAAGAAAAAGAAGTGAAATATTATTAAATATACATAAAACAACAAAAAAACTAAATTCCAAGCAAAGAAAGAAAAATATATCCCACGATGGCGCCACATCATAGGTTCAGTTCAGCCCAATGTCGGGCATGCAAGGCGCAACGTTAAACACAGCCCGTACGAACGTGTTAAAAGAGCTGTTTGAAATTTTGGAAAAGTGCTTGAGGCACGCTGAAATCTTGCTCAATAGTTCTTCAATTATCATTAAACACAGAAATGCCGACCTGGCTCCTAGTATAATAAAGCAATGTGCCAAGGAATGGCAGAAAGTGAAAAGATGGCAAAATTGTGTACAAGGACATTGGGCTCTCAAGAAACTCTAACATACAATTGATACTTTCAAACGGACCAAGTGTGGAGAATGCCTGGCATGGAATAATTCGGATTCTGACCTGATTTTTTCTGAAGCTAAACCGTTAACCAGTCTATTTGCCAAATCGATGGTGGCGTTTGTGGCATCGGCTTCAGCCTGACACTTCATCTTCTCGTTAACTGCCTCTTGGAAGGCTTTGAGCAATATCTCCAATTTTTCTTCGAGTTCCTGTCATAGAGGCAAAAGTCTCATAAGTTAGTTTCAGCTGCTGAAGATATCTGCCTAAGGACACTTTAAGGACTGCTCAGCTGTACGTGTCCCTCGATACGAAACCGTACAGCTGATGTAGGTCAAATTTCAGTCACAAATACACTAAAATGAGTTCACTGTTAACGTTGTCGGCGAGATATCAAAGAAATACGTTACACAACGTCGTTAAATTCATTTGGCGCGGGCCAAATAGTTGCTGAGAAAAAAAAATAGGTTTTCTAATAATTATATTCATATTATTTTTAAAACGTTGCCAATTGGAATTTCTCCTGTATCGTGGGTTTATAAAAAAAACTCACATACACAAACGCCCAGACCCAGAACAACTACTTGTAGGTCATACAAATATTTGCTCCGTGCGGTAATCGAACCCACGACACACAGCGCAACACTCAATATTTAAATGCGTCCCCCCCCAAAGGGTGGAGCAGAAGGGACTCTCAGACTCGCATTGACTAAAATCCATAGAGTTCCTTCAATACCCAAGATTTTGGTGCCCTCCAAGATTGCGGGGCACATAACCAGAAAGATGGCTCTGGGTTAACAAGATAAGAACTTACAGCAATCTGGTCAGTGAGGAAGGACAGCTTGTCCCGTGCAGCCTGCAGCTCTGCATTGGCCGCGTTGAGCGCGCGTCGCTTGGGCTCCACCACGACATACACCTCGTAGAACTTCACGATGTTGATGACCCAGGCGCACAGTCCGGCCGCAGCCGCAGACTTCGACATTATGAACTCGGCGTTGAACTCCGGATCCTTGATGTATGGCTGCACTGCCTAGGAAGACGTCCAAACATTTATGGAATCGAAGCTGGCTAAATAATTACAGCCGCACAGGCCGTCCTTCCGGGTTAAGCCGCTTGCTGAGGTCTGTGGACGGGTGGGTGACCATCTGGCATAGCGAGTTTCCTCCATGCCTTGGATAGTACGTAAAGCTGTTGGTCCCGGCTGCCATTTGTAGATCTTTGACAGTCGTTATTATTAGTCAGAAGCTCTAAAAGTCTGACACCAGTCTTACCATAGGGTATCGTATTACCCAGTTACTGGCTTGTAGCGGTCCGATAGGCAGTCGCTCCACGTAAAATACTGATATTCAGCTGCATCTGGTTTGACTGGAAACCAACCCCCCAATACAGTTGGGAAAAGGCTAGGCAGATGATTATTGCCCTATCAGAGCAGTGGTGGCCCAGTGGTATCGGTCCTGACTTACGAGTTGTCGGTTGTGCGTTGGAATCGAGCTAGATGCATTACTTTGCGTAATTTTATCAACACTGCTATAAAAACGGTGAAAAACACATCGTGAGAAATCCATGTCCCAGAATCAAAAATTCGAAGACATGTGACAAATATACCAACCAGCATTGGGACCGCGAAGTGGATTATGGCCCACTCCCTCTCACAGATAGAAGACCTGTGCACCAGCAGTGGGAACATTACAGGCTCATGATAACTGCCCTATTACCTCTTTAGAATGATTGATTGTTAAAGATGAAATGAAGCTTACCTTGACCACGTCGGGATGAATGTTCTCTTTGTCGTAGTACACCAGGTCATTTAAGAACTGATCCACTTTTGCCATCATCAACTATAAATAGATATTCATTTAAAAATATAGTGCTAGATTGTTCTTATGGAATGTCGCTACATTAATTTCACAAACTTAAACGCTATGTGCGAAAGATACTTGTTACTTGTCAGAGACATTATTTTTCTATTTTACAAAGATTTTTTAACGCATGTACCCGTTATCCTAAAGAGTTAAAAAAAAAATTTCACCAAGAGATTGGAATTCATGGTCGACATATGAAAAACCTTCTTTTTTGCGCTGTGTTGTCAGAATGCTTGGTTGATTTTATGAATAATTCTTTTGAATTTGAAAACCTACTTTGCAGGCCTTCCAAGATCTATCCTTTGCTATCTTGCCCTTCTTGGCGAACAGTACAAGTACGGCCGCGCACACATTGACGACGGCGTCAGGTGGTGATCCGAAGGACTTCAGCTCCGTTAGATTGTTCTTGTTCAGCGTATTCAGCGCTTCTTGGGCTGCGATCAGCGCTGGCTCAGCCTTCGCCAAGTCATCAGCACAAATCTTCGCTTTTATTGTAACGTCTTCCTCTATGACCTTTACTTTCTTTTCCTCTTCGGCGGCTATATTTTGGAACGAAAATGGTTTTGGTTTAGTTTTTTTTTTGTAGGCGAATGATAATCTTGATGATGAGAGCCCTTGGATTTATTTTTTCTACATAATGTTAAGGTACTCAACATAGGAGAAACCTATGTCCAGTGTGGACCACGATAGGCAGTGTTGATTGATTGAATTTTTAGGTATGCAATCTTACTTTCTACTACTTAAACTACTGTTTCAATTTGAGATTCTACGTTAATTTTATTTACAGAATACTCTGGTTGTTTTACTTCCATCGTAAGTGACGTGACTCGAGACCATAAACACATTATTTTGTATAAACAACATTGGGGTCTTCAAGTCAAGTGGACAGGTTACTTCTAGGCAAGCGTGCTTCGACCACATCATCACTTACCATCAGCCGAGAGAGTGTAGCCGAGAGAGTATTAGACTCTTAACAAAAGAAAACGTTATGACTTGCAAAAAATCAAGATAAACATTACCAAACGCCTTTTCTTTAGACACTTTCTCACTCTCAGCGCCGACAACTTCAATAAGTGCTTCAGCATTCTTGTTTTTCTCTTTCAATATTATCTCTTGCTCAGCGAGAGTCACCTGGATGCAAAATATAAATTGAAAGACATCGGGAAAACAACAAAGAATGCTTGCCGTCTTGCTGCTGCTTGCTGTCGAGTGGTGTAATATTATGTATACATAGACCCTTTTTTTATGATGAAAAAAAGACGCGCTGTTTTATTACACCACTCAATACTCAATAGTGTCGCTACTAAGGATCAAATTCTGGGAAGTCATCATATACCTAAGGCTAAAATTAACACTGAGAGCGCGCCTGAACTTGGCTGGCCACGCTCACGCTCGTCTAGACCACTTGTACCAAAAATCGAATTAGTCCGTCACATAGATTTATCAGAAAATATTTGACCCAATGATTCTATAATTTGTGCGTACCTCTTGACGTCACTCTCTTGAATTTTGATGCGTTTTATCATTGTTAATATTCACTGAATTAACAAAAGAAAAAAAATACGAGCCCATTTTGCACAAAAAAAAATGTGAAATGTGTTCAACGTACCTTTAGCACAGCCACATCACCAGCACACGACGCCAACTTCTCCAAGCCGTTCTCCAGCCTCGTTATCATCATGTGGAGGTTCTTCGTCTTCTCAGTGAGTAGCTTGCTGTACAGAGCTATTTGTTCGAGGAAAGTCTTCGGCGTGGTGTAATTGTATCGCTTCTCATTCTGGAAGTACACTGCGGACATGTGGTCCACACTCTCGTGGACGTGAGACATGAACAACGCTACTGAGTCCACTAACACCTCCTGCAAATAATAACCAAGAATAACGATAAAGTTTATTTCTAACTAGCTTTCAGTCATTTATTCCACTGCTGGACATATGCCTCTCCCAGGCTGTGCCACATCACCTTGTCGTCTGCCTTCCGCATTCAGTCGTTCCCCATCACCTTCTTAACATCGTCTGTCCATCAAGCTGGAAGGCGATCCACACTACGCTTGCCGGTACGCAGTCTCCACTCCAGGTGGCCTATCATGATGTGTACCATGTCTCAAAGCGAGAGCAGTTAAACATTGAGAAAGTGACAGAGCTATACAAGTTGTCTAGCGCCATCTCGTTCCCACAGTGTAACGGGTAGGCCACTAGGACTCGTCTGCTCTACTGACCATCGGTCCTTTAACAAACGTGACCAGCCCACTGCCACTTCAGTATGCTTAATTTCCGAGTAAACCCCAATAGTCCACATCACAGCGGGCTGAGATACCTTGAAATTGATAAAAAACGCTGTTTTTAACCGACTTCAAAAAAAAGAGGAGGTTCTCAATTCGTCGGAATCTTTTTTTTTTTTTAAATGTAGTCATGTCATCAAATAAGTTCTTCTGCCATAAGTGGGACGGAAGGTAGTGCCAGACACTTCCTGACTAATAGTCCACCCTGATCCTTCAGTTACTAAGATATATTTAAAAAATATGTAATGACGTACCGGTAAAGATTCGACCTCAGATATGAATCGTTTCGAGACAGACCGCAGCGCCTCATGCGGCCACGCGTGGAACCAATCGATAGAGGTGCAGTTCACAATGGACGGGAACCTGCGCGCGCGCACTCTCAGCGTCGCACCCACGGGTGAGAAACATAGCACCACCTGTTGGAAGATCACTTTACCACTGTATCATGTACTAGCTTTTGCCCACGACTTCACTAACGTTAATTTAAAATTTGACAGTCAATTGGCAACATTATGGCGTCTAGTATCATTAAATCCTATTTATAAACGTTTTTGATGTTTTTCTCGGGCTCAGTTCTTTTTTTGGAGATGAAAGGTACTCTATGTCCGATTGTCCGTCTCTATACACCTGACAACATATTTGCAAAATTTCAGAATGAATTCGGTTATAAACAAACTCAGCCTTACTACAAAAACTTAAACATCTCTTGAACACTAAAAAAAGTGCGACTGCAAAACGGACCTTATTTCAACGTCATAATCTGAAATTTTTTGTGGTACCACGGACTGAGTTTCTTTTTGCTGGCCCTTTATTACATGGGCCTTGAAATTGACAAAAATATGGACTCTAACCTTACCCTTTGGGAATTAAAACAGAATTTATACTAAATTAGAATATAATAAATTCTACCCAACGGACCTTGAGCATGGTTCGGACGCGGTTGATGAAGAAAAGCCAACAATTTTCGCGTGTGTCTTGCATTCCAGCCGCTTTGCACTGCAACACAATCAAGCATTAGGTAATGTAGCTATTGTTGAGGTCATTGAATAAATTAAAATAGTTAAAATTAAGCTATTAAACAGCATCAAATATCTCCTCAACGCTATTAGCTGGTAATGTGCCCAAGAAACTGCCGGAGGCGCTGCCATAAACATGGCAATGGTTAGCCTCTAGCATAGGTAAAAGACAGCCCTTTTTTGAAGTGGTGTAACAGTTTAATAAGCTAGGATACAATTTATTTAAAATATAAAATACATGAGCGATATAAAAACACAGTCCACAGCACAGTCCACAACACAGTCAGCACAATGCACAGTACAGCACTAGACGACTGGGTAAGGCCACAATAGCCTCAGCAGGCAGGAACCGCAGCAGGAAGGGGCCTCAGACAGGCAGGACCGCAGCAGGCAGGGGCCTCGGAAGGCGCAGTCCTCAGCAGCAGGGAGTCTCCGAGGGCAAGATCCTCCTCAGAGTGTAAGAGCCTCAGCCTCTTCAGTAGCCCTCAACAGCAGAGAGTCCCAGAGGGCAAGATCCTCAGAGTGAAGAGCCTCAGAGGGTAAAAGCTTCCTCCGTTAGTTTTGGTGACTCCAGAGGGTAAGAGTTCCCTCAGATTAGTGCCTCAGAGGGAAGCTTCCTCGTAAGACTGGGTAGGAGTCTGAGATCGAAAGCACCCAGAGTCCGGGATAGAATGAACCCAGGTCCTGGATAGAATCTCCTAAGGTCCTGGATAGAAAGAACCAAAGGTCCTGGATAGTCCTCAATAGAATGAACCCGATTCCTTTGACGGCCTCGGCTTTTATAGGTGTCAGCTTGTTTTGAAAATCATCCTTCATTTCTGTTTTCAAATAGTTTCTTCGGATTCGGACAGATCAGACCAAGGAGGTCTGCGTGCGTTTACATTATGTTAAATTATGAATTGCGTAATTTAATACAAACATTATTATAATAATTAAATTAGATTTTGTACAATATTTCAATGAAATCAAATAGATAAATTAAATTATATAAATCAAAATGTAGCATCATAGATTAATAAGCTATAAGCCAAAACAGAAAGTAAAAATAAAAAGAAACTGACAGTTTCGCATTTGACATAAGTGTCACAAGAAAATTATCAAGTTAGTAAACAATAATTATAAAAACGATTATAAAAGGGATGATAAACAAGATGAATAGTATGATGAATGCCGTAAGTATTCATAAATACTATAGTGGCTTAGTCATCAGATGACTCCTCCCGTCCTGTCGTGGAGCAGAAGGGACTGTCAGAGTGAAACTGACAAAAATCCACCCTATTCTGAAGGAATTTCAAAAGTTGTACAACCCTTGGGTGACGGGAAGCCACAACTAGCTAGGCATTCATCTTTGCAAAAAATACCTTCTACTTATGAAAGGAGTCCTTTGCTCTGCAGTGGGACTATATTAAGCTGGTATAATCAATCTTACCTCTCCTCTAACTCCGTTAATGATGTTTTCCATTTCATCATCGGCAAACAACTCCGGTATTTCCCCGGACGCCAGTAAATCGTTAATGAGGACCAAAAAGCGTTCATCGGCGACTTGGCCGTCCGTCATCAAGAACACGTTGCCAATCGCCTTCAAGCCAGCCTTGAGATTCAGATTAGCTAGAGCCATAGTGAAACAAGTTTATTTTATACATATTCCTATACTGGGACCATACTAGTAGGAAATTTCCTTAATTTTCGTATATAAGGACGTTTACATGAACATATAAATACCATAATCGCAAAAATCATCGGCGAATGCCATTGGTTTGGCCCGAATATTATTACAGATATTTTGAATGATTAGTTAAACCAGTGCAATAATTTTTGGCCGCAGTTTTCGGTCTTTCGGAGAGAATGTGCAAGATCGATCTAAGATCTCACCCCACCAGCCTCTTCCACTATCGAACAGCTAAATCTCACGCGGGAAAAAAAGGATTTAGGTGAAGTAGAAAAGACAATCAGACTTGGATGACTTAAAAGTAACTGTTCCTTCAGTTGACTTGTGGGATTCTGAATCCCAACTGGTATTTAGCGAAGATGACATTTTGGATAAGTGTCTTTTTGCGATGTTCCGTTTTAAGAATAAGTATGTCATTTTGCGATATTCCAATTTATAATTTTGCGAATGTGGCATTCCGCTCTTAATTCTGACAATTAACAGGGTGGGCAGTATGTATTCCTATAATTACCTCTCATTATACTAAGTAATACGTACCTAAATCAACTTTGAGATCGTTCATACTGTATCCCTTTCGTAACTGTATTTGGAACACCTCCAGCGAGGAGATGAAGGATGATAGACGGGATAGCGACTGCTTGCCGGACCCGCCAACTCCTACCAGCAGAGCGTTGCCACGCGGAGCCTCCAGGATGCGGTTAATTCTTCACCGGCAAAAATATCGTCACAATTAAGCCATGGCGCGATGAGACGCGATTCAACCGATTCCAACTACAAGTGAAAATCAACCTTGCTTCTAAGAAATAATGATGCAATTCGATTGACTTGAAGTCGTCGTGGCGATCGTGTTTTGTTTTTCATTTACCCGTAGATAACAACGTGATTTATGTCATATTTCGTAGTGGTAAGGTTGATTTTTTCTTGTAGTTGGAATCTGTCGAATTGCAATCGTGTCACGCCATGGGTAAAGTCCCTAAGGATTTATTGTTTTATGTTTTTGTGGTCATGCCATCTGAATTCTTTTAAGCACTCTGCTTCCATATAAAACCCATAGAATATTGAAGATCCACGCAATCTTCCATATTTTTTTTTATTTTTGTTAGCTCACTCAACAGTACTCAATGCCTGTTTAGCAGGACTATATTTACAGGACATACAAGAAATACTCGTCTAAAGTTATGAGCCGAGAAAACAACCTGCAAATGTGGTACATGGCGTCTTCAAAGAGTACAAGGTTCATGGTGGCCACAAGATCATTGTACGCTGATAGTGACTCGTCCAACAGTTTCTTGATCTGATTCCAGTCCTTGATAGGGAAGTACTTGGGGTCACCTACGCCCTCCGCGAAGTGGCAATAGATGAGAGGTTTCATTGAAATAACCTGCTCATCATAGTCCTGCAAAAACAATAATAAAGTGATCAAACTTGACCACAATTGAACTCAAAATTAATTCAAAAATTTAGACTGTTTAAAAGATTAAAAAAAACATACCATTTACTCAAAACAGGCTAGATTTGTTAGCATTTTTAAGGAAATTTTTAACATAAGATAGCCCCCCAAAGCACCCTCTTCTACCTCGTAGCCTCAACGCCCGTGTGGCTTCGCCGTATTTCATTACTTCTCCAAATGTGATCCCTAATTATTAGGGTTTAAAGTATATTTCTCTACTGATATAAGTATAGGTCATTCTGCCAATCTACTCACCTCACAGTTTTTCTTAAGAACTTCTAGAATTAATTTGGCGAATGCGTCATTATCTACGGAGTCCACTAGTTTGTCGGAGTAGACGCGTGTTGCTTCGTGCATCCACAACCGTACCAGTTCCGATGTCGTCTTGATAGCATCACCCGTCGTGTATAGTATCCCCTGTGCGACATTAACCCATTATTTTTAACAGAAACCGAAAAGATTCTTAATTCATCGAAAAAATTTATTTCTATTTTAAAGTGGCAGTGGGCAGGCCACATAGCACGCAGAACTGATGGCCGATGAGGCCGTAAGGTTGGAGAATGGAGACCACCTACCGGCAAGCGCAGCCTGAGACGTCCACCCACAAGGTGGACGGACGATTTGATAAAACACAGGCTCACGCTGGATGCAAGCCGCTTCCAACCAGTCCTATTGGAAATCTATGGGGGAAACCTAGTCCTCCTGAAGATAGGTTCAGCAGTTGACGTCCTAGGCTGATATGATGATTATGATTGAGAAGATCCAAATACCTGGAATATATTGGAGAGGTCCCTCAAGTTGAAAATGTAGTGGAACTTGATGGCAGTGGGCAGAAATGTGCTGGAGAGTTTGGTATGCAATGCCAACGCCACAAACACGAGGGTCTCGTGGTAGCGGTACAATGTCGGCAAGAACTTGTTCAACGGGTTGGCAAGATGCTGGCTCAAGATACTCTTATAAATGTGGAGGCACGCATCTAGACCAGGGAAACTGAAAAGAGAGAAGGAAAAGTTATGGAATGATATTACTTTGCGGAAATCTATCTGATATTAAATGCATAAAACATGCAACCAAAGCTCATGCGTCCGTTATGACCGCGCGGCCGCAGCTGTCACGCCCACCTTGACCTAACCAATCGTGCGGTGCGAACAGTAAGCGCTCGAGTTTCGCGATTGGGCGATCTCAAAGTCGAAAAGTCAAGCGATGTGATTTCTTATTGAGAATAGCACTGCTGGTCCAGGGTCATATTATGACTTCTTAAAACCAGGCTTGTTCCAGTGAATGAACGAGGTGCTGCTAGACGACTTGTATAGCTCTGTTACTTTCAATCACTGGAACAAGCCTGGTCATAATACGGCCGCAGGTCATGGTAAGGATTAAGGGGCTGCACGGGAAGTATACGTGCCCTAAAAACATGTACTCTTTGGCCAGTCGTTTAAAAAATTATACAGCGCCATCGAATCCGGAAAAATCCTAGAGATAGGAAACCTTGCGTTACCTGACTGCGAAGGTGCAGAAATGTCTCTGCAGGCGCGGGTCAATAGTGAAGGAGCCGGCAGTCGGGTTCATGCACGCCACAAACATGCAGTTCGTTATGTCCTTCAGTGAGAGCTTCTGTCTGTCGTACCTGAAATGAAAACACTCATTTTTTTAAACACTTGGTTTTTTTTAAAACAAATGTCAATTTATTGTCTTTGGATCAATAAACAGGATGATTTTTTGCAGCTAGGCGTGGATGGTTACATTATTTTATTGGAAGAATATCGAAAAATGCTGAAAGAAGTCTAGTTTTCCGGATAGCATGACTCTCCAGATTTTAATCCTTGTTAGCGACACTATCGATTCGTGTAAGGGTATGATGTTTATTCCAAAATCAACTAGTTGAATGTATTTTTTTAAAATCTAACGATGCAGTTTTCATTTTCATGAAAAGCGGCCTCGAGACTCGTTTCAGTAATTTTGGATATTTCTCATAGCTCGAAGCTATCATATCCACGCCTTGTTGAAAAATTCACCTGTGGAAGTTTTCTGATCAAAATCTATCAATGCTTTACGCAGTTCAAATAAATACGTCCTATCTTGAACTCTGCCGTCACAAAATCTGTCTGTGTTACCTGAAATAGACTATGTCTAGATAATTTTGGTTATATTAATTATCTGATTACCAGTGCTTATAATCCATAAATTGTCTGATTAGCGTGTGCGGCTGCACCGTGCCGTACGTATCTACTTCAGGCATGTTCAGATCGTCTACGAAATAGATCATGAACTTGCTGCCCGGAGGTCCGAATGAACGACCCGATTTCTTCTCTAAAGGCTTCTCTAAAACTTTTTGAATCATTTCTGCAACCAAAGAGGATTATTGAAGATACAATTTGTAAAAGCAATAATAGGCAATTTGACAGATTCGATAAATAAAATAAAAATCAAGACTGATTGGTCCGACATTAAAAGTTTTGACAAATAATGGACACGTATTTATTATTTTGTTAAATCAATGAATATTTACAATTAAACATATTATAACGCAGCAGAACTCGAGAATGGAGATCGTGACGTCAAAACTCAGTAAAAATGTACTAAGTAGTGACGTATTGCCAGTTTTAAAAGCGTCGTATCTCCGTTAGTTTTTATTCAATTAACAAAAGAAAAAATACAAGTCTAATATTTTTTGATACACTCCCTAGATTTTTTTGTCAAATATCTAATTTTTAAATATTGAACAATGCAATGTTCTTGAAAGATAGGGTGTTACGGAAAAGCGCCACTAAGCTTACGAGTTCAATCGAGTGTACTATAGTGCAATGACTGAGGCCTCGGTCTAGAAGACAGCGGGCATCGAACTTGCCAGTAGTCTTATAGTCCGCTTAGTCCACTGAAATGTTACATTTTTTCAGGTGTCAAGGAGGGATAATGTAAAGTTTTTATTTATTAGATAACTTTAATGTTAAGAGCTATTGGAAGGCATTAAGGTTTTACCCAGCAGTGGGACTGCATAAAATTTTAGTATCGCTATGTCTCAACTTATCACGCACGGGTTTTACACACGTACCTGATGTGGTGTAAAAATTGAGCGGTACATTGGTGATAGCGTACGAGTCAGGCAGCGAGTTGAGCTTAGCCGCCACGCTCACAGTCTTACCACTGCCGGCACTGCCGACCAACATCACTGGCTTGGTCTTCGCTAACAACAGGTCCATGAAGAACCTGGTTCTCGTCGTCTCCGATGTCGAAACCAAACATGACTGGGAAGTAATAAACGCGGATAAATCTTTAATGGGGATATCAACTGGAGAACTAATGGCGCTAGTATAGCTTGTTCCAAGCATCATCCTTGGTTCAAATCTTATAGGTACTTCAAAATAGTAGGTACTACCTCATTGGTTGGATTATGAATTAGCTGTGGTGGCGCCATCTACAATTAGCTTTGACCGGCCTTCCTCATTATGGCGTCTCTATAAGCCGTATTTCATTATACTTCCCCAAATACCGTAATTAATTATCCGACCAATGAGGTAGTGGTCGGATTAGGACTTAGCTATGGTGGCGCCATCTATAATCAACTTTTACCGGCTTTTCCCGTTCAATCATGGTACGAGTATATTATATTACTAACACTGGTTGCCTTGTGGTAACGGCTTCGATTTACGAATTACGGTCAAATGAATGAATGAATTTACGGTCGTGGTTTCAAACGCAGACGTAGGTATTATTTTCTACACTTCATTTATTTCGTAATCACTGATCTCAAAACCGCGAAGGAAAATATCGTGAGAGATTCGGCATGTCCTAGAACCAAAAATTCGAAGACATGTGGTCATGTAAATTCTACCAACTCGCACTGGATTCGCGCTGTAGATTACTAATGTCACGAAGAGGAGGCCTGTGTTCCGGCAGTGGGAACATTATTATAGGCTGTTTATGATACTATGCTTATGGATGTCATTCATCACAGGAAGATGGTGGTGAAATGTAAGTTCTTGTTCCGTGAGGCCCGGAATCCACCAAAGCGGAGAGGAGAGGAGATGTGTTTGAATAACCAATCTGATGTCCACATCTCCACTTCGCTTAGCTTCAGTTGACTTGAGTTATCTGATTGGTTATTCAAACACATCTCCTCTCCGCTTTGGTGGATACCGGGCCTTAGACTTGTGGTCGACGAAACAGGTTTTCTTCTTTCATTTCTCATATTATACGCCACTCCTTCCTTTCTCATTATTCTTCGCACATTCCACTCTCCTTTTCTTTGGGGTTCCGCTCCCTTTCCATCCATTTAAAGATGCTTCTATTTAATAGCATTTCCATCCACTAAAATACTACATTGGCCACAAAATTATTAAGTCAGTGCTGATTCAATGTACAAAAAAAAATGGCCAAGCCAAGTTGGAGCTCACGGAGCCCCGCTGGGCAGGGCTTCTATTTATGTCTGCAGGGTTTAAAAAACCCTAAACAAATTGAAACTCAGGATGCCCCCAAAACTAAAAGTGTGGCCGAGTTATAATACATTTTGTAGCTGAGTGAGTAATTTTGTGGCTCAGTTTATTATTTCCCATTATAACATTATTTTGAAAAATTCTTCTAAGTACCTGAAGTGGCACATCAGGATCCAGTTCAAACTTTTCAATTTTTTCAGACCACGGCAAGAACTTTTTGGTCTCAGGATCTATAAAGAAGCTGAACACATTGCCGGTGGACGGAAACTTGATCTGTTTGAACTCGTTACAGAACCATTTGCTGAACTCGTTACGCCAGTCAACGAGCTGATCTTGGAACAGACTCGAACCGAAGCCCCATACCACGCAGAACACGAAATAAGTTTCATACCTGGAAATAGATTGATATGAACAATTTCGCAACTCTTCCTTTTGACTTCGCCGTAGTCCATGCACAGTGAAGGGTTCCGTAGTTGGAAACGATTTATCCTATTTACAAACTTAGCATATACAAACTTAGTTGAACTAGCTGTTGCCTGCGACTTCGCCCGCAACAACTCGAAAATTGTCTCACAGGAACATAAAATCGGAATAAAATTCAGAAGATAATTCGCAATTCGCGAGATAATTCAGTATCTGTGAACCAAATATCATTCAAATCCGTTTATCCGTCAAAGAGTAACAAGCTCACAAACTTACACATCTAATCTTACTTTCTTACTAGATAATACTAGTAAGAAAGTAAGATAAGATTAGTTTTTTTTTGTTTCAACTTTGCCCCACACTAGGAATTTTTCCAGTATCGTGGGTGCGTTTACTAACATAATTATAAACTCACATACACAAACACCCCGACCCGGAACAACTACTTGCAGATCATACAAATATTTCATCCGTGCGGGGATCGAACCCGCGACACGCTGCGCAGGAGTCGATCACTCAGCCACTGTGCCAATCATGCTGATTAATATCCTTACCATTCCTTAGGACAGTCACTTGGCAGCAAGGTCCTGTTTAGGAAGCACTCCAGTAGATAGCAGCTGAGCTGTATTTGTTGCAGCTCCGTCAATGGCGTGATTTTCTTGTACTTCTTACAAGATTCCAGTAATGACGGTATGTACTTATCGAACATTACTGTCAACATCGCCTTCTCTGATTCATTGTCTCTCGTTGTCTCTATCCATGAGGCTACAAACCTGTGAATGGCATAATTTTGATTAGGTATTTGAATCATCAATCAATTGACATCATAGAACCCGCGCCACCACTCTTGACTTGCGAAAAATTCGAGGTACTATTTTTTTTGCAATTATCAGCAAATGAGTCCTGCCACCCAGGGCAGGGCAGGAGGGAATGTCAAACTTGTACTGACTAAAAAATCCACGGTGTCCTTCGATAGTTCTTTACGATCCGGGGTCACGGAAATTCGTTAGTCCCGCGACCCCGACAGGCTTTGGCCGTCGACTCGGGTCTGGTCTTTGATCCTCAATCCTTTGAGAGTAGACAGCCTGGCAGGGCGTAGTATGAAGACGACTAATAGAATAAGAGTCCGCGCCACCACTCATGACCTGCAGAAAATTCAGGATGTAATGACGTAGACAGACACTAGCGCCACGTCAAAAGGTAATGAGTGGTGGCGCGGACGCATAGGTTTTGTACAGCAATTACAGCAATAGCAATCAGTGACGTCAGTATAACTCAGTAACTAGTTAGTTTAAATAAAACTTATTTGACAGTTTTTTTCTCAGTGGTATCGGCCCCGACTTACGAATTGTAGGTCGTGGGTTCGAACCCAGCCAGGCGCATTACTTTGTGTAATTTATTTCATTAGCACTGCTCTCAAAACTGCGAAGGAAAACATCGTGAGGAAACCGGCATGTCTTAGAACCAAAAAATCGGAGACATGTGACATCTACCAACGCGCACTGGGCCCGCGTGGTGAATTATGGCCCACTACCTCTCACAGAGTGGAGGCCTGTGTCCCAGCAGTGGGAGCATTAATAGGCTGATGATGATGATGATGAACAGCTTTTGCAAGTTAAACGGATATTCGTACTTAAGATTAAGTTTGTTTTTAGAGAAATTGTATTTTGGAATTATTGGTCCAGTTCTAAATACATATTATTTTTTTAAGATATGAACATCAAACAAGCTCTGACGCCATTTTGTGACGTCATGCACGCTTTTCTAACACTTGCACGCATCAACAAGATAATAAACGATAAAAATAAATATTTTTAAAATTATTTTGCAAAAAGTATAGTTTACTTACGGATTCCATCCTAAATCTTGTGGATTGATGTACAGAATACCAGCTCTGGACACCGTAGCAGGAGTAGCTGTCCTCAATGTGGCGATTTCGAACAGCAGTCGCATTGATTTTGTCAAAGCAATACGTTCGTTACTGGCCAACGTCAAGACCTTGAAAGTACAATGTAGGTATCACAAACGTACTATTCCAGAAACCCTTTTTTTAGCGTATTTTCAGGCTTTGGCCCTCTAAAGGGGGCCCTATCATTGCGCTGACACTGTTTGAGGGGCGCGTGGAACACACCGCGCCCGCCGTCGACCCTGGCATGGTCCATGGGTGGAAAGCGAGTCGCCCATTACTCGCCGCCCGCATGCCTAGATATTATAAAAAGCTCAGTATGTTTCTTTTTCTAGCCTCTTCCTCTGTCCCACCCTTGGATAAACGCAGTTCCGGATTAACCCTGAACCAAATTAGGTAATTGCTTAGGGCATCACAGTCATCTAAAGGGGCACCATAAACCGCATTGAAAATATAATTGATAAGTAGCTGTAGGTTTTGGGGTACAACCCCCCTCCCCCCCCAAATTACTATTCAAACAACATTTCATATGAATTCGAATGAGAGCGACGGTGTGACGTTCCGAACAGGGACCTGATATGTGTGCCTGTCTTAAAGCACCAGTTATGCAATTTTGACCCACAATTTGCGGCATACGGTAGACATAATTTCATGTCGTGCAAATGTCTCCTAAATATTTAAAAAATACAAAAACTCACTTTATTATCATCCATTAACGTGTTCAAGCTTTCAATCCACATAGGATCGATATCTCCATCAAGAACGATCCACTTTGGCCCCTCACCGGGCATATTGGCCATATCGCGCATAATGGTCGAAAACAAGCCATCCTTCCATTCTCGAGTTGCAGGGTTAATGATGCCGAACAACTCGTCATTGGTCACGGCTTTAGGATCAAGATCATTGTAAAATGGCTTTTGTTTCAACATGTGGTAAGTCCTATTTAGACATTGCCACACCATTGACTTGCCAGTCCCTGCGAACCCCACGATGAAGACGGAGTGTCTCACTGCGAACAGTTCCACTAGTTGCACCATCTGAAAATTAAGTTCTAGAATAAGCAAGATGACTGAAAAAATCTAATAGCCTAGTCCGTTGGTTAGATTATTGGACTCGTATTTTTATTATTGTTATCTTGTACCCAACCCAGAATTTGACGTAGATACGACGCTATTAAAATTCAGAATATAAGCTTAAATAAGTATGTTCTAGGCCAAATTTTTTTCATAGTTCTGACGTCACGAAATGTGCTCCTAAGTTTTGATGCGTTTATCTTTTTCAATTTGATTTGATCCACCAGAGTATTGAGTGGGCCTTGAATAGGAGGACATATCGACCGAAATTTGATTTTAATGATCGAAGACCGCAATCGATAAAACCTACAGCCGAAATGAAAGTAAACTGTTTTTTTCTACAGATTTCTCAAAACACTTTCTATTTAATACAATGAAGTTTCCATTATTCCATTAACTTCAAAGGACTAATTAGATTCGTAATTTTATTGATGCAGTCGTCATGTCTTCCTTGGCATTCAAGAGGAAAAAACTGTTAAATGAAAAGCTACCTTTAAAATAAAACCGTGCTCCGGCTGAAGCTTCATTGACAAAGCACCATCTTTCAATTGTTTTTCAAAGTCGAGGTCACGCTTCCTGGGTACATCAAGTGCCGGGAACAGGTCACCAATCAAACCCATGAAGACAGGCATATCATCGGTCACGATTTTAGGGATGTTGAAATCTCTGAGCGCTCTCATCAGCACCTGATCTTCAGGCCTTAGGCGGTCACCTCGCTAGAAGAAAAAGATTTGCGTCGTACTATAAAAAGTTAAACATTTGTTGAACACTTGTCTAAAAAAACTATCGACTTTAAAACGGCATTTCACGTTGTTAAAAATGTAAGGGTCATTTTGCAGTTACACTTTATTTTAGGTAAGTGTTCAATACTCGTAGATGTTTGACTTTTTTGTAGTAAGGCCCGACGCTGCGTTAAGCGGATGCCCGCGCGGTTCTATACAAAAGTGCTCCGTCGCGGGGACCCGTGCGGGGACCCGCGCGGGCGTCCGTCGCGGGGAGGTGCAGCCCGCACCCACGCAACGGGGCCCGCGCGGAGCCACACGCGGAGCCACACGCGGGGCCACGCGCGGAGCCACGCGCGGGTCTACGCGCGGTGCCTGCCAGCGGTAACACGCACGGGCTTGTTCAGTCAATAAGGGTGCTTATACACGGTGCATGTAACTGGAGCAAACAGAGAGTAATTTTTTTTTGTATGAAGACTTTCTAAAAATTCCTCCGGTGCTGAAATTTGAAATAATTATGGTGAGAGTAGGTGATACAGATTATAGATGCACAATAATCCAACATTTTTTTAGCCGAGAAGTTCTGTTTTTTTACCAAAACATGAAAATTGCTTATATCTCTCTGCGAAAAATTAATTAGCAAAGAGATTTAAAAGAAACTATAGAGCGGGCATTGGGAAGATTGTCATACAAAATTGTTGATGCCATGCGTCAGTAGCACAATCTAAGCGTTGCATAGCAACGCGACTACTAAACAGAGGGATTTTTTACCTATTGGTAAAAAGTTTTGGATCACACTTCGTGATGTCCCGTCTATTGCTCGTATATAGTTTAATGTCTTTGTTAATTAGTCTCAAATTCTTTTTGTAGGTATTTGTTTAAATAAAATAATAGGAAAAAAAAAAGTATAAGTTAGAATAGGAAAGTATAAACATCCAACAAATGTTCGATTTCAGTGTCACTCCAAATCAACTTTTTACATATCGCGCTTAACTTGAAATTGAAATAAAAATCTTCAAATTGAACTAGCGACACTGCGTAAATCGGCCTCCGCGACGGGGACCGTCGCATACCCACGGAAACCAGCCGCGTATCACCGCGCGTGTCCCCGCGCGGTACCACGCACGGGGCCACGCGCGGGACTACGGACGTGGACCCGCGACGGTTGACCGTCGCGGGCGCCCGTTTAACGCAGCGTCGGGCCTAAGACGATTTGTGTTTAACTAATCTACCTAATCTACTTATTTTTGTTGAGTATAATATTATCGTTGCCCCCATTAGTTTTTTTTTTTCAACTTTGTTCCACACTTGTAATTTCTCCAAAGTCCTGGGTGCGTTTACGAACATAGATAATCTCATACACAAACACACAGACCAGGAACAACTACTTGCAGAACATACAAATATTTAGTCCGTGCCAATCTAACTCTGGACACGCTGCGCAGCAGTCGATCGCCTAGCCACTACGCCAACTGTACCATCCAATATCTTCATCTATGAATCCTATCTGTTTTTTTTAATAGCCTGCTGTCTCACTCCTGGGCAATGGTATTCCTCCACTTCTTCAACCTTTCGCGAATCCTATCTCATCATCATCATCTTCCTGCCCTTATTCCATTTTACTTGGGGTCGACGCAACACGTTTTTTTCTTCCATTCTCCCCTATCACACGTCATAGTATCATCTACTCCTTTTTCTTTCATATCATTCCTTAGACAATCCATCCATCTCTTCTTTGGCCTTCCTCTTCCTCTCCATCCCTCAACAATCATACTCATCACTCTCTTAGTCACATGATTGTCATCCCTCCTCATCACATGTCATTACCAAGATAGACGATTCCCTTTCATTTTTTCTGTAACAGGCGCCACTTTCAAACTGCCCCTTATAAGCTCATTCCTTACTTTATCCATTCTTGTTGTTGTTGTTCCGGTGACCTGTCGCCATTTCATCCATCCCGAATCCTATCTATTAAGTGAAAAATATTTTCCACTTACGACCTTTTATAGTTTGTAGTTTTGCTCGACTACTGGTGGTCTACCATGAGTCTTAAATCCAGAGTAGTTCCAGTGAGGAAACGAGGTGGCGCTTGCATAGCTCTGTCTCTTTCCCTCACTGGAATTACTCTGGCTTTAAGAGAAAAAAATTACCTTCAAAGACCCAGCAACCACCAGCACAGATTTGATGGCCCTCAGCCCCCAATCGTAGTGGTCTTGTTTAGAAAGCAGTTCACGACACAGCGTATAAAGGGTGATAAACTTGCGGGCGAGCAGACGAGCATCTTGGAACCCTTCGGCGACCAACATGATCTCGCAAATCAACTCGAAATCCGGCACCACCATGGCACATGGCCTGTTTTATAGAGGAAATTAGAGCAGTGACTAAGTTTAAGTTAGTAGATGAAGGAAGTTCGGGTTTCGAAAATAAATATTGCAAATAAACCTTTAGAAAAAGATTACTGGCTAGACTGGCTAGTTTCGGCTTTGTAGAGCGTTTTCCCTGTCACGTAAGGATGTGATTCCAACGGTGTGCGGCACTGTCCAAAAATTTTCGTGGCTCACTTAAATACTTGTGTGCGTGCCACACGTGAACTCGCTATTTGTGCGAGCTTAAATAAAGTATTTTTTTTTTTAACGTTGCCTCGCACTAGGAATTTTTCGTGTCGTGGGTGCGTTTACAAACATAGAAACTCACATACACAAAAACCCAGACCCGAAACAACTATTTGTAGGTCATAAAAATATTTGTTCCGTGCGGGAATCGAACCCGCGACACACAGGGCAGCAGTCCAATCGCTCAACCACTTCACCAACCGTTCCATCACCGATTGTCACCGAGATAGATTATTAATTTCCATCGTCTTCATCGGAGGTGAGCGGTTCTTCAGACGACGTATTATTACAACATTACGTAGACGGAAAAGTTTTAAAGTCACAAAGCAGGATTTGTCGACTTATTGTCTTTTCTATCTTGACGTTTCTCATATTCTCACTCTGTCCTAATTTTTCGCCAAATCTCAAATCATTAATTTCTTTACAAACATGGGTAATTTACATAGTTCTCACCTGAACAATGCTTTCAAATTCTCTGGCAACTCAGTCCTGCCCGCATAGCCGGGATTCATAGTGATGAACATACCAATGGTCGGTATGAGGGTGATAAATTCTCCCATGAAGTCAAACTTCTTCTTCTTAGCCTTAATGGCGTCCAGCACACTCTTCACTTGTACCGATACGACAGACAACACCTCCACTGAGATTCTGTTGAACTCGTCGAAGCAACCCCACGCGCCGGTTTGACAGAGACCTGCGATTTTTTGAAAAATCACTTAACTTCCTTTTGTTTTTACCAAATTCTTTGTAATGTAGCAAATAAATACTGAAAATTAAACATTTTGAGCCTACAACTTGTAAGTCGAAATCTTTACTGGGCCACCAAACAACACTGCTCCAACAAATTGGGATGAACAAGCTGAATGGGACGTGTGTACAGTGTAGTCATTGTGTCGATAGTCGTGTCCGCCATTGCCAATCACCCTGTTCCAAATTAATGCCGGACTACTATTTTCATTTATTTATTTTTTATTAAAGGGTAATACGGGACCCTATTTCTAAAACTGTCTGTCTGTCTTTTCGTCCGTCTGTCTCTAGGCTGTTTTTCGTGCATTGTGATAAATTGACAATCGATTTCAGTTGCTGCTAAAGTTACAATTATACTACTCGTAAAGAAAAGCAAAATAATTTTACGGAACCCTTTGAGGGCAAGTCTGACTAGCACGCACTTGACAGGTTTTTTAAGAACTTTTGTTCAAGATAATGTCAATTATGTGAAACAAACCTTTATAAATATTGCCGCAAGACTTGTAGTCCATTTGTTCGGAACAGTTGAAGACGTAGACCATGACGCCTAAAGCTCGGCCCAAATCCTTGGTGGTCTCAGTCTTACCAGTACCAGCTGGCCCGGCTGGGGCTCCACCCATTACCAGATGCAGACTCTATGAAACGGAACGCAATTTACTATGCGCAAGTTAAAAGATAATGGGCAAGATGACTGGAAATTTATTAGTCCGTCAGATAGATTATTTAACTCTCTACCTGCGTCTGTCGTCTGTCTGTCTGATCGTTCCGATCGCATACAACCCTAATCTCTTTAAAGTTACACTGAACAGGCTTCTTCTGAATAAGCTCGCTCCATCGTTGACCTTGTCTTTGTCACTGGTCAAAAGCAGATCTTATGGGTTATCGCGTACGAATTCACCGTTAGAGGCGAAGAGTTTGTGTATTTAGTTGAAAGCCCTTATCTCAGGAACTTCTGGTTCGAATTGAAAAAATATTTTTGTGTTGGATAGTCCGAGGAAAGCTTATAGGCTATAAAACATCACACTACAACCAATAGGAGCTGAGCAGTGGAGGTGAAACCACTGGAAAAAGCTAGTCTACCTACATATGTAGATGAAAATGTGCGTATTACCTGTGTCAATGTGATATAACAGCGATCAGTCAACGGCGTGATTACAAGGCGAGGTGTGTTCCCGAGGTACTCGTAGTCATACAAAAACTGTGCATCACATATATTCGCGAAACAATTGTTTACATCCACAGACCAGCGGTGCCTGAAAAAGTGGTGATTTTAATATGTCTAAGTACTCGTCTATAATATCTAAGTTCTAGTCTCCTGATACAAAAGGTCTACCCGTAAAACAGTGTTTAGAATCAAAGAGACTACAAAAACAAAACTAGATAATCTATGTATAAGTACATTTAAAACAAAATTAGTCTATAGGTTTAATATGGAAGCTAATTTTTTAGTCAAGATATGAGATCTTATCTGCGAAAAATCGCGAAAAAAAAAGACGCGCGTAAATTATTTCGGCGGCTAGACTAGAAAGCCTACATTTTGATTAAGATTTGCTCTCATTCCATTCTACGGCATTGGTCTGAGCATAATATTATATCCAGAAAACACTCAGAGGTACAATAACTACATTTTTTTTAAATACTTTGTCTTCGTACATCTAAAGTATAACAATTACTACGACATCACATTACGTTATTAATCAACATCGTAACACCTGGCCCTATAGCCAGACAGCAGACGACAATCGTTATTTCTCAGCAGTCACCAATAAATTGTCAACATATACCGTATAAAGTTGAAAATCTATTATAGACTGATGAGCGATAACGAACGAAACAAACGAAAACGATCTGTAAACTTCAATAGATTTTCAACTTTACGCGCTGTGGTATAAAGTTGAAAATATATTAGTGACTGCTGAGCGATAACGATTGTTGTCTGCTGTCGTCTACTGTCTGGCTAAGGGCTCTTATTCCAGAATCTAAAAGTACCTGAGTTGACTCTGCCACTGGAAAGCATTTGAAGACTCCACCTTAGCGGTGATGAGTTTAGCGACCACATCCCTAGAATGTACATCTATGGTACAGATGGTCATAATCTTCTGTCGGTCGCCAGCTGTCAGATCACCCAGTAGCAACATGATCAAGGCGCTCAACTGGGCGATTTGTTTCTTCTGGTAATCTTTCAAGGCATTCTCGTAACCTATAAGTTAATTATTGGTGAAAGTTACATAGTTGCACTTTGATCATCACTCTGTGGTCGGTAATTTGGTTGTTTCTTATCGTGTGGGTATGGTCTAACGACCCCAAACACTACATTAAAATGGGCGTCTGCGTATATGAGTTTTTCGGTCGCATTCGATCGGGCATTGGAAACTTCAAAAGCTGCTATAGTATGTGCCATTTAACATGGCAATAGCGGTCATTGCTCCGACTTTCATCTCGATATCTCAATATTAGCGATACTTCCTCTTCACCCGTACAAATCTGTCGCAAACAGTCGCAAAACTGACATCGCTTGAGTCTCATAATACATAAAAAAAACCGGGCAAGTGCGTGTCGGGCCACGCACAGTGTAGGGTTCCGTAGTTGCCCATCAAAATACTTATGCGAACTAACTAAACTGATTCGCTGAATTTAATTTTAAAAAGAAGAATTTTCAAAATCGGTCCAGAAGTCGTTGAGAAATCGGGGAAAATACTTAAAAAAAAAGATTACGACGAGTTTAGAACCTCCGCCTTTTTTTGAAGTTAGTTAAAAATAGTTGACGATAAAAACTTACCTATCCCCAAAAAACATACCGTAAAAACATACCTGTTAAAGCTGTAAAAATAAAGTTGACAAACTTACATTTGCAGTTGAAGAACATGTTCTCCGATACATTTTGTTTAAGAAAATATGTTATCCAAGTACATTTCATGAGTTGGTCGACTATTACTCGTAAAGTTGTAAAGCCTACTTAGTCATGATAATTTTCTTTTAAAATTCGTTATATATACTACTATTGTGAATTTTTTCACACCCCCAAACATAACCGTTTAGCTGGTAGAGGGGGGGGACAATCGAGTCGAGCAAAATTTAGCACTTTAAAGCTTAATATTTTTTACCAACGAATTTTTGTATCAAAAAATTGTTAATGGAAACTATCAATATTTTTTAAAGACCTATTTAATGATACCCCACACTAAGGGGTACGCGAGAAAAAAATAAAACATCCCCACTTTACGTGTACAGGAGGTACCCTAAAAAAAAATATTTTACGAGATTTTATTTTACCACTTTTTCGGCACAACAAATTCGTATATTTACACCAAATTACAGCTCTCTAGTACTGTGCGTCTCTGAGCTAAACTGCGGACAGACGGACGGACGGACGGACGGACGGACATGGCGAAATTGTAAGGGTTCTTTGTTGACTACGGAACCCTAAAAATTACCACAAACACAACACAATGCACAACCCAAAATAATAGAAAATCTAGCAAACGTAGGTACCCTACGAAATATTTTTTTTTTTAAATATTGTATTTTCGTTTTTACACAAGTTTATCACATTGAGACAATTTAACAAAAGTAAATATTATTATGCATCATATAATTTTGCATTAACCTATAATACAATACTGAGTAAATATAAAGTTAGTGCATATTGTATGGATATAAGTCTGATATAAGTATATTAATATCCTTTTGATATCAGGATGGTAAAAACACCTTATTTTTCCTAAAATAAATTACAAAAACTATTTCATCTAAGAAAATGCTAATTTTGATCTTATGTCGTTTTTGTTTTACGAGGTCATCGCGTCAGGGGTGCAGCAGCCGCCATTTTGATTTGACATTCCGTGTGTAAGTTCGCTTGAGTTCGGTCTGTGCAAAGACATTAAACTAAATACGAGCATTAGACGGGACATCACGAAGAAAGTTGTGATCCAAAACTTTTTACCACTAGGTAAAAAGTCGCTCAGTCTAGTAGTCGCGTTGCTATGCAACGCTAGATTGTGCTACTGACACACGGCATCAATAATTTTGTATGTAAATTTTCCCAATGCCAGCTCTATACGTTCTTTTAAATCTCTTTGGGTCTGTGCAATTTCTTTGCTTTTATTGTTATCGTTGTTGAGTTTGTTACTGTTTTGTTTTTGTGTTCTGTGTTGACACGCATCTAATCAACGACGATATAATACTAGACTTCTAATAACAGGCGCCCGATGTCTGTCAACACATTAGGCAAAAAAGTCTTATATCCGTCTCATTTCGAACACTCCTGTGAGCCGTACCTGCTTAGACAGTCCCGCAACCAATACAACCCCAAGAAACTCGGCGACCTCAAGCATTAGAGGACGCGATGCCCAGAGTGCCCATGCAATAGACAAGACTGTCCTGGTTGCAAGTTGTTGACAGTGTACAAAAATATGTATGTCGAACCTTCTTCAAACTTCTCAAAAGCCTGGTTAGTCTCAGTGGTCCACCAGATCTGAGTGCCGACGAGAGCGGGCTGCGCGGGCCAGTCGAACACCCACTCGTCTCGGGGCTTGTCCTCGTACGACTTGACGCTGTGCTCGAAGATATCACGGAGAGTCAGACGCATACAGTCTGTTACTCTGTTCAGCCAAGTTTCCACCTGGTGTGTACACAATTTTTGGGAAAAATTCTCATAAAAACATATCTATCGTAAATATTATCGATTGGATGAATACGAAGACCGAGTTATACATATAATGACATACTAAAATTAAAGTCATCATCATTTCAGCCTATTGCAGTCCACTGCTGAACATAGGCTTCTCCCAGGGAACACCACAGCGCACGATCTCCCGCTTTTTTTACCTAGCCACTGCCAGCTACCTTCTTCAGGTCATCGGTTCATCTTGCCGGGGAAAGTTAAAGTAATAACATAAATAAGAATAATATAGCGGACAAGAGCCTGTGTAAGGCCGGGTGCGTATTACATGCAATAGCCGTACCTACGCGGTATGACCAGATGTATGAATGTGGATGAGGCGAAAGGAGTATGTAAGGTTCTTAGCCGGTGGCTCTCTATAGTTTCTGGCTACCCCAATGGGAAGAAGGCGTGAGTTTATGTATGTGACATAAACAACAGAGCTATACAAGTCGTCTAGCGCCATCTCTTTCCCTCAGCTGGATCGTGTTAAGAGTTCATGATAGGGCACCTGAGGCCTTGCTACAAGCTCTTAACGCGATCCAGTTTAGGCTGTGGGAAAGAGACAGAGCTATACAAGTCGTCTAGCGCCATCTCTTTCCGTCAGCGTAAACTGGATGGCGTTAAGAGTTCATGGTAGGCCACCGAGTTAGGCTGTGGGAAAGAGACAGAGCTATACAAGTCGTCTAGCGCCATCTCTTTCCCACAGCCTAAAGACTCACGCTTTAAGAGTTCATGGTAGGCCACCTGGTAGAAAATATATTCTGATATAAAAAAAGCGCACCTTTCCGGAACAGTCACAGCAGGGAGCTTTGAAAGGCACATGCTCTTCGTTCTCCTTGGATATCATCTCGAAGGCTTGCTTGCTGGTGGCGTTAGGGAACACAAGTTTCGCCAGATTGTCATACAGCTTGGTCAGGTGACGACACACCGCTGGCGGATTGTTGCCGTTGGACAGGATATCTGACGATCATTATAATAGCTAATTACAATTATGGAAACTGACAATAAAACAGGACTTTTTAAGTTTTCGATGTCTCACTTCATCAGCCATTTAAATATTAACTACTAAAACTAGTCTACAAAAAAAAAGTAGTCACAACGCAGTCAGCTTAGCAGTCAATGAGATGAGCAATGATTTCACCGATAATAGCAGTAGTGGAAGCAGCAAAAAAATCAAGCAATAGCGAAGATAGAACAGACTAGCGTGAAATTGCAGATGTACGAATCGCATATGCACAAAGGGCTATTTGCAGTAGTACTAATATGAGATTGTCTATTGAAATGTTACATTTATTAGGCTAAGCGTGTGTTTGTCAGAGGACGAAGGAGAAGTTAGAATAGTGAGATTACCAAGTAAATCTGCAGAAGACACGAAGTAAAATCGTGGATATGCCAATCGCTTTGTCTCGAGGTAATTGTTGAGGGCCTTCTCGCATAGATTGAGGGAAGTCATTAGGTTTTCAAGTTTCTCTAGCAGATTTGGTTTGTTTGTGGCTTCTATGACATTTGGAGTCGTTGCGATATCTCTCAGCATTTCCTGAAGAAATAATCATTTCTCCATTACCGCAAAATAGAGAAGTATTAACTTATGCTAAAAGAGGGATAAAGGGCTTTGTATCTTTTGTACCAGGTGCCATCCGACATTTTGATTTTTTTTCAAAACGGCGTACACGAATGAAACCTTCATAAATCGATAGATCACATCAATACAAACATAAAATGTGGCGGGCAAAATCTCGTAAAGCGTCACGTTTCCGAGTTATGAGCTGTCAAAGATGTAAAAGAGGTGCCATAGTTTTTTATTTAGTTTTTAATTTTTTGATGTTTCTAGATGAATGATGAAAGATATTAGGTAATTAATTGGATGTAAGTTTTTGTCCGCTCATTAACCCAATGTTATTCCAACGGGAATAATCACTAAGTATGATATTACAAACATTTTCTAAACAAACTGAATGCTTTTCAGGTAGGTACAGGCAGGAAAAGAGTTAAGTATACAGGCAGCGAGTTTTTAACAGTTTTCCTATAAACTACTAGCTTCTGCCCGCGACTTCGTACGCGGATCGTTTTTCCTGAATTTTCTTTGCTATAAACCTCACGGAGCCCGAGACCTTACCAACGAATCCAAAACCGTGGAAATAGGTTCGTGCGTTCTGGAGTTATAGCGTCAGGAAGGAAAAACCCGACTTATTTTATATAATAGATATGCATGCCATAGGTTTAATGCAATTTTTGCTACCGCATGACGCAGGTCCTCACCGGACACGGAAGTTTCAGGAGGTGCCTGTGTCGGATAGGGAAGGAAGAAACGCCTGGGTGTCACCACTGCGAGGATCACCCGGAGCTTACGGTACACTTGAAACACAAAAACCTCAACAGTAATTGGTCTGTGTTGCCAGTTTATGTGGTAAAAATGCATATCTAAATAAAAAGTGGCTTCACCTTATTTGTCGCGCACATTCTATCTGATCAGATAGAATGTGCGCGACAAATAAGGAGAGAGATGTTTCTTTGATCAGAAAGCCTACCATGCCTACGGACATACACAAGCCTACCATGCCATGACCTGATTAAAAACGATTAAAAAGTAAGACATTTAAGTTTAGGTTCCTAAACTGCATCGCTTAAAGTCGTACCATGACGTCCAATTTGCTTAGTGTCATTTGGATCGTTTTAAGTGAATGAAAAATCGCGATTTGTGGCTGAAACATTTTTGGTGAAAAAGAGACAACGCTTTTTTTTTTAACCGACTTCAAAAAAAAAACTAGGTTCTCAGTTCGACCTGTATATATGATTGTATGTATGTATGTATGTTTGTCCGCGATTATCTCGCGTTTGGCTGAACGGATTTTGATGCAGTTTTCAGGAAAGTGTTCATTACATTCTGGAGAAGGTTTTAGTATATAACACTAATAGATATCCCGTGACGTTGCCCGCGTGGATCCGTTTTGCTTACTTGGATCGTAGATTTTCAGGGACGATTGCATGTTTGTCCGCGATTATCTCGCGTTTGGCTGTACCGATTTTAATGCAGTTTTCATAAAAGTGTTTGTTACATTCTGGGGAAGGTTGTAGTATATAACAATAATGAATATCTCGTGAAGTTGCTCGCATAGATCCGTTTTTGTTGCTTATTAGGATTGTGGATTTTCAAAGAAGCCGATTTTTATGATGATTTTTGTTGAATATCTCAACTAAAACTTTTTGAAAAAAAGGGAACCGACTTCAAAACCAAACACAAAAAAACTGTAAAATAACTTTTCTTTCGGAAGTCGGTGGCTTTGCTTTTTTTTTATTTCATTGACATACGGCCACCGACTTCCGAAAGAAAAGTTATTTTATAGTTTTTTTTTGTGTTTGGTTGTGAAGTCGGTTCCCTTTTTTTCAAAAAGTTTTTTATTTTTCCCTTTTTAGTTGAGATAATCAACAACAAAAATCTTCATAAAATCGGCGTCTTTGAAAATCTACAATCCTATTAAGCAAAACGGATCTATGTAAGCAACTTCACGAGATATCCATTATTGTTATATACTAAAACCTTCTCCAGAATGTAATAAACACTTTCCTGAAAACTGCATCAAAATCGGTTCAGCCAAACGCGAGACAATCGCGCACAAACATACATACATACATACAGGTCGAACTGAGAACCTACTTTTTTTTTGAAGTCGGTTTAAAAAAGGGGAAAATAAAAAACTTTTTAAAAAAAAGGGAACCGACTTCAAAACCAAACAAAAAAACTATAAAATAACCTTTCTTTCGGAAGTTGGTGGCCATATCTCAATGAAATAAAAAAAAAACAAAGCCACCGACTTCCGAAAGAAAAGTTATTTTATAGTAATTTTGTTTGGTTTTGAAGTCGGTTCCCTTTTTTTAAAAAAGTTTTTTATTTTCCCCTTTTTTTAGCGTCTTAGAATCATCAAATGAGTCCTCCCACCCCGGGCAGGGCGGGAGGGACTAGGGACTGTCAGACTTGTAATGACTAAAATCCACGGTGTCCTTCGATAGCCCTTTATGTTCCGGGGTCACGGTAATGAGATAAGTCCCGTGACCCCGGCAGGCTTTGGCCCTCTGAGAGGGGGGCCCGGCGTTATTTTGCTGACGCTCTTTGAGGCGCGCGTGGAACACAACGCTCCGTCGACCCGGGCATGGTCCATGGTCGGACAGCGAGTTGCCCTTTACTCGCCGCCCGCATGCCCGCGCCTACGGTGGCCGGAGATCGTCTTGCGACGTCTCACCGCGGTTGGGGCGGAGGGAGGACATTGTCCTCTGTCTCACGCGGCCCGCCTCCTCCTTCGCGAGCATGACTGCTTCGCAGGAGGCGACCGCTTCCAACTCCGTCTCGCCCCGCAGCATGGCCGCGACCAATGTCGGGCGCGAGAGGCACGCCCCGGCGCTGCGCCTCCACGCGCCACTCATAGACGCGCTGGAGGGCAGTCGCCTCCAGATCCCAGGGCAGCAATCCGGCAAGGAGGTTGGCCGATTCGCCGGTGATCGTGAGGTATCCCCGGATCATCCGAATAGACATGACCCTCTGGCATGCGACCAACTTTAGTGGTCGCGTCCGGATGCTCATGGTTCAGCCTTGGGGCCAAACTCAGGAAATGCTCCCTGAAGTTCCACCGGCTGTCGAGGACGAGTCCCAGGTACTTCATCGTCCTCCCGACGCTGATGCGAACCCCCTCCACCGTTATGTGGGACTCTGACCGTGGCGCGTTAACGCGGCCATGTAAACACATGGCCACCGTTTTGTGCAGCGCCACTTCAAGTCCCAGCTGCCGGATCCTTTCGGCGACTGTCGCAACCGCTTGCGTCGCCAGGTCGGCCGCCGCCTGGTGCGACTCTCCCTGCGCCAGCACGAGCGTGTTGTCAGCGTAACATATTACGCTGATGCCGTCATAGGTCGCCGCGCAGCACCCAGTCGTATCCTGATCCGATGTTCCACAGGGGCGGCCCCAAGACCGAACCCTGTGGGACACCGTACAACATCTCTCGCCGGTTCCACTCTCACCGGTGACCGGGGTAGATGACGGGTCTGTCCGTCAGGTAATCCTCGACAGTACGACGGAGGTAGGTCGGCACCCGGTGATACCGGAGTGCCTCCCTGATGCAACTCCAGGGCAGAAGGCATTGGAGATGTCCAAAGACACCGCCAAGATGACCCTGCCCCGGGCCACTGCATCCCCCGTCGTGACGGCTCTCACGCGCATGATGGCGTCCACCGTCGAGCGCCCCCTGCGGAAGCCGAACTGGCTCTCCGCAAGGTTCGGGCCGACCCGATTCAGGTGCCCGACGAGGCGGTCTGCAATGACTGCGGAATGCGGACTTCTGGATCAGGACCAGTTTCCCCGTCTTCCAACGAAGTGGGAACTGGCCCCTCTCCAAGCATACGCTAAAGAGCCCCCCCAGTCGAGGCCCGAGAGTCCCCGAGGCCAGGACCCAGGCTTTCCCTGGCAGGCCGTCGGGTCCTGGGGTTGTATTTTTGACTTTGAGCCGTTGTACCGCCACTCTCAGGTCTACCTCGGTCACCTCTGGAGCGTTGTAGACGTCGCCGTCGCTGTGGTCCGCGTTTGCGAAAGCTTCACCGCCAGATTCCGTCGGAGACGGAGCCATAGGCGGGGAGTATGCTCTCCTCGCGATGGGAACAGGGCGCTCACCACGTCCTCCACGAACTGAGGCTGGAGACTCTGTTGCAACGGGGGAGCCCAAGGGCGGAGCTTTTCTCGCACCCACTTGTAGGGGCGGCCCCATGGGTCCCCGTCCAGAGTCCCCAGCATCTCCTCGCGGGCCGATTCCTAGGCCCGCTAGATCTCGTCACGGAGGACGGTCTTCGCCGCCCTGTAGCCCTCGTAGAGCTCCGCCTCCACGGCCGCCGCATCCGGAGGTCGGCTGCGGAGCCTGCAAAATCTGGTGTACCAGCGTCGCGCGGCAACGCACGCTTCGCGCAGCGCTGCTAGCTCGCGCGACCACCAGTACAGCTGACGCCGGGCGCGTCCTTGCCGGACTCGGGACATGGCCATGTCGCAGATCTCCGACATGGCCACCCGAAACCACTCCGCCTCGTCGTTTATGTCGGCAGGCCTGTCCGGTGGTGACACCCAAGCCTGCACGATCGAGGCTTCCAAGAATAGCTCCCGGTCCAGCTGCTTCAGCGCCCATCGCGGACAACTTGGGTTCCGTCCACTTGGGACCGGCGAGTCTGAGGTCTGGGCGGAGACGTCGAACCGGATATACTGGTGATCGGAATAGGTCTCCACCTCCTCCACAACGCGCCAGTCGGTGACGCGCGGTGACAGGTCGGAGGTGGCGAACGTAATGTCCACCACCGACTCGCCCCGCATCCGCACGCACGTGGGGACAGAACCCCGATTCTCGATCACCAGGCCTTGTGCCCGGACCCAGTGCTCGAGCATCCTGCCCGCGCATAGTCCGTGGACCGGGAACCCCAAGCCGGACTTTTGGCATTGAAGTCCCCGAGGACGAGCGCGGTGAGGAAACCGAGGGTGACGACGACGTCTCCCAGCTGCGTTAGGGAGTCTTGGAACTCGGCGAGAGTTTGATTGGGGGAGAAATAGACGCCTACAACGGCGATCTCCCCGTCTGCAGCGTTTGTCAGTTTTATTGTCTGTTTACGATTTTTGAAAGGTCCGTTCGATTTCTCTGATCTTCCATCATCAGACCTTGATTAGAAATATTATCTGAAATATCTTCTTTCCAACAAAAAAAGATTCATCGAAATCGGTTCATAAACGACGAAGTTCTGCGCGAACAAACATAAAAAAACCTACCTTTTTTAGGAGTCGATTACAAAAGTGGGGAAGTTTCACATAGATTCTTGTCATTATACAACGTGTAACGTTAAATGCGCAAAACCTCTCGTGGGGTAACTCTGCCCATGTTACTGAATAATGTTGTTCTAAGATTTTTGGAAAAGCAATAAAAAATAAAATGGTTTTTCATACAAAATGAGAAATTGATCGGGCCCATCAGTATGAAAAACCATTTTTTTTTCAAAAGTCTTAGAACAAAAATTGTTCAATAACATGGGCTGAGTTACCCCACGCGAGGTTTTGCGCATTTACCGTTACACGTTGTATATGTATAATGTTGTTCAGTATGCATTGGAATTTGATCAAAATGTTGATTCAATTCTAGTGCGCATTGCGTACACTTTGTGCCACGCTGTACATCATAAGTAACGTTTTTAAATGTAAAAATAATCTTAATATTATCCTTAATTTTTACTGTACTCGTATGACAACTAAACCTTCTAATGTCATTGAAAATCTTACTTTTTTTACAAATAAATATAATATATATAATTATATATTATAATGTAATACTTGAGTTCATAATTATGTGTGTGCGTATGTCCTGTTTGTCAATAAATCCCTTTGATTTCTTTCAAATCACCTGAAGGTTGACTGGAAGTATGCACTCAGATGTTCAATCCACCAACTTTATTATTTCTTTTGGAATTATATTAGTAAGTATATAAGAAGCGCAATATTCAGGCAATTATATTTAATTTTAATTGTATATGTATGTAAAAATCAATGTTCCGGTTATTTAAAAACGAATCAAAACATTAAACAAAAAAAAAACTATGGCACCTATTGAACATCTTTGACAGCTCATAACTCGGAAACTTGACGCTTTACGAGATTTTGCCTCTCTACATTTTATGTTTGTATTGATGTGATCTATCGATTTATGAAAGTTTCATTGGTGTACGCCGTTTTGAAAAAAAATCAAAATGGCGGATGGCACCTGGTACACGGCCCATACAAAAATGTTCAAACCCCTTTAAATAAACAGACCTTAAAATTTGAGTCTATATTATCAAATCTCTTTGAATCTTCTGGCAGTTGAGCTCGAATATCGTCAGATCCGACAAAAATACTCTCCAAGTATTGCCATTTGCGTTGCACTTCGAACCATAGTGCGATTACTGCATCAGCAGTGCCTAGTTTCTTCTGCCAGGCTGTCACTTCCATTTCAAAGAACCCTACGAACTTGGATGACATCATGTTTTGTACTTGATTCTGTAATCAAAACGTTAAATTGCTTGAAATCGCTAATATGAAACACTTTTTATTAAGGATGAAAGTAACGCTCCATATTAACAATATACGTTTTTACTCCAAAACAAGTAAAAATCAACGTATGGACCGCAAAACTCTCGAAGGCTCGCATTGACCTTTTTTAGTTCGAACTCTTCGACGAATATTGAACGTCGCGCGTCACTCGATAGATGAATGCTAAATGTGTGGACTATACCCCCGTACCCTGGTTTTTACTTGACGTATTTGCTCAATCGTGTAAATCTGCATGTGAGTAAGGAGCATAATAATAGCAGTCAGCACAGACTAAACTAGAGGCTCGCTAGGGTCGCGGAACTGTCTTAATTAGTTAACCGTGACCCTGAAACGCAAAGGGCTATTTAGGCTACCTTGGATTTTAGTCAGTACAAGTCTGACAGTCCCTTCCGCTCCACCCTGGTATGGGTAAAACCGGACGTAAGAAAGGCATGCCAACAAACCAGGGTGCTAAGTGTCAAAATATCATTACCTGGTTATCTTCCAGTGTTTCCACAAGTTCCTCACTGGCTTTTGGTACTTTGATCCCAGTTCTATCATGCAGACCATAATCTAACTCCATGATAGCCCAGGTTGCTTCAAGCTCCCTGAAAAGTGCATATTTAAAGAAACCATTTCTGATACAGCCTCTTGGATTTTCCAAAAATCATTCCCCAAGTAGGGGAACTGCAAAGGCGAAAGGGATAACCTTTAGAGAGATGAAATGAGAGTACTCCTTTATTCAAAAGACACGTGCCAAAAACAATTAAAAAAGGTAATAAACCTTTTTTAGTTTTACGAAATATCTTAATTGTTCGGTTTAGAATATTAAAACCAGGTCCAGAACCTACTACTGGAAAATGATAAAATCCGTATTGCAAATTTTGAAAGATGTCTAGGGATAAGAAAGAGTACAAGAATTATTACCGTTGGAATTCTTTTTGAATTTGGGTCCCGTTGCGTTGATAAAGCAAACGCTGATTTGGTGAAATTTTATAAGGTACCTTTTTAAAAGCAAATACATACTTGAGTGTTTTCTCCATAGCCATTTCTTTAACAGATTTGTCAACAATAGTTTTGACCTCTTCTTCATATTTGTGTAGGTTTAGTGCGAGCAAGTCAGCCAGTGTTGTGTCATCATCGATGTGGAACTTAACCTGAAATTATCAGGAAATTTTATAGAAATAAAACAAAAAGCAGCGGTGGTTCAGTAGTCGTGTAATTGTAAATGTTGTAATTTATTTCATCACCACTACTTTCAAAACCTTGAAGGAAACCATCGTCAGGATATAAAACAATTCAAACATTCGAAGATCAGTGACATCTACCAACTCGCACTGGGCCCGCATCACCACACCGTCTCACAGAAAGGAGGCCTGTGTCCCAGCAGTGGTAACATTTATAGGCCGATTATGTTATTAAAGTATAGGATTTCTCTTTTATTTAGCCTGGTTACTTAACTTCCGTTAAGTTTAAAAACCTCTATAAAATGATGATCTCGAACAAAAGAATAACGATTTCTAAACGTTATGCCGTCAATATGCCACAGGCTATTGAACAAAACGTTAACAATAAGAAGCAAACCCGCCAGCTATATACTACAGGCATAATGTCTAGTTACTTTATGCTACAACTAAAAACCAAAAATATAAGTTCTTACCTTATTATAATCAGCAATCCGTTACAAATTCATCTATGTATTTACACTATAAACTTATCTAAATATTATTGTTTCTACTAAATCTAATTAATGAATTCTGATAATATTAATGAATGGTTTGGAAACTGCTGCGACGATTTGCTTCCAGGCTTCAGTTGAAAACCATTTTGTCTCATTTCTTTTGCTAAAGTGCTTGTTTTATTTCCTTCTTGTAACTTGGGTCTTCTAAAGTCTTGTATTTGTAGATAATTATCATACTCTTTTATTCCATTATCAATATTAAAACTACCGTTTTCTACATCTACATCAACATCTAAATCTTCTAAAGATTTCAATTCACTTTCAAAGTCATCTAAAGTTATACTATTTTTGATTGCAGACAATGAGACATGAGAGTGCGTTGTTTTGATGGTCATGACTTGCGAATGATCCGGTTTCTAAATTAAAATAAAAACATATTACATAATTATTTACAGTACAAAAATATACTACACGCTATTGAAACTTTTTTCGCTAGGAAGAAGTTTACCTTGGTTGCCATCATAAGTTCTAACCAATGCCTATCTTTAATAGCTGGATTCTGTAGATCAGTGACGGCTCTTAATGATGTCATCAAGTTCTTTATTGTGGATTCTATTGCAATGAAGGGCTCCCTGTAATAAAAGTAGATAATATTATAGTCCTCCTGACCGATTCTTTTTTCTTTTATGTGCAATGGGTTTGCTCTTGACCTTATGCGCCTGCCAGACTATGCTCCTTGCGCTGCTCATCGATATGCTCCTCGCGCTGCCGTGATTTGCCGCGATGTTGCCCTCTCTGCCCACACACTGCTCTACTCGCGCAATATTAATCGCGACGCTCCTCACTTGTCATTTGCCTTGGTGAGATAATGGACGTTGAAACGGTGACAGCGTGAGCGCTGCATTTTTAGAATAGCTAATTATATTAATGTAGTAAAAAGAAATATACATCGTCGTCGTCGTCCGTGGACAACAAATCAATAAACATTTACACTTTTTTATTTGACCATTCCACGATTGGCGACGACATAATTTCCAATTTTGCATACGCGTGCGTCTTGCGCGAGTGACTGCGACCGCGCGATTATGTGGCCAGCCACTCGCACTGTATTGCCGGTCCTTTGACTCGCGCGCAAAAATCGACAAAATAGGGAGCAGTGGGCAGGACGAGGAGCATGACGTGTGGCATGACGAGTAATGTTGCCACACTGTCTCTGCCCCCTTTCCTCGTTACTTCCCATGCCCCTTGTCAAGTGTGTGGCAGGCGCATAAGTCTAGGTCAGGAGTGACTAAGACAAGGTCGACGATGGAGCGAGCTTACCCAGAAGAAGCCTGTTCACTCTAACTTTGAAGAGATTAGGGTTATATGCGATCGGAAACACAGACGCAAGCAAAGAGTTCCACTCCTTTGCTGTCCGCATTATAAAAGACGTTTAGAAACGCTTATTAGTACGAATTGGTAGAATAGCAATATGGTAAGGATGGTAATTTGCCGTGCGTCTAGATTTTAGCCACGGCGGCCAATCTCAGCGGAGATTAGCCATTTGTGCCGGATAATATAGTGCACAAGTGTGTGCATAATAATATAGTCACAGATGCGCTCTCTGTTCGTTTACTCTCATATTCCGGAAAGACGGCAATACGACACGACCGGAGAGAGATCAGGCGCAGGACCAAGGGCTTAATGTGCTTTCCGAGGCACGGGGGTATTATACCGCCAACTTCCAAACTCAGGAGCTGCTACTGAGAAATTCTAATAAAAAACCGAATTGCACGTTTTGCCCGATCTGTGTTTCAAGACCAGAACCCCACGCTTGGCAGTCGCGTCTACGACCACGGAACTAACTGTGCAGTAAGTACTAAGTACAGCAATCTCGTGTAGTAAGTGTGCTAAAGTCCGGTCACAAAGCAGGAGGAATTTCGTACATTGACCTATTATTACATGTCTCTGTCACTCCCGCATAAATATGGCGGGCATTGCATCTGTGCAAGCGAGACTACTAGACGAGTAACAGAGACAGGTAGTAATAGGTCAATGTACGAAATTCCTCCTGTTTTGTGGCCGGACTTTACTTCTATGTACATAGGTACAGCAACCTTGCTTTTTCATGTTTCGAAGCATCCCTGAACTGTTTTTACTAACATAATAAGAAGAAATCAAGCTCACCATGTCCTCATCTCCTTATCCAGTTGTCGCAGATCCTTGGTGAATCGCTTGCACTCTTGGTCCATGCCATCAGCATCAATCTTCTTCCATGGTGACTTCTTCCAGAACTCAATTGTGCCCATAACCAAGTAGTAGTAGTCCCATAATTGCTGTTACGTTAAAACAAATCATTTTAATAATATTATATTTTATGTAACCGTGAGGAGGGGGGGCAAAATTCACAATATGTCAGCCATGATATATTTTTGAATGCGATTGAAACGGAACTAATCTTTTTGTTTGTTTAAAACGTTTAAAATCTTTGATCCTATTTGATGTAAACAAAGAACGCAGTTTTGTTAGATTTATTGTTGTGCCATAAAACTAACGTTCTAAGTGAAAAATAATAAAATAAAATCATTCAAAGTGCTGGTAGCAAGAGCACAGTGGCGACTTCCGGTTTTCTACTGTTTTTTGCCAAGCTGTACGTTAAGAGTCCCCACTCTAGAGTTTTGATGCAATTTATTGACACTGGAAACTAGTCCAATTTTTTGTACAATACTTCCACATTGATATCAAGATTAGTCAATCCAATCAGCCGTTCTAAATATTCAAACTATCTTTGGCTTTGACATACTAGAGATAGAAACACTATTTCTATCAGATAGAAACACTATTTCTATCAGATAGAAACACTATTTCTCTCTATATATTTATTTTATTTAATTCCCTTTTAACTCCTGACATAGCTTTTAATCTTTCACCAACACATATTCTTTTACCTTAGATATTTTAAGTTCACGCCTACACTGTTTCAGATTCTTCTCATCAGGAGGCTGGATATCGAACAAGCCAGAAGACGTCCTCAATCCATCCAGAATTTCTTCAAAACCTAAAAGTTCTTGGTGCACCTTGTCTATTGTCCTGTAAGGCTCTTTGCATGACTCGAAGAACATCTACGAGGAGGAAAAACAAATCAAAATTATATACCTAAATATGTACAGAAATTGTATTTGATGAAAGGTCGGCGCACTGGCTAAGCGATTGATTGTTGTGCAGCGCGACGTAGGTTAGATCACCGTACGGAAAATAATATTTGAAAAATAATAATTATATTATCTTTTGTATTCTACTCTACGCCTGTCGTTGAAAATCGCCTACACATATATCTTAAGTTCTGAGGCAGGTGTTAGGTTGCGTGTTTCCGATATCAGAAACGTATCTTTCTTAATAAATTGAATCGTAGTACGACATTCGCGTAGCAACTTCGGCTCCGTTGCTACGCGTATCTCGTAGCGACGCAACGATAACAACAACAACCTTCAGCACTCCGCTCAAAAGTACTAGGCTACCAGTAACACGAAGGGGTCGTAATTTCACTTCGCGTGAAAAGCCGCGCGAAAAGCTCCACGCCCTCCCCTCGCTCCACATCAAATCTAAACGAGCGAGATGGAGAGATCTGTTTGCTTATTAAATGAGTGTGACAGACAGCAAAATCCGCTCCCTAACTTGATTTTTAACTTCAAGACAAACCAGCACAGACAACTCGTACCCTAGCTAGTGTATGTACACAAATTATATGTTTGTGCACACAGACAGAGATGTAAGCGACCTAAAACATACTTGAAAAAAACCGGCCAAGTGCGTGTCGGGCCACGCACAGTGTAGGGTTCCGTAGTTGCCCATCAAAATACTTATGCGAATTAACTAAACTGATTCGCTGAATTTAATTTTAAAGAGAAGAATTTTCAAAATCGGTCCAGGTGTCTTTGAGAAATCGGGGAAAATACATAAAAAAAAGATTACGACGAATTTAGAACCTCCCCCTTTTTTTGAAGTAAGTTAAAAATAGTTAACGATAAAAACCTACCTATCCCCAAAAAACATACCGTAAAAACATACCTATTACAGCTGTAAAAATAAAGTTGACAAACTTACATTTGCAGTTGAAGAGCATGTTCTCCGATACATTTTGTTTCGGAAAATATGTTATCCAAGTACATTTTATAAGTTGGTCGACTATTACTCGTAAAGTTGTAAAGCCTACTTAGTCATGATAATTTTCTTTTAAACTTCGTTATATATACTACTATTGTGATTTTTTTTACACCCCCAAACATAACCGTTTAGCTGGTAGAGGGGGGGGACACTCGAGTCGAGCAAAAGGAGATTGCTCTGCGCCCATACATTGTTCGCCCTGGAACCAAGAGCGTCGGAAAATTATATTTTGTGTTGTCGATCATTAGTAAACTCCTTTAAAATCTTATTTTTATAGCGGACTAGCTGCAGAATAGATATATTCCAAAAAAAGAATCAGATTTTGAGGTTATAATCGAACCATAACAACGACTAGTAAGTATAGTTTTTCATAGATTAGTGATTTTTAAGAAACTGAAAAGCAATGTCATAAAATATTTAGCTATTTTAAGCACCTCCCTAGATAATTGGATAGGTACCTATGTTATGTACCAGTTTTTTTCTAAAGCGTAAGTGTATTGTAAGTTCAACGTAATCTATTAACATAGCTACCTACCTGTATTCTTAGAATTCGTTTTAGACTGACAGTGACATTAGTGACTAGGGACGACGATCTAAGATCGATTAATCGAAGAATCGATTTTTCAAGTCCAATAGATCGATTTTTTTAACCGAAAAAATCTGATTTTACTGATAAGAGATCATTTAATATCTTTCTTGTTTTTCATAAAATGGATTGCACGTTCTTCTCCATAGAGATCTACTTCTTGGAACGGGCATCTACGGTACTTTCACAGTTTTTATGTCTTGTGACTGGGACTGTTACAATACAATATTTATTTATTTCTCTCAGAAAAAGGTACAATAAAATTGGTTCATGGAATAGGTTAGATCAGAGCAACCTTTGTGAGAGCTGGAGTCTATAGTGGGTACGGGACCTGTATGACAGATCTCCAGGCTCTCACCCTCTTGGATTAATGTAAAAAAGTTAAGACTATGTATATTTATTAGTATACACTGAAAATGAGCTGAGAGGCAAAATTAAAAACAAAAAAAGGGGGTCTGTGAAGAGTGTGTAATGTAGGGTGTATCTGTGTGTAATGTGTTTATGAGTATGTAATGAACAATGGGTCTCTGTGTGTGCTGTTTAAATGTGAATGTGTTAAAGTTACAATAGATGTATGTGTGTGTGTGTGTGTGTGTAATAAAATGTAAAGAAGTCATTAGAAGTGTATACGAAGAAAATATTTTAGTTGTGGAAATGTAGACGTTATTTAATTATAGTTAAAATATTTTCAGTTTCAACATAATTTAAATCAAGGAGCCAGTTTGTGACTGTTGTCTTACATTTAGATTTACACATAGGGTATATGTTTAAAATTTTGTTTGTATTGTTATATACGTGGCTGCCTAGGAAGCGGAAGAATCGCTGAGCCAAACAACAATTAGTACGGATTGTGGGACAGACAGAATGTTTACGTCGCTGGGAGCTTAATTTAGATGGGTCGTAGGGAGTGTGGCCGTGTGTGGTCATGAGAAGATTAAATATGAATAATTTACGAACAGAAAGAACCCTACAAGTTTTGTAAAGATCTGTGGTAGGAAAGCGGTAGGGTAACCGCCAACCAACCTTCAGGAGAGCTCTTTGAGCACGTTCTAGTTTAAGCATGAGAGTCTTTCCCGAACCACCCCAACTCACTATACAATATTGTATGAGCGATTGGCAGAGGGCCTGATAAACAAGTCTAAGGACCTCAGTGTCAGCAACGTCACGGAGGTTCTTGAAGACATAAATTAATCTGCGCAACCGTTTGGTGAGTATGTCAATGTGAGAACAAAATGTCAAACAATCATCCACGTGTACACCCAAGTACTTAATGCTACTAACTCGGTTTAGATGAGGGCAATTACAGGTGATGCTGTGAGATGAAATGCGAGCACATGAGTGGACTACTAAAGAATTGGAAGAGCGAGAGGGTTTTCCAGCGTTTGTGAGTGAAAAGGTAAGGTAATTCGTTTTCTCAACATTCAAAGTGAGAAGGTTCTGCGCCAACCAATTAGTGACTAAATCGAGTCCGGATTGAGCATACTGAAACACCTCATCCCAAGTGATCCCGGAAAATATGAGGGCAGTATCATCAGCATAGGTGTAGATGGAGGTATTAGGAAGATTTAACTGGCAAAGGCCATTTATATAGATGAGAAAAAGGGTTGGTCCGATAATACTGCCCTGGGGAACCCCGTAGACTATTGGCAGTTCGTCGCTCTTCCAATCACCTATCCTGAGGCATTGTCGTCTGCCAGTGAGATAACTCTTAAAAAGAGAGAGCTGAGTGCCTCTTATGCCGAGTTTTTCAAGCTTGTCAATGAGGGTAGGGACAGAAATCGTGTCGAAGGCTTTCGCCAGGTCCAGGAATACGCCAATGACCTTCTGTTTTCCATCTAGTTTAGAGACAATACAGTTTGTTAGGTCTAACACAGCATCACTAGTGGAAATTCCTGAGCGAAAACCATATTGAGACGGTGAGAGTAGATGATTGTTATTCAGGTATTTGACAAGTCTATTATTCATCAGCCTCTCAAGTAATTTTGATAAAGTGGGTAAGATGGATATAGGTCTGTAGTTGTTCACACGATCTCTGTCTCCTCCCTTATGCACCGGGTGCACTACTGCCAGCTTAAAGGCATTTGGAAAAGTACCTGAAGTAAAGGCTAGGTTAAATAAGTAAGTTAAATGAGGAAGGAGAATACTTTTAAATTTTTTAAGGAATGTGCCTGATATGTCATCAGAACCCACCGCACAGTCACTTCTGAGATTTATAATTAAAAGATCCAGTTCAGATTCATCTGTTGCTAACAGGACAAATGAGTTTTGGTAAAGAAAGAGAAAGAAGAAAAGAAAGAAAATAAGTTTATTTGGCAAGCCATATGCACACAATTACAATAAAAAATTACGAAAATACCATGAAAGATACCGTGTGCCTCACGGCTGTGCCAAAAAGGCTCAGTTCAGCATAAAGCCAGGCCACAGGGAGCCTGACGCTGGTTTTCAACTGAGCCTTGTGAGACGTCAGAGATGCAAATCAGCTTTATAGTGTGTGAGTTAAAATAATTAAATAAAAACAACAAAAAAAGCAATATATGTATAGGTATATAAATATGTGTAACAATAAAATAAAAAGTAAGTACAGATATAAAGAAATATTATACATATAGACATATAAAGATATAATAAATGTGTATAAAATTGTACCGCTAAGACAAAGACAAACTAAACAACTATCAGAAAGACGAATCGCAGATAAGTTATGCAATATACCCACTTCAATGCGTTGTAGGCAGCCGAGCGCGCCGGACAGTTGCATAACAGTCCCTGAAGTACTGTACGTTAGCGCGTAATTACAAATACTTTTTAATAAGTTTACCTAGCCGAGCACCACATCGATTTTACATGTGACTAAACAAAAATATTTAATTAACAACTTGGTGAAAGTAAAAGTCATAATTATATAGATTGCAATTGAACAATAATATTAAAAGGCTAAGACAAAGGAGATCCAAGGAAGAAAGAAATTAAATGGTAAGTGAGACTTCAGTTTTTGAACCAGCCTTACACTACAATAATATTCCTACATAGGTACTTAATTTGCATTTCATACCTACGTACGTCATGTCAAATTATACCCATGTAACATTTGTATCCTGCTGTTCCAGAATACAAAGGTTTTTTGCACGACACAAACATGGATGCATCACAGGAACGACAATGGGGGTATGGCAACATAAAATGTTCTCGACACCGCGGCACCGTGCCCCAATCGCACGCAAGTAGGCCATGCACATTGGGTGAGTTTCATCTACTAATATAACACGCTGAAAACATTGAATAGTGTGGCTTATTATTATTATTTTTATTTATTTATTGCAGGTCTCGTGCCTGGCGATGAAGCTTAGGTGACGCGGGCGAGTGCAGCAGCACCCTAGAAGATAATAATATACCCGCACGTGAGCAATATTAGTTACCTATTGTTATCATTAGAATATTTTAAATTTTAGATTATTTTAATTTTTATTGTTTTAGATTTTTCAAATAGGATAGGTTAAATAATTGATGTATTCTGTGTGATCATATCCAGTTTCCGTTGCGCGTCTATTAGATACTGCCGTAAGCGTTTTCTGAAGGTGCCGATCGTGTTGATCATTCTTATGGGTGGCGGCAGGTTATTCCACACTTTCGATGCTGCGTAACGAAAACTGCCCCTAAATGCTGCTGTGTTGTGGGTCTGTGTTGACAGCTGCTGTGAGCATTGTCGTCTCCCACATTCTCGTCTACCAGCTATCCAACTCAGTTTGTTGTATAAGTAGTCGGGTTTCTGATATTTGACCACGCCGAAGAGAAGACAGGCCAAGTGAAGCTTGCGTCTTGATTTCATTTTAAGCGTGTGGTGTATATTCAAAAATGGAGTAACGTGGCTTCTGGCTGGTATTCCGTAACAGAATCGAGCACAGGCGTTTTGTACCCTTTGTATGAGCTGATCCGTACGAGCTAATAGGCGGGGGCCGTAGACTGTGTCTGCATAATTTAATCTAGACAAGACCAAGGTTTCTACCAGCTGTTCCCGTAATTTCTCTGATAAATAAGGCCTTATCTTGTAAAGAATTTTGAGACGATAAAAGCAGTTACGTACGGAGTCGGCTACATGTTTCTCATAACGAAGGGCGTTATCCATTACAAGGCCAAGATTCCGCGCTTCACTTACTCTCTCAATTTGTTCTCCCATTAGTCTTACGTCTATTGTTGCGGGTAATGTAGCCAGTCGCTGTCTTGTACCAAATATTATATATTTTGTTTTTATTGGGTTCAGTGACAGACAGTTCTCTTCAGACCAGATGGCAATTCTACGTAGGTCATCATTAATCTCCTTGACGGCCCTTTCGTATTCATTTGGTCTAAAGGATATGTACAACTGGACATCATCAGCATATATGTGGAACTTGCAGTACCGGAGGCATTTAACAATATCCGCGCAGTACAAAATAAAAAGTATTGGGCCTAATATTGAGCCCTGCGGGACTCCCCTGACTACAGCTGAAAGAGAAGAAGTAAGTGTAGTGCCGTCGTCAAAACGCAAATCCACATGTTGTTTTCTATTATTCAGATAGCTGCTGAACCATTCTATAGCGCTGGAGTCGAAACCATAATAAGCTAGCTTTGACAATAAAAGCGGAATGTTTATTGCATCAAAGGCGCGGGAGAAATCGAGCAAAACAAGTAAAGTACACATTCCCTGATCTTGGGCACATAATATATTGTCAGTGACATCCAGCAGGGCAGTAGCGGTACTGCGCTGCTTTCTAAAACCAGATTGTAAGTCTGGTAATATGTCATTTTCCTCCAAAAAACTTGTTACTTGGCCGCTGACGGCCTTCTCAAGTACTTTAGACAGGCATGGCAAAATGCTAATGGGGCGTAAGTCCTTGATTTCGGTAGGATTTGTGTTTTTTGGCAATGGTCTAACTGAGGCAATTTTCCATTGATCGGGAAACGTTGACGTTGCAATTGAACAGTTTATTATATCCGTTATTGTGTTTAACGTGTACGGCAGAGTCATATTAAGCATTTCCAAAGTAATGTTGTCGCAGCCTTCCGCGTTACTTTTCAAGCTTGACAAAATACGTGAGATGTCATTTTGGTCCACTGTAGTAATAGTGAAATTTGCGTTGCCATGTCTATGATTCGCATAATAAGATATCAGTGAGTCATTGGCTATGGGGTTCCCGGGAACTGTCAAAAAAGTACTATTTATTAGGTCAGGATCTGTAAAATGGGACGGAAGGTCTTGTCTGGGTCTAATAGGTGATAGGGTAGATTTGATATTTTTCCATAATTTTTTTGGATTTTTAATTTTATTATTTATATTATGTTTGAAGTACGCAATTTTTTCGCTATACAAAGAACTGATTACCAATGATTTTAACTCTTTGTAGTATTTTCTTTTTGAATCTGATTTCGTTTTCCTATAACTAGCAAGTGCTTCATCTCGTAAACGCATCATAACCTTGATTGTATCCGTAATCCAAGGGTACGACTTTTCCTTTATAAAATAAGACTTGAGAGGTGCGTGGGCGTCAAATAGTGAGATTATGTAACTGTTAAATGCCTGTATCATGTCGGTGACGTTGTTGAGTGTAGAAACAATTTCAAGGTTTAGAAGTAACAAGTCTGCAACAAAATTATCCATACATACGTTTTTAAGTGATCTAGATTTTACTACAAACGGTTTAAATTTGTCACGCTTTATGTAAAACTCGCTAATAATAATAGAATGACCGTCAATTGAGGCCAGAGATTTTACCTCAGTATATTTTGCTCTTAGGTCGGTGCACAAGAGGTCAATGAGGGTTTCACTAGATCCTGTGAAGTGCGTAGGAGACGTGACTAACTGTGTAAGATTGAGACAATTTAAAAACTCATTTATTCTTTTAGTTTTAATTCCATTTTGGTCCAGTAAATTTACGTTGAAATCGCCAAGCAATATATAATGATCACAGTTTGCCAGTGAGCTAAGAGAATTGGTCACAGCGTCCAGAAAGAGGACGAGGTCGAGCCATGGCGGGCGATACGCTGTACCTATGGCAATTTTCTTACCATTCAATGAAAGCGTAAGCCACATTTGTTCAATGGATTCGAACCTGGGATCAATGGCGCCAGACCAAGTACGCGCGCTCAGTCCCTTTCGCAGGTAAAAGCCAACACCCCCACCGCGACCCGAGCGCACACTTGCCGGCCGCGGCGTGTGGCGCAGACGATAGCCCGGTACCACCGGAGCGCGCCCCTCCTCCCCTGGCCGTAACCACGTCTCGTTAATAGCTAACACGTCAAAACCATATCTGTCGATTGCACCGATCAAATTGTCGTGGCCTGTACCTAATGAACCGGCATTAAGGAAACCTACTTTAAGTGATTTATCACGTATTGGCATCATTATAATAATAGTAAAGATCTTTTTCGTAATAAAGCAACAATAACATCCTAATAATATGTGCACATTTGTTTATAGTGGTTCCATAAAGCATTCGATTCGTTGCGATTGTATGTAAGTAATTAGTGTAGAAAAGAGATAGTATACAAATAATACGGTTAGTCAATGATACAGGTGTTTGAAAACGGTTAGTAATAGTCATTAATTTTATACATAATAATTTTGTATATAAGTGTTTTGTTATGAGGTGTAGATGAGTAATTTGTGTGTTGTTACAAAACTGGTTTACGTACTGTTCGCCGAGAGAGTGCGCCGCGAGACACACGTTAGCAGGTAAACAACAAAGAATAAAATAGTTAAAGAAACATAAAAAATCTTTTAAAACAATTTTTGCTAAATCTAAATTAAACAAATGCATGGTTCTAACTAAAAAAGCTAGTAGAAAGTGAAACAGAAACGGAAAAACAATACTATTTAGTTCCAACTTCGCTGCATCCCGGTGCCACACCATAAACGCGCTGTATGTCAGCCATACGGCGAATATGACAAGCGGAGTCCCCAGGCTTGTATCGAGCAAGAATACGCCCCCTTTTTGCCCAGATGTATTGCCAACCAAGGCGACCGCCGACCTCACGGGCGGCCCGAAACAACTCCCGGTTAAATTTTGTCAGGCGCTCGTTCACGTAGAAGCGTGTCGCTGGGCCCGGCAGGTCAAGGTCTGCAGTAGTCATGCCGCGTCGGACTCGTGCTCCTTCCAGCAGCTCATCCCGCAGATCACGGCGCGCGAGCCGCACGACGAGGAAGCGCGGGCGGGTCTCCACCGGCGCCGTCGACTGCGTAGCGTTGATGCGCCTGCCTCCTACACGCTCAGCGCTCACTATATCGCGAGCTTCGATTTTTACGCCCATCTTGGACGCAACCAACATTACTGTGTGGGCAGGATTTTCGCCACTGGTCTCTGGAATGTTCGTGATCTGTATGTCGTTTGCGAGCAGCTCCTGATCTCGCTCATTCAGGTCACTCCGCAGTTGCGCAAGCACCTCGTCCACATCTGGCGAACCTTGGGCCTGAACCGGTTTATAGTTTTCTACAACTGTAACCCTCTCCTCCAAATTACTCAACCGGTCGTTCGTTGCCTTTACTGAGGACCTCAGTTGAGACAAATCATCCCGTAGCAGCTGGAATTCACTCCGTACTGTGCTCAGTAACTCTTCCTTGAACATCTTTAGCTCTTCCCTAAGAAGGTCCAAGCTAAATTCCTGAGTGACGTCCAAGGCCGTATTATTTATGGGGCTGGTGGTATCCATAAGGTTGACCAGGCTTTCCTCATGCGGGCCTGGTGTTAGTCCCCTAACTGGTGTCTCAGCCCTGTTGTCCCTTACCACGTTCTTATTGCATTCTGGGCATTGCCAGGCGGTCGAAATTGGGCTGGTATGTGGTATTTCGACGCACAACCGATGATAGTGGGCCCTGCATCGAATGCACCTAGCAGCCTCTGCCGGTGAAAGGAACTTGCCGCATCCACCGCACTTAGCCATAATTATTATCAACGAAACGTACGATCGGTTTAAGTAGTGCGTTGAAGCGACAACAGATGGCGCTGTACTCAGTAATACGTTTATGGCAGTTTCACGGCGTCCACGGTGTGAGTAGACACCATAAGATATTGGCAAGTAACGGTGTAAGGTTACGCACACACTGGAGATAGATCACTAGGTTTTATATTTGTATATCAAAGAAAGTGAGTTTATTTTCCACACGGTATCGGGTATACAAACACTTGTTTACAACTGGTACATTGTTTTTAAAGTTTTGTTTTTATTAACACGGCACAAAAAACCTCGATAACAATTGTAGATGTATATTGCACTATTGAATGTCTTTTTATAATAAAGTTTCAAAAATTAAACACTTGTTTTTATTTTAACAGCGAAAAGTGTACAGAGCACGTATAGCAGATTTGACATCCGTGACGTCACTCTGGTACGCTTGCAGATCATCAGATAGATGGTTGGTGGTTGCGGAGATAGGTATGTTTTCCGCTAAAGTACGTCCAATATTTGCAAAGTAAGAGTTTACTTCATTAACGCTCCGCTCTGGGTCTGTAGATGAGAGGAGACCGTTGGCATGGGTTTTGACTTTTGCAGTATGGGTAATAGTTTTTACAGCCTCCCAGAGTTTTTTATTATTATTTTGTGCATCACTGATTTGAGCTTTGTTGTAATTATTTTTTGTAGTTTTAATCAGCTTAGAACAGTAGTTTCTGTATCTTTTAAATGTTGTTTGTAAAATTTCATTTTGGGGATTTTGTTTAAATTTCTTATGCAAATTGTCACGATTTTGTAGGCATCTTAGGAGCCCTGGAGTCATCCAGGATTTACTCAACCTTTTGCGGTTCGGCACTACTTTCATTGTTGAGTTTTTAATCACGATTTGATTGACAGTATAAATAAATAAATCTGTGGCTTCGTTAACATCTGGAGAGGCATATACAGGGTTAAAATCTGCCTGGAGTAGGTCCAGTTTAATCTTGTCATAATCCAGTATCCGTGTTTTCCTTTTTTTATGCTGAGAATAATAGGATTTGTTAAGGTTATCAAGGAAAAGTAAAATTGTGTCATGATCAGTTATCGAGGTATTGGCGACGAAACAAAAGGCAGGTTTCCGCGTCTTCAAAATTAAGTGGTCCAGACAGGAGTTATTGTGACGCGTGGGGAGTGTGTGTGCCGGGAGCATGCCGTGATAAGCTAGCATAGTCAGGTACTCAGTTGCACGGTAGTCATCACTAGTGTCAAGGATGTTAATATTTATGTCACCGGTTAAAATAATATTTGTATAGGTGGAGACAGATTTCAAAAGTTCATTTAAGGAATCCAAAAACGCAGTGACATTACGTATAGCTGGTGGACGGTAAATTGAAATTATGACGGTATCATTATTAAGTTTTATTAATAAGCAATTTGCGTCCTGAACCATTGGCTCGGAGACATACACCTGAAGGTTGGAACGGAAAAACACTACTACACCCTCATTTTGCGATGTATGTTGACTGGTAGCAGCCAGTGTATAATCACGCAGTGAAGGAAGGGGAGGAGAATTGAAAAGCCAACATTCCGTGAGAATAATTAAATCCCAGCATGTTCCACTTCTTTCCAGTAGTGTAGTCAGGCCATCAAAGTTCTTATTTATGCTTCTTATGTTTTGACAGAAGAGCGAAAGAGCATTACTGTGTAGGCCAACAATCTGATTACAATCTTCGATCATACAGGTGGAGGAGTCAGCCACTGAAATATTGTCCAGATCTGTTTGAATGTCACGTAGATTATCGAATTGTACAAGCGGGGTTATTTAACGTTAAACAAATTTGGTCAAGATTCAAAACGGCGGCGCCATGGGCAAAATAAAATAAGTAGGAATTTTTTATTGCATCTATACGCGTATAGTGCATGGACAGGTTAATGTATATAGCTGAAAATACATATAGACGGTTTACATAATATATTGTGAATGATCGGGTAGTGACAGTGAGTAAGACTGTGTGTGGGTTAGTGTAGTGCTGAGTGGAGTGTAATACATGCAAAATATTGAAAAAAGTTAAACAATTATAACAAAAACAAAAGAGTAAACTAGTAAATTTTAAGGCAGAACTGAGTCACAAACTGTTGGGTATCAAATTAAGTAGATCGTTTTCGGAGTTAACACAGAACGGAACTGAACTTGCTGTCTTTTTTATATATATCTTCCCATGACTCGGCCAACAACTATCACATTTTCCATCTTTCTGTAGTTTTCGGCACAAGTAGTAAAGATGTTTGCCGTAGGTGGTAAGAGATTCAGACACATAAATAGGTATACGAGGGCCCGGCAACTCAATACTGGTCGTAGATAATTTGTTGGTTCCGTTCAGTTTATTAAAAGTTTTCGTGGCTTTTAACACACTTTCCTTTAAGGCTGATGAGTGAAATTCAGCGACAACAGTACCAATCGTTTGTGAGTCTTTTTTTGGCTTTAATCTGTAGACATTCTTGACTTCAGAGGGTTTTATTTCCTGGTTAATAGCTGCTCCAATTTTAGACAAGTTATCTGTTAGAGATTCTCTGTTTTCAGAGACAGAAACAGGCAGATTATTTATCTCCAGAATGGCCGAGCGGGAACAGCGTTCCAGGTAATCAATTTTAGTTTCTAAAAAGCGCATCTGCTTTTTGATGTTACAGTTTTCTCGTTCAGTTGCTTCTAGTCGTACGAGTAATTCGTCGTACTTTCCGGAGACAAACTCCACAGAAGCCTGGATCTTTGTGTTCTGTTCGGCTATTTCATCCATAGTACATTTAATACACTCCAATTTCAAATTTTGTTTGGACTCAAAATCAGAAAACAACTTAGTAATCTCGGATATGAGCTGAGTATTGTCCGGATCGCTTCCCTCATATTTATCATCAGCGAGTCGACGACGCGTTCTGCGGCCCAAGTTATTAACGAATAAGTCCTTCATCGGCTCCTGATTTCTCGAATGAGAGCTCAAAGCAGGGTCAGAGAGTGCTGAGTGGAGATTTGAGGCAGGAGGCGATTTCCCGAGCGGCGGTGATCTACGCGTAGCCATATTATTAATACCTCAGAATATTCAATCGAGGTAAACAAAGCGCGCACACGCAAAAGAGAATGTCTCGACCTTTGGTCCTTAACCCCTCTCCAAAGCAGGGCTACCGTACCGTATGTTGAATAGGTAGGCGGTGCGTTTACGCAATAATGCTCCAAAGTTGGAGTGATAGATATTGCTAATTACTATTGTTGTCGCACTCACTCAGGTACTAATGTGTCGGCGCCGCAGCAATCGCCTCCGCACCTCTGGTCGCCTGGTACACTCGATGTTATTTATTTATGAATTATTGACTTTAGATATAAGAAATATTGTAATAAAATATAATAGCGACACGTCCGTACAGCGCAGGGTCCAAGAGGGGAGAGGAGTGTAGCACCATAACTTTTGTAGTGTTTAATAATATTCCTTTGATTGTCTATGACAATTCAAAAGTGCCTGTAACTGGCCTACTTGAAATAAATACTTTGATTTTGATTTTGGATAATATTTACATTATAAATGTAAACTTGAAAAATAAAATCGACTTTTTAGAAATCGATCTACTTATACGATTTTTCGTAAGTCGATACATTGGCTTACGATTCGAATTGATTTAAAATCGATATAAATATAAGGAAATTAAAAATTCAGTCGATCGATTACAATCAATTGGCCATCCCTATTCTATAACCGCACGACATGACGTTTGGTGAAGATGGCGGCCATTGATGTTATTAGTTGCGTAAAATACTTTTTATTGTTCATTTTGGCATACAGCTAGTCCGTGTTACAAAAGTATTTGCAACTAATATAATAAAATAGACAGTTATTTATCGTGTATTCCAATACATTTTGTTGCATAGGGCCATTCCGGACATTGTCCTTTAGCACTTTAAAGCTTAATATTTCACAAACGAATTTTTTTATCAAAAAATTGGTAATGGAAACTATAATTTTTTTTTAAAGACCTATTTAATGATACCCCACACTAAGGGGTACGCGAGAAAGAAAAAAAACATCCCCTCCTTACGTGTACAGGAGGTACCCTAAAAAAAAATATTTTACGAGATTTTATTTTACCACTTTTTCGGCACAACAAATCCGTATATTTACACCAAATTACAGCTCTCTAGTACTGTGCGTCTCTGAGCTAAACTGCGGACAGACGGACGGACGGACGGACGGACGGACGGACATGGCGAAACTATAAGGGTTCCTTGTTGACTACGGAACCCTAAAAACAGACCAAAAATAAGTCACTATTATCGAAATTTAGAACCGAAAGAAACAGTTTAACTGAACCTAAAATAGAATAGATATTTTTCCTCACTGTTTATGTTGTACTAAGTACAACATAATTTTTGAGATAAGTTGAGAAAGTTAGAATAACGAACAAAATATTACTAAGCTTTCCGAATAAAAACGAATATGGTATTTTGTGGCTCAATTCGCTTTGAAATCTAGCGTAGAATCGTAGCGGTCGTAGCGGTCGTAGCACGTAGAACCGTAGCGTTCGTAGCACGTAGAACCGTAGCGGTCGTAGCACGTAGAACCGTAGCGGTCGTAGCACGTGGAACCGGTAGCGGTCGTAGCACGTAGATCCGTAGCGTTCGTAGCACGTAGAACCGTAGCGGTCGTAGCACGTAGAACCGTAGCGGTCGTAGCACGTAGAACCGGTAGCGGTCGTAGCACGTAGAACCGTAGCGGTCGTAGCACGTGGAACCGGTAGCGGTCGTAGCACGTAGAACCGTAGCGTTCGTAGCACGTAGAACCGTAGCGGTCGTAGCACGTGGAACCGGTAGCGGCCGTAGCAAATAGAACCGTAGCGGTCGAAGCACGTAGAACCGTAGCGGTCGTAGCACGTGGAACCGGTAGCGGTCGTAGCACGTAGAACCGTAGCGTTCGTAGCACGTAGAACCGTAGCGTTCGTAGCACGTAGAACCGTAGCGGTCGTAGCACGTAGAACCGTAGCGGTCGTAGCACGTAGAACCGTAGCGTTCGTAGCACGTAGAACCGTAGCGGTCGTAGCACGTGGAACCGGTAGCGGTCGTAGCACGTAGAACCGTAGCGTTCGTAGCACGTAGAACCGTAGCGGTCGTAGCACGTAGAACCGTAGCGTTCGTAGCACGTAGAACCGTAGCGTTCGTAGCACGTAGAACCGTAGCGGTCGTAGCACGTGGAACCGGTAGCGGTCGTAGCACGTGGAACCGGTAGCGGTCGTAGCACGTAGAATCGTAGCAGCTACGCGTTGCTCTTGGATACTCTCGTAGCCAACATATTTCGATAATTTTTTACCAGGACAGCAAAAGTTAAAGAGGGCTAAACTATATTTTCAGAATACGATCTTACACGGCCTTACCGTGAGTGACGTCACCAAAATGACGTAATAGCAGCAGGAGTCTTCAGGATTTTTGTTCAAACTACTAGGATATCAGAAATAACAAGAACATGCAGAAAACAAACTAACGTCCCGTGTGTGCGGGGCGGAAAATGTGAGGGCCAGGAGTAGTGTATTTCTATTTCATTTTATTGTGTGGCGGAGATGTTGTTAGAGAGTGACGGAAGAGTGCGAGCAGGTCAAACAGTGTGCAAAAGGGGTGGAGCGATAAGCTATGATTGACGTTCACGTGAGACGAGAAAACATCCACGAAAAAGGGTGACTAAATAAAAACATTAGTATGCAAAAACTTAAAAAAAAGTATGAAGTTTTTGTCACACTAATCGTAAATAATATACAGTGTGTTTCTTTAAAATGGGACAAAAGGGAAAAATCCGAATCCATAAGAGATACGGGAAAACTTTCTTAGAAACCTTTAGCTCTTTTTTGATGTTGACAATTTTAGTGTTTTTATTTTTTTGGTCAAGTGTGAGTTGTCCACAGAAATGAGTGAATTTGGCCAAATTTTTTTTTAGTGCCGTACGACGCTGTTTCATGTAAGGATCATTTCGTCACAGTCGTAGAACAGAGACGGTTCTGTAAATCAGTGACTTTACAGTACGGCGCTTTAAAGTTTTCTAATGGAGTTTAAGGGTATATTTTAGAAACCGCTGATCCGCTAAGCTTGAAATTTGGACATGTTGTTCTGTTTCTGAACTTTTATAATCTGACCTACAAGATAAATTCCTAAAACGGGTAAATTTTATAAAATATCATTGTTTTATGAAAACTTGTGTGTCGTATGTTATCATACGTCGTTGTTTTGCGGATTTTTCTCGTAATTACATGACGCAAAGTGGTTTCCGTCGTTGTTCTAGGAAAATCTGCACAAAGAAATTAATATTATGGGGCATGCAATATAGCCTAAGAGATTAAATAAAAATAAGCTAACGTAATAATTAGTGCAAAGCGAAGGCCACGCGCAACCTTACTCAGAACATGGGCGGAACTAACAATCCGACAGGCGCTCACGGGTGTAAGCGGGGCGCGGGGAGTAGGGGGCAGCGTAGTACATGGGCGAATAGAATATTACGTCATTTTACTGCGTTAGGAAATCAAATCCGTCAGTATTCCTAGTCAGTATCTGAGTTATTTTAAATAATATTTAAAAAAAGAGCTATTGGCTAATAAAGCACGGCATATAAGTTCATTTTACGTAAAAAAGCAAAAATTGAAAAAAATCAAAACCGTCGTTGTTCTACGACTACGACGATTTCATTGTATCACAAGAAATAAATCGGGACGGCGGAAGTTGGTCAAATTTTGCAAAATATTTTTTCATACAAATTGTTTGAACGAAAAAATTATCACTTTTTTTATGGTGTTATTTGATTTAGTGTATATTAAGGATCATTTCATTCTATCGGAAGGAAAATGTCTGGGCAACAGAAGTGGGTCAAATCTAATGAAATACTGACTACTACTAATAAACTGCGCCAGCGTAACGAAGCCGTTCGGAAAGCTTCAGGATTCCGTGCGGAAAGCTTCGGGATTCCGAACGAAGGTACCAGGGCAATATAAGCTGTCAGTAGTGTGTAGTGTGAATATTCCTACGATTGTACAAGCTCTCTCAAATCACGACTTATCCAGGGTGTTGTCCGAGGGTTAGAGTGTTGGAACCCCAAATCTTCGCCCCTCTCAGCCACGCCAAGCCAGTGGCTTTACGCGCTCGTAGCGTGACGTGCTCACGTAGACGGTTCGAAAATTTCGAGCGAAGGTACTAGGGTAATATAAACTGAAACAGGTGTGGTTATTATGACTGTACGAGTACAGGCGGCTGTCGGTAAAAAAACCATCGTAGTTATTGTATTCCTTAAATAGCTTTTGGACTATTGTGAGTCAGAACTTTTAAGTTTAAATACGTTTCTGTTATAACAAGTTATATTCAAAACACCTCTTAGAATTACTAAAACACGATATTTTTCAAACATCAAAAAAAATTAAAACCCTTATCTAAGTATATTCATTTTAGTTTTTTTTTGTTTAATAATCGGTCTTAAATAGTTGTCTGTGACAGAGTTTCTTGCTGTGCATTTCTGGCTTATACAAGCCAGCTACGAAGCTACGAAAATTGTCGACTCTCGTAGCTCTCGTAGCACTCGTAGCGTGTGGCGTAGTCAATGACGATACCATTCGGAAAGATTCAGGCTTCCAAGCGAAAGTACTAGGGTAATATAAACTCAAAGCGGTGGAATTATTTCGATCGTTATCTATGCTTTAGTTATGATTTTTCGTGTATTCCGTTATTAATATTATGTACATACTTTGATTATTTTATTAGGGTATTATTTTGATTTATACTTGACTAAAGTATATTGTAACAAAACTACTATAAGCACTATCTTGCATGACGTGCGTACGGTGACGTAATTATTGGGAAATGTTCAGGATTTCGAGCGGAGGTACTAGGATGACATAAAGCGATGCAGATGTGGTTATTAAAACTGTTCAAACTGTTCTAACTTGCCCTATAATTCTACATGTTACATCTACACAGTATTTTTGTTGTGCTATTGCAGTTTTAACTTCATAATTATTTTCTTTAAATGCCAAACGACTATAAAGTGGCCCGTTTCTTTTATCGTTTTTGTACCGTTTTTGTTTAACCTAGAGGCAGAAAGCTATTTATATATTTAAATCTTAATTGTGTTGAGAAAATGATTAACAGAAGAACAAAAGAAAAAACCAAGAATATTTGCTCTTAACTACAATGAAACGCATTATGATATGTAATGCAATTACAGTATGTTGAAATGTAATGAAATAATGTGCAATCGTGACAGTGCAAGCTTTGGCTGTTGAGACTGACCTTACTTGTTAACTAGAGAGAAAGAAAAAAGAAAAATGTTAATTTGACATGCGTCACATAAGTGCACACAAGTTATTTTTATGACAAAAGGAAAGTTATCGTGTGTTTCACGCAATATAAATATTTCAACTAAAGGTTTTTACATTGGGTTTTAATAAGAACGATTTTTATCCGATAACAGCTTTTTCTGAACATGGCCTTATCGTTCATTGACGTCTATACAAACATTTAAAGACTATTATCGCGAAAATAAACGACCGAAAATAAATATCGTTAGTGAGGCCCGGCTATTTTACAAAATTGTACGGCAACACGACGTGGCATCCATTGCACAAAATAGCGTTGGTGACGATGTTTGGCACGTCCAGAAAAGCGCTGGTCCCATCCCGTTGTCAATGGTTCCGCACATCAGTTGCACGAAACGTTGCCGAAGTGTGTATGGTCATGATTTTGATACCACGTTGCGTCTCCGTCTCAGCCCCGTGTCATCCCCGTATCATCCCCGTTTCATCCCCGTCTCATCCCCGATTCATCCCCGTCTCATCCCCGTCCCATACTCAATGAACAACCTTTAAACTACAGAATATTGCGATTTTCCACATTACCTCCTTGTCCTTAAACTGGTCCCTGTACATGTTGAGTCTTAGATTGATGAGCGCCACACGCTTGGCGATGAGTGCTGCTTGCGCGGCCTGTAGTGGCGCCACCGTGTTCTTCATCACCGTCGCTCTCTTAACCAAGTTGCGCCATTTCTCAGGCAGCATATCCAGCTAAACAAACATTAGCAATCAGTTTATACTATGAATGATACTCTTTCACTCAAAAACTAGGTACTGGATGAATTTAGATAAAAGAGTTTTGGAGATTTTTGTATGGAGTGTGGTCCTAGCGGTTGCCTTTATGATTTTTTAGAATGGCGATGCACAACGAACGAATAAATCTTTAGATACTTCTATCTTTAAAAAAATTTGGCTATCTACACTTAGAAAAACGAAACATAAAATCGACCATAATGTCCTAAAGTGAAAAGAGTCTAGTTTCAAAATTTATTCGCGGAAGTACTAGTCGAAAACTGAACCTTGGAGAAACAACTCTGTTTTCTCCCTGTAGGTATTTTGAATTATGACGACTTAATTACATAATATAAAACCTTCAAACACCTTTGTGGGTACATACACCCATAGTTTATAAAAAGATTTTCTTATCTCGGTATCACGTTGTCGTCGGATAATACCGCGTTATTCAAGTGGGCAACGCCATCAACTGGTATTAAGCTAGTGATATATTTATAACCCACTCTCGAAATCACTCACGAGGAAATTATTCATGATTCTTATGTAATGAGCTAAAATGACCCACGTTTACGTACGAGGTAGTTTCACTCTCGAGCTTTAGTTTGCAATTATAGTGGTGCGGGGCGGGCAGCTGGAGCGGGTGGCGGGTCACGAAACAGACTAGATTTCCGCTCAAACCGCTCGCCCGCACTTGGTGCACCTTAGTCAAAAACTATGTGTTTGCGTTACCCGCCAGCGGATTCCGATGCCCGCCCCGCTGCCACTGCAATTGCACACTTAGCGAGGGAGTAAAATAAGCACTGTACTTAATTGGAAAAATGTTTAAGTCCTAATTTGCTTACCAATGTATGTATAGAGTACTGATGTTCCTTCTCACCCTGGCATCCCGAAAGCATTAACATTTCATACATCAATTAAATTAAATACCTTTTATTATTTTAAATGAGTTAACAAAATGTTCCTTCTGTGAAGTTAATTTTTTATCTTATAGCATTTCTTTAAGGTAATATCGGACCATATTCTTATAGACTAAAAGTACAATTTGTTCTATAATTTCTTCAACAAATTAGTATTTTTGCCAGATATAAGCCAAAAACAGGACCAAATAGCATATACTTACATAATATCATATCATACCTGTTCATAGGTTTCTTCAGGGAAGTCAACACCGTATTCCTTGAGCACATCAATTATATCTCTAAGTGGCTCGAACATATGTTGGGTATCAGCGTCTATCTTAGCGCGAATCTCATTGAGAACCCCCATAACCTTCAGAAGACCTTCATAATCATCTTCCGCTAGTTCCACGTCCAACTCTTTGGTCGCATAAGCTATGAACGCTTCAAGGTCATCCAAGCTAAAAGAATCAATCCTAATAAGTAGTATTTTAAGAGCGTATTTCATATGTAAGCATGTCGTCAGGCGATCTTCAAATTTGTCACATCGGAAGATCTTTAAATTAGTTACAGAAGTAGGAGCCCCGCTTTGCAGGGCTCCTAATTATAGGTGGTTTAATAAAAAAATCCTAGTATAATACCGTTTGGGGTTAAACGCTCTTAAAATACTGACTTACTCACCTTTTATGCACGTGTTGTTTCAAATCTTCCTTATAGAGGTTGCTCCATTTGCATATGATATTCATGATGGCTTGGTTGAGCCGCTTCAAGTCCAATTTCAACCATCCGTTGACTAGATATTCGGTCGGCAACGACTCTACTTCATCGTACATTGCGTTGTACTTGTTTATCTGAAAATGTTCACGATTTACTACATCTGAAGAAGTGATAGACAGTAAGACCAAAAAAACGATGGAAGTACTATGTGAAAAACGATATGGTTAATAAGTTAATCAGTCAAACAAGATTTTATTACGTGGTAATAGAAGGAAATACCATTTAAACCAAAGTACTCGTCAAGACGAATCAAACGAGTCAACTCCACCATCAGATGAGCTCCATTTTATCACAATATTGCAGTGTCACGTGATAATAAACAGTGAAAAATTTCAGCTCAATTGACAACCAGGAATTAGTGTGCCTTTAACTTGCGAGGTTTTGTTATAGATAGACAAAAATAAGTGAAACTAAATAAAAGCATTCTCTTACCATAGCAATGTATAAAACTACCAAATCCGCCTATCCATTATCGTCTAACGTGAAAACGCTCAATACAAGATCAAGTAACAGATATGAAAATATATGGATTAACGTTCCCTGCGCCATCACTTTCAAAGAACTTTCAGCTGGTGCTTTGGAGACCTAAAAGATCTCGAAACTAACCTACCTTTTGGTGAGTGTGAGACCTAATCAGTCTCCTAAAGATACAGTTTTGAAAATAATTTATATCTTCCAAAAAAACAATCAAATATATTTTGAAGTTTTTGTGGGTGAAAGATAGCCTATTGCTTTATATTTTGCTAGGTTCGCACGCAGTTATGACATTTGAATAAACTACAAATACCAAAAAAAAATATGATATCGATTGTATCTCGTATACCGCAACCGAAGATAGTTCAATATGTGTAGTAAGTAGTGATGGGAATAAAATAATATCTCAGTTGATGTCGATTGAAAAAGTTTCATTTTCTTTTTAGGTGCGTCAAACATTCCATAATCAGAATCACTGTCATTATTAGCCAATGGGGGGTAAATTTGAACATTTTCCAAAAATTTTATTTTACTGGACGATGCAGCAGTATAATCCGGCGTTGATTTTTTGTTATAAATCTCACCAAAATAAATAAATTTTTTACACTTTTTTCTTTTAAAAGCACTCATTGTATAACAAAAATGATAATCAACACGTAGGTATAATACGCGAGTGTTATTTCGCAAACGTGCGCGCGAACTCCAACGTCGATGCTAGGACAACACTAAAACGAGTCAGGCAGCGCCCGCGCCGCCCATCTTCCCTCTCTTGCGTCTACGAGGCGTACGATTCCACGAGTACCGACATATCTCCTAACGCAAGGAATGAAAATAATTACAGTACTGTGCGTTAGGGACCTAATCCATCTCTAATTTCTTTTTTAATGTCCTTGAATTCAGCTTTAAGTAGGAAGCAAATATGTATATTTGTCCTACTCATACCTAAAGAACTTTACACGTTAGATCCTCCCGCAAGGAGTGAAACAACACGATTATGTTCAACGCACAATACAAAAGTCCTGCAAGAGATCTGATAGATCTCGTAATGCAACGAACGTGTTAAACTATTGGAGTGCGTATGAGCCTCCCCGGGTAACGTCGACACCGTCCTCCTCTACTATACGTCTCGCGCATCCTGGGCAGTCAGCGATTCCTCACGCTGATTGGCTATTCCTTTCACCACGACGACAATGACACCACTATCATCATCATCAGACAGAAGACGTCCACTGCTGAACAAAGGCCTCCCCCTTAGGCTAGCCACTTGATTCCATAGGTTGCCCGCGACTCTCACGATAACACCGCTATCAGTTCGAAAAATATAGAAAAAATACAATTTGACATTACCTCCGCCTGATACTGTTCGAGCGTAGGCTTCACCTCCGGTGGATCACATCCATTCTCAAATCTGTATCTATCAAACTCCTCCGGCGGTATAAGACGGCCGTACTTCAAGAACGCCGCCAGAGTTTCTTGTCTGTCTTCCAACCATAATGGACGGTACTTGTCATATTTCTAAAGAACAAACGAAGGCCCATAGGTTACGAAGCTGGCCCTTTAGACAAACAGCAGACGAAAATAGTTACCGCTCAGCTGCAGTCACTAATACATTTTCAACTTTATACCCCAGAGGGTAAAGTTGAAAATCTATTGAAGTTTACAGATCGTTTTCGTTTGTTTCGTTCGTTATCGCTCAGCAGTCTTTAATAGATTTTCAACTTAGTGTATAAAGTTAAAAAATTGTATTAGTGACTCCTGAGCGATAACGATTGTCGTTTGCTGTCGCCTGCTATTTGTCAATAGGGCCTGAATAGGCTAGGGGAAGTGCACACGAAGTTTCCGCCGTTAACGAAGACACGGGTACGAAAGTAATTTACGCCAAAATTATTTGGTTTTTCCATCAGGAGTTTTTAAGTAGCATCCACGGAGGCTGTATTTGTGCCAGAGTGCAATAAGCTCGTCCTATAATTTACATGGGCCTTTACCATAACTAGAATCTGGGTGTACTATTAAATACGCCCATGCCTTTACATGTATGTGGTTATTTAAGAATTAAATTATGAAAAGAGTATGTACAACTGAATTAATAACTTCCTCTTTAATGAAGGTAGTTAAAAATGAAACTTACACCCGCATAAGCGACTATATCATTGATGCTATTTTCAATTCTCTTCAGCATTTCATGGTAGAGATCAATCATGCCGGTCTCTTCAACTAAATCATCTGAAACAATAACAGACAAGCAATCATTAAAGTATGTATACGCATAAACGCATGCGTCGCGCATCGTAAAGATTTTTTAAGAAAGGAAAAATCAGCTGCGAGTGGGACTCGAACCCGCATCTTCTGGATAAGTAACCGCGGACGCCAATGGAATAATCTCAAACTATTCCCGACACTATTCCAAGAGATGGCGCAATATTACAATGGAACGTTCAAACAAGGGAATGAAAGATTCGCCTTCGACAAGTGGAGTCACGATAGCCTAATTGATAAGGCGTCTGGAGTACTTATCCAGCAGACGCAGTTTCTAGTCCCACTCGCAGCTATTTTTCTTTACATTATAGCATAATCACAGTGCCGAAAATTTATAAGTGATCTCCATTACCGTTCACTAATGCAGTCATAAGATCATCAAGTGTACTGTTCTGTGATTTACATTACTTAAGTACATTTTCTAAACCATAACCCATCTTATAATAAGGCCATATAATTCTCGTGCCTGAATTGGGGTTAGAAAATAATACCTTCATACGAAGCTATAGGGACGACTTCCGGGTCTATCCTAGGGAACATCGTGGTCTGCAAGAACATGTCTTTCATCATCTCCATCAACGTACAGAACAGGCCCTTCTCGTCCATCACGTCCAATGATGGCGTGAAATGTATGTCTGAAATAAGGTATAGGTACTGTGAAGGTTTTGGTTCACCATCAAACCTCAAAAGATGCAGGCTGGAGTAGTTTTACTACTGGTTGTTCTGCCGCTCAAATAGGATTAAAAATATTGTGAAACTGACAAAAAATGTATCTGAAATCCGGTCACAATGATGATATTATGGCGAGATGAGATGGCGGCCACTGCATCTGTGCAAGCGAGACTCATTATATTTACGCGGGAGTGACAGAGACAGGTAATAATAGGTCAATGTACGAAATTCCTCCTGTTTTGTAACCGGACTTTAGACTAAGATTATGTTAGGTAATGTTATTATAAGGTTTTCTTATATTAGTGCCACACTGACGAGAAATACCGTTCATTCGCGATGACAGACGTTCATACTAAAATTTGAATTCAATTATCGCGATATTTAACGGCAATCCCTGGTAGATCAAGTGCACAAAACACATGAATTTAAAGAGATCTAGTGTAATAATCCCTCCAGAGCCTACTCAGAGCGACTACTCGTTTAAAAAACGATTTTACACCTATTAAAACCGAAAACATACGCACATAAACAAAGATTTACCTGGATCAATGAGTTCCGCAATCACTTCCATGAATGCAACTCTCGGTCCTTTTTCTAAGTTGGTATTTTTCTCGAACAAATCTAAACTACACTGCACAGCTTTCATTACTTGTCGAGAAACCTAAAACAAAACATTTTGACATAATACAGAACAAGATGATGCCTTAAAACAGTTTTTTTTTTCATTTGAGATGGGATTGCTTTGACTCTAGTCTAGGACAGAGGTGACTGCTGTGTATCTGTCGTCAGTACATACTACATTGATTTGTAAACTATCTTCTACTTTTAAAAACACCGCTGTCTTATCATTTGGTCGGTTGAATGATTCCCATAACACAGGATTTTTCCTAGCATGGGGGTCATTAATCTATTTTTTTGATCTTGTTTTTTAAGTACTATGTCTGTGTCTACATTATTCATGTACAAATGATGACAAATAAATTATTATTATTAAATTATTATTACCTGGGGGGGTATTACAACGTCTTAAAACCAGGCTTATTCCGGCGAGTGAAAGTGACAGAGCTATACAAGTCGTCTAGCGCCATCTCGTTCACTCACCCCGTACCCCCAAGGGGGGTATTACAACGTCTTAAAACCAGGCTTATTCCGGCGAGTGAAAGTGACAGAGCTATACAAGTCGTCTAGCGCCATCTCGTTCACTCACCCCGTACCCCCAGGGGGGGTATTACAATGTCTTAAAACCAGGCTTGTTCCGGCGAGTGAAAGTGACAGAGCTATACAAGTCGTCTAGCGCCATCTCGTTCACTCACTGGAACAAGCCTGGTTGTAAAACGTTGTAATACCCCCCTGGTGGCTTACCATGACGTCTTAAAGCCAGAGTAGTTCCAGTGAGGAAAAGAGGTGGCGCTAGACGACTTGTACCTATAGCTCTGTCTCTTTCCATTACTGGAACTACTCTGGCTTTTAGACGTCATAGTAGGCCACCAGATATCTCATATTTTAAGGCGCTCCCTCACCGCGAGCATTCACCTGTAATGTAACATAAAACTGCGCATCTTGATGTTGTCTTCGAATGTTCGAATCTGTTACAGCTTGGCCAGAACGTCTTGAAACGGAACTAATCTTTTTGTTTGCTGACAACGTTTTAAAATCTTTGATATTTGATGTAAACAAAGAACGCAGCTGGCTTGTTAGATTTATTATTGTGCCATAAAACTAACGTAATAAGTGGAACAAAAAATAAGTTCATTCAAAGTGCTGGTAGCGAGAGCACAGTAGCGACTTCCGGTTTTCTACTCTAATTTGCCAAGCTACACATTACAGGTGAATGCTCGCGGTGAGGGAGCGCCCTAACAGGTTGTCCCGTATTCCAGGCACAAACTTACGAGATGCTACAAAAATACCCTTTGTGAGAAACGTACAGGCATAAATGATTTTACAGAAAGTTAATTTATTTTTTCAAGTTTTTTCATGGAATTGAACATGGATAGACTACTAAGTGCTAATTACCAGCCCGTCCACGTATTTCACATAAGCAGGCCAACGCTCTGCCCTGAAGGCCTCTTCCTCCTTTTCTTTTCTCTCAGCTTCTATATCAGCTAACTCTTCAGGATCTACTTCCTCTTCAGCCTCTGGTATAGATTCCACTTCCTCCCCTATTAAAGATGAAACAAGTGATTAGTTATTACTATTGGATAATCCTTCCGTATAGATTCTATTAAAATCAATCTATTAAAATGTCCTTGTAGGATAAATTAAAATCGTCTGACTACCTAGTAAAACGTCTGATTTAGCATTTGCCATTTAACACGTTGACTGCGATACCAGGTCTAAACACCTTCTATGCGACTTGCTTACAGTGCGACTAAGAAAAGTATTTACAGACTTCCTTGTCGTGCAGGAAGGCATAACTTTAACTTTGATTCGGTGTAGGAAAGAGATGAATATAATAAAATTATACCAAACAAAAAATAATTTAAATTTCTTAAATGATACAAGGTCTATATGATAAATAAATGATAAATGATATTTATTTTGCAAGTTGGTTATTAAAAAACACTTTTACACATCAAATAATATTTTTTAAAGCTAGATGTGGCCGGTATTTCGTACTTGACTACTCTGAGAAGAAACATCCGAAACAAACTCAGAGGTCACTGGTCCCTTTTAAAGTCCAGACATCATACTTTTCAAGCCATACGAAGACCATGCAGGTGTCTTATATGCCTTGTACCGCCACGCTACGAGTATGACCAAGCTCTTAGGACAAGGATTACATACCCGCTGCACGTCGTTCTTCTCGCTCCCGATGCTCGGCTTCTTTTTGTTCTCGTTTCAGTCGGCGAGCTTCCCGTCTCTCAAACTTAATTTGTTCTTTTTCCGCCTTCTCTTGGTCTCTCGCTTCTTTAGCCAGACGGTGCGCTTCACGACGTTCATCATTCTCTGCTTGCTTCTTTGCCCTTGCTGCTTTTTCATCATCATCTAGAGTCGCCTCGTCTACTTCTTCGAGTACTTCTTCCTCGAATATGTCCTACGAAAAGTAACAATAGAATTTATCTCATTTTAGGATAAAAGTAGGTAATACGCCTTAGTTGACAAAACGCTCCACCCTTCTAGTATTCAAACTTACTGCTCGGCCGTTTTGTTAACTTTTTGTTGACGGGGTGTTTTGTCAACTAGGGCGTATTACCAAGTTTTACAGTAAAACATAATTATGTTATGATTGTTCATACAGCAGTCAAGTCATTACCTCTTCTTCTTCTTGTATGTTGAAAAATAGCTTATAATTGTCCTCCAATATGCGTTGAAACTCTTCGTGGCTAGCCAGGATTTTATCTCGCCTGAAGAAATAATATGATTTCAAATAATCGATCACATTATCACCAAGCAAAAAAAAAACTGAATATTTCAACATCACTACGAAAATAACTTCATGGTGTGGTTGACGTTGATGGTGGATAGATTCATAATATAAATTGGGGCAACTGGTAAATTTTGATGTGATGTGATGGACTTTTGCACCTTTCATGAACTTTATTTTTCATGCGCTATGACCATGACATGACATTTATTTAAGTTAATACATAAATGGATGAAAGACGCACAGAACCGAGAGATGAGGCAAAAAAAAGGGAAGGCCTATACCCAGCAGTGGGTGATCTCGGGCTGATATGATGATGATGATGATGAAGTTAATATTATATTGAACCCGTGACAGTACCTGGCCAAGACCCTGCGGTTCCGTTCCCTGACGGCCAGCAGCTCCATCTTGTCGAGGTTCAGCCGGCGGTCGTGGAGCGGCACGTCGCCCCACAGCGCGATGTGCTCGAGCCCCGTCTTCACATTGTTCTGTGCAGTCAACACTCGAGCTTGCAACGTGTTTATCGCTGTGTACACTTCAGCCATCCAGTCCGTAACTACATAATATTGTATATTTTTATTAAATGCTGGTGAAATGATGAGTCATAGAGGAGTTTGGGAGAATAAAACAATAAAACTCTACGTCGACCCCAAATCAATAAATCTTTGACTGATAAATCACGCTTTATTCTGCCGAGTCTTCATGTGGCATGATGACAAAACCTTTTGAAAACAAAAAAAAAAACGAAACTGATTTCAAAACTTTTATTGGAGCAAGCACTAGACAATTTACACAACATCCTACTACTATTATAAAGGCGAAAGTTTGTAAGTATGGATGTATGGATGTTTGTTACTCTTTCACGCAAAAACCTCTGAACGGATTTGGATAAAATTTGGTACACATATAGTTTATAACCTGGATTAACACATAGGATAGTTTTTATCCCGATTTGATGTTCCCGTGGGATAATTTTCGAGTTGTAGCGGGTGAAGCCGCTGGCAACAGCTAGTGGGTAATATGTGGGAAACTGCGCATTTGCGTCACTGTCTTGCAATGTATCCTGAGAATAACATTCTGCTTATTAAGTAGTAGCTAGAACCGAGCTTATGAAGATCTCTAAAAGGTCCGTATTGATAATTTTACCTTCGCATTATTCGCCGATACCAAGTGAGTTGTAGATAGGTAAGACATTAGTTATACAGGTAAGTAAACAATAAAGATTTTGGAGGAAAGAAAAATTCAGCTGCGTGTGGGACTCGAACCCGCGTCTTCTGGATAAGTACTCCAGACGCCTCACCAATTAGGCCATCGCAACACACTCATTTGAAGCAAAATCTTTCATTCCCTTGTTTGAATGTTTTACGATTCGATGGCGCGACGTTACCATAAGGCTCCTGGAGTACTTATCCAGAAGACACGGGTTCGAGTCCCATTCGTAGCTGATTTTTTCTTTCCTCAAAAATCTATAAAAAAGAAAAACTTCAGGTTAAGAGCGGGTATAATGCCAGGAAAAATTCAGATTTCACCCTCGCGTCTCACATGCCTCTGCTCTAGTACCAATAACAACCACGGGCGCTGTGACGACGCGCTCTGCAAAACTTCTTTGAAAAAACAAAACAACTGCAGTGCCACAGTGCACCTAATATGTTTTATTACAGTATGTCAAGTATGTGTCTCGGCCTCTGTTCTTGAAATAAGTGTGTACCGCCGCACGGTACCATCGCACGCAGTAGTTCTGCATTTTTCATTTCATTAATTTAATTGATTTTCATTGTAGTTTCGTGATTGTGATTGTTATGTTTTTTGTTTTAAAAATGTTTCATTTGTTGTGAATGTTGTAGGAAGTATTCAATAAAACACATATTGCATGTTTTTCTCTACCTTTGTACTCTGCAAACGGCATTAGAATCAAACAATATATTATCGCGTGTGCGCTATGTATAGGAACCAAAACCTCTACCTAATATCGAATCTTACTTACAAAGTAAAAGAGAATGGCAGGCGTCTGTGGAGTCTGGGTACCACGGTTAGAGCTCGCCTTCACATATGAAAATATCCTCAATAGATAGTTCTCGGCGAAATTAAGAAATAAGTTAATCATAGCATTTTTTTCTACCGAGTTTCACCAGGAAAGAGCTCTAACACGTTACGACGATGCAACTTGGCGCTGCACGTTGCATCGTTGTAACGAGCCGTGACGTGGAAATCGACGTCGAGCAACGTAAATAATCACGTCACGACGATACAACGTGCCACGTTGAACGACGTCATATTGACGGTGTCGGATTTTTAGAATTGCCCCAGTTAGTTTCGAGAAATGGACCACATTAGATGTGTTCTCCTACTGCTAATATTAATAATAATAATAATAATAATAATAATAATAATAATATTCCACAACTATCACACAACGCCATCTAGTCCCAAGCTAAGCAGAGCTTGTGTTATGGGTACTAGACAACTGATAAACATACTTATATATTTCTAAATACATACATATTATAGATAAATTACACCCAGACACAGAACAAATGATCGTGCTCATCACACAAACATTTGTCCTGGGTGGGAATCGAACCCACGACCTCCGGCATAGCAGTCAGGGTCACTAACCACTAGACCAACAGGCCAGTCAAATATTATGAAGACGGATAAAGCAGAAACAGATACAAAGAAAATCCGTGATCCAATGAATCCAAGATTTTACGTGCCGTGCAACATGGCACGTTACGACAGCGGCGACGCAACGTGCAGTGCCACGTTGCGTCGTCGTAACGTGTTTATGTGTGAAAGAGCAGATTTAGGGTCGCAACACACTTATCTAAACGGAAAGGGATCGTCACCGTATCAACAAAAGCCGTTCAGTATTATTTGTATGAAACTCCTTACTGCAACGCACACTAATCGGAATCGTAACGTAATCGCATCGCCTCGGACAAGCTCACGAACCGCGGTGCAGTGCGTTGTCGACTAGTGGTCGGCTTTCTGTACCATCGCTTACGGCTCTCCGTACGCTTACTTACGTATCTTCGTCCACTCTCCACCCACGGTCTGCGTTGCCGCACGTGCTGTACGATTCACGAGAGAGGCGATCGTGAAGTTAGCCTTTGCGACCGTTCGCGCATGTACACTCGTAAAAAAAAAGTATTATTCATTTTATTTTAAACCAAAATACGATTAAAAACTTGAAAGGTGTCAAGGGACAACGATAGCAAGTTAAAAAAAAGATTCAAGCGATTTTCGACCTTATTGACATTTGAGCAAACACCTGATTTTAATGAAGGAGCAATGTTAGCGAACGAGAATGTGAGAAAAGCAAACAAAATTTTAAATTTCGATAAGGTCGAAAATCGCTTGCATCTGTTTTTTTAACTTGCTATCGTTAAGCAAATGTTTTCCGACCTTCAAGCGATTTTCGACCTTATTGACATTTATGCAAACACCGGATTTTAATGAAGGAGCAATGCCAGCTAACTAGAATGTGAGAAAGACAAACTAAATTTTAAATGTCGATAAGGTCGAAAATCGCTTGAACCGGTTTTTTTAGGTTGACGATAGCTAGGTAAAAAAAAGGTACAAGCTATTTCCGACCTTATTGAAATACCTAGGAGTGTATTTCGTACATACATTTTATTTGTGGTAATAATATCAAAATGTGATATTTTTTTTTTCCATTTTTTATCAAATAGTAATCTGTACCTCACTATGCTTTTTTATAAGTATGTAAAATGAAGAGATCTATAAAAAAATAATAATCTAAAACAAGCGGACCTCGTGCTGAAAAATACTCGACCAGCAGTACAATTGACTAACTGTTTACTTTGCGCGCATGTGGCAAAAGAAATTTCAAAAAAATGGTATTCGGCTATTTGAAATTATTTCAGTCTTTCAATATTTTAGTTCTCGTGTTTTTGTTGTATTATGTGTTGTTTCTCTGATTATATCAACAAAAATATTATTATTTTAATAGCCGCCGGGCGCGGAGCAAACTGTCATAGTCCTCCCGTCTCAATAGAGCGGCGCCGACTGGCAGGTGAAACAAAATGATGCCTGAAACTAGAACCCGAGCCGCGACTGAAGTCGTTTTGACGCGGCGCTAGTGTCTATGTCATTACATCAAATTGCATTAAAAAAATTTAGTACCACGAGATTCCGCAGACCTTCACTCGTGACGCAGATTCTAGTGCGACACGAAATGGAAAATAGCATTCTACACGGTTTAAAAACGTCGTAAGCGCCGAGTGCTAAGAACAATGATAACTTTTATTATAAACAATATTTCAAAAAAGTGCCATACACGTCCCTCGGCTACGTAATTGTGTTCATATTGATCTAATTTATATTTCTGTAGGACTAACCAAAATAGAATGAAATCAAAAAAACGTGAAAATTAGAGGTAACTTTGTGATCGTTTTCTATCGAGAAAATTTTGTCTTTTTATGTTTTCTGTTTGACTCTGCCCTCGCAAATATAATGAAGTTTCCCAACCTATACTTTTTTTCGAATTAAACATCATTTAGTACTCTAAAAATCCAATCCAAAATTGAAGATTTCGCTTGTAGCGCATTCTTAACAGTGGTGATTCAAAGGTGTTGCTAGTCTGTGGTCTTACAGTCGTTGTCCCAGATGAGCTCTTCAACACCGCGCCCCAGCAAGGTGTCTATGGCGGAGATCTCCTTCTCAATGAGCGCAACCTCGGTCTCGTGGCTGCCCTCTCGGATCGCGTTGTACCACGCGATGGCGCGGTTCAAACGGTTCATGTCGTACTACAGTTAAAAAGTTAGCTTAAATATCAATTAAATAATATCCTTTTGGTTAGCTCAATGTTTGAATAGGGTATAACTGACATATCAACCAATTGACACACTTTTATGTGCTGCCAAAACGCTACTCCCCCCTAGATTTTTACTGACTCAAGTACGGAGTATTTCTTGATTTAAAAACATTTAACATAACTTCAAAATATTAATTGGATTTTGATAGATCTTCGATCAAAAAGAACTACAAGTCAAGAACTACTAAGAGAAAGAGAAGACTTCAATTGGAGTGGCCTCTCACTTATTTTGCTGTTATCTTGTCTAATACTCGTAGTCTGAAGAAAGACGCCATATTGCTTTTACAATACACTAGTTAGTTTCCCAACAGCACTCCTTCTGGTTATGTTATTCAAACGCCAAAATATTCTGAAAAATCTAATTTGCTTTCAAAAAAACATATATCGTCACCTGCAACTTTTCATTTCTTGCGTACAAATCAAGCCCATCCTGCGGTATGCCTTGCTTGTTCAAATATTTCATGTAACGTATTTCGCGCAACAACATTACAAGCTGCGAAAAGATTAAGTGTGATAAGTTTGATGTAACCTAGCATAAAATAAACAACACAAAAAACTTTAGAGAGCATCACATCAGTTGTAGCCAAACGGCAAACGATAAACGTGAACGCTCACGAGTCTTTAATGGATTTTCAACTTTATACCCTAGCACCTGGGGCCTGGTGTACAATTAGTCGTGCAACCATCCATCTATTTTATTGGCTACGACCTGCCTGGTCATACGGCCATAATTTCTCGGTGAAATATGGCCCTAAGACGTTGAAGAGAGACCGTTGGTCTCTTGAACTCAAATTCGACTTCTGCTGTCGAAAACTAGTTGACCGCATAACTTGCGAGTTAAGTCTCGGCATTCATCAACCTATGTTACTTTAAAGCAAGCTTTGTAAGTTATTGTAGGCGAGAAATCAATATAAATGACTAACCTCTGGACTAAAGTTGTTCCTAACAAAGGGTGGGTCCCTGTATATGAGGTTCTTAGCGAGATGTATCTTGCATGTTGGCGCTACAGTCAGGCACCACGCCTTAAACTGTTTGTCCTCCACCACGTTTAAGTAGGCCAGCATTTCATTCGCCTTTTGTTTTACGTACGCTGCGTTCTCCGATTCTGCGATCCTAAAAGAAACCTTTCACCTTAGATACCAAATGCGGAGTTTATCTGGTCAAATTACAGAAGACATGAAATTCTTTTTCAGACATCTTCCTCCGGTTCACTATGTTGAGACTGCAGAAAAGCTTCCAGAGGGCGACCAACAACCACGGTCCACCTGGAAAGCTGTAAAGGGCTTCACACACAGCAGCTATTAGCAGCAGACAGAAATTCGAAGATGTAAAAATATACATTATAGCTGCAGTGTGTGGTCTCCTGACGATTTCTATGGAAAGATGTAATGAGATGTATCGTGCTATAATGTACATCTTTACATTATAGCTGCTGTGTGTGAAGCCCTTAAGGCTACTGTGAAGCAAGCTCGGCCACTGCACTTGCACCCTGGGGTTATTGCGAAGAAGCAGGACGTGACTGCGGAGTTTCTTCCCAATGCTTGCCCACCTCCTGACCTGCTCATTGAGGGAGCTGACTATAAAGCTACAATGCCGTCCATGTGGCTGTTCTGATTAAATCTAGTTAATTGTTGGGAATCAACGACACGACGACGAAGAAGATAGATGATGAGGTAGTAAATTAAACATAGCTACTCCATAAAAGACGATATCCGACATTGAATAAGAATACTTACGGATCTTCAAACAGAATTAATTCTTCCAAAGGTGCCTGAATCCTCCTGCGGAGCTTGTGGATCCACCACAACATACCGGCAACTGGTGGGAGATAATTATCCACCATCGGTCTCTCCGGCCCTTTAGTTAATTTCTATTAAAAAAAAAAAAAAATGTTTAATATTCTTTGGCAATTTAGTATACTTATAGGATAACAAAAGGGGAACATTTTTTTATCCTATAAGTATACTTTATATATTATTTGTTTCGAAGTTTAGATATCTTTGGGGATCAGGTATCTTCGGGTCTTCGGGGGAACTCTCAATGTTTGGCCCAAAAACTGGATCGAGCTGGGGCCTGCTTTTGAAGCAGCTCCTACCCAATCTAAGTGGGTCACAATGGCGGGAGTTTCTATAGAGACTTTAGAGAGCTTAGATCTGTGTAGGGCCAGAGCAGAGAAAGTGTCCACACAGAGGCCTGCATTGTGGACATTTTCTATGAAGCAGCGTCTAGATAAAGCTGGTCGCGTTCCGGAGGTTCGAGGCCTGCCGGATGATCCAGTAATACCGCATGGTCTCCGGTAGGGCAGCGAGCCTCCTTGTCGGGTTGTCGCCATGACATCTGCAGGTGAAAGATATTCTGCATCCTTTCAATATAGGGTACCTTAAGGCCTTTTTAAGGAAGTAGAAAGGGGTAATATCGTTACATAAAATCTTGTTTTGGCGCTGTTTACAAACTTTTAAACTCACATTCACAAATAGCTTGTACTAAAGGCAGCCTAGAATCAATAAAAACACTGCACCAAAATATGTCAAAACTCACCGCCATTTCTTCATCGAATATTTCTTTGACAGCATCCAAATTAGCGTGCATATAATCAAGTATCCTGGGAAGCTTGGGTTTTAACTCCTGTTTGATTATTGGTCGATGAAAAAGATCTCCTATGATTTGGAAAAACTGAAATTGTATGAAAACAAGATTATGTTGGGCCACTAAACCTGAACTTGTAAAACCAGTGAGTCTAAAGTCATTTTAGGGGTCTACTGCGGAGTTTCCAGTGGAGGTTCCTTTTAACTCTGACACCAGAGATGGCAACGTTTCTCACCTTGAAGAAGTTGTCCATGTTCTGGCACTCGTCAAGTCCCTGTGAGAAGAGGGACGCAAGTCGTCGGTCAATATTTTCCAGCTCCGCCAAGTGGGCTTGGTTGTCTTTCAAGAAGGAGTTGTCCTCAGGGTCGGCCGGGTCATAGGTGATGTTCCCAAGTTTTATGTACGTATGCGAGTAGTCATCTAGAACCTGACAATACATAAAAATTACATCACGATTGATTCCCAAAGTAACTCATAGTGTAAATAACCACATTTCACCAGGAAGTCCCGTGTAACGCTTGCCGGGGTCGCGGGACTGTTTACACAGGTAACCGTGACACTGGTACGTAATGGGCTATTGAAGAAACACCGTTGATTTTAGTCAGTATGAGTCTGACAGTCACTTGCGCTGAAACCTGGGACGGAGGACTTATTCGATGATTTTACCACGCAACAAAAGGCAGCCCCGTGTCGACGCGATACCTACTGCTACAAACTTAGTACATAACAGTAAAAATATCTATCTCGGTTGCTACTAAGAAATTCTGAATGAAAAACCTAAAAACACTTTTTTCAACCTGGAATTCGACCGGAACTTCATGTCAGCGGTAAATACTACCATGTATAGTACAGCTCTGTTAAGGACACTGTGAATCTTATCACCGTTAGCTTGCATCTCACGGTCTCAGGGCCGAAACTGCGTTTTAAGCGGATGCCCGCGCGGTTCTATACAAAAGTGCTCCGTTGCGGGGACCCGCGCGGGCGTCGGTCGCGGGTTGGTGCGAGAGCTTGAGCATGTTGAGGCACTTGCGCGGGTTACATGCACCGTGTACAAGCACCCTAACGCTATAGTCGGATCAACGAGGATTTTTTTTATGAAGACTTTCGAAAAATTCCTCCGGTGCTGAAATTTGGAATATGATGAGAGTAGGTGATACAAATTATAGATGCACAATAATCCAATTTATTTTTTAGCCGAGAAGTTCTGTTTTTTTTTTACCAATACATGAAAATTGCTTATCAGTCTCTTCGAAAAATTCCTCAGTCTCAAATTATTTTTGTAGGTATTTGTTTAAATGAAATAATAGGAAAAATAAAAATAAAAAAAGAATAAGTTAGAATAGGAAAGTATAAACATCCAACAAATGTTCGATTTCAGTGTCACTCCAAATCAACTTTTTACATATCGCGCTCTAACTTGAAATTGAAATAAAAATCTTCGAATTGAACTAGCGACACTGCGTAAATCGGTCTCCGCGACGGGGACCGTCGCGCGTCGCATACCTACGGAGCCCAGCCGCGTGTGCACGCGCGGGTCCACGCGCGGGACTCGCGCGGGACCACGAGCGTTGACACGCGACGGGTGCCCGTCGCGGTCGCCCGCTGGCCTCACACTCACTACTAGAGCTATGGGCGGAGCATTAGTTTCTTACATTATTAATAAAGGATTATACATTATATTAAGAAATGGTAAATAATAAAAATAGACCATTTGAGATTGATAAAACAAAACACACCTTCATACACTCCGCGCTTAATATCTTGCCTCTTAAGCCGCAAAACTCCACCTTCTCCAACTTCAAAATTTCGCAGGTAGCTTCTAGAATATTCTCGATCATTCTGAGCCTCGACATGTAAGTGTTGAACCGCATAAACACGCGGTCGAAGTCAAAGGACCAGCGTACGGGCATTACTCCGGAAGGAAAGAACGTGTGCACCTTGTCTCGATTCATCTCGTAAGTTTCGCTGCAGATTTGGAAAAACATTTAAACGTGGTCATGAATTTAAAAAAAATAGTTTTTTTTTCAGAGCCTGCTGTATATTATGAGATACTTCATAGGAACAGCAAAAGAAAGCCTAAAGGACCGTTCCCGACCTAACTTGGCGCGAGGCGGAGAGCGGTAAGATCACATGTATAGAAATGTTTGAAACACGCCACGAGACACCGCCAGTGGCGAATTCGCGTACTTACAAAGTAACTAATGACTCATTCAAGCCGCCCGTTGTATCGTTCACCACTTATAGCTGGAGAGCTACTGAACCCTGCGACTAACGGTCTTCCTGTAAGGTTAGAAATTTGTACACGTAATATTTATAGCATGCTAAGAGCAATAGCGACGACCTGGCAGGCGTCAGCCGTGCACATCATTAGACAATTTAATTTTCAAAGAGTAAAAAAAATTGAAAAAAAAAAACTTGTTCCTGTAAGCTTAAAAATTTAACAGGATGTAGTTTATTTATTGTAAATCTTGGAAAAAAAATGACAGGCGATTACAAGGTGCACAAGTATGTGACAGGCGAATTGAAAAGTTCAAAGTTGATGAGGAAAAATAAACTTTCTCCTGCAAGATCAAAATTATCTCGCGTTTGGCTGAACTGATTTTGATGCCGTTTTCGGAAAAGTGTGCGTTACATTCCGAGAAAGGTTTTAATATACAGGGTGAATTTTTCAACTGGGCGTGGATGGCTATCTCCGAAACAATGAGGAATATCGAAAAACGTTGAAAGGAATCTCGAGGCTGATTTTGACGAAAATAAAACTGCATCGTTGAATTTTAGAAAAATCAATAATCCTGGCCAGGAATCGAACCCGCTGATTTTGGAAAAAAAATAAAAGCCTGACGCCTGCCAGGTCGTCGCTATTGCTCTTAGCATGCTATAAATATTACGTGTACAAATTTCTAACCTTACAGGAAGACCGTTAGTCGCAGGGTTCAGTAGCTCTTGGACTATTAGACCAAAGTCGAGAGGCCGTAATCTAGCCCAATCGGCCCAAATGTTCTAAATGTTCAAACTCAGGTATTTAAAGAAAGTTTAATGGATTATAATCAAAGAAGAAAGAAATAAAATACCTACTTTTATTGACACATTTTAAACAAGTAAAGCAAACATTTAAAAGAAAACTTACAAGTAACTAAACGTAAAATATTGTGGTGTCTCACGGCTGTGCCAAATAGGCACAGTTCAGCAAATACCGGACAACGGGTGCCCGACACTGGTTTTCAACTAATCCTACATGATGAGTGAACGGATGAAAATCAATCACAGAGGTTGATACTTACAGAAAATGTGTCAAAATTGACATAGACTTCCTTATTTTTAAAAGTTGCTCATCAGGCTCTCCTTGGAATATCGATAGAGGATCGATGCAGTTTGAGCTCTGTTGTATTACTAGATTGCACACTTCACGAAGCAAAGCTGGCAATGGAAATACATAATACTTGTTAATAAATAAAACAATACCTAAATGGTGATATCATATGGAACAACTACTTTTTTGAAGTGAAACGTTATTTTAGCGCGCTGAAAACTTTTGGAGAGATACAACCTACAAATAACAGTGTGCCAGGACAAAATTATCCAGAGTAAATTATTCACATTTATAATTATTTATAAAAATACAAATGTTATTACCTAAATGAACATAGTGTACGACCATAATAAAATTTTCACTTCTGTCATGTGGTCTTTAGCTCATATTTTTCCACTGTCAATTTATAATATGGTGACTACCTAGTGGCTATTCTGCCATTTTGAAACTGTAAATTAATGTTTTTACTTCGATCGTTATGATCGAAGTGTTTTTTATACATTAACAAATCTAAGGGCTGAAACTAAAAACATGGTTATAAAGAATTTTCACTATGAAACCAGCCCTGAATGGTAAAAAAAAAATCTGGTGTTTCAAAAATGAAATATTTTTCCGTTGACAATTTATATACCTATATAGCACCTAAATGTTTTGTTGCTTTCATAGTAAAAGTTGTTAAAAACCATAATAAATACTTTCAGTCCATGAATGGTTGGTTATGTTTTACAAATAACGCTGTTTAAATACGTACGTATAAGTTTTTCAACGCAACAGAAATATCTCGAGTTCCCCCACAATAGTCCAATACAGTGCAACATTGGTCTGATCATAGGTTTGGAGTCCGAGAAATCAGTCGCTTCAAACGATTCGAAGTGGAGCTGCAAGGGTTTCTGGTACACGTAAATATCGCGGCATTCGACGATGGCTGTAAATATTAAATATATTTTCAGTAGGTAATTCCAATGGTTCATTTAGCACACAGTTTTGGGCAGTGGTGGCCCAGTGGTATCGGCCCCGACTTACGAGTTGTAGGTCGTGGGTTCGAATCCAGCCAGGCGCATTACTTTGTGTAATTTATTTCATCACCACTGCTCTCAAAACGGTGAAGGAAAACATCGTGAGGAAACCGGCATGTCCTAGAACCAAAAATTCGAAGACATGTGACATCCACCAATCCGCACTGGGCCCGCGTGGTGGATTATGGCCCACTCCCTCTCACAGAGAGGAGGCCTGTGTCCCAGCAGTGGGAAAATTAATAGGCTGATGATGATGATGATGATGATTTAGCACAGAGAACAGTATTGGGCTATACCAACTGTTCTCTGTGCTAAATATACGATTTTTATTTAGAAATGAACAGACGCCAGTTCGTCAACTACTCCAATTTGCTTGGGTGTATCTAGAGATGTTTTCCAGGAGGGGCCTGACCTCCAGTGGTCTTTTAGAAGCGATATGATAACGCGTGTATGTCATGTACAACACACACACGTCTTTTTCTGATATTTTACAAGCTTTCGATATCTTATACGTGTTAAAGTTATTTAATTTTTAAGCTTTAATTTTTTAGGAAAAATCCTGGGTTGGGTTCTTCTTACGCCCACGCTAATCTGTCAAAATTGAAAAGATTTTCAACTTTAAATCAAAATCTTATATTTTAACCCACTTCAAAAGAAGGTACCCATCGATATTTTTTTAAACAGATTCGGAAAGGTTGTGCTGGCACCCTACTTCCTATGGTTCCTGCTGTGTAAAATTCCTGAATAACATTGGCCACAGAATCTTGCCAGCATGATCCAACCGTTCTTATAATTGAACTCTATACTCTAATATCTCTACCATAGGCCTATATGAAGCAATGGACGTTCTACTGAGTTTATATAATATCATGGTATATCCCGTTAGTTCTTATATAGATCTTACCAGCAACCACATTAGTGAGCATGGACTTGAAGCAGCTAAGATACACGCTCTTCGTATCCTCTAGATAGTGTGCCATCCTCTTGACGCGTGGGTCTCGCAACTGAGAGTATATGCCTTCGAGGTTCTTCAACCGCTGTGTGTAGAAGTTCACATCCGCAGCCGGAAGCGGGAACTTAGTTCGCTTGAATGCTAATGTGACGATAAAAGATTTTAAGGATTTATTTACACGTACGGCAACGACACGACAACCACTCGATGTGGGTGGACCTCATTTTGTCGTCGATATAGAAGGCAAGGGTGATACTATTCGCATCGGAACCACGTCGCACCGACCGACGTCGCATCGACAACGCAACGAGATCGTTGCGTCAATGCAGCCACGTCGCAACGTCAGTACAACCGCAAACGACGACGGTCGTCCGCATGACAGAAACAACGTTGCGACGAAGCAACGACATCGTAATGACTAACGACAACCCAACGCCTAATGGCAACGCAACTACAAAAAATCGCATCGACTATTTTCGAACCTAATGTTTCGCAGCGATGTTGTCAGGTTGTCGTTCGTGTGAATAAACGCAAAAATTAAGGTTTGGTGGTTTGGTAGTTTTAAGAAACATTCGGCATGATTACAGAATCCTCACACATGTTTTATTGCTGATAGACCTGCATCGGAAAATTGAACCTAGGCTAGGTAAGCTGGCCTAAATACCTAAAAACTAGTTTTATAATTATCTGAGCCGCGATAATACGGGTTCGTGGGAAGAAACTTGGTCCTCCCGATCCAGTACGGCCGTGATCCAGGTTCATAATTATATACCTCTTAACGTAACCAAACTGTGACATTGATGGTCGATGCGGTATTTATTTATTTGTGTACACACAATATACAAAACAGGATAACTATGATAATAGAATTGAGTACAAGGATGCCTAAGTCTCTCTAATCTGTCTCTATATCTCACCTATGTATGAATCCTCCGCCAGTAAGTCATGAACCTGCTGCGCCCACTTTATGATGGCTCCTTCTATGTTCGTCTTCAGATACAAATCCACGTCTTCTCCATCGCTATAATAAGGTATGATAAACAGTTCATAGTTTTAAATAGGATATGGTTAGCATTAAAGTTGATTCATGTGCGCATAGAAAAACACTAACGACTTTTACATCCACTTACTTCATCTTTATGTATGCCTACAAAAATTATTATTATAATTTTATTATGCAGTAGTACTATTCTCTATAAAAGCGTCATTTTGGCGGTGAAGCCGCAGCGCTTATGCCACGGGATTATTAGTCCCGCCATTTTGCTATTCACAAGCTACTGACATCAAAACTATCCAATCGTGCAGCATTGAATGCCGTCTCGTCTAAGAGCACAGGGTAGAGTCCAGTGATGAAATTTCTTATAGGCTGAAGCCAAACGAGCGTAATTTTTGATTCGTGAGTCGCAGAATTTCGGTCGCTTTCATTGTCGCTTTTGCGTCGCAGAAGACACTTTTTCTATGAAAGCAACCGAAATTCTGCGATTCACGACTCAAAAATTACACTCGTTTGGCCTCACCCTTAGAGCATGGCATAGCAGAACTTTGTTTGTTTGGATGGATAGATGGATGGATGTCTGTTACTCAATTTTTTGACTTGCAAGTACCGAAGCTGCCGGCAATAGCTATCTTAATAAAGAGGCAAGGTTGCAAATTCAGTTAAAATTGACTACGGATCCGGGTAATGTTCGTTAATACCTTTATTTTCTGTATCTAATAGGGAGACGATATGAGCTAGCATCTACTACACTTTGAATATATGTATACCCAAGTAACACATCAAAGCATTATATCGGCAGTCTTACAGCATTTCTGTAGCGTTAAAGCATTTTGAAGGTAGCCCTATATTAGCCCTACAAACGTTTATGCGGCTGATATAACTCTTATTTGGGCACAAATTTTACGGCTTTAGATCCTAAATGGGTTCACATAGTTGTTTAATTGCATCATAAGCGCATTATATTAGCATTATTGTGGTCAATGAAGATGCCAATCGCATTATAAAAGCATTATTACGGTCAATGAAGATGCCAATCGCATTATAAAAGCATTATTACGGTCAATGAAAATGCCAATCGCATTATAAAAGCATTATACTAGTTTTATTATTAATAGTGAAGATGTTAATAGCATTACTAATGCATTAGAGGAGCATAAAAGTGAAGTAAAAGCATGATTGTAGCCATTGAAGTGTTCACAGTTAGAACTTGAACAAATCCCACATCATTGCAAAAACGTCTCTATTACCACGGTATAAATTTTATAATAGAATTATCGTTGTTACTTGACTACTTTGCTTTTTTTATTATGGTCAAACATTGACAAACCGTAAATGATGACACCATATTTATTTGCATTAATACAAAATTTTAAGTTTAGACTCTCTGAAATTGCTTTCTGCCTTCAAATATTACTGCGCAGTGTGGTTTACTGTTAATATCTATATAAGTTTTATGGATATTTTTCACGCGCCTTCGATATTTTGTGATTTAGATAAAAAATATTATTTAAAGATATGTGTGAAATAACCAAAACAATGATGTATTTCTATTAAAGAACAAATTTTGCATAATTCACATAATAGTATAGTTTGGGCAGTATTAAATTAAGTTGTATTACTATTATAAAGGCTTATTTCTTTTATAAATAGGTCTGAATAATAATATTTTTAGGTTAGAAAATATTTCCAAAATGGTGTCGGTCTATAGCAGCCCGGTGAAGCTTTAAAAAAGCGAATTAATGCCGCCAGCAGTATTAATACTCACATGTGAACAATCATCAACCCAGAGGCCAGAAAGAAGACTTAAGCTCAACCATTGTAATGCCATTGTCTATAAAGTAGTTTTATAAGGGTTCACCGGTAAACTAGTAGACTTGATGTGGACTGTAATAGTACCATAACTTGAACGCAATTTTGGAGATCCTTAAGCAAAGCAATAAAACCCATCATCCAAATGACACAAAGCATAGAGATTTGGAGTCGCATTATTAGGAAAACAAACAGTTATTGAAATTAATTCATTTTTCTTACAATTTCTTTACAACTTACGTATTTCCAATAATATGTTATAAAAAAAATCATGTACGCATGTAGAATGTTACATCGATGAAATAAGCAACGACGGTGTACGTACATAGTTCATATGGGTTATCACAGGTGGATCTAGGTACCTACTTTTTAGGGTTCCGTAACCAAATGGCAAAAAACGGAACCCTTATACTCGTAGATTCGTCATGTCTGTCCGTCCGTATGTCACAGCCACTTTTCTTCGAAAGTATAAGAGCTATCCTGTTGAAACTTGGTAAGTAGATGTATTGAGTGAAGCGCATTAGGATTTTTACACAAAAATAAAAATAAAACTAATTTTGGGGGTTGCCCCCATACTTACAATTGAAACTCAAAAATTTTTTTTTCACCGAACCTATACGTGTGGGGTATCTATGGATAGGTCTTTAAAGATGATATTGAGGTTACTAACATCGTTTTTTTCTAAACTGATCAGTTTCACACACAGTCTGACTCTTCCCAAGTGGTAAAATGTTGGTCTCCCCCCCCCTCTGTAACTTCTAAAATAAGAGAATGATAAACTAAAAAAATATTATGATGTACATGTGCAAACTTCAATTGAAAATTGGTTTGAACAAGATCAAGTAATTAGTTTTTTTTTAATACGTCATAAACCGTAATCCGCAATTTACCTTTCAAAGTTATAACCAACTACAAGAACGTTTATATAATGTTACTTGCTGCTACGGAACCCTTCATGGGCAAGTCCGACTCGCACTTGGCCGGTTTTTGCTTGCATGTAGAAGGTTGAAGACAAAATGTTCAGATGTTATTGTGTTATTAAAATGTGCTTTTCCCCAATATGGCCGATAAATGGTTTTACGAAAACATTAATATGAATGTTTATACAGCTTTACGCGTTACAATAACTCACGTAAAAGCTGCTAGCCATACAACAGAACTCAGTTGATCTTTAAAAATGCAGGCATTACATTGATTCAGGTTGGCACCCTTCATTGGCCGTAGGCTTTTACATAGCATTTAAAAATGCCATTGTAGACCCTAAGGCACTTTAAATAGCCAAAAGCTGTATACCGGATTTGAGTGGCATTATAATGGTTCACGTTTATGCTATAAAAAAGCATAAGGCCTTTATGTACTTCACGAAATGCCATTGTAGACCCTAAGGCACTAAAAACAGCCAAAAGCTGTATAGTGGATTTGACTAGCATTATAATGGTTCACGTTAACGCTATTAAACAGCATTCGGCATTAATTTGCTTCTTATAATGCTATTGTACAACTAAAAGCACTAACAACAGCTGAAAGCTGTACAGCTTCGTTGTGGCTTGCTGCACTAAAACCTCAGGTTTTATAACAGTATTTTGATATGCCATTATACAACCATTATACAGAGTAAAGCATTATAATAATTTTAAAATGCCAATATAAAGCGACAAGACGCTCGGTGAACTTATATACGACTCTATAAGGATCTTAGGCTCTACATAAGTTTAATATTCGTTTGTTATAATGCTTTTTGTGTTACTTGGGTAGGATCATACCTTTGTTTCAACCTGGCTTCCGCGTGGTATATGGTTTGCACACCCGCCGGCATTGGCAGCAGTACTTGACCAGACATTTCACCTTTTAACTGCAATTTGCAAATTTATACTACATTTTTTTTTTATTAAATGTTGCCCCACACTAGGAATTTCTCCTGTATCGTGGGTGCGTTTACAAACATAGAAACTCACTCACACAAACAGCCAGACCCGAAACAACTACTTGCAGATCCTACAAATATTTGTTCCGTGCGGGGATCGAACCCGCGACACACAGCGCAGCAGCCCAATTGCTCAGCCACTGCGCCGTGCAAACAACAAACCAAAACAAACGTGCCGTCAATCATGATACTGAACTGTTATCTCCTCATATAGGAAAGAATTTGACCAAATAATTAATCTAATATGCTTGACAGCATCAATAAATTCCAAATCTAAATAGACCGTCTAAAAATTAATGGATTCAAAAATAAAGGATTCGTTTTTTTTTTTCTTTTGTTAAATCAATGCATATTTACAAAGACATAACGCATAATATTATAAACATACTGTGCTTGCTTGTGACGTATTGTAATTTTAAAACGACGGATTTTGACGGACTAAATTGTTGCTTTTTTAAGGGCGCTCCCTCACCGCGAGCATTCACCTGTGATATTTATCGTTACAGATTCAAACATTCGAAGACAATAATAGAGCATCAAATTGCGCACTTTTGTGTTACATTACAGGTGAATGCTCGCGGTGAGGTCAAATATCCTATTGAGATTCGATACAAAAAAAAATATCACGCCGTATGTAATTCCCTATAAGCTAGGCAGAGGTGTACCTAATAGTACCGACATCCACGTTTCGCTAAGGGGCGAGGATAACCAACAAACGAGCATAAATGCAGCCTCCGCGTGATTGCTATTGAGAAATACTTGCTAAAAAAACCCTGTAACACTGCCCGACCCAAAAATTTAACAAGGAGGTTCGAGTATACCAATGAGGTACCTATAATTCAAACATCGAACTCCATTCTTGAAATTCTACTTTTAAAAAGGTAACCAAACACAGACCAACCTGATACATCAAATTCCTCAGTTCATCGACATGTCTCATCATATCGTTCTTCACTATCTTAGGCCATCCTTTCTGGTTCTCAGGATTGCACAGAAGAGGCCCGACCACGTCGTCCGCTAACGTTATAAGATCCAGAAGTACGTTACCAGATATTTCACCGATAGTGAGAACCTACAACGATTATTGTCAGTTAGGAACCAGAGCCTATGCTATTCTTTAGAAGAAATCACATCCCTGGATTCCGTGCTCTTCGACGAGACGGTTTTAATAGGATATCGTGACGTAACGACAAATTCCAGTGCTGGCGAACGACTTCTGACACCACAAACCACTGTAAAACTTTACAGTGGCCCAATGATATTATGTGTACCTATCTACACCTTTTTTTTAACGTGATAAAATCGTCAAATGAGTCCTCTCAGGCTCCCACCCAGGGCAGGGCAGGAGAAACTGTCAGACTTGTACTGATACTGATACTGATACAGCAGAATCATCTATATCAGCCTACATCATCCCACTGCCGGGCAAAGGCCTCCCCCATGACTTCCAATTTTGACGATCAGACTTGTACTGACTAAAATCCACGGTGTCCTTCAATAGCCCTTTACGGTACCTATTCATAAGTCCCGCTCCCGCGATCCCGGTAGCCTTTGGCCCTATAAGAAGGGGCCCCGTCATTGTGCTGACACTCTTTGAGGCGCGCGTGGAACACAACGCGCCGTGCAATGTTTACGCCTCAGCGTGAATTCATTAAAAAATTGCCTTAGTAGAAAACCCTGGTAAAACTAAAGTATTTGTAAATAGAGAAGTAACCAACCTGACGAATATTTGCCTGTGTGATTTTAACATCTTCTCCCTTTTTGAGAAAGTACACCACTTTCCCCCTGCTAATGGACGGAAATGTCATGGAACACGTGAGCATGCCTGCAGTGTTCATACGAAAAACGATCATTTCATACTTTCCGTGATCGAAGAATCTGTACAACAAATGCTGTAAAAAAAGAAATGTGTAAAAGGTACAGCGCATAAGCGGCTTTTATCAGCAATTGGTGCTAACAATTTGTTGCTAGGGCAAATATCCTTTCCATTCTCCCATTTGCACCAAATTCAGGCTTCCAGAAACTTATCTTGCTATAGGGGTCCTACATTATCGAGTTCGCTACACTATTGTTTTTGTCCCACATTCCTGTGAGAAACTTGATTTTCTTCATCTATACTATCTACACACATCAAAAGTGTCTAGGGATCAACATATATTTTTGCAATAACTTTTCTCCTGATTGATATTAATTAAAATGTTCTTTAAGGATTCATCAAATAAAGTGTTATCGTTTGTCACAGTAACGATAAACCAAGTCACCTTTGCATTCATAAAGAAATTTGCCATTTTCCTAATAAAGGGATTTTTGACATTTGAACCACTAACATTAAAGTTCGAAAAAAAGACTGAAATAACAGTTTTCTTTAAAATTTTATTGGGTAACTTAAACAATTAATAATCCGTGTTTCTACCGCGAACACTAACAACACAAGAACATCGGTTTGGCATACTCAAAATGAGTTCATCCAAATCACGCTGTGGAATGGCCGCCCATGTTCGTTGCAACAACAAAAAAAGGTCTTCTTGCGACTGGATACCCTCCATATTCGGCAGAGCTCTTCTCTGTAGCATATCCCATGCATGCTCAATCGGGTTCAACTCTGGCGACTGAGCAGGCCAGGGCAGGACATTGATGTTAGCTGCGGCGAGAGTCTGTCTTACAACTCTTGCGGTGTGCGGTCGTGCATTATCATGCATTAACTGAAATAAGGGACCGATTTGCACTTGTAGAGGAACGATGACGTCTGATACAATCGTCTCAGCATAAATTTGAGCGTTGAGGTTGCCTCTGATCCAAATCAACTCAGTTCTTCCGCCGATCCAAATACCCGCCCATACCATGATGGTTCCACCACTATAAGGATGGACTTCCTGGCAGGATTTTAATCGCTGTTGGCGTCCAGGGGTTCTCCAGTGTCGTATACGTCTTGTATCCGGTCTCATACCAAAACGAGACTCATCAGAAAAGCACACGAAACGCCATTGTTCTTCTGCCCAATTTCTGTGTTCAAGAGCCCATTGATATCGAATCCTACGATTGTGCATTGCTATAGGTGGTACCCGTAGCGGTCTTCGGGAATGAAGGTTCACTTCATGCAAGCGGTTTCTGACTGTTTGGTCGCTAATTAAGTTCCCTGAAGAGTGATGAAGCCTCGGCTAACATCATGGCGGTTATTGTTGGAGCTCTTCGAGTTAAGATTTGAATGTATCGGTCTTGTCTCCGTGTGGTGCAGCGATACCGTCCTCCATGGCGCTCAGCCACGGTACCAGTGCTTCGGTAACGTGTCCAAAGTCGACTGATAACACTCTGACTTGTATTCAGAGCTAAAGCCACAGTACGTTGCCGGGAACCAGCTTCTATCATTCCCACGGCTCTGAGCATTTCTTCCCTGCTTAAATGACGTCGCCGCTCCATAATAACGTTGGTTTTAATCAGTAGTAGGGAAACAGTAGCACTAATAATGTCTTCAATGCGTTGTGTGTTTTTATAGGGAAAATATTGACAGCTGATTTTCATCTTTTACTCGAATTTGATTTACAGTTCCTGATTCAAATTATGAAATGCACCAAAAAGGATCCATATAAATTTATAAAATCATAAATTTATTACAAAGCCACATCTCAATCTCAAGAAATCCGCATAAAAATGCTTGATCCCTAGACACTTTTGATGTGTGTATATCTATACTAATATTATAAAGAGGTAACATTTGTTTGTAAGTTTGTATGTTTGTAAGTTTGTATGTAGGGGGTAATCTCCGGAAGTAATGAACCGATTTTAAAAAATTTTTCACTGGTAGAAAGCTACATTATCCGTGAGTGCTATAGGCTATAAATTATAAAGATATCATACATGTTAGCCGAAATACTGCCCAACGAAGTGGGCACGGGTCAGCTAGTACGTCAATAATTTTGTTACCTACGTATGAACGATCAAAAGAAAAACTAAATAATATGTCCGAGGCGGTACTGTGTGCTAGTAAATTCAATTAAAGGTACGAGTTCGTAGCCGACTGCAAACTGACAATCGTGTTGGAATGACGAATTTATAAAATGACTGGGACCCCAGGTATTATTTGGCCTCTGTGTCTGCAGGCGCATGGGTGTTCGCAATCCTTGTAAGCGCACAGTACAGCACAAAATATTCGCGCAGACGGCAGAAGCATTTAAAATAATATTGTTACTCCTTTATCGGAAGCAAGTTTTAGTTCGCCTAAAACAATACATACACGCGAGTCCTCTACTCGCTTGTGTGCACTTTGCATACAAATTGTTCATATTTTTAGGGTTCCGTAGTCAACAAGGAACCCTTATAGTTTCGCCATGTCCGTCCGTCCGTCCGTCCGTCCGTCCGTCCGTCCGTCCGTCTGTCCGCAGTTTAGCTCAGAGACGCACAGTACTAGAGAGCTGTAATTTGGTGTAAATATACGGATTTGTTGTGCCGAAAAAGTGGTAAAATAAAATCTCGTAAAATATTTTTTTTTAGGGTACCTCCTGTACACGTAAAGAGGGGATGTTTTTTTTTTTCTCGCGTACCCCTTAGTGTGGGGTATCATTAAATAGGTCTTTAAAAAATATTGATAGTTTCCATTAACAATTTTTTGATAAAAAAATTCGTTTGTGAAATATTAAGCTTTAAAGTGCAAAATTTTGCTCGACTCGAGTGTCCCCCCCCTCTACCAGCTAAACGGTTATGTTTGGGGGTGTGAAAAAATTCACAATAGTAGTATATATAACGAAGTTTAAAAGAAAATTATCATGACTAAGTAGGCTTTACAACTTTACGAGTAATAGTCGACAAACTTATAAAATGTACTTGGATAACATATTTTCCTAACAAAATGTATCGGAGAACAAGCTCTTCAACTGCAAATGTAAGTTTGTCAACTTTATTTTTACAGCTGTAATAGGTATGTTTTTACGTATGTTTTTTGGGGATAGGTAGGTTTTTATCGTCAACTATTTTTAACTTACTTCAAAAAAGGGGGAGGTTCTAAATTCGTCGTAATCTTTTTTTATGTATTTTCCCCGATTTCTCAAAGACTCCTGTACCCTTAGCACGAATTTTCAGTATTTGAGACGTAAAGTAAACTGGAACTTTGACAATTTCAAACTGACAATTTTCAATGAAAAATTTAGTTCCTTCTCCGCACACCAGAGGCGCTGTTCCGTTTTTTCATACAAAAACGCTGTAAATACTGGAAAGATGCTGTAAAGTAAAAGAGTGAAAATTCGTGCTAAGGGTACTGGACCGATTTTGAAAATTCTTCTCTTTAAAATTAAATTCAGCGAATCAGTTTAGTTAATTCGCATAAGTATTTTGATGGGCAACTACGGAACCCTACACTGTGCGTGGCCCGACACGCACTTGGCCGGTTTTTTTCGAATGTGTCGACGTCTTGGCGCACATCTTGCCAAAAGCAGGAAGCAATGTAGATACATCAAAATTTAGAACGGCAGTGTCCCTTGTATTTTTTTTTTTTTTTCGCGGTCGCTTATTTATAATACAACAAACAAGAGGAAAGTTCAACACTCACTCTCTCGTCACCAGTAATGAACTTAATCCATTTTTCTTGTTTTTGCTTTAGAGTTCTTAGCAAATATTCGCTCAAAAAATCCAACCGCAGATCAGCTTCTTCTTTCTGGTGATGGTGTAATCAAATTTAATGAAAAAATATTATAGAAATGTTATTGCCAAATAAATCATGGAAATCAAATGGAAATAATCAAATCGTCATCATGAACAGTTAGGGTAAACAATAAAAATCTACTTACTTCACCCATGTTGAACTAAAATTATATTATTAGTAAAGTAACACAATAATTATCAAACCATTGTCGTAAACTAAAAATAATTTTATGTTGATAGATATTAGAAATTCTCAATTAAACTTGAAATTATTATTGTTGAAATTGTTTATTACAAACAAAATAATTGTCATAGCAACCGGGATGTTTTTTTGAATTTCGAGCCAAAAGCAAGGCGGGTAAAGTGTTGCAACTTATTTAATATTTATCACAATATTTTTAATTTATTAATAGCTGGTGTTAATTTAATAGCACTAGTATAACAAGAGTGGGCTAAATGGCAAATAGTGCTATTAAACTACATATTATAACACAATGTTTCAAGTTGTTCGGCCTATGTCCAAGCTTAGCTCTAAAGCGCATTTCACACAGAGAGCGGGCGCGGGTCGGGCGCGTTTCGGTGTACGGGCACGACCCGCCCCGCGCCCGACCCGCGCACACTTTCAGTGTGAAGTCTTCCATTTAAATACAAAGAACTAGACCCGCCGTACTCCCGCCCCGACCCGCGCCCGACCCGCGCCCGCTCTCTGTGTGAAATGCGCTTAAAATCAATCGAAGAAGCATATGGTTTTGTCTATGGGCCTTTATAAACGTGTCAATGTCACCGATATAGCTGCGAACAAATTATCGGACGCGTCCGTCAGCCGCGGCTGAAAGACGCGGCTTATTCATTATCTAGACAGTACATTTAATACTACACTGGCAAACTGTCGGTCGTAAGACGCGGACGTGACCTTGAGCGTTCGGACGTCCGAACAGAATCTGGCCGGTTGTCGTCCGAACTACCGTGCACACTGCTAAGCCGCGTCCCTCAGCCGCGGCTGACGGACGCGTCCGATAATATGTTCGCAGCTTATGTCACCTAAACTTCAACGTCAAAATTACGCGCCAAAATCCGGCTTGGTGCTTGTTTGCAGTTTGCACTTTTTGTTATAGAACTTCTAGTAAAATAACGAATCGATTTGTGAATTAATATCAATAAATTTTGATAATGGAAGGATTTGATGATCCCGGTGTTTTCTTTTCTGACAATTTTGGCGTTGAAGAGAACGAATCTCAAGATCAAATTAACCTACAAGCAGTGAAGAAGAAGTTCAAAGAATTTATTCGACAGTTCCACACCGGCAACTTCAACTACAAATACAGGTAAACCTCTTTCAAAATCTGAAGCCAACTGCAGTATTAGTAATTTCTTAAGTTTTTAATTTAAACATAATTTATACTACGCCTCTATTGTTTTCAGAGATGCTCTAAAAAGGAACTACAACTTATCTAATTATTGGGTTGAGATTAACATTGAAGACTTGTCTAGTTTTGATGAAGTTTTAGCTGAGAAATTATACAAGAAGCCCACTGAACACTTGCCTATACTTGAGGAAGCGGCTAAAGAGGTAAACACAAAACACCTAGATTCCTTCCTTCACTTTAATTTTTTATAGTATTCCTTAGGCAACCCAACTTTTGGCTTTCATCTCCCTCTACCAACCACCAATATTTACAGTAATTACATGCAGATCAACCTTTTAAATGACCTGCGGCCGTATTATGACGTTTTAAAGCCAGAGTAGTTCCAGTGTGGGAAAGAGACAAAGCTATACAAGTTGTCTAGCGCCACCTCGATCCCTCACTGGAACTACTTTGGCTTTACGATCTCATGGTAGGCCACCTGAGGGGTATTAATGTCTTAAAACCAGGCTTGTTCTGGCGAGTGAATGTGACAGAGCTATTCAAATCGTCTAGCGCCATCTCCTTCACTCACTGGAACAAGTCTGGTTTTAAGACATTGTAATTCCCCCCCTGGGCACATTACTGGTCATCTTTCACACAACACAAACAATAAAAAAACCTCGTAAATATCTAGCAACTGAATGCATTTTGAGCTTTCATGCATGTTCACAGCTAGCTGATGAGCTGACTGCACCAAGACCTGAGGGGGAAGAAAAAGTTGAAGATATCCAAGTCCTCCTGTCTTCAGATGCACATGCTGCCAATTTGAGAGAGCTGAAGGTATTTCACTTAATTTTACTGTATTTATTATGGCCCCAAAACAATGGTGTTTGAATAATTTTGTCTTCCTAACATTCTGCACTTTTTTTTTATTTGAAGCATATAGAATACCATTATTAATAAATAACAAGAAGATGGGGCAAACAGTTTCATTCAAAAATATGGAAGGCATTTTAGTAACTTTTATTATTGATTTTCCTTATTGAAAATTAATTATTTTCCATTAGTTTTAAACATTATAATAATATTTAAAAATAACTTTTAGTCGGAGACAGTCTCCCGGCTTGTTAAAATCCCTGGTATAGTAATATCAGCTTCCGGCATCAAAGCTAAAGCTACCAAGATATCCATCCAATGTCGATCATGCCGCAACATCATCCCCAACCTACCCGTGAAGCCTGGACTGGAAGGATATGTGATGCCAAGGAAATGCAACACGTAAGTTAATTGATACAAATTAAACTTCTTACTATTGACTATAGATAATTATCTTAAAAAAATATATTTAACACCAGCCTTTAAATCTTCCCACTGCTGGGACACAGGCCTCCTCTCTCTGAGAGGAAGTGGGCCGTAATAAACCACAATGGACCATAAAAAATACTGGACGCAAACTGGGTGCATTGGGTTATTCTTTTTAGGGTTATTCTTTCATAAACTAGGTTGTTTAGGATATCCAAAAGACATATTTTAGTCCTGTGTAAAAATGTCCCCTTACCAGTTTCTTTTGACCTAGTTTATTGATAAATTTTCAATGTGTATTTTTTAACTATGCCATTGCATTTGTTTTCAATCCAAATATTCTGAGAAGAAACACCAAACCTAGTTCAAAGGTCACAGTCTCTTCAAGTTCACACAGAAAGTACAAGTCAGTTATTGAATAATTGATGAAAGAACTATGTCATGCAGAACAGAGTCTAAGGAAAACTGGAGAAAAGAACTCTTCAGAGTAATCTGACTAAAACCTTGATCTGTTATTTGAAGGTAAATATTATCTTTTATTTGCAGGGAACAAGCTGGTCGGCCAAAATGCCCCTTAGACCCGTACTTCATTATACCAGACAAGTGCAAGTGCATTGACTATCAGGTAAAGTAAAAGCTTGAACTTTTAGATCTTAAATAATACTGCTGTTTTAGTTTTCACCAATTTTTTTCAGACTTTTCAAAATTACTGATTACATATTATGTGTAGGATGTGAAGTGTTGATTTAATGAGTGGATCAAGCAATACTCTACAGTTAGAGAGAGAGAGCGAATATTCGAAATAATAATTTCTGAAACAGCTATAATATGTTTCAACCACTTTAAAAAAAAAATAGTTTGCTGCAATCTTTAAGCGTGTGACCTGAAACTGATCATGGGCGTAGCCAGCCATGTGCACAGGGTGGGGCCAACTTCTAAATATGTGGTCAGGGTGGGGCAAAATTCTAGATTTTTTTTGTGTTGTCTGATGATTGTCGAATGTGAGGTTTCTTACGGATATTATGTAGGTATTGTATTAGGTAAGTACCTACATTATTTAATTTTGGTTAAAAGACACCTAACAAGTCGGAGTCAGGGTGGGGCAAGCACCCCACCCTGCCCCACCGTGGCTACGCCCATGAAACTGATCAATAGCAAATAAAAAAAATATATATTTTATTTAGTCATGAAATTCTTTCCATTGTGTTGTACAGACGCCAACACATCAACCTACCTCAATCAAGCAGATTTTCAACCTTATCACAATCATCATCATCATCTCAGCCTATAATGTTCCCACTGCTGGGACACAGGTCTCCTCTCTGTGAGAGGGAGTGGGCCATAATCCACCACGCGGGCCCAGTGTGGATTGCTGGATGTCACATGTCGTCGAATTTGATGGTTCTAAGTTATCAGAATAGTGGAAGATTAATATTCCATTGGTAAAATTTGTAGGTTGACTTGCTGGCATCTGTACCTATTCTTATAACAACTTTTTTTAGTACCAAAACTTTATCTGAACATTACTCCTGCCAGGTATTAAAACTACAAGAAGCACCAGAAAGTATCCCTCAAGGCGAGATGCCGCGCCATCTGACGGTGTACTGCGAACGTGTGCTGTGCGAGCGAGTCGCCCCCGGCGCGAGAGTCATCGTGCTTGGCATATATTCCATTAAGAAAATCGCTAAAGTTGGGGTGAGTTTTCAAGTTTTATACTCACAAAAAGCATATAACTTAACTATCAGATAAGACTAGCTGTAAGTCGAATTTACACACAGCGTTGACTCAAAGATGTCATTGTTTAAATGTCTCAACATTGTTATAACTTGCTTTTATTAATTTATTTTCATACTACTTTTTCTAAACAATATTGTTGTTCCACACTAGTACTCCTGAATCGTGGGTGTGCGTTTAAAAACCTTTAGGCCCCCCGCGCACTAGGCAGTCAGTTATAGCAGCCAATCGACGACTATTCGAATTTTTTTTCTTTAAATTCTAACCCAAAATACGTCTGACTGCTACAATTAGTGCGCGGACACTGACAGCAGCCACATAATATGTACATTCGCCCACAAACGCTCTGGCTGCGCACAGCCAGCTGGCTGCCGTGCAATCTGGTGCGAGTTGTATTGGCTGCCTAGTGCGCGGGCTCCCATACAACGTCATATGTTTTACTGACTGCTGCAGCCAGGCTGCCTAGTGCGCGAGGGGTCTTAAACTCACATACACAAACACCTAGATTTGAAACAGCTACATGCACAGTCACTGCGCCAATCATAACGGTATGAAGGTATGCAATAATATTATGCCCGTGTCGATATCTCCTTGAGACGCTTTGTATTGTGCATTTTTCAAAAGTAAAAGTTTTTAAATTCCAGCTATTCTTAAAAACTGATAGAATGTCACTAACCAGCAAAAGTACTAGGCTAGTAGTATAAGATCAAGGTGGTATGTCTTGCACTCTGACGCCACGTGACACGCAGCGCGGGGATAAGGTAACTATAAATGGCCTGCCAAAGTACTACTAGGCTAGAATAAGCTCAGGGTGGTACGTTTTCCAACGGGGTCAGCGAAGTTCATTTGAAAAGCGCTGTGATGCCACGTGACAGGAGGGGGGGAAATCACTCTAAATGCCTGCTGCGCTCTAAGATATGGGCCCCTTAAAGCGCATTTCACACAGAGAGCGGGCGCGGGTCGGGCGCGGGTCGGGTCGAGAGTACGGCGGGTCTAGTTCTTTGTATTTAAATGGAAGACTTCACACTGAAAGCGTGCGCGGGGCGGGTCGTGCCCGTACACCGAAACGCGCCCGACCCGCACCCGCTCTCTGTGTGAAATGCGCTTTAAACTTGATCAATAACCAAGTCATATTTGCAGCGGGAAGGCCGAGACAAAGGCTCAGTTGGTGTCCGTTCCTCATACCTGCGCGCTGTCGGTCTGACAGCCGAGGAGGGTGTAACAGGAGGCCTAAAACCCTTCACAGCTGAAGAAGAGGAGCAGTTCCGCAGATTAGCGGCTTCGCCAGACATATACGAACGCATTTCAATGTCTATAGCACCCAGCGTGTTTGGTGCAGTTGACATGAAAAAGGCTATCTCTTGTCTATTGTTTGGTGGTATGTATAGTATTTTGGTGTTTGAATTAGCCTTACCTAAGTGTTATCTCAATTAAAGCATGTCAGATCAAAGAAAATTATGTGTCGGGCGATAGGGTGCGTTCATAAAGAGGACGAAAGACGAGTCGGTACTGATTGGAGTAGGTAAAACTTGTTTTAAAGAAACTGGCATAATAATGCAAAGTACCTGGTGGATTTGGCAGATATGCCAGTTTACCAGGTTGGTTTGGTACCCAGGTTGCGACCGCCTTCTTTCTAGAGGCACCCTTACAAATATTTCAGTAATGAAACCATTATTTAGGAGCACGCAAAAGATTGCCAGATGGTCTGACCCGGCGAGGCGACATCAATATATTGCTACTGGGTGACCCTGGTACTGCTAAGTCGCAACTGCTGAAGTTTGTGGAGAAGGTGTCTCCCATCGGCGTGTATACTTCAGGCAAGGGCTCCAGTGCAGCAGGTCTCACTGCTTCTGTTATCAGGGATCCTGGCAGTGTGAGTGACATTTTATTTGTTATACGTAACTGTTCCCCTTGCTTTCATTCCCGCTATTCAGTTCCTATTGGTCGTAGCGTGTGACTATAGCCTTCCTCGATAAATATAGACTACCCAACGTAAAACGATTCTTCAATTCGATCCAGTAGTTCCTGAGATAAGCGCGTTCAACCAAATTAACAAACTCTTTAGCTTCTTTAGTAAGTTTAGATTCTAAACCACAACCATCAAGATGTTTTTATTTACTTATCCATATTGTGCTAAATACTAGTTTCTTTATAAAAAATCATCATGTCACAGCGTAACTTCGTGATGGAAGGCGGAGCGATGGTGTTAGCTGATGGAGGCGTCGTGTGCATTGATGAGTTCGACAAAATGCGCGAAGACGACCGCGTGGCCATACACGAGGCTATGGAACAGCAAACTATCTCCATTGCTAAGGTAGACATTAATCTTTTTTATTTTAAAGTGTATTGGCAGAATTACCCGCGATTGATTTATGAAACTCATAAATTTCGTTGTTTACAGGCTGGCATTACTACAACTTTAAACTCTCGCTGCTCAGTCCTGGCAGCCGCTAATTCTGTATTCGGCCGGTGGGATGACACGAAAGCCGACGATAATATTGACTTCATGCCAACTATTCTATCAAGATTCGACATGATTTTCATTGTCAAGGACGAACACGATCAAAACAGGGACATAGTAAGTGTTCAAATCGATATATTCACGCCTTTCTCTGCATCAGACGTGGGCAGCAGTATTATTTCCAGGACTCATAGTAATATTCTGAGATGAAGTTCCCAACAACTGAGAATTGAACTGAGAAACTGTTCCTACTTTAGTGTTAAATCAAACTATGTCTCCTTTACACCTTAACAATTCATTCAACTTTGAACTTTTGACCATTTTCAGACTTTAGCGAAGCACATCATATCAGTTCACATGGGTGGTGATAGCGTGGAACGTGAGACAGCCGCTGGTGAACTGCCCCTGGCATTACTTCGTCGTTACTCCGCCTACTGCCGCGCGCGCTGCGGCCCGCGTCTTTCAGCCAGCGCCGCAGAGAGGCTGCGCGCGCGCTACGTACTCATGAGGACGGGCCACTCGGTGCATGAAAGACAAATCGACAAACGACTCTCCATACCTATTACAGTCAGGTACTTACTCTAAGATTCATCTATCAATATTATGATAACGCTGCCAGCTAATGTAGATAGAGGCATTTCACATAAAATGTGTAAAAGTTTTTGTTTACCTTATTTGGACGTGAATGTACTGCAGGATTGAACACACGAGAGATTGCAAATGGGTTGATGCCACACCAAAAAAAACCCAAGTAAAATAAATTTTCTTTGCAGATGGACTCAAATTGTATCTATCAAAATCACACCCAACATCAAGGGTTAAAAATAAAATTCTATTTAAATAGGGCAAACTTGACTGACTGTTTATTCTTTAATGTTTTCAGGCAGCTGGAAGCCATTGTCCGAATATCTGAATCTCTCGCCAAGATGCAACTGCTGCCTTTCGCTACAGAAGTGCATGTGACTGAAGCACTTCGATTGTTCCAAGTTTCGACATTGGATGCAGCTATGACTGGAAGCTTAGCTGGTAAGTTCACTCTTGACATATTAAGTGCCAAGGTAATAAAAGAGAGCTTGTGAAAATTTTTGAGCAATATCTTAACCGCAAAAATAAAAATATAAGATAACAATGTTTGAATATTATATTTTTAGGAGCAGAAGGATTCACAACTGAGGAAGACCATGAAATGCTGTCACGCATTGAAAAACAACTGAAGCGCAGGTTCGCAGTGGGATCTCAAGTATCAGAACAAACTATAATTCAAGATTTCCTCAAACAAAAGTACCCTGAGAGAGCCATTCTCAAAGTTATACACACCATGATAAGACGAGGAGAATTACAACACAGATTACAGCGGAAAATGCTTTACAGACTGTCGTGATTTCTCTCTATTCTATTACAAGTTTTTTGAATTCCAATGTTATGTTACAAATATTGAATTAAAAACTACTAATATTATTATCATCTTTTATTTCTTTCAAGAACAGTCCATAGTTTCCTGCTTTAAGCACGTACTTAACATTTCCATCAGTTTTTAACTGATCATTTAATTATTAAAGCTAGAAGTGTTTGTTTTAACACAGCATTGGTGTCAATACATTTCGTTGACACTCAGCGGTGGATGTGATAGCAATGTTGAGAAGCACAAGAGGTATCCATTGACTAGAGTGGCGACATGTATAATGTAGGATTGTTTTATATGTTCTCTGCAACAATATACTGTTTGATTTCCTGGAATGGATACTCAGGGTGTTTTTCCACTCCTTTCCAGAACAAAAAGTTGAAAATTCTTCCTTTTTCTCCTTTATCCAATTTAGTCAGACAATCCTTATCGTCTTCAGACAGCTCAAAATCATAGATGTCGATATTTTCCTACAATACCAAAACCACAATTTAATTTTAATTAGACTACCAATTAATTAAAATAGGAAACGATTTTACCTTTATTCTCGCCGCACTAGTACTCTTTGGAATGACCACAATTTTCTGTTGTACTAAGAAATGAAGCAATATTTGAGCAGGAGTTTTTCCGAATTTTTTGGCAATTGTTACGACTTCTGGCACTGTCAACAAATCGGGAAACACGCTGGGACTGAAAACATAAAAACAAACATTTGATTTATAATATTAAAAGTAATAAAATCTTTAGGTGTAGTTGATTATTCGAATGCTTTTTAGATACCTGTATTTGTACTTGTTCACAAAATGATTCTTAGCTCCTGGGCTACCAAGAGGTGCATAGGCTGTTACAACAATATTATGCTCATTGCAAAACTCGCGCAATTTTTTCTGCTGGAAATAAGTATGAAGTTCTACTTGCAATACTTGTGGTTTAAATGTTGCAGATTTCCATATTTCTTTTATTTGTTCCTCATTAAAATTAGATAAACCAAGGTTATGGATAAGACCTGATTTTTGGCATTCTTCCAATTTCTGAAACAAAAACCAGAATTAACAATGAACATAACTTGCCAGTGCCACACTTATTTCACAGTTATTCCCCTTTTACTCACATTCATAGCTGGCTATTAGTTCACTATAAATGTAAAGACATATGAGAAATTTCCTTAGCTTGTGATCAGTGATATATCACAAAAAAAATCTTATAAATATGCTTAACATCACTACAGTATACATCTGTGAAGGGGTAGGCAGACGTGATTATTTATCATTTATTGAAAACCTACCTTCCATGTCCCAATATGATCTGTATTCATGTCCAATTCATAGTTCCCATCACCATCAACCTTGGGTGTCAGTGTCTCATGATCACAGATGAAACCAAAGGGCACATGTATAAGATACAAATCAACATATGAGGTCTTCAAACGTTTTAATTGTATATCTAGAAATTTGTCGACATCAGACGCCCTGTTGCCTACATGCGGAAGCTGAAAATAAAACAAACAATATTATGATATTGATTCTATAAACTGCACAATAATAGCTATTAAATTTACTAAGACATACCTTGGTTGTAATAAACAAATCAGATCTGAGACCTTTTCCATCATCAATCCATTTAGTAATTGCAGCACCGATCGCGTCTTCATTGTTATAATTAAATGCTGTATCAATGTGTCTGTATCCTAATTCTAAAGCATCATAAACGGCAGACTGTAAAACATGTGGTTCGGCCTAGAAAAAATATATGGATGAATAGTTACCTAATTATGGTTTTCACAAACCCTTTTATAGATGAATTTTTAGATTACCTGCCATGTTCCTAAACCTACTGTTGGCATCAATGCACCGGTTTGAGATAATTGAACAAAATTCATATTTCTGATTGTACTATGATATGAGCGGTTAAAGCTGACTGCGGCTCTGAAAATCGAACGCACTTGCAGTGCTCTGAGCATGTAATGAATCTGAAACAAGACTGACAGCAGCAAAATTTGGCGAAGAGCCAGAAAAATACAATCGACCAAACTTAAAAATATGCTATGGTAGAACACTTGAATAAGACTGTAGTCCAGACACCGCTTTATGGGTTTATTGTAGCTCTATCAGTTTCAAAATTAAAATAAAACCATGACAGTATTTTATTTATTGATTTTTCATTGACATTCAACACTGTTCAACAGTTTTTCAAATTTGGCGGCCAGTAGGTAGTCATTTCCTGTGTTTTCGAGTTGCCATTTCACTACGTATGGGTGGAGGATAGGGTGAGGATAGGCTTGCTGAAAACAAGATTGATATTTCAACAGTTTTGTTCTTCCTCAATCTTTCGAGGTCTATGATCGATGTTGATATTCTATTAAATATCATATAATATATTGAAATTTCTATATATTTTTAATTTCCATATCGCTGGTGGTGAATCTATTCGGTGGAAAAAGTGTGACCTTATACTATTTCTGTCAGAAAAATATTCTAATTACCTATTAGAACTGATTCGGCAACTTTAACAATACAAAATGTATGCATCGAATTGCCATGCACATATGCACCATGCATGGAATCAGCTTGTGTATAGCTTGGCCAGAACGGATTGAAACGGAACTAAAATTTTTATTTCTGACAGCGTTTCAAAATCTTTGATATTTGATGTAAACAAAGACCGCAGGTTTGTTAGATTTATTATTGTGCCATAAAACTAACGTAATAAGTGAAAAATAATAAAATAAAATCATTCAAAGTGCTGGTAGCGCGAAGAAAGTGGCGACTTCCGGTTTTCTACATTTTTATGTCAAGCTGAGCTTCGATGAATAAATAGCAACACTGGTCATGACTCTCCTAGACTACATGACAGAGCTTTCGCGCAAAAGCCCAGAAGCCATGTCAAATAACTTATCAGACCTTTTGTTTGACACTGGCACTTGTCTGACAGTTGACTGACAGTTGTGTTTGTTGTTTGATGTGAGGATTTTAAAATTGGAGATTTTTTGTTGAGAAATTGATTTATAAATAATTAATAACGACTTGCTGACGTTATTATTTCCCACCAAGAAGCCGAAACAGTTTAACTTGATCTCCAAATCAATTTCTGATAAAAATAAAAATGGGCGTAAGTTATAAAATATCCTTTTTCATTTAGCATTTTTCGCGGGAATGCGCCGTCGGCATCCGCACTTTGCAAGGCACATATTAACCGTTTTGGTTGTTGTTTTCCAGAAAAAGACACAAGCTAATGCTACGAAAAACAAAGAAAAACGCCAAGCCAGGAAGTTGGAGCAACGTAGAATTGCCGATGGAATGACGCACGTAACTTCAGCAAATAAACTGAAAGACTTGGCCTCACTATGCAAAGAACTCCTTGTTTATCGAAATAATGAATTAGAAGTAGAAATGTACATCCAACGGGTCACTGACCTTGACAAGAATGTACTTCAGTGGGCGATTGACCTGACCGAAAGAAATATGAAATTACTGTAAGATAATTATTTATGATAACGCTTTTAGAAAATATTAAAGCTGATAGCTGACTATAAAAAAAAATTAAATAGCTGTAGAGGTCTAGCGCTATTTCATGAGCATGACCCACATAGAAATACCTTAACATCATGCTATAATGCTAAGCAGGGTTATGTACGGGTTAGGTACATGTACCTTACCACTCACTTATACTCCAAACACATACTAGTTCTCGAAGCTTACCATATCAAAAATTCAATCCATTGACAATAATTTATGAAATCCCAATCTATTTACAGATACGAAACATGTGCTTGGGGATGGAATAAGGAGCGCAAGGTAGAGGAAATGACAGATGAAGGAGCATGGTACCTCATTGCCAGAGAAAAGAATGGAACACTCTTAGCTTTCTCACACTTCAGATTTGATATGGACTTTGGTGATCCTGTACTTTATTGGTAAGTTAAGTATAGCTTTTTAACTTTTCATCAGCCTACTGTCTTCCCAAATATATTATATATTATACATATAAGGCAGACTTCTAGTCTAAACCAGCATTAACACAAGTCCTATTAGTGAGCCTTTCACTCAGCTAATCCAATATAGTAGAATCCCGATTATCCGAACATCCGATTATCTGACTCATTTGTCATGGCTCTAATTACTTGGCCGCAATGAAAAGATGAGATTCATTTCATCAAAGATCAATAACAAGTTATTACCAATCAAAATTATAAATTACATAGGTATTTTGTAATTCATTATCTTTCGTTATAGCTCGTTTTTTATATGTTTTATCTATTAAAATCCATTACAAAAGAAAAAATATTAAAATTTAAATATGGTTTGATTTGCTTTGAAATTTGTTATCCGGATTTTCAATTATACAGAACACCTCTGGTTTTATTTGATCCGGATATATATATATATATATATATCATAATAATATAATAGGATTAATATTAGGATAATAATAATAATAATCGATAATCAGGATTCTACTGTATTGGCATCTTGTGAATAGAGACAGGCATAGCTGGGATACATAGCTATGCCTGTCTCTTTCTCTCATTTACAAGTCAATATTGAGTGATATATTAATAACTTGAAGCTGAATACCAGTATTTAAGATTGAGTGCCATTAGTCTGACTTCCATAACTCAGTTATAATTTGGTTATCTGGGCAAATAATTTTCTTATTTCATTGATAAAAAGTGAACAAGGCATATTGATCAAGACAATATAAATAATTGAATGATTTGTGACATACAAGTCATGTGAAATTCAACCGTTAGGATTCAACAATATTATGTCCCTTCCATACTTAGCTATTCATTTGCAATAGTTTATTATTATATCTGAATTATAATAAACAAGGTGTGAATAAAAAACTCAAACACAGTCATTCTAAAATACAAGTAGGTATTTAGAAATATTTTTTATTTCCTTAGTCTTTTTATTTTTTTCATATTTGCTTCACCATTTGACCATTAACACAACTGTCAATTTTTCTCATATTATTTGAGTAGATAGTACAAACCAAGAAATAGTACTATCTGATACTAATCAGCAATAACTTTGTTATTATTTAAAATTCATTAGTTTCTATACAAAATGAGCTTACAGATGTAGCACCACATTTTTATAGGTACTTAACAGTTTAATGAAAAACAAATATTTCAAAAATATAACATGATCAACTTACACATTTGCAACCATTTTGGCACTTACTAAATGTTTTATTACTTTTAGTAAAAACATCAAAATTGTCTTATTCTAGGGATAAAATCTCAACCTACACAACACAACAATTTGATGGAGCCCTTATCTACAATTTGGGCGTCTGTGGGGAATTATAGCCCATTTCCTCTCATTTTTTTTTTTTTTTTTTTTTTTTTTTTTTTTTTTTTTTTTTTTTTTTTAGCGTGGTAAAATCATCAAATGAGTCCTCCAACCCCGGGCAGGGCGGGAGGGACTGTCAGACTTCTACTGACTAAAATCCACGGTGTCCTTCATAGCCTGTTACGTTCCGGGGTTACGGTAAGGGAATAATCCCGCGACCCCGGCAGGCTTTGGCCCTCTGAGAGGGGGGCCTCGTCATTATGCTGACGCTCTTTGAGGCGCGCGTGGGACACAACGCGCCGTCGACCCGGGCATGGTCCTTGGTCGGGCAGCGAGTTGCCCTTTACTCGCTGCCCGCATGCCCGCGCCTACGGTGGCCGGAGATCGTCGCGCGACGTCCGTCGCCGTGGGCGTCCTTCACCGCGGTTGGGGCGGAGGGAGGACTCTGTCCTCTCTCGCTCGCGGCGCGCCTCCTCCTTCGCGAGCATTACTGCTTCGCAGAAGGAGGCGACCGCTTCCCACTCCGTCTCGCCCCGCCCATTTCCTCTCATAGAGAGGAGATCTGTATATCAACAATGGGACCATTATAGGCGAATTATGCTTGTCATGATATTTAAGCTCAATTTTAAAAAAAAAGCCTGTTAAAAATCTGACACCCTTGTTCAGTAACATGTTAAATCACCGGACTATACATTAACAAATATCTTAGAACTAATATTTACACCTACATAATACAATGAGTTCTTTCCAATCTATGTTCATAGCACTCATCAATTGGATTTCACTTTATATTTCCACAAAACACATAAGAAAAAGCTAATGTTTCTTTTTAATAATCTTTTTTCAAAGACTAGTTTTTCTTTTGGCCACCATTTTATGCACCTTGTACATAAGTATCTAAATAGCTTGTGTAGTATGAGTATGGTAAGTAGCGCTATTGCAGTGCTTAACGCTACCACGTCTAGTAACATGTACTGAGGGAAGGTTAGGTCGAGTGCTGGCGACCGCAGGTGCAACGCTCCTTTGTGCCTCAGGACATATTCTATCCAATAAACCCCCATGTCTAAAGGCTTCATCGGCCGGTCTAAGAATATGTCTTTCAATTTTATTGCGTTTTCTTTGTATCTGGAAAAAATATTTTCAAGCATAAGATAATAACGCAGAAATTTTAAAACAAAATAACTACGCCGCATCAAAATAAAATGTTCTTCAAATGATTTGTATATGACTTCATTATCAATTTATCACTAATTTTGGTTAATTGGTTGCACTTTGGTGCAACCAATTAATACCAGTATTATCCGCTTCTTGAGAAAAAAAATGTTGAAGCAATAGGAAGAGCATTCCGTAATAATACTCTGCGCTGTATGACCTTACTGTGACTGTATCAGTGAAGTTCGCATAGCTGAATTTCGGGCCAAACAAACAAGTTTGAACTTTATGCCATCAAGAAAAAGCAAAAAGTAATTTGACTGAAAAAATCTAAGTACCTAGTCCGTCAGTTAGATTACCAAAAAATGCCTGTCACGTAATTTTTCTTTTGTTACGTAAACAAAAATTTACGACATTTTTAAAATTGCCAAAATGTCAAGTACTCGAACGTACAGTTTTTACGAGCCCCCCACTCTCGAATTTTGATGCGTTAAATCTTTGTAAGTATGCATTGGTTTAACGATAGAAAAATACGTGTCCATTATTTCAGAACTCTAGCTGACGGACCAATTGCAATTTTTTGATGTTGTTTAAATTACCTATTGTACCATCAGTATCGCAGGTACATTCCCTGTACAATACCACCCACACACTGTCACTTTCTCTATCGTTGTAAATACATTGATAATGAAAGTAGTCTGACCAATTTATCTGCGTTTCGTATTATGTCACTGGAGGTTATCTAGGCGGACCTTATTGTTTCCAACCATCGACGCCTCGCAGGTCTTTCATAATAACCCTTCGTTCGTTGTTTGAGACGGTCTGGCAAAACAACAAAACAACCCTCAGCCAAGACTCAGTCTACATAACTGTTTAAAAAGAAATAACTTTAGTCTTCTAAGCCCAGTCTACCTCAGCCCACTGCTGAACAAAGGCCTTGCCCAAATTTTACTACAACACCCTCTTCTTACACTGGTTGCTCCCTTTATATCATTGTAAATAGTAGCTGCTGCGTTGCTAGCGGCTTCACACGCATGGAGTTAGTTCAACAGTGTCATATGCGCTAATCTAGACCTCTGTGCCACATTAAATCAAAATCCGTTCAGCTGTTCTGATGTTATTGAGTAACAAACATAAATTCGTCGAAACATCCACGCGTTCGCATTTATAGTACAGTGAGGATAACACTTACCGGTGATCAGTGAGCAAAGCCCGGAGTTTTCGTCTCCATGTGTCTTTGTCAGTGTCTTTGAGCGTGACTACCTCTGCGACGCCTCGATCGGCCATCGCTCGTGCATTCAGTGCCTGGTCTGCGTACAATGGTACCATTAGCATCGGCACCCCACAAGCCACGGCTTCTTGCGTGCCCAGTAAACCACCGTGAGAAATAAACAACTTCACGTTGGGGTGACCTGTAGAAATAACTCATGTTTATTGTTTGACGAACGCAGCCGATAACGATAAACTCGCAATCAAAGCGTCATAAATATGTAATGATCAAGTTGTAAGTTTCATTGATCGCTTCATGTCGAGCTTATCTCAGTAACTTACAAAAACGTAATTAAAAGATAGGACTATCACCGAGCGTATCTGCAGGGGTCAGAAACAGTGTAATGAAGATGATAACTGCGACTCACATAAGGTTGCATGCTGCGGTATCCAGTCCATGGTGTAGGCATTATCGGGCACGGTGAGGTTCTGTGCCAGCATACGCCGGTCCATCTTGATGAACACGGTCTGGGGCAGCTCAGACAGCACGTTGAATATTCGGGACAACGTCTCACTTGGTATCGTTTCGATCCTGGACATTGATCCGAAACTCCAATAGATCACGCCTTCTGTTGATGCATCCAGGAGTTTCTGCATTTGCTGCGAAATTAATTAAAACTCATTCGCTGATCATGATAGTGGAAGTGGGTAAATACTTAAATCTTATTACATTATTCTTATGTACATTAGCACAACCCCCAAACCACGACCATGTACATAATTCGATCCGCATCTGAGTTTGGGGGAATTTCTTACTTATGTGCTATTTCGACCCCCATCTCTCCTCTTGGTGATATGTTATGAGATTTGGCTGTACCGATGGGGGCTCCTTAAAGGCCCGTGTAGTTAATGGATGCTACTGCTACTCATTTATTCTTTAATTTTCCCTATATTTTGGCAATAACACATGAGCACGGCTAAAATGAATCATGTTGTGACACTATCTGTTGTCAGGTCTTAGGTCCTGCCTCGGAGCGATACGCGGCTCTCTATTGCATTTTGAAATGTAGGTTAAAATGACTTCTTGAATCGAAGGGCCTGTTCTATGAAATAGATGAATGACTGTTGTTTATTTAGATATCCAGTTTAGTAATAAACACCACTCTTTTAGGAGTCACGCGGTAGTCGATTTATCGACCCAACCCGGCTCCGCTTGGGTAGTTGAGCATATTTTGCCTACATATTTTCTTATATCTTAAAAACATTGGGCAGCGTTTTCAATGAAAAATCTCAGGCAACTTTTTCCGACATTTTCAAGTCATCATAATCAACCCTTTAAATGTTCCCTCTGCTGCCTGACTGGGGGTGTCGATACCACTGGGCCACGTACAAAATCTCAACAAGTAATAATCCTTAGCTTACCCCACGGATCATTCTGTCTATTATAAAAACTGCATGAAAATCCGTTCAGTATTTTTGAATTTATCGCGAACTACTTTGTGTTATAATATGTAATGATTTTACTGTTTACTTGTTTGTAATGTTTTTCTGACATCATTTTATAATTTCTTAGAAGGTTTTAATTGCAATGATATTGATTCATTGTTGTTGTTTTACTCTTAATTACGTGATACGTCTTTAATTGGTTGATACCAGTCACCAGGCTGTGCTTAGTCTGAAATCACTTTAGTTTAAGTAACTAGCATCTATTTATTACTTAGAGAACAGTGGTGATCCAGAGGAGGAGCTCGTGGCTAAATAATTACAGCTGATCTGTGGATAGGTGACCATCTGTCATAGCGAGATTCCTCCGTGCCTCGGAAACCACGTAAAGCCGTTGGCCCGGCTGTCATTTGTTTGCTCTATCCCCCTTATTAATAAAACGAGAAGTAAAGTTACGCCAAGGTTAATCCTTAAAAATGTATGTTTAGTCCGAAGATTATCCTGGTTGTAACTTTAGTCCACGTTTATTAATAAGGGGGTTAAAGTCTGACAACTAGTCTTACCATTGAGTGTCGTATTACCCAGTTACTGAGTTGTAGAGGTCCGATAGGCAGTCGCTTTATGTAAAATACTGATATTCAGATGCATCTGGTTCGACTGGAAGCCGACCCAAATATAGTTGGGAAAAGGCTAGGCAAATGATGAGCAGTGGTAACCCAGTGGTAAAAACTCGTAAGGCGAGTTATATGTCGTGGGATTAAAGCCAGCCTGGCGCATACTTCGTGTAATTACACCAGTCGACAAATGAAAAAAAAATTTTTGCGCACGGGTTTTACTTATTATATTCTGATTATACAAGCATATTTATTTAAAAAAATGTGATAACAAATCAAAAATATTTGCTTTAAGAGATTTTTTTCCAAAGCTTTCAGAGGCGAAAATTAATGCTGGAGTCTCCGTGGGCCCTCGAATAAAAAAAAAACCAACTATGATATTTTCCTGAAGTTACTTAGCATTGAAGAGAAAGAAGCCAGGAACAGTTTTAAGGCAGTAATTCATGGTTTTATTGTTAACCCTAGAGCTGAAAGTTATGACAAGCTGATCACTGACACGACTACGAAATTTTTCCATCATCGGAAGTGGAATGTCTCTAAAGACACACTAAAGATGCCTAAGCTACAATCTCATTTGGATAAATTTAAATATAACATGGGAGCTTGTACGGAAGAACAAAAGGAACGCTTCCATCAAGACAATTTGAGATTTGACAAGCATTTGAGAGACGTTACCAGGGCCAGTACTGAAAGGGACATGATGGGAGACTATATTTGGGGGTTAATAAGAAAAACTTCTACTAAAAATAGCAGGAAAACTAAAACTGTTATTTTTTAAATAATTTAACATTAATATAAAACTTATTTTGTAAAAAAAAACATGAATGGGTGTACGGTTTCCTTTATAATAACTCATCTCTGTGTCAATTTTTAGGTATTTACATTGATTTTAGGTAATTTACCCATTTTTTACTCATAAAAGCAAATTCAAAACTTTTTTTTGTTCATATTCTTATTTCTAGATATACACACAATAAAAATAACTTATGTAGAACCCGTGCGCAAAAATGCTGTCGACCTGTGTTATTTAATCACCACTGCTCTCAAAACCCTGCAGGAGTACATCGTGAAGAAACCCGGCATGTCGTTTCGTATTCTACACTATCACAAAATTACAGACACGTTTTCGAAAAAAGTAACATTAATGACGGTTTTGTAGGTGCGTAGAAAGAAACGATTACATAGATAATATTTTGACGAACAAAGCGAGTAACATAGGCTATATTTTTAACCGACTTCAAAAAAATAAGGAGATTCTCAATTTTTTTTTATTTATTTACATCGATTACTCCGAGGTTTCTAGTCCGATTAGTGTGGTCCCATAAAAATTTTGATCCAATTTGGTTCAGTACTTTTTATTTTGAGAGCATTTTTATTTGTTTCGGCTACTTGGATGACATTACTTTTTGCGTGTTTGTTACGCGATTACTCCGCCAATTGTGGACCGACACGACCGACCTTTTATTGTACTGGGGATCGTCCACCTTAGGGAATACTGCAAGTTTCATCAAAATCTGTTCAGCAGTTTTTGAGATAGGGAATTTTATTAGCATGTGTACATGAGCGATGTTAATACCGGTGCCACGGATTACAAAATTCTAGTGCACATGTAAGAAAATGATGTATTTGACAAGAATTTGGGATGAATATATAAACTAAAAAGAGTAAAATAAAAAACTCAAGTTACTTTGAGTTTTTTTTTGTTACCAAGAGTAAATCGCTAGTCTCAAATACAGAATTGGAAAGATAATCACTTCCTCTCAGGGTGTAAAACTTTCCTAGTGACCTTTGTACTTTTCAAAATTGCTTACGCTAGTGGTATTACGATTGCGAGATAATTAATTGTTAACTATGAACGGTACTAAGAATATTGAGATAATTTCAGTGGACACGCGGTCTGACTGACCCAGTGACTTACGTATGATATGTGCACCCACCGCGTGCCGCTCACTGATACGAACCATGATTAAAGTGATTTAATGTGCTGATCAATCATGAATAGCAATCAGATAGTAATTAATGAACCAATTAAATAATCATTTACTAAACATTCTGATGGTACTCACCCGAGAAAGAACTGGAGAGTCGTCTAAGTGCAGACCCCCGACTTCTACTAAAGCAGGCACCAGAGGGCGCACTTCGTTTATGCTGAAATGGCTGTTGGACAAAACCAAACTATAGTTCTGGGCCAAAGACTCCAACTTTGGTCCGGGGCCAAATAATCGATCCGCTATAACCTGAAAAGGAAGCAGTTTGTCACTGACTTGTACAAGCAACAGCTTATTAGATATCTAAAATATCCGAAAAAATCTATTAACCTGTGATGGAATTTGTGACTTGTATCTATACAAAACCTTCGCTATAATGACTGCCATCGTGTTTGCAAATCTTTCCCATAGGTTCATTCGTTGTCCGTATCCAACCATGTAAGATGGAACGTAGGCAGTTGCGTCAGGGTTACCTAGTTGGTCGTTAACCCACGGCAGCGGTACACTTGACAGAAAACCGACCACCGGTGCTCCGTATTTCTTGCCGAGAGGGAGAAAACAGTCGCTCCCAAACACTTCAACTATGATCAAGTCAAAAGTCTGCGTTGAATTGAATAATGCTTTAACGGCGGGTACTTTGGCAACGTTCTCACACGCATCAACACATTCTTCCATTATCTGCTCCAAGTTCCGAATAAAATCAGGTTTTAAGGAATCGTGTTGTATTGTGAGATTGTTGACGATTTCTGATCTGGTCCCTGCAAGGCTTATTTGATGCACGTTCGGTAGAGGGTTTTTCTGAAACAGAATGTTTAATTTAAAATCCACCGCTTTCATCGAATACTAGCCTTATTAAATACGACCTGAGGGCAGATCACAGGTAGCTAGGGATGTCGATACCGTTTCGTTTATGGCATATAATTTGTAGTAGGTTGTCCGTGCATCTAACACGGACAACCTACTACAACCAGAGGTAATATTATTGCGCCACAGCCGTTAGTTTCCTGTTCATTAAACTATTGGATGATACACACTTATTGCGCTATTAAACAGTCAATGACTTCTAATATAATTTCAAAATATTGTGGACAAATGGTATCTATTCATATCTTCATACAATAATACGTATTTTGCAAGAAAACAGGCGGCGGCGGCGCACGACGCGGTAGACGTGGCAAATGATATCGCTCGCAGATAAAATACGACAGACGGACGAGACTGACTACAAAGCCACCGCACATAATTGTGAAAATAATAATATGATTGGCCATGATGAGTTAAGTTTTTGCTTATCCGAGACGTTTTCAGATATCAAGAAGAGATTGCAATCCGGGATGATTTTAAATCCCAGCCGCATTGATGGTTTTTTGCACCCCGATTTTATCAATTTATGACCACTGATCGTTTTATTTTTGTTTAAAGAAAGTATGAAAGAAATGTTGCCCCACATACGGAATTTCTCCTGTATCGTGAGAGGCACCCATTACACAGCCACTGCGCCAACCGTGGATGTTAGTGACGTGAAAGTAGTTAGGACGAAAAAAAAAAAAGTGTTTTTTTTTTTTCATTTTGTCGTCCTGTCTATTGTATAGCTTTCGCCGTCCTGAATATTTCGGTGTATAAATAAATGAATCAACGAATATTCTGGTAAAGTCCACAATTATATCTGCAGATATGATTCTGGACGTTCGAGCTTTGCTGAGTCCCAAAAAATGAACCGAATGAGGTCCTCATATTTTGCATCCCCCTTGGCGCTAGATCGGCTAATATGGATTATACATTTCTCACCTAGAAGACATTCAAAACATCCCCTATTTATTCAACTTTACTGAATTTAAAATGGGATCAACCAGGAAGTAGGTACATAAGAATTTTCCCAAATTCCCAATCATCATCAAAAATAAAGAAATATACCACCGATTTGAGAACCTGCTTTTTTTGGAGTCAGTTAAAATTATTTAGTTTCACAATGATTAGGTTCTTCGTCAGATAAAAACGAATGCGCCTTACAATTCAAATTAATCAGTGAACAATAATATATTTTTAGTATCCTAAAAAAGATAAAGATTTTTTTTCCAATCTATTTTCTGAGAAGTCTTTAGAACATCACGTCAAGGCCTCTTTTTTGTCCGTGTTTTTATGTCATATAGAATCGGATTATGAGGGAACATGGTTAAACCACATTCACACTACTACGACCGATAGAACTGACGGAACGGCCAGTGGCTGTACAATATGAAGCTGCTAACATGCAGAAATGTAAACCAGCATTTTCATTGGACGCTGGCGGCATAGTGGGAAAATCTGAAGTGGGACTGGGCTGGCCACGTTTGCCGGATGCACGATGAACAGTGGGGTAAAATAACTACTTTGTGAAGCCCAGACACAGCCAGAAGGCGACACCAGAATATGGCGGTATGAGCTATATAAAACTAACGACCAGTGGCTAGCCCTAGATCGAAATAGTTGGAAGTCATGGGGAGATGCCTTTGCCCTGCAGTGGGATGACACGGGCTGACAGTAGCAGTAACGTTTACGGATTGCCTATCGATCAACGTAATACCTATTATTATAAATATTTTTTATCACTGTTCTTGAACTAACCTACACCGGAATAAAGTCCGTGCTGTAATAATGACCGTCCGTCGTAGAGTTCATCACTATTATTTTGAATGCACTCGCACCTATCTGTTTGACCGTTAATTCGCACTTCGTTTATCGTAAAATGCCGCATGTGCACGTCATCTGATCATTGACCTGTGCGAACATGGTTACCTCATCAATTCATCATACCATGTACGCTGCTAACAAGAGGTGTACCATTCTTGGAAAACGAAATTATCGACTCGCGAGTGTAAGCCCCTTCGCACACGACGCGACGCACGTCTCCGAAACCTTACGACTCCCGGTATCCAGGCGACTATCGCAGTACAAATCCATAGAGGTTCGTACACAGGCACGCGTCAATCGATACCAAAGTCGGTTCGGAGACTTGCGTCGCCTAGTGTACGAAGGGGTTAACAATATCATGCAAATGCGCTCTACGAATTTGTAATCAGTACCTCTTTGCTCTTGCGACCTTTTGTACTGTATCGGAGAAAAACTGACTTTTGGAAAGATAATGTGAGTACTTTCACATAAACATGACATAATATCACTCCTGTAAACCCCTAAGGGGAAGGCAGAGGTTTTTGCTTTCACATGCACGCTTAGCTATAAAAAGAATATTTCACGTTTCATCTTCTACATATGTAGTTTAAAATAACTTTAGAAACACTAGAGCAAATTAGATGATTAATTATTATTGAAAATGTTAGGATTTATTTTAGGGACAAGATTTGTATGTAAGTCTTTCTAACCAACCGGGTAGGTCGACCTGTGCGAAGCCGAGGTGGGCCGCTAGTATGAAATATTTCTTACTTTATCCGATCAAAGAAACAACATAGATAGACTCAGACCTCGAGTCTTTTCCCTTACTTAATGATTTTACTTTCATAAATAAAAGGTTCTTTACCTTTAATTTAGGAAAGTAAAATCATTACGGGGTCAATATGGATGAAGTCATATTTTTTTAAACAGTTACACGAAAGCGGGGACGTGAAAATAACGTCAATTACAGGTTGTTCGACACATCTTTCCTCATCACTATGGTAGGAAACGATTCCTTCTAAAGCCCAAGAGACGGATTGGCACTGATATTTTTTTAAGACGGTTCTATGGGGTTTTCATGGCATTTGAAAATTTTCTCAATAAAAAACTACAACTGGCCTTCTGAAAATATCCTATTTATCTTACCTATGAGATATTTATCACGTCACTAGAGTAATTACTCATATCAATAAACTTGATTAACTCTTAATTAATTGCTAACTAGCTAGACGGCACAATCTACCAAATAAATGGTACAAATATTGAAAAACCACAAAAGGGGTAGCTCATCGAGTACATACCATTGGAAAGTGCGTGACGACTGTGAGATGGTGGTCCCTCCGGGCCAGTGCGTCGAGCAGGCGGCCGTACATGGCGTGGTGGCTCTTGGTGTTGGTGGGCAGCACGGCCAAAAGGCGCGCGGCCTGCGCCGCCACCGACCACGCGAGAACTAGCCATAGCAACCGCGGCCTCATCTCTCTGCTGCTCGTCTCCGTTTGCGAGGCCGTCTAGCCTGAAGCCGAAGTCCCTTCGCCTGATAAGCCGCACGTCACTGCTGATAACAACAGCCACGGGTATCTCCTATCCTCCCCCTGCCCCTGCACTCCCCGCTAAGAAAACTTTCTACGAGACCTTTTTCGACATCTTCATTGCTAGTTCGATTTCCGGCGCAGGAGTCATTTTGAAGACGGTTAATAGAAATGACGAGAAATGATTTTAGTTTGCTATTTAAAATATTAGGTAGATGGTGGAAAATGCAGTTTTAGTGCATTTACAATGTAGCGATAAAGTGAGTGTGACGTGTTTCATTTGAATAGAGCTAATGCAGAATTAGTGGTGTCTTCATTTTTAACGAATAAAATAAAGCTCAATTGTTTAGAAAGTCTGTATAAATAATGAACAGTGACAGTCGTACTTGACTATTCAAGTTTTGCCGTTTATGAGTCCCGTACAAAACTTGGTAGGTCAGTTTTTAATCGTAATTTGTGTTTCTACAAGAAATGGGAACACAACTAATGGATTGCCATTGGGTGCAACAAACTGATGCCGTCCTATGTGACCGTCAGTCAAGGTGAATAGATGCACACTAGATATTATGTCATCAACTGAGAGCAGTGGCCTATCGTGATGTAAGTTTTCTGTCGTAATTCATAATGGGTGAAATGATAACTATGAGAACTTTACTGTTCGCCGCAAATCGGTGAGAAAATTTGTCTCATTCCTACAAATCGCCAATCGAAGAATAAACCTGGTATACTACACTCGCGACAACTCGCGAGCAATCCGATTCCGCGCTATCTTGAGTAGGTACTTAATAACTAGTTAAGAATAAAAATGGCACCATTTTAGAGGTTTAACTGTTAACTTTTAACTGGTACCAAATTCATTAAAATCAGACCATTATTTAAGGAGCTTTCCCGTATCGATTCCAAGTAAGTAATTCCATACTTTTCCTACTTATTGCTGTGCCCGACAGTGTTCACAATGAGCAAAATTTTCTAAAACTTTCCACGAAAGCTCACAACAAATACATTGAGTATTATGTAACATTTATTATTTTCACGGGTGGTTCATTCCAGCCTCCGTGTAAAATACAACTGCAACTGGTTAGACTGGAAGCCAACCAAAAAGTATTTTAGAAAAAGCTGTTATTATTCTGTAAGTGCTTTTCAAAAACTTTTTATTAACTTATTAGGGCCAGTGGACTGGTGTTTTCTTTCCGACTAGGACTACTCGAAGTCAAAACTGTTTACCTAATTTACATGAAAATCAATTGCCGTGTGTCAGTCGAAAATGGCTAGACCGATTGGAATAGTTTTGTGTTCGTACTAGGCTATTTTATAAAAAAAAAACCGAATTATCCCGCGCAATGTTGAACCGACCATTTGGGCGTTTTTGTTCTTTTTTCAGAATAAAATAAAAAATGGGAACACCCAAATTCCGATTTTCAAAACTCCGAATATCATAATACCTAAAAATTACAATAAATCCTATTATTAAGAATCTCGTCGGTATTTTGAAATTCGTATTTATGAATTTCGGAATAAAATTTTTCGAATTATCGTAGTGTACAGACGCCAGCACATCAAGCTACCACAATCTGTCAGATTTCTTTAATAGAATTTCAACCTTATCACAAGAGTAAAAGGTTAATGTTTGATTGGCAAAATCTGACAGGTTCGGGTAGGTTGACCTGCTGGCGTCTGTACCCAAAAAAAAATATTTTACCCGTTTTTTTCTTTTGTTACATAAACCAAAATTGACGAAGATACAACGCTTTTAAAAATTACAAAGCGTCACTCGGTCGGTACAGTTTTACAATCGGTCGCGTGACTTACCCAATTACCGTGACCCTGGAACGTAAAGGGCTTTTGAAGGACACCGTGGATTTTAGTCTGACAGTCCCTCCCGCTCTGCCCTGGGTGGGAGGACTCATTTGATGATTTTACCACGTTAAAAAAAAGCGTTATGACGTCACAAGCTCCCGCTCCCGGAAGCGTTTTATCTTTGTCAATATTCATTGAAATTTAAAAAAAAATATAAGTGTCCATGATTTACCAATATTCTAACTCTGTCTCTCTGTATTCTCTGACTGACGCATGACGGACTAAATGGATTTTCAATTTATTTATGCAGTAAGGGATACGGACAAACTTTGAGACTTTAAAAATGTCGATATCCATAATATAATACCTATCGAAATCTTTAAAAATCTTACATAAATTGCACCCGTGCAAACAAAAGGCTAAAACAACAAAAAAAAACTTCACGTCACGTGTTGAAAAAAATTTCATAAAATCATTATGCAATACAATTAATTGCATTTATCAGTGATCAAATATTTATACTCTTCTCCCAATTAGTTTTTAATTTATTTATCGAATTATTAACCTATGATAACGTGACAGTAGTTTCAGGTACCTATCGATCATAAAGAAGGTACAACGAACTTCGAAACGATAAGTTATTTTCGGCTTTATCATTATCTCTTTCACAGATGTCTACGTGTAGGTCATAAATACAAATACTTGTTCCGTGCTGGAATCGAACCCACGACATGTAGCGCAGTAGTTGATTGCTCAGTCACTACGCCAAACTTGCTGACCAAAACTGTCGACTAGTCGGCCTTTCTTCAGCCGACTAATCTGCCAAACTCACAGTCGGCCCATCTCAATACCTATGACCTTTTTTTGCGTGGTAAAATCATCAAATGAGTCCTCCCGCGCTGAGCAGAGCGAAAGGGACTGTCAGACTCGTACTTACTAAAATCCATTAGCCCTTTACATTCCCGGTTATCTGTTTAGAGACCAGGGTTGGCATGATTAAAACACCTGTTTTAAACAGTGTTTTTTATCACACGTTTTAATTAGTTTTCATGGAGGATAAATGGATATAAAATGAAAATCAATTAATATTCAGGAGTCTAAATAACTTGACATAAAACCATTTGAATCTATGCTATTGCTACGTCATTTTTGAACTTTTATTGGCAATGTAAAGAAAAAAAAATGTAATATTTTTTTTCCATTGACTATTTTCTGTAAATATACGTACCTATATCATTACAAACGGTGAATTTGAAAAGATTTATTCTAGAAATGTAGCATAATTATAATTTATTTATAAGTTTAGACGTCGCGCGTCGTCCTAAAGGTCGAATTAATTTGAAATAATGCCCGTAACTAAAAAAAAAACACTTCTTTAAAACAATTTGAACTGTTTGTTTTATAAAATTGAATAAAAAAAACTGTTTTTTTTCCAACCCTGGTTTAGACAGTCCCGCGAGCCATACCGATGACTTTTTTTTTTTCAAATTTGTCCTTCCACCCCGAAGATCGTCCGCCGATGTCCGAGGCCGTGGGCGCCTACCACTGCGGCTGGGGTGGAGGGAGGACGCTATCCTCTCCCTCACGCGGCCCGCCTCCGCTTTCGCGAGCATGACTGTTTCGCAGAAGGAGGCGACCGCTTCCCACTCCGTCTCGCGCCGCAGCATAGCCTCGACCAATGCCGGGCGCGAGAGGTCTCCGCCTATCGCCGCCGTGAGAACACGGCGGTGCTCTGCCCAAGTGGGGCAGTCCTGCACCGTATGCTCCACCGTGTCCTCAGGGCGATCCTCGCAGTGGTGACACCCAGGCGTTTCTTCCTTCCTCATCAGACACAGGTACCTCCCGAAACTTCCGTGTCCAGTGAGGACCTGCGTCATGCGGTAGGTCAGACGACGTGACGCCTATCCAGCCACTCCTCAAAGAGGGGTCTTACCGCCGCGATTGCGGCGTGTCCCTGTCCGGCCCTCGGTTGCGACAGTCGTACCCTCCATACTGCCGTGAGATCGCGCCGGAGCTCTTCCCGAGACAGCGGGGATACACGCTGCGCCTCCACGCGCCACTCATAGACGCGCTGGAGGGCAGTCGCCTCCAGATCCCAGGGCAGCAATCCGGCAATGAGGTTGGCCTATCGCCGGCGATCGCGCGGTATCCCCGGATCATTCGGATAGCCATGACCCTCTGGCATGCGACCAACTTTAGTGGTCGCGGCCGGATGCTCAGGGCCCACACGGGGGCTCCGTAGAGGGCCATGGACCGCACGACACCGGCGTACAGCCTCTGGCAGGAGGCGTTTGGCCCGCTGAGATTGGGCAGGGGTCGCCTGAGGGCGGCTGCTGCCCGGTTCAGCTTTGGGGCCAAACTCAGGAAATGCTCCCTGAAGTTCCACCGGCTGTCGAGGACGCTATCCTTATCCGAGTCCCAGGTACTTCATCGTCCTCCCGACGCCGATGCGAACCCCCTCCACCGTTATGTGGGACTCTGACCGTGGCGCGTGACCTAACACATGATTCAAATTCAACACTATTTTGTAGTTTTATTCCATTGTAACTTTTGTTCCTAACGGTATTTTAAGCATATTAATCATTATACCTACGGTAAACATAATTATTAATACGGTTACAGTGTAGTCAATTCTAGTCATAAGGTTAAATTGCAGTTCATCTTATGATACGCTGTATTGTTAAGAAATAATCCGATCACTCTCCAATGGAGTGATTTATTTATCTAACGAAGTATTATGTACCTACTTATGTTCCACGAGCTTAAGGTGAATGCTCCAACCAGCCCGCGAAATTCAAATTTTATACCAATTAACGTGTGCGGTGGTATAGTTAACCGTTCAAAATCGTTTATATAAGTTTGTCTGTGGATAAGCATAAGTGATGTAGGTAACGAATATTCGCATGTTTTTTGATATTCGCATTCGCATCCGCATGAATCGATGCGAATGTTTGCGAATATTTCTGAAACACTATTTTTTAATTTACTACTATGATATGGAACTATGGTAACAGAAGAGTCTTGAAGTAGAAAACTTAATTGAAATAGTTCTGTTCAGAATCGCAACAAAAATGACATTAATTCCTTTTTATCGTGGTAAAATCATCAAATGAGTCCTACCATCCAGTTACATTAAAAAATATATTATGCATATATGAGAAAAAGAGCTTGAAATATCTATTCAAATTTTAAAATATAATCAACCTTATCTAAGTCAAATAAAATTTATTACACTAAATGCATTTTTATGCTTGGCAAATTGTAATCTTTATTTTTTTTAATATGTGCTCAGTTTTTTTTTTTTTATTTAAAGATAGGTTCGCGTTTGACCATCATCTCGCCTGATGGTAAGCGAAGATGTGGTCGACGGTGAAGCACGCTTGCCTAGAAGCAACCTGTTCACTCTTGACTTGAAGACCCCAAGGTTATAGCTGTCGGGAAAAACAGATGCCGACAGGGAATTCCACTCCTTAGCTGTGCGTACAATAAAGGTATTGGCAAAACGCTTTGTACGTACCGGAGGGATGTCCACCATACATCGATGGCGCATTGCCGTACGTCTTGTAGTCCGATGATGGAAAGGGCCAGGCGGAATCAAGTTATGCACGATACATAATGGCAATAAGCTCGCACCATACCACATGGTATGTAGAAACATTACTGGCGGAATGTGTGTGTACAATTAGATACACCTCTCCTTAACCCTTCAGGAATAACAGGCGCGACGATTTGTTCTTTTAGAAAACAAAAAAATACTTAAAATTATTTTTATAAGTTCTTTGTCCATGCCTGTTCCGGTGAAGCGTATTAAAAAATCAAGCTGCAATCTAAACTTGTTGAATAAATTGTATGTGTTGAATGAATGTGTACATTCATTCAACTAGGTATATCGACTTTAACAATGTTCGGTTTAAATAAATTATGTCTGACATGAAATGTCAAAGCTATCTATCATTTTGCGTGCGTTTTATTTGTTTTAAAGTCAATATTCGCATTCGCGAATATTGAAATTGAATTTTCGCATCCGCATTCGCATTCGCGAATGTCAAAAATCAGACATTCGCAACATCACTAATAAGCATATTATCACGAAGTCAAAGTCACAGAGAAAGTCAAAGCCAAGGTGAGATGTCAGATCTTACACATATAGACTACTGTAACGGTCACTCGTTTTTGCAATTGTTACTATGGTAATATTTACTTGTGCATATTTTTTACTTTTTTTACACTAGACAGAAGTAACCCAACATCGTGATAAAGTAGGTATGCAAGAAATAAAAGGCCATTTTTGGTTTTCTACATAATATTCTTGCAAGATGTAAGCTCGTGACCAGTATCCCTCTTGCCAACTCAGGGCTAATATCGGGTTTTTTCCCAAATCTAAAAGTAATTTAATTTAATCTAAAAGTAATTTAATCATTTAATTTATATAATTCTTTCACAAAAAAGGTACGCAGTATACAGTGTTATAGGTAAATGCTATGATAAAAAATTCCATAATTATTTATACAAAAGTTTTAGCTTTTGAAGCCGAACTACATGTAGATGGGACCTGTATTTCGGCTTACAGCCAACCCCCAAGAGTCACCCACATTCTGTGAGGTTTCTTAGATGCTACCATTTCACAATTTTGTTGTAAATTGAGTATCAAGAGTCCACAACAGAGTTACAGAGCGCGATAGAGACAACAACAGTTTGGACCGAAAATACCTTATTAAATGGCACAAAATCAACGATTCGTAGTCCCCTGATTACTCCTCCAAAACTTAACCGATTTCACTACTTTTTTCTTTAAAAATTGGCATTGGCCGTGTTCCTATGTTTTCCTTTTTTTATATAATCTCGTCTAATTTGTTTTCTGGATATTTGAACACAGCGGAAAATCTGGCCATTTTTTTAGGATTTGAATGTTCAGATCTCTTTTAATAATTAATTTATGGAAAAAAGGAAAACATAGAGATGTCTCTATGTTTTCATGGTCCAATTGTGGTCATAGATTTTTTGTAAAAAAACTATTGCTCTACTGGCATTATCCAGGGAGAAAACAGGGGACTACGTTTGTATGGAAAAACGGCCGTGGTGTTTCCTCTTAATCAGAGGCTAACGGCCTGTAATGACCTATCTGGTATCTGCCTTCAGAAGCTTCAGGTGGCACGTGTATGTCGAACTTTATCATGAATACAGCATACATTTTAATTCGAAACAGATAGTGGTCATTGATAAGTGAACACGATAAGCATAGAGTGAGAACATTCTAACTAGGATTCGTTTGGTGTACCCACCCATAGAACTCTGATATTATAATCAACGATGTAATTTCCAAGGATGCTCCCGGAATGGATTCCCCATAATGATTTAAAGCTAAAGCTGCCTTTCCATTATACAAGTCACTTTTAAACAAGTTCCAAATTGTATGCAACTTGAACCAACTTGCATACAAGTTGCAAGTAGGTATAGTTTGAACTTGTACATTTTGTTTTTACAAGTCAAGCAACTTAGGTATATACAAATGTGATGTCATACTTTTATTCAAGACTTGTGTAATGATTATATGAATTTTGTTTATTATCTCTCAAATGGTACAATTTGTCACAAGTCATATAAAAATAATGGAAAAGCGCCATAGAGGTAATTCAGTAGGGCTTCAAAGTATTTCATGTATTTTCATTATACTTTCACCTTCTGACTTATTGGGCCTACCACACGCACATGCTTCACAGTTCTGCCTGCGCAAGCGTCTCGCATGAAAAAACAATACACGGTCGGCAACACTGAACGCCCAACAGTACGCGCAGCCAAAACTGTGGTTAAGCTTGTGCGTGTGGTGAGCCCATCAGACTATAAACACAGATTACCTATAAATACTAAAGTTAATTCAGCTCAATATTAAAATAAATATTTAAATCCGCTTGGCCATAGTGTGACGTCATAAATGCAATTGTTTCAGTTACGAGGTGCAGGTTGAGGCGGAAGGCAGGCGGCGCGGGCTGGGCCAGCGCGTGCTCATCGTGCTAGAGAAGTTAGCTGCCGCGACGCGCATGCGCTGCGTGCGTCTCACTGCGCTCACGCACAACCCCTCCGCCTCCGCCTTCTTCAGAGCTTGCGGGTAAGTCATGTTTTAAAATCCTCAACGGATGTCCTAAGGAGAGAGGAGGGGTATGTCAAACTCGTTCTGAGTGATTAAAACCACGCCAGTATTTCCTCGTATACTTGCGTCGGGGCAGGAGTGGGTGAGGAACAGCGACGTACAAACTTATTCGAAGGTATAACTAACACGCAAGCTAATAATATTGTCAATATTATATTGATACACTTTGCATGTGTGTATCTTCATGATATGGCACCCTATGATCATAACGTCATGGATTTCTGCAAAGTAACGCCTAACTCCATAACTTATTAAACAAAACCAACTGGATGGGTAAATTATCAAAGTAACGGCTGCTATTCGTCGATTTTTGAAAGTTGAAAAGTGGAGGTCCTATAGGATTGTAAGCCAATCCAACATGAATGGGAAAAGGCTAAGCAAATGATAGTTCATACCTACAATAAACGGACTCAATTTCAATTTCTGTCAATCCTGGAAACCAGTAGTACTATTAAGTGTTCTGTGCCAGTAGTTAAAAAAATTCACATATTTCTAAAATCACTGTATTCAATCACATTAGGTTGAAAGGTTCACTCAATCTTCAATAAAAATAGGTTAAAGTTATGAATTATGTTGTGACCATTTTATGAAAATTGTTAAGTAATTGTCCTATTAATACTGAGTTAGAGTAGGTAGCAGTTTTAGATCCTTTGCACACAACGACGATATAATACTAGACTCCGCATGCACGATCTAAGGAACAAAAATTATTCTGTCAACTCGCTGAGGTACTACGTAAGCGAGGGGGACGGGGTACTGCGTTGTGATTGGCTAACTCAAGGTCTGTTCTGTCTCAACGTATGTTTACGGCTCACAGGGTTGGTCAAAATGAGACGAATATAAGACTTTTTTGCCTAATGTGTTGGCAGACATCGGTCGCCTGTTATTACGAGTCTAGTATTATATCGTCGTTGTTTGCACACTATAATTAAAACGACTTGTGCGGTCAGTCACCGATGCAAGATTTATGCACATCTTGTCAAAAACAAAACTTGCCAGGTTCGTTGATTTATTTATCGCACCGCATTTTTGCCGCATCGTTACATATTTACTCAAGCGCATTACACCGTGAACAAAAGCACTTAAACTTAACACATTGTGAGAAAACACTCATTTGTTTCTTTTTTTCTTACAGGTACATTTTAGACGAGACGAGTCCGTCCAAAGATGAGGCAGCTCACTACGAGATCTTGAGTAAGGCAACGGATAGCCAACAAGATGGTGAAACTCCTCAAGAGACATGTCCACTGAGTGACGGCATGCGCGCAGTTCAAGTGGCCAATCCACAATGACCCTTAGTTTAGTATTGACTAGTGACATCTAGAATATTTACCATAGATAAGTGAGTTAAGTTTTGCCAAAAAGTACAACCCAAATGAGTATTTCTTCCGTTTTTAAAAGAACTTTAGAATCTGTTTTAAGATAATGTTTATGATAGGCTAGCTGTTGCCAGCCGTTTCTTTCGCTACAACTCGAAAATTATCCCACAGGAAGATAAAAACGGGATAAAAACTATCCTATTTGTTTTCCAGGTAGGTAAACTATCTGTGTACCATCCAAATCCGTTCGGTGTTTTTTGCGTGCAAACAAACATCCAACCAAACAAACTTTCACGTTTAATAAGAAGGATAATATTAGAAGGATTAGTAAGATGGTATTCTAAAGAACATAATTAATTTACTGGATATATTGAAAAAAAAATATTTAGATAGATAGAATACTTTCTATTTTGCGGGTGCCCTCTATCTGGCAGAAACTTGTTTCTCCGAAACCTATTTGGCAGAACTCACTTGGCAGAAACTTTTTTAAACGAACATTGTTATGGTATAATTTTTTTTTAATATAATTGTTTTTTGGCCTAATGTTTTTATGTCCGAATTCAAATTGGGATACTTTTAAGATGGCAGAATTGTATTGGGCATAATTACTTTTGTCAGAGTTACAATTTTGCATATTTTCATTTAGCATAACGTTTATTTAGAGCGCCGATTATTTGGAATAATTTGACTTGGTATACTTCGAAGATCACAGAATTTCAGAATAGAAATAATTTAATAGTCATAATAAAAAATAAAAAAAAATGTTTTATAAAATCAATATGGTGAGCTACAAAAGTTAGTGACAGAAATGAATCGCTGCAAAACCGACTTCACGTAGTCTTGTCTGCCCTACCCCTAGAGTGTAATTTATAATCGCGTAGGCGCGGAGGGGCGAGGCGGCCCGCGAGCTGAGGAGCAGGTGGTTTTAACGCACACCGCCGCGGCTGAGGCTGGCCGGCTTGCCGGCCAGTAAGCCGAAGCTGCGGTGGTGGGCGTAAAATCATCTGCGACGACTAGCTCGCGTGGGACCGCCAGAGACCCGCAGCGCCGGAGCCGTGACAGAAGCCATGCCTGCTGCATGTGCTGAATGCTTGCTGCATGCTTACTGCATCATCTTACTGTCTGGGAAATAAAAACCACACAATTATGCAAAAGATGATTCTGGTTGTGAACTTTCTACGAAATGATGGTTATACTTATTGATTATTATGGAAATGAAATTTATGCCTAAAGATGATTCTGACTTACAAAATTATGGGTTTCGGTGTTATGGTAAATGAGTGTATGCCAAAAGATTTTCTGCGAAAAGAGGTTTATGCTATCCGTTGCTATGCAAAATAAAATTATGACGTAAAAAGTTCTGCTATAAAGGGTGGACCCCTATTTTGCACATCATGCAAATAACAGAAAACGCAAGATTGAGTGTCAGGATGGGCGGTCTTATCGCTAATGGCGATGTTCTATGTTAGGGGTTTTGGTTTCCGCACTTAGTCCTTCATGTGGACCATTGTGCGTGAGCCATAGTGGCCTTTGGTGGCTTATTCCAACCAGCCCACCTCCTTCCAGAAGTTGATCAGGTTCTTTGGTCTGTGGAGAACATCTGTGTAAGTCCTGGGTGTCCCGAGGGTCTCTGTCCTGATCTGTGTGACACCTGTGCACTCGAAGAGCACATGCGCGACGGTTTCCTCAGTCTCCATGCAAGCCCTGCACAGGGGGCTGTCCGTTATGCCTATTGTGTGGAAGTGTTTGTTTAGCTGGTTGAAGGAAATGGGTATAATGGGTTCAGGTCCGCAAACTGATGCGCTGGATGCTCTCCTAGCTAGTTCATCAGCCGCGTCGTTGCCCAATGATCCGCTGTGTCCTTTAATCCATTGTAGTGTCACTTTGTTGCGTTTAGATACCGTTAGACGTTCTAGTGCATTGTGACATTCTAGTATTAAGCTTGAAGTGGTATATTGTTTCTCCAACGATTGAAGGACTGAGGCGCTATCAGAGAGTATACGTATATGGGTGTCCGTAAAGGTCATAGCACATTATACCAGCACCGCAACTGCACAGCTGCAGCACGGCGTCACCTTGAATTTAGACAACGGCTAGCCGTTAGCGCGCTAACTGAGCGTTGTCCACGAGGTGTAAGCTCGCAGTTCGCGCGCCGTCTGCGAGGTGCAGCTTGCTGTCACCGTGTGCATAATTGTTATAAGGCATTTGTTTCGCTAGCAACTTGAAGTCGGCCGCTGCGCCGTAAGCACGCCGTCAGCTCGCTTGCAGCGTGCGGGCTGCGAGGCGAGTTGTATGGTAGCGGTAAGCGCGCCGACTTCCCGCCGTTGGCTTTTTCATATTGACATTATGAAATATATTATATGACACATGATTTAAGGCTCTTATTTGAATGACAGGTTAAGAGCTGGGTTGGAGCCGTGCCGTTGCCGCGCCGGTATAGTGTGCCATGACCTTAACTCTTCTGGCCTCTATCGCATATGCTGCTTGTATAATGCCCATGCATTCCGCCTGGTAGACGGTGTTGTACATTCCCAGCGGGCTGAATATATTTATGTTAAGGTCGTGTGAGAAGACTCCAGCCCCGGTTCCGGAATCATTCTTTGATCCATCTGTGTATATCCTCAGCTCTTTCGGGCCTGAATGGTCACACTGCTCTTCTGCAAGTGTGATACTGTAGTGCTTTACAAAGTGGTATTGTCTTGGGGCTTTGTCGCAGGGTGATGCCATCATTGGCTGTTGTTCGATCGCATCATTCTTAATTCGCGTGTGTTTAATTCTGGAGTCTTTGTTTAGGGTTCCCAGGGCATGAAGCCTAAAGGCGGCTAGGGCCGCCTCTTTCTGCACGATGAGGTGTAGAGGTGGCAGTCCAAGCATTGCCTGTAGGGCAGCGGTGGGTGCAGTTCTCATACAGCTAGTAATTGCCATACAAGCAAATCGCTGCAGCTTTTCGAGGTCTTTTTGGGTTGTGCTCAGGTTTGTTCTGGGCCACCAGACCAATGAGCCGTACGTGACTGTCGGTCGTATGACAGTGGTATATAGCCAGTGAGTGATCTTGGGACTGATCCCCCAGTTCCTGCCAAGCATTCGCTTGCACTGCCATAGGGATATGCTGGCTTTTGTAGTGATGTAGTTGATGTGTTTTGCCCAATTCAGCTGTTTATCCAAAAAGATGCCCAGGTATTTGGTTTCAGTTGATAGGCTTAGGGTGGTTCCAAAGAAACGTGGAAGCTGTAGGGTCGGTAGCTTCCTCTTTTTTGTGAAGAGAATCAGCTCGGTTTTTGAAGGATTTACTGATAGCTGGTGTTTGTTGCACCAGTCCTCCACTATTTTCAATGCTTGGCGCATGAGGTTGCACAGGGTATTTTCGTGAGTGCCATTTATTATTATGGTTATATCGTCGGCATACCCTACAGTGAAGTAGCCGTTATCATTTAGTGTTTTAATGAGGTCATCTACAACCAGGTTCCATAGTAGCGGTGAAAGGACTCCCCCTTGTGGGCAGCCTTTCGCCACGATGGCCCTTGTAGTGTCATTTACTGTAACTTGTACAGCTCTTTGCTTGAGCATGTTGCTAATCCATCCGCTCAGGGTCGGGTCTATGTTGTGCCTGTCTAAGGCCATGTTGATGCTGTTGAACGTGGTTTTGTCAAAGGCGCCCTCAATGTCAATAAAGGCGGCCAGTGCTGAGCATTTGTGGTCCACTGCACATTCAATCTTGGATACTACGCTATGTAGCGCGGATTCCGTTGATCTGCCCGTGGAGTATGCGTGCTGTTGTTTGTGAAGCGGTTTTTCCCGAAGAGGTCCGTCTCGGATATACCTATCACAGAGTCTCTCGAGGGTCTTCAGTAGGAAAGATGTGAGGCTTATAGGTCGATAAGCCTTGGGTTGGGTGTAGTCCGTTTTGCCAGGTTTGGGTATGAAGATGACTTTTACCTCCCGCCATGCTAGGGGTTTATATCTAAGTGCTATGCAGGCCTGATAATCTCCATCAGGCATGGTAGTAGGTGTGCAACCCCCCACTGTAGTAGGGCCGGAAAGATGCCATCTAGTCCTGGGGACTTATAGGGCTGCAAGGTGTTAATGGCCCACCTTATCCGGTCTTCCGATATTATGCTGTGGGCTCTGGACCAGTCCATATCCGTTGGGGTCCAGTCTGGTTCTGCCTCCCATGTCCTGTCCTCTAGGAGTTTACAGTCGGAGAAGTGAGTCTCAAGAAGGACCTTACTGGTTTCCAGGTCCGTGAGTGTATATGTATTGTCGGGTTTTTTCAGCGTTCCAAGGGTTCGGTCCTGGTCGGTTGAGAGGATTTTCCTTACCCTTGCGGCTTCGTTATTGGTCTCAATAGATTCGCAGAATTTGCGCCAGGCTGTCTTTCTGGCTTTTCGGATTTGCTTTTATATGTGTACTGGGTCTCTTTGTATAGTTCCCAGTCGTTTGGGAGTCTAGTGTTTTTGGCTCTGTTGAATTGCTTACGTAATGCATCCCTGAGTTTACCAAGTTCAGCGTTCCACCAGGGATTGGCGCTAATGGCGATATTTTCAAGACAACCTTTAGAATACCAAATTAAAAGTAAAAATGCGAAAGTGAGTTTGTTACGCTATGACCCCTAAATAGCTGAATCGATTTTGAAGCCACAGGTGAAACTAGTAGAATGTAATAGAATGTCACCATCACAAATATTAATTACTTTATTAATTAGAGATTGTGGGTTTCACTCATTATGGCAGAACTAAGTATATTTAATTGATATTTGCTAGTGTGTTATGTAAAATTCTAGAATGTAGTTACAAAGAAACTGGATTCCTCTAAACCGTTATTTAATCATCATAAGTTGTTAGACTGTTAAATCGATATTATATTTTTTAATTTTGACATAGAAATAAGTTGATTTAGAATGCTAGGGCCACTCTAACGGGATATGCCGTTGATTATCCCGTAAATGGAAAATTATACAAATATATATATACTTGTCGCGAAAATTTAAAGTCATTTTCTAAGTGTGGCCCTGGTTCAAAGAATAGTGCTCGAAAGCCTTGAATAATAGCGCCTAACACAATAAAATAGTATGTAGTAGTTCGTCAATCAACGTCCGATATAAATATTCTATCTTAAAGCCAATCACGATCCGTTTTTTAAAGCTAATTCTGATTGGACATCTTTATGAATCAGATATACTAATTACTTAATTAGGTCTTTCATTGGTTGCAGACACAGATGGGGATCAGGATTGCAACCGAGATAAATATTAAGCAAATAGTGTAAACGTATTCCAGATCTGTGTAAAAATAAATCTGAAGTCTCGTAGAATAATTTTGCAGTTAACTTCATAGTTTTATGAATTATAAATTATTAAAAATCTTAGACTTAAAGAACAAGCCTCTGTAATTTATATTTTTTATACAAATTATTTAACATGCTTTTAATAAATTCAAATCACTTAAATAATAATTAAATCAAGCAACAAAACCTATGCATTTCCAGGCAATATTATGACGTATGTTCTTAGAAAAATGTGGAATAGGACAATAATAGTAAATTTAGAGATTAAAATCCGAATCCAGTCCATAGTAATATGATCTGTTATTATTTAAAACAATGTAGTAGTAATAAGTGATGTTGTTGATGATAAATTTTAGGGAATTCGTTCTGTTTAGCACTGCTCATGCATTTTTTTTTCTGTAACATTTTGTTATTATATATTGCACACCAATGCTTTTACATAAACAATAATTTTATCTGTCTGTCAAGAAGATCTGTTTTTTTTCTCGGGAACGTGTAAAAGTATCAAGTTGATTGATACAATTCCATGAAGAAACAATAAATTAAAAAGAAATTGAACCACTACCTGACATGAAATTATCCTTACGTAAAAAAAGCCAAACAGCTTAGAAAAGACATTTTTTTATCCATAAAAGTTTGTATGCGGATATTCTGTTGTCTCGATTTTTCCTTCCGATACAAGAAATAGAACATAGAGAGATGAAAGGCATAAATTCTATAGATGAAAATTATTCGTAAACCAAAATGAATGGAAATGGAATAGGTAAATTACAAAAATAAAGGCCGACAAAAATATTCACGTGCACGGAAAAGAAGGTAAATAAAGATTAAAATTTTCTCTACGTGTGTTCTAATACACGTAGAGAAAATTTTAATCAATGTTTTTTAAGCAAATAATAATACTCTATAATCTATTCGATATTAGGGTCGAAATACTCGTCTTAGAGTTGTCACTCGTACAGCAGTAATATGGCGTAATTAATTATATTTACTGAAATACTGATCGATATCTGATACAAACGCAACAACAGTGAGTAATAGACAATTACCTATTTTTAATAGTCAGCAATATTATTGTAGATTGTGAATATTTTGCAGACATTTTGAGAAATACAAATCTTTGGATGAATTTCTGTTTTTTTTTTTTCTTCCTTATCTTTGGAAAACCTTTCCTTGATCAGAATTACACATTACACTAAACGAACTAACTATAACACAGAATTACGGAAACAAGGAAGCAAGGTGAGTCACCAAACGCAGACAGTTGACTGGCTAGAAGACCCTAATTTTTGGTGTTATCATTGAAATCAGCATTCAATCCTGCTGAAATAATTATAATGTTATTTATTGGTTAGTCTCTTCGACACAAAGCCGTATTCAATTTCAAAATACGATATTTATTCAATCTACACGACGAGCAGTTATCGCCCAATTGTATCGGCTCCGACTTACGAGTTGTCTGGGTTCGAACTTCGGACCCACCTACCTGCCTCTCACAGAGAGGAGGCATGTGCGTGCACCAGCAGTGGGAACATTAAATAGGGTGATGATGATACGTTATGTAGAAACATATAGAATTTTGATTACGAATTTTTTAGGACTATAAGTATTTTTTAGGTTTATTTGTATTTTTACTAATGTTTATTTTAATAAAATATTTGATTTTTATTTGATTTGATATAGGTAGGTAACTTTTTAAGTAACAAAACGCCTCCGTAGCCAACAAAACAGTCACGCTAATAAAAAAATCGCTTGAATAAAATATCAATCATATATTTTTCATAATTTCTATCATGTCACGTAGATATATCACAGTAAATTGTGGGTCCATAATAAGTGGTGTATTCCCGTTCGTCCACTCGACTTCGTCCCACTAGTGGGACGAACGGGAATTTACAAAAATAATATTTAATTTGTTCCCGATCGTCCCACTCCTAATTCAAGAGGGGACGAACGGGAATATGTTCTTCGATTAGTGCCATTCGTCCCACTAAAAAGATTTGTGCAGAAATATGTTTATTCGTTGTTTCGTAGTTTGCTTGTCCTTTACTCCACTTCGTTCTCGACAAGCGCTATATTATTCTTTTCCTTATATCTCATTTTCAAATTTGTTTTTTTTTTTTACAATTAAAACCACCAGTCTTATATTATTTGGTGGGACCAATAGAACTACAAAAAAGAATTAATAAATTATTCCCGTTCGTCCACTCAAAAAATTTAGTGGGACCATCGGGAAAATAAATAACGAATTCCCGTTCGTCCCACTAGGGGGACGAAGTCGAGTGGACGAACGGGAATACACGATAAGTGGTGTATTCCCGTTCGTCCACTCGACTTCGTCCCACTAGTGGGACGAACGGGAATTTACAAAAATAATATTTAATTTGTTCCCGATCGTCCCACTCCTAATTCAAGAGGGGACGAACGGGAATATGTTCTTCGATTAGTGCCATTCGTCCCACTAAAAAGATTTGTGCAGAAATATGTTTATTCGTTGTTTCGTAGTTTGCTTGTCCTTTACTCCACTTCGTTCTCGACAAGCGCTATATTATTCTTTTCCTTATATCTCATTTTCAAATTTGTTTTTTTTTTTACAATTAAAACCACCAGTCTTATATTATTTGGTGGGACCAATAGAACTACAAAAAAGAATTAATAAATTATTCCCGTTCGTCCACTCAAAAAATTTAGTGGGACCATCGGGAAAATAAATAACGAATTCCCGTTCGTCCCACTAGGGGGACGAAGTCGAGTGGACGAACGGGAATACACGATAAGTGGTGTATTCCCGTTCGTCCACTCGACTTCGTCCCACTAGTGGGACGAACGGGAATTTACAAAAATAATATTTAATTTGTTCCCGATCGTCCCACTCCTAATTCAAGAGGGGACGAACGGGAATATGTTCTTCGATTAGTGCCATTCGTCCCACTAAAAAGATTTGTGCAGAAATATGTTTATTCGTTGTTTCGTAGTTTGCTTGTCCTTTACTCCACTTCGTTCTCGACAAGCGCTATATTATTCTTTTCCTTATATCTCATTTTCAAATTTGTTTTTTTTTTTTACAATTAAAACCACCAGTCTTATATTATTTGGTGGGACCAATAGAACTACAAAAAAGAATTAATAAATTATTCCCGTTCGTCCACTCAAAAAATTTAGTGGGACCATCGGGAAAATAAATAACGAATTCCCGTTCGTCCCACTAGGGGGACGAAGTCGAGTGGACGAACGGGAATACACGATAAGTGGTGTATTCCCGTTCGTCCACTCGACTTCGTCCCACTAGTGGGACGAACGGGAATTTACAAAAATAATATTTAATTTGTTCCCGATCGTCCCACTCCTAATTCAAGAGGGGACGAACGGGAATATGTTCTTCGATTAGTGCCATTCGTCCCACTAAAAAGATTTGTGCAGAAATATGTTTATTCGTTGTTTCGTAGTTTGCTTGTCCTTTACTCCACTTCGTTCTCGACAAGCGCTATATTATTCTTTTCCTTATATCTCATTTTCAAATTTGTTTTTTTTTTTTACAATTAAAACCACCAGTCTTATATTATTTGGTGGGACCAATAGAACTACAAAAAAGAATTAATAAATTATTCCCGTTCGTCCACTCAAAAAATTTAGTGGGACCATCGGGAAAATAAATAACGAATTCCCGTTCGTCCCACTAGGGGGACGAAGTCGAGTGGACGAACGGGAATACACGTAATAAGTTAGTAGTAGAATGTAAGTCAACTAATCCTAATTGAAAAAAATGCTTTCTTCAGTCTTCAATAGTTTCGATATCTAGCGGCTCATCTCTATCTTCATCAGTCGATACACTCCAGGAGGAAGCGCTTAAATTACTTCTATCTCTTTCATATACCAATGTTCTTTCTCCTTCGCTCTGGTTCAGAACAATATTGAAAGGATGGCCAGGAATATCAGTGCCTGATGTCCAGGAACAGGAAGAGATCAGCGATACATGGGCTGATGTGGTCGCAGGAAGCGTAACAGCTATTGGCGGAGCGATGTTACCACATTTTTCTCTTCTTTCTCTAGCACGCCGGTTTTGGAACCAAATCTTTATCTGAGGACAATTTTTATATAGGTAATAACCGACAAACAATCAGTAGAGCTGAGGCCTTACCACGAGCTCTTAAACCATGTTCTATTGACCATTTGGGACTGGTTCAAAAAACCGGTTATAAACGCCCAAATGGTCGGTTCAACATTGCGTCGGTTAACGCGATCCAGTTTAGGCTGTGGGAAAGAGATGACGCTAGATGACTTGTATAGCTCTGTCTCTTTCCCACAGCCTAAACTGCATCGCGTTAAGAGCTCGTGGTAAGGCCTCAGATTTCTTTTAATAACTTAAATCATGACGGCTATGCGATTGTAACATTTTCTGTATTATTTCCACAAATTCTCCACGAAAATAATAGCGGAAAGAAAATTACATTATCATTAACTTTACATACAATAGCAATAGCATCACGTGTGATGTGAACTAATTAACATGAAATGAAGTTATTTGGTACGAGTATTTAGGTACCGACAAGTATGTATAAATGGTAACACAAGCGGTTCTCATGCGTATAAATAATCCAGTCCATTAAATCACTCTTTGTTTAAATAAGTACGAATTAATTTATAAGAAACAGAGATTAACGTAGAGCTACATTACTCGGCTGGTTTTTCTATAGTTCATTAAATTATATGAAGTGACTGCTACAATAAGTAAAGCGTTCATTTGGCATAGGCACTTAGGCAGGCATCTAACCCTTTATAATTCCAATCTAGTATCGAAATAAATGTCTATTACAGTAACAAGCATGCTGACTTTGCACATCAAACGGACTAACTGAAGTGCCAGATTAAAATCGTTTTTTCTACAGAGTGCCTCTAGGCAGTATTCTGGGGCCATCTCTATATCATATTTTACTGTCCAAATGTCAACAATATTTTTGGCGAAACGAGTGTTGTTGGCTTTGAAACTGTGTATGTACCTACACACGGTGACACATTACGCTATGCATATCCAGTATAACTTGACCACGCTATGTATTTTCTCCCCGTAGAGTGTACGTTCATCTTACACTGGTGATGTCTGGTTTTATTGGTCGCCATGCGTACACGGAAGACTAATAATGTAACGAATCGAACAATCACTGGCCACTCACTCTGTCGTCACGTAGCTGCAAGGCAGCAGCCAGCGCACGCAAGGCCGGTGGCGCTAGGTACGGCGCGCGCGCATACGCGGCCTCCAGCGCCGCCGCCTGCGCCGCCGTGAACGGCACCCGAGCGTGCCGGCCCGATCGCCGGGCGCGACCACCGCCACTGCTCACTGCACCTGCCACAAAAACTGAAGATTATCTTCCTAGTACATTTTCGATGAGTTGTGATTACAATCAGGATCTGCCATGTACCTAGCTTCTTACTTGAGGTGCTAAATTTGCTAAACATTTATTGGGCATTCACTACGCAAGATTTAGATTTCCTAGGAGATCTAGGTTTCCAGATTTTTAAGATGCAACATTATTCATTTTTTACTATTTGAGGTGCCATTATGCCACAATGAAGACTCATCGTGCCGCTCATTATTCCATAATTGCATCGTCGTCGTATGGTATATAGAAATATGCCTTTAAATTACCCAGACGTACGAACTTATTACCTTTGAGTGACAACCTAGGTAATTGTCTCTGGCAATTACCTTTTTTTGCGGTGGCAAATCGACAAACATTTATTTGAAGTTTTGGGTAATATGTGGTTTTGGCCTCTCGCTTTTTGTGGATTGGACGGGACTCAGTCAGTCTCCTAGTGACAGTAGTGACGTCTAAAAACCACCCTGATCCTTCAATTGCTCTTTGCTTTCCAAGGCCACGGTAAACTCTTAAAAAAATCCCGAGGCCTGCCCTGCACTAACTATTACGTTTATTATTAGTTACATTTTCAAAACACGGAAATTATTGTAAAAGATAGATTGATTGAGGTATTTCTATGAAGTTTTTTCTCAATTGCAGGAAAACGTGAATGGAACTAGGTAGGTATACCTAGCTATATTTATCACAATTATTGTACAACATTAATCACTTCCTATAATTGCCAAATGATAGTACAGTTGGCGCAGTAGCTGAACGTTGACTACTACGTAACGTGTAGCGGGTTCGATTCCCACACAGATTTGTATATGATCTACAAGTAGTTGTTCCGGGTTTGACTGCTTGTGTAGCTTTAAATGTTAAAATCTGGCAAACAAATGATAGTCACACAAAAAACCTAGTGTGTAACGTGTATTTAAAATATGAAGAGAGAACTGGTTCTTTAAGAATCCTGTGTTGATCTGGATCAGAAATGGCCACTTTTGCAACCATATTAGATAATTACAAACTTTTTCTTTATCGTGGTAGGTAATATCATCAAATGAGTCCTCCCACCCAGGGCAGGGCGGGAGGTACTGTCAGACTCGTACTGACTAAAATCCACTCACTATGTCCTTCAATAGCACTTTACGTTCTGGGGTCACGGTAATTCGTAAATCCCGCGACCAATAATTACCATCATCATCATCATCATCATCATCAGCCTATAATGTTCCCACTGCTGGGACACAGGCCTCCTCTCTGTGAGAGGGAGTGGGCCATAATCCACCACGCGGGCCCAGTGCGGATTGGTGGATGTCACATGTCTTTGAATTTTTGGTTCTAGGACATGCCGGTTTCCTCACGATGTTTTCCTTCACCGTTTTGAGAAAAATAATTACCAACTGCGATAAAATTCGTAAAATGCAAAATTAATAGACAATACAATTTCATCACAATTCTTATGACTCGACTCTGTCAAAGTGGAGCCCCAGGATCCTAAAGACCAGGAATTCTTCAAGAAGCAGTGGTAATGTTAATTATTAGTTTCAATATCTGCGCAATGCTTACGTTGTAACCGAGGAGGCCTGTACCGAGTGCAGCACAACCAATCCGGAACTTCTACATTGTCACTTCTTCTGCTATCAGTACTCAAAATCCTCTCTATACTAAAATCAGAACCACACTTCGCACTTGACTGGACCGGAGATGTATCCATGACGGCTACTGGCTCTCAATACGACTAAAATGTATTCCTTTATCTGCTACCCTTAAAATGTTTCATGAACAATGGAAGGAGGGGCTCATATAAACCACGCCTTCTATTTAGGGGATGAATGGGATGTTATCACTGACCACAATCTATGGGGCCCTTGGGTTGTATGCACCAATGAGCTTACAAGTGTTGTGACAGCTTATTCATACGGTTCGCAAATTGAATGGGAAAAAGATACTGTTTGCACACAAAAGGATGATATTACTTTAAGGGTTTGTGGGAAAATTAATTTGTATTGCTATTATATTGCCTTTGTTGGAGATTAATCGACTTGTAATGTGATACCTCAATGTGTAATAGCTTATTAAAAATTTATTACAACAGAATTGCATCGTACATTTTGCTTGCTAATAGGATTTGTTGATTTTGCAATGCTGTTCTAAAATGTTAAAAGATAAATATATTATTTAACATTTAAAGTTATCTCATATAAGAGAAAACCCGCGTAGATTAGATACCGAGTGATATTGTCTATATATAGGTAAAACAAACATGCATTCATTGAAGATTTAGGTAGAGCTAGTAGGTAGGTACTTACTCTGTATACCTACCTAGTTGATGAGAACTTTTTATCTCCAATTAATGACAACTTCGCGGTACCTTTACCTTTTTAATTTCCTACCTGATAAATAGACACAATAAGTACCTAACGAAATAGTTGTAGGAACAAGAATTTATTTTCAGGGCCGGCTTCCTGCAAATTGTACAATTATTGTATAAGTAGGTATAAGATACCTACATATATAGGAGTATAGACCGCCGATCTGAACACAAAAACCGAAATTTAGAAAAGTTTTCCCAAAAACAATTCTGAAACAATTTAATAATTCAATTGATTAGTTCAAATAGGCAAAAAAACCTTAAATTATTAACTCTAAAATCGTTAAAGTCAATCAAAGCCTGTTGAGAAGCTTTCAGCAGAAAATTGCTGATTTGCGCAATTTTACTGAAGACCAACCTGAAAACACATACAAAGCGTCGTTCGAAGCTTCAGATGCTGCCAGCAATAGAGCAATCATTATCTGCTAAACACATAATTGAGGTTTACACATTGTGATAAAGTACGTTGACACTGTTGACAGCCGCAAGCGGGATGGTCCCTCTATTACAATAACATTGAATTGCTACAGAAACAGAATTGTGTAATCCTACAATAACCCAACCACTTGAAAACATTACACAGTAAGATCTGCGTCCGTGATAAAGGATATTATTGGACGCAGATGTTACCTACATTGCAAACAATTTAATTTTGTTTTGAATTGGGAGCAGGGACAAAAAAACTGCGTAGTTCCGGTTTTTCGGCAAGATTAAATTAAGTAAAATTGTTTGATTATAAGCGTCATACATAATTATTATAGGATGTAAAATTATATATTGGACACAAAGATCTTGATACTGATCTTTGTGATAAGACAGTGTCCCGCTAAAACTTGTTTTACCCTAATCAACCTGATACTCAGGCAACCAAAATTTTTTTCCCGTTATGAATTCGTTATTTTTAGATAGCTAGAAGCCACTTTTTTTAAATAATTTTTAATACCTAATTATTATTTTTTTTCAATTTCGGCAGGTATTTTGGACTCCGTTTCTAGTATTGTAACACTTGTTAAACAGTTACAAAAAAAACATACCGACCGAATTGAGAACCTCCTCCTTTATTTGAAGTCGGTTAAAAATAGAGTCTCCGATGGTGTACCTACTTACTTGAAGTTTTTTTTTTTTTAAAAAAGGTACTTAAGTATAAAAAATTACAATATTCTACACTAATGTTACCTAAGTAATGTGTGAAAGTAGGAGATAAAACCTGAGAAAAATAACCATGTGAACGTGTTGGTTATAGTGCAATGGAAAAATAACAATAGACTTAACATGTTCTGCTTCACAGAGGAGGCTCGCATGCATACAAAATTATATTCTAAGTAAGGTATAGAGAACTGTTGATCGGACGAATGCCTACTCTTTGACAAACCGGTACCGGTGTTCCACTGCAGTGAGGTAATCAAGGCTCCTGCCAGCCACACTGCTGCGTCTGCGCCGCTCACTCGCATTGTGTTTTGATTCTCCGCGATTTGAACACAGAAATAAACAAACAAGCTAAATATTTATAGTAATTAAATTGTGAAAGTTGAAAATATGCCGATTCCGGAGTACTTTGAACTGGAAGGCGGTGACCGCATGCCGCGAATTGGATTCGGCACTTGGCAAGTAAGTTTAAAAATAATCGTATAGTTTTGTTATTTATTTATAGGTAATTCAAATCCGCTTATGTTTAGACAGTGATATGAAGCAGTTGCACTTGGTAACTTCCATCTGTGCTTCGCACATTACTAAAATTATGTGTAGTGTAAAGAGTTAGTACCTAGGTGCTATTTACATTAAAAAACAGATCAATTATGGTAAAACAATACGGTCTACATATGTAGGTATTACCTATGTTTCAGAAAAACTAAACACTAAACTTTTTAGAGTCAAACTGTTAACGGACTATAAACGGTTGGTCTCATCATCTGTCGGCTTTTACTTTTTCTGCTTTTGCATTTTCTTTTTCATTTTGATCTATCTTATTTTTCTCACCATATTTGAATTTTCGTTTCCTATTAAAAAAGTTCAAAGTTTTTCTGAAAATGGTCATCTTGCTTCTTCGTATTTTTGAGGTTGAGCGTATCAAGCAAGGTATCTCGCAGTGCTCCTGACAAAACGAGCTACGGGAGTCGCAAGAGCACACGGTGCTCAGTGAGGTCAGCTCGCTGCCGTCAAAGTCTCCGCTGGAGTGCGACAGTCCTCTGGATGTGGAGGCGCGACAGGTGCTGCTCCACTGACCCTGTTCACCGTGTTCCTTGTTAGGACATAGTTCCGAATGTTGCGAAGTCATCACTCAATTATCACAGCAGATGGATCAGGACCCACTCCCGTCTTCATTATCTTCAAATGTTATTAACCATTTGGTTCGACTATTATTTCACTCATTGTTAGCTTTGTCCAAATGTAACTTTAACCAATAACCAATTTTAGATTAAAAATAAAGTAAATACATCGTTGAAAGTGAATTTTGACACACCTAAAACGTCACTCGCTGTGCAATTGGAACTTATTAACCTTGATTGTAGGTAGGTTCTTGTTACCAAACCTGTTTGTTTGTTTTATTTTGAGGTAGTTTTTTGATCTGAGTATGGAAGAAAAGATGTAAGTAGAGATCGATAGCATAATTGAAAAAAATACCTTTTTTACAGCTCCGTATTTACATTTCGGGGTCTGCGAAATTTTAATGTCAGGGTCCTCCAGTTATGCCGCCTAATCATTCACAGAAAGCCGGGAAAGCCCGAAAGGTCCTGCCTGACTGACGGCGATAATTTTTGAAAGATTTCAAAAGTAATGTTGTTGAGATTGTAATGTTGTAAACGCAGATTTATGCATGTACAACAAACATTGAAACAACGACCCTATTTCCAGACGAACGACCACTTTCAGACACAGCGCAGCAGTAAAGTCCGCGGCACCACTCATGACCTTTACACGCAGCGCTAGTGTCTATGTCATTACATCAAATTGCATAATAAAAACCGGCCAAGGGCGTGTCGGGCCACGCACAGTGTAGGGTTCCGTAGTTGCCCATCAAAATACTTATGCGAACTAACTAAACTGATTCGCTGAATTTAATTTTAAAAAGAAGAATTTTCAAAATCGGTCCAGGAGTCTTTGAGAAATCGGGCAAAATACATTTAAAAAAAAGATTACGACGAATTTAGAACCTCCTCCTTTTTTTGAAGTTAGTTAAAAATAGTTGACGATAAAAACCTACCTATCCCCAAAAAACATACCGTAAAACATACCTATTAAAGCTGTAAAAATAAAGTTGACAAACTTACATTTGCAGTTGAATAACATGTTCTCCGATACATTTTGTTTAAGAAAAATATTATCCAAGTACATTTTATAAGTTGGTCGACTATTACTCGTAAAGTTGTAAAGCCTACTAAGTCATGACAATTTTCTTTTAAACTTCGTTATATATACTACTATTGTGAATTTTTTCACACCCCCACACATAACCGTTTAGCTGGTAGAGGGGGGGGACACTCGAGTCGAGCAAAATTTAGCACTTTAAAGCTTAATATTTCACAAACCAATTTTTTTATCAAAAAATTGTTAATGGAAACTGTCAATATTTTTTAAAGACCTATTTAATGATACCCCACACTATGGGGTACGCGAGAAAAAAAAAATAACATCCCCACTTTACGTGTACAGGAGATAACCCTAAAAAAAAAATATTTTACGAGATTTTATTTTACCACTTTTTCGGCACAACAAATCCATATATTTACACCAAATTACAGCTCTCTAGTACTGTGCGTCTCTGAGCTAAACTGCGGACAGACGGACGGACGGACGGACGGACGGACATGGCGAAACTATAAGGGTTCCTTGTTGACTACGGAACCCTAAAAAAATGTAGTAGGTACCTCGAATTTTCCGCAAGTCATGAGTGGTCGCGGGCATGCGGGCGAGTAAAGGGCGACTCGCTCTACCATGGACCATGCCCGGGTCGACGGCGCGTTGTGTTCCACGCGCGCCTCAAAGAATGTCAGCATGATGACGGGGCCGCCCTCTAGAGGGCCTAAGCCTTCCGGGGTCGCAGGACTTATCAAATTACCCTGACCCTGGAACGTAAAGGGCTATTGAAGGACACCGTGGATTTAGTCAGTACGAGTCTGACAGTCCCTCCCGCCCTGCCCTGGGTGGGAGGACTTATTTTGATGATTTTACCACGATAAAAAAAAGTCACGAGTGGTGGCGGGACTTTAATCACTACACAAACCGGTGCTGTCAGATTGTGTAGTTTTGGATGGATGGCGCGTTGTTGGTGACAAAAATGCGCACGGATAACTGTGAGGTACCCACTCGTTTATATTTCGAATTTTTGTACGCCACAGGCTGCAGATGATGTTTTGGAAAAATCGGTGGATGCAGCCCTGGAGGCCGGCTACCGACACTTCGACACGGCGCGGGCCTATGAAAACGAGACCGCACTCGGACGCGCCCTCAACCGCTGGATTGGTGGCAACCCTGAGCGGAGGAAGCAGTTGTTCGTCGTCACCAAACTACCTCCTGGAGGTTAGCTCGACAGCTAAATCTATTATTATTTGACCACCTGACTTTATTTTAAACCAGTGTTAATTATTTTAAAAAATTGGGCTAAGCCGCTATCTTCGCCGGCCGGAGTCAATTAATAACCAACTAAGTATTTGAATTAGTATCTCCCGTTTTAATGTAGGTACAGTTAATTAAAACGATGAAAATACGGGCAGTGGGTATATTATACAGCTTTAAGATAAAGAACAACGCCCAAAACGTCCCCACCCTTGTATCACCTTAAAACCTATGTTAATCGAAGGATCATTAACCGTCTTATCATTTTATTGTTCTACGGCGAAACTGAAATGTGCATCCGAAAAAAGTTATATCGACATGAAGGAATCGGAATCAGTCACAATACTATGTTCCCGATCAGGATGGTTTTCTCTTTAATTATTACCGTGGAATGATTTTGTTCGTTCGTGGCTAATTGAGAAGCTCGCTGCTAAATAATAACAGCCACACAGGCCGATCATTTGGGTTAAGCCGCGCTTACCGAGGTCGGTCTGTGGATGGGTAACAATATGTCATTGTAGCACCACTACCTTTTCTCCCTTTCCCAAGACCATCACACCCAACCTCGTAATTTAAGGTACAAAAATAAACTGGCACTACCCACCTCTAGTTTAACCCTGTATCATTCTGGGCCCCATGCCATGAGTATTAAAATAAACTACCTGAACACATTAAAGAAACCAATAGTTTTAACATATTTAAAAACAAACTTTCCCGATATTTAATAATAGTTTTTTTAATAGTTTTTTACGATCTGTTAATTTAGTATCTGCTTCCTAGCCTTTTTCTAACTATATTGGGGTCGGCTTCCAGTTGAACCAGATGCATATCAGTATTTTACATAGAGCGACTGCCTATCGGACCTCCACAACCCAGTAACTGGGTAATACGATACCCCATGGTAAGACTGGTGGTCAGATTTTAGAGCTTCTGACTGTAAAGACTGTCAAAGATCTACAATGATGGCCGGAACCAACGGTTTTACGTGCTTTCCGAGACACGGAGGAAACTACAATGACATATTGTTACCCATCCACAGACCGACCTCGGTAAGCGCGGCTTAACCCGAATGATCGGCCTGTGCGGCTGTTATTATTTAGCAGCGAGCTTCTCAATTAGCCACGAACGAACGAAATCATTCCACGGTAATAATTAAAGAGAATACCATCGTGATCGGGAACATAGTATTGTGACTGATTCCGGTTCCTTCATGTCGATATAACTTTTTTCGGATGCACATTTCAGTTTCGCCGTAGAACAATAAAATGATAAGACGGTTATGATCCTTCGATTAACATGGGTTTTAAGGTGCTACAAGGGTGGGGACGGTGTCCATACATTTTTGAACCTTGTTCTTTCTCATCGGTTTCTAACAATTACTAGTCTACCTACTGGACGCGTTTGAATAAATTACTCGTACTTTTACTTACTACCAATCATATCCCGGCTCATACAAAGAGCGTCAATGTAAAAATAATAATCTAGGTATAGCAAATATTTCTTCACTCAGGAAACCGGCCAGACTTGGTTCAGGAGTACTTCGTCGCTTCTCTTCGTGATCTCAATCTTGAGTACGTGGACCTTTACCTGATACACACTCCCTTCGCATTCGAACATGTCCCTGGAGACCTACACCCGAAGAACGCCGACGGCAGCATGAAGGTCGACCACTCGACTAACCTACTTGAACTTTGGAAGGTAAACTATTGTACTGCCAAAATTTGACAGAAAATGCATCATGGCTTAAGAAACAGTCACACACTCAATAGAAATTTTATTCGTACTAAACACAACTCTAAATTCATTATACTACTTAAACTAAATAGATTTGTTAATGTATTTCATTCCTTGTGATATCAAACAAACTTTAAACATGGGTGTTTCATATACAGATAATTGTATCATATGCCCCATTACAAACAGGAAAAAGGAAAATATAATCGAACGTAATGTACGATCAATATATCGCAGTGATGAAATATACAAAGACTGCAGCTATCAACTACAAGCTGTTAATTCATGGAGGAATAAAAAGAAATTAAGTTCCGCACTTGATACTCCGAAAGTAACTAGAGAACTTCCACAATATAGTGAGAGACTAGATGTCCAATATTACTTGTCAGAAATGCCCGTCGTGGAAAGACAATGCAAGCTAATAAAAGATGTACCAGAGTGTAGTCAAAAGTTATCCGACTATCCTGTTACTCATCAATTTGATAGCCTTCAAGTGGACGTGGATACCAATGCCCAAGCATCTCAAATAATTTCAACAGACAACGTCGGCACTTCCGTGGCTTCGTTTCTGAAACATCGACAATCAGTGAAAACTAAAGTTAAAACATGGTACAAGAACACTTTCCCTAAATTTGTATGCCCATGTTGTACAGGTGGAAGCGACGCCGGAGCACCGTACCATAGTCAAACTGCAGCAGGATCTTATGAAAGCATCGACTTGAAAGCTTACTCTAACAATGCTTTAAACTCCTTAGACTTGGACGCATCTCTCATGAGCATTATACATTTGCACAGAAGCTTGCGATTAAAAAAAACACCAAAAGTTTATGCAAAAATACTAGGTGGTGTAATGTGCAATATTTACCAAAACGCAATCAATGGAATCTGCTCGTTAAAGTTATAAAATTATAAACGTAGACATAAAAAAATCATTTAAAGTGTTGATAGAAAAAGGCTTCATTACATATTTAGCGAAGTAGTAAAAAAAGCATTATGACAAGATTTTTAAATGTCAAAGATGACACTCTGATTGCACGACTTTGTGCTTTCAGTTCTTTTTTTCGTAAATCCTCACTTATTGCTGAATTATTTAATTTAAGCTATGCAAAACACTTAAAATAATTATTGGCACAAAATCTTTAAAAAATGTATTACTATGCCTTCCCGCAACAGGAAAAATGTGAAAAGCATAAAATATAGAAAGTATGAAATGATATAACACACACCTGAAACTAAGAAGCAAAAGCGAATGAGACACGCAAGAAGGAATGGCTAAAATCAGACAAGGAGACAAGCAATAAAAAAGTAGGGTAATAGTTAAATAAATAATAATAAATGAAATTGCCTTGTTTCAAGGGGAAAGAGAAAAAGAAAGGTGAAGTAAAAGTACGAGCAAAAGCAAAACCAAAGGTATCGCTCTTGGAGAAACTAAAGTTTTATTTCACGTGTGGTTATTGTTGTGGTAAATGCAAAAAGAATTTAAAACAGAAAAGGCTCAAGCCCTCGTCAAATCTGCAGCGGAAGTCACCTGTAAAGCAGGGATCAAACGCGCTGCAGGAGTCGAGGGCGAAGAGTCTAACAAAAAATAATTCGAAGAAAGTGCAGCTGTTGGAGCAGGGAACAAATGCGCAGGAAGGTACGAATGCGCAGCAGAGTACAAATACGGAGCAGAGCTCAAATGCGCAGCAGGGGTCGAGAATTCAGCGGAGGTCAAACATGCAGCGGGGCTCTAATATGCAGCGGGGCTCAAATATACAGGGGAGCTCAAATATGCGGCGAGGCTCAAATATACAGAGGGGCTCTAATATGCAGAGGAGGGCAAATGTTGATTATTGTCCGACATGCAAAAGACCCTTCCCGCCAAAAAACATACGAACGAGGAGAATAGATAGAAATACATCAGATAATGGATTGGACGGAACACAGACACAATTATACTATTTCACTAAGAACAGTTACAATTTAACGAAGGTGGTCAAATGTAACAAAATGAATTCTAGTGGAGCACCCATTAGAACAGACCCCTTCATTGAAGACAAAGGAAAATATCAGCCATCTTTGCAATGTATTTATTTATATGAGGACCACCCATTGAACAAACCTGATAGCAACTGCAACAAACACAATAGTAATAGCAAACGTACATTCGGCCAGGTATATGTCGCTCCTTTAAATTCAACCCCTAAACGTAGAAAAGAAAAGTCGAAAATCAAGCTATCATGGTTATTTTACTGTTGTTTGGGAGAAGAAAAAAAGGCAGAAGGTACAAATTTATCGCTGAACCCAACCACTGTGGCCCAAGCTGACGTGCGACCTGTACGCCCGCGAGGGGCTCTCAACAGAAATGATACACACGACTTCGGCTGCCAATTAAGTTTACAATCTTATAATAGCCGCGAAATAATGTCTCACAGAATGAGCAAATCAAACTCTGACGCATCGTCAAGTATCAGTGATCATAGTTCTAAATGGCATCAACGCTTCCGTAGAAATATGAAACTTTCAAGTGTCCAAGTTATGATGTACACTTTAGCTAGAAAAATTAAAGATAGGCGTTTGAACATTCCTCTAAGAAACAAAAAGAACAACGTAGTAGTCATTAGGGTACCGAAAAAAATCAGCGAAACTTCAACCACCCGCACAGTATCATTTATTCGTAACGGCAACAATTTGGAAAAACCCGTCGTGATACGGGACGATACTACAAATGATTGCGTCGGAACCCATGGCAGTTCAACATACGAGTTAGGGGAAGCTACCAATCCTGGAACGGCTCTATAGTGGTAAGATGATACTTATTTTTTTATTGCGACTATCTCACCGCAGTGTTCCCAAACAACTGCAACTCGTGAAAGCCAGAATCAACAGTGGCAACCCCCAGAAAAGTGCCGAGATAATGAAGTTCGACGAAGTTCAGGAGAACGACGAATTTAACTATTTTGGATCCTGCCATAAAAAGAATAACAGAAGAGTAGGTAATAATTATGTAACATCCACTTCGCTCCATAATACCCAATATCAAGCAGGAGTCAGGACAAACCAGACCGAGGCACAAAGATTCATTGACAATTTAATTGGGATAAGCTCAGTTACCTAACACCACGCCACGGATAGAAATTATTTTATTAACAAATACATATTTGAACGGTTCTGTCTGGTTCTGTAAATAAACTTTGAACAAGTGGCGGCACACCGCACACGTATTCCTTGCACTTATACTCTGTAACCAGCCATTAGCCTCTTAAACAATAGGTACTGATTTCACATTTTTTTTTTCCATATTTGATTCTAATATTATGGTATGGTATGGCAATAAAAACGCCTAGTTCCTACAAGGTCTTACTCATCATTGATCAATGTATTTCCAGGCAGTACTAAAATTGAAGGAGTCTGGTCGTGTCAAACACGTGGGCGTGTCAAACCTGAACGCGGAGCAGCTGCGGCGCGTGTGCGGCGTGGCTCGGCCGGCGTGCCTCCAGGTGGAGGTTCACGCGCTGTGCCAGCAGCACGCCCTCGCAGCCGCTGCCGTCGACCTGCGCGTGCCCATCGTAGCGTACTCACCACTCGGCTCTAAAGCACTTGCTGATGCTTTAGCAGCTAAAACTGGGTATACCTTTTTAAGTTTTTTTTTTTACATTTGTGTTTGAACTATACCTAAACGTATCCGGTTGGCCGAGGACCAAATTAATCTACTTGCAAAGCAGTTCAGCAGTCCTCTGCCATTAGAATATTCCAGTTATCATTCTTCGCAAACAAATTTTATTTTTCATTTTTTATTTATGGGATCACCCATCATAATTACAATATATCCAGCTTTTTTTGGTGTGGTAAAATCGACAAATGAGTCCTCCCGCCCTGTACGCAGCGGAAGGGATTATCAAACGCTTACTGACTCTAGAAGCACAGTAACTCTTTCTGTGCTCTTTCGAACAACACCACAAAGCACAAGCGACCGGGGGCCTACCATCGCCATCTCGTTTCCACAATGGAACTACTCTCGCTTTAAGACGTCATGGTAGGCCACCTGGGGGGGTATAACAACGTTTTAAAACGACTTGTATAGCTCTGTCACTTTCACTCGCCCGCCGGAACAAGCCTGCCTGATTTTAAGACGTTGTAATACCCCCCAACATTGTTATTCTGTGTGCGCAGACGCGAGTACCCCGACCTCCTCGAGTTGCCGGTAGTGAAGCGCATCGCGCAGGCGCATAGCCGTACTCCGGCGCAGGTGCTGCTGCGATACACTCTACAGCGCGGTCTGGCCGTCATCCCTAAAAGTACGAACCCTACCCGGATAAAACAGGTAAATATTCATTCGAGAAAAATAACTTGCCTCAACACCAGACACGCTTAGGTACTGCCTGCAGCATTAGAATTTAAACAAAGGAAGTGAATGATTAGGTACTTATTATTGTGATGCACAGTGATGTATCTATTAAGTTTGTCTGAACGACCAAAAAAAAATCTGGTGTTTCATAAATTGTCTGCGTAAAATATTCCATTTTGTATGAAACACTTCAACTTTTTTTTTTATATCGTGGTTGATTTCATAGTAAAAGTTGTTTATAACCATAAGTACTTTTAGCCCTAAGGTTGTAATTGTTCCCAAATTACCCTGTAAGTATATTGAGTTATGTTCTTAAATGATTCTTTACTTTCTTAGAACATCTCACTCTGGGACTTTGAATTAACTGAAGCTGAAATGGCTGAGCTTGCCGCACTAGACCGGGGTGAAGATGGACGTATCTGCGACTTCGCATTCTTTCCAGGAATCGACAAGCATCCCGAGTTTCCTTTCAAGAAATAGACATTTAAGCCTAGATCGGACGAGAAGCATTGAATTGGAACAAAAAACTGAATTGAACTTAACGGGGGCGGGGTGACCGTTAAGTGTAGGCTTAGCGATTAAAATAGCTTGTTATATCACGTCGCGTTTTAAAAGGTTACAAATTAATAATTAAAATATTCATTTGCTCTAATTCAATGCTTTTTGAACAGACGTCACTAAAGCTGTTGTGCTTACCTATGCCTTAATTTTAAATAGTATTTGTAATCAAACAAAATGTAGAATAATCAAATACCGTATGTAATAAAAAAAAAATGAAAACCAAATAAGCGAGTTTTTTTTTTCAAACTGGCAATTTTAGATTATTTACCAAGGGTTTGGAACATTGTCTTAAAAAATCACATATTGAAGCCCGAGTGTCAATAAGGGTTCTGGTTGTGAACTGATAAAGAAGAAAAGATAATATGCGAACTACAAACTTAAATAGGTTTTTTTAGTAAATGTTAAGATTTGATAGGTTCCATAAATGCATGTATTTCAGGATTTTCAGCAGAATTTGTCCTCCATTTAGATCTTTTGTTGGTCGGCAAAGTCGACATCCAAACCACACATTTTCAATTTACATTCTATCTATCATTCAGGAATAATGGTAGCTTTCTACTGGGGAAAAACATTCAAAATCAGTAGTTCAGTAGGTACTTCCGAAGATTACCCTCTACATACAAACAAAATCTCTTTACAATATTAGGTATCAATACAAGACAGTGTAGATATTGAAAGTTGCTTTCATTAAAACTATAAAGTTTACAATGGGTTTGCGTTACGTTTAAACCTCACACTTGTAAATTGTGAGTCAGTGACGTAGTGCTGCGTAGCGGCGGCGGCGTAGTGACCTATGCTCTTGTATTTAAATACGTTCTGTAAAGCAGAATATACAATGGCGTGTTGTCTTGTCTCAATAGGATGTGATGACTATTCGTCACATTATTATGTACTTTACTTACATAGATTGTCAAACCATCAACCATGGGCGCCGGCAGAAAAAATTTCCAGGTGGTGCAGATTTTAGTTTTCTTACAATCTTTGCCGTACTTTTATGATTGTTAATCAAAAGATGAACGTCATTATTAAGCTCGGTCAAAAACCCTGCCGGCTGCAGTTGCTTTTTAAATGAGAATTGTGTAATTACTGCCCACTAATTATAATGAATAAAAAAATAATTTCCAATTTAACAGACGGCTTTTTATTTCAATAATTCCTGTTGATCCCGAGATTCGCAAGAGGTGCAAATGTACCCCCTGGCAACCCCCTGCCGGCGCCCATGACCACAACGATTTTCTAACTTTTCTTTATCTGATGCATTACAGGTCGGTCATTTTTAGGGTTCCGTAGTCAACAAGGAACCCTTATAGTTTCGCTATGTCCGTCCGTCCGTCCGTCCGTCCGTCCGTCCGTCTGTCCGCAGTTTAGCTCAGAGACGCACAGTACTAGAGAGCTGTAATTTGGTGTAAATATACGGATTTGTTGTGCCAAAAAAGTGGTAAAATAAAATCTCGAAAAATATTTTTTTTTAGGGTACCTCCTGTACACGTAAAGTGGGGATGTTTTTTTTCTTTCTCGCGTACCCCTTAGTGTGGGGTATCAATAAATAGGTCTTTAAAAAATAATGTGAGTTTCCATTAACAATTTTTTGATAAAAAAAAAGGTTGCACTCCAGGAGTGCCGGTAGAAGTGAAAACTTTTTTGTTACTATGTTTTATTTTTAATTTGAATGACGTCTTACTCATTTTCGATCAGGGTCACGTGACCCTGACGGTCACGTGACCCTGACGGTCACGTGACCCTGACGCGAGTTTTAAATTTTTTACCCATTACAGAAAAAGTGTACAACGCCGCTAAAGAAGTTTTCACTTCAAAAATTCGTTTGTGAAATATTAAGCTTTAAAGTGCTAAATTTTGCTCGACTCGAGTGTCCCCCCCCTCTACCAGCTAAACGGTTATGTTTGGGGGTGTGAAAAAATTCACAATAGTAGTATATATAACGAAATTTAAAAGAAAATTATCATGACTGAGTAGGCTTTACAACTTTACGAGTAATAGTCCACCAACTTATAAAATGTACTTGGATATCATATTTTCTTAAACAAAATGTATCGGAGAACATGCTTTTCAACTGCAAATGTAAATTTGTCAACTTTATTTTTACAGCTTTTATAGGTATGTTTTTTGGGGATAGGTAGGTTTTTATCGTCAACTATTTTTAAATAACTTCAAAAAAAGGAGGAGGTTCTAAATTCGTCGTAATCTTTTTGAAGTGAAAACTTCTTTAGCGGCGTTGTACACTTTTTCTGTAATGGGTAAAAAATTTAAAACTCGCGTCAGGGTCACGTGACCGTCAGGGTCACGTGACCGTCAGGGTCACGTGACCCTGATCGAAAATGAGTAAGACGTCATTCAAATTAAAAATAAAACATAGTAACAAAAAAGTTTTCACTTCTACCGGCACTCCTGGAGTGCAACCTTTTTTTTTTTTTATGTATTGTCCCCGATTTCTCAAAGACTCCTGGACCGATTTTGAAAATTCTTCTTTTTAAAATTAAATTCAGCGAATCAGTTTAGTTAGCTGGCATAAGTATTTTGTTGGGCAACTACGGAACCCTACACTGTGCGTGGCCCGACATGCACTTGGCCGGTTTTTTTTAAATCTTACCTACACAATCTTATCCTCCGCCTTTTTATCTATTCTAAAAACGCTCCCTCATCGCGAGCATTCACCTGTAATGTAACGTTACAGATTCGAACATTCGAAGACAATGAGCATCAAATTGCGCACTTTTATGTTACACAGCTGTTGCCAGCGGCTTTACCCGCTACAACTCGAAAATTATCCCACGGGAACATAAAATCGGGATAAAAACTATTCTATGTGTTAATCCAGGTTATAAACTATCTGTGTACCAAATTTTAGCCAAATCCGTTCAGTGGTTTTTGTGTGAAAGAGTAACAAACATACCTACATACACATACATACATCCTGACAAACTTTCGCATTTATAATATTAGTAGGATTACAGGTGAATGCTCGCGGTGAGGGAGCGCCTTAAGGCGAAACAAGTCAACATTTTGCCATAGAAACTTCGTTGGGGTTTTACTCCACTATTTGACAAGGTACATCCAAAGTTAAACATGGTATCGTTTTGTCTCATTATTAATTTTGTCTGTACGGAAGCAGAATTGTAAAATATGAAACCATTAAAAAGTTACGAGCTTCTAAAGACTCGTTTTTTTTGCTAATTTTAACACAACTTTGGATGTAAATTAGAAGCTAAAGAAGCATCAAATTTCCAAAACGAAGTCCGTACCGACACAGCAAATTTACCGAAGAATTTTATAAATTTTATTTGAAACTAGCTTCTGCCCGCGACTTCGTACGCGGATCCTGTTGCTTATGCCAGCAGTCGGGGTAGTCAAAATCGAAGATCTGAAACGTCTGATGTCGAATTCTAGGAGCCTGGGGACGGGAAAACAACGGGATGCGCGAGACGATTCCAGACGTTCCAGATCTTTCATTTTTGTAAGACAACAGGAAATGCCCATCAGACTAAACAACTCTTGCTAAGACGTCATTCCTGTATATTTATTATAGTGTAGCTGGGCTTTTGGAGTTCCACATCAGGTGTTCCAGATCTTCAATTTTTATACGTTGACAGAGGGTAACTCATCAGGCTGAATAACTCTTGCTAAGACGTCATTCCCTTATAATATGTTATAGTGTAGCTGGGCTCTTGGAGTTCCACATCAGGTGTTCCAGATCTTCAATTTTTATACATCAACAGAAGGTGTTCATCAGGCTGAACAACTCTTGCTAAGACGTCATTCCTGTATATGTTATAGTGTAGCTGGGCTCTTGAAGTTCCACATCAGGTGTTCCAGATCTTCAATTTTTATACATCAACAGAAGGTGCTCATCAGGCTGAACAACTCTTGCTAAGACGTCATTCCTGTATATGTTATAGTGTAGCTGGGCTCTTGAAGTTCCACGTCAGGTGTCCAGGATCTTCAATTTTATTCTTTCAGGAGAAAATGCTCATCACGTGGAACAATTTTTGTTACGGCATCATTTTTGTATCTCTTATACTTTAGCTGATCTGTTGCAGTTCTGCATCAGGTGTTCAAGTTTCCAAGATAAATTATAGCCTATGTGTTGGCCACGCTTAAAACCTTTACAACAAAAAAGAAATCAATCAAATCCGTCCAGTAGTTCCGAAGATTAGCGTGCACAAACACTGCTTTTCTACGATTTTATTATATGTATAGATTAATTGGTGCAATGGTTTTTTCATAAAACCCCTTCTTCCAAAGGCTTTTTCGTATTTTTTCACGCGCGCCTTTTGCTCTGAATGATAGTACATCTCACTGAATAATGTTTTCCCCTGTTTTCTCCACGGGGGGATGACGCTCGCGCACACATGAACAATATGGCTCGATTTCCGGTGAAATATCATGGTTTTTGACCATGCATGCCAGTGAGTTCGAGCTCGCGACTAGCGCCGCCTTAAGAAGTTATTTCATACGGTAGAATATTTTCAGCCTTGAAAACGAAATGCCAACAGACATAGTCCGTTCAAATCAAATTAGACATGAAAACAGCGAAATAAGAAAAACTCCAACACAGCTGAATTTTGGTAGAGACCTTGGGTACACCAGAAGGTATATCCTACCAGCCATGAAATTCCCGTCATAATGATCACGCCGGGTGCCACCGAATCCTCAAAATCAGAGAACCTTAAAATGTAAACTACGCTTTAGAATAAATTAATTGGGAATTCATGTAAGCATTTATTTTAAGCAGGCATTCCTGCTTCCTCATAAAGTTGCATGTAACGCTGTAGTACAATGTCTCTTTGATATCTGGGTGGTTGTGCTGCCGGGCTTCTGAAATTAGTAGCGCAATAACTTTGAAATTATGTCGGTCATACTAAGGGGCGCAGTGAAATTATATTACTATTTAAATGAAGATATTGCAGGTACAAAGTTAATTAATTTAATAACACTTAGATTAATTGGCTATTTGACAGTATCAATAAATTACAAATCTGATCAGAGGCCTTACCACGAGCTCTTAACTCGATCCAGTTTAGGCTGTGGGAAAGAGACAGAACTATACAAGTCGTCTAGCGCCATCTCTTTCCAACAGCCTAAACTGGATCGTCATTTAGAGTTTTTAAAAATAACGGACGCGTATTTTTTCTTTTGTAAAATCAACGAATATTTTATTTTACCAGACAATAACGCATCAAAACTCGGAGTTGGGTGGGACTGGTGACGTCAGAATTCAATAAAAATTGTGACGTATTGCTAATTTTACAAGCGTCGCGTATCAATTTTTTTTTTTGATAATCTAACTGCCGGATTATTTACATTATCATATCAAATAGACATTTGTTAACAAGCGACGATTTTCGTAATAAGTACTTACTGTTCCGTCAGACCCCAGGACACAAGAATGGTTCCTGATCAGGACGCCGTGGCCAGGCCTGGCCATCATGGGTCTATACTTACTGACTGTGTTCAAGTGGCTGCCAAACTACATGAGCAAGCGACCGGCCTACGATCTACGAAGTATTTTAGCAGTTTATAACGCTATTCAAATAGTGGGCTGTGCATATATCGCATACAAAGTAAGTTTTACAAACACTTTTCTTAAAGTAATTTATTCTTTCTCTTCTTGTCCTCCAATTACCGTGCGCGGTTATTCGTCAGTAGATTCTGCCATAGAATAACCATAATTTCCATCAAACTCAAAAACGTGGTAAGTAAGAGATGCAAGACCTCCGTCTCAGTGCCGGATTTATGTTTTTTATGAGTGTAGGCTACTTTATTTCCGCCGCCCCATGTACTTACATACCTTTCTAAAATAATAATTTTCCATTTTTAGTAAAGAAGGCCTTACAGTTAAATAAAATTAGAGTCATTAAGAAGGAGCGTAATGAAATAAAAGTCAAGATATACATTTTTTACGGGCCTTTTTAATAGCAAAATCATTAATAATAACATCATAGTTTATGGTGTTCATTATCTCGGCTTCTATGTAGAGAAGAGCTAGAGAATTCATTTTTTCTTGAGACAATGAAGACCTTTGATAATTCTTTACGCGTTTTAAAGAGGAAAAACTCCTTTCCCCAGAACAATTTGTAGCAGGAGTGGAAAGTGCAATGCGGAGAGCTATATCCAAGTTAGGGTATACATTAGACAGACTTTGATTCCTCAAAAAAGTTGAGAGACTGAGTTTGATTCAGGCTTCACTGCACACTCTGCAGTTTTATCAGAGGAAATGTGACTTTGAAAATGCACACATTCTTGAATCAAATCGTCCTCTAAATCATTGGTATAATATTTTACGAGAGACTGAGCTCCTCTTAAATCGAGTGACCGTCCTCTGAAATCTGCCGCCCCTAGGACGCTGCCGCCCCTAGGCCGCGGCCTATGCGGCCTATTTATAAATCCAGGACTGCTCCGTCTTGTTTCAAGTAAGTAGTTTAACATCATAAGCACACGACATGAATTACCAAATAAGAACGAAAGCAAGGCCATCAATTAATGGAAGGCCGATAGCACCACATTCCAAAATTTGGAATCCAAATAGGAACAAGAGAGAAGCCGAACAAAAAGTGTCGGGTATTTCTGCAGAAAGACGAACAGTCCACCTGAGGTCGCGTTCAGCAAATGTAGCATGTACTGCATCACCGTTTCTGCTATCAAGGTGGACCATTTGGCCTGACGATGACTGAAAATGCGACAGACGAGTGCAGAGGGTGACTAACTGACACGCCTGTCAGCTAACAAGTTGATGTGAAGCAAATTGGGAGAAGTCTATGTCCAGCAGTGAACTGCAGTACCTGTCGGTTGATTAGGCGAACTAGCTTGAAATAACTATCTTTTTACAGAGTCTAACACTAGGATGGCTGAATCATTACAAGCTGATGTGCCAAGGTCCAAACAGCGGTCCTCATGGCGAAGAATATGCCTGGACTGTTTGCTACGGATACTTCATCATGAAACTCGTTGATCTCTTAGATACGGTACGTAACAACCAGCAAGACAAGACAAAATTATTTCCGTACACCGTTCTTCCGACTGAAGAATAGAAACATTTTGTTTTCTACATTTTTAAACAATACCATCCATGGATACCTAGTATTACGGAAGATATATTTCTAAATTCTGGCATTTTGTCTATTCCTGCGTCGAAAAAATCCATTTCTACGGTGCCATGCTACGCATGCTGTGTTCTTTTAAAAAATACTCAATTTAAATGCTTCTTTACTACTTAGAAACCTCTTAAAGGGCCATTGTGCTCATCATCATGAACAGCTTTTATAATGGTACCAAAACCGAAATCTCGAAAATAATACAGCTGTTCCACTTCATTTTGACAATATCATGACCATAAATTTATGTATCCCCGTGTATCGCCGTATCCCCATACCATGCTCCACGTACCTAGATCGTCGAAACACTTACTTCTATTTTTATATTTTGTTACAGATATTCTTCGTTCTAAGAAAAAAACAGAACCAAGTGACATTCTTGCATGTGTACCACCACTTCGGCATGGTGGCTGTTGCTTGGGGCATCGTCAAATGGGTACCTGGTGAGTTTTCTTTTTTCACACTCTCGCCACAATAACAGGAAATGCCGTTAATTATCGCGTTAATGGACGATACGAACTTTTAAAGACTACTATTGTGAAAATCAACGGTAAATGCCGTTAGTGTGACTGACCGAGCGGACTAATAACGGCAATTCCCGTTAATGTTTTATTTAATTATTGATTTTAGTTTTTTCAAACCGTTGATTACGACCTAGGACTTCGAAAAAAGATTAATTATGCTAGGTAGTTGAACTAGAAAATAATGAAAATAAACATAATTATGTTAATTTTCTAATGACAGGTGGGCACGGGACAATGCTGGTGACGCTGAACACCATCGTCCACATCATCATGTACGGGTACTACCTGCTCACCACGTGGGATGACTCTTACAAACAGTCCATCTGGTGGAAGAAACATGTCACCCAAATTCAAATTGTAAGTTTGTATCACCTAGGTACATTTAAGTGCGATGATTTTATAAAATTACTTGCTTCTGCCTGTTTCGTTCGCATGAAGTTTTGGCTCAAATCCTAAGCCCAATTAGGTAAGTCCCATCCATCGTTATTTCTGCCTTCTTTTGTTTTCTCGGTTCCTAAGGACCGTAGCGGGGAATCCACCAGAAAAATTGGATTGACTAATTAATTAGATAAACGTACCTACATACCTACAAACAAGCTATCTCTTTGTAATATTAGTATGATTTGTATAGATCATGAAGTGGAATCATCATATCGATCATTACCTAGGAAAAACATTATTTCTTTCGTTTCTTGATTAGAAATTTCTTATTACATAACATACCTATTGCAATATCACAGAATTAAAATAAAAAAATTAATAGATTCAAAAAAAATCTAAAATCCCACGTTTTTAAATGTCCTAACTAAAAATATCTATTAATTATTTTATTATTTTTATCTTTGTTCATCGGGTTTGAAGCTACCCTGAACATTTCAGCCCGCCATCTTGGGGAGGCCGCCGTATTGGATTTGTTATGACGTTTCTTAGCTAGTCATGTATTGTCATCAGAACTCAGAGCGTGTACAAAATTTCAGCCTTCTAGCTTTTCGGGAAGTGCCTCAAAATTGAGTTGCAAAAGTCCAACCGGAACGACAAACAAACAAACATACAAACAAATAAACAAACAAGAAAAGTGAGTGTATAAAAACGTAACTTCAACACCTAGGTGCTTAAATAAGCAACCATGTTAATGACACAGCTTTACTTGAACCTGTATTGATATTAATGATTCTTGAATACTTTGAACCCGTATTACGTTGATAATTTGCATTAATTACGATTCGGGAACAACACGCTTTTGTTTGTTCTCGACGGACGGACGGGTCAGGTAAGGGTTATTGTCTTCACGATGCATGCACGAGAAACGTGCGCTGTTGCCTAAAACATAGCATGAGCAATGACCAGAGAAATACCAAATCACGGTACAGACGCGGGAAGCGACTTTGCTTTAAATACTATGTGTAATTGTGTAAGCAAAGTCGCTTCCCGCGTCTGTCTGTCCCTATATATGCTTAAATCTTTAAAACTACGCAATGGCAAAGATATTTTTAAAGAAACGAAAAATTCTGTTGCGAGCAGGGTTCGGTAAACAGCGTTAGAAAAACAAGGGAACGAGAAATTCAGCGTTGTGAGTAGTGGTTGCGATGGCCTAGTGGTTAAGGCGTCTGGAGTACCTATCCAGAAGACGCAGGATCGAACCCTGCTCGCAACAGAATTTTTCGTTTCTTTAAAAATATCTTTGCGAAGACGCGACGCAGGCGTTATTGCGTTAAAAAAAAAAATATCTTAATATATATAAATCTCGTGTCACAATGTTTGTCCTCAATGGACTCCTAAACCACTTAACCGATTATAATAAAATTCGCACACCATGTGCAGTTCGATCCAACTTGAGAGATAGGATAGTTTAAATCTCAAATTATAGTCGCAATTTTAATAATATTATAAAGATTGCACCCGTGCGGAGCCGGGGCGGGTCGCTAGTATATATATATATAACTACGCAATGGATTTTGATGCGGTTTTTTTGAATAGATAGAGTGATACAAGAGGAAGGTTTATATGCATTCCACATGCATGTAAAGAGTGCTCCCGTGCGAAGCCGGGGGGCGGATCGCTAGTATGTTATATAAAAATGTCTCGGTTTTGGTGGCAGGGCCAAAACACATAACGGCGTTGCGGCGCCGCGCCGCTAGAATCGACAGTAGCGTCACTGCCGATTTAAGCGGCGCGCGGCGCTCGTTCCAGCGTTATGGTATCATACTTGTTGACAATGATTCAGTTTTTTTCTGTCACTCTTGCAAACAACACGTCAATCAATCAAAAATTAACATGTCTGACGTTGACCATAGAGTACATTTGTATATAGGGGACGTTGACTTCGATTTATTTATATCTTTGGTTGAGGATCGCCCTCGTTACGAACTGGTTACCCTACGAACGACAATAAAACGCTCTTTTTCACGACGCCGCAACGCCGCAACGCAAACTGCCGATTTTAGCGTTGCGGCGACGCAACGCGGTTATGTGTTTCGGCCCTAAGTCTGTCAAATGCTTGCGGCTTCACTTACGGCCCGATCACGACCTTGCCGCTGTAGCGGGGCGGCGAGCGGCGAGTGGTGAGATTAAATGTATAAATTTAATTTAATGTGAGTATAATGTTTGACACACGCCACAAGGCGCCGCTAGTGGTGAATTAGCGTAGTAACAAAGTAGGTAACTAGGTAATGTCTTATTCGCGCCGCCCTCGCACCGCTTAGTCGCACGACCTACTTTAAAAATATTTTCGCGGAGTGTTGGAAGGACCCCATTCTATACCTAAATTAAATTCACTGAAAAAATGTCCCAGTGGCTGATGAGCGATTGATTGCGGCGATGCTATTCGCGGTTTCGATTCTTATACGCAACAATTAAATATTTTGTATGGCCTGGCACATGTTGCGGGTCTATCATGTGTGAATGGACATGCACTCATGGTACCAGAAATAATGATGACTCTTATCATTTAAAAAAAATGATAATAATTAATGATTATGATATAGGATTAAAATAATGTCCTCCACTTTCAGAGGTGTTTATAACAAAATTACCTGAAATTTTTACCCATCTATACTTTAATTTACCAACTTCGACTAAATTGTATCTATACAAAAAAATCCATAGACCTCACAGATATCTTGACCTAATACTATTTTTGAAGTGAAAACTTCTTTAGCGGCGTTGTACACTTTTTCTGTAATGGGTAAAAAATTTAAAACTCGCGTCAGGGTCACGTGACCGTCAGGGTCACGTGACCGTCAGGGTCACGTGACCCTGATCGAAAATGAGTAAGACGTCATTCAAATTAAAAATAAAACATAGTAACAAAAAAGTTTTCACTTCTACCGGCACTCCTGGAGTGCAACCTTTTTTTTTTCTAGCTCCAGTTTACACTTCTGCTGATGCACTTCATAGCGCTAGCAATGTCGTCGGAGTGCGACTTCCCGCGGCAGCCTGCCTTCCTGCTCATCCCACAGAACTTGTTCATGGTCATACTGTTCTTAGATTTCTATTACCGATCATACATTAAGACCAAACCTAAGAATACTTAGTTTTTCATTAAATTTATAAAATTAGACGTTGTTTTATTTTACCGTGACGATGCGGCGAAATGCACGTAAAATGTGGGTAACTAAGTAGCAACTAAGTAGTATGTTGGAGGAAGTTTGGATGGCGTCCGAATGCCATACTGGGAGTCATTTTGAGTATGGACATGTGTGATGAGGATTGATGACACGCATATTTTGATAGAGAGATGAATGTCGAGTTGCTGATGGATAGAGAGAGGAAGACCAAATATAAAGAGGAATGATACTAAAAAAAAAAGGATTGTGTGGTTTTATGAAACCACGGTAAAAGTGAAACTTTTTCACAGCTGATGCGAACTATAGGCGCCGCCATATTGGCCTCGGCTGCTCTGACGAGCGCTTTTCACTTTATCCATACTCCGCGGCCGAACGTCACGCGACATGCAACACGCAGACAAAAAAGTTTGAGCCGATGTAATAATAGATTCACTTTAAAAAAGAAAAAGAAGGCTGTTGGCATCTGGCGCCGACCAACCATCGGACAAAGTGTCATTATGGAGCAAAACTGAGGAAATGATATATATCCCATTAGGGTAATACTTCATTAATCGCTGCAATAACCGGCAGACGATCTCCGACGGCAAACGATCTCCGGCCACCGTATAGGCGCGGGCATGCGGACAGCGAGTAAAGGGCAACTCGCTGTCCGACCATGGACCATGCCCGGGTCGACGGCGCGTCGTGTACCACGCGCGCCTTAAAGAGCGTCAGCAAAATGACGGGGCCCTCTCAGAGGGCCAAAGCCTGCCAGGGTCGCGGGACTTATTTCCTTACCGTGACCCCGGAACATAAAGGGCTATTGAAGAACACCGTGGATTTTAGTCCTACAAGTCTGACAGTCCCTCCCGCCCTGCCCGGGGTGGGAGGACTCATTTAATGATTTTACCACGCAAAAAAAAAAATTGCTGCAATAATTTCAAAACAGAAAAAGTAAGACCTCATAAGCAGGACATATTATATCAGGTACCCAGCATAATAGACATAACCCAGTATTTCTCGGCATTACAATGTTTCTAGGTAATTATGCTATTTGTAAAGGTAATTGCACTAATCAACTGCGATCTCACAATGACATGGGGCTTTAGTATGTAGTTTCACATGAGTTACACAATTTTTCCACGTACAAAATGTAGGTGCCTACTGCTGCCTATAGTACTCGTCTAGTCTTGATTGACGTGGGAAGACATAAGCACGGTTTCCACCGCGAGCGGAACGGACACATTAATAACTCCTTTAAACTCGCAAGCGCAAACTGCATACTTGTGTATTTCCACCAACAAATCGTTTTTGCGTTCCCAGAGCGAGCTCATTCTTACTCTTTTCACCCGCTGGGTCATTAATGTGTCCGCTCCGCTTGCAGTGGAAACCGGGCTTTACGTTGCATCAGCGTCTCGTAGCGCCGCGATGACGCGGCAACGAGACATGGCGCTAGTGTCTATGTCAATACAACATCAAATTGCATGAATTCATGTGTACCTACCACGAATTTTCCGCAGGTTATGAGTGGTGGCGCGGGCTCTCTCTATAAAGCCCGGTTTCCACCGCGAGCGGAACGGACCCATTAAGGACTCCGTTAAACTCGCAAGCGTAAACTGCATACTTGTATTTCCATCAACAAAGAGTTTTTTAGTTCCCGGAGCGAGCTCATTTTTACTCTTTTCACCCGTTGAGTCATTAATGTGTCCGTTCCGCTCGCGGTGGAAACCGGGCTTAATAGGTTATAGGTACTACTAATGATATATGTAATGGACACTAGCGCCACGTCGAAAGTCATGGCGCGAATTCCTTTTATGAGAAAATTTCGTTCAGAGGGCACAAACCCCAACTTTAAAGCTAGATACTAAAAAAAATTGTATTTCCAAAAAGGATCTCGTAGTTAAATAAAAACAACATAATTCTTATATTTAAAATAAAATTTTATATTTCCGTGAAATATTTCTTAGAATCTAGAACAATTCCATTTCTAATATCACAATCAAAATAGTTTCTGCTCGCGTAGCATGCTACCCTAGTTTTTTTCGACGAAAATAGACCAAATCACAAAAGTAGAAAGAAAAATGTATATTCTTCTGTCATGGAATGAAATGTCGAATTATTTAGAAATATCTTTACCTATTCTTGGTAGTGATTTTAAAATTGTTCATGCTACGCGTGCTGTAAGCACAACTTGTTAGCTAAACAATCATCTTGTGGCGCATGGCACCGCCATTTTGTATTTGTATTTTCAATACAAATATTTCACGCAACCTCCTGGCACCTCGTCAATGTCTCTGATGTCCTTGCAGCAATGCAAAGCTACATACCAAGCCATTTTAATATTTTTGTCATCCCGCCGCCATAACTCTGTAGAGATGGTGTGTGCCATCCATTTGAGAAGTGGACGTAAAAAAAAGATTGCCTGCTTACGCTTCTACTAAGGTAAAAGCAGCGAATATGGGATTTTATGTTAGTTAATTCCTAACACATCTCAGCACTTAGAATTTTAAGATACGAAAATTGTTTAAAAACAAGTGCATGGTAGTCCAGTCATTTTAGCTTAAATTAGGTAAGAATCTCCGAATTCGAGATACCCAGCTGTAAGTCTGTAAATACTTGTATTAGGACATCCTAGAGAAAGAGAATGAATTGGGATAGGGGTTCCCATAGTAAAATCAGTCAAAAATGACGCCTACTATAACCCCTCAAAGGATCTAGGTCGACTTAACCAGTAACCCTGTATATGATATATTGACCTTGAAATTTTATAGTTGCGTACACCCTACCATATGTAGGTTTTGAGACAACTTTTAGGGTGTCCAAATACAAGTATTTACAGACTTACTGCTGGGTATCTCGAATTCCGAGGTGAACTTACTAATTTGACTGGACTATGGCACATGCCACTGTTTATGTCAACCTTTGTTTAGGTACCAACCAAGCGAGCTTATAGTATGTGCCGTTTAACATGGCAATAGCGGTCATTCACTCCCACCTACCAAGTTTTTCATCACTAAGCGATAATGACACTTATTGTTACCTAAAACTACTAATAAGCGATAGTTGCTTCTATCGCTACAGTATCGTGGTACCAGCCTGCTTGACATACAGGGGTTGTGAATCTTGTGTTGCTCTCATTCAAAATTATTATTGGAACGAAGTTCCTTATCGCGCGTTGTGAAAGAGGGCTGGACGGAAAAAATTCCTACGAAAAGTTGGCACGACACTTTTATCCGACTGCGCGACGCAAAGGAGGGTAATGTGTTTATTACCATGGAATGGAATGGAATGGACTGGACTGGACTGGACTGGACTAGACTGGACCGGACCGGACCGGAGTGGAGTGGAGTCGCGACGATTATTTTTGTTGAGTGTATACAGTAACTTCGTTCCATCCGGGTGTCCCTTGACACCTCTCAAGTTTTTTATTTCTAGAAATCAAATTGTGTGCTTATAAATTTACGCGTGACGTAAAAAATGTTCCACTGTGACGGATTTAATGGATGTAGTGATAGGTAACGGCCCTTTTCCCGTCATATGTATTTTCGTCTGCGCGCGGATCTGGTCCGCTCGCGTGCTTCCCGCATCATAGGAAAAACGTGTATGAAATGATAGGATGCGGGCAGCCTGCACGCGGACCATCCACATGCGGGTGAAAATACGCATGACAGGAAAAGGGCCCTTAGTTGTTGAGGTATCAGTGTACAAATTTCTGGAAAGTGTGGGTTTGAGTCCAACTCATGGTATACCCGCTCGTGGTCGACCTTTACTTTTATAAGTATTTAAAATTATTATAGAATAGAATAATACTTTATGGTACACCAAAATGAAAACAAGTTTTACAATATTTTTACCGACTTCAAAAAAAAGGAGGTTATCAATTCGACCCGTATGTATGTAATATTTCCAGAACTGCCCAGTTTTCGCATTTATGTTGGTCTATATCAGCGTCTGAACAAATGTGCCAAATTTCATAAGTGTATGTATGTATGTATGTTTTTAAGATTGTGTTCGCATATCTCCGGAACTACAAGTCCGATTTAAGTAATTCTTTTTTTGTTGTACGAGGTATTGTTCAACTTAGGGCATACTGTTTGTACAACAAGTTTCATGAAAATCGGTTCAGTAGTTTTTGAGATAGGGAATTTTTTGCCTACTTGGATCGTAGATTTTCAAAGTCGATTGTATGTTTGTTCACGATTATCTCGCGTTTGTCTGAACCGATTTTCATGCGGTTTACGGAAAAATGTTTGTTATATTCTAGGGAAGGTTTCAATATACAATAATAATAAGGATGTCTTGTGACGTTGCCCGCATAGATCCGTTTTTGTTGCTCGCTTGGATATAAATTTCTAAAGTTGCCGATTATACGAAGATTTTTGTTGAATGTCTGAACTAAAAAGGGTAAAATAACTACTTTTTAAAAAAAGTACCGACTTCAAAAACAAATACAAAAAAGTGTAAAACAGTAACAAACTCAACAACGATAACAATAAAAGCAAAGAAATACACAGACCCAAAGAGATTTAAAAGAACCTATAGAGCGGGCATTGGGAAAATTGTCATACAAAATTATTGATGCGTGTGTCAGTAGCACAATCTAGCGTTGCATAGCAACGCGACTACTAGACTGAGCGACTTTTTACCTAGTGGTCAAAACAATTTCATCACTGGCGGCAATGTTATAATGAGTGCTATGTACGCCGAAATTGTCATATGCATTGGTTCTAGTTTTATTGTATGATTATGTAACAATGTGTAATGCATGTGATGTGGCTGTGCTATTAAATAAATAAATAGTGGTAAAAAGTTTTGGATCACAACTTTCTTCGTGATGTCCCGTCTATTGCTCGTATTTAGTTTAATGTCTTTGCACAGACCGAACGCAAGCGAACTTCCACACGGAATGTTAAATCAAATTGGTGGCTGCTGCCGGGGGTGCTGCACCCCTGACGCGATGACCTCGTAAAACAAAAACGACATAAGATCAAAATTAGCATTTTCTGTGATGAAATAGTTTTTGTAATTTATTTTAGGAAAAATAGGGTGTTTTTACCATCCTGATATCAAAAGAATATTAATATACTTAACGGGGAATCGTTATCAGAGGGGTTGGGATATCGGAAATAACATTCAGAAAATCTTCGTTAACACTTTTAATTACTTGCTAACACACACTGAATACAAAATAGTCAAGGATGTCCGAGATATCGCTCGATTAAAAACTTAGGAACGCGAGAAGTTTAACATGGCGGAGCAACCAAAATGTCTACCCAGCTTGCCGGCTCGATTCAAAGTGTTCACTTCACTCAACTGTCCGCCCAAGTGGCCTACCCCACACAGGTTAGCCAACATCTGTCAACGTCACTACCTGTCAACTTCGAATAGCTGATTAAACTTCCGAATCGACATTTGACTCGACTATTCGCTCGGTGTTGCCATTTGCTCCCCATGCTAACCATCTCCAAATTATCACTAATTTGACGCTCCTAAACAATCTGTCAATTCTAACTTAATAGTTACTCCAATGAGAGATAGATGGCGTTATTCTAAATTCACAATAATCAATAGAGATTCTAAAATGCGTATCGGTTTTGATTCCAGGCCGACGATAATAGATGGCGTTATTCTAAATTAACAATAATGAATAGAGATACCAAATTGTGTTTGTTTTGATTCCGCAGCATGATAATAGATGGCGTTATTCTCAATTATTGTGCTTCTGTGTTCATTCTGCGACACGGCCATTCTGACAATTCACACGTCCTCGTGTGAGACATTCGTCCTCGTGTGAGACATCACATCCTCGTGTGAGGAATCTGGAATGAGAAAAAATCTCGAACAGTAATCATTCTAACCGTTCGGCCATTCCTGACCCAAATGAAAAAGGTATTCTCATCAAAATAATTACAGGGTCTAATAAAAATAACAACAAACACTTTCTCTAAAAGCTGACATGTCCATACTCATTCAAATAATAGGAAACTCATTAAAGTGTTGCAGTGCTCGTACTCTGTCTTCCATCTGGTCTTCATCATCACACATTATAACCTCCATCCGGTCATAAGCATGAAATCTATCGACCTCCATCCGGTCTGCAAAACGTAACCTCCATCCGGTTACAAACGCAACACCATCAAGATAATCATTTCGAGCCTTTATCAAAATAATTTTAAGAAGGTTTGTTCAACATGCTACCTTATTTTTCCTATAACGTTACAGATTATAAGAAAACTCTTAGTATGCTAGATACCTTAAATGTTAAGTTGACTACTGCCAAACCAAAACAAAACAAACTAAAATGAAAGAATAAGGCACATAATAGAAATTGGCACAAAATTAAGAAAGCATTATGACTCTACCAAACATATCCACGGCACTTAACCAGCACCATGCATCACTACGTACCCAGTCACTGAAGTACTTAACCAGTACTTAACATTGTAGCGCTTAACCAGCGTTACAAATCCTATCACTTAACCAGTGATAATAACAGCGCTTACCCATTGATATTAACCCTCTAACGCTTAACCAGCGAAAGCACACATAACACCCTTAACCAGCGATTCAACAGCTAACGCTTAACCCGCGAAAGTCTACATCATTACACGCTTAACCAGCGATTTTACAGCTAACTCTTAACCAGCGAAAGCCCACATCATAACACGCTTAACCAGCGATTTAACAGCTAACGCTTAACCAGCGAAAGCCCACGTAATCCGCTTAACCAGCGATTACACTACTAACGCTTAACCAGCGATAGCCAACACAACTCGCTTAACCAGCGATTCAACAACTAACGCTTAACCAGCGATTCAACAACTAACGCTTAACCAGCGAAAGCCCACGTAATCCGCTTAACCAGCGATTACACTACTAACGCTTAACCAGCGATAGCCAACACAACTCGCTTAACCAGCGATTCAACAGCTAACGCTTAACCAGCGAAAGCCCACGTAATCCGCTTAACCAGCGATTACACCACTAACGCTTAACCAGCGATAGTCAACTCAACTCGCTTAACCAGCGATACAACAGCCAACGCTTAACCAGCGAAAGCCCATGTAATCCGCTTAACCAGCGATTACACCACTAACGCTTAACCAGCGATAGTCAACACAACTCGCTTAACCAGCGATAAAACAGCCAACGCTTAACCAGCGAAAGCCCATGTAATCCGCTTAACCAGCGATTACACCACTAACGCTTAACCAGCGATAGTCAACACAACTCGCTTAACCAGCGATACAACAGCCAACGCTTAACCAGCGAAAGCCCATGTAATCCGCTTAACCAGCGATTACACCACTAACGCTTAACCAGCGATAGTCAACACAACTCGCTTAACCAGCGATTCAACAGCCAACGCTTAACCAGCGAAAGCCCGCGTAATCCGCTTAACCAGCGATTACACTACTAACGCTTAACCAGCGATAGTCAACACAACTCGCTTAACCAGCGATTCAACAGCTAACGCTTAACCAGCGAAAGCTCACGTAATCCGCTTAACCAGCGATTACACAACTAACGCTTAACCAGCGATAGTCAACACAACTCGCTTAACCAGCGATTCAACAGCTAACGCTTAACCAGCGAAAGCCCACGTAATCCGCTTAACCAGCGATTACACAACTAACGCTTAACCAGCGATAGTCAACACAACTCGCTTAACCAGCGATTCAACAGCTAACGCTTAACCAGCGAAAGCCAACGTAATCCGCTTAACCAGCGATTACACTACTAACGCTTAACCAGCGATAGTCAACACAGCTAACGCTTAACCAGCGATACAACAGCCAACGCTTAACCAGCGAAAGCCCATGTAATCCGCTTAACCAGCGATTACACCACTAACGCTTAACCAGCGATAGTCAAAACAACTCGCTTAACCAGCGATTCAACAGCTAACGCTTAACCAGCGAAAGCCAAAGTAATCCGCTTGACCAGCGATTACACCACTACCGCTTAACCAGAGATAGCCAAGTAAAGTTTAAGTTCAAACACTATCCATCGAAAATCCTAGAGCAGCCAAGTACCTTTGCAATAGTACCATTACAATGCAAGAAACTAATCATCAAAAGCAGGAATCAAATTCGTGGCCTATGGCTAACACTAGCCCCACCAACAAACCTCTGTTTGTTTCACACCGTTCATCATGAACGCACAATACACGACCTCCACCAGTGCCACCCGCACACCGCGCATCCATGGACACCACCGGGATGTCAATAAGATACGGACTACGGCTACGAAACAGCTACTGGTACGGTCTGACCAGCCGACCTAAGATTCCACTCTTATCATCCAACTCAAAGCCTTTACTTCAAATGGTACTTGACCCTCAGGCATTCTCCACAATCCATCAAGTGCCCGCTACAATCAGGCAACACATGTAAACAAATCTCAATACTAATGTCACAGATCTCCATCAAAGTCGAAAATCTATAGGCTACAGACTTTAATAAAGAACACAAGGCACCAGAGTCGTAAACAAAATGAAAATTGCTCACCGGATAATCCCAGTCGACGCGCTCAGGAGACACAGGTCAATCCTCTCCTCATTAACAGGCTTCGACGCCCCGGAGTCGGCGCCGCTCCTCTCATGTCGCCGTGGCAGTTGAAGCAGGTGATCCCGGATGCATGAGGCTTCGCAGTTGTCGATGGACCCCTCTCGTTGCCATCGCTGTGGTTGTGGTGCTTCGGCGTAGCTCGAATATCCTGTTTCACGTCTATGCGGTAGCAGTGCATGGATTCATGACCCGGCTTGCAGCAGGTAAAACACTTCAGAGGTTTCACAACACTTTTCGCTTTTTCTTCACAAAAGAAACGCTTGCAGCTCTTGTTGTAGCTGGCCACGTGTCTTGCAATAAAAAGTCGCTTAAAATCAGTCCACGTCATACCAGGAAACGATACGGTAGGCAGCCAGGCAGAAAGAAGCTCCTCCCTTCAAGGCGCGGCTTATAGCGACCATAAGCGGGGCGCCATGTTGATCTTGGTACGAAAGCACATCACTGTAGTTGTCACTCAAGCACGTGCATCCACATTTTTTTTTTCTCAGGATCGAAATTCGGTAAACGAAAACCATGTGGTGACGTAGTAGGTGTTTTCACGGCTTGAATCGGTGTCAGAAAATTGCGGTTCCAACAAACACGTCCATTTTTCATCACTATAGTCTTCATTTCGAACACGTGGGTCGTCGTGGTCCAATCCCACTTCTGATAACGGGGAATCGTTATCAGAGGGGTTGGGATATCGGAAATAACATTCAGAAAATCTTCGTTAACACTTTTAATTACTTGCTAACACACACTGAATACAAAATAGTCAAGGATGTCCGAGATATCGCTCGATTAAAAACTTAGGAACGCGAGAAGTTTAACATGGCGGAGCAACCAAAATGTCTACCCAGCTTGCCGGCTCGATTCAAAGTGTTCACTTCACTCAACTGTCCGCCCAAGTGGCCTACCCCACACAGGTTAGCCAACATCTGTCAACGTCACTACCTGTCAACTTCGAATAGCTGATTAAACTTCCGAATCGACATTTGACTCGACTATTCGCTCGGTGTTGCCATTTGCTCCCCATGCTAACCATCTCCAAATTATCACTAATTTGACGCTCCTAAACAATCTGTCAATTCTAACTTAATAGTTACTCCAATGAGAGATAGATGGCGTTATTCTAAATTCACAATAATCAATAGAGATTCTAAAATGCGTATCGGTTTTGATTCCAGGCCGACGATAATAGATGGCGTTATTCTAAATTAACAATAATGAATAGAGATACCAAATTGTGTTTGTTTTGATTCCGCAGCATGATAATAGATGGCGTTATTCTCAATTATTGTGCTTCTGTGTTCATTCTGCGACATACTTATATCCATACAATATGCACTAACTTTATATTTACTCAGTATTGTATTATAGGTTAATGCAAAATTATATGATGCATAATAATATATTTACTTTTGTTAAATTGTCTCACTGTGATAAACTTGTGTAACAACGAAAATACAATATTTAAAAAAAAAATATTTCGTAGGGTACGTTTGCTAGATTTTCTATTATTTTGGGTTGTGCATTGTGTTGTGTTTGTGGTCATTTTTGATGTATTATGAGACTCAAGCGATGTCAGTTTTGCGACTGTTTGCGACAGATTTGTACGGGTGAAGAGGAAGTATCGCTAATATTGAGATATCGGGATGAATGTCGGAGCAATGACCGCTATTGCCATGTTAAATGGCACATACTATAACAATAACCTTATTTTTTAAAAGTCAAAAATACAATACAATCAGTTGTATAATAATAACTCTTTCAAAAATAAATCTCATCTCGACGCATACATTTTACAAAAACGTCAATTTTTAAAAACCTTGATATTTCAAGTTGTTTGTTTTAACACCCATTGCACGCTACTTGTTCACGCGCTGATAACTTAGTGGTTATCGGCCTATACTTGTATCCAATCAATTTGTGTAGTTTCGGATCACCGTGCGCGTTATTTAAGGCTTGTGTATCTGACATAGCGAAGATTGATAGTCGTAAATTTCAGAACAATACAACTTTCTACTGACGTCTGTATTACCCGATGGGATATACAGAAATGTATGTTAAGATGCCAGCAGGTCAACCTTCCCGAATCTGTCAAATTTTACCAATCGAATACCTTACCACTATTGTGATAACGCTGAAAATCTATTGAGGTATGTTAATGTGCTGGCGTCTGTATGTACCTACAGTAAACATAAGAGTTAAGTAGGTATGCAGGCAGAAAAACACGGTTTTCCAATGTTGTGTTATAATTTTAAATGTGTCTACATACCAAATTCTTTTGTTGATTGTGCATTAACAGTAAGTACACAATTTTTCGCCTCATGATTACCATTCATACATCTCCTTCACACGTACTCTACATGTTTCAAAAAATTATAAAAAAAAAAACAATAAATTACTCGAGATATTTTTTCTAAATGTGATGAGAAGAAAAGTTAAACTTTTGCTTAAGACTAGAAAATCTACCGAACCCACTCTCATACGAAGGCAGTATTGAATACTTTTAAATAGCACTATTGCTCAAACGAGCAAATAAATTCTGTTTAACGAGATCGATAACATTGGCTTCACTATAAGCATCGATAACCGCTTTGGTGAGGCACAACCCTGTTGTGGACCCGTCGATCTCATCATCGCATAATGGCCGATCCTTATTCGCATATTCCAACAAATTCTGTTTAATCAACTTGACCAATTCCTCGCTACTCATACTGGGCGGTATCTCCAACTTATTAGCTTTATTTTCTATCAAAGTTTTAAAGTCGTAGTCTTCAACAGCGGCGTGCGCAGGCGCAGGCTCGTCTTCCAACGTTCGCTGTCGTTTCGCGCGACGAGCCTTCCGTCGGTTGTCAAGATACGCCTTTGCCACTGTATCTAATTGAAGAAATAGTACAGACAATGGTGTATCTGCTATGTCATCCTGAAATAGATATATAGTTTTATAAATAAAATTATCTTTTAAAATTTATTGCGAGGGTTTTTTTTTTAGTCGACCTATTCACTTTAATTTATTTAAATTACGTTTGATTAATATTTCCGTAAGTCCGCGGGGTTCGGGCACGCCGCAATCGCGGCGGTAAGACCCCTCTTTGAGGAGTGGCTGGATAGGCGTCACGGCGTCCTGACCTACCGCATGACGCAGGTCCTTACCGGACACGGAAGTTTCGGGAGGTACCTGTGACTGATGAGAAAGGAGGAAAAGCCCGGGTGTCACCACTGCGAGTATCCCCGGAGGACACAGTAGAGCATACGGTACAAGACTGCCCCGCTTGGGCAGAGCACCAACGTGTCCTCAGGGCGACGATAGGCGGAGACCTTTCGCGCCCAGCATTGGTCGCGGCCATGCTGCGGGGCAAGACGGAGTGGGAAGCGGTCGCCTCCTTCTGCGAAGCAGTCATGCTCGCGAAGGAGGAGGCGGGCCGCGTGAGGGAGAGGACAATGTCCTCCCTCCGCCCCACCCGCGGTGGTGGACGCCCACGGCGACGGACGTCGCAAGACGATCTCCGGCCACCGTAGGCGCAGGCATGCGGGCGGCGAGTAATGGGCAACTCGCGCTCCCACCAAGGACCATGCCCGGGTCGACGGCGCGTTGTGTTCCACGCGCGCCTCAAAGAGCGTCAGCATAATGACGGGGCCCCCTCTAAAAGGCCAAACCCTGCCGGGGTCGCGGGACTTATCTCATTACCGTGACCCCGGATCATAAAGGGCTATTGAAGGACACCGTGGATTTTAGTCAGTACGAGTCTGACAGTCCCTCCCGCCCTGCCCGGGGTAAAAAATTGTCATTGACTATACAGGGTGAATTATTCAACTGGGCGTGGATGGCTATTTTCGAAACTATGAGGAATATCGAAAAACGTTGAAAGGAGTCTCGAGGCCGATTTTGACGAAAACTAAAACTGCATCATTGGATTTTAGAAAAATCAATAATCCTGGCCAGGAATCGAACCCGCTGATTTTGGAAAAAAATCATACCCTGAATTATTACACCATTCGATAGTGTTGCTAATAAGGATCAAATTCTGGTAAGTAATCATATACGGCAAACTTAAGGAAATAGCTGATTTTTATGAAATTGCTATTTTTCCATGTTACTTTACTTCTACTGAGCCATAATTTATTCGAAATTAATAAAAAAAATTTTTTTCAATGTTTCACTGGATTTGGCGCCTCAACAATCCCGCTGTACTTAGCAATACGAAATTATGGAGTTACCCTGTATTATTATGTACACCATTCGATAGTGTTACTAATAAGGATCAAATTCTGGTAAGTAATCATATACGGCAAACTTAAGGAAATAGCTGATTTTTATGAAATTGCTATTTTTCCATGTTACTTTATTTCTACTGAGCCATAATTTATTCGAAATTAATAAAAAAAATTTTTTTCAATGTTTCACTGGATTTGGCGTCTCAACAATCCCGCTGTACGTAGCAATACGAAATTATGGAGTTGAACTAAAAATAGCATTATTTTAAAGAAGAAATGGTAACTTATGTTTCAAATACAGTCATTGCCTTGATGGTTGATCAGTTTTTTTTTGTAATTATACGTTTTCCTTAAGTTTGCCGTATACAATTACTTCCCAGAATTTTATCCTTATCAGCAACACTATCGAATGGTGTAATAATACAGGGTGTGATTTTTTTCCAAAATCAGCGGGTTCGATTCCTGGCCAGGATTATTGATTTTTCTAAAATCCAATGATGCAGTTTTAGTTTTCGTCAAAATCGGCCTCGAAACTCCTTTCAAAGTTTTTCGATATTCCTCATAGTTTCGAAAATAGCCATCCACGCCCAGTTGAAAAATTCACCCTGTATAGAAATTACCTCACACATAATTAAAATTTAGGCACAATTCCGTAAGCAACATAATATAAATGTACATATCTACGGAATTATGTACTTACGTACATACATAGGTAAGACGATAAATTAGCGTTAGTCAACCGAAACGAAATGAAGCTTAAGGTGATTGCTTCGATGTAGCCCGCGAAATTCAATTTTTTTACGTTTTTTGCAATTTGCAGGCCAGTGACATGTTGTAACTTTATAAATATATGTGTTGCGGTAATAACAAGTATAATTTTAAAAACCGGCCAAGTGCGTGTCGGGCCACGCACAGTGTAGGGTTCCGTAGTTGCCTATCAAAATACTTATGCGAACTAACTAAACTGATTCGCTGAATTTAATTTTAAAAAGAACAATTTTCAAAATCGGTCCAGGAGTCTTTGAGAAATCGGGGAAAATACATTAAAAAAAAGATTACGACGAATTGAGAACCTCATCCTTTTTTTGAATTTAGTTAAAAATAGTTGACAATAAAAACCTACCTATCCCCAAAACATACCCACCTATTTAGCTGTAAAAATAAAGTTGACAAACTTACATTTGCAGTTGAAGCACATGTTCTCCGATACATTTTGTTTAGGAAAATATGTTATCCAAGTACGTTTTATAAGTTGGTCGACTATTACTCGTAAACTTGTAAAGCCTACTTAGTCATGATAATTTTCTTTTAAACTTCGTTATATATGCTACTATTCTGAATTTTTTCACACCCCCAAACATAACCGTTTAGCTGGTAGAGGGGGGGGGACACTCGAGTCGAGCAAAAATTTGCACTTTAAAGCTTAATATTTCACAAACGAATCTTTTTATCAAAAAATTGTTAATGAAAACTATCAATATTTTTTAAAGACCTATTTAATGATACCCCACACTAAGGGGTACGCGAGAAAAAAAAAACGTCCCCACTTTACGTGTACAGGAGGTACCCTAAAAAAAAATATTTTACGAGATTTTATTTTACCACTTTTTCGGCACAACAAATCTGTATATTTACACCAAATTACAGCTTTCTAGTACTGGGCGTCTCTGAGCTAAGCTGCGGACAGACGGACGGACGGACGGACATGGCGAAACTATAAGGGTTCCTTGTTTACTACGGAACCCTAATAAAAAAATTATCAAAAAATTCGCTCCATCAGCTCTCACATAGAAAAGGTGCATCGTAGTTAGATTTCGGAGATTTTAACATGATGCACCTTTTCTATGTGAGAGCTGATGGAGCGAGTTTTTTGATATTTTTTATATTTAAAATTATACTTGTTATTACCGCAACTCATATATATATTTATAAAGCTACAACATGTCACTGGCCTGCAAATTGCAAAAAACGTAAAAAAAATTGAATTTCGCGGGCTGGTTGGAGCATCCCCCTTAAAGCGGAGGTGCAAATCCAATTAGATCGTATATTTGGTAAGGTGCTACGTGCCTTTTAAATATAATATAATATTTATGTGATGATAAATAATTTGGTAATGTTCGCATCAGCCTTGTAATTGTAAATGCACGACTGCACAAGATTTCTTTCCGCAGGCCACTTGATTGCCATACAACGTCGTTAGATGCTGTTTATTTTTTTCAATAGGTACTAATAAAATTAATTTTGCATGTCCCATTATGTCTCTCTAATTATGCGTGACTTTAGATGGCAGACTTATTTATAATATCATTGCCAGACAAACATAATAGTTAATTATAATCTTGACTTCAAAACAATGTAAATACAATTGTACAGCTATGATTTATTTAACGCGCTCTATTTCGAAAAATAAATAATTGGTTTGAACCCCTCCCTACTTCTGCCTTCAGAACTTCTTACTTATACAACTAAAATATGATGTACTGCTATGCTTTGCCTCGCGGTTTTACCAGCTGCTCAGCTATTAGTCGTAGCGTGTTGTTATATATCCCATAGCCTTCCTCGACAAATGGACTATCCAACACATAAAGAATTTCTCAATTTAAACCAGTATTTCCTGAGATTAGGGCGTTCAACCAAACATACGCACAAGCACATAAAACTCATGCGATGAGGAAATTCAATTCGTGTTTGCGAGAAATCGAAAACAACGCGATTATAGACAGACATAACATAACAACATTATGCACTAGTATGTATAGATGCAATTTATTAAAATTAATTGACGTTGCTCTGTGCTCATGTGATCCCATGAGGACAATGGGCACGTAGTACATAACTCACTGAATGTCAAGGACAAAGGATATCCTCTAATTACTATAAGAGATCATTATAATTCGTCTTAGGGTGAGTACACACTGAGACGCGACGTTACGCGACGATACTGGAAAATTGTATCTGATCGTGTAGTAAATAAAATTAGATTTTGAGTCGCAAGAAAAGGAAAAAAAGTGCATTCTTCCCATTTTGACCTATCCCAGACTTGGTCTTTGACAAACATTCAAAAGCCCAAACTCAAGGATTGCCAACGTGCGGACCGCAGTATTCTAGGTTTCAAACTAACAGACCGCGTACGCAACACCACACTGCGCTTCAAAACACAAATTATCGACGTTGGTCAAAAGGCCGCGGCACTGAAATGGGCTTGGGCAGGCCACGTCTGTCTGTGGGCCAAAGTAACCACTTTTTGGAGCCCTGACACAGCCAGAAGGCGTCGCGGCAGACCTCGTAGATGGCGGGACGAGAGTGAAAAAACCAACGATCCTGACCCAAAGTGGACCACTGCCACTTTGACCCTGGATCGTGAAGTGGAAGTCATTGGGAGAGGCCTTTGTCCAGCAGTGGGATGATGTAGGCTAGCAGTATCAGTATTAAAAAAAAAAAAAAAAAAAGCGCCGCGCATATTCGCGCTGCGTCGCTTCATCGGTGAAATGTGTGTCTTATCGTTTTCGTGTAGTAAATAAAGTTTGATTTGATTTTGATTCACTCTGTTGAAATGTGCGCGCAGCGTCGCGTCTCGGTTGAATTGACCCTTAGTTGCATGAGGTCATTAATGCAACGCCTTTCTGACTCACTTGATGAGCCACAGCTAATATTAGAGGTTACTATATTATTAATACATGTTTGTATAGAGGTCATGGTTTAATTACAAGCAATAGATAATATTACGTTGCCTACTGTGTTTTGTTTGAATATTTTGGCAAACTACCAAACTAAATTATAAGAAGTTATATATGAACATACAGGAAAGTTTATAGTTTTGTTTAATAACATGCAACATTGACCTAGCTGCTTTTACAATAGTAAATAAGAAGATGAATCAAATCAAGAGGAAAAAGCCTTCTTCATAATAATTATGAACAAGTAGCAGTAGTAACACAGGCCAACAAAAATGTCAATAAAGCAACTTTATAAAAACTCACACGGGATCTGTCAATGGGGAAGGCAAGTGTCAAAGTGAAAATGACAGTTTGGTCCCCAAAGAACTGTAAAATCAAAGGAATTTTCAGAAAAAAAAACATTTATTGATGTAAAATGACTAGATGTTGTGTAATAAGCTGTAAAAATGATGGAATACACTTTTCAAAATAATATCTACTTTTCTTTTGGAGGTTATGTACCAGTATTGCATCGCTCGAAAATCGAAGAATTATCACCTGGAACGAGTTTTGTAATAGTTGTGGTGTTAAGAAATTAAATATATTGTGATATTTCTCGAATCTAAATAGAAAAAAAGGTTAAAATTACTGACTTAAAACATTATGATATTTTATCAAAATAGAAAGTCAAAAGCAGCATTATATTCTTGATAAAGGAGAGGACAGGTAAAACATACCTAAACTCAAAAATTGAAACCTCAACTACAAGTAATTGTGGATTTATTACGGTAAAATCAAATGTATAACCACTCAATTAAATCACTTTTTTTCTCTTGTAGATGCGCCGCGGCGTCTTAATTCTTCTTTTAGTATATAGTACTTGCATGGACGAATAATTTTCCATATTTGTTTTGTATTTATACTCAATTTTTATAACAAATAATCTTGTTTGTTTTTTTGTACAAGGTAGACGTGGGGACCAACTATCGCAGCGCCATCTACGATTAGCTTTGAGTTGCCATCCCCATTCATAGAAAAAAAAAAACAAGCTACGTCATTTAAGAACACATAAGGATTTGTTAATTTTCATTTCATGGATCTCAGGTTTTTGACGGACGTAATTTTAATGAAACGATTTGCAATGCGTGTGAAAACAGGTTTAAAAAAAGAAATGAGCCGTTAAAAAAAAATGAACTAATAAATGTACCTATTGTTGGCGGTTGTATGAAAAGAGACCTTCCGCTTTTATAACATAGATTCTACAGGGTGTAGTGTAAACAGTCTCTCACTCATCACTGAGTCATCACGAAATCTCGGGAACTACAAGTGCTTAATTAAAGTTTCAAATTTTGCATGATCACTTTTAATTGCTCACTAAGACGGGATTTTGCGAAATTTGAACTCTAGTGTTTGTTTTGGGGTTCATAGTTTGTATGACACTTTGTAGCAAGAGCTAGGAGTCTCAAATTTTTGCATGGGAGTTCTTTTTAGAAAGAAACTCATTAAGGGGGATGCTCCAACCAGCCCGCGAAATTCAAATTTTTTTACGTTTTTTGCAATTTGCAGGCCAGTGACATGTTGTAACTTTATCAAAATATGAATTGCGGTAATAACAAGTATAATTTTAAATATAAAAATTATCAAAAAATTCGCTCCATCAGCTCTCACATAGAAAAGGTGCATCATGTTAAAATCTCCGAAATTTAACTACGATGCACCTTTTCTATGTGAGAGCTGATGGAGCTGTTTTTGGTGTTGATAGTTTATATGACACTTCATTACCTACTACAAGTGCTAGGAGTCTTATAATTTTTGTTGGATTTTTATTTCGATTTTCCCAAAGGTTTCGGTGGTGGGGAGTAAAAATTCACAGAGCAAAAGTCCAAAATCCGCGCGGACGAAGTCTTGGTTGGAGTTCTAGTAAAACAAAATATTGACTTACTTCATTTGGATTGACAATCAGCTTAGCAGTTTCTTGTGGAAGGTCCTTACATATTTGTGCCACAAATATTTTGATAAGAGCCTCTGACACTCTGGTTGAACCATCTTTTTCCTGTAAACAAGATAATTTTATTTAAACATTGAGAGTAGTGTCATCTTTTATTATTATTTTATTAGTAAAATCTGACACTGAGAAGCTGTAAAGGCATCTTAAAATAGTTCAAAAGTTAATTATATCATTACAGAAAAATAAAATTAAAAGAACCAAAATAAAATGAGAAAGTTACTTTTGAATTATTTATTTTTTTAATAATAATTTTAGATTAAATTAAAACACATACATGAGGCAGCCAAATGTTAAGGGCAATATTCAATGGGTCTACATTCTGCACATAATGCCACCATCCTCGTGGCACCAGCAGGGCATCACCAGCTGACAGTTCCACTGTGCAACCACCTGTCAATCCTGAGACAACAGAATTTAATCTTTATTTCATTTGTGTAATGTGTAAAATCAATTAGCAAAAATTTTATGTTACAGTTTAACAACCATGTCATCTTAAAAGTCAATTAGAAGACTAGATTTTCTAAATTAAAGCAATATTTTATTGTAAGCATAACTGATTTAAATTTTATGGGTGGTCTATAATGATTGTAAATTTTTACAGCAGTATTTTAGAAAAGGCTATTGAAGGAAGATTTTATGTTGTCAAATTCCTCTAGAATTTGACAACATAAAAACTTAAGTCTGTAAAATGCAAGAACATCTCACCATTAAAGACATCTAAGTTATTAGGGCAGTAGAAGTTCAGTTCACTGTATACACTTGATTCTTCATAAGGCACTCTCGTTGGCTTCAAGCCCCCAGTTTCTGGAGGAAATAATATCCAGCGTTTTCTGGGAATAAGAGATTTTTTATAACTTAATTGTAACTTTTGTGCTTCTTTGACCCAAAGGTATGGTTTTATAACTTACTTTCCATGTAGCTGAGTCACAATGTTAATTCCGTACGTGTCTTTATGAGCCGGCGTGTGCGCACCACTGCTGCCTACCCACAGCGTCGCGTCCGAGGCGCTCTTCTCAGAATATCCAAACTGATCCCAAGAAATACCCTAAAATAACAACTAAATTTAATTATTACAACAAGCACTCTGTCAATGTGTAACTGTAAAAGAGGCTGTGTCAATATTTACCTTAAACAATTCGTCATTACCGTTGAACCACTGATACAGATATTTATAATCAAAATACATCCACTCGTCGCTTGTAACAGATTGATCCACGAAGTTTTTAAAAGTCATAGTTTTTACAGAGCATCTTCTTTCCCAACAAGGTTCGTCTGATAAGAAATCTTTTTTTAAACACCTAAATGGGATTTCTTTGTCTCCAAAAACTGAACACCATTTTTTTACATTCCACTGGCATATTGACCAGTTTTCCACAAAACCCCGGAAAACTAATGGGACACTGGAATTTGCTATTATATTGCGAACGATGTCTTCGCTTAGAATAGACATCTAAACGTTTTTATATGAATATTAGAAAAGTTATTTTAAAAACACGTTATCAAACAAAAAGCGACACCGGCTGACTGACAGAAATGACATGTGACAGACAGTTGACACTGTCACGAATGACAATTGTTGACAACTTTGACATTTGACATTGTCAGACATGCCAAACAGAAATATTTTCGTTCGAAAACCGTATCGTGGCTACCTACAGTGGCCCAAAATGACCCCACGACTCGTCTTTTTTACAAGGGGGTGGCGCTAGTGCCTATGTCAATTGTCATTATATCGAATAAATAAAACGTTAAAACAAGCGTTAAGTTGCAACGAAATACAGTTAAAAAAAACGCCGCGCTTTACGGTGCGTACAGACTATATGACATAACATGTTATATAACATTTTTCATAGTGTGGTCATGTTATATTATAGCATTGTTATATAACATTTTACATAGAGTTGTAGTGTTATATAACACGTTACATGGTCTGTACGCACTTTAAAAGCGCTGCCTGAGTGTGAACAAAGGAGTTTAAAATATAGGGAGCGCGTGCTTCTTACTACCAAAACGATCCAAAATTGATGACATTGAATGAAATAAATGAAAGGGAACGACCCAGCATTCTGTTTCTTTCTATTAGAGTGTCCATAATACAATTTTTTGAGGATAATATTATTTTTATGCTGAAAGTACTTAAAGTATTACAAAATGGCTCGTGCTGACTAAAATCCACGGTGTCCTTTAATAGCCCTTTACGTTCCAGGGTCACGGTAGACAAAGACAAAGACAAAGACATTTATTCGTCGAATATGGTAGGGAAAGGGATGTTACAAATATTTCGATCAGCATATCCACCGCACAAAGCGGCATACGAATATTAATATGTTGTTATACATTTAATAACAATTATAACTATATTATACCTATTTTAAACCTATAATAAACCTATTTTATACCTATATTATATAAGTATTCAACGTGTAACGTTAAATTTCAAAACAGATTTAACAAAAATATAAAACAGCACAATATTAAACTTAGTAAAAACAAACATCAAATAAAATAAAATACAGAAATAACAACTTTGGCATGAATTTAATGTGTAACTTCCTACTTACCTACTATTTAAATTGCACGTCTTCTAAAAATTCTTTTACTGAGTAATATGTATTTTTAAGAAGCCATGATTTCAAGTTTTTTTGGAATTTATGTAGTGGTGATTCTCTAATTTTTTGTGGAATATGGTTATAGATTTTAATGGCCATCAAGTAACTATTACGATAATGAAGTGTGCTATTGCAGAATTGATTTTTTAACTTTGTTGGGTCCCTTTTTGTGAATCTATTTTTTTCGGCTACAGTGGAAAAGAAATGGGAATTCTTCTTAACAAATATACCTATTTCTAAAATGTAAGTACATGGTAATGCGATAAGTCCCACGACTCCGGCTTTTAGTAACACAGGTGGACTTCTGAGCTTCTGAGTAGAAAGCCTGGCCGGGACCAACTAAAACTATTCCTTAAATAAATTAATTTAAATCACTTTTTAACAGACTTTTAATCATTTTCCGTGCGCCGTGGTTAGTATTTTTATCCGTAATATTGGTCACACTACAAACAACAACAGAAGGAAGGAGACAGAAACCTGCGTGTGTGGCTCTCTTTCTAAGAAAACGAGGCACGGTTTTAATCTCAAGCACTCGCTCCCTATTTTTTAAACTCCTTGGTGTGAACAGATACAACATGGAAGTCTGTGAATTCGACATTTTTAACCGACTTCCAAAAGGAGGAGGTTATCAATTTCGGATGTATATATTTTTTTCTAAAATCGTTCGTGCTGGGAGCTAAAGGTCGTCAACTCGTCACACTAATTTTAGGAAGGCACTAAGGCCAAGAAGCCGTGCCAAATATTAAAAAGAAAAAATACGTGCTCTGCTGTAATGTCAGTGTCATTACTGTCATTGTCATTATCGTGCATGTTGCAGTGTTTCCGTGTTTGTTTTGATTTTGTTGTATGCGTTTTTGCGAATCCATTTCGGCGGATAATGCATATCAGAAGATATCGGGACTCCAACGATACATCCGTTTAGTAAGTGATTAACGTTATATGCGTGCGTGTGTGAATTATTGCTCATAAATATGACGGAACCAGAAGTTATTTCATCGTTTTTCACTAATAGTTTAGGAGATTTGAGGTCCCGAGATATCAGCGAGGATTTTTTAAATTTAATAGACGAATTGAATCTTTCTCTAGAACAGTTTCAAATGCCCAAAAAAGTAGAAGCTGTCTATAACCCTACCATATACGCAAGGCACACATTTGAAACGTACGTGCGAAAATATTGCAACACTCCAAAACCTATTATGTACTTTGGCATGAATCCTGGACCTTGGGGAATGTCTCAAACTGGAGTAAGAATCGTTTCATATACTCTTCTTTTAAATAAAAGATCCTGAGCATGATATGTCATACTTAATGCACATTATTCTATCATAAATGGAAAGGCTTTACTAAAAAACACTTCATGGTATCCACAGGTGCCGTTTGGAGAAATAAGCTCCGTTCGCGATTGGTTGGGAATCAGTGGGCCAGTGCAGAAACCACCCACTGAGATTAAAGCTCGTCCTGTCTTGGGTTTTGATTGTAGCAGAACTGAAGTAAGTATAATCAATGGGCCTACTTGTATTTAAATTATAAGCATATCTTTAAATATCTGTCACTCTCTGGACAGTTAGTTTAGTTTGGCTTCTTCAGAAAAGTCAATCTTCTTTCAGCATTCTCTTATCCTGCCTTGTCCTCCTAGTTTAGTCATTTATTATCTTTTAAGTCCACCTGTTCTTTCTCTGATCTTATAGTAATCCACATTCATACTCAAAACTTTTCATTTTAACAACAAATGTTGGTGATTTAAAAAAAAACAGAAGATGCAAGTTTATTGTTAACCAAACTTATCAAAGAAAAATATATTGGCTTTGCATAACTGTTTCTTATTTTAATTCTATGAAAATTTCAGGTCAGTGGCAAAAGATTTTGGGGATTGCTTCAAACTTTATGTGGAGCACCAGAAAATTTCTTCAGAACAAGTTTTGTGTATAACTACTTGCCTCAGCAATGGTTGACTGCCTCAGGCTCCAATCTTACTCCTGGTGATTTCAAAGTAAGAGATCTCTGATTTTTGAACTAGTTTTATGTTACCTTACAAATTTATTTAACACATTCCAGGATAAGCATAGACATAGCCGACAAATTATGAAATGTGTCAATCAAGTAAACTGTTCCATACATAGTTTTCATGCTTAGCTAATTTATGTTTATAAATTCCAGAAACATGAAGTTCAGCAACTATACAGCATTTGTGATCCAGTATTCAGCAAAATTCTAGAACTGTATGAAGTTGAAAAGATTGTTGCAATTGGAAAGTTTTGTGAAACCAGAGCAAAGGAAACATTAAAAAAGTACCCTCCCTCAAGATCTATTCAGGTGAGCTTGAACATCATGAACAAGATAAATCCATGCTTTGCATTCAGTAATAAACTCAGGATTTAATTATTGTATTTTCCCATTTCAGATTCTGTACTTGCCGCATCCAAGCCCCAGAGCAGTAAATAATAACAATTGGCCAGAGACAGCAACTGAGTGTCTTAAAAAACATAATTTGCTTCACTACTACCAGTCCTCAACAGACTAAATAAACTGCTTCTTGGGAAACTAGATTGTGATACTCATACTAATGTGATTATTGAGGTCAAGAAACTTTACTTTAGTAAAATAAGAAATTAATAGTTTTACAAGAATGGTTGAGTTCATGAAGAGAGCTCTAGAGTTAGCATCAGAAGCTTTATCAGCTCAAGAAGTACCTGTAGGATGTGTTTTTGTCATAGATTCGGATATTATTGCTGAGTCCAGGAATAGTGTCAATGCTACACACAACCCAACCAGACATGCTGAAATCAACTGTATAGATCAAGTCATAGATTACTGTAAAGTCAATAATATTGATTACAGATTGTACTTTAAAAATGTTACAGTATATGTAACTGTTGAGCCTTGTATAATGTGTGCAGCAGCACTCAGCAATTTGAATATAAAAGAAGTGGTATATGGATGTGCAAATGATAGGTTTGGTGGCAAAACTGTGTTAGATATAAGTAATTTTTATGAACACAACTACAATTTAATTGGAAACTTAATGGCGACTGAGGCAATGGCTTTACTCAAACAATTTTATAAAGGTGCCAATCCAAATGCACCAGAATCAAAAGCTAAAAAAGAAAAAGTATAATTTTTATGAGTACATAGCTATACAAATAATTATAATGTTAAAAAAAAGTTAGTATTTAAGTTTGACAATGCAGGCAGATAGAATAGCAATTATTTTGTTTATTGACTGTGACCACAGAATACTTAACATTACCATGCTGTGACAACAAAATGTGCAGATGCCAGCATTGCCAGCACATCAATCTAGCACAAGTTGTCTAATTTCTTTACTTGTATTTCAACTTTTAACACAAAAGGGTAAGGTTTATTCATTAGAATGCAAAATTATAATACATTTTCTTCCATGTTGCAAAAAATATTGAAGGACTTCATATTTTAAAAAACCCATTTTTAGAATTATGACGAAAGTTGTTTTTAGATATAGAATAGTAAGATATTTGTTGCCATATGTTTTGTTACAAAATATTTTATATTGGTTTTTTTTTTATATATTTTAAGTCTGATAAAATCCGTAAGCCTGTTCTCACTATCACTAGGCGCCATCTAAATGTACAAATGAGGGTAGAGGTAAATAACTTCACATTAAAAAGTTCTGACATATTACTGTATTTGAATGGCATAGCAGAAAATTATTACAATCCCTGTTAAATATAAGTATAGGCTTTATAAATTACATAAAACTATCTCTACAAAGTAAACTTGACACATTCAATTTGGTAAAGAAACACAGAAAAACATTCATAACAAGTCCAACAGCAATCATAAAATTTAAGAATATAATAATTATACAAAATAAATGATTACTTACTACAACATTTTTACTTATGCTTAGATTATTATTATGTCCCACTGTAAAAACATAAAAGTGAGATCTATCTGGAAATAAAAACAATTTATTACATTAATCACTACTGATAAAATATCCACAAGGATATCACAGAATCATTTCGCTAATCTAAAATGAGATCTCACATTTATATTCCCAGTGTATACAGATAAGAATGTTTGAGGGCATTTGTAAAGTAGGGTGCTAAGTTGAAAAAGCAAGTCACTAAATGCATGCCATATAAAATACATACATTCTCACCAGAAAAGATAATTATCTGCTGAAATAAGGAATAAGCAGAATAAAGATACTTAAATACTGTCCAACAATTTATACAGAACTTAACAACTAGTTTATGACCTATTAAAACTGATTTAATCATTTGAATCATGACAACCGTTAACCATAGGGTAAGGGACCCCGGAACCTTCAGTCTCTTCATTTTGGCCATTTACATGAACATGATTTCCATTAGTCAAGTTACCCTCGACCAAGGCGTCTTCAGCTACTAAGTCGGCTATAGGACTTCGACTTCTGCTGGAACTGCTGTCACTATCTGATGAAGACGAACTATCACTTTCAGAATCCGCACTGGACGAGTCCTGAGAATGCTGACGTAAATGTTCAACTTCAAGTCTCAACTTCTCATTGTCCAACTGTAATGAGTGTATCTGTTCTTCTTGTTCCTTCATACGCTGCATTAACTCACTAAAGGGCTGTTCATCTACTGCACTGGAACCAATAGAAGTGCCTGAAGTATCTCTGTCTGTTAACATACTGTCCCTATCAGTAACAGAAGTATCCCTGGCTGTCATATCTTTATCTTCATCTAAACACTTTGCTTTAGAACGTTCTGTCCTTTTAACGAGATTCTCATATTTGGCCTCCAATAGAAGATATTCCTGAATGAGGTCATCTTTGGACATATTTGACAAACGTTCACTTTGAGCATCTTCATAGACACTTGAAAACTCTTTTGTCAGATACTCCTCTTCGTCTTCGGGCAGCGAAAAAAAGTAATTTTCTTCTGAATCTACGCTGAAACTTGAATCGCGAGTACGTGCTGATGGTGTACGTAAAATATATGAACTTTCAGGCTCAGGCTTATGAATTTCCATTAAAAATTGGTTGTTATTAAATGGGGCATGCGTTTTCGCCAATACGATCTTCCGAAATCTGTTATTTCTTTTGGATTTGTCGTTCTTCCACGGTATTTTTGAAAATGGTTTCATTATCTTGCGTTTGGATTTCCCGCGCCTCCTTTTTTTCCGAACAAGTCCTTCAAATTGTTGTTTCGGTACATCTACAACAGATGGCGCATCAACTTCAGCAGGTCGCGTCGGGTCGCCATCTTTTAGGGCGATAATGTTATTTCCGTCCATTTGAGATGCAAAAAATCACTTACTTTGTAAAATCTTGAAATGTTATAGAAAATAATAAAGAATCGCACTGTTATCACAATTTTCGAACAACTCTCGCTATTTAAAATCTTTATAAAAGCACAATAAAACACGGAGCTCTGCACTGTGGACGCAATCCGCCATCTTTTATTATTTATTTATTGTTACCTACTTTTTAAATGACTCTCCATGTAGTCAGGGTTGCCCATTCATACGATTTTTTGTCAAGATATTGCGTAACCTGCATCAAAATAATGAATGTGGAAATTATGAAATTCACGATTGTCATCAAAGCTAGATTGTTTTAAAACTGAAACCTATACCTACCTAGAATGTCCAGATTCCTAGTAGGTCCCTACCTATTTATTTATACGCCAAAAAAAAGAAGAAGAATAATTGTCCCCTTTGTTCTTTTCCTAAATAATATCCAAGGAATACATTTAAATGTGAGTGTGGCGCTCACTTGCTTATAAAAAAGTGGCTTCTAAAAAAAAGTTGAGTATCTTTTGTTTTGAACCCGTAATCTGGACATTTTTTCTAAGTTGAAGCCTTTGAGCATTGGCAATAACAAAGATAGTCAAAATCAAAAGTCCTGAAGGTGATAAAAATATTAACCCTAGCTTATAGCCGTAGTTTCCGTTCGTACGAGTGCTTTTAACGTGTGTTTAAAAAGCGCCGAAATAGGACAAATGCATTCTCACGCCAGCGCTTTTAAAGCGCGACGTTTTAACATATACTGGAATGCATTTGTTTAACTTTTAACGCGCTGTGGTGCGTTAGGCGTTAAAGGAAATAGACCTTTTTTTTTTTTTTTTTTTTTTTTTTTTTTTTTTTTTTAGCGTGGTAAAATCATCAAATGAGTCCTCCAACCCCGGGCAGGGCGGGAGGGACTGTCAGACTTCTACTGACTAAAATCCACGGTGTCCTTCATAGCCTGTTAAGTTCCGGGGTTACGGTAAGGGAATAATCCCGCGACCCCGGCAGGCTTTGGCCCTCTGAGAGGGGGGCCCCGTCATTATGCTGACGCTCTTTGAGGCGCGCGTGGGACACAACGCGCCGTCGACCCGGGCATGGTCCTTGGTCGGGCAGCGAGTTGCCCTTTACTCGCTGCCCGCATGCCCGCGCCTACGGTGGCCGGAGATCATCAAGCGACGTCCGTCGCCGTGGGCGCCTACCACTGCGGCTGGGGCGGAGGGAGGACGCTGTCCTCTCTCGCTCGCGGCCTGCCTCCTCCTTTACGAGCATTACTGCCTCGCAGAAGGAGCTGACCGCTTCCCACTCCGAAGGAAATAGACCTTCATAAATATTATTCACACGAGCGCTAAAAAAGCTACCTAGAAGTTTGTTACCTATCTGAACACGAAACGTGGTCATAACTTTTAAACCGTAAAAAATAGAACCGTATACAACGAGTAACTGTGAAATGAAAATAAATTAAGGTGAATGCTCCAACCAGCCCGCGAGATTCAAATTTTCTTACGTTTTTTGCAATTTGCAGGCCAGTGACATGTTGTAACTTTATTAAAATATGAATTGCGGCAATAACAAGTATAATTTGAAATATTAAAATGATCAAAACATTCGCTCCATCAGCTCTCACATAGAAAAGGTGTATGTAAGTTAGATTTCGGAGATTTTTGACAAATTACACCTTTTCTGACATTTGGAAATACGCAAAAAAAAGTGATTTTTAAGACTGATGGGCCCGATCAATTTCTCATTTTGTATGAAAAAGCATAGAATACCTAAAAAGAACGAAGAAGCAAAATTTTTTTTTGCGAATTTCCAAATTCTTGGAACAAACATTGTTCAGTAACATGGGCTGAGTTACCCCACGAGAGGTTTTGCGCTATTAACGTTACACGTTGTATATCTCAGAGGTAATAAAATAAATATTAAAAAAAACAAAAAACCCGACTGCGTATAAAAACTAAAAAGAAACAAACAAGCCCAGTCGTTTAGAATTCACTCATTCACACTCACAGTCGGGGCCCATTCAAATTATACCAATCAAATCTTCCCAAGGGGCCCCGACTGTGAGTGTGAATGAGTGAATTCTAAACTACTGGGCTTGTTTCTTTCTTTTTAGTTTTTTTACGCAGTCGGGTTTTTTGTTTTTTTAAATATTTATTTTATTTTACTATTTTTAGTTTTTGTTAGCATTTATCAGTCCAAATTAAATTGAAACATATAAGTTATATATATTTTGGTAAACCATTTTTAAAATCCTTTAATTTGATACCCCACTTGATAGAATGTGAGATATTTTAAAAAAATATTTTTAGTTCGGAACCCTTTGCACACGAGTTCGACTCGCACTTGGCCAGTTTTATGTACCCAGTGACACTCTCACGTATAAGACGAATCTAACGACACCTCTCAAGTTAAAATCCATCAAGCCGTTTAGGCTGCAGAGCAACACACAGAAACATACATACATACATAAACTCGAAAAACATAACCCTCCTGGCGCAGTCGGGTAAAAAGATTGAAAATGACCTCTCCCATGCACCTGTTCAATTTGATCCACACTTCCCGGGACACCCTGTATGTGCAGGGGCGGACCGAAAGTTTGTCCCTGAGCTAATACTAACTGGGTCAATCTTCAATGTTGAGGCATCCGTTGAGGATAATGACGCCCGATACTTTTATTACTAGTGCAACCATCCATTGACAAAAAAAAAAACAAAAATATTTTTTTTTTTTAATTACATTCAAGTTAAATGTTTTAAAATAATTTATATTTTTGTTGGCGTCATTATCCTCAACGGAAGCCTCAACATTGAAGATTGACCCAGCACCAAGAGGTCCTTCAGCTGCTGGCCGTGTCTGTTTCGGATATAAAGATAGCTAAATTAATTCTTCCACCTTTACAGATATTGTAAGTATACCATAACCATACATAACGTTTAATCAAAGTTACAATAACATATTAGGTATTTAAATATTCAGCAGTTTTTATTTTATAGCGTTTATCAGTAAGCTTTTTTATTATATAAGCTTTTTAATTGTTTTCCTACATTTAGGTTACCATTTGTCCATTTTGACGTCTACTTACTGAAGCGAGAAATTTGGAAAAAGAGTGATTTTTAACCGACTTCAAAAAAGAGGAGGTTCATATCAACGATATGCAGTAATTATGTTCTTATTAATTAATAAAAATAAATATGACATACATAAACACAACAAAATTCATCATGATCATCAGCCTATACATGTTCCCACTGCTAGGATCTCGATGCAGGCCTCATCTCTGTGAGAGGGAGTCGGCATAATCCACCGGCATATTGTAGATGTCACATGTCTTCGATTCATTGCTTCTAGGTCATACCGGTTTCCTCACGATGTTTTCCTTCACCGTTTTGTAAGCAGTGGTGATAAAATAAATTTCACATAGGTAGGTCATTTATTTTACCTGTGTGTAATTTATACACATAAATTGTATCACTGCTCACCATGCTACCATGAATAACGCGTTGGTTGTACTCAACAACGCGTACCTACAACCAACGCGTCAGTCGGGGCCGATACCACTGCAACAAGAAAATTATTCAATATAAATTCAAATGGCATATCGAAGTCGCTCAAATTATTTATTAAAATTTTGTACTGCGTTTGCGCCACGTTTGCGCACAAACTTTCTTTACAAAAAAATCTTGTCCCACACTAGGAACTTCTCCTGTATCGTGAGTGCCTTTACAAAAATAGAATCTCACGTATACAAACACCCCGGAACAACTATCTTCTAAGTCATGCAAATAATTGTTCCGTGTGGGAATCGAACCCGCGACACGCTGCGAAATCTACAAAGCTCATGGTAGACAGTCGCAACACTGCTGTGCAGTCCCAGAGTGCTGAACATAGCAGTAGCAGCACTGCTGCGTCGTGAGATCGGAATCACAACATGACCAGTCGGACCATTCTGAGAAATTGAGAATATCTATGATTTATGAGTTACTTTTAGAAATGATTGATAACTGTGTTCTTAATTGAATCTCATCAGACATCTATTGCCCAACTAAGGACCAAATGGAACTATCAGGGAATCAGACACAACAGAATTCTTTGTATGAGGTTCTATGAAACCTCGCACACTCACCCGCATCGCAGTAGCCACAGAAGCGGTAAGAAAACGATGACTGCGGGCAGGGCCCCCGCTACGATATGTGCAAAGTGTGCAATGCACACGGGCGCCATCCTTTAGGGGCGCCAAAGCCAAGGGCCCAGAAAAATAAACAAAAATATTTTTTAAATAAAAGTTGAGAACTTAATTAAATAGGATTAGGTTTAAATACCTACTAAAGACTTCAAATATTTGATCTCACTTTTAGATTAAAACTTGAAGTCTGGAAACGTTAAACTTTTAGAGCTTACTGCGTTCTTCTATGAACAATTACCTTGTTCTATTCCAAAAAGCTAAAAAATTTCACGCTCGCTTCGCTCGCGCTTTAAATTAGGTGTGGTGTTGACGTTTCTCTTTTCTTGCCCTCGCTTTTCAAATTCATTCTCATTTTTCAATAGCAAATGCTTCTTATGTTAGTTACATAATCTTGTATTGGTATACAAAAATTTAAATTTGGCTTCTCTTAGATGGTATGGAACTCTGGGTGTGAAGTTTGAGTAGCACTTGATGGCTTTTTTTTGTGTTTAAGTTCCGAAGCTGCAAGCTTTACATCCCCAGGGCGCTGAATTTTAAAATACGCCACTGACTGACCTACCATAAAAAAACGATAATTCAAAATGCCATAAGGGGCGCCAAAATCCTTTTTTGCACACAGGCGCCAGTAGACCTTACGGGGGCCTGCGGACTGCGGGGACTGCGGAGACTGCGGTGCGGCTAGGTTTGCGTTCACCTGTAAGCTTAATGGCAAGTAATGGCAACTCTGCCGTCTTCCGCAGTGTTGCCGTTTTAGCCACTTTGTGGCTAGATCTAGCGGATTTTCAACGGTTCTAGCCAAACAGAAAACCATTTTAGCCACCAAAATAAATCTAGCCACTTTTGGCTGATTTTTCGATTGTTAAACTTTTATTAAATTACTATTAGAAGTCTACCGATTAATTAAACCAAACTACAAAAAAACAATTAAAAATATTAAAAAAAGCTTGCCACAATATGTCGATGCCTTAGTTCACAATTGCACTAACTACAAAATTTTCAATTTTCACGATTTTAGTGCCAAATACACTAAATTTCATGCTCTTTCGTTTCCGCGTATCGAAATGGCGTTATTCCGTCTCTTTCTACCAAAAACGTGGTTCACAGTTGTATTAAATGAGATCGCATGAATGTTGTACTGTACTAATGACGTTTATTTTTGTAAAACCGATCAAGACATACTTTAACTGATTTTAAGTTTATCAACTTCAGAAAATTTCAAAACACAAACGTATTATTTAAATTTGTAATAACTGCGCATACGTTTTAGCAGTGCTATAATTGTGTATTATGTGTTGTTAGTGCAAAAGGATCGAGAAAATTGGTGTACAAGTGTGCTAAGTATGTACTTAGCACACTTGTGCATGTTTCCGGGTCCATATTGGCTCACCTAAAGTTGTTTACCCGAAATTGTTCTTCCTAACGATTTGTAATCCGAATGATCACTCTTCCTAAAATTTTTCATCCTAAAGTCTTTATTCATACTTTTTGTAGTGCTACCGGCGATGTTCATAACACTCATTTTTCCGAAAATTGTTATCAATAATATCGTTATTGTAAATATATTGAAACTCCTACTGTTTTTTATCATAAAGTTTTTATCCCTAAACATGATTGCGATGATATTTTTATTTAGTCATTTTACTGGATTTAGTCAAAGTGAATCCAGTAAAATGTCGAGAAAAGTCGACGGAGCACCGCTTCGCGGTGCTCCTACTTCTGGGTGGTTTAAAAAAAAATAACCACGAAGGGGATGGCGGGTTCTTTCAGACCCCGCCATCCCCTTCTAACCTAACCTGTCCGAGTCGGGGTGCCCCCAGTCGTTTTTGGTCAGAGTGTCATGTTGGGGTCACTATGAAAAAAATACTGGCGACAAATTTCGAGGTTGCGCTCGCCGGCCGCTGCCGCGGCCGCTCGCTTTGCTCGCTCGACTCGCGAGTAGCTGGTCACAGTTCTAACCTAACATAAAGTATGGATATCTTTTCAGGTATACACCGCTTTAAATACAATTAAAGAAGACGCTTTAACTAATAAAAACAAAAAACCAATTAATATAATTAGTGAGTGCGAAGCAAGCACTTCCTCAAAAAAACGTGCTAATATGTATAATCTAAACAAAAAAGATGACTTTGAATAATAGTGTAAAAGAAGGTTATGTTGAGAAAATATAGGAAAACAAATAATAGTATAATAGATGTTTATTGCTACCGACATTATGAAGTCGAATGATTCGGAATTATGAACATTAGTGACAGTGCAATTAGGAGTTGTGATCATTAGGATTAAAAATGTTAGGAATACAATTTTCGGGTTTCCGATGATCGGAGTTTAAATTTTAGGTGAACTTTGGCGCGCCCGAAATTTCCACTCCCAGTAGATGTCTACTGGAAGTATTACAAAGGTATTCCATCCACTTCTTCCTCTTCCTTGTTAACAATAATTGTGACTGACAAGAACTAAGAAGCCTGACATTATGGTGATAGATCGATCGGAGCGTCGCGCAATGATTGTTGATATAACGTTCCCGCATGACGAGAACCTCGTGAAAGCAGAGAAGGCTCTCGCTTGGTAGCTGGCACAAACGCTTGATTCAGAAGGCTGTACAACTGGACACGGCGCGTATCATTAGGAGGTTCGTCTCTCAGGAGTCCTGACCACCGGTATCCCGGACCCTGTTCCTGATGCTGGTAGACTGCTTTTCATATTTTCAAATACACTTCTCATCAAAAAAATCGAAACACCTCGCAGTTTATGATTTGATAAGGATTATCAGAAAAATGTGTATATTTAGGAATAAATGTAAAATGTCATTTAATAGTGAGTAGTATGAGGTTTTTAAATCCTAATGTTAATGTTCTAAATTCAAATTAAGTCTTCATAGGTTTCGTATTTTGTATAATGAGTAATTTTTACCCTGTATGGAATATGAAGGAAATGGGTAAAACAACACGCGTAAATGAAAAAAAAATGTAAGAAACGTTTATTTAATAACTTGTATTCCCTCCGCGAGCTCTTATTACTGCTTCCATACGGTTCTTCATCGATCGGATGAGAGTCACGATCACATGTTGTGGTAGATTATCCCATTCCTCTTGGATTGCATTTTGCAGCTGGCTAAGTGTTTCTGGGGCTGGATCTCTTGCTCGAATTCGTCTCTTTAATTCATCCCATAGATGTTCAATGGGATTCATGTCCGGGCTTCTTGCTGGCCATACCATAATGGAGATACCGACTTCGGTAAGATAATCTCGTACGACGCCCGCGGTGTGAGCTCTAGCATTGTCGTGCATGAATATGAAGTCGTTGCCAATAAAATGTGCATAGGGCATCACATGAGGTTCAAGACACTGTTCGATGTACCGATGAGAGTTTAGTGCAGGCAGCCGTGGCCCAGACACAAAGGCAAGTTCTGTCTTACCGTCGGCGCTGATTCCTCCCCAAACCGTCCACGAACCGCCACCATAGCTGACCTTTTCTTCAATGCAGCATTGTGCAAAGCGTTCTCCATCTCTTCTGTAGACCTTGTTCCTTCCGTCGTTACCATACAGCATAATTTTACACTCATCAGAAAACAGTACTTTGCTCCACTGAAGGTATGACCAAGTTAGGTGCTCGCGTGCAAAGTTAAGGCGCGCTCTTCGATGGTCTGCAGTTAATTTCGGCCCATTCGCTGGCTTATGCGGTGCCAATCCGCGTTCCTTCAACCTTCTTCTTATTGTAGAGTCACTTACAGCTACTCTTCGTACAACGCGAAGCTGCTGCTGCAGTTGAAAAGCGTTAAGGCGTCGATTTCGTAAAGAAGTTGTTACAATAAATCGATCATCTCGCTCAGAAGTGACCCGATTCCTGCCAGATCCTGAACGGCGCGTGAACGAACCAGTCTCCCGATAGCGTTTGTAGACTCTATGAACAGATGATAAGCTTAGATGCAATCTTGCAGCCACAACACGCTGACTAAGTCCAGAATCCAGCAATGCCACCACTTGGGCGGCTTCTGCGGGCGAAGTATCCATATGTTTTAGAAAAAAAAGTTTTTTCAGACGTCCCAAAGTCACAGTAAATGAAATAAGAAACAGAAAGTTTAAAGACAAGCGCTAATTTTTAGTTTTTAAACGAGAAACGTACTCCAACCCTAAATACACATTTGTCTCAAAACAGTGATTAATTTCATTTATAGGATAAACAAATGAAATTATTTCGAATTTTGATTTTTTTCTTCTTACTGTAATGACCAAACTGCCAGCTACACAGTAATGTTTTTTTTTCATGGAATTAATTCTCTTTTGTAAAAAATTAGGACAAAAACAATAAAAACGAAAGTGTTTCGATTTTTTTGATGAGAAGTGTATTTTTGTATTTCTTTATTGTTAAAACATTTAAAAATGTAACGAATAAGTAAACATCAATGAAGATTGTGATGACACTGAATCGTCTGATGATGATCAAGATGAAGAGTCCATTGTTGAAGAAATTTAAGTTAATAAAGAATCATTGTTACCTTAAACTGAAGACTTATTTTAATAATTTTCTTATGAAAATTCTTATTGGGTTGATTCAGAAACGTTTAGATGGCACGGTTGGCGCAGTGGTTGAGAGATCGACAGCTGCGTAGCGTGTCGCGGGTTCGATCCCCGCACGGAACATACCTTGTTTATTTGTATGACCTACAAATAGTTGTTCCGGGTCTGGGTGTTCGTGTGTGTGAGTTTCTATGTTTGTGAACGCACCCACGACAACGGAAAATTCCTAGTGTATAACAAAGTTTTCTTTTTAATTAAAGAATAAAACCAATTGGTTTGGGCAATACCTAAAGATTGGCCCATAATAATCGGGCTGCAACCTTTTTTTTTGTTTTTATTGTGGGTGTGAAACTTATTTAATTATTTATTTGATTGTGGATAAAACTGTGTATTATAATAAAAATAAACATGAATATGGATAACTAGTTTATTACTTTATCTATTTAATGCAATATCCATTTATTATTATCCTTTTTCTTGTACCTTGAACCAGCCTGGTAATGCTGTTAAATAATTTTGAGTTTTTCACTTAGTACCGGTCAACATAATCAATCTTAGTGCACAAATGTACTAACTAGGGGGTTTTATATTTATTTAGCTATTTTGAAAAGATTACGTTTAAATTAATATTACAATATTGTGATATGATGGAGTTAAAGGACTAGTCTCATGAATAAATGCATATTTGTTTTATTATTTTACTTGGTTTTTGTACTATTCTTGTCTAAAGTTTAAAAAACTTTAAAGCTCTCTCCTCAAAAAAGTGAATTTTGTAGTTAGTGCAATTGTGAACTAAGGCGACGATGTTTTGCCTGCTGAAGTTTTAAACAAAGTCACAAAAACGGTCAAATCGGTCAAACAAATTGAAATACCACCCACATCATCACCCATTGACGAAGAGATTAATGAATCTCCAGATGTCACTGTAGACTTAGGAATTGATTTTTAATTGTAAACCAAATAATTGAGAATATTTTTCACTAGCTGAACGTTTATTAGCTTTTAATAATGTTATATACTAAGTAGTATTAAAATTGTTTTATTTAACCCATTTATCACCGTGCCGAAATCGTAATACTTATCAATAATAATTGTATGGATACCTAACAGTACCTGGCCAAAAGCACTTTAGCCACTTCTAGCCGAATTTTGAAAGAGATTTTTTTGCAAAACTGGCTACTTTTTACTTACATGTAGCCACAAACTACATTGTCCTAACGGCAACACTGGTCTTCCGTCAGTCAGTCTGTCAGTGGTCTGTCACTGTGGTGGTCTGTCATTGTCAGTTCGTCACAAAAAAAAAAGTTGTGATCTTGCTTGTAAACCTAAAAACAATAATTTATTTTGTTTTAACATAGCCCAAAATAGTATACCAATGTATTTTTCAGTAATTATTCTGAATTAATAGACAAAAATAAATTTAGGCGCATTTGATATTATTTCTATGGGAGAACTTCAGGGATTACCAATGGCTGACGATATTGTCTTCGAATTACTGCATTCCGAAATAATTAACTATGCTATTGATCAGTCTAAGGAAACTCTCAAAGATAAAAAGGTACTTCATTTATCAAATTCATTGTTTTTACAAATGATTTTATGATTATATATTGTACTGTTGAAATAATATATCAAAATTAATTTGGTGTTTTAGGAGGTGGATCTATCAGTTGTTGAGTACATAGGATTTGCCACTGGCTATAAGATAATGGAAAGATTGACCAGAGAATGGCCCAGGTTTAAAGATGAACTTGATACCATGAAGTTCATCTGTACTGACTTTTGGACATGTATCTATAAAAAACAAATAGATAACTTGCGGACAAATCATCAAGGGGTTTATGTGCTACAGGACAATGCATTCAGATTCCTTACAAACTTTTCTAATGGCCATCAGTATTTGGAATCCGCTCCAAGAGTAAGTATCTACTTACTGGTTTTTCATCATCATGAGAATTCAAAACTTATTCGGTAAAATAAACTAAAGCATTTGTGTATAAAACATAGACAGTGGTACCTATTTATTATTATAAGATTGATCAAGTCTGCTGTTGTAAACAGCTCAACAATTTTGGTATTTTTCTGTACTTATAAATTCTCCTTCAACCTTTGGACACTCAAAAGACAATTTTGTAGGTCTCATACACATCTCTCCACTTTTCTGTTGCTTATTCAGTAGTTTCTTCCCATCTTCCATCCAGTCCATGGTTTACAAATGACCTAGGTGAACAACAAATCTAAAAAAACTTGGTATTTTTTTTTAATTTTGTCATTCTGCATTTTATAAAAAATAATAAATGACCAATTTTTTGTTTTTCTGTTTCAGTATGTTGCATACACTTGCGGTTTGATTCGAGGAGGTTTGGCTAACTTATGCATCAACAGTGTAGTCACAGCAGAAGTTCAATCCATGCCATCTTGTAAATTCCATATACATGTTCAAAGAACTTAATAATAAGTATTGTACCTTGTTGAAATATAAATGTATTTATTATAAATTGTAATCAATGTGTTTTGTATTTTTATTTTAAGCTAATATTGTATATTCGTTGATTAAAAATATGTCGTAATTGCCTACTTGTTGATTATTATTCTAAGGGCTGGTTTTTCAATAGTCTGTTAACCGTTACCTGAGGAATAAAAACAGGGTCCTAAAACTCAGTAAGTTTGCATTTTGTTCTGGGCTATAGTTCTGGTACTGGACTTTAGATGGCATGACTGTCTCAATTTAATATATATTGAAATACAAATAAAAAACAAGAAATATTGTTCGAAGATCTATAAAATTTTAACTATTTAAATTTGTTAAAAAGAAAATTAAATAAAATGAAGACAATATTGTATAAAATAATTCTATGACAACACTGATCCGTAGTAAAATAATGATACGTTTCATTTTAAGCACGCATTGAAACATAAAGCCGAAGTAAATTGACATATTCATTGTGATAATTTTTATTTCTTGCTCTCAAAGAAATAAACTGAGCGGTAATTAAAACAACTATTTAAATTTTAGACTTACTTTAAATTTATAAAATAGTTTTCAAATTACAATTTCAAGTCAAATATTTGCACTGCAAAAAACGTTAGTTACGGAACCTCCTTGTCGGCCATTCCGAAATTGTTGTTTTTGTTACCATGGTAACATATTAATAGAACTGTTTTGCATAAAAACAAAACAGTTATTATGTGTGTGGAGACAAGACACCACATATTTGAAGATGCGATCTAAACTTTAGCCTTAGACGCTAGATAAATTAACTTCTTACCTTCATAAATCCAGTACAAACCCATGAGTCCATCTTTCACCTCTAGGCAGAATGCGCATATTGCGTCTGTGAGTGTCTCTTTGACAGGTCACGTCATAGTCTTCTTCAAACACCAGCAAGCACCTTGCTTATGTGGTGTCTTGTCTCCACACACATAATAACTGTTTTGTTTTTATGCAAAACAGTTCTATTATATGTGTTCCGACAAGACACCACATATTTGAAGACCTGTTTGTTATCTGCTGGTGAAAGATTTAGATGCTATGTGAATTAACTTAGAATAAACGAATCCTCTTATCCTAAATTCGTATTTTTTTTTTTTTTTTTTTTCATCAAGCAAAACATACTTAAAATTAACATGTATCTTCTGCCAAACTGCTTTACAGTTTATCGGTAGTTATACAATAGAACATTAGGTGATCTGGAACCAGTTCTCTAACACATTGCCCATTTGAAGTTATAACTTATAGCAAATGCTTCATTTATCAGATTATTTATCAAATCTAAAAAACTACTAAAACGGTCATTACTTTAAATTTAAAAACGATGATGACCTTACCATAAATGTAAGGAATCGCTTAGATCTCAGAGAGCAACACTATGGTGCCAGAATCACTGGGTCATTCATTTTACTTTATTACTGACTACCAGTCAGTTTAGATAAATGTGTCTCTTACATTACTATCAAGATGTGAGAATAATCAATAAATATTATCTGAGAACTTAACTATTATTCGACCTATTACAACATTTAGTTAATTAAAACCTAGCCATAGAAAACATAGTAGGTGATGCGAGGTAGCACCTACACAATTTAAATTATTCAAGTTTTCAAATTCGTTGTACACTGTACATTGTAAACTTCTACTACATATACATTTGTATTTTAATATGTAGTAGAAAAATTAGAAAAGAAATCCTTCTGCTCATTAAATGAGCTCCCCTCTGTGTAAGATTCTTCTCCCACCTGTTTCATTGGACATATTACAGGATAATTATCCTGACGAAGTTCTCTCTTTGATGACTGCATATCAGTACAACATGTTTATCTTGGTACAATAACTGATCTTCCAGTTTCAGTGTTTTTGTCATCTAGCATTCTATTCTCCAGATAACCTCCTGATGGCTAGAAGGGAATTAAGCTTCTTAATCTGTTAAAAGATGGATTTTCCAATCATCCACGAGAACAGGAACAACCTTTCCAGGTCAGTCTGGCCTTGATCTTATTAATAAAATTATCAAGGAACAAGGAAGATTTTTAAAAAAGGCAACCCAATTCACTGACGAGGCCTATGTCATCCTTTATAGCAATGTAAGTTGTTCATAGTCTAAGAACATTAGACTATTGTACGTCTCTACCAATCAACGGGTAGGTTAAGCCAAGTCAAAATAATTAATGTTAAAATGAAATAATCATCAACAAGGAGTCCCACTGGGATGCTCAAAAAATCATTTTGAAAACATTGGCTCCGAGCCCCGTAATTTGAGGTAACAGGTACCAATCTGGATAGTCCATGCCTATCCATGCATAGACAAAAAGGTAAAAATTGTACATGTTTTTCAACAGATGGACACAAGTAATACACTTATTTCACATTATTTGAGGATGAACGTCATGTAATCTATATGCCATGACAAGCCTCAGAATTTTCCTTGTAACAAACCTTGTAACCTCTTTGTTCTACTGATTCCCCTGTCCTGAACTGCCCCCCCCCCCACTTTTTAGCCTAAGGGTAGCAGTTTGTTAGGTTTATGGTACAGGTTCTGGCTGTCACTCTCCGAGAGCTCTCGACTCGAGGGCCAGCATTGTTTACAGTAGATAGGTCAAGTATAGCGGTTCAGAATGGAACAATTAATACATAATTTTCCCACAAGTTGAGATGACTGATCATTAGCCACTATTCAATAGGTAAAGCTCGAAAATCCATGAGTTCAGTCCCTTGGTACGTGCAGTCGCTCACAGGCCAACTTGACTAGCACGAACATGGTCACTTTGGGACACCCCATTTAAAAACATAGCCTCCGAGGCCTGGGGCATGAGGCAACAGGAGCCAATCTGGCTATCTGTTCCTAGTAGGTAGGCGGTAAGAGATTTCAGTTTACTTTTTAACCCTCCCCGGGAGGGAACCGCTGTCAGAGTGATATTCAGCAATCTGCTAGCCTCAACAATTTGCAACTCACATTCAAGAGTACTAGATATCAAGTTTCATAAGCTGAATTGTGCGTTTGGAAAGCCCATGTCAATTAGTTAACTACTAACAGGCAGAAGAGTGTCCGTCACATTTTCCTTTAAATCTCCAACATGCACATATTCTCTGACACCTGGATTTTGAGCTGAATTACTGTAGACACAGGTTTACGATATCGTTATGTTTCTGAAGAGAAATGGTGTTATGGGTTCACCTTTTCTTCACACAATGTGCGGACAAAAAGTAGGTTACCCTACCCATATCTCAAGAAATTGAGTAGTCCATTGATAACCTCATGGTATCACAAGCACACCACTTGGCAAACTAGTAGCGCCACCTAGGCAATACAGAAGAGAACCACATGGTTTAGTTTTTACTTAATAATTCATTCAGATCTATTTGTTTAATGCCACCATATTACTGATAATAAGTTTATAGGGGGACCAATACAAGTTATCCTTGAAATAGATCTTAAAACTTTGCAACATATCTGCTGTCACAGATTGGGTTCCTTAGAATTTTCACTGTCTTAGGATTTTAATAAAGATAAAACTTTCCACATAAGACAGTAAGGTACAATCCAAAATAATAAACTGGAATCCAGATACCTCAAGCAAACGGATTCTTTGTCAGTAGTTAACCGGTGTAAATATTTAGCAAGCTGACAATTTCTATACTTTTAATCCTAAAGGTATCTCAAGAGTTGATTGGCATGACCTATTTCCCAAATAGGTAAGTAATACATACATCACAAAAGCTCTAAACACAGGTATTTTACTGAACTCTCATATAAAAAAGATTTGACCTTCTGTCACAATTTTCATTATAAACAAAACAGGTTTGAAAAAAAAAATAATAATAATGAAATATTCATTCTACTGAATATAAATAAGCAACAACATTTGAAATAGATCAATTTCACTAAAGTTCATGCACTCTATGATAATTGTCTTATACTTACATCACTGCCTATCCCTTCAGGAATTAGAAGTGTGCTATATTTTAATAAGACATTTTTATAATCTAATTTATAACCAATGCACCATTGTAATCGGTGATTGTGAACGGTAAGCCTTGTAAAACTGAACAAAATGAAGTCTGTTACACAGACAACACTGTGTCAACACACTTTATAGTCACATAGAGTCATACTAGTGAATTAGGTTTTTAGTAGTATTTTAGTATATTGGTAATTAATATTTTAGTAAACTGCAAAGATACCCTGAATTATTTAGGTACCTTTTGTTTTATATTTATGCCAGCAATTAATTTGTTATTATTTGTTCACTTATTTGGAACTGTTACACCGATGGCCTAGTTATGATATAGATAAATAGTACAAAAAACATTAGTTAATTCTATATTTCAATGAATGTGTCATATTTTTATAAGCTTGTAAAGTAAATAAAAATGTTATAATTGTCACTTTATCAGACAATGGATTCAAGAAAGATTAACATCATGTGGATTCTTTGATCCATAGATAGATAGAACTCTCACCGGGATGTCCAAATTGTACATTCAGACATCCTATATATATAAGTAGGGAGCTTTTTAGCACAGTTGGCAATACAGATGTTTTAACAACTGGCTTCCTCACAGGCATAGGCTTAGTCTCAGCTATTTAAGTTTCTGGATAAAAACCTCCCTCCGCAGGGGTATAATTGCACATACATACTTGTTTAGTGTTACTACTTATACACTTTTGATTGTGCTATAGCTAAGTGACTGAGAATGCAAGGTTTCCTTATTGATAAGCCAAGAATTAGTTTTCATGTTGGAGTACGTCAAGCAGTTTTAGTTCCTCCAGACATTCAGAAATCACTTGAGGAATAATTCCCACTAGCACCATGTTTTACACTGAAAACTCCTGTGGTGCTTAGGCACAAAAGCAATATGCTTTGTTCACCATTTTGCGACCCAAACGTCATTAACATTCTGCTAGAATCACAAGCCAGAAATCGCTACTTTGAACTTCGTTTGAAAGTGATTCAGAGTTGGGTCAGTCGTGTTATGGGATTATTGAAAATTTCAACAAAATTTTTTGTTGTTCTCGCGCCATTGCTACTCTATACACTCCAACCCCGAGTTGAGAGACGTAAAACATTAAATAGGTATACCACTCACCTCGTTCCAACTCAACAATGTGAGGAGCGCTAGAAATCGTTGTTATCACAAACCTTATGTTCGGTAAATAAGCGGAGAAACATCCATGCCGTGCCATCTAAACACTTATCCTTCGAGGATAAAGAGTCACTTGAAAGGAATCTTGCTTGCTATCAGAATCGACAAGACATGTCTGAGAACTTTAGATCTTCGTTTCGATCTAGCACTGAATCACAATCGGAGTGAACACAATATAACCCTTTTTCCGAGCAATTTTAAATACTTTCTGTAAAGTTTAACTGATATTTTACTAATTTTCCATTAAAAGTAATGGGAAGGAAAAAATTTTGCGTCCGTTTCGCGGCAAAATTTAGATGCTATGACGTGACCTGTCAAAGAGACACTCACAGACGCAATATGCGCATTCTGCCTAGAGGTGAAAGATGGACTCATGGGTTTGTACTGGATTTATGAAGGTAAGAAGTTAATTTATCTAGCGTCTAAGGCTAAAGTTTAGATCGCATCTTCAAATATGTGGTGTCTTGTCGGAACACATATAATATTATGATTGTCTTGTGTCCACTCGTGTCAAACTCGATATTTTATGTTTTGTTTGATGTATTGAGAAAGTTTTAACCGTGATTTTCATTTACGACCTGGATAGTGGCTATGTTATTTGAATTATTGTGGATTGATTGTGTTCTTTTTACCCGACTGCGCGACGCAAAGGGGTATCAGGGTAATTACTCATGCAGTGCCCGTGCATTCTCTTGGACTCATGGAGTTTTTCATTGGAATTTCCTGTGACCTAGTGTTATCTGTTGTGTGTTAAGTTGTTTTTTTAGTTTCTACAAACTTAATAAAATGTTGTAATACTCAATTTTGTGTTTTATTCTAAACAAAATAAACATTATATTATTATAAGTGAAGAAAGAAAGGGATAGCTATATAGCTATCCCTTTCTAGGATACTGCACATAAATGCGTGTAATATGTATGTATCTATAGACACACACATGCACCGCAAGTTCTGGTACTGGACATCAGATGGCGCTTGTCGTTGAGGTCAAGTTAAGTCTCTATACCCCTATATACAAATGTACTCTATGAATAAAAATAACGGTATGACATATTTTCCATAGATAAGCTGTCAAACCGCCATTTTTATTCCTCAGTTAACGGTTATCTGACTATTCAAAAACCAGCCCTAAATGATGATAGTTTGAGTTTTTTTAATCATTTTTAGGTACCTACCTGATTTCTTCTCAAATTATTATTAGTGAACATACATTACGAAGTCATTGGCCTGGCATGAATAATCTAATTAAAACAATAAAACATCTTTTTTTTTCATACGGTTTTTTTTTCTATTTCGTACTAATCTTATTTTGTTCTGAAGATCATGGTTGGCTGCACAGTTGGCTGTAACATCAGGCAATGTTTGTCCCATCACCCCCTTCAAAAAATAAAGGAGTATCTACACTGCTCGCATTTCATTCTTTGCTTTCTGTAGATCCACAGAATAAATAAAAGGTAGATGCAGAATTTTGTTTCGGTTTTTTCTCAATTTGGTTATCTCTAGAATGCAACAATATCGCTGTAAACAGTCACAATCACACGAGGTGTTAAAAAAGTTTAATTTCGCGATCGATGCGCAGTATTACCAAAGCGCTGCAGTAGGACAACATACTATACGTTCACACGTCAGCACTTTTAAAATACGACGCAGTATATTGAGTTGTAGGTGTAATTTTTTGATTTGAGCGTTAAGTTCTATTCACCGTTTTGTTCTGACAGCACTTTATAACGCACGATAAAAAGCGCCTGTGTGTTTGGGGCTTAAGACATCGTGACAAGTTCGCTGACCAACTTGTATGCACCACAGACTACTTAGAGATACTGTATGCACTCTGCTGAAAAAAGTGTTGCCATGCAGAGAAAAAAACAAGCCACATTATCTGTGGTCAAAACTTGACGAAACACACGCAAACTTTTTGATTGGCGTTGGCGCTCTTTTGCTTCCTTTCCTTTCATTCGCTCTTTCAATTTACAGAAAATGGCCTCCGAAGAATTGGTGACTGAGCAATTTCAATTTTTTGGTATAGAAGTGCCTAAAGAAATCATAAGTAAATGTGAGTACCCAAATTATTCGCGCTAAGCAATAAACTTGTGTATCGATCTGTTCACTAGCTTTACCAAAACTTTTGAGAGTAACTTTGTACCGCTTCAAAATAAATGTTCAAGGTTGTTTCATTATTCACTTCTTTTTCTAAGGCGTAACTTTATGCGAAGAATACAACATTGATGCTGAATCTTTCATTGAACAATGGATGGCCTTCAGTTTAAACCATTTAAACGGTGCGTCGCCGAATTTGGAGAACTTGGATACATTTGTGAGAAAGGAATTTTCCAAGCGGGCGGCGAATCGTTCCAACGCAACCGCTAAAGAAAACGGACAAGTGGGTACCGGCACAAGTTTGACGGTTTACGGGGCACCCGCTTCAGTACAGTATCCTTTTTATGCGCATGCTCCACGTGTTCATTAATTACCAGGTATTTGTAGATTGTATTTTATTTCTTGTCGTTTTAGTTGCCGCCCGTATAATAACGGTTTATTTCCGATTGTTTGTTTTTTAATGTAAGGTTGGTTAATGAGTTGTAGTTCATCAACAATTCCAATCCTTAGCTTTGATACAGATCAGACAATGAAGTTCTATCAAATTATATGGCCACAACACCAAAGGTGAGTAAGTATGATGGTTTACAAACTTCTAAACTGTTTATTTCAACTAAAAATCTTCAATGTCAGATATAACCTAAACATTTAATTACTTACAATACAACATAAGTTTAATAATGACTGTGTATTACACAAACTTTTGAAAGTTGTGACTGCAAAGTTATAGCTGAATAGTTTTGTTTTTAATGTTTTCTACAGGTAAATTTGAATTTTATCACTACACTGAAGAAAGAAGTCGGAGCTCACCTACTTGTGCCTAATGGGTGTATGTCTAGTACCACAGTGCATCATTTCTGTGACTAGATCTACACTCATTGAGTGCTTGTAGTACTTTCATCAGCGGCGCTTAACAGCAACAGATGCTAGTCAAACTATGTATTATTATCAATTTGTAGATGCTTGAACAGGGTATAAGGTCAAAACTATGGACATTTTGCTAGCATACCTCTTAACTTGATGATATTTGTGGGCGAGTTTGCTTCTGGTTCATGTTCACTACAAATCATGACTAGATCCATACTCGTCTGCAGCCATCAACTTAATCTGCATCTTCAAATAATATAAAGTGCCAATTTTTTTTAATTTCTTCTCGACGTTTTATATGTGCCCATTGAGGCCCATGTATAATAAAACATTTTGATTTTATACTTTTGTAATCAGTCCATGGTTACTTTTACCAATAAAGATTAATTTAATTTATTGTTAGCAAGATATTTAATCAAGTTGTATCGTAAGTAAAGAAAATAATATTCATGTTATGTAATCGAATTATGATATTTTAATGATTTGCAGAGAGTTAAAATTGAAATTGAGCCTGCACCTAATCATCCAAATGATTTATGTCCAGCTACTTACTCACCGACCATGTAAGTTTGGCTATATTTATTCTATTTCTTGCTCAATTTTGGTATTGACCGAATTTCAATCACTGCGGTTCTGACAGTCCTCAACACCTCATGATTAACTGATCTTTACAGGCTAAATTATTCTACTTTTAACATGATTCAAAAAGCCACAAGTAAAGCACCTTGTGCTATCAAAAAACGAAAGTCATTCAAAATAGGCTTTTTGAAGGTCAATTTTACATAAGACAGTCCCACAAAGTGATGTTTTGGGGGACTGTTTTATGTAACTTCGACATTTACTAGTGTTTTGGCTGGGAAGAAGTAGTGGATCAAACTCCCCATCAACACATCTGACTGTATGGTTAGAACAACCAAGATTTTATACAATTAAATAGAACATTCACATTACACATCAATTTGGAATACTTAATGTGTTTAGGCAACAAGTTGAGGTCCACAGATTTTTTGTTTTGGTTGATTTACTTTTCTATTTTTCTTCTTCAAAAGGCCACTTCAGCAGTACTCATTATATAAATTGTGATTAAATTCATAAAATGAAATATTTGATTCTCCAGCAATAGTGTGATTTATGATTCTGCTAAAGTCAGCTATTTTAGACCCCCTGAAAGATCCCTATTTTACATTCCAGTGGTTCTGCTAAGTATGCATCAAGAACAAATACAGGAGTTGTAGTTCACTCTTATGGTGATGAGAAATTATTGCAGAGTATTGCCGAGCCATGTGGCATTAATGATATTTTAAATCTAAAAATCACACAAGTACCTAATGATGATGGTGATACATACACTAAAGCAATGTAAGTATTGTTAGAGGAAATCACCCAAAGAATTGTATTCATACTATGCATTTCAACTTTGATTAAGGGTGCTTGTCTTGTACACAGCGCATGTAACCCGCGCAAGTGCCTCAACATGCTCAAGCTACATGCGCCGTGTACAAGCACCCCGCGGGTAGCTTGATCAAGTAGCTTGCGCATGTTACTCGCGCAGGTAAACCGCAAACCCGCACCTTTACTTGCGCGAGTTGCATGCGCCGTGTACCAGCACCCCGCGGGTAACTTGATCAAGTAGCTTGCGCATGTTACTCGCGCGGGTAACCTGCACCTTTACTTGCGCGGGTTACATGCGCCGTGTACAAGCACCCTAAGACAGCCTCGGCGCCATTGTGATAACATGCACAATTTGCTAAAGCTTAGGGAATTTCTCATGGTGCGATGCAACGCGATTTGAACGAATTCCAACTACAAGTGAAAATCAACCTTACCACTATGACATAAGACATAAAACACGTTGTTATTTAAGGGTAGATGAAAAACAAAACACGATGGCCATGACAACGTCAAGTCAATCGAATTGCATCTTTATTTCTTAGTGGTAAGGTTGATTTTCAGCGGTCGATTTTCGGTCTAGCAAATGGCAGTTCTAAGCGACAGAAAGAGAAAGGGCGACGTAAAAATCCGATTCCGCGTCGATAGATGTGTGAGCACCCTTACTCTTAATTCTTAAGATAGTAACATCAAACAGATAGATATAAATATTTTTTTTTAAGTTATCGAGACTAGTTATTTCGCCTGTATCGTGGATGCGTTTACTAACATAGAAACTCACATACATAAACACCCAGACCCTGAACAAATACCAGATCATACAAATATTTGTTCCGATCGGAGATGGAACCCGCGACACGTTGCGCAGCGCCAATCGTTTCGTCAAACATAATACATAATATTATTGAAAATTAATTTTCACAAAGTATTTTTTGCTAAATGTGAAGGGCTTCACACACAGCAGCTATAATGTAAAGATGTACATTATAGCACGATACATCTCATTACATCTTTCCATAGAAATCGTCAGGAGACCACACACACACTGCAGCTATAATGTATATTTTTACATCTTCGAATCTCTATGGAAAGATGTAATGAGATGTATCGTGCTATAATGTACATCTTTACATTATAGCTGCTGTGTGTGAAGCCCTTAATTATTGTCGTTACCAAGCGGCGCCAAGGCCGTCCTATACTTAGTTGAGACGCATAGTAACTAGTGACCATTTCACTCATCCATTCAAATAAAATATTTCTCGTTTTCATTCTAGGTTTGGTTTTGAATTGCTTCATGAAAAAGCTAGTATGTTTGACAACAATATCCGCTACATATCTCAGTGTATCATGAAGAAATGTGGAATCACAGATGTGACTTCAGTTAGATGTAAAACACAGGTATCTTATATTAACAAATAATTATGTAAAAGCTGGTTTTTCATGACCTACTTCATATTGTAAAGGCATGTTGCCAACCAGCATATTTTTTATTTTTTTTAACGTTGCCCACACTAGGAATTTCTTACTGTATTGTGGGTGCGTTTACAAACATAGAAACTCACACAAACAGCCAGACTCGGAACAACTACTTGCAGATCATATAAATATTTGTTCCGTGCGGGGATCGAACCCGCGACACACAGCGCAAGTCCAATTGCTCAGCCACTGCGCCAAACGTGCCGTCAAAATTGCAAATCTAAAGTCTGTCAGCTTGAATTTATAATGTGAGAAAATATAATGGACACGTAGTTTTTCTTCAGTTAATTCAATACATGTTTACAAAGATAAACACATCAAAATTCTTGAATGGGGTTTCGACGTCAGAAGCAACTAAAATACAGTACTTGCCTATGACGTATTGGCAATTCAAGTGTAATTTAAGTGTATCTAAGGGACTTAAAAAATCTAATGAGTCCAGTTAGATTTTAAAAAACCAAATGTGACTAAAGGACTACTCATCGCGCGATGCGACGCGATTCGAACGAACTACAAGTGAAAATCAACCTTGCCACTAAGAAATAAAGATGCGATTCGATTGACTTGACGTTGTCATGGCCATCGTGTTTTGTTTTTCAACTATTCATAGATAACAACGTGTCATAGTGGTAAGGTTGATTTTCACTTGTAGTTGGAATTCGTTCGAATCGAGTCGCATTGCGTCGCATCGTGCCATGAGTAAAGTCCTTTAATCACGTTTGGTTTTTAAAAAATCTAACTTATGGACTACTTAGATTTGTTCAGTCGAATACTCTATTCTAACAATTTTTTATATAGCACAGCTCTTGTCAGGCTAGCTTTATAACCAAAATCTGAAAGTTACAATTGAAGACTTCAAACAAGAAATACCTATATATAATTCCAGGCTGAAGTATCTGTAGTTGGCCGCATAGAATGTGATGCAGACGCCAGGCTCAACCCCAAGAGTGTCATCCTCCAAGGAACTTGGGATCAATCGCTCAGCCAAACTGTACCTGTGGATTTGGACAAGTTTGTATACTAACTTGGTATTAATGTATACTACCGACTCATAGCAAACATGGTGATTTCTTCATTATTTGTATTGCTATTCCCCCAATTCATTTCCAAAATACATGATATGACGCCTTTTTAGTCATGTTCTCCCAGGCCTCGGACTCGAAGGCAGCTAGCGGCCATCAACGTGTGCAAAGAAGCCGCCCACTACATTGGAAATCGACTCTCAGCACTCCAGCAACTTTTGCTACCCGCTGACTTCGAGGTCTAAGGCCTAAAACGTCGCTTTTAAGCTATCGTTCTCTGTGATAGATGGCTTATTATCGAATAGTTTACTGGTTATAAATAATGCCATCTGCTGTTCGTTAACTAATGACAAAGGACCAAAGGTCGGCCATTAAGTCCTTTATGATCAAGTGGCGACTGCATATTATACACACATACACGGAACCGCTCGAGCAGGCGAACTGCTTCGGGCAGTCGATGCTTTCAAGCTGTCGCCATCGCCAGGCATACACTGACTGCTCTAGCACTCCGTGTATAGACGGCCGAGCTTCTTGGAAGGTTCACCAATACCAACTTGCTCGAGTGTAACATACACCTTATACACTTCTCATCAAAAAAATCGAAACACCTCGCAGTTTATGATTTGATAAGGATTATCAGAAAAATGTGTATATTTAGGAATAAATGTAAAATGTCATTTAATAGTGAGTAGTATGAGGTTTTTAAATCCTAATGTTAATGTTCTAAATTCAAATTAAGTCTTCATAGGTTTTGTATTTTGTATAATGAGTAATTTTTACCCTGTATGGAATATGAAGGAAATGGGTAAAACAACACGCGTAAATGAAAAAAAAATGTAAGAAACGTTTATTTAATAACTTGTATTCCCTCCGCGAGCTCTTATTACTGCTTCCATACGGTTCTTCATCGATCGGATGAGAGTCACGATCACATGTTGTGGTATATTATCCCATTCCTCTTGGATTGCATTTTGCAGCTGGCTAAGTGTTTCTGGGGCTGGATCTCTTGCTCGAATTCGTCTCTTTAATTCATCCCATAGATGTTCAATGGGATTCATGTCCGGGCTTCTTGCTGGCCATACCATAATGGAGATACCGACTTCGGTAAGATAATCTCGTACGACGCCCGCGGTGTGAGCTCTAGCATTGTCGTGCATGAATATGAAGTCGTTGCCAATAAAATGTGCATAGGGCATCACATGAGGTTCAAGACACTGTTCGATGTACCGATGAGAGTTTAGTGCAGGCAGCCGTGGCCCAGACACAAAGGCAAGTTCTGTCTTACCGTCGGCGCTGATTCCTCCCCAAACCGTCCACGAACCGCCACCATAGCTGACCTTTTCTTCAATGCAGCATTGTGCAAAGCGTTCTCCATCTCTTCTGTAGACCTTGTTCCTTCCGTCGTTACCATACAGCATAATTTTACACTCATCAGAAAACAGTACTTTGCTCCACTGAAGGTATGACCAAGTTAGGTGCTCGCGTGCAAAGTTAAGGCGCGCTCTTCGATGGTCTGCAGTTAATTTCGGCCCATTCGCTGGCTTATGCGGTGCCAATCCGCGTTCCTTCAACCTTCTTCTTATTGTAGAGTCACTTACAGCTACTCTTCGTACAACGCGAAGCTGCTGCTGCAGTTGAAAAGCGTTAAGGCGTCGATTTCGTAAAGAAGTTGTTACAATAAATCGATCATCTCGCTCAGAAGTGACCCGATTCCTGCCAGATCCTGAACGGCGCGTGAACGAACCAGTCTCCCGATAGCGTTTGTAGACTCTATGAACAGATGATAAGCTTAGATGCAATCTTGCAGCCACAACACGCTGACTAAGTCCAGAATCCAGCAATGCCACCACTTGGGCGGCTTCTGCGGGCGAAGTATCCATATGTTTTAGAAAAAAAAGTTTTTTCAGACGTCCCAAAGTCACAGTAAATGAAATAAGAAACAGAAAGTTTAAAGACAAGCGCTAATTTTTAGTTTTTAAACGAGAAACGTACTCCAACCCTAAATACACATTTGTCTCAAAACAGTGATTAATTTCATTTATAGGATAAACAAATGAAATTATTTCGAATTTTGATTTTTTTCTTCTTACTGTAATGACCAAACTGCCAGCTACACAGTAATGTTTTTTTTTCATGGAATTAATTCTCTTTTGTAAAAAATTAGGACAAAAACAATAAAAACGAAAGTGTTTCGATTTTTTTGATGAGAAGTGTATGTATTTTTGTAATGTTATATGCTTACAAAAGCATATTTCTAATAGACTTATTATTTTTGTGACAGTGTGAAGCAGTACTCTTTATTTCCGGGTCAGACCGTGGTCATGCGAGGTGTGAACACGCGTGGTGACAAGTTTGTAGCTCGGGAAGTCTTTTGCGACGCCTCACCGCCTGTCGCGGATCATAGAGCAGACATGATGAATGTTTTAAACGGTATGTCGCGATGAAAAATATTTGCAGTTATAGTACTGTTACATCGTGCTCTATTTTTAGTTTAATTTTTTATATTTTAGGAAAAATGTCAATGGTGATAGCATCAGGACCTTACACAACTTCAGACAACATGGCGTACGAGCCCCTAAAAGACTTAATAACGTACATAACGACACACAGACCACACGTAGTTATAATGACGGGACCATTTCTGGACAGCGAACATACCAAAGTGAAAGACAATACCATGGCAGAGACTTTCAAGTCATTTTTTGACAAATTAATTGATAACTTAGGTGAATTAAGTAATACAAGGTAAGATCTAGTCTTAACCCACCATTCACACGAGCGCTGTATTAACGTGCGTTAAAAAAAGCGAAAAAGCGCCGACATGAACTAAATGCATACCCATTTAAATGTTCAAACATCAGCGCTTAATTATTTGATTTTAATCGCTGGTTGGTGACCGTAAAGTTAAATTCTCCTTTTCGTTCTTATTCAGCGCCCGTGTGAACTGTGGTGGTTAATACGACATCGATTTTCAAAGACGAAGGTTCTAAAAAATATGACCTTTTCTGAAACTTGACGTGCTGTTTTTATGGTCATGTGTTTTTTAAATAATTATTACGTAATTTTTTTTTTTTCTAGCCCTCACACAAATATATACATAGTTTCTAGTAATAAGGACGCATTCCACGTGAACATATACCCGACGCCAGCGTACCCTAGCCGGCGGAAACATGCGAACATTCACTTCGTGCCAGACCCGTGCACGCTCAACATCAATGGCATCGTCGTTGGGGTTACCAGTACAGACATACTGATGCACATCAGTCAAGAAGAGATATCCTCGTAAATATTTTACTATCTTTTATTTTAATTATTATCACTACTTCATCATTACATCTGTACATTTGTATCCATAAGACGTCCACGACGCTGATCAATGAACATAGACTTCCAGTAGGACCGGTTGGAAGCGGCTTGCATCCAGCGTAATCTTGTGGTCTTCATAAGATCGTCTGCCCACCTTGTGAGTGGACGTCCTACGCTGCGCCTGCCGGTGCATGGTCTCCATTCGAGAGCCTTACTGCTTCATTGAAAGTTATTAATGCGAGTAATTTCACTAGGAATTAAGGCGTCGTCGTAATTGGTAACGATCATGCGAGCAAACGGTGCGTTCATCGACGTGCGATGAAATTCTTCGTTTACCATCTACAGCTGTTCTCACGCGATAACTTGCAAGCTTTAATTAAGACACTAAAGTTCGCATCGTTTGCTGACACGATCGTTGCCACTTAAGACGACGCGTGTACCATCATAATTCAAGCTTACGTATGTTTTAAATATTCTATTCATATTAAAGCCTGCATCGCGAATCCTAAAGCTTTTTTGCGGAAAGAATTTGACCTCCTTGTCTGGACTGAAAGCCTAGTTGGCAAGGCATCAATAGTATACATTCAGAAAAACGGCGCACGTTTTCAGTGGATTTTTTCTTTGCGTAAAAAGCTTTACAATTCCAATGGTTGTGTTACAGAGGAATGGGTGGTGACAAACTATCACGGCTAGCGGGCCACATCCTGATGCAGCAGACGTACTACCCGCTATGGCCGCCGGCGCAAGGACTAGCCGTCGACGCCGCGCTGTGGGCTGCGCATGCGCAGATGTCCTGCGTACCACACGTCCTAGTGCTGCCTTCTAACTTCAGATACTTTGTCAAGGTTTGTGATTCTATATTATCGAAAAAAAAGAAGATAATTGATTTCGAATTTAAAATTTATTAAAATAAGAAAACGATACAAATATAAATAAATGCGTATTTCAATCGTACTGTTGCCTTTCAGGAAGTAAACGGCTGCGTCGTGGTGAATCCAGAGCATCTGACCAAAGGCACGGGTGGCGGTACCTTTGCCCGGCTACAGATAGCCAGTGACAACACCGACAAAAGAATTGCGGCTCAAGTTGTACGCATTTAACAAGTAATAATAACTAATTAACAACCATTTCCCTCTTTTATTTCTTAATTTTATTAAATGCTCGTAGTCGTAAAAAGTTATAAAATCATGACATTTACCAAGGTTCATTACATTATAGAACAATCCAGATTCTGTTTTCAAAACAAAACGTAACGTTTTTGTGAAGCCACTTTTTTATAAATGTGTGAGTGAGTGAGCACCACGCACACATTTAAATCTTATTCTTGGAGATGTTCACTTGTTTTACGTAGAAATCGAACGAGGGAATTTTTCTTCCTTTTTTTTTGGCTACAATTCTCAGTGGCCCTCTAGCATTCTGGACATCCAAAAATCCAAGGTTCGTTGATTTAAAATATTATGCAACGTAAATAGGGTCGTTTAGCGAGATCTTCCCGCCGGGACCACTGCGCAGCGCCAGCTGTAAACCCATTCGAGGCGAGTTGCCTGCCGATTTGCGCTCAGCTGGATTTTCGGCTTGACGGTACCTGAAATGAAAAATGGGTTATTCTCTCACTTCGAAAATCGGGTGTAGATTCAATGGGAATATGTCTACCGCATATTGTGTTGTAAAAAAGTGATTAGGTGGTATTTACTTTTTCAATTCCGTCAATGGTTCAGTTTTGGTGTTGCGAACTCCGGTCTCGGGATCGATGGTCGTCAACACGCATCTGAAAGTACATCAAACTCAGAATTAGATATACCTAGATATTAACCGTCTTACTACAAAAAAGTTAAACATCTGTTGAACATGTCTAAAATAAAATAAATGTCAATTGCATTTTGACATTGATTTAAGGGTCGTTTTGCAGTTTCACTTATTTTAGAGAAGTGTTTATCTTTTTGTAGTAAAATGGTAAAAGTTACGGGAAAAACGCAGTGAAATACAAAGTTCCCAACCTGAAGCACGGTTTAACAATTTCAAAAACATTTTCGCCGATTTTGACGAATTTCCAATTGTCTTCCTCATATGGCTTAGCTCCAGATAGCACGAAGTTTGGTCTGAAATTACGCGTCGTAACCTTACTGTCCGCGTCAAGACGACGATTCAAGTCTTCGACTGAAGCTTCATTGATAAGGTTGTACGATGTCTCATCTGGCAAAGCACCCTGAAAATGATATAAAACAATATACAACGTGTAACGTTAATAGCGCAAAACCTCTCGTGGGGTAACTCAGTCCATGTTACTAAACAGTGCTTGTTCTAAAACTTTTGGAAAAAAAAAATGATTTTACATACAAAATGAGAAATTGATCGAGCCCATCAGTATGAAAAATCTTTTTTTTTTTTTCAAAATTCTTAGAACAAACAATGTTCAGTAACATGGGCTGAGTTACCGCACGAGAGTTAATTGATCTCAATTTAAACTGCCTCTTGCTTCGATTTAGACAGATCAATAGATCTGTAGCTAAAATACATAAATTATGTTGGTGTAATATAGGCTACACAAAGCTTAATTCAGGATCCTGCTGGGGTCGCGGTACTGTCTAAACAGGTAACAGTAACCCTGGAACGTAAAGGGCTATTGAAGTTTTACCATATAGACCCACACACTGGGCGGCAGAGGATTCATTTGATGATTTTATCATGATAAAAGCTATTATTTTAGAATGTGGCACACAATTCGTACAAAAAAAAATTGATGTTCAAGAAAGAACACACCCTGTCATTTATCTTGTTATCAACTTTGTTTCTGATAGCATATCAGTGGTGACCCCGAATGTTAAGGCCATGCACTATGCAGTAATTACTTAGCAATGGCAACAACCAAATAGTAGGTCAAATATGAAAAACAGTTCAACAATTCAATTCGAAAGCTTTTACTAAAACAACATCTTATTCTAACTCTCGTTTTGGCGCATTCGGTGAAAAAAAGACGATGTTTCTTCCCTCTCCGACCAAAAAAGTACCCAGATTCTCAATCTACTTAAATTTATTTATGGCGCTGGAAATTAAAATCACTCAGGGTTACTATCTTCGGATAGATCTTTGTCGCAATCAACGTCCGAATGTGTTTATCCGAGTCGGAAGCAGCCATCAAAAACAATGGAACGGGACTTAGATTTAATATTATTTTCAGGCGTAATAAAATTCAAGATGGTGTATGCCCAATATGCCCGTTGTCAACGACACGACATATAATCCCTTACCGTTGTCCCCATTACGTACATATGGGCAACGGGGACAACGGGCAGTTAAAATTTCAGATGGAAGTCGAAAATCCCGGACGGTGAAGGACTCTTTACCTATAGGTAGTACTTTTGTGTTACATACCCAAAGGTATTAGACTTACCGTATCATTTTTCGTGAATTTGTAGTATCTATTAGCGCTGCTACGCAATTTACGACATTGGTCGCCTCCTGCATAGTAAACTAGGCGGTAATTGACAGGCGAATTTTCAAGCAATCTGTAACATAATAGAGTAGGTAAGAAAAAAAAAACCGGCCAAGTGCGTGTCGGGCCACGCACAGTGTAGGGTTCCGTAGTTGCCCATCAAAATACTTATGCGAACTAACTAAACTGATTCGCTGAATTTAATTTTAAAAAGATGAATATTCAAAATCGGTCCAGGAGTCTTTGAGAAATCGGGGAAAATACATAAAAAAAAAGATTACGACGAATTTAGAACCTCCTCCTTTTTGTGAAGTTAGTTAAAAATAGTTGACGATAAAAACCTACCTATCCCCAAAAAACATACCGTAAAAACATACCTATTAAAGCTGTAAAAATAAAGTTGACAAACTTACATTTGCAGTTGAAGAACATGTTCTCCGATACATTTTGTTTAAGAAAATATGTTATCCAAGTACATTTTATAAGTTGGTCGACTATTACTCGTAAAGTTGTAAAGCCTACTTAGTCATGATAATTTTCTTTTAAACTTCGTTATATATACTACTATTGTGAATTTTTTCACACCCCCAAACCTAACCGTTTAGCTGGTAGAGGGGGGGGACACTCGAGTCGAGCAAAAATTAGCACTTTAAAGCTTAATATTTCACAAACGATTTTTTTTATCAAAAAATTGTTAATGGAAACTATCAATATTTTTAAAGACCTATTTAATGATACCCCACACTAAGGGGTACGCGAGAAAAAAAAAACCGGCCAAGTGCGTGTCGGGCCACGCACAGTGTAGGGTTCCGTAGTTGCCTATCAAAATACTTATGCGAACTAATTAAACTGATTCGCTGAATTTAATTTTAAAAAGAAGAATTTTCAAAATCGGTCCAGGCGTCTTTGAGAAATCGGGGAAAATACATAAAAAAAAGATGAGGACGAATTGAGAACCTCCTCCTTTTTTCGAAGTTAGTTAAAAATAGTTGACAATAAAAACCTACCTATCCCCAAAACATACCCACCTATTATAGCTGTAAAAATAAAGTTGACAAACTTACATTTGCAGTTGAAGAACAAGTTCTGCGATACATTTTGTTTAGGAAAATATATTGTCAAAGTACGTTTTATAAGTTGGTCGACTATTACTCGTAAACTTGTAAAGCCTACTTAGTCATGATAATTTTCCTTAAAATTTCGTTATATATACTACTATTGTGAATTTTTTCACACCCCCAAACATAACCGTTTAGCTGGTAGAGGGGGGGGACACTCGAGTCGAGCAAAAATTAGCACTTTAAAGCTTAATATTTCACAAACGAATCTTTTTATCAAAAAATTGTTAATGAGAACTATCAATATTTTTTAAAGACCTATTTAATGATACCCCACACTAAGGGGTACGCGAGAAAAAAAAAAAACATCCCCACTTTACGTGTACAGGAGGTACCCTAAAAAAAAATATTTTACAAGATTTTATTTTACCACTTTTTCGGCACAACAAATCCGTATATTCACACCAAATTACAGCTTTCTAGTACTGGGCGTCTCTGAGCTAAGCTGCGGACAGACGGACGGACGGACGGACGGACGGACGGACATGGCGAAACTATAAGGGTTCCTTGTTGACTACGGAATCCTAAAAAACATCTCCACTTTACGTGTACAGGAGGTACCCTAAAAAAAAATATTTTACGAGATTTTATTTTACCACTTTTTCGGCACAACAAATCCGTATGTTTACACCAAATTACAGCTCTCTAGTACTGTGCGTCTCTGAGCTAAACTGCGGACAGACGGACGGACGGACGGACATAGCGAAACTATAAGGGTTCCTTGTTGACTACGGAACCCTAAAAAGATAAATGGCAGGTTTAATATTATTATTCAAGTGTGAGGTGACCATAAAACCGGCCAAGTGCGAGTCGGACTCGCGTCCAAAGGGTTCCGTAGGTACCATTATCTATAAAAACTGCGAACAAATCATGGCCGGTGATATGGGAGCTCTTATGCCCGTTTTCACCAACATCCCCTAAGTTTATGGGATCCCTTAAACATGCTTAGGGGACCGTTAAAAGATGTTTTCTGTTTCACCAGCTGTTAGGGGTCAACTAAACGCTAAAAGGTCCCCTAAATTTAGGTGGTCGACATTTTGGCCCCTAAACCGGCACTTAAGTGAGTTATCCTCTAAGCAACGAACATGGATAGGGGGCTGCCCTAAGGGGTCGCAATATTTATTTAAATCTGTTTTTATTATTTGTTATTATAGCGGCTACAGAAATACATCATCTGTGAAAATTTCGATTTCTATAATTTCTATCAGGGTTCATGAGCCTGGTATCAGACGGGCAGCGGAGTCTAGTAATAGGGTCCCAAAAGTAACGAAGGTATGAAGAAAGTAATTACATTTTCAGATCAAAATGTTACCAAAAAATAACTTTATAATCAGTGAGCTATAAACTCGCGGTGATAACACGTACATAGCGACGGTATGGCACTTTATGTAGGTACCTATACAAAATGAGCATTGTGATAAAGCATAATAGATACTATATTGTTTCAATTTACCTTGAGAACCACTCGCTTGTTTCCCAGCCGCAATCATAAACCGTTACCGGATCACCCCAAACAACTGACTTTTTAGGTTTTTGTAAAGCTACAACCTGAAATTAACAAAACCAATATTAGGTACCTCCAAAAACATTTGCACCCAAGGTCTGAAAATCCATAAAATAACATTGTTATCTAATCGAGAATATCGATACGATATTCTGATAGAAAAGCATTAGTGGTATTCTTTATAAACACAGCCTTGTGACGGAGCGGCCGCAGCGCGCATTCCACGCTGAGACTTAGTTTGCCATTCACTAAGCTACTATTGTAACAGAGAGACTAGCGTTCCCCGCTCGCGCTGCTAGATTGGACTATCTCAAAACCGTCTCGCCGAAGGGACGGCTTTGAGATAGTCCAATCATCGTAGATCCAGTCCAGCGAGATTTCTCATTCATACAACATACCTCAGCCAGGTTGACGTGCACTGCTTCCATGTTATTATGCTCCAACGTCAGAACAGAGTTTCTTATAGTAGGGCGCACTTGTAGTAGTTCAGGGTAACCTCTCGCCGTTATGAAGTTATCCTTATCGTCGGTAACCATAAATACTCTGTGAAGCAACAAAAGTACCATTAGATTGACAAACTTCAGACTACCTAGTCCACCTGAATAAAGTTGTCTAAAAAATCAGTAGTAATGTTTACAAACATTTAAATTTAAACTCACAGGTGCAGGTACACAAAAAAGCAAGACTCAGGAACAATTATGTGACGGTCATACAAATATTTGTTCCTAGCGGGAATCGAACCCGCGTAACGCAGCTTATTAGTCAATCACGTAACTACTGCGCCAACCTGTGTACCGCCATCGTAACTTGAAAAAAAGAGGAACTCCCTTAAGGTGCGTTGCCATTACGTAGGCAAGTCTTGCATACAATAATTATGACGTCACACTGGTATACAAGTTTCTTGAATTGGAAAAAAATTAAAAGTGCACACTACCTACGTGTAACTTATGTATGCAGGTTTGTTTAAGTTGCATAATTACAATTTGCAACTTGGATACAAGTAACTTGTATAATGGAAAGAGTAAAACTTAGTTCCAGCATTATGGATACAAACCTGTCACGTAGCCATCCATCTCGTAATCCCAAATAACTGCATTCCGCGGTGTTCAGTACAACGACACCGCAGGACTTGATCGGGTACACATTCAGTTCTGTTAGAACACCGACTTTTTCCCATGTTTCTGGGAGTTTCGTAGGCTTGTCTTGCGACAGACGATACGCTAAATAAGCACCGCCAAGAACACCAGCGGCAGTTACCGTGGCAGTCACGTACAATGGCACTGGAACAAATATTATACAGGGATAAAAGTACTACTACTTTCGCCCGAGGCATCATAATGTTTGACGAAGATGGTGGATGTGGGATGATGGGTGCAGCTTCTAGTAACGATTATATTATATAGGCAAGTCACGTTTGTCACGGGACTGTCTAAACAGGTAACCGTGATACTAGAACGTTAAGGTCAATTAAAAGAACACGGAGGATTTAAGGCGCGGGCCACATAGAAAAGACGTAAGACGAGGACGCGTCGCGGACGTGCGAAAATGTATGAGAGTCGCGCCCGCGACGCGTCTTCTGTGCGTTTGTCGCGACCCTTCTATATACATTTTGTATGAAAGAGACGCCGAAGAGACATATGTCTCCGCCCCGTCTGCGTCTTACGTCTTTTCTATGTGGAGCGGGATTAAGGGTCTGGAAGTCCCTTAATTCCGCTCCATCTAGGATTAATTTAATGATTTATCACGTAAAGAAAGGTAATTAAGTCACAATTCTTTATGGATACCATAATTTTTTCTTCACTTCCCTCCAAGATAAAGAGGAAGAAGAGGGTTGAACTTGCTAAAGTTCAACCCTCTTCCATGGCTGTTTGACCACAGAATATATAATAGTAATAAACGTAGTTTGACCTGAAGTTTGGTGGAGCCGTAACAGAGCACACAGGTAAATTTTCAAAAATAGAACGTCGTCGCTGCACTCTAGCACAAACAATGATTACGATCTTGAGCAAAGGACAGGTGGCCTACCATGACGTCTTAAAGCGTGAGTAGTTCCGTTCAGGGTACGAGATGGCACTAGACGACTTGTATAGCTCTGTCTCTTTCCTTCAGCTTAACTACTTGCTCACTATTCCAGTGTGGAAAAGAGACGCAGAGCTAAACAAAGTCGTCTAGTGTCACCTCTTTCTTGCCTTGCACTGGAATTGCTCGCTTTAAGGCCTATAAGACGTCATGGTATAGGCCACCTGAGGTCGGATGACAGTGGCTTTAACTGTGCACTACCTATTTGTAATGTTTGTTTTGGGTACATACATATTTACTACATATTTAGGTGTCGAGCTAAAGTGTGCAATTTCCTATACATTTTGTGTAGATTGTAAAGGCGCTCCCTCACCGCGAGCTCTGTAACGTAACTTAAAAGTGCGCGATTTGATGCTCTATTGTCTTCGAATGTTCAAATCTGTAACGTTACATTATGTGAATGCTCGTAAACTTTAATCTGTATTATCCAATGGTATTATCTTGTACTTACTAAATTAGGTTATTAGAATAAAATAAATGATTGATAATGTATTTTCAAATAATATTGTGTAAATAAATGAGTCTAAAAATACTATAGTACCTGGGCAAATTCACTATAAACGGCGCAGGTTTTAAAAACCACTTTTAAAAATTTAGGTTTCTTTTCGGGTTTGAAATTGATGATTCTTAATAGATAATGTTATTAATTATATGAATTAGCTAAAAGTTCCTTTTACAAATGCGTCTAAATTACATTAATCGTTATTTTACAAGGTGAGTAAGGAAAATTTTGTCCTGATAGTCACAAAAATCAAAACTTGATAAAAATTCATTGACTAGATGACCTGAAAAAAATAGACTACTAATTTATTACTCGTTTTTAATAGATTAAAAGAAATATATTTAAGAACGTACTAATTAACCACATTTTGTTAAAATTCAAAAAAAATATCCATTTAGTAACAAAAGTTTCCAAACGTTTGTTTCATTTTAAGTTTTAACTATTTAAATGATGAGCTAATAATAAAATTTTAACAAGATATTATTTGTAATATGTTTTTATTTATTAAAAACCTACTATAGTACATAATAATTATTAATAATTCAGCTGCTGTAAAGAAAAACAAGGAAAAATATTTGGGACCGTTACTAGAGAGACATTAAATGTTACGATACGGAATTGTTAAGAGTAGTCCTCACTATGACACTGATTATAATATAACCGAGAATCATGCGGTCTAAGACAATAATGAGAACTGCTCACAACCTACATTAAAATTTAAAGTGTGTGCAACCTGGTAATAGGATCTAATTTATCATTTATAATCAGATGGCCTGCAAATTTTAAATACCGTCTAGGTACTCATAATGCAATGTGCACTAAACTTTACTTGTATTTTTCGTAACGTTTTTGTCCGCCCTATAGTAACAGTTACGAACAGGACGTTACGCAAGTAGTTCAGTTTCAAAACAAATGTGAAATACTCAAAAAATATAACTATAAAGCTTCTAAATCATACAAAAAAGGCATCTATATACTTTAAGGTGTTACTGCTCCAAAATAATTAACAACCAGATAAATGGTTTTATGTAAAAACACGTTACTTAGCGAGACAAATTTTTTGGACCAATTTTTCGTTGCGCACACATTCGTCCACCAATTCTCCCTGTCGCGACTAAATTCAATATGACTGCATTTTTTTCGTAGATTTTGTGCTTGAGGTTGCCATTAAAATAAAAAATAAATTCTAAATGGGTAAATTAGTAGCTAAAAGAACGTTACTATGTAGACTTGTCCTGTAATGTTAAATCTATGGGACAATAATTTTAATTAATTTTCTTACTCTTTTACTATGATAGCTATTGTTAATACTTAGTTTAAATGTAAGAATAACTATGACACAATTGAATTAAAAAATTGCAAGACTTATAGTGGAACAAAAATCTTTTGAAATATCTATTTAATGCGGGAAAACCGGTCTTGGGACAGCTTCAAATCAAGGTTTTGTTTAACTTCAAATTACTATAAAATTTATAATACCTTATTTATTGATACGTAAAAAAACTTATTGAATAGAATAACAGTTCTACTTGTGTTTAAAATAAAGCTTTTATGGCAGCTTTCAAAATATTTTCAACTATCATTATTTGTTTTCATGGGACAACACGAAAACAGCCTGCGCCATTTAAAGTAAAAATGCCCACCTATCTTAAATATTATTTACTGACACAGGCACATCAACCTACCCAATCTGTAAAATTTCTTCAAACGATTTTCAACTTTATCACTTAATCAGAAGGTTCATGCTTGAATAATGAAATTTTGACAGATTAGGGTAGGTTGATGTGCTGGCGTCAGTACATGATTTATGTAGCAATTTTTTTTACATACAAGTCAGTGTATATACCCACTTACATTGCTTATTTACATATTGTTTACATTAGACTGGTTGACGTAGAAATTAGAATTGATTCCGGGAGCAAGACGAATCTAGAACCGAGTTCGTTTTACGTCATACGGGTCTATTCCGTTGATCGAAGCTATTCCGCAAATAAAATTTAAGAATTTTGGAGTTGAAGTTGCTATTAATATGATAATGATTGTAAGGTCACATACTATTTTTATTGAAAGAAAAACCATATAACCATTCGAAACATTAATTGGTTACAAAATAGAATTCCTTACCGTGACTGGACATTTTGGAATTGCAAATGTAACGAAAAAATGTGAGATTCCGGTTGTAACACACAGTTTACACTGATGACGGACAGAAGGAGCGCGTCGTCCGTCGAGGCCGCGCGCTGTAATAATACTAGAGAGTAGAGATAAGCTTGATTATCTTGTATTGTGTCTACATGTCAAAACTTTAGTGTCGTGTGCGTGCGTCTCCCGCTGTATGCTCGTCGCTGTTATTTACAATTACAAACGATCAAGAAATTATGACTTTTTTGCTGCAAATTAGCTTTTATTATGTAGATAGGACATGATTATTTTGGCCACATGGATTGGTATTTAAAGGTTATAATTGATTTCATGAAATAACCATGGACCAGATAGGTACCTACTTCTACATTTAGTTAGATAATTTCGATGAATATTCATTTGGTAAAACATTCGTCGTAGCATTGCAGATTTGATATGAGTAGGCACAGACCAGTCAATGACGTCTATATAGCGTGAGTTGTTCCGCTGAGGGAAAGCGACAGAGCTATTCAAGTCCTCTAGCGCCATCTCGTTCCCACTACTGAACTACTCACGCTTTAAAAGACGTCATGATAGGCCACCAGACTTAGAGAATACACTAGCATTTGGACGGTTGGATGGCACCACACAGGATTTTCATAGCATGGGGGACATTGATCTATCTCCTTGATCTCTGTTTTTAAGAGCTGTGTTTGACATTATTCTTGTTCAATAGACAAATTATTAAGTATACTACTTATTAGTACAAGACCAGCTTACAAACGTGTGTCTGACTGTACCTATTCTATTGACCTCCAAATCTCATGCAATAATAAGTAATAGTGAAATATTTGGAGATGGCAATGGAAATGTTTTGATATTGTTTTTCTTATCTTGCAATCGTCAATTGTTTTTATTTTTAGATAGGTACTTACGTGGATGTCTGATATCAATCTTGACTGTGTTTACGTACTAAAATAAAATATTTCATAGTAGGTACCTAAATCATATTATTATGTAGGTACCTACTGATAATAATAATAAATCTTTTGTAATTTTGTATTTTTTTGTTTGTATTTTGTATTCATCATCATTACCATCGAATGCATAATTATGTTACTCCACGATCTTTATTTTCGCTATTTAGTCTCTTACTATTTAATTTTTCTCATCTACCCTTCTGCACCTTACCCTTGAAACATACAGCTTGGCCAGAACGGATTGAAACGGAACTAAAATTTTTATTTCTGACAGCGTTTTTAAATCTTTGATATTTGATGTAAACAAAGACCGCAGGTAGATTTATTATTGTGCCATAAAACTAACGTAATAAGTAAAAAAAAAAAACATTCAAAGTGCTGGTAGCGCGAAGACAGTGGCGACTTCCGGTTTTCTACATTTTTATGTCAAGCTTTATAGAGCTATTGAAGGACATTGTGGATTTTAGTCAGTACAAGTCTCACTCACAGTGCCTCCCGTCTTGCCCTGGTATGGAGGACTCATTGGATGATTTTTCCTCGTAAAAAAAACCCCTGTTCAAGGTTTGTTTTTGTCTGATTTCTGATGAGAAAAAAGGCATCATCCTCGGCATCCTCTGCCCTTTTACCACCGGGTGTAGGGTCGACGGTTAATTAACCTCAGACTCAAAAAACGAATGAAATATGTCAACAGTGGTGTAGCGGGACCGAATCAAGGAGGGGGCAAGACGCTTGATGTGCGAGGCCCTTTTTTTTCAGGACGAGAAATATAACTTGCCTCCGCTGTTCGCATGGGGGGGCCCCTTGTTGTAAGATGATTCCTCCAAGTCACCTATGCCATGTGATTGCATGTGGTGACAGCGACATGCGACATCAGCATTGCGAGGCCTGTTTTTTCTCTGAGTGCGAGGCCCCTGCAGGTGCGAGACCGGGGGCTAGGGTCCGCTTCGCCCCCGCCTAGCTACGCCACTGAAGTTAAACTTGTCTGTCTTCTGTCTGTGACACCGTAACTCCTAAACAAACGTACCGATTTAGATGCAGTTTTTTTTGTTTAAAAGCTGACGTGATCGCGGTGATTCATATATACATAGATTGATTGGTTTTTATTATTATACTCTATAATTAATAAAAAATATAAATAAATTATCTATAGGTAATTAAATATGTATAATATTAATTTGAAGATTGGTGTTGGGGAGATTTTTTAAGTTATTTTTATTGAATATTTTATGGTTGCTATTTGCGATGGGGTAGTGGCTGCTGTGGGATTAATCGAACGCAAGAATCAGTTGTTATAGTAAAATGCTAAAGCAACTGATTCTTGCGTACCTTCGATTAATTGCCTCGTCGGAACTATCATAAAATCAACCACAGTGCCAGTGATACATCTCGCTCGGTAGATTGCTAGTGACAGTGAAGTACAATATTTTTTTTTTGTAAATACAAGCTGAAAAGTATAAGACAGAGAAAGTGATTGTGTAGTTAGTAACTTTATCTTTGAATACTTTTGGCCGCAAATCGCATTCCCTCTGCAAGTATTATATCTAGTACTTTTTCTATCTCTATTTATACTTCAATGATTATTCTGCTCTAATCATGTTGTATGATTATTAAGTCGAGTAATAAAATTACTCGACTAAAGCTCTAAAAAAACAAATGACATCTGGCGTGCTGGCAACATTCATAGACATAGGATTATCTCAATGGCAACATTACAGTTCAAATGTCACAACTGTCTTGTCAACGTGTCCCATAGTGGTATTATAGGGATTGAATTTATTAAAAGATTATTTCTTAAAATGTGCGACTTTTACCGAAGATAATAGTGCACTACAATCAAAAAGTAACCGTCGTAACATATACAGATATTAAATATCAACCATAATCATGGTTTTATTGGGAAATGACGAAGTAAGCATTATTCATTACAATTAAAATTTTTCTTGCATATTTCTATAATTCCTAAACCAATTCTTACTTTCAGTTTCTTGTGGAGCTGACGAAATTGTTCCAAAAAGCGCGTACCGCGGGATCAGTTACTATGACTATGAAAAGATGTAAGTAAATTAAAAATAGGATTGCTTTTGCATTCCATGTTTTTCTGTACTACAAAACATGTTTTATTCTTGTTCCAGATGATGGTCGTACTAAACCGATGCCTCGTGATGGAAAGCCAGCAGTGAAAAATCCAGAATACAAATGTTTGGTACGGGCACAGTCAAAGAGTAAAAAAATATCCACAGTTGTAGAGCAAAGGGATGTTGAGACATTCAGTACTGCATATTCCAATTTACTGAAGACAAGTGTAAATGGATTAAAACGTTTGAAAAAGCCGAAGAAAAAAGCTATGGCTACACAGTAATCATGCTTTGAAGCAGGCAATGTGTCAAGACTGAAAGTTAAGTGCGCAATATAGTGTTATGAACAAAATGTGAACTTAGCTGATTAATACACCACCGTGAAGTCCTAGCCAGTAGGATGAGGTCCATTGAAGTGTGCTCTTCTCTCTCTGTGAGATCTTGAAGAGTTGGAGTCTTGCCTGCAGTTGCTAGTGATGCAGACGCAGTCATTGACCATCTGTCCAATGCACCTGAATTTTATATCATTCATACTTTGTGTTATATACTACCAATAAAGTTTTATCAACAGTCCTTTTGTGTTATTTATTACTGGCAAAGCAGTTGTGAGATTATTTGTTATTTTATTTTAAAAGCATCAAAAGGATAGGGTTTTTCATAGATAAAAAATTAAGTGAATAATCATAAAAAAACTTTATTAAAATGTTTAGAACAATATGAGTTGAAGATTATGAGTTAACAATATTACAATGATATCACATTATGAGACCAATAATACATTAGTTATTAATACAATCAAAATAATATCTGAATTTTTAAACATGATAGGTATTTACTTAGTTTTATCACTTTTATATCAAAATATATTACATTTTTTTTATTTATTTATGTGTTTGTAAATCAAATGAAATCCTGGTCAGAAATAATACTGGTTATAATTTAAATATTGGTAATCATGATTGATGAAAACAAAAGATGATTAATTTTAAATTTAAGTTCTTTACAATAGTCCAATAATTATCACATTCCAAATGCAAGGGCATTATATTGCACCTAGTCAAAATTGAGTATATATTTATGTGTCACTAAAATAGAGCTGAAGTATTTATTTTGCCTGAAGAATTTAATATTTCAGCTACAAAATAGTTATATCATTTTTGAAATGCTTTGAGACTTAGTATAAACAGACAGCTCCCTACACAACATCATAAGCACCAAATTGAATACCACGTTCAGATATTTACATGTCAATGACTTCATTCTTTCCAATATTGCAAAATAAATCTTATATCATCAACCTATGAGTCAAATCTTGGATTTAAAAATGTCCAGATTGATAGTAGGCCACTGAGAATAATTGAAGAAGATAAAAACGGAGTAAAAATTTCCCGCGTGGCATGGTTCGATTCCTACGTAAAACAAGTGAACATCTCCTGTGACATCTCAAGGGAAAACATTTAAATGTGTGCTCACTCACACATTTATAAAAAAGTGGCTTTTATTTCGAAAACGGAATCTGGACATTTTTTAATTGATGCGAGTCAATCGAATTGCATCTTTATTTCTTAATGGCAAGGTTGATTTTCACTTTTAGGGTTGAACCATATCTGGCAGCACGGAATCGCCTTTTTCCGTTGCCCTTTCTCTTTCTGTCGCTTAGAACTGCCATTTGCTAGACCGAGACAATGCGACAGCAGCCGGCCGCCTCACGCTTTCCGCCGCGTGCTATCGCATTATGCATTCTGTCTCGGTCTCTCAAATGGCAGTTCTAAGCGACAGAAAGAGAAAGGGCGACAGAAAAAGGCGATTCCGTGCTGCCAGATGTGGTGTAGCCCTTAGTTGGAATTCGTTCGAATGGCGTCGCATTGCGCCGCATCGCGCCATGAGTAAAGTTTAACCTAACCTAAGTCTAATGAATCGACTCAAGTGTTGAGCAGATGATCAATTTGTCCATAGACAATTTGCAACAACCAATAGACATCAACCCACAGATAACAAAAATAAATAATGCAGCAATAGACAATTTATTTCAGCAGTTATGTCTGACATTCAGACAAATATTGCAGTCTACTCCGTGCCTGGTCGCGGGATTGTTTCCTTACCGTGACCCCGGAACCATAACAGGCTACTGAAGGACACCGTGGATTTTAGTCAGTAGAAGTCTGACAGTCCCTCCTGCCCTGCCCGGGGTGGGAGGACTCATTTGATGATTTTACCACGCTAAAAAAAAAGTCTACTCCGTGCCTAATAAAACTTCCTTCTTATAGTACATTTTTGGATGTGAGTCGTTTGAGGCAGGCGTTCCTGACTTGATCATTGTCGAGTCTCTCGGCCTCCTGTAGCACTCGACGCAGGTCGTTCGTTCGGTCGTTGCGCGCGGCGAGAATATAAGCGCTGCTGACGTTGCGACATACTAGGTAGCAGGATATCTGTGAAGAGGTGGTGTTTCAGTTATTTTTTTTTATTATACTCATAGAGTTGGAAGCATTCAGCCCGCCCCTTAGGAAGCAGTCAACCTATAAGTGGCTAATAAAATTGTTGATTGAAGCCTAAAATACCCGCATGTCCAATCGAAAAAGTGGAATCATGACCCATTTTGACAATAAATCGTTTGAATCTGTCAAATTGACAAAGATCAAAGTCATTACCATGGATATGTATGTTTACATGAATGTGGACCTAATTGTATTTGAATGTCTGTAGAAAAATAAGCTTATGGTGGGTCATAATTCAACTTTGTCGATTGTCCATTCCATTTAAAAAATAATATTCCCTTAATTACGGAATCTTGAATAGACAGAAATGGCAGGGAATAAAGTTGAGTAAAATAGAAATATGCAGTAGCAATACTGCAACACATTTGCAACATCCCAAGATTCGAAGCAAGTGACCTACCTACAGCACATTATAATTAATTATTATGTATAATTGTATCAAAATCTCAGTACATATCTCATTCTCATTACATTTATAAGTTAACATTCAGTTGAACTACTTATCAGTAAATAATCCACGTTGATACCTAACCTTTATAGTGACGCTGTGTATGTCTGCAATAAGGATCTCTGCTTGCTCGTCATACAGCTGTCCTCGCAATTCACAACGGGCCACAACTGCGCTTACGCCAGACTCCAGCACTTGATCGCTCATGAGGCTGGAAAATAAAAAGCACATTGTAGGAATGGCTTTAGATGAAAAAGGCTCGTAAAGTACCTATTTTAAAACCAAAAATCAAAATATCTGCCAGAATGGGTTAATGCTCACCAAATTGTGTATCATAAAATATTGTAGAAATTAACCTATTTTCTGTAATAATAAAAAAACTCGACGAAAGCAGGTTCGACGAAGCCCCGCTTCGCGGAGCTTCTATTTCTGTTTGCGGGGTTTAAAGGAACCAAACCAAATCGAACTTCGGGGTGCCCTGAAATTTTGCTAAAGCGAGTTTTAGATTTGGTGAGCATTACATATCCATTTAACAAAAAATACCCTATTAGTCATTGCTTGTCAAACTTTTGAGTACCAGGAACGACTGTCAAAGATCTACTAATTCGGGACCAACGGCGAAGAAATTCGCTATGATAGATGGTCACCCATCCACAGACCAACTTCGGCAAGCGCGGCTTAAAACAGAAGGCTTGGCTAAATAATTCCAGTCTGTTTGGCTGGAATTATTTAGCCAAGAGCTCTTCCTGATTGCCAAAAATTATATGTACATAAATCATCATGCATAATAGACGAGCTATCATTATTTTTATCCAGCTAGTCAGAAAAGGTGCATTGCCCGGTGGTGGGATGCCACGTGGTGAGTAAGGGGCCAATACTTCGCGTACGAAGTCGCGGACTGAAGCTAGTACATGTTTTAAAGGAAGCATAAAAGAGGCCAAAACAATAAAGTTCATCATACTTAGCAGCAGTTTCTTTAGACGCTCGTATACATTTGGCCAATGTCTTGACTTCCATGAATCTGTCTGAATGCACCAGAAACCTCGCGACGTGGATGTAGATGTTCATGGAGTCCAGCTTATGTTCAGATATGATCCTGGAATTGAAAATAAAGCTTTTTTGTGACTATAGATTACTGTGAGCAGGATTTAAACCTGTGTACTTCTGTCTCTGAGTCAGTTGTAACTACATATGTTGAGGTTGGCCACCATAACCGATGCACCTGATTATGTCCAATACCAGTATTTTAAAAAAGAACAATAACAATATAAATAAAATCTACTCACTTGATAGCTAATTCGAATCCAACTTCAATAGTAGGTCCGCTAGCTAGTACCACAGCAACAAGTCTAATTTTATCAGTTGTAGATCCAAACAGCGTTAGAGGTCTTACATCCGTATTTTCCGATTCTTTCCTAGCGCCCTGTATGGGTATCGCTTCATTTAGGACCTTTTCTGTGAGTCTCCCACTCGCTTCGCATGATGCTAGATACTTTGCGAGCTCGATCTGTCGCGTTATGGTCGTCATGAGATTGTCTATGGTCGCCTTGTCTAGGTTGAAATGGAAGGAGCGGGCGTCATTTGTTTCTGGAAGTAATGGAAGAAAAAACTTGAAAGAGACTTTTTTCTAGTATAAATGTTGAAAAATGCAGGGGTCGAAACAGGTTCAGTGTTCAAAAATACTGATTTTACTGACCAGAAATCTAAAAAAACTGACTTTTACTGACCATCTGAACTAACTTAAAATAAAAGTTTCATGTGGAATTGAAAAAAAAAAATATTATTGGCCTCCACCATCCCCATAGCCAACCATCACCACCTTTTTATTAACCGACTTCAAAAAGAAGGAGGTTATCAATTCGACGGTATGTTTTTTTTTTGTGTGTTTGTTACGCGATTACTCCGCCAGTTGTGGACCGATTTTCAAAATTCTTTTTTTATTCGAAAGGTGATACTTCAGGAGTGGTCCCATTGTCACCATGTCAGGATCTGATGATTGGATCCTGGAGAAATCGAGGGCAACCCTCAAATTTTATAGGCCTACACATCGTTTTTCGCAAATTTTATGAAGTAATTTAAGTATTTGCGTATGGTAATCATCATATCATGTAGCTGAACTGATGATGGAAGGTACAACTCCTCTAGTAAGGACTTGGCATCGACTGATTTAGTAAATTATGTTTGTGTTCGCATATCTCCGGAACTACAAGTCCGATTTAAGTAATTCTTTTTTTTTGTACTAAGTATCGTTCAACATTGGAATATTGCAAGTTTCATCAAAATCGGTTCTGTAGTTTTTGAGATAGGGAATTATGAATGTAAGAGATTTTAACGATGTTATTACCGGTGTTACGGATTACAAAATTCTAGTGGTCATGTAAGAAAATGATGTACTCGTATTTGACAAGAATTCTGGTTGAATATTTAAACTAAAAAGAGTAAAATAAAAACTTTTTCAAAAAAAATGTAACCGCCTTCAAAAACAACCACAAAAAAGGGTAAAATAACCTTCGACACTTTTCTTTCGGAAGTCGGTGGCAAAAAGACAATGAAATTAATGAAAAAAAGTCACCGACTGAGGAGGACTGCTCATTAAATTTACATTTCCCCATATTAGTTAGTTGGTTAGTAGCCACAAACAAATCACACAGCAGTCAAATTAAATCAGGTGCCAGGATTGGACTTTTTTCCTCGAAATAATGATGCTACAATATTAAGTTGCCACAAGACATCATAATAGAGCATCAGCTGTTAGTTGCCCTCAAACCATCACTGGGCCCGGCTAAGAAAATTAGAAATGACTAGAAATTTGTTTTTTGTTGACACAATCTAAATGTATATTTAAAATGCTAATGTAAGGACAGGAAGACAGGGTTTTCTCTATGACGACCAACTCCAATCATCTCCCCTTCGGTCTCCTGGTAAAAGTAAGGAAGTTTGGTTGCGGTTGTGGGTGGCGAAAATGTGAAAAAGTGTTGCAACTGATGAGATGAATGGACTTGAAAGGTGAAACCCGAGCAACGCCGGGTTTAGCTGCTAGTAGGTATACTATAAGATATATATTTCTTAAGCAAAATCTAGAATGAAGAAGGTAGGCGTAAAAAGGAACGACACAGACAGGCAAAATTGTGTCAGTAAATAATTAATAAGGTTCCAAAAAAATATATGGAGCAATATATGTGTTGATCTCAAAAAACTGAAAAAACTGACCATTTTCTCAAAAAACTGACTTTTACTGACCATGCTAAAAAAAACTGACTTTTACTGATTTTACTGACTAGTTTCGACCCCTGAAAATGTTATAGAGGAATATAAAACTGGAAACTAAAGTGATCATAAGCGTATTTCCAAAAGTTTACTGAATGCAATGGAGCAGGTGCATGTTTTTGCGAAGCGGGAATTACCCTGGTAAGGATGGCATGCTGAAAGTTGTAGAGTCGTGGAGTACCACGACTCTACTGAACTGATACTAAAGATGGTTCTACCACGAGTACGTGGTATAACCATCTTTAGTATCAGTTTCGGCTAGTGGGTAATTTCCAGAGTTATTTTACTGTTTACTGTTGATTGTAGCGAAGCTTACTTGTATGACAACGTGATTTAGACGGATTTGCCTTTGATTTGACGGAGCATTACTAGAGGAACTTCTTAGCGAAGATTATGATTTTCATTTCACAGAGATGCAAAATGATGTTCTCACAGCTCGGGCTCAAGCCTCATCCGAGTGAGGAATTGCATAACCAGAGCTTATTAATATCCTTGAATTCTCTTTAGTATACTTACTGGTGGGCACAGGCACGCAGTGTCCCAGATGGTGCAGCGCGGCGGACAGGTGGTGTTGCCGCGCGTGCAGCGCCGAGTACAGGCGCGTGGCTTGTGCCGCCGGTCGCGCGTACAATAGCGCGCACGTGGCTGCGGCACGCGCGTGTTGCCCGCTCCCACACTGTACCGCGTATAGAGCTTCTAGACGCTTCGACATCTCTAGCGTGCGGCAGATGTGCATTATGTATTCCTGGATAGAGTAATGGCACAGTCAAGCTATGGCTAAATTGGTGGGAATTATGGTAAATTGATAATTTGGCGCGTGGTCTTTGTCAGATCTTCGTTATAAAATATAATATTCTGTAATAACTTTTTAGACCTATGTAATAGGTACATAGGTCTAAAAAGTCGCCGTTTATACGTATGGAGTTTAATTAAAATCGATTTAGTCATTCCGCAAAAAAGGACGTTTGTATGAGATGCCGTTCGGCGTATAGGCCCCTAGCAAGAATAGCGGCATGAAATTGTGTTATAAAAAACGTTTCAATTTTAATAAAGTTTAAAAAAGCGAAAACATGATTAAATAAATAATTCTTCAAAAACTCACCGCCCACATATCCAACGTACTATCAATATCACTCATAGCCTTCAGGAGATCATTCACCTTATCCTTCTTCAAACACTCCATATACACAGACTCCGTGAACGTCTCCTTATCGACCAAGTTATCATAGCAGTACTTGATCACTTCACTTAAGTTACTATGCTTCATATAGAACGCTATGTTCGCTGTATGAGACCCGTAGTTCGTAAGATAGTATACACATTCTTTATAAAAGAAGGGGTCTAATCTTTTTTGTTGGTGGTCTATCTTTGGTTCTGTATGGTTGTTTCTTCGCAGTAATCCTTGGGCTAGAGTCTTCTTTGGCTGGATCGTGGCTGTTTGGAAGTCGCTATAGTCACCTTGCTTTATCTTTTTCACGCTGGCTAGTGTGTGCATTATGTTAAGAGCGGGCTCGCTCAGTTGGATCTTCTTTTTGTTAGTATTCATTGTTGTTAGTTTCTCGTTTGTTGACTGAAAAGGTGTAGAAAAGTATGCTATTGATATTGTAGGAAAAGAAGTATTTAATATAAAGCAAGGTAGAAAAATAGCACAATTGGGAACCAATTTCTTAAAGGTTGATCAAAGTCAGGGAATCTCATAGGACAGCGCGCTGCTGCGCATACAAGATCTTACGAACAAGACGTATCGCGCACCGTTTTTATAGACATAAAACACTATTTAGTTTAATCTTGTGCCACGCGTGGTATAAGAACTTAGCTATCCTTCTAAAGTGATATGTATCAATAAATCAATCACCCGACGAGTTATTTCCTGACAGATTACAAAAAACTCTCAGAATTGACAAATTCATGAAGAAGTAGGAAAATATTGAAAATAAGAGAAGTCGGTAAATATTTTTCAGTTTATTGACATTATTATTAATATCCAGTAAACTCACCTTGATAGTTTCAGCTTTATTCAACAGCTGTTGGTTAACGGGATAGTTCATATCTTCAAGCATGCTTATAATTTCGTTCAGCAGTGGCGGGTTGCTCCGCGGTCGCCCATCCGATTGCACACTTGACATAGAACTTGTCCTCTCTGAATACCTCATATTGTGAAGCCTTCTATTAATGAACTGAGATTCTGAAGCCTCTTTCCCGAATTCACAATCTTCTGTAACTTCGGCGCACACATTTAGGGCGTTTTTAAAGCAATGAGCGAACTTTTCTCGGGCTTGTTTGAAGCAACCTGCCTTTAAGCACGCTTTGCCCCAAGCTGCTAAGACGCTGTTTCGTGGGAGCCCTGATTTTGTGGCTATTTCTAGTGCCAGCTCCCATTTTTCTGCTTCTAGGAGGGATCTTACTATCTGGCCTGGAAAAATATTATTGTTGTTTTTTAAATTTTTTTAAAGTCTTCATGAATAATAATGGAAAATAATGAACTGAGTTAAAATTTATAACTCAGCCACGAATATTACAAGTCGGCAACTTTTTAGTTTTTGGGAAACCCCGAGGTTCAGTTTGGCTAGGCCTTTAAACCCAACAGACAGAAAAGGAGTCCCACTCAGCGGCGCTGAATCCGGCAAACGAAGTCAGGCTCTGTAGCCATGTAACAAACGAAAAACGCAAACGCTGAGTAGGCTTTAAGAGCCTATACTACCTCAAATGGCTTAGCAGAAACCTGTGATACGTCGAAAATACTACAGCATTAATTTTGAAATAAATATATGGTAAAGTTGAGGATTAATGTTAGGTCTTATGTTTGGCGAAAACATGATTCCATAAAATTTTCTCGATAGAAAAAAATCCCAAAGTTACCTCTAAATTGAACAATAAAACGCTGGCAATCAGAAAATACTTAAAATTACATCATGAAACTTTTTATACTAACTGAACTAACTATAAAGCAGGTCTTATGTTATTTACTTTTTTTAATTTCCCTTTTTTTCGCCGTAAAATAAATATATTTGCGTGTAGACAGCTAAAAGAAAGAGCAAGCAATAGTGCGTGGTACGTGCAAGTGCGAGCGAGTAAGATTATACTGAAGTACTATAGACCCTTAATAGATTTTCAACTTTATGTGCTTGGGTATAATTAAATGTTGAAGATCTACTGAAGATTGCTTATCGTTTTCGATCTTTCCTGTCGCTAATGCTCAGAAATCATCAATAGATTTTCGACTTTAGACTCTAGGCTATAAAGGTGAAAATCTATTGGGGAGTACCGAGCGTTTACGATTATCGTTTGCGAGGCAGGTTACTTGTGACGCCATTTGGGAGAGGCCTATGTTTGGGTCTGTAATGACTTGCTAGACAAAAGTGTTACTAACTAGGATGTGCGCCGTGGTGCGGTACTAAGTGTTGCGCTTGATGGGTCACGAGGGTAGCCATGGCATCAGCATGCGCCAGGCAGCGCGCCGCGTGCAGGGCGCCTGTCTCCGCCACCACCACACGACCTCCGTAGTTGCTGTGGGACATACCACCGTATATCAACAACAATAAGGTACAATCTACGTTAAAATGTGGGTAAACCCCTTGGAAGCTCCAACTTTCGTTACTGGGGTAAGCAAGTGATGAAACCCACCATACATTTTAAACAGTTAAGGGAGATCTCAAAACGGTGATGGAAACAGAAATCGGTATTGCATAAATAAACGAGAATTTTAATTTATTTTTTTGAAGACTATATGTTTGTATTAATATTGAAAAAACCCGCACTACGAGAGACCAGAACCACAGAATAAATAATAGTACTACAGAAGATTCTCTTCTCAAAAACAATCAAACAAATGTAAAATGTATGCACAAGAAAATAAAGTACATTTTTACTTGCAGCCGTACCGGTCACCTACTCTTTTATTAGCCTAAACTTCCCGTGCGCAAGCAAAAATGTACTTAATGGTTACGCGCGAGAGTTTATTTTAGTTTATCTGACGCTAACGTCACATCAAGGTCAACGCTCGCCGCGCTCAATAGGGTTGTGACTTGCGAGTTTAGGAGGCACAGTTAGGTAGGTAGGTGTCTTTATGCATATGTTAAATTACATTATTAAAATAAATGTTCCTCAAGGAATTTTGTTTTTATCATCAGCCTATATCGTTTTGTTTTCGTCATCGATTACTACATACATTATCGATAGGTAGCACAAAATGTTAATAGTACTTACGGCACCTTACGTTAGAAATGATATATACCAATATTATCTTTTCTACCTATTATTGTTCTCTTTTAAACATTTCATCTTAGAAAAACAAAAAAGAATAATATTTAAAAATGTAGGATGTAGGTAGGTAAAGTTATATAATGATCGTCAATTCTATTGTAATGTTCAGTTAATTTGTCAACTCAACCCTTCCAAACTGAACAGCTTTTGCTTTACAACTTCCAAAAAATAACACTGCATTGTTCTGATGTTCTGATAGTCTCAGAACAAAGGTTATTTTTTCAATTTCATGTGCTGTGTAAACAGACATTCTTACTTTTTTATAGTTCATTATTTAATGCATTATTGCTTCTTTCATGCATATTTCAGCGGGCTGATTGGCGTAAAAAATATGAAATAAAAGCATACATAATACTGATCGTATTAATTTTACTTAACAAAAATGTGAGGCTCCTATCACTGTTATTATTTAAACAACCAAAAGCTACTTAAGCAATATTTTGCTTTTCTTCATATTTTATTATCTTCATTTTTACTTGTACGTAATCACAAGTACCTAACAAAAATAAATGAGATACGGAGCGCGTACTAAACGGGCGGCGCGCGGCAGCCATTTGTTACGGCCACGACGTAATGGCCCCGCATCTTCTAGCAGTTTTATACCTACACCGCGGAGTGAGCCAGGCCTGCCAGAACTATATTTTTTATTGGCCTGCAGTGTGCCATTCCTGGGTAAAGGTCTCTTTCCATTCCTTTCACTTTTCGCGAGCTAGTACATCCTCCTTCATGTTCGGATGCAATCTATCTAGTTCGTCCCACACTCCCACCACCTCCTTCGGGCCAGAACTATCATCAGCCTATAAGTTCACGTTCCTATAAAGACACAGGCCTCCTCTTTGTGAGAGGGAGGCCATAATCCACCACGCGGGCCCAGTGCGGGTCGGTAGATGTCACATGTCTTCGAATTTGATGGTTCTAAGACGTGCCGGTTTCCTCACGATCTTTTCCTTCACCGTTTTGAGAGCAGTGGTGAAGAAATAAATTACACAAAGTAATGCGCCAGACTGGATTCGAACCTCCGACCTACAACTCGTAAGTCGAGGCCGATACCACTGGCCAGAACTATAAAGGTTGTTGTCAAACAAAAGTGCCATTTACCTATCCTGCGGGGTCCTGGAGTAAAGCTCTGCAGCGGCCAGCAGTAAGGAACGTCGAGCTCGAACTAGGAGACGCGCGTCACCACCGTGTGATAGCTCACGTGCTACCTCGTCACTGCGATCTAACAGGAACCTGTGCAAAAAGTCAAGTATTTTTAATTAGCTGGTTTAGATCAACCATTAACAAAGAAGCTTTATTTAGACGAGGCAAGAAATTTCATGCAAGTTTTACTACATTGCGGTATTTGTTTAATTAAATGAATGAAATGTTAATCCGCAATTTAGTCGAACGCATTGCATGCAACTCGCATGTCCCAACTCTGGGAAAAGGCCTCCACCACATCCTTTTAAACTTTTTACTATGTTGTCTTTTCCGGCCACCCTCTTAAAAAAGAGTTGAATGATTGATATGAATTCATAACAATAAATGGGGAAGGCAAGTGTCAAAGTGGCAAGTGACAGTTTGGTCCCAAAAGAACTGTCAAATCAAAGGAATTTTCTGCAAAAAAACGATTTATTGATGTAAAATGACTAGATGTTGTGTAATAAGCTGTAAAAATGATGGAACATACAAATTTCCGACAATTCACACTATCAAAAAATAATGGGTAGCTGCTGTGACTGCCTTGAGAGCAAAAATTGAATTATAACTAAGGAAACGCTATATAATAAACAAATTTCCAGCCTTGCGAAGCCGAGACAGGCCGTTAGTTGAGTTTATTAATGAAATTCTATGATTATACCATAACTAAACAATCGAATACACTTTTCAAAATAATATCTACTTTTCTATTGGAGGTTAAGTACTAGTATTGCATTGCTCTATAAATTATGAAATGGTTCGTCTGGCGGAAGAATTATCACCTGGAACGAGTTTTGTGATAGTTGTGGTGTTAAGAAATTAAATATATTGTGATATTTCTCGAATCTAAATAGAAAAAAGGGGTAAAATTACTTAGAACATTATGATATTTTATCAAAATAGAAAGTCAGAAGCAGGATTATATTCTTGTAATAGGAGAGGACAGGTAAAACATACCTAAACTCAAAAATTGAAACCTCAACTACAAGTAATTGTGGATTTATTACGGTAAAATCAAATGTATTACCACTCCATTAAATCACTTTTTTTCCTCTTGTAGATGCACCGCGGCGTCTTAATTCTTCTTTTAGTATATGCACTTGCATTGACGAATAATTTTCCATATTTGTTTTGTATTTATACTCAATTTTTATAACAATAAATCTTGTTTGTCTTTTGTACAAGGTAGACAGTAATCTGACGTAGGGACCAACTATCGCAGCGCCATCTACGATTAGCTTTGAATTGCCATCCCCATTATAGAAAGACTGTTAATAAAAGGGTATAAAAGAAAAAGAAACGTATTGTGTCAAGTTAAATAGGACAAGGGCAGTTACGATGATAGTGACGATAAAGGCACGGCTAAAGAATAACTCACCTGGGATAGTCCAAATTAATAGAATGCATCTTCATAATAGACAAACAGAGCGTCACATTAGGCGTGAACTCGTAACTGAACTCCGTCCTCACCGCATCATTTCTATTAGCATTGGTAGACAAACACCAGTCCATACAAGTAACACCGCTGCCGGCGGAATCCGAGTTACTACTCAACATCATATCATGCTCAGAGTTAGCTTTCCTATTCAACGTCTGTGTGTAACAGTCATCACAAACACGGAATTTAACACCACTGGGATATGTAGGCACATGCATCCTGTGCCGGGAGCAGGCGTGGCAGACGAGTCTCCCGCAACGTCGGCAGTGATGCCTCCGTATGATCATTGAGAACATAGACGTGTGACACAGCATACAGCGGTCTGTTGAGTAGTCCTCGGCCCACTGCTCTTTACTCGGCACTTGTTCAGGCATCTTAAAGGGCATATTTGCTGCTTCAATGTTTATAGAGTCTATGGATTGCAGCAAAGAGTCGTCTGAAGGTTTTGGAGGCGCTGGACACACGTTTCGTGGATTTTTCATGTCTAACGCCTTTTCGGCGTAAAACCTCAGTAGAGCGTCCACAGCATTCCTCGATATAACTAAGCTCTCAATCGATTTTATATTGTAGTAGAGGTTGTCACCGCTCGGATCTTTCTTCAGACTTGGAGAGATCTTATTTATGATGTTCGCGAGCACATCCAATTTGGCGTTCATGAGGAACTGTTCAATCATTATCAATGGACTTTCAATCAGATCCCAGAATAAATGTCGCCAGTTCGGATCAATTTCAAGCATTATTTGTAGCCCTATTTTTATGTTTTCGAAGGATTTCCAGTCGAAAGAGTTTTCTGATATGAAGTCGACGCATACTTGGAGAATTTCTACGTTCCGCACTTTGGACATCTCGTCTTGTATGAGGTCCATGGCTTGGGTTGTTGGGAGACGCAGAAGAAGTTGATGGACCAGTTTTGGTGTAGCTTGGTTCGTATATTCGAACATTTGCCTCAAGAGATTCATTACAATCAAATTCTTCATGTTTTCGGACACCTCGTGAGCGTCTGCCCACTCCAAACATAACTTGAACTAAAAGAAAATAATATTTCTTTTAACAAGAGTAACATTTTATTTAAAGTGAAATATTGAAAAAGTTCTATTTTTACCTGTTGACTGTCCATGAGAATTTCGATAACACTCTCTGGGTTTTCGATTGATCGTTCGTATATGGTGTACCAGTGACTTGTTCCCATTATTGCAGATATCTGTAAATGATAACGTCAAAGTCAGGATGAAAATTGGAGTATGTATACAAAATATTAGAAAAATATGGAGATTTGTACCACACCTGATCATACAAAGGTATCTTGACTATCCAATCAGAACATCGTTCATACAATCCGTCATCTAGAAGATCTTGGTTAAGCAGGAAACGCAGATAATCCAAGACTTCTAAAGCCCCTTCTGCGGGCCAAACGCTCAAGTTGTTCAAAATGAGGTCCACTTTCAACTCTGGACACTTCAGGTACTGGCAATACTTCCAGTTGTTTGGTATTTTCGGATTTGTTGCCAGTTTAAAAAGGATCAAGTCCCTCAAGTTCGACAAATTGGCACTGCACATTAGTTGGCGCTCGGATAAGGAGTCTATAATGTTCAGACACTTTAGAATCTTCCCAGCCTCAATCAATTGCGGCATGAACAAAAATAGTTTGTCCAAGTCGACAGTCGTGTGAAGGGACGCCAAGTACTTGTTGTTTCCAAACAAATGCTTCGTGCAGTTAAACCGGTCCAGCTCCATGTAGTTATTCAAACATTTCGTACGAGCGTCCATACTTTGCTGTAAACTGTTTTCGTTTGGTGACGTATGAATCTTTTTTATAATGTGCGCTAAGACCCAGTTGTGTAGAACTACGTATGTAAGGCACTGCGGGTCGGGAGCGCGTGGTAGAGGAGCGAAGTTGGTACTGGGGTCCAGAAACAAATTTTCCTCGGGATTTTTGAAGTCATACACCACATGAAGGAGGTTATTGAAATTAATCTCGCTTGCTTCTTTTGGCGGTCCAGCCAATGTGATTGACGGACAAAAGTTCAGGATCAATTTCGGTATGAGATTTACATTAAGTTTTTTACATATGGGTTCTAAATTAGTGACGGGGATTTCTTTATTGTTGATCATGTTGCCGAATATGTCATGGAGCTGTCGTTCGAGCACGGAGAAGTAAGGCTGGTCGGAGCTGCTTTCCACAGATTTGTTATCCTCCTGTTCTAACTGAGCCACTGTCTTACAATACATGTAACACATCCGTAGGAAAGGTATTCTTGCTTTCTTGCTCCCTTGGCGAGACACCTCACTGATGTTACACAGGTCTTTGTCAGACGCAGCCACGACATTCATATAAATCTGATGATATTTCTGCAGTAAGTTTGGATCTAACTCGACGGACTCATTTGGGGTAACTACGTCAATCAGATCTTCACAGGACTGCCTTAATTCTTTAGAAAGCTGGTTTAGTTTACAGAACTCTTTGTGCTTTATAGGAATTCGACAGTCGGTGATCAAGCCACAAATATTATCGATAAAATTGAAAGACTTCTCAGTGGTCCCGAATATTTCGAAGGTAACGCTAGCAATGTCTTCTACGAAGCGTATGTAGTTGGTTTTCTTGACGGCTGCTATGTCGGTGTAGATGCGTACTTCGGCAAGTTTTCTTTCTACGACATTTATTAGGCCGTACGTGATTTCTCTATTGAGACCGCTGCTAAGTAATATGTCGACAGCGTTGATGAATGGAGCGTTTTGGTGATTGTATAATTGTAAGTGTGGATGCCGAGCCCCAAGCTCTATAATATCAAAGGAGTTCGGAGCCCTATTTGATGCCAGGAAACCTTCAACAAGGCCCATAACCTCCGTCGATACCACAGATAAAGCTAAAAGTTCTTTGGTTCCGTAGCGGGTGTCATCTCTATAATAAATAATGTTTTTAATCTTAGCTATTAAGTTCCGCAGGTGCTCCGTAAATGTTACTTCTGTAGCTATTTCGGAGTCCGCTAAGTCGAACATCTGAAATTGTAGAAATAATAAATGCGTAAGAATGAACAGGAAAATATCACTTTAATTAGATTTTACCTACTGGAAATTAGCATAACCTATAACCCAAAATCCTTTTTACACGAATTCCATAAATAAATCGATTAGTTGTCATGACAAACTTGTACAAACAGAAGACAGATGTCAAACACTTGTAAACATTTCACCAAAGCCAAAATCTTTACAACTATAATAAGTAAATGTTTTGGTTCATAACCATATGTATAAGCAAGATTATGAATGGAAACGGATTCGTCATTCAAGATACGATTAACGTCTTGTTGAAAGATGATGCTGACTACAAGGTAGACCTCGTCATAACTGAAGACGACTACGAGATGATTGACCAAAACGAGTTGAAAGAGTTCAAGATAGAGAATGAAGAATGGAGATTTAGTAAACTAAATGAGTATAATATCATTTTTCTTCTCTTTGAACTTGATAAGTTTTCCTTTACCTATTTGAAAGTGATGCTGGAACTGAATACATTATTCCATTAAATCCACCATCATCTTCCTGCACTCATCCCATTTTACTTGGGTGTCGGCGCATCACGTTTATATTTTCATTCTTCTCTATCAGACGTCACAGTATCATTTACTCCTTTTTCTTTCATATCGATCCTTAGACAAACCATTCAACTTTTCTTTGGCCTTCCTCTTCCTCTCCATCCGTCAACATTCATACTAATCACTCTCTTCGCCACATCATAGTTTATTTGGTCTACTTCAACAAATCTCATGTCTATACCATGATGACAGTCGAATTTCAGAGAAGTTTAGGTAGGGGTAGGCTGCGTTGTTATGAATAATAATAATTAGTTAGGGTAAATTTATACTAGCGCAGAGTCGAAGCGCATCGAAGCGTCTTTCCAAAATTAAACATAACAATTTCAACCTTAACTCCACAGCGTAACGCACACATTACTTCTGACATTTATAAAGTCGCGCGCATTCTTCGGAATTCGCACGTCTGCGCGTGAACAACGCTGATCGTGAATCGTGCGGCTTCGCTTTAGTGTAAAGAATTTGACGCTTCGATGCGCTTCGACTCTGCGCTAGTATAAATTGACCCTTATTGTTCTTCATATCTGAAGGCAATTCGCCATAGACTGAATGAGAATGATTTATTTTGCCCATTCTTCTCCATAGAGATCTTCATTTTGGAATTGGTGCACTTTCAAAGTACTGTAACTGTGACTGTAGCACCATAACAAATTTTTTTCTATTTAATTTTTGTCTTTTAACCGTTCAAAAGTGTTTAACTGGCCACTTGAAAGTTTGATTTTGATTGCCTTGCTAAAAAAAATCGTCAGAATACATGTACCTACTGAACTCAAAGGTGGACAGTATCAGTTGCTATTTTTAAATAGCCTATCGTAGAAGCTATTTTTAACTTAATTATCAAATTTTAGTGATAACGTAGCGCGGATGAACTAACAAGGAAACTAGGTCAGCATTTGTATGATTGGTGACAAGTAGCAAGAAGTCTATTGTACTTAAATCTTAATCTATTGACGCAAGACAATTTATTAAGATTTTACGACTAGAAACAGGCATTGAACCTATACAGACAGGTTCAATGCCTGTTTCTAGTCGTTTGTCTGTGTACTGATCAATTATGCTGGTAACGTGTCTATACCGAGCGCCAAAGAATTGAAAAGCACATTTATTTTGGTCTTTTATACATTAAGGGTCAATTGACACCGAGACGCGACGCATATTTCAATAGCTACTCAAAATCTAACTTATTTACTACACGAAAAGATACACATTTCCAGTATTATCGCGCCACGTCGGGTTTCGGTGTTAACTGACCCTAAATAGATTTATATTACAAAAGATACCCAATGAACGTGTTACATCGGAGACCTCTCGCGCCCGGCATTGGTTGCGGCCATGCTGCGGGGCGAGACGGAGTGGGAAGCGGTCGCCTCCTGCGAAGCAGTTATGCTCGTGAAGGAGAAGGCGGGCCGCGAGAGAGAGAGGACAGCGTCCTCCCTCCGCCCCAACCACAGTGTCAGGCGCCCGCGGCGTCGGACGTCAGCAGACGATCTCCGGCCACCGTAGGCGCGGGCATGCGGGCAGCGAGTAAAGGGCAACTCGCTGCCCGACCATGGACCATGCCCGGGTCGACGGCGCGTTGTGTCCCACGCGCGCCTCAAAGAGCGTCAGCATAATGACGGGGCCCCCTCTCATAGGGCCAAAGCCTGCCGGGGTCGCGGGATTATTTCCTTACCGTGACCCCGGAACATAACAGGCTACAGAAGGACACCGTGGATTTTAGTCAGTAGAAGTCTGACAGTCCTTCCTGCCCTGCCCGGGGTGGGAGGACTCATTTGATGATTTTACCACGCTAAAAAAAAAAAAATGAACGTGTTACATTAATTTATCCAAGTAGACCAAATACCGCGGGACTGTTGCGGAACAGTCAGTCAGCCTGAGCGGTCCTGCGGGGCTATTGCGTATCTCGATGTCTATAGGGTGATCATCAAATAGCTGTCAAAAGATAAATTTCGTATTGGTTTTTGCATTTGCAATGAAACTGATAAATGTAAATGTTCCCTAAAATCAACTATTCTAACGCTCTTGAGGCACTCCACTCCTCAACTTAGCTTCACAACAGGTATCAAGCCATCCAAGTTCAGGCGACAACCGCTGGTCAGTGACTATCAAGTTAGCCAATAGCCCTGCTGGTCACAAGCTAGTATTTACATATAAAAATTCCTTTCATTCTTCGTAGGATGGCGAACATGGCAAATTATCGAGCATTAAGAATGAAAACAAAATACGTGAAGCAGCCTTACGAGCCGATTCTACCTATAATAGTGGTGAACAATGAATCTAACTCTGTTATGGCCACTTTTATTGGAGCGGTAAGCACCATCTATGTTAAGACCCATTTACGCTACAAAAAAATTGCATACTAGTTTGATTACATTACAGACTATTAATGGACAGTGAGAGAAAGCGGTGGTGGCCCAGTGGTATTGGGCTCGACTTACGAGATATTGGTCGTGGGTTCGAACCGAACCGAACCGAACTCCACCAATGCTCTCAAAACGGTGAAGGAAAACATCGTGAGGAAACCGACACGTCCTAGTAACAAAAATCGAAGACTTGTGACATCTACCAATCTGCACTGGGCTCGCGTGATGGATCACACAGAGAGGGGGCCTGTGTCTCAACGGTGGGAACATTAATTATAGGCTGGTTATGATGCACGGACAATGAATTCAGTTGATCAAAAAAATACCGCAACGTAGACAAAATTACTTGCATCGTCTGGGGTTTATAATAACTAAAATACACTCGAGAGCAATGAATCCGGGTCACTTAAAGAATGTTAAAAATCTCGGAAACTAAAAATGATAGGTTAATGCAATAAATTGTATTTAATAGACAATGTAATACTCCTTAGATGAAAGTAAAAAAAATATGAGTCACCATACATTTTATTAACACAAAATTACATAAAGAAAAAAACTGCTGATCTCTCCTTAAAACAAAAATAGGAAACATGAAATTTTTGAACTTTATTACGATTTTCATGAATTTTAATACTTCGTATTGCCTCCTCGTGCTTCCATTACTGCGTTTACGCGGTTTGGCATGCTGTACACCAAGTTCCTTATACGATTTTGGGGAATATTCTCCCATTCCTCTGTGAGAGCAATTTTGAGCTCACGAAGCGTGATTGGGGGAGGGTTTCGTTGTTTTACGCATCTGCCTAGCTCGTCCCAAGCATGCTCGATCGGGTTGATATCCGGGCTGCGCGCTGGCCACTCCATACGAGTAATGTTCATCTCGTGAAGAATTCACAATCCTACCTGTATGAGGTCGGGCATTGTCATGCATAAATATAGCATCCTCACCTAAATTGACCATAAATGGACCAACGTGATCATTGAGGATTTTTTCCACATATCTTACGCTAGTTAAAAAGAGCCGTTTTCTATGATCACCAGCTCTGTGCGACTTTCAGAAGAAATTCCGGCCCACACAAGTACAGACCCACCACCGTAGGCTACTTTTTCATCGATGCATGCTTGCTTGAATCTTTCCCCTGGTCTTCGATACACTCTGTGTCTTCCATCGTGCTTGTAGAGCATAAATTTTGATTCGTCGGAGAACATAACTTTTGACCAATCTTCAATACTCCAATTTACGTGGCTCTGGGCATATCTTAGTCTTGAAATACGATGCCCACGCTCCAGTTTAGGGCCGTTTGCAGGTCTAAGGGGTTTTAAGTTAGATTCAGCATGCCGACGTCTTACTGTCCATGCACTTGGGTTACTTCCTCCGAGGCGTCGAAACTGATTGGTGAGTTCAGTTCCTGTGAGAAAGCGATTTCGAAGCATGGTGTTCACCAAGTATCGGTCTTCTCGTGCTGTGGTACACCTGGTTCTGCCCGTTCCTGGTCTGCGTAGGTTAGAACCAGTTTCTTCGTAACGTCGGAGAACTCTTTGTACTGTTGACAGTGACACACCGACAGTCCTGGCTGTATCGCGCTGACTCCGGCCGGTTTCCAGCATTGTAAGTATTCTGGTGCATTCTTCAGGCGTAAGCGACATAATTTCAGCTTGAATAATGAATATAGAGCACTATCAACATGGTTTATGTACCCACATAAATGACAGATTACAAACAAAAGCAAAACCAAATGCTGTAATTTCGTAGTCCCATCTTCGAAAGTGGCCCTTTTTCAAATTTGATTTTTTTATGATATAACTTTACAATTACTAAGAAGTTTTAATACCTTCATTTAAGGAGTATTACATTGTCTATTAAATACAATTTATTGCATTAACCTAGCATTTTTAGTTTCCGAGATTTTTAGGATTCTTTAAGTGACCCGGATTCATTGCTCTCGAGTGTAGTTGAAAAAAGTAGGTTACCCAATATTTATCTTTTCACTGGCAAACAATGATTTAAGCAATATTAAAATATTATTCAGTCTTTGTATTTTATATGCACAGATGTTGAGCTTGGTCAATGACCGCATGTTTTTAAGATTCGTCCTCCGACAAGTAGGCGGGATCTTACACCTTACAAAGTGACTATACATTGACAAACTAATAACTTTTTTAATCTTTTTTTGATTGACATTTGAATGCTGTGTATAATTTATTCACAGGTACAGGTATACTTACTTAATTATATGCAAAAGAGAACGTTATTATATACTTGCCTAGTCTGTTGTGAGAGAATATTTAGGCTTTATATAAGTGCAATGATAGGCAAATACACACATCAAAAGTGTCTAGGGATCAAGCATTTTTATGCGGATTTCTTGAGATTGAGATGTGGCTTTGTAATAAATTTATGATTTTATAAATTTATATGGATCCTTTTTGGTGCATTTCATAATTTGAATCCGGAACTGTAAATCAAATTCGAGTAAAAGATGAAAATCAGCTGTCAATATTTTCCCTATAAAAACATACAACGCATTGAAGACATTATTAGTGCTACTGTTTCCCTACTACTGATTAAAACCAACGTTATTATGGAGCGGCGACGTCATTTAAGCAGGGAAGAAATGCTCAGAGCCGTGGGAATGATAGAAGCTGGTTCCCGGCAACGTACTGTGGCTTTAGCTCTGAATACAAGTCAGAGTGTTATCAGTCGACTTTGGACACGTTACCGAAGCACTGGTACCGTGGCTGAGCGCCATGGAGGACGGTATCGCTGCACCACACGGAGACAAGACCGATACATTCAAATCTTAACTCGAAGAGCTCCAACAATAACCGCCATGATGTTAGCCGTGAGGCTTCATCACTCTTCAGGGAACTTAATTAGCGACCAAACAGTCAGAAACCGCTTGCATGAAGTGAACCTTCATTCCCGAAGACCGCTACGGGTACCACCTATAGCAATGCACAATCGTAGGATTCGATATCAATGGGCTCTTGAACACAGAAATTGGGCAGAAGAACAATGGCGTTTCGTGTGCTTTTCTGATGAGTCTCGTTTTGGTATGAGACCGGATACAAGACGTATACGACACTGGAGAACCCCTGGACGCCAACAGCGATTAAAATCCTGCCAGGAAGTCCATCCTTATAGTGGTGGAACCATCATGGTATGGGCGGGTATTTGGATCGGCGGAAGAACTGAGTTGATTTGGATCAGAGGCAACCTCAACGCTCTTTATGCTGAGACGATTGTATCAGACGTCATCGTTCCTCTACAAGTGCAAATCGGTCCCTTATTTCAGTTAATGCATGATAATGCACGACCGCACACCGCAAGAGTTGTAAGACAGACTCTCGCCGCAGCTAACATCAATGTCCTGCCCTGGCCTGCTCAGTCGCCAGACTTGAACCCGATTGAGCATGCATGGGATATGCTACAGAGAAGAGCTCTGCCGAATATGGAGGGTATCCAGTCGCAAGAAGACCTTTTTTTGTTGTTGCAACGAACATGGGCGGCCATTCCACAGCGTGATTTGGATGAACTCATTTTGAGTATGCCAAACCGATGTTCTTGTGTTGTTAGTGTTCGCGGTAGAAACACGGATTATTAATTGTTTAAGTTACCCAATAAAATTTTAAAGAAAACTGTTATTTCAGTCTTTTTTTCGAACTTTAATGTTAGTGGTTCAAATGTCAAAAATCCCTTTATTAGGAAAATGGCAAATTTCTTTATGAATGCAAAGGTGACTTGGTTTATCGTTACTGTGACAAACGATAACACTTTATTTGATGAATCCTTAAAGAACATTTTAATTAATATCAATCAGGAGAAAAGTTATTGCAAAAATATATGTTGATCCCTAGACACTTTTGATGTGTGTATAATAGACAGAGCATGGACTGAGCCTTCCTTAGCCAAATACTCTCTAGAAACAGAGAGAAGAATATTGGTTGTCCATGTCCACTTTACATTACCATGCTATTATCTATTTTTTACATGAAATAAATAGATGGACAGACAAATTATAAGTTTTCCTCTCTTTACTCTCTAGTATTGTCAATTTTAGGCAGCAAAAGCTTAGTCCATGCTCTATGTTTATGGTAATTATAATAAGAACAAAACCTAATCCCACATCAATAGCATGTGCTCATTTGTTGTTTTTTTTTTATACAAATTCCAGCTGCAACCTAAAAATATTAAAGACATTAAACACGACGTAAAAAAAGAAAACTATACAGAATACGACTACGACAATTTACTGAACGAATATTATGATGAAGCAAACAACGAATCTCGGTCCAAGCATGCGTATCATATACGTAAATCAGGTAAATTACACGCTCTCTTTGTATGGCTGACGCACCGGCCAGATATGAAATAAATTAAAAGAGTCTTGAAACAATAGTGATTCATGGATGAACATGTGCGTTATACGATTATTATAAATTATTACATTACATATCCGTGACAATGCAAGTAAAATATGAAAAAAACTTTTTAAAAAAAAATTTAACCGCCTTCAAAAACAACCACAAAAAAGGGTAAAATAACCTACAAATAACTTTTCTTTCGGAAGTCGGTGGCTTTGTTTTTTTATTTCGTTGTCTTTTTGCCACCGACTTCCGTAAGAAAAGTTATTTGTAGGTTATTTTACCCTTTTTTGTGGTTGTTTTTGAAGGCGGTTAAATTTTTTTTAAAAAAGTTTTTTATTTTACTCTTTTTAGTTTATAATTATTCAACCCAAACTCTTGTCAAATACATCATTTTCTTACATGTGCACTAGAATTTTGTAATCCGTGGCACCGGTATTAACATCGCTCATGTACCTACACATGCTAATAAAATTCACTATCTCAAAAACTGCTGAACAGATTTTGATGAAACTTACAGTATTCCCTAAGGTGAACGATCCCTAATACAACAAAAAAAGAATTTTGAAAATCGGTCCACAATTGGCGGAGTAATCGCGTAACAAACACGCAAAAAGTAATGTCATCCAAGTAGCCGAAATCAATAAAAATGCTCACAAAATAAAAAGTACTGAACCGATTTGGATGAAATTTTATGGGACCACACTGCAAGTATACTGCATCGAACAAAAAAAGAATCCCACTAATCGGACTAGAAACCTCGGAGTAATCGATGTACATACATAAAAAAAAAAAAAAAACATACCGACCGAATTGAGAACCTCCTCCTTTTTTTGAAGTCGCTTAAAAAAAAAACCTATTAGGATGACTCGAAAGGCGTCGTTGCCAAGAGACGCCTAGAAAACCCATGCGTGACGATTTAGACATCTATGCGAGATTGGCCGGAGAACACTGCACAGAGAAAAGCGTGAAAGGATGTGGGCGAGATTTTTGTCCAGCAGTGGTATAGGTTTAAAAAAATAGGACGTTGACCAAATTTAATTTAATGTCTGATATCAACTACTGGACTGCACTCTCTTTTATGGCAGATCCAATTCCTTCTGGGTTAGCTCGCCCCATCTTAGGTGTCATCTTTGCTTTTGGGTTACACTGACTCGGACCTCATAAAAAAAAAGAAAAAATCTAAAACTACTCTCACATACTCCAACTATAGCTGTTGCCAGCGGTTCCGCTCGCTACAACTCGAAAATTTTATACGACGGGAAAATAAAATCGGGATAAAAACTATCCTATGTGTTAATTCCGATTATAAACTATCTGTGAACCAAATTTAATCCAAACCCGTTCAGTAGTTTTTTTTTTTTGAAAAAGTAATAATATTCATCCAACCAAACAAACTTTCACGTTTATAATATTCGTAGTAGGATGATCCAATCCAAACGCTACGTCTTTTTCTTCCAGAAACCGATATAAAGGATTACGGTGCATTCAGTGCTCTAAAGAAGATATTTACAATGACCAACTGCTCCGAAGTGCAGGGAATAGGTCTGTTAGCGGTGAAGTGTCTGATAGACGACTTTAAGAACCAGCGTCAGCAGACAAAAGAGTTGATGGCTCGATTCTGGAAGATCTTCCAGATATGGTTCCTGGTTTACTTAGGTGTTGCCATACCTTTGTGGTGTACAAGAGGTAAATGGTTTTGAATGATTCTATTCATTGTAGTAAAGCCTTGACCGCATAGTGGTTACGCGGACCGGAGAGAAATGTCTGGCTGCCGTACGGTTGCCGGGAAATGTGGCTAAAGTAAGAGGGTGTATATAACCAGCAGTGATGGTAACTGGCTAATAATGGTAATAGTTGTCTGGCTAATAATGGTGTAGTTGTGGTGGGAATGTATTATACAGGCTCAAGAGCTGTTTTGGGTCGCATTTTTTTTCTTCCTGAATTCTCAGAAAGTTGCTATATCGCAAAAGGGTAGGCGATCCTGCCATGCCGGATAGCGAAGGTGTATTTTTAGTATCTCTCAGGAGTCTTGCAAGAGATTCCCTAACTCCTAATAGTGTGTTTTCCGGGAAGTCATTAGGGCAGTTTTAAAGTGTGGTCTATGTATGTCTAGACAAATAGCTAATACAGTAATAATCTGGAAACTAAGGGCATAACGTAAACAACCGATAACTGTGCTCACGTATGTCGTTGGTCGTATAATTAATTAATTGATTACGCTAATAGGTTACAGATATTGCGTAAATGGGAGATATAACGACTGTGGATAGCTGTCGTGTCCCGAGAGATTGGGGCGGTGGCATGCGGTTGGTAACTATGAACTGTATCCTGTACAGTTGCAAAATTATGAGTGACAATGTTGCTTAAATCATTTTAGTTAACCGAGTGTATTTCGGTATTTAGGCCACAGGATTGTCATACCGGATAATAGATATTGCAATCTGCAGGGCTTCAATCTAAGAGAAACATAAACTGGTTTCTCTTGCCAAAAAGAAGAAACAAGTACCTACTCTAAACGTTTGCTGTCTTCTAGATCTGTGATTCATATTCTTCTCTCTGCATATACTATCTATCGGTATAACAAATTTCATACAAATTTAAAGAGTATTAAGACGCAAATGTTTGTTAATGCAAATGTTTGGCATAGGCCAACCTATCGATTTAGGTTGGCCTATGCCAAACATTTGCATTTGCAAATAAGGGCTTAAGAGAATAGCAAATAGCCATTAGATCTTTAATATTTTAAAGCGGAACAGTTTCTTTGGTTGAACGCGCAAATTTCAGGAACTACAGGGTCGTATTGGAAAATTCTTTTTGTGTTGGCAGACCAATTTTTGAGGAAGGATATAGACTATTTAACATCACGCCACGAATAATAGGAGCCGAGCAGCGGTTGTAACCACGGGGAACAACCTAGTAAAATAAAATGGATAAGGTAGGTAGTATGTACCTAAATTACGGCAGAGCGTGGCAAGGTCAAAGTAGTACCCAAACAAATGAAGTTAACAAAACATTGGTTTTGAAGTCAAGGTTTTGCATTGATTATTCACTGGCGCGAAACTATGCGGAAAATAATATCGAATAAAAACAGTTCGAAAAATGTATGCTGTAAAAATTGATAATGGGTAACATGAGTGTCTATTATCGTCCTACGGAGATCAAGTTAGGACTGTGTCGCAGATTATTTTTTTACTGAAAATAATCTCAACTATCAAGCTGTTTCGTTTGATCCAAGATTTTTAGCCAACCTGTTTATTATGTACGCATCATCATTGGTAATGGTAACAGTTTAGATTTGTAGAACAAGGGGGCGGCGCTACTTATTATAACGAAGCCTCTTATTAAGGTCAAACAAGTCAACATTTTTTCCATAGAAACTTCGTTGGGGTTTTACTCCACTATTTGACAAGGTACATCCAAAATTAAACATGCTATCGTTTTGTCTCATTATTAATTTTGTCTGTACGGAAGCAGAATTGTAAAATATGAAGCTATTAAAAAGTTACGAGCTTCTAAAGATTCGTTTTTTTTTGCTAATTTTAACACAACTTTAGGTGTAAATTAGAAGCTAAAGAAGCATCAAATTTCCAAAACGAAGTCCGTACCGACACTGCAAATTTATCGAAGAATTTAATAAATTTTATTTGAAATTAATTGGTGCAGTGGATTTTTCATAAAACCCCTTCTTCCGAAGGCTTTTTCGTATTTTTTTACGCACGCCTTTTACTCTGAATGATCGTGCATCTCACTGAATAATGTTTTCCCCTGTTTTCTCCACGGGGGGATGACGCTCGCGCACACATGAACAATATGGCTCGATTTCCAGTGAAATATCATGGTTTTTGACCATGCCTGCCACTGAGTTCGAGCTCGCGACTAGCGCCGCTTAAGGCAGGGTTTTAATTACGGAAGACAATAACTAACACCAACTTCATTCAATATACTTTTAATATTTATACGCATTAACGCCTCTGTCGCAAATTGTAGAACTTTTTTTGTGGAAAGATGTCACCGAATGAATGTCATGACAGTTTCGACCTTGCCGGGTATGACTGCGATGGCTTAGTTCGTAAGGCGACTGAAGTACTTATTCAGAAGTTCGTAGGTCCCTAGTGCTGCTCGCAATTTTTTTTTTTCTCTAAATACAGAACATTTTATAACTTCATTTTAATTCCAGGTTGGTGTTGTTGCTGCCTTTGTTGCAAGTTTTTCAATCCTCGACAGACTATAGAAGAAGCTAAGAAGTATGTGATCGCATACCCGCCAGGTGTATTCAAGAGCAAGCACGGAGATATACGATACGAGCCGAGTGAGCGAGAGAAACAATGCTACGAAGAATTTCAACATTTCATTAAAACTTTGTAGATTATAAACATTATTAAAAGTTCCCAGATATGAATATTTTGTTTTACTCGTCTGCAAGGTGTTAGAGAATACTCCTCTTAGGCCGGGAGCAGCACTCGTTTGATAATTTTAATCCAAAAACAAAAGGTGTCAGAGAGCAACACATTTCGTCAATATTATTATAAAAAAAAAGAGAGACAAGTTTTGCAACTGAAAATCTTTAAATCTTATAATATACTACTTTTTCGTCAGAAAGAAAGAAAAGTTTCGAAACTATTCCGGATCTTTCTAGAACTAGTGACAAGTGTGGTATATATATATAAATAAGTAGGAAATAAAACACTTACCTCTAAAATCTGGTTAGCTTTGGAGAAGTCATTATGGTATAGAGCGAGTGCGACGAGACTGGTCGGTTTCGCCAGCATTATTGATATGAAGTCGATACCATTGCCTTTCTTCGAGGGATATGCTGGAATAAAAAAATCATTTCAATATTTCTTAAAGTAGGTAATTGACAGTTTCAACCTTAACAGAGATGAATAAAACTCACTTTCATCTGACACAGTAGATGCAAACATAACTTGCTCCACCTCATGTTTGGCATTGTTTGCGTTTTTCCGTCTTGTCTTAGGTTTCTTTCTGAAAACTTTTAGATCCATCTCACGAGCTTCGTCCTCGCTGCTCTCGTCTACCTCTACATAGTCTAAACAGAGCTTCAGGGGCAACGGACTTGTGTCAGGGGACAATGTCGAAACCAACTGCAGCTTCCAAATAGAATGGTTCACAACATTCACCAATTTTTTCAGTCTCAATGAAATCTCCTGTTCATTGTTAACTTCCACATTCTCTTCCAGCTTCTCCAAACATAACTTTAAAGTATTAAGAACAAGCTGGGTGGTATATGAGTTGCACATAAATCCAGCACTACTATTGCCACCATTTTTAGAATTTGTTGCCTGTTTCTTAGAATAAAAGTAGGAACAATCGGAGTGAGCTCCACAAGGGTAGTCCTGGCTGTGTTCATGACAGGAGAAGTAGTCATATCTTAAGAAAAGACACGAGAAAATATTTTCAATGACTTCCACACAGCTCTGTAATGGTTGAATTGATAAAACAAGTCGTTTTAGTTCATCTAATGATGATTCAGTACCTTCAGCATCTTCAACACCCTCAGATGAGTTCACTATTGTGTCAATTATTTTTGTAATAGCACAGTAACTATTATACGTCATCACATCCCAGTTGGAACCAGATTTTTCTTGACTTTTGCTATTAGTTTTATTCTTCAAAGTTTTCAACTCGGCTAAAAAGTCGTTATTTGTATTTAAAAGTCTCGAAACTTTATACCTATCTACTTTAGAAAGTCTACATACTTGAGATATCACCGCAAGAGCACTCTGTGCCAACACTTGACTAAATATAGAAGTGGTCATTATTTTACAATTGTTTTCCAAACAAAATTTTATGATAGTCAATTCTCTTTTTACTTCTGTTATATAAAATTGTAGATGATCATCAGCGGTAGTGTATGTGTCCAAAATAGAAAATATATTTGTTAGCTGATGGACTAGAGATGTTAAATCAAATGTTTCAGCACTGTTGGTGAGATCTATGAGGACCATGATGAGGATTTGTTTTGTGAAGTTATTGATCTTGAATGTCACATTTTTCATGTCATGCACTTGTTGTCTGTACACCTGTGCAGCTTTCAAAAGCCAATGTTCTCTATCTTGATAGCACAGTTCTAGCATATATTCTGGGGTCAGCTTGAACTCCTTTTGTGGCTCGTTCTTTTGCATGAGATCAGAGGTGATATACAGAAGCTCTGGTTTCTCATGGGTGATGAGGCTGAGCAATATTTGCTTCCGATACTGTCTGTAATGTTCCTCAGAAATATGCTGCAGTATTTGATTGACAAATTGTGGTAGATAAGTGTCATTCCATCTTATTAATGATATTAATGTGATAAGTCTATCCATAGAATTAGTCTCAGTGAGCTCATATTTCAAAACGTCCAGATAAAGAATTTGTATTTTGTTCAAATTAGGATCGTCTTTCAAAGAATTTTGTTGAATGTAGGATAAAATGGTTATTGTTGTCACAGGATTGTTTTTCAGATTTATTTTAATGAACTCTAGTGCTTCGTTGCTAAATTCTTTACATGGTTTTGATTCTTCTATGTCATAATAGAGTTGTATGATTTCCTGAGAAAATAAAAAGAATAATACCTATAAGAAAGCAGATATTATTTAATTTTAACTTGAAATTCGTCAAAATGACAAAGTAAAAAGAGGTGGCAAAATAATTTGGATACTTGTCACTGGATGTAATGGCTCGTCTGAAGTAGCGATCTAAAATGACACTTGGAAAGATTGTGGTGGTCCACTGTGGAGCAAAGGCCTCCTTTGCTCCACAGTGGGACCACAACAGCTCTAAAAATTTAACTTACATCATATACTTCTGGAGAGAGTTGGTCAAGGAGTTTTAACATATACATTAATTCTTCTTCCTTCATTTTGGGTTCTTATTTTTATCTGAAACAAAATCAAAAGCTTTTTCTCATACAAATAAAAAGTGAAAAGCAGAGGCTTAGATAGCTTTAAAAAAAATTGTCTATTTAGAACCTCATTATTTAACAGTTCATTATTACTTTGTTTTCAATTGTCATTCTAAACAAATCCTAATTAGCTAGGCAACTCAGAAACAATAGCAACACAATGTAACAAACATGCATTTCACCAAAGGAAATGCAAATCTCTGAGCACTTTTGATAAAACAACCAATGCTAGTACTTAGGTAAATATTTGCTTATATAATTACTGATAACTACAATGAACTACCTTGTTAAGTGCACAAATAATTATGTTATGTTATCTGTGCCTCTGAACTGCGGGTCACAAGTCATTGACTTGTTTGATTTAACTGTTGCTATGAGGTAGAACTTTTATTTTATTCTTCTTCTTAGCGTGTCGATAGCAAATATTGTATTTGTGTTGTTATGTCATAATATTATATTATGATTGGCCAAAAATTCAGCTACGCATTGTAGTTATCAGTAATTATTTTATTGTGGTAAAATCAAATGAGTCGGGAAGACTCATTTGATGATTTCAGTCCCAGTGCTGACAGGGACTGTCAGACTCATATTGACTGAAATCCATGGTGTCCGTCAATTATAGCCCCTTATGTTCTGGGGTCACGGTAATGTGATACAACAGTCCCACAACCCCAGAAGGTTTTGGCCCTCTAGGAGGGTCCCATCAGACTACCGACTTTTACTTTGAGGCACGCATGGAACACGACACGCCGTCGACCCGGGCATGGTACATGATCAGACAGCAAGTCATTTACTCCGCCCATCTGCATTCCAGCGACGAGGTAGAGATTTAGGTCAATTTTGCGAAGACTTTACCCAGGAATAGGGCAAATATGCTAGCTTACAAAGTAATTAAATTATTTACAGAAAAAATATTTTATTCCTGAAAATATCTTTTGACTAAGTTTTGCTATTGGTTTAATTATTTGGTAGGTTCTACAAAACACATAAATATGTTCGTTTTTACAAGAAGCAGACTAAGACATATTTATTGTACACCGAGAACCAAATCCAAGAACAAAAGAAGAGGAATAAATAATTCTTAATCTACCATAGCTGGCGTTACTTTCTTTGTGTATAACGTTGTGCAATTATTATACAGCCCTTCTTTAATCGAATGATAAAATGGAAATAGCTTTTGAGCTCCCAGTATTATGTAAATAAACATTATTAGGTTTGCGAACAATAACAACAAAACTTACATTTTGTATACAATCACACACGATTATCCTGGTAAAACCATTATTATAATACAAATATTTGTTGCGAAAAGGTCACTAGAATTTTGTTTGATAATTATAAAAAACTCATAGCTTTCTAAGATAACTAAATCTCTGAAAATAACACAAAGTGCAGATTACAGAAGTCAGTTGACATTACGTTGACATTTCCTACTTTTTTTTTTTTTTTTTTTTTTCCCTGATGGGAAGGCTATGGTCTTTCAACCTTATTGCCTAGTCTTTCGTCTCAATATTTTCTTCCGTGATATGTTTAAATAATATTGTCTTTCGTAGTGTTTGCTCATAGTTTTTTAGTATTTTTTTTAAATTGTCTTTCGTAATAAGTCAATTTATTGTATTATTATTCAAGTACGTTATAATCTTTAGTTTTTGTCAAATCCAAGATAAGTGTACGTCATTGTCAAGTCAAACATGACTGGAACTTTATGTCAAGTTAAGGGGGATGCTCCAACCAGCCCGCGAAATTCAAATTTTTTTTACGTTTTTTGCAATTTGCAGGCCATTGACATGTTGTAACTTTATAAATATTTGTGTTGCGCAAATAACAAGTATAATTTTAAATACAAAAAATATCAAAAAACTCGCTCCATCAGCTCTCACATAGAAAAGGTGCATCATGTTAAAATCTCCGAAATCTAACTACGATGCACCTTTTCTATGTGAGAGCTGATGGAGCGAGTTTTTTGATATTTTTTATATTTAAAATTATACTTGTTATTTGCGCAACACAAATATTTATAAAGTTACAACATGTCACTGGCCTGCAAATTGCAAAAAACGTAAAAAAATTTGAATTTCGCGGGCTACATCGAAGCAATCACCTTAAGATTTAGCTATTTCTCAAAATAACTTAAAAAACCAATACAGAACTATGTACATAGATTATAAAATTTAGAAGGTTTGAAATAAAGTATAATATATACTTAAAATATATAAAAAAATAACCTAAATTTCATTTACAGTTTCTAATATAAATTTGTACAAATATATATAAGTTGAGGCATTCTTCAGTAGCTCCTGAATGCATTGCGGGACCATATCAGGTTTTTTATAAATTTTCAGAAGTTCATCTGACAACACAAGGCGCTGAATGTTGAAAGACGAACACTCAAAGAAGATGTGATGTAAAGATTGGACTTTTTCCAATGGGGAAGGCAAGTGTCAAAGTGGCTTTGACGTTTTGGTCCCATAAGAACTGTCAAATCAAAGGAATTTTATGAAAAAAAACGATTTATTGATGTTAAATGACTAGAATGTTGTGTAATAGGCTGTAAAAATGATGGAAGATACAAATTTTCTACAATCCACACTATCAATAAATAATGGGTAGCTGCTGTGACTGCTGTAAGAACAAAAATTGTATTATCACTAAGGAAAAGCTATATAATAAACAAATATCTACCCTTGCGAATCCGGGACGTGCCGTACCGTTAGTTGAATTTATTAATGAAATTCTATGATTATACCATAACTAAACAATCGAATACACCTTCCAAAATAATGTCTAATTTTCTATTGGAGGTTAAGTACTGCATCGCTCTTTATATCATGAAACGGTTCGTCTGGTGGAAGAATTATCACCGGAACCGAGATTTGTGATAATAGTGGTGTTAGGTAGTTAAAATTCTTATCATATTGCTCCAATTTTTAAAATAGATGTAAAATTAGATGATGAAGACAAACAAAAAACTTGATGTCATTTTTCTCAATATAGAATATCAGAAGCAGTACTATATTCTTTGTAGAGGCTAGCACATGTAATACCTACATAAAAAACACAATTTTAAATCCCAACTACAAGTAAATGTGTGTTTAATGTAGTAGAATCAAATTTCTAACCTCTCAACTAAATCACATTTTTTTCCTCTTGTAGATGCACCGCGTCGTCTTAGTTTTTCTTTTATAAATACACTTGCATTGACGAATAATTTTCAATATTTGTTTTGTATTTATACTCAATTTTTATATCAATAAATCTTGTTTGTTTTTTGTACAAGGTTAACATTAATCTGACGTAGGGGACCAACTATCACAGCGCCATCTACGATTAGCTTTGAGTTGCCATCCCCATTGACAATACTCACAAGGATGAAGATGATAATCAGGGGGTGTCAACTTTGTATGGGCAACTGTTAGACAGGTACCCGGGGCAGAAATACTTCATTGCCAGCATAAAAAAATGATGAAGTATTATGAAAGACCCAGAGAATTCGGTCTTTAATGATACCAAATAATACTTTATTTTCAAGTTGGTAACACAGGAGCAATTTATGTGACTAGTTTTTGTTTTTTTTTCTAAATGGTAGTTTTTAACCTGTAATAGTCCATGTTTAGGATTATGCAAATATTTATTAGATAATTTTTAATGACTGAAGTTTTTATGATTTTCATTTATCCAGTAAAATAACTAAACGAATAATAGTCTGAAATTAAAAGTCGAAAATATAGTAGTAATTTTATAATTCATACTACAAATACATGCCCGATGTCAACAAAAACCTGAAAAAAAACAAAAAGTTCCTATCTTGAAACTTTCTTGATTTTGTTTTCAAGTTTCATTTGCTGCAAATATTCAGTATTTCTGTACTTGTTTTGCCTTTATCTTTGAGTTGAGGTTTCGTTCCTTCGTTCAGTATTTATAAAATGTTTCACAAGTTCTGAGACAGTGACTATTGTGATCTAAAAGATACTTTGTGTGCTTTGAAACTTTGTAAAATGGATGAAAATGGAACGAAATCTTATAAATGTGGCTATGTGGCTGTTCCCCAGCCGAACATAATGTGAAACTATTCCGCTTTCCTAAACCCGGAGTTCGTAACCTTATTCGGTAAGTAATACATAACACCTAAAAGCTACATAAAGTTGTTCTTCCGTTCGTTTTATATAGTACGCCCTAGTCATAGTTCTAGGGAAATTTTGAGACAAAGTATTTTTCTCGTAAACTAATTGACCTAACAGCAGTAATGACCGAGTGACACTGGGTTGATTTTCTTCATCTGTAGTTATTTTCGATTGTTCATAAAATGCTTATTACAAGATTAATGGAAGGGTTATCCTTTTTCCATCTAGTCTTGTAGATATTCATGTCCTCATCCTTAGATAATTGCATATAAATATTTCAGCAGTTTGCAGAACTGTTAATGTGTTAATGTTTTCACTTTCAGTTGTCTGCTGTGGGCAAAGTACATTTTTCCAGAAGGACAGTATAAATCTTTGGAAAATCAGATAAAAATGTACAATGAACATAGAATGCTGTGTGAAGTGAAAGGCAGACTTTAAAGATATCAGAAAAGCGCAGTTACTTCGAACTGCTGTTCCATGTGATGTAAGAACTCATAATGCACAATGGAGCAGTTGATTCTTTTTGCGATTTCAGGTTTGTTCCTATGTATTAATGAGTACTCATTAAATAAATAATGGTGGTATACAAAATTGAATTAATGGAATAAAACTTTATTTCAGATTGATAATGAACTTATTGATCCGGCCAAACTACAAGCTGATCCATTTAAGGACGTGACAAATATCCAGTATCCCAATACACCTGAAACATCATCAAAAAAATTCTATGTTGTGATTCTGTGTGTGTGAATTTTCTAAATTGTCTGTTTCTAAAAATCTGATATAATCTTTAGCAGAATACAGACTTAATCACTTGACTTGAACTAAAGCAATTGAAGCTAAAACATGAACACAATATAATTATTAAGAAACTTTTGAAATAAATAATTTAATAATATGACACTACATTATTTACTGTTTTATTTTGCACTTTCCAATATTCACTCTTAGGTTTTTTGGTAGGTTCATTCTCAATTAAGAAAATTCAAAATTGAGTTTTCTAAATTGAGAATGAACCCACCAAAAAACCTAAGAGTAAATTTTTAAAAATAATCTGGGATGGTACTCAACCGTTTGAAATTCCCGCGATATTGAGTGTTTTCTCTGGGCTACATATAGATGGCGCTGGCTGAAACTGTTCTACGAAATAATGTATGGAGTTAGCATTCTTCTCCGTTAGGAGTATATATGTCACGGCAGGCAAACTTAGAACAAAAAATTTCAACCTTATGCTCTATGGCCAGAAACTTCGCTAAAGTGAGGGACGCGGGGTAACGGGGGTAGTACCCTGCGTCCCTCGTTCATTCCCTGCCCCCTCTTTCGCCCGGTGCCAAAACCAAAGACAATTTACAAAAGTCTATGTCAATATGTCTGACTGAACAAAACTTCGAAAAGTTTCTATTTTATATTTTCTTACTTATTTAACAGTTTCACTAAGTATTCTTTGGTTTATACGGTTTATACGGCCTTCCAGTGCAACATGTGCAACAAGAATTGTGTGGTTCATTATAATGATAAACGAAAGGACGTTAAAATGAGTTCGTTTCGTGTTGATGAGATAAAACTTGAAATTCGCTTATAAACTGGGATTAATTTACTATATTCAGTGAATATGTGCGCTATTTGACTACAAGATATCATAAAATGTATAATGTGTGCCAGAAAAGGTTTGAAAAGAGGAAGAATCGGCTCAAATTATCATTGTTTTCAGCTGATGAAATTACCCTAGAAAAATTTTGTAAAGTTGACGAAGGTTAGTATGTAAATCATAAATATTTGCCTATCCTATCATTTCGCTTATGCACCAATCTCCCACAGTTTGAATTAAAATTATGATGACATTGTTCATTAGAATTTAGAATGTTAAATAAGATACACTTAGAGTATGGACTGCGCAATAGCTACATAAAATTGATTCCACTCAACTAGAAAGAGGAATAATATAGTGGGTCCTATCTTTTCTGTTACAGGTGGCTCTCTAGAGTATGGCCAATTTTATCTTTCAGTTGGTCAATGGTACATCATACTTAATATTAATACATTGTTTATTGTTATTTCTTTTCAGGTGAAGAATTTGCAGTCCAGTTTCAGCTAAGCATTTGCATCCACTCTATTTATGTAACAATAATTTTGTAAGTATTTATATTAATTTTCATTTTCCTTTCATTTTACTTGTTCTCCGTTTACATCAAATAGAAATAATAATTTTGTCACTCACAAGCATTTGATCAATTTGTTGTAATAATGACATGTGATGTAATCAAATCAAAGAAGTTTATATTTAAACCAGTTATCAATCTTATAATTGTGAATAAGCATAGTTTCCTGAATCTGATCTCTATATATATTTTTTAAATAGCCCATAATGTTCCTCTATTACTGGGCAAAGGCTACCCCACATTTTTCCAAGTGGTCTTCAAATACAACTTCAGACCAGCCGTCATCATAACCTTACTTCATTGTAATCAACCAAGTTTAATGCAAGTTTCATTTGTTTCAGTTCAATATCCTGATGGGAGAAGTTTTAGCCCTCAAAGGTACTACTAATAATATATTCAACTCGGTCAATGGAGCTTGTGTGAACTCAAAAGGTACCATCAATGATTTTGGTAAGGAACTATTTATAAATTAAAAGAAAATACATTTAGATATTTTGTGTTGTATCAGAAGAGACTGTCTTTATAGCTGACTGATGAGCTGTTTTTTTTTGTGGATACATTAAATCAATTCTATTGTATGGACTATTGACCAATCATAGACTTAAAGGATGGACTGAGCAATAGCTGCCTTACATTGACCATACTCTGTAGAAAGACAGAAAAAGATTACTTTTATTAAGTCTATGTAATTGTTTACCTCTCCTTCTAGACGGGACAATTTTATCTGTCAGTTGGCTAGAGAAGCGCAATTCATATTTTAAGTCTATGGGACTAATAATGTGGCATTTTTTCCTAAAAGTTATCTATTACTGTACTAGTGTTAATAAATTACCTAGAAATATTAGGGACTCATAAAAATAATTTAGCTATAATCTATGTAACTGGCAGATGAACAGGAATTTTTGCATGCTGCATTTATTTTTATAACTTTATCAAGCAACATGAAATGAGGTCCTTATTTAATTTAGCTTAAGCACATTATTGCAAATTTCCTCCAAGAGTTAGAATTTATGTTAAAAATGTAATTAATACCTTGTTAAATTATTGTATGTTAAAAAAAATTAAATATCGTTTTGTGTAAGCTAGCAATTCTTACATCTGATAAAACCTGTATTTTATGCTATTTATGATGTAAAATGTTATTTTGTCATAAATATACAACTTTAAATAATTATGTTCTGTGTTTCATTTATATTTTTCTCATAAAGTCGGTTTTTTTAATCTCGGAGACTGAATTGACAGGTACAAATGGCAAACTGACATAAATTTCAATAGCATTTATGTCAGTTTTAACATTATCATTTGTCAATTTGGTCTCCGAGATTAGAAAACAAACTAAAAATTTAATATCCTTTTTGGTGCAGGGAAAACTAGGCTGAATATGGCAAAAAAAGGTTGCCTTTGCCACAGATTCAACATGCGAAAATTAAAAAACATGAACTGTCAAATTCAATGGGGAAGGCAAGTGTCAAAGTGAAAATGACAGTTTGGTCCCCAAAGAACTGTAAAATCAAAGGAATTTTCAGAAAAAAAAAACATTTATTGATGTAAAATGACTAGATGTTGTGTATTAAGCTGTAAAAATGATGGAATACACTTTTCAAAATAATATCTACTTTTCTTTTGGAGGTTATGTACCAGTATTGCATCGCTCGAAAATCGAAGAATTATCACCTGGAACGAGTTTTGTAATAGTTGTGGTGTTAAGAAATTAAATATATTGTGATATTTCTCGAATCTAAATAGAAAAAAAGGTTAAAATTACTGACTTAAAACATTATGATATTTTATCAAAATAGAAAGTCAAAAGCAGCATTATATTCTTGATAAAGGAGAGGACAGGTAAAACATACCTAAACTCAAAAATTGAAACCTCAACTACAAGTAATTGTGGATTTATTACGGTAAAATCAAATGTATAACCACTCAATTAAATCACTTTTTTTCTCTTGTAGATGCGCCGCGGCGTCTTAATTCTTCTTTTAGTATATAGTACTTGCATGGACGAATAATTTTCCATATTTGTTTTGTATTTATACTCAATTTTTATAACAAATAATCTTGTTTGTTTTTTTGTACAAGGTAGACGTGGGGACCAACTATCGCAGCGCCATCTACGATTAGCTTTGAGTTGCCATCCCCATTCTTCCAATCTCTACGGACCATTTTTCTTATATGGGAGTGAGTCGTCTGAGTGTCTATGTAGTCTGTGATATATGTTCTGTGATGATAATTTAGACGACAGTGACCAAAACGCATACGACAAATAAATGAATAAAATTTTCTATTTATAAACTTGTTATTCTTGCAAAACCAAGGTAAGGAGTTTATTTGTACATCCAAAGTAGCAAACCACGTGCCTTTATTTTCTACCTGTGTGGACTGGTATGAGTGTCTCCCCCACGCCTGATACATACGCTGTCTTATAAGACTAACTGCGTCTGTATGTGGTATGGAAACACTCATATCAGTGTTTGGAATCAATTCATCTAGATCAACAATCTTTTTGGCCAGATAATCTGCCTTTTCATTTCCTGTAACACCAATGTGTGAAGGTACCCAAACAAAACCAACTTCAATATTAGAAAAAGACAATTCTGTCCATAAATCTTTTATCAGGTAAATGATGTAATTAGTGTTAGCATGTAGTTTGTTATTTGCCAGATTTTTTAATACACTCATGCTATCACTTACCACAAACCACCTGCTGTGACCTGAATTGCAATTTTTAATATGTTTTAAAGCGCTCAAAATAGCAACAGCTTCAGCTGTAAAAATACTAGCATTTTTGTCAATTTTTCGACCTATTCCTATGTTTGAGATTGGCTCATAAAGAGCGAAAGACACTGCTTTATCATTTTTCGAGCCATCTGTGTACACGAATTTATAATCTGGCCACTTTGACAATACTGCATTAACTTCCTCCTTTGAAGAGAGGTCCTTTTTGTTTTTTATAATTATATTTATTTCTGGAAATTTTGCAGCAAATGTTCCTTGATAACAAGGCAGAATGTGTTGTGATTGATATATATTTGTATTTTTAATTAAATTTATAAAATTATGAAGGTCTTCTAACATATAAAATGGTTTCATACCTAAACTGGGATTTGAATGCAACAGATTAACTAAAAGACTATTATTGGATATGCTATAAAGTTTCAATATAAATCTTTCTTTCAGGTATTGAAATCGAATTTTTAATGGTGGAACATTACATTCAACCTGCATTGCATTTATAGGAGTACTTCTGAATGCCCCAGTGATAACACGCAAACATTTATTTTGCAGAACATCTAGACTATTTACAATTTTAGTATCTGCAGCAAAACAATAAAAACCATATTCAAAATGACTACGAACTAAAGATTTGTACAGCAGTAGCAAAATTTTTGGGTCTGCACCCCAGTATGAACCGGCTAACGATTTCAATATATTGTAAGCTTTATTTGCTTTACTGATAATATGTTTAGTGTAATTGTTCCATGTTAAATTATGGGAAAATAAAACTCCTAAAAATTTGACTTCTTGTGAAATAGACAATGCACAATTGTTATATTGCACAAGGGGCATATTATGAGACTGTTTACCAAATACAACCACTTTAGACTTGGATGGATTGACATTAAGGTCAAGATAAGAGAAAAATTTGTACAGATTTGAGAGGGCGTCATTGACTATTTGAACAACCTGCGATAAATTGGCTCTAGAAGCATAAATTACTAAATCATCTGCAAATTGTAAATTTTTAACCTGAGACCCTAAAATTAAATTTAATCTACGAATATACAATATAAATAATAAAGGTGATAATATACCTCCTTGACAAACTCCTTTTGATGAAACTCTTGGACCATATAGATGTCTATAAAATTTTACGAATACTTCTCTGTTGCACAAAAAGTTTCTGACCCAATTTATAAATTTTTCACAAATCCCTATTTGTAATAATTCATGACATAAAATATCTACATTTACGCTATTAAAAGCTCCAGCGACATCAAAGAAAACTCCAACCAAATTCTCATTGGCCAATAAAGCATAATGTATATCAAGTTGCAATTGACAGACACTTTCTCTAGCCGACCGATTTCTACGGAAACCAAATTGATTAGAAGGTAGAATATGATGTTTTTCAACATAAAACTCTAAACGCTGCTTCAACAATTGTTCGAATAGTTTACCAACACAAGAAGTAAGTGCTATGGGACGATAAGAATCAGGACAGGATTTGAGTTTGTCGGGTTTTAAAATTGGTACAAGGCAATCTACTTTCCAGTCTTGGGGTATGATATTATTTTCCCATAGCAAATTCAGGACTTTCAGGAATTTTTTTAAACCAGTAATGCTAAGTTTTTTAAATAGTATGTATGGCATGCCATCAAGACCATAAGTAGTGTCTCTTCGGGATGAAATGGCGGATATTAATTCACTAATTGTAAAAGGATCAAGCAGAAAACTATGGTTGGATTTGGTTGTATTATTAAATAAGGGTCTTGGGTCATTAGATACAAAATCTGGTGAATATTTCTTCAAAAAATCTAAAATCCAGGCGTCGTTTTCATGGTTATTGAAATTAAACGTTTTGTTATATTTACGCATGAAATTCCATATAATAGATATTGGCGTGCATCTGTTGAAAGTTTCACATAGAGAAAACCAACTTTTTTGTCGTTCAGTTTTTATAATTAACTAGCACTACGCCCGCGACTTCGTCCGCGTGATTTTCGAACTTTGCCTTTGTGAATTTCTAGTCCCGGCCACCCTCTATAAGGGATACTGTTAGAAAAACTCAATCAATATTCAACAAAAATTCTATCAACCCGCAATATTCCGTCGTAAGTAACACCTAGGTCCTAAAAATTTAAAACTCCTAACTATCAACCCCAATACAAACTTTTAGGGGTCGAATTTCGTATCATCCTCTCTTAGTGAGAACCTGTATCCTAAATTAAACCCCCCTGCAATGTTGAGTCCTCTAATTACAAACACCAAAGACAACCCCTAAGAGGTCGAATTTAGTAAAATTCCGTCTTAGTGAGAACCTAGGTCCTAAAACAACCTCCATGCTGAAACTCCCAGCATTTGTAGTAACAAAGTTTCATACAAACTGTCAACCCCATAAACAGCCCCTTAGGGGTAGAATTTCAGAAAATAGTGCCTTGCGTTGGTGTGCATTTACGTCAGAAAAGAACAACCTTGCAAAATTTAATACTTACGCCTAGCATCCATAGACAAGAAACGAAGTTTCATACAAAATATCAACCCCTTGGGGTTTAATTTCACAAAACACCCGCAACTACGTCCAAAAAAGAATCTCTATGCAAAATTTGAGTCTCCAAATTATCAACCCCGAAAAAGCCCCTTAGGGGTCGAATTTCGCAAAACCGTCATAATGAACATCTTTAGGTCTTAAAAACAACCCCTCGCCAAAATTCGATACGCCTAGCACTTGTAGTAACAAAGTTTCATACAAACTATCAAACACAAAAACAAACCCCGTTGGGATGGAATTTCGCAAAATCCCGCCATGGTGTGCATCTAAGTCTTATAAAGGAACCCGGTGCAATTTTTGAGGCTCCTCGCACTTATAGTAACAGAGTTTCAAACTGTCAACCCCAAAAACAACCTCTTAGGGATCGAATTTCACAAAATCCCGTCTTAGGTATTACTTACGTCCAAGAAAGAACCCCTATGTATTTTGAGTCTCAATTCTATTAACCCCAAAAACAACCCCTTAGGGGTCGAATTTCTAAAAATTTCCACCTTGGTGAACATTTACATCATAAAAAGTACCACCATGCAAGATTTGAGACGCCTAGCACTTGTACTAAAAAAGTTTCATACTAACTATCAACCCCAAAAACAAACCCCTTAGGGGTCGAATTTCGCAAAATCCCGTTATGGTGACCATCTCCGTCCTAAAAAGAAACCTCATGCAAAACATGAAATTCCTAGCACATCTAATAACGAAGTTTCATACAAACTATCAACCCCAAAAACAAACCCTTGGGGGTCATATTTCGCAAAATCCCATCATGGTGAGCATCTACGTCCTAAAAAAGAACCCGATGCAAAATTTGAGGCTCCTAGCACTTGTAGCAACAAAGTTTCATACAAACTATCAACCCCAAAAACAACCCCTTAGGTGTCGGATTTCACAAAATCCTGAGTTTAGTATCATTTACGTCCAAAAAAAAAAGCCGTATGTATAAATTTAAGTCTAAAAACTATCAACCCCAAAAACAACCCCTTAGGGGTCGAGTTTCACAAATTTTCTACCTTGTTGAGTATTTACGTCTTAGAAAGAACCGGCATGCAAGATTTGATACGCCTAGCACTTGTAGTAACAAAGTTTCATACAAACTATCGACCCCAAAAACAAACCCCTCAGGGGTCGGATTTCACAAAATCCCGTCATAGTGAGCATCTACGTTCTAAAAAGATACCCCATGCAAAATTTGGAATTCCTAGCACCTGTAGTAGCGAAGTTTCATACAAACTATCAACCCCAAAAACAACCCCTTAGGGGCCGAATTTCGCAAAATCCGTTCTTAGTGCTCACCTACGTGGTATAAGGAGGGCTTATGCCAAATTTCAAGTTTCTAGGCCCAGCGGTTTGGGCTGTGCATTGTCAGATCAGTCAGTCAGTTTTGAATTTTATATATATAGATTTTTTAAGTGCACGAAGTCTTTTAAAATGTATATATGTTTCTTCTGATGGATTATTTTTAAAATCAATGTAAGCTGTTTTGAAATTTGATACAGCCTCTGTACATTTTTGATTCCACCAAGGAAGGGAAGGTCTTTTACTCCTATTTGTGGAACAGGAACGATTGCTGGTATTCATATTGACATTGCAATTTGGAATGGAATTTGCAGCAGCTGTGCGTAAAATTGTACAGAAGTTACAATATAAATCAAGAGGACAAATGTTATCTGTTTCAAAATCAACTAATAACTCATCCACCTTATTACTAAACATTTGCCAATCCACCATTTTGTAATTCGGATAGACAGGCAAATGTTCAGCATTAGAACAATCTCTACAAGAATCGTTTTGACTATTATTCATTATTACTTTTATAATTGCAGGAATGTGGTAACTACTACCAAGAGGACTATCATGGATGTGCCATTCACAATTAAGTGCCAATGATGGAGAAACCAAAGACAAGTCTAATGCGTTCGCACGCCATGTTAAAGAGCCAACTGTTGTTGCCTGACCATTGTTAAGAAGAATTAAATTATTTTCGTCAATGATCTCTAAAATATTTCGACCGCGTGAAGAGTCTGAACCACAACCCCAAGATGTGTGATGAGCATTAAAGTACCCAGCAAATATAAAAGGACCAGGAATAGACTTGACTAATGAATCAAAATTATCTTTATTGAAAGCTGGAATAGAAATTGAAGGACTGTAAAAGCTGACTATACTTATTTCCTTATTATTAATTAGAACTTTTACACAAATATTTTGTAATGAATTGTCAAAATAAGTGTTAATTTTAGTGTAATTAATACTTCTATGAATAATAATGGCAACTCCATTGTGTTTGTTGCCACAATCATTTCTTTCAACATTGTAGTTTTTAATTTTAAAGTTTTGTTCAGGTTTGAACCATGTTTCACTAATTATTGCAATATGAATATTGTGTGTATAGAGGAAATTGATAAATATATGTTTGTTGCTATTGAGGCTTTGTGCATTCCATTGCATTATATTTAAATTTGATAAATCCATTATGTAGGTGAAGGAATTTTGTTACTTAGAGTTGTTTTTAAGACCTCTTTAATTGAAGACGAGTTTATAGGGACATCTTTATTACTAACAATTTTGGTTATTGCTTCTACTAAGATATTTATAAATTTATCAGATTTCATTAAGTTATTTATTTGTACATCTAAATTTTTTGCAGTTAGAGCTGGAAAAGCATTTACATTGAAAAGATCAGAATATGTGGCGTTTCTTGACTTTATTTTATTTTCTTCAATTTTTTGTTTCTTTATTGGACAAACTGAGGAAATGGCAATGTGGTCACCCTTGCAATTTGCACACTTAGCATCCTTTGATTCAACTTGACATTGCTTAAAATTGTGATTTAATGTACAGATTGAGCATACCTCGTTATTGCGACAAAATTTTGCAATGTGACCATAGCGCAGACACTTGAGACATTGCTTAACAGGTGGAATATAAGTTTTCACCTCGTGGCGCCATGAGTCCAAGTATATATAAGCTGGGAGAATAGTGGATGCGAAGGTAACAGCGACCGCTTGTGTAGGTGCGAATTCTACACTGCCAGTATTCTTTACCCTGCGCATAAAGCGCCTGACCTGTACAACATTTTTAGAGCTGCCTATTAGCGAAAATATATCTGCATTGGACATATCTATAGGCACTGAAGTGAGGACTCCAGTTACCTCTGTATCAACGGCAGGAATGGAAGCCTTAAGACCCAACTGATCTAATATTTTATTATTATTTAAAAACATATTGGCATTATTTGGCAAATCGAAGGTGATGCCAACCTTATATTTATTTATGGATCGCATGTGTAAGACGCCTGAAACGCCGTGTTCGCGTATGCCTTTCGACAACGCCATGCGATCCCTGTCGGTGAAAAAACGGTTTTCTTCGACGTGATTTAAAAAAACAACTAGCTCCTTTTTGGTTGTTTCCTCTGGGTACTTCCGACTGTAACCCTTTACCTTATAAATAGTGTACTTCTCCTTAGGGTCCTTATTTCTATTTACATCCCTGTAAGATGAACACGTTACAACCGATTCCGCTGAGTCGGAATCGGTTGATACCTGATGAGGATCCGGTGGCGGCTCCCCGTCCTTCCTCTTTCTCTTTTTCGCCATTCTAAACCACTAGAATATATTATATTAACACTTATACTACTACTATTTACTTAAAACTAACTATTGAAATAAGATTTTACAAAGAAAATGTACAAAATTAACAAATAAAGATTTTAAAACTGAAAAAGCGCGCCTTTCTATTCAAACGATTTCCCGCCTTTTCTGACATTTCCTACTTTATAAGGATGCGCAATAGTCAAATGTTGATTAAAAATTTAGTCGAGTCCAATGTGTGATGTCCATTTCGATTAAAAGATAGTCAATTAACAAAAAAAAAAAAAACATTTCTCGCTCGACAATTTAAATATTCTTATACTCTTCATTAACATCGTAGAGATTCACGGGATATCATCAGCAATCGATTCCACAAAATCAATTGATGGCAGTCCAATCTATCGGATCCATCAGTTTGAGTTCGAGAAGAGTTTACCTCTATTCGCACGAGCGCTTTTTATGGCGGTATATAAGCGCCGAAACAGAACAAATATAGAGTTTTTCGTATTATCGTAGTGTACCCACACTACGATAATACGAAAAACTTTATTCCGAAATTCATAAATACGAATTTCAAAATACCGATTTTCATAATTCCGAACGGTTCAAAATTCCTAATATAACAACTCCGATGGATCATTATTCCTATTTTAATAATTCCGAAATTTCCAAATTCCTAAAGTTTATAATTACTACTTTCAAAATACCGAATTTCAATAGACCGAATATCAAAAATTCCGACTTAATGTATTTTCCGAAACATCAAAAACACGAATACCGAATATTAAAATTCCGATTATTAGAATTGATTCGGGTCCGTCAGGTTGAAAAGTCCGAGTCGGGTTGCCCCAAGACACATTTTGCTCGCCATTGCATCCTGAGTTATAGCACCAATAAGGTGGTTCAACGGAGCCCCGCTTCGCGGGGCTCCTATTTCTATGTGCAAGGTTTCAAAGTAACCTAACACGAAGGAGATGGCGGGGTCTTTCAGACCCCGCCATCCCCTTCGAACCTAACCTGTCCGAGTCGGGGTGTCCCCAGTCCCGAGCTCGCTTCGCTCGCTCTTGAATCCTTGGTCAATTTGTTGACTACCACAAACCAAGGTAGGCCGACGGAGCCCCGCTTCGCGGGGCTCCTATTACTGTGAGCAAGGTTTAAAGTAACCTAACACGAAGGAGATGGCGGGGTCTTTCAGACCCCGCCATCTCCTTCGAACCTAACCTGTCCGAGTCGGGGTGCCCCAAGTCCAGAGCTCGCTTCGCTCGCTCTTGGTTCCTAAGTTCTCCTAATAACAATAAAAATCCTGAAGGCAAACAGTGAGAGTTAAGAGGATACGCCTCGCCACTCCGTGCCTACACAGGCTTAAATAACACTCTCGGAGTACGGTAGACAAAATTACGTGGAGCCGGTTTTGCACCAATTCGTTTCTGTCACTGACTTTGTAGAATGAGAAATGAAATTCCGATTTTCAATATCCCGAAAAAATCAGTTTATTCGGAATATTGAAAATCGGAATTTCGTTTTTCGGAATGAAAACTCATCGAGCATTACATTTTTCGAATATGTGAAAATCGGAAAACTAAGAAATCGGACATACGACTTTCGGTCAAATAAATTTCGAGATTCTTAATAATAGATTTTGTAATTTTTAGGTATAATGATATTCGGAGTTTTGAAAATCGGAATAACGAAATTCGGAATAAAATATTTCGGAGTATTTGGGTGTTCCCAGAACAAATGCATTCAAATGTCACACGACAGTGCTTTAGGCCCAGCACACCGGTGGAGGCGCGGATGCGCGCAGGCGGATACGTGCGCATCGAGCGGCGTTGAGAGCATTCGAGCGCGGTGCGGCGCGGCGCAGCTACTCCGCGCGGCGCGGAGCGGCGCAGCTACTACTCCGACGAGAGCGCGGCCGCGGCCGTTAGTGCTGATCTATACTTTGCACAGACAACTCGCTCTCGTTCGTAATGGATGACATCAGATGACATCTCGCTCAACACACGACCGAACTAGCTAAAACTCTCGAGGCATTTGACCGAGCCACTGGCTCGGTTAAATGCCTCGCGCGGAGCATAGGGGCGCGGCGCGGCGGAGCGGAGCACGGTTCGGTCAAATGCTGGTGCGGCCGGTGAGTTTTAATTTCAAATCATCTTTTTGTAGCGTAAAAGAAGCGTTCGTGTATAGCTTGGCCAGAACGGATTGAAACGGAACTAATCTTTTTGTTTCTGACAACGTTTTAAAATCTTTGATATTTGATATAAACAAAGACCGCAGGTTTGTTAGATTTATTATTGTGCCATAAAACTAACGTAACAAGTGAAAAAAAAAAAACATTCAGTGCTGGTAGCGAGAAGACAGTGGCGACGTCCGGTTTTCTACAGTTTTTTGCCAAGCTGTAATTGGGGGCTTATGGTGAACGCACACCTAGCCGCACCGCAGTCTCTGCAGTCTGTTTTCTTACCGATTCTGCGGCTACTGCGATGCGGGTAAGTGTGCGAGGTTTCATAGAACTTCATACAAAGAATTCGTAATGCGGGGACTGCGGAGACTGCGGTGCGGCTAGATGTGCGTTCACCATTACGGTTCCGTTAATAATCTGAAAAAAATGTACTTAATGCCTGATTCACACATCAGAGTGCACCATAGACATTTAGTAAAAGATCTACTCAGGCTGAGTACAGCCGAGTGCAGCACTAATCACTTTTGACATGAGAGTCATGACAGATGACATTGACTGACAGTGACAAGTGACAGGTCACAGAGCGTTTTGGCTTTTGGCGATTCTCGCCGAATATTTGTTTCTATTTTAATTTATAAATAGACGATTTCAACGTTGTATTTGCACTGAATGAAGAATTCTTTATTACTAGTTAGTGGTGTATAGCACAACAAATATGAAACTATTGACAAGAGCAAATTTTATAAAACATGTCTCGCTTATATACCGGCCGAATATCAAGCATGACTGCGGTGTCTCGATCCGGGAATATGTTACTGTACTCTCTAATGCGAGACGAAGGATAAAAGCTACTTTACCACTTACATCTGTGTCATGTTTGTATTATTCTGATGAAAAGAAACCATTCCTAACTTTGAAGAAAAAGACCCATGCACTAAAAGATGCATTTGAGCACAAAAAGGAACAATTGAAAGACACAGAACATAGGATTAGGCAAAGAAGTGAAGAGCTAGTAAGAGATATAAAGCATCAAAAGGATGTGACTGGACAGAAACTGCGGGTGAAGAAAGAGTATATTATGAAAGACATACTTGAAACCAAAGCCAAAGTTAAAGAAAGGATTGAAGAAGTTGTTGAGGTAAATATTTAAAGTTTCAAGCTAATGAATGAAAAGATATATCCCTATCACAGATCTTGTGATAAGATCATTGTAAACAATATCCAAAATTGTTGTTAATCTCTCACCTGTTGTTTGTTAGTCTTTCATTGTTAGCTCAGGCTGAGATAAGCACTTATCTTTTAAATGATGCAAATAAAAAGAAAATTGAAGGTTCACTGATCTTTTTCTTTTCTAAAGTAACTTGCTCTATGATATTTATTTGAGGGTAGTATTTTTCTTTTTTGACAGATTTAACACACCCACATTTTTTTTTTATTAATTACTTCTTTCAATCTACCTTTTTAAATTTGCATGAAACTATAGTCCTATTTTAAACCGACTTCTGAATTACTGTGAATAAAATATAAAATGTGTACTCAAACAACACCTATATGTTTTCAGAAAGAGAAAGTGTTCACAATACCAAACATGTTATGTTTCACAAGGATAGCAATGTCTCCCTACTTGGGGTACACTATATTACAAGAGGACTATAATGTTGCCCTTGGTTTATTAGTGTTTGCTGGAATCACAGATCTGGTAAGGCTTTGTATACCATTTACTTAAAGAAATTAAATGTATTGCCCACCCTCATGTCAAAAGTTTTATGAATTTGAGCCAATGGCCTGTTTGTCAAAACATTTAGTTTTGACAAACAGGCCATTGGGCAAGGGGCACCATGGTCCTGGAACACAAAGGGTGTGTGAAGGAACTAAGTGGTTTTTATTTAGAAAAGGGGCTGTAAGGCTGCTTTTCCACCAGAGATGCGCTATGTAGCTGTGCTGCGAGGATGTAAAAGCTGAGCTACGAAACTGTGTGACCGTTTCCACCGATGCTACGCTATGTAGCTGTGCAGTAAGATGTGCTATGGAGATGGGTAGCTGCGCTACGAAGATGCGCTGTCATAGGGTAGCTGCGCTACGAAGATGTGCTGTCACAAGGTAGCTGCGCTATGAAGATGAGTAGCTGCGCTACGAAGATGTGCTGTCACAAAGTAGCTGCGCTATGAAGATGCGTAGCTGCGCTACGAAGATGCGCTGTCACAAGGTAGCTGCGCTACGAAGATGCGCAGCTCCAGCTATGCGATGTATAGATTGTAGGGAAAACGACCCATAGCACGAATCCATAGCACGCAGCCATAGCACGCAGCCACAGCACGCAGCCACAGCACCCAGCCATAGCATGCATCTTTTCATATAAAAAACACATCTTAGTTGAATCCGTTTCCACCAGTGCTGTGCTATGTAAACCAATGAATATGATTGGTGGATATCAAATGCATCCGCAGCAACGTAGCATAGCGCATCTCTGGTGGAAAAGCAGCCTTAGACCTTTCAATCTAAATTCTGCTATTGAAATTACTGAAAAAAAAAAAACACCTTTATGAATAATAATTATTATTTCTTGCCTTTTCAGCTGGATGGATGGATAGCCAGAAACTGGAAGGGTCAGTCAACAAAGATGGGATCCTTCCTTGACCCAATGGCCGACAAGATCCTTGTAGGCACACTCTTCATATCACTAACATACCAGAACTTGATACCGCTGTCACTGACATTGCTCATCGTCAGCCGAGATGTTGCCTTGGTGGTTGCTGCCTTTGTCATCAGATATATGAGTTTACCACCCCCTGTGAGTATTCTACCTTTATTATATGCATTATTCCGGATCATAGGTTTCTCAACATTTTATGGACTGCCCTTTACAAGAAAAAAATGTCCAATGCCTTCCATTATTTTAATGTCTTATCTATTTTCAAAAAATTATTCTGTCTCTCTCTATTCATGCTCTCTTGACATATTAATAAGAGATATAATTTTAGAAGGCTACATAGACCATGTTATGTTGACCATTTGGGATTGGTTCAAAAAACCGGTTATAAACGCCCAAATGGTTGGTTCAACATTGCGCGGGATAAAGTAGTTTCTCATGAAAATAGAGGAGGATTTCTTAGAGCCCCCCATTTACTTTCCCCTTTTGTCCCCATAGAGAAACCTGTGTTTTACTAGAATTAATTCTATATCATCTCTTATAGAAAAAAGGAAACAAATACAGGAAATGTGCCTTCAAAGATAACCTTTGACCATAACTGGATTACCTATATTGAACATGTAATCATATTAGGAATGCAAGGTCCTTTTGTGCTGTTTCACAGAACTATTGTAACTTATTCTCAATGTATTTAAATTGAATATTGTCAGGGAAGTGAATTATTACGAAAACATCAGTTCATTTTTAGCCATGGGGCTATCTAAGCACGATACTATGGCCCTGGAACGCAAAGGGAAACAAAGGAACAGTGGAATTTTAGTCAATAAGAGTCTCACAGTCCTGATCCACCCAGGGCGGGAGAACATGTATGATTTCACTACACCGAAACAAAAAAAAAATGCCATTTTATATCTAGTAGTAAAAAATGCCTATTTTAAAGACAGCTTCAATTTCAATAAAAAGACTAGATTTGTCAATAGCTAACTCACACAACTAACTCCCTTGGCTTTATTTTTAATAAAAACTAATTCTCTGTTTCTGTGTTGTGTTGGTTTCCCACATCTGTTTTAATTATCTTGTTACTTTACAGAGAACACTAAGTCGGTACTTCGACGTGACTCACGCCACTGCCCAGCTAGCCCCCACATTTATCAGTAAAGTCAACACTGCTGTACAGCTTTTACTTGTGAGTATAAATCTTTTATTATTGATGGAATTTTGAGGCTTGTCTTACATTGCACTAAGGGTCGGTTTTGCTTGCTTTTGCTAACACACATAAACGGGCTCATATATGGCATCCAATGATACAATAAGCGCAAGTTCTGGCGCGATAGTACACTATCGTGTTTTTATAGTTCATTGAAATGTTATGTTTCGGGTTGCATTTGTTAGAGGATGCTTTATTATTAGTTGTAAAGGGGATGAGGGGCATTAGGATCTTAATTGTAACCCTTGCTCCACCTTCTAAAGTTATTTTGACAGCAACCACAACTTTTTTAACAGCTAGAGAAGAATTTGATACCACTGTCACTAAACACACAAAATATGCCAACAAAACAACTAATGCCATTTTTATCAAAATTTACAGGTTGGCACAACACTAGCATCTCCTGTGTTTGGCTATGTGGACCACCCAGCGCTTCAGGCTCTCTGTGGAGTGACGGCTGCCACGACAATAGTCTCAGCTATCAGTTATCTAGTTAGTAAGGACACATATAAATTTTTAAAACACAAGTCCTGAAAAATGTAAATATGTATTGAACTTTGTATTTGTTTTGTCTACAATCATTTTTGTATCATGTATAGTCTTCCATGAAATTTTAGTTTTATAGCTAAGTGTTAACTAATGATATTTGAAAACTGTAAATAAATTATTATTAAAAAACAAAATCTGTTTTAAATTCTCTTCCCACAGAAATTCAATGCGTTATGTTAGGAGGATGTTTCGGAAAATAAATAGCAGCCAGTTACAAAAGGAAACAATTTATTTTTTCATTCTATTCATACGAATAAATTGCAGTTAATTTTTATGCGAAAAAATCAAAGTTATAAAAAAATATGTAGTAGTAGTAAAATATTAACTAAATTATGCTTATTCTAAGACGAAACAAATTGTTATGTAGAATTCAGGCTAAATGGGATTCTCATGAGATGCATAGTTGTGAATATGTAATGACACATTATGATCTTTAGTCCCCCCCCCGCGAGACGTCAACGTAGACGGACGTGTTTTTGATCTGCTCCGTGTTTTTAATAGTATAACTGTGTTTATAGTGCATAAATCGCCATAAAAACTGATAATCAACAACAATAAGTTACAAATGACAATTCGTGTGTGAAATCTTTGTGATTAATAAGCTGCAGTAGTTTTTTACAACAGTTTTAATAAAAAAACGAACAAAATCTTTCGAAAAAGTGACCATATTTCGGACTTTGACCTCATTAACCACACAAAGGATTTGGTTACCTCGCATAATTACCATCAACACTATACCGCGCCGACCAGTCACTAATTTCAACAACGTCATTAAGGAGTCCGTGGCGTAGCGGTGTAACCGTCGGTTTTCGAGGCAACGATAACCGCAAGTTCAAATCCGAGTCGTCAAGACGAAGACTTTTTGCCAATTACGAAATTTTGTATTTACATATTTTTCTTTATTTAAAAATATTATTGGATTTTTGCTATTTTTTTGGAAACCTCGTCTAGAAAAATGATGCTAAGTCGATCCCCACCATCAACCCCCACTCCGTCTACATCACTTGCGGCGCCAATACCAACTCCGCTGCACCATAGCTCTTCGGAGCCAAACATTACGAAAAGTGATAATTCGGCCAGTAACGATTCCAGCTTTCCAAACATAACCCAGCGAAACAAGCGCAAATGTTCCGAGTCAAGGATAAACCAGGATAACCAATTATCTATCTTCATGGAAGAAATAAAAAATATGTTCCTTGAATTCAAGGAGAGCCAAGAAAGGAAAATCGAAAAGTTGTGTGAATCTGTGGAAGAGATAAAAATTCAAAATTCTAAAATCCAGTCTACAGTTTCTTTCTTGTCACAGGACTATGATGACCTCAAAGGAAAAATTGAACATTTAGAAACACAGCTTGAATCCGAAAGAAAAAATAATCTAAAGAGTTTGCAAAATTTAGAGGACAAATTGGAACGTGTCGAGCGTGGAGCTAGATCATCCTGCGTTGAGATCAGGAATATTCCTATTAGAAAGTCAGAATCTAAAACTGAATTATTAAATACTGTTTTGAACATCGGCGCAACTGTTAATGTACCCATACAGCCATTCGAGATCAAGGACATTTTCCGTATTGGCACCAGGGATCCTGACAGCAGGAATATTATTGTGGACTTTACTAGCAATTTGTTAAAAGAAAAATTTATCGATATGTATAAAAAATATAACAGGGATAATAATAAATTGACAACCGAGCTTCTTAGAATTGTTGGACCAGTAAAACCAGTTTTTGTTTCGGAAAATCTTACCCCAAAGATGAAGCGCCTGTTTTTCTTGGCTCGTGATTTTGCCAATACAAATGAATACAGGTTTTGTTGGATAAAGAATGGTAAATTATACCTTCGAAAGGAGACAGGTGCCCCGCATTTGGTGATCAAAGATGAGTCTGATCTTTTGAAAATTAATCTGGATAAGTGACTAGGCTCCGCATGTCTATTTCTCCTCTCTAAAGTCATGGTATTTTATTTTTTGTTATTGTATTTTGTTATTTTATTTTGTTGTCAAACCGATTATTATCCCACCAAACATAAACCTGATATTTTATGTAGTTATAGCTCGATCTGTTTTATATTCGTAATTTGTTCCCGTTTACTGTTTTATGGAACAGTCATTGTAACCCTTAAAACAAAAATTTCATATCACAAACATATACTAATTCCACACTCACTCACGAATACACACATACACACATACTTCTCCACTCTTACTATAAGCAACATTTTACCTAAAAAGCCTCTTCACACAGTCCCGATCATAATAATATTGTCATGTCTCTCTCTGTCTCTCTCGCCAAGAATGATTTTCCTTTTCTATGCAATGAGTCACACCAAAATGGATAAATTGTCAGCCATTGGTCTTAAATATGGATGATAACGACAGAATTACAAATGACATGGATCTATTGTCAGCGTCATCATCATACCATTGCTCCCCAGAGAAAGTGGACTCATATTTGAAAAATGTTAAAAATAGTTTTAAAGTACTCCATATCAATATAAGAAGCATAGGGAACAGTGTTAATTTCAACAACCTTCTCATATTGTTGCATCGTATTCAGGTGCAATTTGATATAATAGTGTTGTCCGAATGCTGGCTACGAAAATGTCCGGTTATACCTTCAATACCTGGTTTTGTAAGTTCGTTTTCGGATCACTTTAACCAAAATGATGGCGTTGTTGTATACGCCAAACAGGACTTAAAACTTACAATAGAAAAACCAACGCTCGATGACGCTAATTGCCTGGTTGTGAAAATAAAAAATGAGATAGCAGTTGTAGCAGTATACCGGTCACCTTCAAATCATAACATTCAAAATTTTATCACTAGTTTAGATTCAACCCTTAAGTCGTTAAATACTTTTAGAACAATTATGTTAATAGGAGACATTAATATAAATATAGCTCCAAATTGTGATGATCTAAATTCTGACATCTATCTTAACACTGTTGCATCACATGGTATGCTTCCTGCACATCTTTTACCTACGCGCATCGATAGCTGCCTAGACCATATAATGATTAAATCTTATAAACCATCAATATCCTTGGTTCTTGACTCTCTAATTACCGATCATGCTCCAGTAATAGCCTTTTGTAATATTAGTTTAGACACCCAAAAATCCCAGACAAAAACGAAACGTGTCGATATAGATGCTTGTCTGAACATATTAAATAATACTGACTTTTCTGCCGTTATGAGCTGTTATGATGCTGACAATGCTGCCTCTAACTTAGTCAATATTATCTCTTCTGTCGTAGCCAAAAATTGTCAAAATACGGTTATCCCGAGCAAGAAACGAATTATAAAACCATGGATCACACCTGGACTTCTAAAATGTATCAGAAATCGAGATAACCTCTACCGTAAAACGAAAAAAGACCCCAACAACGAGACTCCGAAGTTAATTTACGTCAGGTACAGGAATTTCTGTAACAACCTCCTGAAGAAATTAAAGCGTCAGTATGAACGTACAGAATTTGAAAAACACCGTAAAAACCCGAAGGCCACTTGGAATCTTATTAAAGTCATCTCAAATTTGACAACAAACAAAACTTCTGCCAGTGAGCTCTTGTCAATTGAAGACGACCCTCCACGTTCTGTTGATGCCGTTAATACATACTTCGCAGGTGTGGGAGAAAATCTGGCTTCCAAAATTGTGATTCCAGAGAATGATGATCGTTTTGATTCCTCTATCTGTGAAAATTCACTTCCACATCAAAACTCAATGGCCATTTTCCCCACAGATAATGAGGAAATTGACAGACTAATCCTTACCCTCAAACTAAATTGTGCTGTGGGCTGGGATGGCATCCCTGCGACTTTGATTAGTGCTGCCAGGAAAACTCTTGTCCCAATCATTTGCCATGTGTTCAACCTCGCCCTTTCATCTGGAGTCTTCCCTAAGGTCTTCAAAAGGGCCCTAGTACATCCAATTTACAAAAGTGGGGACAGAGGCAGTGTCAGTAACTACAGACCCATTTCTGTATTAACTATCCTATCCAAGCTCCTTGAAAAAATATTAAACAAAAGACTTCTCAACTATCTAAACGCAAATAATATACTTGCTAATAACCAATTTGGTTTCAGAAAAGGTAAAAGTACTGAAGATGCTGTCCTAGATTTATTGGATTCAGTAGCCCAAAATCTACACAATAAAGAAAAGACCATTGCCATTTTCCTAGATCTTTCGAAGGCCTTTGACACCGTCTCTGTCCCCCTTTTGCTAAGTAAACTGGAATTGATTGGTATTCGAGGTCTCGCACTTGAAATTTTCAAAAGCTATTTAAAGGACCGCTCACAGTTTGTCAAAATAGAAAATCTGACTAGTAACGAAATGTTTATAAACTTCGGAGTCCCGCAGGGTAGCGTACTTGGTCCTACCCTGTTTCTTATATACATCAACGATCTTTGCAAACTCCCCCTACTTAACTCCAAATTAATTTGTTACGCCGATGACACAGTCATACTGGTACGAGGCGGTGATTGGACTGAGGCTCGTCTATACGCAGAGTCAGCGCTACAGTCCACCATGAAGTGGCTAGCCCAAAATTTGCTTACCCTTAATTTAGACAAAACTTGGTTTGTCACATTTGGCCCGAGACATAGATCACAGCCTACATCTGATTTCTCCCTCACAGCGCACAAATGCAAAACTGAAACGAACATTGCATGTGACTGTCTCAAAATCAGGCGTACGGATTCCATTAAATACCTCGGTATCCTGATTGACAGTGCAATGACATGGGTTGGGCAAATTAACACATTAGTATCTAGGGTTAGAAAGTTAATTTTCGTTTTTAAAAGCCTTAGAAGTTCAGCTGAGCTTTCTACCCTCAAAACCGTTTATTTTGCCCTTGCTCACTCTATCATCACGTACTGTATATCGGCCTGGGGTAACGCTGGAAAATGTCTCCTACTGCGTTTGGAGAGGGCACAGAGAGCTGTGCTAAAGGTTATGACACACAAGCCTATTCGTTTCCCAACAGACGAACTGTACGCCCTATGTAAAGTGCCATCAGTGAGGCACACCTTCGTACTAAATATAATACTACGTAAACATTCACAACTTTCCTTCGATCCTGACTTGACAAGAAAGAAACGTAGATCCGATAGAGTCTGCCAAACTTACTCATCTAAACTCCAATTAGTTCGACGACAATTCAAATTCTTTGCCCCTATGTTATATAACAGAGTTAATAACGCACTTAATATTTATCCACATGCTTATCAAGAATGTAAACGGCTCACTGGACAATGGTTATCCACTCTTACGTATGAAGAGCTAGAGGATTTAGTTAAATTTTAAAGTCTCACACAACTTCTTATCTTCAACAACACCCACAAACATAAACACACATACATACATACACACACACACACACACACGCGCACACACATGCACACACACACACACATGCACACACTCACCACGAAATACACGCACTAGAATTAAGGTATAGATGTAATGTATATTAGTAATGTCTGCATAATTATTAAAACTTATCACAATCTGGAACGGTGATATCATGTCTCTCTGGGAGGTGGGCGCTAATAGCCACGACACAGTTTCTGACTAATGTGGCTATTACCGAACACTATAAAATTTGTAACGATTGTTTTTTGTTCCAATAAAGAATTTATTATTATTTATTATTATTATTATTTCACACTTTGACTATTTTATTTTCAGTGTCTCATTTTGTTAGGATTAAAGATCTACAAAAATAATGATGTGGAATGTTGTCATGTTTGGATAATGTAAGTTTTAGTAGGGTTAATTTAATTTACCTCATCCACTAAATAATACTTCAGGCCAAAACATAATGGTAAAATTCAATAACTATTCAGCAGCATTAGGCTAGCTTATGCTTTGAGATAGAAATTATTCTAGTTTTTAGGTGTCTACACATTTATGAATATCAAATCATGGACTGAATGGTTATGGATGGTGAAGATTTAATTTCAAAAAGGCACATACTAATGTCTAAGTTTCAAAATACTCATGTATTTACTTGAAATAAATAAACCTAAATGTAAGTCCAATTTGTTGCAATAATTATTATATTTTAATGACTCATATTCTTTTTTGGTATTTGCTTTTCATGTCACTAACTTACAAGCGAAAAGCAATTATGTTTTATGTTTTAGGTTTTTTTTTTTTAAATATTTTATTGTTATAGCAAAAAATAAGCTTGATTGATATGAGAATCTATTACTTATAAAATTATTGCAGTTTTAGTAACTTTATTGATCTACTAGCATGTACAAAAGTTTAAATTAACATAAAAAAGTAACTGTAACCAATTTCAAAAGATCAAAGACTAGAGGAACATTAACTATTAGTCCTGCAAATTCTGAAAGTTTTAACAGCTAATACTAACCATAAACAATAATATCAAGATATTTGTTTAAATTATACTTTAAGCACGCTTATAGCTTTAAATACCTATGTTTTATACATAAAGAAAATTTCAAAAAATTAAATATGGCAGCTAGGGTATAGTCTGAAGAAACTAAAGTACACTTCTCATCAAAAAAATCGAAACACCTCGCAGTTTATGATTTGATAAGGATTATCAGAAAAATGTGTATATTTAGGAATAAATGTAAAATGTCATTTAATAGTGAGTAGTATGAGGTTTTTAAATCCTAATGTTAATGTTCTAAATTCAAATTAAGTCTTCATAGGTTTCGTATTTTGTATAATGAGTAATTTTTACCCTGTATGGAATATGAAGGAAATGGGTAAAACAACACGCGTAAATGAAAAAAAAATGTAAGAAACGTTTATTTAATAACTTGTATTCCCTCCGCGAGCTCTTATTACTGCTTCCATACGGTTCTTCATCGATCGGATGAGAGTCACGATCACATGTTGTGGTATATTATCCCATTCCTCTTGGATTGCATTTTGCAGCTGGCTAAGTGTTTCTGGGGCTGGATCTCTTGCTCGAATTCGTCTCTTTAATTCATCCCATAGATGTTCAATGGGATTCATGTCCGGGCTTCTTGCTGGCCATACCATAATGGAGATACCGACTTCGGTAAGATAATCTCGTACGACGCCCGCGGTGTGAGCTCTAGCATTGTCGTGCATGAATATGAAGTCGTTGCCAATAAAATGTGCATAGGGCATCACATGAGGTTCAAGACACTGTTCGATGTACCGATGAGAGTTTAGTGCAGGCAGCCGTGGCCCAGACACAAAGGCAAGTTCTGTCTTACCGTCGGCGCTGATTCCTCCCCAAACCGTCCACGAACCGCCACCATAGCTGACCTTTTCTTCAATGCAGCATTGTGCAAAGCGTTCTCCATCTCTTCTGTAGACCTTGTTCCTTCCGTCGTTACCATACAGCATAATTTTACACTCATCAGAAAACAGTACTTTGCTCCACTGAAGGTATGACCAAGTTAGGTGCTCGCGTGCAAAGTTAAGGCGCGCTCTTCGATGGTCTGCAGTTAATTTCGGCCCATTCGCTGGCTTATGCGGTGCCAATCCGCGTTCCTTCAACCTTCTTCTTATTGTAGAGTCACTTACAGCTACTCTTCGTACAACGCGAAGCTGCTGCTGCAGTTGAAAAGCGTTAAGGCGTCGATTTCGTAAAGAAGTTGTTACAATAAATCGATCATCTCGCTCAGAAGTGACCCGATTCCTGCCAGATCCTGAACGGCGCGTGAACGAACCAGTCTCCCGATAGCGTTTGTAGACTCTATGAACAGATGATAAGCTTAGATGCAATCTTGCAGCCACAACACGCTGACTAAGTCCAGAATCCAGCAATGCCACCACTTGGGCGGCTTCTGCGGGCGAAGTATCCATATGTTTTAGAAAAAAAAGTTTTTTCAGACGTCCCAAAGTCACAGTAAATGAAATAAGAAACAGAAAGTTTAAAGACAAGCGCTAAGTTTTAGTTTTTAAACGAGAAACGTACTCCAACCCTAAATACACATTTGTCTCAAAACAGTGATTAATTTCATTTATAGGATAAACAAATGAAATTATTTCGAATTTTGATTTTTTTCTTCTTACTGTAATGACCAAACTGCCAGCTACACAGTAATGTTTTTTTTCATGGAATTAATTCTCTTTTGTAAAAAATTAGGACAAAAACAATAAAAACGAAAGTGTTTCGATTTTTTTGATGAGAAGTGTAGTTACCATAAAGTATTGATATTGTGACCTCAGTCCTCTGTGACAGTAGTCAGAGACACACCAGACTGTAACCATATCTTTGGATAAGTTTACATTATGTATGAATCTTATGAAAATATGTTCTCAGAAGTTCATTAAAAAACAGTATAAAAGCATGGTCCAATACTAATGGGTTTTACATAGTGGGGTTCATTACTTTTATGACAATTATATGAGCACATACATGCACAAAACACAAAGACAGGCACCAAATAAAAAATAAATTTAAAAAGAAAAACAAATTCACTGTTCAAATGTCACAAGGTAGTAAAATCTTACACTTATAATATAAAAATTGTACAAAATAAAACAGATAAAGTGATTGCACAGTACATTTTAAATTATTATTACACTACATACTGTTATATAAAAAAATAATAATTAATTTCTGATATTGGTAACAGTACTAGCTTCATTAAGTAAGTTCACAATGTTTTGTGTAATAATGGTATTACACTAATATATTATAGTCAACTGCATATAAATACAAAATGCATGTTAGTTATGTAAATGATAGTTGTATGAGTATAGGTATCATGATTAGAATACTATTAACCAACCTTATTGATTAACTCGTCACAGATAGCTGTGAGTTCCTCATTGTCTTTAATCTTCTGTGCCAATGACTCTTGCAAAGAGGATGCATGCACCTCGCTCTTCTTAAGCATAGCGTTTAATTTTAGAATCTCAGACTGGTGTGTTTTCTTCACTGAATCAAGTTCTGCATTCGCTTTGTTGAGTTGCTGCATGGCATGCTGTCGCAAGGTTTCATACCTTGCTTCTAATTTCTGAATAGCATCATTATTATCTTCCACTGTTCTCTTTAACATTTCTTCGTTGCTTTTATATCCTTGAATGATGACCTTACACCGCTCATACTTAGTGTGAACATCATTGAATGCGTGTTCCATAGATGCAAGGTGAGCCGCAGCCTCATCACGTTCTCTCACAAGAGTGGATCTCTCTTCAGTCCACCTCTTTGCTTCTGCTTCACGTTCTCCAATAAGAGAAGATATAGTGCGTTCATATTCCTCCATGACCACACTCATTTGTTTATTATTTCTTACTTTTTCAGCAACACGCTGAGAGAGAGCTTTTTCCTTATCTGCATACTCCTCATTCTGGTCTGACAATTTTTTGATTTTTGTCTCACACTCCTCTAATCTTTCTCGTAATTCATGATTGATTTCTCTGAGGTTCTGTGCTTCTTCCTCCTGAGCTGTGAGCAGCTCCTTGACAGCACGCAGCTGTTCCACAGTGTGGGGGTCCATGTCTGAGGAGCGAGTGATCACTGGTGGGGGAGGTGGGATGTTGGCTCCCAGACTCAATAACCGGTCTATAGTGGCTATTGCTGGGGAGACAGTGTTTGCTTTCACAGGGGTTACCTTTGCTGCTGATGCCTGCTGACTTCTGTTGACAGCAGGTGTAACAACTTGTGTAGGCTTCTCAGTGGGACCACTTATGTTTGGTTGCACGGATAATTGCTGCATTGAGTTCACTATATTCTGCTCTGTACCTGACATGGTACTACTCACTGATTTCACTGTTCTCGAACTAGTTTCCTTTTATTTTATAATGTTCACATGATCTCACCTGAAAGTAGGTACGTAAAAATTAATAAGATAGATAGCAAATATTGCAATATCGCTTATCACCATTTAGGCCACCAATCAAGTCAAACAGGTTTGCGCAATATACGTATCATAATTAGATTAATAAAACAAAATCTTGTTTAATACGCTTAAGTCTATTCCGCTATACTTGAAAATATACACGGGAATGTTAAAATATGTGAAATGGACAACATCCCACGCAAGGTGCAATGAATAGGAACAATAAAGTAACAATTTGCGTTGGTTGCACACGATAACCTACCACAATGTTCTTGAGCCTCAGAGCACTAAGATAAACACAATAACAGGAAAACTTTACACAGAATTTTACGAAAATTAGGTAATGCAATAGACTTTAATAATTAAATAAACATCACTTCACAGTGCAGGAAAATAACGACGAACGATGATCACAGCGATGACATCAGTCATTTACGCCACAGATGCTTTATTCCCTTTTGTCTATGAAATCACTGTTCATCGTAATGACAACAGGATAGCTTAACGATATTTAAGCGAGAGCGAGCGAGACAACACGAGTTGAGAAATGCTAAAAAAGGAAATGGAATGACGAAAATGCATTCCTTTTTTTCTTTTTGATATTTTGATTAGGGATGTACAAAAAAAAAACTTTATCTCATGATTGAAAATATTTTACGGTTTTTCCTAAGCAAATGCGCTTATTTGGATTTCCATTTCCTTGACACATGGGAAGTTGGGAAAAGCCATAGTTTACAAAATTAATAAATGCATTTGAATTTGAACCAAATACCAACTGCGCAATTTTAATTTAAATAATCAAAAAACTTGCTTCGCAATTTAATCCAAACAAGTTCAAATTGGCATAATAAGGACTTGAATTATGGGTAGGGAAATTTAAAAATGTATAAAATACGTGCAAAAATTGAAAAATCGAGGTTAAAGCTGTTTGCATGTAAGTGGGACGTAATCTCTGCAAGTACTGGAAGGATTTAAAAAAATAATTTAACCAGTAGAAAGACGCATGGGGTGCTATGACAGGAAACCTCCACGTGCGCCCGTGGACTGGAGTTCCCTCCCTGGATACGTCCAGGGGGAAGACCAGTTTTTCGGGCCGGTGCACCCTGGGATGCGGGCAAAAACTCTTCCTTAGGCACTGTGTGCCTAAGGGGTCTCTTTGCCCGTATGCGAATAGCGTGTCGTGTAGACGCTCCAACGCGTGTCCCTCTGATCAGCAGAGGGCACAGCGGCGGAGCGGGCTTGCGGACGGTGAGTAATGGGTAGCTCGCCGTTCGACCAAGGACCAAGCCCGGGTCGGTGGCGCGTCGTTTTTCGCGCCAAAAGCCTGCTGGGGTCGCGGGTTTTTTCTTAACCCAGGATACCGTGGCCCCGGAACGTAAAGGGCATAGGAAGGAACACGGGTGGATTTTAGTCAGTAAGAGTCTGACAGTCCCTTCCGCCCCACCCAGGGCGGGAGGACTCGGTAGAAGGACGCATTTAATTTTGTCCTGAGTGACATAATGCTTTATGGAGGTGTAACCAGCCAGTGGCTAGGTCAAGTAGTGGGCACTTAAAGTGTTCAATAATCAACATCCTTATGGCCCTTTTGAAGCTGCTGTTGTGATATGTTATTTGTTTTATGATAAAATAAATAAGAATAGCTTTAATTTCTGTAACAAGTAGGTATTTATTTACTCTAATCATAAACTAAAAATAATTATACTCCAACAATGTATTTATCTGTTTTGTACATTTCGTAGGCAAATTCTTCGTCATGGGTGGGATCAAACTCCAAACCTGAAAATACACAAATAAACTTTGTTAGACATAAAATAGGTAAGTACCCAATGTGTTGAATATAAACATAATCTGTGATTCACTCAATTCACCTGCAGATTACATATAAGTTAAGGACGCTATTGCTAAAAAGCTTTCTTTAAAATGTGTACTGCGCCCGTATTATGACGTCTTAAAACCAGGCTTATTCCAGTGAGTAAAAAAGAGAGCTATACAAGTCGTCTATTGCCATCTCGTTCACGGTTTTAAGACGTCATAATACGGGCCCTGATCTTACGAGTACGTACTTCACAAAAGTAAGAGTGATGATGAGGTAGTTCCACGATATAGCAAAGTCAAAGTCAAATCATTTATTTTAAATAGGCCATCAGTGAGGCACTTTTAAACGTCGAATATTAAAATTAAGGAAAGGGATGGGATGGGATTGATTCTACACCCATTCGCTAAGGTAGGTTGTATGGAGAAGAATGGGCAAGAAACTCCATACTTACTCTTTTTAAACATGTTTTACAATTTTTTTATAACATCATTTGAAATAATATATAATGTGGAAGCAATGTACCTTGAAAATATAGACTAAATATTATAAAAAAAAATATAATAATAATAATAAGAATTTAAAAAAGCAAAAGGTGCATGGTGTTCACATTTTAACAAAATATTGCAATCAAAGCTATTTTACAAATATAAGAAGTGTGTGAGCATTCGAATATCAACCAGCTTGTTTCTGCTTAAGCCCTACATTGTACTATGGAGCAGGACCGGCATGTTTCCAGACATTATCTTACCTACGTATTCGATTTCTAAATCGAATCGACCGTTGATTTTATCTCCGCACGATATACCGAAGTGCGTGACTCTGTCAAATCTCATCCTTGTTTGTTTGTCTTGTAGACGTCCTTTCGATCCTAGCACGAACTTCGAGAATGGTATCTGTAAACATTGCAACAGATGAAATGGTATACGGAATTCATTAGAAATATAGGAGAACCACCGCAGTTTTCTATAGATGCTGATCGAGCTGGATAAATAAAGGCGAATTCCATATAAGCGGAAAAGACGTCATTCAGTCGTTTCAGCGCCGCGTTGAGTCATAGTATAGAGTAGGGAATCGAGAACCGGTCCTTGTTGGAAGTCCCGGGATTTTCGGGACAGGCGTCCAAGGAACCGGGAAATCCCGGGATTTTCGGGACTTTCGGGACAAAAATTCATTTTTTCCATCGCATTAGAAAACAATGAAAATAATAACATTACTTAAGGGCATAGTATTTATTCTGATTAAAATCATACAACCAGCTTATTCGTCGGCCTCATGGACATGGGTTTCTTTTCTATTCAGAGGTGGCAAATCTATTCACTCTAACTGTACTAACTATAATAATTTAAATGGATGGAAACTTGCAGTTCAACTAGATGTCCAATACTGGACATTAGATGTAATGCAAGTAGGCCGGTGAAAAGAGGTTGTAGAATTCATGAGTTCGACCTATTTTAGGTCTCATCAAAGCCACGAGCAAACCCAATAAAAAAAAACGAAAAGAGGGTAAGCTTGCGTCGATGAGATGAGCTAAGCTGTAGAGTAACCATCCACCAGTTTCACGTTGCCAATTAGTCTAAGAAGCTCTGCGTTCCCCTAGGTCTAGTGCAGTAAGTTGTATTTATCTGAGCCATCCCAATGATTAAGTTGAGTAAGGTTGCTGCAATACTCCGTAATGCTTCTGCTCCACCTGGGTTAGCGTTAACGTTAATGATAATGGCCAACTACTTGTTAATTAAGGCGTTAAAAATGCGCGTTGGCTACATTTAGGTTACTATGCCGTTAAGAGTTAATTCTTCGAGAAGTCACGCGTCAAAATGGAGGTTAAAGTAAGACACACAATGGAGCTTGAAGCAGTTACACTAGTTGCAACAATGAGCGTCATAAATTATTTTATGCATTTTAGACTGGATAACCACGCATCGGATAGCCACGCATCACTAACTGCCGAGCGATTCTTATTATGTGATTGCAGCTTTGGATTCCAAAGGCACGGCTCTGATTGAAAAAGTTCTAAAAACTCTAAAGCTTTCTCATTCGACCACTCCATTGTCGTTCTCGTAAATGCAGTTCCCGCCTAAAACAAAGTACATTCGTCCTTGCTGTGCGCGCGCGTCCCGCAGAATGAGACGGCGTTAATGTAGCCAACATCGCTTAGCGCGCTGAACTACGCGCTAAAACTCTTTGATGTGTCCAAAAAACCGACACCCGAGCTATCGCTTAACGTTTAATGCCATTAGTAATGCCGTTTGTAATTTAACAAATTAAAACGTTGGCCACATTTACGTAACGCCTAAATTAACGTATTAATTTACGCGTTAAGACGCAGGTGGAGCAGTAGCATAAGAAAAAACATAAGAAAATTTGAATTTCGCGGGCTACTACGACGCAATCACCTTATGCAGAAATGGGCTTGCACATAGGCTATCCAGGTGTAAGGTATCGCTTCACTCTATTTAGGATGCCCACGTCAAAGTTGACACTGGATGTCAGCTCCATGCCCAGAAGCTCAAGGTCATCAGTTACAGAAACAGGAAAAATAGGAGTTGGTCCAAATTACTCTATAAAAGATGTAGTTTCGATTTACTCCTACTTCACTAAGGATATATACGCCTGTATGTTGATGGCGTTAAAAGAGAGAAGTTTCTTGTTCGGTCACTGGGATACTAAGTATCAAATCTGTTCGCTCTACCATGGTCTCTCTGAAGCAATGAACTTCATCTCCACTGGATTTTGCAGTGGGCAAGTATGTCACTGAAACAGTACTGTTATCTACCTATCCAACAATACCAGGCTGAAGTGGGTAAGAAATGTGTAGCAAAATAAGAGTTGCAAAGAAAACAGGTAACTGTTGAACTCCAGAGTCAATAACCAGAAGCTCAAAGGATCAGTCATCAACGACTACTCTGATTGATCGTTTACTAAGAAAGTCTGATATCCAGCTACAAAAATCAACTGGGATACCAAAAGCAAGAAAGCTTTTTCTCTCGAGACCCTGTCAAAGGCTTTCGAGATATAACCTTCTCTGTCAACCACACCTGTATCTGAACATGTTATCCCGTATATAACGACGAAGTAAATAAATACCTTACATCCAATTTGATTCTTTTGTTCTATAAAAGAATTGACAAGTTTAAACAAAAGATTTATACTGTTTTTCTGAGTCCCGAAAATCCCGAATTTCCCGGTTCTCAGTTTCACTTCCCGGGACTTAAATTATGCTTCAAGAACCGGGAAATCCCGGGATTTTCGGGACCGGGATTTCCCGGTTCGATACCCTAGTATAGAGATAACAGGTATATTTATTCATTTATTTCTGTATTTCTAGAGAAAACCGTTACGAACATAATTTTATTGCACTGCAGCATTAGACTTGAAAGCATTTTCTACGCAATCACTCATTTAAAATTATTCCATTACTAATGCATTCACGACACATCGCCGTTACTTAATTAAACATACCTTGGAAATCTGCCAGTAAGGTCCACCTCGCGTATATAGCACGTAGTGGTATATATCGTTCCACGTAATGTCGTAGTACCCTTCAGTTGATATGTTCAGGAGATAGGACCGGCCGTCGCCCCTTACTTTGAGTACAAGAGTGTTGTATAAGTGCCAGTCGAATGTTGTGGGGCGCTTGAATGATTTCTGAAAAAAATAATGGTTATACTGGTAATCAGTCTCGGTAATCTCCTTAATCTAGGTTAAATAGTTTTTAAGCTGTGAGGGGCTAAAATGTGGCTCCAAATGGTTCGTGTAATATTACATACTGTGAGTCGCGCGCCTATATTCCTACCCGGATTAGGCGCACAATGCCACATTCGCAAAATGACATTTCCAAATTTCGCAAAATGCCACATTCTCAAATTGTCATATTCCGAAAACGCCACATCGCAAAACGTCACATTAGCAAAAAGCCATTTTCGCAAAATGTCATATTCGCAAAATGCCACGCAAAATATCATTTTCGTACAATGTCAAACAATCAAAATATCTAAATGTCACTTGGGAAATAGTAAATTTTTTATATAAACGGTCAGTCCACTCCGAGATTTGTTTGATTTTAGATTTTAGACTTGATTAAGCAAATCTTATATCAATGTTGCAAATCAATTAACCCTAAAGGTACCATGGCGCATGCGGAAAATTACTTTGATTGAGTCATAATTCTAATTATTCTTCTGACATTAATTATACAGGCTGATCCAAGCCAGATGGATATAAAATTTTTTTAGATAGTTCGCCTAGGGACCTATTTGTACCCGCCAGGAAAACAAATCGCTAGTCACCCGCTTACAAGATATATTTTTTTTTGTAATATTGGAAATATCACCACTTTTAATGTTTTCATTATTTTTTATTTACTTTTTAAATGAAAAATTATATTATATTTTTATTTTAGGTGCTTACTTAGACATTGCACTCTCTCAGAAAGAAAAAATTCAGATTCAGAAATTCGGTCTGCAAATTTGAAGTGCATTTAATTTCATATCAATGCAAGAATAATTACTTTTCTTGAAATCGACAGATTTTTCGTAAACTCCAATTAAAATTTAAAAAAAAAAATCCTGGTGGGGTACAAATAAGTCCCTAAAGAGACTACCTACAAAAAAAAGTTTATCCATTTGGCCTGGACCACCCTGTATGTATGATATATCATTGTATTACACTTGCATCTAATCATTGTAATGTTTAAATTGTTACAGAAAAATTAAGAAGGGTACTTCCTATAAAAAAAAAATATTAATTTACTCACAAGGAAAATAAAATTAGTGTAATGACAATTAGACTATGTTATCCTATTATCGACATACCTAAATAGTATTTCAGATTACATTTTTAATTTATTTTATAATAAAATATACGAAAATGAATAAATAATGAGATTAAAATATACGTTATTAAATTAGTTTTTTTTTTATTCATAAATCATCGGACTAGGAGTCACTAAGTGGCTTAAACTTTTAAGAACGTGTCATTTTGAGAATGTGTCATTTTGAGAAATGACATTTTGCGAATGTGTCATTTTGCTAAAGTGGCATTTTGCTAATGTGGCATATTGAGAAATGACATTTTGCGAATGTGTCATTTTGCGTCAATACCTATGTCATTTTGCGAATGTGGCATTGTGCGCCTAATCCTCCTACCCATTTTCGAAAATATAGTTACGATACGAATGCGTTTAAGTTATAGACTACAAATAATAAAAGTTTAAAGAATGATCATTAATTAAGTGTACCAATTTTCAACTGAATAGATTCAGTAGATTCCGAGTAAATCTCTGACAGACAGACGTTCAAATTCTATAAGGATTCAACTTTCTCATTCAGATATAGGTACGGAATCCTAACCCTAAATAAGATGTTATACTAAAAAAATATTAAGTCCACCTGTGTTACGCGTAAACGAGTACACAGGGCGAGGGGTGACTCAGCTATTATATGTATTACTAAGCCAACAAACGGTCTATGCTATTCTCTATTAGAAATCTCATCGCTGGACTGTACAGCCACGAGAAATAGTATGTATACACTAAGCACTATTTTACGAGTAAATTGCGTTTGAAGTTTCTTAAGTGTTTACATGTAATTGCTCGTGACTGTACGATGTGCTCTTCGACCCTATATACAAAATAATGTACTCTATGTCTTCGACTCTTTGGCTTTGAGATCGTCGCGCGTTGGATCGTGCAGCGTAGCAAAAGAGAGAATAGCAAATCGTCACTACGTGGCGATCGCGTGAGCGTTGCGGCTGCGGTGTCAAAAGGTTTATAGAGAATAGTACTGCGAGACGGTTGGCGTAATGATTGTGGGTTTGATTCCCGCACGGATAAATATTTGTGTACCTACAGGTAGTTATTGCGGACGTGGTTCTTTGTGTCTGAGTTTAAGTGTAAACACAAAGTTGTAAACACAACCCACTTTATAGGAGCAATTTCTAGAACAGGGTAAACTTTTAAAAAAGTGAATCTTCGTCAAACTTAAAAATATTAATTCCTCATCGATAATGTTATTTTAAGTTCCTCATATAAAGAGGTGTACTTGTAGTACCTATTTAAACCAGGAATAGAACACAGAACCTTGAGCTTGGCAGTCAAGGTTGACCTACTTCTCGAACCACTTCACAGAGGCCGGCGCACGGTATTTCGCCTAGAACATGCTAGGTGGACAAAATTCAAGTTTTCATTTCCAGGAAATCTTAATTGCATAACACAAACAACACCCCCAAACTCCAAATTCCGAGAAAAAGTTGTTTTTCAAATGCTTAACTGATGAGTCATAGAGTTCAGAAGTCAGGTAATGAGTTTAATGCAAGCGTTCCGGTCAATCAGTTGCAACTTAGCGACACTTTTGTGCACATCTCATAGTGGTTTATAGTGAAATTGTGAAAGTTTTTTGTGATGGATATTAATACTGAGGGTATGTACTATTATTCAATATATTATTTTTATCAGAATCTATTAAAATGAATTTTTAGCATTTTTTTAACTTAATGCATAAATTTTAGCGTTATTTTTTTCATAAAGAAAACTTTGAACGTTCCGGAAGTACATTGATTCGCCTCTATTCGGGCTAGTTTTTAGATATATTGTAGGTATAACTGTATAGTTTGTAAAAATACACATATTGTTCAGCACACTTCAGTACATCATATATTTTTCTTTTTTTTTTCAGAACACGTTTACTCTATTTCAAGGGAAGCCTTTTTTGAAGAGTGGTTAAAACACACGAGAAATGATAAAAGGTCGCGTATTTATGACTATCTTTCTTCAAAATTTCACTTTGCTGACATTACTGAAAGCAGCCAAAGAGAAATAAAGTTGAAAATATCCAACTTTTCTACTAAGATATGGTTGGCTTCGGGAAAATCGAAGAAGCGTGTTTTACAAATAAGACTTGACTGGATGAAGGAGACATACAGTTTAATGTGAGTTCTTTAGCCCCACAACCTTCGACATCGAGTGCGGCTGTGACATCAGCAGGAAGGATGACCTCGCAAAGATTTCGAGGAATCGTCGTTTAAGACGAAGAAACGTCGAGTCGTGGATCTCGTAGAATCTCGAAGTGCCAGTGAATTAGTGACTGCTGCCGAAATTGCTATGCGTTCAGAAGGGCAAAGAAAAGTTGCCCATGTGATTAGAGACATTAGTGAGAGCCCAGATAATAATTATTATTAATTCAAAAAATACCAGTTCCGTTAATCCTAGGCAGTTAAGTGGTGACGAAGCCTTAGCATACTATATAGATTCTAAGTCAACAACACATGCTTACAAACAAACTAGGAAGTGGTCCATAATGGCAAGAAGCACGTAACAAAGATTGCCGCAGATTTAGGGAGTACAACACCCGCAAGTGCTCACGTGTTGCCACGAATAGAGACTTGCTGTCCATGTTAATAATAACATCTGACCCTTTGATTAATAGCCTTCGTGAGATTTCCCAAAAAAAAGCCGGAAAAAATATGTGCAGAGTTATTAAAGTTAATTGTAAGCCCGACCATAGTAGCATCAAGACCGGAAACGTCATCATATTGTCGCACATTGACACAAAATGATGACGATTCACCAGAAGATTTTGATGATGATTATGATGATTAGGTTTAGGTTAAGTTAATTTGTATAGTAGGTATTTATTTATTTAATGCAATTTTGTTGTTTGTTTATGATTTTTAAATATTTTTTTCTGTTTTATATATTTTTTTTTGTTTTTTGCTAGAAAATCATACCAAAAACTATTAATAATGGCTCAATATGACTACTTATATACAGGGTGTTTTGGACAGCTTGGCAGAAACGAAAAGTATGAATTCAGACTGGTATTGTTAACATTTTTACAGTGAAATATTTTCCCGGAAATGATAGGTGAACGTTTTTCAATTTTCAATTTTATTTCGGCTACGCAATGTATAACGAACATTGCGATACGCGCGCGGCTTTATACCCCGCGCAACTTTATACCCCGCGCCTTCCCCGCGCGTTGTTCATTCATACTAATAAGTACTTCGGGACGTTTGGAATAAATACATAATACAATACACGCACAAACACACATAACAATTTTTTTTAACACAAATGCAATACCTATCGAAAATTAAAATACTTAGTCACTTACCTAAATTACTGTCTCTCGGGTCGTATAAGGCTTGGTTCGAAGTGGTTGCCTCCGAGCTGCACACACAATTGTGCTCGACGCAGGGTTTCGGCATGGAGACGAGGCATCATTGTCACATCCTCATTGATATGATGGTTCAACGATGCGAAAGCGTCTCTTATGCGCTGCTCCATTTCGGCCGCGGTATCACACTCCGTCACATACACCCGTTCTTTGATATAACCCCACAGGAAAAAGTCCAATGGGGTTAGGTCAGGCGAGCGAGGCGGCCATGCATGTGGCCCGAATCTCCCAATCCATCGGTTTGAAAAAGTACGGTCCAGGTGCTGTCGGACTGGAAGTACCACATGCGGCGGGGCGCCGTCGTGCTGAAACCAGATGGAAGGTAGTTGAGCTAGGGGTTCGTTCTCCATACGATCTTGCTCTTGATCTAGCTCAGCCCGCAGAATGTCCATCATGGCTTCAAAATCCTGCTGTAGAAATTCGCAATAACGCCGGCCGTCCATTCTAGTTGGCAAAAACACGGGACCCAAAATACGGTTATGATACACGCCAGCCCACACATTCAGAGACCACCGCGTCTGATGACCCGTCTGCTGCATTGCGTACGGGTTGTGGCGTGCCCAAATGTGAGCATTCCGCCGGTTCCACATACCGTTTCGTGTAAAGGTCGATTCATCGGTCCAAATCACCCGAGAAACGAATTGGCGGTTTAGCTGCTGCCGCTGTATCAACCATCTGCAATACGCTAGTCGACGGGTTGAGTCGCCAGGTACCAGAGCCTGCACTTTGTGGATCCGATATGGACGTTGCTTGTCCTTTCGGAGGACTTTGTGCACAGCCCTATGTGAAACCCGGGGTCCGTGATTACGCCTTAGAAGTTTTGCAGCGGTACGGGTTCCCAAACGCGGATTTCGACGGACAACATCTAAAATCGCCTGCTCAGTACGAGCACTGATTGTCCTTCCAGCACCTTCCTGCCGCGGCACAATAGGTACATTTTCTAAAACACGTTGATATGCCCGTGTGATAGTACGACTATTAGCTGGATGTCGTACATTTGGGTATTTTTGGACATAGAGCCTTAATGCCAACGACGCGTTTCCTCTAGCTTCACCCAAGCACATTAACATCTGGCCATATTCGCGAGCACTAAACGTTTCATTACGCCGATTCATGACGATAGTCAACACAGAAACACAACACAAAAACACACAACTCAACGCACAACACAGTCCCGAACTCCCGACAGTTGAAAAAAAACGAAATAGACGTCCACAACGCACCAGCAATCGCGGCAAACTGAACTGACGCCTGAGTGAGTGAGTGCGTACGGTTTCGTTTGTCGGCAAACCTTTGAGAGTGTGTGTGACACGTGTAGCAATTAGGGCTGCCCACATGATATGAAATGAAACATTTTTATTTCGGTAATGTGGGTACAGTTAGCACCACGGATCTTGAGCGCTGAGTTGAACTTAAATCGCGCAGACTTGAATTAAAAGTGAAGTATTGGGTCTCTTTACAACTTTTTCTTTTTTTGGTGTATAAAGTGAGACGCGGGAGCTGGGAGTACATGTTTGTAGTTACAGTGATTGGCTCGGCGACGGACGATGTTTACGATGCGCAAATTGATCCCTACTCTGACGCCGAGTGTCCAACATCCGTGGTGCCAGTTGTACGTTAGTCAAGGAGCCCATGGCACAGTAGTTACCGTGGCCGGCCTGCGATTGAGATAAAGATGAACTAGGTATTGAAAAAGAATCGTATCGTAATCTTATGTTTAAGATTGTTATTAACCGCTATCTCTTGTAATTTCTACTCATGGTTCTGCTTCTAAGTTTAAACCTAGTACCTGTCAATCCCCAAGCAGCGCGCGTGCGTATTCGCGCCATTTTCTAAATACCAAGCAGACGCCATCTTTCCCTTAGATTATAAAATAAGCTTTTTTTTTAAGGAATGAGAATCTGGCAATTTTTTCGCGATATTTTTATGTTTTATCCGCTTGAGCGCCCGAACGGTAGTTTTGTGCCGTTGTATTTTCTCCGTAGACCGGACATACGGTAGTTTACTACCGTCCGCGTTCAACGCGACTTCGCGCTAAATTATTGCTGTTTCATTTTAACCCACGATATTTTAATCTTTTTTCTCTATTCCACTCGTATCTCAAATTCTACGTCTAATACTTAATTGTCTAAACCAAACAATTTACATTACTGTAATGCAACGCGTGTGTACAGTTCGGGTGGCTTCATAATTGAAACTGTAGATCATTAACGATTTAAAATAAGGTTTTTGGAATTAAAAAAGAATAAATAAGTAATCTTACTCATGAGTATTTCATTATTAATAAAGCATTTTACGTAAATAAAATTACAAGTATTTAATTCCGTACGCAGTACAACCCTAGCAGTGACGGCGCGCAGGCAAAGGCGCCGCAGCCGGCAGCGTACAAAGGGAGCGAGCGAGACCGAGCGAGCGAGCGGTATGCTGTCTCTGTCAGTCGTAGGCCGCTACGGAGGGCAGTAAACTTTCACAGCTAACAGCTGATTCCGCGCGGATTGTTTGGATTTTATTTTACATCATTATTAGTTACATTGCCGAGTTAAGTTTTTTTGCTATTTTTCACTAAAATTATGTTTTTAGGGCTGGATTTTGTTGTAACAAATGAATAGAAAACAAATCTAGTCGAAAAACGGTCAGAAAATTCGTCAATTTTCCTGAAGAAAATTCCAACGTTTTTCAGTCATAAATCATGGTCTGAAGCTACTGTTTCAGTTTTTGCCAAGCCGCGAATTACACGCTGTATAAAAGCATCGTTAAATATCATAAAATAATATTGTCCACCTAGCATGTTCTACGCGGTACACTGTGCGGCGCGGGCGTTATAGTGTTGCGTGTAGGTAGGTAAGTTTACGGTTTACGGAAGAGTCCGATTCACCTGCATAATCGTATTTACTGTGCCTCAAAAGCATAGCAACGCCGCAATGCAGGATGCATGATGCATGCAGTACTGCTGCGGTGAATAGTTCACTTTCTTTGGTAAGTAGGGCAAAAAGTAAATAGGCTACCTCGTCGGATATTAAGCGCGGTTCACGAACGCGAACGGTAGGGCAGATTTGTGGCATTAGATGTGCCTCGCATTACAAAGGGTGGTGCAAAAGTGTTCCGGTTGAGAAGAATGAGGACAGACAGTTTTTTTTTATCGTGGCAAAATAATCAAATGAGTCCTCCCACCCCGGGCAGGGCGGAAGGGACTGTCAGGCTTGTACTGACTAAAATCCACGGTATGTCCTTCAATAGCCCTTTACGTTCCGGGGTCACGGTAATGAGATAAGTCCCGCGACCCCGGCAGGAGTCCCGCGACCCCGGCAGGAGGACATACAGCTTGGCAAATTAGAGTAGAAAACCGGAAGTCGCCACTGTGCTCTCGCTACCAGCACTTTGAATTATATATTTTTTTTTCACTTATTACGTTAGTTTTATGGCACAATAATAAATCTAACAAACCTGCGTTCTTTGTTTACATCAAATATCAAAGATTTTAAACGTTGTCAGCAAACAAAAAGATTAGTGACCCCGGAACGTAAAGGGCTATTAAAGGACACCGTGGATTTTAGTTTCAAGACGTTCTGGCCAAGCTGTAGCGCAGCAGTCTATCGCTGAAGCACTGCGTGAACTGTGCCGTTGAAGACTTAAAAATCGTTGCAGAATGGTGCAGACAGGGATTTATATTTTGTAGTAGAGACATAACACTCACTCTTATCCTCTTCGACCTCATGGCACAATAGCCCGCCTTTTTGATCCGTCCATCTTTAGGTACTCTGACGTCAAGATAGCCGTGGAAGCGCGCCCGGCCTGCGGGGCTCATCTCTAAGCTGCAATGGCTGAACCCTTCATTATGGTCGCTGTCGGCAGTTGTCACGAACTTGTCCAGGGTGCTAGGGTCGTTGAAACACCAAATGAGGTCAGTTTCACCTGTGAAAAAAAAGAAAAGCTTAATAATTATACTTACCTAATAAAAAAAACTCGCATTTGTATAGCTAACCATTTTTTTTCCAACTTTGGGTGACGTGGGGATGGTAAAAAGAAAGTTTCTTTGCGTACCCAGATTTTTTTTACACTCATAAAAACCCGTTACCGTAAATGTGTTTACAAACATTTAAACACTCATTTTTGCTCATTTAGACACGACTATTCAGACCCGAAATAATTATGTACCTCCATACTATTTTATTTTCGCGCGGGAATAAGAACCCGCGACAAAGTGCAGCAGCTTATTATCGTTCCGCAACTGCAACGGGAACAAAAATATGGGAAACAGGAGTCTGAATTTCATCTTTATCAGTTCAAGAAAACTAAAGATTTATTTACAAAAATGTTTTATTAAAATAATATTTAAGTACAAATGCACATTTTGGACCGACAGACAACACAAAAGTCAAGAAAAAATAATAACGACTTGTTCTTTACTACACAAGTATTAGATACCTACAATGAAATGTATGGGCTTGTAACAACACTCTTTAAAAGCCAATCATACACGGACTGATTGAAGTAGTGTCTGGCTATGTTTTTTTTTTGACCGCATCAGCGGCGGCGACCGCCCAAGATCAGTCGATAGCGACTGCTTCAACAGACTGTATTTATGGCTGGCCTTAGAATTAAGAGTAACAATTTTTAACTCTATGTGCAATTTATTAATATTTTAATAATGTTGCACAAGAACATTTTACCTCTGGCAGCAGCAACCCATCTTAGCAACTAGTTACTTTGCTTTGCCCAATACTTCTTTAAATCCAGGGTGGATCTGGAATTCATGAAGAGAAGCCTGGCCCAGCATTGGAGTGATGAACCTAGCCTAGTAGCAGTATCAATTCAGGGGTAAAATATCTGTAATGGGACTCAGAATATATTTGAAAAAACAACATCAATTTCAACATAAAGCCATTCCTTTTAATGACAAACTGTTGTATTTACTCGTCTATTTATGAATTCAAAGATAATGGGGCAAATGGCTACACAATAATAATAACAAACTAATTAAATGTCCAGTAATATAATTATGTAACTACATTATATGAAAGACTTATTTGTTAGTATACAATAAGATACCTACTAGTTTTATTTACCATACCAAAGATTGGAAAAGTATTTTTATCAATATTTATATAACATGATCTTATATTTTGCTCCATTCCTTATTTAATGGTTTATGTGCCTGTTACATTAGGTACTTGTAGTAACTAATAAGTTTTACCTGCACATAAATAGTTTGACATAGTTTTGCTACTAATAGCTGCTAAAAAAACAATTTTATCACATTGGTTTAATTTTAAAACATTAAGTACCTAATTTATGTGTAACAATTTTATTTACATATTACAAGAAAAATAATTTGACTGAGATAGATAAAAATATTTAGATTTGCTGATTATTGGAGGGAAAATGTTATCTTATTATCTACTGTTCTGGGTAATCGGTGGTATCTGGTCAGTCAACTTGAAATTTCTAGTTACAATTATTATTGTGTCAAAAAACAGTTCAAATTCAGGGCAATAAAGTTAAAAAGTCAGAAACTAATACTGTTGTCATAAAAATTAGTAATAATAGAAACATAATCACAAATTTTAAACATACAAATGTCATAGGTACAAAGTTAAAACTAGATCCTAATAAATAATAATATTAAAACTAACAATTTATCAAAAGTTGAGATTCATCACAGTGAGAGAGGTTAGCTAAGAAATGCAGCCCTTTGACATAAGCATGGAAATAGTGAAAGCACCAAAAGAAAATAAACATTACAGTTTCAAAAGTAATATCAATGCACTTCACTAATGAGCTGATCATATAACCTCATTAGTTCCTCATTGTCTCTGGTTTTTTGTGCCAATGATTCTTGCAATGAAGCTATAGTTATTTCATGCTTCTTAACAGTAGCATTCAACTTGGTTGTTTCAATATTATAGTTCTTCTTCAGGTTCTCCAAAGTTTCATTAGCTTTAGAAAGTGCATCTGAAGTTACTTGTTTTAGATTACCATACAACTCTTCGTACTTCTTGACAGCAGCTTCATACTCTGCCAGTTTCTGTTCATAAACTTTCTCTCTATCTTTTGTTTCCAGTATTACACTCTTGCATTTCTCATACTTGGCGAGTAGATCATTGAAAGAACTCTCCATATTGCTGAGATGGTTCAAAGCTTGATCTCGTTCAGAAGTGACCTTTTCCAAAGTTTCTTGGTTCACAATCCTGTCATGTTGCTGCTCCTCTATTAGTGAAGATATGGTCTTCTCATACTCCTCCATGACAATACTCATTTGTTTATTGCTAATAATCTTGTCATTGACTTGCTGAATTAATTTATTTTCTTTCTGTAAACAATTATCCCTTTCATCAGTCAATTTCTTCACTTTAGACTCCAAATCTTCTGTGACTCTGTTGTACTTGTGTTCCATATCTTGTAGTGTACTCTTTAACTCTCTGTTTTGTTGTCTGAGCCCCAATACCTCTTGTTCCTGCTTCTGGAGAATAACTCTTAGGGTGTGGAGGTGATCCACATCTTGTGAAGTATAGTTGTGGTGATAACGAGGACTCCTTGGAGCTGCAGTAGGTGGAGTACTGCCAGATATGCTGATCAGTCTCTCAGTAGCTACCCCCCTAGAAGGGGTCAGTATTGCAGAGACACTGCGCATCAAGCCCGGTGTAGACTTAGTATGACTTCCACCTGATTTAGAATTTCCACAGTTAACTACAGGTGGTACTACCTGCATAGGTTTCTCTTTGTTCATCGAAGGCATGGCTCCAGTTGACTGTGAATGTTTGGGTGCACTTACATTGGTTTCAGTGAAAGTCGAAACTGTGCTGCCCGTTTCATAACCCACATCACACTCGGAAGAGTCAACTCCTGAGTCAGTGTGCACAGAGCTTACATCTTCTAGCCTTTGACGTGCGTACAGTGGATCAAACTTCACAAATAAACTTTCCTTGCCTCGATCTATATGGTTGTGATGGCGGTTTGATTCGGCACATTTGACGAGGTAATCTAAGCTTGTGGCATCAATAAACATATCGTCGGACATCGGTACTTCTTTCATAGTTACATCACAGATGCTATCGTAGTCTGACCCGGTGAGAAGGTCACTGGTCTCGTTCCTCTGTTCCGACACATCGTTACAACGTTTTGGTGACATCGCCATTAGGTCGTCCACTGATGAAACTGGTGTTATGAAACTGTCTTCCGATGCTGTTGTGCTGGCTCCAACAGACAACATATCGTCATTAAAGTTATCAATATTAGTTTCAGCTCCACGACCCAGAAAGTTTTGGAATTTCTTGTAAATTGTTTTTATGCCACGATCAGGAGATACAAAAGAAGAATCGCTCAAAAGGCTATTTGAAAACATTCGCCCTTTCTGATCACTTAGACAGATTTACATAAATTAGACACAGCGTCCGATATTTCTGGATCGTGCCCGAAGTACTATTTATAATATATTTGAATGGATCAACAAAAACAAAATAGAAAGAAGTAAATTCTTGGCTCAACGACTGCAACGGTTATTTAAGTTTTGAATGTACTTACCACAGACTATAAATATTATTGAGTCACAACTCACAAAAATCGACTAAAACCAGTAATATAATATAAATCTAAAAGTCGTTCACAAAAGTATTGACAATCTAAGAACAATAATTATTTTAACTTTACTTATATTGTGCTATAAATATCGCCGGTAGCCTACAAAAAAAAAGTAGGTATTGTAGATGCTGCATTTTATCACCAGCTTCCAAAACTGTGAAAACAGCAGTGGGTCTTAAATGGCCTTAGCAATGTTCCTGTTCCAATGATTCACCTAAGCAATTTTTCGAACAGGTATTGTAAAGGAATACCAAGAGAGTTTTATTATTGTAGTACAAGTCGAATTTTATTACATACCATATCTGAACATAGACATTGGGCGTTTCACAGTATGGACTGTGGTATGGACTGAACCTTCCCTAGCCAAATGCCATTTTTTAAATCCCTTTATTAAACCAAAGTCGTTATTTACGTTTTCTAAGAAAGAGATAGATGGTCCTATAATTGTTTTTCTTTCTTCTAGAACGAGTGTAAACATTTATAATCAGCTAATGCTCAGTCCATGCTATAAGTCTATGATAATAACAATTAATTTGGTTTTGTGTATGTCTGTCATGGACCAAGTGATTAATGCGGGCAGTATGAATAATGCCCAGCCATATCGGGCCAAGTGATTAATGGCACCTCAACTCGAACAATTAAGTTTAGAAGAGGCCTCTCTTCTCTTCGTGGTTATTTTTTTTATTAAACCACCCAGAAGTAGGAGCCCTGCGAAGTGGGGCTCCGACGACCTTTCGAAGAACTAGTTTATTATTCACATTAATCACTTGGCCTGATATGGCTGTGCATTATTCATACTGCCCAGGCATTATGATTACTGCCCGCATTAATCACTTGGCCCATAACATTATCCATTTTACGACTTTTAAAAGAATTGCTCGTAATATTACTGGTGAATAACAATATTCCTGAGCGGCAGATAAAGACCTTTGAATTTCTTATTAAGTATTACAATCAGTTAAAATGAAAGAAAAATAAAACTTAAAAACATTCTTGAACCTACTTATTTATAAACTAAGCATTTACAAAAAAATACTGGATTAGCACTAAAGTAAAATAAATAATTATCTTATTTATTTCTATAGTTTAAATTGATAATACGTACATTTTACGTTTTTATTTATTTTTAGGAACCACTCCGACCACGAGAAACTACTACATGAATGTGTATTGTGTATATTTCTGTTACTTTATTTGTACCAAGAGGAGGAGAAAGTGTCAACTTACCTGGTCTAGCAATAAGCAAAGGATCTGTTTCAATTAAATCCTTTACTTCTTTTCCAAACAGCTTTAATTCATGCTTCAGCTCTTTGAAACCATTTTTTATGTGTTCTAAATTTGATGCTTTTTGTTCAGTATCGTACCCGCCTTTTCTATGGCTTTCATGAAACAGCCAGCGCTGTGAGCCAATTAGAATAGGTTTGGAACAGTTAAAATTATTTGTTTTGAATATAGTTCTGCTCATGGCAGGGTACTGGCTATTACTTCTAATTAGATTTACGAAGGTACTCAGTTTACACAATGCCATAATGTAACACTTTACGTACACTGCCACTTAAAATTATGTTATCACATATCCATGTTACAAAATTATTATTTTTTACTGCACTTCTAGTAAATAACCTCTAATTCCACCAAAATAATATTACAGGTTCATCAGCTGTTCGACACTTGACAGCTTGACAGTAATGTCATGATGCTACCGTTTAGTAATGTCAACAGGCCTTAGTGAGTGATTAAAAAAATCGACTACAACGACGGACAACAAACTAGAAGGACGAGAAGAAATCTTTATTTTCTGAACAGTTTTCCTCCCATAGGGCGAAACCACAACACCGCGATGCGGCATCGTATCGCAAAAACGTCGACGCATGGCAATACAATTTCGTTGTGTGGCGTCAGAGATTTTTACGATGCGACGCCGCAACGCTTTGTTGTGGCCTCGCCTATAATTATTACACGCGATGCATAGACAAAAACTTGAGAGGTGTCAAGGGACACCCGGAACGAAGTTACTGTATACACTCAACAAAAATAATCGTCGCGACTCTACTCCAGTCCAGTCCAGTCCGGTCCGGTCAGTCCGGTCCGGTCCAGTCCAGTCCGGCCCGGTCCGGTCCGGTCGGGTCCGGTCCGGTCCGGTCCGGTCCGGTCCAGTCTGGTCCGGTCCGGTCCGGTCCGTTCCAGTCCAGTTCATTCCATTCCATGGTAATAAACACATTACCCTCCTTTGCGTCGCGCAGTCGGGCAAAAGTGTCGTGACAACTTTTCGTAAGAATTTCCGTCCAGCCCCCTTTCACAACGCGCGATAAGGAACTTCGTTCCAATAAACGGTTTTCAGTAAATCGTAGATCATTTTTTATCATCAGTGAATCGAATTTCAGATTCTTTAAGGTGATTGCTTCGATGTAGCCCGCGAAATTCAATTTTTTTTACGTTTTTTGCAATTTGCAGGCCAGTGACATGTTGTAACTTTATAAATATATGTGTTGCGGTAATAACAAGTATAATTTTAAATATAAAAATTATCAAAAAACTCGCTCCATCAGCTCTCACATAGAAAAGGTGCATCATGTTAAAATGTCCGAAATCTAACTACGATGCACCTTTTCTATGTGAGAGCTGATGGAGCGAATTTTTTGATCATCATCATCATCATCATCAGCCTATTAATGTTCCCACTGCTGGGCCACAGGCCTCCTCTTTGTGAGAGGGAGTGGGCCATAATCCACCACGCGGGCCCAGTGCGGATTGGTGGATGTCACATGTCTTCGAATTTTTGGTTCTAGGACATGCCGGTTTCCTCACGATGTTTTCCTTCACCGTTTTGAGAGCAGTGGTGATGAAATAAATTACACAAAGTAATGCGCCTGCCTGGATTCGAACCCACGACCTACAACTCATAAGTCGGGGCCTATACCACTGGGCCACCACTGCGCTCTTCTGCGCGATTTTTTTGATAATTTTTATATTTAAAATTATACTTGTTATTACAGCAACACATATATTTGTCAGATCCGGTCAATAGTACGGACAGCAAACGAATCGTAAGCGCGCCATTTTGAGTATCACGTGGTCTGCGTGCGCTTATACAGAGTCGTGATGTTTCATCGGGGCTGCGAGGAGCGGATTCAATGCCCGACCGCAGCAGTGTGAAGACATCCCGAAACTGTACTCGATTCGTTGTGCCCAGTATAAGTGAAGTGAGTGATTAAATTAAATTGTGTTTGATTTAATTTGTGATTTAAAAATTAAAATAACCAAGTGAACCGCACCCAGTGTATTTTCATTGCACGAGACCCAAACTCTGCCCACATGATGCCTGAATCTGACGGAGCAATACTGGTGGCTCCGACATCAGAAGTGGGATCAAATCGTGCTAATGAAATTACACGCGGGAACAGTGACAATAACAATCAGTGGAAGTTAGTTACTTTTTGAAATGCAAAACCGGCAAACTTTGAAAACGCAGCCAGTGAAAAACCAGTTTTTATTGCCGGAATTCGACCCCGACAAACCGGATTCCGATGCGCGGTCGTGGTGCGCCACCACCGACTTTTGTTTTAACGGGAGTGCAGTGAAGGGATGCCAGCTTATTTTGACGCTGAGCAAGGCGCTAAAGGTGAAGCATCAACCTGGCTATCTCAAATAGCCTACAAAGGAATTTAAGGTACTTTTTACAACAAGATTTATTTCGCAAAGGCGGGTACCCTCATTAAAAAAAAAAAAATTGAGTGGTGAAAAACGAAGTGATAAAGAAACATTACCCACGTTCGCCAGTCGTTTCATATCTGATGCGAAATATGAACACTATCTGTGAATCATCGAAAACAAGTGACACCAAACGAGAAAAAATAACGTCAATTAAGTGTTATAACTGTGCTAAAACGCCCATAAGCGTATTGAGTGCAGAAGTAAGGCGATGGATACGAAGGGAAGACCTACAGCATCAAGTCAAGTGATGCAGCAGCCGACATCGAAGACCTTGGTGTGCTTCAAATGTGGCAAGCCAGGTCACATAGCCGTGCGCTGTACGAGCAGTAGTGGCGGCACTGGCAACGGACAAGTCCAAGGCGCGGCGCGACGCGTCGATGTCTGCATCGTGCAACCACCATCAGACACGTTACAACACAGGTGAATCGTTTCATTTTTACTTACGCCTCTGGTGCCTTGTGTTCTTTATGTTGACTATCGCTGGTTAAGCGTTAGTGAGTTAATATCGCTGGTTAAGTTTTTTTTATTATTACTGTCTAAGTGATAGGATTTGTAACGCTGGTTAAGCGCTACATTGTTAAGAACTGGTTAAGTACTTCAGTGATTTACACTACTTCGTAAGTAGTGATGCATAGTGCTGGTTAAGTGCTGTGGATTTGGGGGGAATGCCTGAGGTTCAAGTACCATTTTGAAGTAGAGATGTTGAGTTGGATGATAGTGTGGAATCTTAGGTCGGCTGGTCGGACCGTACCAGTAGCTATTTTGTAGCCGTAATCCGTATCTTATTGACATCCCGGTGTCCATGGAAGCGCGGTGTGCGGATGGCACTGGCGGAGGTCGTGTATTGTGCGTTCATGGTGAACGGTGTGAAACAAACAGAGGTTTGTTAGTGGGGCTAGTGTTAGCCACAGGCCACGAATTTGATTCCTGCTGTTTTGATTATAATATTGCTGCATTGTGATAATACAATTGCAAAGGTACTTGAATGCTCTGGGATTTCCGATCAGTCTTAGTTAGATCCAAAGTTTAAGGGTCTGTTTAGAGTGATAAAGATTTTGAGATGGTGACCGTTACACATTGAAACCCTTGAATTCTAAGTGTACCTACAAACATTCCAACGGGTCATGTACCAGTCGAAGTTACCATAGATTCTGATTAAGTTGTGGTGAGAGGTCGAGTAAAACGGTCTATTGGCCGTCTTGTTTTCGACTGTACCAGTAGCCATTTCGTAGCCGTAATCCGTATCTTATTGACATCCCGGTGTCCATGGAAGCGCGGTGCGCGGGTGGCTCTGGCGGAGGTCGGGGTCTTGTGAGACCATAGTGTGTAGTCAGCGGGCGATCCACGTGGTGGATGCGCACATAAGTTCTGATCCATGAGTTGGATGTGTGAAAGCAATGTGATTGCTGGTCGGCTAGAGAGCCGTGGCGTTAGAAGTTTTACTCGAAAGTCGAAGGTCACTGGAAAATCGGTAGTTTTTTTGCAATAGAGTTGTGAAAGTAGATTCGAACGACTGTGGTACATGGCCCAGAGTAGTTGTTGGTGGCCCAGGGTAGTTGTTGGTGGCCCAGGGTAGTTGTTGATGGCCCAGAGCAGTTGTTAGTGGCCCAGGGTAGTTGTTGGTGGCCCAGGGTAGTTGTTAGTGGCCCAGGGTAGTGATTGATGTATTTTCAATTGGCTATTCCCAATGTTTGATTTTGTTATAGAGTATTGGTTTTAATGGTACAGTAGAGTTCTGAAATTTCCTTATTTTTACCAAAGAACTGAATATAGAGTTTGGTCAGGAATGACCGAGTGGAACAGTGTTCTGTCGTGGACTATTTTGTGTTTCAGAGTGATTATTACACGAGGAAGAGTGAAAAGAGTTCAAAGAGGCCTATATTAAGATGGTAGAAAGAGGCTGAAGAAGAAGAAGATCACACGAGGACGTGTTAATCGCAGGATGGCCGTGTCAGATCCGGTCAATAGTACGGACAGCAAACGAATCGTAAGCGCGCCATTTTGAGTATCACGTGGTCTGCGTGCGCTTATACAGAGTCGTGATGTTTCATCGGGGCTGCGAGGAGCGGATTCAATGCCCGACCGCAGCAGTGTGAAGACATCCCGAAACTGTACTCGATTCGTTGTGCCCAGTATAAGTGAAGTGAGTGATTAAATTAAATTGTGTTTGATTTAATTTGTGATTTAAAAATTAAAATAACCAAGTGAACCGCACCCAGTGTATTTTCATTGCACGAGACCCAAACTCTGCCCACATGATGCCTGAATCTGACGGAGCAATACTGGTGGCTCCGACATATTTATAAAGTTACAACATGTCACTGGCCTGCAAATTGCAAAAAACGTAAAAAAAATTGAATTTCGCGGGCTGGTTGGAGCATCCGAATGATTTTTTTTCGTTCGGAAGTTGAAATTGTCAGTTTGACACCACGTCGCTGTCTTGTTGTCAATGTCAAATCAGCGCCCGGTTGACTGGCTGACTGATCGGCCTGATCGGCGACTGGCGAGATTACTTTCACTTATAATTCTTTAGAATTTTCAGGGACGTTGTTCTCGTAACGTTGTTCGCCTATCGTGGCATGGCATTTATTTAATTTCTGACGAAATAGATATAGAAGTGCGCCTTAGATTATCAAAGAGCCACGTACACAAATAGCTTGAATCTAAGTAAACAGTGAGATTTTTCTCGCCATAAGCATGTGCGGATAATTCATTTGTATATTTATTAAAGTACGAAACAACAGTGAAAATGGGTATGGATAAATTTAACAATGTGGTAAGTTTTGGACTGCGAATTCTTAATTTTTAGAAGCTACTTATTTTGTGAATTTTTGTGATGTCAAACTTGCTACAGATAGAGATAGTAATTGAAATTATAATACGTAAGGAAACAGTTTGTACAAAAAATATAACATTAGTTAATTAATTAATTCTCAGTTGCCCCAGCAAGCTTCTATGGTTGGCTTGATATCCTTTTATTTTATCAACATTATTTTGTGGGCTTTGAAATAAATAATAGTGCCAGTCTTGTAAAGCAACATATGAATTTTTAATGAAACTTGATAACATAATCCACTTGTTTAGTATATTTTTCTTGTTACATTTACTTCTTTTGTTTGTGATTATAAGGAAAAGGGGGTACCCAACCCTTTTCGTATTTTACATACATCTTAGTAATAAACCATTTTAATTCCATAATAAAATTTAAAAAACTAGATAGTGTAGATTAGATAAAATCAATGTATATTAATTTGATTTTGAAATATCTATAAATATAATATTTTATCTATCAGATTGGTGATAATATCATTTCTTTAGATCACTTAACTGATTATTTAAATATATTCAAAGAAGATAAGCATCACAATATTAGTCACACAAACATGCTAGTCACATCTAATAGAGATATTTTTTCTTAAAACCACATGCAAAATACGCACATGTGGCATGGAGTTGCAAATACCAGCCCCTTATACAATACAATTTTCTAAAAATATAATCTTTGGCATTGTACTTGAAAGGCCTTGGACTGAAGATAAAATTATAATTATTTTTTATTAAAATAACTTACCTACCTTGTTAAAGTAGGTCTTTATTAGTGTTTAGCATTTCTGTTTTCCTGTACTTTAATGTGTGCTCTGTTTATTTATAATTTTCATTTGTAAAGATATTATCAGTGTAATTAAATTATTTCTCTCTATAGAAAATGTTGCAATATTGCCATTAAATATTTTTATATTATTATTAGTTTAATAAACATTTTTTATCCATACTAGGAAGTTTTGATAGTGAACCACAATCATTTAAGCTTGGTGTCACTTACTGCTTGAAAATAATTATGCCCTTTTTACCGACTTCAAAAAAAAGAGGAGGTGATTCTGTTATTTCTTTCTGTCTCCATACAAATCTCCATAATTTTTGAGTTTACTATTTTATTTGCACTCAAAATTTTTCCGTGATTGTATAGTAGAGGCAATTCATTTGTAACAGGGAAATTAGCAGAAGATAAGAGAGGCCTATTATACCTAACAGTGAGTTTTCAGCTTGTAGGAAAATTTGTGGTACTACTTTTTTTTACTGCAATTTTATGTAATGACGTAGACAAAAGCACCACGTCAAAAGGAGTTCTGTCGTGGTGCGGACTCTAGATGACGATGACGATCATAGACAATGTGAGTAATTGAGTATTAAACCTCCTTCATCAAAAACTTCGTCCTTTTTTTAGGATGGCAAGCCGTCGGAGTACCTCTTTCCTCCTGAAATACTAAAGCGCCTGAACTTCGACAAGAGCCCGGCGATATTCAAGCCTAAGATCAGCGCTGCGAGTCCTGGTGAAGACTGGATGGTTGTGAGGCCACTGCAACGGTCTGATTATGATAAGGGCTTCTTGCAATTGCTCGGGCAGTTGACCAGTGTCGGCAATGTTACGAGGAAGCAGTTTGATGGTAAGTGACGTAATTAGATACTTTAGTTATCAGCATACGCCAAGATATAGGCTCAGTTGGAGTTGAGAATACCATCCTGTTATAATATAAATATCAAACAAGCGTTATCAATATCGTTTACTACGTCTATAAACATAGACTCGCAAACACACAAGAACCCAGAGCAACAACTTGTAGGTGTCAAACAAATATAATATGTTCCGTGCGGGAAACGAACCGGCGAACCACGTAGCGCAGTAGTTAATAGCTTAACCACTGCGCAAACCTTGCCGTAAACCTATTTCTGAGCTTCGTCAAGATTCCGTATTGTTGATAAACAAACATCCACCCATCCAAAACTTCGCATTTGTAATAAGAAGGCTCTTTAGTTTATCAATTTAGCCTAGATTATTTCTAACCTAATTATTTCCGCTCCAGACTGCAGATTAATATTTTTCAAGGTATAAGTAACAGTCGAAAAATACTGCACTAATTATTGTAATCTGCATCAACACATTATTGCATGTAATAAAATTAATAAGCGTGACCAGTGTAACAAAAATGCGCAATCAGTGTTTGAAAAGTCGTTACTTAACGGGCTACGTCAGTACTTATACGGTTTTTATATTTAACTTTCTGTCGTACATGACTGGATTACAGATCTTACAACTTGGAATATAGTTATTGACTATATGATCTAAATTCTCACAAAGTTGAAAACACGATTCAATTAAATTTTCTCGATACAAAAAAAATGCTAAGTTCGGTCTATGTTTTTTATTTTTTGGACTTTATGGCATAACTCCCATGAGTTATTGAAAGGATGTTGTTTTAAATTGTAGAAAATACTAGTATCTAAATTCTGTAAAGACAGTTTTTTAATTAATAACAATTTTAATTCATAAAAAGACGTCAATATGTTTGGGCACATACGCCGTTTTATTCTGAGCACACATTCACTATCGTCCTCTCATCTTTTGCCTTTTAAAAGTAGTGTCATTACTTTCGTTCCTTGACGAATCAGTCAGCCCATAGAGTACATTTGTATATAGGGGTATAGAGACTTCACTTGACCTCAACGACAAGCGCCATCTGATGTCGAGTTATAGAACTTGCGGTGCATGTGTGTGTCTATATAAACATACATATTGCACACACATATATGTGAAGTACCCTAGAAAGGGATAGCTATATAGCTTTATAGCTATCCCTTTCTTTCTTCACATATAATGTTTATTTGTTTAGAATAAAACACAAAATTGAGTATTACAAATCTTTATTAAGTTTGTAAAAACTAAACAAACAACTTAACACACAGGAGATAACACTAGGTCACAGGATATTCGCAATGAAAAACTCCAGAGTCCAAGAGAATGCATGGGCACTGCACGAGTAATTACCCTTCTTTGCGTCGCGCAGTCGGGTCGGGTAAAAAGAACACAATGAATCCATAATAATTCAAATAACATAGCCACTATCCAGGTCGTAAATGAAAATCACGGTTAAAACTTTCTAAATAGGTACATCAAACAAAACATAAAATATCGAGTTTGACACAAGTGGACACAAGACAGGTTACCATTATTATACCATGAGGTTACCATGGTAACAAAAACAACAATTTCGGAATGGCCGACATTGAAGTTCCGTAACAAACATTTTTTGCAGTGCCAATATTTGACTTGAAATTGTAATTTGAAAACTATTTTATAAATTTACAATAAGTCTAAAATTTAAATAGTTGTTTTAATTACAGCTCAGTATATTTCTATGAGAGCAAGAAATAAAAATTATCACAATGAATATGTCAATTTACTTCGGTTTTGTGTTTTAATGCGTGCGTAAAATGAAACGTATCATTATTTTACTACGGGCAGTGTTGTCATAGAAATATTTTATACAATATTGTTTTCATTTTATTTAATTTTCCTTTTAACAAATTTAAATAGTTAAAATTTTATAGATCTTCGAACAATATTTCTTTTTTTTTATTTGTATTTCAGTATAGATGAAATTGAGACAGTCATGCCATCTAATGTCCAGTTACAGAACTATAGCCCAGAACAAAATGCAAACTTACTGAGTTACAGGACCCTGAGTCAGCCAGCGTGGCTCTTACAGGCTAGACCTATAACACTTTTTTTCAGATCGCGGCTGTCAGATTTTCGTAATAATAAAATTGGAAATGGATAAAAAGATCGAGAAAATAAAAACGAATGATACGTAGGCTTATAGATTATTCAAAACTATGTTTCGCTGTGTTCAATGGGACGTGATGATAAGTCACGTAAACTTTCTTTTTTCAATAACACATTATTTTCATTAATAAATCAAGAATAAAATAAACCAAACTTACTGAATATCATCGCAGGAAATTCCTGACGACCCCTTCAGAGCAAACAAGGGAAATGTTAGAATACGTATGATACTATACATTACGAATTGTTCCTATCAATATAATAAATTACTCACAGTGATAATTATATCAATGCTATCGTGATATCGTACTATTGTTGTCGGATAGTTTCTCTGTGTCCATCCTCCTCCCATCTAATCTTTATGCATCCAAATACCATTTCACATGAACTAATGATAAATGCACTGATTTGCAGTCAACAATTTGAGACAATATGTAACTGAAAACAACTTCTAATCGTATCAAACTGCGATATAGGATAAGAAGTACTTCACTTTTATTATTATTTATTTAGTTTCGTCACAGATTTATAACAATTTCGAAGAAACAGGATTAAAATAATTTAAATGAAAACTGCTATTGTCAAAATTTTGAATACTTCAAAATTACATGTCAACTACAAATAAGGCATAGCACCCACCACCCTGTTAAATATCGCCTATAGTATAATGCTGCGACTGCGATGAAAAATTGGTGGTCATTGCTGTCTCACCGCGTGTTCGGTACAAGTTGTTTCTCGCTCTATGTATTGCTTTGGAGGCAAAAAAATGATTAGCACTGGGCTCATTCTTTTGGAGCCGATAGATATCTCTCAAAGGTTTCATTTATCAGAAAAGTGATATTAAGACCATGCCCCAAAAAAAAAGAAATGATAGGATATTATAGAATGAAGATTCAATTATAAAGAGGTAACTGACAATAAAATTGTTGTACTACAATAATCTGTGTACCTGTACCTCATAATATATGAGTAAAAAACTACTAAGTCCCTTTTACGCGGCGCTAGTGTCTGTCATTACATCAAAATGCATCAAAAATTAGTACCAACACCACCCTTAGCTTTACATTCTCGAACATATAAAGATATCACGCAACTAGCTTTGTGAACGGACGTTAATAAAAGGAGCGTGTGTTAGGGGCTTTTTTTAACGAGGTAAAATAATCAAATGAGTCCTCCAACCCAGGGCAGGACGGGAGGGACTGTCAGACGTAATACTTACTAAAATCTACGATGTCTTTCAATAGACCTTTACGTTCTGGGGTCACGGTATTCGTTAGTCCCGGGACCCCGGTAGGCCCTCTAAGGGGGAGCCCCGTCATTATGCTGACACTCTTTCAGGCGCGCGTGGAACACAACGCACATGCCTATGCCCGTGCGCGCGTGTGTTTGGGGCTTTATAGATAATTGGGAATTGTCACTTTCGCAAAGTGTGCCAATTTTATTAATTTTCTACCAAATAGTAGTTTTTTTCGTTATCTCGGGACGTCAAAATCTGTGTCAAAATGTTATAAAATAAATTTAAGACTGTGAATGATAAAAATATTTATTCACATCAATAAGTATTTCTATCATTTTGTTTTAGTAAATGTTTCGACATCCTTATATTAAAATATTTCTACTAGAGTAATTGGCACCGTGCACGACTTTAGCGCCACCTAGCGTTTGCAACTTTGACGGGTCTGACCGTTCTAATTTAAATTAGATTCTTTAACAAATCACTTGGATTTGGATTCTATGGCGATCCATTGGCACTGAACAAAATTAAATAAACATAGGCAAATTGTTATCTGTAAGAAAAATATCAAATACAGGATTAAAACAAGGTTTATGATGTTATTTAGTTTTTCTCTTCACGACAGCTAACCATCTCCTGCATTGTTCATCTTTCTAAGAACCGCTTGGGAATCAATAAAACTTAATTTCACTACTTCTGCTAGTATTCTCGCAGTTTACAACACAGCAACTGCTGTGAACTATTTTTTTTGTGGCGGAATAATGCGATTATAAAAAATTACGTACAGATTACAGAGCTGAATGTGACAGCTGACAGAGCCGTCGTATTCCGACTGCGCCCCAACTCCTGCCGTTGAAAAAACTACAATATCTCGTGAAATATTCATTGAAATCAAATTATGTCAAGGGCAATTTTGTTAAGAACTAAATGCTTGTAATGATTAACGTATTTATTTGGGTAAGGATTAATATTATGTTCTTAGAAACATCGTCGCAAGAAATGTATTATTTTAAAACCAATTTGTTTTCCATAAAAAGGGTTATGGTGAATTAATCTTAAAAGATAGACATATGCTGTCGCGGACTTTATTTTAGAACGTTTCATGAGGAACAATTCCGTCATACATCATTTTTGCGTAATGTAAACCGTTTACGCAGCGCACGCAATGCAAGCTCTCAATAAGATTTTCCCGATTTTGCAACATTTTTCATTGCTGTTCTGCTCCTATTAGTCATAGCGTAATGTTATACGGCTTATAGCCTTCTTCGATTAATGGGCTATCCAACACAAAAACATTTTTTCAATTCGAACCTTTAGTTCCTGAGTTTAGCGCATTTTTGTCAGTTGACAAAACTGAATGTACTCTGAGGCAAAGCTGTCGGCACTTCTACTATTCGCCACCATGAGCGCTGCCATCGAACAGTACTACCCCTACCTAGTACTTCGCACCCAGCGAATACATGTGTTTTGCGTAAAGGGAACACTTTATGAAACGAAATGAAATACATAAAACTTTGGATTGCAATCATTTCGCGATAGCTTTCGCGATAGTGGCGCCTGCTGGTGGCGGTGCGTGGCAACTTTCCCGACTCATCGAACGACGCTTTCGCTTTGACACACGGCCTTAAACCACAGATTACTGATTACTAAAACCTAAACATGTTTCAATACGCAATATTTTTTAAATGCCACCGTGTCTATCTATACTAATATTACGATATAGTGTCAATTATTTACAACGTAGACGTAGAAGTTATGCGACTTTGAAATTTCACCAATCACCGGGATACATAACACGCAAAAATTATCCCTGTTGTCTCAGACACAAAGTCCAATACAATATTTTATTATTAAAACATAAAAACGGGAACAGTGGTGGCCCAGTGGTTTCGGCCCCGACTTACGAGTTGTAAGTCGTGTGGGTTCGCCCAGCCAGGCGCATTACTTTGTGTAATTTATTTCATCGCCACTGCTCTCAAAACGGTGAATGAAAACATCGTGAGGATACCGGCATGTCCTAGAACCAAAAATTTGAAGACATGTGACATCCACTAATCCGCACTGCGCCCGCGTGGTGGATTGTGGCCCACTCCCTCTGATAGAGAGGAGGCCTGTGTCCCAGCAGTGGGACCATTTATTGGCACCGTTCACGACTTTAGCGCCACCTAGCGTTTGCAACTATAACGGCTCTGACCGTTCTAATTTAAATCAGATTCTTTAACAAATCAGTTGTGTTTGGATTCCATATGGCGATCCATTGGCACTGAACAAAATTAAATAAACATAGGCAAATTGTAATCCAGGGCCCCCGTAAGGGCTACTGGCGCCTGTGTGCAAAAAAGGATTTTGGCGCCCTTTAAAGCATTTTGAATTATCTTTTTTATGGTAGGTAGGTCAGTGGTGTATTTTGAAATTCAGCGCCCTTGGCTTGTAAAGCTTGCCGCCTCGGAACTTAAACACATAAAAAAACCATCAAGTACCTACTACTCAAACTTCACAGCCAGAATTCCATACCATTTTATAGAAGACAAAAAAAATTTGTAGACTAAGACAAGATTAAGTAAAATAAAAACTTTTTCAAAAAAAATGTAACCGCCTTCAAAAACAACCACAAAAAAGGGTAAAATAACCTTCAAAAACTTTCCTTTCGGAAGTCGGTGACTTTTTTTTATTAATTTCATTGTCTTTTTTGCCACCGACTTCCGAAAGGAAAGTTTTTGAAGGTTATTTTACCCTTTTTTGTGGTTGTTTTTGAAGGCGGTTAAATTTTTTTTGAAAAAGTTTTTATTTTACTCTTTTTAGTTTATATATTCAACCACAATTCTTGTCAAATACGAGTACATCATTTTCTTACATGAGCACTAGAATTTTGTAATCCGTAACACCGGTAATAACATCGTTAAAAATCTCTTACATTCATTCCCTATCTCGAAAACTACTGAACCGATTTTGATGAAACTTGCAGTATTCTCTAAGTTGAACGATACCTAGTACAACAAAAAAAGAATTACTTAAATCGGACTTGTAGTTCCGGAGATATGCGAACTCAAACATAATTTACCAAATCAGTCGATGCCAAGTCCTTATTAGAGGAGTTGTACCTTCCATCATCAGCTCAGCTACATGAGATGATGATTACCATACGCAAATACTTAAATTACTTCATAAAATTTGCGAAAAACGATGTGTGGGCCTATAAAATTTGAGGGTTGCCCTCGATTTCTCCAGGATCCAAGCATCAGATCCTGACATGGTGACAATGGGACCACTCCTGAAGTATCTCCTTTCGAACAAAAAAATAATTTTGGAAATCGGTCCACAATTGGAGGAGTAATCAGGTAACAAACACAAAAAAAAAAAAAAAAAAAACATACCGTCGAATTGATAACCTCCTTCTTTTTAAAGTCAGTTAATAAGAAGCATTTGCTATTGAAAAATGAGCTATCAAAAGCGAGGTCACGAAAAGCGAATGTCAACCTTATTAGAAGCGCGAGCGAAGCGAGCGCGAAAATTTTCAGCTTTTTGGAATAGGACAAAGCAATTCTTCATAGAAGAGCGAACGCAGTGAGATCTAAAAGTTTAAGAGCGTATATTCCGAAAGCTGGCAACGTCGCAAATGGTTGTCAAATATTCATCATCATCAGCCTATAATGTTCCCACTGCTGGGACACAGGCCTCCTCTCTGTGAGAGGGAGTGGGCCATAATCCACCACGCGGGCCCAGTGCGGGTTGGCAGATGTCACATGTCTTCGAATTTTTGGTTCTAGGACATGCCGGTTTCCTCACGATGTTTTCCTTCACCGTTTTGAGAGCAGTGGTGATGAATTAAATTACACAAAGTAATGCGCCTGGCGGGGTTCGAACCCACGACCTACATCTCGTAAGTCGGGACCGATACCACTGGGCCACCACTGCTCTCAAATATTAACAAGTTTTAATTAATTTAGCATTGTTACTGTATGAATATAAGAAATATGGCTCTGTAGTGCACTAAAAAAATGATAAGGGAATACAATAACTAATATCGTAACACCGAATATACAGTTTTAGATGTAAAAAAAGCATTTGGAAGCCTTCCAAATGCCTTTTATACACCTGAAACGGTTACAACATCAAATTCAGTGTTTTAATTGCATTCCTATATCATTTTTTTAGTGCACTACAGAGCGATATTTCTTGTTTTCATACAGAAAATTTGCCAAATTAATTAAAACTTGTAAATATTTGAGTGTGGTCCTCTGCGGCCGGACCACAGTTTAGTACTCAGATGCTATAGTTCGAAATAAAAGCTACCTAAAGTCTACTTTCATCGGAATATAAATATATTTTCAGTACCTCAATAGATATCTTTTTAATTAACAATTTATGTGGTCCGGCCGCCAAGCAGTGCTCTCTGGCCGCGCCACCTCAAATTCAAGAGAGTATAATGAACTATTAACAAATCAATATCCCTAAAAAAAGCTACCTAAAGAGTACCTTGCATACGACAAATATGGTCCAATAAATCCCTTTAGATAAGAAGTTATTGGTCGTAGGGTGTGGTCCGGCTGGGAGGTATACTCTGCAGCAAGTCAATTTTGCAAAATTTAATATTAACTATCCGTAAATCAATTGATCTAATGGTACCTTTTCTCTACTCTTCGGTGATACTTTTTTCTTTCAAGAAACTATTCATTTTGATTAATCTATATATATAAAAGCAAAAGGTCACTCACTCATAGGACACGAAATCTCAGAAACTACCAGTGCTAGGGGTTTAAAATTTTGCATAGGGGTTCTTTTTAGGACGTAGGTACTCGCTAAGAACGGATTTTGCGATATTACGCCCCTAAGGGGTTGTTTTTGGGGTTGACAGTTTGTATGAAACTTTGTTACTACAAGTACTAGGAGTTTTAAATTTTGCATGCGAGTTCTTTTTAGGAAGTAGGTGCTACTTACGAAAAGGGTTTTTCGAAATTCGACCCTAAGGGGTTGTTTTTGGTGTTGATAGTTTGTATGAAACTTTCGTTACTACAAGTGCTAGGAGTCTCAAACTTTGCATGGGGGTTGTTTTTAGGACGTACACACTACCTACGACGGGGTGTTTCGAAATTGAACCCCTAAGGGGTTGTTTTAGGTGTTGATAGATAGAGGTCTAAAATTTTGCATGGTGATTCTTTTAAGGACGTACGCGCTACCGAAGACGGAGTTTTGCAAAATTCGACCCCTAAGGGGTTGTTTTTGGGGTTAATAGTTTGTATGAACCTTCGTTACTACGAGTGCTAGGAGTCTCAATTTTTGCGTGGGGGTTGTTTTTAGGACTTAGATGCTCACTATGAAGGGGTGATTCGAAATTCGAACCCCAAGGGGTTGTTTTTGATGTTGATAGATACAGGTTTCAAATTTTGCACGGGGATTCTTTTAATGACGTAGGTGTTCAATAAGACGGGGCTTTGTTAAATTTCACTTCTAAAGGGTTGTTTTTGGGGTTGATAGTTTGTATGATACTTTGTTATTACAAGTACTAGGAGTTTGAAATGTTGCATTAGGGTTCTTATTATGATGTAGTGCTACTTAAGACGAGAATTTGCGAATTCGACCCTTAAGAGGTTGTTTTAGGAGTTGGTAGTTTGTATGAAACTTTGTTACCTACTACAAGAACTAGGAGTATCAAATTTAGCTTGGGGGTACTTTTTAAGACGTACATACTACTTAAGATGGTATTTTGCCTAATTCGACCCCTAAGGGGTTGTTTTAGTGTTGGAAGTTGTCCCGGTGCTAAAGTACCGCTACGCTACTTTATCCTACCTAACCTAGGCACAGGTATTCCTAGGAGGATATTAAATAAAAAATGTAGGTAGGCAGCAAGTTGGACATTATTTTATTAAATAGCTCGGTAGACGGGGTCGATATTACATAAAATTGGGTTAGGGCCTATACAGCGATTAACCTCCTCACTGGTCTAGCACTCCCCTGACGTCACTGGCCGCTGCAGGAGAAGTGTGCTCGCGCGTCGATCGCCAGGTCCAAAGGCTGGTGTAGGGTTGGCAGGATACTCGGCTACTGTCCACCGCGGGGAAGCCAGTATTTTAGGATATACGTGGAACCTGAGCGTGGAACCCTGTAATGCGCAATAAGCGAAAGCATTACACACTGGCCGTAGACGGTGAGCACCCACAGCAACGTTTGATAGGGAAGCACTAATGTAGATGTGTTGCTGTGGATGTTCACTATCAGATACGGAGATGACAATAATTTCGGTTACTAAGCCGTTAATTTAAACATTTGAAATTTACAACGGAAACTAAGTTTATAATATGCAAGAATGATATAATTTTGAAAATGTGAGATAGAACTACATAGAAAACGAGTAATGAGCGTCTAATAATAACAAAGTTATGCAAAAACACAAATGAAAGATCACTAGTTCAGCAAAGCGAAAGAAACCGTTACGGCTTGCTAAGCTACTGGCTAATTTAAATTGTGCAACACTTACCCAATCGGGGTTTAATTCACACACACAGAATAAGTTTGAGAATAAATTAAATGTCGAGGGAACGGTAGGGACGCCTTAAAAAGAATCTCAGTCGCGATTAATTACGTTACGATGTACTCGTATTAGGGACCGTCAACCGTGAAAAAGACTGACGTGCGCTCGCCTCGACAACCAGAATCGTTCTGTCTGCGGCGACGTGGAGCGGTGGAGCCGTGGAGCTTGCGCCCGCGCCGAGAACAAAGGAATTCGTTTCTGGGTGCCTAATATGTCGCTTGTTTTAATACGTGCGTGGTGATAAAATGTAGCTGGCCAGAAATCTGATTTGATGCGTTCATTATTAGTTTATTTATCTTTATTTAAATATTGTAAATAGTTTTTCCTTTTTAGAAATAATATTATTTAAGTAATTTCCTTAGGTTTAGTTTTTATTATCATTATTTTATTGTTTAGAATTAAGACATGTAACAATTAATGTTACATTACCCCCCTCGTCTCAGAATGAGTTTTTCTCAAATAAAACTCGTCTATAGGTTACCACTAGCACTACACAATCATACTATCATCTTTCAAAATCCTTCCATAATATCAAACATACTACCTGACACAATAGCTTCAACAATATAAAATGATGTTGACGCGTCCTTACATAAACAAGTTATCGGTGATTTATCGCAACGAAAACTAATGCTAGTCGTAAGAAGTTAATATAAAGGTGAATTGTCTCAACTCCTTCAACAATAAAAAAAAACTTAACATTTAGCTACACTTAATGTTCTTTAAATCCTTGATATGCCAGACGCCTATATTTTTTCCTGACATATCTTCCAGAACATAGACAAGTGGAGACCGTTTTTCGATTATACGGCATTTGATAAATTTGGGTGCAAGCTTTTTACTAAAATACTTGTCTTTATTACTTAATACGAATGCGCGCTTATAGACTATGTCTCCTACATTAAATTCAGCCGGCTTTCTACGTAGGTTGTAGTGTGCAGTATTCTTTTCATGTGCGTGCCATAACGAAGCCTGCACCTCATTAAATACCGATCGAAGACAACCTAAGTTTTCAGCGTATAAGTCGCGAGGAAGGAACAACACTTCATCGCCCAAGTCATTATCAGTATAGTGCGATCCGCATAAAACTAATTCCCTACCGTAAACTAAAAATGACGGTGTATAGCCGGTGGCTTCATTCACGGAATTGTTTATCGCAAACTGGACCTTGGGAATGGAGGTGTCCCAGGATCTATGATCGTTTCCAACAAACGTAGACAAACTAGTGACGATAGTTTTGTTATATCGTTCTACCGTGTTGACTTGTGGTGTGTACTTCGGCGAGAAAAAAACGTTAGGGATTTTATATTTTTTAAATAGCGCGTCAGTAGACGAACTTATAAACTGCGTGCCATTGTCCAAAAAGATTGTTTGAGGGACTCCGTGAACCAAGAAAATGGAATCCTCTAAAATTTTAATAACTATATCCGCAGTAGCGCGACGTACTGGGAAAATATGACAAAATTTTGAAAAACAGCACGTTACTACTAATATATAAGAATTTTGTTTTCGACTAGTGGGAAGAGGACCCACAAAATCAATTGAGATCATCTGAAAAGGTCTCGAACATTGCTTAGGACGACCCATTTCTCCCAATGTAGTGTGATTTTGTGCCTTATAAGATAAGCAAACCGAGCAAGAACCTACATATTTAACGACATCCTGGTGCATATTTGGCCAGTAGTAATTTAATGACAAGCGACGATAGGTTTTAAAAATGCCAAGATGTCCACCTGTTGGCTCAGAGTGATTTTCGGCTATGATGCTTTCACGGAACTCGCTGGGTACGACTTCCTTCCAGTCAAATTCTGAAGTTAATTGGTTGGTAATATTTTTTGTGAGTCGAAATAACGAATTATTTTTAATGGTGAAGTTAGGGAAATTTGAAGGAGTAGTCAGACAGCCGTTGTATATTTTTTTAAACCAGACATCATCTGTGTTGGCATTAGCTAAAGATATTGCGTTTACGGGAAACGCTCTAGACAAGGCATCAGGTATAACATTGTCGACACCTCGACGGTGTTTGATAATAAAATTAAATGAGGACAATCTTACCCCCCATCGAGCTAGTCGTCCTGTGGGATTTTCTAGTGACAAAAACCATTTTAACGCGGAGTGGTCAGTATACACCGTAAATGTTTGGCCGTTTTCTAGATAACACCGCCAGTGCTCGAGAGCCGTTAACACAGCAAGGGTCTCCCTTTCAGTAATGCTGTAGTTTTTCTCTGGACTAGTGAACGATCTACTCATGTAGGCAATTGGGTGTTCTTTACCGTCGATAGTCTGCGTTAACATAGCACCAATACCATAACTACTCGCGTCGGTGTGCACATCAAATGGTTTGGAATAGTCCGGACAAGAAAGAACTGGAGCGGAAACCAAACATTCCTTCAACGCATTAAAGGCCGCGTCAGCTTCTGGTGACCACTTGAAAGAAGGAGCATTTTTCCCGTTAGCAGTGAGCTTATTGAGTGGTCCAGCCACTGTGCTAAAGTTAGGGACGAAACGTCGGTACCAAGTAGCAGTGCCGAGAAAGCGTTTCAACTCCTTCCTATTTGTAGGGGTTGGAAAGTTTATTATGGCTTCCACCTTGTCTGGGTCAGTGCGTAAACCACGGGAATTAACCACATATCCCAGATACTTGAGTTCGCTTCGAAAGAACTTACACTTTTCGAAGTTCACGGTTAAATTTGCCTGTCTCAATTTGTCCAAAACTCGCAATAATCGAGAAACATGTTCATCAAAGCTAGAACTAATAACAATGACGTCATCCAAATAAGCGAATGTCTTAGACTCCATGTCACTAAATAACAAGTCAACGAGACGTTGTTGCGTTGCGGGGGCATTCGTTAATCCAAACGGGGTAGTCTTAAAACGAAAAGTGCCACGGCCCGGAACGTAAAATGCGGTTTTATCGCGGTCTTCTGGCGTTATAGGCAGTTGCCAAAAAGCTTTGGACAAATCGATACTGCTCAGGTACTTAGCATCGCGTAGGTTATCTAATATCTCCGAGACATATGGCAAATTGTACGCATCGCGCTTAGTCACTGCGTTCAACTTCCTGCTGTCTAAACAGAACCTTGGTTGCCCGTTCTTTTTATTAACAATGAGCACGGGAGAAGACCAAGCGCTCTCGCAAGGTTCGACAACGTCAAGTGACAGCATTTCGTCCACCTGCTCAATTAAAATGCGCTGCTTTTCGGGGGACATCCTGTAATAACGCTGTCTAATCGGTTGTGCGTCGCCAGTGTCAATGCGATGGCATATTAAATCTGTTCTACCCAGGCCCTTTTCTTCAGTAGAAATAGATCGAAACTGCGCAATGACATTATCAGCTATCGCTTTCTGCGACGCCAACAAATTATCGTAGGAGTTAATAAATGGTTCACCGCTACTTACTTTTATTTCTGCCAAAGGGGCATTTGACATTGTTATACTACCTATATAATTAGGGCAAATTCGAAAAGCGCGCCAAAAATCTACGCCCAATATAATTGATGTTTCAATTTCGGGAACTACATATGCCTTAATAATGTGAAACTGGCCCTCAAATGTAACTGGCAAATAAATGAAACCTAAGGCTTTTAATGATTGACCGCCAGCAGCTATCATTTTAGTGCTGTCATCCTGGTTTAAAGTGCAATCTGTTAACTGTAAATGAGAATTGTTTCCCAGAATCGAAACTGCAGCTCCAGAATCAAGTAACCCAACAGCATCGATGTTATTGATTTTAATATTTACATAAGGCCTAGAATCGTTTAATGGTTTTGATAGCAGAATTGTAGCAACTCTGTATGAAGAGGAAAATGTTCTTATAAAGTCAAGCCAAGTTTCCCAGTCTTGCTTGCTAAAATTGTTACAACTCTGCTTAATTAGTTTTTTGAGTTTTTACCAGTTTTACGGCAGTTAGGACAGTCTGGTGTCTTCACATCCTTCATACCGCACTTGAAACAAACAATGTCCCGTGGAGCCTTGCATTGTCGAATGTGGTGGGTGTTATTACGACACCTAGGACAGTAAGGTTCCTTTTTAGCCTCGTTAATTGCATGTACATATTTATTGTTATTATTTGAATTATTATTATTATTATTTCTATATTGATTATTATTATTGTTATTACTATTTGAATTATTGTATTTATTGTAATTGTTATTATTATTTTCCTTATTTATAGGTTTATGGCAATCCTTAGTGTACGCAAATTCAGGAGCTAGCGTATTGGGAGTAACCTTAGGAGGCTCTTGAAATTGTGACAGTCGAGTCTGAAATGTCTCATAGTTACGACAAAACGAACGCAAAGTGTCTATAGTTGAGATTTGAGGAGCTGCTGCTAATGTACTTGCATAGCAAGGTCTAATATTATGCAAGAGAATTTCCAATTGGTCTACTTCTGGAAGAGGAGTAGATAGACGCGAGAACATTCCATTCATAACCGCAAGATAAATAGTTATATTCTCACGTTCTCCTTGAGTACGAGACCGAATTTCAGAAATTAGTCTATAATCATAGTCAGTTTGACTAAAATCCTCTTTTAATAAACGCGCCAACTCAGGCCAAGAACTGACTTTGTCCTTTACCGCACGATACCAGTGAAGGGCATCGTCTTGAAAAATTTCAGATGCAAAGCTTAAAACTTTTTGCTGTGGAATATTTCTAGCCAGTATAAATTCATCAACACGCTGTATAAACGAGCGAACACAAGTTTTGCCAGTAAATTTTAATTTACTTAAATCGGATGACGTACGATCGCATGACACAGAAATCATATTCTGTAGTTCCGGCACAGCAGGTACTGATTCTTTGACAAAACCAGCACTAGCCACATTAGAAGATGTGCTAGCAGAAGGTTTTTTTGCTAGCAAGGCAGAAAGCTTTTGCGAGAAAATTTTATAACCGCTAACAATGTCATCATATTCATTTTTAATGTCGTCACTACGCGTTATCCTCTCGACACGATTGTGTAAATGATTCAACATATTCTGTGTCCGCAATAGTGAAGCAACACTAGGATCACTAGCGTCAAGGTTTAATTGAATTTTCGTTAAAACCTCTAAACAACCCTTAAGGTCCTGTCTTGCATCGAGTGGAGACTCAAGTATATATTCCGAGGGTAAATCAGGAGATAATTTTATAATTTGTTTCCGTAACTCCTCAACAGAAGGTGCAGGAGACGCGCCTCTAATACGAACTTCATACTCCAACTCAGATTTTTGAAGAGACAGGAACTTAATAGGAAGCATGTTGAAATTAATTAAAAGAAACAGAAGGATAAGTGACGCACTTAGTACACAACTACTCACTACAGCAAAAGCAAAAACAAAAAAATAAAAAGAAAAAAAAAACAACACGTTCTCCGTTCTGTTACAAAATAAAATTTAAGAACGTCTGGTTTTTTTTAAGAAAAAACAAAAATAATTAAATGCGAAAAGAAAAAACAAGCAAAATCATAAAAGAAAAAAAAATACTGCTACTAATGTGTATCACCGTAAAAAAATACAATATCTCATATAATGTGAGGAAAATAAAATTATAACGAACAATTTTTAAAAGCGTCGTTTTAGGTGCCCAAGAAGAAAACAGTAGTAAAAAAATATTATAACAAACTATGCAACTAAACGACTTTAAATTAATAATTATTAATGTAGGGTAGGTTAATAACGACCAAGATTAACTTATAAAAAGAAGTTGAAGGTTCGTATACACATTAGTAACGGAAAAAAAACCAAAAAAAATAAAATATATAGACGTTTAACACAGACAACCACCAACATACACAACCCACTACCAATGGAGGAGGAATTAATCAGCTGTATTTCTACCACGATTAAGGGCGCCAGTGTCCCGGTGCTAAAGTACCGCTACGCTACTTTATCCTACCTAACCTAGGCACAGGTATTCCTAGGAGGATATTAAATAAAAAATGTAGGTAGGCAGCAAGTTGGACATTATTTTATTAAATAGCTCGGTAGACGGGGTCGATATTACATAAAATTGGGTTAGGGCCTATACAGCGATTAACCTCCTCACTGGTCTAGCACTCCCCTGACGTCACTGGCCGCTGCAGGAGAAGTGTGCTCGCGCGTCGACAACCAGAATCGTTCTGTCTGCGGCGACGTGGAGCGGTGGAGCCGTGGAGCTTGCGCCCGCGCCGAGAACAAAGGAATTCGTTTCTGGGTGCCTAATATGTCGCTTGTTTTAATACGTGCGTGGTGATAAAATGTAGCTGGCCAGAAATCTGATTTGATGCGTTCATTATTAGTTTATTTATCTTTATTTAAATATTGTAAATAGTTTTTCCTTTTTAGAAATAATATTATTTAAGTAATTTCCTTAGGTTTAGTTTTTATTATCATTATTTTATTGTTTAGAATTAAGACATGTAACAATTAATGTTACAAAGTTAGGTGTCTCAAATTTTGAATAAGTAATGTTTTCTTTTTAGGAAGTAATTACGCACTACGGCGAGATTTAACCCCTAAGGGGTTGTTTTTGGTGTTGATAGTTTGAATGCAACTTTCGTTACTAAAAGTGCTAGGGGTTTTAAATTTTACACGGGATTTTTTTTAGGACGTTGGTGCTCACTTAGATGGGATTGTGCGAAATTCGAAACCTAAGGGGTTGTTTTTGGGGTTGGTAGATAGGAGTCTTAAATTTTACATGGGGATTTTTTTTAAGATATAGGTTCTAGCTATGACGGGATTTTCTGAAATTCTATCCCTAAGGGGATATTTTTGGGGTTGTTAGTTTGCATGAAACTTCGTTATTGCAAGTGTTGGGAGTGTCAAAATATGCATAGAGGTTTTTAGGGAGTAGATGCTCATTAAGACGGGACTTTGTTCTTGATAGTTAGAAGTTCAAAATTTTGCTTATCTGTTTTTAGGACGTTGGTTCCTCCTCAGACGAGTTTTGGATAAACCAACCTCTAAAGGGTAGTTTTTGGTGTTGGTAGTTTGTATGAAACTTCGTTACGACAAATTCTGGGAGTCTCAAATGTACCGCGGGAGCTATTTTTAGGATGTAGATGCTCATTAAGACGGGGTTTTGAAGTTGGTGAAATTGGACCCCAAAGGGGATGTTTCTGGGGTCAATAGTTTGTATGAAACTTAATTACTACAAGTACTAGGAGTTTGAAATGTTTCACAGGAGGGTTCTTTTAGGACGTAGGTGCTACTTAAGACGGGATTATGACGGGAAATTCCCCCCATATGAAGGATAGTTTTTAACTTCAGAGTTTGTATGAGACTTCGTTACTACAAGTGCTACGAGTCTCAAATTTTCCCTGGAGTATATCTTTAGGACGTAGATGCTTATTAAGACGGGATGTTGCGAAAACCGACTGCTGAAGGGTTGTTTTGTGGTCGATAGAATTTTAGTCGCATATAGATTTTCTAAAAGTATTCCATAAAGAGGGTGGCGGGAGAAGAAATTCACAGAAGCAATGTTCGGAATAAGCGCGGACGAAGTCGCGGGGCTAAGTGCTAGTTAATCTATAAAGTATGTGGCGCGGCTAGGGAGGATTACTTTCAGCAAATATAACGAAATATGCTTTATTTCTTTATGCCAACGATAACAGCATAATAAGTACTTTATAAAAAGACCTGGACTTCATCTCATCATGTCTTTAAACATTTTTTTTTTTACTAACAATTATTTTGAAAAAAAAATGCACTTGTTGGTTTTTGTTTACCTACCTATCCACCCAAGAATAGGGAGCTAATTTGACGAAGTAAATGATAATTTTGGTTTAAAATAAACAATAAGTATACGAATAACAAATATATTTACATAATAAAAAAAATACAATTGTTTATGCAAGGTATTGTAACTGACGGAAAAGTGTTTTATTTATCAAACTAAAATCAATAGATTAAATTTAAGAGTTTAACCCTTTAAACAAGAAATAACAACAAAAAAAAGAGTCTGCCAAAAAACAACCACAAAAAAGGGTAAAATAACCTACAAAACTTTTCTTTCGGAAGTCGGTGGTTTTTTTATTAATTTCATTGTTTTTTTGCCACCGACTTCCGAAAGAAAAGTTTTGTAGGTTATTTTACCCTTTTTTGTGGTTGTTTTTGAAGGCGGTTACATTTTAAAAAAAAAGTTTTTTTTTTACTCTTTTTAGTATAAATATTCAACCAAAATTATTGTCAAATACATCATTTTCTTACATATTTATGTAAGAAATCCGTAGCACCGGCAATAACTAGGGTTGCCAACTATTTTTTCAAGAAATAAAGTATTTTCAGGTCTATGAAGATAATTAAACAGTATTTTAGAAAAACGAACAGTATTTTATTTATTTATTGTTTTAAATACATATTTTTTGGAGCTTCTCGCACAACTTACTAATTTACAATCATTTTTAAAAACTTCATACGCCTCATAACAATTAAAACTGAAATTAAAATAAGTGAGGAGCTCATTTTTTATTAAATTGATAGAGGCTCTATTTCTATCATCCTGCCACTTAGAATTCATTACTGAAAAAACTCTTTCAGTAAATGCTTAGGTAGCAGGAACAGAAAGTAGTTAGGAAACAATTTTAGTTATGTTTTTAAATTCTTCTGAAGTGTTTACTAATAAATGGCACCACTTTTGGCTAGTACTCATTTCAAGAAAATCTTTGTTTGTAAACTCGGTGTGATTTGTTTGTGGCTGCGCTGCATTGAGCAGTGAGCGCCCTCTGACTAAATAAAAACAAATTTGTGAGCGTCTTATAAGTGTAACACATAATAATGTGTCTGCATTTTGATGCTGAAAACAGTATTTTGTATACTTTTTTTTTGTTCAACAGTAAAAAGTATAATTTAGTGAAAAACAGTATAATACTGTTCAAAACAGTATAGTTGGCAACCCTAGCAATAACATCGTTAACATCTCTTTCATTCCTTCCCTATCTCAAAAACTACTGAACCGATTTTGATGAAACTTGCAGTATTCCTTAAGTTGAACAATACCTAGTACAACATAAAAAGAATTACTTAAATCGGACTTATAGTTCCGGAGATATGCGAACACAAACATAATTTACTAAATCAGTCGATGCCGACTCCTTACTAGAGGAGTTGTACCTTCCATCATCAGCTCATCCACCTGAGATGATGATTATCAGATGCAAATACTTGAACAGCTTTAGAAAATATATGAAAATGGTACTATGTGCCTATAAAATTTGAAGGTTGCCCTCGATTTCCCTGGGATACCATCATCAGATCCTGACCTGATGATCATGGGACCAATTGGAAAGTATACCCTTTCAAACAAAAGAATAATTTTCCAAATCGGTTCAGGCGTCTTCGAGTAATCGGGGAACATACATAAAAAAAAAAAAAAAAGATTCCGACCAATTGAGAACCTCCTCCTTTTTTTGAAGTCGGTTAATAACCATGTATTAAAAATAAAGTTAACTAAATACAAAAATAAAAGAGTTTTAAAGTTATTTTCCAACTTTAAATGCAAGGACTAAATTAAAAATAACACGTTGATAAAAAAAATAAGTTATGTTTAGTCAAAACAGTACATTGCATATTTTTTAGGGTTCCGTAGTCAACAAGGAACCCTTATAGTTTCGCCATGTCCGTCCGTCCGTCTGTCGCGTCGCGTCGGTCTGTCTGCAGCTTAGCTCAGAGACGCCCAGTACTAGAAAGCTGTAATTTGGTGTAAATATACGGATTTGTTTTGCCGAAAAAGTGGTAAAATAAAATCTCGTAAAATATTTTTTTTAGGGTACCTCCTATACACGTAAAGTGGCGATGTTTTTTTTTACTCTCGCGTACCCCTTAGTGTGGGATATCATTAAAAAGGTCTTTAAAAAATATTGATAGTTTCCATTAACAATTTTTTAATAAAAAAAAAAGATTCGTTTGTGAAATATTAAGCTTTAAAGTGCAAATTCGCATCGAGTGTCCCCCCCCTCTACCAGCTAAACGGTTATGTTTGGGGGTGTGAAAAAATTCACAATAGTAGTATAATGTATATAACGAAATTTAAAAGAAAATTATCATGACTAAGAAGGCTTTACAAGTTTACGAGTAATAGTCGACCAACTTATAAAACGTACTTGGTTAACATAATTTCCTAAACAAAATGTATCGGAGAACGTGTTCTTCAATTGCAAATGTAAGTTTGTCAACTTTATTTTTACAGCTATAATAGGTGGGTATGTTTTGGGGATAGGTAGGTTTTTATTGTCAACTATTTTTAACTTACTTCAAAAAAGGAGGAGGTTCTCAATTCGTCGTAATCTTTTTTAATGTATTTTCTCCGATTTCTCAAAGACGCCTGGACCGATTTTGACACCTCTTTTTAAAATTAAATTCAGCGAATCAGTTTAGTTAGTTCGCATAAGTATTTTGATGGGCAACTACGGAACCCTACACTGTGCGTGGCCCGACACGCACTTGGCCGGTTTTTTTTATTGTTTATATTAAATTTGATTATGAAAATATATTTGTTATTCGTATACTTATTGTTTTTTTTAAACCAAAATTATCATTTACTTCGTCAAATTAGCTACCTATTCTTGGGTAGATAGGTAGGTAAACAAAAACCAAAAAGTGCATTTTTTTTTTCAAAATAATTGTTAGTAAAAAAAAAAATGTTTAAAGACATGATGAGATGAAGTCCAGGTCTTTTTATAAAGTACTTATTATGCTGTTATCGTTGGCATAAAGAAATAAAGCATATTTCGTTATATTTGCTGAAAGTAATCCTCCCTAGCCGCGCCACATACTTTATAGATTAATTAATCAAAATGAATAGTTTCTTGAAAGAAAAAAGTATCACCGAAGAGTAGAGAAAAGGTACCATTAGATCAATTGATTTACGGATAGTTAATATTAAATTTTGCAAAATTGACTTGCTGCAGAGTATACCTCCCAGCCGGACCACACCCTACGACCAATAACTTCTTATCTAAAGGGATTTATTGGACCATATTTGTCGTATGCAAGGTACTCTTTAGGTAGCTTTTTTTAGGGATATTGATTTATTAATAGTTCATTATACTCTCTTGAATTTGAGGTGGCGCGGCCAGAGAGCACTGCTTGGCGGCCGGACCACATAAATTGTTAATTAAAAAGATATCTATTGAGGTACTGAAAATATATTTATATTCCGATGAAAGTAGACTTTAGGTAGCTTTTATTTCGAACTATAGCATCTGAGTACTAAACTGTGGTCCGGCCGCAGAGGACCACACAATATTTGACAGCTTTTTGCGACGTTGCCAACTTTCAGAATATGCAGCCTTAAGGTTTCCGAAGTTCAAGTTTTAATCTAAAAGTGAGATCAAATATTTGAAGTCTTTAGTAGGTACTTAAACCTTATCTTATTTAAGTTAAGTATCTACTTTTATTTTTTTTTAAATTTGTTTTTTTTTTCAATTTTTTTCTGGGCCCTTGGCTTTGGCGCCCCTAGAGGATGGCGCCCGTGTGCATTGCACACATTGCACATATGGATGCGGGGGCCCTGTTGTAATCTATAAGAAAAATATCAAATACAGGATTAAAACGTGGAGATGTTATTTAGTTTTTCTCTTCACGGCAGCTAACCATCTCCTGCAATTTTCATCTTTCCAAGAACCGCTTCATCATCATCATCATCATCAGCCTATAATGTTCCCACTGCTGGGACACAGGCCTCCTCTCTGTGAGAGGGAGTGAGCCATAATCCACCACGCGGGCCCAGTGCGGATTGGTGAATGTCACATGTCTTCGAATTTTTGGTTCTAGGACATGCCGGTTTCCTCACGATGTTTTCCTTCACCGTTTTGAGAGCAGGGGTGATGAAATAAATTACACAAAGTAATGCGCCAGGCGGGGTTCGAACCCACGACCTACAACTCGTAAGTCGGGACCGATACCACTGGGCCACCACTGCTCAAGAACCGCTTGGGAATCAATAAAACTTAAATTCACTATTTCTGCTAGTATTCTTGCAGTTTACAACACAGCAACTGCTGTGAACTATTTTTTTGTGGCGGAATAATGCGATTATAAAAAAATTACGTACAGATTACAGAGCTGAATGTGACAGCTGACAGAGCCGTCGTATTCCGACTGCGCCCCAACACCTGCCGTTGAAAAAACTACAATATCTCGTGAAATATTCATTGAAATCAAATTATGTCAAGGGCAATTTTGTTAAAAACTAAATGCTTGTAATGATTAACGTATTTATTTGGGTAAGGATTAATATTATGTTCTTTGAAACATCGTCGCAAGAAATGTATTATTTTAAAACCAATATGATTTCCATAAAAAGGGTTATGGTGAGTTAATCTTAAAAGATAGACATATGCTGTCGCTGACTTTATTTTAGAACGTTTCATGAGGAACAATTCCGTCATACATCATTTTTGCGTAAGGTAAACCGTTTACGCAGCGCACGCAATGCAAGCTCTCAATAAGATTTTCCCGATTTTGCAACATTTTTCATTGCTGTTCTGCTCCTATTAGTCATAGCGTAATGTTATACGGCTTATAGCCTTCTTCGATTAATGGGCTATCCAACACAAAAACATTTTTTCAATTCGAACCTTTAGTTCCTGAGTTTAGCGCATTTTTGTCAGTTGACAAAACTGAATGTACTCTGAGGCAAAGCTGTCGGCACTTCTACTATTCGCCACCATGAGCGCTGCCATCGAACAGTAGGTACTACCCCCACCTAGTACTTCGCACCCAGCGAATAGGCTGATGATGATGAATTAACTGTTTTATTGTTTTATATTCTAAATCTGTATTTTTTAATAAGTAAATAATCTAAAAAGAAGAAGAATTAATGCAATATTATACCGTAACAAAAAAGATTTCGATTTTTCAAACTGATCTCAAACTTCTTTTGATGTGTGTAAATCCCGGTCATAACGCACCCTGTATCGCGGCACTGAAAGTGCGCAAAGTGTTTTGCTGCAAAGCAATTTTATTCGGATCTTTGTTGTTAGTTTGTTACGTAACAGCCAAACATGACTTGTATTGTAATAAAATTCGTTTTCATGCGATGTCCTAGTAAACTGGTTATATTTGTCATTGGTATGCGAAACTTATTGGCATTTAAGTATGAGACCTTGGCGAAACCGCCGTAATGATAATGACCTTTCTATATGTCTCGAGTTCCTGATCTTTATTTACAGCGTTGACAAAATACGCGAATATAGCACCTCTGTTTGCGATGTTTAGGCTTACTTTTCTATTAATATCCTTAGAATTATTGAAAATAAATGCTGTCGTCAATGTCATACGGGAGGTTAGCAGAGTATTGGAACAGGTGCAGCAAAAATAATGAAAAAGTGTGAAAATTACGATATGAATAGACGAAAACATTGAAGTATAAAATATACAGTTGTTTGTAGAGCAAAAGAAAGACGAGACATACAGAATAATTACTCAGAGAACGTTCGCTAGGTAGGTACTATAAAATAATAGTGCCTACCTTATATTACAGAGGAACAAATACATACCCAACCTGTAGGTACGTTACTTATTCAGAGAACACACAGTATAGGTAGAGCATGACTTAGAACGTAGGATCATTTTTATCCTAATACTTTCTGGCGCCCCCCAATTCCTCCACATCAAGTTTTATGCAAAAACAATAACTGTTTCCAGTGTCCCAACGGTTTCAGAATAAAAAAAATCGGTTCAGCGCATTGAGCTTGCAATCGAAAAAACAGGCTCACGCGTTTAAAAGATCTGTCAAAATACCATCCAAAATTCAACGTAGGACGACCTCTAAAACCAAATGCCTGTATTACATTATGTATTTACAATTGTTACAGAACGGTTTACAAAGATGAAGCAAGCGGGCGGATACTATGTGACAGTAATCGAAGACACGCGCATATCCAAGCTGATCGGAGCCGCTACACTAACAATCGAACAGAAGTTCATTCACAACTGCTCTGTGGTATGTTATAATTATTATGTTCTGCTACTTATACTTGAACGGCTATAATCCTGTGCTTTATTAATTCTATAGTGTATCCACGAGAATCCTGAAGTATGCGCAGGCTAAAATAACGAAACCGTGGATCCCAAACATCAGCAAATGTAATCCATTCACTATCGAGTTTAGCATTGAGTCTGCAGTGCTATAAACCTGATGCTAAGGCTATCAGAAGTAGACATAGCATGCAGACTGATAGCCGTTCGCAGGCGGCTTATAGCGCTCTGCAAATTGAATGTTCTTTACTTAGCAAAACGATTATGCGGCGGGTCCAGATATCGCGGGCAAATCCCAAATTTTTTCTTGAATATTGACCACAATAATTAATAGGGATAATTGGTGGAAGGAGATGCTTAAAGACGGCTTAAAGTCTTGTTGAAGGTCGTTCGTTTTAATACGCATCACTATTTTTTTTAAAAATTATTAAAATATAATGATAAATATTACCAGTTCACACCAGTTTTTAACTCGTCTGCCACACGTGACATACTGCCCAAAACAAGTTATTGTAATGATTTGGTGCTATTATTATAATAACAAGTTTAAATGTTCCTATTTGTTTCAGCGTGGCCGTTTAGAAGATGTGGTCGTTAATGATACTTACAGAGGCAAACAATTGGGAAAGTTGTAAGTAAAAGAGTATTGTTCTAAAGAGCAACTAAATTAGTTAATCATCATCATCATCAGCTGGAAGACATCCACTGCTGAAAATAGGCCTCACCCTTAGACCGCCACGCCGAAAGACAATTCGCCACTTGCATCCATCGGTTGCCCGTACGAGACTCTCACGATGTCGTCGGTCCACCTAGTGGGAGAACTTTTCTTCCCCATAAGTTATCAGTTCTACGAGCGCTATGCCCTGCCTTAAATTAATTAAATATTATTATTACGAGTAGGACAGATCTTTGGCTCTTCAATAATAATAAATGGTCACCAACAACAATAATGGGATGGACACCATTCCGCACTGGGCCCGTGTGGTGGATTATGGCCCACTTCCACTCACATAGAGAAGGCATATTATGTCCCAGCAGTGGGAACATTTTTGGCTGATGATGGTGATCATATTTTGTTAGCTACAATTTTGTCCACCAGCCAAAATATCCATGTACGCCTTTAAAAAAAGGCAATTAGTCACTTCACGAGCCAAGCAAGCGATCAAAAGCTGAGGTTCAAATCTCTGGAAGGAGAAAATTCGCGCCATTACTCATTTATCACCTTCATAAGGGTTTACAATAATTTAGTTAGCTGTGTACTTGCATGTTTAGGATTTTGACTCTACCAAATCGAAAAACGTGAATCTGGTTTGAAGGCTGCAACAGAGTTAAATCTTTTTCTTTCTGGTGGATCTTGTGCATAGAAGGATAAGTTCCAAATTCGATTCTCACGTTGCCTCACGGTGTAATTTATTGATGCTGTGAAATAGCCAATTTTTATTTTGGTTTTCAGGATCGTTGTAACAGTATCCCTACTCGCCCAAGAGCTGGGATGTTACAAGATGTCTTTGGACTGCAAAGACAAGCTGATCAAGTTCTACGAGACTCTGGGCTATAAGCTGGAACCCGGAAACTCTAACGCCATGAATATGCGGTAGGTCACTACGTATTTATAAATAAATAAGTTAATTTATTCAAAGAGGCCGATATAAAGTAGATTTTATTGGAGTTCACGTCTTAATGTTGTTATGTCATGCATTGAACCATTGAGAATTTGAGATTAGAATGCAAATGAGATGAATACGAATATACTAAACGCTAAAGTTCGGGGGCATTGAGTTAGTGCGATAGATTTTACAGATATGAGGCCTTATCATGAGTTTCAGTTATTCTGACGTAAAGTAAACTGGTCCTTTGACATTTTCATTAGTTCCTATTTCGCATACCAGAGGCGCTCTTCCATTTTTACCACGTTTTTATACACTCATTTTTTCCATACAAGAAACGCTGTAAATACTGGCAAGACGCTGTAAAGTAAAATAGTGAGAACTCGTGATAAGGGTTCCTGACTGAACGCTTGTGCAGTTTACAGTCCATATAGGGTAATCTAGAGGATTTAGAAGTCATTAAAGTCATGGAATTTTATATGCTATAATAATCTCCGGTAGTAATGATCCAATTCGTGGCATATTTAGAACATTTCTATACATTTGATATTACCGCTCGCCGCTCCACGCTAAGTCACCGCTCATATATAGCGGCAAGATTGTGAACTAGTAGTACTAGTATTCAAGAGTGACTACAAAACTTGACTCAGTGGAACGCAGAGCTAAGAGGCTCACTGGCGACGTAAAATTGTTGAATGCCAAGCTCCATAGCTTGACTCATCGCCGCAAGGTTGCCTACCTGTCGGTCTTCTACAGATTGTACTTCGGAGAGTGTGCCCAAGAACTCCACGACCTCATCGCACATCTAGACGCACAGCAAATTACCATCCTTACCTTATTGCTGTTTCACCAATTCGCACTAAGCATCTCCAAACCTTTTTTATAATGCGAACAGCGAAGGAGTGGAACTCTCTGCCTTCGGGGTAAGCTCGCTCCATCGTCGACCTTGTCTTTGTCACTCCCGACCTAGCCTAAGGTCAAGAGCAAAGCCATCATACATAAAAAAACCCTTGTATCTAAACCAACTTTATAATTCGCAGGTTCGAGGAGCCCTCTTGACAATTAGCCGCTGGGACGTCCGACCTGCGCTCTAAACTGTAAGTACGCACAAGAGGCCGAGCAGACATCACGTCACCTCCCGCCAGCACTCATCATTCCATCTATATGTACGGACCAATTACGTCACCGAATCTTTGAAGACATACAAGGATCTTTTGGCGCTCGACTGGCGTTTATATTGGCGCTGTCAGCGAATATTAATTGTAAAAAGAATTGATATTTCAGGCACACGATTCTATTAATAATTTGATAAAAAGAAAGCAGAATATCCGCTGTATTCCCGTTTCATTCAAGATATTTTTAGAATCCAGAGCATGCTTAATGGCGGTGTTAGTTCCAACTTTGGCCACGCGCCAAAATATCCTTGTACTTATAATCCCGGTTTTTGGAATGCCGGCTTTGATTGGCTGGACATTATATTGGAACAGGTGGCCCACCATGGCGTCTTAAAGCAAGAGTGTGGGAGTGTTCTAGTGTGGGAAAGAGGCAGCTATACAAGCCGCCTATCACCACCTCGTTCCCTCACTGGAACTACTTTGGCTTTAACACGTCATTGTACCACATTGTACCAGAAATATTAACAGGTTAAAGAAATTGGAGGTTAGATATTTGTTATTCTGTATGTGATTTTATTGAATCATCAAAATTCGGTGAACCAAGGTTGTGCATTTGTTGTAATTTAATGTACTGTCTGAAGACTATGTTTGCATAGATTCGTTCGTTTGTGGGTGCGGCGCTATGCTTGAGTAATGTCATAGTAAAATATGTGTAGTCTGGCACGTCATTAAATAAATTCCGAGTGCATTAACAAGCAAATATATTAGGTACAATAGGAGCTCCGCACACGCAATGACTGAACCTCGTTTTTTAAAAGCTGAATTCTTAAAAAAGGAGTAGCCTAGCCTGTGTTATTTCAAGATAGCCAATCACAGCTACTGTAACATTTATTAATAAACTAACTGTTCCGCTACAACTATTATCCCACGGGAATATAATATCGGGAAAACTATCCTAAGTTTGAATTCAGTTTATATACTATCTGTGTACCAAATTTTATCCAAATCCGTTCAGTACATTTTGCGTGAAAGAGTAGCAAACGTCCGATTATCCTCACAAACTTTCGTATTTATAATATTCAGACTTTTAGAAAACTGAGGGCGAATCTATGCGATTTTGTCATTTTTGTTTATATTTATAATGTTGTTGACTTATTGTTTGCAGTTATAAAAGCATTTTAATATTTTCTCACTTGCATCACGCTTTCTGATCAATTTACCCTCACTTCAGACCAGAGAAAGGCAGGTTTGTGACATTGAATAATAAACTATGCTACTGTGTGTTCTTAAAGTATAAATTTGAATATCGACATCGCCACAGAGATCCAACAGCACGAGCGTCCTAATTTACACTGAAAGCCACACCCTTGTTTATGTGTCATTATGGTTTCCAGTTGCAAAATATCGACTGAGATCAAACAGCTTCTCGAGCATCCGAATTTACACTTATATCCTCTAAAAAATGTCTAAAAATAAGGTTTATTGTTCAATATCATGGAGAATCCTCCTACTTGGTCTGACTGAAGCCTAATAAATCTTGTTGTGATTTCTGTTTGGTCGAACGTGTGATTACGGTCGCAGGGTCAATTCTTCTATCCATCAAAGGGTGATATCATCCACGTGGTGATACCATCATTTGATGGGGTGACCAATTGATTATGGATATCCTAGCACATAATGTTTAGACGTAGTTTTATCATCAAAGCTCGCATGTAAAGACCTTTTTGTAATATTTTGGAGTAGCTTTCATGCTTAGTTTTTGTTTTTTCTGTATTAATTATTTAGTGCGTTTACGCCGTATTTCATACAAACTCACAAGTCTTTATTTTTTCGAAAACGTTCTCTGATAACCTTGACGCTGTAACTTAGTACGGGGCAAACCGCTATTATGTTTACGTGGCGTGCACAACGATTCGCCGCGCTGAACTGGCCGTTATAACCTATGCGTATGAAGTTTAATTAAAATAAGGTCAGTTTTTTCGAAACATTAAAGTCTATAGCATTGTTTGAAATGGCGTACGGCGTAAAAGCTCTTAATAGAAAAGCTAAAAATACTAACGTTTTTATTTTAATTATGTTGCCAATTGTTATGATTATGCTAAATTTAGTTTAAAACCTAGTCAGTTGTGCTAGTAGTTTCCTTAACTGGCTGGCTAAGTTTTCTCTGTGTAAAAATTTGATTTTAAAGCATTATGTACTTAAAAATATGTATAAGAGATAACTATTTTGTAACTAACATTTTGTGTTCTTTTGCATCATTAAACCATTATTGCTTTGTATGTTAGTTTTATTTTAGTGTACCATACATTGTAGATTTTTTTTACATTGCCCCATTGTTAGACAAAAGCTTCAATATCCTACCACTCTTTTCCCTGTGTACAGTTTTCTACGGCCAATCTCATAAACACGTTTCACGCGAGCATTTCCTAGGTCTCACACTCGGCTTCTTCTTTTTTAGCATTACAAAGAAAAAAAAACAAAAGGCCATTTTACATGTTTTATTTACAGAAATGGAAATTTAGTGGTCAATTCGTAATCGAACAAGGTTTATTTTACAACCCCTATTACGTAGCATCGGTATCAATGTTTAATGTTGCGCCACGCTATTTATTCTGTCTCGTGGGTGCTTTAATAAACAGTTTAACTCACATACACAAACAGCCAGACCCGTTACAAATATTTGTAGGTACCTAATAAAAATATTTACTTCGTGCGTGAATCAACCCCACGATAAGTTGCGCAACAGTCAATCTCCCAGCCGCTGCGCCACCCGACCATCTACCCATGTACCTATCATATTTGTAGAGTAACGCTAGCTACATTTACTGCTAGCACAGGATCATGCTGAGAGGATTGGATCGGGATATTAAAAAAGATAGTGTGAAACTCGGTGAAGACTTGATTGTATTACATTTGACAAAATACAATAAATAAGTACAATTTAGAATGAGAAATACAATACACAAAAATCATAGACCGGTTCAGTCTGATATTTTATATTAGGTATATAGGTACATAAAATAATATACTTTTAATTATACATATAAATAGCGTTTACTGTCCATTCGAGCGGTGTCTGAATTGTCGTATACTTGAAATTGTAAGGAGTCGTGAAGGAATGCTGTTGCATTGTCTTTTATGCTAAACTTCAGTATTCAAAGCCTATTTAATTCTATATACCTACTTACATTATTGGTTTCTTTTTTTAAGTGCCTTTACACACGTTCCGCACGCGTAGCATGACCCCGTAGATAGGATTTTGTCAACGAAAGAATAGACAATATGTAAGATGTCTATCGTCATAAACATGGCGATGTTTAAAATGTAGAAAGCTTTTTTCTTTGCAGTCTACGGGACATACTTAGACAATTTAGAAATAACTTTATCTATTCTTTGGTAGAATAGACATAGATTTGGTCATGCTACGTGTGCTGGTTGTCGGGTACCCAGTTTGATATTACATAAGTTAGGAAGAAAGCTTTTACTTATATTGACTACTTATATATACTCGGGCATTTTGGGTACCCATAAATCGCGCGGGACGCGCTGTGTGTAATGGCATTTAGGTTGAATTGCGCAAACCAAGGAATTTTATAACCCAGAGAGTTATCGTGTCGTAACTATTTTGTTTACGTGTAAGGATGTGAGTGTTACTATCTGATGACTGCTGGTGTCAGAGTTGAGCTGCCGCTGGAAACCTTCCAGACCTTTGACATGGCTATGGATGTAATCCTCACATATTGTGTTCTTTCACAGATGTTAGCGATTTTCAAGATAGAATGGAGAAGGACAGATGTATTTTTTGTATGGAAACATTAATCGTCATCTTAATTACTGTAGCTAACTTTGGGTTAGTAAATAACTCAGGTTGTCGCAATAAGGCCATAGTATATCAACCAATTTCAAGTACCGGATTAACCAATAAAACACATTCACCATGCACTTACATCAAATTGACACCCTCATTTGCCGATTGCACAAGTCCCATACCACAGGAAAAAAGCATTTTTATATCATCTGTACATTTATTTCAATATCATACGCATAGTTACAAGCTAGAGGAAAACATGGCAATCGAATATGTATCAACGACTTTTTCATAGTGACGTGTTCATCGATAACTAGGGATGTCCAATAAGCTATCGATTAAATCACGTGACTATATAAAAGTTGTAAAATTCAATAACATATCTCGATATAATTCAAAAATCACCAGTTCAGGTCAAAAATGTCCGTTCAGCGTTACGATTGACGTTACGAACAATTTGAAAATATTACTTTATGCCTTACTGGCGTCTAGTCTCACTTGAGCGCTCTATATTTGGTGCATATCAATTTACAATACTTGTTCCCTAATGCCGATCAATCAGAACATTTTGATGACGTCACTCAAACGAATCAATGGAATTACTTTTTTACTTAAGGCTGTGCCCACACCTAGCGATCTACGGGCGGTGATTACATCTGTTAATTTTACACCATTATTGAGTTTCAGTAATGAAATAGAGTATTAGTTAATATTTTGTTAGCATGTGCGTAGAGTGAAGTGGATTCGAGAATCTTCATAAGCCATTATAGCAGGGTTGTTCGATGAATTTGACAAAACAAATATGAATACCGATTTATTTAAATAGTTTAATGTGTGTGATAAAGAGGCGTATATATTACATCTCAATCGTCGAAGCAGTCCTTTTGTATCAGAATATAAAAACAGTCGCCAATCTCCTGATTCACAATTCATCTCTAAATGTAGTACAATAATCAAAAAACGGTATTTTATCTGAAATCTGTAGAGCCTACCACTATAATATAGCTTTCATAATATCCAATAACCTGTTAGATATGTGAATAATACAATGTGAATGTATGTAAAATTACTATTACTGTATTCAAAAATAAATAACAGAAAACTTATTCTAGACAAATGCATTCTAAACAAAATTCATTTTTTTATAGCTATAGGAAAACAATTTCTAAAGACGAAGGAGTTTGTATAATATTTAGCTGAATCATCGTTACGTTCAAATTTTCTTTCGAACATAATTTGTCGCAGATTATAAAATTCATAGTGTTGACAGCATTGAATATTTAAGAATCATGATCTATTCAGATAATACTTGTAATAAATATATCAAGGATCAAGATGATTGGTAGGAATATCTGGAGTAGGGGAAGGCTACTTGTAAGCTAATGCGAAGCACGCGTAGGGTAATCAGGCCGACATTTAATTCAGTTTTTAGGGTTCCGTAGTCAACAAGGAACCCTTATAGTTTCGCTATGTCCGTCCGTCCGTCCGTCCGTCCGTCCGTCTGTCCGCAGTTTAGCTCAGAGACGCACAGTACTAGAGAGCTGTAATTTGGTGTAAATATACGGATTTGTTGTGCCGAAAAAGTGGTAAAATAAAATCTCGAAAAATATTTTTTTTTAGGGTACCTCCTGTACACGTAAAGTGGGGATGTTTTTTTTCTTTCTCGCGTACCCCTTAGTGTGGGGTATCAATAAATAGGTCTTTAAAAAATAATGTGAGTTTCCATTAACAATTTTTTGATAAAAAAATTCGTTTGTGAAATATTAAGCTTTAAAGTGCTAAATTTTGCTCGACTCGAGTGTCCCCCCCCTCTACCAGCTAAACGGTTATGTTTGGGGGTGTGAAAAAATTCACAATAGTAGTATATATAATGAAATTTAAAAGAAAATTATCATGACTGAGTAGGCTTTACAACTTTACGAATAATAGTCCACCAACTTATAAAATGTACTTGGATATCATATTTTCTTAAACAAAATGTATCGGAGAACATGCTTTTCAACTGCAAATGTAAGTTTGTCAACTTTATTTTTACAGCTTTTATAGGTATGTTTTTTGGGGATAGGTAGGTTTTTATCGTCAACTATTTTTAAATAACTTCAAAAAAGGAGGAGGTTCTAAATTCGTCGTAATCTTTTTTTTTATGTATTGTCCCCGATTTCTCAAAGACTCCTGGACCGATTTTGAAAATTCTTCTTTTTAAAATTAAATTCAGCGAATCAGTTTAGTTAGTTCGCATAAGTATTTTGTTGGGCAACTACGGAACCCTACACTGTGCGTGGCCCGACATGCACTTGGCCGGTTTTTTCTTATAAAATTATGGTACTGGCAACACTTAGCCCAAAGACTGGTACCGCTGCGCTGTTGATTCGGCCTATATCAAGGTCTAAATATATTATGTGCCTCCAAAACTCTTGTAAATTTTTATTATTTAGTGTTGCCATCCCTATTCCCAGACAGCTAAAAATAAAGACGAGAATAATATTTATGCCATTAGTGTCACCGGTTTAGAGTCTATAATAAAGCCAGCTCCCCGGCTGAACACTTATAAGACGACATTCAAAAAGTATTTTTGAAAAAAGTCTAAATTTCAAAAGTTTATTTGGAATTTCGTTCACCGTGTATTGTTGTGTCCTAGAATGGTGGCGGCGCGGTTGTGATCTTGGTGCCCAGTTTCATGGGTCCCTGGCCCCGAGCTGAACGACGAGCTTCCATCTCTCTCTGCCTCTGTAGCTTTCTCTCTTCTCTCTTTCTTCGCATTTCGTCCATTTTTGAGGCGTTGTTTTCTGCAAAACCAAAACGACGTTCAGAAAAATACTTTTTTTTACATTTTCTAGAACTAAAATAAGTGTCGGGTATTTATTTTTGTCTATTTCTGGATAGAACACAAAAAAATAATAATTGATATGCAGCTGAATTTTTTCTAGTACAATATTTGTCTTCAAAAGCATTATAAGCCGTGAAAAACTAACTATATTTAGAAACAAAAAATGCAGCCTCGATGCAACACTAATATCAACTGAAGCTCAATGAGATCAATTTAAATACCAATATTCAGCCACTCTGCTTAGGCTATTTTTGAGTAGACACCGTGAACCCCTGACTACTTGTTACTTGACCCGCGTCCTTCCTACGACAAGGAGTTAGACTGGAATCCGAATCATTGCAATATCAAGAAGACTTGATGCCCTAATAAGCTGGATAGCAAGAGCCAAACCAACTATCCAAGCTGTTCATTCCTTGTAGGGTTTTATATCGGCGCGCTTAACCGCGCAAAAATGCTACTTTGAAACCGCTATAAGGCTTCTAAAATGCTCTCGAATCATTTCCACATTACAGTCGGTGATTAACTCGATCTTGCAGTGATAGTAATAATTATATTAAAAAAAAACTTCAGGAGTGTATTTTTCGCAATCGATACAATTTAAATAGAAGCAAAAGTAGAGCAAGCAACTGGAGTATTTATAGTGTTGTATGAATCTTTTGACATGAATAACATAGACAAGGCTCTATTGTCAAAATTGTCTATGGAAACAGTTACTGTAAAACAAGATGGCGGGTACTAGTTACGATTTTTGCCACACGCCAAAATATCTTTGTAACAAATGCAGTGTGTTTAGCAAATGATCGTTCTTTTTTTAGCGTGAGTTTAAATAAATATTACCGTCAACATTTTCCTCGATAGGTTCGAACTCGCTATCCTCCCAGCCGCCGAGGGAATCGTTGCTGTTCTGATGCGCCGTCAGCGCTGAGGGCCTGTGTTCCAGCCGTCCACCTCGCACGTACGTCGCGTTCGCGTTGTTGAACACCGGGTCCGTCCACTGCGAGTTGTTCCATGTTTCCGATGGACTTGCTAGCTCGGATTCTGCTAACTGTGTACAATAAAAGACTTTATTTGAAGTAGAAAAGAGGTTATTATAGTTTGGGACGGACTGGACCCGACTTATTAGCTCTGCAACAATGTTTATTGGTCTTTAAAAAGAAGTTATGAACAAAATAATCTATCTCGGTTGCTATTTTTGGTTAAATCTTAGTTTGTAACCAATCAACGATCGAATTTGTCTATAAGAAGATGTCCAATCAGAAGCAGCCGTCAAAAACGAAGAGACAGGATTTGGATTGAGATTGAATATTAATTTCGGGCGGTAGTTATAATTTGTTACATTTAATTCAAACGCTGTCGAGTCCTGTCTTCAGAACCGAGACGAGGTAAATGTCTTTGTCCCTATATTTAGATAGACATAAAGCTTTTCTTAAACAGCTCAGATTCCATATTTGTATCATTCACACCACCAATTATAGTGTATACATACATATACAAGTATGTAGTTGTTTCGGGACTGGGCGTTTGTGTAGGTATTTGAGTTTATAATTATGTTTTTAAACGTACCCACGACACAGGAGAAATTCCTAGTGTGGGCCAACGTTTTATTGTTTTATAAAATATTGTCTATAATAGTAAATACTCACGGGTTGTTCCTGCAATTCACCCCATTCTTCATTGTCCCACTCGTCTTCGCACAAGGCTGCGAGCGCGGGCGTCGCCTGCGCACTGCCACTGCTAGGAGGCGACTTTACGCTTGCACCGGTACCTAAAATAAAAAGGATTGTGTGGTTTTATAAAAGGTCGTGAAAACTCTCAACCAATGAGAGCGCCAAACGCGGTTAAACACAGGGCGCTGGTTTGTAATGACAAAGAGGACCAGGCGAGGGATCACCAAAGGTCGGTCTATAGTATTGTTATTTGAAATGTAAGTCAGAAACATCTGTTCTTTTTTGCCAATTAACACTGGTTTATTTATTGTTCACAGGTTGCCATCTCAAAGCTGTGACAGTCAAGAAAATGAGTGATAATTACTATTAAATACCTTGTGCTATTAAATAGTGTGTAAATACAATGATTACATGGTTACCAGTATTAATCTACTACTTTTATTGATTGTAAAATAGTGTGAAATGTATGAAATACATAATATCTTAACAGTTCTCCAGTCAATAGATTATCGAGTGGGAAAATATTTAAATTATAAGTAAATTAATTTGTAGTAGTAAATTATATCTTTATACTGTATGGTTCTCCTATTTTTAAATAAAATTAATAAATTCAAGAATGTCAGCTAAGACGTAATTTTTTTTATTGCTCTATTTTAACAATAACAATATTGTGCTAGTAAACTAATACAAATCTTTCTAAATGAGGAATGCTGGTTGTATTAAAATAAAGATTTTAACTAACAACTGATGTTGCTGTAGAACTTTGTTGCAAACTATTGCAACTTGCGAAGAATGAAGTCCACACCGAGACGTGACTCTACGCGCACATTTCAATAGAGCTACTCAAAATCTAACTCAACGACGATATAATACTAGACTCCTAATAACAGGCGACCAATGTCTGCCAACACATTAGGCAAAAAAGTCTTATATTCGTCTCATTTCGACCAATCCTGTGAGCCGTAAACATACGTTGAGATAGAACAGACCTTGAGTTAGCCAATCACAACGCAGTACCCCGTCCCCCTCGCTTACGTAGTACCTCAGTGAGTTGGCAGAATAATTTTTGTTCCTTAGATCGTGCATGCGGAGTCTAGTATTATATCGTCGTTGATCTAACTCTATTTACCACACGAAAAAATACACTGTTTTAGTAGCGACTCGAAATCTAACTTTATTACCCGACTACGGCAAAGCCAAAAGGAGGGTTATTTACTACACGAAAATATACACATTTGCAGTATCGTTGCGCCACGTCGCGTTCTGTGTAAGCTGACCCTAAGCCTAAAATTTGCTACCGAAGACACCTTTGCCGTGCTATAGACGATGCTGTGGCAGTTTTGGCTTCGCAATACAAAGACGAAAAGTAAACAGTATTATAGTGCATACCTGCGCTAGAGTCGATCTCGCCCCAGGCCGCCATGTCCCAATGATCGGGGTCGTAGTCTGACGCTGACTCGCTATGCTCCAGTGACGTCATCGACGTAACCGATGACGTTGTCGTCGACATACTGCTTGATGATGGTTGCTCTACAAGGGAAGATTTTTTTATAAATCTTGCATAGTGAATTTAAACAGATTCAGGTTGCTATATTGAGTTGGCCCTTCGAGCCGGATCAACACTTCATCAGCGTCCATCTGTTGCAACTTTAGGGATTTCGTGCAGTGGTATAACATAAATATAGTGTACGTTTCATTTCTAAAGTGGCACTAGATAGATGCTGATGAGGTATCGCTCGGGCTCGAAGTAGGTCTCAATACAATCTGCCTCTTCACCTTTTGTATTATTTAGAAGTCATTAAAATACAAAGTCAAAATAGTAAAGTTTTCAATTGGGATCTAATGAGGGTTTTCCCGTATGAAGAATCCACTAGATGGCAATACGTAGGCTTGTGGTCTATCTGCTCCGTGATTGGTTAATTTTGACATGACATTATCAGAAATGTCAAAATTAACCAATCACGGAGCAGATAGACCACAAGCCTACGTATTGCCATCTAGTGGATTCTTCATACGGGAAAACCCTCATTGAAAACAACTTAGAGCCTTTGAATAAAAACTTACCGAGAGAGCCAGGTTTAGATAGCACAGACTTGGTGTGCGAAACGCGCGCGGTGTCGGAATGCGAGCGGTAGAACTTGGCGGTTACCGCGGTCACCGCCCAGCCCGCCCATGTCGCCGCCGCGTTGCTGAGGGACGGAGTTGCTGTGTGTACGTCCGCCTCTGTATAGAGAAAAAAAAAAGTATTAGTTTCTCGACATATCAAACTAAAGCATCAATGAAAAAATGTATGTTTGGCAAGCGTAATAAAGAATTGAGTATTGAGCGTAGCGAGGACTGCCCGCCAGCTAATTTGACCGAAGATCTTTTTCAAACGATGGCTGGCGTAGACTGGATGCGAAAGATGAAATAAAAGGTAATAAACGATGCAGCTTTAATGAGGCCTTTGTCCAGCAGTGGACTTAATAAATGAACAATGTAACATACCCATTCCTTCTTTCAAACTGGGGTCTTCGGATACCTTCTCTAATTTGCCGAGGAATCCTTTTATAGTTCTGAAAGCTGCATCACGAACCTGTGTAAAAAAAAAGCAACTGATATGGCTATCATCATCAGCCTATAAATGTTATCATGGCTGGACACAGGCCTCTCTGTGAGAGGAAATGGGCCATTATCCGCCACGCGGGCCCAGTGCAGGTAGGTAGACGTCACATCTCTTAGAATTTTTGATTCTAGGACATGCCGGTTTCCTCACGATGTTTTCCTTCACCGTTTTGAGAGCAGTGGTGATGAAATAAATTACACAAAGCGATGCGTCTGGTTGGGTTCAAACCCACTGCTCTCGCGATCGCGGCGGGCTTTAGCCCTCTAAGGGGGGCCCTCGTCAGACGCATCTGAAGAAGATAATCTGCAAGAGAAATGGAGAAAATAATATTGATTCGCCCTACCCATATTGCGATATGGGTAGGGCGAATCGATATTATTTTCTCCATTTCTCTTGCAAAATGACAAGTCAAAAAATATAACATACCTGTTTCTCCGGGTCATTAGTAAGGGGACACAACGCGGGCAGCACTCTATTGGCCACTTCAGCTAACAAGAAGTACTGTTGCGTGGCAGCGAGGGCCAACACACCGGCTTGCCTCGCCGGGGGGAAGTTGTCCCTGGTTGATCGTACAAACGCTGATACTAGCACCTTCTGTCGTATTTGAGGGTGCAAGTGTTGTGCTATCTTGCCGAGGCAGACTGTTGTGTTTGTCCTGGGAATAAAAGAAACTTTGGTAAAGGAGCGTACCAAATGTTACGAAAATTAGTCTAATTTAGGTACTAATAGCTGGGCTACAATAAATTTCCCGTTCGCGATAAAAGCCTTCAATTTCGTATAAACGTTCATTAACGGTATTTGCAGTTAGTGGGCCCTAGTGTGTAGGTACACCTCTGTGACATGGTTATAGGGTGAGTATTTATATTTGACGGCACGGTTAGCACAGGTCTAGCGATCGACTCCAGCGCTGCGTGTCACAGGTTCGTTTCCCGCACGGAACAAATATTTGTTTGATCTACAAGCAGTTGTTTCGAGTCTGGCTGTTTATGTATGTGAATTTTAATGTTTGTAAAAACACCCACGCATGACGCAGCAGGAAATATTCCTAGAGGAGCAAAATTAAAAAAATAAAGAATTCTTTTTCTTTTTTGGATTGCATTAATTATGTGCCAGACAGAGCAGGACAGATATCTGTGTGTCGTTATTAGAATCATTCTATGTATATTCGTAGTGAGCGTATACCTAGTGGTAAATCTATCTTACCGTATGCCACCCTGGTCATCCTTAGCCTGTAGCCTTGCGAAGTGTCGTAGAACCTCCACATTCAGGTTATTATAGTTCAGTTTAGAGGAGAGGTGCACTATCGACTTGACCGTCTGCTCTCTGATGATGGGATTGGTGTCCAAGAAGCCGTGAACCACTTGAGGGAATATCTGGTCATTTACCTGCAATATAATGCATATTTGTTAAATAAGCATCGGCTTATATTCCTTCTGCTGGTAGAACTGAAATACCCAATACAGAAGAGCAACACGCTTTGTACCCATACCATGAGTTGTCATTACGATACTCGATCATCGATATCGACCGCGTTTGGCGCTCTCATTGGCCCGCTCCAAGGGACCTCTCAACCAATGAGAGAGCCAAACGCGGGCGATGCGTATGATCGAGTATCGTAATGACAACTCATGGTACGGGTACTGGAGTGTCAACTTTGGGCATCCGCGCGTCGTGAACTAAATCGCTGTGGTCGGCGAGATATATATTTCGTATGCGGCTATTGTTACGGCCATGGTCAGAACTAAGTGTGGGTGGGAAGTCGCCGTCTCCTTGTGTAAGGAGGTTATGCTCGCGAAGGAGGCGGCAGAAAGAGAGAGGGAGGTTTTAACCTCTCTCAGCTTCCGCAGCAGACGCACTGAGCGTCGACGAGCGCAAAAGGATCTGAGTATAAATCAGTTGCCAAGCATTAAATAAAGTGACTTGTAGTCTTAAACGATGATGATAATTTAGCCTTAGATAACGAAAATAATTAACAAAATATGATTATTTTAAATAATTAATTAATGAAACATACGGCATGCTATCGCACATGTATGCTTGTTGCATAATAATGTCGGAATTTCGTACACATCCGTATTAGATACTGCGCGAGACGATATTGTTTACCAAATGAGGCCGATAAATGACAACACAACGAAAATTAATAATCTACTGAATTCGAGTTTTTCATGAGGCGATTTTATATTTAAGGAGCTATTGTACGGTTTCGCACGCGTCCACTTTCCATAAAGGTTGTAACCGCTTCTAGGATCTCTTTTATGCCGGGTACATGGGATTGTATAAACAAGTTACCATGAGCATGACCCTATGTAAGGGTTTTTGATGAAACACCATAGATTTTAGTCAGTACGAGTCTAACAGTACCATCGCTCCATTCAGGGCGTGAAGACTCATTTGATGATTTTATTAAGTAAAATAAGTGTCTCATCCATCTCTGTATCAAAATTCATCAAAACCTGTTCAGCTGTTTCGACGTGAAAAGGGAACATACACACTTGTTATTAATAATAGTAGGGATTTCTAACTGTATTCAACTAACGTCTAGGATAAATTAATACAAGTTGTTTTACATACAGTGGAGTTCTGTAGATGCATAATGAATTGGTCAAGTTGTTGTAGCAATCTGGATCTCGTCGTCCGGTCGTTTGATGCGAATAGTTTTATTACACACGGCACTATTTGCTTTTGATAGTCGGCTTCATCTAGCAGTTTGCCCAACTGAAACAAGTGGAGATTATAACTATTTTAATTTACAAGGTGCAGAAATATGGTTAGTGCTTCTAAAAACAATTGTTATTGATTCAGCTGAAGTCTTTTTAATAACTATACAGGGCGAATATTTCAACTAAGCGTGGATGGCTATAATGCAGTTTTAGTTTTCTTCACAATCGGCCTCGAGATTCCTTTCAGCATTATTCGATATTCCTGATAGATATACGGATATAGCCATAGCCATCCACGACCAGTTGAAATTCTTCTATGTATTGTTTTCAAACGCCAACTCGGACCAGCTATCGTAGTGCACGTCCATATCGTCTGGCCATCTGTTTCTGGGCCACTCTCGGCGACTCTCTTATTATTATTATTAAATTAATACCAAATTCATTCGAATCACGCCATTATTTAGGAGCTATGCCTGATCGATTCTAATTAAATGATTCCATTCTTTTGCTCGCTAGTGTAGTTTAATGAACTAATATAAAACTATTGCTCTACTTATGATACAAATTAAAGCAACAAGTGGTCTAAATCTTTATTGATCAGTGTCCTACTTTCTAAGAGTAATAAATTAGAACAATAAACGTTTTATTATAATTACCTTAAACATGGGCGCCAAAACGAATGACCCAGCGTCTCCATAGTGAAACGCAGTTAGCAGCTGCGGTAAGATTTTATGAACACATACAGCTTCCGGGAAGCTGTCCAAGTAAGAACTGAGCGTGGAGAAGAATTTACTCTTTTCCACTTTGTCCTTTATTTGTATTTCTTCAAGAAACAGCATAGTGTCTATCAGATCGTTTTTGAAAAAGCCTCCTAGTTTTCTACACCTGAAATTGTTTTTATCAAGTATTAAGAGCAGCTGCATTGGGGTGCTTATTTAACTTTAGGCTTGCATTTTGACCATTATTTCGCCCGATGGAATTGACATCTTTCCAATAAATTGGAAACACAGGATCACTTGTTAAACATAATATTATTGAAGTCTAAAAGGGAGAATACATGAAACACATTTGGCAGACAGATAGTAATTGCAGCTTGATGTTTTAAACAGAAACACTTGAGCAATCATTTCATCATACATATTTTGTCATAAATATTATTTTATTTCATACTGTATAAGGTTAAGGCTCAGTTTTTAATGCAAGCCTATTGCTAATTAAAAAAATGTTGAAACATCCTTAAAAGCCTTTCTTTTTTTTAATCTTTTCTAAATCTTCATGTCCAGTCCATGTAGTTTCTGTCCAAGTCATTTCTTACCTTGTAATAATATCAGCGGGATTGGGCCTAGATGCAGGGTTAGCGCTGACTAGTTCACAATATAATGTGCACAGCTGTTTTGGTATGTTATCAGTAGTCTTCAGAGCAGGCTGGTTCTTTAGGGGTCCATCATATGCTTCCCAAATAAGGCATCCTAAACCCCACATATCTGAGGAGCTGTGATAAAGGTGATAGCGACATTAGTGATAACACATGTGATTTGTGAATTGCATTGTGTGGATAGTATTAGATTGTAGATATGATTATAAAGCATTCAATAGGAAGTGTGTGACTCATTATGATTCTGTTTATTTTGTTGATAACTACCAAGAAAGTATTTCCTTAAATAAATGGCACAAAATTTTGCCTTAATTAGTTTCTTCTCTATGTTTGTGATGCAGATCAAATACTTTGTTGAGCAAGTTGTTTTAAGAACAGACATATTTTGAAATCAGTCTTTGTTACTAAATCAAATGTTAGAGACTCGGACTCTCTTTTGTAAGCTGTGAGATGGGTAGTGAAGCCATTGATTTTGTAAAACTTGGTCATACCATGTACAAAATTGCTGATCATTGAATGTGCAAGTTTGTAAAGATTAGTAAGTCAATAAAATTTATACTAACCACTTAGTAACAGTTTTCAATTTAGCAGGATCTTTTTTCTCAGGAGGATCATATATTTCAAGTGCTGGCAATATTTTGATAGGTATAGGATTGGCTGTATCTGTTCCCTGGGCAGTCAGAAACTCGAACCCTCCAAGTTTCCATTCTCCCGCTAAAGTGACAAACACGGAGTACAAGCACACGTTATTGTGCCTCATGTTGCCATCATTATTTAAAAATGATAATGCTCTCTGTAATGTGAAGAATGCCATTAATGCTGGTCAAATTATCCATACATCAAAAGTGGCCAATCACTTTGTTTTTAACTTTTTATTGATGATGCAATCAAATAATCTAGCATGATAAAATTTGATTCATAATTTGGTTTGTTGTAAAATTTATTATGTTTACTTACAGTGATTTGAAATATGCCCCACGAAAGAAATAACTCCTTCTGTGGCCCTTCAAGTTTCATTTCCTCTAAGTGCGTGGCTAGGGGCTCTACATACTCAGTAGCTACATATAAAAATTTCTCAGTTTCACAGCTATCTAAATAATGTAAAAGGCTAGGGTGTCTCATAGTCTTTAGTTTCTTTAGGGAGGCCTTAGCTATGTCAAAAAGTGTTTCAGAATTCTTCTGAACGTCGAATAAAAATATTGATACTTCATCCTGCGTGCCTCTCTTCTTTCCTTTGTGCAATGTCCACACACTTCTATCTTCTAATCCAGGCACAGGATCTCCTATTTCGTAAGGAAAATCCTTCGTAGGATCCCGAGAGAAAAACGACCACATTTTGATCTAATAATTATTTTTCACGACCTATACGCATAACTTTTCATACAATCCACTACAAGTGGTATGCAAAATACCATAATCTTTAGAAATATATAACTACTGATGTGGATACTATAATTACGTGTTAATTTACAAAATAAAAATATAAATTATTTTTCATTCACTATTCACAAAGTGGTGACAAATGCAAATCTGACAAATGACAACACACGACTTACAGATTATTAAAGTAAAATGTATCCTACTACTATTATAAAGGCGAAAGTTTGTAAGTATGGATGTATGGATGTTTGTTACTCTTTCACGCAAAAACCTCTGAACGGATTTGGATAAAATTTGGTACACATATAGTTTATAACCTGGATTAACACATAGGATAGTTTTTATCCCGATTTGATGTTCCCGTGGGATAATTTTCGAGTTGTAGCGGGTGAAGCCGCTGGCAACAGCTAGTAAAAAATAAAAAGAAACCACAGTCACTGAACTTGAATAAACATTTTAAATTAGAATAAAATCTGTATAAAGGTAATAAAATAATAACAAGTGATTACAAAGTCACTAAAACAAAGATTATAATTGATTAAGTTTGTTTCACTGCTTCAGTAAAAAATGAGGATACAGCTTGGCCCGAACGGATTGAAACAGAACTAAAATTTTTATTTCTGACAGCGTTTTAAAATCTTTGATATTTGATGTCAACAAAGACCGCAGATTTGTTAGATTTATTATTGTGCCATAAAACTAACGTAATAAGTGAAAAAAAAATAAAATAAAATAATTCAAAGTGCTGTGATCGCGAAGACAGTGGCGACTTCCGGTTTTCTACATTTTTATGTCAAGCTGTAGATTCCAATCGGAATTTTCCAAGAATTTTGAGGGGGTCCATCACTATTCTGTCATTGTCAGCTGGGCACAGTATCTCTAAGTAGTCTGTGGCTGGGCAGCGTTTCAGGTTCAAATCAAGAATTATTTTAGAATTTTTAGCATCATCTATGCCAAACAAATTGTGGTTCTGTCAAAATCCGTGTGCTGTCGGAAAAATATTTTGTTTGTTTGCTAAATTATGACCTGATAAGGAAAATAACTTAATAAGAATAATAAAAATAGGTTTTCCAAAGTCTCGTCATTAAAATTTATCACTATGTCTAAGTCAGTCGCTCGGTTAAAATCTATGAAGAAAGTTGCGGATAAAATTGACCACAGTTCCAAATTAAGAACCAACATCCCAGCTGGTATGGCTGCAGCTGGCCCTCCTTTAGGTCCTATGCTTGGTCAAGTACGTATTTCTTCGTTACAAAATATATTTGCGAAGTTAGTGAATGTTGTAATCATAACCTATATTTTTTATTTACTTCAGCGTAATATCAATATAGCAGCGTTTTGCAAGGACTTCAACGAGCGCACGGCTAACATAAAGCCTGGTATTCCTTTGCCGACGAGAGTGAAAGTAAATGCTGACCGTTCCTATCAACTTGTTATTCACCAGCCTCCAGCTTCATATTTCCTTAAGCAGGCTGCTGGTATCAGTAGAGGTGCTATGGAACCTGGTAAGTAGTGTAATCTATCTTAATAAAAATATCCTTAATCCGCGCAATGTTGAACTGACCATTTGGGCGTTTATAACCGGTTTTTTGAACCAATCTCAAATGGTCAACATTACATGGTTTAATCTGCCATGACAGTGCAGCCTAAATGTCTCATACCAGTAACATTTAGATATTTTAGAAAATCGAGGATATCCCAATTTTATTGCTGTTGACATGACATGTGGATAACATTATTTTATTCCCTTTCTTATGAGGACAAATTGTCCCAAAAGTGGGAACATTATTGAATAAAAATAATAGTTGCACTCTAATAAATTTATATTTTCAGTGAGGGAAGTAAGTGGAAAAATAACATTCAAGCATCTGTTTGAAATAGCAAAAATAAAGTCGCAGGACCCACCCTTGGAGTGGAAGTCTCTGGAGGAGATCTGTGTCATGTTGATAGCCACTGCAAGGACTTGTGGAATAGAGATAGTCAAAGAGTTGGACCCAAAGGTAAGAATAATTCACTATGATTTTTTTTTTAATTCTACTTTTTTTTTTGTTTAAAATCATCAAATGAGTCCTCCCACCCAGGGCTGTCAGATTCGTATTCACTAAAATCCACGGTGTCCTTCAATAGCCCTTTACGTTCCAGGGTCACGGTAATTGGATAAGTCCCGCGACCCCGGCAGGCTTTGGCCCTCTAAAGGGGCCCCGTCATCATGCTGACACTCTTTGAAGCGCGCGTGGAACACAACGCGCCGTCGACCCTGGCATGGTCCATGGTCGGACAGCGAGTCGCCCATTACTCGCCGCTCGCATGCCCTAGCCTACGGTGGCCGGAGATGACCACTGCGGATGGGGTGGAGGGAGGACGCGGTCCTCTCCTTCACGCAGCCCGCCTCCTCCTTCGCGAGCATCACGCGTAGCATGACCACCGTAGAAACGAGTTATATCGACGGGAGAATCGACAAACTGACAGATTGAAGAAAGATCTCTATCGTCGTAAGCATGGCGATGTTTGACACGAAGAAAAGAAATGTTTCTTCTCTACGATAGAAAGAAGTCTACAACGTCGAGCATGGCGACAATATTTTCTCTACTTTTGACACTTGGGGGAAGACACATTTCTTCTCTACAAGAGAAACTTGTCTACATCAAGACTGCTTCGCAGAAGGAGAAATAAATTGTACTGGGAAATTTCTATTTATTGAAGTGGGAGAGCAGTGGTGGCCCAGTGGTATTGGTCCCGACTTACGAGTTGTAGGTCGTGGGTTCGAACCCCGCCAGGCGCATTACTTTGTATAATTTATTTCATCACCACTGCTCTCAAAAACGGTGAAGGAAAACATCGTGAGGAAACTGGCATGTCCTAGAACCAAAAATTCGAAGACATGTGTCACCCGCACTGGGCCCGCGTGGTGGATTATGGCCCACTCCCCCTCACAGAGAGGAGGCCTGTGTCACAGCAGTGGGAACATTATAGGCTGATGATGACGATGATGGGAAATTTCTAGTAAATCAACTGAACCTGGGACATGGAATTTTTTGACAGAAACTAGATATTTATGTGGTATAGAAATTATACTGCTGAGTTGAGTGATTCCAAAAGTCACGGCCTTTCCCATATTTAATTAGAATGTCTCTCTTATTTCCAGGAATATGGAGAGTTCCTTGCAGAAAGAAAGAAGATTGTAGAAGAACAGAAAAAAATGTTACGAGAGAAACGAGAAGCCAAGATGTTGAGAACTGCTTAATTTTATTTATTACAATACTTATAGGTAGTGAATGTTAATAGGTACTAGTTTGAGATATAAGAAATCAGAGTTATATTTGAGTGTTTTATTAACCGACTTCAAAAAATAGTAGTAAGTAGGTTCTCAGTTCGACCTGTATGTATGTTTGTCCGCGATTACCTCGCGTTTGGCTGAACGGATTTTGATGCGGTTTTCAGGAAAGTGTTCATTACATTCTAGAGGTTTTAGTATATAACACTAGTAGATATCCCGTGACGTTGCCCGCGTGGATCCGTTTTGCTTACTTGGATCGTAGATAAAAAGGGAAAAAATAAAAAAACTTTTTGAAAAAAAGGGAACCGACTTCAAAACAGAACACAAAAAAACTATAAAATAACTTTTCTTTCGGAAGTCGGTGGCTTTGTTTTTTTTTTTATTTCATTGACATTATAGCCACCGACTTTTTTTGTGTTTGGTTTTGAAGTCGGTTCCCTTTTTTTCAAAAAGTTTTTTTTTTAATGAAACTATATTATACCCAATAATTATTTATTAGCCATCTAAATTATCATACCTTTGTGTTCACCTAACTATAAGGATAAGTTTTAGATGAAATTGTCAATCAATATTGTCGAGTTCATAATTTTATGAATTATATACTAAAATGAACCTTATGTAAAGGTATTATGTAATGAAAACATGGCACAAGATAGGCATTTAAAAACGATTAAGCATAGAAGTTTGCTACCAAAAGTAGATTGTCATAAGACTAAGTTATAAGCTATGTTGAGAGATTTACAAGAGGAACAACTAAGATAATATGTACACCATATACATAATATCAGTCTACATATATATATGCTATATCTAAAGGTACATAGATATACCCACAACACATAGAACTATATCACTTTGTGAGCACCCATGTGACATAACTCCCATATAACAATTTAATTTTCGATAATTGTAATCAGTAACCACAAACCGAGCAAGCCATCTTACAAGGAACATTTATAACTATCAGTATCACATATAAGACAGTCTCATAAGAAGTTTCCTTAGAGTACAACCAAAAAACTTAAAAAAATAATAATTATTTGAAATCTCTTTTACAAAAATATGCATTAAAATATGCTTTTTTAAATCCTTAAAAGTAATCAGGCGTTTATATTCTTACCTAGAAGACAGAAAAATAAATATTTCAATATTTTAACATAATACTTGGTTAAGTATAAGACGGATTATGCAAGCATTTTATGGTAACTTGTGCACAAGATAAATTCGTGTTAGCATCCCTACGCTATATAAATATGAGTGTTTGTAACTAAAGCTTATACATTTGTACTGTAAATAAAATTTTGTACTTTTGTTCGAATACTGTCGAAAGTTTAGGTGCGTGTATCAAACGTCTTTGCCAAAGGTAGAATATTACAGCCATCGAAAAGTAAAGTTATCAGCAGGGTACTATGTTAGATGTGTGCTCTGAGCGCCTCAGTTTGGGTGAATTTGGTAACACTTCGGGTAACTCTGTGACCTTATCTATTGTGAAGTCTGGCAAGTCAGAAGACTCCATGTCCTTTTGCAGCGGAATCCACACCGTTCCGCCAAGTTCAGCTTCTTTTCCTCCCTGGAACGAAAAAAATAAAACAAAATAGAATTCTATTTTCAAAAACACTATCGGCGATGGATAAAAGACGATTATGGACGAGCAGGATCGTGTATAGCGAGCATGCTTGGCTGTACTCCTCGAACAAGTCCACCTAAATGTTACCTTGTCGATTATAGACAATCACACGTTCAACGATCATCGCTGATAATGTAGAGCAGGCATACATTCGATTCTAAGGGCATCGTTTATTCGGCAAAGGGAACAACAGCTTTAAATACAATCTGTCGTCACTTTTCTGTTAGAATCGTGTAAGTCAGGAGTTTAAACAATTTTATGATTGTTGGCGTGGAGTCAACAGCGTAAAATTGATGCGCTCGTGGTCCGACCATGAAAGGCATGTTGTTTATCACCCGTGTAGCCCAAGGACGTTGCTATGGAGACGACCTTGTTTTCAGAAAGTAAGCGACGATTATTATATTTAATTTTGATACCTCTCGTAGGTAGTTTTAAAATTTCGTTTGCGTAAAAGATAAAGATGCTTTTTGCTCCCATGGAATTCGGGCTTGTTATGCCCGGAGTCTAGTTAGCGCAGTAGAAGAGTGTTAGATTGTTTATGTGGAGCTTCTCTCCGTTCCACTTGTTTCCTTATGTCGCCCTATAGGTCTCTTATAGACCATATGAACGAAACTTTTTTTTCTAGACTAATGGCTACCTACCTTGATATCAGTTTCCAGCTTGTCTCCAACCATGATGCACATGCGAGGCTCGACGTTGAGCAACTTGCATGCCTCCAGGAAGATGTGCTGGTCAGGCTTCTCCCACGGCAGGTCGCCGGATACCAGCAAGCAGTCGAAGTACTTGCGGAGCCCCAGCCGTTCAATCTTCTGCCACTGGGCCCGAGACGGCCCGTTCGTGATCAGACCGAGTAAGTAATCCTCCCTGTCCACATTTATTCCCAAGCCTTTTGTTATTACTAGCTGCCTCTCATGCTGAAATTCAGCACATTATACAACAAAGCCAAATGGTCTTGCATACTGCAATTGTTCCAGCAATTAAGGGAACCAAAATAAGTTGTGACGTCTTAGCCGAACCAACGAGGTTGCGACTCTCGTGTTTCAAGCAAATGAAACGGTTTCGATAAGTACTTTCGTTTCAGACATGGAAGCTAGTTATTGCAGTGTAACAAGAGAATTTAAGATAACACACACATCATGGATATTGGTACATTACTTCAAGTGCAATTCATATTTTCAATATAAATTCCACAGGAAATAAAAAAATCTTAGGAGCTAGGGATATGCTTTGTTGAGAAGGGAAGTTAATAAATGTTCTTGCGATGTTGATGATATTGTAAATTAGGTACGTGGAAAATTATCTCAAAATAGCATACTTAGGTATTTTAGGTTTAAAAGACAATGGAGATACTTTGAATAACTTAGAATAGATCTTTATACTTGTTCGAATTATTAATAGTTGGTCGAATTAATTATTAATATTTTGATAAATTCCTCAGAAATAACAAAACTATCTCCATTGTTAAACTGAATTTTCTGAGGTAATGTATTACCTTCGCCGTGATGTACTCCCTCATTATTTTACAAATACAATCAAACCTAAGTGTTGCGCACGCGGCGCCCCGAGTTTACTCACTCGTTGAGCAACAACTGAACTGTTGAAAAACAAGTCATTTATTAGCAACATGCGCTCAAAGCCAGCCCAATACACTTGCAAAGGCATCTGTGAAATATAAATCATTACTTCATGTGCAAAACGTCGTTTACCTATTTCTCGTGTTTTCTAAATTTACTGAAATACCACTGCTTTTGGGCTATTACTGTTTACAAGTGTCAAACTATGCCTCCACAATGTTTGGTCCTGACTTTGTTATGATATTGACAAATCAGTATTGCGCTGATTATTCATAGTCTTATGTGGCATGCACGATCCAATGATAGTCTTGAAATAATCTAAAAATACTCGTAACACTAGTGAAATGCGAAGTGAGCAGGACGTGAGCGATGCTAAATATGAAAAGTTTCTGAAAAATGACCAAAAACAATTTAGTACCACATAACACCATGCACAATTTAAATGGTAGCAGGTGATTTATTGTTCTGAGATCAATCGTTATTTAACAAAAATGAAATAAAATAACAAATATTTCATTTCAATACAACTGCCATACCTGCAATCCCGACAGGGTTAGGAAGAGGTCGTGAATTAATTTCCATATCTCGGTTATCTTAGAACAACGTACATTTCCGCTATAATTGCAGTAATTTCTTTGTTTCATATTGACATAGACTTAGCAAGAGCAGTCAGTATAAAACAGTGAAATTACCAGTTAAAATTATTTACAAATAATAAGTAAATAACATAAAATTACATCATGGAGAAATATTTGTTAGTATGGTGATGACCCTTATGGTAAATATTTCTTCATAACATGTAACTAATAGTAAAATTTAACCAACGTACCGCAGTGTCTCCAAAAGATGTATCACTTCGTTTGTTAGAGCCAAACACTGAAACCTTAATTTTACCCATTCGGTTGATATATTTTCTGAAACAGAAACATTGTATTTTGTAAATAGGTATCCTATTTTCGCGAGGTAAGTGGAGCTGTGAACACCACATGACATAATTTTAGGAATATAGTGAAAAATTTCTTAGAAAGCTTTGGGGACTTGTGAGCAGCTAATCATAAATATAAGTGAAACACAGAATTTGCTCGGATATGCAAGTTTGTTTTGATGTTGGATGCTTCCTTATAATGATTATTTTGCGTAGGAAGACACCTAATGGGCTAATGGCGCATTTCATGCAGGATATCCAACTATAGGATTATGAGAGTCATCGCTGTAAATGCGGCGTTATCTAAACTTGCTCCACAAGTCCACACACACAAGCATGTGTGTCTTGCCACGAAATGTTTATAAATCGAATACAAATGGTTGAAAAACTCCTTGGCACTCGCCCGGGCGTCGAATTCGCAACATTATGATATCGTATTGCTGTTGGATATCCTGCCATTTGTGACACAAAACCGTCAACTACCTTTCAGTACTTGTAAGAAACTGTGTATGTACGTCCAGTAAATACTAAGTGTTCTTTTTCAATTTTCTGGTTCCCATTCGACGCGTCATTTCCTTCCTTTCATTAAACGGTGTCTTTTTACAATTATTTATAGCTGCGGCTACTGTTCGTTTATAAATCTCTTGTGTACGCCCACGCTTAGCAACGAAATGGAAACATCTTCGTGGAAGATGAAAATATAGATCACGCAATACATGAAATGTGTGTGTTTACGTTAAAAGGTGTGCTTAGTCATTCAAAGTACTTGTAGGTTTGTACTTTCGTTCGGACGTAGCAGACGTAGAAGTGCATTCACATTCTAGGCTCGTTGCCAAGTCTAATCGTACGAAGTATTTCGTCGAATTATACGGACAAGTCGGTAATAGACGGCGCACTCTCTTTGTCACATAACGCATGATGTAGACTTTGAACAATGTAAATGTAGGTGTCTGTTACGCTTCATATAATTATTGGGAAATCATTATTATGATACGCCAAAGGATATATTAATAACTCCACCTTGGGCAGTAGTACACAAAGCATAACTAATGACAATGTCTTGTTTCATGAACAAAATATCTACGTGGGTGTGAGCAAGAAGACATGATTGTCTTAAATTGCATTTCTGCAATTCACTAAATGAGCATTAGTGTCTGGCTAATGAATGCTATGTTACCTTGAGTTCTGCTGACACTAAAAGGGAGTAGAGCATGACGCTGCATATAACTTTATTTGCACATTAAGAAATGGAGTTGTTTTGACCAATTCTACTGTTATTTATTATTAGGTAGGTACATTACGTAAATGCGAAAGCTTGTTACGACAGGCTTTTAATAAACCTTTTACCCCAGGATTGCTGAAAGTATTTGGTACACAGATCGTTTACAATCTGGATTAACACATTAGGATACTTTTTATTCCGCTAGCACTATCCTCTACCGCAGCTTATAGTGTTCCAAGCGGGCAAAGCCGCGGGCTTAGCTAGTTCTGTAATATGGATGTCACTGGTGCCAAACAAAATAATGTATACCTCCATAATGTGTAGGTTTTGAGTGAAACATTTTGTGCTGGAATACCTAATTTCAGATTTCAAGGCAATTTGGTGTACATGGATGACTTATTAGCTGCGCCCACGGTTATTTTCGAGTGCAATATTTTAAGTCTTATAACATGAAGATAAAAGATTTAGATTTTAGTTATGTTTGTTTGTAATAGAAAAACTACTTACACGTTTTTAAAATTCGTGCTCTTATAAAAAGCTACTTACATTACCATTTAGTAACGTGTTGCGAAGTTGGAATTGAGTGCTAGTTTTGTATATTTTTGGGGTGGAAAGTCAACAAAGGATTCCTGCCGTTAACAAAATGTGGGTGTACTAAAACCCTTCGGAGATGACAGACGTTATAGAATAAAAGTTATATACTAACTGGCGATATGTCTATAGTTCTTTGGCAGGCAGTTCCGCCACAGATGGGCTGGCCAATCAGCCAGGGCGTACGTGTCATCATCTGGGCGGGCTCTGAAAGCGCGGAGGAAGTTGGTTCCGCTCTCCACCGCCTCCTCCTTAGTCAGCCCATATTGCTGCTGCAAAATCTCTATAATCTGAAGAAAAATAAAAGGGTTAATTTATTTTTGTAATGAAACATTTCCCCACATTAGAATTTCTCCTACAGGTAAGTTTAGAAACGTTAAACTCCACAAACAGCCAGACACGGAACAGGTACCTGAAGCCCATTTTGTTCCGTAGGAGAATCAAACTCGTGACATTGGACAAGCAGTGCAGCAGTTGATTGCTCAGCTATTGCGATTACTGTGCCGTATAGAATGTAACATTCAGAAGGATGGTGCCAAAACAATAAATAATGCTAAAGTAACTGAGGCCTGGAACTATAAAGTTCTCTTGTAAGATGGCAATGGCAGTAACATTTTGGCTTTGATTGGGATACTACGAGGGGTGATCAAAAAGTAATGATAATGAATATAAAACACGGTCATTAAAGTCAAAATAATAATTTATTATTCTACATAGTCTCTTAAAAAATCAATCCATTTAGTCCATCTTTTTTCTAAACCCAAGATTCCCTTTGAAAAAAATTCTTTGTGCTGACCCTCCCAAAACTCCTTAACAGCGGCCATCACTTCACTATCATCTTCAAATTTCTTGCCTCGGAGGCGTTCCTTAAGCAGAGGAAAGTGGTAAAAGTTGCTAGGAGCTAGATCTAACGAATAGGGCGGGTTTTCGAGCAGTTCCTATTCCGTTTCTTGAATGGCAGCCCTCACAACTGCGGCTCAACTCGTTTTTTCTTTTGCTCGTCAGTTAACATTCTCGGTACCGATCGCGCAGGGACCTTTTTCATATGAAATTTGTTTGCAAGGATTTTATCAACACTGCCATATGAGATCCCTGTGACCTCAGCTACATGCCTAATGGTCACTCTTCGATCTGTCAACACAAATTCTTCGACATTTTTCACGTTGTGTTCAGTGAGGGACGTGAATGAGCGTCATTCGCGATGTTCATCTTCAGTGGATGTTCTGATGAGCGTCATTCGCGATGTTCATCTTCAGTGGATGTTCTGCCCAGTTTAAACTCCTTGGTATAGCGTGCAACTGTAGTATACGGAGGAGCAGAGTCCCCCAATGTTTCCACAAGTCACTGTGTGTGTCTTTTATAGACATTTTTATCAAACAGAGGTACTTGATGACAGCCCTAATTTCATTTTTCTCCATGTTGATGTTATTTCTTCGACATGTTCGTACTCAAATGAATGTATCTCCCGGAAATCGTGATCTATTCATATGTTTTTTTTAGGCTGATGTAGTGAGTATATAAGCAAGCAAAAAACATATTCTTTGGATTTTTATGCGGACCTGAAGTAACCGATTATCATTACTTTTTGATCACCCCTCGTATAAATCCATTTGTCAAGTGCGATCATAATTATTGCATTGTTAACTCCTGAAATTAATGTTGTATCTTAATCCAAATTATGATCAGTGTTCTTTGACGCCTGCTTGTGATTAGGCAGTTTTAAGAGGATCGTCTACTGAGCGCTCGTCCATACTAACTAAAAGAGAAAACGTTTTCCTACCCCTAAATGTTATCCTATCTCAATGATTTTTTAGAATGCTTCTAACACAGTAAAAAACTAGGTTTATAGGTTTTCTTTTTTTCAAAAGTAACTCTTAGGCGCCCGTAGCTTTCAAACTATTATAAATTTTGAAAAAAAGAAAACCTATAAACCTAGTTTTTTACAGTGTAGGAAGCATTCTAAAAAATCATTGAGATAGGATAACATTTAGGGGTAGGAAAACGTTTTCTCTTTTAGTATGGACGAGCGCTCGGTAGACGATCCTCTTAAGACAGGTTGTGAAATTAAATTATTGGTACAACACAAGGATCTCGGTCATAATCTTGATCCTTCAAGGATCAAGATTATGACCGAGATTTATTATTAATTTTCGGCATGTTTGTGAACTTATGAAGGAAAATAGATGAGGCATGAGGCCATGTAGACGTCAGAGGATTTTCCTAAAGACCTACTTAGTCATAGATGTTTCATTTTCCGTTTTCCTTATTCAACATTGAACAACAGTGTGAAAGTCATATTTTTCCCGAAATGAGGCTCTGTGATGTGATGCGAGAACCATTCAAGTCAAGTGAACATAAATACATGAGCACTTGAGTTGGCTCTGGAGTGGTTTGTTTATCTTGAGCTTTTCCGGTATGAAAACTTAAAAAAAAACGCAAGAATAAACAGACATCACGTCCGACATTAAAGGTGACCTGCCCGCTGTTCCAACTAACTGCACTTTTCTAACAGCGCAACATTGACACAAAACATCTGGACAACTCTATTTCTCTCTCTGTGTCTTGCCTTGTTTAATATCTTCTATCTCATCTGGAAAACATGTTTTTGTGTACATGATTCGCCTGTGGAAACATAAACAGATCATATATAGCATGTTCTTGGGCAGAGAATCAACAAGATTCATCTAAAATATTAATGTTGTTATTTTGTCCCTACAATGTATCGTTTGACCTCATTCCTGAAAAAACTATGACTCTATTTTCAAGGCAAGATAAGGCAATGTAAAAAATCACCGTTTTCACGAATATTAAGAGGTACCTAAATGAAAGCAAACAGTAGGATTTTTGGTCACTTCAGTGCTTAGAGTAGTAGTTCCAAAGGTGCATTTTTCTTCAGTGAAACGGTCATAATAGTGGTGTAACTTTGTGCAAGTACATGCTTATAAGTATATGTATAACTTACTTAGTAATTAGGTAGGTAAGTACTAAGTAAGTTGCATCACAATTTGTGTCGAATTATCAAGCCACAAGTCTCGCAATAATGAACTGGGTACTTAATTAACACTTATCTAGATTCAACATTGTTAGTGCCTCTATTAATTTTGAAGTGCAATCATTGTGTGCAATATACTTTGTATTCTATGTATCTTTATCTTGTATGAACGAAACTAATTATCCTGGATAGATAGGCCTTATTTTACTTGTTTTACAGTCTTTGTTCGTTCAGCAATCTCCCAATTTCCTGTAATTCAGTTGAAAATCTCCACATGTTGCATGACATTTGTATCTAAGGAAGTGTCTGCTCCAGGAATAGCACCGGGTCAACGTTCCTAGCGTAAGCGTGGTTCACTCACCTGCCGTTTGGCAGTTGGCACCGGGCGTGAAAACTGATACCGCGCCGTTCAGTGAGTTACAATCACCCTGTGTCATCTCATTTCTCATCTACGGAGATTAGATGCTATCTAAGAGATTATGTGTAATAAGAACTGTTCAAAAGAAAGAAGTTCCTTTATCTAGTTCTAATTTTGAAAATATCTGTGTGTATGTGTCCGTGTGGTGCCAGCATAATTTAAAAGTAAAAAAAAGAGGTCAGGCATGCCTTTGGATAGTTTCTACAAGACTAAATAAATAAAAAATAGACTCCAGTTCACATTAAAAACTTTATTGAGTACCAAACAGTGTTATTAAAAACAGAAGTAGTAGGCAGTCAAATAAAATTTAAAAAAATATGAAACTTGTTATAGGTACATAAAATTATGTACAGTAGGATCTAAAACAATTGAAGCTGTGAACAATTAGAAATTAAAATAATCATACAGTAACAAAAACAATTTTAAGTACTTTGTAGTAAAAATGTATTATAATGTAATGTTGTGTGTTATAGATAAAACAAGTAGGCATTTTACCTACCTATTAATATAAATTATAATTTAATCACCAAACAATTTTTTGCCTAATTCCATTAATCTGTGATTCCTGCACATCTTAAGAGCACCAGCTTTCTTTAAGACTGGGATTACAGTTTCATTGGAATCTACTAGCCTACACAGGAAGTCTTCGAATGCTGACTTTACGTTGGGAGGGAGAGTACCAACTTTGACTTTAGTCAGCATTTCAGCGATGCCTTGGGCCCAACCACTCTCTATTGCAAATTCGGATATCCACGGCACCATTTCAAGCACACCACTCATGGTCTGCATTCCCAAGAACCACAAGTCAGCAATTTCATTCCAGTGTTCTTTGTAACTCATTGACACCACCAGTGCCGTTGGGTCATTTGACTCATCAATGTTGTAGGCATCCCACAGGAATCTAATTGTTGACTGGATGTATCTGCAGATAGAGAAGTCATTCTTCTTCACTTTGCTAGCCTGTTGCTTCAATAAGAGCAGGCCCAGCACTGCCAGATGTCCATGGAGAACTAAGTTCTCAGGTATGTCCTTCAGTTCCGGCAAGTCATTGAAGATGAACTTGAGTAAGGTGTTGAACAACATGCTGGTCTCAACCACTTTGGGGGCCAGCACTGTAAGGTTCATGAAAATATTGCAAAGGCTGACCATGGCTGCTCTAGAATCCTTCATATCTTCTAAAGTTTGAGCATCTAGTTCACGGGCCGGCTGACTTAGAGCTTTTAACCTCTCAGCTCTAGGTACCGGTGGTTTCTTGTAATGTACAATTGACCAGTGGAAACACATGGCTTCATACAGGATATCTTCTTGTTTAAGGTTTAATACTATGGCTCTGGCTTTGTCTTCAACTACCAAGTGGCATAAAGCGGGCAACATTAAGCGGAGAAGATCAATCTGTCCCATCAGACTGACTTCAGTTTCCATAGGTTCACCTTCAGACTTGTTCTTTTCAGCCATCTTTCTGGCTCTGTAGGCATGGAAAGAATCATTTGCCAGGGAAAACATGTATGGCATCAATGTGTAAATTTGTTCCCTCATAGCAGTTGTTTCTTGGGCAATCCATGCAACCAATACTCTAACCATGGCACAAACATAAACTTTCTCGGCATCAGGTAGTTTGTCTCTATTCTTGTCATTGAAAACTTTAGTCAACATAGACACTATGGCATTGAATGCTCCCTTGAGACCGGTGTAAACAGACTGTTTCTCTTTTTGTTCCAAATCCAGCTGATCTGTGGCCATGTAATTAATAGATAACTCTAGTACAATAAAGCAAGCTGTTATTAATTCAGCATTTGCATATGCCTGTTTGAAACTCCTGTCATCCAGTTGCATTCTTACTTCTATGGCACAGAGTTGCTGAAGCAGCAGGAAAAACTTCTTTGGGTTCTCCTCATCACTTAATGTCCACTCAATGCCGAGCAGATCAACAATGTTGGCAGCCAGTTTCAGAGAGGGGTCTCTTTGGTTCTTTCCAATTTTGCTGGTGAGTATATCATGAAGGGCTTTGTAGATACTCTGGGGCCATGTTTCTTCTGAGGATGTAGGTACAACTGTGGTTTTGTTGCAGCTGTACAGAAGCGCACTCAAGATGGAAGCTAATTCAAACTTTCTTTCCGACTGGTCGGTGGCAAAGTCTAAAGCTATTTTATTTACAAGAGCATGGAAAGGTTTAGGATCATCACCCCAAGCGGTGGGCCCATACCTGCTCACTAGCTTCACAAGAATGTTAAGGGCTTCATCAGTCTGGAAACTTTGATTGGAGTAAATTTCTGACATTTTTGTGATGGCACCAACCTCAATGAGGGCCTTTTGACCGGCCTCATGTTCAGCAATACATTGCAGGCACGTGTAAGCTTCACTGACAATAATAAGATCATCATCATAATCTTCACTTTCAGATTTTTGCACTATTTCAAGGAACACAGGTATATTGGCAAGCATTTCAGGATGTGTTGCAAGTTCAGGATCATTGCAGAAGGTGGTAAGCACTGAGAGAGCAACTGATTTGTACACCGACGGCGGGCAGTCATCCTGCACAGTGTTGCTTGTCAGCAGCTTCTTAAGGAACTTGAATCCGATGGCTTCGAAGAGTGCTTTCTTGGCTTGCGTCTGGCAGTCCTTACTCTTCACCAGTTTGGTCACCATGAACAGCGCCGCGAACTTCTCCGTGTCGCTTTTGGCGGCTTTCAGTATTAGTACACATTTCTTTATCGATTCCGATATCTCACCCATGATTACGAAACACACGACGCGATCACAAAGCGCAGTAGTGAGCGCTCCACTGAACGAGCGCTGGCTCCGCAGTTGAATCGCTCCGACAGCGGCTCGATCTACATCACGTTTATAATTAGCGTGAGTTCTCTTCCAAAATATCTAAATCTGGACGCCGAGCTCGCGTTCTCCAACTATGAAACACTATTTTTAAACACACGCTGGAACGTGAACGCTAAACACGCGGGGTGCAACAAGCAAACCAGCGGCGTTCACCAACCAAAGACGTAAAAATTTGCGATTGCGAAATACGCACCACGATTACAGCGCGCGCACTTCGCTCCGAACTATAATCCATGACCGTGGCAATGTCACAACAATATTTTTGGAAAAATTACTTACCTTGTTGCAGGCTCTTGTGTCCCCTTTTCTTGTTTGTATTAGCGTATTGTCTAAATCAAAAAATATAGCTGCAACATCACTATTTTCACTATAATACGAATTATTTGCCATATTTTCACGGATGAGTGTCGCAAGGAAAAAAACAGCTGCTTTGTGATGACGTCACATTGACGATTTCCAACGTCAGACAGAACAGCAACTGCGTTTCGTTTTGTCAGTTTTGTTGAGTTCAATATTAATATTTTTATTCGCTTACTCTCACGACTTTTAATGAGGATTTGTCTTCTTTCTCTTTCTTTCAAACATTGTAGGTTAGTATGTCAGCGCCATCTGGTTTTATTTATTTGAAGCAATATCGTTCGATATAGCTATCCACAGACTAGGAGCTATCCCAAGTTGTAATCACACGTTGCGATATCTCTAGTTGTCTCTAATACTGGCTAGATGGCACGTAATGCAGAGAAGTAAAACAATGATAACCTTGTCCCAGCAGTATTTCCTGTACATACCGTACTTCGTACAGCTTGGCCAGAACGGGTTGAAACGGAACTAAAATTTTTATTTCTGACAGCGTTTTAAAATCTTTGATATTTGATGTAAACAAAGACCGCAGGTTTGTTAGATGTATTATTGTGCCATAAAAATAACGAAATAAGTGAAAAAAAAATTAAATAAAATCATTCAAAGTGCTGGTAGCGCGAAGACAGTGGCGACTTCCGGTTTTCTACATTTTTATGTCAACCTGTACCTAATTGCAAGATATTATTTATATACGGTTCTCGTTACAAATTGTCTATTTATAGGTGATTGCGTCGATGTAGCCCGCGAAATTCAAATTTTCTTGCGTTTCTTGATTATATTTATCTTATATTTAAAATTATACTTGATTTGATAAAGTTACAACATGTCACTGATATGCAAATTGCAAAAATTGAAAATTAGAATTTCGCGGGCTACATCGACGCAATCACCTTAAGAAAATCGATAGTTCTATACATGTAAACTTTCTGCCTTGGTTCGTCACCGCTGCCCAGCGCAGCGGTGGGACAATATAGGTCAATTAATTTAAAAAAAGAATGGTTCGTGTGTGGATGGATGTCCATCCAATAGTACTCTGTGCCAATACTTAAACGCTTATTACACAACCCGATATGAAGGGCCCTGCAATCCTGCATCCAGGGTGGGCGTGTACCCTAGTTATTGCGGCGCTTATTACACTTCTCTGCGAATTGGGCCCTAATTCAGTTTATACCCGAATGTCTAGAGAGATAAACGTATTGTCACATTTTACATTATGCCGTCGTCAGTATCGAAACTTCAAAAAGTTGCTGTAGCAGTGACAACCATGACTACTTTAAAGGCTTCAGCTTGCATGTCTTTATTCATGTAGTCTTTATGTTCTTTTTGCCATAAATACGGCATGTCTTTGTACATGTCTAATATGCACATATTCCTTTTCCTTGTTGCACGCCATGGTAGGTATTAGAAAATTACGCGCCAGGCGATGGAACGAACAGACGCTTCGCGGTACTCACTTACGACCACTCCACAGACTACATGGACCACTCTACCGCACTAGTCGCGCGGCAACTGAGCTCCCTAACCGCCCTAAACGTTATTACATTACCCAATCTGCAGGGCGCGTAGGGAGCTAGGCAGATCGGGATGACCCGATCGCCCTTAATCGGTACACTAACTCCCTATGTCTTATTACACCACTCTTAGTTAGGGTTAGGGTCCCTCAAAATTGGGTGGTCTACTAAGGCCTATAACAAGGCTCATCCATGGGTACGTAGGCCGGTGATCTTGACTGTCATTTGAAGATCTTTGACAATCGACATAAACTTAAAGCGCGAAACCATCTCTGTCTGAATGTGTGTATTGGAACGTCCATCGTCATGGTGATGGCGATGGCGCATCGTATTTTTGCGAAACATGGGTCCCGTGTGTATGAGCCTTTACGTGTCTATAGACTATAGTCTCTCCTAGAGAGGAGCTCTGTGTTTCTGAAAACTTTCTAGACCTACTCCGTCTTATCATTGTCTTACCATAAAAATGTTAAACACTTGAACACTCGTCTTGTCTTAAAAACTCTGCCAACTCTCAACTGCAAAATAGCATTTGTCGTTGATATTAGGGTCGTTTTGCAGTTACACTTTTTTTAGACATGTGTTCAACAGATTTTTAACTTTTTGTGGCAAGACGGATTCCTGGGTACCATACGTAGTATCTCTAAGGCCGTTGCCTCGAATCTTGCGGGCAGCGGCGCGGCGGCGGAGCGCGGCGGCGCGGCCGCGGCGGGCGGGAGCGAGCGGCGCGTTCGTCGCAGACCGTTCTCGAAACTAGCGGGCAGATCGCGCGTCACTATAGCCGCGTAGTGTTGTGTTCATGATTTTGTCGTCGAGATATTTGTTTTTATTCGCGAACGAAATGTCTGAACAATGACGGCAACATCTTTTTTATTCAAATTTATTCCTAACGCTCGATTAATTAATGTGGTCAAAACACTAGAGCGCAGGCGCGCGGGCGGTGACTGTTTTATCGAGTATACCACTCGCTGCCCGCTCCCGCCCCGCTGCCGCGCCGCTGTTTTCGAGAGTCGGTCCATTTGATTATACGCATGCCGCTCCCGCGCCGCCGCCGCCGCCGCCGCCCCGCTGCCCGCAAGTTTCGAGGCGGCGGCCTAAGTAGTTTGTGGTGGTACCACAAAAACTTTTAAACGTCTGTTGAACACTTTAAAAAAATGACAGATTATGACGTTAAAATAAGGTCCGTTTTGCAGTCACACAAGTTTTCAACAGATGTTTAAGTTTTTGTAGTAAGGCTGATTATGTTTAATTTAGAATTCAAGGAATATAAATAAGAAAGCTGAGTCTGTGACCGTCCTCCATTCACAGTGTTTATAGGAATTTCACAAACCATCTTCCAAATTCAAACATAACAGTCTCTCTCGTCAGTCGTCTCAGTCATCTACATTGTAAGTAAAAAAAAAGAAATTGTGTAGGGAAGTATACCAACAGCAACTGTCAGTTTTCCTGATGACACATCGTTTACGGTTTTTGTCATGAGTCCTATACTGACATGCAGTAAGTTGCGTATAAACTGTACAGGCACATATGAAATTAATATGAGAAGGCCGGGATGAGTTACGATCAAGGGACACGTCATTCCGTGAACAGAGAAATTCTTTTATCAACATTGTTTCGTTGGGATAATATGCTGAGGATACGGGCCGTGTTATTTTATAACTGTGCAGGCTGCATACTTATATGTTTTAGAGGATACTTTTCATGTCTGCGCTAGGTGATCATTTCAAAATTCGGTTTACCACACATACACCATGTGTGGTAAACCGAATTTCTTCTTTCCAGGATACTTTTCTTAATTTAAGGATGTCCACAAGGACATCCTTAAATTTTTCCTTCCATCCTTTAATTTTGAAATGATCACCTAGCGCAGACATTTTTCGGTTGATTTATTTACGGTTTTTAGTTGCTGCTTTTTCTCTCAGCTTCTGCTCTTTTTTATTCATCATTCATTCGTCATTTTTGCTGACGCTCTTTGAGGCGCGCGTGGAATACGATGGTCCATGGTCGGACAGCGAGTTGCCCTTTACTCGCTGCCCGCATGCCCGCGCCTACGGTGGCCGGAGATCGTCTGCTGACGTCCGACGCCGCGGGCACCTACCACTGCGGTTGGGGCGGAGGGAGGACGCTGTCCTCTCTCTCTCGCGGCCCGCCTCCTCCTTCACAAGCATTACTGCTTCGCAGAAGGAGGCGACCGCTTCCCACTCCGTCTCGCCCCGCAGCATGGCCGCAACCAATGCCGGGCGCGGGAGGTCTCCGTCGGTCGCCGCCGTGAGGACACGTCGTTACTCTGCCCAAGCGGGGCAGTCTTGCACCGTATGCTCTACTGTGTCCTCCGGGCGATCTTCGCAGTGGTGACACCCGGGCGTTTCTTCCTTCTCTATCAGACACAGGAACCTCCCGAAACTTCCATGTCCGGTGAGGACCTGCGTCATCCGATAGGTCAGGACGCCGTGACGTCTCTCCAGCCACTCCTCAAAGAGGGGTCTTACCGCCGCGATTGCGGCGTGCCCGACAACGATATGGCTAAAGAATAAATTAATATACCAACAGTAAAAGACATATAAAAGTAAAACAAGAATAATAAAGAAAACGGTTTCCGAAGTCCACAAGTGTTCTAATCAAGGTAGGACCATAGGATCGAAGCATGTACAAACAAAATATAGATAGGTTTCAGTTTGTCGGTGCTCGGTGGGTATCGTGACGTGAATGTATTGACACAAGGCGAGGTGTACACGAGATACAGTCCCGGTGGTCGCCGCTCGCCGTGCTCCTCATTTGTCTACACACACACCGCACAATTCCATAAACTACGTTTCTACGTACCGCTGCTCTTACGGATATTATGTCATTGAATTAGGAAAAATTGGATTAAATTTGCATGAAGAACGCTAGGTTCCGGAACAAAAAAATAATTGTTACAGTTGCTTTTCAATAAACTACGTAGCTCCTGGCACTAAGCTTTGTTAACAGCGTAAAAAGTAAGGACCGACGGCGACGCGCGGTACTGAACTAAACACAAACATTTGTTTAGTTACCTACGTGCATATGGGATCAGATTGTTACGCGAAGGTTGAACTAATAAAAAGACAAAAGGACTTGTTCCAACAAAATGTAGAAAGTGATCCATGCGTTTACCGTAAACCTCTGATGTGTAGGATCCTTCGACGATATACATGAGTACGGACTTACGGAGTACCAAAAGGGACAAGCAAATAGCGATTGTGTAAGAAATTTATACGTGGAACTCGTTCAAGGGTTATTAGATTTCCTGTCACACGCAGGGCTCGCCGGCCGCAGGTCCTATTTGCCAAACATTGCCAAGTCAATGCCAATTTCTTGCGTAAACATTTTGTTCGGTCATTATCGTTTCTTGTTGGATGTTTTGCACTGGTTTCAACAAATTATAGTCGAGTTTCAAAGTTGGTGCCAATTTTGTTCAATTTGGAGATTGTAATTTGCTTGAAGGGTGGCTGCCAGATCTCATTGGCGTCATTTTAAGCTTATTTTCCAGACTCGTAATTCCCACAAAAGGGGTTTGTCGTTCCGTACGTCGCGGGGAGTGGGTGTTGGTGTAATTTAAGTGCTTTTGTGCGTAGGCGTGCAGCCTCTTTAGCAGAACCAGCGCTGGGATATTAAGATCTTATTCAAATAGCTAGAATCATTGCCAATATTGGTAATGGCAACTTAGCAACGTCTTTGTTCGACTAGTCTCAAATCAGGCAAGGTGCCTCTCTGGTTTTACTTTTGATCTCTAAAGCTACCTACATAGGCATGAATAGGTCAGAAAAAAGGGTAAAAATATTGAATATCTTCAAATTTAAATAAAATTGGTAACTGAGTTTATCAGTTGTTTTTGAGTTATCAAAGAGTATGAAGGTAAATATACAAGGGCTAATGGATCTATACACAGCTTTTAGCTTTCATTACTACACCCGCAGATTTCTTAATTCGGCAGTTAGTTTGCGTTCACCATTGTGCTGATATCAGCATTCAAGATGCTTAACTGAATAGTGCGCCCTCTTGCGGCAATTAACTAGCTATGCTCATTAGCAGCCCGTTTTCATTCGGTGGCCGTAATCCGCTCCGACCAACTTTCTTTGGGAACACCTCGATTTACTGTGTCACGTGGGAGGAGGGTAATGTGCTGACGCCCCTGGAACACAGTTGCCATTTGAATCTTAGCATTAACGGCTATACGGCCTCTTTTGACGACGTTCTTTTTTATTTAATAAATATTGCATTTTTTAATGAGAGTTCAACCAAAGTATAAACACGGGAAGTAGGTTATCTTCATACAAACGCACCGCGCGCAGCTTGTATGTGTGCGCCATCGTATCTATGCGTCGCCGCACGCACACTTACTAAAATCTCGAGCGGTTTCAAGTAGCGCCAGTCGGGGCTAACACTGCACGAGGTTCGCGCGTCACGGCTTTTCGGCACCGCTAAATGAATCAAAAATGTCTGATAATCGCAAGAAAAAGTATTGCTGTGTGTTTGGGTGTATTAATAATTCATCAATTCCAGAATTGCCTCTGTTCAGATTACCTATTGAACGGGAAAGGAAAGCTTCTCACTTATTCTAGCATTATTTTTTTAATGATGGGATATCTACTTACATCTTTTTAGTTGAATTACCTAGTTTTCTATCACACAGGGGAAGTAGGTAGGTAGAATGTTTTAGGTACTTTTGATCTGTCAACTGATTTGCCGCTATTGCTTTGTTTACGTTTAGTTTTGCCGATTTCTCAGTATTGTAGGTGTATTAACTGAGTACCTAACTAGTTAAAGTTATAAAATCGTAACGAAAAATAAGTTATTAATTGACTTATTATAAGTTAATAATTTAAACACAGGCTCTAGTCTATGTTACCACCTGTGCCGTCTAGCGGCGAAATGAAGAGTCGGGACAGCGACGTTGCCGCTGCGTGGCGAACGAAGCGCGGACAGTCGCGCCCACACTGCCCCGCCACGCCACCGCCGCCCGGTTTTTTCTTTATATAAATAATGCTGCTCTGTATCATCATCATTATCATACATTTCTATATTTGATAGGAAAACCATTGTTGAACTTTATTGACTACCTAATATGAGATGTGTTATCTTTGGCAAGGGCCGGGCTTTAAACTCATGTCTACTGTCACCAGTTCATAAGTGAGGCCTGACAGATCCTGTACCCAGACAATAAAAGTAAAAAGTACAACTTCCTGACCCTTGCCAATTTAAAGGTACTGAATTAAAATTTAGATAAAAGTGACAACCCTAAGACAGTAGGCAATTATATCGCGGATTGGGCCGGAGATAACCTACTTCCCCTCTTTATACTATGGTTCAACTGGGTAGTGTTTGTGACATTTCTTTCAGTGTTTGTTTCTTAGAAATAATGATGTCAGTTTATGATTTTTCGCTTAAGTAGAAGCTTTGCTTTTTCTAAGTAGATCAAAGTATTTCAAAACGACCAACTAATGTAGGACATGTCTCTGAAATACCATTTACCAAAAATACACAAGCAAGCTCAGTTCTCAGGCAAGTGGCCTAGCCAAACATAGCTCGAATCTGCATTTAGCCGTCTCGTCGCATCAGTCTGATATTGACAGCAAGCAGGTTCGTCGTATACCCGGGCAACCAGTGATTTATACCGGGTAAACATCGCACACGTTATCAACCGCCTTGCACCTGCCTTATCCGGCTTGCTGGATGCGACCGGGTGCACTGTGCAACCTACCGTTTCTAGTAAGCCGATTTGCGATTTTGATGCATGTGAAATGACGTTTTGAGAAGTTATTTGGAATTTCTTGGCGAAGCTTGTAAGCTGTGGTTTCAGCCTCTTCAGCTTTGTGAGACGAAAATCTCTGCGGTTATAAGATTGGCTCTAGTATGATTGACTGGAACTTATAGTTATCACTTTCGTACGCAGGTATCAATTATGAATCCCTTACCTGCTTAAAATGTTTGAGCATTTTAACCTTACCTGCTTAAAATGGTTGAGCATTTTAAGCAGGTAAGGGATAATTAATACATCTGAATAATCAAATTTCTTTCAAAATTGAAACTGCTCTCATCGATAAATTCTAGTAGCCACATCACAACGAAATAATTTTTACTCTTCTACCACAACAAAATAATGTTATTTGCAACATTATTTAACTGTGAAACAGTTGAATGTGTTTTGACACATTCAACTGTTTCACAGTTTGAAATATCATTATCTGCTCGTAATTTGAACTTGATAATACTACATCATAGTTTTAATTAATTAAAACTTTAACACTTAATGTAAAGTTGCTAATTCAATTAACAGGCAGATAACTAAGTAGGCACAGTACCTAGGTGTTTTCTGTTTTAAATTCTAACTGCGCGGATATTTTCAGTCGCATTTCGGTGAAAAGTGCTCCAGATTCGGAACAGTGCCCACTTGAACCTCCATATAACTTATATTTACTGGCTCCCGATCGAGTCCAGTTCGATTCTACGACTAAAACGTTTCGGGCACAAAGATTAAAATGCTTTTAATCACGGAAATTCTGCTGAGTGCTTACGATAGTAACATTAACGTCCAGTATTTCACCAATAACGCAACGTTTCACGGTCCAGCGGGTTTGCTCCCACTCCCAAACAGATTTCAACGCACACTGGCCACGTAATAACTTTTCCCGCACATATAATAGGTACAAGTATTTGTGGGACGATTTGTCGACACGGCGTGACATCGCCTGACGTTACGAGTGTTCGTGGCATTTCATTAACTAACGGATTGTTGCCACAAGCCGCCGATGTGCGGCCCTGTCCAATTTGTTCCCGAAGCACTATTGGCCACCCGACCCCAATGCCTGATGATAATCATAAACGGCCTCTGCCAAATTGGTAATACGCGTTAGTGAATATCTAAGCAAGGGATAGCACCTAATGGCAATTTAGTTTAAGTTATTATACTGATAATTATAGTTAAGTATGCTGAACGGCGGATACCTATTTATTGGTGGTAATTTTTGTTGTTGTTTAGGAATAAAAAATACCTTAACTGTCTTTGTTAGATTTTCGTTGCTTTCTGTAGTTTGTCTATGTGTCGTTACATTTTTAAGTTTTTTTTTTTAAATCAAGAGGTTCGTAAATGAGGTGTAGATATAGTGCATACTTTTTAGGCAGTATTTCAGTGTTAGAAAATACCTACATTAGTAAGTTAACCATGTGAGAAAGTTTAAAAACGAAAATATTTACATCATGCAAAATATTTTAAAATATTTGGTGTAACAATAATAAAACACACTGAAATTGAGCCTCGTGGAATTCTGTGCAATCGGAAATAATGTAGCGTGGTGGTTCATTTTAAATCACTCGTTGTACTGGAACTTTATTTAAAACTGACGTGTCACTTTTAATTTTCGAGTGACATAATATTGGTCCTGTTTACGAATCAAACAGAAATTATCAAAGGATTAATTCAGACGGACCATTTTGCAAAGCTTAAACGACATTTTGGGCTACTTACATATAGAATGCTTTTATTCGATATGAAAAGGTTTGAAAGAGATTTAAAAAGCATGAGCTTTATTTGAATGGCTGCATATTTGAGATAGGTTTTTCACAAGCGATTAAAATATTGAGCCTCTGGCAGCAATGGGCAGATGAGTCCGCCATCATTGAATAAAAGTGACGTCACATAGAAAGAATTTTGGAAAAATGTGTGGTGCGAATAATGGTCGAAATGCGGAAATATTTGAACATTTTGGTCCTACATAGTCAGCTGTTCTTGAATTGTTAATGCAGTTCGCATCAATCTATATCCATTCTGTATTGATAGAGCATTCCAGAATAGAACCCAACCTGGTGACGGTGGATTCCATATTATAGCTCAGAATAGTGAAGATATATTTAGTGTTTTAATTTTGATGGTTTTAGTGAGTTCTTTCAAGTCGTTTCGTAAAATTCCGGTGAGGACGTTTCCGCTGGTCAGAAGTGGCACTCGAAAAGAGAATTTGCTAGAATTATAGGGGAAGCGTTTGCCTAGCAGTAGAACAATAATGGCTAGTAAAAACAAAATACAAATATTTTCAGTGATGAGATCCATGTGATTATAGCCATAACTCCATAAGACACCAAATAAAATCGTATAATAGGTTCGGTACAGATTTATTACCAACACCATTCAAGAACTGGTCCTAATTAGCGGTAACTTGAAAGTAATTAACCGAACTGTTGGCTTAGTAACAGAAAGTTCGAATGTGAAGAAATGTAGATCAAAAATACTCGCCTTGACCAAGGTCCCATATCTCACAGTGTGAGTGCATAATGAACAGGTTCTTTCTCTCAATTTACACTCTTGCAACACTTTTCATTCAATACCTTTTAATGCGTATAAAAGGACCAAGAATACTTTAACGAATTATCAGTTCCCCTCCAATATTTGACCAGAAATCAACAATTTAAAAATAACAATGGTTGCCAAAGTAAGTTTGAAATTCTTGATGGGTTCCTCATGATTATATTACATTTTTAATTACTTTATCCGTCTTAATTTACAATTTGAATGAGTTTGTTCGTTCCACTTTCAAGATACTTAAAGGAACTTTTTGAACTTTGCTATGGAAGGTCAAGGTGTTACCAAGTTTCTTGATTTTGCCAATAGAATAGTATTATTAGTAATGACATAAGTTGGAGTAATGTACCTTCCTAACTTCTAGTCGTAAAATAACGAATAACTCAAATAAACTTATTTTTTTAGTCCATCAAGTCGTTGCTGTTGCATATTTGATTTGTATGTATCTCGAACGTTAAAAGAACCAGCTCTATAGTATTTCCAATAACAAAATCTATATCTACTTTCCCAGATATTCCTTCTCGCCACCATCTTGGCCGTCGCATGCGCACGTCCGCAGGAAAGTCACGGTCAAGGTCACCACGGTCATGCCGTGTCATCTCAGAGCATAGTGCTGCACCAGACCCACGAGAAGCACGAACCTGCTCACCACGAGCATCATAAACACGAGGAGCACAAGAAGGAGGAGCAAAAGGAACACCATGATAAACACCACCATGTTGTGTACTACGTGAGTTTAATCTTGTCTTTGGATCTATAAGAGAGTGATCAAACTCATCTACCACCCAATTAAAGATAAACAAGGCAAAAGATCGGCTTAGACGCGTCAGAAAGAGGGTTTGAGAGTCACATCATCTGAAATGAAATCAGATTTTTAAACTTTTTCATCAGCTCAAGGTGATTCTGCGTCCTTAAGTTTGGTTACTCTCATTAATGCAAATCGAATACTATTCAATCGCTAAAAATCGGTCGTTTAACTAACACCATAATGGTATATTCCCGTATTGGATTTTCCCACAAAAATAAGTCAATTCGTGCCACTTCAAGCTAAACTGGTCTTTTTACCAGGAATACCTGCAAATCCCATTTCCAATGTCAACCGTTACACTAACCGAGACATAGAGAATTATCGATACAGCTGTCCGTGTCTATGGTAGTGACATAAACCCTGGTTGATATGAAGGCGCGTTTCCATTATGCAAGTGACTTGCATACAAGTTGCAAGTTGCATGCAAATTGTATAGTGGAAACAACAACTTGCAAACAAGCTGCAACTTGTGTGCAATTAGGTTTAAACTTGTACGCACAATAATCAAGTCGGCACATTTGCACGCAAGTTGCAAGCGCAAGCGGTCGTGCATAGAGGATTACTTTGTTTATGACTTTATTACTTTGTAAAAATGACTGCTAAATGGGATACGGAGAAAACTATAATGTTTATTGAGGAATATCATAGACATGATTGTATTTGGGAACCAAAAAACAATCTTTCTCAACTAGAACTAACTTGTATACCACTAAAATCTTGTATGCAAGCTGCAAGTTGAACAAAATCGTGTTTCCAATTCAAATCACTTGCACACATGTCTGACGTCATACATGTATGCAAGCACTTGCATAATGGAAACGCGCCTTAAGGATTATAGCTAACGGGAAGCATATAGGCTTACTTAGAGGTGACAGTTGAATGACTAGGTTATTTCTGAGCCTGAATGATTGATATACTCGGATTTAGAAAAATATAAGCTGGTGTTGGTCGGATTAGCTGAACTCTTTATAAACACTGGTTCTAAATAAAAGATAGGTATAAGGAAGTGGGAGTGAGAGTTGCTCTGTAGCGCTGAAAATTAATAGCTATTCTTACACGATATTCTGGTGGGCTATTGAACAAAGCGTTGACTATGGGACTCGAGTAACCAAATCAGCCAACCAAGACGGCATATACATAGTGTCTGGAAACGAATACGCACTTAACAGAAAGATTTCTAATCGACTTTGCAAAAAGGTGGAGCTTAATTCGTCGGAATCTTTTTATGTATTCACATTTGATGATGGGATCTTAGAGAAATCGAGGGAACTCTTGAATAAATGATAGCAAATAATCAAACATGAAAATTATTACGCATTAATCAGTAAAATAAAAAACCTTTACTACATTTTCTTTTGTAGTCAAATCTTGTGTAAGAGTTTCGCTAGTCATTTGAAACTTCTAAAATAGTCAATTTAAGTCATTTTAACGTTCTTCCACAGTCTCACCCTAAATACGAGTTTGCCTACAAAGTGGAAGACCCTCACACCGGCGACAAGAAGTCTCAACACGAGTCGCGCGATGGAGACGTGGTGAAGGGAGTGTACAGCCTGCATCAGCCCGACGGTACCATCAGGATCGTGGAGTACCATGCTGACAAGAAGACCGGGTAACTACCACTAGTTTACGTTAAAAACTTGAAGAGTTATGTAACGTCATTTATGACATAAATGGATCTTCACACAAGAAGTAAGAAGAATAGTGACTTGTTTTATGTGTAACTTGGCAAATTCAGGTCCTCACTCACTGAATTTATATATTTGTCACAATCATGGTGTGCTTTATATTCATCGCAATAGAGTTCCTGTTAGTTGTACTCTTGTCACCGTCAAGATAGTTAAAATTAAAGTGCAGTGTTTTTTATTAATCGTACATATCAATTAATAATTTCGCTCATTGATTGGTGATATCAGAAGTAAAAGAACTATGACAATAATGTATGATAAACTTTGAAATTTCATGCATAATATTCCAAATTAAAATTATAATGATTTCACTAACTTACTTGTAAGTTATAAACAAGGCAGAGTCCGCAAACTGACGGCTACTCTACTACAGCGCGCAGCGTGGTCAAATCAAATCGGATACTTCCGTGTGTCTATTTCATTTGACCAATCATGTTCAACTCCATATACACACTTCTGTTACTCACGAAATCACCCCCACAGTAGTGATAGTATGTTACAAACCAAAAGTGTGATAAGTAAATGTTTTTTTACAGATTCAACGCCAACGTCAAATACCAGGGTCACGCCAAGCACATCGTTCCTGAACACCATCATCACCACTGATTAAACTGTGACCGTTCGTTAAAATTGTTTTTATGATTGTTATTGCGTCTTTAGAATAAAAGTTATTGTTCCTATTTAAAACCTTTTATTTTTACTCTTTAAATAATGTACTTATTATTTAAAAGGAAAAAAAACGTCTCATACGGTTACGAAAGGTGAAACACGGAGTTTCTATAAGAGGGAACGGGCCGTAACCCACAGATCAAGTGTTCTAACAAAAAAAAAAGCCTTCACGGGTGCTAGTGTAAACGTTTAGCATACTGTACAATTTACATTCCTCATCATAATAATAATTTTAAATAAACAATGATTAATGGTTGTTTGGGAAAGAACTATTTTCATAATTAAATCTAATGTATTCACGTGACGTTTACGTGGCGCTCTCGTGCTAGCATCTCAAGATCTAGCTATAAGATCTATCTAACTGCAAGTTGTAATACTACCTAACGTAGCCCGATAGAAAAATCTATACATAAAATAAAACTGTAGAAAAATAATTTTTGTACATTAAAAAAAAACTCAAAAAATATAACCAGCGTGTTTAAGGACAACCAATAGAACTCATTTCTAGCATTTTTAGAATTTTTGTCTGTTTGTCTGTTTGTCTGTATGTCTGTTTGTATGTTTATTTGTTCGGGCATCACGTAAAATGTACGAAAGCTATGTAGATAACTTTAATACATAACGACTGACCGTAACTTGAAGTAACATTTAGTTTTTGTTTCATTGAAATCGGATCAGTCTATCAAAAGATATTTGAATTTAAAGTGTTCCAGAAGTAAAATTACGGTCAGTTTACACCGAGACACGCAGCTCGCAGTTCAGTAGCGCGATCTAGCTTGGAATAAAAAAACAACATACCTATTCAAATATGGTGTGGACTGGAGTGGAGTGGTTTGGAGTGGAGTGGAGTGGAGTGGAGTAGCGTAGAGTAGAATAGAGTAGAGTGGAATGGAATAGAATGGGATGGAATGGAAAGAAAGAAAGAAAGAAAAGGTTTTTATTTGACTCACACTAGAAAGGGATGGAATGGAATGGAAGTGGATGGAGTGGGATGGAGTGGGATGGAGTGGGTTGGAGTGGGATGGAGTGGGATGGAGTAGGATTGAGTAGGATGGAGTGGGATGGAGTAGGATGGAGTGGGATGGAGTAGGATGGAGAGGGATGGAGTAGGATGGAGTGGGGTGGAGTGGGATGGAGTGGGTTGGAGTGAGATGGAGTGGGATGGAGTGGGATGAAGTGGGATGGAGTAGGATGGAGTGGGATGGAGTGGTATGGAATGGGGATGGAGTGGGATGGAGTGGGACGGAGTGAGATGGAGTAGGATGGGGTGGGATGGAGTGTGATGGAGTGGGATGTAGTGGGATGGAGTGGGATGGAGTGGGATGGAGTGGGATGAAATGGGATGTAGTGGGATGGAGTGGGATGGAGTGGTATGGAGTCGGATGGAGTGGGATGAAGTGGGATGGAGTGGGATAGAGTAGGATGGAGTGGGATGGAGTGGGATGGAGTAGGATGGAGAGGGATGGAGTAGGATGGAGTGGGATGGAGTGGGATGGAGTAGGATGAAGTGGGATGGAGTGGGATGGAGTGGTATGGAATGGGGATGGAGTGGGATGGAGTGGGATGGAATGGGATGGAGTGGGATGGAGTGGGATGGAGTGGGATGGAGTGGGATGGCGTGGGATGGAGTGGGATGGAATGGGATGGAATGGGATCGAGTGGGATGGAGTGGGATGGAGTGATATGGAGTGGGATGGAGTGGTATGGAGTGGGATGTAGTGGGATGGAGTGGGATGGAGTGGGATGGAGTGGGATGGAGTGGGATGGAGTGGGATGGAGTGGGATGGAGTGGGATGGAGTGGGATGGAGTGGGATGGAGTGGGATGGAGTGGGATGGAATGGGATGGAGTAGGATGGAATGGGATAGAGTGGGATGGAATGGGATCGAGTGGGATGGAGTGGGATGGAATGGGATGGAGTGGTATGGAGTGGGATGGAGTGGGATGTAGTGGGATGGAGTGGGATGGAGTGGGATGGAGTGGTATGGAGTGGGATGGAGTGGGATGGAATGGGATGGAGTGGGATGGAGTGGGATGGAGTGGTATGGAGTGGGATGGAGTGGGATGGAGTGGGATGTAGTGGGATGGAGTGGGATGGAGTGGGATGGAGTGGGATGGAATGGGATGGAGTAGGATGGAATGGGATAGAGTGGGATGGAATGGGATCGAGTGGGATGGAATGGGATGGAGTGGGATGGAGTGGGATGGAGTGGGATGGAGTGGTATGGAGTGGGATGGAGTGGGATGTAGTGGGATGGAGTGGGATGGAGTGGGATGGAATGGGATGGAGTGGGATGGAGTGGGATGGAATGGGATAGAGTGGGATGGAGTGAGCTGGAGTGGGATGGGGTGTGATGGAGTGGGATGGAGTGGGATGTAGTGGGATGGAGTGGGATGGAGTGGGATGGAATGGGATGGAGTGGGATGGAGTGGTATAGAGTCGGATGGAATGGAATGGGATGGAGTGGGATGGAGTGGGATGGAGTGGGATGGAGTGGGATGGAGTAGGATGGAGTGGGATGGAGTGGCATGGAATGGGATGGAGTGGGATGGAATGGGATAGAGTGGGATGGAATGGGATCGAGTGGGATGGAGTGGGATGGAGTGGGATGGAGTGGGATGGAGTGGGATGGAGTGGGATGGAGTGGTATGGAGTCGGATGGAGTGGGATGGAGTGGGATGGAGTGGGATGGAGTGGGATGGAATGGGATGGAATGGGATGGAATGGGATGGAATGAGATGGAATGGGTGCTCTAATCCAGTAGCAATTGAATAGTACTGCCTTTGAACGACAGAGCGCGTTTATTACAAACACGTCAAATATTCGAAATATTCCCGCTGGATCCCACTTTTGAATCCCACTTGAATAGTTTTCCCGTTGGATCCCAAAAAAATTAATATTAATTCCCGTTGAATCCCATAACAAAAGAAAAACGTTTTATTCCCGTTGAATCCCAAAAACAATTCCCGTTGGATCCCACATGCTTTAAAAAATCTGAATGCGAGTACTTTCAACGACAAAATTGCTATCATAAATTGCGGTTTCGCCCGCGTCGTATTAGGCGTATGGCCCTATGGTCCAGTCACGCATTAGTTCCCTTGAGGAAAGCGTGAAACACGACGCGCCATGACTTGGGCCTGTCCTTGGTCGGACGGCTCCCGGACTCCCCGTCCAGAAGCGGCTGGAATATGACTCGCGATTTCCAACGCCCTCGGGCGTCATCAGCGGTAGCAGGGGCGAGAGTAGACAATGTCCATTAAAAAAGACATCCATATTGAGCGCAACATGACAAGTGTCAGTCAGTGTCGAATTAAAATCAGTGTAGTCACAAAAGAATATAACATTATTGCAGGTTTTTAGGGTTCCGTAGTCAACAAGGAACCCTTATAGTTTCGCCATGTCCGTCCGTCCGTCCGTCCGTCCGTCTGTCCGCAGCTTAGCTCAGAGACGCCCAGTACTAGAAAGCTGTAATTTGGTGTAAATATACGGATTCGTTACGCCGAAAAAGTGGTAAAATAAAATCTCGTAAAATATTTTTTTTTAGGGTACCTCCTGTACACGTACAAGTGGGGATGTTTTTTTTTTCTTGCATACCCCTTAGTGTGGGGTATCATTAAAAAGGCCTTTAAAAAGTATTGATAGTTTACATTGACAATTTTTTGATAAAAAGATCCGTTTGTGAAATATTAAGCTTTAAAGTGCTAATTTTTGCTCGACTCGTGTGTCCCCCCCCTCTAACAGCTAAACGGTTATGTTTGGGGGTGTGAAAAAAATCACAATAGTAGTATATATAACGAAGTTTAAAAGAAAATTATCATGACTAAGTAGGCTTTACAAGTTTACGAGTAATAGTCGACCAACTTATAAAACGGACTTGGATAACATATTTTCCTAAACAAAATGTATCGGAGAAGGTCTTCAACTGCAAATGTAAGTTTGTCAAGTTTATTTTTACAGCTTTAATAGGTGGATATGTTTTGGGGATAGGTAGGTTTTATGGTCAACTATTTTTAACTAACTTTAAAAAAGGATTGGTTTTCAATTCGTCGTAATCTTTTTTTTTAATGTATTTTCCCCGATTTCTCAAAGACGCCTGGACCGATTGTGAAAATTCTTCTTTTTAAAATTAAATTCAGCGAATCAGTTTAGTTAGTTCGCATAAGTATTTTGATGGGCAACTACGGAACCCTACACTGTGCGTGGCCCGACACGCACTTGGCCGGTTTTTATATCTCGTTTCTGTGAAAAATAAACTACCCATTTAGAGTGATTTCCCCCCCTCCCTGTCACGTGGCATCACAGCGCTTTTCAAATGTACTTCGCTGATCCCGTTGAAAAACGTACCACCTTGAGCTTATGCTAGCCTAGTACTTTGGCAGGCCATTTTGAGTTACCTTACCCCCGCGTTGCGTGTCACGTGGCGCCAGAGCGCAAAACATACCACCTTGATCTTATGCTAGCCTAGTACTTTTGCTGGTTAGTGACATTCTATCAGTTTTTAAGTAAAGACTGAAACAAATTCTCAGAATGTGTCTCTGCCATCTTTCTACACACTCTGGTGTGACCGGTCTATGGAAAGCCTATGGTGGCCGGATCTTGTGGAACTTTTTTTTTTTTGTAAAATGCATAGATTACTTACTCAGAATATATCAGTAAAATAACGGTAACAGTTTTCTTCTGATATGTACACATGTTGTCAAAAAGTGGGATCCAACGGGAATAGTTCAAATATTCTTGAAAAATCTAAATAAATTCTAAATATAGGGTTTATATGAAAACGATATGATTTATAAAAAACCTGGCGAGAATTAAGCGCTTCGCACAAAAAAATACATTGTTAAATTCCGACATCCACGCGAACTAAGTCGCGGGCACAGCTAGTACGGAATAAAATTGCTGTAAAAACCAAACAAGATAATTAGTGCATCTCAAACTAATTCAAAAATGTCTTTAAACGAACTCCAAAATTAGTTTTTATTTAAAGCATCAACAGTAATTATAACTCTGGCCATCACACCACACAAGGATCATATGTATAAGCTTGGTTTTACGAGCATACGAGTATGTACAAAATATATGAAAATTCTATAATTCCCTCACAGGCGGCACAAATTAATTAAAACACCACACGTGGTACAATGATGTTGCCTGATACCGTATTGCTCATCATAATTATTGTAAGCCTTTTCGCGAACATAGACCACAATAACCGACTCAGTGGAATTTTAAAGGTTTTCGTTTTCAGAGTTAATGTGGTTATTGTTATTTGGAAAATTATTGAAACCTTCCAAATAACAATAACCACAAATTAAATCGCTCTTACATTGGACGATAACGGTGGAGACACGACACTAGAATATCGTCCGTTCTCGCTCTTTTTCCATAGAAATGTATGAGACCACCAATCTCACCGATATCGTGACGTCTAATGTCAAAACACCGCTGCGGCGACTATTAGCAGGTAACTGACTGGTAAAATGGAATGGATTGGAAGTGTCTATTACAACACACCACATAAATTTTACGCATCATTTATGATGCGTGCGTCAAGCAAAATTTTGGTTTCGGTAAGAAAAGAGATATGAAATACATAGTTCGACCACAACTGGAAAGCCTGCTCTACACTATATTTGCATACGTTACTAAATAATCAAATAACAACTGTAACAAAAAAAAAAGAAAAACCATAACAAGTCGCATGCTACCAATGACCTTTACCTACAACCACAGAGTACTGTGCTACAACACGCGAACACTCAATGCAGTCACAACTTTTACGAAAATAATGTCAATGCGTACATTATCGTAACAACTGTATCGTGAACGATTTTATGGTCAATATAATTACAGAGAAATCAATCACCTTGGATGTATTATTTTATGTTGTATAAAAGACGTGAGAATTTGGCAGTATGTATCAGTTCCGTTCTTGTAATAGAATTGTAATAGCGACAACAGTTCTAAGACAATAATCGGCGAAAATGTTCTTCAAGGTATTTAAGTTACTTCAAGTTCTAGTTAGTGAAGTGTTTAAGTTCTAAGTGTAGTTCAGTGATTGTGGTTACGACTAGAATAGAACATATGTATTAATACTCTACTACTTACCTACTTCATTATTTTGTCCTTTATTTCTCAGCTAAGCAGTTTTTAAGGGTTTAGTAGAACCAGAAGAAATATAGACTTAAACCTCACCAAAGAAGCTTAGCTCGCTACCACCATCCTCTCGGAGTCCAGGGCTAAATAGTTTTTGTCGTGTTCCATCCGGTGCTTAGGAGGTCCAGTTACCTGGCCTTATCTTTGCGTTTAGGCTATATGGAGGCAAATAACAAACTCATAGCAAAAAAAAAAATCAGAGCCATGCGAACATTGGAAACTGGATATAGTTTTGCACTGAAAATAGATTTACTACCAAAGTTTAGACTACAGGATCTAGATAAGCATAAACATGACAGGTCATCGCTTTAAAGGTACCGTAATGCCCAACATTAACTGAACCTTTTCCTGTTCTCTTATGCACAAGTTGAAAAAATGTGAGCATTATTTACCAGTCTGCACAGTTTAGGTTCCGTAAGTGCACGGCCTCCATCTAATATAGCGTCTTTTATCCAGATTGTTTGCGTTTTATCTGTGGCCTTCGCCGTTGTCTCTGGGTACGGTCACTCCTCCCAGTACATCCACCGTCACGACGGTCACCACGAGCCTGTGCATTATGGATATGGACATGATCATCATGACTACTATGTAAGTATGGTACATCAAACGGCACAACTCCTTTCATTGTGAGATATCCTAGAGAATGAAAGGGGTCGACCTCGCGTATAAAGTTAGCAACTGTGAAAGAAGAGGTATCATCATAATCATCAGCCTGTATTCGTCCACTCCTGGACATAGGCCTATCCCAAAGTACACCACTGAGCCCGGTCCTGAACTTTCCTCATGCAGTCTTTGCCGGCTGCTTTAGACATGTCTAATTGTCCATATCATATCCAATAAAAACTTTTTCTTTCTTTCTTCTTTCTTTCTTTTCTTTCTTTCTTTATTCATTCTATGATGTTTCCACTGCTGGGACACAGGTCTCTTTTCTGTAATAGACATTGTTAGACTCGTGGACCCAGTACAGGTTGATAGATGCTCAGAATTATTGAGTTCTAGTCTGAATAGGACCCCTAAAGCCTTTGTCAAACAGACAGACGATAGCGAACCGAACCGAATCCTGTCATATAAAAAAGCGAAAGCGATCCGATACTCTATGTGACAGGCTTCAAACAATTCCATACATTACAAACAAAAACGCTACGCCACGCATTCGGTTCGTCTGACAGTTTGACAAAGGCATAAATGTTTCTTATCGTGAAAAATTTCTGATATCTAATTTTTTTTCCAGACCTACCCTAAATACGAGTTCGGGTATGAAGTAAAGGACTCTCACACTGGTGACCACAAGTCGCAGCACGAGCACCGTGATGGAGACGTGGTCAAGGGCCACTACTCCCTGCAGCAACCTGACGGCTCCTACAGACACGTTGACTACCACGGCGATGACCACACCGGGTGAGTGTTATGTTGCAAATTGGATACATAAGCCACATGCGAGCACACGAACAGCAACTACAGCGGAGCTGAAGCAATCGCCTGGCAAAATCGGTAGGATCGCATCATCATCATGTTGCATATTGATGATGCTCATTTGAGTGCCTTTAATTACCTGTTCCCTCTTCGGACCTACTTTATTGTGAGTGGAGGGTAATATAGTACATATCAACTTAACCTGACTAGGTCTGACTGGGTCTGAACAGCAGCTTGAGATAGCAATATTTAGATGTGTATGCTAATTATTCGAAGACAGTCGTGTTCTTTTTTTACATTTATGTAGGTATGTGCACAGACGTCAACACATCAACCTACCCCAATCTGTGTTTCTTCAATAGATTTTCAACCTTATGTACTGGAAGGTTTGTGTTCGACTGGTAAAATTTTGTCAGATTCGGGTAGGTTGACCTGCTGGCGTTTGTACAATGAAGCCTTACTTTAGAGTATAATTATCTACCGATTACTACGGTCACTAGATGTAAGAAATCATAGTTTCTATATTCCAGTAATGCCGTTACTTTAGCAAAATGTGATTAGCTATGAAGAAGCCAGTTGACTGTAAATCATGAACTAATGTCCTCGTTTTGTTTCAGCTTCCATGCGACAGTGAAGCACGGCACCCACCACATTGTTCCTCATCATTATCATTACTGAAGCCTCCTGCGGCTACGTATGATCTTCTGAAGATGACTGATGACTGACAATTCTGTTGCTTATTATTTATAATTATCTTTCTCTATTTATTGTACAGACGCCAGCACATCAAGCTACCACAATCTGTCAGATTTCTTTAATAGAATTTCAACTTTATCACAAGAGTAGAAGGTTAATGTTTGATTGGTAAAATCTGACAGATTCGGGTAGGTTGACCTGCTGGCGTCTGTACATTTCATAAGTTTGATTGCATTATCTGATAGACGTTGTCTTTTTAATTCACTAGACAGATAATGCAGTTTAGACGTTTTGAAACAGGTCCTAAATATGTAGTAATATTTTTTGTACAAACAAATGTAAAAATAAATACACTGTCAATAATATACTGATTTATTTTGTTCTTAACCACGTCAGGGAAAACACATTCACAGTGCCTGCCTGTATGTCATAGCACGGTAGATAGGTATTTTAGTAATAAAAATGTAATAAGTAAGTAATTATGTAGGTATTCGAGGATATAATTTTAGTAATCGATTTTACTCAGCATAATTTAAATAACCAAACAGAAAATACTGTGACGATTTCAAGCGCTGGTCAGGTGGACTCAAGTGCGAATACTGAGCAAGACTTCCTGGGTTCATTTTCCGGGTTACTCAAAGTGTTACTGGGTTTTTATTATCGAATTACTCAATAACAGCCACAGAGTCTAGATTTGTACCCGGTTGATCGCAATAGACTAGCTTCCCCCTTTTTTAGCGCGATTAAATTAAATGAGTCCTCCTAAAGGCTCGCTCCCCCTTCATCATCATCATCATCTCAGCCATAGGACGTCCACTGCTGACCATAGGCCTCCCCTTTTGATCTCCACACATACTGGTTGGAAGCGACCTGCATCCAGCGTCTTCCGGCGACCTTTATAAGGTTGTCTCTCCACCTTGTTGGCTCCCCCTTATAAGGCACTTACCTAAACATAGCAGGTGATATTATGATGATTTCATAATAAAAACGTGTGCCCCAGTTTCAATCTTTTAGGAACTGGTTGTAAAAAGAAAGATTCGAAGAAGAATAATCTTATTATGGCCAGTCTCCAGACACTTAGCCAATAGTATAAAATGTTAATATTACTCAGAGTAATATTAACATTTTATATTATTGGCTAAGTGTTGTAAGCTTGAGAGTAAATTACTCTCAAGCTTACAATACTTTGTGTATTGGAAAAACGTAATGAATTAGGAAGAGGAACACTCGTCGGTTTCTTGATTACGAGAGAAAGGCAAAGGAAAATGTAGTAGACGTATTGAAACTTGTACTCAGCTCTTGCTATAAATGTACTTAATAGCTTGACCATGTGCACTGGCACTTACAGAATTTCGAAAATCAAATAAATAATTTACGCATGCTTCATCATCATCATCATCTCAGCCGTAGATTTCTAATAGGACTGGTTGGAAGCGCCTCGCATCCAGCGCGATGCTGTGATTTTCATCACATTGTCTGTCCACTTTGCAGGTGGACGTCTCATGCTGTCATGCATGCTTATTAGAAACATAAATATCGTACTTACATAATTATTATGTATTGTGAGTGAGTCTTTAGGCTGTGGAAAAGAGATGGCGCTAGACGACTTGTATAGCTCTGTCTCTTTCCCACAGCTTAAACAGGATCGCGTTAAGAGCTCGTGGTAATGCCTCTTATTTGTTTTTTGATCTTTAAAAGTTGGTTTCACAGTAAAAGTTATATTTATAACCATAAGTACTTTCAGCCTATGAAAGGTTGTCAATCTATTACAAACAACCCTGTATATTTCGATAAAATGTCGTAGTACATAATACTGAGGGCTTACTTATCGTAATCCTGAGCTTGTGTTTGTGCAAATTGAAATTAATATTAATATTATGGATAGGCTCGTGTATTCGATCATTGTGTTTACATTGAGTGTGTTTGATATTTTAACATGACTACTCCGAATATTCGAACACCTATTTGATTAAAGTGATATACGAATATTATTCAGGTATCAAATGTGCAGCCTGCTGTTACTGTCATTCATTTTGAATATTATTCGTGTATTGCGTAATCAATATTATTGTTCGTAGATTTATTTGCCTTTCATATTCATCAGTCTGTTTTACTAGTTAGCAAGCTAGCTCTTGGCTGAATTATGAAAGTCACACGGTTCAAGGTTAAGCCCCCGTTATCAAGGTAGGTTGTTGATGGGTGATGGGTGACCTTCCATTATATACAAAGTTTCCTATGGAGTTAGAAAAGTACGTTGAGCCGTTGTGTTTGGCAGCCTTTTCTGTTGATCTTTGAAAAACTTTGCAGAAAGTCGCAGACTTGCAGTGGCCAAGGACTTGGGAATATTTAGGGACGCTGGACTATCTAAACGTAAACAGGTACCCGTGACCCTGTAAAGGGCTATTGAAGGAACACGGTAGATTTTAGTTGGTAAGAGTCACTCGGGGCAGGAGGAGTCTTGATGATTTTACCGGGTACACTACGATAATACAAAAAACTTTATTCCGAAATTCATAAATACGAATTTCAAAATACCGATTTTCATAATTCCGAATGGTTCAAAATCTATACATATAATAAAACAGTAGAAAAATAATTTTTGTACATTAAAAAAAAAAACTCAAAAAATATAGCCAGCGTGTTTAAGGACAACCAATAGAACTCATTTCTAGCATTTTTGGAATTTTTGTCTGTTTGTCTGTTTGTTTGTTTGTCTGTATGTCTGTTTGTATGTTTATTTGTTCGGGCATCACGTAAAATGTACGAAAGCTATGTAGATAACTTTAATACATAACGACTGACCGTAACTTGAAGTAACATTTAGTTTTTGTTTCATTGAAATCGGATCAGTCTATCATAAGATATTTGAATTTAAAGTGTTCCAGAAGTAAAATTACGGTCAGTTTACACCGAGACACGCAGCTCGCAGTTCAGTAGCGCGATCTAGCTTGAAATAGAAAAACAACATACCTATTCAAATATGGTGTGGACTGGAGTGGAGTGGTTTGGAGTGGAGTGGAGTGGAGTGGAGTGGAGTGGAGTGGAGTAGAGTAGAGTAGAGTAGAGTAGAGTAGAGTAGAGTGGAATGGAATGGAATAGAATGGGATGGAATGGAAAGAAAGAAAGAAAGAAAAGGTTTTTATTTGACTCACACTAGAAAGGGATGGAAGCGGATGGAGTGGGATGGAGTGGGATGGAGTGGGATGGAGTGGGATGGAGTGGGATGGAGTGGGTTGGAGTGGGATGGAGTAGGATGGAGTGGGATGGGGCACGCCGCTATTGCGGCGGTAAGGCCCGTCATGGAGGCGTGGATCGGCAGGAGGCACGTACGGCGCTCTCACCTTCCGACTGACGCAGATACTTTCCGGACATGGTTGCTTCGGAAAGTATCTGCGTCGCATAGGTCGGGAGCAGACGCCCGTGTGCCACCACTGCGACGGTTGCCCGGAAGACACAGCGCAGCACACGCTTGAGGAATGCTCAGCGTGGGCATCGCAGCGCCGTGATCTGATCGCGGCGATCGGCGGGAGCGACCTCTCGCTTCCGGCCGTCGTTGAGGCCATGGTAGGAAGCGAGAGTGCGTGGGAAGGGGCCGTCGCCTTCTGCGAGGAGGTAATGCTCGCGAAGGAGACGGCGGAGAGGGAGAGGGAGAGATTATCTGTCCCTCTCAGCTCCCGCAGCAGACGCACCGGGCGCCGACGGGCGCAAACCGATCTGCGTCCTCCATGAGAGGTAGCCTGCGGGCGGCTGACTTGGGGAAGTCAGCTGCCCGACCAGATACAGGCCCGAGTTGGCGGCGACGTGTCCTTCGTCGCCACTCGAAGAGAGGTGCGGCCGAACTTTGCAGCCGCATCGAGGAGAGTTACCCGGCGATGTAGTCGGGTCAAGGCCTGCCGGGGAGCGGTGATTGCGCAAGTGGCCCCGCACCCCCGGCTTAAGGCAGCAGAGGACACCGTGTGGTTTTAGTCAGTCGAGTCTGACATGCCCCTCCGTCTTCCCCAGGCGGAGGAAGTCCATGAGGATAAAAAAAAAAAGGATGGAGTGGGATGGAGTGGTATGGAGTGGGATGGAGTGGGATGGAGTAGGATGGAGTAGGATGGAGTGGGATGGAGTGGTATGGAGTAAGATGGAGTGGGATGGAGTGGGATGGAGTGGGATGGAGTGGGATGGAGTGGTATGGAGTCGGATGGAGTGGGATGGAGTGGGATGGAGTGAGATGGAGTGGGATGGAGTGGAATGGAGTGGGATGAAGTGGGATGGAGTAGGATGGAGTGGGATGGAGTGGTGTGGAATGGGATGGAGAGGGATGGAGTGAGATGGAGTGGGATGGAGTGAGATGGAGTGGGATGGGGTGGCATGGAGTGGGATGGAGTGGGATGTAGTGGGATGGAGTGGGATGGAGAGGGATGGAGTGGTATGGAGTCGGATGGAGTGAGATGGAGTGGGATGGAGTGAGATGGAGTGGGATGGGGTGGCATGGAGTGGGATGGAGTGGGATGTAGTGGGATGGAGTGGGATGGAGAGGGATGGAGTGGTATGGAGTCGGATGGAGTGGGATGGAGTGGGATGGAGTGGTATGGAGTGGGATGGAGTGGTATGGAGTCGGATGGAGTGGGATGGAGTGGGATAGAGTGGGATGGAGTGGGATGGAGTGGGATGGAATGGGATGGAATGGGATGGAATGAGATGGAATGGGTGCTCTAATCCAGTAGCAATTGAATGACAGAGTCTGTCAGTGCCTTTGAACGACAGAGGGCGTTTATTACAAACACGTCAAATATTCTTGAAAAATGTAAATAAATTCTAAATATAGGTTTTATATGAAATCGATATGATTTTTAAAAATCCTGGCGAGAATTAAGCGCTTCGCACAAAAAATACATTGTTAAATTCCGACATCCACGCGAACGAAGTCGCGGGCACAGCTAGTTCCTAATATAACAACTCCGATGGATCATTATTACTATTTTAATAATTCCGAAATTTAAAATTTCCTAACGTTTATAATTACTATTTTCAAAATACCGAATTTCAATAGACCGAATATCAAAAATTCCCACTTAATATATTTTCCGAAACATCAATAACACGAATACCGAATATTAAAATTTCGAATATTAGAATTTCGATTCGGATCCGTCAGGTCGAAAAGTCCGAGTCGGGGTGCCCCACCCAAGACCAAGACACATTTTGCTCGCTATTGCATCCTGAGTTATAGCACCACTAAGATGGTTGATCGTTGAACCTAACCTGTCCGAGTCGGGGTGTCCCCAGTCCCGAGCTCGCTCCGCTCGCTCTAGCATCCCTGGTCAATTTGTTGACTACCACCTACGAAGACAGGTCGACGGAGCCCCGCTTCGCGGAGCTCCTATTTCTGTGAGCAAGGTTTAAAGGAACCTAACCTGTCCGAGTCGGGGTGTCCCCAGTCCCGAGCTCGCTTCGCTCGCTCTTGCATCCTTGGTCAATTTGTTGACTACCAGCTACCAAGGAAGGTCGACGGAGCCCCGCTTCGCGGGGCTCCTATTTCTGTGAGCAAGGTTTATAGTAACCTAACAACCTAACCGAACCTAACCTGTCCGAGTCGGGGTGCCCCAAAGTCCCGATCTCGCTTCGCTCGCTCTTGGATCCTAAGTTCTCCTAATAACAATAAAAATCCTGAAGGCAAACAGTGAAAGTTACGCCTCGCCACTCCGTGCCTACATAGACAGGCTTAAATAACACTCTGGGAGTACGGTACACAAAACTACGTGGAGCCAGTTTTGCACCAGTTGGTTTCTGTCCCTGACTTTGTCGAATGAGAAACGAAATTCCGATTTTCAATATTCCAAAAAAATCAGTTTATTCGGAATATTGAAAATCGGAATTTCGTTTTTCGGAATGAAAACTCATCGAGCATTACATTTTTCGAATATTATGTGAATATCGGAAAACGAAAAAATCGGACATACGACTTTCGGTCAAATAAATTTCGAGATTCTATTGTAATTTTTAGGTATTGTGATATTCGGAGTTTTGAAAATCGGAATATCGAAATTCGGAATAAAATATTTCGGAGTATTTGGGTGTTCCCATACTTAACAGAACACTAAAGAAGCGCAAGCGCCATCAGGACGTCATTTGCAAGCGGCCATCAACAAATGGCGTCCTGTACCCTTAGCACGAATTTTCACTCTTTTACTTTACAGTATTTACAGCGTTTCTTGTATGAAAAAATGGAACAGCGCCTCTGGTGCGCGAAGACGGAACTAATTTTTCCCTTGAAAAATGTCAACTTGAAATTGTCAAAGTTCCAGTTTACTTTACGTCTCAAATACTGAAAATTCGTGCTAAGGGTACTGTTGGCGGTTGCGCTACGTTAGTATTATGTCAAGTTTGCCTTAAATCTATTGTCAAACAGACAGGGGTGGTGAACGCGAAGCGAGCTTCACTTGGCCACTGCGCCAGCCGCGTACAATACATGGAGATTTATTCCTTGTTCCAAGTATAAGACTCGCGAGAAAAATAAAGTGTTGCAGTTAGACTAAGGCAGGCATAAAATAGGTCGTAAAAACATTTAGTATCCTGAAATAATATGAATATATATGATGTAGGAAAGTAATGAATAACATGCAAATGGGGTATCTAATGAAAACCGCTCCGCGCCACGCCTCCCCCCGCCACCCTCAGGACTCAGAATCATGAGCCGACTTTGTTTCGTATTAATTTATTTGTACAACAGAAACATGTACAGAAACATATCACAGGAATTGCTGAGTGAAAAACAATTTAAATAAACACTGCGCATATTAACGAAATACCCTTTAACTGTTGGCGCAGTGGATGAGCGATCGACTGGCTGTGTAGCGTGTTGCGGGTTCGATCCTCCCCTAACAAATATTTAATTTTGTATGATCTGCAAGTAGTTGGTGTGAGTTTCTATGTCTGTAAACCCACTCACGATACAGGAAGAAATTCCAAGATTGGGGCAACGTTTTTAAAAAAAAACGGAAAGGAAAGGAAAGTCTTGTGTTTTTCCCGTCATTACTTTCAATTTAGGTAGATTGGAGGTCAAAATTACATTTTTCTTAAATTAAATAAAAGGGTACCTTTCTAATATAGTAATTTTTGTGCAGTGGTAGTTGTATTTTGCATAAGTTGCGATTGCGACCCAACACACAGACTGTATCATCTGTCATAATACAGAATCTGTCAGACGCAAAGCTTCAAGGCTTCCCACGCTATGCCGTCAAAGTCACTTTTAGAACTATTAGCGAGATCTCATTCAAGGTTCTTCTGATTGTATTACTAGTAAACCTAGAAATGACAGCTAACTGTCTAGCCCGCTCAGCTACTTTGAACTCTCAGTGCACATAACATTTAACGTCCAATTTTGAAGGCGTTTAAACAAAGCAGACATTTCAGTTAAAACAGCTTGACATGACTACATGTATCCTCCAAGGAATACCATTTAAATATTATTTTTTCCCGTAAACAAATTCATTATAATTTTCACAAAGTTTGTATAAAAACAGGAGTGAGTGTATATTTATATGCCTACGTTATGTCGTAAACTTTTTAGTATCTGGGGACCAAGTTTGCTTTCATTACGACTGCCGTGTTAGGTAAGCACCTATATTTTATACCGACAAGTAAATAGGTAACGTTTGAGCGAGTTTTTAACTTCCTTATCAGGGGAAAAAACGTCGAGAATATTTTCTTTATTATTTAAGATAAAAGAAGTGGCGTGACAGTATTGTTCGTGCCACTGGAGATTTGAGAAAAAAAAGCCTAACTATATCATCTTTTAACGACGAATTAGAGACATAACTTGGCAGTCTGTTTGTGAATGCGGTCGCTCTGGCTGAAAATGTCGGAGCTGTGACAGTAGCGGCTCGTAAACAAAAGGCTCTCGTCGCACTTTTATAATTTACTTAGGTACCTACTTCCTCTTTCCCTTTTGAATTTTGTTTTTAACATTTCCCTTTTTTGAAGAGCCGTTATCTCGGACGGCGCTGCTGCCTTCATTTTGCGTTCCATTCAAATCTGTTTTGATGTGGGCCTCGGCTTCATATTTTCGACAGACGCAAATTCACCACGTTCAAGATTTTCAGGACACCATTTTCAAAGAGCTCCACGCTGTTTCAGGAGACGTTATTAGAAAATTTATTAGTGAACGGGGATATGTTGTAAATTATTCTAAAATGCAACTGTGAGAATAAATATAGTCTAGGATACATTGAAGAAATATATACCCTCATCTGTTATTTGAAAATGGCATATGATACCCGCTAGATACTCTAAACGACAATATTTTGGTGATAGGTTGTCGGCCTGAATCGCGTACCGTCAATGTTAATTCATAAAAATGGTCCTCAAAAATTTTCGTTCCACTTCCCTCATCTGTTATTTAGAAAAGTCAAGCATTAGCTGATAGAATAAACCTCAAGACATCTAAAAAATATAGGTTGTCGGTGTCTAACCCTGTCCTTCTAATTAGTTGTCGGGTTTAAACAGGTGAGTTACCGTAGATAATGTACCCTCATTTGTTATTTAATCGAATCAGATATCAAATACAATACAAAATACAAAATATTTATTTCCGTAAAACAATATTTTTTTTACATTAGTTGATGATTGGAGTCTCCTTTTAAGCAAATAATGCCTGTAGTAGGGGACTCCGCTCCTCCATAACTTAAGATAATTCTATTCTATATTACTTAGTATTTTATTTTATTTTCTTAACAATATAATATTAAAATTCTCCTAAAATGTTATGAGTGTATCTGAAAGTGTAAGGTAAAAGTTGAGTAGCGTTTAATGAATGATGGTTTGTGAGTGTGTGTATGTGCATTGTGCGTGTCTGAGTGTGGGTGTGAGTGTACGACTGACGCGTTTGATGTGTGTGAATTATCATGTTATAAGAGTGCTTCGGTGTCTTCATAAGAAAGTGGTTTTATCCATTCTAGTATAATTTTTTTACATTCATGTATTTGTTTAGTGTAAATGTCTATCTTTCTGTTTACTCTGTTGTAAAGCCGAGCTGATCGTATGTTATATTGCATCGCTGCAAATTTTGTTTTTGCTTGCGGGATTTGTGCAATAAAATCTTTTCGTCTTTTTAGTATTTTATCTTTATCAAAAGTAAGTGTCCTGTGTTTCTTTAGGAGTGTGGCAGTAATATATAACTTTCTAACACTAAGTAGGCCGCTGGTCTCGTAAAGAGCTTTAGTTGAGAATGTACGTCTTTTAAAATACATAATTTTTATGAGAGCCCTTTGGACTCGTTCCACATCTATAAATTTTGAATGATAGGTTATTTTATTCTGAATCCAACAGTATTTAGTTGTCGAATCAAAACTGTGGCTGAATTTCGGTTGTCTAAATTTTAATCGTAAAATTTGTTCCCTAAGCGTTGAAGAACAAAAGACAAGATAATGATGCAGGTGTGCAGTTCTGCACCCAGACAGGTCGAAAAGTGTTTGGAAGACTAGTTTCACTTCCTACTAAGGTCGCGGCAATAGTGTGAAGTGTTGTGCGCGAAACTGTACAGACAGGTCGAAAAGTGTTTGGAAGGGACGCGCCAAAGTTCACCTAAAATTTAAACTCTGATAATTGGAAACCCGAAAATGTTCTTCCTAACATTTGTCATCCTAACATTTCCTAACTACTCTGTCTCTAATGTTCCTATTCCAAAGCATTCAACTTCATAATGTCAGTAGCAAAAAACATCTATTTTACTTTTAATTGTTTTCCTATATTTTCTGAAAATAACCCTATTTTTAAAGTCATATTATTTTATCTGTTAGAACTAGGTGCAGCCTCGGGACTTGCTGGTACCTCGACTCGGACAATTTAGATTAGAAGAGAATGGCGGGGTCTTTCAGACCCCGCTATCCTCTTCGTGGTTATTTATTTTTTAAACCAGCCAGAAGTAATAAGGACACCACCCGGTTTCTTAATTAAATGTAGTTAAATTACTTGCCGATAATAAATGAACATGTATCATTATTACTAACTAGCGGCCCGTCCCGGCTTCGGCACGGGTGGACATGATGATTTTCTGAGGAAAGAAAAATTTTTGATTGCAAGTGGGATTCGAACCCGGAAAGCCCATTAATCATTTCAAGCCCGGATACCGGAAAGCGTTCAAACGAGGAATAGAGAATTTCAGCTTGCAGGTGTGGGTTGCAATCAAATGGCCTAGTTGGTTAAGGCGTATCCCACCTGCAATCAAAAATTTTTCTTTCCTCAAAAAATCATCTTTACGATGCGCGTCGCATGCGTTAATGCGTTTAAAATAATTAATATGATGATTTTCGTCCTCTATAACCTGGTCTTGATGGTTAAAAACACAACAAAAAAAGAATTATCCGAATCGGTCCAGCCGTTTTCAAGTTTTGCGCTTAGCAACACATTTAGCGATCCATTTTTATATCTTCTTTTATATATCTATCTATATATATATAAATAAAAATGAATTGTTGTTCGTTAGTCTGATTAAAACTCGAGAACGGCTGGGCCGATATGGCTGATTTTGGTTTTGAATTATTTTGGAAAGTCAAGGGAAGGTTTAAAAGGTTTTTTTTTATCGTTTCAGCCGGGTCAGCTAGTCAGCTAGTTATAGATAGATAGAAGATCTAGTCTGAGTTGAATCCAATGTTTGGTCAATGGCACGTGCTTACTTAGTCGGAAAATTATATAAAACGAATTGATTTCATCTTTGTCTGTCGCATATCTATACAATTTCGCGCACAACACTTCACACTATTGCCGCGACCTTAGTAGGAAGTGAGACTAGTCTTCCAAACACTTTTCGACCTGTCTGGGTGCAGAACTGCACACCAGCATCATTATCTTGTCTTTTGTTCTTCAACGCTTATGGAACAAATTTTACGATTAAAATTTAGACAACCGAAATTCAGCCACAGTTTTGCTTCGACAACTAAATACTGTTGGATTCAGAACAAAATAACCTATCATTTGATATCTGATTCGATTAAATAACAGATGAGGGTATATTATCTACGGTAACTCACCTGTTTAAACCCGACAACTAATTAGAAGGACAGGGTTAGACACCGACAACCTATATTTTTTAGATGTCTTGAGGTATATTCTATCAGCTAATACTTGATTTTTCTAAATAACAGATGAGGGAAGTGGAACGAAAATTTTTGAGGACAATTTTAATGAATTAACATTGACGGTACGCGATTCAGGCCGACAACCTATCACCAAAATATTGTCGTTTAGAGTATCTAGCGTGTATCATATGCCATTTTCAAATAACAGATGAGGGTATATATTTCTTCTACCGGATCTCGTACTAATAGTAGTAAGTATTGCATTACAACGCAACTATTTGGCACAGTGGGCGCAGTGGTTGAGCAATCGACAGCTACGCAGCGTGTCGCGGGTTCAATCCCCGCGCGGGACAAATATTTGTATGATCTACAAGTAGTTGTTTCGGGTCTGAGTGAAGAAGTTCTTAGTGTGGGGCCACGCTTTTTTTAAAATCATTAACTGCAGGACCCGACTGTTTCATACTATAACATTATGCATTTATGTAACCAGTGACTATCATTTTGATGCTGAGATAAGTAAATATTTATCATAATACAGCGCTTCATAACATAATAAAAAAGAATACCTAATCTCCGAAGCCATATAAGTCTGTTATGAGAAATGAGATTAGATTTCTACGAAAAGAAGCAAAAAATCCAATTAGCTTATTACTTTACGAAGTTTGTACGACCTAATCATTGAGTAAGTGCTCATTTTTTAGTTTGAGCGTAGACTTTAATAGTCGTTCGATTAGAACAGCTGTCGCAAACTTCGAAAGTGCGAAGTCGACACTTAACCGTTTGCCTTGCCATAGCGAATTCATAAAATGGACTTTCTACCTATGTAGACTGAATAACTGGAATATTGTACCAGAATATAACTGTAAGCACAAAACGAATATTTCTGAAAAAAAGATTTTGTTAAACAAAGCTTCAACGAATCTGCAGGTGTGGCGATTCTAAATAGCCGTGTAGAATATTGAAAGATATTAAATGTGATTTTTTATGATGCTATCTTTTTTTATAAATTCTACGAGTAGCACCTCGCGTCTCTAGCACAAGTTTATAAGTTCATGCCTTGGGCAAGTACCAATGTGCCGTTTTCAACAATATTTTATTCTAGTACCTACTACGTTTCTGTGTCATCATTTCGTTCTCTTTGTGGGCAAAGCAGGTGGCTAAAGCCAGTTTATAATATTAGTACGAAGTAGAATCTTAAGGTATGCATTGTTCTTAAAAACACACCAGATACATTCATTTATAAAGTTTATTCGTAATTTTCATACTGCAAACTTAAAATAAACCAAGACCTCGAACACCTCCTTGCACAAGAACGAATTCAAGACTGTTACTTAACGAATTTATTTTACGTTATAATCAAAGTTCATTAGAGCGAAGTTGAACCAGCGAGACACTTGGTAACGACCACACACGTCGACCAGCTTCCGAGGAAAAGATCTTATCTCACGGACACTTGACATGTTGAAATTGCCTATATTTGTCGAATATTTGAACTAGTTAAATGTAATTTTAACTTATTCCTAGCAACTATTTTACAAACGTAAAAGTTTCCATAAAAATTGTAGTGAAGATATTTTGGGTAGGCAATTTGAAGAGTTCACTAAAAAAGCAGTGTCGTTAAAGTTGATCAAAAAGCCGGTGTATACGAACACGTGCCGTTTACGAGCCGGCATCGGCACGGCTCCGGCACGGCTACGGCACGGCAACTGGACGCGCGCGTCATTGTCGGGAATAGATGAAACGGGCCTTTTGTTCCCCGCTACTATAACAGAAGCAATTCCTTTTTTTTCTATTATTTTTTAAACACACCGCTTTTCTCTCTGGTGTAATTTTTCTCTTCACCAATTACTTTGTATCTGCGCCAGTGAGGTATTGCCCGGACGTTGCTAGCACGCAGTTTTCCGTTTGTATTTTTCAATATTCGGTTTCCTTTGCGTATCTACCTGGCTATGAGTTTTTTTTCCAGTAAATATCTGAACGGGCAAATTGTATGTAGAGTTTATTCAAATATTATGGACATTGCGTTTTGATTTCATCATTGAAATAATTCATTGGTTAAATGTTACCTACAATGTGTTGGACACATTTTTAAGAACAACTGATTAAAGCTTTTACATTTTTCCTTTTACCACAACACATTACCTTTGCCATTAATCCATTTCACGTAGGTAGGTAAAGAAAACTCGTGTAAAGCATTACCTTACAGCTCCGCAACACAGAAACACGGAAAGGGTCGGCTGTATGTGGTGTGAGGTAGCTAATCAGTCAATCTTGCGGAGAACGTTATAGGAGAAGTGAATCTGCAAAATGACGGCCGCCCGGTATAATTAATTACCCAAACTTCAATAGGTCCGACAACAAAAGACGATTGTTTGCCTTCTGCGCCGTTGAATCGATGTCGGCCCTAAAATCCGGATAATCTCGTCCTTTGTATCTGTTTTATGAAAGAAATAAAGTTTTTATTTCTTTTAGAATTAGCTCCTCAGCTGAAGAAACCCTTATCTGGATTCTTTCTGGACTCTCCTTAATTTTTAATTTCTGTTTTATTTTAATTGTGGTGTCGTAATAGACTTTATTTCTATTGCAGTCAGGACAATGGTTCTCTGTAATTAGTTTCCTTGTCACACACATTATTTGCGCCTGTCAACCATACACTTGTTTACGTTCGTAACCAATTGTGTAATCGTTAGGCTTTCTTATTAAATAAACAGTTTCAGAGGCAAACCGGGGCAGCCACTTTGTTGTGCAAAGCCAAAAAGACTGGTCTGCAGATAACGAGCTGAGCACAATGGGGGCCCCATTCCGCCCACCGCCAAATATGAACTCTCATTGTCTACTTAATTACAACGGGTGTCTTTGAGATATGGCTGGTACACATTCTACTACAAAGCCTGTCACACACAAATAATATTTTATCGCTGGAGCAATGTTTTCTCGTCTCAAAAGGCAATTATTGCTCGCACTAGGTGCGCGGTTCGCAAGTACTCGTATAGCGTCAATCAAAGGAGCTATTGAAGCGCGCATGAGCTTGTCGTGGCGGTGCCGAAGGAGTCCGAGTTTTTCCGAGTTTCCCCGAGTCTCGATGATTGTGCGCTTCACTGACGATTCGTGTTAAAAGGCTGAAATACTTGTATCGGCCAGCCATGTTTCTTTTCTAACATTTATAAAAATCTTTGTCCTGTATCAACGAACTTCGACCCGGTCTTGTGACCGTAAACTCTTGTGAATAGTTATGAGTTTTTTGTAAAGGGAAAGTATATTTTCTCTCGCCATTTGTGTTTGAAGTCTAGACATTATAAATTATTATCCTTGTATTTATTTATCGCGTCTGTGAGTGGTCCTTTTAAATCTTGGCAACGATGTGTAAGTTTCAAACTTTGGAGTAGCTTCTGATTATACATAACCTATGCGTGTGAGACACAGGGCGAGCAGCTTGAGTGCTTTTCAGGAAAATCATATTATTATTAATGAAAAACACGTGGGATTTCAAAGACTATTATTTATACCTAATTGCTTTGATTTCAAATTAAGTTAGGTACACGTAGAACTTATATTTTTAAGTCGTCGTATGATATTTTCAAAAATTCAGGTTGCAGATGAAGCATTAATTGTACTAATAAATATTACAAGAAAACCGAAATATTGTGTATCGCATTCAGATTACACACGTAAGATTTAGAGACTGGCCACTGATAAAATATTATGATCCTACCTAATAAAAATAAAAGGTTCGCGATAACAATAATTTTAAATTAGATCAATTTAGGACGATAACGGCGCCAGTTATTATTTCCATGGCGACGATAAACCTTGTAAATGGTTTTCCAAACGTCCCGAGCGCGCGGCGAGCCTTTTTATTAGGGTATTTGTCAAGATATGCCTGGGCTAAAGGGACTATAATCGAAAATTTTACGTTTGGTTACCATATGCCTTCTGTTCTGACCGACTAGGTAATTTATTGAAGACAATAACCGCATTTGGTACAGATAAGTATTGTCCATTCCTTGCGCTCTGTTTATTTTCTAGTGCCTTTCTCGGGTTTTTATTGTTACAGAAATGTTCAGTGAGAGATGTAACGGTTTAAAATAATTATTATGTTATAAATACTTACGAGTACCTCATAACTACTCATTTTTTCAAATGGTTTTAGGCTTTAGTAATGCCTTAAAATTAATGATATACGAGTATGTTAGATGCAATGAAATGATTAATATTATGTTAAGTGAAATGTCAAAAGTAAAGTAAAGTTAAATGAAATGTTTAATAACATATAATAAATGTTGAATGTGATGTGAAACGCTGTTAAATGCAATGTTAAGGCAAAAATAGAGGTTATTTTTTTTATACATATGCCTTAAAAAGACGTACAAGATATTTCTTGTAGAAGAAAAAAAATCCTATTGCATACTGATCGAAACTGCAGCTCCCGTAAATCGAAACCGACAATACAAAGGATTCTAACTCGTACCAAGAGAAACCTATAATGGAAATGAACCCGTGGTTATTAACACAACCAGCCTCCCGATTACGATGCCATACGTGACTATGGACGCAAATTTGCATGTTTAATGAAATCATTGTATGTACACGATCGACGCTAATTTGACTACTAAACCCGTTCACTTGTTTATGCATTCGAAACTAATTACGGGTATCGAATCGACGGAAGAATTGACGATCGCAAAATCATATGAGTACGTAATCAGTTTTGGGTGGTGCAGTTGTGTGGAGTGCTTAGATGATTTTACTATTGATTGGCGCCTTATCTTCTATCTACTCGTATCTATCTATACTTATAATAAATCTGTAGAGAGGTCAATTCTGTACATGAAATATATTTCCAAAATAACTATCAGGGGGTGATTAGGGATCGATACTGATGCCAAAAATGCAATTAATAAAATTATTGTCTGTCTGTCTGTATAACCGTTATAGAAACAAAAACTGTTCGACGGATTTTGACGAAACTTGGTACAATTATTTTTTATACTCCTGCGCTGGTTATAGTATACTTTTCATCACGCTACAATCAATAGGAGCAGAGCACTGAAGGTGAATGTTAGGAAAACGGGAGAAGTTACTCCATACACGCTAATCTTCGGAACTACTGGACGGATTTGATTGGTTTTTTTTTGTTGTATAGCTATTAAATCTGGGCAACATATAGGCTATAATTTATCTTGGAATCTTGAACACCTGATGCAGAACTGCAATAGATCAGCTAAACTATAAGAGATACAAAAATAGCGCCATAGCAAAAATTGTTCCGCGTGATGAGCATTTTCTGCTGAGAAAATAAATTTGAAGATATGGAACACCTGATGTGGAACTCCAAGAGCCCAGCTACACTATTACATATACAGTAATGACGTCTTAGCAAGAGTTGTTCAGCCTGATGAGCACTCCCTGTTGTCGTATAAAAGCTGAAGATCTGGAACACCTGATAGGAACTCCAAGAGCCCAGCTACACTATAACATATATAGGAATGGGTTCTCTATTGTGTTACCTAACTTTTTTATACATAATCTAATGTGACATACTTTTTTTTAAAGATGATTTTTTTGAGGAAAGAAAAATTTTCAAGTTGCAAGTGGGATTCGAACCCGCGTCTTCTGGATAGGTACTCCAGACGCCTTAACCAACTAGGCCTTAACCAACTAAAAATTTTTCTTTCCTCAAAAAAATCATCTTTACGATGCGCGTCGCATGCGTTAATGCGTTTAAAATAATTAATAAGTATGGTAGTTGCTATCTCATTATACAACATTGATTTGGCTGTAATGTCAACGTGTTGGGTTGGAAGTTAGTTTAACACTAATCCAAGAGATGGCGCTACGCTACCGAAAAGCGTAAACGAGGAATAGAGAATTTCAGCTTGCAGGTGTGGGTTGCAATAGCCTAGTTGGTTAAGGCGTCTGGAGTACCTATCCAGAAGACGCGGGTTCGAATCCCACTTGCAACTTGAAAATTTTTCTTTCCTCAAAAAAAATCATCTTTACGATGCGCGTCGCATGCGTTAATGCGTTTAAAATAATTAATAAGTATGGTAGTTGCTATCTCATTATACAACATTGATTTGGCTGTAATGTCAACGTGTTGGGTTGGAAGTTAGTTTAACACTAATCCAAGAGATGGCGCTACGCTACCGAAAAGCGTAAACGAGGAATAGAGAATTTCAGCTTGCAGGTGTGGGTTGCAATAGCCTAGTTGGTTAAGGCGTCTGGAGTACCTATCCAGAAGACGCGGGTTCGAATCCCACTTGCAACTTGAAAATTTTTCTTTCCTCAAAAAAATCATCTTTACGATGCGCGTCGCATGCGTTAATGCGTTTAAAATAATTAATAAGTATGGTAGTTGCTATCTCATTATACAACATTGATTTGGCTGTAATGTCAACGTGTTGGGTTGGAAGTTAGTTTAACACTAATCCAAGAGATGGCGCTACGCTACCGAAAAGCGTAAACGAGGAATAGAGAATTTCAGCTTGCAGGTGTGGGTTGCAATAGCCTAGTTGGTTAAGGCGTCTGGAGTACCTATCCAGAAGACGCGGGTTCGAATCCCACTTGCAACTTGAAAATTTTTCTTTCCTCAAAAAAATCATCTTTACGATGCGCGTCGCATGCGTTAATGCGTTTAAAATAATTAATACTTTTTTTTGTCCTAATCATCATTTGTCCGAATGATAACTTGCCCGAATTTAATACCACATAATTTCAAATGCCAGTACATTGAAATTCCTAAATACTGTATGTCCTAAATTCGTTTGTCATAAATATAACAATCAATAATATACAAAATACATAAAACCAATTGCCATAAAATACATAAGTCCTAAAGTTTGTTTTGTTACTGATTACCACCCAATAAGGAATATCGACGGAGCCCCGCCTCGCGGGGCTCCTATTTCTGCGTGCAAGGTTTAAAGTAACCTAACACGAAGGGGATGGCGGGGTCTTTCAGACCCCGCCATCCCCTTCGATCCTAACCTGTCCGTGTCGAGGTGCCCACAAGCCCGAGCTCGCTTCGCTCGCTCTTGGATCCCAAGATCTTCAGTTTCTAAACAATTTAATGAAATATCAGTTTTACTATACTTAATTGAACATTCGGAATATAGTACATTACTGCCGCGGTCTATAATGGCTACTTTGCTGGTCGCGCTGATGATGGCCGACAGCGCAGCGTAGCGCAGCTCCAGGCCGACACAGCGCGGTCAGCATGCAGCACTGGATGGACGAGCTGAGATAACAACTTTACAGCGAGGACAGCAAGGGCTGCAATGGTGGCCAAGCTGGAAGGCCTAGAGCGTAGCTAGGCTAGCTCGAGGCAATCATAGCGTGACCAGGGAAGTAGACATAGTGGGCCAAGGCTTGTATAGTGCTTTACTCAAAAATGCAAGTACCTAACCTACATAAAACCAGCAAGTGATTTAAATAAAATATATATTAATTAACTAGAAATTTAATTAAAATAACAATTATGAAAAATACAGTTACTAAAATTCAACACCGACTTTCCCGGTTTCATATTACTTACTAATAGTTTGCGATAATTTTTTTTAATGCGATGTTTGACTGCTATATTTTCTTCATTTATTACTTCATTTACTTAGAGCAAAAAAGTAACTAAATAAAAAAAAAATCGCTGAACCGCGCTTTTGTTCCTTCTTTGTATTTTTTTTTAAATATGGAATACAATCTTTTTGTGCGTACCTCTTTATATACAAACAGCTGTGTTTTAAATAAAATCTTTTTGCATTTGTTTATTTAAAACGTTGAAACGTCAAAATAGCGGCCGGCAATGTTTTGCCGGCCTGTTAGAGCGGCCAGCAAAAACATTGCTGGCCGCACCTTGAAACAGACCGGCAAAGTCGACTTTGCTCAAACAAGGTTGTCAAAATAATGACCACATTACATGCATTTTTGAGTAAATATACATTATGTAATACAATGATTAGGACATATGACTTTATTTCATACAAAATTAGGAGATTCAATTATTATGATACTCGATATTATGCCAGAACAGCTTTAGAAGTGAAGATAATTATGTAAAACAATATTTAGGACTTTTGATCATTATGGTTACTGAATTTTATAGCAAACGTGTTATGGATAATGATTTTCGGACAAACAGTTTTAGGTGACGAAAAGGGATACCATAGGAATGACGTCTTAGCAAGAGTTGTTTAGTCTGATGGGCATTTCCTGTTGACTTACAAAAATGAATGATCTGCAACGTCTGGAATCGTCATGCGCATCCCGTTGTTTTCCCGTCCCCAGGCTCTAAGAATTCGACATCAGACGTTTCAGATCTTCGATTTTGACGACCCCATTGTCGCTGGCATAAGCAACAGGATCCGCGTACGAAGTCGCTGGCAGAAGCTAGTTTGTATTATTTTTGTACTTTGACAGGTATTTAGATTATTGTAGAGAAGTTTGACAAGTTTCGAAACTTTGTTAGATTCATTTTTAATATGACAGATAAATGAAGAATTTCGAGCATATGTAAGTATTGTCAGAAAACCAGAGTATATAAGAAATAAAACACACATGTGCCTCACAATCAACTTTCAATAAGCCCGACAATTAATGTGCTTGCAAAGCTACTAAGGAAGCAAGTCGCTTGTAAGTTGTCAGTGAAATGGGTTTGCTTAGTGCATGTCGACGACGGTCTCGCAACTTGCCACTACTTATGTGATATTATAAACTTTAAAACTTTATACACTATTCGCTTCGAGAAGCTGGTGAGCTCGTAAAATCGTCTCCTGAACGACGGAAAGATGGAATAACAAGTGACATGTTGTAAATATAAACAGAAAGGTTCTGCTTGATGCAAGAAGACGTGCATACTGCAAAGCATGAGTTGTTTATGTTTCTGATGCCATAAAGTGTTAAGTCATCACCAAAATAAGGCCATTATAACGAGATTATAGGTAAGGAATTCATTTGCGAAGACAAGGTCAAATGTGGCTCTGTTCTCGAAAATGATGGTAGCAGACACTTCACCGCTGTCCGTGAAGGTGTTTCGCCTACGTATCATCCAAATAAAGGCAAGCCAAAACAGCAAATTAAAACAGAAAAGAGGTTACTGCAACTTATCACTCAACGCATCAAAATTTAAAATCATGCTCCACAAATTCATGTCAACGGAGATGAACACCCAAAACTCGTGTACTAGTTCAAAATTAATTCGTATGACACAAAATATGCAAGAAACGAGAGCAGTTGGATCATATGTCGTCGGTAGCGGATGAGTCGGGCAGCCAATTTCCGGACTGCATCGGTAGGAAGCGGCCGCGATTAGCCCCGATACCACCACGCCGGGAAATGCACTTGTGACTGTTGACTACCTACGCCGCTGATAAACTGTTGAATATTGCCGTTTTGCCGTTTTAGCAGCTAGAAAATATTTTAATGATGTTAGAGGTATGTTTGCAATGCTTTTAGTTGAGATGAAATTGAAAAAGAGCAAAATGAAAGTTGACTAAGTTTTGGATGTCGTGTCTTCATTTTAGGGGTTAACAAAACAAATGCAAGTGTATTGTAATTAAGATAATCAAAGTTTAAACGAGCACTTTGGTTCAATTTTATTCATTTTGTAATAAAGGTCCCTGTCCTGTGGTGTGTTACTCATTATTGCAATCATTAACAATATACTACAGGGACTTACTCAGCTCCATGGAACCCTTATAATAGTGAAGTAACATTTCGAAAGTGAATAAAATCAAAAACAAATTTTGGAATCTGCTCTAAAAACGATTGCTCGACGAATATAGACCAGAGTAAGACGCAAAATAATTAAACGTATTCAAAAAGCGGGCGTTGGAAGTAATAAGCTTAAACTTTTAATTGGGCAATCTAGATCCTTTCGATGTAAAAAAATATATTTTACTAAGTCTCGAAATTAATTGGAAGAACCAAGAGGGACTTTTAAATAACAGAGTTAGCTCGGGTATAAGTGGAAACATTAAAATGTGCTGATGTGAAAATCTACAATTTTGATGCAGATGTTATATTATTAAAGATTTGATTTTTGATAAGATTGGGTGGATTTGTTGGCTTACTATTTTCGTATATTTTAGGAGTTTAAGAATGTTAACGTCAACCTTCTCATTGGACATCGAAAAGAGGTACGTACATACATAAACATAAAGGCAGGTACTGACCAGAGTTACAAGGAGTAATGTTACATGTTACACAGCGAGCGTTCGCGCCGTCAGTACGGAGAATCAATGCGCGCAACCACCACAAAAGCGGCTCCTTGTTCGAAGCAAATGGTATCTACAGTAAGAAAAGAAATGCAACCCTTCAGAAATAAGGTTTCAGAGAAAAGTAACCCACTTTAGTAGTGATGTCACTACCAAAGGAGGTGATTTTTCTCGGAAGCTCGCCGTATATTGCGGCCTGTAACAACCTGAATACCTACATGGCCACACGTAGGTGACAGTTAATAGGAACCATTTTCGTGTAACATTAAAAAAAAATCAGGAGAACAACGCTGACAATAGGTAGAAAAAGAAATACAGAACTCACTGAATAAGTATTCCGAATACATTAACGAGCTATTTAAAAATCATCTGCTATTCCCAAAATTGAACAATAAGACATATCAATGGAACAAGTTTTTTCGTCTCGTCCTGAATCCGGGAGACGACGAGCGTTTCTTTGAATTAATAAGCAGACGGTAAATTTAAATTTAATGAAACAAGTTTCTAGAAGCGTGCTGTTATACCTACCAGTTATGTCTACGTAGTTCATAACTGTGTCCACGGCTTCTTCGTTCGTTACCTCGAACATTGTGCTAAGTAAATTATTTACAATTTATCACAAAACCTCGTCGTTGACGTCGAAAATGTTACGTGGTTACAGCTGTAGTTGTTTGTAGTATGGCAGTAAAAATGCAGCCTTTTTTACTGCGGCTGTAAAGTTGTTCAAGTTTTAGTGGAAAGAAAAATGGAACCGTTACGATGTTTTGGTATCGCTGTAGTTAGGGATGGTTTTTTTCGGGCAAGGTGTTATTGGTTATAATTTTAGAATAGCTTAATCAATTAACCAGCCTGTATTTATCCTGTCTTCGATGATTTTTGGTTCTAGGACATGCGCTTTCTCACGATATTTTCCTACTCCGTTTTGATAGCACTGTTGATGAAATAAATTACAGCTTGACATAAAAATGTAGAAAACCGGAAGTCGCCACTGTCTTCGCGCTACCAGCACTTTGAATGATTTTTTTTTTTTTTTCACTTATAACGTTAGTTTTATGGCACAATAATAAATCTAACAAACCTGCGGTCTTTGTTTACATCAAATATCAAAGATTTTAAAACGCTGTCAGAAATTAAAATTTTAGTTCCGTTTCAATCCGTTCTGGCCAAGCTGTACACAAAGTAGTGCGCCTACTGCCTAAACGCACCGTAGGACGGCCGCCGGTCAAGTGGAGCGACGACCTGCGAAAGGCATCCGGCGGAGACTGGATGGGGAAAGTTCAAGACTCAGCTCAGTGGCGTACCTACATTGGGAGAGTATGACCAGTTGTGGATAAATACAAGCTGATGATAATGGGCCTATCTGGATTCAATTCCATGACCTACAAATCGTGCGGGCATGCGGGCAGCGAGTAAAGGGCAACTCGCTGCCCGACCAAGGGCCATGCCCGGGTCGACGGCGCGTTGTGTTCACGCGCGCCTCAAAGAGCGTCAGCATACTGACGGGGCCCCCCTCTCAGAGGGTCAAAGCCTGCCGGGGTTGCGGGATTATTTCCTTACCGTGACCCCGGAACAGAAAGGGCTATTGAAGAACACCGTGGATTTTAGTCAGTAGAAGTCTGACAGTCCCTCCCGCCCTGCCCGGGGTGGGAGGACTCATTTGATGATTTTACCACGCTAAAAAAAAAAAGACCTACAAATCGAAAGTCTAACTTATAATGGCACTTTGTAGTTATCTATATTCTAACCTGCCAGCAATGTTTTTGGCAGGACTGAAAGATCTATTAAAATTATCCCTAGACATATTATTTCAATAAAGTGGTGGAAAATTTCAGGATAGATCTTTTTGCAATAATCTCGTCTGGGAAAGCTCTTATACCTATCCATCTTTTTTATTTCTTCTAGTAAGCAATTGAGGCCATCTCAACAAAACTTATTGACGTACGAGTAAGTGTTAAAAAGACAACCTTTTTTCACTTACCTGTTTTCGGTAAAAAGCTTTGTTGGGAAATTACATTTACACGCGCTCAACTTGTGTTGGCGGGGAACTCGATTTTCTTTGTTTCGAACTTACTTACGAGGTGGAAATTTATTTATGGGTAATTGTTTACAATAACTTCCCGGTTCAAGAGATAAGTGGTTGTGAAATGAGAAATTAATTCAATAAGTTGTGTTAGAGGGAATATCTATCAAATATTGGCTGGTTTCTCCGCAAGATGATCGCTCGGTTTGAGCGCGGTGCTTTGTTGTTAACAATTGATGCATTACGTGCTTTAGAGCTCGGTTGCCTTTCTAATTAATGCTATGTTGATATTGCGGTTCGGCAATTTACTTTAGGATTGTCATGAGCTTTACTAGTGGTTATTAAGACCACTTTTGTCATGAGATCATTTTCTGATTGGCACTTAGTGGATTTGGAGATGGATAAGTCAGTTAACTTATAAATTAAGTTTATAAGTGAAGAGAGGCAGTAAGCAGCCTACATTTTAGTACCACAAAAGCTACAGAGGTAAAGCCGCAACGTAATCCCATTAATAACTAATTAAGACAGCAAATGCATATCTGAACATTCATTGGCGTTGAGGTTGTAGTAGGTGTACGCAAACATTTCCAATCTGGGTCAGCGAATCGCGCCTGGTTCGGCGCAGAATGCTCAACGGCACAAAATGATTCATGGAAATTGCACCGTAATTGAAAAAAATACGTTATTGCCGTTTGACGCATTGCCGGCGCGTTCCACCGCCAGAAATATTCGTCCGATGGAACCGTAATCTATTCGGTTCTACGTACCTGTATGTATGTCGTAGGTATATATGTTTAGATTTTGCCGATTTATGAGTTTGGAATTAGAATTTTATGGGCTTCATTGTTGCTGATGAAATTGGGGAATTATGTTTATTTACATAATATATATTTGTGTAATGTGCGTGTTTTTCTTTAGGGAGTAGGCAGAAAGTATAGGATGATTTTTGTTTTGTCTATGTACGCACACGTGAGAGCAGCGGTGGCCCAATGGCAGAAAAAAAGTATTTAGTACAGACGCAGTATTTTACTAATAGTATCTATTTCTTCTGTAGTGAAGCGTATTTTATAAAAATAACTACACGAAGAGGCGTTGGACTCTTGGAAATACTTGGGAAGTCTTGGAAAATAATGTCAACTGCTAGGCAAAGGCCTCCCGCATTTGTTCAGATTATTCAGTTCACATTATTGTTGGTTGGTGGTGTTAATACGAGTCAACTGTCTGTAGCATTTAAATTATAGAAGGCCCAACGTAAGTAAGGGCCCGATGGCCCACAGACACTGAAGCAATGCCAGAAACATTACCAAAAAAACATAACCCTCCTGGCGCAGTCGGGTAAAAAGGCTCAACGTAAGTTATAGATCTAACGCATACTATAAGAAATTTCTGTCAGAAAAAATCTGATGTTCGCCGAGAGCACTTATTTACATTTTGTGTTGTAAAATTTGCCGGATCTGATAATTTGCGGGGTTACCTAATCATGCAACAAACATCAGAATTTATCTGATTGAAATTTCTTAAGTATGCGGTCGTGCATGAACATTAAAAAAAAACTATTACCAAAACGACCATCATAACTGTACCAAAACTTACCGTAAAAATTAATGCTTATTAGATTTAACTGTTGTTCCAACAGTAAAGGAAGCGTCAGTGAACGAAACTTATGACCCCCTAGAGGCTAAGTGGAGGGTAATGTGTTATTATGAGTTATGATGCTTGTTTTATGAACTGGCAATTCAAAACAACACCTAACGGTATACTATGGTAAGTTTTCAAAGGTATATTTTGGGTAATGCTGGGTTAGTGATCTTTTCGGTAGGTGGATGCAACGTGCCTGCGGGTCGCGGGACTTACGAGCTACCGTGACCCCGGAACCTAAAGGGCTATTGAAGGACACCATGGATTTTAGTTAGTACAAGTCTGACAGTTCCTCCTGCCCTGCCCTGGGTGGGAGGACTTGCTTAATGATTTTACCACGCTGAAAGGAAAAAGAGGTAGAGACAAAGTTTTCATGTTCTCCTTATTGATTTTCAAATATTTCATGCTGTAGTACTCCTATTCGGATATTTTTAAGCATTTGAGATCCAACGAAAATAGTTTTAGGGATTCAACGACAGTAAAACGTTTTCTTTTGTCTTGTTAAAATTTGGGATCCAACACAAATACATAATTTTATTTTGTGGTACCCAACGCAAAAAAATGGTATAAAAAACTGGGATTCCACAAAAATATTTATATTATTTTTTTTCGGATTGGAGAAGTAATCAGATGAATCTGGGCGGAGCTTTTACCCAATCTGTCTTCCTAATGACGAAAATCAACACTGCTCCTTCACATACTCTTTTCGTTCCAGCGTGAAGCACTTTTATGACAGTCCTACGATCAAAGCTGGCTGCGTTCCAGGGCTGGTGTACCCTTTTAACACAGTTTTGCATCCCTGGCATGATAGTCAATGTCTTATGTCAGTAAGTGGTCCGTATCAGCTGATTGAGCCTTATCAGTTATGAGTAGAAATCGGTTTTTTATATTCCTATATTTTCTCAAACGATTCCGTCAAGTTCTACCGAGTAAAACGTAGATCATACACAATCTTCCATCACTTTTATCGTGGAAATGTTCAAAATGTTGTTTACCAAATCCTTTTTACGTTCACGCATGAATAGTCCCCACTCGACTGATTCACTGAGTCTGCGCGATAAAGTCCGAAACTTTCGTTCAAAGCAGTCAAAGCAAAACAATCTTTTGTGTGGTACCGCCTCTATATACCTATCGACTTTGCCGACCTCCTGGATTTGTATTTAAAGTCGGCGGTATCAAGGTTCTGCAAAATGTTTATGAAACCTACGTAATGAGAGTTTCTAAGCAATATTTTCCAACTATAAAACTTGAATAAAAATATATGAAAGTAAAATATTAAATAAAATATCTTCAGAAATGTACTTAATACTCTTAGGTAAAACCCGTACAAAATCGATTCTAAAATCCTACTTGACCACTAAAAGAATTTATCTCCGTTCTTACAAGCAAGAAAGGTGTGCAAAGCTTCTAAAGGATGGTCCGATACGATTTGGTTAAAAAAATACAGTAGAGAAGAATCGCTAAGCAAACACGGTGGCGGGCCCGCGCCACCGTGTTTGCTTAGCGCGAGTTCGCAAATGCTACTGATTGCTTGTTTGTCGTACGAAATTTTTATTTCCTCGAGCAAAGTTCACCGTTAAAGCCTCGCAATTTTGATCTCAAGGTATATACCGAACGATTCGATTGAGCACACACGGGTTAGCATCTTTGAAGTTCTCAGTCACTCTAGCTACTCTATTGGAACCATAGAAAATATGCAATGAAGTCCATCAAAATTCTATGAAACATGAAAGTGCTCTTTAACGTTTAGGTGTGATACAAACGGAACCGTCCTTCAGTCATCTTTTATTCACCACTGTTTTATTTACAAATACCGAGTAGGTATTGTTATCTGGTAGTTTTTTTTCCAACATTATTTTTGTTATCGTGGATCCAGTTGGAATCGGAAGATATTCCGGAGCGAGCTTGTATCGACAAGCGGCTTAGTTTAAATTGAAACATATTGGCGGGGAAGGGAATCCTTACCTTACGTGTACACTTCCATCCGTTCAAATAAACTACACGTACAGACGGCGTGTCGCTGTTCCCTTGTACAATGTACGTCACTATGTACCACCGACTACCGCCACCGAGAGACGTGCACAATAGTTTTATTATACGTTACTTAATTGATTTTATTGTTTTCTCAAACCACTTCTATAAACGCTATTCATTGAATCAAGCATGTTTATGTTACCTAACGTGCGGAACTATAAAACGAAGCTGACGGATTCCTCTTTATGTATTCGATCACGTTTCAAAACTGGGCGTGCACGTAGGCATATAAAATATGGTCTATTAATATGAAGAGCTGTAAAGCAATAAAAATATCACAGTATTGTGAGGATGCCACGGTGTTGTGAATTTTACGGCGCATGCACTCTATTTCAGTTATAGCATTTCAGTCAGAAATATTTTATTACACTTCCTATTTTGCTGAACGGCGCTTACGATTGCACGTGTTATGAATTTCAAATTATGTTCTACCATGAAGTTTCATGTCGCTATATTTATATTGCTTTACAGTTAGATGCAGGCCGCACTGAATGACAATTTGAAACAATGAAGCGTTTTACTGTTGCTATATGAATAAACGGCGACGCGCATCTCTGATTTCAGTAATTTCTTATGCGCCGAGGCGCGTGCGATGAAGCGGCAAACGCGTGTATAATTCAAGGGCAGATGTTAGATGTCGGCTCTTGTAAGGTGTTCAATTTATTCGGCCCGTTACATCTCTAATCTCACACGAAGCCAGGCGCGCGATTGGTAAAAGTATATATACGTACATTCGGTATCATCTGTGTTTGACTTCGCGGAGGGGCGTGTATTAGTTATGTAGATTCGCACGCTTCAGGAATCTGAACGCGGACAATAGCCACGAGATTGTCGTTTGTATTGGTCGCGACGTACGACCGGAGGATTCTCATGAAAATACATACACGCACTCGGTAGATTTAGTGCGAAATACAGGCAATAAATAACTGACCCGGAAGGGACAAAGGTACAAGAGTATATCGTCCAAATGAATTGAAAAGGCCTCATACATAAAACAACGGCTCCTTCCCCGTTACAACTTAGATATCACCTCGACTGGTGTGAATCACGACGACGCATTTACATAGGCCCACAATACACCGGCTTGTTTGTAAAAACCCGAGAAAAATACTCGTTTACGACTGGCATTAAATTAAAATTAACTTCTCAGTACAACTCCTTGTAGTGCAAACTTTTCTTTACAGACTCGTTGGACAGAAACACTTCCAATGGTTGCGTTTCGACTTGATCTATCTTGCTCCAATGTGAACAGACGTCGTATCACAGGTAGTTGGAAATAGGAACAATGTAAGTATTTACAAAGCGAGTTAGTATCCTGTCTGCGTTCCTGGTTGCGTTAGCGATGGTTTTATTGTTTTCAGTCGCTACTGGTTACTTTGTGATCAATTGATTCCGGTCAGGCCGGCGTCGCGACATCTTATATCTACTTTGTTCCGGTACGTTAATGGAACGGTGATATTTGCTATAAACGTGACGATAAACATTTTCCCATGGGTAGTGTGGTTCCGGAATATTAAGTTTGTAGTAATAATAAAACTTTCGAAAACAGGAGAAATAATATGAATAAAAAAATATACTCAAAAGAATGTTAAGTTTTCAAAAATACATTACACAAAACAGCTTTCAAAAATAAAAGGAACTAGTCTCGTCTAGTAGTATACGTGTAGCGCCTTGGCTATTTGCTACGAAAGCGTAGGCGGCGTAGTCGCGACTACGATGCAGCAATTCGCTTCGTCTACGGCGTAGCACCAGGACATCATACTAATTACAAACAAGCTCAGTTGCAACCCACACTACAGTTTTAGAAAACAAACAAACAATAAACCTAACAATGATTTCCCTCGCTTTCATTGAATATACGACTCAGCCGCACAGCTCATGTTGTAAAGCAATTAATTAAATGGGTTGCATCTAAACTATTGTGATGTAGGTAAGTAAAGTTGAAGGGTGAGCAGCAATGCTTTTAGCGCGTGTTGTTATGCAGCGCGGTACGAGCGGGGCGCCAGCGGGGCGGGAACGGGGCGCGGGCGCGGCGCGGCGCCCACATAAATTCCGATTTATCGCTAACCTGCCGAACTTTCTGGACGTCTCACTCTGCACTCACCTCCCCACGGAAACCTTATTTTATTTAACTTCTTTATACTCCGTCTCGTAGTTTCAGTATACTCCGATAAACATAATTAAATGGCCATTTTGTGATTTATTTTTCTTTTGACATGTTTATGGTTTGTTATTTGAGTTTGTTTTGTTTTAAAATACTTTAATTTCTCTCAATAATAGTCTTATAAGAGAATACCTTGTAAAGTTAGAACAAAGAAAGACGTTATTTCATAAAATGAGTTTATATTTCAATAGAAGTTTTAAGAAACCTTTTGACTTTTAAAAGCGACTAATATACAGTTAGCTATGTATTCTGTTTCTTTCATACTTTTATACAACAAACTGAGCAGTCAGAACAAATTGTCTTGTAAGAAATAAGATATGAAAAACACAACAAAGAATGGTAGAAAGAAATTATTTCACGTCCGAACAACAAAACACAAAGGTGTAGTTTATTTGCATTCGCGTAACGTTAAGTCATTTGCAGGGAGAGGAGGAAGCGAGAAAAATAATAGCTAAAGGGGAGGGGGGAGAGAGAAAAAAGGCAATTTTAATATTGCCAGTCGATAAATGTAGCAGCCGCTTAACTATAATAACGCAGGTAGGATACGGCGCCAAGTTTCTTCACAAATAAACCAATAAATGTCGCCACGGAGACAATTTTAGGGGAAGAAAACAATTAATATGTATCTTTCATATTGATATATGTATGCGCGTGTGATGTGTGTGTCGGTAATCCGCTCACCTGGCTGTTATTGCCCAACTTACATTATTGGAATGAAACCCATTCTGTTATGGGACATGATCGGTGTTTTCAATATGGGGAGGGACAGAGCGTTTCATGATCGTTTTTCGCAATATGGTGGAGCGATCGAGTGATCCATGATCGTTGTCTTTGATAATATTATAAGGTAAGTTAATATGTAAGGGGTAATAATAAGGGGGAAGATAATATGTAAGGGGCAATTCTTCGTGTTGTGAGAATGTTAAAAGACGAACTGCAGTCTGGGAATGAAAAGGGCGGGAACTTGTTAAATGGAGGAACATAGTAGGCTTTATTCAGTATGTGTCTGACACTATCACCCACTTCATCCAGAAGAGGGATCACTCAACTGAAACATATTTTTTCCTACTCCCCCACTATTCTTTTCTGATTAATTTAGTTGCAGGATCCAAGACAGGTAAATTCATTCTCCGGGACACGTCGAGCTTCATTGTCTCGGCGTTTTTCTGGTGGTTACTACTGTTGATTCTGGCTTTCAGGAGTTGCAGTGGTTTGGGAATAGTGTGTGTGTTTGTCCTAAGAAAAGAGGAAGAGGGATCACTCATTTAAAGACTTTCCATTCCAAACATTGGAAACAATACATAAAAGTGGGACAAAAATATTTAGATGAATTGCTGAAGAAGTAGGTTAAAAAATCGTCGGAATGTTCAAAACCCAACACCGGCATCGGCACTCGAATGCAAAGGGCTGAAGGAACGTTTTAATAAGGTAGATTTTAGTAAATACGAGTCTGAAATGCCCTTCACTGGGTGGTGGATGTCCATGAGGATTTTCACACACTAAAAAACTAATTTGCTAAAAAGATGTCTTGGTATAATTTGAGACGATAATGCGAGAGAAGTCACCGTGCAAAACCTAGTTATACATATAGTGGAGGGGATCAAACGATGCATGATCTTTCACAATATGGCGTAGCAGTGGAGGGATGCATGTTTGGGTGTCGTCGACTTTCATTCTCCTTGAACACTGTTTGATTTACGATGTTATTGTGGCTTTATAGTCAACGTCGGCTTGATGTGAAGCCGATGTGTCGTGCAGGTAAACATAAATTATAGTGACAGATAAATATTGTGAATTGAATAGGTAAATGTACTGTTATTAATAAAAGTTGTTTTTTAGGGTTCCGTAGTCAACAAGGAACCCTTATAGTTTCGCTATGTCCGTCCGTCCGTCCGTCCGTCCGTCCGTCCGTCCGTCTGTCCGCAGTTTAGCTCAGAGACGCACAGTACTAGAGAGCTGTAATTTGGTGTAAATATACGGATTTGTTGTGCCGAAAAAGTGGTAAAATAAAATCTCGAAAAAAATTTTTTTTTAGGGTACCTCCTGTACACGTAAAGTGGGGATGTTTTTTTTCTTTCTCGCGTACCCCTTAGTGTGGGGTATCAATAAATAGGTCTTTAAAAAATAATGTGAGTTTCCATTAACAATTTTTTGATAAAAAAATTCGTTTGTGAAATATTAAGCTTTAAAGTGCTAAATTTTGCTCGACTCGAGTGTCCCCCCCCTCTACCAGCTAAACGGTTATGTTTGGGGGTGTGAAAAAATTCACAATAGTAGTATATATAACGAAATTTAAAAGAAAATTATCATAACTGAGTAGGCTTTACAACTTTACGAGTAATAGTCCACCAACTTATAAAATGTACTTGGATATCATATTTTCTTAAACAAAATGTATCGGAGAACATGCTTTTCAACTGCAAATGTAAGTTTGTCAACTTTATTTTTACAGCTTTTATAGGTATGTTTTTTGGGGATGGGTAGGTTTTTATCGTCAACTATTTTTAAATAACTTCAAAAAAAGGAGGAGGTTCTAAATTCGTCGTAATCTTTTTTTTTATGTATTGTCCCCGATTTCTCAAAGACTCCTGGACCGATTTTGAAAATTCTTCTTTTTAAAATTAAATTCAGCGAATCAGTTAGTTAGTTCGCATAAGTATTTTGTTGGGCAACTACGGAACCCTACACTGTGCGTGGCCCGACATGCACTTGGCCGGTTTTTTTTATTGCAGTTTTGGCTTTTGCTGTATTTATTTTGAACCTATAAAAATAGTTTCATTTATAAATATTGACTTTTTTAATCTTTCCCCACATTACATTTTTTTTCTGAGGAGTTGATACGTTTACTAAACATTCAAACACACATAAATAAACAGCAAGACCGGTAATACAAATATTTGTTTTTGTCAGGAATCGAACTCGCGACAAGCAAAGCAGCAGTAACGTCCATCCATATTCAACCACAACGTCAAAGCTGTGCTTTTTTGAAACGAAAATATATGGAACATAAAAAAGTTGAATAATCGATATCTATTTAATTAGAACTTCTTTTGTAAGACATGAAACCTTTATAAAATTAATTATCGTTTTACAACGTTGTTTCCCAAAAGTCGTCCAGAGATTTATATTTATCGGACTTCCTATTATTCTCAGTAAAATGCTAGCCGCCATTTTAAAACCATTCAAATAAGTATTGAAAGGCAATGAGCCGCTCTTTGTTGAGATTTTTAAAGCTCTGCCATTGTATTGGCATGATATCTTACTAATATTTTTATATGAAACTAGCTAACCCCGCAAACGTTGTTTTGTCATGTAAATTAAAAAAAAAAATAGATAGTAGCCGATTCTCAGACCTACTGAATACGCATATAAAATTTGGTAAAAATCGGTAGAGCCGTTTCGGAGGAGTACGGTAACTAACATTGTGACACGGAAATTTTATATATAAGATTTTGATCTTTTGAATGGATGAATGAATGTTACTGTATTACTTTGAAATTTATCTCAGAGAGTGCTCAGCTAGAGTCTGGAATATCACATAGGATACCGTTTATCCCAGTATTTCGTTCAAGTGGAATTTTTGATGTTACACGCGGGGGAAGCTGCTAACCCTGTGTTATACAACACGATAACCTACACACATCTAAAAAGTATGTGATCACTTTGAAAAAACGAAATCTTTTTGTTACACTAAATTGTTTTGTAGATTTTTAATTTCAAACAGGGTATTTCTATCAAAGAAAATTCACAACAAATAGTAAAATGTATTATTACACCATTCGATAGTGTGGCTAATAAGAATCAAATACTGGGAAGTAATCATATTATACGCAAACTGAAAAAAAAAACAGTTGAAAAATTCAGCCTGTATAACTTTACTTTTTTTTTGTTATTGTTAATACAAACGATTTTGAATTTTATCATTTCAAATGAATCTAACATACTGGCTGAAGAGATGAGGCTGCAGAGATGATACAATTCAAACAAAGAATTTTTTTCAGTAAAGAGTACAGTTCATGATTTGAGAATAATAATAGTGTAGTTTACAGGACATTTGATCCTATCGTTTTTTTTTGAAAATTTTGCCCCACACTTTGAATATCTTCTGAGTCACGGATGCGTTTAAAACATTTAAGAGTTTAAATGTTTTAAACGCATCCGTGACTCACACAAACACCCAGACCCGGAACAACGGCCTGTAATAAATAAAATAAATAAAAAAGCCTTTATTATTTCCTATAAGCCTTACAAAAAAAGAACGATTTGCACAATACTTATTTTGTTAGTAAGTCACATTAATGTTGTTTTATACTTATTACCTAGATTCTTTGATTTATTTATTGTTATAGGAACCCCTTGATAGGGTATAGGCCTCCTCCAATTTCTTCCATTTTTCCCTGTCCTGCGCTATTCTGGTCCAGTTTTTCCCCGACCGATATTATGTCATCCACCCATCGTTTTTGTGGTCTACCCACTTTTCTCTTTCCTTGTGGGCCGGTCCATTTGGTACACTTGAGAGTCCACCTCTGGTCGGTGTATCTTGCTACATGGCCGGCCCAGTTCCATTTCAGTTTTAGTGCATTGTGTAGCGCATCTGTGAGTTTTGTCTTTTTTCTTATTTCTTGACTTCTTACTTTGTGAATTTTCCTAATGTTTAATATGCTTCTTTCCATTGCTCGCTGACAAGTATTTAGTTTGTTCATGACCTTGTTTGTAAAGGTCCAAGTTTGGGAGCCATAGGTCAAGCAAGGCAGAATGCAAGTGTCCATTACAGTCTTTTTCATTTCTAGGTCGTAATTACCTTTCAGTATTTCCTTGTGCGCCCAGTATTTGTTCCAGCTGCATGTGATTCTTCTGTTGACCTCATCTTCATTATTTGTCTTACAAAATGATACTTGCTTTCCTAAATATATATACTTGTCAACATATTCCAGTTCTACACCTTCTAACATGATCTTTCCTTTTAAGCTGTTTGACATAATTTTTGTTTTGCTTAGATTCATATGTAAGCCTACGTGTTTGCTTTCTTCATTTAGTTGGGATATCATGTTTTCCAGCTTCTTATGGGTTTCAGCGAAGATTACGATATCGTCAGTAAATCTTAGATGGGTTAGGCGTGTGTTGTTGATTGGGATGCCTTCAGAGGTCCAGTTTAGTTTGGAGAATATGCACTGTAGGACCGCTATGAACAATTTTGGGGATATCGGGTCTCCCTGCCTGACGCCTCGGGCTATTCTGATCTCCTCACCTCGAGATTCCAGTTTGACTCTGCTCACACTGTTTTGATATATGTTTTTTAGGGTTCTGGTGATAACTGGGTCAATGTTGCAGTTGTGTCACAGATTACTACAGATGGGTCTCTTCCAAAAAACAATCAAACAAATGTAAAATCTATGCACGAAAGAATAAAGCACATTTTAACTTGCAGCCGTACCGCCCACCTACTTTTATATTAGCCTAAACTTCCCGTGCATAAGCAAAATTGTACTGAATGGCTACGCGCGAGAGTTTATTTTGGTTTATCCGACGCCGCGGCATTACAATGTTGCTATCGGTGTGCTGCCGGTCAAGCTCACTTAGGGTTGCGACTTGCGAGTTTAGAAGGCACAGTTAGGTAGGTAGGTGTATTTTATGCATTTGTTATATTACACTATTAACATAAATGTTCTTCAGGGATTTTTTTATCATCAGCCTATATCTTTTTGGTTTCGTTACTACATACTACATACATTATCGATTGGTAGCACAGAATGTTAATACATAGTACCTACGGCACCTTACGTTAGAAATAATAATATATGTGTCGGATCCGGTCAATAGTACGGACAGCAAACGAATCGTAAGCGCGCCATTTTGAGTATCACGTGGTCTGCGCGCGCTTATACAGAGTCGTGATGTTTCATCGGGGCTGCGAGGAGCGCATTCAGTGCCTGACCGCAGCAGTGTGAAGACATCCCGAAACTGTACTCGATTCGTTGTGCCCAGTATAAGTGTAGTGAGTGATTAAATTAAATTGTGTTCGATTTAATTTGTGATTTAAAATTAAAATAACCAAGTGAACCGCACCCAGTGTATTTTTCATTGCACGAGACCCAAACTCTGCCCACATGATGCCTGAATCTGACGGAACAATACCGGTGGCTCCGACATCAGAATTGGGATCAAATCGTGCTAATGAAATTACACGCGGGAACAGTGACAATAACAATCAGTGGAAGTTAGTTACTTTTTGAAATGCAAAACCAGCAAACTTTGAAAACGCAGCCAGTGAAAAACAAGTTTTTATTGCCGGAATTCGACCCCGACAAACCGGATTCCGATGCGCGGTCGTGGTGCGCCACCGGATGCCAGCTTATTTTGACGCTGAGCAAGGCGCTAAAGGTGAAGCATCAACCTGGCTATTTCAAATAGCCTACAAAGGAATTTAAGGTACTTAGAACAGGATTTATTTCGCAAAAGCGGGTACCCTCATTAAAAAAAAAATGAGTGGTAAAAAAAAAAAAAAAAAACAAGTGATAAAGAAACATTACCCACGTTCGCCAGTCGTTTCATATCTGATGCGAAAAATGAACACTATCTGTGAATCATCGAAAACAAGTGACACCAAGCGAGGAAAAATAACGTCAATTAAGTGTTATAACTGTGCTAAAACGCCCAAGCGTATTGAGTGCAGAAGTAAGGCGATGGATACGAAGGGAAGACCTACAGCATCAAGTCAAGTGACGCAGCAGCCGGCATCGAAGACCTTGGTGTGCATCAAATGTGGCAAGCCAGGTCACATAGCCGTGCGCTGTACGAGCAGTAGTGGCGGCAGTGGCAACGGACCAGTCCAAGGCGCGGCGCGACGCGTCGATGTCTGCATCGTGCAACCACCATCAGACACGTTACAACACAGGTGAATCGTTTCATTTTTACTTACGCCTCTGGTGCCTTGTGTTCTTTATGTTGACTAAAGAACACAAGGCACCATTATTACTGTCTAAGTGATAGGATTTGTACGCTGGTTAAGCGCTACAATGTTACGAACTGGTTAGTAGTGATGCATAGTGCTGGTTAAGTGCTGTGGATTTGGGGGGAATGCCTGAGGTTCAAGTACCATTTTGAAGTAGAGATGTTGAGTTGAATGATAGTGTGGAATCTTAGGTCGGCTGGTCGGACCGTACCAGTAGCTATTTCGTAGCCGTAATCCGTATCTTATTGACATCTCGGTGTCCATAGAAGCGCGGTGTGCGGATGGCACTGGCGGAGGTCGTGTATTGTGCGTTCATGGTGAACGGTGTGAAACAAACAGAGGTTTGTTAGTGGGGCTAGTGTTAGCCACAGGCCACGAATTTGATTCCTGCTGTTTTGATTACAATATTGCTGCATTGTGATAATACAATTGCAAAGGTACTTGAATGCTCTGGGAATTCCGATCAGTCTTAATTAGATCCAAAGTTTAAGGGTCTGTTTAGAGTGATAAAGATTTTGAGATGGTGACCGTTACACATTGAAACCCTTGAATTCTAAGTGTACCTACAAACATTCCAACGGGTCATGTACCAGTCGAAGTTACCATAGATTCTGATTAAGTTGTAGTGAGAGGTCGAGTAAAACGGTCTATTGGCCGTCTTGTTTTCGACTGTACCAGTAGCCATTTCGTAGCCGTAATCCGTATCTTATTGACATCCCGGTGTCCATGGAAGCGCGGTGCGCGGGTGGCTCTGGCGGAGGTCGGGGTCTTGAGAGACCATAGTGTGTAGTCAGCGGGTGATGCACTCGGGCGATCCACGTGGTGGATGCGCACAGAAGTTCTGATCCATGCATTGGATGTGTGAAAGCAATGTGATTGCTGGTCGGCTAGAGAGCCGTGGCGTTAGAAGTTTTACTCGAAAGTTGAAGGTCACTGGAAAATTGGTAGTTTTTTGCAATAGAGTTGTGAAAGTAGATTCGAACGACTGTGGTACATGGCCCGGGGTAGTTGTTGGTGGCCCGGGGTGGTTGTTAGTGGCCTAGGGTAGTGATTGATGTATTTTCAATTGGCTATTCCCAATGTTTGATTTAGTTAAAGAGTATTGGTTTTAATGGTACAGTAGAGTTGAAATTTCCTTATTTTCACCAAAGAACTGAATATAGAGTTTGGTCAGGAATGACCGAGTGGAACAGTATTCTGTCGTGGACTATTTTGTGTTTCAGAGTGATTATTACACGAGGACGAGTGAAAAGAGTTGAAGGAGGCCTACATCAAGATGGTTGAAAGAGGCTGAAGAAGAAGAAGAACATCACACGAGGACGTGTGAATCGCAGGATGGCCGTGTCGGATCCGGTCAATAGTACGGACAGCAAACGAATCGTAAGCGCGCCATTTTGAGTATCACGTGGTCTGCGCGCGCTTATACAGAGTCGTGATGTTTCATCGGGGCTGCGAGGAGCGCATTCAGTGCCTGACCGCAGCAGTGTGAAGACATCCCGAAACTGTACTCGATTCGTTGTGCCCAGTATAAGTGTAGTGAGTGATTAAATTAAATTGTGTTCGATTTAATTTGTGATTTAAAATTAAAATAACCAAGTGAACCGCACCCAGTGTATTTTTCATTGCACGAGACCCAAACTCTGCCCACATGATGCCTGAATCTGACGGAACAATACCGGTGGCTCCGACATATGTATAATTATAGTATCGTTTCTACCTATTCTTGTAATATTTTGAACATTTCATCTTACAAAAACAAAAAAGAATATAATTTAAAAATATTTGAAATGTTAGGCTTTATTGTTTAAAGCCTTTATTAAATGTATTGGTTTACAAATAAGTAGTTATTATACTGCAACAAACACTACACAAAAATCAGTATTTATTTCGCTTTACGACACACAGATTCTACAACAACAAACAAATGAATTTTAATGAATAATGATGACTGATGACGCAACAAGAAATGTCAGTCACAGAATACAAAAAGAAAGACAAAGATTACAAACAAACGTTACTTTTTTATTAAAGAGAGGCGAAGGAATCCAAACATACAGCCACCACGCGAGTTTTTGAATAATTAACCCTTTAACCGGCAGCACTCTATAATTTATTTATTATTTATTTATCAAATTACAACGGCTGTGTGAACAGCCAATTACTTCAATTTAAGGTTAAGGACAATTATGCAAATTAGAATTACGAAATACACAGTATTAGAATATAGAAAGCATAAAAACTCATTAGAATATAAAAATGTAAAAACATAACAAGAAAAAATATGGGTACATTCAATTAATTGTAAGTACTTTTTTGGTTTATAGCAAAAATAAAAACGAATGTCGATTTTCAAGGGTGAAGTATCGATTCACTGAATTCAGTACTATAAATAGATTTAAAAAATCGATCTTTTTGGCTCCAAAAATCTATTTTTCGATTAATCGATCTGTGATTGCCATCCCTACGTCACAGGCCCTGCGTTGTGAGTCCTTGTAAATGGTAAAAAAAGTCGCGCAACGAATTACGATCGCTGACCTTGAATGCATAGTGTGGCCATTTTCTGAGTTTGAACGTGAGTAAATAACAACGCAAACATCTTTCTACTTTCTACCGAGCGATAAGGTAAGTGAGAGTGATGTCAGGTTTGATATTCGTCTATTTATCTCGGTCGTCTAGTAGGCTCACACCCCCCGAGTATCTCGACACATTTCCAAACTTGTAACCTACCTAACCATGATCAGTTCAGCGGAACGTATGTACTTGAATGACATAATAAATAAGCACATCACAACAGGTAGTTAATTAATAATTAACCCTAGATTCATAAACATTATGTGGGAATAACACTAATCATAAACATTCGATACTTTCACCTTTCGACGTCACGCGGTAGTTTATGAAACGCGAGGCCTTTATCACTGTTGTCGTTTAGGCAACTAAACGTTATACAGTATTTGCTTGTCTTCATATTTTATGATCTTTATTTACTTGTACGTGATTACACGTAAGAAAAATAATTACGATACGGAGGCGGCGCGCGGCAGCCACATGTAGCGACACCGCCCGCGGTGTGCGCGTGTGTGCGTGCCGTTTCATACCTACACCGCGTAGTGTCCTCTATGTACTATGTGGTTGTGTAAAGCTTGCCAAATAGAGTTATGATGGAGACTATCAAACGCTTTTGTGTAGTCGATGAAACCTATATACAGGTTTTTGTTGTACTCTGTATATTTTTCCAATACTTGTTCTAGCGTGTGAATGTGGTCCATAGTCGAAAATCCGGAACGAAAGCCTGCTTGTTCCACTGGTTGCATACTGTCTATGTGTGGGCTGATTTTGTTGTTTATAATTGAAGTAAATATCTTCTACACACTTGAGAGCAGGCTTATCGGGCGGTAGTTAGCGATGTCGAGTGGATCTCCCTTTTTATATAGCAGTATTATGTCTGATTTTTGCCCTTGCTCTGGTATTATTCCTGTATTTAGAACTGTATTAAATATGCGTGCCAGTGGACCGCTGAGTAGTTTTGCTCCTACTATTAACGCCTCATTCCTTATACCATCGGGTCCAGGGCTCTTCTCTCGCTTTAATTTTTTAATACTTTCCACGACGTCTGTTTCTGTTATAGTAGTTATTTCGTTAGTGTTTGTCTCTGAGTGGTTTGTTACTATGACCGGCGTAGTGTCATGTGGTTTATTAGCATATAGATCTTTATAGAATTCCGTAGCGCAGGATATTAAATCTGTCCTTGATTTTGTTTCTTTTTGCCCATCTTTTAAGCTCTTGATCCAATCAGTATGAGTCTTTAGTTGTTTGTAAGCTCGTTTGGCGCTTCTATAGTGCGTTATACCACAGATTACCAGATATTGCACTCCATGTACTTATACGCGCTAACTACCTACTGGCCGCTGGTCCATAGAAAGACCTTAGTGCAGCGCAACGACGATATAATACTAGACTACTCATTGCACGATCTAACGAACAAAACTATTCTGCCAACTCGCTGAGGTAATACGTAAGCGAGGGGGGCGGGGTACTGCGTTGTGATTGGCTAACTCAAGGTCTGTTCTGTCTCAACGTATGTTTACGGCTCACAGGATTGGTCGAAATGAGACGGTTATAAGACTTTTTTGTCAATAGCCGCGCGACTCACACGTACGCATATTTAGGTCGAATTGATGTTAGTTTTGAAATAATAAGATATAATTGAAGAGATAAAAACTATTTTTTACGGTTTTCCTCGTGATGCAGATGTTTTAACTTGTTATGAAAAAATGTACCTAGGTACGCGAAAAGGTAATGAATGTTAAAATGTAATGTAACGACAGTCGGTATTAGTTATTTAATATTGTCGTTTATTATAAAGTTGTAGGTAGGTACATTTTTCATCGGCGATTCACGTTTCGATTATTTTAAAAGTACCCACGACACAGGAAAAATTTCTGGTGAAGGACATTTTTTTAAAAAAAACAACATTTTCTTTCTTTTAAGGGCTGGTTTTTCAATAGTCAGTTAACCGTTACCTGAGGAATAAAAATAACGGTATGACATATTTTCCATAGATAAGCTGTCAAACCACCATTTTTATTCCTCAGTTAACGGTTATCTGACAATTGAAAAAACCAGCCCTTACAAGTGTATATTTTCATTTTCACTCCGTTGGCGGTCTGCAATAAAATCTTGATAAGTTGATAATTATTTTATATTTGACTTACTTCTCGGCTTCCGATTGAGCAGATGGACTCGTAATAATAGGTACCTACAGCCGAGTTTCGTTAACTCTAGCTATTACGAATTATCGAATGTTTAAAATTAATATCAAAAGGAAAAAAAAAATTATCAAGTGTGGATAAACAAACAAATTCGTACGAAAGTAAGTGTACTGTGTCAAAAAAAACCCTAGGTACTAACATCATTGTCGACAGAGGCAGCCCTCGTAATTTAGAATATCCACGCAGCGGCGCGCATCTTCAGAGCGAAATTTACTTTACGTTTGTATGGTTAGGGCACATTTTCGTTCGCAGCGTCTGTCAACTTGAAAGTGTAGGCTATTATAGCGGTAGGTATTGAACATTTTGTATGGAGTGAGTTATATGTAATATGTGGTTATACTGGTTTCTAATATTTTTTGCCTGTGCATTTTGTAATCATTTCTTATTGCTTTGTTGGTTTGTTTGAATAGGAATGATAACTCTCTTTTCATGTCTTGTGATTTGTTTTTGGTTTTTATAAGTTCTGTGCGTCTTTGGATCAAGAGTTTAGTTGTTTCGCTGAAGAAATAGCAACTATGATCTTTGCTCTTGTTTGTTGCCAACAACGGCCTGTAAATCAAACAAATACTTGTTCCGTACGGGAACCGAACTCGAGCCATGTAGCGCAACAGTCGTTCACTCAGCCAGTATGCCAACCAGGGGGTGTCGACTTTGTTCTACGAACAAGATGTAGGTGGGCTAGAAAACAAGAAAGAGACATCAACATTAGAGTAAAAGAGATGAATTACATAATGTTGCCAACAAAAATACTATTTCACATTCAATCACATTCAATCTAATAATAGGCTTATTAATTGATTTTAAAGTATGTTATCGTTCAAATTTATTTTTGCTTTTATTCTGATGCGAGAAAATGTTTGTTATGTAATTTTTAACATTTAAATTGATGAATACACAAAACACAAAGGAGATAATAATATGACAACATGACAACACTGGAACGCCATATTGTGATATTGTCTATTGGCTATTTGACGTCATAGGAAAAAATGTCTGCCATCGCTTGCGCACCATTATTTATATCTTGTTCTTGTGTTTATTTGTAATAAATAAAACAGTACATTTAATTCTACATACAATATTGTTAATGTGAGTCGAGCTTGCTCCTCTGTGTCTGTGTTTTGGTGAAATTAAGTGCGTATTTGTGAGATATAGACCCGGTGTTGAGACAGTGACTCTTGTTTGATTTTGTGCCTTATTCCCGATGAGTTCGTAGGAAGAAAACACTAGAATCTGTGCTATGTGTTGAACTTCACCTTGTAAAGATCCCAGCATCACTTTACATCGGTTTCCGAACCTTAGTAAAATAAGTCATTGTAGCTTAAATGAATAAAGAAGTCAAATGAAATCGTTTGTTTTACTAAACTGCTCCTTACTTATTATCTTTCAGCATTTTATGCACAAGTACATTGTGTTTCTCGATAGTAATTTGAAAGAAACTATCGAGAAGCGCAATGTACTTGTGCATAAAATGCAATACAAAGAAACTGTAAAGTACTTGTAGTATTTGAAATTCCCGCCCTGGATTCCACTGCCATGTTTTCGTGGGCTAAACATAGATGGCGCTGGTCGGTAAGGAAAATTTTTCCTCACAAAATTAGTACGGAGTCGTCATTCTTCCCCTTTAGGGGTATATATGTTCTGTGATGCCAACCGTTTAACTTACCCGGTAAAGGTGCGTACAGACTATTTAACATAACATGTTTTAAAACATGTTTCAGATGATGTGGACACAAAATGTTATATAATATTGCTATATAACATGTTTCAGATGATGTGGACACAGAATGATATATAACATTGTAACATTGTGGATAGCACTGAAGTACGACAAACGGCAATTGTTATATAACAATGTTATGTTATATAGGGTGAAAGTTAATTAGTGGAGGATACTTATACACGTGATTGTTCTCATGATTACAAACAACTTTCCCAAAGAAACTTTTTTTGTAAACTCATTAGTTTTATTTTTATCACTATAATAAAATTATGGGCGCGCGTACTAAGTTCAAACTACGCGCGAGCACCGTCGCCCGATCAGCTGTTAGCGGTGGGGCCCCGTGCCCGCGTTGGCAATGACTTAGGCAGTGCGCCTACATGTTTCGATAAAGTAATATCTAAGACTAGTATTTTGGTACTTTACTTTATAAACACATAAAATACATAATCTTTCTAACTTAGACTCCATTTACAAACTAACTACTACTACTTACAAACTAACTTCAGGAATTGCGTTTGTTTTTATTATTTAAAATATGGATGTTTAGAAACGGCTTAAAAGATACCACTACATTATTAACTGACTCGATACCTACTCGAGACTGGGCATGATTCAAGTTATTCTAAGTTTCCATCACACTTATCTAGGCTTTGAACTAGCAGTCTACAAGAAAAACTTGGGTATTTTATTATTACTCTCGTTGTTATAACTTCGTAAAACTGGTGTGTTTAAAAAAATGGTATCAACTTGACTATTTACTTATTATGACTTTAATCAACTAAGTTTTAACTCACATTAATTGTTGGATGTGACCGCCTTGCGCTTGTGAGCCTGCACTCGTCGCAGTGTTAGTGTCACTATTCACTATTTCGAAACACTTTTCGATCCTTTTAGTTCATCGAAAGTATTGACTGGCCTATCACAATACACTAGGTTTTTCACGAGCCCGCGGTGGCCAAGCAGCTGGACCCCTTCGACTTAATATCCACCTGTCTTTATAAATAACACCATTACTCCCTTCCGAATAACCATCACTGTACTCGCGGTGTAGTTGTACGGCATCGCGCGCGGGCGGGGCGTCAAAAAAATAACAAAACAATGCGCACGCGACACGCTTCCCGGAGCATCTGTTTTTTTACTACTGCTGTACTGCATGGCACGGGGCGCGGTGCGGGTGGGGGATAAGGGGCGCGGAGCGGGGGGGGGGAGGCTCTCCGCTAACAGCTGATCGAAAACCGCGCGATGTTTGAACTTATCCACGCGCGCACGTTATAGTTTTATAGAGATAAAAATAAAACTTATGAGTTTACAAAAAAAGTTTCTTTGGGAAAGTTGTTTGTAATCATGAGAACAATCACGTGTATAAGTATCCTCCGCTAATTACCTTTCACCCTATATAACATTGTTACAAATAATGTGTACGGTATTGTTAACCGACTTCAAAAAAAGGAGGAGGTTCTCAATTCGTCGGAATCTTTTTTTTTATTTATGTCCCCCGATTTCTCGAAGACGCCTGGACCGATTTGGAAAATTTTTCTTTTGTTTGAAAGGGTATACTTTTCAATTGGTCCCATGATCATCACGTCAGGATCTGATGATGGAATCCCAGGGAAATCGAGGGCAACCTTCAAATTTTATAGGCACATAGTACCATTTTCATATATTTTCTAAAGCTGTTCAAGTATTTGCATCTGATAATCATCATCTCAGGTGGATGACCTGATGATGGAAGGTACAACTCCTTAAGAGTAAGGAGTAGGCATCGATTGATTTACTTTGTGTTCGCATAATCTCCGGAACTACAAGTCCGATTTAAGTAATTCTTTTTTTGTTGTACTAGGTATTATTTAACTTAGAGAATGCTGCAAGTTTCATCAAAATCGGTTCAGTAATTTTTGAGATATGGAATTTTATTAGCTTATTGTGTACATGAGTGATGTAAGTACCGGTGCGAAGGATTACAAAATTCTAGTTCACATGTAAGAGAATAATGTTCTTGACAAGAATTAGGGTTGAATATTTAAACTAAAAAGAGTAAAATAAAAACTTTTTCAAAAAAAATGTAACCGCCTTCAAAAACATCCACAAAAAATGAAAAATAATCTACAAAATAACTTTTCTTTCGGAAGTCGGTGGCTAAAAAGACAATGAAAAGAAAAAAAAACAAAGGCACCGACTTCCGAAAGAAAAGTTATTTTGTAGATTATTTTTCACTTTTTTGTGGATGTTTTTGAAGGCGTTTACATTTTTTTTTATGTTCTAATGTTATATAACAATGTTAGATGGTGCGGGCGTGTTATATATCAATGTTATATAACATTGTTACATGGTCTGTACGCACCTTAATAAAGCGAATTGTGGTCGATAAAAATAATGTAAGTATCATTTTTTTTCAGGAAACTAAAACATCCGTTTCCCTGTAGATTGGTATAGTAGTTTGATGCGCTGCTCCCACGCATCAAACCTACGGAATCTACGCCAGTTCACCAACTTCTGAACACGTCAATTTATGAGCAAGGAGTTTTACTTCGCAATATTATGAACAAGTCTAGCGTGCCATGAGGGTTGTGCGCTCCTCGAAGATGCAATACTACTGGAATGGCGTGTGGGCGAGGGTACTACTCACTTAGACAAATTGTTTTCTAGATTGTGTAGGTTGAGGTGAAGTGTCCTCATAAGATATGCAATAAATTGGCGATTGCACTTTAATACAGAGTGAACTCATAGCACCTACGTTAGTTTTTATAAGGTTTATTTTGTCTGCCGTTAACAAAAAAAAAAACAATGAATTAAAAGCAGGATCTAAGATAAGGCCAAACGGAAACACCTTTTTCCACTATCGTAACATCCGCGTAAAAGCGAACTTAACCGAACTGAGTGTTCAGGGTGGCTACTTTTTAAGTACGTCAAGGAAGACACGGATACAGATGTATATATGTAAATCACGTTAGTTACGCACAAATACATTAAACTATATACAAGCAATAGACGGGACATCACGAAGAAAGTTGTGATCCAAAACTTTTTACCAATAAGTAAAATGTCGCTCAGTCTAGTAGTCGCGTTGCTATGCAACGCTAGATAGTGCTACTGACGCACGGCATCAACAATTTTGTATGACAATTTTCCCAATCAAAACATTGTGAAACATTTTTGAAAAAGAGTATTTATGGAGTTTCTTGCCCATTCTTCTCCATACAACCTACCTTAGCGAATGGGTGTAGAATCAATCCCATCCCTTCCTATTTCCTTTAAAAATAATCGACGTTCAAAAGTGCCTCTTTGGTGGCCTAATTGGAATAAATGATTTGACTTGACTTTGACTTTGAATGCCCGCTCTATAGGTTCTTTTAAATCTATTTGGTTACGCATAATCATAGAGTACATTTGTATATAGGGGTACGCCTAATACCGCCACGACTGAAATCATTCTGACGCGTCTATGTCACTACGTCTGAAGTGTCTGTGTCATTAAATTGCATTAAAAAAAAATAGCACCACAAACCGCAGGTCATGAGTGGTGGCGCGGACTTTAAGCAGCTATCTGTCAAATCGTAATAGGTATAATTTCTTAGTTCGTTGTTAAAACGCCCGTAACTAAGGCCGAAGACACGGGTTTCGTGCTTTGAGATTAGACCCCAAGCTGCGTACCTACCGTATAACAGATTTACAAGGTTTTAAGTCACGTACCTGTGTAAAAGGACACTTCTAGAAGTAACAAAATGTTGTGACTTTATTTTTATGTGTAAACATTAGGTTGGTAGTACCGTAATGCGTCCGGAGAGACGGAGCAGCCAACAGGACAACACCACAGCGAGGCAAACTTTCTAATCTTTTAAAGTTATTCCAAGAGAGGCGGAACACACATCCGTCTTGCACACGTAGTGAATTTAGTTTTTGCAAGAACTGACGTATACAACTTAGTGGGCAGTAATCTCGCCTCTACGAAATATTGGCGTTGGATAGTATTCCAACTAGTATTTTTGGGATTTTCTTGTTTTTTTTTTACTTGGTACAATCATCAAATGATTACTCCCACCCAGGGTGTGACGGGAGGGAGTATCAGACTTGTACCGACTAAAATCCACGGTGTCCTTCGATAGCCCTTTATGTTCCGGGGTCACGGTTACCTGATAAGACAGTCCCGCGACTGCGGACTCTTGGTTGTGGTTTCTCTTTGAAAACTGCAGGCTTGGGTGTTCGTAGAGTTTTTTGAGGGCTTAGATGTGGTGCAACAGACACTTGTGACAAACGGTTGGAACTTGTTTCAAGTGTTGCAAGGAATTTCGAAATGTGCGAAAGCTGTGCTTTGACAATGAACCCGTTTATGGCAAAATGTGACGTGTGTGTTGTTTTGGTGTTAGCACGATATTCTAAAATATCTTCTCTTGTTTTGTTACTACTGTTTTTTTTTTGGGGGATGTACGGATAAGTAGACTATTTTATAACTATTTGCACAAAAACTACCTACTGAACGGATTAGTATGTATTTTGCATGACATAGATATAAAATACAAGCAGGAGAGATGATTCAATTTTTTATTTGGTGAATAGTATAAGCCAGTATATATTTCAGAAAACTCATTATAACTGCAAAATCATATCATCGTATTCCAGTTTTTGACGAATACATAGGTATTCCAATGAAACTAGAACGTAGAACCGGTTCACAACGAACTCCGGTTTTCCTAGAACTGACTGGAATTAGTCTTTGCTTTGCTGATTCCATTTGAATGGAGTTATGAAGCTTGCCTTGGAACATGGTTTTTGTATTTTACTTTCATCTGTGTTTGCAGCTCATAAATATTAATAAAGGATATATTTTTTAAGTTTTATTTTTTTATATGTTTTGCCAACAAGAAGTAAAATTATAATTTACAGCAGATTTTTCTTGACTCGCGCTGGTGGCACGTGATGCTTGTTATCCCGAATGCGACTTAGCCACTTTGTACACAAGGCGATGCAAGTCTTCGATACCTTACGACTTTGGCATCCAGGCGACTAAAGCAATACAAATCCATAGAGGTTCGTTCAAAGGCACGCGTCAATGAATAATAAAGTCGTAAGGTATAGGAGACTTGCGTCGCTTCGTGTACGAAGGGGCTGAGACGAACTGATACCTACCCGGAATTGACACTTTATTCAATTCCTAAACCACCGCAAAACATGAAATCCAGAAAAACAAAGGTGAACACCAGAAAATAGTCGAGACAAAGTTTTGGGGAATGAATTAAACTGTCTTGGATCCTGTAACGCAAATAGCGGGGGAGTAGGAAAATACGTAGTTTCCACACCCTTTGGTATCAAGCAGGGAGACAAAATAAAACAAAGCAAGGTCAATAGGCAGAAACGGACGTTTATAACTATAATATGATTTGTAATAATTTTGACGACCTAAAAATTGTGTTCATAAACACTAGGTTTATGGATTTTCTTTTTTTCAAAATTTATAATAGTTTGAAAGTTGCAGGCGCCTAAGAGTTACTTTTGAAAAAAAGAAAACCTATAAACCTATTTTTTTACTGTGTCAGAAGCATTCTAAAACATCATTGAGATAGGATAACATTTAGGGGTAGGAAAACGTTTTCTCTTTTAGTATGGACGAGCGCTCGGTAGACGATCCACTTAAATATTGAGTGCACAATTCTTTTTGCTTGCTACATTTTACTTTCCCGGTGCAATATTGTCTTCATATTAACATCACTAATTGGCTTGCACGGTCCCGTTCCCGGCACGTGTGGGCTTGCATAAGTTCCAATTTAAATATTGATCCTGCTTCAATAATATTATGTGAGTATTGAATTTATATACATTTTTTAATAATAAAACAGCTCGGGTCGTTCCGCATGCCCTACAATGCTATTCTTTTAGAACACAGCTCTGCGCGCAGCTTCGAAATCACAGCCTGTCCCAATAAATTATTATCAACTATATATATGATTAGAGTATAAAGTTGGAAATGTACTAGGGTAAAACTTGGTAATACGCCCTAGTAGATAAAACGCCCCGTTATTCTAAAACTCAAACTTACTGCTCAGAACCACACGCGAGTGTGGTCGCTGTGTACGTAGGTACAATATGGCCTCGGCCTTCAACTAGGGCGTATTACAAGTTTTAACTGCAGTTACTTATTACAGACCCTGTTATACCCAAGAAGTGAAGAACGAACCCCTTTCAGTAGAAGTTGATTTATTTTTTTCGTATGAAATAAGTAGAATTGTAAGTACGAGCAAAGCGTAGGACCGCCTAACTATCAAAAACGCATCCACAAGGAAAAGTCCGCAAGTGTGACAGTCGCAAGCTGGTATACATATAAATATACACTTGAAATGCGAATTCAGTGGCAAATCCCCTTTTGTGACAGTAATCTTCCTCTCTCTTCACCACTGACAGGTTTTATCTTTGATTCTTCTCCGATTCTTCGCCGTTCCGCGATCCCTGGAGCCAAGAATATAAAATTTTATTCAAATAATCTTTCGTGATTTTAAAGACACCATCTTTGCTGCTATTGTGGAAATGTTGCATTAGTTATTCATTCTTTAAAATCATTTGGCAATTAACAGTATCTTCTTGTTATATCGGTCAGTACATAAGCTAGGTAAAGTTGGTCGCGGGACCTTCGAATTACCGTGACCCCGGAACGTAAAGGGCTATTGAGGATACCGTGGAATTTAGTCAGCACAAGTCTGACAGTCCCTCCCTCCCTGCCCTGGGCGGGAGGACTCATTTGATGATTTTACTACGATAAAAAAAGGTAGGTAAAGTACAGTGGTTGTCAAGTGGCATGGCGGTCTCCGACTTCAGAATTGTGTTTGTTCAACCAAACACAGTCAGGCGCATTACTTTTGTGTAATTTACATCATCACTACTGCTCTCAAAGCGGTGAAGGAAAACATTGTGAGAAAACCGGCATGTCCTAGAATAAAAAAATCAAAGAAAGATGACATCTGCCATCTCGTACTGGTCCCTGGTGGATTACAGTCCACTCCTTTCTCACTGAGAGGAGTCCTGTGTCCCAAGAGTGGGAATACTGGAGCTTGAATATGACGACATTAGGTTTAAGGTGTCAGTAAAATATAGTACCTAACTGACATATGAAAATATTTTTTTATCGGTCCCGACTTACGAGTTGTAGGTCGTGGGTTCGAACCCCGCCAGGCGCATTACTTTGTGTAATTTATTTCATCATCACTGCTCTCAAAACGGTGAAGGAAAACATCGTGAGGAAACCGGCATGTCCTAGAACCAAAAATTCGAAGACATGTGACATCTACCAACCCGCACTGGGCCCGCGTGGTGGATTAGGGCCCACTCCCTCTCACAGAGAGGAGGCCTGTGTCCCAGCAGTGGGAACATTATAGGCTGATGATGATAGTTATATTTAATCTTTTTGTTAATGTTTTTTTTTGTTTTGTTAATATGTATTTAGATTTAATTAACTGTAGGATAGTTTTAAATATGAATAGTTTGTAAAGTACACAAGTTAGTTTGTTGGACGTTGCTTTGAAATGAACCAAAACTGTGATATATTTCGAAAGCAAAAACTGAGAATTTATATAAATTTCCTGTAACACAGCTCGTGTTCAGTTATAGGAATTTAAACTTTGTATTTAGTGCTGGTATTTCGATCTCAGCATGTTTCCGTTTTTAAATACGATATTCTGCTGGATCTCGCAGTGACATTTGGACGGGTTCTTCTCACTTGGTTTATTAGGCGACCACAGTAATTATTCGTTTTGCAGTTGAATAAAATCAAACTTTTTAATTAGTGTATTTATGAGGTCATAAGTTTCGGCCAAATGTTGCATCACTTTTAATCCGCGTAAAGTTTTTCAAAACGACTGTATTATAATAATATTAAATTGAACGTCATTTTTAACAGCAAGTCTAATCGACAAAAAAATTATGAATTTGTTTTATTACCCCAACTGAGCAGAATCCTGCATCAACAAAAGAGCTCTGAATATTGGGAGAAGAGAAGAGAGGCGTTTCGTTTATTTTCCTACTAATACAATACACCCAGCAGTGGGTACATTCAAGCTGTAGATGATGACGTCATCGGGGGCAGAGAACTGCAGGTCTGTAGTGCCTCTAGCACCTTTTTTTCTCGGGATGATCCCACCCCACTATTCCCAAAACTGAAAGACAGAATCAAAAGTGGTGACTACCAGAGAATGAATTCAACCGTCTTGGATCCTGCAACGACATTAATCAGAAAATGATGCTGGAGGAGTAGGTCTACTTATACATAGTTGCCTCTAGTACCTACCAATATATACTTCTATATCATCAGGGAGTAAGAGAATTTATGAGGCACTTAATGAGTTCGTAAAACCAAAAAAAAACAAAACGACCCTTCCGTTCAATTATGTACAAAAACAAACTGCGGAACCTTTAAATTTACTGTCAAAGGAAAAATAGAATGTGAACTGCCCTCGAAATCGCTCTAATCTTCGTTCATTTGTATGCGGGGCGACTTCGGAATAGTCACCTAATTAAAAAGAGTACCCTTTGTGATGCAGATATCGCCGACGTAATCAAAGCTCTGCTCATTTCACCAGCACCCTTCAAATAAATATCTGATCCTGTAAGCCTTCAAGTGTCTCAGAGTTTCGTTTTGGCAGCCATTTTAATTAAGGGTCGGTCTACAATGAAGACTTACAAATCAAAAGAGTATTTCGTCCATTATGCACGGGTTTGGAATAGCGATTCTATTTTGAGGGCTCTTCTTTAAATTGTGTTCGCAAAAAATGCTTTTTTTTACGTGGTAAGATCATCATTTGAGTCCCCCCACCCAGGGCAGGGCGGGAGGGACTGTCAGACTCGTATTGACTAAAATCCACGGTGTCCTTCAATAGCCCTTTACGTTCCAGGGTCACGGTAATTTGAAAAGTCCCGCAACCCTGGCAGGCTTTCGCATTAACATCCTTAGTATTGATTTATCAGACACTACAACTGTGCTTGTGTATAAGTAACTAGCTGATGATAACACCCGCTGCTCGGCTCCTGTTGATCGTAACGTGATGTTTCATAGCCTTCCTGGATCCAAAAACCAAACAACAACTTCAGCTTTGTAATATTAGCATAGATAAGTAAGTATCAGTTAACTTAAAAAATCTATACAATGTTTATAAAATTCTTAAAAAAGTCATGTTTTAGACGTTAAACTTTTATTTGAAGTGGTTTCACTTAACACTGTCTATTAATTCAGTTAGATTAAAAATATTTCAATATCTCTCAGACATTTTTACGAAAAAAAAGAAACTAAAGAATCATTAGTTACCGCTCATTGAATACTGTTTCTCGCGGTGACTTTTTGTCACCAAGTTGATTGTAGCAGTCGCTGAAAACTAGTTGTAACTATAATAATCAGCGTTCTCCGTATCAAATCTTCATAGACAAAAATTCTCCGTGACAAAAAATCACCAGTCAGCGCCGGGCCCTAATAGGAGCTTTAATGATTTGTCATAGCCCCTACATAAGTACTAGTGATGTTGCGAATATCTGATTTTTGACATTATCGAATGCGAATGCGGATGCGAATATTCAATTCCAATATTCGCGAATGCGAATGCGAATATTCAGTTTTAAATCAATTACGTTTGATAATTTAGAAAATACAAAAAAAGAACACTTTTTAATGTAACTTTATAACTTATTTTTATTTTTTTTTACTTCCTGACTGTAACGAAAATGGAAAAAGTATGCAGGGTGATTTGGGCGTGGATGACCTTCTGACTGAAACTAAGAGGAATGTTGAGAAACTATGAAAGGAGTCTCTTGGCCAATTTTGACGAAAACTAAAACTCCATTTTTACTTTACCAGAATTTGATCCTTGCTCCAGCTGGTTCGATTCCTGGCCAGGATTACTGATTCTTCTAAAATCCAATGATGCAGTTTTAAAATTGGCCTCGAGACTCCTTTCAATGTTTTTCGATATTCCTCATAGTTTCGGATATAGCCATCCACACCCCGTTGAAAAATTCACCCTGTATAAGAGTAGCTCTAAGAGTGGCGTCAGTGAAAGAAAAACAGACAGAAACAAGTTTATCTCAGCATGGTCATATTTATGATTAATTGTTGTGATTGATTTGATGAACATTAATGTTGGTGAATGGCGAGATAAAGGCAGATTGAACATAAGATGAATGGAGAGGACGACAAAAGATAAGAATGAATGGAGTGGAAGAAGGAGTACCAAATATTGGTATTTTTTCAGTCGTTCGTATTCGTAAAATATTCGCATGAATTTTGCGAATGCGAATGCGAATGTCTAAAAATATGCGAATATCCGCATGATGCGAATGCGAATATTCGTAACATCTCTAATAAGTACATACACGAGGCGACGCAAGTCTCCGACCCCTTACGACTTTAGTATCCAGGTGACTATCGTAATACAAATCCATAGAGGTTCGTAAGCAGGCACGCGTGATGGATGCCAAAGTCGTAAGGTATCGGAGACTTGCGTCGCCTTGTGTACGAAGGGGCTTATAGTTACAAAATTAGCTAGAACCTAGTGTTATTATAATTTCAGCTTTGTAATTCAATCGCGTGTCAAAGGCATTCATAATTATAATTTACTGCAATAGTAGGCCTCGAAACATAAATAAATCATTAAAGCATTTACCGTTTCATGTTAACCAAACCTTGGAACTGTTTGGAAATTGAAAAGTACTGATTTGTTATGTAATTATTATTAATGCTGTTTACGTTAAAGGTATTTATTTTGATTTCATATCGGTTTTAGGTAATGTTGGCATACAATAAGTTTAAATTAAAATACCGTCGTACCACAAAAAGTTAAACATCATTCTGTTGAACACTTGTCTTAATAAATTGTAATTGCAAAACGACCCTTATTTGAGGCCGTTTTGAAGTTAACAGTTTCTTTAGACAAGTGTTCAACAGATGTTTAACTTTTTTTAGTAAGACGGTTATTGATCCTTATTAAAAAGTCACAACATTTTTTTTTGTAAGTATTGTTTTGTTCTGGCATTTCAATGTATGGAAAAACCTCCTATTGGTGTCTGTATATTGTTAAATTAAAATACTATGTTATTGATAAAAACACGTACTTACTTGTTTCAGAAAGTTGTGACTGAATAATTTACCTAAAAGAGATCAACTTGTTAATAGCAAAAAATATTAAATCTACTTTAAGCATAGCAAGACTACACAGTCCAATGGTACCTTTACTAACTGCATATACTTAAAGTAAACAAGGTAACTATTCAAAAATCCTGTCTAAAACTTGCGCACTAGCCGAGCAAGTTGTTACGATGACAGTTTCATGAGATGCCAGGAGTAGCCGCCGACGGTCATTTGCAAGCAGTCCGCCTCTCAAACTTACTGCCACAGACCACGTATACGCTGTTATTGCATTCTGCGATGCCTAAACGTCAGTTAGCCACTAGGAATGGAGTTTGAGCAACTTGTTCACTCGTTTGAGCGTTCTAGAACATTCCGAAGTCTGTTCTGTTTTTTAAAGTTGTGGTTCTTAAAAAAAAAAATACAGACGAAGATGCTTTGATGGTGGAATGTTGCGTTCGAAATTGAAATTTTGAATCGATTCTTCTTTTTTTTAACCGACTTCCAAAAGGAGGAGGTTCTCAATTCGGATGTTTGTATTTTTTTTTTTTTTTTTTTTATGTTTGTTCGGGCATAACTCCGTCGTTTAACAACCGATTTGAAAAATTCTTTTTTTGTTGGATAGGGTATCCTTCCGAAATGGTCCCATTAAAATTTCATCGAAATCGGACTAGCACTTTTTGAAAAATCATCAAAAATCAACAAAAACCTAAAAAGTTTTCAACTTTGTCTACACCGATTACTCCGAGGTTTCTGGTCCGATTTCGATGATTCTTTTTTTGTTCGATACAGTATATTTGCGATTTGGTCCCATCAAATTTTCATTTAGTTTGGTGCAGTAGTTTTTATTTTTAGCTCATTAGGTACATAGTACATACATACATGGGCGTTGTTATTACCGGTGCTAAGGATTACAAAATTTTAGTGCACATGTAAGAAAATTATGTATTTGACAATAATTTGGGTTGAATAGTGAAACTGAAAAGGATAAAATAAAAAACTTTTTCAAAAAAAAATGTAACCGACTTCAAAACACCCACAAAAAAGTTCAAAATAACCTACAAAAAAACTTTTCTTTCGAAAGTCGGTGACAAAAAGTCAATAAAATAAAAAATAAAGTCACCGACTTTCGAAAGAAAAGTTTTTTTGTAGGTTATTTTGAACTTTTTTGTGGGTGTTTTGAAGTCGGTTACATTTTTTTTTGAAAAAGTTTTTTTTGTGTATTTGAACGATGCGACTGCCAGTTTCTTTTAAACTCATGTTCATAAATATTTTTTAGTAAACATCGCTAATAGATAAAAAGGCCTTACTTATACCTTTATCAAAGCATAGGTGAGAAAATACAACGACGTTAGCACATCTTAACGGATACAATTGTTACTCAATTCCCAGTAAAGCCAGTGTGGCTTGGTCAAACAGAGAACGTTGTACTTTTCCGACCATTTCCCAGCATAGAGGGCGTGATCGTCGACGAGCGCAACGCCCTCTGCCGGCTAATGAATAACATGCAAATGACGGTGTCTAATGAAAACCACACTCGCCTCTTTGCTGACTAAACTTTTCATATAGTTGGCGGTCACTGGCATGAAACTTATAATATTGAAGCGGATTAAATTCTTTTTTTTTTCTTTAAGTTTGTAGCGTAAAGGAATATTGTTAACATAGACTGAATTGTGATGCTTTGATCTACTTACAGAAGAAGAAACAAAAGTTAAATCACATTTTTTTTTTTTTTAGCATGGTAAAATCATCAAATGAGTCCTCCAACCCCGGGCAGGGCGGGAGGGACTGTCAGACTTCTACTGACTAAAATCCACGGTGTCCTTCATAGCCTGTTATGTTCCGGGGTTACGGTAAGGGAATAATCCCGCGACCCCGGGAGGCTTTGGCCCTCTGAGAGGGGGGCCCCGTCATTATGCTGACGCTCTTTGAGGCGCGCGTGGGACACAACGCGCCGTCAACCCGGGCATGGTCCTTGGTCGGGCAGCGAGTTACCCTTTACTCGCTGCCCGCATGCCCGCGCCTACGGTGGCCGGAGATCGTCTCGCGACGTCCGTCGCCGTGGGCGTCCTACACCGCGGTTGGGGCGGAGGGAGGACTCTGTCCTTTCTCGCTCGCGGCGCGCCTCCTCCTTCGCGAGCATTACTGCTTCGCAGAAGGAGGCGACCGCTTCCCACTCCGTCTCGCCCCGCAGCATGGCCGCAACCAATGCTGGGCGCGAGAGGTCTCCGCCTATCGCAGCCGTGAGGACACGTCGGTGCACTGCCCAAGCTGGGCAGTCATGCACCGTATGCTCCACCGTGTCCTCCGGGCGATCTTCGCAGTGGTGACACCCAGACGTTTCCTCCTTCCGCATTAGACACAGGTACCTCCCGAAGCACCCGTGCCCGGTGAGGACCTGCGTCAGGCGGAAGGTAAGGACGCCATGACTTCTCTCCAGCCACTCCTCAAAGAGGGGTCTTACCGCCGCAATTGCGGCGTGCCCGGCCGTCGGTCGCGACAGTCGTTCCTTCCATACTGCCCTGAGATCGCGCCGGAGGTCTTCCCGCCGCGCCTCGACTTCTCGAGGCAGCGGGGTCACGCCCCGGCGCTGCGCCTCATCGCGCCACTCATAGACGCGCTGGAGGGCAGTCGCCTCCAGATCCCAGGGCAGCAATCCGGCAAGGAGGTTGGCCGATTCGCGCGGTATCCCCGGATCATTCGGATAGCCATGACCCTCTGGCATGCGACCAGCTTCTGTGGTCGCGTCCGGATGCTCAGGGCCCACACAGGGGCCCCGTAGAGGGCCATGGACCGCACGACGCCGGCGTACAGCCTACGGCAGGAAGCGTTTGGCCCGCTGAGATTGGGCAGGAGTCGCCTGAGGGCGGCTGCTGCACGGTTCAGCCTTGGGGCCAAACTCAGGAAAGTTAAATCACATGGATTTGAAATACTAATCGAAAAGGATAAAGCAAATGTAATAAAATTCTGCTCATGATGAATGACTGACGAATGACTGATGTTTTATTTATTAATTCATAGAACAGTAAATTGTTTTAACTTTGTGTTTAAATCATCAAATTATTTATCCCACCCAGGGCTGGACAGGAAGGACTATTGGACTTTTACTGACTAAAATCCATGGTGTTCCTATAATTGCCTTTAACGTTTCAGAGTCACGGTTACCTGATGGGACTACAGTCCCGCAACCTAATTCATTAGCCCTTATCTTATAAAATTCCCTATCTCAAAAACTACTGAACCGATTTTGATGAAACTTGCAGTATTCCTTAAGTTGAGAAATACCTAGTACAACAAAAAAAGAATTATTTAAATTGGACTTGAATATTCATACATACGCGTCGAATTGATAACCTCCTTTTTTTTGAAGTCGGTAAAAATGGCAGTAAAGCTATGCTAATATCGATGAGCTTTCCCAACACTACCATGCTCCGTTTACATACGTATAGCAGTCAAGTGTTCGCTGGCACAGGATGCTTGCTAACAATCAAGACGCACTAGCAAGTGGGTTTGCGTGTAATCGGCTCAGGACATACAGCATTAGCATATCCATTGCGATATGAAAGCGAGCGTCCGCCAACACTGACCGGGATCCCGCTCAATTGAATACTGTATTCATTATCGATTCTAGTTCCCACAGATGTTTGTGGCCAGTACTCGATGTAAGTACTAGGGATGAGTGGAAAGGGGAAAATGTTTGGGACTCCTGTTTTGTTACAGATTGTGAAAAGGAAAAGGAGTTTTTTGTTCTATTACACGCAGAGAAATGTCTAGCTACCTGTACGAGAACTTCTGGTTGCAACCGTGACAGTGAGACTCACTAGTTGACTTTACAACATTTCTAGTAATAAATACTAAGTAAGTAGGTAGTAGAGATAACAAGGACTTAGTATTTATTACTAGAAGTTTTGTAAACTCAATTAGTGAGTCTTGCTGTCACGGTTGCAACCAGAAGTTCTCGTATACATTTCTCTGCGTGTACGATCAAATAGTTTGAAACAGAATATTGAGCGTGGTTATAAGATAACGCCATGATCATAAACAAAAATTCGTGAATTGTCGAAACGGGAAACAAAAAAATAATGGTAAATAACTCTTTTTAAGTTCTAATTATAGTGATATTAATGAAATAGAATATGGGATATTTTAAGTAAATCAAGGATTATTTTGACTAACCCTGTCGGGCTTTCTCTTTTTGACAATTTTCATAAATACTTAACGATACTGAATTAATTGCTTTAATTGCCTTACTCTATTAGCATATAAAAATGTACATTTAGGAATAAAATGTCGCCTAGTGCTACTTAAAAGGTGCATTAGCTTCCTCGAATACGATGTGACACTTACGTAGGTCTGTAGGGGCGATGAACACATAACTTAAGAAAACACGAACATGTCATTGGAAGTCATCGCCCGACCAGCTCAGGATTACCCCCTTCAAAACAAAAGCAGCAAATAACCAATCTGATCAAGGGTTGAAAGAACAACGAAACACCTACTAAATCTATATACCCAATTTATATACTGAAAATATATTGGATTCGCCACTCGTACATACATAGGTATAGAAGATTTACGTGACAGAACTACCTCTGTTTTATATCGAGAATAAAGTCCTTTAGATCCGATTGAAGACGAGACGTCGAGACCCCGATTCAATTGTTGTTTGGAACTTCACAATATGGGAAATTGACAATATGCTCTTCGAAGGGACCTGTTGCGATCCAACTTTATCAAACGCTTTTATTCAACGCCAAGTAACTATGTTGACTGAGAACTTTATTACGCTATACGTAATATCAAATATCTTTTAAAGTTAGTTGTCCGAGACGTAGTCTTATGTTTCTTGAAACTTGAATTTTTAGCGGGGTATAAGATTTTCAGATGGGCTGAAGTGAGTAAAGTTCGAACTTATTAATTATATTGTTTTAAATCAAAAGTTATTAAATTTATTCGTTCTTGTTTGTGCTAAGAAGTATAAAATAATCACAAATCAATTTATGTTTTAGCACTTCAGTGGAAATAATGTAAAACTCATTCGTGAAAATAAAATGGTTCCAAATCAAAATGGCGGATGTAGCATCCTTTTTGAAAACTCACCAAACTAAAATGATTCAAATGAGGAACTTATTTCATCTTTTCAATTTCATTCTTGATTTGAAACATTTTATTTTATCGAACGATGTTGGTGACATCATGTAAAAAAAACAACATTTGAGTTTGATAGATGCAGGCGTGGATGTAGGCAATCAGTACTTAGTGTAAATAAATTATTTATTGGTGTAAGTCAGATGTGTGAGTGAGTGCAAAATGTGTGTAGGTCAATACATTTTTATTTTCGTAATATTTTGCAGTAAGTATGATGCATTTTTTCCTAGTTATTAATGGGTTCTCTTTTGTGTTGCCTAACTTTTTTATCTATAATATAATGTGCCATAATTTTTTTTTGATCTAATCATCATTTGTCCGAATGATTACTTATCCGAACTTATTTCACATAATATCGTATGGCATCACATTTAAATTCCTAAATACTCTATGTCCTAAATTCGTTTGTCATAAATATAACAATCTATAATATACAAAATACATAAAACCAATTGTCATAAAATATATGTCCTAAATCAAAATTATTCAAAATTTCATCAAGTAACTAAAAATTAGGGATATCGTCATCACCGTTTCAACATTTTGTTTATTTTGTTACTGATCATTACAACCCAACAAGGAATCTCGACGGAGCCCCGCTTCGCGGGGCTCCTATTTCTGCGTGCAAGGTTTAAAGTAACCTAACACGAAGGGGATGCCATCCCCTGCCAACCTAACCTGTCCGTGTCGGGGTGCCCTCAAGATCCCAAAATCTCCGGTTTCTAAACATTTAATGAAATATCAGTTTTACTATAGGTACCTAATTGAACATTCGGAATAATACACACTAGTGTTTGCCCGCGGCTTCACTTGCGTTAATTTAGAATTTGAGAAACAATACGGATCGTGTAAGTGGGGCCATCTGGAATGTGAACGTAATTGTTTTCTCGGCAACAGCTCTCTTCTGTTATTCGGGATGAAAGATACCCTATATCCGTGTCTATACTCCTGACAACGTATATGCTAAATTTTGGGACGATCGATTCAGTAGGTAGTAATGCGTGAAAAGGTAAAAAAACAAACATACTTGCATTTTTATTATTAGTTTAGATCAATAATGTTATACCTAGGTACATCGTTTACATAGGAAACATCCTTATTTTAGCGACATTAATTTCAAAGATCCGTGTTTATCTTAAACATTAGACCATATTTTTTGGTCGATTTACAGTATCGCTGCAAATTGAACGTACGATAGCATTGCTCTTCTCCCTTTAGCATACCGCGTGATACCTAAAATATGACTAATTATTTGACTCGATGAGTAAAACTTGTCGTCGTTTCAAACAGAACCTATGCACTGGTTTGAGCAGCAATTCAAAACATAAATAAACACAAAATAATAGAAACACTGATTGTTTTCGAATCTTTCAAATTCCTACACCTCGAAACAATTACAGTTTAAAAAAAAGAACAACTTACTACCTACAATTCAAAATCAGTGTAGATTTATATCCTAGAGAACTATTGAAAAAAAAATAGTAATGAATTAAAATTGCGAATAATATTGAAGTAAAAGTATGCACAATTTTTTTTGTTACTTGAGACTCTTAGGACAAATAAAAACAAAAAAAATGAAACACAAAAAGTGAAAAAGAAAATTGCAAGATTTGATCCTGAGACCCCTGCACGAAAGTCAAGCAGGTTACCAACCAGACTGGCTAGTACGCTGACAGTAGTTTTCAAATAGAGGTTCTTAAACAAATGTCAACAATGACTGAAAATCAACATATTATAACATTGCTAATCCCCCAAGCAGAATAGCGTAATTATACATATCCTATTAATTGAAGAGCAGTTTAAGGAATATTTGAGAAAAAATTGAATAAATAATAACCAGTGGTTTAGCTTCCAACTCCAAACAAACATTTAAAAACAAGAAAATTCAAAATTGCTTATCTCCCAGGGAAAATAGCGTAATAATATATAGTCTATTAACAGAAGCATATTATTAGAAATATTTGAGGAAAATTTGATCGACAACTTTACAGTAGTTTAGGAGATAGAACAAATAAAAAAAACATAAAAAATTTCGAAAAAAAAAATAAGTTGATTTGGCATCAGAATCGATCCCATAACTCGAAAAAAATACAAAAAGAAAAAAATATTCAATGTACAGGAATGACAGCTCTACGATTTTATTATATGTAAAGATTATGTAATACAATACTTAGGACATATGACTTTATTTCATACAAAATTAGGAGATTCAATTATTATGTCAGAACAGCATTAGAAGTGAAGATAATTATGTAAATCAAAATTTAGGTTTTTTGATGATTATGGTTACTGAATTTTATAACAAACGTGTTATGGCTAATGATTTTCAGACAAACAGTTTTAGGAGACGAAAAGGGATACCCATTAATGTCCCTCTACTGTGTGTTGCAATTTAAAAAGAAGAAAAAAGGTTAAGAAAATTTAGTTCTAAATTATTTGTATTCGAATTTGAATTTTAATAAAATAAACCTTAAATATAAAACCTACTCAATTATTATAATAAATAAATAAAGAATTAACGAGTACGAAAAAAACTTAATCTATACATATTACGAGTATTACGGTTCTTAAAAATATTTAATTTAAAATTTTATGAGTACAAACATTTCCATTACTTAATTCAGGTTTACTGATCACAGTATTTCCATTATTAATTAAATTGGCCACAACGTTAGCCACAAGTACAGACGATTTTAACACAAAGGCATGATCAACGTTTATTCGCTTTAGAGTTACGTGTTGCGTTTTTAAATCTGCTATATGACTCATCGGTACCCATGGGTCTTCCTCACTGTATGATACACTAGTCATATGCTTTACTTTTATAATAGCAGACGTGTTCAACTGGTCTATTCTGTCCATCGCCTCATAAGCTAACAGCATTGATTTTTCTTGCACCATTGGGCTAAGATATATCTTTATTCGGTTCACATAATGTGTAGGCAAAGAATTAAAATATAAATAAAGTTTAATGCCAAACAATGTAAGTGTTGGTACTAATTGAATAATAAATAAGAGCAAAAGTAAAAATTTATGGAAGAATTTAACGAAATTGTTGACGAGTTTTCCATTTTTGGTAGCTGAGAACTTTTGTAATGTCGGGAACAGTAAGTTTACTGAGGAGATTCTTTCGGTGAGGTAGTCGTTCTTATCCAGCAGTTCCATGAGCATCCAAGCTCCAATTGAATGGCCAATGAGATGTAGTTTTGTATTCTTATCGAAGTAATTATTAATGAGATCCAGTTTGTGTTCTATTTGACCCTCTGTGCTGTATAAGTTCCATATTCGTGGAAATTTCTCGTTTTCTTTGTCGATCTCGTCGTGGCCGGCGTGACCTGAAAAATATAATTACATATTGTGAGTTTCATGCCTGAAAATATTGCAGTGAAATTACTATTTTTAAGAGTTTAGGGAATATTGTAGATAAAAAATGTCACAATCTTTACGTCGTTTAAAACAAAGTCGCTTCTCTCCTTTTGCTTTTTAAGAACTTTCAAACTAAACAAAGGATTTAATAGGAAGGATTGAAGATAATAAAACATTGAGAGAAGTCGGGGCGTGTCGCTAGTTATACAAAAGAGACATAGGATAAAAATGAAGTAATCCAGTATAGGCAGTTATCTTATCGACTGATGTTTTGTTATTGTAGGTCACAAAATTTTGTTTTGACTCAATCACACAGGTGTTACTCTAATCTATACATAAGTGAAGGAAAACTTTTGAAGGTTTTATAAGAAAATTACGCGAACGACGGTATATATCAAGGGTACAGTTAAAGTTTATGAGAAGGAGTTCAGAAAGCTAATATTAATGGCCGAAAAAAAGGCTCATCAGCGCACATCAGCCTACGCGAATCTACTGTCTGTCTTTCCGTCTGTCACCAGTTTTTTATTTTTTTCTTCTTTTTTGGCAACGAATTGCTTGACTACTCTGCCTGTCACCAGTTGTTGTCTCATGAACCGTTATTGTTAGACAGTTTTCACAGATGTTTTATTTCTGTTGCCACTATACATATACCAACAATTTCAGAATAAATAAATATTTAAGGGGGCTCTCATACAATAAATGTGATTTTTTTTGCTCGATATTGATAATGGCAATAGGTAGACGCTTAAAATATTCACAAAATGTTAAGAAGTTATATATTCACTAAAAAATAAATAACCGTTTTATAGATAACTAGCGGCCCGTCCCGGCTTCGCACCGGGCGGCCTATGTTGCTCAGGGCGAATATAAGCTATATTCGCCCTGAGCAACATCAAACACATCTAATGGTGAAAAATTTATGAAATCGGCAAAGTTTTTGTTTTTATTTATTACAAATATGCACACACACACACACAAATATAAATCTTTCCTCTTTATAATATTAGTGTAGATGATACGAAACACTTCGTGCGCGAGACCGAGTCGCACTTGAACTGTTTTTAATAAATTGAGTTCGCATCTGTACCTAAATATAGGCTACGCGTAGATAAGAAAATTTATATGTCGGAGAATCAACACAGAAGCTCAACAATTTAGAACAACGCCATCTATTATCGTTGCAGCGGAATCAAAACGAACACAATTTAGAGTCTCAATTGATTATTGTTAATTTAGAATAACGCCATCTATCTCTCATTGAAGGAACTATGTAGTTAAATTTGACAGATAACGCTTGGGAACTCAAGTTATTGATGAATAGACTTGGGGAAGGTTAGCATGGGGAGTAATGGCAACACCGAGCGAATAGTCGAGTCAAATGTCGATCGCAAGTTCAATCAGCTATTTGACACTGACAGGTAGTGACGTTGACAGATTTGGCTAACCGGTGTGGGGTAGGCCACATAAGCAGTGACAGTTGAGTGAAGGGGACTTTGAATCGGTACGGCAAGCTGGGTAGACATCTTGGTTGCTCCGCCATGTTAAACTTCCCGGGTTCCTAAGTTTTTAATCGAGCGATATCTCGGGCATCCTTGACTATTTTGTATTCAGTGTTTGTTAGCAAGTAATTAAAAGTGTTAACGAAGATTTTGTGAGGATTATTTCCGATATCTCAACCCCTCTGATAACGAACTCTCCGTTATCAGAAGTGGGATTGGACCACGACGGCCCACGTGTTCGAAATAAAAACACTAACGACGAAAAATGGATGCGTTTGTTGGAACAACAGAACCGCAATTTTCTGATGCTGATTCAAGCCGTGAAAATACCTACTGCGTCGTCACATGGCTATCGTTTACCGGATTTCGATCCTGAAAAACAAGATGTGGATGCACGTGCTTGGGTGACGACTACAGTGAGGTGCTCTCGGACCAAGACCAACATAGCGGGTGCCCCGCTTATGGTTGCTCTGAGCCGCGCCTTGAAGAGAGGAGCTTCTACCTGGCTGCCTACCGTGTCGTTTCCTGGGATGACGTGAAGAGAGATGAGATGAAGAGATAGCGAATAGTGTTGTGAAACCGTGTTTTACCTGCTGCAAGCCGGGTCATAAATCCGTGTACTGCTACTGCAAAGACGTGAAACAGGATACTCAAGCTACGCCGAAGCACCACAACCACAGCAATGGCAACGAGAGGGGTTCAACGACAGCTGCGAAGCCTCATGCATCCAGGATCACCTGCTTCCACTGCCACGGCGCAATGGGAGGAGCAGCGCCGACTCCGGGGAAAAGAGGGTAGACCTGTGCCTTCTGAACGCGTCGACTGGGACCCTATTCGGTGAGCAATTTTCATTCCGTTACGACTCTGGTGCCTTGTGTTCTTTAAGTCTGTAATTTTCAAGTACCATTTTGAAGTAGAGGTGTTTTAAGTTGAATGAGTGTGGAATCTTAGTCGGCTGGTCAGACCGTACCAGTAGCCATTTCGTAGTCGTAGTCCGTATCTTATTGACACCCCGGTGTCCATAGACTCGCGGTGTGCGGATGTCACTGGTGGAGGTCGTGTACTGTGCGTTCATGGTGAACGGTGTGAAACAAACAGAGGTTTGTTGGTGGGGCTAGTGTTAGCCATAGGCCACGAATTTGATTCCTGCTTTTTGGTGATTAGTTTCTTGCATTGTAATGGTACAATTGCAAAGGTACTTGATTGCTCTAGGATTTTCAGTCAGTGTTAATTGTTTTTTCTTTTTTTTATAATCTGTAACGTTATAAGAAAAACAAAGTGACGTGTTGAACAAACCTACATTGAGGAGTATTTTGTTGAAGATAAAGCTAAACTAGTAAAGTTTGATGTTGGTGATTTAGTTCTTATCAAATGAGGAACGAAATCAAGTTAAACTCTATCCAAAATACAAAGGTCCTTTTAAGGTTATCGAATTAAGGTTACAGAACATACAAGTATGCTCATGATCGCATAAGAAGGACGCCACAAGGTCATGTCAGCGATTTAGACGTAATTAGTGAAGAATTGGATCTAGATGATGCGGGTGAAGGCCCATCAACTCGTTCCGATTAATGTTAGTGCACAGAGTAATGACGTGTTAAGCAGACGATTTACCGGAGAGAAGGCCCGGTAACATGCGTCCTGTTTAGAGCTTATCAGAGTGAAGGACTGATACTGACTCTTTGGTGCTACTTGGTGCATTGATATTGTGATTTAGTTTAGATCATTTGAATTTTCTAAACCTTGTTGTGTGGCTTCAAATGCAAGTCCTTTGTTTAAGGTCAAAGTATGAGCACTGCAACATTTTAATGAGTTTCCTATTGTTTGAATGAGTATGGGTGCTGTTCGACATGTCAGCTTTGAGAGAAAGAGTTTGTTGTGATTTTTATTAGACCCTGTAATTATTTTGAAGAGAATACCTTTTCCATTTGGGTCAGGAATGGCCGAACGAGTAGAATGGTTACTGTTCGAGAATTTTCTTTCATTCCAGGTTCCTCACACGAGGACGTGATGTCTCACACGAGGACGTGATGTATCACACGAGGACGTGATGTCTCACACGAGGACGTGTGAATTGTCAGAATGGCCGTGTCGGAGAATCAACACAGAAGCTCAACAATTTAGAACAACGCCATCTATTATCGTTGCAGCGGAATCAAAACGAACACAATTTAGAGTCTCAATTGATTATTGTTAATTTAGAATAACGCCATCTATCTCTCATTGAAGGAACTATGTAGTTAAATTTGACAGATAACGCTTGGGAACTCAAGTTATTGATGAATAGACTTGGGGAAGGTTAGCATGGGGAGTAATGGCAACACCGAGCGAATAGTCGAGTCAAATGTCGATCGCAAGTTCAATCAGCTATTTGACACTGACAGGTAGTGACGTTGACAGATTTGGCTAACCGGTGTGGGGTAGGCCACATAAGCAGTGACAGTTGAGTGAAGGGGACTTTGAATCGGTACGGCAAGCTGGGTAGACATCTTGGTTGCTCCGCCATGTTAAACTTCCCGGGTTCCTAAGTTTTTAATCGAGCGATATCTCGGGCATCCTTGACTATTTTGTATTCAGTGTTTGTTAGCAAGTAATTAAAAGTGTTAACGAAGATTTTGTGAGGATTATTTCCGATATCTCAACCCCTCTGATAACGAACTCTCCGTTATATATATTTAGGTAAATAAACATTAGGATGCGTCAGTTCCACACGTGCTGTTTTCCTGTCACCTACAATGATAAAAATATCCGCAGATAAGATTATTGTTACGAGATTCGATTGCTCATCAACATAACATATCGGTTACTCAGTCAAGTGCCCAAAATATGCCTAAAATTTAATATTTTTGGTTATTCAAGTATTGACTCATATCTTGTTTATTTATAAACAGGTTCGCCAACAATAAACGTCATATTTAGTACTGATTAAAAGTTAATTCATATCGTATTTGGGTTCTTTCCTACATAGATACCAATTACAGGTGCGCACAACATTAGCATACATTTACAATAAACCTTGATTTCAACGTTAAGTTTTACAAGTTTAGTTTTTCTATATTTGAAACCTAAGGGGTCATATTATCGGGCATGCAGCGATTCCGGTGGAGTAGAACGAAGAGGCGGAATGCGTGAGAGACAATACTCCACCTCACGCCCTAGCCGCTGCAGAAGATGTCCAGAGTATTCTGTTATGTACTCTGGACATTACATTTGAGGTTACGGGGTGATTTTTGGCCCCCATAGGCGGCTTGTGGACGGCGAGTAGTGGTTAGCTTGTGGTCCGATAAAGAACTCATCTCAAGGAGCTGTTAGCAATCTGAAAGGACTGATGTTTAAGAAAAAGCAGCTTTCTCAAAATAGTGACAATTAACATGAGTATAAATATACGGGGCAGAACTTTTTTCTTTACATTGGGCGTTGTAGGTTTCAGGCAAAGATTAACTAAAATCATATATTATAATATGTTGACCTTGAATTCTGGGAAATGTTGTTGTGTCTATAACAGACGAAAAATACAGCCTTTACTTTCTCTTGGTTTGTCGGGTTGCCTCTTTGGTCTAGTGGTCGCATGCGCGACTGCTGAGCAAGAGGCCCTGGGTTCGATTCCCGGGTCGGGCAAGATGTTATTGGGTATAACTTTTTATTTTTGGCTCTACGAATAAAAGTTTCAGAGAATTAAAATGTCGCTACTAATTTTCCAAGATGGCAGCCGCGGGACTGAGGCTTGTGAGTGTCTCAACAAACTATTATTGCATTTTACACTAAAACCTAGGAGGGGTATACTGATTTGGAGTCGAGGGAGTGATATACAAAAATTAAAGTGCGTCTTCTGACAAATGTTATCAAAAATGTAACTTTTCAAACTCAAATTCAAACGATTTATCTCGATTAGTCTTTTACAGGATTTTTAGACTTGTCAAAAACAATTGAGGTATATTACAGTCCCAGACATAAGACATAACAACTTGTTAAAGTACTGTAGTTGCACATTCTAAAGCGTAGATCTCTATGCAGGAAACTCTATGGACTTTCAATGGTCTACTTTTCATCGCAGGGATGCAAACCCGTGATCATCGGCGTAGGCCAACGTTTTTGCCATTAAGCTATTCTGACAACGGAGACCGAGACAAAATATTTAAAAAAGATACGGTTTTTTTTTGAAAACTGACAATGGGAAATCACAAACAACGGAAAAACATCAGCTCGTAGTTTGAACTCAATATTCATTTATAAAATCCAATAATATCTAAATCAAAATCGCTTACCGACTATGCATACAGGCAGTTGAGTTCGACGATGCAATTGGTCCGCGAACTCCGTATAGAACTCCGGTATCCCCGGACTCCCAGTTATAACAACAATCACTTCCGAACAACATTTGAATGGATCACCGAGTGTTAGCAAACGAGTTTCGACTTTATTTAGACGCCTTGTTATGTACATTTTGGCTTGTATTATTTTTTATGTGAGTCGGGAATCACGGACGACATGTGCTGCGTCAACGACGGTCAACTGCAACTAAACTGATCACAATGAAATCAGATATGATTGTATCAGCACATTCGCTAGACATGGACCATAGGTACTTATTAGTTGTTAGAACTTTCAGGCACATATTATTTCAGGCGATTATACAGCGCGATTTATTTATTTTTCCTTATTGCTAAAAACGTTATTCTATTTTTTTGATTTTTTTTATTTCGGTCCTTATGCGATCCGTAAATTGTCAGTACTTAAACACTATTGTTAGTAACTTAACCTAAAGGTGAATAATTAATGAGAGGATTACTCATCCACTAAAAGAAAAAAATCTAGGGTATAAAGTTAATGAACAGATTTTTCAAATAATCCGGTCCAGATTTTTAAAAACCTTTTTAGTCTCTAATCTAAAAAATTAATTGTTACTAGTCTATCATGGTTAAAATATAGGTTATACGTTGGTTTTACGTTAACTGCGCATTTAAATTAATTATTTAGCATAGTAAGTAAATTAATTACTTGCGGGCTTCACATTTTTGTAAGTTGAGGTGTGAGTATTTTTTTTATTTAAACTAAGTCATAGACGAAACTGTCCTTCGTAGATTAGTTAAGGTAGATAACTAGTACAGTCAGCAAAAGAGTCAGGTATGCAAGAAGCACGTTTTAAACAGTTTTCCTGTATTACTACATGCATGCTTTATGCTATAAGTAGGTATGCTTTTTTACTACATGCAGCCAAATGTATTGGTTGAGTATGTACACGTTCAAACTTATAATACAACATTGAAAAACCCTTTGCTGACTGTACATACTTTTTGTTGGGTTAACAAGGTTTCAAACAAACTCAATTAACATTTCAATACAAGTATTCCTCGTCTTTCATGAATTTCATTTAGGAATAACCCATAGTGTGAGCTAATGAATTAATATTTAACTCCGTGATTTAGTGATGTGGCAATGTGGCAGTCCCATTTGAATGAACGCATAATGAACGAATGAGGTGAACTAAATAAGAAATAACCACAGCTTAAACACAGACTATACTGTATATTATTAACCTAAAGACGAAATTGCGGCCCTAAACAAAAATGAAATATATTACGAGCGAATACGGTCCGTTTATCATACAGTGAAATCCACTCAGTATATATAAAAAAGACTTTATAGATAGACGGATATGGTTTGTTTTACATTGTTGGTTTTTGGTAAAGGTGAGTGACACCATCGCGTATGGTAATAGAGGGTTGTGTGATTTGCGCTCATGAGATTCAATTTCACGCACCTGTATGATTGACGGGGACATTATGCAGGTGTTCAGCCCTCCACATAATTTACTATTTTATCATTTCTCGGGATGTCGTTTGTTTCGCCAAGAGAATTATACTTAATGCCTAATATTACTGCGAGGAAAAATTTTAAGTTGTATTTTTGTACGGAAAAATTCTAAGAGTGTGAACCTTATCAGGCCTTGCAAATTGCTCGAGTCAACTGAGGAGGGAGGGGATCGTTCTGACTTTATCACGTCCGACATTATTTAGCTAAATCGAGGAGTTTTACACCCGTGAGACGTTGTTGAGTTTCTTCTGAGTTTTCCTCGTAGGTACGCTTTGAGATAGGGATGTCATCGAATTGGGTTGTGTACAGCAAGCTGTACACGAGCAATAAGTTGTACACACTTAATAAAATTCAAACGCGAATTTCTCCTGAAATACTGGTTTCTACTTTGAAATAAGACCCATTTCGTAATGGCATGGCGTCTAAAATAGAAGGTGCATGAAAACGCAAAAGTCTTATCAATATGGTTGGGGAATAGATACGCTTTAGATCGATATCGAGAAAAATACTTCTTTGTAGCTTAAGTTGATGTCAGCCTAGAACTGAGTTGCGAGTTTGGCACTTTTTGAAGAGTCTTTCAGTTCCTGTAATGTAAAATCGACAAAGATTCGTCACGTTGTCTACGTGATTTAGTTCCCTTCAAAATGGTTGAGCTGAGTGATACTGATGCATGTGTCATGTTCGTGAACGGGCACTGTCAGTCGTGACTGGTCATCTCTTAGCAGCCACGGTTTATTTTAATTATATAGAATTTAGTCTTTTTTATATTAATCACCTATGGACACTTTTCACTTGCTACATCGTTCTCACATAATGTACATACCATCACAAGTTGAATGATGTAACAAAGATTTTGTTATTATTTTGGCGATTGAAAAAGAGTGTCCATGGAGTTTCTTGCCCGTTCTTCTCCATAGAGATTTACGCTTTGGAATGGGCATCTACAGTACTTTCAGTTTTTATGTCTTGTGACTGGGACTGTAGCACCGTAACTATTTTATTTTACTTTTGTCTTTTGACAATTCAAAAGTGCCTGTAACTGGCCTACTGAAATAAACGATTTGATTTTGATTTTGATTTTTGACACGATATTAAGTGTGCCATCATTTGTGGAGACACTGGCTTGCCAGTGTCGCGGGACTACCTTAAAAGGGCACCGCGACTTTGGAGCGCAAAAGGGAGTCTGACAATTTGTTTCTGCTCCACACTGGGTTCCATGTGGTGTGATTTATTTTTAAAAAAGGGCATAGTTAAACATCAATCTTTTTCTATGGTTATACAAATCAATACTGGTGGAACTTTTACCGTATTTTGGCGCAGTGATAGAGCGATCGACAGCTGCGCAGCGTGTTGCGGGATCGATTCCCCGACGGAACAAAATATTTTTATGATCTACAAGTAGTTGACCCGGGTCTGGGTATTTAAACCTTTGTAAATGCACCTACAATACAAGAAAAAATCCTAGTGTGAGGCAATGTTTAAAAAAATATTTATTAATTAACGTTTGCTATTATTCTTTAGGGTTATTGGAACGAAGTTCCTTATCGCGCGTTGTGAAAGGGGGCTGGACGGAAAAAATTCTTAAAAGTTGTCACGACACTTTTATCCGACTGCGCGACGCAAAGGAGGGTAATGTGTTTATTACCATGGAATGGAATGGAATGGACTGGAGTGGAGTGGAGTGGAGTGGAGTGGAGTGGATCGGATCGGATCCCGGACCGGACCGGACCGGAGTGGAGTGGAGTGGAGTGGAGTGGAGTGGAGTGGAGAGGAGTGGAGTGGAGTGGAGTCGCGACGATTATTTTTGTTGAGTGTATACAGTAACTTCGTTCCATCCGGGTGTCCCTTGACACCTCTCAAGTTTTTTTTTGAACTATTTTTAAGGGTTTTCCAACCAACTCATTACTAAACCAATGCGTCGTTAGTCTGTAACTCTGTACCTACTAGGTAGGTACTACCTAGACACACGGTAAGATTAATTATAAATTTATTAAATTTTGTTCTAGACTTTGCCCTTTTTCCCCAGAGTCCCCATTCATCCCTGTATCAAAATTTGTCCAGCAGTTTATGCGTGTAATCGTAACAGATAAACAAATAAACTTAGGTACAATCGACATAGTGGAATTTTGACCCACCATAAGCTTATTTTCCTACAGACATTCACATAAAATTAGTTCCACATTCGCGTAAACATACTTATCCATGGTAACGACTTTGATCTTTGTCAATTTGACGGATTCAAACGATTTATTGTCAAAAAGGGTCATTATTCCACTTTATCGATTGTAAATTATTGAAAATGAATGCGGAACCTTATGTAGGACGTCTAACTACATTTTGCTGAAGCGAAGAATGTCATGAACATTAGTACCTCGTATTTCATAACAAAAGACGTATAAAGAAACAATTCTGCTAACACAATCGCGATGTATCATTATTTTCTTTTAAAATATTACACGATGAATAATTTGTTTAATTTGCAGGATTGATTGAGGTTACTGAATAAGTAACCTAGCTACTATAAGCTGTTGATGGATTAAATTTGGTTAGGTATGTTTATTTTATTCGCGACGCCATTTTTTTGCAAGCTTGCATTATACACTCGTTTCTCAATAAACATGTTTTCTTAACACTTCCCGGTACAAATCTTATTATGGGCTTTGACTTTGGTTTTGCTTGCCAATCGTTGCATTTGTTAATAATATGTATGTCTATGATTCATATAAGGTGCTTTATTATTATCTGCCACGGCTGCAATGGGAGATAGTATTGCGTTTATAGATTACAATAGTAAAGATAATTAATTGATTATTTGTAATTTTTTTTCATACAAAAAAAATACGTATAATAAAAATACAAATCTAGTCAGCTGATTTCAGTTTTCATTCTCAGAACAGATAGAAAGAGATAGCAGTTGTTTTCATTGACGAAGCGACACATCGCGCGTATTTTGTGAACCACGTTATGCAGAGTAGAGCCAATGTTAATTTAACTTGTTTACTGTCTCAAATTGAATTGACTGTTCCGGGGTACGAAATTTCTTCACTATTGTAATCTATAAACACAATACTACCCCCCATTAAAGCCCTAGCAGATATTAATAAAGCACCTTATATATTGTACGAGTAGAAAAATAATAGTCTAGCTAGTAGTCTAGCTTTGTCTACGAAAAGACAAAATAACGTAGAAAGATTTGTACCATTCAACATGGCCATGTTTAAAGTATAGAAAAGAAATGTTTGTATTCTTCAATGGTGTGCGAATCGTATCATTATAAATTGGAAAAAAAACAGTAGATTTTTATAGAAACAATGATGAAATAATATTGTCTACTCTTGTTAGAATACCGATAGAATTGGTTGGTTACGCCTGTAGAAATAAAATAACATTATCGCTAAATTATCGGGTCTTTAAACCTATAACTTACACAGTCATTTTCAAACTATATTTTCATAATAATGATTGTTTTAAACGTCTTCCGTTTCGTGGCCATTAAAAAACGATTAAAACCTAAAGTATTGTAGGTACAATGTAGTGCCAAAAAACGGGACCTGAAATGATACGGTGAATAACTTCTACGAACGTATGTGTAACGGCTATAGTCGTTCATAAACGTCATTCGTGTAACAGATGTGCGTATAAATTGGGCTTTAGGTAGAATTATCGTTATTGCTGTCATATTGCAGTCTTTTACTGGATAAACTTGTAAGCGCGTCCTGTAACGAATGGTGAATAGCCAGCAATTGTCAGAGCGACTATCTCGCTACAGAAATGTATGAGAAAATAATGTTTGAATGAAGTGCTATTGTTATGGCAGACTCTCACAAAGAAATTCTCGACAAAGTGCTGCGAGCGAACGTTTGTTGTAGCAGAATTACTTTTTGTTTGAACTTCATTCATCAGCTCACCATGGTGTCTGCTGTAACTTATTTAACAGAGGCTTCAAGTGCTTTTTCATATAAAAGTTATGAGCATAATATAAAGCTTAATCATGACATAACTGCATAACAGGATGACGGTTTTATCTGTCACAAAAATCTTCCGTAAGCCAAGTGGTAAAAGATATGGCTGTGTTAATTTAGAATTTCTCTCCACTTATTTTTAACGGCCAAGTAAATAAAATCTCCGAGTATCGCCGTCAGTTTCGCGGGAAATGTCAAGCGTCTCATACGCCAACTTTATTTTATCGCACACAACTTTAGGGCGTTACTTTAATTGTGGCCGACATTCGTCGAGTTAATGCGCATTAATGTGAGTGGGAAAGTTATCTTAATTAAACAAAGCTCAGCCGGGGACGTTTGTTTGTCGCACAGCTTGTAAACACGCCGCTACTCGGCTGTACGCGGCGTATCGACTGTACTACAATGAGCGTCTCACGATATGCGCCCCCTTTCAGAGAATATGAGCGTGTTACCCCATCATCCCGAGTCCTCAAATCATAATCTCAGAATCCATTTCTCTGAGCGCATTCCATTTTTAACATTTAACAAAACCCCAGCGCTTCGGCCCAGTTTTTCCCTAAGAATTTGCGGAGGGTCCCAGCTGAATATCCGCATTTTTTCTAAACAATGGGCCTGTCCTCGTACTGCGTTGGATTATGTGAAAATTTCACGAGAAATTTCCGTGAGATTCCCTTGAATGGTTCAATGTGAGTGAAATTCTCTCGAGTTCAATACATTCGAATATCCTTTTGAGATTGGAGTGACACAAAGCGTATTGTTACAGACGAGAGGTTTCTATCTCGTGCCGTTTTGTCGCGACGACTCGACTAGTTATTGTCTTCATCTGCTGGCTGCATTAAGTGATAAGCTTTTGTGTTAAATAAGCGTGAGACACGTGAGACGTGACCGTTTTATGTAACCAGTCATCTTGTATGCATGGAAATAAATAGCTTCATGCATTCGCAGCAGTTAATTTAAGGTCGCGTGAAAATATTTTGCTGACATTGCGCTCCCACGTAAATTGAAGTTGATGTAAATGCATTATTCATAAGAATCAAAATAAAACAGTAATTATTACAGAATTTTCTTGTTATTTTAAGTAGTTTACTTTTAAATTCTTAATCTATTATAACGAACGAAACTACGACTAACTAACGAACGTTAATTGGTACAAATTAATTTAGTCATTAAATATTCCAGAACCTTCGCTTTACTCTGAATATACCAGGAGCGCATAGAAACAAGAAGTTCTAAGTGAGAAGGTTTACAGATTGGTAACGTTGTTCGCTATTTGTGTGTAGGAGGTTGTAACTAACTAGTTACAACAACTGGGAACAGTGAACGGCTTACAAATAAGTATATCAGATTGTTTCTATGAGAGAACTTGTTGTAATAACGGAAGGAATAATGATAGAACATCCAATTCCAAAATGTTTTTCTTTTTCAACACATTTATTACTAAAATTCAGATTGTAACCAGAAAAACCTGACGGTCTACTGAATCCATTCATAACGTAAGAGACTGCATCTGTAAACATAATGTATTAATCAATACACGTTTCATGCGTCTGCAAGTACTGGTTTTCAAAGTTGTTTGGCGTTACCTTACAATATCGTATAACACAAAATGCATAAAGATCTCATTATTTCCACACAAAGAGGGATAGTAAAGCATAAACATAGTAGCCGGGCGCCGGTGAAAATTGTTTAATGGCTCACTAGCTATTGTCGTAAAACTATATTTCGTCGACGAGGAGGGTTGAGGACGATGGAGGACGGAGGACACAGGCCCTCGTTAAAACTCTGACCGTTCACTAAATCTTATAGGTTTACGATTCTACAAAAATTGGGGCACCTCTACCGCGGCGCCTCGAGTTTCTATACTTGTAACTGTTCACTCCAATGTTGTTACAACCCGGATTATAGTTACCTTAATAGGGTGCGCTATCGAGCTTTTACGAGCTTCGTCATAATTGGAAAAACTTGGTTACTCGATACGCCGGATAGTATGGATACATATTTGCATTATGAAACTTAAATAACCCGAGCTACAATCAGTTGAATACCATACAAGCTTATTAATAATTATGAATGTCAATAATTAGATATGCTGATCCAGTATAGTGTCAATACCTTTGAATGTACAATCGACCAAGTTGAATCATGACCCGCCATAAGCTTATTTTCCTACAGACTTTAAATACAATTAGGTCCACATTCGCGTAAACATACATATCCATGGTAACGACTTTGATCTTTGTTAATTTGACAGATTCAAACGATTTTTTGTCAAAATGGGTCATGATTCAACTTTGTCGATAGTACCTAAGCACAAGAGCGTTGTTCTATTCCTGTTCTATAGAAACATTAATAATGCTTCAATGCTGAATACATTACTGTGGGACAAAATGTCGTTTACTGCGGGAAAGCTGTTCGAATGAAATGAAACGCTAACTAATGAATGCTGAACTGAATGTCGTATACCTTTATAAATATATGTGGAGCGTATTTAGTATTCAGGCGAAGCGTGCACCTGTCGGCAATCAGCCTCCACTCACATTATTTTGTCATTACTTTAGACAATACCGCATGATTTAAGGTAAATACGTGGAGCTCTCTGATTACGTCTGCGTCATAAACTCCGTCATACTTGTCTGAGATCCGTGACGTAGCGAGCGATGACGACATCAAGAACCATCTGACTTTAGACAGAGGAACTTCTTCAGGGACGTGTATCATTGTGACTGACGGCAAAATGTACGTCGCTCGTAATAATACAATTACACGTAGGAATAATACGCGAGCAGCAAGTAAGTGCGCTAACAACGTGGCTTATATCACGAGAGATAAGCGACGTTGCGAGTGATGTCGAGATACGTCTCTCAGACGTGCAGCCTCGCTTCCAACCAAGCGTCCCACATGAGCGGAAAACGTGAAAACGTGCTACGATATGCGAAAATGTGATGATATTACTTGCTGCAGTTAAGACGGCGCTACAAGCGAAATCTTCAATTTTGGATTGGATTTTTAGAGTACTAAATCGTGTTTAATTCGGAAAAAAAGTATATGTTGGGAACCTTCATTATATTTGCGAGGGCAGAGTCAAACAGAAAACATAATAAGACAAAATTTTCTCGATAGAAAACGATCACAAAGTTACCTCTGATTTTCACGTTTTTTTGATTTCATTCTATTTTGGTTCGTCCTACAGAAATATAAATTAGATCAATATGAACACAATTACGTAGCCGAGGGACGTGTATAGCACTTTTTTGAAATATTGTTTATAATAAAAGTTATCATTCTTCTTAGCATTCGGCGCTTATGACGTTTTTAAACCGTGTAGAATGCTATTTTCCATTTCGTGTCACACTAGAATCTGCGTCACGAGTGAAGGTCTGCGGAATCTCGTGGTACTAATTTTTTTTAATGCAATTTGATGTAATGACATAGACACTAGCGCCGCGTCAAAACGACTTCAGTCGCGGCTCGGGTTCTAGTTTCAGGCATCATTTTGTTTCACCTGCCAGTCGGCGCCGCTCTATTGAGACGGGAGGACTATGACAGTTTGCTCTGCGCCCGGCGGCTATTAAAATAATAATATTTTTGTTGATATAATCAGAGAAACAACACATAATACAACATAAACACTAGAACTAAAATATTAAAAGACTGAAATAATTTCAAATAGCCGAAGACCATTTTTTTTGAAATTTCTTTTGCCACATGCGCGCAAAATACAGTTAGTCAATTGTACTGCTGGTCGAGTATTTTTCAGCACGAGGTCCGCTTGTTTCAGATTATCATTTTTATATAGATCTCTTCATTTTAAATACTTATAAAAAAACATAGTGAGGTACAGATTACTATTTGATAAAAAATGGAAAATAAAATTAAAAGTTAATTTATCACATTTTGTTATATTACCACAAATAATGTATGTACGAAATACACTCCTAGGTATTTCAATAAGGTCGAAAATAGCCTGAACCTTTTTTTACCTAGCTATCGTCAAGCAAGTTAAAAAAACCGGTTCAAGCGATTCTCGACCTTATTGACATTTAAAATTTAGTTTGTTTTTCTCACATTCTCGTTCGCTAACATTGCTCCTTCATTAAAATCCGTTGTTTGAATAAATGTCAATAAGGTCGAAAATCGCTTGAAGGTCGGAAAACATTTGCTTAACGATAGCAAGTTAAAAAAACAGGTGCAAGCGATTTTCGACCTTAACGACATTTAAAATTTTGTTTGTTTTTCTCACATTCTCGTTCGCTAACATTGCTCCTTTATTAAAATCAGGTGTTTGCTCAAATGTCAATAAGGTCGAAAATCGCTTGAATTTTTTTTAACTTGCTATCGTTGTCCCTTGACACCTTTCAAGTTTTTAATCGTATTTTGGTTTAAAATAAAATGAATAACACTTTTTTTTACGAGTGTACATGCGCGAACGTTCGCAAAGGCTAACTTCACGATCGCCTCTCTCGTGAATCGTACAGCACGTGCGGCAACGCAGGCCGTGGGCGGAGAGTGGACGAAGATAAGTAAGTTAGCGTACGGAGAGCCGTCAGCGAGGGTACGGAAAGCCGACCACTAGTCGACCATGCACTGCACCGCGGTTCGTGAGCTTGTCCGAGGCGATGCGATTACGTTACGATTCCGATTAGTGTGCGTTGCAGTAAGGAGTTTCATACAAATAATACTGAACGGCTTGAGTTGATACAGTGACGATCCCTTTCCGTTTTGATAAGTGTGTTGCGACCCTAAATCTGCTCTTTCAACAGCGTTTGGGCTCTTACACATAAACACGTTACGACGACGCAACGCACTGGCACTGCACGTTGCGTCGCCGTCGTAGTAACGTGCCACGTTGCACGGCACGTAAAATCTTGGACTTATTGGATCACGGATTTTCTTTAAATCTGTTTCTGCTTTATCCGTCTTCATAATATTAGCAGTAGGAGAACACATCTAGTGTGGTCCATTTCTCGAAACTAACTGGGGCAATTCTAAAAATCCGACACCGTCAATATGACGTCGTTCAACGTGGCACATTGCGTCGTCGTGACGTGATTATTTACGTTGCTCGACGTCGATTTCCACGTCACGGCTCGTTACAACGACGCAACGTGCAGCGCCACGTTGCGTCGTCGTAACGTGTTTATGTGTTAGAGCCCTTTCCTGGTGAAACTCGGTAGAAAAAAATGCTATGATTAACTTATTTCTTAATTTCGCCGAGAACTATCTATTGAGGATATTTTCATATGATTGTGAAGGCGAGCTTTGACCGTGGTACCCAGACTCCACAGACGCCTGCCATTCTCTTTTACTTTGTAAGTAAAGCGCGATTCACACAGAGAGCGTGTGCGGGTCGGGCGCGGGGCGGGTCGTGCGCACGCTTTCAGTGTGATGTCTTTCATTTAAATACAAAGAACTAGACCCGCCGTACTCCCGTCCCGAAACGCGCCCGACCCGCGCCCGCTCTCTGTGTGAATTGCGCTTAAGATTCGATATTAGGTAGAAGTTTTGGTTCCTATAGATAGCGCACACGCGATATATTGTTTGATTCTAATGCCGTTTGCAGAGTACAAAGGTAGAGAAAAACATGCAATATGTGTTTTTATTGAATACTTCTTACATCATTCACAACAAATGAAACATTTTTAAAACAAAAAACATAACAATTTCAATCACGCAACTACAATGAAAATCAATTAAATGAATAAAATTAAAAATGCAGAACTACTGCGTGCGATGGTACCGTGCGGCGGTACACACTTATGTCAAGAACAGAGGCCGAGTCACATACTTGACATACTGTAATAATATTAGGTGCACTGTGGCACTGCAGTTGTTTTGTTTTTTCAGAGAAGTTTTGCAGAGCGCGTCGTCACAGCGCCCGTGGTTGTTATTGGTACTAGAGCAGAGGCATGTGAGACGCGAGGGTGAAATCTGAATTTTTCCTGGCTTTATACCCGCTCTTAAACGTAGTCGTAATTATACAAAGTGAAATGGTTATCCTACTTTTCAGTAGTCGAGAATTCAGTAGCGGAGATATAGTGCTCATTTTGCTCTAAATCTCAATATTTTGAAATCGTGCGAGTTCATATTTGTCGCTTAGCTAGGACAGGGTTATTCTGCATACACATTATTATTTCGCCCAGCGTCCGAGCTAGTTCACGACCGCGCAATCGTTCCACTAATCTTGGCTAAGTAATTATAAAGTTTTAGAGCCGACATTCCTCTCAGAGTTTATCTAAATTCAAGAGCCGGGACAATACACGATCGCCTCACATTCTTCCAAAACAATATAAGAAATGATTCACTTGAATTAATAAAAGGTTCCGAACCCTTCTTGTAAGTACTTGAGTACTTGTAGATGATTAGGAAAAGCTTCGTACAATTAGTGGGTAAAGCCGGGTACGGGGACGTAAAGCTGTCATTCTCCTTTGTCAGGTAAGTTATTAGGTACGTAACAAAATAATGACTTGTTGGGATTAATGTTTAATCTATGTTTATGACGAACATAAGCGACATAGTTGTCGGATGTCGAGTTACGATATTGCGATGATTGGAACGAAGAGTTATTTAATTCTGTTACAGTGTTGTTGTCTGTAGTCTGCTTTGTCTCATAGTACAGGATCCGTATATAGAACGACCTTCACCGATCGAGTAACCGGACGAAATGTGTTTTTTATGAATTCAAATATGTTGAAGAATATGACGGTGATGGGTTGCCTCATAAAATCCTGTCAAGGATATTTTTAATTAATTTTATAAAAGGTTATTTTTTTTCAATACCTTCACCGATAGAGTAACCAAAGAAAATTAACACCAATTGAAAGTCCGAAGTCTATAGAATATGCTAACGTAGGGTTGCCTACCTTTTTCTTGTCAAGGGTATAGGGTTGCCTAATTTGAAAAGGTGATAAAAAAATGCTACCTTCACCGATCGAGTAACCAAATAAATTATATATCAAAATAAAGACATTTTTTTTACGAATACGATGGCATACGGTTGCCTATGAAAAACTTGTCAGAAATTAGGGTTGCCAAGCGTTGAAGTTTGAAAATTTTAGACGGTTGGAAGCACATGAGTAGATAAACGGACTAAGCTTCATAAGAACGAGCAAAATTGTTACCTATTTTGGTAGGGTTGTCACAATAGGGTAGACAAATTAAACAAAAAAATATTAAATAGCTTTATTATTCAGTATGCCCCTCCACTACCTTTCTATGGATCGAAACACAAGACAAAGGCCCCGAGTGCCCGGCGGCTTTAGTGGAGACTCTGATGACAGTAGGTGTTTAACCGCTAAAGCCAGGGGTGCGAAGAATCCCCGGGTGGGATCATCTCACTGTCAAACGACCCAGGCTAGAAATACGGACATGAAGCTTAACATCATAACATACAATGTTCGCACCCTACGAACGGAGGAGAGATTAATAGAGTTGGAAAATGCTTTGGATAACATCAACTATGATATCATCGGATTGGCAGAGGTAAGAAGAGAAGGTGAAGAAACCATTGAGAGGGATAAAAACATATTTTTCTACGTCGGAGTTCCTGGAGGCAGAAATGGGGTTGGCTTCTTGGTTAACAGACGGTGGAAATCCAACATAAAAGAATTCGTTGCCTTTTCTGACAGGCTAGCTTTGCTGAAATTTCATGTAACAGCCAAGAAGACCCTTACCATCATTCAGACTTATGCACCAACATCATCGCATTCGGACGACGAGGTAGAAGAATTTTATGACCACCTCAATACTGCTTACGACGAACATAAAGGCACGTGGACACTAGTGATTGGTGATTTTAACGCTAAAATTGGCATGAGACAGGAATATGACAACAATAGTGTAGTTGGACCACATGGCTTAGGTACAAGGAACAATCGAGGCGAGCGTCTCCTACAATTTTCATTTGGCCAAAATTTAAGCATTAGCAACAGTTTATTTATGAAAAAACCTCAGCGCCGGTGGACATGGCAATCACCGGACGGTATAACCAAAATGAAATAGATTACTGTCTTTCCTCTAGCAAAGAAATAGTAAAGAATATAAATATCCTCAATAATTTCAAATTCAGTTCGGACCATAGACCCTTAAGAGCTACAATAACATTTAATTTAAAAATTCAAAGGATAAAATTAATAAAAAAATCAATTAGAAAATTAGACAAAACCATCCTATTAATGAACAAAAGTCAATTTAATCTGGAACTAAGTAATAAATTTAGCATACTGAATAAAAATATCGAAAACGTTTCAACCTACTATAATAAAATAAAAAATGCTATCAGTGAAGCTAGTAAGAAAATAAAATGCAGTAAACATAGGGAGAAAAAATTAACTGCTGCTACAAGATGCGCAATTGAAGAAAGACAGAAGTTAAACTATTACACTCCAGAGTACCAAATTAAAGACAGAGCAGTAAAACGAAATATTCGCAAAGATATTAGACAATATAATGTCAACTTAGTCCAAACCGCATTAGAAAACAACAGATCATTAAGAGCGGCAAAAAGAGGTTTAGAAAAGGGCAAATCTTGGATAACAGGCCTGAGAGATTCGAATGGAACGAAACAGAGAGACAGACAAAAATTAATAGAGATCAGTACTGAATTTTATAAAACTCTATATTCTGACAGTTCAGTTTCACTGCTAAATCTCGATACTTATTCATGCTCTTCAGACATACCACCTGTTATGAGGTCAATCGAGCTCTATCCAGCATGAAATACGGTAAAAGTGCCGGTCAAGACGGTATCACCACCGAAGCCCTCAAAATTGGAGAATCGACTTTATTACCGCACATCACAAACCTATTCAATTTAATTTTACAAACTGGTAAATTTCCAGAAAGTTTCTGTCATGCCAATATAATCTTGCTTCACAAAAAAGGTGATAAAGCCGACATTCAGAACTACCGTCCCATCAGCCTGGTGTCCCATATGTATAAAGCTTTCATAAAAATTATAGAGAACAGAATATCAGAACCACTCGATCTACACCAACCAGTGGAACAGGCAGGTTTTAGACGAGGCTTCTCCACAACAGACCACCTCCATTCTCTGAACCAAATTATTGAGAAACACTACGAATTCAACATGCCACTATATTTAGCCTTCGTAGACTACTCCAAAGCATTTGATAGCATCAAACATAAATCGATATTCGAAAGTTTAAATTCACAACAAATCCAAAAAACTTATATCAACCTTTTGAAGCATATTTACGCAAACAGTACAGCCGCCATAAAAATAGAAACTGCTGGTCCGTTTTTCCAAATCAATAAAGGCGTCAAACAAGGAGATCCACTTTCGCCTAAACTCTTCACTTCCGTCTTAGAAGAGGTCTTTAAAACGCTTGAAGCTAGCTGGAGCGAAAAGGGCGTTGTTGTCGGGGAGAGAAGATTAACGAATCTTCGCTTCGCCGATGACATAGTCTTGTTCTCCTCTTCTGCTTTGGAGCTCGGGCAGATGCTGGAACAGCTAAACGCTGCAAGCCGCGAGGTCGGACTGGAAATGAACATGTCAAAGACCAAACTTATGACCAACAGCACAAAAGGCCATCTTTACGTCGAGGGTGTTAGGGTAGACTACGTCGATGAATACGTATATTTGGGCCAAATAGTCTCATTCCAGGCGAGACAAGATAAGGAAATTCTACGTCGGACTGAAAACGCCTGGAAGAGCTTTTGGTCCATGAAAGACCTGATGAAGGGAGAAATCCCTTTATCGCTAAAGCGGAAACTCATGGACGTTTGCATCCTCCCCATCCTCACGTATGGTTCACAGACTTGGTCTTTGACCAATCTTCAGAAGTCCACACTCGCGGTTTGCCAGCGAAGCATGGAACGCAGTATTTTGGGAGTCAAACTTTCGGACCGCATAAGAAACACGGTACTGCGTTCCTTGACGCAAATTGCCGATGTGGGAGAAAAAGCTGCCAAGCTGAAATGGGACTGGGCTGGCCACGTATGTCGTATGCCAATCAATCGCTGGGCAAAACAGACATCCGATTGGGTGCCAGAAGGGAGAACTCGACGTCGTGGCAGGCCCAAAAGAAGATGGCGAGATGACTTGGACCGTTTCATGAAGGACTGGACTACGGTTGCAGAAACCCGTGAGAAGTGGAAAGAGTGGAGGGAGGCCTTTGCCCAGCAGTGGGACACTATGGGCTGATTGTATTGTATTGTATTGTATGATAGAATCGAATCAATTAATTTAATTCAACTAAGCCAATTACAGGCAATTTTGAATTGTCAAAAGACATTTTTAAAGGTGTTTGGTCACCAATTTAATAGAGACCAAACACCTACCTTCAAGAGGGCGCGCGTTGTCAAATAGACCGCGCTTCGTACCACTTTTTATACCGCCCGTTCTTACCTTATAGTAGCCATACACCATCCTGCCTATCGTAAGATCGCGGATCGATTTGACGCTTGTAATTGTTTCAAATTGGCAGTTCGTCCATATACACCATACACTATACTGCCTATCGTACGATCGATTTGACACAACTTCAAATCTGCAGCAGTGATGCCAACTCAGCAACTTTATAGCTAGATCTGGCTATTATTCGGTGACGACAGCTACAATTTTATAAAATTTTTGGCTAAACTTTTTAGCTACTTTTTCTAGCACCATTTCATTTGTATTTCCAAACAAGTACAGACCAGTAAATAGGCAACGAAGGATGAATAACAGACCAAACAGACCGAATAATTTTCGACCTTATCGACATTTAAAATTTAGTTTGTTTTTCTCACATTCTCGTTAGCTAACATTGCTCCTTCATTAAAATCCGGTGTTTGCATATATGTCAATAAGGTCAGAAATCGCTTGAAGGTCGGAAAACATTTGCTTAACGATAGCAAGTTAAAAAACAGATGCAAGGGATTTTCGACCTTATCGACATTTAAAATTTAGTTTGTTTTTCTCACATTCTCGTTAGCTAACATTGCTCTTTCATTAAAATCCGGTGTTTGCATCAGTGTCAATAAGGTCGAAACTCGCTTGAAGGTCGGAAAACATTCGCTTAACGATAGCAAGTTAAAAAAAGTGGAGCAAGCAATTTTCGACCTTATCGACATTTAAAATTTAGTTTGTTTTTCTCACATTCTCATTCGTTAACATTGTTCCTTCATTAAAATCAGGTGTTTGCATAAATGTCAATAAGGTCGAAAATCGCTTGAACCTTTTTTTAACTTGCTATCGTGGTCCCTTGACACCTCTCAAGTTTTCAATTGTATTTTGTTTAAAATAAAATGAATAACACTTTTTTTTATAAAAAAAAATCCTAGAACTAAAACTATTAAAGCTTATACCTAGAAATGGTCGATCGTTAAATACAGAAATATCTTTCTAAACTTGTCATCATCATCATCATCATCATCAGCCGGAAGACGTCCACTGCTGAACATAGGCCTCCCCCTTAGACCGCCACGCCGAACGACAATTCGCCACTTGCATTCATCGGCTGCCCGCGACCCTCACGATGTCGTCGGTCCACCTAGTGGGAGGCCTGCCTACGCTGCGTTTTCCGGTCCGTGGTCGCCACTCGAGATCTTTTCTTCCCCATCGGTTGTCAGTAAACTATTAAAGTTACACAAGAACAAAAGTTTGATTTCACAAAAATTGCAATAACTTGAAAACTACTGGACCGATCTTCATGAAACAACTTGTGAATCTATTTTTGTAATGAAACACAGCCCTTTTAAATACTTTAATTGAAAAACATACATAAACAAAAAAGTGAGTTTTCAAGTTACGTAATAATCTAAGTTTTAAACTTTTACAATTTTCCACTAAAAAACTTATCTAATTAGAAACTAATAAGAACGTACAAGATAATCTAATAAGAATCGAATATATACACAACACAATCACTGGATTCTGATTAGAAAACACTTGTCTTAAAAAAATCACCTTACAAATCACACTCGCACCCCTTGTCGTTGCGTGGGTCTCGTCGCCGACAGTCACCTTCATCATATGCCAAATTTCAGTTCCAGAGGAGGAATTTTTCGGACCACTTATGCCTCGTTGACTGGACTATTGGAATGGGCATCTACGGTACTTTCACAGTTATTATTTCTTGTGACTGGGCACCATAACTATTTTTGTACGAACTTTATTTTATGTCTTTTGACAATTCGAAATTGCCTGTAATTGGCTTTGTTCAATTAAATTATTTGATTCGATTCTATCATACTGAATAATAAAGCTATTTAATATTTTTTTGTTTAATTTGTCTACCCTATTGTGACAACCCTACCAAAATAGGTACCAATTTTGCTCGTTCTTAAGAAGCTTAGTCCGTTTATCTACTCATGTGCTTCCAAACCGTCTAAAATTTTCAAACATCAACGCTTGGCAACCCTAATTTCTGACAAGTTTTTCATAGGCAACCGTATACCATCGTATTCGTAAAAAAAATGTCTTTATTTTGATATATAATTTATTTGGTTACTCGATCGGTGAAGGTAGCATTTTTTTATCACCTTTTCAAATTAGGCAACCCTATACCCTTGACAAGAAAAAGGTAGGCAACCCTACGTTAGCATATTCTATAGACTTCGGACTTTCAATTGGTGTTAATTTTCTTTGGTTACTCTATCGGTGAAGGTATTGAAAAAAAATAACCTTTTAAAAAATTAATTTAAAATATCCTTGACAGGATTTTATGAGGCAACCCATCACCGTCACATTCTTCAACATATTTTAATTCATAATAAACACATTTCGTCCGGTTACTCGATCGGTGAAGGTCGTTCTATATACGTATCTTAGACTATCAGCTCTTTAATCGTCTGGTGTTTTTTAGAAGAGTGTTTTATTGTTGCTGGTTTATAGTTTGCTCAGAACAATACACGGGTTCAGTGCTCAGTAAAATTGCGAATTTGTTTAAAGATTTTCTTTTATATTCGCTGAATCTAAAATCTCACTGATAATTACTCTGATAATTAATAGTTCTTCAAGCTTTTATAGAATAGCTGTCACACCAAAATTTAATATTGCAAGTAAAATAATTAATGATCACAAAATTAAAAAGCTAAGACAGAACAAATCAACTCTTGACAAGGTTTTATTGTTACAAATATTGAAAGTCTGAAAGATATAACCGAACAACGAAATTGAATTAAAAGAATTTCTTCTTTTTATGGAAACTGTCGTTAGTCGCCGGCATCTCGTTCAAGTTCTAAAGTTTTACGCTGGATCGTGAATTCAGACTTTCGAGTTAGACAATGTCTTCACCATATTTCAGGGATATTTATCATAAAAGTTTTATTATTTTCCAAACACATAAAGCGGATGGTTTATGAATAGGAACTGTTGACGTCATTCCTCGTGGGTAATGGTTAATCAAACACCCGCGGTACATATTTTATCTTGGATCTTCGACGTGTTGTTACTCTCGCGGTGAGTCAGCGTGAATATGTTAATGCATTTCCGTTCGTATATCACATTTCGTCAAATGTAATCGAAGCCCCGGTGACGGGACCATCCATCACAAGGATGTTTTCTCCTCGTTTCTTTTAAATGGAATATCTTTCAATGCAAATTTACATTCGAGTTTCATCGGTTATTAGGGACGAATCGGTTCGACTAATCGATTATACCCGGCGACATCGGATGGTAACTTTATGTTATCGCGGTAAGCTGGCGTCGACCGGCTCTCTTAGAATTATTCATGTCAAAAACATTCGTTTTAAATGGAAGCTGATTTATCGAGTAGCAGTCTGCGCAGATTGTGCGTTGGAGTGGCTCTTAGTTCTTTTGCGGCGCCATTTCTTTTTCAGTGTTACAAAGGATCGCTTCCGTTATATCGTCGTGCATGTTGGCAATAATCCGGCTCGGTTTGATGAGCCCTGTTTACGAGCGACGAGAGCGTATCGCTTAAGCGACAAATAAATCGCTGACGATGCTAAATTTATAGGAGTTAATATATTTTTATGGGCGACTGAACGTGGGCGTTGTATGAAATGTTTGAATTTGATTATGAATTTTTATGATTATATTGATTTTAAGTTTTGTGTTATATTTCCGGGATAGGCTGTGTTATGTTACGAGGGATATTTGCGTATTTATTTGGTGTAAACTAAACTTTTATGCCCGCATGGTGTGTGCGGGGCGTGAAATGTACCCGTATTGTTGGAATTTGTTGAATTTAGGCTTCAAAGCTTTCAATTGAATTCAAAGCACACATAGATTTTGATTGGCTGTGAATTCCGTTCAGGTAGTTAATTGGTAACTTATGCCGCAATCAAACAATTAATCCGTCCATCTAAGATAACGTGTAATGATTACGTTATCTTAATTAGGTTACACAGAACATGACAGGGACACTAAGTAGCGGCTTGTCTTGAATCTTGTGGTACCTATACAATATTCAAGAGTGACTGGATAATCTTCACTTCTATAGATTTTGCTTGAAATTTTGTACCTAAGTATCTGTCTGTTAATCTGATCCGTTGATCCATAGATTGTAAATGTATTTGGCTTCGTTGGTTAGATTCACTCACGGAACAAACATTTTTTATGGTTGTATTCGTTGCCATAGAAATATGGCTATTATTTATGTCCTGTTTATGTAAGTGAATCGAAATGTTTCTGAACACACCCATGAATGAGAGAAATACTTAGATTGGGGAAATACTTTAAAAAACAGGAACAGTCTTTCGAAATTAAAACATTTTTTAATTTATTTAAAGTTTACAATTGGGTGTTTGTGTATGCGAGTTTATTTTTTTTTAAACGCATCCATGATACAGGAGAAATTCTAGTGTCAACGACTTTTATTAAAAAAACACGTGTAGCTATGATAAGCTTTCCTCTCTTCTTCAAATCTTCTTTTCTTATTGGAATCAAATATAGCAGCTCACAATTTAGGACCCATTAATATTAGTAGTCATTTTTACCCGTGGTGCTAGGCATCTGGGCTTCTCCCAGTTGTAATGTCCCTTTGTGCCTATTGGCCTTGTTTTGTTCTGTCTCCTGCTTGCATGGGGGGAAGTGGAAACATATTTTGCCCACTCCTCCACTATTCTTTTCTATGATTAATTTCGTTGCAGGATCCAAGACAGGTAAATTCATTCTCCGGGACACGTCGAGCTTCATTGTCTCGGCACTTTTCTGGTGGTTGCCACTGTTGATTCTGGCTTTCAGAAGTTGCAGTGGTTTGGGAATAATGTGGTGGGTTTGTCTCAAATAAAAAAAAGGTAGGTAGGTATTAAGGTCTAGAACCCTAGACCTTATTACCATAATAACATAAAACAGAATCCTAAAGCAACTAATAATGTAACGTTGTCAGTGTCACAAACGCTCCAAAATGGGTCACAACTCACGGTGCCTCCACCATCATATCATAAAATATTTACATGTCCACAGAAGGTCAGTTTTATACAAAACCAAAAACACACAACACAGGCATATCAATTAAGTAATAATTTGAGATTGACATCGACTGTATCACTGTGGATGATGTCATCACCTTCTGCCCCCCCCCTAGCTAAGTCGCAAACGATTAACCTCAATAGATTTTCAACTTTATACCCCAGAGCCTAAAGTTGAACTCTATTAAAAAATTCCAAGCGTTATCGACTCCGCAGTGGTAGACGCCCACGACGACGGATGTCGCAAGACGATCTCCGGCCACCGTAGGCGCGGGCATGCGGGCGGCGAGTAATGGGCGATTCGTTGTCCGACCATGGTCAACGCCCGGGTCGACGGCGCATTGTGTTCCACGCGCGCCTCAAAGAGTGTCAGCATAATGACGGGGCTCCCTCTTTAGAGGGCCAAAGCCTGCCGGGGTCGCGGGTTTTATCCAATTACCGTGACCCTGGAACGTAAAGGGCTATTGAAGGACTCATTCGATGATATTACCACGTAAAAAAAAAGCGGTAACGACTGGAACGAAAGTAAACCCTATGCAATCTTCACTAGATCTTCAACTTTATACCCAAGCACATAAAGTTGAAAATCTATAAAATCCTACTCAGTGTTTGCGTGTATCGTTTGTAACATGTCTACAGGTCCTGGTGACCATATTATTTGGGGACAATCCCACCACACTATTCTCAAACCACTGTAACTCCTGAAAGCTGGAATCAAGAGTGGCAACCAGCAGATTATTATTTGGAGACATAAAATCTGCCATTTTTTGACAATTTTATATTTTGATATACATTTTTGGCTTGTTCATAAAATGTGGTATTTTAGGGTTCCGTACACAAAGGGTAAAACGGGACCCTATAACTCAAATTCCGTTCTCCGGCTGCCTGTCTGTCTGTCCGTCTGTCACAAGGCTGTATCTCATGAACTGTGTCAGGCAGTTGAAATTTTCACAGATGATGTATTTCTGTAGCCGCTATAACAAGAAATACTTAAAAAAAACCGGCCAAGTGCGTGTCGGGCCACGCACAGTGTAGGGTTCCGTAGTTGCCCATCAAAATTCTTATGCGAACTAGGTAACTAAACTGATTCACTGAATTTAATTTTAAAAAGAATTTTCAAAATCGGTCCAGGCGTCTTTGAGAAATCGGGAAAAATACATGAAAAAAAAGATTGCGACGAATTTAGAACCTCCTCCTTTTTTTGAAGTTAGTTAAAAATAGTTGACGATAAAAACCTACCTATCCCCAAAAAACATACCTATAAAAGCTGTAAAAATAAAGTTGACAAACTTACATTTGCAGTTGAAGAACATGTTCTCCGATACATTTTGTTTAAGAAAATTGTTATCCAAGTACATTTTATAAGTTGGTCGACTATTACTCGTAAAGTTGTAAAGCCTAGTTAGTCATGATAATTTTCTTTTAAACTTCGTTATATATACTACTATTGTGATTTTTTTCACACCCCCAAACATAACTGTTTAGCTGGTAGAGGGGGGGGACACTCGAGTCGAGCAAAATTTAGCACTTTAAAGCTTAATATTTCACAAACGAATTTTTTTATCAAAAAATTGTTAATGGAAACTATCAATATTTTTTAAAGACCTATTTAATGATACCCCACACTAAGGGGTACGCGAGAAAAAAAAAAAAAACATCCCCACTTTATGTGTACAGGAGGTACCCTAAAAAAAAATATTTTACGAGATTTTATTTTACCACTTTTTCGGCGCAACAAATCCGTATATTGACACCAAATTACAGCTCTCTAGTACTGTGCGTCTCTGAGCTAAACTGCGGACAGACGGACGGAAACTATAAGGGTTCCTTGTTGACTACGGAACCCTAAAAACAGAATAAAATTAATATATTTTTGATAACCAGCTCTGTTGCCAGCGGTTTCGCCCGCTACAACTCGCAAATTATCCAGTGGGAACATAATATTGCGATAAAAACTATTCTATGTGTTAATCCAGGTTATAAACTATTTATGTACCAAATTTTATCCAAATTCGTTCAGTAGTTTTTGCGTGAAAGAATAACAAACATATCCATCCAAACAAACTTTCACGTTTATACTAATAGTAGGATGTGATATTAGTAGGATGGCACGGAACGGAACCCTTCGTGCGCGAGTCCAATTCTAACTTGGCCGGTTTTTTGTTGCCCATCGTATGGAACAGACCTTCTGTGCTCATCTGTATAATGTTAATATGATACAAGGATATATTTATGTGGCGTAGACAAGGACATGTGGTGGAAGGCGATCTCGCCGAGGGAGCTCATTATAAAGCGCTAAGCCGGATCATTGCACCGCCTCTTAACACAAACGAGGTATAATAACTGCACTGAGAGTCTTGTTGAAAATCCTGCAGGTGAATAGGAATAATTATTAGTCTTTTACTCGTACTTATTTAATGGATATACAGTACCCTTAGCACGGGTTTTCACTATTTTACTTTACAGCGTCTTTCCAGTATTTACAGCGTTTCTTGTATGAAAAAAAAATGGAACAGCGCCTCTGGTGTGCGAAGAAGGAACTTATTTTTTCCTTGAAAATTGTCAATTTGAAATTGTCAAAGTTCCAGTTTTCTTTACGTCTCAAATACTGAAAACTCGTGCTATGGATACAGAAATCTAGGTGTATTGTGAATTATTTGATCAGAGAGCTAAAAAGTGTAATAATAAGCGGAGTTCTTATTTGGTTTACGTTGCTATGGAAGGCAACAGCTGAAATCAAACTGGACAAAGCCATTGTACCTTTAGAATCTATTAGAAAAGAGATTTAAGTAGTGATTTTGGTGTATTATGTACTAAGAAGAAAATTCTATTTACTTTGTCCTTATACACATACAATCGAAAACTAAGCTTTCTCACAAATGTACCTACTTCAATATGCACAATAAAATAGAAGTATTTTATCGAAAAATAATTATAAGTAACAATTTTGGTGTACAATAAATCTACCTACTTAAATTTTATCTTTTTCGTCCTGATACACCATACAATCGAAAACTAATTTTCTCACAAACGTGTACAAATAGAACTACCAAAAACAAAGCAGCCAAGACGTACTACATAATTGAAAACATTGTTAATGTGAATGGAAGTCGGGCATAATCCCGAAACAATTATGCCAAATACTTGGCAATGCCAACCCATGTGCGAGTGAGGGGTACGGCTGACAAAACGCCAAGTGACGCGCTGACACATGCAAAATTACATTACGCTGAACTGCAAACTGTCAGCCCTAAGTTCAAATTGTTCTATGTCCCACATTAAAAGGAATAACTCGATTACTTTGGGTAAACGGCGAGGGTAATCTAAAGGGGATAGTAATGTTGTGTACTTATTAAAGGGCCGTTTATTAAATCGTAACCTTTAATTGCAGTAATATGAACAACATCAACTATATTATAATAAACGCAAGTCACACGAATAATCATTATTGCACGCCATGTTCGTATGTTGTGTCCACTGACGTAAGGGTGGCGTTTACGAAGGCGGTGCGTTCACGAAGCTTGCTTGCTTCCTGACATCCCCCTTTTTTCAGCGATAGCGCACAGGTGGTACGATGGTGCGGCCGCTGCGGGTAGTCTTCTGTGCAGGCGAAGTGGAGACTTGCGGCAAAGCTGGCGGCGGCTCTGAACTCGGCTCGATCGCGCTAGCAGGCTCTGCCGGCGGTGTCGTCGGAGCAGGAGCTGAGATTGGAACAGGACCATCTGTGAACAAATCATTGTTAGGGGGTTGTTCGTCGTCTGGCGAACTCGATATAGCGGCATGCTTAAGGTGCCATGCGTTTCTACGATAGGTTCCTCCATCTTCAGTTTGTACAATATATGAGCGTGGTCCTTCTGTTGCAGGAGTTACAACCTTGGCTGGAATCCAATTATGATGGTCTTTTCTTAGCCATACTTCTTCTCCTATTCCAAACTCTTTATTTTCCTTCTTTCCTCTGTCTGCACTTTTCTTTTCGTTTTCTTTAATTTTCTTTAACTGCTTGCTTATATTTCTTATTATTTTTGGTTTGAAAAGTTTTTGATTAGTAGGTAGTAAAGTCTTGGTTCTTCTATTCATAAGGCGTTGGCATGGTGACCCTAAGTCCAATCTGGGAGTGTTTCTATGATGTAGTAATGCTAAGTAAATATCTGTGTTATCTTCATTGCATTTTTTAAGCAAGTTTTTTGCTTCTTGAACATAGCGTTCGGCTAGTCCGTTAGATCTTGCAAAGTGTGGGCTTGAGATTCTATGTTCAAAATTCCATTGTTTAGTGAACAGTCTAAATTCTTCACAATCATATTGTTTGCCTCCATCTGACTGAAATATGTCAGGTATTCCAAATGTTGAGAACCATGCTTTTAATGCTTTTATGACACTTGCACTATTTATGTTTTGTATTTCTTGAAAATCAAAGTAACCAGAGTATGCGTCTGCAATGAGTAAGTACTCTTTTCCTTTCAGGTGAAATAAATCCGATGCTATGATGCTCCAAGGTCTTTCTGGTATATTTTGCAACATGATCGGTTCCATTGGATTATCCTTTTGTATTTTATTGCATGATTTGCACTCTTTTACATAATTAGTAATGTCTTGAGTCATGTCAGGCCAAAATACATTGTCTCTTGCCAGTTGTAAAGTGCCTTGTACACCTTTATGACTCAGGTGGCAATGTTTCATTACTAGTGGCACCATGGACTTGGGCACAAGTACTCGGTCATTTTTGAAAATTATGTCATTGTATACACTTAGTGTCTCTCTATAGTACCAGTATTTTCTTAAGCTTTCTTTGACTTCTTCTATTTTTTCAGGCCAACCTCTCCTTATTATTTCTTTTAAATCTTTCAGTTCTTCATTGTTTTCTGTTTCTTTTTTCAGCTCTTCTTGGCGAGGTTTTGAAAACGGGACTATGGTGCATATTTCCAATGTCTCATTATGCATCTCTTCACAGGTAAGTTTTTCACAATCTCTACTCAGTGTGTCCGCTATATATAACTCATTTCCTTTTTTGTAAATCACCTTAGGGTTGTATGGTAATATTTGATAGAACATTCTTTGTAGCCTGGGTGGTGCCTCAGTAAGTGGTTTGTTGAATATAGTTTCTAACGGCTTATGATCACTTTCTATTGTAAGGTCTTTACATCCCCAGATGTAACTGTGAAACTTCTTACAAGCAACTAGGATGGCTAGGGCCTCCTTTTCAAGCTGACTATAACCTATCTCAGTCTTGGTCAATGATTTTGCGCAGTAAGCAATGGGCTTTGCATTTTGTATTAATACTCCTCCACAAGCATAGCTGCTAGCATCTACAGACAGCAGGATGGGAGCTTTTGGATCATAGTACCCAAGAACAGGTGGTTTTTGTAAAAGTTCTTTCAGTTTCAGGAATGCTGCCTCTTGTTCACAATCCCAGTACCAAGCTATGTTCTTCTGGAGTAGCACTCTTAAAGGGCTGGTTATCTCTGCCAAGTTTTTGATGAATTTTGAGAGGTAAGTGACTAATCCGAGGAATCTTTGTAATTCTTTTACATTTTCAGGTCTTTTAATCTTGCTGATGGTTTCGAGCTTCTCCTGGTCTGGCTTAAGTCCTTGGTGAGTAACAACATGACCTAGAAACTTTACTTCTTGTACATTAAATATGCATTTTTCTTTGTTTAGTTTTAAGCCTGCCTTTCTGATTTTTTCTAGTACTTTCTGTGTAGTCTTCTCTAACTCTTCTTTTGTTCTAGAATGAAGTAATATATCGTCCATTGAGACCTCTACATTTTTTATTCCCATAAGTAAATGACTCATCACTTGTTGGAACACTTCTGGAGCCGATGCCAGTCCGAATGGCATTCGAAGACAGGAGTATCGACCGAATGGGGTGCTGAATGTTAAGTACTCAGAAGCTCTTTTTGTAACTTTGAGTTGCCAGAATCCTCTTTTACAGTCAAGTAATGTGAACCATTTTGACCCATGTATCCTCGCAGTTATTTCTTCTACAGTATTAAGTGGGTAGTGTCTTCTCCGTAAGTTTTTATTTATTGCTGATGGATCTATACAAAGTCGAATCTTATTATTTTTTCTTACAACTACCATAGGTGAGACGGCTGGTGTAGGTTTTGTCACTGGTTTTATAATTTTTTGAGCAACCATACTATCCAATTCTTTTTTCACCTCATCTCTTATTATGTATGGGACTTTTCTAGCCGGACATATAGGCAGTTTAGGGTTATCTATCAAATCTATGTCATATCTAAATTGTTTCAGGCATCCCATGCCTTCAAATAGGTCTTCTTCTTCTTCTTTAGACAACATATCTACTCTTTTCATTAAGTTCAGTTTCACACACGTTGCTTTTCCTAATATAGGTGTAATATCTTTGTTCACTACTATAAACTTAATTTCATTTGAGTTACCTTTAATTTGTGTTTTGATATGTGTCTCTCCTATGACTGGAATCTTGTGATTTGAGAATGATGTTAGATACCTTGTGGTTGATGGTTTGATGTAGGCTTTTGCTTTGTCCGCTATGTTTTTGCTTATCACATTACACTGGCTGCCAGAATCAAGTTTGAACCTCACTGTTGTTTCTCTGGGTAAGCTTGCTACTTCATACCAGTCTTCAGTATCTAGGAACTCAGTATCTATTGAATAGACATTAAGGTTTTCGCTTATTTCTTCTTCCGAGCTCTCTGTTATATTTTCATGTTCAACGGTTTCTATTTTCTTTGTTTTGCAGCACTTAGTAAAATGATTTCTTTTGTTACATGTTTTACACACTTTTCTGAAAGCTGGACAAGCTCTTAAGCCATGTGTAGTATCACACCTTCCGCAGTGAAATGTTTCTTGTTCTTTTTCACTTTTTTCTTTACATTTATTTTGTTTGTTTGTTAATTTTCCTTTATTTCTGTTCCAGGTCACCGCATCTACTGTTGCTGCTTGTTTCATCTTGCTCACCTGTATTTTCACTTGTTCTGCAGAGTGGCAGATGTCTATGGTTTTTTGTAATGTAAGATTTGTCTCCGCAAGCAATTTTTCTCTTGTAGAATCACTTTTTATGCCAATTATTATGCGATCTCTTATGATTGATTCTTCTAAGTCGCCATAACCACAGTTTTTAACTTTACTCTTTAATTTGGTGATGAACTCGTCAAAATGTTCTTGTTCACCTTGAGTAATGAGGTTGAACATGTACCTTTCGTATGTTTCATTACTTTTTGGCGTAAAATATGCTGTGAACCTTTCTTTTATTGTTTTTAGTGATTTTGACTGAGCGTCATTTAAATTGAATGTGTTGAAAATAATGGCGGCGTCGGGTCCAATACTTATCATGAACGTCGCTACTTGTACTTCTGGCTTTTTCTTTTCAAGGTTTGTGGCAATTGCATACCATTCCCATTGCTGAAGCCATATTTTCCAAGCTACAGCAGTGTTTTCTGTACCTGTTACGAAATATTTCGGCGGCTTAATTCCGCTCATGCTCATGGCGTCATTTTCGTCCACGGCTTTGTCCATCGTGTTCGTTTGTCCCGGGTTTCGGCACCAAGTAATGTTGTGTACTTATTAAAGGGCCGTTTATTAAATCGTAACCTTTAATTGCAGTAATATGAACAACATCAACTATATTATAATAAACGCAAGTCACACGAATAATCATTATTGCACGCCATGTTCGTATGTTGTGTCCACTGACGTAAGGGTGGCGTTTACGAAGGCGGTGCGTTCACGAAGCTTGCTTGCTTCCTGACAGGGATATTAAAAATAAACTTCTGGGAAAAGTTTTGAAGAACAGGGGTCTAAAAAGGCCACTTTAGTATAAGTATTCTATATCCATTACCTGCTTGAGGAATAGAATAGAATATTCCATTTTACGAATTGTATCACCGTTTATAATAATGATTCTGCTAATGGGGCTTTTTTAGATGCCCTGAAACATTTACACTTCTACATTGAAAATATTTTTGTGGTAAACAATATAGCAGCTATAACCACCACTTTTAAGGGACGTCCTAGGAAGACCTACACTGACCTTATTGGTGACGTTCTTCAGAAAGGTTATCTGCGTAGAAGACAAGCTGCAACCAGCGTGCTTCCACGACCAGATTTATGAACATGAATGAGGCTTAAAGAATATGTAAACATTGTAGCATGTGGGGTTCTAAAGTATTTTTCTACCCCTATGGGCAAAGGCACGTATCTATGCATATCACCACACATATTTTTTTATCGTGGTTAAATCATCAAATGAGTCCCACGGCCCACCCAGCGAGACGGAGTGGGAAGCGGTCGCCTCCTTCTGCGAAGCAGTAATGCTCGTGAAGGAGGAGGCGAGACGCGAGAGAGAGAGGACAGCGTCCTCCCTCCGCCCCAACCGCAGTGGTAGGCGCCCGCGGCGTCGGACGTCAGCAGACGATCTCCGGCCACCGTAGGCGCGGGCATGCGGGCAGCGAGTAAAGGGCAACTCGCTGCCCGACCATGGACCATGCCCGGGTCGACGGCGCGTTGTGTCCCACGCGCGCCTCAAAGAGCGTCAGCATAATGACGGGGCCCCCTCTCAGAGGGCCAAAGCCTGCCGGGGTCGCGGGATTATTTCCTTACCGTGACCCCGGGACATAACAGGCTACTGAAGGACACCGTGGATTTTAGTCAGTAGAAGTCTGACAGTCCCTCCCGCCCTGCCCGGGGTTGGAGGACTCATTTGATGATTTTACCAAAAAAAAAAAACAAAAAAAAAAACGGCCCACCCAAGGTAGAATGGCATGATGCCTCTATTTCTCTATTTTAGCGAATAGTTTCTTCATGATAGCTAAATAAATCAAGGCTCCAATATATTTAGGTATACAAAATATTGTAATTTTACAACTTCATTCATTTCTTGGCGAGGCCACTGCCTCGCACAACACATAGGTACACACGGCTACATCATTTTATCGTGGTCTCAAATTGTATGATCATTCCGTATCTACATTTAACGATCAGCATGTAGGTTTTTTTATAAAGTACGTACATGCTTTTATTCAAAAACCTTTTAGCAGTAACCTGGGCTTGTAAATCGGTGTCTGGCAAATGACTACAGGCCATACCCTTTTTACATGGAACCTATTACCGATACAAACTGGGGCAGATAAACAACACACGACGCCTATCATCAATTAAAATCAAATACTGGATATTGGGTGATAAATCGTTCGATAATATTCATAATAATACTTTTATGTCATCGTATTATTGTGATACGACGATCGATGACACATAATTATCGAACTTTGGCTCAAATATTGGTGCTCATTTGAGTAACTTTGAGAAAAATATAATTTCTCTTAAAAAAGGTGCTCTGGAAATAGTTGCTCAAATGGGAATACCTCACCTATTTTGAGTGAAAACTGGATAACTAGGGATCTCGAGAAACCGACTTTTTCTCACTTTAAGACGACTTTTGGAAGATATTCTACTTACCCAGTGTCTCAGATATTCAGGCATAAATAACGGACTCATTTCCAGAGGGTTCCATGAATAAATGTGATAATAATAATTAAAGTAGGTATTCTATAAAACATAGTAAAAGAGGTTAGAGACACACTGTCTTAATTTTAGTGGTTGTTTTGACGATAAAACTGAAATTACTCTATCGATTATAAAGTTCAGTCACAGTTATAGATCGTCTGCCTAGCCTTTTCCCAACTATTGGGGTCGGCTTCCAATCGAACCAGATGCAGCTGAATATCAGTATTTTGCATGGAGCGACTGCCTGTCGGACCTCCACAACTCAGTAACTGTATGGGCAATATACGATATACATGGTAAGACTGGTTGCCAGACTTTACAGCTTCTGACTAACAGTAACGACTGTCAAAGATTTACAAATGACAGCTGGGACCAACGGCTTTACGTGCTTTCCGAGGCACGGAGGAAACTCGCTATGACAGATGGTCACCCATCCACAGTCCTACCTCGGCAAGCGCGGCTTAGCCCGGAAGATCGGCCTGTGCGGCTGTAATTATTTAGCCACGAGTCCCAGTTAAAGAGATCCAGTAAAATAGGTAACTCAGGGCTAAAGTGTCGGGTCCCCAGCATTAGTTTTAGGACTTTAGGTAAGAAGGTTTAACTTATCCAGGTCCAATTATCCCGGTTTCACTGTTTTATCATTTCCTTGCCTTCCTCACAATTCGGGGTCTCTTTCTTCGTATTCTTCTTCTCTTCAGCAGTTGCCACCTTTCTACATCATTTATACATAAAACTGCTAACGAATAATACAGCTATATTTGAACGTGACTATGCGTCATAAGTCACCGAGTATAACGCAAGCCTATGATTTTATAAAGCAATATTAATTTAGCAAATTAAAAAAAAGCTTTCATGTTACAGAATTAAAATTGTTACAAGGTTTTATTTTATTTTTTATTAGCTTAATAAACGTTTATAAAGGGATATGGTATGGAGATTAAACGCCCACATAGTAGGAATATTAAGCGAGGGTTATTTAAGAATTAATATTTTTCTCATTTCATCATTTATTAAAATTGATTACGTGAATTCTTCACGCCTGTTTCCATGAAGGAGATAGTTTACCGGACCTGCTATCTCCCATTCTTATTTTTTTCAATTCTTAGTCATGGTCATACATCAAAGATCCTACCATGAATTCTACATATTTGGCCATACAGCGTTCTTGAAATATCACGACGTTAATTTTATGGAAAATGAAGCGCCTTTAGTGTACGAACGTAACTAACGTCAAACTATTTCCAGACGGACAAAACTTAGAGACCGCACACGTCATCACATCAAATTACATTAAAAAACAGTAGTACCACGAATTTTCCGCAGCTCATAAGTAAAATATCATTCTTTCTTAGTTTGGGCTTGATGTCACGGGCCGAAGAAAACGCCCGCCGTAAGTAAGGCTGAAACTACAGGTTAATTCGTGCTTAGAGATTAGACCTCCTAAACCTCAAAGGCATGTGAAGGAATAGAGTGATCAACAGCATCCAGGGCAATAGGGGAGGACTCATTTGATGATTTTACCACCTACAAAAAGAAATACTTTTAACAAGTAGGTACAAGCATGGTAAAGATAACCAATTGAAGTCAACTTCCATAATAAAACAGTTTTCGAGATAAGATGCGCATCGTTTATATTTTGTTTCTATGTGGCGTTCTAGAGACCAAACGCGTGGGCCGATTTTGATAATTCTTACGTCAATCGATTCGTCTTAACCTTGCGAGTAGGGATGTCGATCTGAGATCGATTAATCGAAGAATCGATTTTTGGAGCCAAAAAGATCGATTTTTAAATCGATTTGTAGTACTGAATCGATTCAGTGTATCGATACTTCGCCCCTGAAAATCGACATTCGATTTTATTTTATTTTTTGGTATAAACCAAAATAGTATTTACAGTTAATTGAATGTACCCGTATTATAAGAGTGCTTCAAAAACATCGCAAGCGATGAGCAATATCTCCTGTTGGATCCAAAGAGATTTAAAAGAACCTGTAGAGCGGGCATTGGGAAAATTGTCATACAAAATTGTTGATGCCGAGCGTCAGAAGCGCTATCTAAGCGTTGCATAGCAACGCGACTACTAGACTGAGGGACTTTTTACCTATTGGTAAAAAGTTTTGGATCACAAATTTCTTCGTGATGTCCCGTCTATTGCTCGTATAATATAGTTTAATGTCTTTGGTTGGATCCCTGTAGACTTGACAGACTGTTGTTTTTAAAAAGTTTAGATACGAACACAAACTATAGATACGAAGCATTGGGAACTATATGCTATAATTATTATTATCTATTTTCTAAACGAACTTTGTAAACGAACACATTTAAAAATTATGTCTTGTTTTATACCTGATCTGATGTTGCGTTATGGTAATAATAAAAATACCTTTTAGCATTGAATTACTTACCGGATTTTACTGAAAAGAGATCGTTAAATTAAAATATTTATCTTCTTTTAAATAAAATAGATTTATATAAGGTACATTATTTATAAAATAGATTTATATGAAACAAAAACTTGAAAAAAGATCGATTTCTCAGAGATCGATCTTTTTGGCCTCGATTTTTTTGTGAATCGATTCATTCAATCATTTTCGCTAATTTTCTTACTTACGAGCATTGATTTAAGTTTTTACAAAAACTTCTAAAACATGATCTGTGCTACTGTAAATAGTTACTAAATTAGATAAAGTGACCGTAGTATGAGTGTAACCTCCAGTATTAAGATATAACTCAAAGAGCAGAGCTCATAGAAAGTTCTCGAGCAATATAAGCTGTGACGCTGGTCCAGATGGCGGCATGGAGGGATATGAGACGATGACCCCTTACTAACCAACTTCTTACTTTTATTTGATTGCCCACTTACGCGATATTGGCATGCATTGTACGAAATGATATTCTTTACTTGCGGTTCTTATTAATTGAACGAGTACCTTGATTACAGAGCTTTTTGCTTATGATAACGACGTTTATGCTAAACGAATAATGTTTGACATTGTATTTATTGTTTTGGGGTGAGGATTCACCTTCTAGCGGTCCGTCCTGGCAACGGCATCACTAGCTGCCTACAAGCTTTTTTTTTTGGTGGTCAAAATTTATGATTAATGCTCCTAGTCAGGGGCACCCGGCCTGAGTGGGACGGAAGAGGCTGTCAGACTCGTACTAAAACTAAAATCCACCGCAGTCCTTCAATAGCTCTTTTTATTCCAGGGTCACACACGGTTTGGACAGTTCTGAGACCCCGGCAGGCTTTGGCCCACTATGGGAGCTGACTGCGGTGACTGCTGAGCGGTCACACTAGCGGTGGTAGGCCTCAGCGCTCATGTACACGATGCCATTTTGACAGGCCTGTTGGTCTAGTGGTTAGCGGCCCTGACTGCTGCGCCGGAGGCCGTGGGTTCGATTCCCACCCACGACAAATGTTTGTGTGATGAGCACGATCATTTGTTCTGTGTCTAGGTGTAATTTATGTATAAAATGTAAGTATTTAGAAATATATAAGTATATTATCAGTTGTCTATTACCCATAACACAAGCTCTGCTTAGCTTGGGACTATATGGCGTTGTGCGATAGTTGTGGAATATTATAAAAAAAAAAACATTATAACTTGTTAAATGTTAAGTTATCGCAACTCCAGCCCTCAAGGTACAGACACAGCCTAGTTTGGGGACCATTATTGTCTATAAGTTAAAATAAAACTGTTAAGTACATAATTTCCTTTTGATATAGATTAAGAAAATGTTTGTAACAATATGGTTTAATAAATTATTCTTTAATTCTTAAGTTAGTTATGTCGTGTCGCGGAAAGTTGTCGTATGCGTGCCGTATTGAACCCCGTTGAGTTTGTTAAACTGACAGGCGAGGCGAATGCGATCCGAAGCGTTTTTATTTGTAATTTATGGAATTGTTTGAATCCAGTCGCATAGAAGAGCGAAAACGGTCCGATAGTCTATGTGACTGGCTTCAAACAATTCCATACATTAAAACAAAAACGCTTCGGCACGCATTCGTTTTGCCTGTCAGTTTTACAAAGGCTTAAATGATACTTATTTTAATTTTCAATATTACACGTCATCACAAATATATATTGACAATGATTTTCCAGTAATATACAGAATTGTTTTTAATCTCGTGGAGGGCTTTTGTGTAACAATAAACCATATACCTAGGTAATACCACTCACTATTGAAATTAAAACGAATTTACCATTTTATTGTATTACAATTAATCTGAGAGTGGCCGCAAAAGTGACCGAGTGAAAGAATATGCGGCAATTAATAATTATTTTTGGGCGTAATCTTCCGATAGGGTATTTTTGAATCACCAATCAATCGACATACCTTTTATGAGCTGTCAAAACACGACAGATTTTGTATAGAAAGCAAAGCAAATTGTGATTGTGATGTCACTAACTGTTAAACTCAATCTCCCTTTATTAATAAACGCGAATTAAAGTTACGCCCAAGTTATTCCTTAAAAAGTGTATAAGTAGTTGGTCTGAAGATTATCCTGGATAATGTAACTTTAAGTTTATTAATCCTTATTAGTATGGGTATGAAGTTACTTTTTAATGAAATCAGGTGGCCTCCATGAAGTCTTAATCTATTGTCAAACAGACAAGCGAAGCGAATGCGATCCGAAGCGTTTTTATTTGTAACTAGCTGTGCCCGCGACTTCGTTCGCGTGGATGTCGGAATTTAACAATGTATTTTTTAGTGCGAAGCGCTTAATTCTCGCCACGTTTTTTATAAATCATATCGTTTTCATATAATCCCTGTATTTAGAATTTATTTTTCAAGAACATTTGAGGTGATTATAATAAACGCCCTCTGTCGTTCAGATTCAGAAGAATTGCTACTGGATTAGAGCACCCATTCTATCTCATTCCATCCCACTCCATCCCACTCCATCCCACTCCATCCTACTCCATCCCACTCCATCCCACTCCATCCGACTCCATCCCATTCCATCCCACTCAGTCCTACTCCATCCCACTCAATCCCACTCCATCCCACTCCAGCCCATTTCATCTTACTCCATCCCACTACATCCTAATCCATCCCACTCCATCCCACTCCATCCCACTGCATCCCACTCCATCCCACTCAGTCCCACTCCATCCTAATCCATCTCACTCCATCCCACTCAGTCCCACTCCATCCAACTACAACCCACTCCAACCCACTCCATCCCACTCCAACCCACTCCAACCCACTCCATCCCACTCCATCCCACTACATCCCACTCCATCCCACTCCATCCCACTCCATCCCACTCCATCCCCCTCCAGCCCATTTCATCCTACTCCATCCCACTCCATCCTAATCCATCCCACTGCATCCCACTCCATCTCACTGCATCCCACTCCGTCCCACTCCATCCCACTCAATCCCACTCCATCCCACTCCATCCCCCTCCAGCCCATTTCATCCTACTCCAACCCACTCCATCTCACTACATCCCACTCCATCCCACTCCATCCCACTCCATCCCACTCCATCCCACTCCGTCCCACTCCATCCCACTCCATCCCACTCCATCCCTCTCCATCCCACTCCATCCCACTGCATCCCACTCCATCTCACTCCATCCCACTCCATCCCACTCCATCCCACTCCATCCCACTCCAACCCACTCCATCCCACTACATCCCACTCTATCCTAATCCATCCCACTCCATCCCACTCCATCCGATTCCATCCCACTCCATCCTACTCCATCCCACTCCATCCCACTCCATCCCACTCCATCTCACTACATCGCACTCCATTCTAATCCATCCCACTCCATCCCACTCCATCCGATTCTATCCCACTCCTTCCCACTCCATCCCACTCCATCCTACTCCATCCCACTCCATCCCACTCATTCCCATTCTAGTGTGAGTCTAATAAAAACCTTTTCTTTCTTTCCATTCCATCCCAAACCATCCCATTCTATTCCATAACACTCTACTTAACTCTACTCTACTCTACTCTACTCCACTCCAAACCACTCCACTCCAGTCCACACCATATTTGAATAGGTATGTAGTTTTTCTATTCCAAGCTAGATCGCGCTACTGAACTGCGCGTCTCGGTGTAAACTGACCGTAATTTTACTTCTGGGTCTGCAACACTTTAAATTCAAATATCTTTTGATAGACTTAACCGATTGCAATGAAACAAAAACTAAATTAGTCCTCAAGTTACGCTCGATCGTTATGTATAAAGGTTATCTACATTGCCTTCGTACATTTTACGTGATGGAGCCACAAATAAACAGACAAACCGACAAACCGACAAACAGACAAACAGACAAACAGACAAACAGACAAACAGACAAACAGACAAACAGACAAACAGACAAACAGACAAACAGACAAACAGACAAACAGACAAAAATTCTAAAAATGCTGGAAATGGGTTCTGTTGGTTGTCCTTCAACACCCTAGCTATTTTTTTTGGATTTTATTTTGATGTACAAAAACGATTTTTCTACAGTTTTATTATATGTATAGATTTATGGAATAGTTTGAATCCAGTCAAATAGAAAAGCGATCCGATAATCTATGTGACTGGCATCAAACAATTCCATACATTACAAACAAAAACGCCTCGCCTCGCCACACGCCCACACCTGTCTGTTTGACAATAGCTTTAAAGCGTGGGTGGTTCCGCTCAGGGAACGAGGTGGCGCTAGACGACTTTTGTAGCTCTGTCTCTTTCCCACAGCCTAAAGACTCACTCTTTAAGACGTCATGATAGGGCACCAGGGCTTCAAAAAAACTTACAAAACAGTTTTGTAAAAAACAATCAGGTTTTCAGGCCTAAAATAAAATATGAGTATAGGTTTGATTGCATGGCATGTTTTTCTGTTTCTTGCACTTGTGCATATGCATGTTCCTTTGCTGCATGTGCATATGCATGATTGCATAGGGTGGGATTGCATCCTGCAACAAGCCTGGATTTTTGTCGCGGAATTAAAACTAGATATTTTTCATAACATTTAACTAAAATAAAATGTTTGTTAAGAGAAATTATCTTTGGTTGGAATTTCGTCAATATTGGTCAGTAGTGTCCAATACCCAATTATCTTCCTACAAATCCTTGAAGGGAAAGGTACCTGTGTAGTTACATACACAGTACATGATGTTTGTTTGCTACGTTAAGAGGACCTATCCTTCCTCTCGACAGCCGAGGCTTGAAGTAGTTTCGACCCTTCCATATTTAGATCAAGTGGCGCCCTCCGTGACGTCGAACGGAGCTCTAATATTATTTAAACACGTCGCTAAAATTTTGCATAGTTCGGATTTTTGCTGGCACACTGAAGTATTAGGTAATCTGAGCGATAATGCTTATAATTATGTCTGTAAGTGTATTACGATATTTCCTTATTTGAATTGTGAATAAATGTTATAGGCAATGTGTATAATCCGGCATTGTATAGAATGCCTAGGCTTTATGTATATTGCCTAAAACGTTCAGGCAATGTATATAATACGATTCATTTTATACATTGCCTAGGTATTGTATAAAATGCCCAAAGCGCATCAGGCAATGTGTATAATGAACGACCACGAGAAGGAGACCTGATCACAGATCATGTCATTTCACTAAACTAAGTAAAATGTCAGAAAACGTCGACGGAGCAGCGCTTCGCGGTGCTCCTACTTCTGGGTGGTTTAAAAAAAATAACCACCTTCTAACCTAACCTGTCCGAGTCGGGGTGCCTACAGTCGTATTTCCGATATTCAAGTACTATAAAATTTAAGATAAGTTAAATTCCGAGGTTTTACTCATATAGTTAGTGAGCCTCTACTCGACAAGGATCCCGGAAGTTGAAATTAGGATTAGCTCTACTCGGAAGTTGAAATTAGGATTAGCTCTCAAAAGATCAGTACCTATCTAACTAAATCATAGAGAAGAAAAGTCGATTACATACATTGCCTGTGCTTCAACTGGCATTCTATACAATGCCTAGGTATTTTATACATTTCCTAGGTAAAGTGTAAAACAGTTTAAACATTGAACATCATTTCATACATTGCCTGAATGACCCCGGCATTCTATACATTTCCTAGGTATTGTATAGAATGCCTGCATTATACACATTGCCCATAACATAAATAATAAAGTGTGTCAAGCTACCGATTTGCGAGGTCACATGAAAAGTGATTTCTGATTTTACGTAATGTTGTCACGAGAATAAATAATGATTTCCTTATTTTTTTATGAAGTAGCCATCGACATATTCCTCGTATTCAATAATACTTTATCACTAGCTATCACAGTTTCCGAAAATGTTAGCCCTAATCATAATATTCTTTTTCATATGGGGTCTCATCGAGCACTTATATAACGACGAAAATAGGTGTACAGTTCAAGTTATTCGTTTCCATGGCAAAGAACCAACAAGAAACTCCATGGTTAGACACTTGATAGAAAGACTTATAGCATAGACTAAGCGTTGCGTGGAACACGACGCGCCGTCAACCCGGGCATGGTCCATGGTCGGACAGCGAGTTGCCCTTTACTCGCTGTCCGCATGCCTGCGCCTACGGTGGCCGGAGATCGTCTGCCGACGTCCGACGCCGCGGGCGTCTACCACTGCGGTTGGGGCGGAGGGAGGACGCTGTCCTCTCTCTCTCGCGGCCCGCCTCCTCCTCCGCCACGAGCATTACTGCTTCGCAGAAGGAGGCGACCGCTTCCTACTCCGTCTCGCCCCGCAGCATGGCCGCAACCAATGCCGGGCGCGAGAGGTCTCCGCATATCGCCGCTGTGAGGACACGTCGGTGCTCTGTCCAGGCGGGGTGGCTGTCTTGCACCGTATGCTCTACTGTGTCCTCCGGGCGATCTTCGCAGTGGTGACACCCGGGCGTTTCTTCCCTCCCTATCAGACACAGGAACCTCCCGAAACACTATGTTACTTAACAAAAAAAAATCCTTATGAGGAAGCCTTTCGATCGGTATTGATAAAACAACAGGGTATTTTTTTTCTCGTGTATCGACGTGTCCGATGGATGCAAGTGGCGAATTGTCGTTTGGCGTGGCGGTCTAAGGGGGAGGCCTATGTTCAGCAGTGGACGTCTTCCGGCTGATGATGATGATGATGATGATCGTGTTCAATTCCCGGTTCAATCATGTAACATAATTATTTTAACATCTATGAACGCAGTTTAAATTGTTTTTCAAATTAAATAATGACTTCTTTCAGTAAATTGTTCTAAGATATACAATATTCAAGGTACTTTCTCTCCATGTGGTATAGCCGTGGGACGCCCTGTATAACATCACGCTATCATCAATAGTAGCGGAGCAGCGGAGCTAACATCACGGGGATCAGCTGGTTTCTAATAAAGCTGCCCTATCGATTACTCTCTCTATATAGAGAGAAATAATCAATCTCTTCTTGTATGTTTTAAGATAAGATAAGATGTATTTATTTGCTTAAACATGTAACATGATACATGAAATGCATATATAGATGGTAACATAATTTTTTCAGGCCCAACATGTTTTGCCTTAGTCGGCGTACAAATGTTTTAATTTAAGGGCGCATAACCAGAAAGTTGGCAACGTCGCTAATAGCTGTCAAATATTTACAAGTTTTAATTAATTTGGCAATGTTACTGTATGAAAATAAGAAATATGGCTCTGTAGTGCACTAGAAAACTGATATAGGAATGCAATTAAAACACTGAATTTTATGTTGTAACCGTTTTAGGTGTATAAAAGGCATTTGGAATGTTTCCAAATGCTTTTTTTACGTCTAAAACTATTTATTCGGTGTTACGATATTAATTATTGCATTCCCTAATACATTTTTAGTGCACTACAGAGCCATATTTCTTATTTTCATACAGTAAATTTGTAAAATTAATTAAGTCTTGTAAATATTTGACAGCCATTTGCGACGTTGCCAACTTTCAGAATAAGCGCTCTTAAGTAAATGTACAAAATAATTTAAGTAGCATGATATAATTTAGTGCCAATCAAAAACAGTATATAATCATAAACAGTGTAACAGTACATGTTAAAACATGTTAAAAGATAAAGGCTATATTGACAGGTGGTGCAAATTGTTTTTCTCTTTCTAAAATCTAGAATGTCCCTAATGCTCAGTCCATGCTACAAGTCTATACTCTTTATAATAAACAATCACATCAGTTTGACGTTCAAAGATACATATTCATCCAATAATTCAATTACGCCATTGTATTTGCAACGTGTCAATAAATACAGAGTAAGCACAAAGGCTTCACGTGTACGTAGATATTAATGCGCGGCGCAAACAGTAGCCCCACAATTGTCATGTTACATTGTTATTACATACATTCATTTACTCGCAGAGAATGCAAAGCGACGGTCAAATAATACGATTGATTACTAGCTATTTGTTTGTGTGAAACATACGCAATACGGATTGCGCTGACATATTCAATCATCGATTTCACGTGCAATTTACCAAAACTTCGATAATGGAACTATTTGAATGTAAGCGCACCTGTAGGGTAAAACCGGGCTAGTTGGCCTAGCGTTATAGTTGTCTCGATTCTAATAGTGTATTGGACTCGCGAAGGAGGAGACGGGCCGCGTGAGGGAGAGGATAGCGTCCTCCCTCCACTCCAGCCGCAGTAGTAGACGCCCACGGCGACGGACGTCGGCAGATGATCTCCGGCCTCCGTAGGCGCGGGCATGCGTATACGGCGAGTAATGGGAACTCGTTATCCGACCATGGACCATGCCCAGGTCGACGGGCGCGTTGTGTTCCACGTGCGCTTCAAAGAGTGTCAGCATGATGACGGGGCCCCCCTCTAGAGGGCCAAAGCCTGCCGGGGTCGCGGAACTTACCGTGACCCTGGAACGTAAAGGGCTATTGATGGACACCGTGGATTTTAGTCAGTACGAGTCTGACAGCCCCTCCCGCCCTGCCCTGGGTGGGGAGGACTCATTTGATGATTTCACCACGTAAAAAAAAGTTTAGCTAGAGAAAATATAAATCGAATTTAGAAATATATAAATTTAAAATTTAATTAGTCCGTCAACTAATTAAATTTGCAATTTATATATTTCGCGCATAATGTTATTTTATTTATCTATCGCGGGTCTGCTGTTGCAGGTATGCAACTGCATGGTAAGGCAAGGTGTGATCAAAGTTTTTGTGGTATAGATGTCCTTTTCTCGGTGGGGCAATCCTTTACGTAATTTACATGGAAGACGCGGCTATCTCAGAAAAGGGTTAGATGACCCACGATTTAGATGTCCGCAACAATCATCAATACTCTGGAAATATAATAATAATAATATTCCACAACTATCACACAACGCCATCAGTCTAGTCCCAAGCTAAGCAGAGCTTGTGTTATGGGTACTGACAACTGATAAACATACTTATATATTTCTAAATACATACAAATTATAGATAAATTACACCCAGACACAGAACAAATGAAACCAAAGCACGTATACGTTTTACTAAGCATTTAACTTTTTGTACAGAAAGTAATTTCAATAAGTGCGTCAACTATCCCGGTCTTACCCTATGCTTGTTTTGTGAACCATTGTAGGCTCTGTGCACAACAGCTTCACATTTGGACAAGGGTAATTAATTGAAGTTGTGCGCCCGATAACAAGAACGGCTGCACAATGTTCCATTACACATAAGCACATGCAAATTATGTAATACCCAGGTACGGGTTATGTAATTTAGTTAACAATGACATTATAGTGTTCGATAGATAGTTATTAATAGAAATTAGTGGCGTGTAGTCCCAAAGAGGTTGTTTGGTAATGATATGTGCTGAAACTACACGGCAGTTAGCTCGTAATTACGCGCGATGTACTGCAATATGTAGCTGTTATGTCAAATTGAATATGACATTACATTAAACACAGTAATATATGGGGACTATGGCCACAATGGGTTTATGATTACGTAAATTCATATAATTGAAACTTTTTATCTAAATAAATAGTCAATCGTTTTGAAGCGAGAATAAAATTAAAGTTTTCAACAAAATTTAAGCTATGTTTAACAGTTATTTAGATAGGAGAAAGTTGGATGAAAAATATGTCAAAAAGACGAGTAGGTATCGTAGCTTTCGAAGCCTTATTGGACATGGTAACATTTACAATAACGGAACATACTATCAATTGTTGAACATTTTAGGACTGTTAACTAACGATAATAGCCCTAGTCGTGTGTTCCACCACTGCTCTCAATACATCATCGTGAGGGAACCGGCATCTCCTCGAATCTATCGTGGTGGATTACAATACATTATTTCTTACCCACACACATAGGCGCAGTAGTGTGAACACTACAGGATAAATTGCTAAATAATAATGCTAAGTATTAAGCACAAAAGTTCGTCAGTTGATTCTCCCAAATATGACAAGTCTGTTAAGCCTTACTATTACTTCGAAACTTAACACCGTACATCCTAAGGCTCCACCGATTACTATCATCCTAAAGTTAAGAACATTCAACATCACTTGCCTCCATTAAGTGACGTTGGGGGTACCAACACGAGAACATAACACTTCAGCCCAAAATACGGCACTCAAGGGCACACTGCCAGAGATAATGGCTGACGTCACGATTTTGTTTTACGATACAAATGTACGAGAAAATTGTGGAGAAATATTACATGATGCTCTGTTTATGTTATGATGATTTGTTTGACGTGTCTAAAAATACATTTCGAGCTTTAATTTAGGTACAAGGCGTGTGTCTGATGGGATTCCAATTGGCTAAATAATGATGTACATACATACAAACTTTATGGAGAAACTTCATTTTAGTAACCTTATCGTTGCCTCTTAGAAAAAAGTAGTAACATAGTTGCAGTAGTGGCATAAGCATAGTTGTAAAAATAAATGCCACAAGAGCAGCCATTCCTAAATCACAAAGAGTTTAGTCGTATAAGGGAATTTTTACACGGCATTGCTCAAGTGCAGCGGAGGAGGTTTAGGTTTTCATACAAGCTAACACAACGTGATATCCGCTACACGTGTACATTGTATGAGAATCGCCTGAACTGAAAAAAAGACGTGTGGCACTCAGGGACTGCCGCGGTAAAGCTATTGCATAGCATTTTGTATCAACTTATGCAATTATAATTTTATTTATTTATTTTATTCATGCAGTATTGCTTTTTCTTTGATATTAATTCAAGTTACATTTTGAAATATTTCTTTAAAAAAAAAAAAATATTATTATTATGGTTTTATTATTTTATTATTATTATTATATTAATAAATTAATAATTAATTAATTTTAATAATTAATAATTAATTTAATAAATTAATAATTTAATTAAATTAATAATTAAATTAAATTAAATGAGCGTGAGGTTTTTTCGTTACGGAATTTCTGGATTCGGTCCCCGCGCTCAAGGCACGCGATAGAAGCCATGCAATAGCTTAAAAAAAAAACAAACAAATTATTATTATTATTATGGTTTTATTATTTTATTATTATTATTATATTAATAAATCAATAATTAATTAATTTTAATAATTAATAATTAATTTAATAAATTAATAATTAAATTAAATTAATAATTTAATAATTAAATTAAATGAGCGTGAGGTTTTTTCGTTACGGAATTTCTGGATTCGGTCCCCGCGCTCAAGGCCCGCGATAGAAGCTATGCAATAGCTTAAAAAAATTGAATAATACTTACTTGCTTGTTGCGCGAAGACCCTTGTATGAAACAAAAGAATGGACCTGCGTCTGTGTTTCCGAACGCATTCAACCCGAATCTCTTCAAAGGTACATTGAGTGACTTTTAAGAAAGCTCACTCCATCACTGATTTGGTATTTCAGTCACTTCTTCTTTATTTCTGTTTCATTAAAAGAAAACGTTGCACCACACTAGAAATTTCTCCTGTGTTGGGTGAGTTTACAAATATAGAAACACACAAACACAAACACCGAGACCCGGAACAAGTACTTGAAGGTCATACAAATACTTAATCAGTGCTGGGATCGAAAATGCGACACTGTGACTGAGAATAGTTGTCTCAAATAATAAAAAAAAGAAAAAAGAAAATTTGAAAATACTTTCAGGGACTTAGGCCAACATTACAGAACGTCACTCAATACTCAAGCATTACTTAAAACTAGATTCAAGGCAATCGATTGGTTGAAACTAGTTTTAACTAACGCTTGAGTTTTGAGTTGCGTTCTGTAATACGGGCCTAAGAGCGTCTTTAATAACACAACGCAGTGACAAGTCATACACACTTTATCTTACGTCACAATTTTCGTAAAGTCGTCCCAATTTAATGTAGACCCTTTCTAAGTAGTCCTTTCTACGTCGTAGTTTCCCAGAGAAAGGTCTGAAATAATAAACACTTTGCTGACGTAAGTGTTACGGACGGTTCTCACCTTAGGACTAACTAGGTCGGAGTGAGGATAATTACAGCTTATTAGGAAGGTCTAACTTGTAATCTGGAGTGCCTGATAAATGCCGATTGGTAGCTGATCTAATTAGAAATGGACTCTGATTCTTTTACTACTACTTTCTTCTGATATAAGAGCGCTTTTTTTTTGTATTTTTTGTAAGAACTGAGACTTTTGTAGTCTCTTTAAAAAGTACTGTTGTATCTGGTTCTGATTGATATCTGGCCCAAATGAAGTAGTGAAAAGAAAAATATTTATTTTGTCACATACTCGTACGTACAACAAAAACTAAATAATATGAAACACAGAAAACGGTACGTAGGCTAGGTAGACGACGACTAAGAGCCAGTTGTTTGAACAGTAGTTAACTAAATTATTAGTAAAATTACTATAAAAATTTTAGCGCATGCTTAAAATATATTATGTCGTTTTAACTACTACTTTATTTAAGTACTGATCAAACAACTAGTCCTAAGATGTATAATACCAAACAAAACAATGATCCAATAAAAAATATTTTAAAAATCGATTGCTCAGTGTATAATAACACTTTCGTTCCATCAAAGAATATAACACAGATAATGATTGTTACAGAATCCAAACATGAAGGAGCCAATCGAAACACAAAAGCTAACGTGAGGTCTAGTGAACACCGGTCCCGGTGTGTCACATGTCCCAGGACACATAATGACGCGTCGCGAGCGTTTTCCAATAACAGTTAAAGTCGTGTTCTTACGCCTCATGGACCACTGCGGGTCTTAAACGGCCACTTTTAAGCAATGTTGCTAAAAATGATTCTTTAAGTGAATTTTCAGTAACGTCATTAATAAGGACCGGATTTTATGTACCTTCAAATTGGCGAAATATGCAACATAAATGCTCTAAATATGCAAATAAATCACTTAAAGCAACAAATAAATACGCAAAAATAATTATGCAAATAAGCACTTGCAACATAAAATGAACAAGTATGCAAAATATTTTTTTATTTTTCATTTCTTACAGTTTCGACAAGCCATCAGTTTTGTTTTTGAAAACTTTACTAATTGGACAACTGTCTCAAATTCTCGGTAAACATAATATTTTTATGTAAAGAAAATAATTATTTGTAATACATCCACCTTTTTCTAGTTGGATATAGTTGAAATTAATATTAACATGTCGTTGTATTATATACACTCAAAATGCAAAATCAGTCATAATAAAATGCAATTATTCAAAAACTGCATGTTATGGAAATATGCATTTGCATATAATCCGATCTCCAGTCATTAGCAATCAATCAAAATCAAAATCAAAATCAAAGCATTTATTTCATGTAGGCCAGTTACAGGCACTTATGAATTGTCATAGACAAATAAAAATGTAATTAGACATTAAAAAGTTATGGTGCTACAGTCCCAGTCACAAGACATAAAAACTGTGAAAGTACCGTAGGTGCTCATTCCAAGGAGTAGATCTCTATGGAGAAGAATGAGCAAGAAACTCCATGGACACTCTTTTTCAATCGCCAAAATTATTACAGATCTTTTGTTACATCATTCATCATCAGATGGTACATTATGTGAGAACGATGTGGCAAGTTATTAGTGTCCATAGAAAATATGTATAAAAAAGACAATTCAAAAATAAAGTTATCAATAATTAAAATAGACCGTGGCAGCTAAGGGATGACCAGTCCCAACTGACAGCGCCCGTTCACGAACATGACGCATATATCAGCACCATTCAGCTCAACCATTTTGAAGGGAACTAAATGATCCGACACACGCGCCACTATCAGCGAGACATTTGAGTGAGCATGACATACTCTCAACCGCCAGGGTCATTCAAGTCAATAAGAGACGTAGGTACTCAGTGAATGATAGCTCCGAGGTACATAGTACTCACACAATGCTGGCTATGAAACTATATAATACTAGGAAGATTGAGTCTATACAATGCAAATCCAGTTGTACAATCTTCAGCAGCTCCAACAAGAATATTAAAAAAAAACGCTATCAATATTTTATCCTACACTGTCAGGTGGAGCAGGACCAGCATGGAGCCAAGCATTATTATCAGCTATATAATCGCCTAGTTTATAATAAGCCCGCTTACATAGTGTGCGTTTAATACATGATTTAAATTTAGTCTCATTCAATTCAAGAACATTTTGTGGTATTTTATTATAGCACTTTAAACAGTACCCCATGAAAGAATAGTCCACTTTGGCGAGTCTGAAGCCCGGCTGAACTAACTGATCCCTATTTCTAGTGTGATAGTTGTGTCTGTCACCTCTCTTACTAAAAAGATGCAGATTTTTCCTAACGTACATTATATTTTCATAGATGTATTGACAAGGTACTGTCATAATGTTAATTTCCTTAAACAGTTCTCTGAGAGAATCGCGTCTACGGAGATTGTATATGGCCCTGATGGCTCTCTTTTGCAGAATGAAAATAGATTCGATGTCGGCAGCCCGTCCCCACAATAAAATGCCATAAGACATGATACTGTGAAAGTAACTAAAATAGACAATTCTAGCAGTATCTACATCGGTAAATTGACGGATTTTTCGAACAGCGTATGCTGCTGAACTTAGCCGCCCCGCAAGAGTTGTTAAATGGGGACTCCATTGTAGCCGTGCATCAAGCGTAATCCCCAGGAAAACTGTTTTATCGACAAATTCAAGTTTCTCTTGATTCAATACTATATCATAATTTGTGGTTTTAACATTTGGTAAAGCAAATCTTATACATTTGGTCTTTTTTCCGTTTAATACTAAGTTGTTTGCAGTAAACCAATCGTGGACCTGACGTAAAGCATTATTTACGTTATCTACATTTTGGGCCCGTCTATTTATCTTAAGAATTAGGGAAGTGTCATCAGCAAATAACACCATATTATTGTGAGGTTGATTTTTGAATAAATAGGGTAGATCATTGATATATACAAGAAAGAGAAAAGGACCCAATATTGAGCCTTGCGGAACCCCCATTTTTACCTTTAAACCTTCCGAATTCACACCATTTATCTGAACTTGCTGCTGTCTATCACACAAATAAGATTTTAACAAACTAATTGCAAGTTTACCTAGACCGTAATGCTCAAGTTTAAAAAGCAAAGTATCGTGATTTACGCAATCAAATGCCTTGGAGAGGTCACAGAATATTCCTATGGCGTCTTGTGCCTCTTCCCATGCAGTAAATATGTGCTTCAATAGGGTGACACCGGCGTCAGTTGTACAACGTCCCTTGGTGAAACCATACTGTTGATCATGTAAAATTTTATTGGTGTTAAAGTGGTTAAGCATCTGATCAAGCATTACCTTTTCAAAAACCTTGCTAAAAACGGGCAACACGGATACAGGTCTGTAATTATTAGTGTCTTTAGTGTCTCCGGATTTAAAAAGAGGTATGACTTTACTGAATTTCATTAAGTCCGGAAAAACTCCTTGGTCTACACATAAATTAAAAATTAAAGCCAAGTATGGTGCTATAGTCTCTACTATGGATGTACAAACTTTGATTGACATTCCCCAAAGATCTTCTGTTAGCTTAATTTTGATTTGCCGAAAAGCTTTAATAACCGTCATGGGGTTTATGTGCTTAAATACAAATTCAGCCGAGCAGCCAGACACGTTTGCCTTTAATAAAGCAATTGCGATATCGGGAGAGGAGTTTAGAGCCTCCGTGGTCTTTAATGGTATATCAGTAAAGAAATTTACAAATTCTTGAGCTACATCTCGATTTGAACTTATAGGACCATGTGGTGTCTCCAACGTATACTTGGTGCTCCGTGTTTTTTTCCTGCCAGTCTCATCATTTATTACTTTCCAAACTGTTTTTATTTTATTATCTGATGTTTTGAATTCTTCTAATATTAGTAAAATGGTGCACAAGCAGAATTGTTTGTCATAATATCTTAACAAAGACTTGGGTCTTTATAGCGTGACTAGCTGGTTAAAATTACAATACTCTCTAGAAGAAGCGAAAAACAATTTGTAGGACCCTCTTTCTTGCACGACATACATAATTTCTTTGGTAATGTTAAAATTTAAACACTTTTGTTTGACATTTTCGTTAGGAAAGGTTCAGTCCATGCTAACAGTCTATGTTCAGATATGACCTGCTTGTGTCTCTTTATGAATATTAAGGCGCTCCCTCACCGCGAGCATTCACCGTAATGTAACACAAAAGTGCGCAATTTGATGCTCTATTTCCTTCGAATGTTCGAATGTGTAACGTTACATTACAGGTGAATGCTCGCGGTGAGGGAGCGCCCTTAGAAGAACATTGCAAATGACGTTCCTGGAGTTCACGAAGTGAATCATTAAGAATATTGCTAAGCGGTCGTTTTAGACCCGCTCGTGGCATGCAATGTAACGTTAAGTTGCGTACAATTCAATCAGCTTCTTCCCACTCAAACTTGGCTCTTACTGCCAACTTTCTTTGACTGGTTCCTTAATCGAGTTGCCGTTAACTTTATAAAATGCGCCCGTGTGCCTGGTTTATGTTTTCTACGCTGGTTAAGAGCTTTTCAAGAGTTTTCGTATTCGTTAGCAAACTTCCTTAGTTGATGACGTGATTGAAAGTACTTTTTTTCTCTTGTTTAATGTAATAATGATTGTACATTAGTTGGGTTAAAACTTTTTAGCGTCAGTGTCCTTGTGTTGGTTGGTGAGACTTCATCTTTTGTCCATGCTTATAGATTTCTGTAAACTTTCAAGTTCTGTCGGATATTTTAATTTTTTTATTTGTTTTTTTAATTTGCGTCATACTTTAATTCAGACACATTAACAACCCCACATGGAAGAACTATTTATTTATTTATTTATTTATTTATTTATTTGCTTACATATACACAACACTGATTAGTAGGCATGCATTAAAATTTCATGACTCAGTGTTAGTACATGCACCCTGTAAGGGCACTGCAAATTTTAAGCAATAAGTACTTATAATTATCAAATATGGTTCAATAAATTATAAAATGTTAATTGTCGATACTATTTTCAATTCAATTTCAATTTATAAGATTAAATAATGCATGTCATTTAAAATATTACAATTATCAATAAACATTCTGATACAATTTTTAGGGTAGGTAAATTTATTCTTACTTTCTAAGTTATGTCAGCTTGCAAGGTCAGTAAATACATTAATTAATACAATTTGTCGTCAGCTATAAATTCGTCGACTGTATAGTAGCCTTTCTTTTTTAGCAGAGATTTCAACTGTTTACAAAATATAGAATCTTTAGATAGGGATTTAAAACGCTCTGGTAACTTATTATAAATTTTAGCAAGTCTTGAGTATGGGCTTCTCGCTATAAATTTCAACGTCGTGATAGGTAGTATCAATCTATTTTTGTTCCGCCGGTTATAGTTTTCATACAGCTCAATATTTGATTTGAAGAGGTGTCGATTTTTCCTAACAAATAAGCAACTTTGGAGTATATAGATAGCTGGTAATGTAAGGATTTGTTGTTTAATAAAGTGTGGCCTACAACTATCTCTTTGGTCAATGTTCATAAGTATCCTAATACATTTCTTTTGTAGAATAAAGAGGTCACAAAAATCGGTGCTTTCTCCCCATAAAATAATGCCGTAATTTAGCCACGAGTAAGCATACGCATAGTAGGCAGATAAGGCAGTTTTATAATCTGTGTTACGCTTCAGAACGCCTAGTGCATAGATAAATTGGGACAGTTTAGACTAGTATTTTCTATATGTTTCTTCCAATTTAAGTTTGAGTCTATCGTTACGCCTAAAAGCGTGAATTCATTTACTTCTTCCAAATTTAATTGTTGTGTTAGTATATTTAGATTTAGTGGTGCTCTTTGGGAAGTTCTGAACTGACATATTTTAGTTTTAGATAGATTTATTTCTAAATTGTGTGCTTTTAACCACTGTTCAGTGTCAGTGAATGTTTTGGTGATAGCTAAATGATCAATATTTGCTGGCGTTTTAAATAATAACGAGACATCATCAGCGAACAATATACATGACGAACTTATATTTTTAGGCAAATCGTTCACATATAATAAAAAAAGGGGGCATCCTAAAACACTTCCTTGAGGTATTGAGGTATTAATCGTGACCGTGTCTGATCCTATGCAGTACGTTTCATTCTTGCTGCTATCGAAATATTCTAATTCTACAAATTGGATCCTGTCTTGTAAATACGATTTGAACCAATTAAAAGCCTGTCCTCTAATGCCTGAATCAAATATTTTTTGTAATAGAATTTTATGTGACACTTTATCGTACGCTTTCGTCATATCTAGGAATAGTCCAATGGCGTACTTACGTTCGTTAATACAGTTATAAATATCTTGTATGTAGTTGTAAACTGCTAAGGTGGTTGAGCATTTTTTCCTAAAACCAAATTGATTTTTACTTAAGATATTATATTTTTCCAAAAACTTATTAACTCGAATTGCCATGGCTTTTTCAAAAATTTTTGAGAAAGTAGGTAGTAGTGCAATGGGCCTATAATTACTGGGATTTTCTGGACATCGACCCTTTTTCGCAATTGGGCGTATTTTTGCTATTTTAAGCTTTTCTGGGAATTCTCCCTGGTCAAAAGAAATATTTATTAGTTTAGTGAGAGGTAAAGTTAGTTCCTTAGCGCATGTTTTGACTAAAAGCGGTGGGACATCATCCACTCCAAAGCTACGCTTGTTTTGCATATCGCGTATTATACTAAAGACTTCTCGCTCGGTTACCGGTTCAATGTACATGGAGTTTATTGCGGGCATGTGCACCGAAAATTTCGACGTGGCACACGGCGGCGCTTGCGCCGCTGCCGCCGTGCTTTTATTATCTGAACCTACCGATGCAAAATAATTATTAAATGCGGTGCTTACTTGCTGTGGATTTTTTAATACCATGTTATCTAGTTTTAAAGTAATGTTCTTTTGTTTTTGTTTACTTTTATTAGGTTTGGTAATGTTATTGATGACAGACCACATTGTTTTCGTTTTATTTTTTGATGCGTTCATCTCTTTGATGTAATTAAGTTTTTTTGAAATTTTAATACTTTTCTTTAACATTTTGGAATATTGTATGTAGTGTTTTTTAAATATGGTGCTATTTAGTTGATTTGAGATAATTCTAGTCAATCTTTTATTTTTACATGATTTTTTTAATCCTTTAGTGAGATAATTGTTTGTTTTGTTCGGAATTATTGGAATTCGTTTTTTTGGTATGAATTTATTCAAATTAGTTTGTATAATGTCGTGAAATCTGTTATAATTGTTATTTATGTCCAAGTTTTGATTTAAAATGTCATTCCAGTTTATTTTAATTAATGCTGATTTAAAATTATTCAAATTAATACTGTTAAAATTTCTTTTTGTAATGTATGATGTCCGTTTAATTATTTTCCTATCATTATTTCTTAGTGTGTATATTAAGCTATTATGATCAGAGATACCATTGTTATTTACTGTTATTAGATATTCTGTATTGCTATCATTTGTAAACAACAAATCTATACAAGAGGATGTTAATTTTGTGGTCCTTGTAGGGGCTTTGACAATTTGGTGTAGATTTAGTTCTTTTAAAATATTGATAAGTTTTTGATATTCCCTTGATTTTTTAAAGTAGTCCAGGTTGAAATCTCCGGTAATTATGATGCGTCTGTTTTTATATTTTAATTTAATTAGCTTTGAGAGTTGATTTAGAAAGTTAAAAAACTGTTCTATATTACGATCAGGCCTGTATACAAGAATAATAATTAATTTTGGTGAATCAACTTCTATAGCACAACATTCCACCACATATTCGACGGATAGGTTATTAATGTCACGCAGTTCTTTGCAATTCATGCCGTTCTGTGTCAGGATAGCAACTCCACCGCCTCTGTAGTTTTGTCGACAGAAAGCTGAACTGATGTCGTATCCATTTACTCGAATTATATCTTGTTGGTTATTACGTATCCATGTCTCTGTAAGGCATACTATATTATATGGTTCTTTATCCAGGAGGCTCTCAATGATATGTGTCTTGTTTTTGATACTTTGCACGTTTTGGATCATTATTCTAAATTCGAAATGTATGGTCTGCGGTTTTTTGATGGTTTTCATCTACTTGGCTAGTATTAGGCTGTGAAGTAGTAGATGATGATGCATCAGACATAGTTTGCGATGCAGCCAAGGTGTGGTTCAACAGTGTATTTCTATGTGTAGTTTCATTGTAGGTTCTGTTTTCCCTGTATTTCCTTCTTTCGTTTAGTGCTTCTGGATTTAGGTATTCTGAAATATGGAGACCTTGTCTTTTCAAAAATCTTGCCTGTTTTATAATGTACGTCGTCATCCTTTTGCTTATAAGCTCAATTAGTATTGGGCGTTTTAAACCATTTCTACCGATTCGGCGTAATTCTTCAATATAGCCTGATAGATCTATGTTCAGCGTGTCTTTGAATGCGTATATTATTCTATTCTCAAGTTCTCCTTCTGATTCCGGGTAGTATTCGTTTAGGCCATAAATAACAAATCTTTTTGTGTTGTCGTTTTTTCTTAAGTCTTCGTTTTGTAGTTTGTCAATTTCCTTTTTAAGCTTATCATGTTCAATTTCCATTTTCCTTATTTTTTCATTTACGTTTTTTATGTCATTTTTTAATGAAGTCTGCTCCAAGTGCAGTATCTCTGTAGTTTGGGTAATTTTTTGCTCTAATTTGTGTAGTGCTGCATTGATTTCACTCTGTACTGTTCCTTTTATTTCGTTCAAAATTGATGTTTTATTCTTTTCTAGTTTTTCGTCTAATAGTTGGCTTATTTGTAGTAATGTGAAGGAGTTTGAAGTTTGTGAGCACAACTGTGGGTTTGTTATGCGCGCAGGAGAGTTATTGTTTATGGTATGCCCCAGTATACTGTGATCTTCTTCCATCTGATCGTCAATGGACATTGTAGTTTCATTAAGCTGGGCTAGCGGTTGTTGCCGAGCGGGAGTATCGTCGTTCTTAATTCGTTTTTTGGCGTTTTCACAAGAAGGGCAGCTCCAGGAAATTGTTAGTTTGTGCTTGTTTTCGGTGTAAAAAGATGTTGTCATGTTTAAGCATCGATAATGATAAAGATGTTTTTTGCAAGTGAAGCAACGTAGTAGTTCGCCGCGTGGTATTTGCTGTTTACATGCCTCGCAATTCATTTTATATTGTTTTATTTATAACTTGTTTTCCAGATAGATTCCTTCTTCAATGCGTCAGTGTCACTCAAATAATGTTTAACTTTGGTTAAACAAATTCAAAAAGACTATAATGCGTGAGCGCGGTTCGAACTCGAGACACGCTTGCTTCTCAGTCGCGTCTCACAACCGCTGGGCCAATTGAACATATGAGTGTGAGTCACAATTTGGTATTAGTTGTCGGTGGCGATTTTATGAGCTTATGGTACGCGGTGGGTATTTGATTACTATATAATTGTCAAATAACCGTCATATGTTTTCTTGTTCCACAATTAGTTTATATTTCACTTAATTTTTGGTGTAATTTCTAATCACACAGACTTCATGAAGGTCACTTTACACGTATTTTACAATTATAGCACTTGTTTATTGTTTGTTTATGTCGTATGTTCACTGATATTGCTGTACTCTTGTGCTTGATGAACGTTGATACACTCAATTTTTTCTTTTGTTATTACTACACAATTAGTGTTTAGAATGCGTAGATAACAATGCCACTCAGGTATTACTTAATGTTTAATCTGATTAACTTGATTTAAAAACTTTTGAGCACTGATATTAATTTTACAAAAAGTATATTATGAGAGCTTTTGATTTCGCGTTAGGCTAGAAGAAGCGCCATCTAGCGCTTTTTTTATAGGCCATACAAAATATTAGTACCGTGAGGGAATTGAAATGGCTACACGCAGCGCATTAGTCGATCGTTCAACTACTGCACAATGGCGTCGTTAAAAAAATAAAACAGTAATTTAATTTAAAATTATTGTTTGTTTCAATCTTACAATACGCTCACATTCCCGAAATTTGAATTAACTTTCGCTCATATACATTGCTGTAATTTCGCGTTCACATTTAATCACAAAGGTGTACATAATGAACAGTTTACCGAACTATTTCGAGCAATAAACCATTCAGTTTAAATTAACCCACATAGTAAATTACAAACATTGAAATATACGAACTAAACTGCGGTACTATTTAAATGTGGGAAAATTAACTGGGCAACGATAATATTAAGTCTATTAGAGTCACGAAGTACATTGCTATAACCGCTCGCTCTCATTAAGGTGGGTACTGACTGGTGTTACGAGGCTGATAAGGTTTTGACAAATAGCGAGCTCGGCGGTATCGTGGCGCCGCGCTGGTGCGATGCAGACTCGAGTTTGGCGGGTCGTAAGCGCGGCTCAATAGTCGCACCGTCCGCGCCCGTAGAAAACACGCCACAGGCTTGCGCCCCGTCAGCATCGCGTAGCGCCACTGGTTGTCACAGAATCTCTAGTACTTCAGCGCTGACTTGAAGACCTGACACGCACGTGGACCTGGCGCGCCAAGTGAACACATCACGCCGCGCTCCCGCGCTATCCTTGGTCATCATGTCTAGATTGGCGTGGCGTGTTTTGTGTGACTTACATAAATATGTTCATAGTAATTAAGAGGATCGTCTACCGAGCGCTCGTCCATACTAAAAGAGAAAACTGAAAAAAACTAGGTTTATAGGTTTTCTCTTTTTCAAAATGTATAATAGTTTGAAAGTTACAGGCGCCTAAGAGTAACTTTTGAAAAACAGAAAACCTATAAACCTAGTTTTTTACTGTGTCAGAAGCATTCTAAAAAATCATTGAGATAGGATAACATTTAGGGGTAGGAAAACGTTTTCTCTTTTAGTATGGACGAGCGTTCGGTAGACGATCCTCTTAAGCACACATCACGCTGGTCGTGGGACGCACGAATTATCGTGACCCCGGAACGTATAGGGCTATTGAAGGACGCCGAGGAATTTAGTCAGTACGAGTCTGACAGTCCCTCTTGCTCTGCCCTGGGTGGGAGGACTCATTTGATGATTTTATCGGGTAAAAAAAAACACACATCACGCTAGCGTCGCGCCGCGCCAAGCTTTCTGTTGGGCAAAGCCTTTACGCAGCGAGCGTTCCTACAGTCAGTACAGCAGTACAGGGAAACAAGGCGCTCGCCACCATCGACAAGCAGCTCGTTGCTCGCAGCGAATGTTACATTACGGCCCCTAACGCCAGTCAGTCCCCACCTTTACAAGAACGAATGAACTGCAATTTGGTTGCAAATGGATTGAATGCAGCTGCACTAGTCGCTGCCTATAATGTTCAGCAATTTCTTCATTTCACGTTCCAATAAATAAAATATGGAACATCGGTTTGGTGGAATTTAGCTTTGGTTAGCCAAAGGAAATGAAAATGTAAAGCAAACTTACTTATTATTTTTTTAACTACATAATGTAACACAATACATACCTAATGTACTGTTGAAGCAATGGTGCACGTGTGAATTTTTTAAAAGAGATTCATAACCAGTACGGTTGATCGGAGTCGCTGATAATTATGGTTGCTGCGCTAAGTGCATCAGGTTCAATTCCTACAAGATAGATGGAAATGGATTGGCTTAAAGGTTGTTCCGGGATTGGCTGTTCCCGTATGTAAGTTAAAATGTTTGTTAATGCTTCCACACTAGAAGTAAAATTACTAGTGAGGGCCAAAGTTTAAAAAAATAAACATTATTATCCCAGCCAATTTCCCAGCACGCGTGGCAAAATCCATTCTATCTCTTTTCTAACAAGAATAGACAAAGCTATTTCAATACAATTCTAAATTTTATTGTCCAGTTATGTAACGACCCGTTGACAACTGAACCATAGAAACATTTTCTGTCATTTTATAATTCAGTATTTAATCATCGTCATGCTTAAGACGGCAGATATCGTTTTACATTTTATTATTTTGTCTATTCTTTCGAAGGCAAAACCCGTTTCAGTTGCAGATAGTTTTGTCCATTTTCATCCCATAAAGAACCGTGTTGCGTCAACCCCAAGTAAAATGGGTTAATGGTAGCCATACACCATCCTGCCTATCGTATGACGCTTGCAATTGTTTCAAATTGGCAGTTCGTCCATATACACCATACTGCCTATCGTACGATCGATTTGACACAACTTCAAATCTGCAGCAGCGATGCCAACTTAGCAACTTTATAGCTAGATCTAGCTATTATTCGGTGACCGATAGCTACAAATTTATAAAATTGTAGCTGTCGTCACCGATTATTAGCCAAATGCATCACTGCTGCCGATTTGACGTTGTGTCAAATCGATTTGATGACCTATCAAATTGGCATGTCATGCCATCAAATACAACAAAACAATTGCAAGCGTCAAATCGATCGTCGATAGGCAGGATGGTGTATGGCTACTATAAGGGAAGAAAGATGATGATAAAAGAACACTAGAATTGTAACGCATAACGGAACACCTTCGAGTCTTTTTTTATCGTCGTAAAATAATCAAATGAGTCCTCCCATCCAGGGCAGGACGGGAGGGACTGTTAGCCTTGTACTGACTAAAATCTACGGTCAGTCTTCAATAGCCCTTTGCGTTCCAGGGTCACGGTTGCCTGATGAGACAGTCTCGCGACACCTTTGAGTCTGAATGCGGAAATCGGGAGCTCTCAATACAAACACTAGAATATCAAGTTCTTGAAATCTTATTATGATACTATTCTAGTTAATATTATATTATATTTGGAAGAGATAGACAAATAAATTGGTGACGGGGGTTATATCCAGCCTTCAAGTAATAAATTAATTTAAAACTTTGTTCGTACAAAAGATTCGAAATCGAAGCGAGTCCAATGCAATGGCAACATTATTTTCAATGAACATAGATTGATATTTATTTTTGTCGCCTTCATTGTGAGTTATAAGGTGCGGGGACACGTTAAAAGAACTCCGCTGTATCTACAATCTAAGGAGTTTGCAGTAACAGGGAATTCTAGAAATGTGTTCTTTCAGATGTTGCAAGTATAAAATGAAATAACGTTCGTACCAGTGAAATAAATACATATTATAGAGACTGATTTAGTATTTGTATATTTCTTTTCGAAACAAACAATTTGAAATGTAATCGGACGTTTTTTTTTTAAGGTAAATTATTATTTATATATATATTTTTTTAACGATAGGTTCGCATTAGAATATATTTTGGTATTTTTGCAATCTTCCATCTTGTTCCAAGAATAAATTCAAACGAATGCGAATTAAAGTCTTCTGAATGTTTTGTAATAAAGTAAGTATAATGTACAAAGAATAATTTAGTCTCCGAGTATTCAATGCGTAGTTGGATTTACAGGAATCAATAACGTTTATTATGCTTGTATTATGGCTCGTTTTCCATCCCCCATTGTCTTCTGATAATGAGCCTCCTTACAAATGTGTGCCTAAAAGCCTTTTAAAAAACCATCGGAAATATAATGGTGTATTCACTCACGCATTACAGAACATCCATAAAACAAATGTATATAAAGGTGACTACATAATATATCACACACATATGTGTTAAGAATTTATTGTAGCCTTTAATGTTATAGTTTTTACGACGCACCTTCGATTCCCCATTCCAGTTTTATGAGTTAGAACTTTTTATTGGTCAGAAACATTTAGCAGTGTAATATTAGACCGTTTACGTAAATTCGTAAACTTCCAAACAATCATTTTGTTATTCCCCTTCGTAGCTGCAACCATGAAAACGTAGTTTCAGATTTTACGTCTATGGGTTTAGGGGAAGTAAGCGTATAAAACGTGGAACCTATCTGCGACGCGGTTGCTGCTCGCTAGTCGAACGCGACCACGAAACTGCTTTCGGGTTACAATCGTATCTCAGGCTCCGAGACAAAAACAAATGGAAGTATTACCGGAGACAATCTACATTTAAATGGATCTTTTTCCTCAATTCGTGCGGAGTTTGGTGATAGGTATCACCGTCACCGATTTATTTTCGCCGAATTTACATTTGGGCGGCCGTCACCGTTGTCGCTCTGACATACTACTTTGAGTTGTGTCTCCGTTAGTGTCAACGACTTGCATCACCGGCGACAATTTATGGCTTGATCTGTACTCGCGAAAACGCAAAAAGAATGAATGCAACGCAATTTTTGTTGATTGCAGTTGTTGCTGTTAACAAATAGCCATAAATACGGCTGTAAACTTCGTGTTCCCAGCCGTTTTCATTACATCATTCGACTAAAATTAACTTTGAATTAAATACGTCACTAACAGCCATACTTTCAATGACAGCGACCACAATGAGCACCAAACAATAGAATTAAAGAAACGTTTAAGAAATCAACATTAACGTAATGTAGGAGCTTCGGCCGCGGGGTGTTGAGTCACAATCGCACGCCGTTATTAATTATTCCGATGTGAATAGAGCTTCGACAAAAGGCATTAACTGTGCAGATAATGGCATGGCGGAGCTTCTCCGAGCGGCTTCCGCTTCCTCGTGGGACGATCACTCATTGGTCGCCACGAGGCGGGGAAAATGAGCCGGGTACAACACTACTCGGCTCACAAGCTTCAGCCCAACACTACCGCCTTGCCGCGATGTGTCAGCGTTAAATTATGACGCATTCGCACTCATTCTTCCACTTATTATGCCATTTACTTGGGAGAGGCTTTTCGTGTGTATATTTTGTATTGTACGACGGAGATTTTCCGCTACTGTCTTATAAATAAATGTATATGGAGATGTTGATACGTTATGGTTATTGTTATTTGTGTGGAGTTAAGTAAATGAAGTAAATGCTGCATGAACTCTTCTTCAACTAAAATGATTACTCTTACAGTAATAATTTTAGTTGAAGAAGAGTTCATGCAGCAGAAGCAGAAGGTAGATTGTCAAGTATTTGAAAGAACGAAGAAAAATTTATATTGTGTACAAAATAATAGCTTTTCTTTTCACAATGTGTAAAAGAATAAGGAAGTGCAGAGTCTGAGGCGACATTCTCAAAGTCTCAGACAAAGTAAATAGAAAGCATGTATAAAGTGGGATTCGTTAGCTATTTGGTCAGTTTATCGTCCTCGCAAACTAGATCAGGGAGACGAATCGCAGCGGATTGCCGTTTATTTTGTCGACATATTACCCTCTTAGTTAACTGACTGAGAAGGTTAATCCAGCCCGATGTCGAGTTTACTAATTAGTGTACGCTGTACTACGGATAATCTTTACTAACGTCACCAGATTTTCACTAAACTCAATTATTTTAAGTCGCCAACTGGTTTACGTCTCTGTCCTATTGTAAGTTATAAACATCTTGTTAAACTCTAATTTCGACTGGTAGCGAGAACTTAGGAGCGCCTGCACCAAATTGTATTTTTTATGTGTTTGTAATTTTAGGACAAGGTTTGTAAAGAAAACATTTTTAAAAAATCCACCGTGAAGGTGGTTTGACAGGACGGTAGTTTCAAGATAATTGGCATTGTTAGTCAAGACGGACATCTATCTAGTATTTAAAGTGAATGTTGTACATCCCTACATTACCATACAAACTGTCATAAAGCAACATGGCAGCTTTATTGATTTACACGCGGTTAAGATGTCGCCAGTAAAGTGCATTTAAACGCGAGGTCATCCATCGTCTTTAGTGTGCACTGTGCATAACCATTAAGTGTGCCGTACTTTATAGCAGCGCGCAACTTGACTGTGATTTGTGAATCGTTTGTCGGCGTCGCACTCTGTCTGCATCTTACATTGTAACACTGTGTAATTACAATATGAACTAAACAAACTCCCACTTTGTACATCACCAGATAAAAACAGCTTCAACAGCGAAACGAATAACGTTTATCCTTACAAATGGGATGTTTTCACGTCTAACGAGAGACGACCCAGCAAATGAAGAGCCGTGACAGTAAACAACTTTACGTGAAATTGTTGAATGGAAAGAAATTCGAACGAATAAGATTATGAGAGATCTAATTTTTTTCGCGAAACGTCGGAACAAAATTACGAGTCCAAATAGAATAAAGTCGATTTACAAATCTTTACACTGGCCAGTGCAAATACGAAATACATAATTGTGTGTCGACGACGAAATGTTTTCGAATCTGTACTGTAAATACTGCCCCCCAAAATGATTATTTGAACGAACAATTAACATTGGGACCCGTCAGTCCGTTCGTAGTGATAATTCGATTAGCAAGCGCGTCAGGGGTGGTAAACACGCGGCCGCTTACATACGCCTCTAGCCGTACCTACACTACCTACCCCTCATTAGCCCTATAGAAATGGAAGAATCGATACAAAAATGTTTTACGTAAGCGTGTTGAATTGACGAATTGGGTTGGAAGATTTTCGACAGGATTGAATTAAAACGTGCCACCAATGTCACCTGCTTCACAGAGAGCGTGATCTCTTTACATAATAGGATTTACTTGGACGATCTTTACGGTTTTAATTAGTAGCGAGGACCAGTTACTCAGTGAGGACTCGATGCTTTTTCTTTTTTGTCTATTATTCATGCAAATGAAAAAAGAAGGATTAAATGATGACGTGGTGTCTAACAGGGGAGAATGGAAGATGAAAACGTGTGTTACAGACCCCAAGTAGATAATTTAAGGGTAGAAAGATGGTGATGAATCATGCAACTGTCATTTGTCTTGTCAGCCTACGGTACTACAGATGCACCTTTCATAACACTAGTAAGGAAGGCTGCATCCCGTATCATCAATTTCCTGATTCGACAACTAAACAAGAACATGCCATTTCGAATATATGCAAGGAGTGTTCACAAGCTGCTCATTTGTGGTGCTGCGTTCAGATCAGAGGCAGCGGAGCGCGCGTCGCGACTTGCCGACAAGCATCCCTTTGTTTCAGCTTCCCTCACGCTCTTGTGCTCACACGCTTAATGACTTAATTGCTGCTCGAAATAACGACTGAAAAATAGGATTCTTGTACTCGTCTCGACATTTTGGTGGGGGAGAAAAATAAGTTTTTTTCTTTGTGTAGAATGCTTTTGATGTCTGGTGAAGGCAGACACTCGGGTACAAAGGCTTAGAGCGGGAGCCAGGCCAAAATATCGTTAGTGATTTCTTCCCAAGCCATAATTAGTAGACTACTTAAGGGAGTCATATCATAAAGATTTGTGGAAGTCAGCTGCTGTTCCGTTGGTGGGATAAGCAGCAATCGCCGTTCAAACACGTAGAAAAAATATTTTTTTTTAGTCATTTCCTCCCAACTGAAATCTGGTTTATATTGAAGATTACCTTGTATCACGAAGAATAAAACCAATCAGCCGACGGTACCATGGTGGAATACACGTCAGCTGGTCACTCGAACATGTAATTTTTTATTTTATTTTCAGTGATTTCCTCTCAACCCAAATTTAACCTGATGAAAGTTTACATGTAGTTATGGCTAAAAGCAGACGTCAGCTGGCTGTATCTGGGTGGAAAGATCGTCAGCTGATACTTTGAAAATTACAAATAGGCCTAAGGCTCTCAGCCTAAATATACATTTAGTTCAAAGTTTTCAATTCCTCCCTACAGAAAACCTGTTTATAATGACGTTTACTCAATATCACGATGAAAAAATACATTCAGCTAATGTTTACAGACAGTTATGGATCAAAATACAGAGTTATTCTTATTAAACTGGGCATCAGGAAAATATGTAATTCCGTAAGAGATACGAAAAAACATAATTAGATAACTTTAGCTCTTTTTTCAGCATAAAATTTTTGCATTTTTATTTTTTTTGATCAAGTGTGAAATGTCCACTAAAATGAATTCGCTAGGAACAATATTTGGATTATACAAAATGTGCAATACCTTAAAAACTACTTAACCGATTCTCATGAAACAAACTGTACAATAGTTTTATAACAAGACCAACACATTAATATTAGTTCCATTGCAATAACCCCATAAACTAAAAATTACATTTTCAAGTTACGTAATTATGATCAACATAATTATCAAACTTTAGTACAATTTTCTAGTTAGTTTCGTTAAGATATTATGTATTTTAATTAGGTCTAATAAGGAAAATACAGTATTCTAATAAGAATTTAGCACTAACAAATAACATAAAAAAAAATCAGATTAGAAAAATATCTTAAGAGATTCTCCTTTTTTTTTTTTTTTTTTTTTTTTTAGCGTGGTAAAATCATCAAATGAGTCCTCCAACCCCGGGCAGGGCGGGAGGGACTGTCAGACTTCTACTGACTAAAATCCACGGTGTCCTTCATAGCCTGTTAAGTTCCGGGGTTACGGTAAGGGAATAATCCCGCGACCCCGGCAGGCTTTGGCCCTCTGAGAGGGGGGCCCCGTCATTATGCTGACGCTCTTTGAGGCGCGCGTGGGACACAACGCGCCGTCGACCCGGGCATGGTCCTTGGTCGGGCAGCGAGTTGCCCTTTACTCGCTGCCCGCATGCCCGCGCCTACGGTGGCCGGAGATCATCAAGCGACGTCCGTCGCCGTGGGCGCCTACCACTGCGGCTGGGGCGGAGGGAGGACGCTGTCCTCTCTCGCTCGCGGCCTGCCTCCTCCTTTACGAGCATTACTGCCTCGCAGAAGGAGCTGACCGCTTCCCACTCCGTCTCGCCCCGCAGCATGGCCGCAACCAATGCCGGGCGCGAGAGGTCTCCGCCTATCGCAGCCGTGAGGACACGTCGGTGCTCCGCCCAAGCTGGGCAGTCTTGCACCGTATGCTCCACCGTGTCCTCCGGGCGATCTTCGCAGTGGTGACACCCAGGCGTCTCCTCCTTTCGCATCAGACACAGGTACCTCCCGAAACTTCCGTGTCCGGAAGAGATTCTCCTTACAAACAATATTTACCTACATCTTGTCGCACCTCCCACTACGTGCACACCTCTCGTCATAGCGGTGGTCTCATCGCCGACTGTTAATACTTTGGCCGGCACTTTCAGAAAAGCCCGAAAAATTTATGGAGCGTGATGCATGTTAAATGATGTCCTTTGACCAATTTCCGCCACCCTGATTTTTGTCTTCTGATACAACGAATTGATCTTTACATGGAACAGAGTCGAAAGGCATTAAAAAATAAAACTTAAATGAGATAATTATGTTGATCATAACTACGTAACTTGAAAATGTAATTTTTTGTTTATGGGGTTATTGCAATGGACTTTATTGTAATGTGTTGATCTTGTTGTAAAAACTATTGTACAGTTTTTTTCCCGAAAATCGGTTAAGTAGTTTTTAAGGTATTGCACATTTTGTATAATCCAAATATTGTTCCTAGCAAATTCATTTTAGTGAACATTTCACACTTGACCAAAAAAATAAAAATGCTAAAATTTTATGCTGAAAAAAGAGCTAAAGCTATCTAAATAAGTTTTTTCGTATCTCTTACGTAATCACATATTTTCCTGATGCCCTGCTTAATAAGAATAACTCTGTATTTTGATCCATAACTGTCTGTAAACATTAGCTGAATGTATTTTTTCATCGTGATATTGAGTAAGCGTCAATATAAACAGGTTTTCTGTAGGGAGGAATTGAAAACTTTGAACTAAATGCATATTTAGGCTGAGAGCCTTAGGCCTGTTTGTAATTTTCAAAGTATCAGCTGACGATCTTTCCACCGAGATACAGCCAGCTGACGTCTGTTTTTAGCCATAACTACATGTAAACTTTCTTTGGGTTAAATTTGGGTTGAGAGGGAATCACTGAAAATAAAATAAAAAATTACATGTTCGAGTGACCAGCTGACGTGTATTCCACCATGGTACCGTCGGCTGATTGATTTTATTTTTCGTGATATAAGGTAATCTTCAATTTAAACCAGGTTTCAGTTGGGAGGAAATGACTAAAAAAAAATATTTTTTCTACGTGTTTGAACGGCGATTGCTGCTTATCCCACCAACGGAATCGCAGCTGACTTCCACTAATCTTCATGATACGACTCCCTCATGTAGTCTGCTAATTCTGTACCTTCAGTGAAAAGTGGTACAAGTCAAAAAACCTAGTTTTGAGAAAAATCGATTTAAAGTTTTGCATTTTTTAAAAGGCTATAACTTTTTTATTAATTGGTTTATTTCTGAACTTTTAACTGTTTTCGGTTGGTAATTGTTAGTATCACGTCGTATATGCTTTGGTTGTATTAAAAAGTAATTAGAATCTAAGATAATTAAAAAAATTAGACTTGTATCATTAGCCACATTTTTATTTCTAAGTGTAAAATGATATAACTCAAATAGTATCATTTAACACATTATAAAACTCATCAATATTGAATGATACAAGTATTTTTAAAACATCTTTTTGGTAGCAATTGAGCTATAAATCGTAAAAACACTAGAACAAATTTTGTGTAGAAAACGTTGAGGTTTTATCGTTACTATGTCTTTATTACGTGCAATGATGAAATCATCACTTGTATTACTTTGCATTTATTAAATACAACTAAAGTTGTGGTGTATAATGATGTTACTTTAATTATACCAGACAAAATGTAAAACTTTCTTGGTGTAAAGTGATATAAGTTGAATTCTATTTCTATAGTAGGGCATTAGCCACATATACTTGTTCAATCAGGGTCTAGTTTAATTTAAAAAGTGGGTGAATGAATGTGTAAATGAATGATAAATTTTATTTTTAATATTTGTTATATTTAACAGTACCTATCTTATTGAAGTCAATAACAGTCTCAATGAAAACAATCTATTTATTATTACTTTCTTAACCAATACAAGATTCCTTGATAAAATGGACCCACCCACTGCCCAATTTAAGTATAGTCAAGGAGTAGAACACAATCTTTTAGTTTTATGATCACAATAAAAAAAAAAAAAAAAAAAAAAAAAAAAGGAAAAAAAAATTCGTGAGACGCGAGACTAAGCGGACGTGTGTTTTATTAATCACGATGAAATAAACAATTACGACAAAATAAATATAATTATTTGCACCGTCAGTATAAAAGTAAAGTGTGTCGCGTGTGACTTCTTATTTTTAACGACATGTGCAAGATGAACTAAATATTTTTTACAAACAATTAATAAAGTGTTACGGGTAGCATGTCTAACCCAGGATCGAGCCCATTTGGACGTAGCCAAGTGCTGCAGAGAAGCCCTCCGCCAACGCCAACCAGACCCCCGAGTGATCCAAATCCACCAGAGGATAATGAATTACCTAGTGAAGTCGTCAGTACGCCGGAGATCCAGAAATGGATAGGATCTATTGATTCAATCCTCAACGAAGTGTGCACTATTGTCGGTGAAGGCAAAATGAACACAGACCAGAAGCTTCGTGTGTCCAATCTTTGCCGGAAGGTCTCAACTGGGACTTCTCAGATGGCCGTTCTGTATCAGTCGTTAAAGTCGAAAACAATTCAGGCCCATACCACAATCCAGCATCTCAAGGCTCACCAGAATTTTGTGGATTCTCTCCAGCAGTTCAAAGAGGTAGTTGAGACTAAGTTGAAACCCTCGGAAAATAATTCTTATGCTAGCATGGTGAAGAAAGGTTCCGATAACTACGTTCGTCCTGCAAACTTGAGATCAATCGCCATCTACCCCAGCGATAAGACCCAAACAAGTGACGCCACCAAGTCAATCGTCCAAAAGATAATCTCACCCGAACAACTTAAACTTCATGTCCGTGGCCTGAGAAAAATGAAAAATGGAGGCGTTCTGATAAGCACCGAAAATAAAGGTGATATTGACAAGCTCAAGAACTTTGAAAAACTAGTATCATCGGGCCTTACAATAGAAGAACCTTCCAAACGCCGCCCTAGAGTTGCTGTCATTGGTGTCCCCGTTGCCCTCACTGAGAAGGAAGTATTTGACTGTATATACGAGCAAAACCTTTCAGATAAGTTGCCGCATATAACTCGTGAGTCCTTCCTTGAGAGCATCAAATTAAGTCACAAATCGGGTAAAAAAGACCTTACCACCTGCAACTACATACTAGAACTGCCGGCTAGCATCAGAAAAATTTTGATCAACCAAAGTCGAATTTTTATTAATTGGACATCTTGCCCTGTGAGAGATTTCACAATAGTGACCAGATGCTTCAATTGCCAACAGTATGGGCACGCAGCCAAGTTTTGCCGAGAAACTAGTACTACTTGCAACCATTGTGGAGAGTCTGGACACTCCTTCAAGGAATGTAGTAGCAAATCTTCTACCCCTCAATGTGCGACGTGCAAACGTTTTAAGAGGAAATGTGACCATCCTACTGGCGATGCCAGTTGCCCGGCGCGCAAATACGCAGAAATGAACTACATCAACTCAATCGATTACGAAGAAGCCTAAGAGTGCCACCCAATACCCTTATTCTCAAGGACTTTAGCAGTAGTTTTATCTTATATAAGTAATTTCGATATTATATTTAAATTAGAAATTAAAACTGGCTCGTTTCACTGATCTAGATACGTAGTTGTTAACATAACATAAAGTTGTTTTTGTAAGATTGCACATTTCTTCACCTAATTAAAATCCAAGGTGTGGAACCTTGAAACAAACAAACGATGCAAGTATTTATTTATTGTTTGAGTAATTGTTTAGTATAGTTTTAAATGTAAGTTTACTTTTTATTATATTCGATGATTGTATGTTTATTATTGATCTAGTTTTTATACAAATTAGCCCCAATTTAAATTAAGTTGAAGTGATGGCCTGAAACACAGGTTTTTATTAACTTAGTTCAGGCAGGTCGCTACGTTTAATTTAATTCCCTAGTTAAATATCTTGTACTGATGTTCTTTAGTTATACATTTGTTTTTAGTTATGCATTAATTAAACTAGTATGTAGGACTTAACTATATTATATTTCAGTGGCTTTGTTTACACCCATTTTTGTAATAATGTTTTTATGAATAAATTTATTATTATTATTATTATAATAATCACAGTTCTTTATAATAAACCGTGTTGAATAGCACTTTATTATATTTATGCCAACTGTTGGTACTTTCAAACAATAGATTTCTTTCAAATTTTAATTAACCGCAAAAAATGCAGAAATTAAATTATGTGGTCAAGTGAACCCGCAGGACCAGAAGCGCACGGTCCCAGTTTACGAAAGACTTAACATAAACAAAAACAACGAGTCGGGTCTAGAATGATAACACTAGTTTACAAAGGTCTATGCATTTCAAAATTTTTATTATTCTCTTGATAATTTAGCTTTTATAATTTATTTTGACACCCTAAGTACGAAAACATCATGTGTAATTTCGATTTAATTTTATATTCGGCTTCTGTAACATCTCTACAAGCAGTCCTGCAATAAGTAATAGACATTGAGAACTTCAAGTTGCTCTGAAATCATTTTCCATGTTAACGATGTACTGATGGAAACGCTCCCGTGATGTTCATTGCTAAAACTGCCTAGAAAGAGTCCAAAGGGGAACGTAAACAGTGGATTTCTAAGGACAAGACAACTCAGCTTGTGAAATTATAATATCCGATAAGTTTACCATAGTTTTCACTCATTTTCCAAGAAAATATTTTTGCGTCCTGTACAAGTTCGTTTAATTCAGCTTATGTTACTATTTGTTGTTGTAGGAATTTACCATACGACGATAATATTTGTCGATTCTTGCTACTTCATTGGCACTACTTTTTTTAAAATATCCTGGTAAAATCTTCAAATGAGTCCTCCCACCCAGGGCAGGGCTAGAGGGACTGTCAGACTCGTACAAAAGAAATGACGTATTTTTACCAGTTATCAAGCACATTTATTACATGAATCTCAGCACAAATGTGGTTCCTAGCCTTTATTAATATGTTTTTATGTTAACGTAAAGCAGTAAGAAGCAGGCTTTACAAATGAAAAAAAAAACTAAACAAGTGCCTTTAATAATGTGTTCAATGAGGGCAGAATTGTTAATTTGGAAAAGGACAAATATCTTAAAAACTAAATCTTATTAATGGCTTTTACTTATCAATTCGTATTTAGTGTAGGTAAACATGTAAAAAATTAGTTAAAACTATACAAAATCTTTTTTCACGACTGTAGACTAATGAATCAATAAAAGAAAGTTACATTAAAATCTACTGTAACTATAGACATTACTTGTTGATTATTTTTAGTTCAGATCACATCTTATTAAAATTCATAAATGAGGTAAACAAAAAAAAGATACATTAAATTGATTGAGAATAATTAGATTACGCAGATTTTTTCATTGCGCAGATCGAAATTCGAGTGATGTATTGCTTATTCTTATATTTAGAATCATTCAAAGACCTACTTGTTATTCTTGCGTATCATACTTTGGTCAAGTTAAACCTAGCACCGACTTGAAATACCAAACAACACAAGAGCTTCTACACAATCACCTAATAAAATTCTTCTAAAAGTAACGTATAATTTGAAACATAATTTAGTGTTACTTATAGGTATTCTTTTAAAACTCAATCAAAATGCTTGACCAACTCTCTGCAACGGAAATTCAGCAAATACGGCAAATCGTCTTGCCTTTATACAGATGTGTATGTATAGAAATGTACTACATAAACATTCATTATTTTATAATTTGTACTTTGATTTTTACATTTTTTCGAGTCGCAGGATGATTCGCCATTCCCACCGCGCTATACATATTTAATTTTGTACCTTTGAAACTTACGGTTAGGTATTCTATGCTTACGGTTCAAAAGTTATGACCACTTTTCGTCTCCATATTGGCAACAAATGCTTAGATAAAATTCAATTAAAGTGTCTAACCTTAAAACTAATTAGAATATCCGAATGATAACTTAATTTAGTACGTACTTTTACTGGCCATTTGGCATATGAGCGCAATTACCACTGCCGATCTCACTTGCTCATTGCGGCGACTGCCGTCACAGAAAGAGATAGAACAGGTATGACGAAATATGACATGTATTACTTTTCACAACGATCACTAGATTGAACGTTTCCTAAAAATCCCATACTAATACGATTTAAATTCATTTATATTATTATGAACCAAACGCATTACTAAGAATACTTAAGTATCATTTGATACATGTTCAGTTGTATCATTTGACACGTTGGTGGTATGTAGTGCTGCTTATTCTCAAGCGATATAATTCGATTTATATTATTTTTCACAATTGATAATTCTATGATTTTTTTGTGTCACTTAATATAAATCGAATTGTATCAACAAGCACAAAGTTCATGTTACTAATATAAAATGTGTCATGTGTTATAAATCGAGATAGCCCAGTTTACACGTAATTGCTATAAGTTTAAGCTTTAGTTCAATTTAATATAACTAAAGAAATATCATTGTACACAAAAAAAAAACATCAGAATCCTCTACAAACGCGACTTGTATCATTGCACACGAAACTTATTTCCCGTTCTATAATAGATAGAGAAACGCCGATTAGATAGAAAAATAGGAAAAAATTCAAACTTCAAGATTCTTTAAAGATTTAAAAACCGCTACAACTCGAGTTGTATCACTTTTCACTGAAGGTACAGAATTATCGCTTGAGAGGAAATTGGTCACGGACATCTGTTACGGGCTCCCGCTCTATTATTTTTCAGTTCGTTAAATAAAAACTCAGTTTTTTTTAATCATTTTATTTTACTGTAAATAATACGGTATCCATTCTCAAAGAGAATTTGAAAAATTAGATCATTACGCTTTCATAATAGCTGTATGTAACTCTTGTTACAATAAATATTTAATATTTAATCATAATTTCAACAATAAATGTCTTTCATGTCATGGCAAAAATCATTATCAAAGGATTTCAAAAATGCATTTAATATGCGTGTTTACGGTAGACTACAGAACAATACAATAACATAACTAAATAATAAAATACAGCTCTTATAAAGAAACCATTCATTCAATTCAAAATCCCTTGTGTAGTTTAATCTAGTGCAAATGATTGGACAGCTGAACTTTTCACGCACTGTTGAATCACGAGTCCATCTTGACTCGAACCGTTTATAAAAGATTTCATGAGACGATTACAATACGTCAGAATGTGAAAAATAGAGGGTAGATTTGAAGTTATTAAAATGTGATTACCGTTATAATAAATGTTTGAAACACACATTTGAATTCATGTGCGTAGGGTTATCTGTTTCCCTTTCGCATATTAATTTTATGAAGCGTCTAGTATCGTTATCATTCTCATTATGTAACATAATTTAAGCTTATAACGTCCCTTATAGCCGGGATAAAGGGTTCTGTGGGAGTCAGAGTGGACCATGCGATATCGTAAAGGTACACTACATATCCCAGTGCCGATTGTACATCATAATTATCTTCATTTCAGTACTATCAGCACATAATCATCATCTGCCTAGCCTTTTCCCAACTATATTGGGATCGGCTTCCAGTCGAACCAAATGCAGCTGGATATCAGTACTTTACATCGAGCGACTGGCAACCGAACCTCCACAACCCAGTAACTGGGTAATACGAGACCCCATGGTACGAGTATGACTGGTTGTCAGACTTATGAGCTTTTTACTAACAGTAACGACTTAATGGGACAAACCCACCACACTGTTCCCAAACCACTGCAACTCCTGAAAGCCAGAATCAACAGTGGCAACCACCAGAAAAGCGCCGAGACAATGACAGTAACGACTGTCAAAGATCTACAAATGACAGTCGAGACCAACGGCTTTACGTGCTTTCCGAGGCACGGAGGAAACTCGCTATGACAGATGGTCACCCATTCACAGACCAACTTCGGCAAGCGCGGCTTAACCCGGAGGATCGGCCTGTGCGGCTGTAATTATTTAGCCACAAGCTCCTCTTCTATCAACACATAAAAGCGGATTTATATTATTATTAATCTGCTTTTATGTTGATTGATCCAGTAGTTGGATCGATAGAAAATAGGAACAAGCTCTATTTGGATTAGAGATTTATTAGAGTTGGAGCTCTGGATCAGAATAGTGCTGATATGAGCTGATAGTTGCTGTGCACGATTGAAACATGTTTATTTTATTCCAGTGCTAATCCAGCGCTGCAATCCAGTGACATTGGATCCAGCTAGTGGATCAGACTGTTATGGAGCCTTAAGAACAACTTATTTTTAAATGGATACCATTACAACAGTATTTTCAATACACTTGAATGCCTTTGTCAAACTGAAAATCGTGCCGAAGCGTTTTTGTTTGTAATGTATGGAATTGTTTGAAGCCTGTCACATAGACTATCGGACCGCTTTCGCTTTTTATATGACAGGATTCGGATCGCATTCGCTTCGCCCTGTCTGTTTGACAATAGCTTAATAAAGCTATTGTTAAACAAACAGTTGTGGCGAACGCGAAACGAGGCGTTTTTGTTTGTAATATATGGAATTGTTTGAAGGCAGTCACATAGACCATCGGATCACATTCGCTTCGCTTGTCTGTTCGACAATAGAATGAATGAGAAAGTTTCCACTAGACGTAACTTGTTTCTGATTATTGAAACAACGTTTTTTCTGGTTCTCTAGCGTTGCCAACGGCATCAAAATGGTAATAAAACTTCGAGAACTGAGAGGTTCCAGGAAAGGTTTTCTCAAGTCGTTTTCCTTAGAACGGGGTTGTAGATATGATACCTACGTGTTCGCAATGAGTCGAAATTGTTTACTATACATAGTAACAATTTTATGACATGACACACAGTCCGCAACATAATAAAGTGTCAGAACGTGGCGTGTTTTCCTCTTGTTTTCGTTCCTAAAAGAATTTGTTGGTTCATAACGACATTTAATTTTCTTTTCGAAAGAAGAATGGTGTAATGTCGCCATTGTTTTTGTATCGAAGAAATGAGTGCAGCTCGGTCCGATTTGTTTGGAAGTTATTGCGAATATTTTACAATGCAACAGCGACACTATATTTGTAGTTGCGCGCGGACAATGCGCTGTTGGTGCTACACTAACAAATATATATTACACACGTTAATTGTAATTTTTAAAGGATATTTTTTCTAACATGTCGTTTATGTTAAATAATAAAATATAGTGTGAAGAGAGATTTAAAAAAAAAAACATTTAAAAGTTGCATTTAAAAAAAAAAACTGCTCTGAATTATCATTTTCTAGTCATTAATTTTCATATAGGTCTAATTTAAATCTGATATTATATCGTATCACGTGAGTTAAGTAAAAAAGACACTTTAGAAGAATACTTCTATTCTTCTCAAGTGTCTTTTTTACATAACTCACCAGTTCCGACTAAACAAAAATAAATGTGTAAAAGCAAAAACTGACAATATTGCATTTTGATTAATGTTTCAAGCAAATTCAAAGAAAAACAGTAGACTCTTTTGCACGGGTTTCGGATGTATTGCTATTAATATAAATCCTGAAATAATAGTTGAGACGATTGCATTCGAATGAGTCCTCCTGCATTCCCTGCAATTTTTTTTTACTTATAGGCAGAGAAATAGAATCCAATTGATTGATTACTAGCTTTTGGTACCGACAAAGCAGCTATCAACTGGCGAAAGAACTTTTAAAATAGGTACAGTAGTTTAGGAGCCTATTCAAAACAAACAAACTATCAAATCTTTCCTCTTTATAATGTTAGTGTAGTTAGCATTTATTATATAGTAGCCATACACCATCCTGCCTATCGACGATCGATTTGACGCTTGCAATTGTTTCAAATTGCAATTGTTTAAAAATGCCAATTTGATGGCATGACATGCCAATTTGATAGGTCATCAAATCGATTTGACACAACGTCAAATCGGCATCAGTGATGCATTTGGCTATTATTCGGTGACGACAGCTACAATTTTATAAATTTGTAGCTATCGGTCACCGAATAATAGCTAGATCTAGCTATAAAGTTGCTAAGTTGGCATCGCTGCTGCAGATTTGACGTTGTGTCAAATCGATCGTACGATAGGCAGTATGGTGTATATGGACGAACTGCCAATTTGAAACAATTGCAAGCGTTAAATCGATCGTTCGATAGGCAGGATGGTGTATGGCTACCATTACAAAACTATTTAAAAGCAAAGATAAGTTTAAAAGCAATATTAATGGTTTGCATAACCATTAATCACTTCTGATTTTGCCCACTGTAATGAGAGGGTAGCGGCTAAAATTCACCATACTGGCCCAGTACTGAAAAGAACTAAAATTTTGAAAATGTTCACAAAATTTTATTTCTAGTACATGCCGGTTTCCTCACAATGTTTCCCTTCACGGTTTTGATTATTAAGATATAAGTTATTGAAAACGTAAACTATAACTTAACTTGAAGCACTTTTGATAACAGGCATGAAAGTAATAGGTATCTCCTTATATGAAAATAAAATTGTCAAACTACAAGTCAAACCAGCTGTTTGATTTCGATTAGTGTAGATAAAACAGAATAATTATTGATAACAGATAATGGGCTCTTCTATTTGTGCTCAGAGTTCAATGTAAGTACTCTGGTGGTATTGTGCGTTAAGTTGACTCCGCCAATATCTAGCTGCTATAGCAGATGTGGGTGGTGGAGAAAGACGAACAGTGTCATTTAATAAGTAACTGAAGATGAAACAAGAATCTTTCAAAATTATCAAATGTTTCCGTAAGTAACGTTTCATTCCTGCAAATCTTAAATAAAACAAAGTGCATGTAAAAATGTTGATTTTTTGACAATAATGTCAACTGCAAATAGCCTAGTGCGTATCTTATGGATTATGTCCGTCTAGCAAAATTGTCTGTTACTTTAAGAACAGGCGTTTTTACACACGAAAGTCATAATGCGGAATTTTTTTAGTGCCTCACCCTGTATATCGTTTTTATTTCGTCGTAAAACGTATGTTAGTCAGTGTAAGTAGTTAATTTCTTTATAGACCGTAATTAGAGTAAGGAATGAAACCAAGAAACGTGTGTCGCACTAATTAGTCACGAGTCACGAATGATTGCTATTCCAACTATATTAATAGAACTATTACATATATTTATGGCGCTTTTTTACATTTTTTCATGTTTTGGAGCTGTTATAATAATAAGTTATTTCTTTATTATAAGTATCCTGGGTTCCTGCCAATGGGAATGTCTTCGCGGTCGTAGAACGCAAAGGTCAATTGAAGGAACGGGGTGTTTTTTAGTCAATCACATCTGACAGTCTCTTCTGCATCTTCCGGAGTGGGACGAGTCGTCCCCAGATTTATTTAAAAAATGAAATATTTAAAAAAGCATCAATGATGATATTTAAAAAAGCATCTTCTTGTTATTCCTTTTTACATGATGCAATCGTATAGAAAATAGCAGTGTGGGGGTAATTTAAACATTTATATTGTTAGTAAATTCTTCCATTACATATTGACGTGAATATACAACATACTGTCTCAGTTGGACATTAAAAAGTGAAAGATAACACAACTGCACAGAAAAATGCAATTCTAGTGTTCCGTGTTCATACAGCACTATTAATGTCCTTTTGTCTAGTCATGATACTTTAGTAAACGCATATAAATGTAAGCAGATTTATGTAGATTCCTTCTTGTAAAGTGATTTGAATAGCAGAGTGGCTGTACTACTGCATTTAAATTAAGTTTATTAAACTTGTTGCTTCTACATCCCCCGTAAACTGATCAAGTTTAACGGGAACCTTGTTCTTAGTAAAGTTAGTCTCTTTACGACGACCTTAAGTGTAATCTTAAAATGCGTAAAGATGCTGTACCCGCGGATCGACAGGTACGTGGTACGAACGCTCAGCTCTATGCGAGGATACCTTTATATAGGTATGATCCCATTTCATCCAGGATTTATTTCCAATAAGCAAAATTTCCACGAAATATTCCGCGTTTCAGGATAAAATTTGGGCCAATGGTATAAAGCGATGTCAACTACACGTAATGGCGAAAGTTTGTAGCCATTTTGTTACAAATAATAAATTGGTTATGATGTCGTGGACAAAATATTATTACGTCGTAAAATAAAGTGTTACGAGCTCTCACACTTAGGCAGCGCGGAGCTTATGAATATTAACTTTCTGTTGTTCAACAGCTTTGAAAATAACTGACAATTCAGCCGTTATGAGCTCGCATGAACTTGAAAAATACCACCGTGTTTGTTGTGGGAAGTGGAAAAAGTGCACGTTTATATTTTTGCTCAGCTCAAATAGCTGGAGGGCAGGTGGCCTGGCGATATGACCTACATGCGAAGGGCGCAGAACCGCGAAAGTACTATCTGAGAGAGCTTGTTTTTATTTTGAGTAGATTTAGGCGTGTAAACATTCCGAAATGGAGACAGATTTTTGCAGAAATGGAAACTGGATTTTCATATTTTGTGTGGTTCACCATATGCAAGATATATAGGTTAGTAGGTTTCAGCATTTGTAGCTGTGGTATAAGTTCACTGTTGTTCATATTTTTGTGCTTCACATTTTTTCTGCCATTCAAATGAATACATTCAATTTACGTATAAGTTATAATTAATTAAAGCTTTGTCTCCACAATAAGGAATCCTCACTTCAGCAAGTTAATTTAACTTACTTCGGCTGAGAGTCACACTCAGACCTTTTTCCGGCTGCGAAAAGAAAATTAATAGTTTCAGTCGCTAGGCAAAGTATTATGAAGTTAGAGAACTCTATTAAAGATTACACCCAGGTGGAGTTGTGGAAAGAAACCAAGTTGGTTCAAGGCTTGGCCTAACTTGCCCCAGCTTGCCCGACGTCGACCAATCAGGTGCCGGCTAAGTTTTTATGGCATTACGGGAACACTGCACAGTTGTATTTATGTTAATTGGTCGGTTGTATCGGAACGACATCGGGCAGTCTGTTTTATAGTGTCGTCGCGATGTTTTTTGCTCGTAAAACTGAATAGAACTTGATTGGGTAATTAAATGATGTTAACAGTGATTGAAGCTTTGATGGCTAGTAAATCTTAGCTTTAAAACATCTTTCTTTTTATGAGTAGGTACCGAAAATAAGCATCATGAAAGGTGTAGGTACAGGTTTTTTATTTTTATTTTTTTCCCTTTTCTTTTCAAATAACATTTGTAAAAATCTGTGCAGTTTTATCTACCATTCCATTTGTGACTTAGTTTTCAATTTGACGTAAAACTCCGCTATCGCAGTGCCTAAAATTCAGGTTACGTACGTTTTACAGGGGCTGTAAACATTGGGCCTCCAATTCATCGCGATAGTCGGTTCTGAGTCCTGAACAGCGCTACTAATCTCAGTTTATCTCAGTCAGCGGCATAATTAGTTCACCTAAAATTTTACTCCCAAATTATTTAGTTCCAGATTAATAAACATAGCAAAGGGAACACGGCGACGGTAGAAAATGTACCTGTAATAAAATAAACGTTATACAGCGAGGTAATAAAATCTCCCGCGGCTTTTAAATTGAAAATTGGCCTATAACATTCAATCTAATTTAGATGATTTCCTTTCTCGTTTCTTGCTAGTTTAAGTTGCTTGAAACGACGAGATAATTTTGTAACTGACGTTATTTTTTATAGAGGTGAGGTTAATTTGTTATTTTTTATTAAAATTTCGTTTATTCTCGTTCAGGACGTACGCCCAATTTTGAAGGAAGTAATTTAATGATGATTTTGTAACATCAAAAGTAAGACAGGCATTAGTGTAACTGACTTGTAAGAAAAATTGGAATAAAATGGTTGGATTAAAATGGTTTTAACCGACTTCAAAAATAGGAGGCGTTTCTCAATTTGACAGTGTATTTTGTTATGTTATCCCATAACTTCGGGCACGCCGCAATCGCGGTGGTAAGGCCCCTCTTTGAGGAGTGGCTGGATAGGTGTCACGGCGTCCTGACCTTACGCCTGACGCAGGTCCTCGCCGGACACGGATGTACCTGTGTCGGATGAGGACGGAAGAAACGTCTGTGGTGGGCCTCATCAAGGCCGCCTGTCTGGTGACCACCATCCTGTCAGAGAGAGTGTTGGTTTTGTGTTGTTCGGTTTTCATCATGTTCCGTTGTTGCGCAGGAGTTGCTGTATCTACTTTTTTTTTTTTGGGATAACCCCACCATACTATTCCCAACCACGGCAACTCCTGAAAGCCAGAATCAACAGTGGCAACCACCAGAAAAGCGCCGAGACAATGAAGCTCGACGTGTCCCGGAGAATGAATTTACCTGTCTTGGATCCTGCAACGAAATTAATCAGAAAAGAATAGTGGAGGAGCAGGAAAAAATATATGTTCCCACTTCCCTCCATGCAAGCAGGAGACAGAACAAAACAAGGCCAATAGGCACAAAGGGACATTACAACTGAGAGAAGCCCAGTTGCCTAGCACCACGGGTAAAATGACTACTAATATTAATTGGTCCTAAATTGTGAGCTGTTATATTTGATTCCAATAATAGGTATGGCACAAACGCTTGAAGGCACGGAAGTTTGTTCGAGTTTCCACAAGGTCCGTGTAGTAAATGACTCCGGATGTAGTCTGTACAGTATCCAACATAATATTGCGTTCGTTCTGCCAAAGAATACACTCCCATAGAATACTCGTATGATGTGCTGATTGTTCATATTCACAATCTGATGTTGAACATTGACAGAAAGGCGAGGGAACAAGCTTGAAGGAAAATAATTTACTTTTAGTACCATGTCCCGTGAGAAATTGGGCAACACAGTGATCCACCTCCAGCCACGTCCTAGCCAACCGCTCGCGAACGGATGGAAAGAATTGGTGGAGGTGCCGCCATTTGATAGAATTATCCCACCTACTTTGCCATTCGGATAAAAGTTCTTCCCAGACGTCACTTTGTGGTTTGAATAACCTAGATATTTTAGCACGTTCACGTTGCGGTAAAAAATCAGCGTACTGTACCTACTGTGTTAGCTCGCTCCATCTTTAGTCTCATCTTTGCTTCTGAGCAAGAATGAAGTCATGAGCAAAACCAGTTTAAATTAAATAAATCCGAATAATTGAATTGAACATAATATACACACATCAAAAAAAGTTTGTGATCACTAATTTTATGCATTTTATACAAAAACCTGTTTTTTTTTAATTATATGGAAAAACAATAGCACTGTTTTATTTCCTAAAAAACTATCTATCTAACCATCTATAACTATTTTTTAAATTAAAAAATTAAAAAGAAGAAGATACTCGTATCATATTAGATGATATATATTTTTTTCAAATGTGTAAGTATTCTTCAGATATAAATCAAGGTCCCCCAGTGGGATAAATATGGTCTCCTGTTATGTGATAATTTATCGCGTAGGTATAAAAATGTTTCGATAAAGCCAGACGCTCTCTTCTAAAATTCCAAGTAATGCACTTAGAAAAACAAGATAAATAAAGGTGTTACAAAAAAAATAAAAGTATCAACCACGTAAAACCTTCATTAAAATGTATATCTAGATTTGGCAAACGTAATCCTTCCAAAGAATTTCGGAATTCGGAGGGGATTTATACGGTCGGTTACAATGTAATCAGAGTCTGAGGAAAATCGATCCTTTTGGCCCGACATTTTATTTTTCTTAGCCCACGTGTTAGAATAGGTGATCTGTTTAAGATAAAACCATTCATTATCCTGAGCACGAAATACGTTTCGCGTCCGTAGTAGTTCAGTGAACGAATGATAAAACTGGGGTTTAACGTACAGGGGGTTGGAGTTGTATGGCAGAGGTTTACGTCCATCTGTATAGGCGTTCTGTGCCGGCAATGAGCAGGCGATTTGTGGCAGTACTAAACTTAACAGCACTCTTACGTAGCCTCGACTATGAAAAGCCAATCAAAGTTTAATGTACCCTCTTTAGTTCACGGTTCTCAAAACATATAAATGGATACGTTTATTTCTTGTGGTGATTAGGTTCTGTTCTTAATGATGGCATTTAAAGCATTCTTATTTTGTTTCTTTCAATTTACTCGCGTTCGCATTTTCAAGTCAATTTATGACGCAAGTTTTTTTTGTTGTTTCATTTATTACTTAGTTTATTTAACTACTCGTAAAAACATGATTTATGTTCTAAATACATTTAGGTAAATAACAGATTATGTACAAGTATGAAATGATAAGGGGATAACAGTTGATGTGGTCAAGAACTTCGTCCTGTCAGTCCACTGATCACGCAAAATGTCTTACACGTGTAAAGCATTTCTAAAGACGTATTCAGTCTACATAAGTTTATTTTTGGTATTTCATAATCTGTTATCGCACGCCTACGCGGTGTTGTACTACTCGTAAAAGCCAAGACCTTTCATGGACCATACTTCACGTTTCTGACCAAATCGTCTCTGTAAATATGACTGTTATATTACCGCCACCTACGCTGCGCCTGACTTCTCAAAATAATTTGATTGAAATATTTGAAATAAATATTTTAGTATAAAAAAAATGTATTGTAAATTGTATTATTATGTAAAATAAAGAAAAGGTTTATGAATAAAAATACAAAACTAATACATTTACGCTTAAGGCTTTGCCAAACGGTGAGCTCGGCGCGGCGCGACGCTAGCGTGTTGTTGGTGTGCGTTGTCCTGCTTCTGCAGCGTGGCGTGATGGAGACGTACATATATTTTTATAGTAATAATAGTCTTCCTGTACCCTTAGCACGAATTTTCAGTATTTGAGACGTAAAGTAAACTGGAACTTTGACCATTTCAAATTGACAATTTTTAAGGAAAAAATTAGTTCCTGCTTCGCACACCAGAGGCGCTGTTCCATTTTTCCATACAAGAAACGCTGTAAATACTGTAAAGTAAAAGAGTGAAAATTCGTGCTAAGGGTACTGACTGAATTCGGCCACGGCGGCAAATCTTAGCGGAGATTAGCCACCTGTGCGGGAGATATAATAGTGTACAAATGTGTGCGCAAGCAGAGTTACACTCTTTGTTCCTTTTCTATAGTCCGATGGGCCGGCACTCCGCCACAACCGATGAGAGACAAGGCGCTAGACCAAAGGCTTTCCGGCGAATGGAGGTATAATACCGCCAACCCCCAAACGCCAGGCTGTTAGTTACTGAGAAATTCTAATAGAAAAATCCAATAGCACTCTTTGCCCGACCTGGGAATTGAACCTAGGACCAAAAGCTCAACCGAGGTACGGGCTAGCCGCAATCGCGGCTGTAAGACCCCTCTTTGAGGAGTGGCTGGATAGGTCCCACGGCGTCCTCACCTACCGCATGATACAGGTCCTCACTGGACATGGCAGCTTCGGGAGGTACCTGTGCATGATAAAAAAGGAGGAAACGCCCGGGTGTCACCACTGCGAGGATCGCCCGGAGGACACGGTGGAGCATACGGTGCAGGACTGCCCAGCTTGGGCGGAGCACCGCCGTGTCCTCACTGGGGCGATAGGCGGAGACCTCTCGCGCCCGGCATTGGTTGCGGCTATGCTGCGGGGCGAGACGGAGTGGGAGGCGGTCGCCTCCTTCTGCGAAGCAGTCATGCTCGCGAAGGAGGAGGCGGGCCGCTTGAGGGAGAGGATACCGTCCTCCCTCCGCCCGAGACGCAGTGGTAGACGCCCACGGCGACGGGTGTCGCGGGACGATCTCCGGCCACCGTAGGCGCGGGCGGCGAGTAAAGGGCAACTCGCTGCCCGACCATGGACCATGCCCGGGTCGACGGCGCGTTGTGTCCCACGCGCGCCTCAAGGAGCGTCAGCATAGTGACGGGGCCCCCCTATAGAGGGCCACAGTCCTGCCGGGGTTGCGGGACATACGTATACCGCGACTCCGGCACACAAAGGGCTACCGAAGGACACCGTGGATTTTAGTCAGTACAAGTCTGACAGTCCCTCCCGCCCTGCCCGGGGTTGGAAGACTCATTTGATGATTTTGCCACGTAAAAAAAAAAGGACCAAAAGCTCAGTAGCAGTAACGCTTGCGACCACGGGACCAACGGAGCAGTTATAGTAAGTAAGCACGCCAAAGACACAAAATGCTAGCGTCGTCACGTCGCGTCATGCTCGCTGTTTGGCAAAGCCTTAAACATCTGTGTAGGTGGCGCCACTGCTACTAAGAACTAATTGAATCCTATTGGAATTTATACTGCACTTCGATAGTGAGCAATGAAATCTTAGAGGGACACTTATAAAGTGGCGAGGGCTTGTACGGCCGCCATAAACTGTCTTGATTGATTAATTTAACTTTATAGTAGTTCGTGATGAGTTGGAGATGAAAGTGTTGGCAGGTGCTCGCCATATTTGATGGGCGGAGGCTGAATTGATTGGTTTTTGGGTTTTATGAAGCGAGCGTGCTTTTCTAATACCCTGTTGAACAGTTTTTGGGTCTTTTGTTAGTTCTTTTCAGACGACAAAATAACTAGGAGAATGTGGATCTCATTTACATATATTTCATCTCATAAATATGTGACATTTTGAGAGATGAACTCTTATTAAACTCTTTGCTAATAATATTCAGAACCGTCTCCAGTGTAGTATCTACTCGCAACTAACTAACAAAATAAAAAGAGACCATTAGAGTCTTAACAGTTTCTGCTTACTTTATCGGTAAAAGGCTTGATAAACTTACTCCCGCTTTTTTTTTAATGCAAAGATACTTTTTTTATTTTTCTACTAAAAGCGATGCCATTCACTAAGAATTTCTCCTGCATAGTGGGTGCATTAACAAACACTTAAACTCACATACACAAACACGCAGACCCGGAAAAACTATTTGTGTGTTTATGCGAGAATTGCCCGACAACACACAATAGGTTGTTGTCCATTTGTCAAAAAGTTAATTTGCCAGTTTTGTAAACCTCATGCATTGAAAGTTAATTCGCCACAGCTAGATTTTGTAATTGTAAATTTGCCACATATCTTCATTTCACATAATTTTCACTGAAGACGGCGTCACCAACACCTCCATGATCTTGTTCTCCTATAGTACTTTCTGTTCAGATTCCACATTGTGTCCTCGTTTTGTGCTGGATTTTATTATTTATTTTTGTATTTACCCGAACGGAAAACAAAAAAAAAGATGTGGAGAATTAACACTAAATCAAATTCAAAAAACAAAAAAATTGCTAATTTACACATACTTTTTTCGTGGCGAATTGACTTTGTGGCTTTACAACAATGTAATCCCTCTCAATAGCTCAACCACTGCACCGCTCGTGCACGGTACGTATCGCACGCTCGTGTCGTCAAACTGTTGGTGCATCACTAATTTTAAAATATCCATGGCGATCCACAGAATATTCTCTCACAACGAGATTTGAACCAATCACAAAGCTGAAATCGAGCATATACCTGCAACAGATACCGGGAGACGGACGATATCGACGGGAAACATCGGCCGATCTAAATTGTATGCAAATAGCTTCAAATATCGCTGCTAGTGCGTAGCTACCGACGAACATCTGGCCACCAAGTGAGTTAGCTCTTCCGAAGAGTTAGGGCCTGGTGGATGAGATCCTTAGCCGGCCGATTGTCATGTTATGTCATCTTAAAAAATAATAACTGAACATAACTAAAAATAATACAAACAAAATAATAAAAAGAAATAAAAAAAATCATAGCAAATTAATAAATAAATTGTTATGAGTTACTTTTTAAGTTTTTTTTAAAGCTCATGTTTTTATTTTAAAATCAATTTATACTTGACTGCAAAATATTATATTTATTCATTAGATTTTTTAAGTATTTACGGGAGGAGTAGTTATAGGAGTTTTATTTACTTCATTAATTTCTATCAGTTTCATCATCAAAGTAAATAAAGGAATTATAACTTAAATTGTTTTAGGATTGGAATTCATAGAACACAATGTACAAAATAGAACGTTGGAACATTGCGCAAAGGTTGTTCCGGTCAACCGGATACGTTCTACGTAGCGTCCACTTTATTTTTATTTTTATTAAACTGAAATTGAACAACATATTTAATCTGAACGTTTTAGTCAACAATTTATTCTAGTCACCCGTCTATTAAGTAAACAGGTTAGTCGTATTTCATCGATTTGAAATCTACTATAACAATCGATTTCTTGGTCTACGCCGTAGTCATCGCTACGGCGTAGCCCTCGTAGCCGTGCTACGCCAGCTACGCAGTACTAGTGGTTGATGGAAATTCGATCGTGTCTGCTCTGTTGTTATTCCACGTATGTATTACATACATTTAAGCGCACCTCAAATACTTTAACAACAATTCGCAGAATTGTATTATAAGAAAAATAGCACAGCCACTATACCCTACATCTCATAAATAAACGTTCACTATTGAGCACACAACACGTACAACACAGCTACATGCGCAAAGTTATCTAGTGGCCCATAATAGCGGACATTACGCGTGAGATTGTTCATAACCCATAACATAATATTCACTAGGTCGTTTGTGTGATCGCGAAGATGATCGTTCCGAGTCGGCGCGTTCTCACGCCTCGGCTTTTGTCGGCAAATAATTAATAGCTGCACCCATTGTGGGCAGATGAGCACGGGCCCCTTTGTCCCGGGATTATGTCAAGAGCGCATTTAAACTTAAAGCAGAACAAACAAACTGGTGCACGGCGAGTTATTGCGACACTTTGGCTTTATTTAGCGCGCTCTGCGTCGCGCGTCGTCACCTAAAATATTTTAAATAGTTCGCACTTTACACGCTTTTTGCTCGTGTGATGGTGCACTAATTTGGTTTGTTTCGTGTGAGTTATAGCTCGCTGTTCCTTGTGCGGTAACAACGTTCATGTCTTCTTTGGGTCTTATCAAATACGTTTATTTACATTTTCGACTACATATTATTGAGACCAGCATTCATTAGCTACTATAACTTGGTCTCTAATGGCAGGTATATTAGCATAGTCTATGAATACAAACTTCTAATACATTCACTCAACGACGACGAAGGCTCTCTCAATTTCCCAGCAGACTAATGAAGAAAAATTTAATTTCGTCGACGTATTTATGTTTCTAGAAGCTTTAGAAGTTATTTTTATAATTTGCGCATAAAGCAAAAATGAGAAGGATTTTTCAGCCGTTTGTTTGAACCCGCAACTATGACGTGGTATCATTTCAAAGGCTTTATCTCGCGAAATAAAGCGATTCGGGTGAAGATTGTGTGTTTTTTTCTTAGATAATCTAGGCTTTGAATTTGGGCTTAAAGATATACTATACATTCAATTTATTTCACTTTGTGAGTGATTAGATTTACTAAATGTAATTTACAAATTGTTTAGTTTCAAAGTGAGAAAGCTTTTAAAATAATCGTTGATGAGAGACTGGGGAGGCGGAGGGGTATTTTGGCCTCATTTTGCACGCTGAACAAGTTTAACGCATGCAATATTCAGGAGGGTAGTGTTGCCGACACTATCGGGGCTGGAGCGGCGGCGAACGCGGTCAGGTGGAGCGAAAGTGTTTCAAAACACATTACAATCTCTACCTACTATTAATTTTCTATCTATTCTTGAGGTTCGCGTTTCGTTTAAGGAGCGCACTGGAAATATACTTTAGCTGCAACATTTTAAAACCTTAACTTGTTAGTAGTATCTAAATAACTGACTACTTTTAGGTTTATTCTAAAATGAGAGCAATAAAACAATCTGTGACATTTGAAAACAGTACAATAAAATAAATGTATTTTTTGTGTAAAGAAATACTGTGTTACATTTTACAATGATTGCTTTGTAGACCTTTCAAAAGAAAATGTTACATACTGTTCAGACATGGTAAAACCCTGTCACAAAGAAAGCTTCGACAATAAGCTAACAGATTTGTTTAACAAAATCATAACAAGCCGTCACAAACGAGATAAAAGCCGAAGATATCAGTCAGCACAATTTTCTTTCCAATAAGTCGCATCGAGGTGGCGGGGCGCACTAACGACCTTCGCACTGACTCGCTCACCCGCTGGCTCGAGTGGCATGTGTAAACGCGGCACGGGACGCGGCGGGTCGCGGCGCGGCGCGGCAAATGATGCGGAACTGATGTGAGTACCTAACGATTGCTGCGCCCTTTTACCGTGACACCGAAAGGAATTATTTATGCCCCGCTCTGCACTATGCGATGAAATTATTTTCAGCTTGAGTTGAGTCGCGGATTAGATGCTGCGGGCAAATGTGTTTACATTTATTCAGATGTGCCACTTTGGGTAGTCGGAATGGCGGATAATTTGTTTTGATGATGTCTGTTGGTTTGAGGTTGTGGCTAAAAATGTGTCTTTTTTTGTAAACTGTTCTACTGGGCACTGCATTTTTATGAGCCACGTCAATTATTTTAATGTTGACAACTTATCTCAGCAAGTTTCGTGAAACAAACAGTTTTGGATAAAAATAATCCCCTGTATTCGATAAAATATAATCGACACAGAAGACAAGATTGCTTAAATATAATGTAATTAACCTTCAGTTTTATGTGGGTGCGCTGATAAAAATATGAAAGGTAAACTTAATACACTGTGAAAATGCTGAATTAGGTAATAACATGTCGATAAGAAAAAGCGTCGCCGGCATAAATTGGTGCTGAGTCTCCAGTGAGGCGAGAACGCATTAACGGTCCGCCACTGACATATATTAGGAGCGTTTCTTATCCACGAGTGCGAGCGTCTCGGCGGCGGGACGACGGCGGGGCGGGTGCGGGGCGAGAGCGGCGCGTCGGCGTGCGACCCGCGCAAATGACGCGGAAAAGATGCGGGGAATGACGCCCTCTTGATCGCAGAATAGCACGCCTGTCATATACTGCCATGTACATCGACGCGCTCAAGCCTCCGCTTTATTGCTTTATTTTTTTTAGCAATCCTCACTGTATTTTAATTCTTTGCATTTTTGCAGACGCTGAAAGATTTACGCCGTCGATTCGACGCGCACTACATGCTACTTTCATTATAGTACGGTATGCACATTAGTCTTCCTCGTACGAAGCACTTTTGGTCTGTTTACATTATGCTAATAGTAACATTCCCATGTAAATATATGAGAGACATTAGAGAGAGAAAGAATCTCAAGCAGTATTTAACGAGAGCAGTTTATGTTGAATCTGAAAACTGAAATCTGCTTATATTCGTGAATTTCCTCATTCATTGTGAAGGCTCCGTTTGTGTAACAAGTAACATTGAATACAATTATGTGAAAGGAATAAATACACTGATTCATTCGGAGGCATATTTTCCCCCTCGCATAAACGATATCGTATTAAATTAATAAGTCGTTGGGCGAACCCCAAGGTGGCGATATCTGTGAGGAAACAGACTTCCCCTGGTTGGTGCACAGTTGCCGACTCTCCCCCTAGTCGTCGTTACGCAGCACTAATGTTCTATTATAACACTCATTGTGTCTTGATAGGGGAGAATATTCTTAGAGATGTTCCATACATTATTGTTTACATTATAGACACATTATTTATGTTAAATACCTTCTCTTCAAACGTTTTATCTCATTCGAAGTCCGTTCTAAATTGTTTTAGTTTTCAACAGTTTCAGAATTGTGATAATAATATTTTCTGTGAGAAAGGAATTTGCCCTATTAAGTTTGGATCTTTAGTAAACGTTTTGAATTGGTCTTGAGCCTGTGTTTTGAACTTCTCTTTTGTTGCTACATCTCCTCATTATCATTCTAAAAATTGTTTTCCATTCATATTCCGACTAGTTTTTTGAGCAGTTACTGTTGTAGCCCTAATTCCTTCATGTCTTCCAATTAATTAACAGCTCTATATAGGGTGACTGGCAATTAGTGTACGATACTTAAACACGTTATTGTGCTCATGATAACAAACAATTTTTATTATGGGAGCAAAGCCGAAATCGTGAAAAAAATATCAGCTGTTCAGTACATTAGGCAAACATAAATGTACTGAACAGCTGATTTTTTTTTCATTTCGGCTTTGCTCCCATAATAAGAATTGTTTGTTATCATGAGCACAATCACGTGTTTAAGTATCGTACACTAATTGCCAGTCACCCCATATAGGACAGCGTCTATTGATTTTTCAGTTGTCTGGATCATAGCATTATTAATTTAGTAATTGTTAAATTCTGCAGACTACAAGATCCATATAATTAGTTTATAAACTCACGTTTATTTCCTATGGTACCTGCATGGGAGAAAGTAAAGAAGACCTGCAATTTTTCTTAAACACTCTTTTCGCCTCGTCTACGTTTATGCATCTGTTCATACCATCATCTCTATGTAAAAAGATTTCTATGTAAAATGAAACAAATAATTTTACAAATTACAATAACAATACACGAACTCTTTTACGAAAATAAGTTTTAAGGGCACTCTTTAATACACAAAACCCAAAATAAAAATAGTTTAATTGCCATCCAGTTTCATTCCCAGACAAAAGAAAACATTAATGAACATCATTTCAGTGCAATATTCCGTACATTATTATCATACACCGACACACAAGCGACATGACTAAGCCATTATTACTATTACAGTCGCGATGAGATATAAAATTGAATTTCATATTTATTTACCCATTAATAATATCAGATCCCGGTGCCATTGTCTCCCCGGTCGAGTTCGCTCTCACCGCCGTGTTGCGAACACGCTGACACGTCATTTTTTCTCTCGTGTCACGTAAAAGAATAATGAAGCAAGTTCAGCAAGCAGTATTTAGAGATAATGTTGATAGGTGACGCCGAACACTCGACGTTGAATCGGATATTGTTTTTGTGATGCATTGTGTTTTGTTTTTCACTGATTTTGAAAGGACAAGTTTATTAATGGGTTTCGTGGAGGAAAATAACTTGAAAATACCGCTAGTGAGCTTATCTCTTAAAACACGTAACCTTGAAAATTCTAGCCGATTCGACTGACTGCTTAGCTAACAAATTCGAGTGCTTACTTGGGTAATGACTGCGCTAAACGTTAGAACTAAGCAGCAACTCCCAAGTCTTGTTATACACATGATAGCCATAATGGATTTGTTATCATTTGTTAATCACAACAAAGTTATCGCGTTAAGCTTGTCGTAACGACATCGCGTCCCCGACGCAAACAAATAGCTCTCACGCAAATTGAATACAAGATATAAATCTAGCGTTCTCCTAATAACATGCGGTGGATTTCTCCGCGGGCCGTTTTATTTCAGCCCCACAAAGCCTTCGACCCAGTAAATCCGGCGATATCTCGGGGAATGCGACAGAGTGCCACTGGCGTTCGTTTCGCGGGACGCACTTTAAATTTTCCGACTGCGAAAGGACGGATATCGCAGGCAGTGAAATTTAAAATGCCGACGCGGGTTCCCTGTGGAAACAAAAGTGCGCGAACGCCCGACCACGCCGTCGCGTCGCCGCCGCCGCCCCGCTCTCGCGCCGCAGACGCCTCGCACGAGCCGCCAACACCACGCGCAGCTTTGCATAATGTAGCCACTTAGCGTATTCTCCTCTCCGCCGCGGCAATAAAGCTATATGTGGAATTCATTATCAACAGATTTTCCAAATTAAACTGTACAACTTTATGCATCAACTTGTCTTTCCTATGCTCATTTTACATGTTACCGTTTAAATTTTACCTAAAAGTGCTCGTTAAAAGCTTCATTTATTATTAAACCTGCAAGAAATATGCTGAAAGCGTTTAGTCGTCATCTCAGCTCTTTTTAACCGACTTCAAAAAAAGGAGGAGGTTCTCAATTCGTCGGAATCTTTTTTTTTTTTTTTTTTTTTATGTATGTCCCCCGATTTCTCGAAGACGCCTGGACCGATTTGGAAATTTTTTCTTTTGTTTGAAAGGGTATACTTTCCAATTGGTCCCATGATCATCACGTCAGGATCTGATGATGGAATCCCAGGGAAATCGAGGGCAACCTTCAAATTTTATAGGCACATAGTACCATTTTCATATATTTTCTAAAGCTGTTCAAGTATTTGCATCTGATAATCATCATCTCAGGTGGATGACCTGATGATGGAAGGTACAACTCCATAAGAGTAAGGAGTAGGCATCGATTGATTTACTTTGTGTTCGCATAATCTCCGGAACTACAAGTCCGATTTAAGTAATTCTTTTTTTTATTGTACTAGGTATTATTTAACTTAGAGAATGCTGCAAGTTTCATCAAAATCGGTTCAGTAATTTTTGAGATATGGAATTTTATTAGCTTATTGTGTACATGAGTGATGTAAGTACCGGTGCGAAGGATTACAAAATTCTAGTTCACATGTAAGAGAATAATGTTCTTGACAAGAATTAGGGTTGAATATTTAAACTAAAAAGAGTAAAATAAAAACTTTTTCAAAAAAAATGTAACCGCCTTCAAAAACAACCACAAAAAAGTGAAAAATAATCTACAAAATAAATTTTCTTTCGGAAGTCGGTGGCTAAAAAGACAATGAAAAGAAAAAAAAACAAAGGCACCGACTTCGAAAGAAAAGTTATTTTGTAGATTATTTTTCACTTTTTTGTGGTTGTTTTTGAAGGCGGTTACATTTTTTACAATAAAGCATCTTAATTAAATTTTCAAGCGGGTGTGTGTTCACCTAGCCACTATTATTAATTACATCAGTTCACACCTTCTCCTCGGCGCGCCATAATATATCACTATCTCACTCGAACACTTCTACGATCTTACTAAGTACGAGCACACTGAACATGACGTCACTCGGCTCAGATCATTTTGTGAGTTTCTTCATTATATTCAATTAGTAGGTGGAGGCGATTTCGGATGGAATAACGATTTTAATTGGGCTAAAAATAAGCTCACGGTTAGAAAAAAACTTTAAAGAAAAACCACTTATAGAACAGATAAGAATTCCGAAAATATAGATATCTCCTCTGAAAGCTCCGAATTATTCAATCCGAAAATAATTACTGAATTTTGTAATCGTAAAAGATTTCCATTAGACTTTTAAAGGAAAATTGATTTTATTATCTTGTACCAAAAGATACAAAATTGTAGCTATTATTACTTTGTCGTGGGGCTTAATGTAAAAATAGATTAATAATATTCAAAAGAAAACGTTTCTTGACTATCAATGAAGGTGACCGGTACATTGAATACATTTTAAGCTGTCAAAGTTGTCATATACTTGGAATTTAAATGAAAAAAATAATTATGTTGGAGTTGAAGAAATAATTTCTGCAATTAGTTTATCGTGGGTCAACATTCCCGCTGCTAGTGTGACTGTGTAAGTAGGTAACGTGCAGTATATTTACTGAAGCCGGCGCGCTCACGAGATGTACCGTGACACATTATTATAGTCCACCACTCATGTTTCTGTGTCCGCTCCCGTTGTTCCGTTCCAAGGAGTCCGCTTGCTCGCAGACGTAGAAATATGTGTTTTGCTTCCACGACGGAGGGCGAGGGACGAGGTGCGGCCAGCCAGCGCCGCGTCGATGAGTTATGAGCGGTCGCTGCACCCACTCCGCATCGCACTCACATCTTGCGACAACCCCGCATATTCAAGTTTTTCTTGTACATCTGGTTAATTATTCACCGCTTCTAGTTTTACGTTCGAAGGTTCAGAGTTTCCTTACTTTATCGTGTTAAGTAGCGACATTAATTCTCTTCTCTCTTCTGCTCCCCCTCTATTAATTTGCGGACAATATGTTGCGCTCAAGCAATGTGTGATGTGTGGCACTGGAAGCAAATACGATAGTTCACGGAGTTCTGTTCTAGTCCGTCCGTGCTCTATGCGAGGACGTGGAACTAAGCGTTACTTATTGTTCTGTCCGCGCTAAAGGAATTGCGAACGGATGTTCACTTCCCTGTTGGATTTAAAGCAGTCACTGACGAATTGCTACATTATCGCTAACAGCGTTCGATTTAATTCCCTCCCGGCGAACTAAGATACTGCGATAAAGAGTGAAAAATACATGTTTCTTTTTAATTATACGGACTAGAACGAATATTCGTGAACAGATTTCTAAAACATTGTTCGAGGGAACAGAATGCGGTCGGGAACGCAAACAGCGGAGTGAGACGTACTCTGAACGAACAGCGGTATAATTCTTTGTGAGCGTTAATTAACATTTTATTTTCCCGTTCATCGCTACGTTATACTGTCCGACACACTGAATACCTACGGGAGAAAAAATACAAAACAATTATACCGCAGCAACAATCCTTAACGATCAGACATTCTAGCAGCGGAATTACAAATGGCGCAAAATTATGAGGAGCTTCAAATAATCATTAAACATAAACGCGTAATGGTTTCCCATTCAAATGATAGCTCGTAGCAGTTAACTGCCTCTGTAATGTCTCAACACAATCTCTTGCACAGAAAATTGTAAGGTTTTAGCGGCGTATTAATGAGTTATTGCCTATTAAATGTAACAAGAACACATTTCTTTATAGGGTGGACGTAAAGTTGAGCGCGGCTTAGTCTGTGTCCCATGAGTGCGTGGGCCGACTTATACGAGTATCGTTGACTGAAACGAGCGCTTTGATTAATTACACTTATCTTAATAGCAGATTGAGTGGCGTTTTTAGCGGCGTTGCGAGCAGGTGGACGAGGCATCGCGCTCTTATTGTGATTGATTGTCTTACTATGTACCTACTATCTTTGATTATGTTCTAATCAAATACATATTTAGAGATGCAGTATATAAGGATTCATAAACGACATTTATTTCATATTTCTAGATATAACAAGGTTTAACATTAATTTGTTCATTTTTAGGTAAAGGAAAGTACAGCAATTTAAGTTAGAAATTTTTGTGGTGTAAGCCGGATAAGTTTTTTTTAGAACTGAACTGAAATAAAATAATAATAAATAGTTTACATTGAAAAATAAGGTTCTTAATTAAATATGCATTCTTCGGTTTTAGGTAGCAAACGTTTTCAGTTCAAGTTAAAAAAAAGAAAGTCGTTAACTGTCACAATGAGTATAAAATGAAGAAAAGGACTTATTCTGAGTTTTCGCAAAGTCGATAGCTGAGTGCGAAGAAACGTCAGGCCATTAGAACATTTCAGTGACACATCTCATTTTTTTACAGAGAAAGAAAAAGTATTTCTCTTGGAATGAAAATGCAGTTTTTTAAGTGGCGGTAGGGAACTGGGAACTAGCGATGGCTCATTTGAGTTGTTACAGTAATACTTACTTTTTTTTTACTCAGACCATTTTGTTTGCTGTTTTTCATAAGTAATAAGGTTTATTTTGCATTGATTCGATGGTGCACTATTAATATTGAAAGTAAAAATAGACGTTTATTGACACTCTCCACAAATATGGACAAATTAAGAAAAATCAAAACAGATAAAACTTGGATACTAAAAAAGAAGTATTACAATTTAAAATGTCACTTACGGGATATCTTCCGTGATTACATATTTGTTTGAGTTCCCGATATTTCGACGCTGTTGCGATCATGGCGCTTGCAACAGCGCAACACGGTAGATTTCCGGTAAGTGACATTTTAAATTGTGAAACAAACCGTGATAGTTTAAAACAGTGTTTAAGAATTAGGTATTACATTCCTACTAGGTATATCAGAATGTTTCAAGAGGGGCCCTTTTTTATTAGCTTGTACAGTCTCACTGCTGAGCAAAAGCCTCATTCCCACCTTCCTGTAGAAATAATATAATGTGCTTTTATCTATATCTATACTTATAATAAATTTGTAGAAAAGTTGTGTCTGTACAATGGAAATATACAAAAAAAAAGTAGCAGGGGTTGTTATTTTATCGATGCCGAACCCGAAAATGTAGTTAACTTTTTTTTTGTCTGTTTGTCTGTTTGTCTGTGTGTTTGTGCACGCTAATCTTCGGAACTACTAGACGGATTTGAATGATTTTTTTTTGTTGTATAGGTATTAATTCCGGTTAACATATAGGCTATAATTTATCTTGGAAACTTGAACACCTGATGCAGAACCGCAACAGACCTGCTTAACTATAAGAGATACAGAAATGGTGCTATAGCAAAAATTGTTCCACGTGATGAGCATTTTCTGCTGAGAGAATAAATTTGAAGATCCTGGACACCTGATGTGGAACACCAAGAGCCCAGCTACACTATGACATATACAGGAATGACGTCTTAGCAAGAGTTGTTCAGCCTGATGAGCACCTTCTGTTGATGTATAAAAAATGAAGATCTGGAACACCTGATCTGGAACTTCAAGAGCCCACCTACACTATAACATATACAGGAATGACGTCTTAGCAAGAGCTGTTCAGCCTGAAGAGCACCTTCTGTTGATGTATAAAAATTGAAGATCTGGAACACCTGATGTGGAACTTCAAGAGCCCAGCTACACTATAACATATACAGGAATGACGTCTTAGCAAGAGTTGTTCAGCCTGATGAGCACCTTCTGTTGATGTATACAAATTGAAGATCTGGAACACCTGATGTGGAAATCCAAGAGCCCAGCAACACTATAACATATAAGTGAATGACGTCTTAGCAAGAGTTATTCAGCATGATGAGTACTCTCTGTCAACGTATAAAAATTGAAGATCTGGAACACCTGATGTGGAACTCCAAGTGCCTAGCTATACTATAACATATACAGTAAAGACGTCTTAGCAAGAGTTGTTGAGCCTGATGAGCAACCTCTGTTGTCCAATAAAAATTGAAGATCTGGTACACCTGATGTGGAACTCCAACAGCCCAGCTACTTTATAACATAATATATAGGAATGACGTCTTAGCAAGAGTTGTCCAGCCTAATGAGTACTCTCTGTTGACGTATGAAAATTGAGATCTGGAACACCTGATGTGGAACTTCAAGAGCCCAGGTACACTATAACATATACAGGAATGACGTCTTAGCAAGAGTTGTTCAGCCTAATGAGTACTCACTGTTGACGTATGAAAATTGAGATCTGGAACACCTGATGTGGAGCTCCAAGAGCCCAGCTACACTATACTTAATATACATACATAGGAATAACGTCTTAGCAAGATTTGTTTAGTCTGATGGTCATTTCCTGTTGACTCACAAAAATGAAAGATCTGGAACGTCTGGAATCGTCTCGCGCATCCCGTTGTTTTCCCGTCCCCAGGCTCTTAGAATTCGACGTTTCAGATCTTCGATTTTAACGACCCCGTCGTCGCTGGCATAAGCAACAGGATCCGCGTACGAAGTCGCGGGCAGAAGCTAGTACATAAAAAAAATATAAAAAGATCTTTCATATAATTAATTAATATAAAAAAGGGGTGTGTTCAACAATTTTTTGCGGCGTAGTCTGCTACAAAAAAAAAGTTAACGAGTGCTATCTATGGCCTATATCATAAATAGCCAGTCGCGAGTAATTGAAAATTGTCGTGACAGCTATTGCTTACGTACAAAATTAAATTATGTTTTTTTTTTTGTTGTCATCGGGACATTGGAAATCGACAGTAATAATAGTAGTCGTAATACGAAATTAAAATAGATTAATATTTGATCATCTAAGTTATAGATTTTGAGCGATTCGTACGATATCGAAGGGTGTTTGAGTCGTACTGAATAAAAAGCACCATGTTCCTGTCTGTGTACCTTTCATCAATTTTTTTTCAATATTTTTTAGTCAAAGAGCAACAAATATCCATCCATTCATACATCCTCCGAAACTTCCGCATTTATACTATTAGTAAGAAGATTGGTAAGTATATTAATAACTGGTCTGTTTAAGTAAGTATTATGTAGTACCTATAAAGACTAGTAGAAGAGTTTCTTAATTTTCAAAAGAACATGAAATTATTTAAATTATAGAGGTCATTGTAGTATTGTATACAAAAGGACGCACAATATAAAAAGCTCCTTTTTATTTTATGAAATGACTAAAAATATTATACGTTATAGATATCAATTCCATTACCTATAATGTTAAGTGTGGAGTAGATTCGTTCGTTTGGAGCACGCGAAGCGAACATTTACAGTTAGGTACATGTCTAGTATGGAATTACTTACGAGGTTAACTTTACTTTTTGCAATTTGTTTATATTGGATTATTTTTTTGTGTGAGATTCATGTTATTTAGAACGTATTTTGACGTCATTTTGTTTTGAGCACCTGGTCTTATTAGACCATTTCAGGTGGCCATTTTAATTTTAATATTGTTGCAGGATCCAAGAAAGTAAAATTAATTCTCCGGGACACGTCGAGCTTTATCATATGCGCTTTTATGGTGGTTGCTACTGTTGATTCTGGCTTTCAGCACTTGCAGTGGTGTCGGAATAGTGTAGTGGGACTGTCCATTCATCCACAAAAGAAGCCATTTTTCATCTTAATATTGACTTAAATTGGTTATAATCGACACCTGAAAATCCCCATTATAAATCTATTCCATTGTACGAGCAATAATATACAAAAATTCCATTTAAATAATTGTATCGCTATTCAGATTACGATACTGAAGTGGCCATTTTAGGCCTTCAGTAGGTATTAATAGAAATATTATGTCTGAATCCTCAAAATTAGAAATTATTTTTATGTATTTCAATAAGAATTATTCGTCAGAGTGGCTTCAAAAGAAATTCCAGTTTCGTGAAATATTAAATATCAGAACTACTGAAGATTTTATTCAATCAAACAGCCGTTTTCTAGGAATTCGAGATACTTACAAAAAAAAACTCATCTAGAATGTATAAAGAACCTTTATAGTTTAAAAATACTCTTTATTATTACTCAGTAGTACAACCTACAGTAGAATTTCCAGAAAATGTGAAGCACCGTTACAAAAGATTAGATACAATATTTTTCTGTTAACGAACAGGAGTTACCTGCGTATTACCCATACATATGTTCACAGTAAAAATAGAGGGTAGTCGAAGAAAATACTCGGACATTTATCACCGGCCCTGGGTAAGTCCTTTGCTTCGCCCGTCCAAATGTAAGTACATGAAATAAAATGATAGCGTCGACTGCGGGTACTGATATAAGAAAAGTTTAAATATATTTTTCAGTTTTTTATTAAGTTTTTCGAGTTAAAAGTCGTTGTGGTGGAAGTTTCTTGGTTTTCTTCGACAGATGCTGGTTATGTTTGCTAACGATGATCCTACTTAGGTAGCGTTTGCAACAAGAACTGTAATTGCGTTTCTTTTGTCAGTAGTTGTAAAGTCCGTATCGTAAAGTACATAATTCATTACAGATCAACGAATAACAATGCCGTTCAATATAAGGTTAATGGTTGGTGCAGTGGCTAAGTGATTTACTGCTGAGCTGTGTGCCACGAGTTCGATTCCCGCACGGAACAAACATATCTCTGGCCTACAGGTAGTTGTTCAGAATCTGGCTGTTTGTGTATTTGAATTTCAATGTTTGTATACGCACCCACGACAACTGTGGAAAAATTTCTAGTGTGGAAAAAAGGTTTAAAAAACAAAAAACTTTGTCAGCACAAGGAAGCGATACTAAATCGCAGAAAATGAAAATCAAGTCTAATATTTAACCAATTAACAGAGCGACATCTGTGAAGCCATAATAGCCTAAAATACCAGTAATTGATATATATAGTTATAGCGACCCAACAAAGATTTGGCCAGTTTCCATCTTATGAAATGGTAAAACAATTAAAAGTTTCTCCGCGCCGAGCTTATGACTAAGTTTTAAAGACTTTAAAAACATGTTGTGCTTACAATCAACTTTTCCTTTGTGGATACTAATTAGCAAGATAGCCTTGAGTAAAGGGTTATGGTGTTCATGACTTAATCATTGTTCATTAAAAATATTTAGTATTAACAATATACAACATTATTTTTTGTTTATGCGAAACCCGATACACCTGTCAAATATTTTTGTGTAAAGAATCTATGTACAAAATTTTAAAACCGTATCACAAAAAATCACAAAGTTATAAGCTTGTATATTACCTGGTTTTCAGTTCAAAAACATGCTCATTTCGCGGTACACCCGCGTAAACCGCGTCTCCTGTGTTATACACTCGTGATAATAGTTTGGCAATAGGTACCTAACCGTATGGTGATTGTATTGTAATTAACTGGTAATAAAAATCAATTAAAATATTTTTGAAAAAAAATATAACATGGTGTAAAAATTATTGGAATCGAATCAGTTACTGATTCTGAACAAACTATATTCAGGTTTCGCATATACTAAAAATAATGTTGTATTTATTTCAGAATTTTTAGTTAATTGTACATATTTTATTGAGTTCAAAATATAATTATGGTAAATCAAAGGTCTCGAAAATATTAAAGAACACAGAAACCTTAGAAGAGGTTCATCAAAACTTCTGTTGATACACAAGGACTAGAATTAGCCTAAATTACAATTAAACGTAGTAATGTTTACGGTTAATATAATTAAGCTACCCATAAACAAAGTTCAAACCAAAGATATATTGAATCACAGATTGTAAAAACACAAACAAAACAGCGAACAATATCCAGCGCCGAATAAAACACAAAATATATAGGAAAACTTAACTCGAGCACTTTTAATTTAAAAGTTTAGCACTGAAATCAAATATAAAGTGGACAAGTTAAATTACGAAGGTATTCCTGTAAAATAGTTGAGGGGACGGGGAGGGCCAGCGCTGGGCTTTGTGACCTGATTGAGGGCTTTCGAGTGTTTTAGCTACACTCCCGTTTGAGGGCCCTCGCCCTCACGGGCAGTGCTCAACGGCACTTCAATCCTGTTACTCGATTAACCCAACTTATTAGTGCTATCAGCTTTTGTTTCAACGTAAAGATTATCTCGTATCAATTAGCGAGCATTACGTCGGATTATTACGTGGTGAATTGTATGGGAAGCAGTTGTGTGTTGCGATAATTAATTTAATACGAACACGGGGCGTGTTAGTTATTAGCTTTAGATTAGGTTGGTTGCAGACTGGTTGATCGATACTGTTTGCTATTGGTAATAGCTATGGTTTATGTAATAATGTTCGGTTTATTTTATAGGTATAATAGTAGAAATATTTTAGTGTAAGAGTATTAACAGATACACTTGACTACATATCAAAGTTATGCAATAACAGCATAACCTATGTAATATGTCGCTAGTTCCCTGACCGTTGTTGTTCGTTTACGCTTTGAGTGACAGAGATAACGCTCTACGAAACCAAAACTAGCCGATTATGATTGTTATTCCAAAGGTCATAAAAATTCAAACCGAGTTGCTATAACTGTTAACGAGTTGTATAAGATATACCGTAAATACCCGTATTTTGTATGATGTGCATAATAATGAGTATACTATCTATCTATTTATAACTATTATGGCAGTATGTATAGTGTAGGCAATGTTTGCCTGAAGAACACAATTAATTTTATTTAAAAAAAAACCAATATCGCCAACCAAATGACTACAGATCTCCCACTTCATACGGAACGCTGAAAACGTCAAGCATCTCGGCGCTAACTGGCAACTCGGCCCCTTGAAACTCGGCCTTTTGGCAAATTATTCATCCTGACCTGCAAAGAGTGACCCGTCTTCTCGGATGATTAGTCGAAAACTAATTGATTCCTCGGTCACCGAGACCGGTATCGGACATAGAATAAGAATGAGTCGGCTGTTGGAGCATAGAAACGACACTCGATGAGACAGGCTCAAGTTATGTTCAACACATTTAGGTTTTTAATCTTTAGTGCTCAACGCTCTTATCTAATAACTTAGAAAAGCGTTAATATAAAATAGAGCTTTAAACAGAGATTGTTTGACTGTGTGTTTTACCCTGTTCATAATTTCAGGTGATGCGATTTTCATCAAGACAGCGTGTCTTTTACTTTACTCTCGAATCAGCATCGTGTTCTGGTGATTTGAGGCATGCTATAAGCAGTATCTTTCATTTGTTTATCTTTGCATTGTTTTTGCAATTGACATGCTGACATAGTAGAGCGGGAGCCCGTAACAGACGTCCGTGACCAATTTCCTCTCAAGCGATAATTAGCAGACTACATGAGGGAGTCATATCATGAAGATTCGTGAAAGTCAGCTGCGATTCCGTTGGTGGGATAAGCAGCAATCGCCGTTCAAACACGTAGAAAAAATATTTTTTTTTAGTCATTTCCTCCCAACTGAAACCTGGTTTATATTGAAGATTACCTTGTATCACGAAGAATAAAACCAATCAGCCGACGGTACCATGGTGGAATACACGTCAGCCGGTCACTCGAACATGTAATTTTTTATTTTATTTTCAGTGATTTCCTCTCAACCCAAATTTAACCTGATGAAAGTTTACATGTAGTTATGGCTAAAAGCAGACGTCAGCTGGCTGTATCTCGGTGGAAAGATCGTCAACTGATACTTTGAAAATTACAAACAGGACTTAGGCTCTCAGCCTAAATATGCATTTAGATCAAAGTTTTCAATTCCTCCCATACAGAAAACCTGTTTATATTGACGCTTACTCAATATCACGATGAAAAAAAACATTCAGCTAATGTTTACAGACAGTTATGGATCAAAATACAGAGTTATTCTTATTAAGCTGGGCATCAGGAAGATTGTGATTCCGTAAGAGATACGAAAAAACTTATTTAGATAACTTTAGCTCTTTTTTCAGTATAAAAATGTTAGCATTTTTATTTTTTGGTCAAGTGTGAAATGTCCACTAAAATGAATTCGCTAGGAACAATATTTGGATTATACAAAATGTGCAATACCTTAAAAACTACTTAACCGATTCTCATGAAACAAACTGTACAATAGTTTTTAAAACAATACCATCACATTAAAATTAGTTCCATTGCAATAACCCCATAAACAAAAAATTACATTTTCAAGTTACGTAATTATGATCAACATAATTATCAAACTTCAGTACAATTATCTAGTTAGTTTCGTTAAGATATTATGTATTTTAATTAGCTCTAATAAGAAAAATGCAGTATTCTAATAATAATTTAGCACAAATAAATAACATAAAAAAATCTGATTAGAAAAATATCTTAAGAGAGGTTCCTTACAAACAATATTTACCTACATCTTGCCGCACCTCCCACTACGTGCACCTCTCGTCATAGCGGTGGTCTCATCGCCGACTTTTAATACTTTGGCGCACTTTCAGAAAAGCCCAAAAAATGTATGGAGCGTGATGAATGTTAAATGATGTCTTTTGACCAATTTCCGCCATCCTGATTTTTGTCTTCTGATACAACGAAATGATCTTTACATGAAACAGAGTCGAAAGGCATTAAAAAATAAATCTTATATGAGATAATTATGTTGATCATAATTACGTAACTTGAAAATGTAATTTTTTGTTTATGGGGTTATTGCAATGGAACTAATTTTAATGTGTTGGTCTTGTTTTAAAAACTATTGTACAGGTTGTTTCATGAGAATCGGTTAAGTAGTTTTTAAGGTATTGCACATTTTGTATAATCCAAATATTGTTCCTAGCGAATTCATTTTAGTGGACATTTCACACTTGACCAAAAAAATAAAAATGCTAACATTTTTATACTGAAAAAAGAGCTAAAGTTATCTAAATAAGTTTTTTCGTATCTCTTACGGAATCAAAATGTTCCTGATGCCCAGCTTAATAAGAATAACTCTGTATTTTGATCCATAACTGTCTGTAAACATTAGCTGAATGTTTTTTTTCATCGTGATATTGAGTAAGCGTCAATATAAACAGGTTTTCTGTAGGGAGGAATTGAAAACTTTGATCTAAATGCATATTTAGGCTGAGAGCCTAAGTCCTGTTTGTAATTTTCAAAGTATCAGTTGACGATCTTTCCACCGAGATACAGCCAGCTGACGTCTGTTTTTAGCCATAACTACATGTAAACTTTCATCAGGTTAAATTTGGGTTGAGAGGAAATCACTGAAAATAAAATAAAAAATTACATGTTCGAGTGACCGGCTGACGTGTATTCCACCTTGGTACCGTCGGCTGATTGGTTTTATTCTTCGTGATACAAGGTAATCTTCAATATAAACCAGGTTTCAGTTGGGAGGAAATGACTAAAAAAAAATATTTTTTCTACGTGTTTGAACGGCGATTGCTGCTTAACCCACCAACGGAATCGCAGCTGACTTTCACGAATCTTCATGATATGACTCCCTCATGTAGTCTACTAATTACGGCTTGGGAAGAAATCACTAACGATATTTTGGCCTGGCTCCCGCTCTATAGCTCTCAGCCAAATTGTAGTACTGTTTTGACTTGACCGAGTGTAGGTCACAAAAACGTCACGCTCTAATAAGGATCAATTCATATCAAGACGCGACGCTGCGCACACATTTTAGTAGAGCGACTCAAAATCTAACTTCATCTACTACATGAAAAGATATTTTCAACACATTTGCTCGAAAAATGCATTTACAAAGCCTGTATACATTGTTCGAAAGTTAAAAATTACGCACCATACAACGGAACGTGCGGTAAAGTAGGTACTCTCACCTAAGTAACTATTTTACGGCATACCCCGTTTTGTAGCACCGTGCGTTTTCCTTACGGTTTTTTTTTTAATTTCCATAAAAAAAAAAGAATTCCACCAAAGAGTTTCACATTAAGAGAATAAACAACCTGACTGATCGAACCTCCTTGGAAGCGCTTTTGCTCAATACGTTGTCTCACTTTAATACCAAAGAGTAAATGAGACGAAAGATGTAGTTCTAATTTTCACCACGTGCATGTGGCGCCATTTGCAAATTCGCGCCATTTTCATATTAGAAACTTCAAAAATTGTTGCGACTTTCCCACTGACATATAAAGTTTGTTTAATTACATATTGTACTGTTTTCTCGCAAATGTGTTGAAAAACGTTGTATGACACACGTGCAGAAATTGGTATTTACAAACTCGTGCCTATGGTAAGCCCTCGACTTCGTCTCGGACTTACAGTCGTCTACACGATTGTAAAAACCAACTTACCGCACTAGTATCATAAATAACTATTACACATTTTAACGTTGACGCACCGCAGCGCTACGCCGCGCGCACTTTTTAATGATAACACAAAATCTTAAACTTAAATAAACTAACTTATTAACTGCATATCTTCAGTATTGTCACGTCACTTCGCGTCACGTCGCGTCTTGATATAAACTGGAAAGGAAAACGGCAGTCGCATCTACACGGATTTCTTAATCTGTGTTGACAGTTCCGCTAATACCTCGTGAGTGCTTCTTCACGGACGGCTCAACCCGCGGTTTTGTCCTGTTTAAAGTGTGGCCGTTGACGTGATTTGGGTCTCTTTGACTTTATCGTGATCGACATCGTTTAGCAAACTTGCAGAACTGTTGCCAGTTCTCTTCTGTTTTCTTTTTAAATAGTCTGTGATAGTAACAGTTTAATCCATGAGTACTGTGAACTAACGTTTTAGTTACTAGCTTTTGCCCGTGGCTTTGCTTAGGTTTATTTAGAATTTGACAATGAGTTTGGAAACACGTGACGCTACTTTTTATAAAAATAAGGTTATTGCTGATTTCTTCAGGAACACTACTTTCGACGGTTCCTTACAAGATATTGCAACGTTAAGTTCCATTTTTCCAATTATTCTTTGGAATTTTGCTTTATAAAAAACGTAAGTTCTTTTCAAATTACATTTTATCATAAAATGCTACTCGTATTATTGTAAAGTTACGCATTCGTCCTCACATTGTAGGTATCAATCTTTTAATTTTCTTAGTGTTCTCTTACTATACCGATGGCTATGCAATTAAAAGCTTATTTAGACCCTTTTCTTTCCACGAAAACATACTTTGTTTAGTATTGTTTCTGTTTTATCTTTCACAGTGTTACTTTGATTAATTTAATATTAATAAATACAAAAAATTTATGGACAGTTTAATGAAAGAGTTTTTATAGGCTTTATGTTAAGTAAATAGATAAATTGAAATTGTATGTTATTAAAAAATAAATTGTCTTTGTTCTACAATATAGAAGAAAGGGTATAATATAGAAGAAGGGTATAATATAGAACTCTCCCTAGTTTTATAATATAGAAGTAGGGGAGAGTTTTTTGTTTCAGTGTGCAAAGTTTTATTAAAATTTGTTCAGTCATTTCGAATGATAAGAACTATTTCTTATAAAGCACGGGACTCCGTTATCTCACTGCAAAGAGGAACTCTCTCTCGTTATTTGAACTTGTTCATTAATATACAGACAATCACATTTTCTCCTAGACTATCGATACACCAAAACCAACAGTAACAGAAATAGTACCGTATAGCGGTACAAACGGTAACAAATGCCAGTATAGCGTGCCAACGTAGCGATCTATCAGCGCTTATCGCCCTGATCTATCATAGGGCGCCGTGGGACGAACTTCACCCAATTGTGGACCTAATGACCTGGATACTTACTTCAATCCTTTGACGAGAAAAAGGATGAGGAAGAACTAAGAATTTATGTATATTTCTAGTTGTAACAGTTTTATAAGAGTACCTAACTACGTACTTACGTACGTACTGGAACGTAAACGGCTATTGAAGGACACCGTGGATTTTAGTCAGACGAGTCTGACAGCCCCTCACACGATGCCCTGGGTTCGAGGACTCATTTGATGATTTTACCAGGATAAAATTAAAATGAAGTATGCATCATTATCAAAGCATCACCGCTATTTGTAAAGTAATACTTTTCCGAGAACAAACTTTTACAGGAAAGTCTATCAATAAAGATAAAAAGAACTACGGAAGGAGGCCTTATACAATCAGGAAGATCTATAGATTCTTTCACAAATAGCTCACAAGTCAAGTATCAAGAGAGATCTCAACTAACTTCGCAACGAATAAAGTCAGTATACCCACCAAATATTAAATATTGCTCTATCGATAATAATAATTTATGTAACAACCAATCTTAATCCTACGATAATTAGACGTGGCCAATCACATTTCATTAACTGTTAGGTAACTTTATTGAGGGGCTGTAAATAAATGATCCGGTCGAGTGGTGCTACATTCGGGTGCTAAGAATTAGCCATTGATTTCCTTAGGAAGTATAAAGCGAGGTCGGTAGCAACATTTCCCGGTATGTCCCGTCCCAGCCCGGACGCTCTCAGCGTTTAAAGGTCCCTAACGAGCGATAAAACTCCCCCGAATTCCTTTTTAACTGCAAGAGAAGTTTACCTGCGGGTGGGTAAATACGAACCCACATTTGGTCGCTGAATTGTGATTCACAATCTGTAAATAACAAGAAGAAAATTCAGTTTATTCAAAGGCTGCTCACTCTTACGTGTAATTGAAGGGAGGGTGACGTTCTTATTAGAATCAGCCATAATTGAATACACATACAGCGCCACTTTGAAACGGAATGCTCATTTTTTGCAAGTAAGCGCTTCGCTGTCTTTGTTTGAATGAGAAATACGAGGAATTAATTAAATCTCGTGATCGTACTGTTACTCTGTTGCTGGTATTCAATTAGAATCCTCATTTGGAAATGTTTGTATTCAATAAATTGTAAATGCACTCTAAATCACGAAGATTAAGTGCGATGCGCTAACAGAGCATGTGAACGAAAGTCGTGCGACAAGTGTAACGTCACGGTTGAACAAATTGATGTTCCTAATGGCAGCCATTACAGACATTGTGTGCGCTCGATCGAACATAAAGGTCGACGAGACTCCCCCCCACTACTCCACGCGGGATTAACTTCTAAAGAAAAAAGTATGAAAGACGATATTCATAAATTAATGAAAAGCTATACGATTTTAAAAACCCATTTCACAAACCCCATGTTCTTATTTATTCGATTTAGTTCGATTCAATTTTATAAATAAAACTTTTTAACGTCTCTAGCTATTCCCTGTCTGAGGAGATAATCTCTGTTCATGTGCACGTTGATGAAAATTCCCTATATTCGTTTTCTCAAACCAGTTTCTTCATTCAGGTATGATAATTTGAGCTCAGCGTGTTCAAGTTAAGCCGTCTTTTGTGTTACAAATGAGGCGTAGCAGCGAGCGACAACATCTACTTATGTAATAACCGTCAGTACGTGTATCACACAGTGAGCCAGCAGTCACTCTTGGTGACGGTTAACGTCGATGATACTTAATACAACTAATTTAAGTTTAGTGAAGTTTTGTGACAACAGCGAACAGTGGCGCGCTCGGTAAAACGAAAGCCTTGTTTAGCTTCGAGCCAGCAGATAAAAGTTATCTCGAAAAGTCGGCAGCCGCAACAAACTTAGCAACTGTCTTCAGGTAGGATAAGGGAAACTCGATTAAGGAGGAGAAAAAGTAATTCGGGCCAGAAAGAAGAGTTCATGAAGCTCAAGTTAAATTAAGCATCGAAAGACGAGCGAAACACATATTGACATAACAACTTTCAGCTTTTTCCTAATTAGAATTTCTGATGACATTCAAATACACTGACATAGGTCTGAGATCAAACTAAATAAAGCCATCTAATCCAAGATCCACGTTATAAGATTTCCATTCTATACGTTCAACAGTTTTTAATACAAAAACTTTCAGCGAGCATCGCGGGAGGTCCTCGTCGAAATATCCTGTAATATTGAGCGAAGTTTAACGCAGAACAATCTGCTAGTAAGCTCATAAAAATCATAGCAATCCTTCGAATAAAAAGGCAGTTTGAAACAAGAAAACCGAGTGCATCCACAAGAACCTTTTTGTTTCCGACGGTGGTTTGAAAAGTTATTTAAAGTGAATAAGAAACAGGCGAGCTTCAGACCTCTCGGCGTTCGCAATAGTTGGACATTGTACTACAGGCTTGTTAAGTAGCCCTCCACAATTTGGTTTGTCTGAAGTATGTTCCTAGGTATTTTGGTAGAAGTGGTCGTTAGCGCTTTGTTCTCTGTATTCAGATGTACGTTTCAGTTCGTACTAAACTTATACGGTCGGCTTTGCTTCGACCATTGAGAAGGAAGATAAATAAAAATTCCAAATTCTCTGTCACGAAATATTATGCCTCGGTTTTGTATGTGTTGAATAGATGACCCATATTTCTTCGTAAATGCTGTGGATATAAAATAGATTTTAACACCTACTTTATTCGCCTGCACATACGTCTTATTTTATCTGCATAATTTACGGTTCAACATTTGTGAATAAAATGATGAAATCATAAAATTTAACCACGTGGGAATTCCGCATCAGAAGTACGTGATAAAAACAAATAAAAATAAAAACGGTATTAAGGGGTCGTCTGTCCCCATTGTTATATTTTGTGACGTCAATGGAAAGGGTTATCAATTTGTATCTTATGTATTTTTTATGTTTGTTTGGTCATATTCCGAGCTGCATATTATTCCAAGCATAATATTTTTACATATTTTTTATGTTATATTAACAACGAAACGATGTGATTGTCTCGTGTCTGTTTTACGATACCTACGAATGGAATTTGATTACAACTACTACTATTGAAAAAATACATTAGAAACAAACAGACGATTTATGGACTTTAGTAATTTATTTTATACTTAGAGCACTCAAATTACTACCGCAACTGTAAACCGTTCAATATCGACCCCTCCATTGTCTTCCCCGTGGTACTTGTGCAAGTAATATCGTAGAGGGCCTCACGGCAAGTGGACAGCTTTAGGTAGTCGGTACAGTTGGGCCCTATTTATGAGTTCGGCTGACTTGCCCCAACTTGCCCCATTCGGGGGAGGAAGCTTGTTAGCGCGACTTCTGCGGCTTTCGACTAGATAACATTGTGTTAAAGATTTAAACTATCTACTGCAGCACGGATCTGCTTTTGTGAACTTTGCTTACATAAGTAAGATACCTATTTCAGTTTGTTTTCAATGAAACAAAGAATGGAAAAGTTACACGCGCTTGTTTAATTAGTGAGCTGAACTATTGTTATACGGTTTCATTTGTAAGTCTAACTTGAAAAACATTTTAAGAGACTAGATTAATTATAATTGATGATGACTCTATTCCTTTAAGAAAAAGACACAAATTAGATTGAGATAGTTATTTAACGATGACAGTGCACTATTTCATTAATCTTTGTCTTAATTACGGTTGATAAAGAAATGAAATAAATTCAGGTCATTAATAATATTTAATGACAATTTCATTTATGATGTCTTCCATTTTCCAGTCCACTTAATCTGCACAGCGAATTGCAGTAGGTATTGAAAATCGTTTTAGAGACTTTCATCATAAAACTGTAATTGAGATTTGAGTTCCCCGATTTGACGACGCACTCAAACAAAATGGCGGGCGCCCGGAAACAAACATTAACGACAGTAAGATGACTCTGTTAATATAAAGTGCGAGATTTCAACATTTGATGGGTACACACGGGTAAGCTGTACAACAGTCAGTGGCGTACCGAGTCCAAATCTAGGACGGGGCAAGACGCATCTGCAAGGCCCTTTTTTTTAGGGTGGAAAATATATGTCTCGCGCGAGGCCCCTTGCCATAAGATGACTAAGTAAGTAGGTATGATGACTTGGTTCGTCTAAGTCATCTATACCAAATGTGATTATAATGTGACTGTGACACCAGTTTTGCGAGGCCTGTAGGACTTTTTCAGTTCCCAGTAACATAAAAAAAAAACGTTACCAAGTTATATTGCAACACGGGGCCTCGCGCGAGCTGTGGGGGCGCTTGACTTCAACGTGATCGTTGGTGACATCAGCATTGCGAGGCCTCTTAGATTCTTTTTGTTTATACTCATCAGATGCCACAAGTATAATAATTTATTGGTAGGTCATGTTAATTTCTTAGTAGAAGTGTTGCACTGTTTTATTGACTGGTGATCGCCGTTGTCAAGATTTTTTCTTTTTTCTCTCTGAGTGCGAGGCCCTTTCCGCTTCGCCCCCGCCTAGCTACGCTACTGACTACAGTATCCGACTCTTCTCGTACATGGAACCCTAGAAAGGGCCTAGAGTAACAGAGACAACGCTCTACAAAGCCGAATCTTTTCTAAAAGCCGATGTGTCGCAATAACGCTCGCGTACTGTATGAGAATTTGCAAATGGCCGTTTTACGATTGCAAAACTCGTTTCGAATACGTTTTAGAACTGAAATAAAAAATGCTGACGAAATAAATTTAGTTATACTGTGTTCGCTTGTTTACAGTTTTTACGGCCGCTTTTTGCAACCATGTTGGATGAAATATGAAGAATTTGTTGCATTTTGTTTCATTTGTTTTATAGGTAGCTTTTGTAATTGCTTTTTTAACCGACGAAAAAAAAGGAGGAGGTTCTCAATTCGACATGTATATTTTTGTATATGTTGCTTATATGTGTGGATAGATTCTCTGTCTCACCAGATCAATAAAATGTGTGTAATCTTTAATTCATGTGTCAGTTGCCAAGCGATTGGCCCATGTGCCGGGTGTCGTGGGTTCGATTTCCACCTACAGGTAGTTCTTTGGGGTCTGACTGTTTGTGTACTCGAGTTTAACCGTGGTACCACAAAAACTTTTAAACGTCTGTTGAACACTTGTCAAAAAAAATGTCAGATTATGTCTTTGAAATAAGGTCCGTTTTGCAGTCACACTTTTTTTAGACAAGTATTCAACAGATGTTTAAGTTTTTGTAGTAAGGCTGTTAATTTTTGTAAATGCAACCACGATGCAGGAGAATTTTTTAATGTGGGTTGGCTTAAAGTTGTACACTAGTTATTTTGAACCTCGTGAATGTTGAAAACCTAAAACCCTCTTTTATAGTTTTAGTCTTAAACAATTTTGTGGTAACATATTCGTAAAATATAAATTCGGACGCCTGGCGCTCGAGGCGCTTGTTACTACGGTTACAGCTACGAGCTACGGCGTAGCTTGGTCCGTGCTACGACGTAGCTGGGTCTGTGCTACGACTGCGTAGCATCCTTTTTGAACTGATTTTAAAAACTTTCGTCTTCTGTTTAATCATCATCATATGAGCCGTAGAACGTCCACTGCTAAACACAGGCGTCCTCCATAGATTTCCAATAGAACTGGTTGGAAGCGGTTACATCCAGCGCGATCCTATGATTTCCATCAGATCATCTGTTCACCTTGCAGGTGGACGTCTCACGTTGCGATTGCTGGTGCGTGGTCTCCATTCGAGAACTTTACGGCCACATCGGCCATCAGTTCTGTGTGCTATGTGGCCTGCTCACTCCCACTTCAATTTGCTAATTCGCTGGGCTATGTCGTTAACTTTAGTTCATCTACGAATCTCATTTCTGATACATACTTCTAGTACGGTCAGAGCTTCACGATGTGGGTGATCCTCTTGAAAGCACCCACGTTCGTCACTGTGGTGTTTAATTGATGAAGTCAACTGTACTTACGAGAATATCATAATGTTGAATGTTGAAATATTATGCCGTATTTATTACCTTATATTATTGGATTAATATGCACAATTTTATCATCAGTAAAAGCCAAAGTTAATTAATACCAAAACTAAGAAATTAAATTAATTTAATTAGCATAAGTCCAAGAATTGCTATAAAATGCATTAAAATTATAATTAAAAACGCAATAAAGTACTGAATTATGGATCTAAAATGTGCTGCACTTTGTATTTAAAGTGGAACTTTACTGAAGTTCAATTTTTAATTGGTCAGCGCCAGTTCTTTGCCTACCTTTATTAATTTTCTAGTGCAAACGTTGGAAATCGAAAAAATAGACGAGAGAACCTTTTACTCTATGGTAATTGCATTTTTGAACACGTTGTAACTATCTAGATTTAATTTAGTTTAGATTTACTTTGTTAACGTTCTTGGAGATTCTAAAGAAAAATAATTGTTCGTCTTAATTTTGTTTTTTTGCTGAAGACTTTTTGTCTGTAGCTTTGCTATTGAAGTTGAGTTACGGGGTTTGATTTTACGACGAATGCGTAAAAACCCAAGGCAAGGCAGGAGGGACTGTCAGACTTATACTGACTAAAATCCACGGTGTCCTTCAATAGCCCTTTACGATCCGGGGCCACGGTTACTCGTTAGTCCCGCGACCCCGGCAGGTTTTGGCCCTCTATAGGGAGCCACGTCATAGTGCTGACATATCTTTGAGGCGCGCGTGGAAGACGACGCGCCGTCCAACCGAGCATGGTCCGTGATCGGACAGCGAGTCGCCCATTACTTGCCGTCCGCATACCCGCGTATTTTTGGAGCTAGTCCCAATTCTATTAACTTGGTTTCCTACAAAAACGTATACTTCTCGTAATCAAAGGCGACACATGCGAGAAAACAGTAAACACTACAGTACATCTCGACCAAACCCTTGGAGAATAAGGATGATGACACACTTTCTACAATCTCCTCTTAAGAGGCACTTACATAAAATATGTAGGTGTCAAATTGAGCGGATTAATTTTATTTATAAGCGTACTTAAGTAATAAGGGACGCTATAAGTACGGCTTGCGGCCTTCTTACGTATTTAGAAGGGAATGGAGCGTGAGTGGTCACATCGCATGTTTTATTTACATACCCACTTTTATATACAGACGCTAACACATGAAGCCACCTGAATCTGTAAAATTTCTTTTATAGATTTTCAACGTTATCACAATTAAAGAAGATACATTTTCGATTGGATAATTTTATAGATCGGAGTTGATGTCAACACTTCAGAGCTGAGGAGATGCCTTATGGTACCCCGAAACATTGTCTTTGAGCCGTTGCTTTGATGTCAAATGACGTAACGACATGTCAAAGTAGAGCCATGTCAAATAATAGATAAAAGAACCACTACAGCGTTCGTAATCCACTTCACATGTGAAATTGTATGGTTCAGGGGGTCGGGCTGATGGGAACTTCACCTTTTTCCTCTTGGTTTATTGATATAATCATTTCCGAGATAGTTTTCATACCTTTGTTGCGAGTATACTCGTAGCACAGAAAACTTAAATAGTACTACGTAATAGGCAGTTGTCACTGAGTATTCCATAAAATTTTACAGTGACAGAACTATAACGTATTGTGTTCCTGGTTATAATGCCATCATTGATGGGATGGTGATCCCACTATCTATGTATATAGGGATATAAAATACAAAGCTCATGGCTAAATAATAACAGCCGCACACGCCGATCTTCCGGGGTAAGCCGCGCTTGCCGAGGTTGGTCTGTGGAAGGGTGACCATCTGTCATAGCGAGTTTCCTCCTTGCCTCGAAAAACAAGTAAAGCCGTTGGTCCAGGCTGTCATTTGTAGATCTTTATCAGTCGTTACTGTTAGTCAGAAGCTCTAAAGTCTGACAACCAGTCTTACCATGGGGTATATAGTATTACCCAGTTACTGCGGGTTGTGGAGGTCGGATATGCAGTAGCTCCATGTATAATACTGATATCCGGTTTGACTGGAAGCCGACCTCAATATTGTTGGGAAAAGGCTCGGCAGATGATGATGATAAATATAGATAGTAGGTTATAAAATAGTAAATGATTTGTTCATTACTTCAAATTGTTACGGCAAAACCTTTGAGCGATTTGATAAAAAGAAGCTTACGTTATACATGTTGATAAAAACTCGTCAATGAAAATACGTGTAACGTTTATAAAGGGAAAATACTAATTTATGTTTGTTTGTAATAAATAAATTTTAAAACTGTACATACAATTTTTATAATGCTTTCACTTATAAGCTTCATTGTAATTATCAGCGAGTAATTTGGGCAGCATTTTATGTTTCAAACTACACCTTTGCGAATTGAAGCCGGTTGCTAGTTATTTTGTGTTTTTATTGGCACTAAAACTTTAAACTAATTAATACTAATTAAAGTTATGAAGAGAGTAAGTCAATAAAAATAATTGAAATATAAAGTTAAAAGAATTACTAACAAAGAGTCATGCCATGTAATGTCAGATGGCAACACAAAGTTTGCCACCTGACGCTGATTTTCATCTGCAGCCCACGAGTGCCATAATAATATGCTCATTAACATATGGCACATATGGTACATACAACATAATTATGGTATAAAGGAGATGTTTTTTTCTTTTTTATTCGTTTACTACAGCCTCAGGGTCTCTTTCCACCAGAGATGGGCTATGCCGCTATGCTGCGAGAATGTAAAAGCTAAGCTACGAAACCATGTGACCGTTTCCACTGATGCTACGCTATGTAGCGGTGCAAGTAAGATGTGCTATGAAGATGCGCCGCCGCAAAGTATCTGCGCGAGGAAGCATCTCTGGTGGAAAAGCAGCCAAAAGCTTCGATTGGCTGAATCACTGGCTCATAAAAAATAACAGATATAAACATCGACAGCAGCAAGAAACAAATGGTTATCTACAAAAACACTTGCTTTCAGAAGAGCGTCGTAACTTCGTAAAAATAGGTTGTTAGATCTCTGTCAACTGTGTTTTCTATGGACCGAGATATCTACCAACAATGTCTTCTATCAATAAAGTTTTCGGCGAAACGTGCTGTCTAGGAATAGAGATTTCTATTAACTGTGATTTGTACAAGTGTGTTTCTGTTTTACGTTCCACACTCGTGCGAAACGGTGTAAAAATGTCGATTTAAATAAAGATTGAAATTAATTTATTTGTCTTTTTGTTCTTTGCTGCCGTCGACAAATATAACCCCGTCTCTTTCTAATTAAACACAAACAGCGCTCACTCATCTGTCACTAAACGACGTACCTGAATCAAGAATCCGTCCCTCATAAGATGTGTACAAAGTACGCGCCACAAACGGCTGCTAAGCGCTGTTTGCACTGGGGAGCGCTTAAAGCGACACAAGATCACACTGAATGTTGCAGAGGGCTAATTCGCGACACAGTGTACTTAATTACTCATATGAGTTTGCTTAAGTATTTTTAATGGAGTTACGAGTTGTTTTGTTTAAATTAAATGGGAATTTGTGTGGGATTGTTGTTATGAGAGACGCTTATGGTCATGAAATTGTAGAAGGGTTTTATTTTTTAATCGTGCTCTTACCTGTACAATGCCTACTGTTGAATTGACATTTAAACTGCTTAGCCTTTTCCAAACTAAGTTGGGGTTAGCTTTTGGTCTAATCGGATGCAAAGCTATTTGATACTTATCTCTTTTAGATTAAGTGCTGATTGCATTTCTTCGTCGCAGGAAAACCACGCGAGAGAGTTAATTTATAAAGTGATACTAGCTGCTGCCCGCGACGAGCTGGCCACTTCTGTAGCAAGAAAGACAACAGTTAAAGTAGACGTGTCCTCGAGTGGATATCGCGACTAAGCAAACGTAGTGTAGGATGTCCGCCGGTCAGGTGAAGCGATTACCTGCGAAAGGTAGCCGGCAGAGACTGGATGAGGAAAGCTCAAGACCGGTTTTAGCGGAGTACATTGGGAGAGGCCCAGCAGTGAACGAATACAGGCTCATGATGTTGCTCAGACTGGTTGGTACAAGCCTGCAAGTACATGCTTGTTATAAATTCGAAGTTCGTGAGGCCAGACGGATGTTTTTTACTATTTCTTACAAAAAATACTGTCCGGTGTTGTATATTTGGTACAGATTGTACCAAATACACAACACAAAGTGAATAAAAATATACAGCATAAAGTGTTCATCCAGTTGATAATCTGGATGAACACTTTATGCTGCTAATTATTTATTATTTTGTAAATTTTGAGTGAAAATAAAGGATATTAGAGGCATAGGAAAGTCGAAATCATTTTGACTACGGGTGAAAATCGTATCTATTCCCTATCTTTCAATTTACAACCCTCTACAACTTACATAAAATGTAATTTTCTTCTCCCATTTCAATTGTCCGAGTACATGAACTCCTGACATTGTTATTGTACCAAATGACCGACAAACATGTTAGAACGAGTTTAAAGCCGTAAGCGGTGCACCGCAAGCTGCGGCCAAGCCTCTTTGTGTTTGCTTAGGACTCTTCCTTTTATGATATTTTCGTTTGCAGTGGTCCTACCGTACCTCCCGTAATAAAAATAACTGGCTGTGTAAAATCTTTCATTTGTGGAACGGATATAATGTAGTATTTTTTTAAGTCCTTTTAGTATGTTTGTTAGTCAGTGATATACACCGTGACTTTTTAGTCGTCTTACAAAAGTGGTCCACTTAATGTTACCGACCTAAAATACCTCTAGGCGAGTTTTTTTTATTTAATCGTAATAATAATTAGAAATATGAAACAACCTGTTAAAATGTTTACGTATCAAGCTGTAGAGTATACCTACCCAGCGCAATAGTCGGGCAATATCATTCCATTCCAATTTTCTATGAGACAATGGTGTTTCTAACTACGCCTTGCGTCATAATAACGAATTAAAATGTTATTATTAAATTTTTCAAATCTCTTAAATACCTATTTTTTTTATATTTAACGTATTCTAGTCATTGGATACATGAACTGGGCTGCTTTTGTAAGACGACTAAAAAGTCACGGTGTATAGCCCTGTTTAACTTATAAAATAAATCAGTAGTAATGAGATATTTTAATTACTGACAGTTGTTTTGTTAAAGCGACGAGTAGTATAGTGTTTAGGCTCGCGTTTCCTAAAGTATGGGTTGCGACCTCCAGGTGGGTCGCGAGCAAATATTTAATCGGCCTTGAGAAATAAGACAGGTAGCATATTTTGCTGGAGTTATTTATTATTAAGGCTAAACATCTACCTTCATCATCATCTGCCATCATCTGCCCAGCCTTTTCCCAACTATGTTGGGGTCGGCTTCCAGTCAAACCGGATGCAGCTGAATATCAGTATTATATCAGCGAATATCAGCGACTGCCTACCGGACCTCCACAACCCAGTAACTGGGTACCTAATACGATACCCCATGGTAAGACTGGTTGTCAGACTTTCGAATTTCTGACTAACAGTAACGACTGTTAAAGATCTACAAATGACAGCCGGGACCAACGGCTTTACGTGCTTTCCGAGACACGGAGGAAACTCGCTATGACAGATGGTCACCCATCCACAGACCAACCTCGACAAGCGCAGCTTAATCCGGAAGATTGGCCTCTGCGGCTGTAATTATTTAGCCACGAGCTCCTCCCTTAATAAAAATAAATTCGATGTCTATCTATGTATAACATTGAGATTTAAAATATGTAAAATTATCTACAGTTGATGCTAAAGGTTTAACAACAAAAAAATTGGAAACAAATCCTATCTTAGAAAAAAATCCCAATCCTTGGGAAATTTCCAATCCCCAGTCAACTTGGGGAACCACTGGCTTAGGCAGTATGAAGAGAAAGGATGTAAAGCTCCTCAAAAAAAAAGGAAAATCTTCCGTCGTTGGGATTTCTGTGTTCTAAGCTCACGAAGAATGTTTTTGGTCTTTATTTACACTGTGGATATATTTGTTTTACTACTGGATAGTCATCAAATGATGATGTCTTTGTCACGTTGTGTGAAGCAGAAGAGATTGTCAGACATGATTCACTAAAAATTTACGTGTTCCTTCAGTTACCCATTGCGTTCCGGACTCACGGTATCCTGTTATGACTGTTTCGCAACCCATCGTAGATATCGCTAGTGCGTTTGACGACTTATTCATATCCTTACAAGTGTGATCTGTATAACAGAAAAAGTGGAACAATAGAAGTCGATAAAATACGCAGGTACTTAGATGAAGAACTTTCTTTAATTTATAAATATACAAAACAAACGTTGTTAACAAAAGTACCAATTAAGTTTGACAAAATACCATCCAAAATGGTTGAGACAACATTTGAAATCGGGATTAACACATTTCTTTGCGTACAAACTTTGATATTAAACAATTAAACAAAGATATCAATTTGTAGCCGTTTTATACAGGATTAAGATACAACAAGAACAATTTGAGTATAATCAAGGGTGATGGTCGTACAAAAGGCTTTTGTGCTCCGGGATAATCCGTCAAGCATTCCGTTTTATATGTATACGGAATATGAATACCTCCGAACCCAAATAATTACCTTTTATTCAGGAGTATACTTTGAGAATTATGCCGTAATTTTAAGCAGCTTGAATTATTATTTTTGCGGGGTTTTATTTTTTTATTAATAGTAGCCTTTGTTTGAATATGGTCGCTGAAAATGTCGATAGGTTTCTACCATATTTTACAGGACGTAATAACGTACCTAAATCTATCTATTTTTTATTTTTATCGTCCGCTCACTATCCTTAAAGTTATTGGGGTAGTAATTTCTAAAGAATTTATGTATAAATGTTTAGTAACGAAAATGTGTAAAATTATTTAAGTTATTGAAGACAAAGTCACTGATATTTTTCGGATTAAAGTTGAAAGCAATTTAGATTTACTTAAAGATATAGGATGAAGCAATGTTTTGTTTATACCTAACTAAATAACAATTTATTCGTTTTTCAAGTAGAAAATTAAAAGTAGATAACACAGAAAATTCTAAGCAATACATTAGAGATCGTACAGAATTTGTATGTACGAGTTATTTTACAAAAGTAGATTTTTCGCGACCTGCTTTTAGCCTGATTCGCGATTCCCGACAAGTCGCGACTAGTGTAAGTGTGCAAATGTTGGCGGTAATCGAATGCGTCGTTTCGCAGCTTCGGAATACGACCACTTTGCGAACGGGTTTCATATTCGTAACATAGTAAAGTTGTGTCATTTCACACTTGAAACCTTTTAGGTGATGTTCAGGCTGAGACAAGGCTGTCAGACATGAAGTTGTGTGTGTCGGACAGCTTGTTGTTCTGTTAAAACAATGATAACACTTAAGGTGATTACGTCGATGTAGCCCGCGAAATTCAAATTTTCTTACGTTTTTTGCAATTTGCAGGCCAGTGACATGTTGTAACTTTATCAAAATATGAATTGCGGTAATAACAAGTATAATTTTAAATATAAAAATTATCAAAACATCCGCTCCATCAGCTCTCACATAGTAAAGCTGCATCTAAGTTAGATTTCGGAGATTTCATATTTTGATAAAGTTACAACATGTCACTGGCCTGCAAATTGCAAAAAACGTGAGAAAATTTGAATTTCGCGGGCTACATCGACGCAATCACCTTAATATGAGACAATTCTAAATTCAAAGTTGACAATTTAAAGGATCTTTCGTCGCAGATGTCATCAGCCATTTTGTTTTTCTTCTCAAAATGGCGGCCACTCACAAAACTTGCATGAATTGACAACGATAAATGTTAAAATGGGATTGTCTGTCAAACTCGAACCAATCGTATACCGGTGGCTTATGCTGTACCAACTGGGGGCAGTTTGCTAGTAACACATACATTTTAACAAACTAAACTATGGTAAGAACATCAAGTTACCCAGCAAAGTGGGAGTATGTGTAAATTGTTAATATGATGAGTGGTAGCTCAGTAACTTACTGAACAACTCGGTGCATTAGCTGATGTACTTCACCTAATCTAGGTTAGCGAAGTAATCAATATGTTACAGCACTTAGAACCTTACTATTAATACTATAATAGTTATTTTAAGCTAACATTGACTTTGATGGACTGTTTGCCTCATACTCGTATTAGCTGTAAGAATTAAAATTACATAAGAAAAAAATCTGGCTAGATTCGAGAGAGTTTGTAGTTATTATTGAATTGATATTCTGGTGAAGAATATTTAATTTAACTGTAATACTTTTACAAATTAGTTAGAAAATACCTATTCGCTGCCACCGAAGACGCAGTAGAGGTAGTGAAGTTTTGGGCCATAAGGCTGCTGGCACTATAATATCTCCGCTCCTCTAATTCTAAAGGCTTGGCAAATTCTCAAAAAGCTTTTTGAGAATTTGCCATGATGAGAATTCAATTCGCAAAATGGCAAATGGCATGTCATTTAAATTCTCTCAATAAGTGCATTTAGAAAATTAGCATTTTGAGAACTTGTCTTTTTGCGATTCGGTTGTCATTTTGAAGAAGTTTGGACTATCTCATTAGGTCACCGTGATCCTGGAACGCTATTGAAGGATCACTGTGGACTTCAGTCAGTACAAGTTTGACAGTCCCTCCTGTCTTGCCTTGGGTGGGAGGACTCATTTGATGATTTTAACACGTAATAAAACAATACGTGTGGCACTCGGGGACTGCCGCGGTAAAGCTATTGCATAGCATTTTTATCAACTTATGCATTATTTTTTTCTTTTTTAGGCTATTGTCAGCCAATCAAGTGAAACGTCAAGACAAAAACACAACAAACAACCTGCCGAAGTCTGCCGAAATGAATCGACGTTAGATGATGCGGGCTGTTAGGTTTATTTTCGTTACGGAATTTCTTGATTCGATCGCCGCGCTCAGAGCCAGCGATAAAGCTATGCCATAGCTTAAAAGGTTTGCTGTGCTGTAATTTTTGTCACATTCAACTTCCATTCTCAAGTCTGGGTGACTACCATTTGGCTTGCGGAACCCATTTCCCAGTCAATATGGCTTCCCCAAGATTGGAACGGTTGCCAAACTTTTATCCATGTGAAGACTTTTAACGACTGTCGACTGTGGAACACATTTCATGGGTGGTTTTGATTGTTTGACGTGACATATTTTTATGAATGGATGGCTCCTTAGTGGCCGTTGTCACGTTAAGCTAAGCACGCAGTACTGCGATACTACTTCTCATACCGTGAGAATCATCATCATCATCGGCCTATAATGTTCAGAGCTGCTGGGACACAGGCCTCCTCTCTGTGAGAGGGAGAGGGCCATAATCCACCACGCGGGCCCAGTGCGTGTTGGTAGATGTCACATGTCTTCGAATTTTTGGTTCTAGGACATGCCGATTTCCTCACGATGTTTTTGAGAGCATGAGCAGTGGTGATGAAATAAATTACACTAAGTATTGCGCCAGGCTGGGTTCAAACCCACGTATTATTATTATTATTTTTTTCACAACTATCACACAACGCCATCTAGTCCCAAGCTAAGCAGAGCTTGTGTTATGGGTACTAGACAACTGATAAACATACTTTTATATTTCTAATTACACCCAGACACAGAACAAATGATCGTGCTCATCACACAAACATTTGTCCTGGGTGGGAATCGAACCCACGACCTCCGGCATAGCAGTCAGGGTCACTAACCACTAGACAAACAGGCCAGTCATTATACAACAGCTTTAAGGTAATCTTGAAAAGATTGCTATTAGCGATAAGACTGCTCATTGTGTCCCCCTAGTTATAAGTTTTGAAAGTTTAATTTTGCGATATCTGTAAGTTATGTGGTGTGCATAATAAAGAGTATTCTATCTATCTCTCTATAACATTCCCACTGCGGGGACACTGGCCGTCTCTTCTGTGATAGGGAGTGGTATAAAGTTGAAAATGTACTAAAAAATTATAACTGAGTATACGTTTATCACTTGCCACTAGGGGTCAGGTTATCATTTTCTACAAAATATTCAGCACCTCTCCCGGTTGAAACTCACGACCTCATAAGTCAGGGCAATTACGACGAAGCCATCACTGCACACCTCTAAGTAAGTCTTGTACTAAAAAATAAAGCAAACACGTTGAAATAAATAAATCCATTTTTACTAGTCATGCGATAACGTGATTTCTATCAATTTTCTATCTAATATTTCAAGATGAGCCTAGTATTCCGTGTATGTGCCGTATTAGGCGGTGCTCGTGTGATTGTAACGGATGCCAGACTCGCGTGCCGCTTTGTGCCGTGCCGATCCTCGTGCCGATCGAACTTTCCTTGTGTTCTGCCGTTTTACACCGATATAGATCTGTAGATTTTGTGGAAATGTTCGATGTTTTTATGAAGGCTGTAATGGTACTTTTGTACGTGCTCAAGATTTTTCGAAGAGTAAAAAAAAAACTATTCAATTTGAAAATGAAATGTAGTTTAGAATTACGAGTATGTTGTCATAATTCATTATTATGTTGGATTCATTATTACTTCCTCTAGGAAGAAAAAAGACAAAAAAGTTGTATCTCCAAGGTTCAGTTTTTAACTTATTTTTCGGTGAATAACTCTGAAATCTGACGCTTCAGGACATTATGTCCATCATATTTTTTGTTTATAAGTATCCTCTGTCTAAATAATTATGTGTATAACTTTCGTTGTGAATTCTGAGAAAAAATCAAAATGACGGGCAACCGACAGGGCTAAAACATTCAAAAACTATACTGTCCATTGTCTAACTATAAACAAACAAATAAATGTTAATTTACTCGTCTGCTACTAACAAATATTAGATATCGAACATGATGCAACAGTTTCATTCATAAAATTTACACAAGTTCGACTGGCTACAGCAATAAATGATTTGTTTATTCTCTACAAGCCACGGTAGCAGTTAAACGTTTGCTTGTCATAATGTAAGTAAACATAAAATGTATGAGCAAGGTCTCTCCATTATTTTAAATGTAAGTTTTAAAACGCTCTTGCAAGCTACCAGGGCAATATGGAGTGAAGTAGGTAATGCCCGTGAGGTGAGGTTATTGGCTCGCCGGCGCAACTTTCAAGTTTCATCGAACTCACGTAATATTGTCTTGGAGTGGGCGCAATACATTTACTACTGAAATTCCTCTCAGCTTAATAGCCAGCCGCAGGTTTCTCTTCTATAATACGTAAATAATCGTCAAGAACACTCCATAACTTTGTAATTGCTTTTTACCTCGGTGGGCGCGTGCTTTTAGCCAGATTGCTTATTTTGTTAATGAACTTCGGTTCCCAAAACTTTTTGCTTTCGTTTCTTTAATAGCTTAAAATTATCTCTTAAATATAATAAAATGATTATACAAATCAGCGCACAATGGAAAAGTTTGTTTATTGTTAATGTTTTGATCATGTTTATTTAAGAATGCAAAGCCTTTGTTTGAGCTTTATTATTGTTTTACGCATCACTTGAAGCGAAGTAAAGCTCGCAAGCTCGGAATTTGATATTTCGTTGTGCATTTAAGTACAGTTGTTAAAAAGTTAGCGCATTGGATATCACTTATATGGAATAGCTCAACAAAAGTGTGTATTCCAAAGTTTGATCGAAAAATGTTGCTGCGCTATGATTCAAAGAGTCAGGTAACATTTCGGACATGTAAAGGCGCGGCGTACAAAAGAATTTCAATTTGGTACCGTATCGCGCAACCCTTTTCAACTTTACAAAGTAATTTCCTGACGCGAAATTGATTTGTTGGCTTCGTGGTTTTTGTTTGGTGTGGCGACTGCGGTTTAATTAAAACGAAAAAATCTTGCCGTAAAGCAATTCTGTTCTAATAGGTGTCCCGCAGGTAACACAATTCACTGCCCAATTATTTCATGCCCAAACTCTCCCCTGAGTGATATTGTTGATCCTTACTTTCCAATTCTAATTGCGTCCCGCTTTGCATAAACATCGGCAAACTCTGAAGTGCGATGACAAAGCGTTGGAAAAACAAACATCGATTTGTCAAACAGTATCGATATAGAATTACTTCTTCAAAATGCCGCCGAGGATAATTTAATATATTAACATCTCGACGTCGAAACTCGAGCCGAGTGACGTTAATATGACAAATAATTTCCTTCAAGCCTACCTCCGGCGTGCCGAGGAAATGCGTTGAATATGGTAATCATTTCCCATGTGCCTTGCTCGTACCAGACTTGCCTACCGCCACTTTAAACTTAGAAATACTTCAGCATTTCAATAACTTGAGTGTCGGAATGTTGTCAGCGTCGTCGGTTAGCTGCCGCTCTAGAAACATGTTCTGTACTCGCTAATGAATAAGGATATTTTTTTCTTTTGAATCAAGAGTAATTCCAAGCGGCTTCAGCGTGTGGTACGTTGGGTCGACTTTAGTATTAAGATATGTGGCTGGCTGGATGAATAGCATACCATAGAGGTTTAGAGACTAGTTTTTTAATTTTCTTTAGTCACTTGACTGTTTAGAATACTCACGTTTTGAAATTGTATTTTTTTTTGCAAAAATCCATGAATTTATTATGAGTTTCAGAGATATTTCAACAGTTTCGTTTTTCCTGTTCACGTGAAATGTGTGGAGGTATCTGTGTACATGAGTGCACGTTTATATTGTGTTCTCGTCATGCTGTCCCTGGGGAGCCGCGTGAACTGGCGTTGTCTCTGGATCGCGGTGTAATATGTACCGTTATATCGCGGCACACCGCTGATGTTGTGCTATGTTTGTATGGTTTCGGAGGTAAAATTTTGTTTTAGGATTTTTTTTTGTAAAATTCTTGGTTTAGGTAGTTGATAGTTACATAACTCCATTCTGTTCTATAGTGATTTTTTTTTCATTTACCGGACATTATACTTAAAATTTCACATTTAACAATTCTACATGCTCGTTTATAATTAATATTGGTACAAACTTAGATATAGATAAAATTTGTACAAATTCGAAATAGATAGGAAGATACAGGGTGTCAAACAATTCGTCAAAATCACTTTTCACAGGAAAAGTGTCCTTTCTGAACTGAATCTATAGAATCTAAACAAAGGCATATATATTCCAAACTCATATGAAAACTTATTGACGGACTTTACAGAGACAGAAGGTCCCCTTAGTTTGAGAGTTAGTACAACATTCTGAGGGTTGCAGCTTCGTCGTGCGTATTCGTATGTTGTACATACTATACGAGACTGTCCTTAGTGCGTCCGAACTCACGGACACAGCGCGTATCACAGTTTTATTTACCTCTAAAGCGGAAATCCGGCCGTACCATTATATTTCCCTTACAAATAATACACAAAAATTCATTATTTACACATGTTGGATTCAAATATGAATAAAAGTAGCGAATATCTCTTTAGGCGGGCTTGTGTTTTTGTTTTCCCCCGAGAGAAATTGAAGGCAAACGTGAAACAGACGCATTTTATTGTATCTGCTTATACTAAGTTAGTGTGACAATACATTTCTATCGGTGTGGGAATATCCCCCTTTATTCTTATGGCCAAGTGAAGTTTACGCTTTCACGGGTTCTAGTCTTGTTGAAAAGTGAATTCCTGTGGGGGGTCATAACTAAAGATTAGACCAATTTGGGGTAATATGGGGCTCGTGTGAGGCCCATTTAAAGGTTGGACGTGGTGAATGGTTTTCTGAACATCGACTTTGTGTCTAGGGAGCTAAGAATGTGTTTTGGTAATGCGTGTCTTTGACGAATTGTGTCTTGGTCGAAGATTACGATGTAAATGTGTTAATGGATAATGTAATTCTTAATACGTTGGTAGTTCGTGGAGCTTTATTGACATTGTTTATCATTCATAACAAGAAGTTTGCTGTGTTTTATCTGTTGTTGATTTGTTTACTCAGATATTAATTCACAAACTGAAGTAATGCCAGATTTAACTTTTTCAATACTTAAAATATTATTTTCTTTATCTGGGCTGAAATGAGCACAATTCTTTCTTTTTCATAAAAAACCACAAACTCATTTTTACTGCAGTATCGTAAAATTTTTCAAGCTAAACTTGTTATGTGGAGCTTTCGTTGACTTACGTTCTGAGAACCAAAAAAACACCATGTTTGCCGCAATTATTGTAGATAAAATAAATAGGACTTACAAGCTAGGTTAACATTTTAAAACAACGTAGTTACAGGAGAGGAGCAGCGCGCGGGCTTTGGGATCGCGAGACTCTCTTAAAGCCTGGCCTCTCTCGGCCCTGCAACACAAAGTTTTTAGTCAGTGAGAGTCTCACAGTCACTTTCACTCCATCCTAGGCTCAGGACAAATCTGATCATTTCACACACAAAAATTCGATCATTTTTGTTCCCCACGAATTCTATCACTACCTGCGCCAAACAAAACTTTCGTTCTCAATGAGTACATTTAAAAAAAAAGTAATTTTACTACCGGGGTATTTTTAGCTTATTTCTCAAAACATTTTATACCACGCTCCGGAACTAGATGCGAAAAGTCAGCTCCAGTGAAACCACAATAGCTCATTTACCAGCTTGAAAATCTGCTGGGAATATTAGTGAACCCACCTCAAAGCTGTACGTACCATGTTGTAGCATTACGTCCCAGATATCTAAGTTGCATGAAAAGAAAATGTGCAGTTTTCAGTTCTGAAACATTTTCCAGCTCAATAATATACTCGTTCGCCACTGATTGCGTTTGTTGCACGGGAATTTCAACTTTGAACGTTTGTAGTTAAAGTTGAAAGTGTGTTGAAGGTTGAAGGATATAAGACAAAAGGGTAATGACTTCGGCTGTGAGACCATCTGTTGGCCTCCGTAGACATTAGGGCGCGTTCTTGCAAACCTCTCAGCATCGCGACCGCTACACTGGAAGCCAGAAATGTACGTCTTTTGAATTTGTTTGATCGTAACAGAAGAATTTTACTTTTAATAACTTTCCTTCCGAGTTGTTACGTGATCTTCGTACGTTTGATGTATTTTCGTGTTCTCGAAGATTAGATTTGTAAACTTTTTAAGAATTCTCTGATCGAATGTGAATTCGTCTACCGTGAGGTGTTTTTGATGTTTATTGGAAACTAATTATAATTTGGGACAGAAGAAGAGAGATAAACGCACAGATTTTTTTAAAAAGCTGCAATTTTCCGAAATCAATAGTTTCCATTCGCCATTTTTGTTTCATAAAAAACAACATTACAAAAAGATGTTCAACGACCGAGATAAGATATCCGCATCTCTCTAGTGTGTCATGAAATTCAGTACAACGTTAAAATAAACGCGAGCCTACAGAAAACCCAGTGTTGCGTACAAGCAAATATCCTGGGAGGCAATTGAACAAATTCTCCTGGTGTACCGGGGCCATATCGGACCGCAATGTCACTTATTATATCTGTTATCTCCCCAAGTCCATTACGAAAGCTGGTGACGCGACGCGACGTTACGTCGACGTCAGAGCATGTGCTTACGCGTCACAACGGCCAAAGACGTCCATTGTTTCCTATTGTGTCGTGTTTACGAATTTTAATGTTGAATTTTTTAAGGGATTCATATTGTGATGGCTATAAGAATAGAATAATACAATTTAGAATAATAATATTGAACATTTATTATTATAATACATTATTTTTATTATTATTTTTAAAAACGTAGGTACATTAAATACTTTTCAAAAACCCTGTCAGAATTCATACAAATAATAGCTAGCTATCAGGTAGTTAATTATATGAGCATTTCATGGTCTTTATAAGTTCTACAGGTAAACACGCTTAGTCGCAATGTAATTTATATTTGTTGACGTAGGTTAGTGATATAACCCGAATCACACGCTAATAAAACCGTGGATTAAAAATAAAGCAATATAAAACAACATTAACATTTTATGATCACTAGCTTCAGCTAGCAATATAGATTAAACTATTCAAGGTTCGAGTTTTATCTCTTTATTTAATCTAAACGAATCGCCAATCGATACCGCTGAATCGTGGGTGCGACCGCTCGATGTTTAATAACAACAGCGATTCGGCTTTCGGCCTGTAAGTGATCAGTTGTAAGCCGAGAGACCGGGCGAGCCGAGCAAAGCCTTCAAATCAAACAAGTGTTCGGTACACCCAGATATCTGATTCCCTGATTCTCGCATCCGAGCCGAATCCCCTCGGCGATGGGATCGTTCTCAATTAGAGATAAGGCCCTGAATATTTTGAGCGATCATTGTAGATGACAATTTGTTTATTTATTGTTTGTAGGTTTTTGTGCTAAAACTTTGACTGAGGAATTTGACTGTAAACTTCTTAAGAACAGGTGAGACGCGTCCTGCACGCACACATTCTCATTATCAAGAACGACGCGTAATTTTAAATATGTACATACCCATTTTAGACGGGTTACCCGTCTTAGGCTTACTACCCCTAAAAATAAAATATGGGACGCGTACAATTTTTAGTTTCGCGTTTTTTAAAATGGACTAACATAAAAATATGACTGTTCCTTTGAATATGTCTAGCCACATGACAAACGTGCTTGTTGTACTCAAAGACGATGACAAAAAATGTTTGTATCCATACAAAATAAAATAACAAAAAACGACCTGAATTTCGTACTGGCTACGAGTTATAGAAGTGAAATTAAAGGTCTTCTCCATGTTTTGTGCTGAGGATAAATATTTATCTATTCAGCTAAGCGTGTATTCTCGCGATATCATGTTTTCCACTTGTCGGGTTATTGTATATCCTCCACAATAGTGTGACTTCCACTGGAATATTCAAATATGTTAATACGCTTTCTTATTTAGTTGATATGAGTGCTGATATTCTTTGTGTGCCTGAGAGATGGTACAATAAAAGATAATATTTTTTACGGGAAAAAACGCTGCGGAAATTCTGTGCGAGAACTTCTGGCAAAAGCGAAAAATTGTAACTTATGTTTGATTTTTATTGCGAATGTTTCATTTTAAATAAACGTAAATTCGATTTAAACTTGACAACTTAATTAAATTAATAAGTTTAATCAAAACAGTGTCAACAAATTACAATTATGCTCGTGGAGGTAGAACGTGGAAACAAAATAATTGCTTGATAAATTATAGCAATAAAGCAATTTCAAACAATCTGCCATAATAACAAGTGTTAACTTTAATTGAATATTAATTGCTTGACATTACAGCTGACGGATAAACAGAAGAGACATTATGTTAATATTCACAGGATAATATTGTTAACGAGTACCTATTAATAAGTATGGATAATTACCTTTTTATGCCATGTGTAGTGTAATAAATAATAACAAAAAAGGACTTAACCTTGTTTTGCAGCATCCATATTATTATAATTTCGTTTATCATTCGGTAGTATGTGTCTGAATTCTGCTAAATACTGCAATCTAGCCCGCCGGGGTCGCGGGACTTATTGAATTACCGTGACCCTGGAACGTAAAGGGCTATTGAAGAACACCGTTGATTTTAGTCGGTACGAGTCTGACAGTCCCTCCCGCCCTGCCCTGGGTGGAAGGACTCATTTGATGATTTCACCAATATAAAAAAATGCTGCAATCTGGCTTTTAGCTTTGGTTTATGCTGGTGGTGGGCTGTATAACCTGGTAGGTATATAAAAAGGTTTCAAGAAACGTGCAAGGTTCGAATGCAGAATGTAACTCGATCATTATAATTATTATAAGGTGTAAAAAAAACATTTACGAGCTTTCTACTTGGTCCTTCGAGCCGGATACATCATTATTATCTGGAGTAGTCAATGCGACCCTTCTGATTTTTACCCATCTAAATATAAAATGCAAGGAAAATATATATAATACCGTAAAGGGACAAGGGTAACAGCAGTCACCTAAAAAGCGATTTAATGCGATGTCGGTACGGCAGAGGCACATTAAATGACCCCTGTAATACATCCTGAATATTCACACGGAAGAGGAAGCAAAGGTCCCCACATATTAATATGCTCGACACCTACGCCCTCAAGTGTCTGCGTCCGCAATAAATGTGGTTACAAGTATGATGCCTTATACAGGATGCTTGGTATAATTTCTTAGAAGTAGTGAGAGTTGCTCGCGAGGCTGTTTCATTAGGTAACCGTGACCCTGAAACGTAAAGGCCTATTGAAGGATCACCGTGGATTTTAATCAGTACAAATCTGACAGTACGAATCATTTCATGATTTTTCGACGATAAAAAAAAATACTGAGACTGTCAATAATGACATTTGACGTCCCCAAGCACTGACTTAGTCTTGGCTTTGGCTTAGTAACGACTATTTATCCAGGCCTTAGAGTCAAGTCCTAGTTTGCAATGATTGAAATGAATATGAAAAATTGTTAATTAGTGGTTATTTCCTTCGTGGTTATTTATTTTAAACCACCCAGAAGTAGGAGCACCGCCTAGCGGTGCTTCGTCGACGTTTTTTGACATTTTACTAGATTTAGCTTAGTTTTAAATATCACTGAAAAGTTATTTTTCTCATTTCACTGAACCAATTTAGGAATTTGTTCAAATCACCAGATTTGCTTAGGGAAATGATAAAATCGTGTTGTTATTTTAACATCCTCCGTGATTTGATCAAATTCCTTAGGGATTTGGCCAAACTCCTGTGTTTATCATAATATCCCTGCGATAGAGACACTAAAACGGGTATACATTACAGTATGTAATGCAGAAAAATGTTGGGCTCGGGTATATTTTGAAATCCCTAACACTGGCTTATATATTTTTAATGTATACCTGAACTCATCACTACAGAGCGTTGACTGAAGGCATAGTTTCCAAATACGCTCCCGCGACCCCGGCAGGCGCCGTACGTAGGTTAAGGTCAATCAACTTTCCTACCTTTACCTCTTTCAAACAATTTGTTCTAGTGAGCTTGCAAGAGCCACAACGATGCAACTCGGTACTCCATTCGGCATTAAACCCGGAATGTTACTGCAGCAAGCGGTTTTAAACGGTACCAACCGGTATTACCGTCCGGGGTAAAAGGCATTTATGTATGTTTTTGAAAATCTAGGATAATTGTGTAGTTTTTTAGCTTTGTCTGGCAACCATAAGTGACGTTTCTTTTCGGCCTAAAAAAAAGAGTTTTATAAGTTTGATCGCTATGTGTGTATCTGTCTGTATGTAGCACTATAGCTCTTAAATGGGTGAAACGAATTGAATTCGGTCCTTATTATCAAAAGCAGGTTTATAACAACAGTCCGTAGGTAATCTTGTTCTTTCAAAATCGGTGTAGTCACGTGTCCAGGTCAGTTCTTTTTGTTATGTGTTTAAGGTAGCCGGGATCGAGGAAGTTAGCGGTAACCGTGACTTATCAGGTAACCGTGGTCCAGAAACGTAAAAGACACCATGTTTTTATTTTTAAAATAAACATTGCCCTACGCTAGGAATTTCTCCGGTGTCGTGGATGCGTTTACAAACACTAAACTCACATACACAAACGCCCAGACCCGGAACAACTACTTGTAGATACATACAAATATTTGCTCCGTGCGGGAATCGAACCCGCGATACGCAGCGTAGTAGTCCAATCGCATAGCCACTGCGCTAACCGCCGTGCCGTCAAAGTTTAAAATGTTAGTCAGTACTAGTCAGGCAGTCCCTCCCGTACTGCCCTGTGTGGAAGGACTCATTTGATAGTTTTGCCACGTAAAATAATTAGATAAGGTTTTTTTAAAATAAATATGAAAATAAAAACAAAACTGTTCTAGAGCCAGTCAAGCTGAACGATACTGAGCTGTAAAACTTTAATGTTTGTGGGACATAACAATCAAACACAGCTCAGCTATAGCAATAGTCCATTTTTTTGGGTTGTTAAATCATGAAATGTGTCTTCCCACTCTTGGCGCTTCCGCGGAAGGAACTGTCAGACTTGCATAACTAAAAACTAATCTGTTGCTACAGTTGTCCTTTGCGTTACAGGACCGCGGTGATCTTTTAAGACTGTTCCATGACCTTAGACAGACAACCTGCGTCCGCAAAATCTCCAACCAACCTGCAGTATTCAATGTTTAAACTGTAAATAAAAAAAATACAACTTTAGAGTAATTAATAGCTCCCCCTGGTTAGAGGCCTTAAATTTAATTTAAGGCATCCACACAAAAGTTTGGTTAAGCAGCTTACAATTTCCTCTAGATTGACCTGCGAGATGCCATTAAAAAAAGGAAATAAGTAGCTCCTCACATATTTTTTTGGTGTCAGTGTTAAAGTCCCACAACTGGGCAAAGACCTTCCCATATCTTTCAAACTTTTCTTACATCTTTCTTACAATAACATAAATAAACTCTATCACAGTTACAGTAGTCAGTGTTAAGCCCCCACTATACATAAGTGCATCTATAAATAAGTATTAAAATGTCTGTTCTAATGCGGCGTGCACCACATAGGTCGGCTTAGCCTCATGCACTGGCGACTGCGAGTCATAGTTCACCTGCTCTCTCGGCATTAAGGGGGAAAGAATCAGGCGTAGAAAATGAGAATCGAAGATTTTCAACGTTTTTTTTTTTAAATAAAAACCTACTTTTTGGTTGATTTACTTGACATATTTTACTATAGCCAGCAAGATGCCAGCACAAAAAAGATCTTTGACTTCTTGACTCTGGCAACAAGCTACACACCTATCTGTAATTTTTTTTAAATGGATTTTTAAATTCATCACAATAGCTGAAGGTTCGATTGAGAAAATTTGACAGATTGTGGTAGATTGTGCTGGCGTCTGTAAATCTTATGTCAGGGTGTTTGTGGTAGCACTCCTCCGAAACGGCTAGACAGATTTTAATGTTTTTTTTGTGTGTTTGTTAAGTGTGAGATTAGGTAAAAAACTTCATGCTTTCGTAATCTGCTTTCTCAACATTTGAAGGCATTACTAACTTTGAGAATGATTGTATTCCTGATTCTCATGGTTTTATATAATATGTATCAGAAATTGAAGTTTTTCCATTAGATCAAAACCATTTACACATACGAAACTTCGATATCTACTCGAGTTAAATGTATGAGAGCTTTTATTTTTTACATGCTGTATTCTAAATAATTATATTTTGCGGCTACAAACAAATCAATAAATCATCAACAAACAAAATTTATTCAAAACATAAAAAATAAAACAAACGATAATTTGCATTTGGCGGACTACTGTGCCGCGTGACGCTTTCCCCTTAAGTGGACGTCAAAGCGTCGGCTGGCCATCTCCTTTGTCTGCGCCGAACTCTCGCCCGAACGGTTTACTCAACTTAAGCTCTCAAGACTTGCCCTCAGAAAACAATCTTGACCTAGGACTTTGTTAATGCTTATCGAGAAGCAGTTTGATGACTTGTTGAGTTGTTGCTTTTTGTTCGTGTTGCTGGTAGGGTCAGTTTGGATTTAATAATAACTAGCGACTGGCCCCGGCTTCGCTTGAGACGAAATTCTCAAGTATAAAGCTATTTTCAAACAGACAGGCGAAGCGAATGCGATCCGAAGCGTTTTTATTTGTAATGTACGAGTATGTTTGAATCCAGTCACATAGAAAAGCGAAAGCGATCCGATAGTCTATGTGACTGGCTTCAAACAATTCCATACATTACAAACAAAAACGCCTCGCTTCGTGTTCGCCACCCCTTTCTGTTTGACAATAGCTTTAGCATTCAGACAGGCGGTAAGCGATTTTGTTTAGTACTGTGTGAAGAAAAGACTTACTTTTGCGCTTGATCCTTTTTTTTTTGAGGATAAAATCATCGACTCAGTCTTCCCGCCATGGGTAGAGCGAAGTAGATTGCCAAACTCGTGCGGACTAAAATCCACCATGCTCCTATAATAGCCCTTTATTTTTCAAGGTCACGATTACCCGTTTTATCTGCGTTATAATTGGAAATTACCTCATGGGAACTTTTTGAACAATGTGTACCATATGTGATGATGTATCATTCCATTTTGAAATGGATTTTTGGATTCGGAGCAGTAGTTCCTTAGATTTTGACAAACAAACATACTTTAAAAAATCGGGGGTTGTGTTACTACAGAGAAATATCTGAAAAAGTAATTATTTGAGTAATTAAGCTTATTTAAATTATTTTATTTTTACCCATTCCTTGTCGTTTTTATTTTTTTTTGGGTGCAGAGGTTTTCACTTATTATGAAACTAAAACTTATAAGTTACGCTCCTTATATAAAATACCAATTTAACTCGTCAAAATGAGTGCTGTTTTTTTAGTATATTTATATACGGATATTTTTCCGCTATGTATTTAAATTCAGTCGTTATTACGCAAATATTAATCATAGCATTTCAATACAAATTTTCGAATAAATAAAACATTTTCTGGTTTAAAATTGCACTAGCAGCATGTAGCCATTTCAATATGCAATAATCATACTCATCACAATATTTGCAAGCAGCAGGCACTATCATAGGCAGCCGCCTATGATACCGCGGTGCTCTGGGGCTCAAAGGACAAGTGTAAAGTGGGTGGTTTCTAATTAGTAAGCGCCCCAAGGCTTCAAGTCTCAGTTGATGTTTTTAGCACCTCGCAAAAATAAAGTATATCTGATAGTTCAGTATCTTATTCATTTTGGTCACTCGCTTTCTGATTTGCACTTATATCTTTGAATAAATCTTTGAAAATAAAAAGAAAGTTGATCACATTTAAAAATACCCCAACGTGATACAAATACCTGAAGCATTTAAATGAATGAACCGATTTTGATAAAAAATGTCTAAAAAGAAAACCTACTTTTAAAAGTATAAAATAAAGGCGTTCAAAATTTCAAATCGGTTCACACGTTTATGAGCTATGGTAACATAGCCCTCTAAAGGGATTCATAATTATTTAATTAATTTGGAATAGGCCAAAAGTTCATTTCAATGTATTGAGGCTTTTCAAAACACAATCGTAAGCATAAAACTAATACAGTGAATTTTAGCTCCACAGTAAATTACTGTAGTCATTTATTTATTTGACATTGCATGGAAACAACTTCGCAAACATATTCGAACAGCATCCGTTACGGATTCCCGCCACAATGTGCTACTACACAATGGCGCTCACTCATGTAGCATTAATTGGGAAACTAACACTAATTATTTTGGAACATTTCATCCTGGCACAGGTTTGGATTTTTAGTATTGTTGTTTTTTGTTTAAAAATATCCACAACAGGCTATTTAAATTATCTAACAATCGGGGACATTTTCATAAAACACGTCTTCCTCGTAACCTAGCTCTTATCGCACTATGATTAGGTTCAAAACGCAGTGTATTTCAGAAGTGTGTTTTTGTTCATTTTTTAGCACGTGTGCAGAAATAAAATTTTCTACAGATGCTAAGTCAAAATTGGTTCAATGCCTAGTAGTAGATACTGAAATTTCATTGCCTCGACAGAGAAAAGGGTAGACTGATTTGTTTTACATTTTATTTTATTTTGTAACACCCGCATTCTCCAGTCAAACCGCGATCATGATGGCGAGCGTTCGGGAGTTCAAAATAATGAATAATCATGGAATATATCCGTATAAGTGGCAGTTTATTATAAGTTTAGTTTTAACCGTAGAAGTTTAAAACAGTGTTTGTTCACTGGCAACCTTGGGAAATGGGTATGCATTTGCTTGATTGGTGAGTACGGTGAGTCCTTTTTTTACGTGGTAACATAATCAAATTAGTTCTCCCTGGGGGGGTATTACAACGTCTTAGATCCAGGCTTATTCCGGCGAATGGAAGTAACAGAGCTGTACAAGTCGTCTAGCGCCATCTCGTTCACTCACTGGAACAGACCTGGTTTTAAGACGTTGTAATTGTTGTCCCCCCCAGGATGGAACGGAAGAGACTGTCAGACTCGTACTGACTAAAGTCCAAGGTGTTCCTTTTATAGCCTTTTAAGTTCGAGGTTCACGGTTACTTCATTAGAGAGTCTTGCGATCTCCGTAGATAACCCTTTCGATAAAATATATGAATTATGCGGTTTGGTTAGGAAAGAAGGTTTGCTAACGCCATCGTGACACCATGCATGCATTTTTAACACTTGTACGCTATTAAATAATTGTATAAAAATAACTCTAAAGGCGCCTCACCGGGAGCATTCGCGTGTAATGTAACATAAAGATTCGACTTTGAGCATTACATTACAATACTACAAGGTGCGAATGTGATGCTCGATTGTCTTCACTGATGAAATGTTCGAATCTGTAACGTTACATTACAGGTGAATGCTCGCGCTGAGGGAGCGCCTTAAGATAATAATGTTACACAATTAAAAATTTAAAACGTTATTCTCAAGTATTAGTAGACATATGGAGGTCATTGACACCTTCCTTCATAGTTGAACTGTTCAGTAGAAATAATAGCCCAAGCCGCAACATTCAAAAAGACGACCCACTGACCAAAACTAGGCTAGGCTCGAAGGTGGTAAAGTGAAATGTCTAGTTCCACCTCCTAAAGAAGTCGTCAACAGGTAAAGCATCTTTTCAAAGTTTTGAATGGCTTGCTTTTAAGTAAAATTTGTATTCAAACTTTAGTCCTGCTTCATTGAGGTGTAAATTGAAGGCCAACTTCGGAACTAATTCCGTGAGGAAAAAGTTGCCAAGAATGTACGATGGAGTATTTGTGCAGGAGTTCTCGTTACATTAGGAGACCTATACATATTTATTTAGGGTCTTTTTTATAATATCTGGTACTGTCAAAACATAGTTTTGACTGATTTACAATACTGAGTGTGATGACATAATATTATATCTACGAAATATTTGTATAGCTAATTTCATGGGTATTAAAAGTATTTTTTCTTTGCGTTTTGGCATAGAATATAATAATACGAGTAGTATCAATTTGCAATCAAGACAGGTAAGTGGTAACGGGTGTTGTTCAATGGATCCTGATAAATGTAATCATAACCTTTAATTATAACCTATATATCGAGCGCCATAATTTTTTTTTTTAGCCTGGTAAAATCAGCATGAGTCTGAGAGTCCCTCCCACCCAGGGCAGGGCGGGAGGGACTGTCAGACTCGTACTGACTAAAATCCACAGTGTCCTTCAATAAATAGCCCTTTGCGTTCCGGGGTCACGGTAATTCGTTAGTCCGCCATCATAACATAATCAGCTTGTAACGTTCCTAAAAGGCTCAGGGTTACGCTCAGGATTCATATTCTCTGTCTGTGGAAGAGCGTGTGTTTGTAATCCAACTATTTGGGCACAATAGACAAATGACACGATCTTTGAATTTAAGGTTCTAGTATATTTTTAGTTTGTAATAGATATAATTATATTTTTTTTGTTACCTCTGTTTCACTCCTGTGCGAACGCCTTCATCCGCTCCTTCCACTTCCACTTCTAGTGAACCGGCGCAAGCTCCTTCAAATTCTGATGGAACTTATCGAGTTCGACCCGCTCCATCTCCTTCGTGGTCTGCAGCGACTCCGCCTCACTGTCTCAGGGCACAAGTTTTGATCTTTTTTGGCCTACAGTTTGCCGACTTTTTCTTATTGCATTAAGATAAAAATTTAGATTTTTATACGCTTGTTCCAAAAACAATCTTTGATCTATCTGCGGAGCACGAACATCGTCGGTAGACTCAATTACTTCATTAACGTAGAGTTGTGTCGAGAGAATAAGGTGTCTAAAATCATTAATAATGTTACATTCACAGTCGCTTCATTTTAATTCCTCTCCTCGAAAGCTGGCGAAGAGGCGTAATCACGAGGAATAAGCTGCGCCGCCGTGACTCAAATAACTGTAAGTTGGATTTGGTTAATTTTGAGCTAAGGAATGGAAGAAAGAAATATTAATTAAATTATAATAATTAGTAAGTGTTCTGGTATTGAAAGAAATACAGTATTCTCGGCGGTTTTGGTTTTTGTGAATTATGTTCAATTGTTCATGATATAAAACTTTTCGGCAATTTTTTTTTATTCCATCATCGACTTCACCATTTCTCATTATTGCTCTGATTCAATTAGTAGTCGACTGTGCATGACTTCTTCTTCCTTTATTTTTTTTTAAACTCGTCATTTTGTCAGTTACTCATTTCCTTCATAGATAATTATCATATTCTCACGTCTGTCGTTATTCGGTTATTTTTTAAATACATGAAAAAAAATTAAGGGTACAGTTGAGGATACAGTCAGTTGTTTGGTAATGCTGCGATATTATGTGAGTTTTTTCTCTTGTACCTATGTCATTAGTGAATGAAAAATGAAGCTTTATATTCTAAATAAAAGACGCAATCAATTTGAAAATATTCATCTCAACAACTTTTCCACTCATAACAAAAAACTAAGTTTTGTAACTTAGCAGACTTTTAGCTGCCGCGCGGCAGTTGGGGGAATAAGCCTATTTCTTACTCTAATTTCATTCAAGGCCCTGTCAGAGTACCCAACTACTGTGAAGCGGCACACTTCAACTTCTGCCTAAATACATAAAAGAGACTACAAACATTGTTTTTTTAATAGGTTTGCTTTTTGTCTCAATCTAGCTCAGACGCATAGATTAGAATTTTTTTTTATCGTGATAAAATCATCAAATTAGTCCTACCTTACTACCCAGGGCGGGAGGGACTGCCAGACTTGTGCTGCCTAAAATCCACGGTGATCCTTCAATGGACCTTTACGTTCCAGGGCCACGGTTACCTGATGAGGCAGTCCCGTGACCCCGGCAGGCTTTGGCCCTCCGAGGACCTTCGTCAAATTGCTGACAATTCTTTCGGGCGCGCGTGGAACACGACGCGCCGTCGACCTGGGCATAGTGCATGATCGGACGGCGAGCACCCATTACTCACCGTCCGCATACCCAAAAGAATAGACCTAAGATGGAGCGAGCACACCAAAAAAGAACTGATTCTCTTGGTACCAATGTAATGCAGTAGAAACTGTTTGGAGCGAGACTTCGATAGGATATTGGTCGTGGGTCAGGTGGTTCTAATGAGGCCTACTACCGGCTCCAGTTGAACCAGATGCAGCTGAATATCAGTACTTTACATGGAGCGACTGCCTATCGGACCTCCACAACCCAGTATCTGGGTAATATGATACACCATGGTAAGACTGGTTGTCCGCCTTTTAGAGCCTTTGAGTAATAGTAACGACTGTCAAAGATCTACATAAATGACAGAGCTGGGACCAACGGCTTCACGTTTGCCTAACTTTCCGAGCTTCTCTGGGGTCTACTAACACCAATGGGAAATCGCTCCGTGGTGGTGCCGTTGGGAGACGGATTCTACCCACCCCAGAACGTATCCCTATAAGTAGGCACATACGTTACCACCATCCACATTATTCTTTCAGTTATGTTCCATATGACAAGCCTTTTGCTATCAATTTTGCATAGATCTACATGGCTGCTACACCACCACTAGATAAATGGGGCAGTCAAACGGTATCATTATTATCATCAGCCGCAAGATGGCCTACAGAACAAAAGGTCTCCTTCTGACCGCCAGCCGCTACCGACCATTTGATTCAAACAGTATAGTAGGGTAGAATAAATCATTTTCCCCTTGTGATTTAGTTACTTCTTTGTGTTTAATAAACCAAAAGATTTTCAGTATTCATTCCCGTCTTACAGTTGGCTGGTTTTTACTACAGAAAAAATATCTCCGCAGTTATTTTACATTTTCAAACAGTATGTTTCACTTTTCTCAGAATTTTACTTAAAATACAAGCAAAAGTCGCAATTCTTTCGTTATGAACCATAAACAAAATAGAGACGAGAGAGTTTGAGATAGTTTCCAGCGTTCTTGAAGAATAGGGTTGCCAGACTTGCCTGTACAGTGTTGTCAGTTCCTGCGAACTCGTAGTTAACAAAGGCAGTATCAAAATATTTATTTTTGTCTCAACTTGAATTTTGGCTTTGAAAACAGCCGACAACACAGTTAAATTAACTTTTGTTTGTTTTGTATTCCACTATTAAGTACCTACTTTTAATAGGAAAATAAAACTTGATTTAATTTGCGTTAAAATAGTTATTATGTTGGGAATACTGTATCGCGTGAACGTTATGAAACTATCTATAGCATACTTTTATTTATACCGGCAATTGGTATGTGTCCATTACATAAAATTATAACATTTCAATAATTAATGACGACAATGTGGACATCAAAATTCTTTATTTATATGGATGTTGATGGGCGTAAGTCTAGAGGTAAACCAAAGAAACGATGAATGGAGTTTTTGAAAGATTGGCACCTATGGATATAAAGGTAATGACAAATAATAGAGATGTAGGGAAGAAGAGAAACGACAAATCAATGGGGAAGGCAAGTGTCAAAGTGACAAGTGACAGTTTGGTCCCAAAAGAACTGTCAAAATTTCTTTGAATTAAAGAAATTTACTGAAAAAAATTATTTATTCATGTAAAATGACTAGATGTTGTGTAATTAAGCTGTAAAAATGATGGATCATACAAATTTCCGACAATTCCCACTATCAAGAAATAATGGGTAGCTGCTGTGACTGCCTTGAGAACAAAAATTGAATTATAACTAAGGAAAAGCTATTTATCAAACAAATATCCAGCCTTGCGAAGCCGAGACAGGCCGTTAGTTGAGTTTATTTATGAAATTCTATGATTATACCATAACTAAACAATCGAATACACTTTTCAAAATAATATCTACTTTTCTATTGGAGGTTAAGTACCAGTATTGCATCGCTCCGTAAATCATGAAATGGTTCGTCTGGCGGAAGAATTACCACCTGGAACGAGTTTTGTGATAGTTGTGGTGTTAAGAAATTAAATATAGGTATTGTGATATTTCTCTAATCTAAATAGAAAAAAGGGGTAAAATTACTGACTTAAAACATTACGATATTTTATCAAAATAGAAAGCAGCATTATATTCTTGTTATAGGAGAGGACAGGTAAAACATACCTAAACTCAAAAATTGAAACCTCAACTACAAGTAATTGTGGATTTATTACGGTAAAATCAAATGTATAACCACTCAATTAAATCACTTTTTTTCCTCTTGTACATGCACCGCGGCGTTTTAATTCTTCTTTTAGTATATGCACTTGCATTGACGAATAATTTTCCATATTTGTTTTGTATATAAACTCAATTTTTATAACAATAAATCTTGTTTGTTTTTTGTACGAGGTAGACAGTAATCTGACGGTGGGACCAACTATCGCAGCGCCATCTACGATTAGCTTTGAGTTGCCATCCCCATTGGGATACGTACAGGAAAACGGTGATGATGTATTTTTTATTATCATTTAGCGATAACGCGAGCGTATTTGACCACTATCTCGCCTGCTGATGGTAAGCGAAGATGTGGTCTGCGGTGAATCAGACTTCTGAATGTTACACTCAAGAATAATGGCGTGGTTAATAATTATAGACGGTATAGGTAAATGCAAACAGTTATATTTCCTTTCTTTATCAAAAGAAGAATCTCATGATAGGCACAACTCGTTTCCATGGCTGATTGCTGACTTGAAGACAACCATAAAGTTGCATGCTCTGTGGCAGCAACTGTCACATCATTTCCTGTAAATAAGACTCCTTGGTCACATCCTCTCACAAGATCAGGCCTGATCTCGTGGAAGGATGTGGCGGCACGGCTAGTGGCTAAGCAGGCTTGCTAAAAGGCTGTTGGCTTTGGCTGGCTGGCTGGCTTTAAGATGATAACATCAAAGATAGAAATCCATAGAAAGACAGTCACACTCTGATTCATAATAATCAGTACCTATAGTATTTTAACACCATCCAGCTTTTATTATAACTTCTACGGTCAAGCGAGTTAATCGTGAATAATTCAGAAGACTATAATTAGCCACTGTTTACAGCAAACATTACTTAGGTCCTGGCAGTCGATTTGTTAGGCTTGTGTCAACATTTGAAGAGTTGGCGGCTTGCTTTTAAGAGTTTCAGCGGCTCGGCTTTTGCTAACGTTGTTTTTGGAGGCGGCCACGTTTGTTATTCTGCTGAATTGAGTTCTGTGCCGCAATGAGTTGATATCTACTGAGTTAGTCACTTTGTGAGTGAAATATAACTAATGAGAGCGGGATGATAAATAGGGTGGTTGTGTTTTCGCAGCTGTTTGTGCCTGATTACTTAGATACATGTTTGTGTTTTTTAATGTTTAGAATTTTATTGATTTGTTTGACATTTTTGATGAGATTTTTGCCTCACTTTTTTAATATTAATGTAACAATTATATTTTCAGTTAATGGTGGAATCGCACGGTTGCAATATGAATTGAAATTAGCTTACCAATTTACTTTTTATGGACGGACTCCTAAAAAGGAGGTTCTAAATTCTGTAGGTATTACTCGTATTAACATGGATTTTTAAAGAATCAAGCTGGTACATTAATAAATCCTGTGAATATTACAATCCTAAAAACTTTGCTCAATCATTCTGGTCGTCCCACTCCTCATTTGATGCTCCTTCGTACAGATGCCAGCAGTTCAACCTACACGAATCTATTAAATTTTACCAATTGAACCTTCCACTATTGTGATAAGGATTAAAGTCTATTAATAAATTTGACAGTTTGAGGTAGGTTGATGTACATAAAACAATGACTTTTAGGTATGGTCGATTGAAAATACTCTGTACCAAAGTTGAAAGGGTTTTGCCCAGCTATATGACAAAGCTGACATTTTTAAAACAGAAACTGTGTTAACAATAAAGGTGAATGTTATTATTTAAGTCAGGTCTACGTTCAACGTCTAAGCTTGCCCCGGTGGCGTCGAATAAATCCGCTAATCCGATATACAGAGAGTAAGTAACTAAACTTGGATGGGGACGTTAGAAGACGGGTAAGGGGGAGGGGGAACGGGACTTTATTAGATTCGGAATTTTGTTTATTGTTGAAATAGAATTAGGTATTTTAAAAGTGGTAAAAGGTTAGATAAAGTAAGGAATGAGTTTATAAGGGGAAGTTTGAAAGGGAATCGTCTGTCTTGGCATGGACCTGTGATGAGGAGGGATGACACTCATGCAGAAGCGTAGCTTGACTTGTCGGGGCCCCGTACAATAATTTGTTTGGGGGCCCTTATTAAAGCTAAAGATATTTTATCACAAAAAAAAAATGCATAAAAGAAATATTTATTCATCATATATATTTTCACTTCTTTATACTTATTTATTTTCATTATCTGTCACTTTTTTCAAAATGTTTACAAACAATTTAAATTAAAATGCCAATATTAATACCCATTTTTTTTATTTCTCAAATATGGCATAAAATCTTTTTTTATTAATTTTTGATTAAGCACGTTGGGTGCCCCCGTGTTCTGGGGGCCCCTTATAATTGATACGGCTGATACGGAGGTAGCTACGCCCCTGCACTCATGATTGTGACTAAGAGAATGATGAGTATGAATATTGATGGATGGAGAGGAAGAGGAAGGCCAAAGAAAAGATGGATGGATTGTCTGGAATGATATGAATGAAAAAGGAGTAAATGATACTGTGACGTCTGATAGGGGAGAATAGAAGAAGAAAACGTGTTGCACTGACCCCAAGTAAAATGGGATAAGGGCAGGAAGATAAGAATAAGGTTTTAACTGTTTTTTTTTCCCCGTGGTAAAATCATCAAATGAGTCCTCCCACCCCGGGCAGGGCGGAAAGGAATGTCAGATTTGTCCTTCAATAGCCCTTTACGTTCCGGGGTCAGTATATATAGTACTCATAATTATTATAGTGTCTACAATCTGGAATAATTTCTGAATACACTTCCTCTATCGCACTATGCTTAGATTCAAAACGCAGTGTATTTCATAAGTGTTTTTTTTAGTTCATTTATCAGCACGTGTGCGGAAATAAAATTTTCTACAGTAACATGTTTTTTTTTTAGCGTGGTAAAATCATCAAATGAGTCCTCCCACCCCGGGCAGGGCGGGAGGGACTGTCAGACTTGTACTGACTAAAATCCACGGTGTCCTTCAATAGCCCTTTAAGTTCCGGGGTCACGGTAATGAGATAAGTCCCGCGACCCCGGCAGGCTTTGGCCCTCTGAGGCCCCGTCATTTTTGCTGACGCTCTTTGAGGCGCGCGTGGAACACGACGCAAGGTTTTAACTGTAGAATATTTTCTTTGGTAATAACGCATTAGACCTCTGACGCTTTTTCTCAGCTTTTTTGTTTCAAATGAGTCCTCCTGGGTGGAGTGAAAGGGACTGTCAGACTCGTAATGACTAAAATCCAACGTTTTCCTTCAATGCCCCTTTTTGTTCCAAGGCGGTTCAGTTGCCTTCAGGTTGTTGTACAGACGCCAGCAGGCAAACCTACCCGAATCTGTCAAATTTTACCAATCTTAAATTAACCTTCCACTAAATTGTGATAAGGTTGAATTTGAAAATTCAACCTTTGTCTTATTAAACAAATTTGACAGATTGAGGTAGATTCATGTGCTGGCGTCTGTACTAGATGGTGTTCAGAGAGGTAAGATAAGTAAAATACATAATTATATAAACCATTATTTATTTATTAAATATAAAATTGCCATATCAGATTGGTAGGACCACATAAAATGTTGACATCTACAAACAGTTCGATCGACATATTTTACACATGAACCTCACAGTTTCAATGTTAAACTCTATATAATAGAATCAACACAAAATGGAAACATTTACAATTTGCTATCGATATAAAATGGCACTACTTAGTTGTTATTAGCACACGGCATTAGAGTCTCTTAGACCTGAGGTCTTACCACGAGCTCTTAACGCGATCCAGTTTAGGCTGTGGGAAAGAGATGGCGCTAGACGACTTGTATAGCTCTGTCTCTTTCCCACAGCCTAAACTGGATCGCATTAAGAGCTCGTGGTAAGGCCTCTGTTATGATGGGTGTCTTTTTTTCAAAAGAATTCTTAGAAAATGGGAGTTTCACTGCGAGTTTTAGCCGTCAGTGGCGCTACAAGCGCATAACGTAAACAACGTCAAGTGTAGCTTCGAGTGTCTAGTGTATGTCAAGTTAATCATCAAGTAAATGACATCATGCGCTGGTAGCGCCATCTGAGCCGAGCTTTGCGTGAAACTTCCCATTGTTAGAGGTGTTTTTGTGTTTTATTATAAATCTTTAGCATTCATGAAAATGGATTAACAATCTCTGTTGCAATAATATTGACAAAATATGCCAATAATTGAATTAGGTGTTCTATAAGTTTTAGATTGCAAAAAAAAAAACATTTGGAAGTTTACAAGTGCTTTCATTTGCACCTATTTATCAAGTGAAATCTTTGACATCTATTTGCGACGTTGCCAACCTTCAGAATGCTCATAAATGGTTTTCGTATCTTTATAGAAAATAATCTTTTCTGAGATTATTTTATCTTGAAAACATTTTGCCACCTGCAAACCGCGCCACACGGAAAACTCGAGGAGGTGCCCAAGTGCGACTGTGATTTATTGCACGACCATTTTGTACATATTTTATTTTACATTTCACGCGGGTAGCTTGTCAATGTTATAAAACGATCCTCGTTTCTGCAGAGCAGTATATTTTTATCCGTACAAGCTTAGAAATTTCTTATTATAAAGATTTTAAACGAACTCACCAATCTTGGTCTACAACGGCCCCTTTAACAATGTTTCAAACAAAATTGCGATAAAATTCGTAATATGGAATATTATATTCTATTGATCAAGAACAATTTGCAACATTGCTAAAATGGGGAACCCGCTGAAATTGAGAAAAAAATCTGTTGTCATAGTTTTTTTCACTGAAATCATCAAAATAATTGTATGGAAACAGTTAATTTTATTTTCGCAATTTTACGACTCGTCCCACAGTTTAAGTTGTTTAGAATTAATCTTTGAGAGGCCTGGGTAATTTAAAATGGTCTTATAATATAACTAGCTGTGCCCGCGACTTCGTTCGCGTAGATGTCGGAACTTAACAATGTATTTTTTATAAAATTGACAAAGTTTCATACAAATTTTCATCCCCTATTTTATCCCCTTGGGGGTACAATTGAACAAAATTCTTTCTTAGCGGATGACTACGTCATAACATTTACCTGCATACCAAATTTCAGCCCGATCCGTCCAGTAGTTTGGGCTGTGCGTTGATAGATCACTATGTCAGTCATGTCACCTTTGAGTTATATACTCGTATATTTAGATACTTTGAGAGTCATCTCATGCCGTATGCTAGACCACGTCAACTATACAATCACGGTCTATGCAATATTTACAATTTCACTAAATATCCTCACGTAAATAAATTGACAACGAAAGCTCCTTATTCTATTTAAATATTTGTTCTATACATACAAGTCTGGTTTATACAACTATCAGTATTTACATTCACACAACCGATTTTATTAAATCAAGTAGGAGTTCCTATAAGCCTTTTAGTCGTCTTTTAATAAAATTTTTTCACATGCCGAATGGAGGTTAACACAAAAACATGTTTAAAAAAATATTTATTTAATGTAGTCTAAAGTTGCATACTCCACTTGTAACATTTTCGCCAAAAAAAGTCGACATTTTGAAATTAAAATTCCACAGTGTCAAACTGTGGAATTTTAATTTCAAAATGTCGACTTTTTACACACTATTTAACAGAATATTTTACCAGAATATTTTATTTTACCAGAATATAAACACCATGTAAATATTATGTCAAATTATTGGTTGAATCGAAAACATTTTCTAGAACAAAACTTTCAATGTTACGAGTGGGTAGGCAGCTTAATAAAAAATGGAAGAAAACAATAAAAACAGGCCTCGTATATTTTGGGACAAAAACAAAAGCACGGAACACTAAGTTTCGGCTGTTCCGCTACTTAATATAATTATGAGGAACCTTGAAATACATTATAAAACTTCGTGCTTCGCACTTCCCAAGTTCCCGATTTTTGAGCAAATTAGTAACACAAAATGTAGGCCGTAATTCATTGAGAGCGCTACGTAGCTAAATTTATTATTCAATATAACAGCAATGTACAAGATATATCGGGCATTCCCCTTTGTAGGACACGTTGGCTAAGTATATTTAAACTATAGAACTATTTACACGTGAAATATTGTCACGGCGCTTACCAAGATAATCAAATCATACAGTTTGGCAAAAAAGTAACGTAAAATTATGTCAATTTATAAAAAAAATACTAAATATTCTAAAATGAGACTATCTAACAAGCTTCGTAAAAAAAACTACACAAAAAATTTCACTTATGTTAAGTGCAATTCATTGGCGAAATGAAAGTTTGAAGTTCAAATCCGTGAAGCACTCGATACTCATCACTTTATACACAACTTTCTGGTCCGGGGAGATTTTCTGCTAGCACATGTTCCCTTCTCCGCACATTGCCCTTCCCTTTGTTCCTATGAAGGGTTGATGTAGCCAGACTTCCTGAACTAAGGGTAGGTCCACTGAGAGTCTGACTCCCGAAGGGGGAGCTCAAGTTCCCGTTGGGGCACACAAAGTTAGGGCTGCCCAACGTTGGACTGTTCGTGACTACGTAGCTAGGCCTAAAGTTAGTTCCTATCACTGGCTGTAAGTTCTGATTGAGAACGTCTTCTTGTCTACTGGACACTAGGTCGCTGTTTGGAGTCAGCTGTTGGAGGAAAACGGGTATTAGAATTCTACAAAGCATTATAGGCTATCAAAAATGTAGAGGGATATACGTTACATGGACAAAATAAAATAAAAATATAAGAAAAGTTATGGAATCAGGCATGACTTTGCGTAAATTAAAGTTTCAATTACGAAAGCAAGAAAAAAATAGGAATAAGTAAGAAGTTAAAATAAATCCGTCGCATGGAAGTTTGACAATTCGTCTGTCTGGCATAGATTGATAAGGTTTATAATGAATGATGCAATGAAACAAAACCAACTGCATATTTTCTATAATTTGTAATTGCGAGATGAAGTAAAAACTATATTGAAAATCGTATAGTGACATTTACATATTTTTTGTGATTCATATCTCTGTTGATTTCACTGACCTGTGCTGGTCGTCCAGTAGAGTCTAGCAATGCTAAGTCTTCCGCTGAGAAGACCGCACCAGCTTTACTCCAATCTCCTAGAAATACATTATCATCAATGATATAGTCACTTTCTATTGATATGTCTGAATTTCTTTTTCGCTGATGTCGGTCGTGAAAGTCTGTCGCGCGTAAATAAATAAATATTGTGTTCTACATAAATATAGCACCATACTGTGACGCTGACGATTTCCTCAATACAAAACGCGACCGACCGTAGAAACCAGTCAAAATCCACGCAAATATTTGTTAAATTCGCAAATAATGATAGCATCTCTGATTTTATTCCAGCAAACGTGTGAGATTACTTTTCCACGAAAAGTGCACGGATTAACGATAGAAGATAGTATGAGGAGAATCTGAAAAAAAAATGCGGATTTTTGTGGAATAAAATTTTTGCCACAACTTTTTCAGAGTTGCAAATTGGGGTATAACCCTAAAGCCCGGTTTCCACTGCAAGCGGAGCGGACCCATTAATGACTTCGTTAAACTCGCAAGCGCAAACTGCATACTTGTATTTCCACCAACAAATAGTTTTTGCGTTCCCAGAGCGAGCTTATTTTACTCTTTTTACCCGTTGACTCATTAATGTGTCCGCTACGCTTGCAGTGGAAACCGGGCTTAATGGGTCCAAACATTATACTAAATCAGAGATACATTAAGCTTTACTAATTTATTGTTGATTTAGACTGGCCTAGTATGAATTCAAGCGTTAGATGCTCCATATCTGCATTATCTGCAGTCTGTGGTCATTACATGATTATGAACGAAAAGACTGTTACTTTTCTTTCCAAAGAATAGCTTTGAAATTCGCGACGTATGCGGTAATGCTTATCATCATCATCATCATCAGCCTATAAATGTTCCGATGATGTGATGTGGACACAGGCCTCCTCTCTGTGAGAGGGAGTGGGCCATAGTCCACCACGCGGGCCCAGTGCGGGTTGGTGGATGTCACATGTCTTCGATTTTTTGGTTTTAGGTCATGCCGGTTTCCTCACGATGTTTTCCTTCACCGTTTTGAGAGCAGTGGTGATGAAATAAATTACATAAAGTAATGCGCCTGGCTGGGTTCTAACCCACGACCTACAACTCATAAGTCGGGGCAGATACCACTCGGCCACCATTGCTCTAATATTGATAAATGCTAATGCTTATAATATTGATAAAATATTAGACTACAACAGCCTTACTACAAAAACTTAAACATCTGTTGAACACTTGTCTAAAAAAAGTGTGACTGCAAAACGGACCTTATTTCAACGTGTTATCTGACATTTTTTAGACAAGTGTTCAACAGACGTTTAAAAGTTTTTGTGGTACCACGGTTACTGTTTGTTGGTTTGAAAAATTTCAGTCGAGTAGTCTCTAAATATTCGAAGAATATTTTTTTTCAGTTTTTGCGTCAATCTCTATCACTCCCGATAAATTATAAAACTTACCTCGAACTTCTTTTATACTAGGCCATTCATCAGTTTCATCTATAATAGGCGCTGATGGTTGATTATCGGAATCTGGAAAATTTTCTTTAATTAGTTTGTGGCAGCTAGAATAGTTATTGATCTGAAATTCACGTGCACTCAAGGGATTTGAAAATGATGTATTTGGGGCATTCATTGTAACTATCGGATTGTGCGATATTGGGGTTTGAAATTGGTTTATTGTATTGTTAAATGTTTATGGCTATTTCATTTTAGACGGTCCTAACGTTATGCTTAGGAAAAAAAAAACCAAAAACCTTCGTAGAAATATGCATGCTTGCGCCAGAACTCACTTCATGTATTCAACGCTTTGATGTATAGTAACTATGCGTGTTATGGTCACTGAAATCATCATAGATCATCTTCAAATAATTCATAGAATTATAAATTTAGTGATTGTGGTGCAAGCCGGCTTAAAAACAAGTTCATAAAACCTACTTGGTATGTATTTTAAACAACCTTGATTTCAAAAGATTTAATTCTAAAAGCATAATATTAAAGAAGAATCTGATATTATTACTCCTAGTCTATGTTGCCCCACTACTGAGAAAAGCCCAAGAAAAAAAAAAGGATAGTACCTGGTGCATTTAATATATCAGGCTGTGGATCCGGTGTCTTCATGTCCGGTGAAGGTTTGATGGTATAGGCTACTACATATCGTCTTCCACCATCGCTGAGCTCCAGCATATCTCCTGGGGGGTGTTTGTGTGGAGGAGTAGCTCGACGTCTTCGGGCACATAGGGCTGCTAGTGCGACCCCGCCTGCTGCTAACGTTGTACCGAGAGCTGCTGCTACTGCCACACCTAAGCTGATTCCAGCCATCCCGCCTTTGCCATCTGTTTGATAACAAAGTTTAAATTTTGATGACGTGAAATCTTAAAGTTCAAACTTTACTGGTAATGATTTCTTAAATAGTTGTCTGGCTTGACAAGGGATAATCTTGTGCGTGCCAGCACCATAGTGCATAGGAATTATAAGGCGCTGCGCAAACGTACACACTTTGTTGCCGACACGGCACACAGACACATGGAACCGTAGATCACGAGAATGTTGTGTTAAGTGGAAGCAACTGGTCACAAAAATGTTTTCTTTAATGGGAGTGGATTATTTCATACTGGTTGTATAGAAATATGTATCGGTAGCTTGTTTCTGACACAAGACACAAAAGAGTAAAGTTGCCCTGTCTAAGTCAACAAACATGTCTAAGCACGACATTGAATTAACATCGCTTCAAATATAACCCTATGAAACCCTATGCTGCACTTCACGCATCGTAATAGCATCGTCCCGGACTGGAATCAGCAAAATGAGGATGATGACCATAATTATAATGAAGGCCTTAAGATATGTATGTGTGCTTACTTCTATTTCGTAGATAAGAATGTATATTCCACTTCAAGCGGATTCCATTTTTCACCTACCAAAAACCATTATAATCATAGATCGGAAAAGGTAGAGCTGTTTTATGTACTTGCCATAGGTAAGAATAAAATGGATATTCCCCGATTCGGGATTTGGAGTGAGACAAGTTACTGTTGGTAAAGAATGGAATTCTAGTGGCGCAGAAAGAGACAAAAACAGGTAGGTCACTCTAGCGACAGAAACACCCCGCTATTGTTTTCATGATGCGGTGACATTACGCGTTTCGATCCCGTGGAATATCCATATTAACATCAATGTTTGCGGTTAATGAACCGAAATAGCTCTACTACGATCTATGATTATATAACACAAAATATCCGGCCATTTTTCTTTGCTTAATCCAAAAGAATCCAAATTATTCATAGTATTCAAAAGCAAATAAATTCAGCAAATAAAGTCCTCAAATCATATTTGTTTAATAATGAGATCAATCAAAACGAACGTCAATTTGAACGAAAATGGAAAAATTGAGAGCGAGAGTCAATAATCCTGACCCTTGGGGACCCGGTGTTAGCGGAAACAGTGTATAAATAGAATCGCGACTAAATTCATAGAATGGGCTTCAATGTCAATGTTTTTTTAAGCTCCGTATCCTAAAAGGGAAGCTGAGAGAGAACACCCTTTTATATTCGTAATAGACGATTATTTGTATGGGATGATGAATGTATGAACGTGATTTGACCATATTTTCTTTGTTTATGTGTGAGTAATGTACTTAATTAATAAAAAAAATATGGCTTTTTAATGCGTGCGTTATCAAAACTCATGAAATACTCGTATCAGATAGTGGGACAATTTTTAATGAAATTCAAATGTGTAAATCCCCAGGTAATTAATAAAGCGCCATTAGGTCTTGTTTTTTCAAATGTAATCAAAATATCTCCTGTTATTTAAAAGTAGTAACTTCTACCTAGTAATGCTGAATTAATTATAGAAAATTTAACTAGGTTCAAGCGACGCCCGCCGCTTACCGACCTACATACTTACTTCTAACTTTTACTTTCCAAAGATTGGATCTCTGTAATTTCATGATTTCAGTTGTTATAAAGATGTTTATCAAACACTGAACTTAATTATAAGGACCTGTTGCGGAATGTCCAAAATTAATTTAAATAGGCACTGAAATATTGCTGTGTGTAGAAAAAAGGGTTATAGGTATTACCCTTTTTTCTACACTTTCAATGACTTATCTTTCGGAAGTCGGTGCTTTATTTTTTTAAATTAAATTTTGCCACCACAAAAAAAAGTGTAAAATAACTTATCTTATGTGGTTTTTGAAGGCGGTTACTTTTTTTTTCAAAAATTCAACTAAATTCTTCACAAAAACGTAATCTGTAGCGCCGGTAATAACATCGTCCAAGTAAGCGAAAATTACTCATAAAATATAAACTACTGAACCAAAATGGAAGAAATTTTATGGGACCAAATGAAATACTGCATCGAACAAAAAAATAATCATCAAAATCCGTTCACTCAGTCGTAACTTAGTAGGTACCTAACAAACATAACAAATTAAACTCAGTCGAATTGAGATCCTCCTCCTTTTTTGAAATCGGAAAACAATTTGAAATAATATACGAGAAATAATTGCATTTGAAGCGGACAATTTCAATTTGAATCGTGAGTAAACTTTGGGGAAAAACTTTTCAATTAAACGATAAACGTGGTTTAATAAATTGTTCGTAAAACAGTAAGGCTTGGGGTTTCCGTCTCATTGATTGCGGACAAACGAAGTACGAATACACCAATAATGTTGTTTTACCAGTTATAGCTTAACAATTGAATAATGTAATCCATCTCTCGATACAACGGACAATATTTTTGATGACAGGCAATTAATAATTTTATACGTAGTTGGTTTTTGAAAACATGTTACAGAAAATATAAAAATTTACGTTTTTATATAAATTTTTCAGTGCAATATTTTGTTTAAATAGGCAAATATCTGTTTGATAAACAGTAATTTGCCTTGTACGAGTATAAAGATAATTAATAAACGATATTTTAACCAAGTTCCAATATCTATATCATTTTAGAATATGTCAATTAGATTCAAAAAGATATCCAAGCAATGTATATTTTAGGTAGTAATCCGCGCTTTTATTAACCTTGTCCGGTAAATTGCGAAGACATCTTTTTTTAACCGGTAAAGCTGCTGAACAGTTTTAGTGAGTCATAAATAGCATTTGATTTTCAATGAAAAAAGAAGATATAAAAGACCAGGTCATTAATTCAGCCGTCTCTAACCCAATTCTTATATTTTAACCTCATAAACACCATCAACTGATTCCGCATGAGAGCGCCAAAATAATTCAAGGTTAAGTTTAACGCACACAAGAGGGTGCGGATTTTTCCTCCCTGTAACAGGAAAACATGTTCAATATGATATTATACTTAGAATACATAAGTACGCACTAAAAGATAACATAACACATCGTTATGACGCTGACGGGAAGACTGTTTTAGTAGGGGAGCCGAGGATGCTAAATCTGCAGTTCCTCGAGCGCCATGGCAATCTATTGGATTTGAAAGATTATGTTTTAAAAAGAAAAAAGTTTCTGACAAGTTTTCTATTTTAGTGGGGGGGAGAGCGTGTAAACATTTTTAAAACTGTAAAAAAAAACAGTTGTAAAGAAGTACTCGAGCGCGTCAGCCATTTACAGTGTAAACGCGCTTTATATTTCTGATTACCATTACATATTAATCTGACGATTAATTCGAGGGGGCTGTCCGTAACAAGCGGTTGAAGACCCAAAAACGAAAACGCCTTACAAATAATAAAAATTAATTGGACGGAACGTTGAATGCTATAAAAAACGAGCAGGCGTTACGTTTTTGTTTTACAACTTCAGGACTCGCTCATTTCCAAATGCCATGCTCAAATTGTCAGATTATTGAGATATACACTCTTCTGAACGTAATTAATCTACCTTTTCTTAATCTGACGCGCTCGAGTATTTTTGCGGATCGATTATTTTTTACTAATCTGACGGGTTCTCCCAAACAAACCCCACAATATTAAGGGTTGATATTTGGTACAGGTACATTAAAGGGTGCAAGGATAACCATAATAATAAATGGCACTCACGAAAATACCCTGTGCAACCTCATGCGCCAAGCATTGAAAATAGTGGAGGACTGGTGCAACAAACACCAGCTATCTGTAAATCCTTCAAAAACCGAGCTGATTCTCTTCACAAAAAAGAGGAAGCTACCGACCCTACAGCTTCCACGCTTCTTTGGAACCACCCTAAGCCTATCAACTGAAACCAAATACCTGGGCATCTTTTTGGATAAACAGCTGAATTGGGCAAAACACATCAACCACATCACCACAAAAGCCAGCATATCCCTGTGGCAATGCAAGCGAATGCTTGGCAGGAATTGGGGGATCAGTCCTAAGATCACTCACTGGCTATATACCACTGTCATACGACCGACAGTCACGTACGGCTCATTGGTCTGGTGGCCCAGAACAAACCTGAGCACAACCCAAAAAGACCTCGAAAAGCTGCAGCGATTTGCTTGTATGGCAGTTACTAGCTGTATGAGAACTGCACCCACCGCTGCCCTACAGGCAATGCTTGGACTGCCACCTCTACACCTCATCGTGCAGAAAGAGGCGGCCCTAGCCGCCTTTAGGCTTTATGCCCTGGGAACCCTAAACAAAGACTCCAGAATTAAACACACGCGAATTAAGAATGATGCGATCGAACAACAACCAATGATGGCATCACCATGCGACAAAGCCCCAAGACAATACCACTTTGAAAAGCACTACAATATCACACTTGCAGAAGAGCAGTGTGACTATTCAGGCCCGAAAGAGCTGAGGATATACACAGATGGATCAAAGAATGATTCCGGAACCGGGGCTGGAGTCTTCTCACACGACCTTAACATAAATATATCCAGCCCGCTGGGAATGTACAACACCGTCTACCAGGCGGAATGCATGGGCATTATACAAGCAGCATATGCGATAGAGGCCAGAAGAGTTACGGACACCCATATACGTATACTCTCTGATAGTGCCTCAGTCCTTCAATCGTTGGAGAAAGAATATACCACTTCAAGCTTAATACTAGAATGTCACAATGCACTAGAACGTCTAACGGTATCTAAACGCAACAAAGTGACACTACAATGGATTAAAGGACATAGCGGATCATTGGGCAACGACGCGGCTGATGAGCTAGCTAGGAGAGCATCCAGCGCATCAGTTTGCGGACCTGAACCCATTATACCCATCCCCTTCAACCAGATACGTAGATGGCTGCAGGAGCGCACCCTCACACAAGCAGAGAGATGGTGGACCTCGACACCAGGCTGCAGGCAATCCAAGGAAGCCCTGCCATCCCTAGATGGCAGGCTAACCAGACGTCTTTTACGCCTGGACAGGACCGGCATGCGCCTGCTGACAGGGACCATAACGGGACACTGCTCCCTAAACAAACACTTCCACACAATAGGCATAACGGACAGCCCCCTGTGCAGGGCATGCATGGAGACTGAGGAAACCGTCGCGCATGTGCTCTTCGAGTGCACAGGTGTCACACAGATCAGGACAGAAACCCTCGGGACACCCAGGACTTACACAGATGTTCTCCACAGACCAAAGAACCTCATCAACTTCTGGAGGGAGGTGGGCTGGTTTGAATAAGCCACCAAGGCCACTATGGCTCACGCACAATGGTCCATATGAAGGACTAAGTGCGGAAACCAAAACCCCTAACATAGAACATAGAACATAGGGTGCAAGGATTCTCCCCTATAATAATCTGACGCGCTCGAGTCACAACACAAATCCCTTCCTCGCCGCCCCTACTATTTCTTCTTTTTGTTGGTAATAACATAATATAGCACTTAGTTGACTGTATATAACAGAATATAATTATGTGATAAATATCTTTTTTCATTGAGAAAATCTACACGATTGTTTTTACATTAAACTTCGATTTGTGTGGAATAATATCTCTTCCCGATTTTGTTACCAGAGTATTTTGACACGAGTTTTTTTTCGTGTAAAGTCATCAAATAAGTTTTCCTACTATGGGTGGATCGGAACGTACTGTCATACTCTTACTGACTAAACACCATCCTATCCCTTGGGTTTTCTATTGCGTTCCAGGGCAGCGGTACTTTCCTGCCAATACTTTCAGCTTTAGTAAAAATACAAGTATGTGAACATTATCTTTTATGGTTGTTTACGTATTACTCAAGTTGTTGCAACATAAGAATCAAAGCATTTATTTCAAGTTGCAGTCATTTTGGAATTGTCAAAAAAAAAAAAAAAAGACAGTACCTACAAAACATGGTCACAAGACCTAACAACTATGAATGTACTGTAGATGTTCATTCCAAGGCGTAGACCTCTATGGAGAAGAACTCTATGAACGGTCTTTTTAAAATCAACAAAATTATTATAGAACCTTTGTTTTAAATCACTCAATCATATATTCATCAAAAGGGTTTATGTGTACCGCGAAAAATTAGGCAACATCCATAATCAGACTTAAAATAGACTAGTTTTAGCTTTGGCGAACCAAAAGTTGTGGTAATTGAAAATGTTTCTAAATTTTCATCATGGCCGCGGGAAAATTTTGGAATTGAACTTTACAAAGCCCTAATATTTATGTTTATAAAAGGTTTTAATTATTTAGTTGGTGAAGTATTAAGTATTTTATACATAGCGGAAGGTCTAGAAAAAAAAAAACATGAATTCAGCACATGAATTATTGTTACAAATTATTCATCGGTTTATATTTTAGAACCTACACGTAAATGAATACAGCATTTGTTTTTTTTCTATGAATCGTTTCAAAATTATTCTCAATCGAGAAGCGAACTGAATCCATGGTAACCAATGATGCCTCTTGCATCTTGTATTAGATTGACATTAGCTACTAAAAATCTATTTTTGAAAGTTCTCATGCCCTGTTTGTATGAGCACGAATTCTATGTATGTACTTCGTACTTGAAGTATGTAATGTACGTCGTAAATTGTATGGAAAATGAAAATCGCCTTTAATTTACGAACGAGGAAATAACTTTATCCATTTAATTAACGTCAAAGTTTGCGTATTCTTACGTCACAAAAACGGGTTGTTGTAAATATAACACAAAATTAATTCCCAAAAAAAATATGTATAAATTAGCCAAAGGTTTTTGTTATTTTAATTTTTCATTATTGTAAATTCGCCCCATTTCCTTGTCCGCACGGATATCAGAACAATTAAATAATATAACCCAGCACAAAACTACCGAAAACGAGGTCAAAATGTGGAATCTAAACGGAAAGTACTAGGAGAACAGGATCAATACTTTTTTCGTGGGGAATTAATTTTGTGACGGATTTACAACAACTCACAAAAACGTCAAACTAGTGCTAGAACAACATAATCTGATAAAAGTTTTAGAAACTACTCGTAGTCTAGACTAGTCTAGTATACAACATGTAACGTAATTAACGCACACCCTCAGACACCCCAATTAGAATATTACGTTTTAATCATAATACATATATTCAATTTTTAATTTAACATGTAAATGCATTGTTATTAACTAAAATAGTTATTTTGCAGTAAGGTTTATTTTTCTTTATTTCGTATTGAATGACGGAATTTGTATAAATACAAATAAAATTGCACTTTTAAGTCTTGATGCCTTGATTTACGGTCTATCTTAGTTTGTTTTGACTGTACAGGGGTGATGTGACTATAATTTCCGTAGTTTTAATTATTTTTGATAAAAAATTTACCTATATTAAAAATGATAGAAATCGATTCAGTAAACGATTCTGAACAAACTAATTTCAGGATGTGCGTTAATTATGTTACATGTTGTATACCCAGTTCACTTTGGTGTAGGGCGCAACGAAATTATTGCTACACTGATACTAGAATGTTCCATTACCTGTTCTTCTCGCTGCATCATTGAAGGCTATATTCTCCAATAAGGTCTTCTCCGACTCCCCTTTGAGGTTCCGCGCGTAGATGAGCAGGTTGAAGGTCGCTCCCGCTGCTTCACCGGACGAAGTCAGCTGCGATAAGTCCAGCTTGAAGACAGCTAGGCCATCTATGGCGTATGGAATACTTATTATTGGTACTGTTTTTTAGGGTTCCGTAGCCAAATGGCAAAAAACGGAACCCTTATAGAGTCGTCATGTCTGTCTATCTGTCTGTCCCATGTCACAGCCCTTTTTGACGAAAGTATAAGAGCTATCCTGTTGAAACTTGGTAAGTAGATGTTTTATGTAAACCGCATTAGGATTTACACACAAAAATAAAACAAAAACCAAATTTGGGGGTACCCCCCGGTACTTAGAATTGAAACTCAAAACATTTTTTTTCGCCTGACCCATACGTGTGGGTTATCTATGAATAGGTCTTGAAAAATGATATTGAGGTTACTAACATCATTTTTAGGGTTCCGTAGTCAACAAGGAACCCTTATAGTTTCGCCATGTCCGTCCGTCCGTCCGTCCGTCCGTCCGTCCGTCTGTCCGCAGTTTAGCTCAGAGACGCACAGTACTAGAGAGCTGTAATTTGGTGTAAATATACGGATTTGTTGTGCCGAAAAAGTGGTAAAATAAAATCTCGTAAAATATTTTTTTTTAGGGTACCTCCTGTACACGTAAAGAGGGGATGTTTTTTTTTTTCTCGCGTACCCCTTAGTGTGGGGTATCATTAAATAGGTCTTTAAAAAATATTGATAGTTTCCATTAACAATTTTTTGATAAAAAAATTCGTTTGTGAAATATTAAGCTTTAAAGTGCTAAATTTTGCTCGACTCGAGTGTCCCCCCCCTCTACCAGCTAAACGGTTATGTTTGGGGGTGTGAAAAAATTCACAATAGTAGTATATATAACGAAGTTTAAAAGAAAATTATCATGACTAAGTAGGCTTTACAACTTTACGAGTAATAGTCGACCAACTTATAAAATGTACTTGGATAACATATTTTCCTAACAAAATGTATCGGAGAACAAGCTCTTCAACTGCAAATGTAAGTTTGTCAACTTTATTTTTACAGCTGTAATAGGTATGTTTTTACGGTATGTTTTTTGGGGATAGGTAGGTTTTTATCGTCAACTATTTTTAACTTACTTCAAAAAAGGGGGAGGTTCTAAATTCGTCGTAATCTTTTTTTTATGTATTTTCCCCGATTTCTCAAAGACTCCTGGACCGATTTTGAAAATTCTTCTCTTTAAAATTAAATTCAGCGAATCAGTTTAGTTAATTCGCATAAGTATTTTGATGGGCAACTACGGAACCCTACACTGTGCGTGGCCCGACACGCACTTGGCCGGTTTTTTTTCTAAACTGAACGGTTTGCGCGAGAAACGCTTCCAAAGTGGTAAAATGTGTGTCCCCCCCCCCCTGTAACTTCTAAAACAAGAGAATGATAAAACTAAAAAAAATATATGATGTACATTACCATGTAAACTTCAATTGAAAATTGGTTTAAACGAGATCGAGTAATTAGTTTTTTTTTAAGCGTCATAAATCGTAAACCGCAATTTACTTTTCAAAGTTACAATCAACTACAAGAACGTTTAAATATGTTACTTGCTGCTACGGAACCCTTCATGGGCGAGTCCGACTCGCACTTGGCCGGTTTTTTTAATGATAGTCTTGCGTTTTAAAACCATCTTGCCTCAATAGTAAGCCTCATTTTTACAAACATAATTTCATACACAAATAGCCAGACCCAATAATAATAACTCATATAATTACTCGCGTGTGATTCGAACCCGCAACATGCAGATCAGCAGTCAATCTTTCAGTCACTTCTCCATATCGTCATTAGTTTGAAGTTCTTACCAGTCTCATTAACACTGCCATTGAACCTCGTCTTGCCAGTGACAGGGTCCAATGCTTCTAACATGAAGTACTGCGGCAGTCCGCCATCGTAGCCAGCCACGCAGCGCACGCGCAGCCACGAGCTGCCTTCTGCGCTCGTGTTGCCCGCTTGGAGGGAGCAGTTGCGCGGGGCTGTGGGACGAGCTGGACGAAAAACGTACATAATTTGATAGAGGTAGGGTTCAAATTGGAATGTAGGCTTTCGGATGTTATTAGAATTTTATTTAGTCATATTCATGAGAGTTTGCCTTGTTAATAAGGAAATAGTGTTATGCGTATTGTGAGTATTATATGAAGAGACACTCGCTTTGATTGGGCGAAAGGTGATAAAAAGTATAATAATTGTACTTGTGTAAATACTACCTACTTGCAACTTCATTAATGAAATTGATAGAATCACCACTATTGTTCTGGTTGTATACCTTTTAACATAACTACCTCGAATGTAGACCGACGAAAACGACAAGAATCTAGGTTAGTGCAGCCACGGTCTCAAGTACTCCAACAATTTAAGTTTCTCATTGAATTTCGTAACTAGAGATTAACTGAATTCCAAATAGTTATCTTCCTGCGGGCATTGTAATGATCATAGTAGTAATATCTTTATGCTAACTTAGTCTGCAAATGGCATTTGAGTTAACAATCTTATAACTGAAATTATGAGTAGGTAGGTACGTAGACTATCTGGTTTCTTGATGAAAAGGCCTTTGCCTACCCTTACACCCTTTGTGTAATACGAACCACTAACTTTTAATTTAGTTTGAATGCTGCCAAAAGATAATGATCGTTGTTAATTTTGAAACGTAGAACTTAAGCGGTCAGTATTAAAATTTGACCTAGAAAATGATTTTAATGAGTTGGTCTAGACCTTTTGATCCAGACAAAAGGAATAAATTAAATGAGTTTTGTGAAAATAATTACGCCTTTTCAATAAATGAACAGAAATAGAAAACAACAAAAAACCTTCGACGAACAGAAAGTTTTGAGACAACGTAACACATAAATATTTTAAGAAAGTGGCTGCAAATGCTAGACATGAGCGAACTTAAACAATTTTCAAAGCCATTTTAACTTTTTCGAGATTATTTTCTTCGAAACTAACTTGTAATAGAAATCAAAGTTTACGACCCTTGCTCGACATTATTATTGAACGTCAAGTGAGCAAGCGAAGACTTGCAAGGAATGTTCGTATACAACTACACATACTCGTAACAGGCGTGGTGCGTGCGTGGAAATGAAAATTAAGTGCAGAGAGCGCTAAACTCACTAATTTCGCCTTGACTTATGGCAAGCGGGTGACAATTTAACGCGTGTATGTTATAACAAACTGCGGGGATATTAAACTGTGCGGGCTTTGGATTATTTCGCCGCATCCCGCAACAAACAAGTCATATTTCCTATTGCAGTTGAGCGCATCAGAATTATAAGGGCACGTTGCAACCGTTCTATGAAATAACGAGATTTGAGAATAAAAAGATAATGCACGACGTGCTACATCCCGTGTAGCGTACAGTTTCATATATTTTAACAAAGTTTCAATTTAGCCGTTGGTATTTTTCTTCTCTAATTGAAACGTGCTGTTAGATTAATTTTGTTCCGTGTTGTGTTATGTACTCGGGCGGTTGAGATTAGCGGTTGGTTATAATTCTTCTTTACGAAAATAGTACATTGATTCAGTTAACTTCGGTCGATTCACTTAATTATTAAATAACTTGAATTTAAGTTAATTGTGTACATAAATCGTATTTCTCATTTCAGTGCCAATGGTAGTTTCAGGGAAATTGTACGTCATCAGCGAGGAGTTATGAGATTTGGCACACGGGTATGAAAAGCCGAAAGCTCGAATTATAAAACGTAGAGCAAGTTCGGCCTCGTTGTTGGTTCAAATTGTGTGCACGCGGTTTTATTAATGCTTTTATTGAAGTGTTCATTTCGCTGCCGACATTTTCGGCTTTCGTGTATTCGAGTTATTGCATTGTGTTTCCAATATATAAATGCACGTGCAGATACTAAGTAGGATTTTAACTTGAACTGTAGTAGACGCTGAACACGTGAGTTTCTGCGAATTTCAGTACTATTCGTTGAAATGTAATGTATACGAAATATTTTTTGTTTTTACTAGATCATTATTTTTTTTTGCTTACACTATGGTTACGTGAGCTCGCTCTATTGTTTGTATTCACTGATGCTGTTAATAACTTACACTAAAGATCATAATAATTGGTCGTCACTCACCAGCTGGCACGATTTGGAACACACAGGGGTCCAGCTGTCTACCCACAGTGTTCATACCGCGACAGCTCAACGTGCCGTAGTCACGTTCACTCTGTGGCTTGTAGCTCAACTCGCTGGTGCTGCCGTTTGCTGTACCTAAAGAACATGGAAATAGGGTTCAATTTACGTTTTAGCCATGTCTCATTTTATACTCATTTATGAATAGTTTACGTCGTAAAAATACATACTGAGGCTTAATATAATTATGTTGAATTAGGCTCTTAACGACAGATTAAAATACTTATGAATGTCCCGTGTCCCCCAGAGGTAATTGAACAATCGATATAATTAAAGTAAATGTTAGATAGCTCTTAATAATTACGTATCTTGAAATCCGTTCTTATAAGCATGTCTCAATGTTATTTTAGCTATTTTCGAGATGACTACGGTCAAATGACGTAAATACTGTTTAAAATAACTAAAAATGGTTTCGTAGTTTTTGTAATAGCTAATGAAAAATAACTGTTACTACATAAAATGTTTATTTAACTACAATTAATAAACCTAAGATTAATAATGAACTAACAGACGATTCACCTGCTGTTAATCTTATCAAAAACTTTTTTTTATACTCTAATCGTCTCGAAATAGTAAGAATAACTTTAGATATTATAATACGTAACTTTTAATATACCTACAGCTATTTTTATAAGATTCATTGAATTACCTGAGAATATACTATTCAAAAACAAATTTATACTTGGACATTTCAACTTTCCTGAACGTTTTGAAAGCCATGTTTGAGATTAGTTTAGTAATACGGGCTTAAAACAATGAGCCTTGTTCAGCTGCTATAATTAAGTTTTGTGTTAATTTGTTCTGAGCACAAGATAAAGTTATGTTCAGAGATAGATCATTGTTTTACTAACTGTGCCTGCCCACGTGTTGAAGTTTGAGTATGAAAGTCGGACCCATGAGTGAGGTAGGCTAAATCCTTGGAGTATTTAGTTTATAAACCTTCTAACCGTACACAATTTTATTTTTTCGTTACATAATTTGCAGCTGGTGGACCTCCTGGAGCCTTTCTACTAGTTGCATCGCTGTGATATTGGGTTGTCTTCTAGATCGATCCTGTCTCTGCGTAGTAACGCGATATCTACCCGTGTGCCGTTCAGCTACATCTCCAACGAAAAGCTTTGAGGGATTTCCCGCCAAATTAGATGACAGAACAACAACTTTACGAACACTTGCTAAGAACATGGGACCTCATACCGCAGCAAGACATTGACAATCTAATTTTAAGCATGAACAATCGATGTCGATGTGTTATTAATGTTAGAGGTGGCAACACTGATTATTAATAATTAGATTTTTTAAATTTTCATTAAAATTAATAGTTTTCTAAGAAGAAATGAATTTTTTTACCATATTAATTTGCTACGGCGATTAAAAAAAATAAACATTTTTATTTAAAACAAAAAAATCACGAAATGTTTTTTACTTTTTACTATCGACCTTAAAATAACCTATCATTCTTCCATTTACAATATCAGAAAATTCTTCATAGATTTTTAGATATTTGATGAAATATAAAATATACCTAGATTCTGTTGATGTGTGTATGTTGTAATGATAAGCCTACAAATTATAACAACGGCCTAATTATGGCAAGCAAATCATTCACATTATAAACTAAAACTGAAGAGTACTCAATTAAGCCTCATTTAGACGATGCAAGAACTCGCACGCGAGTTGTGTTACATTGCAGACTTTATAGATACAACGAATTCAGTTGATCAAACAAATACCGCAATGTTGTAAAACTCGCATGCGAGTTCTTGCTCCGTCTAAATGAGGCTTTACTCACCGAATTTCAGCGGTGAGACGTCGAGACTCTCGCCACTGTTGTTGAACTGCCAAAAGAATGTGACGTCAGGCGGGTTGGCAGTCACTGAGCATCGCACGCGCAGTGATTCATCAAGTTGTGCGCCCAGCACTGAGGGAGATGGGTGGGCGCATACTGGCGCATCTGTATGGGAGAGAGCTATCTATTAGCATAATTATGGCATTTTGGGTGACAGGATAAAATTGTCGTTAGGAGATTTAAGTATGGCGACGGTGTTTGATCAATGTCTCATTATTCTAACTTTTGTCTGCGGGTGCAATCGCTCCCTCCTCCATGTCATACAACCGTCCCCTATATCACCATCTAAATCAAGATCAGTCCAGTGGTGAAAACTTAATACAAAAAAGTAATCAACCGCACTTTCGGATTTATAGGTAACATTAGAATAGAATAGAATAGAATTATCTTTATTCAAGTATCATGGACTCAATATATTAGTAAAACCTAAAACTATATTAGTAACATAAAAAATAAAATAACAACAGTGACAAAAAACACAAATTTACATCACAGTGGATCACTGCGGTGGCAACCCATGAGAGATGGCACAACAGTGACTCACGAAAACACAGTCTAGGCGACTTGAAATCATGTCCAGGATACTGTTGGAGCTGCCCCACACCCTGCGCACCATGGAAGTACACCTTTTGCGCATAGTTGTGTAGAAACAATCTACATGCGCATCCGCGAACATACCCGATGCGCTACAGAAGCGGGGCAGGCCCACCAGCATCCTGAACGCGTTATTATACTGAACGCGGAGAGCGTTGTACGATCTTTGCGTATATCTAGCCCACAGGGAGCACGTGTAAAAAGATGTACAGTAGGCTCGAAATAGCGTTATCTTAACGGGCAGTGAGCATCGTGCAAACCTGCGAGCCAGCATATTCGCTCTAATCGACAACGCCCTCCGCTCCCGTTCAATGTCGTCATCGTCGTTGAGGCTGGGGGTTAGTATATGACCTAGATATTTAAACTTATGGACTCTATTTAAAGGCGTGCCATAAAGTAAAACTGGTGGTACCTTGTTCGGGCTCCTACCCCCAGCCTCAAAGACCATGACCTCTGACTTTTTGACATTATATGCTAGGCCATGTAACCTAGCATACGCTTGAACTGGCATGTTTCGAAAGACTTATCTTGCTCTGACCACAGGTGGATCATATATACTATTAACATCATGGTAAATCCCGCGGAGCCGCGACGGAATCCCCGGAAGATGGACCGCGTTAGGTATCTTGCCGAAATGGCGGAAAATCTGAAGGGACTTCCGATTCCTAGCTATGACAACGCCGCGGTGATTGACACCCACAACAATCAACTCACCAAGACTCTAGTGGACTGCTTTGAAAAAACATGCCCACTTGTGACGCCAAGAAGGGTCCCCGCAGGTAAGACCAGCTGGTGGAGCCCAGAACTGGAAAAACTACGTCGCAAGGTAAGAAAGCTGTTCAATAGAGCCAAAAACACCCGACAGGATAACGATTGGGATAAATTTAAAGAAGCCCAACATCAATACAAGAAGCGTATCCGTCTCAGGAAAAGCGAATGCTGGAAACGCTTCTGTTCCAACATAGAATCCAACAGCCATGCCACCAGAATAAAAAACATTCTGATTAGCGAACCTGAGCGCAATATCGGTTCTTTAAAGAAACCGGATGGCACATATACCAAGTCGGACGCAGAGACTTGCGAACTGCTGCTCCAAACTCACTTTCCAGGTTGTGTTATTACCTCCTCAGGGAGCTGGGAAGCTGAGACCAGCAATTCAGCATCCAACACCGACTGGAACCATGCCCAGAGAATTGTCACACATAATAAAGTGAAATGGGCTATCAACAGCTTTCTCCCATACAAATCAGCAGGCCTGGACAGTCTCTTTCCAGGACTACTAAAATGGAGTGATGACCGTTTGGTGGTGCATCTCGTGAACCTGTTCAGAGCATGCATTGCTTACGGTTACACTCCCCTCAAATGGAGAGAAGTCAAAGTCGTATTCATTCCCAAGCCCGGCAAAAGTGACTACACACAGCCGAAGTCCTTCAGGCCAATCAGCCTCACATCCTTCCTACTTAAAACCCTCGAAAGGCTCTGTGAAAGGGACATTCGAACACATGCTCTGTCGTGTAAGCCACTCAACGCTGACCAACATGCCTACAGTATGGGCAAATCAACAGAGTCCGCCCTACATAGCGTTGTATCACGCATTGAGAACGGACTATCATCTAAACAATCAACCTTAGGCATCTTTATAGACGTTGAAGGTGCCTTTGACAAAACCACCTTTAACAGCATTAGCCGAGCCCTATCTAGGCATGGGGTCGAACCCACGACTGCCGGGTGGATAGACAATATGCTAAGACAAAGGGCTATTCAATTCACCGTAAATACCACGACCCGAGGTGTGGTAGCAAAAGGCTGTCCACAGGGAGGAGTTCTCTCCCCCCTCCTATGGAACATCGTGGTCAATGAGCTAATCTGCAGACTCACCGACCATGGGTATTATACGGTAGGCTATGCGGACGATCTAGCCATTCTCATAACGGGACCTTTTGAGAATGTACTGTGCAACCTGGCAAAACAGGCTCTGAAGATCGTCGAACAATGGTGCGTGGAGCACGAACTATCAGTGAACCCGTCAAAAACGGAACTTATCATGTTCACTCACAAACGCAATCTTGGCAGTTTACAATTACCTAAACTGTTTGGCACCGAGCTGTCCCTGACTAATGAGGTCAAATATCTGGGCATCATCATTGACAGCAAACTGTTATGGAACAAACACTTGGACCACAAGATTGACAAAGCTAGCATAACATTTTGGCAATGCAGAAGACTTCTGGGGAAATCCTGGGGCCTCTCGCCGAAAATAACACTATGGCTATATAAGAGTGTAATTAGGCCCATAATCACCTACGGAGCGGTAGTTTGGTGGCCCAGAACTGAACTCATAACCACCCGTAAAAAACTACAGACATTCCAGAGGTTGGCCTGCTCAGCCACCACAGGATGCATGCGAACAACACCTACTAATGCCCTGGAGATAATGCTAGGTCTGCCGCCACTGGATCTCTTTATTCAACAGGAGGCCAGTATGGCGGCAATCAGGCTAAAACACTCCGGCGGAAAAACCAAAGGGGCAATCACACCATAATATGGGAAAGGGCGCTAAACGATGTACCATACATTGAAGCGCCCTGTGACAGAATCCCCAAAACTCACGTGTTCGATAAACTTTAACGAATTCAAATATCAGAGACCGAGCGAGATCAATCAGGAGTTAACGAAGTCCGAATTTACACGGACGGCTCGAAAACCAAAACCGGCACAGGTGCTGGTGTATTCTCAATGGATCTCAACATCAAAGTATCTCTACCGCTAGGGGAACATAGCTCCACATTCCAATGTGAATGTGTAGCAATCACCCAAGCTGCCACCGCAGTCATGGAAAGAAATATCTCTAACTACGGGATTAGAATTCTATCCGATAGTATGGCTGTACTTACGGCGCTGAACGGCAACATTATGTCGTCCAGCCTAATTTATGAATGTCACTTAGCATTGCAAAAAATTTCGAACCGCAATAGGGTCATCTTGCAATGGATAAAAGGACATAGCGGATCATTGGGTAACGATGCGGCAGACGAACTTGCAAGGAGAGGCTCGGATGTGGACGTGGCCGGCCCCACACCCTTTTTGCCTATCCCTTCCGGTCAACTCAGGACCTGGGTACGTCTGCAAACCCAAAATAAACATAATGCCAGATGGGCATCTACAACCGACTGCAGACAGTCTAGAGAGGCGGTACCTGCACTAACACCGCGACTGACCAGCAGACTTCTCAGACTCCAACGAACAGACTTACGAGTTGTGGTGGGTATGCTCACCGGTCACTGCCCACTCAACAAACATCTGTTTACCATCAACGCGACAGACAGCCCGTTGTGCAGGGGCTGCCTAAACGCGGATGAAACGGCAACCCACGTAATCCTGGAATGCGAGGGCGTTGCTAACCAACGGGCACAAAACCTTGGCATTCCAAGGTCGCTCCAAGAAGCCTGTGAACGTCCCAGGAGACTTTTGAGCTTCTGGAAGGAGCTGGGTTGGCTCATATAGCCAATCGTCCCACCTCACGCATAACGGACCACCTACGAGTCCAAATGCGGAGCCCCTAACAATAACAATAACAATATATAACCTAGCATACGCCTCACACTGAGCAACCAGTTTACGTATTACCACAGATTGACGCACTCAGCAGCACCATATCATCGGCGTAACTAACACACATACACATATAGCACAACATTAGTTACGATTGATTGGATAACGTGAATTCAAGTTACGGAAATGACTGTAACCCATTTGAAAATAATTAACACCCACTCTATTAATTATAGATTTTGTAAATAATCAGAAGTCATGTTTCGTTTATCAACTAAGCAATTATCGAACTTCTAAGTGAACAATACGCGAAGTAGCCAAGTGTAAGTAGGTGAAGATTAATTGAATCCGTCGCGGAAGCAGCAACCACTTAACCTATTAATTAATTAATACGTAACCATTCAACGCAAGCATTGCCAACATTGTTAATGTGTGTTCAAAAGACTTTGCGATGCAGTATTTCCTTGAGAATTTTCACATTAGCTAAACAGAAACGTTTTATGCGAAAAATATTCCGAATTCTTTCAAATTGTTTACCAGCACACAAAAAAGGAGCGTTACGTTCAACAGATTCCATCTCAAAACAAGAATGCCATAATTAACAAAGAGCTAAAAGAGACCCGAATACAGTTCGTTAAATCATAACAGAAGTTAGACGATATATAAATTTTATCGCCCAACTGTTCCCCTCCGGAGCAGGCGCAGTCAGCGACTGTGATTCATTTAGATATCTACTTGCAAAACTGCGCTCCCGAGCTGCCTTAGATTTTCATTAAACTCTCAAATATTTGCTCGCGTTAAGCAGCCCTACCTCGGTAGGATTACAGTAGCGGGAATATGAAAATATGTATGTGGATTAATGTAACACCGGCGCCAGCGATCGTGTACCGCGTGCGAATAACAACGTACATTTTCTTCGCCTTAGATTTGTGACGGTAAGGATCAATAAAATGGAAACAAACTGTCGGCAGAGCTGTGCAAAAGTAAAACAGCGGTGTGGTAACAAATAGTAGGGGAGGGCTGGTGTAGGTTTGTCGCAGATCGGCCGGTCTGCGTGCCGTCCGCGGTGACGGAGACGACGTAAATCTTCGCGAGGCAGCTTCCGAGATGATTGATGGTCGCGCGGTGACTCTCAGAACTGCTCGAAATACACCCCTCACCACTGTTCACTAATACAACTTAGCTTGTTTGTATTAGACGCATTGATCAGAGTTTCGGCCAAATTAATCCCTCCGGATAATAGTTAGCACTTGCTTAATGATGGATAGTGCTCAATGCTCATACTTTTGGAAAGTAAACTAGTATTTTCCATTTAAGGTATAGTTAGCGATAGTTAGAGAAATAGTCGGAATATTAGCCTCCTTCTGTATCCTCGTGTGTTTTGGCCTATTGCCAGAATGTTTTGGTGAAGCAGCTGATTGCACGCTCATTAGCAAGCGCTCGAACGATTCTTTCATCCATAAAACGGGTTGTTTCTGGTTTTATGTGTAGATAGAATTTCCCGACGCCGATGTACGACTACGTGTATAAATACCTAAATGAATAAAAATAACACCTCGCCTGAATGCTGGTAATTTGCGATCGTGCACGTCTGTGAATATAACACGTATGTTGGTACGGTTTGTACGGTTTCATAATGTAATTAACGCCTATTCATGAATATTACACAATTTTATTTTACTTGATACAGCTCGTGTTTGCACAAAAAATGACCCATATTCTGTTAACTCATTATCCTGGCATTATTCTGTCTCTCGAGTACATATTACATACATCACAGCGCGGTAGAAGACAGATGTAGCTCTCCTAAGCTCCTTTATTGTAATTTATTGCTCGTGTTTATCAGTAAATGGAATTATTCTATATTCAATACATTCTAGCGTGCCACTCCGTTGACTGTAACAAATCTTTGTTAAGATCTTTCTGAGAATGATTGATACAGCAGTCAGCAGACGACGAAAAGCCTCCGGCGAAATGAAACGTAATTTATTAGCACTCTGTTTATAATAGGGAACAAAGGAGCCGTCGATTCCAGCAGGAAGTAGCCTACGTAACAATTTACTTATTGGTGTGCTTCACTTTTAAGGCCAGTCTATTTTTTCGTCGTTTGTCGACCTTATTTTGGAGGGATATTTATGGGTTGCGATTTACTTTGGGATGGTCGATACTAAGTTAGTTAGGAAGTTGAAAAAGAATATTGAGAATATTTATTTTTCGAGTTTCTGATATCTACGTCAAGGCTATTTATAAACATTTTTATTTGCTTGTTAGTGTTGGATATTCTTACACTTTACCTCCTCAAGAATATTGTCATGCTAAATAAATTAAAAAGTCTAAATACTAGTTTGCTTTTACATTTATCTACGTACTTTTTTGTAAAACACTGTATTGACACGACATACATTTACCCGACAAAACCCAAAAGGGGGATTATACTTTACTTTACTTACTTATATTCTCCGGGCTCGCTAGTACCCTTACAGAACAAGAAACTTTAACTGGCTACTAGTGCGAACCTCATACATGTCGACGAAGTTACTAATTGCGACCGTAGCGTCATGTACTAATATCCTACGTTTATGTATGTATGGCAAGTTGATTGGCTAGTGGACCGTGCTTCTAGAGTTATTAGAGGAGACACCTAATCCATAAGTAATTGGCAGAGGTTGAGGGCTGGGTTTTCAGACCCTTAACATTTTTAATAGATAGATTTTATTGATCTGGGTGTTGTTTTTTGGAAAGATACGTGAAATATTATGTTAATTGATACGTATGTGGATTGTGGATAATAAGCTGACCAAAAAATGTTGAGAGAAGATAAAAGACGGTGATATGGCTTTAGAGATGTTTGTAAACCCATTTTTTTTTTTAGCTTGGTAAAATCATCAAATGAGTCCTCCCACCCCGGGCAGGGCGGGAGGGACTGTCAGACTTGTACTGACTAAAATCCACGGTTTCCTTCAATAGCCCTTTATGTTTCGGTACACGGTAAGGAAATAATCCCGCGACCCCGGCAGGCTTTGGCCCTCTGAGAGGGGGCCCCGTCATTATGCTGACGCTCTTTGAGGCACGCGTGGGACACAACGCGCCGTCAACCCGGGCCTGGTCCATGGTCGGGCAGCGAGTTGCCCTTTACTCGCTGCCCGCATGCCCGTGCCTACGGTGGCCGGAGATCGTCTGCTGACGTCCGACGCCGCGGGCGCCTACCACTGCGGTTGGGGTGGAGGGAGAACGCTGTCCTCTCTCTCTCGCGGCCCGCCTCCTCCTTCACGAGCATTACTGCTTCGCAGAAGGAGGCGACCGCTTCCCACTCCGTCTCGCCCCGCAGCATGGCCGCAAAAAAACGCGCGAGAGGTCTCCGCCTATCGCCGCCGTAAGGACACGTCGGTGCTCTGCCCGCGGTGCGGTGCGGTGCTCTGGATTGTAAACCCATTTACGATACATTCAGAAGAAATTCCTAATGAGAGGCAACCATTTTATTTTTTTCGTCGGTATGGTAATAACAACAGAGTGATGAGATTAAATAACCATTATTACAACGAATAATGAGTAGGTACTTAAGGAACCTAATTCGAATAGAACATGCAACTATGAGTAGTGAGTTTCAAAGGATTTAGGACTAACTTAGACTAATGATAGGCCTGTAAAGCGAAACAACGCCTAATCTTCTTAGCGTCTCGATAGTAATCTAAATTGTGTCGACCTAAAACTGACCACGAGTTTAGGGCTTCAGCAGTGTCCTAATTATAATCATAGGTCGGAATTTGGTAGAGTTATTCATGTACTTACACTGATTTTATACAGCGAAAGAATAAAGTTGATATGCCCCAAATCTCGGAGTTACTTTTAAAGAGCAGATAAATCCTGAAAAAGCTATTTAATTTCACACATTTTAGTTTTCTATCTATCTCTGATGTTTTTATTATTATTATTTATTTGTAATACTGTTTTCCACGCGAGATTGTCTATTAGATATCCCGGGAAGACCAATATTAACATCAACATTTCGATGCAAGTACTAAAATAACTCTACCTAATTCCGACTCTGATTATAACATAAGAACTTACACTGTATACTAAGATGTGTAGATTGGCTGGCCGTCTCTCCTAACGCGTTGGTTGCTCTGCAGGAATAATCACCTCCGTGGTCCCTCGTCACCTTCTGTAGCACCAGCGATTTGGTGCTGACGATAATGCCGGACACCACATTGTGGAGCACCGGCTTATCCTGTGTAAAAAATATATATTTTTTATCATTTGTGCGAAAACAAAAATTTTATTTTAAAGAATGATTTTTATTTTTCTTTAAAGAAGACGGAGTTCTTGTTCTCAAGTTCGCTATGATTTATTTTTTATTTTTAAAGAACTTTTATTTTTCTTTAATTTTCTCATCATAAAAAACTGGCAATAATTCTTCATAAAAAAAAAATCTATAACGTATCAGTAAAGCTCGCTTATGAAAATTTTGAAACCGGGTGTTTGATGAGTTACGCACATAACATTGAAAAAAGTACCGCAAAAAATAAATTAATAAAATTATTTGAATGCTATAAAAATAGTTATGAACGCAATATCCCAATAAAGTAAACATGAAATTTTATGTAAACCACACAGCAAAAATAAAATAAAACAGAAATATTTGCTCTTTTATAAAAGCAGCAAATGCAAATAAAGGCAAATAGAATATCCGACCAAATATAAACAAGCATGACTATAAATATCGATAAAAGTCAATAGAATTTATGCAAACAACGCTTGCAACAGTATTTTCTAATAAGTGTAGTCGCACTAAATGTTGCTTGAGGCAGAGAAAACTAGGAATTACTTTGTTCATAGATGTTTTATAAAAGCATTTGACAGTCCGCGTTTTATACGAATATTAATTGGAAATATCTATGATAAAGTAACGTAAGAAAAGGACTTTGATAATAACGTGTTTTTGCATTTGTATATTTCATTCGCTGAGATAGGTACCTATTTGTCCAGATACACTGAGTCGCAATTTCCCCAGGGTATTTTTTTATTACACATTAAGGGAAAAAAACAAAGTACATAAATTAACATCTCAAAAACCTCAATAGGTTTGTCTGGATGTTGAAACACTAAGCAATCTTAATATTAAGTAGGTACACATAATTTACAGTATGTTGCCAAAAACAATGTTTCTTAAAAATGGTGAGATAGTTTAAAAATAATAAGTAAAACTATTACAAAAACAACGAGAGTGGTCAGGCAGCCCGTCGATGATTTACTAATTGAATGAAATTTAAACAGAATAAATTTAGAAATAATATTAAAAGTAAAGTATTCCTGTCCTACTCCAACAAAAAGTTTTTGTTAAAAATCTCAATTATACGAGTAATAACATAACAAATCGATTTCTGACGCAATACACTAAAACTTCGTGTGGACCTTTCATGTGGTCGGATAAAGGTCACGACCCATGTTGTGATTACAGCGAACTTATTCAAATGTAATTTAGATTATACGCTGACGTAGTACATTTTGTTTTAATACGTACTTCATCAATGTTTCATGATTATACTTTTGTATTAACATGTTAGTACTTGAGGAATGATAAATCGTTTTGGGCACGTCAGTCTTTAATTTATAAAAAGGTTTTGATGGGAGTTTTGCTTCCTAAAAAGTTTTTTTGCCTCGGTGCAGTACTTTGAGAGATTCGATTCGAGTTTCTGATAGAGAATGCCACTCGTCGGTATTTAATACCAAACTTTATCTTAAACGATGTGTCACATTTATTTTTAGCAATATTATAAAGAAGTAAAATTAGTTTGTATGTAGGAGTAATATCTGGAACCAATTATTGAATTCCAAAAAAAGTATATCTTGGCTATAATGTGTGATATAAATAGACTAAAGTTCTATTTATATCACACATAACTGCCGAGCTATTATATTTTTTTAACAAGCAAGCTAGATGCGACTGCTAAGTTCGCGGAACCGTCGTATTATCGTGATCCTAGAACTAAAAGGCTTCGCGGGCATGCGGGCAGCGAGTAAAGGGCAACTCGCTGCCCGACGACCATGGACCATGCCCGGGTCGATGGCGCGTTGTGTCCCACGCGCGCCTCAAAGAGCGTCAGCATAATGACGGGGCCCCCCTCTCAGAGGGCCATGCCTGCCGGGGTCGCGGGATTATTTCCTTACCGTGACCCCGGAACATAAAGAGCTATTGAAGGACACCGTGGATTTTAGTCAGTAGAAATCTGGCAGTCCCGGATCCCACCCTGCCCGGGGTGGGAGTACTCATTAATTGATGATTTTACGATGCTAAAAAAAAAAAGAACTAAAAGGCTTTTGAAAGATTACCGTGGATTTTAGTCAGTACAAGTCTGAAAGTGTTGGGTAGGAGGACTCCTTTGATGATTTTACCCATTATAAAAAAGCCAGGTGCCACGCGTTGGGCTGGGGCCCAAGACTTCATGCGAACAAAGTCGTGAGCAGAAGCTAGTAAAAAAATAAAATGCACAAGGCATTAAGTCCGCCTTTGTACTTCCATGTGCAAGAAGTTTTAAATAAATAAATAATGTCTAAAAAACCGTCCAGATATTTTATGAAAATAACTTCTTGTTTTAGTTATAGGTACTCCTAACCTAAAATTAACCTTCAATAACCCAACGGATAAGTTTTTGGATTGGCTAGCAAGTTTAAAAGCTCGCCCGTAGCATTATGAACGTTAAAACATTACGAACAACTTCCATGCATGTTTGTGAAGTTCATAGATTCAACGCTAATAGCGTTCAATTCATATAATCCTGGTGATGTTTTAGACAAACAATTGTATTACTAATCGATGTTATCATTATACTGAAGCCTCCTCAGGTTGGGGTGAGACGGATTGGGAAGCAGTCACCTCCTTCTATCAAGCAGCGAAGGAGGAGACGAAATGCGCGAAGGAGAGGACACATGCGCCTCACAGAGTTGCCAGCAATTTGAAGGAGCCTCCATAGAGGCCCGAACGCTTGCCGAGTTTGTTGGACTGTTAGATAAGGATGGACTGTTTAAACAGGTTACCGTGATCCTGGAAAGTAAAGGCCAATTGAAGAAACACGGTGGAGTTTAGTTAGTATGAGTCTGACAGTCCCTTTCGCACCACTCAGGGCGGGAGGACCCACTGGTTAATTTTACTAACAACAAAAAAAATACAATATTGCCACAGAAAAATCAATTATCAATCAATATGTATAAAAATCAATGCCACTTTTCGTTGTAATTTTATAACTCAAGTACGGGCTCACCTATCCAAACCAAATGTTTAGGCTTTGTTCGGACTATTTAGTAGATGGTTTATGTGAAGTTTGCACAAAATCGGTCGAGCGGTTTTTCATTTATCACATTTTTTTTGTAACAAATGAATTCAATAAATGGCGGGTCATTTTGTTAAATAAGGGATCTTGCTGTCAAAGTAGCGAAGCACGTACCGGGCCGCTAGTAAGCTTTACCTAATACACGTCCACATTATTCTTTCTATTATACACCTCCATTAACCACCACGATGACAACCGACCAGTCATTACCAATATCTTTATGAATCTTTAATCATAATCACTGTTAAAGCCATGACGTCAATACCGAGGGTGATGACGTCATCTATTGGGTCCCGATAATAGACAGATCTCAAGTTGGGCCAGTAATTCATCAGCCGTGTCGTCTACTCCGCGGTAATCTAATTCATCAGGCCCTCACTTTATTGTGTTAACAAGTATCTATAGCGGATCAATCGATTGTAAGTTTATTATTGCGTTGGGGTTCTGTCGATGATTTAATTAAGCCACTGTTTTTAGTAATTATAATTGTATTATCTAATATCTTTAAACGAGCAATTCTTGTATATTTATATATAATCAGGATCTCGGAAACGGCTCCAAGGATTTTCATGAAAGTTACAGATTAGGGTTTTTTCGGCTCAAGGAATCGATTTATCAAGGTCCCAGGTTCGAGAAAAGCGCGGTTCCCAAGATATAGACAATTTTAAAACCGAGCGAAGCTCGGTCAACCAGATATTGATAATTTAAAATGGGAACTGGTTTGGGATTATTGGTTGGTCATATTGTTTTCCAGGTGGCCTACCATGACGTCTTGAAGCGTGAGTAGTTCCGCTGAGGGAAAGAGACAGAGCTATACAAGTCGTCTAGCGCCATCTCTTTCCCACAGCCTAAACTGGATCGCGTTAAGAGCTCGTGGTAAGGACTCAGGTTACCGCTAAGGGGAATTCTTCTACTACTCGCGACTAAATGGCAGGCCTTTCTGGCCTAAGAAATTAACACTACTCCCACTGCTCAGCTCCTGTTAGTCATAGCGTGATCTTACGAGTATTATATCCTGTGACTTTTCTGGATAAATGGACTTGGTACCCAACACAAAATATTTTTTTATTCGAACTAGTATTTCCTGAAATAAGTGCGTTCCAAAGAAACCATTGTAATATTCGTTTAGAAATATAGTCAATACATTGAATTTTATACGCGTTATTATTTTATGCTTGTTTATTTTATTTTTCATTAAATGATTGCCCTTAATCATTAATACTAGATGACTAGGTATGACGATATTTTTAATACTTTCTAGCTCAATGATATTTTAGTAAAAAGATATTTTATGAGCGCGCAAAACGTGAAGTCCAGAAAATGTCCTACGTGGGACAATTTGCTAGTCTATGATGCCGACGTGCGGGGGGATTGATGACGCGTGGCGCTGTTTGTTTATCTAGCTGTCACTTTTTTTCTTATTGCGTTTTATCAAGCTATCCTTTTTACTTGTAGTGAAATGTAATGTGTGAATAAAAAAGTGTGTATGTGTGCTGCCGCTCGGCGCGGAACAGTTTTTTCTGTTGTTTTGTAAGTGTATAACTTATCTGTACTAGTATATTAGAATATCATTATTCTAGCTCGATTGATTATTATTAATTAAAGAATCTTAAGCGTCTGTAAACTCTCAGTCATTGTCTATTAATTTATGAATTAAGTCTGAATTGATAAAAAATAAATTCTGAATATTTATTTGTGTCGTTCATCGTCAAACCGCGACCAAATGCAATTACTTATAAACATTTGCGAAATATTTGTTCATCACATAAATCATTTATTACGTTATGCAGTAGATGATCAACCTGGATCCAGTGCCACGTGGTAAATTATAGCCCACTCCTTCTAAAGTAGAGCAGCTCTGGGTCTCAGCAGTGGGATTAGTAAAGGGAAATAATAATGGTTCCGAAAAACAAATTAATTTCTAGCGATCCGACAAGGGGTGCTAAGACAGGAAACCTCCACGTGCGCCCGTGGACTGGAGTTATCTCGGATACGTCCGGGGGGAAGACCAGTTTTTCAGGCCGGTGCACCCTGGGATGCGGGCAAAAACTCTTCCTTAGGCACTGTGTGCCTAAGGGGTCTCTTTGCCCCTATGCGAATAGCGTGTCGTGTGGACGCTCCAACGCGTGTCCCTCTGACTAGCAGAGGGCATAGCGGCGGAGCGGGCTTGCGGACGGTGAGTAATGGGTAGCTCGCCGTCCGACCAAGGACCAAGCCCGGGTCGGTGGCGCTTCGTCTTTCGCGCCAAATGCCTGCTGGGGTCGCGGGTTTTTTCTTAACCCAGGATACCGTGGCCCCGGAACGTAAAGGGCATCCGAAGGAACACGGGTGGATTTTAGTCAGTAAGAGTTAAGTAAGTTAGTATTTTGAGTAAAGGCAATCCTTATTTTTTTTTTGTCGGAGCTTTTATTACTATATAACCATTACTTAGCAAAATGAAAGTTGTTTATAACTAAGTTACTAGTTCCTAACGCAAAAGCTGATTAGCAATTTATGTATGGACGGTACAATCTACAAATTGTTCACCAATACGTGTGGGTAGGTACTATTAATACCATGTTACTAACGTAGTTAGGTTTGCCATCCGTCCGGGTTTCCCAGGATTTGTCCTGCTAAGAGGGCAATCGGGGAGCGACCGGGGGGGGGGGCTTTATTTGTAGTTCGGTTTTAAAAATATAAAGTCTTGGGCCGCCCGCGACACGCGTACACTTCACCGTCCCCTCTCCCTAACGTCGCAGTTGCCACGGGCGCGCACTTCGTCTGGGTTCTCGACTATGAAATCCAGGGTTTTCACAAGTCTTGTCCTAGTTTCCAAATTTTTGATATGGCAACCCTAAACGTAGTGCGTCGTAAAAGGCGATTAAGAGTTTATATCAAGAGAATGGATCGTCCTCCCGGGTGCTATTAGCGACATAACGTGATTACTAATCCATTTGCTAAGTATGAGGATAGTTAGCGTCATAAGTGCGTTTTCACACGTTCTGATTGCTGTATAGTTGTCGCCTTTGCGCAGTGAATGTAGGGTAAATTGTGCCAATCTGTGTGTTGACTGTATTCACGCAGTAGGGCGGGAGGACTCGATTGCTGAATTTACACCCCCAAAAAACGGTCATTTGTACTCATCGTTATAACCCATTTAAAAGTAAATCAGCTGCTAACTAAATTTCGGCTCACATAAATCGTCGATATGCGGGGAACTGCTGATATTTTTTTGGGATTTCAAATTCAGTCCCACATCGTAGGCCCCACAGTAAACACAGGTGTGAATGATGAGTACAACGACCCCTTTGTAAGTCACTGATGAAGAATAACTAAAGTTGCTGCGTGTTGAGTGCTCCCACATAGCGGTTATAATAACGTTATAAAACATTCTGTAACACGAAAACCTTTTATAACATGGTGAAACATTTTGTACTTATCGTTCTAAAAAACTTAGACAACAGATTTTAGGTAACAACCTCTAACATAAAATATATAATTCCTGTGTGGTAGCACTTTAATGTGCACAGACTATATAATATCATAAACTACAATTCTTACAGGGTTGTTGAAGTTCGCCACAAAAATTATTCCCTTCGAAAAAAAGTTTTGATCCTCTTCTCCTAGTACTTTCTGTTCAGATTTCACATTGTGTCCTCGTTTTCGGTAGTTTTGTGCTGGATTTAATAATCTGGGGGCACGGCAGTGCCCCCGCCAAGACGAGCCAAGCGAAGCGCAAGGGCACTACCTACCTTTTCTCGAAGTGTTTCGTCGTTTTTTTGAACCCTCATAGATTTGGTTACCGATGTACCAGATAGTTCATATTCTCAGAATATGATGCCATCAATAGTCTTATTAAGCATACAAAGTCTCAATAGAATAGCTATAATACTTTAGATTTTATTGATATCTAAAATACACGGATTTCGTCACTGATTCACTGATACACTGACACACTGATGATCATCAAAATGTTTGGCTACTTCCTGAAGTGCTAGAGAGCTGAAATTCGGTATGTAATCTAAGTTTAGTATACAACCAACAAAAAAATTCACAAACCTATAACTTTCACCCCCCATCCCCTAAAATGGGGGGTTGAAGTTTATATGAGACCTTAAAATGTTAGGGTTCTTCCTGAAGTGCTAGAAAGCCGAAATTTGGTATGTAGTATACAAAAAAACATCCCCCATCTCCTAAAATTGGGGGGGGGGGGTGGATTTTCATCATCATCATCATCAGGCAGATGGCAGAATAGTTGATTTTAGTGCATTTCTACAATATGGATATCAAATGAAAGGGCTGGTTGAGAGAAACTAGAACAATGATGTGACGTCACTACAAATCCAATATGGCGGACCATGTATGATGGCGGATTAGTTATATTTAATGCACTTCTACAATATGAGCATCAAATGAAAGGGCTCGTTGAGAGCAACTCGATGAATAATGTGACGTCATTCTAAATCCAAGATGGCGGAATAGTTATTTTTAATGCACTTCTACAATATGGGTATCAAATGAAAGGGATCTTTAAGAGCAACTTCAAAAATAATGTGACGTCATTATAAATCCAATATGGCGGACCATCTAGGATGGCGGAATAGTTATTTTTAATGCACTTCTATAATATGGGTATCAAATGAAAAGGTTTGTTGAGATCAACTAGAAGAATAATGTGATGACATTATAAATCCAAGATGGCGTAATAATTATTTTAAATGCACTTCTACAATGTGGAATCAAATGAAAGGGCTCGTTGAGAGCAACTCGATGAATAATGTGACGTCATTCTAAATCCAAGATGGCGGAATAGTTATTTTTAATGCACTTCTGCAATATGGGTATCAAATGAAAGACGTGCTCGTTGAGAGCAACTCGAAAAATAATTTGATGTCATAAATCCAAGATGCTAGCAACTAACAAAAAGAACTGAAATCCCACCAAAAACATTTCATGTAAAGTGTTGCCAAAACGAGCACACTACCGTTCGGGCGATCAAGCGGATAAGGTTTGCCCTACAAAAAAGATATCAGATCTTATGTAGAACCAAGCTTCTGAATCTACACGGCCTAACTCTACCAACTCTAACTTCACAAATTCTACACATTAGCAAAAATGTATGGCTTGGCTGTTTCGTTACTTCAGAAACTAAATATTAGCATCACCTCCACGACGGTAGCGAAACGGTGAAGCCATACATTTTTACTGATGTGTAGAATTTGTGAAGTTAGGGTTGTTAGAGTTAGGCCGTGTAGATTCAGAAGCTTGGTTCTACATAAGATCTGATATCTTTTTTGTAGGGCAAACCTTATCCGCTTGATCGCCCGAACGGTAGTGTGCTCGTTTTGGCAACACTTTACATGAAATGTTTTTGGTGGGATTTAATTGTTCTGCTATCCCCGTGCGGAAAAAAACAGGTTGAATGTACAATAATCTAAATAAAAAAAAAAACAAAAACCTTTGATTTTATACAAAGTTTTTTTCGTGGGGAATTATTTTTGTGGCGAACTTACTTACAACAACCCTTCTTACATAGGTACTCCATTTGTTGTTTCCGCGGTCTTAAATCTACATACATTTAAATGATCACTTACATTATGATACCATGATATCCTATGTTCTCTGGGGTTGGCACGCACTGAGCACTCGAAGTACACGTCGTCACCTTCCTTGATGTCGTGAGGGTTGAGCGTTGAGCCCAGTGATAGTGAAACCACTGGTGGATCTAGAACAAAAATAATTCTTAATGTGTTAACTATAAGAGTCATAATATTACTCGTGAAAAATTACCAAACTTATCTCATAACTATAATATTCTGTGTGTTGAGACCCTGGCGTACCTGGGATAATACTTTATGGGGCATTTACATGGGTCGTATTTTCGTTCAGTTAGCCGTGCAGAATGCTGTGCGGAGAAAATCAACCGTCTAAAAGGCAATTCAACTAGCTTTTTACTACTCATTTTTGCAAGCGATGCGACTGGTGGCCAGCGGCACGACCATAGTCACCAGCCAAATTGCCCCGTATAAATGCTCCGTTGTCCCACGATGATATTGCAGACGGATGTGTATCAGCATACATCGACACACCATGGGAAGGGTATCCTCCTTGGCTAGGCAGACACGTCACCCGAAGAAAAAGAGCAGTGCGTAACTGTCCGTAGTTGACGGCCGTGCGCGTCCGTCCGCAATATCACGAGCCCTGGGAATATAGCTTTACAAGTTTTGCAAAAGGGATTCAAGTTATTCAATACCTAGGCTGGGGAAGTAACTTAATCTAACCTAACGGGATTTGAGATAGGAAACAAACCCATATGAAGTACAGGCTTGTCAGATATTATGCTAAATAAAAATGAGAAGCATCTTCTACATTTATTATTATGTTCTTATATAAGTTTTTGTTTTGGATAACGTAATAGCAATTTAGCCAATCGTTAGTACCTGATTTATTTCGGGTCAATCATTAAAAATATCGCAGACATACTCAATCCATATAATAACTTATTAATTTCGAGTGTAAATTGTTATCCAAATTTTCTGTTAAACTGGTATAAAGCGATGCATATCAAAATCTATTTTGGATAATTTTGTGGAAACATCAACGTAAGTGGTAGTCCAAACTCTACCAAAATGGGCATTACAATAAATAGATGAGGATATTGAAAACAATAATCACGGATGGAGTGGCTAAGTACTAAATCATGTTGTGATTGCCGTGGAAACGATCTGCGGTTTGCACAGTAATCGCGGCTTAGGTAACGCGCCTGCCCCTAGTGTAAACATTAACTATCAAGGTGTAAAGTAGGGGATAATGAAATGAGGTTTGTTAGCTAATTTTGAATTAGAATTAAAGGCTTTGGAGGTTATCCTTGGGGGTAACAGGTTTTATTAGCCTTTGCCATTCTACTGCTGGGCAAATACATCGAAAGGAATACCTTTTCCTTTCTTAAGCCAACCAGTCACGAACAAGTCCAAATCGTCACGCCAGCATGCCTCGGTGAAAACAGTCGTGAAGATGGGAAATTAATTATAAAACTTTTCTGACGTATTAAGCGACACATTTAAGTATTTGTAAAAGTCTTTCTTTAGAAGTAACTTCTCCAATTAACGAAGTCAAAAGTATGGAATTATTAAGGCTTTATTTAGAAAAGTTATGCCAACAAGAATAGGTAACATCAAAACTTTGAGTTCGTTCGTTGAACTGCTTGTTTATTCGACGAAATTATTTTTATTTCTATATTGTCCAGGACAAAGGTCCACCTTTATTGCCGGTCTATTTCCGAGCTTTCCAAGGTTGGAAAAGCGTTTTTACTCCAGGTGAACACTTATCTGTGGCAAGGAGCGGGCGTTGACACTTTATTGGCCATTAAAGACCTATAACGACGTCGCCCCGCGGCCGGAGGAAACGCCCGTACTCCAAATAAACATTTACGATTCCTCCGTTTAAATTGTTGCCAAAACGATTCGCGCCGTGAGCGGCGAAATTCTCCCCGCTCTAAATGCGTTACGGTTCGCCAAGCAGAAGTAAATAGAATTTATTTATATTTGGAAATTAATTTCCTCTGTCGTAATAGAGTCAGCACGTTTCCTGGCTTTTCAAAAATTGACCGCCCGTCGGGGAATTAGTGTCTTGATTGAGTGATCAGATTGTCTGCCCGAGGTTAAGAAAAAGTTGCGGGCGTGAGAATATGCACAGGTGGTTATATACAATCGTAGGGGTAACTTGTTTACGCATAAATAAATTGAGAAGTTAGGTTCTGCGATTAGGATGTAAACGCACTGGCTACGATAAGCCAGCTTAATCCCTTAGAGCGTTTTGCGATCCGGATCCGGTGGCGGGGCGGGGCTGGTCGTCCACTAGTCCGAATTAGTTTTTGGCGAGTCCTCAGCGGATGTTAAGTGTTGATGTTGTGTGCTCGCCGGCGCTAACAAGGTTTTAATTACGTTTTACTGAGTTTCTCATGTTGGCGCATACATACAAGCTTTTAATATTGTTAGATAGGTTGTTTGTTCCGAAATGTTGACAGGGCCTGTTACGTGTTAAATGAGTTGACTAAATTACGCGCTTGGTGCCGTTTAAATGGATATACTTCGGGCCGTTCCTAATTACGGTTGTTAATTAAATAACATTTATGATTTTGGTAACAGTTGAGCTTGGAGAATTGGAGCTTCCGTAACCAGGTGAAACGGATAGACTTAATAATTAAGTGCTGTATTCCCAACCCTCATCACTTCGTAATCCATTACGAGGCAGCGTCTTGTGTAATACCGCAAGGACAAGCGCTGTAACATCGATGTTACGGCTAAACATGGCATGTCAAACTGTAGCAGGACCACGGTAGAGAAAGCCAAATTAATCCTTCAGACAGGAAAGTGTCACCGTGGAGTCGACGGTATGGAGTAAGCCGTGCGTCTGTGAGTTGCCTGCCGCAGACTAAATTAGACGGAATTAGTTCCCAACAAGTTGGTAGCGCAGGATAAACTGTCAGTGAGGAAAGTTCCGTCGGGAACTCGGGACGCATCGCAAGTCCCCAGGCGGGCCGCGCCACGGGCTTTGTTGTGTCACGCCGGCTTACGGTAACCGACACGTCAGATAAGTACCAAGATAAGCACATTACATTAAGGATGTACAACCGCCACAAGAATACGTTTTACTGTCGCGTCGCGTCGTCTGCAATTATAAATCTTTTTTACTTATATCAGTAAACTGGCGTGTTTTTTTTGAACGCCGTCTTTTTCTGAAGATTTTCACGCCGTACTTTAGTGTTGAGATTTCTTTTCATTGCTTTGGTTTAAAGCTCCATCATAAAACTTGAGATTAAAGGCTGACGGTTAGATTTAAAAAGATAAAAAATATGACTCTGATCATTAAAGAGAAAACGTTAGCAATTACTTTATTTAAATTAAGTGCTTACTTTCATTGAAGCCTTTTTGAGAATAAACTCTGGAGAAAACCTTTTTGCGAAGTTCTTTTGTGTTTTGTAAAAGATTTCACATATGATTTCAAATAAATATAATTATAGGTATATTATTATGTTTAGCTCCATTTCTTCATAATGATTACACTTACTCAATGTAAAAAGCAAAAGTTTCTGCGTCGGGCTCATGCATTTATTATTCTTATACTCAGCCTTCTAAGTAAAATTTCAATAATAATATTTTAGTAAATAATCTTCTTAATAAAATCGTTGAACTAACAAACCAATTTCAATTAACAAAATTGATCCTAATTTCAAATCGTCCAACTTTGTAAGTAAACTTTCGTAGTTAAACAATGCTAAAACGAGTTCTGTTTGACGTCAGACGTATTTATATTTTGGGAAATAATAATAATTATGATTATAGTACAATTCAAGAGAGAATTTGTTTAATAAGCTCAAGGTTTGATGGCTGTGTGTCATACATGCCGAGTACTGCTTAAGTAGCAATGATAATTAAGCAAAACGATGTTGGAGATGTGCAAACTGGTTGAGTCGAGCTCCTTTATTGCTTATTTTGCAGCTATATTCGTTTAAACAACGGGCCTTAACGAATTAAGAAGTTCTGCTAATTGTGTCATCGCACAGAGATGGAAATTTTGATTTGAAAAATAATTACGACTCATTTTCATCGTATGAAGTAAGCTACCTTTGTGCTTAGAATACTTTGTCAACTCTTATTGCTACAATGTAAAGTTTCATAGTAAAATTCACAAAGTTCTCGTATGTAAACTTCTTGACGTTGAAATAAAAGGCATCTCGAAACAAATAAAAACTTGGCTCAACACTCGCAAATAAAAGGAAGGCATCACAAAACTCCGAGTTGGCAAAGAATTTTCAGATAAACGACATTATTTCATAGAGATCGGAATTTTTACAACATTTAAGTGGAAAAGTAGATAAAGTTTTTCAACAGATTTGGTTTTATAAATAGATGAGATTGGGAAAATTGTCTGTAAGAAAGTTTTGATCAGAAATGGTTTCAGATTAAGATATACTTCCACATAAAGAAGCCTTTGGTTCAGAATTAATAAGAATAAATTACTTGCTTTATTTATTTATTTATTTCACGAACATATTATGTAATACGTATCACACAGGACAGAGGCGGATTAAAGGATCGTTGCGGGAAAACGCTCGTGGAACGAGAATGGACAGGAAAATGTGTCATTCGCCATGAAATCCCAACATCAGCCTCGTGTATTAAGGACGCTATATGATGAGCCAGTAAAAGAGAATACATTTCTCACGCAGGCAGCCATTATACGCCTCCTGGGATTTGGCTTATTTCGAAAACGTGGAGGATTTAGATCCGGGATGCACACTTCAATTTGACAGTCTGATGCCATTACGGTTCTAAACAAAACATTATCATCAACAATTTTTACGTAAAGCGACTTTGTATTTTTATTATCCGCGACAACCCAGCTTGAGGGCAAGATGTCACCTGAAAGCTATTGTCAAACAGACGTGTGAGTGCGAGTTTTTTTACGTTGACGCGATAGTAACGTTTAACCGCGTTTGGCGCTCTCATTGGTTGAGAGTTGTCACGACCTTGCAGCGGGCCAATAGCAGTGCCAAACGCGGTTAAACGTTACTATCGCGTCAACGTAAAAAAACTCGCACTAAGCACACAGATAGGTGTGGCGAACGCGAAGCGAGGCGTTTTTGTTTGTAATGTATGCAATTGTTTGAAGCCAGTCATATAGACTATCGGATCGCTTTCGCTTTTCTATGTGACTGGATTCAAACAATTCCATACATTACAAATAAAAACGCTTTGGATCGCATTCGCTTCGCCTGTCTGTTGGACAATTGCTTTAGGCAAGATTAGTTGTCACACTAACAGTAATGATCTACTATTAATGATCTACAAATGAGTGCGAGACCAACACCCAAAAATATCAAGATAAAGTTATAGAGGTAGGCATATTAAGAATTCGATCCTTGTTTGGATAAAGATAATGACATCTGTCACACAAGGTAATCCTCTATCGTGTGCCCTAAGGCCTAAGTATTCCTTTGATTTACCGAAAACCTAAATTACATCTACGGATTTACTGTACCCTGATCCTTTAGTAATAAAGACTATATTTATTTACTTACACACAACATCTAGTTTCAAGGAGTCTTCTAAGCTCTGCCCTGGCAGCGCGTTGTTGTCAGCTAAACACTTGAGCTGCACTCCGTCATCTTCTGGCAGTGGCATGAACTGCACTTGACTGCTCACCCACGTCTCGTTCATGGCTTCCACTATCTATGAATTATTAAGAACAAAATATGAATAAATATGAACAAACATTAACAAATATGAAGAATCTTTTGGCTCTACCGTATCTGGGACTTGTCTCGTTCATATACAGTATGTTTGGTTTCCGATTACCGATACTGAGCGTCCTAAAAAACTTACCAAAGTTTTCTAAATAATAAGTGAGAAGAACCAAAAAACATGGGAAAGCACAAAATTATACACAAAAGTTACTGAATAGTTTCACATTTTTAACTCTATAGCTCGAAAAGTGTCCTTGAATTTTGCTTGGGTTTTTGTATTAAATTAAAAGTATTTGAGTCAGTCTTTAAAATGATATCAAAATAATCACTCTACTTCAAGTATTTTAGGAGTTATTCTCACTTGAACACAACCCTTTCTTGGCGATCCAGGCCTGTTTCTGACTAGTGAAAACGTTACACAGGCTGTAAAACAAAACGTTACCAAAAATATTAAAAGCTGATGTTCACCTTTCCTCTTTTAAATTTTCTGTTATCCTTGTACCATGTGAGCTGCGCCGCCGGCCGGCTACCCTCCGACACGCACGTCAGACTGACGTAACGTTCCGACGATAACGTCGCCGGCTTGTTTAATATCTCCACCAGGGTTGGTCGCACTGTGGAAATTATTCACTGTTAGGGACTTTACCGATGGCGCGACGCGACTCGTGCGATATCGAACTGTTGCCGATTTAAGTCGCGCGTATTTGTTAATGGAGTAATGCGATGCAATTCGACCGTGAACGTGAGTGACGCGTAGTTGCGCAATCGAATTTCTAACAGAGAATCAGCACGTATATGCAATTCGATATCGACCCAGATCGACAATCGACGATATCTGAGAGCGATATCGTCAACACGTGTGACTCTATTAGCAAACACTAGCGATTGTCCATACATTTTCTTCGGCCGGAGGTTTGTGCGATATCTCACCTTGTCAATCGATGCAATTCTGTATCGCGTATGGTCATGAGTAAGCTCCCTTACAAATAACAAATAAAAAAGTTTCGGCCTGTGTTGTTGGGTAGTTTGGATGTTCACGGACATTTTACTGGTTTTTTTTTATTTTGGGGTACCTAGGTCACTGTTATCCAGATATAAAGGTAACATAACGTCATGCCTGGAAGCTACAAAAGGTTTAGTTAATAGTTCGCCAGTTACGAGTATGTTTATGGCCCTCAAAATTGGTGGCGAGTCTTATCTAGCGGTCACTGAGAAAATATACAACTTCAGGTTGCTAGAGAGAAATTTATGGCCGAAAAATTCAATGATATTTTAACAGAATTGTGAATTGAACTCAAAACTATGTACGAATACTTAGCGGTGTGCGATTATTATTGAGACACACACATGTTTTAAAAGTTTCGGCCTATAAATACCAGATGTATTAAGTTAATAAAATCTTGTCGAGATGTTTAATAATATCGTTTCATCATTCTCAAATACATCAATGACTAAAATACACTACTGAAATGAGTATCATAAAAGTTAAAGGTGTAAAAGGCAAGTTTTTGCTTTTGTAAAGCCCTTGAAAAAGCCATGATAAGTATAATTTACGATACCTAATAACAACAAGCACACGCACGTCCAAACTAAGTAAGCGTTTTTGCCATAAAATGTAGGAAAAATAATCGTCCCTACCTCTTGCTCCATAAAGCTGAGGCATGTAAAATTTTAATAGTCTGTGGTCGATGTGTTGACCACGGTACGTCATAACTTTATAAATTGTGGTCGCCGCTCATACTACTGCAGGCAGGGCCGTCTTTGAACTATTGGAGGGCCCTAGGATAATGGGCTCTACACCGCTTGGGATACGTAAGGTTTTCTTTTGTATTTTCATAAAAAAAAAAATATAAGTAAAAAGCGATTTATGTGGAAAAAGCTAAAAATTTATGGAAAACCGAGCGTAGTGGAGTCGAACATTTTATAACCTGTGTAACAACATAAGTGGATAATTACTGCTGCGATGCCCCCAGGAACAAAGGGCCCATAAAGATAGCAAGGCCCTAGGACACTCTGATTGGCCAATGAAAAAGCCGGCCCTGGACTTCTGGTAGGTTCGTGTACACCATTTTGTGAGGCCGTAGTATTTCATAACTACATGCAAGTTTGTAGAGGGTAGGCTATATTAAAGTTGTCAACGTTTGGTTGAGTCTGATGTTAATATTTGAAAGATGTCGCCACTTATAATATTTGCGTGATTTAGAAGTAATTAGACTTGATGTGTTAGTTTTTACCCGACTACGGCAAAGCCAAAAGGAGGGTTATGATACTGACCGGTATGTATGTTTGTATGTATGTTTGTTTGTCCCTCATAACTTCTAAACTGCTAATCATTACGTGACAAATGAGATGTCATTAGAAGTACTCAGTTGTCCGCTGGTTATAGGGTAGGTGACGTGTCACTAAATCCAATATGGCGCCCTCTATGGGGTAAAAAGCCGTAAACGTAAAATTTTTTTTTCGCACATTATTTTTAAGTAATAGCCGTGGTCGTGTGCCACCTGGCCAATAAAGATTGTGTGAAACAACCGCAGGTGGCACACGACCACGGCTATTACTTAAAAATTTCAGTGCGCGATTTTTTCGTAGTCGGGTTTTAGTTATTTATAACTTATTTTTTTTAAATCTGTTTTTATATTTTTAGGGTGGTTTTTGGTGGATCCTTGTTAATAGTGTAAGACTTTACTTCCTACTGTAAACACGAAAATCGTTGTGAAGTTTTTATATCACAGCGGTGTGTTATAATAATATTCACAGAAAGAAGCCACCGTGGTTTTATAAGCTTCTTATACTTGTCTTTATTCTTGAAACGTGGCGAACAAAAATTCTGCGCATATTTTGGTTACAAGTCGGCACGAATAAAAGCAGGGCGCTCTGAAATATTCTTTCGTTGCCTTTTATAGTTGGTCTAAATAGTTCATTCTACCAAGCAGCGGTTTTGTCGACGAATGAATAGACAAAATTAGCGAATGTAGAAAGATCAAAAGCATGGTGATTAAAAAAATATATAGTTGCAAAAACTAAGCTTTAGTACTAAAAAGTAGAAAACAATTTTAAAGTACGGAGAGTTTTTAACCGACTTCAAAAAAAAAGTAGGTTCTCAGTTCGACCTGTATGTATGTATGTATGTATGTATGTTTGTCCGCGATTATCTTGCGTTTGGCTGAACCGATTTTGATGCAGTTTTCAGGAAAGTGTTTGTTACATTCTGGAGAAGGTTTTAGTATATAACACTAATAGATATCCCGTGACGTTGCCCGCGTTGATCCGTTTTGCTTACGTGGATCGTAGATTTTCAGGGACGATTGCATGTTTGTCCGCGATTATCTCGCGTTTGGCTAAACCGATTTTGATGCAGTTTTCAGGAAAGTGTTTGTTACATTCTGGAGAAGGTTTTAGTATACATATAACACTAATAGATATCCCGTGACGTTGCCCGCGTGGATCCGTTTTGCTTACTTGGATCGTAGATTTTCAGGGACGATTGCATGTTTGTCCGCGATTATCTCGCGTTTGGCTGAACCGATTTTGATGCAGTTTTCAGAAAAGTGTTTGTTACATTCTGGGGAAGGTTTGAGTATATAACAATAATGGATATCTCGTAAAGTTGCTCGCATAGATCCGTTTTTGTTGCTTAATAGGATTGTAGATTTTCAAAGAAGCCGATTTTGTGAAGATTTTTGTTGAATATCGCAACTAAAAAGGGAAAAATAAAAAACTTTTTTAAAAAAAGGGAACCGACTTCAAAACCAAACACAAAAAAATGATAAAATAACTTTTCTTTCGGAAGTCGGTGGCCATAACTCAATGAAATAAAAAAAAAAACAAAGCCACCGACTTCCGAAAGAAAAGTTATTTTATCATTTTTTTGTGTTTGGTTTTGAAGTCGGTTCCCTTTTTTTTTTAAAGTTTTTTTCACAAAAAAAAGTCGTCTTTGACATTCGCTACGCATGCTTTAATGCGTTTAATATATAAAATGTACAGGAGAGTTTGCCATACCGCAATAGAAAATACAACAAAAAAAAGTTAAGTAAAAAAGCCATGAGCACGTTATAGTGCCTATACATATAAGCGTAGGTATTATTGGGATTTTGTTGGAGACGCATAACAAAAACCCTCTCACAGTGGCTTGTGGTGCGGCTTCTTGACACGTGCCCAAAGGGAGTCTTAGTCGAAGGGTATAATCTACCGGCGTTTTCGCATCAGGCTACGCGAAACCTCGCAGTATAACAAGACGCTCATTTCGTGAGTCTTAGCATGATATTTTTATTATTATGATATTTTTACATGCGTATGGGCCAGTTGGCGGCGGATTGGATGCGAGGTATTAAAAGAGACTTTGGTGCTAACAGTTACTACAGCAATCAATATTGCTTTTTTTTCAGTTCTCTTTCAGGCTCTGTCCCACCCCTGGTCAAAGGCCTCCCTCCACTTTTTCCATCTTTCACGACACTGTGCGTCCTCCTTCCAGTTCAGATGGAACCTGTCTAGTTCGTCCCGCCATCTCCCGCCAACTCCTCCTTAAGTAAGATAAAACAATACAAATACAGTACTCACAATTCATCTCTAACCTAACAGTCTTCTCCTGCGGGCTGACGAGGTTGGTGTTCGAAGCTCGACACTTGAACGTGGTGTTGAGGTGCGTCCGCCTCACGTGAGGCAGTTCTAACCGGTTTACCACCACGTGTGTGTCGGTCTTCTCCCCTATGTACTGCGGCGCTGGAGTACCGTCTATTAGCCACATCACTGTGGGTGCTGGACGGCCTGAGGGACAAAGAACGCTTTGTTTAAATCATCATGGATCATATAAGCCGCAAGACGTCCACTGCTGAACGTAGGCCTCCTCCATAGACTTCCAGTAGGACCGGTTGTATGCGGCTTGCATCCAGCGTGATCCTGTGGTCTTCATAAGATCGTCTGTTCACCTTTCGGTTGGACGTACTGCGCTGCGCTTGCCGGCGCGTGGTCTCCATTCGAGAACCTTACGGCCCCATCGGCCATCAGTTCCGCGTGCTACATGCCACGCGGAATTGATGGGCGATTTTTAAATAGGATGATTTATGTTTAATTTAAACATTAAAGACTAGAAATCAGTAGGAGACAAATATATACCTATGAAACTTCAGAGATTTTGTAAAACACTGTCGGACATGTTCTTAGCCAACGCCGAACCACATTTCGTACACAATTTCAAGTTCAAATTCTAAATAACTGAAAACTTTTTAATAAAATTTCTCACTCATGAGTAGGATACATAGATCTAAAAATCCAATCAAATGACTACATCATTTTAGTTTTCATCAAAATTAGTCTAGTAGAAGTAGTTTGTTTTTTTTCTATACCTCATAGTTTCGGTTTTAGCCATACAAACCGACTTAGAAATTCACCCTGTATAACTACCGATTCCCTATAAGTTTCCTAGTTTACCTATTATGCATATATTTAGAAGGTACTTCACGACTTAGTTCCCAAATATTGGCTCTAACTTACACTAGTAAGGAACTTCAGTACACACGATGTTTTCAGCGGAAAACCAGAAAACTTTGCACGCGCCGAAACTGCAGCCAGTAGATGCTATGTACTTAATCATATAGCTGGTGCCAAGGCAAGTTGTGTCGCAAACTTTGGAGGTCTGCCAGTGCGCCTCGGAGAATAGCTTGAGGACATATTTCTTGATCGTCCTATTACTTTTCATGACCAGTTATTAATAACTGGTGCACGCTCGACAACTGCACTGCGAAGTTAGTTAACCGAGACGGTTTTCCTGCGAAGAACCTAGTTGTATTTTTCTTCGGGAGTAATATGGATATACGGGTTGAAAGTTTTTTGAGAAACATGGTGTAGAGATCAGGTCCTATGTTGAATTTTGGTGTCTTTATAATTATTGTGAATGGCCACTCCTGATTTTGTTTCTTTTGAACGTTTAACATAATTAAATCATTCCTGTTGGTTTAAAATTGCTACATGATACTTCATATAGCGATTAAAATGAGTTTTTAAAACTATTATCGTAAAATGACTACTGGATCTCAGTTTTTTTTAACGTTCTTTAAATGTAAGCACTAATCATTACTCTGAAAAAATAATAAAATAACTTTTGGATTTGATCATTATGTTGTATGATATTCCTTATTACCTTTGTGAAATACACAACCCTTATCTATTTAAATAATAACATAGATAAGAATGATCTATTACAGACACAATTGACCACCCTCTTGGGTTCTGTACCTACATCAGAATGACAATATCAACAGGGCAACGCCCTATACCCAAAGGGAGATCTAGGGATCACTGCTAGCACTATTCGAGACACGTGAGCACCAACATAAGCAAGTTAAATGGATACTAGTTCCACATGCTTTCTACATCTCTAGCTGAGTCTTCCAGTCATAAATAAATGTTATAAGACAGCATGGAGTGTAGCTATAAAGGTTAAAAATGCATCATAATGCAGCATGAAATGCTACTCCCGAAGCTGTTGAATCTCTCAGAATAGAAGTATTTTCTATAAGAGCAGAGTAACAATATGCTTTTGACTGTGATTGGAGAATATTTTACGGAAGACTTTTATGGCAATAAAAAGTGGCAGAGAAAGAATATTTTTCGTGAAATAAAGTTGTGTTTGACAAATGATTTCAGTGTAGTTTCGTGGTACTCGTATGTTGAATATATTTTTGGAATGTGGTTTTTATCATGGTAGAGCGCAAAAATTGTTTGATTGTTTCTTTAATATTAAATAGTTATTTGTTATGCAAGGCTGCAAAGTTGATTTTTGGCGCGAGTACTTGAATTGAAAACTGAGCGAGCGAAGGATTCTAAGATTGAACCGCGAGAGAAACGAGCGGTTCAAATATAGAATCCTGAGCGATGCGAAGTTTTCAAAGGTACGAGACGCAGAAAAACTTTGCTGCCGAGTGCAACACACAACTTTTCACCTCACACAGCGAGGAAATGAAGTGGGGGCATTGACCTATACAGGGGGCGGCTCGCCTGGCAGTGTAGAAAACAATTGAATACAAGACGTGTTCGAATTTTAAACAACACTTTGTGCTCTAGAGCACAAAATGGAGTTTTGCGCTCAGATTTTGAATGAGAAATAGAATCTTTCCGAGCGGGTGAGGTGAAAAAGTTAAATAGTGACAATGCTTGATATCCTATCGAACAAAACTTTACGTGGAAAAACCAAAACCACACATGCGCTCTCCCTAGTAGGGTGATTATCGAAGGGAGAATTCCTTTGGAAAATTAACTTATAAAAGAAAAATAACCCATAAAAAGCCCAATAGATTATGGGCCAGAAACAATGTAAAGGCGTCTGTCGTGGGGCGAGGCTGGCGAGCTCAGGCAGTAATTACGTTATCGCAGCCGGCCGACCCCACGCCCTATTGATCATTCTACGTCACTGACTCTCAAACTTACTTGTTCCTCAACTTCTTGCAAACCTTCGCCAAAGGCACATTAAGATGTACCACCCGTCCTGCCATGGTACGGTCAACAAAAGAGCATCGTATCCACGCAGGGGTTTAACCGTGACCATATACTATCAGAAACATTCTGATTCTGATGCTCGCCGGAAGCACCTTGCATACTATCGGAAATTATGATCCGGCAAATTTTTCATTACTTTATACTGTCCGGCGAGCATCAAAAGCGGGTGATCCGTCAGAATTTTTCTAACAGTGTGCGGTGTCTAAAACAAAAAGTATGCAGCGAGTGCCTTCCGGCGAGCATCAGATTTTTTCTGACAGATACTTATACAGGATGATTTTTTAGTCACCATCCAAATTCTAATATATTAATCTTTGGCGAAAATCATTGAATACGTGTTTTTTCTTTTTGTATCACTCAATACAAAAATATCGAGATATCACGTCTCAATGTTATCTATAAAAAGTTGATGAATCTGGACACTGCGCTGTGATGTGTCGCTCAGGAGTAGCGGGGCGGGGCGGGGGGTCAGCGGGGTGCGCTCTATCCGTTTCATGCGTCGGCAAGTGTATATTATTAACGTTTAGCTTAGTGACCGCACAGAGCGGATGAGAAAATGATTTAATATGACAATTTGACGTATCGATTTTTTTTCAAAAATGGGTTTAGTGATTGATACCTAATGCATAGAAAAATTTTGGACGGTGGTAAAAAAGTCACCCTGTATAATGCGGTCGTGCTAAAAAGATTTTCCTGTATGCTACAAGCATATAATAATATAGCCAAAGAGATTCATACAAAGACACATAGCTTATAAAACAACATTGGAAAAACCGTTTAAAACTTGCTGTCCGGACACAATATGTCTTTTTTGTTGACTGTACTGTAGTAATAGGGGCTAGTAAACACAAGATCACAAATAAATTCTTTGAAGTTATTTGGTGGGTAGCCAAATTCACCTACTGATTTTGTCCAGTATGCGATGGAATTAAATTAAAATACACTGATGTTGCTATTCGGACAATTTTTACGTTTGTTTATTTAAATTCGGGTTGAGTTACCTACCAAGTTATTTTTGGAACGGTAAAATAACGAATGTAATTAATATATTTCGATGCGCATGTTTGTAATTAATGAGAATTTCAGTAATTAATCAGAGACTATAAACAGAAATATGAATTAGATCACTGATTTAAGAATTACGTTACCTTCGATAAACAGAAAATAAAATGTCGCATGTGTCATGTGCTTATGACAAAACTTTTCACCAAGGAAACAAAAAAGTCTTAACGTCCCAAATTTGACGTTGAGCATTTTACTGAAATCCTATAGCTTGGATACCACTTTGGATTCATATTATTATTAGGTAATATAAGAGAGTATAGTACTAACTTATCTTTATCTTCTTCTTACACACTATTGTTTATATTTCTTTCTCGTTTGTCTCTGGGTCTGCTTGCCGAAATTTACTTAAGGTGAAGCAAGTCAACATTTTTTCCATAGAAACTTCGTTGGGGTTTTACTCCACTATTTGACAAGGTACATCCAAAGTTAAACATGGTATCGTTTTGTCTCATTATTAATTTTGTCTGTACGGAAGCAGAATTTTGAAATAACAAGCCATTAAAAAGTTACGAGCTTCCAAAGATTCGTTTTTATTGCTAATTTTAACACAACTTTGGGCGTAAATTAGAAATTAAAGAAGCATCAAATTTCCAAAACAAAGTCCGTACCGACACAGCAAATTTATCGAAAAATTCCATAAATTTTATTTGAAATTGATTGATGCAGTGGTTTTTTCATAAAACCCCTTCTTCCAAAGGCCGTTTAGTATTTTTTTACGCGCGCCTTTTACTCTGAATGATCGTGCATCTCACTGAATAATGTTTTCCCCTGTTTTCTCCACGGAGGGATGACGCTCGCGGACACATGAACAATATGGCTCGATTTCAGGTGAAATATCATGGTTTTTGTTTTTACCATGCCTGCCAGTGAGTTCGAGCTCGCGACTAGCGCCGCCTTAAGAATAAGCAGTACCTTTGTACTTTAGTATTGAATCAATCTAATTTTCCTTACCTATTTATTGTGTGATGTGTGTACATAATAGTTCAAAAGTACTGGCAAAGACGTACTTTTACGTAACCAATAAAATACAAAGCAATAACAAAAGCTCATTAGGGCAGCCATTTCGTGTGGTTATCTATTTGTCCTCACATTGTACCATGAAAATGATCTAGCCGAGTCGTTTTGGGGCCGACACGGGATGACAACCCGCTAATCCCAAGGGCTATGCATAATTCCGTCTCGAAACATTGAGCGCTTCAGAGGATTAACCACGATTTATATAAGAAGGTTTTCTACTTCAAATCATATTATAAGTTGGTAACAGAAACTGTTGATACAACTTACTAACAAGCTCGTTGTTTGAACCTTGTTTAATGTTCATAGTTACATTGCAAACTTTAATCATCAAAGTGCGTAAGTTTTGTTAACTCTAGCGATAACAATGTCTATGTACACAAGAGAAATCGAATGTAAACAGTTATTTGAGATTTATATCAAAACATTAATCTCCCATTTCTCTATTTGGAAATAATGTTAAAATGATTATGATTGAACATTTACTAATAACGCCGTTTAAAAGTAATAAAGTACTGAAGCAAAATATTAAAAACCCATCAGTCAATTAACTTGTTCTACCTAGACATATTTCAGGCAAGCCCAGTTTTTAAACATAATTACGTTATTCGGGTTATGTCATTACGGCGGTTTCCACGCGGTCCATTCGTTTTAATCCTTTTCAGTTTTTAGGTTACTAGCTCCAGTTTCCAAACTACATCATTAGGAGATGATAAGCGTTCCTAAAACCCAACGTACCTATTTTCCCGGCCGTAACGATCAGGTATCGTACAATGTAGGCCCGTAGAAATGGGAGCACGATTAAGCTACCTCATACATAAGTATGACACGACTCTCCGTAATCAATCAAACGTATAAGTGTTGATTGACATGTGTCTCTTTACTGGCACTGAACATAATAAAGTAAACGAGGCATCTACTTTCAATTCGTTTAGCTCTCTTTGTTTGTGTGAGTTTACTTATTTAGTCAAGTACTTTTTCGACCTTTCTGTCTCTTTTTATACGAATAATAAAATGAACCTAAGTGTAACTTAGCCAGTCTTTGACAAAGGAATATTTTTTCATTTTTTTTGTTGACATTTGTTTTTTGTGTTGCCCTTTTTGCTGGGGCAAAAAATCTAGTCATTTATTTAATTTGTCTCTGTTAGAGCAGAAAGCCACAAATCGTATTACACAAAGCCTAATTTAATTCCACAATGGAAAAATCAATTGAAACGTTAATTTAATCCGTTACAATAAGCCCAATATAATAAAAGCTTGTAGATCGAACAAAGATAATTGATGTAAAGTTTGTAAAATGTTTTGGCGCCATTTCCCGGCCGCTCCACCCTCCCCGCCCCCGGCGTATCTTGGGGCGATGGATAACTTTACACCGGGTGCCATTTGGAGCCGATCTCTCAGAGAGTGACTTATCGGTAAGTTTAAGAGCGATATATCAAAGTAATCGCTTTAATTTCTCATCTACCACTTGGGGTAGAACTTATGCTTATTCCTTGACTGATACCACCGTGATTTGTGAACATGTACTTACTTTGATAGTTTTATGTTTGTTCTACGATAAGTGAGGTGATTTTGCGACGATGTTTTAAGGGATATTTATGGGCATGGCTGTCTTCATTTTATCATGATTCTTGTTTCCTTAATGGGGTCGAGAAACTTGTGATAAATTATACAGCTGTCGCTGTACGCTGTGAAAACGGGTTTTGGTTTCATATAAAAAGACCTTGTGTACGTTTATTAAAGCCTTTTCAAAAAATATATGAAATATTTCGCTTTAAGTTTTTTGCACACACAGTGTAAAGTCTACACGCGTCGGATTTTGTAGTCAAGGTCTAGGGGAATGAGATAGTTTTTAATGCCGAGAGCAAGGTTGGGATCCGATGAAACGGGATCCTAGAATGAGAACGGACCTAAAAGCCTTGTAGCATGTAAGATTGTAAGTATAGGTACATATCCCAAGGCCTGGTTTACTTTCAGATTAGCAAAGGATAAGAAAACGGAATGGAAGATTTTGGGAGTCAACGAACTTGCTAGGGAAAATGCCGCAGGCTTAGGTGACGGTGCGTAATCTTATTGGAACAATGTTTAGGTGCTGTGTTACGTTGCTAGGGATGCGTTTGATATCTATCAATATTGGTTCACACAGCATAGCATTGGTGGTCACGGTTTCAACTAGCCGCGTATTTTTCGTAATTGGAATGATAAATATCGTATGTCTTTTACCTTGGTATTTCGTGCCCGTTTGATAGTTTACGATTAAACGCGAGCGATATTTTTAATTAATTATTAACTGTATTAGCCCATAGTTTCCCACTGCTGGGGCAATAGTCTCCCTCCACTCTTTCCACTTCTCATCGCTATCTGCAACTGTGGTTAAGTCCTTCATGAAGCGGCACAAGTCATCTCACCATTTTCGCTTGGGCCTGCCTCGACGCTGACGTCGAGTTCTCTCTTTTGGCACCCATTCTGATGTTTGTTTTGCCAAGCGATTCGACAAACGTGGCTTGGCTAGTCCCATATAGTGAGCGATACTTTTACTGTGGTAAAATCACCCAGGGCATAGCGGGATGGACTGTCAGACTTGTACGTATACTGACTAAAATCCACGGTGTCCCTCAATAGCCCTTTAACATTCCGGGATAACGGTAATTCGTTGGTCCCGCGACCATTATTAAGAAACTCGATAATTTTATTGGAACGAAGTTCCTTATCGCGCGTTGTGAAAGGGGGCTGGACGGAAAAAAATCTAAAAAGTTGTCACGACACTTTTTCCGACTGCGCGACGCAAAAGGAGGGTAATGTGTTTATTACCATGGAATGGAGTGGAGTGGAGTGGAGTGGAGTGGATCGGATCGGATCGGATCGGATCGGATCGGATCGGATCGGATCGGATCGGAGTGGAGTGGAGTGGAGTCGCGACGATTATTTTTGTTGAGTGTATACAGTAACTTCGTTCCACCGGGTGTCCCTTGACACCTCTCAAGTTTTTTTTTAATTTTATTTTCGCTTACCATCAGGCGAGGTCAAACGTAAACCTATCTTAAAAAAAATGTGTAAAATTAAAAAAAAAGCATTTAGTTTAATTATACACAAAATAAAATTATGGAGTTTTTGGTTAAACTACCAACCTAAAACCTTAAGTTTCAGACGTCAAATAAAAAAAATATGCCGTAGCAGCAAGGCATATCCATTCAAAAACCATGCTAGGACCATAATTAGAAAAACATTAAGGTGTTGGCCCATTTTTCATCATTACTCAACCTATTAAAATAAAAGACAATTAATATTAATTTGTATAATAACACCATTACTGTGTTAGATATATATAAGTTGAATGCCATTGCCCATTCGTTTTTATTACCCGACTGCGCGACGCAAAGGAGGGTTATGTGTTTATCAGTCTATGTATGTATGTATGTTTGTTTCTATGTGGCGTTCTAGAGACCAAATGCGTAGGCCGATTTTGATAATTCTTACGTCAATCGATTCGTCTTAATCTTGCGAGTGTCACTAAAGACATGACAGTTATCAAAATTCACCACAGCGACAACCAGACGCCATATTGTCAAAATGAAAAACAAAAAAGTCGCTGAACTATATCATGTGGGGTATCGTTGAATAGGTATTTTAAAATCATCTCTAGGTTCCCTTTATCATTTTTCACTTTAAATAACAGTTTAGGATATATAACGATTTAAAGTTGGTTAACAAAACAATAATTCTCGCTAATTTTCTTACTTATTGATTTAAGTTTTTATTTCTAGTACTGATATTTAAACGATATAAAAACAAAGAAAAACAGTGAATAAGTATGACGAACAGATGTTTTTGGTAAAATAATCTGTACACAAGCTCCAAGGAACTACTTTGGACCGAGCTCTGGTTGACTTAAGTTCACGCATTTTTGCTAAAGGTCATATCAAGCATTTACTTTGAGCCGAGTTAGGTCTCTAGAGAGACTAATCCACACTAATTATAAATTAAATGTGAAAGTAACTGTCTGTCTGTCTGTTTCGCTTTCCTGCTAAAACTACTGAACCGATTTCAATGAAATTTGGTACGCAGATAGTTTAGAGCCCGAAAAAAGACATAGGCTTTATATTGCGGAAAGGGGGTTGAAAGGTGGGGTGAAAGGTTGTATGGAAGTATTGGAATTTTTAAAGCTAGAATGATGAAACTTTCACATACAGGAATGACGTCTTTGGAGTTATTCAGCCTGCTGAGCATTCTCTTTTGACGTATGAAAATTGAAGATCTGGAACACCTGATGTGGATCTCCAAGAGCCCAGCTGCACTATAACATATGTAGGAATGACGTCTTAGCAGGAGTTGTTCAACCTGATGAGCATTCTCTGTTGGAGTATAAAAACTGAAGATCTGGAACACCTGTTGCGGGATTCCAAGCATTCAGCGACACTATAACATAAATAGGGATGGCGTTTTAGCACGAGTTGTCTAACCTGATGAGCAATTGAGCATTCTCTCTGTTGACGTATAAAAACTGAAGATCTGGAACACCTGTTGTGGGATTCCAAGCATTCAGCGACACTATAACATAAATAGGGATGGCGTTTTAGCACGAGTTGTTTAGCCTGATAAGCATTCTCTGTTGACCTATAAAAACTGAAGATCTGGAACACCTGTTACGGGATTCCAAGCATCCAGCGACACAATAACATAAAAAGGGATTGCGTTCTAGCACGAGTTGTTCAGCCTGCTGAGCACTCTCTGTTGAAATATAAAAATTGAAGATCTGGAAAACCTGTTGTAGAATTCCAAGCGCCCAGCTACACTATAACAAATACAGGAATGACGTGTTAGCAAGAGTTGTTCAGCCTTATGAGCATTCTCTTTTGACGTATGAAAATTGAAGATCTGGAACACCTGATGTGGAACTCCAAGAGCCCAGCTACATGACATAAGAACGACGTCTTATGTCATGTAGCTGGAAGCCGAAGCCGAAGCCGAGCCGAAGCAGAGCCGAAGATCTGGAACACCTGTTGTGGAATTCCAAGCGACACTATAACATAATTAGGGATGGCGTTTTAGCAAAAGTTGTTCAGTCTGATGAACACTTTCTGTTGACTTATAAAATCTAAGATCTGAAACACCTTTGTGGAACTCCAAAGCCCTGCGACTGCGACACTATAACAGAATGATATTTAAAAGTTGTTTAGTCTTACAAGAAGTCGGTTGAAAATGAAAGATCTCGAACGTCTCGAATCGTCTCGCATATTCCGTTGTTTTCCCGTCCCGGGGCTCTTAGAATTTGACGTCAGACGTTTCAGATTTTCGACTTTGACGATCCTGTTGTCGCTGACGTGAGCAATGGGATGCGCGTACGAAGTCGCGGGCAGAAGCTAGTCATCAATAGTTTAGAGTACCGCAAGTTGCATAATAATCTCCACATTATTAAGTTGCTTAATAATAGATTGCGAAGACCGTCTTATAACGAACTCAATGAATAATAACTAAAAAGTATGAAATAAAAAAATAATTTAACGAAAAACAAAAAACCCGACTGCGTTAAAAAAAACTAAAAAGAAAGAAACAAGCCCAGTAGTTTAGAATTCACTCATTCACACTCACAGTCGGGGCCCCTTCAAATTATACCAATCAAATCTTCCCAAGGGGCCCCGACTGTGAGTGTGAATGAGTGAATTCTAAACTACTGGGCTTGTTTCTTTCTTTTTAGTTTTTTTTAACGCAGTCGGGTTTTTTGTTTTTTTAAAATCTGGAGGAGATTCCTGTGATCCATTATCCTAATAATTAAAATTGGAAAGTCGATACTTTTTCATGACACTCCCAAGAGGAATATCAATATCAGATTAATGTTTAATTTGCATACTTATTTATTCGGAGAGACTCAAATATTATTGAAAAAATATGGTTCCGGATTACGGAACTTTAGACATTAAAAACCTGTAGACAGATTTAATAAAAAGTATACTATTTTAAAAAATAATGTATTTTCTGAGTTAGATTTTTTTCGTTACCTGAATTATTAATTCTACTTTTTGCACATAGCAGGGTCCTGTAACTCAGTAAGTTTGCATTTTGTTCTGGGCTATAGTTCTGTAACTGGACATTAGATGGCATGACTGTCTCAATTTCATCTATACTGAAATACAAATAAAAAAAAAGAAATATTGTTCGAAGATCTATAAAATTTTAACTATTTAAATTTGTTAAAAGGAAAATTAAATAAAATGAAAACAATATTGTATAAAATATTTCTATGACAACACTGACCCGTAGTAAAATAATGATACGTTTCATTTTACGCACGCAATAAAACACAAGATCGAAGTAAATTGACATATTCATTGTGATAATTTTTATTTCTTGCTCTCAAAGAAATATACTGAGCTGTAATTAAAACAACTATTTAAATTTTAGACTTATTGTAAATTTATAATATAGTTTTCAAATTACAATTTCAAGTCAAATATTAGCACTGCAAAAAATGTTTGTTACGGAACTTCAATGTCGGCCATTCCGAAATTGTTGTTTTTGTTACCATGGTAACCTGTCTTGTGTCCACTTGTGTCAAACTCGATATTTTATGTTTTGTTTGATGTATTTAGAAAGTTTTAACCGTGAATTTCATTTACGACCTGGATAGTGGCTATGTTATTTGAATTATTATGGATTCATTGTGTTCTTATTACCCGACTGCGCGACGCAAAGAAGGGTAATTACTCGTGCAGTGCCCATGCATTCTCTCTCTTGGACTCTGGAGTTTTTCATTGCGAATATCCTGTGACCTAGTGTTATCTGTTGTGTGTTAAGTTGTTTGTTATTTTCTACAAACTTAATAAAATGTTGTAATACTCAATTTTGTGTTTTATTCTAAACAAAATAAACATTATATTATTATAGGTGAAGAAAGAAAGGGATAGCTATATAAATATATAGCTATCCCTTTCTAGGATACTGCACATAAATGTGTGTAATATGTATGTATCTATATACACACACATGCACTGCAAGTTCTGTAACTCCACATCAGATGGCGCTTGTCGTTGAGGTCAAGTGAAGTCTCTATACCCCTATTTACAAATGTACTCTATGCACATAGTTTCGTTCTCGTGGTTAGAAGAAAGGAGAATGGGCAAATTTGTATGGAGCGTGGGCGGTCCGCGGCCAATAATGATTTTGTTATATACTGGTGTACTTTAGTCCTAAAATTATTGTGGGCAAGTTTTATCACTGTGGTGTACTTTAAAATCGAAAAAATACAATTTTGTTTTTATTGGGTGAATATTGATTTTATGGGAGCTTCGGGGCTACTGGTTGTATGATATCGATTTATGTTGAAAAAGTTTTATTATTCATTGCTTTTTGGTATGCTCGGAATTTTCAAAACTACAATTATTTTTTCAATAATTTCGTATGTCAGTGAGACCCTAACTGATTGGGGCATTAGTAGATCTGTTAACAGTAACAATCGTTACTCAGCAAAATGACGGGGCCCCCCTCTAGAGGGCCAAAGCCTGCCGGGGGTCGCGGAACTTACGGGTAACTGTGGCCCCGGAACGTAAAGGGCTATTGAAGGACACCGTGGATAGTGTATGTGCAATTACTCGCCATTAGCAAGACGAAAACAACAGCAATATTGCATATGAACATGATTATTGTGCGTTATTGTTCTGTGCAATTAGGTTATATTGACACTCAAATATTTTTTTTTCTAAATGAAATACAGAGTAACGCCCATAGTAAAAGTTATTCCTAAATAGCAGTACTTTCGTTTTATACTCCATTAATTGATGGCCGCCGAACGCCCAAGTCCGCCCATTCTCCTTTACAATCTAATGGGAAGTACAATGATAAAAAGTATCATCCAGGTCATGATATACCTAAAAACCAGATTACATCAGAATTAAAACGTAGAAAGAACCAGAAACGGACACGTTTTTTTATTTTTGATTAAAAAAGGATTTGGGTATAATAAAAAGCGGTTATTTCACGAGTTTAGTCTATCGTGGACCTGGAACACAAAGGACCACTCAAGAAACAGGGTTTATTTTTAGTCAGTAGGAGCCTGACCAACCTTTCCGCTCCATCTCGAGCATAGGCTTCAATCGATAATTTTACTACCCAAAAAAAGGGGGATGTAGTTTATTTATATAAAAAAAAACTATGATAGGGTAACTTTAACGTCTTTAAACCCAACAAGCTTTAAAGTAAAGCATTAGTTTATTTTTTCCGCGAGCGTACTAGCACGAAATTATTTAAGCAGATTAAAATGTTAACTACTTTTTATTGGCTTAACTTAAACCGTTCCTTTGAGAAAGTCTGGAGGAACGCTGGAGATATTCTATGTATCCATAGAGCTTGAAACTTGACCATAAAATCGGGCTTTGAGTTAGTCCAGCGAAAAGATAAGTCTATACCTATATTGTTAAGGAAAAACTTTTAAAAATAGTTTTCAATGATAAAATGTAGCATCGTAGCAGTGTCAGACTTTCGAGTTTCGGACTTTGATTTTTATTGGGACAAACCCACCACACAATTTCCAAACCACTGCAACTCCTGAAAGCCAGAATCAACAGTGGCAACCACAAGAAAAGCGCCGAGACAATGAAGCTCGACGTGTCCCGGAGAATGAATTTACCTGTCTTGGATCCTGCAACGAAATTAATCAGAAAAGAATAGTGGAGGAGTAGGGAAAAATTTGTTTCCACTTCCCTCCATGCAAGCAGGAGACAGAACAATACAAGGCCAATAGGCACATATGGACATTACAACTGGGAGAAGCCCAGTTGCCTAGCACTACGGGTAAAAATTACTACTATTTGATTCCAATAATATAGCTTCGGATTTTGATTAACGACTGTCAAAGATCTAAAAATGACATCCGGGACCAACGGCTTTACGTGCTTTCTGAGACACGGAGGAAACTCGTTATGACAGCTTGTATCTACAAACCAACCTCGGCAAGCGCGGCTTAGCCGGAAGATCGGCCTATGCGGCTGTAATTATTTTGCCACGATTAACTGTAAATATTTACTTAAAATATTTTCTTCATGAATGCGTGTTGTTATGGCAATACTTACTTATGGTTCAGTATGTACGTGGCATGATCCGCGTAACCCTACCAGTTTTTATGAACTTAAAAGTTCATCAATTGAATATGTAATAATTAAAACTTCTACAAAATGGTTTGGTTTTCAGAAGAAAGACACATCCCCGTATTCATAATATCTACTAAATCTACTGATGATCAATCAGATCATTACTTTTTAATGAAATTTCATTAATTTAACTCTCATTTATTTATGACGTAATTTACATCACTTATTGTTATTTTCCATTAAATTAAAGTTAAAATGAGATAATTTATACCCATTTCCACTATAAAAATATAGTTTTAACAATCAAAATATGCCACAGCAACAAATAAATTAACTACGTGGAAAATTATAACGACAAAATGTAACATAATGTTCACTTTTTTTTTTTTTTTTTGCGTGTTAAAATCATCAAATGAGTCCTCCAACCCCGGGCAGGGCGGGAGGGACTGTCAGACTTTTACTGACTAAAGTGACTATCCACGGTGTCCTTCAATAGCCCTTTCTGTTCCGGGGTCACGGTAAGGATATAATCCCGCGACCACATAATGTTCACTTACAGCAAAGGTGAACGAAGGTAGCAACATAATCAGTAAAGGTAACATAACAGATATAATATTCTTACTAGCTATGATCAAATATGATAATATCCTTACCTCCTCTGACCTCACATACGAGGACAAGTTCGTTGCCCTCCTCCAGAGGCCCAACTACCCCGGACACGTCCCGGCCCGACTTGTCGTACAGTATCAGCTGGTGTGGAGGCACTGCAACAAACAATCTAGTTAGTACACTGTATTTGAATAACAAGAAAAGTTTTAGTTGTTCGAAGAAAAATAAATAAAATGTTTGTAAAAAATAAAAAAATAAACACACCATTCGATTCGTATCAATAATTCGCGCCAAACGCCCGATTGGCATTTGTTTCTTGCTTATTTTTTTTTAAAGGCAAACACTTGTAAAAATCTATAAACTGCCAGCTGATTTTAACATAAAACCTACATCGATTAAAACTAATTGAAAATTGGAACACGGCTTTTCGAAAAAAACTTAAATAAAGAACCACCGTACCAAGATGATTCAACATACCAAAGACAATAATTAATATAAAATAGAATCCAACTAGAATGATTTTAAAACGTTAATATTCATGTTTTTCGCTAACATTTCTCAGTCAAAAATGAATTTATTTAAAAAATACTGGTTAATGTTAGCAGAACATTATTGAAATGAGTAGAAATAAAATTAATATTTATGATTCTTACCAAAACGTGCAATCATTTTCCTTTTAGCTTCAGTCGGAATTTGATAAAATCAATGAGGAAAATAAACACCGGTAAAAATGAGGGAATAGGACTGAATAAGGAAAAACTCAACGAGCATACTCCAATTAATTTTTGATTATGAACTTTGTACTATCTTCGTGTTTTACTTTATACTAGCTGTGCCCGCGACTTCGTTCGCGTGGATGTCGGAATTTAACAATGTATTTTTTAGTGCGAAGCGCTTAATTCTCGCCACGTTTTTTTAAAAATCATATCGTTTTCATGTAATCCCTATTTAGAATTTATTTAGATATTTCAAGAATATTTGACGTGTTTGTAATAAACGCCCTCTGTCGTTCAAAGGCAGTACTATTCAATGGCTACTGGATTAGGGCACCCATTCCATCTCATTCCATCCCATTCCATCCCACTCCATCCCACTCCATCCCACTCCATCCGACTTCATCCAACTCCATCCGACTCCATCCCACTCCATCTCACTCCATCCCACACCGTCCCATTCCATCCCACTCCGTCCCACTCCGTCCCACTCCATCCCACTCCGTCCCACTCCATCCCACTCCATCCCACTCCGTCCCTCTCTATCGCACTCCATCGCACTCCATCCCATTCCATTCCACTCCAGCCCACTCCATCCGACTCCATCCCACTCCATCCTACTCCGTCCCGCTCCATCCCACTCCATCCCACTCCATCCCACTCCATCCGACTCCGTCCGACACCTTTCAACTCCATCCCACTCCGTCCCACTCCATCTCACTCCATCCCATTCCGTCCCACTCCGTCCCACTCCGTCCCACTCCATCCCACTCCGTCCCACTCCATCGTACTCCATCGCACTCCATCCCACTTCATCTCATTCCCACTCCAGCCCACTCCATCCGACTCATCCGACTCCATCTATAGTATTTATGTATACTTACGGCATTCATATCTTATTTATCATCCTTTTTATAATCGTTTTTTATAATATTTATATTTACTTTTCTTGTGACACTTATGTCAAGTTATGTCATTTGCCAAACTGTCACTTTCTTTTTATTTACTGTTTAGCTTATAGCTTATTGATCTCTGTTGCTACATTTTGGATTAATTTAATTTATCTAATTAATTTCATTGAAATATTGTATAAATTCTAATTTAATTATTGTAATAATATTTGTATTAAAATACGAAATTCTAATTTTACACATGTAAAAGCACACAGACCTCCGTGGTCTGATATGTCAGATTCACTACGTCAATTCAAAAAGAGAAGAGAACAATGTTTTCAAAACAAGCTGACAAGGACTGACTGGTATAAAAGCCGAGGATTCTGTGGAATCGAGGTATTCTATCCAGGACTGTCGGAGAGATTCTATCCGGGACCTTTGGGTCATGTACTCTTCACATTCTATCCAGGACTTTCGGGTCATTTCTATCAAGGACGACATTCTGTCCAGAACTGTCGGCACTCTTCGTTCTTACTCTCCAGAGGAGGATCTTGCCCTCTGGGGAACTCCCTGCTGCTGAGGACTACAGAAGAGCCTCTGTCACTCAGAGGAGGTTCTTACCCTCTGGCACACCCTGCTGCGGAGGACCACGACTTCAGAGGCCCCTGCCTGCTACGGTCCTGCCTACTGAGGCCACTCCCTGCTTCGGTTCCTGCCTGCTGAGGGCTATCGTGGCCTTGTACTGCGCATTGTGCTGACGGTGTTGTGGACTGTGTTGTGGACTGTATCTTTTATATTATCCTGTATTTTCTATTATAAAATAAAATGTAACATTTCTATTTTGTTAAAGTGTAACCTCCTAGCTTATTAAACCGTTACAGATTGGCGCCCAACGTAAATATTCATCATCTTCTCATCTACTTATTTATTTACTTATTATATTATACTACTACACCCCTCATACATTCCGTTATCGTAAGATAATCGGCACCCTTTCGGCCTCTTGGGCGTGTTAACCCACTTGTGGGCACAACCAAGGTTGGAGATCGGTTACTCTACGGCGGCTATTGGACAATATCCTGTAGTCGCTCATACTCACATCTACTTTACTCCTAACAAAAACATTTTTACACTACATCCCCACAGACTTGCACACCACAACGTTTACCCTCGGGTATTCGTACTCAACGGCCGCTTGGTGTGTTTAATCCATTCGTGGGCACTCCCAAGTTGGTTGTTGAGACACTTCACGACAGAAACAGGAGAGTATCCTGTGGACGTTTTTACAAAACCTATTCACCTACATTGCTCTTACAATAATCTTAAATTTATTTATTTTTACTTATCCATCATCGGGGAAACATACTAAAATTCATTTTTCGTGGAAAAATATTTTTTAAATTTTTTCTGACTTATTTATTAATCGACATTGGTTGCCAGGCAACAGGCCCATAGAGTTGACTTTTTGCTATGGAAGTTTTTGCATGGCAAAATAAAGTACTAATTTAACTCTTATTTTAAAAACTCTTTCGAGTTTTCTAAACTGTCCCCTACTCTCTTTCTTAAATCACCCTGGATAGAATTATTTTGTATTAACTTTTTATTTCGAACAATTTACTTTCTATAAAGATTTTAAAATATTCTTCATACTTATCATTTCCCTTTTCTTCTTTCTTCCCTTATAGAGTTGTTTGTGGTCTTAAAACTCTATAAGGCATCTTTTTTTAATTCATTCATCACTTCATTTTTTATATACTATTGGTCCCCCAATAGTCTTTACGGCATGATGGCCTACCCCATCATGTCGGATAACTATGGCTCTAAACCATAGCTATCTTTTGGAGCGGCTGACAACTCCGTTAAAAATAAGCCTCTGTTAACGTCTACTATTGGTCTACCCCAATGGTAACTACGGCATGATGGCCTACCCCATCATGTCCGATAACTATGGCTCTAAACCACAGCTGTCTTTAAGGAGCGGATAACAACTCCATAAATAAGCCATTGTTAAAAATCTCATCTCATTAGTGGTTTTAGACGCGAGCGGATTACAACTCCGAAAATAAGCCTTAAAGTTATTGATTTATCGGTTGAGTAGTGATCATTGAGTGTGAATCCTACCTGACACTTTACGTAAGATGTCGGTGTGTTTGATTGAGTTATGGAAGTTTTGTGAATGTGGTAATATTTTAACCTTTACAAAATTTTTGTCCTAGGCCAAAAATTTTCTCGGGGTCGTTGGGGAAATAGTATAGTATTTATGTAAACTTACGGCATTCATATCTTATTTATCATCCTTTTTATAATCGTTTTTTATAATATTTATATTTACTTTTCTTGTGACACTTATGTCAAGTTATGTCATTTGCCAAACTGTCACTTTCTTTTTATTTACTGTTTAGCTTATAGCTTATTGATCTCTGTTGCTACATTTTGGATTAATTTAATTTATCTAATTAATTTCATTGAAATATTGTATAAATTCTAATTTAATTATTGTAATATTATTTGTATTAAAATACGAAATTCTAATTTTACACATGTAAAAGCACACAGACCTCCGTGGTCTGATATGTCAGATTCACTACGTCAATTCAAAAAGAGAAGAGAACAATGTTTTCGAAAACAAGCTGACAAGGACTGACTGGTATAAAAGCCGAGGATTCTGTGGAATCGAGGTATTCTATCCAGGACTGTCGGAGAGATTCTATCCGGGACCTTTGGGTCATGTACTCTTCACATTCTATCCAGGACTTTCGGGTCATTTCTATCAAGGACGACATTCTGTCCAGGACTGTCGGCACTCTTCGTTCTTACTCTCCAGAGGAGGATCTTGCCCTCTGGGGAACTCCCTGCTGCTGAGGACTACAGAAGAGCCTCTGTCACTCAGAGGAGGTTCTTACCCTCTGGCACACCCTGCTGCGGAGGACCACGACTTCAGAGGCCCCTGCCTGCTACGGTCCTGCCTACTGAGGCCACTCCCTGCTTCGGTTCCTGCCTGCTGAGGGCTATCGTGGCCTTGTACTGCGCATTGTGCTGACGGTGTTGTGGACTGTGTTGTGGACTGTATCTTTTATATTATCCTGTATTTTCTATTATAAAATAAAATGTAACATTTCTATTTTGTTAAAGTGTAACCTCCTAGCTTATTAAACCGTTACACATCCCACACCATCCCGCTCCATCCCACTCCATCCCAATCCGTCCTGCTACATCCCACTCCATAGTCCATACCACTCCATTCCACTCCATCACACTCCATCCCACACCATCCCACTCCATCGCACTCCATCCCACTCCATCCCACTCTATCCCACTCCATCCCACTCCATCCCACTCCATCCCACTCCATCCAACACCTTTCGACTCCATCCAACTCCATCCCACTCCATCCCACTCCGTCCCACTCCATCCCACTCCATCCCACTCCTTCCCACTCCATCCCACTCCGTCCCACTCCATCGCACTCCATCCCACTCTATCCCACTCCATCCCACTCCATCCCACTCCATCCCACTCCATCCTCTTTTCTTTTCTTTCTTTCTTTCTTTCCATTCCATCATTCTATTCCATTCCAATCTACTATACTCTACTCCACTCCAAACCACTCCACTCCAGTTCACACCATATTTGAATAGGTATGTAGTTTTTCCATTCGAAGCTAGATCGCACTACTGAACTGCGCGTCTCGGTGTAAACTGACCGTAATTTTACTTCTGGAACACTTTAAATTCAAATATCTTTTGATAGACTGATCCGATTTCAATGAAACAAAAACTAAATGTTACTTCAAGTTACGGTCAGTCGTTGTGTATTAAAGTTATCTACATAGCTTTCGTACATTTTACGTGATGCCCGAACAAATAAACATACAAACAGACATACAGACAAACAGAAAAACAGACAAACAGACAAAAATTCTAAAAATGCTAGAAATGGGTTCTATTGGTTATCCTATAACACGCTGGCTATATTTTTTTAGTTTTTTTTTTTTTAATGTACCTACAAAAATTATTTTTCTACAGTTTGATTATATGTATAGATTAAGGGAAGATTTATGATTGCGCAAACAAGAACTTTCTTTGGCAATTCCAATTCTCTACACGTGACGTTTTCCCGTCACTATGCTCAGTCATTTTACTTCAACTATATTTAAATAAAAAATTTTAAGCTGTTACAATTTTCATTAGAAAAATTCAAGAGAAAGGAATAACGACTTTAATCATGGAAATAAATAATTGATACCTGGTTTGCAAAGTCACCTCATAGAGAATAAAAGAAAAAAAATAGATTCGATGTTCCATTTTCAAATTCAAATACTGCAATTCGGTGAAGTAATGGTCGATGGGCGATGGAAATTAACGCGGTACAATGTGGTTACAATCGTGATTGAAGGGTGTGGTGTACTACAATTTAAGAGTGTACTAGCACTCCGCCCACGACTTCATCCGCGTGATTTTCGAACGTTGCCTTTGTGAATTTCTAGGCCCGGCCACCCTCTATATGGGATACTGTTGGAAAAACTAAATCAATATTCAACAAAATTTCTATTAACCCGCAATATTCCGTCTTAGGTAGGTAACACCTAGGTCCTAAAAAGACTCCTAACTATCAACCCCAATACAACATTTTAGGGGTCGAATTTCATATCATCCTCTCTTAGTGAGAACGTGTATCCTAAATAGAACTCCCCTGCAATGTTGAGTCCTCTAATTACAAACACCAAAGACAACCCCTAAGGGGTCGAATTTAGTAAAATTCCGTCTTAGTGAGAACCTAGGTCCTAAAACAACCCCCATGTTGAAACTCCTAGCATTTGTAGCAACAAGCTGTTAACCCCATAAACAGCCCCTTCGGGGTAGAATTTCAGGAAATAGTGCCTTGGTGTGCATTTACGTCATAAAAGAACAACCTTGCAAAATTTTGTACTCCTAGCACTTGTAGAAACGAAGTTTCATACAAAATATCAACCCCTTGGGGTCTATTTTCACAACCCGTATTCATAATTTAAAATTCCTAGCACTTGCAGTAACGAAGTTTCATACAAACTATCAACCCCAAAAAAAACCCCTTAGGGTCAAATTTCGCAAAATCCGTTTTTATAATAGTGCTCATCTACGTCATGCACCCTGAGGAACGCTTATGCAAAATTTTACGCTTCTAGGTCCAGCGGTTTCGGCTATGCGTTGATATATCAGTCAGTCAGTTTTGAATTTTATTTAAATAGATTATTATCATGTCATCGTGAAAGAAAGAAAATTAAAATTTATTTCACCTACGCAAGACAATACAAAAAAAAAGCTACGAACAATAACACAAAAAAGTAGGTATACATAACAACAAAATTACGAAAAAGAAAATATGTCCCATACGAGGCCAAAGGAAACATGTGCAGAGAAATTAAAAAGAAAAGTCACTGCGCTGGCGCTGGTATTCTGTTAACTTATGACGTGCTATTTTTAAAATGTCTACTATTCCTTACGATACGACGATAGTAAGTTAGTAACTCCAGTGTGTTCCTACAATCAAACATTTCAACTTTCCACAACAAAACGTTGTTACTTATTTAAATCTATCAATTTGTTCTCTAACTAAACGAAGACCATAAGCAAACCGTATAGAGTAACGTACGACGTGTAGAGAGATCGTCAAACATACGATACTATGACAAGACACTGAAAGTAACGACGCGACACAATAAAGGGACAATTCTCATTATGTAGATGCCAGCAGAACATTGCTCGAACAAAGACGAGAGAGGGAATGGACTGCTGAGGATATTATATCTAAATATGGCGGTGGATATACATATTCTGTACCTATTCGCTGTTTTATGCTTGTCGCTGATGTAATATTAATGAAAAAGATAAACAAATCTAGTATATTGATTTGGCTCGCGTGGTTATTGATATGTGGATGGATTCAGCGATCAGTGTACACTGTTAAACATAAAGATAAAAATGCAATGAAAAGCAATCTCAGTAGCGACACTTATCCATTAAATAACATGCCACGACGCGACGGCGGTTACACTTAGCTATACATGAAGTGTTTACATCGGGTCCCCTATCACTTGTAAATGCTTTGTACTACATACCTCTCCTAATATAAGCTATCAGGCAATTGAATAATGCAGCAGTGTCAACAATAGGAGCCGCCCTAACGTCAGCACTTTGAGTAAGGTTCACAGTAACACAAAAACATGGGCCCAAGAATTTTGGGGCACGTTTTCCATTGATAAACATAACCTCACATAGGGGTGTTAGTGGCTTCACATTTACGCTGATCTAATATTGAAGTTACAGTCAAAAGTGCAATGAAAATGAAAGTTCATGCCAGAAATCACTTGTTGCGCCGCCTAACATCCACGAGGTGGGGAGCGTCACCTCATGTCCTGCGAACAACTGCAATGGCGCTCTGTTTTTCGGCTGGTGAATATGCCTGTCCAGTATGGGACCGTTCTGCCCACGCCAACCTAGTGGATTCAGCTCTTAATGAGACGAACCGGATTGTTAGTGGTTGCCTTAAACCGACCCCGGTACGAATGTTGTATCCACTAACTGGGATTGCGCCTCCTAAAGTAAGAAGGCTTATAGCCAGCCGCACTGAGAGGACAAAGCTACAAACTGACTCCCGCCACCCGATGTACGGGTACATTTCCGTGACTCCGAGGCTAAAAAGCCGTAACAGCTTCTTTGGGCGCGTCAGTCCAACTAGTCCAGCTGGTGGAAACGCGTCTACAACAAGGTGTGAGGTTTGGCGGGAGCAGCTCAGACCTCCTGATGGCTTTATCGAGCCTTCTGAAAGCCTTCCACCTGGTCACGCGTTGCCGTGGTCCACTTGGAAGTCGCTTAATAGACTGCGAACCCAGGTCGGCCGCAGCAAAGATAATCTTCACAGATGGGGATTTACTGACGGCTCAGACCTCAAATGTATATGCGACGTGTCCCCACAGACAATGGCTCACCTTCTCTCCTGCACCGCAAGTCCTGTCACCTGTACACTTGACGACCTTATGACTGCATCAGAGGGCGGGGTTCGCGTAGCTGAATTTTGGGCTAAACAAAATATATAAAAACATATTTGCCATCGACACGCAAGAAGAAGAAGTCAAAAGTAAAATCGTTGTTACGTATTTTTTTCTCGGAGTATTAGAAGGAAAATCTGTCACCAAAAGCTGACAGTCAATTTACTTCTAAACATGGCCAAGACATCGTACAAATGTCCCCAAGTGTGACAGAGTACTCGTATCTCTATACTCTTCTAAAGAATATAAGGGTAATATTATGTTAAAACATAAAGGCTGTAGAAATATGGCAAGATCACTATGTAAATGGAGAAAACCCGAGTTTTCCCCAGAGTAAAGATCCTAGCCGTAAATCGTAGCGTTAGCCCGGTACAGACCACATTGGCTCTAAGCTAGAATCTCCACAGCTATGCATAAAAATGTATCTCCTCAGTTCGATATAAAACATTCACAAACCAGAGTCATCCCTCGTAATATCGAAAACTATTCACCACGTGTTAACATTCAGCTCCACAAAATTAATGGTCAGTAGTGCGTCTAAATAAACACTTCAAAAACCGCTAACGTAACATGACAAACATCACTAATTACGGTCGTATAAACAAACAATAGTTCTGGGACACGTACTAAGAGGGACCACCGCAAAACCGAATTACGGCCCTTCACTATTGGCAACGAAAGTGTGTCCCCGCTTCCCCGAAGGCCCAAAATTCGGTCGCTCGCCATCCTGGCTAGTTAGTAGTCATTACAGAGGCAGCCATTCGGCAAGTTGGTCCTCAATAGCGGAATCGGTGGCCGACGAACAACATCCAATTTAAACGGAATTTCATAGGCGAGGGCGTCAATTAAACACGACTGTCGGCGTCGATATGACGTTTGTTTTGTCGACTATTTGCCAGCCAATTGCTTTTGATTCATTGCCCTAATTAATTGGTGCTATTTTTCCTTTGAAACGTTTTTCGTTGGTAAAGAATAGTTACAAACAACCGGAAACAACTGTTTTTGTAGACTATCGAGGCAAAATCTTTACCTTTGTAAATAGCGAGTCCAACTTGGTGCTAATTATAGGCTCTGCGCACAATAAATAAAGACTAACTATCAGAACAAGCAATAAACATGTTTTACAATCGCCTCGCACCGTATCCTGTCCACTTCCACTCATATATCATAAAGGAACATTGGATACGATCAATTCGCGTGGTCTCCGCTGTGCGATAACGCGATTGATGCGACGATAAATCGCATAGCTGAGACTACAGCTGAAATTATAGCTGTTGAATTATGCATTAGCCACAACACGCTAGAGGTTGTAAAAGTGCCTGTCGATGGGTCGAGCCCGCCGGCCGGTAGAACACTATTTGTACACAAATAGCTCGACTTTATATCAGGGTTACCAGCCATATATGGCCGACGGTATCTCGTTTATCATTTTTCGGTCTGTATTCGAATTTTATTTAGTAGTGGACTATTGACTGGCGAGGTTAATGGACTTGGAAATTGATGAAACCTGTCGCATATGGATTGAATTCTTTATCGGTAACCGAGGTGTGAAAATACAGGGAAATCAAATGACACAAGTAGGGTAACAGTTCCTCAGAACCTATCAAATATTCCGGATATCAAACAAATACCATGATTCCGCTTATTTGTCAGAATTATTCAGTTAACAAATCCATGGTAAGTCTACCATCCCTGTTTTATGACCGGACCCATTATACGACTAGGTATACCTACTACTTATTTTACGAGTTTTCGACACTCCTTCACATAAGTAGAGAATTTGTCCATACGCTATGAGCTATAAATTAAAACCGAGACTAGTTTTACGACATGCGATTTTCTAGCATTTTAAGCACTCGTTCGACTCGACTGTTTGTTTTCTTTTTGAGATAGTTTCCCTATTGAGCGACTTATAAACGGGACTTTGACACGGGACGGGCTGTCTACACCTATTTATTTGAATGCCAATTTAGTCGCAAAATCTACTGCTAGTATACTGCTAGTATGCACTTGTTTTCACGACTCTGCAGTCTATTAAATTGCACGGCTATTTCGGAAATGTGAAAACAATTTAAGTGTTCAAAAATATGGTGCAGTTTTATTATGAGCTTATTTGAATGGTAAACACATGTTTACGTTTTAAAGTTTTCATATTTTATTTCGTCCGACAAAATGCTTTGGTAAACTACGGCTTGGCGTATTTTATTGTAACGTAAATATAGTTTAATGCTGAAGTCATTTATTTTATGTTCAACATTTATTTTATTCTATTTTCAGCCAGACACATTCTTATCAACAATTCCATCTACGATGGAAGTCCTATAATTATGAAGAGTTCGTAGACTGACATTTATTACCAAGAGGAGTGTTGTCGCAAATTTGTCGATATTTGTGACGTAAATATTGGGTACGTTTGATTGATTGATGGTCGAGCCACTATTTTAAGGTAACAGAAGTATATTCGATATATAAACTTACTTTTACGACTAGTAAAAAGGGCATAATTAACACTTTTAAAGATAGGTATCCGTATTCGTGTTAGCATAATTTTGAACGACACCGTAGTAGGCCACGCGATGTCAGCGTGAATCATCGGTAAATTTCTTGTAGAATCGACATACGCTCAGCTGCTTGCTACTAACTTGTTTCATTAAATTCAAATTTCGTGTTGTACTTATTAATTCAGGCGAGCGTTTTATCCGCACGTCGTCGGGCCGCGACTAGGCGGCTGCTTTTTATATTCTTGTCGTCTCCACATCGGACCGAGGAAGTTTTCGAGAAATTCGAAGGCTCTCCAAAAGGGTTTCGCTATATCGTACCGCTATAATTGCCAAGTTCTGTTCTGTCTTGCTTTGGCAATCCAAAGTTGTCTACAATATTGCTTTAATTGTATATCGATATAAGCCTTCGTTAACAACCATTGTTAATATAGAATGTAAAACAAGCGTTATTACTGACAGTTCTTGTTAATGTTCTGTACTACTTGTAATGAAAAATACGCAAACTTGCGTTGGAGTATCACAGTCAGATTGTACAAAAGCAAAGTTAACAGCTAAGCCGTTTATATTAGAACAATTAAGTTTCACAAGTTCATGTAAAGCAATTCACTTAAAGTTCGCTACATAATCACATTTCTCAAAGTTGAAAGTTGGGTGTGTATCTGAGAGCGCTCGGCAACTCCCGCGAAATATGATGGATCCAGATACTTGAGTCGCAAACAAATTTTTAGGAGATTCCTTTTAAGTGGATGCTCATTAGCGTCGTAATAATAACGATAAAGGAACAGTAAGACGTTTCACGCACTCCTAATGAGTTTCAGCGGCTCTATTGACATGGTAAACAGTAAGCAACAAATGTATTAAAGCGGGCGTTAACAATGCACATAAGCATTCAAAACTCCTTCAGGAATGTCGGCTCATTGTCTGCTACGTTTTTTATATAACCTTCAAAAGCCCTTTGTCCGGAACTTTGATCTAGAAGCTGAAACTTCGTAACAATATTCGGCACATTTCTACTTCCATTAGACTCTGTTCTGTGAGCGAATTTATTTTCAGTTCTCGTAAGAATACATATAAGTAACTTTTCTTTCTCATTGTGTCAGCACTCTAAAACGTGTATCTGTTGCTAACTTTGTTAATCTTTGTGTATAGAGTATTACTCAGAGGATCTTGACGGTGAAACGGAATAGGATACTGTTATCTCTGTTAATTATGATTGTCAATCATGCCTGCAGTATCCGGAGCATTATCATAGTCCTCTCAATAGACCTCAACAATGAACGGTCGGGGGATTATTACCAAAGACAAGACCATTATAATATTAATCCAGATTATATAAGTAGCACAACGAAAGCTAGTTATAGTAACCTCATTATCAGAGCATTACTTCGCACACTACGTAACCAACCTCCATGCATATGTTCAAGTAGTTATCTGAACTCGTAAAGAGCCTTTGTTTAAACAGTGTGAAATATTGGTTTGCTGTGCAATACCTTGGCGTGGCACAGCGGTCGTAGAGGCGATGACTTACGATTACAGCACCGCTGCAACCCCCACTTAACTGTTACATATTGCTTCACTTAACTCAAAACCCGGCCTGGGAAAGAATTACGTACGGAAGTGGATCGCGGGCCGCGGACGTACGCTACACAGACACAAACACATTACACTGTCGACCTTATAAATTGTGCTGCCCGCTAAACGTTAACTAATGAAGCCGAGGTGCATACTGACCAATTGCTCTGGCGACCGATTTACTACCTGCCATGAATTTTTGAACGCGTTCCAAATGAACACTGGGATTCATCACTGGGGTTCAACATAATACTATTAAAACCTTGATTGACTAACATTCAAAACGTTCATAAGTGTCATAACGTGTGTTCTGCACACATTTGATATTTTAATCGCATAATCGTATGAATCATGGTCATTATAATTTGATGCAAAATATACGGTGCGCCAAACAAAATGTAGCGTAAATTCATGCGGAAACTGAACTGGTATTTTCAAGTGGAGCTCGTTTACAATTTAAAATTCCACGATAAACATATGTAGATAAGGGAGGTATAATAAATTCTCGGGTCGGGCAACGCCGGCCGACGTACTAGGGCAGTGGAGTTAATAAAATCACTTTGTTAGTCAATTCCGCATTTTGCACGCCTATGGCTCGATACACATACACAGGCCAGTTAATCACTTTACTTTTTGCACAGATTCAACAACGTGCGAAATAAATGTGATATTCTGAATAAAAACTCGCACAAAAATGAATAACACGATTAATTGGCTAAAACAACATCTCTTTTCAAAGTAATGAAGATAGAGCATCATTAATCAAATCACTGAAATGTATTGAATTCTTTTTGAATAGCTCTTTTGATGAATGCTTAACATTTCTATTGGAGGTGTGAACAAAAGTGTGAAGTTGGGGTGTCTGGGTGTGCAGTATGTGCTAGGTTATATTAGTGAGTCGGAGGGTTCGGGAGCAGTCTCCTGTGAGATAGCGCGGCGGGTGTCGGCCTCGCGTCGGCTGAGCACATCGCGCCACTCCAAACGTGATATCGCAGTACATTATTGTAATAACAGCACTCGGAGCTTCTTTGAGGGGGTCGTGTGTAACCTCTCATTTTCCTTACCGAAATTCAAAGGAGCTCTAACAAAGCTTTGTTTTGCATCGCTCGCTCGACGAAAGCCGCTGAAAGGCTGGCTTTTTAGATAAGGTTCTCTTATAAATTTTCAGCATAGAGCAGACATTTTGCGCTAAAGTTTTTCAGTGTGGGAATGCGAACATCTGCTGCGATTCCCATTCTAGTTTCGAGGGTCGACGTTTTGCGGCCGAGTTATTTGCGAAACCGTTTCACTCGTTAGGGGGCAATTATATTCAGACTGTAATTGAAAATGTTAGTTGTACTAGCTTAAGTAGTTTTTAACACGGGAAATTATTGTTTTTGTTTGCAAAACGTGAACACGTTTTTGATAGAAATGTTCTGATTCAATTATATAGCGTGTACTTTACTTATTACGAGTAAATATGCAGTTATTTGAGGGACGCCTGTTTCTGATAACTTTATTTATTTTCCAAAGTGGTTAATTTATTTTTTGTCGGATCCAGAAAACTTTGTAAAAGACTTTAATTTTAAAAGCCCGGTCTAGCCAAGTTGTTTAAATTTGTAAAAATTAAGTTGAAATGAACCGAGTTCAATATTTATTTTAAGTGTTGGTATATGAGAGCTTTTAAATTATTAATGACGTAATTAACTCCACGTTAACTTTATTCACTTTGTACAAAGTTAATTGCTTTTAAAATGTTGATGAGTTCATGTCATTTAATTTAATTAAAATCATTTTAATTTCAACGGTTTAATATGATGCCTGTGATTTTATTGGAAAAGCTATTTTTGTATTTAAAAATTGTACTAACTGGTTATCATGTTGGTGGTATCAATGTATTTTGATGACACATTTTACAATTACGTTCCGTATACATCGTTTCAGAAAAGGTAAGCTCGCCCTATTTACACGACATGACACTGCGAAATATGGGTGTAGGTACTGTCAGTATCCGTATACCTATCTAGCCTTTTGGAGAAAGGCTAATGGCGTTATTATTAGTCTATAATGTCCCAGAAGTGGGCCAAGGCCTCCATCAATTGGGTCGCAGGACTGAATTATGAGCATAGGTAATTAGGTAGATTATTAAATTATATTCATGTACTAACACTGATTTCATACAGCGAAAGAATAAAGTGGCTATACCCCAGATCCCAGAATTACTTTTAAAGAGCAGAAAAAAAAACCGTGATTTATTTAATTGAAAAGCTATTTGCTTTTACACAATTTATTTGTTTAATCTATCTGTGATGTTTTTATTATTGTTATATTTATTTGTAATACTGTTTTCCACTCGAGATTGTTGATTAGAAATCCCGGGAAGATCCATATTAATATCAATAATTCGATGCGAGTACTAAAACAACTCCGACCTCTGCTTATGAGGTAAACGGAACGTAAAAGACTATTGAAAGAACACCTTGAATTTTAGTCAGTAAGAGTCTGACAGGCCCTTCCACCCCACCCAGGACTCATTGGAGGACTTTACCACGTAACAAGTATACAATAACAAATGCCCATATAATGGAGCGAGACGGAGTGGGAAGCGGTCGCCTCCTTCTGCTAAGCAGTCATGCTCGCGAAGGAGGAGACGGGCCGCGAGAGGGAGAGGATAGTGTCCAACCCACACAAAATTGATGATTTTACCACGAAAAAAAATGCCCATATAATAAAAACTACTGGACTAAATTGAAAGAAATTATTATGGGACCAAATGACAAAAAATATAACATCGAACAAAAAAAGGCAATGAAGTATGTTGAACCGTGGTGAACCTTTTTTATGAAGCCGGTTAATAACAAACATGATGGTCACTTACCAATAACAGAAAGGCGTATCTGAAAATTCCTCGTCGGCGAGTTCTTGAAGTCAACCCGACACCGATACACGCCTTCATCATCAAGCTGTACCGTGTCCAGCGTTAGTGCTGCTGGTCGGGCGACTGTCGCGAAGTAGGCGCGAGGACCAAAGGCATTTGGGTCAGACCACTGCAGTGCCTTGTTGAACGAACGGCCACGGACGTCGAAACTGAAAAAGAGAATTGTATTTTAGTAAAAAAAAAAACAATTAAAAGTGGTAGAAATTCAAATTTAATAAACAATGTTTTCTTTAAAGCTACCCACGGATACAGTCGACCGCAAAAATTGGTTAGTAAAAATGTTATATTATTTATGTTTATTTTTATTATCTTATTTAATGTGAAGTCACAAAAATAAAAGATTCGGCTTAATTCCGTGACTGTAATAGTAAAAAGTTGAACAATGGGCCCAGTCAAAATGTGATTAGGTCAACTAGACCGCCAGTATGGCCGCGACCAATGCCGGGCGCGAGAGGTCTCCGCCTATCGCCGCCGTGAGGACACGTCGGTGCTCTTCCCAAGCGGGGCAGTCTTGCACCGTATGCTCTACTGTGTCCTCCGGGCGATCTTCGCAGTGGTGACACCCACGCGTTTCCTCCTTTCTCATCAGACACAGGTACCTCCCGAAACTTCCGTGTCCGGTGAGGACCTGCGTCATGCGGTAGGTCAGGACGCCGTGAAGCCTATCCAGCCACTCCTCAAAGAGGGGTCTTACCGCCGCGCCGCCGCGATTGCGGCGTGCCCGATCATCTCATGCTTAGAAATCTTTCTATATTCCGTCATCTTATTATTTACGTCGTAAAAAACCCTTTCTATAGTGTCAGCCACGTGTAGATATTATAATAATTATGCCTTCAGTATTTCTCCGGTTCTGAAAACTGAAAATTAGTCAAATCCCTAGAGTTTCTTGTTAATTAATCATTATAATGTATACATTACTTATAAGTAATTGAGGAAATTTACGGCACGAGTAAAATCTTCTTGGCGAAGTCAAATAGCTTAGAAATAAGGTTACAATTTTTGGTCAGGTCAAGTGGAATTAATCAAATAGCTGACGTAGCTCACAAGGCTGCAAGACTTAAGTGGGACTGATGGGCAGGTCATTTCTGCCGGATGCCATCTCAAATGTGGGCTCGAATTTCACAGGAATGGAGCCCTGAGACAGCTAGGCGGGGTCGCGGCAGGCCTAGGAGAAGATGGTGGGACGCTTTGGATAGCTTCCTTGTTAATTGGCGAGAAGAGGCATACCATCGAGAGAAGTGGAAGGAATGGGGGGAGGCCTTTGCTCAGGAGTGAGACAGAGTAGGCTAACAAAAAAAAAAGTGGAATTAAAAGAAGATAACTTAAAACGTAGAAGTACAACTTGATACAGTGCTTATTATAGTAACGGTAAGCCCCTTCGTACACAAGGCAACGCAAGTCTCCGATACCTTTGCACGCAGAGAAATGTATACGAGAACTTCTGGTTGCAACCGTGACAACAAGACTCACTAGTTGACTTTACAACATTTTTAGTCATAAATACTAAGTCCTTGTTATCTCTACTACTTATGACTACTGATGGGAATAGATCGTAAGGTATCGGAGACTTGCGTCGCCTTGAGTACGAAGGGGCTAAGACTTTACGTAATCCCTCATTATGTAGGTAGTTCTCCAAAAGGAAAGGTGCCTAGTTTTGATTGATAATGGGCGCCTTCACATTATAAGACAACGGTATCGATACGATATTGGTGGGATGAGTAGTTTTAAACATTATTGGGAAAAATGAGAGCGGACGATAGCTCGTGTCGTGCCGTTGCCGTAATCTAATGTGAAAGCGTTCATTATCAAGACGGCTAATAGAACTCCAGCGGCATCTGATTTTTGCTGCAAAATACAAAATAAATCTTGTTTTTTCTTTATTTTGCTAAGTCTACCAGCCGGTTTCGACAAGTTGACGCAGACTTTATAAAAATCCTTTGTGCCTCCCTGTGCCATCGTACCATTTATTTTTCAAGTAATAAGAGATTACTTATAGTTCCCAACTACCAACAAGGATGCGTTTTTTTTTCACGCTTTTGTTACATTTTTCTATCGCTTTTGACCATAACAAACAAAAGTTCCATCAAGCATACCCAAGTAAAATAACATACTTTACTATACGAAATGGCTTTGCTAATTGCCATTTTATAGTTTCTCATTACTAGGCGGAAGATGGATTGTACACATAATGGCTGACTAATAAAATATGATTTGATTTACCCCGTGATAAAGCTCTTAGGTATATATTAATGTTATGATTTTTTATTACTGACCTCAATGGTTTTATGTGGCAACGATTTTATTTCGTGCAGTTGGTACTACAGTTAATGAGTACGGTAGAAAACAGGCCAAGTGCGAATTAAAGTTAATCGCAAAGTGTTCCGTAAAAAATGCCGAAATAATGCGTGCCTTGCTGTCCTTATCATTATCACCTTATATGGAAGAAAGGGGCTATAGCATCTAGGAGTCTTTGGTCAACTGAACCAGCTCTTTTCTAGGTTTGCTTGTTTAAATAATTTAATTTTTGTATTTTTATTGCTTAACTGGACCCAAAAAAAAACTATTGTAAGTAGAGACAAGCGAGCGCAAAGTAAGTTGGTCAAAATATAATTAAATGAAATTCAGTTAGGTTTATTCTAAGCAAATGTGAATCACCAAACTAAAAGATTCGGCTTTACTTCGTGACTGTCCTAATAATGAATTTGGGCAGTGGGTCCAGTTGACCCGTTCATAACGTGATTTTTTTGAGTTATCCCATGGGTCCATTAAGAGTTGGTCTAGTTTAGTAATGATTCGAAGAGTGATAATTTTCTATAACACCTATTATTTAGAACATAGCATAACTAAATAATAGTAGATAACCATTTTGATAATATCGAATCAGAATATGTTCGTACTAGACATATACCTATTGCTTGTATTGCCTATCTCAATCTCGAGCCCTGATGACGTGTGCAGAACCTACATTGATATTGTTCAAAGCTTCGTATTGATATCAAGTTTCATTGCACAATTCTGCATACATCCTTAAGCTGACGTTTACACGTCTGTTGTCAGAGTTTGTGGACGGATGTAAGTATCAGCTCTTGCCTATAATTATGTTATCAAGATACGGGATTTGTCTTGAAGCTATTGTCAAACAGACAGTTGAAACGAATGCGATCCGAAGCGTTTTTATTTGTAATGTATGGAATTGTTTGAATCCAGTCACATAGAAAAGCGAAAGCGATCCGATAGTCTATGTGACGGGCTTCAAACAATTCCATACATTACAAACACAAACGCCTCGCTTCGCGTTCGCCACACCTGTTTGTTTGACAATAGCTTATAAGATGAGACCGCCCATTGTATCACCCTCTTTATAAGATCTACTTTGTACCTGCTTTTTGTATGATGGTGCGTATTATGAAGTGTTTTTACAGGCTTACAAAACAATTACATTATTGATTTGAAAAACTTGAATCATACTAAAATTGCTAATAATAAGCCTACACAATTTTTAAGCTATCATAATGTGTAGGTATTGTATTATATACCATAATTTCAATTCTACATTTTAGTTCGACTGCAGTTGGGCTTACATTGTGTTATTCATCACTGCTTACTATCATCATCATGCTTTACATTTTCCCAAAAAAAAAAAAAAAACACTAAAAATCCACCGTGTTCCTTCCATTGTCTTTTACGTTTCATGGTCACGGTAATCTGCTTTTGGCCCTATCGGGATACCGTCAGCTTGCTAGTAGCTCTTTAAGGCGTGCGTGGAATACGACGCTCTGTCGTTTCTGGCATGGCTCTTTATCAGACGGCGAGCTACCCACTACTAGTCGTCATTCTAGTGTACCTTTCGATAAGTTAATTATAAGCATACTCTCAAACTTTCACTTATTATAACAATTAATTTAATAAAACTTTAATCGGGAGCTTCATGTGTAAAATAACTAAATAATTTCTCTGAATTTTTGGAAAGTGATTAAAAACTCGGCAACTGTGCAATAAATAACAAACGTAATTGATTTAAGCGTTCAATCGCTGAGAATTTAAATCATTTTGAGTTTAAACGGAGAGTTTGTAATACATTCAATATAATTTGTTCAAAAACTTTGTTCACTTATGCTTTGCTTCTGACTTGTTACGTGTAAGTTAGTTTGTAACTTGAGCGCCATTGAATCATTATATTGAAGATTTGAATGTTCTTGCACTTAGGCCTCAAGCATTGTTTGAATGAGAAACTGTTTGAAGTAAGTATTATGTCTCACAGAGAGGAGGTTTGTGACCCAGCATGTTACATTATGTTAAAGTAGGTATATAGTTTATATGACTTTCTTTCATTAAGTTTTAAATTATAGTGTGTATAAAATTAATATTTAGTTGGTTTACATTTAAGTATCAAAGAGCCTAGTCTTTTTTGATTTTAAAATAAAACCAGTTTTTTTTTAAATTTCAGGATCGTTTAGAGCCTTCACGTATACAAGGTAAGAAAAAGCATAGTTAGTATTCGTAAATATTATGTTACAAATTGTATAAGAAAAAAATATATATGAAATTTTTTTGTTACAGATCAATGCTAACATGTAAGTTGAAACCAATAATGAGATGAATTTATGTTATTCCAACTTCAAACTCTGAGCCTTTCATCAAGATCCGTTCTGTGGCCTGGTGCTAAAAGGGCCAAAGTCCGTTTTTGCATGAAACGACATTTAAATGCCAATTTATTGTAAAAGTTTGAAATTTTTTTGTGCTAAAAGGGCGTTACTGTATTAACAATCTTTCAATAGTTAGTATGTAAAAAAGGCCAATGTAATGTGCACTTTCATACAGTTAAGTAAAAAAAAAGTAATGCTAAAAGGGCTGAAGTATGCTTAAGCCGATAAGAAATTATTATTTTTCACTTTCCTAGGAAGAGAGTAAGAAAAATAGACCAATGTATACATTGGTCCATTTTACATTAAGTCAGTAATATACGAGTATTACTATTATATCCAAATGTTCTATTCTATTCTATTTTTTATTATGGCAAGCATAGGCTGGGTCGGCCATTTGCCAATGACTAAGATGAACTGGACAAGCAGGAAGTGTGTTATGAGAAAAAAATCACAAAGGACATCACCCAAATTGGGTTAATTTCTTTTTTGACGGCCAACTAAAATAAACGCAGAAACTAAATGGAGGCCATCGAAAAAAAATATCCACATGAAAAGAACGGTGGCCGGAAATCACCACACAGTGTCCGACGTTCTACTGCGACGATGACGCATTGCCGCTGTGTTATGAGGATGTTCTCTCCCTCAAGTGTTCCGCCTCCTCCTTCGCTAGCATTACTGCATCGCAGGAGGTAGCTGCTGTCCATTCTCCCTCTTCCCGTAGTATGACCTGAATATGAACTAGTGCCGGGCCCGAAAGGGAGGTCCCATAATGCCCCTGTGAGTAGACGACACGACGGTGTACCGCCCAAGCCGGGCTGACCTCCATCGTATGCTGCGCTTTGTCCTCTGGACGGTCTACACATTGGTGACACCCGGGCGTTTCCTTCCGCCCAAGGGTAGAGGTATCTCCCAAAACAACCGTGTCCTGTGAGCACCTGCGCCTGGCGGTAGGTGAGAGCACTGTGGCACCACTTCACTCACTCCTGAAAGAGGGGTCTTGCCGCTGCGATTGCTGTGTGTTCACAAACAGATGATACTGCACCAGTAGCACCTTTCATGCCCCTAAAACAGAGACTTAAATTCCCTGCACCAAAAGTCAGAGGCCTACAATCATTTCTGGAGTACCTCCAACCATCCATCCATCCATTTTATGAGTCTTTGGAGATTGGCCCCGAAATGGAGGATATTGTGTCATGTTCTGATGAAGACAATTAAAAATATTGTAATCTCTCCATGATAAAATTTCTTAGAAAAACAACATTGGCCTTTTTAATTTTATACATAATTGGAACTAACATAATAATTATCATCAGTGCTAAAGGGGCTTAAGTTGTTAATATTTTCCAAAATAACATTTTTTTCTTAAATAAGAATTTAATTCATAAATCTACTTAAAAACATAAATCAAATAAAAGTAAAATATTTTTGCCATACTACAATATAACACCTAAATAATAACTATGTATGCTGATTCATTCTTGTAACGCTCATTACTGAAAATAATGATTTTTGATATTGGCCCTATTAGCACCAGGCCACAGCGTTCAACTACGCTGTTATGGCTTTTTTAAACATTCATCTATCCATCGTTCATTCAAACTTTTGCATTTATTATTAAAGTAAGAATAACTGAAACATGTATAACAAATGTTGAAACTGTTTCAGTATTTTATGTATACTCGATTAGCAAGACGTGTTTGCACAAGACTAAACAAAGATATTGAAACCCACTTCTCTTACGACGTTGTTTAAAAATAGATTTTATTTATGCCACTTTCATTCCCGCGAGTGTTTTACAAGGTAATTTAATCACATGAAATCGGGCGTGTGACTTGTTTCAGAATCGACTAAGGCCTCGTTCAAGGACATGAACATTGGGCGGCGCGTCGGGCGAGGCGGGCTGCGTTAATTGTTCGTCAATTGTTGCCACTTCTCTGTGAACGCTCTATAAATCGTCGTTTGTTTGTGTTTCAGGCAGCAGCCCTTTAGTTAAAGCCCCGCGTTTCCTTGAAAGAGGCCTTAGGCTTTGGAAGTATAGTAGGGTTGGACGCAGATTGTGTGCTTCGCTAAATGTGCACTAGACGCAAAATGTGCTCTTATTTGCAAATAATGCACTTCTCAAAATGAGCATTTCCCAGCGCACTGCAAGTTTCTAATATTTTTTGAAATAAATATTTATTATTACTGTAATACATCATTTTAAATAATCGCTAGCGGTAAGTGACTGTCATACTCGTACTGTCTAAAGTCCACCGAGTTACAATTTCAATTGTTCTATTGCTCTTTACGTCCCAGAATCACGGTGATTTTCTTAAACAGTCCCGAGGCCCTCTGAGGTGCTCAGGTCAATACTACGCTTCACCCCACCCCTTAATAAAAGTAATATAGTTTAGCGGAGACCGGGATGTCAAATGTCTTGTAAGAGTTTTTTTTAATTAGTTGTGGGCGTTTTGTCTACATTTAAATGTAGACAAAACTATATTACTTTTATTAAGGCTAAGAAGTCTTAAGGTAGTAAGTACAGCGTCTACAAACACTGCAGTACTTGTCACGGCGACCAACTTTGAAAAGTCAAGCGGGGGAAATGCATAATTAAACATTTGTAAGTTCAAGCAATGAATAATTAAAACTTATTACTTAGCTCGTTATTACGTTTTGCGTTGTTCGAGTTATGAATGTTTGTTGGGAATGTTTTACGTGATATGCATGAGTGCATTGTGTAGATAAGGTATACATCTTTTTTTTTTTTTTTTTTTTTTACCGTGTCCTGACTGCCCAGCTTGGGCAGAGCACCGACGTGTCCTCACGGTTGCGATAGGCGGAGACCTCTCGCGCCCGGCATTGGTTGCGGCCATGCTGCGGGGCGAGACGGAGTGGGAGGCGGTCGCCTCCTTCTGCGAAGCAGTAATGCTCGCGAAGGAGGAGGTGGGCCGCGCGCGAGAGAGGACAGTGTCCTCCCTCCGCCCCACCCGCGGTGGTGCACGCCCACGGCGACGGACGTCGCAAGACGATCTCCGGCCACCGTAGGCGCGGGCATGCGGGCAGCGAGTAAAGGGCAACTCGCTGCCCGACCATGGACCATGCCCGGGTCGACGGCGCGTTGTGTCCCACGCGCGCCTCAAAGAGCGTCATAATAATGACGGGGCCCCCCTCTCAGAGGGCCAAAGCCTGCAGGGGTCGCGGGATTATTTTTTCCTTTGAGTAAAATTTTCTATCTGCAGTATTAAGACTACTTTCCCTCCAGGTGGCATTACAAAATTCCACCCTGTATATTGATACATATGTGAGCATTGATGACACATTTAGTGAGCATTACTCTTAAAAACATTGCTATAGTTAATTACAATACTGAATATTTTTACAGCTTACTAATAAAAGCTTTTTAATTGACCTGTGTCTTGAGATACCTTGATAAGATATTTTCAGAATTAAACTTAGCTAGCTGTTATCCGAGACTTCGTACAGTCGGCCAAGAAAGTGGTGTACCACCCTAAGGTTGAATATCGCTTGCAGATTCATAGGTGATAAAGATTAGTTTCGCTTGCAGATCGATCTGACAACTTCTATTGCTGTCTTTATCTGATTATTGATAACGACTATTACTGTTTGTAACGTGACAGCTGTTCTTAGTTTGAACTTGATGGAACCAATGACGTCGTAAAATCAACGGCGGGGGGCTGTAGATTTTGATGACAAAATTGTATCTACAAATTCAGAATTGTAATCAACAAGTTACATAAAATTGTAAAGGCACAAGGCGAATCCACAAACCTACAATTTCTGTAAACTTGTAATTACAATATCAATAAAAAACAAGCTAAAAATAGATTTATCCTTTTATTAAATTTCTACAATCAATTTTAAAATACTTATAACAAACAAAAACATAGCATATATAGTAATATTTAGAAGATATTGAAAATTTTTAAAAATTAGAAACGGGTGTAACCGCCGTTGGCCTCTATAACCTCTAAAAGACGAGACTTCATTGAACCAACAAGCCGTGAGCAAATATCGGTTCCCCGCATTTCCTCCCAAATATAATTACAGTGACTAATAAGAGCTTGTTTGGTTCTTTCATTTTGATGCGACCATCGTTGGACCATAAGGCCCCAAAGATTTTCTATCGGGTTGAGGTCCGGCGATCTTGAGGGCCACTGAATTACCCTTACGTCAGTGTGTGAACGAAACCAGGCTCTTACGATCCTCGCATTATGAATTGAACAATTATCTTGAACAAAATCAAATTGTGGCACTTCGTTCTCCGGGTAAACATTACGGACTGTCGGTAGCATTGCATTCTGAAGCACGTCGATATAATTTACAGCCGTCGCTCGAGGAGGTAGAGAACACAATTCTCCTACACGATCCGCACTCATCCAGCCCCAAATATTTACGGAAATTCGACCTGATTCTCTATTTGGAATTACATGATCATCTTTATACCGTGTTGAATTATATCGCCAAAGGTGAAGACGTCCATGCTGACTGGATTTAAACGTTTTTTCATCACAAAACACTGTATTAGACCAATCAAACTCTAAGTGCTCTCTGGCGAAGTTCAGACGAGCAAGTCTGTGAGCATCCGTCAAATATATTTTCTTGGCGTAATGCCTGTGGTGCAACCCTATGTAATGTAGATGATTCCTTATTGTTTGGGCACTCACATCGAACATCTCCGCAAAATATTTTGTGGGCTTAAAACCATTGATTTCATATTCCCGTCTCATGAATTCTCTATCGTTATTGGAGAGTGCAGGCCGGCGACCACTTCTTCTGTGATCCAACAAACTTCCCTCCTTTCCTTCACGACGAATCCAAAAGCGGACAGAACGCTTCGATATATTCAAATTCCGGGATATCGCACTGATACTGCTTCCCTCATTAAATTGGGCAATTGGACGTAGATAACCAAAAAGGATCCACCCCACAAAATGTTACTTTTGAGATAATCGAGATTGAAGTTTACCCTGTGTTTGCTCATTATAGACTTGCTTATGTTTAATGGTTTCTTAAGAAAATATGTGTGTGGCAATGTATATTTTACTCATACAAATAAATTTAAGAGAATTTAGTTTTATTTCTTGAGATATTCAACTAAATGTGTGTTAGGATCCTTTTTGATAAAAGCTATTTTCAATTATGTTAACCTCAATTTCATTTAGCAAAAACGATTCAAAATAGCTAATAGCCACTTAAATCGTTAAAAAATATTCATTTCATTAATAAAACAAGTAGTTTGATATCACCGGGTGCCGACCTACCTCCGCCGCGTGGTCGAGGCCTATTTGATGGACAGGGCCGTCCTCAATCCCGGCCACCGGGGAGATTGGAAGCGGCGAGAGATGTCGTACGGCGTCCCACAGGGATCGGCCACGGTCAGAGTCCCGCATAACGGTGGAAGGGGCTTGCATCGGCGTCGAGTCGATATAGCTGGGACTCATCCTCGACAGCCGGTGGAGCTTTAAGGAACATTTCCTTCGTTTGGCCCCAAAGTTGAACCGGGTGGTAACCGCTTTCAAGCGGCTCCTGCCCAATCTCAGCGGGTCAAACGCCTCCTGCCGTAGGCTGTACACCGGTATCGTGAGGTCCATGGTCTACGGGGTCCCTGTGTGGGCCCTGTGCATGCGGAGCCGATCGGCAAAGCTAGTTGCATGCCAGAGCGTCATGGCCATACGGAAGATCCAGGGATACCGCACGATCGCCGGCAAATCGGCCAATTTCCTGGCCGGATTGCCGTCTTAGGATCTGAAGGCGAAAGCCCTCCAGTGCGTCTACGAGTGGCGCGTGGAGGCGCAAAGTTGAGGGAATCGCCGCTGCCTCGACAAGTCGAGGCACTGCGAGAAGAGCTCCGGCGCGATCTCAAGGCGGCATGGAGGGTAGTAAGACCCCTTTTGAAGAGTGGCTGGAGAGGCGTCACGGCGTCCTCATCTTCCGCTTGACACAGGTCCTTACCGGGCACGGATGTTTCAGGAGGTTCCTGTGTCGTATAGGAAAGGAAGAAAAGCCCGACTGGCCCGTTTGGGCAGAGCACCGGCGTGTCCTCACAGAGGCGACATGCGGCGACCTCTCGCGCCCGGCATTGGTCGAGGCCATGATCCGAGACGGAATGGAAAGCGGTCGCCTCCTTCCGCGAAGCAGTCATGCTAGCAAAGGAGGAGGCGGGACGCGTGAGGTATAAGACAGAGTCCACCTCAAGACCAGCTACCGCGGGAGACGCCCACAGCAACTGACAGACGTCGCGAGGCGATTTCCGGCCACCGTAGGAGCGGACATGCGGGTGGTGAGTAATGGGTGACTCGCCGTCCGATCATAGACCATGCCCGGTTCGACGGCACGTCTTGTTCCACGCGCGCCAGCAATCCAACGCAGCCCCCTTAGAAGCCAAAGCCTGCTGGAACGTAAAGTGCTATTGAAGTTGACGTTTTTTTTTTATAAATGCAGTCTTTAGATATTATAAAAATAATGTACTGTCAAAGATTCATTAGTACGATTTTAATGTTACGGTTTTGTCTCCCACAGCAGTCACAAAACATTTGGATTAAGTTTTGTTTTATATATTTAATCTAACACGATCCCACTTCTTGGACGCCTCTACCAGTTTCGTCTTCAATCTTCAAAATATAGGTACCTACATAATGACTGCGATGTGTATGGATCCCTTTCGTTGTATTCATCAATACCAACAGAAACACAGAAATGTGTTTAGCGAAAAATATCCACGCGTACTGAATCGTTTTTGTGATTTAACCAGTGCATTTTTAAAATAAAAATTTAGTTTCACAAAAAAGATTCATGCTTTCTGAATCTTTTTAGTGATTTATCTTTTGCAATGATTTGAAGTAAAATATTATAATCTAAAAGGATCCACATGCTTTGGATTCTTTTTAACATTTTATAGTTTCGTGTCCGCATCTTAGATTGACCGTTTTACAATATGATCCAAGGGGAATGGATCGTTTTTACGAAACTTAAATAGGGGTTCGCCATACATGTGGCTTGGTAACCAGTGTCATTTTAATGTCAAAATATTCATATTTAACTTGGATTGTTTTTGCTAATCGAAAATATAGACCTTGATGAGCAGTTTGGTCTACATAACTCATTTTCGGTCATGTTGTGGGTTGGATCCTTTTTGTTTATCTACGTCCAATTATTTGTGCTCTTTCGGCAATGGTCAAGTTGGCAGGCATTGAGATGATTTTATATGCAGTTGATTGAAAAATAACACGGAAAATATATCGATTTTTTGCATATATTTGACAAAATGTCAATTGTCAGTTTTCTTTTTCAAATGGAATTCGGTTGTCTATTTAAATAGTTTTTATTACTTTTGTTTGGAAACATTTCAATTGCTTTGTAGAAACTAATGTCCTTTTCGTTTATACTAAAGGTTAAAATGTCATGTACTTATATGTGACATATGACGTATGAATACTAAATACATAGGTTTACGTCATGATAATGTTGTCTCTTTCAGTAATATCTTTTTATAACGAACCTTGTTGTAATTTTCGATGACCGGGAACTAAATCAAAACTGGTACACCACTTTCTTGGCTGACCGTACCTATGCGTGGTCGCGAATCATATTTAGAACTAAAAAAACACTGGGCAGTGCAGAGGACAACTTTTTTTTTTGTAAAGACCTTACTAACTAGCCTAGTTTTAATAAATAACTGTTGATTTTTTATGACCCACACTAACATGTTATTCCTTTACCGAGGGTGCTTTTAAAATACTTTGGTATTTTTGTCATGTCCATGGTTCTGTTGTACTATTATATATGTTGTTATATTATATTGTTAAGAAAATAAAATAGTAAGTAATATACAATAGAATTATCTTAAGTTAAGGAGGAGCGGAGTCTCCTACTACAGGCATTATTTGGTTAAAAGGAGACTCCAATCATCAACTAATGTAAGAAATATTGTTTTACGGAAATAAATATTTTGTATTTGTATTTTTGTTGTTTTATTTAAATAAGCCTCAAACTGAACTCTTACAGTTGACGGTGAGACATCACATTAAGAAAATAAAACAACAAAAAAATCTCAATCAGTACCTCAAATCCGCTTGACTCGCGGCCCCATCCTAAATGGACCCAGCGATTATGCCAATTACCTGCCGTTACACAGATAACTGGAGCATTGCCCTTCGCAAACGGCTTCAGGATGTTACTTAACTTTCACAATACTGCAACTTACTCCACTCGCCACTGACGTCGTTAAGTTAAAAGTTAGGCTTGGTCAATGGTACAGCGATCGCGAGTGAAAAATGAAAAATAAAATGAGATTGTTTATGTCGTCAACATTTCATACAATAGTCGCGAGACCGTTTGGGGATGCGGGATTTGACTGCCGGGGTCGCGGGACTATCTTATCAAGTAACTATGACCTTGGAACGTAAAGGTATTGAAGGAACACCGTGGATTTTAGTCAGTAAGTAGTCATTTTAGTAAAGTAGTAAAGTCTGACAGTCCACACCGCCCTGGGCAGGAGGAAAAAGAAAGAAAGAAAGAAATAATATTTATTGGTACCAACGCAGGGCATAGCACAATGAGATAAATTAAACAGAACAAGTGATAAAAAAAACAAATAAAATAAAAAATAACCTAAAACTATATGGTACAAATATTTGTTTGCCCCGCGGCTGCTCCAAACAGGCCCAGTTCAGCATAATGTCAGGCAACTAAGTGCCTGACGCTGGTTTTCAACTGGACCTGGTTGAGAGGTGTGTACGTCGAACCAGTTATGTGTGATTGTGTGTATACTAATACTTATATAGTTATGTAAAAAAATATAATACTATGTGTCACAATTGAGAAATAATATATATAATTTAATCATAAATAAATCCATAGTGAGTTTATAATATAAATAATAAGTAGGTACCTACAAAAAAGAATATTTCGCGCGTGCGATGCCGGTGCTTATCTAATTGTTATCAGTGCAATTACCCTCGGACTCATTTAATTATATCAATAATCTACCACGATAAAAAAGGGTGGTGGTTACCGTGACCCTACTGGAAGAACAGGGTGGATTTTTATTAATTAAGAGTCGCATTATTTTATTCATTGATTTTCGTTCCACTAGGGTAGGAGAACTCATTTGATGATTGAGTTGACCCAAAAAATATCTTTATTTTCATACTGTTGTTTCGTTTGTTCGTACCATTACACTTATCACTTGACAAAATGTCATCATCTGCTCAGCCTTTTCCTAACTAGGTATATCGGCTTTAAGCTATTGTCAAACAGATAGGCGTGACGAACGCGAAGCGAGGCGTTTTTGTTTGTAATGTAAGGAATTGTTTGAAGCCTGTCACATAGAATATCGGATCGCTTTCGCATTTTTATATGAAATGATTCGGTTCGGTTCGCTATCGCCTGTCTGTTTGACAAAGGCCTTAAGTCGATGCAGCTCGATATCAGTATTTTACATAGAGCAATTGCCTATTTGATCTTTACAATCCAACAAATGGTTAATACGATACCCCTATGCACACCACGTTTTTCAAACGCGCCGTTGACGCGCGTTAGTAGCGATACAGACGCGTTGGTGCCGCGCGTTTGTTTCAATACAGACACGTTTGACGCGATACGAACGACAACAAACTGCTCTGTTTGATAAAAACGTGCCATGATCGACGCGTGTTTCAGAACCGCGCGTCGACGTCGCGTTTAAAAAACGTAATGTGCATAGGCCCTTAGTATGACTGGCTGTCAGACTTTCCAGCGCCACGACTCAAGTTCTTTTGACGCGGCGCTAGTGTCTATGTCATTACATCAGATTGCATTAGAAAAATGTAACACCTCGATCACTGCTGGTCATGAGTGATAGCGCGGACTCTAGACCGAGAAGATCTTTGACAGTCGTCAGATTGAAAAACTGTCAAGGATCTACAAATGACAGCCGGTATCAACGGATTTACGTGTAAAAATAAGCTTTTTCTACCCTATCTTACAACAGTGGCTCCATTTACTCATATTCTTCTCTCTTTTCTCTTCAATAATTTATGAAATAAGAATTTAATTCGCAGTTTGTAACGTAAAACTTAAATCAGGTGCTACGGCAAAGTTTTTAAATTATTAACAAGAGACTGCTTACAGATCCCGATATAAAATTCATCTGGAAAGAGAGGCGACTCCGATACTACTTTAATAACAGATTAGTATCATGGGAACTGGTTTTCATAATTAGTTTTTTAGGAAATATTACCCGCTAGCTTTTGCTTGCGGTCTTTCTCGCGTCAATTTAGAATTTCACAATCAATTCAGCAACACATGACGCCATAACTTATTTAGCCTTTTTTACTCGTGGTAAAATCATCAAATGAGTCTGGCCACGTAGGGCAGGGCAGGAGGGACTCAGATTTGTACTGACTAAAATCCTCGGTGTCCTTGAATAGCACTTAACGTTCCAGGGTCACGTTTACCCAATAGTGCCGCGACCCCGGCAGGCTTTGGCCCTCTAAAAATACAGCCATATTATCACTGACAGCTCTTTGAGGAGCGCGTGGAACATGAGTCGCCGTCGACCCGGGCATGGTCCCGCGACCAACAATGAGAATGGGGAAGGCCGGTCAAAGCTAATTGTAGATAGCGCGACCATAGCTAAGTCCTAATCCGACCAATGAGGTAGTACTATTTTAAAGTACCTATAACATTTGAACCAAAGACGATGCTTGGAACAAGCTATACTAGCGCCATTCGTTTCCCAGTTGCCATCCCCATTGGAATAGATGCATAGCAGTTCTATTGTAGAGGCGAGAAAAGGTAACAAACTGACCCTGCCATCACTTGGGTCACCTCAATATTTCTACTCTATACTACTCTACTCCCAAGCTACTCTTAGTCGTCATGATTTGCCACGATAAAGTCTATCTATCTAACTATTCTCCTATCTCTTAAATCACTTACAACTTAATTGCTACCAGCTTAAACTTTAGCCATTTTATTTCTAACGCTATCTAACTAACCTAAGCTTGCACTGCTCTTTCACTTTACGGCGTGTGGCAGTTAACGTTAGTTGTAAGAACTTGTTAGCCGTAAGCAGGCAGTAAATACTAGATGCAAATAAACACTAGCACGCTAACTTATCAGTTAAATTACTTCCGGCCAGCTTGATGCGTTAACTGTTTGTTGAAAATGTTTGAAGTACTAGGGTTGCAGAAAATTGTAGGATGGGATTTTTACTCATGGAGACCAATATTTGGGAGATTTTCAGGGATATCACTTTAGTTGTAAGAATATAAAATTATGTTAAAACAACTCTATTCACATAAAATAATTATATTAAGCTGTCTCAAATAAAATTTAACTGTATACTCAATCGAAATGTTTCTTTTTTTGCGATTTTGATGAACAACATCATAATCGCAATGTCGATCAATGACAGAAAAAAAGATTACAAGTATTAAATAAACAAAACGGAGTAATCGTTATCTACTTCACACATTATTACCATACTTAAAGATTATGCAGACTCACACCTATTTATTTCACAAACATTAGGTTCTTTAGCACTCTCGATAATAAATTAAAGCTGATAATGAAGCCTGCTCGTTCTATAGCGACTCGTGAAAGGTTCTCCTTGACCTAGTGTTGAGCCCTCAAGGTCAACGTTGAGGGCTACGGGGCCAAAAAAAGGTTTAATATTTACATATAGTGATGAATGGGAGCCTTTAATCGATCAGTGCTGACTAACTGTGGGGTTCGTTGGTGAAAAATTATTGGGTTATTCTGAAAAAAAAATTATATGGCTTTCAAACAATTCTCTTTTTTCTTTATGACAAAGGATCATGGACAATTTACATCTATGCGCATATACGAGGCACTTCACTTCATACCAAAACACGTAATACAAAAATACAGGCACCTGAAATTAGATAATATACATATTTCATTTCTCTTTTATTTATGGTCCTACCTTTCACCATGTACGTCTACGCACATTGTGAAACGCTTTAACTTCCACTTAAGGTACGCCTTCATAAATAGTTCTCAGGGTCAGATTTATGTCTGTATTCATTAGTATGTTGTTGTCTCAGTGATTATTATGCACTTATCAACACTATTATTGCGAATCTCTCGGCGTTGCTGTTGTGTTAAAAATACGGCTTTATTAGACTATTACTAGTCCGAAAAATAGATTATCAAAAAATATTTGACCCATATTTTCTCTTTTGTACCTAAATAATAATTGACGAAGATCCAACGCTTCCAAAAATCACAAAACGTCACTCGGTCGGTATAAGTTAACAGGCGTTTTGACGTCACAAGCCCCCACTCCGAATTTTGAGGTTTTTGTCTCTGTCAATATTCATTGATTTAAAAAATAAAAAGTACGTATGCATTATTTTTCAATACTCTAAACAACGGATCGCCTGGATCATCCAAAACAGGCATCACAATAATAAGAAAAAAATCGAATTTATTTAGCTAAGTCACTTTATTGATTCTCACATCATAGCATACAGTAATTACGTTGCACACCACCTTCATATTATACACAAACACATATATAAACATTTTGACGTATACGACGATACCCGCTCCTGATACAAAGGGGTGTACAATATTGCTCCTTGTGACTACGGTGGTCGACCTCTTCGAGAGGATTAAAATCATCGTCCCATCACTAACCGCTTTGATGAACCTCTTGTGCACAAATGGAGCGAGGAAAGTAATTCTCTAGAGGAAGCTTTGTTTTGTCATTGAGTTGCCTGACATTATTGTGGTCAGTCAGAAATGCACTTAAAATCTTGTATAATAAGGTTTATTTCAAAATAATTAAACATGTTTCTTTGCTAGATTCTCGCCTCTGTCTACTTTTTTATTTTAGTTAAAAAACAGTTATTTTTGAAAGAGATAAATAAATGGAAATTACGTAGGTAAAGTTGCTTTTTGATTATAGTATATCAGGTAAAGCTTTGACACAGGTTGCTAAAGGCTGAATAAGAGTAGAGAGAGAGAGAGATAGTAGTTTTCTTCTTCACCTATCTGAGCCATCTGAGTGCAAGTGTCTTGTAAGTCATCACTTCTGATGGTTTTGTTTCATGACTATGTAGTTTTTTCCGGCCACTTTAACGAGATCGCCTGTCCACCTAGTTGGTTCTGCCGCCTGTCCACCTAGATTACCAGATTTGAAAATGATGTGAAAGTATAGAATGCTTCCCTTGCTTTAATAGAATGAATCCCATAAGCCACAAGGCACAAACTTATGCAACGCAGCTATGTCCTGCAATTATTTAAATTTACACAGGAAGAAATTCCTTAGGGTGGGGCAAGGTTTTAAAAAAATACACATAGAATAAATTATAAGTACTCCTACAGATTGCCTTCATCAGTTACAAGACCACTAGTCTGAAGATTAGTCTCGCTTGCAATGTTTTAATTTTTTTGTCCTTTGTTTGTCATATTTATGAAGTAGGTGGTAATTTCAAAGATCTGGTCAACCTGTGCCCGCGGTTTGGTTAAAAAAATACCGGTTTATATTTTGTACTGTAGCATATGAACCTTACCTATCCAAACTAATATCAAAAATGCGAAAGTAACTCTGTCTGTCTGTCTGTCTGTCTGTTACGCTTTCCCGCTTAAACCTCTCAACCGATTTTGATGAAATTTGGCACAGACAATCTTTAGACCCTGAGAAAGTACATAGGCTATCAAAACACCACGCGGGCGAAGCCGCGGGCGAAGCTAGTTTGTTATATTTTCCCAATATAACACGAACATTAACGTAAAGTTGAGAATCTTTCAAATAAAGATAGATTTGGCTAGCTTGATGTGCTGCCGTCTGTACCACATTTACTGTCAAGGGTAATGCGGCCCTAGCGACAAAGGGTCTTGAAATAGCTCTCTATTTGTACAATAAGACCTTTCCTTCTTCATTATCAAGGACGCACGAGAATAGTGGAATTGAAATCGCTCGCAAGAAATTAACAGTCGTGGCATGATTGTACCATTTGTTCAGTTTATTCAGAAAAATCGACAGGTTCAGTCGGACAAATAGTGTTCTGTAAAAAACTCAAAAAAGCTTTTGAATTTATTTTTATTATAACCTTGCTATGAGTGCTCTTTCACTCATTTTACAAACAACTAACAAAAGGAATTTATAATGCAGAGGTGGTTAAGCCGGGAAGGGATGCCCTAGGAAGCCCTTCGTTGACTTTATTGTTAAAGTGTTTCAGAAACATCGGATGCGTTGCACTTGCAATCGGCATGCTTGTGACCAGATGTTTGAATGCGGATAAGGCGAAAGGATTATGTAAGGATGGTAGCAGGTGCCGCTCTGTATTGTTTCTGTCTAGTCCCTCGGGAAAAGGGCGTGAGTTTAGGTATATTTACGTTGACGCAGATCTGAACGATAGATCTGCTGCATGTCGCGGTTAATTTAGTTGTTCTGGGTCTGAGTGTAGGTGAGTTTGAATGTTTTTAAATGCACCTATAACACAGGAGAAACTTGAAAAACGAAACGAAAAAGTAATAGTTTCCCCTTGGCACCCTTTAGACACAGAACCCTAAAATCTAAGTCAGTGCGTCGAAACGGTTCAATTCAGCACAGTTATCGCCCTGACACCGATGGTTTATAGTACCGCTAGGTGGATATTTAAAAGCCGTCGGCAGTTACCCTAATAATAGGGCTAAACGACGCGGCGTGATTAATGACCGGGCCCGGCCGGGTGTGTTGCTTAGTTTGACGTGTGTAGCTTCTGTGTTGAAACTACTCTGTGGTAATTGCTTATACTTACTAGTAATTTTAGTGATGAGTTTTGAGATGTGCCTGTTATTATACCTTTTTTTTGTGTTTTGAAGGTGTGATTGTAATTTGGGTGTTTTTTTTTTGTTTACATTTCGATTAGGTAACAATCATTATTATGTTGACAATCTATACTGATATTATGATAAATATTAAATTGAATCTGGTAAATTTAATCTACGGAACTAATGATGCGATTCTGAAAAATGTTTTTGGGAGGAGACTACATTATTCCTAAGAGCTCTAGACTATTGAAATAATATTTATTTCATTATCCGAACTATCAGAATATAGGTATGTTAAACAAGTCGGAAAAAGTAACAGCGCGGACAGGCAATGACATGCCACGAGTCGAATCGGGAGACAAAACGTAACGCGATTGAAGTGGCGGGCAAAAGCTAGTCAGTCTATAAAATCTCCACTGTAAGCTTCTTACTCTCTGAATTAATAAGTTATAGTAATCTTTTCGGTCTTTTTCCTCGAACCATAGATTTAATTAAAGATGTCTCAAGTTTTTCAAAGTATAAAACTCTATTTATATAATACCGGGAAACCGGTAAAACTAAAAGATAATTTCCGGACATACAAAACATTTCAATATTTTTAAAGTTTCAGGAAATGAAATTCCCAGTATTCATTCAAGTTATTTATTTGTTACTTATTCGAGTTTGTTGTATGTTTGTAATATTACTTAAATAACTTGTAGCTATTTATCAGTAAATAAAAGGTTGAGGTTATTAGAATACAGAAGTTATTACTTGAAATGAATGCAGAGAAAACCGAGAGTGAATATAAAGCATTTACTAGAATTCATTCATTAGTCGTCTCTTCTCTTACTGGTTAGCAAAAATAATAATTATGTACTGGGAAATGAATGCGCTGCGACATTTTCTCTTATCGATGTTACTCCGTACTCATTAAAGGATATTTTAGCATGAAAAAATAGAGCTCAACATTTGAATACAAAGATTAGAGTAGTAATAGTGAAGCATGAAAAATGTAGACATGCTCCGCAGACCCAGAATTGAGACAACGGCATCAGGAGAATCACGATTTGAATTCTTATTTCAAATATTATTTGTTTTGTTTCTTTTTTGTCCTGTAAGAAATATTTCAAAATCGAATGGGGTTTGTTTTAAAATTAATAAACAAGTGTAATCTAACTGGACTATTCCCAACCAATACCAAGAGCCAACCAATACCAAGACCTTTTGGTATTAGTTTATTTCCGAATTTATTTTCTATTCCCAACGAGTACCACATTTTAGGGTTCCGTAGTCAACAAGGAACCCTTATAGTTTCGCCATGTCCGTCCGTCTGTCCGCAGCTTAGCTCAGAGACGCCCAATACTAGAAAGCTGTAATTTGGTGTAAATATACGGATTTATTGCGCCGAAAAAGTGGTAAAATAAAATCTCGTAAAATATTTTTTTTTAGGGTACCTCCTGTACAAATAAAGTGGGGATGTTTTTTTTTTCTCGCGTACTCGTCCTCGTCCCTTAGTGTGGGATATCATTAAAAAGGCCTTTAAAAATATTGATAGTTTATTCGTTTGTGAAATATTAAGCTTTAAAGTGCTAAATTTTGCTCGAGTCGAGTGTCCCCCCCTCTACCAGCTAAACGGTTATATTTGGGGGTGTGAAAAAATTCCCAATAGTAGTATATTTAACGAAGTTTAAAAGAAAATTATCATGATAAGTAGGCTTTACAAGTTTACGAGTAATAGTCGACCAAATTATAAAACGTACTTGGATAACATATTTTCCTAAACAAAATGTATCAGAGAACATGTTCTTCAACTGCAAATGTAAGTTCGTCAACTTTATTTTTACAGCTCTAATAGGTGGATACCTATGTTTTGGGGATAGGTAGGTTTTTATTGTCAACTATTTTAACTAACTTCAAAAAAAGGATTGATTCTCAATTCGTCGTAATCTTGTTTTTTATGTATTTTCCCCGATTTCTGAAAGACGCCTGGACCGATTTTGAAAATTCTTCTTTTTAAAATTAAATTCAGCGAATCAGTTTAGTTAGTTCGCATAAGTATTTTGATGGGCAACTACGGAACCCTACACTGTGCGTGGCCCGACACGCACTTGGCCGGTTTTTTTTACTTTAGAAACGATATGACAAGTTGATGCTCTCGCCATTGTTTAAAATGTGTGTAAGTTTTTTGTTTTCCTACACTTGGAATATATGTCTGTCACAAACACCTAGACTTGGAACGACTATATGTAGCAAGTAGGATAAACTCATTTGATGAAATTACAACGATAATAAAAAAAAAACAGTCAATCGCTCAACAGCTGCGGCAACCATGCTATAGATCATTAACCTAGAGGGTTAGAGCACTGGATTGGATTGGAATATCCTCTTTCCCATTCCTATTTTACAATAGAAACTTAGTTTCTCTATCATGATAATCATCATCTGTCTAGCATTTTTAACCGACTTCAAAAAAAAGTAGGTAGGCTCAGCTCGACCTGTTTGTATGTATGTATGTTTGTCCGCGATTATCTCGCGTTTGGCTGAACCGATTAAGATCCGGTTTTCAGAAAAGTATTCGTTACATTCTGGGAAAGGTTTTAGTCGATAACAATAATGGATAACTTGTGACGTTGCCTTCATTGATTCGTGTTTTGTTGCTTACTTGGATTGTAGATCTTCAAAGACGCCGACTATATGAAGATTTTTGTTGAATATCTAAACTAAAAAGAGTAAAACAAAACAAAAACATAAAACGAAAGGAACCGACTTCAAAAGCAAATACAAAAAAAAGTGTAAAATAACTTTTCTTTCTTTGAAAGTCGGAAGTCGGTGGTCATAGTCAATAATGTAAGAACCTAATATTTTTTTTAAACAGTTTTGTATCCAAACTATGGTGGGATCAGATTCTAGTTTTACCACATTTTATTTAACAAGTGGTGGTTTTACAAGTAAGTATCTGACACGAAACAATATTGTTTCATATTATTTTAACGTCCTGAATCCAAGGTGGAAAGAGTAAAGAGACCTTTGCCCAGGAGTGGGCAGAGAAGGCTAGATAAAAAAAAAACTTTTTTAAAAAAAGGGAACCGACTTCAAAACCAAACACAAAAAAACTATAAAATAACTTTTCTTCCGGAAGTCGGTGGCTTTCTTTTTTTTTATTTCATTGACATATGGCCACCGACTTCCGAAAGAAAAGTTATTTTATAGTTTTTTTGTGTTTGGTTTTGAAGTCGGTTCCCTTTTTTTAAAAAAGTTTTTTATTTTTCCCTTTTTAGTTTAGATAATCAACAAAAATCTTCATTAAATCGGCGTCTTTGAAAATCTACAATCCTATTAAGCAAAACGGATCTAAGTGAGCAACTTCACGAGATATCCATTATTGTTATATACTAAAACCTTCCCCAGAATGTAACAAATACTTTTCTGAAAACTGTATCAAAATCGGTTCAGCCAAACGCGAGACAATTGCGGACAAACATGCAATCGTCCCTTAAAATCTACGATCCAAGTAAGCAAATCGGATCTACGCGGGCAACGTCACGGGATATCTATTAGTGTTATATACTAAAACCTTTTCCAGAATGTAATGAACACTTTCCTGAAAACTGCATCAAAATCCGTTCAGCCAAACGCGGGATAATTGCGGACAAACATGCAATCTTCCCTTAAAATGTACGACCCAAGTAAGCAAATCTGATCCACGCGGGCAACGTCACGGGATATCTATTAGTGTTATATACTAAAACCTTCTCCAGAATGTAATGAACACTTTCCTGAAAATTGCATCAAAATCGGTTCAGCCAAACGCGAGATAATCGCGGACAAACATACATACATACATACATACATACAGGTCGAACTGAGAACCTACTTTTTTTTTTGAAGTCGGTTAAAAAACCAAGAAGCATTCGTTAATACTTTGGTAAAACAGGTTGTCATACTTTTAGGTTAATGATCAGGATGTCTGATAAATGTCTGCTTTATAAAAACCAATCTAAAAGCTTTAACTGCTTTTACTTTGTAAGTCACAGAAGAAACTCAGTTATCAGTCATCATCATCTGCCTATCCTTTTCCCAACTATATTGGGGTCGACTTCCAGTCGAACCAGATTTAGCTGAATATCAGTATTTTATATGGAGCGACTGCCTATCAGACCTCCACAACCCAGTAAGGGAAATACGATACCCCATGGTAGGACTGGTTGTCAGACTTATGAGCTTCTGACTAACAGTAACGACTGTCAAAGATCTACAAATGACAGCCGGGACCAACGGCTTTACGTGCTTTCCGAGGCACGGAGGAAACTCGCTATGACAGATGGTCACCCATCCACAGACCAACCTCGGGAAGCGCGGCTTAACCTGGAAGATCGGCCTGTGCGGCTGTAGTTATATAGCCACGAGCTCCTCCAAACTCAGTTATCAGTAGGTATCTAAACTCAGTTAACAGTATAATAAAAAATAAATAGGTAACCGGGTTAAAATAATTTGACGACGCAATTGGCGCTGTTGCTGAGCAATTGGATTGCTGCGCTGCGAGCCGCGGGTTCGATCCCCACACGGAACAAATATTTGAATGACCTCCAAGTAGTTATTCCGGGTTTAGGTATTTTTGTATAAGAGTTTTTAAGTTTGTAAAAGCCCCCACAATACAGAAAAAAATCCTAGTGTGGGGGGGCAACGTTCTTTAAAAGAAAAATATACATTTTTGTTCCAACATGACATAATTCCAGAACAAAACCACATGAAAACAAAGTCAACAACACAGACAAACCCAAAGGGCACCCTTCGCTTGTTTTACTTTTCACTGCTTGCATTTTATTTAAATAAAATTCTGCGTTCATTAAATTTAACAAAAGGGAAATGTAACAAAGGATGATTTAGTATTTTGTGGTTCACAAACCAACGTATCATGATTCGATGGATATTTCAATGGAATTTCATATTGAGGTATAATGGATAATATAATAATTAAACAAAGCAACAGTTTGCTATTTACCGAATGAAACAAATAATAAGGTACTTATTTAGTGGCTTTTGAAGATATTTCACAGAAGTAATTAATAGGAAACGTGGAAATAGCGTAAAGCTTACAATATTATTGAACGGAAAGTATAATACTGCACATCCTCCAGTTGAATTATACTCTTTTTGTATTTTTCACATAAATAAATATAATTAAATAAAAAGCTTTAATTTCAAAAACATAAAACTTAACTAAAGATGATTCATAGATCTAAATTAAATTTAATTGAATTTACTTGAAATCGCTTCAAAGATCCCAACCGATTTCGAAGATCCCAACATTAAAAGTATGCTAAGTTACATTATTTTCAATATTAATCATTTAGACTAGATTTAGTTCCCTACTTATCATTTAAATTAAAAAATAGTTTGTTAAAAAAAACAGTTTAAACAACATTATGTATTACATAATGTTGTTTAAACTGTTACATAAATGCAAGTAGCAGTAGATATTCACATCATGATCACTGTAACAAAAGCCAAGTCAAAATCATTTGGCAAGACCTTACCTTGGCAGGTAGAATAAACCTAAACGAAATGGTTGCTAAAAGACTAGAGGGAAAGTGTTGGCAGATCCGGGTCAGCGAGCGACCTACTAAGCCTCATGGATAAGACCTGGGTGGGTCTGAGCCAAACGGTTAAACCCAAATATTTTGAGTTAATATTTTGGATGGTTCGACGTCTATACTCGGCAGTGAGTTCATATAATATCGAGTGACAGGGGAAAATAACAAAGAATTCACATATTTTTAAAATATTATAAGCATTAACGCATGAGTTACGTTTTTCTAAGGTAAGAAAAAATCGAATCGAACCGAATTCGAATCCAGAGGCCGCTGGTTCAAATACCGCTCGCGGTTCGAATTTTTCTTTCCATGGAAAATCTTTAAATCTTTCACAATAGCGTAAGTCAACTGGGCGATATTTTTGTGGACACATTAATTAAAATTTTAATAATAATAAAATGGGGGTTATTTGGGAAGGTATCTTCTGTTACAGTGCCCCCTCACAGAGAGAAGGCTTGTGTCTCAGCAGCTGGAACATTTATAGGCTGATGATGATGATGATGGTGGTCTTTTGTTAATGTTGTAAAATATTTAGGTAACAGCTATATATGTAGACGGAAATCTACACATCAGCGACTAGATTGTGCGTCAATATCCGTTCCACCCTTTGTACCATTAGTTGGTCTCAATTTACAAACCAGTGAACAATTTCCTTTTCTAGCACGTTCTTATCAAATATCCGGAAATAAGATACTCCTTTTTAAATGGTTTATTACACAAGATATATTATGGCTTCCTTTTTATATCATACATTGGTCTCGTAGAACTGCGACTACCGGTTTTTTCTATTCGATTAACTCTGTAACTATAAGCAGGCCGGAGTTTGGAAGTTCGCGGTATACTACCCCCGTAGCTCAGAAAGCACCTTAAGGCGTTAGTACTGCGCCTGTTCTCTCTCTCTTTGTGTCGGATTGCCTTCCATCAGACTATTTATACAAAGGAATAGGGAGTGCACCTGTCACTGCGCACACATTATTTCGTGCACTGTGATATCTTGCGCGCAGAGGGCTATTCTTCCCTTAGATCGTCCGCCGTGGCCGAAATCGGTCAGGAGGACTATTATTCTATAATTATATCAAAACCAACTTATCTTATAAAACAATAAGACGTGGACATCTCAGGACAGACATACGAGTACAACTTCATAAAATATGAAAACCACCTGGTCCGTTTACGACATGATCCCGATCGGATATTTCAATCCACTTGAACTGTGCTCGTTGGATAATGAACTCAAGTACAGATAAAATATGGACGGAATTGGATTGATTCAAATTCCAATCGTATCAGGCGGTCATTCGTGTAAGTTGTAGGGGTGCGTGCTTTGAAGTTCTCGTTTTCTTTTGTAATCGCGGAGATTTATTTAAATTGTTTTGAGGGATGACCTTCTTCATCCCTCATATATAGGGTGACTGGTAATTAGTGTACGATACTTAAACACGTGATTGTGCTCATGATAACAAACAATTTTTATTAGTGGAGCAAAGCCGAAATCGTGAAAAAAATATCAGCTGTTCAGTACATTAGACAAACATAAATTTACTGATCAGCTGTTTTTTTTTCGCGATTTCAGGTTTATTGCCGTCGTAAAAGTTGTTGGTTATGATGAGCACAATCACGTGTTTAAGTATCGTACACCAATTACCAGTCCTCCCATATATCAACGAACTAAGTATGATTATAACGTCTATTTTCCATATACTTTATAGGTAGGATCATATCCGCGTTTGGGGTTCAAACCCGCAACACACTGCACAGCGGTCGATCGCTCAGTCACTGCACCAATCGTGTCGTCGTGTTACTTTGCACTAAGCTTGTTAACGTACAAAAAAACGGATCTACCAACACTCCGCCATCTTTAACCACTACATCATCATCAGCCTATAATGTTCCCACTGCTGGGACACAGGCCTCCTCTCTTGGAAGAGGGAGTGGGCCATAATCCGCCACGCGGGCTCAGTGCGGGTTGGCAGATGTCACATGTCTTCGAATTTTTGGTTCTAGGACATGCCGGTTTCCTCACGATGTTTTCCTTCACCGTTTTGAGAGCAGTGGTAATGAAATAAATTATACACAGAAATACGCCTGGCGGGGTTCGAACCCACGACCTACAACTCGTAAGTCGGGACCGATACCACTGGGCCACCACTGCTACTTACTTAACCCAAACCATAATACAAATATCATAATCATAAAAGAATCCGCGACAGCCCTAACATGTAACGTATAATATCTGTAGTACGGAAGTTCCCATCTCCCTGAGATCCGGACCGAACGGCTACGGTAAATCAATCCGCCATTTTTGTCTTCCATCTCGTATTTCATATTTACCTCGACATTAGTGTAAATGTGTATTTGCCGCAGGAAGCTGTAACACAATTTTGGGAACACCCCTTTGTTTTCTTGTGCATGGTTTTCTTTATTTTTTTCTTTCTTTCCTTTTTATTATTTATTCATGACTGAATTGTTTTGTGGTGTTTCGTTCTTTCAATTGATTTTGTTTTTTGGTTAATTTATTGGGAATGTGTGTTTTATTTAGTACTAGTGTTTGCCCGCGGCTTCGCCTGCGTTAATTTAGAATTTGAGAAACAATACGGATCGTGTAAGTGACGCCATCTGGAATATGAACGTAATCGTTTTCTTGCCAACAGCTCTCTTCTGTTATTCGGGATGAAAGATACCCTATATCCGTGTCTATACTCCTGACACCGTATATGCTAAATTTTGGGACGATCGATTCAGTAGGTAGTAATGCGTGAAAAGGTTAAAAAACAAACATACTTGCATTTTTATTATTAGTTTAGATCAATAATGTTATACCTAGGTACATAGTTTGCATTGGATACATCCTTATTTGAGCGACATTAATTTCAAAGTTCCGTGTTTATCTTAAACATTAGACTATCATTTTTTGGTCGATTTCAGTATCGCTGCTAATTGAACGTACGAAAGCATTGCTCTTCTCCCTTTAGCATACCGCGTGATACCTAAAAAACAACTAATTATTTGACTCGATGAGTACAACTTGTCGTCATTTAAAACAGAATCTATGCACTGGTTTGAGCACCAATTCAAAACATAAATAAACACAAAATAATAGAAACAGTGATTGTTTTCGAATCTTTAAAATTCCTACACCTCGAAACAATTACAATTTAAAAAAATATCCAACTTACAACCTACAATTTAAATCAGTGTAGATTTATATGCAAGAGAACTATTGAAAAAAAAATAGTAATAAATTAAAATTGCGAATAATATTGAAATAAAAGTATGCACATTTTTTTTAATTATTTGACACTCTTAGGACAAATAAAAAGAAAAAAAAGAAACACAAAAAGTGAAAAAGAAAATTGCAAAATTTGATCCTGAGACCCCTTGCACGAAAGTCAAGCAGGTTACTAACCAGACTGGCTAGTAGGCTGACAGTAGTTTTCAAATAGCGGTTCTTATACAAATGTCAACAATGACTGAAAATCAACACATTATAACATTGCTAATCCCCCAAGGAGAATAGCGTAATTATACATATCCTATTAATTGAAGAGCATTTTAAGGAATATTTGAGGAAAAATTGAATAAATAATATCCAGTGGTTTAGCTTCCAACTCCAAACAAACATTTAAAAACAACAAAATTCAAAATTGCTTATCTCCCAGGGAAAATAGCGTAATAATACATAGCCTATTAACAGAAGCATATTATTAGGAATATTTGAGGAAAGCGCCGATCGGCGCCCTTTTTATACCCCAGCCAGACCCACTAGATGTTTCTAGAAGGTGGTCGAATGTTCTGGAAACATCCATATACTTCGACATACCTCCTGGAACATTCTAACAATATGTATAGCTTGTCTCTCAACGACATACAGAATATTGCAGCAAAACATACCTGCTTTAGGTGAGGATACTTAAATGAGTTTGTGAGCTATCTCACAGAGGAAATGTGAACATGATACTCTTGAACAGCAGATTATACTTCACAGATGAAGACACAACATGAGAATACAGAAGTTCTACTTCACAGGACCAGTGAAAACAGATGAAATACGTGATCCTTCAAGCTATACGTAAAGTATAATTAGACCTCGCTTTGTATGGTCTTCTTTTACAATGAATGGTCAACATCAACTGGTTTTGAATCGCTTGTAGGTATGACATATACGCTCAAGCTACAATCGACTTGCAATATTGAGGACTGCTCAAGTGCGCAGTGACAAGTGGAAAGAGTTATTTATCACTAGCGGTTCACAGTGGCTTCGCCTCTCTACAACTCAAAAGATATCCCATGCGAGGATAAAATCGGGTTTAAAATCTTATGTTTATTCAGGTTATAAACTATCCGTGTACTATATGTCATGCAAATCTGTTAAGCAGTTTTTACGAAAAGAGTAACAAACACCCATCCGTCCTCACAAAACTTTTGCATTTATTATTCCACCCTCGAATTCGTCTATCGTAATAAATTTTCGTCAATCTATATAAAACCGTTATGTACTATTTACTTAAACAATCCGCAATAATTGCACTATCTTTTAGTAATAACCGTACAAAAGTCGTTCAGTAGTTACATACAGACAGACAGTTTTGGAGACTTTTGTAAAGAATGTAAAGAAATGAGAAAGATCTTACCAATGAGAGATATAAAGCCCGTTTACCTATACAGGGTGAATACTTCAACTGGGCGTGGATGGCTATCTTTGAAACTATGAGGAATATCGAAAAACGTTGAAAGGAGTCTCGAGGCCGATTTTGACGAAAACTAAAACTGAATCGTTGGATTTTAGAAAATTCAATAATTCTAGCCAGGAATCGAACCCGCTGATTTTGGAAAAAAAATCACATCCTGTATTATTACACCATTCGATAGTGTTGCTAATAAGGATCAATTTCTGGGAAGTAACCATATACGGCAAACTTAAGGAAAATGTCTAATTATGAAAAAAACTGATCAATCTCAAGGCAATGACTGTATTCGAAACATAGGTTTATCGTTTCTTCTTGGAAATAATGATATTTTTTGTTCAATTCAATAATTGCGTATTTCTGAATAAAGTGCAGTTGTTGAGGCGTCAAATCCAGTGAAACATTGAAAACAACGAAATTTTGTAATTTCGAATAGATTTATGGCTCAGTTGAAGTAAAGTTGAAGTAAAGTGACATAGAAAAATAGCAGTTTTATAAAAATATGCTGTTTCCTTATGTTTGCCGTATATGGTTACTTCCCAGAAATTGATCCTTATTAGCAACACTATCGAATGGAGTGATAATACAGGGTGTGATTTTTTTTCCAAAATCAGCGGGTTCGATTCCTGGCCAGGATTATTGAATTTTCTAAAATCTAACGATGCAGTTTAAGTTTTCGTCAAAATCGGCCTCGAGACTCCTTTCAACGTTTTTCAAAATTCCTCATAGTTTCCACGCCCAGTTGAAAAATTCACCCTGTATATTATCTTATATATAAAATTTCCGTGTCACAATGTAAGTTACCGTACTCCTCCGAAACGGCTCTACCGATTTTTACTAAATTTTATATGCGTATTCAGTAGGTCTGAGAATCGGCTAATAACTATTTTTTTTTTAATTTATACGGCAAAACAACGTTTGCGGGTTCAGCTACTTTCTCTATAATATAACAAGTGCGTGTCGGGCCACGCACAGTGTAGGGTTCTGTAGTTGCCCATCAAAATACTTATGCGAATTAACTAAACTGATTCGCTGAATTTAATTTTAAAGAGAAGAATTTTCAAAATCGGTCCAGGAGTCTTTGAGAAATCGGGGAAAATACATAAAAAAAAAGATTACGACGAATTTAGAACCTCCCCCTTTTTTTGAAGTAAGTTAAAAATAGTTGACGATAAAAACCTACCTATCCCCAAAAACATACCGTAAAAACATACCTATTACAGCTGTAAAAATAAAGTTGACAAACTTACATTTGCAGTTGAAGAGCATGTTCTCCGATACATTTTGTTTAGGAAAATATGTTATCCAAGTACATTTTATAAGTTGGTCGACTATTACTCGTAAAGTTGTAAAGCCTACTTAGTCATGATAATTTTCTTTTAAACTTCGTTATATATACTACTATTGTGAATTTTTTCACACCCCCAAACATAACCGTTTAGCTGGTAGAGGGGGGGACACTCGAGTCGAGCAAAATTTAGCACTTTAAAGCTTAATATTTCACAAACGAATTTTTTTATCAAAAAATTGGTAGTGGAAACTATCAATATTTTTTAAAGACCTATTCAATGATACCTCACACTAAGGGGTACGCGAGAAAAAAAAAAACATCCCCTCTTTACGTGTACAGGAGGTACCCTAAAAAAAAATATTTTACGAGATTTTATTTTACCACTTTTTCGGCACAACAAATCCGTATATTTACACCAAATTACAGCTCTCTAGTACTGTGCGTCTCTGAGCTAAACTGCGGACAGACGGGCGGACGGACGGACGGACGGACATGGCGAAACTATAAGGGTTCCTTGTTGACTACGGAACCCTAAAAATCAATTGTTGTTCGATAGTCTCGCTAAAACTCGAGAACAGCTGGACTGATTTGGACAATTTTGGTTTTTAATTATTTTTGGAACTCCAGGGAATTTTTAAAAGGTGATTTTGATACGGTACGAAGTTTGCCGAGTCAGCTAGTCATAATAATATAAAAAATAACACTAACTCTATTGCAAACACTATAAATATACATGTATTGGGCAGTCCATGTACAAGATCAGTGTCGGAATCACATAAATTTGTCAAAGGATGATTGATGTCTTGGTGCGGCGGCTTATCTCTAGCCACAGGCTGTGCGAATGTGCGCCCACTACTCCATTGCTGTAGGCAATTAATCGAACCAACACTAACGATGTAAAAGTATCTCTGTTATAGAATTTGAGAAGAGATTTTCAATATTAGTATAATAATATTAATTAATCAGTATAATTATATTTCGACTGGCCTGTTGGTCTAGTGGTTAGTGACCCTGACTGCTATATATGCCGGGGGTCATGGGTTCGATTCCCACCCAGGACAAATGTTTGTGTGATGAGCATGATCATTTGTTCTTTGTCTTAGTGTAAATTTATCTATATAATATATATGTATTTAGAAATACTTATGTATGTTTATCAGTAGTCTAGTACCCATAACACAAGCTCTGCTTAGCTTGGGACTAGATGGCGTTGTGTGATAGTTGTGGAATATATATTATTATTATATTTAAAAAAATACGAGTAGCACTCGGGGACTGCCGCGGTAAAGCTATTGCATAGCATTTTTTATCAAAATGCAATGTTTTTTTTAGGCTATTGTCAGCCATATGTTTATCAAATGAAACGTCAAGAAAAATAAACATCGTGCCGAGGTCTGCCGAACTGAAACAACGTTAGACGATGCGGGGTGTTGTAAATTAAAATGTAATTATGAAAGGTACAATTTTATAACGTTTTTATTTTAAAAAGTACAATAAATTGCTAAAGAAATTGAAGAGGGTAAAATGGTCGCGGGACTGTGTTATCAGTTGACCATGACCCTTGATCTTATAGGGCTATTTAAGGATCACCGTGGATCTTAGTCAGTCCGAGTCTGACGGTTCCTTTCGTCTTGCCCGGCGCGGGAGGACTCATTTAATGATTTAAACACGATATAAAGAGGGTACAAAATAAATTCAAGTCAAAAGATAAGTGATTTACCCAAAATTGTGTTTTTTTCTGGACCATTTCTGGGAACTTAGTACTGATGGAGATATTATTGACAATTTCAGACCATTTCTTGGAAGTTTATATTGATGGAGACAAGACAATAGTTATTTGTTATGCAAGGCTGCAAAGTTGATTTTTGTGCGCGAGTACTTGAATTGAAAACTGAGAGAGCGAAGGATTCTAAGATTGAACCGCGAGAGAAACGAGCGGTTCAAATATAGAATCCTGAGCGATGCGAAGTTTTCAAAAGTACGAGACGCAGAAAAACTTTGCTGCCGAGTGCAACACACAACTTTTCACCTCACACAGCGAGGAAATGGTAGGTGTAAGAGAAACAGCTTAAACAATTTACTATATAAGTATTTATTTATTCATTTTAGAAATTATTAAAAGTAAAATTACTACAATTGTTAATACTGAAAGTTAAATGTTTTTTTGGAACATTAATTAATACTTGTGTTTGTCACTTGTGTGTTATTATTACGTAAATTTGCGGAAAATTGCTCAAATTCATTGGATTCCATTGTGAATGTTGGAGACAGAGACAGATATAAGGCGGTTCGAGACGATTTTCTGGAATTTAAAAACTCAAACTTACCTACGACATCAACTACTTAACACTAATGTTCAGAAAAAAAAAAAATAGGTTGGTGCACTGACATGTAGTGGGGGCGGCTCACCTGCCAGTGTAGAAAATAATTGAATACAAGACGTGTTCGATTTTTAAACAACACTTTGTGCTCTAGAGCACAAAATGGAGTTTTGCGCTCAGATTTTGAATGAGAAATAGAATCTTTCCGAGCGGGTGAGGTGAAAATATTGTTTTATAAAACATTTTTGGTCTATTTTTAATTTCGGTACGGTATCTGGGATAATTTTCAACCAACTTGCAAGTGAAGCCTTTAGTAATGAAATGATTACATCAAGCACTAATATTAATAGATAATAATAAAAAAGTAACAGTACAGTCAGCATCAAAAGTTGCTTACCACATTCAGATTTTCAAAATCCCTGTACACCGTATTATTACGTATTATTAGGGTGTACAGCGATTTTGAAAATCTGGATGTGGTCAGCAACTTTTGATGCTGACTGTACCTAACACAGCTTTCAAATTAAATTAGCTTTAAAGCACCTATTAAATGAGATAATAATTGCTGTAATAATACTAATTTCAACAATCTGAAGGCTAATTCACGTAATTTTATGACGCGCCGATGAAGTAGTAGTGTAGTTGCAGTTAAGTTCACGTTCGAGTGATAAACGGTATGTAATCTTTGAACTGCGCGTAAGCTGCGCGTGAACTGCACGTCATACTGTACGACAACCAAACCAGGAGAGAAAAATTATTGGCCACTGAATAATCGAATGGAATCGATTACATTTCAATGAATATGACATTAAAACTGCACGTTGATCGAATTGAAACTTGTATACTGTCATTTTGAAACGTCAAACGAATAGTAGAATACCGATCGTGTTGCGATCCAAAGATCCAAAACACGCACGCGTGACGCGAACGTGACGCGAGCGTGTCTGACAGCGAAAGAGAATACGAAAAGCGTTGTTTTGATCGAAACTTAACTGCAACTGCACTGCAACAGCACTTCTTTAGTAACGTGAATTGCCCTACAGACTTTAAAACACTCAATGTTAGCGGCGTTATAATTGCTAAGCAAATTGCAAATAATAATAATGTAATATTTGCATACAGTGATTAGATTAGTAATCAAATTCAAAGGATGACACGTAGCGATTACGCTACGAGCTACGCCGTAGCAGTACGTAGCCGCCGCGTAGCAGCGTAGCACTACGAAGTTTTGAATGAAATGAGTTTTTAATTCATTTCGTATAATTTTGTCATTTTCGTTTATGTTTTTCATACTTTAAAATTTCCATATTCACATGCGCTTCGAGAAGAAATTAAAAATTCGTGAAGCCATTTTATTTTAATCAAAAAATGATTATATTTTAGTGCTACGCTCGTCACTGTAATGAAATATCGATTATGCAATGCAATATGCATTTTTGTTCCATTGATTGCCCTGCTTATGCAAAATGGCGATTTCAGACTAATTATATTGAAGACTCGGTTTCCTTAGGTTATTTTTCTTCGTCGTTGTCCAAGATAAAGTTTAGAAAGTACATTTGAATTGGAAAAATCTCACAGGTATTTGCCCAGATTTGAACTCACAACCTCTTGTATAAGAGTCGTCTCTTATAAGGTCCAAATCCCAGGGATAGTACGACATTATTTAACATAACCGACTTTAAAAAGATTTTTCACGGTATTTACCTTCTTTGTCTATGCATCTACACTTTCAAGTAAAATATTATGTAAAGTATACTAATATACTAAGCCCCTTCGTACATAAGGCGACGCAAGTCTCCGATAAGTTACGACTGTGTCTGTAAGCGAACATCTATGGATTTGTTTAGCGTTAGTCACCTGGATTCCAAAGTCAAAAGAAAGGGCTTAATAGTACCTGTATATAGGTTTTCCGCCTGTAGCCTTCCCCGCTCTGAACCACAGCACCATGTAAACCCTGTCCTCGTTAGTGTCGGGTGTGACGTCACACGGCAGTGACGCCGTGCGCCCCAGCACCGCGTCAACGTCCACCGTCGACACTGCAACAATGGAAACACATAAATTTAGACACAAGAAAAACTTGAAATACCAGCGTCAAAATGAAAAGTTTTATTTCAATACGTCGCAAAACTATGTTTATTTGCCTTGTTTTTAAAAGTTTCTCTACATTAGGAATTTCCTCTACATCGTGGGTTTGTTTACAAACATTTGAATTCACATACACAAACACTTAGACCTGAAACAACTACTTGCAGATCATCAAATATACAAATATTTGTTCCGTGCGACCCGTGCAGTCCAATCATCCAATTATTTTGCCAACCAAAACAAAATATACACCTTTACTTAGTAATCTATAGTATAGATTACTAAGTAAATAATGTTTACCTGTTCATAAAATTAGTATAGATTCTATACTAATATTATGAACAGGTAAACATTATATATTTTGTTTTCAGGGGGTAGTCTCAGGAAAGAATGACCTAATTTATTTCTTTTTCAGGTAGGGATAGCTAATCACAATTTTCGTCTAGTAAGGCGGAAAAAAATGATAACGTAGGGTTAGCGATGGGTGATCGGGTCCGAAACCTCACGTGACCAAAGACGCGGGCAGTAGTTATTTTAATGTAACATGTTTAATTTTGTGAATTTAACCATTAAATAACATATTCACTTATCTAAGATTGTAAAATCTAAAAAGGCTATTAATATAACATGAAAACTGAAGGAAAATGCTCAAAATTGCCGAAACAAAATGGACAAAACATTGCTCGTTTTGTCAAACTCTCGGTTAGGCACCGAGTATTTAAAAAATGAGAGCAGTGGTGGCCCAGTGCTATCGGCCTCGACTTACGAGTTGTAGGTCGAGGGTTCGAACCCAGCCGGGTGCATTACTTTGTGTAATTTATTTCATCACAACTGCTCTCAAAACGGGGAAGGAAAACTTAGTGAAGAAACCGGCATGTCCTAGAACCAAAGCCGCTTTTTCCAACCGGCAGTCGCCGCATTGAGCCAGGGGGGCTCACGTACCCGTGACGAGGAGTCGCTGGATCAGTCCAGCACGTCCAAGTCACCGGTACCAAACGAGCGGGCACAGAGTGCCGCTCCGCGTAAGGAGGGGGCGATGGTGCTCGAGTCGGATTCCGACTCGGCATCAGACGCCACGAGCTTCCAGAGCGTAGGCTCTGGAAGTACAGCGAGGAGAGATGAAGGGAGCGCCGGCAGGAGGAAAGAGTTCCTCAAGCGCTCCCGGGAAGAAATCTCGTCCTCCGAGGAGGGTCCTGCCTCGGGCCGGAAGATCCCGACGAGTGTGCGGGGTAAAGGCCGAGGCGGGACGTGCGGCAGAGGGCGGGAGCTAGATCCCTCTGTCGAGGTAGAAAGAAGGGTGCAGGACGCCATCCGCACCCTAGGCAAGCATGGCGGGCCCGGTAAAAAGGGCACTAAAGACCGGGCCATGATGAAGGCCAAAGAGGTAATCATGGCGGCGGTGCTCAACCGGCCTCCTCCGGCATCGACAACATCGGACGAAATGTCCCAAATGCGGGAGGAGGTCGCCAAACTGACGGCGGCGATGGATGTTCTCCGGAAGGAGAACATCCAGCTGAAAGCGGAGCTGGCCGGACTGCGGAAGGGAGGCCGCCAAGAGGAGGTCCCGCAGACGCGAACGCAGACGCAGGCATAGACGCGGCAGAAGGAGCCGCCGGCGAAGCCCGCACCAATAGACGACAGCAACGCTGTCTTAAATCTGGTGCGGCAGGAGCTGGCGGCCTTCAACCAGCGCTTTACAGTGCTGGAGAACCGCGTCTTGTGCCCCCCGCTCGCGTCATCCTATGCGGCCGTAGCGGCTTCCGCGCCGCCCAGGCCAGCCCCGGAAAAGCGGGCCGCGGCGAAATCACAGGCACCGCCCAAACAGGCCACGGGAAGAGCGGCTCCGGCGGCGACGGCACCGGCTGGGGCGAAGGCGGCCCCGCAGAGCTCGGCTGCCTCAAAAAAGAAAAAGGGTGTTCCGGCGGCGGCGGCGGCGAGCCAGCCGTCCCAACCTGTCCCGCCTACGCAGCCCTCGCGTCCTCCCCCAGCCGATGCCGAATGGCAGGTGGCGGGAGAGAGCAGGGCCGCGAAAAAACAAAGGCGGCGACAGCGACGACGGCAGCGCAAGCGAACCGTCGCGGCGAGACTCCGCGCCCCCAAGACCGCGGCTGTAGTGATCACTCTACAGCCGGACGCGGTCAAGAGGGGCGTGACATACCGCGACGTGTTCGCGAAGGCGAAGGAGGCGGTGAACCTCCGGGAGCTAGGAATCGACGGGGGCCTCCGGGTGCAAGTCACCGCGACGGGGGCCAGGCTGCTGTCGATTCCCGGCGCCTCCAGTGGTCCGACCGCTGACGCTCTGGCCGAACGGCTAAGAGCGTCCTTAGATGCGGAGGAGGCTCGGGTGTCCAGGCCCGTAAAGCGCGCAGATCTGCGCATAATGGGCCTGGACGACTCGATCTCGGAGGGGGACGTGGTGGCCGCCGTCGCCAGGGCTGGGGAATGCCCTGTCGACCAAGTCAAGGCTGGCACTCCCTTCGCCCGGACTTCGCGGGGCTGCTGTCGGTGACAGTGAGCTGCCCCGTGCCGGCGGCTAAAAAGATAGGGGAGGGCCGAAGGCTCTTGGTCGGCTGGGTGTCCGCGCAGGTGAAACTGCTGGAACCCAGGCCTCTGAGGTGCTTCCGCTGCCAAGTGGGTAACCACACGGCATGCAAGTGCACCTCAGAGGTGGACCGCAGCGGCGACTGCTTCCGCTGTGGTCGGTCCGGTCATAAGGCCGGCTCTTGTAACGCCCCGCCGCACTGTTTCCTATGTGCGGCGGCTGGTAAGCCGGCCGAACACCGGGCAGGGGGCAAGTCCTGCGCCCCGCCCGCCAAGACCAAGAGCAGAGGTAGGCCCTCTGCCACCGCTGTCCCCGCTACTGCCGCCGCCGCCGCAGCTCCTGCTGCCGCCGCCGCCGCCGCCACCGCCGCCGCCGCCGCCGTCGCCGCCGCCGCCGCCGTGGCCACGCCCCCGCAGGGGGCCCTGGAGGAGGACGCAATGGATTCAGATTAATGTCTCCATTGCGCTTCCTCCAGGCGAACATCAACCACTGCGCCGCTGCTCAGGATCTTTTGCTCCAGAGCATGGCGCAGTGGTTGATCAACGTCGCCGTGGTCGCCGAGCCGTATTTTGTCCTGCCCAGGAATGACTGGGTAGCGGACCTGGACGGCTCGGTGACCCTAATTTCGTCGGCCGCCGCCGGTACCCCGCCCCTCGATCGTGTCGAGAGAGGGCACGGGATTGTCGCAGCCCGGTTCGGGGAGATCGCCGTGGTAGGCGTTTACTTCTCCCCGAACCGATCTATCGCCGAGTTCCACGACTCCCTAGAGGAGCTGGGAGACGTCGTCGTCGCCCTCGGTTCCCTCCCCGCGCTTGTCCTGGGGGACTTCAATGCCAAAAGTCCGGCTTGGGGTTCCCGGAACACGGACTATTCGCGGGGCAGGAAGCTCGAGCGCTGGGCCCGTGCGCATGGCCTGGTGATCGAGAACCGGGGTTCCGTCCCCACGTGCGTGCGGTACACGGGCGAGTCGGTGGTGGACCTTACGTTCGCCACCCCCAGCCTGTCACCGCGCGTCACTGGCTGGCGCGTTGTGGAGGAGGTGGAGACCTATTCCGACCACCGGTATATCCGGTTCGACGTCTCCACCCAGACCTCAGACGCGCCGGTCTCAAGTGGACGGAACCTAAGTGGTCCGCGATGGGCGCTGAAGCAGCTGGACCGGGAGCTATTCCTGGAAGCCTCGATCGTGCAGGCCTGGGTGTCACCACCGGACAGGCCTGCCAATATAGACGACGAGGCTGAGTGGTTCCGGGAGGCCATGTCGGAAATCTGTGACGTGGCCATGCCCCGGGTCCGGCAAGGACGCGCCCGGCGTCAGTTGTACTGGTGGTCAAGCGAGTTAGCAGCGCTGCGCGAAGCGTGCGTTGCTGCGCGCCGCCGGTACACCAGATTCCGCAGGCGCCGCACCCGACCTCCGGATGCGGCGACTGTAGAGGCGGAGCTGTACGAGGGCTACAGGGCAGCGAAGACCGCCCTCCGCGACGCGATCTGGCGGGCCAAGGAATTGGCCCGCGAGGAGATGCTGGGGACTCTGGACGGGGACCCATGGGGCCGCCCCTACAAGTGGGTGCGAGAAAAGCTCCGCCCCTGGGCTCCCCCGTTGACGCAGAGTCTCCGGCCTCAGTTCGTGGAGGACGTGGTGAGCGCCCTGTTCCCTTCGCGAGGGGAGGAGTTTGCTCCCCCGCCCATGGCTCCGTCTCCGACGGAATCTGAGGAGGAAGCTGACGCAAACGCGGACCACAGCGACGACGACGTCTACGACGCTCCAGAGGTGACCGAGGTAGACCTGAGAGTGGCGGTACAACGGCTCAAAGCCAAAAATACCGCCCCAGGACCCGACGGCCTGCCAGGAAAAGCCTGGGTCCTGGCCTTCGGGACTCTCGGGCCTCGACTAGGGGGGCTCTTAAGCGCGTGCCTGGAGAGGGGCCGGTTCCCGCTTCCTTGGAATACGGGGAAACTGGTCCTGATCCAGAAGCCCGGGCGCCCTGCGGACTCTCCGTCCGCATTCCGGCCCATCGTGCTGCTCGACGAGGTGGGCAAGCTCTTTGAGAGAGTCATTGCAGACCGCCTCGCCGGGCACCTGAATCGAGTGGGCCCGAACCTGTCGGAGAGCCAGTTCGGCTTCCGCAGGGGGCGCTCGACGGTGGACGCAATCATGCGCGTGAGAGCCCTCACGACGGGGGATGCAGTAGCCCGGGGCAGGGTCGTCTTGGCGGTGTCTCTGGACATCACCAATGCCTTCAACACCCTGCCCTGGAGTTGCATCAGGGAGGCACTCCGGTATCACCGGGTGCCGACCTACCTCCGCCGAATAGTCGAGGACTACCTGACGGACAGAGCCGTCATCTACCCCGGTCACCGGGGAGAGTGGAACCGGCGAGAGATGTCGTGCGGTGTTCCACAGGGTTCGGTCCTGGGACCGCCCTTGTGGAACATCGGATACGACTGGGTGCTGCGCAGCGACCTCCCTGACGGCGTCAGCGTAATTTGTTACGCTGACGACACGCTCGTCCTTGCACAGGGAGAGTCGCACCAGGCGGCGGCCGACGTGGCGACGGAAGCGGTCGCGACAGTCGTCCATAGGATCCGGCGGTTGGGACTCGACGTGGCGCTGCACAAGACGGAGGCCATGTGTTTTCATGGCAGCCGTAACGCGCCACAGTCGAGTTACAGCATCACGGTGGAAGGAGTTCCAATCGGCGTCAAGGGGACGATGAAGTACCTGGGACTCGTCCTCGACAGCCGGTGGAACTTCAGGGAGCATTTCCTGAGTTTGGCCCCAAAGCTGAACCGTGCAGCAGCCGCCCTCAGGCGACTCCTGCCCAATCTCAGCGGGCCAAACGCTTCCTGCCGTAGGCTGTACGCTGGTGTCGTGCGGTCCATGGCCCTCTACGGGGCCCCTGTGTGGGCCCTGAGCATCCGGACGCGACCACAGAAGATGGTCGCATGCCAGAGGGTCATGGCTATCCGAATGATCCGGGGATACCGCACGATTGCCGGCGAATCGGCCAACCTGCTTGCCGGATTGCTGCCCTGGGATCTGGAGGCGACTGCCCTCCAGCGCGTCTATGAGTGGCGCGTGGAGGCGCAGCGCCGGGGCGTGACCCCGCTGCCTCGTGAAGTCGAGGCGCGGCGAGAAGACCTCCGGCGCGATCTCAGGGCAGTATGGAAGGAACGACTGTCGCGACCGACGGCCGGGCACGCCGCAATTGCGGCGGTAAGACCCCTCTTTGAGGAGTGGCTGGAGAGAAGTCATGGCGTCCTTACCTTCCGCCTGACGCAGGTCCTCACCGGGCACGGGTGCTTCGGGAGGTACCTGTGTCTAATGCGGAAGGAGGAAACGTCTGGGTGTCACCACTGCGAAGATCGCCCGGAGGACACGGTGGAGCATACGGTGCAGGACTGCCCAGCTTGGGCAGTGCACCGACGTGTCCTCACGGCTGCGATAGGCGGAGACCTCTCGCGCCCGGCATTGGTTGCGGCCATGCTGCGGGGCGAGACGGAGTGGGAAGCGGTCGCCTCCTTCTGCGAAGCAGTAATGCTCGCGAAGGAGGAGGCGCGCCGCGAGCGAGAGAGGACAGAGTCCTCCCTCCGCCCCAACCGCGGTGTAGGACGCCCACGGCGACGGACGTCGCGAGACGATCTCCGGCCACCGCAGGCGCGGGCATGCGGGCAGCGAGTAAAGGGCAACTCGCTGCCCGACCAAGGACCATGCCCGGGTCGACGGCGCGTTGTGTCCCACGCGCGCCTCAAAGAGCGTCAGCACAATGACGGGGCCCCCCTCTCAGAGGGCCAAAGCCTGCCGGGGTCGCGGGATTATTCCCTTACCGTGACCCCGGAACATAACAGGCTATGAAGGACACCGTGGATTTTAGTCAGTAGAAGTCTGACAGTCCCTCCCGCCCTGCCCGGGGTTGGAGGACTCATTTGATGATTTTACCACGCTAAAAAAAAAAAAAAAAAAATGTCCTAGAACCAAAACTTTCGAGACATGTGACATCTACCAACCCGCACTCGGCCCGCGTCCCAACAGTGGGAACATTTATAGGCTGATGGCGTGATTTAACAAATAACAAACTAAAAACATTTTTGCAGACATACAATAATTGACTGGCTAAAACGTTTTAATCCATTACTATCAATACTGTTGGATACAATATTTTTTAACTGCCTGGCTTATTTTTAGTTAAAGTATAATTGCATTCAACGTGACAATGCTGCCAATCTTCTGGGCACCTTTCACAGTTACAGCTGTGTGGATGAATTTTTATTTAAGCCTTGTGTACTTTCCCTTTTTTCAGAAATATTTATTGAATGTAATTTTTTAAGTATTAAAATAATATAATTATATGGTATGAAGGATTGTAGCAGGTAGCGCTCTGTAGTTTGTGCCTACCCCCATGGGAAAAAGGCGTTTATATAATTATGTGTAAAATATCATTCAATTTTTAAGTATAAAATTGGATTTCCTTAAAAAAACTGTTAGTTAAGGTATAATATTGAGCGAATTCTCGATAAAGTGATGATTATAATGTTAGATGAAAGCTTAATTTTTTTTTAATAATAAGTAGGTAATTAATTAACCCGACTGCGGTAGTACCAAAATAAAGTTGTATATCTTGGACGAACTCTTTCAGTTTCAAATCAAGGAGCTTTTTCACCCCAATACATCCGTTATTAGAGACCTTTTTCCTTTCGAAAAAATTAGCCCAGAATACACCTTCACGGCTGCTCCCCCTGAAGTCTATTTTCAATTAAGGAGACATGGTTATTGTCTCAAGGACGGCTTCCAACGACCAATCACAGCTCATTGGCTTCGTCCTCACTCTAGACTTCTTAGTTAAACTTTAATTAATTTTAAGTCTGCCCGTTATAAAGGGTCGCATGTTTCTCCTTTTAGGTTCTACTCCTCATTATTTCTTTCATTATCCCTCCACCCTCCAAGCCGGCAGTGCTACCCACAAGCACATAGTGCGCGTTATTACATGTTATAATACAGTCTTAAGCCTCTCTGTACCCCTCAATAGTCGCCCTCCTGCGCCATAATTATACTATAACCGCCGTAAATTACACCAAGAATTTTCTCATACGTATACCTCTTCCGTTTGGTTAATTTAATACAAGTTACGAGCTTACGACCCCGCCGCATGAGCGACTCGACGAAAACTTATCACGAAAATTCCCTTTTATGAAAAACATAATTTTATTCACATTTTTGTTTTCTTTAGTGTCGCAAGGAGCGAGTGAGAATACACGTCGTTTGTTAGGTAATATCAACGAAATTGTGGTCGTACGTACAAGCTTGCTTCTATACAGCCCTCATACTCGTTAGATTAAAATGCATGCATACCACTGTACAGAGTAAAGCGCAGCGGACGAACGAAGCTAATTTCAGCACCCCAAATCGTCGACACAAAACATTCATGGATGGCGCTCTCGACTCGGAGAACACAGACCCTTCTTATAACTCCAAAAAAAAGAAAGCCTAAGTGAATATCACTGTTATTCTGTACTTACATCGTTACGATTCCTGGCTTCCCTTTCTCGAGGCGATAAAGAGCCCATGAATATAAATAGACGCAATATTAAAACGCTCCGTTTCCACACCGCATGAAATAATCTTCTTTTCTTTAAGGAAAAACTGTCACCGTGTTGGGGGCAAGTAATGTACACCATCAGTCATACTTAGAAGGAATTTTCAATTTACTCAGTGTGAAGACTACCCTAATAAAGACGGATTACTTGGTCTCGCGGTACCAGTCGGGTATCAATTTGCTTGAAGACCCGAGAGGTATTGTGCCCTCGATATATGTGTTGCGTACCGTTTTTATGTCCCAGACAAATTATGTACAATAGCCCTTACTGAGGAAACTAACCTTGGAACCTTGTCACAATTTATAATACGTCTGTGCCAAAACCGTAATATGTTTTTTATCATACAATCTTTACTACGTACCTGCTCTATTTTAACTGATCGTTACCTAAGTGATTTTCGTGGTAAAGTGGACTATAAAACGTGAGAATGTTCGTAGTTCCTATTAGGTTTAGTGACCCTTAACATATTGAAAGTAAGAAGTTACGTAAGCTTTATTATAAAAATCTTGGAAAATTTCGGCAGGTTTACTTAAAAAAACAGGCTTTGATATGACAATGAATATATTTTCAGCACAATTTATTTTTATTGATAGTGATTTAAACTTTTTATCTCAAAATGAATGCCCGAGAGAAAGGTACGGAAAGTTTTGATGTAAACAAAACGAAAGAGAGCAATCCGAGCTAGTCAAGGCGAGAGACGACGCCTCTCATTAAGATAAGAGCAAAGAAATGAAATTCCAAATCGGTCCCGCCCTTGTATTCCGGTGTCACCGTCGCGTTTTACTTGGTATAATTTCACAATAAAGCTGTTGTGACAAAGCCTCAAGTTTCGACGTTGAATGTCACGCATAATGTATCGGAAATATAAATTATATTAGATTGGTGGTTGGTTGTAATGGCGGGCTATAACGGGGCTGTGTAGATGTGTCGTGCTGGATGGTACTAAAGAATGGCAGCGCTCATTACAGCGGTGCCGAATGTGGCCAGTTGAGTGGTGGAGGCATGTCACGACATGCCACGCGCCACCACGTATGGGCCTCGCCAATCTGTGCACGTTTAATGTTCAACGCGATCAGAATATTTTGGCTCGGGGAACTGACTGCGTTTTGAAGACTGGGGATAGCTTTGGCTTTTAGACTTTGATTTCACTTGTATATCAAGTCTTTTAATGATATTAACTAATAATATTAATGTCATGGTCAGTATACTTATTAAATAGTGCCAAAACAAAAATTATAGCGTGGTGGGCACACCGATTAATTGACATATCTTTTATGAGTTAATAAAACGCTATTCTACCATAACTTGTATACGGCTTGACGTCACAAATTTTTCAATACTATAACTTAACTGTTTATTGATTTCGAAGCAACTAATAATCTAATTTTAACTTATAACTGAAAAACGATTGTGTTTTCGGGTCTGAATTCATTTATTCAGAGAAATGGTTTCATAGAATTATTGGTTCCTTGGTTGATGTCTGGTACTTATTTTAAGCGCCATTTATACTTATTAACACAGTTTAATAATTAAAAGTAGGCATCATAGCATAGTAGCCTCAGATCGTTAAATATTGTTTGAATATAGCCAATACTTCTTTTAATTTTTTCACTTTTTCCAACATATTTGCCGTCAAGGTGTAAGCTCTCTACAAACATATTTTCACGTGCAGGGATTCTCTTTAGGAGGGCTCTTTGATCAATTCTTGTCGTGCCAATAAACGTAAAGCAAAAACGGACGACCAAAATATTCCGAATTTCCCGACAACTTTTTAGCATTGCGTAGTATTTTTTTTCATAAATGTAACGTAAGGCCCACTCAAGGCTAACTTGCTTTATTAATTAACTTAAGGAAAGGAAAAACAAGATAGGAAAGCTATTAATTTTATTTGAATCATATTTCAAGATACTAAATTCGTACTGCGAGGTGTAGTAAAAGCTTACAACGTACTCAAGTATACTAAAAAGACGCTAAACTCTGGAAGGAAAGGAAGCTAAGAAAAGCTCTTACGTCTCTCGTTTTCTCAATATATCATATTTTTTCGCAGACTGAAGATATACGAGCGGTTGTTTCGCGCGTGACAGGCTTCCGGGGGTAATATTAATAAAATTATTGTGGAGACACGTCGCAAGCCCCGGGCCTGACCTACTCGACTCGCGCCAACTACTCGCTGTTGTCGACTGTACACAGCACACATGTGCACATTATTGCTCAGACGGTATGTACATTGCGACAAGTTTGACTGTAACTGTTACTGTTCCATTCACAGTACATCATATTGCGGAATAGTCTCGCAAATTACTGCTTTATATTCTGATATGAAGTTTACTTTTTTTAGACGTACAAATTAGACTAAAATTGCTATATTTTGGCGTGAAGTAAAACTTGTCGTTGCTTGCAAGTACGATGTGTTTCCATGAATTCTACCCAGTTGAATATTAAGCTAGGGGCTAAATAAAGGTCAACACGGACATTATGGGTTCTAGGAATCACTCGTTAGTAAGTTTACAGTAGCACGTTGTACAGTTACAAACACAAGAGTGTTAGGTAATAATGGCAGCGGGAGTGCGCGAGTTTACCGCGGTCTGAACTCGCGAGCATGACGCTAACAAATAATTTGCACTTTCATTAACGAGCATGTGCTGTTTTCTTGTACTTCAACTCACTGTAGTAATGATTTATTACCTAATAAAGGTTTTGTACTCATACAAATTACCTTAGTTACACAACTAATGTGTTTTAGCCGCGTAACAGCGATTAACAAACCGAATATGAATGTAAGTAAAGCTTTTTAGTTAACACTAACGATCTGCTAATTTGCCCTCAGCCATCAGAACCTAGGCTTCACATTTATACCTAAATAAAATGAGCAAGAAAAATGTAATAAACCGCCGCAGGCGAGGCAATATATCTAGTGGCAGATATTTATTATTGTCGTACATAGCGGCATCGGGCGCGCTCGATCATCGCCGATATCCAATTACATTAAAATTTCAATTCATTCATCACGGCCACAATGAGGGCTCGGAGCACTCTTTTCGGCTTCGTGCCCTTTGATTAGATTCGGTACCGAACAAACCCATCCATTGCGCGGCCACAAAAGGTTGCTGAAGCCACCTCAGTCGACTCTCTTTTTCCATTCGTTCCGCTGTCCAGAAATTTTCGCAATAAAATTAATCGTTCCAATAAAATTGGAGCCGAATAGAGCCACCCATGCATGAACACTTTTTAATTGGGTCGCTCTTTTTGCTCCTTTCGCAGCCAACCAAACGAGAAATCGAACTTGAGTAAGTCTCTCGTTTACATTTAGACATCTCGGCACTATTGCACTTTCGTGTTTCTCAAAATACGATTCGCTCTCGAAAAGTTGTTCCAGACTTGTGTAGCATACTCGAAGAATTAGCGAAGTTAAAGTTGTGGACTCAAAACTATGTATTAATTAACTTGCGAGTTGACTTTGAGTTATGTATAATATAATATGTGGAATGTATTCATTTAAAAGTTTTCTTTGTAGCCATTACGTACGCTTGAAACGACACATTACGTTCAGCGCTCTCAATCAAATATCAAAGTGAGCAATTTGTTGCGTATGAACGCAGCTCCCGACGGATTGCATAAAAATCAAACAAAAAAACATGGAACAACGATCTGTCGAACAAACGAAAATATATTTCCCCATTTTCATTTTCGACAAGCAATCGCGTTTAATGGGTTGAGCTCGATTCCCACTTGAGTTTGTTCGATTTTGTTTCATTTGATCGCTTCAACGATTCACCGTGAGGTGTGGCTTGGAAAGGCTATAAAAATAGTAATTTCATTAATTTACATGAATTAATAATATCGTGAATAGAACCTCGAACCCGTGGTTCATTTAGAAAATGTGTTGCTATTGAACAAAATAGTGGTTTGATACTAATTAGATGAAATTTTTAATGGACTGCTACACAATACTGTATGAAGTGGATGCCATTATGGTTCGGAGTTTGTTTGTATTGTTCTGTGGTCAGTTGTTACATTAATTTGATGGTTGGCCATCATTTAGTTTGTTAATGAATCACAATTTTGAACTAAATTTCATGATAAACAACTAATTTGACAACAAGAGCTACTTAAATTACATTTATTAAGAAGTCTGAATTAGAGTTAATATTTTTGGGACTTCCCATATCATAAAATTTAACCATTACTATGAATGCGTAAGGAGATGTATAGATGGATGTTTGTTACTATTTTACGCAACAGTTGACTAAACTCCAAGTAGACGAAGTCGAAGGCATAAGCAGTCATCATCATCACCTGGTTGGCCTTTTCCTGACTGTATTGGGGTCGGCTTCCAGTCAAACCTGATGCAGCCGAATATTAGAATTTTACATGGAGCGACTGCCTATTTGTGATTATTATTACCTCCATAACCCAGTATCTGGGAATACGATACCCCTTGGTACGAAACTAAACGCCCAAGGCATCGGATGTCGCGAGGCACTATCCAGCCACTGTGCGCTGTAGGCACGGGCCATGCGGACGGCGAGTAATGGGTATTTCCCCGTCCGATTATGGACCATTGCCAGGTCGACGGGTGTCGCGTTCCACACGCACCTCAAAGAGTTGTCAGCAATCCGACAGGACTTCATAGAAGTTCAAAGCCTACCAGAGTCGAGGGACTGTCTTAACAGAGCCTGTAGCCAAACGGCAAGCGACAATCGTTAACGTTCAGCAGTCGCTAATACATTTTCAACTTTATACCCCATCGCATAAAGTTGAAAATCTAGTAAAGACTGCTGAGCGATAGCGAACGAAACAAACGAAAACGATCTGTAATCTTTGATAGATTTTCAACTTTATAAAATGGGGTACCTATAAAGTTGAAAACGTATTAGCGACTGCTAAACGTTAGCGAATGTCGCTTGCCATTTGGCTATAGGCTCAGGTGACTTTGACTCTGAAACGTAAGGGACTTCTAAAGCAGTGTTTTTCAACCTTTTTCATGGCACGGCCCCTTTAGCACGAAGAAATATTTCGCGACCCCCCTATGCGTTGTTTATTTTTCATGTATTTTATTTTGTGTGACAAATTAATATTAAATCCAAATTAGTTATTCATTTTCATAAAAAAAATATTAGGTGTCCTTTAGTTAGCTAAACTATATTGTTTTTTTTTTAACCGCAGTAGCTTTTCCAACCTTTTACAACTCCCTTATAAAAGCTTTGCGACACCCCTAAATAGGCTTCGCTACCCCCAGGTTGAAAAACACAGTTCTAAAGGAACGCCATGGATTTGAGTCAGTACGAGTCTGACATTATCGCTGCGGAGCTACCCTGGGGGGAGGAGTCATTTGATAATAAAAAAAATGTAAATCATAATACTTAAGGCTGCATATTCTGAAAGTTGGCAACGTCGCAAAAAGCTGTCAAATATTTACAAGTTTTAATTAATTTGGCAAATTTTCTGTATGAAAACAAGAAGTATCGCTCTGTAGTGCACTAAAAAAATGATATAGGAATGCAATTAAAACACTGAATTTGATGTTGTAACCGTTTCCGGTGTATAAAAGGCATTTGGAAAGCTTCCAAATGCTTTTTCTACATCTAAAACTATATATTCGGTGTTACGATATTAATTATTGCATTCCCTTATCAATTTTTTAGTGCACTACAGAGCCATACTTCTTATTTTCATACAGTAACAATGCTAAATTAATTAAAACTTGTTAATATTTGACAACCATTTGCGACGTTGCCAGCTTTCGGAATATACGCTCTTAACAAGGATCGAAATAGGTTTAAAAGTCACTCCTAGGGCCATTTTCAAACCACTCAGATTTACAAACGAACCGAGTTTGTAAACAAACAACTGGATGTTTAGTGTAAAAATAGAATGTTCCATTGTTGGTACACCGACAGTTTAGTTTTATTTGACTGTTCCAGTAAATAGCTTTTAAAATAAATAGAAGGCCTTTATATCTTGTTTGTTTTTGTTTGATATATTATGATGGCGTCGTGTGTGCTTTTGGTACCTAATATTGATTTTTTTGGGTTACATTCCTTAAAAGAAAAAAAACAAATCATTTTGTTAGCCGTCCGTCTGTCTGTCTACGCACGAAACTCGTAATTGTGGCCGAAATCACAGGCGTTTTGTGTACCTTTTCACTTACGGACATAATATTCGTTTTGATTAGGAACTTAAAAATGATGACAACACAATTGGACATTCGTCCCTACTCCTGATTTGTCAAAACTCATGAATCCTATAATAATAAAGATATACTCTTTATTAAATCATTCAAATACGTGTAGTTTGAGGTACTTTCGTACGGGTCTGTATCTACCTTGATGGACTTAGATAGTAGACTCACTGGAAGGCGTAGAAATATCAATTAAGAAATTAATATCAATCAAAGTACTCAAGCCTGCAATCTCTAGGAGTAGAGACAACATGAGACAACATCTAAGTCAACAATTGACGGCACCGTTGACGCAGTGGTTGAGCGATTGAATGCGTTGCGTGTTGCGGGTTCGATTCAAATATTTTTATGATCCACAAATAGTTGTTTTGGATCTGGTTGTTTGTGTATCATCATCAGCCTATAATGTTCCCACTGCTGGGACACAGGCCTCCTCTCTGTGAGAGGGAGTGGGCCATAATCCACCACACGGGCACAGTGCGGATTGGTGGATGTCACATGTCTTCGAATTTTTGGGTCTAGGACATGCCGGTTTCCTCACGATGTTCCCCTTCACCGTTTTGAGAGCAGTGGTGATGAAATAAATTACACAAAGTAATGCGCCAGGCGGGGTTCCACGGAACCCACCTCAGATACTTTCCGGGAACCCACGACCTACGTACAACTCGTAAGTCGGGACCGATACCACTGGGCCACCACTGCTCATACCACTGGGCCACCTGCACTGCTCGATGCCCGATATTTTCAGTTTGTGAATATGTGAGTTTAAATGTTTGTAAACGTACACATGAGGCAAAGTAAATTTCTAAAGAGAAAAAAAAAACAGGTGGATAGATATTGGGAAGTTCATCTTACCCAGATCCTCGGCGTCCTCGCTCCACTCCCCCTCCTGAGCCCAGCAGGCTGCCAGCATCACTAGCAGCCGAAGCCACATCACTGAACACATGGTCACCAAACTCCTTTACATCACGGCAATCACCAACACGACCACAGACACAATTCTCTCTTCTTTTTTAAATTACACTTTTTTTCACACCGCCTCTGGCATTCTGCCAGTGTTTTGATTTGTTTGGTAATGTTCTTTTTAGTGACGTCACCATTTTCTTTTTTTATTTAAACAGCTGTATTTGGTGGATGGTTTTTCGATGTTCACTTGTTTTTGGTTATCTGTGAGAACAAAAAAAAATATTGATACTAAAATCAAATACGAAGAATGTTGGCTATAAAGTCCGCGCCACGCCTGAAGTCTTTTTGACGCCCTAGTGTCTTGAATAAATGCAATACAACATTACAATACAACATAATACACATCAAAAAAAGTTTGTGTATCGTAGGACTTCAGTCGTGTCGCGGACTCTATTTTAATCTAAACTTTTCTTAGAGAACTATTTTCCTTATTACATTTTCATAGACTGATATTTTTCTAACTAGAGACGTTAACACTACACTACATACGTGGGTGTTTGAATACCTAATAAAAATAAACTGGTAATTGTAACTCATCAGTCACAATTAACAGTTTATTTTTATTTTCAATACAATTTGACCTATATGTGTCATCACACATAAAGGTCAAATTGTATTGAAAAACAAAGTGAATAAATGACTTTGACTTTGACCGGAAATGTTATGTTAATAATAAATTACATAGTGATAACGACTCGTCTGTGATAACAAATGACCTATGACAGTGGCTTTATTGCGAAGCAGTTAGAGTGGTTTTTGTATTTTAAGTGTCTCTAGAGACCTAGATGTGTGGTTGACAGTACTTGTATGGTCCACGATCGGACAGCGAGTCGCCCATTACTCGCCGTATACGCATGCCCGCGCCTACGGCGGCGGCCAGAAATCATCCTGCTACGTCCATTACCGTGGGCGTCTCCCGGGCGGCTGCGTCGTGGTGAGGTGGACGCTGTCCTCTCCCTCACGCGTCTCGCCTCCTCCTTCGCTAGTATGACTGCTACGCAGAAGGAGGCGACCGCTTCCCATTCAGTGTCACCCCGCAGCATAGCTTCGACCAATGCCGGGCGCGAGAGGTTTCGCCTATTGCCTGCTAGTCCTACACCGCATACGGTGGAGCATACTCCACCGTATCCTCCGTGCTATCCTCGCAGTGTTGACACCCAGGCGTGACTTCTTCCTTCCCTATCCGACACGGAGCCTCCCAAAACTTCCGTGTCTGGTGAGGACCTGCGTCAAGCGGAATGTTAAGTGCCGTGACGCGCGCCTATCCCCCACTCCTCAAAGAGGGGTCTTACCGCCGCAATTGCGTCGTGCCCGAAATGAAAAGACTACTTACAGTGGAAAGAAGAACGTAGTTTATTTCCAAACACAGAAGAGTTCACAATATGGAAGGAGTAAATGTCAAACAGGATAGTAGGCAACCAGAGGCAAAGCAGCAGAAAGCTAAGCGGTTTATAGTAAATAATAGCTAGCTTGCACTGCGGGAGTTGTGGGGTTACTGGTCGACCGGCGCGTGACATGCGAATTGCGCGTGTGATAGGAGCAAGCGCGATGTATGATCGTCCGGTTTGCCCGCGCGATAGCCACGCGAGTGATAAAAGATCACGTCATAGCTTCGTCGCTCATTGGTGAGGATTTATAACTAATATGACAAAGTTATTAAGTGACCTAGCAATAAGAATACAATAATTGTAGTGGGTCACTATTAAACTGTTGTAGTTTGCAGTTTTGATATCCACATTGATCTTTGACTAATTTATAATTGGCAAAGGATCATTAAATGTTATAAAAAATGATTTTTCATACTAATGGGCCCGATGAATTTCTCATTATGTATGAAAAAGCAAAATTTTTTTTGCGAATTTCCAAGTTTTGGAACAAACATTGTTCAGTAACATGGGCTGAGTTAACCCACGAGAGGTTTTGCGCTATTAACGTTACACGTTGTATAGGGTCATTATTTCCAATGACGTCTGAAACAAAGGTTATGTATTCTAGTCTTGGGCACAGAGACCCTAGAGCACAAAGGGCTTGTAAAGGAACAGGGTGGTTTTTAACCAAGTAAGAGCCTGATAGTTCCTTCCACTCAACTGAGACAGAAGGACTTATTTTAAGATTTATACACTACAAAAAAAAACTTACTATCTATATCAGTATTCTATGATCGTCTTTTGTTATAATTGAGCTGCAAGATAGTACAGTCCAGTCCAGAGGGGGTATTACAACCTTTTTTAATTCCTTGCAGTTTTCGGGCAGTTGACTTTAAGGCCTTAAGCAGGCTTGTTCTATTTCGTATTATGACGTACGTAATTCTGCAAGGTATCATCCTGGATTACTTGTCTCTGGATGATTATGACGGGCTAGCGAATTCGTTCAAAAATCGAATCTACAATTTACCGATGATTACCGGTTTTATAAATTGTGTGTGAAAAAAATCTTTTTCATTGTACATTTAGGAGATATTTGAGTTAAACTGTATTTAAATAACAATTAAAATATTTACAATCAAATTGAGCAACATTTACTGTCATTTTATGCAAAAACTTAATACCAAATAAAACTCTCACAAAGGGGTTTGTTTCTGAACGATCATATTGCGATTTGCGATACTTTTTTTAGTCTGTGGCGGTTTTGTTTACCAAAACAAACAAGATTATCGTATTTTATTTATTTATAATGCCACTATGTAGTGCTTTTTACTGCATTAATAAAGAAGCACATCGTTTTCCTACCGCAGAGAAAGTAAGGGAAACAAAATGGACTAAGTCATGAGCGGAAAATTTTGAAAAATGGAGCTGTTCCAACACAACAATGTTCTAATTTTTAAAGCAAGAGCTAGAAATGTTTCAACAAGTGAAGGAATGATAAAACCTAGGACGTTTATTCAAACCGAAAGACAGTGTACCTAGTTCTCTTGAAATTGGCTGCGAAATTGTGGTACCAGAAGCAATCGAGGAAGTGAAATTAAAAATGTCTGTTGATACATTAAGGACTGCCCAATGTACCCAAATAAATATTGAACACAAGTTTTGGCTCCATTGGACTGTACCATTTCTGGAATGATGCTGCGCGAGGCTATTAATTTTAAGTGTTTGAGTTGATCATACATTTTGTTGGGTTTATTCAACCCTACGTCCATTGCTACGAAAGATTTATTTATTTCGTCACCATGTCTCAAATCTAAGCTCTGTATTTTTTTTTTCTTACACTGATGGAACTACGACAAATAAAACAATTTTTTCAGGAGTAACATGTTTTTTATTTAGAACAATATATTACTATATGAGTAAATGTTTACGTATATGAATATATTTATTGCTTAGCGTTCAGTAAATGAGTGTATATGTGTCGTAAAAGGTAAAAACTTAGTCGTATTTTATGTAAAGCTCGTCAGCTGAGATTATATCGTGTATGCACTCTCCAGATATTCTGTAGTGCCTCCACTATTAATACCAAAGTTTAATTTAGTTAGTTTCAACTGTCTAAAGACAAATTAAAAGAAACAAGTCAGTAAAAGTTACTAAAAAGTGGCGTAAACTGAATGATTTTGGAGATGCCAATTTTGACAGTTAATCCGGCCTTGAAATGTCATTATGTAGCTTGTAATACGAAATTTCCAGGCACAAGCACAGGCAGAAGTCGGTATGAGGTCACGTGACCGTTTTACTGGCCGTCATTGTGTGATCGTAATACGACTAAGCAAGGCAGTTCACTTTAAGGCGTAAACTGACAGGAATTAAGAGCTTGTAATACACCCCTAGTTCGATAATATATTGTTATTGACACTCAACGATTAAAAATATCGTAAGCGTTAGAAAACTCAATAAATTCTATAGAAAAAAATATGACCTCATGTGAACCGTTCAACTTAACGTGAACTTTACAGTAGGAAATAATAATTATGTGATCATGAACAGTTCAATAAATGTAATATTGCTGTTCTCGAGACTCATATCATACTCATAATCATACTTATGTCAACTACATCTATGCGGTCACGGTCAGCTTCATTATTATCTATACCTACACTACATATAAAATCCAGTTTACATCGTTACAGAAATGGCAGTAGCTTAAGTTTTTTATTCTAGTTAATGCTTTTTTAGGTTTTCGACCCAACTGTCCTTGCGAAACCCTTGTACATTATATACAGTCCACGCCAATTTTCATGACCTTAAAACAATTTGAAGCTACATAATAATAATATTCTAAAAATGAAAGCCCAGAATTCTCCCAAACTATTTTGGGGAAAAGGCAGATCTTTGGCTAAGCCACAATGCAGCGTTTGCACGTCCGCCGCGGGCCTCCGACCTGCCTCAAACCAATTCAGCTGTCATACCTCTCGCTTCTCACCTAATAAGGTCCGGAACAAAACGTCGGACATCATTTCTAACAGGAAATTGACTTTCATTCGATTCTTTTTAGCTTGTTCTAAAAACGAACGCCATGTTGTAATCTTTTGTTTTGACGCGTCGCAACTCGAAAGCTTTTTCGACGAAAATTAACCGTTTTGTGATTCTCTTTTTTTTCGTTAAAAAGCCTTTTTGTGGTGGTGTAATAAAATTACGTAAACATAAAAGCAAAATAGAATTTCTGTCTGGAGGACGTCGATTTTATGAAAACATTTTGAAAGATCGGCATGTCATAGAAACGAAAAAATATGACATGTAACATTTTCTACCCGCATTGGCCCACGTGGTGGCCCATTTCTTTTTGTAAAGATATTATATAATTTTTTCAATTATATAATTATGTTTTTCATTTTTACATAAAAACGTTATGTTGACTCAACAATCAACCCAAGTAACACAAACGTGTCTAGAAACGTACTACTAGATAGCTTATAGAATTAAATTGAATTGTCTACCATAAGAATAAAATATCTATAAACAATCTTCTAGAACGCTTATAGACAGAGTTTAGTAAAAGTGGGCACATTCTTGTACCCTCTCTTAAGAATGAGTTAAGAAAACATGACTAGATAGAGTTAAGATCAAATTGACTTAAGAGATGTTTCTAGTGTCTCTCTAAACCGTTTATAGACCGCACGTTTATCTAGTAGCGTACTAGTAGTTAGTTTATAGATAGAGTTAAGACCTTTAAAGGAATCATTGCTCGTCAAGTTTTAAAACCAAATGATCTTAAGACTAACAACTTTAAGTAACATTTTACTAGTGACGCATAATGGCGTGGAACTTACAAGAGTTATTTTACTTAATAATATTTGCATCATGGCGTAACAAATTTATTACTTTTTATTAATTTGTGTTTTAATAATGGGTAAATACGCAAATCAATATGCGATTGAAATTCTATCGTTGAATATTATGTAAAACTCTTGTAAAATAAGAGCGCCCGCTGTAAATGTAAGATTTAACATTTTTTTTTTTCAAAATATGAATATTAAATGGAAAAAGCAAATTTTCGAATTTAAATTTTAATGCTTAAAATACTCATTTTATTTAAAATATAGTAATTTAAAACATATCAAATGTCTAAGACATAATTTAATGATAAAAACATTAAAATACGTAACGAAAATTATTTGAAGCAAAAAATAGGCAATAAAAATGGCGTCCAGATAAAATGTACTAGAAAACCGATTTCTATAGAACAAACAGTCTAGAGATTTTTTTTGTAGTATGGCTCTAGAATAATTTTACTTACTACATACTAAACTATCTAGTGAGAGAATAAACAGATTTAAGAGTGGTTTAAAATTATCTAGTAACTGTCACTCTGTATTCCTTTTTATCTTGTCACAGTATTTCTAGACGTTCTTCAGTGAATAGGTAATTTCATGTGTTGTGAACGTAAGACCATTTTATGCAGTAACAAACCAATATAATTAATCAATACAAGAGGGTACCCGAGTAAAAAGTATTTCTGATTTATTTAAGTATAAACAATGTGAGAAATAATAATTATAATTGTAATTATATTAATACCCTTTCATTTGATACCCACATCATTGGGGTGGATTTCAAACACCCAGTCCGCCATCTTGAATTTAAGTCACCTGACTATTTTTTTCGTATTCCTGACAGCAAATCTTTTCATTTGATATGCATTTCATGGGGGTGGATTTTAAATAGCCTGTCCGCCATATTGGATTTAAGTCACGTGACAATTTTTTTCGTATTCTTGACAGCAATCCCTTTCATTTGATACCCACATCATTAGGGTGGATTTCAAACAGCCAGTCCGCCATCTTGAATTTAAGTCACGTGACTATTTTTTCGTATTTCTGACAGCAAACCCTTTCATTTGATACCCATATCATTTGGGTGCATTTCAAATAGCCTGTCCACCATCTTGGACGTCTGCCATTTTGGATTTAAGTCACGTGACAATTTTTTTCGTATTCCTGACGCTGACAGCAAACCCTTTCATTTGATACCCATATTATGGGGGTGGATTTCAAACAGCCAGTCCGCCATCTTGAATTTAAGTCACGTGACTACTTTTTCGTATTCCTGACAGAAAACCCTTTCATTTGATACCCATATCACGGGGGTGTATTCCAAATAGCCTGTCCGCCATCTTGGACGTCCGCCATATTGGATTTAAGACACGTGATTATTTTTTTCGTATTCCTGACAGCATACCTTTTTATTTGATACCCATACCCATATCATAGGGGTGAATTTCAAACAGCCAGTCCGCCATCTTGGATTTAAGTCACGTGACCATTTTTTGTATCCCTGACAGCAAATCCTTTCATTTGATACCCATATTATGGGGGTGTATTTTAAATAGCCTGTCCGCCATATTGGATTTAAGTCATGTGATTTTTCTTTTCGTACTCTTGACAGCAAACCTTTTCATTTTTGATACCCATATATTTATCATCAACAATTTTCTACGTTTTGGAGGAAGTTACTAGGAAGTTTCCATTCTTCTTCGGTCGACTCTTCTTCATTTTTCTTTCTTTTTAAATACTTGCGGATTTTTCGACGAAAACCACCAGATTTTTTAATTTGATTCATCTTCTCCATTGCATAAACTCATCCAATTTAAATTTCTAGTACAAATGCACTTAACTAAGCCACTTTTAAGGATAAAAACTCTAAAAACACGACTTCTCTATCAGTTTTCTAGACAAACTTAAAAATATCTAGTAAAGTATTTTATCTAGACTGAAGTATCTATAGAAAAAAAAGATAAGAGTACCATTAGCTAAAATAGAATATCTGTAGAAAGATTTGTCTTCAAATATATCGTTTTATCTATAAATCTACTTCAAAATAGGTACCTTTAGGCTTTTTTAACTATTCGTAGAGCATTTTATCTAGAAACATTCGTTATAACTATAAACGTACTTAGAATAAGTGTTCTATAGAAAAAATGCTCTTAAAATAATAAAGCTTTAGATAAAAAACTCTATAAGATTAAATGTTCTATATCAAACCCATCTTTAGAAAGCCCGTATCTAAAGATTAACCCTGAATAGACAGTCTATAGACAGATTGGTTTAAAAACTTCCAGACTGTGTTACTTGGGAACATCTTCTGAGGATTTCCCGAGCGAAAAACGTGTCGTTTTCCGCTTTGCATTTGTACATAATATGCATGATGCCTTTCCTGCGTGTGCATATGCATGAGGGCGGGAGGGTGGGACTGCATCCTGCATCCAAGTCTGGATTTTTGCCCCGGAATTAAAGCTAAATATTTTTCATAACATTTAATGTCATAGATTTTCGCAAAGTAACGCCTGATTATATACTTTAAATACTTTTATGTTTAATAGATATCAAATTTATACATTTTTATCTCCTTACTAAAAGCCCTGATGTATGCCTAGTATTTCTTCTTTCTCAGGACTCAAATTATGTAAGACAAAAGACAGACATTTCTAGGAAAAAAATACATTCAATATTACAATGGCAAAACAAAATGCGCCTTTATAAATACTTGAGAGTTGAGGGATATGATGACAAAAGAAACTTATCGAGAATAACTTATTACTATTTCAATTTATAAACAATAAATTGCAGAAGAAAATAATTCGATGAACGATTGCAATAAAAATAAATTGAGTATTTTAAATATTGAATACTGGTTCTCGTAACAGTCGGAATGAAATTGTAATATTCCAGTCAATTGCCTTGCAGTAGTTTTCGCGGGCGCTCCGTAATCCTTAACCTGTTTTTAACACTTCAACATTGAACGAAATTGAGGGTATTTTGACTATAAAAGGGGGTTTCATCGTCTGGTTAAGTGGGATTGTTGATTTTGTTGATATACAAATGATTTGACGATTGTTTTCGGAATAATCTCGTTTTTGTTTTGTTTTGATCCTAGTTTATAGTGCAAACAAGAAACTTTTGGCACTTTTTAGAAAACATTTATTAAACATTTATATAGAAATTGTGTAAAAAAGATGGCAGGCTTTGTTCCGAAAGATCCATGTTTCTCCAGCTTACACACCAGCACAATTTTGAAAAAAGAAAGATTTCAGTCTCCTTTCTTGGCTATAAACAAAAGCTAATAAATCATCACCTATTGCTTGTCTTTAGGCCTCGTAATAGCCACACAAAACAGCCTCCTTTAATATCTTAAGATAAGCATGTAGTGCTACCATAAAATAAATTTATGAAAAGGTCGCTCTTGTTCGTAACGTCGTCCACTAAACATAGTAATATGTTTACTAAAGTATATAGGTTCTCTAGATAGATGTAACCTCTATGGTCATTTAGAAAGTTACTGGCAGGTAGCGTTAATAAGAAATAATACTAAATTCAAAATTAGAACACAATAGAATAGTAATATCGAGACGTCAAAAAAAAAAAGATTCTAAATAATTTATTTAAAATCTTTATTTTTTCAAGAACCGTTTTAAACCATTCCCGTCCGTCTAAAAAGCTTATTTTAGTCACTGTAAACAGTAAATATGCGGTTTTAATTATTGTTTTAGCTTTTGAATTTAGGTCACCAATATATTTGACATCTGCTTTAATGCTATACAACCTCCTTAATGTCGATTTGTTGGCGCAGTGCCTGCACTGCGCTTCGCAGGTTCGATTCCCGCACGGAGCAATAATTATTTGTGTGAATAGTTTAAATATTTGTAAATTGGGGAAATTCCAAGAATGGACAACTTTTTTTTAGTGCACTAAACTCTATCTTAATTATTAACTAAACATTTACCGCCTTACCACAAAAAGATAAACACCCGTTGAACACTTGTCTAAAAAAAAGTGTAACTCCAAAACGATCCTTATATCAAGGAGAAATGTCGTTTTGACGCTGTAAATTTTTTTAGACAAGTGTTCAACGGGTGTTTAATTTTTTTTGTGGTAAGACGGTTAAAACTAAAATTTCAATAATTACAAACAAAATAGTTAGAACAAAAAAGGTTAATTTAATTAATCAGAGTACAAGGAGAACTCAAAGAAAATCGTTTCGGTCCTAATAACCACTGAAACGTTCACAAAGGTTCTGTTTTCAGTCCCCTGTCACAAATATAAAACTTTGACGCTTGGTTTCGCATACATACGGGTAAATAATGTCTTTTAATCTCTACAGAAGCCTCTGACCCTTGTCCTGGCGAATAAAAAGTTTCCAGGAAGGTTAGAGCAGTGAGGCCACATTTATTTTTCGATTATGCTTTGTGGTTTTTGGTAGAACAGGGGCGGTTGTAGGGTTGAATGTGAATTATGTAGAAGCCAGTGGCCTGATTGTGTAACGGAAAAATAACCTCTTTCATTTTGACACTTGGCCGATATTATTTATTACGTTCCAAGCTGCTGAGCAATGGGAATTCTCTTTAGCAAATAATGACCATTCATACAAACTTTCATTCCCTATTAAATCAAAATAATGTCTCAGAAATGTCACTTCCTTCATTATTATGAAACAAAGTCATTCGCCGTGTCCATTTATCTGTCTATACGCGATAAACTCAAAAACGGCTCAACCGATTTTTATGCAGTTTTCACATTTAGGCAGAATGATTAATGAGGAAGGTTTATTTGTGTGTTATGTTTCATGTAATAAATTGTTTGAAATATCAAACAAGTTGGGCAAAATGTCGGAAAAATTCAAGTCGCTTGGGAGCTTTTATCGTAAATGCTTCACTAATTCTTTTGAGATATTTATGTATAACAAATCATGTAAGCATAATAAAATTTATGTTCTGCCTGTGCGAAGCCAGGACTGGTCTCTAGATAATCACTACCTCTGGTTTAGACTAGTTGGTTTAGTAGCAACTATGATAGTATTTGCAGAGATGAGTGGAAACGCCGGGAACGCGTTGCTCAGTATAACTAATCACATCAGTCTGCAGGGTCAGTTAAAAATGTCCATTCGAAAGGGTTGTGGAAACACTGTGGATCGGAGCAGGCGGCGCTCTATAGTTTCTGTCTACCCCCATGGGGAGAAGACGTGAGTTTATGTATGTATTAGCGAATTCTTGTGTCATTCTTTTTATACCCCGTTGAAAAATATTTAAAGTTGAGGATCCCAAAAATAGCCTTAGGTATTTGTTTGTCCTCACGAACGACTAGACTTGTATCCTAAAGGACATCCTTCGGAACACGAGGCGATACAAATATTCAATATTATACCATTTCAGTCTCTAGGCGAATACCACTATTACTTTGACACATTGTTTACGGACCCCTGAGCAAATATGTTTCGTGAGTAGAATTCCGATAGGTATCTTTTTATTATTGTAATATTATTATAGTTATCACAATAATCTCTTGATTTATATAATGTATATTATGTATGTAAGCAATGTCTTGAACGAAGAACTTGTGTCGATACTCTTGCGCCATCCCATCGTTTAAGTTCATCATGCTTTGCTGGCGCTGCTGTTGCGGCTGCTGAGAACTTCAAGCGGTATAAATATAGTAACTGCAGTGGAAATTTCGTTACACGACGATTTAACGACAAGATTTGCGCAGTAGCAGAGCGATCGATGGCTGCACATCATGTCGCGGGGTCGATTTTTGGGGTTGTGCGCACAGCCTCTTCAAAGAAATAATGTCAAAAAGGCTTGTGGACGGTTCCCGTGATCCAGAAGCTGGCTTTTACCTGGGCCAGAGGCTAAGCATTGCAATACAACTTTAGATCGCTATGCCAGTCTCTTGGGCACATTACCAGCAGACAGCGTTGAGAAAGTATTAATTGATGCTATTTTTAGGCTTAGTTTAACAATGGCAGATTTTTTTATTGAATGATTGACATATGAAACACATTTGAATAAAAAAAAAATACTTCAATCATTTTACTCAGACATGAGGTAATTAAGCCGATGGAATAACTAACACTTATATATTAACCAGTTGTTTTATGATAACAAAGCGGAAAATAATCAATGCTCAACGTCAATGATTTCCTCATTAGACATTTCTTTATCCTTTCTTTGGCATATTTTCCTTGTTGTTTTACTAAACACGTCTGTTTTCTCTACTCTTGATGAAACCAATAATAGCAAGCACCTTACTAGAATAATGATATTGTTAACATTTGGTGAACCATCAGAATTACACACATCAAAAGTGTCTAGGGATCAACATATATTTTTGCAATAACTTTTCTCCTGATTGATATTAATTAAAATGTTCTTTAAGGATTCATCAAATAAAGTGTTATCGTTTGTCACAGTAACGATAAACCAAGTCACCTTTGCATTCATAAAGAAATTTGCCATTTTCCTAATAAAGGGATTTTTGACATTTGAACCACTAACATTAAAGTTCGAAAAAAAGACTGAAATAACAGTTTTCTTTAAAATTTTATTGGGTAACTTAAACAATTAATAATCCGTGTTTCTACCGCGAACACTAACAACACAAGAACATCGGTTTGGCATACTCAAAATGAGTTCATCCAAATCACGCTGTGGAATGGGCGCCCATGTTCGTTGCAACAACAAAAAAAGGTCTTCTTGCGACTGGATACCCTCCATATTCGGCAGAGCTCTTCTCTGTAGCATATCCCATGCATGCTCAATCGGGTTCAAGTCTGGCGACTGAGCAGGCCAGGGCAGGACATTGATGTTAGCTGCGGCGAGAGTCTGTCTTACAACTCTTGCGGTGTGCGGTCGTGCATTATCATGCATTAACTGAAATAAGGGACCGATTTGCACTTGTAGAGGAACGATGACGTCTGATACAATCGTCTCAGCATAAATTTGAGCGTTGAGGTTGCCTCTGATCCAAATCAACTCAGTTCTTCCGCCGATCCAAATACCCGCCCATACAATGATGGTTCCACCACTATAAGGATGGACTTCCTGGCAGGATTTTAATCGCTGTTGGCGTCCAGGGGTTCTCCAGTGTCGTATACGTCTTGTATCCGGTCTCATACCAAAACGAGACTCATCAGAAAAGCACACGAAACGCCATTGTTCTTCTGCCCAATTTCTGTGTTCAAGAGCCCATTGATATCGAATCCTACGATTGTGCATTGCTATAGGTGGTACCCGTAGCGGTCTTCGGGAATGAAGGTTCACTTCATGCAAGCGGTTTCTGACTGTTTGGTCGCTAATTAAGTTCCCTGAAGAGTGATGAAGCCTCACGGCTAACATCATGGCGGTTATTGTTGGAGCTCTTCGAGTTAAGATTTGAATGTATCGGTCTTGTCTCCGTGTGGTGCAGCGATACCGTCCTCCATGGCGCTCAGCCACGGTACCAGTGCTTCGGTAACGTGTCCAAAGTCGACTGATAACACTCTGACTTGTATTCAGAGCTAAAGCCACAGTACGTTGCCGGGAACCAGCTTCTATCATTCCCACGGCTCTGAGCATTTCTTCCCTGCTTAAATGACGTCGCCGCTCCATAATAACGTTGGTTTTAATCAGTAGTAGGGAAACAGTAGCACTAATAATGTCTTCAATGCGTTGTATGTTTTTATAGGGAAAATATTGACAGCTGATTTTCATCTTTTACTCGAATTTGATTTACAGTTCCTGATTCAAATTATGAAATGCACCAAAAAGGATCCATATAAATTTATAAAATCATAAATTTATTACAAAGCCACATCTCAATCTCAAGAAATCCGCATAAAAATGCTTGATCCCTAGACACTTTTGATGTGTGTATTTACACAAGATGTTGGTGAGACAGCTTCCATTAACACGAAGCTAATCTATAAGTATGAAACTCGTGCGGTTTTAGCCTTAGTTACTGACGTTTTTTATACCCCTTGACATCGAGCCCGAACTCAGAATGGATGATATTACAATTCGACGCGTGCCTATCTGCCTATGTACGAACCTCTATGGATTTGTATTGCGATAGTCACCTGGATACCAAAATCGTAAAGTATCGGAGACTTACGTCGCCTAGTGTGCGAAGGGGCTTAGGCCTCCCCTTCTGTCGTGGCTACTCACATTTGGCTTTGTTAGTGACCTTTTCAATTTATCTTATGCAATTTTCATCAATTTTTAATTAATTCTCTTGAAATCTTAACTGAACCATAAGAATAAATGCGAATGTTTGGAAGAATCTCTGGTCTATTATTCAATCACGTTGGAATGGCTGAATAGAACATGATGCAATTTAGCAGAGGCAGATTGTAGTCGTTTATCGCAGAATTACGTTCCTGGGTCATTATTATCGGATTACAAGCAGGCGAAGCCGCGTGAACCAGCTAGTGTTTAATAAAACTCGATATTCTTCGATATCGTCTACATAAACGCACATATTCCACAAGTGTCTGACCCCCATACTAAAAGGGACATACTCTGATAACTTTTTAATAAACATGAATATTGTTCCGTCCCCATAAATCTTGTAACCGACTGTATCGCAAGACAATTTAGTTTATCTCATTTTTTATTGAATATAAAATGGCTGAGTGCGTACCTTCTCTTATCCGATCTGGTTATTTATGGCAGAAGTTTGTTTTTGACCGCCTCACGTACTTTATAGGGCGAACCTTTCTATCCCGAATTGCCAATTGCTATTTGATATATACTTTATGCTGTAACTTTCCGATCTCATATTTCTTGCTATTTTTTTCGATGTTTACATGATTGCATTTTGTTTTACAATGGTTTCGGGGAATTGTTCCGACAACGCGAATTTGGGTCACGCGACTTATTTGTGTTTTAATTTATCAACGTTACTTTTTGTGCGTAAATTCTTTTGTTTGTTTTATGTTCAGAATATACGCAAGATTGTAACAATATTACGATTTAGTAATAAAAACGGCAGTAATGATCTACATGACACGAAATTCCTACAACACACGAGGAATAAACAAAATCTCTGCTCTAATAATATTAAGAAGGTGAGAACATATTCAGTGCGTTGCAAAACAGCTTCGAATCCCCATTCACTCGATGTAGATACAAGGCAATATTCAGAGCAACTATTACACCAAATAAAAACATTATTGTGGCAGGTGACATAAACATTAATATCATACCCAAACTGACTGAACAGTCTCATGAACTGAAAAATAGAATGAACTATCTTAATATGTTGTCTTTACACGGTATCCTTCCAGGGCATCTGTTGCCAACAAGAGACAAATCATGCCTGGACCACTTCATGCTTAAAGTTAATAAGAAAAAGTTTTCATCCACAATTGCTATTCTTAATACCACAATAACTGACCATTACACTACCCTACTAGTATTATCTAAGCAAAAATGCTTACAAAATGTTCGTAAAACTAAGACTTTTGTTGACTTTGAACAAGCCCTACATTATTTAAAAGAAAGGAATTTGAGTGAATTACTTTTTTGTGATGACCCTAATTCTCTGTGTACTCTGTTGGTACAAACTCTAGCTGACTCCATTAAATTAAATACAATTAGTTTAAAGATCCCCAGCAAAAATCGCATCTTAAAACCTTGGATAACCAATGGCATTTTGCGTTGTATACAAAATCGGAATAGACTCCAAAATAAACTTCGTCAAGATCATACTAATGAAATTCTAAGAATAACGTACAGGCGTTACAGAAACTACTGTAATAATTTAATAAAAAAATTAAAAAGACAATATGAAAGGAATCTTCTATCTAAATCAGTTAATAACAATAAATTATTGTGGAAGAATATAAAAACTATTACTTACTCACAGAAAACAAATACTTATGAGGCAGAACTGTTACAATTTCAGCCAAACCCGTCTGATTCAGTAAACTTTATTAACAATTATTTTTCTAAAATTGGTCATAACCTGGCTCAGCAAATCCCACCTACAACCTACAATTACTCCGTCGGTTTGAGCAGTAACAAACCTAACTTAGCAAATTCTTTTGTGCTTCTTGAAACTGACGCCGACGAAGTATACAGGATATTAATTAACCTAAAAAATGACAGTGCCCCGGGATGGGACAACATCTCTACGAAATTTTTAAAGTTTATAGGCATGGAAGTCGTCCCTATCATAGCCCATCTTGCGAACCTCTGCTTTAAAACTGGCATCTTCCCTGACCCGTTAAAAATAGCCATTATTACTCCTGTGCACAAGGGTGGGTGTAGAGACGATATTAATAATTATAGACCAATCTCTGTCCTTAGTAGCATATCCAAAATTATTGAAAAACTAATAAATGTCAGACTTCTTAATTACTTAAACAAATTCAATATAATTTCCGACTCACAATTTGGTTTTCGTCACGGTATTTCCACTGAGGACGCCGTCACATCCTTAACTTCATTAGTATCAAATCATCTGGACAATGGGGATAAGTGCCTAACTATCTTTTTAGACCTTAAAAAGGCATTTGATACCGTCTCTGCGCCTATCCTTGTAAACAAGTTGGAAAAAATAGGTATTAGAGATATTGCACTTGATCTGTTCAAGAACTATCTCTCAAATAGGAAGCAGAGTGTCAAAGTCGGGGAACATATAAGTGATATCACAGATGTATCATACGGCGTCCCCCAAGGAAGTGTATTGGGTCCGACGCTCTTCTTGGTATATATAAACGACCTGTGTAACATGAAAATTCCTAATGCCAAAGTCCTGTCGTACGCCGATGATACAGCTGTCATCTTCTGTGGTAAGACATGGCACAATGTGCAGCTAAGTGCTGAAGCAGGAATGTCCCAGGTTGCGAATTGGCTCAATGCTAATGTTCTCACATTAAATACCTCCAAAACAAATTTTATAAGTTTCAGCATATGCAATCGTACTCAACCAACTGACGATTTTCGAATCAATATACACACTTGTGATGGTACTAATGTTGATAATTGTAACTGTTCTAGTATTGGCAAAGTTTCTAGCACAAAATATTTAGGGGTTATGCTGGATCAGAATTTGTGCTGGTACCCTCATCTTGAGCAAGTTGCCAATAGAGTACGCAAGCTAAACTGGATTTTTAAGACTCTGCGTCACGTGGTGCCTAGGTCAATTCAGAGTAGCAGTAAGCCTGTCAGAAATATGCTCACACAAATATACTTGTCCCTTGCGCAATCAATATTGATATACTGTATTCCTGTTTGGGGTGGGGCAGCAAAATCTAAATTCATCCAATTGGAGCGAGCACAACGAGCCCTGCTCAAAATAATGTATTTTAAAAAAAGGAGATATTCTACCGAGAACCTCTACAAACTTAGCGATGTATTGTCAGTTAGGAAATTGTACATTACTCAAATAATTTTAAAAAAGCACAAAGCCTTGCCTTATAATAAAGATGTACACTCTAGACGAAGAAAACATGATATAGTTCAAATACCTAAAACTAAGACCAAATTCGGATCTATGCAATTTAGTAAACGTTCAGCACAATTATATAACAAAATAAATAAAGAAATTTTCGTATATGCAAAATCTTACCATATATGTAAAGAAATGTTGACGGACTGGATAAAACCACTGACATATGAAAACACTGAAGCTCTCCTGCAAAACGTAACCTAACACAAGTATACGACTCACTCACACACACTCAGAGGCTCTCCCATACCTACACGTACACTCACACATACAACCACACACTCATCAATACAACCAACCCATGCACTCGTACGCACACGTTCACATAATTATTTTGTTTTATTACACCCATTTACTGTTCTTTTTTTATTGTGTTTAATGTAAGTACTTACTGTTGTGAAGGAGCGGAGTCTTTAAATACAGGCATTATCTGCTTAAATGAAGACTCCAAACCCAATATTGTTTGTGTATAACTTTTGGACACAATAAACGTTATTATTATTATTATTATTATTAAGAGCAATTCTCATTCGCACCCAATATGACAAAAACCACCAATACAAAAGGGGCGCTCTAAAAAAAGGAACAACGCGAGAGATTACAAGCGTGTTCATTCTAAACCATATCCAGTGATAATGACGGGCTAAGGTCCGGTATGAGCCGTACGCACCGCTCGGAATGGGCGCCAATGCTTTGGAAGGACCCTCTTTCGGCCAAACGACAATGCTGAATCTTTTATTAGTTTCGTGGATGGACGGCCAGTTGACATAACCGTCGTCGACATCTGTTGTGATATTACGCCATCTTTTCCAGGGCGTAGTTCCATCGATCCCGGCCGGGAGCCGAATCGACTATTTTTGTGCACGTGGAATATCTGAGAGGCCAGAATTGAATTCGGTGAACGTGTAGGCAACGTGGAGGACAGAAAATTGCTGGAATCGGCAGATATACCCGTACGTACACTGCGTCATCAAATTGTAATAGATGGTTTGTTGGCAATACTTTTTATGCGGCATTTTTTGTTGTTGCATGTGACGGTGTGTTTTGTTTTATTAGTTTCCTGCTTTGATATGCCGAAACTAAGTTTTTGGGGAAATGTTTGACAGGAATGCATTGAAAATTGAGTTACGAGTTCTAAAAGCCGTTATGAACAAACTAGTTTAATTGCGCTCTCAGCTTTATTAACTTTGTGTCGTGTATCTGATATATAGCTTTAAAAGGATGGTGTAGATATCATAAATCTGTGAATTAAACAAGTGTCCCTAGAGGGTGGAAAGCCAACGTTTCCTATCCCTGACCCTGCTTTTGCAAACCCTCTGAGTTTGTCCCCTCTGGACTAATTAGAATAAAAGAGTGTTAAACTTGCTCTAATTGATGGCCGCTTTTGGGCAGTGCTTTGGCTTATACTCTAGTCTCTGGAGGGTACTCAGAGACTCTTGTGACGACGTGAATATTTTATTATTTACTGCGTGATTTATTGCAATAATAATTTAGATAAAAGTATCTAAACAATTAAAAAGACATAAATTACGAGTATGTCTTTTTAATTGTTTAATATAAAAAGATTTTTTTTTCACACCAAGAGAGAGACAAATATTTAATTTTTATTTAACAACAGTTTAAAAAAAAAATCTAAATGAGGACGATATTTTCTTGTCTCCGGGAAGAATCACAAATAAACTCGAGATCAAAGCCTCTTTTAATATATATTTGACTATAGAATCACAACAATTTATTAATAATGTAGGCATTCCAAGCTGCTGAAGTATTTCTAGATAATGAACATAGAAATTTGGTCTTCAAAATGTTCGCCTCACCCTATTTATCACTTGAAAGACGGCAAAAGCAATTCAATCTAATTGTACACTCCTTTGAAATGTGTAATGAGTCGTTCGACTTTAATTCAAAAGTTTTTACAACTCTCCTTTAACCGACCTTTTTGCGGTAGATTGGCAGGGTCTGTTTTATTTAAAAGCGCGGGTCATTTATTCAATGTTGAAGCATGAAAAGTGGTTACGTTAATGGTAGGCGCCTGGTTTCGTTGAAGAAAACCCGACTTCCGAAGTAGTATTTATTACTACCAGTATTTTTTACAGCTCATAATTATTTTAAAGGTACGTTTTTGCTGGTGAAATAAAAAAACTTCACGAAACTTTAAAGTTCAAAGTTATGTTGGCAACTGCGCTCGCTTAAACTATCGTCTCAATGAAAACTTCATTAGGATGTTAGGAAAGTTTGCAAAGAAAACTAAAAGAAAATCAACCTTATCTTGAACGGAAACCTTTAGGCGTTTCCGGACTCCAATAAAATATTTAACATCGGGTAAACTGTTCGGCACCATATCTGCGACCGGAACATTTTATTTTCTGCTGAAGGGAAATTCGACAGTCGTAAAATAAGCCGCTAAGCAAATCTGTCATGACGTCACCAAACGGCTGGCCACGAGGATTATTTTTATTTCTTGCCCAAGATTTATTTTCCTTAGATTAGCATTCCTCTTATTTATGCTAATGTAATTTTAATGGCGCCGCCTTTTTCGGCTAATTTCATTTTACGAAAAACTCCCTGGATTTGTTTTAAACCTTGGCTTATTAGGATGGTTTTGGTGACGATTCTACTTTCATAAAATTTGAATTATCGGTTTAATTAAGCTTGAGACAACTAATTTTCCTTATCTTTTCTATATTATTTCGTTTGGGGTGAACGGGTCATTAAGTCCAGAAATCCTTATTGTAATGGTTCTGTATAATTACATGGCTGTATCTTTTAATTGAATTCGGAGTTCATTAATCTACATGGGATTGTATTCGACAGAAGAGAAGTAGAAAGTCGTAAGTGAACACGGCGGTTTCGAGTAAGTCACGAACGTTTGTATCGGGAAATTCGGATTGAAAGAAATTCTGTGTAGAAGCGTGTAGCGGGCTGACACGAACAAACCGTGGCGTGCCACCGCCCCCGCCTCTCCCTCCCCAAGTAATTGTCTTCATCTTCTACCACGAGCATTTGTTTACAACTCGAACGTTAAGTGACGACGGCAAACGACAGGGACACACGACACGTCACTCCATCACGGCGGACCCGACAGTTGTATATTACGACGATATTCAGCAATACGCTGAGCGAAATATTTATGTGTCGTGATTATATTAAAGATCAAAGACTTGTGACTTGTGAGATTTGTTATAAATTTTTACCTGAGTTTCGTACTGAATATTAATTTATAGGTACTCAAACAAAACAGTCACGTTTTCTCTCAATCTCAAAGATATTCGAGAACTACCAAAGTTCTTATAGGTAAAATCGAAAATTCAGTGGCGAAAATAATCCATTCATGTTGTTTTATACGCATGCATTCGTCGTGGTTCGCACGGCATGTCTTTGCATGATAGATAGGTATCATTCTTTACTTCGTTTCAGTCGTAAAACTATGCCCGTTCACTTGCTATAAGTTTTACGTAGAACCCTGTACGTTGAGTTTGGTCGATACGTTGAAGTACAGTTCGAAACGAGTTCCATCGGTTACCTACCTCTGACAAAGTAGAATGTTACCGAATTGGTGCGATTGCAATTAATCGAGCAACAGAACGTAAAATGATTTTAGGTCCTATCAATATTACTACTACTGTTATGCGAATGTTTGTTAGAATAGATGTTTAATTCAACTCTTTCACGGGAATACTAGTATTAGTATTTTGTCGAAACTTTACAGTAACATATTTCGTTAATATTAGCCATAAAAAAACAGTAAAAGAGAAAATAACTTGTAATCTATAACGGTTATAAATTTTCACATCTTTTACAGTAAATAATCCAAGATAATCTTATAGCAACCCAAATAAGCGTCTCTTTTCTAAACCCACACAATCAGAGTGACTTTCAACAAGTACCTACCGACTTCCAAGAAACCGTGGTAAAACGTAATTTCATTATTTATTTACTCTGAGACATTGTATACAAAAGAACATTACATATCAACAAATGTAGAAATAGTCAAGTGTTATTAGACGACTGTCATTTGCCATGTCAGCTTCTACTGAAAGCCTTGTTGACAAGCTAGAAAACATGATTTAAGAGGAGTGTTTCTTTTATCATCGGTTATCTTTTATCTAATAGTATTTTTATACTATTGGTAAACCTACGATAAACACATCATTTATCGGGAAATGTTTTATCGCGAGTTTTTGTCGTGGTAAAATCATTAAAGCTATTGTGAAACAGACAGGCGAAGCGAATGCGATCCGAAGCGTTTTTATTTGTAGGTAATGTATGGAATTGTTTGAATCGAATCACATAGAAAATCGAAAGCGTTCCGATAGTCCATCTGACTGACTTCAAACAATTCCATACATTACAAATAAAAACGCCTCGCCTCGCGTTTGCCACGCCTGTCTGTTTGATAACAGCTTAAATGAGTCCTCCCGAGTGCGGGACGGGTGGCTAGTGCGTGGAGTTTAGTCAGTACGACTGTAAGACTCGTACTGACTAAACTCCACGGTGATCCTTCCTGCCCTTTATGTCTTCCATGCCAGGGTCACGGGTACCTGATAAGGCAATCCCGCGACCCAGCCAGGTTATAGCTCTTGGTGCAATACAAGCTTCATCACGCACTTCGAAATGGGTTCTTGAAATTGGAACTCAATACTTAAGTTATGCGGCTCGTGACCACTTTAGTACCTAATAATTATGGATGTCACAAAATTAATGCTCTTTACATAAATTATTATTGTTGTTCTGGTGGATTTTCAACTTTTGACGGTGAAGTTAGCGTTGAAAATTCAACTGTTTATTTATTATTATTATAAGCCCGTCTCGTCCCACTGCAGGGCAAAGGCCTCCCTTCCCTCCTTCCACTTTTCGCGATCTAGTGCGATTGTAGGCCAATCCCTTAAAAATGAGTCCAGCTCATCCCGCCATCTCCTTCTGGGCCTGCCGCGTGGTCGTTTACCGCCATTTGGGATCCACTGAGTAGTTATTTTTGCCCAATGCTCATCCGACATACGGCAGATATGACCAGCCCAGTTACTTATGTTCAAGGAAATAATCACTTGACTGGAATCGAAAGCGGCAGTCCCAAACTCACAAAATCCTACCCTGTTCCTACAATTACTTACCTTTGGTGTTCCACGCGGTGTGCCGCGGTAACTCTGTTGAAAATTCCCACATGGCTATCAAAGCTCAGATAGTCTCGTTCACTACACGCGAGTAACCGTTTTAAAATAAAGTTTAGCAACTGTGTATACTTTTCATTTTTTCAACTGAAAACTCGAACGATTTCAAAACGGGCTTTTGATGCCCAAATTCGTTTAGCTAACAAAATGTTTGAAACTGACTTGTTCGTGAGAGCAATGATAGTTTTGACCTATGTAGTTATACAAATCCTACTAATATTGTAAATGCGAAAGTTTGTGAGGATGCGTATGTATGTGTGTGTACGGATGTTTGTTACTCTTTCACGTAAAAACCACTGAACGGAGTTGGCTAAAATTTGGTACACAGATAGTTTATAACCTGGATTAACACAAAAGATAGTTTTTATCCAGATTTCATGTTCCCGTGGGATAATTTTCGAGTTGTAGCGGGTGAAAATGCTGGCATCAGCTAGTAGTGTAATAAACCATAGTTCAATCCAGCCTCTCCTAAGGATATCATATTATGCAGTTCAAACTGGTTTGTGGAGAACAGATAGTTGGCAGTCTTCGTGCCTTACCTAATATCACATTTGAAATTATACTGTTTTTATCAATAAAGTATCATCATCAGATCGTATCTCATATCATCGAACTACAATTCGCCACTTGCATCCATCGGTTGCCCGCGACCCTCACGATGTCGTCGGTCCACCTAGTGGGAGGCCTGCCTACGCTGCGTCTTCCGGTCCGTGGTCGCTACTCGAGAACTTTTCTTCCCTCGATGTGGCCTCGAATAAAGTTTACTTACTTAAAGCCAATTTCAATGACATTTTGTAATTTCGTATCGATTGCTGAAAGGCGCGACATTACCCATGCATTTTATTACAGGGACGCGTCGTAGAAAAATGTTGTTAAAATGCAAACCAAATCGTCATGGATCGTTTTCCCCCGTCACCTTGATTGCAATACCCCCTCTTGTTATAACCTGTCCCCTCTTCAACCCTCCCTATAATTTCCCTAACGGGTGCTTAGTGTTTTATTCTAATCAAAATGATTATAGGCGATTTAGGATCATGGGATTTTTAGTACTGATTTCTTTAGCTTACCGTTACGCAAGGGTAATTTTTTACAGACCACTTAGTTAAAAAATCTCCTACACTCTATATACCTATACAGTGTGTTTGATTTCTGATTACAAATACTATAGGTATGGGGATAATTTTTATCGATAAATCTGTTTATAAACAATTTTAACCCAACACTTCGCGAATGGCGGCCATTTTAGTTTTTTATTCGGCCAAACTGTGAAATTTTATTTTAAGTAAATATTCAAATAAACGAAAACTTCTATCAAAATGTTTGTGTTGTTGTTAGGTAAGGTTTTTATTTTTATTTTATATTTCAACTGTTCTACAATTTAGCCTAAACCCTCAATTAACCTACAAAACTAAACGATTAATTCGAAATAGAACCAGATCAAGCATTACATTATAATTTCAATAACATTTATCATTAAAACATTAATTAATTTTATAGATTAGTTATCGTTAGCTCGATTATAATGTAATTCTCGTTAGGTGGTTTCCATTATCTCTAACAATAATTAATATCGAATACCTGAATGTGTTCTAATTCAGTTTGAGTGAGAACCATTTAGCTCTAAATATTAAATCACAAAATTACTAATAGGTATGTGCTGAAATTTGGCTTGTAACATGATTTGTTGACGATTAAATAATTACTGAGTTATTAATTGTTTATTTTTTCTATTTGATTATACAGGATGGGCTGCTGTATCATCCTGTACTAACATCCTACTAATCCTAAGTACTAATATTATAAATGCGAAAGTTTATGAGGATGTATTGTACCCCAAGTAACAAAAATTGGTACTGTAAAAGACCTGAGAACGTTTTAGAGCGTGCTAAAAAGCTCCACAATTAGTACTATAATGGTGTTGTAAACGTTTACAAAACCCCAAATAGGCCCGAGTTTTATCACTAATTTATTCTATAAACATTACATAAAGGCTCTCACGGTGATAAATCAGCTTGCTAGTTGAGATGTAAAAGTGTAGTAAAACGCTTTTTAGTACTAAAATAGTGCCACAAGTGCAATAATGTCACGAATTTGCACTATAAAAGTAACCAAAACATGTTTAAAGTGCTATTTTGCACTGTAAACGATTTGAAAGATCTTTCCTAACACTTAATATCGTTCATAATTTTTTTTGTTCGTGTTGTGTCAGTCGTGTTCCTAAAAATATCGATAAGTTATGATTCATGCCATTTGCCATGTTGCCTAACGTATCATTGTAATAAAAAAGACATGCAACTCTGCCATAACTGCCATAACTTGCACTTGCGAAAATAATAGTATCGTTAAAATCATTATGCTGATTTCGAATTTGACAATTCGCCCTCATTAGTTTCGTATTTTAATTAAATTTTAATTAATAAAATAAGGACTTGTCCCGGCTACGGTTCCTATAGTACACATTGGCTCCAGCCGTGCTGCTAATGTGCTGTCGCGGCAGAAAATAGCGGCCATGTTTTAATAAGGGGGACGCTTTAGTCTCGTAGCAGTAACACCAACTCACTTTTAGAGCTATTTGAATTTAAGTATACACCGTGTTCCGGACGATATACATAAACTTCGACCAGATGTTCAGACCACGGAAGTAAGCATTTTTCATTATGGACACATTAATAAATTCTTATTTTTTATTTTTTGTTAATTTTCATACAAACTAAATACCTAGACGTAAATAACCCGATATGCATGCCTCTTTATCCGAATTGGCAACGTCGTATTTTCATTCATAACATTTGGCGGGCTGAAACTTGTCAAAACAGTTTCTTTGATTTTTTATCTCGTTCCTCATAGCACTGTCAATGTACTATACTTATCTAAAGAGAACGTATAAGGCTACCAAGCAGGTAGATACGTATTTCGAATTGTCTTTTTAATTGAGGAATAAAAAAAAAACAAAATTCCATAACCAAATCATGATAACCTCTTCCCACGACATGCAGCCTTCGCAAAACGTTTCTGCAGTCCTTATTTTTAGTCTAGGCTTAAAGCAACGCCGGACCTCCAACGACGGGAAGGGGAGTAGGCTACCATAATTATCTTCCCATTCTGCCGTTTCGGCTTAAGTAACGAACATTCAATCTCAAAATTATTGACTAAAAGAGGGGCAGCTCAACACGCAATCTGGGGACCACGCTTAGAGCTCACGTACATTCGTAAAAATACTCTCAAAAGATAGGTCTCGGTCAAATTAAGATAAATGGTAATCACAGCATATTTTTTTTATGCATTTGAGTAGAATAATTATAATTTATAAGCACACTTGTTGCGTGGGCAACATCAGAACTAACGCCACCATCTTATTTTTCAATACATTTCACAAATGAGCGCTCTCCTGTCAACCTCAATGGAGTGTCCAAAGATCCATATAACACTGTAGGTTACGGTCAGCTCAGACCGAGACGTGACGCTGCGCGCACTTTTCAATAGAGTTATTCAAAATGTAACTCTATTTTAAAAAACAAAAGATACACCTTTCGCATCGCAGTTCGACGCCGCGCTGCGCAGCGCGGCGCCGCGCACGTCGTTCAAAATCTGGCTTTGTTTACTACAAGAAAAGATACAAATTTGAAGTATCGTTGCGTCAAGTCGCTTCGCGTCGCGTCTCGGTGTGAACTGACGCTTAGACAACTACGTCAGCCGTAATGTCATTCAAAAATATTTTTATTAATAAAAAATAAACTCTAAAAAGCAAAAAATAAATTTAATGTAAAAAGTTTTCGAAATGACCACCTTCTTTTTCGACACAAATATTCAAACGAGTCCTAATTTGGCCATTTAAATTTACAGACATTTGTCTTATTTGTTCAGCAGCCTGAGATATTCTATCTAAGAGCTGTTCACGGTTCTGAATTTGTACGGAGTACACCTCCTCCTTTAAGGTTCCCCAGACATAAAAATCTAAAGGAGTCAGATCTGGGGACCTAGCTGGCCATGCGATATTTGTGCTACCTCGTCCAATCCAACGGCCAGGAAACGTTGCATTTAAATATTCACGCACTTGTGTGCCATAATGTGCAGGGGCCCCATCATGTTGGACCCACATGGTTCGCAGAGTTTGAAGATCCACTTGTTCGAAAAATTCGAAGCTAGTGACGTTTCTTAGGAACTCTAAGTAATTGTCAGCATTTAGGCGGTGGGGAATCTCAATAGGGCCGATCAGCTGATTGTTAAAAACACCAGCCCACATGTTTACAGAGAATTCAGTTTGATGTGACGCCTGCCAATGTAAATTCGGGTTGCTCTCATGCCACTGCACTTGATTTTTGGAATTGAATACTCCCGCTCTTGTAAACTGGGCTTCATCCATCCAAAGAATTTTTTGAAGCAGTATTGGATTATTTATCAGTTCTTGATTCATTCTCTGGCAAAAAACAATTCTTGAGAAGTGATCAGGTGGTATTATGCCTTGGGATTTTCTGTAGTGGTAGGCATGCAAACCATATCTTTTCCACAGTTTCCACACTAGCTTATGAGATACACCCACGATTCTCCCAACGCGTCTCGTTGAGAGTGTAGGATCATGAATAATAAGGTTCATTATTCTGTTTTCTTGAGCGACGCTCAAATTGATTGCTCGTTCAGGGCGGCGTGGTCTAATTCCGATCTCACAAAATCTCCTGTGTATGTTAATAAATGTTCGTATATCAGGAACGCGCCGACCAGGGAATCGCCGTTGGTACTCTCGCACAGCTGCTGTAGCATTTCCGTCACAGAAACCGTAGACGAAGTGAATATCAGCTTGGTGTTGAGCAGAATATTCGTGCGGCATAGTGAAAGTTGTAATCAAAATGATTGATTAAATTAGTCGGAAACCCAAAAGCAAATTACATTAAACAATAATCCTGACAGTTAAAATCATGCATGACAAACAATGACAAATAACAACTTAGGTATCCATAGCGACCAGTTTAATCTCTTTGAAAGATTCGTTATCGCAAATGATCGTATTTCTTCGCTAACTCTCGGGTTCCTCTCGTACGTGCAAATGAAATGCAAATAGTATTTGATAGATTTATCATTTTAATTGCACTAAGCGGCAACATAGGCCAAATTAAGATACTTTCTCACTGCATAGCTCAATTAAATTTCATTAAATGAAATTACAAATATCTTTGTAACGAAGCCTTTTTAAGTACTACTTCCTTTGTTGGATTTGATTTGTAAAAGCCATAGAAGTATTTGCTAAAGTTTATGGATAACGTGAAGAACACGGTGTATAGCAATTGCGCCAGGAGTCGCTACGGTACTATTTAGTACTATAGAAGAGTTTGCGTGATTTTAATAGAACTAGCCCCTTAGCGATGTTGAGGGAGCTTTTATGAAGCTAAACGGTTACGTAATGGTTGTGTAAGGTACTTTTATAGTGCAAATTGATCCTGTAATACGTAATGGTTGTGTAAGGTACTTTTATAGTGCAAATTGATCCTGTAATAGTGTTTTCGATACTGCTACAGCCCTAGTACTGTAAAAAATATTTTGACGCATTATTAGAGCAAAATAGATACATAAAAGTGTCAGTAAGGTTGTCTATAGTACTAAATAGTACCAAAATCGTTTTTCTCATTTCTGTTACAGTGCAACACTTTAAATATTCTTTTGTATGGCCCTGTAAACGTTCTAAGAGGTAAATAATAGAACTTAAATGCTCTTTAATCTTAAAGAACCAAAATGCTTTGTTATAAACCTTTATAGTACATGCAGTCACAATGGTTACTGTTAAAGGCCTACTATATCACTCTTTGGTGATAAAACGCCTTGGTTATAGAACTTGGGACGTGTATGTAGGTATGTTTGTTACTCTTTCACGCAAAAACCACTGAACGGATTTAGCTAAAATCTAGTACACAGATAGTTTATAAACTGGATTAACACATTGGATAGTTTTTATCCCGATTTTATGTTCCCGTGGGATAATTTTCGAGTTGTAGCGGGTGAAGCCGCTGGCAACAGCTAGTAATAATATAATTGCGAAAATAAAGTTGCTGACCTTTCAAGCCTAAATCACTAAACCGATCGTCCTGTTTTCATAATTATACGCTGTCAGGTGCACAGAGACGGACATAACCTATCTTTCATCCAGAAAAAAATAATTGTTTCAGAGGAAAACAACAATGACGTTCATGTGCTACATAATGCCATCTAAATTGATTACAAAATCTAAATTAACACAAGCAAAGCCGCGGGTGAAAGTTAGTAATAAAAATAATATAGCCTATGTTACTCGCTGTTAATCTAGCATTGAAAATAAAGGTGGATATAATAGTTTCAGGGTGAAGAAATTTAAAAAATCCGTTCAGTGTTTTTTGAGTTTATTCGTTACGAACGAAAATACTAGCACTCTAATGTAGTCAGCAAATTTAATGTAGGTACTATTTACCTGAACCAACGTCAGTAATAATAATTGTACCATATTTTAGTGAAAACCGTACAAAACCCGTTCAGTTGTTTTTGAGATAATCCTGCTGGCCTGATGGCCTGTTGTTCTAGTGGTTACTGCTATGCCGGAGGTCGTGGGTTCGATTCCCACCCAGGACAAATGTTTGTCTGATGAGCAAATATATAAGTATTTTATCAGTTGTCTAGTACCCATAACACAAGCTCTGCTTAGCTTGGGACTAGATGGCGTTGTGGAATATTATTTATTTATTTATATAATTACATCCAGACTGACAGCTTTCCACTATCCGCATTTATTTTAATTAAACAATAATTAACGGACTCATTTGATTGTCCACTAAGTACTATATTAAATTTTGACGCATTGCACTAATAAATAACTAATTTCGTTTCTCAGTAAGAAACAAAGTTAACAGTTTCACAAGCACCAAACTCTGGAACACATTTAATATTTCATGCTACCTTGCGCTTTGATCCGATTCAATCGTTCCAAAGTTTAAGTAACTATATAAATAACTTCTTGTGTAACAAAGTTCGGTATAAATACTGAGAAACAACGTAACCTAAAGTTTTCAAAATGGCGGCGATTGAATGGCGGGAAACGGCATTAAGAATTGAATGTGATATGTACGACTTCGGTATTTACTTTTAGAAGTTTATCGTATTATTAGAGAAATAAAATTCTAGTGGAGTAAGTTTTGACGAAGTAATCCTCGTTTTCATGAACACTAATGGACAATATTTTATATAAATATGCCTAACGCTGGGAATTGAATTTCCTATAACAGAATAAATATTTGGGTCTAACGAATCATTTAGGCGATGTTATAAAATTTATTTTTATTAAAAAAAAAACAAACCCCTTTCTCGTAGAATAAAATTCAATCATTTGGATTTGTCTGAATCTTGTGTTTTAGAATAACCAGGCAAGTAACCAGCGAGTCGGACTCATCAATAAAAATGGCAAAAAAAACCCTAAAATATTGTACCTGTACATACCTACTTGTTTCTTAGCATTTTTATATAAAGCGGCCATAGAAATACACCATCTGTTAAAAGCTTGTTAAAAGATGAACGAGATGGACGGATAGAGGAGACTAATAGTAGCCATACACCATCCTGCCTATCGACGATTGATTTGACGCTTGCAATTGTTTCAAATTGCAATTGTTTAAAAATGCCAATTTGATGGCATGACATGCCAATTTGATAGGTCATCAAATCGATTTGACACAACGTCAAATCGGCAGCAGTGATGCATTTCATTTCATTTCATTATTCGCCTGTGATACAGGTTTATCCTAGTACAGGCATGTAACTTTGAGTGACCTACATCATTAATTTAAGATTTATTTTGTATTTTTACCTTTTATTCTGAATAAAGATTATTATTATTATTATTATTTATTTGGCTATTATTCGGTGACGACAGCTACAATTTTATAAATTTGTAGCTATTGGTCACCGAATAATAGCTAGATCTAGCTATAAAGTTGCTAAGTTGGCATCGCTGCTGCAGATTTGACGTTGTGTCAAATCGATCGTACGATAGGCAGTATGGTGTATGGTGTATATGGACGAACTGCCAATTTGAAACAATTGCAAGCGTCAAATCGATCGTTCGATAGGCAGGATGGTGTATGGCTACCATTAGTAATAGGGTACTGTGTGCTTAGTGCGAGTTTTTTTACGTTGACGTACATTTGTTGAGAGTTCTCACGACCTTGCAGCGGGCCAATAAGAGCGCCAAACGCGGTTAAACGTTACTATCGCGTCAACGTAAAAAAACTCGCACTAAGTACACTGTTTTAACCTTTGCGTACAGAACCATAATAATTTTATCAAATAATGCGATACCAAAAGAATAATTTTACTAAAATGATTGTTGAACAATTGACAGCTGTTTGTCATATCAGACTATAAAATCACAGTCATAATTCGGATTCAATGGCTTATATTTCATCTGGTACGTATTTTCCTTGACATTACCAAATAAATTCCTTACACGTGTCTTTAATATTGCTAAGTTTTGTTCAAAGAGCACAAATCATAATTGAAAGAGACTTGTTTAACGTATTATAATTATTTCGTTTAATAATTCTGTACAATTTAATTTTTTGTTTAACTTGTGGTTGTCGATTATACTTACTTGTGGTTGTCTTGAAGAAGGCTGCTACTATGCTGTAATTTAAATATCTTGTTTACTTATCTTACTTTTATCTTACTTACTAAAATGTGGAAATAATTATTATAAATGTGGAAGTTTGTGAGGATGGATGAATGTTTGATGGTGTTGCAAGAAGGCCAAATAATCTACGTCAACACTTAATTACCCGACTGCGCCAGAAAGGGGTTTTTTTATGCTCTTTCTTTATTTAACCATCAGTAACAGTAGATTTTTTTGCTATTATATATTTCGCTAGACTTTATAAACTGTGGCAAAAAACGCGACTGGAGGAAGAGCGCATTGCATACAAAGAGGCGAAGAAATTAGCAAAGTGCGTGGTGGCCCAATCAATTGCGCAATCAAAAGAGAGCCTTTATAAAAAGATCGAAGAAGCTAATAATGATTCCGAAGTTTTCAAAATAGCAAAACAGCGACACAAATCGACCCTGGATATTATGGTTAACAAATACATCCGAGAAGAGAATGGACAGCTGCTAACAGATAATGCCAGTATAACTAAGAGATGGTGCCAATACTACCAAGACCTGTTGAATGAAGAATTCCCCAGTCAGCGCTTACAACCTCTGCAACCCATTGCAGGACCAGTGCCTAGAATAGATATAGTCGAAGTTAAACTAGTTGTAGCGCAAATGAAGAACCACAAAGCAGTAGGCCCGGACGAAATACACGCAGGCATCTGGAGAAAATTGGGGTGCGCAGGTCTACTGTGGCTTACAAGGCTTTTCAACACCATCCTAACTTCAAATTGTATGCCTGAAGCGTGGCGCCAAAGTTACCTATTACCTTTTTAACCGACTTCAAAAAAAGGAGGAGTTATAAAAACAAATGGGATGTCAGCGTCTGCAGAAACTATGGAGGGATTAAGTTGACATCGCACACCCTAAAAATCTGGGAAAGAATTCTCAATAATCGCCTTTTCAAGCATGCCGACATATCTGAAAACCGGTACGGCTTCACACCATCAAAATCTACTGCGGATGCTATCCAGGCCATCCGAATAATCATGGAGAAGTATCGAGCAATGTTGGGCCATAAAGAAAACCCACGAACAAAAAATGCATGGGAATGAGATGAAATGCTCAGGTGGGCCGCAGGCGTAACTCGACTTGACATTGTGCGAAACGAGCACATCAGAGGAAGTTTCAAGGTCGCGCCCATTGCAGAGAAACTCACTGAAACACGCCTGCGATGGTTTGGACATGTCATGAGACGCCCTGAGGACCATGTGACCAAACAGGCCCTAGCACTGCCAAATGCTAAGAGGGGTAGAGGGCACCCACTCGCAACCTGGAGGTCCACAGAGCGTGCCAAAATTAATACTTCGACAACCCAGGACAGACTGTCCTGGCGCCGCAGAACAAGGAGAGCCGACCCCAAATAATGAGATAAGGCTAGGACAAAGAAGAGAAGATAATATATTTCGCTAGACATAAGCCGAAATGATTGTCTTTTTAGTCTTCGCCGCAGTTAGATAATATTTCATGCATATTAAATTTTACGTTTCAGCAAGAAAAATATTACTAATACTCACATTTCTCACAACACATGTTAGTACCTTTAATAAATCATACAGCATCCCTGTAAATTACACCCCAATCCTTTTTCACGAAACAACGAAAAATAACTAATACAAATGCCTCCTTAATACTCGTACCTCCGTTATCGTAACAAAGACAGATGAATAAACACAAATGCAGCACAACGTCTAGTAGATAAGCAACATTAGCAACTAATGGTCAGTAAGCCATCAACATTACCAACATACAGATAAAAGTCGACGGGTACATTATTTAGTCAATAATAGGTAAATCTCGTGTTAAATATGTAATTTATCCTTTTCCAAACCTTTTTCATAAAACTACGAAAAAATCACTAGTGTAGTGCTTCCTTAGTACCCACATTCATCATTTATTGTTATTATTATAATAAAGAGTGGTGAACCCACAGATGCAGCATAACGTGTTATGGCAGATAAGACATCAAAATTACCCACCAACAGGCATCGTCTGGTAGATAAGCCATCAACATTACCTATAGGGAAAAGTCGACGGGTACAATGATTAAGCCAATAATAGGTAAATCTCGTATAGGGTAAAATGGGATGAATCGGCTTTCAGCCTCGGCAAAGTGTCGATTTTAGGAAAATACATTTACGAAGAAAAATAGGCTAGTGGAATAGGGAAAATGTTCAATATACAGTTAAGTTTCAGGAGGAGCTCGTGGCTAAATAATAACATCGCGTGGGTTGGTCTTAAAGCTAAGCCGAGATTGCCAAAGTCGTTTTGTGGATGGGTGGACATTTACAACACTCTGTATTTCCTCCGTTGAGTAGTTGGTCATAGCTGTCATTTGTATACCTTTGAAAATTACAGGAAATAGCAGCTACCCGAATGTCCGACAAACAGTTAAGTCAAGGGGTTTCGTATTACCCAGGGTCATAGACAGCTCATGTAAATAATTACAAAACTGAAATCTAAACTAATATTATGAAGCTGAAGAGTTTGTTTGTTTGGTTGATCGCTGTAATCTAATAGTAGCCATACACCATCCTGCCTATCGACGCTCGATTTGACGCTTGCAATTGTTTTGTTGTATTTGATGGCATGACATGCCAATTTGATAGGTCATCAAATCGATTTGACACATCGTCAAATCGGCAGCAGTGATGCATTTGGCTTTTATTCGGTGACGACAGCTACAATTTTATAAATTTGTAGCTATCGGTCACCGAATAATAGCTAGATCTAGCTATAAAGTTGCTAAGTTGGCATCGCTGCTGCAGATTTGAAGTTGTGTCAAATCGATCGTACGATAGGCAGTATGGTGTATGGTGTATATGGACGAACTGCCAATTTGAAACAATTGCAAGCGTCATACGATAGGCAGGATGGTGTATGGCTACCATAATAAGGACCTACTGGTTCGAATTGAAAAAATATTTCAATATAAACCAGTCTAAACTTATTTTGGCCATAAACACTGAATGTAACCGCTACAATTTTTACGCCATGATTGGTGCAGTGGTTGAACGGTAGACCTCTGTGCTGCGTTTCCCGGCTTCGGTTTCTGCACGGAAGAAATATTTTATGTTGTAAATGTAGCTGTTCCGAGTCTGGGTACCTATTTGCGTATGTGATAAAAAATTGGAGATAATACCAGCGCAGGGCATTGTAAAGAAAGAAATCTTGAATATAAAATTGTTTGAATTGTTTTACTCGTAGTAATAAATAATAATTCCATAGAGTGTTTAATAATAGATCTGATGCCGTAATCACTACAATAAAGTGAATAAAGTGATCAAACAAAAATCCCGATAACAACCAGTTCACGAAGGCTTTTGTAAATTACATAATAACTAGAACCGGTTATTAGTAAATAACCGGTTCCCATAACCATGCTCTGTTCACCGTACAATAAATCATAACAATGTGTGTCCATTAAGGCTCACTCTAATGGACGATACGATGGTTTCGGCACAAATTATTGTTGTCAATCAATACGTTGCCTTGACCATTAAAAATATATTGCTTTCGAAGATAACTATACATTTATTTGTGTTACGTATCCTACCTAATATCCTTTAAAATTTTTCTATCTTAAAAGCTATTGTCAAACAGACAGGCGAAGCGAATGCGATCCGAAGCGTTTTTATTTGTAATGTATGGAATTGTTTGAATCTTGTTACATAGAAAAGCGAAAGCGATCCGATAGTCAATGTGACGGGCTTCAAACAATGGGCATTGTTCATTTTTTTTAATATGCTGTAATTCAAAAACCATTTCGAGGAATAACGTTACTGATCATTATGGACTAATTAAAAATGAAAAATATTCATATTTCATTGATATTTTTAATAAAATACGTTTGACCTTCCTTGCCCTTCAAATGTTTAACACCTTCTTCAAACCTTTGGCTGTAGGTACACAGTTTTGTATCTTTGCCTCAGAAAACAGAAAATATAAAAAATATAAAACCGGCCAAGTGCGAGTCGGACTCGCCCATAAAGGGTTCCGTAGCTGCAAGTAAATTTCTTGTAGTTGGTTGTAACTTTGCAAGGTAAATTGCGGTTTACGATTTATTAAAAAAAAAAAACTAATAACTCGATGAAGTGGCAATGGGCAGGCCATATTGCTCGCAGAGCAGATGGCCGATGGGGTCGAAAAGTACTAGAGTTGAGACCACGGACTAGCAAGCGCAGCGTAGGACGTCCACCAGCAAGGTGGACAGACGACCTTATAAAGGTCGCCGGAAGACGCTGGATGCAGGTCGCTTCCAACCGGTATCTGTGGAGGTCAAAAGGGGAGGCCTATGTTCAGCAGTGGACGTCCTATGGCTGAGATGATGATGATGATGATGATGAATAACTCGATCTCGTTCAAAACAATTTTCAATTGAAGTTTGCATGGTAATGCACATCAAATATTTTTTTTGTTTTATCATTCTCTTAGCTTAGAAGTTATAGAGGGGGGGGGACACATTTTACCACTTTGGAAGTGTCTCTCGAGCAAACTGTTCAGTTTAGAAAAAAATATGTTTGGAACCTCAATCACAGAATAATAGTACTACCTCAATATAATTTTTCAAGACCTATTCATAGATATCCCACACGAATGGATAAGGCGAAAAAAAAATATTTTGAGTTTCAATTCTAAGTATGGGAGGTACCCCCAAAATTGGTTTTGGTTTTATTGAAAGTCCTAACGCGGTTCACATAATACATCTACTTACAAAGTTTCAACTTTTTGTCGAAATTATAAGAGCTATCTCTTGTAATTTCGACAAAAAGTGGCTGTGACATACGGACGAACAGACAGACAGACAGACATGACGAATCTATAAGGGTTCCGTTTTCTGCCATTGGCTACGGAACCCTAAAAAATAAGTGACAAGTATTTTCCAGGGATGTCAGGCATAAGTACCAATTTCTTGGTATACATACCAGTTTTCAGTGTCACGTACCATGTACCAAGATTATTACTCGAGAAAAAAAAACCAAGATTGGACGTTGACCAACAATACAGAATAAACGACAAATTTTAGGGTGCAATCGAGTATTATTATTATTAATAGCCTTTATTTAACAATCTTACAAAACAAAAATATAAAAAGTAAGTTTACATTTTTTTTCCCTCTCTTTTATATATCTATTTAAGTATTATTAGACACCGATATTGAAATTGTCTTGCGATTTCGCAAAGGCCTCCCCTGTAGCTTGCCACTCCTTCCGATTATGGGTCATCCTCCTCCAAGTAGCACCAGCCATCTTTCGAAAGTCGTCTTCCCATCTTAGGCGTTGCCTTCCTTTCTTTCTTTTGTTATATCTTGGACACCATTTGGTTACGTCCTTAGCCCATTTATTATTAGTACTCCTGAACATATGACCTGCCCATCTCCATTTCAATTTCCTTTTGCAATATGTGATTTCGTTGATTTTAGTTTGGTTTCGTAATGTCTCTAGTTTGATTTTGTCTTTTAACTTGTCGTTGAGCATGCTACGCTCCATGCTATGTTGACAGGTCTCTAGATTTTGCATATTTTGTTTAGTAATGCTCCAAGTTTGACATCCATACGTCATTATAGGTAAAATGAAGGAATCAAATATTTTCTTAGATTTGGGAGGAACCCGAGGATTTTTGACAACCTTGTGTGGCCAATATCTCTTCCACGCTAGCTGTACTCTGTTACCTATCTATTTCTTTAGTTACAATCGAGTATTGCGACTAAAAAATCTTTTTTTTTTGAACATGAATTCAAATATAGCACGGACGAAAATCGCAGTCGGTTGTTAGTATTTATCCACTATACGGTTGGTAAAACTGCGTGTTTAGTGTTTACTGTCCTTTATTAATTAAAAGAAAAAAAAAAAGATTTTTCATTCGTATTTGATTTTCGACACATTTTACCGATGTACCAATATTTCATATTGGTACTTCACAGTGGCCGTCTGACATCCCTGATTTTCTTAAGTGTCAATTTGTAAATGTCAAAGATGTAAACAAACAAGTTTATATTGTAACTGCAAATTGCTTCATTATCTCGGTTAAATCTGTTAAATCGGCATCGGCAATATGACATAAACTACAAGTAAAATAGAATACAGGAAGTGCTTTGTCCCAACTTGCAACAATAATAATAATAATAATCCAAACAACATTTTGTTCGTACTAAAGAAAATTTGCGAGAAAAGTGGTGTCGTGATGACGGCGTGGAATGTTGCAAGGTTTATACAATGTACTGTTGCGAAGATCACTTTGATGTTAGTATTTCAGAAGCCTTAGATTCCTTTGTATGTTCATCTAGGAGTAATTTTGTTTTGTAAATAATAACCTAGCGGGATGTAAGTGACGTTTAGACAGTTGACGTTGTGTTGACAGTTTTTTAATTTTGCTCTAGTAAGGAAACGGCACAACTTTTAGGCCAATGGTGACGTCACCTACCTCAAAAATTTAAATATTAAAAATAAAAAAACTATTGAGCCAATCATTAAAATATTCAAATTAGTTTCTCAAAATGCTCTATATTTGCAGAAAATAAAATAAAATCGAATGTTTAAAAAATTAAGACAATCCCCATTGCATACACTACAAACAAAAACGCCTCGCTTCGCGTTCGCCACGCCTGTCTGTTTAACAATAGCTGAGGTTGAAGCCTGCCGGGGTCGTGGGACTTACGAATTACCGTGCTCTTGGAACGTAAGGGCATTGAAGGACACCGTGGATTTTAGTCAGTAGAAGTCTGACAGTCCTTCCCGCTCTGCCCTGGGCGGGAAGCCTCATTTCATGATTTTACCACGCTAAAAAAAATCTAACATCTTTTCAAAAAATCCTAAAAATAAAATAAAAATACAAACAATAGTGGCCCACCGGTGTCTTGAACAGGGTCCAAACTATCAGCGGTCAGTGTTCGAGCTATTTAATATTAATTAACATAATGTGAAAATCGATTTAAAGACTGAACCTAGTAAGTTTTTAAGGGTGTTATAAGACTTGAAGCTGAAAGACATGTTTAATTCCAATCATTGCTTTATTGTTTTTAGACTATATTCGGAAAGCAGTGTTGATAAACTTGTTATGAGTATTAAATTCTTGCGAATGTTACATTATAGAAAAACAGACAAGAGCGTTTTAGCGAGCGTTCAAGTGACGTTTTTGCCAAGCTGACTGTCAAGTCTTATATTTTCATTAAGAAAAATTTAAGAGCGTTCGTTACAAAAATCAAAAAAAGAAGATTAAGAGCAGTGGTGGCCCAATGGAATCCGCCTCGACTTACGAGTTTGTATGTCGTGGGTTCGAACCCAGCCAGGCGCATTACTTTGTGTAATTTATTTCATCACCACTGCTCTCAAAACAGTGAAGGAAAACATCGTGAGGTAACCAGCATGTCATAATTATAACCAATATAATCGAAGACATAAGACACTTACCAATCCGCACTGGACCCGCGTGGTGGATTATGGCCCACTCCCTCTCACAGAGAGGAGACCTGTGTCCCAGCAGTGGGAACATTATAGGCTGATGATGTTAGAAATATCATGAAAATGTTTGGCTCCATGCTTGGCATTGTTGTTGTGTTCGAAAAAATAGAAAAACGGCGTGTGCTCGATTTTCTGTTACAAGTAAACGGTCAAGCCTTTCAGCACCCAGGTACTAAAACTCTAAGTTTCAAATCTTCTATACACTTTTTAGTTTGTGTGTAATCAAAATTAGGTAGCGGTGTATGTACGTAATAAAGCCCACATTATGCCAATTTAAGTGTACGTTCCACGTAAAAGAGGGTGAGCTAATACATAGTAATCGATCAGGCACAAATCTAAACTCTGTGGCTGCTATTTGGAAATTCTCAAAGGAAAAACCCAATAATTATCTTGCCGAACCAGGGAAACGAACTCTGCAATGGACCTCATCCTCAGCAGTCAGTTATAACTTTAATTTAGATAAGTACCTCTTTATGTATCTTTAAAAAAAAATACGAAAACATGTGGGGTCTACCAACCCGCATGGGGCCCGAGTGGTAGATTTTAGCCCACTACCAACTCCAGAGAGGAAGCCTGTGTCTCAGCAGTGGAATATTATAGGCTGATTATGTTTATCTACTCGCTGAATGGAAAAATCAACACTATATCTTTTCCAATCACAACGGTTGTAGGAAAAGCTATGGCGGCCATAGCTTAACAGAAAACCTCCTTCACAAGAACCTGCGACTATAAAGCACCTACGATTTCTATGGAAAGAAAAAATAACCAAAGCAACGGCAAAAAAAACACAAATAGGTTTTAAGAGGATCATCTACCGAGCGCTCGTCCATACTAAAAGAGAAAACGTTTTCCTACCCCTAAATGTTATCCTATCTCAATGATTTTTTAGAATGCTTCCTACACAGTAAAAAACTAGGTTTATAGCTTTTCTTTTTTTTCAAAATTTATAATAGTTTGAAAGTTACAGGCGCCTAAAAGTTACTACTGAAAAAAAGAAAACCTAAAAACCTAGTTTTTTACTGTGTCAGGAAAACGTTTTCTCTTTTAATATGGACGAGCGCTCGGTAGACGATCCTCTTAAGCACGGCCATAGCTTTTGTCATCCTAGTCTATAGTTCTTTATTAAAAACGTCGTCATTCTATCTTTAAAATATTTCAATAAAAATGCGAAAATTGTCGATGTTCCACGAACCGTTTTTATTCTTTTTTTATACTGTTCGTGCTAGAAGATAAGCCGTAGTCAAGAGACAATAACTAATAAGTTTTCTCGAGTCGACGATATTGGATGAACACCAGTGCGATAGTATTACCTTTTATATTTACCGACTGTGAACACAGAAAATTGTATTTGAGGTAATCTCCGAAACTGTTTAGCCGGTTGAATGGGCAGGACACTTATTGGTATAGCAGCTTTTGTGTTACGAGAAAATTGAGACAAAAAGAAGATACTTGTGTTTATTTAGTCGCTCTAATCTTTATTGGTATTGACTGAAAGTATTTTAGCGTTTATTTTCGATTAATTCTATGATCCAGATCTCTTGGCTTCTTTTGATGAAACTAGTAAGAATTCTGCTGTGAAATCAAAGACTTCGAAATTCTAAGAACCTTTTTCGTAAGCTAAAGAACGTGGGCAAAAATAATATTTAAATATTAATACAGTTCACAGAAACCAGAGTTCTTATATTCGAAACCATACTGAAGATAAATAGTCATTTAGTAGGAAATTTGAGGTACGTATATTATGTTTAATTTGCTTTATATACTAAAACTCGAGGAAGCCAAGACGTATAATTAGCAATTAAAGAACACCCAAAGTAAATGATCCCTGATCCAGAGATCTTTATAAATTAATTGAAAGATATTTGAATTTTATTTAGGTGGGTATTCCATTTAGGAATATATCTAATTAATTAGTTTTTGTAGTTATAACGAGCTTTGAAAGCAAATGCGGTTTAAATTTAGGTACATGCTGTGCTAAATAGTAAACGAGTAGCGGATATGAATAGAAAATATACTAAGGAAAATTAGTCACTACTAATTATGGTATAGAAAAAAGAGAATATAAAGGTGTTCTAGAATTAACCTGTGTCGATATGTTTTAATATTATTAAATTTTCAGACATCAAAACGGGTTAATTTTAATCACTCTTTTTCACTTTTAAATCAAATATTACATACCATTTATTAAGTGTGTCTCATTCCTTGTGTTCTGACGATATTAAAAAGATAATAAATTTTCTTCCAACATATTTTACAGAGCGTTAAATTTAAAAAAATGAGTTAAATTCAATATTCTTTTCCATTTCAGTTCTCACTGTTATTAAAAAAAAAAAAACTAATTAAAAAGAAAATGGTTGACTTCGTTCAACAGGTGAAGAATATTTACGTCACAGAGCACAGATTAAATAGTCGATTATTTTATTGAGTGTCAAACCGCGCGCGCTACGGGCGGGCTCACGAGCCCACAGCCATTCGCGACGAACTGCGAACGAGCACTGATTCGGCATTGGACGATGTTTTCCAAAGGTGAGGAAATCGCGCACCCTCGGCCACTTTCGGCTGCCTTCGGAGAACTCATCTCGATTCGATTGTGTTGAAAGAAACATATTTCGAATTAACACCGTTTGAATTAAGAAAAAGTTTTGAGTTCGATGTTGAGCCAGCCATGCACTTTATGATTGGCGTCTACAACAAAGTCCTTGCACTTTGTGAAAAAGCTTGAAAGAAAATTCAAACGATGCGGTAAAGTTGGACGTTCATTTTCTTTGCAGTCTTTTTTTATTTTAAATGACCAGATTGACCACGAAGAGTTTGAGTCGACTGCCCATTATTTTGCATTACTTGTCAACATATTATATTTAACGAATGTTTGTGAGTGTTTCCTGTTCATTAATACTAACAAATTGGTAGAGTACGGTCATTTTGAAGTTAAAGTTCAAAATCAGATAAGCTGATTTTCAGATTGTTGCAGCTCGCATTCTTTTTTTCAATGGTTGCCACAATAAAAAAAAAGTTGCCGTAAAACAGAAAACTTAGCTTATGGCAGTGTCACCTATCAAGTTCTGATTTAATTTTCTGATAGAAAAGGGCATCTACATTATTAAGTTTATTATGTATAGGTTGAAAATGAGATCTGGCTATTTAATGCTTGTATTCATTTTGCAGAACTAACGTTTCAAAACGTTAGCACATACAAATTCTAAATTGGTATTAAATGTTATGAAAAATATTTAGTTTTAATTCCGCGACAAAAATCCAGGCTTGTTGCAGGATGCAATCCCACCCTATGCAGTCATGCATATGCACATGCAGCAAAGGACCAACCCTCCCGCCCTCATGAATATACACACATGCAACAAACGGAAAAACAAGAGGCCGAGCGCTTGTCGAGTCAACATCTCCTGAGGATGCCCCGTGGAGGGGCGAAACACGTGTCGAGTATAGGTTTGATTGCATGGCATGTTTTTCCGTTTGTTGCATGTGTGCATATGCATGAGGGCGGGAGGGTGGGTCCTTTGCTGCATGTGCATATGCATGACTGCATAGGGTGGGATTGCATCCTGCAACAAGCCTGGATTTTTGTCGCGGAATTAAAACTAAATATTTTTCATAACGTTTAATGTCATGGATTTCCGCAAAGTAACGCCTGATTCCATAATTTATCTAAATTGGTATCTATTATCTTCTTCCTCTATAATATAAAAATGGACCGCTAAATGTGTTGCTAAGCCCTTAACTTGCAAACGGCTGGACCGACTCGGATATTTTTTTTTGTTGTGTTTGTAACCATCAGGACCAGGTTATAGAGGACGAAAATCATCATGTCCACCAGTGCGAAGCCGGGACTGGCCGCTAGTTACAAATAAAAATCTTGAAGGAACATTCATAAGTGTGATGTAATGCGTCAAATGGCGTCAAATAGATTTTTTATTCATTGAGAGGGAAGTAGGTTTAATATTCTGGGAATCTGATATTTGTTGTTATCCGATATATTTGAGGATATCAGGAAACGTCTTTATTATTTTTTGTTGTTTGGACGTAAAGTTTTGACACAATTCAGGAATGGAATAAAGTAATACAAGAATATTTTTCCTATAGTAACTAGCTGTCAAAGTTTTTTTTTTATGTCAACATTTTCAATAGATATTTATTGTTATACCTATTATATTTCTTCGTTTTTAAACTTAGTTAATTACTTTACTGCGTAACATACAGTGACGTAGTAGTAAACGAGAAATAGAGAATTTCAGCTTGCAGGTGTGGGTCGCAATGGCCTAGTTGGTTAAGGCGTCTGGAGTACCTATCCAGAAGACGCGGGTTCGAATCCCACTTGCAACTGAACTTTCCTTTCCTCAAAAATCATCTTTACGATGCGTGTCGCATGCGTTTAAAAATAATTAAAACGTAGTAGTTGTTCACTGTTAGTAGACGCTAACTGAGTGTCGGACGAAGCACAACGTAAGATTCTGCAATTGATATTGATTTATCTCAAATGCAAAACTTAGCATTATTATGTAGTTGAACAGCGGTTGCCAGCGGTTTTTCCTTACTACATCTCGAAAATTATTCCACAAGACCACTTAAATCGGATAAAAACTATCCTATGTTAATCCAGGCTATAAGCTGTACCTGCCGGGGTCCTGAGACTGTTTCATCAGGTAACCGTGCTGTCCTGGGTCGAAGGACACATTTGATGATTTTGCTTCGTAAAAAATAAAAAAGGCTATAAGCTGTGTTCCAAATTTCATGCCTTTTTGAAATCCGTTGATGACGAACAAAATCAGCGCCAGAACGAAACAAAATGAACTACAAAATATAAGTTTGTAACTGTTTTTTTTTTTCTGTGATATAGTTGTACATTATTTATACCAAATTTCTGACTTACTCCTTTATTTGCAGTGTAAGTTCTTGCTTCTCGCATGCGGGCGGCGAGTAAAGGGCAACTCGCTGTCCGACCATGAACCATGCCCGTGTCGACGGCGCGTTGTGTTCCACGCGCGCCTCAAAGTGTCAGCAAAATGTCGGGGACTCTCAAAGGACCAAAGCCTGTCGGGGTCGCGGGACTTATCTCATTACCGTGACCCCGGAACATAAAGGACTAGTGAAGGACACCGTGGATTTTAGTCAGTACGAGTCTGAGAGTAAGGGGTGGGAGGTTTAATTCGATGATTATAACACGCTAAAAAAAAAAAGTTCTTGTTTCTGGCCAAATTTCATGATTCTAGGTCAATTGGAAGTACATTATAGGTTTTGATTACACCGCGAGCTTCAAAATATGCGAAGAAACAGAGCATAAATGGCCGTATCTTTTGATTGCTTTAACTTAAGCTTAAAATTTTTTCTCCGCTCCAAGTAGAATTGTAGTTGAGTATTTGATAATAATTTCAGTTTGAAAAAAAAACACAGACGGAGAAACGGTCTATGAACTGATCCTGTTAGCCTCTTCGTAAACAAGGCGACGCAAGTCACCGATACCTTACGACTTTGGGATCCATTGACGCGTGGCTGTGTACAAACCTCTATGGATTTGTATTGCGATAGTCACTTGGATAGTAAAGTCGTAAGGTATCGGAGACTTACGTCACCTAGTGTATAAAGGGGCTTTGTGTTCCGTTTTTGTTTGTTAGAGGTATGTTACCTTAAAAAAAATAAGCAATGTGTCAAATTCAAATCAAGTGGGTACAAATGCAAGAGAATGGTGGTTTTAGCATGTTATTTATGTTAAAAAATCTAAATTTTAACGTAATTTTGAAATATTAAACACCGTTACCATGTCTTACTGTGTTCTAACACTATAAATTAGAATCAAGATATTTTGATTTACTTTTCTCAGAACCGACTCTTCCATTTGATCTAGCTGGGATCTAACTTCAAATAATTGGTTCAATTAATAATTTTTAAGTAATTTAAAGTCTAGGAAACCCGATAGTTGGAGTTAAAATTTTGTAAACCGAATAATAATTTCAAAGGTTTTCCCTGTGATTAATTTAAAATACTGTTTGTTATTCAATGCTTTTATATGAATATGTTTTTATTTATGTACATAGGTAACGTTTGCATATATATTCAAATAAATACTGTGGTGTGTGAAATTGAAATGCTATTTCGTATTTTAAAGAGTTATATAATTATGAATATTTTATACTTACGGTATGTTGACCAGGCTTAAGTATGATTTGTATCCCGTATGACATAACCTTGTATGTTTAAGCTATGTGTTTTTGATTGGTTTACTTACTCAATTGCATGGTAAGATCATTGTGTAACTGTTTGATGGAAAATACACGAGCTATGATTTTAATTGTATTCACAAAATATGGAAACTATGATAATAGTAGCTTCTGTAAACCTGTTTAAAAAAAACTTTACTTTCAAACTCAGAAACAGTTTAAGACTCCTTCAGAAATTAATTCTCAATTGATTCTACGTGTGCCCCAAAATTCACACACGACAATTTTGAAAGACCCTTTACGAAGCGACGTCTTCGCGAAGAGCGCATAACTTCAACCATTTGTTATATCACGTCATGACTATTCCGGAAGTGCGCTAATATTTTAGAACTGTTACAATTCCCCCTCTAGGTGTCACGCCTCATTTCATATTCTATCAGAACACGGAATCGGCCCACAACTCGTTCGAAATAAGACAGCCGTTCGGTAAATAATTAAATGAGCAATTTGTCACGACATGGATTATATCAAAAATTCCCTTTCGGATTAACAATGATATCTATTTCTATCGGCGAATCGAAATCGGGTTCCGTAACGTATGGACGCTTAATTGGAAATTGAAATGTTCAGTTATTACTGTCATGCGGGTCTCACAATATTGTTTGAAACGAATTTCAATACAGGCTACCTCGGCGTGTAATTAAATTTGTTTGTTTGTCGCGTACGCGCCGCTGTGGCCGGCTTACCGCCCGGCTTGTGATTTTTGCACACCCCCTGTATACAGAAAATATTACAGGCTGAAGTTTGATGAAATTTTAATCAAAAATGTGTTCAAACCCGTCGGCAACATCGAAAAAACCTTTTTGACTTATGTATATTTTGGGATTGCTTGTTTAATTTTATGTAAACACGTTCGTTAGACGAAATACGACTAACTAAATTAAACATAATATTATTTTGTCCATTTGCTTTTTTGAATTTATTTTTCACAAATAGGTACCTGTGGCGTTCCGTTCAGTTGACCGATGTCCGAGTATCGGGCTACCTACAAAAGGTTTGTAGGTAAACATTTTATTTTTGTATTTAATCATGCTAATTGTGTTTTATCCTTTCCTTTTGAAGTTTAGTTTACATAGGAACCTTCGAAACATCGTAGGTAGCTTCATCAAATATAAAATTCGATGATGAATGATGCAGGTTACGAGGAATCCTGAACCTCTTTACTGTTTCTACGAACTAGTTTTTATGTGTGAGTGTGCGATCGCTTTAAAAAAGAACGTGACTATATTATATTTTTTTATAAAACTGTTTCACACTAGGAACTTTTCCTGTATCGTGGGTGGGTTTACAAACATACAAACTCGCTTACAGAAAAAAAAACGAAGATCCGGAACAACTATTTGTAGATCATGCAAATATTTTTTCACCTCACGCGCTCGGAAAGATTCTATTTCTCATTCAAAATCTGAGCACAAAACTCTATTTTGTGCTCTAGAGCACAAAGTGTTGTTTAAAATTCGAACACGTCTTATATTCAATTGTTTTCTACACTGACAAGCGAGCCGCCCCCACTGCATTTCCTCGCTGTGTGAGGTGAAAAGTTGTGTGTTGCACTCGGCAGCAAAGTTTTTCTGCGTCTCGTACCTTTGAAAACTTCGCATCGCTCAGGATTCTATATTTGAACCGCTCGTTTCTCTCGCGGTTCAATCTTAGAATCCTTCGCTTGCTCAGTTTTCAATTCAAGTACTCGCGCCAAAAATCAACTTTGCAGCCTTGCATAACAAATAACTATTTCACCTCACGCGCTCGGAAAGATTCTATTTCTCATTCAAAATCTGAGCACAAAACTCTATTTTGTGCTCTAGAGCACAAAGTGTTGTTCAAAATTCGAACGCGCTTTATTCAATTGTTTTCTACACTGGCAGGCGAGCCGCCCCCACTGCATTTCCTCGCTTAAGCTATTGTCAAACAGACAGGCGTGACAAACGCGAAGCGAGGCGTTTTTGTTTGTATTGTATGCAATTGTTTGAATCCGGTCACATAGAAAAAGCGAAAGCGATCCGATAGTCTATGTGACGGGCTTCAAACAATTGCATACATTACAAACAAAACCGCCTCGCTTCGCGTTCGTCACGGCTGTCTGTTTGACAATAGCTTTAGTGAGGTGAAAAGTTGTGTGTTGCACTCGGCAGCAAAGTTTTTCTGCGTCTTGTACCTTTGAAAACTTCGCATCGCTCAGGATTCTATATTTGAATGGCTCGTTTCTCTCGCGGTTCAATCTTAGAATCCTTCACTCATTCAGTTTTCAATTCAAGTACTCGCCCCAAAAATCAACTGTGCAGCCTTGCATAACAAATAACTATTTCCGTGCTGTTACATTTAATTTTATGCTATATTATTTAATTAGATCAGTATCGATCTTTAATTGTTCATAAGACGCCTTAAAGTTAAAAATTGAACCCAGAATGATTGGATTGGTAGTAATTTTGATTATACTACTCGTAAAACATATTTTATTACATTAGTGTGATTGATGGATTGGATTTTTTTTTAATCATTTTGAGTGAAACCTATCAAAGTAGATGTACGAGTATATGTTACTTATAATTAAAAGTGTGCGTTGTGTTACGGATTTTCATAAAAAAATATTTGTGAACGGTTCGAGTTCAGGTCACACTTGCTTATGCATTTAAAACTACCACAAAATAAGTGCTTAGAAGTATCTAGACACTACATAGAATCACAGGCTTAGAAATCCAGACAGTGGCGACTACTCCTGAGCTAAGTAAGGCAATAACCACTCTTCCGAGCTTAGTCCTACAGTAGGCTATCCCATGTCTTATGGTGGCTATCGTATAAAGTGACTGGAGATTAAACGTATAAAGTGGAATGACGATAACTAACAGATTATGGTTTCTAAACTCATTTAAACACTAGAATTATTCTACTAGCTTTTGTCCAGGGTTTCATCTGCGTTGTAGTGGAAAAATATACAATTGAAACATAATGTTTGGAAATCAAGGTGTCCTATGTACTAATTCAGGTTATAAACTACATGCGTTCCTAATTTTATCCAAATTCGTTCAGTAGTTTTCGTGTGCAAGACTCACTAGGAATTTTTCCTGTATCTTAGGTGCATTTACACACATTGGAACTCATACACACAAACACGGGTAAAGTCGTGAACTAAAAAGATTTAATTCTAAAACAAAACTGAGAGGGAACTCCATTATTCCTGAGTGCTATAAGCTATAAATGCATAATATTATTTAAACATGCGTAATTAGTCAAGCTATTACAATTATTGTACAGCAAGTCGGAAAAGTAATACAGGTACGGGCGATGGACTGCACAATGAGTCGCAGCTATAAACTAGATATCTATTTGGATTGTTACCAAATAACCTGGCAACACTGGTGCCCTGCAAAGGTTGGCCGCGTATTTAAAATTCGTAAATAAAACAAATATTAACCTGAGTGGTATAAATAGCTATGAAAGTGAATACAGTGACAATAATCTTCAAGTGATATTATTTGTGACAAACTACACCAGTGCAATAGCTATTGATAATGGCTCAAAAACTTTAGTGTTAATTGTAAACAAATACAAGCAATACGGTGCGTATAAGTGACATTCCGTATACTATTTCGAAGAATAACAATGAACTTGGTAAATATTAATCTTTAAGTGAATGTTCAGTCATATTTCCTGAATTCTCTCAAGATTAAAAGCAGTTACGAAAAAAATATTTTTGAAAATCGGACTTTGGACTTTGTTATTACTCAACGCTTAGCGCCATTACTACACTGTGGCGAGAGGATGAATTAACCACAGTACTACTACCGCCATTCTCGTCGCTAGCGGGAAGTAGAAAAACTAAATTTGGGTTGTCACTCAAAAATTACTCAACGACTAGCGCCATTATTTCAAAGTGGCGAGTAGATGAACAAGTCAATAGTACTACTAGCGCCAGTCTTTACCCTAGCGGGGAATAGAAAAAACGAAATTTGGGTTGCCACTCAAAAAAAATAAAAACATTTGGTAGAAAAACTAAAAACTATTATCATGGCTGATGAAAATATAACATTAAGAAAAAAACACAATGCGCTATCTACTTCTTCCTCCGAATCATCTCTGTTTAATGCAACTGCTATGAGCATGCCTGATACTTCATTATATAACGATGAAGTAATTGAGAAGCTACGTGATGAGATTAATAACTTGAAAACTAATTTACAAAGTGCGCATCAAGAAATCGAAAACTTGTTGAGTCATAATATGCAATTAAAAACAGAGTTAGACAAATCCAATAAAATCATAGAATTATACAAAAAAGTAAGTTCAGGAGAAGTCAAGTGCAGCACCCCGGAGGCCTATCGAAAAAAACAAAAGAGGACGAGGTTGAGCAGCTTAGCATCTACGCCAGTGAAAAGAACTCATGAAGTTCACAACTCTCACAGCATGCAACATATAGGTGTTGATCCTGGAAGTTCTCAGGACGTTTTCACCTCACAGAATAATACTACCGCAACATCGGCTCCACCACCAAAACCTTCGCCTCCACGCAAACATAACTTATGTGTTTTAAGCAGCGAGATATCCAACAGAATATACACAATGAGTGAAAAAACTCATTTAATAAATTACAATATATGTCATTACCGTACTCCTAAATGTGGAATAGAATACCTGTTAAAAAATATTGACAAAAAAGTTCAAAACTTCACTCATGCAGATTACTGCATTATTTTTATTGGAGAAGAAGACTTCAGGAAAACCAATAATTACATAGAATTAGTAACCTATATTCGTGATAAGCTTATAACATTGAATCACACTAACATTGTAGTATGTCTGCCTACATTTAAGTATATGGACAATACCAATATTATGTTTAACAGTCGAATAGATACTTTTAATAATTTAATTTATATGGATGTTGAGACCTACCATTACGCGTATATCTTAGACTCTAATTTAAATCTCTCTTACACATGGGATACATATAACCAGCGACATGGGCACCTGAATAACAACGGCTTTACGCAGGTTGTCTCAGATTTACAAGACTTCATACTAGACCTAGAGAAAGTAAATACTTCTAACTCAAAACTTATAAGAGATGAACTTTCTGTCGACTACACTAATATTGACAGATCAAAAAGCCCACCTAGCAATATTAACGAGATAAATGAGTCGGCTCGTTCAAATTGTTTATTTCGCCTATAACAGCGTAAATATCTTACATCAAAATATTGCTGGTCTTTTAAATAAGGTTGACCAGCTCACAGTCCATCTCGAGGAAATGTCTAAGAAACAAAAAGACATAGATGTGGTTTGCATTACTGAGCACTTCATAATGCGGGGCTACGAAAATGTATTGAATATTCCAAATTACAAATTAGCTGCGTGTTATGCAAGGCTAGAAAAAAAACGCGGTGGATCTTGCATCTTAGTTAAAATGGGTCTGGAATATAAAGAACTAACAGAGATCTCACGCAATTCAATAGCAAACATCTTTGAATGCTGCGCAATCGAATTAGTTAAGCAAAAGTTAATAGTTATATGTATATACAGGCCACCGAAAATTAATAACCTAAATATGTTTTATGAAAAATTAGAAATTGTTATGAAAACTTCGTGTATTAAATCGAGTAAAACAGTTGTTCTATGCGGGGACTTCAACATTGATGCCTTAAAAAGGAATAGAATGTCACTAGACTTTGAGTATTTTCTTCTGGGCTACAATCTTAAACTGGAACTGAGGCAACCAACTAGGTTGTGCAGCAATAGCTGCATTGATAATTTTGCTCACAACTCTCGTCATAAATGTAAATGTGAAGTAGTAGAATTGGCTCTTTCAGACCACACGGCACAAATTTTGCAAATTAAAGTATGTAAAACATTTAGATTAAAATCATGGCGAATCAAAAAACGAGATTTGTCTTTAGAAAACCTAACTAAATTTAAAAATCATCTGAGCTGCATTTCTTTCTCTGAAATATACAATACAGAGGATGCAGATGTGGCATACGATAGTTTCTTTGAAAATTTCCGTTTATTGTATGACCTTTGCTTTCCCTATAAATTTGTAACTATACAAACACATAATAAAAATAAATGGGTATCTCGAGGAATACGTATATGCAGTAAAAAGCAACGTCACCTTTTATGGAAATACAGGCATAGACCAACCAATGAAAATAAAAATAAATTTAAAGAATACTCACAAAAATTTCGAAAAATTATCAAATTAACTCAGAAGTCACAGAATAATTATTTCATACGAACTTCAGATAATAAGTCGAAAGCATCTTGGCAAGTCATAAATAACAAAACACACAATCACGATCATATTTCCCAAATTAGACTACATGATACAACAGTAACAGATCCTCAAAAAATTGCCAATACCTTTAATGACTACTTTATTGATCAGATTCAACAGTCACCTCGAATATCATTTGACACTAGTAACATTCCTAAAAACCAACATTCAATGTTTATGGCACCAGTTTTGCCCCAAGATGTAATAAGAGCCGTAAAGTCTTTAAAAAACAAAAACAGCGTTGGATATGACGGCATATCAACGAAAGCAGTTAAATTTGTGGCAGACAATATAGCTGTACCTCTTAGCCATATTATCAATCTCAGCATTACCTCTGGTGTGTTCCCTAACAGCCTAAAAACTGTTATAGTTAAACCTCTTCACAAGAAGAATAAAAAAGAAGATATCGCTAATTACCGACCAATAGCATTAATTCCGGTACTGGCCAAAGTAGTAGAAAAGTTAATTCACGAATCACTCTCCAATTTCTTTACTAAACATAATATTTTGTGTAATGAACAAAAAGGATTTAGAAAAAACAAAAACATTAATTTAGCTATTTTTGACTTTTTAAATATCATCTTAAGAAACGTTGACAGAAAAGTACCCATCTGCGCTATCTTAACAGATATGACAAAGGCCTTTGATTGTGTTGAGCACAACATTCTACTGAACAAGTTAAGCGCTTATGGAATAAGGGGAAATGTACTCAAACTTATTAAATCATACCTTAGCGATCGTAAACAGTACACGGAAATAACAAGAATTTGCCCTAAGACGAAGATTGAAAGAAAACACCGATCCGAAGGACGAATAATAAAATATGGTGTACCACAGGGCACCATCCTTGGGCCACTCTTTTTTTTAGTTGACATAAACGATCTGCCACGGCATGTTCATAATCCAATGGTGTTATTTGCCGATGACAGTACTGCGCTAGTAAAATGTGCACATCCGGATAGCTATGAACAAGACATAAAAAAAACTCTGGAAGAAATCGTACTTTGGCTTGAAAAAAACAACTTGGTGATTAACTTACAAAAAACCAACATAATGCACTTTCACCAACGCACAATTCTAAAAGAAGTATCTGTGGACTACAATAAACAAAACATCAACCAAGTGAACATAGCAAAATTTTTAGGAATTTACATTGACAAACAATTAAATTGGCAATCTCAAGCAGAGGAAATATGCAAAAAATTGAATAAATCAGCATATGTCCTTTCAAAGTTATCCAAAAAAGTTGACATTCAAACTACTTTAGTAGCATACCATGGTCTGGTTGCATCAGTTCTAAGATTTGGTGTTATTTTCTGGGGCAATTGTAGCTCAAGGGAACACATATTCAAGGCGCAAAAACGTTGCATTAGAGCCATATGTGGTTTAAAAACCACTGACAGTTGCGAACCAAAGTTTAAGTCCCTAAAAGTACTAACATTTCCGTCACTGTACATTCTAGAAATGGCAATGTTCGTAAAAACCAATATTAACTTATTTCCCATGATGTCAGGAGTTAGTAAACGGCCTGTCAGAAGTCAATATAAAAAATTATTACATGTCGAGCCCTGTAACACAGCATTATTAAAAAAAAGTTTTATTTGTATGGGTCCTATCATATACAATAAATTACCTGATGAAATAAAAGATTATACAGTTCAAAAGTTCAAAAATAAATTGGTGGCCTTACTAATAGAAAAGTGTTATTATTCGATTAATGATTTTTTAATGGACAAATCCTTTTAATCACAATTATGTATAATTTTAATCTTTCTGACAATGTACCCATCACTATTATTTTTAATTTATTATTTATATTGATTTTAATTTTATTCCTTATTAATAATTTTTTTGGACATTTCTCAATTTAACTTTAATTTTTATTAATTTAAATTTTTGTATGCATGTTCCATTCATTATTTTTATGACATTTTCATTTTTAGTATTGTTTAACTTTGTAGATAAGTTTAAAAAAAAATGTAACATAAATTTTGCGTGCCTGTTTCCAGGCAGAATGTATATGGCTCAATTCTACGTATTCCACCTATATTTTAATGTAACCTACATTCTGTGCAAATAAATGATTTGATTTGATTTGATTTGATTTGATTTATAAGTTCGCCAAAAAAATAAATTCCAACGAAAAAAAGTAAGTGTAAATTAGCCAATTTTTATTTTGATTATTGTTCATTAAACCCATTTTTTTTTTCGCAAAGGGATAGCACAGCAGAACAATCTAAATCTAAATGTATCTAAATATATATAACTCAAAAGTGACTGACTGACATAGTGATCTATCAACGCACAGCCTAAACCACTGGACGGATCGGGCTGAAATTTGGCATGCAGGTAGATGTTATGACGTAGGCATCCGCTAAGAAAGGATTTTGATCAATTCAACCCCCAAGGGGATAAAATAGGGGATGAAAGTTAGTATGAAACTTTGTCAATTTGATAAAAAATACATTGTTAAGTTCCGACATCCACGCGAACGAAGTCGCGGGCACAGCTAGTTAAATTATTAAATCCAGCACAAAACTACCGAAAACGAGGACACAATGTTAACAGAAAGTACTAGGAGAACAGGATCAAAACATTTTTCGAGAGGAATAATTTTTGTGGCGAACTTACAACAACCCATCTATTTATATTTAAAAGAAACTTTTTGACGATTTAACAAGTCTAGACAAGTAGACAGTTAAAGATCCCATAAAAAAACGTATAAAAGCGCCTTGACAAAAGCTTTTAAGCTGCTAATGTTAGTCCCATACATTATTACTTTTTCCATTATTGTTAGAAGTTCAAGTGACGGTGATAATAACTAATATTTTCATTGTTGCCCAATTTTTATTTATTTTAGAAGACTGGCATAAAACCTGTGACGGAGTAATGCTAAAGTAGGAGAAGTGGAATGAGTGAGGGAGACGCAATCCTCGACCTGACCCTACCTACCTGATGACGTTCCAACAAAATAAGTCGCAATAATATCTTGCATATAAGCGTATTAATAACAGCTACTCTTTGGGTGATGTAGAGACAAATAGTGATCAGTGAACTTTTTAATCACTTGAACTTTAACCGTGTACAATAATAAATATAACTACTTTCACATTAAAATTAATGCTGAAAAGTTTCGTAATTTATAATAGAATTAATAAATTAGCTAGGACATACAAAATATCAGCTTTGTGTCGGTGTTAAGCGATAAGGCACGAACTTAGTGAGTCAGTCGCGCTAACCTTCAAACAATGAATATAACCTAACTAGGTGTACATTTTTATGTAAACATACAATTTTGAATCTTATTGTTGAATAAAACTATTGACTGTTGTTTGATTATCGATCGTCATGTCATGTCGTGGAGGAATTAGTACGTGGTGGTGAGAATAGTTTGAAGTGTTTATTTGGATGGCTAAATAGTAAAAGAAGTAAATAATAGTAAAAAAATGTTGCTCCACACTAGGAATTTCTTCCTGTATCGTAAGTGCGTTTACAAACATAGAAACTCACTTACACAAACACCCAGACCCGGAACAACTACTTTCAGATCATACAAATATTTGTTCCGTGCGGGAATCTCATGCTCAGCCATTGCGCCAACCGTGTCGTCTTATGGTAGCCATACACCATCCTGCCTATCGAACGATCGATTTGACGTTTGCAATTGTTTCAAATTGGCAGTTCGTCCATATACACCATACACCATACTGCCTATCGTACGATCGATTTGACACAACGTCAAATCTGCAGCAGCGATGCCAACTTAGCAACTTTATAGCTAGATCTAGCTATTATTCGGTGACCGATAGCTACAAATTTATAAAATTGTAGCTGTCGTCACCGAATAATAGCCAAATGCATCACTGCTGCCGATTTGACGTTGTGTCAAATCGATTTGATGACCTATCAAATTGGCATGTCATGCCATCAAATACAACAAAACAGTTGCAATCGTCAAATCGATCGTCGATCTATAGGCAGGGTGGTGTATGGCTACTATAAACTGAAAGGGCATGACAGGATAACTGTCAGACAGAGGGAACTTTCAATATATTTTTTCCAATTAAACAGACCTCAGGCCTCCCTTAAGGCCTCATAAACATAGAAAAGAAAAGAATCTAGTTAAGATTTGACCTTCAGATCACATTTATATTCTGTCCTTGGAAAGTAATCTGAGAAAAGGACTAACTTGTGAATCCAGATTTGTAACTGATACTTTTTTTTTTGTTAGACGATTTCTACAATAAATGACTTCACAGACGTACAGTCACGAGCAATAGTATGTATACACTAAGCAGTATTCAAAAGCGATGTTCTGCTACCTTTATGAGTAAACTTTTGCCTTTTTATTAGAATTCTATTTTGGAAGCCAAACTATTACGAAATAGGTCTTATTCTAAAGTGGAAACCAGTATTTTACGACTAAATTGCATTTGAATTTTGTTTAGTGTATACATGTTATTGCTCGTGACTGTACGGATAGATGAATGGATGTGTGTTACTCAACACGTCACCGACGGTATAGGGAGTTTACTTTCTCCGTTAAGCTATTGTCAAACAGGCGAAGTGAATGCGATCTGAATCGTTTTTATTTGTAAATTGTTTAAATCCTGTCACATAGAAAAGCGAAAGCGATCCGATAGTCTATGTGACTGGCTTCAAACAATTCGATACATTACAAACAAAAACGCCTCGCTTCGCGTTCGCCACGCCTGTCTGTTTGACAATAGCTTAAATGAAGCCACGGGGTTCGGATACGGATGAACAAACGTAATTAACGTAAAAATAAAATATGCGGACGGATAACAACGCCATGGTTGATGTGCTTTTGATGCGGCATTAGTGTCTATGTCATTACATCAAATTGCATAAAAAATTTAGTACCACGAATTTCCCGCAGGTGTGTGTCATGAGTGGGGCGCGGATTCTAAAGGCGCTCCCTCACCGCGAGCATTCACCTGTGATGTAACATAAAAGTGCACAATTTGATGCTCTATTGTCTTCGAATGTTCGAATCTGTAACGTTACATTAAAGGCTCGCGGTGAGGGAGCGCCCTAAGGAGTTATCTGTCAAATCGTAATATACTTAATTCTTAGTTCAGGCTCATTGTCAAAACGTCCGTAACTAAGGTTGTGCTTAAAGATTAGGCCCCCAGATCTTGACGTAACTAGAGTCTGGAATAACACAGGATATTATTTACACCGGTATTCCGTAACCATAGGATAATTTTCAAGTTACGGAATTACAAGCGAAGTTGCTGACAATAGCTCGTAAGAAATAATTAACAAATCTAGTTCGGGCCGCTCTACTTAGAAATCAAAAGCATCACCCAAGTATTTCACTCCACATCCCACTACCTGAAGAGTCAAAACCGAACCACAACGACGCAACAAGAATACCCAATTAAAACCACCCGAATATCTACCTTTCCCCCTTCCAATCAATCCCCCTTCAGTTCCCCGAATAGATGAACCGAATTATAGTTAACGAGTATAATGAACCTCGGCCAACTTAAGCCGTGTCCACACAATTCACACAAATGTGTAACACGCCTCGCGTGGTGTCGCGTTGCCCGAGTGAAAAATGGTCCCTCCACGCCACTCTGACAGGGCCCCCGATTTTTCTCGGGGGATAGGCTCGCGTATATCTTGGGAGAGAGATAACGTCGAGGGATGCTGAGACAGCTGTTTGGTATACAGATAACACTGGTATGCACGTAATTACGTTTCGTATTGTGTTGGTAGGTGAAGTTCGAGGTTTTTGTGAGTTGCTATTGAGAAAATGAATTGTGTTGTACTGTATTTATTTTTGGAGTTGTAACTACTTGCTTTTCATGTTATAGAAAAGTTTAAACTCTGAGCCGACTTTACGAAATAGTCGCTCAGCGATGCTATTTGGGCGGATAGATAAGCGCTTTGTGCAGTTTTTTGCAGGACTGGTCGCCTCGAGCGAGTGTGTGCGAGTCTCGCGAGAGAATCCTGTCGCATTCGGACACTCGCTGACAGCCCACATACAAAACTATCGAAACTACACATTCGCTGCTCGCAAAACAGTTTTCCATTGCTCGCTCTAGTCGCTACTCGCTAATCGCCGGCTGTCTGACAACTGCCTAAGTTCAAAATGTCATCACAGAACGACGTGGGCCGCTCAAAAACACTAAAAAGTCATTTTATTTTATTTGTCATGTCTACTACGTGACTAAGAAAAATATTCGGTTTTATTCAATTTATAAAAGGACATCGTAATTCTTTTATCTGTTGACTGATGTACACTTTATTGGTTGAGACGATAAAATTATGAGAAATAAAACGTAAAATCCAAGTTGACAAATAAAATAGTTTTATCTGAGCCGGTTTCAGATTTACATCTTTGGGATTTATTCCACGAATTTTAAGATTAGGGATACTTGCGATGTCTGAGAAATCTAGATAAGTATATTTATTTGTAAACTAATAAAATTGTTATCTTGTGCCCGACAAACAAAATTCTTTTCAAAGCCTAAAAACTTTTTCATAATTAATAATGAAAAATAAATAAATAATAAACTAACTAATAAAACACATAAAAGAAAATGTTAAGACTGTTATTCAAAACAGACCGTAATATTTAAAATGCCGCAGAGTCATAAAAAATATAATACTTCAGCAATCTTCAGTGTAACCAGAATTCTAAGATGTTTATAATTTCTAACTAAACAATGTATTACAATATTTTAAGTTTGTATGAATAGAAGGAAGTTTGTTACTCGAACACGTCAGAACGGCTCAACAGCTCTTGATGAAGTTAGGTTCTGAGATAGAGTTTAGATTAACACATAAGTGGCACATGGCTGAAGCTGATAATAAGTAACGTTATTTTTTTTATAATCACGTTGCTGTAATTGTGGTAAAATCGGGATGGATGGGTCAGTCAGACTCGTACTCACTCAAATCCATGTTTACCAGATGAGACAGTCCCGCGACTGACAGTTCTGTTCCTTTCATTCTACCCACAGTGGGAGGTCTTTTACTTTGATAATTTTACCACCTAAGCTATAAATAAATTAAAGGAATTCTGATCAGATGTTAAAAACCTAACGAAATCACGAAGTTCTTACTTAATGATCATTAGTAAAATAATTATTCCCAGTACTCACACTCGCCCACACGCGCTACAACTGGAAATTCAATGCATTTCGCTCTTTTTGCAAGTCTGGACACTGAGCGAATTTTAAATTTTACTACGTTCGAAAGAGGCGACCGTTCGAATTAATTGCCGAACGAATTATCTTTCGAATCGAATGTTAGATTAACTTTTTTACACGTGACAGTCTGTTATCGCCTTTTTGTCGGATTTCAGTTCGGAAACTTCGCGAAGCTTATCAAGTAATGGTCATCTATAGTTATATCTTTGGCCGAAACTTGCTAATTCGAAAACGCATTAAAGCGTAATTTTCAATGTATTACGTGAATTTGTTCGCAGTAAAAGCTATTTTCGCATGAAAGTTGGTAAGACTTCGATTTACCAAGTTCTGCTTAAAAGGCCATCTTTTCTCAGTGTGTTTTTATTTGATTTAGGATTCAAACAATACATTATTTCACGCCTATAATCCCCGAAGGGCAAGGCAAAGGTGTATCTAATAAGTAAACCTATTTATTTGTCAGCTTCAGATCCATGTAAAACGAGACGATCCGAGGGAATTATATAGCTACAGAACAATAGATTGCCCCAGAGCACAAATCCAGACTTCTACTGAGTAATTTCGTATGGAAAACTCAATAGCATTTTGGTTAACCTGGGAATCGATCCTGGCAATCTCGCTTTTGACAACTAGATTAAAGGCAGTCAAGTTTAAGAAACCAAGAAGAAGCTACATGATGTACAAATAATGGATAAATCCGTAAATAAACCAATTCAAATTAAAAGTCATGGCTAACACAAACATTAGAAACAAAAGCACTTGATTACAGTACAAACTCTATAAAAACCTCTCCATTGTGTTCCGAGATAAATAATTAAGTGAACCAATCCTGACCATGTTGGAACAAAGCGAAGCCAGTAAAATGTGCACTGAATCTCCCGTTTACAACACAAACATTCTTGAATTTAAATTGGTCACCAGGCCAAAGCTCTCAACCTATTTTTCCACGCTTCTGAACGATTTATTTAGGGATTAAACTTCACCAGATTCAATCAAACAAGCTGCAGAGCCAACTATTTTGTTGTGGAAAAATGAGCCGATTATTTTCAGCTTACTTTAACTTATATTATAAAGAGAAATAATTGTTTTTTTGTATTACATATTATGTGTAAATAGATACAAAGTCTACTCATGTTTTTTTTGGCAGCCTATACTGTGATATTATCAGAAAGCACTATGTGTTATATTTTAATTTTAAACTGCTGGAAAATTATGCCAGCCACCAGTTTATAAACAATATTTTAACTAGCGACCCGCACTGGCTTCGCACGGGAGCTAATAAGCATAATATTAAACATACAAACCTTCCGCTTTAACCACTCTGCCTATTGATAACTGCATTTGTAGTTTGAAAGATCTAAGCGTACAGATGGCGGTAAATTACTTTCTTTAATACTATGTAGAGGTATATTCATTGTAAATTGCAAAGGTATTAGATTAAATAGGCAATAGAATTCATGACTAACATTTTGACAAGTAACAAATGCGTCTAAATATTTAAGCTATTTTCTCAATGAATTCAATCTCGAAATATTATTTCATAGAATTTAAAACGATTAGGTAATTATGCGACACAATTTGGAGAGGCATTTGCGAAATATTTGTCATAAAATGTATAATTGGTAATAGATTTTGGTGCTTCGGATTCAACCCTTAAACAGCGAAGCTTTGTCGCGAGGATAACTTTAAAGCCAAGCTCAAATATATTTTGGAAAAACGACTGTTAACGATAAATTATTATCATCGTATGCCGTGTCAAGCGAAGGCAGCGAAGATGCAAAGCAGTGTTTAACTTACACTGCCATTTTGTTATTTAGCCAATTAGTGAATGTTTCTCAGTTTGTGCATCAAAAACAGTGTAAAGTACAGGAAATGGGAGGGGCTTTTCATTTTGAATTTTTAATCCTGTCCTGCGATAATTAAAGAACAAGGTAAAGTTGAGAAGAGTAAAATTGCTAAGGAGTTTGTCCCTCAGTTTGGCAAGCAATTTGATCAGGGATCAGGATGTTTACGTAAAACGAGTCGTCTATTTCCGACGTTGTTCTTGTTTTCAACTAATCAACGAGGTTCGCTACAAATTACAAATTTTGGGAAGGTTTGGGTTTAAGTCAACTTGTGCCCTCTGTGTGTTATCAGTTTAAACCATATATTAAACAAAATTAGGTTTTCATGTAATTTAGGTGTGCCTCAAAAATGTAAACCAAAAAGATATAAAATACTCAAAATAATTTAAATAATCTAAATAAAATTAACGATTCAAATACAAGATGTAATCCTTGATTGAATGACATGAATGTTCAAGTTATTATTAGTTAATATCATATTATTTTTAGATCGCATGCGTGACGAGGACCACTGGATTAACAAAAACAGAACTTTTTCTTATAGGTCAAACTCATTTTACCTACACTTATAATTACGTGACACCTACACAAAATTATACTAAGTGCAGTGATATTTGTCACAAACATCCATCTTCCTTAACGGAGTGTCATAGTGCAGGCGCGGCCGAAGTCGTGCCGTATCGCTTGCCCATCTGACCCGGATCGAGTGCCTACCACATTCAGACTGGACGAGTGACTAAGGGCCCGACACGATTGTGCGGAATCAACAACAATGGGGCGGGTTAACGGTTGTTCTGATGTGCCAATATGTGCTAGCGAACGTCTATAAGGAATGTTCTGCCCGCAGTTATTGCTAGGGTTAAGTGTGGTGGGCGGATCAGTGGTTCTCTCGATAAATATTTTTTTTTTGTCTGATTCATTGAGCACTCGCTATGTAAATTACAAAAGTGGACCTTCGTCACAAGTTTAGACCGAAATATGTTCAGTATAATCCTATAAATTCAGCGCATGTCCCAGCATTAATACAATCCGGTTGACTTTCCAACAAATACTTCAGATTTGTCCAAATAACTCTAAAACTTTAGATAAAGGGATGTTGTAGTTGTCTGTATCAGCCTTGTGAGCCCGTGATTTAATTAGAATTTCTGAAATGGAATCTCACGATGTATTTACTCGTTATGTAAAGCAAGCAACAAAATGTTTGTATTTGTCTGCTTTGTGGAAAGTTTTAGAACAATTTATTGAACGGATCGCTCCCTTCGTTCTACATATGCGCTGACCCTGTACTTTATTATTTGTTCGACTATTGAGGGGAATTAAATAAACGTCAGCGAAATGCTTCAACTTTTAATTACTTCTCCGTCTATGTCGGTTCGTTTTACTGGGGCTTTATTTTAAAATTTTTCGTTAAATTTCGTACCTACCCGTTTTAAATTTCGTTTATGTCACTTCGGGCATCGGACGACTTTATGCGGATGTCGCGTAGACTTCGGCCAGAGTTGTCTGTAATTTGTTTTTAATTTAATGAGTTAATTAGTTGGAGGGCATTTTGTTACTAACTCAATACATTTAAAATAATGAAATCACCTAGTTCCATACAAATATTTTTCCAAACATTTTTCCGAAACTGCTTAAATGATTTGTAAGCTGCTTATTCTATTTTTAGAAATATTAGTGACGTTTAAGTTCTAAAACTTTCCACAAAGCAGACAAATACAAACATTTTGTTGCTTGCTTTACATAACGAGTAAATACATCGTGAGATTCCATTTCAGAAATTCTAATTAAATCACGGGCTCACAAGGCTGATACAGACAACTACAACATCCCTTTATCTAAAGTTTTAGAGTTATTTGGACAAATCTGAAGTATTTGTTGGAAAGTCAACCGGATTGTATTAATGCTGGGACATGCGCTGAATTTATAGGATTATACTGAACATATTTCGGTCTAAACTTGTGACGAAGGTCCACTTTTGTAATTTACATAGCGAGTGCTCAATGAATCAGACAAAAAAAAAATATTTATCGAGAGAACCACTGATCCGCCCACCACACTTAACCCTAGCAATAACTGCGGGCAGAACATTCCTTATAGACGTTCGCTAGCACATATTGGCACATCAGAACAACCGTTAACCCGCCCCATTGTTGTTGATTCCGCACAATCGTGTCGGGCCCTTAGTCACTCGTCCAGTCTGAATGTGGTAGATACGATAATAATACAGAATAATTTGTTGAAAGAACATGAACAATGTCTTGTGTTCAACACAGCAACCAACTATGCTTATCATCTAAATAATCACTCACAGAATAGTAAGCCTTAGAACATAGGTTAGCTTTTACTTTTGCTTTAAACACGTTAAATGGCAAATCTAGGAAAGAGGACGGTAACTTATTATAAAAAGTTATACCAACCCCAACGAATGAATTAGTTTTAATTAGTGATTTTTTTTGTGTGTGTTTATTCTCTTCTTTTTTAACGACAGTCGTAGGGTATCATCTAATACTCATGTCGGAGCTGATGAAGATTGTTAACTAACCTTGCATTGTATAGAGTCAATCTTTCTAGTATTATATAGTTTCACAGGAATCATTTTGTGAGTACAATGTACTTTATAACTTTCAATGAGTAGATACCCACGTCTTTTAATGACTTGAATGACCCTGGCGGTTGAGATTATGTCATGCTCACTCTAATGTCTCGCTGGCGGTGGCGCGTGTGTCGGATCATTTAGTTCCCTTCAAAATGGTTGAGCTGAGTGATGCTGATGCATGTGTCATGTTCGTGAACGGGCGCTGTCAGTCGTGACTGGTCATCTCTTAGCTGCCACGGTCTATTTTAATTATTAATAACTTTATTTTGAATTGTCTTTTTACTTTACTATGGACACTATTATCTTGCCACATCGTTCTCACAAAAATGTACCATCTGATGATGAATGATGTAACAAAATTTTTTGTAATAATTTTGGCGATTGAAAAAGAGTGTCCATGGAGTTTCTTGCTCATTCTTCTCCATAGAGATCTACACCTTGGAATGAGCACCTACGGTACTTTCACAGTTTTTATGTCTTGTGTCTGGGACCGTAGCACCATAACTATTTTTATACTTGTTTTATTTTATGTCTTTTGACAATTCATAAGTGCCTGTAATTGGCCTAGTTGAAATAAACGATTTGATTTGATTTGATTTGATTGATTTGAGGTAGTAAATGCCACTCATCGCTATACAAATGTGTTTCACACACTCTACAGCTGCGAGGAACATAGAAATTATGCTCTTGCAACAATATTCTTTTTATGAACAGTGGGACCAAATGTAACATTCTACTTCTGCATTGTTGAAATATACAGTGAATAGATGAGATTGAAGCTCGCTTGTAATTGGGTAATAATACGGTAATACTTTCCCTTCGTAGTGGTCCACTTTGAACAGGCGGTAATGGTGGTGGCTCTGGTGGGCTAACCACTTGAACGCTAGGGGCTGCTGCATTGTTGTCGGAAGCCAATTCCTGCACGTTGTCTGAAGCCAATTCCTGCACGTTGTCCAAAGCCAATTCCTGCACGTTGTCTGAAGCCAATTCCTGCACGTTGTCCGAAGCCAATTCCTGCATGTTGTCCGAAGCCAATTCCTGCACATTGTCCGAAGCTGATTCCAGCATGTTTCGTGATGAGTCCTGCACTGCATGTCTATTTGCTCGCATCCAACACACATGACAAACATAGTTGTTTCTTGAGGGCTGAAAATACACCACACTTATAAACACACGTCCTAAAAAAGCTTATTTTCATCTTTCCATGTAGATTTGACGATGTAAAAATATACATGCTGTTGTGAGTGGTCTCCTGACGATTTCTATGGAAAGATGTAATGAGATGTATCATGCTAACATACACACACATACATATATACATACTACATCTTTACATTATAGCTGCTGTGTGTGAAGCCCTTTATGTTATTGTACAATGAGAAGTTACAACATGCCTCACTTACTATTATTTTTATTTTTTACTTTCTTTATTACTTTAAAGAACTATGAAAACTCAGTTTTTTATTTAGATTAATACAACTAGATATTTAAAATAATAAATTAAAAACAAAATGTTTACCACATAAATAGTATTTTGTGATAATAAGACAGCCAGCAAACTTAAGATATTAACTTGTCAACTAATTGTCGACAAATGCAATATATCAAGAACATTTTATTCGTATGAAACTGCGTTCATTGGTATTTGGTGCATTTTTTAAAATACTCGTATCGTAATAATATATTTTAATGCGTTTTTATCCAATTAAAACTACTTATAATAGCTTTAAAACGGAACGAGTTTTCGGGTTTGACAGTGTGTTTTTGTATACGTCAAATGTCAAAGTAAGTAATGTCATTGCAGGCGCTCTGTGATTGCTTATTCAACGTCATTTTGTGTTTTGCGATTATTTACTGATATTTTTGACTTTCTACCACACGATCATCTTGCTATTATTACTGATTTGCTTTGCGTTTTGGTTTTGTTTAGTTTTTATTAACTATGAGGTGCATCAACTGCGGAATAGCCATACAAAGGCTGCAGAGGCATCTCATAACCTCGCTTTCTGCACACCATCAAACTCGACTTTCACGTTGGTTAACCAATGCACAAACCCAGGTATGAAGTCGAAATATTGAAATACTTTATCTGTTTTTTATATCTTTTCATGATAAGCGATTTAAATAGTGCATCTTTTTTTCAGTTGCCTCTGGATACATTCATTTGTCAACCATGCTTCTTATTATTGAATACTGAAGCTGGTGAACATGAGAGACTTCTAGGGCATAACATGGTTTGCATTGGTTGTGGAAAATCGGTTAGAAAAATAAGACACCATTATGTCAGTATGGAGAGTCCATTGCTGGCTGTCTTATTATCACAAAATACTATTTATGTGGTAAACATTTTGTTTTTAATTTATTATTTTAAATATCTAGTTGTATTAATCTAAATAAAAAACTGAGTTTTCATAGTTCTTTAAAGTAATAAAGAAAGTAAAAAATAAAAATAATAGTAAGTGAGGCATGTTGTAACTTCTCATTGTACAATAACATAAAGGGCTTCACACACAGCAGCTATAATGTAAAGATGTAGTATGTATATATGTATGTGTGTGTATGTTAGCATGATACATCTCATTACATCTTTCCATAGAAATCGTCAGGAGACCACTCACAACAGCATGTATATTTTTACATCGTCAAATCTACATGGAAAGATGAAAATAAGCTTTTTTAGGACGTGTGTTTATAAGTGTGGTGTATTTTCAGCCCTCAAGAAACAACTATGTTTGTCATGTGTGTTGGATGCGAGCAAATAGACATGCAGTGCAGGACTCATCACGAAACATGCTGGAATCAGCTTCGGACAATGTGCAGGAATTGGCTTCGGACAACATGCAGGAATTGGCTTCGGACAACGTGCAGGAATTGGCTTCAGACAACGTGCAGGAATTGGCTTTGGACAACGTGCAGGAATTGGCTTCAGACAACGTGCAGGAATTGGCTTCCGACAACAATGCAGCAGCCCCTAGCGTTCAAGTGGTTAGCCCACCAGAGCCACCACCATTACCGCCTGTTCAAAGTGGACCACTACGAAGGGAAAGTATTACCGTATTATTACCCAATTACAAGCGAGCTTCAATCTCATCTATTCACTGTATATTTCAACAATGCAGAAGTAGAATGTTACATTTGGTCCCACTGTTCATAAAAAGAATATTGTTGCAAGAGCATAATTTCTATGTTCCTCGCAGCTGTAGAGTGTGTGAAACACATTTGTATAGCGATGAGTGGCATTTACTACCTCAAATCAATCAAATCAAATCAAATCAAATCGTTTATTTCAACTAGGCCAATTACAGGCACTTATGAATTGTCAAAAGACATAAAATAAAACAAGTATAAAAATAGTTATGGTGCTACGGTCCCAGACACAAGACATAAAAACTGTGAAAGTACCGTAGGTGCTCATTCCAAGGTGTAGATCTCTATGGAGAAGAATGAGCAAGAAACTCCATGGACACTCTTTTTCAATCGCCAAAATTATTACAAAAAATTTTGTTACATCATTCATCATCAGATGGTACATTTTTGTGAGAACGATGTGGCAAGATAATAGTGTCCATAGTAAAGTAAAAAGACAATTCAAAATAAAGTTATTAATAATTAAAATAGACCGTGGCAGCTAAGAGATGACCAGTCACGACTGACAGCGCCCGTTCACGAACATGACACATGCATCAGCATCACTCAGCTCAACCATTTTGAAGGGAACTAAATGATCCGACACACGCGCCACCGCCAGCGAGACATTAGAGTGAGCATGACATAATCTCAACCGCCAGGGTCATTCAAGTCATTAAAAGACGTGGGTATCTACTCATTGAAAGTTATAAAGTACATTGTACTCACAAAATGATTCCTGTGAAACTATATAATACTAGAAAGATTGACTCTATACAATGCAAGGTTAGTTAACAATCTTCATCAGCTCCGACATGAGTATTAGATGATACCCTACGACTGTCGTTAAAAAAGAAGAGAATAAACACACACAAAAAAAATCACTAATTAAAACTAAAGTCAAATACGATAATAATACAGAATAATTTGTTGAAAGAACATGAACAATGTCTTGTGTTCAACACAGCAACCAACTATGCTTATCATCTAAATAATCACTCACAGAATAGTAAGCCTTAGAACATAGGTTAGCTTTTACTTTTGCTTTAAACACGTTAAATGGCAAATCTAGGAAAGAGGACGGTAACTTATTATAAAAAGTTATACCAACCCCAACGAATGAATTATGCACCTTATGAAGCCGATGAAAAGGAACACGAAGTTTGTGCTTATTCCTGGTATTAAAATTATGGATATCACTATTTTTACTGTATAGGTGAATGTTTTGCCTGATATATAAGATGTTGGCAAATATGTACTGCGAAGCCACTGTGAGAATTCCAATCTCTTTGAAGAAATCTTTCAGAGAATCTCGCGCACCAAGTTGGTAGATGGCACGAACAGCTCGTTTCTGGAGTACAAATATATTTTGAATATCAGCGGCTTTGCCCCACAGTAGAATACCATAGGACATTACGCTGTGAAAATAACTAAAATAGACTAATCTTGCTGTGTCAACGTCAGTGTATTGTCTAACTTTTCTAACAGAAAAGTTAGACAATACACTGACGACTTTCTCAAATGAATGGGACACATTCTACATTTAGTTCTGTCCATATAGAAGACTTAATTAATATTATGAAGTCAAAAGCTAATTTTTTGAATTTCGAAAATGTGTCCGAAATGCCCAATCATTTTTGCCATTACTGGACTGGTCTTACAGTACCTCAGTTTTTAATTCTGTTTAATCTGATACCTCCTTTAAATGTTAAACAACCTAAACGTGCCTTAGCTATTTATTTAATGAAACTAAGAACAGGTGATAGTAATAGACGCTTGGCAACTCTTTTTGACATACCCAGGTCAACATTAGAAGTAATCCTGAAAAAAGTTAGGTTATGTCTCAATGAGCATTTTGTACCCAATAATATTGGTGTAGACCATATCAGTCATAGGGAAATAGCAGACAGAAACTTAAGAGTTCCTCAATCATTATTGAGTGATCCTGATGAGTCTAGAACTGGCGATAGGCCCGCAATCGTTATATTTGATGGGACATATATATACTTGCAGAAAAGTGCAAACTATATGTTTCAAAAGAAGACATATAGTTTACACAAATATGATAATTTAATTAAACCATTTATGATTGTATCTTGTGATGGTCACATCATAGATGCTTTAGGGCCATATGCTGCCACCCAAACTGATGCTGAAATTATGAATCATTTATTTGAAAATGAAAATGGACCATTCCGTAGACTTTTTAGAGAAAATGATATTTTTGTTTTAGATAGGGGCTTTAGGGATGCCATTCCTTTGCTGGAAAATTGTAATTATCGCGTATTTAAACCCGAATCATTAGAGGAAGGACAAAGTCAACTGACATATTCACAAGCCAACAAAAGCCGTAAAGTGACACTTTGTAGATGGGTTGTAGAAGTCGTGAACGGGAGGTTTAAGAGGGATTTTAAACTGTTCAGGCAGAGGTATTTTAATAATGCCTCAACACATTTAATGGTCGATTTTAGAATTGCTGGGGCTCTATTAAATAAATTCCATCCTGTTATAAGGGATAGTCCCAATGCTGAAAACATAATCCAAAGAGCATTGCGATATATGGATGAGCCCAATCATCTTGGACAATTTATTAATGAATATAATATAAACAGAAGACGAGTTATGTTTACACGCATTGATGGTAACTTGCCTCAACTAAATAACTTCCCGGTTTTTACACATAATGATTTAATATTGTTTGCACTTGGCCCATATCAAGTGAAACAAGCGCGTTCGTACTACGGTGAACATGTTAGGGAGAATGGAATGTATGTTGTTGAAGTGTGTCCAGAACTGGAACACTCCCATGAAATGATTATACGGGTTGGTGGGAATAATCCTTATTTATTAAGAGGACGTATTAAGTCTCGTCATGTTTCCCAGAGAGTTTACTTCTCTTATGTTTTATTTGACACAGAATATGATGGTGATTCTGTGTTAGATGCTATTTTAGGGTACTATTGTAATTGCCTTGTAGGGAACAGGACCGTTGGCTGTTGTTGTCATGTTATGACAATAATTTGGTACCTTGGTTGGGCAAGACACCAAAACAATATCCAAGCTCCAGCAGAATTTTTAGATAACATATTGCTAACAATTCAAGAGTATTAGGATAAATGGAAAGAGGCCACTGTTATCGGTATCCCCAAGCCAGGTAAGCCCAAGTCTGAGCCCACGAGTTACCGTCCCATCAGTCTCCTGAACGTTCTCGGCAAAATCTACGAGAGGCTCATTTATAAGCGACTCAAAGATTACGCCGAAGCAAAGAGCCTCATACCCGACGAGCAATACGGTTTTAGAACCGGTCACTCGTGCGTCCAACAGGTCCACCGTATAATCGAGCACAATTAGTGCTGGGTTCCAGCGCGGTGCAGTGACTGGTGCACTATTTTTCGATACAGCGAAAGCCTTCGACAAAGTCTAGCACAATGACTTATTATATAAGCCAAATGGGTGTGCCAGACCAGCTCGTGCTCATCTTACGAGACTTTTTGTCGGATTACACTTTCCGCTATCGTAACGGCGGCCCTCACCGCATTCGAGCCGGTGTCCCTCAAGGCTTAGTCCTCTCCCCCCTTCTCTTGTTCACGCTGTTCACAAACCGATTCCGTCATTCCGTCCTCGCCGCCGAGGACGCCCGCCGCGACGTCTAAGTCAATAAAAAAAGTCCCCGACCCTTGCAAAAGCCAGCCCGCGCTGCTGAGCCTGTAGCTATAAATTAGCCCCTAAATAATGACTGAGATCATGCCTGTCCCTTGCTGTCCTCTCGCAGTGACGCCCTAAGCCGAGGTTCATACCCCACAGGGGAAGTCCTTAGCGTGTGGTCACTTAAGTTTGTATTTTCAGTTATATGCCAAGTTATTTTTTTTAGCGTGGTAAAATCCTATAAAATGAGTCCTCCCAACCCGTCACACTTGTCTGACTAAAAACCACGGTGTCCTTCAATAGCCCTTTACGTTCCAGGGTCACGTTTATTTGATAATTCCCGCGACCCCGGCAGGGTTTGGCCCTCTAAAGAGGGGGCCCCGTTATTTTACTGACTCTCTTTGACGCGCGTGTGGAACAAAACGCGCCGTCGACCCGGGCATTGGTCGGGCAGCGAGTTGCCCATTACTCGCAGCCCGCATGTCCGCGCCTACGGTGGCCAGAGATCGTCTTTTGACGTCTGTCGCCGTGGGCGTCTACCACTGTGGCTGGGGCGGAGGGAGAGCGCTATCCTCTCCCTCACGCGGCCCGCCTCCTCCTTCGCGAGAATGACTGCTTCGCAGATGGAGGCGACCGCCTCCCACTCCGCGTGTCTCGCCCCGCAGTATGGCCTCGGCCAATGCCGGGCGCGAGAGGTCTCCGCCTATAGCCGTTGTGAGGACACGGCGGTGCTCTGCCCAAGCGGGGCAGTCCTGTATCGTATGCTTCATCGTGTCCTCCGGGCGATCCTCACAGTGGTGACACCCAGGTGTTTCTTTCCTCCTTATAATCCGACACAGGTACCTCCCGAAACTTCCGTGTCCGGTGAGGACCTGCGTCATGCGGTAGGTCAGGACGCCGTGACGCCTATCCAGCCACTCCTCAAAGAATGGTCTTACCGCCGCGATTGCGGCGTGCCCTGCCTGGAGGCATTCGAGTCATTTAAGGCATCCACAGAAAAGTCCGGTTAAGCAACTCACAACCTCCTCTAGGTTGACCTGCTTATTTCTACATAACCTCTTCGATACGGTCGCGTAAGAGACTTAGTGTGATGGCTTATATTATTCTTTGCGCGGTCTGACAGTTATTGTAATTGTTCTCGGCAGTCTTACTATGACTGTCGAGAAAGCTATGTATAATGGCTTTGCCACATCACCTGTTCTTCATCACTGCACTACTTTCTGTGAATGCGTGCGCATGCTTCGTCACCCTACGCTACGCTTATCTCGCCGCGCTGCGCCTAGCTGTACGCTTAAATCGCCTGGCCACCGGCGAGGAACTTTCGAGAGTGCCCGCAGCATGTGTACGCATAACCTCTATTTGTATGCCGCCGCGATGAGTGAGTCTTCCTTCTAACCTGCTTTGCGTTGGGCCTTTCGGCTGGGAGCTGCACTCATCGACGGAGTCTTGCAGAAGTCTGGCACAACGCTTACGGGAGCACCCGCCTTGCGCTGATTCCAGGGTTCCAGTCTTGGGGTACATCTGTTGTCTACCGCTGTCAGACGTCACCGCTGCCTACGCACCTACCGCTGGAGAGACACCTGACACGCGGACTACCTACGTGGCCGCTACCGCCGCCTGTACCTGCCATCCACGAGACTCGTGGGTGATCTAACCTACGTCCGCTACGTGTTGAGGCCCCTGCTTGAGCGGGCCATGGGCCTAGCTTAAGGCACTGCCTGCCTGCCTGTTTGCGAACGCGTCTGTCACGCGATCGCCTTCATCACGCTGGACCACGTGCTGCAGCGTACCTAGCTTAAGTCCAGGGCAGTAAAGTTCCATCTTCTACCTAAAGTGACCAGTGACTTGTTCTCGGCATCCTTACTATGACTGTCGAGAAAGCCATGTATAGTGGCTTTGCCACATCATCATAGGTCGGAATTAGGTAGTTATTTTGGTACTTGCATCAAAATATTGATATTAATATGGATCTTCCCGGGATTTCTAATCTCGTGTGGAAAACAGTATTAATAATTAAAACATCAGAGATAGATTAGACAAATTAATTGTTTGAAAGTAAGTAACTTTTCCTAATATAGTAAATCACAACCGCGGTGTAGGACGCCCACGGCGACGGACGTCGCGAGACGATCTCCGGCCACCGTAGGCGCGGGCATGCGGGCAGCGAGTAAAGGGCAACTCGCTGCCCGACCAAGGACCATGCCCGGGTCGACGGCGCGTTGTGTCCCACGCGCGCCTCAAAGAGCGTCAGCATAATGACGGGGCCCCCCTCTCAGAGGGCCAAAGCCTGCCGGGGTCGCGGGATTATTCCCTTACCGTAACCCCGGAACATAACAGGCTATGAAGGACACCGTGGATTTTAGTCAGTAGAAGTCTGACAGTCCCTCCCGCCCTGCCCGGGGTTGGAGAACTCATTTGATGATTTTACCACGCTAAAAAAAAAAAAAAAATATAGTAAATCACGGGATTTTTCTGCTCTTTAAAAGGAATTCCGGGATATTGTGCATATCCACTTTATTCTTCCATAGCGTAAGTACATGAACAACTCTACCTAAATCCGACCTATGCACATCACCTGTTCTTCATCAGTGCACTACTTTCTGTGAATGCGTGCGCATGCTTCGTCACCCTACGCTACGCTTGTCTCGCCGCGCTGCGCCTAGCTGTACGCTTAAATCGCCTGGCCACCGGCGAGGAACTTTCGAGAGTGCCCGCAGCATGTGTACGCATAACCTCTATTTGTATGCCGCCGCGATGAGTGTGTCTTCCTTCTATCCTGCTTTGCGTTGGGCCTTTCGGCTGGGAGCTGCACTCATCGACGGAGCCTTGCAGAAGTCTGGCACAACGCTTACGGGAGCACCCGCCTTGCGCTGATTCCAGGGTTCCAGTCTTGGGGTACATCTGCTGTCTACCGCTGTCAGACGTCACCGCTGCCTACGCACCTACCGCTGGCGAGACACCTGACACGCGGACTACACCTACGTGGCCGCTACCGCCGCCTACCGTGGCCCGACGGCATTCATGATCCTCCAGATTTAGGACTAGTTATATGAGTTCATATAATTGTTTAATGTTTATTTATTTTATGTATATTATTTATTTTAACTTTACAACATCATTTAGTTTTATTTTTGTGTTTGTTTTTTTTATGTTTAGTACAACATTCATAGATTATCCGCCTTATATTTTTATTAATGTTGTCGAACAGGACGAAGACTGTACAACTATCATTGAATTGTATAGAATTTTTCTGTCTAGTATTAATAGCTTCATAGTCAGCATTGTGTGAGTACTATGTACTTCAGAGTTATCATTGCCTAGTTATCTACGTCTTTTATTGGCTTGAATGAAGAGTATGTCATGCTCACTCAATTGTCTCGCTGATGGTGGCGCGTGTGTTGGAACGTTTAGTTCCCTTCAAAATGGTTGAGCTGAATGGTACTGATATTATGTGTCATGTTCGTGAACGGACGCTGTCAGTTGAGACTAGTCATATATGTATAAGCTGCCATGGTCTTTTTTTAATTTATTAATCATTTTATTTCTGAATTGTCTTCTTAGTATTTAATATGGACACTTTCAACTTGCTACGTTGTTCTCACATAATGTACCATCTGTAGATAAATGATGTAAAAAGGTTTTGAGATAATTTTGGCGGATAAAAAGAGTATCTATGGAGTTTCTTGCCCATTCTTCTCCATAGAGATCTACGCATACGGTACTTTCACAGTTTTTAGTCTTGTGACTGGGGCTGTAACACCGTAACCATTTTTGTATTACACAATCTGATAAGATTATTTTATGTCACTTGCTTAAGTCGGAATTAGGTAGAGCTATTTTGGTACTTGCATCGAAATGTTGATATTAATATAGATTTTCCCGGTATTTCTAACAGACAATCTCGTGTGGAAAACAGTATTACAAATAATATTTTTTTATATTATAAATCTCGTGATTTTTCTGTTCTTTCAAAGTGATTCCGGCATTTTGGGCATATCCACTTTATTCTTTCACAGCGTAAGTACATGAATAACTCTACCTAAAGCTGATTTCATACTTTGCTATACTACTGTGCTATAAAGTATAGTAAAGAAAAGCCTAATGCTATACTATATAGCATGACGTTCACACACGCGATATTATCCCAAGCTCAATCGCTCGTTTAGCTTGCGGGACGGTCGGGGGTGAGGGAGGAAGAACAGGGCGGTGCGCGATATAGCATGAACTCTGCGCATCGCACCAATGTATAGCTTATAGCAAGCCAATAATATATAGTACAGTACAATGTGAACGTGTCCATAACAATGTATGGAGCGCGATATTGTTGTGCTATGAGTTATATACTTTAATATGCTATTATATCATAGTGTAGTCTGACAAGGATGTGTGGCATTAGTTCCTTCTGCACATGTGCCTACCCTGGGAACTCAGCAGCAGCACTTATTTGTAGTCTTAAAGCCACGTATTCACTGAGCAACAATTGTTTATAAACTCTGTTTCAGAAACAAAATCTACGTGTTTCTGAAACAAATCATTTTGTTTCAGAAACATATAATTTTGTTTCTGTAACCACTACGTGTTTATCGGTATGTTTCGGGGCTCCCCACTTGCGGCGGAGAACACTTTACGTGATGTTTCAGAAACTGTGTATCCGAAACACTGTTGCTCAGTGAATACATGGCTTTAACTTATCTAATCCACCTGTTACCATAAGATTTTTCCTTTTTTATTTTATTTTATTGTTTTCGTCTTGCTATATTATATTGCCTTAGCTTTTACAGTTTCATTTAGATTTGTTACAGTTTGTAAGACATATAGAAGTAACCCAGCTTATATAGTTTACTTTTTTATATTCTTTTAGATTCTTCCATACTCCTTGTTTGTGAATGTGAGAAGATTGTAAGTCGTGTCTATATTATATATTTCTTTTGTAGAGGTAACTTTCGTAACGACTTTCCCCTGTTTTTAGGCGTACGCTTTTCTCACATATCTAAGTAACTATTCAAAAATTATAACAATCAGTTTGTAAAACCAAACAATATTTAAAAAGAGTAACCACGGAGTTTCTTGCCGGTTCTTCTCCATGGAATCAACCAACCCGAACCGAGCACCTGTTGTTGTCGTTTTATAAGGGCCCTTAAGGGCCTTTGTGAAATAAAAACATGTTGAAAAAAATGATTTTGATCTAACCCCACATCCGCTACGTGTTGAGGCCCCTGCTTGAGCGGGCCATGGGCCTAGCTTAAGGCACTGCCTGCCTGCCTGTTCGCGAACGCGTCTGTCACGCGATCGCCTTCACCCCTGCGTGGTGCTGCCTACTCCTGGTGACATCTGGGGCCGCCCATCCATTATTTATTCTTTTTAATAAATAGTTACATAAATAGAGAAAAAACTCTTGTTTTATTTTGGTCAATAAACCTTCTTTGGTTATATATTAGTATATTTTTATGGCAGCCCATAAAAATATACCTTAAAGAAAAACAAAATATTAAAAAAATCCAATATATTTTGTTATTAATGTCAGATTGATTGAATAATTCATTAAAGCGCCTTATGGTTTTTAATAGCAACTATTCTATGCACTTGTCTTATTGCCAGCAATCTGACTAAAGGTTAAGTGAAACTGTTTTCGTCTAGTCTGTTGGAGTGACAGGTTCTGTACGTGTTTTGTTTCCTGTCATTAAATGTACCCATATTCACGAATATAAAACACCAAAAATCATTGAAGTACATTGAATTTTATAACTATGCAAACGCCCATACAGAAACTGGCCATGTCCTTTAATCAGCTTTTATTTCGTTCGGATATGCTACGCCGCTAGGACGCATGGTTTCCGAGATATAAGCGAAAAGCCAAAAAATGGTACCTTCAGACCCCCCCTCCCTTCCCCACAGCTCAAGGGCTAGGGGCGGGGACTTTTGATAATATGTTCACATTCTAACTTGTCCAAACAAAGTTTGTACGTAGTCAAAAATTGTGTTCTAAGACTTTTCCTACCTTGTATTGAGCATTCGTTGACTGGGCTATTATGTGAGTGAACAGTCTGTTCTGTCAATTTGAAAAACAAAGAACAAGTTCGAATGCGCAAATCTTAACGCAACGCCGAGCGCAAATTGCCTACTTACTTACCTTAAAACTAACATCATACAGAGACAAAAAAATTAACATAGCGGGCGACATAAACATCGACACTCTTAAACCAAGCGCATCTTCAGATGATTTAAAAGACATCCTATTGAATAATAACTTACAAATACACATCAATACACCAACTCGTATAAACTCGTGCATAGACCACATCTTTAGCAATATTAAAGACGCACAAAGTGCGGTGCACCCTCTGTTCCTATCAGACCACAACACTGGACAAACCCTATCGTTACCAACTTACAAAGAACAAAAATTACCCTTCTGGTATGAAATGAAAAGGGATTTCAATCTTGAAAATATCTCAAAATTTAAAGATATTTTGTCTAAATTATCTTGGTCTGAAGTCCTAGAGCAAGATAATCTTAATGATGCTTTTAAAACGTTCCATGAAACTCTACAACTTTTTTACAATCTCTGCTTTCCTATAAATAAGGAAAAAATAAACGCAAACGTTAATTCTGCCAAATAGATCACAAAAGGACTAAAAGTCTCAGCGAAACATAAAAGAGCAATGAGATATCTTTACTACAAAAAATCTACAAAAGATAATAAAAAATCATACCAAGAATATGATAAATTATTTAAAAAGTGTATATTATCCGATTCTAAAAAACTTAACAATAATAAATATGTAGTAAACTCTAAAAGTAAATGTAAAGCAACATGGGATATTATAAAAAATAAAACAGACAATACAAAAACGTTCGATACAATAAAATCAATACTAGACTGCAATAATAAAACTATCAATTGAAAAATCGCGACAGCTTTCAACAACTTTTTCATATCTTTAACCAATAAACAAAATTATACTGATCCTAACTACAAATTAATAGATTCATTAAGTTCGACTATTTATTTAAGACCAACTTCATGTGAAGAAGTCTCAAGGACCATACATTCGTTAAACGATACGAAAGCTAAATACAGTCATAAAGTTGGTTATGACTGTATTTCCACAGGTGTTTTAAAAAAATGCAGCAGAGAATTATCAGGCATCTTACGCCACTTAGTGAACTTATCGTTTTCTCAAGGTTATTTCCCAGAGAACTTAAAATTGTCAATAATAAAACCGTTCCATAAAAAAAATTCAAAACAAGATATGAATAATTATAGACCCATCACGTTAAACGCAATTTAATCAAAAAATTTTGAAAAAATTATGCATTCCAGGATAACGGATTTCTTAAATAAATTTAATATCATAACGAAAAATCAAAACGGCTTCCAAAAAGATAAATCTACTACACTCGCAGCTTTCTCCTTAGTTAAAAAAATAACAGAAAACATAGACAGACGCAATAGGGTTGCTACAATATTCTTTGATATGAGCAAAGCCTTCGATTTCGTAGATCACAAAATCTTGCTTAAAAAATGCGAGCTGTACGGAATCCGTGGTAAAGCACTTGATTGGATAAAAAGCTACCTAAGTAATAGAAAACAATGTGTGGAAATAAATCAGCTTAATAATCATCTTGTCTCTACCCCGTCAAGGTCTAAGTTTAATTCAAATAATTTTGGTGTTCCTCAGGGAAGTGTCTTAGGTCCTCTTTTATTCGTTTTATATATTAACGATGTAAGATCCCGTAGTAGTAGGCACCTTACACTTGCAGTATTTGTAAGAAGGTTTAAGTTGAAGTTGCGGTAGAGATGAGTTGACGTAAACACGCACAGATTTTGTAGCACTAAAGTTTATTAGATATACCGATCACAACTAAGTTTAAGTTGGATGCTAATCCGCGGTGTTCGTAGTAGGTAATTAATTGTCAACTAACTAAAATTGTATTGAGCAAGGTTTAAATACGATGCAAAAGTAGGTTGCTGCGTGTGCAGTCTGGCAGTATGTACGTAAACCGTACATGCTCCCAAGGGAAAGGGCGAGATGAGCATCCAGTACATAAAAATATAAAAAGTTCACAAAACGTAAAAGTAAAAAGTGTAAAAGTAAATATAAAGTAAATCTTAAACATGTAAACATTGAAATCATAAATTTTACAGCTCCTCAAAGTGAAATAGTTTTTTCGGCCTCGCGTCGCTGTAAAGCTGCTCCGGCGGTGTCGTTTTACGTATTTCTTTCATTTCGATTTCGACTTGATTATCGATTCCTTTAAGTTCCTTTGGCTTCTTTGTTTTCTTATACCATCGTTTTATAAAAATGTAGAGTATAAACGAAGCAGATCCTCCCAACAGCAAAGAAGTCACAGAGTAAAGGTATATGTCGTGGCTCGAAATGTCTGGCTCTTGGGGTAGTCTTTCCTGCTCTTTCTGCTGAGTAATTTGCTTCTCTATGTCCTTGATGCTTCTTGCAGATGTTTCCAGTTCCGTCATATTCAACTGTGCATTTTTCCAACTTATGTCGAAAATATTGTTGATGGTGGTATTAAGTACGGGTACTTGAATATCAGCCTCCATGTAAAATTTACTTCCTAAGTGATTGTGTGTGAATATAGTTGCATCTTTCTTTTGTAGTATGCATTTTGGTTTCAAAGCAATCACCCCAGTACCATTGATGACCGTCGGCGTAACTTGATCGTTACATATGACGCGCATCAGCTGTGTATCGCACAATGTAAACAACCACCAGTTAGGTTTATGTAATTGGATCCATGTCTCTTTACAGGTTACGTCCTTGATGACACATGATAAAGCCGTCTGTTGACTGAATACTTTGGCCTCGCAAGGTGCATCTTTGTCGTGTAAGCTAAATACTGGCTGACGTGAAATACAAATGTACTCGTCGTTTCCGTATGACGTACATTGACGCATGTCTTGTTCTTCCATGGTGATGTACGAATTTTTCACGAAGTTTATGGCGATGAAATTGGAGAAGGACTGCACAATTTTTAATTTTCCTTGTCTCAGGAACGGTATGGGTATTACCCGATATATTCTGTAGTCCTCATCACTTAAAAGTGGAATATGTAATTCGAAGAGTAGAAAGTTATTTGTAATTCGAGCTTTAACATGGATCAGTTCGTAGATATCTCGGAAGTTCTTTTGTATATCCTGAATTGGTAAAGCTAGTCCTTGTGGCAGTTTTCCAGAGATGATGTTGAGTTGTTCTATTATTTGAGATGCAGGAAACAAGTGCGTATCCAAATGACCTCGGTAGATGTTGGCAAGTGCATTCATAAGCATTTCTTGGATTCGATGTAAATCGTTTAAAATTAAAGTTGATGATATGGCAGCAGAATTCACGTCGTTTACTGTGTATAGTATTTGCGCTCTATTTTCAATTTTTGTGATTGCGCTGCTAATCTGGCGCATGTAGGTTTGTATTGCGTTAAATTGTTTGTCCATGAATTCCGTATTGTTTTTAATAATGTTGTTCTCAGCTTCAATAATCAAAGTTTGATTCTTCATCAACTGCAACAGATAATTATCGTTGATTTGCAAATTTTGGATATCTTTTTCGTACTTTTGTGCAAACTCTTCATCCAAAACTCCAAATAATGTTCTGGCTAATTTTCCGATTCCATCAAAGTAGCCCCTTTTTTGTCGTGAATGCTGAGAAAGTAACATGGTATTGTAATTCTCAAGGTGATGCAATTCATGACGTAGATGGTTGACGACTGTTTCGCATGCTGTAAACTCGTGAGCGATTCTTTGACAGAGTCTATCAATCTGATTTATATAATTATTAATATTTTCTGTAGCTTGCCAGTAGGATGTTAAGTTAAAGTAGATAAGTAGTGTCCATTCATCGTGGATTAATTGTAATTTTCCAGCTTCATCAAAATAAATAGGTTGATTGTTGGGTATGGAGGTCATCTTGAAGTTATTTGTAGTTGATGACGATTGTGCAATTCCCATCGTTCCTATTAAAGTCATGAGAGCGAGAGTCAGGAAACTGTACTTATTTGTCCTTGCACTCCTTTTTCTTTTTAGGTTTTCACGTATCTCTCCGCCTTTCTCACTTTTGTTGCTCGTAGTATCTGCAGTAGCGGGCAGGTCTTCTTGTATTGGCAATGGTGTCAACTTTATAGTTGGGCGTTTTATCACTCCAGATTTGGTTTTAAGGGTGGCCACTCGTACTAAACCGTCCTTGCCGGGATGTGTTTCTATTACTCGTCCCATGGCCCATTTGCCAGGCGGTAAATTTGTTTCCTTTATTAGTACGACGTCATTTGTTTGTAGATTTTGTACTGTTTTGTTCCACTTGCTCCTAGACTGTAGAGTATTTAAGTAGTCATTGGACCACGCCTTCCAAAACTGATCTAACATGTGCTCTGTAAGTTGCCAGCGTTTTCTCATATCCATCTTTCTGTCATCGGGCTCCGGTTGAGGTAATGACAACGTAGCACTGCCAGTTAGAAAGTGACCAGGAGTTAGAGTATTATAAAATTCCTCCGGATCTTCTGTTAGCGGACACAGAGGCCTCGAGTTCATGCAGGCTTCTATCTTTGCTAATAAGGTCGTAAATTCTTCCCAGGTGAGTTTTTGATCACCGAGAACTCGCCGCAAGTGGTGTTTTAACGACTTAACGGCCGCTTCAAAAGCGCACACCACACCAATGTATCCTATTTGCGGACGATATATCTGTTATCATACCGGACGAACCTAACATAAAGTTCGAAGATTCCCTAAGAAACGCTATAGATGCAATAATGAAGTGGCTAAAAGACAACAACCTCACAGCTAATATATCGAAAACTAAAATACTCCAATTCTCTAAAATTATCATAACTCCTCCACCACACCCATAGACTTGCACTATAATAATATCAAAATCGAAGAAGTCGACCACACTAAGTTCATAGGAATAACCTTAGATGAACATTGTAATTGGAAAGCACACACAAATCGTATCTGCTCCAATCTTAATAAATTCGTTTTTGCATTAAAAAGACTTAGAAAATTATCATGCTTAAAAACTGCAATGACAGCGTATCACGGTCACGTAGGGTCTATCATCAGATATGGTTTGCTCATATGGGGTAACTCTTCTTTCTCCAAAAGAGTATTCATTTCACAAAAGACATGTGTGAGAGCCGGGCGCGCCAAAGTTCACCTAAAATTTAAACTCCGATCATCGGAAACCCGAAAATTGTATTCCTAACATTTTAAATCCTAATGATCACAACTCCTAATTGCACTGTCACTAATATTCGTAATTCCGAATCATTCGACTTCATAATGTCGGTAGCAATAAACATCTATTATACTATTATTTGTTTTCCTATATTTTCTCAACATAACCTTCTTTTACCCCTATTATTCAAAGTCATATCTTTTTTGTTTAGATTTATTTTTATTTTGTTGGTATATTAGCACATATACTTGAGGAAGTGCTTGCTTCGCACTCACCAATTATATGAATTGTTTTTTTTTTATTAGTTAAAGCGTCTTCTTTAATTTTATTTAAAGCGGTGTGTACCTGAAAAGATATCCATACGTTAGGTTAGGTTAGAACTGTGACCAGCTACTCGCGAGTCGAGCGAGCAAAGCGAGGGGTGCCGCGGCAGCGGCCTACGAGTGCAACCTGGAAAGTCGCCAGTATTTTTTTCATAGTGACCCCAACACGACACTGACCAAAAACGACTGGGGGCACCCCGACTTGGACAGGTTAGGTTAGAAGGGGATGGCGGGGTCTGAAAGACCCCGCCATCCCCTTCGTGGTTATTTTTTTTTTAACCACCCAGAAGTAGGAGCACCGCGAAGCGGTGCTCCGTCGAATTTTCTCGATATTTTACTTTATTTAGTTTGACTAAATTGTCGACATTTTACTGGATTTAGTTTGACTAAATCCAGTAAAATTACTAAATAAAAATATCACCGTAATAATGTTTAGGGATAAAAACGTTATGATAAAAAACAGTAGGAGTTTCAATATATTTACAATAAAGATATTATTGATAACAATTTTCGGAAAAATGAGTGTTATGAACATCGCCGGTAGCACTACAAAAAGTATGAATAAAAACTTTAGGATGAAAAATTTTAGGAAGAGTGATCATTCGGATTATAAATCGTTATGAAGAACAATTTCGGGTAAACAACTTTAGGTGAGCCAATATGGACCCGTGGGGGCCATCTGTGGGGTTCGGCCATTCGACTCATGTAGACCTCTATTTAAAAAATTAGGGTTACTCACTCTTACCAATCTGTACATACTTGAAGTAGGAATTTTCGTCAGAAAACACGCAGACCTTTAAACAAACAAGCCACAGAAAATAAAAGATTTCTCTCACGGGATCCTACTCGTCTAGCGGTCACAAGGTGCAGGAGCACGTTGTTCCAAAATAACTGCTATGTCTGTCAAAGTCTACAACAAGATACCTAAACAGATTAGAGAACTCCCATTTAATTTATATAAAAGCCGGCTTAAAAGATGGTTAACAGACAATGTTTTTTACAATATAAGTGAATTTTTAACTTATAAGCCCAATCGTACCTAACGATGTAAGTACCAACATTAATTTCAGTACACTTTAATTTTTTGTGTATTATTGTTAATTATTATTATTACTCTTGATGTTATTTATATTTGTTATTTTTGTTATAAATGTTTATCTACTTGTTTCATATTTTGGTTAATTAACGTTTAATGTTCTCCTTTTGTTATTTTTTATTAAATGTTTAATATTTTCATTAGGTACGGGCAATAACAACTATTAATCTCTTTGTAATTTTTATTATTATAATAACTTAGTTTTTAAAACAATTTGCATGCTGAATAGTAGTAAGCGGAATATGTTGAACTTTTATAATTTTAACACCTCAATGTACCATATTTCACGCAAACAAAGATATTCTATTCTATTCTTTTCTGTTCGATTCTATTCTATTCTATTCTAAACAATTATGATTTCATAATCAAGTTCAAAATACATAACAGACTATTAAACATACTTAGACACTTGCAACTAATGAAAATCATAAGTAGTTTGAAATAAGCAATCTATATTTTACGCTAACGTGGTTAAGATCCCTCATAAATTATTCCTAATCTAAAGAAAGTGACGTCATTTCATGCCAAAAGCTAGCTGACTTTATTTCATTCAAACTCCCCCAGGGACATCTAGTCCGGGTTCTTCATAATAATATCAAAATCCTTTCAGAGATTTGAATTTAAATATGCACAAAATTAATATTACGTTCGTAATACTAACTTATTCGGATAGCTTTGCAACATCAAATGAAACTGCCAGTCGCGAGTCAGAGTACATAGACCTACATCATTTTTCTAAAAACATACCTACATGTTTTTGAGTTTAATAAAGCCAAACATATTCTTATTCCAACTGGACAGGCCACCAGGTCAAGTGGTTAGTGACCCTGACTGCTATGCCGGAGGTCGTGGGTTCGATTCGCACCCAGGACAAATGTTTGTGTGATGAGCACGATCATTTGTTCTGTGTGTGGGTGTAATTTATCTATAATACTTATGTATTTAGAAATATATAGATAAGTATGTTTATCAGTTGTCTAGTACCCATAACACAAGCTCTGCTTAGCTTGGGACTAGATGGCGTGATAGGTGTGGAATATTATTATTATTTATATTAACTTTGACACCAATCGAAAATAAATTATGAAGACAGTAAGAAGACTATGCAAAGCAAAATCAAAAGCCTATTAATTTTTTTTTTTTAACCAGCAGTTCCTAGCGGCTTCACCCGCTGCTCAACTCCGATTAGTTGTAGCGTAATTGTTTATAGCCTATAGCCTTTCTCAATAAATAGGCTATCAAACATAAAAATATTTATTCAATTCAAACTATTGGTTTCTGAGAATAGCGCGTCCAACCATACCAATTCTTCAGCTGTATGATATTACTAACTGTTCACCGCAGTTTCACCCACTGTCGGTCTTTTTATTGGGTGTAGCGTGATTTTATATAGCCTACTAGCTGTTGCCAGCAGTTTCACCCGCTGCAACTCGAAAATTATCCCACGGGAACATAAAATCGGGATAAAAACTATCCTATGTGTTAATCCAGGTTATAAACTATCTGTATACCAAATTTTAGCCAAATCCGTTCAGTGGTTTTTGCGTGAAAGAGTAACAAACATCCATACATCCATACATCCATACATCCATACATCCATACTTACAAACTTTCGCCTTTATAATATTAGTAGGATAACCTTCTTCGATAAAAACTTTTTTTTTTAATGTAACCGCCTTCAAAAACAACCACAAAAAAGGGTAAAATAACCTTCAAAACTTTTCTTTCGGAAGTCGGTGACTTTTTTTTTATTAATTTCATTGTCTATTTTGCCACCGACTTCCGAAAGAAAAGTTTTGAAGGTTATTTTACCCTTTTTTGTGGTTGTTTTTGAACGCGGTTACATTTTGTTTTGAAAAAGTTTTTATTTTTCTCTTTTTAGTTTAAATATTCAACCACAATTCTTGTCAAATAGAATTACTTAAATCGGACTTGCAGTTCCGGAGATATGCGAACACAAACATAATTTAGAGGAGTTGTACCTTCCATCATCAGCTCAGCTACATGAGATGATGATTACCATACGCAAATACTTAAATTACTTCATAAAATTTGCGAAAAACGATGTGTAGGCCTATAAAATTTTAGGGTTGCCCTCGATTTCTCCAGGATCCTGACATAGTGGCAATGGGACCACTCCTGAAGTATTTCCTTTCGAACAAAAAAATAAGTTTGAAAATTGATAACCTCCTTCTTTTTGAAGTCGGTTAAAAAGGGCTATCCAACACAAAAATATTTTATAATTCGAACCAGTCTTTCAACCATACAAACTCTTCAGCTATAATAATATTAGTTTAAGTCCGTTTTTAGCCGGTTACCGGGCAACATAGCTTTCCATTTGCCAATAGATAAATGTACATTTTGCCTGGATATAGTTTAAATTACAGCAAATTTGATTTATTCAAATTAAGCTCACGGTTCGTCGACGGCAAATGTTATCAAAGCGTCTCTTTGACTAGGTCAACCGCTCGGTTCTGCCCGACATTTGATGAGAACTTCCTAAACTGTTCCGCTTGGTTGACTTTTACAGTGACCTTGCTATCTGTATGGCCCTTACTTAAAGTAATTTGTGAGTGACATCTTCTCTACGAAGAGTAAGTCAAGGTAACAGTGAGTTCTCGGTGCAACGATATTTTCGTTCAAAAATATACCTAGAGTCCGTTTCACTGAACAGAAAAATTCTCGCCTACTGTTTGATGCCACTGAATTAAGGACTATGTCCGTATTGATTTTAAGTTTAAATTCGATTCGTCCCTCTCAAAATTGTTATTTTAAGAATCTTGGTGAAAAAGGAACCATAGTTTTGCCTTTATAATCAGCACACATTAAAATAATATATGAAGTGTTACTGTAAAAAGTTAAGTCTGTTGAACACTTGTCTAAAAAAAGTGTAACTGCAAAACGAACCTTATCATCGTCAAAATAAATGCCGTTTTGCAGTTGACACTTTTTAGACATGACATGTGTTCAACAGATGTTTAGCTTTTCTTTCAGTAAAACTGAAGTTTAGTGCGTGTAACGAACAATGAAAACTTAATCCCGCCCCAACCCCATGACGGGCATAATGCCTTTTCACTAGGTAGGTACTAACTTTCAACTTAGATTAATTACTTCCAAAAGGTAGTAAAACATGAATAAACATAAAATAACTTTATTTATACCATCTCATAATGCTCTCTGTTATGGTTCTGACGTATTTCTGGCCTAACCAATATAATAAAAGGGGAAGTGAGAATTTCATACGGTTTTACGATTAAATTACTTATCCAATTTTGATGAAGTTTTGAGGAGTATGACAGAGCATAATATCACAAATATTTGTAGGTAGAGTTTTAATTTATGTTTTTAATTTACAGAGTATACAATAATCAGCTTATAATATTTTTATCACTGCTTAGACACTAGCGTCCTTTTTGTGCAGGGTGGGCTGTAATACATCACAGAAGCTAAACATAGTTTGTCAAAATCTATTTTTTTTTTCTAATTTCGAATCTACTTCTAAAGCATTTACAATTAATGTTTATAGAAAATCACACGTCTAATTCTATGAGGGATATGAGTAATTAATATATAAATTGTGATGGATTCCAAACCATTATTTAGACGTCAATGTCATTATTATGGAATATTATTCCTTTGTATAACAAACATTGTGGCTTTAAGATACTTAAGATACAAATGTAAAGCAATGATTACACGTGAGAAAGCTTTGTTAACTTCTATGAAATGAAATAGTTTGGCGTACCATAATCTTGGAGTTTAGTTACAATTTATTTGTCAAAGGTAATTAACGGAAAACTTGGTTAAGAATCTGATATTACAGTGATTTCACATGAAACTTAGTTATTATTATAAATTGCGAAAGTCAGATTTTTTCTGAAGAATCTCAGGATAAGGTCAGATTTTTATTAAGCCTCCTGCCCTGCCCTGGGTAGGAGGACGCATTTGATGATTTTACCACGTAAAAAAAAGCTTTATAGCTTTTAGCTCTGAGCGCGACAACCGAATCAAGAAATTCCGTAACGAAAATAAACCTAACGAAAGAAACCCAACGAAAATAAACACCCCGCATCGTCTAACGTCGTTACAGTTTGACAGACATCGGCATGATGTTTGTTTTTCTTGACGTTTCACTTGATTGACGTGGCTGACCAAAGCCAAAAAAAAATTGTAAATGCTGCATACGCTCCCACTAGGTGGACCGACGATATCTTGAGAGTCGGGCTACCGATGGATGCAAGTGGCGAATTATCGTTCGGCGTGGCGGTTTAAGGGGGAGGCCTACGTTCATCATTCATCATCGTATTCCAGCTGATGATGATGACAATGGGTTTCCTCTCTGCAACAATCAAGCAAAAAGCAAAGAAAAGACCAAAGATGCTTTTTTTACGTGGTACATCATCAATTGAGTCGTCCCACCCAGGGCACAAGTATTTTTTGTTGTAAAATAACATGCCTGGACGTGGGCGATAAGTTCATCGTAAATAATTATAGGCTTTTAAACAAATAACTACTATAGTTTCAACTATATGATGACTATAGTAATAATTATGATTGTGTAAAACCAAATATGTATTGTACATGTGGTGTTAGTCAGTAAGTGATTGTTACACTTATAAATGAAAACATAATGTAATTGATAAAGATGTGTGTAAACAATTGTTGACTAACCAAATAAATAAATAAATAAATAAACTCAGTCTAGGTATCAGATAGACAAAATGGTTTTGTGTCTATGTAACCCTTTAAAACCAACAAGAGCGTATTTTGACTTAATTTGTAACTATGGTCGTTTCGTCTGGAAGTTAATTATAGCATTTTGGCTTGTCCAGAGATAGGTAATTTAAGATAGGTGAATTACAAAGAGCCTTTGTAACAGTAATAGTTGAGGTCAGGAGTGGCTAAACTGGCCAACCATCGGGACTAGATACGACATCGTGGGTATTGCGTTAATTTTAGTCCATAATTGTTGTGATAATTTAATTTGTTGTGGTGTTAAATGTTGACAAACACTTACTAGAGAACTAATTAATGTGTTAAACAGACTTTGTATCTATACAGTTGAAGCTCATATAATTATATGTTTGACTGTAATGTCTATCTCTATCTAGATCAGTAGTCACGAAGATATAGATAGATAGATATCTATCTATATCTTCGTGACTACTGACCTGGTTTCGAAAATTCTTTCACTAATGGGAAGCTACAATATCCCCGACTCTTAGCTATTATCTCAAGCGAAAAATATAAAATTCCAGAAACACCCATTCTTCTACAACATTCAAGAACAAGGATCATAAAATTGTGAAAGTAAAACATTGATTTATCCCATTAATAACACTTTACGCGTTCAGATTTTTTATTTATGTTCCAGCAGAAAACAATTGAAAATCGATCCTATTCTGAATTGTTAAAATAAATACTCGTTTTTATAGAAATGAATAAATGAGTGTGGTGTAAGGCCCTTCGTACACAACGCGACGCTTGTCTTCGATACCTTACGACTTTAGCATAAATTGACGTATGTCTGTGTAAAAACCTCAATAGATTTGTATTGCGATAGTCGCCTGGATACCAAAGTCGTGTTGCGTACGAAAGGGTTGATGTAATATAAATACAGGACGGCACGGCACGCAAGTTTAAATGACATTATCCGTCGTGCTCTTGTCACCGCCGGTGTGCCAGCCGTTTTAGAACCCAGTGGCTTGGCACGCGACGATGGGAAGAGACCAGATGGGATGACTATAATGCCATGGAAGTTGGGTAGACCTTTGGTGTGGGATGCAACCTGTGTCGACACCCTTGCGCCATCCCATCTTCCTGGTACTGCATGCTGTGCTGGTGCGGCTGCTGCAAGTGCCGAAAACCTCAAACGGCGCAAATACAATGGCTTGACTACTAGCTATGTATTTGAGCCGTTTGGGGTTGAAACACTAGGGCCATGGGGTCCGAGTGCTCATCGAGTTTTCAAAGACATCGCCAAGCGTATAGTCGACGCCTCGCGTGACCAGAGAGCTGGCATATTTCTTGGCCAAAGGATCAGCATTGCCATCCAACGTGGCAATGCTGCCAGCGTTCTGGACACTTTCCCCATTGACAACGATGTGGATGAGTTTTTTGACGCCCTTTAAATTTTAGTTTTAGTTTAGGTATTTCTGTAAATATTTTACTCTTAATTTTAGTTTTTATATATAGTATGTATATATATATGTAGGTATTTTTTTTATAAAATAATCTTGTTATAGTTGTATATGTATAAATAACTATCAATTCATGTACTTTATTTCATATACAGGGTTTTTCAGTGTCACTTAAAGTTTTACCTTAAATTAATACATCAATTTGTCAATTTAATATGATTTTAAAAATAACTATGTTTTAATGGGTCATTTTCTTCACATATATGGATGCAATATAGTAAATTGCAAAATTCAAGAAAACATTGACAACAAGTTTTATACATTTATACGCAATAACGCCTGCGTCGCGTCATTTGGATGAGTACTCCAGTACGTCTTCTGGAGCACATATCCAGAAGACGCGCAGCTGAATTTTTCATTCCTCAAAAATCTTCAAGAAAACATGTAATTTAAGCTTCTCAAATCAATTAAGAACACCTAAAAATAAATCCTATAGCTAGTCATTTAAAAGTTTGACATCCCTGATCTAGATTTCCGCCCGTAACGTTGATCGGACTGTCGAAAGCGAACTGTCTGTCCGTACGTACTTATTCCGCGTTTCTATGTTAATTTTATGCGCCCGTTCTGTTTTATGAATTTTCAGGATTCCGTACTGAAAAGGGTGATCTATTATTAAGGTTGTCTATCCGTCCATCTACTAGAGAGCTGTATCTTTTGATAAAAATCAGACATTAGAATTTTTCAAAGGTATAAGGATTCTATTAAAATAAAAAATATTTAAATATAAATAATAGGAGCAGTGGTGGCCCAGTGGTATCGGTCCCGACTTACGAGTGGCGCCTTACCAGGCGCATTTGGTACTGTGTAATTTATTTCATCACCACTGCTCTCAAAACGGTGAAGGAAAACATCGTGAGGAAACCGGCATGTCCTAGAACCAAAAATTCTAAGACATGTGACATCTACCAATCCGCACTGGGCCCGCGAGGTGGATCGGACCCACTCCCTCTCACGCAGAGGAGGCCTGTGTCCCAGCAGTGGGAACATTATAGGCTGATGATGATGAAAATTAAATAAAGATCAATGCTTTATACAAGAAGCGTATTTTACACGACTGTCAAAATAATTAGTGTGGGAAATTAATAAAAAAAACTTCTACAGAACTGTCCCCGACTACAATAAAAATGTTAGTTTCACTAATAATTAAACTTGCACTACTACTTATTTTAAAACTTGTTTTTCATTTTTTGACTTATCAGCCATGATTTATAATTTTCAAAACTATTTATTTTACAGCCGTTATAAGGACAATTATTTTCATTTTCTTCGTTTGGGGTACACGCAGTGTATCATCTCAGTAATTTATATAATTTTACGACACTAAAAATACGCTAGCAGCTTGTGTCTAAGTGCTGTATATTGGGTCCTTCCTTTCCAAGACCGTCTCACACTTTACCGGTTTTTTCTTTAATCTTTTTGGCACCGAGACGGTCTGACCGAGATGTTTAGGGAGCTAATTAAATAAATGAAATAAAAATGAGTTGAGTTTTTATCTTTTTTTTCTGTTTCCCATTTAAAGAGTAGTCGGAGGTCAAGAGGAAAGTAAACGTAACTTTTTGGTCGGATTAAATTATTCATTTTGAAATTCAGTGTTGAAAATATTTTGAAGTTATTTGTCAGTATCTACGTAGATTTATATCAATACAGCGTTGTTCTTTTAAAGCTTGAATGGATTAGTGAAATTGAATAAAAAATGAGATGGCTGTGTTAGTTCGAAATAAAACCACACGCCCAAACATCCATGTTCAATTCTTCTTGCATAGTTCACGCTGAAGTGTACTCAGCTGTTATAATTGTTATTTGTAATTGGAATTAGTAAAGAATTTTTTAAGTCTCATCTTGTTCGAAACAAAATACAAGCAAATAAATTGTCAGCCTCATCAAAGATATAAATAGCACAATGTCCCAATTTAGAATCGAGAAAACGTCGAGAGTAATTAGTAAGTTTTAAAATCATGTTATCAAATCAAATCAGCGAACTTATAGAATTCAATTATAAAGATTTTTGGTGTTTACGGTGTCAAATGGTGGCGTGGTCCGTGAAAGAATAGGTGATCTCTCATTTTCTGGTAAAACTTTTTACTTACTTTTAACTGGCAAAAATTAAAATAGGTCAAAATCAAGGAACTTTTTAACCGACGAAAAAAAAAGGAGGAGGTTCTCAATTCGACATGTATATTTTTTTTTTTTTATTTTTTTTTTTTTTATGTATGACCACGCATAACTTTTTCTAACGTGGTCCGATTTCAAAAAATCTTTTTTTGTTGGAAAGAGTATATCTCAAAGTTGGTCCCATTTAAATTTTAAAACTAAAATCGGCCTCTAAGGGTAGAAAAAAAGGAATTAATTTTCAGTCTTCCTACAGAATTTTCAATGATGAACCGATTCTGTTGAAATAAAGTTAACAATTGTAGTTCTGAGGACATTATTATATAGCAGAATGTGGAGAACATAACATGATGGCGTCACCATCATCAGATCAACTCCGGATCCCTGTTATTTTGTGAAGTCAGTCCCAAGAGTTCCTTAACAGTTAACAACAGCTATATCGTGTTTGGGCTCATTTCACTCAGCTCGATGAGAACTTTAGACCTAGCTGAGGTATCATTGCCATCGAGGGTCTGAGGATGGTGACGGATAGCAGGGGCAAGAGGTCCTCAACAGTTAACAGCACCTTTATCGTGTTTGGGCTCATTTCACTAGTCTTGATGAAAACTTTATACCTAGCTGGGGTATAATTGTCATCGAGGGTCTGAGGATGGTGACAGAGGGCAGTAGCAAGAGATCCATAACAGTTAACAGCAACTATATCGTATTTGGGCTCATTTCACTCATATTGATGAGAACTATAGACGTAGCTGGTGTATGACAGTCGTTGAGAGTTTTTAGTTACAGAAATTGACACGAGATAGGAAACTCAAAAGTAAAAAATAAGCCCTTTTTAAAAAAAAATCAAACCGACGAAACATCGAACTGAAAAGCAAAAAATAAATTTTGAGGCGGCGCCAAAGAAACAATCAACGAATAGCTACGACGAGCTATTCAACCACGACAAGCTATACAACGAGCTATTCTGCTCTTCAAATAGTTAATTTATATGTTTGTTTGTTTGGCGCCGCCTCAAAATTTATTTTTTGCTTTTCAGTTCGATGTTTCGTCGGTTTGATTTTTTTTTAAAAAGGGCTTATATGATTTCTAATGCATGAAAATTCAACATCTCCTGAACAGAAAAGCACACAGATGTGATGATATGTTTGCGAAAAGCGTCGCTATTGGGTTTGAGAACCACCTGATTGAATATGTCACTTCTATAAAGTTACGCTTCAAATTATATGACTAACCTATTGAACAATTCAAGTCTGTATTTCTTATAAAACTACAAATTCTCACAACACAATCACATTACGATAAAAACCACTCATTTAATAAAAATCGTAATGATAATCTTTTCGTAAAATAAACATGGAAACTATACGCGTTGTACGTTTGAATGGAATGAGACCCAATTCAATCTAATGCGGGTATGATGGGTGGCCAGATAGGCCGGAAAAATACGGAATTAATACGGAGAAACGAGATCTGAATGTTTGTAAGCTAGTACTGTTCGCAACAAAAGTTATTCATACATGTAAAGGAGTGGTTGATAGGGGCAATTTCCGTCTACCACACACTCGAAAAAACAGTTATATTTCTTTTTTTTTCTGCTATGTTTTGTAATGTGTGTATTTTTTATTATTTGAGATAATTACATCATAATAATTCACAAATTATTTATTGGAAAACTAGAGAGTGACTTTTGTTTTTCAATATTTTATTACGAAGTTTTCCAATATTTGTTTCGTGCGGGAATCGAACCGGCGCGGCGGCGGCGACACGCAGCGAAGCCGTCCAATCGCTCAGCCACTGTGTTATCTGTGCCGTCTATATTACATAGCTGACGAATTGTGGGTTTAAACCTTTGACATTTTTTTTTTGGTTATTTTTGCTGCTGTCCTTACCACTCTATAAGTACTCATAGAAATATATTTGGACTCTATATACAGTAAACAGTTACACCCTGACCTTTACTTAAGATAACGAGATGTTACAGGTATCATGTATAAGTAGCCAATATACATAAAATATACACAGTTTTATCGTATACGCTAAGTTTAGTTTTCTTGGAATTATTAAGAGATCAGGATCTGCCAACATGGCTTGTGATTGTTTATTTTTCCTGAAGTTCTTACTGGTTTATTTTTGTGTAAATATTTTTTTATTTTTATAAGGTGGTTTTTTCAATAGGGAGAATGTCACCCCCATTATTGTGTACAAACAGAAAGACTACAAATTTAACTTATTATAAACTAACCTACCCGCAACCTTAAGCCTATGATAATAATTCTAACCAGCATCCTGGCTTCATCCGACAATGGACGGGACAGAATACTATTAAAAAAACCTACACTAATAATATTATTTCCAAAGGTTGACCGTCTTTGAGGCTCCGTTCGAACACATTCTGATAAAATGTGATAGACGTCTTCTATAATTTGTGTAAATAATGTCAGTTTTTATTGATTGAACATACGACTATCTCAATCGCACTGGTTAAAACGCAATCTCTCATTATCATCAAATTGCTAAAGTTAACATTCTGACGTCACACGGTTCGGTGCTCGGTTATGTTCGGGAGCTACCGCGTGCAGGTGTGAGTTACAAAAAAAATTAAATAACTTTTTTATGACCTTTCAATTTACCACAAAAAGATATACATTATAATTTAAATACACAATTTAAGTCAGAGCTGTATTAATAAAATAACTAAAACCCGGCTACGAAAAAAACGCGCACTGGAAAGTATAAAACAAGAACAATATTCATTTCTATTTATAAATTTCGGCCAGTGAGGGGGTGAAATAAGGGTTGAAAGTTTGTATGGGATTTTGTCATTTCTGGGGATAAAACCATGAAACTTTATATTTAGGAACTAACAGGCAACTTACGGCGCTGTCGTGTGGTGGGGGAGCGCACGAATCTAACTATGCCTACCCGAACGGGCAGACACGTGAGGGCAGACATCATTGTCGGACGCATGCGATCAGAGAAATTTGCGCTACAGAGAATTACATTTTTCGATCCAGTAAAATTATTTTATTGTTTCGTATCATTTTAAAATATTTTTGTACACAACGTGATGCTGGCCCCTGGAAGTGTCTCTTGGACATAAGGGACCAATGAATTTTCCTGGGTACTTTCTGCCACTTAATGGAATACATAGGTACCTTATACCTACTGTAAACAGATATTTTATAATTTTTTTAAACTACCTACTCTCTTTTAACCAAATGTCAACCAAAAAATTATTATTATTATTATTATTATAATATAATCCTTAATATTCAAATTAATTTACTATAACTGTGTAAATGTTTGTTTCACGGCTAATTTGCTGAGCCGTTTGTTACAAAATTGGATATGGATAGTCTGAAATCTGAAAAACAACATATGCTACTTTTTATCAAAACACCACGCGGGCGAAGCCGCGGGCGGAAGCTAGTGTTTAAATATATCTTATCAAGTGCTTAAATATAAAGTTTCATGGTTTTATCTTTTAAAATTAAGAAATCCTATACAAACTTTCAACCCCTATTTCAACCTCTTCATCCCCTTTTTCGCAATAAAAGGTAGCCTATGTTCTTTCTCAGGGTCTAAAGATTGTCTGTGCCAAATTTCATCAAAATCGGTTGAGTGGTTTAAGCGGGAAAGCGTAACAGACAGACAGACAGACAGACAGACAGACGGAGTTACTTTCGCATTAATTATAATATTAGTTTGGATTGATAAGTATAATAATAAAAGCAAAGTAGCGAGTGAATTTCAAATGTACTCATTAAACCTTTTCATTTGATGATTACATTTTGGCTTTGCCGTAGTCGGGTAAAAAAAAGAAAAAGAAAAATGAACAACGATTACCCAGAACTTCCAAAGTAGGTTTAATTTATGTTGTCAAAGGTACAGCAGATAGTTTGTACAAGTTAATTTGTTCCCTATAACTTAGTTTAATTTGAACTAGTCAAACGCAGTTTCCTCACTTTGGTAGCGAACGTTTAATTATTGCTGCAAGACTTGGCTAATTTGATACTATGAGGCATCTCTATATTGTGTTCAGGCAGCTGTGAAGGGGTGCTGAAATTCAACTTATTAGTATTGAGATTAAAAATGTTTCATTACAGGGTTTGGGTTTTAATTAGTGTGGCTTGACAATTAATGGAATGTTTAATGAATAAAAGTGAATATTATTTTGTTTGCAATTAGTATGTTTGGAATAAAACTAAAAATAATATAGATACTTGTTTGATAGTTAGTGCACATTTGGGAGTTTCTTAATGAAACAACTATTTTTCACTTCTCTTGCTCTGAAAGTGCTTCTTTGTGCAGGGTATAGGCTGCACAAAATCGAATTTTGTGCACAAGGGCATTAACGTATCTACTCATAAATGTATTATATTAAGGCAAAGAAAATGAGCCATACAGCCAAATGCAATAAGAAGTTCATAGATAGAATTTGTTATCTTCTATCTATCTATCTATACTTATAATAAATCTGTAGAGAGGTCAATTCTGTACATGAAATATATTTCCAAAATAACTATCAGGGGGTGATTAGGGATCGATACTGATGCCAAAAATGCAATTAGTAAAATTATTGTCTGTCTGACTGTCTGTCTGTCTGTCTGTCTGTCTGTCTGTCTGTCTGTATAACCGTTATAGAAACAAAAACTACTCGACGGATTTTGACGAAACTTGGTACAATTATTTTTCATACTCCTGCGCTGGTTATAGTATACTTTTCATCACGCTACAATCAATAGGAGCAGAGCAGTGAAGGGAAATGTTAGGAAAACGGGAGAAATTATTTCCCATTGTTGCTGGCATAAGCAACAGGATCCGCGTACGAAGTCGCTGGCAGAAGCTAGTTATATAATATTTACTTTAATTTATTTGCCTTATGTGTTTTTAAGATATCAGATATTAAAATTTTAATTCAAGTACGGTAGGTTAGTTGATTTAAGAAAATTATTATTACAAAATTAATTTAATAGTAGGCTGTATAGGTCTGCAGCCTAATATCAATGACGTAAGATTTAAAAATAAAGCGGCGGGAAACAGTTCTTGTTCTTTTTTCGTGCATTTATTAATTTCTTCAATTTGCTAAAATTGTTAAAAATGTCCAGAATTGAATTTGAAAAATTGGAAAATAAAAATGAATTTAAATTTTGAAATTAAACAATTTCCTTCAGTGTAAAACTGTTCTAATTTTACTTTGAATTTAATTTAATTAAAGAAATGTTATGTTAAACTACTGTTTTATTTCCTCGCAATCGAAGTGAAAAGCAGAGTTTATAACTCGTCCACAAAACCTTATCAGCCCTCGCCTTCGGCTCAGGCTGCTAAAAGTCTCGGATAAAAATGGTTTGTTTTGTGCACTTGTTGTAAAATCTACTATTTCTCTACTGAACAAAAATGTAATTATTATAAAAGGTAAATGTCAAATATTTTACTTACAATAAATAATATTATTCAATAATTATCGAAATAATTTAATTCACAATTAATGCAATTTCGTTAATAAACGAAACAGTGAAACACCCCGTAGTTACGAGGTTCGTAGTAAGAGCTACGGCACTCGTAGCAAGAGCTACGGAATTCGTAGCAGCTACGGCGTAGCCACTGTGTAGTTCACGAATTTCAATATTGCATGGGAATTTCTTTGACTGTAGTTACATTTAATTTAAATACAGTGTTCCTCTATGAACCAAGGCTGATATGTGACACAAAATGGCATCGAAAATGTAGTTTCTGAACAGTATAAAGGCATGCAAGCTACAAATAAAGACGTAAGAGAGTCAACAATAATAAATAACACATATTTATATGGAAAAGACACTGCCTAGAATATGACGGATGGGCCACTAAATAGGCGGTTGTGACAAGAAAGAGATAAAAAAACGTGTTCCGTTATTTATTATTTTTTTATGAATATCTCTAACAGTAACATCATAAATGCGAGTGCCATTATTCGCAATTTCTGAAACAACAAAAATACTGTTTATACCGGTTATGTTCCCGTGTGCGGGTTTGATCCCTGCCCGGTACTTTTTGCATGATCTATAAAGAGTTGTTTCTGGGTGTTTTTGTATGTGTGTTTCCATGTTTGTAAATGCAACCACGATACAGGAGAAACTACAAGTACGAGTATATTGCAGTTTTTTTTTGTATAAAACGGCTGCCAACAGCGAGTATTAAATATTTATATTATATACAAATGCCAGCCCATCAAGCTACCACAGTCTGTCAAATTTCTGTAAAAGACTTTCAACTTTATCACAAAACAAGAAGGATCACGTTAAATTGGGAAAATTTGACAGATTCGTGTATGTTGATGTGCTGGCTTATAATTTGAATTCGTGTTTAGTGCAATAATTACAATCGTTGCAATAATAAAGATTTTATTTGCATAAAAATAAATTAAATTAAAAAATATCGACAATGTCACCATTTCATTTCAACTACATGGACTGAAATTTCTTATCAGAATATTGTCCAAAATTGGGGCAAAAATATGATACATAATATATGAAAACCTTGAAATGTTATATCAAATCTGTGTTTGACAAACTGTGTTAGTGTTAGTCCCGGCGTAGGTTGTTCATTTTGTTTACGTTCATTTTGCTAGTCGCATAAGTAGATCGGATTTACTTTCCAATACATACGCCTATATTTCTAGAAAAGTTTGGCAAACCTAACACACATTACATTAGGACAATTTAATTAGAATTCCAAGAATAATTTCGGACCTATAGTGGCAATAAATCTATTAAAATGGTAAAGGAAAATGTCATGAGGAAAACGATACCATGTACTGTACATTAGGGATAGGTTTACAAACACTGAAACACAGACTCAGATACAAACAGCCAGACTCAGAATATATTTTGCTATTTATGGTTTTCAGCAGTCGCAGCAGCAACTCCAGCACAGCCAACCGTGGGATGGAAGGGTATCGGCACAGGTAGCGTCCCACACCGAAGGCCTACCACATTCCAAAACTTCAACGCCATACAGTCTGGACTCTTCTCGTCGTCACGTACCAAGCCATTTGGCGCTGGTACAACGGCGGAGACAAAATAATATTGGATGAATAATGTCGAATTACGTATATGACCTAATTCTTAATATTCAATATGCAGGGTAATTATTTTAACTTGGCTAAGAAATGCAGTAAAACTTTTTTATGAACCTTTGTTTTTTTTATGAAAAAAGAGCTAAAGTTTTCCAAAATATTTTTGACACATATCTTATGGATTCGGATTTCATCCTGTAAGCTAACTAAAAAGAAAGACACTGTATATTATGTTCTAGGCAATGTGTATAATCCGGCATTGTATAGAATACCTAGGCTTTATATACATTGCCTAAAACGTTCAGGCAATGTATATAATACGATTCATTTCATACATTGCCTAGGTATTTTATAAAATACCCAAAGCGCATGAGGCAATGTGTATGATGAACGACCACGAGAAGGAGACATGATCACGGATCATGTCATTTCACTAAACTAAGTAAAATGTCAGAAAAGGTCGACGGAGCACCGCGAAGCGGTGCTCCTAATTCTGGGTGGTTTAAAAAAAAAACAACCACGAAGACCCCGCCATCCCCTTCTTACCTAACCTGTCCGAGTCGGGGTGCCCACAGTCGTATTTACGATATTCAAGTACTATAAAATTTAAGAAAAGTTACATTCCGAGGTAAATTTACTCATAGCTAGCCTCTACTCGACAAGGATCCCGGAAGTTGAAATTAGAATAAGCTCTACTCGGAAGTTGGAATTAGGATTAGCTCTCAAAAAATCAGTACCTATCTAACTAAATCATAGAGAAGAAAAATCGATTACATACATTGCCTGTGCTTCAACTGGCATTCTATACAATGCCTAGGTATTTTATACAGTTCCTAGGTAAAGTGTAAAATAGTTTAAACATTGAACATCATTTTATACATTGCCTGAACGACCCCGGCATTCTATACATTTCCTAGGTATTGTATAGAATGCCTGCATTGTACACATTGCCTATAACATATATAAAACTAGAAAGCTAAACATAGTTGAAACAAAGTCGTTTAATAACACCCCTTTTTTCCGTAGGGGGTTAAAAAGTACAAGACCGATGCTGAAATAATAAATTAAAAGTTAAATAAATAAATAAAAACCGGCCAAGTGCGTGTCGGGCCACGCACAGTGTAGGGTTCCGTAGTTGCCCATCAAAATACTTATGCGAACTAACTAAACTGATTCGCTGAATTTAATTTAAAAAAAAGAATTTTCAAAATCGGTCCAGGAGTCTTAGAGAAATCGGGGATAATACATAAAAAAAAAGATTACGACGAATTTAGAACCTCCTCCTTTTTTTGAAGTTAGTTAAAAATACTTGACGATAAAAACCTACCTATCCCCAAAAAACATACCTATAAAAGCTGTAAAAATAAAGTTTTCAAACTTACTTTTGCAGTTGAAGAGCATGTTCTCCGATACATTTTGTTTAAGAAAATATGATATCCAAGTACATTTTATAAGTTGGTCGACTATTACTCGTAAAGTTGTAAAGCCTACTTAGCCATGATAATTTTCTTTTAAATTTCGTTATATATGCTACTATTGTGAATTTTTTCACACCCCCAAACATAACCGTTTAGCTGGTAGAGGGGGGGACACTCGAGTCGAGCAAAATTTAACACTTTAAAGCTTAATATTTCACAAACGAATTTTTTTATCAAAAAATTGTTAATGAAAACTCACATTATTTTTTAAAGACCTATTTAATGATACACCACACTAAGGGGTACGCGAGAAAGAAAAAAAACATTCCCACTTTACGTGTACAGGAGGTACCCTAAAAAAAAATATTTTACGAGATTTTATTTTACCACTTTTTCGGCACAGCAAATCCTTATATTTACACCAAATTACAGCTCTCTAGTACTGTGCGTCTCTGAGCTAAACTGCGGACAGACGGACGGACGGACGGACGGACGGACGGACGGACGGACATGGCGAAACTATAAGGGTTCCTTGTTGACTACGGAACCCTAAAAACTTCAAGAAGATTAAAAAAAATATTTTTCGCAAAACCGTTCGTTTCCTAGCCCCTTATTACGATGATGTTTGGATGACATTACTTCGCGACAGGCCCGCTGATAGCAGGCCCGGCACTCTCATCATTTCCTTCGGGCCATATTCATCCGATCGAACGGGCGAGAGAGGGGCGATAGAGGGGAGGGACGAGGGGGGGGCGGGAGGGGCGGCAATAACCCCTGAGTGCGTGCCTGCTTGAGAGGTATTGCATTTGTTGCTCTCGATACAAACATTATGCGAAGGGGTATCTGTTTCACATAAATAAGATTAAAATACGATTAGTACGTTTCTGGTTGTATAGGTCAGGGTTTTTGAGGTAATGCGACTTATATAATATGGGTTTAGTTTTAGTGGGATTATGTCTATAAAGGTGTTTATGTTGAATTGAGGTGGTATTATCACACTTGTAATCCCTGAAGTGTTAAGCAGTCATGTACCTTTTACCCGCGGCTTGCGTGAAGGTCAGCAGTTCTCCCACTGGAACCTTATATTGGCATAAAAATCCTCCTATTCTATATCTAATCCAGCTTATAAGTTGTCTTTGCACCAATTTTCATCCAAATCCATACAGTATATTTTGACTGAAATAGTTACAAACATCCGAAAGTTCATTAATCCAAAACAACTTTCTCATCTATGTAAGTAAGATAGTAAAAACAATAACCTGAAAAACAAAGCTACCAAGCTCATAAAGTTACTTCTTACAAGCTTTGCAAAATAAGCCACATAATAAAACCTATTTCACAATTACCACAACTTACTCAAAAACCACTCAACACCAATAAAACAAAAGTTAAATACTCAACTTATCACCACAAACGACCTCAGTGTTGCCAAATAAAGTGTTTTAACAATAAATCATTTCAGAGCGACAAGAAAATTATTTCAACTCATATATTTTGCTATAATTAAATAGGCGTTAATAATTTCAATGTCACTACACTTGTAGCGGATAAAATTAAGCGTGCTGGGGAATAAATCACGCACGCCTGCTGGGAGAAAAGAACAAAAAAATACATAAAAAAAACGCCACCGACATCCAACGTGTCGAAAATATTAACTTGAACATTTGAATTCTTTATGATCAGTAAAAAGATTTGAATCGCAAATGTGTTCGCATTTTAACCCTCTGCGGCTGATGTGGTAGTCCAGCAGACACCGAGAAATACAAAATCCCGTTTTTTAACGGCAATTTTCAAATTGGAGCACCGCCGCTGCGAGTACCTTCCTGTAGTGGGCTCACACGTCGGTCAATGTGCGACGGGCGGTCGCATTCAGCTCACGCTCGCGTTGCGGAAGGAAGGTGTCTACGAAACTACCACGTCAGCTTTAAAGTCAGTGTCCACGAGACTACCACCTCAGTCAAATGGTTATATCTTTATAGTGTCTCCTAAACTACCACATCAGCAGTAAGTTTAAATGATGTATTATTTCGCGTTATTTTCCATTTTTTATAAAATAAACCATTTACATATAAAATACATTGTATCTATACAAATACTACAATTAGGATTATTATTATTATTTGTACTTTTGAATGTTATCAATCAACTATTAAAACCTAAAAGAATTATATACACATATTATTACTGAGTAACACAGGTTACTGAAAATAATTATATATATAGCACACGCGAGTGTAGTCTCGGAGGAAGGCTAACAGTAATGTACCTAACTTGTTTTTAGATGGATATTATCTCAAGTAACAACCCTAAACCAAGGACTTCTGCTCATAAGAGAACATCAGCTGAAACTTTTGGACTAAGCTGATTAACCCGACAATGCTACAGTCCATGGAAATCTAGTATCTCTCTCTGAAATTAAGAGAGGAGTTTTTTTGTCGAATATGGCCGGAGACTTAGTGCTGGATCAGAAAAACCGAGTGTATAGTGAAAGATTGCCAAGAAAGCTGCGAATGATTATCACTAGAGTTTTTAGGCAAGGATACCCCCCCTCCGCCACCACTAGTTCGGTCAGTTCTAATAAGTAACAAAAAATATATTATGTTTGTCCAAAAAAAACAAATAAATACCCTTGCTGTGAATGTTCGAAGCCAATTTGCCTTCAGTGCTCCGAGCCACTGTGTGATAATTTGTCAAAAAAAAGTGTGACTTTGAAAGTCTCTAGTTTTTAAATTGACCAACGAATGTATTTAATTTTTCCTACACCGGTTAAAGGAATAGTGAACTTTTAAAATGTATCATGTTAAATTTGATAAACCTTAATTTGATAATTTTGTTATATCAAAAATGTCGAAGTAGAAATTTGTAGACTGATTTATGTTAAGTAAATAAAAGTTGTTTAATTTTGAAAATACAAATTGTTCTTTATTATTTCAAGTAAATTTGATTCATTTAAAGGCTAAAAATTTAATAAATATGAATAATTTATCTGCATACTATAAATCTACGAAAATATTTGCTGTTGAAATGGTGTCTCGTGTACTACCACGTCAGTTGAATTGTAAAACTTAAGCCACGTCAGTTGCAGAGGGTTAATCAAACAAGCAGTAAAATGGTCGCAGATTTAGTCTTATTATATTTAAATATTTTACATTATCTCACGTCTCGCTTACTCTGGAAGGGAGGTTCAGAAAAAATATTGGAAAATTGCAGGCGTAGTTTTGTTTATTGATGTTTAAACACAATTTGATTGCATTTACTTGCTTGAGAAAATAGATGAAAAACGTGTTACGTTTATTTCGCAACTTCAAACAGAGCATTCTTAAATCGCCCCGGAAAAAACATATTCAAAGTGTTTATTTAGTATTAAAGGGGCTTACGTTAAGTTCCACCGATACAAACAAGCCCAACCAACGAGGTTCTTGTAAGAAATACAATTTAACTTCGTCGTGAACACAAAATGTTTCATTTGAAAGCGTTTCCTGAAGGACTGTAACAAATTGAATATCACGCTGGCTCAATCCTTTATTTTATCGCCTCCCTTTAATGCAAAGAAAAGATTATTAATCGAAAATTTTCCATTTTAGTAGGTAGAAGTATTTAGGAGCATCTGTTTGGATTAGTCAAAGGCGTGTATTTTGTTTCTAAATCGTTTTGTTTTGTTTGTTATTTTATTTTGTGAGTTACAGCTTCTGCTGTACTGTTGTTTTCCCCACGTGTATTTCGAAATTATACCAGGTTAACGTAAGTAATAGCATTATGGGGGATAAATATTTGAATGATCTGCAAGTAGTTGTTCTGGGTCCAGGTGTTCGTGTATTTGAGAGTTTAACCCTATTCCTGAAAAAGCGATGTATTTTCTGAAGTTTTATAAATGTTTACGGTTGTGTTATATTTTTACTAATAAAATCAAACACACTTTCAATCTATTACTATGTATTTACTGTGTATGTAAATATCGTATCGTATCAAGTGTGTTTATTTTTCATAATTAATGAAAAATAAACACACTCTCATGATTTAAAAACAACAATAATTAATTCACATTTATCCTTTCCCGATTGTTTGTTCATTGAAACAATTTGTTGTACTCAAATTTATAATATTTTATTAATTCAGTATTTGAGAGCACTATCATATTTAATCTATTTTACTTCCTGGCTTTACTTACATAGCATGAGAGTGTTGCTCAAAAATAAGAATAATATAAATGAAAAGTAAAGTGCATCACCATTTTTGTTGCCTTCATTAATTTAATTTTGCTAGAACTTATGCTGATTCACATACCATTTTTGTAAAATATGTATGTCTTGCTATGAAATGTGTACTGCAATGTAATGCAATTTAATGAACATAAATATGTTTGTAATATTTAGTTTTCTAACGAGATGAATAGCAGAAAATCAAAATGAAAAATATTTATTTGCACTCTGCAACTTGTACCACGTTTCTTCTTGTATGGAGCTTTAAACTTTATCAGCATTTGTTAGACATGAAATAAAGACTTATATTTTAATATTACATATTTCAAGTATTCAAAATGACAATCGTAAAACAAAATAAAAACAAAATCAATAATAATAATAAATAAAAAAAATGGTAAATAAATAACAAAATGGTGACCTTTTTACACTACAAAAATAGATTCAAAATAGTACTAAATCCATGTGACTTATTTTTCAGTCAATTCTGATTACAGCGAACAAATACAGACGAACGAGGCTAATACAAATGGCGAAACAAAACTGACTGCCCAGGGGCCCTATTCAGTTACAAACACATAAAATCAAACACGATAATTTAGATGAACGAGCAATTTTGACAGCGGGCCTATTTTACAAAGAGTTATGAACGTACAACTCTGCTTAGTACGCTTCTGGGGTATACTCTGAGGATTCGCCGTAAAGATTGTACTGCTTAATTTCAGTATTCTGATATTGTTTTGGTTACAAAGCTGAAGTTTCTGGGTAGGGTCCTAGTTTCGAGGAAATGTTGTTTATAATCATGAAAATCGATCGAGTCCCTTTTGATAATAACATCTACTTTGATTTTTTGCCTTAAACTAGGTATTTTCTATTTGGGTGCGTGTAATAACATTTAAACACATACATAAACAGCCAGACCTGAACCATCTATCTGTAAGCCATACACATACTTGCTACCAGCGGGAACCGAATCCGCTACACTGAGCAAGTCATAATGTACATTGAAAGAAAATAACAATCATAAATCTAAAGGAAAATTAAAAACCTCAATCGTGTCCAGTCACGAGCAATATCATGTAAACACTTAACAAAATTCAAACCCAATTTACTCGTGAAATACTGGTTTCTACTTTGAAATAAGACTTATTTCGTAATACTATGGCTTCCAAAAAAAGAGAAGAAGAAAGAAGAGTAATGAAAAGGCAAAAGTGTTATCAATATGGCAGCAGAACATCGCTTTTGAATACTGCTTAATGTATACATACTATTGCTCGTGACTGTCCACAATCATATATCGCTTAGTTATTCACAGAACGCTTACATCCCCAAATTAACAAAAGTTAAGCTAATAACGCTCTACCGAATTCCAAATCTCAGTTATAACTATTCGTTCGCAGGTAAACATCGCCGCTCTCGTTCCGCGAGAGGAATTCCTTCGTCGAATAACTGAATACCGGCCCATGTTATATTTCGCAATTCCCCACAACGGCCAAACTACGTAATAATATTGTGCTCGGGCCGCATTCGGGGTAGAATCATCGATAGTCATTATCGGAAAAGCGGGTTTAAGAGCCGTCCCAGCCCCGGCGGGACCTTTACAGAGGTCTCATCCCGGCGCGTTCGATAACTATGCTAATGTTATTTGCGCCAGTGGGTTTGAAAACGACGGCATCCACTAACTTGGCATTCCCAAGAACACAGGGCTCCCTAAAGGTAAGGTTTCAGAATGAAACATCTTACTTTACGAGACGTTATACCATATTGTGAAAAGATTTGCTATTTACTGAACGTAGCGTGCGCCTTGCGGCCATATTAGCAATAGTTACCGATCGCCACGACTAATCCACGTACGTAAGTTCTGATAGCATCGCTTAGTGTCCCAAGGCGAGTAACATAATGGCTCATTTACATTATACGTTGTCCCGCATGTGTTAGATTTCGTTAACGACTTTCATGAGCTTGGGAATCGCTTGCAATATTCAGAGAAGTGTGTGGTGGAATTATAATTTTAAATATTTTAGCGTTGGATTATGAGTACTGGTGGACTATGAGTCGATATTTAAGTCTCTAGGAAATAAACAAGATAGATGAAGGTAACTCTATCAACTCTATTAAGTCGGTAGATGTAGAAATCAGTTTGGGATTGGCTAAAAGAGCGGTCGTTTACATGAGTTGTGTACGTATTGGAGGTGTAATCGCGGTGGGCGTTTAAGCGCATAATGTAAATGAGCCATTACATGGGCATGCACTTGCAATTGAAGGCATCGACACAAATGAAGCACGCTTAATGACATGCACGTGTCGGGGACACCTGACGCTGCGCCCGACAACATCGCTTACGAAACACATTACGTGTTGCATGCCAATGCCCTCAAGTTACTCCTACTTATGGAGTTATACATTATTTATGATATGCACATTATGAACACAAGATTTATGTAGTATTTGTCATCGATTTTAAGTCAAAAACGTGATTTAAAAAATGGTTTGCACGTACAATAAAGGGTTAGAATTTCAAACACTTTTAAACGACTTCCGAATCCGCGTAACTCCCTCAAAGTAAATCCTGGGCAGCAATAAAACACGAACATTAACCGTATCAGGAACAATAGTAATCAATTTAAATGTATCAAAGCGAAACAATAAAACAGTTCAGCTTGCCTAAGCATTGTGTGTGGAATAATAAAAGAGACCCATCTGTACCGTTTATGTCCCACGTACGGGGCACTATTCAGTAGATCGAAAAAGTTTTCCAATAGCAGAGTCTGATGATAGAAAATAGTTGGCTACGGAACCTGGGATGTTAGTTTTATTGTAGTCACCACTCCTGGACTATTGAGAGTGCGGGCGACTGATATTGCAGTAGGTAGGTAATTATTTTATCTGTGGTGGCTGTTGAAAGTTGTGCGCTCTCAGTGATAGTTAATGATAGTTATAACTTGGCTATGTACGTGTTGGTTTGTTCTTATCTGTGACAAATGCTTGAACTGTGGTCCGAGACTTTTGTTTTTCTTTCTTAAGTTTCTGCTCAATGCGACGAGGCGTGTGTGAATTGTCTCTTGCTAACAAAATTGTTAGGAACGTTTATTTTTTTAAACTTTGCTCTGCTATAGGAAATGTCGTGGGTGCGTTTACAGACATATAAATCACACGTAAACACCCAAACCCAGAAAAACATTTGTAGATCATACAAATATTTCGACAAAGACCTTTTGATAAAATAAAAAAAAAAAACATAAAAATATTTGATCCGTGCGTCAATCGAACTCGCCACATGCAGTGAAGCATGCAATCGCCTAGATATTGAGGTAGCCGTGCCATCAATAAAGATTTTCAACAAGGTGTTTACAGACTCATTTTAAATAAATGTAGGTTCGTATTTATGCACGATCCTATATAATTGGACATTCTAATAAGTACGTTGTACGTAATTAGTGTTCAGTTAGATACTTATATTGCCCGTACAACACCCTGGAGTGCCATCTTATCAGAAAGGAATTAGTTATTAGACTTAATCGTGGAAATCGTTTACGTAATTTTACTACGTATAGGTATACGCAGGTACGCTAGAATACGAAGTAAAGAATCTTTACTCGTAAGTCATATGAGTGAAATGTGGCCAGATACACAGAGTAATTTCTTATGTAGTGTGGAAATGACCTACATACGAAAAACCAACATGTTTATTTAGTTGGCTTTATGTTCTTTGCATTCCTGGCAGCGAATACCTTTTAAAACCGTCCCTTAACCCTAGCAAACGTCAGTACGTCTCAGACGCATTCGGGGCAACAAGTGACACAAACTAGTGACTCGTGATACTTGTTGAAAATGTTATCAAGTTCCATTCAGCGGTTCTGAAGTGATTAAGTAACAAATATCCTTCCGTCCATCCATCCAAACTTTCTTATCTACACACTTAATAAAATGGTAGGAAAGTCAAAACTGTACACTGAATATTTTTTTAAAGATAACTTGGGGTGTGATCTACAATCGATACCGAAGACAAAAACACAGTTTTTTGAATTTTTGTCTGTCTGTCTGTGTGTAAATTACTGCATGGATTTACGGCACGAATACTATTACGATGGAACGAGCAGTGAACCTTTATTTCTTCAAGACATTCACGCAGACGTCGTCGCGGGCAGCAGCTAGTTTTTAATAATTGTATGTTTATCCAGCCTACAGCCATCATCATGTTTGCAAAATGTATTTCAAAGAGCTTTTCATAATATTAAGCTGAACATTTGAAATGGATAGTTGGAATTGCTCCAGGTTAAATAATTAAAATAGTTTTAGGCTTAGTAACAAGATTCTGTTGGCACGAGATATCTTTTGTTAAAGGTAGGTTCCCTGAAAATGGAAGCCTATGTTTATTTAGACAGACTTTTGAAGTCAGCATTAGTGTAGAAATAGACATAAATATTATGATCTGGGTGTAGTTGAGCTATGTTTTGGCACAGGTTTTGGTTCCCGTGGCTGAGCTTTGCCGTGTGTAGTGTTTTCATAATCGACAAAAGAAAAATAAAATTATTTATATAAAAATAGAATAAAAACATAATGAAAGTACTTACAAATAAATCTACAAATAAAAAAATACTAAAACCACTTACAAATATATTTTTAAAGAAAACACTAGTTTTTAGTTTTTTTGTATCATTCATTGCTCCACGCTAGGTAATTTTCTTATAGCGTAGAAACAACTTTTTATAGTTCATACAAATATTTCTTTCGTGGGGGAATCGAACCCGCAGCATGCAGCGTGGCAGTTAGATGCTCAGCCACTGTGCCATTCGTATCGTCGTTGGGAAATATGAATGTAAAGAGATAAACGACTAGGTGGACAGACGATCTCGTTACAGTGGCCGGAAGAAACTGGATAGCCATGACACAAAACTGACAGAAGTGGAAAGGTTTGGAAGAGACCTACACTCAGTATTGGGTGACTAAAGGACTTTACCCATGGCGCGATGCGACCAGATTCAACCGATTCCAACAAGTGAAAATCACCCTTGCTACTAAGAAATAATAATGCAATTCGATTGACTTGACGTCGCCGTGGCGATCGTGTTTTGTTTTTTTTAAGATAAGTTCGCGTTTGACCACTATCTCGCCTGATAGTCCAGTCATTAAAGCCCAAACCCGAAAATAATTAGTAACTTGCTGAAATTTTAGGGGGTTCTTAAGGAAGGTAAAATAACATACCAGGTGATTTTGCAGCGTTCTGGGGTGTACGGAAAGGGTTGAAAAGGGGTGAAAAGGTGTTTTTTGCTAATAACATTGCCAAAAAAATTAGTAACACGCTGCAAATTTGGAATAAGGTTGTTCTTACGGTTTTGTAACGTGTATTAAATTTGCAGCGTTTTGCAACATACGGAACATTGTTTTTTTTAAAAAACAGTGCAATTAGTTAAAAACAGGGGTAAGAAAATTAGTAACACGCTGCAAATTTGGAATTAGGTTGTTCTTACCGGTTTGTAACGTGTATCAAATTTGCAGCGTTTTGCAACATACGGAACATTGTCTATTATTGAAAAAACAATGAAATTATTTAATCACACGGGTGAAAAAAATTTGTAACTCGCTGTAAATTTGTAATTAAGTTGTTTTTACCGTTTCGTAACGTATATCGCACTGTTTTTTTAATAATAAACAATGTTCAATTTGTTGTAAAACGCTGCAAATTTGATATACCTTACGAAACGGTAAAAACAACTTAATTACAAATTTACAGCGAGTTACAATTTTTTTCACCCGTGTGATTAAATAATTTCATTGTTTTTTTTAATAATAGACAATGTTCCGTATGTTGCAAAACGCTGCAAATTTCATACACGTTACAAAACGGTAAGAACAACCTAATTCCAAATTTGCAGCGTGTTACTAATTTTCTTACCCCTGTTTTTAACTAATTGCACTGTTTTGAAAAAAGACAATGTTCCGTATGTTGCAAAACGCTGCAAATTTAATACACGTTACAAAACCGTAAGAACAACCTTATTCCAAATTTGCAGCGTGTTACTAATTTTTTTGGCAATGTTATTAGCAAAAAACACCTTTTCACCCCTTTTCAACCCTTTCCGTACACCCCAGAACGCTGCAAAATCACCCGGTATCTTATTTTACCTTCCTTAAGAACCCCTTAAAATTTCAGCAAGTTACTAATTATTTTCGGGTTTAGGCTTTAATGACTGGACTATGATGGTAAGCGAAGATGTGGTCGACGATGCAGCACGCTTGCCTAGAAGTAACCTGTTCACTCTTGACTTGAAGACCCCAAGGTTATAGCTGTCATTTACCCGTAGATAACAACGTGTTTTATGTCATATGTCGTAGTGGTAAGGTTGATTTTCACTTGAAGTTGGGTAAAGTCCCTAAACGTTAAAGAAGATACTGTGACTACCTAACAATCTATGCCTTGTACCATCATTAAAGCACTTGAAAAACTTAAACTAAAAAAAATGAATATGCGACTTAATGAGGCGATGTACTTCCCAACACTTTGGTTTGGTGTTTGTTACTCGTTATTTACTAAGTTGAAGACAAAGGTGCGGGTACAACACTATTAGATTTCGTTTTTCAAACTTAGGCGGTTGAAGTGTTGGTGTTTTGAAGTGAAATCAGTTAGGGTTGTTACTATTTGCATAGTAAAGTTATGGTTAACGACTCAAGATTCTATTTTGGTTCATTATTTATTGTTAATTAAAGCCGTAGCCGTGTAGGATGAAAATACTGGACAGTTTTACTGTCCAGTATTTTCAAAAAATAATTTAGATTTCTAAAAGTAACTATGAACGGACACGGCATTTATTTCCAGATATACATGTCATCAGGATACCGAACAGAAGACATAGTGCTCAAACAGACTGCGAGCCTAACGCGGTGGCGGCGGCGGGCGCGATAATATTGAATGTATGAAATCGCCGCTCGTGGCCACACTGAAGTGACTAAGGCGGGGGCCTAGCGCGATGGCTACAAGCGATTTTGCGAGCCTAGGCGTTGCTAGGCAACAACAGATATAACGGGTTGGTGGCAGGTGTAGCAAACCATTTCGTTCTTATAGTCAGCGCCATCTAGTTATCAGGACATGCACTAAAATACTACCGTAGGAGGTATTTGTAAATATTTAAATTATTTTTACTGTACTTGACTAGAATCATGTAGAATGGTTGATAATTTACTTGTATACAATTCTAAACAACCTATAAAACATTTTAAAATGAATTTCTTTAAACAAGATTTATAGAAACTACTTTGTACCACCGGTTTGCAACACCTGAAATCGCCTCTACAAAAACAAATGCTTGATCGGCGGTATGGACACAGATCGCGCCCGCTGTCGCGCCCGCCGCGCCACCCCGTCGCGCTAGGCTTCCAGTGTGGACACACACATACCCGCTCTAAGGGGAAAAATCTTCCTACTCTACCGGCAATACGTGCCTATGAATGGATTACATAATTATTTATCAACGGTGATTTTACAAGATATAGGGAAATTAGGTGGGAAAAGATTTTTGAATTGTGAGGAAAAAAATCAGAAAGAGGTAATTTTCAAAGTAGTATGTAAATCCCCCTTTCCAGCTTTTGATCGATTTTAAAATTTTATGGGTTTTAATAATGTAACATGTAAGAAAAGTCAAGAGCTTTGATCTTTGATAAGTCCTTTTGTGTTGGTGATTTCAAAAAATATTGCATTTTGTCCATCACTAGAATTAGAAAATTGTTTATTCTTCTTTTTCAAAACCCATAATGATTTTGTCTTGGATCCCTAAACAGCTGGGTCATCACAAGAGCTTTACTCAGAGATAATTACAGTAATTAACTGTATTCATTCCACAGCTAGGCGATAAAAAAACTCATTACTTGTCTACAATTGGGTGATAAAATCCCGCAATCCATTTTCTCATCTTGATGAACACACAAAAAACAAACCGACCCCTTACTTGATTAGCAAAAATAACTACATTGGTCGAGAAAACATTAGCAGTGTATACCACGTTACCATTTAGATGGGCTTACCCGAATCCGGCTTGTTCGGCACGCTCTGCTATGAATACAAAGAATCCCGAAGTAACCACATGCCCGGCCACCCCGGACCTTATGGTTCCGCACTATTGAACCATTTACCTTAACGTTACCTCTTTGAGAAAAAGCGGACCTGTCAAAAAAACGTGCGTTCGAAAAATGATAGATTTAATTTATATTGGGTGGAAGTAGTGGGGTATGCGGCGTGTATCATTCGGTTCCCGCCTATCAAGAGAGGCGTGTAGTGTGGTATGAATACAAAAGGGTTTGAGGTTTGGTCCTGTTTGTGCTTGGTGGGCAATGGACGTTTGTTCACGGAACCTCAAGGTGTTACGCACTATTGGACCGTTTATGTTGTGGTCTTAAAAGGTACTGTCGAGTAGAACGGTTTAAGTTACGTAAATTATCGTAATCCTAAATAATTGTAGTCGATTTGAAATAATTATGTTCATCACTGGATCATAGTATCTCAACTGAATATCGCTACAGGCTGAAAGCCGATCTCAATATAGTTGGTAAAAAGGTTTGCTAACTGACTGCTTCCATATTCCAAAAGAGTAAACAGTTTCAACGCCTCAAATACGCAGGCTAGACACTTTATTTTAACTAACATTTCAGGTAACCCGACTGACCTTGACTGTACTTGTCAACAAAGCCTCACACGGCCGACTGAACCCAGATATTCTATATTACATCCTACGGATTACCAAATACGGTCTAAATCCCACTTTGTACTGCGTTCTCAGGTGCAAACGATTACACACCTTAAGACCATAATACGTTGCTGTTCTAGCATTGAAAATAGCTTGCATCAATCTTTGTGTGGGTGGGTATCTAGAGTAAGGAGCTTCGAAGGATTATAAATATTGGATGGACATAATTATAATCTTTAAGAGTAAAATAAATATATAAAATTGTTTATTTCAACTAGGCCATAACAGGCACTTTTGAATTGTCAAAAGACAAAACCAGTACAAAATGGTTATGGTGCGTAACAAAAGCAAAAAATTCGGGGTCAAACATTTTTTAATAAATAATCTATCTTTCGGCCTAATTGTTCCAAAAAAATATATTTTTTGGAATAAAATAACCTATTGGATATTTGGCATATCACAGTTCGTAAATTTGTTAATATCGTTTCGTACAATGAAAATAATTTGATAGGTTTAGGTTACCTACTATTTAGGTGTTTTTTTTTTTTAGCGTGGTAAAATCATCAAATGAGTCCTCCAACCCCGGGCAGGGCGGGAGGGACAGTCACTACTGACTAAAATCCACGGTGTCCTTCAATAGCCCTTTCTGTTCCGGGGTCACGGTAAGGAAATAATCCCGCGACCCCGGCAGGCTTTGGCCCCGTCATTATGCTGACGCTCTTTGAGGCGCGCGTGGGACACAACGCGCCGTCGACCCGGGCATGGTCCTTGGTCGGGCAGCGAGTTGCCCTTTACTCGCTGCCCGCATGCCCGCGCCTACGGTGGCCGGAGATCACCAAGCGACGTCCGTCGCCGTGGGCGTCTACCACCGCGGGTGGGGCGGAGGGAGGACTCTGTCGTCTCTCGCTCGCGGCCCGCCTCCTTCTTCGCGAGCATTACTGCTTCGCAGAAGGAGGCGACCGCTTGCCACTCCGTCTCGCCCCGCAGCATGGCCGCGACCAATGCTGGGCGCGAGAGGTCTCCGCCTATCGCAGCCGTGAGGACACGTCGGTGGCTATTTAGGTGATAGAAGAGAAATATATTAATTAAAATCCATTAAATCCTACAAATTAATTAAACTTTAGTACACCAAATTGTCGTTAGAGAGGTAATTTATACATCATAATGCATAACCAGGTATAATTGTACATAATAGAGCTTGTAATAGACAATATCACTATGTGAAGCAATCAGGCAGAGGCCAGTAATAATAAATTAATCGGGTAATTATCATTAATGTAAAAGAAGTAGTAATATGGGGCTTAAAAATGAGGTAAAACGGAGATTTTATAAAATATCTCTCCATAGTTTTTAACAAAATCGATTTCTGCCGTCTTTACGCTTATCACCTTAGCCGAAATCGAGTGGATTACATCATTATTATTATTACATACATAATTAGCACCCGTGCAAAGTCAGGATAGTTTAATTGTTATGAGAATAATCATATTCTACAAATTCATAATTATTTGTTGCTAGTAATTTACCGCGATTACACAAATCTAGTAGCAATTTCCTACCGAAATAACAGTATCTTCTGTGAGATAAAACCTGTTTCGTAATAATATAGATCCTACTGATTTAATGGTTTTTGAAGCGAATACAATAGATTAGCTGAAGCTCTTTTTTTGAAGTGTCTAAATCTTAAAATAATCTCAAAAAGAACAGCCAGACTGTTAATGACTGAAAACCATCCTATTCCTTAGGTTGCCTTTTGCGCTTTACAATTTTGCGCGTCATCCTTGCGTAGGGGCTATGTGAATCTTCTATGTTTCAATTTTATTATTTATGTACTGCCGAAACAAGAAAATCTGTTGATATACCTGTGAATAACTTTTCGGGGAACCTATAATAATGCTGTGACCTTAATATCTGGGCCTTCCATGCATTCAAGAACCTTGCTCAGTACGTCACTATTATCACACGTTTTGAGTGCCATATTTCCTCCAGGGTTCTGCTAAAGGCTGACTTGATTAACTTCATAAAGGGGACTAATTTTCTACATAGTAGCGAAAGGTCTCTGAGAGGTCCCTCTGACCTAGATTTGGAGCTAGATTATATGTACTGTATGCAATGATGGCTTGCTTACGATTATTGTGTAGTTGTAGAATAAGTCATTTTTCATTGTCAGGATAATATGTATTTGGATTTATTCATATCATTTGCTTGGTCTTGTAAATAAAAAAAACTTGTTGTAAAAACAGAAATGGACTCCAAAAACAAACACACCATATTAGTGAAATAACTGTTTTTCGGAAGTCGGTGACTTTAATATTTTTTTTCATTGACTTTTGCCACCGAATTCCGAAGAAAAGTTATTATTTTTTTTTACAACAAATATCTTCATAAAGTCGGCGTCTTTGAAAATCAAAGTTTTTATGTATTATGTACTTAAAGGGCTGAAATAGCAAATCATTTAATATTCTTATAAGGATAATGTTTGCAACAGACATTTTAAAAATGAGGACGTTACATTTACTGTTTATCTTATCATTATTTATTAAATAGTTTAGTCATGTTTTTCGAACGTAGGATTTTTTTTAAAAATATATTGTATCTCCTGTGTGCTAGACAGTGTTAAACCTTTTTGATGTAAAACATTTGTTGTCATTTTACAGACAGAAAGTTATAAAGCTTAATGAATTTCACTGTTATTGTAAAAGAGAAAGTTTCAGCACAAATGTGTATTCGGCAGTACCCACATTTCTTAGCTCTGACCGTCCCGAGAAGTTGACCCTTCCGAAACAACATAGCTAACCCTAATAACTTTGTTCTACGAATACTCATAAGGAAAAAAAACAAACGTAAGATCGAACGGACCTCATCAGGAAACTTCCTCCATAACACTATTCACAATCTGCAGGTACAAAACGCAAAAGTACGTAAACCTTTCACGGCTCGTACATTACACAGTGTAACTAAGAACAGTGGAACAACGTGACCAACTTTTTGACACCTGTCAATACTTTTGTGCAGTATGTATCGCATGGTTATCGCTTTAGCATTGTGTATGTGTGTGTGTGTGCTACCCTTCGTCATCTCACTATTGGGCAAAGGTAGTGATGGACAGAATCCCATAAGTGAATTTAACTGGGTACATTTTTTAGTGACTATTTGGAAGTTAGTTTTATAAAAAAGAATTGAAAAAAAGATGGAGACGAAAGCAGACGTAAAAAATATATGTACAATTTAAACACTGGGTTTAACAAACATACCTACATAATTAATAATTGGAAAAAGGAAATGAAATAAGAAATAATCCTTACATTGACGGGGAGAGGGCATGTAGACAGGGAGTAATGGGTGACTAGCCGTCGAATCATGGACCATGACCAGGGCCTCAAGTCTGCTAATTTTATTTAACTCACATGCTATTAGTATTCAATTGAGACTCAATCACGACTCCATTACGATTAGGAAAAAATTGGTATTCTGCAAAAACTTGTATAAGCTCAATAGAGTCGTAATGGAATCGTAGTGTAATTGTAAATGACTCTCAGTTGAACAGATAAAAGTCTTGCCATTAGAGAGTAGAATACCGATAAAGTCCACAATCGATTTACAATTGTAACACGATTGAAGAGCAGACTAGCAAGTATTCTGATAGCAGTTCAATGGAATGTTACTGGAAAACCATTGGTCTTAAATTAGTAGCAGAATACCAAATGTAGTTAAAACTGCTACTGAGATCCAATTGATATTCAATTGAGTCATTACTAAATTAGCAGAATTGGGGCCCTGGTCGACGGCGCGTCATGTTCTCTCTAAGAGCCAAAGCCTGCCGGGGTCGCGGGACTGTCTCATCAGGTAACCGTTATCCTAGAACGTAAAGGGCTATTGAAGGATCACCGTGGATTTTAGTCAGTACAAGTGCAGTGACAGTCCCTCCCGTCCTGCCCTGTGTGGGAGGACTCATATAATGATTTTTCCAACGATTAAAAAAAAAACTATTGACTGTAAGTTCCAAATATAATTATCAAGTCCGGCCCACTACCCCGTTCGGCAATGCAGACGAAAGCTTTGCAAAACAGCTTACGTTAACCCACTGTAAGTAGTTACACTGTGTCTATAGTATGTAACGTGTACGTCCCACATGGGGCGGCGATAAACGGCGTCCTTTCTTGCACTTTCAAAACATCCAGCCATAAAACCGAAAAAAAAACAACAACGTTCCACTCTTTAGAAAGTTTTCATCCTTATGTGTTGGTGTTACGGTTGCGATTGGCATGTCTTTGTGAGTGTGATTGCAAGGCTGTTATATTGTGTTATTACATTGCTTGACGAAGGTCATCAAGCTCACTAGTGAACTATTAAAGGAAAAATATGTTCTGTAATTTATTTGATGTTAATTTCATTTTTGCTCGACTGCCCAAAGAGTATTATTTTTAAACGTAAAGTAGAACAAACGTTAGGGAAAGTGTTTTCTTTTTTTTCTAGAAGCAATTAGTTTACCTGCCATATACAAAATTGTAGACCTGAAGAATACTGTACACGTCGTCAATATTATCATCATCTGACTAAATGAATAAATAAAAAAAAATATTCAAAGAATAAAAAAAACGTCATAACATCAAAATACAGTAATTACGCAACTAAAAACAATGTCCCGCATCTTTATCAAACAATACATAAAAAATATTAATGAAAGAATTTCGCCATTCTTACTTTAAAACTTTGTGGTAGGTTTCATTTTGTTAACTGGGAAGTTATTTCTTACTTTTCACATTTATAGGCACGTGATTTTGCTTGGCTAAAAAGACCTTCACTCTCTACGCTGGCAACACAGTATCGCCGCTACATAATTATACCTACGTTAAAAAAATTGGTAACAAAACAATCTTTATCATTCTTTTTAATAAAAAGGTGGGAAGGTATAATGATAGGTGTATACTGCCTTAAATATTTATATTTTGTATTTGTACTTATATTCTATGGATTTCTTAGCACTATATTATTTTAGATTGATTAATCTACACTAATATTATAAAGAGGAAAGATTTGTATTTGTGTGAGTTTATTCATTAAAAACATACTTTTTATGACTACGCCAATTAAAAAAAAAATCACCATTAGAAAGCTACATTCACCCTGAGTAACATAGACCGGCCCGTCTTATATTTTAAAATTGAAAGTTCAATCTCACTCATCACGAAATCTCAGAAACTACAAGTGCTAGAAGTTTTACATTTTGCATAGGAATTCTTTTTAGGACTAGGTGCCTATTAATGAATTCGACATTTTGCGAAATTCGACCTCAAAGGGGTTGTTTTTGGGGTTGATGGTTTGAATGTACTGCGCCACACGGCCGAAGTCGCGGACGAAATCGCGGGCAACAGCTATTGTGTAATGCTTAAAATATTTTCTATCAACATTATTTTTATAACATTCCGTATCAAGTCTACGTTTGTCACTTTATGAAAACTTAATCGACCTTGTCTATGTCTGATTTAGACTAACGTCAAAAGCAAACCCATCTTATATAAAAACAAAAATATCTAACAATTTATTTTAATAATTTGTGCTATATCGAAGAGGGTTGATAATACGACCAGCTATCAGCGAAAACCCGGACAAGAACCCCGACAAGAGAGTCATTTGTCTTTCTTTACCTTAATTATGTGATGAAAATTTATAGTACCCAACTTCTATAGGTGGTGACTGTTTGAAAATTTATGATTAAGTTCCTTTAAACCCACAACTGGATACAAATCTACCTGAATTCGGGTTTAAAACTCAATTATAACTTTCATATTCAGTTGCGAAATCAATAGACACGAAATAGAATTTAATAGAAAAAGCATTTGCCTCCCAAAAGGACTTGATAATTTAACTTTATTCGCAGAAGGTGAAAAACTGAAATCAAAGTATTATGGAAACAGTTTGTGTTTGATGTTTTAATTAAGAAACCCCTAACGTGAAAATGTTAATATTTTAACACATAGAACTTTTTTTGTTTTGAGCGAACCCAGTGCAGTGAACAAGGCTTTGAAGTTTCAACAATAGATCGGGGTGAGAATTTTAAAATGTTTTTTTAAAAGCGAATTCAACAGTATTCGAAATGTATTAGTCACGTTCTCTTTGAGCTTTGGAAAATCTTGTCGGAAAATTAGAGCAGTACTTTTTTTTAATCAATTTACTTTTTCTCGAATTCTTAAACACAGATTGTTTAAGACATTAGTAAAAAGACATGGAAAATGTACAGATACTTTACTCCTATTTTGAAACATATTATGACACACACTCACTAGAACATTTGCCACATACGATTTAGTGAAAGCTCCATTGAGCTACAATGTTCTAATTCAAAATAATTAAACGGATTCATTTAAATTCCAAAGCGTTAAGTCTTTTAGACTTATTAAATTAAATCCATTTAAAGCTATTAATATATTATCTATAAGCGGGTTTTTGGGCAAACTGTCAGGCTAAGCGACATGTTTGCCCGGATAAGGATGAATTCGGTTAATAAAAAGCAAACAAGAGCACTGCCGCTGGTGGCAGTGTTCTGTATCTGTTTGCTGATGCCCTCCTCGTAACAATTAGCTGTTTTGTGTACTTGTCCACACTTGCCACTGTTGTCCAACAATGAGAGTGTTACAAAGATACGTTGTTTCTAGACGAGTTAGATATTTTTTTATTACACCTTCAAGAATTTTTTGGTTTATTGGATGATTCGCAAGAATTAAACTCGCGCGGAAGGTGTGCTAGTTGACACTAGTGCGTTCTTTTTTCGTTTTGTTTTTTTTTTGTATGACTGCTTAAATTTTTGCTGGGTTCCATGAGAGAGGATTTGTGGTGTTGTTTTTCTGAGACCGGGACAAAGAAGTATGTTTCATTGAAAACCCTAGAATTGATACCAATAGTCTCACTCTCACATCCCTGTTGGCGCTTGCTTCGTAAGTATTGTGTTAAATTTGCCCTAAAGTGTGTGATTTCCCATTATACCTCGCGTTCTCGTCTTATTCACTGTTCCCCCACAGTCCTTACACTGTATCGATGGTCTAGTCACTAGACCCCTAGATACTAGTGGTTGCAAGTGTGACCGCTGAGCAAAAGGCCCTGGGTTCGATTCTCAGGTCTGACACATAGTTATTGGTTTTTTTTATGAGTACTTTAGTAGCAGCCATTTTGATTTATGATTTTTTTATGGCAATCGGATAGCATGGCGCAATATAGTGTAAGTAAACATAGTTACGCAAACACCCTTGCTTTATTCAAAAAGTTAAATAGTCGAACACACTTCCCGTCCATCACACTTTATTTATTTGATTAAACAATATAAGTATAACACTGATGGTGTATGAATTCCCAGAAATAAGTACCTAAGAAAAATTATAGTCTTACTTAGAAAAATAAGAAACAAATAAAGAAAACAACTTCAAACAGATTTAAACACTTTGTGACAGGTTAAAAGCTTTGTCACTTACAAGTGGCAGGCAACATTTCATTATAAGTAACAAGCGTTTATACTAAAAAAAAAATGATCATCTGCCTAGCCTTTTCCCAACTATATTGGGGTCGGCTTCCAGCCGAACCAGATGCATCTGAATATCAGTATTTTACATGGAGCGACCGCCTATCGGACCTCCACACGCAGAGCACACGAGGCAGACCACGAAGGAGATGGAGGGACGAACTGGATGCCTCTCTTGAGATTTGGAAGGAAATGGCGCACAATCGAGACCGTTGGAGGGAGGCTTTTGCCCAGCAGTGGGACAGTACAGGCTAGTAATAATATAGTAATTTATCTTTGTCAATATTGATTGACTCAAATAAAAGAAAAAAAAGGTGTGCATTATTTTTCAACACTAACTGACGTACTACAGATTTATTACAATTTATTTATGCAATAAACTACCCTATTGTCGTTATCTGCCTAAACGGAAATAGGTTACCTACCCACGTACCTAGAATAATTCTAGACAGTAATCTAGATTATCACTTAGCACTCAACGCGAACACATGTCATTACGTATGTAATGAACGGACAATAGAATAGGCTATAATATCTGGCTTGACTCGCCACATTACACGTAGAGTGATAATTACACGTTGAATGTGTGTGAGTAATGAGGAGTATTTTGGGTGATCAATAACTTTGTCATCATACTCTCGTATTTGTTGAAGTATGATGCCTAGAAAAAAAGTGGCGAGATGAGCTGATAGCTCGAAGTACGATGGTAAATAACCCGTTTTAAACCCTAATATTTACAATAGTGATCATGTCAGTCTTATATGGCTCGAAATACGCTTGCAAAAACTACTTGTAAATATATGTATAATAAACTAATTGTCGCTAGTCAATTCCGCGTTGTAACTCAAAAATTATGACTCCAGAATGGAATTTCGGGATTAACGGTAACCTATGTGTTTTTCCAAACTATATTATTTATCCTATAAACAGCTGAATGCGTTTTGATAAAAATAGCTAAAATTGGCGTTATTGTGTTACAAACACATATTTATTCATCCAATTCTTCAAACTATCACAGTAAAAAAAATAGTGTGATGTTAGTTAAAGATAAAAAAACCTTGTTAGTGTGGAGTACAGGCCTCTAAGATATATCGCATTATATTTCTGTGACTTTAATAAAATTGAACTAATAACAGAGCTGGTCTGGATCTGGTCAATAAATTGCCAAACCTTATCCTGGTTCAAAAAAGAGTCATCGACTGGAGAAAAAAACATAATTTATAGATTAAAATTGTATCACTGGAGAATAATTGTCTAATATGAGATTTTATGCAGCTTCATAAAGTAAAAAGTTTTTATTTACCAATATACTGTTACAGCTGCCGAAAAAGCCTATAATGAAAACGTATTTAAGATTTACGCGACTATGTACTTTATTCACCTCTTTTGAGTTTGTTTAAATATACAACCTTTTGAGTCTAAAGTAATCTCGAGGTAATAAACCCAATAAACAAAGGTTTATGATTAAAGTTTTGAGCAAGTTCAATATCAGGCAGAACTTTGCGAAATTACGACACTTCCAGTTTATCAAAATCTTTGTATTAAGATAACATACTGTATAATACGCAATTAATATTTTTGTTTATTTAGGTCACCATCATTTAAGCTACACAAGCCTGTAATTGCTAGTTTAAATTGCAATTACTTAATTAATTAACGATCTAAATTAAGTTTAATTATTGTTAAAACAAAAGTCGAGGGAGATTGAAAATTAATTTTGTTTAGCATCTCATTGTCTGGCCATGACGTCTGCAAGAATGAACCATGTTAGGTTTTAAAGAATTTCAGTTATTAATTATAATTTGCCCAATTAAATTGGGTCTTTAAAACAAATATTAATTATGTTTGAATTTAAATTGGCTGTTCATACATAGGCCTATTTATCTTATGCAAAATGGCGAGCCTAAATTTTACTTACTGGTATAATTGCTACATTAAACACACTGAATAACAAACTTGTTTAGTTGACTTTGTGAAAACTTTCAATTTATGAACTAAACAAGTTTAAAATTATTATTTTGCAGAACAAAAGTTATAATGAAAGTTTCACAAAGAACAAATGTGTGCAAAGTTCATAATCCTATAAGCCTATAAGAACCTGCCGTTTGCCTCTTTGCCTGTATATGATTCCGTTTACCAAAGTTTTAAGTAATTGGTAGTTAAGAATAATTCTTACTCTTAATCAGGACAGAGCGTTTTGTTATACTATTTCGCTTTTCCTTTTGTTAAAGATGCTTACTCGTCAGGTAAATAATGTTATAAATCATTTTGTAACACGATAACATTTTATAACAGCGTGTAACATTTTGCTATAACATGTTAAGAAGAAAGTTAGACAAAGGATTCTATGCGACATTCTCTAACGCCACATAACTGCTGTGTGCACATATAGCACTTTAACTCCGGTATTTGCAAGGAGAAGTGATTTTCTAGTGGCCACCGCTATTGATTCTTGTTTTCAAGATCTAAATTGCTTAGTTGGAGATGACGTGGCAGATATTTTTTTGCTTTGTAGTTGAGTTTCAAAATTATGTTGTGTCAAACAGACAGGTGACGGAAAACGAACCGAATGCGAACCGAAAGCGGTGATATCAAACTGGGTGCAACGAACTGATCTTTTGTATGATTATGTTATCGCGTTTAACAATGTTACTACAATTAAAGTCTCCTCACAAAGAGTCGTAAAATTAAGCATATAACCAAAAAAGCTTAAACTCTGCCACACTGTTGGTCACTAAACCAATATAATAAGCCATTATAATGCAAATTTAATAACAGAACCACTAGGTACTAACAAAGTGAATACAAACTAGGTATGTACAGTGACTGTTTCGTCAGTCAAACGCGAGTTTATGTGCTCATGTCATAGCAGAATTAATTAAATTTATGTGTACACTAAAGATTACATGGCCGGCCTGTGTTTGCGTGTCGGTTGATCTCACTAACTAGAAAAATAAAGAAGGTTGGCTACATGAAACAGGTAATGAAACCATACACACATGTACTCGGCGCTGGCATTTGTTTGATACCTCTACATGGATACCAGGAGTGGGCTAAAGGCATTCGGGGTCGTCCCGGATGGGCTCATTGAGGAACGGGGAACTCAGGTAATAACCCTTTTATTACTTTGTGTAATTTAAAGTTATATTTTTATTCGCAATAACGCCTGCGTCGCGTCTTCTCAAAGATATTTTAAGGTAACGAAGACGCTGAAAACGCAGGTTCGAACCTTGCTCGCAGCTGAATTTTTCGTTACCTTAAAAATATCTTTGTGTAATTTATTTTAAAACTACTTTTCTCATAACCAAAAATTCGAAGACATGATTGTGACATATTATAACACGCACTGGCCCCGCATGGTGGATTATGGTCCACTCCCTTTCACAGAGAGGAGGCCTGTGTCTCAGCAGAACATTATACGCTGATGATGAAACGATGCTTATTCATGCGCCAGTGTTCGTTCATTAGATGAGTTATGTAGTGAATCTTCTATACTTATCTATTCTGTGGTATAGGTTAATCTATTATTAAAATGCAGCTGCATCCACGTTCGTATTAACCCGCCATTGTTAAGTTAAAATGTTTCGCTGTTTATTTGGCAACTATTTTTATTTGCACAAGTAATATGTAACGGTTATGTAATTCCTTCTTCTCTAACTTGAAGTTTTTTTGTGATTGGATTTTTGTGACGGGTGGCGTTAATAATGTTTGAGGGTGCAGTATTTTTGTCATTTTCTACTAAATTGAGTTTATACAAAATTATTAAAAATGGTCCTTGTTTTAGGCTAAATAAGCATCAATGTTCTTAAAAGTTAAAAACAAATAAAATAATCAAAATGTAGATAATTTTGCCGACATAATTTTTTTACAAAAAAAAAAAAAAATAAAATTCTTCAAATTAAAATAATACTTAGTACATTCAAATAAAGTACCTAATACATTGCTGTCAAAAAAAAAACAATTACTTTAGAAAAGAAGAATCTTTCCAAAATTAAGTACAGATTTTTTTTAAACTCACTTTATATCCAAAAGCAGACAATCAAACAGCAAACTTCAAATCAATAATATATCCCTAAATGAAAAGTAAAAAAAAAAAAACAAAGAAGGTTTACATACATTTTTGAACATCAAATAAACCGAGCCCCTTTGATACAGTATCAAGAGCCCTAGACATCCACTTAGTCTGGGCATAAACTCCACTTGAAGACATGCTTTAAACAGGTAACACGTGAATTCGACTAATCTCTTTTGTTCTCAAAATAGCTATTTACGTTACGGTATTTGATATATTAGGCGGTTCATCTTGCCTTGTTTCTTGGTAATCTGGTAATCAAGTTCAGTCTGTATAATATCTACTATTAAAAGTGCCATTTTTCGCGTTCTGGTAAACGTCTTTAACGGCCCGTTCTTGATCTTGCCGGGGGGCTTTTTCTTTTGTAGAGCTCGGTCATCTGGCTCGTAATAATTGATTATACATAGCATATATATAGACATAGCATATATATTGCATACATAGCATATAATTATATTGGTGACTAGCTTCTGCCAGCGACTTCGTACGCGGATCCTGTTGCTTATGCCAGCGACAATGGGGTTGTCAAAATCGAACATCTGAAACGTCTGATGTCGAATTCTTAGAGCCTGGGGACGGGAAAACAACGAGACGCGCATGACGATTCCAGACGTTCCAGATCTTTAATTTTTGTAAGTCAACAGGAAATGCCCATCAGACCAAACAACTCTTGCTAAGATGTTATTCATATATATGTTATAGTGTAGCTGGGCTCTTGGAGTTCCACATCAGGTGTTCCAGATCTTCAATTTTTAATACAACAGGGAGTTCTCATCAGGCTGAACAACTCTTGCTAATACGTCATTACTGTATATGTAATAGTGTAGCTGGGCTCTTCGAGTTCCACATCAGGTGTTCCATATCTTCAAATTTATTTTATTAGCAGAAAATGCTCATCACGCGGAACAATTTTTGCTATGGCGCTATTTTTGTATCTCTTATAGTTTGGCTGATCTATTGCAGTTCTGCATCAGGTGTTCAAGTTTCCAAGATAAATTATAGTCTATATGTTGCCCAGACTTAATAGCTATACAACAAAAAAAAAAACAATCAAATCCGTCCAGTAGTTCCGAAGATTAGCGTGTATGGAGTAACTTCTCCCGTTCTCTTAACATTTCCCTTCACTGCTCTGCTCCTATTGATTGTAGCGTGATGAAAAGTATACTATAACCAGCGCAGGAGTATGAAAAATTATTGTACCAAGTTTCGTCAATCCCGATCCCTAATCACCCCCTCATAGTTATTTTGGAAATATATTTCATGTACAGAATTGACCTCTCTACAGATTTATTATAAGTATAGATATAGATAGAAGATAGATAGATAGAAGATAGAAGATAGATATAGAAGAAGATAATTAGAACTGCCTTGTTAGTGAGCAACGCGCTTGTTTTACATAAGTGTTTCATAAAAATACTAATTGATACATTGTTATCACGATGAACGATTGCCCCACATGGTGCCAACGACATGACAGGTGGGTGACAATAACTATCACCACCCCTCATAAACCGTCGCCAACTAACTGCAACAAACTTCCCTACTAAACAATATTTTGGGGCAACTGGATAACAACAAAGTAGTCTCTTCATTCATACGATCTAGGGATGGGCTGACTATAAACAGAGCATGCAGGTTAACCGAGAGGACGAATAGTCGGCCAAGCTCCGTGATTAAAATCGCCATTTTGTTAACGTAATATTTTGATTTCGACAAAATTCGTATCGTAGAATGTTTTATTCTATTGCTCAAATAATAAAGTACAATAGACAAAGAACAATTTGAGGATCATTGATATTAGCAACGTTGATCGATTATTTCGGTAAAGTTCTTGGAACATCGGCAAAGTGAATAATAGTGTTTTTATGGTGTTGTCTTTATACCAAAATCTGTTGCTCACATTGAATATTTATCGTCGTTTTAAGACAGTGCGGTCAAAGGCATTTATGTTCTTTTAATATTTAAATTTTCATATTTTTTGGTTAATTTGTATTCAAATCCGCAGAATTTCTACTCACCCGCACTGAAACCGCGTGGTGGATTAAAGTTCGCTGCAACTTACAGAGAGGAGGCCTGTCCCCCATCGTATCAGCCCTTCCCAGCTGGTATCAGTCGGTATTTTTGCTGACTATTTCGATTTTCTGAACTTGTCGGTACATCTCTAATAATAATCTTCATACCCAACTTTTGTAGCTCATAAAGCAATATATCCGTGATGTTATAACTCTATTTGTGTGTGTACTATTGCTCCCATTAGAGTAACTACCCAAGTAACAATAGGTTCTATAACCTAGGCGTTTTATCACCAAAGAGTGATATAGTACGCCTTTAACAGTAACCATTGTGACTGCATGTACTATAAAGGTTTATAACAAAGCATTTTGGTTCTATAAGATTAAAGAGCATTTAAGTTCTATTATTTAGCTCTTAGAACGCTTACAGGGCCATTCAAAAGAATCTTTAAAGTGTTGCACTGTAATAGAAATGAGAAAAACGATTTTGGTACTATTTAGTACTATAGACAACCTTACTGATACTTTTATGTATCTATTTTGCTCTAATAATGCGTCAAAATAATTTTTACAGTACTAGGACTGTAGCAGTATCGAAAACACTATTACAGGATCAATTTGCACTATAAAAGTACCATACACAACCATTACGTATTACAGGATCAATTTGCACTATAAAAGTAACTTACACAACCATTACGTAACCGTTTAGCTTCATAAAAGCTCCCTCAATATCGCTAAGGGGCTAGTTCTGTAAAAATCATGAAAACTCTTCTATAGTACTAAATAGTACCATAGCGACTCCTGGCGCAATTGCTAAATACTTAAATTCAAATAGCTCTTAAAGTGAGTTGGTGTTACTGAAACGAGACTAAAGCGTGACAAAAAAACACTAAAATTCATCATTAATGGACTAATTGGACCTTTAATGGCTTTTCAGTAACAATTACATCACTAGTATTTCTTAATGTCGATTGTGTTCTGGTAAAGTTTTAAGTAAAGGTTTGATAATGGATTTAAGATCGCTGCGTCAGTATAATGAGAGTGGTAGTTATAAAAAAAGGTAAAGAATCGATATACACAAGCATTATCATCAATACAACAGGCTCATGCTCAAAATGTAAATACTGGTCAAGCGGGTCCAGAAAATATAGCACATGGTTCTGCACAAAATATTTGTTTTAAATCACAACAGGGCTGTAGGAACATTAATACTACTATTAATGTTCCTTTTGCTCAAGGTTGTAATAAGGATGAAGAATACAGTGAGAGCACCTGTCTTCAAAGTTCCCAAACATCGGAATGTTCAGAGGAGGAGAGCAATGACCAATTATACAGTGACCTAAGAAGATGGTGCGTCACTTACAGTATACCAACTGCAATCCCAAATTATGCCCTAGTGTGTATTTAATGCAACTCCATGCAAAGAAATTTATTTTGACTACACTGTTTTATATTTGGACAAGGACCCCTAATTGGAAAATATGGCCGCTATTTTCTGCCGCGATAGCACATTAGTAGCACAGCTGGAGCCAATGTGTACTATAGGATCCGTATTCGGGACAAGTCCTTATTTTATTAATTAAAATTTAATTAAAACACGAAAATAATGAGGGCGCATTGTCAAATTCGAAATCAGCATATTGATTTTAACGATACAATTATTTTCGCAAGTGCAAGTTATGGCAGTTATGGCAGAGTTGCATGTCTTTTTTATTACAATGATACGTTAGGCAACATGGCAAATGACATGAGTCTTAAAACTTATCTTGAAGAACACGACTGACACAACACAAACAAAAAATTATGAATAATATAAGTGTCAAGAAAGATCTCTCAAATCGTTAACAGTGCAAAATAGCACTTTAAACATGTTTTGGTTACTTTTATAGTGCAAATTCGTGACATTATTGCACTTGTGGCACTATTTTAGTACTAAAAAGCGTTTCACTACACTTTTACATCTCAACTATCGAGCTGATTTATCACCGTGAGAGCCTTTATGTAATGTTTATAGAATAAATTAGTGATAAAACTCCGGCCTATTTGGGGTTTTGTAAACGTTTACAACACCATTATAGTACTATTGTTTTGTTATTGTGGAGCTTTTTAGCACGCTCCAAAACGTTCTCAGGTCTTTTATAGTACCAATTTTTGTTACTTGGGTAGGTAAGTTCGTGGAATTTCTTGGTTTGTGTTGTGTTCACATACACAATTTAGATTAGGTACAAACTTAATTTAAAATCTATCAGAGTTGTTTAATTTAATATTTAATTTATTGTTTAGATCATGCTACTTTAATAAATATGTCTAACTAATTATTAAGCAAGTACAAGTAATCGTTCTGAAAGCAACTTAATTCACATAAACATGAAGTTGTTATTCATTTAAATCCACATAACAGTTATTGAGAATTAGGTTTTCAACTTGAACTTCACCCATTGTACTGTACACCGAGTCCAATGCTCTAACGACCACTGCTTGCCTCCAAGTTTTAACAGCACCGCCACACTTTTAAGTTTAACTAAAGGGTCAGATTTAGGTCAGGAATGCGCTAAAGCTATTGTCAAACTGAAAGACGAACCGAATGCGTGGCGTAGCGTTTTTGTTTGTAATGTATGGAATTGTTTGAAGCCTGTCACATAGAGTATCGGATCGCTTTCGCTTTTTTATATGGCATGATTCGGTTCGGTTCGCTATCGCCTGTCTGTTTGACAAAGGCCTAACGGTGTGAGTGTAAGTTCTGGATCTATGGAGTGGAACTATAATCTTGTTATGGACCAATAAAATGTCTACAGCGCGCATAGCACGGCACCGTAGAAATGGGTTTTGTTTACGGAAAAAAAGACAAAATGACAGAACGTAGATAGATTTTACAGGTAAGCATAGCATTGTTTAAAATTTAGAAAAGAAATGCTTCCGTTCTTCAATGTTATACGGATTGTGTCATAATCGTGCAATAAAAAAACCCGTTGAACTCTATAGGAATAACTATGTAATAGTTTTGTGTATTCTTTGTTTAATAGAGATCAAATTTTTCATGATACGCAGGAACGGCCAATTCGAATTTAGCCTAAATTCATTTATTAGATAATAACTGAAAATTAAAAGAACTAAAAAACTGGCACGTTAAGTAAGTAAATTAGGTTTCTTTTTTTTTCAATATTTATTATTTGTTCTTTTAGTTATATTATGCACTTTTTAGTTTATTCTACCGTTTCATTTTTTGAAACAAATTATATGGTAAGATACACTTATTAAATGTATAAACAAATGATTTCATTAATTCTGTGGCCAGTTCAAATAAACAGAAGTAAACAAACCATCCTTAATCCTCAACATTATCAGCTTAATAATGTTGTGTCAATATTTAATTAAGGGACGTCCATTCACAATATTGAATTCGGCACAATAATATTCCAAATAAACCCACCATTTTTACAACAAATGTTGACCTATGTTGTACGAACAATGTTTAATGTATTTGTACGTCATGTTGTTCTGTACTCTTTATGTTAACATTCTTTTAAACCGAAACACAATTTGTATTGCAAATGGCTGCCGACTTAAATTCAAAAAACAACACAACGCTCGCTCGTGACGTATCAATTACAAATGCAATTCCGTCCACAGTTTCGCAAGGAAAATCTGAAAAAATGGAAACAGTAAAACTCCATAATTAGCCGACTGAGCCGAATAAAAACATGAAACTTAACAAGCGAATCATTTAAACAAGAAGCTTGTTGGGCTGTTGGCTTGAAACCAAAAGCGTGGCAGCATCGAGTGGGCCGATGTAACCGCTACATCTGATCCCGGTTTAATTAGAGACATTGCCTTGTGACTTGTGCCAAATTCACGAAACACGTTACGTGTTATTTGTAACTGGCGTGCAAGTTGGTGCTATCAGTGTCCATTGGACGATTGTCGTGCACTCCTGGATGAAGTGAGAAGCGGACTGAAACTACTCTTTTTGTATCATTGTAATCGGGACTTTGGGGCACCCCGACACGGACAGGTTAGGTTAGTGGATAAGTGGAAGACAATCGTTTTTGATACTAGTTGATGGAAATACGTGGTAGGCAGTTGGTCGCGGGACTAACGACTACTGAAGGATACCGTGGATTTTAGTTAGTACAAGTCCTGGGTGGACTCATTTTGATGATTTTACCACTATTAAAAAAAAGTTAGGCATGTAGTAAATTATAGAGAAGTTCCAGTCTTCATCATCTTCCTAGCCTTTTCCAAATTATGTTAGAGTGGGCTCCCAGTCCAACCGTATACAGCTGTTTATCAGTTTTTTATGAAGCGACTGCCTGTCTTACCTTCACAACCCAGTAACTGGGCTTCTGAAAAACAATAACGGCTGTCAAAGATCTTTAAACGACAGCCGGGATCAACAAGTTTACGTGCTTTCCGAAGCATGTAGAAAACTCGCTGTGATAAATGGTCAGACTACATGGAAGCAGTTTCAGCGCAACTCAAAAATCGTAAGGTAAGTAGAAGCTTATATCACTATCATTACATAGTATAAAACAAAGCCACTTCCCACTGTCTGTCTCTATGTATGCTTATATTTCAAACTCCGATTCGAGAGGAAGGTTTTTATGTATATAACATGCATGATGTAGAGATTGCCGGAGCGGATCGCCAGTTTATTCTATATTAAAATCGTATACTAAGATTTGTAAAACGAAGTATTGCTTCTCCAGGAAAATACCTCGAAATAGTAGGCAAAGTCTGGTAATATAAGCCTAGTAATACAAGTTGATAAAAGTATAATAACTAAACATAAAATGCAAATTGTTTTGAATTATCATTAGAATACCTGAAAATTATTTGTTACAAGTAAACACGAGTTCATTATCTATGTCACAATTAAGGAGTTTAACGTACAAAATAATATACAAAGCACGAATGAGTTTGATAAATATCCACCATCTGATCACATAAATCTACAGTCTATGACTTCGACAAACGTAGGCTATGTTTACTGCATTAGTTGTTTTTGAAAACGAGTCCCCGAAACCTTCACTTAAATTCTAAATAGCTCCAAAATTAGATTTAACTGTCTCCGTGCTGCAACTAAATTGTCTTTTACCGCATAATTGAAGACGCTTCACAAAACGCGATACTTTTGTTGTTCAGCATTAAGGTCACAGCACATTAGAGCCAGCCGGTACTCACTCCGTACCACCTTGCCTCTTGCGGCTAGTATTCTTTATATGGACTTGTATGAGTATGCGCTCACTATGTCAACTCTTTAGTGTCATCGGAACACCTCGGTCGTAAGCCCTCCACTCGCAGACGGAGCGCGGCGGATGGACCACTCGGTGACAACTTGCTGCACGCATACTTGCCTTGCTATGACTGCGCATTGTCAACGCGCGGGTCCCGGGTGGACCGCGCGCTGCCCGTGAATGATCTACTCGAAAATTCGTGGACCAAGCGACGTCCACTCGTTGACCACGTGGCGTTCACTCGTTGCCGGCACGGGGTCCACTGGTTGACCGTGCGTCGTTCATTGGTGATAAAGCGGCGTCCAACCGTGGACCACCTGTCAACAACGAGTGGACGCCGTGAGACGAGACGGTGCGTGGTGAGTGCCGGGTGGCTCTAGTGAGCTTTGACCTTTACTTTCGTGCCCACAAGTAATAGTACGAGTCGGCTATGTAAACAGATCTATCTGTCAACTTGTTTACAGTTCGTCCGTGCTAGTTCTACATAAAATCTTCCCGATCTATATGTTGTTTGTTTACATGGTAGAAACTTTAATGCAAGCCGCTCATACGTGTAGTCACGTTGAGATTGCATTCTGTATGTTTATGCTGAGTTCTTTGCGAGTAAACACGAAAATAACCATGGAATATCTAGCTATTGAACTTGTTGAGATGGGAAACTGGAACTTAAATTTCTGACATGTTTTCGTAGATAATTTGTAGCTTGTTTTTCCTGAGATGTTTTTGGTTATAATTGATTCAAAAATATGAAAAATAAAAATAATTATTTATGTAACATTTTGTGCACACAAGGTAGAAATTTGGGGGCAATCAAAGGTGCAAGCGAGTAGGCGACGTAAACGTCAAGCTAAAACTTACATGTTATTAAAATTGAAAATACTCGTTTCACTAAAAATATTTAGCTAATGTTAAAAAATATTGATACCTAATGACTGATATTTATTGTGGGAGAATTTGTGTTATTTAGCGTTATGGTGTCTTTTTGATGATATCAAAATCTGAAGGCATTGTTAGCGCAGTGGCTGAGAGATCGACTGCCATGCTGTGTAACGGATTTGAACAGAATATAAACTCCAAGTTGTTGTTCCGAGTGAAAATCTTAGTGTGGGCCAACGTTCTATAATACTCTGGTACCACCCTCGTGCTATAGCGTCAGCTACTTAGTCTAAAAATATTATAAAATAAATGTAGTGTTTTTCAAAGCACATAAACCATAGGCATGTCCCAAAGAGTTCAGACAGATTTGAAAGTGTAATCTTGTGTGACGAAAGTAAGTTTGTCAACCAGAGTAATTCCGCGGCGTCTAAGTTTATGTTCTACTTCAAGGTTGTTTCAAACAAAACTTGCGTACCACGTATGTCGTAGTGTGTAATCACACTTCTTATTTTATTAAAATGTGACGTAGTTGTTTTTATAAACTAATGTTGTGTCAAGAGCCTTGGTGAAAGAGTTCTTTAAAAAATGATCAATCAATTAATTATTACGAACGAAATTCTCATTTCTATTTTTGAAATGGCGATCTTCGATTCTAACTTATAAGTGTAGATTACCAATCTCATTAGCATGTATGATTTTCCAAGATTTTGTTTTAGCACTTACTTGCATATTAAAAAACCGCATTTTAAAGGCTGTTTACGGTCTGTAATGAAATGTTAATGAAGGAATTTAATAATTATCAACAGTTAAGAAATTACTTTTATCCTATTCCATCACTAAATCTATTAAAACCCAAACATTATAAAACAAACCCTGTCCACCACAAAATAAGGTGTCATATATCACAAAGCTAAGCACCCTTGATTAATCCTAAGTTAAACACACAAGTCAACATCTAACTTGAGTCAAACTTAGCCGAACCCAAAGTTGATGACTTAATATTGATGTGTGCTCCTGACATTTCCTTACCAAGTGACCCTTTGAACTGTTCTGAGGGCCTGACTCCTGCAGTGGTCCCTTTTACTTGGAAACAAAGGTGGTTTATGGCATAGAGTAATAAATTCGTGTAGAAGCAAAACCTTTGCACCAACTTTTTTTTTTATCGTGGCAAAATTATTAAACGAGTCGTCCCATCCAGGGCAGAGCTCCCGAGGGACTGTCAGATTCATACTGACAAAAATCCACGGTGTACTTCAATGGCTGTTCGTTCCAGGGTCACGGTAATTCGTAAGAACGGCGAGCCCGGACCTTTGCACCTACTGGTAAAAGATTTCTGTGCGAGTCAAATCGATCTTTTAGAAATCGGAAGACATAATACTCTTTCAGCTTTATATAGAGTGCTATCCTTGTTACTCTATCTCTATGTTAGTTCGTTGTTCGTGCTCCTTCGACAGAGATAACACTCTACAAATCCGACAGCTTCCTCTTTTCACAGACACAATTAAAATGAATTAAAGCCAATACACGTACCAGTTTACTTGTGCAAATCTAGGCTTGCACAAACACAGGATTGTGACAAAGTTAGAAATTTGCGCAAGTATTCACACACACACGTTACAGTATACTTGCGCAACTCTAAACTTGCGCAAGTACCTATACTGGTACGTGCATGGCGGGGTTTTAGATCAGTTAGCAAACGTTCATCCGCGGAAAGTCGCTAATGAGATATCTTCCAACCGACATCGGACCCGCGGTCGGTCCACTTCAACATAATCAAAACTGTAGGCATTAACAACGCGTTAGCACCAAGTGTCTCGCTTCTATACTTCCTTACTCTTTGTAACTCGCAACATAACTTACTACGTGTCATTAATAATTTCCCTTGTAAGAAATCACTCGTGCATCTAAATTGGGAAATAAACTTTTTGACTAGTCATGGAGCTGACCCCGAGGGTTTTGTGAGCTTTCGATTTCGGGCTCGTGTGTGTCTGACCCTTATGTGCTGTTAATCTATTTTAGTTTCATGACAGAGACCCTTATGACTGTGAAAATAAACTTTGATTATGTTATTTTTAATTATAAGAATATAACTGTCAGTGTTTTGTACACATTAACGCCTGAGTCGCTAATTAAAAAGCTTTATAACTTATTTAAAAAAAAAAACATTGTGAGCCTTGAACCCGAGACCTTCCGATTCAGTACACGACGAAAAAGGAATGAAAAATTCGAACGAGCATGCGAAGGCCTAGTTGGTAAGGCGTCCAATGTACTGGATTAGAAGGTATAGCAGGTCCAAGTACTGCTCGCAATAAACTTTCCAAAAACTACTATCGATACTTCAACAAGAAGTTTTCGAAAAACGGTTAATCCTCGTGGAGATTTTTGATATTAAAAAAAAAATAAACAGCTCTGGGATATGGTTTACCTTTGTGCGTTATTTCTGAACAGTTTAACTGACAGTCAGAAAAAATAACAATGGATAACAGACAGGTAATTATTATTATTAAAATTATTTAATTTCACATTAATGACACGCAGAGAAATGTATACGAGAACTTCTGGTTGCAACCGTGACAGCAAGATTCACTAGTTGACTTTACAAAATTTCTAGTAATAAATATATAAGTCCTTGTTATCTTAGTATTTATTACTAAGTCTTTGTTATCTCTACTACTTACTTAGTATTTATTACCAGAAATGTTGTAAAGTTAACTACGCTGTCACGGTTGCAACCAGAAGTTCTCGTATAGGTAGCTAGAAATTTCTCTGCGTGTACATTCACAAAATTTTCCATATCATAAGTATCATCCATACATTTGTTAACTGAATAAAATATTTCCTTTGCTAACTGATAGAGTAGGTATACTTTAAAGCGATTCATCAATAAAATATTTCCAAACACCGCCTGGAGCTGTCAAATGTTATGATATTTTTATTGCCAGCCTATAAAACGGGCTCAAAATAACTCCAGCTTATAGAAACGTCAATGCTTTGCCTTCTACAAATAAATTCCTTTATACCGTGAAGATGCCGACTTATTAATATTAAACATTAATATTTAGCTGTATAGTATAATGAGCCTATTATGGTTCCACTGTTGGACACAGGCCTCCTTTCCGTGAGAGCCAGCACGGGTTTTTTCTTCTTTTATTTCCTCACGACATTTTACTTCACCGTTGAGAGAGCAGGGGTGATGAAATAATAATACATATTTATGTTTACGTGAAGAGGAGAAGGAAAACATCGTGAGGAAACCGCCATGTCCTAGAACCAAAAATTTAAAGACATGCGACATCCACCAACCCGCACTGGGCCCGTGTGGTGGATTACTGCCCACTCCCTCTCTCAGAAAGGAGCCCTGTGTCCCAGCAGTGAGAATATTTGTAGGCTATATAATTACGTATAAGATTACATTTCCTCTTTCTTTAAAATGTAAAATTATTTAGAGTAAAAGACGTGTTTGTAAATCGATCTGACTACTTCTCAGTCATAACACTGCTAATCATTTTATATAAAAGAAAGTAATGAGTCTGGCTGCCTAACCTTATTTTTTGTTTGTTAAAACCTTTGTAATTACATTAAACATTGTACTCATTATAATTAACAAGTCTTACTATGAGAAAAAAAATGTAATCGCAAAAAAAAACCAAATACATTATTTTAATTAGTAGGTAGTTAAGAATCCTACAGTTCAATGACCTTTCATAAAGTTTCTGGCAAATAAACAATGAAGCTTGTATAACCTTTTTTGTTGTTTTAAATGCTGATTTTTATTATCATTAACAGAGTTTATTTTTCTTGCTGCTTATTGTGTGTGTAAAGGTGGCACTGACTGGCGTTACGAGGCGTAATGTAACACGAGCGGCTCGTTGCTTGCTGCGAATGGTAATTACGGCCCGTAATACCGGTCACCTTTGTGAGTAGTGGTTGCGTCGTAGTTGTCGTGTAGTCGTAGTTGGTTAAGGCGTCTGGAGTACCTATCCAGAAGACGCAGGTTCGGCCCTGCTCGCAATCTGAATTTTTTCGTTTCTTTAAAAATATCTTCACCTTAAAACATTTATTAACTTAGATAGGTATAGCACAAAAATATAGATGATGACTTGTTGTGTACAGTGAGTCTCAGCAATTATCAGACAAATGAGATTTTTAGAATACGAATTAATGCAATTTTCTATGATTCTTTTTTATTTCGGTACATTGCTCAGATTTATAAAATACAAAAGAATGTTAAAATTCAACAATTTATGCAATGGTACCCACCATTGCATACTGCTGTCTATAACTCACCGTACTACGTCAAGTACTTATATCCCAAAAACATAAGGGGAGGTTATATATTAAAACGAGTCGTTTACTAGTACATAATATAATAAAAGAAATGATAAAAAAGACCTTACTATTGTAATCAAGTAAACAGAGAAAATTGTTTAACACAATACAAAACCATGATTAAAATATTAACCTAACTTAAACGTTCTTATTTAAACATAAGAAATACAAACTAAATGCTAGAAATACAATAAATTTCTCGTATAACACGACACGTCTAAAGTTACACCAGTATAATGTCTCCGGAAACTCGATATTCTCGATTGAGGTAATTGAAAGCTTAAAGGAATTTATTTCCAATTTCCTATCATATGAGGTTTTTCCGTCTATGAAATACACCGCCGGCGTCGATATGAAATTTATGACATGTCTCTTTTTAATTCTGTTTTTAACTCAAATGGAACATTGTTAAGCTGACAGGGGAGAATGTTTGTAACGAGGTGCTTTTCCAATCATTTGTTTTTTGTAAAATTACATTTGTTAAAATATTTTGTACCTATTCTTAGCGGTTGACTCAGCTCAAGTCAAGCGACAGTCTACAGTCTATTGACAAACTAGTGTATGGCAGCGCCTTTGCCCACATTCGGCAATATAACACGGAGTCAAACTACGGAAATAAAAAAAAAGACGTGTGGCACTCGGGGACTGCCGCGGTAAAGCTATTGCATAGCATTTTGTATCAACTTATGCAATTATAATTTTATTTACTTATTTTATTCATGCAGTATTGCCTTTTCTTTGATATTAATTCAAGTTACATTTTTAAATATTTCTTTAAAAAAAAAAAAAAACAAAAACAAAAAAAAAAAAACAAATTATTATTATGGTTTTATTATTTTATTATTATTATATTAATAAATCAATAATTAATTAATCTTAATAATTAATAATTTAATTAAATTAAATGAGCGTGAGGTTTTTTCGTTACGGAATTTCTGGATTCGGTCCCCGCGCTCAAGGCCCGCGATAGAAGCTATGCAATAGCTTAAAAGTAAGAACAGATGTATGATAAAAAGACCTTACGTTCAATATAGTAATAAATCAAACATCAATTCATTCACATACACTTTTATGATGATGCAATCTAGCTAATTTTAGTCACAGATATTTTAAAATGTTAGTGGGATTGACATACCCACGATTGAAGAGTTTTCATAAGAAATCATGTAGGAAATTTCAGAAACCGCCGAAAGGGGTACGATTTTGTAGTCATTTTAAACCGTTGCCACGGCGACTGAGTCAAAGTAAGCTAAGTACCTTATTGACTTGAAGCGGGTCTTGGAATAATGGTGTTATGGATAGCTGAGGGTAGATATTGACATTTTCCACGCAATATAAATAGTATAAAAGATAACACTGCAATGGACGTGTATTTATACTCCTACATAAAAATCTGTACGAAACATTTTTAATCTCCTAGCTTTGTATTGTTTGAATTGTGAATGTGAAATCAACCTTTATGTTATGAACAAAAGGATTAGTTGCCTGACAGACCATTTCAGTTTTCAAAAATTCATCAAATTTCGTGCACATCTTTTTATAAAGTTTTTTTATACGTAGTCTAAACTAGGTGTATTTGTAAATGTATACTTTTTTTTCATGGGTCTGTCTTTTAAAACATTCGAAATCACACACACCAACATCCAATCACTCAGCCACTAATCATATAATTTAATCATATTAATAGATATTATTATCTCCAAAACAAACTCCAAACCAAATATCTTTTATGAAGTCTAGACTTCTGTCTATTTAATTAAGGTAAGGGCCTCAAAATTGAATAAACAGAATGCAGCGGCTTCAAGTCACACTCCTTATTAAGAAAAACGTAATATTTGTGCAGCTGTTTATTTTTCATAAAGATGAAAACCGTTGCAACGTCTCGGGCACAGTCTCAACTCTTTATATTAGGTTATTAAGAGGCACCGGGCAACCGACTGTGATAAATATGAACAATAAGACCTCATGCATTTAATGCGGTTAAAAACCCACCGTCTGTTTTTCGTTGATTATTTGCAACTTATTATACCTACAGTTAAGCATACTGCAGCTAAATATTTTTATTTTATTTAGTACATACAATTTATTATCAAGTAATGCTCTGTGGCTGAAGTAAAAGTCTATTCGTAAAAAATATTTTTATTAATCTAAGTTTGAAGTCACTGAATTGTTACAAATTGATGAGGTTTCAACCATAAGGAAGTTAAATTTAAATGGATTTTTACTCAACAGTAAAGAAACAATTTGGAGAGGTCGACTTTACCAAACACTGGTATTGCAAAATCAGTCTTAAGTAATTTGCTCAGCTCAACTTGACTCAGACGTCACAACAACTAAAAATTGCAATTGTTGCGTACTTTTTAACGAATGATTTTATGTAAAACTCTCGAGTCATGGATATTTCTTTATGTATGTGTAACAAACTATAGCTGTCAATGTTTCCAATGGGGCGGTGTTAGGAAGTTTTTGAGCTTAACTTGCGCTTAGTTAACGATTAAGAATATTGAACCTTAGTTTATAAGGAATACATAATCACCTTTCAAGTGATATCAAGACCAGCCATGACACCAGTACGACTCCTCTTCCTTCCAATTCCTGATATTTCGACAAAAGGTTAATTATGTCGCATTTCAATGAACATTATCAATTAGTTTCTGACTCAGAATTCAAGAACATGAATGTAGTATTCCTCTAGAGTTGACAAAGTGTTATGAATTCACTTGTAGAATTCCTAGAATTTTGTCAATTAGTATTGCATAAAGGCCCCAATTAAGAATCTTGTAGCATCAAGATTCTAAGGCTTTCTTATCGCTTTTTCACTTTGTTTGAGCTTCCGCTACCTACGCAAGTCGCATCGCAGTAACTGTGGCGCTATTAACAATTTCCTTTTAGATTTATTTCTTTAAAATCGCGGTCGTAAGTCGTTGGTGACCAAACAGCTTTCCTATATTTAGAAAGTTTTATGGGTAGTTCTTCGAAATTTGATTCTTTGACTGATTCATATGGTCAAATTTTAATTTCACTTTCAGCTCAGTAACACATGTTTATATGAAAATAGATATTCTAAGTAACATTTATTTGTTTGAGGGACTCCTTTTTACAAAGTAGTTTTTAAGATATCGACGTTTAAAAATTTTGTGCCCAGATGAATCAGAATTTTTTACAGATGAATCAGGAACAGAAATAAAATGGAAAACTTTAAATAAAAATGGGCTTTGTATTAAGAAAATAATCAGAATATTATAACAACAATAATATTTTTTTATAAAACAATTAATCAGTGATCATATCAAGGAAAAAATCTGGTCAATTCAACAATAATATTCTTGTTTTTCAAAATAACATTTACAGAAATAAATACTTACAGAAAAGCGAGAATTTTGTTATAAATAGGTACTAGATAGTTATTTTAATGCTACGTTATAATATTCTCTCTGTTTACTTTTGTTTTTTCTCTCTTTCTTTTCAAATATAATTCTTTCATTTTTAATTGCCACGCAGTATACTTGTCTGGATCTTTTCTTATTTTCCATCTTAGAAGGATGAAAAATTCGTACGTTCTGTGAGTCTCTTTTTCTCATAGATATTTTTTTTTTCCATATTTTCTACTATTGATAGTGACATTGTTGTGAAAAGCAATATAAAATAAAATAAAATAGATAGAGTTTGACTTATGAATAAATACCGAAGAATAATGTCAAAATTGTCTCACACACACTCTACTGACATAGAAAAGTAAAATAACGTAACAAAAGTGCTCCTTTCTGGCTGGAAAAGGGGAAAACTAATTTATTTTCAGATTCATATGGGTTTTTGAACATATGAATCAGGCACAGATGAATCATGATTTTGCCTAAAATCATGCTTAACTCATCATTCATACAGACTTCAGTATTATCATTTTTCTACACGAATCTGTAACCCAAAAGCATCACACGAAACTCAGATTAAAGTCTTAAAACAGCAAAATAAAATTAATAAATTAGGCATTGTAATCAGCAAGGTACCTAAACCAAGCACAGATGAATCAGAAATTTACCTTTGTTTCACCAGGTTCTAAGTCAACCAGCCTCACGTCCACCTTCTAGCACGTACGTTGTACGACAGGTTTCCCCCCACGTGGGATCCCCGACTCTCATCATTATTCCTCGACCAAGTACAGTCAAGCAAAGCTTACTCCACATGAATCAGTATTATACGCCGGACACTTCTTATTTACTGAATTAAAAACACACTAACGTAGTTATATCTAATACATATTTTTTTTGTAAGAGTTCAATTAATTGCCTTTCGATGTAACTTTAATTTATATTGATGAATCAAAGGGAAAATGCGACATCGACCATTTTGTTCCGGAAAATGGGAAACGGACGCCCTATATGAATCAGGAGAACAGACTTCAAATTTTTTTATTTTGTATCTAGATAGCTACTATTAAAAAAATATAATTTGTCCCAGGTAGAGCTAAAGCTAAACTGTACAGAAAAAAATATTACATGCCTGTTTGTTAGTTGGTTACAGAAATATACCCACAGACATCGAAAATTTTGTCTCTGAAGAACTACCCTTATGTTAACTTGACTTTTTTGCTAGTTATTATGTTTGTATGGCACACTGAATTGATTGTGCTGAATTTTTACACATTTTTTAGTTTCAGAGGCAATGCATTTTTATAACAGACATAATATCGTCACTACAATACAACTCCTCAAATATTCATAGCATAAACAGGAACACACAACATTTTTATAATTATTAATATACACATATTTCATTTCGATAGATAAATAAATACCTACGTCGTTTTTTAATTTTATATGAGCGCTTTTGATAATTTATTTAATTGAGTTTGTCAATAAGTAGATATTGCATACAGGAAGGCTCCGATTAAGAATTCCTGAAACTTTCAGAGATAGACGCAGTTTCTAAGAACCACTAATGAGAAGTCAATTATATACGTCTGTACTTTCATCTTTAATTATTAATTAATTAATTCTTGGGAGAGTATTTACTACATGTAAATGCCTGAAAAAAAAGTATATGGGTAGGGTACAGGGCTCCAAGGACTCGGTTGATGATTTTCCAAAACATAAAAAAAAGTTCAAAATAAAATAGTAACAGACTTCAAAAACCACCACAAAATGGGTAATGTTTTTTAACCTTTGATTTTTTTGCCACCTGCTTCCGAACGAATAGTTATTTTACCCTTTTTAGTTCAAATATTCAACATAAAAAAAAATACCGACCAAATTGAGAACCTCCTCCTTTTTGAACTCGGTCAAAAACGTACCTAATGTAGCTTATTTCTCACAATTCACATGAATTTACCTTTTCCTTTTACCCTAGTCGCTTTCTTCAGTCACTCTTCGTCTATAGACGCTGACTCATGACAAACTCGCTTATAGGTACGTCAGGCCACGTCAATGAGAAAAGAAAGTGGTTTCACAAAGATCACCGTGACTTGCTCTAAGAAGTCCGTTCATCTTTCCGAGACAATAGGCAGGGGCTGACAACCTTTATGTTTGCTTTTCGATTACAGAAGAACGCTATAGATAAGGTTTTAATGTTACAACTGAGGTCTTATCACGACTTTTCACGTTTTTGTGGGGAATAAACGGCGACTTATGTAGACTTATGTAGGGCGCAAACGTTGGTCATTGGTACCTTGTATCTGACACAAGACACAAAACTATCCAATAGTTGAGCCCTGCCCTGCCCTAATTTATGTTGAGCCAGGATGAAATCATCCACTACCTGCGCATACTAAAAAAAGTTGAGTTCAGTTGCTTCCACTTAGCACATACTCATGAACTACGGTTCCCTGTGACGATGTGCTGTGTCGGGAACAAAGTGTCTAAACGGCTTTGTGCTTTTTGTACCAGGAATGGTGCCATCCGTAATTTTAATTTTTTTGCGGTCACGTCTGAAACATTTATAGATCGATAGATCATATCAATACAAACATAAAATGTGAGAGGCAAAATCTCGTAAAGCGTCACGTTTTCAAGTAGTGAGCTGTCAAACATGTATAAATAGCTACTTGTACATGTTTTAGAGCTCATAACTCTGAAACGTGACGCTTTACGAGATTTTGCCTCTCACATTTTATGTTTGTATTGATATGATCTATTGATCTATGAATGTTTCAGACGCGACCGCCAAAAAATAAAAAACCTGGTACACTCCCCATACAAAAATGTTCAAACCTCTTTGTGCAGCGCCTTAGACGTTAACTTGTCGGCAAAAAATAGATCGTCGTTCGTACACTACAGGCGCTTTTTCCATATAATATTATGTAGTAGTAGTTCAAGTACGCCGCACGGCTGCAGAATTCGTGCAGGGCCTTAGACTAGGAAGATAATCTTATTTGGATGACTGTAGGTATAAATTTGAAAACATTTGAGCTGGATTCAAAAGTCTTTGTTCATTTTTTTTTGTAGTTTTCTTTAGTAACAGGAATTATGCTTAGTCAGAGTTCGTACTATGAAAGTTTTGTAGATTTCATTTTTGAAGACGCCTCAACGGCTGAACTGTTTTCAATGAATGTGCCACAAACGGGACCTTTTTTCACGTGTTAAAATCATCAAATGTGTCCTTCAACTCAGCAAGAAACAGTAGGGATTGTAAGGCCGAGACTCCACCAAAACTGTGTCGAGCTGGGCCGAGTCGAGACGTGTTTTGAACAACCAATAGAATTGCGTTATTGACACAGCTCCACTCCGCAACGCAATTCTATTGGCTGTTCAAAACACGTCTCGACTTGCACAGCTTTGGTGGAGTCTCGGCCTTAGACTCGTACTGACTTAAATCCACGGTGTCCTATATCCCTTTAATACTCGTCCCGCGACCCCGGAAGGCTTTGGCCTTCTTAACGCTTTAGCTTAAAATGAAATTTAATGTCGTACATTTATCACTTTGTATGAAGTTGAAGGTAGAATTGGGGGCTAATCTATTTTAACAAAGAAATACGAAAATAATTATGAAATCCAAATATTTACAACACGTTAATAAAAATAGCTAGAAAATATATCCCGAATCTCTAACATCCCGAAGTCTTCGTCGTATTCCAAACTATGAACGTTTGTTGGTTAGCCGTCAAACAATATTTGTGTTGAGCAGAGATCCATTAATTGTTTCCAATGCTCCGTTATTTGAGATGTTAAAGGATATCCGGATTATTTGGTTCATGTTTTTGTGATTGTTGTTACAATATTATGTTTCGAATAGTAACAATATTCTTGTGCTTCTATATACGTTTCACGTACTTACAGTCAAATAGAAATTCGTCATCATCATCATCATCAGCCGGAAGACATCCACTACTGAACAAAGACCTCCTTAGACTACTACGCTGAACGGCAATCTGCCGCTCGCATTCATCGGTAGCCGTGACCCCCTTGGATGTCTTCGGTCCACCTAGTGGGAGGCCTGTCTACGACGCGTATTCTGTACCCATACCATGAGATGTCATTACGATACTTGATCATCGATATCGACCGCGTTTGTCGCTCTGATTGGCCCGTTCCAAGGTTTTATGAACTCTCAACCAATGAGAGCGCCAAACGCGGTTGATATCGATGATCGAGTATCGTAATGACAATTCATGGTAGAGGCTCTGGTCTGTGATCGCCAGTCGAGAACTTTTCTTCCCCTTCTGTTTTCAGTTCTACGAGGGATGTGGCAGGCCCCTCGCCTCTTCAACTCGTAAATTTTAAGAGCTATGTCGACGACGTTGACATAAAATGGAAATTCCAGATCGGAAACCCTCTAATACTTTAACTGATCTGGGAATTGAAACCAGGGCCTGACCTTAATTTTTATGACCATTAGGAACACGGCGCCCATTTTTTGAGGCCTGAAAAATAATCGAATGAGTCCTCTCACCTTGGATGGAGCATCAGGGACTGACTAAAAACCGACCTGTTTCTTTAGATTGCTTCTTCTTTACAGACAATTCGCCAATCTTGGTCAGAACACGGCTCTTTTCGCTGTAACCTTTGAATAAAGAGAGTAAAGTATTGCAACTTATCTCACAGAATGTGTACGAGCAACGAAAGAAAATAAATTACTAGGGTGGCCGTAACCAAGGGTTACATCGCACCAATTTTCTCAACCGACGTTTACAACTTTTCAGGCAAAACACGTTGCCTACATATTTTTTCAGTCAATTTTATTTTCTTAATTTTATACTGGAATTTTTGATGGCAGCATGAGAAGCGTTTGAACTCTTGGATGAGTAATGAAATGGTCATCGCAAGCTAATGACAACCCTAAAGGTCAGGTTTAACCACCCAGCGGTGGTGAACGCCCACGGCGACGGACGTCGCAAGACGATCTCCGGCCACCGTAGGCGCGGGCATGCGGGCAGCGAGTAAAGGGCAACTCGCTGCCGGAACATGGACCATGCCCGGGTCGACGGCGCGTTGTGTTCCACGCGCGCCTCAACGAGCGTCAGCATGATAACGAGGCCCCCCTCTAGAGGGTCAAAGCCTGCCGGGGTCGCGGGACTTATTCCATCACCGTGACCCCGGAACATAAAGGGCTATTGAAGGACACCGTGGATTTTAGTCAGTGCGAGTCTGACAGTCCCTTCCACCCTGCCCGGGGTGGGAGGACTCATTTGATGATTTTACCACGTTCAAATAAAAAAAAAAGGTCAGGTTGATACATTTCATGTTCATTGCCCAACTTTTTATTAATTATAAAATTGATACACAGTAAAACTGCTAAAAGGCAGTATTAATGAGATATCATGTTATGAGCAATGACGAGTAGTATTAACGACTCCGACTCACGGGTGATCGTGACTTCAACAAATTAATGATGAGGAAGGAATGATCAACAACCAAAAATCAACGTACCATCAACTAAGCCAGCTTACTGCGTAATGTCCACTCCCCGTAAACATGTGTCTTCTTCATTCAGACTTCTGTTTTACTCAGCATTTCAGCAGTCATGTAGCCCATGTAGCGTTTATTTGGACATCTTGCGGAGTTATAACTATCCACATACAAACTCACCACAATATAAACTGATTATTCCATGTAAACAGTTTGACAAAATGTACGATGGTCCACTGGATACTAAGTGGAACTACCTCTAAATGGTTTGCCACAGTGGTGCCAACCTTAAAGGCAAAACTTGCAAAGTCTCAACGTGTAATTAGCAAAGTATTCAGCGAGCAAAGACAAAGTATCGTCCATTTTAGGTAACGTATCAGACAAAACAAAATAAAAGGTAGCAAGTTCGAATCCGAGGTGGGTAATGTTGCCAGCAGTAACTCGGCAAAGTTTCGTGAAAGCGGAAACGAGTCAACTTGCTACGTTATTGTTGAACCTAAAGCAGCTATGTTTACTGGCTCCACCGCAACCGCGCACAGTTCAAATTACAGAAGTTTCACTTCGAATCTGACGAGATATGTCTAAATAAATTAAACTTATTGAAAAGTAATCATTATCATTAGCCTATAAATGTTCCCACTGCTAGGACCCAGGCCTCCTCTCTGTGAGAGGGAGTGAGCCATAATCCCCCACGTGGGCCCAGTGAGGGTTGATGGATGCCACATGTGGTTCGAATTTTGTTCTGGTACATGCCGGTTTGCTCACGATGTTTTCCTTCACCATTTTGAGAGCAGTGGCGATGAAATAAATTACACAAAGTAGTGCGCCTGGCTGGGTTCGCACCCACGACCTACAATAATATGTAAGTCGGGGCCGATGCTATTGAAAAGCGCTAATGCCTTTGTCAAACTGACGGACGAACCGAATGCGTGGCGTAGTGTTTTTGTTTGTAATGTATGGAACTGTTTGAAGCCTGTCACATTGAGTATCGGATCGCTTTCGCATTTTTATATGACATGATTCGGTTCGGTTCGCTATCGCCTGTCTGTTTGACAAAGGCCTAAAAGCTTATTGAAAGATCCTAAATGGATCAAAATTAATCGTATATACTCAACATTAAAAAAGTACACTGAAAATTTGTCTCCTGTAAACACAATCCTGGCTGTCGAACCTTATAATGGTCAAAATCCGTCTTGTCGCTCTATTTTTCAGTACATTTAGAACACAATTTCGGGAAGATAGATATTTATACACATGACATGTTAGCAACTGATTTCAGTTGCAAATTTTGACCCATACATACTAACAAGGCGAGTTAAACAAAAGTTTGTTAAACAACGCGGCAACCAAAGGACAGGGATTAAATTCAGCTGTCATAATATCTACCCAGCGGAAAATCACTTTCATTTCCCAATAATATTCACTTTTTTGATCTTTCAAATAATTTGATTTGAATTATCCGAGTAAAAAAAAAAAACTAAAAAAAAGCTGTAATTTTCTGTTAAAAACTTTTTCAAAAAAAAATGTAACCGCCTTCAAAAACAACCACAAAAAATGGTAAAATAACCTACAAAACTTTTTTTTCGGAAGTCGGTGACTTTTTTTTATTAGTTTCATTGTGTTTTTTGCCACCGACTTCCGAAAGAAAAGTTTTGTAGGTTATTTTACCCTTTTTTGTGGTTGTTTTTGAAGGCGGTTACATTTTTTTTGGAAAAGTTTTTATTTTACTCTTTTTAGTTTAAATATTTAACCACAATTCTTGTCAAATACATCATTTTCTTACTTATGTAAGAAATCCGGAGCACCGGTAATAACATCGTTAACATCTCTTTCATTCCTTCCCTCACTCAAAAACTACTGAACCGATTTTGATGAAACTTGCAGTATTCCTTAAGTTGAACGATACCTAGTACAATATACAAAAGAATTACTTAAATCGGACTTGTAGTTCCGGAGATATGCGACCACAAACATAATTTACTAAATCAGTCGATGCCGACTCCTTACTAGAGGAGTTGTACCTTCCATCATCAGCTCATCCACCTGAGTTGATGATTATCAGATGCAAATACTTGAACGGCTTTAGAAAATATATGAAAATGGTACTATGTGCCTATAAAATTTGAAGGTTGCCCTCGATTTCCCTGGGATCCCATCATCAGATCCTGACCTGATGATCAATGGGACCAATTGGAAAGTATACCCTTTCAAACAAAAGAAAAAAATTCCAAATCGGTCCAGGCGTCTTGGAGAAATCGGGCAACATACATAAAAAAAAAAAAAAAAAAATTCCGACGAATTGAGAACCTCCTCCTTTTTTTGAAGTCGGTTAAGAATAAGATAAAGCAGTCTAATAATCAATATCTGTCGAAAACCTCATGCCGTTGTTTTATAAAATCGCTACGTTTACCTAACATGTTCTCCAGTTTTTGTACAAAACAAGCTACCACGTAACGACACCTCAGTATAGGTAATTTATTTCAAAGTCTGTTTCAAATTGAACTACCACCATTCACCGTCATTGTGACCCAAAGTCGTCACGCGAGTACATTGACCTACTAAAGAACTTATCTGGTTAGATGTATCTCCTTTTTGTGGGTTTTTGTCCTTAAACAGAATATTTACTGAGGGGAAAAGGAACTTTGATGAAATCAGCTGATTGTTTGCCGTACCTACTGCGTTTCAGTGTGAAATGCATTGAAGGAACAATAGGTGTTTCAAACAAAGGTGACGTGCGAATTTCGCGCTATGTCGGACGTTTTCTGTGAAAAAAATGTGGTTCACGGACGCATCTAGGTACAATGAAAGCCTTGTCCATGTTAGAGAAAGGCCTAAAAGAATGTTTCGAGTTTTTCAAAATCCGTCAGATATTTATGGAACATTTTGTGAATTTTTGTGCCTGTTGTGCGGGAAAACTTCTGCAAGGTAGTATTTTGGTGAGTTTTAACATAATATTAGGTATTATTATTTTAATGCCTCTTAATGAACTTAAAAAAATAAAACTTGAGAGGTGTCAAGGGACACCCGGATGGAACGAAGTTACTGTATACACTCAACAAAACTCCACTCCACTCCACTCCACTCCACTCCACTCCACTCCACTCCACTCCACTCCACTCCACTCCGCTCCGCTCCGCTCCACTCCACTCCACTCCACTCCACTCCACTCCACTCCACTCCACTCCACTCCACTCCACTCCACTCCACTCCACTCCACTCCACTCCACTCCACTCCACTCCACTCCACTCCACTCCACTCCACTCCACTCCACTCCACTCCACTCCACTCCACTCCACTCCACTCCACTCCACTCCACTCCACTCCACTCCACTCCACTCCACTCCACTCCACTCCACTCCACTCCACTCCACTCCACTCCACTCCACTCCACTCCACTCCACTCCACTCCACTCCACTCCACTCCACTCCACTCCACTCCACTCCACTCCACTCCACTCCACTCCACTCCACTCCACTCCACTCCACTCCACTCCACTCCACTCCACTCCACTCCACTCCACTCCACTCCACTCCATGGTCATAAGCACATTACCCTCCTTTGCGTCGCGCAGTCGGATAAAAGTGTCGTGACAACTTTTCGTAAGAACTTTTTCCGTCCAGCCCCCTTTCACAACGCGCGATAAGGAACTTCGTTCCAAAAATACTCTAATAACAAGTGCGTGTCGGGCCACGCACAGTGTAGGGTTCCGTTATTCCGTAGTTGCCTATCAAAATACTTATGCTAACTAATTAAACTGATTCGCTGAATTTAATTTTAAAAAGAAGAATTTTCAAAATCGGTCCAGGCGTCTTTGAGAAATCGGGGAAAATACATAAAAAAAAGATTAGGACGAATTGAGAACCTCCTGTTTTTTTCGAAGTCAGTTATAAATAATTGACAATAAAAACCTACCTATCCCCAAAACATACCCTCCTATTATCGCTGTAAAAATAAAGTTGACAAACTTACATTTGCAGTTGAAGAACAAGTTCTGCGATACATTTTGTTTAGGAAAATATGTTGTCTAAGTACGTTTTATAAGTTGGTCGACTATTACTCGTAAACTTGTACAGCCTACTTAGTCATGATAATTTTCCTTAAAACTTCGTTATATATACTATTATTGTGAATTTTTTCACACCCCCAAACATAACCGTTTAGCTGGTAGAGGGGGGGGACACTCGAGTCGAGCAAAAATTAGCACTTTAAAGCTTAATATTTCACAAACGAATCTTTTTATCAAAAAATTGTTAATGGAAACTATCAATATTTTTTAAAGACCTATTTAATGATACCCCACACTTAGGGGTACGCGAAAAATAAAAAAAGCATCCCCACTTTACGTGTACTGGAGGTACCCTAAAAAAAAATATTTTACGAGATTTTCTTTTACCACTTTTTCGGCGCAACAAATCCGTATACTTACACCAAATTACAGCTTTCTAGTACTGGGCGTCTCTGAGCTAAGCTGCGGACAGACGGACGGACGGACGGACATGGCGAAACTATAAGGGTTCCTTGTTGACTACGGAACCCTAAAAATCTACTAATATAACATAGAGGTAACATTTGTGAGTTCTTTTGTAGGAAGTAAGCTCTGGAACTACAATGCACTGATTTTGAAAATTCTTTCAGCAGTCTAATGATAAATTACTTAGTAAGTGGCTTACGCTTATATTTTGTTGAAATGTGCGTGGACTAAGGCTTCCTGTCCACTGACGCGGAGCGAGCTGGCGGAGCGGAGAAACCGAGAAAAATTAACAAACAAGATTGCACCTCTTTAGAGAAGCGGAGATTTTATGCAATCCTATTGGTTAATATGTCCTCGTTTCTTCGCACCGCATCAATGGACAGGCAGCCAAGTCGCGGTCAGAGTGCTAGCGATTAATATAGCCTATGACCCTCTCACATAGTGGAGGCCTCTGTCCTAGCAAAACAAGCCATTTATGATGACGATATTGAGTACGTGCACGACATCAGCGCCACCTAGCGTTCGCAACTTTAGGGGCTCTGACCGTTCTAATTGAAATCAGATTCTTTAACAAATCACTTGGTTTTTGATTCCATGGCGATTCATTGGCACTGAACAAAATTAAATAAGCATAGGCAAACTGTATTCTATAAGAAATATATCAATTAAAGGATTAAAATTAGGGTTATGATGTTATTCACTTTTTCTCTTCACGGCAGCTAACCATCTCCTGGATTGTTCATCTTTCCAAGAACCGCTTGGGAATCAATAAAACTTAAATTTACTATTTCTGCTAGTATTCTTGCAGTTTACAACACAACAACTATTTTTTCCAGCGGAATAATGCGATTATAAAAAATTACGTACAGACGACAGAGCTGAATGTCAGAGCCGTTGTATTCCGACTGCGCCCCAACACCTGCCGTTGAAGAAACTACGATATCTCGTCAGATATTCATTGAAATCAAATGATGTCCAGGGCAATTTTGTTTAAAATTAAATGCTTGTAATGATTAACGCATTTTATTGGATATAGATTAATACTACATTCATTAAAACATTGTCGCAAGAAATGTATTATTTTAAAACCAATTTGATTTCCAAAAGAAAGGTTATGGTGAGTTAATCTTAAAAGATAGACATATGCTGTCGCGGACTTTATTTTAGAACGTTTCATGAGGAACAATTCCGTCGTACATCATTTTTGCGTAATATAAACCGTTTACGCAGCGTACGCAAGGGAAGCTCTCAAGAAGATATTCCCGATTTGACAACATTTTTCATTGCTGCTCTGCTCCTATTGGTCATAGCGTGATGCTAAATAGGCTATAGCCTTCCTCGATAAATGAACTATCTAACACATAAAGAATTATTCAATTCGAATCAGAAGTTCCTGAGATTAACGCGTTTTTAGCAGTTGGCAAAACTGAATGTCCTCTGAGATTATCCCCTTTTAGTTCTACTATTCGCCACCTTGAGCGCTGCAATCGAATAGTACTACTCCCACCGCCGTCGTGCACGTTCTCAATAGGCAAGTTTTTTTTTTTTATCGTGGTAAAATCATCAAATGTCCTTCGGTATAGCCCTTTGTGTACCGGAATCGCGGTATATGTGCGTCCCGCGACCCTGGCAGGCCCCCTAAAGGGGGGGGGGGGGGTTGGGCCGTCATTATGCTGACGCTCTTTGAGGCGCGCATAGAATACAACGCGCCGTCGACCCGGGCATGGTCCATGGTCGGACGGCGAGTCGCCCATTACTCGCCGCCCGCATTCCCGCGCCTACGGTGGCTGGAGATCGTCTGCCGACGTCCTACGCCGTGGGCGTCTACCACTGCGGCGTGGATGGGCGGACGCTGTCCTGTCCCTCGCGCGTCCCGCCTCCTCCTTCGCGAGCATGACTGCTTCGCAGAAGGAGGCGACCGCTTCCCACTCCGTCTTGCCCCGCAGCATGGCCGCGACCAATACCGGGCGCGAGAGGTCGTCGCCTATCGCCTGCGTGACAGGTAAGATAGGTTCTCCTAGGTACGTATTAAAGGTGCCTTTACATGTGGAAATTAAAGTAAAAAAATATCTCACATGTTTCGCGTACGTAGGCAAGTAGCCAACTTTTTACACACAAGGCGTGTTTGGCCAATATTCAAGTTGTTAATTAGCTGAAAAAGTTAAATGTGGTCTTTTTTCTAATGGCAATCTTTTTGAACTATTGTTTATTTTCTATTTAACGGTGGTATTAAATTATAACTATTGTTAGGTATCTTATTTATGCTTGTATATTAACTAATATTTTATTTGCGAAAGTAAGTTTGTTACCTTTTTACGCTACTTCTGCTGTACCAAACTTTCTGATATTGTTCATATAACATTATAATTTGTCGGGTTTACCTACATTAAAAGTACCTTATCTCGAAAAAGAACTTTTCCGGAAACAAATAAAACGTAGTTATGATAGATGGCGCTACGTGTACCGTCCGAATATAAGGTCAGCTTCAAAATAAACGCAAGCTAAGTCGCTGGAAAAAGTTAGTATGCTACGGATGGAAGTAAGTAAGTATATAGGTAGGTATATAGATTAAAAAAAAAACCTTTACCGTTTTCTGTTCAACTGATTTCTTAGATCAAAGACATCGAATCGAAAGATGTAGTTAGGACCCTTTTTAGGGTTCTGTAGCCAAATGGCTGTCATGGGTCACCAATGGGTCATGTCTGTCTGTCTGTCCGTCCGTATGTCACAGCCATTTTTTGACGAAAGTTTATGAGCTATCCTATTGAAACTTGACAAGTAGACGTAACCGCATTAGGATTTTCACATAAAAATAAAACAAAAACCAGGGGGAATTGAAACTCAAAAAATTTTTTTTCGTCTGACCCATACGTGTGGGGTATCTACGAATAGGTCTTGAAAAATGATATTGAGGTTACTAACATCATTTTTTTCTAAACTGAACGGTTTGCGCGAGAAACACTCCCAAAGTGGTAAAATGTGTGTCCCCCCCTGTAACTTCTAAAATAAAAGAATGATAAAACTAAAAAAAGTATATGATATACATTACCATGTCAAGCCATTATTTGACAAGCCTGTTGGTCTAGTGGTTAGTGACCCTGACTGCTATGCCGGAGGTCGTGGGTTCGATTCCCACCCAGGACAAATGTTTGTGTGATGAGCACGATCATTTGTTCTGTGTCTGGGTGTAATTTATCTATAATATGTATTTATTTAGAAATATATAAGTATGTTTATCAGTTGTCTAGTACCCATAATACAAGCTCTGCTTAGCTTGGGACTAGATGGCGTTGTGTGATAGTTGTGGAATATTATTATTATTATTATTATATTATATGTAAACTTCAATTGAAAATTGGTTTGAACGAGATCGAGTAATTAGTTTTTATTAATACGTCATACGATTTGCAAAGTTACAACCAACTACAAGAACTTTTATATTATGTTACTTGCTGCTACGGAACCCTTTATGGGCGAGTCCGACTCGCACTTGGCCGGCTTTTTTTTTCTTTTTATCGTGGTAAAATCATCACATGAGTCCCTCCCCCAGGGCAGAGCGGGAGGGACTGTCAGATGCGTACTGACTAAAATCTACGATGTCCTTCAATAGTCCTTTACGTTCCGGGGTCACGGTAATAAGATAGTCCCGCTACCCCGGCAGGCTTTGGCCTTTCTAGAGAGGGGCCCCGTGATAGAAGGGAGCCGTCATATGTAGTTAGAACCCTGGAAAATGACAGGTAAAATGCAATTTAAATTATTTAAAAAAATAAAGCCAAATACACACCTAGTTGAATTTCCTCGAAATTTCTACAACAAGAACCTATATAAATATACATTCACTCTTACAAACACATGTGCTAAGTATATTGGCAACACGGAACAAAATCCGGGTAATACGGGCTAATAAGGTTGGTTGTATTTCTTGAGGACGTGTGAACCACAGCTGGAAGTCGTAACCTGCCAGTCTTAACTGCTGAATGTAGTAGTTCCAATTCTATATTGTAATTGTTATGAAGAAGAAAGAGAATTGTGAAGTCGAGAGGAAGGAATTGTTCTTTTTTTAATTTGAGCTTCCACGTTTTGTTTTTTTGCATACGAAGTTGCCAGTCTTAATTATTATTACTGAGGCCCGTGTTACAGAACGTCACTCAAAACTCAAGCTTTACATAAAACTGGATTCAAGCCATTTGATTGGTTGAATCTAGTTTTAAGTAGTGCTTGAGTTTTGAGTGTCGTTCTGTAATACGGGCCTTAATGCTCGATTATAAAGTGTAGTTGATATGAAGACAAATAATAGTGAAAGAAGGAGGAAGTGTTTTTTTTTTAAATGAGAGTTTAAATACTGATGAACTTAAATATGGATGTAAGTTTAAATGTGTGTAAAAAAATCCACGGTACAGAAGAAGTACCAGAATGACGCAATTTTTTATAAAATAATGTACTGGGTAGACATTTTATCCGTTTATGATAAGTTTGTAGTCGAAGTTACAGGTAGATAAGAGTTTGAAAACCAGTAAGGTCATAGAAAAAACCCTCTAGAAACATCGGAGGTTGAGAGGTTGATCCTTTCATCAATCCCTTCGAATAAAAATAAAAGTAAAAACTACAGTCGAATAGAATTGTTATCATAAAACATGTAGGCTTAAAAAGTTTTCACAATGACAAAATGATTTCCAAAGTATTATTAGTCTAGATTTTGACAGAGATCCATTATCAATTGATTGGACTTTCGAAGATCTTTATCTATTACCAAAATGTTTTAAAAGTAGAATGACTGTGGAGATAATTTTAATTGGAGAACTAGGGGTTGGAAAATATAGAATTACTAGCTGTTGCCAGCGGCTTCACCCGCTACAACTCGAAAATTACCCCACGGGAACATAAAATCGTATGTGTTAATCCAGGTTATAAACTATCTGTGTACCAAATTTTAGCCAAATCCGTTCAGTGGTTTTTGCGTGAAAGAGTAACAAACATACCTACATACACATAAATACATCATCACAAACTTTCGCATTTATAATATTATTAGGACTTTAGAACAACTCGTTGAAAAACCTTTTTAGAAGATCCTTGGTCGTAGATGGAGTAAGGGCAGCTATACGGGGACCGCTTGAAGCAGACAAAATCGAATGCATCAACAGTCTGACTGCTTCAAGCGGTTGGTGAGGCAAGGCACGGACGTCGCGGGACGTTTTCCGGCTACCGTGCGAGGCGCGAGCATGCGTACGGCGAGTAATGGGCGACTTGCTGTCCGATCATGGACCACGCCCGGGTCGACGGCGCGTCATATGTTAGAGGGCCAAAGGCTGCCAGGGTCACTGGAATGTCGGATAACCGGGCCCCGGAACGTAAAGGGCTATTGAAGGACACCGTGGATTATTGTCAGTACGAGTCTTACAGTTCTTCCCGCCCCGCCATGGTCTCCCCATCCTTCATCCATGGTCCTCCCAGGGAGGACTCATTTGATGATTTTATCACATAAAAACAAAAAAAACAGCAGTTACATTCTTCAGTTACATACACGGACTGCTCGAACTGTAGATACTTCTTCAACTAATTCGTGTTTGGCCACCCTAAGCATAATCAGTGAGTATCTATTCAAGTTTGAAAAATATCAGTCTTTTATTGATTCGTAAAATTGTAAATGTTTTTATTGTTTTTAGTGGCACTTTGGCAAATGGTTAAATTGCAAAAGTCTGAAAACTTTTGCGACGTTCTCGATTATGTTGGAATATTTTTAGCTTTTCTAGCAACCACAATAAAACTACTAATAAATGTGATACCTCTCAAACATTTTTATGTTTAAACTTTCTTGAGAAGTATTCGTATTGATTGATGGCTCGAGATATTATTGTAAGAAAACGTATGTTCTACTAGCCTGGTTGATACAAGCAATCTTTTATTAGAATGAAATTTACTCGTCTTAATATGTTAGTTTAGATATACTTAGTTACACCACATACAGTCATACATATATGAAGTACAGAGATGTAGATTAAGTTATACGTATGACACATAAACATTCGCATTCGAACTTCAAACCGCACAACAGCCAGTAACAGTGTGGTTCCAACAAAGTAACAGTTCATAACAAACCGTTCCGCGGTTGGCACTGTTATAACATACCTAGTATTTTTATACGACGATTGCAGAACTCAGGTCGACGGCTCCGTCCTTTACGACGGTGAACTGTTACCAAGTTTATTAGTGATAATAAATGCACTAGTTATTTACTTAGGAATTTATTGCTATACCACACCTGCGGCGTCCGTATACTTTGTTATTTCAAGGGTTACGTGAGCTTATTAGTGTTATGTTTTTGGTACAGTGATTTAGGAGCTGTGATTGATTTGGTGATTAACGAAATAATTTATAGGTATTTAAGTTTATTTGGAAATGTAGACTGACCGTTTTTTTATTGCAAACATAAAACTCTGTAATGTATAGTATAAATACACCAGCTGATACCGTCGCGTCGCGTCCATAATAATTTGGTCTAAAAATAAATAATTACAATTTAATGGTCACTCACACACAAAAAAAATACATATAGGTGATATGTTGTATTAATCAGAAACGAGGAAATGCTAGAAATATTCGTAATAAGAGTAGGCCTGTGCTTAATTTCTATTGAATATTTCTTATTTATGACGATAATAATATTCGATGACAGAGGAAAAAGGTCTCTATCGACACGTTTGGCCGACGGATTATACATCGCAATATGTTATTTATAGCAATCAGGGGACACCTCTGAAAACTCCACAGTAATCCCACAGTCCTCATTTACGATACTCACAGCTGAAAAGTTTTTGGTACCTCTTTTTCAGGACATTGTTAGGCCCCATTCGAGTCTTCTCAAGACCCCAATGGAATCGCGCCTTTTATCCGAGAAGTCCCAGTCACAGTCACAAGTTAGAGCCGCCTAACAGTTTTAGGCAAATGGGACCGAGCTAGGTTCTTCTACAAAACTTGTCCAATCCAGTCCAGACCACGGTTACGTGTGGACTTATTTCGAAGCAATTAAAACTTTCAGTCGGGCTTAGGTTGTTAGAGAATTTCGGACCTTTTTGTATTGTTCCACTCACAATTGTAAAGTAAACAAAGAGTGCCAAGACAAAGGAACTTTACTTGAAAACAGTATTTAGTGCAGATTTTCAGTGGACTCTGTTTCTTTGGGGAGCTGCAAAATACATCCGTTGTGCTAAATAAAAACTAACTTTAGTAGAAATAGTTTTATTTTGTTCGGTTCATAGCTCTGTTTGGATTGTTTGACTCTGCTATCTTTGTTCGCCAACATTGTAAACAAATTCATTTATACATTTTAGCTTCGTTCTTATTAAGAGTTGCTCCCGTAGTTCGTGGAAACAGACGCTGACATTTGAATAAATGTTTAACGAAACAAAGAAGCAGAGCTGCGAGTTTTATGATGTAGGTACCTATTTATAATAATATCTGCGTCAACAACTCTTTACCTTTGTTGTTATTGATGAAATCGAATTGTTTAGAAATCAAGGTTTTAATTAATGAACATGATTAATTATGTTTTCCTGGAACAGCTTTAAATAGGTATCTAAAATGACAACGATCATTGGTGCCGTGATTTGTCCAATTAGCCGCGCGAGTGACGCGTCCACACGTTGGTAATTATGACAATTATTGTGTGTATAGCCAACGCATTACATTAGGCTAGTGTTCGTTCAACATTCAGTAACCGACGTGAGATGAACTCTCGCTCGTGAGTTTATCATCGCCCTGTCACTCCAAAGTTATTTATGGACCAGTAAACTTGGAAATATATTTTCCTCCGCGGCGGCCGCGCGTCCATTTCAGGTTAAGCCCCTTGGGCCAGGGCACTAGACAAGTCGAGTGTCATAAATTTGAAAACTGTTTCGTGAAAATGAAAAAATGAAACAAATATTTGACGTTCACTCTGAACCGATCTTCGATATGGCGCGCGTACAGCCCGCCATGAATTTACGACTATTTACAAGAGAATCGAGTTAAACGCGAACATAAAACCAACGAAATTGCCTATGAATATGAACATCGCACTGTATAGTAAGAATGTATATGTTTGGGAATGGGCTATGAATACATATAGACACAATTGAATGTACGAAATTAAGTTGCTACTTAGAGGAGCTTCATATTTTTTTTGCTTAATCTAGTAAATTTTCTTTTGTCGAGAAAGACTGATGACTAGAATACATATACCCGTTTCGATCATTAACATGATTAAAATCTAACAAAAAACGAATACTTACCAAGGTTTTCTGCAGGTCAAGGCACAAACTACATTACGGAGTGCAAATTCCAGCGCTCATGTACAATGAATTATACAATCCACTTTAATATTTCATTAATAAAACAATTACCAATTCTTCGATGAATATTAAAATTTGACGAAAAATAAAGTGGCCTGAATGAAGTCACAACAGTCTTAAACATAAAGAGGAGCGAGAAATTTTGAAGTTAAATCGAGTTTTTCCCGCTACAACTTCAAAAAAATCCTATGGCAAAAAAAAATTGGGATAGAAACTATCCAGTTTAGAAGTTAACTGTTAATTTCATCCAAATCTGTTCAGTATTTTTTGTGTAAAAGAGTCAAACGTCCATAATTATAACCAATCCAAAAAATCCGTTATGTAAAGACGCAGAAGGCGGGAAGTGACTTTTTAACTATGTAGATGTAGAGATTACTCACAGATTAAAATTTCATGACATTATAATATTTCATGTCTTAGAATTGGCATGCATAATTATACCATGATCAAGTTTGAAAACTAAGCAAAACCTCTTCTCGAACTCCGATCAAAAGCTCCCAGAATAAAAGCCTGATTGAAACCAAATCCCTAAAAACAGAGCGAATATGTGACAGTTAATGTACGTCCCAGACGGCCGACTTAACGTGGAATTCATCAACAATCCACCGATTAATAAAGGTGATCTTTTAGCCGTGATTTTCATCAATCTTGAAGCATTAACATGGTGTCTAGTAGTCTCGCCAGCACTATCTCTGGTGACCTGAACAAATGCAGGTGCCGCCTAATTACCAACGTGGGGGAAGGAGAAAGAAATACAGACTTTAGAGTGTTAGAAAAGGAGGTGGAACATCGAAGAGTCAATCCGTCAATGTCGTTTTGGGTAATCTTGTAAAGCTTGTGATAAATCCGTTTGAGGCATCGAATCTACCATGATTTTTGCGTTTGCTTTTATTAAATAGGGGTTGACATACGTCACCTTGTCTTTGCGAAGTAATATGTTTAGTGTTAACTTCTTTGGCTTTATTGTAGTGGAAGGATTGCGTGACTCAAAAGTTGTTTTTCTTTTTTTAATAAAATGTCAGAGTTACATATTCTTTGTGAGTCAGAAAATAAATATGAGTTGAAAGTAAAAATTTGTTGTAATAAAAGCGATGTTATTTGATTTATATTAACCTAGGAGTCCATCCTTGCTGTGTCCTTGTTTTCTGTTTAGTACAATAAAATATCTATATTTTCATTCATATCTATATAATTCATCCAAAAATGATAAAATCAGATAAAAAGTGATAACACATCGTAAAAAATAAAGCAGTGGCTGCTTTTATTTATTTATTTAAGCTTCATATACAAACAGTGGTACATAGGCGGACTTAATGCCACAAGGCATTCTCTACCAGTCAACCTTTGGGTTAAATAAGAGAGTATTGTGGTAGGGTACAAAAAATAAATAAAAAAATATCCGAAATAATAATTAGCAAACAGAAAAAATAATGCTTCAATATATTTACGTAGATTCTAATACATATATACAGATAAAATAAACTAAACAATATTATAGTAACAATAAACAAAAAAAAAAAATAACTTAATAATGACCATTATGACTTGACTTGACAAAGTGAGCTATTGATTGTGACTTAGATAGAAATTTCGCAGTTTTCTTTTAAAACTGAAATCGCTTTCAGCTTTTTTAATGCTAATGGGAAGCGCGTTCCAGAGTTTTATAGTTGATATTGCGAAGGAATTAGACATAAAACCAGTGCGGTGTGGAGGAATTTGGAGAAGTAGTTTTTGGAAGCTCGAAGGTTACATCTATGAGAACTGCCCAACACTTTAAAATGAGATTTTAAATATTCAGGAGCACGTGGATCGTTCAAACTTTTGAAAAGCAAGCAGAGAGATCTGAGGGATCTTCTGAGTCGGATAGGCAACCATTTAAGCTGAGAACGAAAAGAAGAAATGTAGAAATGTAGTTAAATTTAAAGCTATTGTCAAACAGACAGGTGTGACGAACGCGAAGCGAGGCGTTTTTGTTTGTAATGTATGGAATTGTTTGAAGCCCGTCACATAGACTATCGGATCGCTTTCGCATTTTTATATGACATGATTCGGTTCGGTTCGCTATCGCCTGTCTGTTTGACAAAGGCCTTAGTATTTAGTTCTAAATTGCACAAAACTAAAAAAACACAAAAGGCTTCCTTATTGAACTTGATTTAAATCGAATTGTACCCAAAAATTCGTCTCGACGGGTTCGTAAATTCTGCTATAACAGCATCGATTAACTCATGTGCGTTGTCTATATTTGGCTCGGTAATTTAACCCTGTGTCACAAAAATATATACACAACGCGATGCAAGTCTGACACCTTACGTATTTGGTGAATATCGAATATCCCAAATGACTATCGCAGTTCAAATCCATAAATATTAGTACAATGGACGATCAGGCACGCGTCATGGATACCAAAGTCGTAAGGTATCGTAGACTTGCGTCGCCTGTCGGGAATGATAAGAGACGGAGCATTTTCCACTGTCAAACTATTACTGACATTATCCTCATTGAAATTATACACAAAATCAATTAACACAATTAGACCAAAACCAAAAAAATAATGATGGGATTAATAATTATGTACTTTTACCGACTCATTTTATTCATGAAACCTTTACATGCTCCTAAAATTTAAAGTCAAACTTTATAAACTACAATATTTATTTATAAAACAAATTGGAAACTTATAAATAAATAAAAAACATAGTCGTTTTTTAAATCATACTTTTTCGCAGAGTCGCTTCACAATTTTATTTGCTATGAAGTAATTAACAGAATTCCTGATGATCAAAGTTGGTAGTTTTAAAACTTTTTCGTTTTATAATTCAGTGCGGAGTTTGCAGTTGCAGCGGTTCGCGAATTGAACTTTTAAAAACGTAATTATCGTTTGGCTATGTTAACTTGTACGTAAACAAGTTGAACTACGTGTAAATTACAGATAGAGATTATCTTATGAATGTGCTAGAGGGTTTTTTTTTTTTTTTATAAAAGCTAGAAATGGACTAACCGACATAGTTTTGCAGAGTAAGCAAACTGAAGTGGCAGTGGGCTGGCAATTTTTGTCGAAGAACGGATGGCCGGTGGAGCAAACAAATCCACCAGGAGGAGGCGTGACGCATGAGAGAGAGGATAGCCTCCATCTTACGACCCAGCCGCTGCGGGAGACTCCCGTGGCAATTCGCCGTCTGACCATGGACCATGCCCGTGTCGACGGCATCACACCCCCACACAGGCAAGTATAGTGTGGGACGTCCCTCGCTAAATGGACCGACAACCTTAAAAAAGTGGGTGGGACAGACTGTGGATGCGAAAGGCAGATGACAGGGTGATGTGGCGCAGCCTGGGAGAGGCCTATGTCCAGCAGTGGAGTGCGATTGGTTGAGTTGATTGATAAGCAAGGACTGTTTTAATTTTGGTGACGGATGAACCATGCAATTAGAACATATATTCTGCAATAATTTATAATTATTATTGCTGAACAACCAGGACGATACTGATTGAGTAGGTAATATACTCGTTAAAAATCAATAATTCTGTGATAAATTCAGTTGTGTCGAGCTACTGCGTAGTAGAACTTCAAGAATTTTATACAAAAACAGACGTGAATATTTAAACTTATTTCTTTTACTTTAAATATTATGATTCCTTTATATATTTTGTTTGTTACAATATTATTAGCATTTTAATCATGTAGAACATCAAATCACTAACATACCTGTACTTTGAAATATAATCCATTTCCAGGTGAAGGTTTAATTACTGAAATTATTCACCTATTAGTAAGTTACGGACATGTTTGATTATTACAACTGTCGTACTAAGCCAACCACCTGTTCATAATCCAATAACACAATGTAGATCAGAATTATTACACTACGAACTACTCAAATTATAATATTCTCATTATTATTACACAAGGTACTTCACGGACTAAAAGTACTTATCGTTATGAACAATTTTTACTATGAAACTAAATAGACTCACGTCTTCTTCCCATAGAGAGTTTTTTTTTTTACTTAGTATACTTAATCATCAAATGAGTCCTCCCACCCTGGGCAGGGTGGGAGGGACTGTCAGACTCGTACTGGCTGGCGGTTTTTTTTTTTTTTGCAACTATCACACAACGCCATCTAGTCCCAAGCTAAGCAGAGCTTGTGTTATGGGTACTAGACAACTGATAAAAATACTTATATATTTCTAAATACATACATATTTTAGATAAATTACACCCAGACACAGAACAAATGATCGTGCTCATCACACAAACATTTGTCCTGGGTGGGAATCGAACCCACGACCTCCGGCATAGCAGTCAGGGTCACTAACCACTAGACCAACAGGCCAGTCAAAACGGTGTCCTTCAATAACCCTTTATGTTCCGGGGTCACGATAATGAGATAAGTCCCGCTACCCCGGCCGGCTTTGGCCCTCTAGAGGGGGCATAGGGGTGCATAAGCTACAGAGCGCCACCTGCTACTATCCTTACATACTTCTTTCGCCACATCCACATTCATACATCAGGTCACACACGCACGCCGATTGTGAAGTGCTTCAGAAAGGCCGGATGCGTAGTACTCGCACTATGCAGCCGGCTTTTCTGAAGAACTTCACCAATAAGGTCAGTGTAGGTCTTCTTAGGGCATCCCTTCCTGGCGTTTCCACTCACCTCTGCCTTATAAACTCCTTAATTAATTACTATGAAACTAACCCCGAAAGAACTACTCCACCATTTGTAGGATCTATGACAGCACTAAAATAATATAGACAAATAATAACATACCACTAAAGAACGAAGCAAAGTTACAGATGTGACGAAACAAGTTGTACACTCAGCCCCTTCGTACACTAGTTTCCGATACCTTACGACTTTGGTGTCCAGGTGACTATCGCAATGCAAATCCATAGAGGTTCGTACACAGGCACTGGATACCAAAGTCGTAAGGTATCGGAGACTTGCGTCGCCTAGTGTACGAAGGGGCTGAAAGTGGGCTGGCCATGTTACCCGGAAAAGGAAATCTTAGTGCAAACGTCTTTTCGAATGGAAGCCATGGGGAGAAAAACGCCCCTCAAAGAAGACCACAAATGTACTGGCGACCATAATGGCTCAAATTGGAACAAATAGCTCGATGTCGTGAGTACTGGAAGGTCTTGAAGAAAGCTTACGCCAAGATGGTAGAAAGGGGCTGAAGAAGTAGACATAGCATACCCAAAATCAACTGATATGGTGATCATAAAATAAAAAGATTATACATCTATATAATAAATCGATAACGTGCAGGCATGCGGGCAGCGAGTAACGGGCGACTCGCTGTCCGACCATGGACCATACCCGGGTCGATGGCGTGTTATGTTCCACACGCGTCTCAAAGCATTAACCAAAACAACTTTACTACAGGGTTGTTTTTTGATTTATCAAAAGCGTTTGACTTAGTTTCTCATGACCTGTTGCTACAGGAATTGGAGGTTATTGGCATTAGAGGTCTTGCACTTCAATGGATATCCACATATCTTAGTAACAGGAAACAGCGTGTTCTAATTACAAAACTAAATAAATATAAAGTCATGACACCACACTCTTCTGAACTGAAATGCAACAAATATGGCATCCCGCAAGGAAGTATTCTAGGCCCAATTTTATTCATACTGTATATTAATTCGATTACTAATATAACAAATCATAAATGTATATTATTTGCAGATGACATTTCCATTATTGTGACATCTGATAAAAAGAATAATACAATTGACGATCATGAAACTGACATTAATAACACAATTGACATACTAATTGAATGGCTAAATAAAAATAATTTATCATTAAATCTTTCGAAGTCGGTGTATATGCAATTTAATCGATCAAATACTTCTAAATACAATAACAAAATGAATATAAATAAAATTTGTGAAGTAACGCAAACAAAGTTTCTAGGTGTTACTTTGGATCAAGACATTAATTGGAAAACCCATGTCGATAATGTCTCAAAACGAATAAATAAGTTTGTATATGCGTTAAGAAAAATCAAGAATATAACAAATATCCAAACGGCAATAACATCATATCATGCATATGTTGAATCGGTTTTACGCTATGGATTAATTATGTGGGGCAATAGCACAGATCAGAACAGAGCATTTGTTGCTCAAAAAAAATGCATTCGAGCAATGTACGGGCTTCAATCCGATCAATCTTGTCGGCCAGTGTTTCAGAAACTTGGTTTGTTGCCGCTACCGTCTCTTTATGTGTATGAGATATGTATGTTTGTGTGGAATCATAAGGAATTATTTACAAAAGCAGACGATGTGTATCCTCGAAACCGGCGCGACCCTCACAGGCTCGTACTGGATGTCATGCCGACACTCGCTAAATACAATAAAAGCTGTTTGTATATGTGTGTGGAAATATTTAATAAGATTCCGAGCGACTTAAAAATTCTAAATACCAGACTATTTAAAAGTAAATTATATGATTGGCTGTCCTCTAATAGTTTTTATAGTGTAAGAGAGTTTCTTGAAAAAAAAAAAAAATAATTGACTAAATAGTATGCACGAAAAATTTGCACGCTTATAATGTTAAGCAAGAACATGTATGCACTGTATTTTATTTTGTACCATCTTTTATACCATGTTTTTATGCAAATAAATATTATTCTATTCTATTCTATTCTATTCTAAAGAGTGTCAGCACAATGACGGGGTCCCTTAGAGGGTCAAATCCTGTCCGGGTCGCGGGACTAACGAATACCGTGACCCCGGAACGTAAAGGGCTATTGAAGGACGCCGTGGATTTTAGTCAGTACAAGTCTTACAGTATCCTGCCCTGCCCTGGGTGGGAAGACTCATTTGATGATTTTAACACGCTAAAAAAAAAACAAAGAACATCGATAATAATTTATCAGGTTCCAGCTACTTTATTAGAAGTCAACCCTTAGAGGACACGTCGTTTATCTTTTTACCAGAAAAAATTGAGACTGAACCTTAAGACATCAAAGCCATATGATCTAAATTATTTTGATCGTTTTATCTTTGCCAAAGAGTAACTTTGATCTTTACTTATGTTTTTTTTTTTTTCGCAGTTCGTAAAAGAAAATATTTAGCGATGTTGTCTAATCTTGCGTTAAGTCATCAAAGTGTTTAACGAGGGATTAAATTACGAACGCTTGAGTCGTAATTGAACTGCAAGGTTAAGTTTCGTTTAGTGATTTTTTCGATTTGTGGATGGCAGACGGTTTTAAGTACCTATAATAATTTATAATTTACTGAATTACTGTGACCCCGGAACGTAAAGAGCTATTGAAGGACATCGTGGAATTTAGTTAGTACAAGTCTGACAGTCCCTCCCGCTGTGCCCTGGGTTCGAGGACTTTGATGATATTACCACGATCAAAAAAAATAATAGGTTCAAATCAGTGGTTTAAGTGTTATAGCTTGACAAACAAACTCACTTTGCATTTATAACATAAATTAATAATTCACGCCTTTTTCGAGATGTGGTGGAAACTTAATTATGTAATAGTATGGTTATACCTATCTTTGTCTTGCTTTTCATTCATGGCGTTATTGGCAACGATTTACTAAAAATAGTTTTGAAATTTTTATTTGTATCGAAATAAAAGGCCCTTTCACTAATGGAATTTCGCATTTTAATATTTACAAAGCGTTGGTGTTGTAAAGGCATGACATGGACGATTGCAGCTCTTTTTTTCATCTATATATATAAAAGCAAAAGGTCACTCACTCATAGGACACGAAATCTCAGAAACTCCCAGTGCTAGGGGTTTAAAATTTTGCATAGGGGTTCTTTTTAGGACGTAGGTACTCGCTAAGAACGGATTTTGCGATATTACGTCCCCTAAGGGTTGTTTTTGGGGTTGACAGTTTGTATGAAACTTTGTTACTACAAGTACTAGGAGTTTTAAATTTTGCATGCGGGTTCTTTTTAGGAAGTAGGTGCTACTTACGAAACGGGTTTTTCGAAATTTGACCCCTAAGGGTTGTTTTTGGTGTTGATAGTTTGTATGAAACTTTCGTTACTACAAGTGCTAGGAGTCTCAAATTTTGCATGGGGGTTGTTTTTAGGACGTACACACTACCTAAGACGGGGTGTTTCGAAATTCAACCCCTAAGGGGTTGTTTTAGAAGTTGATAGATAGAGGTCTAAAATATTGCATGGTGATTCTTTTAAGGACGTACGCGCTACCGAAGACGGAGTTTTGCAAAATTCGACCCCTAAGGGGTTGTTTTTGGGGTTAATAGTTTGTATGAAACTTCGTTACTACGAGTGCTAGGAGTCTCAAATTTTGCGTGGGGGTTGTTTTTAGGACTTTGATGCTCACTATGAAGGGGTGATTCGAAATTCGAACCCCAAGGGGTTGTTTTTGATGTTGATAGATACAGGTTTCAAATTTTGCATGGGCATTCTTTTAATGACATAGGTGCTCAATAAGACGGGACTTTGTTAAATTTCACTTCTAAAGGGTTGTTTTTGGGGTCGATAGTTTGTATGAAACTTTGTTACTACAAGAACTAGGAGTATCAAATTTAGCTTGGCGGTACTTTTTAAGACGCATACTACTTTAGATGGTATTTTGCCTTATTCGACCCCTAAGGGGTTGCTTTAGTGTTGGAAGTTAGGTTTCTCAAATTTTGAATAAGTAATGTTTTCTTTTTAGGAAGTAATTACGCACAACGGCGAGATTTAACCCCTAAGGGGTTATTTTTGGTGTTGATAGTTTGAATGAAACTTTCGTTACTATAAGTGCTAGGGGTTATAAATTTTACGCGGGATTTTTTTAGGACGTTGGTGCTCACTTCGATGGGATTGTGCGAAATTCGAAACCTAAGGGGTTGTTTTTGGGGTTGGTATATAGGAGTCTTAAATTTTACATGGGGATTTTTTTAAGATGTAGGTACTAGCTATGACGGGATTTTCTGAAATTCTATCCCTAAGGGGATATTTGGGGTTGTTAGTTTGCATGAAACTTCGTTATTGCAAGTGTTGGGAGTGTCAAAATATGCATAGAGCTTTTTAGGGAGTAGATGCTCACTAAGACGGGACTTTGTTCTTGATAGTTAGAAGTTAAAAATTATGCTCATGTGTTTTTAGGACGTTGGTTCCTCCTCAGACGAGTTTTGGATAAACCAACCCCTAAAGGGTAGTTTTTGGTGTTGGTAGTTTGTATGAAACTTCGTTACGACAAATTCTGGGAGTCTCAAATTTTACGCGGGAGCTATTTTTAGGATGTAGATACTCATTAAAACGGGGTTTTGAAATTGGTGAAATTGGACCCCAAAGGGGATGTTTCAAGGGTTAATAATTTGTATGAAACTTAATTACTACAAGTACTAGGAGTTTTAAATGTTTTACAGGAGGGTTCTTTTAGGACGTAGGTGCTACTTAAGACGGGATTATGACGGGAAATTCCCCCCCCTAAGAAGGGTAGTTATTAAAATCAGAGTTTGTATGAGACTTCGTTACTACAAGTGCTACGAGTCTCAAATTTTCCCTGGACATAGATGCTTATTAAGATGGGATGTTGCGAAAACCGACTGCTAAAGGGTTGTTTTGTGGTCGATAGAATTTTAGTTGCATATTTATTTTCTAAAAGTATTCCATAAAGAGGGGGAAAGAAAAGAGGGGGCGGGAGAAGAAATTCACAGAAGCAAAGTTCGAAATAAGCGCGGACGAAGTCGCGGGGCGAAGTGCTAGTTTAAATGATAAATGCGTGTGAGACATGCTAAAAAAATTCATTGTGATCATGATCATAATACATTTTTTTTTATCCTTTTTCCTTTTTTTTGAGGATTTAGTCATTGTTAAAGTATTGCTATATTGTTAATCTTATTATGGAATATAATTATATACCTATAAATAAATATTACAGGAATTATAAAGTGATTCTGTCATATATTTTAAGAATGGATCTCGATATCACACATATACATACACACGACAAAAGCACAAACATACTGTTTAGATCTAAGGTATGAATTAAAATTTATATTATTACGGAAGAGGGGAGTCTCCTACACAGGTCCTACTTGGTTAAAAGGCTCCAATCACTAGGTAACTAAAGTAAAACTATTTCGGTTAGTAATAAAAAAAGAAACTGCAAATGTAATGGTAGCCATACATCATACTGCCTATTGTCCAATCGGCATGATACTGCCAATTGGATCAGTTAGAATTGACCGTGTGTGTGTGTGGAAACCATCAAATTGGCAAGATATGCCAATTTGATAGGTGATCCAATCGGCATGATCATCGATTTGACACAACTTCAAATCTGCAGCAGTGATGCCAACTCGGCAACTTTATAGCTAAATCTAGCTATTATTCGGTGACCTACAGCTTAGCTGGCAATTGTTTCTATAGAAACAATTGCCAGCGTCATTCCGATTGGACGATAGGTAGTATGGTGTATGGCTAGCATATATGTTGGTCTACGTAAGTAGTAGGTAAGTAGTCTTTTTATTAATTATTTTTTAATTTCAATATAGGTTCGCGTTGACCACCATCTCGCCTGATGGTAAGCGAAGATGTGGTCGACGGTGAAGCACGCTTGCCTACATGTAACCTGTTCACACTTGACTTGAAGACTCCAAGGTTATAGCTGTCGGGAAATACCGATGCCGACAGGGAATTCCACTCCTTAGCTGTGCGTACAACAAAGGTATTGGTGAAACGCTTTGAACGTACCGGAGGGATGTCCAACATTTATCGAGAGCGCATTGCCGTACGTCTTGTAGTCCGATGATGGAGAGGGCTAGGCGGAACCAAGTGTGCAGTTCCATCGCACATTCTTCGAAATGTAACCGATAAAAAACCGACAGGCTGGCAACACGGCGTCGATTTTCAAAGCTCTGGAACTTGGAAAAGACCAGAGCATCGTTACTGATTAGCTTCGTGGCAACATGTTCTACATTTTACTTCTTCAGTTATAATAATAATAATAATAATATAATATAATAATAATAATAATAACTGGCAACACTGTACGTCAAACATATGCTTGAAAATTTTACCATTCGTTTTTTATTAAATTTTCATGTTTTAACCATAAATAAATAGTGCTAATCAAGTTACAATAGTAATAACAACAAAATATCATAAAACCAATAAAAAAACAAGCTAAAACATGAGTTTCAAAGAAAATAACTATTTGTGACAACGACTGACACAAATGTCATGTCAAAATTTTTCAAAAATAAAGATGAAAAATGTGAAATTTAAGTTAATATGTTGACAAGAGCCAGAGCAGCACGCGCACGCCCACCATCCCCGGAGTCGCCGCTGAGCTCCGCCTCGCCGCCACCGGACATCGGATCTCCCACGTCACCGGCAGCGGCAGAACTTGCGTCGAGCTCGAGCAGCGAATATTTCTCCCCGCCGACGTCGCCAACACCTGTACGTCGGCAGGGGAGACGCCGGCCACCGAAGAGCTTGGGATCTAGGGGCCAACCGGCCCCGAGCCGGGTCCCCGCTACCGGTGGTTGTGTGCAGCGCATGAGGTGGACTCAGTCCATAAATGAGAATGTCATGCGCGCATACTACGGGTCTACAGAGAGGGGAACTAACCTCACTGCGTACCGTGTTAGAATGCTGTCTCTGTTCCAGGTACAGTCAGCATTAAAAGTCGATGACCACATTCAGATTTTCAAAATTACTGTACATTATATCACCCATAAATCGCTCAACAGGATAGGTACCAGTATTGAATGAACATCAATAAAGTTCAAAATTAACTGAACACTAATTGTCAAAAGTCACTGAACACCATTTTGTCAAAAATTGCTGATCGTTATGATACCCGAAAATATCATAACATTCAGTTTTACAAAAGTTAATGAACAATACAAAATGCTTGTTTTGGTTATCCAGTATAATCAGGGCAACGTCCAAGAGTAACTTAACATCATAAATAACAAAAGTCACTGAACAATCTAAAATGCTTGTTTTAGTTAAATCTAGTGAAATCACGGCAACGTCCAAAATTAGCTTAACATCATAAATGACAAAAGACACTGAACATTACTTTGTTTCGGATACGTAGTGTGTAAACTTATAACTACTATGAAAAGTAGCTGAACTGCAAACTAAAAAATCTTCAGAGTTATAAATCCAATCTTGTCCTATCCAAACTAAAGCATGTAAAAAAACTTTTTCAAAAAAAGTAACCGACTTCAAAAACAACAACAAAAAAGGGTGAAATAACCTAATTAATAACTTCTTTCGGAAGTCGGTGGCTATATTTTTATTTTCATTGATTTTTGCCACCGACTTCCGAAAGAAGTTATTAATTAGGTTATTTCACCCTTTTTTGTTGTTGTTTTTGAAGTCGGTTACTTTTTTTGAAAAAGTTTTTATTTTACCCTTTTTAGTTTATTTATTTATTATTTAATCAACCCCAATTCTTGTATTGTAAAATACATAGGTATTTGTCTTACATGTGCACTAATCTTGTAATCCGTCACCACATAAATATCCATTTCCCAAAAACTACCGAACCGATTTTGATGAAATTTGCAGTGTACCCTAAGTTGAACAATACCTAGTATAACAAAAAAAGAATTACTTAAATCGGACTTGTAGTTCCAGAGATATGCGAACACAAACATAAAAACATACATACATACATATACACATACATACGCTTTCGAAATTTGGCACATTTGTTCAGACGCTTTTATAGACCAACATATTCGAAAACTGGACAGTTCTGGAAATATTACATACATACGGGTCGAATTGATAACCTCCTTTTGAAGTCGGTAAAAAAAGAAAATTAAATGGATGTAAATTACGAATTTAACTTTCCAAAATTATTATTTTTTCATACTAAGTATCAATGAGAAATATTAGAAGAGGGTGTTCAAGCCACAAGCACATTTTTTATTTTATGGTTCTGTAGAACGAACGAGCGAAAACGAAAATAAATGAGAAATTAGAAATTGGCTCTTATTTCACATTTTATGTTTTTGATGGGATTTCATTACTTTTTGAACATAAATATTATTAGTATTAAGTAGCCTATGCTGATTGTTACATGTGTAATTACAGTTACACGCAGTAAGTATAAATTTAGTGTGCCTAAGGGAAAAAAAATATTAAAACTAGAACTCCGCCGAACTTAGGTCTCTTCCTCTGTGAATTTCAATTTAAATTTTTTCGTGGGATACTTTCGGAAAATCTAAATACATGCCGTATCACCTCAGTTGATTTTAGGTTTTCAAAAGGAAGGGGTTGTGGATGGGTCAAAATTAAGTCCAATAGGACCGCCCGGAGGACACGGTGCAGGACTGCCCCGCTTGGGCGGAGCACCGCGGTGTCCTCACGGCGGCGATAGGCGGAGACCTCTCGCGCCCGGCATTGGTCGCGGCCATGCTGCGGGGTGAGACGGAGTGGGAGGCGGTAGCCTCTTTCTGCGAAGCAGTCATGCTCGCGAAGGAGGAGGCGGGCCGCTTGAGAGAGAGGATACCGTCCTACCTCCGCCCCAGACGCAGTGGTAGACGCCCACGGCGACGGATGTCGCGGGACGATCTCCGGCCACCGTAGGCGCGGGCATGCGGGCGGCGAGTAAAGGGCAACTCGCTGCCCGACCATGGACCATGCCCGGGTCGACGGCGCGTTGTGTTCCACGCGCGCCTCAAGGAGCGTCAGCATAATGACGGGGCCCCCCTATAGAGGGCCACAGTCCTGCCGGGGTTGCGGGACATACGTATACCGCGACTCCGGCACAGAAAGGGCTACCGAAGGACACCGTGGATTTTAGTCAGTACAAGTCTGACAGTCCCTCCCGCCCTGCCCGGGGTGGGAGGACTCATTTGATGATTTTGCCACGTAAAAAAAAAACCGCTAGTAAGAAAGTTATCATTAAGAAAGGATTTTACGAGAATCCAACTCTAAGAGAGTGAAAACCTTTTTATGTGAAATCTAATTACTTGGGATTATAATTTAAAACACAGAAAATAGATTGGCATTATTAGTTTTTTAAAACTAATCTCATTTGATGATTGATGACGTAAAATTTTGTATGGGAAAATAACATAACACGCAAGCGGACAAATTTGAAACTCAGTATACCTACAGAAATGAGATAAAATTGATCAAACACGCCTTTTTTAGATTTTTATAAAATCACCCCCCAAGTTAGTGAAAAGGGGTATTCTAGTTTTAAAGGAAGGATTTTATTGCATGCTTTAATAAAAGCAAAACTTGACCTATATATTCTTTCAATTTATTAAAAGATGCGTATTAATCTGTTTTCGTTGTATATCTTATTCGTTCGGTTTAGTATCTAGAAACCATATTTCTCTTTTAATACAGGTTATTGTTATTATTTTTCCCTCAAAATGAAGTCAAAATAAGTTAATTAAGCCCTATTAGACTTAATTTTGACCCATCCACAACCCCTTCCTTTTCAAACCTAAAATCAACTGAGGTGACACGGCATGTATTTAGATTTTCCGAAAGTATCCCACGAAAAAATTTAAATTGAAATTCACAGAGGAAGAGACCTAAGTTCGGCGGAATTCTTGTTTTAATATTTTTTTTCCCTTAGGCACATTTTTATACTTACTGCCTGTAACTGTAATTACACATGTAACAATCAGCACAGGCTACTTACTAATAATATTTATGTTCAAAAAGTAATGAAATCCCATCAAAAACATAAATGTGAAATTAGAGCCAAGTTCTAATTTCTCATTTATTTTCGTTTTCGCTCGTTCGTTCTACAGAACCATAAAATAAAAAATGTGCTTGTCGCTTGAACACCCTCTTCTAATATTTCTCATTGATACTTACTATGAAAAAATTATAATTTTGGAAAGTTAAATTCGTAATTTACATCCTTTTAATTTTCTTTTTACATGCTTTAGTTTGGATAGGACAAGATTGGATTTATAACTCTGAAGATTTAGTTTGCAGTTCAGCTACTTTTCATAGTAGTTATAAGTTTACACACTACGTATCCGAAACAAAGTAATGTTCAGTGACTTTTGTCATTTATGATGTTAAGCTAATTTTGGACGTTGCCGTGATTTCACTAGATTTAACTAAAACAAGCATTTTAGATTGTTCAGTGACTTTTGTTATTTATGATGTTAAGTTACTCTTGGACGTTGCCGTGATTATACTGGATAACCAAAACAAGCATTTTGTATTGTTCATTAACTTTTGTAAAACTGAATGTTATGATATTTTCGGGTATCATAACGATCAGCAATTTTTGACAAAATGGTGTTCAGTGACTTTTGACAAATTAGTGTTCAGTTAGTTTTGAACTTTAATGATGTTCATTCAATACTGGTACCTATCTTGTTGAGCGATTTATGGGTGATATAATGTACAGTAATTTTGAAAATCTGAATGTGGTCATCGACTTTTAATGCTGACTGTACTTGAACCAGCCCTAAATGTCTCGGCCCAACGACTTTCGGATCAGGTGCGGGTCATCCAACGTAATCACATGCTGGACGACACCGCGCTTGATAGGCTGCGCTCAGAGGTACTAAGCAACCGTACCATCTTATCTCCACCACCAGCAACGACGTCCGCATTTATTAATAGGGTTCCGTCGCAGTCAAATATTGCTCCTGTTGTGGAGGAGGATGATACGGTTGCCACGGTAAGTAGCCAGTGCAACGAACGATTGAGGAGCGCACTGGAGGATGCGCTTCGCGAGTACCGCTCAACTCCCATGACGCTTAGACCCCGATTGCCGCGGTTGCCCATGCACAAAAAAAATAGGGCGTTGGTGAGTGCCTTGAACTCGCTGCTTAAGAATCTTTTCGAGAGCAGCGAGGATCTTGTCGATACACATTCGGTCCTGTTTTGCGGGGCTGTTGCGGCATGTCGATTAGCCAATGTCAAGTTTCCGGACAGTGACGGAACTAATCGACCAAAACCAGCTGTACCAGCCTGGCAACGCAGGATTGAGCGTCGTATCGGCGGGGCCAGGGTACTCATCGGCAAACTATATTGCTTCAGGGAGGGAAATACACGACCACGTGTGATGCGCTTTGTGAGGCGGGCGTTCTCGGGGACTGACATCGGCCCTCAAGAATACATGTCCCGTGTCACAGAGCGCATCGACTTCCTGAAGCAAAAAGTTTGTGCATGGGCGAGCCGTATTCGGCGGTATAGGCGACGAGTTGATCGGTACTCGCAGAATCGCATGTTCCGGAGCGATGAGAGGTGGGTATATAGAGCTTGGGAGCGACCTGAACCAGGCGTGGCTGATGCGGGCCGCCCGGATGATAGCGCCACAACTTCATTCTGGCGCAGCATCTGGTCGGTGCCCGTCAGTCATGCTGAGGCTGGCTGGATGCGTGATGTCGAGCGAGTGTGTGAAACTATTCCTGAAATGGAACCAATTTCCATAACGCCATCAGATGTGGCAAGAGCAGTCCGTCCGTTACCGAACTGGAAATCCCCGGGACCGGACGGACTGCACAACTTTTGGCTCAAATGGTTGAGTAGTTCACACACTTGCCTGGCATCTCAATTCCAGTCAGCCTTAGAGTCTGGGTCGCTACCACAGTTTCTAACAACTGGTGTTACCCACCTGCTCCATAAATCAGGTAGTACCACGGAACCCAAGAACTATAGACCGATCACTTGTTTGTCGACGGTCTATAAACTTCTTACATCCATTTTGAGAGCGAAAATTAACACACATATTGAAAATCACTCCATCATGTCTGCCTCTCAAAATGGATGTAGGAACGGGTCCCGTGGTACTAAGGAGCTGCTCCTCATTGACATGGTCATTAGCCAACAGGTTCGTCGATCTCGCAGGGATCTGTCCACATGCTGGATAGATTATAAGAAGGCCTACGACTCGGTGCCACATACATGGCTCATGAGGGTGCTGGAGTTGTACAAGATAGATGCAACTCTACGTGCCTTCCTTGAGTCGTGTATGAGGCAATGGAGAACGGTCCTTCGCTATCCAGGGTGTCGACAGATCCAGACGAGCGACGAACCTGTATGGATCAAGCGGGGAATATTCCAGGGTGACAGTTTGAGTCCGCTTTGGTTCTGCTTAGCCCTGAATCCTCTAAGCACATTGCTGGAGGACTCAGGTCTGGGCTATCGGCTGAGGAGAGGTGGTCAGGTCATATCTCACCTTCTATACATGGATGATCTGAAACTCTTTGCCCCCAACAAATTGCAACTGATGGAGCTACTAAAGGTAACTGAAACTTTTAGTAGTGCCATCAGGATGGAATTTGGTGTAGACAAATGTGCAGTCATGCATGTAAAGCGAGGGGAGATTATGGAATCTGAAGGGATTCAGCTTTCAGATTCCATACACCTTAGATCACTCTCCTCATCCGAAACCTACAAGTATTTGGGTATGTCGGAAGCGTTAGGCATTGATGTACCGGACGTGAAACAATCGTTGAGGGAGCGCTTCTTTGGACGCCTGAATAAGGTTTTAAATAGCCTTCTTTCAGGCGGAAATAAGGTGCGCGCCTTCAACGGTTGGGTCATGCCGGTTTTAATGTACTCTTTCGGCATACTCAAATGGACTCAAACTGAACTCGACGCCTTGGATAGACGAGTCCGTACGCTGTTGACCGCAAACCGGATGCATCACCCACGATCATCAGTGATGAGGCTGTACATCCCGCGGAAGTGCGGGGGTCGTGGCTTTTTAAATGCTAAGACCCTCCACAACCGCGAGGTGTGCAGTCTCAGAGAATATTTTCTGAAAATGGAAGTGGGTATGCACCGAGATGTGGTCACGGTGGACAAGGGACTCACCCCGCTGTCCATGGCTAAAGAGAACTGGCACAAACCTGTGGTACTCAGTACTGAAGACCGCAGGGAAGTATGGCAAAGCAAGGAGCTACACGGACGCTTCTACCGGGCTCTTCATGGGCCCGATGTAGATTTTCTAGCGTCCGTGTCCTGGCTACGATTCGGTGACCTCTTCGGGGAAACTGAAGGTTTTGTCTGTGCGATTATGGACGAAGTTATCTTGACGAACAACTACCGGAGACATATTATAAAGGATGGGACGATTGACGTGTGTCGGGCATGCCATCGTCCAGGTGAATCCATCCGACATATTATCTCTGGTTGTTCTCGTCTTGCTAACGGCGAGTACTTGCACAGGCACAACCTAGTAGCCAGAATCATCCACCAGCAACTTGCGTTGAAATACAAACTTGTGGAATCTGAAGTACCGTATTACAGGTATGTGCCCGACCCAGTTCTCGAGAAAGACCATGTCACGTTGTACTGGGATCTGCCTATTATTACTAACAGGACTATTGTCGCCAATAAGCCTGACATAGTAGTGATAGACAGATCAGCGCGCCGCGCAATGATAATCGATGTTACCATCCCGCATGACGAGAACCTCGTGAAGGCAGAGAAAGATAAACAAATCAAGTATCTCGATCTGGCACGCGAGGTTGTCGACATGTGGAATGTGAGCTCGGCTATCATTGTGCCGATCGTCGTGACTGCCAATGGCCTGATGGCAAAGAGCCTCGACGAACACCTTTCGAGGCTCTCCTTAGGGGGTTGGATCAGGGGCCAGATTCAGAAGGCAGTACTTCTTGATACGGCTCGTATTGTGAGGAGGTTCCTGTCTCTGGAACCCTAACCACCGGTAGCTTGGACCCTGCTCCCACACCGGCGGACTACTATTTTTATATTTTTAAATGTTTTTTTATGCGTTTGTTTTTTAAAATATTTAAAAATGTATAAATATGTATAGTAAATAAATAAACGTCATAATAATAAATATAATATAATATAATATAATAATAACATTTATCTCTTCAATTAATCTTTCTCTTGTTCCTCTAGAATATAATGGTAATAAACTTAAAGGTGTCCACGCGACGTATCTAATACTACAGACTAAAATCCAAACATACCAACCAAAATAACTAAAATACCTCCAATGTAGAACAATGCTTTGCAATACACTGCAAACTACATACACGTAAATGTGCCCTTGTGTACTAGTTGCCAGAGTAACTCGCGCAATAAATAATATTAGTTGAATGTGTCCAATTGAATAGTATTGTTGAAATACTTAGAGTCGCGGGTCGGTAAATCATTTGGAAACTTTGTTATTGTCTTACTTTGGCGAAGGTATGGCTGGAGTCTCGATTTCAAAGAGTTTCTGTTCTTAAGTGTGAGTTAGTTTTCTAGTAAGTGCTTATATTGTATACCTATGCACATTTTTAATGTTGGTTATAGGTTAGGTCTGTTGGTCTAGTGGTTAGTGACCCTGACTGCTATGCCGGAGGTCGTGGGTTCGATTCCCACCCAGGACAGATGTTTGTGTGATGAGCACGATCGTGTCTGGGAGGAATTTATCTATAATATTGTATGTATTTAGAAATATATAAGTATGTTTATCAGCTGTCTAGTACCCATAACACAAGCTCTGCTTAGCTTGAGACTAGATGGCGTTGTGTGATAGTTGTGGAATATTAGGTATATTATAATATATTATTATTAGATATTTTAGTAAACTAAAAAATTACACATTTTTTGGGTAATTAGTTTACATAAGTTATTTAATTACTGTGTTCATTTTTTTAAGGCATGCTGTGTTCTTATTGTTTTGACCAATTTGTGTACTATAATCTTTTTTATAGACGTGTTTTAAATGGTCTGAATATGTATAACAAAGTAGTAAAATATAAAATTCCGCTTGCATTTAACCAAGTATGTTTTAATATTTTTTGTTAGTAAAACTACCCTACTACACTGTGTTGTATAGGCTGAATAATGGATTTAAACCTGGTAGATTTAATTGTTCTTACAATAATTGGTGGATTTAATTGGTTAGACAATGGTTCAAAATGATGGTATGAAGGTCCAAGTTTTGTAAAACGGAGAAAAACCATGGTCCTACAGATAAGCCTGGACTTGATAGTCCAGGTTTGAACCAAGGTTTATTTAGATTTTAGGGTTCCGTAGTCAACAAGGAACCCTTATAGTTTCGCCATGTCCGTCCGTCCGTCCGTCCGTCCGTCTGTCCGCAGTTTAGCTCAGAGACGCACAGTACTAGAGAGCTGTAATTTGGTGTAAATATACGGATTTGTAGTGCCGAAAAAGTGGTAAAATAAAATCTCGTAAAATATTTTTTTTTTAGGGTACCTCCTGTACACGTAAAGAGGGGATGTTTTTTTTTTCTCGCGTACCCCTTAGTGTGAGGTATCATTAAATAGGTCTTTAAAAAATATTGATAGTTTCCATTAACAATTTTTTGATAAAAAAATTCGTTTGTGAAATATTAAGCTTTAAAGTGCTAAATTTTGCTCGACTCGAGTGTCCCCCCCCTCTACCAGCTAAACGGTTATGTTTGGGGGTGTGAAAAAATTCACAATAGTAGTACCTATATATAACGAAGTTTAAAAGAAAATTATCATGACTAAGTAGGCTTTACAACTTTACGAGTAATAGTCGACCAACTTATAAAATGTACTTGGATAACATATTTTCCTAAACAAAATGTATCGGAGAACATGCTCTTCAACTGCAAATGTAAGTTTGTCAACTTTATGTTTACAGCTGTAATAGGTATGTTTTTACGGTATGTTTTTGGGGATAGGTAGGTTTTTATCGTCAACTATTTTTAACTTACTTCAAAAAAAGGGGGAGGTTCTAAATTCGTCGTAATCTTTTTTTTATGTATTTTCCCCGATTTCTCAAAGACTCCTGGACCGATTTTGAAAATTCTTCTCTTTAAAATTAAATTCAGCGAATCAGTTTAGTTAATTCGCATAAGTATTTTGATGGGCAACTACGGAACCCTACACTGTGCGTGGCCCGACACGCACTTGGCCGGTTTTTATACTATGACCGTTACTGACTGATTTATTAGAATTGCAATTTATTGATGTTGAAAACTGAGGTATTCCAGGAAGGGCACCCGCTAAAATGGCACCCGAGCGAATGGCTCCTACGCTATTCCACGAACGGCACCTATCAATTTTTTTTGCAGGTGCCCTTAGTGGAATAGTTTTTCATCTAGGATTTTATTCCACATAGGGCACCTGTGGATTAATACGTACTAGTGTTGGGACGTTTATTTTTTAGAACTCAAAATAATCCTTTAAAAACTAGTTGGGAGCCTATTACTAGCATTATAAAATTATCTTATATATAAAATTTCCGTGTCACAATGTTAGTTACCGTACTCCTCCAAAACGGCTCTACCGATTTTTACCAAATTTTATATGTGTATTCAGTAGGTCTGAGAATCGGCTACTATCTATTTTTTTTTTAATTTATATGGCAAAACAACGTTTGCGGGGTCAGCTAGTATCTTATAAAATTAAATCTGTTAAAAAAAATCTTCACGTTATTGTTTTTAGCCCTATCTCAGTTAGTAAGATTTGTATGAGAGTACGAAGTGTGTTCTAAAAAGTAAATACATACTAGGAGAACAGGATCATGAAGAAGGTGTTCGTCTGTGGTCAAAAATCGCTACGAGATAATGTACACCCTTTTTTACGTGGTAAAATCATCAATTGAGTCCTCCCACCCACTGTAGGGTGGGAGGGCAACGTCCGTCACCGTGGGCGTCTACCACTGCAGCTTGGTCGCGAAGTGGACGCTTTCCTCTTACGCGTTCTGCTTCTTTCGCGAGGATAACTGCTTCGCAGAAGGAGGCGACCGCTTCCCATTTCGTCTCGCCCCGCCGCCCTGAGGGCACGGCCGTGCTCTGCCTAAGCGGGGCAGTCCTGCACCGTATGCTCCACCGTGTCCTCCGGGCGATCCTGACAGTGGTGACACCCAGACGTTTCCTCCTTTTCCCAGTCCGGTCAAGCATGGAGAACCGTTCTCACATCTCGGTCAGATCTGCCAAATATCAACTCGATGCACTAGAGTCGATTAAAAAACGGGCCAAGAGGCTTCTTGGTAACGATGCTCTGGTTGACTCAAAGCCCGAATTGCCAGCCCGTCGTTTTCATCATTGTCGTTTTTGTCTGTTACACTTCAGAATGTGTGCGATGGAAGTGCATATTTTGATGCCACCTGCCCCTTTTCATCATCGGACTAGAAGACGTACGGCAATGCGCCATAGGTAGGTGGACATTTCACACCCATACGTACATATCGTTTTGCCAATATTTTTGTTGTACGCACAGCTAAGGAGTAAGGAGTGCAATGGATTCCCCGCGGGGGTCTGTATTTCCTGTTAGCTACAATGTTGGGAATTTGAAGGCAAGCGTATATCGTCGTCGAAGACGTCGTAGTCAAATGCGCATCAATAGGCAAATTAAAAAAAAGTTAGGTCACTAAACGAAAATACTTAAGTAAGGTATTTTTTACGTTTTATTATACATACTTAAATACGCTCTCGAATATGTAAATACCACCTCGAATTTATGCATGCCTAGTACATTTGTTGGTTACTCTAAACTCGAAAACAAGAAAATGAAAAATCGATTCAAGTTAGTAATCGTTTTTTTCATTTTCTTGTCCTTCAAAAAAATGTCCCAGCACTAGTACGATCCGTGGGTGCCCTATGTGGAATAAAATGCTTGATGAAAAACTATTCCACAAAGGGCACCTGCAAAAAAATTTGATAGGTGCCGTTCGTGGAATAGCTTAGGAGCCATTCGCTGAGGTGCCATTTCAGTGGGTGCTCTTCCTGGAATACCTCTGAAAACTAGCCTATTACATTAAAAACAAAATAAAAATCCGCACTGCAAAAAAATACCCTGTAAGTATTATATGTGAAGTTCTTTACTAACGCGATTTTAAGGTCATCTATTTTGCTGACCCGAAACTAAACATGGATTGCTGGGAAAAATATGTTTTTTTCCCGATAGAATTACCACTAACCACCACCTACTTACCCTACTCAGTGGTCAACAAACACGGTTGGGCCGGGTACCTTATTAGGCCAGGTGATTAGGAATAACACTAAAATAAAGTGAAAAAATACTTATGGTGAGGTAGCAGTACCTAGGTACAGTGTGTAAATGTATGAGCGCACGCCCCTGCCAAAATGCGAACAATATAACGTAGTTTTTAATGTTTTCTGCTTTTTGGAGAAAAATAATACAGAAATGTTTCATTAAAATTGGTTTAGTCATTTCGAAAATAAAAGGAATTTAAAGTTTGTACGATATGTGTTCGGCGTTTACGCTTTAAGTACCTCCCTTTTTACTTTAATATTTTTTTCAAAATCATTTACACAGTAACTGATTTTATGTGAATACTAGCTGTCCGGCTCGGCTTCTTCTGGTCATAGCGTGATGTTTTATAGCCTATAGCCTTCCTCAGTAAATAGACTATCCAACACATAAACATTTTTTCTGTAGTTCTTGAGATTTAATCAAACGAACTCTTCAACTTTATAATATTAGTATAGATTTAGATCTCGGTGCATTAACTGTAAATTATAATTATCTTATGTACTAAAAACTGAGACTTTTTGATACACTTTTCCAACTTGCTTACTTCAAACTAATGAATAAACTCCCAGACAAGGGAATCAAGTCTTCTAAATTAAGTTGATTTTCTTGAAGCGATGTTTTAATACATAGTCGTTAGGAACATTAAATACTGCAAATCTGATTACAGGCAAGACGCGAACCGTGCTAAAACTCGGCATACGTTTTCGTGGAAATGCTTCAAATATATGTAATTATCTCCTAGAGAGTTGCGTTTCAGGGAATCATTTTAATCTGAACGTTTTGGGCTTAGAGTTGTAACATGGAAATTCATTTCTATGGAAATTTTATACAGCTGTCACCACTATATTTCTAGGGTAAGAGAGATGCCAAATGGGATGCGGCTACGCTGCGTCTACGCAACGAAATCGTTTCAACGCCGTCAATGCCATACGATCCTGCGTCGGCGCTGTGTTGTCACAGCTATCTCCGATGTCGCCGTCGCAGTGTTGATGTAGTATGCCTCGGTCTTCGATAGTTATGCTTTTAGAAACTTCACTGCCGATCCATCGTTTCAACGTGTCTCCCGTCCTCAGCTCGTCTCCGTTTTAACATTGTGCGGTGCGCATGAATTGCGTCGCCGTCCGTCATTTAAACGCATCGTGTGGCAGTCCAATCGCTCAACCACTGCGCAGACCAGTACCCTTAGCACGAATTTTCAGTATTTGAGACGTAAAGTAAACTGGAACTTTGACAATTTCAAACTGACAATTTTCAAGGAAAAAATTAGTTCTGTCTTCGCACACCAGAGGCGCTGTTCCATTTTTTCATACAAAAACGCTGTAAATACTGGAAAGACGCTGTAAAGTAAAAGAGTGAAAATTCGTGCTAAGGGTACTGTATTACAAGTAACTTAGAAGTAAGAATTCCATATTTTTACATTTCGTACCCATCAGGTGCTAGAATGGTAATATTTATCGCCAATATTTATTTGTTTACACCAATAACTATAAAGTCTTACAGCAAATATTTCAAGACATAAAAAAGATCAAATAGATAGGCCTACTTCAATGCACCTTTTGTGCGCCATATACAAATTTCGGGAGGCTTTCAAACATATCTACCGACGGTAAATATTGTAATTTAGACGTTACAAAAATAATCACCTCATCTAAAAGCAAAAGAACCTCAGCTGCATTCCAAAAAGCTTTTGTAACTTTAAAACAGATTATTTGTAATAAAGGAGCGATAAATTAAGCGGCTCATTTGAGCGAATGAATGGCTTGGTAATAGACTGTGACTGTCGTCGGTTCCCCCACAAAAGAAAAGTAGGCGAAAATCGTTTCTTTGTTCTTAGTAAATCGAGTACCGTAGTCGTTTGTCGGCCTTATATCACGCTGATTCGACGTTTATAGCCAACCTGCAGCGTCTAACTGCTCTGGCTGATTTGGGAGCACTCGATTACCTTATTATGTAGCACGTAGGAGGGTTTAAGTGTGTTAGGGTTCATATTTTATCTGGGGGGGAGATGAGGGTGATTTTTTCGGATAATCTAGTACCTAATCTTATCAAGGGTAAATTAAGTTAGTAAAACCTCACAAGCTTGATGAATATGGTACCTATGGACTTTCTCATCCTGGTAAATCATCAAATGACTCCTTCTACCCAGGGTGGGACGGGAGGGACTGTCAGACTCGTACTCCTGATCCTTCAATAGCCCTTTACGTTTCAGGGTCATGGTTACCTGAAGAGACAGTTCTGCGAACCAGTATACAAAGTTAATCTTTGTTTTGGGTGGAAAAAGTTCACCACACAAGTTTGACTGAATCCCGGCAAGGGACAAATATTTAAACAATCTGCAAGTACCTATGTAGTTGTAGGTGTTTGTGAATGTGAGTTTCTATGTTTGTAAACGCAACCACGATAAAGGCGAAATCTTAGCTTGGGGCCAACGTTTATTGTTTTTAAATATCCTTTCGCTCTAGGTGGAAGGAATAAAAGTGGAATAGATTTTTGACAGTCTCTTCCACTCCACCTAGATCGAGGGACCATTTTTTTAAAGACTAGACTGACCAACCTGTTCTTTTTGTTATTTTTTGAGTCATTTCTGACTGTACTGTACTCATAGCCGATAACTCTTTGAGTCACTCGTGGAACACGACGGGAATGCTCCGTGATCGGACGGCAAGTCACCCCTTACTCGTCATCTCCGCGCCTACGGTGGCCAGAAATCGCCTTGCGACGTCTGATGTCGTGGACGTCTCCTGCGGTGGCTGGATCGTGAGGTAGAGGCTTTCCTCACGCAATCCGTCTCCTCCTTCACTAGCATGTCTGATCATATTTTTGAAGGTGGTCTGGTGGTTTGCTTGCGATAGTTTTTTAGTAAAACTATCTTTTGACGCAATGACACTTTGAAAACCAAATAAAAAGTAAATTTCTATATCTAGAAATACATTTTCTAAAAGTGACGTTAACGTCAAATCGTAAAAAAGAACCGCAACGTGGTATGTAAAGTTATTACTTTTGTATGTACGAGTACTTTGAGAGAACATGGCACAAAACACTGTAAAAGTCGAGTCTAATAAAATAAAGCAACTGTCTCACATAGAGATCGACTGTCAAGTATTTGCTCACTCAAGAAACATACAAATCACGGCAGGCGCAGTTGCTGAACAATCAACTGCTGCGCAGCATATGTCACAGATTCGAACCCCGCACGGTTGTTTCGGGTCTGGGTCTGGTTGTTTCTCCTGTGTTGTACACAATACAGGATAAATTCCTAGTGTGGACAACGTGTCTACTAATAAAAATACCAACATATAAGTCGCCGTGGAATTAGCCCATTTGGTAAACTTTCTTTGTGCCAAACTAATATCAATAATGTAGAATCGACACTCAAGACCAATATGCACGTGCTTTTTAAGACACGGAGGACACTCAATGTACAGTAGTGGAGGATGGTCACCCATCCACTGACCATAAGTGAAAAGCGCAGCCTAACCTGAAGATCTATCATTGTGGCCGTCACTATTTATCTAAGAGCTCTTCAAATACGAGTATCTTGCTTCATCGGTTGAATATTAATCAAATTGCCACATATCTAGAAGGTTAAACTAGGATGTGATTTATGAAGTGAACATTTTTATCGAAACAATCGATCGGTATAGACGGGCTGGTGCGTCAAAACAGTCATTTATCATAGTTATCTCACTCAGCCACCCGCATTGTCTGCCGGCTGCATGGACCTCTCAGGATTTGTGGTAAAAACCGTGGTATTATATTATACCGTTGGAATAAAAGTGACTTAACTAGAATTTCTCGTCACTTCCGTATTGCTTTAAACTGATCTTAAAATCCATTATCAAATTTAAACTAGCGCAAGAAGATACACACGTAATATATTCATATACCTACAAGGTTTTTAGTAAAACATTTACAACCTTTCAGGGAAAAACTCACAAACAACTTTTACTATGAAACCAAACCAGAAAGATAAAAAAACGGGTGTTTTATAAACTGTGAATGGAAAAATATTCCATTTTGTATGAAATACCTACTTGTTGTTTTTTAAGGTAGTAATGTTTTACAAATAAACTAGGAAACCTCCCGTGCGCCCGTGGACTGGAGTGTCTCGGATACGTCCGGGGGGAAGACCAGTTTTTCGGGCCGGTGCACCCTGGGATGCGGGCAAAAACACTTCCTTAGGCACTGTGTGCCTAAGGGGTCTTTGCCCGTATGCGGATAGCCTGTCGTGTGGACGCTCCAACGCGTGTCCCTCTGATCAGCAGAGGGCACAGCGGCGGAGCGGGCTTGCGGACGGTGAGTAATGGGTAGCTCGCCGTCCGAATAAGCACCAAGCCCGGGTCGGTGGCGCGTCGTGTTTCGCGCCAAATGCCTGCTGGGGTCGCGGGTTTTTTCGTAACCCAGGATACCGTGGCCCGGAACGTAAAGGGCATCCGAAGGGACAAGGGTGGATTTTAGTCAGTAAGAGTCTGACAGTCCCTTTCGCCCCACCCAGGGCGGGAGGACTCATTTGATGATTTTACCACCTAAAAAAAAAGCATTATTTGAAACAATCCTTTAGGTGAAACACCTTACGGAAAAATACAAAAAAAGCGCTCGCAAAAAAGAAACAATGTTCTACTACCTAAATTATCTTGCTATAACAACTAATTCTCTAAGCCAAAAAGGAAATAGGCAAACAGAATCTAACAAGCCAATCCCATACTTCCCGTATCTTCAAACTAATCATTTCCTGAAAGCATCCCAAAAACTAGATTAAAAGGAAAAACCTCATTTGCCGCCCGCCCAATGACAATGAGTTTATTTCCCGACAAAAACTAATAAATGGTAAGAAAGAGGACATTTCCTTTCGGACATGTTTCGAGTTGGTAACTATGGGGCAAGATAGGTATGTACAGAATGTTAACTCCATACAACACTCGAGCATTCACGCACACAAATAAACATTATTTTAGCGTTTTATTCTTTTAATAATACATTGTTACTTTGCTGACACTGTAATGGTAAATGCTGCTTATTCCATAATTCCTACAGTGAGTTTTCACGTTTTTGTGACGATAAAGAAACTGGAACTCTGAAGTTAATTTAATGGAAAAATTAGTTCCTCGTTAGTACTGTAGAGGTTTTAAGCTATTGTCAAACAGATAGGCGAAGCGAATGTGATCCGAAGCGTTTTTATTTGTAATTTAAGGAATTGTTTGAATCCAGTCACATAGAAAAGCGAAAGCGATCCGATAGTCTATGTGTCTGGCTTCAAACAATTACATACATTACAAACAAAAACACCTCGCTTCGCGTTCGCCACGACTGTTTGTTTAACAATAGCTTTACAGTGAGAACTATCGTCAAACAGTTTTGTAAGCACTGGCTGGATCAAGCCGCTCAATTGATTTTTGAAATATTAAAAATAAGATACGAGTATATAATTCTTGTACGTTCCAGTGAGAAAAAACAGTGGTTAATGTATCTAAGTTGACAATATATATTTTTATCTTTCAAGTAATATTCGTTTTTATTTAATCGATCCTACGCCGATCCCTACAGTACCTACACTACAGGCGCCTTTTTTTTCGTACATGCTAGGACTTGTCGTGAACTTGTTTTTACGAGCGAAATGATTACGATGATTGCGTACCCAACACACATTTTTTTCACATTAATTGAGTTCAGCATACGTCCAGGTACGTCCTCGGGCAAGGTGGAGCGACGATCTTCGCAAGCTGACCGGTAATAACGGGTGAGAATAGCCGGTACGACAATTTTTTTTTTTACTTTTGTCGTATGCATTTGTGATGCGTACGCGCGTAATTATACCTAGCCTTCTGTTCTTATTTACTTCGTAACCACGGGACCGTAAGAAGGCTGATCACGTTCTTATTTTGTACTTTCTGTAGGACATCATACCTAGTTAGTCTTCTTGAAAGGTTATTTTAGCTTTACGGCTAAAGACAGTTTTTTTTTGAAAATGTTTGTGACCCATGCTATAGAGGTGTCGTCTTGTCAATTTTATTTCTGAATGTGGTTTTTATTCACGTGTTCGTTTTGTTGATTTAGGTTTTTTTTTGGAGACTGAATAGAATGTCTGAACCTTTGAAGATCTTCTAAAGATACTTTTTATGGTAAAAAAAAAAACCTGTTGTGGGTGTACAAATACAATTCAAGCTCAAATTATTTAGTTTGTAGATTCGTTCATTTACTGTACTATGCAGCACTGTTATGGGTGTGGGTTATATATTAGCACGATCTAAATATTTGAATGAACTGCAAGTAAATGTTCCTGATTTAAGTATTAATACATTTAAACTTTCTTGTACAAAAAAGGAAGTACAACACAAAAACTTTTAAACGTCTGTTGAACACTTGTCTAAAAAAATGTCAGATTATGACGTTGAAATAAGGTCCGTTTTACAGTCACACTTTTTTTAGACAAGTGTTCAACAGATGTTTAAGTTTTTGTAGTAAGGCTGTAAATGTTTAATGCGTCTACGATAAGGAAGAAAATAATAGAGTGATACAACGTTTTTGAAAAAACAAATAAATAAATCTTTTCTATACGGAAATGATGATTCAAACTAAATTTCCTTGAGAAATGTCTATATTCTCAAGGAAATTTAGTAGTAGTAGTAAACGGAAAGTTCGCTGTATTTCCGCCAGCCGTTTATACAGCGAACTTTCCGTTTCAGGCTGAAAAAACTAAGAAAAACACTGTTCTCGCTAAGGAAACCTTAAAATCACAAAACACAGCAGCTTGTTCCCTATAAATACACTTAAAATCACTCAAAATTAACATGAAACAGCTATAACAACTTTATAACGATCACCCAGTAGACCTACCAAGAATGATGGCTTCGACAGCTTCACAACACAAATAACGTTGACCTAAGATGTCCAGGCTGATAAGAGACAAATTTTCTCCTCGGTTACCCAAAGTAGGTCGCGATAAATAACTCTGTACCCTTCCTACCAGATAATAAATAAGCAATTCCTTTGCAATAATTCGCATAAAACTAATGGTTTGAAAACGTGACAACTCAAGCGAGAACTTGCGATAAAAGTAATCAAAGTGTCGTTAAAATTATTTTAGTACGCCATCGTTTGGAACAATCCCTTTACTATACGCGTTCGGCCGATGAGTCAAGATAAACTATATTTACTGGTCGCCGTTCAATAGGTTGTGAGGGTAGTAACTTGTGTAATTACCCGCAATCATTGCATAAAAATATAACTGTCAAAACACTAGCTTTTCCCTGCAAGCTTAGCTTAGTTAAGGCCCGGCTACACGCTCCATCTTGCCTGCACAAACTAGTTTGCGCAGGTAAGCACGAGCGTGTGGACGGCAAGACGGTAGCTCGTGCAGTTCCGAAATTTCGTGTTTTTGTTCAATCATGATTGCACAGGCCCACACTCGATGGTAAGGCGGAGCGTGTAGCCGGGTCTCTATGTTTGGAAATTAATCACCAAAGGAATATTTAAAAAATCGCTCGTGAAATTAACGTGACAATGTAGAGAAAGAATTATTGAATAGCGTCAGTAGTGCCTAAGAATAACTCGCTACACATATAAACTATACTCTTGATATTAGTATATAATATTGTGCATTTCTTCACACATAAAGTCAGGTTTCTTCTCATGGGCTTTCGCAGAAACCACAAAATGCCACATGCAGCGGTTCTCTCATTTTCATTTCCCGATGTCCACATTCATACATCTGGTCTAAGCTGTTTATGTGAATGAAGTATGCGCGTCTTAAAAATTATAGTAAATCAAAATATTCTCTCAATTATCTCAATAAAGTGAGAAATAATTGTGTAGGAATGAGACAGATATTTATCAACCCTATATTTTTGGAAAATCTTTCTGCTTTCTTTGAAAAGATTTCTGCTTTCGAAATAATTGGCTCTACCATTCTTCTCAGCTATAAATATAATTTAACAGCCATTCACCTTCAAATACCATGTTGAAATTCATGACATTAACATTTCAAAGAATTCAAACAACAGATCTCGTAATAATTACCCAATTTGATTTCTAAATCTACATTTTGAGAATTTGTACTATTTGTTGTAACAAGAATAAAGCAACGTTCACAGCTTCGGGTACTGCGACTTCCAACAAACAAAACACGTGCGTTTGTTTTGTTTCCAACTCATCGTATTCGTATCGTCCATTTCTTTCATTAGTTTTCTCAGCTGTCAATGACGCACTTTTTGAGCTAGCGTTCGCATTAAATGTAACTATTCAGATTTGAAGTATAATTTAACAGATTAACTTTACAAACTATTACCATTACATAGAATGACTTTGGTTATACTAGTTTAGCAATGGGGCAAAGAGGTATGGCAATATTCATCAAATTAACCTTTATTTGTATTGATTCGTAAGACATTTAATATTCTAGCCAGGGTTGTCTCAAAGGGCCTGCGATCGAAATGTTAGTTCAGCAATTGTCGCCGTTCGAAGAGGTCGTGGCTCAAGGTAAAGGCAATGTTCTCAGTAGTCCTATATTTGTATTGGTTTGAAAGGCATTTAACATTCGAGGCAGGGTTGTCACAAAGGGCTTGTGATCGGTTAGGGCTGCCACATTGTTTGCTCCGTGTCTCAGGCAATTGACCGGTTCTCGATAATTTGATTATATCCGCAGATACTGAACTCGGTTTGTTTGGCTTTGTTACTTGAATTTAATTTTGGTATTGTTTTAAGGGGTTGTTCACCTAGCTGACTGAAAGGTCGCATTGTTTGAAATATTATACGACTACGACTTTAAATGTATAAATGAACTCCATCTGTGACCTCATCTTCATTTTCTTCATCAGCCTATAATATTCTCACTGCTGGGACACAGGCCTCCTCTCTATCAGAGGGAGTGGGCCATAACCCACCACGCGGGCCCAGTGCGGGTTGGTAGATATCACATGTCTTCGAATTTCTGGTTCTAGGACATGCCGGTTTCCTCACGATGTTTTCCTTTACCGTTTTGAGAGCAGTGGTAATTAAATAAATTAGACAAAATAATGCGCCTGGCGGGGTTCCCACGACCTACAACTCTTAAGTCGGGACCGATACCACTGGGCCACCACTGCTGTGACCTCAACTGTCACCTAAAAACTAGGAGCAGGCCACGTCTACGCACACCATGTCGTAATTATCTGCCTACCCAACCAGCAAAACAGTCTCAGAACTCGCACTTTCTAAGAGTAATAGGCTTAAAGCGCTCTTATATTTGTTTTTGATCATACCATCGATCCTATATTACTTTTAGACAAGCCGGTATGGTCTCAAGAATGCTCAGTCTCATAACCAAGTCTCATATATATGTAAGATGTCAGACTAATATCAGCATAACATAAGAGTACTGTGAGTACGTGCATTTCTGATCTTATCTGAAACTAATATAAGATCAATACCACTGGATAAGTATGATATTAGAGTGATTTTAGTTCAACATATTTTATATTTACAAAACAAAAGGCAAGACCCATATATGAGCGTTTGATCTTAGATCGATTTTGGGAATAACTAATTTTAATGGTTTTAAGAGCAATTTTGCTGGCCATATTTTATTTTAAGTTTTTAAATTTAATAGTATTAATGGATTACAAAAACTGGAAAAGATTTATGAAAACTGTAAAGAAACTAAAACTACAGGAGGAAAATTGTAAAGAAGTACAATGAAACCCTAATTTATTCCAATATGGAGTCATCTTTAGTATACCGAATGCTAAAATAAGAGTAAACAATCTTACATTGGTTTAATAGTGCGCTTGTAAAATGCAGCTATAGTAATGGCGACACTTTCAATATAAATTGACAAATAAAATAATTAAACGAGAACAGAAAATACCTTATTTAACAAGGCGCATGAATTTTGAAGTGTAAAACGAGGTCTAATTAACAGTAAATAATAAATTCCAATACGATTACTTACCGTATAACTACTTTTACTTTTATACTAAAGTTACGGCACTTTAGTATAAAAACACAGTATAAATAAACATTAACTTCACGCATTTTTTATTTGTTTTCATTTAATTTCTTACTTTTAATTTTGATCTGACGAAAAATTCTCATAATATTCTAACCTTAGACCAATATAAGCCTATGCAGGCTTACATGATATTTACGTAAAAGCAAAATTAGCCTGAATCGGCTTAAATTAATTTTGGCTAGATTTCAGTAAGTGCAAACAGCATTCAATTAGACTGATATTAGAACGATATTAAACTAAATATGCTTATAATTGGTGCCCAAATCCAGGCTTATATCATTATATAGGAGTGATTTAAGAGCAACAAAACAGTAGTCTTGAGATTGTTGTAAGCCTAGTTTTTGCTGGTTGGGTAGCCTTTTCCAAACTGTGTTGGGGTCGGCTGCTAGTCTAACCGGATGACCCAAATAACGTTATCATTAGAGCAACTGCTGATCTAACCTCCCAGCACACTTTAATACGATACCCTTAATAAGACTGGTTGTCAGACTTTGTTATGATCCTTTTGGACTCATCCAAATTCATATATCAGGTCATACAAGCCAATCGGTTACGAGTACTAAGTACCAATACACGAAGACCAAACGCGAGCAATAAACGCGAGCACAAATATTAACCATAACAAATAAAACAAACTATTCCAATAGCCACACTATTTCGCGAAACGATTCTGTAACATTTAAGTGTGGTTCGACACGGGAAGGCTGGTATTCTAATACTATTTTATCGAACGTTGCGAGAATCCCCAATGAGCAAGTATTGACTTTTTGAACGCAGAATTATGAAGAGCTCGCAGCCTCCTGTTAATCTCATTTAAGATCATCTTTACGAGATGTAGAGCTTCTTTACAGGCACTGTTATCGTTATAGCGTTTGAATTTCTAAGGAAAAAAAGATGGTTTAGTTAGGATTAAAATAAAGTAGTACTACTCTATTCTATAAAACATACAATTATGAAGAAATGGAGCTTAATATTTATGGGGTAATTTTAATCTTACTTTTTTTACTAAATTAACTTCGATCAGAACTGCGGCTTTGGTAGCTTTAGGCCCACTGTCCACGTAACCGCACATCATACACACGCTTTCGTCAATTGGCGATTGCAAGACGAATGCTTGCATCTTGCGTAGTAACAATGAAATCTGTGTCCACGAAGCGGCAACGTCGCGTCAGCCGCTCGTGTTGGGTTCGTCATGCATTTTTACAACAAAAGACGTCCTTTCTCGATGCTAGAAACGAAGAAAGAGAAAGAGAAGTTGAAAGAAAACTGAGACCTTTTGTAGCATGACTAACTATTGCATGAAGTAGCGTGGACATAACAAAATAAATTGTAAAATACGCCTATCTTCATTTGTAGGTTACATGCATCCTACGAAAGACGACTGTGTGGACAGTAGGCCTTACTTCAATTCTTTCACATAAATCCGCAACAAAAAGACCTGTCCCAATTTTACGGAACCAACATTGAAAACTCTATCACAAAATGGCCGAACACTTCCCGAAAAAAATATAGGACGACAATCGTTTAGATCCGCGGACAATGCCGATAATTGTCTGCATTATAGCAGTCGTACCCGGCCCACGTTGCCGACAAATTATTTTCAATACCGCCATACATCAAGGGAAAACCGGAAAAAAAGGGGAGAGAGGAAAATCTAAAAAAGGCAATCAATGGAAAAAGTAAGTGTCCGAGATAACAGGCGTTGAGAATTGAAGTCACGTTCCCGCTGCGTCCCCGCTGCGTCCGCGACACGACACACACATAAATAACCCTAATGATATCCGATTGTGTTCAGTTTGCGATGCGACAAAAAAAATCGGACGAAAAGCTCGTGCGGGACGTTATTGCTAAATATAATGTTGTTGTTAATAAAATATTATTGTGGTGTACACGCATTTGCGCTTCCATCGGATTTGTAAGCGCCGATGCTTCGTCGTTAATATTTATGGGCAACTCGATACGTTTGCGGATTGAATAAAAAGTGTATGATTTTTCCTACAAATTTTTAATCATAACTTGTACCATTTCTAAGTTGGATTTAATGAAATCCATTTTAATGCTGAACATAACGGTAGAGACGGCGTCATCGTCACCCCCCTAGAGAAATCTACGCTATCAAAGAAGCCACTTGACTTTAAATAGGCCAGTCAAAATTAACAATAAATTCACAAAGCATGATGTATCTCTGATTTTGGATGATATAATCCATTAGGGCTATGAATAGAAAGTTTGCAACCATCAAAAAGTTGTGTTTATAATCCCCAAACGGATCAAATATTTGTATGGCTTTTTTTTTTTTTTTTTTTTTTTTTTTTAGCGTGGTAAAATCGTCAAATGAGTCCTCCAACCCCGGGCAGGGCGGGAGGGACTGTCAGACTTCTACTGACTAAAATCCACGGTGTCCTTCATAGCCTGTTAAGTTCCGGGGTTACGGTAAGGGAATAATCCCGCGACCCCGGCAGGCTTTGGCCCTCTGAGAGTGGGGCCCCGTCATCATGCTGACGCTCTTTGAGGCGCGCGTGGGACACAACGCGCCGTCGACCCGGGCATGGTCCTTGGTCGGGCAGCGAGTTGCCCTTTACTCGCTGCCCGCATGCCCGCGCCTACGGTGGCCGGAGATCATCAAGCGACGTCCGTCGCCGTGGGCGCCTACCACTGCGGCTGGGGCGGAGGGAGGACGCTGTCCTCTCTCGCTCGCGGCCTGCCTCCTCCTTTACGAGCATTACTGCCTCGCAGAAGGAGCTGACCGCTTCCCACTCCGTCTCGCCCCGCAGCATGGCCGCAACCAATGCCGGGCGCGAGAGGTCTCCGCCTATCGCAGCCGTGAGGACACGTCGGTGCTCCGCCCAAGCTGGGCAGTCTTGCACCGTATGCTCCACCGTGTCCTCCGGGCGATCTTCGCAGTGGTGACACCCAGGCGTCTCCTCCTTTCGCATCAGACACAGGTACCTCCCGAAACTTCCGTGTCCGGTGAGGACCTGCGTCAAGCGGTAGGTCAGGACGCCATGACTTCTCTCCAGCCACTCCTCAAAGAGGGGTCTTACCGCCGCAATTGCGGCGTGCCCGATATTTGTATGGCTGGTAAGTTTTTGTTTCGGGGCTGGGTGTTAACGCACTCATGACACAGAAGAAATTAGGTACTGTGAGGCAACGTTTTTTATAAATCTTTTTAATCTTTCATAAATATAATATATAATTAATTTTTCGACGATACTACGACTATGACGACTGTCGAACATCAACAGATGGCTTTATATCGTACTAGCTGTTGCCAGCGGCTTCACCCTTATTTTTCTTGGCGTCATTATCCCACGAGAACATAAAATCGGGATAAAAACTATAATAATCCAATGTGTTAATCCAGGTTATGAACTATCTGTGTACCAAATTTTAGCCAAATCCGTTCAGTGGCTTTTGCGTGAAAGAGTAACAAACATACCTACATACATACACACATCCGCATTTTTAATATTAGTAGGATACTTTCTAAAGCACGGAGGAACTGCATCAGCTACTCGTACCTACTCATATATACTTAGGTAGCAGGTATTAAAATGAAGTTTAATTTTAATACCTGCCTGCTTATTTATTGTGAAGCCAATATTCTGTTCACGTAGCTACAAGTCCCACTGATCGGCATAAATACTCTAATACCAGCCGTCTCTCAGTTTTAGCGGTAATTCGTACTAATACCCACTCTTCAATGGACTGGCAGAATGATTTGGATAGTTTCACTGAATTTTGAGCTTAAATTGTAGCCTTATCCTAATTTGTGCTCTATTTCCGAACGCAAAGACCTGTTCTTAAATTCTCCTTGATTTTGTTAAAACTCTGAAGCTGATATGAATATGTAGTTGAAAAAAAAATTGGCCAGTTTTCTGTGCTTGTAAGCCTTTTAGTAGTACTGGTAGTGGGACTGTCTTCAAAGGGCACCGTGGCCCTCGAACGCAAATGCATGTGAAGGAACAGGGTGGTTTTATTCCTTACTGAAAAGTCTGACAGTCACTTCAACTCCATCAAGAGTGGGAAGATTCTTTTTACATCTTGTAAAAAAATAAGAAATATCTATTTCGTATACAGTTTCCTGAATAATAAAATACCGTAAGTACATTCATAAAATATAAATGTCATTCCAAATACATAGTAACGTTATGAAAAATAGTTGCATACAGTACCTACAACTATTTCGCTCCGTTCTGTTGTCAAGAAACATTGTTTCCTTTTATTTCAATATAATTTACAAGCCCAAAGGAGACTTTATATTTCTCAAAACAACAATAAAAAATAGCTCACTACCCTCGCAACACAAAAAACTAACCTGGTGCTGACATTTTATTATTTTTATATTCCTTTTTGTGGCACTGTTCCTTCCTGAAGTTTCTTCTGGCTCCATAAATTCATAGAGATTCCCACTATTCAGTAGTCTGAGGTTGGTGGAATTTTTGCTTATAACTAGAGATGGGCCAATTTTGGTACAGGCCGAATGGTCGGCTAAGACGATCATTGCTTTCGATGTACTGATAGTACAGATACGGCGTTTCATACTTGTGAATCACTTGCATTGAGATCACGTCATAACACTTTCAGTCGCAGCTATTAAAGAAACACTGTTTTTTTTTTTTAAATTAAATTGTACTTTTTTGTTAAACTTCCATTTATTGACTACCAAAGGAAGAGTTCCGATACTTAGTCACTTGACTGTTAAGCTGATTACTAAATACGTAATATTGATTAAATGTTAATATTTTAAAGAAGAGTCAAGATTGATATTTTTCTTCTGTGAATGAAAAAATACTAAAACTACACGAACGATTTCCAAAATTCTTTTACGTATTAATTAAAACTTTAATTATTACAGATTAATATTAGTATTAATTTGAGCAGTGGTGGCCCAGTGGTATCGGTCCCGACTTACGAGATGTAGGTCGTGGGTTCGAACCCCGCCAGGCGCATTACTTTGTGTAATTTAATTCATCACCACTGCTCTCAAAACGGTGAAGGAAAACATCGTGAGGAAACCGGCATGTCCTAGAACCAAAAATTCGAAGACATGTGACATCTGCCAACCCGCACTGGGCCCGCGTGGTGGATTATGGCCCACTCCTTCTCACAGAGAGGAGGCCTGTGTCCCAGCAGTGGGAACATTATAGGCTGATGATGATGATTAGTATTAATTTAATTTTTAAATTGCACCTGTGTGAAGCCGAGGCGGTTCGCTAGTCATTAATAAAGATATTATTTTATTCACTAAACCGGATTATTACTGCTTTACTAATCGCCAAATATTTGCCGAATACAAAATATAGCTGAATAGTCGGTTTAACCGAATAGTTGCCTAGTTGGTACATCTCTACATAACCGAGGCCACTTCGCCAGCTAAGACGAGATTCGTAATACAGTTTTTCTTCACTTAATTTTATTGCTTGGCCCGGTTACTTCTTTGTAAATTTCAGTTCTGCAATGAATGCCCTAAAAGTAGGCACTGCTTAGCAAAAAGTGGCCAATTAAAATATACACAGAAATTATTCATTTTGCACGTTTCCGCAACGAGATTTTAGCTGTATTTAATTTTTTACTTCAGTGTGAATATAATTATTTTGTAATTTATATTCGTTTTGGGTTTGCACCTGCTTTCGCTGGTCTGCCAAAATCTAAGCTATGTGTTTATAAGTATGCTAAGTAACATAACATTACGCTATTTCTTATAAGGTCGAGCAATAGGTTGAGCAATCACTTGTAATAAACATCATCATACAGAAAAACAAACGAGAGCGTTTTAGCGAGCATTGTAACTAGCGACAGAATGACCTTTTTATAGAGCTGACTGTCAAGTCTGACATCTTCATTAAGACTTTTTTTTTTGACGAACATCGACCAGAGCGTTTGATAAGAAAACCGTGAAAATGTTCGTACCAATACTTGGCTCTATGTTTGGCTTGTTCAGTTCAAAACAAAGTTATTATAAAAACGGACGAATGCTCGATCTTCTGTTACAAGTGAATACTAAATCTATCAGCAACTTTAAGTTAGAGCAGTGCATATAATTAAAGAATTTCATTTATTTTCGCTATACCCCTATAGCGATACTAAATCAGTTTCTTTAATTATTAGGTAAGCCCAAGACGGGTGGCCCGTAGCTCTCCTTATGAGGAGCCGCGTCCTGCACGCACACATTCTCATTATCCAAGAACGATGCGTAATTTAACATGCATACCCGTTTTAGGCAGGCTACCCGTCTTGGGCATACTTCCCCTAACTCTTATCTACTATCATCAGTTTTCAATCACGCTTTTCAAATATACTATACATAGTTTAATTGAATAGAAAAGACAGGCATAAAAGTCGCGGCCGAAGAGGATAAAGAACTTACGAATCTGAAAATAGGTCAATCCTAAGACTAGGCTACAATAAAATTGGGCCAACTGTCAATTTAGGATGTTGGGTCAGCACGTTTTATACTATAATAGAATTATACTATAATAGAATTATGCTAATAAGTTTAATATGGCTAAAGCTATAGATTAATATTCGATTCTGAAAATACAGTCAGTCTAATATGATTAAAAAAATTGTGATTCTATTGAACTATTTGTTCAATAGAATCACAATTTTTTAGTATCTCGTAGTAGTCGTATTCGTTTATCAATTGATACGAATATTATACGAGCACTATTCCTTTACGATGCTTAATATTGTTCAACAGCATGTTTTGATATTTTGAACAGTCTATGTGTTTCTAACGTTATTAATGAATATTTTGTTAAATTCAGTAATAATATTAATTGTTTGTCCGTACATAATTATAAAATAACAACGATAATGTAGATTGTAGCTTTAAATTATTATGAACTACTGTTATGAAAATAATGTTAGGCATTTCATAATGATTGAGTATGAGGTTATTAATCCTGATAAATTAAATATTGTTAAAATACCATACACTTTCTAACAATTGGTTAGGATTTGACAAATACTCAGTTTAACCGATAATTAAATGGGGCTATTTCTGAATAAACTAGTGAAAAATACATACGAAAATCACCCTAAAAACTCAGAATCAGTTTCAGCACTCACTCAGCACTCTTTAACTAAACAAGCTAAACGTTCGCGATTGGGACACTTGTATCAATGTAGGTACTTTCAATTCACCCCTTCGTGAGATCCCCTCGAAGATTGTGTCGCGACGATCATGTTTATTATTTATTTTACTGCCTTCATCATAGAATAAATAATAATAATATTTGATGTTGATTTTTTCCCTGTTTTATGAGAACTCTTCTTTTGGATATATAGTTGTTTGATACCTAGGTACTTCTGAAACAAAAGTATAGTAATGGCTTAATATATTTATGCCATGCGGGAATCGAACCCATATCACTCAGTTCCTCATCCACTGCGTCAACCGGTTTTTTTGTAACTTGGTAAAATAATCATCGTCAATAAATCATCATAGGGACCGATCATAGGGACCGTCAGACTCGTACTGACTGAACTCCACGGTGTTTCTTCAATAGCCCTTTACCTTCCAGATTCACAGTTACCTGGTTAGACAGTCCCGCGACCCTGGCAGGCTTTGGCCTCTAATGGGAGCCCAATCAGATTGCTGATAGCTCTTCGAGGCACGCGTGGAACACGACGTGCCGTCGACTCAAGCATGGTCCATAATCGGACGGCGAGTCGCCCGTTACTCGCCGTCCGCATGCCTGATAGGGGTCCCGTGCCGTCTAATTTGCACTAGAATAATGTAAATTTGTTTGAATGTAGTACAGCGTCCATTATCCAGGCCTGGTGGCGTACCAAGACGTCTTAAACCGTGAGTGGTTCAGCTCAGAGAACGAGATAGCGCTAGACGACTTGTATAGCTTTGTCTCTTTCCCACAGCCTAAAGACTCACGCTTTATGACGGTAGGCCACCAGATGATGAGTTGGAAACAAAAGACACGCATACGTGCTGTTTGTTGCAAGTCGCAGTACCCGAAGCTGTGAACGTTGCTTTATTCTTGTCACAACAAATAGTACAAATTCTCAAAGAGATTTAGAAATCAAATTGGGTAATTATTACGAGACCTGTTGTTTGAACTCTTTGAAATGTTTATGTCAGGAATTTCAACATGGTATTTGAAGCTGAATGGCTGTTAAATAATTATGACTGATGTTCGAGCGGTTGAGACACCACCTGTCGCTGTTTATCCGTCATCTGTTGGTCCTCCATTCACAAAATATCTCACTTAATTTAACTTTTAATATTTTAACAAATATTCACCAAAATAACTAATGATTACAATAATAATTAATGATTAAATAACGGAGGGAAAATAGTTAAACTTTACTCTAAAGCCAATGGTTTTGTGCATGTGCTTTGGCTGATGGTCGCATGAAAAGTGACCGTCACCGCCGCCATGACTCGCAACTCCATTTGGTGCTACCCGCTCTAAATTAAAAGTACCAATAAAGAAATAATTCTTACACCACATAGTAAAAATAATCGATTATAACATATTATGATATAATATAATATATAATGATGATTAAAAAAAATGTTAAAATAAATCAACTAAATTATCGAGCGCCGTCAAATAGATAGCTGAGAAGAATGATAGAGCCAATTATTCAGTCCCACTTGATGCAACTATTACCCTTCAATCGCCATTTACTTACCATCTCAAGATGGTTTGTAACTATATGCAAATAAACCTTCTAATAAGTTATCAGGAACAGATAATTTGGATCTGTAATATCCATCAAATAAGGCACAATATTGTTGATCATCGATCGAGGACAGCCGTCACGTCTGCTGTACAATTACCTCGGCAACATATATAATTTGTATTCTGAACCAGTTATCATGGCCGTCATTACTGGACTAAATTCAACCGTTTCATGAAATACTATTGAATATGTATAAAATTTCATATAATACACTGATTGTGTTATTTGTAAGCGTGGTCAGTGTTGATAACTAGTAGATAAAGAGTATATTTTCATGTGTTTAGCGTGATTTTGTAGTTTATTAAAAGTATTTTTCTCTGTTTGTAATTTGTTTCAATTTAAATAAAATTCTGTTACAGTTCAGTGTAAAGTTAAGTGGAAACACGTTTTTTTTTTCAATTTTATACCTTAATAATCACTTATACTCAGCTTTGTCCTCTAGATTAGCATATGAGATTACATAAAGATTGAGTCGGCAGCAAATTGCTACGCTCGCCGCTGCCGCGCTGAGTCTACGATTGCGTAGTAAAACAGGCCTACGCGTGCTACGACGTAGCACTTCTACAGCGTGTGACTAAATCAGGATGCATAGTATTGTATTTTTTTTACCGACTTCAAAAAAAAAAGGAAGTTATCAATTCGACCCCTATGTATTTTAAATGTTTTTTTTTAGTTTTTGATAATTATTATGAAGTGAAAGAAGACAAGTACATTTTTATTAATTTGTAAAAGGATAACGATACATTTTTAAAAAGATAAGAATGATGTAATTTTTTTTAATAGATATCGGAAAGAAATAGTTTCTATCAGTTTTAGGCTAACAATTAACCTGCAACCCAAAAAGAAACCATAGCAACTATCGATCAACCCTCACCTCTCTGCACATAATGAAAAGAAAATTCGGATTAAAAATCGCCAAGGCGTGCTTGAATTTATTTTTCACACGGCAAAATTGCCACCGGTCTCTCTTCCTTCCTCCTAGGTATATAAATAGCATGAAAGTCGGCGAGCCACCTCGATTTCATGAATTTTTGTGGCTTCATATTTTGTGACAAATAGTTAGCGGGATGCGGGATGCGGGACGCGAGATGTGGCGAGCAGAGGGTTGAAATTGCCTCCGTATATAGCACGCACAACGCCACACCGCATCGAATTTGTCCGTGTATGCATTTTTAAATGAAATATTGACGCGGGAGATGAAATAAATTTAAATTATGTGTTGTTCGTGTTAGCCGCCGTTTTGAAGATTCTACATAAAATTTTGGGAAGGTAGTTTTGGCGTTTTAGGTCAGAATGGCGCTATACTCAGTGGAGGTCTAATAAAATAGCTCCATTTTTTTTTTAATTTACATTAAACTGGACAAGCTACATAAATCTGGTACCTACATAATAAATATCTGGAACTTCAAAGATTTCCACGCACTTTGGATAACCATGCTTTTCATCTGAAATTAAGTAGGTATACAATATGCGACAGAATTTATAAGCGACGGATTCTTCCATTGGGTGTACTATTATCTAACCTTCAGGAATTCATAGGTCATGTGAGAACAAAATACAATTAATACTGCGCTCCACATTTTGATTTATTCCTACATTTTCGTTTGTCACAAATACAAGTTACCTTTTTAATGTAAAAAAAAACCATTACAAAAAATCCTCGTAAGTAACACACAACATTGTCGTCAACACTCAAAACCGATTAAAAAAAAACTCCCACATTCATTCTGCAACACAAACAAAACAACTTCAGAAACTCCGCTCACTCATCATGTGAACTATAAACAAAGCTTTCTTTCTTTACAAAATACTTCATTCACTCACTCGTTGCCACGCTCATTACCGTTCCGTGACGTCACATGACATTTTTTTCGTCACTTATAAGCATTTATCATGCTTTATCTTCGGGGTGTGTTCACAAACATCCGGAGAAGATTATGTAGTCGGATAAGAATGATTACGGGTGTGTAATGAGTTGTGACGATAAAATAACTCGGCTGTCAGCAAGTACGAGCTACGTCGTACGTCTTTTTTGTTAATTAGCATTTTTGTTTATGTTGAGAAAGGATAGATTGCTTCTATGGCATAGAAAAACTGTTCGTACATAACATATGCGTCTTTGATGGCTTTTTTTTTTAACGTGGTAAAATCATCTAATGAGTCCTCCCACCCCGGGCAGGGCAGGAGGGACTGTCAGACTCGTACTGACTAAAATCCACGGTGTCCTTCAATAGCCCTTTATGTTCCGAGGTCACGGTGATGGAATAAGTCCCGCGACCCCGGCAGGCTTTGGCCCTCTGAGAGGGGGCCCCATCATTATGCTGACGCTCTTTGAGGCGCGCGTGGGACACAACGCGCCGTCGACCCGGGCATGGTCCATGGTCGGGCAGCGAGTTGCCCTTTACTCGCTGCTTTGATGGCTTGGTTTTTTTTACGTGATAAAATCATCGAATGAGTCCTTTCACCCAGGGCATGGTTCGCTCAGCGGCTGAACGATTGAGTGTTGTGCTGCTTGTCGCGGTTTCAATTTCCACACGGCACTAATATGTGATCTGGTGGGTCTCTTTGTGTTTATGACTAAATATTTGTAAACGCACCTGCAGTACAGGAGGGGTGCGTCTCATTTCATATAAAGTTATTTGATATATTTTCATTTCAATAACGTTCACATGATATAGTCAACGTGAGATATACCAACAGTTGATATAATTTCTTTACACATAATGTTTGTGTTACTCTAAAACTCATTTCATATAATTTTATTTGATATAACGTTTATTTAAGCGAAAATCATTACATTTAACGTTTGAAACATATAATTTAACGTTTAAACTATTTGCTTTGGTGACTTTGACTTATCCTTTGAACTTTGATTGTTTGCCTTCACTATTGCTATTGTTATTAGAAAAAATTTGTATCCAAGAGCGAGCGAAGCGAGCTCGGGTCCTGGGACACCAAGGTTACTTTAAACCTTGCACCCAGAAATCGGAGCCCCGCGAAGCGGGGCTCCGTCGAGCCAGCATGACAGGTAGTAATCAGTTATTTGACCTAGGATGCAAGAGCGAGCGAAACGAGCTCGAGACTTGGGGCACCCCGACACGGACAGGTTAGGTTCGAAGGGGATGGCGGGGTCTGAAAGACCCCGCCATCCCCTTCGTGTTAGGTTACTTTAAACCCCTTACGCAGAAAAAGGAGCCCCGCGAAGCGGGGCTCCGTCGAACATTCATGGCAGGTGGTACTATTACTAGGTACATCAGTGTTAGATTACTTGCCAGGATGAAAACAAAATTAGAACAAATAAGTTTTATGTCTTTTGAGTGATATACAAAACGAATTTATATTCATTGATTGTTATGCTTATAGAAATTAGTCATTATAAAATTATGTCAATCGTTTATTATATTAAATTAACAGATCGTTATATCAAATAAAATTATATATTCAGTTGTTATCTCTTGTAAATTTTAGAGATTTTGTAGTTATATCATATATTACTTACCCGTACAGGAGAACATCCCAGTTCTCTTTTTGGGATTGGTAAATTCATCAATTGATTCCTTCCTCCCTGGATGAAGTAGAATGGGCTGACAGACTCTTCCAAAATTTACGGCACGTTTGGCGCAGTGGCCGTGTGTCACGGGTTCGATCCCCGCACGGAACAAATATTTGTATGATCTGCAAGTAGTTGTTCCGGTTCTGGGTGTTTGTGTGTATGTGAGTTTAGGAGAATAGGAGAAAACACTAGAGTGGGGCAACGTTTAAAAAAAAAACTACCCATATTCACTCAATTTTCCTTTACGTTCTAGGGTCACGGTATCTTGCTTTAGACAGTGCTGCGACACTGGCAGGCAGAAATTGCTAGAACTGCAAGATTAAAAAAAATCTAGATCACTAACGCAAATAAAGAGAAAAAGATTACTTTTATTTTATTTTGTTATTAGGCACTATTTCTTCGCATTATTTCTTTAGTAAGTGCGTGCAAAACAAGGGCGTGTCGCTAGTATAAATAAAACGTACTTCTTTATTTCATCAAAGCCACAGTTATCTAATGTGAACGTCTATTTGTTATCTAGCTCCTGAAATGTTCAGCACATCACAACTTTACGTCACCCCCGGGATGTTTTGTTAGAATGATGATACCACAAAATGTCCATTACGATAACATATTGTTTGTAATGTAATCTACAGTAAAATGGCTGTAATGTATGTCGGAGTTAATGTTATTTTATTTATTATTGACTACAAATAATAATGTACAATCGTTTCTGATGTTATCATGCACTTAACTACATATTCATCGAAGAGTAACGCTGTACTTCTGTCTGTCTGTCCATCCCTTCGTCTGGCACCAGGCTATGTCTCAAGAACCGTGGTAGTTAGAGAGTAGAAGTAAAAAACAGATGTTATTTTTGTCGTTTATACCGTTCGTGCGTGAGTTCGACTTGCTCTTGGCCGTTTTTTTTTATTATAGAAGATAGAAGTGTGACACAAACGCCTAAAGCTTTTCAATGTCTTGTTTTTAATTGCAAATTAAAACTAAAAAATACAATTATCTACCTTATGAGGTCCATAAAAATATTCTGAATCAAATCTAACACAAAAACAAACAGCAATACATCTACGTACCGCACTAAATCATTGAAAGCGAGGTATTTACATAACATACTAGCGTCATCCTGTATAAGGTCACTGTCCCAACGTTAGCTAGAAAGCGATTAGCGGTCGATTATTTTCGATAAGTAAATAGACAATAATTGAAAATCTTATGAGAGAGGTACATACAATATAATTCAATATTTAACACTAGGCACAGATTACCGGGCACGCCGCAATTGCGGCGGTAAGACCCCTCTTTGAGGAGTCGCTGGAGAGACGTCACGGCGTCCTGACCTATCGGATGATGCAGGTCCTCACCGGACACGGAAGTTTCGGGAGGTACCTGTGCCTGATGGGGAAGGAGGAAACGCCCGGGTGCCACCACCGCGAAGATCGCCCGGAGGACACAGTAGAGCATACGGTGCAAGACTGCCCAGCTTGGGCGGTGCACCGACGTGTCCTCACGGCGGCGATAGGCGGAGACCTCTCGCGCCCGGCATTGGTTGCGGCCATGCTGCGGGGCGAGACGGAGTGGGAAGCGGTCAGCTCCTTCTGCGAGGCAGTAATGCTCGTGAAGGAGGAGGCGGGCCGCGAGCGAGAGAGGACAGCGTCCTCCCTCCGCCCCAACCGCAGTGGTAGGCGCCCGCGGCGTCGGACGTCAGCAGACGATCTCCGGCCACCGTAGGCGCGGGCATGCGGGCAGCGAGTAAAGGGCAACTCGCTGCCCGACCAAGGACCATGCCCGGGTCGACGGCGCGTTGTGTCCCACGCGCGCCTCAAAGAGCGTCAGCATAATGACGGGGCCCCCCAAAGCCTGCCGGGGTCGCGGGATTATTTCCTTACCGTAACCCTGGAACGAAACAGGCTATGAAGGACACCGTGGATTTTAGTCAGTAAAAGTCTGACAGTCCCTCCCGCCCTGCCCGGGGCCGGAGGACTCATTTGATGATTTTACCACGCTAAAAAAAAAAAAAAAAAAAAAGGCACAGATTACAGACGCAAACTTAATACCATATATTTGTAACAGAAACCCTTGTTTGTATATTATAGTTGGTGTGAATGTGAAAAATGAGGAATTAATTATTAATCGCTGAATAATATGAAGTGTTTGAAACAGTGAAAACATATAATCAAAGTTAATCAAGGAAATCCACTTTCTGCGATTCTCGCTTGGCACCCATAATTAAATCTGCTGAACTGGTAAATTCCAGCGAAAATGCAGCCCCTAGCCGTAGTGCAGTGCTCATTACTCGCCAACGTTTCTAGTTGCTAGCTCTACTTACTCCTCTCTAATCGCTTTCAGTGGGACCCGTGCCTAAGGTACAGTCAACCCCGCATCCACAGACATCGGGAGGTAATAAGGCGACATGTGTCAAAAAGTACCCCCGCCTAGTCTATGGACAAACGTTTTTCTGCAGGTATACCGGCTATGATATTTATAGTGGGTATATAAATGCGGGTTTTTGTATACAAAGGACAATGGGCAAATTTGTATGGAAGGTGGTCCATATTACCAATACACGTAGTGGATGTCTTTTTAGGTAGGTCTTGTCATAAGATTCATGAAAATAAATGTTTTTTTATTTTAATGAACCGGGTATTAGTACAGTCAAGTTCATGATACTTAAATGTTTTCAAGGGATTTTTTATTCTGGTATATCTATTTTACGTGTTTATTCACTTATGTATGTGAGCATACGTGCGTTTTAATCAAGACTAGGTACAATGGTACAGTCAAAGACATTAATATAATATGTCACCACATGTAGCTAGGTGTTTACATCGCAGTGGTGGATGCCTACGACGACGAAGTCGGTAGACGATCTCCGGCCACCGTAGGCGTGGGCGCATGCGGGCGGCGAGTAATGGACGACTCGCTGTCCGACCATGGACCATGCCCGTGTCGTCGGCGCATTGTATTCTACGCGCGCTTCTAATAATGTCAGCATGACGGGGCCCCGTCTTAGAGAGCCAAAGTCTGCTGGGGTCGCGGGACTTACCGACTAACCGTGACCCTGAAACGTAAAGAGCTATTGAAGGATAACGTAGATTTTAGACAATACAAGTCTGATAGTCCCCTCCCGCTCTGCTCTGGGTGGGTGGCCGCATTTGATGATTTTACCACGACAAAAAAAAGGTAGGTGTTAAGATGTTAACATTTCTGACTGTTCAGACAAACAGTTTACAAATCACATGTTAGGTGTCACAATTAATAATTATTTCGTTTCCCAACGTACGACTACCGGTCAAACAGCTACAGTAATATTGAACTATAGGTTCGATACCTGTTTTACCTCTGTCTATTAATATATGTATAGCCATAATATCGGCGTGCTCTACCGAGTCTGGATTGACACGCTATATAGGGGAGGGGAGGAACGAAGAAGTATATAGTTTGCCAAATAATTTTTCTTAAACATCTATACGATTCCTGGCCAAGAAATAAGATTTATCAAAAATCCACATGTAGTTTTCATCAAAATCGGCCTCGAGATTCCTTTGAACATTGCTTGCACATGCTCAGTTTAAAAATTCACCCTGTATAATGAAGATACCTTTGTAAACCTTTTTTTTATAAGTGGTAAAATCAAATAAATCCTCCCACCCAGGGCAGGGTGGGAAGGACTGTCAGTCTCGTACTGACTAAAATTCACGGTGTCCTTCAATAGCCCTTAACGTTCCATGTTCATGGTAATGCGATAAGTCCTGCAACCCCGGCAGGCTTAGGCCCTCTACAGGGGGGCCCCGTCATTATGCAGACACTCTTTGAGGCGCACGTGGAACCGGGCATGGTCCACGGTTGGACAGCGAGCGCATACCCGCGCCTGCGGTGGCCGGAAATCGTCTGCCGGCGTCCGTCGCCGTGGGCGTCTTCCACTGCAGCTGGGGTCGAGGGAGAACGCTGTCATCTGCCTCACGCGGCCCGCCTCCTCCTTCGCGAGCATGACTGCTTCGCAGGAGGAGGCGACCGCTTCCCACTCCGTCTCGCCCCGCAGCTTGGCCTCGAGCAATGCCGTGCGCGAAAGGTCGGCTTTGGTAAACAAAACTTTTCTACTACGGGGTTTTTAGACAGTCAATTGTGACAGTTCCTTCCGCTACGTTCAGAGAGGGAGGATTAACTTGATGATTCCCCACAAGAAAACGAACCTACCCTAAATGCTTCAGTTTTTTCGTAATTATGCCAACTTTCGGCTTGTTAGTTCGAAGCACACCGCTTATCTCTTATATATACAGTGCTGGTATGATGTACCTGTGACTCACACTACGTTTTTTCTATTTATTACTTCGTATACACAAAAATCTATTTAAAAATAATTAAAACTTTTCGACCTGAGTGTAAGTACATGTTACCCGATTACTTGGATTTTTTTAAATATTTTTTTATTAAGATTTGGACTATGAACTATCATAAAAAAATCATTTCATGCGTATTGGTTACTTGGACCATTTTGACGCATTGTTCTTTGATTTTTTGGGGTGGAAAATGACGAGTATTTTTTGAAGATACGCTTTTTTTAACATTTCTTATAGACTTGTGACTAGAATTTCAGTTATGTACTAGCGACAGTTTGTGCATTATTGGATTATGCAAAAGAAGAACGTAATAATCATAAAGACAGTCAACAGTCAACCTATGAGTTACAAATGCAACTATAAACGCAGTAATTAAACTTATTAATAAAAAATAGACCATAAATATTCAAATTACTGTTTTTTTGTTTGATTGCCTGTTGCCTCGTAGGTTTAGTAGTAGCTATCAAGCACAAATTCAGACTCCGTGGCTGCTACTGAGGAGTTCTTAACGTAATAACCATGTAGCACATTGTACGACCTGAAAGTTGAACCCAGGACCTCAATTGTTTAGAGGGCCAAAGCCTGCTAGGGTTGCGGGATTGTCTTGTCAGGTAGCCGTGACCCTGGAGCGTAAAGGGCTATTGAAGGATCACCGTGGATTTTAGTCGGTACAAGTGTGACAGTCCCTCTCGCCCCGCTCTTATTGTTGTGATTCTACCACGATAAAAGGACCTCATGCTCGGTCGCGGGACTGTTGTACGGGAAACTTAACCATGGTTCTGAGACGCTAAGGCTAACCGAAGGAACACGGCGGACTCTTAGTCAGTAAGGGACTTTACCCATGACGCGATTTTTCGATTTTTTCTACTAACTAAAAATAAAAATCGACCTTGCTACTAAGAAATGCGACTTGACGTCGTCGTGGCGATTGTGTTTTGTTTTTCATCTACTTGTAGATAACAACGTGTTTTATGTCATAATATGTCGCAGTGGTAAGGTTGATTTTCACTTGTAGTTGGAATTGGTCGAATTGCAATCACGTGCTCCACACAGGGTGGACGTCTCGTTTGATGATTTCATAGCAAGCGCAGCAAACTTGCGGCTAGAAGCATGTAGGTTTTTTTCATCATGGTGAAATCATTAAATGAGGGACTGTCAGACTTGTACTGACTATAATTCACGGTGATCCTTCAATTGCCCTTTACGTTCCAGGTCACGGTTACCTGGTGACACAGTCCCGCGACCAGAAGCATGTAGTTACACTATAATTTTAGTGGTAAGACACCTTCACAAATCGTAGTCATACAACGACCGCATTCATAAAACTGTACTATTTCCAATAATATAAATGAATGGCATATACTCGTACATACTCTGGTCGTTCATATACTTTCTCTGAGTAACATTCAAGACATAGAAATAGAAAGGTATTGAGAAACTGGGAACACGTGACGATAATTGCCGTAGTGAACTACCTACACGGAGCAACAACTTTTATACCGTTTGAAAACACCTCCCAGAAAATTTTAAACCCTGATCTAAAGGCATTAGAGTTGGTTCTTCCATGTGGTTCACCGTCGACTAGTTATAAGCTGAGTATCATACGTAGTATTGCTGTGTACAGAAATATGGGAGCTGTGGTCTCACTTATGGCGATTGTAAAAATGGTTTTAAATTGAGTTTTAGTGTTTTGTTTGACGATTTTGTATTTTTTTAACGAGTCTCATTAATACAGACAGTCAGATTGCATAGTGTTATTATAACGTTATTCCCTATTAAGCTATTGTCAAACAGACAGGGCGAAGCGAATGCGATCCGAATCCTGTCATATAAAAAAGCGAAAGCGGTCCGATGGTCTATGTGACAGGCTTCAAACAATATTCCATACATTACAAACAAAAATGCTTCGTCACGCTTTTCAGTTTGACAAAGGCAAAAATTAGTTTTGCGTTCTACAGAAGATCGATGTTCTTTTCAAAACTGTTAAAGCCTTATTGAATACCTAAAGTATGGGTCAATACCCTGAATAAGAGTAGGGGGGATTTTTGCTGTCCACTAATCGGCATTGGCTTCCTTAGTATCTTGCAGGGTTTCTTCTCTTGTACCTCCTTAAAGGTGGACCCGCTTTCTCTTTCTGGGCCGGCCTCGATGGCGCTGTCCGTCTTCCGATACCTATTCTTTGGAGAATTTTGTGAAGTCATCGTGCATACGGCTACCGTGACCATCTACGTCCACTATTCTCGTTTTAGATACCAGCGAAGTGTTTCTGACCTTTGTCTTGTCTTTCTTAGGTAAATTATTATTTATTTGTGTATGTTTTGTATAAATATCGTATTCCATGCAACTTCTGCTATTGCCAGCAGCGATTATACCGTTGACGTCATGAATTGGAATTGTAACTTACTGAAAAACAGCAATGTACAGACGTCAACACATCAAGCTACCAATCCGTCAAATCTTCCTAATCGAGTATAATTAAGAGCCTATTGCGTTTGTGATAAAGTTGGAAATCTATATAAGAAATTTGACAGATTTGGGATAGATTCCTACAACGGTTATACTGTAATATCGAATACTTCTCTTTTGTGAATGCAGTTGCATCGTGAAATTGTCAAGCCGTCAGTCACACTTTCGAAAATCGTTATCTGAAAATCACATTTTTATTCCCGCTACTATTGGGACCAAACCCTAAAGCAAGCGCTAAAGTAGTGTTTCTTAGAATTAGCTTTTTATAAAGTTGGATACCGAAAGACGTTTTCAAAAGTTACAAAAAAAAAACAGTTTTTTTCTTTTTCACTTTTATGATTTTTCTAAAAGAATCTCTAAGAAATGTCTATGAAGAAAACACGTAGTGTAACTTTCCAGAAAACGTTTGATCCCTGATTTCTATCTCATGAAAAGTCAAAGCAATTTTAGATAAAATACATTCGGCTTTATTAATGTTGAAATTAGACTCACAATTTCATCTTTCTTTTTCAAATGTAGAGAATACTGTAGGATAGATACAATTTGTTCAATACATTAGAAGGGAACGGCTTCCAAAGTCATTTCCCTCAAAGGATATTGTAACCTAAAAAAAAATTAAGGAAACCTTTTTTTACAAAAGCTCCATAGTCCGTTTCACTATGAAACCGATAGATAAGAAGCGAACAGAGTTCGGGATTAACACCCTTAAGATAAAGTAGTGGCGATCCTTACGAGCTACCACCCATCACTTACACTGAAACATATTTAGGATTGAATAAAGCCTTCGCCTTTGAAAAATATACCTATTGAAGTAACGAACCATTGATCCGTTATTTGAATAGCGATGGACTCTTGTAAGCCCAAAAATATGCTCATATTTATTCAAGCTTACACAATCTTACGAATAAGCTTGAAGAATAAAGGTAACCCGAGAGGTTATTTAACTATAACGTTTCCTGAAGAAGTCTAATTTCAATGTGCTTAATTCGGTGCTTAAGGTTCATTCTGTTCCCTCAATGTGGGTGTAAATTTACATGAGACACTTTCATTAGAGGTGTAAGTCTCTAGTTTAATTTACCAGTTGGTCGCTTCGATCGACCGTTTTCACCTTCAAAAGTAAGAGCGGACATATTTCTTGACTGCGTTTATAATCTCCCTCTGGCAAAACTAGTCCGCTAACGAAGTTAGTTCTAAGGTAAAGTTTTAATTGCTCTCTGGCAAATCTCAGTTTATCTTTTCGCGGTCTCTAGGAAACAGCTTTGTTGACTATAAATTCAATTTGAGCGAGGCGGAAAAGATTACCGCTTTATTTATGGGAGAAGGACAGGATTGTAGGAACAATTCTTGAAATAGTTGAGTGGAGGTTAGTATCGTGAAGCACGCTATTGTCTGAGGTATGATTCCGATCTCGGTAGCACGCAGCTGTGCTGTGCTACCGCACTATTGATCCTATGTGTATTTCTCTATAGGTTAACTTGTTATTACATTTCTAGCTCGGCAGCAATACCGTGCTATCAAAGCAGTGTCAGAACTGCTGCGCGACGGTGTCACCCCGCTTACTGCCTTGCTCGGAATCAGTGCGGTAGGCAGCACTACTGCGCAACACCATAGTAGCAGCAATACTACGGCGTGTTGCCGAGATTTGACCCATACCTTTATGTAAAGTACTTAAATTAGGTGAAACAGCGATAGAGGCGGTAGGCACCTAAGTCTCCAAGTGGAAACTGTCACAAGTGCCTTACTTTCAATCTCATGAAACGCAGGATGGAAAATTTCGTTTAATAATTTAAGGCCACGACAGCCCTTAAACGGCGTCTGCCAGTTTTATCACCTGAGAGTCACGTAGTCGAGCCGCGCGACCCGTTCGGCCCGCACCGTTACTTCAGCGCGGCTAATGAATTCTTACCTTGTTTACAATAAACCAAAAAGCTTTTATGAAGCTCATTCATTAAAGGAATCTGTGGATTATGCGAGAAGCCGCGCTAAGAACGTGACTTTTGAGATTTTCAACAAATTGATTCTGCTATGCTTCGATAAAACCTTACAAGCTAAGGGTTAGATCGGTTTACGCGTGCTGTAAAAGTATAGAGCGATGTTTACACGCTTTCTTAAGGAGGAAAAATGACTTGCAGTAAACGTATGCAAATTGATATTTAATGCCTTTACATTTTTCGTTTTTTGAACCAGCGTTTCATGTTCACGATTTCATGCCTACAGGTAGTGTATTTATGGACAACTTAGCAATTAGGTAACTAACGTAGGTAATGTATACCAGTCTACTACTGAACGTAATTCCTTTGCTTAGTTAGTTAGGTGATAACGTATACACAAATGAATGAGCGCCATCTTTTGCAAATAGACAAACAACCAGAAAAAATAACCTTTGACGAATGATCACCACTAATGACAACTACATCACCTTACCATAATAAATAACATACATGAAAGCAAAAACCAGAAACATATACCTCATAACAAGCTAATGTTCATCTCATAACACGACAAAACAAACAGAACTATCATGGTCCGCAAAAAATGATTCATTGTTTTATTGTAACATATTACATAATAAAATAAGATAAATTTATCCGGCGGAGGTATGGTATCGGGCCGGGTGGTTGCCGGGCGGTAGCCGGAGGGCTACCGTCGGCCACTGTCAAGAGAGACCTTATCTAAACTCCCGTCGACTAACAAGGAGTTTTAAAGCGCTAGAGGAGGTAAGATAATTTCATTTAGTATTCTTATTTTGGAAGAAAAGTGAGCATGATTAAGGCAATGAAGTGTTATGTATAAGACGATGTTAGTTTTATTTTTAATTTGTTGTTGGATTACATCTTAAATGAAAATATACAGTAAGTATGACCCAGTGTTATCGGCCCCGACTTACTTTGTGTAATTTATTTCATCATTCGCCACTGCTCTCTAAAAAACTGAAGTAAAACATCGTGAGGACATGTCTTAGAACCAAAATTCAAAGACTTATGACGTCTATCAACCCGCACTGGGTAAGCGTGGTGGATTATGGCCCACTTCCTTTCACAGAGAGGAGTCCTGTGTCTCAGCAGTGGGAACATTAAAGGCTGATGATGACTGAATGATACATTACTAAAATTAAAAACTAAACAGCATCGAGAAACTTCTTTTTAACCTTGCTTGGTAGTGTGCCCAAAAAAAGACAGTAGCGTTACCACGTTGTTTGGTAACGTTGGCAGATCTCAACTATTTTAACACAAATTCTAAGAAAATAGAAGCAAACTAAATTCAAAACAAATCTATATTCAGAAAGTTATCTACTTCTTTGTAACCTTTTACTCAATATATATTAGTACTTGGAACTTTGAAGTATTTTTTTGTCTGTGTCTTACGATGATCGTTGAATTGGCCATATCGCGATGTGCCCAATAAAATCAAAGAAAACAACGTATTTTTTGTCGCAGTTAAAGCAACTTAGGGCGCTCCGACTAGGATGATATGTGTTACGTTAGCTTTTTTTAATAGACCATACAGAAGTAGAAGCCCCGCAAAGCGGGACTTCGGCGATACTACTCTGTTTATAATGAATACAGGTAAATATTAATGCATGAAGAGGGAGAAAGAAGAAAAATACATATGTGTTTAGGTCCCTAAACCAGCAATAGAAAGAGATATGTTCAGAACTTCTTTGCCGAAGGATATTCAGGCCACAGATGGACCACAGTCATTTGCTATGACTTGAGGGGGAGTTTGTTAAGTAGTGGACGTCTTTTTAGCTGAAGATGATGACTCTTAGTAATATAGGACAACAGGTAGATGACATCAAAATGCAGTACGAGTCTCCTCAAATCTATTTTAAAAAAAGGTTGCACTCCAGGAGTGCCGGTAGAAGTGAAAACTTTTTTGTTACTATGTTTTATTTTTAATTTGAATGACGTCTTACTCATTTTCGATCAGGGTCACGTGACCCTGACGGTCACGTGACCCTGACGGTCACGTGACCCTGACGCGAGTTTTAAATTTTTTACCCATTACAGAAAAAGTGTACAACGCCGCTAAAGAAGTTTTCACTTCAAAAATCTGGATATTAAATTGTCCCTTAAAACCGAAAATCCTCTTTGTTTTACACGAATAAATAAATTCAGAATACATTAAAATTGTGCCGCGCATTGTACATTATTCATAGCTCCGGGATATTCTGCTGACTCGAAACGGCTAAGTGAGAGGTTGCTGAGTAAAATGTTAAGTACAATTAGCTGGTCAAGTATCCATACTAGTTTATACCGAGTGACTACTCAGTAGACTGAATGATTTTATTAATTTAGGTAAAATTGAGTCTGGCAGTAAAATTACTCAGTTTTGTTTTAGAGTACCTACTTCGGTACCTACTATTAGAAGTTTGATGACTAACTCATTGGTCGCAAGCACTACGGCTAAACATAAGGCCTTTTTTACCTTGGTAAAATCAGAAAATTAGTTTTGCCACCCTGAATGGAGCGCAAAGGACTGGCAGACTCGTACTGATTAAATTCCACCGTGTAGGAAGCAATAGCCCTTTAAGTTCCAGGCTCACGATTACCTGTTCAGATAGTCACGCGACCGTGTCAGGCATTTGACCCTATGGTAGCCATACACCATCCTGTCTATCGTATGACGCTTGCAATTGTTTCAAATTGGCAGTTCGTCCATATACACCATACACCATACTGCCTATCGTACGATCGATTTGACACAACTTCAAATCTGCGGCAGCGATGCCAACTTAGCAACTTTATAGCTAGATCTAGCTATTATTCGGTGACCGATAGCTACAAATTTATAAAATTGTAGCTGTCGTCATCGAATAATAGCCAAATGCATCACTGCTGCCGATTTGACGTTGTGTCAAATCGATTTGATGACCTATCAAATTGGCATGTCATGCCATTAAATACAACAAAACAATTGCAAGCGTCAAATCGCTCGTCGATAGGCAGGATGGTGTATGGCTACTTTATCATCATCAAGTCATTTTTCTGTCAGCTCTTTAAGACGCGCGTGGTACACGACGCACCGTCGACGCGGGTATAGTTCATGTTTAGACGGTGAGTACTACATCACTCACCGTCCGCATGGTTTTTTTTTTAGCCTGGTAAAGTCATCAAATGAGTCCTCTCACCCCGGGCAGAGCGGGAGGGACTGTCAGACTCGTACTGACTAAAATCCACAGTGTCCTTCAATAGCCCTTTATGTTTCGGGGTCACGGTAAGGAAATAAGTCCATGCTTGCGGAACATTACGTCTTGGATTCAAGTTTCTGGTCGGGCAGTGTTATTCAGATTTTCTGAAAATTTTCTGGTCATGTCACGTCACGTTAGAAAGTTATTTTGAAACATAAGCTTTCTTTAATATCTTAATTGCAATCTCGGTTTCCGACTCGCTTAAAATCGCCCTGCCGAGGTTTTTGTTAAGATCAAATTTAATTACCGTTTCACCTTCAACAAGCTTTTACTTCAATTTATCCACATCGAATGGAAATAAAAGTTTTTTTTCACTTCGTTTTTAAACTTGTTTTAATTTCGCTGTGATTGCTCCATTCATTTTAAGTGCTTCATCTAACTGAAGTGCCTGTTATCGTAGGAAAACATCATTAATTGCTGTTATAGAAACTAGGTAAAAATATACGTAACAATTTTAATTAAAAACTACACCGAAACATAATCAATTTAAACCATAAACTCAATTACTCAGTGATATTAATTGCATTGTTTTCGCAAATAAATCTCATACACGACACAGTTAATCTCAAAAAAACTCATCGATTCTCCCAATAAAATAGTGATGGGACACGCGACCGCAACGCCTGACAGAGCCCACTTAATTTAGTGACAGTGCACGGTGTAAACACGGCCATACTATGTAATTTTGTTTTACTCTCGACCGCTGATAAATTGGGTGCGGAGGAAGCGCGGCTGCGGCGAACTGGCGACCAATATTTTTCATTACTATGCTAATTTCATTGTCCCAATAAACGCGACGCCCCCACTCACCCGCAAAGAGGTTAGCTGTTTCACGAGCATTTTTACTGTGTCCACTGAAAAATTTGAATTCGCTTTCCAAAAGGTCGGGCTGGGTTAATTTGAAATGCAACTGGGCATTTTTAGTTTTTCGCCGCCGACGCCGGTTGCTTTTAAATGGCGGGCAATAAAATTGTGTATTAGTTAGTGCCTTTATTTAAGCTTTTCACGATTCGATAGTTTTAATAATAAAATTTTCAAATTATATTTTCGTTTGAAAGTTTTACACTCGTTGAGCTCTCGTTAGCACAGTTTTCATGGCTATAATTTACTTTGGTTCGCTTGTTATATTTTACGAGCCATCGTGTTATTAAATGATATCTAACGGGTTACAAAGCTATTTGCAGCAACTTGAAATGCAAGTTACATCTACAAATTCATGGAGCATGGACGGACAATCAGTTTAAACGAGGGGCATAATACCAGTAGTGCGGTATTATCGCGCACACAATCGCTTGAAATGATTCAATAGATCAGTGTCGGAGGTGTGGAGTGGCGCATTCCGCAGTGGGGTCACGTAGTGCCGCGAGAGGTCTGGACCCCGAGGTATGCGCCCTGAAACACGTGTCATATTGCCCTTCCTCGGACGACAATACTTAATTCAATAGCTATTGAAATTTTCCGACATAGCATGTTATGTTGTCCCGAAATCTTATTAGCTTATTGGGGTATACCGGTCCTTTTTCGTTTGTTCGAATAAAAATATAAGTGGTTATTGACTATGTGCGAAGTGGGTGGTGGGGAACGGCAAATCGATCGTAGCGCACGACGTGGCAGAAATGTGAATTAATTCTGGGCTGTCATGTGTCAAGTTGCTTTATTTTCATAACTTTCTTTATAATTTAATACGAAAACTTTAACTTTAACTTTTCCCGTTCGTTCTAAGCTCTTCCACTTCTCTCACATGCTGTGCTAATACTAATTTTTTCCCTTTTTGCTCAGTTTGAGGTTGGAAATGTATTTTATGCTTAACCGATTCAAATCCCGTGCGTATTATAATATCCATATTTTCCACGAGGAAGAAAATCGCTAGGTATAATATACACACTCACTTTTTACACTATTTTTTCAATTTCGTTGAAAAACTAGTCGAAATTTAATATCACAAAGATATCTTATCATCTAGTTGACATGATTTGACAGATGACAAGTCCTGAATAGTTGCGGCCACTAGGGGCGCTGTCATCGCGCACACAACGAATATCATACAAAATGGCGATACATGATCTGATTTTTTTTTACCCGACTGCGCCAGGAGGGTTATGTTTTTTCTAAAGTGGACAGCGAAACACAATAATGCAAAGTTGAAATATTTGGACTAAATTAAAAGTGATACTTAAATACGATAATCCACTAATGTTTTGTCTCGTATGCGCATTTTACTATTTTATGACTCAAATAAAAATATTCCAAATGGAAATACAATACTATTGTAAATATTCAATGTACATTTACGAAAAATAACGTTGGATTCCTAAACGAGAATACATAGGCGAAAACCATAGTAATAATCAACGCAACACTAAAATAAAACAAATTTTTAGTTACGGTACGCTTTTTATGGGAAAATATATTTTCAATTCAACAGTAGTTTTGTTTGGCAAAAAACATTGGAGTAACATAGCTGAACGGTCACTGGTGTATTTTTCAGCCAACCATTTTAATTTTTAGTGTTCACTTGAGTGTTTCTAATACCTACTCGTACACTATAAACTGAATTCTTTCTGTATTGTTTTTTTTTTTTTGTACCCTACAATCATTTTTGTGGTCGACAACGATTTTCGTTTGTTTTTAGGCAAGGAGTTGCATTGGTTTCCTGTTTGATTTTGATTATATTCGTAAAAAGCTTAATCGGTACTAAGCTTTACCTACCAAAATAAAATAAATATTATGTAATGTAAAAATAATTACGGATTTTCAAACGACTACAAAGAAGCATATTATTAACTCTTCTTTGGCAGCAAAAAGGAGAAGGTGACAAGAAAGTCAATGATTAATTTTTTATAGACACAATTTTTTTTAACTAAATGTTTTAGTAAATAGTGGTCAGATTTGAACCACTAGGCGACCACTAGTACTGGTAATTTAACCTTTAGATATAGAGTTACCTTTAGATGTCGAGGTCAAAGTCCCACGCCCTAATTTATTAGAACTACGTAGGCAGGCTGGTATTGAAGCCACATTCTTCAATTGACATTTTAATCTTAGTTTACAAATCAATTTACCTATCTTTACATTTGTCTGCCCACGCTTGTTTTTTTTTTCTTTGTTTTTTTTTTTTTTTTATAAAAAAGCCGTTGTCCCACGACAAAAATATGACGTCACGAACATTTCTTAGATTCGTAGTACCACAATACAGAGGCCTTATTACAAGATTTCAGGATTTTATTTACAGCGTTTTTTTTTTAATTAGCTGGTAAAATCATCAGGTGAGTCCTTCCATCCAAGGCAAAGCGGGAGGGGCAGACACTTTTTGACACGCGCGTGGAACACAACGCGCCGTCAACCCGGGCATGGTCCATGGTCGGACAGCGAGTCGCCCATTACTCGCCGCCCGCATGCCCGCGTCGATTATAATTACAGCGTACTTGAAGTATTTACTGCGTTTTTTGTATGTAAAAAATGCGCCCCTGCTGTACGAACTAGGAACCATTTTTTTCATAAAATTAGCGTCAGAGTTCCATTTAACGTTACAAAAACGTGAAAAGTCATGTTAGAGCTTCTATAAAGTACAATACAGTAGTATAATAGTAAAACACGTGTTACTATTGGTAACTTTTTCCTTTTTGTTCCAGCCATAAAATATCGGCTGTCTGCGGTGACGACCTGTGACGTACGAATATTTTTTTTTTGTTGCATTTTTGTCAACCAGTGTTCTGCATCATTGTTTTTTGTGAGTTAGGTATTCCACATTGGGCACCCACTAAAATGAGCTAATGGCGCCATAACAATCCACATACGGCTCCTAAAAATTTTCGCAGGTGCCAGGTGCCTAGAAAGACGAAGTGTTGTATAGATACATTAGGCGTTAGAGAGGCACCGCCAGGTGCCTAATGCGGAACTCTTTTTTGTCTATAGGTTGCAAATGGCGATATGAAACATTGTATAAGCCGGAGCATTGAAGAAAGGATTCTAAAATGGCGGCTTGTACTTGCGTTGACAGATAGTACAGTCAGCATATAAGATTTCAAATTAAAGTTTTTTTGAAATTGAAAATAAAAAAAAACAAGACTGGATCAAAATAATTCTCAAACTTAATCTAACAATAAAACAAAATTCAACAACAATAATCAACAGGTAACAACGGAAAAATAACAGAAAACTATAAAAAATATTCTTAAAAAATATCACTGAGCGCGTCAAGACACATCAAGACTATTTTTTTTCTGCTTACGCTACACGCGGGAGTGAGTATAGACGGCACTAGAGTGCGAGCGAGAAGACACGATAAGCGCCGCCATTTTAGAATCCTTTCTTCATTGACCCAGGTTATACCTATGTATTGTAAGTTTCAAACTAATCGCTTTGCCGTCGTCAAATTTTAGCCTTAAGCTATTGTCAAAAAGACAGGCGAAGCGAATGCGATCCGAAGCGTTTTTATTTGTAACTAGCTTCTGCCCGCGACTTCGTACGCGGATCCTGTTGCTTATGCCAGCGGCAACGGGGTTGTCAAAATCGATGATCTGAAACGTCTGATGTCAAATTATAAGTCAACAGGAAATGCCCATCAGACTAAACAACTCTTGCTAAGACGTCAATCCTGTATATTTTTATTAAAGTGTAGCTGGACTCTTGGAGTTCCACATCAGGTGTTCCAGATCTTCAATTTTTATACTACAACAGAGAGTGCTCATCAGGCTGAACAAATTTTGCTAAAACGTCATTACTGTACATGTTATAGTGTAGCTGGGCTCTTGGAGTTCCACATCAGGTGTTCCAGATCTTCAGTTTTTGTACGACAACAGAGAGTGCTCATCAGGCTTAACAACTCTTGCTAAGACGTCATTACTATATATGTTTAATATGTTATAGTGTAGCTGGGCTCTTGGAGTTCCACATCAGGTGTTAGAGATCTTCAGTTTTTGTACGACAACAGAGAGTGCTCATCAGGCTTAACAACTCTTGCTAAGACGTCATTACTATATATGTTATAGTGTAGCTGGGCTCTTGGAGTTCCACATCAGGTGTTCCAGATCTTCAGATTTATTCTCTCAGCAGAAAATGCTCATCACGTGGAACAATTTTCGCTATCGCACCATTTTTGTATCTCTTATAGTTTAGCTGGTCTGTTGCGGTTCTGCACCAGGTGTTCAAGTTTCCAAAATAAGTTATAGCCTATGTGTTGGCCAGACTTAATAGCTATACAACAACAAAAAAATTTTTCAAATCCGTCCAGTAGTTCCGAAGATTAGCGTGCACAAACACTGCTTTTCTACAATTTTATTATATGTATAGATATAGAATATAGATATAGATTTCTTACAAATATCAAATTGTCATCCATACGTCATTACATATCTGTCATTATACGTCAATTACATAGCTGTCATTTGCGTTTTGTTATTCCAAGTCTGATTCTTTTTTGTTATACCACGTTTTATAGTGACTGACGTTTCATGTCAAGTCACACGGGAATGCTGTCGAACGGGATAAAAAGTATCCTATGTCCTTCTCCTGGCTCTAAACTACCTCCCTGCCAATTTTCAAAATCAGTTCAGCCGTTCTTGAGTTAAAAGTGGAGTAACTAACACGACTTTCTTTTATATAATACTAGCTGACCCGTGCCCACTTCGTTGGGCAGTAAATATTTTAACTTGTGATAAAATTATGAGTGTGGTACGGTTAGTACTTGTGCTATGATTTATTTCCTGACTGTCAAAAGGAGGGTTTTGTTTTTATTGTTTAGTGACTGTAACTGCCCGCTCGCGCTGTCTTCTGTTGTTAGGCGCTGCGCATGTTCAGCGCTAGATTCCCGAGCACGGGCCTGCGATGTTCATACTCTTTGGTAAGCGAGCCGCTGCGAGCGCTTAGCGCTAGACTTCCTATCCCTTGTTACAGAGACATGGTGCCTTAAATCACTGAGACGCTGCACACGGTCAGCGCTAGATTCTCGAGCACCTGCGATGTTCTCCAGCTTTGGTTAGCAAGCCGCTGTGAACGCTCGGGAGCTACAATCCCCAGTCAGCCCCAGTGCGTGCGCTGTGGAGTCGTTTTGTTTTAAGAAACCGAGCAACTAAAACAATTTTATAGACCAACACGTAATTGCACAACGTCATCTATAGGTAAATGGATAAAACATCCGTACAAAGCATGTTCTAATGCGGTTCGTGAATGGACGGCTGCATTTTGCTATGATGTTCTTGTGATCATAATAATATTTTTTTCGATAAGGTTTAATATTTTGTTGTGTAAAAAATCGTTCAAAGGCAAGTAAGTCGAAAATAACTTATTTTAACTCATAAAAGCTACTATATCTGCTAAAACATAAAAGATAAAAATATGGTGTCGCGGACTTTATTGTAGAACTATTCAAAGCGGGCATTTTTGCCATACATTGTTTTCAATTAAATACAACTGTTAAGGCAGCGCATGCTAATAACTGTGTTGGAAGAGCAATTTTTTCCGCATGGCTTGACGAAAATTGAGATATTTCGGCTAATATGCATGATATCTTTATAATTTATAGCCTATAGCACTCACGGATAATGTAGCTATCTACCAGCGAAACAATTTTTAGAATCGGTTCGTTACTTCCGGAGATTACCCCCTACATACAAACTTACAAACCTACAAACTTACAAACAAATGTTACCTCTTTATAATATTAGTATAGATATAGATGTATGGAATTGTTTGAATCCAGTCACATAGAAAAGCGAAAGCGATCCGATAGTTCAGGAAGAATTTGCAAAACATAACAAACAAAACAAGACATGACAGGCCTGTTGGTCTAGTGGTTAGTGACCCCGACTGCTATGCCGGAGGTCGTGGGTTCGATTCCCACCCAGGACAAATGTTTGTGTGATGAGCACGATCATTTGTTCTGTGTCTGGGTGTAATTTATCTAAAATATGTATGTATTTAGAAAATATAAGTGTCTTTATCAGTTGTCTAGTCCCCATAACACAAGCTCTGCTTAGCTTGGGAACTAGATGGCGTTGTGTGATAGTTGTGGAATATTATTATTATATCCACTTTATTCTTTCGCTGTATGAAATCAGTGTAAGTACATGAATAACTCTATCTAATTCCGACCTAGCGATAGTATCACAAAACATATACAGGGTGAATTTTTCCTCGAAACTCCTTTCAACGTTTTTCGATATTCCTCATAGTTTCGAAAATAGCCATCCACGCCCAGTTGAAAAATTCACCCTGTATACAAATAACAGAATAACTTTTATTGAACCACAAACATAAACAACTTTACCATTTATTGAGAGCCATTCTCAACTACTCGAATATTTACAGAAGTGCAGTCTCCGCGATGTTTTCGACCAACGTTTTAAACGGGTCATAGATTTAAATTTAAAAGTATAAATTTAAATTGTGTGCGAGTTGAAAAACGGTTCCGTTATACGCTGGAGTTGCGAACTAAAGACTGACGTGTTTTTGGCCAATGCATTGCTACGAGTATCTATATAGTACAAGTGCAGTTAAAAACTACATGGAATGTGTTAGAGATTTTTCTTGTTTAGAGAAAAACATTTTTACCGAATTAGTTTAATTTGGCATAGGAATAGGAAAAAAGAATACCTTTAATTCTTCATTTCGTAAAACTGTTTATTATTTATTTGTCAATACATTTGTGTTTTAACAAATCATTACAAGGCTGGCCTCAAATCAGTCGGTCTATTAATAAAACTGCAATAAAATCCGTTGTGCAGTATAAAAGATCTAACCGCCCGGAAGATGAAACGTACGACTTTGTTTTATATATTTTTTTTTTATCAAAACAAGGCCTCGTATATTTCGAAGTGCATTTTAGAATCTAGACCTGAATCAAACCTAGCCTGAATTATTTTCTTTATCATTTTTACAATACCCACTTATTTGACCACCTTAACCAACCACGCATTCTCACGTTGTTGATCAGTCTCCAGCTCAGCAAGTATTTTCGTCTCAAAGCGAGAATATTAGAAAAGTTTTTCGATCCCCTGAATAGTGTCTAGTACGTGAGACACAAATATTGCAGGGAAACCACGGATAATCTGCTGGAAGCGAGCCAGTTCACAATATGTAAGCGTAGTTTTCAATAGAGCCGTTTAGATATCTGGTGGTGGAGGCACTCGGGTGACAATTAAGTGAGAACCCAGGCTATGATTACCAGTGTTATCGCGGTATCAGTAGTCCGGGAGTTCGGGTGTGAATGACTTCGGTTATCTGATTGGGTGTTATTGTTGTTGATTGTAATTGAAAATAGTGGTGGTTTTGTGGGGATACGATAACTTGACCACATAGTTATATTTATTAGAATCTGTATTTATTTGTGTGTATATTTTGAAGTCTTTATTGGTCGCATGGGGTGCTAGTGTTACATACCACATTACCTGCATATTTAGAGTTCTAGAACTTAGAATAAAGTATTTTGCGGACGCAAGTTTCGACTAATTTTGAAAAACAAGTAGGTATCCTTTTCCATCAACCATCGAGTATAACCGTGATGATGTATGTTTTTTGAAATTGAATTATGTTATTAGAATGTCTCCTAGCACAGGTGTTTTTTATACTTAAAAGGAGACCTCTATGTATGATTAAACATTGTAGAATTTGGAAAGAAACTGAAATAAAGATTATTATTATTATAATATAAAGTACTGCACGCGAGCGATTGCATTAATTTTTAGACGCAAACAATTATGGGGCAACATATTGCGGTATATAACTAACAGTAATAAATTCATCTAATATATTTTAATGAATAACCTACAGTAATTACAAATTACACATCGTTTAATTTCGGAAACCAGTAATAAAATAACTATCCGGTTTACGACACGAACTCCGCGAGTATCCGGATAATTCGGTCCCCGTGACCCGTTTATTCGTACCTCATTCATCGGATTGCCTTTATGACGGGAATTAGTTTCAGAATGTATGGCTTTGCATTATAACAAGGTCGGGTTTTGGTTGCAAATCGACTGGTTAAAACGTGCGCCTCTTTGTGCGGCGCTCGGGGCGATTCGATGACGTTACAAAGCATTGTGGTACATTTTCGGTGTGTTTGTGGAATTAATTATTATCTTGGCTTTATTAGGCTGTTTTAGGCTTGTTTAGTTGACTCGTATGCCTGTTATGTATTGTGTATTGGAGCTATTGGGTGGAAGTAGCGTTTGAACAAAGCCGTACTTTGACCTATCGCGACTTTTGTCCGACCGAGCTTAGAAATAACTTGTTTGTGTTTCTAAGTCAAAATGTACTAGCGGTACAATTTTAGAATGTTTGAACAGTGTAAAGAAGTACAATGAAGAAATTATTATATTTACTTAACGAATAAATTAGGGAAGGCTTTTATCAGCAAAGGACGTTATGGGCTAAGAAGAAATAAAATCTGTCAAGTCAATTCTGTTTTTTTTTACATTTTAATTTTTTCTCAATAGTGCTGGCATATTTTTACACGCTTATTACTTTACCGTGATTATTCCAAAACAAATAACACTTAATTTACCCAAAAATGACAACAATAAAGTGTGGCCACACACTGTAGGAAATCATGTATCATTGACAAACACACAAGTTGTTGGGCGTTGGGCAGGAAGCCCGGGCAAAGTGTTCCATCACCCGGTAGCCCGGGTACCCGGGCAGGGGCCTTCCGCACCCGGATATGAACCCTGTATCGTCGCGAATGCCCTCGTCATTTTAACGATCTCCGCTCACTAAGGTTTTTACCTTATTGCTTGTTATGGATGATGTTTATGAAACGGTGTAAAGAAAGTTGTTGTCATTGTTTTTATGGTTGAAATTAAGTTTTTGCTATCACCGTTTAAAATATTATATTATTTTATCGATCTAGTGCTATGCCCAATTTTTCTTTTACAAGTACCGCCTAATAAAACTAATGCTTTGAGGGAATCTGGATCTCTAATGTCATTGTGATTATACATTACCTTTTCACCTTCAATCTGTTTAAAACTCAGGCTTAACCTTACTGAATTAAAATTTTAGTTTTTTTTGGAATAACTAAAAAAAAATGCTGATTGGATGGCTTAAAATTGTTCAAGCAATTCATTAAAAACAACAATGTTGTGTTGTATTGAGAGCCTTTTCTCTCCAAATTATATCAAATTAAGTGGGTCCAAAAAAAAAAAACATGATAACTGCACTGATTTATGATACATTTGACCAAGGATAACACTTTCCTGTGTAAAATAGCCCTTATTTCTCGAAACCTTTTAATCACGTGCATTTATTAGGACAGCCTAGTGATCCGTTAGTAAATAAAATTACGTTAACGGTGCGTTGATTGTGGCATGTAAATTATATAGGACATGACAAAATGTTGTTATTTCACAATATATACAGTAATCAAATAAGGGACTGGAGAGAGTCTTTTTTTTTTTGAGTGGGAAAATCCTCACGGATACCCTCCGACTGGGGCGAGCGGAGGGTTATGTCGGACTCAAACCGACTAAAAACCCACTATTACTTCTTGTACCATTGTTTGGGGGCCCGGGATATGTATGAAACATTCGCGCGCACCCCCAAAGGAGAGAGCCTATTACCAACACGTTACACTTCAATACGAATCCACATCTTAATGCTGACGGGGTCCCCCGTAGAGGGCCAAAGCCTACTGGGGTCGCGGGACTATCTTGTCAGATAAACGTGACCCTGGAACGTAAAAGGCTATTGAAGGATACCGCGGGTTTTAGTCGGCACGAGTCTGACAGTCCAGACAGACACTCAATTGATGATCTTACCACGACAAAAAAAGCGTCTTAATGCAATACTTAAAAACATCGTACGGTACTTTACCGACTTTAATTTTAGAAATTTCGGAACAGATTTTAATGAACCTTTACACACATAAGCAGAATACATAATCAGGTCTGAAAAGTCAGTTGAAAACGTTTTCAAAATGTCTTCACTTGATGTTGGTCATCATCTGTCTAGCCTTTTTCCAACTATATTGTGGTCAGCTTCCAGTCAAACCGAATGCAGCTGAAAATCAATATCAGTATTTTACATGGAGCGACTGCCTATCGGACCTCCACAACCCAGTACCTAACTGGGTAATACGATACCCCATAGTAAGACTGGTTGTCAGACTTTAGAGCTTCTGACTAACAGTAACGACTGTCAAAGATCTACAAATGACAGTCGGGACCAACGGCTTTACGTGCTTTCCAAGGCATGGAGGAAACTCCCTATGACAGATAGTCACCCATCCACAGACCAACCTCGGCAAGTACGGCTTAACCAAGAAGATCGTTCTGTGCGGCGGTAATTATTTAACCACGAGCTCCTATAAATATACAGTTTTTACTTCACTTGATGTTAGTGAAAGCAGATATCAGTGTTCTCGATTTCACTATCAACTAAGTATCATTTGCCTGAAAAATAAAGGGATCACTATCGCAGAAATAATCCTATTTAAAACTAAAGGTCGAACGTGTGGGAGTTTGGTTTTGATCACAGAACTAAGTATTTTTCCACAATCTTATTTTAGAAATGCATTTAAATTATTTGTTACACGTGTTGCAAAGTTAAATGTTTGAATAAAAGCTCCTTTTAAAACGCGACCTAAACTTCGCTCTCTGTCTGTCCGTCTATTGTCAAAAAATACAATTTGACCCTTTTGTTTATCATTTCTCAAAGACTATCACAAACTTTAAGAGGTCGATAAAACTCTCGTAGGTAAATCAAAACGCCGAAAAAATCTTAAAAGTTTAAAACTTTAAAAGTTTTAAAAAAAGTATTAATAACGGATTGTTGTAAATTAAAACTTTTATTACTTTTTTTAATAAGCAATTAATTAATTCAAAAGTTGGTATCACGCACAATTTACTTTATTTCGTAATTTGTTAAAGTTTCTGTCAGAGGTGTCAAAAATATCGTTAAACATTTAATAAAACTTTGAATAGAGTATTAAAACTATTAATAATTTAAATTTTATAACGTGGCTGATACAAATTGAAAAATATAATATAAGTAACTATTCTTCTGCAGTGTGAAGAAATCTTTACAAAAAGGCAGAAACCACAACTGATACATAATATTCATATTTAAATAAACTATGATGGAGGAAGCACAATATAATTAAAACTAGCAATACGACCTGAATTCACAAAACAAAATAAAAAAATGCCTATACTAATTTTATAGAGATGTAAACATTATCCGTCATACTACTAAAAGTCAAACATCATGTTGAACACTTGTCAAAAAAAGGGATGGCTGCAAAATAACCCTTATCATCATCTGCCTAGCCTTTTCCCAACTATATTGGGGTCGTCTTCCAGTCAAACCAGATGCAGCTGAATATCAGTATTTTATATGGAGCGACAGCCTCTCGGACCTCCACAACCCAGAAACTGGGTAATACGACACCCCATGGTAAGACTGGTTGTCAGACTTTGGAGCTTCTGACTAACAGTAACGACTGTCAAAGATCTACAAATGACAGCCGGGACCAACGGCTTTACGTGCTTTCCGAGGCACGGAGGAAACTCGCTATGACTGTCCGTCACTCATCTACAGACCACAACCTCGACAAGCGCGGCTGTAATTATTTAGCCACGCGCTCCTCAAAAATAACAACAATGCAAAATAAACCTTATATCAAAGTTAAATGCCCTTTTTGCAGTTGACAGTTTTTTTCGACAAGTGTTCAACATTTGTTTAACTTTTTTGTGGTAAGACGATTAGTTTCTTTGTACAAAGTTAATTGTTGGAACTACAGAACCGATTTTAAAAATCACTCAGGAATAATGTAGCTTTCTACTAGTGAAATAATTTTCGTAACAAAAAACAAACAAACAAAACAAAACAACCACTTAAAACAAGCCATCCACATGGCAAAAAACTACTTACAAAACCAATCACGAAGTGCTTACCGTCTAAATAATGTTGCCACCCAACAAACGGGGTGGGCCGCGTATTTTTCAACGTCATCGTATTTATATACCTAGCTAAATCGGTCAGGGCATAATATCCGGTCGGATGCTCTGTCTTGAGCGATGAAGATGACCGTTCTCCATCCCCCCCGCTCCCCTCTACCCCTTGCCAGGCCGTCGTCACGTGCTACTCTCGTATGTCTTGTCTCAGGATGTCTCTACCTTATTCTTCACACCTCCTTGCATCGTGATTAATGTTGAAAGCCATTTAACAACGCGTCAAGATGTTAAAATGAATCGTTCGTGAGATTTCAAAAGGATTTTATGATTTATTGTTAGTATCTGGTTTAAATAGTTGAGATTTGGCTGGTTACGTCTCAGACTGCAGAGTTTCGAAATTTAGCTGTTGCCAAGACTGAATTCACTCATAAAATGTTTTGATTTTACAAAAAATTTCACAGTATTCACATCATAATTAAATTTTGCTATAAAAACATGTAACAGAAAACTACTTTTGTACCAGATCTTCTAGCGAGACTTTTTTAACACATAACCTTTGAAAGCAAGTCTGAAAATTTTCAATTTCAGATATTCAGATATCAGGACCCATACTTGAAAATAGTTCTAAAAGGACACTTTCTCCGAATCCAAATTTACACAGATACCTTACATGAACATGACGACAGGTATCCGCCACTGTGAAAGGAAAAAATATTAAAATATTTCATTTTGTTTGTGAAGCGAGAAATTCATCTTAGAAAGTGTTTGCCCCAACGTGAAATAAAACTGCGAGCATGTTCAAACGTGTTTACTCGACGTGACTCTGAATATGTCTCGACAAATATGTTTTTTCTGTCGGCAAATTCGAAAATCACCTACAAAAGAGTGTAAGGAAGGGGCGAGAACGTGTCGCCAGCGGCAAAAAAAAAAATTGCCACTCGCTTATTATTCGCATTCTACGCCCATACGTGTCTTGCTAAGCCGATTTTTATTACTTTTCAAAGCAGATGCTTAGAAAAGTACAGATTAATGTACATAAAGGGACGAAGCAATGAGTGTCGGAATTCTCGATATTCTATACATGTACCTACTTATGTGTGCGTCAGGGATGTCTGAAAACACGACTGGCGTACGCTTCTTTTTTTATTATTCAAAAGCGCTATTGAGATCTCTTGAAATGGGAGGTATTAAGTATGGAAAAGTAGGATGATGGACTAATGATATGTCTCTTGAAGGCAGGTAACATCAGAGGATCAGGTTTCTTTGAATTCTGATATTTTTTGTTCAAAATAAATAGTCCAAAGAGTAGAGCCAAAGACTGGCCGAGATAAATAGTCGTTACTAATTATCTATTAAAAGTATTATTTCAGAAAGTACTACTAAATTATGATTCAAGATAATTAAACGTTTCTATTACATTGTTTGGCTTAATGCGGGCTAAGCCATAGTTCAAGTGTTATTGTCATGTTTCAAAAGCGTTCACAATATACTGGAAAATTAGGATTTCACTAACAACCGAATTCGCTTTATTTTATTATTAATTTAATTATATTATTATACTGACCCGAATTTATCAATTAGTATTATAAATATTTATCGTTATGTATAAACATAGTACAAATAGTACAACAAAAAAAGGATTTTGAAAATCGGTCCACAATTATTGGCGGAGTAATCGCGTAACAAACACGCAAAAAGTAAAGATCATCATGTCATCCAAGTAGCCGAAATCAATAAAAATGTTCACAAAATAAAAAGTACTGAACCAAATTGGAGGAATTTTTTATGGGACTACACTGCAAGTATACTGCATCGAACAAAAAAAGAATCACACTAATCGGACTAGAAACCTCGGAGTAATCGATGTAAATACATAAAAAAAAACATACCGACCGAATTGAGAACCTCCTCCTTTTTTTGAAGTCGGTTAAAAAGACTAACGTACTGTTTATTTACGTATACGAAATGGATGCTTAGAATGTCACTAAGCACTGACTTTGGCTTAGTCATTACTTAATTAGCAACGACTATTTATCTCGGCCTCAGCGATATGCGACGTTCTAAGGATCAGTTTATTCTTCCATGTTATTTTAAGTACATAAGTTTTCATGGTGCTCAAGTTATCATAGTAAATAAGTTTTTTTTTTAAATAATAATCTGCAAACATATAAAATTTAACACACTTTTATCATGTCCATATACTACGCGAATTTATGACTTCAAAAACGATTTCCAAACAGTTTAATACTAAACAAACAACCACTACAAAGTACATAGACCAAATTAACATACGGCTAACGATATTTAACCGTAGTCTAAACACTATCCAATCATAAATCGTTGAGAGCGGTCTACTAAAGAAAACAATACGGCGGCGCTGATAGGAAAAATAAATATCAAAAATAATATAGGGATGTGGAACTAATCAGAAATCAGCACGAATTCTACGTATTTTACCATATTCGTACTTATGACGTAAAAAGTGAGGAAAAAATATACAAATATACTTTTAAATAAACAAGACCTCACCTTTAAATAAAATTCTATCTCGATATAAGCAGCATAATTTATGCAGCTTTAAAAAAAATGAAAAGCTGATTCTTTTTAAAAACGAGCAAGTTTTGCAATAGTCGCGTGATGTGTAACATCCCACATGTCGCTTTGGAAATAAGTAACACAACCTTACCTCGACTTAGAAATAATACTTTCATTCATAGACAGACTTCAGAAAGGGTTACTTAACTTTGGTGACTCACCCAAAGGTAGACGTAGACAAGAACTCAATAGCCTTGCTCATCTATCCAAAGACAAAAGGTTTGCTTTTGACCTTAGTCTAGGTCAGGAGTGACTAAGACAAGGTCGACGATGGAGCGAGCTTACCCAGAAGAAGCCTGTTTTTTCTAACTTTGAACAAAATAGGGTTGGATGTGTTCGGAAACAGTCACAGGCAGAGAGTTCCACTCCTTCGCTGTCCGCATTATAAAAGACGTTTAATAATGCGGAATACGCAATAAGGTAAGGATGGTAATTTGCCGTGCGTCTAGATGTGCGATGATAGAAGGGGGCTGGTGGCATGAGGTCATGGAGTTCTTAGGCACACTCACCGAAATAAAATCTGTAGAAAACCGACAGGGAGGCAACCTTGCGGCGATGAGATAAGCTATGGAGCTTGGCATTCACCAATTTTCCGTTGCCAACGAGCCTCTTAGCTCTGCGTTCCACTGAGTCAAGAGCGGCAAGTTGGTATTTAAGCTGAGCCATCCCAAAGGTTGCTACAATACTCCATGCAGGATCGGACTTGTGCTTTGTAAAGAGTTAGAAGCAGTCCAGCCGTGAAGCGGTACCTTCACTATTAAGGAAGCCCAGCTTTTGACGCAACTTGCCATCATTGCGCCGTCGTCGCCGCCGCCCCACTGCGCGTCCTCATTGGTCATATCAAATAGCGCTATTTGATTTTATCAACCCTGTCCCACATTCATTGACATACTTCCATTTTATTTCAGGAGATCACTACGACAGAAGATAGGAACTAATGGAAAGATGTTTAACATCGAAAATATTAAGAAGGGTTATAATTATGGTATTTTTAAATAAATCACCCCGGTAACCGGGGTGTAACCTATTAATTTACTAATCTATTAGTCGGCGCTTTTCTGTCTTCGCTTTTCTCTCTTGTCTGTGTTATAAACTATTTCTATTTTAGAACATTATAACCTTGTTTAGTACCAGCAATATTAAATACTAGGTATTTCAACTATACTTAGAATATAGATCGAACATTCTAGAGAACGATTCGCTTATCCTACAGTTCAATTAATTTGTGTCTAGTAATTTGATTTCAGCTTGAAGCTTTCAACAATCTTGTTAATTTCTTCCATCTAGAAAATTGATTTATAATTTCTGTAGACGGAAAATAATATCATGGTTAGTTTAACGATTTGACTCTGGATAAAGTAATTTAACGTTAGGAGTAAAATGAAAACAGGGGCAAACTTTACACACGTGCGTCTTACGCCTTTTTCCTGCACGGGTATGTATAAAACATAACCTGCTTTGATCCTTAAAATATACTCGTTTACAAAAAAAAGGAAAGGAAAATTTAAAAACAAAAACTTGTTGACTGATGTCGGATTTGACGGTTATCCGATAGGCCCGCGATCCCGGCAGGCTCTGGCCACAGGGGGTGCCCGTCATATTATTATTGAGGCCCCGTCATATTTTTCTTTGAGGCGCGCGTGGAATACGATACGCCTTCGATCCCGGCATGGTCCATGGTCGGACAGCGAGTCACTCATTACTCGCTGTCCGCATTCCCGCTCCTACGGTGGCCGGAAATCTTCCCGCATCGTCCGTTGCTGTGGGCGTCACCCGGAGGTGGCTGAGTCGTAAAGTGGACGCTGTCCTTTCCCTCACGCGTCCCGCCTCTTCCTTCGCTAGCATGACTGTTTCGCAGAAGGAGGCGACCGCTTCCCATTCCATCTCACCTCGCAGCACGGCCTCGACCAATGCCGGGCAAAAAGCATGGATAGTGTGCAGTTTAGCCAGCTAAAGACGAAATCAATTATCGCTAATAACTAAGTAAACTTATATGACGTAAGCCAGCTCAACTCAAGTTTCTTTATGTCATCATCATCAGCCTATAATGTTCCCACTGCTGGGACACAGGCCTCCTCTCTTGTGAGAGGGAGTGGGCCATAATCCACCACGCGGGCCCAGTGCGGGTTGGCAGATGTCACATGTCTTCGAATTTTTGGTTCTAGGACATGCCGGTTTCCTCACGATGTTTTCCACACCAAAATGGACGCGCGGGTTAGCTAGAGACTAATTGGCTATGACGAAAAAACCAAGAATTGAAGTTCTGCCGGGAGACACAGAGGGTTTAGAATGCAGAACAATCTAAGGAAGGAGTGCACATACCTTTATTCTCTCCGGAGCTGGTGTTGGTGAGCTGATTCGGTGGCTTCGACTGGTGCTCTAAGGTTCTTGAAGCTCGATAGCTAAGAAGACACTTGCGAATTTAGCACCACACGGGAGCGCGCGACGCGGTAACCGTTTGTCTCGGATTCTGCGAGCTAATTCTTTATGTAGTTTTAAAGAAATATAAGATTTAGCAGGCCATTTGATATAAAAATTATCACTGGCACCTAAACAGAGCAAGCATAATAAATGTTACCTAATTAACAACAAAATTCAATCAGCAAAAGAAACGACTTCGACCCCCCATACATTTGATCAGCCGTAGAACTAAAACCATTCCATATTTCCCAAAACTCACCACCTTTAATAAAATACCAATTCGGTTGGCAAAATAACGTTAATATCGTGCAGTAAAATGAAAATCCCAATCAGTTTACAAATAATAATTATTTTTCACGAAAGTAAACAATTCTCTCTCCATATTACATACTAGCTGACCCGGCAAACTTCGTACCGCCTCAGAAACAATAAAAAAAACCCTTTAGACCTACCCTGGACTACGACAAACATTTTAAAACCAAAATCAGCTCAATCGGCCAAGCCGTTCTCGAGTTTTAATCAGACTAACGAACAACAATTCATTTTTATTTATAGATTATGTTCCTTGTACAGTAGGTAGCAGTAATAATGTAACCCATTATTTTGGCATAATAAAAAGTGACTTTTTTTGTGATGATATATATATTTTTATTAGCATAATTATGCTATCCCACTGCCTGGGCAAAGGCTTCCCCCAGTATTTTGCAGGAACTCTTATATTGTGCAATAATGTAGTAATGACAATTTATTGTAGTTTTGAATTAGGAGTCTATCTCTATCTCTATAATATAAAAATGGATCGCCAAATGTGTTGCTAAGAGCAAAACAAGAAAACGGCTGGACCGATTCGGATGATTCTTTTTTTGTTATGTTTGTAACCATCAGGACCAGGTTAATAAGGACTAAAATATTCTTTTTTTTTTAATTTTCTGTTATGAAACGCATAATGTATGCTATTCGTCATCTGTTTTTCGTTTCAACTGAAGTATCATAAGAACGTCTATTTGAAGATCACTGACAGCAACGTAGATGGCCTAGAGGTTATACGATTGGACCGATATATAGGGCAGAGGTTCGAATCTCAGGGTGGAAAGTTTTGTGAATACTTTTTTTTTGCTAAATGTTTTTTCATTTCAATTTTCAGCAGAAATTGAAAAAAAAAACAGACTTTTCTTAAACTACTAATTTTTTGTTTTGTTTTTGGGATGTTTAAATTATCAAATGATTTCTTTCGCTTTAGGTGAAGCGCAAAGGTCTGTCACATCCGTATGTCACAACCACTTTTTTTTCGAAAGTATAAGGGCATTTCTACGAAGAGGGCATTTTTTTTGTCCTTTTAAAAAAAACATGGTTAGAAGTTACATACACATCCCAAAATTTTTAAGCGTACGTCCCAATCTATATCCTAACTGGAGAGCATAACATAAATTCCGTACTACTTCTTAATTTTCCTAAAAAAAAATCTGAAGTGAAAAAACGGGTGTAATTTCACTGATTTTGACCTGTCCCTTTTCTGAAATCGAGCGTAAAATATTTTATATTTTTTAATGGAGCTGAATTTCAAGCAAACTTTTGATATTCTTGGGTATATGGATAGCTAACCAAGAGACATTGACAATAAATAAACCTGTAATTGCTTATTTTGTTATATTTATGGATGCGTAAAGATTTGTCCCAGTCTAATGAGTAATTTCCGTGTCATACAAAAAACACTTGATTACGATACTAAATACCCGCGAACTGGACATCACCATCCGATTCTTGTAAACTGTCAGGTGCTCCCGAGCAGGCCATGTGAGTGCATGTGTGGTGTGCTGCTGTTTTTTTCGATTTTCGAAGGTGAGAACCTGTTTCCGTGTCTTTAGTTCGGGGTCTTTTCTCAATACCGTGTCAAAGATATCTTCTGAATGTTTTATTTTTAAACATCGCACACCCAGGCCAATAAAGGCGTAAGTGGAATTCACTAACTTTACAGGGGAGCAAAAAAACTGTTTAACCAGGTATATCTACTTTGTTTTTGACTCTATGATCTATTGTTATATATCAAAAAATAGTAAAAAAAACAACCTTTTTTTTTGTTTACATTCGAAACACCTTAAATTAAATTGGTAATCAGTATTTAATGTTTAAAGTTTTACAGACGTTTTCCTTATTTATTTAAGACCAATCCTCAAATGTAATGTTTTTTATTCTAATCATCGCTTTCTAAATATTTTTAATACTGTAGCTACTCATGCTTACGTCTGTTACGCAGTTCTATACTATGATAAAATACAGAGGCTAAGTACTGCTTAAGCTCTTTTTTGCTTAATTTTATTTTACTTATCGAATTTTAAGATGCATTTACGGCTTTGTTTGTTAAAAAATAAAAGTAAAATGTAGTTTTAAGTCTGAATACGGCCTTTTTATAACAGTATGTTCAATTAAACCATAACTGTAAGTAATATTAAGTTTCTAGGTAAAATATATTTCAGTGGTGTAATAAAAAAGGTTTTTAGAAAATTGCACTTTATTATAATAATAGTCATAACAGAACAGAATAATAGTGATAAAAGATAATCAAATTAACAGTGAATTATAATTTTAATTTTGTAATTAAATCAGAACGGTAACTAAATAGAAATTCTTATTAAGACCTCAAAATATTAAAATAAATAATCACAACAAAAATCTTAAAATTATTTATTATACCAATTACTAAACATTCACACAAAAGAATGTTAATCATATTAGTATTGAAAAAAAACCCCAAGTGCCCGGCGACTCCAGCAGTTGTGCTGGCGTAGACGGGCGCGAGCACAGCCCTGTTGTCAGGGGAGCTAAGAATCTCCGGCGAGATATTCGACTAACCGTCAAACGACAATTACGGCAAATTACATAAAGGACTCCGGTACAGTCAACATTCTTACATACAATGTTCGGACGCTGCTGAAAGATGAGCGGTTGATTGAGCTTGTAAATGCCCTAAAGGATATTAGTTGGGACATTTTGGGACTTTCAGAAGTGAGACGAGAAGGTGAGCAAACAGAGGAAAGAGACGATGCCGTGTTCTTCCACTTCGGTGAAACCAGTGGCCAACACGGAGTGGGGTTCATGGTGGCAAAGAAGTGGAAGGACAACATAATTGAATTTTTAGGATACTCTGAACGTGTCGCTGTGCTCAAGTTCCAACTACGTACTAGTACCACCTGGAACATGGTTATTGGTGACTTTAATGCAAAAGTGGGACGAAGGCAAGAACTGGACTGTGGTGACACAGTTGGTAGTTTTGGGTTAGGAGATCGAAGCGAGCGAGGCGCTCGACTCACTCAATTTGCCTTTGGACAGAGCATGCACATAGTCAACAGTTTCTACATGAAGAAACCGCAAAGACGATGGACCTGGGTGTCACCAGATGGCATCACGCACAACGAAATCGACTACATCTTGTCATCCGATAGATATACATATATTATTATTAAAAATATTAATGTCATAAACAGGATCAAATATAGTTCAGACCATATTCAGACACCCATTCGTGTTAAAATCAGACTAGATTTTAAAATCCATCGAGCCTAATTATTTATAAAACAAATTAAAAGACTGTCTAAAGAGACCCTCGTTAATAACTTCCAACATTTCAACCAGGAACTGTCTAATTATTTTAAGGAACTTGAAATCGATGAAACAGACGCAGAAAAACAATACAATGCAATAGTTACCGGAACAAACAACACCTACAAAACCATAAAAAATAAACCCAGAAATAGAAACAAATTATCCTTCCAAAGTCTCGATTTTATAGAACAACGAACAAATAGGAGCACCACACTACAGAGCAATAGATAAACAAGTTAAACGAAGCATAAGAAAAGATCTTAGAAATCTGAATACACATTTGGTAAGAACTGCATTAGAAAACCATACATCCCTAAGAATTTTGAAACATGGAGTTACTTCCGGGAAAACCATAAATGGTTATGAATTGCACAAAGCGCTTGCTACTATGCGCTACAATAAAAGTCCTGGAGAAGATGGAATTACCACAGAAGCACTCCAAATAGGATCTTCCACTCTGTTGCCCCACCTTACTAACCTATTTAACACCATTTTACGGTCCGGAAAAGTTCCAAAAACAATGTGCCATTCAAACATATTCCTGCTGCATAAAAAGGGCGACAAAAGTGACATCGGCAATTATTATATAGTCCAATAAGTTTAACATCATTCTCACATCTACAAGACTTTCATTAAAGTAATACATAACCGTATAGATGACAAATTGGATAAACATCAACCACCTGAACAAGCTGGATTTCGCCCCAGTTTCTCAACAACCGACCACCTGCAGACTTCGAACCAACTTCTAGAAAAATACTCAGAATTTAATAAACCTCTCTACTTAGCCTTCGTAGATTATTCTAAAGCCTTTGACAGTATTAAACACTCCTCAATGTTTAAAGCTCTTGAAAACTAAGAATTAGAATCGCAGTATATTGACCTCCTCAGAAGTATTTACTAGAACAGCACCGAAAACATCAAACTCAGTAATGAAGGACCCACATTTCAAATTCAAAAGGGAGTCACGCAGGGTGATCCGCTCTCTCCGAATAACGTGGTAAAATCATCAAATGAGTCCTCCCACTCCGGGCAGGGCGGGAGGGACTGTCAGACTTGTACTGACTAAAATCGGCGGTGTCCTTCAGTAGCCCTTTATGTTCCGGGGTCATGGTAAGGAAATAATCCCGCGACCCCGACAGGCTTTGGCCCTCTGAGAGGGGGCCCCGTCAGTATGCTGACGCTCTTTGAGGCGCGCATAGGACACAACGCGTCGTCGACCCGGGCATGATTCATGGTCGGGCAGCGAGTTGCCCTTTACTCGCTGCCCGCATGCCCGCGCCTACGGTGGCTGAAGATCGTCTTGCAACGTCCGTCGCCGTGGGCGTCCACCACCGCGGGTGGGGCGGAGGGAAGACACTGTCCTCTCTCTCACGCGGCCCGCCTCCTCCTTCGCGAGCATTACTGCTTCGCAGAAGTAGGCGACCGCTTCCCACTCCGTCTCGCCCCGCAGCATGGCCTCGACCAATGCTGGGCGCGAGAGGTCTCCGCCTATCGCTGCCGTGAGGACAAGTCGGTGCTCTGCCCAAGCGGGGCAGTCCTGCACCGTATGCTCCACCAATCTTCGCAGTGGTGACACCCAGGCGTTTCCTCCTTCCGCATCAAACATAGGTACCTCCCGAAGCATCCGTGCCGGGTGAGGACCTGCGTCAGGCTGAAAGTAAGGACGCCATGACGTCTCTCCAGCCACTCCTCAAAGAGGGGTCTTACCGCCGCAATCGCGGCGTGCCCGTCACCAGCACACTTGAGGATATATTTAAAACTCTGGCAGCCTCTTGGGCGACTAAAGGTATAGAAATCGGCAATAAGAGGCTGACAAACCTCCGTTTTGCCGATGACATTGTTCTTTTTGCCCCTACAGCTTTTGAACCACAAACCATGCTCCAAGAACTGAGCACGGCTAGCTCCTTGGTGGGACTTGCGATGAATCGGTCTAAAACACAAATAATGACAAACAGCACTAAGCGTAGTGATGAGTATATCTACTTGGGCCAGTTAGTATCTTTCGAAAACAGGCAAGAAAGAGAAATCGATCGCCGAATCGAAAACGCCTGATTTACCAATCTCCCTAAAGCGCAAACTCATCGACATGTGCATCCTGCCCGTCCTAACCTACGGTGCTCAAACCTGATCGCTTACCGAGTCGCAGAGGTTCCGCCTTGGAGTCTGCCAAAGGTCAATTGAACGCAGCATTCTGGGCATCAAACGACAGGACAGAGTTCGCAACACCACGATACGTTCCAAAACGGGCATTCTGGACGTCGGCAAGAAGGCTGCCAAGCTGAAGTGGGACTGGGCGAGTCACGTCAGCCGCATAAACATTGACCGCTGGGCGAAGGCCGCCACACAGTGGGTGCCTGAAGATGGACGGCGCCGCCGAGGCCGGCCTAGAAAAAGGTGGCGAGACGAGCTGGATTCACACCGTGAGGACTGGTTCGAAGTGGCGCTGGACAAGAAAACTTGGAAAAGCTTGGGGGAGGCCTTTGCCCAGCAGTGAGACAGTGTAGACTGAAAAAAAAAACTTCTTTTTAACTCGGAAATACAAATCGTTACGTGCAGTTGTCTCTGAGCGGCGCGTGAGTTATGAAAACTAAACAAATAATCCACACCCGCGCATGCGATGTAAGGGTAAGTACCCAGACCTTTCGATTTGTTTATGTGACGAGTTCATGATTACTTCCGCCAACTAGATCAAGAAAGGCGAAAGAAAAAAGGCGTAAGCATGATTATTTCGAAACTGTGTGCGAGTGCACCCGTGAACATAGAAATACGGCTTTTTTTGTTTGATTATTTTTATTTGTGATGGGATGTAATGGGCATTATTTTAAGAAAATCGTTTTTTTATTAGGCATTAAAAAGCATAATACGAGATATAATTATACGTTTTTTGCTTTTTTTGATGGAACAAAAACCTAAGCATGATTAGGTGTATTTTAATGAAATTTTTCGTGCTTATGTTGGTTTATCGACTTTATTATTTGAAAAAATATTGAAGTTAAATGACGCCAAAAAATTTTTTTTTGTTATAAAACCTTCATTTTAAGTCGAAACTGCACGGAAAAAATTGAGCACATGTATCTTTACGTATGCTATCCAAAACAGCAATAAAAAAAAAGGTTGCACTCCAGGAGTGCCGGTAGAAGTGAAAACTTTTTTGTTACTATGTTTTATTTTTAATTTGAATGACGTCTTACTCATTTTCGATCAGGGTCACGTGACCCTGACGGTCACGTGACCCTGACGGTCACGTGACCCTGACGCGAGTTTTAAATTTTTTACCCATTACAGAAAAAGTGTACAACGCCGCTAAAGAAGTTTTCACTTCAAAAATTTGACGTATCTGCACTTACGTCTTTGTTGATGGGGGGGTGCGACATGTTTTGTTTCCATAGACTGAAGTTTAACTAGACACCAGCATGGTTGTTTCATTTAATTTGTTTGAAGTCGTAACAGTAATAAGTTATTTTGATTAGTACGATATTTTTTCAATTCCGTGGCCCTCAATTTTGTGTCCTGGTGTCCACGGAATTGAGAACGATGGTTTACCCATGTAACTAATCTCGGTTTATATGAGGTTTAAAGTCACTTGCTTCACAATGTGTCATGGTAAAGTAGTTTACGCCATACATTATGTGTCTATAATGTTGTATAAAAGGCTTAAAGTATCTAGAGTTGACGTTGCAATTGCAAGATCTGATTTTAGAAATACTACCGCGACTAGTTACTCGAGCCTCGGAAGATCGTATAATGATAGCCTATATTTGATTTTGATGTATAAACTATATTGCTGCAAAGTTTCATTAAAATACATTCAGTAATTTTTGAGTAAAAAATTGACCTGACTAATATACACCCGAAAACTTCGATTATGTCTATTACTTTCTGCGGTTTCATAAATAAAACTGACTTGACGTCTATACTTCATGTCTCTTGTTTGTAATTTATAGGTTTAACGAAAATGCTTAATAAAATACATTTTACCATATAAGTTTAATAAAAATGCTCATTTAAATGATTTGACTAAAAGTTAGTTAACTAAGCATGATAACTCAAGAAATCTCTCTCAAGGTAGACTCAATATAAACTTACATAATTAAAATACCAAAAACTGCTAAAATATGTTCCTGAATGTTTTTTTAAAATTGAATTTGTCTTTCCCGGTTACGTAGAATATGTGTAATTCTAAATTCTGTGGTCACATTTCTCAATTCCATGGCACTCAAAAATTATTTCATAAACTACTGGAGCAATTACTGGCAAATTAGCACCATTTTGTTTAAAAAAATATGCATTTTATTTTGGTGATATACAATTAGTCATAATGTGAAAAAAAAAATTGCCCACGGAATTGAGCAAAAACCACCGTGTCCGTAGAAATGCCCATAAGAGCTATCCTGTTGAAACTTGGTAATTAGATATATTATGTAAACCGCATTAGGGTGCCTTTCCACCAGAGATGTGCTATGTAGCTGTGCTGCGAGGATGTAAAAGCTGAGCCACGAAACTGTGTGACCGTTTCCATTGATGCTACGCTATGTAGCTGTGCGAGTAAGATGCGCTGTCACAATGTAGCTGCGCTACGCAGGGCCCCCGCTACCATAATTATGTGCAAAGTATGCAATGCACACGGGCGCCATCCTCTAAGGGCGCCAAAGTCAAGGGCCCAAAAAAAAATATTCAAAAATATAATATCAAAAATAATTTTGAAATAGGAGTTGAGAACTTATAGGATTAGGTTTAAGTACCTACTAAAGACTAAATATTTGATCTCACTTTTAGATTAAAACTTGAAGTCCGGAAACGTTTTACTTTTAGGGCTGACTGCGTTCGCTCTTCTATGAAGAATTACCATGTCCTATTCCAAAAACCTAAAAAATTTCGCGCTCGCTTCGCTCGCGCTTCAAATAAGGTTGAAGATTGACATTTGCTTTTCTTGGGCTCTCTTTTGATAGCTCATTTTTCAATTACAAATGCTTCTTATGTGGTCTACACAATTTAAAATTTTAAGTTTGTCTTCTCTAAGATGGTATGGCACTCTGGGTGTGAACTTTGCCGGGTGTCACCACTGCGAGGATCGTCCGGAGGACACGGTGGAGCATACGGTGCAGGACTGCCCAGCTTGGGCGTAGCACCGCCGTGTCCTCACTGCGGCGATAGGCGGAGACCTCTTGCGCCCGGCATTGGTTGCGGCCATGCTGCGGGGCGAGACGGAGTGGGAGGCGATCGCCTCCTTCTGCGAAACAGTCATGCTCGCGAAGGAGGAGGCAGGCCGCTTGAGGGAGAGGATGTCGCGGGACAATCTCCGGCCACCGTAGGCGCGGGCATGCGGGCGGCGAGTAAAGGGCAACTCGCTGTCCGACCATGGACCATGCCCGGGTCGACGGCGCGTTGTGTCTCACGCGCGCCTCAAGGAGCGTCAGCATAATGACGGGGCCCCCCTATAGAGGGCCACAGTCCTGCCGGGGTTGCGGGACATACGTATACCGCGACTCCGGCACACAAACGGCTACCGAAGGACACCGTGGATTTTAGTCAGTACAAGTCTGACAGTCCCTCCCGCCCTGCCCGGGGTGGGAGGGCTCATTTGATGATTTTGCCACGTAAAAAAAAAAAGGGTGTGAACTTTGAGTAGCACTTTATGGTTTCTTTTGTGTTAAAGTTCCGAGGCGGCAAGCTTTACAGCCCGAGGGCGCTGAATTTTAAAATACACCACTGACCTGCACCCATAAAAAAAGATAACACATCTTTGTAGCTGCGCTACAAAGATGCGTAGCTGCGCTACGAAGATGCGCTGTCACAAGGTAGCCGCGCTATAAAGATGCGCTGCCACAAGGTAGCTGCGCACATCGAGCTATGCGATGTATCGATTGTACGGAAAACGACCAATAGCATGCATCCATAGCACGCAGAGATAGCACGCAGTCACAGCACGCAGGCACAGCACGCAGCCATAGCACGCATCTTTTCATATAAAAAACACAGCTTAGTTGAATTCGTTTCCACCAGTGCTGTGCTATGTAAATAATATGATTGGTGGATATCAAACCGCAGCAACGTAGCAGAGCACATGTCTGGTGGAAAAGAAGCCTTAGGATATTCACACAAAAATTAAAATTTTGGGGGTTCCCCATACTTAGAACTGAAACTGAAAAAGAAAATCTCCAATTCCATACGTGTGGTGTGGGGTACCTATGGATAGGTCTTTAAAAATGTTATGGAATTTACAAACATCTTTTTTTTCTATACTGAAGAGTTTGCGCGAGAGACACTTCCAAAGTGGTAAAATGTGTCCTCCCCCCTGTAACTTCCAAAATAAGAGAATGACAAAACTGAAAAAAATAATTATGATGTACACTACCATGCGAACTTCCTGCGAAAAGTATTGAACGAGATAAAGAAATTAGTTTTTTTTTTAATATGTAAACATAATTCGTAAACCGCAATTTACCTTTTCAAGTTACAACCAACTACCGTTACTTGCTGCTACACGGAACCCTTTATGGGAGAGTCCAACTCGCCCTTGGCCGTTTCTTAAATAGCAGAATAAAGTGTTAAGAAAAAAAAAACTAAAAGAATCGACTGTTAGGCGGTACGAAGTTCGCCGGGTCAGCTAGTTTTTATATACAACATAATTTTTGTTTATGCGAAACCCGATAGGTCTGTCCAATATTTTTGTGTAAAGAATCCATGTACAAAATTTTAAAACCGAATCATAAAAAATCACAAAGTTATAAGCTTGCATATTACCTGGTTGTCCGTTCAAAAACATGCTCATTTCGGTACACCCGCGTAAACCGCGTCTCCTGTGTTATACACTCGTGATAATAGTTTGGCAAGGTACATAACCGTACGGTGATTGTATTGTAATTAATTGGGAAATAAAATTTAATTAAAACATTTTTGAAAAAAAATATAACATGGTGTAAAAATTATTGGAATCGAATCAGTTACTGATTCTGAACAAACTATAGAGGTTTCGCATATACTAAAAATAATGTTGTATAGCTTTTAACACTCGGGCATAATCCAACTTCTCATTCTTCGAAATATACATAAACTCAAACGGTCTTCAAAAAACCGTTAAACATCGGTTGAACTCTTGCCTAAAAGAACAGACAGTTAACTACAAAACGGCATTTGACGTTGATTTAGTGGTTTTACAGTAACACTTTACACAAGTGTTTGCCGGGGTCGCGGGACTTACCGAATTACCGTGACCTTGGAGCGTAAAGGGCTATTGAAGGACACCGTCGATTTTGGTCAGTGCGAGTCTGACGGCCCCTCCGGCTCTGCCCTGGGTGGGCGGAGGACTCATTTGATGATTTTATCACGATAAAAAAAAGACGGAAACCTTTACCACTTTGTTTATTAGTAGAGAAAAGTATAGACACAGAGGAAAAACACTTTCAATATTAGCTCACTAAATAAACAAACATATTACTGGTCCTTACAGTACATCACACCTAAATAAACCGTGGTGGAATCGTACCACGGCAACAGAAAAGGTGACCACATCGGAAATCCGGACGTGTTGCCGTGGACCCGCTAACTAATTGGGAGGAGCGGGTCGGATGTGAGGACACGGCAAATGAAGATTTATCATCTGACAAGTAGACCTTCGGCTGTAGACCACGATTATCTGTAAGGTATATTTGAACCTCTCTCGTAGCATTTTAAAGGGATGATTTTGGGCTAGTATTCCGTCAGTGCATAGTGTATCTACCTAATTTATTATAAACTTTGACGGTTGTCGCAGTGGTTGACTGACTGTTGTCGACCCTGCGCAACGTGTCGCGGCTTCGATCCCCGCACGAAACAAATATTTGTATGACCTACAAGCAGTTGTTCGGGGTCTAGGTGTGTGTATGTTGCTAAACGCACCCACGACACAAGAAAAATTCCTAGTGAGACGAAACGGATAATTTTTTTTTAACACTTGTTCGTCGTATATTACTTCGCAGAATTTGATCCTTATTAGCGGCACTATCGAATGGTGTAATAATGCAGGTTGTGATTTTTTTTTATAAAATCAACGGTTTCGATTCCTAGCAAAGATCATTGATTTTTCAAAAATCGTATTAGCTAAAACGCGGTTTTGTTTTCATCAAAATCGGCCTCGAGACTACTATCAGTATTTTTCGCTATTCCTCATTGTTTTGGATTTTCCCATCCACGTCCAGTTGGAATATTCACCCTGAATACTCACCAAGTGGAATCAAATGCAGAAATCAAGCAAGCAAAGATGGAATCAAGGCTGAGAAAGGTCGCGAATTGAATTTGGACCTGTTAATAACCCTATACTTATGATGATACTAAAGTGAAGATAACCAATGAAAACAGTCGAAACAGAGATGCACTCCGTCTACACACTTCCGTTACATTTCACGAAACAAACTCCCAAAAGCGATTGAAAAGATGTAATACATAAAAAAAAATACTTATCTCAAAAGGGTTACACTGGAAGTGTATCTTTGCACACTTGTAGGTCGCTCATAGTTTGGCCTATAACTTACGCAAGTTGACAAGCAACTAATATCCTCTACGTTTGTCTTTTACCTATCAAGATGCAAACATACAAGGACATACTTGGAAAACCCTCATCGCCCCAAGTTCCTTCAATATTTTGTCATGTGAACAAAAATGTCCGTGAATACTTACATCGTTACTGTTATTCTTTGACAAACCTTTTTCCCTGTAAAATCATATTATCACGTAGACTGCTAAGTATTTGCTAAGTATTTGGAGGAGCTCGTGGCTAAATAATTACAGCGGCACAGGCCGATCTTCCGTTAAGCCGCGCTTGCCGAGGTTGGTCTGTGGATGGGTGACCATCTGTCATAGCGAGTTTCCTCCGTGCCTCGGAAAGCACGTAAAGCCGTTGGTCCCGGCTGTCATTTGTAGATCTTTGACAGTCGTTACTGTTAGTCAGAAGCTCTAAAGTCTGACAACCAGTCTTACCATTGGGTTTCGTATTACCCAGTTACTGGGTTGTGGAGGTCCGACAGGCAGTCGCTTCATGTAAAATACTGATATTCAGCTGCATCTGGTTCGACTGGAAGCCAACCCCAATATAGTTGGGAAAAGGCTAGGCAGATAAGATAATACTGCTAAGTATTTGGCTGTACTATTATACATACTCAACATAAAATAGACGTCTTGAGACCGTTGTCATGTCTTCGTTTTTTTGCCCGTCTATCGTGGACGTCAAAGGTAATAAATCTTTTTCTTCTGCCTAAATAGAGCTATCCCGAACAAAGACTAAATCTAGCCGCTCACCGAAGTATGTACCACCTATCAAGATTTCCTTCGCTAAATCTTCAATAGGATTCTCCTTTGTGTTTTGTGTCACTTTAATTTTATGCGAAATTACCTCGACTAAGAAATGAAAGAATACATTTTACGAGAAGGGTTTTACGCTTTATTTTTTTACATGTCTGTAAACTTACACATTTTCTCTATGGGTGTAAAGGTCGTGTAAGGGAAAAAGGGCAGTAGTGTGCCCCCAGGCGGTAGGGTTGCTACCCATTCTGTTGTGATCCGTCAACCCGTCGTGATACAGCCGGAGGCAGTACGCGTCCTGCTACATCACGTACGAGAAAACAAACAAAAAGCACACAAAACAAACTATTATCTCATTATGTTCGGGATTAAGACCCGTATTTATATTATGGGCCCATTACGTAGTACAATGCAGTTAATTATCGGGCTGAAAAACAGCGGACCGTAAACAGCAGGATGCAGTATAAATAGCAGCTGATTTCATAGCAATTAAAGTGAGGGATTATTAGTCGGCAGCCGATGATCGACGACCGGCGTTGGGCTGTTCGGCCGTCGGCCTCGGCTTCGGCCTCGCTGTGAATTAACTTAATCACTGTTTACGCCGCTCGGGGGTATGTTACCCACGAATTACAGAGCTCCATGTAAATGTTATGAGAACACCTTGCTTGTTTATATTTTGGATATGACGTGAATTAAAGCTGTGATCTGTTTGGTTTGTAGAGTACTGTACTTTGTTAGATTATTGTAACTATTTAATACCCAAATTATACTCTAAATACACTTGTTTTGAGTATAATTTGGGTAATAAGTAAATAACGTTTATGAGTACGATGATAGTATGCCTTTGTTTGATTTTTAAATTAATTAAAACGAAGGCTAAACTAAGCTTTTAACATTGGTATACTTTTTCAGAAGTGAAGTTCAATCAAATTTATTTAGTATTTAATACTTCAAAGTTTATTAATTAGATCAAGACTAACGAGAAAATGTACTTAAGTAAATAGGTATTAAAGTCCCTAGCAAAACAAAAGCCACATAATGTAAAGAATGCACAAAACTAAGAAAATAGAAGATAACTCTGATGATATGTACTTTCTCGGCCCTGGTTCCCGGCGAAAGCATAAAAGTACGGCAAGAGGTGAAAGAAAAGAAAAAACTCCTTTAAAACTTGGCTTGAGCAAACTTCTTAACTACTGTAGTAATTGACTTCACACGTAATACGTCAGATAGATAGACAGATACCTAGATAGATAGATAGACAGATAGATAGAATACTCTTTATTATGTACATCTAACAAATTACGGGTATTTCAGCCCACTTTTTTCCCAACTACGCAAGATCGGTTCCTAATCTACCAGATGCAGCTGAATACTAGTATTTCACATGACGCAACTACTATATCTGACTACAACCCAGTTATAGGATCACCATCATCAGCGTATAGAAGTCTACTGCTGGACATGGGCCTCCCAAATTCACTCGAACAACGCATGTTCGGCCTACAATGTTCTCAATGCTGGGACACAGGACTCCAACACGCGGGCCCGGATGGCCTTTCCCAACTATGTTGGGTTCAGCTACAAGTATACTCGGACACAGCTGAATTGTACATGGGGCAACTGCCTGTCTTAGTTGGCTAAACCAGTTACTGATGGGTAATAGATACCTGTAGATCACCTTGTACCTTCAGACGTGTAATGATGGTCAAAGATCTACAAATCATCAAGCCAACGGGTTAACGAGCTTTCTGAATCATGAAAGAGCCTCAATGTGTACATTTTGGTCACCCATCCACAGACCAACCTAGGCAATCCCTACCTAACCTTGAAGGTCGATCCATGAGTCTGTTAATTATTTAGCCACGAGGTTCATTAAACTGTAGTCACAGCATAACACAGCATAATTTCCGTGTTCCAATCGATACACAAACAAACACAATTTCGGAGCCCCTTGTATACCTACTGATTTTAATTACAGCTCTCACATTTACCTAACAAATTTATTCGTAAAGTTGACTCGTTTTGAAGTCTTGTCACTACACCGTAAAGGTGGGTGCTTACTTAAAGTTCAATGTCACTTATAATCCGAGTTCCAAGTAGCTAGAAGTTTAAACTGATGTGTATAACACTTGGGGTCGAAGAGGGTATTACTTGGAAAGAGAATTTTGTTACACGCGTGGGCAACTCCTTTGATACTGTAACATAAAGGTAAGTGAAGGTGTGAACGATTAATGACTTCTAACCGAAGAATGTCAAGTGTCTCCAGAGAGAAACGTTCAGTATGAAAATGACTGCGGAAGAGCATTTCACGCGCCACAAATTTCCCCGTGAAAACAATCGTAAAACGTTTTTATTACTCAAACATTCGCCATTGATTCACGGGGCAAAACAATAAAAATACTGACTCAATCAACCTACCGAATTTTACGAGCATTGTAGGTGAGTGGATTTATTGTCAGAACGCCAATAATCTTTCATTTACACCTACACCTAAGAATGGAATTAGCCGAGCCTAACGTTTTATGACCCCTTGTGTATATGGAAAGAAATAAGCGCCCGGACGGACGAAAGTAATTCATTTAGCTCGGTAATATTTTTTTAATTACTTTCATTTTAATCAACGTAAGTGTTGGTGTTTATCCTGAGAGCGATTATACCGTAGTTGCGTCTCATCTATTTATATACCCAACAAGCTATTAAACAGACACCTTTCGTCCATAATTACAGAAAAGTTGGAAGAAATAAGAGGACAAGAAATATACCTGCATTGCAAGCATTTGATTTATGGCAAAAAGTAAAAAGAAACATAGCTAGCGCAAACGGAAAAAGTCGTCGCAATGAAAAATAATGTCTTTATGATGGCGCTATTTGAATGTAAACTACGATATCATGCTACTTAAAAAGCTGCAATTTACAAGAAATATTAATATAGTAAAACAAGAGCTCATGCGGCCGGAAAAGGTCATTTGCCATGATAGGGTGCCGGCGGCGAGCGGCGGCGGCCGGCGACTGTCCCTTGCCTCTGTTGTTCATTTTTCTTCCCCTTTTTCCGGGGCCAAACGGTAAAGAGAAACTTAATTGGAGGCTTTCCCGCCGACTCTCAGGCTCAATGAAAAATTACGAGCTAAACGAGCACACGCTTGGGAATTTTTCGCTCATTCTCGTCGGCACACCAGCGGAAAGAAACGCGTCTTTACGCAAGCCCCTTAAACTTAGATAAATGTAAGCTGACGAACGTAATTTCAATGAAATATACTGCTCATTACAAGAATTAATTTAATTCCGCTCTTTTAGCGAATTGTCTGCCGGGGCGTCGCGGCTCGTATAGGTGTCTTTATGAGCCGCTTTACGTGCCTTTAGGCGCTTTGTTTTGCTTCTTTTTGGGTTATTGTCTTTGTTTTTACGAATTATTACTTTATGGAGTTAAACAGTGTTTTACTGGTTACCAAAACTAACATCATTTTCTTTTTATTAAGGACCTAAACTATTCACCATAGATCAGTGGAGGCCAAGTGGTAACAGTCCCGACTTACTAGTTGTAAGTCGTGGGTTCAAACCCTGCTAGGCGCATTACTCTCACGTAATTTATTGCATCACCACCGCTCTCAAAAAGGTGAAGGAAAACATCACGTGGAAATCGGCACCCTAAAACAAGAATTCGAAGACATATGACATCTACCAATCCGCACTGGGCTTGTGTGGTGGATTACGGCCCACTCTTGCAAGAGATCAGGCCTGTGCCCTAGGCGTGCGAACAATATAAGCTGATTATGGATATGCCATTTGTCCTTGTATTGTTCCCAATAGGTATCAGTAGGTAACTCTAACAATTAACAATTCTGTATCAATTCCATCGACCGTTGCAGTCACAACCAGATTAGCAGTCGGCGAACAAGCCCAGACATAAGTACACATGTTAGTTACAAAACACCCCTAATTGGTTAACCAAACCGATGGTGGATTACATTGGATGTTCATAATTGCGCTTTCGGGATTACCCTTCGAAGCAGCTGCATAATTCACGTTGCCACGATTAAGCTAAATGCATTTAATGCATATGCTGGAGCAGCTTTTATGTCTTGTATTTGGTATAAACGTGTGATTCCATAGATTTAGTGAAGTTTGAGGTCTTATTTCGAACTTAATTTGCTTAGGTAAGGTGGGGTGTATTTACGGTGCTTGAAATGTTTATTAAATGGGTTTCGTTACTTTCAAAGGACGTGAATGCTGTTGAAGTTGAGTTCGAGTTTTCAGACCGCTGGTCAAGGATATCGACCTTTTTGGTGGCCTCTGTGGATACGTGACTATACCCACTTTTTTCTTTAGACTGTGGAATACCTTAAACCGATGAATAATGAAGAATAATGTAGATAATAGTAAATATGGGTCATGGAATAAGTATAAATTAACAATATTGTGATCCATCAATTTCTCAAGAAATAAATGGTGCCTTATTAACTAAGTACAACAATTTACAATGCTCTAAGATGAAATATGTCTGGGGTGAAAATAAAACTGTGATAACACTGTTTCGCATATTAAACTACCTTCATAATTATTTTTTCTGAGCAGAATTTTGAGGGTAGGTAGAAATATACTTTTATTTAGAAACGATCAATTCCTATTGCAATATTCATGTTCGCAATTCATCCGTACTGACCCTAGGATGAATTTGCTAACATGAATTTCTAACAAGTAATTATTGTTTAGTTACTTTTGAATGCGTTTGGGTTACCATAAGCCACGCTTTGAGAATGTTGATTTCCTTTACTGGCCCCGGCTAAACAATTATAATTATTTAGGTCAGGTTAAGCTAGGTACTTACTGGATTCCGGGATCACCACACTGGCACTTCTTTATGAAAGTATTTCACGATATTTTATTTTATTTGGTGTTTCCGCGCGCGGATAATATGAGCCGGCCGGCTCACGGTTTGAGTTTGAACTGGTAGTTTTTTGTAACGTCGTCAAGTGGCGAGGTTGATGCAGTTATTGTTTTTGTTACAAGTGGCGGGAGATTTGAATTAGGGTGGGGAATCAAGGAACTATCCTGTTCAAATTAAGTTCTGTAAATATTATGTTTGTGTGAAAAAGAAGTTTTTTTTTAATGTATGTTTAGTGTAAATTCACTGATTGAATGCAGATTTGTATAAATTTGCTTAATGTTTGTTTATGTGTACCTAACCTCTTATTATAAATAAACTGCTGCTGTCTATTTTACACAAATAAATGTTTTAATTACCTTTATCTACTCTCATATCGTAAAATTCGAAATACAAAACTCAAAACGAGTTTATAAAGACGTACTTTATACCATAGAGTATCAAAATGAAATTAAAAAAATAAATTATAACACTACTTCTCTAACAAAATAATGTTATAATACAATTTTTTTTCATTATGATACAGATTACAGATCATAGATACATCTATTTCATTTTTTATCTGTGGCTGCGCGCGCTCTAGATGGGAATGTTGGTATTTTGACGTTTGTGTTTTGGTGGATGACATGGTGGATGTTTATTAGTGTTTATTAATTTTTATCTTTTATTTGATATGTTCGTGTTCAATGAGAGTAGATAAAGTAGTGTATGTAACTGTACATAATTAGGTATTATACCACTCGTGTGATACTATTAAAAAACTCGCTTCGCTCGTTTTTTAAACTCACACTCGTGTATAATACCCCTCATTATGTACCAGTTACATAAACTACTATTTCACAAAATAACTGTGTTCCATAACACTTTTAGCGAATATCATTGACATGATGAGATACAATTTTTTTTTCGGTAGTGGACAGCGAAGGTGATGTGGATAAAATTACTTTTCAAGACTTATTTCATTAAAGTTCACCCTACATTTTACCTTCATAAATGATTAATAAATCATGCAAAGTAATTAACATTAAAATGCAATATTTTGCAATCTCAGTCTGCGCCAAAAATGGGTCACCACCGCCAAAATATAAACTTCCTTTCCGAATCCAGCGCCAACCACTGTCCTAGCCAAGAGAATCCATTTTAAATTTAGACACGTAGATAGCAAAACTGTGAGGGTTTTATATCTGCGGTCAAGTTCCGGATGAGCCACGGATGACAGGCCGTAGACATTTTAATTAAAGGCACCGGAGAGGAACCTCGGTGGAAGAGCTTTACTTGATTAAAGTAACTCTCGGTTCAATACCAAGGTGGACATTATGACATGCGTGTATCTCGTCTCTAGTAGGTATTTGATGTAAACATCCTCTTTCAATATAATATGGCTTGCGGTTTACTTTTGTTAGTTTATGTTGTATTATTTCTTTTTTTATTGTATGGCATGGACAATTGGACAGCCTTTATCTATACATATAATAAAACTGTAGAAAAATCGTTTTTGTACATCAAAATAAAATCCAAAAAAAATAGCTAGGGTGTTGAAGGACAACCAACAGAACCCATTTCCAGCATTTTTAGAATTTTTGTCTGTTTGTCTGTTTGTCGGTTTGTCGGTTTGTCGGTTTGTCTGTTTATTTGTGGCTCCATCACGTAAAATGTACGAAGGCAATGTAGATAACCTTTATACACAACGATCGAGCGTAACTTGAGGACTAATTTAGTTTTTGTTTCATTGCAATCGGTTAAGTCTATCAAAAGATATTTGAATTTAAAGTGTTCCAGACCCAGAAGTAAAATTACGGTCAGTTTACACCGAGACGCGCAGTTCAGTAGCGCGATCTAGCTTGGAATAGAAAAACTACATACCTATTCAAATAATGTTGTGGACTGGAGTGGAGTGGTTTGGAGTGGAGTAGAGTAGAGTAGAGTTAAGTAGAGTGTAATGGAATAGAATGGGATGGTTTGGGATGGAATGGAAAGAAAGAAAAGGTTTTTATTAGACTCACACTAGAATGGGAATGAGTGCGATGTAGTGAGATGGAGTGGGATGGAGTGGGATGGAGTGGGATGGAGTGGGATGGAGTGGGATGGAGTGGGATGGAGTGGGATGGAGTGAGATGGAGTGGGATGGAGTGGGATGGAATCGGATGGAGTGGGATGGAGTGGGATGGATTAGGATAGAGTGGGATGTAGTGGGATGGAGTGGGTTGGAGTGGGATGGAGTGGGTTGGAGTGGGTTGGAGTGGGATGGAGTGGGATGGAGTGGGATGGAGTGGGATGCAGTGGGATGGAGTGGGATGAAGAAGGATGGAGTGGAATGGAGTGGGATTCTGTGGGATGGAGTGGGATGGAGTGGGATGGAGTGGGATGGAGTGGGATGGAGTGGGATGGAGTGGGATGGAATGGGATGGAGTGGGATGTAGTGGGATGGAGTGGGTTGGAGTGGGATGGAGTGGGTTGGAGTGGGATGGAATGGGTTGGAGTGGGATGGAGTGGGATGGATTAGGATGGAGTGGGACTGAGTGGGATGGAGTGAGATGGATTGGGATGCAGCGGGATGGAGTGGGATGGATTAGGATGGAGTGGGATGGAGTAGGATGAAATGGGCTGGAGGGGGATGGAGTGGGATGGAGTGGGATTGAGTGGGATGGAGTGGGATGGAGTGGGATGTAGTGGGATGGAGTGGGATGGAGTGGGATGGAGTGGGTTGTAGTGGGATGGAGTGGGATGGAGTGGGACTGAGTGGGATGGATTAGGATGGAGTGGGACTGAGTGGGATGGAGTGGGATGCAGTGGGATGGATTAGGATGGAGTGGGATGTAGTGGAATGGAGTAGGATGAAATGGGCTGGAGTGGGATGGAGTGGGATTGAGTGGGATGGAGTGGGACTGAGTGGGATGGAATGGGATGGAGTCGGATGGAGTGGGATGGAGTGGGATGGAGTGGGGTGGAGTAGGATGGAGTGGGATGGAGGGGGATGGAGTGGGATGGAATGAGATAGAATGGGTGCTCTAATCCAGTAGCAATTCTTCTGAATCTGAACGACAGAGGGCGTTTATTATAATCACCTCAAATATTCTTGAAAAATAAATTCTAAATACAGGGATTCTAGGAAAACGATATGATTTATAAAAAACGTGGCGAGAATTAAGCGCTTCGCACTAAAAAATACATTGTTAAATTCCGACATCCACGCGAACGAAGTCGCGGGCACAGCTAGTCAATGAATATAACAGACAAGAATCATCATAAAAAAAGAGTAGAAGAAGACACACACTATACTACGATCGATAAGTACATTTGAAAGGTAAAAAAAATGTTGGAAAATTCAGTGTTAATCCGGTCCAGTGTACAATTTTAATTTAAATTTTGTTTTCAGTATTATTTGAGGCTTTGACCTAAATTATAAGCTGAGAACTTTTCTTCTATTTTATGACTTCAAGAAATAAATTGTAATGCTGTCTTTTATAACCTCGTAGTCCTGTTATTTTATTTAAGGAATAAGAGCTGTCTAATAAGACGACTCCTGAAATTAAATTTAATCCGAGTAATATAACATTTCTTTCGTGTAAGCCATTGCATGTAATAAGGAACATGTAAAAAGAAAATTATGCGCAGTATGCCTACATAGATTTTTCGACCAGCCACATGCGGTTAGAACGCCCGAGTTCCAGTATAGCCAAGCTTTGAGGGTGTACTGAGCGGTAAAATATATATTAAAATAGGTACTTATATATCTTTTCTGACAAGTATATGGGTAAGGTACCTTTTACCCGTCAGGTACATAATATATAAAAGTTGCAATTATAGAACTAAACTGTTGATTGAAATAGCATTTTGATTTTGTAACGAAAAGGTAAAACACTCGCTTTGCCCACGCAAGTAAAAGATATAATTTTAATAAAAATAATGAAGTATTCTACTCAAACAGCACATTTTAGTCTAAATATAAAACCCTTTTTACATTTTCCCAAATTGCTGTTTACTCACATTTGCTTACCTTTATAAAACGTGAACATTTACAATCGTTTGAACTCCAGCGTGGGATCAAAATAATATTCCAAAGTAGAAAGAAAACAAAGTCACTCGCAAAATCAAACAACTACTCACTTAACAGAATTTATTTCCTTATATTTTAACTGTTTCAATTTATATTATTTACAAATTATTTATCACAATTTCACAGTCAATACATACAAAGTTATTTACAACATTTTATTTTACAAACATTTACATCTAGGTGTACACTGCGGGACAAATTCAGGGTAACAAATTATTACAAGAAAAACTAAAATTGAAAACTAATAAAGGTAAAATACCAACAGTTCACAAGTTAAATTAAAAGTTAATAAATACCTACCTACCCAAGCCAAGTCTCAGGTTTATTTCTTTCTAATAGCAGCGTTTACGAGATCAACTGTTCCAACCTGCGATTAGTATTCTACAGGTCACGCAGTCATCTTAGGCCAAGTCTTACCCAAGTCAGGTGTTAATGTCTGCCGGATTAAGCCATCGAGGCTAATGTTCCTTAGCAAAGTAATTTTAAACTCTTCAAAATTATTTGCTGAATTTTTGTTTTGCTACTAATTTTGCACAAAGTATTTTTGGCATGTTGTTGGGGTTAAGCGCATTTCACACAGAGAGCGGGCGCGGGTCGGGCGCGTTTCGGGGCGGGAGTACGGCGGGTCTAGTTCTTTGTATTTAAATGGAAGACTTCACACTGAAAGCGTGCGCACGACCCGCCCCGCGCCCGACCCGCGCACGCTTTCAGTGTGAAGTCTTCCATTTAAATACAAAGAACTAGACCCGCCGTACTCCCGCCCCGAAACGCGCCCGACCCGCGCCCGCTCTCTGTGTGTAATGCGCTTTAATGTAGAACAACGTAACGTTTTTTGGTGTTCCACTAAATGTATCCGGCAGTGTAAAGATAAAAAAATGGCAACGGTTTGTAGAAAGTCTATTCGCCGTTAAACTATTCGCCAAAACGTTTTTGCCAAAACAGATTTTTGTTTACCTTGTATGTTAAAACCTTGATAAAAGGAAGTTGAATAAAACATTACATTAAGCGCTTACGTGTGTTAGAAATGGTTTATTTACTTTAAAGGAAAACGAAACACCCAGAAACATAAAACTTAAGACCATTAACAAAAAAAAACTTGCAAAATGAACTTTCTCGGTTGTAACAATGAACAAAATTTCAACAAACTGTTAGCTAAGACGAGACTCCACCACAAGCTAAGCTATTTCTCATTTAGTTATGTTCTGCTTAAGTTGCAAGCGCAATTTGTAAGCTGCAGGCAGACGCTACAAACGAGCTGAAGAATCAGTCCTCTCTTAGAATACTGATCGGTAAATGCAGGAATTTAAACTTGACTACAGAATGTCGTACTTTTTTTCAAATATTTAACAAACTACATAGATATTAAAGTAAATTAAGTACAGACGCCAGCTAGTCAACGTACACCAATCTGTCAAATTTACCAATCGAACATTAAATTTACCTTTCACTATTGTGATAAGATTGAAAATCTATTAAAGAAACTTGACAGATTGAGGTAGGTTGATATTCTGCATCTGTAGCTTCCGACCACTATCGGGATGAACACATCAATGACTTCTATCTGTGAACTGTCATTTGAAAATTACATTAAGAAAAAAGAACTTATTTCAAATTAATTACCAACAATATTTATTACCGTTATGGTCTTGCTGTTGTTTTCATTAATCAAGCCATCACATGGCACCATTATTTTATCCCTATCGTGGAAGCATAGGAAATACATTGATAAATAAAAACAATACAATAAATGACATCAAAAAGTCCTCATTAGTAGTGTCAGCTGGTAATTTGCCCCAGAGACTGTCGACGTTACAAACGTTGTGTACCAACGCTTAGCCTCTAGCCAACGTAATTGCTTTATAGATTTGAAATTGGAGAAAAATATTAAAAATAACAATAACCTTCTGCCGCAGCCGGGAAATAATTGACTTTAACTAAAATTTACAGTTTATTAAAATCATGCAGAGGTTTAGGCATGATGACAAAAAATCTTAGAATCAGAATAATTAAATTACGGTTTCATTTCATTTTCTAGGTCAAAAAGATTCGCAATAAATATATAGGTACAGACGCCAGCAAACCTGCCTCAATCTGTCAAATCTCTTTAAAAGATGTTCAACCCTATCACAATAGTGGAAGGTTAATGTTCGATTGGTAAAATTTGACAGATTCGGGTAGGTTGACCTGCTGGCGTCTATACTTAATGTCGTAATGTGCAATTCTTTAAAATTTGGTTGAAATAAAATCACATATTTTATAATTAGGAACGCAAAACATTCAGGCGGAATCGATTGACGTCACTTCTATTAAATTCTTCTAAGTTTACTATTGATTCACTATTGACTATCATAGAAGTGACGTCAACAAGCAGACGCCATGGCACAAAAACAAATATAACTTTAATTATTTGAATAAGACCTTTAGTTTTATTCAAATAATTAAATATTTATTTGTTTTGAGCAGAAATAAGACATTTTTATGAATAAAGTAGATACTTTGGCAGATTATTATAAAATAGTTTTGCCAAAAAATGGTCATCATACCTGTTGGCTTTTCCATCGCATTCACGATATCTTATTTACAGTTCTACATGACCTAATTCTAAAATGTCTCGTTTTTAACTTAGGAAGAGTCACGTCTAGAAAGTAAAGTCATATTTACATAAACAATATTTTTCTATACACATCTATACACAACTCTCTGGTCCGGGAATTTCTTCAGCTATAAGGTGTTCTCGCCTACTTAACGTCATATTACCTAATGTGATGGGTGGCTTACTTAACACCGGCTTTGGCGGTGACAGTACCTGTGGAAAAAAACAGATGTTTGATTAGAATCTTATAAATTGAAAGAAATCTACTGTTCATAAACGTATAAAGTTTTGTGTGACACAGGGCATTTTTTAATCACTGACCTACTACACTATTTGTAGATTAAAGAATCGTAGACACTGGAAGAGTTTGTGTGTCAATCAGTTACAACATGATCACTATCCTTTTTCTTAGGTCTTCATCTTACACACGGAGCGGGCTGCGCGACGTCAATTGTTCGTCAATATTATTGCCACTTTTCCTTAGATGCTCTACACAAAAAGTTTTTTTTTTCGGCAGCCCGCTTCGTACGCCGCGCCTCTTGACGTCTCACGTCTCCTTAAAGCCTAAAGCTATTGTCAAACAGACAGGCGTGGCGAACGTGAAGCGAGGCGTTTTTGTTTGTAATGTATGGAATTGTTTGAGTCCAGTCACATAGAGAAGCGAAAGCGATCCGATAGTCTATGTGACTGGCTGGATCGCATTTGCTTCGCTTGTCTGTTGGACAATAGTTTAAGTCCCTTCGTTCGTACACAAGGCGACGCAATTATTCGATACCTTACGACTTTGGTATCCATTGACACGTGCCTGTGTACGAACCTCTATGGATTTTAATTGCGATAGTCGCCTGGATATCAAATTGTGTACGAAGGAACTTAGTCTTAATCTAAAGTTCATAATAATTATTATGTTACATCGAAGAAAGAGATATTTATTTGTTACAATCTTATTATAGTCTTAGCATTGTCAGCTGTTGCACAAAGAAATAAAAATGCCATAAGCTTGAAACTGATCATAACTTTTTTAATGGACGTTGTCATAAAACAGTAACTATTTTATTAATTTACACCCAATACTTCAAAGCTGCTTCATTTTTTCCACAGTCTATGAGTAGACTTTACCGGAGTGCCTACTGTAATTATATGCGGAGTGTCTAGTCTATGATATAATTAAGCCTTCGTTTTAATGAGTCAGATTTTTCACATCGGGTTAGCGAGCGTTTTTAATTTAATAACATGCCTAGATGTACAAATACGTGGTATGTGGGTCATGCTCTCACTGAAAAGCTCAGTGTTTAGATATGGAACGGTGTTTGTATTCTCAGCAGTTATGACATCGGGTTTTGCATAGGTAATCTTTTGTTTGGGTAAAAGATATTGGTGTAAAAGATGAGGTTTTTTTTTACCCGCAAGGCCATGTCATTTGTTTCATTTAAACCCTTAAAGGTGCGAAATGGAGAAAGAAGGGTTCGAGAATTACATTGTATCTAGGAAGTCATGTCGTCATTGTCATTATATTAAGGCCAAAGGTGCAAAATGGAGAAAGAAGGGTTCCAGAATTACATTGTATCTAGGAAGTCATGTCATCATTGTCATTATGTTAAGGACAAAGGTGCAAAATGGAGAAAGAAGGGTTCCCGAATTACATTGTATCTAGGAAGTCATGTCATAATTGTCATTATGTTAAGGCCAAAATAAATGGGGTATGTATCCATATGGCCAGCTTAGACTTGGGCCGCAAACGGTAAAGACACTTCCAGATTGGCTTGAACCTTTAACATGACTACAAAAGCCCTGACCATTGAATTGATCCACAGACAAGACACATGTTTTGGATTGAACGTGAAAAAGAAATCATCGATTTTTTTAGTACTGTAAGTGCCGACGTAATACATTAACAACCAGTTTTACAATAAGTCTTTAAAGTTATTCTAGACTACTTGAAAATCACTTAACTTGTACACTAGCCACACGACCACGTCCTTTCTATACTTTCCATTCCTGCGGTACAAGGTCTATACACCTGGTAATAAAACTTCTTTTGTGGCGGTACAAGGCTTATAGACCCTGTAACATTTAAGAAAATTAAATCCTTTTTTTGGTTGATATATATAATTATTCATCTCTTTCCTACCCCGAACCAAAGTTAAAGCTATGCCTTACGCACGACAAGGAAGTCTATACTTTTCTTAGCCGTACTGCAAGAAAGTTGTATACAAGGTGTTTAGACCTGGTATCGCACTCAACGTGTAAAAAAGGAAGTGTAAAGTCACACTACTCAATACTCACGGTTCGCTGATCGACGAGCGCTGCGTTCGCGCGGTCGCTCCCCCACTCCTCGGTAGGGTGGAGTGCGCCATTTTTCGCGGCCGCCTCTGTAACGCACTTTATGCTCGGTGGGGCCCCGTCTGTGTGCAAACCGTTTGATACTGTTTGATTATTTCACTTAGAAACTGTTTGCAGTGGGAAAGGAAACGGGAGAAAGATTGTTGTGACCATGAAGTTGTCTAGGAATAAAATTAAATATTGAATGACGGAACTAAGTTCATCTTGCACCGCAAATCAGTGACAAGCATGTGAAAAATTTTGAAAACATTGTTCTAAATAAGAAACAGACGAACATTTGTATCCTATAGGGTGATAGAATTCACTAAGCAAATGTAAACATTTACTTTATAACATTTGATTTTAACATACTCCTTTTCCCTTAAGTATTACTTCAATATTTATAATTTATTTATACTACATATAAGGAATACTGACTTTTTCTAGAAAAATTTACCTAAATGCTAAAGGGCACTTTTGTCTCTTACGGATACAATTCAAAATCGGCAAAGTTATTAACGTTTACGTCACGTACTCGTGTTGGCGTGTCAAATATTAGATAAAAAAGATAAAAAGTAATAACAACCCTAAGTTCTGTGTTTTATGAGCGAATTTAGGTCACGTCATGACTTTTAAGATGAGGATTACAAAAACAAAGAAAAGATTATCTACTTCGAAAACTTCAGGTGTAAAACCAGTTTTAATCTTCATAAAAATGTGTTTAAAACCATATTATAGCTTTAAAACGCGATATTAATTTCAAACTTTCCTCATAAATCTTCACTGTTCTATCAAAAAATTGATATAATTTTTACGACGACGAGGACGTGAAAAGTGTCTCGTTCAATGAGATTTTTAGCGCCATTTTTAAACTTTTATGCAATAGGATTAACTTGAAACATTGCATACTATCTTTTGCTCCTGTCTCCCCCTTCAATTTTTTATGTAAAAATTAGCCTTATCTTCTATCATAAAGTTGGTTTTAAAGTGGTGATACGATTTATAATAATTTAAAGCTGGAAAATAAATGAATTTTCTTTTTAATTTAAAAGTTGCCACAGTTGTTAAACAAAAAAAAAGGGAAGGCATTCCTCTTGCAACGTTATTTTATTCCTTTGAGGATGTGGCAGCAGACCTATTAATTATCTAGGTAAGTGAAGGAGTTTCTTTCCAAGTTACATTAGGATAAATATAGACTTGAATGAGGGAAGCATGGAACTTTATGAGAGACGTCTTAGGATGTGTGTTCTAGTGCAAATTCTGTAGAAAGTCAGTATTTCTTTAAAAATCTGTAATATTAAACTTTGAAAAAATACTGAAAATTCTGTTATAGTGTTTGGTTTTGTAGTACTTATTTGATTTTGGGATAATTACTTTTATAAATGTATCCAGGTCTGTGTCTTTATTTACGGAGGAAAATCTTTAAATTGTTTGCCCGCTCTAGTTATCTTCATGTCACAATTTTTTTAGATTTAATCATCGTCTGCGCAAACTTTGTGCTGTTAACTTGCATTATGCTGAGCTGAGGCATTTGGCACTACAAGATTTACTTATTCTGATTACTTTTAAAATATGCAATAAACACACTTTTTTCTCTTTCTTTACTTGAGTGGAGGGAGGCCTTTGCCAAGGATTGGGGGCAGAGCAAGCCAGTAACAAAGCGTTATTTGATTGACGTAGGTATAACCACTCTGATGTTTCAAATTCCCTTTGCGTTTCTCGACCAAAACATTGCCTTCCTACTTTACTTTGTCATTTTCCATATTTTATTAATAATAAACTGTTTTTAATTTTAATCAACATAACAGAGAGAGAACACTCGTTTAACATTAATCGTATCAATGATTCGTGGTGCAACCGAACCGAAGTACTTGCCGAAACTCGCTATTGCAGGTAAGAGATCTATTGAGCAATTAAGACATTGTAACTCTACCAATAAAATTAGCCAGTGAGCAAGCAACGTTTAGCATGAGAATAGTCGGACCACAACCGCAGATGACCATCGAACGGACTCCAGTAGCCCTTGCTATCTTCACTGAGACGGTTTTATACTCCACTTGTAACCGGAATCTCACTCAGTAAAATCGCTTTGATGTATGTCGGTTGCGGATAAGTACTGATTGTACTTCAGAATTGGATGAGTATGTCGTAAATGCATAGACTAGAATCATAGTAGACGATATGTGGTGTGATTCTTTTAGTGGGACTATAATTGGGAATTCGGAATCTATAAAAGATACTTTTTATTTCGTGATAAAATCATTAAATGACCTCCTGGGGCAGAGCGGGAGGGACTATCAGACTCGTACTGACTAAAATCTACGTTGTCTTTCAATAGCCCTTTACGTTACGGGGTCACGGTAATTCGTAAGGCCCGCGACCCTGGCAGGCTTCGGCCCTCTGGAGGGCTGAAGAGGGGAGAGTAACTTTTATTTTATTTTGCCCACCTAGTAACTTTTATTTGAAACTTAACTTCTATGTCATAAACATCATTTCGATTTAATTCTTTTTTAGTTTAGGTATCTATTTAATACAAAATCAATCGCCACATCTACGACTTTAGTATCACTAGAAGAGAGTGTTCGTAATAAATTGGAGGACAAGGCTTGCATATATTTTCTTGGTATCAATGCTATTTATTATTATAATTGTCTATTTTATTCTTCATTAGTAATGTGAATTGAAGTGTTTCTAGTCAATTTCTACAAATATTTGGGTTGAAAGACAATATGACAAAAGAAAAATCCTATTTGAAAAATAATACAGCCACATTTTTCATTTTTAACAACCATTCCACGACCTTATTCCGCAGATCTTAGAATGATTGATGGTGATTCAGAGACAATTTTTCATCTAAGAATCAATGTAGACAGGAATCCGAGGAAACTTACCTGGCGGTGGATTCAATATGTCGGGCTGCGCTTGCTTGGGCGGCTTTAGAGTGTATGCCACAACATACTGGCCGTCGCCCGCGTTGAGCTGGAGCTCTGACGACTGTTGCTTTGTTGGTGGATTACTCCTGGTTTGTACAAAATATTAAGTAAGTTGTAGACAGATAAAGTCCGGTTGGAAAGCAGGAGGAATGTTGTACATTTTTTCTTTTTATATTCCACAACTATCACACAACGCCATCTAGTCCCAAGCTAAGCAGAGCTTGTGTTATTGGGTACTAGACAACATACATATATATTTCTAAATACATACATATTATAGATAAATTACACCCAGACACAGAACAAATGATCGTGCTCATCACACAAACATTTGTCCTGGGTGGGAATCGAACCCACGACCTCCGGCATAGCAGTCAGGGTCACTAACTACTAGACCAACAGGCCAGTCCTAACCTCTCTCTGACCTATTATTACTGCACAGATGAAGTGGCCGCCATCTGTGCAAGCGAGACTCATTATATTTACGCGGGAGTGACAGAGACAGTTAATAATAGGTCAATGTACGAAATTCCTCGTGCTTTCCGACCGGACTTTAGTAAAGAAGCTAAGATGAGTAAAGATTATATTATTTTTACTTTGACGAGGTTTGTTGCTGTGACGAATACCTACTCGGTTTTTTTGAGCCTTTCCTACTCCTGAAAGCCAGAATCAACAGTAGCGACCATCCGAAAAGCCCCGAGCCAATGACGCTCGATGAGCTACCGCGGAATTAATTTTTTTAACTGCTTTGGATCCCACAAAGCAAACCACGAAAAAAAAAGAATAGCGGCGGAGAACGTAGGTTCCACTTTCCTCAAGCAGGAGACTGAACAAACCAAGCCTAATTAATAAGCACAGGAACGTTTTCAATTGGGATAAGCCCAGTTTAACGAGGTTATGTTGAGTTTTTTATTTCCATTCTAAGAATGATGATTTGACTATACGCGTCTATTACATGTCATTGGAATACGATTAAGGTTTACTTCATACTGTAAATATACTATTTACATTACTCGAGCATCACCACTGTAGTTTCCTAAGGGAACTATATTTTTTGTCACCAAAATTTATATTTGTCATCAAGTTGTATCACCTAATAAATAGATCTATCGCCACGAAATATTTTCGTTCTCAGATAAACAAAGAGTGTTCCCAGGTATGAATTACCAAATTATTGTTAATGTAATGTGTAAAATATGAGATGGATTACCAATAAAATTGTAGTGCATTACATGAATATAAACTTCGTTCTTATAATAATAGTTTTATTACTTAAATAATAGCTTGGTGCTCAAAATGGTAGATCTGTCACCAAAAGGTGGTAATTAACAAATGGACCAAGGATGTAAGAGCGAGCGAAGTGAGCTCAGGACTGGGGACACCCCGAAACGGATAGGTTAGGTTCGAAGGGGATGGCGGGGATCCCCTTCGTGTTAGGTTACTTTAAACCTTTCTCACAGAAATAGGAGCCCCGCGAAGCGGGGCTCCGTCGACCTTTTTAAATACGTTTGCTTAAATACTATTAGGACAAACCTATTATAATACATACAAAACCATTTATTTGGTACTTGACCCCATATCTCCATGATTTTCGGTAATTTATTGTGGAATTGATTTTATATTGTTTGGTGACAAATCTACTATTTTGAGGGCAAACCCTATTATTTAAGAAACACAAAATGAATTAAATTGGTGACAGCTTAAATCATACCCGTTTCCTAATAGAGTCAGGAAATAAATTATGAAAGGTATCCTAATTCCCAGCAGTCGGTATGTTGTACATGTTGCTGAGAAATACCTGTTCATGGCGAATGAGTTTTTTTTTTTATTATTTTTATAATTAATGCCAGTCAATAATTCGGTAAATTGTGTTTGTTCTGTGTATGTGTTAGCAGATTGTGTTGTGTTTATTATTAACTGATAACAATTACTCAATAACATACACTGTTTTATTACAAGCGCTTTATAAAATGGTCTTCAAAATATCACGAGTAATACAAAAAAATATTTGCTCATTTCCGGACGCGCTCAAAAATTCATTACCCAAGTTCACTATAAAAGGATCCTTCATAACTGAGACATGCTACGTTACCTAGGTACTCAACCGTAGACTGCACTCATACAATTTTTAATTATAATCGAAATCGATTCCCTTTCATTTAACCATGCCCCAAATGTTAAATTGAGCCATTGACGTCCTGCACGTTTCAATTATGTGAAATACGTACTCACAGCTCACGAATTTGATTAAGTTACATTGATTTGTAACCATGCAGGTTATAGGTAGGCACGTCTGTTTGGAATTTGATGAATTTCCAACGAGTTCAATGCATGATTTGGTCGGTTAGTTGTTGATTTCATTGTGTTATAAAATATGTGTTAAAAGTAAGTAGTGATTGATAGAAACTAAGCTTTTGCCCTGTTTATAAATCTAATTCAAATTCAAAATGTCTTAAGAGGATCGTCTACCGAGCGCTCATCCATACTAAAAGAGAAAACGTTTTCCTACCCCTAAATGTTATCCTATCTCAATGATTTTTTAGAATGCTTCCTACACAGTAATAAACTAGGTTTACACGTTTTCTTTTTTTCAAAATTTATAAAAGTTTGAAAGTTACAGGCGCCTAAGAGTTACTTTTGAAAAAAAAAGAAAACATATAAACCTAGTTTTTTACAGTGTCAGAAGCATTCTGACTTTTGATTTGACTGGCCTGTTGGTCTAGTGGTTAGTGACCCTGACTGCTATGCCGGAGGTCATGGGTTCGATTCCCACCCAGGACAAATGGTTGTGTGATGAGCACGATCATTTGTTCTGTGTCTGGGTGTAATTTATCTATAATATGTATGTATTTAGAAATATATAAGTATGTTTATCAGTTGTCTAGTACCCATAACACAAGCTCTGCTTAGCTTGGGACTAGATGGCGTTGTGTGATAGTTGTGGAATATTATTATCTATACCTTTTATTCATATTTGTTTCCATATAATTTACATTTTTAAATATTTCTATAAAACTAAAAAGAAAAAACAAAAACATTTAAAAATATAAACAATAGTGGCCCACCGGTATCGGGAACAGGGTCCAAGCTACCGGCAGTCAAGGCTCCAAAGAAAGGAACCTCCTAACAATGCGCAATTATTATTATTATTATTATTCTAAAAAATCACTGAGATAGGATAACATTTAGGGGTAGGAAAACGTTTTCTCTTTTAGTATGGATGAGCGCTCGGTAGACGATCCTCTTAAGTCGTTTAGGTCTGTCTGAAAGTCTATAACTTCGAAGGACTGCACTAAATTGATTTTTTTTTGTTGTCTTATTTTCTGTCAGATTTGTATGTAAGAAAAAAATTGGAAAATTCACCGGTTACGTCTAAAACTTTGAACTCATTTGAAGCCTAGCCCGCTAGTTTTTGTGAATGTGAACAAATAATAAAAACCATTTATGGACGTATCTTACAGATTGGTGGTGTTCAACCTTTTTTTTTGGGATGATGGACAAGCTAGCGCTTTTTGGTACCAGTATTTTAACAATATTTAGTCTACCAAAAAACTGATGGATTAAAAGTAGGTAAAGCACACAAAAACGCGTGTAACAAAAGACTGGTACAATAGTTAGGGAGTTAGACTTTTGTCAAGCTGTAGCGACTGCAGTATTGCAGCAATGTTCGCGTTTCTGAACGTGAACAAACATGGGTGTTGACGTTATTCAGATTGCAAGGACATGGAACTTGCGACTCAAGTTGGGAAGTTTAATGATGTGCCAAATCTATAACTATGTAGGTATGACGATGAACAGTTAGTACAATATATTTTGGTATTAAACATTTGAGAATTTGGTTGAGCAAATTATTATACCTAAAGGGATTATTTCAAGTTTCATCATTACATCTAAAGTAAAGACACGACGTATCTTATAGACAATAACAATGATTTTCCGTTTGCATTACATTTTTGTTTATTGAAGGAGTTTAAAAGTTCAGTTATACACAGCTGCAATTAATTATTATTAATAGCTTGTTGGAACGATTCTATAAAATTATTTTGGTTAAATTATTGTTGTAAAGGTAATATCCACTCTGGCTATTTAAATCGAGTCAATTTTTTGGCCAACTTTCCGGTACGTAAAACTAAAATTACAAAGTTTACGGATTAGGCGCACAATGCCACATTCGCAAAATGTCATTTCTCAAAATGCCACATTCTCAAAATGACACATTCTTAAAAGTTAAAGCCACAGTGACTTCTGAGCCGATGATTTATGAATAAAAATAAAACTAATTTAATTAGTAATTACGTATTTAATCTCATTATTTATTCATTTTCATTTATTTTAACATAAAATAATTTAAAAAAGTAAACTGAAATACTATATATTATGTCGATAATAGGATAACAAATAGTCTAATTGTCATTACACTAATTTTATTTTCCACGTTCCCAACTTCGCTCATTCTTAATTTTTTTTTAACAATTTAAACATTAATAATGATTAGATGCAACTGTAATAAGATGATATATCATACATACAGGATGGTCCAGGCCAAATGTATATAATTTTTTTTAGGTAGTCTGTTTAGGGACCTATTTACCCGCCAGGAATATTAAAAAAGTTTTTTTTTTTATTGGAGTTTACGAAAAATCTGTCGATTTCAAGGAAAATAATTATTCTTGTATTGATATGAAATTAAATGCACTTCAAATTTGCAGATAAGTATGATTTTTTTCCTTTCTGAGAGAGTGCAATGTCTAAGTAAGCACCTAAAATAAAAATAAAATATATTTTTTCGTTTAAAAAGTAAATAAAAATCATATCTTGTAAGCGGGTGACAAGCGATTTTTTTCCTTGCGGGACAAATAGGTCCCTAAGCCGACTATCTAAAAAAAAATTATATCCATCCGGCCTGGACCACCCTGTATAATTAAAGTCAGAAGAATAATTAGAATAATTATGACTCAATCAAAGTATTTTTGTGCATGCGCCATCGTACCTTTATTTTTTGATTTGCAGAATTAAAGTATTTGCTTAATCAAGTCTAAAATCAAACAAATCTCGGTGTGGACTAACCGTTTATATAAAAAATGACTATATGTCCCAAGACTCCCAAGTGACATTTCAATATTCTGATTATTTGACATTGTGCGGAAATGGTATTTTGCGATAAGGCATTTTGCGAATGTGACATTTTGCGAAAATGGCATTTTGCTAATGTGACGTTTTGCGATGTGGCATTTTCGGAATATGTCAATTTGAGAATGTGGCATTTTGCGAAATTTGAAAATGTCATTTTGCGAATGTGGCATTGTGCGCCTAATCCTTAAAATTGTGTCGGAGAATTTCATGAAGTAAGCCGTTAAACGTAAACGTAACATTACACGTTGAACATTAAAATAATCATTAAAATAAGAAAGGGCGTTTCAGTAAATAGAATTGTGACATAGTAGGAATACTTTGCTTAATTGCAAATGTTGCGAAATGGGTGATATCGCGTTACAGACGTAACCCCGTGGTCCATAACTCAATAAACAGACATCATTTGCCTAGCCTTTTCCTAATTATATTGGAGTCGGCTTCCAGTCAAACCGGATGCAGCTGAATATCAGTAATTTACATGGAGCGACTGCCTATCGGACCTCCACAACCCAGTAACTGGGTAATATAATAGATACCCCATGGGAAGACTGGTTGTCATACTTCTTCTGACTAACAGTAACGACTGTCAAAGATCTCGAAATGACAGCCGGGTCCAACAGCTCTAAAGGGCTTCACACACAGCAGCTATAATGTAAAGATGTACAATCGACACAGTGGAATCATGACCCACCATAAGCTTATTTTCCAACAGACATTCAAATACAATTAGGTCCACATTCGCGTAAACATTCATATCCATGGTAACGACTTTGATCTTTGTCAATTTGACGGATTCAAACGATTTATTGTCAAAATGGGTCATGATTCCACTTTGTCGACTGTACATTATAGCACGATACATCTCATTACATCTTTCCATAGAAATCGTCAGGATACCACACACAGCAGCTATAATGTATATTTTTACATCTTCGAATCTCTATGGAAATATGTAATGAGATGTATCGTGCTATAATCTTTACATTATAGCTGCTGTGTGTGAAGCCCTTAAGTGCTTTCCGAGGCACGGAGGAAACTCGCTATAATAGATGGTCACCCATCCACAGGCCAACTTCGGCAAGCGCGGTTTAACCCGGAAGATCGGCCTGTGCAGCTGTAATTATTTAGCCATCAGCTCCTCAAATATAAATAAAAAATAGATGTTTGGGAATAAAACAACAAGGTCGAAGTGTGTGTGTGGAAGAATCCTCCAAATGCATCCAAAATTTAAAAAAAAAGAGTGGGTTTTGATTATTGACTCTAGCCTATGTCAGAGGTGTTAGAGACGAAGTCCACGATAGAGTGAGGTTACTCAGAAGAAGCCCTTGTCTCCTAACTTCGAAGAGATTCGGGTTGTTACCAGAAGTGGTCAAGTATGGCTAACACTGGCAATTAATAATATATCTCCGTTGCTATGCTTTGGTTGTATCTTTATTAAAATTTGTTACCAACCAACCGACAGAATTTTCTTAACTGAGTCTTCAAAATGTCCAATCAAAAGCAGCTGTCAAAAAGAAATTCCTTTCTTTTTGACAGCTGCTTTTGATTGTTGTGGAAATGGGCATTGGATTGAGATCGAATATTAATTTCGGGCGTTCGAGAAGACTAAAATATAGTGATTTGGAAAGGAAAAAGGGAAGGACTTGTCCAACAGTAGGACACAATTTAAACAAGGAAAAAAAAAACATAAAAGTGCTCTTACCTCTTTCTACGTAGGAAGAACCCAGTGAAAATGGCCGCGAAGCCACAGATGATGACGGTGAAGATAATCGACCAGAAGGCAGCTTTCGAGACGCCAGCCATGAGACTGTTGCCACCATCTAAATTAATATAAAAAAATATTATTTAGTTTTTTTTCTTAAAATCAGTCTTGAGACTCTTTTGACTATTTCTCGTTATTCGACGAAAGAGACGACTTTAGTTTCAAATGTGGCTATCTATGCTGTTAAAAATATCCATTTTGCTGACCTACCATAAACTCCTAAAGCGTGAGTCTTTAGGCTGTGGGAAAGAGATGGCGCTAGACGACTTGTATAGCTCTGTCTCTTTCCCACAGCCTAAATTGGATCGTGTTAAGAGTTCATGGTAGGCCACCAGAAGGTTAATATAGTCCTTAAAATAATTTATGTTAACTTTTAATATTCTGAACAGTTTACAGAAGAAAGTCATTTTCACCTGCGAATGATAGCAAGATTTTAACCTGAAGCATTTTTTTACTAATCTAAATCAGGCAGGTCGCTACGCTAGAATTAATACAACTCTTGTAATAATTAATGTAAATTATATTTTTTACTTAATTAACGTTTCTTTTTTTAATTATTTGTATACGAAATTACCATATCAAATATTACGTAGTAGGAATAATACCTAATGGTCAGTAAATACGCTGCGAATACACAAATTAGTGGAAATTATAATGACCAAAAATTCTGAGCATAATAACATTTCTATATAAAGAACAAACAAAATTAATTAAACATCGTTTATTTTAAAAACCATTTTTGGGGAAGTATAACACTGTTCCAAGCCGAATGAAACACCCAATTTCGAAATTAATTATCAAAATATGCATTCAAATTCACCCCTTTGTGGCCCAGAGGATTTTTAAAAGCGAGTTCTAAGCGACTGCATCATTAAGCTCATGTTACGTAAAAAATACATCCGCAGTGTTTTTCACCAGGGCCCTATAATAATGAACCGTATTTAAAAGCACAGTCGGTGGTAAACGTAGTTTTATATGTCGAGCTGGCGTCTCATTAGAACTTAAAACGGGATATCTACCATGTCTGTTATTTGTTTTAAGTTTTCGACATTTCAGCACTGTTGCAACCGCCATGATTACCCTCTACATCCAAACTTATTGTTTATGTAATAAGTTTGTTTGTATTAACAAATGATAAGACCCCTGCCTTGTGGCGGGACTAACAAATTACCGTGACCCCGGAACGTAAAGGGCTATTGAAGGACACCGTGGATTATAGTCAGTATAAGTCTGACAGTCCCTCCTGCCCTGTCCTGGGTGGGAGGATTCATTTGATGATTTTACCACGATAAAAAAAAGGATGAAATGAGGCCGTATCTAACAGATAAGAACGGCGTTTAGATGTATTCCTCATTGGACACCTACTGAAATGGCACCTGAACTATTCCATGTACGGCACCTATCAATATTTTTCGCGGGTGCCCTAAGTGGAATAGTTTTTGATGTGGCATTTTATTCCACTTATTTATTATTGCTATTGAATTGTATTCGTGCTGGGACTTATATTTGTGATCAAGTAACCATCACGTTCATTTACATTGAAGAAATTAATGGGCGTTTTTCCATTAGCCGGCCCGGCAACTGCACGGCACCGGCATGGCCGTGCACCGGCACCGGCGCCGGTGCTTCGTTTTTCCACTGCGCTAGTTCCACGCCGGTCGCCCGGTGAGTGGTACAGTACTCACATGCACTTCAGCATGACCACAAGTAGAGTACAACGTGTAGATGTAACAATGTTATTTTACAATGTTATTATCTCCTATCTTTTACATCTACGACGCCAATACCAACGCAGAGACAACAAATTTTGGATGCATCCAAACGAACCACAAACCAAATTCGAGTCTCTCTCCCTCTGTTCCGCATCCTCCTACCCCGTCCCGCGTCCTCCTGCCCACCTGCGCATTCACACGTACACAATTCAAACACAATACACATGCAGATTTGCCAGGCCGGCACCGACTGGGAAGCTTGCTGCCACGGCGACGGTGACGGCGCCGGCAGGACTCAACGCCGGGCTGGCGCCGGCGTTGGTAAATGCAAAAGCGAGCCATACGTTTTCATACATTTTTGCTTCCCCGACACCGGTACGGCACCGTCGCCGTCGCCGGTGCCGGTGCAGGGCCGGCTAATGGAAAAACGCCCAATCGCTTGATCTGATCTCTATTGTACCAAAAGTAGAGAAATATGTATACATTTCTATATTTTCTGTGCCTGAGAATGGCACAACCCGGAGAGGATTTAAAAATAGAAACATTTTTTTTTTCTACATTTTAAACATCGCCATATTCGCCATGCATGTGACGACAAGAATATTTCTAAACTTTTTCATTTTGATTATTATTTTGTTGACAAAACCAGTCAATTTCTATGGGGCCATGACGAGTGCTAGTCTACCGAACCAAATACGAATGAAATCATTAATACGACTTTCGGGTTTCTAAGACAAACTTGCTTTGGTTAGGACACGAAATACACTATTCTAGTTTGTGTACAATAGTTCCAAATCAGTTCTAAAGTACATTTGCTACATAAATCAAATTCAGTTGAAAGTACCTAAACAGGTATTATTATCATTGTGTTAAACCTACGAATGTTGAACGACAATTAATCATTTCTTTTAAGTTCATCATTTAGCACTTCTTTTACTTCTGACTAATTTTGATGGATGTGTTTTCTTTGATATGAGTACAATCCCTAGGCATTTATCAACTCTGAATCTTGAATTGTAATTAGTTTTACAAGTAAAACCATATTTGGCCACATGATAAAAATCTCAATAAAAATAGTATTTTACAAGCTTTTATTTGGTTTCAGCTTTCCCTTTGTCTGTCTGTTTAAAATCTTGCAAGTTTTTTTACACACTTCCCGATTTCCTGATTGAGCTGAAATGTTGAAGTCCATCGAGTTTGAACTCGTTTGGTTTGTCGTGACGAGTACTTTTTCTTTAAATAGTAGTTTTGTAATTAACAAATAATAAAAGTTTGTCTTTAAAAACATTTTTAACTTGAATAATTAATTTCAATTTTTTGCTCAATAAATCCACTGATTGATTTTAATAACAGATCTTCATATTTCGAATGATTTTAGACGTGTCAAGTAAGGCAAAGATCAATCATTCGATTTAATCAAAGAAACCCAATTCCACAATCGTGAACAATAATGGCAAACAGAGATAGGTACTGAAATATAAGTTTTATTAAAGAAACAAAATCAGTTTTCGAATTACCTTGCTTCTGATTCAATAACATTATTATGGATTAACCATTACCAAATAGTTCGATTAAAAAATTATTGAACATAGTAACGTCAAAATTTATATTCTGAAATATAAAATGAAATTGTCTAGCGGGCGTGGATGGCCAAATCCGAAACTATGATAAATATCGAAAAAAACGCCACTCAAGCCCAATTTTGATGAAAATAAAATAGCATCATAGCTTTTTTCCGTTTTATCAGTAGAGGATTAATATTAAGGTTTAGGTTTGCTAAAGTAATAACTATTTCACAGAATTGGATTCTTCTGAAGACGAATGGTACGAATTCTGGATACTAATGGTGTAAAATGTGTACATAGGTATACTTACAAAATACATAATTATACTTTTTTACATACCAAATGAGATTGTCAGATTTTAGGAGAGAAATATGAATTTATCAAAAATCCAGCACTTTTGGTTTCCACAAAAATCAATATTTTAGTCACTCCTCATTATTTCGTATAGCGGCCATAAAAGCCAACTAAGGGACTTTACTCATGGCGCGATGCAACGCAATGCGACACGATTCGAACGAATTCCAACTACAAGTGAAAATCAACCTTAGGTAGGTACTACTATGACATAAGACATAAAACACGTTGTTATCTATGGGTAGATGAAAAAAAAAACACGATGGCCATGACAACGTCAAGTCAATCGAATTGCTTCTTTATATCTTATTGGCAAGGTTGATTTTCACTTGTAGTTGGAATTCGTTCGAATCACGTCACATTGCGTCGCATCGCACCGTGAGTAAAGTCCCTTAAAAATCAACCTATTTTTTTGAAAATCAAACGAAACAGAAGCCTTTATCTTATTATCAGTACAGAATATTACGAGATTGGATGTCAGACGGTGAATTAGAGTAATTACACTGTTCCCTCCCACTCTAACAACCTTGAATGTGGCAGGTGTAAGGGAGATGGAATGCTTGCGTATGGCTATTTAGTAAGTTCGAATTTACGCCTAGCTATCAAGCAGATTGCTTGCTTATTGTCTTGCTATCAATAGCAAATTGCGCTGGCCGTAATACACCATGAAATTAGTTTGCTGGTCATCGAAAAGGGTTTGTGAGATATTTCCAATTAATTATCGTAAATTTTGTGAAGTTTATACAAAGGACAGTGTTCCTCGCTTAGATTATAAAATGTACAGATACCGTGTTTGAAATAAAATGTAACGCTTTTAGTAAAGCCACTTTTTTATAAATGTCGGAGTGGACACCACGCACACATTTAAATGTTTTCCTTGGAGATGTTCACTTGTTTTACGTAGGAATCGAATGACGAAGGTAATTATTTATCTTCCGTGTTTTTGGCTTGAATTCTCAGTGCCGTACTAGAAATCTGGATATTCTATAATCTAAAGTCACTGGTATTTTTTTTTTTAGCGTGGTTAAATCATCAAATGAGTCCTCCTACCCCTGGCAGGGCAGGAGGGACTGTCAGACTTCGACTGACTAAAATCCACGGTGTCCTTCAGTAGCCTGTTATGTTCATGGGTCACGGTAAGGAAATAATCCCGCGACCCCGGCAGGCTTTGGCCCTCTGAGAGGGGGGCCCCGTCATTATGCTGACGCTCTTTGAGGCGCGCGTGGGACACGACGCGCCGTCGACCCGGGCATGGTCCATGGTCGGGCAGCGAGTTGCCCTTTACTCGCTGCCCGCATGCCCGCGCCTACGGTGGCCGGAGATCGTCTGCTGACGTTCGACGCCGCGGGCGCCTACCACTGCGGTTGGGGCGGAGGGAGGACGCTGTCCTCTCTCTCTCGCGGCCCGCCTCCTCCTTCACGAGCATTACTGCTTCGCAGAAGGAGGCGACCGCTTCCCACTCCGTCTCGCCCCGCAGCATGGCCGCAACCAATGCCGGGCGCGAGAGGTCTCCGCCTATCGCCGCCGTGAGGACACGTCAGTGCTCTGCCCAAGCGGGGCAGTCTTGCACCGTATGCTCTTCTGTGTCCTCCGGGCGATCTTCGCAGTGGTGGCACCCGGGCGTTTCCTCCTTCCCTATCAGACACAGGAACCTCCCGAAACTTCCGTGTCTGGTGAGGACCTGCGTCATCCGATAGGTCAGGACGCCGTGACGTCTCTCCAGCCACTCCTCAAAGGGTCTTACCGCCGCGATTGCGGCGTGCCCGAAAGTCACTGGTATAGTATATTTTACGACTAGTGGTCAGGAAGTTAGGCTGATATTCTTTGTTATGTTACATAACATGTTTCAAATGATGTGGACACAAAATGTTATATAACATTGCTATATAACATATTTCAGATGATGTGGACACAGAATGTTATGTAACATTGTGGATAGCACTGAAGAACGACAAACGACAATAATTGTTATATAACATTGTTATATAACATTGTTACACTAATGTGTACGGTATTGTTTTATGTTGCAATTTTATATAACATTGTTACATGGTCTGTACGCACCTTTAGCTCTTATTAACTTATGTCAAGCTCGACACGCGCAGTAGATGGAATCCAGTCACATAGAAAAGCGAAAGCGATCCGATAGTCTATGTGACCGGATTCAAACAATTCCATACATTACAAACAAAAACGCCTCGCTTCGCGTTCGCCACGACTGTCTGTTTGACAATAGCTTTAATCTATACTAATATTATAAAGATTATAGATTAAAGCTATTGTCAATCTATACTAATATTATAAAGGGGGAGAGGGCGCTGTTGTCCTCATGTCTACATCGGCTCCGCTATTTTTAACTAAATAAAAGTAGAAATAACGACAGATTCAACGCAAAACAGTGACGATCGTGTGAATTTAGTTACGAATCACCAGGATTATCGTTATCAATCGTGAAAGTGTTACAATAACAACGAAATCACCGAGCAAACAATCTGCAACGGATTTCTATAACCGTTCGAATTTCACCATTTTTTACCGAAGAGGAAAGTTGCATCATCCTAAATAGAAGGTCAGTCAACAAAAAAGTGTTAAGAAGAGTGGAAAGTGCTAACTTTGAAAAATCTTCAAATATTCTAACCTCAATAAAACGAAAACCAAGTCACAGGATCATTAGTTGAGAACAACGCCATCTATAGGCGAACAGCAGAAGCTACAAGAACCTTAATCAATACAGCTTGACTCAACACTACTTAGTTCGACCAACCACCAACAGAGGCCAGCACTTGTACCACATTAAAAACAAAGTACAAGTATCTTCAACTATGGATGAAGTAATGTCTGCACTTCGCAAAATCCAAGTTGAGCTAGACGAACAGAAGAAAACGATCCTTAAAAACGGTGAAGATGTCACAATAAATGTTACAAAGAACATAAATATTATATTGGAAGAAAAATTCAAAGTATGGGAAGAAAAACATAATCATTTAAAAGAAAAAGTCGAAAACCAAGAGAAGAGAATATATTTTCTAGAAAAACAAGCAAGACAGAGAAACATAGTATTTTTCGGTCTAGAAGAAAACGAATCATCTTATTCAGAACTGGAAGATCTTATTATCAACTTCATTGGAAAATACTTTGCTATAAAGCTCGATAAAAGAGACCTACAGGCGATTACGAGATTAGGCAAAAAGAACGAAAAGCCTAGGCCTATAACAGTAACTTTTACAACTCTAGGTAAGAAAATCGAACTATTGAAGAAAAAAGCGGTACTAAAAGACACTAATTACTACGTAAAAGAGGACTATCCAAAATATGTCTTAGAAAAAAGGAAAGAATTACAGGAAACGGTAAGAATCGAAAAAGGAAAAGGAAATAAAGCAATAATTAAATATGACAAACTAATCATACTCGAAAATAAATCTGATTCATTCGGGAGCAAAAAAAGAACACTTTCTGTTTCTCCTGAGGCTAACCAATTGAACCCTTACAAACTTGCAGACAGAAGACCACAGGAAAATCGAAATAACAAACCGAAACCTAGCAACCCTTCACTGCAAAGGTCCTCTAGTATCACAGAGGGAGTTCTTAAGCCCAGTATTCTGAATTACTTAGTTAACAAGAGTACGAACAACTCGATAAACCAGCAAGACAACCAGGATCAAAATGAAGTATAGCAATCAACGCCCCCGCCTCTCACAAATGAAACAAGCACTCATTTTATAACAAAAAGAAGAACCAGTAAAGATAAAAATAAAAAAAGAAGAAATCTTCCAACCCGGCTGGTCACCGTGGAAGAGTACGACCACAACCCTCCAAATAATAATACTATAAATCTAAATACAAATCTAAACCAAAATCAAAAAGAACAAAGACAGAAACTTCACGTCATTACCTACAATGTGAGAACACTTGGATCCCATGAACGCCTTTTAGAATTATTTGAAGCACTCAAGACAATCAACTGTGATATAATGGGAGTATCTGAAGTGAGACGATTAGGAAGTAAAATCGAAGAATATAGAGACTACATACTATGCTACACGGGCCAGACACCGGGCAGGCACGGAGTGGGTTTTATTATAAACAACTCTTTCAAACAAAATATAGGAAGCTTCACTGGCTTGACAGAACGCGTAGCAATGTTAAACCTCACCTTCGGGCAACACCGGATATCGCTAATTCAGGTATATGCACCCACAGAGGCAGCAAAAGAAGAAGAAATCTCTCTCTTCTACAAAACCGTCTCACTAGCAATAGAAGCAGCTCACGATAACTACATAGTAATGGGAGATTTTAATGCGAAAATTGGACAACCGCAGAAAAGTGAATACCTAATAATGAGACCATATGGATACGGTGATAGAAATAGCAGAGGACAAAAACTCATCGACTTTGCTATTGAAAATAAACTCTCCATACTAAATACTTTCTACAAGAAAAAATCCAACCGCAGATGGACGTGGCGCTCACCAAACAACGAACACAAAAATGAGATAGATTATATTCTATCGAACCGACCGGATTTCTTCCAAAATATTGAAGTTTTAAATATAGCGTACCCCTCGGACCACAGACCAATCAGAGCGAAAATAATTCTATCATACACAAGGAAAAGTAGAGCAAATTATAGAAACAACACAATCGCGTCTTTAAAGAACGAAAAAGAAACCCATAATTTTATAGAGAAGCTGACGCACAAAATGACAACGCTTCCGAGCTGGCAAGTCACCAATTGCATACAATCATACTACACCAGGTTAATTAATATAATTACTGAAAGTCTAAGAGAAGCTCATTCGACCAGTACCACCCCCAGAGCCCATGAAATTTTATCATCGCGCACGTTACAACTTATGGATAGAAGGAGAACGTTGCATAAAACGATAAACAAAACACGAAGTGAAAAAAGCGAACTAGCAGCCCTGTATAAACTTATTGGAAAGTATATAAAAAACGACTACTCCAAACACAGACAAAATACAATTGCAAAACATCTCAAGTACTCAGGAAGTACTAAAAAAGCTTTCAAAGAACTAACGACAAATAAAGTATGGATAGAAGGACTGAAAACTTCAACAAGAACAAAACACAATCGCAAAGAAATCATAGAAGTAGCTACCAATTTTTATAGAAGTCTATACAGCGGAAAGCCAACCGCGAATAACTTTACATTGGAAAAATATGCTGGAACTAACGATATAGATGAAATTACCGAACTGGAGGTTCTAGAGGCAATAACCAGGTTAAAGAGAGACAAGAGCCCAGGCTCAGATTGTGTACACAACGAAGCCCTAAAAATAGGACAAGCAATACTAGCTCTACCTTTAGCAAATATGTTCAACCAAATATTAAAAACGGCGGAGATACCACTACAATGGTCCGAATCAAACATTATTTTAATCTATAAGAAGGGTGATCCCAAAGACATCTCAAACTACAGACCAATTAGCCTACTATCTTCCATCTACAAACTCTTTTCATCTATCATTAACAACAGGATAAGCGCATCTCTAGAACTAAACCAACCAGTAGAACAAGCCGGATTCAGGAAAGGGTTTTCAACAATCGATCACATTCATACACTGGAACTACTCATAGAAAAATATCGGGAGAAACAGAGATCACTATACATTGCCTACATAGACTACCAGAAAGCCTTCGATACGGTGTCACATGAGAGCATATGGGAAGCCCTTAAAAACCAAGATGTAGAGCTAGAGTATATAGAAGTTATCAAGAGCCTCTACAAAAATAGCACAGGTAGAGTCAAGCTGGAAACCAAAGGCCCGAGCTTTCCTATCAAAAGAGGCGTGAGGCAGGGAGATCCCTTATCCCCGAAATTATTCACAGCTGTACTGGAATCTATCTTTAGAGAACTAGACTGGAAGAATTTCGGATTAAACATAAATGGCAAAAATCTAAACCACCTTCGCTTTGCAGACGATCTAGTTATATTGGCCGAAACGAGTTCGCAACTCCAACAAATGATTAAATCTCTACATAGAGCAAGTATCAAAGTGGGTCTTGAAATGAATCTTGGAAAAACCATGGTGATGACAAATAGCACACAGAAACAAATTACTGCAGGAAAAGAACCGCTGAAATACACTGACCAATACATATATTTGGGTAAACAAGTAAGTTTTAATAAGAATAACAACGGAATTGAAATAGAAAGACGAACACAGAACACCTGGAACAAATACTGGAAACTGAGAGAGATATTTAAGAGTACCCTACCCATACGCTTGAAAACCAAAGTTATGAACTCATGTCTACTTCCTTGTCTGACATACGGCTGCCAAACATGGAAGTTTACTAACTACATAGAGAACAAAATAAGAACTTGCCAAAGGGGTATGGAGCGGAGCATGCTTAGCCTTAGAAAGATACAAAAAATAAGACATGCAAAAATAAGAAAAGTAACCAAGTCTACAGATGCTCTACAATATGCGAAAAAACTAAAGTGGAAATGGGCTGGCCATGTAGCACGACTGAGTGATAACCGTTGGACCGGGATCGTAACCACATGGAAAGGTCCGATTGGAAAAAGAGGCAAAGGAAGACCCATCACGAGATGGGATGATGAAATACTAAAGATTGCCGGCCCTCACTGGACAGAAGTAGCCCAAGATCGGGACAAGTGGTTAAATTTGGAGGAGGCCTTCACCTGTGAAGACGGGGTTCTTGCTTCACACAATAAAGATACTTAATAATTAACACTAAAATAAAAAATTAACACTAAGATTAAGAATTTTTTCTAACTTAAAATAACATGTACTAATGTGCAAGAAATAAAAGGCTTTTTTATTTTTTTATTTTATTTATTTATTTAATATTATAAAGCTGAAGAGTTTGTTTGTTTGTTTGTTTGTTTGTTTGTTTGTTTGTTTGTTTGTTTGAACGCGCTAATCTCAGGAACGACTGGTTGGAATTGAAAAATTCTTTTTGTGTTAGATAGTCCATTTATCGAGGAAGGCTATAGGCTATATAACATCACGCTATCACTAAAAGGAGCGGAGCAGCAATGAGAAATGTTTCAAAATCGGGAAAATGAATTTCTTTTCGAGAGCTTTCGTTGCGTGCGCTGCGTAAACGGTTAAAGATACGCAAAAATTATGTACTACGGAATTATTCCTCATAAAAAGTTCTAAAATAAAGTCCGCGAGAGCATATATCTATCTTTTAAGATTAAGTCACTATAACCTTTTTTATGGAAATCAAATTTGTTTTGAAGTAATGCATTATTTGTGAAGGTATTTTCATTAATACGATATTAACCCTTATCAAAATAAATACGTTTATCAAGACAAGACAAGACAAGACAAGACATTTATTTGTAGAAGCATGAGTATACATACAAGGCATGCAAGGTGTTCACATATAAAAAAGTTCCATCATGTTCGGCCTTTAAGGCATACAAAAATAAATATTTAAAAAACAATTAAAAGACATTTAAATTATTATCACAATTAAAAATCATAAATTCATAACAAAGCATAAATTAATAATAATAACTTAAACTTAAACATAATATTCTATCTGTCATTTAAAAATTCTAAAATACTGTAGTATGCTTTCCCAATTAGAAATGATTTCAGCCGTTTTTTTAATACATGTGCGCTTAGTTCCCTCCACCCCTTTGGAAGTTTATTAAATATTAAAGGCGCCATGCAAAATACACTTTTCTTCATTAAAGCAGTTTTGGAAGCACGTAGGCAGAGGAGAGTGTCATCGCGTCTAACGCGATTGACTTTGTCTGCCATGCGTGGAAATAATTGCCGGTTACATTTAACAAACATGACAACTTCGAAAATGTACAGAGATGGTAACGTCAATATATTATATTTAATAAAATACGGCTTACAGCTGTCAGTTGAGTCTAATTTAAACATCACCCTTATGCACCGTTTTTGGGCTTTGAAAGGCATATCCTTGTCAGTCGAATTACCCCAGAAGATAATTCCATACCTTAAATGCGAAGACACTAAGCCGTGGTAAGCCGTTAGTAACGCGTCTGTGTTAAGCACAGAAAATAATTTATGTAAGGCATAAGAAGAGTTACTAATTTTTTTGCATAAGATATCAATGTGTGCTTTCCAATTTAATTTTTTATCTATAGTTACACCGAGGAATTTAGCAGTATTGACTTCTTCAATTATTTTGTTATTATACTGAACTTTAACATCGGATAAAGTTGGTAAGCGTTGGCTGAAGTGCATAATATTAGTCTTATTGAGATTTATTTTTAAATTATTGTTGTCTAAATATTGTATTACTGATGAAAGAGAATTATTAATGTCACTATTATATTTGTCTTTGGTATCACATTGAATCGTTATGGTACTATCATCGGCAAAGAGGGTCACAGGTTGATCAACTGATTTAGGTAGGTCATTTATATACAGTATGAAAAGTGGAGGGCCCAGCACGGTGCCCTGAGGAACTCCATATTTAATTACAAGTTCATGTGATTGAAATACTTCTTCATGCTTAGTTTTATTATTTATTAAGGATATTTCCGTGAGCTGCTTTCTATTCTCCAAATAAGATTTAAATAATTTTAGAACACTACCTCTGATACCGTATGCTTCCATTTTATTTAAGAGAATATCATGCCTAACGTAATCGAATGCCTGCGTCATATCGCAGAATAAAGTACAAACAGGGTTGGTTTTATCAACATTTAGCATAACCCTAAACAAAAAATCGTACAATGCCATATTAATGGTTTGATGTTCTCTAAATCCTTTTTGCTCGTTTACTAATAAATTATTTTTTTCCAAATATTTGCTTAATTCTTTATGTATAAATTTTTCATAGATTTTGGAGATAGCACTTAAAATTGATATTGGTCTATAATTTTCCATTTCTTCTCTATTTCCCTTTTTAAACAATGGTTTTATTATTGATTTTTTTAAGGCATCAGGGAAGATACCTGTGCTTATGGTCAAATTAATGAGATGACTTATATGTATGCATATTTCTCCAGAAACCGATTTTAGAATTTTTGTAGAAATGCCGTCATAACCAACGCTATTTGTATTTTTCAGAGAGTTGATTATTTTAAATACGTCCTGTGGTAAACAGGGGGGCATGAAAAACGACTTTTCACTATTATAGATTTGTGACGTAACGTTATGCCCCGATTCTGGTATTGGGATAACCTTGTCAATAAAATAACCATTAAAAGCATCCACTATTTTTTGGGGGTTTGTTGTAATGTTTCCTTTATGTTTTATTTTTGTTATAGGATTTTTAGGGACGTTTTGCTTTGAATCATTAATTATTTTCCAACTTGTCTTAGATTTGTTGTCTGATGTTTTTATTTTGTAACTGTTTTGAGCAAATTGTGTCAGCTTTGTAATTTTCTTTAGTAGTTTAGAGTATTTCGTCAACTTTATTTTATTTGTTTCGTTAGGGTTTCTTCTATACATCCACAAAAGTTGTCGTTTCCTTTTGCTGCAGGCTTTGATCCCACGCGATATCCACGGTGGCTTTTTTGTTGCGTGTATAGTTACAGTTTCATTAGGAAAGCATAAACAGTAGAACAGTGAAAATGTTTCTATGAAAGCGTTATAAGATAGGTTAGGGTCATCCGTTTCATAAATATCTGAGAATGATAATCTACGTAAGCAATCTTTAAATTTAATAACATTTTCTTCACAATAATTACGTTTTTTTATACGCCAATATTTAATAGGTAAACAATTTTGTACAGGTAATTTTATCAATTGTGCTGTATGATCTGACAATGCGAATTCTAGTATTTGTATTTTGCAGGGTCTATTAAAGTTATGTGCAATGTTATCTATACATGTATGACTTTTAAGTCTAGTGGGTTCATTAACGGATAATTTCAAATTATAATTTAATAGCAAACATTCAAAATCTAATGCTTGGTAAGATCTTTTTAAGACATCTATGTTAAAGTCTCCTGCGACGACAATATTTTTAAAAGATTTTTTAGTTAATGCCTGTAGAATTAAATGTAGCTTATCCATGCACGTACTAATATTATTAACTTTTGGAACTCTATAGATACAAACAATAGCTATCTTGTAATTAATTAACTCTATGGCGCAACACTCAAAAACACCTGTTTCTGATATTTTAGCAATTTGGTCTAATTCCGTAAATTGGTGTCCACTTCTTATTAGTATGCATGCTCCACCCCTTTTACTTTCTTTACGGCTGTAACATGCTGCAAGTTGATAATTGGGTATGGTTAAATACTTTTCAAAGCCCTCCATAATAAAATGTTCTGTGATGCATAGAATGTCCACAGCGCTTCCTTTTTCTGCCAACTCTTCTAAGCATACTGCCATTGCATCAGATTTTGTAAATAATCCCGCAATGTTTTGATGCATTAGGTGTAGAAATTTAGTTACGAAAAAACCCTGTCATATTTTCATTACAGGTCTTGGTTTCATTTTCATCTGTTCCATCAGTTCCATCTTGTATATCTATATTTTCACTGAGTTCAATCAGGGATTTTATGTTCGTGTAGTCTATGTCATCAATTAACGCTTTGAGATCTTCAAAGATTGTTCTTAATGCTTTATCATTAATTAACCCTGTCCTTTTGTTAAACATACTAAAATCCGCCTTTAGGTTCTTATTGGAGTCCAGATAGTAGGCGTGTTCGTGAACTAATAAATCCAAGCAGAGTAAATTGTTGAATGTTTCTATCCTCGCGTTGTAAAGGCTATTATGACTCCTTAATATGTATGTAGGAGAGCACAATATAATGTTAGTGTGCTTAATTGTTTTTAGAACATCTCGAATGCAAATGATCATCTTGAGATAATCTTTTGTTATTTTAAAGTCTTCATGTCCTATAAGTATTATGCAATAGTCTTCTATTGTAAAATCTGCTAATTTCAATTCAATTTCTCTCAAAAGATGTTCTATTCCTACCTTGGGTGTTAGGTAATGACATATTTCATCTTTACCTTTTATTAGTACTCTTTGAGCAGTAGTTAAGACATGATGATTCGGATCTGTGCTAAGAAAACAATACTTTTTCTTTTTGGAAGGTTGTTCGGGTTTATTAAGATCTGGCATAGTGTTTATTTTTTGCGACTTGTTTTTTTGGTCCGTAACATCAGCAGTATTAGTGCTTATTGCCTTTGTTTTTCTGTCAGTCGGTTTTTCATTTTTGGCCGTACTCTGATTTGTTGGGTTCGCTGTTGTGTTCCTTCTGGGGGTCTGATTCTTCTTATTCAAATTATTATGTGCTAATTTTAATTGACTATTTTCCTGTTTTAGTAATTCTATTTCTTTATGAGCACTGTTTAATTTCGATTCGAGAATTAGAATTTCTTCTTTCAATGTTTTAACTTGATCACAATCTTCGTCACCTGAAATATCTGGCAGGCTAGAAGTAGTGCCTTCCAATGTCTGTGAAATGACGTCACTTTCGTCATGTGGAGAGGTTGGATCCGAGTGTGTTCGCACTCGGCTTCGGCGGAAAGTTATATTCTCAAGAAAATTCATAGTTACAATTATTTTAATGTTGACGTTATTTTGTTTTGTTAATTTTTATCACGCCAATAACAGGCAACTTGCAAAAGTTTTTAACAATCAGCACACACTAATGCCATCTTGCGGAGAGAGGACGACATCAAAAGGTTGAAACCAATGTTGACAGTTCGTAGGTCAATACCCAGTAAGTAGATAGTTCACCAGTCATTACATTAATTCGCCAAACAAATTATAGATGACGCTTTGTTTGAAATAAGTTATTAGTTTTGAGTCTCTTTTTTTATTATTTATTTGTTAATCACTTGATGTAGATCTTGCACAGTATAATTAAAGAAAAAACACAAAAAGTTTCGCAGAAAGTCTATTAAACTTGTGTCTTTAGTTCAATAAAATTTATGTAAGAATTTTGCTGTTAACAAAAAGTACTAGAGATGTTACTGGGGTTTGAACCTGAGACCGCGTGAGTGAGGTTTGCTGTGACTACGTAAAACGATGTTGACAACCACTGAGCCACCTGTACACTATATTCTCATATCGAATTTATTGTCTAATTGTAGCAAATATTTTTCCTTTGAATAGGTAGATCAGATAAGTGGCAGTTTAAATTTAAATCACTGTGTGAGTCATTTTACACTTTGTCTTTGTTATTGATCAAATTTTTCCACACTTTACGATAATTTTGGACACGAAATGTTTAATATTTGTGATCACTTCGATATTTTAGTTTGCTATTGTCGACTTTCGTTCATGCTTGTTATTAAAATAAACAGAGTTGTATTTTTAAAGTTGCACATATTTTAACTTCACAAATTGCGTATTAAATCCGTGGATAACACTGTCACTTAGGTATTGGTTAAAGTTTTATTGATTCACTTACCTAGTTTTATTCACGTATCTTCACTATTATTATTTTAAGTACAATTTTAATAACAGAGCGTTTCTTTGCACGTTAGACTAGATGCAGCGCCATCTCTGGGTTATCATCACAAGCATTTAATTTTGAACAAAATTGCCCTTGACATCGTTTGATTTCAATGAATATCTTAGGAGATATCATAGTTTCAAAATAATGTCAGATCAAAATTATTACTGCCTGGGCAATACTGAGCATATAATTATCATAATTGCGCGTGAGGGAAAGTGCACCCTCTACCTCTCACCCGAGCCACCGCTGAAGACGCCCATGTGGTCGGAAATAGTGAGTCATATTCCAGCCGCTTACGGACGGGGAGTAATGGGTAGCTTGCCGTCCGACGGCATGTATTTATTAAAAAAGAAGCACTGGCCAATCCCCGCTGCATAGACAAGTCGAGGAGCTGCGGGAAGAGCTCCGGCGCCATCTCAGGAGGCGGTATGGATCCTGTATCGAATGGGGAAGGAAGAAACGCCTGGGCGTCACCACTGCGAGGATCGCCCGGAGGACACGGTAGAACATACGGTGCAGGACTGCTTCGCTTGGGCAGAGCACCGCCGTGTCCTCACAGCGGCGATAGGCACTGGTCGAGCCCATGCTGCGGGGCGAGACGGAATGGGAAGCGGTCGCCTCCTTCTGCGAAGCAGTAATGCTAGCAAAGGCGGAGGCGGAACGCGTGAGGGAGAGGACAGCGTCCACCTCACGACGCAGCCGCCGCGGGAGACGCCCACGGCAACGGACGTCGCAAGACGAACTCCGGCCACCGTAGGCGCTGGCATGCGGGCGGCGAGTAATGGGTGACTCGCCGTCCGATCATGGACTATGCCCGGGTCGACGGCGCGTTGTGTTCCACGCGCGCCTCAAAGAGCTGTCAGCAATCTGACGGGGCCCCCCTAAGAGGGCCAGAGCCTGCCGGGGTCGCGGGACTGTCTCACTCGATAACCGTGACCCTGGTACATAAAGGGCTATTGAAGGAACACCGTGGATTTTAGTCAGTACAAGTCTGACAGTCCCTCCTGTCCCGCCCTGGGCGGGAGGACTCATTTGATGATTTTGCCACGATAAAAAAGGGGGTATCGAGGGAGCGACTATCGAAACCGAGGTTCGGGGACGCCTCAATCGCGGCGGTAAGACCTCTCTTTGAGGAATGGCTGGAAGGTGTCACGGCGTCCTGACCAACCACCTGACGCAGATCCTCACAGGACACGGAAGTTTTGGGAGGTACCTGTGTCGGATGGGAAAGGAAGAAACGCCTGGGTGTCACCACTACAAGGATCGTCCAGAGGACACGGTAGAGCATACGGTGCAAAATTGCCTCGCTTGGGCAGAGCATCGCACATGTCCTCATAACGGTTATAGGCGGCGACCTCTCGCGATCGGCATTGGTTGACGTGAAATAGACTGGAAACCGATCGCCTCCTTCTGCGAAACAGTCATGCCAGCTAAGGAGGAGGCGGGACGCGTGAGGAAGAGGACAGCGTCCACCTCACGACCCACACCCAGCCACCATGGTAGACGCCCACGGTAACGGACGTCGCAGGACGATCTCTGGCCAAAAGGCGTGGGCATTCGGGCGACGAGTAATGGACGACTCGCTGTCCGATCATGGACTATGCCCGGGTCGACGTCAACGTTGTGTTCCACGCGCGCCTCAAAGAGCGTCAGCGCAATGTCGGGGGCCAAACCCCTTAGAGGGCCAAAGCCAGCCGGGGTCGTAGGACTTACGAGCTACCGTGACCCCGGAACGTAAAGGGCTATTGAAGGACGCCGTGGATTTTAGTCAATACAAGTCTGACAGTCCCTCTTGCCCAGCCCTGGGTGAGAAGACTAATTTGACGATTTTATGACGCTAAAAAAAAACATAAAGAAAATGATTTGTATCGGTATCCTCCAACAACGCTTCGCACTAAAAAATACATTGATTACGTTCCGACGTCCACGCGAACGAAGTCGCGGGCACAGCTAGTGTTCGTATAAAAGTCCATTAGCACGATAATGGGGAAGGCAAGTGACTCAGTGACAAGTGACAAGATGGTCCCAAAAGAACTGTCAAAGCAAAGGAATTTTCTGAAATAAACGACTTGTTGATGTAAAATGACCAGATGTTGTGTAATAGGCTGTAAAAATGATGGAACATACAAATTTCCGACAATTCACACTATCAAGAAATAATGGGTAGCTGCTGTGACTGCTGTGAGAACAAAAATTGTATTATCACTAAGGAAAAGCTGCAAACCCCTGCAAAGCCGGGACAGGCCGTTAGTTGAATTAATTAATGAAATTCTATGATAATACCATAACTAAACAATCGAATACACCTTTCAAAATAATATCTACTTTTCTATTGGAGGTTAAGTACTGCATCACTCTTTATATCATGAAATGGTTCGTCTGGTGGAAGAATTATCACCGGGACCGAGATTTGTGATAAAATAGATGTAAAATTAGATGAAGAAGACAAACACAAAACTTGATGTCATTTTTCTCAATATAGAATGTCAGAAGCAGTACTATATTCTTTGTAGAGGCTAGCACATGTAATACCTACTAAAAAATTACAATTTTAAATCCTAACTACAAGTAAATGTGTGTTTAATGTAATAGAATCTTTCTAGCCTCTCAACTAAATCACTTTTTTTCCGCTATATGCACTTGCATTGCCGAATAATTTTCCATATTTGTTTTGTATTTATACTCAATTTTTATAACAATAAATCTTGTTTGTTTTTTGTACAAGGTAGACAGTAATAATAATAAAAAAAGGCCAGTCCAGATGTGCCAGCCCACGTGACACGTAACGTGCCCCATAAAGCTATTGTCAAACAGAGAGGCGTGCCGAAAGCGAAGCGAAGCGTTTTCATTTGTAATGTATGGAATTGTTTGAATCCAGTCACATAGAAACGCGAAAGCGATGCGATAGCGTTAGCGATCCGAAGGCGTTGGCGATATTACAACTCAGCGAGGCGTGGCGAAGGCGTTTGCGAAGCGTTGCCGAACTGTTAGTAATGGTTGGCTTTGTATGCACGACGTCAAACATAGAGCGATTCCGAAACGAAGCGTTAGCGAGGCGTTTCCGAGGCGAATCCGAGACTTGACAGTGCCACAGTGACACTGTCATGCCTATTTTAAAACTAATATTATTTACAAAATTAGCTGTTCTGTATTGTGAGAAATGTGGAATAATCGAAGACGTGCATCACATCTTGACCGAGGATGAGTGGAGCGAACGCTTCTGGTGAAATCTGTTTGGTCATAACGCTCGATATTGACGACAAGCTCAGGATGCGCACGGAATTTACTTTCACTGGTGCTGTGTAAAGCTACTGCGTAGAGTAGTACATAGCCCGGGAGTGATGCTGAGGGAGCTGTGTGGTGGAGGCGGCACGCGCCTCCGCTTGCTGTGTCCGGTGGTCAGGCCCAACACACTGACCAAAACACCTCTCACTAGAACAATCCGTGTAATGAACGAAGATCATGAGCGGTTGTATTTTCATGCGGCTTGAGTGAATAACGCATACAAGTTCTTTTAAATGAAGTTATTTACGAGTATGTAAGAAATCTATAAATACATTTTGTTGTTGTAATTTGTATTTTTGTGTTGTTATGTGACACATAACTACCGGTCTGGTACAGCAGCAGGCAACAGTGCTGCGCAATAGTAACACCTTTACAGAATATAATATAAATTATGAGGATCAGTACCTAGTACCGCAGTATTTGTTTGCTATCCTCATTATTAAAAAAACTAACGTACGTAATAGGGGCACCATGAAAAAACCAAACAACATAATTATTATTAAATTATTTTATTGTGATAATATGATCTATAACGACAACTTCAAAAATCCTGCTCTTTAACATTTTGTTGATGGTGTAACACATTACCATACAGAACACACAATCATTACATTTTTTTTTTACACAATACGCACGAATGTAACAGTATTTTCAATCATATGATTATGATAATAGCATTATTGTTTCCAAAATAGGCCTGAAATTGATATTACATTGAAATCATGCTTCAGCAGTCAATTGATTAATTCAAAGACATTGTGACACAAAGTCTTGGCATTCAAAATATCATCATTTTAATCCTCCTTTTGATGTGGTACTGTTCTCATCTCCAATAAAACGGCGGCTGGGCCAATGCAAATTAAAGATACTTGGTACCTCCTCAATAAAAATATGACTTAGGTATTGTTTTGCATAAGTAAACCAATCCAGTTTTCGAATAATCCGTTAACCGTATCTTGAGAACTGATAAACAAAGTCTAAAGACAGTCACAAATGTGTGTTTGGTCAACACTCAGATCAAAGAAAAAATAAGGTTATTGAATATTATTTACAAAACTAAATTTCTTATCGGATACTGTGACAATTTGGAGAACTAAGTATGTGCACACACACAACAGCTGCACATTTTCTTGTTGCATAGTAATAGATCATTACTTTACGCAGTTTATGAGCAATCAATCACGAAAAAACATGTGATGAAATCAAGAAATAAATAAACAATAGACGTCAATCTGTGACAAGTTTACGGTATCACTCTTGTTTTAAATATTTTTTTGTCATGACTTCAAGGCCTTTACGCCATAGGGTATGGCACAATGATATTAAAGCCACAGACTACATAGAAATACTACGTATGTCAAAACCGCATGTTTATTTTTAAAGGAGATGAGTCCTCCCATCCAGGGCAGGGCAGGAGGGACTGTCAGACTTGTACTGACCAAAATCTACGGTGTCCTTTAATAGCCTTTACCTTCCGGGGTCGCGGTAGCTCGTAAGTCCCGCGACCCCGGCAGGCTTTGGCCCTCTAAGGCTAAGTCTAGAGAGCCAAAGCCTGCCGGGGTCGCGGCCCGTCATTATGCTGACACTCTTTGAGGCGCTCGCAAATTTATGAAGTTTTATGTCATGGGTGTCGTTTTCATGGTTTTCAAGGGTGATAAAGCCGATAGTGTTGTCAAAATGTAAATGAAATGTGACTCACGCCTAAACTTGTAAAAGGTTACGCCACATTAACAAAGCTCACAAGTCGTTGTGTATATTAATATTAAACTGTTCCGAGTTATAAATCTTTTACTGGTACTAACCGAAGTCATGAGATTACCTATTAATATTGTAAACTAGTTATTTTAACTCGATTGTTTGATCACTACAGAACACAGATGTTTTAATAAATACAGTTCAGTTTCAAAAACATTAAGTGTGACAACCCCTATGCTGCAGTGGAGCGTAGGTAATTATTTCTACAGCTAGGCCTATGGACTTTAAGGAAGTTTAACAAATATTTGTTATTATATAAGTGCCGGAGAATGATATAGAAACTTCTTACTCATTTTGTCTATTAATGTATTACTCTTAATTTTGTTTGTCATTAGTGCTGTCACTAATAAGTCTAAAACACGAGTATTATGTAAATTTTAAGCTTATCAAAACTTTTATTTATGAAAGGTTTTATCAGTTAAATCCTTATCCAATCGTGAGGTGCGAACGGTGAGAGTCGTCGTGTCACGTCGAAAAACACATCGTGGATCCAGCGATGTGATTTCTTATTGAGAATAGCATAGCTAGGCAAAGGTGACTGAGGCAATGCCTACGAAGGAGCGAGCTTACCTAGAAAAAGCCTCTAACTTTGAAGAGATACGAATATAGATGACAAATTCAGTAAACACTTTGTTATGCCTCTCCAAGCTGCATAGAAGCTTCGCTCAAATCAGTATCAGTATTTGTGTTGAAGATGAGGACATGGAATAAGACGAGAGTCATACCTGGTCTCTGGTAAAAGTACCCTAGTCGAACGGAGGGTTTAATGGAGGAAGATGATTTATTGCAACACTGCCACACGATACCTTATACAATTGTTTTATAATCAATTGATTCTTGGAGAATGACCTATTTGGAAACAACGCGATTGTCATAATAAACTTAAAACTATTCAGTTCAATACTTCAAGAGATATATAATTATTGCCAAAAAATAGTATGGTAATGTTTTAGACATTAACAAAATATTACTGTATGGGCAGGATTCCTCGATATTGTTGATAAAGATGATTAAATAAACAATTTTAAAAATGTTGTATTTATTTTTACATAGTACCCACACCTATTAAGTATTTTTATATTAGAGGGTTGCAAAAGGGCCACTACCAGCCAGCGCCGACTTACCAACGGGTTTAAAACCTAACGGCTCAGTTCGTGACGATGGGAAGAGACCAGACGACATGACGTTGGGATATTGGTAGGAGGGTGGGCCTTTGGTGTGTGGCGGTATTTTTGTCTACACCGTTGCGCTATCTTATATGCAAGCACAGCGGGCTGTGCTGTCGCATTTGCTGTGGTTGCTGGGACCCTCAAAAGGCGTAAAATATACAGTATTTATACCACTTCAACTGCATTTTTAACAGTGGTAACCAGTGATGACATCAGCTGGCGTTTTAGTGGACCAGGCAAAAGCCAGCCGATGCCAATTGGGTAATATTGTAGGTTGATTTGCTGACGTCTGTACCACGCGAAGAAAACTTGATAAAACTGAGTCGTTTTCATCAATTAGCGTACCTTATCTAATAAAAAGAATTCAAACAGTTTTCTCTATGAAATTTCTCAATAAATTATCGATGTTTTACAAGAAATATAATGAAGAAAAAGAAAAATCTGGCAACACAAAAATCGTGCACGCTTCGGTCTCGCTTTCCCGTATTTGCTCTGTTTGACGTCGTTCATATAAAGCCAGCTAATACAACTGTCACGCCTCGCTTCGCGGGCACGCCTTTCTGTTTGACGTGGTCTCTGACGACTTCAGTTTCGGCGCGATATCGCTTCACATTTCCATACATGACGTAACAAAAACGCTCCGCTTCGCCTTCGGATCGCTATATATTCGGTACTGGCTTCATACAAAACGTCGGTTCGCTGCACCCAGTTTGACGTCTCCTTTCGCTTCGCATTCGCCTCGGAATCGGATCGGAATCGGATCGCCTCGCTTTCGCCTGCCTGTTTGACAAAGGCTTAAGAGCGGGCGCCGTGACGGTCGCAAGCGGGGGCGCGGGCGCAGGCGCAGGCGCGTGCGCAGCGCGCATGGACCAACTATCGCAGCGCCATCTACGATTAGCTTTGAGTTGCCATCCCCATTAACAGTCTTTCCGTGTGGTTCTAGTGTAAGAATACGATTTTGTGGGCGTTTTGTTAACCTTGTCATGGCAACTGAAACTAACTAAGCTTACCAACTTGAGACGGGTCTTAGGTTACAAGTGTTATTCGACTCCACTTAACATCATAATGTAAAGTCGAGGTAATAATACAATAAGGCACCTTATTTAAATTTCCGACCACGTTTTGTGAGATCATTATACAGAAAACTTGTATTGTAAATCAGTAGGTAAATGAATTTCAGGCGCGATTCAATACAAAAAAGTGATGTAGGTACGCTTGACTAAATCAAAAATTCAATTTCCCAAAATGTATAAGGCATGGTAATTGTTCACTTTGTTATTATTTTGTTGAATTCGTATACAAACACATATTAATTTTCATAAAATAAAAATGTTTGTCCACGTTAATCCATTTTATTTTAAAACAACACAAGACCTTTTCGTCCGTACCGCGGAAAATTCTTAGTGGCAACACCTTATAATTCAGTCAGCGATCAATAAAGAAACCAAAAAAAAAACATTTTACATTAAAATTTTTAGCAACCACGCACTGCGTCCCATCTGAATTAGTGAAAATACGGTTATAAAAAAATGAACCAAATTTGCATTTCGCTTTTCGCACTGCATCCGATCCTAATGCGAATAACTCGATGCGAAAGCATCTAAACAAACAATACTTTGACTACGAGTACTTCGGTCCGTCAATATTCCGCCCCGACTTGGAGGCTCACGGCTGACAGACAGAAATCAGATGATGGAAATCGGATCTAGCGTAAACTACATACAAATACGCTACTTCGAAACATATTCGGAACATATTTTCACGAATTCGTGTCGTACGCACTGCGTAACCGCTTTTACCAAACCTGTCGCACTCCGCGTTGAGCACCGTCCACGGTGCGCCCGCGTGTGATTGTAGTATAAAACTGCAAGCTCACGCGGGCGCACTATGGATGGGTTTCACAGTCAGCTGCCGCTCGCCGCCTGTTTCGCACGCGTTCCGTAAATATTTTTTACTTTATTCTCTCGAGCAAAGATTTTACATTTGTTTGTTTTTGGGAAGTGACACTTCTGTACGTATTAAGTAGTCTGTGCTTTAACACAAAATTAACCACATACCTGTTCTCCTTTCAGGATCCTGATACGCAAGGGCATGCAGCATGATACGATCTGACGCTCCCTTATCATTCCTGGAATGCACCGTCAACCTGAGCGCACTGCCACTCGTCCATAGCACCCCGGCCGGTACCAGGAAAACGGCCACCCCGTCTAGGATTGCAATATAATAGGGAGGGTTAATTGTCTAGAAGATTGTTACTGCAAGTCTTGGTTGTTAAACTAGGTAAATGTTTGTGAATTGCTTTTGGATGGGATTATGGTAGTTAGTGGTTTTTGGGCTGGTATTGAGGGTATTGTAATTAGTAATTGCATAGAAGTTGCATTGTTATGCAGAGTTTCATAGTAATACTATAAATGGGATATTATTTTACCGATCGCCACCAGCGATGACAAATGGGAATAGACTTTGTAAAATTGTCCTTGACTATGAATGTTTTCATTGTTTTTTTTTCGTGGTAAAATCATCAATTGATGAGTTCTCCCACCCAGAGCAGGGCGGGAGGGACTGTCAGACTTGTACTGACTAAAATCCACGGTGCGTCTTACCAATGATTTCATTGGTAAGACGTAATTGTGTTCATTTTTTTAAGGCATGCTGTTTAGAATGTTCTTACTGCAGTTGTTTTGCCCGATTTGTGAACTATAATCTTTTTAATAGACGTGTTTTATATGGTCTGAATATGTAGAACAAAAGTCGTAAAATATAAAATCCCGCTTGCATTTAACCAAGTATGTTTTAATATTTCTTGTTCGTAAAACTACCCGAGGGTTATTTAGATTTACATCATAAAATCATAACTTAAAACAAAGTAACTTAAGAATCTATTCACATACAGGTATAACTAGTAAAAGTTTAAAGGAATACTTAGAAAACGGTAAACTGCTGGGTAAAATATAAGTGTTATGAGTACCTAGTAAAATAATTGGCCACAAACTCGTAAGTCATGGTGCAAGGAATATAAAGCCGCCGATACATTTGGGAATAAGACTGGTGATGATTTTATATTTACTCAGCAAACTACACCTTATGTTTAAATTTAATCATATCGTGTGACCATCTGTCAAGAACACCGTAGCCCAGGAACGCAAAAGGCAACTGCAGGAACAGGGTGGAATTTAAGTCAGTAAGAGTCTGACAGGCGGTTTGACCGAGGCCGCGAGGACTTTCCAAACAAATAAAATACTTACCAGTCTCATTAGCAGTAACATTGAACCTTATCTTCCCAGTATCAGAGTCCAAAGCTTCTAACACCACCAACTGAGGCAGGCCTCCATCGTAACCAGTAACGCAGCGCACAACCAGAGGCTCTCCGAAGTCCTCCCGGCTTGAGTCCTCGATCCAATTAGATCCGTTGCCTGATGATACCGTGCAGTTCCGCGGAGGTGATGGACGGGCTATGAAAACAGAGATGTAAACGATTTTGTGTTTTGTTAATATAACAACTAGGTCAATAGGTACAATCGACAAAGTGGAATTATGACCCACCATAAGTTTATTTTCCTACAGACATTCAAATACAATTAGGTCCACATTCACGTAAACATACATATTCATGGTAACGACTTTGATATTTTGTCAATTTGACGAATTCAAACGATTTATTGTCAAAATGGGTCATGATTCCACTTTGTCGATTGTACACTGTTGTTCTGTTACTATGATGAGCGACTTATTGCAATAAAAAAAAAATGAAAACACTTTAGTGCCGTTCCTGTTTCAGTGTACTGAATTTAAAAGGACGGACCTAGTAAAGATACAGTTTGCACGCGCAATAAATACTTGCACAGCAAAGCCACCACTCAAGCAGTACAGCTCCAAATCAAAGTCAACATAGAAATGCTCGTTAATTGCCAAATATTAGCCATTCCGACTCCCTCTACAAATCTATCAAAATGTTTTAAATATAATTCGTCCAACTTCGTCGATTGGGAACGGGGCCCAACTTCAAACTAGTTGGGGATCTAAGCTAAAGATAATTTTGTCTCTAGAAACAGAATACTGCTCTAAACAAAAATTGTTCGGAAACTTGTCCCCCACGTTAGACGTCTCATTGAATATGTTTGACTTCCTTCTTTGAAAGCAAATTGGAATATTTGCTTGGAATTGTTCTTTATTAGTTCAGATCTAGAGTCGCGCATAATTTAGACATTAAAATGTTCAAGACTCCAGACATATTCAAGGCTTTGTTGACAATTACTAACGAGGGACCGTTTAGATCAAATATGCTGTGCAATTTCGAAGCTTATATTTGTGAGTATTAGCAAATTCTTCAAATATGATTATGGAATACCCGAAACTAACTATTTCTTTCAAAAATGGACAGGTAATAGTTCTTTTTTTTTTGTCTTACACTGAAGACTTGCACTGTTCTGTCTACACAATGCGTTGTGGCGTTGCAACACAAATATTAAACGACGATGATGAATGATAAAGACGGTACAATACCATGATTTCTAGAAAAAAAACAGACAATCAGTTACTGTTTTGGCCTAGCAGCAGATTGGGCTGACTGGAGTAGAGTTCTTTAAATTAATATAGTAGTACTCGTATGGTACAATAGTTAGGCTGTGGGAAAGAAACAGAGCTATACAAGTCGTATAGCGCCATCTTGTTCCCTGAGCGGAACCACTCACGTTTTAAGTCGTCATGGTAAGCTATCAGGTACTTACCAGCAGGAACAATTTGAAAGACACAGGGCTGCGCCTGTCTGCCCACAGTGTTGGTACCACGACAGGTCAATGCACCGTAGTCTCGCTCACTCGCAGGCGTATATCGAAGCTCGCTTATACTGCCGTTCACTGTACCTATTTAACAAAACATCAGCTATAATAAACGTGTTTTTTCAGATGTCAGAGGATCCATACAGTATTGTGAGTAAAGAATATGAGAAATAGGGTGTGAAGTTCCAAATCACTAGTTGAAAAGGGAAGGTTCTCCGAGCAAAGGAGTTTTGAGTCAGATGAGGTACTACGAGTACCCTACAGTAATTTTAGTATCGGTTTTTCTCATAATATGTTGCCGATCTCGATGAGAACTTTTAAGAGCGAGATTCAGATTTTAAGTTAATAGATGACGCTGTATTTTTTTAAATTAAGCTGCTATTTAAAGAAAAAAAAAATAGTAGCCAGTGATAGCGGCCCAGACTTATGAGTTGTAAATCGTAAGTTTGTCAACTTGCATTACATCTTTGTGTAATTTATTTTATCACCACTGCTCTCAAAACGGTGATGGAAAAATGCTGAGTTCGGATTGGACCTGCGCGATGAATTACAGAGAGGAAGCCTATAAGTGAAATATCTAAATAGTAATATGAGTAGGTATTTAAAATTGTAATCCTATGATTTCACAACGTGCTTAAAATGCTATGAGATAGACATAAGATCGCTGCGTACCATTTTACCAAAATAAAAAAACAATGATATCAATTTTAAAACAAGGTCTGATGTAATAATACCTAGACCTATACAAGAGACATCTTGACCTTAACAAGGTAGATTAAACAAGTAATCCACTTTGTCCTTGACAGTAGGTGTCAATTACAAGAAAAAATAGGAATAATAAAATTCTAAAGTGGAAAGCTGTCGGCTCAGCCTTGACTGAAATGTTTTCTAGTCGATTGCTTTTGTACTAAGACGATGTTACTGATATCACAGATTTCCATCCCATGTAATGTTTACTCAATGCTAAAACATAATAAAGGACACTCGTATTACGTACGTACGTACGTTTACGTCACACACTGGTACTGAGTTGAAGACTGTAGTCTGAATTATATCAATGTTAAATGTTTTTTTTGATTGTACATTTTCAAAAGATACTGTGTATTGATACAAAGCCTAGCTATTAGGAACAAAAATCTATGATACCTATTATGTTAGGTTTACATATTCAAACTATGAAGAGTGATACTTTTAAGATGGACAACAGGAAAAATCCGAATCCATAAACGTGCTGATAGACTTGAGTATTCACTTGTAACGAACATCGAACATGCCTCGTTTTTTATATTTGCTGAACTAAATAGGCGCGTCCACACAGAACGAGCAGCTTTGCGAGGAAATTGCCGCGCGAAGCAGCTCGGTTAGTGCGCGCGCCTCCTGACACGTCCTCCGAGACACGTCCACCCAGTGCAAGCAGCCACCGAGCTGATTTACGCGGCAAATGCCTTGCGAGGCTGCTCGTTCTATGTAGACGCACCTAATAACGAACAGAGCCGAGCATAGAGCCTAAAATTGCTACGAACATTTTCACGATCTTTCTAGTGAACGCTCTAGTCGATGGTCGTCAAAATGTTAGACTGGGCAGTCGGGTCGGCAAGAATCTCGCCAAAACGTTAGTTAGAATGTTCGCTATAATGCTCGTGATTGTTTTTCTGTAATATTGCATTCTCAAAAATGCTCATTACAAGTGAATGCTGAAGTTTATCGACACCTCATGAGCTACACTTATTTATTATCCAACAATGTCTCCAACTAAAAATGAAAACTAATGAATCGAACCAGCATTTAACATCAAAATTTTAAACACCTATTCCCAAAACAAACAAAGAAAAGAACAGCGGCAACTTAGCACTCAGTAATTAGGTTCATTTACACGCAGTCGAGTAGCCCAACTGTCCCAAGCTAGTCGAGTGTTTGCATCAAGTACTCGAGACAGTTCAATCAGCACCTCATGTTCGCACCAGCGCCCTGAATATGTAACGAACCGCGCTTCGTAAATGGAATTTCTTTTAAAGACTACACGAACAATTTAAGTTCTGCTTTCCTGTCGTGTTTCTATGTAGGATTTGAGGAAAATATAACATTGAAATAAGATCGCTGGATTATGGAATTTTCTCGATTTCGAATAGTTATCAATTCAAATTATTTTTATTTCAAAAGTGGTACAGTCTGTTACAGGTAGGAAGACAACTTAGGAATAGTTTACAAGACGAGAAGGTAACAATACAATTTTACAATCTGATGTCCTAGCTAGATTACTTAATAACCTGTATTAAGGACAATCAGCACTCATTTCCCGTAAAAAACGACAAAGGAATTGGCTAGACTGTGATAAAATTATTACACAAAATTTAGAACATTAACAAAAGTAAAAACTCCATTATAATAACGTGTGTGTGCACTTGCGTGTGAGTGTGTGTTTATGTATGTGTATGTGTAAGAGTGTGTCTGTGTGTGTGTGTGATTATTTGTGTTATGTGTGATTATTTGTGTGTAGTTACTTAAGCGTTATAAGAAGAGATTCGGTATCATTATAATTTTTGGTCGATAGAAATTCGGTGATCCGCTTTTTGCATGTCAGCTTACAAGATGTTTGTAGAGGAAGTATTGCATTTATTCTATTATATAAAAATGGTCCTAGATAGAAAAAGAATCTTTTTGTAAAAGTGAAGTATGGGTGAGGTACAGTACACACCCTGTTTCTTCTTCTTGGTATTATCGGCCGTTGTGAAGTTGGAGTGTTGTTGTGTTGTTGCACAATTGTGCTGAGAATAAACAATTGACGAACTGTAAGCACCTTGCATTTCTGGTAGAGGTCTGAAGTAGGATAAAGAAGTGGTCGAAAGGTGGCTACTTTCAGGACTGCTCGCTGCGCTACCTCGAGAGGCTTGAGTATTGTTTTAGCAGCACCACCCCAACATGTGATACAATAAGAGATCACAGACTGGCACATTGCAAAATATACGGAGCGAATAATATGTACGTTGGCAATTTGTCTAAGAGTTTTAAAAAAATAAATCAGTTTTCGGATACGGTTAGCCAGAAGAGTAATATGGGCTTTAAAGTTGAGGTGTTTGTCTAAAGTGATACCTAGGTATTTAATTGTGTCTGCAGATGTAATTAGTGGGCAGGTACAGTCTGGTGTGTTTGTTTGACAGGTGTGAGCTTTCAAGGTTATGGGAGTGGAAGGTTGTGATGTCACATTAAGTGAGAAAGTGATGAGTTTTGTTTTAGAGGTATTTAAGGTGAGTGAGTGTGACGTAAGCCAGTTACGTACGATGTCAAACCCTATTTGAGCGGTAGCTTGGAGCCCAGACCACGAGTTTTCGGAGAAGGTGATGGCAGTATCATCAGCAAATGAGACAATGCTTCCAGAATTTAATTTCAAGTTGCAGAGATCATTTATAAATAGCAAAAACAAGGTGGGACCCAAGACACTGCCTTGCGGTACTCCGTAGGTAATAGGCAGTTCTTCACTCAGATATTTGCCGATTTTGACCCTCTGTGTGCGTCCTGAGAGGTAAGAATGAAAAAGTTGAAGTTGCAAATCTCTGACACCCAAACGTTCTAGTTTATATAACAAGCAAGGTAGAGGCACGGTATCGAACGCCTTTGCAAGATCAATAAATATCGTAAGACATTTTTTGCGTTGATTGAGTTTGTCGACAATACCGGTTATCAATTTTAAGGCCGCAGCAGATGTCGATCTGTTGCTTCTAAACCCGAACTGATTGGATGAGAGCAGGTTATTAGACTCCAGGTAATTGATGAGTCTTTTGTTCATTAGCCTTTCCATGAGCTTAGATAGGGCAGATAGTACTGCAATAGGGCGATAATTATTTATAGCTTTACGGTCACCCCCCTTGAAAATTGGATGAATGATAGCCATTTTGAAGGATGAAGGAAATATACCGGAGTCAAAACAAAGGTTAAAGATGTGGGACAAAATAGGAGATAGAAGCCTGCAGTACCTTTTCAAAAATATCGTGGAGATGCCGTCGTGCCCTATTGCAGCGTTAGGTTTGAGGGAGTTTATGACGGAAATAATCTCATCAGGATTTGTTCCCAACATAACGAGAGAGTTAGGGCTGCTTGTGGACGCCGAGCACACGTGTGTACCCATGAGGCAGGATGAGGGTTGGGATTTTGTAGTACAATCGGCAAGATTCTTACCAATGTTAGCGAAGTAAGCATTTACATCATTAACGGATTGTTTAGGGGATACGGAAGAGGAAAATAATTCTGTGGGAGTATGTGTGGTGATGTTGGTGTTGGTGATACGCTTAATTGTATGCCATAAAAGCTTAGTGTTACGTCCAGCCTTAGTTATTTCTTCCGAGTCGAACTGTCTCTTGACTTTTTTCAGAATTTTATTGCAGAAGTTTCTGTATCTTACATATGTAGTTTTTAGCACTTCATTGTCTGGAGAATGTTTTTGCTTTTTGTGCAGAACATCCCTGTTTTTCATGCACCTCAGGAGCCCTGGGGTAATCCAGGGCTTTAAGATTCTATTTCTCTTGGGAACAGTTTTAGTTATTGTGTTCGTAGTAATTATATTGGAAAGAGTCTGTAGTAGGGAGTTTGTTGCTGCATTAGGATCAGCCATGGATAATACATGTGAAAAGTCTATTTTTTCCATAGACAGATCCAATGCTGCATAATCAATCTTGGAAATCGTGGTCATGTGGACGCTATGAAGTGGCTTTGAGTTTAAACAAAACATAGTTGAGCAATGATCGCTAATAGTCGAATTAAGAATGAAAGTAGAAGACGGAAGTTTACTTCGAAGTAAAGTGTGGTCAAGACAATTATCTCCTCTTGTTGGAAGAGAATGTGTAGGTAAGAAGCCATGAAATGCGAGACAGTTAAGATAGTCATGAGAGCGATTTTCTAAAGGAGAACTGGAGGAATTTATGTTTATGTTTAGATCACCTGTGATGACAACTGTAGTAAAATTGGTTAGGGATGGTAAAGTTTCGTTAAGTGATCTGAGAAAAATGTCAATGTTCTCCTTTGAGGGAGGTCTGTAAATGCAAATAATGGCTACATCTGATCTTAGCTCAATAATCAAACCAGAGGCTGAGCCATAAAAATCTGGTTCATACACTTTGTAGTCAAGTTTTGTGTTTATATAGGCAACCACCCCATCACTTTGATTCTGATGTTTAGTAGTATGCTGGCAAGAATAATTTTGAAGGTGTGGTAAGGTGGAGTTACTCAGACAGGGAAGCCAACATTCAGAGAGTACTATTATATCGCACTCAAGAGAGAGTCGGGTAAGAAGAGTTTCAAAACTGGAGAAGTTGCGATTAATAGATCTTATATTTTGTGATAAGATTTTGAGGTAGGTAGAAGGGTCCTTAATGATTGGTAAACAGTCTTCTGGTGCACAGTGGTGAATATTAGATACAGAAAAGTTATCCAAGTTTTCATTTAGAGAGTTTATGTTATCGAATTCCATTGTTTAGGAGTAACATGTTGAATAATGTGAGACAGTTCGATTGATACAAAGCAAAAGATGGATTTTGGCTAATATAAAGATGTGAGGTGCAAAGATGTGATATGTGGAGTGGAGTGGTATGAGTCTGTATGAATGTAGTGTGAGTGGAGAGAAGCGAATGGAGTATATGCGAGTGAACATGTGGTTGCACTAGCGAGGTTTTATAACTACAATTAATATATGATTTGCATGCATTAAATGAAAAAAGAATAATTATGGTTTTACATTTTAAAAGTGTTAAACTAGAAACCAAACAACTCAGGCGTACAAACATAAAAAACAAATAAAAATCACGTTTTAGATCGAGTACATAATATAGTCATGCTTCAGATGAAGTAGATAGATCCTGTAATTGGGCTTCATTTTTGATCACTATGTACGGACAATCCTTTGCTTTTTTCATCAGGATACGGCCATTAGATATCCAGCAAAATTCGTATTTGTGCACCTTAGCGACATTTCTAGCCAGATAAAATAGTCTAGTAGCCTGCGGGGTTAGCTGCTCTGCAATGTATATAGGCATAGGATCCTTTAGCTGAAATCCCATGCTTACAGAGTCCAGTTTTCGTGAAGGATTTTTCTTATTATATTGCTTTACAGAATCCAAAAATCTATATTTGGTAAGGGTGTTTGTGAATTCAATACTTAAAGCTGAAGAATTCTTTTTCTTATCGATACGAAATCTAGTAATATCTCGTATTTCAGTAGTTTTAGGATTGATATTGTTTCAGATTATTTTAAAATAAACTTTAAGGATATGGCTGACATTTTATTTATTTAATATGTTTACCAGTGTTTTCCTGTAGTTTTTTTTTATATTTAAAACGGCACCTTTTATTTACTTTTTAAATTATGAAGCAAGGTAGTGTAAACAGTCACCCATACTTATCTAAATTATAACTATTACAGGAACGTAAGAGACATCGACACTTCATACGAATAATTATGTGCTGAAATAATGATAACAGTAACCGGTATACCAATTTTTGCTAACTAGATACTTCAATAAACATTTTCAGGTTCTTCTTTATTAATATTATATAAAACCTAAAAAGTACTTAAAATATTGTGGTGCATATTTAACTTGACACGTACTTCACTCCACTGCAGATAGTATTACAGTACTATCAATGATACAAAAATACAAACCATATCTAGCAGGTGACACATTGAAGCTCTCGCCACTATTGTTGAACTGCCACAGGAACGTGACGTCAGCAGGGTCCGCGTGAACTGAGCAGCGCACGCGCAGCGCTTCATCTAGCGCCGCTCCCACCACTTGAGGTGACGTCTCACCACATACGGGAGCATCTAGGTGTAAAATGTTTATAAAAACGATATTGATAGTTCCTTTCAAATGACCATCAGAAAGTTTTGTCAATAAAAACAATACCATACACAAATTCGATCTTACTCCGTACACTGATAACTGTTTTTTGAATGTATGCAAAGCAAGTTATGTTGCATAAACGTCTAGTTAATAATACCAATTTGAAAGGCATACACAAATCAAAAATCGTTTGTAATGTATCTCTTGGGTTTTTTATTTATCAGTGAATGATAGATTTGAAGAAAAAAAAAATGGACTAGAGTCCGCAAATCCACATACAAATACCTACACGTCATTAAATTATGCTTTTTAAGTTCTAAGTCTCAGTTATAATAATTAAAATGTTACTGGATATGCGCCCTCATCAGGCAGCGTACGTATAATGACAGTAAAGTACGCTCCGTAGTTACCACATGTTCCAATTAAAAGATACCCTCCTACATGACCGTGGGTAACATACACTATTATTTTTGTTCTACATATCCAATTTTCAATCCTAATTTCTTTCAGAAACTTTTTAAATAAGAATAATATTTCACAGTCATGGTATTGTGTAGATACTTACTCGAAATAAGAGCACTACTGATTAATATAATATACCCAAGGTTCTTTGACATCCATATCCCAAAGTAGTGATCCGAGAAGAAAACATAAAAACTCTCACAACGACAAACAAAAATGTCTCCGATAAAATGTAGCCAAGCATTTTTATTTACTCTCAATGATAAAATTAGGTATCACATTGTTAGTCTGGCTTGCGTCTTTGTGTAACAATATCTCTCTGATGTTAACAGAATGAAACAAACGTTCATTGTGTTCCCCCTCCTTATTTCGCTTTACATGTATTTAAAGATCGGAGGTAGCGATAAACAGTACATCGGCCGATTATTTGCCAACAAAATATCGTCGACTGGAAAAGACCGGATGTGATGAGTATACTACAATTTGGTAACATTTGCATACTAGCCAAATACCTTGTAAGTACATCGTTAACTTCGCTAACACGGCCTCCTAAATAACAAGCATAAAATATCCATACATTTAAAAACTCCAACGACCAGTTTTCCTGTCATAAAACGATAAATATAAATCAAGTGAACAATTATTTCGGCAGTTACGAATTATTTCGTCTTCCCCCTCACGTCGGCAATTAAGTGTCGGCCAGTCGGGCTCGGAAGGAAGCACCTCGATGCGCCAATATAGAATTGTGTCATAAATCACGATGCGGACGTTGTTGTTGATTTACGTACGACCATGTATAATCAACATATATACCCCCTAATTATAATGGGATTGTGTGTTCTCCCAGTACGATAGATCCGTTTGCAAACTTTTGAATTAATTACATTAGCCAAACCGCTTCCAAATCCAAGCGCTACTGCTGTTCTTTACCAAATTTAATCTCAAAATGTAAAAATGATTTCACCTTCCGTTATTGAATACAAACACGGTAAAACCCTAAAACTCCGAACAACGTTTTTGTTATTTAAAATTTACTCAACTTTGGTAATTAGTAAAATTGGTTTGAATTCCTCTACAAAAAGAAATTTTATTAATCGTCCTCGTTGATTCGTGAAATAAGTCAAAATATCCATTCATATTATGAGATCTAAAAGGAAATCAAATAAGTAGGTACTCAACCATTAAAAGTAATGAACAAAATTGTCCTTTTACTTTCGTTACTTGGAATTACTTTTTTATAGCAAAAGGTAGACGTGGTAACGTTATTTCATTATTCAATAAATCGTTTCTGTGATTCGTTTCAGGAAAATAATTCCAAAATAGAACAACCACATATTACGTACTGTTGAAATAAATGAATTCTCAAGGATTTGAATAAAATTTATTGAAACGAAACAAAGCTGCGAATTAAAGTGAAGCCACGAAATAGCAGATTGAGGAAGTACGCGGTACGGTGAGAATCGTAGTAATATTAGACAATAATTTTGATGATTTACGGGCCGTGCCGCCTTCCCTCGTACCAATTACTATGCGGCCGGTCGGCCACGGAAGGAAGTTGGTACGTCGATCCCGACCGCAATCATTTGAATACTACTCCCAGACACGTCGGTATTTATAGGCCAGTAATTCATACTGTGCTCGGTGACATTTTATGGGAAGCCTGTGTGTCCGATGTATATTACCGGGGATTAGGGATATGCAAATGAAGTGTCTAGTGTATACCCGTTATAATTTGATGTCGCTACCTTCCCACGGGTGGATACTGTTTGTCGGGGGGTGAAATTAAAATGTAAATAGCATAAAGCGTCTGTCGGAAAGAATGTTGCTTAGTAAGAGTAAAGCTCTAATGCCTTTGTCAAACTGACAGACGAACCGAATGCGTGGCGTAGCGTTTTTGTTTGCAATGTATGGAATTGTTTGAAGCCTGTCACATAGAGTATCGGATCGCTTTCGCATTTTTATATGACATGATTCGGTTCGGTTCGCTATCGCCTGTCTGTTTGACAAAGGCCTAATAGCTAATTAAAAGTTAATGTTGGGTGCAAACGAACGGAAAGGAAATATAAACATTAATTTAATTTTAACTGCAAGTCAAAGCCGTCGTTTCCGATTTGTTGTTGGAATGTATTAAAACTGGAAAAGTGTTCCAAAACTTTGACATAAAAAAGAAAATTAAGGGACACCTTACACCCTACTAGCTTAAAGGGGCGTATGCCCTCAGGCTTAACAAAAAGTACAAAGAGTGTCTGGGAGCGTAAATTCGTATTTGTCGGCCGAAGTCACGGCTCAAACGTAACAAAAAAAGATAAAGTTGAAGATACTCGCTTGGTGTACTTCGTAATATTAACTGCAATTTCTCTTGTACCCAAATACATTATTTCACAGAATAACAGCACTGAATTTAATGAATAATAAGTTAAATCGTAAATGCTTTCATGACCCTGACGACCTTCTGAAGGTCGTGAAAGTCTGCTAGACTTGAAAGCCGTTTGTTATTGAAGTTTAGTAAAGACCTATACTTAACAGTTTAGCGGTTTTACATCTGAGAAGACAACATAATAAGCTAATCGCCCCGCACACCATTTATCTTTAGACTTGGTCAAATCATAAAATTCTTTGCCATTTTGATTTAAAAATCTATACTTTTAATAAAATGGTAGGAAAGTCAAAACTGTACATTGCATATTTTTACTTGGTGTGAGATCTACAATCGATAACGAAGCCAAAAATATAGTTTTTAGAACTTTTGACTGTTTGTCTACAACATTATTTTTTGTTTATGCGAAACCCGATACACCTGTCCAATATTTTTGTGTAAAGAATCTATGTACAAAAATTTAAAACCGTATCTTGTTATATCACAAAGTTATAAGCTTGTATATTACCTGGTTGTCCGTTTAAAAACATGCTCATTTGCTCATTTCGCGGTACACCCGCGTAAACCGCGTCTCTTGTGTTATACACTCGTGATAATAGTTTGGCAATAGGTACCTAACCGTACGGTTATTGTATTGTAATTAACTGGTAATAAAATTCAATTAAAATATTTTTGAAAAAAAAATATAACATTATGTAAAAATTATCGGAATCGAATCAGTTACTGATTCTGAACAAACTATGTATATTCAGGTTTCGCATATACTAAAAATAATGTTGAATATGTATGTCCAGGATAAACTCAAAAAGTACTGCATGGATTTGCTTCAAATTTGGCACGAATATTATTAAGAAGTCGGGTTAATATATAGGCTACATATTATCACGCTATCACCTACGGGGAACGAGCAGTGAACCTTTATTCCTACAACGCATTCACGCAGACGACGTCGCGGGCCGCAGCTAGTATACTATCCACACCGCAATTTCAAAAGAAAAACCAAAATTTTAATTTCTATTACTCACATTGCACTCTCAAGTTGACAACTTTGCTTGATGTCTCGCCTCTCGCATTAGCCGCCTTACAGGAGTAGCTGCCAGCCTCTCTCCTCGTCACCTTCTGCAGCACGAGCGACCGAGTGCTCACGATGATGCCCGAAGTCATGTTCTGACTCACTGGCCTGTCCTGCAGGGACGCAATTGTGTTACAAACAATTTATAAAAAAAATATATATATAAGTTTTCGTCAATGTTCCCTCTAAATCAAAATGGCAATCAGATGACAATTAACGGTTCAATTGGTCATAGATGTTCATTATGAGCGCAATCAATTGATATGATTAATTATTAATCAAGACGAGATAAAGACCTTTCGACTTAACGACGTTTATTGAATGTCTTGTACTTGAAGTGACAAATAATGAGAGACTTACAGATCCCATCGACAATAAAAATGAACCTCAAAAAATTGTGTCCTACTTTTTTTAATGCAGTGAATAAAAGTTACGACTCGGCACAGTTGGAAGATGTTCCGCATTGCACCATTCAGATCTTCTAATTTTTCATTTCGTCTAGCACTGATGTACGAGTACAACACTAGTCCTCTTTGAGAGAGGACGATGGGAAAAGAAAACGGCAAGTAGAATGAATACTGACTTCACCACACGTTTAGTGACATAAGAATGGAATCCTGCTACGCAAAGCTATGGTGTTGCTAAGCAGAGCTACGATGTTACTACGCAGAACTACGGTATTGCTTTGCAGAGCTGCGGTATTGCAACACAGATCTACGAAGTTGCTACGCAGAGCTACGGAGTTGCTTCCCAGAGCTACGGTGTTGCTGCGCAGTTTTACATACAGGGTGTAAGGGACAGCCCTCCACAAACATTCAGGGCTTGCTCAGTAGACGAAACTGAACAATCTTCCACAATTTTTTTTTCAGGAAATTAAAAAAAAATCTGCCTCTCCATACAAACTGTCCAATCAAGTTTATAATTATGTATGGTGAGGCTGATTTTTAGGGTTCCGTAGTCAACAAGGAACCCTTATAGTTTCGCCATGTCCGTCCGTCCGTCCGTCCGTCCGTCCGTCCGTCCGTCCGTCCGTCCGTCTGTCCGCAGTTTAGCTCAGAGACGCACAGTACTAGAGAGCTGTAATTTGGTGTAAATATACGGATTTGATGTGCCAAAAAAGTGGCAAAATAAAATCTCGTAAAATATTTTTTTTAAGGGTACCTCCAGTACTTACACGTAAAGTGAGGATTTTTTTTTTCTCGCGTACCCCTTAGTGTGGGGTATCATTAAATAGGTCTTTAAAAAATAATGATAGTTTCCATTAACAGTTTTTTGATAAAAAAATTCGTTTGTGAAATATTAAGCTTTAAAGTGCTAAATTTTGCTCGATTCGAGTGTCCCCCCCCTCTACCAGCTAAATGGTTATGTTTGGGGGTGTGAAAAAATTCACAATAGTAGCATATATAACGAAGTTTAAAAGAAAATTATCATGACTAAGTAGGCTTTACAACTTTACGAGTAATAGTCGACCAACTTATAAAATGTACTTGAATAATATGTTTTCTTAAACAAAATGTATCGGAGAACATGCTCTTCAACTGCAAATGTAAGTTTGTCAACTTTATTTTACAGCTTTAATAGGTATGTTTTTACGGTATGTTTTTTGGGGATAGGTAGGTTTTTATCGTCAACTATTTTTAACTAACTTCAAAAAAAGGAGGAGGTTCTAAATTCGTCGTAATCTTTTTTCTTATGTATTTTTCCTGATTTCTCAAAGACTCCTGGACCGATTTTGAAAATTCTTCTTTTTAAAATTAAATTCAGCGAATCAGTTTAATTAGTTTTTTGATGGGCAACTACGGAACCCTACACTGTGCGTGGCCCGACACGCACTTGGCCGGTTTTTTTTTAATTTCTTGATAAAAATTACAGTATATGCTGCACAGTTCTACGGACTGCTATGATGTAAGTTCAGTACCCCTAGTCTGTCCGTAGTTTCATATCCGCAGTTCCCTAACTCTCTACTGATCCTTTACTGGCTACAACAGCATTATTAAACAGAGTAACAACGTTGAATAACTTACGTTATGGAACCAAGAGATGCGATGTTCCCTCGGGTTGGCGCGCACGTTGCACTCGAAGTACACGTCGTCGCCTTCCTTGATGTCGTGCGGGTTCAGTGTGCTGCCGAGCGTCAGCGACACTAGGGGACTGTCTGGATTCAACATTTATAATATTAGTCGACACATTGTGGGATGTTTAGAGATTTGTGACCCGCAAGTGATTAATGACTGTGTTTAAGCTATCATGTTGTATGCAGTGAGTTTTATTTTTTTGTCATTAATATTCTCAACATAAAAACAGGAGAAATTCAGTGTGGAGCAAGGTTTTTTTTTTAATATTTCTGAATCTCCCGCAACATAATAGGGCCTTCGGGGATGCTACGCAGTGATACGGTGTTGTTTCGCATTGCTACGAAGCGCTACGGAGTTGCTACGCAGCGCCACGAATTTGCGACGTCAGAACTCAGAAGTTTCCTTACATTAAATAAATTGTTGGGAATTATAAAAGTAACGAGTAAACGAATTTTTATAGTTAGTTATTAGAAAATATTATTTAAGTACGTCTTTGTATGTATATTAAACATATCACATACATGTACTGTACAATGTAAATGAACACAACCTTATACGACTTTGCAAAGATAAAAACTAATTCAATACAGTCTATTAATAACTTACAGAACTAAGAAAAATTACTTCGAAATTCAATAACCTCAAGCAGTTATTCCCAATTAACTATCATAGCAGACAGTCCGATGGGATATTTATCACAATTCTATCAAAGAGAACTTCTTGGAACTGTATTATTAAATTATCTTGAGACCGGGCCAAAGGATTATAAGAAATTGAATCAATATTGAACACAAGTAACTACTTTGTTATTAGGTACACGCTAAGTACCTAAAGTTTGCTTTCAGATCTTGTTATAGTTGATGAAATTAAATTGTTCGTTGCGATACAATTTAATAAAGCGTTCAATGTTTATAGATCACGTCATATTTTAGTATTTAGTTGAAATGCGTGATTGTAATTACTACAGAAACATTTGCCTAGTACAGTTACTAAGCAAATAATTATATTTCGTAGTTGTATTATACAACCCAAAATCGAAAATATTGATCTACCATTTCGTTGATTCATTACAGCCACATACGGGTCTCTCTTAAGAATCTTTGCAATCATCATCATCATCATCAGCCTATAATGTTCCCACTGCTGGGACACAGGCCTCCTCTCTGTGAGAGGGAGTGGGCCATAATCCACCACGCGGGCCCAGTGCGGGTTGGTGGATGTCACATGTCTTCGAATTTTTGGTTCTAGGACATGCCGGTTTCCTCACGATGTTTTCCTTCGCCGTTTTAAGAGCAGTGGTGATGAAATAAATTACACAAAGTAATGCGCCTGGCTGGGTTCGAACCCACGACCTATAACTCGTAAGTCGGGGCCGATACCACTCGGCCACCACTGCTCTTGCAAACCACGTTATTTTATCCTGTGATGAAGCGCATTTACAGCGGGATTATTGCGACTTATATAGCTATAGGACTTCAGTCTTGCGTTTCCTGGACGTCCTAACTGCGTTCTACGTGAGTTGTTAGGGAATAAAAGAAGTGGTTTGCAAAGACCCTGACTCTCAGCAATGTTATAGTTGACCTACAGTTTTATCTGAGGGCCTAGAGCATGTAACACTATAACCGGCAATCAAAAATAATGATTTAAGCCAAGGTAAAGCTTATCCCCCCTTAGAGGGCCAAAGCCTGCCGGGCTCACGGGACTATCGTGTATCTGTGACCCCGGAATGTAAAGGGCTATTGAAGGACACCGTTGATTTTAGTCAGTACAAGTCTGACAGTCCCTCCCGTCCTGCCCTAGGTGGCTCATTTAAGCTACTGTCAAACAGACAGGCGTAGGCGTGGCGACCGCGAAGCGAGGCGTTTTTGTTTGTAATGTATTCAATTGTTTGAAGCCTGTCACATAGACTATCAGATCGCTTTCGCTTTTCTATGTGATTGGATTCAAACAATTACAAAATAAAAACGCTTCGGATCGCATTCGCTTCGCTGTCTGTTTGACAATAGCTTTAATGATTTTACCACGTAAAAAATAAGGTTAAGCTTATATGTCAATTCACCTGACAAAATATGAAACTTGCTTTGAAAACTTTTTTTTGTTACTCTAAAGTTCTCAGGTGTTCAAACATGAGTATCATACAACTTTAAATTACAAGAGTTGGTAAACTGTTTTACAGACTTCGCTCTTCTTAAATTAACTTCTGTTTATCTTTTGTTTTTCATGTATAGTATAAAGGGGTGTACATTATATACCATATACGTTAGGGTTTACATGATGGTTTTAACCGTGCACGCATAACCTACCGCACTCATAACCGATACACAATCATGCATCGAAAATTGTACAGTTTTAACACATTCATGCTAGGGCTTGGCTGTCGGTTTCATGCAAATTCTAACGTGTATGGCCTCCATTATTTAGAAATCTATTAATATAGAAACCTTGAACGTATGCTATCTTAGTACTTATTTTTTTTTAAGTTAGTAGTAAATTAATAATACAATTGATTTCATTAATCAATAAGAACGCGATTTCGTCAACTGTACTTTTGAAGTACTTGTAATTGGGGACGTAAAAGCAATTTCAATAGTGATATGGGCAGAATCGGGTTTATTTTTTTATATGGGCCGAAACTTCAGAGTTTAATCCAAGAAAATAATACGCTTCAACAAAATTCGGAATAACAAACGGAAGCAATAAAAGCTTATAAATAGCTCTTACATCCATATAAATACTTACATACTTATATACTTTATATTTGAGATTAACAACTGTACTCAGTAAAGCTTTTTGTGGGAAGAAAAAAACGATTGCGAGCATTCGATTATCCATTATGATGGCAATGTTGGTGTAGTAGTTTGACATCTTTAAAATAGGTGCAGTTAACGTCACCATAAGACGATCGGAATGAATATTTCAAATTTATCGAGCATTACTGCGATGGTTAATTAGTAAAGCGTGTGATGTAATGAGAAGGTCGCAGTGTCAAGTCCTGTTCGCAACGAGGTGAAAGGATAGTATTTTATAAGCATTAAATTTTACTATAAAAATGCTCATAAAATACGGATGGTATTTAAAAGTACTTCAATTTATTCCCATTTCATTTACCTAATTTTGCCTGTGTTCCACCAAATATAGTGAATGTGCACCAAAATATGTTCATTAAAATATGTCATAACGAGGTGTAATAAAAAAAAATCTACCTAAGCAGGGTCGACGAATCCCCGCTTCGCGGGGCTTCTATTTCTGTGTACAAGGTTTAAAGAAACCTAACCAAACCGAACTTCGGGGTGTCCCTGATATCTTGCTAAAGCGAGTTTTAGGTTTGGTGACCATTTATCCATTTTGGTATACAAAAAGAATTATTGATGCGCATTTAAATTTTAGCCATAAAATACTATCCTTTACGAGCGGTTTCACCCCAGATGCTATATGCCCCGGTTCCTTTTGATCGCACTATGATGTTATATAGCAATTAGCCTTCCTCAATAAATGGGCTATCCAACACAAAAAGAATAATTCAATTTGCACCAGAAGTTCCTGAGGTTAGCGCGTTCAGCCAAACAAACTCTTCTACTTTATTATACACGCTGTTTTTTTGCATTTTCGTCAAACTTCAGGTGGTTGTTTGAATTACAGAATTTAAAGTACAGTACCGGGCAAACTAATAAGGGCTGCTTTTTTTTTGTTGTTGAAATTTTACAGTATTTCAGAATTAAACCCTTAATTCAATACAAATGAAAGAGAATCACCCGACTACGCAGTCCGCGCGTACGCACACAGCGATGAGCAGCTGGTGTGTGTGAATTGAATCTACTACTCTTGAAGAAACTAGTTCACACTTACGGATTTCAGTAAAAAGGAAAAATACCTACCTATTTTATTGTTGATTTGGGTCGAGAATCATGAGTATAATCACGTCCTTGAATTTGACTAGGTTGCAGATCAGCATTGCATTAGAAGAAGGTATAGCTTTAAAACTATTTAATGGTCCAACATTTATCGAGTTACTAGAAATGTAATACTTACATACAACATTGAGCTGCAGTTGGTCGTCAATGGACTTGGTTGGTAGACTGGGGTTGGCTGCCACACACTTGATCATTGCCCCGTTGTCTACTGGACTCGGACTGAACACTAGCGTGCTCACAGACCACGTCTCGTTAGAGTGGTCTGTTACCTACGAAAAATAGAAGAAATTAGTTTTACTGATATTGATAGCTTACTTTATTCGCGCGGGCATGCGGGCGGCGAGTAATGGGGACTCGCTGTCCGACCATTGACCTAGCCCGGGTCGACGGCGCGTTGTGCTCCACGCGCGCCTCAAGAGTGTCAGCATAATGACGGGGCCCCCTAGGGCCAAAGCCTGTCAACGTCGCGGGACTTAATGAATTACTGTGACCCTGGAACATAAAATGTTATGAAAGACCGTGGATTTTAGTCAGTACGAGTCTGACAGTCCCTCCCGCTATGCCCTGAATGGGAGGACTCATTTGATGATTTTACCATGATAAAAAAGCCTACTTTATCCCACTGCTGGGCAAAGGACTCTTTCCATGATTTTCAGTTTTAACGATCGAGGGCCAAATGGGACCTAAGACCGGTCGTTGGTTTCGCCTGCTCATCCCGCCATCTTCTACGAAATCTGTCAGCCTGTCTCTTAGAAATTGTAAAAAAAGTCTACAGTAGGAATTTCTCCTGTATCGTGAGTGCGTATGCAAACATTCAAACTCATATATACAAACACCTAGACACGGAACAACTACTTGTAGATCATACAAGTATTTGTTCCGTGCGGGCATCGAACCCGCGACATGCAGCGCCAGCAGTCAATCACTCAGCCACTGAACCAATCGTAACATCCAAAGTAAATAATTACACATAATTATGTGTCTATTGACTGGCCTGTTGGTCTAGTGGTTAGTGACCCTGACTGCTATGCCGGAGGTCGTGGGTTCGATTCCCACCCAGGACAAATGTTTGTGTGATGAGCACGATCATTTGTTCTGTGTCTGGGTGTAATTTATCTATAATATGTATGTATTTAGAAATATATAAGTATGTTTATCAGTTGTCTAGTACCCATAACACAAGCTCTGCTTAGCTTGGGACTAGATGGCGTTGTGTGATAGTTCTGGAATATTATTATTATTATTATTATTTCGGACTGGCAAGAAAAAATGCGAGTAATTCGAGAATTATCCCAAGGGAACTTAATGCAACCACTAAATGCTGTCAAACATCCGTCCATCCATTCATCAAGAGATCCAAACTTTCGCAGTAATATAATTACTTAGATCATATTAATATATTAGGTAGGTTTTCTAGATAATTACATTTTAACACTATATTATTTGTTGTTTATTTTCAAACCAACTAAATTACATAAATAGGACATAAATCACTAAACCTTAATTTAGTAATTAGTTGTAATTAAAAGTTATTCATATCAATGTTAGAACTTTTTATTTTATTGATTAATGCAGTACCTACGTGTTTATTTTTATCTGTGTAAAACAGATGAATTCTGTGAACACGCTGTACAACAAATTACTGTTTCGTATATAGGTTTTCATTTGCAATATTGTACACGTGGCAATCTGTACGCCCGCGCTCTCGAATTAATCAAAAATACCAAACCATAATCTTGTTTGAATAAAGGAATCAATACGGATGTTATTAAGCCCCGAACATACCGATACGACACACGTAGTCTGCAATTAACTCGGATATTGCACTTTAATGAAACTTTACTGGGTTCTCAGCGACAAACGAAAACTCATTCGTCATGAAGACTTCCTAAATAACGTTCCTGTATATTCTGATACACGATATTTCAGCTAGACTCAATAAAAAAGTCGCAAACGGACTGTTCGAAACGGTGTCATTTTTGTAAACTATTGTATAAGCCAGAATGGCCGGTGCGCAATTAGTCGAGCGCTAAATCAAAGTCCATCAATGACCGAATCCGAGTATAAAACGCGACAATCGATTTAAAAGCCACAGTGCGTGCTTAGCTTTAGAATGGAAGTTAATTGAGGGATTACCTGCCGCGCTCCGCTCAAATAAGACCACTGGACGTTGAACAAATTACAAGTAACTGTACATTTTGTGGGAAGCGAATTTTTGCCACATTCACCGCTAAAAGATTAACGTTTTAAAACTTTTTTTGTATAAAGAATGCTGGAAATGTATGGCGCAGATTATTGCTAGTTCTGTGCGCCCGTTTTATTAGAGGTGAATATGTTTTATTCACGTTTTTCTTTTTTGGTAAAGTTTTAAAAACACACGTTAATTTAATATTGATCAAGTTGTTCGCAAACGGAACTGCCAAACGTGGTGTTGGGCTCAAATCTCAAGTATGCCAGAGTGTTATTAGAAATTAGGTATTATTTCCTAGTAGCAGTTTAGATTCTGAATTAAGCTCACCTTGAATTACTAAACATAAAACTACGTAAAACACAAATCGTGAAATGTGATTGATGTGAAATCTATTAAATCTTTTATGTAACTATAAAACAGATAAGAATTCAAGCATTCATGACAGTATTTCTCATTGATAATATGAAAATGTTCCTTAAATCCAGTCAGTGCTCGGCATGACCGCGTCAGGTCTTATAAAAGGGATCACGTATACCGGCCCGAGGACGCGTCCCCCGGACAAACGGACTGACCAACTCAACTAGATACAAAGCCAGGCGCGTGAATAGAACCAAATTAATATGAAGTAGCCTTTGTAGCTACTTCTATTGGGAATTAAAAGGTTCTTTTTTATATATAAATATTATAGTCTCAAAGACAAAATTAGCAATACCAAAACAGGCTCCATGACTGGAATCGCTGACTGTTAAGACTGCTAGGTTCAAGTGGGATTGAGCGTGCCATGGTATACAGATTGCCATGTAGGTATGCAGATTGTCGTCAGTGGGAGCCAGAAGACGGGCATCGATACCGAGGGAGGCCCAGAAAATGCTAGCGTGACGATTTAGACGTGAATATAAGGGACTGGCCGGAGAAAGTTACAAATAGGGAGGAATGGAAGGTTGTAGATGTCCACCTCCACAACCTTCCTATTTATAGCTAAGGTCTCGTGGACGAGACCTCAGCAAATTTGTAGCCTAGCAGTGGGATAATAGAGGTTAACAAAAAAAATAACAGTAATTCCGATATTTTTTTTTTTACTCAACAAATAAATTTTAATCTTAAAAAAATTAAACAAGGCATTTCCAATTGTTGGAACTACAAAGCAGCAAAGCACCTTTACTCTTTTTTATTTCATTATCATTCATCACACAATCTATTTATATTTTCTTTGGACTTCGAGTAAGCATGAAAAATAGAAACATCTTTATGCCATTAATTGCTCTAGTTTCCTCACGAGGCTTCCTAAGCCGCTGACTAGGGCAATCTACGACTGACCTGACATTTAGCTAGATTTAGCTAGATTTTAATCAGAGCGTTGACACTGCGCATGTACTAGGATATAAATAATACTGCGACTAAAGTCTCAAACTGCTTGCCTAACAGACGCGAGCTGTTATTTATTTTAATGGCCTCTTCGGTTAAAATAGCCATATTTCGGAAATAGTTTAGACGCTAGAATTCGTATTAAAGCTTGGTCTAAGTTTCGCGTTTAGCATAATTTGAGTTCATTTAAATACTCTCTGATAGAACATTCATGAATATCTACGAAACGTAATAATATGATTTGTTTATGCTATGGTTGTAGTTGCTTTGGTTCTTTTTGAACATCAAAATGCCACTATTTTTCACAGGCTTATTTTGATGCGAGATATAAAAAATAGATTGGGTTGGTTGGTAACAATTATTGGCTTTTGTAAGTACTTAACTAAAAACCTAGACAGCGTACATGTTCCAGTGACCTCATTAACAGGCAGTCGTAAGCTATAAAAAGAAGTTGGGTGTCATTTGCCACATGAATTTATTGCCAAGTCGTCAAAGAAGACTCGGCCTAGAACCCAACAAAGATGAACTATGTACCATTAAAAAAGGAAAACAAATAAAATTTAATAGTATTTAGTTTTCCATAAGAAGTAGATCGAAAAAAAATTATTTTAGGTATAGAGTTGACTTCTCAATACTTCTAACTTTAACGTTAACATAAAAGAAACTTTAAAATGATTAATTAGCTTATTATACTCGCATTATTATAAGATTTTATTTTTTAATGTTATGAATTATCTGTAATATGGAAAGTCTGTTGGACACAGCTTGCATCGGGCTGATTGTTGTCATTCTCCTTTCTAAGGGCGTGGCCCCATGTCTCCGGCGCGGCGCCGTGCCGAGCTACGGCGCCGCCCGCCGGCGAGCGGCGCGGCGCCGTGCCGCGCTACTGCGTCGTGTACCGGCACGTACCCTATGTTCAGCAAGTGTATCCAAAGATAAAAATTACAGTTTTGATTTGATATGGACCGCGAAAGGCGTATCCTGGTCCTGTTGCTAGTGTATACATATGTATGTATGTAGTCATACGTATGTCTACATCAAAAAAAAAATTCTATGATAAGAATAAATAAGTTAAAATCATTTCTCTTATTTCTTACCCAAGTAACACAGTCTGGAAGTTTTAAAACCAATCTGTCTATAGACTGTCTATTCAGGGTTAATCTTTAGATACGGGCTTTCTAAAGATGGGTTTGATATAGAACATTTAATCTTATAGAGTTTTTTATCTAAAGCTTTATTATTTTAAGAGCATTTGTTCTATAGAACACTTATTTTAAATACGTTTATAGTTATTAACGAATGTTTCTAGATAAAATGCTCTACAAATAGTTAAAAAAGCCTAAAGGTACCTATTTTGAAGTAGTTTTATAGATAAAACGATATATTTGAAGACAAAACTTTCTACAGATATTCTATTTTAGCTAATGGTACTCTTATCTTTTTTTTCTATAGATACTTCAGTCTAGATAAAATACTTTACTAGATATTTTTAAGTTTGTCTAGAAAACTGATAGAGAAGTCGTGTTTTTAGAGTTTTTTTCCTTAAAACTGGCTTAGTTAAGTGCATTTGTACTAGAAATTTAAATTGGATGAGTTTATGTAATGGAGAAGATGAAACAAATTAAAAGATCTGGTGGTTTTCGTCGAAAAATCCGCAAGTATTTAAAAAGAAAGAAAAATGAAGAAGAGTCGACCGAAGAATCGAAACTTCCTAGTAACTTCCTCCAAAACGTAGAAAATTGTTGATGATATATGGGTATCAAAAATGAAAAGGTTTGCTGTCAAGAATACGAAAAAAACCGGCCAAGTGCGTGTCGGGCCACGCACAGTGTAGGGTCCCGTAGTTTCCCATCAAAATACATGCGAACTAACTAAACTGATTCGCTGAATTTAATTTAAAAAAGAAGAATGTTCAAAATCGGTCCAGGAGTCTTTGAGAAATCGGGCCAAATACATAAAAAAAAGATTACGACGAATTTAGAACCTCCTCCTTTTTTTGAAGTTAGTTAAAAATAGTTGACAATAAAAACCTACCTATCCCCAAAAAACATACCGTAAAAACATACCTAATAAAGCTGTAGAAATAAAGTTGACAAACTTACATTTGCAGTTGATGAACATTGTTCTCCGATACATTTTGTTTAAGAAAATATGTTATCCAAGTACATTTTATAAGTTGGTCGACTATTACTCGTAAAGTTGTAAAGCCTACTTAGTCATGATAATTTTCTTTTAAACTTCGTTATATATGCTACTACTGTGAATTTTTTCACACCCCCAAACATAACCGTTTAGCTGGTAGAGGGGGGGGGACACTCGAGTCGAGCAAAAATTAGCACTTTAAAGCTTAATATTTCACAAACGAATCTTTTTATCAAAAAATTGTTCATGGAAACTATCAATATTTTTTAAAGACCTATTTAATGATACCCCACACTAAGGGGTACGCTAGAAAAAAAAAAACATCCCCACTTTACGTGTACAGGAGGCAGGCGCGAGCCGTTCATAGAGGCATGTAGGCACTGCCTATCCTATCATAACAACGCACAAATAAAACAAATACATTTATTGGAACTATGTAATAAAATAAAACAAAAGATTAAAAAGTTAAAACTCCTAATAAAAAGTTCATAGCAACTTTCACAGCCGCCGCCGCGCCGCGCCGCTCCAGTCGTAGTAAGATTGCCTGCATTCGTAGTAAGTCCATTGATAAATCACGTACTGTTTTGGTGCGCGGCCGTGTATATGAACTGCATACATGTAAGATTATGTCGTCGTGTGCGAGAAAATGGCCGCGGTTTAGGCCAGGCCTAAGCCCGGTGCTATTGGCTGGCTGAAAGTATGAATGAATGCCAGTGTGGCAATTTTGTTGAAAATTCCCTTTCTTTTATTTTAATGGTAAAAAAACCAGGATGATATTGTCATTTTTGCACCTATCAAAAAAAGTTTAAGTAACTTAAAATGTAAATGCAAACTGCATGTTTTTTTTACTTTATTGTTTATTCAAGGATTTTTTTCTATTTGAATTATTTGAAATTTCGCGTTTATTTTTGGGGAATTAAGAAAATGTGTTTTGGCAACCCCAAAACCGTACTGTCAGTAACCTGGCAGATTATTACTATTTTCGATGTCGTATTGTTTGTTTATAATACAAGTCGTACGAAAACATTGCAAAAAGTTTTTGAAACTAACGTAGCGTGAATATACATAATAAGTTAGTAGTTTGTTTTTGCAAGAGTGTTTTAAGTTTACTTTCAAAATTAGTGAGGTTAAGTGTTTTGTTTATGTGTTCATAAACCGGTGGTCATGTCTGTGTTCGAAGATAAAATCAGTAAATATTCGTTTAATGATAAGATTGAAGCTAGAATAACCCGGAAATATGATAATTCATCATATAAAAACATCGTGTGAAATAGGCCCAAATCTTCGAATCTTTGTTGAATAAACAATGGACATTGTGATAAATAAGCATAAATGACAAGTTTGGTGAGTTCTTGCATTTATATTTTTGTTTTCTGTCTTTTACTTAGTTCCTATCCGTAAACATTAAACGCACAGTACCTATTTGTCTTATATTTTATTGTAGGTATATTTTAGCGTTCTCGAAAACTCAACAATTTCGTTTGAATTTGCTGTGGATGTTTGCGGGGGCGAAAAATCGATCTAGCTTGTTCCCATAACTGGGAAAACGCGTTTTATCAAATTTTCAAAATGCATATAATAATAATAATATAATATTCATTTATTTGCTCAGAATGTAGGTATTTACGATAAGGTGTTTACAGAAATGTTGAAGAATCCTTGTACATCCTACCATTTTGGCATGCAAATATTGATGCAGTTCATCATCACACATACAAGTCTTGCTAAAGCTTATCAGAAACTCAGATACGGAGTAATAACATTTATTTAATAAAAATGTAGTTAATTTCTTTTTGAAACTTTTTAAAGGTTCCTCTTTTATAGAATCAGGAATGTGGTTAAAGATAGAGGGTGCCATTCCAAGAACATTATTCCTCAACAAAGCAGTCTTATATCTTCCAGTGTGTAACAAGTTTCGGTATTGAGAACGCAAAGTTACATCTCGGTATCTGCCTTCCGATAACGGTAAAAATAGGTTTCTATTACACTTAACAAAAAAAGCAATTTCCAAAATGTAAAGGCACGGGAAAGTCAAAAGATCATAAAGATTTACAAGCACAATACGAACGTCTAATTTCGTCGCCGAAACTGCGACCTGCGTGGCCAGTTATTTCAAGCGCTGATAGCTGCCATACTGATGACCGAAAGAAGGATCATCAATAAAAAAAAAAATGTCGGTTAATAATTTTAAGAGGGATTCCTATTTTTCATTTTGTTTTTTGTTTTTTTTTTTTTTTTTTTATCAGCATTTTTGTATTGCATTGTTTTTTTTCGTTAGTGTGTGTTGCCTACGTTGTGCTGTAATCCACCGCACGCTGCTGACAGGAGGTACCCTAAAAAAAAATATTTTACGAGATTTTATTTTACCACTTTTTTGGCACAACAAATCCGTATATTTACACTAAATTACAGCTCTCTAGTACTGTGCGTCTCTGAGCTAAACTGCGGACAGACGGACGGACGGACGGACGGACATGGCGAAACTATAAGGGTTCCTTGTTGACTACGGAATCCTAAAAATCACATGACTTAAATCCAATATGGCGGACAGGCTATTTAAAATCCACCCCCATAATATGGGTATCAAATGAAAGGGTTTGCTGTCAAGGATACGAAAAAAATTGTCACGTGACTTAAATCCAATATGGCGGACAGGCTATTTGAAATGCACCCAAATGATATGGAAGGGTTTGCTGTCAGAAATAGAAAAAATAGTCACGTGACTTAAATTCAAGATGGCAGACTGGCTGTTTGAAATCCACCCCAATGTTGTGGGTATCAAATGAAAGGGTTTGCTGTCAAGAATACGAAAAAAAATGTCACGTGACTTAAATCCAATATGGCGGACAGGCTATTTAAAATCCACCCCCATGATATGCGTATCAAATGAAAAGGTTTGCTGTCAGGAATACGAAAAAAATAGTCAGGTGACTTAAATTCAAGACGGACTGGCTGTTTGAAATCCAACCCAATGATGTGGGTATCATATGAAAGGGTATTAATGTAATTACAATTATAATTATTATTTCTCACATTGTTTATACTTAAATAAATCAGAAATACTTTTTACTCGGGTACCCTCTTGTATTGATTAATTATATTGGTTTGTTACTGCATAAAATGGTCTTACATTCACAACACATTAAATTACCTATTCACTGAAGAACGTCTAGAAATACTGTGACAAGATAAAAAGGAATACAGAGTGACAGTTACTAGATAATTTTAAACCACTCTTAAATCTGTTTATTCTCTCACTAGATAGTTTAGTATGTAGTAAGTAAAATTATTCTAGAGCCATACTACAAAAAAAATCTCTATACTGTTTGTTCTATAGAAATCGGTTTTCTAGTAAATTTTATCTGGACGCCATTTTTATTGCCTATTTTTTGCTTCAAATAATTTTCGTTACGTATTTTAATGTTTTTATCATTAAATTATGCCTAATTAGACATTTGATATGTTTTAAATTACTATATTTTAAATAAAATGAGTATTTTAAGTATTAAAATGTAAATTCGAAAATTTGCTTATACCAAATAATATTCATATTTTGAAAAAAAATTGTTAGATCTTACATTTACAGCGGGCGCTCTTATTTTACAAGAGTTTTACATAATATTCAACGATAGAATTTCAATCGCATATTGATTTGCTTATTTACCCATTATTAAAACACAAATTAATAAAAAGTAATAAATTTGTTACGCCATGATGCAAATATTATTAAGTAAAATAACTCTTGTAAGTTCCACGCCATTATGCGTCACTAGTAAAATGTTACTTAAAGTTGTTAGTCTTAAGATCATTTGGTTTTAAAACTTGACGAGCAATGATTCCTTTAAAGCTCTTAACTCTATCTATAAACTATCTACTAGTACGCTACTAGATAAACGTGCGGTCTATAAACGGTTTAGAGAGACACTAGAAACATCTCTTAAGTCAATTTGATCTTAACTCTATCTAGTCATGTTTTCTTAACTCATTCTTAAGAGAGGGTACAAGAATGTGCCCACTTTTACTAAACTCTGTCTTTAAGCGTTCTAGAAGATTGCTTATAGATATTTTATTCTTATGGTAGACAATTCAATTTAATTCTATAAGCTATCTAGTAGTACGTTTCTAGACACGTTTGTGTTACTTGGGTACCTTACGGTGCGTACAGACTATGTAACATAACATGTTATATAACTGTAATTTTTATCTTTGGATACACTTGCTGAACATAGGGTACGTGCCGGTACACGACGCCGAAGCGCGACGCGGCGCCGTGGCTCGGCACGGCGCCGCGCCGCTCGCCGGCGGGCGGCGCCGTAGCCCGGCACGGCGCCGCGCCGCCGCACGGCGCACGGCGCCGCGCCGGAGACATGGGGCCAGGCCCTAAGACATTAATCGGGTTCCTCTGTTTGGTTTTAAGTGACCTGATTTTCACTCAAAGTTTAGAGAGCAGTGGTGATGATAGAAATGGCTGAAAGTAACGCCCCTATCTGGGTAAATACTCATACAACTTCGTTACTCGGGGATGTATTGATATATTAGTCCAACTACTAATATTAATACGCAAGTTTGTGAGAATGGATTAATGAACGAATGTTATGTGTTACTGTTTCGCACAAAAACTGCTGTACGGATTTGGATGAAATTTCATACACATGTCTATGTTCTATGTTAGGGGTTATGGTTTCCGCACTTAGTCCTTCATGTGGACCATTGTGCGTGGGCCATAGTGGCCTTTGGTGGCTTATTCCAACCAGCCCACCTCCCTCCAGAAGTTTATACACATTTACCCCCTTATTAATAAAACGAGAAGTAAAGTTACGCCAAGGTTAATCCTTAAAAATATATGGTTAATCCGAAGATTATCCTGGTTGTAACTTTAGTCCACGTTTATTAATCAGGGGGATAGTTAATAACTTAAATTAACACATAGCATACTTATTATCCCAGTTTTATGTTACAGTGCGATCTTTTGCGAACTATACGCGCGTGAAATCACCGGCGACACCTTGTTATAATACGAGTAAAGGTACAGTGCTCCTAACCACTTTTGAGCCCCTACTGTACATCTGTAACTTACCATATTCCTATCGAAGCTTCTATTGTCCTTATACCAGGTGATGTGGGCAGGTGGTCTGCTACCTTCGGACACGCATCGAAGAGTCGCTGCAGCAGCCGACAGCAACTGTTGCGGTCGATTCAGCAACGACACCGATAGAGGAACCACTGGTAAAAGAAATACGGTAAATTAAATTTAAGGTTGCTGTAAATATGGTCCCAAATTGCATACTGTAGAAAGGTTTGGAAGGAAAAAACGAGAAAAGTCCCTGTTTTCTCTTTCAATGCTGAACAGGGACTGACTTTAGGCTAATAAAATATTGAAAGTTTAAGTTCGAGAAAATTTGAGCTCTTAATGATAGTAAAAATTGTCAGTATTTTAGAATAGGCTGTCTTAATTATAATCTGCCAGTTTTTAAAATGATGTCGTCAAGCTAACGCGCTCATGGACTAGCTATGGGCTAATGAGGTACTGGATTTTTTAACCTCACTTTGGCGATGACATCTGCACGGCCCATTCACGACTTTACTCTAAACGGTGAGCGGTAAGAGGGGCAGCGCGAATGTGATATTCATTACTATAAGTATAGGACTTCACCACTGTCGGCGCCTCGTGGCGCGTTTCAAACATTTGTAAAACCCCGCGCTAAGTCGTCGCTCGCAACGCGGCGAGGTCGTGAGCGGGCCGTTAGACAGCAACAGGACAGAGCATGCGGGCGGCGAGTAATGGGCGACTCGCTGTCCGACCATGGACCATGCCCGGGTCGACGGCGCGTTGTATTCCACGCGCGCCTCAAAGAGTGTCAGCATAATGAAAGGCCTCCCCCCCTTTAGAGGGCCAAAGCCTGCCGTGGTCGCGGAACTCACGAATTACCGTGACTTCGGTAAGTAAAGGGCTATTGAAGGAAACCGTGGATTTTAGTCAGTACGAGTCTGACAGTCCCTCCCGCTCTGCCCGGGGTGGAAGGACTCATTTCATGATTTTACCACGCAAAAAAACAAAAAAAAATGCTAATGGTGATGGTAGAATTTCAGTTTTTTGATAACATTCAGTGCTTGAAATGTGGCAGACGACATTACATACATTATATTTTCCTTCTCCCTATTTGAGAGCACTGTAATAAAATATTAAATTAAAATTCAAGCTAATTAAGTATCTTCAAAAACATAACACTCCTTTTTTCGGGTAAGTCGTATAAAAATATAAACATTCGCAGTCTCATCTTTGTTCTATGCTTAATAAATTAAAGTAGTGTTTTGCATTATTTAAAGAAGGGTTCCAACCTTTTTTATGTTTAAAAAGGTTCTAGAATCATCTATTAAACACACCGCATTATTAGTCCACGCGTATGTCTAGACCAAGACAAATTCATTTAATTTACGGTCTGGGTAAAAAGGATTAATAAAAATATATTTTTGGCCTAATAAGGTTCTAGTATGTTTAGAAATAATTACTTTTTGGAACGCACACGTGGAGAATTGAAAGGGATTTTATTCATATTTTCAAGGCAAAAGATTTTTATTAGGTTTCGCAAATAATAATTTAACCGTTTCGGCGAAATATCATAATTTGGTTTCTAACGCAATATAAAATGGGCACATGAACTATTTCATTATAGGAACTCTATAATTATGTTAGGGTGGGTTCACATTAAAAATCATACTTAAATGTCATTTTCTAATGAACGATTGGGTCGCTGAGTCAAAGTATCCTCAGGTGCCCCGCAGAATAGTAAAACACGTGTCCAGTTTAGGTTCGATTGCGAGGCATGCTAATTTTTTGCATAATTATTTTGCCATATAAGCCTTTTTTTAATGCACAAAGCCTCAAATACTTCCTCCGCCCAAGGCAGGCAGAGGGCATGTCAAACTCGACCGACCAAAACCACACGGTGTTCTCTACTGTCGTATGCCTAGGTTGCGGTGCCCCCAGCATGTGACATCTAAACCCTTTTCATTTTCGCTTTGCATACCAATAATTCAAAACATTTTCCGAACAAATTTTTCCTTATCTGTGCGCACCCTTAGAAACCTCCTGTACTGCATTCGACTGAGGATTTATAGCTTTTAGAAAATGGTTTAAAGAAAAGGCACGATTGTAAATAAAAGCAACATCTTATCTTATATTTCAATCTCCACTATACCGCGGTAGTTTCCTTGTTTAGATTGACCGGAAACTACAAGTCACTGTGCATTTGATACTTAGAAGGCGACCATAGAATATGTTTTTGGTGTAGTAAAATCAAATGAGTCCTTCCCGCACTGGGTTGATTGGGAGCGACTGCCAGACTATTACTGACTAGTAGGTACACCTTGTTCTTCTGGTTGCTTTTTGCGTTCCAGTGCCACGGTATCGTTAGACGGTCCAGTGACAATATAGATACACCTAAAGAAGTTAACTAATAAGTTAATTAGAAAGACACTTTAAAATTTTGTGCTTTCAAGACTCCGCTCGGCCGCGCCGTTGGGCGATGAAGTAGATCTCACGACTTTGGTTTGTATGAAATCAGTTAAATAATAATATTAAACAGCCTCTTTGCCACTTTTTGACAACGTGTCATGTGAGAATCACCTAAACCTACCAATCGTACTAAAAACAACAAAACAAAAAATAAAAGAAGCATCTTAAACAATGAAACAGACTAAATTAGTGGTTAAACATGAAGGCTTGTGTAGTCCCCGCCAAATAAGTCTGGAATAAAGGTCATTGATCCTAATAATGCTTCATTCAAATTTCATAACACCATCGTTCGAATTTTAAAATAAAATATAAGGTCAAGATCGCCTCTCACCACGATACGTTGCTTTTGGTCGTTCTACGACATTTTCTTTAAGGCAGATTTACATTGAGTCAGTAACTGACGTCAGTCCACTGACGAATCAGTGCTGACCTGGCACTGCCATAGTGTAAATTGATTTCAAGTCAGTACAGTACTGTCGCGTCGCGCACTGACTGCCTATAAATAGTGTGCGTCAGTTTTCGGCGCCAGCACTGACGACAGCCACTGACTCAATGTAAATCTGCCATTACATTTTTTCGAATGGTTTTGAAATATTGCAATAGGTAGGAGTATATTGGTACACGGGGATCAACGTATTTTATTCCACACTTATCTGGCGGAAACTATAATAACTTAATATTTATTTACTTGCTAAGATGCACGATAGTCACACTGAGAGTCTACTTGGCACGAAGGCACCTAGTGTGTAATACGGGAAAATACGAAAGTACTGGATAGTTCGATCCACTTCGCTACTCGCTACTTGGTTTTTTAGGAGTCGTAACGGGTTTAAGGCAAATGAGGCATTATTATCATACCTCCATTTTATTGAAAAAACATTTTATCTAGCCATCTAAAGCAATTATCTTATTATTATGGCGAGAGAGCGCGATTAAAGAGAGAAAGAAAAAATAAATTTATGACACATACGAAATTGAATGAATGAAACCAAAACTTGCAGCTCAGTACCCTTAGCACGAATTTTCACTCTTTTACTTTACAGCGTCTTTCCAGTATTTACAGCGTTTCTTGTATGAAAAAATGGGACAGCGCCTCTGGTGTGCGAAGAAGGAACTAATTTTTTCCTTGAAAATTGTCAATTTGAAATTGTCAAAGTTCCAGTTTACTTTACGTCTCAAATACTGAAAACTCGTGCTAAGGGTACAGTTCAACACAATGGCTGATACATGGCATGCCCTAAATTGAATCGTTAAACTGACGCCAGGTACGAATTAGAAGAACAAGTTCAGTTATGTCCTAAATTGGATCACGTTAAGCCTCCTATATAAAACTGATATAAATAAATATTATGAAATCTTACAATTTAACTCAAGCCTGACGACTTTTTCCTGCGGCGGCACAAGATTCGTATTCGAAGCTCTGCATTTAAACGTGGTGTTCAGGTCTTCTCTCTTCAAATGCTGCAGTTCTAAGCGGTTGACGATGACGTGAGTATCAGTCTTCACACCTATGTACTGGGAAGCTGGTGTACCATCTATCCACCAGGATACTGTCGGTTCGGGACGACCTGGTAAATAAAATTAAAGATTAAGTAACAGAAAATAGAATTCAAAGTTCCTAAGACATGGATGACGAAAGACGAGGAGGGTGTTGATGACCGTCAGCTTGCCAATGATGACAGAGTCTTCGCAACACGTCAAATACCCCTCCCGCACTCCCCCTTTTCGTCATGTACCTTCTCAGTAAAACGTCAGGCGTATAGTTATTCAGTCCACGTTTTAAAAAACCTTTTCATCGGCAAACAAATTGTAGAAACATGTCAGACAAATTATTTTAGTGTTGGCCAGACAGTTTTTTTTTTTATTTAAATGGCACGAATGATGGACAAATTATTTTAAATTGTATTGACAATCAAGTACATTTTGTGCTCGTGTTTTTCAAATAGGTGACGAAGTATTGCGGTACAAAGAGGTATAAAAATAAGTGTATTTTTTTAATGAGCCTTTCGTAAATGGCACTAAAAGTTTTTTTTCGGTTTAGGAGTAGTCCACGCTCTGGTAATAGATTTAATTAAGCCACCTCTGAGATCACCACAGGTATTAAAATATGATATAAATAATGTTTATAAATGTAACAATGTTAAACATAACGCGTGTAGAAGTCTCTTGTCCTTGCTATAAACCGTCGAGGAGTTAATTCGTAAGGGGATATTGGTTGTAGACCTACGTCAAGCTAGTTATAAAACCGGTCAAGTGCGTGTCGGGCCACGCACAGTGTAGGGTTCCGTATTTGCCCATCAAAAATAATAAATAATAATAAATAATAATAATAAGAAAATAATAAATAATGAAACAGGTAGGAATAAGAAGCGCAATATTGAAATGAACTTAGAAACTGCACATGGCCCTATAAACTCAGATGTGGAAATTGCTCAGGAGTTTGAAAGGTTCTTTTCGAACATCCCTCTTAAAACGACTGAATCTTTAAATTCGTCACCCGCACTCTCTGCTGCCTTACTTAGAAAGAATGTAAAGGAGTGCCCAATGGAGTTTAGATTTCAGCACACAAACCCCCAAGCTGTCATTAAAGCTTTTAAAGATCTAAAAATTAAGTCAACAGAAGATCTTTGGGGAATGTCCGTGAAAGTCTGCAAATCTTTTATTGAAACCGTTGCACCTTACTTAGCTTTTATATTTAACACTAGTGTAGACCAAAGAGTGTTTCCAGATCTCATGAAACATAGTAAGGTAGCTCCACTTTTCAAATCGGGGGATTGTAAAGAACCTAACAATTATAGGCCTGTGTCCATTTTGCCGGTTTTTAGCAAGGTGTTTGAAAAGTTAATGCTAGAACAAATGTTATGCCACTTTAATAAACATTCTATCTTCCATGATCAACAATATGGTTTTACAAAAGGGCGTTGTACAACTGACGCGGGTGTTACCTTGTTAAAGAACATTTTTAACTCCTGGGAGGAAGCACAAGATGCCATAGGAATTTTTTGCGACCTCTCAAAGGCATTTGATTGCGTAAACCATGAAACACTTTTGCTGAAACTAGAGCATTATGGAATTAAAAATAAAGCCTTGGATTTACTTAATTCATACCTAAGAGATAGACAGGTAAAAGTTCAAGTTAACGGCATAAACTCATTAGGGTCAGAAATGACAATGGGCGTTCCTCAGGGTTCTATTTTAGGTCCGTTCCTCTTTTTAGTTTATATAAATGATTTACCCCATTTACTCAAAAATCAACCGAATATGGTGTTATTCGCGGATGATACGTCGTTAATCTTTAAAATAGACAGACGTTCGCAAAACCTAGATACTGTTAATGATTGTATTCTTCAGGTACAAAATTGGTTTACTTTGAACAATTTAGCTCTTAATGAAAAAAAAAACGAAATGTATTAGATTTACTTTACCAAATGTTAAAAGTTGCAAATGTGACATTATACTCAACGGGAAAAAACTCGAATTTATTGATCAAACAGTTTTCCTGGGAATCACTTTAGACGATAAATTACAATGGGGCCCCCATATAGCATCTTTAGCGGGGCGTCTAAGCTCAGCCGCTTATGCTGTTAGAAAGATAAGACAGTTAACAGATGTTGAAACAGCACGCTTAGTTTACTTCAGCTACTTTCATAGCATAATGTCTTACGGCATTCTACTGTGGGGCCGGGCGGCTGACATTGAATCTATTTTTATTTTGCAAAAGAGAGCCATCAGAGCAATTTACAATTTAAATCGTCGCGAATCTCTCAGGGAACTATTTAAAAAGATTAATATAATGACAGTGCCCTGTCAATTTATTTATGAAAATATAATGTATGTTAGAAAAAATCTTCATCTTTTCAAAAAAATAAGTGATAGGCATAATTTTAATACGAGAAATAAAGATAAAATTGATCAACCTTGTTTTAGATTGTCAAAAGTACAAAAGTCTTTTATGGGGTACTGTGTTAAATGTTACAACAAAATACCTAGAGAGGTCTTAAAACTAAATGAAAGAAAATTTAAAACTTATATCAAAAAATCTCTAAGTAAACAAGCATAATATAAATTAGAAGATTATATTCAAGATAAAAATGCTTGGAAACATGCTGGTCCTGCTCCATAGTACAATGTAGGGCTTGAGCAGAATCAAACTTGGTTGAAATTTTAATGCTCACACACTGCCTGTATTGTATTTGTATAAAATTATAGTTGCATTATTTTGTGAAAGTGTGAACACCGTGTACCTTTTAGCTGTATAATTATTGTTTTTTTTTATTCTTTAAATGGTCTTAACTTGAGTACACCGCTTTCACATTTATTTACTTTTTTTTTAAATTGTAATTTCAAAACATTGTGAAACATTTTTGAAAAAGAGTAAGTATGGAGTTTCTTGCCCATTCTTCTCCATACAACCTACCTTAGCGAATGGGTGTAGAATCAATCCCACCCCTTCCTATTTCCTTTAAATTTAATAATCGACGTTCAAAAGTGCCTCTTTGGTGGCCTAATTGGAATAAATGATTTGACTTTGACTTTGACTTTGAAAATACTTATGCGAACTAACTAAACTGATATTTTGCTGAATTTAATTTTAAAAAGAAGAATTTTCAAAATCGGTCCAGGCGTCTTTAGAAATCGGGGAAAATACATTAAAAAAAAAGATTACGACGAATTGAGAAACTCCTGCTTTTTTTGAATTTAGTTAAAAATAGTTGACAATAAAAACCTACCTATCCCCAAAACATACCCACCTATTATAGCTGTAAAAATAAAGTTGACAAACTTACATTTGCAGTTGAAGAACATGTTCTCCGATACATTTTGTTTAGGAAAATATGTTATCCAAGTACGTTTTATAAGTTGGTCGACTATTACTCGTAAACTTGTAAAGCCTACTTAGTCATGATAATTTTCTTTTAAACTTCGTTATATATACTACTATTGTGAATTTTTTCACACCCTCAAACATAACCGTTTAGCTGGTAGAGGGGGGGGACACTCGAGTCGAGCAAAAATTAGCAATTTAAAGTTTAATATTTCACAAACGAATCTTTTTATCAAAAAATTGTTAATGGAAACTATCAATATTTTTTAAAGACCTATTTAATGATACCCCACACTAAGGGGGCTCAAAATCACCAAGGTTGCAAATTTCAAGATTGATTTTATGACAAAAAAAATTGCAAGTTATTAGGATAACTCTTAGTTTATGTTGTTGCAAATTTTGTATATTAATAAACTTTGACAGGGCAGCGCACATAATTCTATATTTTTCTTGTTATAATGGTTTTAAGTGAATGTTACACAGAAAATCATCAATTCGGGAACGTTTTTCTAAGTTTGATAAAATGAAGAAAAACAATACAAAGTACGTCATTTAACCTTTGTTTAATAACGTTGGTATATAATGTATCTATATTTTATAAACAATAATGAAAACAGTACAAAAAAAATCTTTTACAAGCAAAATACGTTAAAAAATTAAAGAAGTTGCTATTTTCGTGGATAAAATTTAAGAAATTTCAAAATATTCAAAGCTCTCATAATCAAATTAACATTACATGAATAGAATGAAAGATGTTTTTCCAAAAAATATCTCAATTAACGCGTATTTTGTTGAGATATTTTAGTTTTCCCAGAAAGGACTTCTCGTCATTTCGGGAACGGTTGTCGTTCCCGGAATGACAGAAGTTTTACCGAAATGATGATATTGATATCATAAGGTATTACTAAGGAAATATTTAAATTATAAACAACAGTTTAAATAACAAAGTTATTTATTTATACTGCCACATTGTTTGCACTTAAGAAAAAATAAAATTACTATTAAAAAAATCTTGTTATAATTAAGTTTAATGTTTTTATGAATCAGTCTAGTAGAACTTCATAATCATAGTTGTATCTTCGTAAAATTTTAATAAATTCTTACATTATTAACTTAAAAACACAGTTTTCTTCACTATAATTCTACAAGTGCTGGAAAAAAATATAAATAACATAAGAAAATCAACAATATATTCTGTCACAAATGACAACATACAAAACAAAAAATTAAAATACAAAACAAAACCTATTATTTTTCGAAAACATCAATATCACTATCAAAATAATAATTTAAATAATGATGCATCACCCACGATCATCGGTGATGAGGATGTACAACCCGCAATAGCGCGGGGGTGGAGGCTCATTAAATGCGAAGACCCTACACAACCGCGAGGTGTGCAGTCTCAGAGAATATTTTTTGAAAATGGAAGTGGGTTTGCACCGAGATGTGATCACAGTGGACAAGGGACTCACCCCGCTGTCCATGGCTAAAGAGAACTGGTGCAAACTTGTGGTACTTAGTACCGAAAATTGCAAGGAGGTATGGCAAGGCAAGGAGCTTCACGGACGCTTCTACCGGGCTCTTCATAGGCCCGATGTAGATTTTATAATGTCCGTGTCCTGGCTACGTTTCGGTGACCTCTTCGGGGTAACTGAAGATTTAATCTGTGCAATTATGGACGAAATTATTTTGACGAACTACCGGAGACATAATTATTATGAAAGACAGGACGGTCGACGTGTGTCGGGCATGCCATCGTCCGGGTGAGGCGATCAGACATATATTTATTATCTCAGGTTGCTCTCGTCTTGCTAACGGCGAGTACTTATAACCAAGTGGCCCGGATTATCCACCGGCAACCTGCTTTGGTCGGCAGTGGTGGCCCAGTGGTATCGGCCCCGACTTACGAGTTGTAGGTCGTGGGTTCGAATCCAGGCAGACGCATTACTTTGTGTAATTTATTTCATCACCACTGCTCTCAAAACGGTGAAGGAAAACATCGTGAGGAAACCGGCATGTCCTAGAACCAAAAATTCGAAGACATGTGACATCCACCAATCCGCACTGGGCCCGCGTGGTGGATTATGGCCCACCCCCCCCTCTCACAGAGAGGAGGCCTGTGTCCAAGCAGTGGGAACATTAATAGGCTGATGATGATGAACCTGCTTTGAAATATAAACTTGTGGATTCTGAGATATCGTATCACAATTATGTGCCCAACCCAGTTCTCGAAAAAGACCATGTCATGATGTACTGGGATCTACCTATCGTTACTGACAGGACTATTATTGCTAATAAGCCTGACATAGTAGTGATAGGCAGATCAGCGCGACGCGTAATGTTAATCGATGTTACCATAGCGCATGACGAGAACCTCGTGAAAGCCGAGAAAGATAAACAAATAAAATATCTTGACTTGGCGCACGAGGTTGTCGAAATGTGGAATGTGTGCTCGGCTATCATTGTGCCGATTGTTGTAACGGCCAATGGCCTGATTGCCAAGACTCGATGAACATCTGTCGATATTCCCTGCCCTTTGCGCGTTTAATTTTTTTCTGTTTATCAGTCATCTTATCTAAAAACGTTCTTTATCTAGTATTTGCCTTTTCTTTTTACGGCAAATAAGCTGCACTATCCGTTTTAAGCTTTTTTTGTTTTATTTTTCTTTTTCTGAAGTCTCCGTTACGCTGTAATTAAATAGCAATAAAATTGGAAAATTATTAATAAAAAAAATTACATGAATCGCTCTTGGAAACAATAATTTATCATTCCGAGAACGCGACAGTCATTTCGGGAACGTGCTATCATGTCCGAGAACGTTTCCGAAATGACCGTTCACGAAATGACGATTTCAAATAAACGAACGCTTTGATTTTACGGCGACCATCTTAAGTGTGACCTGATTTTGTCAATAATAAAATATTGGCGATTACTTTGTGATTACGTGTCGTAAAAAGAATTTTACCAATAATTAAATTTAATAAACACGTTCACGAAATGACGGGCTATTGATGTACGTTCTACAAATTATGAATTGAAAGGTACTTACCACTTAGATACAATTTTTTTGACGACAAAAACACTAACAGCTGGCTTTATTATAGTTTTCTTCCATTACTGACATTTGACACCAAATGACTGCGTTAACTTGAAAAAAATTTTTTTTCGATTATCGATGCGTTCACTGAAATGACTTGTGCGCTATCGGACAAACTATTTTTTGCATTTTTATAATGAAAAACAAAACATATTTTAAATTCCTTTTAAAAACTAGATTTTGCATTAAAATACGGTTTGTTAGTTTATGACAGCTTTTAAATACCTTGATTTTTTTATTAATATTTTCGACTTTGTTGTTGAAGATTGCACTTTAGGACGCGTTCCCGAAATGACTTTCTATGCATTTATACTGATTTAATTCAAAATTTACTTTATTAATAAATTATATTGTTCGACGTACAAACAAAACAGGTTAGTTAAAGTATTTAATTAATTTTCTTTTCTCAATAAACTGAAAATTTAACATATTAAATTGCTCGCAAAGCTAATTCTGCACCTTGGTGATTTTGAGCCGGGTACGCGAGAAAAAAATAAAACATCCCCACTTTACGTGTACAAGGAGGTACCCTAAAAAAAAATATTTTACGAGATTTTATTTTACCACTTTTTCGGCACAACAAATCTGTATATTTACACCAAATTACAGCTTTCTAGTACTGGGCGTCTCTAAGCTAAGCTGCGGACAGACGGACGGACGGACGGACGGACGGACATGGCGAAACTATAAGGGTTCCTTGTTGACTACGGAACCCTAAAAAAGATTACGACGAATTTAGAACCTCCTCCTTTTTTTGAAGTTAGTTAAAAATAGTTGACGATTAAAACCTACCTATCCCCAAAAAACATACCGTAAAAACATACCTATTAAAGCTGTAAAAATAAAGTTGACAAACTTACATTTGCAGTTGAAGAACATGTTCTCCGATACATTTTGTTTAAGAAAATATGTTATCCAAGTACATTTTATAAGTTGGTCGACTATTACTCGTAAAGTTGTAAAGCCTACTTAGTCATGATAATTTTCTTTTAAAATTCGTTATATATACTACTATTGTGAATTTTTTCACATCCCCAAACATAACCGTTTAGCTGGTAGAGGGGGGGGACACTCGAGTCGAGCAAAATTTAGCACTTTAAAGCTTAATATTTCACAAACGAATTTTTTTATCAAAAAATTGTTAATGGAAACTATCAATATTTTTTAAAGACCTATTTAATGATACCCCACACTAAGGGGTACGCGAGAAAAAAATAAAACATCCCCACTTTACGTGTACAGGAGGCACCCTAAAAAAAATATTTTACGAGATTTTATTTTACCACTTTTTCGGCACAACAAATTCGTATATTTACACCAAATTACAGCTCTCTAGTACTGTGCGTCTCTGAGCTAAACTGCGGACAGACGGACGGACGGACGGACGGACGGACATGGCGAAACTATAAGGGTTCCTTGTTGACTACGGAACCCTAAAAATGCATTACAATCAAAACTAAAAGTATAACTATGTTAAATTCCGATTCAGTTAGTTAGACGGAACTGCTTATCATCTGCAAGAAGTGATCTATACACAGTAACTACAACAAGCCAAGCTAAATAAAAGCTTTTAGAATAAGCCCTAGAGTATACTTTTCAGACAACTTCAACACTTGGTATTTTAATGTTACACTCAGTAAAATAAATCTGTACCTACATAAGTAGGCACTTGTAAAGTTTCATTTCACAAAGGAAGGTCGTTACCAAGATGTAACACGTTTCCTTGTTTATTCCATTAAACAAAATCAATTAAGAATATAAACCCACCGGATATTACTAAAGTTTCAAAGAATTGTTAGCTTATCTGACAAAGGAAATCCGCCTCGTTATTAGATTAGAACAAATCAACAACGAAGCGAAATATTGTGAATCAAAAAATACTGAAAAGATTTGAATTTTTGTGTGTTTGATTCGAAATTATTTCACAGATTTTACAAATTTCTTGAAATAAAAAGCCACGTTATCACCTAGTAATAAAATCTGGATTTTTTTGCAAATTACGGCTGTACACATTTTATATATTACAAATGGTACAAGCCCAAATTAAGCGGAACCTTTAATTAAGACACGTTATAAATAACTGATTCAAAGTCTAATCAAAGTTTAATTTAACTTATGATTAATATTATACTATGGAAGTTTGTGAGGATGACTGAATAAATAGATATAATATTTGCTCTTTCACATAAAAAAATACTGAACAGATTTGGATTAGACTTGGTACACAGATAGTTTGTAATCTGGATTAATCCTGGTTATTTACTACCCTACATTACACCACATAGGTGGAGTAACTTTTTATCCGAATAAACCTCAGGCAAAGCCGTTAAAAACTTCTAGTCTTTACTCCTACATCTATATAATTATACTTCTACACTCATATTATAAAGAGTATTTGGGTTTTTGTATGTTTGTAATGAATACGTTCAAAAACTACTGGACCGATTTAAAAAAATCTTGCACCTGTGAATGTTTTTTTTTTAAATCATTTACAAACAAGTTACAAAATTGCCCATTTTTCAGTAACATAATTAAGTATGAGCCTGATAACAGGTCATCGCCTAAACTCCCCATGTCCGGCCCGCTGGATCATCACAATTGGTGGGCGCACGGCTGAAGATAATCCGCGCACTGGCTCGAAGCCAGGCGGCCATACTGCGGACTTTTCAATGAACCCATTCGAATGGAATATCTCTTCCAATGTTTCCATAAAAGAAATCAAGCAATAGAAAAAAATTGAGCTCCCTCACTGTTCAATATTTTTGCGACGGTTTAAGTTAAGCGGCGAAGTGAACTAACTTGCTCTTTTAGGGTTCCGTAGCCAAATGGCAAAAAACGGAACCCTTATAGATTCGTCATGTCTGTCTGTCTGTCTGTCCGTCCGTATGTCACAGCCACATTTCTTCGAAAGTATAAGAGCTATCCTGTTGAAACTTGGCAAGTAGATGTATGTATATGATATATGTAGATGTATGTATGTATATGTAGTATGTCTATGAACCGCATTAAGATTTTTACACAAAAAATAAAACTAATTTTTGAGGTTGCCCCCATACTTACAATTGCTACTCAAAAAATTTTTTTTCACCGAACCCAGACGTGTGGGATATCTATGAATAGGTCTTTAAAAATGATGTTAAGATTAATAATATCATTTTTTTCTAAACTAAACAGTTTCCGCGAGAGACACTTCCAAAGTGGTAAAATGTTGGTCCCACTGTAACTTCTAAAATAAGAGAATGATGAAACTAAGAAAAATATATGATGTACATTACCATGCAAACTTCAATTGAAAATTGGTTTCAACGAGATCAAGTGATTAGTTGTTTTTAATACGTCATAAATCGTAAACCGCAATTTACCTTTCAAAGTTACAACCAACTACATGAACTTTTATATTATGTTACTTGCTGCTACGGAACCCTTTATGGGCGAGTCCGACTCGCACTTGGCCGGTTTTTCTTTTCAAATAGCGATATAAAATTTTATCCACGATTCACTGAAATTATTTCTGAGTGTGTGATTGCATTTAGATAATGGTATATGAAACTAGATGGCATACCCAAAACAATGGTAAAAAAACAAAAATTGATTAATTTCCTTTACAATGATTTATTTAAAAAATAACATTACCGCAACTACAGGGCAATAAATTATACAAATATTTATTCCGTGAGCATCGAACCCGCGACAAACAACACAGCAGTCGATTGCTGGGCCACTGCGCCTACCGTGCCGTCAAAAACCATAATTTAGAATGACGTCCATCCAGAATACTCTCAAAAATCAAGCAAGTAGATAGAACATTTTTTCCAAACGTTTTCATTCTGAATTTAGTCCCGTTAGGTGACGATTGAAAGGGCATTCAATTGAATAACCAATAAATGTAAAAGGTAGGGGTGTATGTTAAGAGATATATGTACGCGTTTATTGCGATATTAAACTTTTGAGCGGTGAACCGCGCTTTGTAGAATGTCAATACATGGTTCATAACACTGCTCACTTTTACGTATTCCTATGTAACTATAGAGACTGTATACAGGGTGGAATTTTGCAATGCCACCTGGAGGGAAAGTATTCTTAATACTGCAGATAGATTTTTTTTTTTAGAAAACATTCCCTTATTTTTGAATAGAAAGCAAACTCCATTCAAAGATTTTCGAAATATCTCTTCTCCCACACCCGGGAATCGAACCGGCTAAAATCTGAAGAATTATACCCTGTACTTTTATTGTATCGATCGTTAGGGTCAATTTATAAGGATGAAATCTTTCTAACAAACATGATAAATTAAATGAAATGAAAACCAGGAAATCTTAATTAATTTAATTATTTACAAAAAATGGTAAAGTAGGTAACTAATTAGTTGCTCGAAATGGGGCTTTGTTAGAGAGATTTCATCCTTATAATTGACCGTAACGATCGATGCAATAAAAGTACAGGGTATAATTTTTTCAGATTTTAGCCGGTTCGATTCCCGGGTGTGGGAGAAGAGAATTTTCGAAAATCTTTGATTGCAGTTTGCTTTCTATTCAAAATTAAAGGAATGTTTCCTTAGAGTAAAATTTTCTATCTGCAGTATTAAGAGTACTTTCCCTCCAGGTGGCATTACAAAATTCCACCCTGTATATAGGAGCGATAGTTTTACGACACGTCGGTACAAAACTAATTATTTTTGGTACTCCAAGTAAAGATTATTTCAGGAAACAAATTCCAAGGTTTTTGTTGATAAAACTGCCATAATTATACCTACCCTGAATTTAGTAATGAGTTAATATGACTATAATATGAATAAATATATTAACATTGAAGTAAAACATGTATTATTATGTATTTAGTTAGCCCCTTCGTACACAAGGCGACGCAAGTCTCCAATACCTTACAACTTTGTTATCTGGGCGACTATCGCAACACAAATCCATAGATGTTCGTACACATGCACGCGTCAATGGGTACCAAAGGGGCTTAGATTATGGTAAAACTGAAAACTGACCTCTCATTTTCGACATATTCAAGAAAGCTAAGAAGTCTTCGGTCTACTCACCACCCCGAACTTCGCAAACCAGCACCAAAGCTGCTCCTTCCTCCAACGGTCCCACCACACCTGACACATCTGCACCAGACTTGTCATACAGCAGCATTTGATGAGGAGGCACTACGACAAAAACCCACAGGAATTTAGGTAACAAGATTCAACACAAATATCCTATCACATAATCTCCATTATAATATCTTATGGGAATGAAAACCGAGGACGTCACCATTCACGAGACGCGAGCGCCAGATTTGATTATTATTTGACGCCATTAATGAAACACCCTCCGTTCGCAATGGTAATTGGATATTTTATGATGTTATGAATATGCCTGATTACGTAAGTAAGAGAGTTCTTTGTGTGAACAGTCCCTTTGCTAACAAAAGGCTCCTTGCAAATTACCTCTCGGCGCGCCAGACTAATGGATTTCAATGGAGTTGCATATATGCGATGTAGGCTTACTTTTAAATGCTTTGTTCTGCGCAAAAGAAATTTACCTCCCTCATCTCCTTTGCCTACGTCTTTCGTCGCCTTGAATAGGGTAATTTCTTTGAAAAGCTCAACGGTAGTTTGCTCGGCATTTTATAGAGCCATGTTTATATTTTTATGCTTTTCGCCCGGTAATATTTCTTAAGAATACGGTCACTTTGCCATTAAATAAGCCTATTAGAACAATTATTATAGAGGAACAGTCGTAATTCTCTGCTAGGTTATTATAATAATAAAACCCATAGTGCATAATATATTGATATGGGAACCATATGAAATGGTAATAATTCACATCGATACGGATTGTGGAAATGGTAAATATCGTTGTGAAAACACGGTACTGCAATATTAATTATAACAGTATTCAACAAAGAATGAATACACAGTGCTCGTAACTCATTTTCATTTTATAATTTAGTGAACCATTTTCCGTCTAAGGTTTTAATAAGCAAATAAAGGGGATCAGTACGCGGGACTGATAACGTTCAGACAATTTGATCTATTCAAATCTAATTTCCTTTTAAATTTAACCTGTCTCCTGCAGATTTTATCTGTGTCATCGTCGGAGGGCATCGTTTTTATCGCGAGGCAGCTGAGCAACCCCGCCGATCCCGGCGACAGTTGATAATTAAAATGTCTGCGCGATGTCATCACTCGGCGACCGCGCTCCCGCGATTCATCGTAATGACTAAATTGATTCCCAGTCGTCGCCTCATAAAATTCATTTTAAACTTTGTTAGATTTTTATTTTAACGAGATTTTCAGTTTCGCGTCAGTTAACATGACTGCTGAGATCATGACAGCCCTTTATAAATTAAATGTTATCAAAACAAATTCTTAATGCTTGAAATAATAGTGAAAACATCTAAAGGTTTACCTAGGATTAAGAGCCTGAGGGCATGTATGGTTTTTTGTAAAATAACAACAAAAGACTGATTCCATTTTGCTTTTCCAAGCTTGTAGCTGAAATGAGACAGTTCTTTGATCTAGTATTTTTCTTGGCTCTAATTCTATTTGCTTGGTTTCATTAAACGATATTTGCTTAACTTTAGTTCTTTTTATCTGCACGTGTCTTGACGTTGTCAAGTAACTTACCTATTACTGTGAGTCTGATTTGGAAGTTTCTTGTTGGTGAGTTTTTGAAGTCTACCCTACATCTGTAGACGCCTTCGTCGTCTAGTTGTACGGAGCTTAGTGTGAGTGCCGCTGGTCGGGCGACTGTTGCGAAGTATGCTCGGGGACCGAAGGCGCCTGGGTCCGACCATTGTAGCGCTTTGTTGAACGACCGGCCGCGGACATCAAAACTGAAACAAAAAGAAACTGATAACAGAATCTCTAAAATAACTTAAATTAATCTTATAATAATTAATCTTTAATCGCTTTTGATACTTGGATGAGCCCTTATTATCTTTCATACTTCTTCAGTTGCTCACCATTTTAAACTAAAATAATCATTAATCTGAGGCATAATTGAAACCAGTTCTGCATGACCAAATCAGATATAATTAAAAAGTATCACACAAAAACCAGATACAATCTGGATCCGCAGCAAATCTAATGAAAGCGCGTAAATTGTCACATGATTCACCTTTCTATTTTCCTTAAAAAAATACTGTCAAATTCTAGGAAATAAAAGCTTCAACACGGTAAAGTTTTTCAATTTCCGGACAGACAGGGTAAATTTTCTCAATCTCGACCTTCGTCTTAATTTTTGAGGCAAGGAGGTTTGAAAGTCACGGTTTATTCGAGCACCCTGCACGTGTGGCATGATCCTATCTCTATTATACCAGGAATAGACAGTTATTTCTCTACAATTTGACATAATTTTGGTCAGAGTAACCCGTGGACGTAGATTGAAGAATAGAAAAAAAATATATGTGGCACTCGGGGACTGCCGCGGTTTTTTATCAACATATGCAATTTTTTTAGGCTATCGTCAGCCACGTCAATCAAGTGAAACGTCAAAAAAACAAACACTGTGCAGAATTCTGCCGAACTGAAACGACGTTAGACGATGCGGGGTGTTAGGTTTATTTTAGTTACGGAATTTCTTGATCCGGTCGCCGCTCAGAGCCCGCGGAAAAGCTATGCAATAGCTAAAAAACCGGCCAAGTGCGTGCCGGGCCACGCACAGTGTAGGGTTCCGTAGCTAGTTGCCCATCAAAATACTTATGCGAACTAACTAAACTGATTCGCTGAATTTAATTTTAAAAAGAAGAATTTTCAAAATCGGTCCAGGCGTCTTTAAGAAATCGGGGAAAATACATTAAAAAAAAAGATTACGACGAATTGAGAACCTCCTCCTTTTTTTGAAGTTAGTTAAAAATAGTTGACAATAAAAACCTACCTATCCCCAAAACATACCCACCTATTATAGCTGTCAAAATAAAGTTGACAAACTTACATTTGCAGTTGAAGAACATGTTCTCCGATACATTTTGTTTAGGAAAATATGTTATCCAAGTACGTTTTATAAGTTGGTCGACTATTACTCGTAAACTTGTAAAGCCTACTTAGTCATGATAATTTTCTTTTAAACTTCGTTATAAATACTACTAAGTATTGTGAATTTTTTCACACCCCCAAACATAACCGTTTACCTGGTAGAGGGGGGGGGGACACTCGAGTCGAGCAAAAATTAACACTTTAAAGCTTAATATTTCATAAACAAATATTTTTATCAAAAAATTGTTAATGGAAACTATCAATATTTTTTAAAGACCTATTTAATGATACCCCACACAAAGGGGTACGCGAGAAAAACAAAAAACATCCCCACTTTACGTGTACTGGAGGTACTCTAAAAAAAAATATTTTACGAGATTTTATTTTACCACTTTTTCGGCGCAACAAATCCGTATATTTACACCAAATTACAGCTTTCTAGTACTGGGCGTCTCTGAGCTAAGCTGCGGACAGACGGACGGACGGACGGACGGACATGGCGAAACTATAAGGGTTCCTTGTTGACTACGGAACCCTAAAAATGTACATAATATTAAGCATCGCTATGATTAGGATGACAGAAAACTTTCTACATTCTAGTCTATTCTTTAGTCGACAAATTCTGCTTCTACGCGTGCTGTTCTCAGGTAGAAACAATAAGCACGCATTTTACGACGGTATTATCTTCCCCGAGCATTCGTTTCACCCGGTTTCTGATATAAAATAGCAATTATAAACAATTGTAAGGTTAAAATGGGAATTTTATCTATATAGCTGTTTTGGTTACATAAGCAGATGTTTACTGTTGAGTTTATTACGCATGTTATTCCCTTTTCGCGTAAAGGATGAGCAAAATTAATTAATACTAAAATAGATGTTTGCTTTAAATTCTTCTTTGAGTTCTTGCTCGAATTTTCTGAGACAGGAAATTAATAAACTCGTTGATACTTTCCCGTTACTCGACTGTCTTAGTCTCACAATCTGCTTAATGAAAATCGTGAATTTACTGACTGACAATTCGCAGTTGAAACCACTGGGTCAATCTTTAAATCGTATAAAAGAGTTTCGTTTTTATCGTCTTTAGTTGGGATGATGTTTAAAAGCACTTTATATTAAGAATACTACACGAGGCCTAAATAAGGGTTGAAAGTTTATTTGGTAACTCGTCTTAAAGTTGTAAAACAGCCTACAATGTTCCCACTACTGGGATACAAGCCTGATCTCTATGAGAGAGAGTGGGTTGTAATCGACCACGCAGTTACACAAAGTAATGCGCCGGCTTAATTCTAACCCACGACTTACAATTCATAAAAGTCTGAGCTGTTAGCAATGGGTTATCACATTACTAACAAATAAATATAGATTTTAGTTCTGAACAAAGAAAATTCAACAGAAAACAACACATAATAACAATATCGATTTTGCCCGAAGCGGTAAAATTACTGGAACGGGCATTGCATGAAACAAGTAAAATAAAGCCACGTATTTCAAAATCTAGTGTCTTATGACTGACAAGAGCTACAGAGACACAGCATAAAGCCACTGATGGAAGATCCTCGGACTCACTAGGAATTCAGTTATTTTAAATGTTGATAGAAAAAATAGCGGAGACAAATATCGAATTTGCCCAGAGCGACTTTTCCCTTGCAGAAAACAAGTCTACAAGTGAAGCCACGTGTATCAAAATCAAGTGTCGCATGAGTAATGAGAGCTACACAAACACAGAGCTCACACCATAAGACCATTGATAGAAGATCCTCAGACCTCCATCGACAAGGAACTCACTAGGAATTCAGTTCGACATAAATTTGTCGACAAAAAAATTGGGGCGGTAAATATCGATTTTGCCCGGAGTGGCATTTCCCTTACAGAAAACAAGTCTCCAAGTGAAGCCACGTTTATCAAAATCTAGTATCTTATGACGGACAGCTACAGAGACACAGCATAAGGTCATTGATGGAAGATCCTCGGACCTCAATCGTCAAGGAACTCACCAAGAATTCAGTTTATTTATGTCGATAGAAAAATTAGGTGCACCAAATATCGATTGTGCACGAAGCGGCATTTCCCTCGCAAAAAAAAAACTCCAAGTGAAGCCACGTGTATCAAAATCAAGTGTCGCATGAGGACAAGAGTCACACAGACAGAAATCACAGCATAAGGCCATTGATGGAAGGTCCTCGGACCTCCATCGTCAAGTGTGATTTCCTTAACGAGCGCCATGACATCTTAAGTGTGTTTCGTTGTACGTTGTAGGTGTGTTCCTAACTCTAATTGGATTGGTCGAGCTCGGCTTCCGCTCATCCGTTTAAGGTAGCGAACGGTTCATTAGGCCCGACTTTATGCTATCAATTAAATACGTATTCACAAAGTTTTTATAAGACACTGTCCAACTGGAATTACGGCGACTGTCTGTTTCTCAAGTTGGATTGGCTTTTATTAGGGAGACTTCTGATGAGATGTGGATTAGGGTACTTTCTACGTTTTTTTTTTATTAAATGGTACATTGTGTGTGTATTTTTTTGAGGTAGACTAATATAAACTATAGTTTTAACATATTTAAAAACAAACTTTCCCGATATTTAATAGAAAAATGTTTTTATAATTTACAAGAGTTTTTCGAAGACAAAACTAAATTATTCACAACATAAAACTAGAATAAGACATCTCTTTTTTTATTTTTTGTTGTTGTATGATCTCTGTTAATTTAGTATCTGTACTCCACTCCTAATAACTATTTACCAATCTTATAAATAAGCTATAGTCTCTATTTAAATAATTCCTACTAATATTAGGTACCTACTGATTGTAAATTATAATAATTAAGTATGAAAACTAACAAATGTTTATGATTGTTATTTTGTATAACTATTCAATACTTGTATTTTATTACAACTTTTGAAGTTGCTGTGCCCTTGCAGGGTTCATGACAGGCTCTGGCAAAATTATTTAACATCTTGTAACACCACATGAATGCAATAAATGTTTGAGTTTGAGTTTGAGTTTAGATGGATTATGTAAAAGGTAATTAAAACTATACGTAATATTTGAACGATAGAGAAGTATAGAATAAGAAGATAGGTGCGAGTATGTCCCAAATATTTTTTAATTAAGATTTACTTCGGCTTTTTTTTCCCATGCTAGGAATTTCTAGAAACATTCAAATTCAGATACACAAACAGTCAAACCCGGAGCAACAACCTGACAAAAAAATATTTGTGCCGTGCGAGAATCGAGCCGCTGACACGCTGAAAAGCAGTCATTCTACCAGCCACTGCGCAAGCCGTGCCGTCAATTTTGTTAATTGAGATCAGAGTAGCACTATGATGATGAAATGTCATATGCCACTTTTTGTATTAAAGTAAAGAACTATGCTACAAGTTAGATAAATTAACATAGTTCAGACACAACTATCATTTGTTAACACAACCTTTACCTTTAACCGGATTTCATACCGAGTTTCAACTGCATTCCTGGAACTTCAATTGAACTAAAGCTAGTTTTGGGAACCAAAATTCAGAAGCAATCATTAGTTTAACCTCAATAAGCAATCGCTTGCTTAACACCGATAGTGTGAGCGAGTAATGTTGGTCGAGAATCAAGCTTAGAGGCGTGCAATTAGAGAGACCTTTGTCCAGCGTCCTTTGTACTGAATACACATAGGTACATGGACTGATAGTCATGATCATTAGTAAATCTATGTCATCTCTATGATATGAACAGGGCATGGATTAGTGAAAGCCCAGAGATACACCTCCCCTCTAAATAAGTTGTGTTGAGTATTAAGCAATGTTTATTTATGACCCACGATACAGGAAAAGTAACTTATTTTTCAACAGCGATTTGAATAAAATTTGACTTGGACTTCGATGAAGTTTTCCTTCATCGAAGTCCAAGTGAAGATGAAGAGTGGAGGCATGAAGATGAAGCCTTAGTGTTTCTCAATTAACTTTAACACAAAAGGTAGTATGTGTACAGTCACGAGCAATAATATATGTAAACTAAGCAATATTGAAAAGCGATGTTCTGCTACTATATTAATAAAGGGCTTAACACAGCAGCTATAATGTAAAGATGTACATTATAGCACGATACATCTCATTACATCTTTCCATAGAAATCGTCAGGAGACCACACACTGCAGCTATATTGTATATTTTTACATCTTCGAATTTCTATGGAAAGATGTAATGAGATATATCGTGCTATAATGTACATCTTTACATTATAGCTGCTGTGTGTGAAGCCCTTAAACTTTTGCCTTTTCATTACGCTTCTATTTTGGAAGCCATGCTATGACGAAATAGGTCTTATTTCAAAGTGGAAACCAGTATTTTACGAGAAAATTGCGTTTGAATTTTTTAAGTGTATACATATTGTTATCGCTCGTGACTGTACATACTCAAACACATCAAAAAAAGAAAACATGAAACTGGTATGTTCACATATTTTTTTAAAAGCTGTTATTCAATTTGCATGAATACTTTTTTTTTTGTCGTAGTAAAATCATCAAATGAATCCCTCACCGGGAGGGATTGTCAGACGTCTTATTAATTTTGAATCTACTCCTAAATTTACGATTAGACATAAATTGATGCATATTTCTATGGGACAATAGTTTAAAAGCACAAAAAAATGCATTGCAACGTTTCATAAAGTCCACCTTATTTCAAATGTATTACTGTATAAATTGATTATAATATTCGCAAAATAGTATATTATATTAAATAAATTCATTGACTGAATGTAATATTGTCTCTGAAAAAAGAAAGGAAAAAGTCGTGAAGTAACTCTAGCATAATACACTCAAACCTTAAATTCGAGGACGTCTGCCAACCTGCACTGGTTTTTATGCATTTCATTTATGTTATTATTAACAATAGCCCTAAAAACCATTTATCCTTCTTTATTTATGGAGAGGTTTACTAAGTAGGTACTCTATTTATAATCAGCTTATTAGTTTCAATCGAAATGAAAAAGCTTTTATTATACTGGGCATCATTCATTATTTTACATAAAAGCATTTATAATTGTTTTAAGAACAATGCATTCAATGCTCAATTTTTCAGCAATCCATTAATTAAGTATATGTCGAATGCATTATTTGTAATAATAAGTAATAATGTTTGTACCTATATTACTATCGAAATGGATTGGATTGATCAGAATTATAGTTCTCTTTATTCATTATTTAAACAATGTGATTGCAGTGCGAGATAAATTTTACCTAAATAATTATTTATTGTGTACAAACAAACGAAATGATTGACCAATATCCTCGCATTATTCGTGAATTCTTTAAATTTCTAGCATATTCAGAGGAGAGGTATATGGAGGATAGTGGCGAGGAATTGGGGCTTATAGTAATTAATATTGTAATCATTGTAAAGATCAGGAGAAATTCCTAATGAGACAATTGTTTTTTTTTTTTTCAAATTCAATTTTGACAGAAATACAAAAAATTGTCAACTGTAGTAAAGCTAAAAAATTAAAATTTCGATTCCTTTTCCACAGTTTTTTTCCGGGGTAATAAGTTATGCATGGCCTTTTAAGTTAATTCGGTACCCTATCTACTAAAGAAGCTGTCCTTAGCGTCCCTTCACCTTATTCTTACTCGTTTACTTGATAACTTATCTTCACATAGAAGTAAGGTTTCTCTTATGTTACTATAGATAATGTAAATACGAAAATTTGCGAGGATGAATGGATGCGTGGAATACTACCATGCCCGGGGGCATGGTCCATGATCGGACAGCGAGTCGCCCATGAATGGGTGTGTAGATGCATGTTTGTTAATCGATAGATTTAACTTATTTAGATGAAACATTAATTAAGTAATGAAGCAAGTTATTGTGAAAGTTATCATAAATTCACAATAAAATATAGACTGACAAAGTTTCAATTACATCACAAATTTACCTGCAATTATTTTCTCTTGTTACGAATAAAGCTTGGAAACAGATATTATAAATTCGTAGCAAAATGATACCTTTTTCATTATGTGAATTTGTTTTCAACAGTATAAACAGGTATTATCACTTGGTTTTAGATATTACGCGTGTTAATTATTACTGTTATTAACTTCTCTTTCATACTTTCATAGTAATTTTGCCTTGTGAATGTGACTGTAGTTTAATCATTATAATAGTATTTTATTTAAATGTTTATATACAATTTAATAACTCCTATAATTGGTCTACTTGAAATAGATACCTACTTTGATTTTACTATAAGTGATCTAACAGCCCAATTTTGACAAAAGTATTAGAAAAAAGTTGAATGAACAAATAACATTATGGTCCTGCTCCAAAAAAAAAAACGGTTTAAATTATACCAAAACTGGTTTGAGTATCCATATTTTTCGTCAGTTTGTATTCGTTGTGTGCGCGATGACAGCGCCCCTAGTGGCCGCAACTATTCAGGACTTGTCATCTGTTAAATCATGTCAACTAGATGATAAGATATCTTTGTGATATTAAATTTCGACTAGTTTTTCAACGAAATTGAAAAAATAGTGTAAAAAGTGAGTGTGTATATTATACCTAGCGATTTTCTTCCTCGTGGAAAATATGGATATTATAATACGCACGGGATTTGAATCGGTTAAGCATAAAATACATTTCCAACCTCAAACTGAGCAAAAAGGGAAAAAATTAGTATTAGCACAGCATGTGAGAGAAGTGGAAGAGCTTAGAACGAACGGGAAAAGTTAAAGTTAAAGTTTTCGTATTAAATTATAAAGAAAGTTATGAAAATAAAGCAACTTGACACATGACAGCCCAGAATTAATTCACATTTCTGCCACGTCGTGCGCTACGATCGATTTGCCGTTCCCCACCACCCACTTCGCACATAGTCAATAGGTGGCGAGTATTTGTCGTTACACTACAGTTTTGTTAGCCTGGTTGTGTACCTACTGATTAAATAGGTGGTAATATAAATTATGTTTTACAATATAAACAGCCAGTTTTTTCCATTTGATTCCAAATTTTTTGGACCATCTCCTCACAAGTTTCCAGACATCAAAATAAATACTTTTGGGACAAACCCACAACACTATTCCCAAACCACTGCAAGTCCTGAAAGCCAGAATCAATAGTGGCAACCACCAGAAAAGCGTCGAGACAATGAAGGTCGACGTGTTCCGGAGAATGAATTTACCTGTCTTGGATCCTGCAACGAAATTAATCAAAAAAGAATAGTGGAGGAGTAGGCATAATAATGTTTCCACTTCCCTCCATGCAAGCAGGAGACAGAACAAAACAAAGCCAATAGGCACAAAGGGATAGTTACACCTGGGAAAATCTTAGTTGCCTAGCACCACGAGTAAAAATGACTACTAATATTAATGGGTCCTAAATTGTGAGCTGTAAAAACGCTTGAACGCATGGAAGTTTGTTCGAGTTTCCACGAGATCCGAATAGTAAATGACTCCAGATGTAGTCTGAACATTATCCAATATAATATTGCGTTCGTTCTGCCAAAGAATACACTCCCATAGAATATGATGTGCTGATTTTTCATATTCACAGTCATATGTCGAACATTGACAAAAAACGCATCAAAATCGGACCATTAGTTTAGAAGATAGGTGGAAACATTACTTTGCACACACGCACACACAAATTAATATCTCTCACCCTAAAGCTATTGTCAAACAGACAGGCGAAGCGAATGCAATCCGAAGCGATTTTATTTGTAATGTATGGAATTGTTTGAAACCAGTCACATAGAAAAGCGAAAGCGATAGTCTATGTGACTGGCTTCAAACAATTCCATACATTACAAACAAAAATGCTTCGCTTCGCGTTCGCCACGCCTGTCTGTTTGACAATAGCTTTAGCACCATCTGCTTATTATCCTTAAAGCCTTACTTACCTATAAATAGGTTTCCCCCCACTCTTCCGGAACCACAGCACCATATACACCCTGTCTTCATTAGTGTCGGGTGTGACGTCACACGGTAGTGACGCCGTGCGCCCCAGCACCGCGTCAACGTCCACTGTCGACACTGTAACAATGGACACGTTTATTTAGCAACAATAACAGTATCTTGTTGCCAAGCTGTCGAGGTGATGTGTGTGTTTGATGGCAATATCCACAATATTAAACTATATAGAGCAAGTTTGTTTTGATAGAAGTATTTGAAATGTTATGCAGAGACCTAGAGATAATTAAATCATCAATTGAGTAATCCCACCCTGGGGAAAGACTTTCAAACTCTAAATGACTCCACCCTGTTCCGTAGATTACCCTTTGCGTTCCAGGTACATTTATACCGGTTTTCTGCTTGGTCCGCCACCGAAAGAAGTGTATTGATTTATGCAGTGTAAATGTAAAAGATTCTAAAAGAGAATGTTACCATATTGTCAAGTTGAAATGTTTGATGGTAGACCCTGCAGCATTTAATCCTTTAGTCCGACATAGTTTGTTAAGACGTATACTGCTCTAGATTCTTGATACTTTTTAATGTTTACTGCATAACCTAGATTATAAAATGTCCAAATTCTTTATTCAAAACAAAACTTAACGTCATTCAACGTGAAGTCACTTGTTTATAAACGTGTGAGTAAGTGCACGCACACATTGAAATATTTTCCTTGGACATTTACGTATGAATCAAACGAAGGGGATAATTTTTCTTATTTTTTTGTCTTCAATTATCAGTGGCCAACTCATCGGAATCTGAATATTTTATGATCTTAGGTTTACAGTATTAGAAAGGTAACAATTATGCAACTCTGAGGGGAAAAATATTTGCTAAAATATAGATCATGAATTAAAATCATATCAAATTATACCCCAAAAAAAAGAAATCTGAAATTCTAAGCAATTAGAATAAAACCGATAGCGAAATAACATCAAGCGGCGTATTTTATATTTATTTACCAACAATTCAAAAATTCCGTTATTGTGATTTTGTCCAGTTCATTTTACGAATTACAAAGGGATGACAGGGGCTAGGACAGCCCATTTGCATTTAGACATGACCCAAAAAGGGCGTTGAAATAAAATTTATAACACCCTTGGTAAAAAAAAAATGTCGCACCATAAGATACTTTCAACAGTTTATAATAAAATAAGGAAGCAAAAACTGAAAAAAGGAATCCCGGGTGTAATACATTTATTCATTACGAAAGTAATTTAATGAAAAGTCCGTTTAAGAGTATCATATTTTTGTCTTGTTCCGTACAATTAGAACGAAATCCGAAAGAGACATACGCCAAATTTTTCCTGAAATTGTGAAAACAAAATGCCTGTTAAGCTTAGCGAAACTTTAAGGCTAAGTTAGACAGGCGCCTGACTGACAGTTGCGAAAACTTTATAACTATCTGGATTTGTCCGTGAAGTGCTTATGAAGCGCAGTTGAGCTGAAAAATTGCACGTTATAAAAATGTTTTCGTTTTTATAATACACTAGCTGACCCGGCGAACTTCGTACCGCCTAACAGTCAATTCTTTTAGGTTTTCGGAATAGGACATGGTAATTCTTCATAGAAGAGCGAACGCAGTCAGCTCTAAAAGTAAAACGTTTAGCAAATGTCAACCTTATTTGGAGCGCGAGCGAAGCGAGCGCGAAATTTTATGTCAACCTTATTTGGAGCGCGAGCGAAGCGAGCGCGAAATTTTATGTCAACCTTATTTATTTTTTTTAGGTTTTCGGAATAGGACATGGTAATTCTTCATAGAAGAGCGAACGCAGTCAGCTCTAAAAGTAAAACGTTTCCGGAATTCAAGTTTTAATCTAAAAGTGAGATCAAATATTTGAAGTCTTTAGTAGGTACTTAAACCTAATCCTATAAGTTCTCAACTCCTATTTCAAAATTATTTTTGATAAATTTTTTTGAATATTTTTTTGGGCCCTTGGCTTTAGCGCCGTTAGAGGATGGCGCCCGTGTGCATTGCATACTTTGCACATAATTATGGTAGCGGGGGCCCTGCGTAGCGCAGCTACATTGTGACAGCGCATCTTACTCGCACAGCTACATAGCGTAGCATCAATGGAAACGGTCACACAGTTTCGTGGCTCAGCTTTTACATCCTCGCAGCACAGCTACATAGCACATCTCTGGTGGAAAGGCACCCTAATGCGGTTTACATAATACATCTACTTACCAAGTTTCAACAGGATAGCTCTTATACTTTCGAAAAAAAAGTGGCTGTGATATACGGATGGACAGACAGACAAACATGACGAATCTATGAGGGTTCCGTTTTTTGCCATTTAGCCAAACCCTAGAGGAAACTTATAAAGAAAGTTGATAATAAATCCAAATTAATAAAAAACTTAAAATTATTTTCAAAAGTCACTAAAAATCACACTGAAAATTACAATTTCAGATTTTCTTATTTTACTTATTCAAAATTAAGTTTTACCTATTTTTATTGTAGAACTTTATGGTTTTTTTTTATCGTGGTAAAATTATTTAAATGAGTCTTCCCACCCAGGGCAGGGCGGGAGGGACTGTCAGACTCGTACTGACCAAAATCCACGGCGTCCTTCAATAGCCCTTTACGTTCCAGAGTCACGGTAATGAGATAAGTCCCGCGACCCCGGCAGGCTTTGGCCCTCTAGAGGGAAGCCCCGTCATCATGCTGACGCTTTTTGAGTCGCGAGGTCGTCTTCTATCGCCTGCGTGAGGACACGGCGGTGCTCTGCCCAAGCGGGGCAGTCCTGCACCGTATATGCTCCACCTGTCGTGTATACTCGTGTCCTCCGGGCGATCCTCGCAGTGGCGACACCCAAACGTTTCCTCCTTCCTCATCAGACACACCTCCCGAAACATCTGTATCCGAGAACTTTATGGTAAACGAAATTTCTTGTTTGATTTCCTGGCGAGTAAGCAAACAGTAAAAACCTGACCCGACAAACGTCGTTCTATCAGAAGTTATTGGTCTGTGGTAGTCTTACAATTACATGCTTATATTTTCTGGTCATGTCTGGTGATCCGACAGTCCTTTGCGCTTCACCTAAAGCGAAAGAAATCATTTGATAATTTAAACATCTCAAGGCCAAAAACAAAACAAAAAATTAGTAGTTTAAGAAAAGTCTGTTTATTTTTTCAATTTCTGCTGGAAATTGAAAAAAAAATCATTTAGCAAAAAAAGTATTCACAAAAAATACCATCCTGAGATTCGAACCTGTGCCCTAAATATATCGGTCTAATCGTATAACCTCTAGACCATCGACGTTGCTGTCAATGATCTTCAAATAGACGTTCTTAATATGATACTTCAGTCGGAACGAAAAACAGATGACGAATAACATACATTATGCGTTTCATAACAGAAAGTTTAAAAAAAAAGAATATTTTAGTCCTTATTAACCTGGTCCTGATGGTTACAAACACAACAAAAAAAGAATTATCGAAATCGGTTCAGCCGTTCACACGTGATGCCGTGACAACGCGAAACGGGTTTCATTTTTATATATATAGATACGTAAGTGTTAAGGATTTAGTTTTCACATAAATCGGTCTTTTAATGCCTCATTTCGAGTCTGTAGTCGCCCACAATGCAATATTTTTAAAGTAATAATATTGTTAAGAAATCTGATAGCCAAGTACGAGTAGTATTTACATTAGCATTAGTACTGTCTGTGATGCAGGTTTAACCTGGTACAAGCATCGAACTTTGTTGTACCAAAATTATTTTTTAGAATTTTGTTGTATGGATCTTTTAGGATAGATTTGATCTTGGGCGTTCCCTAAACGATAGATACCAGATCTAAAACCCGATACGAAAACCACAGGTATAGTCGATATGGAGACCATGGGAAGGTTCCTAAATTAGGTTAATAATAGTAAGAAAAAATATATAAAAATAACTTATTATATTTTTACACGTGTACCATATTATGTGCTCCAAGAACTAAACCAAATGTTTAGACTTTGTTCGGACTATTAAGTAGATGATTTATGTGATGTTTGTACAAAATCGGTCGAGCGGTTCTTCATTTATCACATTTTTTGTAACAAATGAATTCAATAAATGGCGGATCATTTTGTTCGTGGGGATTTTGCTGTCAAAGTAGCGAAGCACGTACCAGGCCGCTAGTTTTTTTATAAATCTACGACATGTTTATGTCACTGAATGTATGGCAATTACAACGTATAACCATATTTATCCGATACCTAATTAATTACGCTATCATTAGCTACTGTTCCAGTCTGCCGTTAATAATTGCTTCCTCAGTAGATATATCACGGACCAAATATTCGCCCTATTGACTTACAATTAATCACAAATATTTACTGGTTAAGAAAGACGTTTATAAAGGAATACGTTCTAATCACAACAAATATTTTACTACCCTACTGCAGAGGAACATATAAACTTTTAATAAGACCTACAATAACCTAAAAGGCCATTGCCCAAATCAGGCCCACAGTGAACAGTACACTAGAGAAAAAATGCATTAATTTTGCCATAAAAAAATAGGTATTTATGTGTTTTCAAAGAACCGCCACTACAATCTACAATAATTCGTTAAAAAAAGTAACCCAATTGAAAAAAACGGAAGTTTTCTTGATTTCAACGCTGGTAAAATATTGCCAGCATCTAATCACATGTCAACTATTTTCATTAATTAATCGATTAGAATCGATTATACAAAAATATAATAACCTCACCCATACCCATTTGGCTTTTCTTGTATTGTAATAAAAAAGAACTACAATAAAACATGAATATACAAAGTAACGTGTGCTTGTAAAAAAATAATTTAAATAATAATAAAAAATCAGTCATTTAAAAAGGAATCGATAAATCGGTTCATAGTTTTTATTTTTTTGTGATAGTGACAACATTTATTTTAATTCTGACACTTACACTGACTGACACTGTCATGTTGCGCTTAATGTGAATGTATTTTGATTTTTCTTCAATTTCTTTTACCTGGCTTTATATCCATGGACTTGTTTCGGATTTTGGATACCGATTTATAACGTTTTCTACAGTGACTGAAAAACATTGTGTGAATTGTGGTTTTAACCTAACCGAATTTCAAAATCATAGGTACGTTAAAACCTGAATAAAAAAATCATACATATAGCAGTTGGTTGTACCACGACAGGTAAATAAACTGATCATAAAATGATTTTGCTATTGCCTACGCCATCATCCAATTATTTACGCATAATAATATTATTTCAGGTATCAAGAGACAATCTTGTTTGCCACAACCGCTGGTTGGTAGTAACTTAAGCCTTGTTCTGCAACAACACTTGGAAGGATATGTACGTCAAGACAGCTGTACTAATTGTAGTTGGGGAGCCCAGGAAGGGATTTCTGCTGTGACTCCAGCGCGTCAGATTATTATAAGGGAGAATCCTTGCACCCTTTAAAGTACCTGTACCAAGAATCAACCCTTCATCTGGTGGGGTTTGTTTGGGAGAACCCGTCAGATTAGTAAAAAAAAATTGATCCGCAGAAATACTCGAGCGCGTCAGATTAAGAAAAGGTAGATTAATTAAGTTCAGAAGAGTGTATATTTCAATAATCTGACAATTTGAGCGTGGCATTAGGAAATGAGCGAGTACTGAAGTTGTAAAAAAAAAACGTCATTTTGAAATACTCGAGCGCGTTTTATTTTTTTTGTAAATTGAAGGTAACACTGTAAAAATCATACTCACAAATAATCTGACGTTTTCCATGGGGCGATGTCGGTAAAATCGTGGAGAAAAGGTGAACTACCAGTTAGTTCGCAACTATCGGTCGTGATTTAATGTCCGCCATCTTCGATGGCGATCATTGATTGTCAAAATGATCCGCCATTTATTGAATTAATTTATTACAAAAAATGTGATAAATGAAGAACCGCTCTACTGATTTTGTGCAAACTTCGCATAAACCATCTACTAAATAGTTCGAACAAAGCCTAAATATTTGGTTTGGATAGGTGAGCCCGTTCTTCAGTTATAAAATTACAACGAAAAGTGGCATTGATTTCGTGTTATGTGAGGATCATTTCATTGTATGGGAAGGAAAATGTCTGGGCAACATAAGTGGGTTAAATCTAATGAAATACTGACTACTACAAATAAACTTTATGCTGTTAGAAGAAACTTTATTGCACTTTTGACCAACTTCTACTGTCCAGATATTTTCCTTCCCGTACAATAAAATGATCCTCACATAACACGAAATCAAATAACATCATAAAAAAATCATCATACAATTTGTATGAAAAAATATTTTGCTAAATTTGACCAACTTCCGCCGTCCCGATTTTTTTCTTCCGATACAATAAAATGATCCTTACATGAAACAGAACCGAACGGCATTAAAAAAAATTGGCCAATTTCACTCATTTCTGTGGACACTGTGGACACTTGACGAAAAAATAAAAAATTCTTAAATAGTCAACATCATAAAAGAGCTAAAGTTTCCTAAGAAAGTTTTCCCGTATCTCTTATGGATTCGGATTTCTCCCTTTTAGCCAATTTAAAAGAAACACCCTGTATTAAGATAAATAAATTTCAGGACTGACCACTGACCTTGGCACCCATTTAGATTTCACTTATTTTGTCCGTGAAGTCAACAAGCAACCAAGGCATAAATCATAATTAATTGAACTTGACTCTCATTTCACATTTGTGTTTTTGATGGGATTTTAATGATGCAGATGGGTTTTTATTCGTAATACATATAATTTTATTTTATACATTTTTTATACGTGAATGCAGTTATCTTGTTTATAAATTTCCTTTAAGATGCTCAGAATAGCGATATCCCTCCATATAATTGTCAGATTATTATTCAGGAGCACTATGATATCAACTTGAACCTCCCGCATAAAAATCTGACGCGCTCGAGTATCTCGAGATTACGTTTTTTTTTTACAGATAGAAATATGAATTATTGCTTTGTGCCACATCCAAATCGTCAGACATATTAATACGACACTTTTTAGGCTGTACTTTACATACACTTTGAATATCTGACGCGCTCGAGTAACTCATTTTTTTTTGGATTTTCAACCGCTTGCCACGGACAGACCCCTCGAGTTAATCGTCAGATTAATATGTATTGGTTATCAGAAATATAAAGCGCGTTTACACTATAAATATCTGACGCGCTCGAGTATTTCTGTACAACTGTTTTTTTTTACAGTTTTAAAACTGTTTACACGCTTTCCCCCCCACTAAAATAGAAAACTTGTCAGAAACTTTTTTTCGTTTTAGCACATAATCTTTCAAATCCAATAGGTCTCCATGACGCTCGAGTAACTGCAGATTTAGCATCCTCGGCTCCCCTACTATTGTGGACGTTCTGTTAGACGGATAAGAAAAGAAGTCACTTAAGAACAGATACAGATAGATAGAGAAGTCTCATTAGAAATGTCATTATTGAATGGATTCATTGATTGATTGATTTGTATACCCTACTGCCTATAATAATTAGACAAAAGTATATATTAGAAACTCTCCTCTACTATCATTATCAATAAACCAGTATTAAAAAAAGAAAACTTCTTGTATCTCACAGTCCCACACTTTTGCACATAGAAAATTAACCCCAAAACATTTGCTTTTTTTAACATTTCTAAAATAGTGGCCTCACTTTAAATGTACTTTTCAGATATCCTATATTATTAAGATTCTATAACACTGCATTTTTAGACTAATATTTGATGTCCGTTCTGGGCCTGGGGCACTATGGACCGTGGGCATTTCCCTTTGGTTATATTACCCAGAAAGCATGTCGCTTTGTCAATTAAAAATAGTCGACGATAAGGGACTTTACCCATGACGCAATGCGATGCGATACGACTGATTCCAACTACAAGTGAAAATCAATCTAAGAAATAATGATGCAATTCGATTGACTTGATGTCGTCATGGCGATCGTGTTTTGTTTTTCATCTACCAGTAGACATCAACGTGTTTTATGTTATATGTCGTAGTGGTAACGTTGATTTTCACTTGTAGTTGGAATTGTCGATTCGCTTCGCATCGCGCCGTGGATAAGCTCCCTAAGGGCTCATGTACACGACGCCGCCGCCGCGCCGCCGCCGCGCCGCCGCCGCGCCGCTACCGCGCCTCTAGGCTGTGTACACGGTCGCCGCCGCGCCGCCGCCGCGCCGCCGCCGCGTCGCCGCCGCGCCGCCACCGCGCCGCCGCCGCGCTGGCACCGCGAATCCAATTCGATAGTGTTTTATTTATCTGAAAAAGGAGGTTTCTCATTTCGGCCATAGTGTTTTTTTTTAATGTTTATTCGCGGATTACTTCTTTGTTCATGAACCGGTTTTGATGATTCTTTTTTTGTTGGAAAGCAGATATTTCTTACTATTTAGCTCCACTCGATTTCTCTGGTCTTCCATCATCAAACCCTAATCTCCATATCATGGAACCGCCTTTGAAATACCTTCTTTCCAACAAAAAAAGAATCATCAAAACCGATTCATAAACGAAGAAGTTATCCTTGAATTATCAAAAAAAGAAAACATTATATGGCCGCAATGAGACATCTCCTTTGTTTGATAAATAAAACACTAGCGAATGGCATCGCGGTGGCGGCGCGGAGGCGGCGCGGCGGCGGAGCGGCGGCGGAGCGGCAGCGGAGCGGCGGCGGCGCGGTAGCGACCGTATACACAGCCTAGAGGCGCGGTAGCGGCGCGGCGGCGGCGCGGCGGCGGCGTCGTGTACATGAGCGCTAAGACCTCATAATTGATAGAGTAAAATTAAACGAATATACACAAGAAAGGATAGACAGTTTTATTACGTTTTTATTTCAATTTGACCTTTTACCAATATGGCCTAGCCTAGTTGGAGCGACGAACTTCACAAAGAGAGTAGAATTGCGTGCGATTGGTGATACCTAAGTCCAGGGGGGGTATTACAATGTCTTAAAACCAGGCTTGTTCCAGTGAGTGAACGAGATGGCGCTAGACGACTTGTATAGCTCTGTCACTTTCACTCGCCGGATTAAGCCTGGTTTTAAGACGTTTTGTAATACCCCCAAGACTGCTATAGACTGATGATGAAGATGGTTTATAAAACTCAACGATTGACTAAATTGTACCAAGTCTGACCTTTGTTTATATCTTCGACGAACACAACCATGTGATATAATTAACAGCAACAACGTCAAATCGAAAATTAAAAAAAAAAGACGCACAAAATTCATGACAAAGTAAGCCATAAGTATTCCGTTTTCTCATTGTAGTACGGGTCACTAAAAACGTTACCATGAGGCTGGGTGGACCAAATGTTTTGGCTCGAAATTCCAAATGTAGGGTCACAAAAAATGATATAGGGAGAAGTTAAGCTTTATTTTTCATATTTAATCATCGAATGAGTCTTCCTGCCCTATTTTGAAGCAGAAGAAAATCCAAGGTCAAACACCTCAACTAGACAACCTGTTCAGACAGTCTTGCTAAAAAGCAGGTAGGCTTAAAGATAAGTATGAATTGGTACTACTGTACCCTTAGCACGACTTTTCACTCTTTTACTTTACAGTGTCTTTCCAGTATTACAGCGTTTCTTGTATGAAAAAATGGAACAGCGCCTCTGGTGTGCGAAGAAGGAACTAATTTTTTCCTTGAAAATTGACGGTTTGAAATTGTCAAAGTTCCAGTTTACTTTACGCTTCGAATACTGAAAACTCGTGCTAAGGGTACTGAAGTCAATGTATTGACGGCATGCTTAGTGCAGTGGCTGAGCGATTAGACTGCTGGGCTGCGTGTCGCGGGTTCGATTCCCACACGGAGCAAATATTTGTATGATCTACAAGTAGTTGTTTCGGGCCTGGGCGTTTGAGTATGTGAGTTTCTATGTTTGTGAACAAAGTTTACGTTTAAGAACCCTTTTTGGTTAAATATTATATTATTTAAACTTTTATATTTCTTTCAAAGTCTTCTCACAATTCACAACATTGTTTCTATTGAACCAGTTTTGCTATTAGAATCCTATACATGCGAGCAAACGAGCATTTTCGCTGACCTTCTGTGCCCATCCATATGTTCTACTGTTTAGGGCCAACATTTATCTCGACAAACTTAATTGGGCCTTCTTGTTTTTCCTTTTGTACATTTATACATGTCTACAAACTGCTTGGGTGTACGAAATTTCTTTTGGCAATTCAGTTACGCGTAAACATACGTGTTGGGTTCGAGAATCAATCTAATAATGGAAGACAAAACTCGATTGTTGGTTACAAAGGGCAGCTCTATCATATTGCCGCTTGTGGAAACAGCATTGAGGGAGGCTTTGTGTTCCTGTCAATTTGTGCATAAGTTCGTATATTTCAAATATTTGTACCTTACGTAAGTTGTTATTTGAGGAGTAATTGTCAAAACGTATGTAAAAACTTGGTAAAATACGAGTAATTTAATTTATAAGGATTTATATTAGCTGTTAAGCTATTAACAATTCCAACCCGCACTGAGGAGGCCTGTGTCCGAGTAGTGGGAACATTAAAGGCTTTTAAGCTTAATGTTTTATTAACAAGGCAAGTTAGATTATATTATTATTACATGTCCTAGTTAAATAAATATCCGGATTCAAGAAGCTTAGCTTTATTACAGCGGATATGAAGAATTTAATACAAAACTAGAATTAGTTTTACCTAGATGTTGAAAACAACATTCACATTACAGCGCATTCACAATCTCACTTGAACGCTGCGCTAACTCAGCACGTTACACGGAACACGGAAACGGAACGGCGTGTGTGACGTCTGCGCCACGTTAGCGCAGCGCTCAATTGATTCCAGAGGAAACGCCGCAAATACGCGACGCCTGCGCTGCGTTGTGGCGGCGTCTGCGCTGAGCATACATTTATCGAACGCTTACGCTGTACGAACGCTAGTATGATGGCGATTTAAAAGAGAGTCACTTCTACTGCCAGCCATAGTCACGATTAAATCTCGTACCTACAGATTATATAAAAGACAACCTGACAAAATTATTAACATTTAAAATCTCCAAAATGTTTTGGAAGGGCCATATTACCTTTCCAAAACACAATAAAATATAATATTCACAACGTCAAACAGTAAAAACTTCCACATAACTATTAGTTTAGTTGGTGATATTAACGTAACAATTTATGTTATTGTTAACTCCTTGAACTAAGCCTAATGTACTTGGCTAGGATATAACAAGCGTAATAACTTACTAAGTTAAAGTTGGAGCTCACGACCCGAGTCGTGAACACCCTATATGTACACTGTGGTATCTTCACTTTTAATTGTTATTTAGAACACTTGTATTACGAACAGTAACACTTCCTTACTTGTTGAGGTATTTAAGTAAAGATAGCTTTATTTCTTCATGAAATTAAGTTATCTTCGTTATTTATGATAGCGAAGAAATAACAAGGTTTTATAAAAATAACTTTTTTCTCAGTACATACTTCCTGTTAAAATATGAGTAGTAGTACTTTGTCATACGTTTTTATTTTGACTTCATCATCATCATCATCAGCCTATAATGTTCCCACTGCTGGGACACAGGCCTCCTCTGCGTGAGAGGGAGTGGGCCATAATCCACCACGCGGGCCCAGTGCGGATTGGTAGATGTCACATGTCTTCGAATTTTTGGTTCTAGGACATGCCGGTTTCCTCACGATGTTTTCCTTCACCGTTTTGAGAGCAGTGGTGATGAAATAAATTACACAAAGTAATGCGCCTGGCGGGGTTCGAACCCACGACCTACAACTCGTAAGTCGGTACCGATACCACTGGGCCACCACTGCTCCATTACTGCACTTATTTTGACTTGGCTGTTAGTTACTTATACGACGTTGTCAATATAAGTTTGTATAGTCTAATATTGTAACTCTATTTTTGTACTTACTTGACTATTAGGTCTTTTGCAATAAAATTTACTCGTAAGTACTACTTCAAAGTATAATTATAAATCTCTTTTTCTTTTCAATCAATAACTGAAAGAAAAATCATGCATTGATTAATTTTCTAAATAATACCAATGATCCAAGAATAATCACAAATGGCGTTTTTGCTACGGCGTAGTAGCGTAGCAGACCACCATTTTAACAGCTACGCCGTAGCAATACGCGTGGATAGCACACGGCACAATCTCGCTCAACATTTAATAAATCTTGCAATCGTTTCACGCTTATAAGAAAACCTCTCAAATTATAACAAAGAGTCACGTCATTCCGTCAATATGTCTTTCTCACAAATCGCGTTTTGCAGGTATCCGTTATTGCGTGAAGCTCAGACCGTCGAGACGAGGCATGCATTATGATAATTCGGAGCGTTTCCGTCGGAAGAGGCGGCGCCACGGAACGCTTGGAGGCACGTGATAAACGCACACAAATATAATTTTATAATACACTTGTGTTCTTTTATACCTTTATTTTGGTGAGAGTATAATGGAGAACGTGAATGGATATAAGCTCTTGTTGTTGTACGTAAACGTGTCAAAAACCGCTTGTGGAAAATAAAAGATTGTAGGTAGATAAGTCTTGTAATAATAAGGGAAGTCTGCAATGTTTTTTATTTATAAAATGAACTCTTATTTTGTTATTATTTTTATATTTTACGTCACTTTCGAGTTAGACCACTATCTGGCCTAAATCACCCTGATGGTGAAACACGCTTTCCTAGAAATAGTAACCTATTCACTCTTGAATTTGTAATTACGAATTCTCAAAAACAAAACTAAATACCTAACTGTGTGCTATTCACATAGCATGACTCTATAAAAGTTGTACAATCGAAAGCGTAGATCACTATAGAAAAGGGTCATATATGCAAGGAACTCGATGGACACTGATCAATCAGAACATAGATCATAAAATGTTGAACTTCAAGTATATTTTAGTCACTCAATTATTATTTTTTTAACTGCCCCACAATAGGAATTCCTTCCTGTATCGTGGGTGCGCTAATAAACACAGAAACTCGCATACACAAACACCCAGACTCTATGTTTGTGTGATGAGCACGATCATTAATTGTTCTGTGTCTGGGTGTAATTTATCTATAATATGTATGTATTTAGAAATATTTAAGTATGTTTATCAGTTGTCTAGTACCCATAACACAAGCTCTGCTTAGCTTGGGACTAAATGGCGAAGTGTGATAGTTGTGGAATATTATATATATATATTATATTATTATTAAATTATTGTTCCGTACGGGGACCCGCGACACGTTGTGCAGCAGTCGATCGCTCAGCCACTGTGCCAACGGTCGTCATTTAAATTAGACACAATTAACTGTCTATGACTCCAAAAGTTATTCTGTCTTGACAGAGTTCAGGTTATCGACTTCATGTGATTAATGTAGTGTGGGCAGGATATAATTATAAAGGGTTAATTACGTAGTATTTATTGGCTTTTAATGGGCCCATTGAAATAATCTATCACTTCTACTAGCCTAGTTAATCATAGTTACGTAATTACAGGTAATTAACGTCGACCCTAATTATAAATTCACGTGACATGGATTATGACGTGATTTGGGGAATTCCTACATGTACTATTAAGGCTATTTTCTCTGAAATACTAACATTCTGGTAACTGTACCAAATTTTAGGTTAGAGTTTAATTAATGCCATCAATTAATCATAAATCCGGATTCGGAACAATTATTTATAATTTTCATGGAATGCCTAAAGCACTCTGTTCGTCCCGGGAATCAAAGCTAGCGTCCTAATTGCGTAACACGTTTTAAATCATATTCCGAGTGAAGTTATGAAGGAAACCTCATTTTTTATCGTGGTAAAATCATTTGATGAGTATATTTTAAGAGAAGGGCCAGATTGACCCAGGGCAGAAAAAATCTACGGTGCCCTTCATTAAGCCTATACGCGATCCCAAAGTTGTACTGACTAAAATCCACAGTGTACTTTACGTTCCGGGGTCACGGTAGCTCGTTAGTCCCACCACCCCGGATGAAGGAAACTCCTACTTTTTATTTTTTAAATACGTCTACTGATTAATTAACTAAATAATGTAAACAGCAGTTTAAAGGTAAGCGTCCACAGGTCCGCATTGTACGTATCGGACGCATCGCATCAAAAGGATTAATTAGACTGCGTCCACTGTATCGGCAGCGATCGGATTGCCGACGCGAGTATCAGCAATCGGATTGCCGATGCCATCTTCATTTGGATTTTTTTGGTGGAAAGTGTTTGTGAGAAAGGAGGAAAGCGATGCAGAAGTTGTTATTGCTTGTTTATTAGCAGAAGAGGAATGTAAGAAAAAAAAAGAACAAATGGTTCAGTGAGCGTACGGGGCGCGTCCATTGATCGGCATTCCGTATGACGTCATCGGTACGCATTGCATGTAGGCATTGCCGTTGTACATTGTACGATGCGGATCAGTGGACGCTGTTGTATGAGTTTTAATTCGAGGCAAACTAAAATTACGTACGATACGTCCGATACGTGCAATGCGGACCTTTGGACGCTTACCTTAATGCGTTAATATGCAACATTGCAATTTTAACAGTGACGCTTGTGATTGCTAATGGTAGCCATACACCATCCTGCCTATCGAACGATCGATTTGACGCTTGCAATTGTTTCAAATTGGCAGTTCGTCCATATACACCATACACCATACTGCCTATCGTACGATCGATTTGACACAACTTCAAATGCCGAATCGATGCCAACTTAGCAACTTTATAGCTAGATCTAGCTATTACTCGGTGACCGATAGCTACAAATTTATAAAATTGTAGCTGTCGTCACCGAATAATATCATCATGCATCACTGCTGCCGATTTGACGTTGTGTCAAATCGATTTGATGCCTATCAAATTGGCATGTCATGCCATCAAATTGGCATTTTTAAACAATTGCAATTTGAAACAATTGCAAGCGTCAAATCGATCGTCGATAGGCAGGATGGTGTATGGCTACTATAAAGGAAAAAAAAACATACCGACCGAATTGAGAACCTTTTTTTGAAGTCGGTTCAAAAAGTCATTTGTGTGACGGGCCATGTACAAACTAAAAGTAAAAAATTAAACTCTACTTTGATTAATCCGTATCTTTTCCAAATATCAGTTATTTGGAAAAGATACGGATTAATCATATCACTTATAAAGTAATTAGAGACTCTGAGCTAAGCTGTGGTTAGACGGGCGGACATGTCGACACTATAAAAACTCTTTGTACACTATGGAACCCTAAAAAACGTTTTTTTAAACTTTGTCTACACTTGGAATTTCTCCTGTGTCATGGGTGAGTTTACAAACATAGAAACTCACAAACACACACGCCCATTATACACTTACTTAGAGCTACAAAATTCTCTACGTATACGATACGTGTGCTAACTCGTTTTAATACCGAAGTTTACTGTTATATGGGAGTGAAACATCAACAAAATCCTTCTATGATACCTCTTACATGTTTTATATCCATGGAAATAAATTGCTAAATTTTGTTTATGACTTTCTCTGAGTAGCATATTAAATTCTACAATTTAAAGAACGTTACTTTTAAGATAAAATAAAAACTATGAAAATTGATGAAAATTTTGTCAATTTTGGAACAGGGACCTTTAGGACAAATATTTATAGAAAACATATTATGTTGCTACACTATAGCATAGATATTATAAGTTAAAATAAAAATTTTCGTGCCCAATACATAGATAACTGCACTATGTCTATTATAACAACGATCTGAAACAGCGGAATGACTTTCGTCAAAAAGAAAAGACATTCTTTAGTAGACTAGCTGGCACGAAAAAGTCTCAATAAGAAAACTTCAACATGCAACCGCTAGTAATCCGACAGATATTCAAAACATCTAGCATTTCAGGACGCCGAACTATTGACCTAAGTGAAGCAAAACAAAGGTGCTTATTACATAGCGCCTACATTAGACGGCTCGGCGCGCGGCGGGTCGGCACATGTATCGAGGTGGCGGAATGAAACGGCTTCGATCACGCGATTCAAATGAAAACCTGAAAAATATCCAATACCTGCCAAACTACAGATATTTCCGTTCACGAAAATAAAATATCCGAGTCCATCTCACACTTTATCATTCATTAACGACATCACATAAAATAATATTATTTAAAATCCAGTACGATGCGGAATTAAAGCCATATTTAAAACGTTGAATACTTACCGTCCATAAACCTTCGTTTTAAACTAAAAGTTTACGATTTTAAACAATAAAGCGTATATTCTTTGTATAAATCGCGCATTTTATCTATGCGAAATGAGCATCGTTACTTTAGATTTTAGGTGGCAGTAAAAGATATGCGAAGATGTTCAACTCTCAAACAGCTTTGCTTTTACGCCAAATCTCGGTAAGTGTCTTTAAAATGAATAGAAGCTTCTCCCTAATACTCACCTAATTACAGACTAAATTGTTGCACACTTAATGTTTGAAGATGGAAAATAATGAAGAGATTATTTCCGCAAGAATAAATGAAGAACCTGTTTAGAATTTGTTTAGGGATCTTCTGCGTTGTAACTATGCTTTGAATTCAGTTTACTCAAAATCGATTCGAAACCGATTCGAAATATCACGTTTGGCACGGTGTCTTGAATCGATTATTCAATTCGAGTGAGTCTCGTGTGAGGAGTGGAAATCGGTCAGCGGCGTCGCAAGGGACCTCCGCCGCACTCCCAGAGGTGAGGGTCCACGTGACTGGACTTTATTCAGTCACCCACCTTTGTTCTGCGCCGCGTTACAGCGGACAATCTGGATAGATGATGATTTAGTGGCTGCGTCTGTTTTGGGTGGATCGGATTTATTGGACTACTCTAGCTGTGGATTGTGTTGTGTTTTAGAATGAACTGTTGTTCTTGGAAGAGGATACGTTGAAAAAAAAACCGAACGGGCTTTATGTTTTTAACTAAAAGAACATATATGTAAATGTGTGGGGAGTGGGAAAATTCTAAAAAACTAAGGGAGTACTCCCTTATTTTCACGGTGACCTTTATTCAATTTTTATAATACAATTAAGTAGTTCATCATCATCTGCCTAGCCTTTTCCCAACTATATTGGGGTCGGCTACCAATCGAACCAGATGCAGCTGGATATCAGTATTTTACATAGAGCGACTGCCTGTCAGACCTCCACAACCCAGCAACTGGGTAATACGACAGCCCATGGTAAGACTGGTTGTCAGACTTTAGAGCTTCTGACTAACAGTAACGACTGTCAAAGATCTACAAATGACAGCCGGGACCAACGGCTTTACGTGCTTTCCGAGGCACGGAGGAAACTCGCTATGACAGATGGTCACACATCCACAGACCAACCTCGGTAAGCGTAGCTTTACCTGGAAGATCGGCCTGTGCAGCTGTAATTATTTAGCCACGAGCTCCAGGGCTGTAAATGTATTTAGCGATACAATTAAGTAGTTGAACACAGAAAAAACTTACATTAAAAAACAATACTACACAAATACTCGCACAAAATAAAATCAGTCAATTTGGTACGCAACAGAAGGTAAATCCGTTCATCGAGTCGAAACGAAATAACACATTTAGTTCCCTGACCACGAAACCTCATTTAAAAAATATTATATTCGTTGCAGAATAAATAATTACGAATAGTTCAGTATTTTCGATGCAAATTAATATGCGGAACAGGTGATAGCCAAAGCCAATCCCAGTCGGGGAAGCATTCGCGTGACTTCATTTTATGTTGTAAACGTAACATTATATTAGCTTTCGTCCTAATTGCACTAATGATTCAAATTAATAACGTGGAAAGATAATGAGATGTGTTACACGCGTACTGTAATTAATTATGCTCACTTTTTTATCATGGAATCCGTTTAAAATGTTCATTTATTAAAAAAATATGCCATATTTTCTTTTACACTGTTCTATTTTTCGACATTTGACTTAATTTGAAATTCGAACGGTTTTTTTTCTTTTTTTTCAGTACATACTATATCTCCGTGTTTTGTTTTTATTTTATAAACCTTTTTTGTTCCTAAACGTCACGGAAAACCTTCATGTAATCAACTTACTGTCTGCTCCGCACCCGCGGCCCTTTTTCGTCAAGCGTTCAACTTTAATTGATGAGTTGCTGGAATTTTTAATGTTAAACATTAATTTTCGTCTAAAGTGAATAGAATATTATGATATAAGATAGGTATTTTCTTCTTAATTACATCTTAGGTGTCACTAAGTAAGCTAAACACAAACAACGCAATATATGTATAGTTCAAATATTACACTGTTCTAGGTATAGTTCTTGTGCGAATTTTAGTTTAAATAAATTCTCATGGTCATCTTTTTTTCCAATATAAAAACGCACTTTGATATTATTCTGAAAAAGAAATTCTCTAAAAGAGGACCTAAATCGCAAAATATGAAGTATTCATATTCTTAGTAGTCCTTACACTAAGAATATTAGACATTATTTCATTTCAAGTTCCATGAAACTCTTCATGAATCACATTTAAAAATAGAATAAAAGGTATCTAAAGAAAGAAGGCTAAACAATTCATAACGAACACAGTTTTAAATACCAGTACACTTAGCACGAGTTTTCAGGCTTTTACTTTACAGCGTCTTTCCAGTATTTACAGCGTTTCTTGTATGAAAAAATGGAACAGCGCCTCTGGTGTGCGAAGAAGGAACTAATTTTATCCTTGAAAATTGTCAATTTGAAATTGCCAAAGTTCCAGTTTACTTTACGTCTCAAATACTGAAAACTCGTGCTAAGGGTACAGGATACCATTTGTTTACAAACTTTATTAGTAGTTATTAAAGCATTTGTAAATTCCTTCTAATTGGTAACAAGCGGTAACTGTATAAAACTATGGTGCTTTAACGTACGAGAAAGAATCACGCAAGGTTAGCTCGATCTTGATCGGATTTTTTTTAAAGTCTGGTTAATTAGCAACCGGACTCTGCTTTACATATTTTTTCTTCGAGTCCACCCTTTATAGCAGAACTTTTTACGTCATAATTTTATTTTGCATAGCAACGGATAGCATAAACCTCTTTTCGCAGAAAATCGTTTGGCATACACTCATTTACCATAACACCGAAACCCATAATTTTGTAAGTCAGAATCATCTTTAGGCATAAATTTCATTTCCATCAATAAGTATAACCATCATTTCGTAGAAAGTTCACAACCAGAATCATCTTTTGCATAATTGTGTGGTTTTTATTTCCCAGACAGTAAGATGATGCAGTAAGCATGCAGCAAGCATTCAGCACATGCAGCAGGCATGGCTTCTGTCACGGCTCCGGCGCTGCGGGTCTCCGGCGGTCCCACGTGAGCTAATCGTCGCAGATGATTTTACGCCCACCACCGCAGCTTCGGCTTACTGGCCGGCAAGCCGGCCAGCCTCAGCCGCGGCGGTGTGCGTTAAAACCACCTGCTCCTCAGCTCACGGGCCGCCTCGCCCCTCCGCGCCTACGCGATTATAAATTACACTCTAGGGGTAGGGCAGACAAGACTACGTGAAGTCGGTTTTGCAGCGATTCATTTCTGTCACTAACTTTTGTAGCACACCATATTGATTTTATAAAACAATTTTTTTATTTTTTATTATGACTATTAAATTATTTCTATTCTGAAATTCTGTGATCTTCGAAGTATACCAAGTCAAATTATTCCAAATAATCGGCGCTCTAAATAAACGTTATGCTAAATGAAAATATGCAAAATTGTAACTCTGACAAAAGTAATTATGCCCAATACAATTCTGCCATCTTAAAAGTATCCCAATTTAAATTCGGACATAAAAACATTAGGCCAAAAAACAATTATATTAAAAAAAATTTATACCATAACAATGTTCGTTTAAAAAAGTTTCTGCCAAGTGAGTTCTGCCAAATAGGTTTCGGAGAAACAAGTTTCTGCCAGATAGAGGGCACCCTTTTTCTTCACCAAACATCATTTCTCGATTAAGGTATTTTTTTTATTTAGACCACGCTATCCTCTCTCTTGTTTTTATCGTGGTAAAATTGTCAAATGAGTCCTCCCACCCAGGGCAGGGCGGGAGAGACTGTTAGACTTGTACTGACTAGAGTCCACAGTGTCGCTCAATAGCCCTTTACGTTCCGGGGTCACGGTAATTCGGTAGTCGAGCTACCCCCGGAGGCTTTGGCCCTCTAAAGGAGGCCCCCGTCATTGGACTGAGACTCTTTTGGGCAAAAAATGCCCTGTCTTGGGCAAAAGCCCGCCCCAATACCTTCCGATAGCTCTTCTTCTGCGCCTTTTCTAACCCACTGTCGTGGTACAAGCCCTATACGTCTTACCTGCCTTTTCCGGGCCGACCTCGGCTTTCATTTAAGTTATATTTTATTTTTACGTAAAATAATTGTATATTATAAAAACAGATTCCGATGACAGAAGTGAGGTAAAACAACACAGTTTCATTTGATAAAGGTTCGAGAACGTCGCGGTGTGGTGCATTCTCTGTGAGTTTTGAATTCCATTACGAGTACAATGAAAGCAAACTTTTCAAAACTATTTTTATTAACAGTCTGTCTCTGATAGCTTACAAAACATCTCAACAAAACCCTCATTTAACTGGAGGCAATACGCAATGATATTATGACCGATGTTTGTCACATTCAAACTTGGAAGCTTCCACCAAGTATTTTAATAAAAACTCTCTTCTCAAAAGGAACTCGCAAGGAGTTTCTTGCTAACAGTAAAGGTGTATATTTGCATGATTTTAATTAAATTCTTTTCTCGGTATAACTGTAAACGTTAACAGAAAAAAGGAAATTTTACAATAGACTAGGTTGAGAGGAAATAATAAAGTCTCTCAAGATAGTTTATAAAAACTGATAAGCAATTTATTCAGCTTCCCTTTCTTTGTATACTTTTGAAAGAAAACAAAAGCTTTTAATATTGTCTTTACTGTTTTCAGTGACAAAGAATCTCGGTGAAAAGAATTATGTAAATATATAGCTAGAACGAGTCGAGAGGGGCGACGACCGCGCAGTCATTAACTCAATGGGCATTTGATATAGTGAAGGGCTGAGCGAAAACTGGCTGGGATTAGCGGAGGTCCGGAAAAAAGTGGCGTGTTTGAGGGCCAACACTTTATTGATACGAAAAACAAGAAGGTGTCCATGAAAGGATTACTTTTACTTCGGATATCGGATCGTTTGTCAAGTTTTTCCAGAAGTTCGTTAGCATTTGACAGTGAGGAATAGGAGGCGCGCAGTGTTTGGTGGCTCGTTAAGAGCTGGCAAGCGTCGGTAAGTCTACGGTTCGTTAGTGATGTGACTCGGGTCCCCGTCTCGTTGGCACATCGATCCTGTATTGATGTAGTGACTGACAATAATGTTGAGCGCTAGAACAGAGAGTATACTTGCTTGAAATATCTACGTTGTTCATCAGCTTTTTCTGTTCTCATTTTCGTAGTAACATTGGATGAGTCGTACGTATTTTCATAGGTCTGTGATAAAGTTACGTTTTAGACTGAGTGTTTCTTTATAACACTAAAATCATCTTACTAACTTTCAACTATTAGGGGTAGAAAAAACAAAGAAAGTTGTCCTTGCAATAACGAAAACAGCAGATACAAAATCAGCAAAATCCGTTGAGCCGAATTCAAGTGATGCATTACTTGAATTCGGCTCATGCAACGGATTTTGCTGATTATTTTTCTCATAGTAGCATGCTCAATTGCTCATACATCACTGATTTTTATTTATTTATTTATACCTACACATTTTTTATGGTATCACAAACAGTTTCATATTAATATTAACAACCCAAAACATACAAAAATACACTAATTTAAAATAAAATCAACAAAACTACATTCCATTTAGTTGGTTAAAAGGAGCCTGTCAAGTCGCGCAGCGTGGCACACGCCTTGTCATCTGTCCGTAAACAAATTGTGCCGGAGTGCCCCAACCCATTGTGGACTGCTCACATCCGTCCAACGCGATCAAACACCCGCCAGCTGTAGCGTCAGCGAGGGAACTAAGTGACCAATGTTCTTTTAGAAACGGAATTTATAAATAGGCTGTTAGATTTTCTAATTAAATGGAGTCTGTCTGCAGTAGGAATGCTATAAAGGAGCATGATGTTACAGGTTGTATGGTTCTATTCCATTAAAATGAGCCTCCAACCAGGTGTTCTGTTTGTGAGGCTATAATAGTCGCCGACAAGGGAAAGTCGTAATATGCTCAACCATAGAGCACTATCACGCCTGTTATCTCTGATGGGTTAGGCAGAGTTGGCCCAATTGTATACGCATTTTGCTTCTATGTTTTAGTCCTGCGTAAGAAAGGGATGAGCATATATTTCCAACAAGCAGATAAGAATCCGTGACTGCTACCGAGAAATACCTAGTAGTAAAACCTAATAATACGTACTTTGTCCAAAATGGGAATCTATCTCCCTCTTATTCAACAGTCGAAACCAATGAGGATCAGTCGTAATAGACACAAATTACAGATCCCAACAACATAATTCTTTAAGTAAAAAATGGAAATCAATACGCTAACCGGCTGACGGTACACCCAAAATAGTATAAAACATTACCGAAGCAAGTCAACGGCGTCCACTCGTCGCTACATAATAGGTTTTAATCCCCTCATGCGTGTTTAACAGTTGGATTACTCGATTAACCACCCTCAAAATTTCTAACGACGGAATTCAAAATTCAGCGCTCTTTTAATTGACCGAAAAGGCCTGTGACAGAGCGGACCCAAAAAGTTTTAAACGATTATTTTTATTCATATTCGTTTTTGTTCCCGACCCAGAATAATAATGCTAAGTAGATGTACAGATTTATTTAATGAACGCATTTAAAATACATTGATTTATTTAATTTGGCATTCGTTTTATTTGAATTATGTATGGTCATATGATTCATACAAAGTTGGTTTAAATGATTAATAAAATATTCTATCCGAATGGTTTTACGTTACTCAACGGGAATTATATTTCAATGTTTATTTTATTATTGGGAGGAACAGACTGATGACGGAGAGGAAAATCCGGAAAATACTTTAACTTACGATCTGTTTAAAGCCCCGGGAAAAAATTTTTGCCACCAAAACCTATACGATTTTAAGACTTATTTTTCCAAAAATACAGTTTAAAATCGGTCGGGGTTTGGTGGCTCAAAATTGTGCCATTGGGGCGCATTGGGGTCCGAGAGGTTAAATAAATCTAAAATAGGTAAAGTCTAATAGACTTACTCAGTGAGGCATAAATAAGAGAATAGTGTGAATTAAGCCGTTTATAAGATAAACTCATCCATATGGACACACTAAAACTAGCTGTTGCGGCTTCATCCTTAATGGAACTCGAAAATTTTCTCAAAGGAACGTAACACCAGGATAAAAAGTATCCTTCGTTAATCCAAGTTGTAAATTAACTGTGTATCAATTTTGATCCAAATCCGTTCAGTGGTTTTTATGCAAAAGGCTATATTATCAACTTTCACAGTTTTTTTTTATAATAGTTAGATTCGATACCTACAAAATATTGTAAAGCTGAAGTTGAGATGAATTCACCAACAAAAACAGAATCACCGAACGCTAGAGAGCATCAATTGAGCGATAAATTCATAAGGAAGTCGTATTCGAGTAAAGGGCGTGACAAAGTTCGCACCAAAAAAGCACAAATGCCGTAGTCTTTATTCAAAACCTTTGTGGAACTTGACGCCGACTCCACGACGTAAAGTGGGGCGGCCCCCACAGCCAACGTTCAAATGAAAAGCGTCCTTGTTTAGACTTAAATGCAGACTTGAGACGAAAAGTCAGAATTAACTTTGTACAACTAACAAACAACAATTTATATCTTGACGTAATGTTCTATTCAACTTTTCAACGTGTTACTAAATTTTGTCTTTCAATGTGACTTTTCCGTTCAGAAATTATAGAAAGACGTCTAATTAATTAATCGTTTTGTGTCTTTCAAACAGTAAGTTCTAAAATTTTAATTAACTATTTAAGTATCCAACTTTTTAGATTTCGCACGAATACCAATTAAAATGAATCGCCAAAATGTTTGTACGCACATAACTTCTAAAGACTGCATCAAATTGAATAATTACTTTTTTAGTTTTGTTCTTAATTGGCAGGAAAAGATTTTTATGAAAAAAATGTTCGGAAATTTCACGGTCCCTTTGAACTTTGGGCCTCAGCAAAGCCGGGCATGCCACTATTATAATATAAAAACATCGAATGAGTTGTAGAAATCAGTTTCCAATAAAGCTCAAATCAAATGAAAGCCAAATGGTTTTCAAAATGATTATCCTATAAACATTGATAGGCTCTTGAATTGAGTAATTTTGAGAAGACAACGAGCAATCATCAAAGCAATACATCTTCAAATATACCTGAAATCGGCTTATCTGACATTTCAGATTTTTTACGAAAATAAAAAGATGTATCATTTTGAATGAAATGAAAATACATTTATTATTCTGTTCTTCGAACTAAAAAGCTAATACTTTAAAATGTATGTATGTCTAGAGGGCTAGAGGTAATGGCCCCGACTTATGAGTTTCAACCTAGCCAGATATTTCATCACCAGTGCTCTCAAAACGGTGATTATCAGAAGATTGGTTATCAGAACTTCGGGTAACTAACTATGAGATCTGCAAGTGACAGCTGGGATCAACTGAGACACGGAGGAATCTCGGTATATGATAGATGGTCACCCATCCACAGACCAACTCAGATAGAAATAATAAGCCCGTGCGGCTGTTATCATTTAACTATGAGATCCTCTCGTTAATGTCTAGAAAATCTAATTTAATGTCATTTTATTTCAAGGCGCCTTGAAGATGAATCATAATTATTAGTTGACATAAATAATATCTTCTGCCAACATCACTATATTATCTTAAATCTCTTTGCTTCAAAGTTAATTGCCTGTCAGTAGCTGAAGTTGACTTGTTAATTCTTGCAAGTTACACCTGATTAAAGTGTTTTTAGAGGAGCGACCGCATGCGGCTTCAAAGTTCGGCTACGTGAAGCAATTAAGTTGCGCTCAGAGGACGAACCACACTTTAATTGTAATCAAAACATCACAGAATAGTTACAACAACCCTACCAACTCGTTGCGTAACTCCAAATTAAATTACGACTTCGCTTAGACCCAGAATTTGCGAACACTTATAACAGAAGGTTATAATAAAATAATAATGTTGAACAAACTATTCCCTGAAATATATATATATATATTTTTTTTCATTTCCTCCGACGATCCACTAGTATTAATGTTACAATCACAAATTGAATTAGGTTCTAGTTGGCCTAAACTCGTGAAAGCACTTAGATATCTAAGATCAAATTATATCTATTCTCGAAGCACTTCTCCGGAATAGATTGTTCCTACAATACAAAGCTGGGCTACATCCTTCAGCTATATGATATAATTACGTTAAATTACTTACACTGCTTACGTATGATTGGCTCAAAGCAGAATATCTGTAGAAATTCTAAGATCCAGTACCTAATTTAGCTAACAAAGCAACTATACCATGGAATCAATTCGATTTAATGTTACATAATATCATATTGCAGTATAAAGGTAGAGAAATGGGGCCAACTGCGGCGGCCGACCCACCTGCTGACTAAATTCGTACGGGTAGGCAAATCCAGAAAACCACATATGGCTTGTGAAGTTTCCCGGCGTGAACCAATTAACCTCCTGAGAGAAACCCCCTCAGGTATTAAACAAAATTGACTCCAATATAATTTTACATTCGGTAGGTAGCCGAAAATGAGATTTTACCTAGGATAGGCTGCCATAAACGTAAAGCCCGCGACCCAACCGTTTGTGATACACGAATGAAAAATTAAATTAGCAACTAAGTAGAAACTTGCTATAAAGTTGGTGTTTGTAAAACTTAAATTCAAATTAAATCTGGGGTAGTGTTATGAAATATATTTTGGTGGCTTTTAATTGTGTGCAATTTGTAAAGGAATACTTTAATGCTACTACGAGCAATTCTATCGCTATATTTAAAAGGCTCCTACTACAATATCAATTCAAGGCAAAAGTACTCAAGGTTAGACAAGAATATACAGTAAGTTGTAATATCAATGTGCTATAAGATAGTGCGGTAAACCTCAAAATGTCTCCATCTTCGAAACGAATAGAGGTTGTCCGCCCTAGCACTATAATATCTAACAATAAAAACTAGTCTCTAACTACAATGTCGCCTATCGTAAAAGCAAGTCAAATGCTCGTTAGTTTTAGGCCACAACACAATAATAATTCTGCTGTATGATTTTTACACCAACATAATGTTATGGGTTACTTATTTTTTTATTATATATAAATAACTATTAGACGACACTGCAGGCTGGTTGGCGCAGTAGCTAAGCAGTGGCAAGTGTCAGTTGTGTTACTTGACGCGAATTCATTCCCGCACGGAACAAATAATTTTAGTATGTGCAAGTTAGTAGTTTTTCCGAGTATGAGTGTTTTTGTATGTGAATTATATTTTGTAAGCGCACAATACAGGAGAAATTCTTAGTACTCGACAATGTTAACAAAAAATACTACAATTGTACAAAACAACGTAACACAACGTCCTCTTTTTTAGAAGTCGTTAAAAACTGTAAACGAATACTTCATTCCGAAATCCCGGATTAGTTCTGTCAAGAGTCACCCGACATTGACGATTCAAACTGTTTGGAGAACTATATTTCGTTCACGAAACGACAGTATAATTGAGTCGTACGTGTGCCGCACTATTGACGCTTGGACATTTTAAACTGTCAACCAAACTATTGTTCAACTAACAGTCGATTCAAGTCTTTTCAGCTTGACAACAGCCACTACGGAACAGCTTTTATGGCGGGTTCGCTTAAAATAAAAGGAAATTTTAATGACTGAAGTTGAGGGCAGTTATTTATTTATATTTTTCTTTATAAGTAGTTATGGCTCTGAAGAATATTCTTTTCTAATACTATAGGTAACAGAGTTATAAAACCTACTTCTTCGTATAATTGAAAGATTTTATTATACGAGTACACCAAAATTGTTACAAAAACGGTTTTACAATATTTTTTACTATAGGTTTAGTTTTATGACAATTTAAACAAAGTTTTTCTGTGCCAAATCTACTTTTAAATATCAACGTATAAGTATTATTAGGCTCTTAAATTGTCCGGAATAAAAGCTATGGGATTATGAAAATCGCTTCAAGAATAACAGGGAAAAAGGAAAACAAAATTGAATGTGAAAAAATCATTTAAAAAATTACTGACTTGCGTTGACCGCTGAATTTAACAAGGGCACGAAAGTGATACCTAATAAAAACCTAGTTTAGGATAAACCTAGTTTAGGATAAGTAAATGATCACAAAGATACAAACAATGGATTTTTTTACTCAAAAAAATATTTCTGAACGATAGATTATCAAAAAATATTTGACCGGTATTTTTATTTCTGTCTTAAACCTAAAACAACGAAGTTATAACGCTTCTAAAAATCACAAAACGTCACTCGGTTTCGGTTGGTATAACTTTACAGGCGTTATGACGTCACAAGCCCCCACTCTCGAATTTTGGAGCGTTTTTACTATGTCCATACTTATTGATTTAAAAAAAAAAATACGAGTCCGTTATTTTTCAATACTCTGGACGGACTAAAGAGTTTATCTATGCAGTAAACTGCCCCATTTGCGACATGTTGCTTTCCTCGGGAACAATACTTTTTTTCGGTATAAAAGGTACCCACCCTGTGACTGATTTTGTACACCTGGTAATATAAAAAAATTGGATGATCGGTTCAGAAAGGAAATATAAGAAAACTTAATTTCGCATAATTATAATGTTAGTTACGATGAACACGAAATTATGTATGAACAACTCTACGACTTAAACACTTATAAACACAAAACTACATAATAGTTAAGCTCTTAAGTTCAGCAGCAAGTCATTGAATCTCCTTCACTTACAATAGAGTTATTGGAATTGAAATAGTTATCGAAACTATTGCCGAGAAGATAAATAATGTGCTTAGTTGGAGTAAGACAAATGCTATCAATTATAGTCGCTGAAACTGGAGCCACAATGCTAGTAGATTCTTGTTAAGTCAAAGTTAAAGATAACGTCTTGTAATATTGATTGATATACTTTAATTTATATCTTTAGACTTAATAATAACAGACGCAGGAGGTCAAAAGGCCACTTAGCAAATGACAGAATTGCAATAAAAATATAATTTATCTATTATTTTACTCTATTACTTGAGCTATAATACAATTGACTATTCCATTTTACGAATTTTATTGCAATACATAATATATTTCAGACGAAGTGGTCTTTTTAGAATCCCAGGTTTATATTCCAGATTAAGCCAAGCTTGTCTACCCTCTAGTCTGAGTTTCCTCCGTTCCTCGTAAAGCACGTAAATGAGTTGGTCCGGTAGCCATTTGTAGTTCTTTGACATTCGTTATTCCTTGTTAGAAAGCTGGAAAGACGGATGTTCAGTCTTAACAAGGGGTACAATATTTTCAGTGGTCTTGAAGGTCAGATAAACAGTTGATCTAGACGGTGTGTAAAATATTGTTATTTATCTGCATCCCGTTCGACAGGAAGCCGACGGCGACATAGTAGGCAAAGCGTTCAATATTGTCTATCAGATCCACGAAATATGCACTAAGGTAGATAATTTTAAGACACCTATAGACGTCAGAACCATATTAAATATAAGACGTTAAGTAACAGTGACGTTATATATATTATTTAGTTATATTTGTGGATTGAGTTCAGTCGGCCGTTCAGTCACGCACGGTCAGCAATCACCCGGAAATCTATGTATTTGCCCTATTACCCCGACTACGATTCCCGACCCGACTTCGTACGTTTGCACTGAAATTACTGGCCACAAAACATCCAGATACCATTTATTGACAACGTGATAACAAGTTAACAACAAAAAATATTCTTTTTTGTTGCCAATATTTTTATTCCAACATTTTTAGTGTTATTGTAAATCTGTTGTAGTATTTACAAATATGAGAACAATGTGATCGTGTTATTACAAATGTGCAACGTATATCGACGTTTTTGTTAAAGTTTAATGCATTTGAACAATGTTAATTCTGTGTCTGCTATTACATTACTGGACTGCTATTATGTTGATAATTATGTTGTTAGTTAATTAATACTAAATTATAGCTCGTATTTTAACTGAATTTAGTGTCTAAATAGTTACATAACCTTAATGTATGCATTAAATGCATGCACCTATTCATATTTTGGGTATTTATGTAACGTTATCATACTAACAAAATAATTTAAATACTGAGTTTCCGTTTTCTATTTATTCGTCGTAATTTTACTGGTTTGTTCACTAATTATATGTATTTCGAATGACCACAAATCGTGAATTGTCTCGATATTGTGTATTTTTATTTTATGTTTGTAAACTTAAACATTTTATCAACTAATGACTACAAAAATTCTATTATTTTTGTGATATTTTCAAGTACATTCACTCGATGAAACAGAAGTATTTTATTTGACCTTACATAGTATGTAGTGGAATTCTGCGACTAGTGCCCATTCCCTTATTCTCGCTCTCTTGAACCTTCAAGATACTTGACCTAGAAGAGAAATACATTTTATATTACGACACGCCACACCTTATTGATTTATTTGAGAGGAATATTTTGTTATTTTGTAACATGGACGACATATTATGCGTTGGTATTTACTTTATTTATTTGCTACTCCTAGCTAAACGATTATAGCCGCACTTGCCGAGGATATTCGCTATGACCCCATCTGTCATAGCGAGTATCCTCCGTGCCTCAGAAAGTACATAAAGCCGTCGGTCCTGGCTGTCATTTTTAGTACCCAGTTACTGGGTTGTGGAGGTCCGATAGGCAGTCGCTCCATGTAAGATACTGATATCCAGCTGCATCTGGTTCGACTGGAAGCCGAAACCAATATAGTTGGGAAAATGGCTAGGCAGATGAAGATTATTTGCTCTACTGTTAGATACCGCTCGTTTTAGAGGCAGGAGCAACAATTCAGTCACAATTTCCATACGTCACTTGGGTATCATCCGATACCACGAGTAGATATTTTATTACGTAAAGACATTTGATCGGTCATCTCCTGTTATTATACACTACACTAAGTACGAGTATTATGGACAAATACCTATGGAATATAATATTATGTATTTGCCTTAGTGTATTACTTTATAGAAACTGCTTGTGAAAAGAGAAAATACATGGAGGCAAAACTTTTTCAAAAAAAATGTAACCGCCTTCAAAAACAACCACAAAAAAGGGTAAAATAACCTTCAAAACTTTTCTTTCGGAAGTCGGTGACTTTTTTTTTATTAATTTCATTGTCTTTTTGCCACCGACTTCCGAAAGAAAAGTTTTGAAGATTATTTTACTCTTTTTAGTTTAAATATTCAACCACAATTTTTGTCAAATACGAGTACATCATTTTCTTACATGAGCACTAGAATTTTAATAATATTTTTTTGTAATCCGTAACACCGGTAATAACATCGTTAAAATCTCTTACATTCATAATTCCCTATCTCAAAAACTACTGAACCGATTTTGATGAAACTTGCAGTATTCCCTAAGTTGAACGATACCTAGTACAACAAAAAAAGAATTACTTAAATCGGACTTGTAGTTCCGGAGATATACGAACACAAACATAATTTACTAAATCAGTCGATGCCAAGTCCTTACTAGAGGAGTTGTACCTTCCATCATCAGCTCAGCTACATGAGATGATGATTACCATACGCAAATACTTAAATTACTACATAAAATTTGCGAAAAACTATGTGTAGGCCTATAAAATTTGAGGGTTGCCCTCGATTTCTCCAAGATCCAATCATCAGATCCTGACGTGGTGACAATGGGACCACTCCTGAAGTATCTCCTTTCGAACAAAAAAATAATTTTGAAAATCGGTAGACAATTGGCGGAGTAATCAGGTAACAAACACACAAAAAAAAAACATACCGTCGAATTGATAACCTCCTTCTTTTTGAAGTCGGTTAAAAAACCGTTATCATTAATAATTCCACACTTCATAAATTATCATCAGAATTGTTGTTAGATAACTGTCAAGAACTAAAAAAAGGATAGGACCGTAACGTCATTCATAATTTTAATATTAAGCATCTTCATTATTCCATAAAACTTTGATTTTAAGCTACTGTCAACTTTAAATCTACTTTGTTTGTTACCTACGCAATGAATTAGCCCTGTTTATAGGCTTAGGTTTAGAGCCTTAAAAAGAAGTTTTCAGACAAACTTTCACGTTTAATACCCCAGCTTTAAGTTAAAAGTAGTAAAACAAAACATTAGATTACAGCCGAAAACTTATTAATGTCTTTGTAAAATTTACATTATTAATTTATAAATGCAGCGTCTAGTAAATATAGGGTGTAAAACCGCTTTTGATGATAAAACTTGAAGATTTCATGTAATTTTTAGTTAACGATGAACACAACATTTTTAGGTATGTACTAGGCTCTAAATCCCACAGTTTACGACAGAATAGGTCGCTTTCTACGTAAAATACCACACAGTGTTAAACCACCTGAGCCTCTAAAATTATGATTCTACCGCGATATATTGTATTTTCATATTGTGCCTACTTTATTGAAACCTCTTTGAATAAGCGATGTTTTATGTGAAATAGTGTTCGGCAATAATTAAACGTTGTGGCTTTTGGGTTGATTTACATTAAATCTGAAATGGATATCGTTGAAACCTTTCAGAAATTTTTGGGTCATGCAGACCTTGTGTTAACTATGATTTATTCAAAAGCCTAGACGGAGTCTATAAACGAGTTATTATAGATAAATAATAGGGCTGATGTATGTATCTAGTCAGCTACCATCCCATAAATGTACATTAGACCGGCCTATGAGCCAAATAAATCAGATTTCGATTAAATTACAAAGATGCGAAAATAGAATAAAAAGGGCGTGAGATTAGCAAAATATAAGTGCCGTAAAGGCTCGTTTACGCCATGATTGATAAAGTTAACGCTATATAAACAAACAAGTACAATGATTTATGTTGCGCACAGTCCAAAACGCTCGTTGTGAAATTACAAAGTTTTCCGTGCAAAATTTCTAAAATTCTAAAGTGTCCCGTTTTCCGTCGCCCGCTTTCCTTACCGTTGTCTCTAAAACTGAGGAGTTTGCGAGCCCGGTTTAACTTAGTAGCGCCTTAAATATAAATTTCACAAGTTCGCTTCACGAATGAAGTTACGGTGTTATGTCGTAGCTCAACAAGTTAGCACGGAAATTTTAACTTTCGTATACTCATAATAATGGCTCCTGAAAGTGGATGTGAGGGAAGCATCGTCTTGTATATAATTAAGCGTGTAAACCATCAGTCTGAGTAAGTATGTGAAGGAAGGTGCTGCCTGAAAAAACACAAATATCCATGATAGACAGCCAATCGCATCGGCTAAAAAAGGCATATTCTCAATCATTTTGACTTCCAGTTTAACTGAAACCCAGTATTTAACATGAAGAGACTGTCTATATTCCTAATCAATAAAAATAAACGCCAGACCAAACAAAATGCATGTTATTTCATATTTATCGACAGCTGAAATAAACAATCGAATATTCAAAACGACCGTTGTGAAGTTGTAGCTTTCCACAAACAATTAGCTGTGTGCCAGTGTGTCTAGCGGTGACGGCTTGAAGCGGCTGCCGACGCACTAACCCATGTTCGGCATTAGACAGTACAAGGAATGCTTTGTTCCTAAGTTCGGTATTACACCCGGGAAATATACGAGGAATGTTCGACGGATCGCTACGAGTTCGTCGAGACGCCAGGGAGACCTTTGCAAACATCATGATAATACATTTATGTCGTAATGAAACTATTTCGCTACATAACCTTGTTTGCTGAAATGCTATGCAGCACGGCAGAGATAAATAAAAAATATTTTGTGTCTGTAAATCGGCGATGTGGAAAAGTTGAAAATGTTTTAGCATTTTAGAATATATTCGAACCGAATAAAATAGAACATCGTTACTATTTGGAATACGTTGGTACAAAGTAACTGTTGTCTTCATTTTTGTCGGTATTACATCATTTTTTAAGTACGGTTAGTGGTTTCGTAGTTTCCAGGATGAAATATATCGGTGTTTTTCTCCTCAGCAAAGAAAAATATCATATCATTGTAGTATCAGAGGTTGAGGCATAACAGGCAGACAGAGTTACTACACCATTTATGAATTTTTGATATTAGTATGGATATTATTACAAATGCCACACAAAGAGGCATGCTTTTGAAGCGATATGGATAAATGTATCAATGCCCTGTAATTTACCCTTTTGAAACTTATTAATGTTTTTAGTCCCTAAGTCTATTTATAGTTTGTAAATAATGTGGACTTTACTCTTTCCAGGGAGGAGTTTGCACAGGATTACGACAGAGCAGTCAGATTAAAAACGTATACCATCCTTGCTTACGTTGCTCAACTATTTATGCCCAGGTATTGACTAACCAAAACTCAAAACAATACCCGAAATACTACCCAAAGATACAGTTATACGCCTCCATTGTCACAACAGGAGTTCTGTAACACTAATCGGTTCCAGTCCATTGTTTCATAGTTTCCTAGTATCTTCACTTGCTATTGGCAGCGCTGTTAGAATCCTACAATGTAAAGTCGATACAGCGGGGAAACATAACTGTGTTAAGTGAAATTTCTCTGTACCTGTGAGGCTGTGATATCAAATGCGGTTGCTGGAATTTGTAGATATTACTACTGGAGCTTTGTTCTTGGTGTTTTGGTATCGGATTCTGTTATGAGATTAAAAAGCCAAAAATCAATTTGTGATGGCAAGATTGCCGCATTGGTCGGCGATTGATTGCTGCGCATTGTATACAACGTGTAACGTTAATGGCGCAAAAGGGCGCGCCAAAGTTCACCTAAAATTTAAACTCCAATCATTGGAAACCCGAAAATTGTATTCCTAACATTTTTAATCCTAATGATCACAACTCCTAATTTCTCTGCCACTAATGTTCATACTTCCGAATCATTCGACTTCATAAAGTCGGTAGCAATAAACATCTATTATACTATTATTTGTTTTCCTATATTTTCTCCACATAACCTTCTTTTACACTATTATTCAGAGTCATATCTTTTTTGATTAAATTTCTTCAAAATTTTTGAAGTATTTTTTTCATAGTGCCCCCAACACGACACTCTGAGCAAACGACTGGGGGCACCCCGACTCGGACAGGTTAGGTTAGAAGGGGATGGCGGGGTCTTTCAGACCCCGCCATCCCCTTCGTGGTTATTTTTTTTTAAACCACCCAGAAGTAGGAGCACCGCGAATATATTTACAATAACGGTATTATTGATAACAATTTTCGGAAACATGAGTGTTATGAACATCGCCGGTAGCACTACAAAAAGTAGGAATGAAAACTTTAGGATGAAAAATTTTAGGAAGAGTGATCATTCGGATTACAAATCGTTAGGAAGAACAATTTCGGGTAAACAACTTTAGGTGAGCCAATATGGACCCGGCGCAAAACCTCTCGTGGGGTAACTCAGCCCATGTTACTGAACAATGTTTGATCAAAAACTTTTGGAAAATAAAAATAAAAAAAGATTTTTCATACTGATGGGCTCGATCAATTTCTCATTTTGTATGAAAAATATTTTTTTTTTAGTTTTTTTTTTGTTTTGCGCTATTAACGTTACACGTTGTACGAGTATATATGAGTATTCCATAGAGTCAACATCGATATGAGGAAAATAATATCAACTCTTGCATGCAAAATTGGTGATTATTAGAAAGGCCTCGCGTTTAAGCCAGTGTCTCGGCTGACGGTAAGCGATGATTTTTGGTCGACGGTGATGCACGCTTACTTAGAAATAACTAAAGTCACTCTCGACTTAAAAACCTCAAGGACTTGTTGAAAAATTATTCATGAAGTTCAGCAACAACACAACATTATTTCAGTATTGAAATATCACAAAACAGCAACTTTCCAAACGTACAACATTTACGGAAAGAATCGAGAGCCAAGAAAAGTCCAGTCGATTGGACCATTTCCAAAGGCTTTGGGGAGCAACGTTCGGAACCACCTGTAATATTAGTAACGTATTGGACTTGACAAATCTGGGATCAAAGTGTCTTGCCACCATGACTTATGGTGCCGAAACACGGGCGCTCACTACGGACAGTGCACGGAATGGGATTTGCACAAAGGACCATCGAAAGCTCTGTCTATCTTTCTCTAAGGGGGATTTACTTTATTTTGGTATAAAACTTGTGGTATCTTTATGGGATTCATTTGAATTAAAGGGAGATAGGGACACTGCTAACAGACGATATGACATTCAATACACACGTGATACCTTATTAGCTCGCGCATAATGCTGATGGAAAATAATAGTCTGCCTCGGTCCCAATTTCTGTCTGTAATCAATTAACGACTGTCCGAGTCACAAAGATGTTCCGATCAGAATTTGGATTGAGTAACAATATTATTTACAGGCGTATAAGATAAGGCTAATGGCCGTGTGGGTGTGTAGCACCTGGGCTATATAAATGGAATACAAGAAAACGATAAAATACAAAAACAAAAAACATCCTTAATCATAAGTGACACGTTGTTATTAAGAAACCAACGGCAACTTCATAATTTGGAAAGTTCTTAACCATCGAAATTGTGACCACGACGTTACACGACCAATTCAGAATGAACACTAACGAATTATAACCATTGTGTTTAAATATCCAGCATAAAAATACACAACCTACAAATAAAGTTCCCAAAAACTTTCCTTCTCACATCGTTCAATTTTCCACCTAAGACTTACGATTTAGAGATTAAATTTAACACACTACAAACACATCATAGTCACAACCGAAACCAGAAACCAGGCATTACTCCCGCGCAAATTCGATACGTTAAGTTAACGAATCGAAGCCGGACCGGCGTCGAGTTAAAGCTAGCTCCCGACACTTGTCCATTAGGACATTCCCATACGTCGGAGACAAACCACATTCCTGTTCATGTCCAAGTTAACACCTAATAGCCGGTACCGGTGCGGCCGTATGGAATGGACTTGCCGGACGGTACTTCATTGCATTACGCACCTCTCTCGGCTTGCCTGCCTGGGAGATATGGTGGAAATGTAGCCGACATTAGCTTGTCTGGATGCCTTTTGTAAAATCGGGGTATGCGATAGAATTTTGGGTGCATTACGGAAAATTTGAGTACATTAAACCAGTGGGTATCAAGGTTTTTTTTTGTTACCAGACTGGTATTTACGAGTCCCACTGGCAATTATTTCCCTTCTATTTTGGTGTTTTATACCATTATTATCTTACTTCTATCATTTAAAAAAAAACAGACTTGAATAATTTTTCTTTTTGCGAACAAAAAATTCAGTTAAAAAATCTAATCTTTTAGCGCAACACGCGAAAACACAATTGTTAAAATGGCGCTGCAAAACAGCGAAAAAACTTATCCTTAACTGATGATGTCGGCTAAAAATGCCCAACACTATTACGGTAGGAGGTAAGTGTTGTTCTAACCTGAAACGAGGCTTTACTGCAATAACATGGCACGGTTTAGGGGAAAGGGAAATCGTTTAAGCCTCTTCCCCAGTGTTGCGCCACCTGAGTCTCACTGGTATTAGTTACCCGGGCCGGTAATTTTCGGCGCTGCTAACTATTACCTTGGCCACGACAGCACTGTTCGCTAATTTCGACCTTTTTACTCTGGGCGGCGGCGTATTGTGATTAGGTATACTCGTGTTTATAGATGATGTACATACGTTGTAAGTGGAATCCGTTTCCCTTGATGAAGCTGATGGAATTAAATAGGATATCTTAATTGCTGTGTATTGAGGTTGGGGGCAATTTGCTGTGTTATGAAAAGGTTTTCTTCCTAAATCCTTTATTAAACAGAAAAGCTATGTAAATAAACAAATCTTAATTACTTTGACTTAATTACTAATATAAATTAGATTTTTAATCATGAAATAATATCAAATTTTGACATCAAAACAGCACACGAACTAATTAAGGCCAGGACATAAGTTTCGACGGAATTCAACGCTGCGGGACAAATAAGGGAAGGCGAGTAAAAACTTCCTCGAAAAGAATGAAGGCATTAGGTAAAAACCTCTATTAGAGCAAGTGATAAACGACCAAAACCTCTCCTGTTTCATGGCGATTACTTATGGACCCTACAAATACCCTGGAGGGCCTAACTAAGGGAACAACGTACCCTCAACCTCTCAGGTAAAGTGTTGACGCTTTTTATAGCCCAACACTATTTATAGCCTTCTGACCTAATTACGTTAAGCGAAAATATGGCGAACTCAAGACTTTTTAAAGCAAAAATATCTTATCAATTACTTCCTTCCGATATTCTTGCCACGGAAGTTAGTGAAGTGCAAACTGATGTAGAAACTATTAGTTTCTTAGGAACAATACCCAGCTATCATTCTTCATTTCTTTGTTATAGCTGTTAAAGTTGCTAACGTTGTCTGTAAACGTTTCATCTTGGGTAAACATGTCTGACATAAGTGAGCAAACTTCAACATGATAGAAACGCGTAATCTTTGCGGTCCCCACTCCGAAACTGTCGTTAATAAAGATCCCCTGTGAACTTATCATCCCCTGGGCGAGATAAAATATTTCTTGCCAAAAAAACAAACGTCTCGTATGGGGGTGAATTTCTGCACAGTCACGAGCAAAAGCCAAAGCCAGACGACGATCCTGTACTACATAGTCTAATCATGATGCGGGACAGATAAGAAGTTTTTTTTAAAGTTACTTTTATAGTTCGAGCAGTTATGTCTAACTGTCTTTAATGGTAGTATTATGTGTCTATTTATATCGGAAGGTGTTTTGAAGTTGATGTCCCGATAAATTACTGTAATTATTTGAAGTGTATCGAATTTGTCTTTCGAGTCAACAACCTCGGCTATTAACCTAAGTAGTCCATTTACGAATAGGTTTACAAAAATAGCACCGACATTCACAGAAATGTATATTTAACTTCGCTTTTTAACCGACTTCCAAAAGAAGGAGGTTCTCAATTCGGATCTTTATGTTTTTTATGTTTGTTCGGGCATAACTCCGTCGTTTAACAACCGATTTGAAAAATTCTATTTTTGTTGAATAGGGTATAATTCCGGAATGGTCCCATTAAAATTTTATTGAAATCGGACTAGCACTTTTTGAAAAATCAACAAAAATCTAAAAAGTTTTCAATTTTGTCTACACCGATTACTCTGAGGTTTCTGGTCCGATTTCGATGATTCTTTTTTTGTTCGAAACAGTATATCTGCCATTTGGTCCCATAATTTTTTTTATTTAGTTTGGTGCAGTAGTTTTTATTTTTAGCTCATTGTGTACATTCATACATGGGCGTTGTTATTACCGGTGCTACGGATTACAAAATTTTAGTGCACAAGTAAGAAAATTATGTATTTGACAATAGGTACTTTGGGTCGAATAGTGAAACTAAAAATGATAAAATAAAAATATATAATAAACTAACAAAATTATGGACATTTTAGTAGTCTGAAATAAACGAATTTTATTTTTTTATTTTAAAAAACTTTTTCAAAAAAAAATGTATCCGACTTCAAAACAACCACAAAAAAGTTCAAAATAACCTACAAAAAGCTTTTTTTTCGAAAGTCGGTGACAAAAAGTCAATGAAATAAAAAATAAAGTCACCGACATTTTTTTTTTAAAAAGTTTTTTTGAAGTTCCAGTTCTGTTACGAAATGGGTTTAAAAAAAAACTAGTTGTATCTGTGTGTGTGTCGTCACGTCTGTATTCCCCAAAAGGTGAGGCAAGTATTTGGTCGCGGGACTAACTTATCAGATAACTATGAACCTGAAACGTACAGGGCTATTGAAGAATCACCACGGATTTTAGTCAGTACCAGTCTGGCAGTAAGGTAGGAGGATTCATTTGATGATTTTAACACGATAAAAAAAGAAGTGTTTGTATATAATTGGACACCCACATTTCACATTATTACACTTAATTCTCATGTAATAGTGAGCGAAACTATTGTCAACAATCATGGCATAAAACCATACTCTGTGGCTAGTAGTAACATATTTGGAAATATTTGGAACGAACGTTTTTGGAAATATTTTTTAAACACGATATAATAACCCTATCATTAGAGTTTCTTGCTGGTTCTTCTCCATATAAGGGCCGAAACTGCGTTAAGCGGATGCCCGCGCGGTTCTATACAAAAGTGCTCCGTCGCGGGGACCCGTGCGGGGACCCGCGCGGGCGTCCGTCGCGGGGAGGCGCGCCCCGCACCCACGCAACGGGGCCCGCATCCGTGCGACGGAACCCGTCGCGGGGGCACGCGCGGTGCGAGGCGCGGAGCCACGCGCGGGTCCACGCGCGGGTCCACGCGCGATGCCTACCATCGGTAACACGCACGGGCTTGTTCAGTCAATAAGGGAGCTTATACACGGTGCATGTAACTGGAGCAAGCAAATTTTTTTTTGTATGAAGACTTTCGAAAAATTCCTCCGGTGCTGAAATTTGGAATATGGTGAGAGTAGGTGATACAGATTACAGATGCACAATTATCCAACATTTTTTTAGCCGAGAAGTTCTGTTTTTTTACCAAAACATGAAAGTTGCTATAACTCTCAGCGAAAAATTCCTCAGTCTCAAATTCTTTTTGTAGGTATTTGTTTAAATGAAATAATAGGAAAAATAAAAATAAAATAAAAGAATACCTAAGTTAGAATAGGAAAGTATAAACATCCAACAAAATGTTCGATTTCAGTGTCACTCCAAATCAACTTTTTACATATCGCGCTATCACTTGAAATTGAAATAAAAATCTTCAAATTGATCTAGCGACATTGCGTAAATCGGTCTCCGCGACGGGAACCGTCGCATACCCACGGAGCCCAGCCGCGTAACCACGTGCGTGTCCCCGCGCGGGACCACGCGCGGGACCACGCACGGGACCGCGCGCGGTACCACGCGCGGGGCCACGCACGGGGCCACGCGCGGGACCACGCGCATGGACCCGCGACGGTTGTCCGTCGCGGGCGCCCGTTTAACGCAGAATCAGGCCTTAACGGCCGACCAAGTGTCGATTGAAGGCTATGTGACACGTAATATGATGAATTTTATTTTTTATTTTGAATCGATCAAAAGCCAAGTTGCTCCAGAGTCGCGCTTTCAACAACTAGGCTAAAAACAGGCTTTTAAATCGTTAAAACACACTTAAATGCTCATTGACACTTACTAACAGTAAAACAGAAGCGTTGCCGCTAACCCAACCCTTCTTTCCGTACCCCGAGTTTAGTTTAACGGTACTTTTAATTACCGCTATAAACCAATCTTACAAAGGGTTATGCTGCCCTAATGTGTGTCAGTCTATTATTATATGCTAAAATTATGCAGGACTCATCTAAATGAATGTTATTATCGCGGATCGTAATAAGAAAATTAAAGTACCACGGATATATAGGGCAAAAATATAACTCAAATTGACAAAATGAGGGACATTGCATGCCCAGAAAAGAAAAGCCTAACAACCTTTCTTGGTAGATCTTTATGTCTAGAATAGCTCAAATATAGTTGCAGTACCAGACACACATCAAATGATTACTTTCGTAAGATGTATTTTCCCATTTGTCCATTATCATACAAAAGGAAAACCCTGAATAAGGACAGAGGAAAAAAAATCAGAACATTCTTTAAAAAAAGGACAAGTTGATACGTGAACGTTTTTTTGTCTTGATAGATTTGTGAAAAACCAAAGAAAAGACGTATGGATCGTACAAAAAAGTATATGAAAGAAAAAAAAAAGTAAATGTTTCCGTGACGTCTAACAGGGGAGAATCGAAGAAGAAAAGTTTTGCGCCAACCCCAAATAGCATAGGATAAGTTTAGTGTAAGAAGTTTCCATCCTGAAAATTCGGGTTGAAAAACTCTAGTTCCGACACTATACTACATTAGGTAGTAATTTCTCCTAGCGAATGCGAATGCGTGGATGCGTGGACACACACAAACGCCAAGACCCGAAACAACTATTTGTAGCTCAAAAAATATTTGTTCCATGTGAGAAACAATCGCTCATACAATTTCGTAAAACTGCGATTCCTACCTCTATCTACATCTTTGGTACGCACCAAAATTTTATTAGAACGAACAGCCATAACCATATAGGTAGGTAACTTCCCTGTGCCCAGTCTTATCGCAACCATATTCAAGCCAAAATCGTCACTAATTAAGTGCCGTGTCAGTCGTTATTAAGGTGTTATCTCAGGCTCATATGCCTCATGAATCAATTAGACCGTCGGATAGGCGGCCATTTTAACAAAGACTTACTCGTACGGTATATGTAGACCCGGACATCGTAACGGACAAAGGGCGCTGAAAAACCGTGTCGTGCTTAGATATTTAGAAAATTAAAATAGAGGGAAGTTTGTATTTTGTTCAACCTTTACAGAAATATTTTCAAAAAAGATTAAAATTACGTGCGTGATCATGGCACTTGGAACATTGCGTTAAATTGAAAACTCAAAACAAATAATAATCATGGTAGTACATATTCCTTTTTTAAGTTCTAATGACAGTGCTAGTGACGGTTTATTCCCTTTATGTCGAGTCCCGTTATGTCCAGCCGAAAACCTTGTCTCGCTTCTATTACCCCTATGTCGACCTTAGTTTTCTGTCCCGTTTATATTCCCTTTATGTCGAGTTGATTTACCACGCTTTTTTACCTTTATGTCGAGTTTAGTTATATCATATTTTAGAAGTACAGTCATGTCCAATGAAATGTATACATGCACATAATTTAGAATCTTTCATGATTGGAATTGTTATTAGGAGAACTTGGGATCCAAGAGCGAGCGAAGCGAGCTCGGGACTTGCGGGCACCCCGACAAGGTTACTTTAAACCATGCACGCAGAAATAGGAGCCCCGCGAAGCGGGGCTCCGTTGAGCTTCCTTTTTAGGTAATCTTTACTTATACTTACTTACTTTTAATATGTTTTTGTGCCATTGGCTTTTAATTTACATCCCTGACTGTACTTGTTCACCAAACTCGACATAAAGGTAATAGAAAGCGTAAAATATCAATACTTTGGAGAACAATAGACTTCCAGACTCGACGTAACGGGACTCGACATAAAGGGAATAAATCCTAGTGACCATGTCAGTTTAAAAATATATATCTGCATATATAATTACTTTTCCGTAGATACAACAAAAAGACTCCGCAGAAACCTAGTAACTAATGATTAAGTTTTTATCTAAAATGGCATTTATTTATAATAACAGTATGTCTCGGCCATTTCAGCATCATGATTTCATGAATTCTTATAATGTAGTAGTGTATATGACATGCATTTCTACACGCTTAGTAAATCCAGACTTTTACAATACATTCAAAACGCATTGTAAAACTTACGCAGACCCTGGTCCAATATTTCAAACGCTTCTGGTTACGTAAACATTAAAGAATTTCATCTTTTTAGCTAAAATAACACTCACATTTTCTAACATCAAAGTCACGAATTCAGTCCTATATCTTTTGAAAAGACATCTTTATAACCAACATGTATAGATAATACAAAAAGCACTAGTACACGCCCTCAACGTCACACCGGTAACAGTTTTATTTTAATAAATCAAGTCAATAGTAAGTACTCGCTGAAAATAATGTATTTTATTGAGTTTATCCCGAGCCCCGAGAAAAAATTTTTGCCACCAAACCCTGACCGATTTTAAGACTTATTTTTCCAAAAATACAGTTTAAAATCGGTTGGGGTTTGGTGGCACAAAATTGTGGCATTGGGGCGCATTGGGGTCCGAGAGGTTACGATAAACATATTAAAAATTAATCTTTTCTTTATATCATTTACTGTTGTATTCAAGGTTGCACAAGGTGCGTGGCCCCAATTTCGCACTAGTATGTAGCATTTTTGGCCCGTAATACTCTCAGATTGTGTAGGTTTTAAGTTTAATTATATATTACAAACAAACACATAACAAAAATTAAATCTTTTCTCTGTATAAAATTATTATAGTTAAGGTTAAACAAACTGTAAATAAATCGAAAAAAAAAATTAATCCCAAGAAAGAAAATGATTGAAGATTTACCCGAAAACATGGCAAGACATACTTATAACAAACTTGTGTTTATAGAACATATAAAGTAAACTGACAAATTGTTAAATTATGAAACCTTTGTCAACAAAACGAAAGGTTTTATTTGGTAACACAGTGGAAATTGTGTTTACGCTTACATCGCGAAAATAAACAGGAAAACGTAGTCAGTGAAATTACCGTCGGTTAACTTAATGTCTACGATTGAATTGTTTGTTCGTTCATTGACTAAGGAAATCGAAATTTAACTGATCGTGAATACAATCAGGAATGAAATATTGATACGGCTTGCTGCATTTCTGTGAAGCTGATTTGTGGCCAGTTTGATGTCCTTTTATAACAGTTTTTCTTCTAGTTATTATTTTGCCATAGTTTACAAAACTTTTAAAATTTAGTGATGTTTATGCGTGTTTCATAATGTTGAGGTTTGACAGGTTACAAAATTATTAAACTTACTATAACAATTTATTATAGTACAATGGTTAATTTAATATTATAGGACACAAGAAATCTTTATTAATCTTCTATCTATACTTATAATAAATCTGTAGAGAGGTCAATTCTGTACATGAAATATATTTCCGAAATAACTATCAGGGCGTGATTAGGGATCGATACTGATGCCAAAAATGCAATCAGTAAAATTATTGTCTGTCTGTCTGTCTGTCTGTCTGTCTGTCTGTCTGTACAATTATTTTTCATTCTCCAGGGCTGGTTATAGTATACTTTTCATCACGCTACAATCAAAAGGAGCAGAGCAGTGAAAGGAAATGTTAGGTAAACGGGAGAAGTTAATCCATGCACGCTAATCTTCGGAACTACTGGACGGATTTGATTGTTTTTTTTTTTTTGTTGTATAGCTATTTAGTCTGGGCAACATATAGGCTATAATTTATCTTGGAAACTTGAACACCTGATGCAGAACTGCAATAGATCAGCTAAACTATAAGAGATATAAAAATAGCGCCATAGCAAAAATTGTTACACGTGATGAGCATTTTCTGCTTAGAGAATAAATTTGAAGATACACCTGATGTGGAACTCCAAGAGCCCAGCTACACTATTACATATACAGTAATGAAGTCTTAGCAAGAGTTGTTTAGTCTGATGGGCATTTCCTGTTGACTTACTTTTGGAAGAAAACTGGAACATCTGGAATCGTCATGCGCGTCCCGTTGTTTTCCCATCCCAGGCTCTAAGAATTCGACATCAGACGTTTCAGATCTTCGATTTTGACGACCCCGTTGCCGCTGGCATAAAACCTATGTATAACAAGTTTCACGTGTTGAATTCTATAGTTACACGACCTGTTTGCATCATTTTATGTGACGTCATCATATGTCGGAGTATATTATTTGTAAGTACCACAATAAAAACCTGCCCTACAAACAAGTGAAACTTAATATACTGTCAGCCATTGTGTGCCGAGCTTTCACAATCGCTTCCGACTTTGAAGCGAGAAAAGGGTACAATCCGCGACGGAAGTGTTCAATTTTACTAGAGACAACAAATATATTAAAATTATTGGTGCCTGATGATAGACGACGCCGCTAAGGTCGGCCCAAAAAGAGGTGGGAAGATGATCAAGTGCCGATGACGTTTTAAAGCCAAACACAGTGGAACTCCAGTGAGTGAACGAAGTGGCGCTAGACGACTTGTGTAGCTCTATCTCTTTCGAACACTGGAACCTCTCTGGCTTCAAGACATCATGATAGGCCAACTGGACGCATACCTTGATGGCTACTTCAAGGTGGCGCTCGAGAAAAGCACTTGTAAGAATATGGGGAAGGCCTTTGCCCTATAGTGGGACAGTAGCAGCTATTAAAAGCAAAAAACCTATCTTCAATTAATTCAATTAACAGAATTTAAAAGCTAAAAGACCTATATCTTTTAATAAGTTCTTTACAAAGCAGTCCTGAAAATTAAAGGAAGATTTTTATATGATGTAAGAGTTTCGACGTGTTTCAACCATTTTAATGAATTGTATTATTCAGAGTTTAAGTTACAAAACAAAGCATCTAGGTACTTTTGTCTAGGCTTAAAACAGTACAATTAAAGTTTGTGTAACCGGCAGTACGTACTCCATGTTACAAAAGCTTGGAAAATATATTGCTTAGTGCGTTGGTTGAGAGCGGTTATTTATTTTAAACACAATGGAAAATATATTTTGATGTAGACTGTACATGCGGGTCTGACAGTTCCAAACCGTTTAAGAACTTGATGTTGTCTTTGATTGTAAATAAGTGTAAAAACTACTTAGGTATACAAACACTCTAGCTAAAGGTTTCGCTTGTGATTTCTACCCTTTTTTCTTGTTCTTTTATCTTGAATATCGTACTGGGATGTTAAATAATACCCTTTTTCTTCTTCATTCAACTGATTTATCAAATCCCAATCAATTGCAAGAATTTGTCTAAAGGACATTGCCCATTCTTGTATGGGACTTGGTCCAAATGCTGCCCAGGAATGGGAGTACGTGCGCTGTATTCTTGGCACTAATGTCTGTCTGTATACGAAATATTTTAAAAATCGGCCCTGGGGTTCCTGATTTATTTACATGTTTATGTCGATGACTCTATTTTTGTCTCCATGTTTTTAATTTAATGTATTTTACACCTGTCCAAATGCTGCCCAGGACTAGGAGTACGTGCGCTGTATTCCTGGCACTAATGTCTGTCTATATACGAAATATTTAAAGAATCTGCCCAGGGGTTCCTGATTTATTTTCATGTTTATGTCGATGACTTTATTTTTGTCTCCATGTTTTTATTTAATTGTATTTTACACCTGTCCAAATGCTGCCCAAGACTAGGAGTACGTGCGCTGTATTCCTGGCACTAATGTCTGTCTGTATACGAAATATTTTAAAAATCGGCCCTGGGGTTCCTGATTTATTTACATGTTTAAGTCGATGACTTTATTTTTGTCTCCTTTATTTTTTTTATTGTACTTTACACCCGTCCAAATGTTGCCCAGGAATGGGAGTACAAGCGCTGTGTTCCTGGCACTAGTGTCTGTCTATATACAAAATATTTAAAGAATCAGTCCAGGGGTTCCTGATTTATTTTCATGTTTATGTCGATGACTCTATTTTTGTCTCTATGTTTTTAATTTAATGTATTTTACACCTGTCCAAATGCTGCCCAGCCCCCCTAGACAAGTCGCAAACGATAATCGTTAACGCTCCGTTCTCCCCAATAGATTTTCAACCTTATTCCTTCGAGTCTTTAGTTGAAAATCTATTGAAGATTTCATGGCGTTGTCGTTCGTTCCAGTCGCTAACGCTTAGAAATCCTAAATAGATTTTCAACTAAAGACTCGAAGGAATAAGGTTGAAAATCTATTGGGGAGAACCGAGCGTTAACGATTATCGTTTGCGACTTGTCTAGGGGGGCAGGACTAGGAGTACAAGCGCTGTGTTCCTGGCACTAGTGTCTGTCTATATACAAAATATTTAAAGAATCTGCCCAGGGGTTCCTGATTTATTTTCATGTTTATGTCGATAACTTTATTTTTGTCTCCATGTTTTTTATTTTATTGCATTTTACACCTGTCCAAATGCTGCCCAAGACTAGGAGTACGTACGCTGTATTCCTGGCACTAATGTCTGTCTATATTAGTGATGGGTTTTTGCCCGGGAATTTTCCCGAGCTAGGAAAATTCCCGATAGTTTCCCATTTCTTCCCGGGAATATTCCCAAATGACGGGAAAATATTTTTCGTATAAAATTATGCAATTTAATTTATTTTTTACAAAGTTTTGCATTTGTGTGAGTCTGTGCATGCATGTGAGTGGTTGAAAAAAAAGACATTCATTGTAAAAGTATGGTTACAGCATAAAAGTAAGGGATTTTATGTATGGAAATGTTTGTTGATACGTATTTATTTAAAAAGACTTAAAATCAACTTCGAACAAGTCTCAAAAGTATCACACCGATCTTTTTCTGATTATTAGGTTGTTTTTTGAATATTAGTTCTGCTATAAATGCGGCTTTATACCTTTAATAGTAATCAGCTGACTTTGAAGATAAATCTATTACTTGGTGCGCTGAAAAGTGGGTGTTGTACGTATAAACAGCCACATAATCATAGCTCTAATCTAACAATTTATATTTTTTTTAGTATTGCTCTGTAGACAAATGGCAAACGTAAACTCTCGAGACTAACAGATTTTCAACGTAATAAATATGGCCTTAAAAATTAACTGCAAGAATTTAGTGTGCTTACTCGTATCAATAACCAAGTACATTCCAAAAAAAATGCATTTTTTTTTTCAGAAATCATCAATTTTTGTTTCAAAAAATATTTTTTTCAAGCATTTTTATTTTGGCCTATTAATATGGCCAATAAAATAAGTTATTTGTAAGTATTTCGATGAATTGCCAGTTCAAAGTCTGCAAAATGTGATGGAAACATTAGAATCAGCTGTGAACGCTACACACGGGTGAACGAACTCAAACAGAAATCAAATTCATTAATACGGTCAAAAATAAATGCTTGAAAAGACGCGCGTGCACAACGCGCCGTTGACCCGGGCATGGTCCATGGTCGGACAGCGAGTCGCCCATTACTCGCCGCCCGCATGCCCGCGCCTACGGTGGCTGGAGCCGTCTGCCGAAGTCCGGCGCCGTGGGCGTCTACCACTGCGGCTGGGGTGGACGGACGCTGACGCTGTCCTCTCTCTCACTCGGCCCATGCATGACTGCTTCGCAGAAGAAGTCCACCGCATCCCACACCGTCTCGCCTCGAAGCATGGCTTCGACCAAAGCCGGGCGCGAGAGGTCTCTGCCTATTGCCGTGAGGACACGGCGGTGCTTTGCTCAAGCGGGGCAGTCCTGCACCGTATGCTCCACCGTGTCCTCCGGGCGGTCCTCGCAGTGGTGACACCCAGGCGTTTCCTGCTTCCCCATCCGACACATGTACCTTATGAAACTTCCGTGTCCGGTGAGGACCTGCGTCATGCGGTAGGTCAGGACGCCGAGCCGCCTATCCAGCCACTCCTCTAAGAGAGGGTGTTACCGCCGCGATTGTAGCGTACCCGGACCTCTGTTGCGACCGTCGCTCCCTCCATGCTGCCCTGAGATCGCGACGGAGCTCTTCCGGCAGCGCGTGCATATCGCAGTGTCATATTGCCACTTTCGAGAACTGGGTCGAGCACATACCTGTAGTACGGCACTTCTGATTCCACAAGGTTGTATTTTAGAGCAAGTTGATGGATTATTCTGGCTACAGGGTTGTGTCTAAGCAAATATTCTCCGTTAGCGAGACGAGAAAACCCGGAGAAAATGTGATAGATTGATTTGCCTGGACACGGTGGCATGCCCGACATAATATGTCAGCCCTGCTATCCTTCACAATAAATCTCCGGTAGTTTAAGTCATCATAACTTCATCCATTATTGCTCTGACAAAACCTTTGGTTTCTCCAAAAGAGTCTCCAGATCGTAGTCAGGCTACCGACCCAGATATGTCTACATCTGCATCAGGCCTATGTACGGCCCGGAAAAAACGTCCGTGAAGCTCCTTGTTCTGTCATATTTCCATGCGACCATTAGTGTCAAGCACTGCAGGTTTGCGCCAGTTCTCTTTAGCCCAGGAGAGTGGGGTAAGGCCCTTGTCCACCGCTACTACATCTCGATGCATTCCCACGTCGGCTTTTAGGAAATATTCACTGAGATTGCATATCTCACGATTGTGGAAAGTCTTAACGTTTAGAAAATCTCAACCTCGAATATACAATCTCATAACCGAAGACCGTGAGTGATGCATTCGATATGCAGTAAGCAATGTACGGACCCTCCTATCACCTTGGATACGAGGGTCCGTACAATTAAGTTCTGTTTGACTCCATGAGTATGTCAAAAGAGTACCTACATCAATACTGGCATGACCCAGCCGTTACAGGCCTTACTACCACCTTATTACCACCTAATACAATAATTATTTACATATTTTTAACATTGTTATTGGTTCAATATTTATTTTCCCGTCGTTTGGGAAAATTCCGGGAATTTATTTTATTTTCCCATATTTTCCCAATCTTTTTTTTCCCTCCCATTTTTTTCTTCCCTCCGGCCCATCACTAGTCTATATACGAAATATTTACAAGAATCTGCCCAGGGGTTCCTGGTTTATTTACATGTATAAGTCGATGACTTTATTTTTGTCTCCTTTATTTTTTTTATTGTACTTTACACCCGTCCAAATGTTGCCCAGGAATGGGAGTACAAGCGCTGTGTTCCTGGCACTAGTGTCTGTCTATATACAAAATATTTAAAGAATCTGCCCAGGGGTTCCTGATTTATTTTCATGTTTATGTCGATGACTCTATTTTTGTCTCCATGTTTTTAATTTAATGTATTTTACACCTGTCCAAATGCTGCCCAGGACTAGGAGTACGTGCGCTGTATTCCTGGCACTAGTGTCTGTCAATATACGAAATATTTAAAGAATCTGTCCAGGGGTTCCTGATTTATTTTCATGTTTATGTCGATGACTTTATTTTTGTCTCCATGTTTTTTATTTTATTGTATTTTACACCTGTCCAAATGCTGCCCAAGACTAGAAGTACGTGCGCTGTATTCCTGGCACTAATGTCTGTCTGTATACGAAATATTTTAAAAATCGGCCCTGGGGTTCCTGATTTATTTACATGTTTAAGTCGATGACTTTATTTTTGTCTCCTTTATTTTTTTATTGTACTTTACACCCGTCCAAATGTTGCCCAGGAATGGGAGTACAAGCGCTGTGTTCCTGGCACTAGTGTCTGTCTATATACAAAATATTTAAAGAATCTGCCCAGGGGTTCCTGATTTATTTTCATGTTTATGTCTATGACTTTATTTTTGTCTCCATGTTTTTTTATTTTATTGTATTTTACACCTGTTCAAATGCTGCCCAAGACTAGGAGTACGTGCGCTGTATTCCTGGCACTAGTGTCTGTCTATATACGAAATATTTAAAGAATCTGCCCAGGGGTTCCTGATTTATTTTCATGTTTATGTCGATGACTTTATTTTTGTCTTCATGTTTTTTATTTTATTGTATATTACACCTGTCCAAATGCTGCCCAGGACTGGGAGTACGTGCGCTGTGTTCCTAGCACTAGTGTCTGTCTATATACAAAATATTTAAAGAATCTGCCCAGGGGTTCCTGATTTATTTACATTTTTATGTCGATGACTTATTATTGCCCCCAATTTTTTTATTGTACTGTATACCTGTTCAAATGCTGCCCAGGAATGTGCTCTTGGGTTGCTGATTTATTTACATTTTTATGTTGATAACTTCCTACATTTTGTCTCCAAAAAAACCCATCCCTGGGCAGCGTTTGAACAGGTGTAAAGTACGACAAAAAACATGGTGACAAAAATGAAGTCATCAACATAAAAATGTAAATTAATCAGGAACCCTAGGATAGATTCTTAAAATATTTCGTATATAGACAAACATTAGTACCAGCAACACAACGCACGTAGTCCCATTACTGGGCAGCATTAACACAGGTGTGAAAAACGCTAAAAAAATGGAGACAAAATGTAGGAAGTCACCAACATACAAATGTAAATGAATCAGGAACCCAAGGATACATTCTTAAAATATTTCGAATGTAGACAGACATTAGTGCCAGGAACACAGCGCACGTACTCCCATACCTGGGCAGCATTTGAACAGGTATAAAGTACGATAAAAAAACATGGGGTAAAAATAAAATCATCGACATAAACATGTAAATAAATCAGGAACCCCAGGGCAGATTCTTTAAATATTTCGTATATAGACAGACACTAGTGCCAGGATCACAGCACATGTACTCCCAGTCCTGGGTAGCATTTGGACAGGTGTAAAGTACGTTAAAAAAAAACATGGAGACAAAATTAAAGTCATCAACATAAAAATGTAAATAAATCAGGAACCCCAGGATAGATTTTAAAAATATTTCGTATACAGACATACATTAGTGCCGGCAACACAACGCACGTACTCCCATTCCTGGGCAACAGTTGGACCGCAGTTGCAATCTCCTTTACTAGTAGTTCCAGGGATTAGCAAGTTTTTACAACACCAACTTTAAACTTCGCATAATAGACTTATGAAAAACAAAACAAATACTAAGGTAGGTAAATATGAACAAACAAAAATCTATTCAGAGCATATCGAATAACCCAAAACCATTTTTAAATTTAGTTGTTTAATCTAGACACACGGGGGCGTGTCAAGCCAAGCAGACGCGCAGCTCACAGTGTATATGAGTTGCAGACGTGGAGTTGCGTGCAGGAGAGCCTTATTTTGATTTTGAAGGTTTTAACCTCTAAATATTCGCGGCATTCACACAATGCAATGATTGTGGAACTATATTACATGAACCATTTGGAGCCACTTTTTAGCTCCTCATAACTCAAAAACCATTTCACCAAAACTTGTCAAATTTGGCTCATGTATTGAGACTAGCTAGATACATAATTTGTGTTCCAAATTTTATGAACATATCTCAAACGGTTATTTAGATATAAACGTACAAAAATCGTCACTTTTGTACGTATATATCAAGTATTTATATTTTCAACTAAATCCCAATTCCAGATGACCTAAAAAGTTAAAATTTGGCATGCAGATAGGTAATTAGGTGAATTCAAAGAAAAAATCAGAAACTGGTATTTTTTATTATAATTTTCACTTGACTAATAATTAGTGCCTGTAAATCTCTATTTGTGGATTATATGATCTTTTCGTGAATACATAACCAGTTAAAGACCACCCTATTTTTTTTAATCCATATATATTCCCGTTTTTGTACTTATAATTAAGAATATAGTAGATTTTCGTATTTATTACGCGTAACTACCTGTATTTTTTACAACCACTAGCTCCACCTATTATCATTTTCAGAAACTCACTGCACCATGCACTAAATCAATGAGGATTGATTTATTCAAAAGTGACACTAGATGGCGTTGTGCAATTACGTCACGATCCTGAATCGCGGTGTTAAGATCTGCAGGCGACTAATATAGGGTTTTGGGAACATTATTTTTTTTATATCAAGTGAGACGCTCCTGGGACCACCGGACAACCCCAAGTTCCCAGGATACCTCCTGTATCGTGAGGATGAGAAGTCGGCACTCGGCATCACCTACCGCGGCCTGGCGGTCTTGGTGAGGCGGAGAGTCGTTCATCAGTTACTCCCCCAGACGTCACTCACCAGCTTCTACGCGCTGGGTGTTCAGTTACACGTCGCCGGCGAGGAACTCGACATTTATGCGTGCTACTGCTCGCCCGCGGCGCCTTTTGACGTTGCCGAGCTGCGGGCGCTACTGCACGCATCGCAGCACCCCACACTCCTCGCTGGCGACTTCAATCTGAAGCACCCGGCGTGGAACAGCAGAGCTACTAATACCGGGGGGAGAAGGCTCTTCGCCGACGCAGAGGCCCGTGGATACACGGTGTCCGGCCCAGAGACGCCGACCCACTACCCGGACCAACAGGGCCCCGCACCAGATGTGCTGGACATCTGTATCCACAGGGGCCTGAGATGCCAGGTCGCCCAACAGGTGGTGGACGACGAGATGCAGTCCGACCACCAGCCAGTTCTCGTCGTCCTATCCGACATGCCGACTAGACTCTCTCCTCCAGCGCCACGTCGCACCACGGACTGGAACCACTTCAAGGAAGTGATGGAGACCACCACACCTACTTGGCCCGTCACCACCGCTGCGGACGTCGACGGACTCGCAGGTGAGGTCACCGCTTGCATACAGCGCGCCCTCCAAGAGGCGACTACAGAGACGCAGTCACAGGGGCTCCTTTACAAGCCCCTGCCGCCGAACATAAAGCAGATGATCGCCCAGAGGAGGCGCCTGCGCAAGCGGTGGCAACAAACAGGCTGCCCGCGCGACAAGGCGGATCTCAACCGCCACGCGGAAAAGGTGAGGGCCAAGCTACAGGAGCACAACGCCGCGAGCTGGGAGGAGTACATCGACGCCGCCAAAGGAGACTGGCCGGCGATACACAAGCTGTGCAGGCAGCTCACGAACACCCCAGCTCCGGTCCGTCCGCTACTCCATAGTGACGGGGCGCCAAGATACGTCGCAGCAGACCGTGCGGAGATCTTTGCCGAGCACCTGGAGCGTCAATTTCAGCCGAACCCGACCACCGACACCGAGCATGTCGCAGCAGTCGAGAGGCACCTTGGAGAATACTTCGCCTCGCCGATAGCTCCGGAGGAAGACCCAGTGAGCTTCTCGCCTTGTGCAGTCAGACGCGCCATCCTCAAGACCAAGCTAAGAAAGGCCCCTGGCCCCGACGGTATTACCAACACAGCGCTGCGCCACCTGCCGCACCGAACGGTAGCGGCCCTGGCGCGCCTGTACACGGGTATACTGCGCACGGGGGCCTTCCCGACAGCTTGGAAGGAAGGGCGCGTCATAATGCTGCCCAAGCCCAACAAAAACACACTGAGGCCCGAGAGCTATCGGCCTATCACGCTACTCTCGACCATCTCCAAGGTGTTTGAACAACTCCTGCTGCGACACCTCTCCAACTACGTGACTCCGCGCCCCGAGCAGTTCGGGTTCCGCTCGGAACACTCAACGACGCTCCAGCTGTCGGGTACTGCACCTGCTCACCGCAACGCTGAACAAGAAAGAGCAAGCGGTGGCAGTATTCCTCGACATGGAAAAGGCTTTTGACCGTGTTTGGCACGCCGGTCTGCTATACAAGTTGTCGCAGACAGACGCGCCCCGTCGAATAGTAAAGGTGGTCTCCTCCTTCCTCTCCAACAGGACTTTCAGGGTGGTGGTCGATGGAGCGCTGTCAAGCGCCCGGCCGGTAGCGGCGGGCGTGCCGCAAGGCAGCTGCATCTCGCCGCTGTGTTACTCACGTTTCACCGACGACATCCCCACGACCCAAGGCACCACGATCGCGCTGTACGCCGACGACGCCGCGTACATCACCACCTCGCTCAACGCGAGACACGCGGCCGTCAAGATGCAGCGCGTGCTCGACCTGCTGCCAGAGTGGCTCGCCAAATGGAGATTGTCGGTGAACGTGGGTAAGACGCAGGCCCTGCTCACCGGCGCCGCGCACCTCCCACCACCCCTCCAGCTGCAGGGGGCACCAATCGAGTGGTCGCGCCAGGTCACGTACCTCGGCGTGACTATCGACCGCCGACTCACTATGGGTCCCCATGTCCGCAAGGCCGTCGCTAAGAGCAGAGTGGCCCGCGCTCTGCTTCATCCAGTGCTCTCCTCCCGCCTCCCGCTGCGAGCCAAGCTGGGCGTGTACAAAACGTACATCCGCCCGCTGCTCACCTACGCAGCCCCAGCCTGGCTCGCCCTCACGAGCGAGACGAACAAGAGGCTACTCCGCGCGCAGCAAAATCTTGCGCTGCGGAAAATCGTCGTCGCCCCTCGCTACGTGAGGAATGACGTCATCGCGCTCCCGCGCGGGACCTCAAGTTTGAGAGCCTGGATGACCATTGCCGCCGCCTCGCGTCCAACATGTTCGCGCGTGCCGACGCTTCAGCTTGGCCCCATATCAAGCACATAGCGCCCTGGCACGCGCGCCCGCCAGACGCGAGGCGCCTACCGCGCGACCTCGTCCTTGCGGACGACCCAGCTGTGCCCCCACCACCGGATTTGACGTCACAATAGAGTAAGTCGTTTAATAAATAAATACACGCGGCTCACTCGCACAAAAGACTCCACATACACTACATACATGCGGCACGCATCGCGTGCTAAGTTAATATAGGCGCGATGCAACCCGCTGCTGACACTCGCCACGTAACAAGCGCAATACTCACGCGGCAAAGGACAGCGCGGGCTCCCTTTTAGTCGCTCACATGAGCGGTGTTACTCAATACATTGCCGCTCATACACGAACACGCATGTCGACTCACTGCCTGTACCGTGACCGGCTAGCTCTGGAAGCGGGGCAGGCAGGAGTCCCCCACCCCGCTGCACGTGCGTCGTAAGTCTGCACCCCTGCCGCTGGTCGTTTCCTGCCGAGCCTCCCCCAGGTAACTGGGGGTCTCACTTGGCAGGGACGGACCGCCGGGGTGCAGTGAAGCAAGCGGTCATTGTTCGACAATGCCGTGGCGCGCCTGCAGCAATAAACACTGCAACCACTCTCACAGGCGCGCGCACAGGCGCGCGCGCCCGAAGTAATAAAGGCCTGAAAGGTCGCCCCAGCGAGAGTGCCCGTGGTCACGGGCACAACAATGATCCCGCGGGAAAAAGGACCAAGTCCATGCCCGCCAGCCGCGCCCCCTTACGGGGACGCAGCGATTACTCACGGGTTTTTTTATATCACCTGGCTTGCTGGAGGCTTTAGTGTAATCTATGGCAACCACAGGAAAGTCCGGTTAAGCAGCACACAACCTCATCTAGGTTGCCCTGCGAGATGCCATTCAACAAAAAAATATATATAGCTGGAACAGACTGTGTATGCCCATTATTGTTACATGGTTTTCAAGTAAGAAAGTGACTCAATTCCACCGTATATTATAATACTGTTTTTAATGTTTGTTCGCGGTCAGCGAACAATAATTATTATAGCCTTCACAAGTTCTAAACAGGTTTAGAACTTACTTGTCAGTTTTTATTTTATTATTCCAAAAAATTGGCCTGCTGGTACTAACCATCGAACATAATAATTATAACTAGTCAAGTCAGAAATTAGGCTACACTGTATGATCCTTAGTTATAAGAAGAAATATATTTTATGTTGTTATAAATAAATTTCAGGACTCTCCATTGAACTTGGCACCCATTTAGATTTCACTTCTTTTGTCGTTGAAGTGAACAAGCAATGCATATATCATAAAATTGAGCTTGGCTCTCATTACACATTTATGTTTTTGTTGGGATCAAATTCTTAAGTTACATTTATTCTGTATCGCAGTAGGTATCTAATATTGCATGTTTCTATTACAAACAGAATAGATTTTTTTTGTTTTTATTAGCCGATGTATTTTTTTCGTCCGAGTAAATCAAGGATTTATTAAGTTGTTACTATATTCAAGAAAAACCACTCTTGTAGGATAAAAACAAGACTGAAATTCCATTAGCTATCCTTTACGTATCTTCCGTGACTCGACAGCTGACTTGTCAAGTTCTATTCTTCTAGAATATCCGACAACTTTCCAAGTGTTATATAAGATTTATACAGCCAGCAAGAATATTTCTGTAAATCCATACTAATATAACAAAAGTTTAAGAAGCTTTGTTTGTATGTCTGATGCTAATTGCTATTCGGTGGTAAATGCTCCATTCGGTAAACTGTTCATTTATGTTTTACTAGCTGTTTTCAGCGATTTCACCCGCTGCAACTTAAAAATTATCCCACGGGAAAATCGGGTTAATAACTAGGTGTCTGTGTACTAAATTTCATCTAAAACCGTTCACTAGTTTTTGTGTGGAAGAGTAACAAACATCCACCCAAACAAACTTTCACGTTTATTTAGTAGGATTTCCTACTCACAAATACACGATGACGAAATTACTACATTGACCATTGTTGTATGCTCAATGTAGTGACAATTACAAAGAATTAAATTTAATTCAAGGAATTATACTAACATAATTTTTCTTTGCAATGACTATATAATTATATTATTTTTATTTAATTTATGTAATAATGAAATTGTGTGTTGTGTTTTTGTCTTACTAAGATTTAATGTAAAATGTAAATGATGCTGTTAATAATGTAAATTTGTGATCCAATTGTTGTTCGAAATAAAATTGAATTAAATATAAATGAATGATGCTACTTCCATTTAATTTAAAGAAAATTTTCCGGAGAGTTTCCATAGATCTCAAAATTTAATTAAAATTAACATCGTTGAACATGTTCACTGGTGATTTCATTCTTTCATTTTGTATTCCAACGTTACACTTTTGAGTGAAAGACGTCAAAGGAAAGATAAAAAAAGGAAAAATCTGATTTCGGTGTTACTTTTCAGACCCAAACGGATTACAGCACGCGGTTAGAACATAATCATGAAGACGTAGTATATTTTTATTCCGAGCAGTATATTCCCGGAGGAAAACCAACCTCGGCACGAGCAAAGTCACGGGCAAATGTATTTGTATCTTATGTCATTGTCACGTATAGTCAGGTCTTTATTTAGCGAGTGCAAACACGTGTAAGAAGTTATAAGGATTCCTTCTTAAATAATATTTCAACCGAAATATCGTGATGGATAACTACGTACTGTGCCTTTTTTTGGGCGTCCTTAACTTTTTTTGGGTAACTAGATTTGTTTATTATTGTATTTCGTAAGCCGTGAGCGCTGTCAGAAAAATATAGGTAGGAATGGTACACACGGCTTTAAATCAAGCTATACTAAACCAGTTTATCGTGGTCTCGCTTTGTATGATCATTCCGCGCAAACAACGATCAGCTTATACTGGTTTAGCTTAGGTAGCCGTGTGTACACATTTTTAGAGAATAGTTTAGTCAATTTTTTTCTGACAACATATTTAAACAAGAAATATCGTTGTGGAGAATAGATTAGCGAACGCTTTTCGACAAAATACTGGTCGGTTCTATCTAGTTAAACTGACAGCTGTTCAATTAATTTACCTATGTGGAAAAAGCTGGTCAGATTATAATGAATTACTCGGAAATCGACTATTCTTTATCAGCATTTCAAAGTATGTTGTTTCAATGTATGCTTATTTTATAGATACAAAAGTTGTGATGGATATATGACGTCAGAATGGAACGGAACTCGATGTTTAGACTGAGATCTCATATGGCTTATGGTGTGGAGTAAAAGATAGGATACCTTTTATCCAGTATCAATTTTCCCGTAGAATAAATTTACGACTTACCCGCAGGCGAAGCCTCTAGCAACAACAAGAACTTGAATATTTTTGTGTACCTATTTACACTCCTAGAAACACTTACTTGGAATTGATCCGAAATAACTCCTTAAATAATGGCGTGATTTAAATGAATTTGGTATCCGTTTAAATTTAACAGTAAAACCTTTAAAAAAGTACATTTTTTTTTTATTCTTGCCTAGTTGCTAAGTACTCAAGATCGTACAGAAATGGAGTTAGTGATTCCATACATTTGCTCGCTAGTATAATTAATCTACAGTGATTTTGAAGAAAATAAGATATAAATGTTTATATTTATACACCAACAAATTAAAATTCTAACATATCTATCTATACTTATAATAAATCTGTAGAGAGGTCAATTCTGTACATGAAATATATTTCTAAAATAACTATCAGGGGGTGATTAGGGATCGATACTGATGCCAAAAATGCAATCAGTAAAATTATTATCTGTCTGTCTGTCTGTCTGTCTGTCTGTCTGTATAACCGTTATAGAAACAAAAACTACTCGACGGATTTTGAGGAAACTTGGTATAATTATTTTTCATACTCCTGGGCTGGTTATAGGGTACTTTTCATCACGCTACAATCAATAGGAGCAGAGCAGTGAAGGGAAATCTTAGGAAAACGGGAGAAGTTACTCCATGCACGCTTATCTTCGGAACTACTGGACGGATTTGATTGCTTTTTTTTGTTGTATAGTTATTTAGTCTAGGCAACATAAATAGGCTATAATATTGATCTTGGAAACTTGAACACCTGATGCAGAACTGCAATAGATCAGCTAAACTATAAGAGATACAAAAATAGCGCCATAGCAAAAATTGTTCCACGTGATGAGCATTTTCTGCTGAGAGAATAAATTTGAAGATATGGAACACCTGATGTGGAACTCCAAGAGCCCAGCTACACTATTACATAATACAGTAATGAAGTCTTAGCAAGAGTTAGTCAGCCTGATGAGCACTCTCTGTTGTTGTATAAAAATTGAAGATCTGGAATACCTACCTGATGTGGAACTCCAAAAGCCCAGCTACATTATTACATACATATATAGGAATCACGTCATAGCAAGAGTTGTTTTGTCTGATGGGCATTTCCTGTTGACTTAATTTTGTAAGAAAACTGGAACGTCTGGAATCGTCATGCGTGTCCCGTTGTTTTCCCGTCCTCAGGCTCTGAGAATTCGACATCAGACGTTTCAGATCTTCGATTTTGACGACCCCGTTGCCGCTGGCATATGCAATAGGATCCGCGTACGAAGTCGCTGGCAGAAGCTAGTACATACATAATATTCATAATCTACACAAAAAAAACAGCTAAAAACATGAAAAATACAAAAAAAATACAAAAGGGTCGATCTCCAGAGGCATTTTTTTTCGTGTCGGGCTGAATAAACCCATTTTAAAATTGAAAAATGTTTTCAAAATATTTTTTTATATGCAGTTCGGTGTCTAGTCTACCTGGTACAGTCAGCATTAAAAGTCGATGACCACATTCAGATTTTCAAAATTACTGTACATTATATCACCCATAAATCGCTCAACAGGGAAGGTACCAGTATTGAATGAACATCATTAAAGTTCAAAATTAACTGAACACTAATTGACAAAAGTCATTGAACACCATTTTGTCAAAAATTGCTGATCGTTATGATACCCGAAAATATCATAACATTCAGTTTTACAAAAGTTAATGAACAATACAAAATGCTTGTTTTGGTTATCCAGTGTAATCACGGCAACGTCCAAGAGTAACTTAACATCATAAATAACAAAAGTCACTGAACAATCTAAAATGCTTGTTTTAGTTAAATCTAGTGAAATCACGGCAACGTCCAAAATTAGCTTAACATCATAAATGACAAAAGTCACTGAACATTACTTTGTTTCGGATACGTAGTGTGTAAACTTATAACTACTATGAAAAGTAGCTGAACTGCAAACGAAAAAATCTTCAGAGTTATAAATCCAATCTTGTCCTATCCAAACTAAAGCATGTAAAAAGAAAATTAAATGGATGTAAATTACGAATTTAACTTTCCAAAATCATTATTTTTTTCATAGTAATTATCAATGAGAAATATTAGAAGAGGGTGTTCAAGCGACAAGCACATTTTTTATTTCATGGTTCTGTAGAACGAACGAGCGAAAACGAAAATAAATGACAAATTAGAACTTGGCTCTAATTTCACATAATTTTATGTTTTTGATGGGATTTCATTACTTTTTGAACATAAATATTATTAGTAAGTAGCCTGTGCTGATTGTTACATGTGTAATTACAGTTACAGGCAGTAAGTAAAGATTCCGACGAATTGAGAACCTCCTCCTTTTTTTGAAGTCGGTTAAAAAATATTAAAACTAGAACTCCGCCGAACTTAGGTCTCTTCCTCTGTGAATTTCAATTTAAATTTTTTCGTGGGATACTTTCGGAAAATCTAAATACATGCCGTGTCACCTCAGTTGATTTTAGGTTTTCAAAAGGAAGGGGTTGTGGATGGGTCAAAATTAATCCAATAGGGCTTAATTAACTTATTTTGACTTCATTTTGAGGGTAAATTAATAACAATAACCTGTATTAAAAGAGAAATATGGTTTCTAGATACTAAACCGAACGAATAAGATATACAACGAAAACAGATTAATACGCATCTTTTAATAAATTGAAAGAATATATAGGTCAAGTTTTGCTTTTATTGAAGCATGCAATAAAATCCTTCCTTTAAAACTTGAATACCCCTTTTCACTAACTTGGGGGGTGATTTTCTAAAAATCTAAAAGGCGTGTTTGATCAATTTTATCTTATTTCTGTAGGTATACTGAGTTTCAAATTTGTCCGCTTGCGTGTTATGTTATTTTCCCATACAAAATTTTACGTCATCAAAATCACCAAATGAGATTAGTTTAAAAAAAACTAATAATGCCAATCTTTTTTCTGTGTTTTAAATTACAATCCCAAGTAATTAGATTTCACATAAAAAGGTTTTCACTCTCTTAGAGTTGGATTCTCGTAAAATCCTTTCTTAATGATAACTTTCTTACTAGGGTTTTTTTTTTACGTGGCAAAATCATCAAATGAGTCCTCCCACCCCGGGCAGGGCGGGAGGGACTGTCAGACTTGTACTGACTAAAATCCACGGTGTCCTTCGGTAGCCCTTTCTGTACCGGAGTCGCGGTATACGTATGTCCCGCAACCCCGGCAGGACTGTGGCCCTCTATAGGGGGGCCCCGTCATTATGCTGACGCTCCTTGAGGCGCGCGTGGAACACAACGCGCCGTCGACCCGGGCATGGTCCATGGTCGGGCAGCGAGTTGCCCTTTACTCGCCGCCCGCATGCCCGCGCATACGGTGGCCGGAGATCGTCCCGCGGCATCCGTCGCCGTGGGCGTTTACCACTGCGTCTGGGGCGGAGGTAGGACGGTATCCTCTCTCTCAAGCGGCCCGCCTCCTCCTTCGCGAGCATGACTGCTTCGCAGAAGGAGGCTACCGCCTCCCACTCCGTCTCACCCCGCAGCATGGCCGCGACCAATGCCGGGCGCGAGAGGTCTCCGCCTATCGCCGCCGTGAGGACACGGCGGTGCTCCGCCCAAGCAGGGCAGTCCTGCACCGTGTGCTCCACCGTGTCCTCCGGGCGGTCCTCATCATCATCAGCCGGAAGACGTCCACTGCTGAACATAAGCCTCCCCCTTAGACCGCCACGCCGAACGACAATTCGCCACTTGCATCCATCGGCTGCCCGCGACCCTCACGATGTCGTCGGTCCACCTAGTGGGAGACCGGAAAACGCAGCGTAGGCAGGCACGCTGCGTTTTCCGGTCCGTGGTCGCCACTCGAGAACTTTTCTTCCCTAGGCGGTCCTATTGGACTTAATTTTGACCCATCCACAACCCCTTCCTTTTGAAAACCTAAAATTAACTGAGGTGACACGGCATGTATTTAGATTTTCCGAAAGTATCCCACGAAAAAATTTAAATTGAAATTCACAGAGGAAGAGACCTAAGTTCGGCGGAGTTCTAGTTTTAATATTTTTTTCCCTTAGGCACACTAAATTTATACTTACTGCCTGTAACTGTAATCACACATGTAACAATCAGCACAGGCTACTTACTAATAATATTTATGTTCAAAAAGTAATGAAATCCCATCAAAAACATAAATGTGAAATTAGAGCCAAGTTCTAATTTGTCATTTATTTTCGTTTTCGCTCGTTCGTTCTACAGAACCATAAAATAAAAAATGTGCTTGTCGCTTGAACACCCTCTTCTAATATTTCTCATTGATACTTACTATGAAAAAAAATAATAATTTTGGAAAGTTATTTCGTAATTTACATCCATTTAATTTTCTTTTTACATGCTTTAGTTTGGATAGGACAAGATTGGATTTATAACTCTGAAGATTTTTTCGTTTGCAGTTCAGCTACTTTTCATAGTAATTATAAGTTTACACACTACGTATCCGAAACAAAGTAAAAATGTTCAGTGACTTTTGTCATTTATGATGTTAAGCTAATTTTGGACGTTGCCGTGATTTCACTAGATTTAACTAAAACAAGCATTTTAGATTGTTCAGTGACTTTTGTTATTTATGATGTTAAGTTACTCTTGGACGTTGCCGTGATTACACTGGATAACCAAAACAAGCATTTTGTATTGTTCATTAACTTTTGTAAAACTGAATGTTATGATATTTTCGGGTATCATAACGATCAGCAATTTTTGACAAAATGGTGTTCAGTGACTTTTGACAATTAGTGTTCAGTTAATTTTGAACTTTAATGATGTTCATTCAATACTGGTACCTATCTTGTTGAGCGATTTATGGGTGATATAATGTACAGTAATTTTGAAAATGTGAATGTGGTCATCGACTTTTAATGCTGACTGTACAAGGCTAATATTATGAATAAGTTTATTTAAAATACTAGCTTCTGCCAGCGACTTCGTACGCGGATCCTGTTGCTTATGCCAGCGACAGTGGGGTCGTCAAAATCGAAGATCTGAAACGTCTGATGTCGAATTCAGCCTGGGGACGGGAAAACAACGGGACGCGCATGACGACTCCAGCCGTTCCAGATCTTTCATTTTTGTAAGTCAACAGGAAATGCCTATCAGATTATACAACTCTTGCTAAGATGTTATTCTCTTGGAGTTTCACATCAGTTGTTCCAGATCTCAATTTTCATTCGTCAGAGAGAGTGCTCATTAGGCTGAACAACTCTTGCTAAGACGTCCTTCCTATATATGTTATAGTGTAGCTGGGCTCTTGGAGTTCCACATCAGGTGTTCCAGAACTTCAGTTTTTATACGCCCAAGTAACACAGTCTGGAAGTTTTAAAACCAATCTGTCTATAGACTGTCTATTCAGGGTTAATCTTTAGATACGGGCTTTCTAAAGATGGGTTTGATAAAGAACATTTAATCTTATAGAGTTTTTTATCTAAAGCTTTATTATTTTAAGAGCATTTGTTCTATAGAACACTTATTTTAAGTACGTTTATAGTTATAACGAATGTTTCTAGATAAAATGCTCTACAAATAGTTAAAAAAGCCTAAAGGTACCTATTTTGAAGTGGTTTTATAGATAAAACGATATATTTAAAGACAAAACTTTCTACAGATATTCTATTTTAGCTAATGGTACTCTTATCTTTTTTTTCTATAGATACTTCAGTCTAGATAAAATACTTTACTAGATATTTTTAAGTTTGTCTAGAAAACTGATAGAGAAGTCGTGTTTTTAGAGTTTTTATCCTTAAGGGGCGCATATCTTAGAGCGCAGCAGGCATTTAGAGTGATTTCCCCCCCTCCTGTCACGTGGCATCACAGCGCTTTTCAAATGAACTTCGCTGACCCCGTTGGAAAACGTACCACCTTGAGCTTATTCTAGCCTAGTACTTTGGCAGGCCATTTAGAGTTACCTTATCCCCGCGCTGCGTGTCACGTGGCGTCAGAGTGCAAGACATACCACCTTGATCTTATACTAGCCTAGTACTTTTGCTGGTTAGTGACATTCTATCAGTTTATAAGCATAGCTGGAATTTGAAAACTTTTTACTTTTGAAAAATGCGCAATACAAAGCGTCTCAAGGAGATATCGACACGGGCATATTATTGCATACCTTCATGCATTTTTATTTCGAGAAATTCTTTGAAACATGTTTAAAATTCATCTCTCTTCAATTTATTTAATAAAAAACAGTGTATCCAAGTTAAAGCACAAGTTACTTGTGCACTAAAAGTAAAAGTAACATATTATTAGAAAAAAATAAATAAAAAACAAATAACAAATCTTTATGTAATGCAAAAAGAATATCATATCAAGTAAGGATCGAACCCGAACCTCGTAGCTTACCAGTCCCGGCGTTCTTCCGTTCGGCTACCCGGTCCGCTGAGTAAACATTTAAAATAGCTGTTCATAAACTATGTCATGATTTTTCATTGGTACTGATAAAATACAGCAGAGGACGAAGCTTTATCTTTCACATTTTATGTAATCCTGGTACTATCGGGACAAATGCATGCAAATTTTACGACTCTCCTATCAAACTATAAGGCTGCGTTTCCACCAGAGATGTGCGAGGATGCGTAGCTAGGGATGTGTTTGTAAAGAACCAATAGAATCGCTTCATTTACCTCGCTTTGGTCAGCACAGCTCTGGTGAAAACGGCTGAGCGGAGCTAGATTTTTGCGCATACAAAACAAGCGAGGGATTTGTTCGAGGGATGTGTGAGAGGGATGTGTTGCGAAGGATGTGTACGAGAGATATGTACGAGGGATGTGTTGCGAGGGATGTGTAAGTGGGATATGTTGCGAGGGATGTGTTGTGTCTTCACTCCCACTACACCGCACCCTCGTCGCCACATTTCACAGCTACGCTACACATCCTCATAGGCACATTTTCATGCACAGCTTTGGTGGAAACAACCACACCTTTTACAGCACAGCTAAACATCCTCGCACGACACATTTCCATCGCACATCTCTGGTGGAAACGCAGCCTTACTGACTGAAGTGAAGCGATGCGCGCCGGCCGTGACAATTTATAAACTTAACTTGTCCTAAATTCAGGATCCGATAATCAGAATATGATTTAGAGTAAGAAACTTAGTCGCCAAAGCATGTACTAAATCGTGTCCTAATTAGGATGCTACTCGTCCTAAATGCAATTACACTTTCCTGAATTATGGACGTCCTGAATATCGGAGCCTGAATTTAGGACAGTGTAAATTGCCCCTTATGTTTTGAAAGTCTAAAATAGTTTGAAACACCGCCCGCCGTGATGATATCTTTCGTAATATGTTTGCCTGGTAAGATCGTCAAAAAATGCCCTTAAAAATGAATGAAGGAACTTCGTGAAAATAAATGTTTGTTTACTTACGCTAATGTCAAAGAAACTCTTTCATATCTATGATCGCCTAGTACTAAAAACTTCGTGTATGACTTGTTAGAGCAGTGTTGTATAGTTTATGTGGCAGATTAGATAGAGACAAAGATACCATAAGAGAGAAACATCGAAGATATCATGGTGTCTCTGTCACACGACAGTGACAGAAATATACTTCGATGCCGCATGCACTGTGTCTGTAATGTAACCGTTGCGTTTTATGCTTTCCTGTTAACGTGGCTACAAAATTACACTAAATGGTTAAAACTCAGAAATAAATGATATTACGTATATTATATCGATCACTAGCGGGGGGAATGGCACGAGCCAGCAAAAGCGACACAGGTCCTACCTCGGACACGCCTCGCGGGCGACTGAAGCAATGCACGTAGGGCACGTCGTTATATAGTTAAGGGTAAAAAAAAACAGAAATATTTAGAAAAAAAGTAACCGGAAATTCCTCTGACAAACATCATTACCTATCTATTGATATGTTTTTAGGACCAAAAGCATGGTCTACTTCAAGTACCACTGAAAAAACGTTAAAAAAATCTCTATTTTCGCGATTTTTTTTGATCAAGGCAAGTTATAAATATCGCGTTTTCAACTGCAAATTAATTTAGATAGTTCATTGAACTACAACATATATTTTTTTCGGATCGAAAAAAAGAATATTTGATTGTTTATTGTTGAATCAAAAATAGGTCGATTCCTGATTACCTGGCCTTAAAAGTGGCTTAGTTAAGTGCATTTGCACTAGAAATTTAAATTGGATGAGTTTATGCAATGGAGAAGATGAAACAAATTAAAAGATCTGGTGGTTTTCGTCGAAAAATCCGCAAGTATATAAAAAGAAAGAAAAATGAAGAAGAGTCGACCGAAGAAGAATCGAAACTTCCTCCAAAACGTAGAAAATTGTTGATGATATATTGGTATCAAAAATGAAAAGGTTTGCTGTCAAGAGTACGAAAAAAAAATCACATGACTTAAATCCAATATGGCGGACAGGCTATTTAAAATACACCCCCATAATATGGGTATCAAATGAAAGGGTTTGCTGTCAGGGATACGAAAAAAATGGTCACGTGACTTAAATTCAAGATGGTGGACTGGCTGTTTGAAATTCACCCCTATGATATGGGTATGGGTATCAAATAAAAAGGTTTGCTGTCAGGAATACGAAAAAATAGTCACGTGACTTAAATTCAAGATGGCGGACTGGCTGTTTGAAATCCACCCCAATGATGTGGGTATCAAATGAAAGGGTTTGCTGTCAAGAATACGAAAAAATATTGTCACGTGACTTAAATCCAATATGGCGGACAGGCTATTTAAAATCCACCCCCATGATATGCGTATCAAATGAAAAGGTTTGCTGTCAGGAATACGAAAAAAATAGTCAGGTGACTTAAATTCAAGATGGCGGACTGGCTGTTTGAAATCCACCCCAATGATGTGGGTATCAAATGAAAGGGTATTAATGTAATTACAATTATAATTATTATTTCTCACATTGTTTATACTTAATTAAATCAGAAATACTTTTTACTCGGGTACCCTCTTGTATTGATTAATAATTATATTGGTTTGTTACTGCATAAAATGGTCTTACGTTCACAACACATGAAATTACCTATTCACTGAAGAACGTCTAGAAATACTGTGACAAGTTAAAAAGGAATACAGAGTGACAGTTACTAGATAATTTTAAACCACTCTTAAATCTGTTTATTCTCTCACTAGATAGTTTAGTATGTAGTAAGTAAAATTATTCTAGAGCCATACTACAAAAAAATCTCTAGACTGTTTGTTCTATAGAAATCGGTTTTCTAGTAAATTTTATCTGGACGCCATTTTTATTGCCTATTTTTTGCTTCAAATAATTTTTGTTACGTATTTTAATGTTTTTATCATTAATTCATGTCTAATTAGACATTTGATATGTTTTAAATTACTATATTTTAAATAAAATGAGTATTTTAAGCATTAAAATGTAAATTCGAAAATTTGCTTATACCAAATAATATTCATATTTTGAAAAAAAAATGTTAAATCTTACATTTACAGCGGGCGCTCTTATTTTACAAGAGTTTTACATAATATTCAACGATAGAATTTCAATCGCATATTGATTTGCTTATTTACCCATTATTAAAACACATATTAATAAAAAGTAATAAATTTGTTACGCCATGATGCAAATATTATTAAGTAAAATAACTCTTGTAAGTTCCACGCCATTAAGCGTCACTAGTAAAATGTTACTTAAAGTTGTTAGTCTTAAGATCATTTGGTTTTAAAACTTGACGAGCAATGATTCCTTTAAAGGTCTTAACTCTATCTATAAACTATCTACTAGTACGCTTCTAGATAAACGTGCGGTCTATAAACGGTTTAGAGAGACACTAGAAACATCTCTTATGTCAATTTGATCTGAAGTCTATCTAGTCATGTTTTCTTAACTCATTCTTAAGAGAGGGTACAAGAATGTGCCCACTTTTACTAAACTCTGTCTATAAGCGTTCTAGAAGATTGCTTATAGATATTTTATTCTTATGGTAGACAATTCAATTTAATTCTATAAGCTATCTAGTAGTACGTTTCTAGACACGTTTGTGTTACTTGGGCGACAACAGGGAGTGCTCATCAGGCTGAACAACTCTTGCTAAGACGTCATTACTGTATATGTAATAGTGTAGCTGGGCTCTTGGAGTTCCACATCAGGTTTTCCATATCTTCAAATTTATTTTCTCAGCAGAAAATGCTCATCACGCGGAACAATTTTTGCTATGGCGCTATTTTTGTATCTCTTATAGTTTAGCTGATCTATTGCGGTTCTGCATCAGGTGTTCAAGTTTGCAAGATAAATTATAGCCTAATATGTTGCCCAGACTTAATAGCTATACAACAAAAAAATGTCCAGTAGTTCCGTCCAGTAGTTCCGAAGATTAGCGTGTATGGAGTAACTTCTCCCGTTTTCCTAACATTTCCCTTCACTGCTCTGCTCCTATTGATTGTAGCGTGATGAAAAGTATACTATAACCAGCGCAGGGGTATGACAAATAATTGTGCCAAGTTTCGTTAAAATCCGTCGAGTAGTTTTTGTTTCTATAACGGTTATACAGACAGACAGACAGACAGACAGACAGACAGACAGACAGACAGACAATAATTTTATTAATTGCATTTTTGGCATCAGTATCGATCCCTAATCACCCCCTGATAGTTATTTTGGAAATATATTTCATGTACAGAATTGACCTCTCTACAGATTTATTATAAGTATAGAAGAAGATAGATAGATAGAAGATATAGATTAAAAAAAAAATCTTAAACCCTAAAATCCTGATCGCTCTGGGTTGTCCTCACTCCCGATTGAATGAAAAAAATATTCTTTATTTTTTAATGAGAAGCTACATATGAAACAACTTATTTAGATTACATAAGAAATAGTTAATCTTCACTGTTATAAAATACTTGTAGTTTTATTATGAATACTTTTGCCACAATTTGAATTTAAATTCGTGTCCGGGCATTTTATCTCATCGCTCTGCGCTGAGGTAAAACATCGCGCTCATGCCTAGTTACGCGTTATAGACACTCTATTCCACTCTCGCTGGGTAGCACGAAGGCAAGTTTATGATTACTCTGGATTTGGTTCTCGAATTTTATGATTGATATGGCACGTTATTCAAATTAAATATTAAGCTTGTAAATTTGTTTTTTATGTGAATTGGGTGATCTTTATGATGGTTTTTATGACACGTAATTATAAATTTCTACTGCTTTTAAATTCGGCTATATTCATGATTTTGTGACTTTTCTGATCGATATGGCTGTGATTGCTCTGTCCAAAAAGACCAGAGCAATGATATTTTGCATTAATTGTACGTTATAAAACTATTTAACCATCTTAAAAAAAGGAGATTCGCAGTTCGGCCTGTATGTGTGTATGAATGTTTGTCCGCGATTATCTCGCGTTTGGCTGAACCGATTTTGATGCGGTTTTCAGAAAAGTGTTAGTTTTATTCTGGGAACGGTTTTAATATAATTATAATTACACGAACCGTCTCGAACACAGACTTGATGACTTCCAGCCTCCCGAACAAGCCGGTTTACGAAGAGGCTATAGTACCATAGACCACATCCATACGCTGCGGCAAGTTATACAGAAGACCGAAGAGTATAACTTGCCATTATGCTTAGCGTTTGTGGACTATGAGAAAGCCTTCGATTCGGTGGAAACATGGGCGGTACTTGAGTCACTCCAGCGATGCCGTATTGACTATATCGGTACATCGAGGTGTTGAAGTGCTTGTGTAATAACGCCACCATGTCGGTCTGAGTACAGGAGCAGAGCACGAAGGCGATTCCATTGAGAAGAGGCGTAAGACAGGGGGACGTTATCTCCCCGAAACTGTTTACTGCCGCAATGGAAGACGCTTTCAAGCTCCTGGAATGGCAAGGACTTGGCATCAACATCAACGGCGAATACATCACTCACCTTCGGTTTGCCGACGACATCGTAGTCATGGCAAAGTCGATGGAGGAACTCAGCATGATGCTCGATGGCCTCGACCGAGTTTCACAACGGGTGGGCTTGAAAATGAACATGGACAAGACGAAAATTATGTCAAATGCCAATGTTGTGCCCACCCCAGTCTCTGTTGGAAACGTACTCGAAGTTGTTGACTCATACCTATATATCTACTTAGGACAAGCAGTCCAGTTAGGTAGGTCCAACTTCGAGAAAGAGGTCAACCGCCGAATCCAACTCGGTTGGGCAGCGTTCGGGAAACTGCGCAATGTCTTTTCGTCTGTCATACCTCAGTGCCTCAAGACGAAAGTCTTCAACCAATGTGTGTTACCAGTGATGAGTTACGGCACCGAAACGTGGTCTTTCACTATCGGCCTCATCTCAAAGCTCAAAGTCGCTTAACGAGCTATGGAGAGGGCTATGCTAGGTGTTTCTCTACGTGATCGAATCCGAAATGAAGAGATCCGTAGACGAACTAAAGTCACCGATATAGCCCACCGGATTAGCAAGCTGAAGTGGGAATGGGCAGGCAGTTGCTCGCAGAGCAGATGGCCGATGGGGTCGAAAAGTATTAGAGTGGAGACCACGGACTAGCAAGCGCAGCGTAGGACGTCCACCAGCAAGGTGGACAGACGACCTTATAAAGGTTGCCGGAAGACGCTGGATGCAGGTCGCTTCCAACCGGTATATGTGGAGATCAAAAGGGGAGGCCTATGTTCAGCAGTGGACGTCCTATGGCTGAGATGATGATGATGAACGGTTTTAATATATAAAACTAATGGATATCTTGTGACATTACCCACATACATCCATTTTTTGCTGACTTGTATTGTAGATTTTCAAAGACACCGATTTAATTGAATATCTAAACTAAAAGAGAAAAACAAAAAAAGCTTTTTGAAAATAAAAGGAACCGACTTGAAAACCAAACACAAAAAAGTATAAAATAACTTTTCTTTCGGAAGTCGGATGGCCATAGTCAGTGAAATAAAAAACAAAGCCACCGACTTCCGGAAGAAAAGGTATCACTTACATGTTATCTTGTTACACGTATACCAACTGAATATGACTAAAAACGCCAAAACTAATAATTTTTTATCAATATTCTTTTTTTTTTTAAATTGGTTTGACCATTTATGATCGCTCTGGCACCAATTATGATTGCTCTGGTCGCGAAATTTTTTGAACTTAAATATTTCCGTATCTGTTAGTGTAAATTGAAAGCCAAAAGTAAAAATATACTATTTGAATATCATACTTTTTAATGAGATACATAATTACCGTTAAATATCAATATCTGAAAAGCACCAGAGCGATCACATGAATACGCCCGTTTTGGAGATCCACCCAAAAAATCTGCTAAAAATAATTATGTAGAACACAAAAATGACAACCCGCGATCATGGCGCTTGCAACAGCGTCGAAATATCGAGAATAAACAAATATTTAATCGCGAAAGATATCCCGTAAGTGACATTTTAAATTTAGTAACAAACCGTGATAGCTTAAGACAGTAATTATGTGGATTACACACATGATTTTCAAATAAACATATCCACATTAACACTATCCAGTCATTACATATGTCATCTATTATGTTGTAAAAGTATAGTCGTTAAGTGGTCGTCACCTGCGTCGCCAACGCCTTAAGCAGGTCATAAGAGCCCTTATAAGGGACGGGGCGATGACAGCCCGACTCAATATAATGCTTACACCTGTGCCCATTACATGTCGCGATGGAAATCACGTTTCAACGATAGGAAGAGTGATAAGGGATAACTTATAAACGTGACGGTTTAAGGGTTATTAGTAGTTCAAGATGTGTTATGAAATAAGTTGTTTTTTTTTCTTTGTGCTTTGTTGAAAGGTTTTTCGTGAGGGTATTTTATGTGGGTGTCTATTCTGATTTGTGAAGAGAAGGTATTGTGTGAAGAACGGTGATATTCATATTGAAAATATTCTAAGATATCGTAGGCTGAAAAGCTAGATATATTTTGAAGAGTGAAATTTTTATTTTCAGCCTTACTTTTCTTTTCTACTAAACTCGATCCTCTCTCAATTTTTAGGCCGCTTCTCAAATTCTTCCTGCTATTTACTGAAGAAAGAATAACCAGTATTAAAATAAGTATATCCTAATACTATAAACGCTCCGCTAAATAATGAAAAAAAAAATATTTACTACGACTCAAGTCTCTTAGCAACAGAAAATAGTACTTATTAAAAAAATAAAAAACAGACTAGGAAAAGAACAGTGAAAGCGTTTTCATGTCGAATTTGATTTTATGTCTACCAGAGCATACAAAAATAATAAGTGTTAAGTGTTGTACCTTCTTCCTGGTAATACTTAAAAGCGTGTACGAGAAAGGACATTACACACAAACCTACAAATCCCTATTTTTCGAAATGACGGAAACGATTTTAATGGAACTTCATACTTATTAGCACGATACATAGGTCTAAAAATTTAAAAGACAACATTTTCGAAAAAAATGTTTGCATTCAAATTAAAAAATCCGTCTTTTAAATAACACATTTCTAAAATCTTTTCTTTTTTAGACCTACATAAGATGTAAAAAGTTAGTATTTAATTATTATCCTGCTTTTTGTGAAGTCTCATTATTTTATTGGCTTGATTATTATTTGTAAGACATACCGTACGGCGAACACCCCTTAACAAGCTTACCGTTTGATATTATTATATCTACCGACAGTCTTGGCGTAGCCACGACGAGGAGTACTTGAGAGGTTTCGCGAAGGAAACAACCTTATTAAGAGGCTACATACGGCGACTACGATCGTAAACATTTAATCAAGATTATGATGCAGTACACAATACGTTTCAGGGATAAGAATACACATCTTATGTATTCTTGATGACATCGTAAAGATGGCTTAGGAATTATTATTGTTTGGCGGCAATAGCTTTTAAAACATGACGCGTTTATGGCGAGAACTTAGACTGGCTGTTATACCAATTTTCATTAAAACCAAATAAGTGTTCTGTGCTAAAACTAACCGACTTATCATGATAAACAAGAGACTGTTACGACCTAGCATTACTGCTGAGCTTAGAGTCCTGTCTCCGATTTCTAGGTTTGTTAATATGTGTCATTTGGCTTTGGAAACCAGCATAAAGCTGTAGGTTTTGCATCTGATTAATCTTCGGTAGTGCCAGTTTCTCATCCCATCAGACAATGAGAGTGCAAACACACTTGTATTACAATAATATCTTCCACACTTCAAAATGGCTAGCTTCTACTTATACTCGTATTGGCCGATATAAGGACAATCCGTCTGAAGGATTGTTGTTATTTCATTAGATGTTGGTAGACCAACAGCCAGACGGGTGGACGATATTCTGAAGATCATGGGTAAAAAAAACTGACTAAGACGCATACTCGTATCAGGGAAATATGACACAAAAGGAACAGTGGCTAAAACAAGGCTGCTAATAATGATGATGATGATGAACTGACTCATAAAATGAACGTTGAAACGGGTGAGCACTGTTCAATTTTCAACCCTCGACTCAACGCTAATGGTTGATATTCCAGCAACACTATAATAACGCCTACAATTACTGAAAACCGAGACTAATTTAACAATGAAAATACAAGAAAAGGAAAGTCTGGGTCATGTTTAATATTACAATTTGGAGATGGCGTCTGAATTCAGAATCCCAAGAGGCAACGTCAAGTTTCAAAGTCAGTGTAGACTTTTTTAACACACTTTTCTAAAACGGCTTCCCCGGGGACTTCAAATCGACGCTTAGATAAGAAATGTCTGACAAGGTTGAGTAATGTAGACTAGACTTATGGACACTAAAGTGACAAGTTCGTCCCTAAGCGTTCATTTACACGAACGACAGCGAAACGACAAAATGCGGTCGGGCTGACGTTGGGTAAGAATAGTCGCAACAGCTTGCGTTGCCTTGCCGTTAGTCGGTGCGTTGACGAAACGTTTGTGCAATTTGGCTGACCGCAAGATCACGGTGTCGTTTATGGTTGCGTTGACGTTGCGACGTGTTTTTGAGAGCCGATGGCCATCAACGGGGCACCTAACCACATTCCGTGGCTGTGACTGTGATATATCCAATATAAAGACCCAGTAACCCTTTGTGTGGGGAGCCAAGAGGACCTCATGCACATCACTTAAATCAACAGGGCAGTCCATATTAAATACTTACATAAGCATAATGAGTAGCCTCGGCCTATATTTACTAAAACATTAATGTGTGTTACGTGTTACGACATGTTTCACGCCTTGCTGAGTAAGTGCTTATTAAGTACTTTGTGAATCTCTCTAAATACAACAAACAAACATAATTTACCTAAATGAAAACCTGAAATCATGAATTATGTATATTATACAAACTAACCAACTTTTGTAGCGTCTCGGAAAAACTCGACACCTTAGAAATATTTTCGTTTTAGAAACCATAAAATTGAGGAGGAAAATTAAGACAGATTATACAGGTTAACTGAAGACAAGTGGTTTAAGACTGTACTTAACACAAAACCCCTGAAGGCTCATTTAATTAAAATCATACCTTCTTGACTGAACCTAAACATTTATAAAGCTAAATTAATATACGAATTTATTTGCCTAGCCTTTTCCTAATTAATTTTGGGTCGGCTTCCAATCTAAGCGTGTGGTATTTTACATATACCGACTACCAATCTGACGTCCACACTATAGTTGTCGGATAAAAAGGATTGGAAACCCTGATTGTCAGATTTCTCGGCATCAGGACTACTTTTAAAAATTTAAGAGCCTTTGTGAAAACAACAGTGAAAATGCAAGGCTCAATGTGCTTTTCAAAGCATCGAGGGTTCTCTGTATAAATAGGAATGGTCACCCTTTAAGAGCGCATATTCTAAAAGTTGGCAACGTCGCAAATGGTTGTCAAATATTAATAAGTTTTAATTAATTTAGCATTGTTACTGTATGAAAATAAGAAATATGGCTCTGTAGTGCACTAAAAAATAGATAAGGGAATGCAATATTAATATTGTAACACCGTATATATAGTTTTAAATGTAAAAAAAGCATTTGGGTACTTTCCAAATGCCTTATAAATACCTGAAACGGTTACAAAATCGAATTTAGCGTTTTAAATGCATTCCTATATCAATTTTTAGTGCCCTACAGAGCCATATTTCTTGTTTTCTAGAAAATTTGCCAAATTAATTAAAAGTTGTAAATATTTGACAGCTTATTGCGACGTTGCCAACTTTCAAAATATGCGGCCTTAATGGGCCAGCATGCGTTGCTAAGGCTCTAAGATCTCGGCTCTTAGTCAAATTATTATACGACAGAAGAAATATTATACTTTTTGCGCAGCACTGTAGTTGGGTAAAATGTTCACCGTCCATAAAGAAGTCCAATATATTGAAGAAATATCGAAAAATACAGCAACGTCGCCGTCGATCCGCTAGTTAGGTACCCATAAAACCGAGACCGCTCCACTAGAATAAGTAAATATTTTTCAAAAGTAAAGCCTCCGGGGAGTCAAGAGAAATAGTTTTATTGATGTCTTCGTGAACGGCGTCGCGAAGAATTTACTTTTCATTACGATAGAAGTTTGTTCGCAAACAGTTCAACACTCGTGGCCGACGGTGAACGCAAAAAATAGTCAGCTACTTATGTGAGTTGTGTAGTGCTTCAGTTGATAAACATAAGTGACTGGAGTAGCTCGCGTGCGCTAACATGTTCAACATGAAGGAATATATCGAACGAGTTGTTTGTGCACAAAATAAACTAACAATTTATTGTCTTAACTACTGATAGGAAGACGATAATTTACTTTGAGTCGCTTTGCTGTAGTAACAAATAAAACGTAGTTGGGAAATGTTTATTAAAAAAATATACTATACTTTGAAGATGAAAGCTACCATTCTGAAAAGTGCCAAAGGAAATTTTACAGTCACAATTTTACGAAATATCTCCTCGCAAATTGCCTTATGGCTAATGGCGTCGCTATATCACGAGTCCTGAAGGCAAAATAAAATTATACAGGTTTTATAGCGTTCGTAGGCGCAGTGTCCCCGGGGGTGTTAAACAGACGCTTTACTACGGACCCCTTATGTCGACGTACGCGCTAAGTCCTCACAAAAATCTTTGTCCACTACACATAAATTGATTTGCGATGCGAACCTGCTATATTTCTTCAAGATAATAAACTTTAGATCTTGAGATAAACTACCACGAGGACGCTTCGGACCCGTATAAGTTTTGAATTACTGAATGGTATGCTAAAACTGACACTGATTACTAGGTTTTTGTGTTATATAAATACGTTTTATTTCAAGTTTAGGTAATTTAATTATTTCAAACGAGACACCATAGAAAATGCATTAAATTTACTTTTATAAAATAAACTAGGGAAAAAATACAAACTCCTGTGTGTCATCAAATAATGAGTAAGCAAAATGTTTTCACACAAACGTAACTTTGAAAGTGTACAAACTCGCCGTATAGGTAGGACAAACTGATATTACAAGTTTTAAAGTAAATCATTTTTATAAGACCCTTACGGCAGCTTACGATAAAATGGCCGCGTCTCAAAATTGTAAATGTATTGTCCCAATGTGGTGCACAGGCTTTTCTCATTAAAGTTACTGGTAACTAAGCTAAAAAAGGATAATTACTTTAATTACCATACTCTTAGCTGTGCCTAGATATAGGTTTTTTTCTACCAGGAGATCAGACCGTATAGTAGATTACAAAAAACATTCAAACATGCAATAAAAGTACAGCTTTCAAGGCACTCGAGACACTGTCACAGATACTTTTAGAAATAAAGAGATCGTCCACAATAAAGGACAATGGTAGAAAATCACCACAAATTCTCGTCACAACCTAGAGTGGATACAGTGTGGTTATAATAAAAAAAATCCCTTTAGACAATTTTCCATTATCTGGGCGTCCATTGTGAGGATCCAGTGGTCAGCATTTTATGGTTGGACGCAGTGTCGTCGTAACTTCTTATTAAACCGCCGGGGACGCACCGACTTGCCTCTAATTGATTTAGAGACCTCCAAGACCGTGACACTACGGTTTTCTTTGTTTACTTTATACTTCCAAAAGGTTTACTTTAACTTTGAAACTTGACGTAATGTAAATGGACGCCAAGTTTGACTGTTATATGTTAAACGGTCGCGCTGAGTTATTGGAGTAGGTACTTAGCTAACTATCGGCTACATCTTGTTATTAGAACGAACGCTTTTTAATACAAGTAGCTTTATGTTAATTTAATATTAGAAGTTTAATATTAGTTTAACAATATTTTCTCTTTAATGTACCTATAACATTGCCAGTTTGTTAACTTGTTTTCTTTAATGTGTATCTAATAAAAAGTATTACTTAGTAAAAGTTACTGAATAGCTTATTCATACACAAACAAACGAAATAACAACGAAATGTAGTAATTAAATCTAACTGCGTTTGAAGCAGTACTTTTCTAATATTTCACGGGTAAATTTTCATTCAAAATGTCAAATATAATCCAGCTGACAGCTAACCGTATAATTCTATATGAAAAAACAACCTACAAATACGCACATAAAGAAACAGTCGAACACAATGAAAATGAAGCAATTAAAATTTCATAGCGACCGACACGCCATCACACTATAAGTTTTTATTATTTTGCAATTACAAAAGCGGATTTTATAGCAAAAAAAGCTGCCACATTCTCGACGTCAGAGCTTAAGTCAACTTTTGTTCTGAAACTAGTTTTATTAAAGCTTTTAAGACGTCCCCAAGCTCACTAATTGATTTAACAGCCTCGACATGAAGAATTTAAGGCTCGCTTAACACGCGACTCTCGTCATTAAGTTACAAAAATTAGTGACGTGAACACCCGCCTCTGCGACCATGCATAAAGGTTACAAGTCCAATAAATAAACGCCGAAAAACTTAAGGTGAGTTAATTTGATAAAAAGAGTTTACCGCGCGAGCAACAATAGTTATTTGTTATGCAAGGCTGCAAAGTTGATTTTTGGCGCGAGTACTTGAATTGAAAACTGAGCGAGCGAAGGATTCTAAGATTGAACCGCGAGAGAAACGAGCGGTTCAAATATAGAATCCTGAGCGATGCGAAGTTTTCAAAGGTACGAGACGCAGAAAAACTTTGCTGCCGAGTGCAACACACAACTTTTCACCTCACACAGCGAGGAAATGCAGTGGGGGCGGACCGCCTGCCAGTGCAGAAAAGTATAAAACAATTGAATACAAGACGTGTTCGAATTTTAAACAACACTTTGTGCTCTAGAGCACAAAATGGAGTTTTGCGCTCAGATTTTGAATGAGAAATAGAATCTTTCCGAGCGGGTGAGGTGAAAAAGGCATTTAAACGCAAAGGAAGCAGAAAACGACGGAAGAAAAATGAATGATTACAGCAAAAACGGCCATCAAAACGAATGATAAACGAGCTTAATCCGAGCCCCATCCTTGTTTTATTACCGCTGGACGATTGTAAAAACGTATTAGTGGGCGGCGCCACAGAACCGGGGGTCCCAACGACGATCTATGACACTTTACTTGACCTTTTTATATCCAATAGAAGGCGCAGGCGGTAATTTATTGAACCTTTATTACCCAAAAATACAATCAAATCAATGATAATAAAAGTTGTTTTCGAATATTAGATAAGTGGATTTCCACTTTATTTTGATGAACAATAATTGTGCCTCGAACTCCATTATTACAGTAATTATTTTGATGATTAAAGAAATCCATTTTCGTAATGATAAAATCATGAAACGAAATTCTTAATAATCCATGTTGCATTGCTGTATGTGGCTACAAAGTGGCAGAAAAATAAAATGGCTTACCGCTACTTAATTGTAAACTGACGAACATCGTTATTAAGATCAAGTACTAAACCGTAGAAATGTCTAATGGATACCTGAATCCACACCTTTCTTATAGCTCCCATGCTAGTGGGTAGACACTTCAGATCACCACCACGTTCTCCTTTCATCTCGTCCACGTTCATTATTATATCTGTGGTTTCTATTCTCAGCACCGCGGCAGCAATTGAGCTACGGTTTGTCATAATTACATTTTCAACTTTATGTTCGGCAGGACTATTGGCTAACTTGATAGTCACTGACCAGCAGTTGTCAACTGAGCTTGGATGGTTTGACACCTCTGTATTTAATCGACTGTTATGAGACTAAGTTGAGGAGTGCCTCAAGAGCGTTAGAATAGTTGATTTTAGGGAACATTATCAGTTTCATTTCAAATACAAAACCTTTTGACAGCTATTTGATGTTCACCAGAGCAAGTGATCATCATTTGCACGGTCAACAGAGGTACGCAATAGCCCCGCTGGAGTATAAAGAATGACCTCTATCTATCAAATGCAGTGTCAAATGTCACTTCGAGAATACGTTAAGGAAAAATTAAAATACTTTTTGAAAATATTTTTTACCGTTACTTATTTATGAATGTTATTTTCATACGATTACCTATTGATAAACAATAGAGAGATGTCTATCAATAAAAAGAGTGTCTAATTGTTGTGCAATCAGTTTGGTTCATATCGTGGACAACTGTCGATATTACAGTTTCATAAGGTTAAGGTAAGATATTTTATGTACGAGTATAATTAGTTCTGAAACTCTAAAAAGTTTCAGTCAACATTCAAAACCCTTTTCGTGTAGGAATCGTCACTGAAGAGAAAATAGTAAAATTCACAGATTAAGGGCTTCACACACAGCAGCTATAATGTAAAGATGTACATTATAGCACGATACATCTCATTACATCTTTCCATAGAGATTCGAAGATGTAAGAATATACATTATACATGTCGTGTGTGGTCTCCTGACGATTTCTATGGAAAGATGTAATGAGATGTATCGTGCTATAATGTACATCTTTACATTATGGCTGCTGTGTGTGAAGCCCTTTAGGTTCAGGTTGACCCAACTCGCTAGTTAAAACCTGTACGTCGGTAAAAGGAAGAGCTCATTAAACCTTCTGGGGTTTCTTGTGAACACGATATTAACAGCTGATGGGAGGGCTAATTTCCGTGATACTAACCTAGCAGGGAACTGGAGGAATTTGAATCAAATGTTTGTTAAAAATACGTACCTCATAGATAAATGATTTTAGAGCTGCACTATTTCCACTATTCACAAAATCTAATTGTCTATTTACTCAATTAACAGTAATCGTGAACTAACTTCAATAAAAATATTATTACGTGGACGAAAACAAAAGACAATCAAATTGGTGTCACAAACACTTTTTTCTTTTTATTCGAAAATTTTACGGCCAGTGTCGAGTTTCATTTTATTTGAAACTTTTTCTAGAACACTATTATAATAAAGCCATTAAAATTCAAAAAACTAGATGACATTTCAAATGTCTAGTCTACACCATTTTGTGTTTTCTCTTTTTATATTTTTATAGCTATGCATTTGAACATCTGTAAGTAGGCATCATAAAATGAATTATTATGATTGCGTGCATTCTGAAATACCGTAACACAAAGCTTTGAAAAAAATTAATAAGTATCATTCTTTTGAAAGACCTAAGTTTTTAACTGGCTGATTTTCTCAAAAAATATTGTTCAGTGGCCATTTATTATTTTTTTCTTTTCATACTTTATGGCTTTTATCGTTTTATTGCCCTATTTCTGCCAGTATCCATGTATTTTATTGCAAATATTTATACAATAAAACCTTTTTAGCAATAGCGAACCTATGAAATGATTAGTGGTTCGAATGTTGATATTTCATACAAATGTGTTATCTAGATGATTAAAGCAAATGTAAATTTTCTTTTACAAAATATGTGTAAACAAAACAGTAAAGGCTTTACCGTAACTGGTACAATAAAGAATTTTAATGAAATACTCCTAAATGTAGCCGGAACGATAAAATCGTCTGGGTTAAAATATTATTCTCGGAAGCCATAAAGAAAATTTTATTTAATGAAGATAAGATTTCTAGAATTAAGACAAAGTTTCTTAGTTGTTGAAATAAGCCCCGTTGTAAACCGTAAATACTTTGTTATTCCAGCTTAAGAAATTAGATTTAGATAAGTAGGACCTTTGTCTTTTTTCAGCTCACACGCTCTATTTAATTGGAGAAGCCATTACTTGTATTAGCAGCATTTTTATAATATGATATTAATGTCTACATTGTTTTTATTAAAATATACTAGTATTAAAATATACTAGTATTTTATATTTGGCGTCTACCTGGGCGACCTACAGACCTATGCAGCAACAACACAACGGTAATAATTATATTGACCAAATAAAATAGTTAAAAGGATAAGCCTGGCCGTATACATCAGTTTTCCTGATCAGGAATCCTGATCCGTTTTGTATACACAGTGAATACATACAAATGTGTGTGCATGTCACACACATTTGTATAACTTCCCGTACAAATTTCGAGAAACGGATCACGATTCCTGATTAGGAAAACTGATGTATGCGGCCAGGCTAATAAGTTATTATTCTTTACTTCGGTTAGTATTTCTATTTTCAAATCTTATCACAACCTATAATAAAACTGGCAACATTTTAAACTGTTCCATCAATATTCTTTTTACTAAAAGTTTCTATTAAACCTTCACTTGTTTTCCTCTTTACACCCCGATCAATCTTATCATACTTTTAAGAATGGAACGTAGAAAATGGCGCGCGATAACAACCGTTCAGTTCTGTGTAGTTGCTTCAGAGGTGTCATTAAAGGTATTTTAAACCAAGGTAAAATAGGAGAAGGTATTGAATTCGAGATAAGGGAAGAAAAGATATTAGAGGAGAAAGTTTGAGTTTTTTTATTAACTTGTTTAACTTATAGGTGAGAACTCCCCATAAACTGCCATATTTCTTGTTGTATCTTTGACTGCCCCCATTAATTTAGTCTTGACCATCAAAGGATGGCTCATTAATGAAACATTCTTTATTATTTGTAAGAGTGTAGACTTTCAGGCGCAGGGATTCGTTTGATCAGGGAAATAACACAACTCTTGAGGCTTCTTGAAAAACACTTTATTCTTCTGACACAATTGTTCTTGTACACAAAGCTTCTTATTCACTACACAATATTGCTTCTACACAGGGAGCTTGCTTAGGAGACTTCTTTTCTTCACGGCGGACGAAACTGGACTACACCGTGGTCTCCGTAGTAGTCGCGGCGCCCCCGCCAGGGGGCGCGGCTGGCGGGTATGGACTTAGTCCGTGTTCCCGCGGGATCGGGGTGTTGTGCCTGCAGCAACAGGCACACGCGCTGGGGTGGCGTATAGCCGTAGTAAAATCCTACGGGCGCGCGTGCTATGTGACGCGCGCCAGGTTGTGTGGCTGCACATCGTTGCTTACAGGCGCGCCACGACACTGTCGGCAGTGCCGCTTGCTTCACTGCGCCCCGGCGGTCCGCCCCTGCCAGGTGAGACCCCCAGTTACCTGGGGGAGGCCCGGCAGAGAGCGACCAGCGACAGGGACGCAGGCTTACGGCGCACCTGCAAGGAAGAGTGGCTCTCGCCTGCCCCGTTTTCCAGAGCGAGCCGGTAGCGGCGCAGGCAGAGAGCCGGTGGGTGAGTATGAGCGGCATTGTATTGCGTAACACCGCTCATGTATGCGAGTGAGAGGCGAGCCCGTAGTCGCACAGTCACCGCGTGAGTATAGCGCTTGTGAAGTAGCGAGTGTCAGTAGCGACGTGCGCCGTGCCTATATTAACTTAGCACACGGCGCACGTCATGTATGTCATGCATGCGGAGTAATTTTGTTGAGCAAGTCGCGTGTAGCCGGGGATGCGACTTACCCGGTGTCGTCAAATCCGGTGGTGGGCGCTGATCTTCAGGCGGAGGCGGAGAGAGGGGCGGCCCAAGGCCCTATAGGGCCGCGGATGTCCGATGTGCTGTCCCCGGCGGGCTACTCGTTGCAGAGAGACAGCAACGTCTGGAGCCCGTCGAGGACAAGGTCTTCAACTTCCTGCCCCTGTCTGATGGCCCTGAGCAGGTCCACCAGCAGCTTGACGGCGCAGGCAGTAAGTTTTCTCTTTCGGCACTCTTCCGAGGGAGTGCCGGCGGCGTCTGGGTCACGGCGCCGCTGCTGAGTGCGGGCGCCGGTGGTGCTTGAGGGGGCGGCTCTGGACGCCTCCGGGAGTCGGGCGGCTTGGGCGGGCTTCGAAGCCTGCCTGTCCCGTTTGTTACCGGCGCCAGCAGCGGCGTCGGCGGGCTCCGCAATGGGGCCCTTTTTTGCCTGCGCCTGTACAGGGGCAGGGTCCTCTTGTGTTGGGGGCGCGGGGGACTCGGGCTTACCTCCCTTCCTTCCCCCGCGCTTTCGGTTCCTCCTCTTTCTCCGCCCCGTGGCGGGAGCGTCCTTTGTGGTGGGCCCGTTGGCTGCCGCCATCAGCGTGGCGCTCGGGGCCTCGTGGTCATCGGCGTTGGTAGGTGGCCGGCGCGGCTGTCGCGTGATGGCGACAGTGCCCGCCCGCCTGTTCTTGGCCTCCCTTTGGAAGACGGGGCAGCCGCTACTGCACGCCGGGTGGGCACCTGCACAGTTTGCGCAGGTGGCCGGCTCCGTCTTGGGGCGTGGGCAGTCGCGAGCGGCATGCCCCTCTCCACATCTGACACAGACGAGCGGGCGGTGACACTGGTGCGAGCTGTGTCGAAACTGCTGGCACCGGTGACACTGGGCGGGCCCACGTTTGCTCCGCCACGCCTCGATACGAACACCACGCATGTTTAGAAACAGCGTGGTGTCGTAGATCCGCCTGAAGTCGGTTGTCCTCTTGATGACCGCATGGAACAGGCAGCCGGGACGTCCGTTGCGCGCATTGATGTTGCGCACATACTCCGGCTGAAATTCCATGCGGTGGAGCTCCTCAGTGATGTCGGCGACGTCCGTGTCCGCCGGCAGGCCCCGAATGGCCACCTTCACGCTCCGCTCCGCAGGCGGCGTGTAGGAGAACCAATGTAGGCCGCTCTCCTTCTCTTGGTCCGTGAGGTAACGCTGGACCACCCTGTACTCCTCTCCGCTCTCGGGGAGGAAACGAATCCCCCCCTGGTAAGGCCGAGCGTTAGGCGAGTGGCCCAGTTTTTCCCTCAGGGCCCGAAAGTGAGCGGCCCAGTTTGGCAATCTTTCTACCACCAGCGGAGGGTAGCGAGGCTGCTTCTTGGTGGTGGTGGCGGCGGTGGCGGTGCCCGGGCTCCTAGAGGAGTTGGGCTGGGCACTCACCATGTTATCCGGGGCGGCAGCAGCGGCGGAGGCCGCGTCACGTCCGGGGGTCGTCACTGGCGAGTGGCGGGCCGCCTCGGCGTACGTAGGCGAGCCGGCTCCGGCTCGACCGCGCGGTTCACGCTGCGGGAGCGGGGAGCCGGCGCACATGCGCTTCGCCTCTTCGGTGGCCTCGTCATCTGAGCTGCGAGGGCGACGCTGGGCCCTGGCCTCAAGCAGCTGCTCAAGTTCGTGGCCCAGGTCGTACTCCTCCTGCGAGTAGTCCATGGAGTGGTCGGCCACGGAATCGCCCGACCGCAACGAGAGGTCGCTCGCCTCTCTCGACGAGTAGGGCGTCATCGTGGCCGGCGAGTCCTGCGCTGACATTCGCGGCGGCGTCGGGGAGAACAGTCCCATAGGGGCCGCGGCAGCACTTGGAGCTGGGGTTGTTGCCGGTGCGGCGGCCGAGCCTGCCAGCATGCGGCGTGGGGCGGGCGACGCGGTGCGTCCGGCGCTGGTTGACGCGGTCGCGGCCGCGGTGCGTGCGCGGGGTTCGGGGCGCGCGGTGCTCGCGGGCAAGGGCGCGGCGGCCGTACGGCGGGGCGCGGCAGGGGTGGTGGGAGGCTTCTCGCGCGCCGGGCGCGGCTGGGCCGGCGGCGGTGCAGGCGGCGCGGCTGCCGGGCGGGGCGCGGGTTGCTGAGGCGCGCGTGCTGTCGGAGCGGCAGCGGCGCGGGCCTGGGTTGTACGCGCGGACTGCGCGCGAGTTAGACTCCCGGCGGGCCCCGGGGCCTGGATGGGCACGGGACGAAAGGCCGGGGGGCGGACAGGGACCGCCGGCTGGCGACCCAACGGCGTCGGCGTCTCGCGCGCTGATGACGTCGTCGTCGGTGGGCTGGAACCGGCTGGTCTTGTTATAGGTGCGGCTGCACCTCGGCTGGAGGCGGCAATTGCACCGGGAGATCGACGTGGGGCGCCCGGCGGCGTGGCCCCCAGGTATGGGAGCGACGTAGCCCGGCCCTCCGCGTGGTCCGGTGGTGAGCTGGCGTCGGGCTCCAGCGAGCCACGGGCGCCTGGCTTCTTTTTCGGCTTCATCGTGGCGAGGGACTCCGCGACCGCGACGGCGCACAGGCGCCGGGTGGCGAGGTGTGTCCCCCCCTGTGCACGCACGAACACTAGGCACTCGCGCAGGCACAACGGAGGCACTTCACAAAAAAGGCGGTCCGGGCGGATAAAAAGTTTTTCCCCATGTACCCACAAGTGGGTTGAGAAATCTGCACTCTCTCACTGGGAACTAAACTTGTTGTGGCGTCCTCGAGCCGATCCACAACTACACCGTGGCGCGCAACTGCCCCTCTTTTATTCTCTCGAGCGCAGGCGGAACGCGTGGGAGGACCGCGCCCACACGTCTTTCTCGCTCTAGCCAATCGCCTGCGCCCCGTGCTCACACGCACACATAGACGTTGCGCACCACGCTTTCCTTGTTCGTCTGTCGTTCAGAGTACATTTTTTACAGTTTACTTATGCGAAAGCTTTTCTAATTTACTTATTGGACAATAATCATCAGAAACTTAACTAATTAAAAGTGGACAATAGTCTAAAAAAGGGTGTAAATGTGTAGACAAGTAGTAAAAGTTTAATTCGACTTAAAACTATACAAATTACAATCAAATTACACGCTATTTACAAATATTGTGGTAGGTTGCTGCACTCCACGACTGTGCTCCTCAACATCTCCACCCCCCGTATGAGGGTTCAACCGATCATACTATTATCAGTCGGGAGCACAACAACCTTTACAACGGGACGGCGTAGAGCCCCATGATTGGTTTTTACGTCTACCACTCTTATAATACCGTCCGCACCGGGGAAAACGTTTTGCACAATACCTTTCGACCACTGATTTCGCGTTTTGTTATCGTCCACTATTAACACCACATCACCAACTTTCACATTGGGCACGTTCGCCGACCACTTATTCCGGCGCTGTAGTGTTGGCAGGTATTCACGTAGCCACCGCTTCCAGAAGATGTCGGCCAGCGCATTCACCTTGCGCCACATACGGCGCGAGTCCTCGTCGAGCGCGTGACCTCGTGTGCACGGAGCATCTCCCGCGGCTGTACCCAGCAGGAGATGGTTGGGGGTCAGCACGACCGGCTGATCAACGTCGTCGCTTACGTAGGCGAGAGGCCGGCTGTTAATAACCAGCTCGGCTTCCAGGAGGAGAGTGTGTAGTACCTCCTCGCGGGGGGCGCGCTCGCGCAGCGTCGCCTTGAGTGCGTTTTTGACTGAACGCACTAACCTCTCCCAGCACCCACCCATGTGTGGGGACGCCGGGGGATTGAAATGCCAAGCAATGCCACGGCCAGTTGCTTCGCTCTCCACCTTTGAATGGTCCAGTTCACGAAGGGCGGCGCGGAGCTCTGAGTGAGCCCCGACGAAGTTCGTGCCTCGATCGGAGTATCCCAACTAGCAAAATAATCCTGGCATGCGATTAAAGAATGCTACCTGGACTTATAAAGCTCCTGAGAAGGTTTTGGTAGTTGCTACTACGCTTTTAACAGCATAAATACGTGCTGTTTTTACTCAAGTACGTTTTATCCGATAATTTGTACTTATATCCGTATATAAAACCATATTTCCTGACATATTTAGGATCAGGACTCCTATAAAAGCATGAAATAAGAGTAGTTACACTCAAGAGTAATTACTCCGGTAAGTTAGACTTATATGCGCCTATAAGATAACGTCTGCGGGCTATTTAAATCCTCATACTCTTGCAGAAGCATGTACCAGGAAGATATGGACTGAGGAGCAATTGCTCTTGTTATTTTTACTTTTAGCCTCATATAAGCTAATATTTTGTGGCCAATATAAGTAAATTAAAGTTAAATCACTATAAGTCATTTATGTATCTGGTATGGTTCAACATAAGCTTAGAAGTAACTGTTAAATGAATTTCATATCCACGTTTTATGAATAATAAACACCAAGATTATAACAGCACTCGGTATGACAAAATATTTTCTGTATTATATATTTTTTTAGTTTTATCATATGCCGTTTTAAACCTAGACATATTTATAGGCTCTTTGGTCGTTTGACCCCGCTCTGGTGGGGCCCGCGGGTCCAAACGACCAAATGCGTTTTTGAATTGGTCGTTTGGACCCACTTTCAAAATTTGAGAATTGTACTAGCAAATAGAAAAGTGTCCTACCCCTACCAGTCTGTTCCGATTTTCGGTATACCGCTTGTCCAAGGAGATGGTGATGTAGAACGGCACATAACACACCTGATCAACTAGGGATGGATGAAGTCGCGACAGGTTACCTGAAGGAGCCCATATCTTAGAGCGCAGCAGCGGGCATTTACAGTTATTTCCTCCCCCCCCTGTCACGTGGCGTCACAGCGCTTTTCAAATAAACTTCACTGACCCCGTTGAAAAACATACCACCTTGAGCTTATGCTAGCCTAGTATTTTGGCAGGCCATTTAGAGTTACCTTACCCCCGCGCTGCGTGTCACGTGGCGCCAGAGCGCAAAACATACCACCTTGATCTTATATACCTATACTAGCCTAGTACTTTTGCTGGTTAGTAACATTCTATCAGTTTTTAAGCATAGCTGGAATATGAAGTTTTAACTTTTGAAAAATGCGCAGTACAAAGCGTCTCTAGGAGATATAGACACGGGTACATTATTGCATACCTTTATGCATTTTTATTTCGAGGAATTCTTTGAAACATGTTGAATATTCATCTTTTTAATTCATAGAAGCAAAGTTCGAAATAATCGCAGACGAAGTCGCGGGCAAAGTGCTAGTATTATGTTTAACTAAGGGCTAAACCTGTTGCACCACGTGCATTCCGCGTTACGTTTTTCTACACGTCTGTACTGAAACTTGAAATTAAATGTCATTTCGAACAGTAGGTCCAATCGACCAATGAAAAAATAATCAAAATCATGAATTGGTTCATTCATCCCGCGGGTCCCATCTGAGCGGGGTCAATCGACCAAAGAGCCTATTTATATTGGCATTCCACAGTAGTGTTATAGTCTAAGTAATCTCAAACAATCCTGGTTAAAACTCTTATGAAGCCACTTTTGCTTGTAACGACCAGTACAGGCGAAAACACGCTTTATATAGTTTTGAGAAATTCTATTGTAGGACTTGACATCAGCCATTTTGATTACAACAGTGTGACGACCGTTTTTCGAATTTTAGCGAGGGTTCCGGACATGGCACATTTAGAAAAAGTTAGAACTACGAAAGTACCAAGTCTATGAGCGATATTGAAAGTGAGGAAGAACTTTCGGATTATAACAAAAATTTAGAACTGTGTCATTCTATTAAAAACTGGGTTTACACTTCAATATTTCTCATTCTGCATTAAACTCTTTACTTAAAATTTTAAATATGAGATTAAACAATGTTTTGCCTAAAGATGCACGAACATTACTGGATACCAAGAAAGAAAATCTAAACATTAGTGTTTCAGCCCCAGTGCACTATTGGCACATCGGTTTGGTCAAATGTTTGAAAAAAATAAAATGACAATGTAAGAAACATTGTCATTTTATTTTATTTTTTTTAAGAAAAATTTCATTTACCAAATGAAATTTTTCTAAACATAAATGTTGATGGATTACCAGTTTTCAACAGTTCGAGTTTTGGCTTTGACAACCGGGACATATCTCAGATAACAAGAAATGTGTAACATTCCAAGGCCATTTTAAGTTCTTTAAAGATCTAAAATCTTTTTTGGTTAAAAATCGATCGATATCCAGGAACATCGGCATAGTCTTGTTTAAATCGTCAGTAACCTATTATATAATTAAGTTAAACAATGTTTAACCTAGCACGTAGGACAAACCTGTTTAAAAATATGTTTTTAACTTATCAATATAATATCAATCGATTTCATCTGGGCACATTGCGGAACCCTAATCGGTAACAATGGCGAATATGCTTCGGTTTTGAGATATTCCAATATAGAACCAACTGTACTTATATTGGTCCTATATTACACTTGGACATGCTAAAAATACTTATTTTAGCACTATGTTACACTTGGAAATGCTTACTAAGAAAATGTCGGCTGCCTTCATAATATTAATTTAATATTAATTAATACTAAAATGTAAATAAGCAAATTTCAAGAGGCGCTTTAAAATTGTAACCCAAACCACCACAGATTTCACAGAAAATTCATATTCCCCTATGAATAAGCTACCTACTATAAGACTAACAATAACTTTTTCTATTGTGGTTGACATTAATAAATTCTGATTCATATAAATACTTAAACACAAGAAGTTAAAAATATTTTCACAGCGCACAACAACTTCCGATAGTCTCTTCGACTGTTCTAATTATGAGCTTACAGCAGCATTTCTAGGAGCGTATTAATCAAATTTACTACTATAACTTACTTATATGGAGATTAACAGGAGTAATTGTATTGACGTAATTCTATTTAAGGAGCAATATGGGCGTAGATGGCATTTCAGCGGACTAATATAAATACGTTATAAGTAAAAGTAGACTTATAAAGTGGGCCCTTTTCGCGACTTATATGTGGATATAAGTCTCATATAGTCCTCGATAAATGTGGTTCTAGGATAGCATTAAAACCACTTTTTGCTAGTTGGGATATGTCAGATGGTCGCCCGCGGCGCGCAATGAGGCGCCGCAGGGCTAAAATCGCCGAGTCAGCGCTGAGGGATGATGCTAGTTCCAAGTGCACGGCGCGTGTGGCGAGGCATGTAAACAACACGCCCCACCGTTTCTCTCGTCGTCGCCCGATGGCCACCTCCATGGGGCCGAAGTAATCGACCCCGCAGTGTACAAAGGCCCTCCGCGTCACCTCCAGTCTAGCGGTGGGAAGGTCGCCCATCTTAGGCGTTCTGGGTTTCGCCTTTTCGTTTTTGCAGCGCTGACACGCCGCGGCGACCGCCTTGACAGACGACCGTAAATTCGTGATCCAGTATGATTCACGGATACGATTTACCACGGCCTCTTGGTTTGCGTGCATAGCCTCTTCGTGATAGTGTCGGATGAGACGGCGTGTGAGCTCGTGTTTGCCGTCTAGGATGATGGGGTGTCGCTCACCGAAGCTCAACTCGTCGCAGGCTCTCAGCCGACCGCGCACCCGTAGTAAGCCGTCTTCAAATATCATTGGGTCCAGTGCGCGTAACCTGCTGCTGGCAGGCAGCGGGCGAGCGTCCCGCAGCGCTGCGAGATCCGTCGCGTAGCTCTCCGCCTGCGCCAGACGCAGCAGGCGAAGTCTCGCCTCGTCGAGGTCGACAGCGGTCACGTCAGGGGACCGTCGTCGCTTGCGGCAGCGTTCTGTGAAAATTAATAGTCTAGCCACCACATATAGGGCTCGTGTCCACGTTGGCAGCCGGGCGTAAGTCAACACCGGCTCGGGGGAAGTGTTCGTCGCGTGCACCCGTTGTACCCGCTCCAGATCAGCTTCCACCACTCCGCCAGAATCGTCGCTCGCCGGCCACTGCTCCTGCGGACAACGAAGGAACGAAGGGCCCTCCAGCCACTCGCTACAGTTACCGGGCCAGTCTGACCGGGTGGCCTTGTCAGCCGGGTTCATCGTCGACGGAACCCAGCGCCAGTGTGACCTCTTTGACCTTGTATCTATCTCGGCTAATCGATGAGAGACATAACGTTGGAACTCAGTTGCTTCTGAGTTGATCCATTTTAGTACGGTCTTGCTGTCTGTCCATAAATATTTTTCCTGTATGGTAGCTCCTAACTCTCTTTGCACGGTGTCAGCTAATCTGCAAGCTAATACGGCCGCTTGTAACTCTAACCGTGGGATGGACACTACCTTTTGGGGGGCTACCCTAGCCTTTCCTATTATCATCGCGACGTCTCTGTCCCCGGAGGCGTTCGTACCTACGATGTATACCACTGCCGCGTAGGCAGATTCGCTCGCGTCACCGAAAGCATGTATCTCCAGGTGGTCTGTGTTCAACCCGTACCACCTGGTGACGGAGACGTCCGCGAGGGACTGCAGATTGCTCAACCACTGGAACCAACAGTGGGCTTCTGCTTCCTTTAGAGGTTCGTCCCAGCCTATGTTGGTTTGCCATATCTTCCTCATCAGGACCCGGGACTGAATCACGCACGGGTACAAAAAACCCAATGGGTCGAAGATAGACATGATAAACCTTAAGAACTCGCGTTTCGTGGGTACCACCCGCCCCTCAGTGATCTCTTTCGGCAAACGTTTGAAAGAGAGGTCGAAGGCCAATTTATCAGTTGCGGGTGACCACGTTAGACCGAGCGTCCGTTCAACGCCGTCTTCACCTTTATCTAATGACACCTTGTCTGGAATTTCAGCGCACAGTCTGTCGCGTAGCTCTTGAGAGTTCGTGACCCACCCCCGTATGACGAATCCGCCCTCGGCGTGGATTTGGGTCACGTCCTCGATTAATTGACTGGCTTGTGCGACTGACCATGCGCTGTCCAGACAGTCATCCATATAGTGTTTGTTGTGTATCGCCGCGACTGCACTCGGGTGCGTGTCTATGTACTTGTCAGCGTTTTTATTTAATACATAGATCGCTGAGGTCGGCGATGACACTGCTCCGAAAATCATCGAATTCATTTGATAAGTACTCGGTTCCTCGTCGCCCTTCTGTGCCCACAGAAATAGTTGAGCGCCGCGGTCCTGCTCTCGGATTTTAACCCGCAGGAACATATCGGCTATGTCTGCTGTAAAGGCGACGGGACCTAACCTAAATTTAAACAAGACCCCTAACAGCGGGTTCAGTAGGTCGGGTCCTGTGAGGAGTTGGTCATTTAATGATGTCCCGTTATATTTCGCGGCGGCGTCAAAGACCAAGCGCAGTTTGCCCGGTTTATTGGGGTTAGTGACCCCAAAGTGTGGCAGGTACCATACTGGCTCGGTGCTAACTCCGCCCTCTACTCGGCTCGCGTATCCCTCCGAGAGTAATCTATTTATTTGCGTCGCGTATGCCTCTGCGTAGACACTATCTTTCTCAAAGCGGCGCAATATGCCTGCCAAGCGATGGCGTGCGTTCACGTAGTTATCGGGTAATTGAGGGTTGTCCCTCCGCCACAACAGGCCCACCTCCCATGCTCCGTCCCCCGATTGACGGCTGGTGGTGTCGAGGATGCGCTTGGCGCGTTCTACGTCCTCGTGCTTGCGCGGCGTTTCTGATATGCCTATGGCTTCTAGTTCAAACTGTTTCTTCACTAGGTTGTGTAAGTCTACGTCCGAAGTTACAACACAATTTACTGAATGACTAGCGCGACTAACTGTACCTAGGGGTCCGTGCACGACCCAACCTAACGAGGTCAAAGAGGCTACTGGCTTACCCGATTTCCCTCGACGAGTCTCCCTGCCGATCAGCAGCTCCCAATTGTCCTGACCCAGCAGCAGCAAGGGCCTAGCTCCCTCCATCGCCTCGCAGCCCAAGTCACGTAGGTGGGCGTGCTCCGACAAGACGGCGGCGGGCACTGACTGAGCGGGTAAGTCCATATTCGCTAAGGTGCGACACTTAACTTGGTGTGTATGTCCGTTAGGTCCACGCACTTCTACGCACAGCACTCGCGACGCACTATCGGTTATTTCTTGTCCTCGCGCACTACGTATGGTTATGGGCACTCGCTTGCCCTTCGCGTTCCCGGCCAGAGAGCTGTCGATAAGGGACACGGTGGCGCCGTCGTCCAGTAGCGCGTAGCAGGGTTGCTCTCTTCCCTCGATGATGACGTGTACAGGGAGTATCTTGAGTAGCGCCTTTCCATTGTAGTCCCTCACGTTCGTGACTATCTCTGGCTTCTGTTGGTGAAGCAGCACGTGGTGCGCGTAGTTGCACTTGGTGCATTTCTTGCGGCGGCAGGTCCTTTTTGAGTGCCTCGCGCTTAGACAGTTGAAGCACAGTCTCTTTTCCTTGACGATTGCCCATCGGTCGTTCACCTCGAGGTCATTAAACTTCTTGCAGGTCACGATGGTGTGCTTCTCTTGGCACAGGTGACACTGCTCATCAGCGGTCTGGGTGCACGCGCCGTTCTCTCCGTTCGCGTGGACGTGCAAGCGCTGGACGTTTTTCATTGTCTTTGCCGGTGGCGCGCTGGCCCGAGGTTTGCTCGTTGTGACTGTCTGGCCGAGGTCCATTTGGGTGTAAAATGAAGAGGCGCGGGCTAGGTGACCGAGGAATTCTGAGAACATTTCCAAGCTCGGAGACACTCTCATGTCCAGGCCCCGGCTGTTTGACACTCCCATGGCAAAGTCACCGTATTGTGCGCGCTGGACGGGCGTGAGTTTGTTCAATAACTCGCTTACTAGTTGTGGATTGTTCATGTTCAGGTATCCGTTTGCCCGCACACTTTTCAACAGCGAAACACAATTCCTCACTGTACTGGAGAATTTTCGCAACTCGCGGCCGCTATCCGTTACTCTTGGCAATTCTCGAACCTTCTTGAGCGCGCACTCTAGTATTAAGTTGGGGTGCCCGTACTCTTCGTCCAATGTTTTAATTATGTCCAACGGGCTAGCCGATGCGCGTAACAAATCTTCGACCACCAGTCTTGCATCTCCTTGCAAAGACGTCTTGAGTCGAGCGAGGTTTTCATGTGGCTTGAACTCATATAATGTTGTGGTGTCGAAGTACATATTTTTGTACGAAAGCCACTCTGCCGGGTCGCCTCTGAACACCGGCAACTCGTACGCTTGTCTGGGTATCGGTCGCGGACGCGCAATGTTTGCGATTGCCTCTGCCAACTGGTCAATCTTCCTGTCCCGCGTTGTCCTGGTCCTGTCCGCTTCTTCAACACCCGTATCCCACTCAATCGGATCACGAGTTGGCGCGCGCGCGGTGCCAGCGTAAACAGTCGTGTTTGCTGCGTGTGCGGTGTCGCGAAACGGAACGGACGCGGGCGCACACATAGGAGGCGCAGGTACTTGTTCGAGTGGCGGCAGCGGCACATTCGCGGACACACTCGCGGTCAACGTTCGCGGGCACACTCGCGGTCACGTTCGCGGGCACTTCACTTGACACTTGTGGCTGGTGGTGGTGCGGCGACATGTTTTGAGTTGCTCGGACTTGTTCGCTACTGGTAGCGGCGGGTGTGGTGTGTGTCACCCATTCTTCTACACGGTGGGCAGTGTCGTCCGCTTCTGAGTATAATTCCTCTTCGGCGACGGCGTCTATCTCTGCCAAGTCCGCTTCCAGTTTCTTCTGCACCAATTTTTCTTTCATGCGGACCAACTCCTTTTCGGCCTCATACTCATTCTTCCATTAAGCGAGCGGCGAAAAATTGCTGATATGGCTTTATTATTTAACATAGCTAATGGTTCAACCGATTGTTCTGAACTGGTTGGTAAAATTGGGCTACGTGTGCCTTCCTTTTCCTTCAGGAATCACCAACCTTTGTATGTTCCCTCGGTCCGGTGTATTTATAGACAAAATTCTTATATGATCAGAGCTAGTAGATCGTACAATTCACTTTGTCAAGGTGATTATGATCTAGATTTATTCACCACCAGTGTCAGTAAGCTTAAAAAAACATTATGTAACCGTTTTTTCAAAGATCTCTAACACTTCTCATGTTCTTTTTTATAATTCACTCCGAGTTCTTTTACTCATTATGTTACTTAACTGTCTACTGTTTCTTGTTCTAACCTAATGCTGTCAGTGAGAACTTGTAATTGGCCTTCTTGCACTAATTTTTCTAACACCTGTAACCTAGCTGTAAGTTCTCTTATGAAAATAAAAATAAAAAAATAAAATAAAATAAATACTCGGCCCGTCGTCGCAGGTACTCGGCGCTCTTCTGGCCGCTCCTCGACGACGTGACGCTTGTGCCGGACCTTCCTTTCCTCGCAGGCACCGACCGCACTGGCGTCGACATGTCCCGGTAGTCTATAATTCTACCGGGCCCCGTCAGTGGGATGACTTGCGTTTGATCCGCCGTTCGTAGAGTTGGCGCGATGGATGGTGAACCCGGGGCCCTATCCGATGGCACTCCGGAGTCCGCTTCTAGCGCCCGCCTTCTTAAGGCATCTTCTTTCCGCCTCATCTGGCTCCTTGTAGTGATGGTGCTTTTCTCACTCATGATGTGTTCTTCGTTGTTCCCTGATCCGGCTGTGAAGGACCAAAACTTGTAGACTTTCAGGCGCAGGGATTCGTTTGATCAGGGAAATAACACAACTCTTGAGGCTTCTTGAAAAACACTTTATTCTTCTGACACAATTGTTCTTGTACACAAAGCTTCTTATTCACTACACAATATTGCTTCTACACAGGGAGCTTGCTTAGGAGACTTCTTTTCTTCACGGCGGACGAAACTGGACTACACCGTGGCGCGCAACTGCCCCTCTTTTATTCTCTCGAGCGCAGGCGGAACGCGTGGGAGGACCGCGCCCACACGTCTTTCTCGCTCTAGCCAATCGCCTGCGCCCCGTGCTCACACGCACACATAGACGTTGCGCACCACGCTTTCCTTGTTCGTCTGTCGTTCAGAGTACATTTTTTACAGTTTACTTATGCGAAAGCTTTTCTAATTTACTTATTGGACAATAATCATCAGAAACTTAACTAATTAAAAGTGGACAATAGTCTAAAAAAGGGTGTAAATGTGTAGACAAGTAGTAAAAGTTTAATTCGACTTAAAACTATACAAATTACAATCAAATTACACGCTATTTACAAATATTGTGGTAGGTTGCTGCACTCCACGACTGTGCTCCTCAACAAAGAGTATGTGAACTTTGAAGGGGCTTTATTTACCAGAGGTTGTTCAATTTTATAAAAATCCAATCTTAAAAACTTCGCCGACTAGTCGGTAAAAGATTCAATGTACTGGATATATTCCTCTCAATAGTCTTTCTTCGGGCTAGCCGCAATCGCGGCTGTAAGACCCCTCTTTGAGGAGTGGCTGGATAGGTCCCACGGCGTCCTCATCTACCGCATGTCACAGGTCCTCACCGGACATGGCTGCTTCGGGAGGTACCTGTGCATGATAAAAAGGAGGAAACACCCGGGTGTCACCACTGCGAGGACCGCCCGGAGGACACGGTGGAGCATACGGTGCAGGACTGCCCTGCTTGGGCGGAGCACCGGATTGGCGGTTGGCGTTGTGTTCCACACGCGCCTCAAGTAGCGTCAGCAAAATGACGGGGCCCCCCCTATAGAGGGCCACAGTCCTGCCGGGGTTGCGGGACATACGTATACCGCGACTCCGGTACACAAAGGGCTACCGAAGGACACTGTGGATTTTAGTCAGTACAAGTCTGACAGTCCCTCCCGCCCTGCCCGGGGTGGGAGGACTCATTTGATGAATTTACCACGAAAAAAAAAAATAGTCTTTCTGTTTTTCTAGAAAAAGTTCTTATCAACGCGTAACGGCGTGAAAACTATTACTGCGCTTTTTTTAGAGCTTTCTGTCTATGAAACTTCAGCCAAAAACCCATAGTAACAATCGGTAGGTTTAAGCAACGGTTTCTGCACTAACGTATTAAAACCCACGAAAAAATAAAATTGGAAAAGAAGGTTATTTCAGACTTTAATTTGTCTGTGAAAAAATTACATTTATAATAACCACACTTTTGTTCAAACTTTATAAAATAAGAATATCTCCTGCCCAAATCTCATGATAACCAATCAAATTTCTTGACATGTTATTAGTAGTCCGTCTGCCTTTCGTAACCAAAGATTACATTTGCCCAACTTACGCAAACTTAAAACAACAAAACCCCAAAAAGACGTAACATTCATACAATACTTTCATAAAAATATTCACAAACAATGAAATCACAAAGTTAGGGGGCCGATATATTATCCGGACGATATACCGGGTGGTCCGGCCCAACCGTCGGATTGGTCCGGAATGTTTTATGATCCGGGGAACACGCAGTAACGCGTCTGAACGCCTGTGGCATGTGGACAGAACTGCGACCCATGATTTAGGAGCTTTCATTTCACAACGGTTTATTTTAAAATGTCCTCCTATGTTATTGTGTTGGTTTTTGGGACAAATTGGGGAGGATTATGTTTTTTGATAGTGTTTTTACTTATGTGTTTCATTTATCCGTTTATGTATAAGTGTATAAAATCGATTATCGCATTTATGAAGGATAACTTGAGTATGACACAGTTACTCTGGCTGTTTTTTTTTTTTGTATTGTGAGACAATGTTTGCATGAAAGCCAAGATTTAAATATTCTTGAGCTTTCATACAAGCTAAGAAAAAGAATCATAATAAAAAAAGGGTGCTTCTTCGTACTTAAAAGCTAGAAACTTAAACTTGAAACTTCATTTTACTGCAAAAATGTCCGTATTTTAATAAGTGCACAGTGATCTCTTGGGTCGCTCTTAAGCTAGATGAAGGATATTGATACTCATTCATTTTCAATGTTGGTTTAAGTAAAACCTGTCTAGATTGAAAATCGATAGTGAAACCCTCAGCTATCCTTACTAGTCAGCATCTATTGCAACACCCTCACTACTAGAAAACCTTTCTAAGAACCCACCGTAAATCACTGAGCACATACCGGTTTTTTCGGTTCAATCCAATTTAATTGAGTCTTTTTCGAGAAAAGTGCTGGGAAACTCTTTCGCTAAAGCTTCCATTTAAATACGCCTTAGAAGATCTTAAGACTTGAAGAATCTATTTAAAAATCTTATCCTAGTTCTTTCGTAAGGAGGCTTTTTAGCGAAATTAGGGTAAGTAAATAAGAAGGTACGATAAATTGTGTCGTAAAGGCATTTATACACTGTTATGCAGTAAGTAATGAATGTATAACTGTATTACAAAAATTCTTCAACACGAAAAGGCGCGAAAATTTGCCTTTATATGTGCAATAGGTAGAAAGTATTGTTTTTCGCATTCCATTGCGGGATGAAAAACGCAATAACAATGTTCCTTAGTTAATGAGTTACGATTTATGGCAGCCGTTTATAAACTCATAAATATATTCGCAAAAATAACTGCTTTCCCCTTATTTATGTCACCTTATAAACGAAATATAATATTTTTGAAAACAACATTGTTGGGTGTTGATTTCTTTCAGATATTTACTGTTTTTAACTCACAGACCATCCAACCAATTAATATCACAGATTATTTTGTGAATTACTCATAAATAAATATAATACATAAATCGTCTGTATAATTTCCGAACGACTACACCAAGTTTCAACTCTTATTTTATTGTGCTCGTAATTTTCAGGAAATTCTTCGAAAAATCAAGGAATGGTAAAAAAATTGGACTTACACGAGGCAAAGTCGAGTCCGCTAGTATAAATTATTAAGTCTCCACTTTTGTATTTCATTCAGTTCTTAGGCCTACATAGGACTATAAATCTAAAGTAAAAAATCAGAATACAAAATTGTGGGTGAATATTCTATTGCTACAAAGACTGATTAGCTTTTTACATGCTTTGAAATATAAAGTAACACCTAGTTCGTTTTTCAAAACAACACAATCATAATTAATGTACTATGTAGTAACCTACTGCTATACTGATTATTGCTAGATACTGCTACTTGTTACCGCTAGATGGATAGAATAATATCCTTTATTTTCTCATGCATGCAGGGAATTTGATTACCTTTAGCACATTATAGGTACAATTATCAATTGAAAAGTCAGGCGAGCGCATCAGTAGCAAAAGGCAAGCCACCCGTGTTGACCATTGACCAATTAATCAATGGTATCAGGTCACAGTAATCAATCAGAATGGAATCTCATGCATGCATGCAGGGAATTTGATTACCTACAGCACATTAGGAACGTCAATGTGGGTTAATCTATCATCTTTGGATTATAGACTTTTCATTCACTTCAAAAACATAAATAACAGAGACTCGTTTCTGTAAAAAATTATATCAAAATTTAAATTGGACTGAGGCTAAGTAATATAAAAAAAAAACAGCCAAGTTCAAGTCGGACTCGCAAAAAAACAGGTCTGGGGTAGTCCGGCGAGTAAAAGTGACAGAGCTATTCAAGTCGTCTAGCGCCATCGCGTTCACTCACTGGAACAAGCCTGATTTTAAGACGTTGTAATACCCCCCCCCCCCCCCCTGTTGTGTGAGAGCCCCTTAAATACTTATTTTATTCTGTTTTTAAGTATTCCTTGTTATAGCGGCAACAGAAACACATCTTTTATAATTTCAACTGTATATAACTATGTCGGTTCATAAGATACAGCCTGGTGACAGACGAACACACAGACAGATCGACAGACTGACAGCGGAATCTAGTAATAAGGTATAATAATAATAATATATTAATATTCCACAACTATCACACAACGCCATCTATAAGTCCCAAGCTAAGCAGAGCTTGTGTTATGGGCACTAGACAACTGATAAACATACTTATATATTTCTAAATACATACATGTTATAGATAAATTACACCCAGACACAGAACAAATGATCGTGCTCATCACACAAACATTTGTCCTGGGTGGGAATCGAACCCACGACCTCCGGCATAGCAGTCAGGGTCACTAACCACTAGACCAACAGGCCTGTCCGTCCGGGTATCGTTTTACCGTGTGGGTACGGAACCCTAAAAGCAGCCCCTCGAGTGCGTTCCCTACGCCACTTTCTTTGTGTTTAAACAGGAAAAAAGTCACAGAACACGGACTTAGCAACAGTTTTTACCGTTGCGACAAACACTGCTCGTGCTGCCAAGATTCTAAGAAGTTATGAAACATAATGATCTAATTCAAATTATGTTATGCCAAAAACTTTACATTCGTCTTTTCAGTCGATACATAACAAAATGAGATAGGATCAAAACTTATCACTACCATGTTTACGGCATTGGAATCGCACAAATTACAAGTCAGGAGATCACTGAATGTTACCAAATAGGTTTAGTAGAACAGTACAATTCCACAATTTTCCCAAATTTCCTAATAAACTAATACTTTCTTACAAAACCTACATCAACAAAAATCAACAATATTCTAAACCCACGCAGTAACACTGTCCTAATAACACTAATCTACCACGTGACCCAAATATGAAACAAAACAAAAGAACACTACAACCAAGAAAAATAATACGCTAACCAACGCGCAACGTTAAAATAATCTCCCCTCACAATAAGAAAACGATTGTAAACATGTTATTTAACGTTGTAAATCGCGTTCGTTATCTGGCGTTCTTGAATCATCGCCACGCTATCATTGTAATAAATAACACAGCCTGTATTATCTGTGAACATAATCGGTGATGTTTCGCCCGCCTTATTTCCTACCGCGGTTAAATACACTTCCCTAAAAAAATATTTACTCTCGACGCCGTGCAAACAATTGTGGAATTCTTTCAGCTTGTTGATTTTCGTTGTATTTAGTGAATGGAAGTGAATTTTGGTTGGTCCGGTTCATATTAGGAGTTTTTTGTATGGTTTTTCTAGGACTGTGTTCTGTCTCAATTGTTTTGAAGTTTATATCTAGGCTATATTATTATAGACTAACAACAAAGAAAATTACTGGTCATAAAATTAGACTAGGCCCAACTTTTAGCTGGCCTAACCACCTTGTACCTATAATATTTGATCTAAATTCATTTATGCAGAATTATTAGTCATGTTATGTATGAGCAGTGGTTTACTTACAATTACTAGCAATAGATTTACAATCCTCTTGTTATCTACTAACATTGTTTAGTTAAAATTTTAGTAAACAAGATACAATTTTATTTTTACAAATTACACAAGGGGTGACCAAATCATGATTGTGTTTGATTTTATTTAATTTCTGATAATCAAGCACTAATGATGTGCAAGTATGATATTAATTGAATTCAATTTTCAGTCCATTATGTCAGAAACATTCATAATTACTATGTTCTAATTGAAACTAAGTGATATCAATAGAAAATTAATTAAAAACGAATCTAATTCGACATCAATTTAAATTAAAATCAGACGCTCGTACCCACTGAATTACATGACCAGTAATGATGTAATTATCACAAGTAAAAACACGCATTACGTAATAATAATTAAAGTCCATTCAGTAGATTTTGAGTGAAAAGGTAACAAAGGATTACTCGTACTTACGTATTGATATTATGAATTAGGTAATACAGACTGGTGCTCAAAATATTTCTAACGAGCAACATTCCAAAATTTTAAAAACCTTTCGGACGAAAAGCAGAAAAATACACAGTCACGCTCAGGACAGTCGCCCACCGATGAAAGACAAATAATAAGTCACTAGTATTTTTTCTAGCCGTTCAAGAGAATCATCATCATCATCATCAGTCCATAATGTTCCCACTGCTGGGACACAAGCCTCCTCTCTGTGAGAGGGAGTGGGCCATAATCCACCACGCGGCCCAGTGCGGATTGGTGGATGTCTTCGAATTTTTGGTTCTAGGACATGCCGGTTTCCTCACGATGTTTTCCTTCACCGTTTTGAGAGCAGTGGTGATGAAAATTACACAAAGTAATGCGCCTGGCGGGGTTCGAACCTATGACCTACAACTCTTAAGTCGGGACCGATACCACTGGGCCACCACTGCTCACGAGAGAGAGAGAATATCAAAGAATAAAGGAATATGCATTCATTGTACATTTTCTCCCACGTTTTCGCCGCGAAATTGTGGAAAGTTTTATTTATTGCGTCGGACACGTTTGTCGCTTTAAATATTCGGGTGACCTCATTACGGCATGAATATTTCATAGAGAATAAGTTGTAAGGAATAAAAATAATAAGTATTTTGACATTGTTTGACACAGGGGCCATTACGTTTACAGTCCACACATACTCCTTTGTACTCTAACCAACCTCTTTGTAATTGTAGACGCTGTCAAAACTTAATCCGAACAGCTTAATGTTAGTAATAATAACCACTTGTCATGGGGGATTATTGTTTGACAAAATGAAATAAAATAGTTTTATTTTTGTAGCGAAGAAAATAAGAAAATAAACAATGTACATCATTAAGGTTAGCTAATGGAAATTATTTTTATACCATTCCCACTTTAAAAAGTTACTTTTTCTCACTGAAAACAGTGAGTAAAAAGCTCTTTTACTCACTGTTTTGGTGTTTGAATTTAGAACACATTGCTGCGGTCCACCCCCGTCAGCCCCGTGTTGTTAGGAAAATGATACTCTTAATTTAAATCATTGTTCCGAGTTTAATGTCAATTTGTTGGCTTAGTGACCGAGCGATTGGACTACTTCGTCGCGTGCAGTGGGTTCGATTCCCGCACGGAGCAAATTTTCGTATAATCTACAGTTATTTGTTTCGGATCTGGGTGTTTGTGTATGTGAATTTAGATGTTTGTAAACGCACCTTTGTCTTTTTTTTCTTCGTTAAATACCTATCTATTATCGCTTGATTATTATTTTTCTTGTAGTCATGGTATAAAGTATCGTATGTAACTCGTGAATAAAACGGATTTAAATCGAGGGCCTGAATCACTCGCGTCGCTCAGGATTTAAATACTTGAATCACTCACTTCGCTCGTGATTCAATCATCATGAATCACTCCCTGCGGTCGTGATTCAGTCATTAAAATCCTTCGCTTGCTCTTGATTCATATAATATGGCCCTCGCTTTAAATCCGCTCTTTATTCACTCGTTGCATAATGTACTAATTTACCTTATAGGCATCTTAGGTAATTTGCTCACAAAAACGCATCGTAATGTTACTTCAATTTAAAGATCACGCGTGTAATCCCAAAAGGGTTAAACAGACGTGTATATACTTTTAAAGGTTACACCCACGTTACCACGTAGTACTACACCTATATACGGGTGTGAAGGTGTACTATTACACCCACATTTCACTAGTTATTAATGTTTAATAGGGGCGAAGATATTGCAATCCACCAGGGAAAAATGGTGATGATGAGGCGGTAGGGACTGTCAGACTAGTACTGACTGAAATCCACGGTGTCCTTCAAGTTCCGGGGTCACTGTAATGAGATAAGTCCCGCGACCCCGAACCAAAACTCCTTGCTGGTAACTGAACCCAGTACCATATCCTTAACAGTGGCGTTAGCCTCCTCTACATCAACGAGGCAAATCAAGTTACACTGAAAAAAATGTGTAGGAAAAAACCCAATGTTGCTCACCGCCCGTCAACGACAAGGCCTAGGTTGAAGGCGCGTCAAGGAGCTGTCAGCAAATTGACGAAGCCCCCAGCATAGGCCTACCTTCCGGAATCGAGGGTTGTCTTAGCAGGTTACCGTGACCATGGTACATTAATAGCAATTTAGGAACACGGTGGATTTAAGTCAGCAAGAGTCTGACGGACCGTTTTGCTCCATTCAGGGACTCGGGACTCATTAGGTGATTTTGCCTCCTAAAAAAAGGGAAAATACCCAATAACAATCAATTTTGACGACACGTTTGGCGCAGTGGCTAAGCAATTAGATTGCTACGCTACGTGTCGCAGGTTCGATCCCCGCACGGAACAATTTATTTGTATGATCTGCAAGTAGTTGTTCCGGGTCTGGGTGTTTATGTATGTGAGTTTCTATGTTTTAAACGCACCGACGATACAGGAGAAATTACTAGTAAATAAGGCAAACTACACTCGACCTTTTAGTCAATACCAGGATCTCATGTTTAACAGAGAGTCCTGTGACCACTCGGCAATAATGCGAATTTGAATTGCATGTTTAATTTGTATTTTCCTCGCGATTAGTCAACAGATTAGAATCACGACCACGCAATCGTTACAACGTTCGCTCCTTGTAAAAAGGGCTAACAATGCGGCGATGGGCCGACGTCAACTAATAAAATTATCAAGTTGATTGTGTTTTGTTTTACATACTACTTCAACAAGTCGTTAAGCGATCTTAACCAGTTGTTATCTGGCAATCTTCGACAGTGTTACGATTGGATAAGTAACAACGTAATCTTCTTCATGATCCTGTTCTCCTAGTACTTTCTGTTCAGCAGGCGTAGCATGGTGCCGTAGAAAGGGGTTTTGTCGACGCAAGAATAGACAAAAAAATGACAGAACGTAGAAATAATTTTAGCGTTTTAAGCATGTTTATGTAAAAAATATGGAAAATAAACGTTGTTTTCTTCAATAGTGTAAGAATGGTGTTATATTTGTGCAAAAAAAACCAGTCGATTTGTGTAGAAATAACGATGAAATAACTTTGTCTTTTTTTGGTAGAATAGAGATAGAATCGCCATGCTACGCGTGCTGATTCCACATTGAATTCTTACATTCTTACGTGTTGATAGAGACAAAAACAACAAGTTCAATAAGATAGTTCCTTTTCTTCTTTCGCTTGATTAGCACATCTTTTGTTTATTTTAGCTTTTCAAATCGGAAAAGTGATGAATCGGAATATGGCCATAATTAGGAACTTAGAATAATCACGTTTACAGAGATGAAACCAGCATTATTTAGATAAGAAGACAGGCCGCCTGGCTAGCAACCACAAACTTGTTTGAGTCCAGCACCAAACAGTTTTTACTGTGTTTCATCAGTGCGTAAATTTAAAGTACCTAATGGAGTGAGCTCGATCTATCTGAAGTCTCATCTTTGCCCTGGGCTAGATTGAGGCCAAGCCGAAAACATTGTAAAAAAAAAAAGAAAAAGCTAAGGAGCTTTTACATGGTCCCAGTTGTATTTTTTTTTATTCTTTGAGAGGTAGTCAGAAATCTTACAACTAGTCCAACCAGGGTATATTGTATTGCCCAGTTACTGGGTTGTGGAGGTCAGACAGGCAATCGTTCTATGTAAAATACTCGTGTTCAGCTAAATCCGGTTAGATTAAGATTAGGGCTAGGCTAGGTACCCTGTAACAAGTCAACATAATACGGCATTAATATAAGCATTAACTAAAAATAACAAAGTTCTTTGTATTTACTCAAAGAACATGCATGTCTTGACCTCCAGCCACAAATCCTTACAGCCACATTCAACGGTAAGTAATGTCATTAACTGTTACTAATCTGAAATGAACCTTAATAATTTACTTGTATAGCTCATATTACGGTAATAAGTGCCCACCTTCCACGTTTATTCTTAGGATTTATGGTATGGTCTTACTAACGAAAAGACGAAAGGTTTCGCGTAGTTGACAGGCCTGTTGGTCTAGTGGTTAGTGACCCGGACTGCTATGCTGGAGGTCGTGGGTTAGATTCCCACCCAGGACAAATGTTTGTGTAATGAGCTCGATCATTTGTTCTGTGTTTGGGTGTAATTTATCTACAATGTTTACGTATTTAGAAATATATATGCATGTTTATCAGTTGTCTAATACCCATAACACAAGCTCTGTTTAGCTTGGGACTAGATGGCGTTGTGTGACAGTTGCGGAATATTATTATTATAAAAAAAAGTCAAACAGCTTCAAAAATTCAGGTTGTTCAACCGTCGGTTTGTGATGCAAATAGAACGTTACGCATGTTATAGTATATTTAAAATTGCGCTACGATTAAACCTGGTTATGATAGTCGTGTTTTTCGAGGACCAGTAGTTGAAAACAGGCTGGTGATGATAATGATGATGATGAAGACGTAGTTTTAAATGACAGACTGAAACCTGCTGATATTATTAATTATTATACAGCTCCTCAGTTTTCAAATTACGTAAATAATAATTTTGATTTCAATATATCAATATTATTGATTAGGACTTCATTCAATAACCTAATCTTTAACATGATTTGAAGCCCTTAAAATAGTGGTCAACCGCAGTAACGTTATAAGATACAGTACCTATATTTTATAACAACTTCTAGTTCCCTCAGCAGTTCAACAAATCTTGTGGTTTCAAATAATACGAAGCAAACCTAAGTTATGAACTCAGTTAGCCGCTGGTGGAACTTTGCCTTAACACAAAAGTCGTTGACCTTTCAATTTCTGAGAAAATTCTAGTGTACTTTTGTACTGTTAAAAGAGGCAATTCTTTCGTTTCTAATGTTTGAATAAATATAATTATTTTAAGGTTTTCGCTTTCCAAGATCCTAAGTTATATTTTAAAAGCAAAAGTGTGTTTGTAGTAAAAAAGTCTAAGGAAGATTCAAACTTCTAGACAGAATTTAAATTCATTTACTTTTTTTACGTGGTAAAATCTTTAAATGAGTCTTCCAACTCAGGGCAGGACGGGAGGGACTTTCAGACTTGCACTGACTAAAATCCACGGTGTCCTTCAATAGTCCTTTACGTTCCGGAGCCACGATAACCCGATAGTCCCGCGACCCCGGCAGGCTTTGGCCACCTAAGGGGGCCCGTCATAATTGTTGTCAGCTCTTTGAGGTGCGCGTGGAACACGACGCGCCGTCGACCCGGGCATGGTCCATGATCGGACAGCGAGTCGCCCGGCACCGGCCGCATGCCTGGCATGCCCGTGCCTACGGTGGCCGAAAATACCCCCGCGACGGCGACGTCCGTTGCCGTGGGCGACTCCCATGGATCTTAACCGATCTTACCTACTTCTGTAGCATTAGGTCCGCCTATGTACCTTTTGTGTTGCATGAAGTTTTAAATAAATAAATAATACCACATAAATCGTAATTTTTAAGAAAATGTTATTCCATGGCACTCAGGGTTTCTTTAATTTCGCCAAAAAATTATTCCCATCGAAAAAAAGTTTTGATCCTTTTCTCCTAGTACTTTTTGTTCAGATTCGGTAGTCCTCATTTTCGGTAGTTTTGTGCTGGATTGGGTATTTAATTGTTCTGCTAACCCCGTGCGGAAAAACGTGGGTTGAAAGTAAGTAAAAACCTTTGGCTAATTTATACATAGGTACTTTTTTTCGTGAGGAAATATTTTTGTGGCGAACTTACAACAACCCTATACAATTTGCACATATTCGAACAAATACGTTCATAATTAAGTTCTTATAATACGAGTACCGATAGAAAATTAAACAAAAGGCCGAACAAAATATTTATTTATTATCATTTTTGTTGAATTTGGACTTAATTGCGAACCTTTTTTACGTAGCTACGGAATTCCAGTAAATAGACCTAGACGGAAAATTCTCAATGTGCCTAACTAGGCACGAGCCGACTGAACTTAGTCTGCTCATTACCGAGAAATTCTAATTATATTATCGTAATTTTGTACTTTCGTATCAATTGAATCGGAACGACAAAATAGTATTCTCAAATGATATTTAAGAAATACTAATTAACAGGATTATTCATTAACTTATTTATTAGGAAGAAATTCGCAACAGTAATAATTGCCCAGTTCCAATGGATTTTATGTTGTGAAATGATTTTTAGAAAGTATTCGTTTGTTTTCATCATCATCCAATAATGTTCCCACTACTGGGACACAGGTCTCCTCTCTGTGAGAGGGAGTGGGCCCTAATCCACCACGGGGTCCCAGTGCAGGTTGGTAGATTTCACATGTCTTCGAACTTTTTGGTTCTAGGACATGCCGGTTTCCTCACGATGTTTTCCTTCACCGTTTTGAGAGCAGTGGTGATGAAACAAATTATACAAAGTAATGCGCCTGGCGGGGTTCGAACCCACGACCTACTACTCGGTAAGTCGGGACCGATACCACTGGGCCACCACTACTCCAATTGTCGAATCGAATTCGGAATTAGGTAGAGTTATTTATGTACTTACACTGATTTCATACAGAAAAAGAATAAAGTGGATTTGCCCCAAATCCCAGAATTACTTTTAAAGAGCAGAAAAACACACTTTATTTGTTTAATCCATCTCTGATGATTTTATTATTATTATTTGACAGGCCTGTTAGTCTAGTGGTTAGTGACCCTGATTGCTATGCCGGAGGTCGTGGGTTTCCACCCACCCAGGGCAAATGTTTGTGTGATGAGCACGGTCATTTTTCTGTGTCTGGGTGTAATTTATCTATAACTAGCTGTTGCCCGCGACTTCGTCCGCATTGTATTTGGTTTTATGCACCTAATACCAATATTCTCTTTTTTAATTCGTTGAGAAAGTGAGGGTACCTGATGTCCCACTAGATAGATAGATTCTATAACAAACTTTAAAGCAAATGAAATGAAAACTTCCAGACACAACACTTTATATACGACATTGGTTGTTTTTCTCTCTGGTGCTAAAATAAAAAGCTGGTCAGCATTACTGACAGGCGAGCATGTGTTATATATAGTTGGCAGTGGGAAAAACAGTTGGACCTTAGGTCGACATCAGCTTCCTTCAGGGTCTGTCCTTGGGGCTTATTTATGGTCATCGCGAAGTAAGCGGCTACCGGGAATTGTGTGAGTTTGAACTGGAAAAGGAAATTGTTGGAGATGAGTGGTATTCACGGTATCAATGCAGTTTCCCCTGAGCCACATCCGGTGAGAATTTCAGCTTCGCTTAAATTTCTGTGTAATGCAGTAACTATTAGTCGCGTTACATTGCACAATTTTGGTGGAGTTAGATTTCTTAGAAGCATTATTATTACTTTTAGGTTATTTTATGAGCTCGAGGACCACAGGCAGTTAATGAATTTAAAATCTCGAGTGGGTAGTTGCTGGCATCATCCTGATTGACGACGTTATTGTATGACGTGTGAACCACATCATTCCCAACAATTTCGGCTAATATGTTTTCATTTATTGCAGCGGTTCGGTCATTTTTTTAGTATCGCACGATCAAATAGCCAAGAATTTTCCTGAAGTGTTATACTTGACGGGACTCCGAATACGTAACTTATCAATTCTTCTTACAACGGGCAGTGTCTGCCGGAATTTTCCGGAGAACAGTACCTACCGTGATATTGTCCATGGGTCTATAATCATGGCGAATGTCTCAAAGTGTTCTGTCCACGGCCTCGACGGCTTTTTTGTTCGACATGGTACATTCAGACGATTACATTTTTTTTAGCGTGGCAATACATCACGTGGAACACAACGTGCACTCTTACTCGCCGCCCGCATGGCCGCGCCTACAGTGGCTGGAGATCGTGTAGCGACGCCTGTCGCCATCGGCGTCTACCGCTGCGGCTGGGCTGGAGGTGGACATTGTCCTCTCCCTCATGCGTCCCGCCTCCTCCTTCGCTAGCATGACTGCTTCGCAGAAAGAGGCGACTGCTTCCCATTCTGTCTCGCCCCGCAGCATCATGGTCTCGACCAATACTAAGCCCGAGAGGTCACCGATTATCGTCGTAGTGAGGACACGACGGTTCTCTGCCCAAGTGGGTAGTCCTGCACCGTATGCTCCACCGTGTCCTCCAGGCGATCCACGCAGTGGTGACACCCAGGCGTTTCTTCCTTCCCTATCCGACACTGCTACCTCCCGAAACTTTCGTGTTCGTTGAGGACCTACGTCATGTGGTAGGTCAGGCGGGACGCCGTAACGCCTATCCAGCCACTCCTTAAAGAGGGGTCTTACCACCGCGGTTGGGGCTAGGGTTGCCAACCGTACTATAATATATAGTACCTATTGTACTATATTTAGGGTCTCCGTACTATATACTTTTGAAGAAATATGTAGTACGCGAAAATACTATATTTCCGTACAATAGCTAAATGTTTATACATATTTTGCGTTTCTATTTCATTACTAAAATTAGTAAAATAAAAAAAACTTCCTGCAATTTACGAACACGTTTTTAAAAAAATATGGAAGAAGTGCAAAAAAATATAGTTTAAAAAAAAAATAAGTAAAAATATAACTTTAGTCTATTTTTTATTCTTCCCTACTAAAATACTATATTTTTATGAAGCGTACTATATTTTTTATGGCTTTTTCAAAAAAAAGAACTATATTCTGACAAAAAAATGTTGGCAGCCTTAGTTGGGGCGTGCCCGGAACTCGGTTGCGACAGTCGCTCTCTCCATATTGCCCTGTGATCGCGCCGGAGCTCTTTCCTGGGATTCATCCTGGCGATTGTATTGTATTGTATAGCGGGCTGGTATCCGCAACTCCACGTCATATGCGCGTATTTTGCGTGCGGATGAGAAGATCATTCTCCTGGCGATGCGCCTCGATAGACGCGGTGGAGGGCCGTCGCATCCAGGGGAAGACGACTACATTACAATCCTGAAACACCTTTGCTTTGTCACAGTTTCATGACTACGAACACGTTGAATGTTGCAGTGTTGTCTTAGTCAAATGGGATTTTAAACCACAAAAAACAAAAAAAAAATACGCATCTTACTTTGTTAGTGACGTACAACAGAGACTGCTCATCAGGCTGAACAACTTTGCTAAGACGTCATTCCTTTGTAGCTGGGCTCTTGGAGTTCTACAACAGGTGTTCCAGATCTTCAATTTTTATACGTCAACAGAGAGTGCTCATCAGGCTGAGCAACTCTTGCTAAGACGTCATTCTTATATATGTTACAGTGTTGCTGGGCTCTTAGTGTTCCACATCAGGTGTTCCAGATCTTCAGTTTTTATATGTCAACAGAGAGTGATCGTCAGGCTGAACAACTTTGCAAAGACGTCATTCCTGTTTAAGTAATAGTGTAGCTGGGCTCTTGGTGTTCCACATCAGGTGTTCCAGTTCTTCAATTTTTATACTTCAACAGAGACTGCTCATCAGGCTGAACAACTTTGCTAAGACGTCATTCCTTTACATGTTATAGTGTAGCTGGGCTCTTGGAGTTTCACAACAGGTGTTCCAGATCTTCAATTTTTATACGTCAATAGAGAGTGCTCATCAGGCTGAGCAACTCTTGCTAAGACTTCATTCCTGTATATGTTATAGTGTAGCTGGGCTCTTGGAATTCCACATCAGGTGTTCCAGATCTTCAAATTTATTCCCTCAGCAGAAAATGCTCATCACGCGGAACAATTTTTGCTATCGCACCATTTTTGTATCTCTTATAGTTTAGCTGGTCCGTTGCGGTTCTGCACCAGGTGTTCAAGTTTCCAAGATAAATTATAGCCTATGTGTTGGCCAGACTTAATACCTATACAACAAAACAAAAATCATTCAAATCCGTCCAGTACTTTTTGAGTTTATCCCGGACATACATACAGACAAACAGACAAACAGACAAACAGACAAACAGACAAAAATTCTAAAAACTATATTTTTGGCTTCGGTATCGATTGTAGATCACACCCCAAGTATTCTTTTCAAAAAATATTCAATGTACAGTTTTGACTTTCCTACTATTTTATTATATGTATAGATATTTATGTATTTAGAAATATATAAGTATGTTTATCAGTCATCTAGTACCCATAACACAAGCTCTGCTTAGCTTGGGACTAGATGGCGTTGTGTGATAGTTGTGGAATATTATTATTATTATTATTTATTTGAAATACTGTTTTCCACACGAGATTGTCTATAAAAATTCCGGGAAGATCCAAGTTAATGTCAACATTTCGATTCAAGTACTAAAATAACTCTGCCTAATTCCGACCTCTACTTATTACAGACTTTAGGCAACATTCTTTTGTATCTCACACTTTTTAAAGCATCCGGAAATTCAAAACCTCTCTCATAATACAACGTTAATGTACAAGAAATCAATCATACTGACACTAGATGCGGGCTGTGGCTCCCCGTGATGATGTACAGGCGCGGCTGCGAGTTCCCAGGAAGATAACCGGGTGGGATGTTACCCACCCGGTTATACCCGGTACCCGGCACTCTGTTCTCATTTGTAACTCAGCAATAATGGAACTTTTTCAACGCCCTTCACTTTTTTTTGCGTCAGTTTTTCAACGCCTTTATTTTAATTGTCTTTTCACTGAAGTATAGAATGGATGTTTAGAGGAAAACAAGGTATATTTATGTACAATCGACAAATTTGAATTATGACCCACAATAAGGTTTTTTTTTTCATCATCATCATCTTAGCCGTAGGACGTCCACTGCTGAACATAGGCCTCCCCTTTTGATTTCCACTTATACCGGTTGGAAGCCACCTGCATCCAGCGTCTTCCGGCGACCTTTATAAGGTCGTCTGTCCACCTTGCTGGTGGACGTCCTACGCTGCGCTTGCTGGTCCGTGGTCTCCACTCTAGTACTTTTCGACCCCATCGGCCATCCGCTCTGCGAGCAATATGGCCTGCCCATTGCCACTTCAGCTTGCTAATCCGGTGGGCTATATCGGTGACTTTAGTTCGTCTACGGATCTCCTCATTTCGGATTCGATCACGTAGAGAAACACCGAGCATAGCCCTCTCCATAGCTCGTTGAGCGACTTTGAGCTTTGAGATGAGGCCGATAGTGAAAGACCACGTTTCGGTGCCACTGGTAACACACATTGGTTGAAGACTTTCGTCTTGAGGCACTGAGGTATGTCGGACGAAAAGACATTGCGCAGTTTCCCGAACGCTGCCCAACCGAGTTGGATTCGGCGGTTGACCTCTTTCTCGAAGTTGGACCTACCTAACTGGACTACTTGTCCTAAGTAGATATATGAGTCAACAACTTCGAGTACCGAGTTTCCAACAGAGACTGGGGTGGGCACAACATTGGCATTTGACATAATTTTCGTCTTGTCCATGTTCATTTTTAAGCCCACCCGTTGTGAAACTCGGTCGAGGCCATCGAGCATCATGATGAGTTCCTCCATCGACTTTGCCATGACTACGATGTCGTCGGCAAACCGAAGGTGAGTGATGTATTCGCCATTGATTGACTGGCCTGTTGGTCTAGTGGTTAGTGACCCTGACTGCTATGCCGGAGGTCGTGGGTTCGATTCCCACCCAGGACAAATGTTTGTGTGATGAGCACGATCATTTGTTCTGTGTCTGGGTGTAATTTATCTATAATAAGTATGTATTTAGAAATATATAAGTATGTTTATCAGTTGTCTAGTACCCATAACACAAGCTCTGCTTAGCTTGGGACTAGATGGCGTTGTGTGATAGTTGTGGAATATTATTATTATTATTATTATTATTATTATTGATGTTGATGCCAAGTCCTTGCCATTCCAGGAGCTTGAAGGCGTCTTCCATTGCGGCAGTAAACAGTTTCGGAGAGATAACGTCCCCCTGTCTTACGCCTCTTCTCAATGGAATCGCCTTCGTGCTCTGCTCCTGTACTCGGACCGACATGGTGGCGTTATTATACAAGCACTTCAACACCTCGATGTACCGATAGTCAATACGGCATCGCTGGAGTGACTCAAGTACCGCCCATGTTTCCACCGAATCAAAGGCTTTCTCATAGTCCACAAACGCTAAGCATAATGGCAAGTTATACTCTTCGGTCTTCTGTATAACTTGCCGCAGCGTATGGATGTGGTCTATGGTACTATAGCCTCTTCGGAAACCGGCTTGTTCGGGAGGCTGGAAGTCATCAAATCTGTGTTCGAGACGGTTCGTGATAACCCTTGAAAACAGCTTATAAACATGACTTAGAAGCGTGATGGGTCTGTAGTTCTTCAATAGGCTGTTATCACCTTTTTTGAAGAACAGCACCACCTCACCTCTACTCCATGTTTCAGGCGTTTTGCCCTCAGAGAGGACGGAATTAAAGAGCTTCTGGAGGACTTTAAGTACCGGTGTTCCACCCGCTCTCAAAAGCTCTGAAGTGATTCCGTCCTCGCCCGGCGCCTTGTTTTTTTTTTTTTTTTTTTTATTTTATACAAAAGTAACAACTAACAGCTACAATATACAATATAAAAACTTAAATCTAGATACATGTAAAATAAGCAATATTGTAGCCCACAACGCTGTTCACAGATTGACTGTAGGATATAATATTTAGGTAAAAGATAATTAAAACGCTAGACATGCATAAAAATATTAATAACTAAACTTACTTAACTATCATGCTCACCTTAAACGATAAATAACAATATCAAGTGAGCTCCTTAAGAATAAGACCCTTGAACCTACCAGGGGAGCATGCAAATATATCTATATGTTCAAAGGTCTTATTGTAGGTATCTATCATTTTGCGAACGGGTGAGCGCAGCCCGGTGTTAGTGTGGCAAGTACGCGTGGAGAATAGAGTCGCCGCGCGCACCCTTCGCTTGTACTTGTTGTTCTTAAGCTGCTTCAGGGCCATCCTAATCTCGTACAAACTGATGTCCGGGATATCTTCGGTATAATGTCGGGACAGCTTGGCTCTTGGATCTCCTACCAAGCGGTCAACGGGCTTTGCGACCGAAGTGTATAACTGTCCATAGAACCTCTCGATCTCGCCTAAAACCTCTGCTTTGGTCGACGCTATGCTGCCATCCTCCCGTTTCAGCTTTGTCATCTGGCTCTGCCCAATAGACTTGTCCTTTGCGAACACTTTAGAGCCTTGGTTTCGCTGTATGGTCTCTTTAACACGATTCGTATTAAAGAGACGCAGATCATGTCGCAAGGACTTAGATATCCGTCTATTGAGCTGCCTATATGACTTCGCGTCGGGTACACTACGATAATACGAAAAACTTTATTCCGAAATTCATAAATACGAATTTCAAAATACCGATTATCATAATTCCGAATGGTTCAAAATTCCTAATATAACAACTCCGATGGATCAATATTCCTATTTTAATAATTCCGAAATTTCAAAATTCCTAACGTTTATAATTACTATTTTCAAAATACCGAATTTCAATAGACCGAATATCAAACATTCCGACTTAATATATTTTCCGAAACATCAAAAACACGAATACCGAATATTAAAATTCCGATTATTAGAATTCCGATTCAGGTCCGTCAGGTCGAAAAGTCCGAGTCGGGGTGCCCCAAGACACATTTTGCTCGCTATTGCATCCTGAGTTATAGCACCACCAAGGTGGTTCAACGGAGCCCCGCTTCGCGGGGCTCCTATTTCTGTGAGCAAGGTTTAAAGTAACCTAACACGAAGGGGATGGCGGGGTCTTTCAGACCCCGCCATCCCCTTCGAACCTAACCTGTCCGAGTCGGGGTGTCCCCAGTCCCGAGCTCGCTTCGCTCGCTCTTGCATCCTTGGTCAATTTGTTGACTAGCACCTACCAAGGTAGGTCGACGAAGCCCCACTTCGCGGGGCTCCTATTTCTGTGAGCAAGGTTTAAAGTAACCTAACACAAAGGGGATGGCGGGGTCTTTCAGACCCCGCCATCCCCTTCGAACCTAACCTGTCCGAGTCGGGGTGCCCCAAGTGCCGAGCTCGCTTCGCTCGCTCTTGGATCCTAAGTTCTCCTAATAACAATAAAATCCTGAAGGCAAACAGTGAAAGTTAATGAGGATACGCCTCGCCACTCCGTGCCTACACAGGCTTAAATAACACTCTGGGAGTACGGTAGGCAAAATTACGTGGAGTCGGTTTTGCCCCAATTCGTTTCTGTCACTGACTTTGGGGAATGAGAAATGAAATTCCGATTTTCAATATTCCGAAAAAATCAGTTTATTCGGAATATTGAAAATCGGAATTTCGTTTTTCGGAATAAGAACTCATCGAGCATTACATTTTTCGAATATGTGAAAATCGGAAAACGAAGAAATCGGACATACGACTTTCGGTCAAATAAATTTCGAGATTCTTAATAATAGATATTGTAATTTTTAGGTATTATGATAATCGGAGTTTTGAAAATCGGAATATCGAAATTCGGAATAAAATATTTCGGAGTATTTGGGTGTTCCCCTTCGCGTCATCGGAAGACTGCAACTGTAGCAAACGTCGTTCAGCCATGAGGTTTAGGGTTTGCTCGGTCAATTTCTGGGATCTATCTTTACGACAGGGTCTAAAAAACTTAGACCCTACCGTGCGGACAGTTTCCACTAGCCCGTCGTTGATCTCGTCCACTGACACTAAGTTCTCAAGGCAAGCAAAGCGATTAGAGAGCTCGAGTTGAAAGCTTTCGGGGTTTTGAATATGGGGCCGAGTAGGTCGGAGCGTAGACTTCATCAGGCTGGACCTTTCAAGTTTAACATTGATATTCAACGAGCCTCTTACGATTCGGTGATCGCTACCGGTTTTTACCCTGTTGATCACAGAGACATCGCTGAATATCCGTTTCTTGTCGGTCATGAAGAAGTCTATCTCGTTTCTCGTGAAACCATCGGGACTCAGCCAGGTCCATTTCCTGTGAGGCGGCTTCTCGCGGGTTTTTTTTTTACAAACATTTAAATACTTAGGTCCACTTTCGCATAAACATCCATATTTGCTGTATGCTCTGCATTATATTATACAGGAAAGGCAACAAGCAAATAAACAGCCAAAGAGTTTGGTATGCAGACACATTGAAACTTATAGCACAACATTGGAAAACCGCTTGAAAATTGCTGCCTGCATACCAAAGTGTTTTGCTGACTTTACAGTATAAAAAACTATTTTTATTTATTGGCCTGTATTGACTTACTGCCGGGAAAAGTTCATTTCATTCTTTCATCTTTATGTTATGTTATTATGCGGAGATACAATAAAACTACAAGGTCCAGTTCTGACTAACTCTTTAATAAAGTGTTCCTTCTTATATACCACCCCTAATGTACAAATACCCACTCATACATAATATTAATATCACATCTTCCTCTCTCAAAAAAAAAAAAACAAAAAATATATATATATATATAACTTAAACGTGGGTACATAGCAAACGTATTCAAGAAAAATTGTTCAACAAGTACGATCTTAGAATTATAATAAGCATGCACAATATAATTATTTAAAGGGTAATTTGATAATTTAATTTCATCGCTCACCATTTACATTGTTAATAATAGCACTAGTAGGTACTACACGAAACTTGAGCAATATTATATTATAGACAAGCATTGATTAATAATTGTATTAAGACAATAGAGAAATAATTAAATATAGGTACATATATCAACATAAAATATCTCCTAATCCTTAATTTAGTAACAAATGTTTTTACAATTATTTATTTTTGTTTATTGTTCAATTTATTTATACAATCACAATATTTAATTTAATTATTATTATTTTTAATTCTGAAATAAATTCAAATGTTCACATATATTTCATTTTTATAAAACCTTATCTATAGGTATTCCATTAGTTGCTAGTTTCATTTAATTAATACCATAATAATATTTTACTATAAAATTCTCATTTTATCTTACATAATACGTTACAAAGCATGTTAGGTCGAATAAATGTTTGTTACTTTTTCACACAAAGATTTCTGAACAATTTTGGATGTTTGGTACACATATATTTTATAGTTTCTAACCGGTTACAATTATAGTTTTTACATTTCAATTTTATTCTCCCGTGGGACAATTTTATAACTGTAAAATATTGACAATTTAATTTAATTTACAATTCATAGCATACGTTAGTTTTATAATTATTTCACATGTCTAATTAAACTCAATATCACATAAGAGTCATAAAACTGGTGAAGGCTTGACTTGACTATTCACGTGTACCCCCATCTAATCGGCGGCCGCACCGTCCTGCCAGAACGAGTTACATAGTTATTATTAGATAACGACTCACAGTGTTCATTTCTGCGACACGATGAATTATTGTCACCATCATCATCAAATTCATAGTCTCTAAGGGGACAATGCCCGTGCGAGCGATCTGCTATCATATACCTTCTATTCCGTATAACTATTTTACCATTTTGTAAACGAATAGCATATGACCTATTTCCCAGAATTTTCTCAACAATACCGGGTACCCAATATTTTTTTATTTTATCGAAATATCTAACATTCTGATGAACTTCCAACGGGGTTAAGTTTTTACTATTCCTATCGTAAATGTCTTTTTGTTTATTTTGGCGGGTTATTAATTTTTCTTTTATGTTATTATGTACCTTCGGTGTCAATAATTTTATAGGTGTTGGAACAATACTTCTGAACTTCCGACTTTGTAATATTTCAGCGGGTGATGCTAGATCACTACTCAGCGGTGTATTTAGGCATTCTAACAAAGCCAGACGATAATCTATATTGTCTTCTGTTGATTTTTTAATAATATTTTTTACTGTTTGAACCGTTCTTTCAATTTGGCCATTTGACTGAGGGTAGTAAGGGGATGACGTAATGTGAATAAATCTCCAGTCTAGAGCAAATTTCCGAAATTCAAATGATGAAAATTGTGGACCACAGTCTGACATTATGATATTAGGTATTCCTTGACGACTAAATATGTTTTTTAAATGATTAATTACGCTTCCTGATGTTGTACTATGTAACTTGATTAACTCAAAAAATTTACTAAAATAATCCACTAGCAACAAATAGTTCGTATCTTTATATTGAAATAAATCTATACCTACTTTGGCCCATGGTCTGTCAGGAATATCGTGACAGTTAAGATCTTCTTTCTGATTATTTTTTCTATACCTTAGACAAATATTACAACTTTTCACCATATTTTCTATATCGTTATTAATACCGGGCCAAAACATTATTTCTCTAGCACGTAACTTGCATTTTTCAATCCCCATGTGTCCACTATGAATTTTTTTTAACATTTCTTTTCTCATAACTTTAGGTATAATAATTTTATCTGATTTCCAAATTAACCCATTGGCAACTGTTATGTCCTCCCTACATTTCCAGTATGATTTTATATTGTCTTTTACCCTATCTTTATTTTCAGGCCAACCTTGCAAAACAATTTTATTTAATTCAATCATTTCTTCATCTACTCCTATTTGCTTCTGAATATCTATGAATTGTGCATCCGTTAAATATTCACACTTATTTTTCACACTATCGGTCAATACACATACCTCATCTTCGCCGCTACCTAAACCGGTTTGTAACGTTTCTTCATTCAAATGTGGCGTCGTTTCATAGGCTCGAGATAACGCGTCTGCAATATATAAGTGTTTACCCGGCCTATAGACTAACGTAAATGAATAACGCTGTAACCGCAACAGCATTCTTTGCAAACGGGACGGAGCATCGACTATTGGTTTTTTAATAATACTTATTAATGGTTTATGATCCGTTTCTATTGTTACATCCGAGCGTCCAAAAATATATGCATAAAATCGCTCACAGGCAAAGACAGAAGCATACAATTCTTTTTCAATTTGTGCATACCTTTGCTCTGTTTTAGTTAATGCTTTAGAAGCATAACATACAGGTAACCCGTTTTGCATTAAGCACGCACCCAACCCTGTAGAACTGGCATCCACAGATATGACTATTGGCTTTTCCAGACTGTAATATTGTAGAATAGGTCGTTTTGTTAAACATGTTTTTAAATAAGAGAAGCACTGCTCATGTCGATTATCCCAATGCCATTCTATTTCTTTTTTAAGTAATTCTCGTAGTGGCAATGTTTTGTCTGAAAGATTTTGAATAAACGAGCCTACGTAAGTAATTAATCCTAAAAATCGTTCTACATCTTTCCTATTCTTTGGTACTTGCATGTTTTTTATTGCTGATAAATGTGAGTCATCAGGACTCAATCCATCTTTTGTTATACGATGACCTAAATATTTTATGTCTTGTAACCCAAACTTGCATTTATTTAAATTAAGTTTTAAATTAACTTTTCTACATCTTTCTAGTACTTTCTTTAAAATTTCGTCATGTTTGTTTTGATCTGAGGCATAAATTAATAAATCATCAATATACATACACACACCCTCAATATCATCAAAGTGTTCATATATTTTCTTATGAAAGACTTCTGAAGCCGAACATATGCCATATGGCATTCGTAAGAATTTATACCTTCCAAAAGGTGTATTAAATGTACAAAATTTACTACTTTCTCCTAATTTCACGTTCCAAAACCCAGAAGAAGCATCTAACGTACTAAAATACCGTGCCCCAGCTAATTTCGACACAATTTCATCTATAGTGGGTAACTTGAAATGCTCTCGTCTAATGGCCTGATTTAATTCTTTCGGATCCAAGCAAATTCTTAAATCACCGTTCGGTTTTTTTACCACTGTTATACTACTAACCCAATCAGATGGACCCTCGACCTTTGCTATAATGCCTTGTGACTCCATTTCAAACAACTTTTTCTTAACGTCATCACTAATCGCGAATGGCAATTTCCGAGGCGCGTGAACTACGGGAACGGCGTCGTCCCTCACTTGTATGTTGTATTCACCCGGTAAACACCCTATGCCTTCAAAAACATCTTTATAATCTTTAGTTATTTTGGATACAATATCAGCTCGCTGCACAGACATTACCCTCTTAATTAAGTTCATTTCCACACATGCATGACGTCCCAATATAGGAGTACTATTTACGTCTGCAATTTTAAACTCTAATAGATACAATTTATTCTTATAGTACACTTTTAAATGTGTTTTACCTAAAACTGTGATTAAATCACCTGAATAACCACTCAATTTAGTATTAGTTTGCAATAATTGATTTACTGATATACCTAATCTGGACAAAAATCGCATCGGTAGCACATTGACATCGGCACCCGTATCTAACTTAAAATTTATGCTATATTCATTAATTTTTAAATCTATGGTCCAATCACTCAAATCTTTACTTAATGCAAAAATTACCTTTTCATCTGAGGCTTCCACAAAGTACACACCACACACTTTTGCGAAATGGTTCATTTTTGAGCAGCGTAGACACTTCTTACCATACGCCGGACAAGCATTCCTTCCGTGCATACCACCACATCTGCCACACTGCGACGTCGCACGCGGTTTGTTTGCCGGTGCATGCCTCGAACGAGTGGCGTCTGCGGCGACCCCACGCCCTCCGCGCCAGACTGCACCTCCCCGCTCATGCCCACCGCGTGATCTTATGGCTCCATATGATACTTTATTATTACGTCGTAATGCCCATATTTCATTGGTTTCTTCGGGTGTCTGTTTAATACTATGAACTGTTTCATTCTCTTGCTTTATGTTTTCTGCATACATTCGTGATACTACCGCTGCTCGACATATCTCCAACGCTTTGCTCAATGTTAGATCGCCTTCGCGTAAGAGCCTTTCTCTAATTGCCGAGCTTGTCACCCCACAAACAAGTCGGTCTTTTATGAGATCGTCATTTAAACTTCCAAACTCACATGTCTTGGATAATTTCCTCAAATCAAACACATATTGATCTATAGATTCATTTTGCAGTTGATCTCGGGTAAAGAATTTGTGCCGTTCAACCGTTATATTTTTCTTCGTTTTGAAGTGTTCATCTAATTTTTTACACGCACCGTCTAAAGTTGTTTCTTTGCTTTGTTCTAATATTTCACGGACTTGCTCACCTACTATATGCAGAAAAATGTTGAATTGTATTACTGGTGTCTTTGTGGCCAATTCACACGCGTTGAAATATATCATGAAGCCCTTCTTCCATTTTTCCCAACTATCATTCAGCTTGCCTGATGCCACATCTATCGAGTTCTCATCAAATTGGAACGGCAACGGCGGTGATAATACTGTTTTTAAATTTATTTTTGCTTCGTTAATTCACAGCTTATCCGTCTTATTTATTCATTTATTTCTTCGTGACTATTTTATTCTTCATTTATTCGCCTTCTTTATTTTATTACATTTATTGGTCTTTTTCACTTACTTATTTCTTCATTATTTTGATATTTATTTTCGATGTCTTTTGGTTTGTTCCCGCACTACTGACTATTTTATTTTAATTACCGGCTGCGCCATGTTATGTTATTATGCGGAGATACAATAAAACTACAAGGTCCAGTTCTGACTAACTCTTTAATAAAGTGTTCCTTCTTATATACCACCCCTAATGTACAAATACCCACTCATACATAATATTAATATCACAATTGATGTATAGTATCAAAATTATTTTTAACCCCCGAGTTGTAAAGGTCGAGCGTTTTACAGGTTTGACCGCTATGTGCATGTGTCTGTTTGTCATGCCGTAGCTATTAAACAGATGAACAGATTTGGATACGGTTAGGTATTTCATTATGAAATTAAGTTTTTGTATGATGGTTTTTAGATATGTTACTTAAAAATCGGTTCTGCTATTTCAAAATCAATCAGCTTTGTCATGTAGTGGGTGTTATTTAATTTTAATCGATCATATTTTTATTTATTGGCCTGTGTTGCCTCATCATCAGCCCATAAATGTTCCCACTTCTGGTACACAGGCCTCCTCTCTGTGAGATGGATTCGGCCAAAATCCACCATGCGGGCCCAGTGTGGGTTCCAGGATGGCACATGTCTTCGAATTTTTGCTTCTAGGACATGCCGGTTTCCTCACGATGTTTTCCTTCACCGTTTTTAGAGCAGAGTGGTGATGTAATAAATTACACAAAGTAATGCGCCTGGCTAGGTTTGAATCCACGACCTACAACTTGTAAGTGGGGGCCGACATCACTAGGCCACGACTGCTCTCTGTGTTGCCTCATTGCTGGGCAAAAGCTATTGCATCATCATCCATTGTGCGCTCCTTCTGCTACATAAAAAAAAAATTATACACAAAAAAATAAATATGTCGGAGCCACCGGTATTGTTCCGTCAGATTCAGGCATCATGTGGGCAGAGTTTGGGTCTCGTGCAATGAAAATACACTGGGTGCGGTTCACTTGGTTATTTTAATTTTAAATCACAAATTGAATCAAACACAATTTAATTTAATCACTCACTACACTTATACTGGGCACAACGAATCGAGTACAGTTTCGGGATGTCTTCACACTGCTGCGGTCGGGCATTGAATGCGCTCCTCCCAGCCCCGATGAAACATCACGACTCTGTATAAGCGCGCGCAGACCACGTGATACTCAAAATGGCGCGCTTACGATTCGTTTGCTGTCCGTACTATTGACCGGATCCGACACGGCCATCCTGCGATTCACACGTCCTCGTGTGATTTTCTTCTTCTTCTTCAGCCTCTTTCAACCACCTCAGTGTAGGCCTCCTTCAACTCTTTTCACTCGTCCACGTGTAATAATCACTCTGAAACACAAAATAGTCCACGACAGAATACTGTTCCACTCGGTCATTCCTGACCAAACTCTATATTCAGTTCTTTGGTGAAAATAAGGAAATTTCAGAACTCTACTGTATCATTAAACCCAATACTCTTTAACTAAATCAAACATTGGGAATAGCCAATTGAAAATACATCAATCTCTACCCTAGGCCACTAACAAATACTCTAGGCCACCAACAATTACCCTAGGCCACTAACTACCCTGGGCCACTAACAACTACCTTGGGCCATGTACCACAGTCGTTCGAATCTACTTTCACAACTCTATTGCAAAAAACTACCGATTTTCCAGTGACCTTCAACTTTCGAGTAAAACTTCTAACGCCACGGCTCTCTAGCCGACCAGCAATCACATTGCTTTCACACATCCAATGCATGGATCAGAACTTCTGTGCGCATCCACCACGTGGATCGCCCGAGTGCATCACCCGCTGACTACACACTATGGTCTCTCAAGACCCCGACCTCCGCCAGAGCCACCCGCGCACCGCGCTTCCATGGACACCGGGATGTCAATAAGATACGGATTACGGCTACGAAATGGCTACTGGTACAGTCGAAAACAAGACGGCCAATAGACCGTTTTACTCGACCTCTCACCACAACTTAATCAGAATCTATGGTAACTTCGACTGGTACATGACCCGTTGGAATGTTTGTAGGTACACTTAGAATTCAAGGGTTTCAATGTGTAACGGTCACCATCTCAAAATCTTTATCACTCTAAACAGACCCTTAAACTTTGGATCTCATTAAGACTGATCGGAAATCCCAGAGCATTCAAGTACCTTTGCAATTGTATTATCACAATGCAGCAATATTGTAATCAAAACAGCAGGAATCAAATTCGTGGCCTGTGGCTAACACTAGCCCCACTAACAAACCTCTGTTTGTTTCACACCGTTCACCATGAACGCACAATACACGACCTCCGCCAGTGCCATCCGCACACCGCGCTTCTATGGACACCGAGATGTCAATAAGATACGGATTACGGCTACGAAATAGCTACTGGTACGGTCCGACCAGCCGACCTAAGATTCCACACTATCATTCAACTCAACATCTCTACTTCAAAATGGTACTTGAACCTCAGGCATTCCCCCCAAATCCACAGCACTTAACCAGCACTATGCATCACTACTAACCAGTTCGTAACATTGTAGCGCTTAACCAGCGTTACAAATCCTATCACTTAGACAGTAATAATAAAAAAAGCTTAACCAGCGATATTACTCACTAACGCTTAACCAGCGATAGTCAACATAAAGAACACAAGGCACCAGAGGCGTAAGTAAAAATGAAACGATTCACCTGTGTTGTAACGTGTCTGATGGTGGTTGCACGATGCAGACAACGACGCGTCGCGCCGCGCCTTGGACTGGTCCGTTGCCACTGCCGCCACTACTGCTCGTACAGCGCACGGCTATGTGACCTGGCTTGCCACATTTGATGCACACCAAGGTCTTCGATGCCGGCTGCTGCGTCACTTGACTTGATGCTGTAGGTCTTCCCTTCGTATCCATCGCCTTACTTCTGCACTCAATACGCTTGGGCGTTTTAGCACAGTTATAACACTTAATTGACGTTATTTTTCCTCGCTTGGTGTCACTTGTTTTCGATGATTCACAGATAGTGTTCATTTTTCGCATCAGATATGAAACGACTGGCGAACGTGGGTAATGTTTCTTTATCACTTGTTTTTTTTTTTTTTTTTTTACCACTCATTTTTTTTAATGAGGGTACCCGCTTTTGCGAAATAAATCTTGTTGTAAGTACCTTAAATTCCTTTGTAGGCTATTTGAAATAGCCAGGTTGATGCTTCACCTTTAGCGCCTTGCTCAGCGTCAAAATAAGCTGGCATCCGGTGGCGCACCACGACCGCGCATCGGAATCCGGTTTGTCGGGGTCGAATTCCGGCAATAAAAACTTGTTTTTCACTGGCTGCGTTTTCAAAGTTTGCTGGTTTTGCATTTCAAAAAGTAACTAACTTCCACTGATTGTTATTGTCACTGTTCCCGCGTGTAATTTCATTAGCACGATTTGATCCCACTTCTGATGTCGGAGCCACCGGTATTGTTCCGTCAGATTCAGGCATCATGTGGGCAGAGTTTGGGTCTCGTGCAATGAAAATACACTGGGTGCGGTTCACTTGGTTATTTTAATTTTAAATCACAAATTGAATCAAACACAATTTAATTTAATCACTCACTACACTTATACTGGGCACAACGAATCGAGTACAGTTTCGGGATGTCTTCACACTGCTGCGGTCGGGCATTGAATGCGCTCCTCCCAGCCCCGATGAAACATCACGACTCTGTATAAGCGCGCGCAGACCACGTGATACTCAAAATGGCGCGCTTACGATTCGTTTGCTGTCCGTACTATTGACCGGATCCGACAAATATAAAAAGCTTGTTTTCAATGGAATCTTAATTAAGAACCGTGAATTCCTCATTCATGATACATTCGGGTTTCATGTGAAACGCCGGATTTTCGAATATTCTGTTTCTACAGACCATAGTCATGTTACTAAAACCCAAAATCCCAGCCTCAATATACAGATTCATCAATATGGAACAGATGCTATAGTATAGATAGAGAATTACATGTAGCTATCTAGGCCAGAATTTCCTCCGAATTACTTTGAAATACCGATAAAATTCTCTTTAAAAACTTTGTCATTTTAATTGAAAGGGTAAAGTTATGTGCCTTCTTACCGTCTTATACAGAAGAGTAAAAACTGGCTTAAAACAAAGTAAACGATTCTCTTGAAAGTTTCGCCACTAGTTAGCAATAAGTTTCCATCGTAAACAAGTCCTTAAAATTCCTCATCAAGCGCGGCGAACGCAGAGTTTTACACAAAAACTGTAACATCAACTTTTTTTATTTTTCGTACGCGATATAAAAGGTCGTTTGAATTTTTTTATTGTCACTGAATGATACACGTTCAGGGGCACGTAGAAGGAATATAAAAACGAATGACTGAATCGTAAAAAGGGTTGAATTTATTGATTCGCATTGACGGTGACTACAGGGTGATGGGAGTTGTATGCGGCGCCTTTGCTTACCCCACGCCGCAGTTGCGGGCCCGCGCCGCACTAAACAATTTACATAATATGATATTATCATCCACTGCCATGATATTTGGCTCAACGCTATTTTCAGTCACTACGAATATCTTCTAAGAAATTTATTATCGCCAAGAGAGCAAACGAGCCAATTTCTTGTATCGTATGTATTGAATTATTTTTATTTTTTCGTATACATACTGTATAAATTTGTCATTTTATCGTTGTCGGTGATCTTTGTGAACCATAACACAATATTGAATTTATTACGCGTTTGCCTTCCTTGTAAATATTTTGCTACGTGTGAGCATCATGATACGATTATTACCTATTGGGAGATCATACATTGCAGTTATTTGTAAACAAAATAATACAAAGGGGTTTGATCTATATTGTATTCTTTACATCTTTATCTTTACATAGTATTGAACATTACTCACCCATGGCGCGACTTCGTAGAAGTTTGAATTTTTGATCAATTCATTACGTTTTTCAAATCTTTTTGTACATGGCTCAGGCGCAAAATGTCCCTTTCGCAAAATGTCCACAGGTAGCAAAATTTCCTTTTCGCAGAATGTCCCTTTCGTAAAATTTACCTTTCGCGGAATGTCCCATTTCTCAGAATGTTCCTTTCGCAAAATGTTCCTTTCGCAAAATGTCCCTTTCGCAGAATGTACCCTTCTTCATTCATTCATAGGCATTTTGCATCAGTGAAAAAAACTAGTCAAGAGCCAAGAGGTGAACACAAAAACCGTCTGCCATACTATTTTTATACAATTTGTATGAATGTATTTTTTTTTTTTTTATTTGAGACAGTTAATTACCATTTTCCTAATTAAACATCACAACCGTACCGATTTTTGTGCTCTACACCTCCTATAGCTCTTGACCAGTTTTTTCTCTGATAGAAAAAGTCTATGAATGTTTGAAGAAGGGTACATTCTGCGAAAGGGACATTCTGCGAAAGGAACATTCTGAGAAATGGGACATTCCGCGAAAGGTAGATTTTACGAAAGGGACATTCTGCGAAAAGGACATTTTGCTACCTGTGAACATTTTGCGAAAGGGACATTTTGCGCCTGAGCCATGTACAAAAAGATTTGAAAAACGTAATAAATTGATCAAAAATTCAAACTTCTACGAAGTCGGCGCTGACCAAAGTAAATATAAATAATTGAACTAAAATATCTGATATAATGTAGTACAGTTCTGTTATTTCCGAGTAAATCTTACAAGGTGCTTCACAGAAATAGTCCGCCTTTCAAACAGTATTGGAAGATTACATTGAACATAGTATGAATACTAGTTTCAAACATCGTCTAAAGAGGGAAATACGAAGTACTCTTATTTTGTGATTTCGTACCATACGTGTTTCGCACTCGCGACTCGCTGTCCGATTATGGACCATGCCCGGGTCGACGGCGCGTTATGTTCCATGCACGCTACAAAGACTAACGAACTGCCGTGACCCCGGAACGTAAACGGCTATTGAAGGATACTGTGGATTTTAGTCAGTACAAGTCTGACAGTCCCTCCCGCTCTGCCCTGGGTAGGACACATTTGATGATTTTACCACCTTAAAAAATACATCCAGACATATTTTCCACCACCATCCACCCACCTTTGACATTTATGTTATCACTAGCTTATGCCTGCAGCGTTACCCGCGTGAAGTCCTGCGTGCTGAATTTTAAACTATTTGTGCCTCTATCCAAATCAGAAAGAATAATAAAAATTCATCCATCCATCCGTCCTCACAAACCTTCGCATTTAAAACTTATTTTAAGAAACTGACAGATTTAAAAAAAGGAGACGGAAAACATTAATAAATTGAACTTTTACTTTCATTAAAACTTTTTAGAATATAATTAACCAATCATTGGGCAGTGATTAGGCAATCGTAAATCGTGAACTGTGTTAATTGTTTACGCTGAAAAAAAACAAAAACTGTAGCATTGCTAGTTGATATTTCCACGTGCGTGACTTCGAAAGTACTTGGCAAATGAATTCGTTAAAGTTGTAAGTAAATACAAACCTAAAGTAGTTCTTGTAATTAAAGTACTTGAATATGAATTTAAAATATGTACTGTTTTTTTTTTACACGCATTTACGCATTGGGGTGTCAGTCTGTACAAACTTAGTGGGATGGTAGCTTACTCAATTCTGTCAATAAAATTTTAGCACATGTGGGGTCGGAACCCAACCCCTACTGAATGGTAGTCATTTTTGTTTTTTGATCCCTTCTCATGAAACACGTAAACTCAAAGGACTGCAACTTTCGTATTTAAATAACAACGATTTCAAAAAATTTAATACACTTCGGCAGCTCTTTCCTGGTGCAGGCGTGCTCAAAATAAACATTTTAATGAATTCAACCCCAAAGATTAAATTGTGCAAGCCTATGTTCTAACAATGCTATCTCCTAAACCAAAAATCATAGCAACGAGTTTTTGATATGATTATTTAGGTAAACCCAACATCTATTAGACCAGTAAATAAAAAAGGAAGTTATCAGAAGCGAATTTTGTAAAAATCTTGGTTAATTGAAAAAACGAGGTAAATTCATCGAAAATTTTTTACCCGTTATTCAAAATGCTGAAGCATTTATTAATAATATTTGAGTTATTTAAGCTATTCTTTAAAATATTCAGCTGCCAAAAGTTTATTAATAACCCCAGTTGGGACTTAAAACCCAATTCCATCAAAATACTGAAATGGTTACCATTCAATGGGGGCTGGTTTCCGACCCCACATATGGTACAATTTTAATGTCAGAATTGAACAAACTTTTCTTTTTACAAAAAATCTTTAAGAACTTTGTATATAGCAAAATGCATACGTATACGAATTTATTAAACAATTAAACACAAATTATTATAAGGGTGCTTGTACACGGCGCATGTAACCCGCGCAAGTAAAGGTGCGGGTTACCCGAGCGAGTAACATGCGCAAGCTACTTGATCAAGTTACCCGCGGGGTGCTTGTACACGGCGCATGCAACTCGCGCAAGTAAAGGTGCGGGTTTGCGGTTTACCCGCGCGAGTAACATGCGCAAGCTACTTGATCAAGCTACCCGCGTGGTGCTTGTACACGGCGCATGTAGCTTGAGCATGTTGAGGCACTTGCGCGGGTTACATGCGCCGTGTACAAGCACCCTAAGTGAAAAATGGTCAGTGAAATCAAATACACACAGAGCCAATAATATGATTATCTGTAGAATTTTGTGTTCTGAACAATAAAGTTAAACACGTAATACTGATAGGATCGTTGGCGCAGTGGCTTAGCAATTGGCTGTTGCGGTGCCTGTCGCTGGTTCGTATCCTATCTTCTTCTCTATAATATAAAAAATAATTGTTGTTCGTTCGTCTCGCTAAAACTGTAAAACTACTTAGTACTTTTGGAAGTCTAGGGAAGGTTTAAAAGGTGATTTTGAGGCGGTACAAAGTTTTCTGGGTCAGTTAGTACGGAATAAATATTTGTATGACCTAATAGTAGTTAGTACGACTGGCTGTTTGTGTATTTTAGTTCAAATTTTCGTACACGCCTAATTCCAAACACAGCGGAAAACTTGAGAGGGGCAAAATTAAAAAAAAAAATGTTCTCGACGCTATTCTGCGCTAAAAATAGTAACCGCAGTGGTCATGATTTCTTAACGCGAGCATGTTGTATGCATGGACCTAAAAAAAAAGGCGGACGGAACTTCACTAAGAAACAAGTGAAGCACCCATAGTAAGTCAGTGCGCTAATGTGGACAAGCCAGCACGCACACATTCACACCATAGTAAGTCAGCCGTCGGCCATTACGCTTCGAACGACACTCGCGGTTTTATACGGTGTTATTTTGTCTAATAAAAATCAAAGTATGCCGTCATGTGTTGCAAAAAGTTGTCTAAACCATAGTAGTTCAATTAAAAAAGCCAGGGGATCACTTTTCATAGTTAAGCATGTCAATTTGAAGCTTATTTCTCGATTTTACGTCAATAAATTTAATAAAAATCTCGAAATCAATCAGTGTTGCAACTATTTCAAGGTTCAAATTATTTTAAAATTGGGAGATTTATATTTTATGTTACTATTTATCGTTATTGTATTCTTCTATATTTTTACAGATTTCCCACGGCAAATGATGCATGGAAAAATGATTGTATAAAAATAATAAGGGAGTGTAGACATGGAATAGGAATGTAGACGTCACAGACTAAGAAGAGAGTATACACTGTAGACGTGTAGGAATGGAACATAAAATAGCTTTACAGCTTGGCCAGAACGGATTGAAACGGAACTAATTTTTTTATTTCTGACAGCGTTTTAAAATCTTTGATATTTGATGTAAACAAAGACCGCAGGTTTGTTAGATTTATTATTGTGCCATAAAACTAACGTAATAAGTGAAAAAAAAAAAAATAATTCAAAGTGCTGTGATCGCGAAGACAGTGGCGACTTCCGGTTTTCTATATTTTTATGTCAAGCTGTAATTAAATATTTATAGCCGAAAAATACTTAAACATTCGTTTTCACCACTTAAGTAAATTAGAAGGGATTTCTAGATGTGTCGATAGCAAAAGACAAGTCTACAAAAATTTGAATCACCAAAAGGGATTGTAAAACTTTATTAACATTAAACGAGTTGTAAATATTTTAATATCCAATGTGCTTAAATTATTTTACCTTTATTTTAAAAATAGGTATCCGTCACAAAAAAAAATGTAATTAAACTTAAGTTCAAGGGAGATCTTAATTAAATATTGTTTAAAAATGGGTAATTTTTTCCTTCATCTGGCATCCCTATACACACGCACACATATTTACGCCGCCGCCATTGTGGTGCTTCAATCGTTTCTTAGTGAATGTTCCGTCCGCCTTTTTTTTTAGGTCCATGGTTGTATGATTCATAAAATAATGAAAATTTATATTCATGAATCTTGAACCTCAAAAAAAAAATAAAGACGTTTTATGATCAACTAAAATATTTATGCTTTGAAACAATATTACAAACACATAATTTGTTAAAACTTTCGAGAAAATCAAGTTTTACCTGTGTACCAACAGTGAGAACACAACAATATATGTACGAATAACTTGATACTGATTACCCAAATGGCATCTCCCTTTTTATTTAAGATCGCGATCGCGTTCGTATGATGGTCCTGTGGGGTTGTTGTACATTTGCCACAAAGTTAATTTGCCACGGTTTTTTAAACCTCATTCATTCAAAGTTAATTCGTCACAGCTTGATTTTGTTATTGTCACATATTTCCATTTCACATACTTTTTACTTCTTCGTCGTGTCGATGATTCCCCAGGTTTAAATGAGCTTCGACCAAAACTCTGCCACATTTACGGCGTTGATGTTGGCCTCGGACAGGTCCCTTAGAGTACAGGTGGAATTGCTTAAAGCACAAGTGAGGAGGTGGGCCATTGTTTTTGCTGGGGCTCCGCAGTCGCAACTTTCCTCATCACAGTACCCCGTAAGTAAAACGGCGGCACCAACCAATGTTCTCCTTTCTGTTCAGATTCCATATTGTGTCATCGTTTTCTGTAGTTTGTGCTGGGTATATTATTTAATAATTGTGCGGAAAAAAGAAACGGAGTGAATTTACTAATACAAATACAAAAAAAAAACAAAAACTGTGGCTAATTTACACGTACTTTTTTCGTGGCGAATTAACTTTGTGGCAAATTTACAACAACCCGTACTGTGTAGTCGTCAGTTCTGACGAGTAACGCGACGCCGACCATTACGAGCGGAATAATGAAACACCTGCGGTTTGACGTCTCTCGATAAATGCTACTAATGCTGGATGTGAAGAAATAATTTTATTGGAAATCAAAATGATTTTGGTCCGCCTGGGTCGCGACCACGGAGTCAGACACCAAACAGTTTTTACTGTTACTTACAATTTACTTACAAACGTGAGTTAAAAAAAAAAATTGATATTTACCAGTCATCAACTACCAATGAATTGCAAATAAATCAATCATAAAGACGTATTTCATTTCTTTTTCCAGGATATAAGTAAGCAATAACAATCATTGAAAATAATTATGTAAATGACCGTATTTTATAAATGAAATTTCCGAGAATTTTTCCCTATAACTCGATAGCTTAATAACAGAATGCCCTAATAATTCCAGTTAACAGACTGTTATTATACAAATAAGACTTAACTTTCTAACTTCCCAGAAGCTGTTTCACCTTTACTTACTTCGTTGAATTTCCGTGGAACTTTTAAATTACAAAATCCCTTGTCTTTTCTAGAAACTCGACATCTGAGCTTCAAGTGAGGTTTCCTCGCGTCTCGCCTCCGCTTTGTTCTCGGGTGTCCGCACAAAGCAGGCGTTGCACAAATAATTATGTGCATACAATTATTTCCTAAACGTTCGTTCGTAGCTTCTCTCCTTCCAACTTCGTAACGTATACTACGCCGTAGGGGCTACGCCGTAGACCGCGCTACGACCTAGTGATATATGCTAATTTTATTGATTTAACCAACATTTAGTCGACTTAATTCATATTCAGAACAATAATAGGCCTCGCGGGACTTATTATTGCGTCACTGTGTTATGACATAGGCAATCTGATGGATTAGAACCACTGATAAGGCGAATGTTAAAACGTAATGTATAAAACTGGAAGTGTATTAACCGCACTTGCAATGGCAACATTAGTTTTATGACCGGTAAAGCTTATAATTAAGGTCGCTACAGCACTAATACGGTGGCATGACAGTGGGTTTACAACCATTGACTGAAATAGTTATACGGTCGGCTGTCATTCATCACTTTCGTGTCAGCAAACAATAAAATAGTTCGTTGTATCTATGTGCTTGTATTTTATAGCTGTACATGAATTATTCTGCGCATAAATCAAAATAGGTACTATGGGGGATTTGGCGTGTAGATTTTTAATTAAAACGCGATTATATTTTAAATAAAATCGTATACGACTAATAAAAGTATTTAGACCACTTTTTGTAAATGAATTTTAGAAAAACGATTTATATTATTTCAATTACTTCAAATGATGTGAAGTATATTTGTTAGAGAGCTGAGAATAGTCAGTATTACTCGTACATAATTATTACTCCAGCCTGTATCTTTCTCATTTTTCGTTTTGATTTGATTTCTTCATAATTTATTTTTAAAATGCGCACTGCGTGTTAAGCGGACATGGACTGCTAAAACTTAAAATTTCTATGTTATATCTGTAACAGCATCAAAATAACGAAAACATAAAAGAAGAAAAATATCTCGTATAAAGTTGTAACGTACCCTCTTTTTGTAAATATGAAAGGCTAGGGACCGAGATCACACTTCGAACCGGAAGATCTTTCCTGTTCGCTGAAAGGCACATAATTAGCTTTTTGCCAACAAAGACAATTTGCTAGTAGAATTTTCTAAATTAAAATCAGAAAGCCTAATTATAAAGGAAAGATTAAGTAGTAGTATCAGATATAACGCCGACGCCTATTGGTAAAACTCTATTGACTTTTAAAAATAGAAATTGCTTTAGAAGAGAACCCAAAATTATGCTGTCACCAAAATATCAGGGCATTAATAATCAAGGCACATTTAATTATATACAAAGTAGAATCTTGAAAGTAGTATATTATCAAGAAGATGAAAAGAAGCTCGAAATACCCAACTATAAGCATTAAAGATTAAAGAAATTGCTCAATGAGCTTTTCCCAAACAGAGCTTGAGTAATTCATTCAAGCTAACAGAATCGACACTATGTGTATATTCAAAGCAATGACATGTCAAACGCATGATGGAAAGGAACCGGATGACGAGTGGTAATCTGGATCCTGGAGTCGGACAGACCCCCCTCGTATCCACAGAAATGACCCCGAATGGAGTAGGAAAAAAATTGCCATCCGATCTTGATGCGCAGTTGCGGAGAAAAGATAATTATATTAAAGCGGCAGAAACTACCATTAAAAAAAAACATTGAAAAGATAGAACAAAAAGAGTTTTCCCAACAGCAAAGTTAGAGTACCTATTAGAAAATAATGAACACCTATTTTTTATTTTTTTTTAATCAATGAACTGACTGACAAATATGACACGCTTCAAGAGACGTCAAAACGCCTGTAGAATTATACCAACCGAGTGACGTTTTGTGATTTTTAGAAGCGTTGTATTTTCTTCAATTTTGGTACACTTATCAAAAAAAAAAATGCGGGTCAAATATGTTTTGACAAAATAGTATGTTTCGAACTATTTTTTTTTTGAGTAAATTTGCTTATTGTGATAGGGAAAAGATTCATCAAACAACAAAAAAACACTTTTGTGGCCCGAGTAGGTTTCTGTGATAAGCAGAAAAGTCATACATGCCAGACATAAAAACTGACACATGCTTAGATCGATTATTTTTAAACTTATCTAAGCGCTGTAGCTACATTTCCCTTGTTTCTACATCCTAATTGAAAACGCCCAACAGTGGGGTCGCACAATGACCAACATAATTAGTACAAAGGGGGTCTTGTGTGGGTATGATTTGTTCGCCTGTTGTACCCGCAACGGTGGTGACATTGACATAGACCACAATTAACTACACCCTCACACTTCGCCTCTTTGGGTTGTAAGTACTGGGGCCGCTGTTACACCGTACTGCATCATTTTTCGGGATGAAAGATGCAGTGACGAAATTGACTTCGGTTAAAAAAGAAATACTTATATGGGTCTGCTGGGTGAAATTTCTTCAGAAATATACAGTACATGTCCTTTAGTTTTTATACCTGAGTTGTTTTCCTGTTATGCTTACATGAATACAAAAATATAATCGTATATTTTCTACTATTAAAAATACGTGAGGATTGTATAGAAAAATGTTTGTTAATCTGGGGGCACGGCAGTGCCCCGCCAAGTCTCGAGCAAAAGGGCACGGCCGTACCATCTTTTCTCGAAGCGATTCGCGGCTGTTTCGCCCCCCCTATAACTTCGACGTGGACAAAGCTAGGAGTTTAGGTTTTCGGTGAATAATAGTAGGCATTAGAACAAGCTTAAGTTCGAAGTTACATGCCAATTGAATGAATAGTTTAGGAGTTACGGTCGATCAAAGTTACACCATTTTGTCACTCACTCACTGACTGACTCACTGACCGATCATCAAAAATCTAAGGTACTTCTAGCAGACTTAGAAACTTCAAATTTTGCACCAAGATAGGTCATTAGCCACATATAAAGGAAAAATTATAAAAACATTAAAAAATAATATACCTTAAAAAACAATTTTATATTTGCGGTTTGGCAAGAACATTGTGTATGGATTTTGACTGCATTGTTAACTTTGTTCGTTGTTTAAGTTAGTATTCAATTGGATGAATACATACATAGAATAGAAAGGAATAATATAAATGTAATACATAGACTATAATTAATATAAATTAATACATAAAGTTCATAATTCATTAAAATAATAAAGCTAAAACTCCATTGTTTTGCGATAAATATTGTATGCGCGCTCGATAGATGGCGTTGTATCTGTCTGAATCGCGCTATGGTTTCGTTACAGAGCGCAGTCTAAGTAGTAGGTACTTTAAAATAATTCAATAATTTTCATTTGATAGCGCCATCTATCTATGAACAACCATTTCGAAACTAAAAAAATATTGTAGCGATATTCGGAGTAGATTTATTATTGTTACTGAAACAGTTATTTAGGAAAATAGTTTATTAATAATAACATAGACATAGTTACATATCTAGTTGTTTACGTGTAATTTAGTTTAGTTATATTTTTAGTTTGTAAGTTAGCAGATATATATTTATTTAGTTATTTGTTAGTTAGTTTAGTTCTATTTAGTTAGATAGAGAATGGGTCCTAAGCAAAAAAGTAGTTGAAGTCCAAAAAATTATGAGTACACCTAAAAAAAATAAAGAAATACACTTACAAAAAATAAATGAGATCCCACCAAAAACATTAAATGTAAAAAATGCCAAGTCTCTCGATGCAGTCTTTCCATCGTAAAAAGTTTTGGGATCTCACAGAAGCCAAGTCCTATTCAAATTATTTTGTAGTTATAAATCAACATTTAGTAATTATATCAATAGTTTTCTTTATATTATAACTATAGTGACTTGGCAATGAGCACAAATTAACTTGCTGCCTGGAATTATGTGCAAATGTTACTGACGAGACCTGTGATCAGATTATTTGTTATGTGAATCATGATGGTCACTACCGACTACATGTTCCAATACAATAATTAAGAATACCTTACGGGCCATCGCTTTATGAAAGTAAATGATGAATGTTAAGAGAATATATAAAGTAAAAGAGAATGTTTACGCATGCGGTGTGTGTAACTTTCAACTCCTCCAAATATGCCGTTTTATTTGTTTTTACTTGTGCTCATTGCCAAGTCACTATAGTTATAATATAAAGAAAACTATTGATATAATTACTAAATGTTGATTTATAACTACAAAATAATTTGAATAGGACTTGGCTTCTGTGAGATCTCAAAACTTTTTACGATGGAAAGACTGCATCGAGAGACTTGGCATTTTTTACATTTAATGTTTTTGGTGGGATCCTTCTTTTATCCCACGATAAAGGAACTAACTATAGAAAACAATACTCAACAAAACAAGAAGTTATAATCTTTAAAAACGACTTTTCTACACAACATTATAATAAATTCTGTAAATTGTTTTATTATAGAATAGTGTTGTAATTCTCGTTAAAAACAATTTATTCAAGAGATAACTTCACTATAAACTTCTGGCAGTTAAAAATGATAAACAAGTTTCATTAAAGTCCCATTAAATTTCTTGTTCACACTACATACATAAGCAAAGTTTATTGTCTAACAAGTGGGTAAACTTGCTTTATTTGTACACTTAAAGTTATCTTCATATAATTACCAGTTTTATTGCGTCTTAGAAACTTGGTCCATAAAATATAACAATGCTCAAATATCAAAGGTCGTTAAAGTTTTATAATCACCAGACTAAAGCTGTGCAAATAAGATTTTCATAAGACACGGGTTATGAATTGTCCAAATTCAACAAACTTATGAAATTTATTAAATACTCGTACCCAAGTCAACAAATCTTCAATTTGGAAAGGCATTTATAACTATTTATTTTGAACTTGTAAACGATTACCGTCGTCGGTACAAAGAATAGAAACTGTTTATTCCAAACAATTTAAATAAATAAAACGGTTTGATAACAAAGCACGTTATTCATGGCCTTCACCGCATTCCAGTGTTTAAGTACCGTCTTCGATTTAAATCAATAAATAGCTTTAAGCAGTTATGGTGTAAGAAATTCAGTAGTTACTAAGTTCTTATGTTTTTCGTAAAAATTTTGGCGTTATGCAAATAATTCACGGTTTTTCTGTTTATTAGACATTTACACGCATTTTTACAATATTAAAACACTTCAGAATCTAAGAAATCAAAAGCCCATCGGTATCGAGATCAAGGCCCAAGCTACGGCGGCGGTCAGGGCTCTGAGGAGTTTGTCGAGCCTCTTTTTTAAATTCATTTCATTTGTACACTAATTGTTCAGCCTTAGAATATTTAATACATGCATTTTACCAGTACCAGTACCTTCGGGTACCAGTACCACGCAAATGGTCTTTATTTAAGAAAAAAATAAAGATTTTTTTTTTTTGCAAAAAAATTGTTTTTTGTTATTATTTCCGCAAGTTAGCCTTAAATAACATAAATCTAATAAGGTATGATTATAGTTTTACTGTTACTGTGGTAACATTTTCATTGTTCGAGATTACTAAAGCACAACATCTCTCCATCCACTCTTCCTTCCTTTTACATCACAAACAAACAAAATAATGTTAAGATGATTGTTTTGTTAAACCTGTAGACTTTCGGCGTCGGTGTGACAGGCGGATTTCTTAAGTCGGGCGTAACTCCCGAGAGCTGTCGGGGGCGCATTGTGCTCGCGTATTAACGACGAACGCACAAAAGACCACGCTCGTATATCAAACTAACGTCACTCCAATGTCTTCCTTCCTCACTGTTACAGTTCCCGGGCCGCAAGAAATGGCCCTCCTTTTTTTATTGAGCATTTAGTAGACTGAAATTATGGCACGTAAAATTCATGCCGTGCGGGATCGACTCAACCGAACGTAAGCCCAATTTTGTCTGCTGCTTGTATAAGAGCTCTCGGTTACAAGTGATATATTTCTTACGCGATTGTTCTGAATAGGTATTATTCGACAATCGAGCTAAATGTTCCCATTTTTCGCTCCCATATTTCATGAAGCCGCTTATTGATGTTATTGACTTTCGCATAATCAGTTTTGATCGTCTTACGAAAATTTATCGAGAAGACAGCTAAAAGGATTTTGATGAATGATCAGTGAGATGAGCGAGACAATAAATCACATTAGTGTCACCGTAGATGCCTATAAGTTAAACAATTTTGTCAAAAAGACAACAAAAGCGCAATTGTTATCCGTCGAGTCTGGAAATATTTATTTTCCCCCGGGCAAGAAAGTTCGCTCTAACTTCGCTAATGACTTCTTTCTGAAGTCCCAACTTTGCTGGTAACTGCTTGAAAGGTTTTTGCTATCTATTTAAACAATAGTCGGTCCTTTATTATGGCCAAATTTTCCGGTAGGCTTTTAATTGTTATAATCAGTATTTAAGTTCAAACAATTTAAGGTTTCTAATTCAAACATTATATTGAAGCAACATCTTTACTTTATCAAAAGAGTTAGATGTAATCTTTACTGAAGTTTCTATGAATAAGTTGCTTGCCTTTTAATTAGTTATCTTAAAGGAATCATTGGGAAATAATATCAATAAGCTTATATTATAAGAGGGCTTAATTAAGTCTGTGAGGTAGCGAAATGTTTAATTTAATGAAGCAATAACTAACAATTTGGAAAATTTTCTTGTATCAGTAGTACGAGTATACTGTTTGATGTTAACTGTAGAAAAGAAAAAGGCGGGTGGTATACGGGGCCCGCGTCGAGCGGCATTGTGCTCGGGATTATCGGCATAACTCACAAAGGGGCACAAAAGGCAGTTTATCAAGGCACGTCTCACTTGATATCTCAGTGTGCACTTGGTGAACTGCTGGAAAACTTGGCCTACTAGCCCGTATAACTGTTCTCCTTCTATCACCTGTATTTGTATGAATAACTTGAACTTAAGTTTACTTAAGTTACAGGGAGATAGTCAAGTCTTTGAAGATAAGCACTAACTGAACTAAAATTAATTTTAGGCCATCATGGTGGTTAATTGTGCTTATTATGATTGAATTACAATAATTGTTCAAGATTCAACTTACCTTGTTTCAGAGTAGTTGAAGTTACGAACTGTTGCCTTTCAATAGGATTTAATAATATTGCTTCTAAAACGTGCACATAACTAACATGATATTATAATATCTGAATAGATACTTTGCGGCCTAAGTAAAAAAGGCACAACTGGAGAAAAGGGAATAGGGAAAAATAAGCCTTAGTAGATACGCCTATTTTAGTTAGTAAGGCTTATTTTTCTTAGCATTTTTTTTGCGTAGATGTGCTCTTTTTTTCTTAAAGAGGCAGTACCTGTTTTACACTAGTGTAAGGTTAATTTTAATTTTTAATGCTCAACATCTAATATTTTATCAATTTTTTTTTTCTCGTCTAATAATTGTCTATGATTTTATCTTATAAACCGAATGGTATAATCGATTTTTTGAAAAATTGGGATAATTTATTACTTCCCAGAATTTGATCTTTATTAGCAACACTATCAAATGGTGTAATAGTACGGAGTGTGATTTTTTTTCCAAAATCAGCGGGTTTATTCATTATTGATTTTTCTAAAATTAAATTATGTAGTTTTAGTTTTCGTCAAAATCGGCCTCGAGACTCCTTTCAAAGTTTTTCGATATTCCTCATAGTTTCGGAGATAGCCATCCACGCTCAGTTCAAAAATTCACCCTGTATATTAACAAATTTAACTTTACACACAAAATACTTATAATATGTCAAAAATATATTTCATGAACGAAACAAATTTCCTTTAAGTATTTGTGTACAACTTTGATTACTGTCATCACATCAATACCGGTCGCTCTTTGATACAAAATCCATCAGATATTCCCATTAAAATTTATCTCAATACGTCTCGTAATGACACCGTCGTAATATCAGAATATCATAAAAGTCTGTTTATTAGTATAACAGTCCATCGAGCTTTTTAATTGGTTTGCAAGTTTGATGGCAAAGTCTAATTGTATTACATAATTAAGATGCAGAACTCAGTTGCGAAAGGCGACGAAATCGCTCTGTGAATTCTTCAAAGGGGGCGCTTAATTAGGGTTTCAAGAAGAATTTCATGAGCTGAATCGACGAGTCACACCGCGACCGACCCTATTCCAAATTCGAACTAGTATTCTTTTTAAAAATAAACCGAATACTTTCGTGTTGGTATGGAAACTTTTTGTTTTTTTTTTTTGGTATATATTACAGCTGTCATTTATTTATGCGACAGTATTTCATTCAACATTCTTTTTTCAAATATTTCTGTGTTGGTTTTGAATGCCCTATTATCTTTGCGCATTCTTTCCTAGTTTTGTTTTGATCTGTTTACTATTTAGATTTACTACGGTATCTATAGGGATCTGAAAGAACCCTATAAAATTGATAACATTCCTTTATATTGAAATGTCCATCCATTAGTCACAAATACTTTTAAAACATACGAGTAATATGTTAGTTAAGTATTTCTATGGCCGCTATAACATCTAAAAATAATATAACATTCTTTGAATCTATTTTACCCTCTTTAGAAAAAACTTTTATTTTTCCACTACACAGGTATATACAAAAAGTTTTTCTTATAGTATCGTATCTTATACGGATTCCTTCGTGTGTAAGTCCAACTCACTCTTAACCAGTTGTTATTTTGGTTGTGTTTACTTTTCTATTTTATTACCTAATAGCTATTTGTGAGGCAAAACTTTCAAAAATCTGTTACGGTTACAAAAATAACTTATATTATAGTTGTTTATGTGTATTTAACTGTATTTATGTTGTGATATACGATTTTTTTGGATAAAAGCTCTTCAACTCACCGACGCGACGACGACTACTTGAACATCTAAATGCACACCAACTTACTGTTCGGGATACTGAGCAAGAGGTGCTCTGTTGCTTTCCTTGTCTTTCATATTATTGCTCGCTGTATGATACTAAGGAAAATTACGTTTTTCCCTTAAAAAAAAGACCCTTAAATATTCATTAAAAAATCTATAAGTAGCTGTCCAGTTCGTTGCCTATAATAATATGTATACTCACCAAAAAAAAACATTTCCCTTCCTTTTAGCTTCGCTGAAGTCGGCTAAAAAAAGACTTACAGAAAGTTGGTTACAAGTTCTACATAACTTCTAACCGTGATGGTAAATTAACCATAACCACTGAAATCATTAACACTATAATTTCGAGACTTCTCATAAATCACGCTAAACATTAATAAGAGTATATTCGCGGGATATCGAGCACCAATTCATCATCTACCTCTCGATACCGATTTAAATCTCGATCTAGCTCCAATTTGATTTAGCCGAACTGTTAATTACCTACGAATCTACTGTTTGTGCAGTCAAACTCGATTCGACAGCTCCAAATATTGTTTTGAGACGAATTTGAACATAAACACGGGTGTAGCTCATTTAAATGTAGGTAGGTTCATGAATTAATTACCTACTAACCGGTTTTCAGTTGCTAAATAGTGTACCAACTAAATGATAGTGAAATACGAGTATTATTGGAATAAAGTTTGTTTTCGGGAACAAAATTGACGATTTTAAACAACGTTTTACAGTAAAGTAAAATAAAATCACACACCGCAATGACCATCTATAGGGTGACTGGTAATTGGTGTACGATACTTAAACACGTGATTGTGCTCATGATAACCAACAACTTTTACAATGGGAACAAACTTGAAATCGCGAAAAAAAATCAGCTGTTCAGTACATTTATGTTTGCTTAATGCACTGAACAGCTGATATTTTTTTCACTTATATTTTATAATTATCAGTCACCCTATTTTTATATTTCACAGCACAGTGGCTGATCGATTGACTGCTGCGCTTCGTGTCAGGGTTTCGATTCCCGCACAGAACAAAAACTTATTTCCAAAAAAACGTTGTCCCACACCCACACTAGGAATTTCTCCTGTGTCGTGGGTGCGTTTACAAACATAGAAATTCACATACAAAAACACACAGACCGGGAACAACTACTTGGGTTTTTGCATACAAATATTTGAACTGGGGATCGTAGCGCAACACGTTGCGTAGCTGTAAGATCGTTCAACCACTACACCAACCGTGCCGTCCATGAACCCCGTGTATGATCTACAAATCAATCTACAAATCTCACACACATACACACTCATTCACACACACACACACACACGCACACACACACACACACACACACATACACGCATACACACACACACACATACACACATTACACACACACACTCAAACACAGGTACTCAAAGAGGCTATAATCGCAGTTGCATTGGCTTGTAAAATATGTAGTAATAATAATGATTGTGTATTTTTCGTCTTACAGCTACTAATGTTCAAGTCATAGGCGAGGACGCTGGCACCCTAAACACAAGTTAAATCTTACATTGGGTGCCAAAGCTCATCGTAAACACTTTTGTCTTCGTAGTTGTAACGCTGCTAATTGTTCAGATTTAAGTGTTTTTTGTCAAATTTTGAGGTAATATTTATATTTTATTTATTATTATTAAAAATAGTCAAGTTTAGAAGGGACCTAAAAATTAAGAAAGCTGATCGACTGTTCAAATCTCTTTCATCCGGGGTCTCAGCACTGTCTCAAAGGGTATTAAACGTAAAAGCTACAAAAGGAACACCATGGATTTTGGTCTGATCGAGTCTGACAGTCCCTTATGTTTGTTTTTTATTTCAAACTTGGCCTCTTGATACTTATGGGGCCCCGTATAATTGATAGGGCTTATACGGCGGTAGTTATGACCCTGGATATCAGCGAAGAGACTCCAGGTAACAAAGAAAACAATAGTATGTCAGCAATAGTATGGCAGTACTGCCTTTCATTCGCATGCCAAACAAAATACACGACTACCTAAGCCCTAGTGCAGTTATAGGCTGGCCGTAATTCACACACAATACCGTCAACGCTTCCCGTACACTCAAACAAAGCATACGTTAAGCTCAGCTCAATAGGACACACACAGAATTCACAAAACCCTGTCAAAAAGCACAGTTTGTACTATCAAACAAATACGGAGGCATTACGGTAGGTAAATACTCGGTATTTGACAAACGGCGGTCGAAATTAAAAAAAAGTATCTGGTTAAATGAGCGTTTTGTGCTGTATTCTTTTTTTTTATTGTTGCACCACACTAAGAATTTTGTTATTATTAAGCATTGCAACTATGTATTACTGTGATCTTGACGTCATGTCAATCATACGACATGGTTTTTGTAAAAACCAAAGAATTGATCTTTTCTACATTTAAACAGCAAAATCAAATACAATACTGTCTAGATATTTCACAGCATCTATTATTTCAGCTTTGGAATCAAACCGTTTACATGAACTATGGCCCAAAAAGTTATTACCTATAAAAATCATATTTAGCAACTCGCCTCTTTCGCTGACTGTACTACAGGCAAGTAGAAATACCAGGGAGCCATAAACGAGTGCTGAATAAAAATTAATTCCCCAAGGGCGGACATACAAATAGCCCTGATAAAATTTATAACTGCGGACGTGACGGCTTTCGACTCCGTGCACAGTATAATTTTGTACACATAACGGGGAATGTGCTCGCCGATGGATAATTATGGTAAATGCTCCATTACTCTTAGGCTATGTGGGCAGGCTTGGAACTTTGTATCTAGTAATTTAGTTTTTTATTCAAAACATTAGACAAGTCTGGCTTGTGTTCGTGGTGTTGCCCGCATAAACTTCAATAATTATTCGACGAGAACGTCATATCGTGATAAAAGTATCCTATGTTCTAATCTAAGTTATAAACTATCTGTGTTCTACATTTCATCAAAATTCATTTAATAGTTTATGTGTAAAAGTGTTACAAACATCCTTCTACCCATCTATACTCAGAAACTTTTTAACCAACTTTAAAAGGAGGAGGTTCTCAACTTATTTATATAGTAAGATAAGAAATGGACTTGTTTGAATCCAGTCACATAGAAAAGCGAAAGCGATCCGATAGTCTGTGTGACTGGCTTCAAACAATTCCATACATTACAAACAAAAACGCCTCGCTTCGCGTTCGCCACACTGTCTGTTTGACATTAGCTGTGACTGGTTTACGATGCTGAATCTCAGTACAGACATTCAAATTCTATGCCACCGAAATTCAATTCAAAACACAACTTATTTGAATAATAATTTTCTCCTTTTAATGACCTGTCACAACAGTAGTTAATAAAAATAAAATAATCCATTAATAACATTTCAAAAATAACCTGTACAATTTTAATGAATTCAGACAGTTTTGTGTAATTGATACTCTATTAATCAAACACATAATTTAACATTAATGATACTTATATAAATTAAGTAGTTGTCATGTTAATTACAGCTGTTTCGAATAAAATGTCATTGACCAATCGGTCAGGTTTATTTAAAGACGAATATGTTTAAAACTTAAGTACCTACTAATGAGTTTAAATAGGGGAGGTGAAAATAGAAATACCGTTTATTACAAACAAAATAAATTAAGTTACGAAAACATTGGTATGTGATTTGGTGCTTGCAAGAACCAGCGAAAACACTGATTCTTGGAAACCAATTTTCTTATTTATCGTATTACTAGAAAAATATCATTAAAATAGTAAGTAAAGCAACTAGCTGGGTCGCGGGACTGTCTCATTAGGTAACCGTGAACCTGGAACGTAAAAGGCTATTGGAAGATCACCGTGGACTTTAGTCAGTACAAGTCTGACAGTCCCTTCCGTCCCACCCTGGGTAGGAGAAGTCATTTGATCATTTTACCATGATAAATCCGCTACCAACACCGTTAATATAATATGGCAGAGTTTTGGTAAAATATAATTATACCAGTCAAACACACAATTTAAAGAAGAAGAAGGAGCTAATTCAAGGAATAGCACTGGCGTACAAACTATACCCAAGAAAAAGAACACAGAAACATTACAGCAATTCGTTTTATCACAGTTTATTCAAACGAAATCTCAAATTAATGCTAAAATATCTTTAATTAATGCCACTTCAATCTTCCTAAAGATACTTCATTAAGATGTACTTCACAACAGATTAAAGTTCAACTTAATATGCCTTTGAGCGTCAAAACACCTCCTTTTTGAAGTCGATCAAGTACAGTCACATACACAACTCATTTCGACGTACGCTTTTAATTAAGTCGTCACTGAAGCGCTTGTTTATGGAGCTTTAATTACTTGCCATGGAAATAAATACTCGGGGCATATAGTTAATTAAATATACGCACCTGTCTACTGATCAGATTTTGACGAAATAATCCTTATAATTGTGGAAATATTCGAATTATTCTATGATATTGTCGTTTTGTTGTGGTTTAATATAATATTGTGAAAGCGACTGTGTACCTATGTCTGTATCCTTTCATGTTTTAACTGCTGAGTAGATTTCGATTTAGTACTCTCACACATGTACAGTCAGCTTCAGAGAGAAGTAAAGTAACCCCCTTTGGTAGTGATGTCACTTTGACTTTTCACTAAGGCTTACTGTACAGGTAGATTTTAACTTGGGTGAGGTTAATTTTTGTCCTGGAATTAAGTTTTCGTGGCGTATTTGTAACATACGAGTACGTGTAGTCGAACTCACTTTTTACATAAAATAATTACATGAAAATATAATCCAACCATGTGCGTGCATACAGTCAATTTGATTATTGGGTGAAATGAAATCATATCCGGTGCCATTTTTTTTCCATTAGTGGTAAAATCATCAAAAGAGTCCTACCGCACTGCGTAGAACAGGAGGGACTACCTATAAGACTCTTATGAACTAAAAGACGCCCTGTTCATTCACATGCCCCTTGCGTTCCAGAGACACGATGCCTTTTATCCCGCGATCCCGGCACACTCTGTTCCAGAAGGTGTATTTTGGAGATGAAAATGTAGACATGTTAAAACAAAGGTCCGCATGCACGACATATTTTGTTTTACTTTACTCAGCGTTCTATCTCTACCATTATTCAAATTGACACTAACAAAACAATTATTGAATTACTTTTAAAGCTCATCACTTTTGTTGATCTGTAGTGAAAACGGTCCTTATTGTCGATTCAAGGGTGCTACTATCTAAACTCGAAACCCGTAGCTTCAGACATAAGATTAGTTAGTAATACGAACTAAAAATTTATGCGCAGTCGTCACGACTCCCGATGTTTTGTCAGAACTTATGAATTCCGAACTGAGTAAGTAAGTTCACTCAAAAGTGTCGAGTTACATTCGTACGGTCCCATATTTTCGTTGACGGACTAAGAGAGTAGACCCCCAGAATTCAGGGTTTAGGTTAAACAAAATCGTTCAAGTTCCTTAAATGACAAATGCTTGCACTGACTGGACAGGTTCTCTCAAATCTATGTGGCTCTTTTTCTTTTTTTTATCGAAGTAAAATCATCAAAATGAGTCCTCCCACCTAGGGCACGGCGGGAGGGACTGTCAGACTCGTACTGACTAAAATCCACGGTATCCTTCAATAGCCCTTTACGTTCCAGGGTCACGGTAATTCGGTAAGTCCTGCGACCCCGGCAAGCTTTGACTCTAGAGGGGGCCTCGTCATTATGCTGACACTCTTTGAGGCGCGCGTGGAACACAACGCGCCGTCGGTCGACCCGGGCATGGTCCATGGTCGGACAGCGAGTCGCCCATTACTCGCCGCCCGCTTGCGCTCCTACGGTGGCCGGTGGCTCCTTCCTTTAAAGACTATTTCGGACATCTGCATGCTCCTTGTATGGCTTTAACAGTATAATATCCTTATCCCCATCTAGCTTTAAAATATTATTTGACGTGTAAGAGTTATTTTAACTACTTTCTTGCAAAATAAATATCATTAATCATTTTTCCATCATAACATACGAGATCATACGTGAAGTCGAACCTAGTTACAGATTATTAGAAAACCACTTGACCCAGACGTCCTCAAGTAATACCTGGCCAGTGTTCTAAAGGTTGATATGAAATCCAATAAATTGTCTATAGACATTTTCGACCAACTGACGCAAGATGAAAGTATTTTTCGACAGGACGCTGATCGTGCGTGTTTTTAGATAGCTAAGTATGTCGGTAATGCTGTTTTTGAAGTGTAAAAATACGTAGTAAGTTAAAAAAATATAGTCAAACTGCTTTAATAAGGCGGTAAAGTGCTAACTAAGCTGATTCGTATACATTATACATACTCGTATATGCCATTATTAGCGTTATTGAAAATAAAAATAATTGGAATAAAAAACAATATGAGTAATCTTACTTTAAAGTAATCGTAGTACATTATGTAGTACATCGTAGTAGTGCATTTGCCCTGGAACATAAAGGTCTACTGATAGAACACCGTGGATTTTAGTCAATACGAGTCTGTCAGTTCCTTTGACTCCACTCCACTCCACACTTTGGTTTCACGCGCGTTATGTTGGGCTTCTGGCCCTTTGAAGGACCCGTCAGTTTCCTTGGGGAACGCGTGGAAGACGACGCGCCGTCGACTCGGGATTTGTCCTTGGTCGGACGGCGAGCTACCCATTACTCGCCGTCCGCAAGTTGATACCTACGGTAGCCGAAAGGGGTTTGAACTTTTTTGTATGGGCCGTGTACCAGGTGCCATCCGCCATTTTGATTTTTTTTCAAAACGGCGTACACGAATGAAACATTGATAAATCAATAGATCACATCAATACAAACATAAAATGTAAGGGGCAAAACCTCGTAAACCGTCACGTTACCGAGTTATGAGCTGTCAAACATGTACAAGTGGTGACATTTTTTTTTTCTTTTTTTTAATATTTTGTCGTTTATTGATCAAAAAAGATACTTCCGCAATAAAACTAATTGAATATTAATTTTTCCACGCATTTTAAATGCTGAAATTGCGTTAAACGAAATAATCCTAATGCGTGAAAAACTAATATTCAATTACTTTTATTGTGGAAATAACCTTTTTGACCAATAAACATCAAAACATTAAAAAAAAAAAATGTGTCGCTTATTGTACATTTTTGACAGCTCATAACTCGGAAACGTGACGGTTTACGAGGTTTTGCCGCTTACATTTTATGTTTGTATTGATGTGATCTATCGATTTATCAATGTTTCATTCGTGTACGCCGTTTTGAAAAAAAATCAAAATGGCGGATAAGGAACTGGTACAAAAAGTACAAAGCCCTTTGCCCTGCGATGTCCGATGCCCTAGATGTCTTCAGCGCTGGCTGGACCGTGACGTGGAGCATGTTCTTTCCCTCACATGTTCCGACTGTTCCTCATTTCCCTCACCTGCGTTAAATCCCGGAAGTACCTTCCGAAACAACCGTGTCAAGTGAGGACTTGCGTCAGGTGCAATGTGAGGACGCTCGCTCCGTGGCGCCTCTCCAACCACTCCTCAAATAGGGATCTAGCTTACCGCTGCAATTGAAACATGCCCCGCCCAAGCCATTTTTTTTCCGTATTATTTTGAAACTACGATAAATCTCCTATTCATTGAAATGAAATGATGTCAAGGGCAATTTTGTTCAATGTAATATGCTTGTGATGATTAACGTATTTTTTTTTTGGATAAGGATTAATTAGCGTCACAAGTAATGCATTATTTTAAAACCAATTTGATTTCTATATAGAGAGTTAACCTTATAAAAGATAGAAATATGCTATCGCGGACTTTTCTTTTTTATCTTTTCATGGGGAACAATTATTTCACACATGATTGACGTAACAAACCGTTAACGCAGTCGACGCTCCTTTTTTCCCGATTTTGCAACATTTTTTATTGCTCTCTGCTCCTATTGGAAAAGCGTGAATAGGAGCAGAGCAGCAATGAAAAATGTTGCAAAATCGGAAATTATATAGCCTATAACCTTCATCAAAAATGAACTATCCAACACAAACATATTTTATCAATTCTAACCAGTTCCTGAGATTAGCGGGTTTAACCAAACAAACATACTCTTCTGCTTTGTAATATCATTAAAGAAGTACATATTATTATGGGTTACTCTTATTCGACATCAAATTAATCAAATTATTTACCGTTATGAAAATAACGGTTGTCAAAAATTTGGTCTTAGGTAGTCCAGTCGGTCGGTTCCAAGTCATTACTGGAGGATATCACATATCAAGAGTCTCGTTGATACGGGGAAAATCTTAACACCGCGATTCAGAAGAAAAAAACGTTTTTGCACAACGCCATCTATCGGTAAATTGATAAAACACCCTCACAAATTGTCCTAGGTAATGTGCAGTTCTTGAATCTGTCAATTTACTCACTACAAAGGTCTCTATGATGTCGATTTTAACTATTTTAGATGAGGTTTGCCAAGCCGTCCAAACGTACGTACTCGTACGTCGAAAAATACCGTTTTTAATGCATAAAAACTACTATTTCTGTATGATTGTTTTAATTATTATCATAAATCGAAAATAACACTATACTATAAAGCTTTTTCAAATAACTGAAATAAAGAAACAAGGAGAAACTCAAGCAATAGGGAATTTAAATAAAAAATATTCCAAAATGTTTGTTTAGTATTAGTTTGTTTGTTTTTATATTTAATTTTATACTAGCACTCTGCTCGCAACTTCGTCTACGTTGTTGTTGTTTCTATAAGATCCTTAACAGGTTCTATAAGATAAATAACTTTATCAAAAAAGAATGTAACCGACTTCAAAAACAGCCACAGAAAAGTTCAAAATAACCCACAAAAAACTTTTCTTTCGAAAGTCGGTGACTTTATTTTTTATTTCATTGACTTTTTGTCACCGACCTGTATATCGATTAAATACCTACTATCTAACTCAAGGCAAAATAACAGCCTCAAAAAATACCCGACGAATGATAAAGTGAGAAAGAGACAGATTATAAATGACTACAAGAGGGCGTGCATACGTTTTTACGGTCAGGAAATTTTAGCTGACCGAACTAATCGTGTATGACACGACCGAATACCTCCGCGAGTGCTTAAAAGGTACGGAACCTATTCACCCCGAAACTGGGGTTCATTTAACTAAATCAACAGACATTTATTAACCGGGGACCCTAATTAATCCTTCATAACTTTTTGTAACCGTGCCAGTTTGTTCGAAATAATTATTTTTGGTTACATTGTTGTGAGTTTGTGTGTTTGTACAAACTAAAAAGTATACAGAAAGTTTAGTATATTTTCTGTTTATTGGGGCGGCATGCAATTGGGTGTAGTGCAACCCTTTTGGGCATTAAAGTGATTAGATAGCTGTTTAAGATATTAATCACCATATTATGGATACTACCAGCGGTCTTATATCTTAGCCCCTTTGACCATTGATGAGAGCCTGTGTACGTATGACGTATTTGTTTTCCGATAGTCGACTGGATGTCAAAGTCGTACCTTATCGGATAGTCGTACTTGCGTCGGATACTAACGTTCGTACACAGACACGCGTCAATGGATACCAAAGTGACCAAAGTCAGTGGCGCATAACGTAGCAAGACCGAGCCCTATAGCCAAACGGCAAGCGACAATCGCTTAACGTTCAGCCAACGACGATATAATACTAGACTCCTAATAACAGGCAACCGATGTCTGCCAACACATTAGGCAAAAAAGTCTTATATCCGTCTCATTTCGACCAATCCTGTGAGCCGTAAACATACGTTGAGACAGAACAGACCTTGAGTTAGCCAATCACAACGCAGTACCCCGTCCCCCTCGCTTACGTAGTACCTCAGCGAGTTGGCAGAATAGTTTTGTTCGTTAGATTGTGCAATGCGTAGTCTAGTAATAAATAGTCGTTGCGTTCAGCAGTCACTAATATATGTTCAACTTTATACCCATTGCATAAAGTTAAAAAACGATCAAAGATTACAGATCGTTTTCGTTTGTTTCGTTCGCTATCGCTCAGCAGTCTTTACTAGATTTTCAACTTTATGCGATGGGGTATAAAGTTGAAAATGTATTAGCTGAATGTTAACAATTTGTCGCTTGCCGTTTGGCTACAGGGTCGAATTTAGGAGCGGGCAAGACGCAACTACGAGGCCCTTTTCTTGCAGGACGAAAGACATGGCTTGTCTCTGCTCGCGCGAGGCCCTCTTGTTGTAAGATAACTTGTGATTGCTAATAGCTTTGCGGGGCCTCTTTCAGTTTCGAGTTAGAAATAAACCTTAACCAAGTGATATTGCAATAAGGAGGCCACGCGTGACAAGCGGAATTGGTAAACCTTAACGGGATCGTCGACGACATCACCTTTGCGAGGTCTCTTATTTTCTTTTAGTTCCCATTCATAGGACACCACAAGTTAACATCATAATATTAACGAACTTGTGAACATCGTTTTTATTCTCCTTGTGCGCGAGGCCCGTTCATGTGCGAAGCCGGGGGCGTCCCCCCACCACCCCAGCCGTAGTGGTAGACTCCCACGGCGTCAGACGTCGGCAGACGATCTCCGGCCCCCGTATAGGTAAAGGAGGTAAGGGCAACTCGCTGTCCGACCATGGACCATGCCCGGGTCAGCTTCGGGTCGCTTCGCATTCGCGTTCGCCACGCCCGTCTGTCCGACAATAGCTTTATATAGTTTCCAACTTAACCTCCGGACAGTAGACAAAGTTGTAAGTACCTATAGGGTTTGCGTGTACGTGGCCACAAATTACTTGTTTGTCGTTTTCGCAGTAGCTTAATCGGCGTGAATTAATTACATATTTTGGCTGGTCGCAATTATGTAGCGGACGTTCCGATGCAACTTAATATGACCTCATTTTTGTGCGCCGTGTGACTGCGAGCCTACCGCGCCGAGAATTAACTTCTGAATAAATTACCAATATTGACACGGTACTGTTTTTTGATTGATTATTTTTACGCTGCAAGGGCTTTGTAAATGAGGTGTTTAATAGCTTATTCAACTAACTTATAGTCGAAGAGCTTGAAAAATAAATATTAGTAGTATTTCAGGTACTATGTAACTAATTAAAAAAACCTCATTCTGTATACTAGAAGGGGGTGAGTTGGGCAGGTTGTGACATCTGAAAAACGTTGCGGCAATGTTTACAGGTAGCCGTGCTTTGTTAGCCGTCACATGCCGCCAAAACCGATAACGAATTAGTTATTTTATTTCATAGCTATGCGGGTACAACATTCATAGCAATAGCAATAATAGTTTTGTTTGTTAGAAGCATGTAAGCCTAGCTGAAATAGGTATTTAACATGTATACAAAAAAAAGTTTGTTTGTTTGAACGCGCTTATCTCACTCACGCATTTATTCAATTTTAAACCCTAGTTAGTTTGAAATTGAATAGTAATTTTTGTGTTGGATAGTCCATTTATGGAGAAATACTACGACTAATAGGAGCAGAGTAACGAGAGTGAACCCACGGCGAACTGCTAGTTGGTAGTATAAAAATGTATTTTTTGTAATTTTTAACGTATCCATGATGACGAAAAAGATTGAAATGCGATGAAAATGTGGAAAAAAAAACATGTTTTTAAAATTACATTAATTTGAAATTAGAATTCTTAGCCAAACAAGTTTTTTTTTTTTTAATTTGAAACGGCCAGTACTGCAGAACGGCAATTTCATAGGTATATATATTTTATTGCGTAGACTCTTTTGGATCACCTTAAGTCATTTGCCAAGCCTCTTTACTGTCAAACGATCTTATAGACAAGGGAAGCTGAGATCCCGTTGCGTGCGCGACAGCTATATCTAGTGTGAAACGCATAATAAGATGCACCAACCTCAACCTGTTTTTTATCGTCTCTCAAAATGGCTACCAAGCTTACCGCCTTCAGTTGCCAGCTTAAGTCTGCCACTATTTCTCCAAGTGAGCCCACAGAAAGACTTCCAAAGTGTCACATTCAGATTTCCATAAGCGGTGTTACAGCACAGTACGTTAGTCGGGACTCGGGACGTTGGCTACCGGCCAAACAATTACTTTGTCTCGTCAGGAGCATTTCTTCAGCTGATGGTTCTAAAGTGCTTTTTACATAAGTTTAACGTTTCACGTGAAAAAAGTGGGTCAATGGTGGGAAGTTTGGGAATTGTTATAATTTTATCTGCATACAGACGTCTGCTAACACGAGTTCCCTGCAAATACTTTATCAATAACTCTTGGCCTGACGATTCACTTTTTTTGGTAATGCGTATATCGTACAGTAGGTGTCAAAACTATCGATGATTTTGATGAAAGCAATCTACATGTATACATTTTGAGCTGTGGTGGCCCAGTGGTATCAGCCCCGACTTACGAGTTGCAGGCCGTGTGTAATTTATTTCATCGCCACTGATCTCAAAACGATGAAGGAAAACATTGTGAGGAAACGGCATGTCTCAGAATCAAAATTCGAAGACATGTGACATCCATCAACCCGCACTGGGCCCGCGTGGTGGATTATGGCCCACTTTCTCTCACAGAGGGGACGCCTGTGTCCTAACAGTGGGAACATTATAGGCTGCTGATGATGGAATCTATATAATTATAGTTCGTAATCGTACTTTTGCCGCCTGACGGTTATTACAACGCGGAACGTCTTAAAACCAGGCTTGTTCCGACGAGTGAAAGCGACAGAGCTATTCAAGTCGTTTAGAGCCATCTTGTTCACTCACTGGAACAAGCCTGGTTTTAAGACGTTGTATTACCCCCCTTAATTTGTACTACCTTTTGATTGTGGTAAAATCATCAAATGAATCCTCCTACCCAGGGCGGGGCAAGAGGGACTGTCAGACTTGTAGTGGCTAAAATCCACAGTGTCCTTCAATAGCCTATAAATTACGTTCCAGGATACCATTTTATTTAATTAATTTTCACAATTTTCAATTTCGCAAATTGCGCAGCAATAAGTCACACTCCAAATCGTCTTATCAAGAATACCTCTCGTTATTCTTCAACACAAAATCTGCTACTATGTGCTACGTATAAATTGCCGATATATAAATCTCGTCAATGTAAACGAAGATACTTGACTAAGTATGTACTAAATCCTTAGTGGATTATCTACAAAAAAAGGTACAAAATAAACTTCAGTAACTTTTAAATCCCATCCGAGGTGCACGTCTTTTCTGACTCCACCAATACAAAAAGTTTGGATGAGTACATAAAGTGTGTTATCTTTTTTTTTATTAACTAAAAATGTCTTAGATAAAGTAGTACTTGCCCTTTTTAAATAAAACATACAGGCTCTTTTTGGGACCTCCGATTACAGAAAGGTCGTCTAATATTGAAGATTTATTTTGGCTAATTTTCATCATCACTTCTCACTATGTAGATGGAGATATAATAATTGCCGAAGTTCGATATGATCATATAGTAAACCCACATTTTGCCAATTGACAAAAAAAAATACTATAAATAATTGAATATAGAAATTACTTTAGGCTTGTACTGTATGCAATTTTCATTTTTTGCTTATAACCGAATGTAATTGCTGCTAGGCAACCATACCAAATATGCACCCATTATGTCAATGGACGACCACGCCAAGGCAGGCTCAAAAAAATGGCTAGATGATTTGGACGAGCACTGCAAAAGAGCACTTGCATAGATATGAGAGAGGCCTTTCGCCAGCAATGGGACAGTAAGGCCTTTGTCAAACAGACAGGCGATAGCGAACCGAACCGAATCCTCTCATATAAAAATGCGAAAGCGATCCAATAGTCTATGTGACAGGCATCAAAAAATTCCATACATTACAAACAAAAACGCCTTGCTTCGCGTTCGTCACGCCTGTCTGTTTGACAATAGCTTTAGAGTCTATGCACACCACGTTTTTTAAACGCTCCGATGCAGCGCGTTTTAGAAACGCGCGTCAGCGGCGCGGTTTCATCAGAGCAGTTTGTTGTCGTTTGTTTCAGGCTGCGTCTGACTTGCGTGCGTATTGCGTCAAACGCGCTGCACCGGCGCGTTTAATAAACCTGGTGTGCATAGGCTCTTACGGTTAAATAAGAATATAATATGCCTGGTTGAACAGAAATAAAACAAAATATGTCAGCCATCTAAATGAAAAAAAAACAACCTCTACCTTTATTCTATCTTCTATAACATCATAAAGTAATTTAATCAACCAACTAATATTAGCAAATTGAATTAAAAAGAAAAGACCATGTGCAACATGGCACATGAGTGGTGACATTAATTAATGTACCTACGTCCTACACATTGTACTGTCATGACTGGAAATAAAATTTCTCTTCAGGGGCGGATCTATGTAAGGTCCTTTTAGGGCCTTGAGAGCCCTATGGTTATAGAGGGCCGCTAACCAATCCCTAATTCATAAAAAAAAATGCTCGCACTTTTGGAATTTTTTGGGATTTTTTCGTATAACATTGATGCTTTTAGAAACTCACATGCATAAACACCCAGACCAGTGACAACAGCTATTTATAGTTTTTACAAATATATGTCTTGTGCGGGAATTGCCTAGTATATCAATAAGGAACACAATTTTTTTACAAACAAGCAATTTCATATGTAGTTGGTTTAGCGAGGCAGGCAGTAGTATAAGCCCTGTGCCCCAATAACTCTTGGTCCGCCCCTGCTCCTTTCGATCTAACAAATCCAGCTACATTTATAAGGAAAACCATACGAGATGTAGGTATTTGTACTACGTCGATATCAAAGACTTTGAGATAAACTTTTATTTAGAATGTTGTGATCGGCTTTTACTTTTGCACCCACCACTGGACTTCGTAATTCTCATTACAGACGGTCGATTTTTAGGGTTAAGCCGCCTTTGACAAAGCCGGTCCGTAGATGGGTAACCGCATTCATTGGTTACGGGGTTTCAAGGCGCTCCATGTAAAAATGGTACTAAGCAGTATTCGTCAACTATTTACCAAAAGCGACTGCCTATGTTTTTATTCGGACAATAAGCGATATCGTGATCGACGACAATCTCACATTAAAAAAAACCGTTGACCTACACTAGGTTTTTTCCTGTGTTGGAAGTGCGTTTACAAACATAGAATCACCCATACAAAAACATGCTTCTTAATTGCGATATCACATAACTTAAAAATAATAATTAAGAGTATAAATCATTACTTACATAAGAGTATATATGACGAGTATATAGTTATACACAAAGCCTCCAAAATAATGCTAACTATAGCTGCCTGGAGTAGACATAACAAATTGATACCTATTATGATAGCCACCCTAATTTGATGACCTCCCGACTCGACGCCAATTACCTCCATTAAAATTATCTATTTATAAACGTGTTACGTATACCAACCAGTAATCCGCAACCTAAGCAGAAACCCACATAACAATGAACAATCAAGTCATCAGACTAGCGACGGGAAGTCTAACGCTGACCAAGCATTCCATGGAAACCCACATAACAATGAACAGACGGCGAAATATGAAACATGACGACCGGTCGGCAGCGCCGGGCACCGGGAAGGCGACTCACTTTCGGTTCAAACATCGAACGATCGTCACCTCTCATTAGGATTAAAAATGTAATTTTTACAATTTTATTAAATATAAGTTCCTGTACCTCGGGTTTCAATGCAACCTACCTGCCCGCCCGACATAATTGGCGCAGTCGGTAGGATCGTCGAGAAGAAGAGCAGCATTGAGCTGTCGTGGCGGTCATCGCGGCCGTTCGAGGATCCGAATCTACACGTCGTGACGAGCAGCAGGAGTATCCAGCCATCGATACAGCAGAGAGACCGAGATACAATTCACGTGAGTACACTAAAATCTTTTTAGTGGATTGCTCATCCTCCTAGTATTTAAGTTCCCTGTACCTACCTAAACATTTTCCAAAATTTACCAATCACGGGAATCGCGGAGTGTTAGGTTAGAATTTAGGTTTAGTAATAAGAATTAAATAAAATTAATTATTGATTTAAACAGGGAAATTAATTTAAATTCTAGTGCTAGGTTAAATAGTCTACAGAATAAGATGGCAGATTTAGATAGCATTTTTAAGGCCCTTCGTTTAGTGCCCGAGTTTGATTGCAACGTTAACGTACTAAGTAAATCTATACATTATGTGACGACCTGTTAGACGAGTTTGTTAAAAAGGCAAACCCGCCTAACAGACTTTCAGAAATTGCCCTTATTAACAGCATAATAAATAAATTACTGGTCCCGCGGCCCGATTGATCAATTCAAACGACACCCCAAGTCGAATCTAAGTGATTCGACTTTGCTCTTACCGTCGGATTTTAATATTATGACACAACCTAGACTGTTCCCTTTCAATAAGCCTGGACCCTCTAGGAGTCCATTTGGCCACCCAATAATGCCACAGGCACCCGTACTATAGCGACCTAATTTAAATAATCAAAATCAGGCCAAATCATGACGCACACAGCAAATGTTTTGTGCTCCTCCTCCTAATTATAAACCAAATAATGCATTTAAATTTGTACCGCGTAACATTGTACTAAAAAGTAACTTTCAACAACCTATGAGTGGCGTCATTCATTTTGTGCTTAAACGTTTACTTACCACACAGCAACGCGATAAGAGGACATGACTGGATTAAACCCGGGAATTCCTCAACTAATAATAACTTCGCAAGTAACGAAATTGATTTCAACGATTGTTCTACTTATTACGGCTACGTAAATTATGATACCGATAGTTATTCTTCCGCGAACCTAACGAGTACGATGAAGGATACTATTACACCGATTATGATCAAGCCTGTCACCCACCGCTTGAGACAAATAGCGATGCTATAAAAGACGAGCCAGTTAAACAGTTTGAAGAAGGATTTTCAGAACCCTCAAAATTTAGAAAAACCAAGATAGAAGTCAACCTTCAAACCCAACGTTAACTTCCCTACTTGCAGATTAAAGATCCTCCACTAAAACTTCTAATAGACACAGACGCTAACCAATCTATTATTAGCCCTAATGCAATTAAAGCTTATTTTAATAATGTACAGTTGAACTATGACCGTGACCCCTTTGAAGTTCGTAATGTACACGCTGTGACACGTAGCAACTACTCGATAATGCTACCTTATTTCTCTGAACTAAATGTTAAGGATTGTTTCACACTTTTTGTTTATAACTTCCACGACTATTTCGACGGATTGATAGGGTTGGATTTATTAGACTAGTGGGAAGCCACCATTGACTTTAAGTCAAAATCATTAATAACAAAAAATGCGATAAATCCTATACGGGTTTACGATTCACGGAACGCTAACCTATACGAAGATATCATCCTCTCTTCTATATTATATCATTTGCTCTTCAAAATTACCAATTAACATCCAAAGTGGAGAAGTTCCGAAACAAATTATATGTAACTGTCATATTAGCGAATGTTTAACTACTGTAAAAAACCGGAAGCATATAGTAGAAATTCATAATCCAAATCGTAGCGACGTTATTTTCACCATGGATCACCCAGTGTGTGCACAGCTTTATAATACTGAGTGCACAAGCACTGAGCAAGCGCCTCAACGCGTAAAGGAAGTGCTTATCGCGCTTACGTACGGAACACTTGAATAGCGATAAGTAGTAGATTTTCGAAAGCTAAACGAGAAAACCTTGGATGATAAATACCCCATACCTAATATTGCAGATATTTTAGATAAATTGGGCAACTGTAACTATTATACGACTTTAGATCTAGCCAGCGACTTTTACCAGGTAAAAATGAGCCCTGCCGACATTCCCAAAACAGCATTTACAGTAGAACATGGCCATTATGAATTTTTAAGAATGCCCATGGGTTTGAAAAATAGTCCATCCACTTTCCAATGTGTAATGGACAACGTTCTTAGAGACCTGTAAAACACCACACGCCTCGTATGTTTAGTTTACGTCATAGTCTTTTCAACGTCATTACAGGAACATAATTATGGTGAATTTAGAAAAAAGTATTCAATAGGTTACGTGAGTCCAATTTAAAAATTCAAATGGAAAAGTCAGAGTTTCTCAAACTCGAGACTGCCTACTTGGGCCATGTCATTAGCAAAGACGGCATTAAGCCAAACCCAGACAAAATATCTGCAATACAAAATTATCCACTGCCAAAAACTTCCACCGAGATATAAAGATTCTTAGGTCTTCTTGGTTACTACAGAAAATTCATACCCGATTTTGCGAAAGTGACAAAACAGCTATGACGCAATGTTTAAAGAAAGGCTCGAAAATTACGTTAGACCAAAAATACGTTTACTGTTTCGAAAAGCATAAAACACTCTTAATTAATGACCCCATTTTACAATATCCAGATTTTTCTAAAGAGTTTGTCCTAACAACAGACGCGTCAAACCTAGCGATAGAAGCTGTCCTGTCTCAGGGGACCATAGGTTTGGATAAGCCTATTGCCTAGAACTTTGAATAGTAGCGAAATCAACTATAGTACCATCGAGAAAGAACTTCTTGCGATTGTCTGGGGCTACTAAATATTTTAGACCATAATTATTTATTCAGCAGAAAATTCAAAATTGTTACGGACCACAGGCCTCTACAATGGTTATTGAACATCAAAGAATATCAACGCTGACGCGTTATCCCGTATCGAACTACACAACGAGAAGGCTAGCTCTCTTATAGTTAACCCTACGGAAAGACCATCTTTATTATCTAACGATTCAAAGACCGACACAGTTCACACTGACGCCGAAAATCCGATATTAGAAGTTCCTTTATCTGATTTCCCACTTAACCAATACCATAAACAAATCATTTTTTTTCACATTGGTCGATGACGTAAAAAGCCGCCCTTTAGTTTCTAAACCGGTTGAAGTCACACTTTAAAACACATGTTCAGATTTCTAAGAGTAATCTCGAAGAGGATGTCGTAAACGCCGTGAAAGAGTATAATTAATCCCAAGGTAAAGACAGGTATCCTCATTAATCCCCCATTAGCTATGTATGAAATTATCCCCCTCATCCAGGGTAAATTTAAAAGTTCATCCATGGATTTAGTCCTAACAATAATAGAGTTAGAAAATGTCAAAGATTATTTAAACCAACAGGAGATAATTCGCAAGTACCACCAAGGCAAAACCAACCACCGTGGAGTTAATGAGTGCTACTTGTCCTTATCCAATAAATTTTATTGGCAAAAAAATGAAGGAAGACATAACATTCAACAAACTGGACAATGGACCAGGTATCTTACGTTTTATGCTCGGGAAAGCAAAAGCCATCTCCCATTGTTACCATTATTTTGTTCAATCGGTTAATTAAGACATCATTCGTAGTAACATAAATTTAGATATTTCACCTGAGTTTCACCATAAAACGTTTTCGTTATATCAAGCACAAATAACGAATATCTTAGTAGCAAGATCACGGAGCTGTCCGACCACTTAAAAATGTTGCAGTCTAACCGTGTCAAGAGGTGCCTTATTGATGAACGAGTGTTTTTTTTTTTGTATTTCCGGAAATTTTGACTACTTATAAGATATAGATATAGTTAAGCATGCCCATCTGGCTTATATAGTTATGCTAGCGAATAACATCGAATCGTTATTCGACGAAATTCTTAAATTAGAAAACTTATTAGTTTCAAACGTGCTAAGAGCACACTCTCTTATGTTTAAGTTAGAAACATTCAATAGAATTAAAAACAATTAAATGCTCTCTATCGTAGAGAACATTATATTGAAAATTAGTTTTAAGGAATATTTCGACATAGTTAAGTTAGGGTACTACTATAACAGCCGAAAACCTAGTACTGGTGTTTAAGTTCCCGGTTGTCCTTCCCCACAGCTATGACCTTTATAAATTATCCGTCGTTCCCAATAGGGATGACAAACCGTTAATTCCATCCTATCCCCTCCTAGCAATTCATGATAAAGATTTTATGTACATAGAGGCAGAATGCCCGAAGTCCAGCCAATATGTATCTCTGCGAGGACAGCATCAATCAGCACTACAATAACCAAGGCGACTGCATTCACCGTCTCATATCTACCCAGCAAGTTGATGTCTCCTGCCAATTCATCAAAGCCAAATTAAAAAGTGAAGCTGTGGAAACACTTTACGACCGGCCCTGTGTATACTCAATACAGCACTACAAGGAAACTACATCATCACACCTCTCTACCTAGTACTATTAGGAGTAGCTGTACTGGGAATCACGTTCGTATTACGAAGATACATGAGACGACGCTCACTGGAAACAACACCTGATCAAGAAAATGAAAAAATAGACCGCGGCGTGATATAACAACCACACTGCAAGTGCTCAACCGAGATTATCAGCGCTATTCTCGAACTAATCGTCTAATAGTCGCTGATCTTCGGGAGGGAGATGTTACGTATACCAACCAGTAATCCGCAACCTAAGCAGAAACCCACATAACAATGAACAATCAAGTCATCAGACTAGCGACGGGAAGTCTAACGCTGACCAAGCATTCCATGGAAACCCACATAACAATGAACAGACGGCGAAATATGAAACATGACGACCGGTCGGCAGCGCCGGGCACCGGGAAGGCGACTCACTTTCGGTTCAAACATCGAACGATCGTCACCTCTCATTAGGATTAAAAATGTAATTTTTACAATTTTATTAAATATAAGTTCCTGTACCTCGGGTTTCAATGCAACCTACCTGCCCGCCCGACATAATTAACGGACGCCAGTCAATGACAACACATTACGGTATTTGACACCAGTAATTTCTTTTATAATTACAACTTTTCTACGTGACTTCGGTCGTGAATTGGTTGAAAATTATCCGTCAGTATAGTCTATGTAACTCGGCTCCCCATTAGAGACAATTTTCGGAATCGAAACAGACCACCATCGTCAGATCATAACGCTAATAAAATATAACTTTTTTTTAGGTTGGTAAAATTATCAAATGAGTCTGTCAGACTTTTACTGACCAATTATCCACCCTGTTGATTTGAACGCAATTGCTCTTTACATTCCAGAGTTACGGTAGGAAAAAGTTCCAATGTTTGGATGGATGGATGTTTGTCACTCTCAATATAATTTGAATCAGAGATAGCACTGGAAAAACACATATCATACCTTTCATTCCGGTATTACACCCCGTGGATTTTTCAAGTTTTACCCGGCCAAAGTCGCTGGTGTGGCCAGTATAACTATAGATTTTATGATTTTCAGTCATATACGTCATGTTCATAAAGTCAAATTCATTTTATTCTTGAAAGCACTTAGGAGCGATAGTCATCTGTCATGACCTTTACAGAAACTTTTTAATAACTTAACTTTGAACGTTAATTCATTAGAGCTAGGCAGAATTGAAATTGGAATAGCGAAAATGTAATACATATTTAAATATATGAGTAATGTAGGTAATTTGAAGCCCGGTGATTGGTGGATGTTATGTGTACTTTTTCTGCTTAATGAGTAAGGGCTGATTTTTTAATAGTCAGATAACTTTTATCTGAGGAATAAAATAGCGGTTTGACATATTTTCTATAGATAAGCTGTCAAACCCCCATTTTTATTCCTCAGATAAAAGTTATCTGACTATTGAAAAATCAGCCCTAAGGATATAATTCAATCCGGGAATATAATACTGTATGTGTATATTTTAATATCTTTGGTATGTTATGAGTATCTAACTAAAATTACTCGTATCATGTTATAAAACTGAAGTAGGTATTGGTTTTTTGGTTTGATTGAATGCGCAAATTTCAAGAAATACTGGTTCGAATTTAAAAAAAAAAAAACATATTTGTATTGGATAGTCCATTTATCAAGAAAACCTATAAAACATCACGCTAAGACCAAAAGGAGCCGAGAAGCGGAGGCGAAACCACAGGGAACAACTAGTCTTACTAATATTTTAATTGCGAAAGTTTGTGAGTAAAATTACTAAAAACTACTGAACGAATTTGTATGAAATTTGGGACACTGATAGTTTATAACCTTTGTTAACACAGGATATTTTCAAATAGGTTTTATGTTCTCATAGGAGTATAATCATACAGATTTTATGTTCTCATAGGATAATTTTAGAATTGTAGCAGGCGAAGCCGCTGGCTACAGCTAGTAATTAAAACAATTATGATAACAGATCTGCTGAAACACTAAAAAAAATAACAAAGTAAATCTAAACTTAAATCTCCCAGAAAATTCAAAGTTTTAACTGTGTAAAATCACACAAAACGTCGCGCTAACTTCGGCTCAGGGACTCAACCCTCCTTCAACCAGCCCCTGCAATTAGCGATATTGTTGTAATAAAAACGCCAGCAGCCCACTGGAGGGTTATGTCACCTAGAATATTATCATCTCTTTGATCTCCCGTCTCGTGTTCCCTTTTGTCAATCGTCCGGGTGTCTGTACAGCAAACAGCACTTATTCGTAGGAGCAATTTGGGTTCTATTTCAAAGGTAGCCGGTACCAGGGGTCTGGGGTACCAATCGAACGGCGCTGACGTCAAAACAAGGTAACCATTAGGAGATTACCTCGCTTGTCATGAGATCTGTCAACAGTTGAGATTGCATGCCGGCTTCATTTTGTGAAATTTTACTGGAATGATAGGCCCTTTTAAAATGCCCGTTGTCTAGCGTCTATGTGAATAGCTTTTGTATAACATTTTCTCAAGGGACATTTTATTGACTTTATCAGTGAAGCCGCTTCATTTTCTTTCGCGTCAAATTAATGAGATTTTGAACCGCTATCATGTTTCTTTTTTCACTTTCTTCGATAAATAAACGGTTTTGCTGTGGAACTAAAGATCACGGCAGCCTACTTCATTATCGAAAATCAAACTATGTACTAGGTACAAGTTTTTTAAGTGTCCAAAATCGTAAGGATAGATGAAGGGATGTTTGTTATTATTTCACGCAAAAACTACTGAAATTAAATCAATTTAGGCATATAAATAGTTTTAAACCTAGATTAACCTAGATTTCAGTAGCTCTTAAAACAATTCTGAACTAAGTAATATTAAATACTTCTTCAATTTAATGAAAGCCTCTGCATTCACAATACAACGGAACCAGTCATTTCACCAAGAAAACATAATAAACAAGAAACTACGGAAACAAACGGAAAAACTGCATCAGTCCTCCAATAATAGAAATATCTGCATCGATAATACTTGAAGAGGCCTTGACAAAGACAAAGAAATTGTTTGGCGACGAGCCAGCTCCCCAGAGCTCCAGGTACCTATGAAGATGGAAGGAACCGAGCCGATCAAAGATTGCTCTGTTTTAAAACGAGGAAAATGCAAAGTTTTGTTGTTCGAAACGATAGCAGCTTCCGAAATAAAAATGTAAATTTGTTCAGCTTTCCTGCGGTTTTCTGTTCGGTGGAATTTGTGCTTTTCCAATTCCAGACAAGTATTTGAACAATCAGACAATTCCAATAGCGCTCCAGTCTCTGGTTAGCCACGGTAATTTGTTGCATTGCGTTTTTCCTTTTAGAACTGTTTAACCTTTTTTCTACAATAAATATAACGAATTAAGTTATCATTCACTGAACCAATTATGTTTGGAATGGAAATGAATCAAATAATGCATCGACGCGTCACTTGACCAGAGCCAGCTTCAAAGAATCAGTATTGTCAATAGCTACGTGTCAATAATTCCAGCGTTTTGGGTACTGTTCCCGCTGTCGATGTGGACACGTCTTTATAATTATGATAATTATGCGTCTATTACAGAAACATATAGTCCTCTTCACCGTACCCGGTGAAAGCGACCCAGACTACTTTTCTTCTCTTTCTTGAGCTCTCTGCTGTTTACCAAAACCAAACTTGGTCACATCGTGTACAGAAGAGCATAATTACAGAAATATACCTACAAGCTAAACACAACACAGGTCAATCTAATATTATCGAGAGTAATTACTAAGCAATCACGCGTTCATAATGTCAACCTGCGTATTCGGGAGAAAAACAATCAATCAGTTGCGCGTAGTTAGGCATAGGAGCTAAGGACGCTCATAGAAATAACGTTTGACAGTAAAAAGAAAAATAAATAATCTGTGGTTCGCTTGTTTACTTCTTCAAAGGAATTTATGTATGTCCATGTCATACCGATTTCATTTTCGAAATAGGAATGACAAGTCACCTGTCATAAACCCTTGTTTGACTGGTTGAGAATGCCTGAGGCAAAGTGTCCGCCTTTGTACCTTTTGAGTATGTATTTGGTATGTTAAACTTTGTGGGACTTACCCAGGTCTTCGGCGTCTTCACTCCACTCCCCAGTGCCTCGTACCAGCACCGCCGACATCCCCGCCAGCACCGCACACACCCACACCGACTCCATCGCACACACACCCCGCCCCCACATCGTAACACACCCTACTCTACACCTAACCTTACTTTGGCAACATTTTACACCTACAGTAATGTTTCATTACCCAGCAATCCACTATTAGTTAAGCTCCGTAACGTTCATTAATTTAATATTACACTATACATTAGCTACGCCATTCCATTAACTCACAGGAACCGTCTATTGTCAACTTTACAATTGATCGAGCCTATTGAATCACTCGCTAAAGTCGTAACACTGCATACATTTTCTTAATTAAAAATTCGCTCTATTTTTGGTTTCCAAATCGAAGGTTGTGCTTGTTTCGAGTTCCATTGCTCCGATTTGTTAGTGCACGTTACTTTTGTGTATGAACGATCCAAGTAATCTTTTCGACATTATGAGTGGAGTCGAGTGTAGTGTGCCTCCACGCACGGCCGGCTTTCGGGACGCGGTTAAATATCCCGATGAATAATTCAGGACTCTTTTAGCGGCGGTGTGCGCTCGAGGACAGAAAGACCACCTGCAACAAAGTACATAGTCCCTCATTTATGTCATTAAAACTCTTCAAACATAACTATATTTAGACAAGTAGTTTTGCAAATTGGTAGAGAATTTATAATCAGTGACAGACAGACTGTCCTGCGAAGTATGCTATTTTTTTTATTCCTAAATATGTGTATATGCTACCCTAAGTTTCTTTTAACCTACAAAAGATATGCACCCATGAAAGTAAACTTAAAACGCACCACATGAACGTAAAAATTAATTAACTTCATAACATTTACCTAGAGAAATAGTCAAAAATGTATCAAAAATATTCAGCAAGAATTTCCCGCTGCGTTTCGCCGTGCTGCCAGAGACATTCCTCTGTTTATTTTAAAAGAGATTTTGCCGAGAAAAATTTAACAAAAGCTTTCAAGGAGCGAAATCCGTCATCAAAGGCGGCTAAACGACCCGTAGCGTAGTGCTGAAGCGCTAATACAGTTTAGGAAACAACGTGCCTCTATTTCCTAGACGTTAGGGCGAACTTGCCGTCTAGAAGCTTAGGTACCACTATCTACTTGATATTATAGAGAAACGACAACTTAAATATGAGATGCATACCTAATACACACGTAGTCTAGCCGAAGTAGTAAACGCTAATAAAATGTGTGCTTGCTATCAAATGTTATTTTTACGGTAATGTTTCTGCAATAAAATAAAGTTAGCATCTTCTTTCTGAAAAGCGAGTCAACTTTTGATAAAAGCAACCGCGTTTCGAGGCAAATGTGGCCTTTTTGAGACTAATTAGAAATTTTCGCTATACACAGTCATTAGTTTATAAATTCTGAAATATGTTGTTAACCACTTTTCTATGATTCTAGCAGTTCACAGCAAGATAAAATCGGGATTAAAACTATTCTATGTATTAATCCCGGTTATAAACTATCTGTGTACGAAATTTCTTCCAAATCTGTTCAGTAAGTAGTTTTTCCACATCTATACATACATCCTCACAAACTGTCGCATTTATAATATTATTCGGCGTACATGCAGCGTAGGCCACATTGTTATAATGAACTTTATTATGGATCTAGTCCGCACTTCCCCTTATCGAGATATTTAACTTTCAGCGACATAATAGTCTGAAAGTTCCCTGTTATCCATTCGAGAAAAACTACGCTTAGTTGACCTACATTCTGCTTTTCTGTTTATAAAAAAGTAGGTACCCAGTACCCACTCATAACCATATTTTATTGGCTTCTCGTCAGGAACGTTCTTCTTATATTTCCCATTCGTTGCTTTGATTCCGTCCATGGCTCATAAAGGAAATTGTTTGATCTTTACGGAGGAAATTGCCTAAAAGCCTTGTTCACATCATATTTTCGACATGTTAACGGTTACTTGAGATAGTATAATGCACAAGGCCTTGGACGAACGCACGGAGAAAATGTTACGCATACTTGAATGGTTTTAAAATGAAATACTCGTTAAGTACATTCCCATATCTTAGCTGAAAGACTTTATTCTTATCATCGCATAAACATTTGCGTATTGTTTTTTCCACGTAGAGGTTGGATTCCAAATTAACCGAATGCAGCTGCATATCAGTATTTTACATGAAATGACTGCCTGTGTGATCTCTTCGACTCAGTAACTGAGTGATACGAGACCTTTATAAGACTGGTGGCAAAAATTAAACGAAAATTCCTAAAGTTTAAAATGTGTGCTGTAATCAAGAATCTATAGAATTAGCATTACACCTTCAAAGCTATTGTCAAACAGACAGGCGTGGCGAACGCGAAGCGAGGGGCGTTTTTGTTTGTAATGTATGCAATTGTTTGAAGCCATGTCACATAGACTATCGGATCGCTTTCGCTTTTCTATGTGACTAGATTCAAACCATTCCATACATTACAAATAAAAACGCTTCGGATCGCATTCGCTTCACCTGTCTGTTTGACAATAGCTTCAATGTGCGTTCATTTGTGAAGAACTCACTACTGTCTAAAAACATTGTGAAGAAAGTTTTAAGTAAAATGAATAAAGAGAGCCTGATTACTAAATTTTTCAGTAATAAATAGCCCCTGGAGCCGCGGCTAATTTATTCCATGCTTGAGTACCCCACTTTACAGGTTAAAATAAATTATATCGTCTTTATACGAACAGAAAATACAGCGAAATATTATTAATTCTGATTACTTCGCTAAACTCAACTAATTTCACGCAGACTCTTATGCCCGTTGGCGATAAACCTAGTCTACAATGTAAACTAAGTCAAATTAAAACTGTTTTATAAGCAAAATATTTGATTAGCATAATGAACCTAAAACATTCCCACTGCTGGGAGACAGTGGGAGGTAGGGGGCTGTTATCCACCATGCAGAAGCAAGAGTTGGATGGTATAACACCTTATGGCGGCTCCACATTAGTGCCGTGAACCCCCGTGAACAGGCGCGAACAAGAATGTGGATGGCTTTCGCGGGGTTCACGCGCGTTCGTGCCTGTTCCCCGATCAGTGATGGCGGCTCCACATTAGTGCCGTGAATTCACAACGCGAATTCTCGCCGAGAATTCTCGGCACAATACCGACACTGATCGGGGAATAGGCGCGAACGCGCGTGAACCCCACGAAAACCATCCACACTCTCATTCGCGCCTGTTCACGGGGGTTTACGGCACTAATGTGGAGCCTCCATGACGGTATTGTGCCGAGAATTCACGGTGAGAATTCGCGGCGTGAATTCACGGCACTAATGTGGAGCCACCAATTGATTTTTTTTTCAATGATATGCGCGTTTCTTCACATTGTTTTCGTCACCGTTTCGAGAGCAGTGGTAATAAAATTTGCAGAAATTAATGGGCACACTCTGTTTGCTAGGTGTAGTGACGAAAGACGTTGATGATGGTCCTAGACCATCATGAGGAAAGCTCAAGACAGGGCTCAGTGGCGCATTTTGGGAGAGGCCTATGTCCAACAGTGGACAGGCTGATGATAATGAACGGGCCTTCCTGGGTTAGAAATTATAACCTACAACTTGTAAGTTGGGGCTGTTATCGGTCGGTCAAAATATTGGATCAATTCTCTTTAGACTTGTTGATGTTGACCTTCCATTGTAACGATAGTTAGTCCTTATTTCAAAATCACTGATTCGGCTACGTTCTTTTATTCCGTTAATGAGTTTTGAAAGTAATTGACACGTATTTTTTCATTTGTTGAATTAATGAATTTACAAATAAAAAAACATATTAAAGTAAAAATAGTACTAAGTAACATATTGCCAATTTTAAAAACGTCCAACCAAAAAAACTTTTTTAAAAAAAGGGAACCGACTTCAAAACCAAACACAAAAAACTATAAAATAACTTTTCTTTCGGAAGTCGGTGGCTTTGTTTTTTTTTTTATTTCATTGACATTTATGGCCACCGACTTCCGAAAGAAAAGTTATTTTATAGTTTTTTGTGTTTGGTCTTGAAGTCGGTTCCCTTTTTTTAAAAAAGTTTTTTATTTTTCCCTTTTTAGTTGAGATAATCAACAAAAATCTTCATAAAATCGGCGTCTTTGAAAATCTACAATCCTATTAAGCAAAACGGATCTATGTGAGCAACTTTACGAGATATCCATTATTGTTATATACTTAAACCTTCCCCAGAATGTAACAAATACTTTTCTGAAAACTGTATCAAAATCGGTTCAGCCAAACGCGAGATAATTGCGGACAAACTTGCAATCGTCCCTTAAAATCTACGATCCAAGTAAGCAAATCGGATCCACGCGGGCAACGTCACGGGATATCTATTAGTGTTATATACTAAAACCTTTTCCAGAATATAATGAACACTTTCCTGTAAACTGCATCAAAATCCGTTCAGCCAAACGCGAGATAATTGCGGACAAACATGCAATCGTCCCTTAAAATCTACGATCCAAGTAAGCAAAACGGATCCACGCGGGCAACGTCACGGGATATCTATTAGTGTTATATACTAAAACCTTCTCCAGAATGTAATGAACACTTTCCTGAAAACTGCATCAAAATCCGTTCAGCCAAACGCGAGATAATCGCGGACAAACATAGATACATACATACATACATACATACATACATACATACAGGTCGAACTGAGAACCTACTTTTTTTTTTGAAGTCGGTTAACAAAAAAAACGTCCAATTAAAAAAAAATTGAATCAAATTTGTTTTTAATCTAACGCACTAATTAATTAGAATTTTTCAGTCAAAAAGCCAATTTTCTGTAAACACTTGCAAAACTTCACGTACTTTCTTTTTTTTTCTAATCACTATTATAGCCTACTAGACTAGCTCCATTTAAAAATAATTATTTTTACAATGTTATCAATATAATAGGTATCTATGAACATACTAATAAAAAGATTTTTCCTGAGCTTAAATAACTATGTATACACATCAAAAGTGTCTAGGGATCAACATATATTTTTGCAATAACTTTTCTCCTGATTGATATTAATTAAAATGTTCTTTAAGGATTCATCAAATAAAGTGTTATCGTTTGTCACAGTAACGATAAACCAAGTCACCTTTGCATTCATAAAGAAATTTGCCATTTTCCTAATAAAGGGATTTTTGACATTTGAACCACTAACATTAAAGTTCGAAAAAAAGACTGAAATAACAGTTTTCTTTAAAATTTTATTAGGTAACTTAAACAATTAATAATCCGTGTTTCTACCGCGAACACTAACAACACAAGAACATCGGTTTGGCATACTCAAAATGAGTTCATCCAAATCACGCTGTGGAATGGCCGCCCATGTTCGTTGCAACAACAAAAAAAGGTCTTCTTGCGACTGGATACCCTCCATATTCGGCAGAGCTCTTCTCTGTAGCATATCCCATGCATGCTCAATCGGGTTCAAGTCTGGCGACTGAGCAGGCCAGGGCAGGACATTGATGTTAGCTGCGGCGAGAGTCTGTCTTACAACTCTTGCGGTGTGCGGTCGTGCATTATCATGCATTAACTGAAATAAGGGACCGATTTGCACTTGTAGAGGAACGATGACGTCTGATACAATCGTCTCAGCATAAATTTGAGCGTTGAGGTTGCCTCTGATCCAAATCAACTCAGTTCTTCCGCCGATCCAAATACCCGCCCATACCATGATGGTTCCACCACTATAAGGATGGACTTCCTGGCAGGATTTTAATCGCTGTTGGCGTCCAGGGGTTCTCCAGTGTCGTATACGTCTTGTATCCGGTCTCATACCAAAACGAGACTCATCAGAAAAGCACACGACACGCCATTGTTCTTCTGCCCAATTTCTGTGTTCAAGAGCCCATTGATATCGAATCCTACGATTGTGCATTGCTATAGGTGGTACCCGTAGCGGTCTTCGGGAATGAAGGTTCACTTCATGCAAGCGGTTTCTGACTGTTTGGTCGCTAATTAAGTTCCCTGAAGAGCGATGAAGCCTCACGGCTAACATCATGGCGGTTATTGTTGGAGCTCTTCGAGTTAAGATTTGAATGTATCGGTCTTGTCTCCGTGTGGTGCAGCGATACCGTCCTCCATGGCGCTCAGCCACGGTACCAGTGCTTCGGTAACGTGTCCAAAGTCGACTGATAACACTCTGACTTGTATTCAGAGCTAAAGCCACAGTACGTTGCCGGGAACCAGCTTCTATCATTCCCACGGCTCTGAGCATTTCTTCCCTGCTTAAATGACGTCGCCGCTCCATAATAACGTTGGTTTTAATCAGTAGTAGGGAAACAGTAGCACTAATAATGTCTTCAATGTTGTTGTTGTTGTATGTTTTTATAGGGAAAATATTGACAGCTGATTTTCACTGGCCTGTTGGTCTAGTGGTTAGTGACCCTGACCGCTATGCCGGAGGTCGTGGGTTCGATTCCCACCCAGGACAAATGTTTGTGTGATGAGCACGATCATTTGTTCTGTGTCTGGGTGTAATTTATCTATAATATGTATGTATTTAGAAATATATAAGTATGTATATCAGTTGTCTAGTACCCATAACACAAGCTCTGCTTAGCTTGGGACTAGATGGCGTTGTGTGATAGTTGTGGAATATTATTATTATGACGTTTATTTATTTACTATACATATTAATACATTTTTAAATATTTTAAAAAACAAACGCATAAAAAAACATTTAAAAATATAAAAATAGTAGTCCGCCGGTGTGGGAGCAGGGTCCAAGCTACCGGTGGTTAGGGTTCCAGAGACAGGAACCTCCTCACAATACGAGCCGTATCAAGAAGTACTGCCCTCTGAATCTGGCCCTTGATCCAACCCCCTAAGGAGAGCCTCGAAAGGTGTTCGTCGAGGCTCTTTGCCATCAGGCCATTGGCAGTCACGACGATCGGCACAATGATAGCCGAGCTCACATTCCACATGTCGACAACCTCGCGTGCCAGATCGAGATATTTGATTTGTTTATCTTTCTCTGCCTTCACGAGGTTCTCGTCATGTGGGATGGTAACATCGATTATCATTGCGCGGCGCGCTGATCTGTCTATCACTACTATGTCAGGCTTATTGGCGACAATAGTCCTGTCAGTAATGATAGGCAGATCCCAGTACAACGTGACATGGTCTTTCTCGAGAACTGGGTCGGGCACATACCTGTAATACGGTACTTCAGATTCCACAAGTTTGTATTTTAACGCAAGTTGCTGGTGGATGATTCTGGCTACTAGGTTGTGCCTGTGCAAGTACTCGCCGTTAGCAAGACGAGAACAACCAGATAATATGTCGGATGGATTCACCTGGACGATGGCATGCCCGACACACGTCAATCGTCCCATCCTTTATAATATGTCTCCGGTAGTTGTTCGTCAAGATAACCTCGTCCATAATCGCACAGACAAAACCTTCAGTTTCCCCGAAGAGGTCACCGAATCGTAGCCAGGACACGGACGCTAGAAAATCTACATCGGGCCCATGAAGAGCCCGGTAGAAGCGTCCGTGTAGCTCCTTGCTTTGCCATACTTCCCTGCGGTCTTCAGTACCGAGTATCACAGGTTTGTGCCAGTTCTCTTTAGCCATGGACAGCGGGGTGAGTCCCTTGTCCACTGTGACCACATCTCGGTGCATACCCACTTCCATTTTCAGAAAATATTCTCTGAGACTGCACACCTCGCGGTTGTGGAGGGTCTTAGCATTTAAAAAGCCTCGACCCCCGCACTTCCGCGGGATGTACAGCCTCATCACTGATGAACGTGGGTGATGCATCCGGTTTGCGGTCAACAGCGTACGGACTCGTCTATCCAAGGCGTCGAGTTCAGTTTGAGTCCATTTGAGTATGCCGAAAGAGTACATTAAAACCGGCATGACCCAACCGTTGAAGGCGCGCACCTTATTTCCGCCTGAAAGAAGGCTATTTAAAACCTTATTCAGGCGTCCAAAGAAGCGCTCCCTCAACGATTGTTTCACGTCCGGTACATCAATGCCTAACGCTTCCGACATACCCAAATACTTGTAGGTTTCGGATGAGGAGAGTGATCTAAGGTGTATGGAATCTGAAAGCTGAATCCCTTCAGATTCCATAATCTCCCCTCGCTTTACATGCATGACTGCACATTTGTCCACACCAAATTCCATCCTGATGGCACTACTAAAAGTTTCAGTTACCTTTAGTAGCTCCATCAGTTGCAATTTGTTGGGGGCAAAGAGTTTCAGATCATCCATGTATAGAAGGTGAGATATGACCTGACCACCTCTCCTCAGCCGATAGCCCAGACCTGAGTCCTCCAGCAATGTGCTTAGAGGATTCAGGGCTAAGCAGAACCAAAGCGGACTCAAACTGTCACCCTGGAATATTCCCCGCTTGATCCATACAGGTTCGTCGTTCGCCTGGATCTGTCGACATCCCGGATAGCGAAGGACCGTTCTCCATTGCCTCATACACGACTCAAGGAAGGCACGTAGAGTTGCATCTATCTTGTAGAGCTCCAGCACCCTCATGAGCCATGCATGTGGCACCGAGTCGTAGGCCTTCTTATAATCTATCCAGCATGTGGACAGATCCCTGCGAGATCGACGAACCTGTTGGCTAATGGCCATGTCAATGAGGAGCAGCTCCTTAGTACCACGGGACCCGTTCCTACATCCATTTTGAGAGGCAGACATGATGGAGTGATTTTCAATATGTGTGTTAATTTTCGCTCTCAAAATGGATGTAAGAAGTTTATAGACCGTCGACAAACAAGTGATCGGTCTATAGTTCTTGGGTTCCGTGGTACTACCTGATTTATGGAGCAGGTGGGTAACACCAGTTGTTAGAAACTGTGGTAGCGACCCAGACTCTAAGGCTGACTGGAATTGAGATGCCAGGCAAGTGTGTGAACTACTCAACCATTTGAGCCAAAAGTTGTGCAGTCCGTCCGGTCCCGGGGATTTCCAGTTCGGTAACGGACGGACTGCTCTTGCCACATCTGATGGCGTTATGGAAATTGGTTCCATTTCAGGAATAGTTTCACACACTCGCTCGACATCACGCATCCAGCCAGCCTCAGCATGACTGACGGGCACCGACCAGATGCTGCGCCAGAATGAACTTGTGGCGCTATCATCCGGGCGGCCCGCATCAGCCACGCCTGGTTCAGGTCGCTCCCAAGCTCTATATACCCACCTCTCATCGCTCCGGAACATGCGATTCTGCGAGTACCGATCAACTCGTCGCTTATACCGCCGAATACGGCTCGCCCATGCACAAACTTTTTGCTTCAGGAAGTCGATGCGCTCTGTGACACGGGACATGTATTCTTGAGGGCCGATGTCAGTCCCCGAGAATGCCCGCCTCACAAAGCGCATCACACGTGGTCGTGTATTTCCCTCCCTGAAGCAATATAGTTTGCCGATGAGTACCCTGGCCCCGCCGATACGACGCTCAATCCTGCGTTGCCAGGCTGGTACAGCTGGTTTTGGTCGATTAGCTCCGTCACTGTCCGGAAACTTGACATTAGCTAATCGACATGCCGCAACAGCCCCGCAAAACAGGACCGAATGTGTATCGACAAGATCCTCGCTGCTCTCGAAAAGATTCTTAAGCAGCGAGTTCAAGGCACTCACCAGCGCCCTATTTTTTTTGTGCATGGGCAACCGCGGCAATCGGGGTCTAAGCGCCATGGGAGTTGAGCGGTACTCACGAAGCGCATCCTCCAGTGCGCTCCTCAATCGTTCGTTGCACTGGCTACTTACCGTGGCAACCGTATCATCCTCCTCCACAACAGGAGCAATATTTGACTGCGACGGAACCCTATTAATAAATGCGGACGTCGTTGCTGGTGGTGGAGATAAGATGGTACGGTTGCTTAGTACCTCTGAGCGCAGCCTATCAAGCGCGGTGTCGTCCAGCATGTGATTACGTTGGATGACCCGCACCTGATCCGAAAGTCGTTGGGCCGAGACATTTAGGGCTGGTTCAAGTACCTGGAACAGAGACAGCATTCTAACACGGTACGCAGTGAGGTTAGTTCCCCCCTCTGTAGACCCGTAGTATGCGCGCATGACATTCTCATTTATGGACTGAGTCCACCTCATGCGCTGCACACAACCACCGGTAGCGGGGACCCGGCTCGGGGCCGGTTGGCCCCTAGATCCCAAGCTCCTCGGTGGCCGGCGTCTCCCCTGCCGACGTACAGGTGTTGGCGACGTCGGCGGGGAGAAATATTCGCTGCTCGAGCTCGACGCAAGTTCTGCCGCTGCCGGTGACGTGGGAGATCCGATGTCCGGTGGCGGCGAGGCGGAGCTCAGCAGCGACTCCGGGGATGGTAGGCGTGCGCGTGCTGCTCTGGCTCTTGTCAACATATTAACTCAAACATATTTCGTATTTTCATCCATAATTTTGATAATTTTTCACATGACATTTGTGTCAGCCGCTGTCATAAATAGTTTTTTTTTTGTAGAACACATGTTTTAGCCTGTTTTGTATTGGATTTACTATATTTGTTGTTGGTTTACTATTGTAATTTGATTTGCTCTATTTATTAAAGGTTTAAACATATATTTTTTATTAAAAAGGAATGGTGAAATTTTCAAGTATATGTTTGACGTACAGTGTTGCCAGTATTATTATTATATTATTATTATTATCTTTTACTCGAATTTGATTTACAGTTCCTGATTCAAATTATGAAATGCACCAAAAAGGATCCATATAAATTTATAAAATCATAAATTTATTACAAAGCCACATCTCAATCTCAAGAAATCCGCATAAAAATGCTTGATCCCTAGACACTTTTGATGTGTGTATATTGTGTAGCGAAATAGAAGCTTTAAGTCGAATTGTAATAATAAAAATAATTAGAAAATTTTAATCAAGCAGATTTTTAGTTTATTTGCATCTCACAGTTATGGTTGTTTTTTATTATAATTAATATGCAAATGTTGCTTGATACCGTGGGTACGCTTACAAACATTTTAACTTACATACAACATTATTTTTACTATATGCGAAACCTGAATATAGTTTGTTCAGAATCAGTAACTGATTCGATTCCAATAATTTTTACACCATGTTATATTTTTTTTCAAAAATATTTTAATTAGCTTTGCTGCCGATTTGACGTTGTGTCAAATCGATTTGATGACCTGTCAAATTGGCATGTCATGCCATCAAATACAACAAAACAATGGGGAAGGCAAGTGTCAAAGTGAAAATGACAGTTTGGTCCCCAAAGAACTGTAAAATCAAAGGAATTTTCAGAAAAAAAAAACATTTATTGATGTAAAATGACTAGATGTTGTGTAATAAGCTGTAAAAATGATGGAATACACTTTTCAAAATAATATCTACTTTTCTTTTGGAGGTTATGTACCAGTATTGCATCGCTCGAAAATCGAAGAATTATCACCTGGAACGAGTTTTGTAATAGTTGTGGTGTTAAGAAATTAAATATATTGTGATATTTCTCGAATCTAAATAGAAAAAAAGGTTAAAATTACTGACTTAAAACATTATGATATTTTATCAAAATAGAAAGTCAAAAGCAGCATTATATTCTTGATAAAGGAGAGGACAGGTAAAACATACCTAAACTCAAAAATTGAAACCTCAACTACAAGTAATTGTGGATTTATTACGGTAAAATCAAATGTATAACCACTCAATTAAATCACTTTTTTTCTCTTGTAGATGCGCCGCGGCGTCTTAATTCTTCTTTTAGTATATAGTACTTGCATGGACGAATAATTTTCCATATTTGTTTTGTATTTATACTCAATTTTTATAACAAATAATCTTGTTTGTTTTTTTGTACAAGGTAGACGTGGGGACCAACTATCGCAGCGCCATCTACGATTAGCTTTGAGTTGCCATCCCCATTGCAAGCGTCAAATCGGTCGTCGATAGGCAGGATGGTGTATGGCTACTATAATAAATTCGTCAGTTAGATTATTAAAAACTAGCTGACCCGTGCCCACTTCGTTGGGCATTATTTCGGCTAATATGTATGATATCTTTATAATTTATAGCCTATACAACTCACGGATAATGTAGCTTTCTACCAGTGAAACAATTTTTAAAATCGGTTCATTACTTCCGGAGATTACCCCCTACATACAAACTTTACAAACGTACAAACTTACAAACAAATGTTACCTCTTTATAATATTAGTATAGATATCTAACACGAATTTTTATATTGTGACGTAAACCAAGAAGTAACTAAAATACGACACGTCTTTTAAAATTGGCAAAATGTCACAAGCGAGTTCAGTTTTCACTAATCTGACGTCACGGGCCCAAATCAAATTTTGATGCGTTACATCTTTGTGCATTGGTTTATTGAAAGTAAATATACTACGGGTGATCAAAAAGTAATGATAATGAATATAAAACACGGTGTTTAAAGTTAAAATAATAATTTCTTTTCCTACATAGTCTCCAAAGCCGCTAAGTCACAAATATAAATGTAATTATTAATAATTTTGAACAAATATTCAAAAAAACGCCGGGTGGTCACTTATCCCTGGGACACATTGTATAAGCAAGCAAAAAACATTTTTTTTGGATTTTTATGTGGACCTAGAGTAACCGATTATTATCATTACTTTTCACCCGGAATAAACATTTGTGTGAAATATTTGTTCCTGGTTATGTAAGTAGTAATCGAGTGTGATGTGTATACATGTCCATTACTTTTCAAAACACTTGGTGACGGACTATTTTTTATTGATGCTGTCAAATTTCCTATTGTACAAACGCCAGCACATCAACCGACCTCAATCTGTGAAATTTCTTTATTAGATTTTCAACCATAACACAAGAGTGGACGGTTAACTTTAATAACTTTGGACGGTTAACTTTATTAGCTTCTGAGTGTCAATAAAGGTGTCTAACTGTCTACTATACACATGGTTTCTGCAACGTATTCATTATGGTGCAACCACATCGGGATAAGGAGATTTATTCTCTGAGTCCGTTAACGAAGATACGGGCCCGTCCGAAACTAACTAAATTTTTTTTAATGGACTCTATTCTTTATTACTAATTCATAAGTTTTGTCAACATATCGAGAGTAGGGACAATTGTGCAATCATGTTGCCATCAATTTTAGGTGAAAGCGCTCGTAACTTCGATCGAAACTACGGCTTAGAGAGTACCCCTGTTTAGTGATTAAATAGTAAAACACTGTCGCAAACACAAACACAAAACTACTACAACTTGGAATATGTAACATGTACGTATAATACTTATATTCATCGAATTTCTCATACCTAGAAATCTAAATAAGGTAAGTACCTTATTTAGATTTCTAGGTAGTAAGTACTAAGAGCATTATAAACTCCCTGACTGACTTCATATTAGGTTATACTCGGCTTGATTCGACTAAAAATAACTCTGCCCCATCGAGAGTAGGTTATTTTGAGCTTACTAAGAATAAACCTCAGATATTTCTGATGAAGATGATATTATCGAAGGTACTTTAAATTTAGTAGATTATATATCAACGATATACTATATTATAACGGTGCAACTCGTGCGTGATAAAATAAGACCAGCGTGCTTATGGTATATTTAAACGTTTTCTAAATAAAAACTATAATAAAAGGATTGATACGAGTGAGTACTTTGCCTAAGATTTTATTAATACACTTAATTTAGTGTGACCGACCGAAATTTCGATTTCAGTTTCGGTTTCGGCCGGTTTCGGCCAAAATATCTAGTTTCGGCCTTAGTTTCGGTTTCGGCCAAAATATAGCCGAAACTTTCGGCTTTGCCGAAACTCAAGTGTTCGTGCATTTTCGTACGTCTTTCGGTAAAATTCGTAGTTAACACGTGCTAGCTCGACGGCGAGGCCCCGGCTCAGTTCGCCACCGTTCATTTAATCGTGAGTTGAGGTTATGTTTTTGAGTTTACTGCCAAAAGTCTTTTATATTCATGTCATAATAAAATATCGCCGGGTTAGAGGCAAAACCGACTATTTCGATTTTTTTCACTTTTTCACTTTAATATACCATTCGAATCAGCATTTGATTCTTGAATTCTTGATGAATGGTAAAACCAACTAAACCGCGGGACTTACCGTTAACGAGTTACCGAATGTAAAAACCGATTATATAGTTATTAGACTGAATTAAGAAACAAATAAATCGAAAAAGTGTTTTTTTAGAGAATTAAAAGCCATTAATTCATAATAATAAGTCCGCAATATTTCAAAATATAGATGCAAAAAATACCAAACTGTTTTAGTGGGTTTTAATCCTACAATAATGTCAAAGGAACCATTATGCATTTCGAAAGCCAAAAAAGCCGATCTACTAAAACTTTGTGAAAAAGGAGTCATTCCCGACGAATAATTCATGGATGTTTTCAAAATTGAGAGCTGATTGCCAAAATGTGGATCGTATACCTGACGTAACGGTTTCTGAAGAATCAGAGGACTCTGAGAATGACTCTGAGTGATTAATTTTATGTTCATGCAAATAAAATAAAAACCGGCCAAGTGCGTGTCGGGCCACGCACAGTGTAGGGTTCCGTAGTTGCCCATCAAAATACTTATATGCGAACTAACTAAACTGATTCGCTTAATTTTTTTTTATTGATATTTTGCGAGATTTTATTTTACCACTTTTTCGGCGCAACAAATCCGTATTATCATCATCAACATCTCAGCCGTAGGACGTCCACTGCTGAACATAGGCCTCCCCTTTCGATCTCCACATATATTATACCGGTTGGAAGCGACCTGCATCCAGCGTCTTTCGGCGACCTTTATAAGGTCGTCTGTCCACCTTGCTGGTGGACGTCCTACGCTGCGCTTGCTAGTCCGTGGTCTCCACTCTAGTAGGTACTTTTCGACCCCATCGGCCATCTGCTCTGCGAGCAATATGGCCTGCCCATTGCCACTTCAGCTTGTTAATCCGGTGGGCTTTCTCGGTGACTTTAGTTCGTCTACGGATCTCCTCATTTCGGATTCGATCACGTAGAGAAACAACGAGCATAGCCCTCTCCATAGCTCGTTGAGCGACTTTGAGCTTTGAGATGAGGCCGATAGTGAAAGACCACGTTTCGGTGCCGTAACTCATCACTGGTAACACACATTGGTTCAAGACTTTCGTCTTGAGGCACTGAGGTACGAGTATGTCGGACGAAAAGACATTGCGTAGTTTCCCGAACGCTGCCCAACCGAGTTGGATTCGTCGGTTGACCTCTTTCTCGAAGTTGGACCTACCTAACTGGACTACTTGTCTTAAGTAGATATATGAGACAACAAGTTCGAGTACCGAGTTTCCAACAAAGACTGGGGTGGGCACAACATTGGCATTTGACATAATTTTCGTCTTGTCCATGTTCATTTTCAAGCCCACCCGTTGTGAAACTCGGTCGAGGTCACCGAGCATCATGCTGAGTTCCTCCATCGACTTTGCCATGACTACGATGTCGTCTGCAAACCGAAGGTGAGTGATGTATTCGCCGTTGATGTTGATGCCAAGTCCTTGCCATTCCAAGAGCTTGAAGGCGTCTTCGATTGCGGCAGTAAACAGTTTCGGGGCGATAACGTCCCCCTGTCTTACGCCTCTTCTCAATGGAATCGCCTTCGTGCTCTGCTCCTGATTCCTGAAATCCGTATATTTACACCAAATTACAGCTTTCTAGTACTGGGCGTCTCTGAGCTAAGCTGCGGACAGACGGACGGACGGACGGACATGGCGAAGCTATAAGGGATCCTTGTTGACTACGGAACCCTAAAAACAATAAAATAAATGCTTCTTCATGTAACTTGTCAGTTTTATTTTCCTAGTGTTTTCTTGTGCCGGTAGAGATACCTACACAATTTCAATGATTTAGGCAATACAAATCAGTAACTTGCAATGTTAGTACAATTTTGCATTCTACATTCAAAGATATTTATTAAGAAATAGAAAGGCAAAACCAACTATTTTTTTGTATTAAAAAAAAAAAACAATAACGAGTGGTTCGACAATCAAATTTAAAAGCAAATTATCAAAACAACACATTAACTCGCGTAATTGCGAAGTCTGTTAGAAACAGGACACTTACTTTTCCAGATATTCGGTCATTTGTAGTATAAAGGCAAAACCAACTAAAAGGGAGGGATTATATTTTTTATTATTTTTTTCTGTACAAATGAAGTTAATTTTTGTATTTAGTATGTAACTATTTCAAACTTAGATAGTTATAGAACACGCTCTTAAATTTGCGACTGACATAATTTCATTACTAAGCTTCATTTTAATCACAAACTTTCCAAATGCGTTTACGGAAAATTTTAAATTGACTTTTTTGGACTAAATAATCGGTTTTGCCTTTAACCCGGCGATATATTTGTTACGTACGTTAATGATTTAAAAACTTATCAATCGTCAAGGCCGTGACTGTATTTGAAACATAAGTTAACGGTTTCTTCATTGAAATAATGCTATTTTTTTAACTCAGTTAAGTATTTCGTATTTTTGAATAAAGTGCGATTGTTGAGACTACAAATCCAGTGAAAAATTGAAAACTGTAAATTTTTATAATTTTGAATAGATTATGGCTCAGTAGAAGTTAAATTAACATAGAAAAATAGCAATTTCTTAAAAATCTCCTATTTCCACAAGTTTGCCGTATAACATTACTTTCCAGAATTTGATCTTTATTAGCAACACTATCGAATGATGTAATAATACGTGTGGTTTTTATTTTCCAAAATCTGCGATTTCGATTCCTGGCCAGGATTATTGATTTTTCTAAAATCCAATGATGTAGTTTTAGTTTTCTTCAAAATCGGTCTTCAGTGATCCTGTAATTCCTGTATAGTTATACACTTTTTCTTGTGTTAACAAATGTTAAAAAAAAACATGAAATTTTAGAAAATAATCGAAATTTTAAATGTGTTAAAAAGTTTCGGTTTCGGTTTCGGCCGAAACTGAGAGCTAGGCCGAAAGTTCGGTTTCGGTTTCGGTTTCGGCTGAAAAATCAGTTTCGGTCGGACACTAGTTATATAATTAATTAACTTATGTAAAAATATTTAGTGTGTTCTATTTGTAGATTTTTAGTTTTAATTCAGTATATATTTTAAATCTATAAATTATTATTATTTTATATTTATTCTAAATTATTTAAATATTATTGTGTACGTCCTTTTTTTTCGATCTTACGAGTACATTTTCTGCATCTTCATCCGATCTTAATTTATTGCAAACGATTAATACCTACTTACGTACTATTTTTTTTTTATTTCTTGGACTAATGCATGATTCAAGTAATTATTAAAGAAAATAGATTTTAAAATTTCTTTAAGCAATTTCTGAGCAAGTCGCAAAATAAATACTGAACTATTTATAATATAAACGTCCGCAAGTTATTTGTACTTTTTTACTGTTTACTAACAAGCATTTTTTCAGAAATTATAGATTTAAAAATATAATTAAAAATACTCTCCGAACAAGTATCGAAATAAATTCAGATATCACGGGGTCTTCTCTCTTAGTCCATCAACGAAAGCCGAAGCTACGGGTTTCGTGCTTAAATAGTAGTACCCAGATTCTGTAGACCATATAAAATAAGGAACATTCTGAAAAGTGCCTGTGGTAGATTTTAGAAACTCACTGCAATTTTCATATTAAAAAAGTGTTTTAATAATTACTTATCTTCATATTTTATGAAATTTACTCTTGCTTGATACACGCTTCTTACGTTCAGTCGTAATTTATTGCGTCCATTAAATAATGCAAGCTCGTCACCTACATAATATCAGCTTACCTTTTTAGAGCTTTACGTAGACATTATATAATATGTACACAACTTTTATACATTAAGAGGAAACAACCCCTCTCGACTATGCGAGAAAGAATTTATAGCTACCTCCCTGCAATAATGAGCTTTTGAATTTTAAAGATACTGGTGAAATTTGTGGTGTGGGTACCAGAAAGAGCTCAAAGGTATATATAATAGACTAGCTTACGCCAACAGCTTTACCCATGTGTCTCGAAATTTTACCACGGTAACGTTTTATCGGAATAAATGGTATTTTACTGTTTATCTATGGGTCATGGATATAATGGATATTATGGGCCATGGCTAATGGGCAATGAGCTTTGGCTATGGGCTATGGCTATGGGCCATGAGCTATGGCTATGTGCTATTTTAATGGAAATAAGAAGTAAAGGAGTAGAGATAACCCATGAGTGAGACGGAGGAAATCAATTCATAAATCATTATTGTAATTGGTGGAAGAATTTTACGATGCCCTTTGAATGTTTTTCACTTTTTATAATTTGAATATTTATGTATTTTTATTTTAACTACCTGTTCCCCTTGGTTCCCCCGCTGCTTGCCTCCTAGTGGTCTTAGCATGATGGTGGCCTAAAAAACACAATGGTGGCCTTCCTCGATAAAATAGCTATCCAACATAAAAGAAGCATTTTTGAATTCGATCCAGTAGTTCCTGAGATTAGCGAATTCAAACAAACAAACTCTTCATCTTTATTTATATAGTTTGTATAAAAAATATAATTATAAAATAGGAATAATAATTAAGTACTTGTATGTATTTTTTCGAGCAGTGGTGGCCCAGTGGTATCGGTCCCGACTTACGAGTTGTAGGTCGTGGGTTCGAACCCCGCCAGGCGCATTACTTTGTGTAATTTATTTCCTCACCACTGCTCTCAAAACGGTGAAGGAAAACATCGTGAGGAAACCGGCAATGTCCTAGAACCAAAAATTACCCGCACTGGGCCCGCGTGGTGGATTATGGCCCACTCCCTCTCACAGAGAGGAGGCCTGTGTCGATGATGATGTATTTTTTAAGATGTATTCCTTTCTCGTTCTATAGCTACTGGGATACCGCCAGGGTTTTTGAAGACCTCGTTGGGCGCCATTAGCAACAGCCTTTCTACCTTTCTGCGGGTTGTTGTAAAATTACCACAAAGTGAAATTCCAACGTATGTATCTATAAATTAGCCAAAGGTTTTTGTTTTGTTTTTTTTTTTTGATTATTGTAAATTCGCCTCATATCTTTTTTCCGCACGGATAGCAGAACAATTAAATAATAAAATCCAGCACAAATCTAGTTCATCGCCTCTACTGAGATTCATAAAGTCTATCTATTGGAGTGTGATTCTCTCGTCTATATCGATTGTTGATGCTAGTCCACGTAAATACAAGCCAGCAAAAGAATCACTTACTTCTCCGATTCCACGCGATTTTGAGTACTTAATAACTACTTAAGAATTGAGATAAGAATAATGAAAATGGTACCATTTCAAGAGCTTAACTGTTAACTTTAACTTAATACCAAATTAAAGAGGTATCCCGAATCAATTCCAATTAAGCGATTTCATATTTTGCTCGCGAGTGTAGTTCTAAATAATATTAAAATATACGAAAATAGCTCTGTTTGTCAGTCTGTTACTTATTCAGACCTAAAAAACACAACGGATTTCACCAAGAAAACCGTGACATAGTTTGGGATATAAGAAATCCTTTAAATGTTCTCGTAGCATAATTACAAACCTTAATTGAACAATAAACCGGTAAAGACGAGACATAAATAAAGTAATACCCAAAAACAGTAAGACGGCACCTATTATTACTATTGTATTTACAAAATGAACAATATGAGTATTACTATAACGACGAGATTTAAGTAACTTTTCATGTTTTCACAGAACAATAATATGAAATAGATAAAAATATGCCGGCTTAAACAACCCATAATATCTGTTGAAATTGTTTCGTAACACGGGAAATTAAACAGTATTTACATCAACTGTTAAGGTTCACTTTAGCAACACGGCAGTCGGCAATATACATAAGGTAACTATAATGTCGTAGAATTATACAACATCTATTCTAAATCATGCATAATTCAAATAGTTCCAGGGGTCAGAAATCATGAGATAACCCAACTTTACTCAAACACATCCGTGATTTCCTCCAGGAGTTTCCGAGATATGTAAATATACACATTACATTATTTATTAATCACCACATCAAATGTACACAGGGTAAATAACCAGTCTGTCCTTAAACGGGGTCAAATCAACCCTATTTATGAATCATCACGAATATTGCGATAATGAAGTTAGGGGCACTACACTAGCTGAATGTCAAATCATAATAATTATGCTGAAATAATTTATTTTGTGAAAAGCTATTCAAATTACTGCTTTCAGTTGAAAACGATTTTGTTACAAATTAATCAAGTTAATAGAATACCCCACATTTCATAAAATTAACAAGAGTTATTACTAGACTATTTATAGAAAAACTAGGTCGTAAACCAAAGTGGATTTTAGTAATTTATACAGTAGAGGTACCTACCGCCGATCAGCTGATAACTGTCAACAACAGTCATTGTTTACTCGTTCAGTCCGTGACGATGCAATCAAAACTACAGACAGTTTCGAATTAGACCCACAAAGTTGCGATAACAGCGACCCTTACTTGTCATGTTCATTATACATCGTGCTAATAGGTTTCGCCCCAAAGTCCTAGTGGGATCTTTGTACCGCAATATTAGTTTTATTATTTTTTTGATTTTCACTTTAGTCTTGTCACATCCACTGTTAATGTTTTTTTTTAATTGGTGTTAGTATTAATTAGCACGTCTGCGTATTCGTGAAAGTTTGGTTAGGAAGATTACGTGAGGTGTCATGCGTACTGTGTCGGGTATGGACACGTGTTACGGGTCGCGCGTCGCGCGGACGACTGGCTTGGCTAGGACCGTGGTATCGCGTCGACGCGCGCCCACCTTGCCTTCACGAGGGTGCTCGGCTTACGTCGGCTACCCTCGCCCGCCTCCGCCAGGTAAGCTTCCGACATGAAACTCTGATTGAATGGATGAGTTTCCAAATGCTTTTTTGTCGGAGCCGAGCGACAAATCACGATGTCGGACGGAACATTTGTGTTAACTTTCCGAGGTTTATTTGAGGGACATAAATTTAAATTACGGCTTCTTGAATTTTCTTTTGAGTGTTTGAATTTATGTTTTTTATTAGATTATGGTGCTTCATTATTAAGTTATTGACGACATAATAAGTGAATTAGGAAACACAGAATGTATGACAACTTCATCTGTCTTATCTCAACAACGAGTTAAATGAAGTCAGTTTCCAGTCTAAAAGGATGTAACTGAATTCCAGTATTTTAAATGTAACTCCCCATGAATTACGTAGATACACTTTTCCACTAATCATCATCTACTCAGTCTTTTCCCAAGGGGTCTGCTTCCATTCGAAGCGAATACAGCTGAGTATAAGAATTTTACTTGGAGCGACCTATCGACTGACCTCCACAACCCAGTAACTAGGTAATACGATCCACAAACACAGACATCAATCAATCTTTAATCACGTTCAGACTATAGGCGGAGACCTCTCGCGCCCAGCATTGGTCGCGGCCATGCTGCGGGGCGAGACGGAGTGGGAAGCGGTCGCCTCCTTCTGCGAAGCAGTAATGCTCGCTAAGGAGGAGGCGGGCCGCGAGCGAGAGAGGACAGTGTCCTCCCTCCGCCCCACCCGCAGTGGTGCACGCCCACGGCGACGGACGTCGCGAGACGATCTCCGGCCACCGTAGGCGCGGGCATGCGGGCAGCGAGTAAAGGGCAACTCGCTGCCTGACCAAGGACCATGCCCGGGTCGACGGCGCGTTGTGTCCCACGCGCGCCTCAAAGAGTGTCAGCATAATGACGGGGCCCCCCTCTCCGAGGGCCAAAGCCTGCCGGGGTCGCGGGATTATTTTCTTACCGTGACCCCGGAACAGAAAGGGCTATTGAAGGACACCGTGGATTTTAGTCAGTAGAAGTCTGACAGTCCCTCCCGCCCTGCCCGGGGTTGGAGGACTCATTTGATGATTTTAAAACGCTAAAAAAAAAAAAAAAAAATCACGTTCAGACTAAATAGTCCCTAGGTTATCTATTACCACATCGCCACTACCCTTTGCCTTCCCAGCTTCATGTGCACCGGATTCAACTGCTCGGTACGTAGGTACATATTAATTACTGGGGATCCAAATTAGCGCACTGACCGTACAAAAGTTCTCATTAAAACCTTGTCAAAATGCTTTGAGAACTCAATCGTAATTTAGCGTAACATTCGTACCTAAATGTTTCCAATTTGTTTCGACAATTATTCATGTTAACATTTTATATTTTTTCTCGTAATTCTGCGTATATTTTTTTCTCTGGTAGGTCAAACTGGCACAGGTTGTTAATCTTTTCAGTATGAGTATTTGCTGAATACATTACATTTAAATGTCAAAGAATTTCCTTTTTTATTTTTTTAAGAAGCCTTTCAAATATTTCTTTCAATTTGATGATTTGATAATGACTTCAAATTTTCAAGGAATGCTGACAAAATTATAGGTAAGACAAAATGAACAGACATTAAATGATAATAACTATCGATAATTGAGACAAGAAATTATCAAAAGAAAACGAATTATAATGAACAAGCAGCTGTCAGCGGCTTCACCCGGTTGGATCAATAATACACAGGTATATTATACCAAATAATCGAAGTCCTTTCAGTAGTTTTTGTATGTTCAAACCTTCGTTTTATAACAATATTCAGATTAAATAAATACATTGTGGTATACTAGGGTTTTCAATATTTATTAAACTCTATATAAATCTTTGTCTATAAGGATAGCTTTGAAAATGACATTATGTTTTCAAAAATTACCAAATCAAGGAAGTACGCAAAGAAATCCATATATAAAAAAAATCGAAAGCGTACATTATGCCCTGGGGGCAGTGATAGGCCCGGGTTGTCACGTTGAGCATGAATTATCGACTCAACGTGGATCGAGCGTTGAGCATCGAGCATTTGAGCATTCGCGACCTACCGGCTAATCGGTATCTCCAACAAAGGCCTGTTTTTGGCAAAAACGGGGTTATGCCCGGTTATCGGATTGCGATGGTTTAATCTGACTTAAGGCCCCCTGGCAATCGATTAGATTATTTTCGTTTGGTAGGGATTTTAAAATTAAATTAATAGTTTGTGTGCAGTCACATACAAACTGATTGTGATTTGGGAATATTATACCTATGAGCCTATTTTTTTTTTTTTGCTTGTTTATAATATTATCTTAATATGAGTCCTCCTGCATTGAATGAAGCTGAAGGAACTATCAGACTCGTACTAACTAAAATCCACGATGTTCCTTCAATAGTCCCTTACATTCTAGGTTCACAGTAACCTGTTTAGCAGGCGTTTGGACCTCTATCCCCCGTCAGAATACTTATGAACCCTTTATTATAATAATATTCCACAACTATCACACACGCGCTAATCCCAAGCTAAGCAGAGCTTGTGTTATGGGTACTACACAACTGATAAACATACTTATACATTTCTAAATACATAAATATTATAGATAAATTACACCCAGACACAGAACAAATGATCGTGCTCATCACACAAACATTTGTCCGTGAGAATCGAACCACGACCTCCGGCATTTTTTTTTTTTTTTTTTTTTTTTTAGCGTGGTAAAATCATCAAATGAGTCCTCCAACCCCGGGCAGGGCGGGAGGGACTGTCAGACTTCTACTGACTAAAATCCACGGTGTCCTTCATAGCCTGTTATGTTCCGGGGTCACGGTAAGGGAATAATCCCGCGACCCCGGCAGGCTTTGGCCCTCTGAGAGGGGGGCCCCGTCATTATGCTGACGCTCTTTGAGGCGCGCGTGGGACACAACCAGGGTTGGAAAAAAAACAGTTTTTTTTCAAATTTATAAAACAAACAGTTCAAAATGTTTTAAACAAATGTTTTTTTTGTTTTTTTTTTTAGTTTCTGGCTTTTTTTCATTTTTTTCTACCTTATTTGTCGATGTCTAAACGTATAAATCAATTATGTTTCATTTCTAGACTATATAATTTCAAATTCGCCCTTTGTAATGAATTTTTTACGAAAAATGATCAATGCAAAAAAAACATGTGATGTTTTTTTTTCTAATATTTTTAAGAATTATTTCATAACAATGCTCATAAAAGTTAAAATATATGACATAGCAATGGCATATACTCAAATGGTTTTATGTCAAGCTATTTAGACTCCTGAATATTAATTTATTTTCATTTTAAATGCATTCATCCGACTTGAAAAGTAGTTGAAACGGGTAATAAAAAACACTGTTTAATTTCAAACTGTTTTAAACACTGTTTTAAACAGGTGTTTTAAAACAACTTGTTTTAATCATGCCAACCCTGGACACAACGCGCCGTCGACCCGGGCATGGTCCTTGGTCGGGCAGCGAGTTGCCCTTTACTCGCTGCCACGACCTCCGGCATAGCAGTCAGGGTCACTAACCACTAGACCAACAGGCCAGTCAAACTATGTTTTACTTGAAGTCAAATACCCCAACACAGGAGAAATTCTTAAGATTGGGCAACGTTTTTTGCGCCTTGGTAACATGCATTGTCAAATAAAATAGGGCACGCTGAAGCTTCACTTAGGTATTTCATTTGCCCAATCCTGTTCCACTTTCATAACATTCCACGAAATAACTTCCACAGAAGCAATAGGCAAGATGTTACACATAAAGTTACATCCATCATAAAATATCAAACTAAATAAGCAACAACAAAATAAACACGTAACAAGCTACCAACCTAAACAATTTAATATTCATGAAAAAACAAACTCATATAATACACTTACACTGTCTTGCCAAAAATTATGATATTTATTTGTTAAAAGTAACAGCAGAATTGGAATGATTACGCAGTATTATGAGATTATGGAGCTCGCCGGCCGTTTTTTCGAGCAGCTAAACTAATTTAAAATGAAAGAACATTTTACGCTTCGGAGGCGACCTTTATAAAATGAGTTGGAAAATTGCGAAATATACAATGACGTACACTTTTCTCAGGATGGAGAGGAATCCTCTATTTTTATGAGCAATTATTCTCTCTGAACTTCATTTTTATATAGAAGATACTTAAGCTTAATTCAAGGCTTGAGTTGCTTCATGAAGGATACGTATTGAAATGCCTAAATGGATCTTAGAAAAAGTTGTACTGATTTTTCCAATAAACTCATATAAGGCGCTCAATTTTTGAAGCTTTGATTAAAGAAAAATTATAACAATACAAGCACTCAAAATAAAATCTATTTCAACATGTATTGAACGTCGCGTCGCTGCCGTTTAGCTAACCGCAGTCTTCTTATACACACTCCTATACGACCACGATATGATTGAAATTGAGTTGGCGCCATATCATGACGTCATACACGCTTTTCTAACACTTACAGGCTCTTAAATAAACAATAATATTTGAGCTTTCTGTGAGAAGATGGCTGAAAGATGATATTACTATTTATTTTTAGGGTTACGTATTTCTTGTAACCTCGTAGGTAGGCAGGAACCTATTTATATTATTTTCTGTTTTTTTTTTTTTTATGTATGTACAAATTTGTGGATTATGATTTCTGTCATGTTTATCGAATCCTACTACTATTATAAAGGCGAAAGTTTGTATGTATGGATGTATGGATGTTTGTTACTCTTTCACGCAAAAACCTCTGAACGGATTTGGATAAAATTTGGTACACATATAGTTTATAACCTGGATTAACACATAGGATAGTTTTTATCCCGATTTGATGTTCCCGTGGGATAATTTTCGAGTTGTAACGGGTGAAGCCGCTGGCAACAGCTAGTATTGAAATAATCCTAAAATATAAAATAACATAACAATATAATATAACGACCGTATCTAATAAATATTTTTGAAAATTATTTTTCATCAAGTATAAAGATCATTGACGTTTTCACTCTCGACTCTCACCAGAAATCTCAGATCTAATCTGAGATATCTGGTGTTTTTTTTTACAGTTCAACAACAACTTTAAAACTAATAAATTTCTATGCCTTGGAGAAGTTGGTCTAATAAGTGGTCAACTTTGGTTAGTGTAACTATTTCCCAAGAAATACCCTGGGCAACCCTGTATAGCCTTCCAAATGCAATACAGTTTAAACGTCCACTTTCCTTAAAACGTTTACATTAAAGACTTATCCACGTTAACGTAACTTCATAAATTATTTACTTTGTTTGTTTATACTGTACTTGGGGGTCTAATCTCTAAGCACGAAACCCGTAGTTTCGGCCCTAGTTACGGATGTTTTCTACGTACCGTGACATAGAGCCCGAACTAAGAATAAATGATATGATTTGAAAGATAACTCCTTAGAGTCCGCGGCACTGCGGAAAATTAGTGGTACTACTGTAATGCAATTTGATGTAATGAGATAGACACGGGCTACGTCAAAAGCACTTCAGTCGTGGCCTTATTAACAGTCCGTAAATTAGATCTTGACGTTAGTTACGTTCGTACATCCGTATCCGTGCCCGTGTCTTCGTTCACGGACTTACAAAAGTATAACCCCTGCACCGTATATGGTTAGTATTTAAATCATTCGTTTAAGAATTCCAACTGAGGTTAAGAACAGAGTGTTTAAGCAAGTTTATTTATTTATTTATTTACTAGCGACCCGCCCCGGCTCCTCACGGGTGCAATCTTTACTACATTGTGCATGTTATATACATACAAGCCTTCCTCTTGAATCACTCTATCTTTAAAAAAAATCCGCATCATAATCCGTTGTGTACTTTTATATAGATCTAAGTATAAATAGGGATAGACAGACGGCGCGAACTAACTTTGTTTTATATAGTGATTTATTGAACCCTAATTATTAATACTCAGTTAATTATAGTCTTCCAAAACAATCTAAGTTTTAGCACAAATACCTGCAATAATCATAACCACTCAGGATTAATGTTACTTCCTACCAGAAAATAAATTGGATCAGTCTTTCTACAGATTTCCTCTACATACAAACATTTACCTCACTATAATATTAATATGGTCTACGAAATTGACCATAAACAATGCAAAATATAACCTTGCGACCCGTTCACGACTTCGGGGTAAGCGGTGAACAGAGCGGCGGGCGGGCGGGGGCGGCGCGCGAATAAGCTTTAATTTTGTAGTACGCGAATTCGCCACTGTGCACTGGAAACGCCTCGTGGCGTGTTTCAAACATTTCTGTACATTTGCTGGCTTTCAGAAAAAAAAAATATCGTGCTAATCAATAAGTTAACCATACACCGTGACTTTCTACTACGACTAATCGTCTTTCAAAAGTGGTCAACTCAATGTATCCAACATTAAATACTTCTAGGCGCGATTATTATTTTTTATCATTAATAATGTTTTTTATCAATTATAAAAAGGTACATTAGAAATATGAAACAACCTGTTAAAAATGTTTACGTATCAAGCTGTAGAAGTAGAGTATACCTACCCAGCGCACGAGTCAAGCAGATCATTCCATCTCCATTTTCTATGAGGCAATGGTGTTCCTAACTACCGTAACGCCTTGCGTAATAATGAATAATGTTTGCTTATGCAAATAATTATTATATCGAAAAAAATTATTATCCATTTTCTCAGTCGTGTACTAGCGCTCGCCGGAACAGTCGTTTTTATTACACACTTACAAATGTTTTTATTTTTAAATTATTCATATCTCATTTAAACCTGATTTTTTATGAACTTTTACTAGTCATTGGATTCATGAACTGGGCTGCTGTTGTAAGACGACCAAAAAGTCATGGTGTAAGTATAAATGTTAACAATGAATACATGAAATCATTACTCTCAACTTCAGTCGTGCGGATTGTAGTGTAATAACATTTAAATCGAAACTTCCAACTGTATACTAACTAGATAATAAATGTGGTGGAAGTTCGCTTGTAGACTTTTACAACCTGAATTTAAATTACAAAATTGCCGAAAGCTACCTTCTGTGGGTGGGCTCGGGTATAGTTTGCTATGAAACAAGTTAGAGTATACTCTGACGTGTCTTTTTAAGTGACTAGTTTTGAACCGCGAACCACCGCCTATCAAGTGATCGACTCCATACGCTTTTAATTTTTCCAATTTGTTAAACAAAAATTATAATTATTTAGTAGATAAATATAATAGCATTTGCCAACCAAAATAGGGGATTACATGGGCCCAATAACATAAATGTCAATTTATTGAAGTCCAAATATTTTTTTTAACAAAATTTGGTAATTTGGGACTGGTGTCCCTCATCCCCTCTTAAGCCCCAAATAAATAATTTTCTTCACACAAACCATGAAAGGTCTTATAAACTTAATCTAACTTCATTAAATTAACAATTCGAAACAAATAACGAGCTAGTGAATAGTTAATTGGGTTTTCAGTCAAGCAACAGACTGATTCAATGAGCAATACATTTAACTGTTGATTAATCTATAGTTAGTTACCTTTTAATCGGAGTGACAGCCCGCGGCTTTGAAATCGTACTACTGGAATAAAAGTATTACAGCGAAACCTTAATAAGGGAAAACTAGGTAATACGCCCCAGTTGACAAAACGCCTCGTCATTCTAGCACTCAAAAAAATAACAGTCCCACATAACGGTGGAGGGAGTTCGCATCGGCGTCGGAAGGACGATGAAGTACCTGGGACTTGTCCTCGACAGCCGGTGGAACTTCAGGGAGCATTTCCTGAGTTTGACCCCAAAGCTGAACGAACAGGGCAGCAGCCGCCCTCAGGCGACTCCTGCCCAATCTCAGCGGGCCAAACGCCTTCTGCCGTAGGCTGTACGCCGGTGTCTTGCGGTTCATGGCCCTCTACGGGGCCCCCGTGTGGGCTTTGAGCATCCGGACGCGACCACTAAAGTTGATCGCATGCCAGAGGGTTATGGCTATCCGGATGATCCGGGGATACCGCACGATCGCTGGCGAATCGGCCAACCTCCTTGCCGCCTTACCAAAATCATTCACAGCCTTCCTACAAAAAGATGATAAACAGACATCCATCCATACATCCTCAAAAACGCATTTAAGTATAATATACATAATATATTTTAGTAAGAAAAGAATAAGAAAGTGTCGTAGACATGGAAAATCCGTTCAATAGTTTTCGCGTAAAAGAGTAATAACATCCATCCATTTTCACGAACTTTCGCATTTACAATAGTATAAGTAAGAAGATTAATCGTTATAGCACAGCCCTAATTGAGGAGCGTTTTTTCAAAACGATACATCATAATATGATCTTTTTTTCAGGAATCACATTTATTTGATTACAAGGGTTTGTATAAAGTATAATAAATGAAATTGCTTATTAATTTATTAATTAGTTTAATGAGATACTTTTTACCTAAACAATGAAAAAAGGAACACATAAACATGCCAACAAAATGACATCAAAAACATCGAGTTTTTTCAAGTTTGATACATCAACTGTTGATGTCACGTTTTGATAAAAACCCCGTACATTTAGTTGGAATTTGCTGCATGGATACGGGGACTTCACCTTATAATATTAATGAATTATATTACGGGGTCTTCATCAGTTTTGTCGTACATTGTCATCTTCGAGAGCTGAACCCTGGAGAACATCTGCCTAAAGCCTGCCTGAGCATCAGGATCATCAGATATATCACAGAAGTTTTAGTAAATTTTCAACATCTGCTTTCTTTTTTGAAGAAACCATGTTGGTTTTAGGCAACTGAGTACAGTCGAATCGTAAAAAAGATTTGACGTTTTTCTTCTTAACATCAACCTTTCATATCATTATCCATTATTGCATACAGTTTATTATAAAATCAAAGAAAAAGTGCGTACACTCTCTATAACGTAAACAATCCAACTAATGTGAATGTAAAAGATGATGCAAACATTATTTAGTTTTGTAAGAATGAGACAACGACAATAAAAGCATTTGATTTAACGTTTTGAAAAAATCGATCGATGTAGATGTATCACTTTCAAAAAACTAATGCACTTCGTTGTGCTTTTAGAATGATTTATGTATCGTTTACAGAAAATTCGTAAAGACCATCGTGTAGCCCTACAGAGATTGAGTACGAAACGACAAAAAAAACAATTTTGAGATTTTGACTGATGTATTGCTTTGTGAAAACGCTCCTCAATTTCGCTCAATCACAATCCCGATATTTAGCGAAATCAGAATAATATTCATTAGGGTTCGTATTCCCGGCGGTTGGTTGCCCGGAGCACGTTCAACGGCGGCCATCATTAGCCACTGCCTACTAGTAACTAGTGCTAATGACAATCTATTACAGTGGTTCCCAACCTATTGACTTATAATACGCCTCACTTGAACCGCTATAAGGCTGAATTTAGTGGTCGACCAACGTTACGTTAGCAGTTACCGTACGCGCTGACTTTACGTCCTTTGATACGATTCCACCAAAATAGTGTACAGCGCATTTGTACGCACACATTATGTGAAGAACGCGCAGTGCGCATATTAAGCTGGTATTGCGTTTAGCTTCTTTGTCCACTGGCAGGGCTATACATATTTAACTTTTGCTTGCGCACAGTGCAGCACATCGTGCGCGAACATTTGTTTTTTCACAAAAGTATCTAGGTTAGGTGTGCACGAACGTTTCCAGAATGTGCGTGCACAATTTGTTTGTGTTTGCTTGAGTGACTCGAACAAAGTGCCGCTCAGTGCCGACAAAGTTTAAAAAATTAAAAAAGTTTTCTTATGTTGTTCTTTATCCTGTATACATTTTAAATATGGAGTCCCTACCCTTTTTAGGTCACACTACGCCCCCCAAATGGGGCACCCCCACTGATTGAGAACCCCTAATCTATGATGATACAATTATCTTTAATAATAATCCATAGTTACGTACGTGCATGCTTGATATCATTCCACGTGGCGAATTTTGCCATACAATTATGACCCAAATTGTACAAGTTTTCGCAACAGCACTACGGTAGACTTTTCTAAGACTAGAGATAAGAAAGTACTAAAAACTTTAGGGTCTATCTTGTTTGCAGGTACAGTACACATCAAAGTATGTAATTTCAAGTTTTCTGATGAAACTATACTAAACTAACTAGTCAAATAGTTTCGTCTAATGATTACCAATCACTGACCAAATCGAGAGAATATACTTTTCGAGCTGTTGTCCGAGGGTTGACTCACCCATCTCCCCCAGATGTACCCTGTAAACATCACTCGTGTATCCATCTGTATAACAAAATTCATCAAAATCGGTTTAGCCGTTTTGACGTAAAATTGTACATTTACAATATTCAAATTATTGATGTATAGAAGTAAGGATAATGAACTTAGAAAAGTTTAAACTAAATATACAGGCGGATCATTTTAAATGTATGTACATATATCCAAAAAAGTCAAACCGAAGGGGTTGAAAACACCCCGGAGACAAAATACACCATTTCCTTCTGCTGTCAAATCGTTGTCACGTCCTAAAACACCTTAAGAAAATGAAAAGGGGTTTCAAATATCCGTGCTTAATGTTCAAATCGTTTCTCATGCGTATCCCTGGCGTGTTGGCGTACCGTACTGTCGTAATAAGCATTAAACATAATATTCATTCGATTCCATACCTCAACTCGATGAGTGTAATGGCGTGGATACGCTGTGCCTAATGCTATGATTACGTTACTGACATTATCAAATGATTTTGCGTATCCGTATTTTGACGTTAACGTTTTATTAAAGTTACTGTTTTGCGGATGAAATCGTTTTCTTAACGTCTATTGTAAGACTTGGGTAGTATAATGAAGACAAAACTCACTGAGGTTTTTTGTAGATTCATTCCACAGTGTAACTGCTACATTTTGCAAATGGATTAGATTATCTTATTACTTAATAGGTATAGCCCGCGGCTTCGCTCGATCGTACATGTGGCGCCATCTATTATATCATCAATCTCATTGTTGTTTACTCTGGAGTATTTGTGTTTAGCCGTGAAAAGTTAACAAACAAACTTCCTATCGTATTTATAATTCAGGTCAGGAAGTTTGGATATCTAAGTCTATGCCTAGATTACCATGTTATTTATTATAACGTGTGGCGGAGATGAGATGAAAGAAATGTAAACGTTCTGAGACGCAAACGGTTACAGAAGGAACAGGTTTACTATTAGACAATACGAGTCTGACTTTCACTGATGCTCCATCCAGAGCGGGAGGACGAGACTCGTCTTGGCGGTGTCTTTGGTCATCACCAATGCCTTTAACACCCTGCACTGGAGTTGTATCAGAGAGGCACTCCGGTATCACCGGGTGCCGACTTACCTCCGTCGCATAGTCGAGGACTACCTGACGGACAGAGCCGTCATCTATCCCGGTCATCGGGGACAATGGAAGCAGCAAGAGATGTCGTGGGGTGTTCCACAGGGATGGGTCCTGGGGCCGCTCCGGTGGAATATTGGTTACGACTGGGTGCTACAACATAACATATTATATTAGTTACGGTGTCCTTCAATAGTTGAAGTTCAAAATTTCTAGTGTTTCAACGTTTTATAAAGAAACAAAACTACGCAGATTATACATATTATGCGTGTAAATCTTGTTACGATTTATCTTTTGCAGCACTGGCAAAAGTTCTCTATTTTGCTGTAAACAATCTGAAAAAAACAGCATTCTTTATTATCATCTATTAGCTATCTCAAAATCAGTACGTATTGTTTTAAAATTGAAAAAAACCGGCCAAGTGCGTGTCGGGCCACGCACAGTGTAAGGTTCCGTAGTTGCCCATCAAAATACTTATGCGAAGTAACTAAACTGATTCGCTGAACTTAATTTTAAAAAGAAGAATTTTCAAAATCGGTCCAGGCGTTTTTGTGAAATCGGGGAAAATACATAAAAAAAATTATAACGATGAATTTAGAACCTCCTCCTTTTTTTGAAGTTAGTAATAAATAGTTGACAATAAAAACCTACTATCCCCAAAACATACCCACCTATTATAGCTGTAAAAATAAAGTTGACAAACTTACATTTGCATTTGAAGAACATGTTCTCCGATACATTTTGTTTGGGAAAATATGTTATCCAAGTACGTTTTATAAGTTGGTCGACTATTACTCGTAAACTTGTAAAGCCTACTTAGTCATGATAATTTTCTTTTAAACTTCGTTATATGTACTACTATTGTGAATTTTTTCACACCCCCAAACATAACCGTTTAACTGGTAGAGGGGGGGGACACTCGAGTCGAGCAAAAATTAGCACTTTAAAGCTTAATATTTCACAAACAAAAATCTTTTTATCAAACAAAATGTTAAAGGAAACTTCAATATTTTTAAAGGCCTATTTAATGATACCCCACACTAAGGGGTACGCGAGAAAAAAAAAACATCCCCACTTTACGTGTACAGGAGGTACCCTAAAAAAAAATAATTTACGAGATTTTATTTTACCACTTTTTCGGCGCAACAAATCCGTATATTTACACCAAATTACAGCTTTCTAGTACTGTGCGTCTCTGAGCTAAACTGCGGACAGACGGACGGACGGACGGACATGGCGAAACTATAAGGATTCCTTGTTGACTACGGAACCCTAAAAACGAGAAATTTTAGATAACGATACCAAATGCGCATCCATTTTTAGGTAGATAAAAATGATCGATATCTCCCAAGAGAACGATGAACAGAGCATCAAACAATCAATTGTTTGGTTTTTCAGTGTTCAGGGAATGGCAACACGGACGATAAATAAAATTAAGGTACATCCAAAACAACAGTGTTTGATTATTTTTTATCTGTGTGTATGTTTGTGTACAAACGCCAGCACATCAAGCTACCACAATCAGTCTTTCTCTAATAGGTTATCAACTATATCACAAAACAAGAAGGTTCACGTTCGATTGGCAAATTTTGACAGATCCGGTTAGGTTAACGTGTCTGTACAAACATGCAAAAACTAGGTAGCTATTGAATGGACCAATGACAAATATATTGCTAAAAGAAAAACTAAAAATATAAGAACTTAATGTTGCATGTACGAAGTAGGGTGCTAAAGATAGTTAAAAATGTATGAATTAATGGCTGCTACACACCTTACGATAAATCGTTACGATTAGTCGGTACAGTTCAAACTGTAACGATAAATCGACAGGTGTGTATGAGAAAAACTGTACAGTTTGTCCGATTTTATAAGACTGTACAGTTGAACGGAGCAGTATGAAATTTTGGATAGATAAATCGGAATCGGATGAAACTGTACCGATAAATCGTAACGTGTGTGGCCATTTGTTCAGTTTTTGCCTTATAAACCAACAACTGCCAACGCATCGTCAGTCGAAGCCATGGCTCAAGTAATGAATAATCGTACAGTTTTCTAGTACTTGTCTGAAGGTGTGTGGGCACTACCGAAACTGTGCAGTTTTATCTGTACCGTTCAATCGGTAACGATTTATCGTAAGGTGTGTAGCAGCCAACAGAGCATTATTTATACGTGGTTTGTTACACCACTCTATACTATACTTCCTGTTGACCGTGTTCTTCGGTTATTTCTAGCCAAAGAAAAAGCCAGTTAACCTTTTTGTGTTATTTTTTATCGAGTCTCGGTTTTTCCTGTTCCCTTGTTAACACTAATGTATTTACAGGAGCTAAAGTAACAATTAAAGTGCATTTTTCCTTGTTTTGCTTTAGCTACCTATTTAATACTGAGTGATGAAAAAAACGAACATTCCTTTCAAGCACATTGCTGTGGAGTATGAGATGCGATGCGAAGATGATTTATCTTGTGCAGAAAATAAAAGTTAAAAAATAACTTTTTTTTTTAATATAGGTATGTGTTTTCACAAGGTTTTAATTTCTAATAATTTTAAAATCCTGATTTTATTACAACATACACTTGTAATCTTATACCCGAGAAGTAGATAAAGTTACGCCAAAGTAAATCCTTAAAAATATATGGTTAGTCCGAAGATTACCCTGGTTGTAACTTTAGTCCACGTTTATTAATAAGGGGGATACAGATTAATAAAAACAATTTCCAGATGTATTAAGAAAATTAACAGTTTTATTTTTATTTGGCTAGTTCTTTTTTAGGGTTCTACTCAAGAGTGAAACGATTCCACTGTTCGTCTGTCACCACCGTGATAGTAGTATAGACAATTGTTATTTTCACAGATGATGTATTTCTGTTGCCGTTATAACAACAAATACTCAACTAGACCAAAAGAAACGTGATTTTTTGTACAGAACCTTGCCTACTCGCAATTGGCCGGTTTTTAGGGTTCCGTAGCCAAATGGCAAAAAACCCTTAGGCGCAGGCCACATAGAAAAGACGTAAGACGAGACGCGTCGCGGGCGGGCGAAAATGAATGAAAGTCGCGGCCGCGACGCGTCTCTTCTATGTTTTACGTCGCGACGCTTCTATACATTTTGTATGAAAGAGACGCCGATGAGACATATGTCTCCGCCCCGTCTGCGTCTTACGTCTTTTCCATGTGGCCCGCGCCTTATAGATTCGTCATGTCTATTTGTCTGTCCGTCCGTAGTTATGTCACAGCCACTTTTTTTCGAAAGTATAAGAGCTATCTGTGTATTAGGATTTTCACACAAAAATAAAAAACAATTTTTGGGGGTTCCCCATACTTACTATACTTTTCACCAAACCCTATCTATGGATAGGTCTTTAAAAATGATATTGAGGTTTTTTCTAAACTGAACAATTTGCGCGAGAGCACTTCCAAAGTGGTAAAATATGAGGGGGGACACATTTTACTACTGTAACTTGTATAATATGAGAATGATAAAACTAAAAAAACAATATTACTATGTACATTACCACGCCAACTTCCAGCGAAAATTGGTTTGAACGAGATCAAGTAATTAGTTTTTTTTAATACGTTATAAATCGTAAACCGCAATTTACCTTTCAAAGTTACAACCGACTACAAGAACTGTTATAATTTTTATGTTACTTGCGGAACCATTTATGTGCGAGTCCAACTCGCACTTGGCCGGTTATTTTTGTAGTTATTCGGACAAAAATCGTTACTTTTTCCCACGTTTTTTCTCTTTATTAGTACTCACCATTTTCAAGCCTAACAGATGGCTATCATTGTACAAAAAAACAAGATCTAAAGTTTCCACAGTCACCACATTGCACAGAAAACGGGAAAATCTGACACCCCTGGATTTAGCAGTTGAAAATATGACACTAGCTTTTTTAACCCCAAGTTTACTCCGCTTATTGTTCCGTAACACCTGCACTGTGACTGATAACGAAACATGAATTGTAAAATAATGAGCTTAAATACTAATTTTCAGTAAAATCGAGTTTTAAAGCGCGGAATTGAGGAACATGGGTAACTAAGAGTTAGTTACCCATGTTCAGTTTAGTTTCCCGTCTCTATCTAGTACTATTTGTTGTTTTTAGTAATGCCCGGAGGACACGGTGTATCATACGGGGGAGATGTGCCTCGCTTGGGAGAAGCACCGCCGTATCCTCACGGAGGCGATAGGCAGCGGCGATTTCATGCAGATGTCACGTGGACGACGAGTAAGGCCGAGACTCCACCAAAGCTGTGCAAGTCGAGACGTGTTTTGAACAACCAATAGAATTGCGTTGCGGAGTGTAGCTGTGTCAATAACACAATTCTATGGGTTGTTCAAAACACGTCTCGACTCCGCACAGCTCGACACAGCTTTGGTGGAGTCTCGGCCTAAGTAAGGAGGGTGAGTCGCCAGCGCCGTCCGATCATGGACCATGTCATGTTCGTGTCGTGTCCCCAGCGCTCCTCAAAGAGCTGACAGCAATGTGATGGGGTGCACATGCGCAACATGGAGGGCCAAATGCCTGCCGGGATCGCGGGATTATCCAAACAGGTAACTATGACGGAACACCGTGGATTTTAGTCACTACGAGTCTGACAGTCCACTCCATCCTGGGTGGGAAGACTAAATTGATGATATTAACATGCTAAAAAAAACAAAATGGTGAATCTAAATGTGCGAACAGACTATATAACATAACATGTTATAGAACATTGCTGTATAACATGTTTTAGAGAATGTTATTAAAACATGTTATAATAACATATTATTGATATGTAAAAAATGTTACATAACTTAGTCATGTGTAGCACTGAAGAACGACAAGCGACAATAATATTGTTATATTGCATCGTTATTTTAATGTGTACTGTACAGTATTGTTTTGTGTTGCAATGTTGAATAACAAGGTTACATAATGTGGACGTGTTATAAAACACAAGTTATATTATAATATTTTACATAGTCTTTGCGTACCTTTAAGATTTTTTTTTGGGCACAATCAAAGACAAAAAAAAACAAGGCTTAACATTAGTTTTCCCACTATGTGATAGCTAATACAAAAGCCATTATGACCTCTATTACTCTTCCGTTAAATGTTACTACAGTTTGATTCGACATTAGAGCTAGTTAATGATGATAGGTTCCCGCCTAAAGCATCTTTCGAATACCTATTTTATTTTTATCATACTTGTTAAAATGCCCTCTGACATTTCTAAAGACCGAAACGTAGATCCCCAGCAATTATTTTCAAATACGTAACGCTTACAAATATGTCCATAGAAAATAAGTTTCTTTAGATGTTTACGTAACGATTTGCTTTTGTTAAGGAGATCTTACTCATTTTTAATGGACTGACGGATAGAGGGTCCTCCCTTTTCAATGGAGTATTATGGAACTGAGACTGCTGAGCGTGGGGTCCGGGGTTCGATTTCTGGGTCGGGCAAAAATAGTACTAGTTATTGGGTTTTTCTAATAGACTAGACAGAGGTATAATTATACCATCCTGTCGACGTCAGGCAACAAATAACAATAAAAAAATCTTATTAGTCCTAATAAGCAATAATGCCTAGCCAAAGTAGTGCTTACCTAAGCCTGGGTAGTTTGTCTATCTTTAAACGAAACAGATTATAGTCCCAGAAACCCAGATAAAGACATTCACATCGATTTTCCGTACGACACAGATAATTAGAAAAAAAACCTCATAAAATTCCGTTCTGAAATCCAACACATTTAAACAGCACATAACATTTATATTAGCTCCAACATTTCGCTTCAATTTCTAACTAACACTCCGCCGCATGAAATTTTAGTTTATCGATAACGGAAGCAACCAGATTAACTTTGGCACGAATTCCTCATAAACGTTTTAGGGCGCTGATAAGAGGGTGAAGTCGGCCCATCACACAGAGAAATAAGCAAATGGAGTGATTACATACGGGGTGCGGGCGATCGATGTGAAAGGTAACAGTGCAAACAAATTGTACACGGTGACAATCGCGAATCGGAAATAAGGCCGTATGTTTGTGTGTAGTCTTGTTTGACGTAATTAATAGTATGTTTTAGTGTAAAGAGAGTGATTCTAGATGAATTAGTGCCGATTACCTTGACGATTTCAATCACTTTAAGTCAAATCAAATCAAATCAAATCAAATTCGTAAATGCAGGTGTCAATACAATATGATGTTATAATAAAAATGTCAGTTCGCTACATTTTACACGGAGAGCATACAAATATTAATATAGTTCGCTGTTTTGAAATAACAACGAAATTAGACTAAGTCAATCAAGCACAGTCACCTTAACTGTAAGCCTTTGTAAGTATGTTTCTCAGCTAAAACGGCGTATAAAGACGTTAGTAACACGAAATTATGACTGTATAATAGTATTATACTGCATGATATTGTAATATTTGCAGCCTCCTAATAAGAGCACAGCTGGCACAGCATGCACACCACACGATACCTATTATAATGGTTCATGTGGTTATAATGTGAAAATTTGAAGACTCCATTTAGTATTTCTTCTGTGACTCATCAACAACATTTGCGATACTATTTTTTTAAATAAACGTGTTGAAGCTAGGTCATACTTCTAGTGTTGGATATAGACAGTCTTATTATCTAGACCTAGTAGGACGAATCTAGGTCACAACCCAACACCTGCGATGTACTTAGCGAACGCTTTTTATGAAAGATACTTCTGTTATGGCGTTGATGTTACATAAAAAGGAGTTTTAATATTTATCAGTTATGGCTCTTATTTAGGCGTTATGTTACAAAGAAAAAATAAAATTATAAATAATAAACTAATTAGGAAAAGGTTTGATTATGTATAAGAAATGAGTTCTTTTCGTAAGTACGAGTATAATTATTATTATATGTATGTATTGTGTATAATAAACTCGTAGCAACATTATTATTATGTATATTATGTGTCATAATATCAATTTACGGTGAAGGAAAACATCGTGAGGAAAACGGCATGTCCTTGAACAAATCTTCGGGTGCTGACCCGTGCTTCACCTAGTTTGACCTGGGTGAAGCAGGGAGATTTCAGATGTTGACTTTAGGTCCCGTGCACAGGTAGTCCCCGTGCTTCACACAAGCGGGGAAACTGCGCCTCCTTCTGCGAAGCAGTCATGGTAGCGAAGGAGGAAGCGGGCCAAAAGATGGAGAAAACAGTGTCCTCCCTTCACCCCGGAACGTAAAGGGCTATTGAGTACGAGTCTGACAGTCCTTTCCGCTCTGCCCTGGGTGGGAGGACTCGTTTGATGATATTACCACGATAAAAAAAAGTGGTGAAACTGAGTGAAGCACGGGTCCGCACCCAAAAATTTAAAGACATGTGACACCTAAAAAACCAACCCGCTGTGGGCCCGCGAGTTTGATTACAATCCACTCCCTCTCATAGGGAGGAAACCTGTGAGTCAAAGTTATAGCTACTGATTATGCTATCAAAGCCAAAAAAAAAAGCATAAATACGGTCGAATTGAGTAACCTCCTTTTTTAGAAGTCGGTTAAAAAGAGAAAAAGAAAGTATTGAACCAATAGGCATGTTGACAGTATCAATGAATTGCAAATCGAATTGGTCCCATAGCTTCCCAGTTGGAGTTTTGAAAAATAATCAATCCTACGTATTTTTTTTTAATCAATGCATACTTAAAGTCCAGTCACAGATGCAATGGCCGCCATATGTGCAAGCGAGACTCACTATATTTACGCGGGAGTGACAGAGGCTCGTAATAGGTCAATGTACGAAATTCCTCCTGTTTTGTGAGACGAGTAATAATAGGTCAATGTACAAAATTCCTCCTGTTTTGTGACTGGACTTTACTAAGATATTTACGTGAGCACGTGACGTCAGAAGTAAAAAAAGTACTTGCTTGTGACGTATTAGTAATTTTAAAGTGTTCGTACCTTCGTTAATTTTGGTATACGTAAAAATATTTTTTTGTAAAATAAGTGACCGCCTTATTAGTTTTTTTCAGTCCAACACCCCATTTAGTCATTAAACCATATCAAATACATCAACAATAAAAACTCAATCTAGTATGATAATAGAACTGTTTTGCATAAAAACAAAACAGTTATTATGTGTGTGGAGACAACACATCACATATTTGAAGAAGCGATCTAAACTTTAGCCTTTGACGCTAGATAAATTAACTTCTTACCTTCACAAATCCATAGTACAAACCCATGAGTCCATCTTTCACCTCTAGGCAGAATGCGCTTACTGCGCCTTGTGAGTGTCTCTTTGACAGGTCACGTCATAGTCTTCTTCAAACACCAGCAAGCACCTTGCTTATGTGATGTGTTGTCTCCACACACATAATAACTGTTTTGTTTTTATGCAAAACAGTTCTATTATATGTGTTTTCGACAACACATCACATATTTGAAGACCTGTTTGTTATCTGCTGGTGAAAGATTTAGATGCTATGTGAATTAACTTAGAATAAACGAATCCTCTTATCCTAAATTCGTAATATTTTTTTTTTTCAAGCGAAACATACTTAAAATTAACATTTATCTTCTGCCAAACTGCTGTACAGTTTATCGGCAGTTATACAATAGAACATTAGGTGATCTGGAAACCAGTTCTCTAACACATTGCCCATTTGAAGTTATAACATAATTAGCAAATGCTTTATTTATCAGATTATTTATCAAATCTAAAAAACTACTAAAACGATCATTACTTTAAATTTAAAAACGATGATGACCTTATCATAAATGTAAGGAATCGCTTAGATCTCAGAGAGCAACACTATGGTGCCAGAATAACTGGGTCATTCATCTACTTTATTACTGACTACCCAGTTTTGATAAATGTATCTCTTACATTACTATCAAGGTGTGAGAATAATCAATAAATATTATCTGAGAACTTAACTATTATTAGACCTATTACAACATTTAGTTAAATTAAAACCTAGCCATAGAAAACACAGTAGGTGATGCGAGTAGCACCTACACAATTTAAATTATTCAAGTTTTCAAATTCGTTGTACACTGTACATTGTAAACTTCTACTACTTATACATTTGTATTTTAATATGTAGAAAAATGAGAAAAGAAATCCTTCTGCTCATTAAATGAGCTCCCCTCTGTGTAAGATTCTTCTCCCACCTGTTTCATAGGACACATTACAGGATAATTATCCTGACGAAGTTCTCTCTTTGATGACTGCGTATCAGTACAAAGTGTTTATCTTCGTACAATAACTGATCTTCCAGTTTCAGTTTTTTTGTCATCTAGCATTCTATTCTCCAGATAACCTCCTGATGGCTAAAAGGGAATTAAGCTTCTTAATCTGTTAAAAGATGGATTTTCCAATCATCCACGACAACAGGAACAACCTTTCCAGGTCAGTCTGGCCTTGATCTTATTAATAAAATTATCAAGAAACAGGGAAGATTTTTAAAATAGGCAACCCAATTCACTGACGAGGTCTATGTCATCCTTTATAGCAATGTAAGTTGTTCATAGTCTAAGAACATTAGACTATTGTACGTCTCTACCAATCAACGGGTAGGTTAAGCCAAGTCAAAATAATTAATGTTAAATGAAATAATCATCAACAAGGAGTCCCACTGGGATGCTCAAAAAAACATTTTGAAAACATTGGCCCCGAGCCCCGTAATTTGAGGTAACAGGTACCAATCTGGCTAGTCCGTGCCTATCCATGCATAGACAAAAAGGTAAAAATTGTACACGTTTTTCAACAGATGGACACAAGTAATACACTTATTTTACATTATTTGAGGATGAGCGTCATGTAATCTATATGCCATGACAAGCCTCAGAATTTTCCTTGTAACAAACCTTGTAACCTCTTTGTTCTACTGATTCCCCTGTCACTGAACTGCCCCCCCCCCCCACACTTTTTAGCCTAAGGGTAGCAGTTTGTTAGGTTTATGGTACAGGTTCTGGCTGTCACTCTCCGAGAGCTCTCGACTCGAGGGCCAACATTGTTTACAGTAGATAGGTCAAGTATAGCGGTTCAGAATGGAACAATTAATACATAATTTTCCCACAAGTTGAGATGACTGATCATTAGCCACTATTCAATAGGTAAAGCTCGACAATCCATGAGTTCAGTCCCTTGGTACGTGCAGTCGCTCACAGGCCAACTTGACTAGCATGAACATGGTCACTTTGGGACACCCCATTTAAAAACATAGCCTCCGAGGCCTGGGGCATAAGGCAACAGGAGCCAATCTGGCTATCTGTTCCTAGTAGGTAGGCGGTAAGAGATTTCAGTTTACTTTTTAACCCTCCCCGGGAAGGTAACCGCTGTCAGAGTGATATTCAGCAATCTGCTAGCCTCAACAATTTGCAACTCACATTCAAGAGTACTAGATATCAAGTTTCATAAGCTGAATTGTGCGTTTGGAAGGCCCATGTCAATTAGTTAACTACTAACAGGCAGAAGAGTGTCCGTCACATTTTCCTTTAAATCTCCAACATGCACATATTCTCTGACACCTTGATTTTGAGCTGAATTACTGTAGACACAGGTCTACGATATCGTTATGTTTCTGAAGAGAAATGGTGTTATGGGTTCACCTTTTCTTCACACAATGTGCGGACAAAAAGTAGGTTACCCTACCCATATCTCAAGAAATTGAGTAGTCCATTGATAACCTCATGGTATCACAAGCACACCACTTGGCAAACTAGTAGCGCCACCTAGGCAATACAGAAGAGAGCCACATGGTTTAGTTTTTACTTAATAATTAATTCAGATCTATTTGTTTAATGCCACCATACTGATAATAAGTTTATAGGGGGACCAATACAAGTTATCCTTGAAATAGATCTTAAAACTTTGCAACATATCTGCTGTCACATATTGGGTTCCTTAGAATTTTCACTGTCTTAGGATTTTAATAAAGATAAAACTATCCACGTAAGACAGTAAGGTACAATCCAAAATAATAAACAGGAATCCAGATACCTCAAGCAAACGGATTCTTTGTCAGTAGTTAACCGGTGAAATATTTAGCAAGCTGACAATTTTCATACTTTTAATCCTAAAGGTATCTCAAGAGTTGATTGGCATGACCTATTTCCCAAATAGGTAAGTAATACATACATCACAAAAGCTCTAAACAAGCTATTTTACTGAACTCTCATATAAAAAATATTTGACCTTCTGTCATAATTTTCATTATAAAAAAAAACAGGTTTGTTAAAAAAGAAAATAATGAAATATTCATTCTACTGAATATAAATCAGCAACAACATTTGAAATAGATCAATTTCACTAAAGTTCATGCACTCTATGATAATTGTCTTATACTTACATCACTGCCTATCCCTTCAGGAATTGGAAGTGTGCTATATTTTAATAAGACATTTTTATAATCTTATTTATTACCCATGCACCATTGTAATCGGTGATTGTGAACGGTAAGCCTTGTAAAACTGAACAAAAATGAAATCTGTTACACAGACAACACTGTGTCAACACACTTTATAGTCACATAGAGTAATACTAGTGAATTAGGTTTTTAGTAATATTTTAGTATATTGGTAATTAATATTTTAGTAAACTGCAAAGATATCCTGAATTATTTAGGTACCTTTTGTTTTATATTTATGCCAGCAATTAATTTATTACTATTTGTTCACTTATTTGGAACTGTTACACCGATGGCCTAGTTATGATATAGATAAATAGTACAAAAAACATTTGTTAATTCTATATTTCAATGAACATGTCATATTTTTATAAGCTTGTAAAGTAAATAAAAATGTTATAATTGTCACTTTATCAGACAATGGATTCAAGAAAGATTAACATCATGTGGGTTCTTTGATCCATAGATAGATAGAACTCTCACCGGGATGTTCAAAGTGTACATTCAGACATCCTTTATATATAAGTAGGGAGCTTTTTAGCACAGTTGGCAATACAGATGTTTTAACAACTGGCTTCCTCACAGGCATAGGCTTAGTCTCAGCTATTTAAGTTTCTGGATAAAAACCTCCCTCCGCAGAGGTATAATTGCACATACATACTTGTTTAGTGTTACTACTTATACACTTTTGATTTTGCTATCGCTAATTTAATAAGTTTTTAAAATAATATTTAAAAACTTGATTAAATCTAGTTCTACGAAAAAAAAATTGAGATGTCTACGACGGCTACGACGCGACGCACATTGGTTCAAGGGCGGAAAAAAGTCCTTTGTTACGACCTTGTTTAAAATGTCTACAATTTGGTATACACATACTAGAATGTTAGTAGAAACAAGTCTTAAAATTAATACGGATAAATAATTCTATAGTATTTAATTATGTGATGCCAAAGTAGGATGATCGAAAATTAACAAATTTCGTGCAAAAAATATTGTTATTTCAAGTATGAATAGAACCTAAGTGTACTATAATCTACAACTTTTATTTTTAGTTTAGTCTTAAGTTCATTGTGTGTATTAATGAAATACGTGAATATAATGTCTTGATATAATAAATAATTACTTGCTATTGCATTTTTTTGTGAAGAAGGTCATTTGGAACCCTTTGTTTTCAATCATGAGATCATAACTAATCTCCGTTATCGACCGTTACGTTATAATATACCTTCGGTGATTAATTAGACCCTATAGATTAGGAATACATCAGTTTTGGCTGCGAAAACCTGCGATCTTGGAAATACCAGGTCCTTAACTAATAACGCTCCGTAGTTAAGAAAAAGTGCGTTATATTAATAAGTGTTTCTCACCCATCTCGAAAACTATGTCTTTTCTATTTAATATTTAGTTTATTAGTATTTATTTATATAGAAATGCTAAAAGACTGTATATTTTGCATAAAATTTAGAATTGAACTCATGTGAAAAAATATGATGATGTGAATATAATGATGAAAAAAAATACATATTATATCTTTCTCTTTGTATACTGGTTCATTCATTATATAATTTTAACAAAGTATTATGAAGAAACGCAACGTCTTTTCATTAAAAAATAATATTTTCCGCATGCACGTACTACCTGCACCACTGTGCGACGTAGTGGCGTAGGCATAGGTACTTAAATTGCTAGGAGACGGCGCCGTAGCGTTTTTTTTTTAAATATTTCCTTAGTTTATTATTACCTTGCTTGTTGACCTTCTTGGATTAAGGCCTAGAGGGTTTGGGTTCTAGCTCTTTATATTTGTGAGTTTAAATGTATGTTAACACACCCACGTTATTAGAAAAATTCTAGTGGGAAACATTTTTTTTTAAATATGGTGGTTTTCTATTTTTTAAATAACAACTTATACAAATGCTCGATTCCATTGGAGCAGAATTTCAAAATATTTATTTTCAAAGAGTTAACTTACAAAGATGGGCAAGATGTAATGAGTTTTAGAAATGAGCTCACAGTGGCCACCAGAATAGATATTCGTCTATATACATATAAAATCTATTTTTATCTATATAAATAAAAATGAATTGTTGTTCGTTAGTCTGATTAAAACTCGAGAATGGCTGGGCCGATTGAGCTGATTTTGGTTTTAAAATGTTTGTCGTAGTCCAGGGTAGGTCTAAAGGGTTTTTTTTATTGTTTCTGAGGCGATACGAAGTTTGCCGGGTCAGCTAGTTGTTAATAAAATCTACAGTTTACTATTAAAAAGAGGTACGAGTAAAGTCCCATGGAATCATTAAAACAAGAAGTAAAAGCTAATTTCATTTATGTAAGTTTACTTTTATCCATTACTAGCTGTGCCCCGCGTTTTCACTCGTCGCTCGTGACCTAAGCCCCTTCGTACACTAGGCGACGCAAGTCTCCGATACCTTACGATTTTGGTATTCATTGACGCGTGCTTGTGTTCGAACCTCTATGGGTTTGTATTGCGATAGCCGCTTGGATACCGAAGTCGTAAGGTTTCGGAAACTTGAGTCGCCTTGTGTACGAAGGGCCTTAGAGCCACAGCGTTTGGCTACCACATGATACAAATTCCTTTTTTTTTCTAATCTGACTGGTATGGTCCTACCAGAGATTAGCACATTTCAATATACAACCAAACTATTCAGCTTTAGTATATTAAATAACTAGCTGTATTTCGTCTGCTGCTCTACTCCGATGTTATAATATAACCTATAGCCTTCCTCGATAAATACACTAACCAACACAAAAAGTTTTTTCAATTTGAACCAGTACTTCCTGAGATTAGCGCCTTTATCATAGGCACTAAATAATAGAAATACTTGAATTTAAAGATAAATCTTTTTGGAACGAAGTTCCTTATCGCGCGTTGTGAAAGGGGGCTGGACGGAAAAAAATCTTACGAAAAGTTGGCATGACACTTTTATCCGACTGCGCGACGCAAAGGAGGGTAATGTGTTTATTACCATGGAATGGAATGGACTGGAGTGGAGTGGAGTGGAGTGGAGTGGAGCGGAGTGGAGCGGATTGGAGCGGAGTGGAGCGGATTGGAGCGGAGCGGATTGGAGCGGAGCGGAGCGGAGCGGAGCGGAGCGGATTGGAGCGGAGCGGAGCTGAGCGGAGGGGAGCCGAGCGGAGCGGAGTGGAGCGGAGTGGAGTGGAGTGGAGTCGCGACGATTATTTTTGTTGAGTGTATACAGTAACTTCGTTCCATCCGGGTGTCCCTTGACACCTCTCAAGTTTTTTTTTTTAGCGTGGTAAAATCATCAAATGAGTCTTCCCACCCAGGGCAAGGCGGGAGGGACTGTCAGACTTGCACTGACTAAAATCCACGGAGCCTCCATTAGCCCTTTACGTTCCAGGGTCACGGTAATGGAATAAGTCCCGCGACCCCGGCAGGTTTTGGCCCTCTAGAGGGGAGCCCCGTCATCTTGCTGACGCTCTTAGAGGCGCGCGTGGAACACAACGCGCCGTCGACCTGGTCGGGGGGCAAGTTTCCCATTACTCGCAGCCAGCATGCCCGCGTCTACGGTGGCCGGAGATCGTCTTGCGACCTCGCGACTCCGGAACATAAAGAGCTATTGATATGACCGTGGATTTTAGTCAGTACAAGTCTGACAGTCCCTATCATCGTGCTCTGAGTGGTAGGACTCATTTGGTGATCTCACCACGATAAAAAAGCCACCTTTAGGCTAGATACACACCGGAGCGTTCTCACAACGCTTTCGTCCCTACAAACGTCGGAAATAAAATATGAATTGCATCGGATCCGGAAAGGCATTGGTAGTTCGAATGCTCTCTTTGTTTCCTTGATGAATATTTTATCGAAGCGATAACAGAGAGGTGCCTCTTTGGCGAGACGACACTTTTAAGGTGCCGTCAAAGGAATGTAGATGAAGAACATAGAGTTTATGGAAAAATCTGTTGAAAGGAAGGTAAATAGTAAACGAGAAGCAAATACATATAATGTTTTTTTGAACTTCAGGTACTTTTTCCAAATTTGGCTTTATGTATGTGAGTTTTAAATACCTCTAAACATCATCATCATCATCATCATCAGCCGGAAGACGTCCACTGCTGAACATAGGCCTCCCCCATAGACCACCACGCCGAACGACAATTCGCCACTTGCATCCATCCGTTGCCCGCGACCCTCACGATGTTGTCGGTCCACCTAGTGGGAGGCCTACCTACGCTGCGCCTTCCGGTCCGTGGTCGCCACTCGAGAACTTTTCTTCCCCATCGGTTGTCAGCTCTACGAGCGATGTGGCCTGCCCCTTGCAATTTTTTTTTTACCTTTAAACGCACACACGATTATAAAGAAAATGGGATTACTCTTGTCTTTTAACAACAATAAACTATGATATCAAAAGTTAAACTTTCCCCAAAAGGATTATCAGACTCACGATAACTAAAGCCTTCAGTTACCCATTGCGTTCAAGGGTGGCGGTACCCGGCTCACCGTCCTATTTTTTTAGAATTCTTAAGCTTATAACATAAGCAGCGGAGAAGCCTGTCCAATCAATCCAATCATTCATTTTTTGTAAATAAAATAATCTTGTTAATCTTAGTGATATGGATTAGGAAACGCTCGTAACTACAGACTTCGTGCTTAGCCGGTTCTCTCAATCAAGGAGCCGTTAATTAAGGCCCTTCGTACACAAGGCGACTCAAGTTTCCGATACCTTACGACTTCGGTATCCAAGCGGCTATCGCAATACAAACCCATAGAGGTTCGAACACAAGCACGCGTCAATGAATACCAAAATCGTAAGGTATCGGAGACTTGCGTCGCCTAGTGTACGAACCACGAAGAGGCTAACTGGCGGAGTCCTTAGAGAGCTAAATTGGCTGCAAAGTGCTGGGTAACAAAAGAATAGTAGTACAGTGACTGAGCGATTGACTGCTGAGCATCGTGTCGCGGATTCGATTCCCGCACGGAACAAATTATTTTATTTTATTCAGTATAGTTGTTTCGGGACTGGCTGTTTGTGTGTGTGAGTTTCTATGTTTGTAAACGCACCCACGACACAGTAGAAATTCTTAGTGCGGGGCAGTTTTTTTTTTTAGTAGAAAAAAAAATTGTTACAAAATCATAAGCCATAACTTTTGAATGAATACTTCTTGAATACTCCTTGTATTCATCTGAATTAATTATGTATAAACACACCCTTACATAATTCAGTCTTATTCTCCCTCGTTGAATCACGAAACAGGTGATTCCTATTTCAAAAATAATGGGCTTATGATATTGAACCCCAACAATATTGTTTTATATCTCATAATTGAATTATTTGATCACTCAGATAGTATGACTTTCAAATTGCTTTCTAAAAATCTTATTTGCGATTTTTCGTCATGAGCTTTTCCTGTAATTTGGAGCGGTTTAAATTAAGATTTCATTTTGTCCTGTTTTTTCCTGGTCCATTTTTTATTTTAAAATCTATGGAAACATTGGTTATGTTTATAGAAGCTCGTTTTTTTCATTATAATGGGTATAGATAACTCGAGTTTATGGCTAATACCAGCCATACACTATCCAGTTAATCGTCAAGTTAGGAACGTGAAGTTTACATGCGTTAAATATTATCATCATTGTGTAAGGAAATTAGAAAATCAACTTCTGATTGCCAAACACCTTCAAGTTTTCTGAATGCAAGCCGGTTTCAATGCACTCCATCGCGTGTGGCTGGCTTTAACGATAATGATCGCACGGGTCGATCGTCAAGGGTTTGTTAATACATGTGAATGAATGATCATCATTTTATTTCATATAGTTTAGTTTTGGTTTTCTCCGTGTCTTGAAAAACACTTAATTTTTTTTATCCAGTTGAAAAGATGACGTTTTCTTAATTAAGTAAGCTATCAAAACGGGGATTAATAAATAAGCACTGCATGATAAAAATTATCAGATTTTTAAAATTACGTGTCCTAAAAAATAGTCATACAACACTGTGCTACGTTATAACTGTCCCAGTCCACTATTTCCATAGAATTGCTGAACTATTTTTTAAAAATAAAGAAAAGAACCTTCAAAACCTTAAATTTATTAGATTATTATTCACCACTTGCACCTCCAAACAAGCTGACGTAATAAGGTTAATCTCCAAAAAGTCCGAATTAAACTAAGTAAAAAGGTTTTAAGATATTTAATCCAGTTATTAGTCATTCTGTTGTTTAGCAAGGTGATTTTGCCGCCAGCTTTGTCCGGGACTCGCCACATTGTTCCCCAACTAAGGGTTAGCAGGTTTTAACGTCAGGAGACAAATTTAAATATTGGTTACGATTTGAATAAATATTGTAGCCACAGCTAATTTATTGTGAGAAGGACACATTTGTTTGTTGTTTTGTTTTTCATTTTATTTTGGGTGTATTTATGTAAACCCAACATAAAACTTCACCATGCCCCCGCGAAGTTTTATGTTGGGTCTACTCAGTCCCTTTCCATAAATTACCACTTGAATAATAAATACGTACTTACTTAGACACAATGTTTTCAAAAACACACAACAGAAAACTTATAAAACGCGAAATAGGTACATTTAAAACCACAATGAACACAAATCGTTATCCGTTTTCAACTGAAAGCCTAAAAATCCTATTTGTTCCAGGTATTACAGACCACTCTAAAATACCTAGGTCCTAGTTCCTAGCTTTCACCTCTGAAATAAAAAGTTATGAGTAGGTATTTAAACACGCGTTTCGTGCTAAAGGTGAATGTTCACTAGCTAATCGAAGCTATCCGCGGGTCGTGGGCAACTCACTTGGAAACCAGATAAACTTTCAACCAGCATTTGCGGGTTAGTTTACGAGGGAACATCCAACATGGCCGCAATGCGATTTTAAAACACATTGTGCGATTTTAAAAGTTACTTTTTGTAAATCGAAGTTAGGTTTGTTTTTTAACATGTGCGATGTTACAGTTGGGTTTCGAAAAGATGGCTTTTTAGTACATAGCGTCATTTTAAACATTAAAATCTTTACAAATATTAGGGTTTAAAACGGGATATTTAACATGTTTATTATTTGTTTTGAGTTTCCGTAATCATGGAGCTTGTAAATATCGGAAACTACCATTTGTAATAGTGACCAGGTCAGTCTAAAAACTTATATTAAAATCATTCGTTCAATACATTTGGTCTATCTCTCGAGATGTCATTTGTGTGTAAAAGTACTAGAACCAAAGACAAGTCGAACTCAATGCCTGGCAGGGCCGTCACTGAAAGTCTGGCAGTACCTTCCACTCTACCAAGAGCGCCTGGATTTGATGATGTTCGACAACAAAAATATTATGACGTCACCACACCACCAAAGTGGTGGATTACTAGCCCATGTGTGAAAAGAGAGCAGCCAGAACTGGGAAATGGGCCGATGCCTACGCTATACGAGTATTTGATTCCACCCTTAAATGTAGAGCCTCTTTGTGCAATTATTATACAAATCGTTATACTCATCGATCAATAGACTTCATAATAAGGCCATATTAATATTATATTAAAGAAGAGCAAGTAATTTCCATTTTGCTAACTTTATTTTTAGAATCGGGACATTTATTATTTACCGCCATATGGCGCTTAATCCTTCCATAACAATAACTATAAAATATAAATAAATACAACAACTTTGAAAGTCGACTTTTTATTGCTTATTTTAAAACAAAGCCCTTTTGTTCAAAGCCCAGTCAATCTGTGCTTAATAAGTCCGAAAATGAACCCCTGGGGGCTTTTTTACTCAATAACCAGCGTAAAATTACGCCACAGCCCAAGAATTGTAGTATTTACAATAAAACCAATGTTGGTGAGAACAAAAAAAACTCATTGAGGACTGGAAATGTCGTTATTAAGCCGGCTGTGCTCACTTCAGAGGCGTTTTCTTACAAAAAGATGTTTCCAAGTTGGAAATACCCGCTGTCTTCTCTTGAATTTGTTAGAAATCTTTTTTCTTGCGTGGGCACAAAGTTTTGCCGCACTAAGATAAACAGGTAGGTAGAGGTTTCGTGTCGGGTTTCAGTGATATTTTTTTATTTTCATTCTGTTAAGGAGAACTGTAAGTAGCAAGCGGTTTTCTTCTGAATTTTCTACAAAAATATAGACGACAAAACCTTGGAATGGAAACTTACAAAAAACTGTCGTTTTTCAAAACTCAAATAGAAGAAAAATATATTGTACGTACTAAGTACTTATGTCCGCAAATTCGTTTTCGTTTGTCCCACAAAAGGTATCTATGTGCCTTTCGTTCCAGTTTCAGTTCGTTCCAATCCAATCTCACACAATTTCGCATTTAAAATAGTAGTATGATATAGTAGAAAAATATTTTTCAATTAGTGGAAAATTTTCATCAAAGCGTTTCGCTGCCTACTAATATACAGGGTGATTTTTTAGTCACCATCCAAATTTTAATATATTAATCTTTGGCGAAAATCATTGAATACGTGTTTTTTCTTTTTGTATCAATCAATACAAAAATATCGAGATATCACGTCTCAATGTTATCTATAAAAAGTTGATGAATCTGTGATGTGTCGCTCAGGTGTAGCGGGGCGGGGTGGGGGGTCAGTGATTGATACCTAATGCATAGAAAAATTTTGGACGGTGGTAAAAAAGTCATCCTGTATAAGTTTATATGTGTCTTTTAACATATGTCTGCGCCTCTTTAACCGCTTCATAAACCCGTATACGCGTTAGAAGTAAGTAACTAAGTATACACAACATAATATGTACATTAATAATGTATCAACAATCCTAAATATTCACTTAGCGGTACCTTATGTGCGCACCTGTTTAAACCAGACCACCCCAAAATTTATTTCAAGCCTCGCCCAACATAATTACGTTTAATCTTGCTCTTTCATTACTTTATCTAGAATTCAGCCACTTATCTCTTAACTTCATCGGTCGTTAAGAGTCACCCAACAGTCACCTAATAATTTACCTTATTTTATAGCTAATATTATCTTTTTCAGTAATCGGTTTTCCAGAAAATGAATCCTCGAAATACTTTTAGTTTGATTAATACTTAAGGGCATTTCTACGGACACGGTGATTTTTGCTCAATTCCGTGGGCACTTTTTTTTTCACATTATGACTAATTGTATATCACCAAAATAAAATGCATATTTTTTTAAACAAAATGGTGCTAATTTGCCAGTAATTGCTCCAGTAGTTTATGAAATAAATTTTGAGTGCCATGTGCCAGTGCCAATTTAGAATTACACATATTCTACGTAACCGGGAAAGACAAATTCAATTAAAAAAAAACATTCAAGAACATATTTTAGCAGTTTTTGGTATTTTAGTTATATGTAACTTTATATTGAGTCTACCTTGAGAGAGAATCCTTGAGCTATCATGCTTAGTTAACTAACTTTTAGTCAAATCATTTAAATGAGCATTGTTATTAAACTTATATGGTAAAATGTATTCTATTAAGCATTTTCGTTAAACCTTTAAATTACAAACAAGAGACATGAAGTATAGACGTCAAGTCAGTTTTATTTATCAAACCGCAGAAAGTAATAGACATAATCGAAGTTTTCGGGTGTATATTAGTCAGGTCAATTTTTAACTCAAAAATTACTGAATGTATTTTAATGAAACTTTGCAGCAATATAGTTTATACATGATAATAAAATATAGGCTATCATTATACGATCTTCCGAGGCTCGAGTAGATAGTCGCGGTAGTATTAGCTAAAATCAGATCTTGCAATTGCAACGTCAACTCTAGATACTTAAACCTTTTATACAACATTATAGACACATAATGTATGGCGTAAACTACTTTACCATGACAAATTGTGAAGCAAGTGACTTTAAACCTCATATAAACCGAGATTAGTTACATGGGTAAACCATCGTTTTCAATTCCGTGGACACCAGGACACAAAATTGAGGGCCACGGAATTGAAAAAATATCGTACTAATCAAAATAACTTATTACTGTAACGACTTCAAACAAATTAAATGAAACAACCATGCTGGTGTCTAGTTAAACTTCAGTCTAGGGAAAAAAAACATGTTTAAAAATAAAACATTCAGAAGATATCTTTGACACGGTATTGAGAAAAGACCCCGAACTAAAGACACGGAAACAGGTTCTCACCTTCGAAAATCGAAAAAAACAGCAGCACACCACACATGCACTCACATGGCCTGCTTGGGAGCACGTGACAGTTTACAAGAATCGGATGGTGACGTCCAGTTCGCGGGTATTTAGTATTGTAATCAACTGTTTTTTGTATGACACGTAAATGACTCATTAGACTGGGACAAATCTTTACGCATCCACAAATATAACAAAATAAGCAATTACAGGTTTATTTATTGTCAATGTCTCTTGGTTAGCTATCCATATACCCAAGAATATCAAAAAAAAAAAAAAAGTTTGCTTGAAATTCAGCTCCATTAAATAATATAAAATATTTTACACTCGATTTCGGAAAAGGGACAGGTCAAAATCAGTGAAATTACACCCGTTGTTTCACTTCAGATTTTTTTTTAGGAAAATTAAGAAGTAATACGGAAATTATGTTATGCTCTCCAGTTAGAATATAGATTGCGACGTATGCTTAAAAATTTTGGGATGTGTATGTAACTTCTAACCATGTTTTTTTTAAAAGGACAAAAAAAATGCCCTCCTCGTAGAAATGCCCTTAAAGTACTTGTCGGTCTCGATTAAGGACCTTAATCTAAAGAAATTGCTACGTATCAATAAAACTTAACATAAAATAAGTCTAGAATATTTCACGTATTAGAAAATATACTATCATAGGAGCAGATAATCCGGGCCCTTAGTGGTAAAAAATGCCAGTCAGTTTGAGAGGCTACTGCGTCTTAGTCCATTCAATTTGTCGCAGCCAAGAGAGACCCTTCTCAATACGTAATTGACACAAGCTTATCCCCAAACTTAGAACCACAATTTGTTCACATTTCTGTAAATAGTGATTCGCTATTTTCACTCGCAAAGTCTACGAGTTTACTGAGAAAGAAGAATGTATTGGTAAACAAAATTTTGTCCTAGAAACGAGCGATTTTCACTTACCTTCAGGAAATAATAAAACCCACGCGCAAGGTGAAAGCTTTGATATTATCTAAATTTTCGTGAAATTATCTTGTTCGTAATTTAGGTAGAAACCTCGGTACAAAATTGCTCGTGTAAAAATGTTTTACTGAGTACTTGTAACATTTATAATATCTGCTTAATTTTTTGTGAGGCTAGAGATTATGAAAATAAGGCTTCTTAGGTAAAAGAATGAGTGAATGAATTTCCGCAAAATTCTAAATAAAAAATAAATTATCGCTTTGACATAAATAAAAATGTACACTGTACAGGAGCAAGCGAAACAAAATGGTCTAACTCGGCTAATCACAAAAAGAAAATTCTAAGATAATAATTCACACCCTTGAAAGCTTTTAAAGTTTCTCAGCGTTCAGTGTAACTTTGTTTTAAAAAGCCATTACTCATTCTTTTGTTAGCGATTGTGACGGCAAATTTTTCACGATGAGACAAATTTTGAGAATAAATTAACCAGTGTTATAATCTTGTGCAATAAAAAGCAAAAAGAAGTTTTCGGAGTTTGTTTTCAAGTGTACCTGTAGCTGTGAGGGGCGATTTAATTAATTTTGTGAAGTTTGTGAAAGGATGCATTGTTTGAGACAGCAGCATAACTTCTACACCCTCTCATACGTGAAACTTTGGTTTGACTTATAGGGACCTAGTCCCAAAAGACTAAGGTTTTTGACCGGTCAATGCGTGTGACCAAAAAGGTCATCCCTTCGAAACATGTTTTGTTTATACATAATAACATAATTAAATGAAAGACATCCACCGTTTTTGGCTGAAAACGTGACCGAGCACAAGAGTAAGTCCTATTTAACGCCCTACTGATTTCTTAAAAATATTTACCATTATAACTTTTTTCTCTGTTCGTTTTTAGGGTTCCGTAGTCAACAAGGAACCCTTATAGTTTCGCCATGTCCGTCCGTCCGTCCGTCCGTCCGTCTGTCCGCAGCTTAGCTCAGAGACGACCAGTACTAGAAAGCTGTAATTTGGTGTAAAAATGCAGATTTGTTGCGCTGAAAAAGTGGTAAAATAAAATCTCGTAAAAAATTTTTTTTAGGTCTTCTGTACACATAAAGTGGGGAATGATTTTTTTTTTCTCGCGTACCCCTTAGTGTGGGGTATCATTAAATAGGCCTTTAAAAATATTGATAGTTTCCGTTAACAATTTTTTGATAAAAAGTATCGTTTGTGAAATATTAAGCTTTAAAGTGCTAATTTTTGCTCGACTCGAGTGTGTCCCCCCCCCTCTACCAGCTAAACGGTTATATTTGGGGGTTTGAAAAAATTCACAATAGTAGTATATATCACGGAGTTTAAAAGAAAATTATCATGACTAAGTAGGCTTTACAAGTTTACGAGTATTCCTAAATATATTTTCCTAAACAAAATGTATCGGAGAACATTTTCTTCAACTGCAACTGTAAGTTTGTCAACTTTATTTTTACAGCTATAATAGGTGGGTATGTTTTGGGGATAGGTAGGTTTTTATTGTCAACTATTTTTAACTAACTTCAAAAAACGGATGAGGTTCTCAATTCGTCGTAATCTTTTTTTATGTATTTTCCTCGTATTCTCAAAGACACCTGGACCGATTTTGAAAATTCTTCTTTTTTAAATTAAATTCAGCGAATCAGTTTAGTTAGTTCGCATAAGTATTTTAAATAATAATAATAATAAATTTTTATTCAAAAAACTATAATAATAAATTTTTATTCAAAAAACTTTTTTACAAAGATGGAATTAGCCACAAAAAAAATAACATAGTAAAAGTCTTATATAATAGTTTATATTAGTGCCTAAACAAAAATTAGTGTATAACTAAAGGATATTCATTACAGGTACTCGATATTTAACTAGGGATTTAAGTAATATGTAGCGACCTGCCTGAACTAAGTTAATTAAAACCTGTGTTTCATTTTGATGGGCAACTACGGAACCCTACACTGTGCGTGGCCCGACACGCACTTGGCCGGTTTTTTAAATGCTTGCTTCACCTCTTAAAATTTTATTGATTTCAAAATCCTAACCGTCTTACTACAAAAAGTTAAACATCTGTTGAACACTTGTCTAAAAAAAGTATAACAGCAAAACGACCTTTATTTCCGAATCCCTTCAACGTCAAATGTCGTTTTGCAATTGTCAGTTTTTTTTAGACAAGACTGTTCAACCGATGTTTAACTTTTTTGTAGTAAGACGGTTAATAACTGGTCGCGGGACTTAGAAGGACACCGTGGATTTTAGTCAGTATGAGTCTGACGGTCCCTCCCCCCCTGCCCTGTGTAAAAAAAAAGAAATTTTATAATTATCCAGACTCTAGCTATAGACCTCTCTCTATTCAAAACATGACTACACGTCAAGTACTTTTGGTTTTCTGTAGGTCAAAATTGAAGGTCAAAAATTCATCCACGGCTAATTCTATTATACAAAAAATCTTCCTCACACAACCACGCTTATGATTTGATAAATTAAGTGTCCACTTAAACTTCCTTTGTTTGAAGTGTTCTAAAAGTATAATAAGGCTTTTTGGAGTGTCCCTTCTTGTTAATCTACCTTCATTAGTCACGGCTTTGTTACTCAAGGACAACAAACATATCTATAGGTACCTTTATAACTTTAATTGGCCCTTGTTTAGTTGAATCGTGGCTTTAAGAACTGTTAGGCGTTTTAGTATGAATTCTAATTTTAAAATGAATAATTCGGTATTGTTCTTTGTTGTCAATGTCGGAAAACTTTGTGGTGTGCATTCTGTGTGCAAACATGTTTTATTTTCATCAAATAAAAAAAGAGATCATTCACGGTTCAAAGTTCGGCCCAAAAGTAAAAGTTCCGGAATAGAGTAGAGACTTTATAAGGTAGTAAAAAATACTCGGATTGACTTGCTCTATAATGGAGACATTATTTTCGTTAGCCGACACTTTAACTTTTACGCCGAAAATGAATAATCTCCGCCACTAGTTTGGAAGGCTGTTCTAATAAATACTGACAGAGTTTATCACTGTCCCACTATGTAAAAGAATTAGGCTTATGTTATTCCCGATGCTCTGTTGTTTCACAGAATTTCCACCAATAGGATTAAGGCGTGACAGAGCTGTCAACCTCCCCTTTGTCACGTCACTCACACACACAAAGTTAAGGGGATTATACTTACCTAATAAAATAACACTAATTATCCAAAGTCCTAGCAGTAAGGGAACGGAAGGCAAAAACACAAATCACAAGATAACGCCGCTTGTAGTGGCACGGAAGTTTCCCGAAAATTTTCAACTTTGTTTCATAAACTCATTATTCATTCTTTTGTTGGTGTCTCGGCTCCACTGCAAAATTTTATGACACGAAAAGAAATTACTTGGACAAATTAAAACGCTTTGTAATCTCGGCTGGCGTCGCTGATAAAGATTTTAAATAAATACTGTTTAACCAGGTGCTTCTACGGAGGCATTAGGACGAAGGCAAAAGTTTGATATCGAGGGAAAGTTCGCTATCGGTAAATATTTCTTATTTTTATTAGATTCGTTCCTCTGTCGGAAGTTTAATTGGAGTATCATTTTTTAATGTACGGTGACTTAATCTTAATTACATTGTCTAGCTAGCTGATGATTGTTGGTAGCTATTTAATCCTGTTTTACAATCACAATCAGTCGATGGCATTGTAATATGTGAATGTGTAAATAATACACATAGTTTTAAATGGACAAATAAGCAGATTTGATTAATACGAGCATGCTGAATTTATGATAAACGTTTTTACATCGATGGTCATTCACCGTAAGATGTTAACAAGAGATTGTAAGATAGATAGCAGGATATTATTATGATTGCAGTGGCTTTATTGATAAAGCGTCCGGTGTACTGATTCGGAAGCTCGCAGTTTCAAATCCAGTCTGCGCTTGAATTTTCCTTTCCACAAAAACTCTTAAAACAACAACCACACAGTATCGTACAGCCAGATATACAAACAAATTCTACAATCCAGTTCATTATAACAGTACTTTAATTACGAACTTGTCCGAAGTGTTGGCGCGACAATCAGCGTTGCATCTCAAATATTTATACAGAAGTAAAGCTGGAGTGAAAACAAGCCGTATGGCATCTGCACACAGTTGAACGTGAAGTTCTACGGTAAATGAGATGCGATGTGCTGAGCGAGGACATTGTTTTAAGTCATATCTAGTCTCTTGTTCGCGCTAAAGTTCACTTTTAATTTCGGTGCGAGGGAGCTTAGGTCGGGTTCATACTGAAGGCAGTTTTGAAAGCTTTTAGGTTTCATTTTTAATTTTTAAACAACGTGTTCATAAACCACTTAAGTACGAGTCTCAATGAGCCTCGTTGATCTAGAAGTTGCAACTGAGACTGCCAAACTTGAGGTCCTGGTTTCGATAAGGAATTTCTCAATAGCAGCCTTGGAGTCTGAATTTGTCGTCAATAGATTACAATAAGTATACCTCAACACTACTCGTACTTGCTGTTGTGGTTGTACTACACTACCCTTTCGTCGTCGTAATTTATAGTATCGACACTCATCATATTCATCATCAGCTTGTATTCATCCACGGCTGGGCATCGACCTCTCCCAATATACGCCAATGGCCAAGTCCTCAACAGACTTTCGTCATCCATACTCCTTCGACTGCCTTTAGCAGGTCCCTCAAGCTAGCCAGCGAGTGCCCTACACACGTTTGCTTATTCGCGGTCTCCACTCAAGGTTACGTCTTCTACCCCAACGGATAGGATGCCCTACGAGAGATGTGGCCAGTCCACTGCCACTACAGTTTACTTATTCTTTGAACTTTGTCCGCAACGACGACATAATAATGTCGACGCTCATCTTATTGTAGGTATACTAAAATGTTCGCAGTCTACTGTTTACAGCTCAAACAAAATTAAGTCTTATTCTAGTTCCTTCCCTCAACCAGTTTACAATGAGCTTGCATGGCGCTAATTAGACTGGAGGACAAATTAATGACGTGTATTCAGGGCTTTTTGTCGCCATGTGAACTGGGTGCTAGGTTTCACAGTGAGACGGAAATGACGCGGCATTTGTTTCTGACACGGAGTATTGAAGATACAGAGTGTTATTAGAGAATAATGAGATTTGTTCTGATGTATCAGCAGAATTATTTGTAATTTAACAACGGCTACTGATATTTCTTACAATTAAAGTTTATCCCTGAATGTTTTTACTGGTTATCACTATGCAAAGTAACGGTGCAAAGTAATTTGGTTGTTTTTTATTATTTTTTCAGAACACAAAGCATCTGTGTAGATCATGAAGAAACAGAACTGTGTGTGGTCAATGGCGTGGTGTGTAAGGTGGAAGTAAGTAGTTTGTGAATAGTTCTACCTGTACGTGTACATGTGATTTTTTTAATGATTTGCTGCCCAATGTTAATCTAAAGACGAAATTATCGAGTAGATAGTGAATGGATTGACTCCGTTTGCTACCTACTCGATGCTTTCGCTATGGACGCATTGTCCAGTCGCAGCTCTGTGGATTTTTCGCGCGGATATTTCGCGACTCACAGATTGTTTGAATTGTCACAAGCGTCCGTATTGCTCCGTGGTTTATTTCACACCGTTGTAATTTATCTGGAGTTCACGTTGTAATTAAAGTTGTTTCATCTAGTTTTAATTTACAGAAAGCTCACTTACTTTTATTCGTTTTTGTCGGTAGCTTCGCCACTGCTGTGACATTTTAAAACATTTTAAAAATTTAAGTAGCTGATGATGACACTTGAGGATAATGAGGTCCTATTAGTGACATATTTTTTTTAAATCAGATCAATTATATTAGTTCCGTAGACCTGTTTTTATTATTGTAGATGAGGTCGATGAGGATTACAATATTGTTCTTGGTACAAATGTGTCAAAAGTTTTTTCTATTTACTTTAAACAACAAAAATTCACTCACATAAATTGTTAGAAGACTTCACCTTTGAAAAACACGGCACCTCCACTATACAGGTTAACATTAATGAAAGTGACAGAAATATTAACCCCTGTCCGTCCACTACGCCAAGTGGAAGCGTTTACACAATGGCCACGCATTCGAGTGACTTGGCAGACAGAAGCTCGGCTTCACTTGGCAGCTCAGAAGCCTTGGCACTCTGATTAAGATAACACCTCCCGCTTTGCAAGCAAATGCTCCTTCGTCAAAAGCGCGGCTTCAAAGAGATGTGTTGACTTTTGAAATGTTAGACGCGTTGCTACTAGGTACGTTCCACGTGAGCGATTTCACAGCTAACTTTCAGTGGGTAGGTACAACGTCGGTTGTTAGGGACTGTTTATATTGTGTTGGAAATAGACTGGTGCTAAACTTTCACTTTGGTACCTAAAATAGAGTAAGGATTGAAGCATAACACTAAAGAGAACGCAGAAGGTTTTTGTAGCTTCTGTGAGGTCAAATAATGAGAGTTTCCAAATGGTGATTTATGGATGATGACGAAAGGATTTACAATGTAATGGAGCAGCCACACACTCGTCGAGTGGTATGGGAAGTAACGAGGAAAGGAGGCAGAGACATAGTGTGGCAACGTTACTCGTCATGCTCCTCGTCCTGCCCTTTTGTCGGTTTTTGCGCGCGAGTCAAAGGACCGGCAATACGAGTGCGAGTGGCTGGCCACATAATCGCGCGGCCGCAGTTTGCATCGAGCGGTCGCGCAAGACGCACGCGTTTGTAAAATTGGAAATTATGTCGTCGCCAAGCGTGGAATGGTCAAATGAAAAAGCGTTAATGTTTATTGATTTTTACTACATATTTCTTTTTATTAAATTAATATAATTAGCTATATACTAAAAATGCATAGCGCGCACGCTGCCACCGTTTCAACGTCCACTGTCTCACCAAGGCAAAAATGACAAGTGAGGAGCGTCGCGATTAATTGCGCGAGTAGAGCAGTGTGTGGGCAGAGAGGGCAACATCGCGGCAAATCACGGCAGCGCGAGGAGCAGAGCGATGAGCAGCGCGAGGAGCATAGTCTGGCCGCAGCATAAAGAAATACTGGATGGTAAAGGTTTTGGTTTGCAAGTTTTCTTCCCCGCTGTCATGCGGTGAAGTGGATCTCAGGTTGCATTGGCTTGTATGAACCCAAGAATATCATCATGCCGCGCGGACTTGCTTTGCCACCGCTTCTCCGCGCGGAACACTGTCAAAAAATTAATCTGTACCCCTAGCACGAATATTTGTAGGTTTCGTGTCGCCACCGTATCGTGCCGTCGATACAATAACGGAATACAACGAAAGTCGGAAGCACGAAGCACTTCCGAATTCGTACCGAGGGCGCGATACGAAAACGTTGGTGACGTCATACTAACGTAAATAGGGACGGGAAAAATAGAACGAATGATCGTACTCTTGAATGAATGTTTCGTCCAGAAACTGGATTTTCGATAGAAAATAAGTGATTTTTGGGCATTTAAAATTTTAATATTGTTCAATTTATGACGCAATACAAAGGAACTGCAGAAACAGTTAATATTCAGTTAGATAAATGGCGTAATAATTAAACTAATAACTAAAACGTTGTGTTTGATTTGACTGCGTTCCTAAACGAACGTCTGTCATGCTGGCACAAATAAAAAGCCATGAAAAAAGTTTATTTTAAAAAAAAAACCTGTGTCAAACCTAATGTCTATATTTATTGTCAAATCTTTCCGCTGTCAAGAGGTTTCAAAACAATGTTCAATGATTTGTTATTTTTCTGTTGATTTCATAAAGGCCATTGCCCAAATCAGGCCCACAGTGAACAGTACACTAGAGAAAAAATACTATATGCATTAATTTTGCCATAAAAAAATAGGTATTTATGTGTTTTCAAAGAACCGCCACTACAATCTACAATAATTCGTTAAAAAAAGTAACCCAATTGAAAAAAACGGAAGTTTTCTTGATTTCAACGCTGGTAAAATATTGCCAGCATCTAATCACATGTCAACTATTTTCATTAATTAATCGATTAGAATCGATTATACAAAAATATAATAACCTCACCGGCATACCCATTTGGCTTTTCTTGTATTGTAATAAAAAAGAACTACAATAAAACATGAATATACAAAGCAATGTGTGCTTGTAAAAAAAGAATTTAAATAATAATAAAAAATCATTCATTTAAAAAGGAATCGATAAATCGGTTCATAGTTTTAATTTTTTTGTGATAGTGACAACACTTATTTTAATTCTGACACTTACACTGACTGACACTGTCATGTTGCGCTCAATGTGAATGTATTTTGATTTTTCTTCAATTTCTTTTACTGCGACCTGGCTTTATATGGACTTGTTTCGGATTTTGGATACCGATTTATAACGTTTTCTACAGTGACTGAAAAACATTGTGTGAATTGTGGTTTTAACCTAACCGAATTTCAAAATCATAGGTACGTTAAAACCTGAATAAAAAAATCATACATACAGCAGTTGGTTGTACCACGGCAGGTAAATAAACTAATCATAAAATGATTTTGCTATTGCCTACGCCATCATCCAATTATTTACGGATAATAATATTTCAGGTATCAAGAGACAATCTTGTTTGCCACAACCGCTGGTTGGTAGTGACTTAAGCCTTGTTCTGCAAAAACACTTGGAAGGATATGTACGTCAAGGCAGCTGCACTAATTGTGGACATTCTGTTAGACGGATAAGAAAAGAAGTCACTTAATAAGAACAGATACAGATAGATAGAGAAGTCTCATTAGAAATGTCATTATTAAATGGATTCATTGATTGATTGATTTTTATACCCTACTGCCTATAATAATAAGACAAAAGTATATTAGAAACTCTCCTCTACTATCATTATCAATAAACCAGTATTAAAAAAAGAAAACTTCTTGTATCTCACAGTCCCACACTTTTGCACATAGAAAATTGGTTCACCCTTGTTTGGTAGAACAACTTTTGATCGAATGTTACTAATTCGAACAACGTTTGAGAAAATATTCAGTTTGTATAATATCGGTTAACATAATTTTCATTTCATCGAATCTTTATTTGCCATAACAACATTTGCGCTATTGATCAAAATGTATAATATTCATTTGATATTAAGTTCATTTGATGTAATGTTCAGTTGGTATAACATTCATTTTATCGAATATTCGATTGGTGTAATGTAATGCAGAAAAGAAAACATTGTAAATATTTGTTCCGTCGATCTACCTTGGTAGGTGGTAATCAGCAACTTAACTAAGGATGCAAGAGCGAGCGAAGCGAGCTCGGGACTTGGGGCACCCCGACTCGGACAGGTTAGGTTCGAAGGGGATGGCGGGGTCTGAAAGACCCCGCCATCCCCTTCGTGTTAGGTTACTTTAAACCTTGCAAACAGAAATAGGAGCCCCGCGAAGCGGGGCTCCGTCAAGCTACCTCGGTAGGTAGTTATCAGTAATATACGCTCGCCCTTGCATCCTTAGTCAAATTGCCTTATTGCTATAATAGGAGCCCCGCTGAAGCGGTGCTCCTAATTTCTGTTTGCAGGGTTTAAAGTAACCTAACACGAAGAAGATGGAGCCCGATTTTTTAGACAATGAAAGGAAACGAATTATTAAATAACTGAATATTCGATAAGATACTTCGACTAAATCATTATTAGTCTAGTGAAACATTAGTTTAAATAAAATTAGTGCATTTGAAAATTCGGTCAAATGAAATTATTTCAAAGAAATAAATAGGCTAAATAAAAATTTACCAATTAATTATTCGGTGAAATGAATAATTCTACGAAACGACTTTATTGTAACCAAAATTAGCCGGAGTGATTTTCGACGAAACATTGTTCTGCCAAACAAGGGTAAACCTAGAAAATTAACCCCAAAACATTTGCTTTTTTTAACATTTCTAAAATAGTGGCCTCACTTTAAATGTACTTTTCAGATATCCTATGTTATTAAGATTCTATAACACTGCATTTTTAGACTAATATTTGATGTCCGTTCTGGGCCTGGGGCACTATGGACCGTGGGCATTTCCCTTTCTGTAAGCTATTCCAGTAAACTGCGATAACTAAACGGAAGTACCAACAGTAGTAGTAGTAACATAATGGAGTAGGTAAGTAAGTAATTGACACCCTGATCAAGAAGGTCTGATAACCGGTTGAACAGAATGATCCCCCACGATGTTCAATGATAAGACGAGGCTCTCGTTCTTCCTCTCGTTTGGAGATTCGGTGAAGAGCTTGAATTAGAAGACAGTACTTTTCGATAAGGCTTGCATTATGAAGAAATTCCTATCTTTGAGGTTCTAACTTGGAATACCTACATTGAACTGTGTTTTATAAAAAAATGTTTATTTGTATTTTTGAATGTAAATGTTATAGATCAGGGTCATCAATCTTCTAACTAAAAGCCTGGCACGACTTAGATCATTATACTAAAAAATTGTGGAGTACCAAATGTAACTTATACATCTTCTTATAGATGTATTTTTTAATTTAGTAGTATTATAATACGAGAGTTTCGATCTGATCTATAGAGATGTCGCTATACCAAAAATACTATTATTTATCATGTATTTTATTACGTTCCTAGTTTAATGTATAATTATCTTGTTAATTGTGTCGTTTTTCAATATTTATATAATATGTTTTTCTATTTCGATATTTTCCCAAATTATTAATAGAATTCTATAATTATTTGGGCTACCCACTGGTAACTTTAATTTTCACACATTCGCACCTTCGGTGCAACAAAGACGTAACAGCTCATTTTGAAATTTTACAGGAGAAGACTTTTAAATTTTTTTTGCATGTTTTTCTCGGTTCTGGATAACTATCTAAAGAAGGTTTGAAATCTTTACATTTAATTAATTGTTTTTTAGTTGGCTATAGTTATACGTAAAAATCTTGTATTTAATTGCCAAAGAAATCCTAATAAAAGACATAACAAAAAAAAATGTCCTGAACTGTGTCTTTGTTGCACCAGAAGTTATTTAGTTTTATGACTTAATCCACATCACAATACACACTAAACACTCCAACTCACACCTCACACCCCATACATACCTCACCACACACCCCACATATCACCCATCTCATCACATCACGCACATTACACCGCATTCCATGTATGTAGTTTATAATGTAACAATAATAATTGTATGAAAGAGCGGAGTCCTCTAATACAGGAATTGTTTGCCTAAAGGTGGGCTCCAAACACGACTCATGTAAAATTATCTTATTGAGACAATAAACTATTTTGTATTTTGTTTTTTTTTTTTTTTGTATGACTTTTATGTTTTATGCCTTTGTTGCTCCAAGATTTTGAGCGAAAAAAGACCTCAATATAAGGTCGCGGGCGAGGGGGCACTACTTACAATGAAACGGTGTCGGCCCAAAACGCATGGAAAAACCGCCAATAACCACAAAGGCACTTCTGCCAATCTTGTGTAGTTTCGAGATACTTTCGCGGATGTCTTTGTTGCCCCAAGTAAAGGCATGATTTAGAAACAATTTGGCATACTTAGGTCGATTTTGCAGTTTTGGCTATTAGTGACTTTGTTGCACCGAAGGTGCGATGTCTTTTCAATACGTCAATAAAATGTCAGTGTCACATTGCACTTTGCTGAAAAAATTTGATTCTCGTTTGGTGCGGTTCGTTATTTTCCTGCATTTTCTGCTTTTGGTGCTATTCTAAAGTAGTGTATCCGTGTGTTATTTCCATGCTAATAAAATTCTTACTGGAAAGCAAGATACTATCAGTGACACCGATAAATATCAAGTAATGGCTAGAAATTACTGTAAAAAACACTGTAAAAGGCCTCATAGTTGATGAAATACATATAATTACTTAACAAATTTGTTTTTCACCTCACCCGCTCGGAAAGATTCTATTTCTCATTCAAAATCTGAGCGGAAAACTCCATTTTGTGCTCTAGAGCACAAAGTGTTGTTTAAAATTCGAACACGTCTTGTATTCAATTGTTTTCTACTTTTCTACACTGGCAGGCGAGCCGCCCCCACTACATTTCCTCGCTGTGTGAGGTGAAAAGTTGTGTGTTGCACTCGGCAGCAAAGTTTTTCTGCGTCTCGTACCTTTGAAAACTTCGCATCGCTCAGGATTCTATATTTGAACCGCTCGTTTCTCTCGCGGTTCAATCTTAGAATCCTTCGCTCGCTCAGTTTTCAATTCAAGTACTCGCGCCAAAAATCAACTTTGCAGCCTTGCATAACAAATAACTATTATTTTTTACTAATGTAGGCATATAGTTATTAATAGTCAATCAAAACACTAAAAGGAATGAGCAAGCTTTGTATATACCTTTATTTATATAACTATATACAGAAAAGTTTTCGTCGGAGAACACTAGATGTCGCTGTTGTCCATTGCTCGAAAAACCCGTGAAGTTAGATCTCTATGCCCTATTAATAAAAGTACTCTGTGTTATAGATCCTTATTATTCAATACGAATGTGAGTTTGTTTTTGTGCTTTTACGTTGTACTGCTGGACCGATATTAAATAGCACAGAGTAAGTGGGGCCTGGAGACGATCGTAGGATAAGGAGCATATTTTGTTATAACATTTAATGTAAAAATGTAATGTAAAAATAAAGAAAGGCTTTATGAATATTCTGTGTTCGATGATTTTATTTATTTTATTAATCATGACAATAATATCACTCAATGAATCAAGCAATGATTGAGGGCCATCATAATACGGTTGCTAAAAGATCTATGTAATCCTGTCATGCTTCCCGCACTCGGTGCACTTATTTTTTGTCAATTATGGCAGCATAAATAGAAAGGTAACATATTATTATAATAAATATTGGAGCACACATTCATTTTCTAACAAAATATATCAACACAATCACATAAATTATAATTTTATCGCTAAAATAAAATACGACGAATGTTTTCGCACTGTCAAAATTGAAGTGAAAAAATGTTCGTAAAACTCGTAAGCCAGCCTTCGACAGTTACGAAACTATCCGTCATTTTATGTCTTTGTGCTACCTATTTTCATACAAACGGCTCAAATAACGTTTACGTTTACGTACGAAGACGATACGAAACGTACATGTATTTGTTCGTGCTCTGAAAATTAGTTCAATTTACGCTCACCAGAGGCGCTGTTCAAGTTCCCATACAAAATGCTTTCGGAGGCGATACGAATACTTTGTCGAAAGTGATTCGTGCTAGGGGTACTGCTTCCCTGCCTCCGCTCCACCGCGCGGACGAGCGCTGTCGTATAACAGTTGCTTATTCATACAGTATTTATGAAGCTAAGCTCTGTTGGTGGTTCGAAGACCGACTCCGCAACACAAACCCACTTTACGCATAAACAAACAAACGTTTGCATATTCGTCTATCTCGATCCGTAGAAACGTTACGCAACATTAATGATACTTGCTTTATTATCCCTTTTAAAGAGACTTATAAATATTTAAGTGGCCTAACGTTATGGTTTGCTTAATTATATAATTAATTTCTCTACCTGACCGCTGCCAGTTTAAAAATATCTATTAAAAACTCTTCAAGGAAAAATAAACATTATAAGGTCTAAAATAACATTACACAGTCTCATTAATTTACTGTAATTTGAGCGTTATTACGTTAAAAAACGGTTCCACGTTTCGGTTTTCCGAACGCTCGTACGAATCAATGACCAGCCTTCATTAAAATCGGAGATTTTTATCTAATTTAATTACAACGGCTTTATTCGTGAAAGTGATATTTTAAACACGAAATGTAAAATAAAATTTTACGAGGCTCGGAAAATGCGTATGGTCCTGTAACCTTGATAATATTGAAAAAAATATTCGGAGATGAATATTTTAACGCTCATTGTTAATGTGAGATAACGTTTTTGTTTCAGCTCTTACTACTTCAAAAATAAACTCTGATCAGCTCCTAAATTTTGTTTTAAGAAAAGATTTTTTTTATAGGTTCATGGTTACTGTGTTAACTGGCTAAGGTGTGTATAAAAACATCAACAGAAAACATGATGTATAAATCAAAGAATTTTAGCAAGTCCAGCAAAAAAGCCAAAATTTTCGGCATACCCGTACGCAAATTCCAAAGACAACTTTATACCTAAAAAAATCCCGATTTACATATGTATAAAGCATGGAGATAAGTGGCCAGCTAATAGGACATACAGCTTGTACCGAGCCGGCCAGTATGCTAAGCACCATAACGGACTTTACCAAGCTCTTCGTGTGCTCAAAGCTCAAGCTCAAAGCTTTGTGATTCGCTAACGGGTTCCGTTTGCTTATGATATTGTAGACTTCACGGTCCAACTTTTGTGCGCTGTGACTTGCGAGGATACAGCACTACAGCGCTGTGTTGATCAAATTAATATGAGTATGGTACACTCGACGAACAATGACACGTTATGTAATCAGGAACTTGTTTTCGCTATGAGCCGTAAAATGGATATTTATACTCCTTTAAAGGATTTGTTCTTCTGCTACAGTTGCGGTTAATATTTAAGCAAGTTACCACGGCCCTGAAACGCATGGGGCAGCTGAAGGAGCAGGGTAGACTTTTAGTCAGTAGAGGGTCTGTTCCGGTCCACCTTTTGACGATATCACATTCCAAAAGTTGTCTTTGTTCTATACTGCTAGGACTACTTGCTATTTAAGCAAGTTATCGCGGCCCTGGAATGGAAACCACAGCTTAAGGAATATAATTATAAGTCAGTACTAGCCTGACAGTCGCTTGCCCTCAACCTAGAACAGGAGGCATGCGAGCGGTGCCTCGCCGTCCGATCATAGACCATGCCCAGGTCGACGATGCGTCGTGTTCGGAACGCGCCTCAAAGAGCTGTCAGCTATCTGAGGTAACCGTGACCCTGAAACGTAAACGGCTATTGAAGGATCACCGTGCAGTTTAGTCAGTACAAGTCTGACAGAATGGGTGGGAGGACTCATTTGATTATTTTACCACTATAAAAATAAAAATAAACCTTAAGCATGAGGACGCATCTGACAATTTTCTATACACAAAAAAGGACTTTGTACTCATCATTATGAATAACTCATTAAACATTAATGAAGTGTAAAATGAACCTTTGTGACGTTTCTCGTAAAAAAATAAGCTTGTATGGAATACTTAAATTACAGTACAAAAGCAGACATAAAATATTCATATGGAAGGGCGTTGCTATATTGACTGTCAAAAAAAAATTAACGAGGCATCTCACTTTTACTTTATCACTAACTTTTTCAAACAAGCTAACTAAATATTTATGAAAAAGTAGTGACAGTGTCTCTCAAACTTACATAAAAATCGACTTTCTTAAAGTAATTTCTCTTAAAAATTTCGGTTGTCCCGTTGAAGCACCAAACACGTTATAAGGTCACAAGCGAGGAGGACAATTTGTTTAACTTTTCAACTTACATTACCCAAGATGAGTTTCCCGGTTCTCTTATGAAAGTCGGTCGGCCACTTAGCGCAACCATAAAAGTTAAATGCTTCATAAATCATAGTGGGGGGAGGCAGGACTCAGGAGCCGCTGCTGTAATGAACTGGCGTCTTATTAATAATAACTTGTTGACGGTTGAATCCCTAAGAGCTGGATATTAACTCGACAAGGAACATAGCAACAAAGAAAACAAGAACATACTTATCATCAGCCTTCAATGTTTCCACTGTTGGGAAACAGGCCTCCTCTCTGTGAGAGGGAGTGGGCCATAATCCACCACGCGGGCCCAGTGCGGGTTGGTAGATGTCGCATGTCTTCGAATTTGATGGTTCTAGGACATGCCGGTTTCCTCACGATGTTTTTCTTCACCGTTTTGAGAGCAGTGGTAATGAAATATATTACTCAAAGTAATGCGCCAGGCTGGGTTTGAACCCACATCTGCAACTCTTAAGTCGAGGCCGATACACTGAGGCTCTTTGGTCGTTTGACCCCGCTCTGGCGGGGCCCGCGGGTCCAAACGACCTTGAGCCCTCTCACTCCAACCAGGGCTGAAAAAACAAATGGTATCTTTTTGTGCATGTCTTTTTCTCTTCGTTTATTGCACGTGTCTTCGTAAGCAAGTTATGTTGCGCTAACTAATTGACGACAACAAGGTGACTTGTATCCTTTGCAAGTGAACTAGCTGCAAGTTTTCCCGATCCTGTTAAACAGTCAAAGTTGTGCAATTTAACTTGTCAATAGAAATCTATCGTATCCTTACATCTACGGGGTGCTAAGACAGGAAACCTCCACGTGCGCCCGTGGACTGGAGTTCCCTCTCGGATACGTCCGGGGGGAAGACCAGTTTTTCGGGCCGGTGCACCCTGGGATGCGGGCAAAAACTCTTCCTTAGGCACTGTGTGTCTAAGGGGTCTCTTTGCCCGTATGCGAATAGCCTGTCGTGTGGACGCTCCAACGCGTGTCCCTCTGATCAGCAGAGGGCACAGCGGCGGAGCGGGCTTGCGGACGGTGAGTGATGGGTAGCTCGCCGTCCGACCAGGGACCAAGCCCGGGTCGGTGTCGCGCCAAATGCCTGCTGGGGTCGCGGGTTTTTTCTTAACCCAGGATACCGTGGCCCTGGAACGTAAAGGGCATCCGAAGGAACACGGGTGGATTTTAGTCAGTAAGAGTCTGACAGTCCCTTCCGCCCCACCCAGGGCGGGAGGACTCATTTGATGATTTTACCACCTTAAAAAAAAAAAAAAAACCTTACATCTACACAAATAATATTATAAAGAGGAAAGATTTGATTGTTTGTTTGTATTGAATAGGCTCCGAAACTACTGGACCAATTTCAAAAATTCTTTTACCAGTTGAAAGTTACTTTCGTCCTGATCCTGAGTGACAAAGGCAATAAGGGGAGGGAGGGGTTAACGGGCGAAGCCGCTGGAAAAAGCTAGTTATAAAGCTAGTAGGTATTTAAGTGAAAGTTTTGGTTATTTGGATGGATGGAAGTTTGTTACAGAATCACGAACATAGCTGCATGCAGCATGATAATAATGTCTGGATTAAAACATAGGATACCTTTCATCACCGTATTGCGTTCCCGTGGGATTATTTTCGACAAACATGTGGGCAAAGTCGCTGAGAACAGCTAGTAAGTAATGAAACTGCTTCAACATTCTTCATTATTGTCCTTGATTCGGCATTTTTCTCTAAAAAGTGAATCATTTATTGAATTTTTTTGAAACGAAATAAAATTTCAATTGTGTTATTTAATCGCTAAAGTTTACGTTCGAAAATGAAATGAGAGGTGCAGATGAACATTGATTGTGTAAGTAGTACTAATGAGTGAATTTGAATTGAAACTGAGTGAAGCGTGATAATTCAACAAACACATCGCACCTTCGGTGCAACAAAGACATAGCAGCTCATTTTTAAATTTTACAGGTGAAGACTTTTAAATATTTTTTTGCATGTTTTTCCTCAGTTCTGGATAACTATCTAAAGAAATTTTGAAATCTTTACATAATTAATTGTTTATTTAGTTGGCTATAGTTTAACGTAAAAATCTTGTATTTCATTACCAAAGAAATCCTAATAAAAGACATAACAAAAAAAAGTGTCCTGAATAGTGACTTTGTTGCACCAGGAGTTATTTAGTTTTATAACTGTTATGTTTTATGCCTTTGTAGCTCAAAGATTTTGAGCGAAAAAAAGACCTCAATATAAATAATGTTGAGGTCTTAAAAACAGATACGTTTTTGTTGCTCCAACGTACATCAAACAGTCGCGGGCGCGAGGGCACTACTTACAATGAAACGTTGTCGGCCCAAAACGCATGGCATAACCGCCAATAACCACAAAGGCACTTCTGCCATCTAGTGTAGTTTCGAGATACTTTCGCGGATGTCTTTGTTGCCCTAAGTACAGGCATGGTTTAGAAACAATTTGGCATACTTAGGTTGATTTTGCAGTTTTGGCTATTTGTGACTTTGTTGCACCGAAGGTGCGCATAAATATAGTAACAAAAGACCCTCTTTTTTGGGGTATAAAATTCGTCAAATGAGCTCTCCTGCCTTGGATGGACCGGAGGGAACTATACTCTTCTGACTAGAAGAACGCGGTATCCTGCTTAGGGCCTAAGCACGCCACGTTTTTTAAACGCGCCGTTGACGCGCGTTTGTAGCGATACGCACGCAAGTCAGACGCAGCCTGTAGACCTTTGCCCAGCTCCATAAATTCAAGTACGCGTTTAAAACGATACAGACACGCGTGTGTAGCGATACAGATGCAATTCAACAAGAGTGTGTAGCGATACCAAACGACAAAAAACTACTCTGTTTGATAAAAGCGCGCCAGTGCCGTGCGTTTGACGCGATACAAACGACAACAAACTGCTCTGTTTGACGGCGCGTTTAAAAAACGTGGTGTGCATAGGCCCTTAGACAGTCCCGCGATCCATGACAATTCAACTAAACGAACGCTACAAAATTATCTCCCCACTTTTATTGATCCCGTTTAAATTGTAAGTGAGCAAAATTTCAATTAATGCCCTTCTACAAGGCAAGTATTCGGCAAACAGAGGATGAAAGCTTCCAATCAGTCAGAAACTGTTTGCCTTACAAACTCTCGTGGCTCCATCCTCGGGCAACAACTGGCCTTGTGCGCTAAGCACCTAACTTACTTACCGTCACTTATACTTGAACTAACCATTGAATAAGGGTTCAATTAGTCCAGAGACTTACTTGACGGACCTCTGACCTATTTTAAGAAGAATGTTAAACTCGTATTCTTAGACGCTCACTCCCTTTAGACACATTTACAGACATTTTGTTGTAAATTGACAGAAACACCTACAAGTAGAGAGTTTTATTTGTTTATTAAAACACTATTAATAAGCAAAACTTTAGAAAAAATGTAACTGAATTCAATAACAACCACAAAAAGGGTAATAACCTACAAAATAACTTTTCTTTCGGATGTCCTCAAGTTTTTCTTTCGAAAATAAGTTTTATTTTATTTTATAAATGTTAAACGCATGCGTAGCGAAGTTCAAAGATTTTCTTTGGAAACAAAACGTCACCTTGGAACGTTACAAATGGATTGAAGTATTCGACGTAGTGGGTAAGAACCCGTTAACGTTGGTGGGAAAGAACGTCAGATGTACTGAATCCGGAGGTTAGGGTTCAAATCCTGCACATCATCATCAGCCTATAATGTTCCCGCTGCTGGGACACAGGCCTCCTCTCTGTGAGAGGGGGGAGTGGGCCATAATCCACCACGTGGGCCCAGTGCGGATTGGTAGATGTCACATCTCTTCGAATTTTTGGTTTTAGGACATGCCGGTTTCCTCAAGATGTTTTCCTTCACCGTTTTGAGAGCAGTGGTGATGAAAATAAATTACACTAAGTAATGCGCCTGGCGGGGTTCGAACCCACGACCTACAATTCGCAAGTCGGGACCGATACCACTGGGCCACCACTGCTCAATCCTGCACGCGCCTCGAATTATTCTTTCCAAAGAAAATCTTTGTTTATTTATTGACTTTTTTGCCACTTGGACATTTTCCACCAGTCTACCTTAAGATAATGCAGAGACAACAAAAAGTAGGTGTAAACAATCCGTAGACGTACGTAAACAACTTTTCGTAGTAAATCATCAGTCAATCAAATTCGAGGGGCGTTTTGAATTTGATCCGTTGTCATGACAACTGAGTCCACCTGAGCTGAGCAACCGATCTAAGACGTTTTTTAAAATACCAGTTTAAGCTAATAAATTGAACAAGTACCTACTCGTACCAAGAAATTCTTTGAAGGATTTTTAAGTGTTCTAGTTTCATAAAGTAACTGGATAATATTTATTTATAAGGAACCCCGTTTTGCAGATAGTCTTTGGATGCGAGCTCGGTGAGGATCTCTGGAACCTGGAGCTTGTATTAATAAGCCCCTGACATTTGAAAGCATCCTTCTTGGTATCGAATTAAAGCTATTGTCAAACAGACAGTCGTGGCGAACGCGAAGCGAAACGTAATGTATGGAATTGTTTGAAGCCCGTCACAGCATAGACTATCGGATCGCTTTCGCTTTTCTATGTGACTGGATTCAAACAATTCCATACATTACAAATAAAAACGCTTCGCTTCGCTGTCGCCACGCCCTCTCTGTTTGACAATAGCTATAAAGATTCTGAAAAATTATTTCTTTTAGACCTTCAGTACTTTAACTCTGTTCGTTTATCGCTACAAACGCGCGTCGATGGCGCCTTTAAAAAACGTGGTGTGCAATGTGTGCATAGGCTCTTACATGGAACTTGAACATTGACGGAACGGTTAGCGCAGTGGCTGGGCGATTAGACTGCTGGGCTGCGTGTCGCGCGTTCGATGCCCGCACGGAGCAAATATTTGTATGATCTACAAGTATGTGTTTCGGGTCTGGGCGTTTGTGTGTGTGACTTTATGTTTGTACCAACGATACAGGAAGAAATTCCTAGTGTGGTGCAACGTATAAAAAAAATACTGGCTAAATGTGAGTAAACTATTACTATTATTAGGTACACGTCTGCTCAATATTTCATGGATCACAGGCGTGATTTTATGTATAACCCGGTTCATTCAAGAAAGGATTCTTAGATGGCGGAGCTTATCGTGTTCTCTCGCTCGCACACTAGTGCCGTCTACGTCTATACTCACACCAGCGCGTAGCGTAAGCAGAAAAAAAATTAGTCTTGATGTCTTGACGCGCTCAGTGATCTTTTAAGAATATTTAGGTACTATAGTTTTCTGTTATTTTTCCGTTGTTACCTGTTGTTTTAATTTTGTTTTATTGTTAGGTTAAGTTTGAGAAATTATTGTGATCCAGTCTTGTTTCTATTATTTTTAATTAAAAAAAAAAACTTTAATTTGAAATCTTATAATTATGCTGACTGTACTATCTGTCAACGCAAGTATGTACAAGCCTCCACTTTAGAATCCTTTCTTCAATGCACCAGCTTATAACGCAACATCTTACCAACAACCACCAAAACACCCCGTCTCTAAATCAAGCAAAAAACATCTTTAAGAGCGTATATTCCGAAAGCTGGCAACGTCGCAAATGGTTGTCAAATGTTAACAAGTTTTAATTAATTTAGCATTGTTACTGTATGAAAATAAGAAATATGGCTCTGTAGTGCACTAAAAAATTGATAAGGGAATGCAATAATTAATATCGTAACACCGAATACATAGTTTTAGATGTAGAAAAAGCATTTGGAAGCTTTCCAAATGTCTTTTATACACCGGAAACGGTTACAACATCAAATTCAGTGTTTTAATTGCATTCCTATATCATTTTTTTAGTGCACTACAGAGCGATATTTCTTGTTTTCATACAGAAAATTTGCCAAATTAATTAAAACTTGTAATTATTAGACAGCTTTTTGCGACGTTGCCAACTTTCAGAATATGCAGCCTTAAGTCAACATCCATCCCATAGTAAGTGCATTCTAGTTTTCTATGATTAGGTATAAACATCCACAGGTAAAAAACCACAGAGTATAAAATTTCCTTACACTCCACGCAAGTAGGAAACGATGAGCGAACAACATGAATTATGGACGGAGGTAACGCGTTGCTGCAACAAGCTACCGCAACATGCTACTGCAACTTGATACGCTATTAGCATCTTTAGCTTTTAGTTGTGTGTTGCTAAACGACTTCTTGATGGGTCTGTTTAATTTGTTTGTTTAATCTTTTCTTGGGTACCATAATGGAAGCGGCGGTACAATGTACATACTTAGAACAAACGCTGTATACCGCTATGTTAGTTACGTCAAGTTAGTTCAGATACAAAATAGGTAAGATAAATGAAAAAATGGATTGTCTTTCAGTTAGATTGTTTTCAAAAAATATTTTATACAGTATTATTTATTTTGTTACTAAGCCATTATGAAGGTTGTATCTTCGTAAATGGTTTGGTTTTTAACCGACTTTAAAAAAAGGAGGAGGTTCTCAATTCGTCGGAATCTTTTTTTTTTTTTTTTTTTATTTATGGTCCCCGATTTCTCGAAGACGCCTGGACCGATTTCGAATTTTTTTCTTTTTTTTGAATGGGTATACTTTCCAATTGGTCCCATGATCACCAGATCAGGATCTAATGATGGGATCCTAGGGAAATCGAGGGCAACCTTCAAATTTTATAGGCACATAGTACCATTTTCATATATTTTCTAAAGCTGTTCAAGTATTTGCATCTGATAATCATCATCTCAGGTGGATGACCTGATGATGGAAGGTACAACTCCTTAACAGTAAGGAGTAGGCATCGATTGATTTACTTTGTGTTCGCATATCTCCGGAACTACAAGTCCGATTTAAGTAATTCTTTTTTTGTTGTACAAGGTATCATTTAACTAAGAGAATAATGCAAGTTTCATCAAAATCGGTTCAGTAATTTTTGAGATATGGAATTTTATTAGCTTAATGTGTACATGAGTGATGTAAGTAGTGGTGCGAAGGATTACAAAATTCTAGTGCACATGTAAGAGAATAATGTTCTTGACAAGAATTCGGGTTGAATATTTAAACTAAAAAGAGTAAAATAAAAACTTTTTCAAAAAAAAATGTAACCGCCTTCAAAAACAACCACAAAAAAGTGTAAAATAATCTACAAAATAACTTTTCTTTCGGAAGTCGGTGGCTAAAAAGACAATGAAAAGAAAAAAACAAAGGCACCGACTTCCGAAAGAAAAGTTATTTTGTAGATTATTTTACACTTTTTTGTGGTTGTTTTTGAAAGCGGTTACATTTTTTTTTGAAAAAGTTTTTGTTAAAATTCACAATACGTCATGTCTATGTGTCATTTTTACATAGTTATGACGGTTACGTTAACAACTCGTCTCATTAGCTATTTCGTCTCATTCCCTATTACGTCACATTTACTAATACGTCACCTTGTGCATCTGGTCATTTTCATTAACTCGTCTCATGCTCTATTTCATCTCTTTCCCAACTCGTCCGACGCATATGTACAGACATGCACATCAATATTATCTCAATCTGTTTTTCGTAGCTTTTCATCATTATCACAAACTGGCTTCTGCCCGCGGCTTCGCCGCGGTTTAGCAAATTTACTTTTGATTTATTGTACAAGTTTTTTTTAGCGTAGTAAAATCATCAAATGAGTCCTCCCATCCCGGGTAGGGACTGTCAGACTTGTACTGACTAAAGGCCACGGTGTCCTTCAATAGCCCTTTATATTCCGGGGTCACGATAATGAGATAAGTCCCGCGACCCTGGCTGGCTTCGGCACGCGTGGAACACAACGCGCCGTCGACCCGGCCATGGTCCATGGTTGGACAGCGAGTCGCCCATTACATGCCCGCGCCTACAGTGGCCGGAGATCGTATTGCGACGTCTGTCGCCATGGGCATCTACCAGTGCGATGTAAACACCTAGCAAAATAATGCACTCGGTATTCAACCTTTTTTATTTTAAGTTATTGAGATCTTTTTAAACCTACAGTCTGTTCTTCCCGATACTTTTGACATTGACTGTACGTCGTCATATGTGTCGGACGAGTTGGGAAAGAGACGAAATAGAGCACGAGACGAGTTAATAAAAATGACCAGATGCACAAGGTGACGTATTAGTGAATGTGACGTAATAGAGAAAGAGACGAAATAACTAATGAGATGAGTTGTTAGCGTAACCGTTATGCAGTTACTTTAACAACTCGTCAAGAAAAAAAGTAAAAAAAGAAAAAAAAATATTAATTAATAATAATAAAAATAATTAAATTAATATTAATAATAATTAATATATAATTATTAATTAATTATATTATTATTAATTATTATTATTATTACTTATAATATATTTTTTTATTTTTTTCTGTTTGTTATCTATCGTTCGAGCGCACTCTCAAATTTTGACGTGTAATCTATGTCAATGTTCATGACTTTTCTAGTATTTTCCAATACCACTAGCAAATGGCATGTCCATTTATTTGCCATTTATATATGACATCCTCATATCACTCTAAAAATTATCCAAATTATAACTGCGACCCCGGCTTTTCTAAGATATGCCGGAAATTCGGTTTAAAATGGACCCTCCACCTTGGCAAGTGCGGCGTCATAAAATCAGCTAGCTGTTCCATACATTCATGATCTCATTGATTGTTGCCATTTCGCCCACGTGTAAGTGCCCACTGGGCAGACAACTAATTTATGACTACTTTTGTTTTCTTGCGTATTACCTGTAATAGCAATTGTATGTGTTAATGAAATAAATAAATAAAAACTCTAAAATTATCCCACGACAATATTATTCCGGGAAACACGGTATTGTAGTGTTATTCCAGAATAAAGCATCAAAAACCGTTCAGCTGTTCTGACGTTATTGAGTAAAAATCCATCGATTCGAACTTTCGTGTTTATAATATTTATTGATGTGGGGTACAGTAGGTTTTTTTAGGTATGTTTTTCAGATTAAAAATGTCAGACTCACAGTAAAAGTACCTACTCATATTTATGAAATCTTCACTCCTTTTGGCAATGTTCAACCAATTCCCTTGTTCATTTCACAACACTAAAGCAGTAAATCAACTGTAGTTTACACTACGCACGCCAAACCAGTTCCAAGCCCTTTATTCAGTAGACAGATGAATTCATAACTCACAGTTTGCAAGGAGTCGCGTTGCCGCCAAGATATCGCGGAATTTAGCTCCGTCGCTGATAAACACAGCATCCAGCCACCCGAAAGACCTGATATATCCTCTATTAGTACGAAGTACAGTCAACAAAGGATCGAGGTTGCTAATACGATACGATGATTAAAATTTTTCAATCTGAGACCCTTTTTTACGTGACCAAATCATCAAATGAGTTCTCCCACCCAGGGCAAGACGGGAGGGACTGTCAGACTTGTAGTTACTAAAATCCACGGTAACTTTCAATAGCCCTTTATGTTTCAGGGTCACGGTTACCTAATAAGACGATCCCGCAACCCCAGCAAGCAATCTAAGACTATAGCATGACTTTTCCCATTTTTGTGACGTAAAGAAAACGGGAACTTTGACGTTAATTTGATTGATAAAATTAGTTTCGCGTTCGTAAAATAGAGGCGCTTATTTATTTTTAATACAATAAACGTTGTAAATACTTCAAGTACCAAGCTGTAAATAAAATACAGATTGTATTTTTTTGATTTGATTGTATGCTTACGCTGCATGATAGATCTCGACATTAAGCGTATCTCCATCATGTGTGTGGATGGTAGAAGAATGGTCTCCGGACCGTGGTTGGCTGCAACAACACTTAAATATGTACATAGGTGGAAATTCAATGATGACCCTACTACCCTGGAGTCTAAATGTGGTGCTGTACCACAAACGACAACTTCATATCGTTTTTACGTATCCATCATTACCGCACCGGATTAGCAAGCTGAAATGGCAATGGGCAGGCCATATTGCTCGCTGAGCAGATGGCCGATGGGGTCGAAAAGTACTAGAGTGGAGACCACGGACTAGCAAGCGCAGCGTAGGACGTCCACCAGCAAGGTGGACAGACGACCTTATAAAGGTCGCCGGAAGACGCTGGATGCTGGTCGCTACCAACCAGTATATGTGGAGATCTAAAGGGGAGGCCTATGTTCAGCAGTGGACGTCCTATGGCTGAGATGATGATGATGATCATTACTGATGGACGCTACCGAAGAATTGACGCGTTGCTAGTGTCTATGTCATTACATCGAAGTGAATTTAAAAATGTAGTACCTCGAATTTTCCGCAAGGTCGTGAGTTGTGGCGCGGACTATAGGCTGACATATTCAGATGGACACTGTCAGAAAAAGGAATGAAGTTTATTTCTCGCCTGTACACCAAACTCTTTTGTCTCTTGTACTTTTCGATTAAACGTCACACTGTTCCAAGTACGTCACTAATTTCAAATATAGATGTCTAGATCCTGGTTAGAATTATTATTAGTCTAATTTAGTACGTTCATTACATTTCGAATGGTATTCCCGTCGCGTTAAATTTATTATTACGGAGTTCGAATGTGAATGTCACAATCAATAATAACTGACCGATGATTTCATCACGTATTTATTGGTAACAATTTTCACTTCGTGGCATTTGATACGTGAAATGTGGATTATGTTTCAATTATGTTGTTGGAAAAATACCTGCATGATTATCGAATATAAGTATTTTCTGTTTATCTGATTCAGATTTTAAGAAAAAACGCCTAATATTTTAATCCTTACAATAAGAGCCGATGCACACTACGTTTTTTAAACGCGCATTTGTAGCGATACAGACGCGATGCAAGTCGCGCGCACACAAGTCAGACGCAGCCTGCGTTTGAAAAACGTGGTGTGCATAGGCCCTTAGGTACTAAACAGAGAATAGGTATAATGACAAATGACACAAATCTTTTTTTTTTGTTTATGAACTTTGACAACGACAAAACTTTTCAAAATTCGAAAGAACCTACTCTCAAATTCGTATTATAACGCTCGTGGCGTCATAACTAGTACCTAAGAACTTTTCATCTAGAAGTGACGTATTGTAAAATTTAAGAGTCGTATATTCGTATTTTTTAACTTACGTAACAAAAGAAAAAAATACGGATCAAATAATATTTGATAATCTAAGTTATGGACTTTTCTTGCCTGCAAACGAATTCTCGTTATTAGGAGTCTAGTATTATATCGTCGTTGCGAATTCTGTACTCGTATATCGTGAGGGCCGAAACTGCGTTAAGCGGATGCCCGCGCGGTTCTATACAAAAGTGCTCCGTCGCGGGGACCCACGCGGGGACCCGCGCGGGTCGGTACGCCCCGCACCCACGCAACGGGGCCCGCATCCGTGCGACGGACAAAAATAAAAAAAAGAATAAGTTAGAATAGGAAAGTATAAACATCCAACAACTGTTCGATTTCAGTGTCACTCCAAATCAACTTTTTACATTTCGCGCTCTAATTTGAAATTGAAATAAAAATCTTCAAATTTAACTAGCGACACTGCGTAAATCGGTCTCCGCGACGGGGACCGTCGCATACCCACGGAGCCCAGCCGCGTGAGCACGCGCGGGTCCACGCGCGGGACTCCGCGCGGGATCCCGCGCGTTGCCACGCGCGTGGATACGCGACGGTCGCCCGTCGCGGTCGCCCGCTTAACACAGTTTCAGGCCTGAAACAGATCCTAATTGGAATTCATCGAATAATGGACTAGCTTCCAATTTCAAATAGACACAAAAAAAATATTATCGCTAGCATAAGCTGATATTTTTTTAATAAATATGGAAAAACAATTGAACTGTTTAAATTCTAAATCTATACTTTTAAATAAAGAATCTAATAAAAAGAAGAAGTAGGTAGGTAATCTTATTACATCGTAATAATCTACCGTTTCTTCTAGCGTTACAAAAGAGAGTTCGATTTTTCAAAGTAATCGCAAACTTTTTTTTATGTGTGTATACTTTTAAATCACACCCTTTCTCCTTCAGGGTTGCCAGAAACTACATTGCACCCCTCACTAAGAACCTTCCATCGGAACTGATGACCTGATGACCTTGTTATTTTGTGAATAACAAAAACTATTTTCTTTTATCTTCCATAGTCCATGAACCCAATAAAAAGTAAGACAACTACGTACAACACTAATGCTACTAACATCTTAGGTTTTAAACTTAACAGTGGGGGACGTAGAAACGGTAGCTATCAACCTAAAGCCTTCGCTGAGGAAGCTCTAAAAACTGCTTAAAACCAAGATAAAGGCTACTAAAACAAGCTACGGGTGCGGCAACGGTTGTTTCAGCCGTTTACAACCCTGTGAGGGCATAATGGAGCCCCTTTACACCTTTCTCATGGTTTACACGCGAGCAAATGTGTCCCCACTTAGTCTACATGTGTTAAGTATAGTAAAAAGTGGTTTATCCAAAAGCGAGGCACGTCATTGCCTCGTTTTTGGATAAACAACCTACATAAATTAAATAAAAGACGAATTAAAAAAAAAAACTATCAAAAAATACTTTCAAATTCCATGGCTACGTGACGTTCCATTTTTAAACTCCAGTTCTACCCCGTTAGCGATAAGTTGAGAAAGGAGCAGTGAAGAAACAGTAAAATAACATCACCAAAAAAAAAACTTTATTTTGTCAATAAACGTTAAAAATCGGTGTATAATATGAACGTATGACGTTCGATTTTTGAAACCCGAATTCTAGAATTACTGTTGAAAAAGTATGCCCCAAAATAGGATGTATTTAAACTGTTTTTTAATTATCATTTGACTGAATTATTCCGTTGGATCCCACTTTTGAATCCCACTTGAATATTTTTCCCGTTGGATTCCACAAAAATTAAAATTAAATTCCATGCAACGCATTTCCAAAAATTATAACTTGTTCAACTATTATTAGAGCGAACAATATAGCGTTTCCCAAAACATAATTTAACTGAAACTGTCTTCGAAGTTTCAGGCATACTCCTTGAAAATAGTTCTGATATTAATACAGAGGTTAATCAATATACTGAGCTGAAGTATACGAGAACAGAAACTAATTACATATTGAACAGTTATTGTTTTAACATAATTGCCGAGCGCCGGAAATTAAATCACGTCCCTATATTAATTTCAAAGAACTCTGTTTGAACGTCGTCGTAGTTTGTAATATCTTTGTGCTTATATATTATAGAAGCCCCCTTTACGGATCTCTCTTCCTCTTCAACATCCAAAGCAGAGTTTTCTATTAAACGACATGCTACTTTTTTTTGGAAAGGTTGGCGCAAAAAAAAAGGGCACTGTGCGACAAAATGTGAACACGTCAATGATCTGTCAAAACTGTCACTTGAAAAATGCTTTTTTAGCGTGGTAAAATCATCAAATGAGTCCTCCCACTCAGGGCAGAGCGGGAGGGACTGTCAGACTTGTACTGACTAAAATACACGGTGTCCTTCATTAGCCCTTTACTTTACAGGGATACGGTAATAATAAGCGCGACCCCGGCAGACTTTGGCCTTCTAGAAGGGGCCTCGTCATCTTGCTAACGCTCTTTGAAGCGCGCATGGAACACAACGTGCCGTCGACCCGAGCATGGTCCATGGTCGGAGGTGTGGCCAGAGATCGTCTTGCGACGTCCGTCGCCGTGTCTACCACTGCGGCTGGGGCGAAGGGAGGAGCTATATCCTCTCTTCGCGAGCATGACTGCTACGCAGAAGGAGGTGACCGCTTCCCACTCCGTCTCGCCCTGCAGCATGGCCTCGACCAATGCCGGGCGCGAGAGGTCTCCGCCATTTGAAAAATGCTTAGCAATAAAAATATTAAATTAAAATCATTTTACTATGTCGTTAATGTCACTTTCAAATGGGTATTGATTATTTAAGAGCGTGCTGGTGGCCTAACATAAAATCTGAAAGCGAGAGTAAATTCCAGTGTGAGAAAGTGACAGAGCTATACAAGTCATCTAACGCCACCTCGTTCCCACACTGGAATCACTCTCGCTTTAAGACGTCATGGTAGGCCACCAGCTGGGCTAACATACGCGGTCATGAGAAAATTCGAGATGGGATGAGAAATATTGTTACTCTCGATCATTTTCTCGCAATTCGCAACTTATGCGCCACGAGAGAGAATTATCACGTCGTGAGATATCCCTTTCATGACGAAACGTCAAGTTTTATTTTTAAATGAAAACACTGATAATCATGTGTGTCTATGGTGACTAAAGCTACCCACACACAACAAATTGAACGAATGAAATGTGAAACAAGGCCAAAAGACTTGTTGTCAAGTTCATTAAATTAAAAAATAAAAATGTTTTTTCTCTTTTGCGAATATGAATAATGACAAGGATAGCACTATTGTCAATTTTGAACCGGTGGCTTTACCGAAACGTCACAATCAATTAACATTCATGTCTGAAGTCCGGTTGTGTTTTTGTTTTTGTTTTGTGTGTGTTGTCTGTTTGAAATGGCATTTCAAAAGAAAACGTAAGTAAATTTGCTAGTTCTTGACAGTATAGTTGTGTATTTGTGATCGTACGATTGCTTGCATTTAATATTTAATTTTATATTCGTAATCTAACAAATGTTTTTGTTACAGGCGGCGAAGCAGCAGTAGGAAAATTTAGAAAATTATAAAGAAGATGATTAATAGTTGATTATCTTATGTTGATTTTAAATATTTTAATTAAAAAGACTGATGTATGTTTAAAATAGTTGATTAATAAGTATAGCGGTAAAACCACCTCAACTGAAAAAAAGCCTGATATTGAATAAAATGAATGTCGAAATTGCAAAATAAAAGTGAGGTTAGAATCGACTTTTGTTTTGGTTATAAATTTAAGCTAGGTATTTAGGAGAGATATGATGTAAGTAGGTACCAAATCTAATGGTTATATAAGGTTTGTTAAATGCTTTTGGACAACGCTAAAAAAATACTTTTAGTAGGTAAGGCGGTCGTTAGAATAAATTGAGATGAAAATATCAATTGTACCTATTGACTTTTATATTTATATTTTATACTTACCTTTAAATGGGCGGGCAAACCATCCCCATTGCGTGGTTCGAGGTCCACTCGTAGTTTTTCAACTATATATAAAGCCATAGGCTTTGTGATCCGCCACAGCGACTGGAACTCGCTGTCGCGAAGATCGAAAGGATCGCAGACGTCTCGTATGCGCTTCCTTTCGATCCGCCTATTCCACCTCTCCTCGTAAATAGTTAATAAATAATTATAATACGGCACTGCCATTTTTCACAACACTTTTTATTTTTCTCCAGCTGTCTCTTCGAACAGAATGATCGACGACAAAATAATGAATCTAATCTAAATGTCAAAACTCGATTATTTATGAGAAAATATGGCGCCTATGTTGCAGTTTGTAGAGAAAATTTCTCGAAGTCTACGTTTGACAGAACGACATGACAAAATGTAGTGCAATGTTACCGACAGTCGAGAAGTCGAGATATGTCATCTCACCTCGAAAAAATGGCGTGAGATAATTATCTCGTGACGTGCATGTTAGCCCTGCAGGGGGGGTATTACAACGTCTTAAAACCAGGATTGTTCCAGTGAGTGAACGAGATGGCGCAAGACGACTTGTATAGCTCTGTCACTTTTACTCGCCGGAACAAGCCTGGTTTTAAGTCGTAATACCCCCCATGTGTTAGAAAAGCGTGCATGAATTCACATTCACAATATGGCGCCATGACACGTTCACAGTTAATTTTGTTGCATAGTATCTGAATGGCAACCAAGCATCAACCTGAAAATTAAAATTAACCCTTCATTTTCTTCTTAACCAAGCAAGGTAGTTTATAGATATAGCTTTATTTACCAACGAACACTATCGCATACAAACAAGTCAACTTGTTTTCCTAAATAAATTGTCATAAATGTTCCCGGCTTACACCAAGTCGAATGCTTGAATCTGTTTAACACGCGACACGATACTAAAAACAATCCTCTTGTTTACCTCTAAGTATTTCTTTCAAAACGTCCTATCTCTTACCATCAAGGCTAAGGAAATTTATCTTTGTGAACGAGGCCCTAGGGTTGAAAGTGAATTGGCAATTTTTTTTTAACAAGACAAGATTAAAAGTAACACCAAGGATATTAAAATTTATATAAACATGTGCCAGAAGTGCTTTCTGTGTAAGCTGAATTTAAAGATGATCTTTTATAAAAAAAATCTGCTGAAACTATGCTTATAGCTAAAATCTAAGCATTTACATTATAATTTAGTGACAGATCTAAGTAGGTACAGATTAACATAGACTTTTCCCATGGCGCGATGCGGCGCGATTCCACCGATCAACTACAAGTGAAAATCAACCTTGCTACTAAGAAATAATGATGCAATTCGATTGAATTGACGTCGTCGCGTCGTGGCGATCGTGTTTTGTTTTTCATTTACCCGTAGAATATAACAACATGTTTTTTGTCATAATTATGTCGTAGTGTCCATACACTACGACACTACGACATAATTACCTTATAACAATGGTGTTATAAGGTTGAAAATCTATTACAGTTTTACAGATTGTGGTAGCTTGATGTGCTGGCATCTGTACATTTTATGCTATATGAAGTTTTAAATGAATAATTAATGATTCTTCCCTTTTATTTTAAGATATTTGGTACGTGATTCCAATTGCTTTCGTTTTTACGAAAACATGATAAGCTATGCGTAAAGTAAATAAGTTTCTAGCTTTCTTTCTAGTTGCAGTGGTAGACGCCCACGACGTCATACAACTCGGGGGCAACTCGCCGTCCGACCATGGACCATGGGGCACAACGCGCCGTCTACCCAGTAGATATGAGCGCCGCGCCGGCGCGCCGCAGTCGCCGTGAATTCGGTCGGCGCGCCGCCGCCGAAAGAAACGCGCGGCGCGCCGCCACAACGAGTCGCAACTTGCTTTCTCACTCGCACGCGCGTCCTGATGGCATTCGGCGTTTGTTCGGTCTAGCCTCTTTTGCTACACTCACTACGTAGCTTATGCCAGACACGTTAGTGCCTTTTCACACGTTCCGGTTGCCGGGTAGCCGTTGCCGGGTAGCCGGCGGCGCAGTGTATGGCATGTACTATAGCTTTCACACGTACCGGCGTATTTTGCCATACCGGCACCGGCTACCCGGCAACCGGAACGTGTGAAAAGGCACTTACAGTATACTTGCGGTAATCCAGACTTGCGCAAGTATACTGAAACGTGTGGGGGAAGATACTTGCACTTTCTAAGGGACGACACAACGACATCAAGGCAATCGAATTGCATCATTATTTCTTAGTGGCAAGGTTCATTTTCACTTGTGGTTGGAATGGATCAAATCGCGTCACATCACGCCATGGTCAAAGTCCCTAACATGGTCACTGTCCTATGTTTGTGCAAGTCTCGATTTGTACAAGTATACTGGTACGTGTATAGTCGGCTCTACACAGTCAAGTGTATAAATTACCGGCCAAACTCGATTTCAGGATAAACTAGTCTGGCCTAGGCAAAACTAGTTCTTCCTTCACAAGAGAAATCGACGGAGCCCCGCTTAGCGGGGCTCCTACTTCTGGGTATCGTCAACCTTGTCTTAGTCATTCGTGACCTAGACTAGGGTCAACGGGCTCGCCACAATCGCGGCGGTAAGATCCCTCTTTGAGGAGTGGCTGGATAGGTCCCACGGCGTCCTCACCTACCGCTTGAGACAGGTCCTCACCGGACAGTGGACTCGGATGCTTCGGGAGGTACCTGTGTCGGATAAGGCGGGAGGAAACGTGTCACCACTGCGAGGACCGTCCGGAGAACACGGTGGAACATACGATGCTGAAATGTCCCGCTTGGGCAGAGCACCGCCGTGTCCTGACGCAGGCGATAGGCGACGACCTCGACATTGGTCGCCGCCATGCTGCGGGGCGAGACGGAGTGGGAAGCAGTCGCCTCGTTCTGCGAAGCAGTCATGCTCGCGAAGGAGGAGGCGGGACACGCGAGGGAGAACCCTCGCCCACGGCGCAGTGGTAGACGCCCACGGCGTCGGACATCGCGGGACGACCTCCGGCCACCGTAGGCACGGGCATGCGGGTGGCGAGTAATGGGAGACTTGCTGTCCGACCATGGACCATGCCCGGGTCGACGGCGCGTTGTGTTCCACGCGCGCCTCAAAGAGCGTCAGCGCAATGACGGGGCCTCCCATTTAGAGGGTCAAAGCCTGCCGGGCAGGGCCGCGCCGCCCCTGTGTGCGATGTGTGCGGCGCACACAGGCGCCAGGACTATAAGGGCGCCGGATGAAATGCGAAAGAAAGCCAATTAATGTTTTTTTTTTTTCACTTAACAACATACTTTATCATTTATTTTTATCATTACACCCACAAAGTGGGTGCTAGGTGCTCATTGAATGAACGTCCCGTGTTTTATAATTATGTTAAAAATAAGTTTGAGTTCTAACACTAATTAAAATACTTGGTGTCTTACGGATAATTTTAAAGTGTTTTCACGATGAGTGATACTGAACAAGAAAAAAAAAAGAAATTATGTGTGTTGAGCAAAAGAAGACTAGAGGAAGAACGTGATGAACACGTGATGAACACTTCTAAAATAAGTAAAATATTTCACGGCTCTATCGTTAACGTCAGAACCGATGAAGCTGTTAAAACTGATAAAAAAATGCTTTAAGCAGGGGTATGTACTTTTTTGAACTTTCCTATACAATATGTTGCAAAAACCCTGATGTACCTTCTGCGTTTTAGATAACCTCATAAAGCAATACAGCTGTTATCATTTATAAAGATTATCCTAGCAATATTTAATATAGCCGATATGGTTGACGTACTGGCTGAGTAAGAGAGCGGTTGCTGCGCTACGAATCACGGGTTCGATTCCCGCACGGGACAAATATAGGACACAGACATCCAGACCTGAATCAATTATTTGCAGGTCGCAAATAATTGATTCGGGTCTGGATGTCTGTGTGTGTGAATTTCAATGATTGTAAACGCACCCAAGATACAGTGTGGGGCAAAGTTAAATAGATTATAAATGTATTAAGTTCTAAAATCAGGGTTTGTTTTGCGGAAATCCGTGACATTAAAATAGTAAGGGAGGGGGGTATCTGCGGTCAAGTCTATTAAATACAGGTAACTGGAGTCAATATTATGTTTCAATAAAACAAATGTTGAAACGCGACCAAAAAAAGAGGCGCTTCATGGATTTCGCACACAGGCGCTGCCAGGGCTCGGCGCGGCCCTGCTGCCGGGGTCGTGGGACACACTTATACCGCGACTCCGGTACACAAAGGGCTACTGAAGGACACCGTGGATTTTAGTCAGTACAAGTCTGACAGTCCCTCCCGCCCTGCCCTGGGTAGGAGGACTCATTTGATGATTTTACCACGATAAAAAAACTAGGGTCAACAGCAACCCATTTCACATAAAAAAAAAATTGTGCTGTGATTAAAACCTCTGTCTCGCATCTTAAAATACTGAAACAATTATTGTTTTTAGTAAACGTAATCTGTAATTATAGAAGACTAAAATTGTAATTAGCAAATACGTTTCTTTATAAAACCTTTATTGGAACCTAACAACAACATGATTTTCTTAATTTTTCTTCTTAAGAAATCTCTCCCTAATAAAAAAAAACTAAGGAGCACGGCCGGACGCGACGCGCCGCCGCGACGCCGCCGCCGCCGTGAAAATATACAGGCCACGCCGCCGCCGTGGAATTGGCCATCGGCGCTCATATCTACTACCCAGACGGCGCGTTGTGTTCCACGCGCGCCTCAAAGAGCGTCAGCATGATGACGAGGCCCCTCTAGAGGGCCAAAGCCTGCCGGGGTCGCAGGACTTATCTCATTACCGTGACCCCGGAACATAAAGGGCTATTGAAGGACACCGTGGATTTTAGTCAGTACGAGTCTGACAGTCCCTCCCGCCCTGCCCGGTGTGGGAGGACTCATTTGATGATTTTACCACGATAAAAAATAAGCTTTCTTTCCAGTTGGTTCTTTCTAGTTTTTTTTTTTTTGCTTAACCCTGTAATGTGCCACTACTGGGCAAAAGGCGTCCCCAATTCCTTCCAGTAAACTTATCTTTATCAAACAGGTTGTCTGAAACTATTCCAGTAAGCGGAAAGTGGTTACTCCCGTCGGCTTGTGTACTTATAGTACAAAGGTGTTTACCGAAGCGTCGCTGTCCACTTGTGCCTGTTATGTCACTCTACCGATTCTGAAAATGGTTCGATGACTAAAACTTGAAAGGTCGTTTACAATTATATTCTTGCTGTCTCACTGAAGAAACAGTTGTTGGTTTAACAAATATGGTGTTGAGTGTACTTACTGCAGTTTCGTATGACGTACACTCGCTTATATATTCGTAAACTTTGGGTGTTACGTGATTAATAAAAACTTGCATTTTCATCGCATCATTGATTTTCTTTTCTGATTCATTCGCAATCAGAAAATTTTTAAAAGTAGATATCCAATGTGTCCATTCTTGAGCCGCTGTAGACGATGACGGATCAAGATCGAGAATATTTGGCCGAAGATATTTCTCCATTGTTATAGTTTTAGTTAGTATTGAATACTATTTTGCATGATTTAAGTTGAATAAATTGTTATGAAATAACAATAGCAAGTAACCAAATGTTGGCTTTATTCAACTTAAAATTTGTACAGACATTAAATAATTAATACCATGACAACTTCAAACACTGAAAGGCATAGACTCTTAAAGAGTCTTTATGTGGCGACTAAGAAGTTCACCACAGTGTTACTAAAAAGTTTCTTGAACCATTTCTTCTTTCAATCAAACACGTCAATATCCTTTAAATAATTAATCAATCCGCTTTGACAAGAAACATGTACAATGGGGAAGGCAAGTGTCAAAGTGACAAGTGACAGTTTGGCCCCAAAAGATCTGTCAATTCAAAGGAATTTTCTGAAAAAAAACGATTTATTAATGTAAAATGACTAGATGCTGTGTAATAAGCTGTAAAAATGATGGAACATACAAATTTCCGACAATTCACACTATCAATAATAATGGGTAGCTGCTGTGACTGCCTTGAGAACACAAATTGAATTATAACTAAGGAAAAGCTATATATTAAACAAATATCCAGCCTTGCGAAGCCGAGACAGGCCGTTAGTTGAGTTTATTAATGAAATTCTATGATTATACCATAACTAAACAATCGAATACACTTTTCAAAATAATATCTACTTTTCTATTGGAGGTTAAGTACCAGTATTGCATCACTCTATAAATCATGAAATGGTTCATCTGGCGGAAGAATTATCACCTGGAACGAGTTTTGTGATGGTTGTGGTGTTAAGAAATTAAATATATTGTGATATTTCTCGAACCTAAATCGAAAAAAGTGAGTAAAATTACTGACTTCAAACATTATGATATTTTATCAAAATAGAAAGTCAGAAACAGCATTATATTGTTGTTATGGGAGAGGACAGGTAAAACATACCTGAACTCAAAAATTGAAACCTCAACTACAAGTAATTGTGGATTTATTACGGTAAAATCAAATGTATTACCACTCAATTAAACACTTTTTTTCCTCTTGTAGATGCACCGCGGCGTCTTAATTCTTCTTTTAGTATGTGCACTTGCATTGACGAATAATTTTCCATATTTGTTTTGTATTTTTACTCAATTTTTATAATAATAAATCTTGTTTGTTTTTTGTACAAGATAGACAGTAATCTGACGTAAGACCAACTATCGCAGCGCCATCTACGATTAGCTTTGAGTTGCCATCCCCATTTTTCATTCCTTTTTTTTGGGAGTTGGTAAAATTATTAAAATAATCCTAAATCCTCCTCTGGCTCTTTTCTCCGGGCAGGGCGGGAGGGACTGTCAGACTCGTATGCACTGACTAAAATCCACGGTGTCCTTCAATAGCCCTTTACGTTCCGGGGTCACGATAATGAGATAAGTCCCGCGACCCCCGACGAGGACGCTGTCCTCTCCCTCACGCGGCCCGCCTCCTCCTTCGTGAGCATGACTGCTTCGCAGAAGGAGGCGACCTCTTCCCATTCCATCTCGTGCCGCAGCATGGCCTCGACGAATGCCGGGCGCGAGAGGTCTCCGCCTATCACCGTCGTGAGGACACGGCGTTGCTCTGCCCAAGCGGGGCAGTCCTGTACCGGTCTGTCAGACTCTTAGTGACAAAATATCTAGCATGTTCCTTCAATAGCTTTAACACAGGCAGGCGTTTGGCCCTAATAAGGGGTCCAGCTCATTAAAGCGCACATGGATGACGTCGACCCGAGCCCGGTTTTTGATCGGTCGGCGAGGTGCCCATTACCCGCCCGCAAACCTATATTTGTCATCCTCTAGATAAAACTAAACTGCTGCACAAAACTTGTACCATCCAGCCATCCAGCGCTGTACATCTGTAAAGCGCAACTATTGCATATTTTGTATTGCAGCCACATGACGCTCCCTGTTGTATGGATTCACACGAGCCAGGAATGTAAGTAAGTAGGTTTACAAACAGGATGGAAGCAGATCCGCAAATGGCTGCCGGAGCTAAAGTCAACGCCGCTATTTGTTTTGTGGAACTAACAAATTACAACCTAGGAAACGTGGTTTCGTTTGTTATTATTAAATCTGGTTGAATTAGAGTGAGTTGGACATTTTTTGGGGGAAATATGAATTATGCTTAACACTTAATGTCGGTGGTAGAAAGAATTGTCCTAGACCTGGGAAAATGCGCTGGAAATGCTAACAACATAAAGCAATTTTGGAGTTGATATAAAATTCATGTAATAAGAATGAATCCGAAACAAAAATAAAAAGGCATTAGTTTTTTGGAAATCGTTTGGATTTCAAGACAGAATGATGATTTGTGGTACATGAATTTTATTTATTTAATAGGTATACCATCAAATTTCACACAATTAGATTAGATTATGAGAGAGAAACAATACTGTAGTTAGCCTGTGTGGTACCAAGTAGGTCTTAATAAAACTGGCACGTTTGTGGAGCAAGAGAAAATGCTGGAACAAAAGATGACAACTAAAGTACGATTATTAATTCCAGTCAGTAAAATGACATTTGTACATGAATGAAATTCATTGTTTAATGACAGTTGCACTTGAAATGTATTGTTAGGATATATTTTGAAGACCGTCACTTAAAGTACGATTATTAATTCCAGTCAGTAAAATGACATTTGTACATGAATGAAATTCATTGTTTAATGACAGTTGCACTTGTCATTTTACTGACTGGAATTAATAATCGTACTTTAAGTGACGGTCTTCAAAATATATCCTAACAAAACGCGAGACAAAGTAAACGCGAAAAATAATCTAAAGGCCACCTTCCATTGTACAAACAATAAACACGACAAAGTAAACCTTTCGCGACCCAATAAACCCCATCATAACCAATTCAACAAACACCAGTACAAGTTAACACTCATCTTTATTCCAGCCGAGCGTACAACGTAAAGCACTCACAGCATCACCGTATAATAGCTGCATCCGTCGTTAAGGATTGACGTCTTTATTGCATACTTCTATTATGGGACCAACTACCTTTCAACGAGAACCAGCACTAATGAAATTCCCACCTTAACATTAAAAATCTAGAGTTGAAATTCCAAGTGTGAACATTCCAAAGTTATTGTGATCGCGCTATCTTCGCGTAAGGTTTGCAGTCGCGTAGGATCTCGCCGATACGGGCTGAAATATGAATATCGTGGTGTCGCCATTTGTGCAGTCCGGTCACGATTACCCTTATGCGCTGCTGAGGACTGAACGACTGTCTACGTTTGATGGCAAGCAAGTGTAATGGCGGCGATATGTGGATCTAATGGCTCTGACCTGGTTTGTTAAAAGGTGTTTTAAAAGTAAGTTGGTAGGTGACCTTTTGCGAAGCTAATTTGGATTAAGGACTTTGGTAAACCAGAAAAGAGCAATGTGAGCATTCTGGAATGTAGACACTTAAGCCGAACCTGTTTTTTTGCTGGCAACATAGTTTTTTTAACTTTTTTGAATTTTACTCACCACACTCTGAATTTTGTGGTTCACATAAATAGTTGTGATTTTCCCAAAAAAATAGTAGAGGTCTTTTATGCAACTGTTCTTACACCCTTTCATTTCAGTAATGATTAAGTGCTATGTATTGGGACGCTAGCCTATTGTTTTAAACCAGCCACAAACCCAAATGTGCTTCTACTGACAAAATTCAATGCCTTGAGGAGATTCCAATAACAGACCGACCTGAGAACTGAACCTAGAACCTCTTGCTTCCAATGGTAACTTCTCAGATAAGGCACTGGTTTATGCCATGTTCGACATGAATCAAACCTTAATAATTAAGCCATTAATAATTAAAAACCTAAAAAAGAGTGTGTTATTCAAATTACCTAATTTTAACTCTCCACATACTAAAGTCAACATTAACCAAACTTAGTTCTAAGTTAACACTAAAACTAAAACCAAACCTGGGTTACAATAATTGGCTAAAATCTCAGTACTAGATTCAAATTCTCTACTTTAAAAATAGCCTCAGTAAATCTGATTACCTTCGGGCACAGAATTGAAATTTAAAGTTAGGTAGGTGGTCAAAGCTGGAGGTAAGAGTCTTATGTTGGTAGCTAGGTACTTAGCTTCCCCACGAATCTGAAAAGCTTATTGGCTGAGTCCCTGTGAGGCCCCTAAGTCTATACAAACTAATGTTAACGTAGAAATGTTGATATTTCCATGAATGAGGAATGTTGAATGTTTTGTTGAGTTCCGTTTTATTTTTTTTTAAACAAAATTTATTTGGTTTTTGGCCCTATAAGGCCTCGTCACTTTGCTGGCAGCTCGTAGAGGCGTGTGTAGAACGTCGACTTGGACCTGGTCCTTGATCGGACGGCGAGCTACCCAATACTCATCGTCCACCCACGTTCGCGTCCTGCCACTATAAACGCGAGTCTACGGTTGCCGGTTGTCACCCTGCTATGTCCGACACCCAAGTCGTCTCCCGTCTTTCAAACGGCTTGATAACTTTCAACATTTTTTTTTACAAACTTATGGTCATCTTTCAAATTCTTGATAGGTTGGTAGAGATTTTATCAATATCCTGAAAATACGAAACAGCGTTTTCAACTTACAAAATGAAATAACCAAAAATACCGGCCAAGTGCGTGTCGGGCCACGCACAGTGTAGGGTTCCGTAGTTGCCACCAAGGCCACCTTCCAGCTCCATCATTAGACCCTGGAAAACATCGAGTGCCAAAGTCCATGCGAAGAAAAATCAAATGACCCTAAACTCGAAGGGATTGTGTTATTGTATTACAAAGATCCCATGGCCACCTTCCAGCTCAATCATCAAAACCATTAATAATATCCAGCACCAAAGTCTATGTAAAGACGAATCAAATGAGCCCAAACTCGATGGGATTGCGTTATTGTATAACAAAGATCCCATGGCTACCTTCCAGCTCCATCATAAGAGCCTGGAAAACATCCAGTACAAAAGCTTATGTAAAGACGAATCAAATGACCCTAAGCTCAGTAGGATTGAGTTGTTGTATAAGGAAGAACTCATGGTTACCTTCCAGCTCTATCATCAGACCATGGACATCATCCAGCATCAATGTCTATTTAATAAAGACGACTCTAGTGAGCCGAAACTCGACGGGATTGAGTTGTTATCAAATCGCTTCAAGAACAATTTTAAATTTAAAGAGTTCCCACGATTTCTCCAGGATTCCATCATCAGATCCTGACTTGATCATGGGACCGATTGGAAGGTGTACTCTTTCAATCAAAAGAAGAATTTTCAAAATCGGTCCAGGCGTCTTTGAGAAATTACATAAAAAAAGATTACGACGAATTGAGAACCTCCTTCTTTTTTTGAAGTTAGTTAAAAATAGTTGACAATAAAAATATAGCTGTAAAAATAAAGTTGACAAACTTACATTTGCAGTTGACGAACATGTTCTCCGATACATTTTGTTTAGGAAAATATGTTATCCAAGTACTTTTTATAAGTTGGTCGACTATTACTCGTAAACTTGTAAAGCCTACTTAGTCATGATAATTTTCTTTTAAACTTCGTTATATATACTACTATTGCGAATTTTTGCACGCCCCCAAACATAACCGTTTAGCTGGTAGAGGGGGGGGACACTCGAGTCGAGCAAAAATTATCACTTTAAAGCTTAATATTTCACAAACGAATCTTTTTATCAAAAAATTGTTAATGGAAACTATCAATATTTTTTAAAGACCTATTTAATGATACCCCACATTAAGGGGTACGCGAGAAAAAAAAAATCCCCAATTTACGTGTAAGTACAGGAGGTACCCTAAAAAAAAATATTTTACGAGATTTTATTTTACCACTTTTTCGGCCCAACAAATCCGTATATTATGTACACCAAATTACAGCTTTCTAGTACTGGGCGTCTCTGAGCTAAGCTGCGGACAGACGGACGGACATGGCGAAACTATAAGGGTTCCATAATGACTACGGAACCCTAAGAACTATCTATATCTATCTATACATAGGTATAATAAATTTGTAGAAAAGTGGTGTCTGTACAATGGAAATATACAAAAAAAAAGTAGCAGGGGTTGTTATTTTATCGATGCCGAACCCGAAACTGTAATTAATTTTTTTTTTGTCTGTTTGTCTGTTTGTCTGTTTGTCTGTGTGTTTGTGCACGCTAATCTTCGGAACTACTGGACGGATTTGAATGTTTTTTTTTTGTTGTATAGGTATTAAGTTCGATTAACATATAGGCTATAATTTATCCAGGAAACTTGAACACCTGATGCAGAACTGCAACAGACCTGCTAAACTATAAGAGATACAAAAATGATGCCATAGCAAAAATTGTTCCACGTGATGAGCATTTTCTGCTGAGAGAATAAAATTGAAGATCCTGGACACCTGATGTGGAACTTCAAGAGCCCAGCTACACTATAACATATACAGGAATGACGTCTTAGCAAGAGTTGTTCAGCCTGATGAGCAACTTCTGTTGATGTATAAAAATTGAAGATCTGGAACACCTGATGTGGAACTTCAAGAGCCCAGCTACACTATAACATATACAGGAATAACGTCTTAGCAAGAGTTGTTCAGCCTGATGAGCACCTTCTGTTGATGTATAAAAATTGAAGATCTGGAACACCTGATGTGGAACTCCAAGAGCCCAGCTACACTATAACATATACAGGAATGACGTCTTAGCAAGAGTTGTTCAGCCTGATGAGCACCTTCTGTTGATGTATAAAAATTGAAGATCTGGAACACCTGATGTGGAACTCTAAGAGCCCAGCTACACTATAACATATAAGGCAATGACGTCTTAGCAAGAGTTATTCAGCCTGATGAGTGCTTTCTGTCAACGTATAAAAATTGAAGATCTGGAACACCTGATGCGGAACTCCAAGAGCCCAGCTACACTATAATATATACAGGAATGACGTCTTAGCAAGAGTTGTTTAGTCTGATGGGCATTTGCTGTTGTCTTACAAAAATGAAAGATCTGGAACGTCTGGAATCGTCTCGCGCATCCCGTTGTTTTCCCGTCCCCAGGCTCCTAGAATTCGACATCAGACGTTTCAGATCTTCGATTTTGACGACCCCGACTGCTGGCATAAGCAACAGGATCCGCGTACGAAGTCGCGGGCAGAAGCTAGTATATACTAACTATGTAGTTATTTACGATTTTTTTTCCGACGTCAATACAGTTTTTCTTGCTAAGACATATTTAATACTTCAATGTAATAAATAGACACAATAGCACTTCGATTTCCTCCAACTTATCTTTTCCCAACCATTTTGGCTTCAAATCTATCCAAATACGCCTGGGGCTGACAGCTGGCCTCGGCCTCCCAATTACAGGAGATATCTTAAACTCGGTTGTTATTCTTAGACTTTTCAACTTCAGACTAGGTATTTATTACAGACTACGAGTTTTAGGAACTAAATTCTTCTTTTATTGTTCATTAATACTATCCAACTAGCTGATTCCAGGTGATTTCACTTAGGGTCAATTCAGAAGTACCACAACCACACCACAGCCACAACCACACCACAACGACTCCACGTGGTCGGGCGTACATTTTGTATTGAAAATGAATATTACCATTTACACGTACCACATTTTGCCGTTGTTATCGACCACCTGTGTAATACGACCACATGGCAACCACATCGCGACGGCAACGCCACCACCGGCGCGCGGCGGCGGCACCGCGGAGACTTTCGACACGGATATGTTTATTGAGGAGATTCGCAAATTGCCATGCATTTGGGATCAAAGGACAGAGGAGTATTCCAATCGCATATTAAAACACAAAGCATGGGAAAACCTTTGCATGAAGTTTTATGAAGATTTTGAAAATAAGGAAACAAAAGAAAAAGAACAGTGTGGTATAACTGCACATGACCACGTGTTTACCACATCGCAACGACAGCGACAACGCAACTACATCGACATTTTGTCGGTACCAGAACGCAACTGCAAAAAGCCGCTGCGACACTATTCACACGTAACCACAGCTTGACCACATTTTGTCGCTGTGACGTGGTGTGGTTGTGGTACGTGTGAATACACGCTTACGCTGCTCGGCTCCTATTGGTCATAACATAACGTGTGTTTTATAGCCTTAGCAAAAAGATTTTTTTTCAATTCGAACCATTAGACCCTGAGATCAGCGTGCTCAACCTAACGGTTGAACGCGCTGATCTATACTCTATCTACTAGTTAGCTGAAGCGTTTCTCTAAATTCTTCAGCTTTATGATTTTGGTGAGGTTCTCTAAAAAGGTTGGATGGGTAACTATGTAATACTCGCATCCGGTGTTCTTGTGTGAGCAATCTATTCAAACGGTCGGGCCAATAATGAAGCCCAAAACTTTAGGAGGTTATAGGCCCTGGAATGCAAAGAAACAGTGTGGGTCTTAGACAGTTTGACACAAACAGTCCCTTCCAGTCCTCCATGAGGTGGAACTCATTAACTCACGTCGAATTAACCATTAAAAAAATCCTGACAGAAAAACCATAAACTATAATAACTATAAATATGGATACTTTTCACCTTATATTAGTTTCTATCAATAATCAAATGAGCCATGTTTGTTTTAAATAAAAAGCATGTCCCCAGACTAGGATTTTCTCCTATGTCTTGAATGCGTTTACAAACATATAAACTCATATACACAAATCACCATAAGAGTCAAACACCACAACATAATTGACCCAGAAAATTCCTTAAAGAATTATCATTTTTCAAATGATTTCAGAGAAATATTGAGTCAGTTTAACGATCAAATATGACTTAAGAAAAGAAAGGATAACCATAACATTAAGAAGTCCCCAAGGCCAGTTGTTGTGTGTCAGAAAACTGTTAAAGAATTAAGTGGCTGTACAGCTTTTTAAACTCTTTCCCCTAGACCCAGTTGTTTACAAGTCGGGTCTCGTTCTACACACTTTAAACATCTTTAAAACTTGTACCTACGTTTCAGTAAACCAATTTTTTCCAGAAAATTTCAAAGAACAACTTTATGACAATAATCAGTAAGGTACTTTTTAATTTCAATTAGGACAATAAGAAGCAAGTCCACAAGAATAACTTTAAAAAATGGACTTCTTTAAAGAACATAATATAAACTCAACGCTACTCTATTCTAAAAAGTGATCAAATTACAATACACAAGTAATTATTTACATTTTATGCATTTTATCTTTACATAAATCGATCGCTAATCTAAAATTCTAATAAAAATATCAAATACTTAGCTAAAAAAATGTTCTTATTTATGTTTAGCAAATAATAATGTTTTGATATACCTACGTAATTTCCCTATGAATATAATCCGACCGCAGCTTCGCTCGCGTTAGTTTAATATTCGAAATTAAAAAACGAATTGGGATCGTACATGTAGCGCCATCTATTATCGAATTATTTTTTATGAGCTCTCAAATGCGATTCTCGGTTCTCCCATAGATTTGTGACGTCACTAATCTGTGAAATCTTACTATTTATTGAATTCAGAGCTAAAAAAATCTAATTTAACAGTTTTTTTTAATTAATCGGGTTTAAAATGATGTGTGTTTTTGGTGAAACTATGTTGTTAAGTATACCCAATTTATTCCAATTCCTGAAAACATAAAATACTTATTTTGATTTGGTTTAACACATTTAAATAATGTCGTCTCAAAATGATAACCGGATGGGTAGTGTTATTCTATAAAGTTTACGAGCTCCCTTCACCTAAGTGAGCGCACATTCAAACTCCTATCTTTTTTCAAATTAATTTAAAAAAAAAAAACATGATTGTATTGTGTCACTATGATACTATTCGAATTCCGAAAGTAATGTTTATAGAATTTCTTTATTTTAAAGTTAATCATCAATCACGAAACAATTAAAGAGTCACCGCTATTTATTTAGTGAAATGTCATTAATAGTAAGTTATATCACATTTTATCCAAATGGGTTTGTTGAATTATATTCGATTCTAATGTTAATAGTATTAATTTGACTACTGTAGTACCGGCTGAGTTCGTAGATGGCGCGACTAACCAATCATACCGTATTGGTTGGAATGTAGGTGGAATAGTGGGGGAACGTAACGTTGGTAGTTGTGCCAGCTCAGTCGTGCATCAGACGTCGAGCAATCGACTACTAAACCACGGTTGTGTTTTAAGTGCTAATTGTGAAGTATGTGACTTCGGGTGTTGGAAAAATGCAAGTAAGTAAATAAATGTTTACTACTTATTTTCTTTATTTTTACCGAATTAAAAAATGACAAGGTTCTCAAGTCGTCTTTTTTTGTTTCTTACTCGATTATAAACATACATCCGAGATATTCCGTTGATCTGGTTAGGGGATGATAATGAGAACCTGGAGAAATAAAAGGAACTCCTTAAGAAAATCAACAGCTAACGCTGATATCGCATGTCTAATATGTATTACGAATGTACCCTCAAAAAAGATAAAATAAAAAGTTCAAAACTTAAAAAAATAACCATCGACTTTCGAAAGAAAAGTTATTGTATCACTTTAAAGGTTGTTTCAGAAGTCGGTTACAATTTTTTTTTAGTTTTTATTTTACCCTTTTTAGTGGGTACAGTGCCGATATTATGTTGTGTGTTTTTAAAAGCTATGATCGCTGGTTAGGTAACCATCGATTAATTTTCATATTTAAACTAATCACGCTACATGAAACCAGATTAACCAATACGGAACGCGAATTAGATAATAATTTAAAATACTTGTGTCAATGTTGTCAAGGGCAATCGGATTTTCTCGTAATTGCATTACTACCCTACGTTTTTTTTATAATAAAATGATCAAATGAATCCTAGCCCTGCACGGAGCGGTAAGGAGACTACTCATAGTGACTAATAATCCACGGTGTTCCTTCAATAGCCCTTAACATTCCAGGGTCACGGTTGCCTGTTCAAACAGTCCCGCAACCAACTACGTTACGGTTTAATATAAAATAAATTAATAATAGTTATCCTACCCTACGTTTATAAAAAATAATGTACCTTTTGACTCCTGGCTCTAATCGTAATTATCACCACCATAATTCCCCATCGGTTTTTGTAGCTTTATTGGATCTTTCTGACGATGACATTCTAGTGCCAAAAGAAAGAACCACATTATTGATGTTTCAATGTACTGTATTAATGATTTCGCTCTTTGTAAGAAGGTCAACCTCAAAAATGCAACAACCATCATGTTTGTATAACCAAGAGGTTACATACTCACCTTCGCGGTTACCACGTCGGAAACAAAAACGCTGTTAAACAACTCGCCGAAACGAACACGTTGGCAACAATACGTGGTATAACAAACCGTCCGCCTACGTATTACAAGTGTAAATTATCTGCATCGTAAGACATGTCTCTTGGTACGTAGGGCGGCGACTGGGAACAAACGTTGCCCGAAAACGTGGGAAACGTAAGCGATGGAAACGTAGCGACGGGAACGCAAGACGTGAAAAACAAACATGGTGGAGTGTTGAGGAGTTCTGGAGATCACAAAGCTCTTAATTTGCTACCATTACACCCTCGTGCTCCAGGCGGTCCATCAATACAGGGCACAGGCTCAAAGAAATCGCATCATTACTGTTTATTACAAATCCGTATCAGGTTGATAAGTCGACTTGCATATCTAAATATATACAGGCTGCAATTGAATTCATGGGCATTATTTTAAACCAAGACACTACTCATGATACTAATTGCATTACGCAAATCAAAAATTTTATAAATGCAAGTTAGTTTTATGTTTGTTTACTTTTCGTAACGCGCTGTACTGCGCTCGAGATTTTGATAGGTACTTGAAAACTTATTGGGGTTTATATGATGTATTTTTTTAAATTACTTTTAGTGTTCATTTGCATTGATAAGCCTTTTGCTATGTATGTAATATGACTTACTACATTTTTAGAGTTTTCCTTACTCGCATTAATAATATTTTTGATTTGCTTATTATTAGGCCTAATGCAATTAGTATCACGAGTAGTGCCTTAGTTTGAAATAATGCCCACGACTTCAATCGCACCCTGTATAACTCGACTAAAGGTGACTGACTGACATAGTGATCAACGCACAGCCCAAACCACTAGGCGGATCGGGCTGAAATTTGGCATGCAGGTAGATGTTATGACGTAGGTATCCGCTAAGAAAGGATTTTGACCAATTCTACCTACAAGGGGATAAAATTGGGGGTGAAACTTTGTATGAAACTTTGTCAAGAGTAGTAAGACAGATAAACAAAAAATCACATGTTTGTATGTGCAGTAAAACAGACCTATCAACCTGTAAAAGCAGCAATTTTAATGCCTACAAAGCATTAAAAAAATGTAAATCGACTTATCAACCTATTCACGCCTGGTACGGAAATATCGAAATGAAAAAGAAATGTAGATTTGCCAGTCTTCTTTATCTACCTACGTCAATTCAATTGCACATGACCCAATTTTTAAAAGAAAATTCATGTATCCAGTGAAAACACGTACCCAAATCGATGAGAATTTAAATTCGCATCTCAGTCTCCAATTTAAAAACGTCTAAGCCCGGTATCTGAATTATAAAATGTGCTGACCTATTAATATTCATCTCGACTAAAAAGAGCCGGTGAGGTTCCGTAGAGTGGCGCGGGGCTGCGCAGCGAGTGCACAGCCGCAGTTGCTGCACGAATTACATTAAGCAGCGCGTCCCCAGACTCGGTTAATTTGTTGGTCACCGCTCGTTACCATTTAATTCGCATCCCTCTAGCCCAGATCGCGGCTCACTTTACCAGATTATCATCCAATTTAGTCCACCCGCTCGGATAAACGAAGTCACTCGATATGAAAAATGTTGGAATAAAAAATCAGGTCGCCCTTGCGGCTCTCCTGCTTTCAATTTATAATAGACTTTTGGATTGCGGATAACGAAATTTGTTATCAATCATTATCCCATTTACATAGACGGAGAGGATATTATTAAGGCGAGTGGCTTATAGAGAAAGGTTTTTGATTTTATTTTTATGAAAGGCTACCGATTGAATACTTTAGGTGGTTGATAAACGAATTCTATGGAGCACTATATTATGAGCTATAAATCCGACTGCATTTTGCAAGTTACCACAAAAGTAACGATTTCCTGCCACCTACACGTCGCGGCGCACGCCATCATTCACCACGCGGGCCCATTCACCGCACATCTGCTTACGACTGTCTAGATAATTCAACAAAGCGTGCGCCCCAATTTTCTTGCAGCTCGGAGTCAAAGTTGTGCGGTGTGGCGTACAATGGGGCCATTCCGCTCGTAGGTAATGCGACACCGTCTTGCGAGGGATTCCCGGCTCGAACCCACGCGACAAAGCAGCCACTTACTCCGCGTACCGTTTCGCCGTCTTCTCTGAATGCGCCGAGAAATCTTCCCGCTGAAGATCCGCGCTCCAACATGCATGTTTGTGTATCCATTTGCTTGCACCGAATGCCACGGTAATGGATTTTTTAAGGTACCATATGTAAATTGAATGGATGTTTACTTGGAGATGAAATCATGCGACTTCGGTTGAAGGTTCGTATTGGTGGTGCAATTTTCATATTTTTCATTTTGAGGTTAGATTGGTTTCAATGTGGCTGTAGCTGTGTAGCAAAGAGTTGACTGGCTTTCTTTAAAATTGTGTTTGCAAACGTAAGGCAAGTCAATTATTATAATCTTTCTTATTACAAGACAAGTCCAACTCCCTTGACAAAATACTTAAGGAAAACGTTTCCAAAAACTAAGTCATGCTCTCTAAACACGAGAATTTAGCATATTCTGTTTCAATTTAAAACAATTCTCTACAATAAATTATATTATAGAAAGCCGCTCCAGTCTATATTCAAAACATTTCAGGTGTCTGCAATACAAATTGTTCCTGCAAAGACATTAAAATGTAAATCCGTTTATACTTAGCTATGCAATGTGCCCATGTGCACTGTCTATGCAAAATGCAAATAACTAAATTATTATACAATGTATTTCTTCAGCGACATCGCCTCTTATAGTCTGGTGAATTTAACACTACTCAATATAATTATGTTGGTTTTGGTTTTAATAATTCATGTTTTCACTTAATAATTATTCTCCATCGTCAAAATCAGACATCCTTTTAGCCTTTTAATGAGCGTTCCAATATCTAATATAAAGTTTTGTAACTTCACCATCACTCAACTAAACCATCCCCTGACATAAGTAGACCACAATTCCGACCTTCATACCACCTTTTTATACATTTATGTATTTCTTCATTGACCTACGGGATTTATTTTTCCAATAATTACAAAAAAAACACTAGTTTTTCCTATTTGTTCACAGTCAATCTTACTCAAGTCATCACTGCCGAACTCATAGACACGTCTTTTAACATGGGTCCGTAACCGTGACCCTGGAATGTAAAGGGCTATTGAAGAATCGCCGTGGATTTTAGTCAATACGAGTCTGACAGTCTCTCCTGTCCCACCGTGGGCGGGAGGACTCATTTGATGAATTTACCACGATAAATTACCCTCCTTTGCGACGCGCAGTCGGGTAAAAAGAAAAACGTCTTTTAACACAGTCAACTATTCCTTTATTATTTCTGAATTAAAATCTGAATTCAACAGTGAGTTCTGCGCTCACCGAATTAGGTAGTTCGCTGTATTTGTCTAATGCAATCCCACTGAGCGATACACGCTCGGAGCGAAATAAATTGCCGTAAAATAAAATGCAAGTTGCTTGCACGAGCATTATATCCGAGGTCTCTCTTGCTATCCGTGACGTCGAGACTAACCGCGTTTTGTTCAATTTACTTGCATGTTAACGGAACATTGTAAATTATGGAATAGTATTGGATTATGGGTTATTTTAATGGGTGTTTGGTATTGGACGTGGATTGACAAGCGGCGGTAATAGGATGAATCTGGGAAGACAACCAACTAGGTGGACATGCGTTCTCAATAAAGTGGTCAGAAGAAACTGGATGGCTATGTTATGAAACCGAAAAAAATAAATTTTAAAAAAAATGTAGCAGATTCACGCCAAATGAACTTGTATGAAATCAATTAATCACCGTCGGACCGCGCGGCGAGTACCGCTCGTCCGCGAGGTGACCCGCTGCCTATCCGATCCGCGTCTGGCCGACGGGTGTGTTGGTGGATGCAGTGTGCATACTGGCAAGTTTCTTTTTTTTATTTTATACAACGTGTAACGTTAATGGCGCAAAACCTCTCGTGGGGTAACTCAGCCCATGTTACTGAACAATGTTTGATCAAAAACTTTTGGAAAAAAAAATAAAAAAGAAAAAGATTTTTCATACTGATGGGCTCGATCAATTTCTCATTTTGTATGAAAAATATTTTTTTTTCCCTAAAGTTTTTGATCAAACTTTGTTCAGTAACATGGGCTGAGTTACCCCACGAGAGGTTTTGCGCCATTAATGTTACACGTTGTATACGTTCGTGTTCGATCACGACGGTAAGCAATGATGTGGTTCACGGTAAAGTAAGAAGAAAGAAAGAAAATAAGTTTATTTGGCAAGCCATATGCACACAATTACAATAAAAAATTACGAAAATACCATGAAAGATACCGTGTGCCTCACGGCTGTGCCAAAAAGGCTCAGTTCAGCATAAAGCCAGGCCACAGGGAGCCTGACGCTGGTTTTCAACTGAGCCTTGTGAGACGTCAGAGATGCAAATCAGCTTTATAGTGTGTGAGTTAAAATAATTAAATAAAAACAACAAAAAAAGCAATATATGTATAGGTATATAAATATGTGTAACAATAAAATAAAAAGTAAGTACAGATATAAAGAAATATTATACATATAGACATATAAAGATATAATAAATGTGTATAAAATTGTACCGCTAAGACAAAGACAAACTAAACAACTATCAGAAAGACGAATCGCAGATAAGTTATGCAATATACCCACTTCAATGCGTTGTAGGCAGCCGAGCGCGCCGGACAGTTGCATAACAGTCCCTGAAGTACTGTACGTTAGCGCGTAATTACAAATACTTTTTAATAAGTTTACCTAGCCGAGCACCACATCGATTTTACATGTGACTAAACAAAAATATTTAATTAACAACTTGGTGAAAGTAAAAGTCATAATTATATAGATTGCAATTGAACAATAATATTAAAAGGCTAAGACAAAGGAGATCCAAGGAAGAAAGAAATTAAATGGTAAGTGAGACTTCAGTTTTTGAACCAGCCTTACACTACAATAATATTCCTACATAGGTACTTAATTTGCATTTCATACCTACGTACGTCATGTCAAATTATACCCATGTAACATTTGTATCCTGCTGTTCCAGAATACAAAGGTTTTTTGCACGACACAAACATGGATGCATCACAGGAACGACAATGGGGGTATGGCAACATAAAATGTTCTCGACACCGCGGCACCGTGCCCCAATCGCACGCAAGTAGGCCATGCACATTGGGTGAGTTTCATCTACTAATATAACACGCTGAAAACATTGAATAGTGTGGCTTATTATTATTATTTTTATTTATTTATTGCAGGTCTCGTGCCTGGCGATGAAGCTTAGGTGACGCGGGCGAGTGCAGCAGCACCCTAGAAGATAATAATATACCCGCACGTGAGCAATATTAGTTACCTATTGTTATCATTAGAATATTTTAAATTTTAGATTATTTTAATTTTTATTGTTTTAGATTTTTCAAATAGGATAGGTTAAATAATTGATGTATTCTGTGTGATCATATCCAGTTTCCGTTGCGCGTCTATTAGATACTGCCGTAAGCGTTTTCTGAAGGTGCCGATCGTGTTGATCATTCTTATGGGTGGCGGCAGGTTATTCCACACTTTCGATGCTGCGTAACGAAAACTGCCCCTAAATGCTGCTGTGTTGTGAGTCTGTGTTGACAGCTGCTGTGAGCATTGTCGTCTCCCACATTCTCGTCTACCAGCTATCCAACTCAGTTTGTTGTATAAGTAGTCGGGTTTCTGATATTTGACCACGCCGAAGAGAAGACAGGCCAAGTGAAGCTTGCGTCTTGATTTCATTTTAAGCGTGTGGTGTATATTCAAAAATGGAGTAACGTGGCTTCTGGCTGGTATTCCGTAACAGAATCGAGCACAGGCGTTTTGTACCCTTTGTATGAGCTGATCCGTACGAGCTAATAGGCGGGGGCCGTAGACTGTGTCTGCATAATTTAATCTAGACAAGACCAAGGTTTCTACCAGCTGTTCCCGTAATTTCTCTGATAAATAAGGCCTTATCTTGTAAAGAATTTTGAGACGATAAAAGCAGTTACGTACGGAGTCGGCTACATGTTTCTCATAACGAAGGGCGTTATCCATTACAAGGCCAAGATTCCGCGCTTCACTTACTCTCTCAATTTGTTCTCCCATTAGTCTTACGTCTATTGTTGCGGGTAATGTAGCCAGTCGCTGTCTTGTACCAAATATTATATATTTTGTTTTTATTGGGTTCAGTGACAGACAGTTCTCTTCAGACCAGATGGCAATTCTACGTAGGTCATCATTAATCTCCTTGACGGCCCTTTCGTATTCATTTGGTCTAAAGGATATGTACAACTGGACATCATCAGCATATATGTGGAACTTGCAGTACCGGAGGCATTTAACAATATCCGCGCAGTACAAAATAAAAAGTATTGGGCCTAATATTGAGCCCTGCGGGACTCCCCTGACTACAGCTGAAAGAGAAGAAGTAAGTGTAGTGCCGTCGTCAAAACGCAAATCCACATGTTGTTTTCTATTATTCAGATAGCTGCTGAACCATTCTATAGCGCTGGAGTCGAAACCATAATAAGCTAGCTTTGACAATAAAAGCGGAATGTTTATTGCATCAAAGGCGCGGGAGAAATCGAGCAAAACAAGTAAAGTACACATTCCCTGATCTTGGGCACATAATATATTGTCAGTGACATCCAGCAGGGCAGTAGCGGTACTGCGCTGCTTTCTAAAACCAGATTGTAAGTCTGGTAATATGTCATTTTCCTCCAAAAAACTTGTTACTTGGCCGCTGACGGCCTTCTCAAGTACTTTAGACAGGCATGGCAAAATGCTAATGGGGCGTAAGTCCTTGATTTCGGTAGGATTTGTGTTTTTTGGCAATGGTCTAACTGAGGCAATTTTCCATTGATCGGGAAACGTTGACGTTGCAATTGAACAGTTTATTATATCCGTTATTGTGTTTAACGTGTACGGCAGAGTCATATTAAGCATTTCCAAAGTAATGTTGTCGCAGCCTTCCGCGTTACTTTTCAAGCTTGACAAAATACGTGAGATGTCATTTTGGTCCACTGTAGTAATAGTGAAATTTGCGTTGCCATGTCTATGATTCGCATAATAAGATATCAGTGAGTCATTGGCTATGGGGTTCCCGGGAACTGTCAAAAAAGTACTATTTATTAGGTCAGGATCTGTAAAATGGGACGGAAGGTCTTGTCTGGGTCTAATAGGTGATAGGGTAGATTTGATATTTTTCCATAATTTTTTTGGATTTTTAATTTTATTATTTATATTATGTTTGAAGTACGCAATTTTTTCGCTATACAAAGAACTGATTACCAATGATTTTAACTCTTTGTAGTATTTTCTTTTTGAATCTGATTTCGTTTTCCTATAACTAGCAAGTGCTTCATCTCGTAAACGCATCATAACCTTGATTGTTTAATTATCTTCTTGCAAAAATGACCTCAATTAAAAGCTCTTGGGGATGTTGTTCAAATGGAAACGAAGATGTAAATGAACAGAATGTTACATGTATTAATTGTAATAAATTGTTTCATTTCTGCTGTCTGACTGTTCCGCCGATTGATAGTGGCTCTGATGAATATCGCAACTGGAAGTGTCAGGATTGTCTAAGTCTGCTTCCAAAATCGTCAAAGAAAGATTACACTCCGATACGTAATGTGTCTACCACCAGGGGTAATAAACGCCCGGCATTAAATTCGCCCCCAGAAGTCAGAACAGTAACTGCGGAGGAGGTGCGATCTATTGTGGAAGAAGTTGTTACGAAGCAGTTTGACGTAATACTCCAGGATTTTAAGAATACAATGACCAGTTTCATTAATACCCTGCTTGAACCTATCAAGAAAGAAGTGGAAGGGCTGAAGACTTCCCTCACATTTCACACAGAGTATTTCGATGACCTGAAAATAGAACATGTATCCATAAAAAACACCTTGAAATCACTAAATTCTGAAAATGCGCAATTAAAGAGCACTGTGGCAGACCTCTCATTGAAAATGAATAATCTCGAACAGCAAGCTAGGGCAAACAACCTAGAACTCCAGTGTCTGCCTGAGCACAAGCAGGAAAACTTGTTTAACTTAACAAAAAAACTGGGTTCAATAGTCGGATGTGACCTTAAGGACAATGATGTTGCACATGTTACTCGTATTGCTAAGCTTAACTCCTCAAGCCCCCGTCCAAGATCAGTAGTAGTCCAGTTATCGACCCCAAGGATACGCGATCAGCTTTTAGCAGCGGTCATAAATTACAACAAACAGAATAAGGATCACAAACTTAATAGCTCTGATTTCGGTATCGGTGGAAGTAAAACCCCAGTTTATGTGGTCGAGCATTTATCTGCAACCAATAAGGCCCTCCACGCAGCAACTAGGATTAAAGCAAGAGAATTTGGATATAAGTACGTTTGGGTACGAAACGGTAAAATCTACGTCAAGAAGGATGACAACGCAGAGCACCTACTAATAAAGAACTCTGATACTTTGAGCAAACTGATCTGATTCTTTAAGTTACAAACTTGTTTTTTTTTGTTGTCATGTATGTGTAGCTTTGTCTTTCTTAAATTCAATAGTTTGCAAATTTATTACCAGAACAGTCGAGGCCTGAGAACTAAAACTCACGCATTTTACCGTAATATTTGCTGCAACCAATATGATGTAATCATTCTCACGGAAACATGGCTTAATGACTCTGTGTTGAATGGAGAGCTGTTTGATGACAGGTATGTAGTTTATAGAAGGGATAGGGAGGTCTGTTCTCGAGGTCGTAGAGAGGGCGGTGGCGTCTTGATCGCTATTAGAAGTGATCTGAAATCCAAACGCATTCCAGAATGGGAAAGTAGTTGTGAGGATCTGTGGGTGACTATAGAAATGCCAGGATCACGCGCCATAAATCGTCTAGCTTTTTGTGCCGTATATCTACCACCCCCAGTGCGACGATCTTCCTTGGAATTATTTATGGGTAACTGTGGTTTGGTCTTTGAACAAATTAAAAATTCACACGTTAGTATTATTGGCGATTTCAACCTAGGCAACATTGACTGGAGAGCAGTTGATCACCTGTCTTTGAATTCAACTAGCTTAACGGATGCGTTTATTGATTTCGTCCATATTAATAAACTCTATCAATTGAATAATGTAACAAACAAGGCAGGTCGCACATTGGATTTGGTTCTTTCTACAAATTCATCAAGTAGTGTTATTGAGTGTATGAATCCCATAAGTATTGTTGACTGTCACCATCCGCCTATAGAAATTAATATGTGCTTTAATGAACAAATTGGATTACCTTATAATAAAGACTACAAAAAGTATAACTTTCATAAGGCTGATTATCAATCTATTCGTGAATATTTAAGAGAACAGAAATGGGATGAATTATTTCAGCAACCGAGAGATGTGAATGAAATGCTTGAAATCTTCTATGAAAACTTGAGGACGGCCATTGAAAGATATGTACCCATTCAATTACCTAAGTCTCAAAAATACCCACCGTGGTTCAATCGCAATTTAATAAAACTACTAAACAAGAAAAATAAAATTAGGCTGCGCTTCAAAAAATATAAAAATCCCTTGGATGCTATAGAACTAAAATATATAAGTAAGCAATGTGATATAATGGCAACTAAATGTTACAACGACTACATGATAAATCTAGAACAGGAGCTTCTGAAAAACCCTAAACTCTTTTGGTCATACGTTAAGACTAAAAGGGGTGGAACTAGTACATTTCCAAATACCATGTCAAAAGGTACCGAAAGCTCGTCAGATCCCACAGTTATATGTGAACTATTTTCATGTCATTTCTCCTCAGTGTACAGCCCAGATAGTATCTCTTCCGATGACCACAAGTCTGTTCAATTACAAATGCTAGAAATGCACAGCTTAAACTTTCATGAACTTTGTTTAGAACGTGATACCGTACATAGCAAATTAAAAAACCTTGATATTAACAAAGGTGCTGGTCCAGATGGTATCCCTCCCAAATTTATAGTAATGTGTTCGTCTGAATTAGCTCTTCCTCTTACATTAATTTATAACAAGTCATTATCTACTGGTACATTTCCTTCAAAATGGAAGATAGCAAAGGTCGTTCCCGTGCATAAATCTGACGCGAGGGAAAACATATCCAACTATAGACCTATATCTATTCTGTCAACATTCTCAAAAGTAATGGAATCATTAGTCTGCCCATATGTACAAAACCATCTTAAATTGTATCTGAGCGAAAATCAGCATGGGTTTGTACCTCGACGCTCCACCAGTACTAATTTGGTGCCATTCACTGAAATGTTGATAGCTGCATTAGATTCTGGACAGCAGGCTGATGTGATCTATACAGATTTTAGTAAAGCTTTCGATAAGGTATCGCATAATATTCTAATTTCAAAATTATACTCCTATGGAATCTCTGGTTTAATGTTGAGCTGGTTGAATTCTTATCTTAGGGACAGGTACTTTTTTGTAGTAGTCAATGGTTATCAGTCATGCCTCAGGGGTATTACCTCTGGTGTGCCTCAGGGTGCACATTTGGGTCCAGTATTGTTTAATTATTTTATCAATGATATCCCTGATTGTTTCCATCATTCTGAAGTGTTTATATACGCTGACGACTTAAAAGCAGTTAAAATTATAACTGGTACTGAAGACACAGAACAGCTCCAGAAAGATCTCGATAGGCTTGTTGATTGGTGTGAAAGGAATTGTATGTACCTAAATGCAAAAAAATGTTACCAGATGACATTTTCTAGAAAAACTCCTAAACATCTTGTTGCATCTGCTTACTGCATTAATGGCAACGCAATAAACGAAGCCGAAACCATGCGTGATCTTGGTGTAATATATGACAAAAAATTAACATTCGTACCTCATATAGACAACATAGCCAAAAGAGCATCCAAAATGATGGGATTTGTTCTGAGAACTTGTAGGACATTTAGCAGCAACAGGACTAAAATATTGCTGTACAATAGCCTTGTCCGGAGCATATTGGAATACTGTAGCGTGATATGGCGACCACACTACGCCGCACACTCTTTGCGTCTCGAGCGGATTCAAAAACGTTTTCTTTGGCACTTGGCATTTTCAAATGGCCTAGCAAAAAAAATACGTTCGTACAATGCTAGGTTGAAGCATTTCAGAATGAAATCCTTAGATGAGCGTCGAAAACTCAATGATGCTATATTTGCTTGTAAACTTTTCTCTCACAAAATTGACTCAGCTAAACTGCTGGCCCACTTTAAACTTCGTGTGCCTTGTAGAATTCCGCGTAGCCCAATAACACCCCTGTGCGCACCCCTGCGAAGAACGACCTTGGGCGCAAACTCTCCCTGCGCTAGGATTTGTAAGATTATCAATGGTTGTAGTGATATTCTTGATCTGCATTCTGACACCATTAACAAACAGAAGTCTATTCTCTCTGGCCTGACTGATTTCTGATTTAGGTCCTTAGATCTAATTACAAATTATTATTCCTGTTTAATTTTATAGTAAAATCATTGTTTTGTGTTTTCCGTTTATTGTTTAGTTTTAGTTTTTTCTGTTTTCTTTTATTTGATGCGTGAAATTGATGTAAGTATCTATAGATTCATGGAATTTACGTCTACATACATAATTATTGTAAATGCTGTGTTTACCTATAAGTAATTGTTACACTATTGCAATTATATTAGACTAGTAGTGTGTAAGATCTTGTTTCCTGTGTAAGCAATTGTTGGTGAACCTATTCAATAAAATAAAATAAAATAAAATTGTATCCGTAATCCAAGGGTACGACTTTTCCTTTATAAAATAAGACTTGAGAGGTGCGTGGGCGTCAAATAGTGAGATTATGTAACTGTTAAATGCCTGTACCATGTCGGTGACGTTGTTGAGTGTAGAAACAATTTCAAGGTTTAGAAGTAACAAGTCTGCAACAAAATTATCCATACATACGTTTTTAAGTGGTCTAGATTTTACTACAAACGGTTTAAATTTGTCACGCTTTATGTAAAACTCGCTAATAATAATAGAATGACCGTCAATTGAGGCCAGAGATTTTACCTCAGTATATTTTGCTCTTAGGTCGGTGCACAAGAGGTCAATGAGGGTTTCACTAGATCCTGTGAAGTGCGTAGGAGACGTGACTAACTGTGTAAGATTGAGACAATTTAAAAACTCATTTATTCTTTTAGTTTTAATTCCATTTTGGTCCAGTAAATTTACATTGAAATCGCCAAGCAATATATAATGATCACAGTTTGCCAGTGAGCTAAGAGAATTGGTCACAGCGTCCAGAAAGAGGACGAGGTCGAGCCATGGCGGGCGATACGCTGTACCTATGGCAATTTTCTTACCATTCAATGAAAGCGTAAGCCACATTTGTTCAATGGATTCGAACCTGGGATCAATGGCGCCAGACCAAGTACGCGCGCTCAGTCCCTTTCGCAGGTAAAAGCCAACACCCCCACCGCGACCCGAGCGCACACTTGCCGGCCGCGGCGTGTGGCGCAGACGATAGCCCGGTACCACCGGAGCGCGCCCCTCCTCCCCTGGCCGTAACCACGTCTCGTTAATAGCTAACACGTCAAAACCATATCTGTCGATTGCACCGATCAAATTGTCGTGGCCTGTACCTAATGAACCGGCATTAAGGAAACCTACTTTAAGTGATTTATCACGTATTGGCATCATTATAATAATAGTAAAGATCTTTTTCGTAATAAAGCAACAATAACATCCTAATAATATGTGCACATTTGTTTATAGTGGTTCCATAAAGCATTCGATTCGTTGCGATTGTATGTAAGTAATTAGTGTAGAAAAGAGATAGTATACAAATAATACGGTTAGTCAATGATACAGGTGTTTGAAAACGGTTAGTAATAGTCATTAATTTTATACATAATAATTTTGTATATAAGTGTTTTGTTATGAGGTGTAGATGAGTAATTTGTGTGTTGTTACAAAACTGGTTTACGTACTGTTCGCCGAGAGAGTGCGCCGCGAGACACACGTTAGCAGGTAAACAACAAAGAATAAAATAGTTAAAGAAACATAAAAAATCTTTTAAAACAATTTTTGCTAAATCTAAATTAAACAAATGCATGGTTCTAACTAAAAAAGCTAGTAGAAAGTGAAACAGAAACGGAAAAACAATACTATTTAGTTCCAACTTCGCTGCATCCCGGTGCCACACCAAAAACGCGCTGTATGTCAGCCATACGGCGAATATGACAAGCGGAGTCCCCAGGCTTGTATCGAGCAAGAATACGCCCCCTTTTTGCCCAGATGTATTGCCAACCAAGGCGACCGCCGACCTCACGGGCGGCCCGAAACAACTCCCGGTTAAATTTTGTCAGGCGCTCGTTCACGTAGAAGCGTGTCGCTGGGCCCGGCAGGTCAAGGTCTGCAGTAGTCATGCCGCGTCGGACTCGTGCTCCTTCCAGCAGCTCATCCCGCAGATCACGGCGCGCGAGCCGCACGACGAGGAAGCGCGGGCGGGTCTCCACCGGCGCCGTCGACTGCGTAGCGTTGATGCGCCTGCCTCCTACACGCTCAGCGCTCACTATATCGCGAGCTTCGATTTTTACGCCCATCTTGGACGCAACCAACATTACTGTGTGGGCAGGATTTTCGCCACTGGTCTCTGGAATGTTCGTGATCTGTATGTCGTTTGCGAGCAGCTCCTGATCTCGCTCATTCAGGTCACTCCGCAGTTGCGCAAGCACCTCGTCCACATCTGGCGAACCTTGGGCCTGAACCGGTTTATAGTTTTCTACAACTGTAACCCTCTCCTCCAAATTACTCAACCGGTCGTTCGTTGCCTTTACTGAGGACCTCAGTTGAGACAAATCATCCCGTAGCAGCTGGAATTCACTCCGTACTGTGCTCAGTAACTCTTCCTTGAACATCTTTAGCTCTTCCCTAAGAAGGTCCAAGCTAAATTCCTGAGTGACGTCCAAGGCCGTATTATTTATGGGGCTGGTGGTATCCATAAGGTTGACCAGGCTTTCCTCATGCGGGCCTGGTGTTAGTCCCCTAACTGGTGTCTCAGCCCTGTTGTCCCTTACCACGTCCCGTACCACGTAGTACGATTGCCTAAGTAGCCACTCCTGAATTAAAGACTACGGGTAGTACTATTAGGTATTCTGTGACTATGGTTAAGAATCAAATCCATACTTATACATAAACTAATACGTAAGACGTCTCAAGATGCTTGCGAGTATTTACATGTACCTTTTTCTAAATATTGATTTACTCTTAAAAATATTATAAAGGTACCTTTCGAAATTAAATCTTTTAAACATTACTTTAGTACACAGTTCAATGAAAAATGGTACAAGTCTAATGGCTAATCCAGCTCTTTGAAAATTGTTTCCAAATGCCTTCATCTTTTTCGATGGTACTTACAAAAATATTTCAATACATTTCTAAACTGAATGAGAGAAATAAGTAGGTACTCATATTTTTTTAAACATTAATCTTTTGTATCGATTTCAAGATATTACATGAATACAGCTGGATTATTAATAACCAATAAACTGTTATATAAGGCATTGCTGAAATGAGTAATTTTTAAATTATGATTTCTAATTACCGACAGTTAGGTACTGATTTATTGGAGTTTTTTTTTTTAATATTCCACAACTATCACACAACGCCATCTAGTCCCAAGCTAAGCAGAGCTTGTGTTATGGGTACTAACTACTAGACAACTGATAAACATCTATACATATAATAAAATAGTAGGAAAGTCAAAACTGTACATTGAATATTTTTTGAAAAGAATACTTGGGGTGTGATCTACAATCGATACCGAAGCCAAAAATATAGTTTTTAGAATTTTTGTCTGTTTGTCTGTTTGTCTGTTTGTCTGTTTGTCTGTTTGTCTGTATGTATGTCCGGGATAAACTCAAAAAGTACTGGACGGATTTGAATGATTTTTTTTTTGTTGTATAGGTATTAAGTCTGGCCAACACATAGGCTATAATTTATCTTGGAAACTTGAACACCTGGTGCAGAACTGCAACGGACCAGCTAAACTATAAGAGATACAAAAATGGTGCAATAGCAAAATTGTTCCGCGTGATGAGCACTTTCTGCTGAGGGAATAAATTTGAAGATCTGGAACACCTGATGTGGAACTCCAAGAGCCCAGCTACACTATAACATATACAGGAATGACGTCTTAGCAAAGTTGTTCACCCTGATGAGCACTTTCTGTTGACATAAATATTGAAGATCTGGAATACCTGATGTGGAACACCAAGAGCCCAGCTACACTATAACAAATACAGGAATGACGTCTTTGCAAAGTTGTTCGGCCTGACGAGCACTCTCTGTTGACGTATAAAAATTGAAAATCTTGAACACCTGATGTGGAACACCAAGAGCCCAGCTACACTATAACATATACAGGAATGACGTCTTTGCAAAGTTGTTCGGCCTGACGAGCACTCTCTGTTGACGTATAAAAATTGAAAATCTTGAACACCTGATGTGGAACACCAAGAGCCCAGCTACACTATAACATATACAGGAATGACGTCTTTGCAAAGTTGTTCATCCTGATGAGCACTCTCTGTTGACATATAGAAATTGAAGATCTGGAACACCTGATGTGGAACACCAAAAGCCCAGCTAAACTATAACATATATAGGAATAACGTCTTAGCAAGAGTTGCTCAATCTGATGAGCACTCTCTGTTGACGTATAAAAATTGAAGATCCGGAACACCTGTTGTGGAACTCCAAGAGCCCAGCTACAAAGGAATGACGTCTTAGCAAAGTTGTTCAGCCTGATGAGCAGTCTCTGTTGTACGTCACTAACAAAGTAAGACGCGTATTTTTTTTTGTTTTTGTTGTTTAAAATCCCATTTGACTAAGACAACACTGCAACACTCAACGTGTTCGTAGTCATGAAACTGTAACAAAGCAAAGGTGTTTCAGGATTGTAATGTAGTCGTCTTCCCCTGGAGGCGACGGCCCTCCACCGCGTCTATCGAGGCGGCATTGCCAGGAGAATGATCATCTCATCCGTACGCAAAATACGCGCATATGACGTGGAGTTGCAGATACCAGCCCGCTATACAATACAATACAATCGCCAGGATGAATCCCCGGAAAGAGCTCCGGCGCGATCACAGGGCAATATGGAGAGAGCGACTGTCGCAACCGAGTTCCGGGCACGCCCCAACCGCGGCGGTAAGACCCCTCTTTAAGGAGTGGCTGGATAGGCGTCACGGCGTCCCACCTGACCTACCACATGACGTAGGTCCTCACCGGACAAGAAGGTTTCGGGAGGTAGCTGTGTCGGATAGGGAAGGAAGAATCACCTGGGTGTCGCCACTGCGTGGATCGCCTGGAGGACACGGTGAAGCATACGGTGCTGGACTACCCGCTTGGGCACCGCCGCCGTGTCCTCACTACGACGATAATCGGTGACCTCTCGTGCTTAGTATTGGTCGAGGCCATGCTGCGGGGCGAGACAGAATGGGAAGCAGTTGCCTTCTTCTGCGAAGCAGTCATGCTAGCGAAGGAGGAGGCGGGACGCATGAGGGAGAGGACAATGTCCACCTCCAGCCCAGCCGCAGCGGTAGACGCCGATGGCGACAGACGTCGCTACACGATCTCCAGCCACTGTATAGGCGCGGCCATACGGGCGGCGAGTAAGAGTGCACGTTGTGTTCCACGTGATGTATTACCACGCCAAAAAAAATGTAATCGTCTGAATGTACCATGTCGAACAAAAAAGCCGTCGAGGCCGTGGACAGAACACTTTGAGACATTCGCCATGATGATAGACCCATGGACAATATCACGGTAGGTACTGTTCTCTGGAAAATTCCGGCAGACACTGCCCGTTGTAAAAAGAATTGATAAGTTACGTATTCGGAGTCCCGCCAAGTATTGTCATACACTTCAGGAAACTTCTTGGCTATGTGATCGTGCGATACTAAAAAAATGACCGAACCGCTGCAATAAATGAAAACATATTAGCCGAAATTGTTGGGAAGATGTGGTTTACACGTCATACAATAACGTCGTCAATCAGGATGATGCCAGCAACAACCCACTCGAGATTTTAAATTCATTAACTGCCTGTGATCCTCGAGCTCATAAAATAACCTAAAAGTAATAATAATGCTTCTAAGAAATCTAACTCCACCAAAATTGTGCAATGGAACGCGACTAATAGTTACTGCATTACACAGAAATTTAAGCGAAGCTGATATTCTCACCGGATGTGGCTCAGGGGAAACTGCATTGATACCGTGAATACCACTCATCTCCAACAATTTCCCTTTCCAGTTCAAACTCACACAATTCCCGGTAGCCGCTTACTTCGCGATGACCATAAATAAGTCCCAAGGAAGGAAGCTGATGTCGACCTAAGGTCCAACTGTTTTTCCCACGGCCAACTATATAACACATGCTCGCCTGTCAGTAATGCTGACCACCTTCTTATTTTAGCACCAGAGGGAAAAACTACCAATGTCGTATTATATAAAGTGTTGTGTCTGGAAGTTTTCATTTCATTTGCTTTAAAGTTTGTTATAGATTCTATAACAAACTTTAAAGTGGGACATCAGGTACCCTCACTTTCTTAACAAATTAAAAAGAGAATATTAGTATAGGTGCCATAAAACCAAATACAATGCGGACGAAGTCGCGGGCAACAGCTAGTACTTATATATTTCTAAATACATACATACATTATAAATAAATTACACCCAGACACAGAACAAATGATCGTGCTCATTACACAAACATTTGTCCTGCAATTCAGTTTTAAGTTATGATAAGGCAATTCAGTTTTATTTAATTGTCATCAATATAGACTATTTACTTATGTCCAGTGTTGATTTTGGTAATTTTCCCATAATATGCATATTTACGGGATTAAAAGTAGTAGTTAGTCAGTCATGGTTAATCCAAGCCATAAGTTTTAGGGTCGCGGGACTTTTCAGAGACATGAGACTGTGCGGGATCGCGGGTCCTTCCGGGGTCGCGGTACTTTCTTAAAATATCACTGTGTATGTTTATTCAGCAAGACTTTGACAGTGCTTTCTGCTCCAACTGCCGTGGGAAGGCTGATTTAAAAAAAAAGCTATCAGTGTGCCATATTTCATCTAAATCCGTTCAGTAATTTTAACCAATAAGACGCCAATCTTTTTTTTTCATCTTGGTAAAATCAACAAACGAGTCCTACCCAGGAGGGACTGTCTGACTCGTACTGACTAAAATCCACGGTGTCCTTCATCCCCATCCAAGTAGGTACTGACCGCGCCCGATGTTACTTAACTTTGGCGATCGGACGAGAACCGGTTGTATATTCAACTTAATATGGATGTTGGTAAGACACCAATCTTAACAAACTTAAGTAAGATTTCTATGATCAGAGAGATACTACAATGGTTTCTTTGCCTAAGCACATAATTGGAATAATTAGGTACTACAATTTTGGAATAGCAAATAATTTCTAAGTATTGCCCTAATTACATAGCTTCCAATTGCCCGTGAAACCGCCCTTTGAACGTACCTTACCGTGTTTTCAACGAGATATATCGAGCGGATTTTCATCAGCCAGGCAATTCGTGTTCATCGGCAGTTTTATTAGAAAACTTCATAATAAAAGAGTGTATCCTCGCGTGGCAGGGTGCACTTTATTGTGCCGCGTGGTTGCAACCACAAATACACTGACATATACAATAAAAGTTCCATAAAAAAAACTGACGAATTCTTAGTATTGTAGTTATATTATGTGTTACAAAGTGAAGATGTTGCATAATTTGAACGCAAATACGAGATTTTTTAATCCGATTAAGAGCCTATGCACACCACGTTTTTTAAACGCGCCGGTGCAGCGCGTAAAAGTAGCGCGCTGCACCGGCACGTCGACGGCGCGTTTTCATCAGAGCAGTTTGTTGTCATTTGTTATAGGCTGTTGCGTGCGCATCGCGTCTGCATCGCGTCAAACGCGCTATACCACCGCGTTTAAAAAACGTGGTGTGTATAGGCTCTAACATGTTGAATTTAGGAATTTTCCAAAAAGAAAACAGCAGAGTGAATTTGGAGTATGGGTAGATATCCAATAGAGCGCCCTGTTTTTTTGGGGGTTGTCAAATCGTCAAAAGGAGGACTATCCTGCCCTGGGTGGAACGAAAAGGATTGTCAGACTCTTACTGACAAAATTCCACCCTGGGGCTGGGGGGGTATTACAACGTCTTCAGGCTTGTTCCGGCTAGTGAACGTGACAGAACCATACATGTCGTCTAGTGCCATCTCGGTCACTCACCGGAGCAAGCCTGGTTTTAAGACGTTGTAATACCACTCCTGTTCCTTCAGTTGCCCTTTACGTTTCAGGTGCACGGTACCCTGCTTAGTCAGTCCCGCGACCCAGAGTTCCCTAAAACATTAAATGACTTTTATAGTTATCGTGTTCATCATCATGGAATTATACTGCTCCCTGCATTTTAGTTACTCAATATTTGAATACCTAACTAAAGTTTGAATCCTAGAACATTTTTCAGTGATACACACATACACACGTCTAAAAAGTTAGTTAGCACTAGCATAGGCAGTTTTTTTTTAATCTTATGTAAAAAAAAATATGTATATACCTATTATATACCGTGGAATGGGGTTAGTTTGATTCACGGGGTAACATTGATAAAAACTTTATATTTTTTTAAAACAGGAATTGTTTAATTTCTGAACGCAACCGAAAAATTTCGTCTTTTGCATTGGCAGCACTGTGTGTCACTCTTTGACATTGCCCAAGCGCTGCACGTACAAACAGATCACTACCGGAGATTTTCATAAAAAACTGTGAGTATTGTGTTTAAAGTATTTTAGGGGTTAAAATAACTTCCACGGTACCAGATTGGATATGCAAGTTGCTAGAAAAAATGATAGTTTATGTTGTTATGTGTTTAATTAGCTTGAGAAAGAAGTTGTTTTTGTATTTTAACCTCCAAAATTTCATTCAGTGGTGGTTTATTTTCTATACGGGGTGTCATTGATCACAGGCATGGGGTTACCTTGGTCATTGATCAATCTCACCCCATGACATTTTTAACATATATTATCAATATATTTGCAATGATGGCTGCTTTATATGATTTTTTTTTACTTTCAGCGCTATGCCAAGAACATATATGAAGCGTTTAGGCGCTCGCGCCTATCGGAATTCTAATGAAGACGTGTTAGAACGAGCAGTAGCTAGTAGTGATTTTTTTCTATTTTTACTTAACATTTAAGATTTTGACTGATTAATGTTCCTAATTATGTTTTTACAATTAATATATCTCAATGAAACGTTAAAATAAAGGTGATTTTTCAAAAAGTTTTTTTTGCCTTGATCAATGTCACCCCAAAACTTTAAAAAAATTAATATCTTTTTTTACACTTAGCCGATTTTTTTTGTTCTTTCGAAATAATAACGTTTAAAGGGGTTACTATCATTTGCCGTGAAAATATTAGGGGGTATCAAAGTAACCCCACTTACGGTTTAACATTGACCACTCACATTTATATTTTTCATCGACATATTATTTATTTAAAATAGAATCTAATTCATTGTATCGATTGTATAGTAAAAACCGATATTCCAATTTTTTTTTCGTCTTCGGTACCTTTGTATTTTAGAAAATACAGCCCTTTGAATTTTTAAATTGATCAATGACACCCCATTCCACGGTAATAATTTTTAAATAAAGAATCTAAAAAGAACAAGAAATCATAATATAATCTACCGTAACATGAAAAACGATTTTTCAAAGTTTACGTTCTTTACGTTTTTTTTTTAAAGTGATCTCGTTCCAAGAAAATTAGGTACTACCTACCGTTCAAGTCTTCAACATCCCAAGCACGCAAAAAGAAACAAATGAAACCGGCCAGATTCAAAGGCGCTGATCCATTTTTAAAAAGCCACATTTGCAAGTGGACCCTATACATTTATGTTCAGCAGTTCCTTTTATAGTGAGCCAGTGTATTGGAAATAGTTGCGGTATCTACCGAGCATTAACCCTTGTTAAACATAGACCCTTCTCAGTTTCCGAATGGCATGATCTTCCAGGCGCCATGCAAATATACTATTGTGAGTTCCTTTCTTATACGCAGCTTATGGAGAATTTCTTCCGGATAGCGTGAATTTTTCCTCGTTTATTTACAGATATCATTGAGTATTTTATTTGAATAGATTTCAAGTACTCTTGTTCCGTTTTCATTCTGATTTTATTCGATTTTTTGCTGGTGTTTGTAGGTGTATTAATCCATGCTATTATAGCATGTAAATACACTGATTGTAAACATTTTGATTTCATTACAACTTGTCTTTATCTGCCCCCAAAAATAAACATAAAAATAAGTTATCTTTATTTATCGTTTTTGCAGAATACCTAATAAAAAATGTAAATATTAAAAAAAAAGGAAAAGGGTTTATCAATCCGCAACACTATGACACATTTGACATGACTTAAAAAGGTTCAACACGACCTACTTTTGTGCATTAACTAAAGAGGAAGTCAATTGAAGTAAAAAGTCAACAATGTACAGGGTGTGACGAAAATGTACAATTTCGTCTGCATTCAAAAAAAAAATCCGCTTTCGTGACTCGGTTTTCGTTTTCCCAATTATAAAATATGACTGTGTTTTTTTTTTATTACCGGTGCATTGTGTCGCAAGGACATATGTAAATTACGTGTAAAACAGATAATTTATCATTCTTTTTTTAGATTTCTGTAGCCAAATGGCTAAAAACGAAACCCTCATGGATTCATCATGTCTGTCTGTCCGCCCGTATGTCACAGCCACTTTTTTCCGAAACTATAAGAACTAATAGGGTAAAGGGAGATTATTTGGTGAGACAGGCAACTCAGTGATAGTCTTAAAAGTCTCTCAAAACGTTACCTATGCATGCAGTAATACGAAATGATGCAACTAGTTCACCAATAAAGTGGACAAGATGTAGTGATACATCATTTCGCATTACAGCATGCATAGGTAACGTTTGGAGAGACTTTTAAGACTCTATCACTGAGTTGCCTGGTCTCACCAAATAATCTCCCTTTACCTTACTGTTGAAACTTGGTAAGTAAATGTATTTCGTGAACCGCATTAAGATTTTTATCAAACCATACGTGTGGGATACCTATGGATACTTTAATAGGTCTTGAGAAATGATATTGAGGTTTCTAATTTTTTTTTAAATCTTTAACTAGATAATTACTTAAAATAAAGCAGTCCGGACCGCGTACTAGTTGCCTGCTCTTACTTTACATGTTCTAATCCGTTGTTCACAGTCCGAAAAGAGCTTCAGTTAACTAGATTCAAAGGCACCTCAAAGGGTAACGAAGAAATAGGGTGGACTGTCATAAAACTCTGACAGTCCCTTCCGCTCCCCCAGGGTGGGAAGACTCCTTTGATATAACCTTAAAAAAGGCATTGTTATAAAGAAATCTTGCTGTTTTCATAAATGACACAAAACAGAACGCTGTAATCGTTTCACTTTTCTTTGTAACTAGAAGTTTATGCTCATCGGATCGATCTAGTTAATATTCGATGGTACCAACTTATTTCCATTTACTTGCATCACATTGTTAGACAAGAATGTTTTTAACGTTCAGAAACCATAATACATTCGGTATTTGCGAAAATACGCAAGCAACAACAAAGCACACTATGTATTGACGCTATAAAACTATCACCTATTCCCCTTATCAGAAATATAGCTTAGAATATATAAACATAAAGCCAGTACACCATAACTCTAAATCTCTAACCAAAGTCCGACCGTATTCACGACACAATCGACACGTAAATTCTTAAGAAAATATCAAGTCCAAACTCGGACGAACAACGATTCAAAGCGGGGGCTGGCCGGCTCTGCAGCGTTACACGGTCCTACACACAGGGGGTTGTATATTACAGCGAGGTCGCGACTTTATCTCAGTTTCCGCCCGAGCTGCGTTCACTGGCGATAGAGTGAAAATAGTGGCACAATAAAACAGGGCTCGCCAACTATCGGGTCCGGAGAGAGCCCACTCCTTATCGGAAAACGGTTACCGTGATTCATTGTGTAGGTACTCTATTTACTTACAGTCTTACAGATCTCTTAGTTCGCTGCAACCTGCAACTTTTGTGGCACTTTTTAATCAAGTTGTAGGATTAGTGACTTGTTTCTGTTGTTGTACAAAAATAACCTTCTTTTGTTTCTTGTTTGCTGTGGCAACTGAGATGTCTCAACGTATGATAAGGCCACATCCTATGCAAATATTTGCATGTTATTTGTTCTTACCGAACGGCATCATTGGGATCTTGTTATATCAGTTGATGTTTATTTACTTGCAAACCCATCGCCCATTCATTATTTAATAAATTTTCCAATTTCTAATACAAATAAACTGCCATCTTTCAAACAATTTGCAAACAAAACCGACGAGGCGGTATGGTAATTTCTAAATGTAAAGTGAGTAATCAATACATCAAGAGCGACAGAAGCCAAATGAAAATGGAAATGGATTCAGGCCAGGAAATGAAAATAGATTTTGAATTGAACGTGCCGAAATCAAACAGTGCTCAATTTCAGCCCGCTTGGTGTTTCAGCGGTTGGTGTAGCCAGAAAATACTAGTGAACAAATAAAATGCAACGTTAAATGGTGTACCCAACTGCGGTTATAAACTCTTTTCTATAAAGCGAAAGTAAATCAATCGGGAGATAAGACGTGAAGTTAAAATCCGCCAACAACCCGATACAAGAGAGCAGAGCAAACGGAATACGTAAGGTTGCATTATGCGCTGATACACTGACCGTTGCCCCGAGGGCACTGCATGATTTTATAATATTAAAGCAAGAAGTAATGTTCCTATGCAACGATTTGATGTTAAGCTTGAGACTAACCACCTAACTATCAAAAGTTTCCTAATGAGAAGGGAATTTCCCCCGAAAATTCCATAGACCATTGTCCACGTACAGCTCCAGTCGTATTATCATTCCAGCAAACAGTGATTGTCATTTCAGGCGATCTCCAGAGATTTTGGGTATTAATAAACACCTTATTATGTGGCTAATACTATAGAATATTTCGTCGGAATTCGGCTTAACGAGAAACAAGTCCAGGTCCCCCGTGTCTCCACAATTGTACCCGGTTATTGAGACTGGACTCAATGAGGCGAGCTCATCTAGTTTGTGGATGGAGTAAACGAACCCAACGAAATATTCAATTTCGCGTCCCCGAGCGACGATGCCTTTTACATTTTATTAAACTACTGTTTAATGCAAAGCACACCCCCTCCTTCATAACGTCGTGTGTGATGTCAACTATATGCTTTTGTCTATGAACGTCAACGGTTCCGGGAGTCGGGGTGTGTTATTCTTGTCATATTGTGTCGGTTCTAAAGCGTTGCGCTGTTTCAATATGAGCTTGCACTTCTTTATTTGAATTGTAACCGTTATTATAACGGTTTTCCTTCTATTTATACACATTTTGTGCAGTTTTATTAAAACGGAACCGAAATAACCCTAACGTGACCCAAATGGTTTTCCAAATGAAATAGCTCCTTACTTTGATCGCTAAACCGGTCAGTACTTCACATATTTCGCTATAATCCCACATAAATGGTTTTTGGTCCGTCAATCATAAACGATGGAGCAGCATAAAATAATCAATTGGAATTAGATTATTTCGATTTAGGGATGGCCGCATATGCGTGCGGTGATGCGCTAGACCACAAACCGCAGTCCATTTGCAAATAGCTCCCGATCCTGGCAAACACTTGAATTAAATCATTGAGTGCTCGTCAACCATCGATTAGGTTATACTGCAACTATATCGTTTGTAACTGTGACACTAAACGAATTTGTATAATAAAATAAAATCTAAATTCTAAATAATAAAATCTAAATTCTAACTAGTTATTATAAATGCGAAATTAAGTTCGTTTATTACGTTTTAACGTTTAGACCAATGAAACGATCATTCTGTGCCCTTATCACGAGTTTTCACTATTTTACTTTACAGCGTCTTTCCAGTATTTACAGCGTTTCTTGTATGGAAAAATGGAACAGCGCCTCTGGTGTGCGAAGAAGGAACTATTTTTTTTCTTGTTTGTCAATTTGAAAATGTCAAAGTTCCAGTTTACTTTCCGTCAGAATAACAGAAAACTCATGCTATGGCATCTGAGGCTTTATCATGATAAATACTGAAAAGACGCTGTAAAGTAAAATAGTGAAAACTCGTGATAAGGAGGTAGAATAATTTTCGAGTTAATCACCGGCAAACCCGTAAGCAACAGCTAGTTTGGTATATTTTAGAAACAAAATATACCTTTTTCAGATGACATTTTGTTGCATACAATGTCATCTCCTGTTTGAAATGACACACATACGCGCAGCCACTAAAACAGAAACACATAAAGCCCGTTTGCACTTGCGAATTACTAAAAATCTGAGTACATTGTTGTGTAAGGTCTCAGTTGGAATTCCGCGAAGCCTTTGTTACGCTGTGCAATAAAATATTTCATTACTGTGCGAAACATCCCGCCGTACCGCGTCGGAACGCGTCCTGCCGCATCCTACCGCACCGCCTGACGCTTCCTACCGCACCACTTGCCGCCGGCAACTTCGAAATTTCTTTTTTTATAGTGACGCGCTTGCATTCCGATGTGAGCGGGATATTAATATAAAAAGTTCAGTAGTTTAATGCGGGAGTGAATATCACGTTTTAATGGGTGGATTTTAGTTCCTTTAGAATTTTGTTTCATCTTCAATCATTTCTATAATTCTGATTAAATATTATGTTTGTGGCTTTATTGTAAGCTTTTGTGTCAGTTTCTTCATCTCAAAAAACGTGCAGGTATTTCAAATGCTATGGTATTTTATCGTAGGTATTTCCTTTTTATGTAGTTTTGATTTTAGTCAAAAGAGCATAAGAAAAGAAGTACTTTGATCAATGATATTCTAATATACAGATATGTTATACGCTTACAAAACAACAGCAAAAACTGTTCCGCGCCGAGCGCGGACTTTTTTTTATCTAGACACGCGGGAGCGTGGCCAGCCAAAGCAAGGCGCGCTCACAATGTGTAATATTACACGAACCATTTGGAGGCACTTTTTAGCCCCTCATAACTCAAAAACTATTTAACCTAGACTTGTCAAATTTGGCACATATATTGAGACTGGCGAGATAGATATGTGTTCCAAATTTTATAAACATATCTCAAACAGTTATTTAGTTATTAACGACCAAAAATCGTCATTTTTATGACTGACCTATAGATCAAAACTATATCCCAGTTCCAGATGACCTAGAAAGTTCAAATTTGGCATGCAGATAGGTAATTACGTGTATACAAAGGAAAAAATCAGAAACTGGCAATTTTTTATCATTTTACTATAATTTTCACTTAACTTATAATTAGTGCCTGTAAATCTCTACATGTGGATTTTAAGATCTTTACGTGAATATTTATCGAGTTAAATACCACCCTTAATTTTTTTAATGCAAATATTCCCGTTTTTGTACTTAAAAATAAGAATTATAGTAGGTTTTGGTATTTATTACGCGTAACTAACCGTATTCATCAACCAGTAGCGCCATCTATTATCATATTCAGGAACTCCTGCACCAGCCACGAAATCAATGAAGAATTGATTTATTCAACAGAACACTAGATGGCGTTGCTCAATTAGTGCCGAAACTCTATTTGTGAAATGTAGATTTTTATGATCTTTACGTGAATATATAACGAGTTAAACACCACCCTAATTTTTTTAATTCAAATATTCCCAATTTTGTACTTCTAATTATTAATAATTTATAGTTGATGTTCGTATTTATTACGCGTAACTAACCGTATTCTACAAACGCTAGTGCCACCTTTTATCATTTTCAGAAACTCACTGCACCACGCACTAAATCAATGAAGGATTGATTTATTCAGTAACACTAGATGGCATTGCTTAATAAAGTGCCTAAACTCTATTTGTGAAATGTGGATTTGATGATCTTTACGTGAATATATAACGAGTTAAACACCACCCTAATTTTTTAAAATCCATGTAATCCCGTCTTTGTACTTATTATTAAGAATAGTTGATTTTCGTATTTATTACACGTAAGTAACCGTATTCCATAACACCTAGCACCCACTAGATGGCGTTTTTCAATTACGTCACGATCCTGAATCGCGGTGTTAAGATGGGCAGGCGATTAGTATAAGGTTTAGTGTACATGGAATTTTTAAATGTTTGTTGCCCTGGCTGGAGGCCTTAAATTCTTAAGGCATCCACAGAAAAGTCCGGTTGAGCACGAGCAGTACACAACCTATTAGAGGTTGACCTGCGAGATGCCATACACAAAAAAAAAAAAAAATTAAATGATGTTATTAATGCGACTTGTTGGTATTAAATCCTTGTCCGAAAAAACCGAACTTCCCTTCTTGCCGGCAAAGAACGGTGTCCCGTGTCTAGCATCCCCTACAGTAATTAACTGGCATTTAATATTATTTATTGTTTCAATATTTAGCGATCAATAGTGTAAGATCATTATTTATGTATGTATGTACAAAAAGTAATGATATCCCATCAAAAACATAAATGTGAAATGAGAGCCAAAGCCAAGCACAATAGTTTAATATTATGCCTTGGTTGTTGACTTCAACGAAAAAGAAGTGAAATCTAAATGGGTGCCAAGTTCAATGGTCAGTTCTGAAATTTATTTAAAACAACATAAACTATATTTCTTTTTATAACTAAGGATCATACATTGTAGCCTAATTTCTTGCTTGGCTAGTTCTCATATACGAATTGTTCGATGGTTAGTACTACCAGCAAGCCAAATTTTCGGAATAATAAAATAAAACTGAGAAGTTACAGGTTTAGAAATTATGAAGGTTATAATATAATTCGTATTTTTTGAGAAATAGCCAAGTCAGAAATTAGGCTACAATGTATGATCCTTAGTTATAAAAAGAAATATAGTTTATGTTGTTTTAAATAAATTTCAGAACTGACCATTGAACTTGGCACCCATTTAGATTTCACTTCTTTTTCGTTGAAGTCAACAACCAAGGCATAATATTAAACTATTGTGCTTGGCTTTGGCTCTCATTTCACATTTATGTTTTTGATGGGATTCAAACATTACATTTCACTACAAGTAAAAAGGATAGCTTGATAAAACGCAATAATAAAAAAAGTGACAGCTAGATAACAAACAGCGCTACGCCACCCACGCGTCATCAATCCCCCCGCACCGCCCCGCACGTCGGCATCACCTTGTCGTTCTTACGACATCAGAATATTACGAAAATAATTGAAATATATTAATAAATCGAAGTATATTGCTTACTTACGTGTGGTATGAGATCCCGTGTGTTTTATTAATTTTTTTATCATGATTGGTACACTTCATAAATACACACGATGGCATTTTTGATGACAATTACGTAGCAGCGCGCAACGTGTTACTCGTAGTCGTGCGAGACACAGACTAAAGCCTTTGTCAAACAGGCAGGCGAAAGCGAGGCGATCCGATTCCGATCCGATTCCGAGGCGAATGCGAAGCGAAAGGAGACGTCAAACTGGGTGCAGCGAACCGACGTTTTGTATGAAGCCGGTACCGAATATATAGCGATCCGAAGGCGAAGCGGAGCGTTTTTGTTACGTCATGTATGGAAATATGAAGCGATATCGCGCCGAAACTGAAGTCGTCAGAGACCACGTCAAACAGAAAGGCGTGCCCGCGAAGCGAGGCGTGACAGTTGTATTAGCTGGCTTTAAATGAACGACGTCAAACAGAGCAAATACGGGAAAGCGAGACCGAAGCGTGCACGTTGTTTGTGTTGCCAGATTTTTCTTTTTCTTCATTATATTTCTTGTAAAACATCGATAATTTATTGAGAAATTTCATAGAGAAAACTGTTTGAATTCTTTTTATTAGATAAGGTACGCTAATTGATGAAAACGACTCAGTTTTTTTAAGTTTTCTTCGCGTGGTACAGACGTCAGCAAATTAACCTACAATATTACACAATTGGCATCGGCTGGCTTTTGCCTGGTCCACTAAAACGCCAGCTGATGTCATCTCTGGTTACCACTGTTAAAAATGCAGTTGAAGTGGTAAATGCTGTATATTTTACGCCTTTTGAGGGTCCCAGCAACCACAGCAAATGCGACAGCACAGCCCACTGTGCTTGCATATAAAATAGCGCAACGGTTTAGACAAAAATACCGCCACACACCAAAGGCCCACCCGCCTACCGTTATCCCAACGTCATGTCATCTGGTCTCTTCCCATCGTCACGAACTGAGCCGTTAGGTTTTAAACCCGTTGGTAAGTCGGCGCTGGCTGGTAGTGGCCCTTTTGCAACCCTCTAATATAAAAATACTTAATAGGTGTGGGTACTATGTAAAAATAAATACAACATTTTTTAAATTGTTTTTTTAATCATCTTTATCAACAATATCGAGGAATCCTGCCCATACAGTAATATTTTGGTAATGTCTAAAACATTACCATACTATTTTTTGGCAATAATTATATCTCTTGAAGTATTGAACTGAATAGTTTTAACTTTGTTATGACAATCGCGTTGTTTCCAAATAGGTCATTCTCCAAGAATCAATTGATTAATAAATTGTAAGGTATCGTGTGGCAGTGTTGCAATAAATCATCTTCCTCCATTAAACTCTCCGTTCGACTAGGGTACTTTTACCAGAGGTATGACTCTCGTCTTATTCCATGTCCTCATCTTCAACACAAATACTGATACTGATTAGAGCGAAGCTTCTATGCAGCTTGGAGAGGCATAACAAAGTGTTTACTGAATTTGTCATCTATATTCGTATCTCTTCAAAGTTAGAGGCTTTTTCTAGGTAAGCTCGCTCCTTCGTAGGCATTGCCTCAGTCACCTTTGCCTAGCTATGCTTTTCTCAATAAGAAATCACATCGCTGGATCCACGATGTGTTTTTCGACGTGACACGACGACTCTCACCGTTCACACCTCACGATTGGATAAGGATTTAACTGATAAAACCTTTCATAAATAAAAAGTTTTGATAAGCTTAAAATTTACATAATACTCGTGTTTTAGACTTATTAGTGACAGCACTAATGACAAACAAAATTAAGAGTAATACATTCATAGACAAAATGAGTAAGAAGTTTCTATATCATTCTGCGGCACTTATACAGTGTGTCCGGGCACGAGTTAGCGATATTTGAAGGGGATATTCTAGGCTGAATTTCATCGACAAAAATGCTTTAAAAAAAATTCTTACTCCAATACTTCGCGAATGGCAGCCATTTTAATTTTTTAATCCGTCGAACTGGGGTGTGTACAATAAAATGCAAATATCTTGGAATCCAAGAGACCTACATTCATGAAAATGACTTTATTGCAAAGTTAAACGTTGAGGCTTATTAAAAACTTACGAAAATTTTCTAAATAATATGTAAAAGTAAAAATAACCAAAAAACATGGGCAAACACGAAATTGTACACAAAAATTACTGAATAATTTCACATTTTTAACTCTAGCTCGATAAGTACCCCTGAATTTTGATAAGATTTTTGTATTTCATTAAAAGTGTTTGAGTCAGGCTATAAAATGATATCAAAATGATCACTCTACGTTAAGCATCTTAGGAGTTATTCTCACTTGAACATCAGCCTTCCTTAGCGCACGTACCCCAATATTACAGGTGTCGCATTCTTTGGGCGAGCTAAATCGTTCCAACGAATATTTATCAGCTGGCATTATTGAACACCATAATCCATAAACTGAAATGGTACATTTTTTTATTTTATGAAACCACTTCTTGGAATTATTGCTGCGGGGCGAGACGGAAGGGTGATGTTCAAGTGAGAATAACTCCTAAGATACTTAACGTAGAGTGATAATTTTGATACCATTTTATAGCCTATCTCAAACACTTTTAATTTAATGCAAAAAGCCTAGCAAAATTCAGGGGTACTTATCGAGCTAGAGTTAAAAATGTGAAATTATTCAGTCATTTTTGTGTACAATTTCGTGTTTGCCCATGTTTTTTGGTTATTTTTACATATTATTTAGAAAATTTTCGTAAGTTTTTGATAAGCCTCAACGTTTAACTTTGCAATAAAGTCATTTGCATGAATGTAGGTCCCTTGGATTTAAAGATATTTGAATTTTATTGTACACATCCCAGTTCGACAGATCAAAAAATTAAAATGGCTGCCATTCGCGAAGTTTTGGAGTAAGAATTTTTTTTAAAGCATTTTTGTCGATGAAAAAGAGCCTAGAATATCCCCTTCAAATATCGCTAACCCGTGCCCGGACACACTGTATAATAACAAATATTTGTTAAACTTCCTTAAAGTCCATGTGGACTTTAAGGAAACTAGGCCTAGCTGTAGAAATAATTACCTACGCTCCACTGCAGCATAAGGGTTGTAACACTTAATGTTTTTGAAACTGAACTGTATTTATTAAAACATCTGTGTTCTGTAGTGATCAAACAATCGAGTTAAAATAACTAGTTTACAATTAATAGGTAATCTCATGACTTCGGTTAGTACCAGTAAAAGATTTATAACTCGGAACAGTTTAATATTAATATACACAACGAGCGTAACCTTTATAAAGTTTAGGCGTGAGTCACATTTCATTTACATTTTGACAACACTATCGGCTATAACACCCTTGAAAACAGTGAACGAAGAAAACATAGAAGCATTCCTAGAGCCCAATAATGACCCAACGCAGATCGTGCCTCGGTAGGCGGGGCTTATCAATCGTGCCTCGGAGGAGTTTAGTTCGGCTGTGACGGCACATGTCGTTGTTCGTATTTTTATTCAGTTCAAAACTATAAAATATGCCTTCTTGCGCAGTGAAATGGTGTATAAATCGATCTCATCTTCATAATAAAAATACTGGAATTAGTTATCACCTGTAAGTAGCCCTTAGACTACTAAATTATTTTTATATTAATTATAAACATGGATCAATTTTTTTCTATGGGGATGGTGTTATGCCCGATGGACTAAGTAAATTAATGTTGAATGTTTGAAGTAAAATATGTTTGAGTTTTCTTTTTGCTACATTACAAAACACTCTGCTCCTTTGACAGATTTCCACAAGATAAAAATCTCAAAGAACAATGGACGAGATCAGTTCGCTTGGAGAGACAGGAAAACGACTGGTCCCCAAGCAAAACAACAATTATCTGTTCAGTTCATTTTCAAGATGACGATTTTTATATGACGAAAAAAGGATACCAGAAGCTCAAAACAAACGCTATTCCAATTTGTACGGTGAGTATAATAATTTAATGTTTAAAATATGCGAAGTATTTGATATAGCTTGATTAATAATTTATTTTACTTAGTTTTAATAAGTTCATGTTTTAATTTCAGATGGTATTGTGTAGTTCCACACTCAAAAAATTAAATCATAAGGAGAGACAACACAACAATGTGCTTACTATAACCCCGTTAGAAAAACTGCATACAAACAAAGAAAATGTTACTGTGAAACCTAATCCTCGTTTGGTAAGTTGTTAAAGTAATTGACTGAAATATGAATCAGAATCATTCTTCGATGGCATTTTAAAATTCCTATTTTTATCTTTTAGGTCTCTTGTCCAAGCTGTGGGTGTAAGTTTAATTTGTTTGCTGATTCTGCTGCAGAAGATCCGCTTGGGATACAAATACAACCATCGGTATTCGAAGTAACAGAACCGAAAGCCGATTCAAACTTTCCAGACAGACCTGCTACACCTTTAAACATTCCTTCCTCCGATGTTGAATCCATTTTAAATACTCCAAAAACTCACAAATTTAAACTACAAATAAAAAAACAGAAATTGCTTTCTGATAAGAGATTATCAAAGATTAGGAGTCTAAAGAGAAGAAACGACAGATTGTTTAAAAAAAAAAAAACAATAAAAGAAATCATTACAGCTCTCAAAAAAAATAAGTTTGTGGACACCAGTGCTCAAACGTCACTTGCTGATGTTGCGAGTAATATTTGTTCACTCATTAAAAAAAAACAAAACGATAATGGGCGAAAAACCATTCTTAAATTCACGCCAGTGGTCAAAAAATTTGCTTTAACCCTCAACTACTACTCCCCATCTGGTTACAAGTTCGTTCGTAGACAATTTCAGTCTTGCTTGCCACATCCCTCCACCTTATCCAAATGGTATCAGGTCATTGATGCCAACCCTGGCTTCACCGAAGAAGCTTTTAGAGCACTGCGCTCTAAATTTGCCCAAAGTGACAAAAGACTTGCTTGTCTAATGGTCGACGAAATGGCCATACGACATCAAAAAACATTTAACGGGAAGGAATTTGAGGGTCTTGTGACATTTGGACCAAGCGATGAAATTGCTAACCAAGTCTACGTTTTAATGTTGGTCTCATTAAATGATTCATTCAAATTGCCGTTGGGCTATTTTTTCATTAAAGGAATGTCTGCAGAACAAAGGGCTAACATTATTAAAATGTGTCTTAAAATGTGTCACGAAGTAGGCGCAGACGTAGTTAGCCTGACCTTTGATGGATGTGCAGCTAACCTGGCTACTGCCAAATTGCTCGGGTGTCAGTTTGAGGACCCGACTAACATGAAAATTTTTTTTAGTCACCCAGCAAATGGTAGAAAAGTAGTGGTATTTCTCGACCCCTGCCATATGTTGAAACTTGTTAGAAATACCTTCGAATCAAAAAAGGAGTTCGTCGACGAAAATGAAGACTCTGTGCAGTGGTATTTCCTGCAGAAGTTAAAACAAGTGCAAGACAATCTAGGGCTTCATTTTGCTAACAAACTGACGGAGAGGCATCTAAATTTTCGTAATAATATTATGAACGTCAAATTGGCTACACAACTTCTGAGCAATAGTGTCGCTAAAGCCTTAGAATTGTGTTCAGAAAAACTTAATTTGCCCGAATTTGAAGGTGTCTCACCAACGGTGAAGTTCCTGCAAATTATGAATAATCTATTTGACGTTCTGAATACAAGTTCGCTAAATAATAAAGGTTATAAGCATCCAATATCCCTAAAAGATAAAGACTTTTTCCTCAATTTCCTTGATGAAGCTAAGGCTTACATAATAGGATTGAAGGTAAAAGTACCAAGTACAACGAGGCGCATGGTTAACGGACGTAAGATTATTATGCGTTCATTGGTGGAAAAACCTGTAATACAAACGAAATCAAAAACTGGGTTTTTGGGACTAATAGTGTGCATTGAAAGTTTCAAAGTCCTTTATAACGAACTTGTCGAAACAAAAATTTTAAAGTTTATTTTGTGTTACAAGTTCAGCCAAGACCACCTGGAACTTTTTTTTGGCATAATTCGGAACCATGGACGATGCAACAACAATCCTAATGCACGTCAATTTAAAGGAATTTACCGGAAAACACTTCAGAATTTGGAACTCAGCTCCAAATTTACAGGAAATTGTATTCCTTTGGAAGACTTCCCAGTACTGAATTGCACCAGTTCATCAACACGACTAATAAATGAAACTACGCTTGGATATAGATTCGATTACGACGATCAAACCAGTCAAAATGTGCAATCGTCTACAGAAGAGAACAACTGTGATGTATTTGCGACAATGCTTGATGAAAATACGCTATTGCCAGACACGACTGAGCAAATAGTTGGTTATATTTCCGGGTTCGTGGCAAAAAAACTTAATTCCAAAATAAATTGTGAAGAATGTACAGAAAGTTTATTTGCAAGCCAAAAATTATACTTCCATCAATTAATATGTTTGAAAGATTTCGGTGGGTTGGCGTATCCCTCAGTAATTTTGTTTAAAGTGTGTTATCGTGTTGAGTGTAAGTTGCGACATATTATGAAAGTTCAGTCAGGGAAATGTTTAACCAACAAATATAACCTGACCGTAATATCAAACGAATGCTTTAAGTATGTGTCCAGTTTTAACGATATTTTCATGTTTTTAAAAAAACACTCCATTGATATAAATCACGATATACCTTTCATCAAAAGTATAATCCAAGAATTCCTCAAAATTCGACTACATTATATCGCCTACAAAGTTTCATTGCTGCAGTCATCGCGACAGAAATTGAATAAACTCACAATTTTCCGAGGCACATAATACGGCGAAAAAAAAACAATCAAATATCATCTTTAAACTTAACGGGATTATTGGTGTCAATCCTACTAATATTATAAATGCGAAAGTTTGTGAGTGGATGGATGTATGGATGGATGTTTGTTACTCTTTCACACCAAAACTATTGAACGGAACCTGGATTAAACATAGGATACTGTTTATCCCGGTAGTAAGATCCCATGGGACAGTTATCAAACTTCACGCGGGCGAAGCCGCTGGCAAAAGCTAGTGGTAAAACAACCCGATACTTCGTCGCAGATTTGTATTACATTCTCTAGCACTGAGTTTCGATTGTCTTCAAACTTCTCTTGTATTACTGGATCCAACCACTCTAGAACCTTCGTTATACATATTGAATATGAACGATCCGGGCTCTTTTTAAATATATTATCCAACATTTTTGACATTTTGGTAAAGCAAGCTATGTTAGCCATTTCTGTTATTCATTAAAAAAAAAAAAGACATGACTTTCTAGTAAATCTCTAAGGAGTCCGTAGCTCACAGTAGGTGGCATGTGCCAAATAAATATGTTTTCTTTTTTTTCTTTCTTTGTATATATGTCAGTGTAAAATTGTAACAACCGTATGTTTATAATCTAACTCGTCAGTTTATAAATTTACGGTAGGTTAGGTTAGGTTAGTTTATAAATTTCCTAGTTTTATAAACTTGCGGATCTTGATATCTTCCGGTGACATTATATACATAGTGGTATGAGCCATTTTATGTAAATACTGGCGGCCCGTCCCGGCTTCGCACGGGTGGGCATGATGATTTTCGTTCTCTAAAACCTGGCGCTGATGGTTACAAACACAACAAAAAAAGAAGTAACAGAATCGGTCCAGTCGTTTTCGAGTTATGAGCTTAGCAAATAATTTTGCGATCCGTTTTTTATAATAAAGAAGATAAACATGAACCTTTTGTTGTTATGTATCTACATCAAATGCAAAATAAATAAAAATACATAATAAAAATATTCAAATTTTTCATTGCTACTTTTTATATAACTCGTCCACTTTGACAATTTTTGCAGCCCGTCAAATTAATGTCATGTGTTCATTTCTAGCGCCAATGATGTCATTGTTACTATGCGTTGCTTAGCCAATTAGAGACGAGCGTTGACAACCTACCCAATCATAACTTCGTGATGTTAATAGAGAACAAACTAGCTGTTCAAAGAAAACAAACGTCGTGGGCCATCTATCAAAAAGATTTTGTTTGAAGTTACTCTTCCATGTTTTCTTCGTTCACTGCTTGAAAACCATGAAAACGACACCCATGACATAAAACTTCATAAATTTGCGAGCGCCTCAAAGAGTGTCAGCATAATGACGGGCCGCGACCCCGGCAGGCTTTGGCTCTCTAGACTTAGCCTTAGAGGGCCAAAGCCTGCCGGGGTCGCGGGACTTACGAGCTATCGCGACCCCGGAAGGTAAAGGCTATTAAAGGACACCGTAGATTTTGGTCAGTACAAGTCTGACAGTCCCTCCTGCCCTGCCCTGGATGGGAGGACTCATCTCCTTTAAAAATAAACATGCGGTTTTGATATACGTAGTATTTCTATGTAGTCTGTGGCTTTAATATCATTGTGCCACACCGTTTGGCATAAAGGCCTTGAAGTCATGACAAAAAAATATTTAAAAAAAGAGTGATACCGTAAACTTGTCACAGATTGACGTCTATTGATATTGATTGTTTATTTATTTCTTGATTTCATGTTTTTTCGTGATTGATTGCTCATAGACTGCGTAAAGTAATGATCTATTACTATGCAACAAGAAAATGTGTAGCTGTTGTGTGTGTGCACATACCTACTTAGTTCTCCAAATTGTCACAGTATCCGATAAGAAATTTAGTTTTGTAAATAATATTCAATAACCTTAACTTTTTCTTTGATCTGAGTGTTGACCAAACACACATTTGTGACTGTCTTTAGAATTTATCAGTTCTCAAGATACGGTTAACGGATTATTCGAAAACTGGATTGGTTTACATAAGCAAAACAATACCTAAGTAATATTTTTATTGAGGAGGTACAAAGTATCTTTAATTTGCATTGGCCCAGCCGCCGTTTTGTTGAAAATGAGAACAGTACCACATCAAAAGGAGAATTAAAATGATGATATTTTGAATGCCAAGACTTTGTGTCACAATGTCTTTGAATTAATCAATTGACTGCTGAAGCATGATTTCAATGTAATATCAATTTCAGGCCTATTTTGGAAACAATAATGCTATTATCATAATCATATGATTGAAAATACGGGTAAGTAATATATGATATAAGTACAAAATCTCTAAAATTTACAAGAGATAACAACTGAATATATAATTTTATTTGATATAACGATCTGTTAATATAATAAACGATTGACATAATTTTATAATGACTAATTTCTATAAGCATAACAATCAATGAATATAAAATCGTTTTGTTTAACACTCAAAAGACATAAAACTTATTTGGTCTAAGTTTTTTTTCTTCCTGGCAAGTAATCTAACACTGATGTACCAAGTACTAGTACAACCTGCCATGAATGATTGACGGAGCCCCGCTTCGTGGGGCTCCTATTTCTGCGTACAGGGTTTAAAGTAACCTAACACGAAGGGGATGGCGGGGTCTGAAAGACCCAACTGATTACTACCAACTGATTACTACCTGTCATGCTGGCTCGACGGAGCCCCGCTTCGCGGGGCTCCTATTTCTGGGTGCAAGGTTTAAAGTAACCTAACACGAAGGGGATGGCGGGGTCTTTCAGACCCCGCCATCCCCTTCGAACCTAACCTGTCCGTTTCGGAGTGCCCCAAGTCCCGAGCTCGCTTCGCTCGCTCTTGGATCCTAGGTCAAAAAACTGATTACTACCTGTCATGCTGGCTCGACGGAGCCCCGCTTCGCGGGGCTCCTATTTCTGGGTGCAAGGTTTAAAGTAACCTAACACGAAGGAGATGGCGGGGTCTTTCAGACCCCGCCATCCCCTTCGAACCTAACCTGTCCGTGTCGGGGTGCCCCAAGTCCCGAGCTCGCTTCGCTCGCTCTTGGATACTTAATTTTTCTAGTAACAATAGCAATCGGGAAGGCAAACAATCAAAGTTCAAAGGATGAGCCAAAGTCATCAACGAAAATAGTTTAAACGTTAAATTATATGTTTCAAACGTTAAATGTAATGATTTTCGCTTAAATAAACGTTATATCAAATAAAATTATATGAAATGAGTTTTAGAGTAACACAAACATTATTAAATTTAGAGAAATTATATCAACCGTTGGTATATCTCACGTTGATTATATCATGTGAACGTTATTGAAATGAAAATATATCAAATAACTTTATATGAAATGAGACGCACCCCATTCGTGCGTATTCTGTAAAAAAAATGTAATGATTGTGTATTCTGTATGGTAATGTGTTACACCATCAACAAAATATTAAAGAGCAGGATTGTTGAAGTTGTCGTTATAGATCATAATTATTATCACAAATACAAATACAAATACAAATAATTTATTTCGTTTCACAAAATTAGTACTACATCTAGTGGTTGAAGTGTCCTTTTAGGCGTTATTTGCCTGTGTTAGGGCACTTCGCTCCTCCGAAACTTAAAATTACAACCGTGAAGTACCTACTAACAATAATAATAATTTTGGTTTTACAAAAAGAATAGATAATTATTCCAAGTTAAAATGAAAAACTAAAATTAACAAAGGTTGGCAAAAAAGTTTTTTTTTTTTTAAGTAATTAATGTCTTATTCCTTAAATAATAATTTTATAAGGTACCTAGTAATGGCATGCGTGATTTGTGGATAATGAGAGTGGGGTGTAGGCGTAGTGTATGTATGAGACTGGGTGTAGGGTGTATGAAAGATGCATGTATGTGAGTGGGTGAGGGCTGTATGAGTGATGTATGTATGTGAGTAGGTGTGTGTGTGAGTGAGTGTGGACTGTGGGGTGTATGTTTTTGTGTTTTGGTGTTAGTGTGGATAACAGGGTCAGAATGCGTGTTGTAAGAGGGCTTCAGTGTCCTCATATGAAAGTCTTTCAATCCAATTAGTTATAAGTTTTTTGCATTCATAATATTTTTTTGTGTATAACTGTAGTTTTTTGTTCACTTTGTTGTATAAGTGAGATGCTCGTCTGTCATATTGCATACTACAAAAACTGGTTTTCGTCTGCGGGATATGCGCCACAAGATCGTTTCTTCTTTTTGTTAGCTGACCAGCATCATAAGGTAGCGTTTTGTGCTTCTTTAAAACAATTTGAAGAATATATAGTTTTCTCACAGAAAGAACTTCACTAATTTGGTAAAGCTTATAGGTTGGGTACCTCTGTTTCTTAAAGTGCATAATTTTGATCAGAGCTCTTTGTGCACGTTCCACTTCTATAAATTTAGTCTTAGTTGCTCCTCCCCATATAGGTATACAGTACACTAAGACAGATTGGACCAGGGCAATGTAAATTTCCTTCAAAAGATTTCTAGAGGCATCCTTACTAACAGTAGCCCTTGATGGAACAATATGTCTCAGTGTCTTGAATATCCAGCTCAGTTTTCTGACTCTTTTTACAACCTGTTCAAGTTGGGGGTGCCAAGATAATCTATGGTCAACAATGACTCCTAAGTATTTAGTCTGTGAGACCTTGGTTATAGCGGAACATGTACAGTTTTTGTTTTGAGCGTCGCCACATACGTGAACTTTAATAATAAAGTCATGTTTCGGTTGAGTACGATTACGAATACTGAAACATATATAGTTTGTTTTTGATGTGTTCAAAGTAAGCAAATTATTTTGTAACCATTTAGCAACTAGAGCTATTCCAGTGGAAGCATTTTGCTTAACTTCGTCCCAGGATTTTCCGTAGAATACTATAGCTGTGTCATCAGCATATGAAAAGACTTTAGCGTTATATAGGTTCATGTTACTTAAGTCATTGATGTAAATTAGGAAAAGGCTGGGACCTAAAACGCTACCTTGCGGCACGCCGTAAGAAACCATCGTATCATCACTGCAGTATTGCCCTAACCTAACCCTCTGCTTCCTATTTGATAAATAGTCTTTCAGAAGATTGAGTGGAGTTCCTCTTATTCCGATTCTCTCAAGTTTGTTGTTCAGGAGTGGAACAGAGACGGTGTCAAATGCCTTTTTGAGATCTAAAAAGATGGTCAAGCATTTATCGCCGTTATCAAGATGATTAGTTATAAGTGTGCTAAGAGCTGTTACAGCATCTTCAGTGGATATATTGTGTCTAAAACCAAATTGAAACGGGGAAAGCAAATTAAAAGTATTTAGATATTTAAGGAGCCTAGTATTAATTAATTTTTCTAGTATTTTAGAAATTGCAGGAAGGACAGATATGGGCCTATAATTGTTGACATCGTCTCTGTTTCCACCCTTATGAACTGGAGTAATAATCGATTCTTTAAGAGGATCCGGAAAGATGCCGTCTCTAAAGCAGAGGTTTGCAAGATGGGCAATAATGGGGACACATTCCTTACTTATAAACTTAAGAAATCTTGTTGAAATATTATCATAACCTGGAGCACTGTCAGACTTTAAGCTCATCAATGTTCTTTCCACTTCATTAGGATCAGTGTCCAGAAGCACAAATGAATTGAGTTGTGTCAAGATTGGGTTATTTGAGAGGCCATTATTATTTACGCTAGGTTGGATTTGCTGGGCTAGGTGTTTACCGACATTTGCAAAAAAATTATTAACATAATTTGCCGATTCAATAGGCGAGGGTTTATTGTTGATCAGTTCAGAGTTCTCACTTTTAGATTTGTTAGTGTAAGTCATTGATTTGATGTTTTTCCAAAGTAACTTGCTGTTTGAGATTGAATTAGTCAGAAGCTCTCTCTCATATTTTCTTTTCAGTTTTTTAATTAAGTTATTGCAGTGATTTCTGTATCGGTTGTACGTAATTTTAAGTATTTCATTGTGTGGGTCCATCTTACTTTGTTTTTGAAGTTTGTTGCGGTTTTTTATGCAACGTAGCATTCCAGGGGTAACCCAAGGTTTAATAATACGTTTACTGCTTGCGATTTTATTATGAGTAGTGTTAAGATTAATAGATTCAGTGAGTTTTTTAATGAGTTGGTCAGTAAGTACATTGGGGTCGTTGCAAGACAGTAATTCTGCTAAGTTTTGTTGTTGAATATGTTGTAGAGCTTCTTCATAATTAATGCGAGTTGTAGACTTGTTTGTAATTTGTGAATATTTTTGTTTACGTAGGGTTATAAGTGTAGTGTAGTGATCAGTAATAGTAGTGTGTAGGATTGCTATAAATGCAGAGACTTTTTTTTTATTAATCTTTAGCATAAAATGATCCAAGCAATTACTTTCTCTGGTGGCAAGGGTATGCCCTGGTAGTATTCCATGTATCGACAGCATATTTAGATAATTTACTCTGTTTTTAAATCCTTGAGATGTCTCTGTGTCTGTAGGTCTAATATTGATATTTATGTCTCCTGCTATTACTATATTTTTTTGCGATGTTAGAGTTTCTAGGTGAGTACAGAGTGAATCGACAAAGTTTTCAGTTTTCATGTTCGATGGAGACCGATATCACAATATCACAATAAAATAATTGAATAATAATTATGTTGTTTGGTTTTTTCATGGTGCCCCTATTAAGTACGTTAGTTTTTTTAATAATGAGGATAGCAAACAAATACTGCGGTACTAGGTACTGATCCTCATAATTTATATTATATTCTGTAAAGGTGTTACTATTGCGCAGCACTGTTGCCTGCTGCTGTACCAGACCGGTAGTTATGTGTCACATAACAACACAAAAATACAAATTACAACAACAAAATGTATTTATAGATTTCTTACATACTCGTAAATAACTTCATTTAAAAGAACTTGTACGCGTTATTCACTCAAGCCGCATGAAAATACAACCGCTCATGATCTTCGTTCATTACACGGATTGTTCTAGTGAGAGGTGTTTTGGTCAGTAGGTTGGGCCTGACCACCGGACACAGCAAGCGGAGGCGCGTGCCGCCTCCACCCCACAGCTCCCTCAGCATCACTCCCGGGCTATGTGCTACTCTACGCAGTAGCTTTACACAGCACCAGTGAAAGTAAATTCCGTGCGCATCCTGAGCTTGTCGTCAATATCCAGCGTGATGACCAAACAGATTTCACCAGAAGCGTTCGCTCCACTCATCCTCGGTCAAGATGTGATGCACGTCCTCGATTATTCCACATTTCTCACAATACAGAACAGCTAATTTTGTAAATAATATTAGTTTTTAAATAGGCATGACAGTGTCACTGTGGCACTGTCAAGTCTCGGATTCGCCTCGGAAACGCCTCGCTAACGCTTCGCTTCGGAATCGCTCTATGTTTGACGTCGTGCATACAAAGCCAACCATTACTAATAGTTCGGCAACGCTTCGCAAACGCCTTCGCCACGCCTCGCTGAAGAAGCTATTGTCAAACTGACAGACGAACCGAATGCGTGGCGTAGCGTTTTTGTTTGTAATGTATGGAATTGTTTGAAGCCTGTCACATAGAGTATCGGATCGCTTTCGCATTTTTATATGACATGATTCGGTTCGGTTCGCTATCGCCTGTCTGTTTGACAAAGGCCAAGGCCTTTGTCAAACAGAATAATATTTGTAATATGTAATATCGCCAACGCCTTCGGATCGCTAACGCTATCGCATCGCTTTCGCGTTTCTATGTGACTGGATTCAAACAATTCCATACATTACAAATGAAAACGCTTCGCTTCGCTTTCGGCACGCCTCTCTGTTTGACAATAGCTTAAAAGCAATTGTCCGACGTAGGTCATTTTCTGGTCTTCACGTTCTGCGCGCTTATAACATATCTGTTTACTAAAATATCATTGACTTACATACATGATAGTACATACATACTCGATGCAGAGCATACTTAATTGAAATCACAAAAAAAATGATTTGACTGGTTGATTGGTTAACGCTTTTCCCTTGCAATGAATTTATTGATAAATCATTTTAATAATTACTGCAGCTCAAAGACAAAAAGAAAAACAGAATATTTAAAAAATAAACCAGTGTTGCCCGTCCTGCGTCAACCTGGAAAATCACGCCCACACTCAGAAAGCGCAACCGTAACAAGGCCGTAAGTAATCCGCATGAAATAATTAATTACCCACTCCCAAACTTATTTCACTTGCCAACGTTTCCGAGATCACGTTCAAAAGCAAAGTTAAACTTAATCTGACTGTCACTAAAGGCGTAGAAGCCCTAAATTACAGAAGTGCACACTAAACATCCTGTCAGACCCTATTCATTCATACTTTGCCACCAAAACGCTTACCTAGAAGCAAAAAGGGAATTTCTATACGACTGTACCTTCAGATGTGTGTGTATGTATTATGTACTACATGTCAGACATTCTGACAGCTGTGCGCGATTGTACGATCGCTATACAATGGTGGTTGTCTTGTCTTAGAAGTGTACTTGCGAACTCACAAGTGCTTAATTGTGAGATCGCGTCTTTCCTCGCGTCTCGAATTCGCTGCACATTGGAAACTTTTAGTAACGACCCGAAGAACATGTGTTACACTAAAATAAAATGCTTTTAGTATGTAGCTTCGAGTTTTCGGCTTATGAGTACTTTGCAAGCTAGTGTTGACATGTCAAAATTGGAATTCTTTGTTTAAAGGTTTGTATGCAAGACTTTGTACTCTGAAATTGTTCTGGGAAGGCAACGTGTGAAATATGGCATATAGGTGCACCTATAGGTCTCCTATATAGGTCTACTTAAAATAAAAGCTGGGAAAATCGAAAATGTTGGTTGCTGTCACCTCACAACATTTATCACAAAAAGTAAACACAATTATGTATTTGTTTTGAATCGGTCTACAGGTGTACCTTACATTCCAAGAAAAAATATTAAAAATAGGAGTCCTTATTACTGCAACACGTACATTGTACAAATATTACATTTACGTGCTTGATAGTACCCATCGTATTCACTTTACTGAGCTTTTACTGTATTGCAAATAACTTATTTGTTCATTATTTTTCCATGACATTATTGCATGACAAACGAAGTTTTGCACTTGTTAGTAACCTTTACGATATCTATGCATTTTTTTTTTTGACAATTACAGTTCGTGCACCATCATGTAGACTTGACTAGCAGTAAAAGTTTCAAGGGAAGTTTAAGAAACCCTTAAATTTTGCTAGTTATCTTGTGTATATAAAGCCTAATTCCCTGGCAAGCACTAGCGAAGTAGCGATAGCTAAACCAACGAGGCATGTCTTTCAAATTTTTACTTAAATTATATACTTGTTTGAGCAATTTCAGTTTGTAGGCTATGGAAAACTGTAACTTTCTCAACACATCCTTTTCCTCCTTAACCCACAATTTAATTAAAAAAACCTTTTAACACTAAACTGAAAAAAAAACGACTAAAACAGCCAAAAGAATCTAGTATAGGTAACTTGTTTTTTATTTGCGTTACACTAGGAATTTCTTTCTATATCGTAAGTGCGTTTACAAACATAGAAACTTACATACACAAACACCCAGACCCGGAACAACTACTACCAGATCATACAAATATTTGTTCCACGACACTCTTTTCACGTTTTTCTTTGAGACTTATAGTAGCCATACACCATCCTGCCTATCGACGATCGATTTGACGCTTGCAATTGTTTTGTTGTATTTGATGGCATGACATGCCAATTTGACAGGTCATCAAATCGATTTGACACAACGTCAAATCGGCAGCAGTGATGCATTTGGCTATTATTCGGTGACGACAGCTACAATTTTAAAAATTTGTAGCTATCGGTCACCGAATAATAGCTAGATCTAGCTATAAAGTTGCTAAGTTGGCATCGCTGCTGCAGATTTGAAGTTGTGTCAAATCGATCGTACGATAGGCAGTATGGTGTATGGTGTATATGGACGAACTGCCAATTTGAAACAATTGCAAGCGTCATACGATAGGCAGGATGGTGTATGGCTACCATTAGGCTAGCCACATACATCAGTTTTCCTGATTCGGTTTTCGAAATCTGTACGGGAAGTTATCGAATGTGTGTGACATGCACACACATTTGTATGAATTCACTGTGTTCGGATAGAAAACGGATCAGGAAACCGAATCAGGAAAACTGATGCATGTGGCCGCCCATAATGAGCTTCCATCTTTTTGAAGTTGGATAAAAACAAGCCACAATATTCCCACCTTAATTGAACCACCATTAGCCCAAAAAATCCCATTTATAAGCAAATTTTGAGGGTATTCAGTAAATAGAGACGTAAATTAGTGTTGAATTTCTTATCGGCTCATTTCAATAGCGAATGCGGAGCGGAACGCATCAATCAATCGAAGATGACGGCCGTATATTGAAACACTGAGCTATTGGTGCTCGTTCCAGAGGGTTATATTGTGGGGATGTGTCTGCTGAAATCTGCTGAAATATGTTGAAGTATCTTTGAATAAAAAAGACTAGACTGAGTAGGTACTGTAGGTAGTAGAGTAATCTGAACATAAACGAGGTAAAAGAGTATGTATGCAATCATAAACTACAGAACCACGTCTACTTCATGGTAAACGTTGCCTGCCGGGGACACGGGACTGTCTTACCTCGTAACCTTCCCGTCTCGCTCACTGTGGGAGGACTCTGCACTTGATAATTTCACCACGATAAAAAAGGTGGATGTTGTTCCGTAATTTAGGATCTCATGGGAAAAAAAGTGTAACAAGTGTTTTAAAGCGTGATTATTAAATAAAAAAGTGAAAAGCTTTGTGAACAGTGAGAGTTCTTGAAAAGTAGGCAATTTGACAAAAACAACGAATTAAATAGTAGTGCCGTGTCTTCAAAAACCAACGGTGTAGTTTTAAAGCATAATTTTAAAAGAGGATTAAAAGTGTTTCACTTTTACTCAAAAAGTAAAAAAGTAAAAAAAAAGGAAAAAAAAAAAAGCTTTTAAAAGTTTTTAAAGTTTTGTATCGGATCGCTTTCGCATTTTTATATGACATGATTCGGTTCGGTTCGCTATCGCCTGTCTGTTTGACAAAGGCCTTAGCCACTGCTCCAACCGTGTCTTCAAAAACCAACGGTCTAGTTTTAAAGCATAATTTAAAATTTAATTTTTATAAAAGAGGATTAAAAGTGTTTCACTTTTACTCAAAAATGTAAGGATTGGAAAGTTTTAAGGAAAAAACATAAAAAAGTAAAACCATCGTTAAAGAAAAACATTACCACTAAACAAGCGGAAAACAACCTTGCATAGGTTGTAAAAAAGTTCACAATTTTAAAACTTACACCTAGCTTAGTATAAGGCATGATAGCACTAATTTAATAATAGCACACCGCCCCTCATAAAATGGGGGAGCCGAGTAGATGACAACCGATGTGACGAAGATAGGACACGCCTCTGAATTCTGTCTTAGCCGTGTTGTACTAGCTATGTTTGTGACTCTGCTCGTATTAATATAATATTAAAATTATCTTGGTTAAGATGTGTATAAGACTCCGTAAGAATCGATATATTAAGTAAATAACCATCATTTCGGTTGAAGTTACCCTCTGTATGTAAATAAAAATTAAATTATTCTAGGATGATCTTAATAATATGTAACTTATTGGATTTGATGACAATCTTGTTTATGCTATTCATGGAAGTTTAATGAAGGGCAAACTCTACCACAAAAAAACTAGTCAGTTCTCAATTTCAGTCTTATAGACATAAAGAACATTGATTACCTTTCTGAGCATAATATATCAAATAAAATAAATATATGAAAATTAACTTCTTACACAAAATTACCTGTTTCATTCACAAAATAATTATTAGATTAAAGATGACAAGACTGACAACTAATTCATTGTGTGAACGAAATTACTATCAAATCACTTTATCACATTATTTTTGAACTCCGGAAAAAGTATTATCAAAACAGTCCTTATCCTTTCATTCAGAAATAATTTTACACCTAAACATGTACAAACATGCCAGCAATTCAAGCTATCTCAGACTGGTAAAGCCCAACTGAAGATGAATCTCAAAATTTTGTAATAAAGTTGATAAACTCAAAAAAAAATATACAGATTGGGGTAGATAGGTGTAATTGGGGTTTGTAGCTACCAATAAACATACATACATAAAGTCACCCTTTTTCCCATGGTAATACCTAATTAGAATTATACAACGCCGTTTGCCCCAAACCTTTTTCCTTTTAAGGTGGAAGGTGGTCAGACTCATACTGGTTAAAAAACCACCCTGTGGCCGTATTACAACGTCTTAAAACCAGGCTTGTTCCAGCGAGTGAAAGTGACGGAGCTATACAAGTCGTCTAGCGCCATCTCGTACACTCATTGGAACAAGCCTGAGGCCTTACCACGAGCTCTTAACGCGATCCAGTTTAGACTATGAGAAAGAGACAGAGCTATACAAGTCATCTAGCGCCATCTCTTTCCCACAGCCTAAACTGGATCGCGTTAAGAATTCATGGCAGGCCACCTGGTTTTACTTTTAAGACGTTGTAATACGGCCCCTGTTCTTCCAACTGCCTTTTGCGTGTGGTAACTTATAATAACACCAACAATACCTGACTACGATCCTTATAAATTCTCTTCACCTTATCCACGTTCATACAACTGCTCATAAGCCAAGAAAATCAGGTGAATATAACACGAAGGAAGCCAAATATAAATAAATAAACATCTAATAACGCTGTCACACTCCAGAGGGTCATTTCCACCGTCATAAAATAAGAAAATAGCAGCGATGATCTGCATCTACATACACACATCAAAAGTGTCTAGGGATCAACATATATTTTTGCAATAACTTTTCTCCTGATTGATATTAATTAAAATGTTCTTTAAGGATTCATCAAATAAAGTGTTATCGTTTGTCACAGTAACGATAAACCAAGTCACCTTTGCATTCATAAAGAAATTTGCCATTTTCCTAATAAAGGGATTTTTGACATTTGAACCACTAACATTAAAGTTCGAAAAAAAGACTGAAATAACAGTTTTCTTTAAAATTTTATTGGGTAACTTAAACAATTAATAATCCGTGTTTCTACCGCGAACACTAACAACACAAGAACATCGGTTTGGCATACTCAAAATGAGTTCATCCAAATCACGCTGTGGAATGGCCGCCCATGTTCGTTGCAACAACAAAAAAAGGTCTTCTTGCGACTGGATACCCTCCATATTCGGCAGAGCTCTTCTCTGTAGCATATCCCATGCATGCTCAATCGGGTTCAAGTCTGGCGACTGAGCAGGCCAGGGCAGGACATTGATGTTAGCTGCGGCGAGAGTCTGTCTTACAACTCTTGCGGTGTGCGGTCGTGCATTATCATGCATTAACTGAAATAAGGGACCGATTTGCACTTGTAGAGGAACGATGACGTCTGATACAATCGTCTCAGCATAAATTTGAGCGTTGAGGTTGCCTCTGATCCAAATCAACTCAGTTCTTCCGCCGATCCAAATACCCGCCCATACCATGATGGTTCCACCACTATAAGGATGGACTTCCTGGCAGGATTTTAATCGCTGTTGGCGTCCAGGGGTTCTCCAGTGTCGTATACGTCTTGTATCCGGTCTCATACCAAAACGAGACTCATCAGAAAAGCACACGAAACGCCATTGTTCTTCTGCCCAATTTCTGTGTTCAAGAGCCCATTGATATCGAATCCTACGATTGTGCATTGCTATAGGTGGTACCCGTAGCGGTCTTCGGGAATGAAGGTTCACTTCATGCAAGCGGTTTCTGACTGTTTGGTCGCTAATTAAGTTCCCTGAAGAGTGATGAAGCCTCACGGCTAACATCATGGCGGTTATTGTTGGAGCTCTTCGAGTTAAGATTTGAATGTATCGGTCTTGTCTCCGTGTGGTGCAGCGATACCGTCCTCCATGGCGCTCAGCCACGGTACCAGTGCTTCGGTAACGTGTCCAAAGTCGACTGATAACACTCTGACTTGTATTCAGAGCTAAAGCCACAGTACGTTGCCGGGAACCAGCTTCTATCATTCCCACGGCTCTGAGCATTTCTTCCCTGCTTAAATGACGTCGCCGCTCCATAATAACGTTGGTTTTAATCAGTAGTAGGGAAACAGTAGCACTAATAATGTCTTCAATGCGTTGTATGTTTTTATAGGGAAAATATTGACAGCTGATTTTCATCTTTTACTCGAATTTGATTTACAGTTCCTGATTCAAATTATGAAATGCACCAAAAAGGATCCATATAAATTTATAAAATCATAAATTTATTACAAAGCCACATCTCAATCTCAAGAAATCCGCATAAAAATGCTTGATCCCTAGACACTTTTGATGTGTGTAATTAAGTAGAAGGAAATACGCCCGAAACAGACGGAACAAGCGAGTCAGGGGTATAAATTATGTACGTCCAGAAATCGAGGATGACGTAACGCGATTTGAGATTCTTGAAAACTTGAAACCTGTTGAAGACTTGCTAACTACGGATAAGAGTTTAAAAATTAATCGGCTGCCACACTGCAGAGTTTATGTTGCAGATTCTGAGAGGAAGGATGAATTTAGTACCTAGTGTGGCAATTTATTTATACAAGTTGACTTTTATAATTAAGGTGACTCTTATGTATCAGCAACTTTGACTAACAACATAAAAATGCAACAGTTTCCTATATATTTTCTTTTCGAGTTATGTCATAAATAATTATTGGGATTTAAAACAGGATATTTACCATGTGATATGAAAAATGCACAATAATGAGTTCATGCGTCGATCATATAGCGCTTGCAACTGTGCCGAAATATCGGAAAATCAAAACAAATAATAAATATGGTAAATACTCTGTTTTAAACGCAAATAAAAGTGCTAGTGTAATATCAGTTTAAAAACTTATAGGTATCATATTAAAAGTTGTTCATCTGCATGAATAGGAACTACATACTGACTACATGGAAAAGAAACAATCAAATAAGTAGAGGTATGTTGTAGTGAGATTAACATTAAGTAGAAAAAAGCCACTATGCTCTATTCTTTGTCGATATACAAAAAGCCGCTACATTCCTTTCTTTTATAAACACCCATGTTATTATGAACAAATATAAACATTGAGTATTTCAAGTTTTCCAAATCGTCCATTCGAAGACTCAAATATTTTCGAACATTGTCCGAAGTCCGAGCGAAGTCATCTCCCTCGACAAATAGTGAAAAGAAACTTAAAGAAGTAGAAAAACTAGATAGTACATTGTATTCAGAGAGGACGTAAATAAAACGTTATTTATTTGAAAATTTTATTTCAACAACAAAGTATTCAATTTTTAGCGTAATTTAATTTTGAACCATTTTTTTCAGATACTCTTTCCGCGTTTTTCTAAACACCAATTAGTTATTTAAATCTGTGCAAAAAAACAAAACCATTTCACATTGCTTTTAATATTTTTGCAAAAATATTAAATTTAAAAAATATACAAAAATAAACAAAATTCTTGCCTAAAATAACAGAAAAAACCTTTTAAAATGCTCCACAAATGAGACAGGCGCCCCTTCTGGCTAGTCTGTACGTCTCTGAAGACTCTATTGGCTATCTGGACATCTGTTGGCGTTCTACAGTGTTTACATTTCATTTCTCGGAGCAACAAACGCCGGTAAGAAGAGGGATGCGCGCGCAGAGATCGCAATCGCGATAGCTTTGAGCACTCGCTATCTGATCTACACTGCGAGCACTTTCCTGTGGAATAGTTGCTTCAAGACCTGCGTATTCTTTGACTGTTCTTTTAGAATTTTATATTCTTTGGTCATCGACACCAATAGTTCTTTTTTTTATCGTGAAACAAGCGCACGTGCATTTGTCGACCTTTAAGGTTTAACCGGGCTTGCTTATGTTAAGTCTTTGGTCAGCTAAGAAGAGGGAAGAAGCTAGGCAAATGAGAAGAAGCGCACAAACTATAGTGACACCTATATATCACCTAGTCGTAAAATGGAGAAGATAATGAATACGGCCCGTCTTATCTTCTACTCAACGATACCTAAAATAAAAGTACATTAATTTGATGTTCATGTAGAGCAGCTGTATCAAAACAGGCACAACACACAACAGCTTGCAAAGGTCATAACAGTACCTCTTCATTTTATATTATAATGAACTAAGTTTTGTTGTCTTTACGAGTATTTGGCGGTGTGATTACATCATTATTTTCATCCTTCGCCATAGTCGAATCTTCAGACAACATTTCCTCTAAGTTTATTAGCTCAGAGGAAGAAGGTAGAGTTTCATTGTGATCTCTTCTGTCTTCTCTTAATGATCTATCGTTCGAAACAAATGGATCTACTTGTTTTAAGCTAATGGCCCGGCTGCAAGAACAATCAGGTCTAATGAAAACATTACTGGTTTTTGAATATTTTTTACGAGGTTTTATAGTCTTCTTGCGCACAATCAGCCAGAGCTCGAACTGGTTCATGTGCAAATGACATGTTATCCTCTAAAGCCTCCTTTAAGTATTTCTCCAATAATTTATCTTCTTCTTGATTCATTTCATAGTTTTTGCGATTGTCGACTTCATTTAAAAAACTCAGTTCGTCGGCTCTGTTCCTTGCTTCGTTTGTTTCATAAGGTCGTTGGATCAACGCATTATTGAAACCGTAATTTCTTCGTATTTCATTTTGTCGCGCAATTGCTTCTTTCAGCTTCAATAACTGTTGATTTTTTAAAAACGCTTTAATCAGATTTTCTCTGTAAGGATTAATACTAGACTGTATACTTAATGGCAAATTAATTTTAGTAACTCTCTCATGGTTAACTTTACGATTCTTAGGTCTCAATAAAGGTATTTTTAAAAGTTCTAAGTATTCATAGCGTTTATCTGGTGTTTCCAGCTTTACATTCTCCAAGTCTTTGGAATTATCCTTAAAATTCCATCGAAATATATCAGGAGCTTTTAAATTTAAAAAGTTTTCTTGATCTTGCTTGCTGTCGTGCAAAACAAATCCTTGGTAGTTAGAGATGTAAGTGGGCACAGGAATAATGGCACCCTGACAATTGACACAAGGGATCTGTTGGCCATTCATTAAACTCGGCGGTGACACCTCGATGGCGGAAGCTGATCCAGGTTTCTCTATCTGCGTCATCTTAATGAGTTTGTTCCGAGGATGCTTCCTCTTGTTGTATTTCTGGTTAATATAGACATAAGCTCTTTCAATGTGGTTATTCTTCCTCTCTGTGGCATGTTCGAATAAATCTTTTTCGTCGATGTTAGTTCTATTTTTAGGCAATACTGCCGATTTTGTTGGATTCACTGATTTTACTGTCACATTCTTCTCAACTGTTGTACTGTAGATTTTTTCTGTGGTCTGTAATAATAGAAACAATATGAGTTTTTTTTTATGATAGCATGTTTTTTTCGTTGGGCTTTTACTGAAGTATTACTTACTACCAGAAGCGTTTGATCATATCTTTAATATGATGTCGTGTTTCAGACCATCAAAATAATTAACCCATGTGACCAACAGCGTCGTTATCATAAAAATAAAATCAGCTGTCCCGTACAACACTCAATACATTGTATTCAATCTATCATCTGGTATAACAAGATGTATTTTAACAATTATCATTGATTTAAAGTTTAAATTCATCATCATCGATCTATAATGTTCCCACTGCTGGGATACAGGCCATGTTCCACACACGGGCCCATGCGGTTTGGTAAAAGTCACATGTCTTCGAATTTTGTTTCGACCTGCCGGTTTCCTCACGGTGTTTTTCCACCGTTTTGAGAGCAGTGGTGATGACATAAATTATACAGAGTAATGCGCCTGGCTGGGTTCGAATCCACGACCTACAACTCGTTTTTCGGGGCCCATAAACTGGGTCACCAGTCACTACTGAATCACTGATTTCATAAAATCTCAAATTTTGAAATTATAGCCACTTTAATAAATGAGTAAAGGGCAAACAATATTTTACAACAAAACTACCTCGCTGTTTATTACTCACCTCTGTAGTACTCGAGGGTACGATAAATCCGGAAACAACTCCAATACATAAGGAAACTAAAACAACAAATGCATTTCTCATTTTCCACACCCGTGTAATAGAACTAAATAATAAAAAGAATTGTGAACGACTGAACTATATAAAATAACATATTATTTTTCGCTATTATGAACGCGACCGTTCTTGACAAACAACAGCATAGGTCTTGCAAAATGTTTACAAATCCAGTGTCAACGTTTGTAAACAAATAACTAAGAAAATGGAAAACAAGTGTAAATTAATAAACAGTTATTGTTTATAATTAGTCAAACATTTGCTATTTCTTTGTTCACCTAAGTTATTTATATGAATTATCTCAAACAGTCTTGACTAGGTGGGATTTTTTTTCTCGCCCTGTGTGGAGTTGAAGGGACTTTCGGACTCGTACTGACAAAAATCTACCGTGTTCCTTCAATTGGCCTTTTCATTCCAGGGTCACGGTTAACTGTTTGGACAGTCCCGCGACCCCGTCAAAGTAAACGATGGGTAAATTAAAATTCCCCGTGGTCAATTAGATATCGCACTAGCACGCACAAATTGTTGAGGACAAAGTAGGACAATTGTTGCTCTTTGCTATCTGCTATCTCTTTCTATCTTAATACGTTCCGCATTATCTATCGCTGTCGTAGTTTTAAATTACTATACTAAGAACGCAACGATATCTGAACGCCATTCCGTATGAACATGGCGTATCTTTCTTTATAAACATCATTGCCCGTGGTACCGCTTGGTAGTACAAGGATAGTACGGGCAATAAACGGAAATCTGGGCATTTATGGACAGCGCGTTTTCAGTCATTGAATGCGAAGTACTTAACTCAAGTACCATGACTACCTACAGTGCCGGTTTTAGCACTACCAGCGCCCTTGGGCGAGATTTTCTACGGCGCCCCCTAACTGCAAGGGCGGATCTAGCTTTTACATCAGGGGGGGTCACCATGTCGCAGGCAACTTTTGTCTCCATAGTCGAGTTCCGATAGATATAGCTATACTTTTTTTATCGTGGTAAAATCATCAAATGAGTCCTCCCACTCAAGGCAGGACGGGAGAGACTGTCCTTCAATAGCCCTTTACGTTCCGGGGTCACGATAATTCGTTAGTCCCGCGACCCCTGCAGTCTGTGGCCCCGTCATTATGCCGACACTCTTTGAGGCGCGCGTGGAACACAACGCGCCGTCGATACGGGCATGGTCCATGGTCAGACAGTGAGCCAACAACGCCCGCATGTCCCGCGCCTACGGTGGCCAGAGACCGTCTGCCGACGTCCATCGCCGCCCAACTAGATATGAGCGCCGATGGCCAATTCCACGGCGGCGGCGTGGCCTGTAAATTTACACGGCGGCGGCGGCGTCGCGGCGGCGCGTCGCGTCCGGCCGTGCGCCTTAGTTTTTTTTTATTAGGGAGACATTTATTAAGAAGAAAAAAAACTTTTAAAAAAAAAGGGAACCGACTTCAAAACTAAACACAAAAAAACTATAAAATAACTTTTCTTTAGGAAGTCGGTGGCCATACGTCAATGAAATAAAAAAAAACAAAGCCACCGACTTCCGAAAGAAAAGTTATTATATAGTTTTTTTGTGTTTAGTTTTGAAGTCGGTTCCCTTTTTTTTTTAAAGTTTTTCCCTTTTTAGTTGAGATAATCAACAACAAAAATCTTCATAAAATCGGCGTCTTTGAAAATCTACAATCCTATTAAGCAAAACGGATCTATGTGAGCAACTTCACGAGATATCCATTATTGTTATATACTAAAACCTTTCCCAGAATGTAACAAACACTTTTCTGAAAACTGCATCAAAATCGGTTCAGCCAAACGCGAGATAATTGCGGACAAACATGCAATCGTCCCTGAAAATCTACGATCCAAGTAAGAAAAACGGATCCACGCGGGCAACGTCACGTGATATCTATTAGTGTTATATACTAAAACCTTCTCCAGAATGTAATGAACACTTTCCTGAAAACTGCATCAAAATCGGTTCAGCCAAACGCGAGATAATTGCGGACAAACATGCAATCGTCCCTTAAAATCTACGATCCAAGTAAGCAAAACGGATCCACGCGGGCAACGTCACGGGATATCTATTAGTGTTATATACTAAAACCTTCTTCAGAATGTAATGAACACTTTCCTGAAAATTGCATCAAAATCCGTTCAGGCAAACGCGAGATAATCGCGGACAAACATACATACATACATACATACATACATACAGGTCGAACTGAGAACCTACTTTTTTTTTGAAGTTGGTTAAAAATGAAGAAAATCATGTTCTTAGGTACCAAAAAAAGTTTTATAAAGAAACGTATTTGCTAATTACAATTTTAGTATTCTATAATTAGAGATTACGTTTACTAAAAAACAATAATTGTTTCAGTATTTTAAGATGCGAGACAGAGTTTTTAATCAAAGCACTATCTATTTTTTTACGTGAAATGGGTTTGCTCTTGACCCTAGTTTTTTTTTATCGTGGTAAAATCATCAAATGAGTCCTCCTACCCAGGGCAGGGCGGGAGGGACTGTCAGACTTGTACTGACTAAAATCCACGGTGTCCTTCAGTAGCCCCTTGTGTACCGGAGTCGTGGTATAAGTGTGTCCCACGACCCCGGCAAGCTTTGGCCCTCTAAATGGGAGGCCCCGTCATTGTGCTGACGCTCTTTAAGGCGTGTGTGGAACACAACGCGCCGTCGACCCGAGCATGGTCCATGGTCGGACAGCGAGTCTCCCATTACTCGCCACCCGCATGCCCGCGCCTTCGGTGGCCGGAGGTCGTCCCGCGATGTCCGACGCCGTGGACGTCTACCACTGCGCCGTGGGCGAGGGTTCTCCCTTGCACGTCCCGCCTCCTCCTTCGCGAGCATGACTGCTTCGCAGAACGAGGCGACTGCTTCCCACTCCGTCTCGCCCCGCAGCATGGCGGCGACCAATGTCGAGGTCGTCGCCTATCGCCTGCGTCAGGACACGGCGGTGCTCTGCCCAAGCGGGGCAGTCCTGCATCGTATGCTCCACCGTGTCCTCCGGGCGGTCCTCGCAGTGGTGACAACCAGACGTTTCCCCCCTCCTTATCCGACACAGGTACCTCCCGAAGCATCCGTGTCCACTGTCCGGTGAGGACCTGCGTCAAGCGGTAGGTGAGGACGCCGTGGGACCTATCCAGCCACTCCTCAAAGAGGGATCTTACCGCCGCGATTGCGGCGAGCCCGTTGACCCTAGTCTAGGTCACGAATGACTAAGACAAGGTTGACGATACCCAGAAGTAGGAGCCCCGCTAAGCGGGGCTCCGTCGATTTCTCTTGTGAAGGAAGAACTAGTTTTGCCTAGGCCAGACTAGTTTATCCTGAAATCGGGTTTGGCCGGTAATTTATACACTTGACTGTGTAGAGCCGACTATACACGTACCAGTATACTTGTACAAATCGAGACTTGCACAAACATAGGACAGTGACCATGTTAGGGACTTTAACCATGGCGTGATGTGACGCGATTTGATCGATTCCAACCACAAGTGAAAATCCACCTTGCCACTAAGAAATAATGATGCAATTCGATTGACTTGACGTCGTTGTGTCGTCCCTTAGAAATTTGTGCAAGTATCTTTCCACACACGTTTCAGTATACTTGCGCAAGTCTGGATTACCGCAAGTATACTGTAAGTGCCTTTTCACACGTTCCGGTTGCCGGGTAGCCGGTGCCGGGTATGGCAAATTACGCCGGTACGTGTGAAAGCTATGGTACATACCATACACTGCGCCGCCGGCTACCTGGCAACCGTGCACTAACGGCGCTAACGTGTGTGGCATAAGCTACGTAGTGAGTGTAGCAAAGAGGCTAGAGCGAACAAACGCCGAATGCCATCAAGACGCGCGTGCGAGCGAGAAAGCAAGTTGCGACTCGTCGTGGCGGCGCGCCGCGCTTTTCACTCGGCGGCGGCGCGCCGACCGAATTCACGGCGACGGCGGCGCGCCGGCGCGGCGCTCATATCTACGCCCAACTTGCTCGTTTAACGGCAGATCCTAGCTGAAGTTAGATTAGTAAAAATTATCCTTCCTTTTCCATAGCTTATTTATTCATTTACACTCATAAATCACGTAATTTCGATAAAAAGAAAACTGATGACTTACTTCCGTTCGATCAAACAGAATGAAAAAGTTCAACTAAGGGACTTTACTCATGGCGCGATGCGATATCGAATTGCATCGATTGACGATATCGGTCAGATATCGCACAAGCGTCCGGTCGAAGAAAATGTATAGACAATCGCTAGTGTTTGCTAATGGACTCGCACCTATTGACGATATCGCTCACAGATCTGCTCGATATCGAATTGCTTGTACGTCCTAATGACATAATTCGTCGTATCCTACGAATAGGGGCGTAACTGCATATTAGCTACTTTTCAGGAGACACTTTTTTGTGTTTTTTAAATTAAATGTGAACAAATATGTATTGGTGGTTTTATATAATGTGTATTGGTATTTTATGGTTTGGTTAGTATTATTTTCAATAAATTATCTTTATATTTTATACGATTTTTGTCCCTTAAATCCTTATTCTCCGTTGCGTTAAGACTTAGTAGGACTGGACTTGAGCAATAAGTTACATTATGCCCTTTATCTGCGGAAATGTCGAAGCCATATATATCGCCATAAAGCCCTGTTTATATATTTGTGATGCGTGTTTTCATTGTAGGTAGGTATGTCATAAACATAAAAAACAAAAACATAATTTGAACCTAGAAGAAAGACATAAACGTAATTAGGGCTTAGCCATTCCATAGAAAACGGCCACAATCACCATGAGGGTTTTTTTCTACATGTACTCTATATTGAAAATGAATAAGTAATTAAAATGACTTATTTAAGTACAAACTCGTTGATACTATATTATTTGAACTTGATCTATGCAGTACAAATTAAGAAAATATAATTTGTATCTTAAAATCACTTGAGGTACACGCAAAAATGTTATATTTATTTGAAAATCAGATTACGCTCGCCGCAACTAAAAATCTCCACGTTCCGCCGAATAGTAGCCGAATGGCGCATGGCGCGGCGCTAGCACGCAAACCTCGCGCCAGCGCACGAAGAATGAAGGCGCGACGGCAGTTGTGGCTTTATTCTACGTTGAAAACGTAGTGCTTAAAATTGTGGCTTTTTAGAAAACCTTATTATTTGATAACCTGTACTGGTTTTAATTGCTTTGTTAAACTGGTTATATGTGGTATGATGAGCAGAATTGAATCATGCAATAAAAGAAAAAAGCCCCTATGTTCGTTAGGGCACTATTCGTAGGATACGACGAATTATGCAACGACGATATAATACTAGACTCCTAATAACAGGCGACCGATGTCTGCCAACACATTAGGCAAAAAAGTCTTATATCCGTCTCATTTCGACCAATCCTGTGAGCCGTAAACATACGTTGAGACAGAACAGACCTTGAGTTAGCCAATCACAACGCAGTACCCCGTCCCCCTCGCTTACGTAGTACCTCAGCGAGTTGGCAGAATAGTTTTGTTCGTTAGATCGTGCAATGCGTAGTCTAGTAATATATAGTCGTTGTAATTATGATTCTGTGTTCGAAATTTGATTGCGCAAACTATTCGTCTCTGGCGATATTTTTTGTCTTTGGTTTGCAGCGCCTATAAGTCGTGGTAGTAAGGTGGATTTTTGAAGTGCAGGTCGAATTTCATCGCATCACTCCATTAGTAAACACGCACGACTTAAATCGGCAATCGACTTGATATCGCACGAATCGCGTTGCGTAGCATCGCGCCATGAGTAATTACGTAAGTTTTGTGTTTTCTTTAGACGGGTTTTGGGTTTATCCCCTAAAAATGGGATGAAAGAAATTGCGAAATTTACGAGAAAATAGGCCTGCGGTGACTTTCTGTTATGCATTTGTGCATGTTTGCAATGCGTTGCAATAGATGGCGTTTTACTCAATTGAGTGACGAAAAGCATGTAATTTTGCACAAAAGTTCCTTGAATTACGTAAGTTTTGTGTTTTCTTTAGACAGGTTTTGGGTTTATCCCCTAAAAATGGGATGAAAGAAATTGGGACGAGAAAGTAGGCCTGCTGCGCCCCTTCGTATTCGGCGCCCTGGGCGGTCGCCTAACCGCGCCTTACCCTAAACGCCGGTACTGACTACCTACATGAGTAAATTGTTCATACAATTGGCAGTAGCTACCTACATACTCCTTTTCCATAACATTGGTCGACACCATAGATTATTTCTATGGTCGTGCAGTGGCTTAACTATTGAACGTTGCGATTATAGTACAAATATTTGTATTGCTATTTGTGTTTGAGAGTTTAAATGTTTGTTAACACACAAAACGGGATAAATTCCTTGTGGGGCTTTATTTCAACAATGTAGTAAGTAAACGTTTGGGAACCTATAGTTGCTTTAGTATAGGTACCCCAAATCTAATAGTATTTTTTTCCTTTGGATTTTATGCCTATGTCTTATGTAATTCACACAAACTACAATGAGGCTGACACTAGATAAATCATTGCGAAATCAATTAAAAAGAAACTTCACTATTTCGTTAATGCGTTTCGCGTATTCTACATCTTCTAACATTTTCTATTATATTTTCTTACAAATCAAAAAGATGTAAAAATATTTTAATAAATTGTGATCTGCCGGTGTAGGAGCAGGGTCCAAAACTCCAAACTCATCGTAGACAGAGCTCCAGAAACAGCTACAGCCCTCTGTTGATACAGAGGGCAGTACTCTTCGGCCCTTGATCCATCTGCCAAGCTGCCTTCTCAAATGTTGTTCGAGGCTCTTGGCAATTAAGCCATTGGCTGTCACGATTTTATCGGCACAACGACTGAAAAACTTTATTTTAAAATTGGAGAAAGATTATTTGATACTTATTTTTACCTAAGGAAAACATATTTTTAGTGAGGGAGCAGTACATACTGAACCAGTGTTTTTATTAGCCCTAGAACTAAAAATTTAACCTTGACCACCAACCCGAACATTACAAGAATTTGCCTACGAGTTAGTTATTACGAAAATACGAAAATAACAAAGTTACTTGACTGCAACTAATTTAATAACGCAACGATTCCCTTTTTTTAAATTAACGTTCAATTTAACTTTGTTTGGTGACAATGATAAAAAAAAAACTCTTAAATAATCATAATTTAATATGACAATATTATTGTTCGTAAATTAATGTACAATATTTACAACGCTTTCGTACAAAACATTTTCACTATTCAGTGGTTTAGTTTAGGCCGAAAATGGCCATTACTTCGTCCAACAGGACGTCGACTTCAATGCCGTTCTCGGCGAGGACCTTAACTTCGGCTTGGAAGACTTCGCTAGCCCAAAGAGCACCGAAGGTGGCATCCCACTCATCGCTTTGCAGATTCTGGATGGCGGTGCTGAATTCTGCGTCTTCAGACATCTTCTGGTCGAAAAGGGCCTTTAGCTTATCCTTGGGGAATTCAGCAATGGAGTCCTTGATGAAGGATGAGAGGTCCTTGCCGCTGAGGGTATGGCGGGCGGTCCTCAGTCTGTCGACGCTTTCTGTAAATGTAATGTTGAGTGTTTAGCAGTTGATCCTGCGCCTAATCGCTTTCTGGTCGTTTTGGTTTACCGTTTCATCTGACTATGAGAGCGAAGAAAGAGAATCATTGTTACCGAACACTTTAAGTTCAGTCGGCCAGCATTACTTAACCTAGTTTAACATTATTCTGTCGTACAATGTGGGTCATATAAAGATGGGCATCGACTGTATTATAAATTGGTATACCACCCTAGTTCGACAACAAGTCTTAGCTAAAACCAGTTCCCGTGGCACATGCATCAGTCAAATCAAGAGGACTATTGTAATTAAAATGTTTTTTTTTTTTACAAAATACAGTATTAAACTATTTATATTCCGCAAAAATTGATATGAAATACTTACCAATCATATCGTTGAGTAAGTCAATGAAGTAGTGGATGTCGATGTTGTCATTTTCTAAGAATTCGACCACCTGGCAACAGAACAACAAAATGTTGATTAATAAAAAAGGTTACACCATCAATCAAAACAGAAGATCCAAAAAACAACTGAGACATATAAAAGCACATCAAAAACCAAGTACAATACAAACGTAAAATAAAAGTCAGCAGTAGATACCGGTTGACAAGATCAAAAGGACATAATATCAACTTCTATCTAAGGCAACAAAAATTTTGAACTAGAACTATAAATATATCGATACCTTTAGACTCAAAGGGCGTAAACGCCATTTTGGCCAAAATGACTTTTTGATGCAGTTATGTTCAGTTTTTTTTTCTCTATCGATCTGTGTACTTAAAACTACTAAATTCGCAAAATTAAGGCAAATACGGCCCACGGGATTTTTTGAAACTTTTTGAAGACATGAGGCGTATTTGATATACATTTTAATTTTATTGGTTTTTTAGGTAACATGCGCAATTAATAAAAAAACTTAAAGGTCGTATAACAAATTCTTTAACCAAAACTTCAGCATACGCTTCAAATTCTCGTTTAAAAATAAAGTTGACTCATACGACTTAACGCTGATCCCGCTAAATAGGGGTGTATGCGCCATATTTGGCTTAAAAGCGATAATAAGACCTAAATATTTTATCGCTCTTAAGCCAAATATGGTGCATACACCCCTATTATTCCGCTATAAAATTAAAAAGACATTATAGATAGTAGAGGTGTAAAAACCTCTCTTTAAGAATTTATTCTGAGGACGCAGATGAAATTCGAGTAACACTGCATGAAACTGATCTAAAAACTGTAGAAGGAAAAGGTAAAGGATCAGAAAAGAAGGCTAAGTTGAAGGGTAAGGGAAAGGGGAAGTCAAACGCAAGAAAAGAGAACACATAATATGATACTGTTGAAGTTGTTGATTACTCCAGACAAGAAATTCCAGACCCTATGACAAAGCCTGCCTACAATGCCAGATTGCCTATATCCTAGGCCAAATACAAAGAAGAAATTAATGAAGATTAGTCTACTGTCAATTGATTTTCATAAAATTAATATTTCCTTTTTTTTCTGTGGTCATTTAATAACCAAGTTATTATTTTTTTAAATTTAATTGTATAAACCCATTGATCCGCAATTACCTTTGGTCAGACAGATCAATCTTTCGACTTTCCTAAAATATTATAGGCACATTTTTAGAAACATAAATATTTTAAAAAATATATTGATAGTTAAAAGCGTTATGTCTTAGATAGGGCTTTTTGTCTTTTCTCATGATTCAATTGAGCAGTGATTCTAATTGTGATTATTAAGAATGTTGTAACGATACCAAAGAATATTAGGTATACCTAATTAAAGTAAGGTCGAGAAAAAGAGACTACAGTAGAAGTGCCCCAAGTCTAATTAATGTCTTAATGTTAATAAAGATTTTGTTTTTTAGTTGATTTTTTTTGTTATACTGATCCATATCGAGCTTTTATCTGGGTTTTAGTTCTAGTAAATCTAAGTTCTGTTTTTTCATGAGTAGTTTGCGTAACCTTAAGGCAAAAATTCAAGATAACGATGGCCAACTTTTTTAGTAGAGGTTTTAATAAATATATATCATATCAAGGACATGACTGTGATTTAAATAACAGTCGAGAAGTGACAAGTATTTTGAATTGTGCATTGTGAATGTATGCTGGTGACTGTCTTATACACTCCTTCTTGACAAAAAAAGATGCTTGTAGTGACGTTTAAACCCTAACGTTTATTACAATAGTGTGCATTTATGAACACACTTCTTCGTTGACTGCCATATACACCCCGCTTCAAACAGAAAATGCATTTTTAGCGACCTTTACACCCTACCTACCTATAAGTATTGCACAAACAATGTGAAATTTAGGGTTGTAAACAACATTTTTTTTAAATTTTTTAGGGCGTATAACAATCCTATTTTCTTTATTTATTAATTTATCCTAAATATTATATAATCACACTGTTTATATTCAAAATATAAGAATTTGGGCAAGAAATGAACTTGCTCGGCCTTGAAACAAAAAAGTTATGAATTTTTTCTTAAAATATTTTTTGTTTTTTGCTTTTCCTGAAAAGTGGCATTTTGGCGTTTACGCCTTTTGAGTCTAAAGGTATCGATATTATTATTTATCAACCAATTGGCATATTGGCATGTCTAGAAAGAAAGAAAGAAAAAGAAAGAAAAAAAACAGACATTTTGACGCAGTGGTTGCTGGGGCAATTGAATGCTACGCTGCATGTCGAGCTTTTGATGCTCCTGGTCTGGGTGGTGATGTACGTGTTTTTAAATGTTTGTAAATTCACACACGATCCATGAGGAATTCCTAGGGTGGGACACGTTCTAATAAATGAAATAAGAAGAAAATACTCACAGCTACAAATTCAGGCAACGATTCCATTTCATAAACGAGGTCCTTGAAGTTGTTGGTCCTCATGTAGTTCAGAGCCTGCCAGAACTCATCGAATTCCACGTAGTGTTCCATCAGGTGCGCGATCTCATGGGAGGCTTCCTCATCGATGATGTCCAGGAAATCCTCAACATGTTCGTGGAACAGCTTCCTGGGCTGGGGAGCCGAGAAGGCGAGCCCCACCAGAGCGAGAACGACTAATGCTTGCTTCATCATTCTGGTATCGTGTCCTGAATTCTGTGGTACTGATCGATTCGCGGCGAGACGTTTTATAGTAAACGATAAGATAAAATCATATATAAATCCCAATATTCTTCAAGTAGTCATGTGAGATAATATGTTTATCTTGAGTACTTGAGATGTAGTTTTTCCGTAAAGTAGTTTTTGAAAAAATAGACATTGTAATAGATGTAGTTGAAACTAATCATTTTTTTCTGTCCTGGCCATCGTTGTTAAGTCGGGCTAAGCGGGTCTGTCCTGTTTCTTCATGTTAGGACAGGACTCTTCAAACAGTTACATACATGGCTCCTTCTTGTCACTTCAGGATAAAATGGGAAGCCTTGATATGTTTTGCCAAATGTGGTACAACAGTTTGGGTTACCGCACTACCAACATGTTTATTGGTCTCGGCAAAGCACTTACCTATGTACACTTACTATTTACCGTAATATTGTCGTCCAAAATCCAAATATCAATTATTTTCTTCAAAGTTTGCTGTTTTCTTTTAGTTTTTTTCAATGAGAAAATAAAATCTGTATTGAATCCCAGACAAGTTTCGTTTAAAGTGACAAGATCATCCGGAGGATACGGTGGAGCAAACGGTCCAAGACTGCCCCGCTAGGGCAGAGCACCGCCGTGTCCTCACGACGGCGATAGGCGGAGACCTCTCGCGCCCGGCATTGGCCGAGGCCATGCTGCGGGGCGAGACGGAGTGGGAAGCGGTCGCTTCCTTCTGCGAAGCAGTCATTCTCGCTAAGGAGGAGGCGCCCCGCGTGAGGGAGGGGACAGCGTCCTCCCTCCACGCCAGCCGCAGTAATAGACGCCCACGGCGACAGACGTCGGCAGACGATCTCCGGCCACTAAAGGCGCGGGCATGCGGGCGGCGAGTAATGGGGGCCATGCCCGGGTCGACGGCTCGTATAAAAATGGCGCCCAAATAGTGTCAGCATAATGACGGGGGGGCCTCTAGAGAGCCGAAGTCTGCCGGGGTCGCGGGACTTATTTGATGATATTACCACGAAAAAAGTGACAATCATACCTAGTCTCTAAAGAGAAAATGCAGGTTCGGCTTGATTACGGTACGTACGAATTTCGAAATTCGGAATAAGTACTGAGTGTTGTGACGCCAATTGTGAAAACCAAGTATGATGGGTTGAGTAACAAGCTAAGTTTTATATTTGTAACACTTTGCCAACATTTTTTTATTGCAATTAAGGTAACAGCATTCCACAGCTCAAAGATAAATAAAAAAACTTAAATTGGTGACAATAGTCTATTATTTCTTATAGAAACTTTATATAATAATTTTAATAACAATATGAATATTTAATTACTCAGAAAGAATAACATTTACGACGATGGTAGATGTGAAACAGATTCATAATTCAGAAGCTTAGTTCTGTCCAAAAATGGCAATGACTTGTTCCAAGAACACTTCGATTTTAATGCCGTTATCAGCGAGGGTCTGAACTTCGGCTTTGAAGATGTCGTTTTCCCAGAGGGCACCGAAGACGGAATCCCACTCGTCGCTTTGCAGGTTCTCTACGGCGGTCTTGAATTCTTCGTCTCCAACCATTTTTTCATCAAAGAGGGCCTGGAGTTTCGCCTTGGGGAAGACATCGATGCAGTCCCTGACGAAGGAAGCGATGTCCTGGCCGGTGGCGGATTGACGTGCGCGTTTCTGCTTTTCAACGTTCTCTGTGGGAATAAAAAAAGATACAGCTGCTTGATCTGTTCTATCCTGACTTGTCTAGTTTGTGGTTTGGGGTAATGTGAAACTTCCTGCATATTTTTAGCAATTTTTTTTTTGGTTTAAAGTACCTATATTATTTGTGCTTAAGTACATATAAAAAAATGGCAAATGGCCAAAAATTAAGAAGATAACCTTGTCAAGTATAATATTTCTTATCGTGTCCTAACACACGCAAGATTATACTGTGTGGCACATTTGTTTTGTGAATTAAATGTGAAAAAAAATCTTACCGATCAAGTCGTTGATCCAGTCAATGAAATAGTGAATGTCAATTTTGTCATTTTCCAAGAATTCGACCACCTGAGAACAGAAATAAATATTAGCTAACGTAAACGTATAATTTCACCCTTTTTAGAAATAATATTCCACAGTAATATCTTGGTATGAGATTTAGATATTATTAGCAAAGGCAAAAAATAAAACCGGACAAGTGCGTGTCAAAACATACAAATTGAAGGGTCCCATACAAAGACTTGGCATCCAACCATCGCAAACCAAGTGTTATTGGATTTTTCATATGGAAGATCTCAGAAGTACTCCACGAAGTCTAGATTAGCGCCCGGTTGATGATATTACGTCCTACTCAAATGTATTGCATTACATTGTATTTGAGGCCGATGCAGCGATGCCCGGAAATCCATAATTATCAAAAGTGCGTCTCAAATATGACTGGCAAAATGGGTGTGTATTCTCAGCAAAACAGTTAAATATTCAGGCAATAATTTTTAAACGGATTTCCAATGGAATTTCAATGTGTTTGCATACCAAACTCTATGGCTGCATATCGCAAACATCAGTCAAAAAGTGCATACATATAGCATGTATATAGGTTAAAGAAAACTGTTTGCAAACTGCTGAACGTCACTGCTCTGTACACGCAATCGGAGATATCACACGTGATGCTCGCTTATATTATGTAACAAAATAAATACATAAACCAAAGGTACTCACAGCAACAAATTCAGGCAACGATTCCATCTCATAAACGAGGTCCTTGAAGTTGTTGGTCCTCATGTAGTCCAGGGCCTGCCAGAACTCTTCATATTCGGAGTACTGTTCCATCAGCTGATGCATCTCAGCAGCAGAATCCTCCATGATGATGTCCAGGAACTCCTCAACATGTTCGTGGAACAACTTCCTGGGATGAGGAGCCGAGAAGGCGAGCCCCACCAGAGCGAGAACGATTAATGCTTGCTTCATCATTCTGGTATCGTTTCCTGAATTCTGTGGTGCTGACCAACTGGTAGCCAGGCCTTATATAGTTGAAGATAAGATTAAAAAACCCTAGGTGTTTGTGAATTCGTCATGTGAGATAAATGCATTTATCTGAAATATTTTTTTGGGAGTCGTTCTGCATAATATTTTTGCCTACCTGTAGTTCTCCGACAGATCAATAAATATCGCTTCTTAGGTAGGAGCAATCAAAGGCTTCAAATCAGCAGCATCGAAGTCCTTCGGTGGTTTTTTCATTTCAGGGTAAATAAGAACAATACGGAAAGACACTTGAAACTTTTAATTAAAACCTCATCAAACCCTAAAGAGTTCTGAACTAATAATAATAATAATAATATTCCACAACTATCACACAACGCCATCTAGTCCCAAGCTAAGCAGAGCTTGTGTTATGGGTACTAGACAACTGATAAACATACTTATATATTTCTAAATACATACGTATTATAGATAAATTACACCCAGACACAGAACAAATGATCGTGCTCATCACACAAACATTTGTCCTGGGTGGGAATCGAACCCACGACATCCGGCATAGCAGTCAGGGTCACTAACCACTAGACCAACAGGCCAGTCAAACTCAAAGTATAACACATTCATGTTGTTTTTGGTCGTACAACTACCTAACTAATTTTATGTTCTTAAGTGATAAAGAACATTAAACGTCCGAATAGTGGGCCGAAGCTACGGGTTTCGTGCTTAGATTGTGTACTCTTATCTAAGCACAAAACCCCAGGCACAAAATCATCTTCGGCCTGAACTTTTGCTAAGGCTTAAAGTTCAGCTCTAAACCGGTTGTACTCGTAGAACACGGTACTGAAATAACACAGTACCCCAATACTGTATCTCCGGAAATACATTAAAACGTTACCCGTAATATTAACTCGATATTAATCCATTTTTTAATATCTTTGAAAGTATTAATACATATTTCGCCTCCCACGCACGGATGCAGTGACATGAAAATGCTCCGCTCACCTATTTCGTATTTTCCATCAATATTACGGAATTTAATTTTAGAGACCTATTTACTTCGACATACTTTCCATTCCTCTTGGAATGGATTACATCACGACGAATGAATGATATAATATATTAATGTGGGTAGCTGTCATTTTCTGCATTGACACATAAAATTGTGTCAATGTACCTTCGAAATTTAAATATCACTTGCGTTCGAATTAGAAACGTCATCTATACATATAATAAAATTGTAGAAAAATAATTTTTGTACATTAAAAAAAAACTCAAAAAATATAGCCAGCGTGTTAAAGGACAACCAATAGAACCCATTTCTAGCATTTTTAGAATTTTTGTCTGTTTGTCTGTTTGTCTGTTTGTCTGTATGTCTGTTTGTATGTTTATTTGTTCGGGCATCACGTAAAATGTACGAAAGCTATGTAAATAACTTTAATACACAACGACTGACCGTAACTTGAAGTAACATTTAGTTTTTAGGGTTCCGTAGTCAACAAGGAACCCTTATAGTTTCGCCATGTCCGTCCGTCCGTCCGTCCGTCCGTCCGTCCGTCCGTCCGTCCGTCCGTCTGTCCGCAGCTTAGCTCAGAGACGCCCAGTACTAGAAAGCTGTAATTTGGTGTAAATATACGGATTTGTTGTGCCGAAAAAGTGGTAAAATAAAATCTCGTAAAATATTTTTTTTTAGGGTACCTCCTGTACACGTAAAGTGGGGACGTTTTTTTTTTTTCTCGCGTACCCCTTAGTGTGGGGTATCATTAAATAGGTCTTTATAAAATATTGATAGTTTTCATTAACAATTTTTTGATAAAAAGATTCGTTTGTGAAATATTAAGCTTTAAAGTGCAAATTTTTGCTCGACTCGAGTGTCCCCCCCCTCTACCAGCTAAACGGTTATGTTTGGGGGTGTGAAAAAATTCAGAATAGTAGCATATATAACGAAGTTTAAAAGAAAATTATCATGACTAAGTAGGCTTTACAAGTTTACGAGTAATAGTCGACCAACTTATAAAACGTACTTGGATAACATATTTTCCTAAACAAAATGTATCGGAGAACATGTGCTTCAACTGCAAATGTAAGTTTGTCAACTTTATTTTTACAGCAATAATAGGTGGGTATGTTTTGGGGATAGGTAGGTTTTTATTGTCAACTATTTTTAACTAAATTCAAAAATAGGATGAGGTTCTCAATTCGTCGTAATCTTTTTTTTTAATGTATTTTCCCCGATTTCTCAAAGACGCCTGGACCGATTTTGAAAATTCTTCTTTTTAAAATTAAATTCAGCGAATCAGTTTAGTTAGTTCGCATAAGTATTTTGATGGGCAACTACGGAACCCTACACTGTGCGTGGCCCGACACGGACTTGGCCGGTTTTGTTTCATTGAAATCGGATCAGTCTATCAAAAGATATTTGAATTTAAAGTGTCCCAGAAGTAAAATTACGGTCAGTTTACACCGAGACGCACAGACCAGTAGCGCGATCTAGCTTCGAATGGAAAAATTACATACCTATTCAAATATGGTGTGGACTGGAGTGGAGTGGTTTGGAGTGGACTGGTTTGGAGTGGAGTGGAGTAGAGTAGAGTAGAGTGGAAGGGAATAGAATGATGGAATGGAAAGAAAGAAAGAAAGAAAAGGTTTTTATTAGACTCACACTAGAATGGGATGGAGTGTGATGGCGTGCGATGGAGTGGGATGGAATGGGACGGAGTGGGATGGAGTGGGATGGAGTGGGATGAAGTGGGATGGAGTGGGATGGAATGGGATGGAGTGGGATGGAGTGCGATGGAGTGGGATGGAGTAGGTCGGAGTGGGATGGAGTGGGATGGAGTAGGTCGGAGTGGGATGGAGCGGGATGGAGTGGGATGGAGTGGGATGGAGTCGGATGGAGTCGGATGGAGTCGGATGGTGTCAGATGGAGTGGGATGGAAGGGGATGGAATGGGATGGAATGGGTTAGAGTGGGATGGAGTGGTATGGAATGGGATGCAGTGTAATGGAGTCGGATGGAGTCGGATGGTGTCAGATGGAGTGGGATGGAAGGGGATGGAGTGGGATGGAATGGGATAGAGTGGGATGGAGTGGTATGGAATGGGATGGAATGTAATGGAGTCGGATGGAGAGGGATGGAGAGGGATGGAGTGGGATGGAGTGGAATGGACTGGGATGGAGTCGGATGGAGTCGGATGGAGAGGGGTGGAGTGGGATGGAGTGGTATGGAGTGGAATGGAGTGGGATGGAGTCGGATGGAGTGGGGTGGAGTGGGACGGAATGGGATGGAATGAGATGGAATGGGTGCTAGAGCACCCATTCCATCTCAATTGCATACTGGATTAGAATCCAGTATGCAATTGAATAGCCTTTGAACGACAGAGGGCGTTTATTACAAAAAACGTGGCGAGAATTAAGCGCTTCGCACTAAAAAATACATTGTTAAATTCCGACATCCATGCGAACGAAGTCGCGGGCACAGCTAGTTCTTAATATTACGTTAATTCAGTTCCTTATCAATTCGTTAATAAATAAAACTACATAGTTAAAACGCTTCAGTAGATTCTCCTGTGCAAGTCATAAAAATGAGTGCTGAAAAAGAAGAAATATCTCAATCGACTTCGGGATCAGATAAAGCCAACACAAGCTCATCTGGCTTCATCGACGATTACTCTCATCTGCGACTATCATATTACCAATACCGAGGTGCTGTCTCCGACTTCTCTGATATGTCCTATGAGACAGCCAAAGATATGTCCTCTGAAGAGACATTTGAAACAGCGGTGACAAGTTTGACTGAGATCTCAACGATTGAGAAAGATGAAGAGCGACAGAAACGACGAGATTACGTTTCTCAAATCCCAGAACTGCCGCATCCATCATACGTCGTAGCATCCATAATCTCGTCAGCATCCCGCAAGATGGGGAACGTTGGCTTCAGACATAACGAGAGAATCGAGCTTGGTAGCAAAGTTCGTGATTCACAGGATGATATGGAATTTGATCCTCAGCGTAGATCGACGTTGAAACCCGATCAGTTCCCGATAGCTAAACGTTTTATGTGATATTTTTGGACTTTATTTTGATGTTGAACGTCAAATGTGATCTAATTTTGAGTAACCGTAATTCAGTGGAGCATGTGTAATTTCAATGATATGTAAGTAATAAAAATTGTGATACTTTTTTATTGATTTTAAAACGTAAATGACAATATTAAAACTATTTGACAAAAACTACTACCTAGGTTCCTTTTTATTTTCCAAGAATTCATTCAGCCAAAATAAACCAAAAAGTAAAACAGTAGTCTCATAAAATCGATTGAGCAGAACTTTATAGACTTCAACAAAGCCAGTTTACTACAAGAAATACTGATGCGTCATCAAATGCTGCAGAAAAAACATAAAACACATAATTACTGTCGCCCTGATTTCCCCCGGGCTGCCTCGATCCAGGGCTGTCTATAATAGACGTCCTGCATAACTATTGTCGCTTCGATTTTATACACGAAGCTATTTATTAGCAAGGCATTGTTTTTCTTACAGATTCTGATGATTAGAAAAGACGTTGCTTTTAATATTACAAAATGAAAGTCAGTGCAGCCTTGCATAATTGTTTTGGTTTTATTGTTCATCACTAATTACCTACCGACATTTTTTATTTTATTTATAACTAGCTGTGCCCGCGACTTCGCGTGGATGTCGGAACTTATGAATGTATTTTTTTATCAAATTGACAAAGTTTCATACAAACTTTCATCCCCTATTTGATCTCCTTGGCGGTAGAATTGATCAAAATCCTTTCTTAGCGGATGCCTACGTCATAACATCTACCTACATGCCAAATTTTAGCCCGATCCGTCCAGTGATTTGGGCTGTGCGTTGATAGATCACTATGTCAGTCAGTCACCTTTGAGTTATATATATTTAGATTGAACAGCTGTTCCCTGGCACTTATTGGTCGTAGGATGACGTTACCTATATAGCCTTTTTACGTGGTAAAATAATCAAATGAGTCCTCCCAACCAGGGCAGGATGGGAGGGACTGTCAGATTTGTACTGACTAAAATCCATGGTGACCTTCATAAGCCCTTTACGTTTCGAGGCCACGGTTCAACAGCTAAGCAGGATGTTCTCTTACTCTAAGTTAAGGTGAGTTTAACTGTTGTTTTTAATCCCACTTTAAAACTGTAATTTTTCTATACTGTGTAGTATTAATTATGAATAAGTTACGTTTGCAAGCTATGTTTGAAATAAGGATGTCACGCGGTTCTGAAACCTAAAACAGGTTATTTTTTAGTCAATACTAGTCTGGGAGTCTTTTGCTCCACATAGGATGGGGAGGATATAATTAATGACTGTCCAATCTTAGAAAGAGTGGATAATTTTGGGTACTTCGCGAGTGAAGTCGGCGAACAAAACTCGCTAATATCTTTAACGTTAACAAAAATAAAAAAAATATAACCTAACTTGTCACTTGATTTAGGTTATCTTCTCTGTCACACTCAAAACTCTTCAAACTTCAGAAGAACACCGACTTTCCAAGAATTTTCTTCAGAAACATCACCCATATAATACTTAAATGGATGTTAAACAAATCACAGCTCCAACCTGTCCAACATTACCCCATGGAGACCTCTTGCGATCATGAAAAAGTCTGCAAAAATAATGGAATCCTAAAATTCCCGCTAGGGGGACACTATTTATAAGGTTTTAAGTTAAAACAAACTGTCAAACAAGTAACCCGGGGGAGGCAAAGTTTGGAATGGTGTTAAACTTCGTGGATGTTGTCTTTATTCCTTATTTTTATCTAGTATGGAACGGGATGTGGGGTTTTTAGTAGCTCGTGTTAGATTTTTCTATTGAAGCCTCTGGTTTTGAGAAGTTTTTCATGAAATCTGTTGTCAATTCATCATGCAATTTTCTGTTACAACTAAGAACAGAGGTTTTACCACGATTTCTTATTGCGATCCAGTTTAGGCTGTGGGAAAGAGATGGCGCTAGACGACTTGTATAGCTCTGTCTCTTTCCCACAGCCTAAACTGGATCGCGTTAAGAGCTCGTGGTAAGGCCTCTGGTGGCCTACCATGACGTCTTAAGCGTGATTAGTTCCGCTCAGGGAACGAGATGGTGCTAGACAACTAATAAAGCTCTGTCTCTTTCCCACAGCCTAAAAACTCACGCTTTAAGGCCACTAGGACGGCCACCCAGGCCGGAACAGGAGGGACTCTCAGACTTGTACTGACTAAAATCCACGGTGATCCTTCAATAGCTCTTTACGCTCCAGGGTCACGGTTACCTGCTGAGACAGTCCCGCGACCCCTTATCGTAGACATAGAGCATGGACTGAACAGTATCTGCAAGGATCCACCCTGTTCCTTCCAGGGCCACAGTGCCCTTTTGAAATAGTCCCGACGAAGCTAGAATAGGTATAAAACTCGCAATCTTATTGCAAGAAAATATTCGATGACAGCAGTTACTAAAATTAATGGAAAAAAAACCGTCAATGATTTTCCAAAACTATGATACATCTGACTGAGTCATAGAAGTGACTGATTAGTTGATATGATAAGATCCTCTTTATCTTAAATTTTCATTGAACCACTGATAACATTGTACTTACTTAGGTAATCTCATATTGTGTCCATTGCTTTGGTAGCTAAGAGCATAATCCTTGAACTTGAAGACATACGCAAGTTCATGTTGAATTGCCATAAAAATATTTTGAGTTTGATGTTGATGTCTTAAGACCCGTGACATTAAAACTAAATATTTTTTACAATAATTTGTTATTATTCCTTCTATATTGTTATTGCTATGCATGTTTTTCTCAAAGAAAACAAACACATTCCTTCCCTTCACGTGGACCTCATTGCCTAGTACGATGCATATTTAGTTTTTTTTATACTATGGAAAGTTAAATTCAACTGCGAGCCGATTCTAGTCGAATTTTTCTTTCCACCGATTTTTTTCATTCTTTGTTACTTGAGTTGATGTGTAAAATATTTACTGCGTTCAATCATCGCTTTCACTCATTTTGACGACTCGACTTGAAGCTGCAGGTATGCTGCGCGGCAAAAAAAATATTTTTTTCTTTTTGATAAATTTTGCCCCACACTAGGAATTGCTTCCTGTGTCGTGGGTGCGTTTACAAAAACATAGAAAGTCATACACAAACACCCAGACCCGGTACAACTACTTGTAGATCATACAAATATTTGTTCAGTGCGGGAATTGAACCCGCGACACTGCACAGCAGTCGATCGCTAAACCACTGCGCCAACCGTGCCGTCAGAGTACTAGTAATGAGTTTAATTAAATGTTTGTAAATGAACCCACGATACAGGAGAAATTCCTAATCAAAAACCAACCACAATAATGCTCTCAAGCAGTAATTATATCAGACAGTTACCAGCTCCTTAGTTAAGCCTGCCGGGGTCGCGGGACTATCACCGTGACCCCGGAACATAAAGGGCTATTGAAGGACACCGTGGATTTTAGTCAGTACACGTCTGACAGACCCTCCCGCCCTGCCCGGGGTAGGAGGACTCATATGATGACTTTGCCACGTTAAAAAATAAAACTCCTTAGTTAAGACATGTAAAGAGCAGGTAATGAGCATAACGGTATTATTCGATCCTTCTTCACAAATTGAAGCTATTGTCAAACTGACAGACGAACCGAATGCGTGAAAGGCCTAACGCTAAAAGCACAGGAGCATAAAAAGCAATTTAATCTCATTCCCCATTACATTACACCTAATTATTCGCTAGAACTGGATTTTACACGTATCATGAGAGTTGGTACATGTTATTGAACAGGGAAGATTGATACTAAATTAGTAATTGTGGTTTGCAAATTAACATCGTGTTTATATTTTTTTTTACATATCTCATATTCGGTAAGTAGGTCCTTATTAACCCCAAATGGGGCTTGTAACCAATTAGCTCTCTAGGGTAATAATGTAGCCAGAAAAGCCCTAGGGCGGTAAGTAATTAAATCTTTTATTCTTGTAATGCCGGTTTTTTTTTACTTACCTACCTCACAATCGAGATGTAAAGCAGAGTAGTTAGCTCGGGTGTAAGCATCAAACCCTCGAACTATAAGCGCGAAAAATATCTCGGGCTGCAAATTGATGCCTTACAGCCCTTGGCTACTAATCTACTATATTGCCTGATTACTACTTATGGCGAGTTGTTTAATCAGTAGTTAAACTACACTATCGAGCAAAAGTATTGAATCACGTACTTGATATTGATCCGGGATAGCTAGCTCCTTAAAATAATTATAATGGCGAGAAAACACACCCCAGCAGGACCAGGCCACCCCAGGACCATGGGTGGCCCAGTGGTATCGGCCTCGACTTACGAGTTGTAGGTCATGGGTTTGAACCCAGCCAGGCGCATTACTTTGTGTATTTTATTTCATCACCACTGCTCTCAAAACGGTGAACGAAAACATCGTGAGGAAACCGGCATGTCCTAGAACCAAAAATTCGAAGACATGTGACATCTACCAACCCGCACTAGGCCCGCGTGGTGGATTATGGCCCACTCCCTCTCACAGAGAGGTGGCCTGTGTCCCAGCAGTGGGAACATTTATAGGATGATGTTGATGAAACGCACCCCAGGCCCAAACGCATGCAGGAGAAATGCCTAATGTGGGGCAACTTTTTTTTTTTGTTAAAAAAAGTTAATATTAGCATATACATAGAATAGGTGTTCGTTAAGCAAGACGTAATCAATCAATCGCGTCATACCCTAAAAGAAATTTAGCAATGCTAATTGAAGGATCGGTTCTTCTTTTATGCTGACAAGTGGAGTCAGGGTATTAGGATAAGTACGTGGAAATATAGGGTATCAAAGGTGTTTGAAGTAAAAAGAGACGATTTTAGAAGGACACCAATCTGACCTGTCTTGTTATTCAAGTGATCGCAAGCACTCTTAGTAAGCATGAGGTACTGGGTTCATTAAAGGAGTTTTTGATTTTAGTTTTTTTTTTTGTAACGTATTTAGAATTTAATCAATAGTTACAAAACTAGTTTGAAAATAATTGAGGTCACTATAATAATAAATCAATTCCTTGTTATGCTAGATTCTGGATGTACAGCCATTCCAGAAATATCAGTACAAATACTTGCACAGCAACTCAGATATTACCAAGGTGAGTAAATATTTCATGAAGCACGCGTATATTGAAAACGGCAGACGTGAAAAATTTATAATCGGCGCTATGTCTGTGGTAAAATTTAATATTCTCCCGTTCTAGACGGATCCCATATGCATCGGGATCCAATATCGCGAGTCGGCAGCTAATGCGGCTCAACTGTAAACAGATTACAGGGAGGGACTCTAAAATACGTGAAGTATCAAGTATCAAGCACAACTTGAGCCTACGAGTCCTCCAAATCTCGCTTTGATCTTTATTTTGTGTTAAAAAGGTGAAGTACGTACCTACAACGCGACCGTATCAAGTTGACGATGGACCTTTGTTGTTGTTTACTGTTGTTTACATATCATTTTGAGGAAGTTCAGTAAACAGGATGTAATCTTCGGGGTCGTATGTCTTTAAGATTCACTGAATTTGACCCTCATCATCTTCAAGAATTTGGAGGCGATTAAAGCTCGTTTAAATCAATTTCATTATTAAATCTCTGCAATTAATAAAACCTGGTGCCCACCAGAAGTGTTAAATGTCAATTTAACCGCTGCACAAAGACAAAGAGCGATTTAATCTCCACCGTTCGGCAGTCATTAGGCGCTCGCCTTTCACTGGAGACAATAGAATTACCATAAGAGCGCGAAAATAGCAGCGGTTCATCCAATTAGTTCACAGGTACTCCAGAGTCGTCGACTCGTCGAACTACCTCCTAAATCTAATTAGGTAATTGAAATCATTGGGCGATGCGTTGTGAGCTCTCAGCGCGGAGCGGCAACAGCGCAGCCTGCATCGCCAATTAGCTCGCTCAGAGATCGCTCGCTGTGCCGCGTTTGCACGTAAGCCCCTATTTCCGAGTGACGGAGCGTTCAACATGTGAGTTGAGTCGATCGTCTAATTTAGCCAAATGTTACTCTGAGTTGTGGGAACAGTCATACGTTATCGTATGTGATGTTGAGGATAAGTGAGGTAGAACTATATGCCTGTCTCATCTTTAATATGGATACAGTGTGTAAGTTTGCAGTCCTCTATTAGAAAAGACGAAAATGCCTACAATATCCGCATGAATAAGATAACCAAGACACTTGCATGAAAGACATTTCATCGAATGGACTTTTCCGAAAATTAACCGGGTGAGAATCAAACAGAATGAAAATCTACTAAGTCTTCATTCACAGAAATGGATTAGTGAAAGTGTCTTTGGCACTACTGGATTCGAGAAATGTGCCTTTGGCGCAAGTATCATTCGCACAAAGATACGAATCTCTTTCTGCTCAACAGAACAGACCGTGGCCTACCAAGAGTAATTCCAGTGTGGGAACGTGATGGCGCTAGACGACTTGTATAGCTATGTCTCTTTTCCACACTGGAATTACTCTCGCTTGGTAGGCCACCCTTCTGCCCAAAAATTTTTGCTAATAGAAAATACTAATGAAGATTTGAGCCGAAAATTTTAGCGGAGACCTAATGAATCATCGTGTCGTGACCTACAGCATAAGTCCCCCCTTGTTGTGACTCAGTCAAAATATATGAGCATCTGTAAATGATTGATCGAGAAACTGATGCAGTTTTACTGATCTGACTCATCGCTATGTTTACCTAAATCTTCACAGTATCTTCATATCTAAATCCATTATGGTTTGCAGCCTTCAAAAGTCTGATATCAGTGAATCCCTTGAACTTGGGAATAAATAAAAAGAAAAATTCAGTAATTATGTGTATTCTCTTATCGTGAAAGGTGTTCAAATTCAAAACATTATTATTACTATTCATCTGAAGAATTTTCCTGATGAACTCAAATTTCAAACCCCAGCTACTAGTCTAACAACAAAACCGGCCAAGTGCGTGTCGGGCCACGCACAGTGTAGGGTTCCGTAGTTGCCCATCAAAATACTTATGCGAACTAACTAAACTGATTCGCTGAATTTTATTTTAAAAAGAAGAATTTTCAAAATCGGTCCAGGAGTCTCAGAAATCGGGGAAAATACATAAAAAAAAAGATTACGACGAATTTAGAACATCCTCCTTTTTTTGAAGTTAGTTAAAAATAGTTGACGATAAAAACCTACCTATCCCTAAAAAACATACCGTAAATACATTACTATTAAAGCTGTAAAAATAAAGTTGACAAACTTACATTTGCAGTTGAAGAGCTTGTTCTCCGATACATTTTGTTTAAGAAAATATGTTATCCAAGTACATTTTATAAGTTGGTCGACTATTACTCGTAAAGTTGTAAAGCCTACTTAGTCATGATAATTTTCTTTTAAAGTTCGTTATATATACTACTATTGTGAATTTTTTCACACCCCAAACATAACCGTTTAGCTGGTAGAGGGGGGGGGACACTCGAGTCGAGCAAAATTTAGCACTTTAAAGCTTAATATTTCACAAACGAATTTTTTTATCAAAAAATTGTTAATGGAAACTATCAATATTTTTTAAAGACCTATTTAATGATACCCCACACTAAGGGGTATGCGAGAAAAAAAAAAAACATCCCCACTTTACGTGTACAGGAGGTACCCTAAAAAAAAATATTTTACGAGATTTTATTTTACCACTTTTTCGGCACAACAAATCCGTATATTTACACAAAATTACAGCTCTCTAGTACTGTGCGTCTCTGAGCTGAACTGCGGACAGACGGACGGACGGACGGACGGACGGACATGGCGAAACTATAAGGGTTCCTTGTTGACTACGGAACCCTAAAAATCATTATTTTCATGACTCCGACATCAGCAATCTCGCCTACCTATTCTTCACCAAGGAGTGAAACAGTATCTAAGGACTGGATGGAAGTTACCAGTAACAATCCAGTAATTGATAAAATTTGGTTCGTGTTTAACGCATACCAGAAAAGTAACTATTTTAAACTAAAAAATCTGCCAGAATGGATAAATGCTCATCAAATTGTGTATCATAAAGTATTGAAGAAATTAACCTATTTTCTGTAACAATAATAACGAAACGATTAGGTCGTTTTTTAAGCGTCGACGAAGCTCCCTCCGCGGGGATTCTATTTCCGTTTGCAGGGTTTAAAACAGTGATTCCCAAAGTGGTCCAGGTGCAACGGCGGATACAAGGGGGGGGTCATGGGGGTCATGACCCCCCCCTGGGCGACAGGCTGGGTCATAGGTGACCACTGCAATTTAATCTAAGTTTATTATAAACTTAAACAAATTATAAGCGAAAGGGGCACTTAATCATAATAATGAAATTTTGTGCTGTTATTGGTTATACTTATAGTAGGGGTGGCCAACTTAATTAGACATAAGATCTACTGTTTACTAACGAAACCCTGAGTGATCTACCAAATACATACTTCTTGAAATCTTAAAAACATGAAACAGCATAGTTTAGTACACAATCATGTAGTAATTTTTATTGACCAGTCTTAGGAGTTCCTTTTCATATCACATGTAAGATTGTTTCCTAAAATTTACTTAAAATCTTTGGATTGGAAGTCTGAGTTGGTGATGTTTAATCAACTTAAAAGTCAAAGTCAACAGGGATTGGCCTAAAGGGAGAAATCTGAATCCATAAGAGATACGGAAAAACTTTCTTAGTGTTAGCTCTTTTTTGGTGTTTACACTTTACAATTTTGGCGTTTTTATTTTTTTGGTCAAGTGTGAGTTTCCCACAAATATGAGTGAAGTTGGGCATTTTTTTTGTGTCATTCGACTCGTTGCGTGTAAAAATCATTTCATGGTATTCGAAGAAAAAAATCGGGACGGCGGAAGTTGGTCTATAGCAAAATAATTTTTCATACAAATTGTAGGTAAACGAAAAAGTTACCCATTTTTTGTGATTTTATTTAGTGTTATATAAGGACCATTTCATTGTATCGAAGGAAAATGTCTGGGCAACAGAAATGGGTCAAATCTGTGGTCAAATCTAATGAAATACTAAGTAAGTACTACAATACGACTTTACGCTGTTAGAAGGAACATACTATACTTGTCTTTTGGCCAAACAGTTTGTACTCTGGACAGTAGATGTCCAGATATTTTTCTACCCATACAATTATCTCATCCTTACATGAAAGCAAGTCAAACAGCATAATAAAAAAATGGGTCCATATTGGCTCACCTAAAGTTGTTTACCCGAAATTGTTCTTCCTAACGGTTTGTAATCCGAATGATCACTCTTCCTAAAATTTTTCATCCTAAAGTTTTCATTCATACTTTTTGTAGTGCTACCGGCGATGTTCATAACACTCATGTTTCCGAATTTTTTTATCAATAATATCGTTATTGTAAATCATTTAAACTCCTACTGTTTTTTGTCATAACGTTTTTATCCCTAAACATTATTACGATAATATATTAGCCAGAAAAGTCGACGGAGCACCGCTTCGCGGTGCTCCTACTTCTGGGTGGTTTAAAAAAAAATAACCACACCTTCTAACCTAACCTGTCCGAGTCGGGGTGCCCCCAGTCGTTTGGTCAGAGTGTCGTCTTGGGAGCACTATGAAAAAATGCCAACAAAATGAAACAAAATAAAAAGAAATCTAAACAAAAAAGATATGACTTTGAATAATAGTGTAAAAGAAGGTTATTTTGAGAAAAAATAGGAAAACAAATAATAGTATACTAGATGTTTATTGCTACTGACATTATGAAGTCGAATGATTCGGAATTATGAAAATTAGTGACAGAGCAATTAGGAGTTGTAATTATTAGGGTTAAAAATGTTAGGAATACAATTTTCGGGCTTCCAATGATCGGAGTTTAAATTTTAGGTGAACTTTGGCGCGCCCTAAAAAAATACCTAAGTAATTTTTTCGTTTATACAATTTGTATGAAACAATATTTTCCATTAGACCAACTTCTGCCGTCCCAATTTTTTCCATGAAACAAAGTCGAATGGGCGTTCCATTAGCTGGCCCGGCAACGGCACGGCACCGGCATGGCCGTGCACCGGCACCGGCGCCGGAGCTTCGTTTTTCCACTACGTCGGTTCCACGCCGGTCGCCCGGTGAGTGGTACAGTACTAGCATGGACTTCAGCATGACCACAAGTAGAGTACAACGTGTAGATGTAACAATAATGTTATTATCTCTTATCTTTTACATCTACGACGCCAAAACCAACGCAGAGACAACGAATTTTGGATTCATCCAAAAGAACCATAAACCAAATTCGAGTCTCTCTCCCTCTTGTCCGCATCCTCCTACCCCGTCCCGCACCCTCCTACCCACTCACGCATTCACACGTATCTACTCGGCTACAATTCATAAAACAATACACATGCAGATTTGCCGGGCCGGCACCGACTGGGAAGCTTGCTGCCACGGTAACGGTGACAGCGCCGGCAGGACTCAACGCCGGGCCGGCGCCGGCGCCGGTAAGTGCAAAAGCGAGCCATACGTTTTACGTTTTCATACATTTTTGCTTCCCCGGCACCGGCACGCTAATGGAAAAACGCCCATTGGCACTAAAAAAATTGCCCAACGTCACTAATTTTTGTGGACCACTCACACTTGACCAAAAAAATATAAACGCCAAATTGTCCGCCCACCAAGGACATATTGTGGAACATTATGTCCTTTCCAAGTTAAAAGAAATAAATGTTACAAGTGTTGTACACTACCCAAAAGAAATAGTTTCTCTAACCCTTATGTACAACTGAAACATAAACATTGCTTACAATCATAATACTATAAGAATAAAGAATACAATTCAGAACTTAAAATAAACACACATAATCTACTAAAATCCTAGGTAATAGGCAAGACACACAGTTTTGATGTTGGCCTTTTAAATATAGAATTATTACTACGAAGTGTGACTACTCGAGTAAGATTGTCCACCCCCTGATGTTTTTCAACCACCCTGCCAAGAAGCCACCGACAAGGAGGTAAGTTATCCTCTTTAATTAACACTACGTCCCCTACGTTGGGTTCCGGTGTTTGTTTTGACCATTTGTAACGATGGAAAAGTGTAGTCAAATATTCACTGGACCAGCGACGCCAGAAATGTTGCGTCATCTGTTGCACTAAATGCCACCTCTTCAAGCTAGAAATATTTGCATCTGTATAGTCACGGTCAGGTACGTTAACTATCGGTTCTCCCACAAGAAAATGCCCTGGCGTTAATGCATCAAACGCATTAGAATTGCTAATCCTACACAAGGGACGTGAGTTTAAGCATGCTTCTACTTGGCTTAATAAAGTGGACATCTCTTCAAAAGTTAGAGTAGAGCTTCCTATTACCCTATTTAAATGTTTCTTGCATGACTTTATTCCAGCTTCCCATAGCCCGCCAAAGTTCGGAGCGTGTGGTGGAATAAAATGCCACGTGGTACCTTCACTAGCCAACGCTGCAGCAATATCTTTAGCTATACCTGAATTTTCAAAGCGAAGCAAGATGTCTAATTCCTTAGAAGCACCCTGGAAATTTGTACCATTGTCGCTCCATATGTCTTTGCAGTGACCTCGTCTTGCCACAAATCTTTTAAAAGCGGCAAGAAATCCCTTAGTTGTTAGGTCACTAACTACCTCAATGTGGACAGCTTTAGTCGCCATGCAAACGAATAAACAAATGTATCCCTTATATGCATGGTGACCCCTACCTTTTGATGTTCTTAAATTAATAGGACCAGCATAGTCTACCCCGCTGCTCTTAAACGGCCTGTTTGGTGTAATCCGTGCAGGAGGTAATTGACCCATTAATTGTGGTTTCGTAGAAGCCGCATAACGTAAACAAGTTACACATTTTCGAACGTATGCAGTAACTAATCGTTTACCTCCCTGAATATAATACTTTGTGCTTAAGTAGTTGAGTGTAAGTTGAGGACCGCCATGAAGATTCCTATGGTGTGCATCGGCAATTAAAAGACTGGTAAAATGAGTATTACTTGGAATCAACATTGGATTTTTGCAGTCCGCGGTAAGACCCGAACGTTCCAGTCTACCGCCCACCCTGACGATATTAACGGAATCGAGGTAAAGATTTAAAGACTTGAACATGTTTCTTTTAGGTTTATCTTTTTGCAGATCTAGAATAACTGCTTCGAAACTTTGTCGCTGACAAACTCGTACGCATGACTCCAAGGCTAATTTCATTTCATCTGCAGTTATAAAAGCATGATTCTTTCTTTCAGTTTCCGGTTTTATTAGATCTAATGGACGCCTTAATAATGCCACAATTCTAACAAGTTTGGTGAGTGATGAATATTTATCCCAAATAAAATTATCTTCTGTTCCTACATGTACCTTTATTTCCTCCATATTTGTTGATACTGCCTTGCGTTTACCGAATTTAATATTTTTATCTTTCAGGAACTCCGGACCTTCTAACCACAATTTAACGTTTACAAATTCTGATGCATAAAGACCCCGCGATGCGCAATCAGCAGGATTGCTTTTGGATTGAACATGATTCCATTGTTGTGGTTCACTTATGCTCAAAATTTCAGAAACGCGATTCGCCACGAAAGTTTTCCATCTGTTGGGATGGCTGTTTAACCAAGCTAAGACAATCTCGGAATCGGTCCAGTAATACAGATTAGATTTGTTTATTCTCATTACTTCTGAGACTTCGGATAAAAGTTTTGCTAAAAGAGTTGCGCCGCACAACTCTAATCGCGGCACGGAAACAGTTTTTATCGGAGCAACTTTAGTTTTCGCCGTGAGCAAAGTGACATGTATCTCACCTTCAGCATTGACAACCCGTGCATATACTACCGCAGCATATGCTGACTTTGACGCATCACAAAATCCGTGTAAATCAATCTGCTTGTCACCGTGCTTCCTGTTTAACCACCGCGGTATTGAAAACTCCGTTAAATTTTGCAATTCTTGTCGGTAAGTAAACCATTCGCTTTTTATTTCATTTGGAATTTCTTCATCCCATCCAATCCCAGAAACCCACAATTTTTGAATTAACATTTTCGCTACAATTATTACAGGAGCGACCCATCCCAAAGGGTCAAACAGTCTTGCTATATCTGATAACATCTTTCTTTTCGTTACAGGTTCCTGCAGCGGGAGCAACTGAACAGAATACTGAAAGGTGTCGCAGCTTCGGTTCCAGATAAGTCCCAACGTTTTGAATATTTCATCTTGTTTGATATGAATCTCTTTTTCTACTCCATCTTTGAACGAGTGTTTTTCTCCGATCATTTTTTCCAGTAATTCACTGCTGTTACTCGACCATTTTTGTAAAGTGAATCCTGCCTTTGCTAATAACTCGTTCATTTGATTAAAGATTTGCATGCCTTCTTCTATTGTGTCACAACCAGTCATAAGATCGTCCATGTAGTAATCTTTAAGTACCTTTTCAGCTGCAAGTGGATAATTGACTCCTTCATCGTGTGATACTTGCTGCATCGATCGAACTGCTAAGAAAGGCGCTGCAGAGGTACCAAAAGTCACGGTAAGTAACTTGTAATCCTTTATTTCAGATTGTTTGCTGTCCCTCCACACGATGCGTTGAAAATCGGTATGACGGTCGGCGACGCGCACCATTCGGTACATTTTAACAATGTCCGAAATGAGGCAAATGCGATGAGTTCTCCAACGAATCAATAAATGTCGCAAATCTGGTTGTAGTCCTGGACCAATCATCAGGTCATCGTTGAGCGATATTCCATTTTTTCCCTTGCAGGACGCATCAAAGACAACCCGAACCTTGGTAGTGTCTCTATCGTCACGAACAACCGCATGATGAGGTAAGTACACTGCATGTTGATTACGTTCTTCTGCTTTAGTTATTGGCCTCATATGTCCCAGTTGCAAGTATTCATTGATTACTTCGGTATATTTTGTTTTTAAATCAATGTTTTTACCGAGTTTTGCTTCTAATGCATAAAACCTGTTAATTGCTACTTTTCTTGAATCACCATACTGACAGCTCGGGTCCTGACTTCTAAATGGTAAGTTAACAACGTAACGACCTTCACCGTCTCTTTCAGTTGTAGCCTGAAATATCTCTTCGCATCTTGATTCTTCTTCGGTAAGTATATGTTTCTTAATTTGATTTGGTTCCCTTTCCAATTCCCAGAATTTTTTCAGAAGTTCGTCATCACCAAGGTGAGTATGCAATACGGTAATATTTGATTTACTTTCAGTAGCAGAGGCTACTGTTCCTGATAAAATCCACCCTAATGAGGTCGACTGAGCTACAGTGCCACCATCAGGAGCTCTCTTTAACCCGTTTTGTAAAATCTGCCCATAAACTTCTGCCCCTAGCAGCATATCTACCTTATCCGGTCTATGATACCTAGGATCTGCTAATTGGATGTCGCTAGCTTGAGCCCAATCTAAATATACCGTTTCCCTATTAGGTAACAACGACGTTATAGATTTTAGAACATATGCTGTGACTACAAGTTCTATTGATGGATCAATTCTGGACTGAATTTTAATTTCAACAACCGAATTCAAGCTTAATTTGTTATGAGTATCTATTCCAGTTATTGAACCTTTAGCTGATTTTTTCTGTAATCCTAAACTTTGTACAATATGCTCTGTGACAAAAGACGCTTGAGACCCTTGGTCTATTAAGGTCCTGATAGTTAGCATAACCCCGTTTTTCGATACAGCCTTTACAAGGGCCGTGGCTAATAAGACTTGGCTATTAGCTTTACCTCTCGAAAAACATGATACAACATTATGTTCCGATTCTACTGTCTTTGTAGAAGAATCTCCCGTCTCCCCTACTGACTCCTGCTCACCTTTAGGGTGTAACAAGGAGTGATGTCTACGTCTACATACTTGACAAGAGGCTGTGCACTTGCAGACTCTGACAGAGTGGTTGTGCCCCAAACAATTAAAACATAAATTATGCTCTTGCACAAACTTACGCCGAGTATCCACATCTTGGTTCACGAATTGTTTGCAATTTCTTATTTTGTGCTCTTTACTGTTGCAACAGGGACAAGCCATGATTGCATTGCCCGCCGTGTGAAATACCTTTGCCTTAGTAACATTAACATCATTTTTAACTGTCTTAGTTCCTAAAAACTCAAATGCCCTGTAGCGGCTTGTTAAAAACTCTTTGAACTGTTCAAATGTAGGTAGCTTATCTGAATCAGTGTTACTTGTTACCCTTAGTTCCCAATCCTTTCTACTGTCTGGATCTAGTTTTAGTGATAAAATATGAATTATTAAAATGTCCCATGAAGTTATATCAATATCCAAATTAGTTAGAGCATTTAAACAGTCTGATGTTGTATCCATTAACTCCTTTAAGGCACTAGCTGACTCTTGTGCAATGTTCTTTTGACTGAGCAACCTTACTAAAATGCAGTGAGACAAATATTTTTTATTGTTATACCTAGTCTCCAATTGAGTCCAGCATCTTTCGTAATTGGACTCCGAAATTGGTATATGACGAAGGAGTTGCTCGGCCTCCCCAGACAAATAACTTTTTAAATAATGCAATTTTTGAACATTGTCAATAGAACTATTTTTATGTATAGCTGACACAAATAAATCACGAAAAGTTGGCCACTCGGTATATTTACCAGAAAATGTTGGGATAGTTATTCTAGGCAACTTAATAGATATGTTTTTACCTCCAGAAGCATTATTTGATGATGACCCCGCAGCTGGAGAAACATCACATATTTTACTTAAGGCTGTTTTAAATTCACATTTTAAATCCAAATACAATTCTTCAGTATTAAAATAAATTTCGTTCGCCGTATAAGGTGAAGACATCAACTCTTTAGGGTTAAAATCTTTTATAATTTGTGTATGAGTTGAACTAAATTCAGCCCATAATTCATTAATATTTTCTAATCTGGTTTCCAAATATTGTTTAGTAATTCTGTCCTTTGGCGACTTTTTAAAATTGGTTTTAGCTCTTGACAATCGAGCATGAATATCATCTTGCACCTTAACAAGAGATTGTAAAGACATTTTTGAAGTAAAAAATAAATTCCAGTTCCGAAAAATTTTACAAGTCGATGAAAACAAACAGAAAAATTTCTAAGTTCCAAGAATTCCCAAAAAAAATCACAAGTCCAAACTATTTTTGAAAAATTTTACAAGTCCCAATTTTTTTCGGAAAATTTTACAAGTCAATGTAAACAAAGATATTTTTCTAAGTGTTTGACACTTTACCAAAAATCGGGCATAGGTTCCCCGTCGGTACACAATTTGGCTTAAATCTAACTAAGTCTAAAGAAGCACACCCAAAATTATTCTAAGTCCAAATTTTCTACTTGAAAGTTAAAGTTAAAATCTTCTAGGCAATAAAGTTCACTTTTGCTTGGCACATAAGAAATCACAAAGTACTCACGATTTTAGGCACTATCACTCACTTCCTTACGACTCAAAGTCGTCTGCAGCTTGCTTGCTGCTGATGGTACTCCTCCCGCCGTACTTCCCGCCGCTGTAGCCGGTGTTGCTGTCTCCTTCTCTCACCATCCAGGGCCACTCGGCAGGAACGTATGGGGTTGGTGTCTCCGTCCAGTGGAATAACACCTGATGCTAGTCCAGCCTTTGCCACATCCGGCTCGAAGGACCATGGACGACCTGGGCTTCCTCCCAAGGTGTTTTGATGAGGGTAATGGAAAAAGCCAGGTCAAGTTTTGAACTCAGGAATGCGGATCACTGATCCAGCACTTGATGACCCCAAGCCACGTTTATTATTCGCAGATGCAGTGCTTACACCTTAGAACCCGTTACAATAGTGGCAAGAGGGTTGCCGTATGTTGATCTGAGTCGATCAGAGTTGATTTGAGTTGCCGAAAATTTATACATTCGAAGTACTTATGTACCGGCGTGCGAATCTTAACACCGCGATTCAGAAATTATCTTAAAATAAAAAGCACCATCTATCGAGAAACAATGAACTATTTTGACTGAATCGCGATGTTAGGAATTTCTTGCTATACGGTTAAACAATTATCAACATCAGAAAATAGCTAAAGCTTCCTAAGAAAGTTTTCCCGTATCTCTTATGGAAGCAGATTTCTCCCTTTTACCAATTTATAAGAAAAATCCTGTATAGGTTTGGTATAGGTTCTATACTATTATTTATATTTTTTGCCTTTAAGATGGTAATGGGGGTCCACAAAAATTTATCTGCTTTTGATAGTAAAGAGCAAAAATGTAAGCATAGTTTTTATAAGGGCCTACCTACATTAGTCGGCACGAATTCTCTCAATTTCCAAACTTGTCGCAGGTAGAATGTATTGATGAGGATATCCATAACTACAGTCAACATTTAAGTGCCCTGCATGATGACTTCAAAACCAGGTTTGAAGATATGCTGACGATGGATATACCACCATGGATCATAAATCCATTTGATGAAACGGAAGTGGTCAATGTTGTATTACAAGAGGTGCTGCTCGAGCTAAGCACCAATGAGGAGCTGAAGGTGAAATTTAGAAAAGGCTAACAAACATTTTGACTGCAAGCAGAAATACCCGAAAAATATCCCTGTGGGAAATCGCAAGGAAATTTTTAATAGCCTTTCCCTCGTCATACCTTATCGAAAGGAGTTTTAGTGCCGTTACAAACCTCTTAACAAAAAAAGGAGCAAAAATAAAAATCACAGAGCAGGGGGATTTGCGGTTATTGCTCACAAAAATAAATCCAAACATTGATCGTTTGCTGACGCTCCATCAAATACATCCTTCCCATTCATTAAAATTATGACCTGAACCTATATTACCTTGTTAATTTTTTCTTGTAATTCTTTTTAATTAATAAAAGAAAGTGTTATATTATGTACCATATTTTTCGTTTTTATTTTACCTATCGGAATATATTAGGGTCAGAACTCAGAAGCGACACAATTTTTATTTTTTGGCGACTTTAAGAATGTGGTAGAAATGTAGCAGCAGGGGGTCCACCGAAACCAGTAAAATTTTGAAAGTGGTCCACGAGAAAAATAAGTTTGGGAACTACTGGTTTAAAAGAACCCAACTAAACTTCAGGGTGTCCCTGAAATCTTGCCAAATCGAGTTTTCGATTTGGTGAAATAAAATGCTTACCAAATCGAAAACTCGCTTTAGCATGCAAAAATTATTGATAAGCATTTAAATTGTAGCCAAATTAATTTTCATCATTGCATCCCACCTAATGAATCCCGAACTATGAAGGCAACAACCAACAAACAGTGATATAGGTATGTAGATCGGGGTACGTCCATGCACTAAATCATTTCACCAATTCCGAGTTCAACTGAAACCGGTAAATAATATCTGAATGTATTGCAAGAGAATTGCGCCAGGCCACAGTAAATTGAGAAACACAATACTGTGAAACGTTGAACGGTTATATTTCAATGACGCGGTAACGTTTCTGCCGATACTACTATCTTGCTAACAGTTCTGATACCTTAGTCCTTACAATATCTTGTTAACAACAGATCTTTTTTCGGTAAGTTTCGTACATCAACTGTGGCAGATGTCTGCGTAAGTACAGATGTCCGAAACTGGCCATGTCAGAATCCAAGATCTAAAAAAAAAAAAAACCGGCCAAGTGCGTGTCGGGCCACGCACAGTGTAGGGTTCCGTAGTTGCCCATCAAAATACTTATGCGAATTAACTAAACTGATTCGCTGAATTTAATTTTAAAGAGAAGAATTTTCAAAATCGGTCCAGGAGTCTTTGAGAAATCGGGGAAAATACATAAAAAAAAGATTACGACGAATTTAGAACCTCCCCCTTTTTTGAAGCAAGTTAAAATAGTTGACGATAAAAACCTACCTATCCCCAAAAAACATACCGTAAAAACATACCTATTACAGCTGTAAAAATAAAGTTGACAAACTTACATTTGCAGTTGAAGAGCTTGTTCTCCGATACATTTTGTTTAGGAAAATGTTATCCAAGTACATTTTATAAGTTGGTCGACTATTACTCGTAAAGTTGTAAAGCCTACTTAGTCATGATAATTTTCTTTTAAACTTCGTTATATATACTACTATTGTGAATTTTTTCACACCCCCAAACATAACCGTTTAGCTGGTAGAGGGGGGGGACACTCGAGTCGAGCAAAATTTAGCACTTTAAAGCTTAATATTTCACAAACGAATTTTTTTATCAAAAAATTGTTAATGGAAACTATCAATATTTTTTAAAGACCTATTTAATGATACCCCACACTAAGGAATACGCGAGAAAAAAAAAAAAATCCCCTCTTTACGTGTATAGGAGGTACCCTAAAAAAAAATATTTTACGAGATTTTATTTTACCACTTTTTCGGCACAACAAATCCGTATATTTACACCAAATTACAGCTCTCTAGTACTGTGCGTCTCTGAGCTAAACTGCGGACAGACGGACGGACGGACGGACGGACATGGCGAAAATATAAGGGTTCCTTGTTGACTACGGAACCCTAAAAACAGGGAAGAAGTAGCAGCCCTCTAATAGGGTAAAGTAGGTACGAGTAATACGCCCTAGTGAACAAAACGCCCCATCATTCTAGCACTCAAACTCAGTGCTCGTAACCACACGCGATTGTAGCCACTGTTGGCGTATAACAAGGCCGTGGCCGAGGGCAATGTTGTACCCCAACAGCGGCCACCCTCCTAAATATTTCCTAGTTTAACGTTAAATGTATCCACATAGCACATAATTATGAACACACATACACAAACACCCGGACCCGGAACAACTACTTGTAGATCTTGCAAATATTTGCCCTGTTCGGGAATCGAATCAAAAAACAAAGACACGCAGCGCTGCAGTGCAATCTCTCAGCCACTGCGTCAAACGTAATCATCCAAACTAATATTATAAATGCGAAAGTAACTCTGTCTGTCTGTCTGTTACGCTTTCCCGCTTAAACCTCTCAACCGATTTTGATGAAATTTGGCACAGACAATCTTTAGACCCTGAACATAGGCTATCAAAACACCACGCGGGCGAAGCCGCGGGCGGAAGCTAGTAACCTATAATTGTTCCATGTTTAACCAGGGAGTGAATGTAGGTACTAATATTACATAGTCATAATAATGTACCCTAATATATTCAACATAAATGAGCAAATCAAACGTTTATTAGTATTACAAATTAGTTTATGTAATCAAATATGCAAGTGGTGGTTTCCGGTAATTATTTGTAATGTGGTATTTGGCTTGTATCTATATTTGTTAGAGGGAGTAACTAGAATGAGATGATCGTCATATCAGCAAGAAATTTCTCAGTAAATTACATTAATTCCTGGATATATTACTTAGGTAGGTACAGACGCAAGCATTGCAACCTACCCCAATCTGTCAAATTTTCCCAACCGAACATGATTCATGTTTGATTGGGAAATTTTGACAGATTCTTCTATTGTGATAAAGTTGAACATGATTGAAAAAGATTGACAGATTGGAGTAGTTTAATGTACGCCCGTCTCAGAATAGAATAGAAACTTGAACAATCAGTAGATAAGACTGAGAGGCTTTACCCACCGTCCGCCGTTCAGCAGTTTTAGTGTGAAAGAGTAACAAATATCCATCCTTAGAATCTTTCGAATTTAAAATACTTAGTATCTACATCAATGAATGAATGAATGAGATGAGCGCGTTCAACTAAAACAAAATCTTTAGCTTTAAAAGTTATTAGGTAGGTAGATATAAATTGGGTTTTGACAGCTCAAAAAAACTAAAAAAAAAATTGATTGGTTGTTCAAAAACCTTCACTAAAGTAACGAACCAAAATAACAAATCACAGTGATCATTCGGTTTCGGAGCTAATTGTTCAGATTCAGGTGAATAATGTTCGGCTTTCTCCGAACACGTTAATGGTATTAAACTGTGATGGCGGCGTCTACAATTAAACAGGTGATAACTCGCAGGCGTCGCCGAAGTACTAGGTGTCGCAGAGGCGTGACGTAGGTGTTTAGCAACATTGCGAATGAATTAAACGATAAATTCATGTATGGGTAGGTGTGTAATTACAGTGCTGTAAGCTCCCGAGGTGTTAATTTGTGCAGTCAGATCGGGCGTGTCTGCCAACGGATCGTTATCGAAAAGCAATGGAACGGAAGTTTTATCGTGAGTTAATTTTCAATACTTTTACTTTTAATAAATTTCAGTAAACGGGGACTTTGACGTTAATTTGATGGATAAAATGAGTTCTTCTTTCATACATTTTTTTTACCGTGGCAAACCATCAAATGAGTCCGGACACAGGGCAGAGCAGTCACCGAGAAATTCAAAGATTCGAGCTTTTTTTAAGCTTTATAAAATCATCAAATGAGTCCTCCCACCCAGGGCAGGGCAGGGCAGGAGGGACTGACAGACTTGTACTGACTAAAATCCACGGTGTCTTTCAATAGCCCTTACGTTCCGAGGCCACGGTTACCCGTGAGTCCCGCGACCCCGGCAGGCTTTGTCCTCGTTCGTACACTAAAGACGCTTTTTCAATTTCCATACAATTTACGTCGTAAATACTAAGTTGAAGTAGGTATTTACGACGTAAATTTGTACAGCAAAATACGTAGAATTCGTGCTAGGGCTTCAGTTCAGCGTATTGCTCGTGTTTTTGGCTTGTGTGAGATGAACTGCAAATTGCTAACAAATTGGGGAATTGGCGCAGATGTTTCTCTACGTGTTTATATTGTGTAGTTACAGCCATGTTACAGCTGACAACGGGATTTATACTGCGCGGTTGACATGTTGCAGTTTTATAAAAATGTGGGTTCTGAAATAAAACGAGCATCTATGTAGGGTATTTTTAAAGGCGAACAAGTTCCACTGTGAAAGTAGGTAGTACTACGATTTTTAGGGTTCCGTAGTCAACAAGGAACCCTTATAGTTTCGCCATGTCCGTCCGTCCGTCCGTCCGTCCGTCCGTCCGTCCGTCTGTCCGCAGCTTAGCTCAGAGACGCCCAGTACTAGAAAGCTGTAATTTGGTGTAAATATACGGATTTGTTGTGCCGAAAAAGTGGTAAAATAAAATCTCGTAAAATATTTTTTTTTAGGGTACCTCCTGTACACGTAAAGTGGGGACGTTTTTTTTTTTTCTCGCGTACCCCTTAGTGTGGGGTATCATTAAATAGGTCTTTAAAAAATATTGATAGTTTTCATTAACAATTTTTTGATAAAAAGATTCGTTTGTGAAATATTAAGCTTTAAAGTGCAAATTTTTGCTCGACTCGAGTGTCCCCCCCCCCCTCTACCAGCTAAACGGTTATGTTTGGGGGTGTGAAAAAATTCAGAATAGTAGCATATATAACGAAGTTTAAAAGAAAATTATCATGACTAAGTAGGCTTTACAAGTTTACAAGTAATAGTCGACCAACTTATAAAACGTACTTGGATAACATATTTTCCTAAACAAAATGTATCGGAGAACATCTGCTTCAACTGCAAATGTAAGTTTGTCAACTTTATTTTTACAGCAATAATAGGTGGGTATGTTTTGGGGATAAGTAGGTTTTTATTGTCAACTATTTTTAACTAAATTCAAAAAAAGGATGAGGTTCTCAATTCGTCGTAATCTTTTTTTTTAATGTATTTTCCCCGAGTTCTCAAAGACGCCTGGACCGATTATGAAAATTCTTCTTTTTAAAATTAAATTCAGCGAATCAGTTTAGTTAGTTCGCATAAGTATTTTGACGGGCAACTACGGAACCCTACACTGTGCGTGGCCCGACACGCACTTGGCCGGTTTTTTACTGGAAAAAACATCCAATGAGCCCTCCCACTCGGGGCAAGACGGGAGGGTCTGTCAAACTTGTGCTGATTTAAATCCACGATGACCTTTAAAGGTAACTTGATAAGACGGTCCCGCGACCACGGCAGGCTTTGGCCCTACAAGGGGGGCTCCGTCAGATTCTAGGTGGGGCCCCTTCAGATAGGTAGTACCGGGGTAGAGCAGAAACCTGCATCTTAGCGTGTCGATGGTCCAGAAGTTTAGCACCGCTGCTCATGCATGAGGTCGCGAGTTCAAGATTGGTGAGAAGTTGATGAAATTGACGTCTACATAGACATCTTTTACTGACCATACTATGAAACTCGGTAAAAATTCTACATAATATACTGCCTAAAATATTCCCAATATTACAATAATGTAGCTGCTGTATGATATTGGGCTTATCCTATGGGCTTATCAGATTTCTAACTTCATACTTTCACAACGTGATAATAAGGCTTGAGAGGATAAACGTCGTATTTTCAACTGTCTTATCAAAATGTCAGTAACATAACGCCGTTATCACTATCACGCGTTCGTGCGTACCTACCTTGTCGTTAATCTAACGTTAACCGTTATAGCCTTTATCTCATGCCGACTAGTAACGGATTTGTATCTAGGTTTTCGCTATAGATATAGGTTATTGATTAGGTGTTATATTAACGAGTTTTTTAAATTTATAGGTACGCAATAACGCCTGCTGCGTCGCGTCGCGTTTTAGTAAAGATTTTTTGAGAAAAGAAAAATTCAGCTGCGCGCGGGACTCGCACCTGCGATGGCGCAACGTGTAAAGCTTTATATAGTTTTTCTTTATTTACAAAAAGTATAATGGCTATCATTCTGGAAATAATGAAAAAAAAAAACAAACAAAAAAACTTTTTTTTACCGGACAGGTAAGAATCAAACCTGGAACTCGTGGTTTACAAGGTCAATCGACCATTCGCTGGAGTCTAGCGGATGGTCGAATGCTAAACCATGCACTCCGCTGGCAATATCTCGAAAACAAGGGAATAAACGATTCAGCTTCGAAATGACTGGTTGCGATGGCCTAAATTGGTAAAAGGCGTCTGGAATACTTATCCAGAAGACGCTGCTGGTTCGAATCCCGCTCGCACCTGAATTTATCTTTCCTCAACCCTTTAGGTATAAGGTAGGTAGGTATATTGACGAGTTTCATAAGTGTTATTCAACGTAAAGTTATACAAGTGTTATGTTATTCAACCTTGGCCCATTCATGAGAGGGTTGAATAACCTAATAATAATGGCTTGGTAAGTAAGAGTTGACACACAAAAAGTGGCCCTGCACTTTTTGTGTGTCAACTCTTACCAAGCCATTGTAGTGCGCCTCCAAGTCATGTAGCCTGCTCCTTCAGATCGGCCTTTACATCAACGACCATTATACCATCCTCAGGCATTCCGTATTCTTTTAATTATTTATTTTTTTAAATCAGAATGCTCTTTGTCCATTTAACCTAGAAGTAAAGATTTTTTTATAGTGGTTTAATCATCAAATGAGTCCTCCCACCCAGGACGGGATGGAACTGTCAGACTTGTACTGACTAAAATCTACGGTGATCCTTCAATAGCCCTTTACTTTCCAGGGCCACGGTTACCTGATCAACCAGTCCCGCGACCCCGGCACGGTTGTAACACCTTGTTAGTCAAATGTAAGTAGTGCACATTAGATCAAGATCAAACATGGAGTATCTTTATTTTCACGAAGACCTAGTAGTTTCTGATAAGTAGCTACCAAATACGTGCTATCATTCGTAGGTATGGATGATAATAATATTTTCACACTTGACTTTTTTAGAAATAGATTTGAAGTATAGATTGCAGGCCTAACTAGTACCTACTATTGTTTATTCTGTGGCCTAACATAATCGCGTTACTGAAAACCAGCTGGTTTTGTGTAACGCGGTGTGTGCGAAGAACTTTGGTAGGTACCTACTAACTTAATAATTAACTTAGTACCTAATCAAGATAATTATTATCTTGATTAGGTACTAACCAAGATACCTAATCAAGATAATTATTATCTTAATTAGGTAAGTACTAAGTTGACTTTGAATTTGGATAGCGAACAGTAACGTAATAACGGCACTTTGACGGCACGATTGGCGTAGTGGTGGAGTGTTCCACAAAAATTTCAATCGAGAGGATGGTTTCAAATTGTCAAGTACGTGGAATCCAGTTGTTAACATGATAAAAAGTGGGATCCGGCATCATAATAAAGACTTTCAACTTGGTGATACTGTGAGTGTGTTTTGCCGTGACTTAGTGTCGAGTTCCAGTAGTGCGCGTAGCAAGAGACAGAGAAAGAGGGTAGACAGATTTGTCTGCTCTTAACAATTTATTTCCATCCACCCGCACTCTCCAGTCATCCCGCGATCATGGCACTTGCAACAGCGTCGAAATATCGGGAACTCAAAATCATAAATAATCACGGAAGATATCCCGTAAGTGACATTTTAAATTCTGAAAATAACCGTGATAGCCTAAAACAGTGTTTATAATACAATTCTTAATTTATTAATAGTAATCAGTTTATTTACATATTTATATACAGTTGATTTATAATTTAAATTCTATAAAATTATTATTCCTTGTCTCCAGACGCCATTGCTGTCTCCTTTTGTGCCTCCATCAGGAATGTTTGGATTTCAGAGTAGATTTTCTGTAGCATGAACAGTCTTGGTTTTGTGTACTGAAATGAATAAAAATTATAATTAATTTCATTCAAATTAATTTCATCAAAATCAAAAGTGGCTTAAAAATCTTATTCTCATTAAGGCTCAGTGGGTCTAAAATGGCCACTTTAGCATTGCGATAAAATTCGTAAAATTAAATACCTATTTTATTCTATTGCTCGAGTCATTAAGTAGATAATTGATAAAGAACAATTTTATCGCAATTTTATTAGCATCATTGTTAAAGTGCCGTTTTTAGATCCCCTGGACGAATCATCCCATGTCTGTTTTTTTTTTTGTAGGTAGTTAAACCTTTGTGAATGTGTGCTGAGCCTTAATTTTGTGGGAGTTGAATGAGACTAACTGCTTGAGACGAATTTGGGGTGTGTTCGTGGACCTTCTCTACCAAAACCATTTAATTAGGCCAAAAAATCCATTTACCTTAAAAAGAGGGACCAAATTGACAGAATCTGGTCCAGTGTCTGGATTATCTTCCTTTTTCAATACTGTGAGGTAGTATAAAACACGATTCTGAAAATAAATAAAGATTTAACTTAAATAATTATAATAAAAACACCCTGTTATTCAAATTATTTACATTTCATATTAATGTGTATAAATGCACCCACAATACAGGAGAAATTCCTAGACTGGACGCTGGGGCAACCTCAAAAAAAGTACTTTTTTGTTTCTTTGTCTTTTTTAATAGATCTTCCTAGTGGAGCAGACAGTACAGGAGAAATTCCTAGACTGGATCCTGAGGCAAACTCAAATAAAATGTTTTTTTTCTTTTGTGGTTGGTATCTTTATTAATGATTCCTCCTAGAAGAGGAGGGACTGTCAGACTGTGACTTTCCTCCTCCTCCTCCTCTGTTCATTGAGTTGCCCTTTGCCATCCAGGATTATGGTTACCTTCACAGACAGTCCTGTGATGTTATTAAACATTGAAACAATTATTCTGTTTGTGTGGATGTTCCATTAGGATACTCCCTGTTCCTGTCTTATTCTTCGGGAATTACTGGTGTGATGTTATGTCTATTGTAGACACATATCATAATTAAAACAGTACAACTTTTTTTATTACCATAGGCTCGCATTTGACTAAAATGACTAACCTGAGCGAGGTGAGCAAATTCTATAGAAAGGTAATTTTAACCAGAATTGGGTTTTATACCGGTACATACAAAAACATAAACTCACACTAATTTTCCATGTGTGTAGACAGTAACTATACCTTCTATGATCCTTAAAAACCTAATGCTTTGTCCACCTTCAACCATCCAATTAAAAATAGGTTTTTCTAGCACTTACCATCTTAATAACTTCATTGATAATAACATCATCGATGTTGGACCAGTCCACGAAGGTGTCTTCTCGGCCCCACACATATTTTATTGTACTTTGGATACAAACTGTTGGTATTATTAGAAGACTTTCTGAAAATTGAATTATTTAACACATTAAATAAATGTTAAGTGAAACTAGCAAATGTTTGTGTCACAGTTTGTTTTGTAGCAATATTTCATTTAACTAATATTTTATTTATAATAGGCTCCAAACTACAGGATCGATTTCAAAAATCCTTTCAACAGTTGAAAGCTGCTTTGTTTGCTAGTTATTTGAATCTGATGTACCTATAGCGGTGGTGATGTACCTATCCGGCCCGAAGCCACCTAACATGCCGATTCCTATCGGCTTGTCTTTCGAAATATAGCAAATACTAGTATCTATTATTTTCATTTATTATAAACAAATTATGAAAAGAACAATCAAAAAAATAAATAAACGCCTACAATTTTTTTCCGCGCAATTTCAACTCACGCCAAACAGACAAAGTTTGTAAGCCGCAAGGCGAATCCGGAATTCAGTTCATAAAATTCAAAGTTTCTCTTGTAGCGATCGTGAGCTTGAGGCCACATAACACCGCTAGTTTAAGGACGCTCGGAAGCCGAATATTACCGGCTTATGATAAGGATAGAAATATGAAATGCGTACGCCAGAACGAGATGGAATGATACTGGACTTCGTAATTCGTTTAGATAGTATTATTTGGATGACAGATTCACATTAGTTTTGGTTCGCGCTTCTTTTTTTGTATTTCTTGTTTTCACCTGTCCATTTGCATTTGCTTTGGTATTATTGTTGTTTATAAATTTTGCGTAGTTAGCGCATTAATAACAAAGTTAGTTCTGTTCAATGGTATTATTTGGTAAGTGTTCACCGTAATGCTAGTTTCGAAGTTTTAACTAGATGGCGTTGTGCAATTACGTCACGATCTTGAATCGCGGTGTTAAGTTCCGTAGGCGATGAGTATAGGGTATTGTGAACATGATTTTTATGGAATTTGTTAATAATTAATTAACCGAGTACCGACTATAGAAATTAAGGAGGTTACTCAATTTATTCGTCCTTAGTAAAGTACAACGTTGATTTTGTTTATTTTTTTTTGTTCGCCGCATAACTTCATCGTTTATGAACCGATTTTGATGATTCTTTTTTTGTTGGAAAGAAGATGTTTTAATGGTGGAAACTTGATAAGGAAATCAGGGTTTGATGATAGAAGACCAGAGAAATCGAGTGAAACTTTCAAAAATCGTAGGGGCGACTAGTATGTTTGTAAGTTTTTTCATTAAGTTTTGGTCCGGGTTCCCTTTCAAGAATTTTTACCCCACGCCACTGGTACCTATAGCGGTGGTATTATCATCAGCAGGAGCCAAGTTAATCAATATAATAAAAAATTAATAGACAAGAATTAATATACAGTATACAAACCTGACTGAACACTGTGTGTGAACCAAAAGAAAACTAGAAATGATAACGAAATAATAATAACTAAGATTGCTGTTAGACTTATTCGAATATAGAAGAAAGCTATCAAATTAAATATGATAGCAAGGAATAATGATGCCTTAGCTCCTATTCTTGAACTATTACTCTTTATGTTTTTGTATGTAATTGTGAATTGTCTTGATTTCGGCGAGGTTTGCCTTTTGTAAACGTTGAGTGTCAATTTTATTCCATTCACATTTTCATATTCCAAAGAGGTGTAAGGACTCGGGTTGGCCATCTTTTAGCTTTGTAACGAGAGTCTTTTTTCCCTGCATGTAGTGAATAAAACAATCCCTTGCTCTTTATAGGAACATTTCTAGAGCAAATGTTGTGCACTTTTTATTCGCAATTTGCTTATTTCAACTATGAACAAACACTATTGATTAATCTGTGGCTTTCTATCTTCCTCTTCGATGATAATTTAGAAAGAGACACAGCTTTATGATAACACCATGGAGATAAATATGATAACACTAACACAACATGCAACGCAAAGCAAACAATTCAAACAAACAGATACAGGAGAATACAAAGAAGTGACATTGACGTCTGACCATGGATTCATAAATATTAAGGGATAGAAGGCTTCTAACATTAAAACCGTGCCTTATTTTTAAGAAAGAGAGGCACACAGCTTGGGAATTTTCTCCTTCTGGCATTGATAAGTGTTTACACAAAATAAAAACATTACCAACATTTACATAGTTATTGAGTTAAAGTTTTTTTTAAATGCATACTTGTACAATTACATTACATTTTTTATAGCTTGTGATAGTTTTTAAATTCTGTAATGTATTTTAGTTACTCATATTTTTAAGTAAAATGAAAAAAAAGATCACAAAACTCCAATGATATTTCCCGAAAAATTAGGAGGTGTTTTTAACGTTTAAAATGGCAAGCCTATGATGTTGTCGTTTGTAGGGTTACCAATATAAACTAGCTTCTGAGAAAGAAAAAGTAATGTTAATTAACTTATCAGAGGAATAGTTTTATTTCGATTTATAGTGAGTATCTATATTATAAGATGTATAAAAAGGACTAGGCTACATTACTGTACTGTACACTGTAAATATGAATGTGACATTTTTCTTACCATTTTTCTGTAGGTATTCAACTTCATTATAGAAAACTTCATTATTCTTTATTGTACACACATAATATAATTAAAATAACATTTCACTTAAGGGTAAGTTATGCACAAAGGCGAGCTTAACCCACAAAACTTGCCCTTGCATACTCGGGCACCATTCTGCAATATTTGCTCTCGTGTGAGAAGCTGATGTTTTATAGTACCATTAAGTATTCTGTGGTGGTGGTTTTTGAAGGCGGTTACTTCTTTTTTTTTGAAAACTTTTTATTTTACCATTTTTAGTTCAAATATATATTCAACCCAAATTCTTGTCAAATAAGTACGTAATCCGTAATACTGGTAAAAACATCATCCAAGTACACAATAAGAAATGCTCATTCATCAAAAACGAAAGAAATATTCATCGTACGAAATGACAGGTATACTTCATGGAACTCAAAGAGAAAAACCGTACAACCCAGTCGTAAATATGAATATCAGGTACCAAGCATTAAAAAAAATACAGTCGGATTGTGAAAATCTTGTCTGTCCATATTTAAAGAGAAAAATACACATTTCGCAATATTAAAAGTACCTACTTTTTGTAACACACTATAATAATAATATTATCCCCAAAATACTGTATCATGGACACACTATTAAGGTGAACGCAGACCTAGCCGCACCGCAGTCTCCGCAGTCCCCGCAGTCATCGTTTTCCACTCGTTTTCTTACCACTTCTGCGGCTACTGCGATGCGGGTGAGTGTGCGAGGTTTCATAAGAATAAAGAATTCGTAATGCGGGGACTGCGGAGACTGCGGTGCGGCTTGGTCTGCGTTCACCTTTAGAAAGAAACTGATTCCCAAGCTGTGTGCCTTTCATTCGTTTCAAGGTCACCAATTTGGGATCGTTTTTCTAGTAAGAAGCACTAACTCCAGTACCTCCATGCGTCTGACACTGACGAAGTGTCACTTTGACGGGAAAGATTTCTATTGATGCGTTCGTATTTATAATATTTTATCAGCGGTGTGTATACACACGGCTACACATCAAACATTAAAATAACCCATTTATCGTAGTTTCGTTTTGTAAATGAATGATGTAACAAAGGATTTGTAATATTTTGGCGATCTAAAAAGAGTGTCCATGGAGTTTCTTGCCCGTTCTTCTCCATAGAGATCTACTTCTTGGAACGGGCATCTACGGTACTTTCACAGTTTTTATCTCTTGTGACTGGGACTGTAGCACCATAACTTTGTAGTGTTTAATTATATTTTAATGCCTTTGACAATTCAAAAGTGCCTGTAACTGGTCTACTTGAATTAAATGCTTTTGATTTGATTTGATTTGATATGACCTTTCTGTATATTCATTGGTCAGCTTATACTGGTTAACTCAAAGCTTGACGTGTAGCCGTGTGTACAACAGTCCAAATATCCTAAGTTATTGAAAAAGTTACAACTTCACAATACAACTACAAATACTTCTACAATACAACCGCCAGATCTAAATATCAGCTAACCAAAACCAAGATCAAGACAGTAGACAAAACCAACCAACCAACAAAAAAGGCATAGGTTGATAAAGCTGATGATTCAAAGTATTATGACGATTGACTTTCGTATTTAATCGTATTCACAGACTGTACCGTGGTAATCTGACTATGGATGTCCTTAGGGCCAACCTCATTATCATGAATGTAAATTAACGAATACAATGTTGAATATCGATACCATTAGATACCATACCTATCCATAGGACCTTGAGAATCCATTAAAAAATCATAACATCATGTTTCAACGCCCGCCAGAACTAAAAGAAACAATAAAAACAATAGTTCAACCTGTAACCATAACAACAGCTAGTACAAATAAACGTCACAGTGTTGAGCTGATTCCAATTAGTTAGAAATACCTTTATTATTCCTGCTAAGTAGCATAATATTACTTAAAAACATAGATAAGAATTGTTAGTACAAATGGCACACCTCGACGGTAACGCGTGGGTGTTCGATTCTCTTGTAGGATTTCTACATGGTCCTGTGTGGAACGTACCACTGCAGACTTTTATAGAGGAAAAATCTTTGCGTAAGTACCAGTGCAGTATTCAGCAGGTACACCATCAATGCAACTTCCTCATAATTTATATTGTAGGTATAGTTACAGGAAAGCGAAACAGTGCTCAGTATCTTTTAGCAAGTGGTAGAGCTGAGAACTAATTTTAAGTGTATTCTGTGTTTATTCAAACGTAAAGCGTCTTATTGTATGTTTTGTTTACAGCCTTTGAACCGACAGATAATGGAGAAGTGCTCGATAGACCTGAGTACAAGAAGATACATGATGACTACCGTAACTTGGTCAGTATCGTTCGTTAGTACATATTGACTGACTGTACCTATGGGATGCAGCTCATTGTTCCTCAATGCTGTTTTTGTAGTTATTCATTATACAAAAACAGTTAATACAATTATTGTATTTCACTTTTATCACCTTATTTTTTGTTTTGGTTAGTAGGCCTTGCAAAACCTCATTTAACGATGCAAGAACTCGCACGCGAGTTGCGTTACATTGCGGACTTTATAGGTACAACGAATTCAGTTGATCAACCAGATACCGCAATGTAGTGAAACTCGTCGGCGAGTTCTTGCTCCGTCTAAATGAGGCTTTAGTTAACTATTGCAGTAAGCCACATCTTGGGAGATAAGCTGTCCTAATATTTCCGAATTTACAAAAATCTTAGCCAAGGCCTAATAATATTTTTCCAACATCATTTTGATTCAGTGGGTAGTTTTTAATGATAAACCTACTTAATATAGATCTAAGTAATGCCTCTATATTTGAATTCAGGTGGACGTGATGTTGGGTTCGTTTATGGATGACATCGGCATCTCCGCCGATCAGTTCGAAGCTGCGTGCAAGCTGTCGGCACGCGATCTTGCCGGACTGCCCGCTCATTTCCATCGGCGCCTCTTCGAACAGATATGGGCCGCCAATGACTACGAAATGTTTGTGAAGATGATGACCCACAAAAATGTAGAGCTTCAGTTACAGGTATGTACTTACATTTTCGTCGTTGTTTGAAGGCAATACGAGCAGAGAAAACACAAGTATTCATTTTATTCTACTTAATTTTCAGGCTTTAGAATTGATTGAAAGACGGTATGGAACAATGGCTCACTTATTTTCTGCAGTACCCGAAGATTTGGATACTTCACGGAGCGATGAAAGTGAGGACTGGCCCGATAATGACGATGTTATGACTGAGATAAAAAAGTAAGATGATGCATTGGCACCACAATTGGCACCAAAAACTCCGAGAATTACGTTGAGAAACAAAAGCATTTTGAATGAGTTTAATTTCCGTAATTACGTTTTAAGAAACTTCATTCTCAATAATTTCAGATTACAACTGGAAGAAAACTTTGAAGGAAAAGATAACGATGTCGTTAATGTTGCTCCTGAAGAAGTGGTGGCCGAAAAGCAGACTTTGTTATCAAAACTGCACAGTTTTGAAAAGAAAGAGGAACATCCAGTATTTGAAAAGAAAGAAGAGAATCTTGAGAATGATAAAACAGACAGTTTAGCGCCGGAGGCAAAGAAAATTCAAGTTATGGAACCACCAAAACCACCTCCCAAGAAAGTTGAGGTCAGGATACTTACGCCTTACACCAGACTTGTTATTTTTCAAACTAATACTTTTATCATACTTATCCTTAACGCAGGTAAGTGAGGAAGAGATGCTTGCCCGCCAGGAGTATTTGAAGCAGCAGCGAGACAAGTTGTTGGCGCTGAAGAAACAAGTCCGCGAACGGCGACTCGGTGCGGCCGAAGGCGCAGAATCTGGAGGTACTACCGGTTTATATCGATTTTAGAATAACTCCGACCTTACTTTTAGTTCCCATTTTAAAGTTTAGAAGCTCTTTGACGAAACCTATTCTTTTGAAATATGATACATTTAAAACTTGTTTGCATTTTCAATGGTTTGTGCCGTTTCTCTGTAGGTGGCGAAGGATCTCAGGGCAGCGTGGCTCGTCCGCGCTCGGCACGTGTTGCACAAGCGGCCTTGGCGGGCGCCACGCCAGCCCCGCCGCCCGACGCCATGCAGCTGCGCCGGGCCCTCGCCTCTAAGCTCAAGACTGAAGTTGTTGATATAGCTAATTGATACCCTAACGTTTATCTACCATAGTTAATTGATACGACCAGCTATGTTATACCTTAACTCATACTTATTTACTCCAATTAAAGAATATTTATTGTATCTATAAACATTGTCTTTTTTCTCTTTGATTACATTATGGAATGTATGAAAGAAACAACATGAATTCGTAATTATTACCTTATATTTATATTGCTTACTTAACTAGTGACATCATAATAATAGCATTATCGTAAGCTTATTTATTTTACACAACTTGCCGATAGGTAAATCTATTTTAATCTGTGTATAAATTAATTTATGATGGTCATCCACCTAGACAGATAAAAAATAGTCATTATTACAGTCTACTTTCACCTAGAACTTCGTATTTTAATTAACGGGGGAAGTTATTTCAAGGAATATAAGAATCGTATAAATCTAATTGACAGCTCGATGCTTTTAGCCTATTATACACGTGGATGTTGGCAGATTTTAAAATAAAATTATTACATAAAACGTTATATATTTACAATATATTCTGACAAATTCATTCCACGTATGTAATAATTGAATTCGCCTCGCGTTCACTGTGCATTCTGGATAAAAAGCTGGATTCTTGCACTGTTATAGAAGTGTGACCATCATATTATAGTTACAATAGTGGCGGTAGCGGACTTCTTTGTAAGATGTAAAATCTTATGACAGAGATCAATAATTTCTTTTCAGATACATATTAAAATTGATATGTATTTTAGAGACGTTACACAAGGTAGTTCAAATGATAACGGGAAAGTTGGGAAACCAGCGCCGAAAATAATTTTGAGAATAATATTTAGAAAGTATAGAAACTTTACTGTTTTATTTGTGCTCAGTTCAATTACCTTTGTTAATGTTCAGCATATCGTAGGCACTGTACCTACTGCACAAGGCAGTGAACAGTGTCTACTATAATCACAAGCTATCGTATAGCTAGCGGGCCGCATAGGACATAACACTCGATGCTCAGTGCATACCGCTAGCCACGGGCCACATATCATCACAGTGGCACGCGCTTTCTTTGCAACCATTAATCAAATAATCATGCCGCCAGGAGTTTATAATCGAGACAATACAGCTAGATATAAATTATATTATGAACAATGTCTATGACAACTGTTGCAAACATTTTATATTTAAAATACACTCCACGAGCATTCAATTTAACTAAAAAAATATTAATGTATTAATCAAGCTATGCTTTTAAAATAATGTTCAATATGTTTTGATAATATGGCTCCATCGCATCTTGTGTCACACTAGATCAGAAATATTTACATTTCCGAAATATATCTTAAGTTAAAACTTGCAACTACAAAAAACTAGGTCTTACGAAAGTATCTATAGTTAGATAATTTAAGATACTTATGGAAGAGCATTCTGTAAATGCAAAATGATACACTAATGAGAAATGAAATAAATAGACCAGATATAAAATTTGAGCACTGCTACATTATGTGTGAGGTTTGTTACTAACAAGTTAGTGGAAGCCAGTTAAGACCACTTGAACTGAGATCAGTACGGATATTGTGTAAAATAATGTTTGTTACCACTCCGTCGAACTCGTTTCTGGCGACATGTGATTATGCAAAATATTAACTTTATGATAGATAGATGTTTATAATCACCAGATTAAGTGTATTTTACAAAATCTAATATTATTTACAAAATACGAATGATAAAACTAGAGGTTTATAGTAATAAAATAAAATGGATCTTAATCAGATAATTTTATCACATACACATTACTTCCGCAGTGTAAAAAAGGTACAAACAATCGTATATAAGCAAAGATAGGAAACATTTGTTGAAAGTAAAGAAAGATTTAATACTGATTATATAATTCATTTTTAACATAGGCAACACAAGACAAAGAGATAGCGAGTGGGATCCATTTCATGACATAACACCTAAAAACCAAAATATTAATTTTACTAAGGGCTGATTTTTCAATAGTCAGATAACTTTTATCTGAGGAATAAAAATAGCAGTTTGACATATTTTTTAAAGATAAGCTGTCAAACCGCCATTTTTATTCCTCAGATAAAAGTTATCGGAGTATTGAAAAATCAGCCCTAAAGAGTACAAGGCGTCAGATAAATAAAACATTTTTTGGACACAAAGCATAATTAATAAATAAATAAAAAAAAAAAACATCTACATTATCTCTACCGTGCATTTGTTTGCTGTAATGAAATGGATCCGACACCAGCTCCCCAATACAATCAGGGATTTATAGGAAGGTACGTACGTACTACATTAAAATAATATAGGAAATTCGTATAAATCACTGATAATAGTTTATAATCACGTGTTTAGCGTAGCACACGTTTGCTGTTGAGTATACTAGGGTCCAATGGACTTGACGTGATAGACCATACCCATACCGAATATTTGTGGTTGCATGATCATACACAACAACAATCCTACAGCAAACATGTTAATCTAAGATGCCTTTCAAATCAAAACAACATGATAAATCTGGATCCCAAAATAAATACAACAAAAATTAGAAAAATGCTGAAATAGATTAAACTGGACAAAATTATTTCATTTCTTATCTTAGCTGCCAGTGTGCAACAAAATCATATGTGATGGAAGAACAAAAGACCTTACGTAGACTGCTGGAAGGTAAACTCACTAAAATCGTATACTCATTGACATACCACGGATGTCAAAAAACCAGCACTGCTCCTACCTTTGGGCGCCGTCCTATTGTCATCGCTTGTGCGATGATGCGTTGCAAGCGACGAAAATGACGAACATACAGTTATCTACATTTTGTTTATTGATGGCGGTGCGATACGACCATACAAAATTTCGTCGTACGACGAAATTGCATCACATTCATCGTGCGAGCGATGACAATATGACAGCGCCTTAGCGAGTGTACTTAAAGCCCTTTTTCAGAAGACGAGTCAATAGTCAGGATCCAGATAAACATGTGAGCATGTTGACTTCCAGTTTATTACAACTCGCTATAAACATAGGATTTGATTACGAAACTTCTAAATCCACTACCTATTTGCCTAGTTAGTGTGAAAGATAATTAAAAAAAAAAAACCGAAAACTATTGGATTCTTCTGAAACATATTTTTTACAAATGATTGAAAATAAAGAAAGGAAACAACCACAAAACAAGTTAATCGCATTCATCTAGGTTGGAAATCAATGAGGGTTTTCCCGTATGAAGAATCCACTAGATGGCAATACGTAGGCTTGTGGTCTATCTGCTCCGTGATTGGTTAATTTTGACATGACATTGTCAGAAATGTCAAAATTAACCAATCACGGAGCAGATAGACCACAAGCCTACGTATTGCCATCTAGTGGATTCTTCATACGGGAAAACCCTCATTATACGACGTTTTGTAGCTCAACAGCGCGTTACCCCACCTCATATAATTTTCCTTTGTAATATCGTTCCTGATGAGTATTGTGGCTTAGTTTTACTGAACTACCAAACACTGACAACACTATGTTTAGTTCCCAAACGTCGTATTGCATCTTTATCTTGGCTACTCGGCAAAATATATGTTTTCTTTAATATATGTATAGGGTGACTGGCAATTAGTGTACGATACTTAAACACGTAATTGTGCACATGATAACCAATAATTTTTATTATGGGAGCAAAGCCGAAATCGTGAAAAAAATATCAGCTGTTCAGTACATTAAGCAAACATAAATGTACTGAACAGCTGATTTTTTTTTCTCGTTTTCAGGTTTATTCCCACAGTAAAAGTTGTTGGTTATCATGAGCACAATCACGTGTTTAAGTATCGTACACTAATTACCAGTCACCCTTTATAGAAATTGTGTATAAACAAATGGATAGTCAACATGCTGCTAAATATCACTCCTTACAATAATAGATTTAATTTAGTCTAATTTTTTTTTACACTTTGGAAAGTCAGTTCAAATAAAATATTTCACCCTAGGAAATTAATAACATTTTAACTACTCACAGTATGCCATTAATGCTCATGTATTATGCAGTTGCACACAGAACATTTTTATAAATAGGAAGTGCTACTTTACAGCAGTTACAATGTTAATATAATTCATTAATACGGGCCATGCAAATTTAACAAAAAATAATAACTTATACAAAACCATTCTCTACTCTCAACAAAGTCGGAGCTTTTAGGAGACATTTTGATACAATAAAAACAAATAAGATCACTATAGCAAATATACTACATGCTTAAAACAAGAACTGAGTAATGATTACTGCAAAGTAATAATTGGAAAAGTACAAACTGTAATCTCCACGAAGCTCAACAGAAGGAATGCAAAATATTGAGAATAAATAACTCGTATATCTGACACCACAAATATTATTTCTACAGCTGACTTGTCTTTGACGCCCAATAGACAAACATTTTCGTGATGAAAATCAGTTTGTATGTTGTAGTTCTGGCAAAAGATTATTCGCCGCCAATCAGTTTGTGATACGATAGCGCACTAGTGAGTAACAATTCCACAGCACAGATTATGATTTTAAATGTCTCTAAAAAAAGCTTGGTCGTGTGATCCTTCATAAACTAAGATTTTTATAAATACGTACATTTTTACATTTTCATATCGCATTCAGGGTGTTTTTCTTTTTTCTATTATTATTTATTATTAGACGTTTAATTCCCACTCATATTTTCTTTGTACTTTTTGTGATTACAATCCTTGACAAAAGTAACCTAATCGTTAAAATTAGTTCACATTAAATACACCTTGTAACCAATATTTGTTCTACTTTCTGATGCCATCTGAAGTATATTATTAAACTACAAAGTATGAAGAACTTCATACACTAACTAACTAAAGTCGAACACTCAAGTGTCAGCACTTCATATTTACAAATAATGGACATAACCCAGCTGCTGGAGGTACTTTACTGTCTAGCGGTTGACTAATGAAAGCAAATATATACGACCGATTGTGTCGAATTTAAATGCAATCAGCTGGAAGTTGTGACGAGCGCGAGGTGTAGGGACGTCAGGGAGATGGAAGAGCTAGGATGGCAGTGATAGTGAGGACTTAGAACCTAGAAATCACAATATCGCATCCTGAATACGATCATCCAGGTGTCGTATGTACCGGTCTCACTCGGAGTAGCACGCTAGCCTCGGGCCCCCAGGCCTCGCACCCGGCACAGCAACCAACTACTATGTTACAGTTAGGTACGCGAGCGCGAGTGCGGCCGCGTGCACAGTTCTGTAACACAACAGGGTCGCACCGCGGACAGAAATAAATACCACAGCGTACAGTAAAGTTAATCTTACGACATGTTCCATGGTTCACTGGGACACGTGCACAGCGCAGCGAGGCGGGCGGCTCTCTGGTTATATTCCTTGAAACTCTGCGCAGCTGCACTACGCCAGGCGCGGCCGCTTGGCGTCGCGCTCCTCCCCGCCCCCTCCGCCCGCGCCGCCGCCCTCCTCCTCCTCGTCTGAGTCGCCGTCGTAGTCCACCAGCCCCTGTTACATACACACTCATGTACTACAAGACTCGCACTAATGTTATATAACACAAGCTCGGGATTTGGCAAAGCAAGAACGAAATGGATTTAAAGTATACAAACTGGAAGTTATGTATGTAATTGTTAACCATTCTAGATGTTGAGCAATTACACTAATAATAAGACAAAGCTTATTACAGAAAATATAAATTATTAATATTTTGATAAATTATACCAGAATACCCAATGTATTAGGTTTATAATCATCCAGATTTGTAGCGAGCATGAGTTAAGAAAAATAAATCAATAGATAGAAAGTAAAATAAGACACGAATTATTTGTTTCTCAAATGGCAGAAACAAAGGAGGGTAGTTATATAATAATTATTGAGATATTTTGCAAGTAAATACTGCAGACGAATACAACTACTATAACACCATCGCCATTGTCCGCTTTCACATTATACGATAACTGTAACGACACGATATCGGCGGTATTGGTAGTAGTTTCATACATTTCTAGGGTAAATGAGCGAGAGGACGATATGCCAGAGTCGTATCGTTACCGTTATTGTCTAATATGAAAACGCCCATTCCTAGTGAGTAAATTTCCCATTCACAGGAAGTAGTGCAAATGGAATGACTTTTTACGAGCGGATCGAGAAATATCTAAACGTCAACACGCTTGTCACGTAATAAACTCTTGCAAGGAAAATACCAGAAGTAAAGATTCTGATTTTGGGAAGAAACCTGTGTATCACTCTTTTGACTACTAGTACTCTGTGCGCGAATTTACAAATTAATATTTGTCAGTCAAACAACACACCACACTAGAAATAAAAATTGAACCAAAACCATGCAAGTCCTTTGCCTCTGATTTGATTACTGACATCACATGATTCCCCAGCGAAGCGAGCAGAGAAGGGGCGTGAGGGAACTAAAAGTTTACCTTATTGAGTAATCTGGGCGAGGATACCTGAACGTCAGTGTGCGTCGGCTTGCTGGGAGTCGTGGTGCTTAGGAGAACTCTGCTGGGGCCATTCACTGTTTCTGTATTGCACACTTTCTTTTCAACTATTTTTCCTGCAAGAAATACTGATATTGTAGACATCAAATTGATCCCAATCACTAATTTCCAAAATTGGTAGCTGTGCTACAATATGGCTAACTAGAAAGTGCTCACACGTCTGCATGACGTCTTTAATTGCAAGGGTCAAGGTTTTTACTGATAAGTTAGTAATGTAAACAGTACCGATAGCATCGAGCGCATGATGCGCGTGCGGGTGCGCGTGCGTGGTCTGCGCGTCGAGCGGCGCGTCATCCTCTAACTCATCATCGTCGTTGAACCACATCTCTTCCTCGTCGTCTGGAGCGCGCGCCTCGCGCCTGTATCTGGTGCGGAGTAGTGATGGTACCACGGCCTCTGCTACACCCACGCTGCCACTCACTGTTGGAGAATGTTGTGATTAGGTCATGTTTACATTCTTGTACCGATTTTTGCGATTCCCATCTCCTTTATCATAACTGCAATATGTTTTGCGTTTTATCAACATCTTTTAGAATTATAGATACTGCACTACTTTTACACTCTGTAGTATGCTTCCGTATTTTAAAAGGATGATAACAAACGAGATTTAGAAATTCTACTACTGTCTTCAGAGAAGACAGTAGTAATCAAGTGGTCAGGCTGCGCCCTGTGCCGACTTTCGCCTAACTTTCAGCATAGAAATGGCCTGACTGACAACTAGATTAGCTAGACCAGGGCGCAGTCAATGAAGCTCGTACTGAGCAAATAACAGGCCAGTTACGGCACTGAATGTAGTATCAATTGTGGATAAATCTAGCGCATCAAATAGCTACGCTCATTTCCAACCAACCAGTATTAGTGTACTTTCTTTACTTCCAAATTTATACCGGAAAATTCCGAGTAAAGTTGTTAGGAACTTACAAACTAATAAATATATAAAAGGGTGTAATTACATGTGGTCTCACCTCGGTCCCTCTCTTTCAACTTGTCCTGGTGTTGATCATACCGTGTTTTTAGAGCTTTGAATGTCTGTACATATTCAACATCCTCTAAGATCTTGCCATAGTTCTCAACAACATGTGAACAGAGTGACTTGATATCTTCCAGCTTTATAAACTCAAATAATTCTAGTATCGCAGAGTCTAGTAAGTTGTACCTGGAAATAAAATGTTGATGAGCATTAATAAGATGTAAAAATGTTATTTATTGCTGAAAATATATTTATTGAGTTAACCTTCAAGGGCTTTGCTTAGCCTTTTTCAATATTAGTTGGAAACTGTCGTCATTTAATAAGCATGTTACGTTTATAATTTTTTCAATCATGTGACTCATACAAAAATAAAGTTTTATTTTTAAATTACATACCTGCCATTATTTCTAAGGAAAGCGTCAATGACCGGCGCAAAGAGGTTTCCCTTGATAATGTATCTGTTATAGTATTCGTCCTTGAGTGCGATGATCTTTCTCATGAACCTGAGCGCGCCGAGCACCAGGAACGTGTGAGTCGACCGCATCAGCACCAGTATGCGACGAAGGAGGTCCTGGAAACAGACAACTAATGTTATTTCTTGAAAAAAAAAATAGCATTATAGACATCAGTGTCGAAAGATGTTTCCCTTGCCCCATTAGGTACTAGTTGTAGTTCCTAGCATCGCCATTACAACCTGTTCTGTGCTTCTCACATACTACTGATACTGTCAGCCTGCACCATCCCACTGCTGGGCAAAGAAAAACCCATGACTTCTAGCTTTCTCGATCCACGGCCAGAATGGGCCACTGGTTGTTGAATTTGTCCAGCTCGTCCCGCTATCTTCTACGAGGTCTGCCGCAATGCCTTCTGATTGTAACAGCGGCTCCACAAAGAGGTTATTTTGGCCTACAGCTTGAGGATGCGGCAGACGTGGCCGGCCCAAGCCCGCTTCAGTGTAGCGTCTTTTGAGCAACATCAGTCATTTTATTTTTACGCACTTTAGGTTCAATGACTTGTCAACTTACTGAAATAACGAGAGAGAATCATAATTTCCAGATGACACTCATATAACTATAACTAGCTGGCATTGAGCCTGAAAACGTCAGCATCAACGAAGCTCTGGTTACATAATACCCAAGGGAAATAAAACAACACTGGCGTTGCATACCGCCAAAAAGAAAATCGTAAACGTAGCGGTAAATCGGGAAAACGTCGGGAAAATGTTAATACTTTAGCGTTTAATAGGAAATCATAAAGAAAGGAGCCATTAAACAGTGACCTTGTAACATAAATCAAGGTATGAATAAAAATGGTTAATTCTACGCGCGCCATTGTTCATTCAAAGAGATGAAATATAGTTTGACGCAGTAGTTGAGCGATTCACTGCTGCTCTGCGTATCGCGGGTTAGATTCCTGCACGGAACTAGCACTTGTTATGCTGCGGCCAGACTATGCTCCTCGCGCTGCTCATCGCTCTGCTCCTCGCGCTGCCGTGATTTGCCGCGATGTTGCCCTATCTGTCCACACACTGCTCTACTCGCGCAATTAATCGCGGCGCTCCTCACTTGTAATTTGCCTTGGTGAGACAATGGACGTTGAAACGGTGGCAGCGTGCGCGCTATACATTTTTAGTATATAGCTAATTATATTAATTTAATAAAAAGAAATATGTAGTAAAAATCAATAAACATTAACGCTTTTTCATTTGACCATTCCACGCTTGGCGACGACATAATTTCCAATTTTACAAACGCGTGCGTCTTGCGCGACCGCTCGATGCGGACTGCGGCCGCGCGATTATGTGGCCAGCCACTCGCACTCGTATTGCCGGTCCTTTGACTCGCGCGCAAAAACCGACATAAGGGGCAGGACGAGGAGCATGACGAGGAGTAACGTTGCCACACTATGTCTCTGCCTCCTTTCCTCGTTACTTCCCATACCACTCGACGAGTGTGTGGCTGCTCCATTACGTTAAAATGTTTGTAAAAACACCCACGATACTGGACAAATTCCTAGTATGGGGCATTTTTTTTAACAGTTCGGCCTTATTAAAGACGAACACTGCCCTTTTCACGAAGCGGTGCTGACGGGAAATCCCTTACTGCATAAAAACATACAAACTTGTATGACTACACAATATTTTAATGATAAAAACAATTAAGTGAAATGAGCAAATAAATTAATCATAGTCTTATCCTGATTGTTTTATATGATAGCAGAGCAATAAGATTTTATGCAGTCCTAAGTCTAAGTTTAAAGTGAATGATAGTTAATCTGATTTACGTCATATTTTGTCTAAACCCTATTATTATTAGTGACCGACCGAAATTTCGGTTTCGGTTTCGGTTTCGGCCGGTTTCGGCCAAAAAATCTAGTTTCGGCCTTAGTTTCGGTTTCGGCCAAAATATAGCCGAAACTTTCGGCCCCGCCGAAACTCAAGTGTTGGTGCATTTTCGTGACTCGTTCGGTTAAATTTGTAGCTGACACGTGCTTGCTCGCCGGCGCGCGGCGAGGCCCCGGTTCAGTTCGGTTCACGATTAAATGAACGGGGCATTTTATCGTGAGTTGAGGTTATGTTTTTGAGTTTAATGCCAAGAGTAGGTCTTGTATATTCATTAGTGCCCGACCGAAACTGATTTTTCAGCCGAAACCGAAACCGATTAGAGATTATTATTATTATTATTATTATTACACCATTCGATAGTATTGCTAATAAGGATCAAATTCTGGGAAGTTATGAAATACGGCAAACTTTTAAGAAATTGCAATTTTTCTATGTTATAACTTCTACTGACCCATAATCAATTTGAAATCATAATAATTTATTGTTTTCAATATTTCACTGGATTAGAAATCTCAACATCCGCACTAGGTATATTCAGCAATACGAAAATACTGAGTAAAAATAGCATTATTTCAAAGAAGAAACCGTTAACTTATGTTTCGAATACAGTCACTGCCTTGACGATTGTTAAGTTTTTTAATCACTCACGTACATATCAAATATATTTTATTATGGCATGAATATACAAGACGTACTCTTGGCATTAAACTCAAAAACATAACCTCAATTCACGATTAAATGGACGGTGGCGAACTGAGCCGGGGCCCCACCGGGGAGCAAGCACGTATGTGCTACGAATTTTACCGAACGACGTACGAAAATGCACGAACACTTGAGTTTCGGCGGGGCCGAAAGTTTCGGCTATATTTTGGCCGAAACCGAAACTAAGGCCGAAACTAAATTTTTTGGCCGAAACTGGCCGAAACCGAAATTTCGGTCGGTCACTAATGTATTTTAAAGGTTAATAAAAAAAAAACAGTAAATTTCAGAAAAAAAACGAAATTTTAAATGTGTTCAAAAGTTTCGGTTTCGGTTTCGGCCGAAACTGAGAGCAAGGCCGAAAGTTCGGTTTCGGTTTCGGCTGAAAAATCAGTTTCGGTCGGACACTAATTATTATGATGGTTTTGTTTACATTGATTCACGTAATTAAATGATTACTGAATGTACTGTGATACTGAAATGGAAACTTATTAGTCTTTAACTACTGATTATTGCGAAAATTAAAGTATTACATAACATGGTTGATGTTTTACAACAGATTTGCTACATTTATTAGGGATCTGTAACCAAAGAGCAAAACAGAACATAGTACGGACTATGTAAAGATTATGTATTATTTATCACTATAAAATAGATCATTCTCTACGCATTATGTTTATAAAGTGTGATGAATAGTTGCACAGGAATATTGTTTTAATAACCAAAACTTGTGAAATAATTTAGTTCATCTGTTACTTTTTCACGCATAGAGGACCGACACTTACTTCTAGGCGTTTCTTTGCCGTTAGAACTTAGACTGCGTGTCCTTATGAGCGAAGCGAGGCTGCGGGGCCGATAAACTGAGAAATATTAACCAATTGTATTGTACTAAATATTCGCTCATCAATGAGGTATTTGACTGAAAAATCTAATCAGCCCGTCACTTGATTTTCAAAAAATATTTGACACAGATTATTTTTCTTTTTGTTACGTGTACCAAAATTGATGAAGATACGATTTATAACTGCCAATATGTCACATTATGTGATATCTTCTCATCGAGAATCCCACAGTGTCTCAAGACAAGGGTGTTTAACCAGTGATGACATATGGCTCTGAAACGTGGTCTTTGACTGCTGGCCTTTTAAAGAGACTAAGAGTCGATCAACGAGCAATGGAAAGAGCTATGCTCGGAGTTTTTTTGCGGGATAAAATCCAGAACATGGATATTCGGCGAAGAACCAGAGTCATAGCTCATAAAATTTGCAAGTTGAAGTGACAATAGGAAGGCCACATCGCTCGTAGAACTGACAATCGAGAAAGTTCTATCATGGCGACCACGAACCGGAAGACGCAGCGTAGGCAGGCCTCCCACTGGGTGGACCGACGACATCGTGAGGGTCGCGGGCAACCGATGGTTGCAAGTGGTGAATTGTCGTTCGGCGTGGCGGTCTAAGGGGGAGGCCTATGTTCAGAAGTGGACGTCTTCCGTTCCGGCTGATGATGATGATGAATATGAATAATTATGTCACAAGCAAGTACAGTTTTTAATTACTTCTGACGTCACGAGGCCCCCCCTCCCCAGTCGAATTTCGATCGGTTATATCTTTGTAAATATGCATTGATTAACAAAAGAAAAAATACCATAGCTATAACCTTGGGGTTCTTCAAGTCAAGAGTGAACAGGTTACTTCTAGGCAAGCATGCTTCACCGTCGACCACATCTTCGCTTTCCATCAGGCTAGATAGTGGTCAAACTCGAACCTATCGTTAAATAAATTTAAAGTGTCTATTATTTTTCAAAACTCCAACGAATGGATTAATTAGTTTTGCAATTTATTGATACTGTCAATATGCTTATGGTGCAATCCTTTTGGTTAATATTTCTCCATTTCTCCGCCTAACAACCTCGCTCTACTCCTGTGGGCACTGGGCAGGTAGCCATAGTGCAACAATTTGCAATAAGACAATGTTAAGGAAAACACAGCAAAAAAAAAAACTATGATCAGGAACGTCAATGACCTCCATCTGTTTATTGACAATTGAAAAGTGAAAATTGCGCGAATTTAGACAGTAATATTATTATTGTTATCTAGTAAATGTTATTTGCATTTTATTATTGTCTATCTAAAAGCGTGTAAGTCTTAAATCAAATGACATCTGGAAATCACTATTTAATTTATCCAATTTTAATTTTTCAACATGTTTTGAAAACTCGATCCTGCTAAAAATCAAAAAAAAAAATGCTAAGATTTTAAAAAAAATTGCCCCACACTAGGACTTTCTCCCTGTATAATGTTAGAAAATTAAAAAAACAATTGCTTTAAATATTCTTACCTTATTCAATATGCAGGTCTTTATATGGTAAGTATGATGCTCCACACAGAAGGCCAGTAGTTCCAGAACAAGTCCCAATAGCTGCACCGTGTGGTAGTCTTCCTTTAGTGGCTTCTCACCCGTTGTGTTCTCTAAGAGGGGGGCTGCAAACGTGATATACATAAGTGTTAACATAGATTCAACTCACAAGTAAAAGTTTGGAATCACCTACTCCGATACCATGCGACCTTGAATACTTTATAACTAGTTACTTTAAATTACTACTAATAACTAGTTACTTTTGTATTCTAAGGTCACAGTGCCCTTTTAAGAGAGAGGTTGTGGAAACCTCCACAGGAGTTTATTTTAAAGGAATTATTTCAACCTATAATAGTGCAATGAAAGATCCGCACGGATGATCCAAGGCGGACATTATGTGCATGTCACAACACGTAAGAACCTGTTCTTTTTTTTTTAATAGGGAAGTCTTTCCTTTTAATTCCGAATTCATCAATCAACATCGGTTATCAAAGAAACTAGATAATTTATAAATAATCTCTGTCAAAGAACTTTACTCTTGGCAGTAAACTCTTGACAAGCAGACAACATTGAAAGTGTTTGTAACAACAAATTAACGCACCAACATTCATAACCCGTTTCCATTGACATGTTTTAAAAGCTAGAATTAAAATCTACTGCATATTTTATCCTTAATATTAGAATTGCTAATGTTGTATATCTCTAGTTATATTATTTATGTATTTTCTAAGCTAGTTTGAGTTTACATAGTGAGATTGTATCTCCTTTGTATGTTTTTCTAGGAAGGTATTTAAATAGTCATTTGCACATAATGAGTCATAGAAAGGGTACATTACCTATTAATGTTTGTATACTGTGTTTGTAGAAGAAATTTAAAAAATCTGCCTTTTCACTCTTGTTGACAGACGCAAGCATGCTTTCAGGGTCTAGGAGTATGCGAAGGACTCCCATGAGCTGCACAGCACCACCCAGTTCTGGGTCCCTGTCTCTCAGCATTTGCTCTATCACTATATTTAGTAACATTTGTTCCTAGAAACAAACAAAGTTGATTATTGCAACAAATTAAAATGAGCTTAATCAGTAGAATGAATTTACAATGAAACATACCTCTTCAGTATTGTTAGCTTGCTGTAGTGTATGGTCCCTCACTACAGAAGGAGAAAACTCTACAATGTAAGTTAAAATGTCTATAGATGCAGTCTTAGTCTTCTGATCATCTATACTTAGAGTGATTTCTAATGCTGGCAGGATCCCTAGAGACACTAAAGTTTTATAAAAAGCATCCTTGTCTTGAGGCTGCAAGTTTTGTGAAAAATTACAAAATTCCTTTAAAAACAGAACTAAGTCCCGTCTTTTAGGATCTGGCGTCTTATCATCCATAAGAAGCTTAAACAAATCTGTCAAAAATTTCTCATCTTCCTCTATAAGTTTCACTATTTCTACTTTGTTGAAAAATATAAAACTGGACAATGTGCTTAGCAGATTGTCCTCAAAAACTGTAGGAGTAGGTAAAACAATATCTTGAATATATTGTACTCTGTATGTTTGATGTATTTTAGCTAGCAAATCTTTGTTCTTTATAGGAATGGCTTCACGGAACTTAGCTAGCTCTCGCAAATATTCTCTGTGCTTCTTAGGTGTAGGCAAACTTGGATCATACTCTAGACAGCCCACAACATCAAATATAGTATCATCAGCAAACATTGTGTCAAACAGCGTGTTTTTGTTGAGAAGAAATATACTTTTGAATATCTCATAAAGATGATGCAATCCTTCAATATTTTCAATGTCTTCACACATGTGGAAAAGGTTAAGTAGTTTCTTGATGTAATGTTGGGTCTCAAGTGCAGCTGCTAGCTTGTCCTTGCGTGCTGGTGATACCAGACAACTGTTGACAAGTTCACTGATGTCTTCCAACCGTCCCATTTCACATGCAGGCAGCTCCACAGGCTGTACACTATCTGACATCTCATCAAATCGCTCATCTTCAGATTCTTCAACTATATCTTGTGTTATTTCAACTGATGGATCTTTTCCTTGTACCTGAAAGTTAATAAATATGAAACACATGCACTTATATCACAACACAACGTAATCAGCCACACATCAATGTCAATGTCAACACAGATCTTAGATTAGCGTGTAACTGTTACATTGATCATAAGATCAATCCTACAATATCTGTGAAGTGATTAACAATGTAATACAAAGTCAACTTTTAAAATCTTAGGTTACACTTCTGTTTCCTATTAGAAATGAACTTTTGCTGCTGTTAGTTGCATACATTATACAATTTCTATTGAATAAAAAAATAATATAAACAATTTCTATTTACCTGACAAATCTTCTCCCATATTTCATCGCAGCCAGCTTTTTCTTGAAAACTTAATGCTAAATCAAAGTTGTCGCCTTCCGACCAGACTATCAACGTGTCCTGTTGCTTCTGGTACGCGGTGTCGGGTTGTATCTTACTCTCTAGGAGAAGGGACCCGTCGGACTCTGCGCGCACCAGTAACGAGGTGCCTTTCAGCCTCTCCACGTAACATGACGACACATGTCCCGTTCCTCTGTCATCCCACTGTCGGTCTGCGTTCAGAGCGTAAAGCTTAACTCTTCGTCTCGTGTCTGTCATGATAGTCAGCGCTCTAAACACTATGTACTCAAGTAATGAATCAATTATTATGGCGCTAATCTAATGCACCTCAACACTAAATTACTTAACTCCCATTTGTATAAAAACATGTGCACTTCTGTAACAAAAATAACACAAATTGTAAAGAAATCAGTACGTCATTTTCGCGATTGTAATTACCGTAATTACATTCCATCTTGTTCTTCAATTTATGTGAAACACACTTAACTACGACGGGCAAACACATATATCGTGTTTTCACAAACTGATTCGAAGCAAAGTTACGGCATCCACATGAAAAAGCTTTTTATAATTTTGTAAAACAATGGAATAATCATTAAAATATCGGAAATCACAAACAAAACAATACAAACTGTAAGCTTTCTCTTACACTGTAAAAACACAAGTTTTCAATCAATTAATACTAAAACTCTTCATTTGGTGTCGTAAACTCTTTAGCAATAATATATTTACCGGAATTATCATTATAGAATCGTCAATTTGACGTACCTTCAAAATAGTACAACATCAAATATCGCCATATTGGATTCACAACAACGCTTCAAAAACGGGGTTCTCAAATCGAAATGCAAAAGGCGCGTTATTCAAAAATCTTTAAATTAACTTACATTTTAGTCTTGTTAAAAAGGTATTTAGCTTAAAGTGATCTTAGAAACACAACCTTTTAAAGAATATTTATCTGAGCATCCCAATAACATCGTCCTAGGATACATTTTTTTGGAAAAAAAAAGTTTTAAAAAATTTCATTTCGAAATGATTTTTATCAATAGTGTCTGGCCAAGGCAATAAATCAAACAGCCAAGGTATTGCATGTCCGAATTCATGAAGCTCCTAGAAAAGCGTATCGCATATCCAGAAGAGACATAATAAACACCACACACAAAATATGTATAAGGTAGAGCAATCTTGAAAATAAATAATGTTAATAATAATTGATCGTAAGTTTTGTGCAAAATATTCGTAGACAAACAATTTGATTGTGTAAATAATAAATATTACGTTTATAGTAAAGAATTTGCGCAGACTGGAAGACCCCATTCACACAAGTGCTTTTTTAATGGGCGTTAAAAAAAACGCTGAGTTGGAACAAAAAGGTGAATTGAACTTAAAATCGGGTACATATTTGAATATCGAAGATTAAAATATCTACGCTTAAAATATCGATGTTCAGAATATCGAAAATTAAAATATCGATTGTAACAAAATATCGAAAAATGTTACATCTACGCTTAAAACGTCGAAGATTAAAATGTCGACTGATTTAAATGTCGAATGATTCAAAATATCGAAAGACGTTATGTCGAAATTCAAAATATCAACGTTTAATACATCGCAGTTCATAATATCTAATTTCATAATATCTACGTTAAAAATACCTACTAGTTGAAATATCGAAAAACGTATATATCGTCCTTAGTCAAATTGCTGATAACCACCTACCAAGGTAAGCCGACGGAGCCCCGCTTCGCGGGGCTCCTATTTCTGTTTGCAAGGTTTAAAGTAACCTGTCCGAGTCGGGGTGCTCCAAGTCCCGAGCTCGCTTCGCTCGCTCTTGCGTCCTTAGTCAAATTACTGATTACTACCCAACAAGGTAGCTGGACGGACTTCGGATGCAAGAGCGAGCGAAGCGAGCTCGGAACTTGGGGCACCCCGACTCGGACAGGTTAGGTTCGAAGAGGATGGCGGGGTCTGAAAGACCCCGCCATCCTCTTCGTGTTAGGTTACTATAGACCTTGCAAACAGAAATAGGAGCCCCGCGAAGCGGGGCTCCGTCGACTTACCTTATTAGGTTCGATATTTCGGACATTCGATAATCTGTAGTTCGATATTTAGGACATTAGATAATCTGTATTTCGATATTTAGATCTTTCGATGTAACTTTTGTAGATATTTAGATTTTAGATATATTGGACGTAGATCATTTAATCATTCGATATTTTAAACTTTCGATATTTTAATTTTCGATTTTATGGTCATTCGATATTTTCATTTTCGATATTTTGAACATCGATATTTTAAGCGTAGATATTTTAATCTTCGATATTCAAATATGTACCCCTTAAAATCACTGCCCAGCACTTAAATCAAATACAGTTCGAAAATTTGCGCCTCGTTTTAAGCGCTGACGCGTGAACAGAAACATGGGAATGCATTATTGTAGTTCTATTACGGCGCTTTTTTTAAGCCCATTAAAAAGCTCTCTTGCGAATTAGGGCTAAGACTACAAGTTTTTATTAATATTATTCGTATAAGCCCACAAATTATTTGGGGTCATGTTTGGATTCGGGAAGTTTATTCAGTACGTGGGTTTGTGTAATTTATTTCGTCACCACTACTCTCAAACGGTGAAGGAAAACATCGTGAGGAAACCGGCATGTCCGAGAACTAAAAATTCGAAGACATGTGACATCTACCAACCCGCACTGGGCCCGCGTCTATCTAGTCTGTGGCCCGCGTGGTGTAATAAGTGGCCTACACACGGCCGCGGCCCTAAAATCAGAGGCGATATCGGGGAAGTGGTGGGCAACCATATCGGCCCTGAAATCAGAGGCGATATGCCTACACACGATATGATTTAGGGAACGATCTAGGGCGCTCCCCCACCACTTCCCCGATATCGCCTCTGATTTTAGAGCCGTGTGTAGGCCACTTTTTGGCCCACTCCCTCTCACAGAGAGAAGGCCTGTGTCCCAGCAGTGGGAACATTTAGGCTGATAATGATGATTCTCAAATAGGATAGTTTGCAATTAATCTAATTAGTCTGTCAGTTATGTACCTACTTTTGAAAAAATTGGATAAGAGTCTTGGATATTCTTTATTTTGTTAAACTAGCCTATTTGAGAATAAACTTCCCGAACCCAAACATGACCCCAAGGTTTAAACTAACGCCAATTCTCGAGCTCACTTCGCTCGCTCTTGCATCCTTAGTCAAATTGCTGATTACCAAGGCAAAATAACACTCTAGGAGTAGGGTAGACAAAACTAAATGGAGCCAGTTTTGCAACGATTCGTTTCTGTCACTGACTTTGTAGAATGGGATCAGCGGGGCGATTCACTATCAAAGTGGAAAGCTGTGGCATAGTGGATGGTTACTGGACACCTCTATTTTTATCGACTGTTATGCGGCTAAGTTGAGGAGTGCCTCTAGAGCGTTAGAATAGTTTCTTTTAGAGAACATTTAAATTTATCAGGTTTTGACAGGTTTTGACAGCTTTTGACCCTTAGACAGCTATTTGATGCGTTCATTCCGCTGCATTCCGATTGTTCAACATCAAATTTATGACCAACGAGTGGAAAGAGGCAATCGTTTAAAACACTGCTCATGAGCAGTGTTTTAGGCTAGCCACCGGTCGAGCGGTCTGTGCCGTAGATATAAAAGATGGACTGAGCAATAGCTGAATTTGGCCATACAGTCTAGGCATACCTATAAGTCTATGCAAGCAAATATTTTTTTCATCGAGTCGGGCAGTGTTTTGGTGTTTTGCGAAATATGAGAGTCGTTACATCGACTGGTTTAGACAAAACATTCTATGAAATAAATGACAATCACAATTTATAATTTGAGAATCTTACGCTTATGGTATTTCTGGGATTTGCTGAAGAAGAGATGAAACGACTTCGTCTACGATTATAGAGAAGACGCCTACGTGACCTAAGTGACCCGTTGCATTTTGCAGTAACAGGTTTTAGAAGAACTTCGCCCATATTTACCACAAGCTCTACGAAAAACAGCTGTTCGCAATGAACTAAAAGTACTTTTTTTTTGTTCCCAACTTGTTTGAATGAGTATGATAATTTAGTAAGTAAGTCATCCTATTTTTATTGTTTGTTGCAGATTTTGGCTGTATTTTATGCAAATGGATCTTACCAACCTTATGTCGGTACCTCCTACTTGTTTATTAAGTCCCAGCCAACGTTTAGCAAGTGTTTACATCAGGCTACTGATGCACTCAATGTCCGGGAAGTACTGTTAAACCACATAAAATTTCCCATGTCTCAGGTAGAGAGACAAGTTAGTCATCATGACACAGTAAGTTTATAAAATATTTAAGTACCTTTAAGAAGTATTATCTAAATGTCTATCTCTATTGAAAATACAGTGTAAACTCTTTATAACGAAACTCAAGGGACTGAGCATTTTTTGTCGTTATAGAGAGTTATCGTTATATGGAGTGAACAAAAAGTAGTAGGTTTACGACTGATAATACGATAGGTACCCAGTATGCTTGGTCGAAGACCATCACTTCCAAAACAATGCGTCGTACTGCATGTGTACAAGGCAATTAAGGATAACAAACCAGTATGCTTGGTCGAAGACCATCACTTCCAAAACAATGCGTCATACTGCACGTGTACAAGGCAATTAAGGATAACAAAAGCTAGACCGACCTCGGATGTTTCGGAGCTTCAAAGTCTTTTGTTACCTGATAACATAACATAAACAATAATACCGATAATAAATAATTATTTACTGTCTAAAAATATGAACACATTTCTTCGTAATAGAGAATGGCGTATCGCTATAAAGAGTGTTTCAATATGTGAGTTTTAACGCAAACCTACCAACTTGGGCTCACTCCAACGTTATAGGGAGTTTATCGTTATAAAGGATAACGTTATAAAGAGTTTACACTGTATTCACTTATGCTGATGACACTGCGCTTATTGTTTAATAATAGTAACTGGATTGCAATGGAGTGGCTTTCTACTAATTATCCTACTAGTATTATAAAAGTGAAAGTTTGTTTGGATGCATAAATGGATGTTTGTTAGTTTTTCACGTGAAAGCTATTGAATGCATTATGTATAAAGTTTGGTAAAAGCACAGTATAAATAATATTACCGTGGTAAAAGTCCCTTTCCTTAGTTCCTAGTGTCAAATATCTAGGTGTTTACATTGATGAAAAACTAACCTAGCACACCCACATAGAGACATTATCTACATGTACAAAGAAGCTCATATTCAAAGAATTTAATTATTAAGAATTATGACACTCGGCTTACCATGCAGCTTTGATTATATATTAGTCTCCCAGAGTCTATATGCATCAATAATCAATTATTGTAATTACTGAGTCATTTCTGTTGATAGCATTTAAATCATTTTCACAGGTACTGTGGCTCCTGAGATACCTTTTAAATATCTTTTTACTTAGAAGTTAGATTTTTCTATTTAATTTTGTAAACCTTTTATCCTATGTGTTTTTTCTTTGTTCAGTAAACTAATTTCTAATATTAAGGAATTCAATTTTAATTTTAAATATTTATGGTTGATTTCAGGTTCATGAAAAGATTTTGCTTTCCAGGCATTATTGGGTGCATAGATGGTACTCATGTGGCTATAATTAGGCCTTATGATCATGAAGAAACATAATATTTTAATAGAAAAAAATATCATACTCTGAATGTTTTATTGGCGAGTAATAAGAATCGTGTTTAAATGTATATACCATCTTTATAAAATGAGTAAAAAAAAAATTGTTTCAGATTTGTGATGCACATCTTAACATTCTACATGTTGGTATCATTTGGTGGTGCTGGTCATCATTCTTATGTTTGGAATCAATGTCCCTTCAAGACTTATTTGGAGAGACTGCAAAGGCATCGCCAGAGCTGTTGGTTATTAGGTAGGTAACTATGTCATTTGCATTGGCATTTAATTCGATTATTTTGGCATAAATTACCAAAAGTTATTGATTAATCATATCAATGTGGTTGAAGTAAAAAAGATGATCTATTGTGCAGACCTGTTATGCTGAATGGGTAATATGAACTAAAGGAAATATTTATATTTCAGGTGATTCTGGATATGCACAGCGTCCATGGATGATGACACCTATCTTGGGCTCAGCTCCACCTGAAGAATATTACACTTTTAGAATTTCATTGCAAAGTGAGAAACACTGTTGAGCGTTGTATTGGTGTTCTGAAAACACGCTGGCAGTGTTTGCTAGCACACAGGGTACTACACTATGACCCTGTTTCTGCAGCTAAGATACTGAATGCATGCACTGTTCTACACAACATCGCCAATGCTCGAAACGTCCCAATGCCTGACCTTGACAGTGAGGACATACTTATTGACAAACAGAGCCAAATATACCTATGACATCTGTTGTAGTTCAAGACAACACTAGGGATTACTAGTACAAAGTCTGGAATTCTAGGAATATGTAATTTTGCTTCACTAGGACAGATGAGACAGCATTACCTAAATACTATTGTTGGAGCTGCTGAAGATTGTACAACTAGTTATTTTATTAGTATAAGCTTAGGTTGTCCCGCTGAAGGACATTTTGCATTGTATAAATTCAATCTCTTTATTATTATATAGCTGCATAGCCTGCATACATAGTACTTGTATAAGTACTATGTACTAAAATGCTTTTATTCATTATTATTGTCATGTTTAATAATTAGGTATCTGTTATAGTCGGATTATTTTTGACTGGCCTGTTGGTCTAGTGGTTAGTGACCCTGACTGCTATGCCGGAGGTCGTGGGTTCGATTCCCACCCAGGACAAATGTTTGTGTGATGAGCACGATCATTTCTTCTGTCTGGGTGTAATTTATCTATAATATGTATGTATTTAGAAATTATAAGTATGTTTATCAGTTGTCTAGTACCCATAACACAAGCTCTGTTTAGCTTGGGACTAGATGGCGTTGTGTGATAGTTGTGGAATATTATTATTATGTAGTTCCCTTCTTGTGATTAGCTATTATTTCCATTTTTATTGGGCGCTTTCAGTTGGGACCAAATCAAAGTCGTGTTTTTGACAATCTTGTAAATTGTCCTTTATCAATTTATCTAGGTATATGCATTGTATAAATTGAATCTTATTATATAGCAGCATATCTTAAGAATATTAGTTCCCTTCTTGTGATTAGTTATTATTATTATTTCCATGTTTATTGGGCGCTTTCAGTTGGAGCCAAATCAATCAGTCTAAAATCGCCTCTTTAACAATATTGTTTGTTTTACAATCTTGTGAATTTTTCTTTATCAATTATCTACTCTATTGCTTGAGCATTAAAATAGAATACTCCATTTCTTAGAATGTTTTGTTTTTGTTTGATGTAACAAAGGCTCTGTAATAATTTTTGGCAATTGAAAAAGAGTGGAGTTTCTTGTCTGTTCTTCTGCATAGATCTACTCCTTGGAATGGGCAACTACATTACTTTCACAGTTATTATGTCTTGTGACTGGGACTGTAGCTTCATCATTTAAATTGAGATGAATCAAGCTTTGATTGAAATGAATGAAATTAAATTAAAGACGTTTTTTAAAACATACTTTTTATTACAAAAACCCTTTTTATACACTAGCACATGTAGTTGAAAAGCTGAAAGATAATGAACGAAACAAACATAAACGATCTGTAAACTTCAATAGATTTTCAACTCCACGAACTGGGGTATAAAGTTGAAAGTGTATTAGTGACAGCTGAGCGATAACGATTGTCGTCTGTTGTCGTCTGCTGTTTGCCTATAGGGCCAGTAGTTATACGAACATAAAAATGGCACCTCAATCTAAATGTTTTTTTCACAATTTGGTATAATTTTGTAGCATTTGAGATTAGTTAATGGACGTAATCCGAGCTATGTAGAACTTTGAAAATTTTGAACAAATAACTACATAATTACTTCTTTGAAAAATCATAAAAAGTCACATGTATGGTCTGAAGACCCACATTATCATAATGTATTATTAAAAATATTGTAACTTTTTAAATTTTTGCTGTACATAGCTAAATTTTGGTCATGAAATATTCTAAAATGCTACAAAATCGTACTAAATTATGGTAAGTAATCGTGGTTAATCCATGATGTTCCTAGTTTTGAGGTTGCTCTTAAAATAAAATTGATAAAAAAAAATTAGATTGAGGAGCCACCTTTCTGTTTTATATAACAACTAATTATTATTATTAATCATTTATTGAAGGCAACAGGGCCCATAGAATTACTTAACCTAGATACATTATATTCAGTGTTAGTAACAATGTAAACTTATTGACTATGTGCGAAGTGGGTGGTGGGGAACGGCAAATCGATCGTAGCGCACGACGTGGCAGAAATGTGAATTAATTCTGGGCTGTCATGTGTCAAGTTGCTTTATTTTCATAACTTTCTTTATAATTTAATACAAAAACTTTAACTTTAACTTTTCCCGTTCGTTCTAAGCTCTTCCACTTCTCTCACATGCTGTGCTAATACTAATTTTTTCCCTTTTTGCTCAGTTTGAGGTTGGAAATGTATTTTATGCTTAACCGATTCAAATCCCGTGCGTATTATAATATCCATATTTTCCACGAGGAAGAAAATCGCTAGGTATAATATACACACTCACTTTTTACACTATTTTTTCAATTTCGTTGAAAAACTAGTCGAAATTTAATATCACAAAGATATCTTATCATCTAGTTGACATGATTTGACAGATGACAAGTCCTGAATAGTTGCGGCCACTAGGGGCGCTGTCATCGCGCACACAACGAATACCTATGTTAGTAACACAATTAGGTACAACATACAACATTTAAACACACAAATATTTACAATATACACATCTATCATTGCTTCAGCATTCCAGCTGAAATACTGGAGCAACGATTTAAAACTGCACAGTCTAGCCTGTCAGCAATCATGCTCAGCATGCTGTTGGAGCTGGCCCGCACCCTGCGCACCAGAGAAGTGCATCTTTTGCGCATTTCCGCAAACATCCCTGATGCACTACAGAAGCGAGGCAGCCCCATCAGCACCCTAAAAGCATTATTATACTGTACGCGAAGGGCGTTGTACGATTTTTGCGTAAAATGAACCCACAGGCTACAGGCGTAAAACGAGGTACAGAAGGCCCTGAACAGAGTCTTCTTAACCTCCGAAGAAGCACGTGAAAACCTGCGGGCAATCATATTCGCTCTGACCGACAACGCCCTTCGCTCTCTCTCAATGTCCTCATCATCTTTGAGGCCAGTAGTCAAAATGTGCCCAAGGTACTTCAACGAGTGCACACTCAATAATGGTACACTATTAAGCTTAATTGGAGGCACTGTTTCTGGGAGTTTTCCACCAGCCCCAAAGACCATGACAACACTTTTTCGTACGTTATACACTAGGCCATGGGCACTAGCGTATTTCTCACATATACTCACCAGTTTCCTCAGGCCACAAACTGAGGCACTGAGCAGCACCATGTCATCAGCATAACTAATATTATTGATACAAATGCCATCAATATAGCATCCAACTCTGGTGCTACTCAGCTCCACAATGAAGTGGTCCATATAAAGGTTGAAGAGTGTGGGAGAGCTCAGACCACCCTGTCTCACACCACACCAACCCATACGGACTTGAGTTCGAACCGTCCCATCTAACACTGTTGACTTGGTTTCCGTACCAATATTTAAAAATGTTGATTACTTCTGGCGGTAAATTAGCATCACTCATTATACTTACTACAATATCAAAGATTGATCCTACAATATTTTAAACTTACTACTGAGTACTGATTAAGAATATTAATTTCATTAAGATATGAAAAGTGGCTCCTCAATCCTTATGGACATCATGAATCAAAAGGCTTGCTATTTTTGGTTCATGGCTCTGACAATTTCCACTAAGGCCTCTGTAGCAGCAGCTTGTCGCTTCATTTGTTCCTGCAGCGCTGCCACTGCGACTGCCCCTCCATGCTGATAGCGAGCCCCTTCAGTGTGGTTGCCAGCCCCTCCATTGCGGCTGCCAGTTGCTCCTCTGCAGCAACTCGACGACTCTCGATTTCGTAAGCCCACTGTGGCGTACTTTCAGGAACTGTAATAAATGATTAATTTTACATTGACTTTTTTTTACATTGAATATTTGGTTTAGATAAGTGAGCCCGTTCTTGAGTTATGAAATTACAACGTAAAGTGGCATTGATTTTATGTATATTGATTCTATGAAATACTTACTTTACTCATCTTGGGCCGGCTGTAAATCAGCCGAGGGAGAGGGCGTTCTTAGGGACTCACTATCGAGCCATTCTTCCTGCATAGGTTCTATGGCAGACTCGTCTGGTGCTTGTAAAACAGGGCAGGAGGATACTAGCTCTGCAGTAAAAGGCTCAGAAGTTTCCTCTTCAACAGTTGGTATCTGTAAAATATTTAATTTACTTGCAATCACACAATATCCAAACATTTGATGATGAATGAGAAAAGAAAAAGAACTAAGATATAAATAGGTGCCTCATTCTATAGACGATTTTGACCTTCAATCAGGTCTTGACAGCAAACCAAAGTTTTGTCCTGCTGAGGTCGATCTTACAGTATAAAAGCAATGTCTTGCTGTAAGGTAAAGTAACAAAGTAGATAAGTTGGTTAGCTAAATATAAGATGTGAAAAGTAGCTCCACTTGGTTCATGTAATATGCACACGGCTGCTGCAATAACAGTTCCACTTGCTTGAACTTTCAACACATGACACACTACTAAATGTCTAGATGTTACAAATTAAATACTAATGGAATAAAGACTAAAGTTGTTAATTTATTAATTAGAAACTAACATCGACAGGCGGGCACACACCGGGAAATCCATCCACTGCCACTCGACCAATAATGGCTAGTAGACACTGCTCATGCTCGTTTAACAGAAGGAATTTTGTTTGGGCCTCCACCAATAGCCGCTGCAGACCTGCAGAATCTGCAGCTTTGCATTTGGTTTTGGCCTTAAGCTCGATACAGTACTTGATGGAATAAAAAAATAGTGTGCGTGGTAGGTACTTCGCAACACAATTCATCAAGCAAAACTAAAAAAACGTAAACATGCTATTGTTATGGTGCATTAGTGGTAAGGAAGCTACGTAAGTGATATTTAAAGAATTGATGGTGTTTCTATTGGATTGTTTACTTACCCTTCGCCACTGATTTAGTGGCCTTTTCTTCAACGAAGTTAAGCCGCATTGCGACGGATTTCCACGCAGCTTATTAGCCAGTGCAGCCTGCGGGCCTCCAGAGTAGCGACCCAAGGCTATATCGCGGTAGGTCTCAGCAAAGTCCAGAGGTATATCTAACTGCCTGGCCGCGACCTTCTACGTGTAGTCGTCCTAAAAATATATATTTACAACATCATTAGCTTCTTATTGATGGTAATAAAGTAAGGTTAGTATAATTAAATAAATAAAAAACACTTTAGTACTTTTTATAATGAATTATTATCCAGTTCTAAAACTTTTAGTTTGTTTTTCTATAACATAGGTTATGTTTTTAACAATAAACCTGCGAGGGTCAGTGGGTCGTCCTAGGGGAGTCTATTTTTATTTAGATGATTTGTGAACTTACCTTTAATTATAAATTCTTTTATATACTTGAGCAAGAACTTCATTCAATGGGCAGATTGTAGATGATTCACAGAACATAAATAATCTAGAAGGTGACAGTTAGCGCGAATTTACACCTGTCAGCTGTGCTGTCAGTTGCAAAAAAACACAAAAATATAAAATGCTCCATAATATCAACTATTCTAATGCTCTTGAGGTACTCCTCAACTTAGCCGCGTAACAGTCGATAAGTCAGGCTACACATATCGATAAAATTAGAGATGTCAAGATTAAGCAACCTGTCGCACAGCTTTCCACTTTGATAGCGAATCGCCCCGCTGGGTACCAATGCGGTAATGGGATATTTTATTCGGAATTTCGATGTTCCGATTTTCAAAACTCTGAATGTCAGAATACCTAAGAATTAAAATATCTATTATTTTGAATATGTAACGATTTTACCGAAGTGCTATATCAGATTTGTTCATTTTCACATGTTCGAAAAATGTAATACTCGATGGGTTCTCGTTCCTAAAAACGAAATTCCAATTTTCAATACTCCGAATAAACTGCGGGGCGATTCGCTATCAAAGTGGAAAGCTGTGCGACAGGTTGCTTAATCTTGACATCTCTAATTTTATCGATATGTGTAGCCTGACTTATCGACTGTTACGCGGCTAAGTTGAGGAGTACCTCAAGAGCATTAGAATAGTTGATATTATGGAGCATTTTATATTTTTGTGTTTTTTTGCAACTGACAGCACAGCTGACAGGTGTAAATTCGCGCTAACTGTCACCTTCTAGATTATTTATGTTCTGTGAATCATCTACAATCTGCCCATTGAATGAAGTTCTTGCTCAAGTATATAAAAGAATTTATAATTAAAGGTAAGTTCACAAATCATCTAAATAAAAATAGACTCCCCTAGGACGACCCACTGACCCTCGCAGGTTTATTGTTAAAAACATAACCTATGTTATAGAAAAACAAACTAAAAGTTTTAGAACTGGATAATAATTCATTATAAAAAGTACTAAAGTGTTTTTTATTTATTTAATTATACTAACCTTACTTTATTACCATCAATAAGAAGCTAATGATGTTGTAAATATATATTTTTAGGACGACTACACGTAGAAGGTCGCGGCCAGGCAGTTAGATATACCTCTGGACTTTGCTGAGACCTACCGCGATATAGCCTTGGGTCGCTACTCTGGAGGCCCGCAGGCTGCACTGGCTAATAAGCTGCGTGGAAATCCGTCGCAATGCGGCTTAACTTCGTTGAAGAAAAGGCCACTAAATCAGTGGCGAAGGGTAAGTAAACAATCCAATAGAAACACCATCAATTCTTTAAATATCACTTACGTAGCTTCCTTACCACTAATGCACCATAACAATAGCATGTTTACGTTTTTTTAGTTTTGCTTGATGAATTGTGTTGCGAAGTACCTACCACGCACACTATTTTTTTATTCCATCAAGTACTGTATCGAGCTTAAGGCCAAAACCAAATGCAAAGCTGCAGATTCTGCAGGTCTGCAGCGGCTATTGGTGGAGGCCCAAACAAAATTCCTTCTGTTAAACGAGCATGAGCAGTGTCTACTAGCCATTATTGGTCGAGTGGCAGTGGATGGATTTCCCGGTGTGTGCCCGCCTGTCGATGTTAGTTTCTAATTAATAAATTAACAACTTTAGTCTTTATTCCATTAGTATTTAATTTGTAACATCTAGACATTTAGTAGTGTGTCATGTGTTGAAAGTTCAAGCAAGTGGAACTGTTATTGCAGCAGCCGTGTGCATATTACATGAACCAAGTGGAGCTACTTTTCACATCTTATATTTAGCTAACCAACTTATCTACTTTGTTACTTTACCTTACAGCAAGACATTGCTTTTATACTGTAAGATCGACCTCAGCAGGACAAAACTTTGGTTTGCTGTCAAGACCTGATTGAAGGTCAAAATCGTCTATAGAATGAGGCACCTATTTATATCTTAGTTCTTTTTCTTTTCTCATTCATCATCAAATGTTTGGATATTGTGTGATTGCAAGTAAATTAAATATTTTACAGATACCAACTGTTGAAGAGGAAACTTCTGAGCCTTTTACTGCAGAGCTAGTATCCTCCTGCCCTGTTTTACAAGCACCAGACGAGTCTGCCATAGAACCTATGCAGGAAGAATGGCTCGATAGTGAGTCCCTAAGAACGCCCTCTCCCTCGGCTGATTTACAGCCGGCCCAAGATGAGTAAAGTAAGTATTTCATAGAATCAATATACATAAAATCAATGCCACTTTACGTTGTAATTTCATAACTCAAGAACGGGCTCACTTATCTAAACCAAATATTCAATGTAAAAAAAAGTCAATGTAAAATTAATCATTTATTACAGTTCCTGAAAGTATGCCACAGTGGGCTTACGAAATCGAGAGTCGTCGAGTTGCTGCAGAGGAGCAACTGGCAGCCGCAATGGAGGGGCTGGCAACCACACTGAAGGGGCTCGCTATCAGCATGGAGGGGCAGTCGCAGTGGCAGCGCTGCAGGAACAAATGAAGCGACAAGCTGCTGCTACAGAGGCCTTAGTGGAAATTGTCAGAGCCATGAACCAAAAATAGCAAGCCTTTTGATTCATGATGTCCATAAGGATTGAGGAGCCACTTTTCATATCTTAATGAAATTAATATTCTTAATCAGTACTCAGTAGTAAGTTTAAAATATTGTAGGATCAATCTTTGATATTGTAGTAAGTATAATGAGTGATGCTAATTTACCGCCAGAAGTAATCAACATTTTTAAATATTGGTACGGAAACCAAGTCAACAGTGTTAGATGGGACGGTTCGAACTCAAGTCCGTATGGGTTGGTGTGGTGTGAGACAGGGTGGTCTGAGCTCTCCCACACTCTTCAACCTTTATATGGACCACTTCATTGTGGAGCTGAGTAGCACCAGAGTTGGATGCTATATTGATGGCATTTGTATCAATAATATTAGTTATGCTGATGACATGGTGCTGCTCAGTGCCTCAGTTTGTGGCCTGAGGAAACTGGTGAGTATATGTGAGAAATACGCTAGTGCCCATGGCCTAGTGTATAACGTACGAAAAAGTGTTGTCATGGTCTTTGGGGCTGGTGGAAAACTCCCAGAAACAGTGCCTCCAATTAAGCTTAATAGTGTACCATTATTGAGTGTGCACTCGTTGAAGTACCTTGGGCACATTTTGACTACTGGCCTCAAAGATGATGAGGACATTGAGAGAGAGCGAAGGGCGTTGTCGGTCAGAGCGAATATGATTGCCCGCAGGTTTTCACGTGCTTCTTCGGAGGTTAAGAAGACTCTGTTCAGGGCCTTCTGTACCTCGTTTTACGCCTGTAGCCTGTGGGTTCATTTTACGCAAAAATCGTACAACGCCCTTCGCGTACAGTATAATAATGCTTTTAGGGTGCTGATGGGGCTGCCTCGCTTCTGTAGTGCATCAGGGATGTTTGCGGAAATGCGCAAAAGATGCACTTCTCTGGTGCGCAGGGTGCGGGCCAGCTCCAACAGCATGCTGAGCATGATTGCTGACAGGCTAGACTGTGCAGTTTTAAATCGTTGCTCCAGTATTTCAGCTGGAATGCTGAAGCAATGATAGATGTGTATATTGTAAATATTTGTGTGTTTAAATGTTGTATGTTGTACCTAATTGTGTTACTAACATAGGTATTCGTTGTGTGCGCGATGACAGCGCCCCTAGTGGCCGCAACTATTCAGGACTTGTCATCTGTCAAATCATGTCAACTAGATGATAAGATATCTTTGTGATATTAAATTTCGACTAGTTTTTCAACGAAATTGAAAAAATAGTGTAAAAAGTGAGTGTGTATATTATACCTAGCGATTTTCTTCCTCGTGGAAAATATGGATATTATAATACGCACGGGATTTGAATCGGTTAAGCATAAAATACATTTCCAACCTCAAACTGAGCAAAAAGGGAAAAAATTAGTATTAGCACAGCATGTGAGAGAAGTGGAAGAGCTTAGAACGAACGGGAAAAGTTAAAGTTAAAGTTTTCGTATTAAATTATAAAGAAAGTTATGAAAATAAAGCAACTTGACACATGACAGCCCAGAATTAATTCACATTTCTGCCACGTCGTGCGCTACGATCGATTTGCCGTTCCCCACCACCCACTTCGCACATAGTCAATAAGTTTACATTGTTACTAACACTGAATATAATGTATCTAGGTTAAGTAATTCTATGGGCCCTGTTGCCTTCAATAAATGATTAATAATAATAATTAGTTGTTATATAAAACAGAAAGGTGGCTCCTCAATCTAATTTTTTTTTATCAATTTTATTTTAAGAGCAACCTCAAAACTAGGAACATCATGGATTAACCACGATTACTTACCATAATTTAGTACGATTTTGTAGCATTTTAGAATATTTCATGACCAAAATTTAGCTATGTACAGCAAAAATTTAAAAAGTTACAATATTTTTAATAATACATTATGATAATGTGGGTCTTCAGACCATACATGTGACTTTTTATGATTTTTCAAAGAAGTAATTATGTAGTTATTTGTTCAAAATTTTCAAAGTTCTACATAGCTCGGATTACGTCCATTAACTAATCTCAAATGCTACAAAATTATACCAAATTGTGAAAAAAACATTTAGATTGAGGTGCCATTTTTATGTTCGTATAACTACTGGCCCTATAGGCAAACAGCAGACGACAACAGACGACAATCGTTATCGCTCAGCTGTCACTAATACACTTTCAACTTTATACCCCAGTTCGTGGAGTTGAAAATCTATTGAAGTTTACAGATCGTTTATGTTTGTTTCGTTCATTATCTTTCAGCTTTTCAACTACATGTGCTAGTGTATAAAAAGGGTTTTTGTAATTAAAAGTATGTTTTAAAAAACGTCTTTAATTTAATTTCATTCATTTCAATCAAAGCTTGATTCATCTCAATTTAAATGATGAAGCTACAGTCCCAGTCACAAGACATAATAACTGTGAAAGTAATGTAGTTGCCCATTCCAAGGAGTAGATCTATGCAGAAGAACAGACAAGAAACTCCACTCTTTTTCAATTGCCAAAAATTATTACAGAGCCTTTGTTACATCAAACAAAAACAAAACATTCTAAGAAATGGAGTATTCTATTTTATTGCTCAAGCAATAGAGTAGATAATTGATAAAGAAAAATTCACAAGATTGTAAAACAAACAATATTGTTAAAGAGGCGATTTTAGACTGATTGATTTGGCTCCAACTGAAAGCGCCCAATAAACATGGAAATAATAATAATAACTAATCACAAGAAGGGAACTAATATTCTTAAGATATGCTGCTATATAATAAGATTCAATTTATACAATGCATATACCTAGATAAATTGATAAAGGACAATTTACAAGATTGTCAAAAACACGACTTTGATTTGGTCCCAACTGAAAGCGCCCAATAAAAATGGAAATAATAGCTAATCACAAGAAGGGAACTACATAATAATAATATTCCACAACTATCACACAACGCCATCTAGTCCCAAGCTAAACAGAGCTTGTGTTATGGGTACTAGACAACTGATAAACATACTTATAATTTCTAAATACATACATATTATAGATAAATTACACCCAGACAGAAGAAATGATCGTGCTCATCACACAAACATTTGTCCTGGGTGGGAATCGAACCCACGACCTCCGGCATAGCAGTCAGGGTCACTAACCACTAGACCAACAGGCCAGTCAAAAATAATCCGACTATAACAGATACCTAATTATTAAACATGACAATAATAATGAATAAAAGCATTTTAGTACATAGTACTTATACAAGTACTATGTATGCAGGCTATGCAGCTATATAATAATAAAGAGATTGAATTTATACAATGCAAAATGTCCTTCAGCGGGACAACCTAAGCTTATACTAATAAAATAACTAGTTGTACAATCTTCAGCAGCTCCAACAATAGTATTTAGGTAATGCTGTCTCATCTGTCCTAGTGAAGCAAAATTACATATTCCTAGAATTCCAGACTTTGTACTAGTAATCCCTAGTGTTGTCTTGAACTACAACAGATGTCATAGGTATATTTGGCTCTGTTTGTCAATAAGTATGTCCTCACTGTCAAGGTCAGGCATTGGGACGTTTCGAGCATTGGCGATGTTGTGTAGAACAGTGCATGCATTCAGTATCTTAGCTGCAGAAACAGGGTCATAGTGTAGTACCCTGTGTGCTAGCAAACACTGCCAGCGTGTTTTCAGAACACCAATACAACGCTCAACAGTGTTTCTCACTTTGCAATGAAATTCTAAAAGTGTAATATTCTTCAGGTGGAGCTGAGCCCAAGATAGGTGTCATCATCCATGGACGCTGTGCATATCCAGAATCACCTGAAATATAAATATTTCCTTTAGTTCATATTACCCATTCAGCATAACAGGTCTGCACAATAGATCATCTTTTTTACTTCAACCACATTGATATGATTAATCAATAACTTTTGGTAATTTATGCCAAAATAATCGAATTAAATGCCAATGCAAATGACATAGTTACCTACCTAATAACCAACAGCTCTGGCGATGCCTTTGCAGTCTCTCCAAATAAGTCTTGAAGGGACATTGATTCCAAACATAAGAATGATGACCAGCACCACCAAATGATACCAACATGTAGAATGTTAAGATGTGCATCACAAATCTGAAACAATTTTTTTTTTACTCATTTTATAAAGATGGTATATACATTTAAACACGATTCTTATTACTCGCCAATAAAACATTCAGAGTATGATATTTTTTTCTATTAAAATATTATGTTTCTTCATGATCATAAGGCCTAATTATAGCCACATGAGTACCATCTATGCACCCAATAATGCCTGGAAAGCAAAATCTTTTCATGAACCTGAAATCAACCATAAATATTTAAAATTAAAATTGAATTCCTTAATATTAGAAATTAGTTTACTGAACAAAGAAAAAACACATAGGATAAAAGGTTTACAAAATTAAATAGAAAAATCTAACTTCTAAGTAAAAAGATATTTAAAAGGTATCTCAGGAGCCACAGTACCTGTGAAAATGATTTAAATGCTATCAACAGAAATGACTCAGTAATTACAATAATTGATTATTGATGCATATAGACTCTGGGAGACTAATATATAATCAAAGCTGCATGGTAAGCCGAGTGTCTTAATTCTTAATAATTAAATTCTTTGAATATGAGCTTCTTTGTACATGTAGATAATGTCTCTATGTGGGTGTGCTAGGTTAGTTTTTCATCAATGTAAACACCTAGATATTTGACACTAGGAACTAAGGAAAGGGACTTTTACCACGGTAATATTATTTATACTGTGCTTTTACCAAACTTTATACATAATGCATTCAATAGCTTTCACGTGAAAAACTAACAAACATCCATTTATGCATCCAAACAAACTTTCACTTTTATAATACTAGTAGGATAATTAGTAGAAAGCCACTCCATTGCAATCCAGTTACTATTATTAAACAATAAGCGCAGTGTCATCAGCATAAGTGAATACAGTGTAAACTCTTTATAACGTTATCCTTTATAACGATAAACTCCCTATAACGTTGGAGTGAGCCCAAGTTGGTAGGTTTGCGTTAAAACTCACATATTGAAACACTCTTTATAGCGATACGCCATTCTCTATTACGAAGAAATGTGTTCATATTTTTAGACAGTAAATAATTATTTATTATCGGTATTATTGTTTATGTTATGTTATCAGGTAACAAAAGACTTTGAAGCTCCGAAACATCCGAGGTCGGTCTAGCTTTTGTTATCCTTAATTGCCTTGTACACGTGCAGTATGACGCATTGTTTTGGAAGTGATGGTCTTCGACCAAGCATACTGGTTTGTTATCCTTAATTGCCTTGTACACATGCAGTACGACGCATTGTTTTGGAAGTGATGGTCTTCGACCAAGCATACTGGGTACCTATCGTATTATCAGTCGTAAACCTACTACTTTTTGTTCACTCCATATAACGATAACTCTCTATAACGACAAAAAATGCTCAGTCCCTTGAGTTTCGTTATAAAGAGTTTACACTGTATTTTCAATAGAGATAGACATTTAGATAATACTTCTTAAAGGTACTTAAATATTTTATAAACTTACTGTGTCATGATGACTAACTTGTCTCTCTACCTGAGACATGGGAAATTTTATGTGGTTTAACAGTACTTCCCGGACATTGAGTGCATCAGTAGCCTGATGTAAACACTTGCTAAACGTTGGCTGGGACTTAATAAACAAGTAGGAGGTACCGACATAAGGTTGGTAAGATCCATTTGCATAAAATACAGCCAAAATCTGCAACAAACAATAAAAATAGGATGACTTACTTACTAAATTATCATACTCATTCAAACAAGTTGGGAACAAAAAAAAAGTACTTTTAGTTCATTGCGAACAGCTGTTTTTCGTAGAGCTTGTGGTAAATATGGGCGAAGTTCTTCTAAAACCTGTTACTGCAAAATGCAACGGGTCACTTAGGTCACGTAGGCGTCTTCTCTATAATCGTAGACGAAGTCGTTTCATCTCTTCTTCAGCAAATCCCAGAAATACCATAAGCGTAAGATTCTCAAATTATAAATTGTGATTGTCATTTATTTCATAGAATGTTTTGTCTAAACCAGTCGATGTAACGACTCTCATATTTCGCAAAACACCAAAACACTGCCCGACTCGATGAAAAAAATATTTGCTTGCATAGACTTATAGGTATGCCTAGACTGTATGGCCAAATTCAGCTATTGCTCAGTCCATCTTTTATATCTACGGCACAGACCGCTCGACCGGTGGCTAGCCTAAAACACTGCTCATGAGCAGTGTTTTAAACGATTGCCTCTTTCCACTCGTTGGTCATAAATTTGATGTTGAACAATCGGAATGCAGCGGAATGAACGCATCAAATAGCTGTCAAAGGGTCAAAAGCTGTCAAAACCTGTCAAAACCTGATAAATTTAAATGTTCTCTAAAAGAAACTATTCTAACGCTCTAGAGGCACTCCTCAACTTAGCCGCATAACAGTCGATAAAAATAGAGGTGTCCAGTAACCATCCACTATGCCACAGCTTTCCACTTTGATAGTGAATCGCCCCGCAGATATGGGCACTTATTTTGAACTTCCAGAAATATAAACTACAGCTTGGCCAGAACGGATGGGGAAGGCAAGTGTCAAAGTGACAAGTGACAGTTTGGTCCCAAAAGAACTGTCAAATCAAAGGAATTTTCTGAAAAAAAACGATTAATTGATGTAAAATAACTAGATGTTGTGTAATAAGCTGTAAAAATGATGGAACATACAAATTTCCGACAATTCACAATAACAAGAAATAAAGTGTAGCTGCTGTGACTGCCTTGAGAACAAAAATTGTATTATCACTAAGGAAAAGCTATATAATAAACAAATATCCAGCCTTGCGAAGCCGAGACAGGCCGTTAGTTGAGTTTATTAATGAACTTCTATGATTATACCTTATCTAAACAATCGAATACACTTTTCAAAATAATATCAACTTTTCTATTGGAGGTTAAGTACCAGTATTGCATCGCTCCATAAATCATGAAATGGTTCGTCTGGCGGAAGAATTATCACCTGGAACGAGTTTTGTGATAGTTGTGGTGTTAAGAAATTAAATATATTGTGATATTTCTCGAATTTATATAGAAAAAAGGGGTAAAATTACTGACTTAAAACATTATGATATTTTATCAAAATAGAAAGTCAGAAGCAGCATTATATTCTTGTTATAGGAGAGGAAAGGTAAAACATATCTAAACTCAAAAATTGAAACCTCAACTACAAGTTTCTGTGGATTTTTTACGGTAAAATCAAATGTATTACCACTCTATTGAATCACTTTTTTGAAGTGAAAACTTCTTTAGCGGCGTTGTACACTTTTTCTGTAATGGGTAAAAAATTTAAAACTCGCGTCAGGGTCACGTGACCGTCAGGGTCACGTGACCGTCAGGGTCACGTGACCCTGATCGAAAATGAGTAAGACGTCATTCAAATTAAAAATAAAACATAGTAACAAAAAAGTTTTCACTTCTACCGGCACTCCTGGAGTGCAACCTTTTTTTTCTCTTGTAGATGCACCGCGGCGTCTTAATTCTTCTTTTAGTATAATGCAGTTGCATTGACAAATAATTTTCCATATTTGTTTTGTATGTATACTCAATTTTTATAATAATAAATCTTGTTTGTTTTTTGTACAAGGTAGACAGTAATCTGACGTAGGGACCAACTATCGCAGCGCCATCTACGATTAGCTTTGAGTTGCCATCCCCATTGAAACGGAACTAAAATTTTTATTTCTGACAGCGTTTTAAAATCTTTGATATTTGATGTAAACAAAGACCGCAGGTATAATAGATTTATTATTGTGCCATAAAACTAACATAATAAGTGAAAAAAAAAAAAGGTTGCACTCCAGGAGTGCCGGTAGAAGTGAAAACTTTTTTGTTACTATGTTTTATTTTTAATTTGAATGACGTCTTACTCATTTTCGATCAGGGTCACGTGACCCTGACGGTCACGTGACCCTGACGGTCACGTGACCCTGACGCGAGTTTTAAATTTTTTACCCATTACAGAAAAAGTGTACAACGCCGCTAAAGAAGTTTTCACTTCAAAAAGGTTGCACTCCAGGAGTGCCGGTAGAAGTGAAAACTTTTTTGTTACTATGTTTTATTTTTAATTTGAATGACGTCTTACTCATTTTCGATCAGGGTCACGTGACCCTGACGGTCACGTGACCCTGACGGTCACGTGACCCTGACGCGAGTTTTAAATTTTTTACCCATTACAGAAAAAGTGTACAACGCCGCTAAAGAAGTTTTCACTTCAAAAAAAAATAAAATCATTCAAAGTGCTGGTAGCATGAAGACAGTGGCGACTTCCGGTTTTCTACATTTTTATGTCAAGCTGTATGTAATTTTAGTTCCGTTTCAATCCGTTCTGGCCAAGCTGTACTTGCTTCACTGGATATTGTGGCACATTCGGGAACATCTAAACTTCAACATAGGTACAAGTGCAGCCATCTAGTATTACACGTTACAAAACTAGAACTTGTCAAAATCAGTCGACGACCGTTGAGATTAGCGCATGTTTTGAAAATTTATTTTCTGACTGTATCGCTTTTTTCATAATCTTTTTATTGTGCTTCAAAGAAGAATATTGTAAGCTCCCAAAACACTAAAGATATGTAACTACAAATATTCAAAATTTCGCTTATTGCATGCAGTGCCTAATATGGCAATTATTTTCAGAAGCCTGTACTTTATTGCATAATAATTATGCCATATTTGGCAATTTTGTGTTAGTAACCGTTACAGCATGTTATGCCATAAATGGGATTTTTAAGTTTTTTTCAAATGTTTCGAAAAGTAAAAGGTTTTTGGAAAAGTGTCTGAACAGACTTTGTATTGACTATTGCTTATCACATATATTATCTTTTTTTCGGACAAAACAAAGATCTCATGCATTAAGGGGACATTTCCAAAATATTTATTGATAACCTGACGGACTTTTTACAATGTACAGACGCCAGCACATCAAGCTACCACAATCTGTCAAACTTTTTAATACATATTCAGCCTTATCACAGGAAGGTTGAATAATGTTCGATTGGTAAAATTTGACAGTTCGGGTAGGCCTGCTGGCGTCAATACATAAACCTATTGTTGTACGCAACGCATATTGTTATTAATCGAACGCTATTGCCAACGAATGCCTTCGCTTGCCAGTAAACGCCAACAGACAATCACTATCGTTTGGTTAGCCAACATAGCCGTACGGGACCAACGAAGGCTAGCAAAACCCATACCAACCCATACGTTTAAAGCTTGGCAAAAAAGAGTGTGAAAAAATTGAGGTCGCTACTAGTTGTTTCATGCATTATGAATAAACAAGTAATAATGTGGAAAATAGTGAAATAACACGATGAAATTGTTTTTTGACACAGAAGCTACTCGTAGTTGACTTTTTTAATAGTGTTTTCACAACAAACGTTTCGTAGTTTCAATGGGGAAGGCAAGTGTCAAAGTGGCTTTGACGTTTTGGTCCCATAAGAACTGTCAAATCAAAGGAATTTTATGAAAAAAACGATTTATTGATGTTAAATGACTAGAATGTTGTGTAATAGGCTGTAAAAATTATGGAACATACAAATTCCCTACAATCCACACTATCAATAAATAATGGGTAGCTGCTGTGACTGCTGTGAGAACAAAAATTGTATTATCACTAAGGAAAAGCTTTAAAATAAACAAATATCTACCCTTGCGAAGCTAGGACGTGCCGTTAGTTGAATTTATTAATGAAATTCTATGATTATACCATAACTAAACAATCGAATACACCTTCCAAAATAATGTCTAATTTTCTATTGGAGGTTAAGTACTGCATCGCTCTTTATATCATGAAACGGTTCGTCTGGTGGAAGAATTATCACCGGAACCGAGATTTGTAATGATAGTGGTGTTAGAAAGTTAAAATTCTTATCATATTGCTCCAATTTTTAAAATAGATGTAAAATTAGATGATGAAGACAAACAAAAGACTTGATGTCATTTTTCTCAATATAGAATATCAGAAGCAGTACTATATTCTTTGTAGAGGCTAGCACATGTAATACCTACGTAAAAACACAATTTTAAATCCCAACTACAAGTAAATGTGTGTTTAATGTAGTAGAATCAAATTTCTAACCTCTCAACTAAATCACTTTTAAGCTATTGCATAGCTTCTATCGCGGGCCTTGAGCGCGGGGACCGAATCCAGAAATTCCGTAACGAAAAAACCTCACGCTGATTTAATTGAATTAAATTATTAAATTATAATTTAATTAAATTATTAATTTATTAAATTAATCATTAATTATTAAAATTAATTAATTATTGATTTATTAATATAATAATAATAAAACCATAATAATAATAATTTGTTTTTTTTTTGTTTTTTTTTTTTTAATTTTTTTTTTGTTTTTTTTTTTTTTTAAAGAAAAATTTAAAAATGTAACTTGAATTAATATCAAAGAAAAAGCAATACTGCATGAATAAAATAAATAAATAAAATTATAATTGCATACAGCTTGGCCAGAACGGACTGAAACGGAACTAAAATTTTTATTTCTGAGAGCAATTTAAAATCTTTGATATTTGATGTAAACAAAAACCGCAGGTTTGTTAGATTTATTATTGTGCCATAAAACTAACGTAATAAGTGAAAAAAAATAAAATAAAATCATTCAAAGTGCTGGTAGCGCGAAGACAGTGGCGGCTTCCGGTTTTCTACATTTTTATGTCAAGCTGTAAGTTGATACAAAATGCTATGCAATAGCTTTACCGCGGCAGTCCCCGAGTGCCACACGTCTTTTATTTTTTTCCTCTTGTAGATGCACCGCGTCGTCTTAGTTTTTCTTTTATAAATACACTTGCATTGACGAATACTCTACATACAAGGTTAACATTAAGCTGCGAACATATTATCGGACGCGTCCGTCAGCCGCGGCTGAGGGACGCGGCTTAGCAGTGTGCACGGTAGTTCGGACGACAACCGGCCAGATTCTGTTCGGACGTCCGAACGCTCAAGGTCACGTCCGCGTCTTACGACCGACAGTTTGCACAGTGTAGTGTTAAATGTACTGTCTAGATAATGAATAAGCCGCGTCCCTCAGCCGCGGCTGACGGACGCGTCCGATAATATGTTCGCAGCTTTAATCTGACGTAGGGGACCAACTATCACAGCGCCATCTACGATTAGCTTTGAGTTGCCATCCCCATTGTCACCGCATCAGACTCTTTCTTGCCAAGCTGTACTTTTGCTGGCTTAAGCGCATTTCACACAGAGAGCGGACGCGGGTCGGGCGCGTTTCGGGGCGGGAGTACGGCGGGTCTAGTTCTTTGTATTTAAATGGAAGACTTCACACTGAAAGCCATGGACCAAAAAAAAAAGACCTTTTTTTTTTAGGTCCATGCTGAAAGCGTGCGCAAGACTCGCCCCGCGCCCGATTCGCGCACGCTTTCAGTGTGAAGTCTTCCATTTAAATACAAAGAACTGGACCCGTCGTACTCCCGCCCCGAAACGCGCCCGACCCGCGCCCGCTCTCTGTGTGAAATGCGCTTTAGTGTGAACCACAGGTGTGTACGCAGCATAAGATAATCGTCTGCTCACAGTCTGCGCACTTCTCAATCTTATTTTTTATCTGTGGCTTTTTGGCTGCCATTTGCTGTGTTCTGTCAGTCATTCTTGATGTTATTGAATAAAGATTTGAGTTTTATTTATTTAAAGCTACAAACAGTTAATTTACCATTAAATAAGTTACAAAAGTGAATGTTTTTTTATTGATTCCGTTTTATATATATTCAAGAAAAAAATGAGCCGGGTATTTATCGAGTTATCGTGTAAGATTTGTTTTTCATAATCTTCGTTTATCAATATTTATTATTTAATTAGTTTTGGTTAGAAATATTGTAATACTTTCACATCATAATCTAGGCTGTGAATAACTAAGAAAATCAGGCAAAATATCAGAGAAAATTTGGTTAATTAGGAACTTGACATATGTCATTTTGTTTTGATGTCAATTCAAAGAATCTTTACAATAATAGAGATAGTATTTATTTGTGTTTTTGATATGAATAACATGAAATAAACTGCGTATGTGGATTCACTCGACATAATACTACATCTTTTCTCTTTCAGTATGAAGCAGAGGGACCAAACTCACATTTGCACATTTAATAGCAATAAACTTGTTGATATCATTTAGTTGTAAAATGAACACAGTATGTCGTATTTGAGTGCATCGGAAAATGTCGGGTGAGTTTTAATTAATGTAATAAAGCTGTAGATTCTCATATTGTAACAGTAATGTGACTCATGGCAGGTTAATTCTGCTCTCTAAACAGTGGGTGCCTAAAATGTTCCGTTGGTATCCCTTTTAAAGTTGTATGATTTAAATGTTACACTGTTGCACTTCATTGAATGTTTTGAGTTATATACTGTGTAAGCCTGTTGAAGGTTTAGGTTTCAAGGAATTTTATAAGTTTATTACTGGCAGCATAATCTATGGTTTCTTATTTTGATGTGTTCCGTTGATTTGAATTTGAAAAAGAAAAGTGTTTTGTCACTGTAAAAAATATTCTTGTGGGGATCGAAGAAAAGTAATTGTACGAAATGGTTGTGTGAAATTTGGTTAGGTTTTTTATAAATGAGTTTTATCTTTTGTAAAGAATTATTATGTATACGTGAGCGAAAGTAAATATGAACAAATAATAATCAAGAAGTGTTTGATTTAATGAAGGATCCCATGTAAGTAAGGAGTGAGGATTCCACACCACACGAAGGAGTGTTTTCAACGGGTCATGGGCCCTCATGTTACTACTTAGATAACGCGCTACGATATGATGAGTGAGTAGAAAAATGAATTACTAAAAGTCCGAATCTCAAAATGGCGCAAGAATTTGTAAAATTATCAAAATTGACCAGCGAGTCTGAATATTCTGTTTGGAAGATTAAACTTATGCTCATATTTAAAGCAAAAGAAATCAACTCTATTTTGGATGAAGGTGAAAACCTTAAAAAGGATTTTGAAAAGAAAGATGCAAAAGGAAAATTATTAATTTTATGCTCGATCAGCGAAAAATACATGGTTTACGCAATAAACTGCGAAACAACAAAAGAAATTTTAGACAAATTCGATAATATTTTCCTTGGACATAAAGATACCCAAATTACACAACATTTAGAAGATTTTTACAATTATAAATTCAAAAACGAAGACATTTTATTAGACATTACAGAGATTGAAAATAAAGCAACCAGATTAAGAGGCTTAGGATTTAATATTGATGACAAACAGATAATAACAAAAATATTAACAAATCTGCCGGAGAAATTATATCACTTTAGAACAGCATGGGAGGCAACATCAATAGGTGATAAAACATTAACAAATTTAATATCACGGATTAGTCTTGAACTAAGGATGAGGACTAACAATCTTGTGGAGGAACCTGTAACAGTAACAAGAACATTGGATGAGAATGATAAAAACAGCCAAGAAGCGACAACAAGTTTCTACAATATAAAGACATGTTACAAATGTGGGAAAAAAGGACATATAGCACAATTCTGCAGGACTTCAACATCGAGTGGTGACGGTAATACCATAAATAATATACAATGCTTCAAATGCATGAAAAATGGACACCGATATACCGTATGTAATGCCAAGTTTAACTGCCAAAACTGTAATAATAATACTCACTATACAAAGTTCTGTCTAAATAAACACGTAAGTAACTGTTTTACTAGTAAAGAAATAGAAACTATTGAATTTATCATTGACTCCGGAACCAGCAGTCACATCGTTACTTCTGAGGATTATCTTATGGATAAAAGGAGGATAAACTTTAAGATTATGACAGCTGATGGCAACATTCATCATGTAAACACCATGGGCAACATCTATACCAAGAATATTACATTGAGAGATGTTCTTTTTGTTCCAGAACTCAAGAAAAACCTAATATCTGTGTCTAGACTAACAGATGATAATTATTCTTTAAAATTTTTCAGAAAGACATGCGACATTCGTAGATCGGACGATGACTGTGCGGTTATTGGTGAGCTGAAACAAGACAGGTTGTTTTACATTAATATTAACCCAGAGCCAGTCGTGCTTTCAAGGTCAGTAAAATCTTTTTACTTAGATTCGAACTTTTGGCACCGGGCATTAGGTCATGTACCTATAACCAAAACTAAGGATCTTGTTCGTGGAATAGAAAGAGGCCTGGTGAAGGAAGCGGACATCTGCGAAGTCTGCACTAAAGCAAAATTATGTAGAAAACCTTTTAAAACAATTAGACAAAAAGCTAGTAAACCTTTAGAAATTATACATAGTGATATTTGTGGTCCTATCGAAACTGAAACATGGGATGGTTACAAATATTTTATAACCTTTTTGGATGACTATACACATTTTATTAAAGTATTTTTAATAAAGAACAAAAGCGAAGCTTTTTCAAAAATAATAAATTACATTAATTTGGCAGAAAATCATTTTCAAACAAAAGTTAAAACATTTAGATGCGATAATGGTGGTGAATACAATAGTAAACAATTTAAAATGTATTGCAATAGTAAAGGAATTAATATTGACTATACAATTCCTTACACTCCACAGTTAAATGGTAAAGCTGAACGGTTAAACAGGTCATTAATGGAAAGAACCAGAGCGTTACTGTTTGATACGCAGCTACCACGCGTTTTATGGGGTGAAGCTGTTTTAACCTCTGCATATTTAATTAACAGGAGTGCAAACACAATAAATAATAAAACACCAGCGGAAATGTGGTTTAATAGAATACCGAATTTAAAACATTTAAACATTTTTGGATCTTTAGCATATTATAAAAATAATTATCAATTAAAGAAACTTGACTCCAGGAGTAGCAAAGGACTTTTAGTAGGATTTACAAATAATGGTTATAAGATATGGGATCCTTCTGATTTTAGAATTGTTTATTCGAGAGATGTAGTGTTTAACAATAATAAGAGTGATGTTGCGGATTATCTAAAATGTTGTAATCGTAGAGTGAAACAGTGTGAGTTAGACAATTTATTTAAAGAGGTGAGTGTTGATATTGGTGACAATGGTTTTAGTAGTGAAGGTAATGGTGATTTTAATAATGAAGTTAATGATGACGTAGTTGTTGGTGATGTCTTTCGTAGTGAAAGTGGTGTTGGAGCTGTTGGTGATGAAGGAGATATTGAAGATAATGAGGTATTTGAAGATAGTTTTGATAATGTTGAAGTTGAAGTTAGTGGTGAAGTTGGAGATAATTTTGAAGACAGTGTTGAAGATGTTGGAGTTAGTGTTGAAGACACTGGAGTTGGAGTTGATGTTGAAGATAATAATATTTTGAGAGGGGAAGGTAGAATTGACACAGGAGTTGAAACTAGTGATGAGTTTGAAGATGCAGTTGAAGCAGTTAATGTTGAACGGAGAATTTTACCAAATAGAGAGAGAAGATTGCCAGCATGGCTAAAAGATTATGATTTAGAGACTTCATTTTTAACGTATACAGATGTTTTTAATAGTTTTGATAAAGATTTATGGTGTAAAGCAATGAAGGAGGAGAAAGATTCATTGGAGAAAAACAAGACTTGGGAAATTGTAAACAAGAGTGAAGCAAAGAATAGAAAGATAATCTCAAATAAATGGATATTTACAATAAAGCCTGGTGGAAGATATAAGGCGAGATTAGTGGCAAGAGGTTTTCTTCAAAAGCATAATGTTGATTATAAAGAGACATATAGTCCAGTGGTTAATACTACTAGTGTTAGATTGTTGTTGGCTATTGCAGCACAAAAAGGTTTGAAAATAAAGCAATTTGATGTGAAGACAGCATTTTTATATGGAGAGTTAGATGAAGAAATTTTTATGGAAATACCTTTAGGATATGATATTAAAGATAAAGAAAATAAAGTTTGTAAATTAAAGAAAAGTCTTTACGGTTTAAAACAAGCACCACTTATGTGGAATAAAAGATTGACGGAGTTTTTGAAGAAATTAGGTTTGTTTCAATTGAAATCTGATCCATGTGTGTTTGTAAATAAAGATAAAGGAATTTATTTGGCTATTTATGTTGATGATGGAATTTTAATTGGTGAAAACGAAATTGAGTTAAATAAAATTATTAATAAATTAGAAACTGAATTTGACATGCGTAAATTTGATAAAACTGAAAAGTTTATAGGGTTTGATGTTAAAGTAGAACGAAACTATATTAAGATTTATCAAGAAAGTTATATTAAACAAATTTTAGAAAAGTTTAAATTTGAAAACTTAAAGGACAGTTGTCATCCTGATATTTTAGTTGATGTACATCAAGAGGGGAAAGGTGGAGTTGATGATGTACATAAATATCGACAATTAATTGGTTCTTTATTATATTTAGTTAATAAAACAAGATTGGATTTATCGTTTCATGTAGGTTATTGCAGTAGACATCAAGAAAATCCGAATTTAAATGATTTTAGTAACATTAAGAATATTTTTAGGTACATTAAAAACTCAATTAGTAGTGGTATACAGTATGTTCGTGGGAACGATATGAGTCTAAAAGCATACTGTGATGCAGACTTCGCAGGTGATCCAGACACTAGGAAAAGTACGACTGGCTTTGTTATATTTTATGGTGGTGGCCCTATACATTGGTGCTCACGCAAGCAGTCAGTCACTGCTCTTTCGAGTACTGAGGCTGAATACATTTCTGCAGCCGAATGTATAAAAGACCTGCTGTACATTCAGACTCTGATCTACGAATTGACGAATAAATTGCCCAAAACACAGTTGTTTGTTGATAATCAATCTGCTATAGTATTGATTAAGAATGGAATTTTAAATAGAAGGAGCAAATATATTGATGTTAAATATCATTTTATTAAGGAGAAGATAGATAAAAATTTGTTAGAAATTAATTACTGTTCTACTAAAAATAATTTGGCTGATATTTTAACTAAACCACTGGACAGAACAAAGTTCTTGAGATTAAGACAATGCTTAGTGAGTGATAAGTAAAGTGAGAGTTTCTTTGCGGGATAAAATCCGGAACATGGATATTCGGCGAAGAACCAGAGTCACCGACATAGCTCATAAAATTTGCAAGTTGAAGTGGCAATGGGCAGGCCACATCGCTCGTAGAACTGACAACCGATGGGGAAGAAAAGTTCTCGAGTGGCGACCACGGACCGGAAGGCGCAGCGTAGGCAGGCCTCCCACTAGGTGGACCGACGACATCGTGAGGGTCGCGGGCAACGGATGGATGCAAGTGGCGAATTGTCGTTCGGCGTGGCGGTCTAAGGGGGAGGCCTATGTTCAGCAGTGGACGTCTTCCGGCTGATGATGATGATGATGATGATGATGATGATGATAAGTAAAGGACATTCTTTAATGTGAAGAGTTATGTGTTGTGTTTGAAGATTTATTAGGAGATAAGGTTGTTTGGGAGTTAATTTGAAATTTTGTTGTAAGTTAGTGATGTAAGGTTTTTAGATTAATTAATTCAAAAGTTTGTTTGTAGTTTTTAATTAAGTTGGGTGGGTTTAATTAAGTTGGGTTTTTAAATGAGTTGATGGGAGTTAGTTATAAGTTTGTTTTCTGTATGTTGTCCTAATTGTTTTAAATATAAAATTCAGAGGGGATGTTGAAGGTTTAGGTTTCAAGGAATTTTATAAGTTTATTACTGGCAGCATAATCTATGGTTTCTTATTTTGATGTGTTCCGTTGATTTGAATTTGAAAAAGAAAAGTGTTTTGTCACTGTAAAAAATATTCTTGTGGGGATCGAAGAAAAGTAATTGTACGAAATGGTTGTGTGAAATTTGGTTAGGTTTTTTATAAATGAGTTTTATCTTTTGTAAAGAATTATTATGTATACGTGAGCGAAAGTAAATATGAACAAATAATAATCAAGAAGTGTTTGATTTAATGAAGGATCCCATGTAAGTAAGGAGTGAGGATTCCACACCACACGAAGGAGTGTTTTCAACGAAGCCACGTATTCTTGTGGCATTGCTTTATCTTTACTGATTTAGTGATGTATAAATCATTAAATGTTGTTTATGTATTGAAGAGAAAGTAAAGTTTCGTAAAACATCCATATAGTAGGTACTTAAATCCTCAGTATTGATGATAATTAAAGTCATGATTGTGTGATTTTGATGTTTTAAAAGATCCAAACTTCAAAACATATTAATTTTAGTTAAATATGATGGTTTTATTAATGCACTTTAATTTGTTACAACTAGTGATTTTTAATTATTAATAACTTTATTTTTGAATTGTCTTTTTATATTTACTATGGACACTAATAACTTGCCACATCGTTCTCACATAATGTACCATCTGATGATGAATGATGTAACAAAAGATCTGTAATAATTTTGGCGATTGAAAAAGAGTGTCCATGGAGTTTCTTGCTCATTCTTCTCCATAGAGATCTACGCTTTGGAATGAGCACCTACGGTACTTTCACAGTTTTTATGTCTTGTGACTGGGACTGTAGCACCATAACTATTTTCTAGTACTAGTTTTATTTTATGTCTCTTGACAATTCAAAAGTGCCTGTAATTGGCTTAGTTGAAATAAATTATTTGATTTGATTTGATTTGATTGTAGATTTATAATCACACCCATAAAAAGATATCCAAACGATGCTGAAATAGACTCCATTTCTTAAAGAGGAAATATTACCTGTACAACACAAGAGCTATCCCAAGACAACAGCTGAACGGATATATGTATTTTGAAGTCCTTTGTCCTTTAACCTGAGAAATTTTACAGTAATACCTTGCTCCATGCAGGTAAAACCAGAAGAGAAAGCTCATGAGTCATAAAATAAATGTAATGTTTTGATGTTTTCAGCTTCAGTGGTATTCCACAAAATATATCAGAGGCGAGCTGTGCCACACAGTATAAAATGGCAGTTGAGGGTGTGTCTTCGGGGAGCTGTGGTGACGTAAACATGTACCTACATGACAACTCAGGGGATGAGCAGACATACATACATCTCAATGACAATTTCTACTCCAAATTCAAAATTGACCCCAACGAATTATACACCTTTCATGACTCTGATGTCATTGCTGGAGAAATTACTGTTAGTCACACAGAAGATAATTTTATTTTCTCTGATAATGTTGATATTAAGAGTAAACTGTTAGCGGAAAGTCCGAGTAAAGAGCTTGATCTCATAGGAGCATTCACAAATGGCGATATTAAGGAAGATATCAAGAAAGATGTGGTATCTAATGGGCACTATCCACCAGTGGCCAAGCCGATTGCAAACTATAAAGACAGTAAGACTACTCATACCAAAGTTTTGAAAGTTAAAAATCAAACTCAGGTGAAGGAGAGTGCAAGGTCGGAATCGTTTAGTGAAGCTCGAAGACTGAGTGTTCATAGCCCTAAGGCGCAAAGCACTGCCACCGCCCCCTCCCTAAGTGCGAAAAACAGTATTAATAGTGGTAGTACTACAAGTAATGGGAAGTCGACTTCCAAGCAGACAGGTGGTATGGAGACGTTTCTAGATGTATTTAAGAGAGAGCAAGGGTTGGTTGAGAATGCATCTGTTATTAAAACTGAGCCTCAAGCACCTCCATCTAAGGTTCCAGTGTCTCCACCGAAAAAAACAGCATCTGGTAAATACCTTTGCCACCTTTATATTTTTACAAAACTTATTTTATTTGTTACTGCAACATTGCGAATTCTTCCTTCCTCATAGGACCTTACGCAAAAAAAAGTAATGGAATAGAGACAATGGCTTTTTTTTTGTTGAAGGCCAGTGTCAAATAAAAAATAATAGGTACATAGTTTTATTGTACTCAAATATTTCTCTGAGTAATATCTAGTGCTGTAGTTAAAGTTATTCAACACTTATTAGCACAATATTTTAACTACATCATACAAAAGATCTTAGATACCTTTATTGAACATGCCATATTTATGTATCTGGCTTCACAAATAATGACCATCAACAGGCAAGACTTCTCAAGCGAAGCCCCGCCGCGGTCGTGGGCCTGCGGTCCACGAGGCCTTGCAGCGGATACCGGCGGCGCGTCGAGCAATACCGCTGCCCAACAACACGTGGCATGCGCCAGGCGATGCCTTGTTCCAATGTGGGCCCTTAGGTGACAGGCCATTAGCATTCAGACAGATTGAGAGCAGCAGCAGTGATGATGATAACATGCCAGATTTTGGTAAGACATTGAAAAAAACCCAAGTTTTAACAGGTTAATGACAGATGCCAGCACACAAACTGCACACAAAAAATTCAACTTTATCACAAAGGAAACGGTCAACTTGCCGCTCTTGACTCAGTGGAACGTAGAGCTAAGAGGCTCAATGGCCACGTAACATTGGTGATTGTCAAGCTCCATAGCTTGATTCATCGCCGCAAAGTTGCCTGCCTGTCGGTCTTCTACAGATTGTACTTCGGAGAGTGTGCCCAAGAACTCCACGACCTCATCCCACCAGCCCCCTTCTATCATCGCACATCAAGACGCACGCCAAATTACGATACTTACCTTATAGCTATACCACCAATTCACACTAAGCGTTTCCAAACGACTTATAAAATGCGGACTGCGAAGGAGTGGAACTCTGCCTGCGTCTGTGTTTCCGAACGCATACAACCCTAATGTCTTCAAAGTTGGAGTGAACAGGCTTCTTCTGGGTAAGCTCGCTCCATAGTCGACCTGGTCTTAGTCATTCCTGACGTAGACTAAGGTCAAGAGCAAACCCATCTCACATAAAAAAAGGTTTATCTTTGACAAACTGTTTCCCGTGGTGTCACCACCGCTGCTCGTCTGTTATTGGTCGTAGCGTGATGTTATAATAGTCTATAGCCATCCTCAATAAACAACCTATAAAAAATAATAATAATGGGGATGGCAACTGGGGAACTAATGGCCCTAGTATAGCTTGTTCTAAGCCTCGTCATTGGTTCAAATCTTATAGGTACTTCAAAATAGTACTACCTCATTGGTCGGATTAGGACTTAGCTATGGTGGCGCCATCTACAATTAGCTTTGACCGGCCTTCCCCATTCGAACCAGTTGTTCCTGAGATAAGCGCGTTCAACCAAACAAACTCTTCAGCTTTATAATTTATTAATTTAAAGATTCGGTAAAGAACAAGGTTCAAAAATGTATGGACACCGTCCCCACCCTTGTAGCACCTTAAAACCTATGTTAATCGAAGGATCGTAATCGTCTTATCATTTTATTGTTCTACGGCGAAACTGAAATGTGCATCCGAAAAAAGTTATATCGACATAAAGGAACCGGATTCAGTCACAATACTATGTTCCCGATCGCGATGGTTTTCTCTTTTTAATTATTACCGTGGAATGACTTTGTTCGTTCGTGGCTAATTGAGAAGCTCGCGGCTAAATAATTACAGCCGCACAGGCCGATCATTCGGCTTAAGCCGCGCTTACCGAGGTGGGTCTGTGGATGGGTTACAATCTGTCATTGTAGTTTCCTCCGTGCCTCGGAAAGCACGTAAAGCCGTTGGTTCCGGCCATCATTGTAGATCTTTGACAGTCTTTACAGTCAGAAGCTCTAAAATCTGACCACCAGTCTTACCATGGGGTATCGTATTACCCAGTTACTGGGTTGTGGAGGTCCGATAGGCAGTCGCTCTATGTAAAATACTGATATTCATCTGCATCTGGTTCAACTGGAAGCCGACCCCAATATAGTTGGGAAAAGGCTAGGAAGGTGGTGGATGATTTCGTTCGGAGTTTTCAAACAACTCTTTGGAACTAAATGGTGACTTCCGCACGGAAACAACTCACGGAGCAGAAAAAAGTTCAATGAAGAATTCTAATGAATATCGTTATTGTGAAGTAACCATTGACCGTTTTTAGGAGTTTTCAAATAAAAATATATTTTTAAATACAAATAAAAAAAACTTGAGAGGTGTCAAGGGACACCCGGATGGAACGAAGTTACTGTATACACTCAACAAAAAATAATCGTCGCGACTCTACTCCAGTCCAGTCCAGTCCGGTCCGGTCCAGTCCAGTCCGGTCCGGTCCAGTCCGGTCCGGTTCGGTCCAGTCCGGTCCGGTCCGGTCCGGTCCGGTCCGGTCCAGTCCATTCCATTCCATGTCAATAAACACATTACCCTCCTTTGCGTCGCGCAGTCGGATAAAAGTGTCGTGACAACTTTTCGTAAGAATTTCCGTCCAGCCCCCTTTCACAACGCGCGATAAGGAACTTCGTTTCAAAATGTTTACTTTTTATCACAACAAATACATTTTTCGGTTGTGAGATCGTGCTGTCCTGTCCCTCACGGCGCCTGCCTGTCCTTCGCTAGCACGCCTATCGCCGTCGTGAGGACACGGTGATGCTCTGCCCAAGCGGGGTAGACCTGCACCGTATCCTCCGAGCGAACCTCGTAGTGATGACACACAGTCAATTGCTTCCCTATCAGACACAGGAACCTCTCGAAACTTATGTATCCGGTGAACACCTGCGTCAAGCGGAAGATGAGGCCGCCGCCTATGGCGCCTCTCCAGCCATTCCTCAAAAAGGGTCTTACCGCCGCGATTGCGGCGTGCCCGGAGTGATGAGGGTATGCCTGGGTCAGCGACTTGTACTAATACGCGATCGGTCGTATCGGGCGGCCGATGCGATTAGGGGTTTGCAGCAAAATTCAAAGAAACGCTTGGAAAGGCATTTTAAGAACTGAAGAATTGTGGGGAATTTAAGGTCTCCTGACTTTCTTGAGGAACCGGTGCTCGACAGTTGGTGGCAGCGCGCATGTCATCAGTTTCGTTTGGTACTGTAGGGTTGGAAGGCATTAAGAGAATTTCGTTGGGCTAGCCAGTGCCTGGGACAATATTGGAATAGACACTGAAAACACTAATGTTTTTGTTGCGATAAAAAGTAAACGATTTTATTTGTATTTAAAATGATATTTCTATTTGACTCCTAAAAAACGGTCAATGGTTACTTCACAATAACGATATTCATTAGAATTCTTCATTGAACTTTTTCTGCTCCGTGAGTGGTTTCCGTGCGGAAGTCACCATTTAGTTCCAAAGAGTTGTTTGAAAACTCCGAACAAAATCATCCACCACCTTCCTAGCCTTTTCCCAACTATATTGGGGTCGGCTTCCAGTTGACCAGATGCAGCTGAATATCAGTATTTTACATATAGCGACTACCTATCGGACCTCCACAACCCAGTAACTGGGTAATACGATACCCCATGGTAAGACTGGTGGTCAGATTTTAGAGCTTCTGACTGTAAAGACTGTCAAAGATCTACAATGATGACCGGGACCAGCGGCTTTACGTGCTTTCCGAGGCACGGAGGAAACTACAATGACAGATTGTTACCCATCCACAGACCGACTTCGGTAAGCGCGGCTTAACCCGAATGATCGGCCTGTGCGGCTGTAATTATGTAGCCGCGGGCTTCTCAATTAGCCACGAACGAACAAAGTGACTCCACGGTAATAATTAAAGAGAAAACCATCGCAATCGGGAACATAGTATTGTGACTGAATCCGGTTCCTTTATGTCGATATAACTTTTTTCGGATGCACATTTCAGTTTCGCCGTAGAACAATAAAATGATAAGGTGGTTATGATCCTTCGATTAACATAGGTTTTAAGGTGCTACAAGGGTGGGGACGTTTTGGGCATTGTTCTTTTACAGATTTCTACTTATTCTCTCTGCCATAATGCTTTCGAGGAACAGTGCCACCTTTGTAAAGACATACTTTTTCTAAATCACGATATTATGACTACATATTTCTCCTACTTATTTGATTCCTCCTATTTGTTTCCGAGTATGTTCATTAACATTATAACAAGAACAAAATCCCAAAAATTGGAGAGCAACTCATATTCATGTTTTACTGGTTTCACAATGTACAACAGAAATCCAAACATTGTTAAAGAAAATATTGTTGAACAAATTATTGTGCAAATGAAGTGTAAAGGTCAAAATTCGATATTCTTGTTGGAGTATTGGTATTCTTTATCTTTATTTGAAATCAACATATTTGCATTCTTTGCCCTTTATGATGCAGATCAGCATTACAATATTATCAGTGAACTATTGTGCGTAAAATTGACTAACCATTCCAATAACGGTGACTCAATTTCAATAGGCTGGATTTTCTGAGTATAGCAGATTAGTTAACTGATGAATAACGTGATTACTTTTTGAATTTCTTTATTCTTTGATGACTCAAGATGAAATTCAATAGAACACGTTGACAAAACTTTAATACACATTAGGGAAAGCAATTAGTAAAATAAAAAGTAATTTTTACCTCCTTCAGTACAAATGGTAATGATAAAATTGTTTTTATTTATGTTCTAAACTCGGCGGCGAACTCTGATAGCGCGTTGTAGGAATTTGACGTAGTTTTCTTTTACGTCATAGATGGCGCTGCTGTACTTTTTGTATTATGGCAATTTGTATCGTGTGCGTGTACGCTATGTGCGAAGTCGCTGGTGGGGACTTCCAAATCGATCGCAGCGCGCTATTTGACAGAGTTTTAAATTACTTGAATTACATCGCAGAGTGAAGTTATAGTTTAATATGAACCACACACAACCTTTTTAAGTACTTTGTTAGGTTTTTTTTTTTTTTTTTTAATGAAGAATAACCCGAAAACGTTTATCAAAATATCTAGTTGTCATAGGGTTGTAATAGGGAGCTTCACTGCGAATTTTAGCCGTCTGTGGCGCTACAAGCGCATAACGACAACAAGTGTAGCTTCGAGTGTCAAGATTATGTCAAGTTAATCTATCATACAGTAAATAACATCTTGTGCTGGTAGCGCCATCTGAGCCGAGCTTTGCGTGAAACCTCCCATTGGCAGACTTTATGGCCCCTAATATTATGGCCACTAGGAGTTAGCTATCATAGTGCGCATTGCGTATAGAGAGTAGTCTAATCTGGCCATACATAAATAGCCATAAAAAAACCCTTGAAAGAAGTGTACTTTTCAGCAGAAGCAGGTGGCGTATCAGCATGCGTAGAAGAAAGCGCAGCGGAGTCTCGCGGAGCTCGCCTCGCACTTCGCCGCGCAGCCCTGCGCCGACACGTGGCCCGCGCACACGACGCGCTGGCCCTCGCCGCGCACCACGGCAACCATCGCGCGCTCGCCTCGCTACTCAAGGTAGCGTCTCCTTACAACTACGCAATGGATTACATCCTGGTTTAAAGTGTCGCTGGTACGTGTTTCTGGAGAGACGTAAGTGAGGGTGTGTCCAGTGTGTTTATAGGTTTGTTTTAAGTTCTAAAGTGATTTCAGCGATAGGTGACAAGGATGATTTCAGACTTTAAGTGACTTCGTTTTCTTTAGTTTTGCTACTTTAAAAGAAAGAAAGAATCTTTCAATTGCTTCTACTCTACTAGTCCTCACGCCTAGATTTTGTAAGGGTTCTCCCTGCAACAACCAGGGTTGAAAAAAACCCTCAAATTGTTTTAAACAAGTGTTTTTTTTTTGTTTTGTTTTTTTTTTTTTTAGTTTCCCACATTATTTCAAATTAATTCGACCTATGGGTTGACGTCTCAACTTATAAATAAAGTATAATATGTTTCGTAGATGTTTCCTTTATTAAAAAAAAAAGTTGCCCCACACTAGGTCGACACTACAAATATTTGTTCCGTGCGGGAATGGAACCTGGCCTGCAAACACGCAGCGCATTACTCGATCGCTCGGCCACTGTGCTAACCGTTCCCTTTGCAAGTAGGTATGTAATGTTGAAAGTTTTAGCTCATCTATACATACGTACATACACCAAAATATTTTTTTTTTTTTTACAATTTTTGTGTGTCTGTTTGTAATGACTAATCTCTGAAATGGCTGGGCCGATTTTGACGGGACTTCTATTGGCAGGTAGCTGATGTAATAAGGAGTAACTTAAGTTTATTTTAGAAAAAATCCTTTATTTTAATAAAGAATACATTGTTGAGTTCCGACATCCACGCGAACGAAGTCGCGGGCACGGCTAGTCCTTATTATAATTTGCCGTGTATGTTCACAGAAACAACTGAACAGATCAGGGTCGTCAGGTCGTCTTCCTACTCAGACAGTGAATCATCTGCTCGCACTGCGGGGCATGCCGTCCGTGTTGACTTCACAGGAACGTAGGAGACTAAGGTAAGGATTGAGTAGAGAGACGATCAAGTATTTTTTTACCAAGTACAGTAAGTAATTTACAGTATATTTCACCGTCTATTTCGTCTGTAATTACTAACAGAATAGACGGTTGAAATGTTTACTTTTCATGTAATTCTGTTGCTTCTATAACAAAAAATACTAAAATGTGTACGGAAACCTTCTTGCGTAAGTTCGACTCGCACTTGAACGGTTTTTAAATTGTTCCCTATTGTAACTTAGCCCCAGATTAGGAATTTCTCGTGTACGTTCAGTAGGTGAATTTACAATAATTTAAACTCACATACACAAACAGCCGGACCCTTAGTTTTTCTCTTTGTTTAATTGAATGGATCTAGATACTTGGATATGTCTTCCTTTTTACCTTTACATGCCGTAAAGGAGTGTGGAAGAACTACTTATTATAATGTGAACACCTTAGGGAGCTTCACCATCACGCGAGTCGTGTGATTTGCAATTTCTACTAACTAGAAATGAAAATCGTCCTTGCTACTACGACATAATGATGCAATTCGATTGACTTGACGTCGTCGTGGCGAGCGTGTTTTGTTTTTCATCTACCCGTGGATGACCCCACGTTTCATGTCATATGTCGTAGTGGTAAGGATGATTTTCAATAGTACTTGGAATCTAAATCAATCAACTAGTAGTTGGAATGGGTTGAATTGCGTCGCATCGCGTCATGGGGAAGCTCCCTAAAGCCTCATTTAGACGGAGCAAGAACTCGCATGCGAGTTTCACTACATTGCGGTATTTGTTTGATCAACTGAATTCGTTGTACTTATAAAGACCGCAATGTAACACAACTCGCGTGCGAGTTCTTGAATCGTCTAAATGAGGCGTAAGTTGTGTTGTGTCTTAAAGTATCTTTTTTCAATAATTAATTATAACTGCACAGTTTTAACATACTTAATTATTCCATACACAGAGAAACCGGCTGGTCAGGAGGAGAGACGGGTTCAACGGAATTCGCAGGCGGCAGTGCGAGCGGGGAATGCAGCTTCGAGCGTTGCGGGCGCGGTGCGTTACCGTGTTCCCGCTACTGCCTGTCGCACGTGACGCGCGCGCCCGAGCAGCGGCTGTACGCGGCGTGCGCGGCCGTGTTCGCGGGCGGCGCGCGCTGCAACCAGCCGCTACTGCCGCTCGCTGATCAGACCCCGCTCTGTGCTGAGCATGCTTGGAAGAGGGTATGATTTTGTACCTTTAGAGCCTATGCACACCACGTTTTTTAAACGCGCCGGTGCATCGCGTTTGTAGCGATACAGATGCGATACGCACGCAAGTCAGACGCACCCTAAAACAAACTGCTCTGATGAAAACGCGATACGCACGCAAGTCAAACGCGCTGCACCGGCGCGTTTAAAAAACGTGGTGTGCATAGCCTCTTATATGTTATGGTAGCTAGTTAGGGATAAATAAAACCTTCATCTGTTTCCCACAACAACTTCAATCTTCAAATTTAGAGTAAACAGGCTTCTTCAGGGTAACAGCAATCAAATTCTACGATAGACTCCATCGTAGACTTTGTCACATTTGGCCCAAATAAAAAATCTTACTATTTTAAACTGCGTTGAAACTTGCGCAGGCGCACGAACAGTGCTATTCGCGAAATGCATACACGCGTCTGTTATGAGGCATCGATAACTATCTGAAGCGCGCAGGACGTATGATTCGTGCGCGTTCGTTATTCGTAAACAAGAGTAGACGCAGTCTTTAATCATGATGAATATAGTGATATGATGTCGAATATTTGAAGTGTATTATCGCGAAAATTAATGGCATTTCCCGTTTGTGTGGACCTCGCATTAGATTGTGGTCGAAGACACACTTCTTGTTCACCATTCTTTTTGACAGATTTTAAATATAGCATCTGATTCCCCAGGACAATTACGACAAGCTAGCCCGCGACTGCCGTCCCAAGAAGGTGGTTCGCAAGCGTCCGTGTCCGCTGCCGCCCCGCCCCGCGCGCCGCGCCAAGCGTCGTCGTCGTCCGCCCGCGCGGCTGCGTCCGCCCACTGCTGAACCGCCGCCGGGCGCGGAACAATCATTGTCCGGTATGTATGTTTTTGGGTTTTTTTTAATCGATGTATTTTGACAAAGATAAAACACTTCGAAATTGCGGAGTGAGGGCGTGTGACGCCCGTGTGGACGTGTCATATCATCATCAGCCTATAATGTTCCCACTGCTGGGACACAGGCCTCTGCTCTCTGTGAGAGGGAGTGGGCCATAATCCACCACGCGGGCCCAGTGCGGGTTGGTGGATCTCACATGTCATCGAATTTGTTGGTTCTAGTACATGCACACGGTTTCCTCGCGATGTTTTCCTTGAAATAACGAACGCTAGAAATTAGTAATATATCTTTAGATCTCGATTTTTGTCTGTAACCAATCAAAGACTGATTTTTCGTATTCGATTCTGTAAGATATCCAAGCATAAACAGCAGTCTAAAAAATCAGATCGCAACTTGCATTGAGATAGAATATAAATTTTAAATGTATCAGAACTAGATATTATACAGTGAAACCTGGTTAAGTGAGACGTCAAAGGACTCAAGAGGTATTCCACTTACGCAGTGTATTAGATATCCACGTATAAATAAATACCTGTCTCATTTACAGAGGGTTCCATTAATAGAGGTCAGAATACAGATTATCTCAGTCTATATGTATCAAATAAAATAACGTATTATGTAAACATACGTGAGTTTTAATCTTTAGTGGGAATCAAAAAAAGGTAAAATAAAATATTGAAGCACCTTTTTTAAAAATATGCAGTACAAAAATAACGAAATGAAAATGAATTTTATTTTTGTACCCGTCAGTCACTACGCCAATCGTGTCGTCAAATCAATACTAGCGATATTACATTAATTATAACCTGTTTCATTAGCCAATGTTTAATTTTATCATTAAATACAATACTCAAGAATGTGTTATGTGTCGACAGAACTGAACGTGTGTTCGAACTCGTCGGCGTACGATAGTTCAGAGGAGGCAGCGATGGGAGCGCTGAGCGAGAGCGAGTATGTCACCGTCGCGAACGATGCGCATGAGATGGGTAAGGATCACTAAATTGTTGCTAGAATAGCCGATAAAACCTTCCAGTTTTCCAACGAGTTTGTTTATGGCAACTGTAGAAACTGGTACTTTGAGGCCCAATTGAGCATTTACACGGGTTGATATTTCGGTAACCATGTAGCAACTGGTAGTTAGGCATGTCTTTCAAATGAGGCGTTTACACAGGTTGATAGGTCACGTTGTGCGGCTTGCGAGCCATGCGGGGAAAATCGACTGTCTAAATGACAATTCGACAAGTTTTGGACTACAATTTTTTTGCAAGCAATGTGACTAGAGTACCCGACTACTCTAATTTTGCTATCTTTGCCTGTAACCAATAAAATATCGAATTTGAATGGAATATTAATTTCGGGCGTAAATTGACCAGTGTAAATGCGCCATAATGCTTTTCGTCCACGTAAAGTGTAAAATATGGTTCTCTATTGTGTTACCTAACTTTTTTATACATAATCTTATGTGACATAATTTTTTTTGTCCTAATCATCATTTGTCCGAATGATAACTTGCCCGAACTTAATACCACATAATTTCAAATGCCATAACATTGAAACTCCTAAATACTGTATGTCCTAAATTCGTTTGTCATAAATATAACAATCAATAATATACAAAATACATAAAACCGATTGCCATAAAATACATAAGTCCTAAAGTTTGTTTTGTTACTGATTACCACCCAATAAGGAAAATCGACGGAGCCCCGCTTCGCGGGGCTCCTATTTCTGCGTGCAAGGTTTAAAGTAACCTAACACGAAGGGGATGGCGGGGTCTTTCAGACCCCGCCATCCCCTTCGAACCTAACCTGTCCGTGTCGGGGTGCCCACAAGTTCCGAGCTCGCTTCGCTCGCTCTTGGATCCCAAGATCTTCGGTTTCTAAACAATTTCATGAAATATCAGTTTTACTATACCTAATTGAACATTCGGAATAATACACATTATGTAATATAATGATTAGGACATATGACTTTATTTCATACAAAATTAGGAGATTCAATTATTATGATACTCGATTTTATGCCAGAACAGCTTTAGAAGTGAAGATAATTATGTAAAACAATATTTAGAACTTTTGATCATTATGGTTACTGAATTTTATAGCAAACGTGTTATGGATAATGATTTTCGGACAAACAATTTTAGGTGACGAAAAGGGATACCGTAAAATATTATGTAGTCATTGATTTACCAATTCTTTTGCAGAAGTAGAAGTTGGACATGTACCAGCGGACGACATTTTGGATCCTGCTGTGCTCAGTCAAATTCCTGATGAAGCGTTCACGGAGTTCTTCAATCAAGGTAGGAGGTTGATCATTCAGTTTTTCCATGTTTTTTTACGAGATCAAGAGAACTTGTAGATAGTGGTACCACATACACTGAGCTCTAAGGAAAACCGGTTTTGCTGTCAGAAACTTCTTTTTATATAAATAGATTTGTAGAGTATCTTGTAAAATTCGACTACTACTACTACTCCACGACCTCATCCCACCAGCCCCCTTTTATCATCGCACATCTAGACGCACAGCAAATTACCATCCTTACCTTATTTCTATACCACCAATTCGCACTGTCATTTTCAAACGTCTTTTATAATGCGAACAGCGAAGGAGTGGAATTCTCTGTCTACGTCTGTGTCCCGCCGCTCCGCTCCGCCTCAGTGAAAACGCAGCCTAATCTCTTTAATGTTCGAGTGCACAGACTTGTTCTTTTCAGCTCCGTCCATCGTCGACCTTGTCTTTGTCTCCCCTGACCTAGACTAAGGTCAAGAGCAAACCCATCGTACATTAAAATGAATATTTTTTATAGCGGAAGGCGGTGCATCATTCGCGGAGAGTTCAGAGTTGGCGGCGGCGTTAGAGGCGGTGTTAGACGAGCGCGGCCTGGACGAGAGAGTGCTGGACGAGCGAGCACTCGACTCCATCGCCGACTGCGTGTTCACTCACTCGCCGCATCTCGCTAAGAATAAGGTACCTTATAATCTGAAAGGTAGAGAAGAAAATAGCTTAGCATCCGGTCTCTTGGATCTCTTTCTCGAAGACTATACCTCACGTATGTCGTTGTATTCTCTAAGTATCAGTTCTAAGCAAATATTCAACTTTTTATACAAGTTAACACCTGCTTCGCAATTCGTAAATTTAGTTTTCGTGGAAAGAAAAATTCGAACGCGGACAGTACATAAACTTGCGACCTTCCGATTCAGTACATCGGGTGCTTTACCAACTAAGCTACCGCAGTCATGTCCTGTTAGCTCGAATCTTTCAGTCCCTTGTTAACATCTTAACTTTTGTTGAACTGAAATAGCTAATCTGAAATTTGACAGCAGGTTTTTTATAAAAGACCTAGGTTTTTTCAAAATCATAAAACCGGGGCTAATTTTGACAGTCGATCCGACGAAATAAAAAGCCTTTGTTCACAACTGCCTTTTAGATACATTTTCGTAGTAATTCCACTGCCTACACTTGACGCTAACAAAGCTGTTCCATTTTCCAGATGCAAGTCTCCACGTCCCTCCCGATGGAGATAACATCGCGCGTGCCCTCATAACACAGTAACTTTACATCTTATGTTAAGCTATAATAAACTCTATGTACTATAAAACTTAGGAACAAATTCGATATTCATAGTCTCAAGAGGTGGAAATATTTTTCTTCATGCTTTAATTTTTGTATGTGTGCCTGTGTAGCGATGCGTATGAGTACATGTGTGGGTTGTGATTCGGATTGATGTTTGTTCTTTGGGATGATGCTTTAGAATCAATTTTGTGGCTATAAGGCGTTGTAATAAAGTTGAAAGTTGTTCAGCAGTTGTGAACTGTTGCCTACTTGTCATAATTAAATGCCTTGCCCGCAGAATACACGAATAGCATGCGGTAACCGCATGTGGATGCAAGTATAAAATAACGAAGTAAAATATTTTTACAACATTAAAAAAAATGTGTGGCTTTATGGTGTTTGCATAAAGATGGTAAACGCATTGAGCAGTTGTGGATCTGTGCCCATGCCTTGCGTCGTAACAAATGTTATGCTTCGTCCGCACTAATAACCGTATGACTTGCGGCACCCGCATGCGGACATGAAAATTTAATTGTGTGATTTACTTATCAAAATTTGGGCAATTAGCCATCCGAGATAAAGAATGTTCACTTTTAATTTTAGCCGTCTAGCTACAAAATTGATTTCAAAGTAATCAATCGGCATTAATAATATACGAAGAACAATTTTGTGTTCAAACAAATGACTAGTTTATAGACAAAATTCTTGCATAGATACATCCTAACTATTTACCTTCCTTGCCTCAAAATCAGATCTTCCAAATAGCGTTTTTTACGATATCACAATCACGAAAGGAAATACTCATTTTAACTTTATTCCACCTTTAAAATTCTGCTGTTTCAGCCCACTAGAATTATTTTTATAAAATCGTTTATTGATTGAACTATAGATTTGTTATAGTTTCCTCTCTTCTTCCAGTAAAATAGCCATTATTTTAAATACAAAGACTTCACTATTGGTGTTTTTATACATCTTATTATACATATATATGTATTATACTTTGCAGAAACACTGCTTTGCCCAGCGTAGTCGGATAGCGTTTAAAAGATTAATAATAAAGAAAGAGAACTTTCTAGGTTTTCGTGCTTTCTTTCATTCTGTTTCATAATTAGCTGTTTGTCATCCTAATTTATATTTGACGGAGTTGTGAATAAGATCAGGTCAAAAGTTAGATACTCAAAAATATCACTTATGTTTTAAACAATAAGATCAAAATTAAAAAAAAAACATCTAAATGATTATTTTATTCAATCTGGCTTGGTAAAAACGTATAATAATAATACAATTAAATCGTGTGAACGCATCTGTATGCTCACTAATGCCCAAACGAAATTAAAATTCTATCTCAATCCAAATCCTGTTCCTTTGTTTTACACGGCTGCTTCTGATTGGACATCTTTATGACTCGGATAGGCAAATTCGGTTGTTGATTAGTTACAGACAAAGATCGGGATCAAGATATAAAACAGAGTTTGGAAATTAATAAAATTTCCAACGTTTTTCGACGAATATAACCGCTGGGCAAATACTAGTGAGGCACCGCCTTAAAAATAAACACGTGTGCGTACTAAAATACAACTTAAAAAATAGGAAAAGTAACATTTGTTTGAATCATAACATTGATAACTAGAGCAAAGATTTGAAACATTAGATATGCTTCGTCAAATGAAGTTTTTGTCACGTTGACCAATAACATTTCAAACAATGATATTTTATAATACAGATAATATATGAGCATGTGTCGTGAAGACTCGAATAAGAGCCACTTGTCACATCTTTCACGTCAAAGAAACATTTGCAGTGCAATAATTAAAATTTTAGCTATCTCTTTCACTTGCGTGCTGTTTAGTATCTTTTGTTCTACTTATCAGTGTTTGTCAATGTATGCAATTTAACACTGCATGGAACAAGATAAGATTTGCACACAATTTACTATGAAAGTAACTTACAGATAAATAAAAAACAAATGAATATAATTATGATTATAGTTTTGAAATTTTTCGAGTCCAATCGTAGACGAATTTTTCCCTCCTGCCCTGACCTGTCTGGGATAACTCATTAAAATAAAAACATATTATAAAATATCATTGACTTAAAGAGTATTGTCTTCCTTCATACTACTGGCAAACGGATATGTTGTGGATGCGATCTCACACAAATTTTCCTTTGATCTAAATAACACACTTACATACATGGGTACATCTAAAGATTTAAATCTTTGCACAAGAAGCATTTGCCTCATGCCTTCATTAAAATAGTTGTCATAGAATAGTTTAGGTAAATTGTTATGACGTAGAAGAATGGATTTTAAGCATGGATTAAGAATGGAATTATGTTTGAGATCGTGTTTTTGGGTGTGGTCCGGTTTTGGAGCAAAATTAACTTAAAAAGTGTCAAGTCTTGAAGTTTTTTCTGACTTGTTTCATCATCTCAATTTAAATCCTGATCAGTGTTCTTTGAAGGCTACTTGTGGTTGGACATCTTTAAGACTCCAATTGGTAAATTCGGTCGTTGAGATATAGACCGGGATCAAGATTACGACTGATATACATTACTAATAGTCGGCGTTACTGATTTGTCAGCCATAAACACAGTAACTCCAAGTCGGTGGCCATGCCCATTCACGTGTCTATGATTCAGAATTTATGGCTCGTTTACATTATACCCAAATCAGTTTGAAAACCGCATGTGTTAGTATGATAGCTCTCTTATATCAAGGCGAGTAGTATATGCCTTGAGAGAATAATTTATGATTAAAAACATATACTTGCAGTCGCGTGTTATATTTATATATAATATGTTATCTCTTATAAATAAGACAAACACATATAAAGTTATATAATCGTCTATTTATTCTATAGTTAAATAATACAAGATTTATTACTAATAACGTGAAAGCTTCTGGCTAGATTTCTTCGACAATTTTGTTATTTTTATTTTGTGTTCGTCACTTTTTCTCACTTTTCCCGGGTGGGTGGTACGGGAAACTCGACTTTAGTTAAAAAGTTGAAAATGTAATAATGGGGTATTTTACTCCATAAATAAATTGAAAATCTGAAAAAAAAAATCGTTTTTTTTTTTCAATTTACAAGGATAAAACGCTTCGAATTTCGGGAGTGGGGCTTGTGACGTCATAACGCCTGTAAAATTATACCGACCGAGTGACGTTATGTGACTTTTTGAAAAATACGGGTTAAATATTTTTTTTTCAAAATCTGTCCTTCGGACTAATCATATTTTTTAAGTAAAATAGCTTATACTTATTTGAAACATGTATCATCAGTAACAGAAACTGCATGTGCATGTGACGTTGCTATTAGCCTCCCGCAGGTCTAAAAAGGTCAGTTTAGAATCGACACAATATTTTTTTATTGCGATAAAATTCGTAAAGTGAAATATTCTATTCTATTTCTCTGGCAATAGAGTAGATATAATTGATAATGAACAATTGTATCAGAAATTCACAATTTTGTTAGCAACATTGCTAAAGTGGCCATCTCAAATTATTTCTCGTGTGTACAGCATGTCTCCCTTTTCCATACATCTCTATTATTTGCCATCTCAGCGAGCGCAAGGTAAAAAACATATTATGAATCAGTTGAAAATCTTGATCAATGTAACATGTTGCTATAGAAAAATAATCCCTTTGAACATAGAGTTACGGACACTAGTCCGTTATAGTAAATAGTCACTAAATCAGCTAGAAGCTTTCGGTTACTTTCAACCCCTATATGGGATAACCACAATTCATAACACCAATAATAAAAATAGTAATAAGAATTAATAACTAATGTGAGACGGCTACCAGCATTTAAAATTAATACTTTATTATTAAACGCCGCCTTACACTTCGCTTAGTACAAATTTAATTACTAGTAATAATTCTTTAGTCAATCGTTAGCATGCGGCTCGTGTATAATGTAAACTGAGCGTTCTGTAGTGGTGATAGAGATGATTATTGAGTACGCATAGGAAAGTGTTCAAGTCATCATTGTTTTAGTGCGAAAAAGAGATGGTGCAATACCTAAGGTTGTGCGAATGTCTGCTGCATTGCGTATCAGGTATTCGATTACCTCATGGAAGAAATTTGTATGGCCCAGAGGTTGTTGTTCCGGGCAAAAGAAACCTAAAGGGCTTAAGCTTAGGCTGTGGGAAAGAGACAGAGCTATACAAGTCCTCTAGCGCCATCTCATTTCCACAGCCTAAACTGGATCGCGTTAAGAGCTCGTGGTAAGGCCTCTGAACTTATAATCAAAGTCTAAAGCCATGTCAGAGGTCTGTGGGGTTTCCAGAGGTGGTTTAATTAACTCTTACAGTAGAGAAATGACACACGAAAAATAAGAATGTAACTGCTCATTAGTGACATAGGAGGAATTATTTGTTCGTGTGGGATGTTTTTTTTTTAAATTGTATATGAAGGACTAGGATTGCCATCTTTTAATCGCGCTGGTACAGACAGCCAGCACATCAAACTATCACTATCTGTCACTTTAATCGATTTTGAACATTATCACAAAAGAAAAAGGGTTATATTCGATTGGGTAAATTTGACAGATTGGGGTTTATTGACATGCTGGCGTGTGTAAAATGATGACACTTCTCTTTGCGTCCTCACAAGGTGTTAAGCTAAATGAATAGTTGTTGTATTGTGGAATGCATGTGTATGAACGACAGAATTCCTGGAGCGTCGCAACTTTGTCCTTAAAACATTCGTGATACATACAGTAAACGAAATTAACGTCTAAATCATAGTCTTAAAAACGCTAGTTGACTTATAATTACTGCGATATAACAGCCCTTTCACGAATTTAGTCTAAGCGGTGAGCGGGGCGAATAAGACTTTAGTTACTTTGTAATGTACGCGAATGGGGAAGGCCGGTCAAAGCTAATTGTAGATGGCGCGACCATAGCTAAGTCCTAATCCGACCAATGAGGTAGTACTATTTTGAGTACCTATAAGATTTGAACCAATGACGATGCTTGGAACAAGCTATACTAGCGCCATTCGTTTCCCAGTTGCCATCCCCATTTGCCACTAGCGGCGGCGTCTGTGGCGTGTTTCGAACATTTGATCTTATCGCTCGCTGCCCCGCTTTAAGTCTCCGCTAGTGGGGATGGCAACTGGGGAACTAATGGCGCTAGTATAGCTTGTTCCAAGCATCGTCATTGGTTCAAATCAGTTCAAATTTTTAAGGTACTTCAAATAGTACTACGTCATTGGTCGGATTAGGACTACTCTTATGGTGGCGCCATCTACAATATCTTTGCGTTGCCAACGCAACCCCATTGCGGGAATTTCGTGAACGGGTTGTTTATCCATAAAGTGCCCACTGCGCAATTAAATCAATGTCTGCTGTATTATACTATTTAATGTTACTTTTAAGTTGATAAAAGTGCCGATCAGTGTTGTAGTTCGTACGGGAAGCCCTACAGCAGGTCCTTGTATTAATGTAATGTAAATAAATAAAATAAAAGCAATATAGACTGGAACAATTTATATGGTCGAAAGATAATGCTAGATGTAAACAATAATAGTGACAGTGCAATCGCTACTGCCGTCATATCATATTAGAACATTTATTTAAATGAAAAAAAAAAAAAACAATAATATGTTGTACCGACAAAAGTAATAAATTGTGCTAGAAACAGAACCAAATAAAAGAAATATTTTTGTAAATTTGTTATGTTCCTAAATAAATCTTATGTGATTGTATATGGCTGAGAAGCGATTCAGTTTAAAAATATATTTTGCTAGTATTGATATCAATTGGTGTAATTTAAGTTTTAATTTTTATTTATCTCGACGAATGATTACTTTGAGATGTGCGATTTATTTTTAAACACGTGTCCTTGATTCTGTGTTTTTCAGGTTTCAAATATGATTTCAGCTTGTTTAATTGTTATGTAACATGTTAAAAATATTATTCCAAGCAATCTTATAGACAGTGTCCATAAGATCGTTTATTTTTAAAATTTGACCGTTCGCTAGTGTAGTGTGTCCGCGGCCATTGCTTCTTCCTTTATATTGAATGTCTTAGACCCCATAGACAAGTAAATTATATCGAACCTATGAGCTGTGTCTTCAAAGCCTTTTCAGCATAAATTTGATGTACACTTAATGATAAGCAAGTACCTATAAGAATACAAACTGGGCCCAGTACACACATTGGCAAAGTACTATTGCTCTAGTGCATACTATACAAAGCACGTTTGAGCAATTTAGTCTAAAATCGGAGCTGCTCCCGTATTCAAACATGCTGCGATTTAAGAAGTGTTCATATCCCGCTCGTTTTCGTAATGTAAAAAAAAGATAAAAATAGTATTTCAAGACTTGTTTTAGGTTGATTGCTTACTTCCGAAAGCCTCAGTTGTCATGACAACGGTTCAAAACGCCTGCCAAATCGTATTATTAATCGCAATACGGGCTACCGTGTTTTAGCTTACCAGATGGCGCCACTGTTGAGTAAGGCCCTGAAGTATGGCTATCAAAGTTTGTTACTACGGACTTGAAAGCCAAGTTAAAATTTAAATCATACTACGTAACACCTTATCGTCAAAATGTCAAGCATGTCACCATTTTGCGCAGTCCCGTTTTTTTTTTCAGAAAAAAAGGACATAAGTTTCCGAAGAATAAAACTCATTCATTGACCCGTAATATTTGCTATAATTAATGTGAGGTATTATTTTATTGCAAAGTACTCACAACATAAATGAAGCGTAGCTAACCCGAAAATAGCGAAATTTGGCATTTCGGAGACCGCACGCTACATTAGCGCCTTTAGCGGCGAATTCATGCGCGAGCCATTAATTTAAAACTCATGTCGATTGTGATTCGTTGTGAACTTGGTTTGATCTATGTCAGTTATCAGGCTTTTCATTTACCGAATTGAAAACTTGAATCGAGCGTTGGTGAACACGGGAGCTATAACTAATGCTATGCTTCGACGATTTTAGCGTAGCAAGTGTAGACTGAGTATAAACATCGAGATATTTCTACTCGTTTTCTAAGATAACACGCAGTTCTTCCATCGCCGATGACAGTCGTGATTACTGAGCCTAAGTTCTGTTCTCGTCATGTTTCCAAGACAATAAACATTAATGTGTTACTGGGGGTCAATGGCTGCGGTCTACACTCTAAAAGTAGTATAATGTATCGGATACGCTTAATTCTCCATATGCAGTACCTGCACTTTCGTTTTATAACAATATACAAATTACAATAGGTTTAGGGACTTGTACTAAATGTATCTATGTATTTTTACGTGCTAGTTTTATTTATTGTTTGTACTTTTTGTAGTTCAATTCGAATTGACTGCTCTTAGGGAGATTAACGTAATGTAAGTAAATATTTTGCACCTTTAGTTTAAGGGTTATTATGTAGATACAGAACATACGTCGAAGGTTTTTAAACATGTTCACATGGGAATCGCCTACCATGTGATAATGTTGTAGGTTCATTACTATCGTCTATAAGTTTCACATCGTCAGTTCGTCATTGGCAGTTCACATTGGATCCTGGTATGACAACCGATATAAGAGTTCGACAAGTTCGGTGGTTTTCGTATTTGCTTCGAGTTGAACAATAATTTATTGGAAATAATTGGAATTTGTAAACGAGCGATGTCATAAACAGCCGGCGTTCTTTCAGTAGAATATTTGTAAACTTCAGTCTTCTTAAACCAGTTCAAAAGTTAATGTTACTAAAGTATTTTTCTTACTTAATATTAATGTCACAAACATATTTATCTGTACACAATTTAAGTAACACTGTATAATAATCGAGTAAGACATACTATAGTGGGTATATTTGAAAGGATCACCGCTGTGTATGACATCGCTCGAAAGAATAGATATTGCGACTAGGAATGATTGTATGGATATTTGGAATGGTTCTGACTGTACTAGCGTTTAGAGATGGCAAAAATTATTAGTATCGGTGTTAGCAGTTCGCGAGATGTGGTAATTAGTAGTGTTTGCGCTACAGAGCATAAGTTAATTCGGATAATTCAAATAATTACAAATTGTGGGAGCAATTCTCCACTTAGCATTTATTAATAATAAATAATGTACGGTGTTAGATCGTCGTTTGAAATGTCCAAATTCACTCAACGCCTGTAGCGCAGCAGTTAATTTAGATAACCGCTACCTCTTTGAATGCCTGAAATTGTTCACAGTTTATTGTCCAATGTGTGTAACATGATGATGTTTAAAAAAATGAAATAAACATGAAGAAATTTTGACTCTTAATGTATCTTTAATAACCCCTATTCGAAAAACTAAATACCTCACAGATTACCGGTAGTGCATTCGTGGTAGTAAATAAGGTCCCGATTTTGTGTAGTTCTGTAAGTGCGGGCCTAGAATAGTACCTTGCGGAACCCCGGTCAATAAACCTACTAGTAGTCCCAGAATAGTACCCTGTAGAATCACAATAAACAACCCCATTGGTGTAGTTAGAACCCAGCTGATACCCGGTATTCTTTGATCACCTCTCTCGTCATTTTGTTTACATTTCTGTGCTTCATCTTTTATTTCTAGCCTTGTCTTTATTAACATTAATATCTCGCTGATACAAGAAATAACTTTTGAGACAAGATCAAAATAGCTATTGATTAATTTATTTAGGGGCTCTGTATCCAAGAAGGACGATCTATGTATTATTATTACCTACTATTATGTGTTATTTTGTTGCAGTCCCAAAAATGGATGCTTTAAGTAACATCGAGCGAGATTCGGTCATAGGTACTTTCCTTTAGCTGAATTTCTGTCCAGCTAGCAGCACAGACTGTGAAAACTAATCTTTTACGAAAGGACCTTGCGTCATCTTGGCCCATCGCTCAACAGCGATGAAACCTATGCCAAATGAAAGCTTTGAGGATGTTATGCATTTCTTATATTGGCAGCTAAGTCGAATTCGAGCGCCAACAAGGTGATTTCGAGCATCGAAAAATTTTTCCCTTACCTAACCTAACCTAGGACGATATCAATTAAAAGATTCGAAACAGGTGTCATTCGAAGCGTGTGGTAGATACGATATATTTTTACTATGGTATGAAAATCTAGTAAAGACTAGTAGAAAAATACAAAAGGATTTGTAATACACACATCAAAAGTGTCTAGGGATCAACATATATTTTTGCAATAACTTTTCTCCTGATTGATATTAATTAAAATGTTCTTTAAGGATTCATCAAATAAAGTGTTATCGTTTGTCACAGTAACGATAAACCAAGTCACCTTTGCATTCATAAAGAAATTTGCCATTTTCCTAATAAAGGGATTTTTGACATTTGAACCACTAACATTAAAGTTCGAAAAAAAGACTGAAATAACAGTTTTCTTTAAAATTTTATTGGGTAACTTAAACAATTAATAATCCGTGTTTCTACCGCGAACACTAACAACACAAGAACATCGGTTTGGCATACTCAAAATGAGTTCATCCAAATCACGCTGTGGAATGGCCGCCCATGTTCGTTGCAACAACAAAAAAAGGTCTTCTTGCGACTGGATACCCTCCATATTCGGCAGAGCTCTTCTCTGTAGCATATCCCATGCATGCTCAATCGGGTTCAAGTCTGGCGACTGAGCAGGCCAGGGCAGGACATTGCTGTTAGCTGCGGCGAGAGTCTGTCTTACAACTCTTGCGGTGTGCGGTCGTGCATTATCATGCATTAACTGAAATAAGGGACCGATTTGCACTTGTAGAGGAACGATGACGTCTGATACAATCGTCTCAGCATAAATTTGAGCGTTGAGGTTGCCTCTGATCCAAATCAACTCAGTTCTTCCGCCGATCCAAATACCCGCCCATACCATGATGGTTCCACCACTATAAGGATGGACTTCCTGGCAGGATTTTAATCGCTGTTGGCGTCCAGGGGTTCTCCAGTGTCGTATACGTCTTGTATCCGGTCTCATACCAAAACGAGACTCATCAGAAAAGCACACGAAACGCCATTGTTCTTCTGCCCAATTTCTGTGTTCAAGAGCCCATTGATATCGAATCCTACGATTGTGCATTGCTATAGGTGGTACCCGTAGCGGTCTTCGGGAATGAAGGTTCACTTCATGCAAGCGGTTTCTGACTGTTTGGTCGCTAATTAAGTTCCCTGAAGAGTGATGAAGCCTCACGGCTAACATCATGGCGGTTATTGTTGGAGCTCTTCGAGTTAAGATTTGAATGTATCGGTCTTGTCTCCGTGTGGTGCAGCGATACCGGCTTCCATGGCGCTCAGCCACGGTACCAGTGCTTCGGTAACGTGTCCAAAGTCGACTGATAACACTCTGACTTTTATTCAGAGCTAAAGCCACAGTACGTTACCGGGAACCAGCTTCTATCATTCCCACGGCTCTGAGCATTTCTTCCCTGCTTAAGCGCAGCCTGCTGACAGCTGATTTTCATCTTTTACTCGAATTTGATTTACAGTTCCTGATTCAAATTATGAAATGCACCAAAAAGGATCCATATAAATTTATAAAATCATAAATTTATTACAAAGCCACATCTCAATCTCAAGAAATCCGCATAAAAATGCTTGATCCCTAGACACTTTTGATGTGTGTATTTGATAGATTTTCAACTTTTTGCAATAAAGTATAAAGTGATAGATTATTCCCATCGAAATAGACTCAGCGCGGCGGCGCGTCTTGTTTCAACTGTTTCAAGTACGTTTCTGTCCAACAAAATGGGGGAGTTCTAAACCCAGGTCAAGACCCGCAGTTGAACGGGTTAACGGTTGTCCTCTAACGCAGGTGAAGAATGTCACCGTAGTAAAATTATATCGTGTCTACCACACGCTTCGAATGACACCTGTTTCAAATCCCTTGGAGAATATTGCCACAGGTTAGGTTATGTTGACATTTTCAGATATTCCAGGTAAACCTTAGACATTTGAGGAATGTCGCCATAGTAAAATTATATCGTGTCTACCACACGCTTCGAATGACACCTGTTTCGAATCTTTTAATTGATATCGTCACAGGTTAGGTTAGGTAAGGGAAAATTTTTCGATGCTCGAAATCACCTTGTTGGCGCTCGAATTCGACTTAGCTGCCATAATAAGAAATGCATAACATCCTCAAATTTTTCATTTGGCATAGGTTTCATCGCTGTTGAGCGATGGTGCAGCCTCCATATATTGTTGCCCGTGGTCCTTTTAACTGCAATGTTTGAAGCCTCATTTTTACCCGACTGCGCCAGAAGGAGGGTTATGTTTTTCGAGTGTATGTATGTCCGACTGCGTCAGAAGGAGGGTTATGTTTTTCGAGTGTATGTATGACTGCGTTTGTGGAAATTGTCCATCACGATCGCTTAAAAACCAAAAAAGAAATATTTCTTAGCTTGTTTTTATCTTTTCAGTTATTTCACATATTTTCACACAGTCGAGTTTTTTTGTTTTTTTAAATATTTTTTTTTTTCATTACATGAAGAAGTCTTCATATTGTGTGAAATAAAAAATGAGGCTTCATACATTGCAGTTTGTTACATCATTTCAAAGTCGACTTGGTTGTGCGATGAACCGCAGTACTTACCTACTGATCCAGTTCTTATTGAATCGATATCCTGCTGTATTATTGCAATGCGTAAAGAATATAATGCACATAAAAATGCGAGTTATACAATATGTATTGTGAATTTAGGTAATTGATTCAGAGTATTTTTGGTGCAACAAAACCCTTGCATTGACTGTCCGGTGTTTCATAATGGCCATTGGATGTGTCCTGTTTTTTAGCTCATTCAATCAGTTCAATGTGTTAAAATATTTGAATAGGAGGGGTGGGTCCCTCGCTTCCATCTGAAACGCCTTGGCTGCTGCGGTGCTGGGTCTAGAAGAGGTTTACAGCTAGTTCTTAAGAAAAGAGGTGAGCTCTTTGTAGACCCATGTGCGAATTACCGAAAATAGAGCAAACACCTATACCTTTCAAGAGTTGGGCTGCATTTACCTATACGAAGGACCCTGGGATTTGGAGATATCTTGTAGACTAAATTTTGAGGCCCTATCTAAAATCCGCTCACTTACTACGTCCTTTCATTATTCCTCAGGTCTTGGAGCTTGTTGGTTCATTCAATCATACCTAACTTTTAAACTTTCTTTATTTCTAACGCTTTATGCCTTAATCCCTGAGCCAATTTTGACGATTATTGGTAAAACAATCAATGAATCCATAAGACAGTGGGGATTGAAGTTCATCGTTTTTGTCAATCAGAAATTCAACCAAGTGCTTGGCTTAAGAAGGTTAACACGCGCCGTCCACCTGCCAACCTGCCATCGAGAAATTAGATTATTTTTAATAAAAACGAAAGCTTTATGGACAATGAAAGTAACAAAAGATACGGTACTTCCTACCTACCATAAACAGCAAAGGATTTGATCACTTTCTTCTTCCTTTTACTTTTGTATGTCATTAGTCGTTGTTTCGCATTTATAGCACGGCGCAAGCATATTATCTGTCAGCCTACCTTCGAGTGTTTGTTTACTAATGATAAGTTACAACATGCCTCCTTCATATTTATTCAGATTGCGTTGTATGCACCTACTGTTATGTCGACAACTATGCCGGTAGTTCAGTATTCTTGATGCCACTTTAACTACTTATTGTTGTTGTTATTCAAGAGGCCTTAGCTCTTTTTAAATCTGATCACTAACGTTATTGAATCAGAATCACCTAATGTACTTAAATAAATGCGATTTGTGAATCTCTTTGTCTTTACCTAGCTAGAGAGATGAATAATTAAATACAGTTATGCAAAAAAACAGGGATGCAGCTAGAATTTCTTTCAGTGGGACTCATAATATAAACCAAAGACGAAACTGTTGAAAACCTAAAATCCTTCAAGTCTAAAATTTTAACCCGACATTTTATTTTACACCAAAATGGAGGACTCTTGCGTTTAGTAAAACCAGCATGTCCCTCCGCTCCACTCCTCGTCATTTTGAAGGAAACGGGGCTCAAGTCTTGAGCTAAATAAATATTATGATCACAAATTAATGGCTGTCACAGATGTATGTAGTTTGACCCTAGATCCAATACGATGGTAGTAGGTGTTTTTGGGGGTAAGTAGGTATATCCCGCAGATAGTTCTATGGGTTGTTCATTTGATTTGGAAGAGACGTTCCAGAAGAACATTTCTTTGTAAAATATGATCTGAATCGAAATTCTCCGGAATAAGAATCTGGAGTTAAGTATTTATCTTGCTGAGTAAATGAGATGATGTGGAGTGGGTTAGCCTTGCTAGTCGAAAAACCGATGGTGGCCGATAAAATAACTTACCTATAGTCGTACGTAGGTATAAGCATGCCTAGCGAGGGATACGACCTTCCAAGATGCGGTAACCTGCGGACAGGGTATTGTGACGCAGTTTGCGAGAAGCCTATGTCCAGTTGATTATTCCAAAAACTATAAATATTAATTTAAAAATGGCACAGTTGAGCCGGCCATTTTGAGTAGATAGGTAGGTACATTACAAAAAAAACAACTAACTGTCTGATCACGTAGCCAGTGCACGTTTGTTATTCACAGTAATTTACGGTCGTTGACCAGTGTTAAGTTTGAAGCTTAGGTCCATTACCAACTTTCAATATCCTTGCGTGTCTAGACGAAAAGTTGCAACTCGCTGTCTGCATTGTCGTTCTATCATTTGTTACATCTTTTTCGAAATATAATTCATCTATCATGTTGTTTGTTAGAAAGTTTTATTGTGCAAATCTGTGGAGTCTGCGATTAACTTCCACTTGTTTCATTTCATTCATTGCAGTGACTTTGACAAATCAAGTTCTTTGTGTGGCTTAAGCATCTGCCATTTTATTATGGCCCCACACTGACAGCATACTAGGTAGGTAAATGCCTGCATGATGCTTTGCCAGCCCTCATAAACATTGTTCTAACCACTTTTTATCCAACCACTGCAACTCTTGAAAGCCAGAATCAACAGTGGTGACCAAAAAAGCGCCGAGACTCTGAATCCCGACGAAGTCCCGGAGAATTAGAAAACTAACTTGCGGGATGCAAGAAATTAATCAGAAATGAATAGCGGAGGTGTAGGAAAAACATATTTTCCACTTCAAGGAGGTGAGAGTAGAGTCCTATGAAATACTTATGACCGGGTGGCCTTAAAGTACGGTTGCCACCGTTGGGTTTGTTATACATAGATGCCTAAATACGTATCTACTATGTATGGGCTATATTACTTAGTTAATTGAGTTGTCAGTGGCAAAAAGGGAATAAAAATGAAACAAACACAAATTAACGTTGTAATATAACTATTTAATTAGCTGATAAAGACACTACACAATAGGTTAATCAAACAAGTAGGTACACGATAATTTAATTATACAAGGTACGTATATTAGAACGAGCCAGCTCATATAATAATGAATAAATCACACTTATTAAAAAAAAAGTTAATAAAATGAAGCCAAAACTTGCCCTCTATAGTTTACTACCGGATACTGTACCTACAATACTAGAGGATACAGCTTATCCTATACATACTTAGGTATTACATGAGTTCATATTATTTTATGTCTAGAAGGAAATGCAGATGAAGAATATAAACATAGTTGCAATAATGACGATGTTACACGCGCTGGCGAATTGGCTCGCATCCCGTTAATGCACCTGATGGAGCTACGGGCGGAGGTGCGAATTTATTTTAGTCACGCTATTATTGGTGAAACAGAATAAATATACTACAATACTTATAAAATTATCAATATTATTTATTCAATTTAATGAATGTATTAAATTAAACCTAAAATATTTAGTAGGTTATTAAAACAAAATCTAAAAATAGCTTTTCACCTCACCCGCTCGGAAAGCTTCTATTTCTCATTCAAAATCTGAGCGCAAAACTCCATTTTGTGCTCTAGAGCACAAAGTGTTGTTTAAAAATGGAACACGTCTTTTATTCAATTATTTTCTACACTGGCAGGTGAGCCACCCCCACTGCGTGTCAGTGCACCGGGTTGTTGCAACCTATTTTTTTTTCTGAACATTAGTGTTAAGTAGTAGATGTCGTAAGTTTGAGTTTTTAACATTCGAGAAAATCGTCTCGAACCGCCTGTAAATCTGTCTCTGTCTCCAACATTCACAATGGAATCGAAAGAATTTGAGCAATTTTCCGCAAATTTACGTACCTAATACTCGTAATAACACACAAGTGACAAAAACAAGTATTAATGTTCCAAAAAAACATTTAACTTTCAATATTAACAATTGTAGTAATTTTACTTTTAATTTACTTATATATAATATATACTTATATAGTAAATTGTTTAAGCTGTTTCTCATACACCTACCATTTCCTCGCTGTGTGAGGTGAAAAGTTGTGTGTTGCACTCGGCAGCAAAGTTTTTCTGCGTCTCGTACTTTTGAAAACTTCGCATCGCTCAGGATTCTATATTTGAACCGCTCGTTTCTCTCGCGGTTCAATCTTAGAATCCTTCGCTCTCTCAGTTTTCAATTCAAGTACTCGCGCACAAAAATCAACTTTGCAGCCTTGCATAACAAATAACTATTACATCGGTACCCATGAAAATATTTGCACATAATACAAACACACAATCGTCTCTTGGGTAAAGGGAGGCCTCGCAATAGACAATAATAGAAATTGATTTATTTCAAAGGATGACAATAAAATTAATAACAAATCAAACTCATTTGTTTCAAGAAATGTCAAAAATTAAAAACATCATTTGCAAGTAGCTGGCAGTCAAGTAATTCATTCGTTCTCAATTCAATTATACTTATGCAAGCGTAGTTTTAGTCACGCAAACTAAAAGTGTCTGACAACTTGCGTGCGCGCTACTTGCAAGATAGTAGTACAACATAGAATATTCATTCTTCTCTCTTCTGAAAATGTTGATTATAGGATGAACGCAGTGGGCAGTGTCGCTAGTGGTTGTAGTAACGCAAACAACCAGCTAACCACACTGCCAACGCGGTCGACCATTTGTATTCTTCTCTTGCGTTCTTCTCTTCTTCTTCTCACGTTTGTGGTGATAAGGATGAGAGCCTCTGTCTTATGTTTAACAGTTCTATAAAACTACAAACAGAAAAGATAGGCAACATCTTTGGCTTGAATGGGGAAGGCAAGTGTCAAAGTGAAAATGACAGTTTGGTCCCCAAAGAACTGTAAAATCAAAGGAATTTTCAGAAAAAAAAAACATTTATTGATGTAAAATGACTAGATGTTGTGTAATAAGCTGTAAAAATGATGGAATACACTTTTCAAAATAATATCTACTTTTCTTTTGGAGGTTATGTACCAGTATTGCATCGCTCGAAAATCGAAGAATTATCACCTGGAACGAGTTTTGTAATAGTTGTGGTGTTAAGAAATTAAATATATTGTGATATTTCTCGAATCTAAATAGAAAAAAAGGTTAAAATTACTGACTTAAAACATTATGATATTTTATCAAAATAGAAAGTCAAAAGCAGCATTATATTCTTGATAAAGGAGAGGACAGGTAAAACATACCTAAACTCAAAAATTGAAACCTCAACTACAAGTAATTGTGGATTTATTACGGTAAAATCAAATGTATAACCACTCAATTAAATCACTTTTTTTCTCTTGTAGATGCGCCGCGGCGTCTTAATTCTTCTTTTAGTATATAGTACTTGCATGGACGAATAATTTTCCATATTTGTTTTGTATTTATACTCAATTTTTATAACAAATAATCTTGTTTGTTTTTTTGTACAAGGTAGACGTGGGGACCAACTATCGCAGCGCCATCTACGATTAGCTTTGAGTTGCCATCCCCATTTGTTTGTTGTTGGTTTGTCTCATTGTTCCTGTTGATTTTGTACCTACATAGTTTTCTAAATCAATTTGTACTTAGTTTTTAATAGAACTATTTTTAATAATTAAGTAGATTTCATTCGTCGAACTTCTTCAGCCAATAAAGATGCCTCGTCCAGTGTCTTGTCCAAGATTTCTGCTGTCTTCGTTGTAATCGAAGTCACCTAGAGATCAAAAATAAAATAATAAATGTCTTAGTACCTTTCTTGCACTTGCAAAAGGGAATCGAATCCGCAAAAAAAAAAAATTGGTCTGTTACTAGTGTTACCAGTAGTGTTGTAATTGTATGGATTTCCTGAAAGAGCAGATCCTTTGTATTGATTTGATCATTCCGCTTTTTCTCATGTTGGAGAGTGAGCATGTAAAGGACAATGGGCAGTCCTGGGCGTTCGGCGGCCATCAATTAAATTAGTGTCAAATGAAAGTACTGATAATTAGGAATAATTTTTACTATGGGCGTTACTCTGTATTTCATTTAGGAAAAGAAATATTTGAGGGTCAATATAACCTAAGTGCATGAAGCAATATCGCACAATAATTATGTTCATATGCAATATTGTTGTTGTTTTTGTCTTGCTATGACACAATCTAGTAGCTAGCGGATTATCCATCAGCAACTTGCCTTTTTTTAACCGACTTCAAAAAAAAGTAGGTTTTTAGTTCGACCTACATGTATGCATGTATGTTTGTCCGCGACTATATTGCGTTTCGCTGAACCGAATTTGATGCCGTTTTCAGGAAAGTGTTCGATACATCTCGAAGAAGGTTTTAATATATAAGGCCTCTTGTACACACACGTTTTTCGACCGTGAAAATCTACGGATTCACCGTGTGTAGGCACGGTCGTCAGTGTTGTATGTATCACTATGGGAGTCTCGTATTCTTTCGAAAGTCGATTAAATAAATAAAAAATAAAGCCACCGACTTCTGAAAAAAAGTATTTTACGCTTTTTTTGTGTTTTGAAGTCGGTTCTTTTTTTTTCTTCAAAAAGATTTTACGTGCTAAAATCGTCGAATGAGTCTCGCCCAGGGCAGAACGGGAGGTCACACTGGTACTGATTAAACCTACCTACCTTCAATAGAAGGACACCGTGGATTTTAATCAGTACAAGTACAAGAACGTAGTGGACGTGTTCGTCCGCTACGTTCCCGAGCCTCGGTTACCTGATAGTCCCGCGACCCCGGCAAGCTTTGGCCCTCTAAGGGGTCATATCATATTGCTGACAGCTCTTTGAGGCTCGCGTGAAACACGAAGCGCATTCGACCCGGGCATCGACTCGACTCGCCCATCACTAGCCGTCCGCATGCGGTCCATAGGCGGAAATCACCCCGCTACTCCGCGTCTCCCGCGGCGGCTGGTGAGATTGAAGCTGTCCGCTCCCTCACATGTCCCGCCTCCTCCTTCGCTAGGATTGCTCCGCAGAAGGAGGCGACCGCTTCCCACTTCGACTCGCCCCGTAGCATGGCCTCGACCAATGCCGGGCGCGAGAGGTTGCAGCCTATCGCTTCAGTGGGGACACAGCAGTGCTCTGCTATACTACAGGCAAATGCTCGATACATTATGCTGTTCATGAGAACGGTCATGCCACATGGTTTGACTTCCACTGTCCGATCATGGACAGCGAGTCGCCCAGTACTCGCCGCCCACATGCTCGAGATCGCTTTGCGACGTCCGTCGCCGTGGGCGTCTACCACTGCGGCTGGGCTGTGAGGTGGACGCTGTTCTTTCCCTCACGCGTACCGTTTCCTCCTTTTGCTAGCATGACTGCTTCGCAGAAGGAGGCCACCGCTTCCCACTCCCTCTCGCCCCGCAGCATGGCCTCGACTAGTGCCGGGCGCGTCGTGAGGACACGGGCGGCGGTGCTCTGCCCAAGCGGGGCAGTCCTGCACCGTGTCCTCTGGGCGATCCTCGCAGTGGTGACACCCAGGCATTTCTTAACTCCTTATCCGACACAGGTACCTCTCGAAACTTCCGTGTCCGGTGAAGACCTACGTTAGGTGGTAGGACAGGACGCAATGACGCCTATCCAGCGTTTCCTCAAAGAGGGGTCTTACCGCCGCAATTGTGGCGTGCCCGTACTAATAAAACTTTCATTATTTTTAATTAACATCTTTAAAAATATCTAGTTTTGTTGTTTCACTTTACTTTTGTATTTTTGTATTGGATATAAGCCAAAACAGTGAGTAAAATAATAAAATAAGGGTTCAAAAACAAAAATGTATTTTACCGGTTTTAGAAGTGCACCACAGTGATAAAACTTTTACAAAATAATTGTAGGACTAAAGCACACTAAAATATGATAAAATCATAATCATAAAATCGTGCCTCTTATAGTGATCTTTTAAATAAGTATAAGCTACATAAACTTAATGCAAGACGTATTATTTTGGAGACAATGTATCTGTATGATTTATGTAATAATACTTATGATTGTATTGATATCACAAATAAAATCAGTTACATAGTTCCTAGAACAACTATGGGTCGTGGGGTGCGCGCACGACCAATATTTGCAGTATCTTCGTGTCGTACGAATGCAGGTTCGCGAGCACCCTTACGTCGTATAACTGCTCAATATAATCAATTGTTTCAGAATATTGATATCTTCGCCGAAGAGACTGGAAAATTTAAGAGCCTTGTTCATAAAACCATTTCCGGTTTTGATCAATGATTTTTGTTTCTTATTCTGCTACTTGTTTTGTTTTTATGTGAATGCCTGTCATTTAATCTCTATTTTAATTGGATTTTAATTTTATTTCTTGATTTTAATTTATATTTTATTTTGGTTATAATGTGATTTTAATTTGATTTTAATTTTGATCCCTATTTATTCTTATTTTAAATCTGGATTTGTATCTAAATTTGATTTGATTGTAATTCTATTTACCTATACTTGATTTTAATATGAACTTAAATCTTAATCTTGAACCTGATTTGATTTTGATGTGATGATTCTTTATTTAATTTTAATTTAAACTTTAATTTTGTTTTAAATTTCGATTTCTGTTTCGATTTATAATTTTTATTTTACATCAGAGCACACTGCGTTGCTATATAACTTGTTATTTTTATATTATGTGGAAAATGTCGTTGGTTATACTTTTACCCAAATGCTTATTGTAACATATTATTTTAATCAATATTGTAATGTTTAACCGTTTGTTTTCCCAAATAAATAAAATAAAATAAATAAAAATAAAAATAAAATCATTCTTGGCCGCTGACCGCCCAAGCTCCATACAAAATTGCCCATTCTCCTTTCAAATAGGCTGGTTCTCAACTATATAGGGAATCGGACCCTCTACTTGATCATTTCAATTTCAGTCGAACTTCCGTCAAACTTTTTTTTAAATATTTATAATATAATATATCATCTTTGTCTAGTCAAAGAGTTTTCAAGGTTTACTTATGCTTTTCTGTTTCATATAAAAAGTACAGTCTGGTAGTTCTATGTAAATGCATCAGAAAATAAGGTAATATCCTTGCTATGCCTGCAACTGTGTTAATGACGGGGCCCCCCTCTCAGAGGGCCAAAGCCTGCCGTTGGTCGCGGGATTATTCCCTTACCGTAACCCCGGAACATAACAGGCTATGAAGGACACCGTGGATTTTAGTCAGTAGAAGTCTGACAGTCCCTCCCGCCCTGCCCGGGGTTGGAGGACTCATTTGATGATTTTACCACGCTAAAAAAAAAAAAAATGCCTGCAACTGTGTTTGGGATTCGAACCCAAACATTTTAACTTTACATCCAAGCTTAGTTGAAATTCCTATCTTTAAATGATGTGCAAGGTGAAGCGAATCTTTAATTTAAAGTTTATTTTGTATAGGTCGTTATTTCAAATAGCTGAGTTGTCATCTGCGCCCGCGCAGTCTTTCTCGTCGCGTCGCCGTCGTCGCTGATTTCATTTCACAACCCGTTCATTTCTTCTCCGCGACAACCTGTAAGCAAAAGGATAGAGATATTTCGTGTATCTTTCGGTCATCTCTTATTTATAGGAGGACTTTTCAGTAGAAACTATAGGATTTCCTTTCATTTTTGTGTCATTTTCTACGGATTTTTGCAGACATATTAATGAGACCAGCGGTCGTCAATCTTTTGGTAAGGGACATATTGTGGCACAACCAAGTTACGGCGGGCCGCAATTGTTTTGTATATTTAAAACGAAATAAGTTATATTTGTATTTTCTCCTTATAATCTCCTTATTTATGAATGAAAGAAATTCGTCAGTTTACAATACAATCAGGAGCTGCAGGGAGGTAGCTGGACGGCCGCTCGTTGCCGAGCGCTGTCCTCGACGTTACCAACTAAATATCGTCAGCCTAGGAGGGAGTGCCCCTCACTAACGGACAGAGGAGTGTCTAAAAGAGAGAGGGATCCGAAGCCTTGGCCCTGTAGTGGGTCAAACATTTAGCTGGACAGCTAGATCTATTGGATTTGTGTTACAGCCACGTTGATGCGGCTATACTAGTTGGAAACAATTTGGGTTATATGTAAAAAAGAGTAAGCCAGATGAGTAACACAGTTGTCTAAATTTTCGGATCAATGCAACTATATTATTCGTACTGTCGTAATCCTAAGTTATATACTTATAATTGTAAGCACAAAGTACTTCTTGTACACCAGAAGAATTCAATCCCATATTCCTGATAAATTACAATTACCTCACCAAATCAAATTATTGGTATCAGTGTTACTTCATCATCATCATCACCTGCCTAGCCTTTTCCAAAGCATGTTGGTTTCAGTCTTCTCGTTTAACCAGGTGCAGCAAAATATGAGTATTTTACATGAAGCGACTGCCATCTGACCTCCACAATCCAGTAACTGGGTAATACAATTCCCCTTAGGAAAACTGCCAGTACTGTACCAGTGTTATCCCACGATTTTTAGGTACCTATATCTACTAGTATATTTAAGGGTGATATCAGTTTTGCAGTGTAAAAGCAGAAAATTCAAACAGTGTCGGATGACACAACAGTGTCATCCGACACTGTTCGAATTTTCTGTTATTTTTCTTGTTATTTATAAGATTTTGTTAATTGAAAATACCTGTAATTTGTATGGTATGCAGAATAAAGAATATTCTATCTAGCTATAACCTCAAGATATCTGTTTTTTGTGCTCTTAAAATAACCCATAATTCCCTAAAGTAATTATGAGCGTTAATTGTAGATTACGCACCAAGGGAATAAAGCAGTGCCTTACGTCACGGGCGTATTGAATCCCGAAGCGACACTAAGGATTCTGGGGGTGAACCTCCGGAGCGCAGCGAGGGATTTAAGTTAGCCCAAGACAAAGGCAGCTTTATTCCTGAGGTGAGTACTCTGCTTTTCACACCACCTGCGAGGAAATAAATTCGAATTTTGAAATTTGATGTGGTACGACAACCTTCGAACGTGAGCATGCTGTGGTGCCCACCTCAGCAAGCGATCAGCTGTTGCAGTGGGGACTGCCGGGGGGCAGCCGCCGCTGCTTCAATTCCTTCGATCAAAGTTTTCATACTATGTTTTGTTTGAGGTTCCAAATTCAAATGACATTATTCCCACGGGAATAATGAAATTCAGTACATATATTATTCCCGGCTCGAGCGGGAGGGAACAATGCCTTGCTTTACGGCCGGTTAGCAGACATATAATTTGACATTTACGAGCAGGTGGTGTGAAAAGGTTCTTAATACATAAGTTATCGTTCTTTCTTCACAGTATTTCTCCCTCAGGTACAGCATTGCACGTTTTAGCGTGGGCGTGCACACGAGTACCCTTTCGTCATACTCGTGACATGGATTTGATATTTGAGTTGGAAACACGATCGCTCTCATGTTCAGTCGAGTTCTTTCAAAATATCTAAGGTATGGGGTAAGTCTTTCTTTTTCCCAAATCCATCTATAGGTTGTCTTGAAAAGATCGCTTTTAGCGATAAGACCGCCTATTGTGTCACCCTTTTTTTTGTACCTTTGTAAATAACTGCAATTTGTAAAGTGTGCATAATGAGTATTCTATCTATCATCATCTGCCCAGCCTTTTCCCAACTACATTGAGATCGACTTCCAGTTTACTAGTATTTTACATAAAGCGACTGCGTTTTTCTCACTTCCACGACTTCCAATTAGTTCCGGGTAATTCGATTTCCCTCGTAATGATACTTACAAACTTTTATTTTGATCTATACAGCAATTTCTATGAGTTTGCTTATAATAAGGTCTACATTATATAAGTGATTTCTAAACTGCACGTCCAGGGAGCCTTAAAAGGCACTATATGATTAATTGTCAATCTGGGACAATTTTACTTATTTTATCGCTATTTATGTCCTAATGATTCTGCTGAAGTGGACTTTTCAGCTCCCCTAGAGTATTCTGGCTGCAACTGGCCTTTTCTACAATCTTACCAGTTAATATTGTCACCATGACCTGACCTACACTTATTCATAAGCTTGTCTATAAAAGTATGTACCTATAAAACAAGAAGAAGCGGATGTCTATGTTGTTAAAGGAACCTAAATTCCTTAAGGCCTTGAGGTTTAAAAATATCGTGATGTGTTGAGATATAGTGTGTTACTTCTCATAAGGATGAAAGCGTTCTTGGCCTATAGGGGATTTCCAAACAACATTTCGATTTCGACGCCTTCCTTATCTCATTGTTGGTAACTCCGTGTGTGCAAGTTTTCACAGAATCGAAGTATTGAACCGGATCTCCGGTGATAGTCATATTTTCGTTTCCATTAGGCAAGGATTGCATACAAGTATGATGTCACATTTTAATAAGTAGCTTGAATTGGAAAAAAAGAACAAAATGTACAAGATCAAACTACCTACTTTGACTTGTATGCAGGATTGTTCAAGTTGCATACAATTTGCAACTTGTATACAAGTAACTTGTGGAAACTCGGCTTATTGTGGGGCCTATTTTTTTCTTCTTTGCAAACACCTATATCCATTCACTAGTCGTGTCTCGTGGTTTTACCATATTTTCGGCTTCTAATAAGGGTCGTAATTTTATGTATAGACTATGAACAAGATTTTCGGGCTTTGAAATGTAAAAAAAAAAATCTAATCCAACTGGTGTACCAACAGATTAGCGTACAAATCTTAAGCTTAATTAAATTCTAGATTTATTGGTACCTACGTTAGCTTAATATACGTGTTCGTATCAGAATGTAGGTATCTAGTTTTTTACCTCATTAAATGTTTAATTGGTAAGATCGCCAAACTCGCCGCATTGCCGGAATACTATTGACCTTTATGCCTTCATTCAACATTGCAAACATGCGTGCTATCGCAATGCATCTAACTCATTAAATGACATACAAGGAAAACCGGTGGCCATATCACGAGTCATAGCTTAAAATCTTACCAGCTGTAGTACCACATTTAATTATTGATTTAATATTAAATTATGCCAGTTTCTGTTATGTTCGAGGGCAACTGGCAAGTGATTTGTCACTTTATTTGCTGCAATTTGTAATCCAAATTACTGTTCATGTTTCGAGAGGTAACCACAATACGCAACTCTACCATAATATGTATAAAATCTAGCGATGCATCCGATGCCGATATATCGGCGATACTTCGAGTTAGCCGATATATCGGTATCGACGATATTTTTATGACCGATTCAAAAATACTTTTTAATTTTAAAAAGTAGTGTAAACGAGCGTGTTGTCTCGTCTATTAGTACTTTAGTTTCCAAATGAGTCCTGTCGCATCTGAGAGACTATTTTCCAGCACAGGTCTTATTCAAACAGACTTACGAAATCGCCTTTCTCCGAAAAATATAAGATTACTTTGTTTTTTAAACAAAAATCTTATTAATGGTAATTTTAATTACTTAAAGGGCTTTGTGCTTTTTGTACCAATTCCTTGTCCGCCATTTTGTTTTTTTTTCAAAACAGCGTACACCAATGAAACTTTGATAAATCGATAGATAAAATCAGTACAAACATAAAATGTAAGCGGCAAAACCTCGTAAAGCGTCACGTTTCCGAGTTATGAAATGTCAAACATGTAAAATTAGTGACACATTTTTTCTTATTTTTTTAATATTTGGATATTTATTGATCAAAAAGGATACTTCCGCAATAAAACAAATTGAATATTAGTTTTTCACGCATTTCAAATGCTTTTACATAGGATTATTTCGTTTAACGCAATTTCAGCATTTAAAATGCGTGTAAAAACTAATATTCAATTAGTTTTATTGCGGAAGTATCCTTTTTGATCAATAAATATCCAAATATTAAAAAAATAAGAAAAAATGTGTCACTAATTTTACATGTTTGACATTTCATAACTCGGAAACGTGACGCTTTACGAGGTTTTGCCGCTTACATTTTATGTTTGTATTGATTTTATCTATCGATTTATCAAAGTTTCATTGGTGTACGCTGTTTTGAAAAAAAAACAAAATGGCGGATGGCATCTGGTACACGGCCCATACAAAAAAGTTCAAACCCCTTTAAAACTATCTAATATCAACGTATGTCACTACATTTTATATTAGTAAAAAAATATTCTGACTTGTGATCTATTTATTTATCTTAATTTTTTAATTCACAATAAGCGTATCGGTATCGCCGATATTTTTATAAGCGTATCGGTATCGGTATCGTATCGGCGAAAATGCGTATCGATGCATCCCTAATAAAATCGTTTCAGGCTAATGCTGTACATTCAAGATATTGAAGAAAAACTGTGATGGGGATTCTTTATTGAATAATTATAATTTTGAAAAAAGTTCAGGATCAATTCCAATATTTAGATGATCTACAAGTAGTTATTCTGGGTCTGGATATTTATGTATGTGAGTTTAATGTCTGTAAATGCACCCAGGACACAGAAGAAATTCCTATTGTGTTGGGCAACATTCGAAAAAAGTTGAGGAATTGTCTATACTTAAAATGGTACCTTATCTACTTCGCTACTTCTTTATAGATACTAATCGTTTACAAGCTAACATGATATGATCACATTAAATTGTCGTCTATCCACTTGTTCAAGATCCAACACTTTAGATGTACTTATTAGTCTTCTAGACAAGCTACACGTGTCGATTTCAATGACAACGACTTGGTCGAGTAGAACTTACGTTTGTATTCCAAGATCAATCTTAATTAAATGGCTAGGCACACTTATTTTTGTTTTTTTAAACGTTGCCCCACACTAGGAAATTCTCCTGTGTCGTGGGTGCGTGGTGTTTACAAACATATAAACTCACATACACCATCGCCCATTGGTGACAAAGGGTCCAAACAACCACCAAATCGTATTCGAAGCCGTAATTGGTGGATTCCTAAAATTAGACGGATGATTCCTTAAGGTGCTCCCTCTTTGGGACCTTTCGCCTGTCATGTAATGACCATATCGTCAGTGAGGGAGGAAAATCGAGCATTATAATGCGCCCCTTGTAATGATACAACTTGTAAGGGCGCTCCCTCACCGCGAGCATTCACCTGTAATGTAACATAAAAGTGCGCAATTTGATGTTCTATTGTCATCGAATGTTCGAATCTGTAACGTTACATTACAGGTGAATGCTCGCCGTAAGGGAGCGCCCTTAGATGTAACAAGTTGTATCATTACAATGCGCGCCACTTGTACTCAGAAATGTCCGGCGGGCCGCAAAGGTACAGTATACGCGAATGCTCGACAATCAGAGAGGAAATGTTATAATGTAATGTTCAAAGTGGTATGAAATGTTACAATACCCGCGAATGCTCCTGGAGAGGGGGGAGTGCCATTGCGAAAACTTTCCAATCGTTTATATCAATTTACAAACGAACTATCAATCAATGAACTGTCTTGAGCTGAATCAGCGACTAGGGGCCAATTTTTTAATCAGTGGCTTAGTAAAGTATTTCTTAATATGCTCTACAAATTGTAACGAACTGGTAAAAAATGTGTAGCATTTTAACTAATAGTTTCCTTGGAAACATTAATATTAATATAAATGAAATATTCTAAGAAATTAAAATTAATATGAGCATAATTCTATTAGTTTTCGGAAATATTTAAACGAGTAACTATGCAAGTCAATCGGTGCTTGTTATCAAAGTACTTGTGCATCTCTTTATCTGTAATTAGATATTAATAACCATTAGCTTTATCAGTGGCACAACCTTTAGAATCACAGCGCTACCTACATACTTCAGAAAGGCACATAAATGTATAGCAAAACATATAGGTGCTATTTATTTTGTAATGAAGTACCTAATGTACCCAGGACTGTATCGCCAATTGCTGTTTGTGTCTGCAATTTTGTATGAAATTTTATAACCAGAGTTACTATAAACGATAAATTTGGTGTTTCTGTCTTTCTCTTCTTATCTTGACTTCCAAACTACCGATCCAATCAGGTGTCCCAAAAAGCCATAATTTTAAAGACGCAGGCGAAGTTGCGGGCGGATCTCAGTAGTTAATTTAAAAGTTTTTTTGCTTTACCTTTTTAGTAATATACGCTTTCTGTATTCGGCCCGATTTCTCTTAATTATCGACCAGATTGGATGGAGCTCCTAACATGGGAGAAATGGCTATGGTGAAAGACATTTAAATATGGGCTTTGATAAATAATTAAGTGCTTCGGTCCAAAATCGCTATTCTGTTTTGAGCTATGATGTCCCAAATAAAACATCCTTGTTTATAATTCATTAACGCTGCGGAAATTAATATAGATTGAAACTGCAGAGATGTTTCAATCTTTGGCTGTAAACAATCACTGACCGAAAATCAGAAGCAGCCGTCAAATAAAACGGATCTGGTTTTGAATTGAGATAGTTTATTAATTTCGGGCGTAAGCGGTCTTTTCAGTGCGTCGAGTTTTGTAGCAGTTTCTATAAGTTTGTGGTGGAAGTCGATCACAACATAGATTATGAAAAGACTAGGCTAATGATGAAAATTAAATTAATAAATAGATGTTGAGTACAATATGGTATCCTACTAACTTCTGGATCGATGTGATGATGCCTTTTGATGCAATGATGAAGCGTTCACTGTTGCTTGCGCATAATCATGAGTAGTAATGAAGTTTTTGCATAATTTTATACCTTAGTATTCAATTCAGATAAATCGAACAGCTAAATAAGTGTGGTAAGGGTTTAGATAAAAAATTAAATAAAACAAACCATAAACAAAAAATAGAGTTTATTAAAGAAAATAAAACAATGTTAGCCTCTTGTCTAACACATGATGATAATGACGTATCATTGTGGAAGAAACCATTGCTTCAAATCAAGTACGGCACCTCCCCCTATTATAATATTCCTCACGAATTGTATCTAACATAAATAAGTAAAACAAAAATATAGATGAAATAGAGGACTTAAACAAAAGACAATCGATAAAGTTTTTGTACAAGGTCTTTCATCATAACCGAATCAACGAAAACTTTTCGATAGCTTATAAATGTCAATGATATCCATTTTGACGTATCCACCATCTTTATTACGAATATCACGTCTTTGTCTATGCCCAAGCCTCGTTTACTTATTAAATTAGATAGTGTTTGCTAATGTCTCAGTACTGTCGCCAAGTGATTGCATTACGTGGACATAAGGTGTGAATACAATAGTGAAATGAGATTATAGACAATGCAAGGCTAGTCGTAGGCCTGCTAGGGCTTCCCTGGACGCCCGCACAGCCCCCCGGCCACACTTGACCTACTGACATCGTTCCACTGATTCCATACAATACAATTATACTGTCACGAAGTGTACCTAAGCTACCTGACATATAGTACCTATACTAGATAAGTACTTTTAACTGTCGCATGTCGTATTGATAGAAACTCTTGCGCGTGTGAATTTTCTTCATTAAGGGAGTGAAATCGTTGCGGTATTGTCGATGTATTTTTGAAATTTTGCTTTATTATATAAAGATAATAAGACTTAGATTCAGAAATACTGTAAGATTGGTTTCACACAGGCAGGAATTTCGGATGGACAAATTATTACAGTGTGGGGTTACTAATAATGATTCATCATACTGATATCGCTAAATGGTTTGCTAATTATAGAGACTGCCTGGCCTAATGATCTTGTTTGTGTAAAATTTAGTCAACCACAGAAAAATTGCGTGTGCGCAAGTTTGGCAAAAACAAGTGTACTGACTACATTGACAGTGAATAACAAAATCAAAACACTTTTTTCTTTCCTAATATAATTTAAAACTGTTGAGTTTTCAGAAACCCCTTGTAAACTAGGTATAACAGATAAACCATAGAGCTAACTATGCCAGTAATAGTGCTAGTAACTCGGTAAGATTACCAAGGCCGCATAAGAATAGTGCAGAACTATGAATATGAGAGCGCAACATTGTTTGTAGCTATTTCAACGTAGCTCTAATTATACCGTGGCCGATAGTTCGCGGTAACCGTGTAGGCAACAGCTGACAGCTTTCAAATGCTCCACTCGCTCATATTTGTGCCAGTTGGACCTGATTTATATCGGCCTTCTCCGCTCCGATCACAATATGTATAATTGTATATGTTTATATAAACTGCTCGATCCAACAGGTGAATTATTGTTGGTTACGTAGTGATGTAACCACTGCTCTTAGAATGCATCGTTGGTTTTTCGTGATTGTTTTGTTGACTGCGATTAAAAAGTCGTTTTTATTTAAGTATAGTGCTTGTGATATACTACTTTATTTGCCTATGGTATGCATGTGGTTGAAATCTAGTATAAAAGTCACAAGTCACGCTTACGACAGAGCAACGTGGCGGTAAAAAACAGTAAATCCCCACAAACAACCGACTGCAACGGTGCGGCGAGTGACGATAATTACCATCGAAGGCTACACGAGGGAACCACCGCCACAATGGCTTCCTACCATTATGTCTTTGTAACTTTATGTACCATAGTCTACAAATAGAAGTTGCTACTGTCTATTGACACTACGATATATCATGCGAATAAGTAAACAATACAATCTACTGTGTTCATTATATGCTCAGGGTTTGGTTCTAACAAAAAAATAGCTAAGAAATAAAACAAAAAAAAACCTCGATGAAAGCTGTAATAAAACCCATAAAAATAAACAAAATACAATGAAATTAACAATTTGTAACACAAATATGGAAATACAATCAAATTAACATAAGTGCTTACATAAAATAATACTTAGTATACAAAATAATACGGAATAGGTAAAAGCCAAATTAGACACAATGACTAAATATAAAATAGATAAAGCGTACATTGAACTCAAGAGGTTTTCTAAAACATAACTTACGAAAATAATTTAAAAGCGTAAGAGATATAAAACTAAACACAATAAAATAGGAAAAAAATATAAATAATTAGGTGCAGCATGGTTGGTATAGTAAAAAAACGTTTCACTAGAGTTCATAACAGTTCAAGGAACTGGTGGTTGGTGTTGTCTCGTCAGGAGCGATGCTACACGCTCCGGGGTGTCGTACCAGATAGTGCATTTACAGTGTCAACTTTGCCTTAACGCAAACTTGTAGCGTGCTTTGCAAACGCACTCCTGGCACGAACTCCGGAGCGTAAAAAACTTCGATATCGATATCTGACGAACGGAGGGCAGCACTACACAGTCTATGCACTACGTACGGAACGTCTTTGCCGTTTGTCACTTAGTGTCCCAAAACTATACTAATTGGCACCGAACTATGTTATTATTGTGGTTTTAGAAGCGTTTGTTAGTGCGTAAGCGGTGATAGGGTTAGTCTTTAGGCCTAATGCTGTGATTTTTCATGCTCTGTATCGCCATTGGGTTTAACTGTCTCTGTTACAATATTTATATCCATAGTCTAAGAAATATAAATACGTAATAATAAATCCTTGTGTTAGTAATTATCGTGCGTCTAATTCTCGCATATGGCAAGTGTTTGTTATTCTGCATACAGAGGTGTCGTTTCATCATACGATTGACATCGACGGTTAAGGATGCGGTGACTGACAAGGCCGTGTGTATCTATTGATAACACACTGGGGAAATCGTGGATTATTAATTATGTATTACTAATCCTTAAATCGAAGGCATCGGTATTCAATACGTGATTTTTACACGTATCGATATATGAAGAGGATGTTTTTGGTGAAATGAAATCTGTATTTTTAACGAGTATAATATGTAATCGCGAGGAGCTGTCATACAAGTTTTATTTAATGACTGCAATTTTCCTTTTTACGAGCATTTAACTATTTACATGAGTGTAAATAAAACAACTGACTAGCGCATACTTAGAATGTTTGTATGTGTGGAAGCTATTAATTTTCACAGCACGAGGAAAAATGACATTTGTCGAGGTTATGATCTCACTTTCCGCTGATGTTATTAAGTTAGTATGACAAGACTCGAATGTAGCGGGATCTCTCACGAATTTCGAAAGCTTTGTGTGTTTTTAAAATATTCAAAACGAAAGTGCGGAGTGAAAGCGAGAATTTTTAATAATGAGCGTTGATAAAGCAGACGCATCTCGGAGCTTGTGCGTCAAGATGTTGAGAAAGAATTTTGTATTAACGCATTAATTACTCTACTGGGTACTTAGTGACTGTAATTATATTAAGACTGCTATAATTAACACACTTTCGGTATGCAAAGCGAGGGAAGAGCAGACATTGGTCATGCAAACATTCTCTCTTTTTCGTAAAAAGCAAAATGATGATAATATTATTATTATGATGATGTCAAATATATTAGACGAGAAAATATAAATACGATATGCCTGCTCTATTTGTATATTTTTTACAGAAAGTAGTCTAATTTCCATACATTTCTATTTTTTATCGCAATAAACTTAAGGTTTCATTTGTTTTGTCTGAAGGAAAATATAGATTCTTGTATTATCTGTATAAACAATTAGATATTGTCGTGTGATACACGACACGAATACTTGACTATGCGTTCAGTTCATCTAAGTTATTTCCTCATTGAGAAACAATAATATTTCTGCATTCTATGATCGTCCAATAGGTAAAAAATCAATAAACTTACATTTTTCATTGTTATTTCTTTTTAATGTTAGTTATTATTAATCTTATGTCATGTTGTGACATAAATGCATGGCAAGATAATTATATAATGAGCTAACTATGTTGGAATGCATTCATCTATCATTTGTAATAAAATCAGCACTGAAATTCGGATTCACATTCTTCAAGTATAGTTACGTTCAAATGCTCATTACGTTACGGAATTCATAAGAAGTTAATGTATAAATTCACTACTACGGAAAATTACCAACTAAACATAAAAAGAAACTTTCACTTCCACACAGTACAGTCGTGCACAAAAACCGAAAACTTTTAATACTTTGAACTTCGATCTTTGTAAAATCTTGTTTAGTCATACACAAGTACTTAATGTGCAATATTATTCATATTAATCAATAGCTACATTAACAAAGTTATTAACAGATGTGTTAGCGGCTATATACTGTAGGTACATGCACATACAACTGGCTTCATCAACGCGGCATAGATCAAGGCAATCATTTGTGTTGTGCCTTTACGCACACAAATTGTTTACGAAGTCCGTTTCCATTGACAAATACGACTGACCTTTTAATTGTGTGAATTTTAAGTGTCAGTCAATGTCCTTTTTTAGGTTTTTGTTTGAAACTGTACTTTTACTGGTAATTCTAAATGTTAAGCGAAAAGATTAGATTTTTGTATGTTTGTTTGTAATTGATAAACTCATAGCTACATGGTCTTTTTAATTATTTTATTTCACTACATGGGCTTTTTTAAAACTGCTTCCCGTGCAAAACCGGGGCTGAGTGCTAGTTTTAGGTACAGGTAAGCTAAAGGTTAGTTGTGATATTATTTGAAGGGTAAAGTTGTCTCAAGCAAATGTTCTAAGAAGTCTCCGTGCCAAAGATCGTTGGGAAGTGGGTGTAACGATGCAAGATAAGTTTTTCCGCAATGACGCAAGACTGCAATGGAGACGAGACCTTGTGTTACTTGACACGTGTGCTATCTATAATAGCTAAGTTTATTTGTATACGTAATGCAATGAAGTGAGCTGCATGTGCAATGCGAATGCATATCTGTGCTAATTTATGGATCTGACGCGTGAAGTAAGGAATAGATGGACTGCGTGCAGTTGAATAGTTTTTCTTTTTTTGTTCCGTAGAGGCATTTAGTTATACGTTAGGTATCTAAGAGAAACTGCTTCAAACTTATGTGAATTTTACAAAAAAAAAAAACATGAGTATTTGATTCGACTGTACCTATTCAATTTATAGTTACTGAAATATCTACAGACCGTTGTTTTTTTTTTTAATTTTTCTATTATTGGCTTGTATTGGAAATTATTTCATAGGGGTAATGGAACTAAAGATATTCACAGTATTATTTAACATACAATTTTGTTCGAATACCAACGCAGTTAATGATTGCAAATGATTGTCCAATAGCCATTAAAGCTAGAATCTTAGCCAGGTATGTAATTATATTGAAGTTTTTACGGCGATTCTCGGTATGATTGCGATGTCGTTAGGGTGTTGTTTAGCTTGGCACAATGTGAAACAAAGGTGAGCCGGCAAGTGGGTCACAGCGGTGGCCTTGCGCGCGACAACCGACCCAGTCCACCATCCGAGGGAGCGCGCACTCACGCTGTAATTGTATTAGGTACATGACAGATATACTACTATGCACTATTTTCTATTACATGTCATAATAGTAAACTATTTTTAGGTAACGCGTGAGTATGTTTACGCTACCCAATTTTATTTGCATGCATAATGAACTTAGTTTCGTAAATGTAATAAAAATACTAGGCAGGTTTTTTGCCGTTTCCATGCAAACGTTTTATGTAGGTATCATAAAATATGCATTGTCTTAGGTACTTTACCTATTTCTAGTTTAGTATTGAATAGTAATAAAATAAATATGCATTTGCATGTAATAATAAACCCTGATGAATGGCACAATGGCTATAAATCCCCATGGGTGGCGGGTGGCGGTCTGGGTGGGCGGCGAGCGGCGAGTGCAGCGGTTACACGGGTTTAGTACCGACCGCCTCCGCGCATGCTCCCGCGCAACACTGCATTCTGACGTAATGCCATGCAACCGTTCTGCACTTTGTTACTCACTGATCATACCGTCATCCTTTTATTAAACGCTAATTTTATAGGTGCGAAAGAGATGAATGGATTCTCAGTGACACTGCAGTATTCATCATCTTGAACTATTCACACCTAGGGCTCGCATATCTTTTTCTATTGGAACTATTTAATGAATAAAACATTTGTTGAAATCGTTAGTGTTGCGAGTGAATGTAACATGAATACAAACTCGTTTGCGGCTGGCATTATGTCACGACAGTCAATCCGCTTGAAAGTGCACAGATGTAATCGTAAGATCGGTACAACATGAACGCTCTAAGAAAGTAGGACAAATAAATGTTAGGTCTCATGCACTAGATAAGCTGCATTGTGCAATTGTGCGCGCATGGGACACATACATGATAAATGTGTCCGCTCATTGGCGGCACTATTAATATGTCCTTGAACGCATGGCCTGTAAGGAACCGCATCATATTATGGCATTTGAAATGCGATTTTTATATGTTATGAATTGTAAATGAGTGTGGACGTGTGAGAATGCGCTTGTACAGGCTGGTTACTTTTACTGAGGCCGGTGGTGCGCTGGTGCGCGAGGTATGCGCCCGCGCCGGCTCGAGGAAGCCGCCGCTCCACGCTCCACCGAACACTTTCCCTCTCGGCCCGACATCGCATCCGACAGTAATTGCAATTACAAACATTTTATAAATAATTGCTATCCATAATCGGAGGTTTTCGCAACAAGAAACTGGCATCGTAACGTGTCAGTGGCCAGCATTTGGTTTTAAATGAAAGCACTTTACAAGCAGATTGATCGTGCTGGGAACTGTCTGGTTCTCACCTACATTCACAATTTTCATTATGACAGAGCATTAGCTCAACGGGACTCAACCTAATCTACATTATGCAAATCTGAGATAGAGCTGTTCTTTCTCGTCTATTTGGGAGTGAAAGATATGCGTTGAAACGAACATACATATATAGTAAAGTTTTTATGCACAAGAAAAGCAAAGCGTTTTAGTAGAGAAATAAGATATGCAAGTGTACAAACATATAAATACATACATTCCGGCTCTATGTATATGTATGTCTAAGGTTAGCATGCACAGCGATATGAGTTATTGGATTATGTATGTTGAACACGTGATGTGCACTGTGATGTAGCACCGTGCTGTGCGCTACACTCGTATGTACAGCCGGGGGTGCAGTCCACTCCCGTGCCGGGATCGAGGTCGTGGCCCCAGTAATTATCTATGTAGTTTAAAATAATCCCGCGGTAGGCGTAGGACTTGCGCAACACAATTCCAACGTTCTAGAAGCGACACTGACACGACACTGGGAGCACTTCACTGGAGTCGCGGGCGTGTATCGGCGGCGCGCGCGCCCGCACCACTGCGCCGCGTTCCACTTTTCCTTCCGGCGGTACGCGAGCAGCCGCGAGTTGGCAGCGGCACGCCTTGCATAACCGACGGTTTCGCAAAGCGGTCGGTGCAGCGCGCGGCCCGGCTTGAAATACGCGCCCGCGCTGCCAACAGGGCCGGTGACCAGTTGACGCAACGCTGCCGCCGGCGCGCCCGCTGCTCCCACCACGGCCGACGAGCCTGCGCCCCCACCACATGCCCCTCCATCTCGTTTCTCAGACACCACTTTCGCCTGTATGTGTACTCGCTTTCATCGTCAGCGCATCCACGCTCCACTTTGTCTGCTCCATGTCGAGAGCGGAGAACGTATCTCGTGATCAGGATGGTCACGCCGAGGAGCGAGGAGCGCACATCGCACGAGCGGTGCAGATAACAGCGCGCGCGCGCCAGATGCATCGGTAACTAGGCCACCACGCACTCTGCCATCTGTTTGCTTGATTGCACTCCATTTAAATTGTGGGATAGCCGAGGAAATATGAATATAGATTTTACGCGATCTTTTATAAGAAATCTGCATAATGGTTTAAACTAAAATCGTACCGGTAAAGAGCTGTTAAGTGTGGTGTGTAAGGCTCGTATGTCGGCTACAATATTGTCGCGAGCGGGCCTCGAGCTCCACAAATAGACGTTCCATTTCGACGGCCAACTCACGGCGACACGCGAAAACATTGCAGACACGTTTTATTATTTTATTGCCAGGTTTAAATCGAAAACAACACTCTGTTTACCCCCCGGGGTTGAGTCAACTTAAAATAAAGACGACGTAATAAACACTAGGGTCAAACCACTTCATGAGTAAATTGTTATGTCTGGCTAAGCTCCGTTTTCCTACAAACGAGCGATGTCGAGCGGACGCATCTCGTTGGAAGCTACCGGCTTTCGCAATATCAAATCAGTATAAAGATAGGTAGCAGTCTGTCATCGCAGCGGCCTCGGTCTGCTGTCACTGCTCGCTGCTAGCGGTGGACCAATAAATAATATTTCAGCGTTTGGCGGGTTTACGCTTATAGTATGCGCGCCAAGGCCGCGTGACTCACGCGCCGGTCTAAACCGCGAGCTACGAATCTGACTCAGTGCCACGTGTGCACAGATCATGATCGTTTGCATCCACTGCACACAATCAGCTGTTGGCCGCGCGCATTTGTTGGGAGTTACCGGTCTTCATCTACGTTAGGGAGCAACACATTTTTGCATTGTAAATCTAATTCTAAGAATTTATCGTTGTTTTTTACTTTTTATACTGTTGACCTTATCGTCCTTTAGAATGATGAATTGCATTCGTTGTAAAAAAGTATATTTTTTACTAAAGAATTGCGTTTGCGTTTGTTCTCGTCACGGCTCGTTACTTCAAAAGGGGAGAACGAGAACGCGTAGTCATCATAGGCATCTAGGTTGTCTTTGTTACTCAACTAATAGACGACGATTATTTAGAACAGGAGGGCATTCAGAGGTGTCATTTCGATACAAACATGATTTATATTTCGTTTTAAAAATAAACTAATGCTGCTGGTTTGTTCCACTTTTCAAGATGAAAGTGACATGTTACATACCGCCAGAAGACAGTTTGAACCAACTCAAAATATTATTTCGTTAACGAAAAACAAAGTCTACTCGATTACTACATCAATGTTGCTACTGTAAAGGAACAAAAGTATTATTATAAAACTGCAGAATTATGTCCTCGACAAACGCGAATGTTTTCTCTTACATAATGTTGTTGTTTGCTCGCTACATAATATTATGCATTTGGCTCTGTATCAGAACAAACGAGTTAATTAATCAGGCTGTAATGCGCTGACCTTAGGTGCTATCATTTATTCTGTGGGGGGAAGGCCCGCAGGGGGAGAGGCAGGTGTATTTTCGGTCTCCTGGGCAGAACTACCCGAAGTAAGATTACCGTGTGTCATTCTCACGAACTGTTTACGATCGGTTTTTAGCTCGCTCAACTCACCAAGAAACTATTTACATTTTCTTCGAGAAATAAACGCTTTAACGTTTCTCTATTGGATACTTAGAGACTGATAACAAACTTCAATATTACTGCGATTATAAATAAATGAAGTTGTTAATATTAATCATATCCGATAGAAATATACTAGTATAGTTCAATTTCCTTTACAAGCTGGTGTATCTATCAGTGCAAAACTATTGCGAGAGCTCGGCAAACGTTATAAAACTTTAAGTTAATTAACATTAATGTAAGGTTCTAATTACGACATCATTGCAGTAAAATAACAACTTAAAGAATATTGCAGGAAAAGAAACTCCCGATGCAAATGTAAGACTTCAACTGGAATGGACACTAATAACGAGTATCGTATTAGTCGATAATCGAGTTTGTATTGCCAATATCGATTATTTCCTGTTCATGCGCGCACGTCCCACGCAGGGGGGGGGGGGAACAGAGGTTCGGGAGGGGGGGTGAGGCTGGCATACCGCCCAAGGACGTATTCTAGGCTTCCTAGGACCGGTCAGGGTCAGGTCATACTAACCAGGGCCAAGTGTTTCAAGGGCATGCGGTAACGACATTACTTAGTAATATCTAGTCTAAACACACAATGTCAATCGATACCTTGTTTGAGGTAACCACTTTCCGTGAGAAATGAGTATGAAACTTAACGAAATGGTAAGTGATGTAACATAAAATTGTAGTTTTCATAATATTGCTGATGGCATTTGATTTTTGTGACCTTCTAAGACAACATCAGTACTTAAAAATTATGAAACTTATCAAAATTGTAATTGAACGTTCTAAATATAGCCGTAGATGGCCCTTTAAAATCGTTTGCCCTATAAAACATGATTGCGACATTTAACAGTTAATAGGAAACATTAGCGGTAGTCTTTGATGCTTCGTTGCATCGGTATTTTCAAACGTCCTTGATTTGTTTTCGTAGAGGACGCGTAGGCTCTACGACGGCTACGGCGTAGCAAGGAAGTGGCGGCGTAGCAAGGAAACGGGCGCGTAGCAAGGAGCGGGCCCGTAGCCTTTTACTTTTCGTAGATTTTGTGTGCAGTGTAGGTTGACCAATTATGTTGTTTATTTTGGTTTGGATACTAAACCATAGTATTACATTTTTTTTTAACTTGGGTATTTCAAATGTTTTGTAATCACATAACAAATGTTCATAAATAAAATATCTGAGAAAAGATTTTACGTGTATGGAACATAATAATCAATAACAAACTTAGACTCTTTTCGCTCTTACTTTCTACGGATTTGCGAAAACATTACTAAAAAAAGGTACTAATGACATTGCGTGTAGCGTCGAGGCGTATCGTGAATTACAATGGCCGGGCGATCACCGACGTTACGACATGGTTTAGAAAGTCGAGCCACGGTCAACGGTCCCGCGAGCGAAAGTTACCGCGCGCGTGTGTGCCTGGCTTTACATGCGTACCTCGTACGTTTCGCAATCGAGACGGACGGCTACTACGAAAACGCGAAACTTTTGGATACCGGTTTCTGACTTTACATCAATTTTAGTCGGTACCCCGTTGTCGAAATCACCTTTCTATTACATTAGTGAGACAGTGAAAGATGTGAAGCGTTTGCGTGGTAGGCGCGATGGATCGTGCGAGTGATAGAGATGAAAGTGATAGTAGACGTCAGTCAAACTTGAATTTTTTGCTCATAGACAGATTCATATGATTACGTATGCAGTGAAGCGAAGATACACGAATGCATTTAAAACTTGAGTTGGAAACTAATCAAGCAATCAATGTTCTATTACATAATAGGTAGTAGGCACGAAAGCAATTAATTTTCACGAGATGTTTCGGAATTCCAATGAGCAAAATCAATTTACAAAATAGGTCAAATGCTATTTGCACGAGGTAAATAAGCGGAAACATGCAACGTTATACTGAAACATTAAACACGCATCCATTATTTGTTTTAATTGATAACAATGTTTTATGCAGTTTGAAACAAAAACAAATAACTAGTACCCGATTCCCTTGGAAATGACACACGACACAGATCAATAGAGTAGGCATAGATAACGTTTATATAATGAACTAGTATGTACTTCTGTGTACTTAATGAATGAAGATCACCTTGTGGTATCACTGATAGCACTAAGTTACTGTGAGCCGGTGCTGACGCGGGTGAGGTTCGGGAGGAACTGTGCATCTCCCTGATTTGATAAATACAGAGGTGGGCCGGAGGTCCCGGATGCACCTGCGCTGTAGTGCCGTGAATTATTGCATTACCCCCGCGCAGCCCGCTCCCGACCTCGGGTCTCCCCAATCTCCATGTGCCCCCCCCGCCCTCCTCGTGCCACCACTTTCCCCCAGCGCGACCTTCGCGCCTGCATCCCTGGCCAAATGCCAACTGCTGCATATCTGGACTTGATTGTCATCTGCGCCATCCTAGATATGTTGGAAACAATGATGCCAACATGCACTTTGACAAACAAAGGACACTGCCATGATCTGTGATCAAATGCTTTACTTATAGATATGGCAGTGATTGATATGATTATGAATGTTGTGTTAGTACAGTTCGTGATCAATACGAATATCTAAGTAGAATATATTGATTGGTTATAAAAGTAATTCTAAATAATAGCTGCAAATGTGTAGTGGGAGCGGTTGAGCTAACATAAACAACATTTCATATCTAAACAGAGCCAGTTGATCTAAATCTCTGGTTTGAGTTATATCGCCGATAAATCCACAGATCCTTACTAACTGACCTATATTCCTACAACACAGCGAGAACGTACAACATTTTACATTACCACATTGTTTAGCAATTATATGTACTTCTTATCAGTAATCTGTTATCGCACACTAGTTAAACCCAATTTTGACACGTGACAAACATCAAAAGTTATTACGAAGACTGGTTTAGTGCAATAGCCTGGTGTAGCGGAATGTGAACGGTGAAAGTAGACGCGTCCGCTACCGAGAAAAAGAGTTTTCCACGCGGTTTCACCTTGCGAGAGCGCGACCAGTGCAACAGGTGTATGGCAGAGACAGGAGACCACTAACGAAGTAAATATTGAACGCACAATGTAAATGAAGCCGATTTATTTAATGACGGAGCACAGTGGTGTAGCCGATGCAAGTGGAAAGAAGCGCGCGCGCTAGCGGAGGCGCGGCGAGCGACTGCGGCCCGCCAGCTGCACCGAAATAACTGCTCCATGCAGCCGGGCGGCTCGATGCAAGCCTCCTCCCCCCCCCCCCTGCACGCGCTGAGACCCCTCGCTCCCCAAGACCCCCCCCCGCGTCCGCACCCTCCAGGTCACGGCTGCAGGTCGCCCTGACAATCGGCAAGAGCGCTGCAGCCCCCGATCGATCCAGCTGTTGCTTCTAGGCACCAAGCGGCCCTGAACTTGAAACTGGTGTGGGAGGGTGGCAGTTAACATATAATGCTATATGGACTGGGAAAACGGATAATCTACTGCAGAGTTGTTGTTATGTTATAAGGAAGTATATGACGCATATCATGATAACTGTTTGTTGACCGCCTGGTGATGACTGATCAAAGAGCATTTTCCAGAGCATTGTAGCGCGATCTTAAATTGTCACAATAGGAAAATCTCCGTCTTATTATTATCATAATTTCCTGTAAAGATTCATCAAGTCGTTGGAGGACAAAGCACGAGCTTCAAGTGCGTCAAGGTTCAACAATACATCTGGCGCATTCTGGTGTCAAGGCTGGGCCAGTCCAGGTCTATGCAGCGCTGGTTGGCAGGCTGCCAAGGTCTTTCCTGCTATTTTATTCTCCAGTTGTAGTTTCTTATTAATTTTGCTCATAAATGTCATATAATATATGCTTTTATGTGCTCTTGTGGGAATACTGCCACATGGTAGTCACAATTTCTACATGAATGAAAGATTAGATAATCGGGAGTTTATGAGTTGTGGAATCTTTTCATCAGTTATGTGTAAAGTGCATTGGTACTAGTACTACTAGTTTTAGTATGTTTTAAGTACTAGGTTTAAAATTGTTTTTAGTAGGTATAGAAATACTTTCATATAATCAGATTTCAACTGGCAAAAAAATGCATGAACGGACAGTCCCGTTGCTCACCCCTCAACCTTGCAGAACTTCAGCTCTGTTCAATAATAATGTTCTGCGTAAGATTACAGAAAGTCATAGATCAATGTGAGCATTATTACGACACTATCAGTCTGCCCTTGCCCGCCATACGCGTGTTTGTGCAATGTAGGGATGTGCCAGAGGCAGTTGGCATGCCACTTGGCTTTGATCAGCCACTCCTCAGCCAACGATATTTAGACACGAAGACGCCAAGATGTTATCTTATTAAGGTAATGTGATGTGTGCTAAATAATTGTAATTTATAAGATACCTCGCGACAATTTACTGTCGACGGGTGTTTATTTATGTGATTGTGTTGTCTCATCTTGAGATGGATTGATTTCCATTAGGAATATTGTCGAAGAAGCAAAATAGAAATACGCTTACATCTAATGTTAAACTTATCTTTAAGTTTGTCAGTGTTATCTAAAGTACTTACTAACTCATCAAAAATCTTGACTATTATTTAATGTTGTTGGTTTATAGCAAACATCATAACACCAGTATATAACATTGCACAAAAGCCTTCCTGTCCGCCCGGGCGAGAGGTGGCTGTAGCTCAATATAATGCCACCTGCGTTCTAGATACAGACCTCCACAGTTTCAGGGAAAAGCCTAGCCTCCTCCCGATCCCCTGCGTATCGATCGGCCGTGATGTCCGCGCATAAATAAACGAGATAGATGTGACTGTGTGTGCACTTTGATGTATGTGTATCTAGTTGTGTTCTGAAGTTTTCGAAGGTCGAATAATGTATGCTTTTAGGAGTTTTGATGACGGATTTGCCTGTACTGTGCGTTCAGGGATTAATCGCGAATATAATAAGGCAAAGGTTATAGAAGACATTACAGTTTGAGTACTTAATGAAGGTTGCACAAAGGGCTACTGGAGCGCGCTATGTTGACCCTATAGCTGGAAGGTCGAATCCGCAACGCAGGAATCGGGTTTGAAGTGGCAGGTGGAGCAGAGCTCTCACTGATAAAGTGTGGCAGTCAGAAGCAAAACCAGGTTGTCTTGTCAGATCAGTAAAAAAGGCAAAATTGGTATATTTAGCACTGGGTGGAACATGGCTACCAATAATGATGAAGACAAGTCTCTCACCAGTCATCATTGTTGAGTGTATTTTTTAATGTTTTCCGTTCTTCTAGGAGCTCAGCTATAAAATAAGACAACAATTTGTTTTACTCTTTGAGTACGTTTCGTACACTACATTTAAATCGAATTGGTTGGCGCAGTGGCTGTGTGCACGGTACAAATATTTGTATGAAGCTTCTGCAAGTAGTCGTTCTGGGTCTGGGTATTTGTGTATGTAAGTTTCTATGTGTGTAAACGCAACCACGATACAGGAGAAATTCCTAGCGTGGGGCTTTTTTTTTTTTTCAAAACCCTCAAAGTCATACGCATAAAGGATTTTGTCTTGCAGATTTCCACTACGGGACTTCGTAAATGATGCATAAAAGTGCACTGGACGTGAAAAACCTGTTATGAAAGCGCTGTGGTCTCGACATTTAAGTGTTGCATGTGAATCTCTGTGTTGTGCTGTTGTGGGCAGTTTTCCTTTCAGCATCAGATAATATACTCGTACAAAGTATTTCTGCTTAAATTCCGCTCAGTGTCTTCAGAAAATTTTAACAATAACTAATGTAGTTTTTACTCTATGTCATAGTAGGTATTTTTTTAAGGTAGAGTACGTGCTCTTAAGGCGCTGCCCCCAAGCTCTATGTAGCAAATGTAGTCGCGGGGGTGAAGCAGCTGCGCGCGGGGGCAAATTGTAAGAAAAAATGTAAGAAATTTTGCAGTTTTAACTTAATATTTAAAAAATTACAGGTCTGATTTAAAAAAAAAAGTAGATATGCCTTTAGTATATGAAATTTCCTCTGTTATAGTTACAAAAAATATAATGGTTACAGCTGAAAAAATTGAGAATTTGGAGACGAAAAATTTTTTTTCGTGGTCATATTGACAATTTTTTTACTATATACTATATACACTTCTCATCAAAAAAATCGAAACACTTTCGTTTTTATTGTTTTTGTCCTAATTTTTTACAAAAGAGAATTAATTCCATGAAAAAAAAACATTACTGTGTAGCTGGCAGTTTGGTCATTACAGTAAGAAGAAAAAAATCAAAATTCGAAATAATTTCATTTGTTTATCCTATAAATGAAATTAATCACTGTTTTGAGACAAATGTGTATTTAGGGTTGGAGTACGTTTCTCGTTTAAAAACTAAAAATTAGCGCTTGTCTTTAAACTTTCTGTTTCTTATTTCATTTACTGTGACTTTGGGACGTCTGAAAAAACTTTTTTTTCTAAAACATATGGATACTTCGCCCGCAGAAGCCGCCCAAGTGGTGGCATTGCTGGATTCTGGACTTAGTCAGCGTGTTGTGGCTGCAAGATTGCATCTAAGCTTATCATCTGTTCATAGAGTCTACAAACGCTATCGGGAGACTGGTTCGTTCACGCGCCGTTCAGGATCTGGCAGGAATCGGGTCACTTCTGAGCGAGATGATCGATTTATTGTAACAACTTCTTTACGAAATCGACGCCTTAACGCTTTTCAACTGCAGCAGCAGCTTCGTGTTGTACGAAGAGTAGCTGTAAATGACTCTACAATAAGAAGAAGGTTGAAGGAACGCGGATTGGCACCGCATAAGCCAGCGAATGGGCCGAAATTAACTGCAGACCATCGAAGAGCGCGCCTTAACTTTGCACGCGAGCACCTAACTTGGTCATACCTTCAGTGGAGCAAAGTACTGTTTTCTGATGAGTGTAAAATTATGCTGTATGGTAACGACGGAAGGAATAAGGTCTACAGAAGAGATGGAGAACGCTTTGCACAATGCTGCATTGAAGAAAAGGTCAGCTATGGTGGCGGTTCGTGGACGGTTTGGGGAGGAATCAGCGCCGACGGTAAGACAGAACTTGCCTTTGTGTCGGGGCCACGGCTGCCTGCACTAAACTCTCATCGGTACATCGAACAGTGTCTTGAACCTCATGTGATGCCCTATGCACATTTTATTGGCAACGACTTCATATTCATGCACGACAATGCTAGAGCTCACACCGCGGGCGTCGTACGAGATTATCTTACCGAAGTCGGTATCTCCATTATGGTATGGCCAGCAAGAAGCCCGGACATGAATCCCATTGAACATCTATGGGATGAATTAAAGAGACGAATTCGAGCAAGAGATCCAGCCCCAGAAACACTTAGCCAGCTGCAAAATGCAATCCAAGAGGAATGGGATAATATACCACAACATGTGATCGTGACTCTCATCCGATCGATGAAGAACCGTATGGAAGCAGTAATAAGAGCTCGCGGAGGGAATACAAGTTATTAAATAAACGTTTCTTACATTTTTTTTTCATTTACGCGTGTTGTTTTACCCATTTCCTTCATATTCCATACAGGGTAAAAATTACTCATTATACAAAATACGAAACCTATGAAGACTTAATTTGAATTTAGAACATTCACATTAGGATTTAAAAACCTCATACTACTCACTATTAAATGACATTTTACATTTATTCCTAAATATACACATTTTTCTGATAATCCTTATCAAATCATAAACTGCGAGGTGTTTCGATTTTTTTGATGAGAAGTGTATATTATACATTAAATACGATACATTTGACTATACACTGTAATTTTTGAGGCTTGTGGCATGTACAGATACGGCTAACTTTGCGACGTAAAACTAGTCGTTTACAGAGTGTTCGCTATGTACAGCGCCTTAAAGTGATAATTTGTCTGGATTAGTCAGAAAAGTCTTCTGTTAATTAGCTCGAAATTAAGCCGAATGGTAGTACTAGTTCTTTTTATCAAAATAATTTTGACCACAGTTTGCGTGGCTAAATAAATACATAAAATAAGACTACCGACACTATACTAATGACAATCGTGATCACAATAAGATGCGTTCCAAGTAAAGCATCAGTCGTCTGCAGTTTGAACTAGGCATTTTTTTATGATTTTGACAATATTATAGGAAAATTTCAGAAGGAGGTGTTTCATATCTATGTATTAATGAAATAAATTGTATATTTCCTCTCTTCTATTATAAATTTAAAGTAAAGAAATACATTTAATTTAAAATAGTAGTCCATCAGCATCCATTGGCTGACACTACTTACTCCTATTTAATATAAGTTGACTTATATTAAAAGTATGTCAGTATTACTGGAAAATAGATTAACAATTTTGATTTGAATACGACGCAGATAAAACGCACCACCCACGTATAATTCCTCGATGCGGCAACGCCCAAGGCTCGCAGCCCGGGCGAGTCCTAGCTGCGCCCACTCATCACCCCCTTCGCCCCGTTCACCCCCACTGCACCCCCGACGCAGCCCGCGTCCTTCATGGCCCCACAAATTCACGGAAAGCCTAGCCTCCCACGCTGTACCAATATCGATCGTATCGTTAGTGCTGAAGGTCGAAGGTCCTATGTTATTGGGATAAAATGTGAGGGTTTAAAATTGCAGAGAGAGGTGAAGTGTAAAATGCGTTTTGAAATCTAAAGTGTAGGTGATTTTTGAGTATCTTTCAGGGCATTACGTCATAGCAAAATAACCGTATTTGAACATAACGTAACGAAAAGTCGAAGATGTTCAGGATGAGAACGTCTTACGACTGATATGGTGATGATGATGAATTGCCTTTTCACAAGAAACAGCAGAATGGAGTTGGTTAAAAAAACCTGGAAACACCATGCCGAGTTCTAAGTACGAGGTCCGGAGGTCGTGTTATACTTTTTCCTTTTATCTACTGATCATTTCACCACGCGGATGAAGCCGTGATTAAAGGTTTGCTTTTTGCTTCATTATAGTATAGTAACAGCATCTTGTAAATGCTTTGTTCTTGAGAGATCATTGTTTCGTGAGACTGGTTTTCTTAGCGTTTCGAGCCAGATTTCTACGTTTGAATTTACTTGCTGTCACAGCACAAGTTAGTAGCTCAGTCCGTTTGTAATGGAGTGACGAAGTTTTGAAAATAAAGGCAAAAAGAAAGTGTTTATATATGTTTTTTTGGTGTAATTCTATACGTAAACGAATAAAAAAAAATGGTTATTTTATAAAAACTAAGCATGATAATAGAAGTGAATTTGCATAATAAGTCAGGACACTTGAGAGTGATACTTCCAATATTATATCGTAAAAGGTACAATAAATAAATATATCCCACAACTACATAATGCAGATAGCGTTGGGGTGACTATTAGCTCTTATATAAAAAGTTCCACACCCCTTTCACCCTTTGATATCTGTTTTGTTTTTGTAACTATCATAGGAAATTGGCAATGTATGTGATTTTTTATTTATAAACACTTTACATACAGTTTTTATACGTAAACACAGCATCCATCAGAGAAACTCAATCCTAAATACCGCAGTAGCAAGCTCGGGGCGAGGCCTCGTCAGCCACTTTACAGGGGAGATGCAATAATTGCACCCCTGCTTCCTGTAACTCGACATTCGCCAAAAGGGCGAGGCCGTGGGGCGTAGTCAGGGATGATGTATGGGTGCAACACCCCTATCTCCCCGGGGCCTTGCGTCCTTCAAATGAACTTGCACCGGTAAATGCCTAGGATATCTACGCCCGGGCCTGGGTTTTTTACCTGTATCGATCTGTTTTGATGTTAAACTTGAGAATTTACCTATCTATCAGGAATTTGTTATGTAATAACCTTTGTCTTTCTTTCCCTTGTCTGTTCCATCTTGTATTATGATATATGTATTCCCTTTGTTGATAACAGCTATACTATGTTTTTTAGATTGATTGCTTTTTTATCGTGGTAAAATCGTCAAATGACTCCTCCCACCCTTACCGTCAGACTTGTACTGAATAAAATCCACGGTGATCCTTCAACAGCCCTTTACGTTCCAGGGTCACGGTTTCCTGATGATACATTCCCGCGATGTGATTCGATTATCGCACGGATTTTTTTATGATCTACAAATTAGTTGTTCGGGGTCTGAGCCACGGCCCACGGCCCACGATACAGAAGCAAAGTTTTATAAAAAAAGTAAAGAAATATTTTACGTGTCCATAACTGTTAGTACTGATATTATTTTCAGAACTGTTACAGCTGTGTTGCTCAAATCGCAATTCACAGACTCAAATATCCTTTCACTAATCTAATCTTTAACGACTCTTTGATTGTAGGTACTTTGTATCAGTATCTGATCTACTGTCCGTGAATTTAAAAAGGTATGTCCGTTTTCTAACATCGACCAATGTTAATAAATGCATAATACAAAAAGCGTGCATTCAGATTTTCAACGTTCGGTCAGTATAGAAAGTTGAAAATCGGAGGTTTCATTTATTGTTGGTAAATGTTTCTAAAAATATCTTTTGATTATTTAAGTTTTATAAATAGAATAAGTGAAACCAGCTGACCAACATGTCTTTATCTTATTCTCCGCCATTTCTATGATAGACTTTTTGCAGAACTTTTTTATATAAACGTCAGCTGAGTAAAAGTCTCTACAGAATGGGCGTTGGGAGATGGACGGCGCTGCCTGCCCAGAAAAGGTAACGAGAAGACCTAGACGTATACAACGAGCCTGGTTTCAAGCGGCTCGGGAAAAGAGTTAATGGTGGGATTTGGGAAGGCCTTTGCCCAGCAGTGGGATAGTACAGGCTAAGGCGGAAAAAATGCCCTACACAAGGGGATTCTCTAGTAGCATAGATGCGTTAACAAACACTCAAATTCATAAAATATACACAAACAGCATAATATGTATTTTGATAAGTGATTGTTATTAACCAAAAATCCTTTTGTTGCAAAATAGATTCTTATGGGAGAGTCAATTTACCTTTAAAGTCAATCATTACTTCAAGTTACCAAAACAACCGGTTTGGTTCAAACACTAACATTACCGATAACTTAAATTGTTCAAGTTAAAGCAAGGGTGACATAAAATCACTTTGACATTTGCAATAATCAAAAGCTTTGAGTTAACGAGGCTGTTCACACGGCTCTACGAGAAACCGGTTTTAGTTGTTAAGGTATTCAAGATTTTAAGCCCTTTTGTAAGATTAGGGGTGATACTTTTGTTACTTACGCTCAAACTGAAGGACAACTGCCATTTCGTACGGATCTTTTGCAAATTGTATTGTGGTATGTTCTTAATAATTAAGGGCACAACAGGTTACCATTATTTTTATTCTTGAATCTTTGTCGGTTATTATGCGTTATACAAGATTTAAATCTGATAGTCAAGGGATTTAGAATTTAAAAATGCTATAATATACATTTGAATTAAAATTACTAAAGGTCTATGATATTCATGATTAAATATTGAAATCAAAAGTATATCAAATGACACGCCATACTTCACTAATTGCATATGCATTTTTGGTTAAGTAAACTCGTAAAGAACTACTTACAATATTGGTAGCAATGTTTTGTCCGTTGCCGGAATAACTACCTGTTTGTTCCGTTCATGAATTGAACTAACTAACGCTTAGCTTCTGTGTCAATGGTGGCTTTCGCCTTTCCTAACTCTCTTTGACACAGCTAATTAGGGCCGAGCCTGCCGGATAAAAACCAGTTAAAATAATCGAAAGTAAGTAAAGTTAATTAACGATAAAGCAAAAAAAAAAGCAAAGACTAAATAAATTCTAGGTCACAGGTCAGGCGTAGGTGACCTAAAAGGGAACTGCCCTGACCTATATGAACAATAAGCAGATCTCCACGTGCCAATCATGTAAATCAGGTCAAATCAGGCTTTTCAGGGAATCTGTGCCGCGGTGAGGCTAGGTCGAGGCAGGTGGAATCAGGACGCGAGGACCTCGGTGTTATTAGGTCATCGTGGAGGTGACAGCCTTCGTCAGGTCAATTGGATGGACGTAAGTGGTGGCCTTCTTCGGAGAGATTTTGGTTGAGACTTTTGGGGACGCCAAGTAGTGTACGTATGTGAAATGAAATAGTAGCATGATAATTATCATTTAATTTCATCTGAAGAATGATGAATATTTTCTTAAAACTATTATTTATATTTTAATGATTAATTTGCATTAATTAAAAGTGATTTTAATGTGGTATACACAATCACACACACTCGTTTCTCCGATGGGTTAAGCTGGATGGAGTAAGTAGGTACATTTCGCCAATTATGCCTACGTATCATAGGTAACGTAAATAGGTGGTGATTATTTTGCTATGAACCATTTTTTTATTGTAAAAATATTTAATTGAAATAATAATTTTGATCTATTTTAATCACAAATGTTTATTGTTTAGCACAAAGGTTATTATGAAAAACATTTCGATTCTAATACCGCCCAAAGAAAGTAAAAATAGTTAACGCAATAGAAATATAACCTTTTCCTTTCTAATTGTTTTAGTAACAGGAGTGATGTACCGTAAAATATGTCCGAAGCTATTCATTATTTTTTTGGCTGGCAATACCCACATGCATGAGTGTGAAGAACCCAGACTTCACTAGTTTTGCAGGAAAAACTATGAAATATCGTTCAACACGTTCATGATGAGTTAATAATAATTATCATGAGTTATTATGACAGCTCATTTTACATTTAGAACAAAACGTACGGTAACGGTGCTTCCGTTACCGTACGTTATGTCTAACCATTTCTTTTTTTCATAGTTGACTGTATTTTGATTTATGGCAATAGGGTAGTTTACTGCATAAATAAATTGAAAATCAGTTTAGTCCGTCATTCAGTTAGGGTATGTAATTTTTATATGTTTTTTTTTAATCAATGAATATCGACAAAAAGGTAAAGCGCTTCGAAATTCGGAAGTAGAGGGTTTGTTACGTCATGCCTGTAAAATTATACCAACCGAGTGACGTTTTGTTAGAAGGGTGGTTTCTTCGTCAATATTTGGTAACGTAACCAAAGAAAAATACGGGTCAAATATTTTTTGATGATCTATCTTTTGGACTAGTTTAATTTTTGAGTAAAATAGCCTATTGTGTCGACCATTCCGCCAATGTCAAAAGAGTAATGGAAAAGGAAGTGTGTTTATGTATATAATACTCGTAAGTATCGAAAACTAGTATTAAAATTAGTTAATGTTTTTAAAGTTAACGGAAATATTATGTACATGTTATAATCTAGTTTAAGAGACGACTATTTTTGGTACAATAGTTTTAAAACGACCAATTTACCTACTTTTAAAATTAGCAACCCGTTTTTACAAAATATGAAGTAGTGTACAAGACTATTGTAGTAAATTCATTAAGTATTTCATTAAAAATAGAACTAGAAAAAATGTTTATTTTTCAAAACTTAGTCATCATCAGCCTAAAATGTTCCCACTGCTGGAACACAGGCCTCCTCTCTGTGAGAGGGAGTGGGCCATAATCCACCACGCGGGCCCAGTGCGGGTTGGTAGATGTCACATGTCTTCGAATTTTTGGTTCTAGGACATGCCAGTTTCCTCACGATGTTTTCCTTCACCGTTTTTGAGAGCAGTGGTGATGAAATAAATTACACAAAGTAATGCGGCTGGCGGGGTTCGAACCCACGACCTACAACTCGTAAGTCGGGACCGATACTACTGAGCCACCACTGCTCTAAACTTTAACTGCGCAAAACTTAGTGAACAGTATTAATTGTTATTACGTAAAAAAACACATAATAAAGAATTAAATTTAAACAAAGATAATAATGAATGAACACTCACATACACACACATCAGTTAATTATTTTTTTTTGGGATTAAATATAATGACCACCATAAAATGCTTTGATACCCTTAGCTACTACACTTCAAATTGTATTCGAACACCAAATATAGTAAATGATCACCAAAATGGATAAATGGTCATTGGTCACCAAATCTAAAACTCGCTTTAGCAAGATTTCAGGGACACCCCGAAGTTCGGTTTGGTTAGGTTCCTTTAAACCTTGTACACAGAAATAGAAGCCCCGCGAAGCGGGGCTTCGTCGACCCTGCTTAGGTAGATTTTACCTGGTTATGACATATTTTAATGAACATATTTTGGTGCACATTCAGTATATTTGGTGGAACACAGGCAATTTTGGTGATCATTTACTACTTTTGGGTTGACAATGATTTATTTGGAGCCATTTTGATTAAATAGGATAGCGAAATGTTAAAACTTTGGTTATAATTTTACATTAAAATGCGGGTTTCATTTTGGTGATCATTTACTATTTTTGTCTGTTATATGTTACTATATCTGGTTGTAAGTTAAACATAAGCTTTTTTTTTTACAATAATACGAACTTTTGCGAAAATTCAGTGTACTTAACCATGTTATTATTAAAGTAGAAATCAGTCCAAACCACGGTTTGTAAAAATCAGATTTCTGTAATATCATAGAATAGAATAAGTAATTGTTTATTTGCACAGAAAGTAGGTACACTATCGAGGTTTTAATTTACGAATTGAGTGATCCACTTTCTGCCTTAACTACGGCATAAAAATATCAAAATATTAATAACGATTTTTTATCAAGATTAAGAAAAATATTAAAATAACAACTGTCGTTTGGTTTTAAAAACTGAAGTTAGTTATTAAATATTTACTAAAGCTTGATTCTTCGATATTTCTAAAATGTAGTTGTGATGACAATAAACACAATAGTAGTCTAATTATTAGAAGAGTAGGTAAATTGTATACTTTGCGGGGATTTACATGAAAATGTAAATTAATAACGTAAGTAGAGCTAGGAAGTCCTCATCTTTTATGAACTGATTCATATAAATGAAACCTTACAATATATATGTATAAGGTTATGCAGTTATATCATTCAAGTTATTAGAAAACCCTGATGGAAATCAATTTTTTTTTGCCCGGCCTGCGAATCTAACTCAAGACTACGACCATACGAACATATTCAAATCATCAAACTAGTCTTCCCATCGTTTGTGGAGCGGAAGGGACTACTCATACTGACTAAAATATTGACCCTGTTCCTTCGGTTGCCCTTTGCGTTCCAGGACTACAGTGCCCTTGTAAGGTCATTGAGACTTAAATAAAGATATACATATTAAGTAGGGAGTTTGCAGAATAATCTGATAAAAAAATTAAGTCCAACCGCAAGAAGTTTCACGTCAAGTGAAGTCATTAAAAGTAGTCGTTTTCGTAAAAAGCCAGTGACCTGCGCGTGAGTCGACGCATAAACTTGTTTATGTAACGAGAAAGGAACATAAATTGCCATGTTGATGACGTGAAAATAAAATCTTGTACCGTGCACTTATTTCAGATAGACTTATTGGTGACACTATCATGAAGATCTGTAAAAGCCTGAAGGTGTGAAATCTTCAGGCTTCAGGTAAAGTATGTGGTTCCGGTAGTCTCTGGACGGCGCTGGCATACAGAGAGCAACTTTAGGGACAGAGTGGTTTTTAGTCAGTCTAGCTAATCCCTTGCTCTACATCCAGAGTTCCAAGACTCATTTAATAGTTTTCCACGCCAAAAAATATTTACATACTTTCTTATGTAAGTAATATAGAACGTGTATTAACTATACCGAATTATAATGCGTGATTCAGTTCATCGTACTAAACAACTTTCTTCACAACAAAAACATCATTATAATCGCATAAAAATACCTGTTGTCCCAAACAAAACGATTATACAGCTGATATTTTTTTCTTCTACAGATAATTACTTATAAATAGAACTTGTGAAAATCAATACATTACACATACAAATGAATAGTTAATTGGTATCTACAAAACACACATTACAATCAGCAACCTTTTCATTTTTAGTGATTACAATACAAAGTGAAAGTAATTACACAATTAAAACAATTACGAACAACTACCTCTATATTAAAACACTAAAACATCAACAATTAATACATAAAAATGGATAATTTGTAGAAAAAAACATTTCGAATTCGGAATCGACAGACATTTTATCACTCAACTTTCCCTCACGCTATAAAAGTGACACGCAAGGTGACGTCACACCGACCTGCGCGTACGCACATCTGTTCAATATCATCAACATTCCTGCTAATCGTGATTAAATACACGCCAATCGAGTCAATTAGACATGTTTTAGTCTATACCCAGCGTATTGACCGCAAAGCATACAGGGTGTTAGGTTAAACGAAGCATAGACCTAAGGTTAAACGAAGCATATTTTATACCTTAAGTTAAACGGACCGCATGTGTACCTACTCGTAGTTAATGGCACTATTTTCTTTTAAGAGCGTATATTCCGAAAGCTGGCAACGTCGCAAATGGTTGTCAAATATTAACAAGTTTTAATTAATTTAGCATTGTTACTGTATGAAAATAAGAAATATGGCTCTGTAGTGCACTAAAAAAATGATAAGGGAATACAATAATTAATATCGTAACACCGAATATACAGTTTTAGATGTAAAAAAAGCATTTGGAAGCCTTCCAAATGCCTTTTATACACCTGAAACGGTTACAACATCAAATTCAGTGTTTTAATTGCATTCCTATATCATTTTTTTAGTGCACTACAGAGCGATATTTCTGGTTTTCATACAGAAAATTTGCCAAATTAATTAAAACTTGTAAATATTTGACAGCTTTTTGCGACTATGCCAACTTTCAGAATATGCAGCCTTAACCCTTGCCTACTAAGAATTGCTACTGAGTGACAGGTGTGTTAATAAAAGTCACAAACACAAATAGTCAGACCAAGAACAAAAACTACTCTTGTAAGTAATTACCATAACATAAGTAATATTCGTAAATACGAAAGGCTAAAGTCGTTGCGTTGTTTGTCGTACCTACCAAAGTATATTGTACCTAAATGTAATAATGTATATGGAGCACGGACGTGGGAATGCATGCTGCCATCTTACATGAATGAATTACCGCTTGAGACCTGTAATGCACTTAATGCAAAGAACTGCTCTAAAGTACTGAAGAGATACTTTCTAGATTGTGAGCCGATCTAGAAAGTGTCTCTTTAAGTGACGTCTTAATATTTGTGTACAAATTATAAACCGTTAATCTGTAAACGTTATGTTATGGCACCGAGTTGCTGTGTCTGCCCATTCCGCTGTTAAACCCGCGATGGTTTTTGCGGTATGTTGTATTTGAACAAAATGTATTTGTAAATATTATTAGAATAAAAAAAAAGTCATACAAATATTTGATCCGTACGGGAATCGAACATAGAAATGACTGTTTGCCTTTGGCTTCTCCCCATGACTTCCTGTTTATTATCCAAATAATAATTACCGCTGGACCAGTAATTTTCTCCAGTCAAAATAAAAAAAAAATCTGGTGCGCCACACATTCATAACTCAACTAAAGAGAAGGAAATAACAGCTTAGAGATTAGCTAATTATTTTAGTTTTTCATACTTTATCTTTTTATTTACGTTGCCTCACACAAGAAATTTCTCCTGTATCGTGGGTGCGTTAACAAATATATAAACTCATACACACAAACGCCCAGAACAACTACTTGTAGATCATACAAATATTTGCTCTGTGCGGGAATCGAACCCGGGACACCCAGCGCCGCAGTCCAATCGTTCAACCACTGCGCGTCAAATAATCTAAAATCTAAACTATTTCCCTTATTTTACCAATCACCCTGTATACTACGCTTAGTAACCGCAAGGTATATGCGGCACATGTGCCCACTTTTGACAGTTTAAAAATAACCAGACGGCTATTTAGGTTACGCACTATCTGCTGTAGGTACAATCTGTCACGTAAGTACCTATGGCTGGAGTACTTCCTACTAAAATAGATATTAATGACTGTATAACAAGCGCATAGGCATTCGGAGATAATTTTGGTGTTTCAATAATAGATGTTATTTACTGTGTTCAAACTACTGTTAGTTACGATTACAGTAACTATTTCGCTACCGGTTTTTTTTAAATGGGCGTTTTTTTTTAAACTAAAGTATTTCAGTAAGTTATATTGTACACAATTAGTCAATTTATTAAACATCTTTATCATCATTAAAATCTAAAAGGCAATTAAACCATTTGGAAAAAATAATCATAATCATCATCAAAATAAAAAAATGTAAAAAAACAAAATACAAATAAAGGCAAACGCTTCACTTTGTTCATTGATGAATTCTTCACGCGTACTTCACGATTATTCGAAGCCTGGAAGCCAGGATTACTACGCTTAAAGTTTCCTCTTCTTCTCCATCTTAACCCGCCGACCGAAGAGTGGGAGAACTAGGGAACAACTGAGATACCACCAGCTGTGTTCACTCCGCACTAATTCCCGAGAGAGCACAGCGTGGCACCCGGTCGTTCGATAGCCCGCTGCTCAACATTTTCAATATTCTTCTTATTTCATTTCCATACTATTTTTCTTCACTTCCAAGTATCTCTTCATTTCAAAGCAGCTCAAAATTCTATTTAATAAAAATGTGTATCAGCGCCATCTGTGTTGAAACGCGGGAAACAAGCGACGTCAAGTGAATCAACCGATAGGTCGGTGTGCACCATTCCTTAGGGCGGAACTTGCGTTAGTTCCGCGCGTTGTACCTAGATGGCACTGATACTGTTTACAATATGTTATTGAGATAAAATGACTTAATCTGAAGTTTTCCACAAACCCATAATCGCTTAAAAAATTGCAGGAACAATAGAAAATGCACTTAAACATGTTTCACTTGTACAAGGTTTCATAGTCAGTGAAATACATAAATAATTTAAATACATATAAAAACAACATAATAAGCAACTTGTCATAGATAACTTATTATTTGATTAATAGCAATATGTTAGTGATTGTTTAGAGTTGATTAACAAATAATACCGACTTAAATCTACTAACTACATAGACACAATCCTAACCGAAAGATTGCTCGTCCTAGTACTTTAAAATAATAATTTAAAACCTTCAAATACCTACCTAATTGGTCTCACTCACAGAATATCGTGTTTCGAAAGGGTAAGTTGAATATGAGCAATAATTTGATTTGGAAGTCGATATCACCCTTCTGAAGAGAGGGGTCTCACCAACCCTCGTCTCTTCTCTTGCCCTCCACGTGCCAACCTTGACCTTGAGTGAGACTCACACACACAACTGCACTTGTTGCACAAATACAAATAAAGTACCTACGTTCTTGTTTGGTTGGAAGGCATCTCTCGCGAAAACTTCGAACTTAACTGATTTTTCCTGTTGGAAAATTGCTGAGTCTGATGGAATGTTACAAAAAATGACATAGGTATTGAATTTTTCCTTGTCCATAAAGGAGACTTTTAGTTGACAGACTATCTTTAGTTTACATAGTACGTAGTTTTTGTATACATAGTTCTATTTACTTATCAATAGTATTTTTTCAGTAAGAGTGAGTGGGTACAGGTATCTGCGTATTTAAGGTATTTGCTCGTTTTTCACTAACTATTAAGCATTATCGATGGATGACGCTCTTTTAAACCCCTTTTTTTCCTCTCACAGGGAAATCTAGGGTATGTAGGGTGTGTGCTGGTTAAGCTGTGTTGTGCCTTGTATGAGCACAAGTTTACAAAGGTAGTTGCGCGTATTCATCCAGGGAGAATTCGCATTCGGTTTTCTTTTTGTCAGTACGTATAAATCCATTCGCCTATATTGGGTGTAAGGGACAGCCCTCCACAAACTTTCAGGGCTTGCTCAGTAGACGAAACTGAACAATCTTCCACTATTTTTTTTTTTTAATCAGCCTCACCATTACAGAGCAGGCCCTGAAAGTTTGTGGAGGGCTGTCCCTTACACCCTGTATGTTACACGCAAAATTAAACGCTTCTCTGAAATTACTCTAGGACCCTTCAATCAATGATCTTGATCGAAGCGAGGACCGATTTCATTTTTGCAGCAGTATTATTATTGGAATAGTTAAGATTAACTAAGAAATATTTTGAGTTCTTTTAACTGTGCAGACCCTGGAACATCTACTTCTAAAATATTAGGCAAACTTATCTGAAATTACCTAATATTTTCTTTATTTCTAAATTTATCTTTATTTTGTGTGGTATACGTGTAAGTGGTGGTGGTAAGTGTATCTAATTTAACCCCGAACTGTAAATTAGCGGAATGTATATTATATGTATAAAATATTTTCAAGTAACGTTTAGATATAGGTATATAAACCACATAGCAATAATACTACGGCAATGAGAACACTTATATGTACACATATTTTTTTGCGTTCGATTGTTTTTTGTGATCATATCAAGTTTTGTCATCCGGTTTGGACGTTATATACTCGAATGGACCTGTACTGTATTTGTTTAGGTATTTTTCTAAACTGGTAGTGATTCATACATGTATCTTATCTAAACTCTTAAATTAAAACAACCTTAATGCCCCTTTTCACACTAGACGACTTGATTTCGGCTCAACTGATTATAGCTGCACAGGTGTAATTTAAACTCTAGCTACGTAGCACAGAGATGAAATTTCAACATTGCAATTGAAGCCATTAAATGTGTCTCATCTGGCCCCTATTAATTAGAGGTTAATCATAAAGGTGTTTGGTTAGTATTTACTGAGATTTAATGTGTGGTTGATTCGTTATACGAACGGAAGTCGATTTTAGTAATGACTATTATTTTAATAATTTAGTAATCATTCTTTTTAAACTGCCTTAGGTAGGTATGGTATTTTAATATTATTTTTGTAGCAGAATAACATACCTAAAAGATAAAAATAAATTATATGACTCATCATAAGGTCATCTGTGCAATGACATTGGATATTTGAATTGAGAGCAAATCAATATGTTGATGCTTTATTATGGATTATTTAATGAAAAGATAAAAAACCTGTTTTTAATTTAAAAAATGCTGTTTTTTACAAAATATGTAATACAAAGACGCTCATATCACTCATACTATGTAACCGTTGTTAATTTTTTCATTACTCTATTTAAGAAAATTAAAATAATTATGTTTTTGTTATCTATGTCCTACTAACTGAACTGTTGATCGGATCGTGATGTACCTAATTTTGGTGGGTGCTTCTGTGTGTATCCGCGAAGATTCCTGGCCCAAAATAATAATTTTTTATTTTGAATTATTACTTTATAATAAATTCTTGAAGTTCGCAGACTTCGCAGTCAACGTGGTGGCACATGACTGACGATATATTTCGCGCATGCGCCGTTTATATTATCACTTATAACAAGTACTTACAATACAGCATAATATATTAAACTATATCTCACCTACACGTGTGGGTGTAAATATTATCATCTATTATAACGCGATAAGCTTGAATGGATTCATAAATATGCTTTTTAATAGTGCATAATTTTCTTATATACCATGGTGTTTAATGAAGGTCGCTATTATAAGTGTATATACAAAGGTAAATCAGTTGTATTGTGTTGTGTTTTTATTATTTTTTAGCGACAGGTTCGTCTTTGACCTTTGCCTTTACATTCCCTGATGATAAGGTAAGATGTGGTTGCTGGTGAAACACGCTTGCTTAGAAGGAACCTATTCACTCTGTATTTGAAGACCCCAAGGTTATAGCAGTTATAAGTCAGGATATATATCAATGAGAGAGAATTCCACTTCCTAGCTGTGAGCAAAATACAAAAAAATGTATGTAAACGCTTTGTAAGCCAGGATGACAAAAAATAACGAAGAAAAATAACTATAAATACGAAATTCCAAGATTTTTTTAAAGGTAGGTTCGCGTTTGACCATAATTTCGCCTAATGTGAAGATGTGGTCGACGGTAAGCACGCTTGCCTAGAAGCAACCAGTACCCTTAGCACGAATTTTCACTCTTCTACTTTACAGCGTCTTTCCAGTATTTACAGTGTTTCTTGTATGGAAAAATGGAACAGCGCCTCTGGTGTGCGAAGAAGGAACTAGTTTTTTCCTTGAAAATTGTCAATTTGAAATTGTCGTTCCAGTTTACGTTACGTCTCAAATACTGAAAACTCGTGCTAAGGGTACTGTTCTCTCTTGACTTGAAGACCCCAAGCTATAACTGCCAGTTATAGCTGTCGGGAAAACAGAATTACATTTTACTGCGTGATATTTAAAACGTAGATAAATGGTTTAAAAGCTATGTAAAACAATAGAGAAAAACTTTGTGTTTTTAATTTTAAACAAATGTATAGGATGTAGGTTTGTGCCTAAATATATCTAATTGGAAGGGGTGGTATTCTCACCCCTTCGGTTCCCGGCTTGTTAATTAAATTGGGGGTTGTGAATTGGAAACTTTTGTTTGTCTCCACTGACCGGATGGATAGATTACGATGCAGTATTTGTGCTTTACAAAAAAAAAACATGTTTAATTTACGTAGGTAGCATATTTTTGTGTAGTACAATTATCAAATGACCTGGATGCAGCGAAAGAAACTTTCAGACTCTTATGCGCTGAAAATCGAACTCGTTCTTTCGGTTTGCGTTCCAGAGCCACGACAGTACCGCGACCACGTCAGGTTTAATTTAGGTACCTTAGTTATCTACCTATTGGACTGTTAATAATGAAAAGCTTTTATGATTTCAATAATACCTACTACATAAATGATAAACACATTAAAAATAGTTTGTGATCACTAGAATAAATAGTTTTTTTTTTTTTAAATTGGACTTTATCGAGAAAAAATCTTTGATTTGTGTGTATTCTTTAGAAAGAAACACCCCGTAATAAAAATCTAAAAAGAAGAAGAAATCATAATATAATATTATATCGTAACAAAAAAGATTGATTTTTCAAAGTGATCGCAAAGTTTTTTTGATGACTGTATATGTAAGTTTCTATATACTTACCTATGTATTATACTTATATTTCATTTTTCAAAATCACCTGTGCCCTTTGGGTACTGACAGGAGAAATACAAGTTATCAAGAACATGCACAAAAAAAAAGATAAAGTATAGTATAATAAAAATAAACATTGTGATACTTTTTGTTTATAGGTATCTCGACTCAAAATCTAATTTCATTTACGACCCGAAAAGATACACAATTCATAGCGTCACGTCGTGTCTCGCTGTGAGCTGACCCTAAAAATATATAGGTAAACCGCAAATAGTCATCCTAAGTTGCGCCACAATATCCTATTCTTACTCACAATATGGCTACCAACTGTCTATAAAGTACTCTTTATAGACATAATTATATATTTATGTAAATAAGGTCCCCTTTGATCTAGCTATATGTAGGTATACCAAAATGTATATAAGTATAGGTATAAATCGTAGATAAGTGTGATAAATATCGCACGAAACACTGAGTCACTGTTCACATTGCATCTAATCTGTAAGTGTTGTATAATCAAACAGGTTTAAATAGTGTCCTATTATAATTTATAATGGAAATACTTTATGTCGATATTGATTTCGATACCTCAATAATATAAAACTTACATAAAACGATTAGTTTTTTTATGACACTTGTTTTGCTTTTATCATTTTTTTGTACCTTAGGTGACAAATAAGCGTCGAACTTTCTCACGCCTCTAATGAGGGTGTAAAAAAGTAGTTTTTTTATTACAAATTTTTTACTAATATTTTATGTATTATAATTATTTGTCGCCGATTGTATTCCATGGTAATTACGATCACGATATATTTTGTGGAATGTTTCTTAGTAATTCATAATTTCCGAGAACAACAAGAATATAATAAATAATCTTACCTGAACTGTTCAGCATGCCAGTTCTTCTACATCGGATTCAGCCCGCAGATCGCCAATGTCTTACTTCACCTGAAAATTAAAGAAAATGTCTTTAATTTTAACATAGGTAACATCATGCCTAGAATACTGGAAGCTTTTTTTTCGAAGGTGGAGCGCGTCATACTGACAAATATCCACGGTATTCCAGAAATAACCCTTTACGTTCCATGGTCAAGATTCCTGTTTAAACAGACCCGCGACCCTCGAAGGTTTAACCTTTATCTGCCTAAGCAAAAGATACATAATAGTACACACAAATTTCTCCAATTATGTGTAAGTGCAATTTAATAGGGGCCCAGTGTCATCTACAAAATTGTTGTGCCCGTTACAAAATCTGAGCTGAATAAAATAAAGATACCTACTGAGAAATATTCCTTTCAGAAAACCCAATAAAATTCGACCTAGGAAACGAAACAGGGACTTTATAGTTAGCAGTCGCGCTTGCAACCACTAGACCAGCGAGACTTAGCCCAAAAAAAACATTCTACCGTTCAACAAGTCTACTTTCTATCAATCTTTTGATAAAGAAGTGTTAGTAATTAATTATATCAAATAGATACGTCGCTTATAGACGCTACGTAGCACGATAGGTCAAAATTGATAAGAAATGGCTAATATTGCTCCAATGTAACGTAATTAAAATGATAAAGGCGCTTTAATTAATCCATATTATGTTTATGGCGACATAGGTAAGCAAATGATGCAGTTTTATATTGTAAGTAAGTAATAGACAGTTTAGTAATGTTTTTATATCTTGTAGATGAAGCGCCTTCAAAAGCATGTATCATCAAAATTATCCCACGGAAACGTATACGATTCTTCTTCGTTATGTCGATGATTCCGATGATGAAAATTAAGTGAGTTTCGAACAAAATTCTGCCACATTTTGTTGGTGGTGGCCTCGGACAGGTCCCTTAGAGACCAGGTTATCAAAATTACTCAAAGTACAAGTGAGGAGGTGGGCCATCGTTGGTGATGAGGCTCCTCAGTCGCACCTTTCTTCATCATTCGATAAAAAGAATGTTATAGGTATGTGAATCCAAGTTTTAACTATCTGTGTTCCAAATTTCATTCAAACCTGTTAAGTAGTTTTTGTGTGAACGTGTAACAAACACCAATGAATCGCCGATCTACGAGTATCCTCACATACTTTGTTTTTCATAATTTAGTTACAATTTTGATTTTTTTTTCGAATGGAACCCTGTCGTTGTTTTGATGGGACATTGGATAAAAGCAATGTAACAAAAAGTTTTAAAAAAATATGTTAATGGAAATTTTCCTTTTTTTTTCCAAATAATTTGTATGCACAATGATGAGCACGGGTTATGTAGCTGTTAAAGATGTGTAGCTTCGAGACTCGCAAAGGAGCAATGACGATACCTGGGAATTCCCATGGACATATTTTAATAGCTATGCTGTCCTATCAAATATTAAGAAGATAACTTAGCGCTGTCACGAGCATCGTAATTCTACGAAATTTATAACAAACACTGCCATTCCTAGAACAACTGCCCTTTTCTATAAAATTGTCTATGCCTAATATCTAGTTATGTGACATCCGTTTCCTGCAATGCTATTGTCTATACATCAATTCCAAACTCGAATGTGAATCCCTGATGGGCCTCAGTGATTAAAAAAAAATAACAATTTAAAAACAAGCAATTTCCTCGAATTGGGATTTGTTATTTGAATCGAGATTCAAAACAAAATACCTAGAATAGTGATATGGTTCCATTTTTTTTTATCATCTGCTTATCCATCGACAAGTGCCTGTGTACGAACCTCTATGGGTTTGTATTCCGATAGTTGCTTGGATACCGAAGTCTTAAGGTATCGGAGAATTGCGTTGCCTTGTGTACGAAGGGGTTTAGCCTTTTCCTAACCATGTTGACTTGTTGAAGTCGGCTTCCAGTTGAACCGAATGCAGCTGAATATCAGTATTTTACATGGAGCGACTGCCTGTCTGACCTCCACAACCCAGTAACTGGATACCCAGTTACTGGGTTGTGTAGTCTTATCAAGGGGTATTGTATACACGATACCCCTTGATAAGACTGGTTGTCAGAGTTTCGAGCTTCTGAATAACAGCTTTATGTGCTTTCCGAGGCTCGGAGGAAACTCACTATGATACATGTTGTTTTGATACATGTTGTTGATGATCTTTACCATAGCCACGCACCTAGTTTACGTCAGCTCCATAAACTTTAATAACAACCTTTATTGATTACCGAATTTTTTCAATGAATGTCCATTGAAAGAAATCGGTAATTACTGCATTAGGCAGGTATCTTGACGAATTTGACGGCACAGTGGCTTAGTGGGGCAACGTTTTACCATAAGTGTTGAATGGGTTTGTAAAATCGTCAAATGAGTCCTCGGACTCTGGGTGAACCGCTCTACTCAGGGCGGGTAAACAACTTGTGATTTATAGTAAAGTATTGCTTATATGTATAACAAGCAGCCCCGGCTTCGCTCGGGACCAAAAAAGAAGTGCGCTTACTGTACAACAATAGGTAACGTGAGTATTTTTATTTTGCCAAAAAATCTTTTTTTTTTGGTGTACAAATCATCAGGCGTGTCCCTAGTTTTAATGGCAGGGACTGTCAGACTCGTACTGGCTAAAATAAACCGTGTTTTTTCAATTGCCCTTTACGTACCAGGGTCACAGTTACTTGTTACGGACAGTTCCGCAACTACGAGCAAAGCAAGAGCATGCATTCTAAAAGATTTTAAAATGGAAATTCCCGCAGTGCAGGACACAGAATATGTAACAAATTCAAAGAGGAAAATTAGTCTTACGGCTCTTTAACTAATTCCAAGACAAAACATTGATCATGTTCACATTTTTGTCCATTGGGAAACCCACTTTTGTTCAGTACCCTTAGCACGTGTTTTCAGTATTTGAGACGTAAAGTAAACTGGCACTTTGACAATTTCAAATTGACAATTTTCAAGGAAAAAATTAGTTCCTTCTTCGCACACCAGAGGCGCTGTTCCATTTTTTCATACAATAAACGCTGTAAATACTGGGAAGACGCTGTAAAGTAAAAGAGTGAAAACTCGTGCTAAGGGTACTGCAGTTAACTTTGATGGACTGACATGGATTGAGTGATATGGTTGATATGCTGCTGTCATTATAACAACATCATGCCTGTATTCCATAAGGGCTATGCAAAAACTAATTAAGAGTCTCACTGAAACGCTGATACTGGAAAGACGCTGTAAACTAGTGAAAACTCGTGTTACGAGTGTAAGTATTTACAGCGTTTCTTGTATGGAAAAATGGAACAGCGCCTCTGGCGTGCGAAGAAGGAACTAATTTTTTCCTTGTTTGTCAATTTGAAAATGTCAAAGTTCCAGTTTACGTCAGAATAACTAAAAACTTATGATAAGGCCTCTGATTCAGTAGATCATCCTGCTCACAGACGAATTTTTCTTTCCACAATAAAACTTTATACGCCAAGTATAATTTCCGTAGTTTTCCTTAGGTCCATTTAGGCATAGGCGGAGACCTCTCGCGCCCGGCATTGGTTGCGGCCATGCTGCGGGGCGAGACGGAGTGGGAAGCGGTCTGCTCCTTCTGCGAGGCAGTAATGCTCGTGAAGGAGGCGGGCCGTGAGCGAGAGAGGACAGCGTCCTCCCTCCGCCCCAACCGCAGTGGTAGGCGCCCGCGGCGTCGGACGTCAGCAGATGATCTCCGGCCACCGTAGGCGCGGGCATGCGGGCGGCGAGTAAAGGGTAACTCGCTGCCCGACCAAGGACCATGCCCGGGTCGACGGCGCGTTGTGTCCCACGCGCGCCTCAAAGAGCGTCAGCATAATGACGGGGCCCCCCTCTCAGAGGGCCAAAGCCTGCCGGGGTCGCGGGATTATTTCCTTACCGTGACCCCGGAACGTAACAGAGTCCCTCCCGCCCTGTCCGGGGTTGGAGGACTCATTTGATGATTTTACCACGCTAAAAAAAAAAAAAAGGTCCATTTAGGCACTTATACGTAAAACGCACAAATTCAGTTTTATCACCAAATCCAATCATTGTAAAAAACAAGCGGCCTGAAATATAACCAAACTTCAGTTTTACATGTAAATTATTTAAATTACTATACCATTGCTAACACAAATCACCTTGCAGGAAGTCTACGTTTGTCTCTTTACAACAACTTTACTGTCAGTTATACTAGCGTGCAATTTACACACTCCACACGAAGCCGCCAGCCTCTTCAGCAACCACTTACATAAAACGAGCTAATGAGCTGTAACAACTGAAAAACAGAGATGTTCTGTTATCATATCTGTACTAACTTATTCATATTTTAAGGAAGTAGGAACTCAACTAAAAAAAACTGGATAAAGAATCAGCATTGACATCCAATGTAGCAATGCTTCCTTGTCTTTTTTTTTGGGCGTTAAAGTCATCTAATGAATTCTCTCGCCCTGACTGAAGGGACTGTTCACTGAGTAAAATTCCAACCTGTTCTTTCAGTTACCCTTTGCGTTCCAGGGTCACGGCTACCTTAACAGATGTTTCTCCTCCGCGTTCGGGGCAGTTTTTCCATCGTCAAAGATATGAAGGAATTTTTAAGAGAGCCTGTAATTCTTTAACCCATTTTATAAAAAAAAATCGATTTGTTTAATCTGAGATTTAAAGTTTCAAATAAAGAGTACATACGCTCAACGATTGTAAAACGAACCATGGCCATGGCATAGTCAACATGTTCAAAATCCTTGAGGTGTTTTGTAGCGTAGCAAACAAAAGCTGAGTCATGCGGCCATGCTGTGACGTCGGTGACCACGCCGGCCATTTGTTTAGTATCCACGAAATAATTTGGTGACGTAATGTAAACAGATAATACTACTTCATGATTTATTATATTCGTGGATCTCAAAGGTCGCGCTAGATCACAAGATCACGCTAGATCACAAGATCACGCTAGATCACAGGATCGCGTTAGATCACAGGATCGCGTTAGATCACAGGATCGCGTTAGATCACAGAATCGCGCTGGATGTAAGCCGCTTCCACCAAATCCTATTGGATCTCTATGAGGCGGCCTATGTTCAGCGGTGGACGTCCAACGGCTGATATGCTGATGGTTTTTGGTGGTTGTAAGTCATGCCGCATGTACAGCAACTGTGCAAAAACTTCCAAGCAAGGGGTTGATGACGACGGAAGGAGATGAAGACCTCGACACCGGAACAGAAAGAAATGGAACCATGACTTACAGTCTAAGTTGGCATCTAAGTTTTAGACGCTAAACTAAGAGAACAGAAGGTGGTTCAAGAAAAAAAGGAATTGAAGGACCTAAAAGAGCGGCTTCTTGCCTCATTGCATTGGTGATGTGTTATGAAAAAAGTTTTCTGTATTTGGTTCAATACAATAAAATGGTGAATCTGAAAGCAATCTGGAGTCTTGACTCAGCAAGTATTTAAATTGATTGTAAATTATTTCCAAACCAAAAAAAATGTTGATGATACAGTAGGTACAGCAGCATCTTATAATACTTCTTAGAATTTTAGAAGGAACTAATCAAAGTCACACGCTATAGCAAAAACAAAGTTTAGAAATCTTGTTGTTGATGATGGTGTCAATCCTCCGTAATTAACTAATTACTTAACTAATCACGTTGAAAGAAAAGTTAGTCACTACGCACTAAAGCCGAGGAACTCAATCAACCCTTATGTTAAATGGTTGAGTTCACAGTTTCAAAAGGAAGCCTGGTTTGTAAAAGGATTTTCATTTCGGTTACACGTGAATCGAGCTTGCTCGTGTACACGATATTCAAAACTTCTCAGTTTCAATTAACAAAATAATTAAAATTAAATTCTGCGTCAACACTGTTGAGGAGATACTCTGTCGACCCGAGGTCCGGAAGTTCCAAAAGGGCATTTATTATTTCCAACTGTAAGCAAATTCTCCTGCTAAATATAGATCTCGTGATCGGCACGGGCTCTAGGTTCTGCGTCATCAGCCCACGTTGAGGGAGGCTTGCGGTAGATGGCGCGGGAGGGGGGGCGAGAGGGGGAGACGCTCGTCTTCCAACAAGGACGGCGCATGCGCGGAAACAGCGCCTACACTGAATAATGTCAAAGGGCATCCCGGGAAGCCTGGATACCTAGGGCGTCACACAGGCTATATTAATTAAACACTATCTAGGTCGGTTTCATATTTTTTATGCAGATAAAGTGGTATGTAGGTGGACACGTCTACTCGCGCGAATATTTTATTATAAATGTACATAAATAAACTTATGTGAACAAGGCACGTGTAACCTATACATATAAGCACAATAATCATATTTTAATAAATACAATACAATTTGTTTTCAAGACAAAATTGAATGGCTGAGACAATAGATATTTGGAATAGTGACAGTGAACAGAATTGAATAAAGAGGTAAACGGTACTAAAAACTAAGAATGAATTGGAACAAGATCATGTGAATGAAACAGACAGGCGGTAAACTATGGCAAATATACAAGAAGATATACAACAAAAGGAAACGCCAGACTAACATAACGCAGATGCTACGCTGAACAGTGTAAACATCTAGATCTTTACAATAATAACGCTAATCAAATCAATTAATATTATTAATACAGCAACTGACAAAAAGGAAGAAGACTAAAATTGGTTATCTTCATAGAAGAAATAAAATAAATCAGGAATATCGCGAAGTACTATGGAGCGAATAACGACAAAGAAGTAAAATACGAATGAACAGCAAGTAATTTATTTATTAAAACACTACAATACTCGCTTAAAATATGATAACATGAGATATATAGTACCTACATAACACAAACAGCTAGTCAGCATGTATAATTGTGGAGAACAAGTCAATTGTGGTAATTAATAATATGAGACACATAGTGACCCTGAATGGACATCCGATACTCTTAAGAGCTGCGGTCTTTATCTTAAGGACGCTAATGAACTACCAGATGACTGTGTGTCTTCATTGTCATCGGATACTATGTCATTGGCTTAAAGTACTAGAGTAATATGTTTTTTTTTGTCTTGATTATCATTCTGAAAAATAACGTCTCCTGGGTTTCTTGTAGTAAACAATCCATCTTATTGTTAAACCTTGATACAATTTTAAGAACTGCAGCTGTATGTAGATAGCAGCTTGAGATTTTCCAGGAACGATTAGTCCCCACCCATCAGCATCAATGAAATCTGAATTTAGATCATATTTATATTATTATTAACGAACAAAGGAGTCTGTACAAGCTAACTAACGAAGTAACGACTATTTGAAAACAATGCTGTGAATTCAAGGCATATATTTAACGTGTTCAACAAAAACAAATTATGTCTACCTCAAAAATGATTTTTTACTCAAGTTACAACAATGTCGCTCGTCTCTGCGCGTCATTATTCTCATCAAGGTTTGAATAAAGTCACAGAGAACGTATTGAAGGGCAAACACATTGCGGACTGACTGTGTGTTTAATAAGATCAAAAGAAGGATTGGTGAAACGAACGGGTTTATTGGTCTTGTTATGATTTCGGTCGTATTCATCCTCTGCATCACCTGCGTTCATAACGTGTATTTCTTCATATATGTTAGTAACTATCTCGAATTTATAAGTATGCTGGAATGGAGCCGGTATTTTTCTATTTTGATCAACAATTTAGTGCATAACTCTACCAATATAAATATCATCGCGTACTCGGATATTTATAACTATCAAATGCTACGTGCTTCAAGAAAGTACAGCTAGTGGATATATTATCGCTCCTCAGCTATTCAAACATTTAAATACACTTGGAATTGTTAAGAATGGTTTGTTTTGCACAAGTGTATTATGTAGAATTGTTTCCCATTAGTGAAATCTCCACCTTAGTATAAACTAACTCGTAGGTGTATAAATGTCGATCTGGCATGATTTTGAAACTGATGTCAATCTTAATTGTACAATCCTTCTTAATCTGATGAAACTGCTCCCCAGAATGCTGTGCCATGCAATGAATTTTTGATGTCCCTTTTCGTATTTATATCTTTGTACATGAGTACTTATCTCTTTGTACTCGTATGCATCATACGGCTCTGACAGTGCATCCAAATCTACAGTGCCAACAAAAATAAACCAGAATGAACATCCCATTTAGAGGCAAAAATCCCAGTCATAAAGATAAACAGGAATGATAAAACAAATTAGCATTGTCATCCTATGATACGTCGGCCTACCGCGCCTAGGGGAACATCTGACAAATGCACACAAAGGTCAAATTCCCGTCGGTTGCCATTACGACTCCATAAAACGTTCTGTTTTAAATTGCAAGCAAACGTGCAGACGAGTAAAACAGAAATAAATAAGCAAGTCTGCGCTGGCAGCGCTGTTGCTAGGCGCGCTCAAGGTCTGCGCGGCCCTGGCCGTGCCCCCCTCGTACCCTCTGCCCTTCCCCCGAGCATGTGCACCGCTCAAGCTGCATTCGCCAACACACACACGCCTGAGCACACATACACACAAATGGCGCACCAATACACTCACAATCTACATCGATACGCTGCACGTGTAAGCTTAGAAAGGGTTCGCGTTAGTGAGCGTGTCGTACACACACGACGCTTGATTAATGATGGTGGATATTCTTAGTTTTGTATACAACACACATACAACTAGGCTCCATGTGTTTGTGTACATAGTGTACGCTCCATATGAACTAAATGTGGAAACTGCTGGCTTACGTGACATCCGCGGAATGTATCTTCCGTCAAACTGATTTTTCGCGTGTACCACGTGCTTCTTCGAAAATTTTCTAGGTCAAGATTCCGAATTTTTTAGAGATTTAGCACATTAATAAGCATGGACATGACAGTAAATCTAATAGTAAAGATTTATGAAAGAGAAAAATAATCATAAAGATAAAGACCACGTCCAGTCACTTCATTGCAATTATGCACCAACACCCATTTTTCTTTTCAGTTGGCATGTGAACATAATGCTGTAACAAATCACGACATGCTATATTTTTGATTTGTACTAAATTTTTTCCCATATTCAAATTTATTTTGAACAGTCCGTAGTATTAGAAGTTTTTCATTTTCCCACGGAAGCCCGGAAGTTGTATTGGTTCCAAGTGTCTGTGCATTGTAGAGAAACGATGACGAAGAAACATTGTGTGTTATATTATATCGCAACCAATGGACCAATGCCAGAATTAAGTGACGAAATGAGTTTTTTTTACGTAATAAAATTATACGTACGATGATAATGACTGTTACTACTTGGCTTTGGCACGAATTTATAATGATCTGAAATTATTTTTCCATCTTATGCCCTTGACTTATCCAAGATGACGACAATTTTATCCGGAATAATTTTCTAAAATTGCTACATTATTTTCCTTAAGTGATTAAAAACTGACCGTTACATGTTGAAATGGATAAAATTGCAAAATAATAATAATTTGCAGTGAGTGGAAACCTTGCAGGCTAGCAAGATTGCACGTCGTGAAACGGTCTGTCTGTGCCATGACAATCCGACAGAACTCAGAATCCAATAAGAATGCAATCGTTTTGATTCTAACCCACTATACCCTTCCCCTTGCTCATTAAATTTAATAAGCTAAATCGTCTTCTTCTTTTTCCTCGCCTATTCCAGTTACGCGGGCTCGGCTTTTTTAATTCTTTGATGTTATCTGCAAGGCCAAGCTTTTGCATGTCCTTCCGGTCATCAAAGGCTTTATCCCTCATCCAGGTAGCACGCGGTCTACCTCTCTCTCTCTTTTTTGTAGCCATGGAAAGGCAATTTTTAACAATTTGATCATCGGGTCTTTACAACATTTCCGTACCACCGTAGCTTTTACTCAGTGGTCTTCTCTGTAATAGGTGTTACTTCAAAATTTCCCCTTCTTGTTCGTTAAGCATTTTTTGAACGTGACTCCATCCACCCAGCGCAACAAGAGGATTTCAGTGGCATGAAAATTTTGCTAATGTGTTTTCTTCCCATATTCCATAGAGTAAAATAAACTGAACCATGATAATTGATATTGATTAAAGGTATATATATTTTTTTGAGATGGTGTAGCAAAATATATTATATATATATTAATTATATATTCAAATACAAACATTGCTCTATGTAAACAACAAAGTCGTTATGCACGTCTTCAGAATGCACTCAAGACAAATCTGTTTGATTTTGGCAGACAAAATCTAATCCATCTACAATAGTCAAAAATGTTTTGACGTTGATGTACACATTGTCTAAGGGAAATTTCCCTTGTTATTTTATCTAGCTGCATCTCATAAGAAAGAAGGTATATTATTATTATAATTATTATTGAGTGAGTGTTGTTTTGTAAGATGAGCACGTGTCGTCAACATGCTTTGGCAAATTTCAATGTTTATGTATCGATGATGACAGTATGATACACACCGCTCCCACGTGTTATGTATTTTATCTATACTTACTTTTCTACGTCTTACAATGTGTTGACTTTAATGGATTTATTTCTTTTTAGCATAGCTATCTGTGTGCTTCATAACATATTTATATGAAGAGATTTTTAAGTTTTAGAATTGCCATGACGTACTGCTTCATCAGTTGCATTTGGCGTCCTACGCAAATACCAGTAGAATTCCAGAAGTTGTAAGAACCCGATAGAATTTTCTATAATTATGTTTACCTCGGATATTTATATCGCAAGATTAAACAAGTTTGAAAACATGAATATAACAATGTTATCGATGAGTATGATAAACTCGTGTTTGCTGTTATCAAATTTATTGTGGGTATGTTAGATATACCTGTCTCGCAATATATGAGCCAGCCTATTACCTGCTTCTGTTGTTGTAAATAAACAAATGGTCGGCCATCTTGGCCGCCATGTTGTCGATGAGACGTCAACGTGACGCGCGCAAGCGTCAGCTGATAGCGATACGTGATTCTCGACGCTGAACTCTAGTTGATGCAAATAAAATGTAACCACTCCGCTTCAAGCGTTGCTCAGCGATATGTCCGGTGGCAAAACGCACACCACTTCATCATAGATTCGATTTGCATTATGATCGATAGCTGCAGCTCGATCCGGTTTTAGATCCACAATAAAGAACAATAAAATGGGATTTGTATTGAATAGCACGTTTGTTTTGGAATTTAAATTCCACAGGCAACCTGAACGTTTCCTTGAATAATACTAAGTGCTGATTACTCATTCCTCGTGTTGCTTACTTTTATTTCAGGAATCTTTGAATCGACTGTTTTCTTTGATAAAATCCTTGACTGTAAAATAGAATCAGAAGTAAACGGTAATGACGAACGAGGAGACAGGCATGGTATTATTATTTGGCGGATTATTGTTATTCAGGCTTCGCGAGCGCGGGTTCAAGGCAAAGCCGCCATCAGCATGTGGGAGGCCCCTCTGTTTAGAATTATAATTTAACTATCAGTTTAATCTTGGTATCAAAAATCAATCTGAATTGTTGCAAATGTTTGGAGCAATGCTTTGTCCTTGTGATATTAGAAAATGCGTACCTAGAGTTTTATTTTTAAGTAAGTAGATTAGATATTTTTTTCCCTATTTCTTACAGTTTGGCAACATGTGTACAAAGTTTAATCGTGGTTACTTATTAACTGTAAAAAGGAATGTTGTTTGTGAACTCTTACTAACAAAATTGTTAAACACGTGTATTTATAAAGTTAAATCTCGGTTACTTATTAACTGTAACAGGAATGTTGTTTGTGAACTTTTTACTAACAAAATTGTAAATGATATCTTCAAGTCAGTACTTCATGACGTCATTGAGTTTTTGTTTGCTCCTGTTGTGTTCGCTGGTCATTTTTTAGATGCGTCAACTACTATAAATGGATTCTCAGCAATTATTTAGATACCAAGAAAAACCAATTCTTAGTTGTTCCAATTTAAGATAATTTTTGGAACGATTAATTTGATTACAGAGAGAATCGTAATCTAGTTGTTAGTGAAGATAATCGTTGAACTACATCCTGTAATAGACCTGCCAAAACAGGATGAGAATGCAGAACAAGATCATTTAATTAATTAATTAGAACTGTATCATAATTCTAATTATTTCTTAAATCTAAACACAAAATTCTGTGGCTACCTGTCTAAACAAACTCATTGAGGAAAACGTCCTCGATAAATTCGAACAATTGGGCATTCATTTTAAACAGTAATGATATTTATAGCATTCATTCTTATTTCGTCTTCAATTTTTATGCTTTCCATTATCACCAATATAGCTTTAAAAAAGCAAATGCGTACTTTAGTAAACAGGCTACCACTTTTGTAGAATCAATTTTTTAAGATTACGTTGTTGACCAACTATTTTTACTAATATTATGTTTTCATACCTGAATGAGAAATGAGTCGTACAAGATCAAATAAATTGAAGAAGTCGTAATAGTAAAGTGGATACTGTAAAATAACCGAGGGTTGACAAACATGAAGTAGAAGACGATTTTAACAGAAAACAGGATATAACCGACGTTGGTAATGTTTAGCTGAACGACAAGGTAAATAAAAAAAAATCTATTGACATTAATTAAACTATTTGATGGGTATGCTTATACAAAGTGAAAATAAGGATGCAAATGATTTAGCCAGAGTAGCAGCGTTATTTATTTTAATAGTGCATACACCTATACCAATAAGCTATAATAGTCGCGATGATCTGTCAAAGAATTTATTTTCATTAGTTTTACGTAGGTTCGTTTAAAAATGTAAGTATCTGAATAATGTCTAAAAGTAAACTTTTATTTGTGCTGGCCCACCAAAGCCAGCGTCGTCGGCTGGGATCACCCGATCGCCTTGAACTCATGTTCGACATTTTTTGCGAACTAACGCTACAACAGGATACATAGCGCGCCGCGGAGCTCGGCCCTTTAGTGGTTTAGTTGATGCCCTTGATGAATCTTAGAGAGCTTTTGGGGCCGCTTTATGGCCTGGAATCCGGGCGGGCCAATCTTTACAATTCTTTTTCCCTTTTTGGTCAGGCGATATTACTTACATAACTACCTCAGGTTTAAATTTCGCTGGAACCGTGTGAATTTCCTGCACCTTATGTAAGATGCAAGAATAAAGCTGATGAAAATGACGTCACACAAAATTGCAATGGTGGAAGGTAACGTCAGCAATGTTTAAGCTACGTTACGCTTGCGGAAATTCGTCTTTTCATTAGATGCCAGTAATAATAACTTTATGATCATAACGCGGTGATAAGACTCGAGTCAAATTGAGTCATGTAGAGGACACACGAGTTAGTAGTATAGGTAATATTGACGGTCTAATGTGTACAGTAAACATGGCTGCTGGTTCACGGAACGCGCAGGCTCCAGATGAGTAGATACGGATAAATTATTTATTTATAAAAGGCTAGCGTAACCGGAGCTAAGTATGCTTCTTACAATAATTTTAGGGACGACAATAACAATAAAGACGATAACGGAAAATTAAGAACTGGAAAAACAATAGTGAAGTGACACACTTCCAACATCCGAGGAATCTGAACAAGTCATTGTTATTACAATATTGTTAAGAAATTTGTTATGGGAAACTTACTGGAATGTAGGCTTTGTTTGAAGAAATGTTGCATAATAGTATACGGCGTGGCATCAACAGCGCTGTCAGAGGAACAACACATGCGGCGTTCCCGGCAGGAAGCAGTCACGTCGCGGAACTGTAACGTCGCCATACAATGTGCTCACCGCTCATATGCACTAGGAATCACAACGGTCAACCTGAAATTGCCGGCATGCAATAAGCTAACCGCGATAGTTCGGTGCGTCCAACCTCTTGCGGCGCAAGTCTCGCGGAAGGCCTCAACGTGACAATTTTTGCGGAACCGTAATTGTTAGTCAGGTGACCCGCTGGGACGCGCCGGTGTGGAAATGGCGATGCGGTGTGTAGCGCGGTCGTCGGTGAGGCACTGACGGCTCGCCGGCTGCCTGCCGCCGGCCGCTCCTGCATTGCGGCGCGCAGCCGCACTCGCGCGCGCATGACCTTGGCATTGAACTTGGCAATGGGCCGGCGCGGCGATGGCGCGGGGCGCGGGGCTGCTCGACGGGGGATGGTGATGCACCGGCAGCTGCACCGCCCCTCTCCCGCCATCCTTCCGTCATCGCCACTGCCCGAGCCCAACTTGCAGAATACAAAGTACTGATTCCAGTCTTCAACTGTATAATGCGAAGATATTCGTTGTGCCAGCTTCTATATACGCGATCGTGACGCGCCGTTTCCGTTGTCTTATTTACTTTATATGACACACAGAAGAATTCAGATTGTAATAGGTGGAACACACGATTCTATAATAATTGATAGCAGTGTAACAAAAAAAATTCACTCGACAAATAACTAGGATTATAGTTTTTGAATAATGTGACATATTTTTTTGGATATTTGCCCTAAGTTATTAGTTTTTGTAATGGTCTGCTTGTATTTAAAATTTTGTGGAGTTGCATTTAAGAATGTCAAACATTTTAAAATATATAGGTAATTTGTGGAATTTAAATTAAAATGACGTCGATGCTTTGGAATTCCAAAAAAGTGTAGGTGAACAATTATACATAGTTGTATTATATTTTGGCGGAGTAACAGAGAGCGATCATGGTGTTTACTCGTGCGACGCTTGAGGCACATCTGATGTAATATCGGTGGAGCATAAAAACTGGTCGCACTTGAGACTTTGTTACCAACCGGCGATTTATTAAGCCCGCAATCATTTCTTCAATAATTACAACTTTGTGATATCCAGTACTATTCAATCTATAAATAACGAGTCACAAGTGGACTATTCAATTGTTATAATGATATTGAGGTATGAGCTGATTGATTTAAATGTCGTAGTTATAAAACATAATCAGTCGTGGGTGATGAGCTATCTCCCTACACGTGTCGGGGTGCGAAGGCTGCGGGGAGCGGGGGGCGCGGTGCTGGAGGGGTGAACAGCGGGGGATGTTGGAGATCGATCTGGGTGCGCGCGCACCTCGCTGCTCGCTACCCACTCTAAGGCCACATAGATCCAGGGCTGCCTAGGTACTTTAGGTCTCAATGCCAAGCACTAACTCGATACATCTCTGCTATAACGAATATACCGATGTAGGTAGTACTTGTTCTTCCTTTGCTTAAGTTATCGATATATGGGTATAGAGGTACTACTATTAGAAACTTTTTATCTTTGTCCACATCTTTTAGTTTACTCTAAGAATCACGTACAGAAATAAAATAGAAAACTCGGTTTTCATCAATGTTATCTTTACCGTTTCCGATTTCTATTACAGTGCACTTATCGCTAACTCATACATCGTGTGAGATCCAATTATAACTACCCACAAGTTTATTACCTTGAGAAGTATTATTACGAAGTATCCGACGAAGCTCACGAACATTAATTTCACTTATAACTTTGATAACAGTGCACTGAACTTTGTGTGAACAAGATTGATTGTATCTGTGCTGTTTTTATGAGCCTCAAGCTGAACCATTAGGTTCTGTGTTGTTGTGTTCTATTCTTTTGTAATTTTAAAGGTCATCTAAGCTCCTATTTTTACTAAATGAACGTGCGGTTATGTCTAGGACTTTCAGATTTCTCTATCTAGTTCCATGGAAAATTCTGGCCACATTTACCAAAACTTCAGATGATTACGTAGTAAGTTATTATGTTTTCCACTCATGTTTTATCATTATTGGAACCAAAATTGAATTACAAATATATTATGTAATATGAGAATGGAAAATTAAGTTATAATATATATGCAATGTATTTGGTAGCTACCAATTTAGATTGAAATGCATAATTTGATACGTTTAGTACAGCCAGATTTTCGTTGATGTTTTAGAGAACTTTTTCTAAGCTTAAAAGTTAAAGCAAAACTCATTTTCCTCTTACAGCATGACTGGACCTAAGTTATTGCCTTGAGGTATGCCAATTTTTATACGCTCCATTTTTGTTAAAACGGACAAACCAATGACACACTATTTAGTTATACGTTAACTGGAATTGTAGCAACCCCTTTTCTTTTATTTCCTTATGCAACGCAGTAACAAAAAACCCAGACGAATAAGGTCCTTATTGCGTAGATATTCGATAGTTACTAAATCGTAAGGCTTATTAAGATAGAAAACTTTCATAAATTAATTCACATTGAACAGAAAACGTTACAGATGTGTGATGGATAGAATGAAAGAAAATGAAAATCTAATGACATATTCTTATAACCTAGGAGTCATCCGAAGAGAATGGATGACTAAGTTGTGGTCAGCTTGTCATCTAGTCGTCATTTGCAACCCACTTTGATCTTTTTAATGTCCGATGAAAACTGTTCAATTTTCCTGTTACTTTTTTCATTATTAGGGCGTATCCTATTTTTATAATTATAACTGCTGTTTCGAGATTTCTGCATTGCATAGGTAAGCAAAATGCCGCAAGAATACGTCGTGTCTGGATGCCTCAAAGGGTAGGGGGAGAGGTGCTATTTTCGTACGTTCACATTTCACTGGAGACGAAACTGAGGCCCAGGGTCGAGCTTGATACTCTGCAGTCTGCACCGAGGAAAGATTTCAACTTGTGTTATTTTAAATAAGGGCCTGTTTTTTTGCAAAACACTGTATAAGGCTTATATTTATACGACTGAGTCCGATAGTTTGATTGGATTGACTGTATAGTGTTTCTTAAGCGCATTCTGCGCAATCGACTTCCTTTCTTCGAATTGGGTACTTAACTTCATCTTATTTTTAGTGCTTTTACTGCTTCAAATATGGTTTCACCTTTCTGTTCCATCTTGGAAATCTTACAAATTAAATAAACAGCAGGTAAGATGTACACGTGTATTTATAAATTATGTTAAGTATATCATCCGGCCTTTCAGAAGAAGTTTGACCTTTGTCGTGATCTTTTAAGGTTAAAGGTTGAAGGGATCCCGAGCACAGTTAAATAACTTATGTGCGCGTTACAAAACATTTCTAATTTCCGAGTTTCTTTTCTGCTTTCGGACTTCTTATTCTTAGCTTTTTGTTGGAGTAAAAGTTATACCTTCGTTATACTTAACTTGTGCCTTCATACGAGTATGCCTTTCTCATCATTACCAACTTATAAAAGTAAATGCTTATAAATTGCTGAACAAACACTCCATAAACATTATCTACAAGCTTCACGCCTACACCTGTCATATGAAAAATTCGCAATTTATGAATATTATCCAATTTCCTCTCCGCAACCCTCAATTTAATGAGCTTGCTTTACATAAAAGGAGCAAAACTTCTATCCAGGAAAGATTAATGGACTTGGCCGCTATGTGTATAATTTTCTTCATAAGTTCTTTCTACGTCAATGTGGTTAAGGCAGTACATGAGTTATTTCCTCAGTGATCGACAGCTTATGAATTATGCATTGTGTTTAGCAGAAGCAATAATTATGGTTTTATTATCAGCACGTGTCGGCTATATACTCAAGTGTAATACGATGAAAATTCGACACCTGAACAAGAAATTGATCATTTGTGATCGCTTAGTCACCAAGTGTGTCAACATCTCATGTTTATAAACTTTATCAAAGTAAGGTCACTATCTTTAGAACAACTTTTCCTGTTTTAATACTTTTAGTGTTATGTTTACACTGACTTTTGGCCTTCAAATTACATGTTGCGTCATTTTAATATGCCTATTTATTTCATTATGAGTTTTATGTTCTCCATTAATATCTTTTTCTTGTGTAATTTCTTCTTCATAAACATTATGTTCGTCAACAAAGAGAACTTGTTTGACTACATCAAATGCACCATCCGAATATGTATCAAGGGCTGCATTTCCAATAACATAACGTCTTAACCCCAGCCCACAAAAGGCAAAGACGCACTACCGAACACGGATTACATCCAGGCTTCTACTGCGTATAAAGTTACGGCATACGGCGTCACAGCCGCCCGGGTGAGTTGGCCTTGCCCTTCCCGAAGTCACACGAAGCGCGAATCGATCGGCGCGAACCAGCTGACCCGCCCTGCCTCTTGTAAACACTGCTTTACCATCAATGGGCGCTTATACTTTGTTTGGGAAACGCTTATATACTTTTAGAACATGAGGTTAGTATAAATAGGTAGGGGAGTATATTGGGAATCATATTTTTGGAAAAATAATGTCGCCTTTTTCAGCTAGAAGGCGTTTTTCAGGAGATTTTATTTATAAAATTTGTTTTCGACAAAGGCCACTACGAAAAACGCCTGCGAGGGTCCAAACAGGTAACCATGACTACCCTGGAACATAAAGGGCAATTGGAGGAACACCGTAGATGTGGATTTTAGTCAGTACGAGTTAACTTTACCAGGTAAAAACAAGGTTAGTATCCAAACATAGGTATGTTTGTAAGGTAAGGATTTATAAGGGAGCGCTTTGTCTATGTGATATGCGATCCTTTAGTTGCAGGTTACGTAACAATCACTAACCTAACCTAACTATCGACCCTGATTCGTCATGTGATGCCGGTGCCATTGCACAACGAGTGTGTTTATTTAGTTTTTTTTTTCATTAAAATTCAATGACACACGAATTTTCTTTCAGTTTTATGTGTAGGTATTTTTTGTAATCGTATTTAAGTAATATTTTGAAAATTGTACATTAATTTTAATTTTATATTGTTTTTTTTTTTAATTTTGTTTTTGGCACAGTTTTTGGGCATGAGTGTATTATTTACATCAATGATGGACATAATGTCAATTATAGGTAGATGCTTAAATGTTTCAAAGTAATTATTAAAATGTATTTTTCACAACTTATGTAGGTACATCTTTCATATGGCTGTTTTTTTAATAGTCATAAAAATAGCGGTTTGACATTTATGTTCTATAGATAAGCTGTCAAACCGCCATTTTTATTCCGCAGATTAAAAGTTATCTGTCTATTGAAAAATCAGCCCTTAGTGATATTGAATAAAAAAATTACCTGTTAATCTAAAACGGCCACTTAGCAATAAATATTCCTAATGATTTTCTAGATGTATTTCCAGCAAAGTCATTAGCTACTATTCTTTCACGAAGTGAATCATTAGGAATATTGCGGGACCCGCTGTTAGATAATAAAATCTTAAAAGTTTTCTTATTGATAATCTTAAAAGATTTCCTACCCTCATTTTTGTATCTTAATAAATCAGCCTATCCCAGTCTGTGAAATTACCCAATAGATTAAGAAGAACCTTCTCTTTTTGTGGTAAAGTAAAAAGTAAAATTCAAAGATGTATTTTTTATTAAAATTTAGGAAATTTTCTAAAATAGAAGTAGCCTAAGTTACTCCTTATTACATCAGCTACCTGCCAATAGAAGTCCCATCAAAACCGGCCCAGTCGTTTTAGAGATTAGCCATTACAAACAGACAGACAGACAAAAACTTTTAAAAATTTTATGTTGCTGGATGTACCGTATATGTATAAATATTACACAGACACTCCAATTTTATTAACATGTATAGATTATATGTATAGATGTAGTGAAATGAATTACTGGTGTGTAGCCGGAACAGAACGGATTTGATGTTAATTATTTATTATATTACTTTTGATGCAAATTTTTGTAATTTAAATCTGATTTTAAGTGTGACTTTGTTTTAATTTTGATATTTTATTGTATTGTGATGTAATGTAAAGTAATGTTTTGTAATGATAATATTTTGGATATACTTGTCTGACAATAAATAATAAGCCCGCAGGGCAGCTTGTGGCGAGCTGTTGGGCAGTTGCGACCCCACGGACCTGATCTCCCGGGAGATATCTTGTTCCTCATCTCTGGCTTACCTTTATTGGCCGGTCAGAGTGATCGCTGACGAGGAACAGACCTCCCACCTCTTTCTTGCCTTAACTGGCTGACTAGAGTGGAGATTCGCAAGAGCAAACGTGCTCAGAGGAAGGAAGTATTCCAGTAAGTATTTGTAGGGATCGACCACACTTCCGGGTTCCTGGTCGGTTCTGAGAACCGTGGAATACCTCTCCACTCCTCAAGTACCTCAGGATATGTTACTCCCTTGTCGCTACGTCACCTAGTGCTAGCGGTATGTTTGGGGGCCCATTTGTTGAGTGTGCAAGTCACCCCCTGCCATCTTATCTATGTATGTAAAACATTGATCAGGCAGGGGCCATAGTCCTTCCATAATTTTAGATAACCAGTCCACTTAACCCACCAAACGTCATAACCCAGTGTTTTCTTTCCATAATCTGCAATAGTGTAGTGTAACTCCACCCGGGGGTTGTCCTTGGGTACCTACACTCGCATAGTGCATACAGGGATAACCGCCGGTTGGAGCACCATTTCATTTGAAATGTCTAATGGGCCTCTGCAAGCTGGCTCCGGCTCCTAGCAAGCCCTCCAAAAGCCCGGGACACCATGATCCCGAGTTGTGTAGACTTAATAATAATAAAAGAAAACTAGTTCAAATAATTAAATATTATAATTAGATAGGTATAAATAATTGAAAAGTAAGGTAATGTTAGACTAAATAATAAATAAAACGTACTTAAATATAAATTATCCACAAACCAAAATACCCTCAATAGAAAAAAAACCTATTGTGTATTTTGTATGATCTTCTTGAAAAGGTCTTTCTTTATTTTTCTTGTTCGTATTTATCTTTTCTTATTATTATTTATTTTCCTTGCCCCTATTTTTGAAATATTTTTTCCTTGTCAAATACGAAGAAAAAATACGACTAAAAATTCAATCGACTCCTTAATAATATAATATTAGTCATTTTCATGTTTTAAAATTGAGCCCTTCAGAAATGCCAAAATTAAACAAGGAAGGATAATGTTAAATAATAGGAAAAAACAATACAATTAAAAAAGTACCTACCTACTTACATAATATACTAACTAAGTACAAAGACTTCTAATGAACAGGAGGCTGAGGACAAATCATTGTAAGCCTATTTACTGACTATTTTGCGAAGGTATACGTCAATAAACTTTTTTTTTGTCTGCGGGCGGGGTTCGGTCGATAGTGGGGAGATAAGCCGCCCACTACCTCCAATCACCCCACAGCTTCCCCTGACCCAAATAGAGGGGGATGAGTCACACACACAAACAAACAAAGGGACAAAAACACTTGTCAATATTAATGGGTATATGTTGTTACTTACGGAGAGGATAATAAATAACAAGCAATTTGATATTTTCGACTTGTGAAAGAGTATTGTGAATATTCTTTTGTGTAGTGGGTAGTGGTTACAAAGCGGCTTTTTTCGTATTTTTGTTTTTTACAAGATTCATTGAACTTCATAACTTATTTTATATTTAGGTACTTTTATGTATGTTACATTATTACATATAATTGAAAAACTAAACTAACAATAATTTATAACAAGGCATCAAAAACCCTTGGACATTTAATTATGGTAATGTATCCAAAATAATAATTGAGGTGAAAAACAGAGAACTTATTAGTTTTAAAACATTACCTACAATATAAAATGTAAGTAAATATGCGAATATTGAGTAAAAAGTGTCCTATAAAATATTCATGATGATGTAAAAATGTCCAGTCATCTTGCAAAGGCGATTATTAAAAAAGTTATAAAATGTGGGTAGGTACTACCTAAAATAAAAATAGATTACCTTTGGTAGAAAATAACTCCCTTCTTGGAATATGGATACCACAAACATGCACCCATAACGTGCGCACCAAGTCAGAATGTTAAACAATAAAATAACTTTGTTCATCTGAATCCTTGATAAAAATTGCTTTAAATACTCCTTTCAAATAAAAAACCTAAACACCCACCGCTAGGGCTAGACTCTGTTAACCATCCATTACATCATCCGCCATTACACATTCGTAGAAAAGTGATTAAAAAATGTGTTAAGGCAAGTAATATGTGCCGACATAGATGTGTGACGCAAACCGTAACTCCGTAAGCATAGACAAACAAGAAATTACCTCTAAAGCGGCCTTAAATATTGATAGTTAAATTATGGACAGTTCCACGTCCACTGGGGGTTGAGAACTTGTGCTAACGAGCTCCACGATCGCGGTAAATATCTTACAACAGACACCATAAGCTTTTGAATAATGTGCCGATGTGGCAAAATGCCGGTAGTGGCTACAACTTAGTCAAGTTGACAAAGTGGAATCCATTAATATAACAAAGAGTTTCCAATACATATACATGGAAATAAATATCATACAGAACAGGTATTTGTTCCGAGTACTTTGACTCCAGCACTATTAACGATACTTATCATGCGGTACAAAAAGCCGCACAAAAAGTGGGTATTCGGTTAATATGTGGAAGCAAACATCGCTGTCTAACCATCCTTGTGGGATTAAGATTCGTTTTAAATGTGATCATAATGAATTCAGTTCCCAAAACAACGTCAAAACTGTTTGCTCAGACGATTAGCGTGCAGAGCGAGTGACGCGAGTGACGCGACACGCTGCGCAACGTGAGCTGGGCAATTTCGCGCAATGAACAAATCGTTTGTCTACCTACGGCAATGTATCTATCGTTTAGTTCCTGTTGTTATTTACGAGCACCGAATATCATCGCTTGTCTAATTTATTCGTAGCGTACAAAACGACGCAAGCCGAGAGCGGCGCTATGTATACCTATGTACGTGGAAAGCGTGATTACAAACATTACACAACTGATCGATTTTTGCATCAAACGGCACGAGGTCGCGAATAACTTTAGGAAATGAAGTTATTACCTTTGTCGGTGAGTCCGTGGCTGTGCTGGGGTTCAGGATGCATGGCACTCGCGACGGTTTATGCGCATTTGTCCCTCAAGTTGTTTCCAGAAAGAGGGCGCCGCGCGAGAAGAACCTACCAACGCGGCGGTGCGCGGCAGAATCGCTCGGCCTCGACCTTGGCCGTCAAACCCGCGCATGCGTCGCGCGCACCCCCCTCACCGCGCGCCTGCGCTCCCCCCTGCCAATTATGTCATTATGATGTGCTGCCGAGTTTGCTGCTGTTGTGTTGCCAAACACAGTTGCGCTCTGCTGGAGCTGGATCCAGATTTTTAATAAGGTCATATGATGTAGGTAACCACATTCTTGCAGTTGGAATCAAATATGTAGCTATGTAGTACGAAGACGCAATGCGCTGCGGCCCCCACCGTCGACCGCCGACCGCCGGCCACACGAACCGTCATATACAAACTAAGCAGATGTTGACATTGGCACGCTATTGTAGATACTGCTAATCATGTAGGTAAAATGCGATTCTCAGTTTTATCAATCGTTTGTAAACATGAATATGTATTGAAAGTGTAGCGGCCAGAGGAAATGGGCCGATACGTAATCAAAATAAACACCGATGTTTTTTATTTACATATTTATCAGCTAATGACTGTTTTTATGAAAAAATAATCCAATTATTAGTATTTTGTTGATATTTCCTCAATTTCCTCGTAATTATTGGCAAATCGGTTGACAGAAGCTGTTTTTCCGTTAGCTTTACTTCACATAATCAATCAAATTGATGTTATGTACTTAGGTAAGTATGGGTAGACCTAAACAAAACCATCTATTACGAGTACCTAAATTTAATATAATTAAGATTTCATAAAAATAGAAAACGAGTAATATTTCATTACTCAGGCAACACCTGAGAAGGACAACTGAAATCACCGAATTAAATGTGGCAAACACTACGTTTATCTCCTAAAATCTTAAAGGTTACATAGATAATAATTAGATAAGGGCCGGTATAAGTAATCCGCTGGGATTAGACAAGGACAAGGGCCTCTTTTATTAATTCGTCGTAACTTTATCGGGTTATCCTCTTAAACCAGATCCCCCCATCTTCACCAATTACGGATGGGGGACACCGATTACGGTTCTGATTAGTTACTCTCTGGTTTTACCAGAACTATGATTCCTCTCTATTAATTTAAGAGTACCCACAATGACCTACATGTTTTCTCATTCCTCCGCTATTCTTTTCTATTTAATTTAGTTGCAGGATCCAAGACAGTTAAATGCATTCTCCGGGACACCTCGAGCTTCATTGTCTCGGCTCTTTTCTGGTGGTTGCTACTGTTGATTCTGGCTTTCAGGAGTTGCAGTGGTTTGGGAATAACGCGGCGGGATTGACCCAAAAAATGTTGAACCTCCAATAGATTGTGAAATTCAAATGCAAAAACGAAGGGAGAATGTATTAAGATTGAAAATATGATTGACCCAGCAAATATGATTGTAGCCAGCGTAGCACCTGAAAAAAAGTCCTGCCCATAATTACTAGTATTGATTCATTTGATCTTATTTGGAATATAAAGCACTTAGCAGAACAAACTATGTCAAAATGTCGGCATTAAAAATTATTAAATGTTTTATTTTTAATATTTAATCGACTGCCAATAAAATTAGTCTACCCTTTATTTGAATAAAGTGTAGGTTAATTTTTTTCTCATTTGTGTCGCACACCAATTCTACAAAGATACATTTTCGCTGAAGTTAGACCATCCTTTTTCCAAATGATTGTGTTGCAATACCTTAAGATAGATGAAGTAATTTTGATATCATCATCAATTGTTAAAAAAAGACTCTATTAAAATATAAAATTTGTGTTGCAAACCAATAGATTTTATGTTTTATATAATATTTAGATATTTTCATCTCCTGGAGAAAATTGACTACCTTTTGTCGCAAACCTACCAATTTCACAAAATATGAAGTCATTGTGATTATTGCTTCAACTTCCTACTATAAAAATGAGTCTACCCTTTTCTAAACTTAAGTGTTGCCAACCAATTGGATGACCCAATTCAAGATGTCCCTAAGTCCACTTATGGTCTTTAAGCACTGTAGTTTTTATTTTCTTTTATGCCATTATGTCCACGTCATTTAAGTCAAGAAGTCCCTAAGGGTCAAAAGTCCCTAAGTCCTATGGTTTAAAAACTAAACGTCACTAACTGTCAATACTGAAATTATTTTAAAATATTTCAAAATATGAAGTCACTAACTCATCAAGAAAACAGCTGAAAATTGCATCAACCTTCCACAATCGGCATAGGAACAAGAAACAACACTTAATTATATTGCGGATCCATCCTCGAGATTAGCATTAACACATGTAGTATCGCCTACTAGTACATGCCATTCCACACTATTTTGAGAGTATTTCATTAGTTTTTTTTTTTTTTTGTTTTTTGCTGTGGGTAGTTTAGTCTACTTGGATACTGCGCTCGCAATTCGTGTCATTCGCGTTTTAGTGCTCCGCCGTTCCACACGCGCTCGTTAGAAAAAAGTTATTTTAAAAAGTGTAGTGTTATTGTTTAAATTAAAATAATGCATAGAAGAAAAGTGTGATCGTGTAACGAAAAATTAGAAGAACAGGCGGCGTCGATCGCGTGATGAAGACTACGAGTTATCGTCTACAGGTTTGTGCTGCCCGTTCACCATCACAAGGTATGTTTTCTTTTTTCCATCCTATAATCTGAGTGTACCTACTTAATTACGCAATAAATTTTAAATTAATTAGACTGCGTAATGATCTGTTAGATCCATTAATATGAAAACGGACGACATAATATCCGTCTCGTTTATTCCTAAAATACATAATTAAGAATATCATATACCTGTGTTTTTACTTTTGCTCAAGAAATTAGTGCTACGGACACTAATAAGGGCCAGAATAATCTAAAAATAATGTAGTTGTCTATGATAATTGTATCTACCTACCTTACAGTTGGTAATTTAAACACAAACCATTTTTTGCCCGCTTAAAGCATGCAAAATAATATATTTACATTATTGCTTACCCACATAATGGTTTTATACCAATGTTGGCCAAGTGTTTCAATTATAAAAAATAATTCAGAATTTCATACTTTTATGATGTTGTTATTCCTAATTAGGAAATACTAGTCTGCGGACAGTATCTGCTCGCATTGAGACTGTTCCGTTCTTTTATTTTTCAACTATAAGTATTTAGTTTTCAGTCTTTTAGACTGTAATTATGTAACCCACAAGTGAATATAGAATTTAATAGTTCGAATGATCTATTCTAAACATTTTATGGTTAAAATACACCACCGAGCAGTACGTTGGGACTGTCTTATGGTACTTAATTTATAGACAGTAGGTTTCATCACAACTTAAAATGTAATTTTGATTTGCACCAGCCCAACATTGGGACTGTTGTATGGAGCTTGATTTATTTATTTATAAAATTTTATTTGATAAATGTGTTTGCGGACAGTACTTGTTATCACAACTTGGGACTGTCTCTTACAATCAAAAATCGACTCGTATTGCAAGGCTACGCTACAGGAGACCTCATGTCTCCCTAGTCCCTTCACACAATAAAAGGGCCATGTCAGATCTATATCTGCTTTAAAAATATAATGCAGTCATTTTCCAGCCCAACGAGCAGTACATTGGGACTGTTGCATGGCGCTTGGTAAAATTGTTTGCGGGCAGTACTTGTTATTACAACTTGGGACTGTCTCTTACAATATTGTTTGCGGGCAGTACTTGTTATTACAACTTGGGACTGTCTCTTACAATATAATATTGACTTGCAAGGCTACAGGGGACGTTTATGTCCTCTTTTTACAAATCAGCCTCAAAAATCTATCGCAGTCACTTTCCAGCCCAACGAACAGTACATTGGGACTGTTGCATGGTGCTTGGTAAAATTGTTTGCGGGCAGTACTTGTTATTACAACTTGGGACTGTCTCTTACAATATTGTTTGCGGGCAGTACTTGTTATTACAACTTGGGACTGTCTCTTACAATATAATATTGACTTGCAAGGCTACAGGGGACGTTATGTCCTCTTTTTACAAATCAGCCTCAAAAATCTATCGTAGTCACTTTCCAGCCCAACGAACAGTACATTCGGTCTGTTGCATGGTGCTTGGTAAAATTGTTTGCGGACAGTACGTGTTATCAAACTGGGGACTGTCTCTTACAATCAAATATTGACTCGAATGGCCAGGCCTCAGTGGACTTTGTCTCCTTTCTGACATGGAGAATATAATAAAAAATTAAACAATGAAATTGTTACGTCAGACCAATATCAACCGATTCTCCTGATCTACAAACAGATGTAGACTTCAGCCGCCTGAGGTGGACCAGGAACCAGGTCCAATCCTTTAAATTAAAGGTGGAAATAAAAGCAGCTGTCTTCATACTATTGATTACGCTTACGCAATAAAACAATATATACAAAACAATCCAAGCGCACCGTGCAGGTTTTGACCTGAACAAAGGATGAAACAGCTTGTGGACATCGACTGCCAATCAGCTAGCCAGCTCCTCCGAGCAGCCTCAGCATCAACAGCAGCGGTGAAACTTCAGACCAGGTGAACCAGGTGAAAGCCTGCTGTTCGATTGTCTTGCTTCTATAAGAATGCTTGATGATCAAGCAGGATCCAAAGATCCTTTCATATAAGTACCTACATAAAAAGAGTTATAAAATTCCCTTTTTTTCTGTCGGACATAAATTCACGCAATACTTGCGAGTATTCGGGAATAATTATTTTCAAAAATAGCTCATTTCAATGAAGCCATCGATAAATGGTTATTGTTAGGAGCTACTTCATGGATATGTAAAGCTGAGCCTGGCCAATAATTACCAAAAATATTTTTTAATACTAAAGTACAAGAGCTAGATGCGTCTTAACTTAAATAAGCGGTTTCCCGTGGTTTCAACCCCATTGTTACTATTGGTCAAGACAATACATGCTACAAGTTAGCATGATATTAGCATAATAGTCTTCTTAGATAAATAGATATAGTCTATTTTTATTTAACACGGAAAAAGTTTTACAATTCGAACCCATATTTCCCTGAGATTGACACGTTCAACCAAATAAACTCTTCAGGTTTATAATATTATATAAACAAATAAATATAGAAATAAAAATCTGTGAATAGACTTATTGATAGTAACCACTTTAGATTGGAAGACTCAAAAACAGTACTAAAACTGATATCAAGAGTTATGTTCTTTTGACATAAAGGATAACATTGATAAACAGGATAGAAAATATCTCCGGTTCCATTTGAGCATTCTATTTTTGAATTTAATACTTTACCTTTCGCCCACAATACTGCTCCGTTTTGTATTCACAAAGGTAATGAAGCCAGTCATGAAAATATTAAGGTGAACACTTATATTTACAAGGAATATTTAGACGTCATTTGCTTTATGGATGAGGTCAAGTGGTCATAAAAATCTGCAAGAAACTAAAGATCTCCCCACGAGCCTTGGTTTTAACATACTTAGGGAAAAGGTCATTCCAATCCTTTCCTCTTTTTATTCAAATAATTAGGATATGCTTTTGATACGAGAAAGTTTCAGGTCACGCTACCAAAAATAAAAGAAACAAAATTTTTTTTTTTAAATCACAAAGAGAAAAATCTTATTCAATGCAAAGTTAAAAAACTTATGCAAGTTTTATTGATATCTTAGTACTTACCTGCCCAGCTGCGAAGTACATAAGTATAACAGGCTGTACGAGTATACAAAACTTGAAGATTTATTATACCGAGAATTTTTAAAAACACAAATAAAAATTATCATTATGATAACCAAATTATTAAAATTAGACTGATTAGTGGAGTCAAGCTAACAAGCATTCTGTTTGTAAAATTAAAGGAGATAAGTATGATCTTGAATCTCAACAACGGGGGGGGGGGAATTGTGTGTGGTGATGAGAGAGCTATCGATTATAGGTATCTAAAAATTATGGCTGCTTATATAAGCCTTAAAATATTTTCTAAGATAATTCATCAGATTGCAATCAGACAGCAATGGTAACCAATATGATTTTCGCTTTATTTATTCATTCTTCTGAGAACTTTAAAGCATATCAGGAGTTTGATGTATCCATTCAAATGTGGAGTACAACTTGCAAACTGTGTCTTTGTAAAAAAAAAAAAAAAAATGTAATAATATTTATAGTCCCCCAAACATAGATTTATTCGCTAGTCGATTAAATAATATTAAATGTCCTGGCATACAAATCCGAATGCTGTAAATGGTTTACAATTTCTTGTTGTTCTGAGTTTAATTTATATGCATTTAATTCTTTACTATGATATAAAGATAGTCTGAAAATGCCAAGGGTTTAATGGTTGACCCACACTGGTCAACATGGCCGTGGTTATTTAAAGGATTTGTGGTGTCTAAAAATCGTGATATCGGGTAACTAAAAATTTATTTTTTATCTACTGATTTCAGTCGGCGCCACATGTGCAACACCATTACTCCAGCGGCAGGGAACTCATCCGCGAGGTGATAACAAAAAGAGGTATCCCACCGTCATCTATAAAACGATGCGATAAAGGGTGGTTCATTTATTATTATTTTTTTATAACATGTTTTAGGCATCAATTCCAAATATTATGAAATTCTTTACATGAATGTATAATAATAGTGCCAATAAGGAACCTTAAATTCAAACCGCTCTGCTCGTAAGTTTAATTACTAAAGAAAACATTCCCAGGAATGAAAATATTAAAAGATTCTTTATGAGGTTTTTGGTTCCGAACCCTCTCTGTCTGTGAACAGCCCCGAGATGTTTCTGGTACTTAATCTTGATAAATGATACCCAGAGGAACATTTATGATTTAAAGATAATAATACTAATAAGATATATTGTATATATATATATAAAAAAAAAAAAATGCTACCCAGCTCTCCGTACAGTCACTGTACATAGGGTGCAAACAAACTTTATAATAAATTAAAATGTCTAATAATGAAGGGTATGGGACCTTTCATTATTAAAATTAAAATTCCCGTTCCGTTCCTATAAACAGTCCTAAAATTGGATAATTTCAACCTATGCTAGTTATTCCGTTTTTTGATAAAACGTTCGAAATTTGCCTTTGCACAGCACAAGCTACAGAAACAGTTACCTGAAAATTATTGACCTTATTCATAATTCTCAAGCCTTGTATTTCATCCAACTATATTTTACGATTCATATCTCTAAAAATCTACATGTGTTAATGCTAATCTCGAGGATGGATCCGCAATATAATTAGAGATTAAACGAACTTACCTGTAAGTGAAGTTCTATCTTAATTATATGAAGGATCCATCCGAAGAGATTAGCAACCCTCCCACCCGGTAGAGACCGAACGAGTTCGGTGTACCCCTATCAATCGTAAAATATGAAGTTAATATCGGGTTAGACTCTAAACTAAATGACACGAATTGCGAGCGCAGTATCCAAGTAGACTAAACTACCCACAGCAAAAAACAAAAAAAAAAAAAAAAACTAATGAAATACTCTCAAAATAGTGTGGAATGGCATGTACTAGTAGGCGATACTACATGTGTTAATGCTAATCTCTTCGGATGGATCCTTCATATAATTAAGATAGAACTTCACTTACAGGTAAGTTCGTTTAATCTCTAATTATAAATCGACCGAGTAAATCCATACGTCGGAAGGTAATGAAATCTATAAATAATGCTAGCATCAGAGTGATGTAATCTGCCATTGTTGATATACCTGCACTTATGTACCGAGTACATAGACGACTGCATAGGTAAATAATGAATACTTCAGTGTGTTGCGAATCACAAATTAAATTAGAATAATTTAATTAGAGGAGCTTTGTTCAGTGCGTTGTGATTTCAGACAGAGTCTAGGTTTCCTGTTTCTATCAATGTCAGTATAAATCAAAACCGGCCAAGTGCGTGTCGGGCCACGCACAGTGTAGGGTTCCGTAGTTGCCCATCAAAATACTTATGCGAATTAACTAAACTGATTCGCTGAATTTAATTTTAAAAAGAAGAATTTTCAAAATCGGTCCAGGAGTCTTTGAGAAATCGGGGAAAATACATAAAAAAAAAGATTACGACGAATTTAGAACCTCCCCCTTTTTTGAAGTAAGTTAAAATAGTTGACGATAAAAACCTACCTATCCCCAAAAAACATACCGTAAAAACATACCTATTAAAGCTGTAAAAATAAAGTTGACAAACTTACATTTGCAGTTGAAGAGCATTTTCTCCGATACATTTTGCTTACGAAAATATGTTATCCAAGTACATTTTATAAGTTGGTCGACTATTACTCGTAAATTTGTAAAGCCTACTTAGTCATAATAATTTTCTTTTAAACTTCGTTATATATACTACTATTGTGAATTTTTTCACACCCCCAAACATAACCGTTTAGCTGGTAGAGGGGGGGGACACTCGAGTCGAGCAAAATTTAGCACTTTAAAGCTTAATATTTCACAAACGAATTTTTTTATCAAAAAATTGTTAATGGAAACTATCAATATTTTTTAAAGACCTATTTAATGATACCCCACACTAAGGGGTACACGAGAAAAAAAAAAACATCCCCACTTTACGTGTACAGGAGGTACCCTAAAAAAAAATATTTTACGAGATTTTATTTTACCACTTTTTCGGCACAACAAATCCGTATATTTACACCAAATTACAGCTCTCTAGGACTGTGCGTCTCTGAGCTAAACTGCGGACAGACGGACGGACGGACGGACGGACGGACGGACGGACGGGCATGGCGAAACTATAAGGGTTCCTTGTTGACTACGGAACCCTAAAAATCTGGGGAGTATACAGAGTGTTTCTTTTAAATTGGCCAAAAGGGAGAAATCCGAATCCATAAGAGATACAGGAAAACTTTCTTAGGAACCTTTAGCTCTTTTTTGATGTTGACAATTTTGGCGTTTTTAATTTTTTGGTCAAGTGTGAGTTGTCCTCAGAAATAGGTGAAATTGGCCAAATTTTTTTGAATGCCTTTCGACTCAGTTTCATGTAAGGATCATTTCATTGTATCGGAAGAAAAAAATCGGTACGGCGGAAGTTGGTCAATTTTTGCAAAATATTATTTCATACAATATGTATGAATCTATGAATGACAAAATTACTAATATTTTTTATGATGTTATTTGATTTAGTGTCTATTAAGGATCATTTCATTGTATGGGAAGGAAAATATCTGGGCAACAGAAGTGGGTCAAATCTAATGAAATACTGACTACTACTGATAAACTTTATATGCTGTTAGAAGAAACTTTACTGTAGGTACTTTTGACCAACTTCTGTTGTCCAGATATTTTCCTTCCCATACAATGAAATGATCCTTAATAGAAACTTAATCAAATAACAAAATAAAAAAAAAGTGATAACATTTTCGTTCAAACAATTTGCTTCCGCGGTCTCGATTTTTTTCTTCTGATACAATGAAATGATCCTAACACGAAACTAAGTCGAATGGCATTAAAAAAAAAAATTGCCAATTTCACTCATTTCTGAGGACAACTCACACTACAAAGTTTTCAACAAAGTTTTCCTGTATCTCTTAATTATGGATTCGGATTTCTCCCTTTTGGCCAATTTAAAAGAAACACCCTGTATAAGTATCTCTATAATATAAAAATCTATTGCTGTTCGTTAGTCTCTCTTAAACTCGAAAACGGCTAAACCGATTTGGCTAATTTTTGGTTTGAATAATTTTTGGAAGTCCATGGAAGGTTCAAAAGGTGATTTTGAGGCGGTACGAAGTTTGCCGGGTCAGCTAGTAAAATAATTTTAACAGCATTTTATAAACCCAGATGAGGAAAACATATGAAACTTCTTAAAATAAAAATTTACCTTGCTTGTTTTTAGTTTAAATAGTTATTTTGTTATTTATTTAGATTTACATGTCACTTATAAGAATAAATCAATATATTTTTTTCTTAATTCTTGGTTTATTTTACTTTCAGTTAACAGTAAGTATTTGGTTATAAAATAAGTAAAGCCAAGAATTGTTGCAGTAGCCAATGATTCATCTTCTGTGGGTTAACAAACTGCCTCTCTATGAGGTATTCGTGATGGTAGTCGACTTCCATCACGTATCCAGTGGTTTGTGGATTTTTAACTACATATCTTAGTACTTTTGGTTCTAGAATATGTTGTTTTTATACAGTGCAGTGGTATAAACATCAAATGAGTCCTCCCGCCCAGGGCGGGACGGTAGGGACTTTTAGGCTCGTTCCAACTAAAATCCACGGTGATCTTTCAATAGCCTTTTACGTTCCAGGGTCACTGTGACTTGATGAGGCAGCGCGACGTAGAATATGTCGTTGTGATGATAATGTGTCACTTCACTTTATCAAAAGTTTTCTAACTAGCTTCAAATATTCCTATTAGGTATCTAATTGCGAATCTTGTTAGGTTAAACTTATTTTCTTTATTTTCAATTGTATTAGTATTTCAATACCGGAAAATCTTATAAGAATTATCATAACAGACATTTATAAGGCCAAAAAATAACCGTTTCAATACAGTGAGTTTATTTGAATTAAATAAAAAAAATAATAAAACAATTAAAAGATTTAAAAAATTCTAAAAACCCACGTTTTTAAATGACAAATGTCCTAAAAGTATGAAAATAACCCTACGGGGCTGAGAGAAGGGCCACTCAACGTGGAGGCGTATATTATTTAAGGAATTATTTATGGGATATATTTACATGACGTGTATAGATCGTGGGTGTAACTTGCAAAGATACGCCCCCACGTTTTGAGTGGCCCCTCTCTCAGCCCCGTAGGGTTATTTTCTTATTTTAGGACATTTAAAAACGTGGGTTTTTAGATTTTTTTTTAAATTTATTAATTATTTTATTATTTTTATCTTTGTTCATCGGGTTTGAAGCTACCCTGAAAATAACAGCCTGCTAGCTTATCGGGAAGTGCCTCAAAGCCTGTCCGCCATCTTGGACGTCCGCCATATTGGATTTAAGTTACATGCCTTTTTTTTCATATTCCTGACAACAAACCCTTTCATTTGATACCCATATCATGGGGGTGGATTTCAAACAGCCAGTCTGCCATCTTGGACGTCCGCCATATTGGATTTAAGTCACGTGACTATTTTTTTCGTACTCCTGACAGCAAACCCTTTCATTTGATATCCATATCATAGGGGTGCATTTCAAACAGCCAGTCCGCCATCTTGGGGAGGTCGCCATATTTGATTTGTTGTGACGTTTCTTAGCTAGTCATGTATTGTCATCAAAACTCAAAGCGTGTGCAAAATTTCAGCCTGCTAGCTTATCGGGAAGTGCCTCAAAATTGAGTTGCAAAAGTCCAACCGGAACGACAAACAAACAAGAAAAGTGCGTGTATAAAAAAAACGTGGGAATTTCAAGGACTGCTCGACCGTCTTCAAATGTGTGTACCTCACGTACAGTTATACCTACCCACTTCGCTACTTATATTGGGGTAGGGGAGCAGATTTCTGATATTATTACTGCATGCTCACCTACGGCGGTACGATCTGGATGCCTTTCTTGAGAATTGGAAGGAAATAGCGCACAATCGAGACCGTTGGAAGGAATGGAGGGACGCCTTTGCCCAGCAGTGGGAGCAGTACAGGCTAGTAATAAAATAAAAAGAATACTTGCCTATATGCTAATGCCCAGTACTCACCCTTTACCATTGTTCTGGAACTATCATTACACTCGTGAGATGCTGCTTCAAACATATCTAACTAATATTATAAAAGCGAAATTTTGTAAGGATGGATGGATGGATGGACAAATGTTTGTTTCTCTTTCACTTGAAGACCGGATTTTTTTTTTTCTTTCCGTGGGCTTATTTTCGAGTTATGCCCTTTTTTTTCGTGCGTCTTTTTTTGCAGTAAAATTTGTCAGATGCGTGACGCATCCGCCCATAGATGAAGCTGCAGGGACTGTAAATAAAATCCACAGTGTTTCTACTATAATAGCCCTTTACGTTCCAGGGTCACGATGTCTCGGTTACTTATTTAGACAAAGTCGCTGGCAACAGCTGATAATTGAAAAAAAAAATAAGGAACAAAGAATAAATTCATCATTCCAAATGAATGAAAAGAAAGGTAAAACTTGGATAAAGCGCAGATTAGGACGGGTAGCGCCATCTACAGGTATAATTACAAACTAATTTCATGGCCAAAAGCGGAAACACGTCGGTGCACGTCGGTATCAACTTCATATTGGAGTTCCACCATTTTCACATAGATGGCAGTAAAGTGCGAAAGAAACCGAGAGTACCGAAAAAATACCAAAGAGTCGTTTGTAAAATGATATATCTTGATGTGAAATAGGACCCAATAGATCGAAATCGGTAACAGTCCTATCGAAAAAGGTACTATAGTCACTACTGGCAATTAGTTAGCAGCTACCATATTATGGAAATACTCGTAGTTATTATAAACAAATCTCGTAGTAGGTGTCTACGCGTACGGACTACGCTGTAGAGCTTGCTACGGCGTAGGGCCTACGTCGTAGACATAAGGGCTGCATTTTTTCATTACTAGCAAAATTGTACTATTATTATTTATTGTGATTTAGTTTGCGTACTTGTCTACTTGATAGTAATTTCTTGATAGTTTTATTATATATTTTTTAATAAATTGAAAAAGGGATTTGAAAAAGCCGAAGGAGCTTAAAGGAAACAAAAAATTACACGTAATTATTTTATTTACAGTTTTCTCCATCCAGACACTTATTCTTAGTATTTTAACTTAATACATAACCCTAAGTTTTGCATTAATCGGTCAAGAAATTATCAGCCAGATTTTTATTATTATTTTTTTGCATAATTCTTTTTTTGTAAATTATTATTTTTTACCAAACTTACATTCATAGCCTTGTAATACGTTACTTGAAGTCGTCGTTAAAGATTTTTTTATTCTCCCTTTTTAACCGACTTCAAAAAAAGGAGGAGGTTCTCAATTCGTCGGAATCTTTTTTTTTTTTTTTTATGTATGGTCCCCGATTTCTCGAAGACGCCTGGACCGATTTGGAAAATTTTTCTTTTGTTTGAAAGGGTATACTTTCCCATTGGTCCCATGATCATCAGGTCAGGATCTGATGATGGGATCCCAGGGAAATCGAGGGCAACCTTCAAATTTTATAGGCACATAGTACCATTTTCATATATTTTCTAAAGCTGTTCAAGTATTTGCATCTGATAATCATCATCTCAGGTGGATGACCTGATGATGGAAGGTACAACTCTTTAAGAGTAAGGAGTAGGCATCGATTGATTTACTTTGTGTTCGCATATCTCCGGAACAACAAGTCCGATTTAAGTAATTCTTTTTTTGTTGTACTAGGTATTACTTAACTTAGAGAATGCTGCAAGTTTCATCAAAATCGGTTCAGTAATTTTTGAGATATGGAATTTTATTATCATATTGTGTACATGAGCGATGTAATTACCGGTGCGAAGGATTACAAAATTCTAGTTCACATGTAAGAGAATAATGTTCTTGATAAGAATTAGGGTTGAATATTTAAACTAAAAAGAGTAAAATAAAAACTTTTTCAAAAAAAATGTAACCGCCTTCAAAAACAACCACAAAAAAGTGAAAAATAATCTACAAAATAACTTTTCTTTCGGAAGTCGGTGGCTAAAAAGACAATGAATAGAAAAAAAAAACAAAGGCACCGACTTCCGAAAGAAAAGTTATTTTGTAGATTATTTTTCACTTTTTTGTGGTTGTTTTTTATAGAACCAGTTTTACCCAAATACAGTCCAGTACAAAAATAGTTGTTTTAAACATAGATGCCCACAAAATTGTTGCTCAAAGGGAAAAAACCTTGAAAAAATATTACAAATTGCAACATCGTAGAAGTGAGTTTCATATTTTAGACGAGAAATATATCGTGTCCGGTAAGTTATCATTGAGATGTCCACTCCCCGTTGGTACGGCGCTCATGCTGGTGTTAGGGCTCACTGTCACCGGGTTCTCTTCTTGATTCAATGTCTTCTTTATTCTGGGAACAAATTCAATGAGCTGAGGCCTAACCACGATCCAGTTTAGGCTATGGGAAAGAGACAGAGCTATACAAGTCGTCTAGCGCCATCTCTTTCCCACAGCCTAAACTGGATAGCGTTAAGAGCTCATGCTAGGGCCTCAGTTAGTGGTTGAGTAGTGAGGAATGCAAACGGCACAATTTTTACGACGACACGGTTTTTGTTTCACGATTTTTTTTTTGTCGTCACTGTTGGACCAGTGGCTGAGCGATCGACTGTTGCGCAGCGTGTTGCAGGTTCGATCCCCGCACGGAACAAATATTTGTATGATCTGCAAGTAGTTTTTCAGGTCGGGGTGTTTGTGAATGTGAGTTTCTGTGTTTGTTAACGCACCCACGATACAGGAGAAATTCCTAGTGTCCCGGGGCAATGTTAAAAAAAATACTTAGTTGAGCAGTGTAGAAAAGGGGGATTCAAAGCAACAAAAGTTAAAGTGCAAGCAATTTTGGCCAATACTAAATTGTTGACGTCAGTCGATCCATGTAAAATACTGGTATACAGTTGCATACGGCTGGGCAGATGATATAAGCGATGTTTTGAAACGGACTAAAATTAAACAGTTTGCTTTAATTATAGATGCCAATACATCAAGCTACGCCGATGCGATTTTAACTTTTTTACAGTCAGAGAAGGTTCGTTTTCGATTGAGAAAATTTGACAGATTGGCACGTTGATATGCTGACGTCTGTATCATCATTATCATCAGCCTATAGTGTTCCCACTGTTCGGAGACAGGCCTCCTTTCCATGAGATGGAGTGGGCCATAATCCACCACGTGGGTCCAGTGCGCCTTGGTAGATAATATATTACATGTCATCGTATTTTTGGTACTAGGACATGCCGGTTTCCTCACGATGTTTTCCTTCACCGTTTTGAGATCAGTGGTGATTAAATAAATTAGGTACACAAAGTAATGCGCCTGGCAGGGTTCGAACTCACGACCTACAACTCGTAAGTCGGGACACCACTGGGCCACCACTGCTTGAAGTCTGTCATCATCTCATCATCTGCCTAGCCTTTTCCCAACTATATTGGGGTCGGCTTCCAGTCAAACCAGATTCAGCTGGATATCAGTATTTTACATGGAGCGACTGCCTGTCGGACCTCCACAACCCAGTAACTGGGTAATACGATAGCCCATGGTAAGACTGGTTGACAGACTTTAGAGCTTCTGACTAACAGTAGCGACTGTCAAAGATCTACAAATGACCGGCCGGGACCAACGGCTTTACGTGCTTTCCGAGGCACGGAGGAAACTCGCTATGACAGATGGTCACCCATCCACAGACCAACCTCGGCAAGCGCGGCTTAACCCGTCTGTATACTGCGTTTAATTTATCACCAAGCCAAAGAAGCGTAATACCATACGACATACCTAGTCTTTAGGCACAACGTAAGAAGTTTGTTGGCAGGCGCTTCGGCGAGCAGCCAAAGTAGCAGAGCGGCGATACAGCCCCAAAATATTACACCTGCTGTTGAATTTAACTGGAAAATAAGACACCACATATAGCAGGATTTTAAGACTATAATAATAAACAAAGGGAAATAAGGATCAAATAAGTCCAAACACTATTGAGGCCCAAATAAAAGCAATTTAGAAGGCACGTAATTAGCGCAGTGGCTGACCTATTGGACTGTTGCAAAGCGTGTCGGTGCTTCGATTCCCGCACGGATCAAATATTTGTATGACCTATAAGAGTTGTTTCGGGTCTGGGAGTTTATGTACGTGACTTTCTATGTTTGTAAACGCACCCACGACATATGAGAAATTCGTAATGTGGGGCAAAGTTAAAAAAAAAATAAGTCAAATGTAAAAATGTTACATCTAGGTGAGCGTGCTTCACAGTCGACCACATCATCTCTTACCATCAGGCGGTAGACAAACGCTAGAAATGTAATGTAATGAACTGAATGAACTGAAACTGAATGAACGAAGGTGTACGTCGAACCTTGCTTTGATGTCATAAATAAATATCATTAACTTTAAACGTGGCAAACACTTTAGATTAAGAAGTGTGTGTAAAGAATGAAAAGTTCATAAATAGTGCCATTTCATCTGTTGGAACTTACGATTTCAAAGTAATCATTATGCTGTGGGTTCCTGGTGATGAAGACGCCGCGACTGATGAGCAGCGGGTGCGTCAAGTAGAGCCCGTACGACAGTCGGCTCAGCGGCACCCACGGGTACCAGCTCAGGAACGACTTAACTAGCGCTGGAACAACAAAATATTACGCCTGTAGTGTCCGAACGGGCTGTGGGGATGCGCCTGTTGGCCAGCGGCTGATTAAGAGTTCTGACCGCCCTAGGCTAATTATGAGGATGCGCCCCCACCATCGCCATGCCAGGTGTGTAACGGACGACGGCCTAAAAAGTAGTAGAGTAGTAGTGTGAAAACTTTAAGATGGTTCAATAACAGATACTACCTATAAAAATTTTAAGATCGATCTGCAAGCGAAACTGACGTTGTTTTTTAATCTGCATGACATTCAGCCTTTTTTTTTCTATCCTGGTAAAATCATCAAATGAGTCCTCTTCCCGATGAGCTAGAAGGCTGAAAGGGGTTTGAAGATTTTACTATGGAGCGTGGCATACCTACTGCCGCCATTTTGATTTTTTTTCAAAATCGCGGCCAGCCATGAAACCTTTATAAATCGATAGCTGACATCAATAACAACAAAAAATATTATGACACCAACCCTCGTAAAGTTTCCGGTTTCTGAGATATAAAGTCTTAAAGTTGACCACATTAATTCGGAATAACAAAGGCTTAATATATTTTTATAAAATATTTTAGTAATTGATAGAATAGTAGTAGAATGTGCCAGCTGCTTCTCTTCCGGCAGACCGTAAAAGTCGGTCGAGGGATAGGGCAAAATGTAAGATCCATAGCCCCTCAGCTTAAAACTCTTTCAATGGGCAGCAGCGTTGGAAGACTAATAAGCTGAAATAAATGTGCTCGCCAACCCGCCTGCCAAGCGTGGCGAGTATGGCAATAACCATCCAATGGAAAATCCTTGGGTGAGGCCTTATTCCAGTAGCGGACTTTCTACGGCTGTTATGATGATGATATGCCTCATGATGTTTCTGCTTACTGTGGCCATCACAGCAATATATCTGGATAGAAGCAATATGTTCTTTAATTTGTATCGAGACGAGCGTGTCATATTTTGCATAGATATTTTGATGATACAACTGTAATTTAGTATACAAACTTCGTCATAGTCGTCCCACTTCTTGTGTATTGTTTCTACAACTCAATACGGCACAATTAGGCATTTTTTACTTTTTGTATTACCTCTGACTGCGAGAATATTCGAGCGCGGACTCATTAAAAGAAATCAAAATATCTCCTTTTTTTACACGCGAAGTAAATACACTTCCGGTACAAGCCAATCCAAGTCTGTAGTGGTCATAATTGTTGATGATAGGGATACAATGTAACGGCTAAGTTATGGCTTCAGGTACAAACAAGAAAATTCGATATTTAAAAATGTGGCAAAATCTATCCATCCCAACGAAAATTGCAAAAAGTAAAGGTGACATGCCATGGTTATATTTATCAATAAAATATAATACATCATACATTTCAAAGGTGCGAGCGAGACACCTACAATGCAGGCGGGTGAGGCGAGTTGATTTTAACATCTTGATACATTTTTAACATCTTGATACATTCGAACACATACACTAGCTTAGAATTGTGAATGTCACGTGATTAACTTTCACGGTTATTATCTCGGAAACCGGAAACTTTACGCGGGTTGTTGTCATAATATTTTTTGTTGGCATTAATGTAAGCTAACGATTTATAAAGGTTTCATAGCTGGCCGCGATTTTGAAAAAAAAATCAAAATGGCGGCGGTAGGTATGCCACAAATCTTCAAACCCCTTTTGCACACGCTCTGAATTCTGATGACAATACCTACATGACTAGCTAACAAATGTCATAACAAATCCAATACGGCGCCCTCCCCAAGATGGCGGACTGACTGTTTGAAACCCACCCCCATGATATGGGTATCAAATGAAAGGGTTTGCTGTCAGGAATACGACAAAAATAGTCACGTGACTTAAATCCAATATGGCGGACGTCCAAGATGGCAGACTGGCTGTTTGAAATCCACCCCCATGATATGGGTTTAAAATGAAAGGGTTTGCTGTCAGGAATACGAAAAAAATAGTCATGTGACTTAAATCAAATATGGCGCATGTCCAAGATGGCGGACAGGCTTTGAGGCACTTCCCGATAAGCTAGCAGGCTGAAATTTTCAGGGTAGCTTCAAATCCGATGAACAAAGATAAAAATAATAAAATAATTAATAGATTAAAAAAAAATCTAAAAACCCACGTTTTTAAATATCCTAAAAATAAGAAAATAACCCTACGGGGTTGAGAGAGGGGCCACTCAAAACGTGGGGGCGTATCTTTGCAAGTTACACTCACGATCTATTCACTTCATGTAAATATATCCCATAAATAATATACGCCCCCACGTTTTGAGTGGCCCCTCTCTCAACCCCGTACGGTTATTTTCTTATTTTTAGGATATTTAAAAACGTGGGTTTTTAGATTTTTTTTTAATCTATTAATTATTTAAGCTGACCGTACATAAAGGCAAAGTACCTCACGCACTATAAGACCAAAATCATGACAAGTGACTGCAGGCTACCAAGTAGAAAACCAAATCTATGTCGTGTTTGGCTGCGTGACTTGTATTGGCTTAGTTTCTATAGACAACTTAGTTGCAATTGCCATTGACCACCATGAACGTGGTCATCTAGTGTGTGAAGTTGATTCGACTTGAGTATTTTTTAACTGTAAAAAGTTCTATAGAAAAAATAAAAATTAAATGTTTAAAAAAAAAAGAGGAGAGGCATCATCATAGACACGATTTCAGCGCCCTCTCCGATCCTCGCGCCCTAGGCTGCAGCCTAATTTGCCTATGGGTTAATCAGGCCCTGCTGTTGGCATAGACTCCGTGGCTTCTCTTTAGACACTCCTGATGGAAAAACCCAATAACACTTTGCCCGACCTGGGATTCGAACTCAAGTTCTACTCAAAGCTTGAGAACACAAGATCAACGAGACGCTGTTGGGAATAAACGGTTTTTAATACAGTACTTACTAGTTAATTCGATATTTTAAGTTATTTATTATTTTATGGGTAAAAGATGTCAAAATCAAAAAGTAAAAGATGTTTCGGGAGACATATTTACGACTAACAGCATCCTAGTTTTGAAGCACAAGTTCTTGACAATACATTGTGTCCTTCATAATTACATGAACCTCTTTTGATAAAGACTAAACTATTACACGAGGTCTTACGGAAGAGTTTTTTTCAAAGACCACATAACGTATCAATTATCTACTCGAAACAAATTCAATAGTTTTCTAACCCATTGAAAAACCAAACGTGCACTGAAGTCAGGCGCTCTAGCGACATCTACCGATACTCACGAACATGTCCGAACGAGCAGCACAGTACTATGAGCGCTACCCCAACCGCCCAAGCCGGTCTGTTGAGCGCGGCGTACACAGCGCCCTCTATCGGGTGGTAACTGCGCCAGAGGAACGTACTGCCCAGCACCATAACCACTAACATTAGTGTGAGGGCAGCGCAAGTGCCCAGGACTGACCATTTCTGAAAAAAAAAGATGTAGTTGTGTAAGTAAAGTTGTGTTATTCATCATCATTATCATCATCAGCCTATAAAGTTCCCACTGCTGGGACACATGCCTCTTCTCTGTGAGAGGGAGTGGGCCATAATCCACCACGCGGGCCCAGTGCGGGTTGGCAGATGTCACATGTCTTCGAATTTTTGGTTCTAGGACATGCCGGTTTCCTCACGATGTTTTCCTTCACCGTTTTTGAGAGCAGTGGTGATGTAATAAATTACACAAAGTAATGCGCCTGGCGGGGTTCGAACCCACGACCTACAACTCGTAAGTCGGGACCGATACCACTGAGCCACCACTGCTTGTGTTATCATTAGAGAAAAATCGTGGTAATCAAGCACTGGCTTTTTTGTGGTGCAATATCATCAACTGAAAGACTCCTTTGACCGCCCTGTGTGGACCATGTATTATTTCAGTCACATTTTGCGTTTCAGGATTATGGTGCGTAATTATGGCAGTCCTGCATTGACACTTGGCGGAATCCATGACATGAAATGTTGTAACTAGTTTTCGCCTGACTTGAAAACTCGCTGTTGTCGAGTCAGGCCGATGGGTGGGACTACATCCTGCATCTAAGACTGGATTTTTGTCGCTTCTTTCTGTCAAAGACGGAACGAATTTGTACACTTTCAGCATATTTTCACAATCAAAAACTCGAAGAATTTTTAAAACGTTGGATGAAAGAAAAGTTTATCCAAAATAAAACTTTTTATTGGTAAAATCATCAAATGAGTCCTCCCACTCAGGGCAGGGCAAATACCAACGTGCGAATACGTACGCCTAGTAGAGGACTTCTAAAGATTTGATATTGCGTTGAAAATAACATCAGCAAACCAGCGTTTTTGGTCAGTTTCGATTAGCGGCTCGCCTTTGGCAATAAGTCAAAATTTATCAAATCTTCAACTCACTTGTCTAATCCTGTTCAGATTCCCTTTGCTGCTGTATGTAATGAACAGGTATCCGCTGTAGAAGCCCACCAGGTAAGCTGCGTAGCGGGTGTGACTCTTTATATACGACACGTTGAACTCTCGACTGGCGCGAGGGTCCATTATGAATCTGTAGATGAAAAGTAAAACGAAAAGTCTGTATTTAACTGTAATTTGATTTTACTCAAGCTAATTAAAGTAGTTTCCATCCCTTTTAAAATAAACCTTAATTTTACAACTTTTATGTTCATAATCGTAAAGTTTTGTTGTGTATTTATTTGGAAAAGCTCTGTTTTCCTGTTTTGGATGTTCGCAAAAATCAGAGCAACCATAACTTTAGGGTTTTGACTTTGCTTTTGTTTTAAATGTATGTAAATATGAGTGTTTGTGTGTGTTAATGAAATTGATTTCTTACTGAATTTTATTTGTTCGTTTGAGATTTTAATTGTTTACGCCTAAGATTATAGATTTTCCTGATTCCTAGTAGGTTACTGAAAATTGAAGCCAAAAATAATTTACCCCTTTGTTCAATGCCTACGTAAGTTAAATAATAGTGTAAAATGAAAATCGCGATAATCCATTTGTCGCAATTTTTTTTTTTGCAATTATTTCTTCCTTCTTTTTGGCTTCTATTTTCTATGAACTACTAGGACTTCGGCAGTATCGGCACTATAATGAGATAAAGTTTCCATCAACGATCGATGCGTGTTATTTAACTTGAGAAGGTTTCTAGATAATGATAATGGAGTTAATTAATTAATAATAGATAACGATACATTCATTAGAACAATGGCGGAGGAAATCCTCCGTGATGAAATTGTTTTGATACTGTCGATACTGATGCGTTTTATTGCGTTAGATTGATGGTAAATAATAGAAATATACTAGTTTTATCGGAATTCTCGTGAGAAAAACACAGAATGGTGTTGTTTGTTTTTTGTTATAATTTATTAAGTTAGTTTGTTCCTAATATTGTAGAATTTGCAAATGTTAAAAATTGTGCAAATTGTCACAAAATTGCGCAATCAAAGTAACAGGCTTATTTTGCGGTTGCATAGAACTATAATTTCCACAGAGATTTGGGCAGACAGTCACAAAGTTACATTCATGTACGCCTTTTTCACATTAGGGTAACAGAAACTACAGTATACGCCACATTTTTTTATTCGGAATGGGTTTCTTCTTGACTCATGACGTAGTAAAGGTCAAAGGTGACTGAGACAAAGCCTAGGATGGAACGAGACTTCCCAGAAGAAACCGGTTCACTCTAATTAAAAATGTTCCTGTTCATTTTATAGAAATTCGGATTGTATGCCTTCAGGAAAATAGAAGCAGGAAGTAAGTTGCGCTCTTTGGCTCTGCGCATTATGAAGGAAAATTCAAAGCGCTCAATGTGAATTGGTGGTACGTAATCTAAGTACGTTTAGATGAAATAGAGATGGTAGAAGGCCGCTGGGATGAGCTCGTAGAGATCATGCGCACACTCTCCGAAGTACCGTCCATAGAAAACCGACATTCTGAAGATCTCACTATTTGGTCCTACAAACATGCTAGTTGCAAGCATTACGCATTTATGTACAACTAGCTGTGCCCGCGACTTCGTTCGCGTGGATGTCGGAATTTAACAATGTATTTTTTAGTGCGAAGCGCTTAATTCTCGCCACGTTTTTTTATAAATCATATCGTTTTCATATAATCCCTGTATTTAGAATTTATTTTTCAAGAATATTTGAGGTGATTATAATAAACGCCCTCTGTCGTTCAAATTCAGAAGAATTGCTACTGGTTTAGAGCACCCATTCTATCTCATTCCATCCCACTCCATCCCCCTCCATCCCACTCCATCCTACTCCATCCCACTCCATCCCACTCCATCCCACTCCATCCGACTCCATCCCATTCCATCCCACTCAGTCCCACTCCATCCCACTCAATCCCACTCCATCCCACTCCAGCCCATTTCATCCTACTCCATCCCACTACATCCCACTCCATCCTAATCCATCCCACTCCATCCCACTCCATCCCACTGCATCCCACTCCATCCCACTCCATCCCACTCAGTCCCACTCCATCCTAATCCATCCCACTCCATCCCACTCCATCCCACTCAGTCCCACTCCATCCCACTACAACCCACTCCAACCCACTCCAACCCACTCCATCCCACTCCAACCCACTCTAACGCACTCCATCCCACTCCAACCCACTCCATCCCACTCAATCCCACTCCATCCCACTCCATCCCCCTACAGCCCACTTCATCCTACTCCATCCCACTCCATCCTAATCCATCCCACTCCATCCCACTCCATCTCACTCCATCCCACTCAGTCCCACTCCATCCTAATCCATCCCACTCCATCCCACTACATACCACTCCGTCCCACTCCATCCCACTCCATCCCACTCCATCCCACTCCATCCCACTACATCCCACTCCATCCCACTCCATCCCACTCCATCTCCCTCCATCCCACTCCATCCCACTCCATCCCTCTCCATCCCACTCCCTCCCACTGCATCCCACTCCATCCCACTCCATCCCACTCCATCCCACTCCATCCCACTCCATCCCACTCCATCCCACTCCATCCCACTCCATCCCACTCCAACCCACTCCATCCCACTCCAACCCACTCCATCCCACTCCAACCCACTCCATCCCACTACATCCCACTCTATCCTAATCCATCCCACTCCATCCCACTCCATCCCACTCCATCCCACTCCATCCCACTCCATCCCACTCCATCCCACTCCATCTCACTACATCGCACTCCATTCTAATCCATCCCACTCCATCCCACTCCATCTGATTCTATCCCACTCCATCCCACTCCTTCCCACTCCATCCCACTCCATCCTACTCCATCCCACTCCATCCCAAACCATCCCATTCTATTCCATTACACTCTACTTAACTCTACTCTACTCTACTCTACTCCACTCCAAACCACTCCACTCCAGTCCACAACATTATTTGAATAGGTATGTAGTTTTTCTATTCCAAGCTAGATCGCGCTACTGAACTGCGCGTCTCGGTGTAAACTGACCGTAATTTTACTTCTGGGTCTGGAACACTTTAAATTCAAATATCTTTTGATAGACTTAACCGATTGCAATGAAACAAAAACTAAATTAGTCCTCAAGTTACGCTCGATTGTTGTGTATAAAGGTTATCTACATTGCCTTCGTACATTTTACGTGATGGAGCCACAAATAAACAGACAAACCGACAAACCGACAAACCGACAAACAGACAAACAGACAAACAGACAAAAATTCTAAAAATGCTGGAAATGGGTTCTGTTGGTTGTCCTTCAACACCCTAGCTATTTTTTTTGGATTTTATTTTGATGTACAAAAACGATTTTTCTACAGTTTTATTATATGTATAGATTATTGCAATGCCTTAATGAAAGATCGAATAATGAAGCGCAATAGAGATAAACATCTAATTGTTTATGGCACAATGTAATGGCGGAAGACACGCTATGCCAGTTGAAGGGAAAAACAATCTTGAGAGTTTTCCATGATGGGGTGTAGGACTAGGTATGTGTTTAATTGCCATTGACACAATCTATTTAGGTTCCATAGTAAGTGTATGATATTAAGCAATATAATCAGCTAATATTGATCCCACTACTGGGACATAAGCCTCTTCCTAGAAGGAATTGAAGTAAGAATTCACGATGATAGCAGACCTCGCGGACCCAGTGTGGCTTGGTAGCAAGAAATTGGTTCAAAAGGGAATCATTACGATATGATTATTATAATTATTCTACTTATACAGTTCAACTCTATCTAGTAGTTAGGTGATTATTGTTACTTCAGTTTAGTTTGTCATGGTGTTTGGGTGTCTTTGAAGGTCTAATCTAGTTAGATCAAATCATATGCCCGTAAATCAGAATATGGATCGCTGCTGTGAAATTCTTCATTGAAAACCCAGGAACATAGTGCCTAACCTGGAAATCGACCTGCGAACTCCACACCTATCATAATCAGCTTAATAATTTTCCCAATGCTTAGATACAGGCCTCATCTCTGAGTGAGGGAGTGGGCTATAATCCACCAGGAACCGGGTTAGCACAACAAGAACCAAGTTCAAGAAATATACAAAATAATACTTACTCAAAAGTGAAAAGCTGTACAGCAGAGAGTTCATAGACATAGTTGACGACGCCTGGTGTTACGAGAGCTGCGACTGATATGACGGCTGCGAGGAACAGCCCCAGCTTCGGCAGGCTCCTGTAGATGCAGTACAGCAGGACTGTCACCACGAAGAAGTGGAAGTCGCACGGGATGTACCACGCTGTTACTATGCACTGAGATTGAAATCAACAGTTATTTCTTTTAATATTCTCATGCGACGCGCATCGTAAAGATGATTTTGAGGAAAGAAAAGTTCAGTTGCGAGTGGGTTTGATAAGTTATTACTTTGCACCACTCCCTCTCACAGAGAGGAGGTCTGTGTCCCAGCAGGAACATTATAGGATGATGATGATGACATCCCATCTAATAGGTTATTTAGTAGTCTTACAACTTAAGTGTTGTGTAACATGACTATAGAAGTTTAAAGTGTATTAGACATTTTGCCATAAGAGTATTTGGTTCTCTATTGTGTTACCTAACTTTTTTATACATAATCTAATGTGACATAATTTTTTTTGTCCTAATCATCATTTGTCCGAATGATAACTTGCCCGAACTTAGTACCACATAATTTTAAATGCCATAACATTGAAATTCCTAAATACTGTATGTCCTAAATTCGTTTGTCATAAATATAACAATCAATAATATACAAAATACATAAAACCGATTGCCATAAAATACATAAGTCCTAAAGTTTGTTTTGTTACTGATTACCACCCAATAAGGAATATCGACGGAGCCCCGCTTCGCGGGGCTCTTATTTCTGCGTGCAAGGTTTAAAGTAACCTAACACGAAGGGGATGGCGGGGTCTTTCAGACCCCGCCATCCCCTTCGAACCTAACCTGTCCGTGTCGGGGTGCCCACAAGTCCCGAGCTCGCTTCGCTCGCTCTTAGATCCCAAGATCTTCGGTTTCTAAACAATTTAATGAAATATCAGTTTTACTATACCTAATTGAACATTCGGAATAATACACATTATGTAATACGATGATTAGGACATAATATGACTTTATTTCATACAAAATTAGGAGATTCAATTATTATGATACTCGATATTATGCCAGAACAGCTTTAGAAGTGAAGATAATTATGTAAAACAATATTTAGAACTTTTGATCATTATGGTTACTGAATTTTATAGCAAACGTGTTATGGATAATGATTTTCGGACAAACAGTTTTAGGTGACGAAAAGGGGTTCCGTAAAATTTATATAGATAGACTATACTTTATAATTAACTCTGTACAAAATACAAATATCTCAAGATTAACCTATAAATAGGGTAACAATACGGGCAGGGTATCCCTTTTCGTCACCTAAAACTGTTTGTCCGAAAATCATTATCCATAACACGTTTGGTATAAAATTCAGTTACCATAATGATCAAAAGTTCTAAATTTTGTTTCACATAATTATCTTCACTTCTAAAGCTGTTCTGGCATAATATCTAGTATCATAATAATTGAATTTCCTAATTTTGTATGAAATAAAGTCATATGTCCTAATCATTGTATTACATAATGTGTAATATTCCGAATGTTCAATTAGGTATAGTAAAACTGATATTTCATTAAATTGCTTAGAAACCGAAGATCTTGGGATCCAAGAGCGAGCGAAGCGAGCTCGGGACTTGTGGGCACCCCGACACGGACAGGTTAGGTTCGAAGGGGATGGCGGGGTCTGAAAGACCCCGCCATCCCCTTCGTGTTAGGTTACTTTAAACCTTGCACGCAGAAATAAGAGCCCCGCGAAGCGGGGCTCCGTCGATATTCCTTATTGGGTGGTAATCAGTAACAAAACAAACTTTAGGACTTATGTATTTTATGGCAATCGGTTTTATGTATTTTGAATATTATAGATTGTAATATTTATGACAAACAAATTTAGGACATACAGTATTTAGGAATTTCAATGTTATGGCATTTGAAATTATGTGTATTAAGTTCGGGCAAGTTATTATTCGGACAAATGATGATTAGGACAAAAAAAATTATGTCACATTAGATTATATAAAAAAAAGTTAGGTCACACAATAGAGAACCTACGGGCAGTCCTATCGCTAAATAGCGCTATGATTAAATAATAAATAAAAAATATTTATTGTGGTTCTAATGATCACTTTCACATATAAAATTAAAGCAGCCTTAGTAAGTTATCTAATATCTTTAAACGAGCAATTCTTGTATATACAACACTAGCTGTGCCCGCGACTTCGTTCGCGTGGATGTCGGAACTTAACAATGTATTTTTTAGTGCGAAGCGCTGTTGGAGGATACCGATACAAAACATTTTCTTTATGCTTTTTTTCTAGCGTCATAAAATCGTCAAATTAGTCCTCTCACCCAGGGCTGGGCAATAGGGACTGTCAGACTTGTATTGACTAAAATCCACGGCGTCCTTCAATAGCCCTCGTTCAATAGCCACGTTCCGGGGTCACGGTAGCTTGTAAGTCCTACGACCCCGGCTGGCTTTGGCCCTCTAAGGGGTTTGGCCCCCGTCATTGTGCTGACGCTCTTTGAGGCGCACGTGGAACACAACGTTGACGTCGACCCGGGCATGGTCCATGATCGGACAGCGAGTCGCCCATTACTCGTCGCCCGAATGCCCACGCCTGTTGGCCAGAGATCGTTCTGCCACGTCCGTCACCGTGGGCGTCTACCACGTGGCTGGGTGTGGGTCGTGAGGTGGACGCAGTTCTCTTCCTCACGCGTCCCGCTTCCTCCTTCGCTGGCATGACTGTTTCGCAGAAGGAGGCGACCGGTTTCCACTCTATTTCACGTCAACCAATGCACAGGGCGAGAGGTTGCCGCCTATCCGTTATAATCATAATACATAATATTGAATTTTTAATTTAACATGTAAATGCATTGTTAACTAAATTAGTTATTTTTCAGTAAGGTTTATTTTTCTTTATTTTGTATTGAATGACGGAATTTGTATTAATACAAATAAAATTGCACTTTAATGTCTTATTTCCTTGATTTACGGTCTATCTTAGTTTGTTTTAACTGTATAGGGGTAATGTGACTATAATTTCCGAAGTATTAATTATTTTTGATAAAAAAATTACCTATATTAAAAATGATAGAAATCGATTCAGTAAACGACTCTGAACAAACCAATTTCAGGATGTGCGTTAATTATGTTACATGTTGTATATTTATATATAATCAGGATCTCGGAAACGGCTCCAAGGATTTTCATGAAAGTTACAGATTAGGGGTTTTTCGGCTCAAGGAATCGATTTATCAGTCCCAGCTTCGAGAAAAGCTCGGTTCCCAATATATAGACATTCTAAAAACCGAGCGAAGCTCGGTCAACCAGATATTTAAATATAATATGTAGCGATGTCTAACAAAAAGTTTAGAATTGTTTTGTTTTAGAAGAAAATCGTTTTTATGACTTATTCGTTTTGTGCATGTGCAATTAAATGATTCAACCGGTCACATTAGACTAGATAACTCTGTAGATTTACTCAAAGAAAAAAAACACAACCATAATATTCTTATTGTTGGGACAGTCTTTCTCTCTTTTAGAGGAAGTCCATCACGAACTGGTGGTCTACCATGACGAGTAGTTCCACTGTGGGAAAGAGACAGAGCTATATAAGTCGTCTAGCGCCTTCTCGTTTCCACAGTAAAACTACTCTGGCTTTAAGACGTCGTGGTCCGTTTTAGAAATGGTTGATAAATGTCACAGTATTCGAAATATTGAGAAACAAATTAGTGATTGTAAGAAGTTACTCACAATGTTCTCCGTGTCGATATAATTGCTGAGCATGACGAGGTTGACCCACCAGTTCTTCCGACATAGTTCCGTGTCGTGGGCTACGGACCTGTTCCACAGTGGGCCAGTACCCGTATAAGGATATACCGCACACACGTAGAATATCACCACAGCGAATGCAACCACCAATCTAATGGAAAATAGAAGCAATAAAATTAAATAATGTGCAATCTTGTTACAACTTTTTTTTGTTTTTAATGGCTTTTAACTTTTTTTTACTCCTGTACGGCCATTATAAGAGAAAACATATCTAAACTTTTTTGTTCCAATGCTGTTTTACTGGCTGTTTTGCAAACAAAAAAACGAACGGATGCCATTTAAAAGTTTTCTTTTCTTTTTAATTTGTATGAAGTTTGTTAGTGGCCTGTTATTTTGAGTTTTGATTTTAACAAACAACCTTTTTAGAGTCTTCGGCACGATGCCATTTCATCAAATGGGGATGGCAACTCAAAGCTAATCGTAGATGGCGCTGCAATAGTTGGTCCCTACGTCAGATTACTGTCTGCCTTGTATAAAAAACAAACAAGATTTATTGTTATAAAAATTGAGTTTATATACAAAACAAATAAGGAAAATTATTCGTCAATGCAAGTGCAAATACTAAAAGAAGAATTAAGACGCCGCGGTGCATCTACAAGAGGAAAAAAAAGTGATTTAATTGAGTGGTAATACATTTGATTTTACCGTAATAAATCCACAATTACTTATATTTGAGGTTTCAATTTTTGAGTTTAAGTATGTTTTACCTGTCCTCTCCTATAACAAGAATATAATGCTGCTTCTGACTTTCAATTTTGATAAAATATCATAATGTTTTAAGTCAGTAATTTTACCTCTTTTTTTATTTAGATTCGATAAATATCACAATATATTTAATTTCTTAACACCACAACTATCACAAAACTCGATCCAGGTGATAATTCTTCCGCCAGACGAACCATTTAATGATTTATGGAGCGATGCAATACTGGTACTTAACCTCCAATAGAAAAGTAGATATTATTTTGAAAAGTGTATTCGATTGTTTAGTTATGGTATAATCATAGAATTTCATTAATAAACTCAACTAACGGCCTGTCTCGGCTTCGCAAGGCTGGATATTTGTTTATTATATAGCTTTTCCTTAGTTATAATTTAATTTTTGTTCTCAAGGCAGTCACAACAACTACCCATTATTTCTTGATAGTGTGAACTGGCGGAAATTTGTATGTTCCATAATTTTTACAGCTTATTACACAACATCTAGTCATTTTACATCAATAAATCGTTTTTTTCAGAAAATTCCTTTGATTTGACAGTTCTTTTGGGACCAAACTGTCACTTGTTAGTTTGACACTTGCCTTCCCCATTGTATTAAAAAAAGTACCACGATTTTTTCCACAGGTCTTGCGTTTGGCGCGGACTCGTATGGATAGTATCCAATGAGATTTTTTTTCTGCAACTTTTTTTTTAAGTTTTACAGGATCAAATCAAATCAAAAAATCAAAATCAAAGCATTTATTTCAAGTAGGCCAGTTACAGGCATTTTTGAATTGTCATAGACAATTAAAGGAATATTAAGTATTAAACACTAAAAAGTTATTGTGCTACAGTCCCAGTCACAAGACATAAAAACTGTGAAAGTACCGTAGATGCACGTTCCAAGTCGTAGATCTCTATGGAGAAGAACGTGCAAGAAACTCCATGGACACTCTTTTCAGATCGCCAAAATTATTACAGAATCATTGTTACATCATTCATTCTTAGATGGTACATTATGTGAGAATGATGTAGCAAGTTTAAAAGTGTCCATAGTAAAATTTAAAACAAAGACAATTCAGAAAAAAAAACAATAAATAAAAATAAAAATAAACCGTGGCAGCTAAGAGATGACCAGTCGCAACTGTCAGCGCCCGTTCACGAACATGACACATGCATCAGCACCATTCGGCTCAACCATTTTGAAGGGAGCCAAATGATCCGACACACGCGCCACCATCAGCGAGACATTTGAGTGAGCATGACACACTCTCAACCGCCAGGGTCATTCAAGTCAACAAGAGACGTAGGTACTCAGTGAAGACAGGATGATCAACAGTATCACAAAATAATAATTAAACTCACCTCACGTATCTTTTCAAGATGATAAATAGAGGATTTGGCAACCTCTTTAATTTAGCGATATTTGTGATGGTGAGAAAGCCGGATAATAAAAAGAAAGTGTCCACAAACAGGTCGTCGTGAAGTATGAGCAGACCTAGTGGAGTTTGAACTCTCTAGAAAAAATAAAAATGTTTTAGTTTACAAAGATTATTGTTAAAGATGTTGAGATGCAAAAGTAATGAACCTGCTAGCACCAGTAATATTTTGAAAGTGCTGTCTACTGAACGTAAGCACAATTTTTTGGGATGGTTTCTCTTGTTTCTTGCCTAGGTCAGAGATGAGAGAGACAAAATGGACAACGGAGCGAGCCTATATAGAAGAAGTCCGTTTCCTCTAACGTTATGAAAATAACTAGCTTTTCATCGCGGTTTTACCCATGCTGCTCGGTTCCTGTTGACCATAGAGTGATGTTATGTAACCTACAGCCTTCCTCGATAAATGGACTATCCAACACATAAAGATTTTTTCAAATCGGTCCAGTAGTTTCGGAGCCAATTCAATACAAACAAACAATCAAATTTTTTCCTCTTTGTAATATAAGTAAAGATATACCAAAAAGGCTTTATATAGGTAAAATAAAATGGAACGAACCTGATCAGAAGTCATCCCATCACTAATCGGTCCCGAATTAGAGATGCCAATTTGATGGTCCAACACTATGAGACATATCGTGAAGAACCGAATGCCGTAGAACACCTCTACGCCTTCCTTCTTCATGCGCAGAAGATCAAGAGCATTCTCTTTCAGGCAGAATGACTTTATGAAGCCTGCTTCTGAAAAGATTTCGGCTCAATTAAAGTCTTGGTAATGGGCTAGTTTTCAGTAGGTATCAATTAATTGTAAATCCTATTAGTCCATTACGTAGATTTTTTCGTCACCCATTTTGGTAGGCAAAGGGAACTATGCCCATACAGCTTAGTTTTCTGTAGATTTTTTTTATTGATATGAAATGAAAATGAAATTTAATGAGATGAAATGAAATGAAACCTAACCTAACTCTTTCAATTAAATCATTAAATCTGATATTAAAATAAATTAGTAGCTTCTTTTTAGAAATAATACGTATTTGTATGAATCACAATTATATGTTTTTCTTTATAATAGACATTATTTTGACAGTTGGGAAAGAGAACGCACGAGTTCGGGAAAGGTAAAAAAAGAGTACTTGTATGTAATAGCCTACATCCCGAACGCTATACGTCCCTGCAATACGCAATTTTTTGAGCAACTGTATTAATTTTTTTTTTCAGTGGAAACGCTATGGGTTTGTCCTGAAATAAATGTTTAATAATAATAATAAAAAAAGCAATATGGATAAAAGTGATGGTCTTACTTCTAGAATCTGGGTCCAATTCCTTTCTTTGGCAGTTCAAATATGTGCAGATGAGAGCAATCACTGTTATTGAGCCCATTACGACACTGTAACAAAACAATATTGCCTGTTTGATGTTCAACACGAAAACAGTAATATGCACTTCAGTATAATTTAAAAAAAAAACTGCAGCTTAGCGTTTTAGCTTGGCAGCTCTTGCCCCAGTGGGCTCTACTGGCATTGTGCCTCGATTGCAGTGCTTCTCAATAATAGTCCCTTTTTACTTACAAGTAGGTATAGAACCTCTATTCCTTCTTGTCTTCGTCTCTATATCGACCCTAGCTCTGGCTACACTAGAGTGACACTAAGCAAGACCTGGTTTTCAATAATACTAGATCATGAGTACTTAAAATAAGGCATAGAATTACAGCGCATAATATTGACACTTTGATAAAATCGGCACCTCTTCAGGGTTCAGTGACGCTGTACGACTCTCTTGCCGATTACACTTCGGTGTCCTGCTTCGCAATGATATACCATGTGTACTTACAAGAAGGCATGGAATAGCACAATAAATTCCCATCGCCTTTTTGACAGGGTTCGGTGACGTTGAAGTCAATCCTCATGCCGGCCACACCGAGGTGGTGCTTCAATAATAGGCCATGTGTACTTACAAGAAGGCATAAAATAGCACATCATATTCCCTCTCATCGTCTCCACTCTGGCAGGGCTCGTTGACGCTGATGTTGGCTCTCATGCCGGCCGCACCGAGGTGGCTGCGAGCTAGCATGACTCCTAGCAAGCGCTCCACGGTGCGTGGTGCACAAGAAGCAGGCACGCAGGCGCCCCATGTCAGCTCGTTCAGAGGACGAGTGTGTGGGGGCCGGTACTGGACAGAAGAAACAACTTGTAATTTAATAAATTCCCCGTAGTTTCACTCCCGCTGCTCGGCTTTTATTAGTCGTATCGTGATGTTTTATAGCTTATAGCCTTCCCCCATAAATGGACAGTCCAACAGAAAAGAGAATTTTTCAATTCGAACAAATAGTTCCTGAGACTAGCGAGTACCAAGCCACACCGAGAACCAAAAAACCTCTTCAGCTTTATAACATTAGTATAGATAAATGATGCTACGTGCTTGGGTCGCGAGAACGTGTATAAAATGGCATAAATGAAAATACCAAAAGCTTCATGTAACCCAATATTAACAATGCTAATTAAAAATCTTGATAAGATCAGAGATAGGTTATAGTGTCTAACAATAAAACCGAATCTAACTGATGTTAAGAATGCGAAAGCTTGAATGTTTGGATGGATTAAATCACATCATAACCGCTGAACGGAACTTGACTCGGCTCAGAGATAGGTTATAGGCAGAAATAACATAGGATACCGTTCCCGTAGGATAATTTTCGAGTTAATTTTAATTTTAGCAACAACTACTCATGTGCTACGAATTCGTAGCGCTTCCGTAGCAAAGTGCTACGGAGTAGCTAAGGCGATTCTCACACTGCCCCGCATGATGCAGCGTAGCGCGTGGATGTTAACACAGTCTAACACACAGAAAATGCATCCACGCGCGTTCATGCGGATGCGGTGCGTGTTTTCCATACAAACGGAACACGCATCCACGCGCTACGCTGCATCATGCGGGGCAGTGTGAGAATCGCCTAATTCTTTTACAATGATTCATAAATCATAACATCACCCATTTTTTTATTACTTCTCTGTTATTATAAAAAAGTAATTTATAAACATAATCACATTTTACATTGCGTGTCATCATCTTAGACTGCATTATTATTCACTTATTTCAATTAAACGCAGAACATGCAATATTTGCATATCCAGTCAAGAAAACTGTGATGTTTTGTTGATTGTTATAATTCTGTTGTGGTCTTGAACTGTGTATCTTATGAGGCATGAAGTATAACGTAAAATAAGCCTGCTGAAGAACTTTGTCTTCGTGGTGGTGGAAAGGTGCTTGAAACTTAGCAAAATGCTTTAAGTTCGAGGCACCTTTAAGAAAAGGTGTTTCTCAAACTATAATACTAATAATTAATTGTGTAACAACCTATTAAATGGTTTATTTTGTTTTAATGGGCACATTGATTCAATTTGTGGGAATAATGTATATTAAGTGACATAAGAATCGGTCGCAAAATTCATTTCCTTAAGGCATCCTTTGGTCAACGATACTGATAAGTGGATAACGTTATAACTAGAGAAATAATAGAAAGTACAAAAGTTAACTATCACGCCTGTAAAAGTTATATCTTATAGTAATGTACCTAAAAATCGGCTGCTATATTCCTCTGTAAAATGTTGCGCGGCTATCGATTAATCAGGCAAAATCCAGAATTCTTGATAAAAAATAGAATTACTCTCTTATAGGAATACTTACCTCAATAAAATCCAATGCAGATTGATAAGGGTAGTAAGGCTTGTCAACTTTCCGTCTCACATTCTTATCAGTTCGTTCAAGAACGATCTCCGCGAGACAGTATTTGGTCTTCAGTTCTGGTTGTTTCTTAGCCCAGGGCGCGCTCATGCACTGGTCAAAGTTGCCCAGTTGGTAGCGGTTACCGAATAACAGGCCTTGTGGTTCTGATGCTTGGGCATCCCATTCTGCATGAGTAAAGGAATATTTCAAATGATTTGCCATTTTTAGTTCTGATTGATATATTTAGCGAATCCCTGGTATATTGGTGGGTTGTTGGTGCACAAATCATTCAAGAAAGACGTAGGAATGTAATACTCAATAATACTGTAGATTATTATTACCAATACTTACATATCACTGCGTGTCATGACACAGTGGCCCGTTATTTATACCATATTCGTATAATTTAGTACCTCTGTGCACAAACATCTATCCTAACATATATCATCATCATCTCAGCCGTAGGACGTCCACTGCTGAACATAGGCCTCCCCTTTTGATTTCCACTTAAACCGGTTGGAAGCGACCTGCATCCAGCGTCTTCCGGCGACCTTTATAAGGTCGTCTGTCCACCTTGCTGGTGGACGTCCTACGCTGCGCTTGCTGGTCCGTGGTCTCCACTCTAGTACTTTTCGACCCCATCGGCCATCCGCTCTGCGAGCAATATGGCCTGCCCATTGCCACTTCAGCTTGCTAATCCGGTGGGCTATATCGGTGACTTTAGTTCGTCTACGGATCTCCTCATTTCGGATTCGATCACGTAGAGAAACACCGAGCATAGCCCTCTCCATAGCTCGTTGAGCGACTTTGAGCTTTGAGATGAGGCCGATAGTGAAAGACCACGTTTCGGTGCCGTAACTCATCACTGGTAACACACATTGGTTGAAGACTTTCGTCTTGAGGCACTGAGGTATGTCGGACGAAAAGACATTGCGCAGTTTCCCGAACGCTGCCCAACCGAGTTGGATTCGGCGGTTGACCTCTTTCTCGAAGTTGGACCTACCTAACTGGACTACTTGTCCTAAGTAGATATATGAGTCAACAACTTCGAGTACCGAGTTTCCAACAGAGACTGGGGTGGGCACAACATTGGCATTTGACATAATTTTCGTCTTGTCCATGTTCATTTTCAAGCCCACCCGTTGTGAAACTCGGTCGAGGCCATCGAGCATCATGCTGAGTTCCTCCATCGACTTTGCCATGACTACGATGTCGTCGGCAAACCGAAGGTGAGTGATGTATTCGCCATTGATGTTGATGCCAAGTCCTTGCCATTCCAGGAGCTTGAAGGCGTCTTCCATTGCGGCAGTAAACAGTTTCGGAGAGATAACGTCCCCCTGTCTTACGCCTCTTCTCAATGGAATCGCCTTCGTGCTCTGCTCCTGTACTCGGACCGACATGGTGGTGTTATTATACAAGCACTTCAACACCTCGATGTACCGATAGTCAATACGGCATCGCTGGAGTGACTTAAGTACCGCCCATGTTTCCACCGAATCAAAGGCTTTCTCATAGTCCACAAACGCTAAGCATAATGGCAAGTTATACTCTTCGGTCTTCTGTATAACTTGCCGCAGCGTATGGATGTGGTCTATGGTACTATAGCCTCTTCGGAAACCGGCTTGTTCGGGAGGCTGGAAGTCATCAAGTCTGTGTTCGAGTGTGTCTGAGTTCCTAACATATATGTATATTTTTAATCAAAAGCCTTCCAGTTTTAAAACTCACCCCAAACCGCCCAAAGAGTAAAATTCTGCAAACTATAAAGCAGCCTGTTGATATGGTTCAAACATGGCTCCTCCTCAGCAGTCCAATTCTGATTCTTCATAGCAAACAACACATCATCCAGGTACACACTACTTTCACCATCCCTCACTTTTTTGGGAGACTCATACTTTTTCTCACTTGCTTCTTTGCCCGATATATTCCGAGTATCATTTTCAGCGGGCAACTGCGTGGTAAACGTGTCACTTTGCCCTACAAATTTTGCCCGATCGGTAACATGACATTTTATTTTATTAATAGCTATTATACCAAGGAATATCAAGTAAATGTACTTCATTGTTTACTGTCAGATAGTTAATGAAGTGGAAGCTGGGATGCGTCTGAGTTTAGTTATAAAAGAATAACATTGCATAATCAATTGCGGTTGTTACTTAGTTGGTAATTAGCTTCTATTATGAGCACGGTATGTCGGAATGGGGTAAGTGTTGATTGACTATTTCTACAACATGAATTAATTATGTACTAGAGTTTATTCATCATCAGTTGCATCTTAGTTACATTGCAATCTTTTAACTGAGTTAGATCTTATACTTTCCGTACACAAATGCAGCAATACGTGTCAAGTCTACATAATGGGACCAATTTCCAAAATTTTATAATTCATATTTCTTCTGTATACTTACTATTTATTAAGTTTAGACAGAATGTAACTGCATTTATTAACTCTCTAGATATAAATGTAAAATATATATCTGTCACTTATCCTTAAAAAAAAAGGTTTTTTTCAAATCCTAATGAAACAAGTTACTGTCGAAATTCTAGTCAAAAAAAAAAACAAACAAAACACCAAATCAAGTCTCTCGCCTTACTAAAAGGTTGGCCATTTTAAAGCACGCCATCTTCCTTACAAAGCCCGAGTTACTAACCCTCGTAACCGGAAGCTATATGAGGGGTTGGCAACATTGAGGTAGTCCACATTCACAAGGGGTATAGCATTGTGGAAATAACTTTTAGTTAGAAGCAAAGGTGACGCTGCTCTACTAACAAGCACATTGAAAGGTTTTTTACGTGGTAAAATTTCAAATGAGTCCTCCCACCACAGGGAGGGACTGTCAGACTTGTACTGACTATAATCCACAGTGTCCTTAAATAGCCCTTTACGTTTAAGTTACTTACGTTAAAGTTTAAGTCGGACCACACTAACGGTATTACTTACTCGTTGATTTTCGTGATGTTCGTAAAAACGTCAATTAACGCGGTAATCAACGGTATTTCCCGTTAGTGCGGCCCTTATCTTAGCGAGATACAAAATAATACATACACGTCTTTATCACCACAGATTATGTGGACAAAGCAGAAATTTTATTTCATGTTTGTAAAACGGGTATCGTATCAAAACCCCGAATGTTAAAATACCTGATGGCCGAAATCCCAAAAACTGAAACGCCGAATGGTTGTTTGGTCGAAAGCTCAAAATCCTGAAAGTCAATTTGTCCGAAAGTTCAAAATTTCAAAGTTCAAAATCCAGAAGTTCAAAATCCCGAAGTTCAAAATCCAGAAGTTCAAAATCCCGGTGTTCTAAATCCCGAATTTCTAAATCCCAAAATTGACATTATTTCCGAGAAAAACGACTTTTTGTACACTTAACCACAAAATACTTAAAAGTTGCGAAACAAAAATAATAAACTATAGTTTTGCAAAACAACATAACCAATCCTAATCTAACCTGTCCGTGTCAGGATGCCCTCAGGTTCAGAGCTCGGTTCGAGTCGGGATTGAGTTATAGGAACTGTCCACTCTTACAGACTAACCACTAGCCAGGGCCCGCAGGTGAAGAGACATACAGTGCAAAATGTAAGTTGGGAGCTTTCGGAAGACGCCTCAATCTCTGGAAGTGCTGATTCATTTACGAATAAATTTTTCACTGACACCTAGCGTAGCATGTCAATCGCTATGATAGATAATAGTTTCTCCAGACGAAGATATTTCCGCCTATTGCTGCTCTTATTGTACAAAGAATTACAGTGGGTAGCTCTGCTACAGGTGAATTGCTATCGCCTTCGATATTCTACTTTAAATAAAAAACGCTTGGGCTTATTATAGGTTTTTGGCTTCTTTCACTCTTGTCAAATGTTCCTTATTATTCTAATGAGAAGTGAAAAGTCAGATTATTTTCTTTCTATCACTTTTGGATGTAAGATTACACCTCTGCTTTACCCTTCTGGACTTACAGACATCACTTTGTGCCGCTACTTACACTAATTTTAAATTATTTTCTGTCAACAGTAGTCTGTGTTGTTTTGTAGGGGTTGTTGTATGTTCGCCACAAAATTAATTCCCCACGAAAAAAAGTATGCATAAATTAGACCAAGGTTTCTTTTTGATTATTGTAAATTCACCCCATTTATTTTTTCTACACGGATAGCAAAGCAACTAAAAAATAAAATGCAGCACAAACCTACTGAAAACGAGGAAACAATATCGAATCTGAACAAAGTACTATGAGTACAGGATCAAAACTTTTTTCGTGGGGAATTATTTTTGTGGCAAACTTATAAAAACCCTTTTGTACCACGATTTTTTGTACGGCTACGCTAGTTACTAAGTCAATCGCACGATATTCGCGAAGCACCTTTCCCCCGTTCTCGAACTCTTTGTTGCGCCGAAGCGCGTCGCGTCGTCAGAGTCTGTCGCGCATTTGTATCTGTAGTAGTGATGTAGAAGCTCGTTTAAAAACAAGCATGAATAAGGGATCTAAAATCGTTTCATCAACTTAACAATAAGCATCACAAAAGTGCCATTTCACCACTATTTTATAATCATAATACATTGAGTCTCGTTTCATCACTTTTTCATCGTATAGTGATTAATAAGGAACAAGTAAAACACAACATTGATTTCCATAATTTATTAATTTCTCAATGTCTAATAAATATCTACATACATAACTACACATTTTCTACAATTTCTTAGTTTATTATATTTTAACAATCTAAGTACAATATTAACTATTTAAATAAGTGCAAAATACATCTAAAATAAGGTACGGGCGTGCAAACTATACCTAAATATGAGATTATTTGGGACTCAATCGAAATTGTAACTAAATCATGTACAGTACCTGGTGCTATTCAGTAACATTCACGACCTCACTTCAGCCAACTGAGCAAACAATCGAACTTATTTTTTAATTAAGTACCTAAGTAAATCATCGCAGATTTTGAACGAGTTAATAAAGAAATTCTCTAAACATCACATTCGAAAATCGAATGCGTCGTCCCGTTGAGAATCCATGATTTTTGTTTTTATACAGGGTTACTGGTAACTCGACGTATTCCTTGCAGGACGTCATAGTATGGCTAAATGCATCAAATTAAGCCACCAAATGTTCTACCGAAGTTCAGTAGTTTTTGAGATACTTAGATTTTTAGTTTTTTATGAAAAATCCCAGATTAAATCGTTTGGAGTCAATTTAAAAATGATTTATGGCGCGACTGTACTGAAATTTAAGTTAATATCATAGCTGATGCCGTAGCCGATCTTTTTTAATAATTAAAAAATCAAAAATGCCTAAAACCTTGGCAAATATCACTAATCAAACATTCAATTTTTAGTAATTTTTGCTATTACTCCATAAAAAATGTCTAGTGAAAAAAAATAATACTACGCCTGATGTACAAATTACTAGGAAAATATCCTTGTCTTATCAGCTATTCAGAAAGGTATGATTGTCAATACTTTTGCATGTGTGACAGGGAAGGGAAGAGTTTTATGAGGAGCAGGTAAAATTGCAAGACGAGAAGATTTCCTAAGAAATCATTTAACACCACTGCTCACGGATGTACCGGAAGACAGACGAGCAAACATGCTTTATCAAACATGCTTTATCAACATGACGCATGTCCAGCCCACTTCCGAATCACAATTCGACAATAATTGCTGGATGAAAACTATCCAAATCGATGGATAGGGCGCGGTGGGCCTATTCCGTGGCCTGCACGAAGATCTTACGCCACTAGACTATTACGTCTGGGGTCATATGAAAGACCTAGTTTATGTGACCCCAGTAAATTCAATTGAAGCACTAAGGGAGAGAATAACAGATGCAGCGGACCAGATGAGGGCAACAATCACATCAAGAATCACAAAAACTGAAGTGAGGAAGCGAATAAGAACATGTATTAGAAACCGAGGGCAGCACATCGAACAAGACGTGTGAAAGTGTAATTAAAGTTTTTAAACTGATATTGATTAAAAATAATACTAATATTCATGAAATTGTTTTCTTGATTTTCCGAATAATCACCTTTTTGTGAGATGCACATAATGTAGTCCTTAACTTTGTATTAACTTTCATACCTTTTTGGATAGCTGATAAGACAAGGACATTTTCCTAGTAATTTGTACATCAGGCGTAGTATTTTTTTTTTTCACCAGACAACATTTTGTATGAAGTAATAGCGAAAATCACAAAGAAATAAATGTTTCTTTAGTGATATTTGCCAAGGTTATAGGCATTTTTGAACTTTTAATTATTAAAAAAGATCGGCTACGGCATCAGCTATGATATTAACTTAAATTTCAGTACAGTAAATCATTTTTAAATTGACTCCAAACGATTTAATCTGGATTTTTTCATAAAAAACTAAAAATCTAAGTAACTCAAAAACTACTGAACTTCGGTAGAACATTTGATGGCTTAATTTGTTGCATTTTAGCCATACTATGACGTCCTGCAAGGAATACGTCGAGTTACCAGTAACCCTGTATAAGTTCGATTGTTGTTGATTCTCTCACCTGGGTGAAGTGAGTTTGTAATCGTAAACGTTACAGAACAGCCACTACAGTCGTGACGTGTTTTCGCTCCTTCTCCCAAATAAAAGTATGGATAAAGAAGCTAGGGCATTTCCACTTGTTCTGAAATAGCGTCTAAAGGGGTGGAATAATATTTTATGGTTAATCAGAAAAATAATTTTATTTTCAAATTTACTTTTTAGGCCCATAAAGGTTAAATTTAATAAAACAGTTATTTTAGAAAATTACGTGAAGTTTAGAAAGTTATGTGATTCGTGCCATTTAAATTATTCTAAACTCTACTCATATAAAAATGACTTTGGCAGTCAGTGACTGTACGAATGTAGCGATAAATATAATAATTAATCTATTTATGTTGATATGTAATAGTTTTGAAATACAAGCAATTTTAGATTTAGAACACATTTAAATTGCATAAAACTGAAAACCAAGTTATTAAATGAAGATAAACAAACAGAAGTTATTTATTTATAAATATTGAAGAATAAAATAATCAATTTTTGCATTCACTGACAGTTTTGTTATAAAAATAACATACAGAACTAAACTACTAGAATGAACATGATTTTCATTCCATTCCATTCCATTTTCCCACGTTTTTTTGAGGACATAAAACACAAATGATTTCTTAAAAAAATATTCTACTCAGTTCCTTCTAATAAAACATAAATTTTAACAAATATTTTGCTAAATTATAAAACTTAAATTAAATATTACACACACACACAAGCTTAAAATATTTCTGGAAAATGTAGAAAAAAAAAATAATTTTTTGATTGTATTATTTCAAAAAGTTATTACATAAATATTTATATATACTCGTAAATAGTTGCTTCTTTTAAAATAATTGGCCTATAAATTATATATTATGTAAAATCTTATACAATAAATAGCGTTTTCTTTAATATATACATCTTTGGAACGCGTTTCATAGACACACTGACTAGATTTCCCACTCGTAGAAGATAAATCTTTATATTTATATGATATAATTCATATTATAATTTTTTTAATATAATATTCTTAAACTTAGTTACTTAGAATACATTCTTTGAAATAAAATTCCATTCAATGAAACTTTAACGAATAAAGCGTATACATAATCTAAAATTTATTATAATTTTTGAGAACATGATTTATTGAAAAATTAAATTACGAGGTGGTTTCACTGAAAGCTACCAATGTTTTGGAATAAAATGTTTTTTTCTTACTTAATGTTACCATATATTTCGAGGTTGACCAAGGAAAAGGCTGCTTATTCATTCTTAATAAAATTATTTACTTCTTCTATATACATATATTCAAATAAAGTGATTCTCAACTAGAACATGACAATTAGGTTTACTTTTTTTTAACAAAGGGTCACTGGCTCATCGTTGTTTGTGTCTATAATAACATGTTTTTTTTTAGTTATTCATTTTATCTTCAAATAGACTAGAAAGTTGACTAGAAAAAAGACATAAAATCTTAATAATTCGATATGTGTATTTATAATTAAACTAATTGACTAGATTTCAAAAAATCTATAAAATAAAATGTATCATTCAAATTACTACTAATTTGTTTTCATGACTAGAAAACTGTTACACAAAGACTAGATAACACGATTTTTTGACATTGTTTTTTAAAAAAACACTAAAGCAATAAAAGTTTAACTTAAAATGACTAGAAATAACCCTCTTAAATAATAATATGATTGAGACCAAAAGGATAAAAGACTAGATTAAAATATAAATGACTAGAAAAAAGTAAATGTTTGTAAAAGTAAATTTACTAATTGACAAAGATGCAGAATAGTAAAAAAGGTAAAATCGACTAGATTGTTTAATAAAGACTAGAATAAGTTTGAAATCAAGACTAGATATTAATAAATAAGGTAAACTGTATCTAACAAAAATGCTTTTGTTTTCATAAATGACTAGATTTGAATTCGCATACGAGATCAATGAATGATGGAATACGAGTACTTAATAAATTAATGACTTTTTCTAACCTACAGTGTCCCACTGCCGGGCAAAGTTCTCTCCCCTTACGTATAATAAGAAAGGTGTCGTAATTGTATTTTTTTCCAACCAAACTCGCATTTAACGCGTCTAAATTAATGACTAGAAAAATAAAATAATTTTGTTTCTTAAAATAAACGACTAGCAAAGTTTTGTTTCTTTGGAATAAATTTTTGGTTATGTACCGATGCACAGTGATATAATTATTTTTGACAATTTTACAATCTATAACTGCTTACAGTCATCAATAAATTCCTAAATAATTCTTTATTTACATCGTAGTTACAGATGTCCTAGTTCTAACTGGACTCAATTCCGATGAATTTCGCATTGAAATATTAATGAGTGGAACTGGCACGATAGTCCACAGTTGTTGGTGCCGCCACTGAAACTACGACTGCATCTAAAAATATGCTCGATAACGATCGATGGCGGTGACCCTTCGAGCCTGAAACAACTGTCAATAGAACTCAATGCCAATACTGTCTTGTTGTTGCGTAATTTACTTGTACAATTGAGAAAAACTTTTTTTGTAAGAAATGGTTGTTTTGAGCCAAAAGATGCGCTTGAACCTCGAAATATTTGAAGAATAAATATGTATGCGCTATAGTTACACTGGTAAAACTACTGAATAAACTTACTATACTCTGATAATTTAATTAAATTACTAAGATATTAAAAAGTGAATTACACTACACAGTATATTAATAAATCACGCTAAATGTTTTACATTTGCGCAAATTGATAAGTTTGGAATGTGCTGTAGGAGATCGTAATTATTTACATATTAATTATTTTAATACTATTCAATAAATATTTTAACACACATCAAGCCTATTTACAAAGTCACTAGGTACATACAATATTGATAGAACATTTAAACTACTTTGATGATATGGTGAAGAATAACTACCTAAAAAACTGTTTTAATGTAAAGATGTTCGGATTTTTTACATAATAGAACGCCTTCCTAAGAAAGATCAATTTTGATGACATATTGGCGATAATTTTTTGAGAATGGAATGCTTTTCTTTTCTTCCTGGCCACTATTACTTACCAGTTTAAGAGAAATACATGTGTGTATCATGCGCGTACGGCGCTGTGTACGGGTAGAGAGCAGTCGCGACGGGTGCGTACGGCGGTAGCCGCGGCACCGGCCGCAGTACCCTGCGTCACCCATCTACAACCCCCCCGCCCCCGCCTTCATCCTCCGAACCCGTCACGTCCAGACTGCGAGAGTCCTCCGAAGAACATGAGGACCCACATCTGGGACGCACACCCTCCCAACTCAACTCCTGCTGCGGAGGCGGGATCTTGTTCCAAAAGGTATTGAAGCCGGATTCACGGATGGCATCCTGTTGAAGAAATTACTGGTTAGGGAATTATCATTAACATCGGCTTAGACTTTGTTTGTCAAAAATCCCCTAAGTTTCTCCATATACTCTTATTCCACGCGAATTTACTAACCCAAAATCACTGCAGAAAATCAATGACATAATCGAACCTCGCAACATCTGCTTTTTTAGAAATCAGAAACTTTGCACAATCATTTATAAGCATCACTCACCGGTTGATAAGTCGGGTATTCAGTATGGACCTGCCGGAAGGCTGATGGTTCTTTCTCAGGCTCATTCTCCGGTTGTTCATGAGCTAGCATGTGCTTCCTAAGGTAGGCCTGTCTCCGGAACATCTTGCCACATATCTGGCAGGGGAAGCGACCAGAGTCGGCTGCAGGTGGGTCACGTCGCTTGACTGCGCCGGCCACACGTGGCTTGTGCCAACGACGATGGGATGCTAGGTTCGCAGGGCAGTTGAACACCTAAATGAAGATGAAGTGGGATTTAGATAGACAACGACAATTGACGAATCTATAAACCAAACTTATAAAAAAACACTGAAGTGTTTCTATTAAACGGGATTACGTAAAAATAAAGAGATGCATTAAGTTTTCGGTAACTGTGTCTTAATAATTTCACAATGATACATTGAAATAATAAATAAACCTTCTGGTGCATTCGCAAATATACTCCTGTCATAAATTCCTCAAACTAGTTAACGTCCTTCTCACAAATCGAAAACGGTAATTACTAATTGTTGTAACCCATGGCAGTGCAGTAGCATCACGCAGATAAGTGCTAATACTGTCCCGTCACGCATCACCACACGGCTCTATTAGCGGCCGCCCTTGTACAAACATTTCATGTCACCCACTTGCAGTGGCTTCCCATAGAAATGCACCAACTGCACCACCCACCCCACCCACGTTCCCACGGACAAAAAATAAACAGAATTATGGACCAAACTATCTAATAAGAGTGATAAACGCAAATTAATTGATACATGACAAATGTATTGGGATGCCATAAAATTTAACGGGTGTTTCGTTGTCAATTTTTGATTAATAAAAGTTCACGTGGGAAAATTGATAGATAAATCAATCGCCTGATATTGGGAGCCGTTTATTAGAAAATAATAATTTAGAAGTGTTTTTTGATTAATAAAAAAATAATTGGTTTGTATCACATATTGACCAAAGAAACGGATTATGATAAAATTATATGACGAGAAAAGAGGTGACTGCTGAAATGACGAGTGCAAGTAACTGGGATAAGAGCCGGATACTAATAATGATGTTGATTTATAGAACATACCTTATCACATTCGGGGCACCGGTATTCGATGTGAACGATCCTAGAGCATCGATGCTGCGCCAGAGCAAACGCGTCGCTGTACAATCGTCGGCAAAGTCTACAGATGTACCTCCCCAGCTTGTTCTCTATCGCAGATATCAAAGCCTTAGCTTCGTCGGTCACCTCCACCACGTTAAACGCCGGATCAATGTCTCCCTAGAAAAAGTACAATTATGAGCATGCAAGTCAACATTCACAACTAAAACGATTTCTTATCACACCAACAATTACGACTATTAAGTAATTCCATATCATTAACATTTTTATTACGTCTAAATTGAACGTTACAGTTCTCTATCTCAATTCAAAGAAATACTGTGGTATCGAAACGGCGATTTATTTCGTATTTAATGTCCCCGGGCACACCCCCGCGGTAAGCGTTGCGGTGTGCCCTTAGACCTGTTATTAGCGAAAAACACAGCACAATACCCGATTTTCTACCTGTTTAATTGCTTAAGCGAGAGTCGCCGTGAAGCGCTGTAATGGTATGGTAAGAACGTCTAATTAATAGTTCCTGTGCAACTTTGCCATTTATTTTAGATACGAATGTGTGATTAGAGTTTGTTTGCAGTTTGCCGGTGACGTTTTTCTATATAGGCAGTTTACGTGAAAGAATGTTAGTATTAATTACCTTTCGCACGACTAGAGTTTCGTCCTCCGCTAGATCTCTTATGATGGTTCCAGAGACGGGCGATGTCTTGTCTTCATCGAACATGAGCCGTCTAACAGCTTTGCTTTTCTTAGTTGGTTGTGTAGGTGGTTTTGGAGACTTCTTTGGTCGTTCCTCTAAATCCTTTATTTCTACCACATCAGGAGAACTCCTTCCACTTTTCGATGGCGTCTCCTCTTCTTGCGGTAAACACGTTTTAAGTTCTTCGAAAAACTGTTGGGTGAACTTAAGTTTTTTAGCTTCAGGACTATCACTGTCGTTAGATGTTTCATCATCAAGTTTTCTTTTCTCTGTTTTATCTTGTGATTCCTCTTTAGTATCATTATCTTCGAAATGTCTAAATATTTTCGGTGATTTTTCTGGTTTGCTGTCATCAACGGCTTTTCTTTTCTGCGAGGGTGGTGGCGTGCACGGAGGGGTAATCGGTGTAGTGGATTTGAGGGACAAGTCGAGAGGTACTAGGGGTTCGTTGTAGTACGCCAAGTATTGCTGGAGGAGTGTCGGATGTTGTTGTGGAATAAGGTCGTGAAGATAGTTGCTAGAAATGCGCACTGGTGGAGCCGCATACTGCTGATAAAACCGCGACGTTGTCAAACGATGGAAATGTGGCAAAGCAGCCTCCATCTTCTTTAATCAATTTTCTGTTCAATGATTTGGACCATTTTGTTGCAGATCATATTTCTTTGTTCGGATTACCCAACATTATTATCAAACCTGCGAAAGAAGAAATAGTGTTTATTTATCTGCAGACAAAATGAACATTAATAAAGCAAAGTGCAGCGCGGAGGTTGTTCAAGGGTCCGGTAAAGGGCACAAAAGGCGAGGCAGTGATTCAATTGTGCTCGAGTGGTCCATTGATTGTAACGAAGCGAGGCGACAAAACGATGTGTTTTGATAAATTGGTGTTCACTACTTCCTTTTTTTCCCTTCCCACAAGAATAAAATTGTTTAAATGTCGTTACTAATTTCATAAATGTCAGTTTGTTTTTTTGACGCTTTTACGGCAAAATCATTGAACTAATTTTCACGGAAGATTTCATCACGTTTATATCGGAATCTAATCTATTAATTACTCCAATATGTTTACTTTTATGGCCGTCCATTTGTCGGAAGGTAATCTCGAGTATTTAGAATGCGACTATTTGAAGTGCACATTGCGGTACAACATGTAAGTTCCGTTAGGCTTCACACGCAGACCATACGGAATGTTTATTACTTATTATTTTTACTACTCGCTTTCATGCAATTGTTCTACTAAATTAAACTAGTTCTCAACCCCTACTTCACACGATTCTTATGTATTGACAAAACATAGAGCTTATTATGTTTAAACTAGTTGTTCGCAATGGTTTCAACCCCGCTGCTTGTTTCCTATGATTCCTATTCCTTGGTTCTGCTATCCGTGAAAAATGAACTATCAAACACAAAAATATTTTTTCATTCCAACGAATGGTTCCTGAGATTAGCGTGTTCAACCAAAGAAATTCTTCAGCTTTGTAATATACTAATATTATAAAGCTGAAGAGTTTGTTTGTTTGTTTGTTTGTTTGTTTGAACGCGCTAATCTCAGGAACGACTGGTTGGAATTGAAAAATTCTTTTTGTGTTAGATAGTCCATTTATCGAGGAAGGCTATAGGCTATATAACATCACGCTATCACTAAAAGGAGCGGAGCAGCAATGAGAAATGTTTCAAAATCGGGAAAATGAATTTCTTTTCGAGAGCTTTCGTTGCGTGCGCTGCGTAAACGGTTAAAGATACGCAAAAATTATGTACTACGGAATTATTCCTCATAAAAAGTTCTAAAATAAAGTCCGCGAGAGCATATATCTATCTTTTAAGATTAAGTCACTATAACCTTTTTTATGGAAATCAAATTTGTTTTGAAGTAATGCATTATTTGTGAAGGTATTTTCATTAATACGATATTAACCCTTATCAAAATAAATACGTTTATCATCACAAGCATTTAATTTTGAACAAAATTGCCCTTGACATCGTTTGATTTCAATGAATATCTTAGGAGATATCATAGTTTCAAAATAATGTCAGAACAAAATTATTACTGCCTGGGCAATACTGAGCATATAATTATCATAATTGCGCGTGAGGGAAAGTGCACCCTCTACCTCTCACCCGAGCCACCGCTGAAGACGCCCATGTGGTCGGAAATAGTGAGTCATATTCCAGCCGCTTACGGACGGGGAGTAATGGGTAGCTTGCCGTCCGACGGCATGTATTTATTAAAAAAGAAGCACTGGCCAATCCCCGCTGCATAGACAAGTCGAGGAGCTGCGGGAAGAGCTCCGGCGCCATCTCAGGAGGCGGTATGGATCCTGTATCGAATGGGGAAGGAAGAAACGCCTGGGCGTCACCACTGCGAGGATCGCCCGGAGGACACGGTAGAACATACGGTGCAGGACTGCTTCGCTTGGGCAGAGCACCGCCGTGTCCTCACAGCGGCGATAGGCACTGGTCGAGCCCATGCTGCGGGGCGAGACGGAATGGGAAGCGGTCGCCTCCTTCTGCGAAGCAGTAATGCTAGCAAAGGCGGAGGCGGAACGCGTGAGGGAGAGGACAGCGTCCACCTCACGACGCAGCCGCCGCGGGAGACGCCCACGGCAACGGACGTCGCAAGACGAACTCCGGCCACCGTAGGCGCTGGCATGCGGGCGGCGAGTAATGGGTGACTCGCCGTCCGATCATGGACTATGCCCGGGTCGACGGCGCGTTGTGTTCCACGCGCGCCTCAAAGAGCTGTCAGCAATCTGACGGGGCCCCCCTAAGAGGGCCAGAGCCTGCCGGGGTCGCGGGACTGTCTCACTCGATAACCGTGACCCTGGTACATAAAGGGCTATTGAAGGAACACCGTGGATTTTAGTCAGTACAAGTCTGACAGTCCCTCCTGTCCCGCCCTGGGCGGGAGGACTCATTTGATGATTTTGCCACGATAAAAAAGGGGGTATCGAGGGAGCGACTATCGAAACCGAGGTTCGGGGACGCCTCAATCGCGGCGGTAAGACCTCTCTTTGAGGAATGGCTGGAAGGTGTCACGGCGTCCTGACCAACCACCTGACGCAGATCCTCACAGGACACGGAAGTTTTGGGAGGTACCTGTGTCGGATGGGAAAGGAAGAAACGCCTGGGTGTCACCACTACAAGGATCGTCCAGAGGACACGGTAGAGCATACGGTGCAAAATTGCCTCGCTTGGGCAGAGCATCGCACATGTCCTCATAACGGTTATAGGCGGCGACCTCTCGCGATCGGCATTGGTTGACGTGAAATAGACTGGAAACCGATCGCCTCCTTCTGCGAAACAGTCATGCCAGCTAAGGAGGAGGCGGGACGCGTGAGGAAGAGGACAGCGTCCACCTCACGACCCACACCCAGCCACCATGGTAGACGCCCACGGTAACGGACGTCGCAGGACGATCTCTGGCCAAAAGGCGTGGGCATTCGGGCGACGAGTAATGGACGACTCGCTGTCCGATCATGGACTATGCCCGGGTCGACGTCAACGTTGTGTTCCACGCGCGCCTCAAAGAGCGTCAGCGCAATGTCGGGGGCCAAACCCCTTAGAGGGCCAAAGCCAGCCGGGGTCGTAGGACTTACGAGCTACCGTGACCCCGGAACGTAAAGGGCTATTGAAGGACGCCGTGGATTTTAGTCAATACAAGTCTGACAGTCCCTCTTGCCCAGCCCTGGGTGAGAAGACTAATTTGACGATTTTATGACGCTAAAAAAAAACATAAAGAAAATGATTTGTATCGGTATCCTCCAACAACGCTTCGCACTAAAAAATACATTGATTACGTTCCGACGTCCACGCGAACGAAGTCGCGGGCACAGCTAGTGTTAACATAAATTCAACATTTACATTTTAAACACGTTAAAATATTATCTTTTAAATGACAGAGAAACCGCATAAAAATCTGTAATCACACAAACTGACACGAGCAGCGACTTTGTTTTATGTAGGAAGGGAAATTATACAATTTTAAATTGTATAGTTCTAGCATAATTTTATAATTTTCTGCAATTTTTTTATGATCTAATTATTTTATATGTAATCCTCAGACTGTGCTGTGATTGATTGACTAATAAGAGTAATAAGTATCAAAACAATTAATCTCAATCTAAATCATCAAATGAGTCCTTCCACCCCGGGTAGGGCGGGAGGGACTGTCAGATTCGTATTGACTAAAATCCACGGTGTCCTTCAATAGCCCTTAACGTTCCAGGGCCACGGTAATTGGAAAAGTCCCGCGACCAATAGCTGCTCTAGGTACTTAGGTATAACTCCGATCCAGTAATAGATCTGTAGTAGACATTCTGCTACTGAGATGTTGATAACGATAATTTATTAATAGACCAAATTGAAAGGACTACGTAACAAAGTAAACGCCCTAAATATTCCTTGATGTACAAACCTAAACATTTCCTTACACGCATGCACGGTGACTTCTCACCGACAGATTTGAACAAGATTACCAGTAACAAGCGTAGACCGTCAGTAATCCGCGCCTAGTTCGCAAACGCAATCAAGGGGTGTCGCGCGCGAACTTACCTAATTACTGTCACCGCTCCCACGCTCTGGCAGCCCTACCGAGGGTGAACTACCCTCTCCTTTTAATAAGTTTTATTGTTTGGCTAGAGAAAATTGTGAATATGTTGTGGTAAACGAATGTTTGTATTGCGTTAACTATTTAGAATTTAGATGCAGTGTGATGCAGTTCAAATTGTTGTTTAGATTGGTTGTTTTAATTGGGCCCAATTTCATCAAATCCGTGCTAATTGGTTTTGTAATTGAGAGAATTACTCTGTCTGGCTTTAACTTGCTAATACTTGAATGTAGTCTGATTAAATGATCTTGAGACTTAGGAAACGTATAATTACGGTATATTTTCTGACGGCCCTGCAGGCGATACTGCGGGAAAAGAACACGGGTCATTAAAATTAAATAAAAAATAATAGAAATGGAAGTTAGATCTGCCTAACTTGCTGCATATTACATTGATATATAAAATTACGTTCAAGTTATCTGTTTTTAAAGATTGCCCGCGTTGTTAGAGTCACCGTAGTCGCAAAATAAATGGATGCCAATAACCAAAGTTAAAAAAGTGCACCTTACCAAGTTAAATCTATATGGGGACCTGCCCTGCCCTACTAAGCTAAGATCTTGCTAAGCTAAGAAACGCATGATTTTGACAAATTATATATCTTTAACTTTAAACTCTTTATCGTTATAATTAATATAAACGCTAACACTGAGTAGTGGTCTGTAAAATGAATATTATACAATGTATTCTGTAGTAGAGCTCCAGATTTGGGCGGCTTTAATAATTTGGGAGGCCGACCATCGGGGGAAGGCGGGGCTTTAGGTGCTGTCATAATATATTATCTGTGGCTATACATTTTACATTATGGCTAGTAATACCAAATAAATTAAAATGTGATATTTACAGTTAGTAAAAAAAATAATATCCAATAGATACAAAAAAAATTAAAATCTTCAATTGTGTTTTTTTGCGTTGGTAAAGTCAGATCATTGCATGACTCATATGGCAGAATATGGGAAAGTTGGTCAAGTAATGCTGGCCATTGACCATACTAACTAATATCAAATAAGAGCTGAATGTCTGTTTAACTAATAATGTCAATTTAATTGCCAATCCAAAAATATAACAAAAAAAAATTGAAAAATCAGTCACATTTTAATATTAATCAAAAAAAGACGTGTTATCATTAAAAGAAATGGTACTATCTGCTTCAAAATTGTTATTTTCGAATATAATGCTCCAATCATTTGAAAACGATAACATTTCAAATGCTAGTGTTTATTGGGGATCAAGTGGTCGCGTGTTCTAAATTCTAATCTAACCCTGTTAACCATTCAAGTGAACCCATTCGACAGATAAACATTACATTGTTTATTTAAAGGGTTAAATTCGGTGAAAGAAACCGCGCGTCGTGATAAATAAAAATATAGGGTGTCTTTTACCGCTTTAAATGATTTTATTGTTGTATCAAAATTGGTTTGGTAATTTTTGCATTAATTATAACGCATGAACATTACTAACAATCTAATTTTGTTATAATTTTTTTATCGATGTAACATAAATTTTGTAACGCAATAAAATCTTAAGTCAAGTAGCTGAACGTAGACAAATATTCGCACAATTACAAATGCTAATACACTGTTAAAATATAATCCTTTAATGGAACATAGTAGCTAGAAATATAATATTATTTATATAATTATGTTCAAATCTTAAAAAGTCAGATTTAACTCTAAAGTCCTTAAATTCTCATTCGATTCTGATTTATTTTAAATCAAAGTTACACAAGTACAAGAGAATCCTACCTTCAAATCCTACAGCGCAGAACATACCTACTTACTTTTCACACCTCTATACTTAACCAATCATTAAAACAATACTTGAATCAAACCTAATAAACTCATTTTAACCAAATAAAATATCCTATAACCAAATTTAAATCAAAAGACAAATGGTCGTCTACAATCACACCTATTATAGTTTCATAATATAAGACAACTACACACATCAAAAGTGTCTAGGGATCAACATATATTTTTGCAATAACTTTTCTCCTGATTGATATTAATTAAAATGTTCTTTAAGGATTCATCAAATAAAGTGTTATCGTTTGTCACAGTAACGATAAACCAAGTCACCTTTGCATTCATAAAGAAATTTGCCATTTTCCTAATAAAGGGATTTTTGACATTTGAACCACTAACATTAAAGTTCGAAAAAAAGACTGAAATAACAGTTTTCTTTAAAATTTTATTGGGTAACTTAAACAATTAATAATCCGTGTTTCTACCGCGAACACTAACAACACAAGAACATCGGTTTGGCATACTCAAAATGAGTTCATCCAAATCACGCTGTGGAATGGCCGCCCATGTTCGTTGCAACAACAAAAAAAGGTCTTCTTGCGACTGGATACCCTCCATATTCTGCAGAGCTCTTCTCTGTAGCATATCCCATGCATGCTCAATCGGGTTCAAGTCTGGCGACTGAGCAGGCCAGGGCAGGACATTGATGTTAGCTGCGGTGAGAGTCTGTCTTACAACTCTTGCGGTGTGCGGTCGTGCATTATCATGCATTAACTGAAATAAGGGACCGATTTGCACTTGTAGAGGAACGATGACGTCTGATACAATCGTCTCAGCATAAATTTGAGCGTTGAGGTTGCCTCTGATCCAAATCAACTCAGTTCTTCCGCCGATCCAAATACCCGCCCATACCATGATGGTTCCACCACTATAAGGATGGACTTCCTGGCAGGATTTTAATCGCTGTTGGCGTCCAGGGGTTCTCCAGTGTCGTATACGTCTTGTATCCGGTCTCATACCAATACGAGACTCATCAGAAAAGCACACGAAACGCCATTGTTCTTCTGCCCAATTTCTGTGTTCAAGAGCCCATTGATATCGAATCCTACGATTGTGCATTGCTATAGGTGGTACCCGTAGCGGTCTTCGGGAATGAAGGTTCACTTCATGCAAGCGGTTTCTGACTGTTTGGTCGCTAATTAAGTTCCCTGAAGAGTGATGAAGCCTCACGGCTAACATCATGGCGGTTATTGTTGGAGCTCTTCGAGTTAAGATTTGAATGTATCGGTCTTGTCTCCGTGTGGTGCAGCGATACCGTCCTCCATGGCGCTCAGCCACGGTACCAGTGCTTCGGTAACGTGTCCAAAGTCGACTGATAACACTCTGACTTGTATTCAGAGCTAAAGCCACAGTACGTTGCCGGGAACCAGCTTCTATCATTCCCACGGCTCTGAGCATTTCTTCCCTGCTTAAATGACGTCGCCGCTCCATAATAACGTTGGTTTTAATCAGTAGTAGGGAAACAGTAGCACTAATAATGTCTTCAATGCGTTGTATGTTTTTATAGGGAAAATATTGACAGCTGATTTTCATCTTTTACTCGAATTTGATTTACAGTTCCTGATTCAAATTATGAAATGCACCAAAAAGGATCCATATAAATTTATAAAATCATAAATTTATTACAAAGCCACATCTCAATCTCAAGAAATCCGCATAAAAATGCTTGATCCCTAGACACTTTTGATGTGTGTACATATTAATTGTCGCGTTACGTTCCTTCATGAATACTTTAACACATGTCATATTCCCGGTCATTAGGGCGTGGACACACCGCGGCAGACCGAGGTGTACACTAATTACACTTAATTAACACCTTTCGATACTTACGGCGTATGTAACACCGATTTTATTGAGGTGATTGTTCAGAACTCCTTGATTTATTGATTAATTAAGCTCTTTACGCGTTTTCTGAATGGTTTCAATGTATAGTTAATAAAATTATTGTAATCTGTTTTATGAATAATAATTAACAATTTTATTGAATAATAATAATAAATAATAAAATAATAAATAAATTTATTCAAGAATTCGGTCACAATAAAGGTTTACATGATTATTACAAGCGAAATACAATAATTCTATGTGTAATGTAGCGATCTGCCTGATCTAGGTTTATTAAAACCTGTGTTTCAGGTCATCACTTTACAATTAACATTTGAATAGAACACCACAACATTTTCATTAGATGACAAATAAATAAAAAGATAAAAATTCTAAGTATCATAAAATTATTAGTATCAATTCTAAGTATCATAATAATCATAAAATTATTTTTTCTACTCACAAAGATTTAACCTTTTGCAATGGATAATGAAATCCCACTTAAGTATTCATTCTGTTATCTAAATGGATTGTTAGTTTGTTTAAGACAAAGACAATCATCAAGCACAAAAGGATAATCACAATCCAAACAATTCGGAAAGACTTTTTTAATCTATTTCTTCAATAACATGTTGTTACTAAAAGTGCCAAACTCGTAGCCAAGGACAAATATTAGGAAAAGGAAACTGTAATTCGTCTAATTGACAAAGCAATGGGAGTTGTAACAATAAATTAATATTGAACTAAAAAGAAAAACACATTAACAGTGTCTCAAAGTCACATACTTACGAATAGTCAAAGGTTTGATAACTTTTATGTAAATCAGACTATACCGAGCTAGCTAGCGAATATGATAAACATTTCAGATCTGTTTTATTCTAGTTAAGCGTTAATTACACAGAAAATAATGCTACATAATAAAATGTCTATTGTACTATACATTACAGATGGATCTTCTACTCAATTCAGTTCCTTAGCCACCTTTCACCTTTAATAAGGCGTAATTTGGGTTAAGCTCGCCTTTGTAAGTACATAACTTACCAATGAGAAAAGTGTAATAAAATAAAATTAAATATTTTGTGAATAAAGAATAAGAATATGCATGTAAAAATATCGAAAATGGCACAACTTTTAAAACATTACATGTAGTAATGATTTAAACTGTAAATTACATTATGTTCGTTTCGATTTTAATAAAATAGATACTTTAAAAGCCAATCACATTCAACATTCAAAATGAGAAAACTATAAATGCTGGCAAAATTAAAGGTTAAGAGAGCTGAAAGCCAGTAATTGTTATAAAAAATCAATTTAATTTTGCTTGGGTCTACGAAATCTCGTAGTGAGGGTAAAACGTAATCAGGGCTGGGGATATAGCACGGGGGAGGCTGTGTTCGGCTTCAGCAAACTTCAGCGGATTTGGTCGAAAGCCAGACTTATGTATATGATAACCGATACTCTACGTAAACTCTGAGTGCGGGCAATTTTGTAGATAGTTTGCTACGAAAATAGGTGCTACAAAGAAAATAATGTAGCCATAGTAGGAGATTTGTAGCACTTAAATGTATTTTGAATTGAATTGAGAACCTCCTCCTTTATTTGAAGTCTGTTAAAAAAAATGATGATACCTATTTCTTTGACTTAATTCTTTCGTTCAATAAATCGTTACCCCAAACTAGGAATTTCTCCGTAGGTGCGTTTACAAATATTTTAACTCAAGTTACAAAAACCTATACCCGGAACAACTAAGCTTGAAGATTTCAAAAATAATTGTTCCGTACGAGAGTCGAATCCGCGACATGCAACTCAGTAGTCAATCCCTATGCCACTATGACAACCGTTCCGATTTAATGTATTTAAACGTAATAACATGAGAATTAAAGGAGTTTCAAAGCACCAAAAAAGCATATTCATTTAATATTTCTGTGAGCATATTGTTCACTGTCAAGTATAATATTAGTAATAGTTTGAAGAATTCCGCGAATTTTCCCATTAGAATTAATTCACAATAATTTTAAACAACAAGCTAAGGGTTGGATTTAACCAAAACTGCAGTGAAATCAAAGAAAGATGCCAATCGGCCACGTGCGATGCGAAACGCAAGTGCGTGCGGAGGGCGTTACTATGGCGAAAACTAATGTCAGTGACTCACCTGTGCCTGGTCCACTTCTGAATCACCCGGCGACACCCCTGGACACTTTTAAACAATCTAAAAACCGAACCAGCAATAGACAATACAATTTTGACAGAATATTTTTTTAAAGTTATTTTTTAATCTGAGCCTATTTTATTTTTAAATTTTTTTTGTAAAAAGGAGTTCGTAGGTTAAAGTTTGTATAGTTCGGTGGTGTAGTTAGGGGTGCGCGGTCCGCTCGTCAGGGCGGTCGACACAGGACTGGCGGGCTGCGGCCAGGGTGCACACCCCGACGTGCGGCCCGTAACCCCCGTACAGGGTGCTGTCAATGTAACGTACACTTAGTTTTACTTTATACCTGATTTGGACTGAATAATAATAGTAATGTGGATGTGGTGGGAGATGGGATACGATAGATACAGTGGCGAGCTTTTAAATAGGGAGACTTATTTATTAAAAAAAGAAAATAACTAAAATGTGTGCAGGTTCTAAGTAGATTAAATATTTTTGGGAACAGGTTTTTTCTAAAAATTAAAAGTTTGGAAAAAAGAATATACTTTTGAAGATCTTACCTGTAAATTCAAAAACACTCTAAATACGGGCACGGAGGCGTATCAACGGGATCCGGAACAGTCTGCGGGCCCCCATACACGCGCCACAAGTGTCGACTTGGGGTTTTTTAAACCTTTACCTTGTACCGATAGCTGATAAGACCCCCATCTCTGCGGTACCTTGTTACTACTCACTTGGAACTCGAAACAAAAAACAAACTCCCTAATTGTTGAGTAGAAAGACTGTGACAGTTGTCATTTGTTTAAAAATTTACTAGAAGAGGAATATAGTCTTGAGGCGGAGGCATTCAACATTGGGCATCTGGCCCCTGCGAAAAATTTTGATAGGAGAAAAATTTTGAAAGATGTGGAATGTTTAAGGTGCCATTAGCTCAGGTGCCATTACAGCGGGTGCCCAAATACCTCTTGACTTCATAGAACATAGTGGGACAAGCTAGAATAAACAAAGACCTGTGTTCTACATTGTCCATGGATTGGAAAAGCTGGAAGATAAGGGCCTTTGGACTATGGCCAGTGGGACGACACAGGCTAGCATCAACAGTTTCTAGAAAACTGACTTAAAGTAAATGGTGACCGTCTTAAATCGATTATTGGTTATCAAGTTATAAGCAGAGCCTTCCTTCTAAGTGCTGTTTGATTCGTTCGGTATTGATTGCGAACTTAAAAATAGACAATAATGATGGGTAAGTTCTGTATGCATTCCGGGTAGGAAAGGAAATGCGATTTACTTAGTAATGATTTGTTTAAATTTTCAAACGTACTATAGATTCCTATAGTACGTTTGAAAATTTAAACATTGCTTGTTTTCGTTAAAGTTGATATGCACGAATTACTTCTGCTGACTTTGCTTCGAGATCATTCCATTAGTAGTCATTTTATTCATGTGTAATCATGAACTTGACTAAATTCAAGGTAAATGCCACATTTTGTTACATAGTTAGGTAATCCTTTTTTTGTAATGATAAAAAACGTTTTCAAATGCAAATACGATTAATTCACATGCCATGACATGGTACCTTTACATTTTCCAAAAAAAAGGCATGTAGGTAGACAAGTTTGAAATAATTTTTAAATATTTAAAAAATAGCTTCAATTTATATTACAAATGAATAAAAGCTAATAATGAAAAATATGCTGGCTTCGTAGAATTGAAAATGAAAATGAATACAGATTTTTCATTTTATTCTTACAAATAATAATGAAATTCACAATAAACAAACTTTAAGCGTAAAACGAGACACACAGATACGTTTGGCTGGGCGGTTCTGCGCGCCGCCCGCCCAAACGCACCGCCCAATCCGCTGGAGCCCCGCCCATCATGCCGCCCAGACCTGGGAGAAAATAATTGAATGTAATTGAATCATGAGACTGGCGAATTCAATTAACGCGACACAGTGGCCGTGTTGTCAGTAATCAGTGCGATTGTCGCGTGTCATGAATGCGACGCGACCGAGTCGCAACTCTGGCTGTTGCCTTTTGTTTTGAACAAGCATGCTTATTAGATTCCAGTCAGATTGGAATGGTGTATGTTGTAATTCACTTTGGTTTGGTGAAGAGACTTTACGTTCAAGCTTTTAAGATTTTCAAAGAGATTTATTTAGTAGTTGTAATGTTTTTGCTTTGGCGAAATGTGCATCTATTGAGTTTTGAATTTTATTGCAACTGCTCATTATAATTATCTGTGTTTTGTATCAAAGTAAGAATAGGGAACCTAAAAAATAAAATAATTTAAACCTGTTTTAGCAGCAATCTCGAGCAAAGTCAGTACAACACTTGAACGGTTGAACCGATTTTGCTGGATTTTGGCATAGAGATAGATGGGCCCTAGAGGCGGTTATAATATACATATCGGGAGAGGGGAGGAGGTGAGCAACTTTTTAAACTTGAGCAACGTTTGTAATGCCTCTTACCATAGCACTAGACATCACGCCATTGTACGAACATATGACGTACTAGATAGTACTTAAATCCCCTTTGAGTGTCCGGCTTAGCGCCTGCGCGGCAACGACCTAATTACACTATATATTTTACCAACTCTTTTAACTCCTTCACCGTGACTCTTAATCCGCAATAAATAGGGTTTTTTATTGTGTGGCTCAATTGGAAAATAATTTGGTTATAGTAAAAAGCACCAAGACTTTTATTTCAGTTTTCATGACTCTTAGACAGCAAAGAATACGGGTAGTTTTTGTTTGGCTAGAGTGGTGGGCAAGTTAGTAATAATGCCGGAACTGTGAAGCCGTACTCACGCACGCGCCGGAAGCCTGCGCGCGCGCATCCTCCGCTACCGGTGTCGCTTACCGCCGGGTGCCGGCTGGACGTGTAACTGAATAGTGTACTTGCTGATATCGATGACATTGTAAGTACTTGCTGCTTTTATTGATTGGTGTAGGTATATCGTTTTTCGTTGTACTTAGTTTTTTTGGCTATTCCAATCAAAAGCTTTCACAAACTTCTAAAATTATGAAACAACGTTAATCTTTATTGTCTTTGTCTACAATTTCTTCTCTAACTTGTCATAAAATAATCCATCAACAGACTAGTCTCGTGAGCAAATGTTTCCTTCAGTAGAATTTCCCAGTAACTTAAATATATGACCAGCATATTGAGTAAAAAACCTTAAGGCTCTTGACATATCGTTGCTTGCATGCCCTGTTGATTTTTCATTACAGGAACTGATGGAGGCTTCTAACAGTTCCAAACTAGCGGCTCAAGACCGACTTAATTTTGATTGTCATCGACACGCTAAGAAGAATTGATTAATTTTGACGACACGATTGGCGCAGTGGCTGAGCGATGCGCAGCATGTCACAGGTTTTATTGTAGTTGTTTGTGTATGTGAGTTTCTATGTTTGTAAATACACCTACGATACAGGAGCAATTCCTAGTGTGGGGCAAAGTTCTTAAAAAAATATATGGAGAATAAAGTTCAAATAACTTTAAGTTTAAAATAGGAAAAAAAATTGGTAAAATTAGATCTACTTTAAGCACCTTAAGTTATGGAAGAGCGGAGTCTCCTACTACAGGTATTGTTTACCTAAAAGGAGGCTCCAATCACAAGCGATCGCTATGTATTTACTATTACCGAAAATAAAGATTATTATTATTATTATTATTATTATTATTATTATTAATAATCACCCTCTTCCATCACACATTATAGCAAATTAGATTCGAATAAGTACAAAGACAACGCTTCAACCCAGCATGTTGCCGTACACTGCTGGGCTCACCACAACATCCTTCATACTTCGACTTCCAAACTCAGCCTGTACCAGCTTTTATTTAGATTTAAAACGGGATATTTACCAAGTTTATTATTTGTTTTGAGTTTCCGATATTTCGGCACTGTTTCAAGCGCTATGGTCACGCATGGATGAAGTAAACTAAATGATAAACATGGTAAATATCCCGTTTAAAATCTAAATAATAGTTGTAGTGACCATGTCAGTCTACTCTAAAATCTGTCCCAGCTTTTCCCCTAAGATAGTCAATCCATCTATCTAAGCTCTCACGCAACGCCGCTGGATCCGATACGCAGCCGCAGAACGCATAGCCAAACCAAATTGCATCTGTTATGGGAAACACAGGTAAATCCGTTACGCCAATTGATTAGAGACACACCCTTAAACATCGCATGTATATCACCATGACAGGCATGATCTCCCATGGTGAGGTAGCAACATGCATAGTTTCACACAAGTATTGGCGTGGGAGTACTTGGTGGCACATCTATGATTAACAGTTTAAATGTAAACAATAATACAAATTGACGTGAGAGTAGACTATAGTTGCTCATGCATCAGACTGAGTGCTTTTCATACTTTATATTAAAAAAATCCTTGAACATGTTCATTTGTTTTTTTAATGTAGGAATGGAATATAACGGAGGGGATAATTTTTCTTCCTTTTTTTTGGCTTCAATTTTCAGTGGCCTATCTGGACATTTCATAATCTAAGCTGTTTATCTATTTCTCTCACTAGCTGTTGCGATAGTTACTTGCAATAACAACAGCTTGTCAAATCTCTTTAAATGAAATCATGTTAAGGGCTAAAGGCTTAGGCAAAGCATGCTGTATGTTCAGAGCACAATACAGTGCTCTGTACACACAGCATGCTTTGGCAATTTTGTCATGCAATAGATGGTCCCACACCTCTTCAACCTGTAAACGCTTCAACAAATAGTCCACTGAAGGGTCCTAGCCTATTAGACCAAGCACCAAGTTCCCACCACAAAACGTCATTACATCCCCATTCAAAAAAAGGGAAACAATTACAAAAGGTGTGTTGTGACGTGGCACTCGAACGTGTACACATCCTTCCGACATCAGGGTGTTCCCACGAGAGTCGAGCTTTGTTTACACCTCGGCTCGTGAGGACCATTGATAGGTACACCGTTCAGGTCTTTGTTAGTCTTACCAGGTCATAGAAATATTGCAGTGAAGTGTGGGTTCGTTTTTATGCACTGTAGTGTTTACATTTATGATTTTGAAATATGAGATGCAGGGCAGGTACTTATAGGGCGCAGAAATATTTTATAAACTGCATATTCGATTCGAAAAGGATTATAACTCGCGAATTATTCACGCGATTATCTACAAAACTGAAAGGATTACTACCATTTCAAAGCACATTTTATCTCAAAACATTGCCGTACCGTACATTAACCGTTATATCGAATTTCGGTATTGATTCGGACAACAGCGTGGAAATCAGTGCGTAGGGTGCGCGCACGCCGCCCTCGATCAACCAATCAGAGACGAGCCTGTGACAGATGCGCGCGCACCACTATTGTAGTCCCAACTATTGTGCGTCGGACAAAGTTGGGGTGGCATGCGTGTGAGAGCAAACATATGAAACGAACATTACTCCACAGCAATAAAATAACGGTGGAATGATGATACACTTTGTTTACGAGCGACGCTAACTTTTAGCTATCGGATGCATCAAATATTGACTGAAGCCTCGAGTTCTTCCCAAAGCAAATAAGCCCAGTCCATTGTTCGTAGGGTATAAAATTAGTGCTGTTTCATTGTACTTTGTAATTAGGGTATTTTTACCCGACTGCGCCAGGAGGGTTATGTTTTTCGAGTGTATGTAGTATGTATGTATGTATGTATGTTTCAGTGTGTTGCTCTGCAGCCTAAACGGCTTGATGGATTTTAACTTGAGAGGTGTCAAAAACAAAAACCCGACTGCGTAAAAAAACTAAAAAGAAAGAAACAAGCCCAGTAGTTTAGAATTCACTCATTCACACTCACAGTCGGGGCCCCTTGGGAAGATTTGATTGGTATAATTTGAATGGGCCCCGACTGTGAGTGTGAATGAGTGAATTCTAAACTACTGGGCTTGTTTCTTTCTTTTTAGTTTTTTTACGCAGTCGGGTTTTTGTTTTTTTTTTAATATTTATTTTTTAATGTCACTGATGTGGCTCCAGTACCCACGCGTTTTCAATTTAGAGCCAAGTCCACTATTTAGAATGCGTCACTAGACGGACTTAACCAATTTATTTAAAATAGGTAACAAAAAAATGGTGATGAAGCTCATGGGTGACACATAGATATATGCCTAACCATATCATAGATTCGACAATCTGGGCACTCAGCTAAAGCTATAATAAAGTATTTACCATGAACGTTAATGCAAACGCTAATGTTTAGCGTGCCATATTTTATCGTTGCTGTAGCTTTGAAGTAGGCTGGTAGACAATTCCATATTTATTACGTGCGCTTTTGTACAATTACTTTTTACGTGTGCATTACGTTTTAATAAAACGTCAGCAGGGCTAACATGCACGTCACGAGATAATTATCTCACGCCATTTTTTCGAGGTGAGATGACATATCTCGACTTCTCGACTGTCGGTAACATTGCACTACATTTTGTCATGTCGTTCTGTCAAACGTAGACTTCGAGAAATTTTCTCTACAAACTGCAACATAGGCGCCATATTTTCTCATAAATAATCGAGTTTTGACATTTAGATTAGATTCATTTGTCGTCGATCATTCTGTTCGAAGAGATAGCTGGAGAAAAATAAAAAGTGTTGCGAAAAATGGCAGTGCCGTATTATAATTATTTATTAACTATTTACGAGGAGAGGTGGAATAGGCGGATCGAAAGGAAGCGCATACGAGACGTCTGCGATCCTTTCGATCTTCGCGACAGCGAGTTCCAGTCGCTGTGGCGGATCACAAAGCCTATGGCTTTATATATAGTTGAAAAACTACGAGTGGACCTCGAACCACGCAATGGGGATGGTTTGCCCGCCCATTTAAAGGCAAGTATAAAATATAAATATAAAAGTCAATAGGTACAATTGATATTTTCATCTCAATTTATTCTAACGACCGCCTTACCTACTAAAAGTATTTTTTTAGCGTTGTCCAAAAGCATTTAACAAACCTTATATAACCATTAGATTTGGTACCTACTTACATCATATCTCTCCTAAATACCTAGCTTAAATTTATAACCAAAACAAAAGTCGATTCTAACCTCACTTTTATTTTGCAATTTCGACATTCATTTTATTCAATATCAGGCTTTTTTTCAGTTGAGGTGGTTTTACCGCTATACTTATTGTATTGTATTCTTAGGAAATACACCATATTCAATGGATAAAATCAATTGCGAGAAAATGAAACTAACTAAAGTTTAATCATCCCGTTTACGGTCGTCCGCTGGTATAAGTTTTTACTGAAAGGAATAATTTTTTGCGACCTTTTTACCTCGCAAAATTTTATCCCGCTGTCAGATTGACATTGAGCATGTTGTTTTGCTCGATTCGCGCCGTAAAAACGAATATTTTTATTTTAGAGAGTACTTAATTCATCATCTCAGTGAATATTATTTGTGGAATAATCCAATCCAAATAACAATTCAATCCATAAGGATTGAATTGTTATTTGTTTGATAAACTGACCTGTCAATTGGATTTTACAGCTTACATTGACAGAAACCTATGACTCCGTTCAGCGAATCCTCACTAGTTTAATTTTTATCCGGCGAAAATTCGCCGGCTGATTTAAACGCACCCCAGCTAAGCAAATTTTGAATTGACAAAATGTCAAAGAGACAATTGTACGGTCGCGTTCACAAATATGGCAGCGTTCACGCAATTCCCACCAATAATAGACCGAACGAATGAATGAAACCGGCGATACTAAATTATATTATGGTATGTTTTCATGAAATGGTAACATCGGTTATCTCGCGTCGAGAAGGCGAAGTCACGACGAGATATCTTCTCGAGTGTGGTGCGCATGTTACGAAAAGTGACAAACGAATCGAGAACGACAAATTTTGCCTTCTCGTTTAAGAGATATGTCGACTTGCGCATGTTAGCCCTGCAGGGCTAACTATAATATTCTTACTGACTCTTTAACAATACAATAAGTGTTTGTTAATGCTGGTTCAATTAAACTAAATGGTTTGTGTTTGAGACCTACAACAGATGCAGTCTCAATACGGCTAGTACTCGTAACACACCCCAGATTAGCATAATCCCCATTGCAGACTAAAAAATTGAATACCCTGATTAACCCTTTTGACGTGTTCGTTAAATTCAAACTTGTTTATCAAAAAGCTGGTTGTCGGGGCAACGCACCCCCGAATCACCCGGCTGCCCCGTGCGTGCCCGTGCCATCCCGCAGGTGTGCGCAGGATTTAATCAACTGATTGTTACTGACATACGCACACATAGGTATGTACTTTACCTATGTAATGGGGTAAGGGAACTACCGTTACTGAGGGTAAACAAAAACTAAAAAAATATTAGAGGTAAAACAATCGATTGAAGCGTGTTTTAAAAAGCGTTGGGAAATACTGGGAGATAGTTTTGGTGATTGATTAATTACTACAATTTGAGCACAGAGCACAATATTTTTTTAATGTAATTACCCCACATTCGTTCATTACTTTTCAATTAATTTGTTTATAAAACTAGCTCTTATCTAGTCCGTTCCTGAACAGATTTTTTTGCAATACATCAATAAATAAAAAGCTGCTTGTCTGCCAAAAATAACGATCCCTTATCAAAATAATTCCGCTTGCCAAAATTGCATTGTAATGCAGACAAAAAGTAATACTATACCAAAAAAACTGCACGTTGAGGAATTACCATAAAAATAAAGCTCATTAAGCAAATCCGTCGTCAGGCATGATCATAAAAATATTTCATGTAAACATGAATGGATGCATTCTTACTCCCCTCGTCTATAATCTGGTATAATAGTGGAGTAATTTACGGACTCATAGTCCATTGGCGAAAAAAAAATAAAAAGCTATGGATTGTCGGCCATGACAGTGCAGGAGCGTGGAGCCGCGCTGCGTTGGCGCACGTGCCCGGCACGCGCCGCACGCGCCCGCCGCGCGCACCTTGCTACCGTCTGCAGAAATGTCGCAAGTTTATTAGACTTTTTTTTTAACGGGTATAAGACGGACAGAAAATTACGGCGAAAAAAAAAGATAATGAAGATAGGCAATAAGTACACTATTATCATTTCTATTTGAAGTATTAAAAGTTTTTTTTTAATTGCATTTTCCAAGGCAGGAATGGACGGAAAATTGTTAGGTCTTGGCAAAGAAGTGAGCGCCTTGGTTACCAAGGGCTGATATATTTTTTCTCTTTTACATATATCAATTGCTTGCAGTCTTAAATCTGTCTATCATTTTCAGTCATTACATCACCTTTAGGGAAGTTAATTGCAAAAAATATTATGTTCACCTTAATTTTTTCTACAGACCATACAAAACTTAAGTAGGTACAAAGCACCGGATTATTTTATTGTATTTTTCGGTGAACGGTTTCTCTTAAAAGGGGAGTTCAGAACACCTATCTGCTTCTACGGTTGAGCTCACGGATTTTTTGTACGAAACGCCAATACATGTTACATTTTTTTTTTCTTTTTTTGGCAATAGAATACTGGCAGGAAATAAATATGTCACATACATTAGCTATAAACTTTTTTTTGTGGGTAAGGTGATGAAAACAGATGTATGAAATTGAAGCATACCCGTAGTGCACCTTTTAGGTGATGAAAACAGATGTATGAAATTGAAGCATAGGTACTCGTAGTGCACCTTTTATACCTGTACAAGAATTCGGAGCACACTTTTATTTAAAAACTGGCTCTTATTCGAGCTTTTCAAATTTTGCTTTATATTAGTAATGGTTTTCGACTTTATCTTTTGAAACAGACATAGTTACCAACATTATCACAAGAATAAGACTTATTTGAAACAACAACCACTATTATGTCTATGGCTACGAACAACCACAATGTTGACTTTGATAATTTTACTAACCGACTTCAAAAAGGAGAAGGTTCTCAAATCGGTCGCAATTTTTTTTCAGGGTAATTTTTTCAGAATGAGCACTCTGTGTGGTTTTTCTGAAGAAGTGGCCTGCAAAAATGTACCTAGTGGCAATACATTTTTCGATATATCACAACCCTGCAAAATTAACCCACCTCGTATCTGCAAACTAATGCTGCAGTCATTCTTTGACCTCTAAAACGAAACAAAACGCCTTTACAAAAAGACCAAAAGGATTACAAAATCAGTCTCAATACAAAAAGAACTGGTTAACTAACATTTGAGTAGCCTCGCAATGTACAGTTGAAAGGTCGCCTGCGCATGTTTGAGCAGCTGCGACCGCCGCGCATGCGCCGTGATACGGGCAGGTGTACACTGGCGACAATAGAAAACGAGTATGCTCTGCTTTATAATTTTTATTGTACTTACTTTCAAAGGTGAAAAGGAACGTGCATGTTGACTGTCTACTCCCAATGGTGGTCTGGGTATGATTATTTGTTTGAAGACTTGAAATTAGAGTTGTATTAACTTTTATTATTTGACCACTTGAGCTTTGGTTGCTTTATATTTTTTTTTGTAAAGTTTCCAATCGTACAAAGAAAAAGTAATTTAATCAACATCCAAATAAGCGCTTTAGCTGGGAGCCCTGGGTCGTGGGACTGTCTAAACAGGTAACCGTGACCCTGAGATGTAAAGGGCTATTGAAGGAACACCGTGGGTAAGTAGTACGAGTCTGACAGTCCTTTCCACTCCATCTAGAAAGGAAAAAAAATATATTTGAGGTTTAAAAAAAATAAGTTGAAAGTAGCCATTAATGATATTACGAGTAGCAATAAATGTCTTAACTTCAAATTGTAACAATTAATAAGCAGTAGTTAAAGATGTATTTTTTTCACTAATAAGACCGCCGCCATTGTTATAAGCTACCAATAAATTAAAATAGAGCACTCCACCATCCGTAACATGGTATGTACGAGTTCTAACACGAGTACTATCGCCATTGTACAACCAGCATACTTATCTGCGAGCAGCCGAGCGCGCGAAATGCGGGCTCTTCACCACTATAGTTCGAACCATTCAAACAATACGATACCATGAATTTTCGTACACTTGAATAATAAAATTGCAATGCTGTTCACTTATAGAATATGTATGAGTATGTTGATAGGGATCATTCAGTTTTTAATCACGGTTTGAGATGTCCTCTCGTCAAAGCCCATTTGTGGCTAAACATGGCAGCTAATACTTCAACTTCTTGCAATACATTTAGAAGTGCTCTGGCGTTCTAATTATGTAATTATTTCTTTCTGACTCCTTGACAAAGAAATTATGCTTACGAAGGTGTCACAGTCACAGTGGCATTCATTACCATCGCTGTAGAAATCTAGAAGGCCTAAAGCCTGGCTAGATATAGACCGCTCTCTTCTTCACACCTCACTGATCGACGCTGAAAAAGTCATCATTCCTTTCAAATTATGTTTTGATCTGTCTTTAAATGTATGTTTTCAGGGTTCTTGTATGTTTCGGATTTTATAATAAAATGCAACACATTTATATTTATTTCTAATTTATTTCCTATTTTTATCCCTTACTTTTTTCTCAAGATCGTGATTTACCGTGTAAAACATAAAACACTTGAACACTACAAAGAATCAAAAAGAATTCATCAATCAACCATAACCAACGATCTTAGATCCAACAAGTTATGAACTTGTAAAGTTTTTATCAAAAGCTCATAAATCAGGTGGAAGGTGCGTGCTCCCCTAATTTCCTCACTAATGGTTGCCGAAGGGTGCAACAGGTTGAGCTGCCTTGACCTGCTTCTTGAGGGGAGCCGTATCAATGCCACTTGCTTGAGACTACACGAGCATACGTAACCTAGATGGTGCAATGTGGAACGAGCGTAGGGTAGGCTCGTTCAAACGATTGTGTCGGTTTGTAAGAGTTAACATGAATTCTATCATAGCTCAGTGTTTTAATAGCAATCATTCTTTTTTTATTTTACCTTTTAAATTAGAGAATGTAGAGAAAGTAGTTATTTTTCACATAATGGCTTAATTTTTTTTTTGTTTTTGTGGTAAAATCTTTAAATGAGTCCTCCCAACCCAGGGCAGCCAACCCAACCCACGGTATTTTTCAATAGCCCTTTACGTTCCATGGTCACGGTAATTCGATAAGTCCTGCGGTCATAATGGCTTAATTAGGCAAAAAAAAATATGTCGTAAATTTTAGGAATAATTAATACGTCGTCTTCTACTTCATTAACAGCTCGTTTTTATACTTTATAATGGTTTAGATCAAGATGTACTTAAAAAAAGAGAGTTTTTGCAACCCACAGACATTCTACAATTCTCAACTACGTTACATTGTAGCTTACCAAGTGGTTAGTTTTATTTTAAAAGAGTTGGTAAAATATTTATTTTTCCTAGCCTATATCTGTCCCACTCCTGAGCAAAAGCCTCCCCCCATTCCTTCCACTTCTCGCTATGGTGTTTCTCTTCACGCTAATTCACAAGGAAGCCACTTTTTTATAAAATACATTTTCTAAAAAAATCATGCATTTCTTCCACACTTCCTTCCAGCTTGTTTTACATCTTAGTTCAGTGGCAAGTTATTCACAGGCCACCTGTTTTATTCCGACACATGGTGTCGGGGTGTTGTGGTTTTCACACTTAATAAACACGAAGATATCAATGATATAAACAATGAATCAATTAGATAACTTTTTCTGTCTGTATAAACAAAATTATCTTATTTTTATTTTTTAGCGTGGTAAAATCATCAAATGAGTCCTCCCACCCCGGGCAGGGCGGGAGGGACTGTCAGACTTCTACTGACTAAAATCCACGGTGTCCTTCAGTAGCCTGTTATGTTCCGGGGTCGGGTAAGGAAATAATCCCGCAACCCCGGCAGGCTTTGGCCCTCTGAGAGGGGGCCCCGTCATTATGCTGACGCTCTTTGAGGCGCGCGTGGGACACAACGCGCCGTCGACCCGGGCATGGTCCATGGTCGGGCAGCGAGTTGCCCTTTACTATGCCCGCATGCCCGCGTCTACGGTGGCCGGAGATCGTCTGCTGAAACAAGATTATCTTGCTTTAATATTGTTCACAGTTTTTGTTACATGTTGTTTTGGCTTTTTTACGGTTTATTCCACTTTGTTCACCTGGGTGAACAAAGTGGACAACATTGGTGTCCTCAATTCACCTCGGAAAAATTTCACCTGAGTGATATCACCCAGGTGAATTGCGGACACCTTAGTCCACTCAATCGCGTAAGAAAAGTCGCCTTTGTTCACCCAGATATTTTTCCGAGGTGAACAAAGTGGACAACTTTGGTGTCCACAATTCACCTGGGTGATATCACTCAGGTGATATTTTTCCGAGGTGAATTTTATTGAGGACACCAAGTGGTCCACTTTGTTCACCCAGGTGATATCACCCAGGTGAACAAAGTGGAATAAACCTTTTTTACGCGTTGATTGTTTTGCAAAATGAGCTTATAATAATTTATATTACATATTTTGTAATTTTGTAAAGTGAATCACCCTCTTTTCAACTTAATTTTGTTGAGATATATGTATAAAGAGTAGTGGAATCTAAACCGAATCAATATGCTTATCGTCCTTGTGACAAGAAATTCGAATCTATTTCTCAATTCTTTGCTTATCCTTAAGCTTCTCCGTAGCAGCTGGAGTCTGGATTACTACTCTTCAAATGCTTTAAACACATCTTCTAATACATGGGACTTTCATATTTTGCGAAATAACCAGTCCTATAATGAGTAAAACTCTGCCTCACTCTTATCGGTATTTCTTTTCTACAAGCAAATATTGTTCGCTAATTAATGCCTTTTAGAAATCCATTTGGGTTTCACCACCAAATTATGTTCCAAAATATTAATTTATAAAGCCACGCGTATCATAACTAGCATATGATTACCATATCTGGCAATATTTACGAAAAACACGTGAGATCTATTACCGATACATATGATTTGCCGCATTGGCCGCACATTGTACGCAGTCCGGAAGCATTGGAAATTAGTCCATTATCATAATTAGACATGCAGCTGGCTTGTGCGACTTGTGCCACACTGCTACACACCACTACCAATTTTACACCGAGTGAGTGAGTCTTGCTTTTTGAGCGACTAGTGGATATAAAATCGAGTAGTCAAAAACTTAATTTATTTTGAGAATACCGGACCAAATGAAGTAGTTTGAGTTTAAAAAGAAAGAAAAATTACTTGAGACATTTTTCATGATTTTTCCATTGGGGATGTTTCGCAGCAGTTGTCTTATAATGTGAGAGACGACACCAAAATAATAGGTACTTTAAGTCGTCCTTATTAGGTATCTTTATGAAATGATTTGTGTACATAGATAATTATTTAGTTTGAGATCCCAAATAAATAAATAAACTACCACACAAATCAGAGTTCACTTTCTCCAATTTCGAACATAGCACTACAATTCAGGAAGGATGAAGAAAGGGTAATTATTAGGTATTTAAACTTTTCTTAGCACAAAGATGTTTTAAAATATTTATTACAACATGAAATCGTCTGGTGCAAGTCACACTACTGTGTTAAAACGCTCACTTTACTTTGAGTGAAGTTGTGGATATCCGCCCAATATGATACACAAGAACGAGCTACCAACACACTGTTTTCGATATTTTATGAAAACTCCATGTAATTGATCGTGTCTAGTGTAGTCGAGTGTCGGCCGGCGGATCTTCAAGAGTTTGAAGGACTTCCCTCTTGGACCAACTCTGCCTTCGGTTATAAACTTCGTGGCTACATTGTAATTAAGATGCGCTGTTGTGGTCCAGGTTCAATTACGAGATGAAGGAGGTATCTTTAAATTTTATAAATGTTATCGTTTTTACATTGAAACCTAGAGCGTTGATGAAATATTCGTACCTAATTCAATTTTTATGGACGGAAATAGATTATATCACGTATCGTGACACTATACTAGCTTTTTTCAGTACCTACCTACATGCTTATTTTAGCGGAAAGAAACGGATGTCTTCTTTGAAAATTGGAAAAAAGAAGCACATTATCGTTATCCGCTGGGCCCGCAAGGCTAGCCCAACAGTGGGTCTCTTTGCTCAACAGGCTAGCTAAGAAGTAAAACTAATAAGCCATTGAAATCTAGCAAGCTGAAAACATTTAAAGTAGGAATATAGATCCAAGTATCAACTCGAACAGTTGCACTCGCCACTAAATCAAATTGTAACTAAAAAAATCAAGCTTCTCTGCAAAAAACCACGACTTCCGGCCCCATGGTCATAGTCACCCCATTGAACATCTGACGAGGTGAATGAATCCTCAACATTGGGGTGCTCGGGTGTTCGCCGAATGATATAAAATGTACACCGTTTGTAAAGTTACGAACAAACAATTACATTCCGGCACACATCTGTCGGCGTTTAGACAATCACGATACGTCACGCGATTTAGAAGGGGAGATTTTAGTTTTGATACTTGTAGATAAATTGTACGCAATTTTTATTTTTCTTTTGTTTATAATTGTGTATGCCCGTCTGTTTAAATATATTTCTTTCTTTTCTTTCAATTTAAAGACGTATAGTTTTATGATCAATTCATTTGAGAATAAGTTTGTTACCTGTAACGTACGGCCATTAAAAGCTTCGGCTTTATATTTTCTAGTAAGATGATGTGATATTTATAAACAAAATTTATATTAAAATGTTTACATGTTTATAGAACTCCGTTAAAAATATTTATTAAAAAATTGTCAAAAATAAATCAAAGGAATTTTCTTAAACTCTGTCCACTCTTCAAATCACTTATTATCCAATTATGGTCAAGTCCTATCAAGTATCAAGATTACCAAAGCGCGCTACACACCCCACGACAGCTGCGACTCGCGGCACGCACCCGCCGCATTAATTCGGTAATGCGCCGCCTTTTAATTACGGCGCTGATAAATCTGCGCGCGCGCGTGCCGTGTCGCTCGCGTGGACGACGCCTTATGCCGTAATAACACTAATAATGTGTATGGACCCTTAAATTTGGCCTGCTTTGGGTAACAATGGGTTCTAAAGGTTGAAGTTTTAGTAATAATAAGTTGTCTTTAGCAGTTGGTCTGGTTAAGAAATAAATTCAACATTTAAATCATCCTTGATTATAATTTAGAGAATGAAAGAGTGAAACTCTCCTCGTTTTACGTGACAGCGCACAACTAATAATCGTGATGGGTTGATTAAGAGAGTGGATTCTGGACATCAAATATCTATCGAAAAATGTCATGACATTGGTATTTCTGAAATATACCTGAGGCCCTAACACAGGGTTCCCGTTTTCCGAACTTTGAACTTAATTTGATGGAAAACTTAGTTCATCGTTCGTACACTAAAGGCGTACCTCGTTTGTACAAGTACGCTGTAAGTAAAATACAGAAACTCTACGATAATGCCTCGGTTGTCAGAATCGACAGCGTTTTCCTCAGATCATCATGGCTTACCCGATTTGTGTGTACCCAGTTTATCTTGAGTCAAACCATTAATTCTCTTCTTCTATTGGGGTAGCTTTACCCAAGTTACTTAAGAGAATCGTCTACCGAGCGCTCGTCCATACTAAAAGAGAAAATGTTTTCCTACCCCTAAATGTTATCCTATCTCAATGATTTTTTAGAATGCTTCTGACACAGTAAAAAACTAGGATCTCTTAGGCGCCTGTAACTTTCAAGCTATTATAAATTTTGAAAAAAATAATATCTAACTGTAATCAGTGCCACATGGCACCTACTACAACATATTTTCACTTAATAATATAAATTAAAACTTGCAATCTGCCGTCAAAGCATACATAATAACATGTCTACTAGCTATAACAAAGTGATAATTACGTCATATCATTTTGAAGCGAGCAAAATTGTTGGACATAATTGTTGGCGCCCAAATAGGACCTGGTATTCGGAGGGTAGTCGCCATTTTCCCGCTCCGCACACGTGTACTAATAAACCTGTGACATTCCGCTTATTATTACCCTACATTGTTACCGGAATATGTGCATGCAATGCCGGGATTTTGTGTCCATTTTACTCCTGTATAATTGGCTATTTGTAGGGTAGTTATTTTCGTGCAATTATCTACTTTTTTTCTCTGCAGGGTGGAGTGAATATGGTGTCTGTTTAGAATCACTGTAATTCCAGGTAATTACTCTGTACAAAACTCCTACAAATTTATAGAAAACTAGCGGCTCGCCCCGTCTCGGCACAGTTGCAATCTCTACTATATTATTATGCAAGTTATAAACGTATATTACCTTAAAAAAAACTGCATTAAAATCCATTGCGTATTAAAGATCTACACATACATAGAGACAGACAGACAGCAGGAAGCAACTTGTTTTATATTATGTAGTGATGCAGCAAGTTCGATCCCTTTCATGAATAATTATGTTGGTAACTCTTCTGTACTCTACAGTACTAAACGTCACTATAGGTACTAAGACCACTGTTACAGTTAGCCTGCACCCACGGCTGCTGAAAGGCTCTATCATAGCCGCTACTTTCGATTCAGGCCCAATATATCTGTAAACCTCATATTTGAGTTTACATTACATAAATGAAAATTATAACAGAAGGTTTTGTCGAGCAACGTTCCGAAATAAAACGTTTTCTTTATGAAATAAACAGTGATATGAGTTTTCCATCCCCAAAACATATTAGCCAGCAGCTTTATCCAATCAAACATTTAATCGAATTATTTTCGTAAATGTCGACTTTTTTTCTCCAACGCAATTAATGACTATTATTTATCTCACCACATAAAAAGTTCTATAGATTAATTTACCGATTAATGGATGCCGAACATCTGTTTCTAATGGAACTATCAAAAATGTTTGATAGCAATCATTACGAGTATGATGCACTGGCGTGGCGTTGCGTCGCGCGCTCGAAATAATCTGTTTTTGTAGGTACCTGTTTATTGTTTGTGTCTGCTAATGATTAAGATGTTATTATAATATAATTATTATTATTAGTTTATACACTACACTTTACTATTAGGATAGGTATATTATTAGATTATTATTTATTTTATATTAGATTATTATTTCTTAGTTGCGACATTTATCTATGTATAGGTACAGATACACACACAACTTAACTGGTTCGCCGTACCCATCCCTCAACCAGGTCCAGTTGAAAATCAGCGTCAGGCACTTTAGTTGTCTGACATTTTTGCTGAACTGGGCCTATTTGGCGCAGCCGTGGGGCAAACGAAAATACACAAATAGTTTTAAGTTTTTTTTTCCTTTTGCTAATTTTATTGTTTATTTCTCTTTCCCTTATATTTTATTATGTATGCCCTGTCTGTACCAAATAAATGTTATTTCTTTCTTCTTTCTTCTTCTTTCAATCAGTAGGGCGTTTGTATTGAGAGTCATTGATGTATTTTTTTATTATATTTTATGGGCATATAAACATTAAATCGCAATATCATATTTTGAAAACAAAATAATAGAATGCAACCCATACAAACAAACATCCTGAGATGTATGTGCCTTGCATGTTTTTTTTTTTTAATATGCCTTAGTGTGTATTGTGTGAAAAAAACGTTGATTTTTTCTTTCTTGTTTTAACACTATACCTGAGTTGGTATAAGATAACGACACTTAGAAAACTACTTGTTTTTTTTTTGATTACTTAATTCAAGGTAGGTACATTGGAAGTCATTAACTAAAGGAGAAAATAACTCCAATTGCGCCAAGATACTTAACTATATTGATTTATTAATAGGTATGTGATAATAAAATGATTGAAAACATGATATCTTAGTTGACTGCGGATATGCATTTTCCATTTCCTGTATAAACCTAGATCAAAGACTCTTTAAATAAATATTCTTAAAGCTATCAAAGATAAAATGATATGTCAAAAACAACAAATGGACGGCAGTTCTACCTTATTACAAGAAAGTTGAGATCGTTGAAAAACTGTCCCTCTATAAATCTGTTGAGAGTATCGGACAGGGAAGCTATTAGCCACAAATCCCCCGTGACTTCGGTTAGGGTACACATGAAATGATTTAAGACGAGATTTTTTAGGTTTTAGAAATTAAAATTCGTAGCTAACATACAAATTATAGTATTAAAGAAGAGAAGGTACCTACAGTAAAAGCTTCATGAATTATCAAGAACTGAAACGCACAGACAATGGATTATTTATGACGAAGAGTGTTCTTCTACAACTCAAAGTTAAAGAAATCATGCATTTTTCTTTCTGGCAATTTATTATTTTCATCTGACTACATTTCCCGGATACTATTGAGGTCGGTTTTCGGATTTATTTGCAAATGCAATTGCAAAAAATATTGATTGTATATGGAAAGGAAAATTGGAACCGTGAACAGAATTTGAACCTGTGAGCTCCGTATTTAGAACTTCTGACGCTTTTTCCAACTGAGCCATCAATTATTCCTGCCTACAGCGTCGAATTCTTCAATAATGATTCCATCTATCCAAAATATTTAACATTACTTATAGTCACCGTACTAATAGTGGTCAGATAAAAGTAAGATTGTGTACACTGTCCGGAAGTAGTGTCCGCAGCGAGCGTCGTCGGCGCCCTTCGATGTGTACCTTGCTTTATGCACACACTTGCACGCTTCCCATTGCTAGGGCTGGCCTTCTAGGAGAACAGATATGGATTTAGATATACTTCTATAAAAATTCAATTCTATCTGTTTTTACCAAAGACTTATTTTCTTAGACAGCGAAGGTCCAAGCGCGTTAAGAATCTAGACCTGCCTAAATCTTCCCAGTAATGGATACTGATTGTTATTTTCTTCTAGAAGTCTGTACCTACCTATCTATTACTTTTTTATGTGATTTTTTGTTTTTATAAACATTGCTCCACAAGTGTTATTTCCTTTGCTCACAAACATATCCAGCCACACCCGGAAGATCTACCTTAAGATCGAGCGCAGCAGCACTGTGGCAATCGTGCCGTCAATCATTTCTAATCAGCCGACCTCGCGCGATTAAACCGCTGCTGTATCAATATAAGTTAGTTCAAATTATAGATTGAACTTGTCGCTAGTCAAACAACCACACGAAAGACTCGCGAGTTCCACCGCACCCACAAGCTCAACGAGAGCAAGCCAAGCATGCAAGAAATCCACTTCTAACACCATTTAGAAAACGCTACCATCTTTTCGAACCGCTCAGTCCCTCCCTGCATAGGCCCCATTGTTTCCGACATGAATGCAATATGATATGATTACTCCTTATTGTCTCTGCTTCTGACATTTACCCTGCACTCCAATACTGCAGCCATCATTACAGCACGGCGGCGTAGATTCAAGGAATTTCTCAATTGCCAGCTATTTGTAGTAGACCCACTTCTTCAAATGTCTTATTACATGTAAATGTCAAGTTATCGGAAATAGTTTCGTGAATTTGTTGTGTTCAGTAGGGTAATGGGGTTTTCTTTTTCAACTGGCTGTACTTTCAGACTTGGGAATAAGCATAAGCGTAATCAGCCTGTGTTCCCACTGCTGGGATACAGACCTCTTCCCTGTGAGAGGGAGTGGGCTGCAACCCACCACGCGGGCCCGACTCGTGCGAGTAGGTAGATGGTACATAATTATCTTCGATGTTTTGGTTATAAAACATCTCGGAAGTCTCTTGCATGTTTATTTATTTTATTTTACAGAAAGCTTACAGACTAATATCAACGTTGAATAAATTTTATGTTTTTGGACAATTGCTAATTATAAGCTTCCACATAATTATATGTTCGCAATTAGCAAATCTCAACTAACATTTGATTAACATACATAAATGGAAAAAAAACAAACAAGAAAAGAAAAATAATGTATGTGTAATTTAAAAATGTAATGTTGTTGACTTAAATATAAATACTATAGTTGATGAGACGTCTAAAAGTACTCTTTAGTGACTACTCGTATAACATACCTCGTTGTCCGACTTACATTTTAACGACTGTTATATACCTCGTTAGAGATAGCAAGTACGATTCTTTAGCATGGATTCCTGAGCTGAATTTGTACTGCTAATGTTTATGGTGAACGCAATTAAACCGTTAGATTTGCCGCTTACAAATTAAACCCTCCATAGATTCTATTGACACCCTCAAGCAGATGTACACACAGTACATAATTGCATGAAATCGTTAAAAAAAACGTAACCATAAAGTTCGTTGATCACCATAGTAACTAGGCAAGGTGACAGTGCTCACACACTCCCGGAAACAGCAAGCTGCACTCTGCCCTCCGACCCATTACTGAGAAAATACTGTGACAAAACACCATAACCACATAGGACTTGTAACTCTTCTCTTTATAAAATAAGGTTTCTTTTTGAATGGTTTCTTGGTTGTACAGGCTATGGTGACGTAAGCAAGTTGAGTAAAGTTCCGTCGGGTTTCGGTTACATGTGGTTGATGGTTTCTGTGGTTCGTTTGTATGCATGATTGCTTCCTGAAGGCTGTCGGACTGTGTTGGTTAGGCCTTTTTGTTTTATTGGGTTTGATAAAAGCAGCATTTGTTGGTCTTGCTTTCATTTGCGAAAACAACCGACAAGACTTTTTGTTTAGTGTGGATATAGAAAAGATGGAAGTTATTCGAACTTATTCTATATAGCTTCTAAATGGCTGACAATGTTATAAACAACCCAAAACTATTTAAGTTTTACCCGTTGTAATTTTTCATAGATCATCAAAACATTCAATGGTTATCGTTATTTTACTGTATTTGTGAATTGGTTTTAGTAGAGTAATAACGTAACTATGCACTTGCACTAGTATTTTTCACTAATTGTGCACTATCATTTTCCCATTACCTAGTTCTTTCTGGGTGAGTTTACTACATCTTTGATATCATCCTTGCTTCTGGCTTACGAGTAGATTGACACCATGAGCAAACCTCCATAAATAAAGAAGTGAATAAAAATTGCCTTTCTGGTTCACTGAACGTCTTTTTACATTCTTTATGTAAAAAAGATTAAATTGCATAAAGGTAATTGATCTTAGACAAAACCAGGAAGAAAGATGAGTAAGTACTTACCCTACACAGTAAATAAAGACATATCTATCATCAAACATGAAATGATATGTGCACGCAACAAGGCAGGGGCGCCGCACTCCGGGCTCGGGGCAAGCATTATAGTGTTGCATTACATTATTACTAGCACACTGCACTACGCCTGCAGCGAGCACACGATATTCTACACCTCGGGAAATTGAAATATGTTGTGTTTTATTATGGGGAAAATATTGAATCAAAATTGGTAGTTGGGGTCTTTAATGAGTATCACGGCCTAAGGACATTTTGTTTAGCTTGGTAAAATCATCTAATGAGTCCTCCCACCCGGGACAGTGCGGCAGGGACTGTCAGACTCGTATACTGACTAAAATCCACGGTGTCCTTCAATAGCCCTTTACGTTACGGGGTCACGGTAATGAGATAAGTCCCGCGACCCTCTAAAAGGGGGGTCACAATGCTGATACTCTTTAAGTCGCGCGTGGAACACAACGCGCCGTCTACCCGGGCATGGTCCATGGTCGGACAGCGAGTCGCCCTTTACTCGCCGCCCGCATGCCCGCGCCTACGGTGGCCGGAGATCGTCTGCCGACGTCTGTCGCCGTGGGCGTCACCGATGGGCATATGAAAACCAAAGGTGATGTACTAGCCATCTCATAAACTGAAATATTTCTCTGCTGCATGTAACTTGCGACCGAATTCCCTCTATTTGGAATAGAGTCCGCGCCACCACTCATCTCTTCTTAGTCGTTACACTCTTGTCAGAGTGGTCGTGGTTGCGCAGACAAGGAACACGCCACTCATGACCTGCAGAAAATTCGTGGTACTACATTTTTTGATGTTATGACATAGACACTATCGCCGCGTCAAAGGGACTTGAGTCGTGGACTCTATGACAAGGTTGATAAGAGGTAAAAATGCATGTGGCTATGGCATTCACAAATTGTAATAGGTTATTAGGAAAGTATTAAAACAAAGGGTCCAAATTACTTTCATATTTTCAATTTACTATCATCCGCAAATACGGGTGAAATTGCCAAAAAGAGAACTCCCCTAAAATTAGATGAAAACAATCTTGTATTAAATTCTGAAGTTCACAACAATCACTTAAAACATGAATATTTAACAATAAAGATTTGTAAGTAACTAATTGTTATTTAGCCCTCGTAGCACAGTTTATTAAATGGTAAAGATAATTAAATTAAGCGGGCCGTCTTTGACGCCGGCCCGGCTAATATTTTTATTAAGGGTTCCGTAGTATACTGAATAGGAAAGGTTAGGGAGGGACTTATTTGTCTAACGAAAGAATTATCGATGAAAAGTTTAATTATTCGCCAAACAATAGACGTATGTAAATATTATAACAAAGAGCTAGTTGACAAAAAATATTATTGTAAAAAAAAATCTCCGTAAAAAGTTTTAACAGCACCCATTTCAAAACTAAATGCTGGCCGGTTTAGCTGAAAAAAAATAGTCGCCGTATCGTTGTAAAAAAAAAACAATAAAAAATAAAATTTTATGGCATCCTGTGGATAGTTTTGACCTATCCTGGCCAGTCATCTAGTCTAAGTTATACCGAAAAGGTTGCATATTGACTAAAAAGTTAATAATAATTCGAAAAAATAAACTTATGAATTTTCTAGTAGGTTAGGTACACACAAAATTATGAGTCCTTTTGAGTAGAAAAATAATTGTATATCTATAAAAAGCGATGCTCAATTAGCTTTAAATACTCAACAACAAAAATACAGTCATTTATGTAACTGAAAAAAATATAAGACGCCATATAATGTAGAAAAAGAAACAATAAAAAATAAAACTTTAATGGCATCTGACGATTATTTTGACCTGAACTGGCCAGTCACCGACTAATGAAACGAGCCAAAAAGGTTTTATAATAAAACTATAAAAAGTTTTTAACAAATAGGTATCGTTTATTCAAGAAAACTTATTTTAACAAATATTATTATTCAAGTAGGTAAACTTTACCAACAAAAGCAATTCAACTTTTCTCTTATTATACAAAGTTTATCGACTTCGATAAGTTCCTATCTCCCCGCATTTTTCCCGACGAGGTGATAATGTTGGAGTTTGAAGCCCTCCGTAATTATAGACACGAGCCTTCCACGGCCCGGACCGGCCGGCCGGGGCACGGCTCATAATCGAGCCAATTATACGGAACCAATAAATAAGAAAATTAACCCAACGATTTTTCATATTTATTAAGTATTTTTTATAAAGGGATCCTCTGTTACTTATAAAGCTTCCGTATAATATTAAAATGTAGGTACCTAGTAATTAAACATATTACTAATTATTATTGTACGTAGTTATTAGTAGTTAATTTATGACTTTACGCGAATAATGCAAGTGTAAATAATGTTACAAGTGACCAGGTTTTCCAAATGATGGCACTCACGCCATTGGTTGCATAGACTTTATTAAAATGTTGATATAGTAACTTTAAAACATTTTTTTGCGATAGTGGCGCCACCCCGGTGAAAATTCGAAACAAATTATTAAAAAAATGGCGCCGTTATCGTTGTCTTGTTCCATTAATCCCGCGTTTGTAGAAAATCGTAATTCTTCATAAACTATCAGAAAGTTAACGAACAGAAAGTTACTATTTTATTTGAACTTTGAACTTTTTGATACAATTAATCAGTGGCTTCAAAGAATGACAAATGACTGTCTTTGCCGTGATTTATTTTTCCCGCGTTTGGTGAAAAAATGTGATAATATTGTTGTGAAGTTCCACATACTGAAGAATTAAGTCTACCAGTTACAGGTAAATTACTACACGTTTAATATAAATAGTAGCTAAGCAGTTAATATTGTTTGTTCGAGAAATTGCATAGAAGTCACGGCACCACGTAATGAAGGGCCGCGAGCTGGCGAGTTTCTGCACGAATGGCTCTGCTCATATTCCAAGTTAATCGCTACTCCACCGTCATAATGCCATGATATTAATATTTAAATTACAAGCTTATTGAGTTATAAAACATTATGGAAAACTGTTAGTCAGTAGAATGAAATATGTACGCCAAAGAGTTTGTCTGACATTTTATAAAATAGTGACGACTACAAATTAACCGCTTTTTTGACTAAGTTCGTAGACGTGGTGCCACGCAAAACCAAATAACTTCTAAAGATCGTAGCAGTGCTACGCGCTACCAAAATATGAAAATATAATCACGAAAAAGTTTGTCTATATCAAACAATAATTATTATTTTTAAAATACGGCATAACTATTTTGATAGATTTATCAGTAAAATACACATCAACAAAAAGACCAAACATAATCATACACCAAGAGATAAGAATGTAGAATTAAAAATTGTTAAAAATTCAGAACTATTGCAAATTAATTTGTAAGTATGTACCTACCGTAAACAACACTGACTAGCATAGGGCGATACAAACCCGACGGGGCGGCGCGATTTCTTCCCTGAGCCAAACACTCCACTCACTCCAGTCAAATTGGAAGCTAAATGCTGAATAAAGTTATTTGCTATAAATGCCTCCGGGCACAAATTTCAATTATTGTCACATCCGAATAGTTTCGTAGGGGGCCCGCCGTACACAAGGTACATTTAGACACAAAATCATTTGTCGAAATAAAAATATGAAATGTGTTGAAAAACTTTAGTAAGCACTTCACACTTGTTACTTGGAAACAAACCAAATAGTGTTGCATATTTATAATATACGCCATGTAGCGTTCACTCCAGACAAGTACACAAAGTGTTGCAAATTGTGTTATTATTATGAGCACCTACCTTTATAGAGCATAATTTTATCTATGGACACTGAACGTGGAAAAAAAATAAAAAGTTCTCTATGGCCTCTACCAACGAAGACGACCCGGCTTTTATTTCTTTCGCTCAAAAAATGTAATTATTTAAGAACCTGCTCAATAAAAATACGACCGGTACAATAAATCCGATCACAAAGGTTGTTTTTACATAGAATGATAGAATCTAAACTTGACAATTAATTCAAAATTGAATAATTTGTTATGATCGGAATAACCATTTATTTTATTAGTCTCCAGTTTTTTTTTTAAATATCGTTTACAGATGGAAATAAGTGCAATAATTTGACTTGAAAGGTCGGAATCATAAATAGTATTAACTAACATCAACCTACTTTACGTCCAAAATGAAGCAATCAAGAAGATTCAGGTATTACTACATTTTTATCACAAACACTTGCGAATTCGTCTGTACCGCACAGTGGGCGTATTCATCTCATAAAGGGGTCAAAATATTTTATTAGCCTTGCGATTTTAACGTTGTCGCGGGGGCGCCAACTAGATTAGAGGCCCGAGGCGCTGGAGGCGCGTGCGACAAATCGACACTCCGACAAATCGTCACTACCCTTTTATACGCACTAATTCTATTTCTCAACTCTCAAAATCGTGTAACTCCTTAATAGAAGGAAATAAGGTTTGGATTAGAATGTTAAATCTTTTACCGATGGTCTTTTTCAATTTGTCCCACAGTGGTCAAGGATGAATGCAGCACAGATTGGGCGCGTCATATGCATGTACAATTTATGATGAATATACTCTTACAATGTTTGAATTTAAATCTTGTACTTCACACACTAGTGGAGTTTAAGAAAATCTGAGAGATTGTTCTCAATCTGATCTAACAAAAAGTGTTTGTACCAATTCTTGTTTTTCGTGAAATAAAAATGAACTTGCCCGAGGAAAAATCTTTGATCTTTTCATCGTATTTCTTTAAAATAAGTTAATATGTTGATAAAAATTATTAAAACTTTATAAAACCACTTACTAAAAGATAGTCGTGAATAGTCTATTAGTAAGTTCAGTGTGTTGTTCATAAACAAATCTTAAAATATTCATGAAAGTCTCCCCTACGTCTTAAGAGAGGTATAACTAGTAGATATTTGATAGTTTGGCTTGTGATATTTTGTCCATAACAATAAGAATAAGTTTAAGCCTTATGATTTGATATTGAGGTAATAGGTAGTTCAATTCAATTGATATATCAAGCAAGGCGCGTTAAAAGCAACGTCTTTTTAAAATTAACCTACTTTTAAAAGCAAGTAAATCAAGAAAACTATAGAATTCTGTGTTGAATAATGTAGTTTCCTTGGTATACTGTAGCTGTAGGTATAGCCTGATTCAACTATAAAAGGTTTATGACATATAAGTATTTATACACTGAATTAAAAATATGAATTTTACAATCAAGAAAATCACCATGTTTTTCTACAGCATGGCTAATATGCGTAATACCGCAATTCAGATTTATTAAATTACAATAAATCTGCTTATAGAACAATAGCTGCAGACATAATTATTTAACGAGGCGCATACCTACCTGAGTTAAGACCTAGGTTATAATTTCGCATCAATTAATGTTGCGTTTCAAAAAGTAAACGTACAACTTAATTGTGCAAGAATTGGGCCTATTAACTTTGTATAATAGTCCCGCTAAAGGCTAAATCGCGTGGATTTTGTTATTTGTTAGCTCATATATACCGGTGGAAAAACTGCACAAATCATAAAATGTTATTATAGAAATATTAAGAGGATCGTCAACCGAGCGCTCGTCCATACTAAAAGAGAAAACGTTTTCCTACCCCTAAATGCTATCCTATCTCAATGATTTTTAAGAATGCTTCTGACACAGTAAAAAACTAGGTTTATAAGTTTTCTTTTTTTCAAAAGTAACTCTTAGGCGCCTGTAACTTTCAAACTATTATAAATTTTGAAAAAAAGAAAACCTATAATCCTAGTTTTTTAGGGCCGAAACTGCGTTAAGCGGATGCCCGCGCGGTTCTATACAAAAGTGCTCCGTCGCGGGGACCCGCGCGGAGACCCGCGCGGAGACCCGCGCGGGCGTCCGTCGCGGGTCGGTGCGCCCCGCACCTACGCAACGGGGCCCGCATCCGTGCGACAGACGCCAAAAATCTTCAAATTGAACTAGCGACACTGCGTAAATCGGTCTCCGCGACGGGGACCGTTGCATACCCACGGAGCCCAGCTGCGTGTCCACGCGCGGGTGCACGCGCGGGACCCCGCGCGTGAACACGCGCGTGGCCACGCGACGGTTGCCCGTCGCGGTCGCCCGCTTAACGCAGTTTCAGGCCTTACTGTGTAGGAAGCATTCTAAAAAAACATTGAGATAGGATAACATTTAGGGGTAGGAAAACGTTTTCTCTTTTAGTATGGACGAGCGCTCGGTAGACGATCCTCTTAAGACCAACGTTATTAATACACTTCTCATCAAAAAAATCGAAACACCTCGCAGTTTATGATTTGATAAGGATTATCAGAAAAATGTGTATATTTAGGAATAAATGTAAAATGTCATTTAATAGTGAGTAGTATGAGGTTTTTAAATCCTAATGTTAATGTTCTAAATTCAAATTAAGTCTTCATAGGTTTCGTATTTTGTATAATGAGTAATTTTTACCCTGTATGGAATATGAAGGAAATGGGTAAAACAACACGCGTAAATGAAAAAAAAATGTAAGAAACGTTTATTTAATAACTTGTATTCCCTCCGCGAGCTCTTATTACTGCTTCCATACGGTTCTTCATCGATCGGATGAGAGTCACGATCACATGTTGTGGTATATTATCCCATTCCTCTTGGATTGCATTTTGCAGCTGGCTAAGTGTTTCTGGGGCTGGATCTCTTGCTCGAATTCGTCTCTTTAATTCATCCCATAGATGTTCAATGGGATTCATGTCCGGGCTTCTTGCTGGCCATACCATAATGGAGATACCGACTTCGGTAAGATAATCTCGTACGACGCCCGCGGTGTGAGCTCTAGCATTGTCGTGCATGAATATGAAGTCGTTGCCAATAAAATGTGCATAGGGCATCACATGAGGTTCAAGACACTGTTCGATGTACCGATGAGAGTTTAGTGCAGGCAGCCGTGGCCCAGACACAAAGGCAAGTTCTGTCTTACCGTCGGCGCTGATTCCTCCCCAAACCGTCCACGAACCGCCACCATAGCTGACCTTTTCTTCAATGCAGCATTGTGCAAAGCGTTCTCCATCTCTTCTGTAGACCTTGTTCCTTCCGTCGTTACCATACAGCATAATTTTACACTCATCAGAAAACAGTACTTTGCTCCACTGAAGGTATGACCAAGTTAGGTGCTCGCGTGCAAAGTTAAGGCGCGCTCTTCGATGGTCTGCAGTTAATTTCGGCCCATTCGCTGGCTTATGCGGTGCCAATCCGCGTTCCTTCAACCTTCTTCTTATTGTAGAGTCACTTACAGCTACTCTTCGTACAACGCGAAGCTGCTGCTGCAGTTGAAAAGCGTTAAGGCGTCGATTTCGTAAAGAAGTTGTTACAATAAATCGATCATCTCGCTCAGAAGTGACCCGATTCCTGCCAGATCCTGAACGGCGCGTGAACGAACCAGTCTCCCGATAGCGTTTGTAGACTCTATGAACAGATGATAATCTTAGATGCAATCTTGCAGCCACAACACGCTGACTAAGTCCAGAATCCAGCAATGCCACCACTTGGGCGGCTTCTGCGGGCGAAGTATCCATATGTTTTAGAAAAAAAAGTTTTTTCAGACGTCCCAAAGTCACAGTAAATGAAATAAGAAACAGAAAGTTTAAAGACAAGCGCTAATTTTTAGTTTTTAAACGAGAAACGTACTCCAACCCTAAATACACATTTGTCTCAAAACAGTGATTAATTTCATTTATAGGATAAACAAATGAAATTATTTCGAATTTTGATTTTTTTCTTCTTACTGTAATGACCAAACTGCCAGCTACACAGTAATGTTTTTTTTTCATGGAATTAATTCTCTTTTGTATAAAATTAGGACAAAAACAATAAAAACGAAAGTGTTTCGATTTTTTTGATGAGAAGTGTATATGTCATTCTTAAAAAAAGAATATAAACATTAAAAAACAGCGTTCCCTTTTTAAAAGGAGCGGGAAAATGAATATTGTTGGTTGAGGCGCGATGTCATTCGCAAGGCGATAATTACAGGGCCGGCTGACGTGCTCAACAATGGCGATGCAACGCTGAGCCGAGTGCGTCACTGGCACTCGCCGAGCTACGCTAATGATTGTACTCGTTACCATTCCCACAAATTATATTCTTTGCGTTGACGACTATCAAACACAGTTAATATTTTAGAATTCGAAGCAAAATATCTCTGAGAATTTTGAATATTATGAACTCTCAAATTCTCATAACAAAAATATTACCTTATTTAAACAGAAATGTCTTCATGCTTTCTACTTAGTTCAAATCAAGATAAACTGCATTTCTTGTAGAACACAATAACTGTCTCATAATGTAGTTGTATTTATACTAGTTTCAATGCTCCGCCATCTCTGCCGGGTGGATTCAATCAGTGTGACCGAACGTGTCGCGCGCTGAGAGGCTTAACCTCCGTAGGTGTTCGCGAGGCGCTCCAACGCATCCTTTGGGATTCCGTCCGTCCTCACGTTCCGTTTACTTGAAAAATTCAATGTGCGACGAACGCCCCACGTTGAAATGAAAAGCCCTGATATAAAGAGAAAATATCTGAGAAAATGCTGCCAAAAAGCTCATTACCTCCATTCCAGTGTTTGGAGAAATGTAATAGGTTTTACATAGCAGTGTGTGGTGGAAGTCGCGGAGCACTCTGCACGTGAAGTCACTGATGTCAATACAAATAAATCAATGTAATCACAGTCTGAGACATTCGACGTAGCGGATGTCCATTAAAAAATCATGAATAAAAAATCTGCTCGCGTCACACAAATAGGCCATCTCAACCCTAAACGAAATGTTTTGATGTAAACGGGGAAAGAATGCTTGTCGGATCTCCCCTGATAGTTATTTGATATGATTTATTCATACGCGCGGCGTTCGGCGTTGTGCACCACGTCAAATGGAAGTTTATTTAATAGAAAATACTTTCCGAAATCTATTTATAAAGCCATTATGGGCGCTTTTTTATTTTAAAGCTGTTCCTGACGCGCTTGTTATGCAAATAACGCGGGCCTGCGGGGGCCGCGGCCTACTCCGCGGTGTTTATCCATCTAACTATAATGTTTACTTGTACTTTTATTGGTCGATTAAGTTTCAAAGTTTTATAATTGCGTTCACATACAGGGTGATTTTTTAGTCACCATCCAAATTTTAATATATCAATCTTTGGCGAAAATCATTGAATACGTGTTTTTTCTTTTTGTATCAATCAATACAAAAATATCGAGATATCACGTCTCAATGTTATCTATAAAAAGTTGATGAATCTGGACACCGCGCTGTGATGTGTCGCTCAGGTGTACCGGGGCGGGGCGGGGGGTCAGCGGGGTGCGCTCTGTCCGTTTCATACGTCGGCAAGTGTATATTATTTACGTTTAGCTTAGTGACCACACAGAGCGAATGAGAAAATGATTTAATATGACAATTTGACGTATCGATTTTTTTTCAAAAATGGGTTTAGTGATTGATACCTAAAGCATAGAAAAATTTTGGACGGTGGTAAAAAAGTCATCCTGTATATTGAAGTGGGGAAAATCCGGAATATGTAGGTAGGCACACTCTACACGAATATATGTTTACGTACCGCGTTTGTATTCCGTTCTTACTTTTATATATTCTGTTCAACATTGGCTACAGCACAGAAGATACAGATGACTCTCGTAAAAGACTTTACTTTCATACTAATCCCCCTGACTTCCATCAATAAGTCATTTTCCCGTCCAGTCATTTTAATATTCCGACCTTTGGCTCTTACAAAGTAGCTGTAACAGATAGATTTTAGAGATAGGTATTTTTTTTCTCTGTAACTTGTTTACTACACATTTATGTTAGTTTTAAACTATTTCGTTCATAATCTTTGTTATAAATTTGCATGCCATGGTTATGGCAGAATGTGTCCTGCCCTAAAATATGATTTAACAACTTTTTTATACCACATTTTATGCAAATAAAGAATACTTACTTACTTACTTACTTACTTACTTACTTACTTACAGGACAAAGGACAGATCCGGCGCCTGATAAAGTATGCACAAACCGCCCCGCCTCTGACTGGAGGATCGTGGCGATCCGCCCCGCCCATTACCGCAAGCGGCTTATACACATACTACATACCTACATTATATACTCACCATGTGTACCGAAATTAAAGCCTCATTAACTATGTATTACGAGGCTTCAGTCAGACCATCATGGGAAATGTTGCTAATTATTTTGTAGGCATTTGTGATAGTAGTGTAATATTTGGATCGGAATTATATTTAGGTTCTGCAAAACAATCGACAAACATTTCGTCTCGCATTAATTTACAACATCACCATTATCATCATATACAAAGCTCAAGGCTGGAACTGGTATGTAATCTCATAATCAATACGCAAAAATAGTCGTGAAATCCAACTCCCAAAACACAATTATTTAGACCTAACTTTTGTGATCTATTTAGCAAGTAACATCAACTGAGTGGTACAACTCCCAAAACCTCTTTTAAATACCCCTCAACGTAGCTTCACCAAAACATCCACAGTTATCTCTCACAAGCATTTCTTCAGCACTAAAGCCGGCTGAGTGCGTGCGGAGTGGGCCATGCATATTTGATGCGGCACTAATGCGCGCCGCGCTAAGCGGATTGTGGCCGCCGCTAAATGGTGCCACTCCCTTTGTCGCTTGTTTGCCGCAGCCGGCAGACGTTGCGGCTTGCCGATGTTACGGACTTTCATGTTACATAGCGTATCTATTTACTGTTGGATTTCTGACATTACATAAGTTCGATAATTAAAATGAGTAGACAATTAATGTGGGTGGTCTTTTAAAGCAGTTGGAACTGCTTTATCCGGACTGAAGTGACAAGATAACTTTGGAGTCAAATTAGATTTATTTACAGTATTCGTTTAGGTGAGAATAAAATTACAATACCTGAATTAATCAAAACATTTATTGTGCTTTGCCTTCTTCTCTTGTGAGTTACCTACAACATATTCTACAAAGACTAACAAAAACATAACAAGTCTTTTACTCATAAAACTCAACTTAAAATACTTCAAGAAATATTAAACCTACACATAAGACGCTGTTCTATGAACATTCGCAGAATCGAGATCCGACTACATTCATAGATCAGTGAGCTTCTTATAAGAGAAATTAGCCGACTTGTGAGCTCACTGAAGAATGTCCCACTTTATTAGATTCCATAAGCTCTATTCATCGTTTTTTCGCCCTCTCGTACGGAACCTTTGAGGCATGGCGTATTAGTGAATAATGCGATCGAATCATTCGATCTTGCGTATTAGACGCGGTCGGGGTCGTCTGTAATGTGCCCAATGATAATAGACTGCCAGAATTAGGCGATTATACTAGCTATTGCGATTGCCAAAGTTTCAATGTTACCTCTTTTTTGTGCGTGTATAAATTTTCCATTCAGGCAGGATGCAGTTTCTGTGCCAATAGCTGCGAACTATTTCGAAAATGCTAAAGTTCATAATCAACTATTTCAAAAACAATAAAGTTCGTGAACAATATAGATCTAGTAGTTGCAAATTGGAGCTTTGAGCAGGAAAATATTGTGAAACAAGTCAAATTCTAACAACAGAAACGATGATGGAATTTCACGAAAAATATAAATATTTTCGACTGAACTTGCTACGGCGTAGCTGCCTACGCCGTAGCGTCATTCGAAGTGATTTTGTTATTACGTAAGTTTAAGTTTTAAAACACCAAAACACATACAATTTAAAACAGTTAGGTAGCTTTATTTTCTTATATACTTTAGAACCGAAAAATCAAGTGCAATAATTATTATCTTATCAATTTTGCGCCTGCAAGTAGTTGAATTGCAACGAGATTCACATCTGCGCATTTCAAAGCTTGAGCAACATTGTCTTTAGCAAAAATATCAGAAATGTTTGTTGTCGATCACCTGTATGATTCCATTAAGAATTAGGGGATTAGTGTTGAGCCGTACGTACAATGTGATCACAGAATTTAACCCATCTTTATTTATTTGATGGTGGATATTATGTACACATATTTGCGTCACAGCAACTGTGTTATTGAGGTTGGAATATTACCTACAAGGATTGATTTAATACCTCATTGAGGCACCGTACTAACAAATTCACAAGAAGATTCCAGAATAAACCTCGTTTCTAATACTTCAATGTCCGTCGTCGGCTACATAGATGACAAAAGTTAAGCCATAAATATCGTAGTTGTAGCACAATAAGCCTTCCTTTGTGTAAGGTAATCTCATAAGGCCCGGACTCATTCTGTCGGTCACCGCGGAGCCCCAGGTATTGCGGAGGCTTTGTATGGGCATCTGTAATTCGCGCATTGTCGTGAAAATTCTCTGAATAGGATTTTCTAATCGATAGAACGGGACATTGTTACACCCAATTGTGTGTTACGTAATGTTTTTAGGATCAAAAGTTGATATTATTACAAACATACGAGCGTTTTTGAAGTACTTCCCTGAAATGAATATTTCCCTAAAGAAAATATAATGCTCTGGCTAGATTTTTTCTTCATTTCTGTAACGTACCTACACAAAAACTAAACTTAAATACTTACAGTTGAAAATTAAATTCTTTACACGATTATTTTTAATTTAATGCGAATCTATACATATAATAAAACTGTAGAAAAATCGTTTTTGTACATCAAAATAAAATCCAAAAAAAATAGCTAGGGTGTTGAAGGACAACCAACAGAACCCATTTCCAGCATTTTTAGAATTTTTGTCTGTTTGTCTGTTTGTCTGTTTGTCGGTTTGTCGGTTTGTCTGTTTATTTGTGGCTCCATCACGTAAAATATACGAAGGCAATGTAGATAACCTTTTTACACAACGATCGAGCGTAACTTGAGGACTAATTTAGTTTTTGTTTCATTGCAATCGGTTAAGTCTATCAAAAGATATTTGAATTTAAAGTGTTCCAGACCCAGAAGTAAAATTACGGTCAGTTTACACCGAGACGCGCAGTTCAGTAGCGCGATCTAGCTTGGAATAGAAAAACTACATACCTATTCAAATAATGTTGTGGACTGGAGTGGAGTGGTTTGGAGTGGAGTAGAGTAGAGTAGAGTAGAGTAGAGTAGAGTTAAGTAGAGTGTAATGGAATAGAATGGGATGGTTTGGGATGGAATGGAAAGAAATAAAAGGTTTTTATTAGACTCACACTAGAATGGGAATGAGTGGGATGGAGTGGGATGGAGTAGGATGGAGTGGGATGGAGTGGGATGGAGTGGGATGGAGTGGGATGGAGTGGGATGGAGTGGGATGGAGTGGGATGGAGTGGGATGGAGTAGGATGGAGTGGGATGGAGTGGGATGGAGTGGGATGGAGTAGGATGGAGTGGGATGGAGTGGGATGAAGTGGGATGGATTAGGATAGAGTGGGATGTAGTGGGATGGAGTGGGTTGGAGTGGGATGGAGTGGGATGGAGTGGGATGGAGTGGGATGCAGTGGGATGGAGTGGGATGGAGAGGGATGGAGTGGGATGGAGTGGGATGGAGTGGGATGAAGTGGGATGGAGTAGGATGGAGTGGGATGGAGTGGGATGTAGTGGGATGGAGTGGGATGGAGTGGGATGGAGTGGGATGGAGTGGGTTGGAGTGGGATGGAATGGGTTGGAGTGGGATGTAGTGGGATGGAGTGGGACTGAGTGGGATGGAGTGGGATGGATTAGGATGGAGTGGGACTGAGTGGGATGGTGTTGGATGGAGTGGGATGTAGTGGGATGGAGTGGGTTGGAGTGGGATGGAGTGGGTTGGAGTTGGTTGGAGTGGGATGGAGTGGGAATGAGTGGGATGGAGTGGGATGGATTAGGATGGAGTGTGACTGAGTGGGATGGAGTGGGATGCAGTGGGATGGAGTGGGATGGATTAGGATGGAGTGGGATGTAGTGGGATGGAGTAGGATGAAATGGGCTGGAGTGGGATTGAGTGGGATGGAGTGGGACTGAGTGGGATGGAATGGGATGGAGTCGGATGGAGTGGGATGGAGTGGGATGGAGTGGGATGGAGTAGGATGGAGTGGGATGGAGGGAGATGGAGTGGGATGGAATGAGATAGAATGGGTACTCTAATCCAGTAGCAATTCTTCTGAATCTGAACGACAGAGGGCGTTTATTATAATCACCTCAAATATTCTTGGAAAATAAATTCTAAATACAGGGATTATATGAAAACGATATGATTTATAAAAAAACGTGGCGAGGATTAAGCGCTTCGCACTAAAAAATACATTGTTAAATTCCGACATCCACGCGAACGAAGTCGCGGGCACAGCTAGTATAAAATATGGACAATCGAGTCATCAATGTTGCTAGAGGCAGACTATATCGCAGTTCTTTCCCAAAATAATCGTTCTAGCAAACTCTGAAGAAACAAGGGTTTTTTTTGTATATTTTTATAAAAACCAACATGGCTGGCTACCCAATTCCAAGAGCGAGGCACGGCGAGACAAAATCGCCTGTTCGCCAACCGATTTCCATGGAATTTTTCTATTACGTGAACAAATTGCACGCCCGCCGCCTCCGTAATATCGTACACCAGACTTGAACGCCTTATTATTTATTACTGAACATGGGCTTGCTTTAGTGTAGTCGTGGGAAATATTAACTGTGGTAATTATAATATTTACCTACTTAACACTAATTTCCGTATTTTTTTTGCCATTTCGACAGAACATAATGAAGTTGTATTGCTATTGCTGAGATAATGGCGATTGATTGAGCAATGTTTTTCTGAATTGCGTTAAACATAAATTATCTTTATCACTTACATTATGTTATGTATAAAAGTGACTATTTTTAGTACGTATATCTATAACTTATCTAAAGCCTTATTGTATCCTCACTACCTGCCTCAATATTTACTTATCAAGAAAAAAATGTAGTAAATGCAAAAAAATTAAGTACTACTTTCTACAGAAATTAATTATCATTATTTACAAATGTTCATTTCTGTAAGTATGACAAGCCTTCAGAGGACTATTAAAAGAGAGAGAGAATATTTTGGTATTAGAGAGGAGAAATAAGAATATAATATCCACATGAAAAACAAAGTCATCCATACTGTACTTTAAATTGATCATTACTCGTCCTTCCTACGGATGCGTACGAATGAACAACTGCACAATTTAAACCAAGACGTTACCACAGAACTGTCCTCAAAGACAGTGGGGAATATATTTCACAGGTGGCTGGGTAATGTTTTCGGCTGTCCGGTCCGTGCGTCCGGTCAACTTGTCCTTTGTGTCCGGCCGGACAAAGAGCTAACGATGTGGTGTCCCAACTTCCACATGCACGCATCGCTGTTATTGTTTTAATGGTTACATTTTGCACCTTAGATATTTTTAGTGGTTTTTTACTTTAAAATGATAGGTAACACTGATACTATATCCTGTCTGTATTGTGGGATGCAATGTACAGAAACATGAATCGCTTATGTAGACCACTAGTTCATTAATAGAGTTACTTTGTCTCGTACTAAGTATCTACTCGTACCTTTAATAGTAACATGACAGATTACGGTGTTTGAAGTATTCTGATCTCGGAATTCCAGAGCTCAGAAAGTGGTGGAACTAATGAAATATAGGTGCAAGCAATTTATTTAATTTATGTAATCAAAATAGAACAACGAACAAAATTGAGTGATAATATTTATATTAGTATGTAATCTCATAATATAGATAACATAATCTTTGACCTTGTAAGCATGGAATCTTCTCTACTAATTCACGAGTCATTGTGAACAAAATGATTTTATTAATGAGCAATAATTACATGATAATTCGATATCATACAGATATTTTTAAAATAGTGTTTTTATCTTTTCATGGTAACAAAGTTCCAGATTACGCACACCAAATATTTCAAATATCGAAATATTATCTCAAATGATGTCACGTCATACTCACGATACGTAAAGAAAGAAAAGCATAAAGCTACATACTAAAATACTTCTAGAATTTAATTTTTGTAGAGTTGACCTATAACAGTTCTCCTATCGGCATACACAATAAGGTTCATTAGTTAGCAAACGAGACTTTATCACAAGATTTATATGTTTTATTCACAACACACTTGAAGTATTTACTACGTTGATGGTATGGAAAATCTAAAAGCGCCTAGTGTACAAACGAGCAACTATTTTTTTTTTCTATCAGTTTAAAGTCTGAGTTCTCGTTAGCTTTGCATCACAATAACGTGAAAAATTATGTTAGGGCCTCAGGACCGCGATATCCCAGAAGTTCCATTGTCTAGTTCCATCATGGACGAACGACGGAACTACTGGGATTTTTTTCTCCCAGTAGTTCCGTGATGAAACTAGACAATGGAACTACTTATACTGGGTTATCGCGTTCAGGACTAGGTAGATACTAGGGTATCGAACCGGGAAATCCCGGTCCCGAAAATCCCGGGATTTCCCGGTTCTTGAAGTATATTTTAAAACCCGGGACATGCGACTGAGAACCGGGAAATTCGGGATTTTCAGGACTCAGAAAAACAGTATAAATAATTTGATTAAACTTGTTAATTCTTTTATAGATTATAGAACAAAAGAATCAAATTGGATGTAAGGTATTTATTCACTTCGTCGTTATATACGGAATAACATGTTCAGATACAGTGTGGTTGACAGAGAAGAAAAGTTGATAATGTAGTACTGGTTATATTTTATCTCGAAAGCCTTTGACAGGGTCTCGAGACAAAAAGCTTCCTTGCTTTTGGTATCCCAGTTGATTATTGTAGCTGGATATCAGACTTTCTTAGTGAACGATCAATCAGAGTTGTGACTGATCCTTTGAGCTTTTGGTTATTGACTCTGGAGTTCAACAGTTATCTGTTTTCTTTGCAACTCTTATTTTGCTGCACATTTTTACCCACTTCAGCCTGGTATTGTTGGATAGGTAGATAACAGTACTGTTTCAGTGACATACTTGCCCACTGCAAAATCCAATGGGGATGAAGTTCACCGCTTCAGAGAGACCATGGTAGAGCGAACAGATTTGATACTTAGTATCACATAAAAGAGAGAAGTTTCTGGTTCGCTCACACAAGAAACTTCTCTCTTTTAACGCCACAAACATACAGGCGTATATTTCCTTAGTGAAGTAGGAGTAAATCAAAACTACATCTTTTATAGAGTAATTTGGACCAACTCCTATTTTTCCTGTTTCTGTAACTGATGACCTTGAGCTTCTGGGCATGGAGCTGTCATCCAGAGTCAACTTTGACGTGGGCATCCTAAATAGAGTGAAGCGATACCTTACACCTGGATAGCCTATGTGCAAGCCCATTTTTGCATAAGGTGATTGCGTCGTAGTAGCCCGCGAAATTCAAAGTTTCTTATGTTTTTTCTTACGAGTATTGCAGCAACCTTACTCAACTTAATCATTGGGATGGCTCAGATAAATACAATTTACTGCACTAGACCCAGTGGAACGCAGAGCTCCTTAGACTAATTGGCAACGCGAAACTGATGGATGGTGACTCTACAGCTTAGCTCATCTCATCGACGCAAGCTTACCCTCTTTTCGTTTTTTTATTGGGTTCGCTCGTGGCTAAGATGAGACCTAAAATAGGTCGAACTCATGAATTCTACAACCTCTTTCCACCGGCCTACTTGCATTACATCTAATGTCCAGTATTGGACATCTAGATGAACTGCAAGTTTCCATAGTTAGTTTAATTAGAGTGAATAGATTTGCCACCTCTGAATAGAAAAGAGGCTAGAGCAAACCCATGTCCATGAGGCCGACGAATAAGTTGGTCTATGATTTTAATCAGAATAAATACTATGCCCTAAAGTTATCTTATTATTTTCATTGTTTTCTAATGCCATGGAAAAAATGCATTTTTGTCCCGAAAGTCCCGAAAATCCCGGGATTTCCCGGTTCCTTGGACGCCTGTCCCGAAAATCCCAGGTCTTCCAACAAGGACCGGTTCTCGATTCCCTAGCAGATACATAATTATAATTTTAGTGTAACCATAAAACTAGAAATACTTTATTCCAAAAATCAATTGAACCTTTTGTCAGACTGAAACATAAAATTATTTCGACATTCACCATTAACACTGTGACCACCGCTTGGCATTTGATTCACAACGCCAGATAACCGCCAAAACGCCAACCAAAACACACTCTACGCCTTAACAGAGAAGGTTGAATTTAGTAAAGCTAGTAGAACGTGTATGAACATTCGATTACACACGCCAGTGGTCAAGTATTTATCAATTAAAAGCAAATTTAGTCGAGCAGGCATCCCTGTCGTCGTGTTAAGGGCACATTCCTCAGTAATAAGCCACGTGTTCTGATATTAAATGCCTACGATTCCATCCAGAGACCAGATTAATTGGTAGCTGTACAGTTACTCCAGTTTTAATGAACATAACGTGTAAGGGAAGATATTTGGGTTAATCATTTCAGCTACAAAGTTAGGTCTTGATTCTTAGAAATAAGCTGTAGTCGACTATGGTCGACAAGTAAGTATTATTCTTTTTATGGCGAACAAGTGTGCCTCTGATTTCTGATTCTAGGATATGCTGCTTACTCACGATGTTTCCCTTCATCGTTTTATGAGATGATGATAATTATAAATGACACAAATTAATGCGCCTGGCTGAGCTAACGACCCACAGCGATGCGACCAAAACACAATGGACTTGCTCCATTGTCTTCATTGGTTTCTCGTTGATCTTAAAAGGCAACCAATAGATTTCGCTGATTGACCCATTGTCAGCGTTTAATATTTATGGATTGGTATAATGAGTTATAATTCTTATGTCAGACTATAATATATACTGTACATATAAATATACTTAGTAGTACCTATATACTGTACATACGAAACGGTTTATTAAGGTGATTTTTGTTAAACCTTCATTCAGTTCATCATCTGCCTAGCCTTTTTTCCCAACTATATTGGGGTCGGCTTCCAATCGAACCAGATGCAGCTGGATATCAGTATTTTACATAGAGCGACTGCCTGTCGGACCTCCACAACCCAGTAACTGGGCAATACGATACCGCATGGTAAGACTGAATCAAACTTTCATTCAGTTCGTGGCATAGTTATTATGGAAAAATATTGACGTTCACCCATTCGTTTTTTTTATCTGCCGTTTTTGAGAACCGAAAAAGTTTTTCTCGGATTGCCTGCTAGTTTTAAATCGGCATCATCTGCCTGTCTGGCTCTGCTACCGTCTTCTTTATGTGCATTAGGACCACACTGTCAACATTATTTAGTTTGAATTTTTTTATTCGCCACACATTGTATCGTGGTACGTTTACAGACATTCAAACTCTCATACACAACCACCCAGACCCAAAACACCTGATCATACAGGGTGCAATCTTAGTCGTGGGCAATACTTTAATCTAAGACTCTAGTCACGATACTGATTGCATTAGGGCTAATAATTCGCAAATCAAAAATATTTTTAATGCAAGTTTGGAAAACCTTAAAAATGTTTTAAGTCACATTGCAAAGGCATAATGTTGCAAATAAACACTAAAAGTAATAAAAAAAATCTTAATCCCCAATAAGTCTTGAAGTATCCAAATTTTAAAGCGCAGTATAACGCGTCTACGCGCCGCATTGATACTTTGAGACACTTATGATTTTTGTTAAGGTTTTACATACTTGCATTAATAATGCTTTTGAGTTGCGTTATACATTCAGTATCGTTAGTAGAGCATTAGATTAAAATATTGCCCACGACTAAGATTGCACCCTGTAGATCATAAAATATTTGTTCCGTGCGGGAATCCCGCAACCTCTGTGCCCGCGACACATAGTGCAACAGTCAATCTTATTACAAAAAATTATACAAAAAAACGTCATTTATCTGTACAGATTGATAGGAAAACTAATATTATTCACGTTCGGATTGAACGCAGCGCATGGGCGTGAATCGGGCGACCCTCTATATTCGTCTGGCTAATCTAGCGGAGGGTCCGAACATAGTATGTGTTGAATAAACAGATAAAATGTGGTCGGGTTTTATTTCCATTCAATTATCAATATGATCACGGAAATATTCATCGATATGTTTAAAGTCCAATTTTTACTTGTCTTTCCGCCGTTTTGGTTGTCGTTACGCAAAATTTTATATGTAACGAATTTTATGGGATTTTTTTTTGCCATGTAAAGTACTGAGTTTGCGCCTTTGTTGGAGCGTAAAGCATTGACAGACTCCTACTGACTAAAACCTCCGTGATGCTAACAAATCTTAGGGCATTGCTGATTCTACAGACACAAAGCAAAAAGTCGGTTAAAAAACAATGATGAAATAATGCCGACCGCATTGAACATAGCAGACAATAATAATAACGATGAGCATGATTTATGTACCTATTGTCTAAATATAGCTTAGTATGCATAAACGTTGCATGACTAAATCTCTCTTGAAACCTGTTTTGTGTTTACAGGCACGTAGGTAAGTACACATTTATTAAGGAAAAACGTTTCCCAATAACTTTCTCGGGGAAATACGAAATAAAAATTCGCTTCTACCTATTTTACGGATACTAGAACAGAAAGTTCCACTCAAATTCTTTTTCATGGTCAATTTAAAATATAATACAGTTGTCGGCATCGAATAGGCCCTTGCAAATCTAATTTGCGCCTCTTTGGGACCACGTCAGAGGGCAGGCACTATACACTACTTATGAGATTTAACTTGTATGAGATCTTTGAAACCTCTGGAGACGGCCTGTAGAGATTACCCCTAATAAAAAACCCTCATTAAAGAAAAATTTATTAGATGGACTCCTACTAGTTTTGTGTCTAGGACCGTCCCAATTCATCTCCCTAGCCTTTTCCCAACTATATTGGGGTCGCCTTCCAGTCGAACCAGATGCAGCTGAATATCAGTATTTTACATGGAGTGACTGCCTGTCGGACCTCCACAAGCCATTAACTGGGTAATACGACACCCCATGATAGAATAGACTACTTAGTTGTCAGACTTTTAGAACTTCTGACTTATAGTAATGACTGTCAAAGATCTACAAATGACAGCCGGGACCAACGGCTTTACGTGCTTTGCGAGACACGCAGGAAACTCGCTATGACAGATGGTCACCCATTCACAGACCAACCTCGGCGAGCGTGGCTTAACCTGGAAGATCGGCCTGTGCGGCTGTAATTATTAAGCCACGAGCTCCTCCGACCGCGCCATCCCAATTACCTAATGAAGACAAATTCTGGAGACTAAAAAAATAAGCTAAAAATTACAGCAATTAATGGAGCTACCTTTCCTCAATTAAATTAAATATGCTGGAAAAGTTCACTAAAGACTTATTCAGGAGGTGAAGTAATACGAGTTAGTAACTGTTAGAGCAATCACGTGTGAGTTAAAGAAAGAATAATTATTGTTTAGTAAAGTGTTATTTATTTGTAAATAAGTTTAAAACTCTAGCAATACCTACACATGGAATTAAAAAAGGTAAATAAGAACTGTGATGCAGTTTTTCTAATTATTATGAAAATAGTGCTTTGTCTAGAATGGGAATTGAGACTGTTAAGTGTACCTAATAGTCCCGTAAGAATAAATAATAAGAACTTATATTCTGAACATACTTGATTAAACCTTGTAACTATCTCGAAAATTCGAAGCAATAATAATATAATTGGGAAAATTATACATGTGGTAAAATACTTCTTTTAGACATTTTAGCTGAGGGAAGCCACTAAGGTAAAAATAATTACATAGGTAAAAATACTTCTTATTTTCCTTATATTTGTGAAACTGTAAAACTCCTGTAGGCAAATTAGATAGTAGGTTTCATTTGTTTCAGTAGGTAAATCAAAAATACATGAATTATTTTTTGTGGTAGCTCGCAATATTGTCGTTCGGGATTCCCTATGATGTGTCTATTTAAGTGTTTTTTTTTTTATACAGGGTGCTGTTAAAACTATTAGTTGAATTTAAGTATTTATTTACTCGCGAGATTGTCTAACCAGTTTAACCGTGATCTTTGAACTTAAAGTACAATCGAAGAAATACGATGGATTTTAATTAGTACAAGTCAGACAGTCCCTTCCGGTTTACCTAGGGCGACAGGACTTACCTATTTGATTATTTTATCCCCTAAAACACTTAAAGTAAAAGATATATAGTCTACTGTGTCCATACAGTCCGTACACACTGGTGCTGAATCATTTGCCCCTAATATTTTGTTTCGACCTTTCGATAAAGGTATTATCGTTCGAGATTGGTATGTAGTTACTGTTACCGAAAAGTTAACTCTAGTACTCTTAGCTATTTATTATTCTAATCACGCAAACACTTGGTATGTCGTATAAGTTTGTAATAAAGGTATTTGTTACCTACTAAATCGTTTATTGAAGCAGTTATCTCTGCGGGAGGCCGGTAACCCAAACTTAGATATTATAATTAGCAAGAAAATATCATGATCTCATGAAACGGGTTTGAACTTTTAAAAATTAAAATAACAAGCAGAAATCGTTGAGCAATATTTAGGAGACGCGCAAATAAAAATCTTGTGTCACTAATAACTGATCCATATTTAATTACTTTAAATTATTTAACTGTTAAGTATTGCAATCATGCTATAGATAATATATTGGTAATTCAACCTCGAATGTTTGTCCTCTTCGGTATTATATAATAAGGTTAATGTGGCTAATGATACGCATTGAACTTGTGTCACGAGCGTCCGACAGTATTATATTAATTAGCGGTGCACACACTATTGTATTCATTAATTTTAAAAAGAAATGCTTCGTAAATACTGTGTTATTTTAGTAGTGCTGTTAGAAATATGTTTAAGTTACAGTGCTTATGTGAAGGTGAGTACATTTTCTTGTTAGTTTATCTTTGGCGTGGTTTTAGGATTACGGATCGTGTTTTGCTTAAAATATAGATGTTATAGAAGTTTTAGTAGGTACATAATTAACACACTTCGACTATGTGGGTTAAAAGTTCAATGTTTAATCGAAATAAATTTTTAAAGAAGGTCTTTCGTAGGTACTCGTATTTTATAGTCTAAACTTTATATTATAAAGAGAAAATATTTGAATAAATTCAACTACTGAACTGGTTTTGAAAAATCTTTAACCACTTAAAAGCTACATTATCGGCAATTTTTATCCGTGCGAAGCTGGGGCGGGTAAATTGTGTTTTTTTTTTTATTGTGGAGATAAAACCTACTTTCATTTATAATCCAATTTCTTGTTTAAAACAGAGTTTACATCAGTTGTCTGGAGGTCAGAGCAATCTGTGTAAATAATAAGCTTTCTTTCATTACGACTACAATTATCTGAAGTAGTATGAATTTATTACATATTTGATCTAGGTAAGATTCCTGGGTCTGGCAGTATTATTAGAATTTCCCTACGGCAATACAGGCTCGCCCTATTATTTGGAACAACGTGAGTTTAATTTTTTTACACCTCTGCCTAAACCTTGGTGATTGAAGGCGTGATATTATGATGATGATGACTTTTATTTTTATTTTACACCAGTATTTAATTCAAGTAGTCAAAGTAGTATAATTTCTCACACGCAGTATGAGCTATCTTTGCACACATTCCTCACCGAATCCAGTTGTAGATAGTGTCAAAAGTTAAAAGTATTGTGGCGTTTGAGCCGTTTTGTAATCAGTGAGATAACCACCGTAGACACGAGGTGCCGCCGCCACACACTCATGTCAATAATTATTTTATAACACTCGCAAACAAGCGTGACGCAAACAGTTATCTGCTATTTTACTTATCTAAAAAAAGAAGATAAATGTAAATAAAATGACAAATTAATAAAAACAGTGTGACAGTGTTCACTGATCTGCTTTTTAGAGATAAACATGGTAAGATCAATAACTTTTGAAGTTTTTTTTTTTATTTGTTAGGAAACTATACTTTTCAAAATATTAATAACAAATCTGCTTTAGGTTTTTTTTAATGTACTGGAATGTTCTAATAATACAAATGTACTTATTAGGTAATTTGGTGGCTAAAAATTAAGAAACACGCTATCATCACAGCAGCTGTGTTGACACTAAAATGTTCGTTCACGAAGTGTGATAATGATAACCTATCCATAAAATTTACTGAATTTATGTTCCTTAGAATTTCCATTTACATCAACAACTGTTTAAACTTATTTCTTAATTAAATTTAAGTAGGTAGTCTACTTTATCTTAAATATATAAAACTCAAAGGTGACTGACTGACATAGTGATCTATCAACGCACAGCCTAAACCACTGGACGGATCGGGCTGAAATTTGGCATGCAGGTAGATGTTATGACGTAGGTATCCGCTAAGAAATGATTTTGATCAATTCTACCCCCAAGGGGATAAAATAGGGGATGAAAGTTTGTATGAAACTTTGTCAATTTGATAAAAAATACGTTGTTAAGTTCCAAAATCCACGCGAACGAAGTCGCGGGCACAGCTAGTTCAGAAATAAGTTTAGACAGCTGTTTAAAAACCCAAATTTAAAAAACGAGTCGTTTTTAGTTATAAAATATTTTTATTTATAATTTTAGACAAAACGCGTTTGTGTGATCGGAGCTGGTATAGCCGGCCTGAGTTCGGCAAGATACTTAAAAGAAGCAGGGATTAACTTCACAGTTTTAGAAGCGACACGATATGTCGGTGGTACTTGGAGGTACGACACTCATATTGGTACAGACGAGAATGGTCTACCTCTACACACCAGTATGTACAGCAATTTAAGGTACGTTTATATTTTAGTAATCGACATCAACCATTTTACTTGCCATTCTTCAATCTCTAAAATCCCTAACAACTAATTTAGTTAAAGAAAAATATTTACTTTGGTGCGTTTACGAAGAGTGGTTGATTGAAAATTTATACATACATATAATTAAATATCGTGTACTTCAATCAGATATTCAATGCAAATATAATTAATAACTTCAAAACTTTGTATAGTTGTTTACCTTTTAATCAAATATTACCCACATATTGAGCTTGCTGTGCATTGTTGATTAACCTACTTCTCGACGAAATGAATAGATGGCGCTATATCAAGTTATTTATAGATAACACATGCTTCTAGAAAGCGGCACATTTCAAACAGTCATGATAAAAGTACTTTCCGTCCACGTGTTTGACAGCGGCGCGAATGCGTTTTTAATTTTCGAGTATCGAAATGCACTCGATCAATAAACATTTCATTTTCTTCCAATAGACAATTTCAAGCACAGTTTCTTACTTTATATTCACGTTTCAGAACAAATCTGCCGAAAGCTACAATGGAGCTCAGAGATTTCCCTTTAGCAGAACACTTACCTTCTTACCCCAGTTGGCGTGACTTTTACAGCTATCTACAAGATTATGCAAAACACTTCGACATACTGAAATATATTCAGGTATGAGACAATGATTGATCGTGTTTTCTGAGTATTTTTAACCGACTTCGAAAAAGCCACGAAAAACTTCCACCAGGTTCCCAATTCGGCGAAATCTTTTTTTTATGCATGTTCCCCGTTTTTAATAAATATGTTGTGTTATGCTTATCTCAGATTAATAAATGAACAGATAATAGAATAATAAATATAATCCCGAATAGGGTAAGTATTTAAATTACCAATCAATTGAACTACTTCTTATGAGCTGTAAAAAGCAATTCTCCCATAGGTAGGTTATTTAATCATCAAGCAATCTGCGACGTCACTAACTAAATCATTTTGATCTTACTATTTATTGATTTCAGATCTATTTAAAATCGAATTTAACAGCATATAAAAGGTTAACCGGGTCTAAAACAAACGATGTTTTTAGAGAAAATGTCTTTTGGGATTACTAGTTTACAGTAAATTACTTACTCAAAACCAGGGACCGAAACCGGTATGATCAATACGGGTATTTTTTCGGTAACAACCTTTTTTTTTTTTACAGGTAATTTCAAAGATTACCTTTATTATTAAAAGTGAATACATAACCAGTATTAATACCGGTTACCGAAATAAAAATTACCCCTATCTTGCACACTTCACATCACACGTGCCGTCGGCAATAGTCACAGGGCGCGCATCGCATGTGTGTGTGACAAAGAGTCGTTATCTTTAGTTAACCGGTATTAAAACGGTAACCTGAATAGAGGTTACATTTTTCTTCGGTCTGATTACCCAGATAGCGGTTACCTAAGTTTGAAAAATAACCAAAATTCTTCAATACCGGTACCGTAATTTATAAAAGTTTTCGGTCCCTGCTCAAAACCTGATCGTTTAGCAAAAAAAAATTAGGCGGTTACCAAAATCATCCACTGGCTCAATTCCATTTGATTCATAGCATTCGTGCATTCAGATTAACATGAGCATTTTTTCGTTTTTCTGGCTAATTGACAATTATCGTAGATTTTCTCTCTCTCTTGCTTATTAGGCATATCTAGGTTTCCCTTCACTTGCAAATTCAATGAAGAATAACTCATTTAATACATTTTTACACACAGTTCTTACACAACGTAGTCCAAGTGAGGAGAGTTGGCGATGTGTGGAAGATCAAACATGAACACGTGATAACGAAAGAGACATTTGAAGAGGACTACGATTATGTCATCGTCGGCACCGGACACTTCAGTAAACCTCATATGCCTAACTTTCCTGGTGAAGATCTGTTCAAAGGTAAGAATTATTTCTTACATGCTAATTGAAGCAAAAAAGCGGTAGTGTGGTGGCGGTCAAAAGGGCCCCGCTGCCGCAGACGACGGGTTTTTTTTTAACATCAGTGCGATGGTAGTCAAAAAGGACTCGATATTATTTTGAATGTATTTTTGTAACCACGAACCGAAAACTATATAGGGTGACTGGTAATTAGTGTACGATACTTAAACACGTGATTGTGCTCATGATAACCAACAACTTTTAGTATCGGAACAAACCTGAAATCGTGAAAAAAATATCAGCTGTTCAGTACATTAAGCAAACATAAATGTACTGAACAGCTGATTTTTTTCGCGTTTTCAGGTTTGTACCCATGTAAAAGTTGTTGGTTATCATGAGCACAATCACGTGTTTAAGTATCGTACACTAATTACCAGCCACCCTATATAAATCTGGTCTAGGTAACTCATACAAATGCCATTTATTTATCATTCGGCACCAGCGGTAAGCACCGCATCAGGCCAATTTTGGGAGATCCGCAGTGAATGCGTTAATTCTACCGATTTCAGTGAAACCGTCGCAAAGTTGGGTCAAATATCTATAACTCTTGAAAGTGTGTATATTTAGCGTCACGAAAGGAGAAGAAAATCCTTCCAACGGGAGGTTTCACGCAAAGCACGGCCCCGATGGCGCTACCAGCGCATGATGTCATTTACTGTATGATTAACTTGACATACACTACTTACTCGAAGCTACACTTGACGTTGTTTACGTTATACGCTTGTAGCGCCACTGACGGCTAAAACTCGCAATGAAACTCCCTATTCTCGCCTAAAACCCCCTCTTTGTCCAGGCAAAATAACGCACAGTCACGACTACAGAACACCGGACCCATACAGAAACCGTCGTGTCCTGGTTGTGGGGGCCGGTCCTTCTGGTATGGACATCGGGCTGGACGTAGCAGAAGTGGCCAGCATCTTCTACCACAGCCACCACTCCAAGATTAACTTTACCACGCCCTTCCCCCCGCACTACCACAAGAAGCCTGACATCCAAGAGTTCAATGAGACTGGGGTTATATTCAAGGATGGTTCCTTTGCAGAGATTGATGATGTTCTTTATTGTACAGGTAACTATCTTACTCACTTTTTTACATGGAATCTTCAGCAGGCCACAAAACTGCTTGGTAAAAGTTCTTTTGTTATTTTTGTCCTTAAGAATAGCCATGTTTCGGTCACTTTTAGATGATTTCTTGTTTGCTTAGTAGCAGCCACATCTTACTGATTCACTAATTTTGCCCAGAAATCCTCTCAGGTGTACACAATAAAAACAACCAAAGTTTCATTACAATTGGATTTGAATGCAAGCATAGAAGACAAATACATAAAGATTTATTTTTATTTTTAAAGATATAATATGTGCTACCCAATACATAAAGATAAACCGTAGATTCCATTCAGTCACATCTACAACACCAATTCGATTGCCCGAATTCTAGAAGTTAGTCTTTCTAAAGCTCGCTTCCGACGGTGCTTGATTCCGCGGATTATGCGCACGGCCGACGACCATCGGACAGCCACGCACCGCACACAAAGCTCTGTCTCTTTGACAGACGTATCTGCGCTACCACAGATGATACTCTTATCATGGTACGTCGGTGCCGGTTGGTCCAAATATCACGCACCGTAAGAATCCAGCCTAATATAGACAAGCACTAACTTTATGCACTCTCCCCCAGGGTTCGAATACTACTATCCGTTCCTAGACGAGTCCTGCGGCCTGACCATAGAGCCTCAGAGCGTGATTCCTCTGTACCGGTACACGGTGAACATCAACCAGCCCACCATGTTTCTTATGGGGCTCTTCATCAGGGCGTGCTTGGTTGTCGCTTTGGATGCTCAGGTAAGCATCGTATGCTTTGAATAGAACGTTTTCTTTATGAAGTGTTTTATCGATTTTGTTATCTTTTGCTGTTCTATTGCACGTTCTTTCCAAAGGTTTCAAAAATTAAGGGATATTCAACGCCACAAATTGGGAGAAATCTTTTAATCTTTTAAATTTTGTGTAATTTAACATAATCAGCGTTTAATATTCCCATTGCCCCTACATTATACTAGTCTTCCAGCAGTCCAGGCCTCCTCTTTGACAGCTTTAAATAATGAGGGCGCGGGTTGGTAAATATCAAAGACAAAATTAAATATCAAATGCCAATTCCTTCACTGTCACCTTATGGAAAAGCCATCTTTCTACTTTCAAATGAGAGCGTGACAAGGCAGAATACTTAACCCAACCTGTCGGCGACGGGACCCCACGAAATGACAAGGGGTGCAAGTAGTGGGTGGACCTTTGACGTTGAACAGTGCAATTTACAAGGTGATTTTTAAGACAAGTGTTTTTAATTAGAATCCAGTGATTGTGTTGTGTAAATAAATAATCCCTATTAGATTATGTTCTATTAGGTTATAAGATTCTAGTTAGATAAGGTTTGAAAAGGAAAAATTGTAAATAATTTAAATTTTCTTCTATAATTACGTAACTTGAAAACTGACTTTTTTGTTTATGGATATTTTTTAATTAAATTATTTAAAAGGGGTGTGTTTCATTATAAAAATGATTGCACAAGTTGTTTCATGTAAATCGGTTCAGTAGTTTTTAAGTTATTGTAGTTTTTGTATGATCAAACTTTTGTTCCTGTATAATTTTCATAGTTTTTGTTCTAGGAAATTTTTTGTATGTAGATATAGGTGCAATTTGTTTGTTTTATGTAAAACTAGACTTATAGACGAATCTAGAAAGGTATAACACATAGTTGTAAGGTTTGAATTAATATGAAAATAAAGGCTACGAAGGTCTCGGTCTTAGTAAAAATCATAAGGAAAAACGGGCTCAAAATACGTGTGCCTCGTCAAGGTAAGCACGGGCGGTATAAAAGGCGCTACGACCGCCGGCACTTCGTTCAGTCGCAACCGAGCCACCGAAGAAGAAACATCACTACAAGAAGACCGAAGCCTTCAAAGTGAACTCTTCAAGTTTGGTGTTTTTATTTCCGTTGTCCGTGGTTCCCCTATTGTATTTCCGTATCTTCCAAAAACGTACGCATTCAGGGGTGCGTGGGTGCATGCGTCACCAGCGAAGGCAAGGCACGTGTGCACAACAACAAGGTAGTCTGTAGTGGACGCGCCGTCGGCAATCCCGGTCCGGTCCATTACAGTTTTGGTCCTTCGGAGTTCCGGATCCCTGTTGGAAGAAAGAAGGTGGTGCCAGAAGAGGTACCAGAAGAGGTACCAGAAGAGTACCAGAAGAGTACAGAAGATAAGAAGATTGCAAGATGCCCGTAACCAGGTCACAGAAGGATGCTCCCTTACGTCCCCCGTCACGTCCTTCCGTTAGGGACGCGACAGAAGATGCGTCAGGGGGGGGAGGGGTCACGTCTGCGTCAGCGTCATCGGGAACAGCGACTACTTCGGGTACAACGACCACGTCAGGCACAAACACATCGTCGGGAACAACGGCAACGGAGGGGACCACGGCAACGGAAACCACGAAGACTACGGTTGCGACCACCACCACAGCGGCTTCAGATAAGAAGGAAGGAGAAGCCACCCGTAAGGAGGCGACAAAGAAGACCCCAGATCAGGCCCCGGCTGAAGAGTTGCATGGGTCGAGAACCACTCTTAAGCCGATGGGGGTCAGTCGCCGCGCCAGGTCAATGAAGACCACAAGCACCTCAGCCAGAAGACGTGAACTAGAAGCCAAGGAAGAATTAGCGCGTCTGGAGCTGAAGCAAGCTCAGGCTGAGGCCAAGCTAGCACGCGTCAGGTTGGAACTGGCACAGTGTGAAGATGATGACTCCGTCGATGAAGACCAGGAAGATCGAACAGCACAGGTCCAGAACTGGATCGAGACGTCAGTACTGAATGAAGACGTCCAAAAACAACCGGAGCTACGAGGTCAACGCCCTCCTGAGGAGTCGAAGAACATTAAACCTGAAGAGAACTCTTCAACCAAAGGAGCTACGATCGAGATTCAAGCGTTGGCGTCGGTGTTAAAGGAAGCTCTTACCACACGGGAAGGACCAGCATCGCAGCCCAAGTATATCCACGAGTTACCGTTCTTCGACGGCAGCAGCAGCGAGTGGTTGGCCTTCAAGGTTGTTTATGAAGATACTGCGCCAATGTTTAATGACGTTCAAAACATGGCAAGGCTTAGAAGAGCACTGAAAGGGAACGCGAGAGAAGCAATCAAGAGCCTGTTGTACTCAGAAGCCTCTCCGTTGGAAGTCATGCAAGCATTAAAAAGAAGATACGGGCGACCGGATGCACTGGTGCTGGCGGAATTGGAGAAAATCAAGACTCTACCGAAGATATCGGAGAACCCAAGGGACATATGCATCTTCGCGAGTCAGATCAGCAACAGTGTAGCAGCCATCAGAGGATTGAAGAAGCCCCAGTATCTACATTCGCCGGAAATGGTGAAGCAAATCATAGAGAAGATGCCAACGGTCCTCAAGTTCCGCTGGTACGACTTCACTGCAGCATCAGAAGAAGGCGAGTTCTCCAACCTGACATTGGTGTCCAAGTTCCTGAACATAGAAGCAGACAAGTGTGGAGCCTTCGCGACTACGGAGGAGAAGAGCGGGTTCAAGAGGACAACTCATCGACAAGCGGCGCACTCTACGAAGGAAAAGGAAAGGAACTCTAACTCGTCGAAGCAACAAGAGAAGACTGAGAAGACTTGCCCTATGTGTGAGGGCGGTCACTTCCTCCTCGAGTGCCAGAAGTTCCAGAAGGCGTCGGTTCAAGATCGGTGGGCAACAGTTAAGAAGAGTCGCGTCTGCTTCAAGTGTCTTCAAGGGAACCACAGGAAGGAGAGCTGCAGGAAGCCATCGTGCAAGGAGTGCAAGAGGTGGCATCATCATCTGCTGCACGTGGAGTCAGAAGAAAGGAAACCCGAAGACAAGAAAGAAGATACGCCACAAGAAGAAGCAAGTGTCACCGCATCAGTGAACGCGGTCAACAGTACGAGGGCATATCTGAAGATAGTTCCTGTAGAAGTCTTCGGGTCGAAAGGATCCAAGAAGATACTGGCCCTCATGGACGAAGGGTCAACAGTGTCACTACTGGATGAGAAGATAGCAAAGGAGGTCGGCGCTCAAGGAACGACAGAAGAACTGGTCATCGAGACAGTAGGAGGCAAGTTATTAAGGAAGAAGGACTCTCAGACGTTGGACCTGATAGTGAAAGGTGTTCATCAGGGAAGCAAGAAGACATTAAAGAGGGTCCGAACCATCGACGAGTTGAAGCTTGCACCACAGTTCTTGGACAAGAAAAGGATTCAAGATTGTCAACATTTGAAGAAGATCGCCGACTCTCTCTACTACACAGGGGAGTCACCACAGCTACTCATCGGGCAAGACAATTGGGAGCTGATCGTGACTCAAGAAGTAAGAAGAGGCAAACCAGGGGAACCAGTCGCTTCAAAAACGGGACTCGGCTGGGTACTGCATGGGTCGGACAATGGAAGCACGAAGCCAGTACACTACCTGAACACGTGTCTTCACATCAGCACGGCAGAAGAAGAGATGCATCAAACCATCAAGGAACACTTCGCCATTGAAGCACTAGGGGTGTTACCGAGAAGACCTACGACCGACTCAGAGGGAAGAGCACTCGCCATCCTAGAGAAGACCTGCAGAAGACTTGAAGATGGTCGATTCGAAGCTGGGCTCCTATGGAAGAATGAAGAGGAGCAGATGCCAGAGAGCTACACTTCTGCCCGGAACCGATTGATCAACATCGAGAGGAAGATAGACAAGGATCCTCAGCTGAAGGCAGAGTACAGCAAGCAAATCCAGCACCTCATCGACAGCAAGTATGCAGAAGAAGCACCTGATGGACAAGAAGACCCCAAGAAGACATGGTACCTGCCTCACTTCGCCGTGGTACATCCATTAAAGAAGAAAGTAAGGATCGTCTTCGACGCGGCAGCCAAGTCAAAAGGAAGAAGTCTCAACGACGCTCTGCTGCCCGGACCAGACCTACTGCAGTCTCTCTTCGGTGTGCTGCTGCGGTTTCGACAAGGACCACTAGCGGTGGCGGCCGACATCAGGGAAATGTTCCTGCAAGTTCGCATCAGGCCAGAAGACAGAGACAGCCTACGGTTCCTGTGGCGAGGGGAAGATCGCAACGTGCTACCAAAGAAGTATAGGATGACATCCGTAATCTTCGGTGCAACATCGTCACCAAGCACAGCGATCTACGTCAAGAACCGGAACGCGGCGGACTACAAGGAGCAATATCCAGAGGCTACAAGGGCAATCGAGCTGAATCACTATATGGACGACTATCTACATAGTTTCCATTCAGAAGAGGACTTCAAAAGGGTGACAGCAGAAGTGGACCTCATTCACAAGAAGGCGGGCTTCGAACTAAGAGGTTGGGCATCAAACCGGCCTAAACTGCTGCAAGAAGTGAAGACTGACACTGCAGAGAAGACAGAAGTGGACCTCGGCGAGAAAGAAGAGAAGACTTTGGGCCTGCGTTGGTTCACAGAAAGGGACTCCATCGGCTTCAGGGCAAACCTACGTAATACACCGGAAGAAATTATCAAAGGGTTCCAGGTGCCTACGAAGAGGGAAGTCACCAGCGCAGTGATGTCGACCTTCGACCCATTGGGGTTGGCGTCACCAGTTCTCGTCCAAGGGAAGAAGCTGCTTCAGAACGTATGGAGAAGCGGCGTTGGATGGAACGACGAAATAGAAGAAAGGGACTACGAAGCATGGAAAACTTACCTGGAGAAGATGAAACTGCTCCGAGATCTTCACATACCAAGGTGTCTGGCGCCACATCGCACCGAGGGGGACCTGCACACGTTTACAGACGCGAGTGAGACAGCGTATGCAGCCACAGTCTACTGGAGGACAGAGGAACCGAGCGGCACCTATCACGTCAGCTTGGTGGCAGCAAAGGTCAGAGTCACACCTCTGAAGCCAGTGTCAATCCCGAGACTCGAGCTACAGGCGGCACTCCTGGGAAGCAGACTAGCGCACTCAGTGGAAGAAGAAATGGACCTGAAGGTAGTGAAGAAAACATATTGGACAGACTCCAGCATCGTGCTCTCCTGGATCAAGACAGACCCAAGAACATTCAAGACGTTCGTGGCTCATCGCTTAGCGGAAATTGAAGACCTGACCAAACCTCAAGAGTGGAGATGGGTACCTACGGGGAAGAATCCAGCAGACGACGCGACGCGTGACGTACCAAAAGACTTCGACTACAATCACCGATGGTTCACCGGGCCTGACTTCCTACGGAAAGAAGAGGTTCACTGGCCGGCAGCAAGGACTTTCAAGAAGGAGACCACCGGTGAAGAAAGGTCATCGGACGTCGTAGCAACAGCGAGCATCGCGTACCCCGTACCCGACCCTGAAAGGTTTTCGTCATGGAAAAGGTTATGGCGAACTACAGCGAGAGTACTACAATTCATTCAACTCTGTAGAACAAAGGAAAAGGTCAACGTCAGCAAGGAAGATCCAACCTGGAGAGCGACAGGAAGGAAGAAGACGATTACGACAGAGAACCCTTAGACGCCGGACTACTAGAGAAAGCCGAAGTTCTGTTGCTAAAGAGAAGCCAAGAGAAAAGCTTCAGAGAAGACATCAGGTGTCTACAGCAAGGAAAGCAACTAGAAGGCAGTAGCAAGTTAAAGAAGCTCGACGTAGTGCTGGAAGAGGGTCTTCTACGGCTGAAAGGAAGAATCGACGCGATACAGGGCGTGACCAGGGACTACAAGCGACCCATCGTGCTCGACAGCAAGGAAAGGACAACACGACTCGTCATAGAAGAATACCACTGCCGCTTCAATCACGGCAATCACGCAACGGTCATGAACGAGATAAGGCAACGCTTCTGGGTACTGGGACTGAGGTCAGCGATTAAGACAGTTCAACATCAGTGTCAATGGTGCAAGACAAAGAAGGCAACGCCGCACGAACTCCCGACGGGCAACTTACCCTCAGAAAGGCTGATGCACGGCCACTTTCCCTTCACGTGCACCGGCGTAGACTACTTCGGCCCGCTGACAGTCACCGTGGGAAGACGTCATGAGAAGAGATGGGGCGCTCTATTTACATGCCTAACCACAAGGGCTGTACACATTGAGCTCGCTCCGTCACTCTCCACGGACAGCATGATCATGGCACTACGAAGATTCGCCGCGAGGAGAGGGATGCCGAAGACAATCTACAGCGACAACGGGACCAACTTCGTCGGCGCTAACCACGAACTGAAAGAAGCGCTAGACAACATGAAGCAAGAAGACCTCACCTCAGAAGCAGAGAAGATCGGCGTGCAGTGGAAGTTCATCCCTCCTGGTGCGCCAAACATGGGCGGCGCATGGGAGCGTCTGGTGCGATCAATCAAAACCGCACTGGGCGCCACACTCAACGAGCAACATCCACGAGAGGAGGTCCTGCATACCCTCCTCCTAGAGGCCGAGCACATAGTCAACTCTCGGCCTCTCACCCACCTCTCCGAGAACCCTGAAGAAGAAGCACTCACGCCCAACCACTTTCTCATTGGGCGTTCCTGCGGCGCGGCGAGAATCGGCAGCTTCACAGACAACGAGCTCGTGGGCAGACACAGCTGGAAGACTGCGCAGCGGCTTGCCGATCACTTCTGGCAACGCTGGCTGCGCGAATACCTGCCCACCCTGCTGCCAAGGAAGACGTCGGGAAGGAGCGACGCTGCTGATCTACGCGTCGGGGACATCGTGCTCATCGTCGACCGCAGCCTGCCGAGATGCACCTGGCCACGCGGCAGAATCCAGCAGGTGTATCCTGGACCGGACGGGCGGACCAGAGTCGTCGACGTCGAGACGCGCGGAGGAGTGCTGAGAAGGCCGAGTTCGAGAGTGGTGCTGTTGGTGCCGGGAGTGTCGCCGAGCCAGGGAGATGGTGCGACGCACGAGGGGGAGACTGTCGGCGACGGGACCCCACGAAATGACAAGGGGTGCAAGTAGTGGGTGGACCTTTGACGTTGAACAGTGCAATTTACAAGGTGATTTTTAAGACAAGTGTTTTTAATTAGAATCCAGTGATTGTGTTGTGTAAATAAATAATCCCTATTAGATTATGTTCTATTAGGTTATAAGATTCTAGTTAGATAAGGTTTGAAAAGGAAAAATTGTAAATAATTTAAATTTTCTTCTATAATTACGTAACTTGAAAACTGACTTTTTTGTTTATGGATATTTTTTAATTAAATTATTTAAAAGGGGTGTGTTTCATTATAAAAATGATTGCACAAGTTGTTTCATGTAAATCGGTTCAGTAGTTTTTAAGTTATTGTAGTTTTTGTATGATCAAACTTTTGTTCCTGTATAATTTTCATAGTTTTTGTTCTAGGAAATTTTTTGTATGTAGATATAGGTGCAATTTGTTTGTTTTATGTAAAACTAGACTTATAGACGAATCTAGAAAGGTATAACACATAGTTGTAAGGTTTGAATTAATATGAAAATAAAGGCTACGAAGGTCTCGGTCTTAGTAAAAATCATAAGGAAAAACGGGCTCAAAATACGTGTGCCTCGTCAAGGTAAGCACGGGCGGTATAAAAGGCGCTACGACCGCCGGCACTTCGTTCAGTCGCAACCGAGCCACCGAAGAAGAAACATCACTACAAGAAGACCGAAGCCTTCAAAGTGAACTCTTCAAGTTTGGTGTTTTTATTTCCGTTGTCCGTGGTTCCCCTATTGTATTTCCGTATCTTCCAAAAACGTACGCATTCAGGGGTGCGTGGGTGCATGCGTCACCAGCGAAGGCAAGGCACGTGTGCACAACAACAAGGTAGTCTGTAGTGGACGCGCCGTCGGCAATCCCGGTCCGGTCCATTACACAACCATTAATTGTTCGAATGAGTTACCACGGCCCAACTCAGGGCAGCTGAGAGGTCTAATCTCTTAGCTCGAAACCCCTTGGTTTCGGCCCGAACTAAGAATGATTGAAATTACGATTTGACAGATAGCTCCTTAGGTCCGCGCCAACATTTCACCACACTATAGCCGCATGACGAACTTTATTCGTGGCAAGTTTAGTTCGTCCGCTTTGATTTTGACGTTCGTACATCCGTTTCCGTACCAGTGCCTTCGTTTACGGACATAGAAAGTAGACCAGTATAAGAGTCTGACAGTCCCTTCCCTACCACTCAGAGCGGGAAAATTCATTGTTGATTTTCAGTTAGTACTCGAAACGGGCTTAGACAAATCATGTTGATTTCCAGGCTCGATACGCAACAGCGCTCATCTCAGGTAACTTCACCCTGCCTCCTCGCGAGGAGATGATGCAGGAGTGGCAGAGCAGACTGGACGTCATCCGCTCCAGAGGACACCGCTTCTCCGATATTCATATACTCGGTGAAAAGGAGGTTGGTATTTTAACTACTGTTGTGTGATTTAGCCACTTTTTTTACTTGTTTAAATCATCAAATGAATCCTCTAGGACCTTGTCGAGCCTGTCAGACTCGTTTTGACTATCCATGGTGTTATTTCAATAGCCCTTTACGATCCGGAGTAACAGTTCCCTAATAAGACCAGTACCGCGATCCCACCAGGCTTTGGACCTCTATGGGGGTCTCGTCAGATTGTTGTCAGCTGTTTGATGAGCGCGTGGTCCATGATCGGACGACGAGTTACCCATCACTTTTCGTTCGCGATTTTAGCCACCTGCAGTAAATGCTTTTTCTTTACTTGTGTTGGCTCGAATAATCAACGATTTGTTATTTGGTGTTCAGATATTATATCTCGGCTTTAACCCGCTTAACTCCCCGCGTGTCCATGAACAAGGCCTAAGCGTTTCCAAACCTCGGTTTATAATAAGCACTGCGAAAAATTGAAACTCTCTACCTGCATCTTGTGTCCGATCGCAGGGCCAAAACCTGCCGAGGTCCTGGAAATATGGGATAACCGTGTCTCCGGAACGTCAAGGGCTATTGAAGGACACAGTGGATTTTAATCACTACAAGTCTGACAGTCCCTCCCGTCCAGGTTGGGAAGGCTTATCTAATGGATTTACCAAGTAAAAAAAAGAAAAATGGCATTAATACGCTGAGCTGAGGCCCTTTTGGCATTTAAAGATTTGTATTGTTTTATTTCTAGTTTTAATTATTTAAAAAAAAAACCTCACAATTTCAGGACCAATTCTACGCCAACCTCACAAAAGAGGCAGGCATCGAGCGCGTGCCCCCGGTCATGTTCAAGATCCGCACCATGGACACGGAGGCCAAGCTGGAGAACCTGTACACCTACAGGAACTACGAGTACCACGTCATTGATGACCACACCTTCACCAGGAAACTGGAAGACCCAGCTGTTAGAGAGAGAGGCTTGCATTATTGATTTGTAGCCTTATTTATGGACTATTGTTTGTCATACAAGCTTGTCCGTGGTTTCACCAGCAGCTCGGCTGTTGAGGGTCGTAGCGTGAAATTTAGTAGCCTATTATAGTCTTAGATTATACAATGTCCAGATTAGAGAACCTATTTATTCAAGGATAAGATATCACATAAAAAAATTAAAAATCGGCAGAGCAATTTTTTTCACTAGAAGTTAGAGCGCGATATGTAAAAAGTTAATTTGGAGTGACACTGAAATCGATTTGTTGGATTTTTATAGTTACCTATTCTAACTAATATTTATACACAGATAGTATTTGAGGCTGAAGAATTTTTCACAGAGAGATAAGCAATTTTCATATTCTGGTCATCTCGAAAAAAGAAGTTGGATTATTGTGCATCTGTAATCTGTATCACCTTCTTTCATCATATGCCAAATTTCAGAGCCGGAGGAATTTTTCGGAACTTCGTTACGGTTCGGAACACATAATGCCTCGTTGACTGAACTAATTTTATAAAAGACTGGCTTCGCGAAAAACGTTCCGTTTGTTTTGAACACGGTATCTGGATATTTTATAATCTGATTAACCTTCCTCAGAGTTAGGCTATCAGCAAAAATATTATTAGAAAAGATACATAAATTCACGCTTTTTACACATGGCAGAAGGCAGAAACTAACAAGACAAGAAACTAGGAAGAGAGGATTGGATCATATTTGTTGGCGGATTACGACGTTCCTTTTGCACTCGTCCATTGTTTATCAATAAAACTTTTCGCTTCGAAATATTTGCCATGTTTATTACTTGTTTAGATTTTAGTATGGTAGGTATATGACGTAAGAACAAAAGTACAACCTACAACAAAGAAGGTCGTTATCCAAAGATAAGATACAAGTTGAATGGTTAATCTCTTACCCCCTTATTAATAAAACGAGAAGTAAAGTTATGCCAAAGTTAGGTAATCCTTAAATGTTTATGGTTAGTCCGAAGATTATACCTGGTTGTAAATTTAGTCCACATTTATTAATAACGGGGTTAAAGTTAATATTTTTGTCAATTTATTTAAAACCATTAGGCCAGACCAAACTATTGAAGTTTGATATGGCACCCTGTTTCTTTCATCTGAGTGGCACCTAAACATCCAGAAATTAGTTTGGTTGATAAGAAAACTACTATTAAACTACTAGTTTTAGACAAAAGTGCCATAAACATAAGTTTAAATAAAATATGTAGAATCCGAGCTTAATACGTATTATCAAGTTTTTTTTCTGGTGGGTTTGGATGGCCAAACCAGAAACTATGAGAAATAGCTAAAATACTCAAAGGTACACGCAGCCATTTGAAAGAAATATTAAAACGCCTCGTTGACGCTTTCCGTAAACCCAAGGGCTGGCTTTTGCCTTGGTTAAGCAAACCGTTACTATACAACGTGCAGCGCTAGTCCGCCGGAAAAACACCTGTTTGAGCAACGATTTTAGAGCACGGTCTTTTAAAATCGTATACTTTGTTATATGGGGTCTCTTTAGGTACTTCAATATAATCTTACTCGCTCGCAATTGCACGTACCACGCACTATTGCTTGCTCTTTCTTTTAGCTGTCTACACGCAAATCTATTTATTTTACGGGGAAAAAAAAGAAAAATCAAAAAAATAAATAACATAAAACCTGCTATATAGTTAGTTCAGTTAGTATAAAAAGTTTCATGATCTAATTTCAAGTATTTTATGATTGCCAGCGGTTTATTGTTCAATTTAGAGGTAACTTTGGGATTTTTTTCTATCGAGAAAATTTTATGGAATCATGTTTTCGCCAAACATAAGACCTAACATTAATCCTCAACTTTACCATATATTTATTTCAAATCAAAATTAATGCTGCAGTATTTTAACGTATCACAGGATTCTGCTAAGCCATTTGAGGTAGTATGGGCTCTTAAACATCAGTGCTCTAAAATCGTTGCTCAAACAGGTGTCTCGTCTTCTGACAGCATCCGGAATTATTTCGATGCTCTTTTTATTTTATGTTTAATTATTTTAATTGAAATGAAAGCGGTCTAATTTCATTTAATATAGACTAATTTAATTTATTAATAAAATGCACCTAATTTACACAAGCAAACAAAGAATGTACAAAAACAAACAAAACTGGAATACGTAGTTTATTTGTACTTATTAATTAATAATAAATTCTTACATTAATTGTTATTATTGGTAACAGTCAAGTAAACGAATATTAACAAAAATACTACCAACTTGTTTTGATTCGTTCCATCCGGCCGGTGAACCTTGTCTAGAGTGGACGTGTGTCAGTGGTCACAAGTGATTCCTCAATTTAAATTCTGTGATTGGTCGTAATTAGTAAAAACCAAATCCTTGTTACTCTTTAAGTGTTTATACGTGTCGGTGACTCCCACTGGGCGGTCCTAGAAGAAGACGCAAATAGTTGTGCAAGTGCTTCTTTAAACCAACATCCTAAAAGTGATCCTGATTCGCTGGAATCGAACCAGCGACGCCCTGTGTCGGACCCCGATTGCTTGGCCGACGCGCCACTGGACTCGTAGCAGCGGACCTCGAAACAACGGTGGGGTATGCGCGGCTGACGTCAGCCGTGCTACGTCTACAAGCGCGACGAGGCTACGAAAGTGCTACGAGGCTACGAATCGTCTACGAACACTGTATCGGCTACGCTCACGTTCAAAGGATAATACTGACGTGTGGTAAATAGAACGGGCTGTTTATCTATAATACTACGTTGGTAACATTCTATATAATACAGACCAGTGCCATATAAGTACCTACTATCTACCTTCTACCACTATTATTTCCATCAATAATGGCAGCCGTACGTCGCAGCCCTCCTAAAACAACAAATTCTCATTCTTCAAGTATAAATCAGACTCAATCCGAACCCGATGTTAACGCTGCAGTAACTATGAGCGATTACGTGAATAAAAATAGAAACAAACGTTTTCGCAAAGGCAGCTCACCGGAAAGTGAGACTGCCTTAGCCTCACTTGACTTGGAACATGAGCAAGATACAAACGTCTCAAAATATCTAACAGAACAGACCGCTCTCATGAACAAACTTTTGGCTGACATAGGGGAAATTAAGTCCCAGAATTTGGAAATAAAGGCGTCTAACGTTGAAATTCGCAAATCAAATGAAAAGATGGTTGAATCGATGTCTTTTATAAACAAACAGTTTGAAGAAATGAAAAAGGAAGTGGAGGAATTAAGAAAAGAACGCTTACAGCAAAGGCAGCATATAGAAAATTTGGAGAAAAAGATACTTGACTTACAGTACAAGTCACGATCGTCCGGGATAGAGATTCGCAACATCCCGCAGGAACCAAATGAAACTAGTTCAAGCCTTATTAAAACAGTTTCTAAAATCTGCAACACCGTTGGAGTCTCGGTCCATGAATCGAGCCTACGTGATGTATTCCGGCTGCCAGGAAAGGCATCCAGTTCGACCACCCCACGGCCGATAATTGCAGAGTTTTCGTCAGTACAAACTAAACAGTCTTTAATGACGGCTGTAAGGGACTATAACAAGGGAAAAGGAAAGGATGAGAAATTAAATACCACCTTGGTTGGGTTACCCGGCGACTCCCAGCCGGTTTACATTGCGGAGCAACTGCCTGCCACTACCAAAAAGTTGTTCTATCAAGCTCGAGAATTTGCCAAGAAAAAAGGATATAAATTCTGCTGGATCTCAAATAGCAATGTTTTCTTACGTAAAGTAGAAGGTGACAAGCAAATTTTAATCCATTCAGAAAAGTGTCTTTATGATCTTGATAGCCTAATGTCAATCTGACTAGTCCTACGTACGATAATGTATTCTAGCTTAACTGTTTTTACCCAGCTTAATTATGGTTATCTATATTATGTTAAAATCTTGCAAGATATTTGTGACACGCTAAACACAACAATCACAAACACTTACACAATACTAAACACTAAAACTATAATAAACACCCAACAACATTTAATGACATGTATTATAATGAGATGTATCGTTCATGTCCTGATCAATTTAATACCTACTTACCCTGTGCCTTTTTTTGGTTATCTTTTAAATTATAAATGGATTCCATAACAAACATTAATGAAGACCTGGACAATCTTGGTCTGGGCAACTCCTTTTCTTGTGATCCACAGGATTGTACTAGTTATTTTGTTACTACTGCTAGTAATATTAAAATACTACATATGAATATCCGCAGTGTTAAGAAAAATTTTGATCAGTTACAGGCACTAATAGGCTTAACAAAAATCGATATTGATATTATTGTTCTAACCGAGTGTTGGCTCAGTAAAATAAATAACCCTCCAGCACTGAATGGTTACTTGTCGCACTCGACGAAACTAACTTCGAATCAAAATGAAGGCGTAATTGTATACTCTAAATCAAGACTTAACGCCACAATTTGGGAGCCGTGCCTAACTAACTCTAACACTCTGGTGTGTCAGGTGGATTCCAAGTTTGCATTTGTTGCTATTTACCGCTCTCCATCCTATAATACTGCTGCACATATAGAAACCTTCCTAGCGAGCCTTAATAATGTATTAGAAGATCTCCGTGCATATCCAAACATTGCACTTATCGGTGATCTAAATTTTGATATAAAACCTGGAAACAGTAGCCCTCATAGCTTGGAATATCTAATTTTAAATGCTTCTCATGGCCTTATACCTACTCATTTATTGCCCACCAGACTTGAAAATTGTTTAGATCACGTTTTGCTAAAATCAAAATTACCTTCTACCACTTTAGTTCTCGAATCTTACATTACAGACCATAAACCAATTATATTGATGATGACAAATGACAAAAGAACCCAAAATCTAAAAATCTCTAAATCTCGTCCCAACTTAGACACGATAAAGTCAGAACTAGAAAACACTAATTTCTCAGATATTTATAATATTCAAGACACAAATGAATTGCTGAACACATTTATTTCAAAAATAAATACCGTGATAACTAATAATACACTTAAAATCAAAATTCCAAGGCGACAGAGAATCTTGAAACCGTGGATTACCCCAGGCTTGTTGAAGTGTATAAAAAATAGGGATCAAATGCATAAGAGATTAAACAAAACACCTAACAACACAACCTTGAAGATAACCTACACACGTTACAGAAATTTCTGCAATGACTTGCTTCGAAAACTCAAGTTAACCCATGAAAAATGTGAACTTCAAAAAGCTCAAGGCAATCCAAAAGAACTATGGAAAACCATACAAGAAATAACCAATACTCGTAAGGTACGTACTAGTCCTGACAAGTTGTTGAACTTAAATGATAGTCCTCAATCCTCGGTGAATCAGGTATGTTCATTTTTTAGTACCATTGGTAAAAAATTAGCGAATGATATAAATAAAAGTAAGGATCTAGCTACTACACCCCCGATAAGTGACACAGTATGCGAAAGTTTAACCCCAGTTGACTCACTTGTCTTACTTGAAGTTGATGAAGCAGAAGTAGATTCAATCATCTCCCAATTACGTAACGACTGTGCAATAGGGTGGGATGGGATATCGTCGACCTTGTTAAAGAAATGTCGCCAGCAACTGGTGCCTCCCTTAACCTATATCTGCAACCGCTGCATTCAGACAGGAACTTTTCCTGACGCACTAAAGAGGGCTATCATCCTTCCAATATATAAATCCGGGAACAGAGACTGTGTCAATAACTACCGGCCAATCTCGATCCTACCATCGATTTCAAAAATATTGGAGAAGATCCTCAATAAGCAACTCAAAGGTTTCTTGAATAGACACCGCATCATTGCGGAAAACCAGTACGGTTTTAAAGTAGGGGTATCGACAGAGGATGCTGTTTTGGACCTTACACAATTTGTGGCAAAGGAACTTGATGGTGGGTCTAAATGCTTAGGCATATTTTTAGACCTTTCGAAGGCCTTCGACACAGTTTCTGTTCCCAAGCTCATAGCAAGGATGGAGAGTCTGGGTGTGCGAGGCATAGCATTAGACATGTTTAAGGACTATCTAAAAAATCGCACTCAGATAGTTAAAATAGGTGACTACCTTAGTAAGGAGGAAATTGTGACCTATGGCGTGCCCCAGGGAAGCATATTAGGGCCTACTATGTTCCTAATTTACGTAAATTCCCTCTGCAAAATGATGCTCCCTAATTGCAAGATTTATGCGTATGCCGATGACACAGCAATCGTTATCTATGGACCTACTTGGGATATGGTTAAAACAATGGCAGAAAACGCTCTAAGTCAGATTATGAGCTGGTTTCACCACAGCCTACTAACTCTAAACTTAGATAAAACATGTTATATCCCTTTCGCCATCCGACGTAATACTATGCCCCCTAAACAGTTTTCAATAATTGCTCACTCATGCCAGATATCAACTAGCACATGTACATGCCCTACACTAGTCAGATCCGATAGTGTCAAATATCTAGGTTTACAAATTGACGAATACCTTAGATGGGACAAACAGCTCGACATGATAACATCCAGAACATTGCGGCTTATTTACGTCTTTAAATCGTTAAGAGATCCCGCTGATATGGGCACCCTGAGGATGGTATACTTTGCTCTATGTCAGTCAGTAATTGGATACTGCATTACTGCGTGGGGTGGGGCATCAAAATCCAACTTGCTGAGAGCTGAGAGAGCTCAAAGAGCTGTACTAAAGGTTATGTGCAAAAAACCATACAAATACCCAACCAAACAACTCTATGAAGACTGTGAGGTCTTAACTGTTAGACAACTGTACATTCTGCAGACAGTACTTAGGACTCACAGATCCATGCCCAAATCAGACCCTAAAAAGCGTACAAATGTTCCGTCAGGCGTTAAACACAAAACTTCTTTTGCCCAACACCAATTTTATGTTTTAAGTAAGCATGTATATAAAAATCTGCACAAAAAACTAAAAATACTGGATTTAAATAGATTTATGTTAAAGCAAAAAATAAGCCAATGGCTATTACAGCAGGACTATGTGGCTACAGAGAATCTGCTAACTTACATAACTTAATATAAAATCACATACATACTCACTGATCACATTACGTACTTTATATCTAACCTTATACAGTCACACACACACACGCGCACACACACACACACACACACACCTACATCAACACACCCACCCACACCCCCACACACACTCACATACACTCCATATACACATACGCATTCATACTGTTGTCATTCACACTTGTTTGTGTCACAGTTTATATTTTGTCTTTTTTTATTTTTCGTTTTTATTTTGTTCTTTTTTTCTGTATAACTGCTCGTACAAATCACTGACACTGTTTTTCACTTGTTTCTGATTGTGAATTATTAACTGAGTCCATTTGGCTGAACCCTGTCTTTTAAGATACAGGCAAGTCCTAGTTTAAAAGATAGAGTCTAATATTGCACATCAATGTATATTATATTTTCAAACAATGTTAACAGTGCAAAGTACTATGTTTTTCGTGAAATAAATACTTTATTATTATTATTATTTTATTTTTCTTTAAACTTATAAATTACATTTTTAAATATTTTTACAAACAGAAATAAAAAACATTTAAAAATATAAAAAATAGCAGTCCACCAGTACCGGGAACAGGGTCCGGGCTACCGGCGGTCAGGGCTCTTGAGAGAGGAACCTCCTAACAATACGCGCCGTGTCTAAGAGTACTGCCTTCTGAATCAAGCGCTTGATCCAGCCACCCAGCGAGAGCCTCCTCAGGTGTTGGTCGAGGCTCTTGGCAATTAAGCCATTGGCAGATACGACTATCGGCACAATAACTGCCGTATTCACGTCCCACATGTCAACAACCTCGCGAGCCAGATCAAGATACTTGAATTGTTTATCTTTTTCTGCCTTCACGAGGTTCTCGTCATGTGGGACCGTTATATCAACAATTATTGCGCGACGCTCCAATCGATCTATCACCACAATGTCAGGCTTATTGGCAACAATAGTCCTGTCAGTGATGATAGGTCGATCCCAATACAACGAGATATTGCCATTTTCGAGAACTGGGTCGGGCGCATACCTATAGTACGGCACTTCCGATTCCACAAGATTGTACTTCAAAGCAAGTTGCTGGTGGATAATCCTGGCAACAAGGTTGTGTCTATGCAAATACTCGCCGTTAGCCAGACGAGAACACCCAGAAACAATGTGTCGGATCGATTCTCCCGGACGGTGGCATGCCCGACATATGTCAACCGTGCCATCCTTCACAATGTATTTCCTGTAGTTATTCGTCATCATAACTTCGTCCATAATTGCACAGACAAAACCTTCGGTTTCCCCAAACAGGTCACCGAAGCGCAGCCAGGATACGGACGCTAAAAAGTCTACATCGGAACCATGTAATGCCCGGTAAAAGCGTCCGTGAAGCTCCTTGCTCTGCCATACATCCTTACGATCATTAGTGTCTAATACTTTAGGTTTGCGCCAGTTCTCGTTAGCCAAGGAGAGCGGAGTAAGACCCTTGTCCACTGTGACCACATCTCGGTGCATCCCCACGTCGGCTTCTAGGAAATATTCCCTGAGACTGCATACCTCACGGTTGTGCAGGGTCTTAGCATTTAAGAAGCCACGACCCCCGCACTTCCGCGGGATATACAGTCTCATCACCGACGACCGCGGGTGATGCATCCGATTTGCAGTCAGCAGTGAACGGACTCTCCTATCCAGGGCTTCAAGTTCTGTCTGAGTCCATTTGAGTATGCCGAAAGAATACATCAATACCGGCATGACCCAACCGTTGAAAGCGCGCACCTTATTACCACCTGACAAAAGACTGTTAAGTACTTTACTCAGGCGGCTAAAGAAGCGCTCCCTCAACGATTGCTTCATGTCAGCAATATTGATGCCTAATGCTTCCGACATACCCAAATATTTGTAGGTCTCTGTTGAAGAGAGGGATCTAAGGTGTATGGAATCCGAGAGTTGAGTTCCCTCTGATTCCATAATCTCCCCTCGCTTCACATGCATGACTGCACATTTGTCCACACCAAATTCCATCCTGATGGCGCTACTGAAAGTTTCTGTTACCTTCAGTAGCTTCATCAGTTGCAAGTTGTTGGGGGCAAAGAGTTTCAGATCATCCATGTAAAGAAGGTGAGATATGACCTGACCACCTCTCTTCAACCGATATCCTAGCCCCGAACCCTCCAGTAATGTACTGAGTGGGTTCAAGGCCAGACAAAACCACAAAGGACTCAGACTGTCACCCTGGAATATGCCGCGCTCAATCCTTATCGGTTCGCCGCTACCTCGGATCTGTCGACATCCTGGATAGCGAAGGACTGTTCTCCAGGTCCCCATACACGACAACAGGAAGGTACGTAGAGTTATATCAACTTTATACAACTCTAGCACCCTCATGAGCCATGTATGGGGTACCGAATCATAGGCCTTCTTATAATCTATCCAACATGCGGACAGATCTTTTCGGGAGCGGCGAACCTGTTGGCTAATGGCCATATCAATGAGGAGGAGCTCCTTAGTACCGCGGGACCCGTTCCTACATCCATTCTGAGAGGCGGACATGATGGAATTAGTCACAATATGTTGATTGATTTTAGCTCTCAGAATGGATGTAAGGACTTTATAGACCGTTGGTAGACAAGTGATCGGTCTATAATTTTTGGGTTCCGCAGTACTACCTGATTTATGGAGCAGGTGGGTCACTCCTGTTGTTAAGAATTGGGGTAACGACCCTGACTCTAAGGCTAATTGGAACTGGGATGCTAAGCGAACGTGTGATCTTTTGAACCATTTAATCCAGAAGTTGTGCAGCCCATCCGGCCCTGGAGATTTCCAGTTCGGCAACAGATGGACTGCACAAGCTACGTCTTGGGGGCTGATGGTGATAGCTCCCATTTCTGGAATGTTATTACACGCTCGCTCAACGTCCCTGATCCAATCGCCCTCAGTGTGACTGACAGGCACCGACCAGATGCTGCGCCAGAATGAACTCATGGCATCATCATCCGGCAGGGGCATGTCAGCCACACCTTGGCCCGGTCGCTCCCAAGCCCTATAGACCCACCTTTCATCACTTTGGAAGGTGCGATTCAAAGTGTACCGCTCCACTCGTCGCTTGTACCGACGAATACGGTTCGCCCATGCACAAATCTTCTGCTTCAGGAAGTCGATACGTTCTGTGACGCGGGCCAAATAATCACGAGGATGAATATCGATTCCTGTGAACGCCCGCCTCACAAAACGCATCACTCTAGGCCGAGTATTACCCTCCCTGAAGCAGTGCAATTTGCCGATGAGTGCTCTAGCCTCACCGATACGCCGCTCAATCCTGCACTGCCAAGCTGGAGCTGCTGGTTTTGGTCGCGTAGCTCTGTCACTGTCAGGGAATTTGACATGAGCTACACGACATGCCGCTACAGCTGCACAGTACAGGATCGAGTGGGTATCTGCAAGATCCTTACTGTTGTCAAAACAATTTGACAGTTCTGAGTCTAGAGCACACATAAGCGCCTTGTTTTTATTGTGCATAGGCAAACGAGGTAAACGTGGTCTAATTTCCGGTGGTACGGAGCGGTACTCCCGGAACGCACTCTCCAAAGCGCTCCTCAATTGTGCGTTGCATTGGGTACTCACGGATATAACTTCGTCATGATCCTCTTCACAATCGCGATCGGGTCGCGGTGGCATACTGGAAGAACTTTGTTGCTGCACCGCGATCATTGGTGAAGCAGGAATAACTCGGTTACTCCGTGAATCCGAGCGTAGTCGATCAAGTACGGTGTCATCCAGCATACAGTTACGCTGAATGACCCGCACCTGATCCGAAAGTCGTTGCGCCGACACGCTGATACCTGGCTCAAGCACCTGAAACAGAGAGAGCATCCGACCACGGTACGCAGTCAAGTTGCTTCCCCCCTCAGTAGCCCCATAATATGCGCGCATGACGTTTTCATTCATGGACTGGGTCCATCGCATGCGCGACACATTTCCACCGGCAGCGGGGACCCTATTCGGGGCCTGTTGGCCTCGAGGTCCCAAGCCCGCTGGTGGCCGTCCTCTTCCTCGTCGTCGCGGTGGTGGCGGTGTTGACGGCGGGGAGAAAAACTCGTCGCTCGAGCTCGACGCAGCTGCAGCGACCGGAGACACGACGTACTCGGATGAGGCGCGTCCCGGCGGCCGCGAGGCGGAGCTCGGCGACGAGTCCGGAGATGGTGGGTGTGCCTGTAGCTGTTTAGTCCGACTTCTTGTAATCATTCGGGTGATGGTGGTGATGGTGACATAACTATGATTTCATTTTCGTTCTCTTCCGGTTATATTTCATAGTGCAGTGTGCTGCAGCAATTTTTATTTCTGTTTTTGTTGTTGAAATAACACGTTAAACATTCGGTTTATACGAAAAATAAATTAATATTGTAAGGAAATTGGAGAAGAAAATTTACACGTCACTCATGACAGACGTCGGACCATAGACTTATTATTATTATTATTATTCAATTAAATCCCTACTTAATATCAATACAGGCAAGATCACTTTTACACAACAAAATTCAATCATCATTTCATTCTGTCATTTTCGAATTTACGTTTTTATAATCTCATTATTTAGAATTTGATCTTTCAATAAGATCGATACTTCTTCGTCTTCTTCAGAAGACTTCAATTTCTAATTACTTATTAATTTTATACATCATTAATGCCTTTGTCAAACTGACAGACGAACCGAATGCGTGGCGTAGCGTTTTTGTTTGTAATGTATGGAATTGTTTGAAGCCTGTCACATAGAGTATCGGATCGCTTTCGCATTTTTATATGACATGATTCGGTTCGGTTCGCTATCGCCTGTCTGTTTGACAAAGGCCAAAATGTCAGAGGCAAGCTCATATTTACATTCATATTAGGCCTTAGCGCGTCTTATTTCAATACAATTTAGAATGCAAAGGTTCATACAAAATGTATGATAGTAACACAATATGTTTGAGTGCAATCCTTCTAATTAGCTTTTTGACTGAAAACATCTTATTAGGCCGTCATTTCAGTTAGATTTACATGTTCAATAATATTTACCCAATATTTAACCGATTTTTCATACAAACAAAGGATAAACAACGCTTTTTAAATTGGCAATACGTCACAACTTAGTACTATATTTTTATCGAGTTTTGACATCACGAGCCCCTACTCCTAAATGATGCTTTATAACATTGTCAATATTCCTTGATAAAAAAAAAATACGTGTCTATTATTTTTCAAAACTTTAAATGACGGGCTAATAATTCTAGATTTGAAATGTATTGATGCTGTCATAACATGCCTACTGTACTGTTGTTAGGCCAGCCTAAACAAATTCTTCCAAAATGTCCACACAATTTATACTTCTATAGGACAAGGTTGTTCTTTCCTAGGAGTATACTTTCTGTCGTAATTCTCTGCGTCAATGATTGTATATTCATAATCACGGTAGTTCAGTAAATCGTCCAAACGGTTCTTTCCGTTAAAACGAGCGATTTTGGTCAAAACTGGCGGTGACGGTGTGACATCAGCTTCGGCAGTCAGGTTACCAAAGTAGTCATCCTGAAAAGGAACATAGATTTTAGCCTTGTTTTTTTTTACATTGCCCCACACTAGGAATTTCTTCCTGTATCGTGGGTGTGTTTACAAACACATACACAAACGCCCAGACCCAAAACAACTACTTGTAGATCATACAAATATTTGCTCTTTGCGGGAATCGAACCCACGACACGCAGCGCAACAGTCCATTCGCTAAGCCACTGCGCTAACCGTGCCGCCATCGGTCATCGATTGGTCTATGGATAGATTTTTTTTTTCGTGGTAAAAATATCATCCTGTCCTCCACCCAGAGTGGAATGGCAGGGCCTGTCAGACTCGTACTGACTAAAATCCACGGTGTTCCTTCAATAACCTTCAATATCATCTATCAGAAAGAGTTTTTTCCGTGTCTCAGAAAGCACGTAAAGCCGTTGGTCCCGACTGTCACTATTAGTCAGAAGGTCTAAAGTATGACAACCAGTTACCAATGAGTATCGTTATTACCCAGTTACTGGGTTCTGAAGGTCAGATTAGGCTGCATTTGGTTCGACTGAAAGTCGACTCAAATATCATTGGAAAAATGCAGGCAGATGATGAGGTGTTTAAGATAAGATCCTTAATAGATATCCACGAATTTCTAATTCGTGAATATCTATTATGGATTGTGTTTTTGTTCTTTTTTAAACTTGGCCCCAACCTAGGACTTTTTCTTGCATCGTGGATGCCTTTACAAACATTCAAACTCGCATACCCAACCCCTAGCATCAGAAAACCAATTTAGTTCATGAAAATATTTGTTACATGCGGGGATCCAAGCAGTGATTACACAGCGTAGCAGTCAATCGCCTACAGCGCCTAAATTAGTGCAATAAATTACCATATCGTTTATAACGTTGACGTCCACGATCCTCATGCCTCGTTTCTGCTGATCGTGCACGTGTTCCAGCCAGTCCGTCAACATATCTTCCCTGGACGGCAGCGTGAACCTGCCTGAGGCGAGAGCTGCAGAGTACTGTCCCTGTTTGACAAACATAGCGTTAATATTTAGGCAGCAAAGCAAAAAAACCTATTATCATGGGGAATTATTTAAAAGCTTGCTGTAATTAATGAACCGGTTTTAAACAAAGTTACTGAAACAGAACGACAAACATTTTCGTACACTTTCTTAAGGATGCTGTTCAGCAAAAAATCTCACCATTCTATATGTCAGTGATATAAATATTCGTAATAACAAAACCTGTTAAATACCCAGTAGTTTATAAATTAAATACTTAAGTCCTTTGTAAATTCAGTACATTTTTAAGTTCAAGATTTTTAAACACAAGTCCTTTGTTGGTAGTAATTCAATCCGTTTTTTGTTGGTTTTTCAAGATCAAAAATATTTTGGACTGGAATCTTCATTTAGCTCTGCTCTCTCTACCTTATAAGCCCTCGAGAATCGCTCGACAGCTTTATAAACATCATAGAGGTAATATTCTGAACTGACCTGGGCATCCATGACCCTATTGATAACCTTCTTGGAAACTCCCACGAATGTCATACTGGGGTGTTTGATGTTCACTGTCTGCTTGTACAAGGGCAGTACGAACTTCTGAGATGCTGTTACTCCTGAACTGCTGTCTAGGAATGGGTGGTTGTAGTTGTAACCTGGAATTAAGACCATTGTAACATTTAATACACACTTCGATTTTAACATCACAAGATTTACAAGTAAGGCACTCTACAATGTATAAGCGCTCCGCCATCCAGCACCCAATTTTCCTATGAATTTATGGACACGAAAAACTTTGTTATTGTATTAACACATTAAAAATCAAGAAAATAATCTTCACAATAATTATTATTATGTTGTTATTCAACCAGACGCGGCCTTTTTTCAAAATTTCAAAAAAGATACTCATTAAGAGGATCGTCTTCCGAGCGCTCGTCCATACTAAAAGAGAAAACGTTTTCCTATACCCCTAAATGTTATCCTATCTCAATGATTTTTTAGAATGCTTCTGACACAGTTAAAAACTAGGTTTATAGGTTTTCTTTTTTTCAAAAGTAACTCTTAGGCGCCTGTAACTTTCAAACTATTATAAATTTTGAAAAAAAGAAAACCTATAAACCTAGTTTTTTACAAGCATTCAAAAAAATCATTGAGATAGGATAACATTTAGGGGTAGGAAAACGTTTTCTTTTTTAGTATGGACGAGCGCTCGGTAGGCGATCCTCTTATGGGGGATGCTCCAACCAGCCCGCGAAATTCAATTTTTTTTACGTTTTTTGCAATTTGCAGGCCATTGACATGTTGTAACTTTATAAAAATATGAGTTGCGGTAATAACAAGTATAATTTTAAATATAAAAAATATCAAAAAATTCGCTCCATCAGCTCTCACATAGAAAAGGTGCATCATGTTAAAATCTCCGAAATCTAACTACGATGCACCTTTTCTATGTGAGAGCTGATGGAGCGAATTTTTTGATATTTTTTATATTTAAAATTATACTTGTTATTACCGCAACTCATATTTTTATAAAGTTACAACATGTCACTGGCCTGCAAATTGCAAAAAACGTAAAAAAAATTGTATTTCGCGGGCTACATCGACGCAATCACCTTAAGGTGGGAGATAAACCATCGTCTCAATGAATTCGGCAACACGAAAAACTTCGTTAGAAGATTATGTGCAATGTTGGGCTAAAATTGGGTCATTATCATTCAGTTATCATTACTGCCTCGTTCACTTACAGTCACACAAATATAGAAAAAGATCTTCAAATATTACGTCCTCATGAAAAAATAGAAGAAAAATTACCTGTACAAAATATAACATCATCAAATTCTTCAGTGGAACCATCTACAAAGAAGGCGCCGGTCGGAGTAAAATACTCGATGTCAGGTTTCTTCACGTAGGTCTTGGAGAACTCCGGCTGGTTGTAGCTGAGGTGGTGACTGTGGAACAGCTTGGAGGTCACGTTGGACAGCTGGATGGCGAGGTCTAGGCCGGATGCGCCGGAGCCGACCAGGAGTACTCGCCGATCCCGGAAAGCTTCTGCGTCTTTGTAATCGTGACTGTGGATCACTTTTCCTGAAAAGGTAATTAAATCTAGGTTTGATATCATGTTTGTGTAAATTTTATAAGTTGCAATGAAATACATAAAAATTAGTCCGTTGTCGGTGACCCGACGGTGACTGATGTGTGTGAATGCACCTTTAATTGACAAACAAAATAAAACAACCGGCAAAGAGCGTGTCGGGCCACGCACAGTGTAGGGTTCCGTAGTTGCCCATCAAAATACTTATGCGAACTAACTAAACTGATTCGCTGAATTTAATTTTAAAAAGAAGAATTTTCAAAATCGGTCCAGGAGTCTTTGAGAAATCGGGGAAAATACATAAAAAAAAAGATTACGACGAATTTAGAACCTCCTCCTTTTTTTGAAGTTAGTTAAAAATAGTTGACGATAAAAACCTACCTATCCCCAAAAAACATACCGTAAAAACATACCTATTAAAGCTGTAAAAATAAAGTTGACAAACTTACATTTGCAGTTGAAGAGCATGTTCTCCGATACATTTTGTTTAAGAAAACATATTATCCAAGTACATTTTATAAGTTGGTCGACTATTACTCGTAAAGTTGTAAAGCCTACTTAGTCATGATAATTTTCTTTTAAACTTCGTTATATATACTACTATTGTGAATTTTTTCACACCCCCAAACATAACCATTTAGCTGGTAGAGGGGGGGGGACACTCGAATCGAGCAAAATTTAGCAGTTTAAAGCTTAATATTTCACAAACGAATTTTTTTATCAAAAAACTGTTAATGGAAACTATCATTATTTTTTAAAGGCCTATTTAATGATACCCAACACTAAGGGGTACGCGAGAAAAAAAGAAACCTCACTTTACGTGTAAGTACAGGAGGTACCCTAAAAAAAAATATTTTACGAGATTTTATTTTACCACTTTTACGGCACAACAAATCCGTATATTTACACCAAATTACAGCTCTCTAGTACTGTGCGTCTCTGAGCTAAACTGCGGACAGACGGACGGACGGACATGGCGAAACTATAAGGGTTCCTTGTTGACTACGGAATCCTAAAAATTGATACTCGTTGATAAGTCACAAAGGTAGTTTCATATACGGAAGAATAGGCAAGAAACTCCATTGTAAACTGACTGGGTATAATTTTGAGACGTGGGATGTTATGTAACCATTTCATTATGTTTTCAACGACAAAGTTATGGGGCTTTAACTTAATGTAATAAGGTAAGCACAATGAAACAACCTTGAAGTTTGCCACGAAACGTGACTGACAACAAAACAAGCTTGCAAAGTACAGGAAAATGATACATGAACACAATGGAGTCTACAATTATTTTATTACCCAATGTATTAGTTTGTAGGAGGTTATTATCTTCAGGCATGTAAAAAAACTATATAATAGGAGGCCAGTGGTTCATTGAAGGAAGTGTTAACTTGATCACGATACAATAAATTATAAAAAAGCTTGAGGTAGAGCATTCTACACTCGCGAACAAAAGTATTGAATCACTTACTTGAATTTGATCCGGGATAGCTCCTCAAATAATGGCGTGCTTTGAATGAATTTGTTATGAGGAATGCCCAAAAATATATGGTGCAAAAACCCAAAATCGATTAAAACGACTTATGTGTGGCAAGGTAGAGTATACATACTATAACCCAAATCCAATAATAGTTTTCGATTAAACCATCACCAAGTAAAAAAAATTGTAACTGATAATTTACGATTTTTTTATAATGTTTCAAGTCAACTATACAAAATAATGTTTCAAATCAGCTATTTCCAGAATTTGATCCTTATTAGTAACACTATCGAATGGTGTAATAATACAGGATGTGTATTTTTTTTCCAAAATTAGCGGGTTCGATTCCTGGCCAGGATTATTGATTTTTCTAAATCCAATGATGCAGTTCTAGTTTTCTTTAAAATTGGGCTCGAGATTACTTTCAACATAATTTGAAAAAAAAAATGAAAAATTTTCACCCTGTACCTATATGCTGCTGGCCTGTTTGGTTATGGTTTTATGCGAAACGAATAGCGTATTTATGTCCTCTGACTTAAGGTCTTTTCTGTTGTTCATAATTTATTTTAATCGACTCTCGGTTTTTTTTTTTGGGCATTCTTCTATAACAGTGAAACGTTTGAAATGGTAATCAAGATCGCACGGAATCAGTGTAGGTAAGTCATTCCATACTTTTGCACGCGAGTGTACCTAATTCTCTGCCTAATTTTCGCAATTTCGCAATGTTTTATAACACGAAAATAGTCTCAGTATTAGGTATCCATTTAGGCACTGCGACAGATAAAATCGATCCAACCGCTTAAGTATAACCCGTTCTGATGTCAAAATAATATTACGATGAGGACATAATTATTTCATCGAATATGAAGCGCCTCAAAGCTCTGAGAAATATTTATTTTTAACTTGCAGCTGCACACATTACCAGCCAATGATAAATTAAATGAAACCAATAATTCTTATTTCCTTTTTTAAGGTCTTGTAAATAAAACTACATGTAAATAAAATTGTTGATTTCCTACGGATTTTAATGTGATTGGCATCAATAATTTGAAGAAATTATTACGAGAAGCTGGTTTTATGTGCATTAACTTTTATAACAAAGAAATATTGATGTTTTGTCAAGTTACAAAAGGCAATGAAAAGTAGAGGCGCATCGTATTACCCAAATACGTTTATACCTATCGTGTAAACGTACCTATTTACCTATGGTGTATACGTATATGTAGGTATACCTATAGCATAAAATGCTATTGCTATAGCGGAACATCCGAAGCCATGTTCTCACCATGAAGTGCATGGAATCCTGCCAATCCCGTAAGGCGAAAGAATGCGATGACACATAGTTGTATTTCCTATCTTGGTTTATCAAAGTATGAGCGGATGAAGCCTTACGATTACGGATTGTGATTACGAGGTAAAATATTTCTAGCATAGTTTGTGTGTCTCAATAAATCAAATTGTAGAGAAATAAAATGGACCACTATTTGTAAAGTTGATAAAATTCACAACAGACGCCAAAACGCAAAATATTATTAGTTGTCTTTATTTTTGGCCAAAGAACGTCGAACCTACTTATAAACACAGATACTCGTAAACAAACTGAAAACAAGTCTGCCCTCCTAGACAAGTAACAAACGATAAACGAAGAGGCTCAATTTGAACTCTATGTGCTATCTATCTATATGCTCTAGTTATCGCGGGACATCAGGTAACCATGACGCTGGAAAGGGCTATTCAAGGATCACCGTGGAATTCAGTCAGTAAAAGTCTGAGAGTCCCTCCCGTCCCGACCCATTTGATCTTACCACGATAAAAAGGGTATAAAGTTGAACTTGACTACTGAACATGTATGTACGTCTATCGTTGCCACTTGCCTGCAGTGTGCAGGGCTGAAGTCAGAACATTTAAACGAAACGCACACTGAGTCACTTTGCTTAAACTCCATCCCTTACCATGTGTACCAGTGCATCCATCCACCATAAAACCTATCCTCACCTTGGAATAAATTGAGCTGATCGACGTCAGGTATTACAGGGCTGCTGAACTCCCCACTGGCGATGACCATGAAGTCACACACCTCTGTCCTCATCTCTTTGGTGTCAGTCCTCGTGTAAGTCACCTCCCAGTGGTCATTGGACCATCTGACTAGATTCACGTAACTTCTTAACTGAAATCGAAAGGATGTCATTTTAGAAACAGTACCTACATACATAATATTAGAGCATTTTGTGAAAGAGTTTCTCTGGGGATTTGAATTTTTTTCTTCCAATATATAAGATCCATTAACGTATTACCCGTTACTGGGTTGTGGAGGTCCGATAGGCAGTCGCTCCATGTAAAATATTGATATTCAGCTTCATCTGGTTCGACTGGAAGCGGACCCAGTATAGTTGGGAAAAGGCTAGGCAGATGATGAGATATTGCATTTTGTTTTTTTTTTTTTGTAATTAAATAGCCAGATAAGAAAGTAACCTTCTTTGTGTTGGTAAAATCATCAAATGACTCCTCTCTAGCCCTAAGTCGAACGGAAGGGACTGACAGACTTTTACTGACTGAAATACCACGGTATTCCTTATGTTGTCCTTTCTTTCCTTATAAATGAGTCCTCAGACTACGGCAAAGTAGGTCACTTGACGTCAAAATTATTGATAACCTTGGTGTATTTAAAATAGCAAATCAAAAGAAACGTTAGATATTGTGAAACAATGAATGTCATCAGGTCTCACGGGAGAATTATCCCACGTTCCCTCAGTATTCACTATTCATCCTGGCATGTCCCACCATATCTATGAAAACCAATGAATTATTCATAAAGATGGCGTGAACGATAAACAACAAATAAAACATGACGTGTACAGGTTTCTCGTAACGTCATTCAATTGGCAATGAACAAATTGTTTATAGCCGTACATACTGATTTTATTCCGCGATTATTTATGGCCACGCGATTAGCTAAGGGCATGTGATCGTTTGATTTTCTTCCTAGTCACATTACAGATAAACCTAATTCGAGTTCGGGACTGCCTAAATGGGAGCTGTGGCAGACTGTGGCTATGGTAGTGAAGACAGTGCAGACTTAAGAAGTCCGTCAACAAAGATACGGGCCCGTACGAGAATAACTCAAAACTTTGAGTGATGAACTTTACTCCCTATTTATTTTGTATTCATAAGTTCAGACAAGCAGGAGATGGCGGGACGAACTAGACAGATTCTGCTCGAATTGGAAGGAGGAGGCACAGAGTCGTGAAGGATGAAAGGAGTGGAGGGAGGCCTTTGCCCAGGAGTGGGACAGAGCAGGCTAGGAAAAAAAAAAGTTCAGACAACACATCGCAGGTCGAGACAATTACTGTCGAATCATTCTGCCACCAAATGAACAATTTTCAAGTTTGACTGTCCCTTTCGCTAAATCCAGTGCGAGATGACTCACTCCAAAAAACCCAAATATTAAGAACTTCATGTATACACATATTATACTAGCTGTTGCCAGCGGCTTCACTCGCTACAACTCGAAAATTATCCCACGGCAACATAAAATCGGGACAAAAACTATCCTATGTGTTAATCCAGGTTATAAACTATCTGTGTTTATTTAGCCAATTTGAATTAGCCAAATCCGTTCAGTGGTTTTTGCGTGAAAGAGTAACAAACATACCTACATACACACATACATCCTCACAAACTTTCGCATTTATAATATTAGTAGGATTAGAACACTGGTTTATTCATGTTCATCGATTTCATTCTGTTCATCGATTTGTATCACGTAACCTGCTATTCATTCACAACAAAATAATGATGAGAATCATCGTCATCATCGTTATGCTGGGTAGAAATTCAAGTGTATTTGACGTAAATGCTTGATATGAACATTGTTTAACGAAAAAGAAGCCATCATTTATAAAAAAAAATAATTTGATCATAATATTTCGAAGTTATCACAATTTAATTTGTGTTAAGTGTCCCCATAACACTTCTGTTACCTAAGTTCAAGTAAGAGTACACAGTCTTAACGTTAGTTCCTTATGACCGCTACACGCTGGCTTCATTCACACGATTCAAGTTATGCAAGGCTTTGACATTAGTTGGCCAACAAAACATTTCTCGTGAATATTAATTCTCTAAGGTAACTTGGTCAGTTATTTTGATCATAAGCTTTGTTACTTGGATTCTCACGCTTACATCCGCCACTTCTTTATTATCTAATTCGATAGTCCATTCCTGACATTCGTCGTTTTGGCAACAAGGTTGGTGTCAAGGCAAAAGTAACATTGGTTATTTGGGTAAAGATATAGATTTTTAATAATACGTTGTTTATTCTCTGTAAAGGTATTTTACTTGTGAAAGGTACGAAGCTTAAATTGATTATAATGATGAGTAAGAAAACATTTGTGTATTGGTGAAAATAATTACCTTTAATGACTTGCATAATTACCACAAGCCCACAAAGCCTGGGCCCCCTCTAGAGGACCAAAGCCGCGCGGGACTTATCTCATTACCGTGACCCCAGAACGTAAAGGGCTATTGAAGGACACCGCGCGGACGGACTGTCAGACTCGTACTTTTAGTCAGTACGAGTCTGACAGTCCGTCCCGCCCTGCCCTGGGTGGGAGGACTCATTTGATGATTTTACCACGATAAAAAAAAGCCCACAAAGGTCCCGTGTGGTGGATTATGGGCAACTCCCACTCACAGAGAGAAAACCTGTTTTGTCCCACCAGCGGAAACACTATAGGTTGATGTTAAACTTGCAAATCATTTTCTATATAATCTGTTTTATGGAATAATTACACATGTAGTAAAGGTTGAATTTCACAAGAACAACTCAATCTTATGTATGCGAAACCTGTCTCAAGTCAAGTTGGGTCCAAGTGACCCTAATGCCAGCTGAATGGAAATTATTCCCAACATCACACCTTACAACATTCTCTCGGTAAAATTACACAATATTAACAAACATGGATTGAATTGATTATTAAATTGTCAGGAGGTGCGACTGTGTGGCCGTTTGATGACTAAACACTGTAAATTACTAGGTGAACAGCTAACCACCTAAATGTCAAGAACCTTGATAATTTATCCTATAATCAAATTAATTCTGAATTTTGATTTAAATATATTGGTTTTCCTGTTGTCGATAGCCTAGCTGAATGCTACAGCTTATTAATTTTGACTTCATTTCCTAGGTTGTGTAAAACTTGCTCCTACCTAGTTAATACATGATAATATTTATTTATTGTATATAATTAATTTCCCTCATTTATTTAGGAACATCTTTATCTTTTCTTTATCTTTACATATAATAAAATCGTAGAGCTGTCATTCCTGTACATTGAATATTTTTTTCTTTTTGTATTTTTTTCGAGATAAGGGATCGATTCTGATGCCAAATCAACTTTTTTTTTCGAACTTTTTTATGTTTTTTTGATTTGATCTATCTCCTAAACTACTGTAAAGTTGTCGATCAAAATATCCTCAAATGTTTCTAATAATATGCTTCTGTTAATAGGCTATGTATTATTACGCTATTTTCCCTGGGAGATAAGCAATTTTGAATTTTGTTGTTTTTAAATGTTTGTTTGGAGTTGGAAGCTAAACCACTGGATATTATTTATTCAATTTTTTCTCAAATATTCCTTAAACTGCTCTTCAATTAATAGGATATGTATAATTACGCTATTCTCCTTGGGGGATTAGCAATGTTATAATATGTTGATTTTCAGTCATTGTTGACATTTGTATAAGAACCGCTATTTGAAAGCTAGTATCAGCGTACTAGCCAGTCTGGTTGGTAACCTGCTTGACTTTCGTGCATGGGGTCTCAGGATCAAATCTTGCAATTTTCTTTTTCACTTTTTGTGTTTCATTTTTTTGTATTTATTTGTCCTAAGAGTTTCAAATAAAAAATATAAAAAATGTGTATACTTTTATTTCAATATTATTCGCAATTTTAATTTATTACTATTTTTTTTTCAATAGTTCTCTAGGATATAAATCTACACTAATTTGAATTGTACCTAAGTTGGATTTTTTTTAAACTGAGAAGGAATTTTAAAGATTCGAAAACAATCAGTGTTTCTATTATTTTGTGTTTATTTATGTTTTGAATTGGTGCTCAAACCAGTGCATAGATTCTGTTTGAAACGACAAGTTGTACTCATCGAGTCAAATAATTAGTTATTTTTTAGGTATCACGCGGTATGCTAAAGGGAGAAGAGCAATGCTATCGTACGTTCAATTTGCAGGGATACCTACTGTAAATCGACCAAAAAATTATGGTCTAATGTTTAAGATAAACACGGATCTTTGAAATTAATGTCGCTCAAATAAGGATGTTTCCTATGCAAACTATATACCTAGGTATAACATTATTGATCTAAACTAATAATAAAAATGCAAGAATGTTTGTTTTTTTACCTTTTCACGCATTACTACCTACTGAATCGATCGTCCCAAAATTTAGCATATTCGTTGTCAGGAGTACACGGATATAGGGTATCTTTCATCCCGAATAACAGAAGAGAGCTGTTGCCGAGAAAACAATTACGTTCATATTCCAGATGGCGCCACTTACACGATCCGTATTGTTTCTCAAATTCTAAATTAACGCATGCGAAGCCGCGGGCAAACACTAGTTACTTAATAAACTACGTTTACTTGACAAAGATAGACTTTTCATAAAAACATAATTTAGTCTAATTATAATGATACCTCTAAGTTTTTATATTTTTTAGAAGTATCAAAACATCTCTTAATCGTATTTGTATTTTTCCAGGTATCATCACGCAATATTTATGTGAAATTTAAATACCTATGGGCATATTTTCAAGGAAACATTTATGGCAAGTTTATTAGACTGGCAAGCAGATTAAGAAACATTTACCTACTAGGATGCAATCGACTGAATTCCTCGCCATACTAGACCATAATAGACATCGTTCTAAAACCGCTCAATAGATCGAACGACTCACCTTGCAATTTTGATAGTAGTTTGCGAACGGACTGTTTCTCAACGAGGTGCTTAATTTCAGTTATGGATATAAACAAGTAATAATATACGTAATCAATTGAATGAATAAATTATTGGCAGAAACGTCAGGTCAAATTATTTAATCATCATGAAATGAAATATGGCAAATATCCGTTATCAACTGAGCCCTTTCGCGTACGCGTTCATAGGGCCATCTGATCACTGGTGACTTCGTCTCCCAGTCGAGTGCTATGAAGATATATGGGAGTGCTCTCATTATGGTGACAAATATGTAGTTTCTAGCAGCCCATACATTTGACAGGGAAACGGAAAAGTCTCCGCGACATAAGGTCTCAAGCGAAAGGCAGCTACACTTCTTCTGTTGTAATGTAATGCTTTATATCCTTTATTATTTTGCAACCTATGTAGTACAACGAGCCCTCCTACCATCCTGATTACAGCAGAACGGACGTTCAACGCTTTTGATGATTTTTAAACCAAAAAAAAAGGTAAAACAACAAAACGTTATGAAATCGCATCTGCTCGTACAGGCCATCAGATCGGTACAAACAGTTTCATCAGAAAAAGCTAACTTACTTGAATGTTGTTCAAAAGTCCGAATTGTTTGGCGAAGTACTGCAGGTACTTATAGAAGCAGGGTCCCGTAGGATACGAGGGGGTGCCCTCGGGGAACGGGAACCCGGAGTACTCCATCGTCTGGCGCGGAGTGTTTGTTCTGAAACATATTGTTCAGTTATACTCATGTAAACAGTATCCAGAGAATGTGAGAGCGTTATAGAATACTTGAAAGCTTTATGGATAAGCTCTTTATAGAAGTCTAATCTAACTTCTAAATGTGAAAGTTTGTGAGGATAGAGATGGCACAAAAACTACTAGCGGATTATGGTTACAGAATGAGGCAATAGACAGTAGTAGCAGTCCCAATATTATGAAATTGTTTCTAAACAAATCGATGAACGTGCCAATATAATTAGGACATAACTTGTTGGGCAGGATCTACAGATTGCGAGGGAACACTGGGGTGGTTTGAGTAAGTAAAAGGCTAACAGACTCTTCCACTCTCCTTAGTGTGGAAGATATCCCTCAAAAATTCCACATCGATGAAAAAAGTCTGCAATGTTACTTATTTGGAGCGTGTGATTTTTTTATTTAACGCTAGGCTCCGCCTGATGATAATAAACGATAATGTGGTCGACGTTGAAGCACGCTTGTCTAGAAGTAATCTATTCACACTTGACTCAAAAACTACCCATGCTGGCTGTACCCATTAAAAAAAAAAAACAGACTCTTCAGCTGTGCGCACAAGTATTTCAAAACGATGGGCGGGATTTCCACCATATCTGTGCCCGACTAGTTTAACATAGGTAATATTATTAGGGTGTTTTGATAATAGTAGAAAAGACCACAGTGATAGGAGTAGAGCTCAGTCAAAGTCCTTTCTTAGTCTCGAACTGACCTAACATCGTCGTGATGACTACAAAAGAACTACAGTACAGTCACGAGCCATAACATGTATACACTTAACAAAATTCAAACGCAAATTACTCGTCAATTACTGGTTTCCACTTTGAAATAAGACCTATTTCGTAATAGTATGGTTTCCAAAATAGAAGTCTAATGAAAAGGCAAAAGTTTAATCAATATGGTAGCAGACAAACGCTTTTGAATACTGCTTAGTCTACATACTATTGCTCATGACTGTACAACTAACATTGCAGACTAATTAAGCACAACTTTGTTTATGACCTTTACCTTCTACCTCTATGGGCTAAATGGTCGTTAATTTATTTAATGACTTTTATACTATTCTCATTTAAATGTAACACCTTCCCGTATGTATAAAAACAAAAAGCAACCTTGATTTTAATTATGTATTAACAATAGTTTTTATCGTATTTAAATGACCTGCTCTTTTTATTAATTCTATTCTTGTTTTTTTAATGAGTTTTTCCTACAAAGTACGTATTTCACTAATGATTTCTGCGACACAAATTTATTTCCTGCATGAGCGGAATAAATTCAAGAACGTCTTTGAGGAACAGTTTTACTGTTATGTCATTTTTTTTATTAGACTCTTTGGCTTCGTTACTTTTTTTTGGATGTGTAGTAAACTCTTTCGTGCCATTCTAAGTCGAAATCATGTTGCTAATTATCGAGGTGAGATGTCAGATGTTACAGATATGCGTCTAACCGTAAGGCTAGCTGGTTTTTGTATTTGTATAATATAATGTATTTAATATCTAGTTAGTTAAATATATAAATACATTCACATAAAGTGATTGCGTGACGTATGTAGACCAACAATAATATCACATGTTGTTAAATCCACTCGAAACTGGTCCTCATATTGGTCACTGTAATATTATTTCATAATGGACCGGTTTTCTCAAAAACGTCAATTATCTAATATCCGCAGTTTCTCTTGACTTCGCAAACACAGTGCAATTATGTATTGTTATGTACTTAGCGGATTCGTTGCACAATTTCGAATGAAATTATGATGAGGTTTGCAATTTCTTGCACTAACTTAGCGTGTAATGTATCAAGAAAACTACTATTGATCATCATCATCATCAGCATCATTATTTTCAACCGAAGGAAGAACACTGCTGAACATAGGCCCCTACAGAGGCTATGAGTTTTGCAATAGGATCAGTTAGAAGCGGTTAGGTGAATCCACCAATGAAATGTGAATGAAACATTGCAATTGCAACAATTACTAGTATGTACTGCGTTTTCGTTTTGTATAACCAAATTGGGTTTCTTACCCAAACAAGGGATCGGGCTAAATAAATACCTATGTAAAGGATGACGCTAACTGAACCGTCAATATTTGCCCAAATTAATTATTTTTAACATTGGTTAACCTTAACTCCCACCTTTTTAAGGTCATCTCTTTAAGAAAGGATACATAAAAAAAGATACACGTTCAATAACACTAACATTGACAGTCATTGTAAAAAACCGGCCAAGTGCGTGTCGGGCCACGCACAGTGTAGGGTTCCGTAGTTGCCTATCAAAATACTTATGCGAACTAATTAAACTGATTCGCTGAATTTAATTTTAAAAAGAAGAATTTTCAAAATCGGTCCAGGCGTCTTTGAGAAATCGGGGAAAATACATAAAAAAAAGATTAGGACGAATTGAGAACCTCCTCCTTTTTTCGAAGTTAGTTAAAAATAGTTGACAATAAAAACCTACCTATCCCCAAAACATACCCACCTATTATAGCTGTAAAAATAAAGTTGACAAACTTACATTTGCAGTTGAAGAACAAGTTCTGCGATACATTTTGTTTAGGAAAATATATTGTCCAAGTACGTTTTATATAAGTTGGTCGACTATTACTCGTAAACTTGTAAAGCCTACTTAGTCATGATAATTTTCCTTAAAATTTCGATATATACTACTATTGTGAATTTTTTCACACCCCCAAACATAACCGTTTAGCTGGTAGAGGGGGGGACACTCGAGTCGAGCAAAAATTAGCACTTTAAAGCTTAATATTTCACAAACGAATCTTTTTATCAAAAAATTGTCAAAGGAATCTATCAATATTTTTTAAAGACATATTTAATGATACCCCACACTAAGGGGTACGCGAGAAATAAAATAAACATCCCCACTTTATATGTACAGCAGGAGGTACCCTAAAAAAAAATATTTAACGAGATTTTATTTTACCACTTTTTCGGCGCAACAAATCCGTATACTTACACCAAATTACAGCTTTCTAGTACTGGGCGTCTCTGAGCTAAGCTGCGGACAGACGGACGGACGGACGGACGGACATGGCGAAACTATAAGGGTTCCTTGTTGACTACGGAACCCTAAAAATACGGTTTTATCGAGTACCAAGGCATATGTAAATTATCTAAGTACATTTCAACAAGGATTTTGACTTTGTGACATTGAAAGAGAGTCGAGTTGGTGAACATTTTTGATTCTTAAATGTACTAAAAAATTAATCTGTACCTACTTATGCAGTGGTATAGGGCGCCAACCCTGAAGGGACGCAGATATGGCTAGACCTGGACCACAATCGGCTAGACCAGGGTGTAGTTAAAGAAAAGGCTAGTTACAGTAGCTATCAGCTAGCTAGTTACAGTTATCAAATGAGTCCTTCCACCCCGGGCAGGGCAGGAGGGACTGTCAGACTCGTACTGACTAAAATCCACGGTGTCCTTCAATAGCTCTTTACGCTCCGGAGTCACGGTATTCGTTAGTCCCGCGACACTGTACCTATGGTATTAGTTTATGGCCACGAACATTTTTTTCTAATTGGCATTGACACTCATTATCAGAAAAAGTTTGGGTTTTTACACAGACATTTGAGAACTTACTTTTCCTCAAACTTAATTGTTACCAACAAGGAAAACATCTTATTTGCATACCTCAAGTTTTTATACATGCTAGTGAAGAGGGGCAGTCCATCTTCGTCGACACCGACGTGAGGATCGAACCTCCAGGTGCCTCCGATGAAGCGGGAGGCCTCGAAGACTGTGAAGTTGAGGCCATACTCCTTCATATAACGGGCGGTGCCCAGGCCTGAGTAGCCAGCACCGATGATGCAGACGCGGGGTGATGGTAGCGACTGGAAAGAAAAAAAAACTATTTTAACATTGTAAATTTATGCTAACATGTTAGGAACTAGCTTTCCCCCTCATCATCATCATCATCTCAGCCATAGGACGTCCACCGCTGAACATAGGCCTCCCCTTTTAGATCTCCACATAATTATACCGGTTGGACGCGACCTGCATCCAGCGTCTTCCGGCGACCTTTATCCCCTTCATGCTTTCCCCCTAGCTCCAATTTATCGTTGCGTAATCTTATATAGCGTATAGCCTTCCTCGATACATTAACTATCCAATACACAACGATTTTTTTCATTCGAACCAGAAGTTCTTGAGATTAAACCGTTCAACCCAAACAAACTCTTCAGCTTCGTATGGATAATATTGGTTACATATTAAAGCGTGGCACACGTATCTACATAGTTATACAATCATAACGGGTTATAATTACAGTAGAAATAAGACTTGAAGCAGGTAATTAGTGGTTTGAAATAGCATGAATAATCTCAAGGAATAATCACGATCGAACGTTGATTCTCATGATAGAGTCTGCTAATGTTGCCTCGTTAGTTTGCTATTTATATTATGGCAACTTTTCATATCTATATGGGCCACGGCAGTGTCTATTAGTGGTTTTCTACTTCGGTATCTACTATTTACGTGGGGGTCAATTTTGATGAGGGTAATTATGTATTTATGTCACTTCGATGTAGAGTGGGGAATGTGTAAAAAGTCACCTTGTTTGACTATTAGGCGCGGACTACATAGAAAAGACGTAAGACGCAGACGGGGCGGATGAGACATAATTATGTCTCTTCGGCGTCTCTTTCATACAAAATGTATAGAAGCGTCGCGACTTAAAACCGGTCTCTCCATCCTCTATCTTTTCTTTACTATTCAATCAAGATCAATATTTTGAGTTATTTGCGGATGAAAGAACGCTGCTAATAGGTATTGTTGGAATGTTAGAACTTTTGTGAGAAGAATGCAAGTGTATAGGTAGGTGAAATATTGTCAAAAAAAAAAGTGATTGTCATTGAGGTACGAATTTGACGGCACGTTTAGCGCAGTGGCTGAGCAATTGAACTGCTCGCTGTGTGTCGCGCGGGTTCGATCCCCGCTCGGAACAAATATTTGGTGATCTGTTAGTAGTTTTACTAGTTGTTCCGGGTCTGGGTTTTTGTGTGTATGTGAGTTTCTATGTTTATAATTATAAACGCACCCACGATACAGAAGAAATTCCTAGTATGGGGCAATGTTTAAAAAAATAATTTAAAAGTACAATTGAATTAATATCATCTATTTAATCGCATAATTTACATACATATGTAACCTGCGACCTAAATAAAAATAATAGGACTTTACATAACATTAGTTACATATTTCAAAAAAATAAATAAGTTACATAACAACCATTTAAGAATATTCAAATAAGAAGTCAAATAAAAGCCCTCTTCCTCCTACTATTTTCAGTGCCCGACAACCACAATGATCATAACACTTTGATCGAGTACTGAGTAGGGTGAAGGGTTATTTTGTGAGAAAAGCCAACTCCTTGATAGAGTCTTAAAAGTTTCTCAAAACGTTACCTATACATGCAGTAAACTAAAGTGGACAAGACGTAGTGACACATCATTACGCGATACTGCGTGCACAGGTAACATCTTGAAAGACTTTTAAGAGTCTAGCACCAAACCTTCCTCACCAAATAACCTTACTTCACCTTACCTACATTCGTTATTAGTACCTACTATTGAAAGAAACCTACTATTGACGTATAAACTGGTACTAGCCTTGAGAAAAGTAAGTTTTTTTTTATAAAAATGGCTCGGATTGGAATGACCGGAAACTAATCATGTGTTACAAAATATGCATCTTTCTATCTAGGAAGTTTTAAGAGCTACATTAATATTAAATCTGTAGTATAACTAAAAGATGCAACATAAAAATTTAATAAGTGATTTCCGCTAAATACAGCCGTCCGCTGCAACAGATCGAATGTATCATCATCGTCAGGTATAAATACTATTTTTTTTTAGTTTTTTCTTTAAATCTGCCGTCGGCATTATAGCCATAATCAAATGAGATCCTAGTTCGAAATTGTTTTTGTGACGGTCCATCGACCATTCATAATTATTAGTTACTAGAGCGGCCCATCCCGGCTTCGCACGGGTGGACATGATGATTTTCGTCCTCTAAAACCTGGCGCTGATTGTATAAACAACAAAAAAAGAAGTAGCCGAATCGGTCCAGCCGTTTTCAAGTTAGATTAGCACCACATTGCATTTTGCGATCCATTTTTACATAATAGAGAATTAGAGAAGATAGATAGATAGAGAAGATATGGTTTGTTGTTGTGATTTTTAAGTTTTCATTATCTCTGATCCAAGTTCAGGATTTGCCATATCTTTAGGCGGACGGTATCCTAGTCAATTCAAAATTGATTCAAATTAAATACAAAAACAGAAACTTACGTCAAAACATAAGCGTCATGAAAACATTAGCTGACGAAAAGTTATGTTGATTTCAAAATAAAAAAATACTATATTTATATTAACTTTTGCAGACACACGTTTTTAAAAATCGTTGTCCAAATAATAGAAATCAGAATATTTTTTTGAATGTAAGAAGTATCATATTGTAAGATTGTAACCATGACCTTTTTTTTTTTTTTTTGGCGTGGTAACATCATCAAATGAGTCCTACCACCCCGGGCAGGGCGGGAGGGACTGTCAGACTTCTACTGACTAAAATCCACGGTGTCGGTCCTTCAATAGCCCTTTATATTCCGGGGTCACGGTAAGAAAATAATCCCGCGACCCCGGCAGGCTTTGGCCCTCTGAGAGGGGGGGCCCGTCATTATGCTGACGCTCTTTGAGGCGCGCGTGGGACACAACGCGCCGTCGACCCGGGCATGGTCCATGGTCGGGCAGCGAGTTGCCCTTTACTCGCTGCCCGCATGCCCGCGCCTACGGTGGCCGGAGATCATCTGCTGACGTCCGGCGACGACGCGGGCGCCTACCACTGCGGTTCGGGCGGAGGGAGGACGCTGTCCTCACTCTCAAGCGGCCCTCCTCCTCCTTCACGAGCATTACTGCTTCGCAGAAGGAGGAGACCGCTTCCTACTCCGTCTCGCCCCGCAGCATGGCCGCAACCAATGCCGGGCGCGAGAGGTCTCCGCCTATCGCCGCCGTGAGGACACGTCGGCAGGGCCCCCGCTACCATATGTGCAATGTGTGCAATGCACACGGGCGCCACCCTTTAGGGGCGCCAAAACCAAGGGCCCAGATTTTTTTTTTTTAAATCAAAAATATTTTGTAAAGAAAAGTTGAGAACCTAACTAGGATTACTTTTAAGTACCTACTAAAGACTTCAAATATTTGATCTCACAAATTTTAGATTAAAACTTGAAGTCCGGAAACGTTAAACTTTTTAAGAGTTCACTGCGTTCTTCTAGGAAGAATTGCCTTGTCCTATTCCAAAAAGCTAAAAAATTTCGCGCTCGCTTCGCTCGCGCTTCAAATAAGGTAGACATTCGCTTTTCATGACCTCGCTTTTGATAGCTCATTTTTCAATAGCAAATGCTTCTTATGTTAGTTAATTAATCTTGTATTGGTCTACAATAAATGTTTGTCTTCTCTAAGATGGTACGGAACTCTGGGTGTGAAGTTTGAGTAGCACTTTATGATTTTTTTTTGTGTTTAAGTTCCGAAGCGCAAGCATTACATCTACCATAAAAAAAAAGATAATTCAAAATGACTGAAGGGGCGCCAAAATCCTTTTTTGCACACAGGTGCTGGTAGACCTTACGGGGGCCCTGCACGTCGGTGCTCTGCCCAAGCGGGGCAGTCTTGCACCGTATGCTCTACTGTGTCCTCCGGGCGATCTTCGCAGTGGTGGCACCCGGGCGTTTCCTCCTTACCCATCAGGCACAGGTACCTCCCGAAACTTCCGAGTCCGGTGAGGACCTGCGTCATCCGATAGGTCAGGACGCCGTGACGTCTCTCCAGCCACTCCTCAAAGAGGGGTCTTACCGCCGCAATTGCGGCGCGCCCGGCCTTCGGTCGCGATAGTCATCCCCTCCATACTGCCCTGAGATCGCGCCGGAGCTCTTCCCGCCGCGCCTCGACTTCATGAGGCAGCGGGGTCACGCCCCGGCGCTGCGCCTCCACGCGCCACTCATAGACGCGCTGGAGGGCAGTCGCCTCCAGATCCCAGGGCAGCAATCCGGCAAGGAGGTTGGCCGATTCGCCGGCAATCGTGCGGTATCCCCGGATCATCCGGATAGCCATGGCCCTCTGGCATGCGACCAACTTCAGTGGTCGCGTCCGGATGCTCAGGCCCCACACAGGGGCCCGTAGAGGGCCATGGACCGCACGACGCCGGCGTACAGCCTACGGCAGGAGGCGTTTGGCCCGCCGAGATTGGGCAGCAGTCGCCTGAGTGCGGCTGCTGCCCGGTTCAGCCTTGGGGCCAAACTCAGGAAATACTCCCTGAAGTTCCACCTGTCGAGGACGAGTCCCAGGTACCTCGTCGTCCTCCTGACGCCGATGTGACCTCCTCCTACCGTTATGTTGTAACCCGACTGTGGCGCGTTGACGCGTCCGTCTTGTGCAGCGCCACGTCGAGTCCCAACTGCCGGATCCTGTCGACGACTATCGCGACCGCTTCGGTCGCCAAGTCGGCCGCCGCCTCGTGCGACTCTCCCTGCGCCAGGACGAGCGTGTCGTCAGCGTAACATACTACGCTGACGCCATCAGGGAGGTCGCTGCGCAGCACCCAGTCGTATCCGATGTTCCACAGGGGCGGTCCCATGACCGAACCCTGTGGAACACCGAACGACATCTCTCGCCGGTTCCACTCTCCCCGGTGACCGGGGTAGATGACGGCTCTGTCCGTCAGGTAGTCCTCGACTGTAACCATGACCCAGCAATGATGTTAGAAGAAGAAGAAAAGGTCATAAAAATAAAGAACCAATGGAAAATAGATGAAGGGTAGCACACCACCCCATTTTTTTTTTTTTTTTTTTACGTGGCAAAATCATCAAATGAGTCCTCCCACCCCGGGCAGGGCGGGAGGGACTGTCAGACTTGTACTGACTAAAATCCACGGTGTCCTTCGTTAGCCCTTTGTGTGCCGGAGTCGCGGTATACGTATGTCCCGCAACACCACCCCATAGCGTTACAAACTTTTTGATCACAATCATCACAACGTGAAAGATTTTCGTGGGCATTTGCAATAATTTAAAAATAAGTGGCATTATCATTGCGAAAGTATTACGCAATACAAAACAAGCTGAAAATATTCATTAATATTACAAAGCCTACTCTAAGCTACCTAGTAACACTTTACTCTGTATTTTTAAGAAATAAAAAAAGTTCAGAAAATATTGTCATTGTGTGCTGAGGGCATCACTTTTCTGGCCTCATTCCAACTATGCCGAAATCGGTAAAACCCGGTACTTGACATATACTCTGACACTTGCAGTTTTCCTGCTGAAGCGTCAAGGGCATAAAACGTAAACAAATATTTTCAACCAAACCACAAGTATTCGGTAAAAGCTGAATGCGTACTTATCAATTAGTTTTTAAAGCATAAGTTTCCGCTCACGTCAAATAAAACATAATCCTCATCTTCTTGTATCATCCAGCTTACTTTATAAAACAAAAACACTGCCAAATACACTTTACACGCACGTATATACTTAATTCTTATCATTTTCCTACATCTTTCACTTCAAAATCAAAACAATTTACATCGACTTACGAGTACATCACTGAAATGTCAGTTGTTGGTTAGACATCTCAAATTGGTCGTTTTATCTGAAGAAGAACCTGTTGTAAAACTACACAGTAAAAAGTCTGCAGGGCAAAAAGTTAGAACCTCCTCTGTTAGATTAACTAGAGATCTGACCAAACTACTAAACAACGGCATGCCGTCTGTGATGTGCGATGACGCATATAATGAACGCCTATGAACAGGCCAGGATCGCGAGAACACTAGCAGTTATGAATTAATTAACTGATACGTTAACTACAACAGTTTTTACTATAAAAGATAAACGTTTCTAATAGCACGACTTCTTTGTCTGACTTTGGAAGTAAACTGTGAGTTAAAAACTGCAATTAAATCATATCGTAATCTCGCAGTTTGATCGGTTCGTCTCGAATGTGTAAAATCAATTAGCAGAAACTTGTACCTATTCACAAATACATTTACACGAATCCAGTCAAACGCACGGCTGAAAGCGTTATGTGAAATAAAACGAGCATCTGAGCAAAATGTAGAGTACAGATTCGATGTTTCCCTAAAAGATCTTGGCCTTGTCATTGGCCAGCTGGCCATTCAACGTCTACATAAACTTACAAATTCGCAACTCACATAAAACAAGCGCTTATTTTGATAACTGATTACGGAATATAAGATGAAAACATTTGCACACAAATCAATCTCAAAATAACTAGGTAGCTATTGAGTTCTTCTCAAGTTGTAATCCTTCATGGTCGGCATGGGATTTAGATGGTAACTGTTCTAAGAACAGTAAAATGTAAGTAGGTATCAGGACTAAGGAACAATTGGGATCCTCTGCTCAATTAGGATTAATCAGGATCCTCTTTTTTATACGAAGATCAAATATTGTATATTCTAGTAGATCATGGATCTATTTTTAGCTTTTTAAATGAACGGACTCTATCCGTTTCAAGGTTTCCATTTTTTTATAAATTTACCAATTTATCATCAAAAATAATTAAATCACGACAAGATCCATAATAAACAAACCGTCAATGTTTGTAGCATGTGTGTATTTGTACATATCGTTGAATTGTTCCATCATTGTTCCATCGTTGTCGTGTATCTGAATCTGCCTAATCTCCTATTCACGAGTAGCGTGTTGTGGCCATTTAACCCGATTTGGTGGTTGCATAATACCTGCGCTCGCGCAAATGTAAATACCTCCACCTAGCTATACCTACTTACCTTATTATCTAACGGGCTATTAAATTAGCAAATTAATTATTTAATTATTAGTAAATTCACTATGCGCTCCGACAACACAAATAATTATAAGCATCAGTAATTATTTTTTAAAGAAATTATGATGAACAGTATAGGAAAATCTAAACAAATTAGGTATCTCAACTTGCAGCAAGTATTTGTTTTTTTTTTCATACCTACTTAATTTCTATGAATTCGCTTGCGGTTGCGCTTTTTATAGTACGAGGAGGATTTATTTTTACTTCTTGGTGTTTTTTTTTAAGGCTACGTTGAATAAATTCTTTTCGCTTTTTAACATAGTCTAGTTAACCCACAGAAAATCATATATTATAATATGTCAATGTGGTGATAGTTTTACTGTTCATAAATTAATTATTTATATTTGCGTACTTCTAATAATAAGTGAAGGTAATTTGATAATGGGTAATCATTAAACACGGCTACACAACAAGCTACACAAGACCAGAATAAGCTGAGCGTTGAACGTGCGAAAAGATAATATAAAAGCAAGACCAGGTGAAACTGGTTTTGTATAACTTGATGTGTCGCCGGGTGTACAAATCTATTTGGAGGCAAATTCTAAGAAATGTGCCTATAGGTTATTATAAGTATTCTTATTCGCAGATCTATTAAGTATGTCCAATTAGAAAAAGGTTATTAAAAGTATTCTTATTCGCAGATCTATTAAGTATGTCCAATTAGAAAAAAATAAACAAAACATGATTATGATGATCAGTGTTGGAATTCCCCGCCTAACAATTCATGACTTTGAAAATAAAATAAAAACAAAATTAAACAAAAACTCCATCAGTGACTCATGATATGCATGTATGTATCAATGTATTATTATGAATTTGACATAGTCGTCCCATAGTTTTTTTGCTTTAAGATTTGTTTATTTGTTCTCTTAAACAGCTGGACTAATTTTGATGAATACTTATTGACACTGAGATAGATGGAATCTTGGAGACGGTTCTCAGCTACATAAAAGTAACATTACCTATATTAATTTCGGACAAGTTAAGACCCACATGAAACTTTTTGAAAATGTAACCGACTCTAAAAACAAACCCCATTCATTGAATTTTTGCAAAGGGCAGTGAATTTAAGCAATAAAAAAAGTATGTAGAGATAAGATAAACTGTGGTTTTCAACTATCAGATGAGTGAGGCCGTAGTTAATTTGATAATAGGTTTTTACAATCTTTATTTTGCCAGGTAACATGGAAGGCCTTAACTAAAGCCCAAATTCACTGCCCTAAAATATCGCAATGACCATCAAAATATTTAAGACTCGGCGAAACAGCTCACTGAGACACAGTAGAGACTGTCAGACAACTGATTAAAAATCACACTGTTTCTTCATTTGTCCTTTACTTTCCAGGGCCGTGGTAACTCCCGAGAACCAGGCAATTAGTTATAAGTACGTTGTTTTAGTAGAGTATTGGGAGGACTTTCCAAAAATATTTTTATATATTAATACACACTATTTTAACATAGAAACATTTATTTATGTAGCTAAACGAAACGCAGGTAAAAACTTTACAAAATAATTTGCTGTTACCCACTAAGGTTTTAAAATATCTACCTGTGTACTTGCTGTGTACCAATTTTCATCGAAATTCGTTCAGTAGTTTTTGTCCTCACAAACTTACGCATAAAATAGGTATAAAGTCGTAGTTAGAAGAAGTTAACTAGATATTAAATTTTAGGATAGTTGACCAACAACGGAGAGCGGATTAGCCTTGTAGATTGAAGTACTGTAGTAACTTATTTGAATTGAAGGCAGACTACGACTTGTCAAGGACAAACAGGCTTGATTATGTCCTGCCTGTCTATTATATTATTATGTGTCACGAACAACTTTAACTCATTTCAATTAATATTTCTAAGAATTATTTGTATATACTAAGCTTTTTCCCGCGTCTTCGCAGAATTTAACTCAGATCGTAATATTAGGCTATTATTATTTGAAAAACAGGTTACGCTATCTTTTAAAAATAAACCAAAAAATTCAATTTTCCCCACACTATGAATTTCTACTGTATCGTGGGTTCGTTAACAAACATTGATATAACACATACGCAAACACCCAGACCATAAGCTAGAATAACTACATAAAAGTTATACAAATACTTATTTGTTTCGTGCGGGCATCAAACTCGCGACACTGAGCTCTGTGCAGCAGTCGCTCGCTCATCCACTGCTCCAACCGAGCGGTTCCTTCACGATGTTTTCCTTTCACCGTTTTGAGAGCAGTGATACTTAATGAAATAAACAACACAAAGTAATGTAACACTACAAGGTTAAAGCATCATAATTTTCTTTATATTTGTAAATTTTCATGAAAAATACGTATTCTTTATCAAAGTGGGTTAATTGCTACGGGTTCCCCTATACTAACTTTATAGTTCTTGCATAATTATGAATTTTTGTAAAGGTTTGTTGCAAGAATAGAAATAATACCTAAGTATTTATAATTATGGGACCTATAACGGCAATCTTCATTAAACTGTAACTGTTCTTGAAACTGTTCTATTAATATCTAGACTTTAATTAAATTTCAATTACTTACGCAATTAGCAAACCACATAACAGTTTGCAGATAATTATACCTAAAAATTCGGAAAAAAAATGGTGACCTTTTTAATTTGCCTTTTTTTCATTCAATTTTGTTCGAAATCCCCGACGCAAAAAAGAAAGGTGTTTTGCCCACTATTTTTGTATCTATCTGTAGCACCGTGTTCTTAAACGGCTTAAACTCTCCAAAGTTAAAGTAAACAGGCATCTCTGGTTAAGCTCGCTCCATCGAAGGTTTTGTCTCAGTCATTTCTGATCTAAGAAAAATTTTAAGATTGCAAGTGGGATTCGAACCCGCGTCTTCCCACTTGCAATCTTAAAATTTTTCTTTCCTCAAAAAATCATCTTTACGATGCGCGTCGCATGCGTTAATGCGTTTAAAATAATTTCTGATCTAGATTAGAGTCAAGACCAAACTCATTAAATAAAATTTAAAAAATGAATTTGAATAGGATTTTACAAAGCAGGTTTTAGATATGTTTCATCAAAATTGGTTCAGCCGTTTCGAGGTCAGCTTTTTGTTGCGTTGAGAGTTTTTTAATTAGGTATTGAATAACTTGTATTTCGAGTAAGTAAGTAAATATTTTAAGATATTTGTTAGATTAGTAAATGTCCATAATATACTCTCCATCATAGTACCTACATTATACAGCATGGTCTCCATTCATCACGAACGAACTTAGAAAGCCTACCTAGGTTTCGTAATGCAAAAGGTTAATGGCAGATACCGCAACTATGGGTAATTCACCGTTAATGTGTTAATATATAACTACAGTACGTGTTGCTAATTGTTTTGTTGATTTTGCCTTTCTTGATTGTATAAAAATATTTAAATATGACAATAATGACTTTAGATGGTTGCGGTAACATGGAATATAATTACGAATAAGTAGTTCAAAATGTTCGTCTCTTGGTTGTCTTAAATATTTTATCTACTCTCATATCGTAAAATTCGAAATACAAAACTCAAAACAAGTTTATAATGACATACTTTATACCATAGAGTATCGTAATGAAATTAAAAAATTAAATTATAACACTGTTTCTCTAACAAAACAATGTTATAATTTAATTTTTTTTAATTATGATACAGATTACTGATCATAGATAAGTACATCTATTTCATTTTTTATCTGTGGCTGCGCGCGCTTTAAATGGGAATGTTGGAATTTTGACGTTTGTATTTCGGTGGATGAATATTAGTGTTTATTAATTTTTATCTTTTATTTGATACTAGCTTCTGCCAGCGACTTCGTACGCGGATCCTGTTGCTTATGCCAGCGACAAAGGGGTCGTCAAAATCGAAGATCTGAAACGTCTGATGTCGAATTCTTAGAGCCTGGAGACGGGAAAACAACGGGACGCGCATGACGATTCCAATCGTTCCAGATCTTTCATTTTTGTAAGTCAAAAGGAAATGCCCATCAGACTAAACAACTCTTGCTAAGACGTCATTCCTATTATGTGTTATAGTGTAGCTGGGCTCTTGGAGTTCCACATCAGGTGTTCCAGATCTTCAGTTTTTATACGACAACAGGGAGTGCTCATCAGGCTGAACAACTCTTGCTAAGACGTCATTACTGTATATGTAATAGTGTAGCTGGGCTCTTGGAGTTCCACATCAGGTGTTCCATATCTTCAAATTTATTTTCTTAGCAGAAAATGCTCATCACGCGGAACATTTTCGCTTTGGCGCTATTTTTGTATCTCTTATAGTTTAGCTGATCTATTGCAGTTCTGCATCAGGTGTTCAAGTTTCCAAGACAAATTATAGCCTATATGTTGCCCAGACTTAATAGCTATACAACAAAAAAAAAAACAATCAAATCCGTCCAGTACTTCCGAAGATTAGCGTGTATGGAGTAACTTCTCCAGTTTTCCTAACATTTCCCTTCACTGCTCTGCTCCTATTGATTGTAGCGTGATGAAAAGTATACTATAACCAGCGCAGGAGTATGTAAAATAATTGTACCAAGTTTCGTCAAAATCCGTCGAGTAGTTTTTGTTTCTATAACGGTTATACAGACAGACAGACAGACAGACAGACAGACAGACAGACAGACAATAATTTTATTAATTGCATTTTTGGCATCAGTATCGATCCCTAATCACCCCCTGATAGTTATTTTGGAAATATATTTCATGTACAGAATTGACCTCTCTACAGATTTATTATAAGTATAGATAGATTTTGGCATCAGTATCGATCCCTAATCACCCCCTGATAGTTATTTTGGAAATATATTTCATGTACAGAATTGACCTCTCTACAGATTTATTATAAGTATAGATATAGATAGATAGATGTTCGTGTTCAATGAGAGTAGATAAAGTACTTAGTGTATGAAACTGTACATAATTAGGTATTATACCACTCGTGTGATACTATTAAAAAACTCGCTTCGCTCGTTTTTTAAACTCACACTCGTGTATAATACCCCTCATTATGTACCAGTTACATAAACTACTATAATCATTTAAATTGTAAATCTATACAAAGTCGCTTATTGTAAGTGTGTACTAAAAAACTACTACCTACTCACAAAACTCCCGAACGGCTGCAACAAATTGGATAATTCTACATGTGATAGAGAGATACATATAATAAAATTGTAGAAAAGTGGTGTCCAATAATGACGTTTTAGGAAGAGTTTTATAGTCTGATGGGCATTTCCTGTTGACTTACAAAAATGAAAGATCTGGAACGTCTGGAATCGTCTCGCGCATCCTGTTGTTTTCCCGTCCCCAGGCGCTTAGAATTCGACATCAGACGTTTCAGATCTTCAAATCTAATCAAATCAAATCGTTTATTTCAACTAGGCCAATTACAGGCACTCTTGAATTGTCAAAAGACATAAAATAAATGAAGTACAAAAATAGTTATGGTGCTACAGTCCCAGTCACAAGACATAAAAACTATGAAAGTACCGTACGTGCTCATTCCAAAGCGTAGATCTTTATGGAGAAGAATGAGCAAGAAACTCCATGGACACTCTTTTTCAATCGCCAAAATTATTACAGGAATTTTGTTACATCATTCATCATCAGGTGGTACATTATGTGAGAGCGATGTGGCAAGTTAATAGTGTAGGTACACAGTAAAATAAAAGACAATTCAAAATAAAGTTATTAAATTAATCATTAAAATAGACCGTGGCAGCTACGAGATGACCAGTCCCAACTGCAACTCGCCCGTTCACGAACATGACACATATATCAGCACCATTCAGCTCAACAATTTTGAAGGGAACTAAATGGTCCGACATACACGCCACCATCAGTTAGACTTTTAAGTGAGCATGACATATATACTCTCCTAACCGCCAGAGTCATTCAAGTCAATGAAAGACGTAGGTTTCTATTCGAACATAGCTCTGAAGTACATGGTACTCACACAATGCTGGCTATGACGCTATATTATAATACTAGATAAATACACTCTACTCGATTACTCTCTTCGATTTTGACGACCCCGTTGTGGCTGGCATAAGCAACAGAATCCGTGTACGAAGTCGCGGGCAGAAGCTAGTAAATACATATAAAATACACAATCGGACGGAAAATAAACTGTTTGCAAATTAATAGAGTTGAAGCTTCGATGTTTTTCCTTGCAGGCTTTTTTAACTCGAATAAATAATTTATTTCACCTCCAAAAGCGATTCTCATTCACAAAAAGACACCGCCTACTCATTCAAAACTAAAAATATGCATAAAAAATTCAGTCAAGGAATACCGGTTAACCGGTATATTCATCATACCATAATATCTGCAGATATCTTCCATAAACACAATTTTGATTCACTGTTGAACGTTACAAACAGCTATAATTATTTCTGCCCATGACACGACTGCCCACCGGAGCTTCAGAGATTCTCCATTGTTCAACGACAACCATGCCATAAATTACCTATAATAATGTACTGGTTTCGAAAGTGGTGGACATTTTAATATTGTTAACAGAAAACAAAAGCGGAACTATTAAAAATATTTGCTGTACAACTTTCGCGCCGCGAGTTGGGGATCACTCTCATTAACTTATGAGAAAACCAACTTTCAATAAATAAGCTTCTTTTTAAATAACACCAGCTCTGAAATCCTGTGTTTTAACACTTTCGAATGGCTAAAGATCAATCAACTATTCGGCATCTTAACTGACACTGCAAACTGAAAAATTAAATCTAAAAACTTGAAGTCAACAGTATCGCAAACTATTATTACGAGTAGGTATTTAACTCTTAATTAATTCGAACAGTTATTCGTGGTAAACTGGTTAAAAATACTGTTAATTTCTTTGTCATATTTTATGGTATAAATCAATTATTTGAACGATTAGGCATACTTACCTGCTTTTAACATAAGTATAAAGGCTGAAACGGCTAATATGAAAAAAAAGAACGACGCGCGACGTAAACTCTTTGATGGATAGGTAATCTAAGTTTATAGAGACGTAAAATCGTATTCAGTATCAGAAAGGGCACGCGCTCAGATAGTCTACAAACATGGAGAGACATTATGTGGCCCAGCCGGTTGCGAAATGCTTCCCGTTTTGCCTTCAACTACATTTTCCGCACGGACCTGCACGCACGCACAAAATGTTTCGCGAACCATCACTAGCCCACCGATACGATCACGAAGCGTATAGTGAATACGACGGAAATGTAATTATAGGAAAGTTTTTAATTACTACATTTAATTAGATTTTAGTTAACATTGTTTTTAGGAAACTAAGTAAACTGGCTGCTGTTGTCAAGTTAACTTGAGCTTTCATAAAACAACAATGCTAATGAGATTAACTAAGCGTACAGTCCTACGAGATTATTTGACGTTTGTCACACATTTATAGCAATTTAGACAATTAGGTACATATTGTCCATCGTGAACTTACTAGGTAAATCTATTTAGTACACTCCCAATTCAAAGATTTTATTCCTATTGTCTAATCTCAGAGGAGCATCGTGTGAAGATATCAATACGGTCGATAGGCGATACGGTATTCAGCAGTAGTAAATCCAACACTGGCTTCTAAGTTATTACACAAACGGAATTTGAAAAGCCAATTCCGTAAATATACATCATTTTAAATGGGATTAAACAGTGGATCCCAATCAACCAAAACATAATATAGTGTCGTGTTCTCCTTTCGATTTAATTTAAACTATTAATAACGGTAACGCGTAAGGTTCTCGAATGGAGACCACGCACCGGCAAGCGCAGCATAGGACGTCCACCCACTAGGTGGGCAGACGATCTTATGAAGGCCACAGGATCACGCTGGATGCAGACCGCTTACAACCGGTCCTACTGGAAGTCTAAAGGGGAGGCCTATGTTCAGCAGTGGACGTCTTACGGCTGATATGATGATGATGATGATGATTAATAACGCGGAATCAGAATATTTATCATTATATTATATCAATTATGTTTTTTAAATTTATTTATGTATAGTTTTACATCCGATTTATACATTTATACCTACCTAAAAGAAACTTCGATAAAACGGAAAATTCTTTCAGTTTCAAAGAAATAATTTTCTTAGAACTTGGGCATGTTTGGCTTTTCGCCACACAAAATAGACCACCAATAAGTATTCGTTCACTACTAAAAAGGCGGGAAGGAAAATTGCGCCCGTTATTTTTAAATTTGGTATAAAAATGATCACGCTAATCCTTCAAACGACCCTTCCACAACCTCTTTTAAATTGAGCTTTTTAATTAGTTTTAATTTGTATAAATGAAAATAAAAAACCACTTACCAGAGTCAAAACATCAGTCACTTCTAAGATCACATTTAACAAACATAATATTGTCACGCACGATCGATACGCCATTCTTACAAGTTTAACATTAATTTAACACAACAAAATAACCGCACAGTTAATTAGTTGAAGATAATAAACAAAAATGTTAAGGCTGCGCGGGCGCTGGTGAGTGGCGTTCCGCGAAGAGACAACACAAGAGTGAGCACAGGTTGTAGGTGCCTGAAGTAGGGGACCACTCAACGACCTTGACCGTCGAGGCTCACTGACTCACATACACTGATCCTGTCTTCTTATTACTCGTGAATCGATCACAACAAAAACTTAATGAGAATTATGACGGTGTGAACTCACATAATGATGCTGCAATGATACAGCGATTGCGCCCTGCTGCGCTTCGTACGAGCGACGTGCGAATGTTATTTATTTGCGCAGCGCTTAATTCTTTTTTTATTTATAGGTACAAGTTTCTGTGATTGAAATGAATGATACTCTTTTTGTTTTGATGATCTCATAGCACTATTCCGAAACCAATGCAACTTCTGAAAGCCAGAATCAACAATGGTGATTACTAGAAAAGCGCAGGAGACAATGAAAACCAAGGAAATCCCAAAAAAATTCACTGTAATAGATCCCGCAACAATCCCAAAAAAATAGCGGAGGAGCTGATAAACCGTACAATAAAAAAACCCAAAATCGGAATCGTGATTTCCACTCCTCCTTATCAAGCAGGCGATAGAAAAAGGCAAGACCAACAAGCACAAGAGGTCTTTTAATTACCACTGAGGTTATACCAGTTGCCTATAGAACCGCGAATATATTTTTAATTAATAATTACTGTCCCTGTGTTTAAATTATATCTGTAAAACCTACAAACGTGCACCAATAAGTAGGTACCGACTTACAAACTGACAGACAAACGTATCTATATTACCATGACCGACTTAACTATACCTGTTAAGTGGGTGCTCATAACTAACATTCATAGATAAAACTATGATTTGTCCTAAATTATTAACACATTAGGTGCTATGGTTAATGACTTGAACATCAGTAGATACGGCTGTGCCGCTTTACTTATCAAGTCGTTTTTAGGGTCTATGTCATACGCCTACTTATAATTTAGTCCACCAACTCCACCAGCTACCACCTTCTTATCTCAAAACTGCTACTGGGTTTTCCATCCAATTATGACATCACCGACCAGACATAAGTATTCTCCAACTGTTTTCAAATTAAGTGGGAACTTGATCTGCACATTTAACTTCATACATAATTCACGGACTCCATGAACTAAATTGCACAAGAGAAGGCTTTCCCTTTCGATGGAGAGGTAAAAGTCGACAGCAAACGTTACCTACCTCAATTGCTATTACGTGAAGATGTTGCTTTACACTAACGAGGTAATTTCTTGTTAAACTCACTGACGAACATTCCCGACAGGACACAAATCAATAGAATGAAGACAGTTAACAAAGTCATGACTAGGAATATAAGTAATTAAAATAATTGATGAATTTATCGTAGATTGCCACCGCGTCAGACGGCGGCCATTTAGTGGCATTTGCCAGCCTGGCTTGAGGAAAGCCATCCAGGTCGTTCAGGTTCAAACCATCTCTGGATTTCCAACCTATGTAGCCGACATTTCCGTCTCTTCCGAGAAGGAATTGTCATTACCTACAAATTCTGAACTCTCATAGAGAAAGACATTTGTGTCAAGAAAATCTAGATATTAGGCTAAGACGATTTTTATAAAAGCCTGTAGCGTGCTTAAACACCATTTTTTTCTTTTACATACTTGCTGTTGTTTAAAGCAGCTGTCGATTAAAATAAGTCAAGTACTTAAATGCAGTTTGATAAAAATAAATGGCGTTCAAGTTAGGCCCGACTTAGAATTCAAACAAAGAAACCTGATTTTGTTATTATAAATATTAAAGCTATGTCACACATTTAGAATTTCCTGTGTCGTGGGTACGTTTTCAAACAATATACTCACATTCTTAGAAAAAAAAATATTCCACTTGGGAATCAAACCCACAACACGAGAAGCCAAGCCTCGTTCAGCTACTGTCTACTAATCGTGTCCCTTTCGTAACTGACTTCAATAAAAAACTTTTTTAAAAAAAGGGAACCGACTTCAAAACTAAACACAAAAAAACTATAAAATAACTTTTCTTTCGGAAGTCGGTGGCTTTGTTTTTTTTTTTATTTCATTGACATATGGCCACCGACATCCGAAAGAAAAGTTATTTTATAGTTTTTTTGTGTTTAGTTTTGAAGTCGGTTCCCTTTTTTTAAAAAAGTTTTTTATTTTTCCCTTTTTAGTTGAGATAATCAACAAAAATATTCATAAAAACGGCGTCTTTGAAAATCTACAATCCTATTAAGCAAAACGGATTTATGTGAGCAACTTCACGAGATATTCACGAGATATCCATTATTGTTATATACTAAAACCTTCCCCAGAATGTAACAAATACTTTTCTGAAAACTGTATCAAAATCGGTTCAGCCAAACGCGAGATAATTGCGGACAAACATGCAATCGTCCCTTAAAATCTACGATCCAAGTAAGCAAATCGGATCCACGCGGGCAACGTCACGGGATATCTATTAGTGTTATATACTAAAACCTTCTCCAGAATGTAATGAACATTTTCCAGAAAACTGCATCAAAATCCGTTCAGCCAAACTTGAGATAATCGCGGACAAACATACATACATACATACAGGTCGAACTGAGAACCTACTTTTTTTTTTGAAGTCGGTTAAAAAAAGAGGAGGTTCTCAAATCGACTTTTTTTTAAGAAACACTAGGAATTTCTCCTGTGTCGCGGGTGCGTTTACAAACATTTATTATAAACTCACATAAACAAACCCGAAACAACTACAATGTAGATCATACTTAAATATTTGCTCCGTGCGGGTATCGAACCTGCGATAAGCAGCCAGCGACTAAATTTTTTTTATGCTTGTTTTTTTTTTATGCTCATAACCATAGGTCGGAATTAGGTAGAGTTAAGCTGCGAACATATTATCGGACGCGTCCGTCAGCCGCGGCTGAGGGACGCGGCTTAGCAGTGTGCACGGTAGTTCGGACGACAACCAGCCAGATTCTGTTCGGACGTCCGAACGCTCAAGGTCACGTCCGCGTCTTACGACCGACAGTTTGCACAGTGTAGTATTACAGTGAAACCTGGTTTAGTGAGACCTCAAGGGACCTGCAAATCTGTCTCACTTAAAGAGGTATTCCACTTGCGCAGTGTCTCAGATATCCAGGTATAAATAAATATCTGTCTCATTTACAGAGGGTTCCATTTATAGAGGTCAGAATGCAGGTTCTCTCAGTTAAAGAGGTGCGATTTATCAAATAAAATAACGTATTATGTAAACATTATACGTTAATTTTAATATTTATTAGGAATCAATAACCTCCTTTTTTTTGAAGTCGGTAAAAAAGTTACTGAATGTAATTATGTAATGTAATTTATTTTTAACATGCAGTACAAAAATGAATCAAATAAAAATGTTTTTTTTTTTTTTTATTCTGGATTATTAATAATTTGAGCCTTCGTATCGGCATTTTTCAAATAAACATCCGTATGATAGTAAAGCAAAACTAAAACTGAAGGTCATTGACGCTCAAAATTAGTTAAGTGCAGAATTTGCGGGTAGAATAAGACTAAGTAATTAAACAAACAAGACGATGTTGTCTCAGTTACAGAGGTTATTACATGTAAAATTTACTTGCTGTCTCAGTTATAGAGGTAACTATGACGATAAAATCGAAAGAACGAATCCCAGTTATAGAGGTTCGCGTCGTCCCACTAACAGAGGTAATACAGTGCCAAAGTGTTGGGACTTCAGCATGAATACCAGTTATAGAGGTTTCTCACTTATCCAGGTCCCACATAACCAGGTTTCACTGTAAATGTACTGTCTAGATAATTAATAAGCCGCGTCTCTCAGCCGCGGCTGACGGACGCGTCCGATAATTTGTTCGCAGCTTTATTCATGTACTTACTACAATTACAGGGAAAGAATAAAGTGGATATGCCCTAAATCCCGGAATTACTTTTAAATATCAGAAAAATCTTTGTGCTATAATAAATAAAAAATAAATATTTAAAAAAACAAAAAACCCGACTGCGGGGCCCCTTGGGAAGATTTGATTGGTATAATTTGAATGGGCCCCGACTGTGAGTGTGAATGAGTGAATTCTAAACTACTGGGCTTGTTTCATTCTTTTTAGTTTTTTTACGCAGTCGGGTTTTTCGTTTTTTTAAATATTTATTTTATTTTACTATTTTTAGTTTTTGTTAGCATTTATCAGTCCAAATTAAATGGAAACATATAAGTTATATATATTTTGGTAAACCGTTTTTAAAATCCTTTAATTTGATACCCCACTTGATAGAATGTGAGAGATTTAAAAAAAATATTTTTAGTTCGGAACCCTTTGCACAAGAGTTCGACTCGCACTTGGCCAGTTTTATGTACCCAGTGACACTCTCACGTTTAAGACGAATCTAACGACACCTCTCAAGTTAAAATCCATCAAGCCGTTTAGGCTGCAGAGCAACACACAGAAACATACATACATACATACACTCGAAAAACATAACCCTCCTGGCGCAGTCGGGTAAAAAAGTGTTTACTTTTTAACCGACTTCAAAAAAAAAAGCGCGGCATATTCCAGGGAGACTCTCTGTCGCCGTTGTTGTTCTGTCTGGCAATTAATCCAGTCTCATTTATCTTAAGCAAATATGAAATGAAAGGTTACAAACTTAAAGACAGCTACTGGGTCAATCATTTATTGTACATGGATGACTTAAAGATATACGCCAACAATAAAAATAATTTGAAAACTTTACTAGAAAGTGTAGAAATATTCACAAAAGACATAGGTATGAGTTTCGGTTTGAATAAATGTAATACAATACACATTGAAGCAGGATATAGAAAAAATACAATAGGAGAAGGACATATACTACTAAGCGGAGAAGCATTTGAACAACTAGGAATAGATAGTACATATAAATATTTAGGAATACACGAATCAGGGAAAATAGAACATAGCAAGATTAGGGAACAGGTTACTAAAGAATATTTTAAGAGAACTAAAAAGCTACTGCATACACATTTGAATTCGCGAAATATCATTAAAGGGATAAATACCTATGCAATACCAGTTCTGTTGTACTCATTTGGAATAATTAATTATAAGAATAGTGATCTAAAAGCGATAGATACAAAAACTAGGAAACTATTGTCAATTAAAAAAGCACACCGACAAAAAGCAGATACAGAAAGATTGTACTTACCTATAATAGAGGGGGGTAGGGGGTTAATTAATGTAGAAGATATGTTTAAAACACAGATACTTAAATATAAACAATATTTAGATAGAGAATATGACGATTTAATTAAAATTATAGTACAGCATGATAAAATTAGGAATAAATATTCAATATTCAAAGAAGCACGAGAAATAGAAAGAGAACTACAACTACCGCTAAATAATACATATACCGATAAAGAAATTAAACAAGCAATAGTCAAGAAGCATAATGACAAATGGCGCAATAAGCAACTACATGGACAGTTTCCGAAAGCAGTTTTGGACCAAACTAACATAGATAAAGAAAACTCTTTTAAATGGATAAAAAAACAACAAGTATCACCCTCCATAGAATCTGCAACATTCGCCATACAGGACCAAGCTGTTATGACACGCCAGCATCAGCGCGACATTCTAAAAGCAAACATTGATGGTAAATGCCGCCTATGCGACAGCAAAGATGAAACAACGCAACATATTATATCGGGGTGCGAAAAGTTAGCGGGCGCCTACTATGTCAAGCGACATAATAGCTTGGTTCAGTATGTGCATTGGTGTCTGGCAAAGAAACATAACTTTGAAGTATCGAATCTGTGGTGGAAAGAAATATTAACACAGCCACAAGTTAGAGAAAATGAACAGGCTAAACTCATTTGGGAAATACCCATACAGACAGACATAACTGTTACGCACAATAGACCAGACTTGATATATGTTGATAAAACCAATAATATAACCACTTGATAGACATTTCTGTACCTTCAGATTACAATATAGGAGCCAAAGAAATAGAAAAGCTAAGCAAATACCACGTATTAAAGACCGAGATTCGACGCCTATGGAACTCGCAAACCACTGTGATCCCAGTAGTAGTGGGAGCGACCGGAATAATAAGCAAAAGCTTACAAAGATACATAGACCAATTAAACGCAACAATAGACATAACAATCTTGCAAAAACAAGCAGCCATACACACAACAATCATACTAACTAAAGTACTGGGAAACACGGTGTTTGTGAACAGCGCATCAAACTCACAGGAGTCCACGCCAGACACACAGCAAACATCACACACGTCATTAGCAGACACACAACAAACATCACTCGTAACAACCTCACAGCAATCATCTAACACACAGCATTCATCTACCTTATACACATCAAACACACAAAATCAGCCATCAACTAGCACAAACAATAGACGAAGAAGAGGAAGGAGAAACTACAGGTAGTGGGGAAATGGATATCTTTTTTCTTGCGGGATGCGAGACGGGATATCTATTCAACCGACCGACACAAGGTCGAGTATCGAAAGATCGAAAAAGAAAAATAATAACCTACAAAGATACATAGACCAATTAAACGCAACAATAGACATAACAATCTTGCAAAAACAAGCAGCCATACACACAACTATCATACTAACTAAAGTACTGGGAAACACGGTGTTTGTGAACAGCGCATCAAACTCACAGGAGTCCACGCCAGACACACAGCAAACATCACACACGTCACTAGCAGGCACACAACAAACATCACTCGTAACAACCTCACAGCAATCATCTATCACACAGCATTCATCTACCTCATACACATCAAACACACAAAATCAGCCATCAACTAGCACAAACAATAGACGAAGAAGAGGAAGAAGAAACTACAGGTAGTGGGGAAATGGATATCTTTTTTCTTGCGGGATGCGGGACGGGATATCTATTCAACCGACAGACACAAGGTCGAGTATCGAAAGATCGAAAAAGTAATATAATATAATATAATATAATATATGCCCCCTACAAGTCTAACTTCACGTCCGGCCATAACATCTAGGCCACGTGGGGGGCGGACATCAGCGCTTTTTAGCAAAACATACTCACTGATGGCAAACGAAGCACTAGCACTACCTTCAATATGGAGAGAATCAATAATAGTACACGTATAGGGCCGCTGCCCGGGGGTGAGCGCCGGGGCACGTCTAGAGCTGACGCTGGACGTGACAGCATACGGGCCGTCAGCGGCTCTCTGCTGAACAGGCGGGCGGGAGTCGGGGAACCCGAAGATATTACAGCCGAACAACGGGGTGGGGTAGGAACAGATGATGCTTTGCAAAGTGGGGCTTCCACGCCTATTGAACACTCTGCCGGCTCATCTGGGGAGACCATTCAAGAAATTAGTGACGATAGACGGAGAAAATGGTCAACAGAGGAATTGAGGGAGTTAATGTATTGTTTCTTCAAAGCAAAATCCGAAGGTCCAGGTTATATTAACAGACTATACACATTATTTACAGACAGAAATCCGAACAATCCAAAGATCCACAAATTTAACGGCAATACACTATCAAACCAAGCACGTAGAATAATTAAACAAAATGTAATATCACAAGAACTACTCAACCGTATAAGAGATGAAGCTGAGGGTAGGTTAACAGAAAACACTTTTAACACAAATGACACGACAGAACTAAACTTAGCAACAGACCAGTACAATACACAACATAACATAAGGGATACAACAGAAACAAATCCAGGAACTTCCACATCTCAAACACAAAACAATTTGAACACAAATACACAAACTACAATGGAACAAACAGAATTAAGAGACGAACTTACTAGAAATATAATAGTAAATGAAGATCAAGATCCATTAATATTGAACTTTTTACAAGTATTAGCTGAAACTAGAGAAACGCTAATAAAAGATAGACACTCATTACCCAAAGCAAAAATAAATAGGCATTTTTTACAAAACCTACATAAACTCAACAATTATTTACCAAATTTATTAGTGACTGCAAATACTCTTACAGAATTAAATAATATAATTTATGCTACTGCCAAAACATTAATAACGAACAATAAGCAAATACCGTTTATAACTAAAAATACAATTAAACCAAAAACAGAGCCACCTTGGAAGAAAAGAATAAAAAATAGGATAGAAAAAATTAGAAAAGAACTAGGTCAGATTGTAGAAATAGGAAGAGGCATAAATACTCGTAGAATGTACAATGTAAAAACTAAGTTATACAGTAAATACAATATACAAAGTGAAAATGAACGAAACAACACTGAAGAGATATTGAAGCAAAAGATTAAAGCACTCGCTGGTAGAATTAAAAGATATGAGGAAATCAGCAATAGAAAAGAACAAAACAGGTTATTTTATGAAAATGAACACAGATTATATAGAAGCTTAGGTAAATCTAGCACCACTAATGACATAAAACTACCCAGTAAAGATAGTGTAGAAGAATTTTGGAAATCGATACTGTCTAAGCCCATGCAATACAATAAAGACGCAAAATGGATAGAGGAAATAGAAGTCTCTTCAGACAATATAATCACAGAAGAATCACAAGAAATTACAGAAGAGCAAGTTAAAACAGCCATTAGGAAATTGCATACCTGGAAGACACCAGGAATTGACAAAATACATAATTATTATCTAAAATATCTCACTACTACACATAAATATTTAGCTTCAATATTCACAAAGATTATAGGGGGCAGAGAGCAATTAGAAGATTGGTTTACTACGGGACAGGTTATTCTAATTCCAAAAAATGAAAACACTGAAGATGCTAAAAACTGGAGACCAATAGCTTGTTTACCTAGCATTTACAAATTATTAACGTCTGTACTAGCCAACCAACTGTATAAACATTGTCAGGAGAACAACATCATGGCGATAGAACAGAGAGGGTGCCGTCGCGGAGCCCGAGGTTGTAAGGATCACCTCATGGTCAACAAGGCAATTTTAGAGGACGCACATCAGAACCAAAAGAATTTGAGCATGGCATGGATAGATTATCAAAAGGCATTCGATAGTGTGTCCCACGAATGGCTTCTGAGAATCTTAGATATTTACAAATGTCCACCCATGATCAAGGCTTTCCTTAAATTATCTATGCCCACATGGAAAGTGATCATGTCAGCTCGCGGAACCAATGAGTGTTTAACAACTGAACCGATTTCCATCAAACGCGGCATATTCCAGGGAGACTCTCTGTCGCCGTTGTTGTTCTGTCTGGCAATTAATCCAGTCTCATTTATCTTAAGCAAATATGAAATGAAAGGTTACAAACTTAAAGACAGCTACTGGGTCAATCATTTATTGTACATGGATGACTTAAAGATATACGCCAACAATAAAAATAATTTAAAAACTTTGCTAGAGAGTGTAGAAATATTCACAAAAGACATAGGTATGAGTTTCGGTTTGAACAAATGTAATACAATACACATTGAAGCAGGATATAGGAAAAATACAATAGGAGAAGGACACATACTACTAAGCGGAGAAGCATTTGAACAACTAGGAATAGATAGTACATATAAATATTTAGGCATACACGAATCAGGGAAAATAGAACATAGCAAGATTAGGGAACAGGTTACTAAAGAATATTTTAAGAGAACTAAAAAGCTACTGCATACACATTTGAATTCGCGAAATATCATTAAAGGGATAAATACCTATGCAATACCAGTTCTGTTGTACTCATTTGGAATAATTAATTATAAGAATAGTGATCTAAAAGCGATAGATACAAAAACTAGGAAACTATTGTCAATTAAAAAAGCACACCGACAAAAAGCAGATACAGAAAGATTGTACTTACCTATAATAGAGGGGGGTAGGGGGTTAATTAATGTAGAAGATATGTATAAAACACAGATACTTAAATATAAACAATATTTAGATAGAGAATATGACGATTTAATTAAAATTATAGTACAGCATGATAAAATTAGGAATAAATATTCAATATTCAAAGAAGCACGAGAAATAGAAAGAGAACTACAACTACCACTAAATAATACACACATCAAAAGTGTCTAGGGATCAACATATATTTTTGCAATAACTTTTCTCCTGATTGATATTAATTAAAATGTTCTTTAAGGATTCATCAAATAAAGTGTTATCGTTTGTCACAGTAACGATAAACCAAGTCACCTTTGTATTCATAAAGAAATTTGCCATTTTCCTAATAAAGGGATTTTTGACATTTGAACCACTAACATTAAAGTTCGAAAAAAAGACTGAAATAACAGTTTTCTTTAAAATTTTATTGGGTAACTTAAACAATTAATAATCCGTGTTTCTACCGCGAACACTAACAACACAAGAACATCGGTTTGGCATACTCAAAATGAGTTCATCCAAATCACGCTGTGGAATGGCCGCCCATGTTCGTTGCAACAACAAAAAAAGGTCTTCTTGCGACTGGATACCCTCCATATTCTGCAGAGCTCTTCTCTGTAGCATATCCCATGCATGCTCAATCGGGTTCAAGTCTGGCGACTGAGCAGGCCAGGGCAGGACATTGATGTTAGCTGCGGCGAGAGTCTACACCGCAAGAGTTGTAAGACGTCTTACAACTCTTGCGGTGTGCGGTCGTGCATTATCATGCATTAACTGAAATAAGGGACCGATTTGCACTTGTAGAGGAACGATGACGTCTGATACAATCGTCTCAGCATAAATTTGAGCGTTGAGGTTGCCTCTGATCCAAATCAACTCAGTTCTTCCGCCGATCCAAATACCCGCCCATACCATGATGGTTCCACCACTATAAGGATGGACTTCCTGGCAGGATTTTAATCGTTGTTGGCGTCCAGGGGTTCTCCAGTGTCGTATAGGTACGTCTTGTATCCGGTCTCATACCAAAACGAGACTCATCAGAAAAGCACACGAAACGCCATTGTTCTTCTGCCCAATTTCTGTGTTCAAGAGCCCATTGATATCGAATCCTACGATTGTGCATTGCTATAGGTGGTACCCGTAGCGGTCTTCGGGAATGAAGGTTCACTTCATGCAAGCGGTTTCTGACTGTTTGGTCGCTAATTAAGTTCCCTGAAGAGTGATGAAGCCTCACGGCTAACATCATGGCGGTTATTGTTGGAGCTCTTCGAGTTAAGATTTGAATGTATCGGTCTTGTCTCCGTGTGGTGCAGCGATACCGTCCTCCATGGCGCTCAGCCACGGTACCAGTGCTTCGGTAACGTGTCCAAATTCGACTGATAACACTCTGACTTGTATTCAGAGCTAAAGCCACAGTACGTTGCCGGGAACCAGCTTCTATCATTCCCACGGCTCTGAGCATTTCTTCCCTGCTTAAATGACGTCGCCGCTCCATAATAACGTTGGTTTTAATCAGTAGTAGGGAAACAGTAGCACTAATAATGTCTTCAATGCGTTGTATGTTTTTATAGGGAAAATATTGACAGCTGATTTTCATCTTTTACTCGAATTTGATTTACAGTTCCTGATTCAAATTATGAAATGCACCAAAAAGGATCCATATAAATTTATAAAATTATAAATTTATTACAAAGCCACATCTCAATCTCAAGAAATCCGCATAAAAATGCTTGATCCCTAGACATTTTTGATGTGTGTACATATACCGATAAAGAAATTAAACAAGCAATAGTCAAGAAGCATAATGACAAATGGCGCAATAAGCAACTACATGGACAGTTTCCGAAAGCAGTTTTGGACCAAACTAACATAGATAAGGAAAATTCTTTTAAATGGATAAAAAAACAACAAGTATCACCCTCCATAGAATCTGCAACATTCGCCATACAGGACCAAGCTGTTATGACACGCCAGCATCAGCGCGACATTCTAAAAGCAAACATTGATGGTAAATGCCGCCTATGCGACAGCAAAGATGAAACAACGCAACATATTATATCGGGGTGCGAAAAGTTAGCAGGCGCCTACTATGTCAAGCGACATAATAGCTTGGTTCAGTATGTGCATTGGTGTCTGGCAAAGAAACATAACTTTGAAGTATCGAATCTGTGGTGGAAAGAAACATTAACACAGCCACAAGTGAGAGAAAATGAACAGGCTAAACTCATGTGGGAAATACCGATACAGACAGATATAACTGTAACGCACAATAGACCAGACTTGATATATGTTGATAAAACCAATAATATAACCCACTTGATAGACATTTCTGTACCTTCAGATTACAATATAGGAGCCAAAGAAATAGAAAAGCTAAGCAAATACCACGTATTAAAGACCGAGATTCGACGCCTATGGAACACGCAAACCACTGTGATCCCAGTAGTAGTGGGAGCGACCGGAATAATAAGCAAAAGCTTACAAAGATACATAGACCAATTAAACGCAACAATAGACATAACAATCTTGCAAAAACAAGCAGCCATACACACAACTATCATACTAACTAAAGTACTGGGAAACACGGTGTTTGTGAACAGCGCATCAAACTCACAGGAGTCCACGCCAGACACACAGCAAACATCACACACGTCACTAGCAGGCACACAACAAACATCACTCGTAACAACCTCACAGCAATCATCTAACACACAGCATTCATCTACCTTATACACATCAAACACGCAAAATCAGCCATCAACTAGCACAAACAATAGACGAAGAAGAGGAAGGAGAAGCTACAGGTAGTGGGGAAATGGATATCTTTTTTTCTTGCGGGATGCGGGACGGGATATCTATTCAACCGACCGACACAAGGTCGAGTATCGAAAGATCGAAAAAGAACAATAATATAATATAATATAATATAATATAATATAAACACTGAAGATGCTAAAAACTGGAGACCAATAGCTTGTTTACCTAGCATTTACAAATTATTAACGTCTGTACTAGCCAACCAACTGTATAAACATTGTCAGGAGAACAACATCATGGCGATAGAACAGAGAGGGTGCCGTCGCGGAGCCCGAGGTTGTAAGGATCACCTCATGGTCAACAAGGCAATTTTAGAGGACGCACATCAGAACCAAAAGAATTTGAGCATGGCATGGATAGATTATCAAAAGGCATTCGATAGTGTGTCCCACGAATGGCTTCTGAGAATCTTAGATATTTACAAATGTCCACCCATGATCAAGGCTTTCCTTAAATTATCTATGCCCACATGGAAAGTGATCATGTCAGCTCGCGGAACCAATGAGTGTTTAACAACTGAACCGATTTCCATCAAACGCGGCATATTCCAGGGAGACTCTCTGTCGCCGTTGTTGTTCTGTCTGGCAATTAATCCAGTCTCATTTATCTTAAGCAAATATGAAATGAAAGGTTACAAACTTAAAGACAGCTACTGGGTCAATCATTTATTGTACATGGATGACTTAAAGATATACGCCAACAATAAAAATAATTTAAAAACTTTGCTAGAGAGTGTAGAAATATTCACAAAAGACATAGGTATGAGTTTCGGTTTGAACAAATGTAATACAATACACATTGAAGCAGGATATAGGAAAAATACAATAGGAGAAGGACACATACTACTAAGCGGAGAAGCATTTGAACAACTAGGAATAGATAGTACATATAAATATTTAGGAATACACGAATCAGGGAAAATAGAACATAGCAAGATTAGGGAACAGGTTACTAAAGAATATTTTAAGAGAACTAAAAAGCTACTGCATACACATTTGAATTCGCGAAATATCATTAAAGGGATAAATACCTATGCAATACCAGTTCTATTGTACTCATTTGGAATAATTAATTATAAGAATAGTGATCTAAAAGCGATAGATACGAAAACTAGGAAACTACTATCAATTAAAAAAGCACACCGACAAAAAGCAGATACAGAAAGATTGTACTTACCTATAATAGAGGGGGGAAGGGGGTTAATTAATGTAGAAAATATGTATAAAACACAGATACTTAAATATAAACAATATTTAGATAGGGAATATGACGATTTAATTAAAATTATAGTACAACATGATAAAATTAGGAATAAATATTCAATATTCAAAGAAGCACGAGAAATAGAAAGAGAACTACAACTACCACAAAATAATACATATACCGATAAAGAAATTAAACAAGCAATAGTCAAGAAGCATAATGATAAATGGCGCAATAAGCAACTACATGGACAGTTTCCGAAAGCAGTTTTGGACCAAACTAACATAGATAAGGAAAACTCTTTTAAATGGATAAAAAAACAGCAAGTATCACCCTCCATAGAATCAGCAATATTTGCCATACAGGACCAAGCTGTTATGACACGCCAGCATCAGCGCGACATTCTAAAAGCAAACATTGATGGTAAATGCCGCCTATGCGACAGCAAAGATGAAACCACACAACATATTATATCGGGGTGCGAAAAGTTAGCGGGTGCCTACTATGTCAAGCGACATAATAGCTTGGTTCAGTATGTACATTGGTGTCTGGCAAAGAAACATAACTTTGAAGTATCGAATCTGTGGTGGAAAGAAACACTGACACAGCCACAAGTTAGAGAAAATGAACAGGCTAAACTCATGTGGGAAATACCGATACAGACAGATATTACTGTAACGCACAATAGACCAGACTTGATATATGTAGATAAAACCAATAATATAACCCACTTAATAGACATTTCTGTACCGTCAGATTACAATATAGGAGCCAAAGAAATAGAAAAGCTAAGCAAATACCACGTATTAAAGACCGAGATTCGACGCCTATGGGACACGCAAACCACTGTGATCCCAGTAGTAGTGGGAGCGACCGGAATAATAAGCAAAAGCCTACAAAGATACATAGACCAATTAAACGCAACAATAGACATAACAATCTTGCAAAAGCAAGCAGCCATACACACAACTATCATCTATCTTCTTCTATACTTATAATAAATCTGTAGAGAGGTCGATTCTGTACATGAAATATACTTCCAAAATAACTATCAGGGGGTCATTAGGGATCGATACTGGTGCCAAAAATGCAATCAGTAAAATTATTGTCTGTCTGTCTGTCTGTCTGTCTGTCTGTCTGTCTGTCTGTCTGTATAACCGTTATAGAAACAAAAACTACTCGACGGATTTTGACGAAACTTGGTACAATTATTTTTCATACTCCTGGGCTGGTTATAGGATACTTTTCATCACGCTACAATCAATAGGAGCAGAGCAGTGAAGGGAAATGTTAACAAAACGGGAGAAGTTACTCCATGCACGCTAATCTTCGGAACTACTGAGCGGATTTGTTTTTTTTTTTTTTTTTTTGTTATATAGCTATTAAATCTGGGCAACATATAGGCTATAATTTGTCTTGGAAACTTGAACACCTGATGCAGAACTGCAATAGATCAGCTAAACTATAAGAGATACAAAAATAGCGCCATAGCAAAAATTGTTCCACGTGATGAGCATTTTCTGCTGAGAGAATAAATTTGAAGATATGGAACACCTGATGTGGAACTCCAAGAGCCCAGCTACACTATTACATAATTATACAGTAATGAAGTCTTAGCAAGAGTTGTTCAGGCTGATGAGTACTCCCTGTTGTCGTATAAAAATTGAAGATCTGGAACACCTGATGTTGAACTCCAAGAGCCCAGCTACACTATTACATATAATTATAGGAATCGCGTCTTAGCAAGAGTTGTTTAGTCTGATGGGCATTTCCTGTTGACTTACTTTTGTAAGAAAACTGGAACGTCTGGAATATACGCATCCCGTTGGTTTCCCGTCCCAGGCTCTAAGAATTCGACATCAGACGTTTCAGATCTTCGATTTTGACGACCCCGTTGCCGCTGGCATAAGCAACAGGATCCGCGTACGAAGTCGCTGGCAGAAGCTAGTACTAACTAAAGTACTGGGAAACACGGTGTTTGTGAACAGCGCATCAAACTCACAGGAGTCCACGCCAGACACACAGCAAACATCACACACGTCACTAGCAGGCACACAACAAACATCACTCGTAACAACCTCACAGCAATCATCTATCACACAGCATTCATCTACCTCATACACATCAAACACACAAAATCAGCCATCAACTAGCACAAACAATAGACGAAGAAGAGGAAGAAGAAACTACAGGTAGTGGGGAAATGGATATCTTTTTTCTTGCAGGATGCGGGACGGGATATCTATTCAACCGACCGACACAAGGTCGAGTATCGAAAGATCGAAAAAGAAAAATAATATAATATCTTCTATACTTATAATAAATCTGTAGAGAGGTCAATTCTGTACATGAAATATATTTCCAAAATAACTATCAGGGGGTGATTAGGGATCGATACTGATGCCAAAAATGCAATTAATAAAATTATTGTCTGTCTGTCGGTCTGTCTGTCTGTCTGTCTGTCTGTCTGTCTGTATAACCGTTATAGAAACAAAAACTACTCGACGGATTTTGACAAAACTTGGTACAATTATTTTTCATACTCCTGCGCTGGTTATAGTATACTTTTCATCACGCTACAATCAATAGGAGCAGAGCAGTGAAGGGAAATGTTAGGAAAATGAGAGAAGTTACTCCATACACGCTAATCTTCGGAACTACTGAACGGATTTGATTGTTTTTTTTTTGTTGTATTAAGTCTGGGCAACATATAGGCTATAATTTATCTTGGAAACTTGAACACCTGATGCAGAACTGCAATAGATCAGCTAAACTATAAGAGATACAAAAATTACACCATAGCAAAAATTGTTCAACGTGATGAGCATTTTCTGCTGAGAAAATAAATTTGAAGATATGGAACAACTGATGTGGAATTCCAAGAGCCCAGCTACACTATAACATATATATGAATAACATCTTAGCAAGAGTTGTTTAGTCTGATGGGCATTTCCTGTTGACTTACAAAAATGAAAAATCTGGAACGTCTGGAAGCGTCATGCGCGTCCCGTTGTTTTCCCGTCCCCAGGCTCGAAGAATTCGACATCAGACGTTTCAGATCTTCGATTTTGACGACCCCATTGTCGCTGGCATAAGCAACAGGATCCGCGTACGAAGTCGCTGGCAGAAGCTAGTAATATAATATAATATAAATATTCCACAACTATCACACAACGCCATCTAGTCTCAAGCTAAGCAGAGCTTGTGTTATGGGTACTAGACAACTGATAAACATACTTATATATTTCTACATACATACATATTATAGATAAATTACACCCAGACACAGAACAAATGATCGTGCTCATCACGCAAACATTTGTCCTGGGTGGGAATCGAACCCACGACCTCCAGCATAGCAGACAAGGTCACTAACCACTAGACCAACAGGCCTGACAATGTGCGACCTCTTTACTTTTGAAAGTCTTATGTCATGTTACTTTGTTTTTAACCCTTGGGGTGCCTGGTGGGTCTGATAGACCCATCACTTTAAAGAATCGTCAATATTCAAATTCGTAACTACCGCCGCTGTGTGCCTGAGTAGCTTCGTGATACAGACTAGCGGCTAGAAGCCGCCCCTCCCGCAGTCCGCAACGCGCACGCGTTCGAGTAAGCCCCTTCGTACACTAGGCGACGCAATTCTCCGATACCTTACGATTTTGGTATTCACTGACGCGTGCTTGTGTTCGAACCTCTATGGCAACGACGATATAATACTAGACTCCTAATAACAGGCGACCGATGTCTGCCAACACATTAGGCAAAAAAGTCATATATTCGTCTCATTTCGACCAATCCTGTGAGCCGTAAACATACGTTGAGACAGCACAGACCTTGAGTTAGCCAATCACAACGCAGTACCCCGTCCCTCTCGCTTACGTAGTACCTTAGCAACTTGGCAGAATAGTTTGTGTTCTTTAGATCGTGCAATGCGTAGTCTAGTAATATATAGTCGTTGATTCTGGATGCGCGGCCATGCCGGCGCCGTGCCGTTGCCGGGCCGGTTAGGAACCGGTGCAGTGGAAAAACGAAGCCCCGGCGCCGGTGCCGGTGCACGGCCAGGCCGGTGCCGTGCCGGTGCCGTGCCGGTGCCGTGCCGTCTAATGGAAAAACGCCCATTACCTATTAATAAATTCCGCATCGCGTGACAAAAGGTAAATAATTTCACAAGGTTTAATGTACCTATATTTTAGAAAGTATTAAATATTCAGAAAATTTCAATATTCAGAATAATTCAGCTCCATTGCCCGCCCCCCTTCATAAGCTGGCGACGCCCTTGCTCGTAGCATAGCTGCAAAGCACATCTCTGGTGGAAAGACACCCTTTTAAAAGGGTAAAATAAAAAACTTTTTTCCAATGAAAACTAACCGCTTTCAAAAACCACCACAAAAAGTGTAAAATAACATAATTATAATCTTTCTGAACTCAGTGGCAAAAATTAATTAACAAAAATGCATTGTAGCCACATGGCGCCGTGCGGTGTGCTCCGGCGCGGCGGCGGCGCCGCGCCGCGCGCGCGTCGGAATCGAGACGAGGCGGGGAGGGGTGTAGCAGAGCGGAGCCGGAGCGGCGCCGCTCGCAGTTGTTTTTATGGGATCCCTTCTATTCGCATAATGTTCTTTGTCCTAATATACTTCGGCATAACGATTTTGGCACAATTTGTTTAGGCATAATAATACTTCGGCATAATTTTTTTAGGCATACATCTTACATTCGCATAATCATCCTAAAGACTAATTTGTTTCGGCATAAATTTTATTCGCTTAGCGTTAGTAGGCCTAATGACTATTAGCATAACGTTAGTAGGCCTAATGACTATTAGCATAACGTTAATAGGCCTAATGACTATTAGCATAACGTTAGTACGCCTAATGACTGTTAGCATAATAATATTTAGGCATACAATTAATACTTTCTAAATTAATACGTTTCTGTAACAATTACATAATATGTTAATTAAAAATTGAATATGATGTGCAACAAAAGTTAGTGACAGAACCGAATTGCTGCAAAACCGACTCCACGTAGTCTTGTTTGTCCTACCCCTAGAGTGTAATTTAAAATCGCGTAGGCGCGTGGGGCCGCCGGAGGCCCGCAGCGCCGGAGCCGTGACAGAAAACCTTGCCTGCTGCATGTTGCATGCTCGCTTGAATGCTGCATGCTGCATGCTCGCTTGAATGCTGCATGCTGCATGCTTGCTTGTTTGCTGCATGCTTGCTTGCATGCTTGCATGCTTGCATGCTTGCATGCTTGCATGCTTGTTTGTTTGCATGCTTGCTTGCTTGCATGCTGTATGCCTTTATAAGTAATGTTTTAATATCATTATGCGTAAATAAATTTATGCTTTAGGATATTATGCTTAAAAAAGTTATGCTTTAGAACTTTATGCTTAGTAAATTTATGCTTTAAGATATTATGCTTAAAAAAGTTATGCTTTAGAACATTATGCTTAATAAATTTATGCTTTAGAATATTATGCTTAATCATTATTATGCTTAGAGAAATTATGCTTAAAAAATTATGCGTAAGCTATTATGCGTAATTATATTATGCGAAAATATAATTATGCCATACAAAATTATGCTAAGTTATATTAGGTCTTAAAATTTTATGCAAATGGATAGGGAACCGTTTTTATTACAGACTGTCGTACGTAGCGATGGGCAACCCCTCATTTTACCGCCGCTGCGGCGCCGCCGCGGCTCCGTAGAACGTTGCGACGCCGCTCTGCCCGTGTGGTCGCCAGCGCGGCGAAATGGCTTGCGGCGCGGCGCCGCGCCGCCCGTGTGGTTTGGCTCTGAGTTGAGAGGAATGGACTGCCAGAGTGTACGAATTTACTAACTAATAACCACCCTGTTCCTTCGTCTCCCCTTTACGTCCTTGGACCGCAGCAAATAAATTGTTAGAAATTAATTATGTGATAATATTTCTAGACTTTTTATTTAGGTAGATACACTACATAGCAGCATGATGTCACACGGTGAATACCAGTATGTTTCAAAATGATTAATACAACAAGCATTATAAACACAGAAAACATAAGTGCCAAAACTTTGGCCAAAACCACGGACTAAGTAGAGAGTATACACTGCCAAAACTCGGCTAAACTGAACGCCCCTAAGCGTCAGTTCACACCGAGACGCGACGCGAAGCGACGTGACGCAACGATACTTCAAATTTGTATCTTTTCTTGTAGTAAACAAAGTCAGATTTTGAACGACGTGCGCGGCGCCGCGCTGCGCAGCGCGGCGTCGAGCTGCGTTGCGAAAGGTGTATCTTTTGTTTTTTAAAATAGAGTTACATTTTGAATAACTCTATTGAAATATGCGCGCAGCGTCACGTCTCGGTCTGAGCTGACCGTGAATACAATCTACTATATGACTGAACACAGTTCCACGGGGAAATATTATGACAACCATGACAACGAAATGTGTCTAAATGGGGATGGCAACTCAAAGCTAATCGTAGATGGCGCTGCGATAGTTGGTCCCTACGTCAGATTACTGTCTACCTTTTACAAAAAACAAACAAGATTTATTGTTATTAAAATTGAGTATAAATACAAAACAAATATGGAAAATTATTCGTCAATGCAAGTGCATATACTAAAAGAAGAATTAAGACGCCGCGGTGCATCTACAAGAGGAAAAAAGTGATTTAATTGAGTGGTAATACATTTGATTTTACCGTAATAAATCCACAATTACTTGTAGTAGAGGTTTCAATTTTTGAGTTTAGGTATGTTTTACCTGTCCTCTCCTATATCAAGAATATAATGCTGCTTCTGACTTTCTATTTTGATAAAATATCATAATGTTATAAGTCAGTAATTTTACCCCTTTTTTCTATATAAATTCGAGAAATATCACAATATATTTAATTTCTTAACACCACAACTATCACAAAACTCGGTCCAGGTGATAATTCTTCCGCCAGACGAACCATTTCATGATTTATAGAGCGATGCAATACTGGTACTTAACCTCCAATAGAAAAGTAGATATTATTTTGAAAAGTGTATTCGATTGTTTAGTTATGGTATAATCATAGAATTTCATTAATAAACTCAACTAACGGCCTATCTCGGCTTCGCAAGGCTGAATATTTGTTTATTATATAGCTTTTCCTTAGTTATAATTCAATTTTTGTTCTTAAGGCAGTCACAGCAACTACACATTATTTCTTGATAGTGTGAATTGTCGGAAATTTGTATGTTCCATCATTTTTACAGCTTTTTACATAACATCTAGTCATTTTACATCAATAAATCGTTTTTTTTTCAGAAAATGCCTTTGATTTGATAGTTCTTTTGGGACCAACCTGTCATTTGTCACTTTGACACTTGCCTTCCCCATTGACATTGACATTAAATTCGTTCTGAAATTGAAATTCCTATTTTTACTATTGAGATAAAAATATATTACGCAATGAGATTTTTGTTACCTTGCTATAAATAAAGTTAATAAACTAATATCGACCATTATTTTTATATTTTTAATAAATAACAAAAAATAAAAAACTACAATCTATCTGATTTTTTAATATTTTTTGTCGGGGAATCACAGTATAACTTGCCTAGAATGACACGTGAATGACACTTGTGAGTTGACTTTTCTGCAATGTTGCTAGAAAGTGAATTATTTTCCCTTATTTTGGGAAAATATTGTGTTAGAGGTTTTTTTTTTTTTTGGGAAGCAAAATGAAAACTTTGTTTTTAAGAGCAAACAAAACATTCAAATAATACGTCCTGTATTTCAGGTAGATAAAATGGAGATTCACGGTAGCTGTTTAATAGTCAATGTTGTTTGTGTCATTCTTAGAGACACTGTATAGAAGAAATGTATATATAAGCTAAGTTGGATAATTCTATCGTCCAAAACACTAAAGAAAAAGAAGAATGATGCTTTTTTTTTTTCATTAGGTATAATATTATTTTAATGATAAAAAAAACGTGCGTAATTCAAAAATTTAGAAAAACTGGACAGCGTAGTTACAGCAAACGTTCAATAATAACTGAAAACAAAAAAAAAACTAGTCTAGTCTAGAAGAGAATAAAATAACAGTCAGGATTCATCTTTTTAAAGATTTTTTTCATGAAAATATTGAATTATGCTGAAAAGTCAAAAACTCTATTATGGATCTAGCAACCCTGCAATTCGCCATTTCCGAACACAATACCCGGTACCGATGTTCATTCTTGTCAAGTCAAAATATTCATCAAAATATCTTTGCTTACTGCAGAATAAACGGCTTTTAATAATCATTTGAATGTCTAAAATAAGCGAAAATGATTTCTCTGACTTCAAGGTACTCTTTTCTTGCCGATACTCAGATACAGGCGTAAAGTTATTGTATTAAAAAACGTGCAATATGTTTTAGGTACCACCGATCTTCGAAGATCTTGATGAAAAGATAAAGGAATACCTTCTGAAACCGGAAAGACTTCCAATACATCAATGGGAACGGTCGCAAACCCACTGGCATCGAGTACCGAACATAGATTCTTTATTTATTCATGATGACGACCAGTTGGGACCAGATACCACACTTGAGGTAATACTTACGTAGCTTTTTTAGACAGCTGATTGTGAGGAGTGTTAGATTTAACTTACCTATCAGTGAAGAAAGCCAGGATTTTGTAAAATATTTTATTCTTATGGGATCAACATAAACCAAAACAATGTGAATCAAACATGTGATTGTACAGTCTAGTTCTCAAATATGAACCTTATCTAGCCTGAATAAGGTTCAAAAGTATATAGATATTTGAGTTTATTCGTGACAAACTTATGTCTTTACAACAATAGTGTTGATTAGGTAGACCTACACAGTTACATGTGTAATTATTAACATCTTAATTCCAAACCAGGTGGTCCGAGACCCAAACACAGGTGAGAGAATAGGTTTGATAGAAGTAAATATACCGGTAGAAGATGATGAGGACAGTCTCTCAATGTCCCGGGCTCCTCTGCCCCCGAGCATGGCAACCAGAGGGACAAACAGCCAAAGTCCCTTCCTGCCAGCGGGTTTTGAGGAAGAGCTGCAGAAAATGCTGGCTGAAGCTGCCAAAGAAGTCAACCTTGATCTGGATAATGAAGAGCCTGGAAAATTCTTAGGAGAAGGTAGGAATATACTAGATATTTTATAAATGTTATATGCATCCATCGGAAATTTCAAAGATTTTCTATGGAAAGAAAAATTCGAACTGTGAGTAGGATGAATATTATCACAATCTAGTTGAAAAGTATTGTTTTCCTCCTAGTTACTTGAAACATGTACATTTGCACAAAATATTTCATAAATCATGTTTTTTCAGACATTCTACACACAGCACCTGGATCTAATCACACGGTACTGTTTGCTGAGGATGGCTGCACTCTGCTCAACGCACCCAAGGAGTTTGATGAAACAACTGAAGAAGAGGAGAATATTGACATTCATGTGAAGATCAACTTAGAAGAAGTTGTTGATAATAATGTTCATTTGTTAGGCAAGTATTATTTAAAGCAATCAACTCGGCTTATTGCATCCCACTCATGGACTAAAGTTACTAAATGTAACAAAACAGCTGAATAGATTATGGATGAAAGGCACAGTAAGTAGATTTATGGTCTGGACATAATAATATGGACAACACATGCTTCTTATTTACCCCACTATAACTTAGGAAACCGCTGGCATAAGATAGTGCCCGTGTTAACCACAACAGACACTTCCACCTTATCTGAATGCAGTCCATCCCAGATATCTAATAGTCACTGAACCATCTTGCTAATGGCAATAGTTACCCATTCTGGTATCCACAAGTACACCTCTACTCCCACTTTTGTCCTTACATGGACATACCACAAGAACTGTAACCAATTTTTCTTCAACAGGTCTTTGGAAAGATGAAGAGGTGACAGAAAAGAAACCACAGAGACCAGTTAAAAAGCTGGAACTGGACAGTGACACAGATAACGACAATTTCCTTGAAGCCACCATCATCAGACCTCCAATAGAACTGCCAGAGATACCGGTCTTGAACATCACAAGTTCAACAGCGAAGCAAGGAGTTACTTCCACAGACTGGGCCGAGATGATAGATGTCTCACAGCCTGTACCAGAGTTCAGGGAAAAGATTAAAGATATGGCTCAGACTTATCCATTTGAATTGGATAACTTCCAGAAACAAGTAAGCTTTTTTCCAGTCTAGCTGTTTAAGTTTAGCTGTGGATTCACTCTGTGCAAAGTTAAATGTTATATGTTTGTAAGCTCACCCACGACACAGAAGAAATTCCTAGTGGGGCAATGTTTTTTTTAAATAAATAAAAAACAGCAATTTTATTAAAAAAAGGATTTTTAAAGTTTATCCGCAAAGTATCACACATAAGTCAACTGGGGCTCTCAAAAGCCATCACAATAAAATATTCTATGTTTATAAAATCGAATATTCCATTTCACTAAAATTATCGGAATTCATGTTATGATACTGCTAAAGTTCTAACACCCTCCGCATTGTTTTGCACTCTGAAAAAAATCCTGGAAAGGAGCAACGTTTTTTTTTTTAAAAAAAACTTAATTCTCCTATATCTGTAGTAGATTTATATATTTCTTTCAGGCCATCCTAAAATTAGAAGAAGGCCACCATGTGTTTGTAGCGGCACACACATCGGCTGGAAAAACAGTTGTTGCTGAATATGCAATTGCTATGTCAAGAAGAAATTGTACTAGGTATGTTCTGTACACTTAGCACTGAAATCTCGAAAATAACCCGAGGCTCTCCCGGCAATAATTTTAACCTGCAAACTAAATTATTATTATGAGCCACTTGAGCCTCTTCCCATTGATCTCACGATTTCCTTTTTCTTTGTCAATTTCCATTGTTGTTGGCCTAACGGTCGCAAACGCTATAGCTGTGCATGTGATTAAATTCCCAGATTAGGCATTAGTGCATCATTTCTTAAGGTCTTCGGTCACGGTCGCGGGATTATTTCCTTACCGTGACCCCGGAACGTAACAGGCTATTGAAGGACACCGTGGATTTTAGTCAGTAGAAGTCTGACAGTCCCTCCCGCCCTGCCCGGGGTTGGAGGACTCATTTGATGATTTTACCACGCTAAAAAAAAAAAAAAAAAAAAAAAAGGTCTTCGGTCACACACACATTGACTTATCCAACGACGATATAATACTAGACTCCTAATAACAGGCGACCGATGTCTGCCAACACATTAGGCAAAAAAGTCTTATATTCGTCTCATTTCGACCAATCCTGTGAGCCGTAAACATACGTTGAGACAGAACAGACCTTGAGTTAGCCAATCACAACGCAGTACCCCATCCCCCTCGCTTACGTAGTACCTCAGCGAGTTGGCAGAATAATTTTTGTTCCTTAGATCGTGCATGCGGAGTCTATTATTATATCGTCGTTGGACTTATCGCTGTGAGTAAAATTGAACACGCTCAATTCTAACTGCGGCGAATTCAACTCGCGGCCAGGAATTTATTTGCAGCGAATAGTCTGTCACATAGCAAATACTCGTGGCGAGTTGGCATTAGCTGCGGTTAGTCGCTGTATGTGACCGAAGCTTAAGTAGCAGCTGAGGAGTCTTGATTTGTGTCCGGTTAATGGCAATAGGCTCACCTCTTTACGTGGGACTTACTGATGAAATGTGGATTTACTATAGTCCAACTTTCCTCCGGGGTATACCACACCGCAGAATTTTCTTCAAAAACCACCTTATCATTGGATCTCTTACAGAGCAATCTACACCTCACCAATCAAAGCGCTCTCCAACCAAAAGTACAATGACTTCAATAAAATGTTCGGCGAGGTGGGTCTCTTGACCGGCGACCTGCAGATCAACGCCACTGCCTCCTGCCTCGTCATGACCACTGAGATTCTGAGGTCTATGCTTTATTGCGGCTCTGACGTCACTAGGGACCTCGAGTTTGTAATCTTCGATGAGGTTCACTACATTAATAATGCTGAGGTATGTATTTTATTTATTAAGTATTGCATGAACTAGCTATTTATCTGTGAGCTTGTCTATTTATAACAACTTATCTTCTCAGATCTATAACAAGGTATAAATAATTGTTATATCTAAAACCAATTAAATGACTGATAAAAGTAATGCATTTATATCACATGGCTATTTCCTTCATGCTCACTGTTCTGCACTACACTTTAAACATAAATACATAAGTGAAAATACATGAACCCTTAAAAAATAACATTCCTTTTTTTAGGCAGTCGTGTGAAAAAATTAAAACTGATTAACTACTGAATAATTTACTGCTATGACATCTTACCACTTCCTACGCCACTGTAACTTTTAGTAAAACAGCATCAATTTTATTTTACTCTTAAGTTGATCAGTACCTAACAGTGAAGTACAGGCAGTCCCATAATCATGATACTCTTCTCTCAGCGCGGCTACGTCTGGGAGGAAGTCCTGATCCTGCTACCAGCTCACGTGAGCATAGTGATGTTGAGCGCGACTGTACCTAATACGCTACAGTTCGCTGACTGGGTGGGACGCACTAAGAAGAGGAAGGTGTACGTCGTGTCCACGCCGAAGAGACCAGTGCCTCTTTGCCATTATCTTTATACTGGTAAGAAGATGTATGTATTGTACTAGTTTTTCCCCGATTTCTTTCCCTTCAAATATGTAAAAGAAGCAGGCTGTCCTGCTCTGACTTGAACCTTCTGACCTTCTCCAGAATTCCATCGATATCTATTCCAAAATTCATTCAAATCGGTCCAACGGTTTTAACACACAAACTCACTTTTGTATTTGGAATATTAGATAAGATATGGGCGAATTTCTAGCCACCTGACCCACAGTATGCAAGATAGATTCTTTAGCAACAAATACTTAGCTACCAAAATCTAGAAGTATTCCAACTTATTTATTGACATTCCAGGAACGGGAGGAAAGTCAAAGAACGAAAGGTTCTTGGTAGTTGATCAAGAGGGAAACTTTCAACTGAGAGGATACAATGAAGCAGTAGCTGCTAAGAAAACTAGAGAAAATGATTACAAGAAGAATTTTGGACCCAAAGGTAAATAAATTCCATAGGAACAATTAATTAAATAAAAATATAGCTGTTTGCTAAAACATTGTTTAATTTTCAGGAGGTAAAATGTACATGAATCCCAAGGCTGAGCAAACAATGTGGGTAGCTTTTATAGATCATTTGAAACAAAAAGATAAACTGCCTGTGGTTGCCTTTACACTGTCTCGTAACAGGTATTAATACATTTAATATTAACTAAGGATATTATTTTAATTGATAACTTTAACTAACTTTGCTCAGCGCTATAACGTACTCTCAACTCTAATGACTCATTAGTAAGGTAATGGGTTGCAAAAAAAAGAACCCATTCTTTCTTTCCTTAACCTTTAACATATACATTACATATTATTATTTCGAGTGTGTTAAGTTTTATATACAAAAAATAACTAGAGAATTGGGCCTCTTGGCCAATGCTTGTGCGCAGAATGTGTGTCAACTAAATCTACAAGAAAAATATTTCTATAAAATTTGATTCCAGATGCGATCAGAACGCTGAGAGTTTAATGTCAGTAGATTTGACGACTGCCAAGGAAAAGGGTCATATACGATCATTCTTCCAAAAGTGTCTACAAAGGCTTAAAGAACCAGATAGAAGGTTACCACAGGTAATTAACGAACTATGTTTTCTTTTCTAGTCTACTCAGCCTCACTCTTACGCAAATTTCTCCCTCCACTCCATCCACCTTTGGAACAATGTGCGTCCTCCTTCCAGTTAGGATGGAAACTATTCAGTTCATCCTGCCATCTCCTACATGGCCTGCCGCAACCTCTCCTCACTGTCTCGAAACACCAGTTTTGTGCTATTTTGGCACATAGTTCGGCATACGGCAGAAATGTCGTGCTCCATCTCATTTCACTTGACCAGCCTTCTGAGCCACTTCAGTTACCTATATTTGATTTATTGACATCGAAAAATAAATATATTATGATTGTATATTGTCTATTGTTTTTAGGTGATAAGGTTGCAAAGAGTTCTGGAAAATGGAATTGGCGTCCACCACAGTGGTATATTGCCACTTCTCAAGGAAATTGTGGAAATGTTGTTCCAGTCTGGATTTGTAAGCATAAAATTCACAAATAACCCTATAAAAGTAATAATAATCTGAATGCGAATTTGGACTCTACTGTAATTGATTTACAGGTCAAAATCCTATTCGCAACTGAAACGTTCGCGATGGGTGTGAATATGCCTGCCCGTACAGTTGTGTTTGATGAAATCACTAAGTACGATGGACTGCAGCGACGTACTCTAGCACCGGCCGAGTACATACAGATGGCGGGCAGAGCAGGGAGGCGGGGTAAGTTATTTTTTTGTAATGTCGCACCAAAGTAGGCCCTATCAATATTTTCTGTACGGGTATCAAACCTGCAACACGTATCAGCTAATAAATATGAGCATGGTTTACAATATCAACAAGTTTTTGACAGTAACTATTGTAGGCGCACGAGTTGAATGCAGAGCTAACGAATGCGTAAGCGCCCGTTAATTGTAGGGACAACGCTTTGCTTTTTTTTTAGCGTGGTAAAATCATCAAATGAGTCCACCCACCTAGGGCAGAGCGGGAGGGACTGTCAGACTTGTACTGACTAAAATCCACGGTGTCCTTCAATAGCCCTTTACGTTCCGTAGCTGTTTAGTCCCGCGACTCCGACAGCGCTTTGCTACGGTCGTGTGAGGCGTGGCGCATTGCGAAGGAGATCTAATAAACCACCTCGAGAGCACAAGCATAGCCTCGAGTCTCGACTGCATTCAACTCGTGCGCCTCGCCTACATTACTGCAGAATTAAATGTGTACCGAACACATAAATGGACTATCATATTTGTTTAAAAACTTAGGAAACCTGATAGCTACTATTATAGTATGTGCCATTTAACACGGCAATAGCGGTCATTGCTCCGACTTTCATCCCGATATCTCAATATTAGCGATACTTCCTCTTCGACCGTACAAATCTGTCGCAAACAGTCGCAAAACTGACATCGCTTGAGTCTCATAATACATAAAAAATGACCACAAAAACAAAACAATGCACAACCCAAAATAATAGAAAATCTAGCAAACGTACCCTACGAAATATTTTTTTTATAATATTGTATTTTCGTTTTTACACAAGTTTATCACACTGAGACAATTTAACAAAAGTAAATATATTATTATGCATCATATAATTTTGCATTAACCTATAATACAATACTGAGTAAATATAAAATTAGTGCATATTGTATGGATATAAGTATATTAATATTATTTTGATATCAGGATGGTAAAAACACCTTATTTTTCCTAAACTAAATTACAAAAACTATTTCATCACAGAAAATGCTAATTTTGATCTTAAGTCGTTTTTGTTTTACGAATTCATCGCGTCAGGGGTGCAGCACCCCCGGCAGCAGCCGCCATTTAGATTTAACATTCCGTGTGGAAGTTCGCTTGCGTTCGGTCTGTGCAAAGACATTAAACTAAATACGAGCAATAGACGGGACATCACGAAGAAAGTTGTGATCCAAAACTTTTTACCACTAGGTAAATAGTCGCTCAGTCTAGTAGTCGCGTTGCTATGCAACGCTAGATTGTGCTACTGACACACGGCATCAATAATTTTGTATGACAATTTTCCCAATGCCCGCTCTATAGGTTTTTTTAAATCTCTTTGGGTCTGTCCTATAATTTCTTTGCTTTTATTGTTATTGTTGTTGAGTTTGTTACAGTTTTGTTTTTGTGTTCTGAGTTGTTATTGTTACTTCATTTGTTGCTTGTAAAGAATCATAGAACCAGAAGCTGGAACATCTACTGGTGAAACCAGTAAATGCCGTCGTCGTCCAAACATATTCCAACCTCAAGAAGGTTCGGAATCGATACCGTTCACATCGCCGCCAGCAAAAAGACAGAAGACGATTCTCACCAGCGGAGAACGTCTTATGATTATTAACATTTTTAAATATGTCCAAAACACAAAGCTCGAGGATAAATATTTAACTAACCATGATCTTGTCAAACGCACGTCAGAAATATGTGGGGTGCGTGAGAGATCGATATATCGGGTATTACGTGAATACAGAAATACTCATAAAATAACGCAGCCTGAAGGTAAAAGGAGTACCTAGACCAAACGTTCTCCAAAAAGTTGATGATTTTGATAAATCGGCAATTACTAAAACTTCTGGAAAAAAAAATGATTTTTCATACAAAATGAGAAAATGATCGAGCCCATCAGTATGAAAAATATTTTTTCCAAAAGTTTTTGAACAAACATTGTTCAGTAACATGGGCTGAGTTACTCCACGAGAGGTTTTGCGCTATTAACGTGACACGTTGTATATACATAATTATATACATTTGATTCTTTTGATGCCAGCGCATTCCACATTTTTTTATGATGATTCTTTCACAGTCCAGGCTGTCGTTTGTGGAATGCATTGCTTGTATCAGTAAGACAAGCCAAGTCACTGGTTTCTTTTAAAAGCTTAGTCTTAATAATCATTTCCTTTCTATCTAATAATACATATTTATATTTATGTATGTATGTGTATTTTATTTTATTATTAATGTTTGTGTGTATTGTATTTACATTATCGGTTATCTGTTATTTGATGTGCATCACTGTCTACCCTCATTTTTTTTTTAAAGTTCTTCAAGTCCATCATAATTGTCTGGAAGATATCGCTATTAGCGATAAGACCGCCGTTGTACCCTTAGTATTAATAAAAACTTTAAAAAAAAAAGTACCGACTTCAAAAACAAATACAAAAAAGTGTAAAATAACTTTTCTTTCGGAAGTCGGTGGCTTTTGAGTTTTATGTCAGTGACCACCGACTTCCGAAAGAAAATTATTTTACACTTTTGTGTATTTGTTTTTGAAGTCGGTACATTTAAAAAAAAATATTTTACCCTTTTTAGTTCAGACATTCAACAAAATCTTCGTATAATCGGCAACTTTAGAAATTTATATCCAAGCGAGCAACAAAAACGGATCCATGCGGGCAACGTCACAAGACATCCAATATTATAGTATATTAAAACCTTCCCTAGACTGTAATAAACATTTTTCCGTAAACCGCATGAAAATCGGTTCAGACAAACGCGAGATAATCGTGAACAAACATACAATCGACTTTGAAAATCTACTATGATCCGCGCGCGGACGAAAATACATATGACGGGAAAAGGGCCGTTACCTATCACTACATCCATTAAATCCGTCACACACAGTGGAACATTTTTTACGTCACGCGTAAATTTATAAGCACACAATTTGATTTCTAGAACAAAAAATTATAATTTTGAATTAGAGCAACACAAGATTCACAACCCCTGTATGTCAAGCAGGCTGGTACCACGATACTGTAGCGATAGAAGCAACTATCGCTTGTTAGTAGTTTTAGGTAACAATAAGTGTCATTATCGCTTAGTGATGAAAAACTTGGTAGGAGGGAGTGAATGACCTCTATTGCCATGTTAAATGGTACATACTATAGTATTATTACCAGTATGTGTAACTGATTTATCTTAACCATCTCAGGTCTGGATGACACGGGAACCGTGATAATCTTATGCAAGGAGGGTGTACCTGACCTGGTGACCCTGAAAGGCATGATGCTGGGCATTCCACAGAAACTGTCCTCTCAGTTCAGACTCACATACGCTATGATACTCAGCTTATTACGGTAAGATCTCTTAGTATTTATTTTATAACAATTTAATGTATAAAAAAAAAAATTATAGACCATGTACCCATAAATGAAAATCCATAGAACTCTATACCAAGTCGGTTTATATATGCGCCGATTCTGATTATTCACAAATTCTTTTACTCGGTTTTTGCAATATTCACATCTATAGTGTAACTCAAAAGCAATTCATTTTTGGTTAACGAATTGTTAACCAAAAATGAATTGCTACTTGGGCGATCTACAGGATACCCCTTTTGCTGTGTACTTGTTTTCATTAAACATGTATTTCATACAAAAATGTTATAGACAAGGTTCCAAAAACTTTATAGTTATAATCCATAAAAATTAATTCAATACAGGGCAGCAACAGTTTCAGTAGAAGGTATGATGCAGAGATCATTCAGAGAATTCAACCAAATATGCCAAGCAGACAACTATAGAAAACAACTACAACTAGCTGAAAAGGAATACTCAGAAAAATGTAGCACACCACTAGCGTCCCACTTAGCACCTTTAGCAACGTTCTATGACACCGCAGTCGCGTACATCGATGTGCTGAATGAAATCATGCCCATACTGCTGACTACTGCTAAAATTGCCAAAGAAATGGTACCAGGGAAGATATTGGTTGTATCTGCAGGACCGTATATGAATCAACTTGGCGTGCTGTTAAATAATAATGGTATGTCGCTTTTCAATTATTATTCTTAACAATCTGTTATTGGAATCAAGTAGCAGCTCACAATTTAGGACTCATAAATATTAGCTATAATTTTTATCGGTGGGGCTAAGCAAATAGGCTTATGCCAGTTGTAGAAACGTCTTTTTGCGTCTATTGGCCTTGTCTTGTTCTGTATCCTGCTTGTTATGGAGGGAAGTAGAAATTACGTTTTTTCTTAATCCTCTTCTATTTGTTTCTGATTAATTACGTTGCAGAAACCAAGTTTATTAAATTCATTTTCCGGCACTTCGTCGGTATTCATTGTCTCGGCGCTTTTCTGGTAGTGGCCACTATTGATTCCGACTTCTAGGAATAACAGTGATTTGGGAATAGTGCGGTGGGATTGTGACTTGTTATCTATAAATTGTACTGATTTTAGGTCCACGACAGACGCCATACAAGGTACTCGTATTGGAAACCAAAGTTCAGGATAATGCTAAGTACAACTTCGAGGTGGATGAAAACTGGTACAGGATGCTTAGTTTCTCTGCTATGTATGATAATATAGGTGAATATAAACCCTTTTTTTTTGCTTCTCTTATATTTTTTCTGAGCGCGTTGTAATTTAAGCCCTACGGTAATTAACATAAAGATCATAATATGGCACTTCACTCACGTTCTTTTTATTGCAGGCACTGAAGAAAGTACATTGAATCACACAATATTATGTATTGCGGCTAAAAACATAATAGCTGTTACTAAAATGAACCTGAAAATTGACAGTAAGATCATTATTGATGACTGGGAGAGGAGGCAAATGCCTAGGTAAATGTTATGTCACATTTATGAAGTATACTTTCAAAGCCAATGTTGGAAATAAATAATTAATAGTATTTGCTATATTATATTTGAAAAAAAAAAAGTTGTTGGCTGGGGTGACTTTATTTACGCCCTAGCTTTTCAAAACACTGATTAGCGCTGAGATTTAAAATGAAACAGTAACCCTTTACAGGCTATGGACTATGTTATAAACCCGTGCGTAGTTAAAAATCGTCTTTTCAAAACTGTCCTTAGTATTAGAGGTTACAAACCCTAGATTCTTTGTATTATATCTATAAAATATAAATCTACAAGGTTAATTATTAACCCTAAATTATTGCCTCAGGTTCAAAGACGCACCAGTAGGGTCAAGCTGCGCGAGCGCAGTGCAGGAGCTGTCGCGCATCTCACACGCTGTGTGTTCGGGCGCCAGCACACTGGAACACATCAGTCTCACTCAATCACTGTCCATCACCACCGGTGAAATACTCTCCTCACTCGATAAGATGAACAAATGCATGGTGAGTTTTAATTTAAGGGAATCGAGGGGAGTCGTTCGGGGTCGCGGGACTATAACAAACTAGCGGCCCGGTAAGTGTTTCGCTACTTTGATAGCAAAATCCCCATTAACAAAATGATCCGCCATTTATTGAATTCATTTGTTCCAAAAAATGTGATAAATGAAGAACCGCTCGACCGAATTTGTGCAAACTTCACATAAACCATCTACTAAACAGTCCGAACAAAGCGTAAACATTTGGTTTGGATAGGTGAGTCCGTTCTTGAGTTATAAAATTACAACGAAAAGTGGCATTGATTTTTATATATAGAGATAACCGTGATACGAAAAAGTAAAGAGCAAGGTTGAATGAAAACCGTGGATTTTGGCCTATACGAGTCTTACAGTCCGTCCCTAGTGAGGACGGAAGGACTCATTTAACAATAATGATTACTGACAAAGGTTCTAGACTGCAAAGGGTAACTGAAGTTAATCAAGTCTGACAGTCCCTTTCGCTGCACTTAGGGCGGGAGGACGCATTGATGATAGTCCAACATAGAAAAGGGAAGGGAGAAAGCCTTGCAGATTGTATTTTGTAAATTATTATTGACAAAGACCTCCCTCCACTACTACCAATTCCAGCGACTACCTGGAGCTGTGGTCCAGTCTTCCATAAACCGGACCAGCTTACCTTGCTATCTTCGGTTGAAACAGTCACGATGTCAAGGCCTCTTGCATTAGTAAATATTGAAGCCTATAAACAGGGCTTCTTGGCACTTGCCAACCGGTCCAGATAACCAAAATTCGGTGCCATTGACACGTGTGGGACGCAGATGAATGTGGGTTTCCATATTATGTCAGATAAGTGAGGTTGTGGGAGTAGTCGGCGCGGAATTTGCATAACTACTGTTTTGTTTGACTGGCCTGTTGGTCTAGTGGTTAGTGACCCTGACTGCTATGCCGGAGGTTGTTGGTTTCGTTTCCCACCCAGGACAAATGTTTGTGTGATGAGCACGATCATTTGTTCTGTGTCTGGGTGTAATTTATCTATAATATGTATGTATTTAGAAATATATAATTATGTATGTTTATCAGTTGTCTAGTAACCATAACACAAGCTCTGCTTAGCTTGGGACTAGATGGCGTTGTGTGATAGTTGTGGAATAGGTATATTATTATTATTATAACTTCTTATGCTAGCAATTAATAAATCTATACTGGTTGCTATTTTCGGTAACTAATCAACTACTGAATTTGCTTAGACGAGTCTTTATGATGTCCATTCAGAAGCAGGCATCAAAAACAAGCAAACGAGATGTGGATTAAAATTGAATATTATTTTGGGCATTCAATGCTGATAGTGTTAGTTGGTACGTAATACTTAGCAAGTGGTGGCCCAGTGGTATCGGTCCCGACTTACGAGTTGTAGGTCGTGGGTTCGAACCCCGCCAGGCGCATTACTTTGTGTAATTTATTTCATCACCACTGCTCTCAAAACGGTGAAGGAGAACATCGTGAGGAAACCGACATGTCTTAGAACCAAACATTCGAAGACATGTGACATCTACCAACCCGCACTGGGCCCGCGTGGTGGATTATGGCCCACTCCCTCTCACAGAGAGGAGGCCTGTGTCCCAGCAGTGGGAACATAATAGGCTGATGATGATGACTTAGCAAGACGACATCCTTTACGAAGTTGTCTTCCACAGCAATAATTATTGGTATAACCTGGGTCAATGAAGAAAGGATTCTAAAATGGCGGCGCTTATCGTGTCTTCTCGCTCGCACTCTAGTGCCGTCTATACTCACTCCCGCGTGTAGCGTAAGCAGAAAAAAAATAGTCTTGATGTGTCTTGACGCGCTCAGTGTCATTTTTTAGGAATATTTTTTATAATTTTCTGTTATTTTTCCGTTGTTACCTGTTGATTATTGTTGTTGAATTTTGTTTTATTGTTAGATCAAGTTTGAGAATTATTTTGATCCAGTCTTGTTTTTTTTTATTTTCAATTTCAAAAAAACTTTAATTTGAAATCTTATATGCTGACTGTACTATCTGACAACGCAAGTGTGTCGCTTAACTTCAAACTCGGATAAATCCAATTCTGAGATTTTTTAAGATTTTGGTGTCAAACGAAAGGGAAAAAGAAATGCTTTTAATTTTTTTTATCAGTTCTGTATAAATCCGCACGGTTCTTGAGAAATAAACCGTCAAAGTTATAAAATTTTGTCTAAGTCAGATAGATCCATGAGACAGTTTTTTTCAAATGTAGTTAAGTCCATGGGAGCCAATCAGGTAATTGCATTTTTTCAACATGGCCGTCAGTCAACGTAACTCTGCGACAGCAACACCATACATTCACACGCTGATTTTTTTCAAAGATAGATAAATCGCATTCCATTCTACCAAATGAAGGTAAATCCAATCTAAATATTGAATTTTTGAAAGGATGAGTGATTTAAATACTGAATTGGCTAAACAGGATCGTTTCGTTCAATAGTGTCGCCATATTAAAATAAAAACTGTGTTTTAATTCATGAAAATAAGACTTTTATCACTTTTTTTTTTAATATCTCGTAACGGGGTTAAGTGGATTTATCCGAGTTTGAAGTTAAGCGACACAAGTACAAGCCGCCATTTTAGAATCCTTTCTTCAATGCTCCGGCTTATAAATACATTCGCTTTGCACTCCTATAACTAACCTAGCCTATGCAAAAATACCCAACTTCAAAAGATAATATCTATGAATACTAAAAAGATGAAACTTTCAGCAAGAACTCAAGGAGATTAAAAAATGCACGGACATAGCGAACTTTAAGACGGAGTTCGCGATTGTGTACGAGCGAAAGTTGGCGGAACGTAACCGTGATAAATACAAGCGGTTGCTATCGTTCGAGAACTTGGCGTTGTATCCGGACTACCAGAGACGACTTATGGTATTGAGGGAACTCAGCTATATCGATGAACATGACAGTGTTATTCTTAAAGGTACGTTTAATGTGTATAATAATCAAATAAAGCTTTAAATCCACACGTTATACAGGCCTACAGTTTAATTAATATTATCAGCGTGTAAAACCGCTGCCACCAGCTAGTATTATAATCATGAAAGTTTGTGGATGAGAAGTTAGGAGGTAGGTACGGATGTTTGTTACTATTTTATGCAAAAACTACTGAACTGATTTGGGTGAAACTTGGTGGTAGATGCACATAGTTTATAACATGGAGAGCACATAGGTTAGTTTTATCCCTATTTTATGTTCCCTTGTGATAATTTAAGAGTTGTAGCGGGTGGAGCCGCAGACAACAGCTAATCAGAAAAAAAAAATCACAAAAATTTTTTTTCACAGGCCGAGTAGCTTGCGGCATGGGCACAAACGAACTGATAATTTCTGAACTAGTCTTCAGAAATGTATTCACAGATAAGACTCCAGCAGAAATAGCAGCGCTGCTCAGTTGTTTTGTGTTCCAAGCGAGAACACAGATGGACAATCAACTGACAGATAAATTGGCTGAGGGAGTGAAAGCCATCGAACAAATCGATGCGGAGTTGACTGCTATTGAGTCCAAGTACTTGGTAAGTGGAAACTGTTGAGATAATCTTGTCTAGGCCTTGTTATGCTCTAACAAAACGGGTTAAGGTTTAAAATACTGAAAAAACAGATTTAGGAGGTGCAACGCGTTTTATTAAAGGAGTAGCAAAACGTTTGTGAAAGAAAGTACGAAAACACTTCTAAGATTAATTCTGTATTATATTTAGCCCCAAAAATATTTAACCAAAATGGCACAATTTCTTTTTTTCTTCCACCGAACCAGAATAGTTTTCTAAAGAAAATACATGTTTTCCTTTTTCGGTACTTCTTCAAATACGCTTGCCTAGAATCCGGTATAAGACCATTCTTAATTGTGTTTCAGGTTGGTCAATTTGAAGGTCAAGCTGAAAGGCTCAACTTTGGCCTAGTGAGGGTAGTTTATGAATGGGCGTTAGAGAAACCCTTCGCAGAAATAATGGATCTCACTGATGTGCAAGAGGGAATAATCGTTAGGTGTATTCAACAGTTACATGAGGTAAGATACAAAATGCCGCATTTTGAAGTAGATAAAAACTTTTTTTTTTCTAACAGTTTGTATGTCGATTATTATTATTACATGAACAAAATGGCCATGAAAACAAAAGTAAGATAATGCACAGTATGAATACCATGAGTTGTCATTGCGAAGACTCGATCATCGATATCGACCGCGTTTGGCGCTCTCATTGGCCCGCTCCAAGTTTGTATGAACTCTGAACCAATGAGAGCGCCAAACGTGGTCGATAAGTATGATCGAGTCTTCGTAATGACAACTCATGGTAGAGGCTCTTATAGACAACTACAATCTAGAGTTTGTAAACATTCCTCCTAAGTTTATCATTATCTGAACAGTTCTACAATGCAAGTAATACTTCGAAGATGATGCACAAAGTAATATTTATTTTCCATTCAACAGTTATTAGTAGACGTGAAAGACGCCGCAGTAGCAGTCGGCGATCCAAAGCTGCAAGCCAAGATGATGGAAGCCTCCACAGCGATCAAGAGAGACATCGTCTTCGCAGCCAGTTTATACACCACGCAAAGAGAAACGGTCACTACTTGATATAGAGTTGCTATTACAATAACCAGTTCCTTTTTAAACTATATTTTGAACCATATTACATTTTTTTTATGAATGTGATTTAGTCCAGCAACTTTGTCGCCTGAATGTATGGGGCAGTTTGCGTCAATTTTGGTAGTTCTGTTTTTTTTAAGACTTTTTTATGATGATGGCCCAATGAATATTTCAAGTTTGCGACTCGAGGGCCGAACGTAACTTTATTCAAATTTTGGCGATTGTAACACTAGACTATTGTTGTTAGTACCTTTTTAGGGTGATTTTAAAGTAGACTGAGAAATTTACTACAATATGAGACTAATTTGTCTCTGTAGACTCAATAGTTTCCGAGATAAAACTCTACCCGATTTAACAGTCTGATGTTTAAAGTTACTGGACTAATAAGCTAAACTAGTGCTTCAAAGCTGTGCCCGAAGTATGAATTAGCAGTATGCGTATTTTTGAATAGCGTGTTGCGTGCGTGAATACGTTTGTTAATGCCACGATTCGAACAGTGAAACAGCTTGGCTAGTAGTAAACGTAGTTGTTGACAAAGATTTAAACCTTCAGATAAGCACAATCGCGTCAAAACATGCCACGTTTTTATTTTTTTGAATAGTATTGTCTCGCTCACTCATACTGAAAATCGTATCCATCATTCCATGCGGGATGTGTGAGCTCAATCTTCTTAGTATGGGCACTTCCACGCGAAGTGAAATTAAGGACGAGTCTCGTGTGAAGTCTAAGGCCGAGACTCCACCAAAGCTGTGCGAGTCGAGATGTGTTTTGAACAACCAATAGAATTGCGTTATTGACACAGCTCCACTCCGCAACCCGTGCCGCAACGCAATTCTATTGGTTGTTCAAAACACGTCTCGACTCGCACAGCTTTGGTGGAGTCTCGGCCTAAAGATTTGAATCTTTGGTGGTAGTTCGATGTGTAAACACTTTTTGAATCACAAGACTGCAGTTTATTAAATACAGAATACTTATGAATGAATTTATAACTTTAAATGGACTCACTCAACACACATCGTAATTTTTTTGTTTAGCTCTCTTTGTCCTTCGGCCGGGCAATGGCTGTTTTATTTTATCAGATTATTTATTTGTTTATTATTGCATCCAAGCTTAAAAGCCTACCTACAGTGTTTTATATTATTATTCTGTTATTTCTTATGCATGGTTTTCTATGATTTGCTCACTCTCGTGGAAATAAAATTTTATATTTTATGCATTGGTTTTATTTTATTTTCTTTATATTTGGTTTTGAAACTTTTTTAATTTCAGAGTTTGCTGTTTTATTATTGTACCGTAGCTGTTGTGATGCTGCTGAAAGTTGTCACAGGAAGTAAAATAGCTTTTTATATTATTTTGCTTTGTACCGTTCATCCACGGATACTCCTTGCGAAGTTGCGATATCTGCACTAGCTACTTTAGTTACACTTTTTTTTAGTACAGCTGTAATATCTTTATAATTTTGGTGTTTTTTTTTCGTTTGGTTCATGTTGCTGTATTTTTTCTTGAAGACCCAAAACATAGTGAACAATTTCTAACTACATTTTGAATTACTATAGATCAATCTGCTGAAGCTGAATGATCGTGCCGGCGCTGCTCGGTTGAAAATCAATCAGCAGAATAAATCAAAGTCCTCAAAACACCAAGAGATCGCCCCCACTACTGAAGAAAAATATGACAAAGAACCATTAACCTCACTCACACAAGAAGTTATAAAGCCAGAAACGAAAGAGTTGAACACAGCATTTAAAAAATCTCCGGAAATTATCGAAAAACCTGCACTAGAAACAACTGAACCGGTTAACACTGGCTCGAAAAAACCGAAAAATGATAACAGATCTGCTCATAGGAAATCTGCATCTCGCTCCAAGATGCAGGACAAGAAAAGACCTGACCCAAGCGATAAACCAGAAACCAAACCTAAATGTGAACATTTGGGAGATAACGATCATTGGACAGAATACACCTAGTTTACAATCAATGGGATTTCGAATCAACAATATAAGCGTGCAATACTACCTATTTAATATGTACCTACGACATAAGTAGCTTATGCCCGACAACATGCGCTCAGAATCTGCAGTTTAGAAGTCTTCTAACAAGCTTAATACGACTGTAACGCTATTAACGGAGACACAACAGACCAGCCAATGAGTATCCTTGCGACAAGACAACAGGCATTCTTGGTTTCACCTTATTTTGCAAAACGGCTACATTAGCATCTATATGGCTAGTATTCGGTTTAAAGAACTAGCAAGCTTAACACGGCTGGTCTATTCATGGGGAGAGAACAGACGCTTATCCAGTAAAACCGGTCCTTAGACCAGCCAAGACATGATTTTTGGTTCAAATATATTCTGCAAGACAGCTACGGTAGCACTGACGTGGCCTAGACGTGATGAAGTTTTGAGAAGAATTATCAAGCCCCGATATCTGACCATCACCATAGGTCTAAAGTGACAGTACATCATAGACATAGAGAGTGGACTGGGAAATACCTTCATTAACTTGACCAATATTTAGAAAAAAAAGCGATGGCACTACCTGTCTCATCTGTAAGACAGAAAAAGACAATACGACCGCTGTATTCACTAGGTTGCCTCACAGTTATCGCCCCCGTTTTGGGAAGACTCTGTCTATGTGTAAACAGTGAAAAATACAGGAATACGGATCGTTTGGCGATGACACGGACTCTGTTGGGGAACATTTCCTTTTTTGAGACTTGGCAGCTTTCCAATTTTGACCACACCAGTATATCCACGTACAGTTATTATTTATTTGCTAACTTTACTTTTTCTATCTTCCTCTCCTCTTTACGCTCTGTCCAGTCCCCTAGAATCAGGCTGTAAGTTAATCAGTTTACCTACATGTCCGTTTACCAGGGACATTGTCATAATATTATGTTTTATTGAACTGCAACAAAACTCGAAACGCGGGATTTACTTTTACATTCAGCTATTATAGAGCTCAGATTATTCTTTAGGTATCAAAGCGCGCGATAAGTTTAAATGTATGTTATTTAGATAATTTATATTCCTTTATATATACCTATTGTCGTAAGGTTGGTTTTTATATTCCTTCATAACTAATTTTATATAATCTATAAAAGCCTAAATTCTCTCATTCCCTTTGAACATTCCTCCATTATTTTTGTATGTCTACTCATGTAAGTAGTGCCTTAACATTTCAAAAATAAAATCCCAGATCAATCATTCGTGTCTGTTTCCAAATCAATTGATGCCGACGCCGACAGTCGGGAAGGGTTATAAATTCCACGGACTATGGGACTCTCTCCGACTAGAGCAGTGGTGGCCCATAGTGGTATCGGCCCCGACTACTGACGTTGTAGGTCGTAGGTTCGAATCCAGGCAGGCGAATTACTTTGTGTAATATTTCATCACCACTGCTCTCAAACCGGTGAAGGAAAACATCGTGAGGAAACCGGCATGTCCTAGAACCAAAAATTCGAAGACATATGTGACATCCACCAATCCGCACTGGGCACGCGTGGTGGATTATGGCCCACTCCCTCTCACAGAGAGAAGGCCTGTCCCAGCAGTGGGAACGTTAATAGACTGATGATGATGATGATGGGGCTCTCTCCAAGAAACCCACATGAGAGACCACAGTATGGTTTCCAAAAATATTATGAGCCGATCGAGAAGCTGTTAGGGTATTTCAAATGTTGCACATATTTTTGTATATAATCTTTTTAATATGATATTTCTACAAAAAATTTACATAAATATAATAAAATTAACACCCCTCCCCAGAATATATCATTAGATACTGTTTACAAATCTTCAGTCTTTACCACGAAAATCAAGTCTCATTAAAATAATAAAAATGTCAATCACAGTTTTTAGGTTCATATTTTTCTTGAAGAATTTCACCTGGTTCGATGCCGTAAAATATTTGACCTTCTTTGATGTACGCCCAGGACATTCTTTTGGAGCTAAAATGAATACCAACATCGCCATCTTTTGATAAAGTAATTGCTCCCGCAGTATTATTTAGCCGAGAAGTCATTCCTATAAAAATACGGATTATTAAAAAACCTTCAAAAGTTCCAGTGGACTCTCAATTTGATTTCGATATTATAAAATAGAATAATAACAATATAATTTGAATCGATCCCTTCGAACGTGTTTCATTAATACGAAACAAAAGCATGTAGGAGCGTAGATATCGTACCTTTTACTGCAATGGTTGTAGCCGTATTTGCATCTGTGCCACTCTCCATAAGCTTTATAATACTATGAGCCAAACAATACTTTAGTATTGACTCTCCATGACCTATAAGAAAATGCATAATAAGTAATTAGAAATTGTTCCTCTGAAAAATCCAATCTGATGAGGAACTTTTATACCTGTTGTGGAGACACCACCAATATGATCGTCGGCATAAGTACCGCTTCCAATTTGTGGCGTATCACCGATCCTTCCAACTGCTTTACCACTCATACCACCCGTGCTGGTAGCGACTGCTACGTGGCCTTGAGAATCTATGGCTACAGCACCAACCGTCCCGACACCACCCTTGAAATTGTTTCGTTGGATCATCAAAAATTAAAAATTTACGAGTGCTTACTAGAAAAAAGTGAGTGTATAAAAACGCGGGAATCATCAAAACTGAACTCATCACCTCAGGTCCTATTTCAGTTCTCCCAAAATCTCCGTGTTTCAAGAAGTTTTCCAGAGCTCTCTTTGCATTTTCACTTATCAACGATTCTGGCGGAATTGGTTTAAACCCCTGTAAATGCACAAAAATCGTTATCGAAGAGTTAAATTAAGATACTCATTTACTTAAGCCTGATAAAAATAATTTACCTTTTCTAAAGCAAATAACTTAGCGCCTTCGCCACCCAAAAGAGAATGTGGTGAGTCTGTTAGGACTTTGTGAGCGATGCTGATAGGATGAAGAAACTCCTTAACCAGTGTAACTCCTCCCACGTTGAGGTCCTGTCCACGCATAATGCTTGCTTCCATTTCTACTTCTCCTCGCAGAGTTAAAACTGATCCGTAACCTGAATATGTCAACAGCAAGCCACTATTATAAAATGTCCAAGTGAGCTCCAAGTAGTGAAATCGATATACTCTCCCATCTATTATATGAACAGACTGGCAAGACTTGGACCTTGATGGTCGACTAGTGCGATTTTTTTTCAAATAAATCTGCCCCACAATGGGAATTCATCCTGTGTCATGGGTGTGTTTACGGGCATTTAAAATCACGCACATAAACGGCCAGACCCGGAACAACTACTTGTAGGCCATAGAAATATTTATTCCGTGCGGGAATCGAACCGGCGACACGCAGTGTACCTCTATCGTCTCTAATACTGCGCGCCATCCATGCCGTCGTGTTTAGTCATGATAGATCCCAGGTAGCAAGTGACGTCGGCGACTAAAAAATGACGACATTCTTAAGTCAATTTAGGGTCACCACAGTTACGTCATTATTGTACGTCATAATATCGTACTATTATAGTACTGTACTGTACGTACTGTATAGGTCATAAATGATACCTCCTAACAACGTCATTTTACAGTCTGTCCCTTATTAGTCTAAATCTGCCCTCAGGTTGACGACTGTTGTATGACATATCTGGTCCTAAAGTGACCCAAAGAGCTAAAGATTGGTTAAAGAACAGTTTATGGAATGCATCTGACTGACATAATTCCACGAGTGAAGTCGACGACCAACATAGCGAATATTATGGGCAAATACTAATCATTATAACAAGGATTTGTATAGCCGGTACATTAGTCCAGTCAATGAGGATTTTTTGTATGAAGACTTTCGAAAAATTCATCCGGCGCTGAAATTTGGCATATGATGAGAGTAGGTGATACAGATTACAGATGCACAATAATCCAAAAATTTTTTAGCCTAGAAGTTCCGTTTTATTTTATCAAAACATGAAAATTGCTTACAACTCTCTGTGAAAAATTCCTCAGCCTCAAATTCTTTTTGTATTTGTTTAAGTGTATTAGTTAGAATAGGGAAGTATAAAAATCCAACAAAATTTCGATTTCAGTGTCACTTCAAATTAACTTTTTACATAACGCGCTCTAACTTCAAGTGAAAAATTGCTCAGCCGATTTTTATTTTTTTATGTGATTTCTTATCCTTAAATACGTAGGTTTTGTTACGTAATCCAAAACTTTTTCCTTTTTAAACAACATTATTTGATGTCAAATCAATCAAATAATGACGTTTGAAAATGAAAAAGGTAACAAACCTATGTATTTAAGGATAAGATAACACATAAAAATCGGCAGAGCAATTTTTACTAGAAGTTACAGCGAGAACGGAATCACAGCGATCAATATTTATTTAAAGTTTCGAAAAATAGTACCGCCTAGCTCGATAGATGGCGTTGTAGTCGAAATAGAAGTCGCTATGGTTTCGTTACCGCCGATAGTATAAGGTCTGAACAATTAATTTTTTTTTGTTGAGAAGTTATTGAGAGCAATGCATCGGTACAGTGAATAGAAGTGTCAAGTTTACCAGTGTTAACAGTGTTCCAATAACAACCCGCTCCAAAGAGACCTGCGGATTAGTCTTGGGCATTCTAGTTCACTACCGAGTTCTCCGCTCTTCAACGAACTAGTTCGTTCTTCTAGTTCGTTAGTTCCTAGCTCGTAATAGAGACCGACCGATCAAGAGCGATCAAATCCTTCGCTCGCAAAGAGATTTCAGATTTAGTTTGTCTTTGTTCGCTCTTTTTAAATACGGTTCCTGCTGCATGCGACAATTTATGTAAAGTGTACGAAACAGGATGCGCGCATGATCGGTGAGCGAACGGGAGTATTATAGTGTAGTGCTGTCCCGCTCCCGTGCAACGATCTTAGTTCAGTCGATCTCTTTCATTCTGTCCGAACTACTGAACTACGGAGCGGAAAATGTGGGAGCTAGTTCTCTAGTTCATCTGTGGGAGCAGTTCTTTCGAACTAGTTCGTTCGCGAACTACACAAGACTACTGCGGATTCATACATGGTTTTGCACGTCATTGGCTGCCCTAATATGTACGGCCCAGTAACGTCCCTATGAATTCAGTATATGATGTCACTCCAACGTCAGTGGCTGCCCTAATACGTACGGCCCAGTAACGTCCCTATAAATTCAGTATATGACGTCTCTGTAACGTCTGTAAACTGACGTCTTGAGGCTGTGACAAATTGACGACATCTGATGGGACCCCCCGACGTCAAGACATGACGTCTCTCACGTCAAGCAGTACCGTAAACTGACGACATAATGACGTAAAAATGCTACCTATGCAATGAGTAGTTCCTATGAATAAGTAGGTACCTATACCTTATTGGACAAAATATTACATTGTAACTATACATATAACTATAAGTATAATTAACAATTTTTTTACCAGCATTAAAGTTTTCATCTTTCTCCATGGACACCACAGCAGCTTCCACGGCATCCAAGGCACTGCCTCCGTTCCTCAAGACCTCGTAACCTGCTGTTACTGAAGTCTTTACGCCATCCAACTTGCCTTTCACACGGCTTTGGGGGATGTCTCCGGCTCCTCCGTGCACGATTATGATCGGGTTCATTTTCGAAACTTGATGCTTTCCCGAATTCTCTCCAATACGTGCGCTTATTGTGTGTGCTTGATAAACTCTGAACACAATGAAATGATGTAGGACAGTGTTTACGTACGCGATATTATCAATAAACGTCGTTCGCTCTTTGGTCGTTCGTTATCAATGTCGTATTATTTACTTTGCTGCTACTTCTGTACTATCTATCTACAGCTTGGCCAGAACGGATTGAAACGGAACTAAAATTTTTATTTCTGACAGCGTTTTAAAATCTTTGTTATTTGATGTAAACAAAGACCGCAGGTTTGTTTGATTTATTATTGTGCCATAAAACTAACGTAATAAGTGTTAAATAATAAAATAAAATCATTCAAAGTGCTGGTAGCGCGAAGACAGTGGCGACTTCCGGTTTTCTACATTTTTATGTCGAGCTGTAATTCCGTATTTATTACAACAGGCTGTGCGTGTATTTACATGAGAGACAGTAAAAAACTTTAAATACAGATTTGTGATTCCGATCATTATCTATTACCTACTGCGTCTGGTCTCAGTACATCCTGCATAGTCTGAGTCACAGTATGCATGTAATCTTGTAATGTCATGTCTTTTATAATAATATGTTTTTACATCTCATATACCTACCTAACTTAATAGATGAACCTATTTATTTAGCGATTCCAGAAAAATTGAATATCACAATCACGCCTCAATCAAAGTTATCGGAATGGAATGATGGCGAAGGGAAGCTAAAATTACAACTCGAGAATGTTCGAATGGCAGTGGATTTTGAGATTATTTTGGGCTTAAAAATTCAACCTGCACACCTTTACAGGATAGGTACGTGTGCAGTCAGCAACTTAAGTTTCTTGGTTTATTTACTCCAAGCTATTTCTAAATAATTTAATTGAAGGAATTGTCGAGGTATAAATAATGAATAAGTGGTTTGATATCAATACAATAAGGACTATAAAACATTCTAAGCTATTGAATAACAACATTCATCTATTATTAAATTTGGCTACAATCTAGTCTGTGGCTACAATAAACAAAATATTTTTTTTTTTATTCTACTAATGTACATAAGTACAATTATATAAGTAAGTAGGTACTTATTTGGGTAATTGGGTATTTGCTAAATACTTATCTTGAAAAGTTTTACCCACATCAAATAAATTACTTTAAAATTAATAGTTTTGAAAATACCGCTTCTTGTTATCATTATTTGCATCCAGTGAATAGCCATGCATGTGTTTTGTGACCTAGACTGAAAAGCAATCTATTTTCTTATGCACTATTTCAATAGAACTAGCTCATAATTAAACTAATTACCAATAATTACACACGCACAAAATACAAACCTTGATGAGTTGATTTTAGTTAAAAAATGAATGACAACTACACAAAATGAATGAAACTCAAAGAATGAATTTTTATTTCATTCAAATCAGAGACCAGGAACCTTCGGTTTTTCATTAATTGTTATGCCGGCTCCACACACTTAACAAAATAGTCTTGTGTGCAGATTATCCTATTGATTGTTATTTTTATGTGTAACGTCTTAACTAGATATCGACTTATGCCTCCTTCAAGGACATGCGTCGCGTTGGGCGGAGCGAGCATCCCGAAACATACGGCGACGCGGTGACGTATAGAGCGTTCAAGGAGAAGCAAAACTACACACCTTTGTATTTGTGGCGAAGGACGCCGCCGCCGCGCCGTGGTGGACGTCGCCGTCGCGGCACAGGTCGCGGTGAAGGCCGCCGTGACTTTAAAGGTGAACGCAGACCTAGCCGCACCGCAGTCCCCGCATTACGAATTCTTTGTTTGAAGTCTATGAAACCTCGCACACTCACCCGCATCGCAGTAGCCGCAGAAGCAGTAAGAAAACGATGACTGCTGGGACTGCGGTGTGGCTAGGTCTGCGTTCACCTTAAACGGAGATACCTACAGCTTACAAAAGGTGAACGTAGACCTAGCCGCACCGCAGTCCCCGCAGTCATCGTTTTCTTAGGGTCAGTTCAGACCGAGACGCGAAGCGACGCGACAATGCGCTGCGCCGCGATGCGCCGCGCTGCGTAGCGATGCGCCGCGCTGCGCATCCTGACGCCGCGCGGTGCAGCGGAGTGTCTACATTCGCCACGTGCTTCCCGCCCCACCCCCCTTCCTCCTGCAGTCGTCCATTTGGTGTCAGTTACATAGTCCAGGGGCTAGAGGTAGTTGAGTATACAAAATCCGAATGAAGGCAACTATGACCGAATTCTTATACCTGAGACCCTAAATAGTGACAATACATATCCTGCCTGCATTAAGTATGTGTATCTTTTCGCTTAATGACCCATGTCGCTTAATGTCCACTCATTTAGTTCAGTACTTCATTTAATTCAGCAAATCAGAACAAGTTCCTAACTGATTGGAAAAAATATTTTTATGCAATTAAAAGTATTATGAGCTTCATCTGTCCCGCAAAAAGCTGTGATCTGATTTTTCTATAAATTATTACGGAAATAATCATTAAAATGATTTTAAATCATGTACTCGATACATTCCGTTTATGAATAAGAGAAGAGGGCGTAAAAAAATGGACCAGACAATGGGGAAGGCAAGTGTCAAAGTGAAAATGACAGTTTGGTCCCCAAAGAACTGTAAAATCAAAGGAATTTTCAGAAAAAAAAACATTTATTGATGTAAAATGACTAGATGTTGTGTAATAAGCTGTAAAAATGATGGAATACACTTTTCAAAATAATATCTACTTTTCTTTTGGAGGTTATGTACCAGTATTGCATCGCTCGAAAATCGAAGAATTATCACCTGGAACGAGTTTTGTAATAGTTGTGGTGTTAAGAAATTAAATATATTGTGATATTTCTCGAATCTAAATAGAAAAAAAGGTTAAAATTACTGACTTAAAACATTATGATATTTTATCAAAATAGAAAGTCAAAAGCAGCATTATATTCTTGATAAAGGAGAGGACAGGTAAAACATACCTAAACTCAAAAATTGAAACCTCAACTACAAGTAATTGTGGATTTATTACGGTAAAATCAAATGTATAACCACTCAATTAAATCACTTTTTTTCTCTTGTAGATGCGCCGCGGCGTCTTAATTCTTCTTTTAGTATATAGTACTTGCATGGACGAATAATTTTCCATATTTGTTTTGTATTTATACTCAATTTTTATAACAAATAATCTTGTTTGTTTTTTTGTACAAGGTAGACGTGGGGACCAACTATCGCAGCGCCATCTACGATTAGCTTTGAGTTGCCATCCCCATTGACCGGCAAGATAAACATTGTTATTCTTTGACCTTTTCGTGACTTAAATCGGTTGGCGAAATTCGACACTCACATTACGCATACTCAGACACCTCTAGCTCCCAGTCTAACATCTTGCATCGTCGAACGGCCTCGAGCGGCGTAAGCGGCGCCGCGCTGCGCCGCGCGGCGTCGAGATGCGCAGCGACTCACCACTACGTTGAGATGCGCCGCGCCGGCGCCGCTGACACCGCTTAAATTCTCGCAACGAAATGTGTATCTTTTAGTGTAGAAAATAAAGTCGTATTTTGAATGGCTCTTAAAAGAGTGCGCGCATCGTCGCGTCGCGGTCTGAACTGACCCTTACCGCTTTTGCGGCTACTGCGATGCGGGTGAGTGTGCGAGGTTTCATAGAACGTCATACAAAGAATTCGTAATGCGGTGACTGCGGAGACTGCGGTGTGGCTAGGTCTGCGTTCACCTTAATACTACGTGAAAGTTTGTATGGATTGGATGGATGTTTGTTACTCTTTCACGTAAAATCTTCTGAACGGATTTAGATAAAATTTGGTACCTACACAGATAGTTAATAACCAGGATAGTTTTAATCCCGATTTTATTTTCCCGCGAAGACAATTTTCGAGTTGTAGCGGGCGAAGCCGGTGGCAACTGCTAGTGTAGTGATAGGGTGGTGGTGGCCAAATCCACAACTAAGAGGGATCGCGAAAAATGCCCAAATGAATCTAGGGGCCGATTTTGATGAAAACCAAAACTGCAGTATTTTGTCATGTGCCTTGGCCTTTCGTAGGACGATCTAATAACATCAAACTATACTGTATACAAAAAAAAGAAGCGGAAAAAAAAGTGCTACTTTGTGTACCCCTCTATCTACCTTCCCTGTTTGTAGAACAGGTTATTGCCTCCTCACCCGAATAATCAATAATTTATTACATATACTTCAGCTGTTGCAACCAATAGCACTGCAATAACACTTCTGCAGTCTGAAACACACCCAATCATCCTTTGAATATGCGTAGAATGAAACGTTATTACGACCATGACGGAGGAGAGTAAAGTTGTTCTTCAAATGACGTATGTCAAATTTTAGTGAATCGGAACGTACCTTTGGGACTGACTTGGCGATTCGGATTTTCTTTCAGTGATAATCTCGATGACTTGTGTAAATTCAATGTTAATTTGATTGGTTCAATAACATTTTATTATTGGTGATCCGCGTTCGTATATCGAGTAAACTTACAGCTGTGCTCATGTGGCCTCCAGGCATAAAGAACATATCGCAGTGACTCGTTATATTTTTTCTAATAATAATAACGTAATACAATCATAATGATACAAGACGACGAGTTCGAGATGCTGGTGACAACCCCGGGGCGCATAGCAGCTCTGGGGTTCAAACCGCAGAAGGAGATATTAACAAATCACATCCTTCCATATGCCGCCGAGTTGGACGATGAGTCCACAAGATTCCTGCAGCAGGTGAAGACCAACTTGGCGAAGGCCGTGATGCTGCGGGAGATGAAGCCGGCGTGTGGGGTCTGGTCCTCCAGGCTAATGAAGTAATTATGACTTTTTTTATTAAGACAATGTACCTATCCGCCACTTCTGGCACATTTTAGGTGATATTGAATTATTGGAAGTGGTCCAATAGATAGCTGAAGGATTGTTAAACATATTTATCAGAAATATTAAACACAACTGCTCTCTGGAAACTGAAGCTTTTGTATGTTAAGGCCCTAGACCGAAATAACTTCATTATGGGCCTGCTTATAAGAACAATGTAGTATTGATTGCTGTAATAACTCTCTCGGTTACAGTATAGCAGCAGGTCATGTTAGGGGATAATAAGAAACACTTCATTAGAAATTATGTTTTTTTTTTATTTTTGTTTTATCTATACAGTTGAGACTTATTATTATAGAACTCACTCAGTGGCGGTAAACATAATTTAAGCTGTTTGACATCCCTAAAAATACAAAGCAAGAAATTTTTGAAAACATGCCTTTTCCTATTGTCTGTTAATATATTTTCCTATTCAGCTATGAATTTCGATTGGAGAAAAAGCAAAAAAAAAAAATATTTAAAGATCATTTTGATGCTTGAAAGGCAAAAGTTAACAAGCGACATACATGTGGCTTAGTAATTTTTAAATGTTTCACTTGAAAATTGGCTGTAGCCAACATGTAGCTTTTTTTTTTTAGGTGGTAAAATCATCAAATGAGTCCTCCCGCCCTGGGTGGGGCGGAAGGGACTGTCAGACTCTTACTGACTAAAATCCACCCATGTTCCTTCCTATGCCCTTTACGTTCCGGGGCCACGGTATCCTGGGTTAAGATAAAACCCGCGACCCCAGCAGGCATTTGGCGCGAAACACGACGCGCCACCGACCCGGGCTTGGTCCTTGGTCGGACGGCGAGCTACCCATTACTCACCGTCCGCAAGCCCGCTCCGCCGCTGTGCCCTCTGCTAATCAGAGGGACACGCGTTGGAGCGTCCACACGACAGGCTATTCGCATACGGGCAAAGAGACCCCTTAGGCACACAGTGCCTAAGAAAGAGTCTTTGCCCGCATCCCAGGGTGCACCGGCCCGAAAAACTGGTCTTCCCCCCGGACGTATCCGAGAGGGAACTCCAGTCCACGGGCGCACGTGGAGGTTTCCTGTCTTAGCACCCCAGTAAAAGTACCTAATGAAGTTTATTTCTCGCCTGTACACCAAACTCTTTTAAATCATCAAATGAGTCCTCCCGCCCTGGGTGGGGCGGAAGGGACTGTCAGACTCTTACTGACTAAAATCCACCCATGTTCCTTCCTATGCCCTTTACGTTCCGGGGCCACGGTATCCTGGGTTAAGAAAAAACCCGCGACCCCAGCAGGCATTTGGCGCGAAACACGACGCGCCACCGACCCGGGCTTGGTCCTTGGTCGGACGGCGAGCTACCCATTACTCACCGTCCGCAAGCCCGCTCCGCCGCTGTGCCCTCTGCTAATCAGAGGGACACGCGTTGGAGCATCCAGACGACAGGCTATTCGCATACGGGCAAAGAGACCACTTAGGCACACAGTGCCTAAGGAAGAGTTTTTGCACCGGCCCGAAAAACTGGTCTTCCCCCCGGACCTATCCGAGAGGGAACTCCAGTCCACGGGCGCACGTGGAGGTTTCCTGTCATAGCACCCCAGCCAACATGTTGCTTGGTAATTTTTGCCTTTCAAGAGTCGATATGATGAATTTGAAACTCAACAATGATTCTGGAGTTTTGATCAAATTTTGCCAAATAATGATGACTCACAAGATTAAATGTGGATATGTTTTACTTTTTAGGTCATAACTTTTTGTTTTTGCATATTTTTTTGGTATGTTACTGGATAACTTATATGCCTTTTCACAAAAAATTAACTTTTGCATGAGTAATGTTAAAAAACAATTAGCCTTTTATGTTATGTATTAAGAAGTATTTAAAACTCACTTCTAACTACAAACAACTGAAGAAAATGTTACAAAACAAATACACAACCATATCATATTCTTCAGCTGTTAAATAATTCTGAAGCAATTTTCGGTTTAGCATTAACCTTTGGCAAGTATTAGTGAAGTTTGAAATATGCTGGCTAACACCCAGGTCTTCCTGACTGCACCTGGCCTCAGATAACACGGAACATTATATTACTTCATCATTCCTATTGTTATGTTCCTATAATATATTACAAAATGACTCATTTAACAAAGTGTGATATAGGATTATGGTAATTTTAGTTCCCATAATTGGATAGACAACTAGTTTCATAGCACTCCTACATAGTATGCACATAGTTATGACAACACTTGGCTGATTCATATATTTAGGACAAAACTAAGTATGACAATAGGTGCTTGTTTTTATGCACTGCTAAAAGCAAAATATGACCTACTTATATTTATGACAAAAATTTACCTGCAACTTTGCTTGTGTCATGGTAGGAAAATAATAATGTGTGGAAATGCTTTAAATAAATACTATGATACTAATTTCGTACTACTAAATGATGGAAAAAAAATACAACAAGAAATTTCACTGAGCATGTCCTCACCAAAAGGGTACCTAACCAACTCTAATTTGTCGGGCGAAAGACATCCAGGCTGTCTGTCTGTCTGTCACCACTTCACCAGGCCATTTGTTATGAACCGTGATAGACAGTTGGAATTTTCACTGATGAGATTATTTATGTTGCCAGTATAACATTAATAAAATAAATATTTAAGGGGGCTCTCATACAACAGACATGATATTTTGCCGTTTTAAAGATAATGGTACGGAACCCTTCATGCGCGAGTTCGACTCTCATTTTTGCAAGCGATGCGACTGGTGACTACCCGCACGGCTAAATCACGATATAATCATAAATACCTCGAAAAATCGTCATAGGGAATATTAAACATAAAATCATAGTACAAAATTTGCTCAGCCTTAAAACAAACCCATGGCCAGGCCATGTCCGACAATAGCTCTTGCGATTGTTGAACGATGTCTGTTGTAAATTGAACTCAACTTTCGACCACTTCACAACAGACATACAAAAGAATATTAATTTAATTAGGGTGCTAATTAAGGCAGCTTCTTTAAAATGTCATTCTCGTCTGCAAATATATTTAGTTGTCTAATGAATTAATAGGTCAGCGACAAACTTTTAGCGTCTAATAAATGGTTTATAAGCGACCATATATTGTAAAACAAGCTACTGTTAATATGACGCAACATGGTGATAATTCTTAAGCAACTAAATTTGTGATATGTCTACTCATTGCCAGCTTCTAATAAGTGTATCAACTTCATCTATAAAATAATATCAACGTACTCTAATTTCATAGAGTCACCGTTATATTTACCTAATTTTGTCTGTGTTCCACCAAATATACTGAATGTGCACCAAAATATGTTCATTAAAATATGTCATAACGAGGTGTAATAAAAAAAATCTACCTAAGCAGGGTCGACGAAGCCCCGCTTCGCGGGGCTTCTATTTCTGTGTACAAGGTTTAAAGGAACCTAACCAAACCGAACTTCGGGGTGTCCCTGAAATCTTGCTAAAGCGAGTTTTAGATTTGGTACTGATTTGGTACAATATATAAAGTAGCTCACTTACAACATTAGTCGCTGAGTTATCAAATCAGAAGTAAATATATTTATCGGTAGCTCGGAGTCATATTAATTTACGCTCGTAAATTGACGCTGGTTTCTTGATATTTTGTTGGAATAGTAAAGATGATGAATTAATATAATTGAAGCTGTTCTATTAACTCGTCGCTCACATATAAAAAAAGACGCTAGGATGCAGGTGCTAAAGAAAACTTTTGTTGCCGCACATATAATTTCCCATTTAATTAAAGCCAATTGAAGGTTGGTACAGTGGCTGAGCGATCGAATATTACGCTGTGTCGCTTCCCGCTCGTAAATATTTGTATAGTCCTCTACTGAAATTAATCGTCAATAGACAATTTGACTTGACAGCATCATTAAAATGCAAATTTAGGTATTTCGTCATCAACAGTTTTCATAAATAATGGACACGTATTTTTTTTTTCGTTAAACCAATGCATTTTATGATGGGACTGTCATACGCATGGCGATTATAAAAGTCCCTAATTACAAAAAGAAAAAAAAAAACGAAACAATGCATCAAAATTCGAGAGTCAGCTCGTGACGTCAGAAGCAAGTAAAAACTGTGCTTGCTTGTGACGTTTTGCCAATTTTAAAAGTATCGATCTTTGTCCATTTTGGTTTATTTAGCTTTAGCTTGGGACTAGAAGGCGTTGTGTGATAGTTGTGGAATATTATTAAATAAAATATATTTAATTACGCTATACTTGTGCAAGGATACCGTAATAATTTCACTTTAATAAAAGAAGAGGCAGTTGTCTTGTAGTGGGACATAAATCGATCGAAATTATTATAATTTATATTAATTATTTTGTCCCCAGGTACATACGTATTCACGGCCTGAAATTCGGGAAGGAAGATCACATAAAACTGATAAAACTGGCTTACGAACTTGTGCTCATACCTGACCTAGAACCAGGCAAGGTGCACAAGTTCGCTACAATGTTTCTAATGCTCACAAAGTAAGTACTAGTTACAGGTTACAACCTCTCTTAAACCCCTTCTACACGATCAACCCGACCGCCTGACAGAGGTGAACTTGGTCGTGTCAACAGTACCCCACCGTCTAGAACGCTGTCGGCTGACGGTCGGGTCCCACCGCGGACGCAGCCTGTCGGGACGGCTGCGCTCCCGATTGACTCCGCCCATATTTGGTCGCACGACCAACGTCTACACGGTAGATTTTCATTGCCACCGGACCAAGGTCACCTCTGTCAGGCGGTCAGGTCTGACCGTGTAGAAGGGGTTTTAGACGATGGAAGAATTTGCATGCCGGTTGCGTAGAAGTTTGACTACGGACTATGAGTGGACTATGAATTCAGTTGATCAAAAAAATATCGCAATGTAGTCAAACGTGCGTGCAAGATCTTGCACCGTGTAAATGGGTCTATAGTCTATTAATTTAGTTACTGGATCCAAAATATTTTTCATTTAAAAATCCGTTACAAATTATTCTTGGCGTAAGGCGACGCTCACCAGTGCTCACAAGCGCGTCTGGTGAGCGTGAGACCGCTGGTTCGATTCCCTGGTCGGCCAAATTTTTATTAGTTGTATATGTAGTATGTGTGCATGGCTGCGTCCATGTGTGAGTTGGCTTCGTAACGAGTAAAGCAGTGTACAAATAGCCACCGGTCGTTTCACTTGTGTCCACTGCTCCTATACCTAACATTGGCGACGAGTACCCACAAAAAGGAAAAAATCGAGATGGCGGCTCAGCAGTTCGGAATTTTGTCAACGTTTGACCATACAGTCCACTCTTGGAAGACATACAAGAGTCGGTTGGCACAATGGTTTATAGCCAACGATGTTACTGCAGTCAGCGACGTGACAGGGTCGAAAAGACGTGCCATACTGCTTAGTGCACTCACCGATGGCACTTACAAACTCGCTTCGGACCTCGCCTTACCGAAGGAGCTTCAAGAAGTGCCATATGAGGATATTTTGTTGCTATTAGACAACCATTTTACACCTAAACGCTGCGGGTTTGGCGAGCGATGCAATTTTTATGCGGCATCGCAGCAAGCTGATGAAACACCGACACAATGGGCGGCGAGACTTCGTGGGCTGACCGCTCACTGCGGGTTCAGCAATGTGGAAGAAGCCCTACGTGACCGATTCGTAATGGCAATGTTGCCTGGACGTGAGCGGGATAAACTATTTGCTCAAGACTTGACAGAACTGACGCTCGCGAAGGCGATCGAGTTAGCGGAAACGCTTAGAAGCGCACGAGCCGGAGCGGCAGCCACCGCGCAACTCGCGGGGCAGCAGGAGCAGCAGCTGTTCAAGATCGACCAGGCGACAAAGAAAAGGGCGGCATCAGTGGATAAGTGTTCTGTGTGCGGTCGTTCAAACCATACGTCGGCTAAGTGTCGTTTCGCAAAATATAAGTGTAAAAAGTGCAATTTAACCGGTCACCTTCAAAGAATGTGTAAAAAAACCAATTATATTGCCGCCACAAGTGACGTGGATGAAGATGATGACGGTAAGCTTTATAAAATAAGCTGTAAAAATGGTGAACCAATGACCGAAACTGTGACAATCCTGGGGGTAGACGTGGAATTTGAAATCGACAGCGGATCAGCGGTCACTGTAATGTCTCGTACTATGTTCAATAATTATTTTTCAACTGTGCCATTGTCACCGACTAGGAAACAGTTGTATACATATGTCGGTAATAAAATAACGTGCGCAGGAGTAACTCGACTGCCTGTTACGTACGCGGGACAAACACATGAACTTAATGTTTACGTAGTTAATAATGGCACCGGTCCTCCGCTACTTGGTCGAGATTTCATAACGAGTTTTAAATTAGAACTGCTACCTTGTATGTATTTAAATAATACAGATAGCATGTTTAAATTACTACAATCACAGTTTCCAAATGTTTTTTCTGATAAATTAGGTGCATTTAATAAGTACAAAGTAAAACTGAAAATTAAGCCCGGTTCCCAACCAGTGTTTTTTAAAGCGCGGCCAATCGCTTTCGCCTTAAAAGACAAAATTAATAATGAGATCGATCGATTAGTTGAGTTGGGGGTATTAAAACCGGTTGAGCATGCCGAGTATGCGTCACCCATTGTCCCTGTATTAAAGCGCAACGGTACAGTTAGACTGTGTGTAGACTACTCAGTTAGTATAAATAAACAGCTGATTGTGGAACAGTACCCTCTGCCGACGGTTCACGAACTGTTTAGTAGATTGTATGGCGGACAACAATTTTCGAAACTTGATTTGTCAATGGCGTACAATCAGTTCTTACTGGATGAGGACTCCCAGAAATTAACTTGTATTAATACACATCGTGGGTTGTACAAATACACCCGCATGGTGTTCGGATTGGCTAGTGCACCGTCTATTTTCCAAAGAGCAATGGAATGTGTCTTATCTGGGATGGATGGAGTTCTGTGTTTACTTGACGATGTCCTCATCACAGGGCCCTCAAGAGACGTACACCTGCAAAGACTAAAAGCGGTGCTCGAAAGACTTCAAAATGCAGGTTTAATTTTACAAAAAGAAAAATGTGAGTTTTTTAAAAATGAGATAGATTACCTAGGATATAAAATAGATAGGCACGGCCTTAAGAAGTCTCCCGAGAAAGTTAAGGCTATAGTTGAAGCACCGGTGCCCACAAATGTAGGTAAATTGCAATCTTTCTTGGGACTGGTAAACTACTATAGGAATTTTGTAAAAAACGCGTCAGGTATTTTGAGTCCATTATATGACCTACTAAAGAAAGGGGTAAAATGGAATTGGAGCGAATTACATAATAAATCGTTTAACAAAATAAAAGAAATATTAGCGTCTGACCAAGTTCTAACGCATTTTAATCATAATGCGAAACTCATCTTAACAGTCGATGCATCGCCAACCGGTTTGGGAGCCGTGTTATCACAACTAGAAAGTGATGGATCCGAACGGCCAATCTCGTTCGCGTCACGGACGCTTAACGCGGCGGAAAAAAATTACGCTCAAATACAGAAAGAAGCCACAGCAATTATTTTTGGAATACGGCGGTTCCACCAATATCTATATGGCAAATCTGAACCCTTTCTTTTGAGAACGGATCATAAGCCACTGATATCAATATTCGGACCTTATAAAGGTATTCCAGAAGTATCTGCAAATAGGCTTCAGAGGTACGCTTTATTTCTCAGCGGGTACAATTATGAAATAGAGTATATACGTAGTAATAAAAATTGTGCAGATTTTTTATCGCGGGCGAGTTTACCTGAGGTTGATAAGAGCGATGTAAAAAATAGTACAGGACTACATGCATGCGCCGGCGGCGGGGCGGGGCGCGGCGGCGCGGGCAGTGGCGCGGGCGCCGCCATCGGTACGTTAGAAGGTGACTCATTCGCGTTGCCACCGTCCACCGAGCGCGCCGCTTATATTAATTTTGTGGTTGACGGGAGTTTACCTGTGACACTTTCAGAATTACGCGAACAAACGAGTAAGGACGAAATTTTAAAGGCTGTAATTAAGCACGTAATAAACGGGTGGCCAAAAAGAAATAGAGATTTGAAGTTAAAGCCATACTGGTGTTGTAAGTCACAACTTTCCTTCGAGGACGGTTGTCTGATGAGGGGCCACAAAGTTGTTTTGCCAAAAAGTCTGAGACACAGAGTTCTGTTAGAATTGCATAAATCTCATTTGGGTATCGTTAAAACAAAAGCATCAGCAAGGGCGCGGCTTTGGTTTCCAGGTATAGACAATGCCTTGGAAAAAATGATAGGTTCGTGCTATGTTTGCACTCAACTCCGCCCTTCGCCTCCCCGCGCACCGTTATCACCGTGGAAATATCCTCCAAGTCCTTTTGTTAGGATACACATAGATTTTCTGGGCCCTATTCAAGGACACACGTTTTTGGTTGTTGTGGACGCCTTCTCTAAATGGGTAGAAGTTTACGACATGATAAACACATCAACCTCATTAGCCGTGACCGATAAATTGTATGATTTCATGTCTAGGTTTGGGATACCGCAAACTATAGTTAGTGACAATGGCACCGCTTTTGTATCTCAAGAGTTCAAAAAATTTTGCAGCTCGAACGGCATAGTACACGTTACGTCACCTAGCTATCATCCGGCTAGTAATGGTCAAGCCGAAAGTTACGTTAAAATCGTAAAAAAGGGCATTAAATCGTGTATTTTATCTAATAGTAATGTAAGAGAAAGTAGGTTAAATCTATTAAAGTACCTATTCGATTACAGAAACTCGATTCACAGTACTACAGGATTGTCACCGGCTCAGTTAGTTTTTGGAAAAAATCTTAGATCACGCCTAGATCTATTGAATCCAAAATTTAACGCCTCATCATCTTCATCGAACGTACCTAAGGTGGTCAAAAATAAACAGTGTTCGCAGATTGAGTCACACGGTGGTAAAAACAAAGAAACCTATTCTGTAGGTGATAACGTTTTGTATAAGAACAATGTTATGAATAAAAACTGTGTTTGGAACAGGGGAACAATTGTAAAACGAATAGGTAAAGTCATGTATCTTGTTAAAGACATTCACTCACTCTTAGAAGTTCGGAAGCATAAAAATCAATTAGTTTTATATAAAGGTATCGATGTAAATAAGGAGACGTTCTGGGATTGCGACAGTGATGTACAGCCTGTACAGGGGTCGCTACAACAGAACAACACCAGTTCGACACCGGACTCGCTGAGGTCCGATTTACCAGTGGTGGGGGAAGGTGATATAGTGGCAGGATCGAACCGACCTTCATCATCTGCAGTAGTTGAAACAGCCGAGCAGTCCACATCGTCTGAGAACGGCGATTCGGAAGAGTTTCATGAGGCTTTGTCGGAAAACAACCTCTCACCACTGATGAATGAACAGATACAGAGGGATAACCCCTTGTCTAGGATGTTGTTACGTAAAATCCCTAGAGTTGATTATAAGAACTTCTTGTAAATCTCATACTATGGGGGAGGAGTTGTTGTATATGTAGTATGTGTGCATGGCTGCGTCCATGTGTGAGTTGGCTTCGTAACGAGTAAAGCAGTGTACAAATAGCCACCGGTCGTTTCACTTGTGTCCACTGCTCCTATACCTAACAGTTTTCCATTAGGAATTTCTGCAGTTAGCAGCCACGGAGTTTGGAGTTGTGCCCAGTTGATGGCAATAGGCTCACCTCTTAATACTGATATTTGATTCTGAATTAAACCAGTTGAATTATTCGTCAATAAAACAGGGAATCCAACAATCAGTCTGCCAACAAAAGTGAATTGTAAATCTATTTTGGTTTTAACATCGGCTTTTTATATGCAACATGTCTTCTTTGAAATGAATAAAATTCACGGAACTTAAATTGATGCGTAATCTTGGCAATAAATACTTTGAATAGTTGGCACTGTTTGTTTTGTTAATTGCATATGAATTAATTAATTTCTACAGGAAAAGACAATTGATTAAACCCGAAGAACTGACGTTGCATTGGCGCCCGCTCTACAATCTGGGCAAAAAAATATTTGACAAAAGCTCCACTCATATTGGAATGTACCACTATCTTACGTAAGTATTCATTAATTCACCTAATATTTGAATAGAGATCAAATAATACTATCATCACAAATATTAACGCATAGGTAACCCACAGAACTTGATTATCAATGTATCTCAATCATCCAGCGCTAACTTTTGTTAATTTGTTTCGACACTTCCCTTATGTGACGTACCGTGTACTTACGACAAGTTTGACGCAATCACAACGTGAATATTGAATTACCTACTCCTACTGTACCTATACGTAGAGGAAAATATAGCAGCGTTCAACGCAACTAATAATCATTAAGAATTCAATGACGTAATACTGCAAACATGATAATTTCGACATGCCTCGATGCTCGATTTTTATAAATGTTTGGATTGTATAACAACTAACTGTTTATAAACGCAACAATTGATTTTGTATAAAAGTAACGTCTACGTATGGCAAAACAACAGCATATTTCACTTAAGATCATAATGTGTGTTCAGGCCAGATCGTTTTATGAAACAAGGAGGCGATATGCTCGATATGATTCGCAAATTCCTGTCGGGAGACGGGCTGGGCGACGCCCTAGAGTTGTTCGGCCTCGCAGGAGCCGACGAGAATGATCTGCCCACGTAATAAATAGACAAACAATATCAGTTTTCGGGACACGCTTAATGTTCGCACATCGGGTGGCAGACGGGTTGGGCTCATAATTCATCGAACCCCATGTCACTATCTATCCTTGGTATAATGGACCCTAGAAATGATTTATTAAGTGTTCAACTATTAAGTAGTTGAAAAATTAGTAAGTTATTTCAATCCAACAATCCTACTGTACAAATTGTAGTGTCTGTGTATCAAGGTGGCAGGCTGTGCATGTAAGAAACATCTATTCAATAGGAACTTGTATTAATGCACTTGATTTCTTTCAGCTCCCTAGAAGGATCATACATATCGATGGTTAAATGCGCAAGGCCGTAAGTACAGTACCCTAAGTACCTTAAAGATTGTTTACTATGCCCCTATTATACCGTCTCGATGTTTTTTTAGATATTTCCCTATAGACGCCACAAAAGAGATCTTGGCTGAATTGTTGCCTCAAATAAACCCGTGGTCCACGGACTCAAACGTGGTGATCCAGTTAGCTACGTTCTTGCCGGTTGCGTTGAACCCTGAGTACGAGAATTTCGGACATCTCCTGTGGTTCGATGACATCATGACTCTTTGGGATACCTGCTACAACTCACAGTGTGGAATATCGGTAAGATTGCCTTTGTTATTTTAGACTGGTTCCAATGAAACGACAACTGTTCAATTAAATACACAGATATACAAATGCATAATTTGTAATTTTACCACCAGAATAATGTAATTTTTATGCTACATATCTTCGTTACTTGCTACAGGACCTAATGATGCTGTTTGCTGGGCTGGCTAAGCGTAACCCTGGTGCCATTGACTGGACACCTCATGTCCCTAAGATGTTCGCTCGTTTCCTCCACGCCCTCAACTTGCCAGTCGCCTATAAAGACATGCAGATCACTCGCTCACATTCCCTTGGTAAGATTTTAGTGGTGCTTTATAAAAGTTACAGGTATATTACGATCGAGATAGCATACTCTGTTAAATGTCAATCATCTGAACTGTTATTTGAAGGCACCTATGTTGTTAAAAAGTAATGGGTAACAGTGTAAACTTGACTATCTGAAACATCAATTTTTGTATTATTAAGTGGTAATCCAATAGACAATCCATAGCGATCTCTTAAAATTAATCCAATAGACCCATATATAAAGACATGGTACTTATCTATTTATTTATGTACGCAGAGCCGTGACCACAGTGTAACAAATTATTTATGTGGTCCAGATATGAAACACGTGGCCTCTTGGATCGTATGGAGCATCAGCCCCGACGGCGTGGTGCTGAAGCACTTGCGTAGCTTCCTGGCAGGAGTTGAGAGCTACCTGCACAGTGCCAACGCAGGCCGCTGGTCCTACAAGCTAAGAGATCTCCTTAGGAAACTGGCCCGAGAGTTTCTGAATAGGTAAATATTATACAAAGTGGAGCAGAGCGCAACAAGACATAAATCACACGGGAAATTCGATAAAAACCTAAAATCACATCACTGTCCCATCATTTTTAGAGGAGTATCATGTATGCCTTTACTTACAAGACCAGCCTCCGTCCGCGACGGAAGTACTCGTGATTATAGGCTCTACTGCGAACCCATACTAGTCGCGCGACTTCGCTACTATGTATGTGAATAAAGTCTTACATGCTGCTGTGTCATTCACCAACATGTTTTATATAATAAAAAGTTATGAACTGCCTTTTACTTTACAGGGTGCGACGTGAGCGCGAACCTAAATTTAACGAAAGTTGGGAGAACCAAACACCTCAGGCATACCGACTCAGAGATGAAGACATCACTGAGTTTGTTAACATAGTGCTCGAACCAACGCTGCAGGCGGTGTACAGCCGCAGCGGCTCGCTCGACATATCCATCGCTTTACACAACCTAGCGACGCTGCGTCCCGCTATGGTAGTGCCGCCATTACTAGAGAGGCTCAAGACTTCTCTGACGTCACTGACTGAACCTCACCGAGTGACTGCCGCCATGTCAGCAGTAGCCGCCGTCGCCCGGCCCATGCTGCGAGGAGCTGACGCCGACTACCCAGAGGGACCGACTCATGTTGTGCCATTCCTGCTTGCCGTCCTGCCCGGCCTCGATCCAAACGATATCAAAAAGACTCTAGTCACTCTGCACTTCATACTCATCTTTACCTGGATGGTGCCATTCATAGATTGTAGTTCTGCTCACGAGCACTGGGATGACCTCACAGAGGAGGAGCTACTGACCTGTGAGTCGACTGCTCAATTCGAAGACTTTGTCCTCGTCTTTTTGGATAGGCTGTTTGTCATTATCGAGTCCAGTGTGCTCGAACATGTAAGACTGGACACCAAGGAATCCGACGCGGTTCGCAGCAAGACTGACGCAGTAATGGAGACAGCAATCTCTTCCGCAGCCACAGCTGTGTTGATGCAGTGCTCGCCGAAGATATTCAAGGAAGCGTTGAGGAAGTTCAAAGCGTTCGCCACGGAGTCCACGTTTGAGACGAATGTGTCTGGAAGTATGGTAGGAGTAATGTTGCGCGTGTTTGCGAGAATTGATTCAGAATCGACTTTAGCGGCTTTCATGCCTAAACTGTGCGAGGAGCTGACGGAGTTGCTGTCGACAGATGAGGCGTTGCACGAAGAGAACCCGCCGCGCGACCTCATGTATCGGCTAGTTCTGTTTATGCACGTGGTGGAGTGCGACGGCACGGTGCTCCTGAAATACGTGCCTGACATACTTCCGATACTGGACCGCGCTCTGAAGCTGCACGCGAACTACGCGCTGTCACGAGCGTGCGAGGTGCTCAGTCACATGCTCACGTCGCTATGCTACATCGATCTGAAAGAATGGAAGAGCTCGCCGAAGGATTACGGCCAGGCTCCGGAGAAGTGGCTGCCTATCCGGGAGTGGGGTTACGGGTGCCTGTTGAAGGATGCTGACTTCAAGTGGCACGTACCTTGTGCGGAGGAGGCGGCGTGTGCGCAGATGTTGGTGGACAGGTACCTGAAGGCGGAGGTGTCGCGGCTGCGGCAGTGGCTGAGCGGGGAGAGGGCCATGTGCCGCGAGCGTCGGCTCAGGAGCTTCTACATCATCAACGCCACCCTGGCGTGCAGCACATTCCTACCGCCGCCGGATGAGCAGCCAGTGTCGCTGTAAGTAGTTTTTACACTGTTATTCCATATTTATCACTCTTACATTGAACTTAGGTCACAGTTAAATTTACGTGAATTTAGCAGTAAGTAAATGTTTTATGCTAAGATTTAGGGAAATAAGTTTTTGAAAAAAAAGGAACAGTACGTATTCATTTAAGCAGTTCAAACTACATTATAGAGCAGTGGTGGTCCAGTGGTATCGGCCCCGACTTACAAGTTGTAGGTCATGGTGGGTTAGAACCGAATCCAGCCAGGCGCATTATTTTGTGTAATTTATTTCATCACCACTGCTCTCAAAACAGTGAAGGAAAACATCGTGAGGAGTCCTATATGACATCTACCAATCCGCACTGGGCCCGCGTGGATTATGGCCCATTCTCTTTCCCAGAGAGGAGGCCTGTGTCCCAACAGTTGGAACATTTTATAGGCTGATGATGAAACATTACTTATTCCTGACTACCACAGTATCGACACCAACGTCCCAGCGACAAGCATTCCATTCACTTGCGGCGTGCGGTTCCGCGTGACGCTGGACGGAGAGAACGTGCGCGTGGCTCTCACGCGGCTGCTGCTCGAAGTGCAGGAAAAACTGCTCGACGAGAAGACTGATGATACTAGAGGCCTTGAGATGCTTATACAGGTGATTTTTCTTTGTTATTTTACGATGTTTTCGGTATGTCCTTTCGATTAGATGATTTACAGTTAATATTTTGCTTTGGACTATATTCACAGAATTTTTTAGTATTTAATTTAAAATATTTTATTTCCTCTTAATATGTCATGGTCAGAACAAAAATATGGCACCGTGATAAAAATAGTAGATTATTAACCAAGGGGATAAAGCAGTGTCTTCTGTCGCGGGTGACGATTTAAATCGCGAGCTTAACGAAGGACTCGAGGTTTACTCCCGAGCGTAGCGAGGGTGTTAAAAACTTAAATCACGAGCGAAGCGAGGGATTTAAGACGTGTCCTGAGTGTTGCGAGGGATTTAAGTTCACCCAAGACTAAGACAGCTTTATCACCGAGGAAAATACTCTACTTTTCGTACCATTTGCGAGAAAATTAACACTATATAATATGAGATAAGCATTTATTAAACATTAACATTTAACATTAACTTATTTATAAAAATAAATTAAAATAAACTTAATGTTTTAAATGTATTTGAAGAAAACAAAAATGCGGCAAATTCCTCGACTAATATTTTTTGTCGGAAAAGCAAAGGCATCAAGCTTATACGGCCTCTTCGGTATTCGTAATTTTATTGAATAAATCATAACTGCATAATAAATGCGTATTCCTTTTTCAAAAAGTTGTATAATGCTAAAGCATTATACAACTTTTTGAAAACATCAACATCAGTTTGTCTTTACAACATTGAGTTTGTATTTAAAAATACAAACTCAATGTTGTAAAGACAAACTGATGTAGTTCAGTATCGGTAAGTATTCCAAATTTAAATCACATTCTCTCCCTAGAGGATGAATGAAATTCAGTACAACTTTCTTTCCCTGTTTTTAACAGATTAAAAATGACTATTGTTATGTACGTTTTTTGGGGCATAGAATGTCACTTTTTTGAGCAAGTGGTACGAAAAAATTATTAGGTGCACGACATATTTTGCATGAGTCTACCAGGACTAAAAAAAACCAATGAAATACTCTAGTGATCCCCGAAAGTTTGAGGCATGTCCTAATAACTTTCGCAAACCCTTATTTATGTTAAAGCCTTAAGTAATAGAACATGACCCTATTGTCATTAATGGGGCATAAATCCAGAACTTTGGGTCATACTGAGAAATTACGTGTCAAAAAACCTAATAACTCTAATCCCTAAACTGGAAATCTATCCAAGGCTCAATAGTCGCTCATTAAATCAACGTCAAACTTTCTTGAACCTTCTCTCATCACCAACTATTGTCATCAGGTATGGGAACGCGTGATAGTAATGAAAGGTCTGCGCGGTGGGCCTGGCTTAGAGGCCCGTCTCCGTTCGTACGGCGCGTTGGAGCGTGCGCTGGACGGTCGCGGGGGCGCGGCGGACCGCGGGCGGGGCGCGCGCGGGGCGGGGGCGGCGCGGCTGCGGATGTTGACTGCGGACGCGGCGCGCCTGCACGATGACTCGCGGTACGACCTCGTGTGCGAGGCCGGGATCACTCCCTCCGCGCTCAAGGCCTTGCATGCGCTCGCTGATCTGTCTGTCAATACTTATAGCTCGGTGAGTACTGGTTCTTTGAGACTTTTGATGTATGTGTTATTATTTAGAAATCGGAATAGAGCTTATTCGCCTAGACTTCAAAATAAATGGCGTCTACATGTCGCTTATCTTGAGTAGTTAGTAGCTATAATACCTCCAAAAAAGCTATCAAAAAGTAATATGTATTCTGATCTCTTAATAAATGCTTAGTTTTCTTTCAGTGAGTTAATTCTAGATGCTAGTATTTTTCGGTAGGCACAGCGACTGAGCGATCGTTTGTTACACAGCGTGTCGCGGGTTCGAACCCTGTACGGAACAAATATTTGTATGACCTACAAGTTCGGGCACGCCGCAATTGCGGCGGTAAGACCCCTCTTTGAGGAGTGGCTGGAGAGAAGTCATGGCGTCCTTACCTTCCGCCTGACGCAGGTCCTCACCGGGCACGGGTGCTTCGGGAGGTACCTGTGTCTAATGCGGAAGGAGGAAACGTCTGGGTGTCACCACTGCGAAGATCGCCCGGAGGACATGGTGGAGCATACGGTGCAGGACTGCCCAGCTTGGGCAGTGCACCGGCGTATCCTCGATAGGCGGAGACCTCTCGCGCCCGGCATTGGTTGCGGCCATGCTGCGGGGCGAGACGGAGTGGGAAGCGGTCGCCTCCTTCTGCGAAGCAGTAATGCTCGCGAAGGAGGAGGCGCTCCGCGAGCGAGAGAGGACAGAGTCCTCCCTCCGCCCCAACCGCGGTGTAGGACGCCCACGGCGACGGACGTCGCGAGACGATCTCCGGCCACCGTAGGCGCGGGCATGCGGGCAGCGAGTAAAGGGCAACTCGCTGCCCGACCAAGGACCATGCCCGGGTCGACGGCGCGTTGTGTCCCACGCGCGCCTCAAAGAGCGTCAGCATAATGACGGGGCCCCCCTCTCAGAGGGCCAAAGCCTGCCGGGGTCGCGGGATTATTTCCTTACCGTAACCCCGGAACATAACCGGCTATGAAGGACACCGTGGATTTTAGTCAGTAGAAGTCTGACAGTCCCTCCCGCCCTGCCCGGGGTTGGAGGACTCATTTGATGATTTTACCACGCTAAAAAAAAAAAAAAAAATGACCTACAAGTTGTTCCGGATCCGGGTTTTTGTGTACGTAGATTTCAATGTTTGTAAATGCAGCCAAGATACAAGCAAAACTCCAATTAAAAAAAAAAAAAAAACTTAATTAAGATCTGAAAAAGATGACATTTTCAAACCTACACGAACAATTTTCATACTTATTTTAAAATAGTAACTCAACCACATTAAGTATTTTCTTCAACAGGTCCGCATCCTAGCTCAAATCCGTCTCTACTGGATGTTGAGCCACTACCCGTATTCCTACCGCGCGCTAGTACCGAAACTAGCCACGATACTAGCGACCGGGGGTGAAGGAGACGAGTGGCACGCCAAGCACAAGGGGGTGTTATTCATGATGCTGGGGCCACGCAATGGCCCACTGATCGCCAAGCAGGACTGGGATGTGGTCCGTACTCTATGGCCCGCCGTACTTAATGCGCCGCTCAGTGAGAAACCCAGCATGGTTCGGTGAGTTTGTCATGCAATAATTTTTGTTTACGCGTCTCTATTCAAACATTTGAAGCTCTCATGCTTCCTTCATTAAACCCCCTTAGTTATCTCCAGCGTTGCATTGCGGGCAAATATCTGCTATTCTTACAGCAATCAGCGAGAAATTCATTCTGTGTAAATAGGCTTTCATTCTTCGTATCTAATGAAACTAAGATTATTCTGAATATTTTGTACGATATGCATTTGAGACCCATTGAAAACTTTCAAAGTTGTACACATGGCTACACATCAAGCTATCCAAAACCAGTTTGTCTTGGACTCGCTTTAATATGATCTTTCCGCACATTGAACGGTCAGCTTATACTAGTTTTTAACCGACTTCATAAAAAAAAGTAGGTTCTCAGTTCGACCTGTATGTATGTATGTATGTTTGTCCGCGATTATCTGGCGTTTGGCTGAACGGATTTTGATGCAGTTTTCAGGAAAGTGTTCATTACATTCTGGAGAAGGTTTTACTATATAACACTAATAGATATCCCGTGACGTTGCCCGCGTGGATCCGTTTTGCTTACTTGGATCGTAGATTTTCAGGGACGATTGAATGTTTGTCCGCGATTATCTGGTGTTTGGCTGAACGGATTTTGATGCAGTTTTCAGGAAAGTGTTCATTACATTCTGAAGAAGGTTTTAATATATAACACTAATAGATATCCCGTGACGTTGCCCGCGTGGATCCGTTTTGCTTACTTGGATCGTAGATTTTCAGGGACGATTGCATGTTTGTCCGCGATTATCTCGCGTTTGGCTGGACCGATTTTGATGCAGTTTTCAGAAAAGTATTTGTTACATTCTGGGAATGGTTTTAGTATATAACAATAATGGATATCTCGTGAAGTTGCTCGCATAGATCCGTTTTTGTTGCTTAATAGGATTGTAGATTTTCAAAGATGCCGATTTTATGAAGATTTTTTGTTGAATAATTATCTCAAATAAAAAGGGAAAAATAAAAAACTTTTTGAAAAAAAGGGAACCGACTTCAAAACCAAACACAAATAAACTATAAAATAACTTTTCTTTCGGAAGTCGGTGGCCATATGTCAATGAAATAAATAAACAAAGCCACCGAGTAGTTTTTTTGTGTTTGGTTTTGAAGTCGGTTCCCTTTTTTTCAAAAAGTTTTGTATTAATATTACTCATTTAGATGGGTATTAATTGTATGTATTGTTGACATACCTCTACCTACCTGTCTTGCACAAACAGGAAAAAAGGAAAAGGTATTTATTTATTGACTCGCAAAGTACCTACCTATTGACAGAAATATAAACAGGAACGAATTTAACTAAATGAGTTCTATGCGAAGATAAAAGGCTTTTATCTCAACAAATAATATTAGGTAATGTTATGTATTGCAGTTTAGAGCAAGCGTTCAGCGAAAGCCTTCATCGCCACTTCCCTACCGTGAACACCCAGCTAATGATGACGTTAGGCGCGGTGATCGCAGCCGGCGTCCTCCTCACTGAAGAAGACCGCACTGACCCCAGCTTCAAGGAACTCATGAACGACTCCATGAGGAGGGAACAAGCGACCTCCAACAGATGTGAGGAGCTGTATAGAGAGCTTATTGCAGAGCTTATTAAAATTGTTGAGACGCCTAATATGTGAGTTGAGTTTTTTTTTTGTCTTTGTTAGAATTTATTTTGTAACGTTTTCAGTTGTCTTTGTTGCTTTTGTGGTTGTACTCTTCTCCAAAATAGGTTTCAAAATTGATTTTACTCAACAGATTGTATTTTTATTCTAAAGCGTAGTGCTAAAGCACACTGGTGACTTTTTCTTGGTGTATTTTTGTTTCCCCCCGTCGAGTTCAATGAAGATATATTGGGAGAGCACTTATTATGGTAAAGTTCGTAACGCCCGGCAATATCTTCATAGTACTGACTGGGTAACAAACAATCACCGGGTCAAAAATCACAATCAAAATTTGGCCTAAAAAACATAAACAATAAAAAAAATATTGCCTTAGTTTGGTTCAAATCGTCTTTCAACTGACATCTACAAAATATAAAATGTCGGTGGTCCGTTTACGGCCTTGTTGCTCATTGACTAAGCACTTGGTTCCTCTGTGCTGAAGAAGAATAATTTCTATGGTCAGGTTCCAATTCCAGAAATTGGAATGGTGAGAGTTTAAAAAAAAAGCTAAAAATCTACCCCTCCAACAGTCAATGGCGCCGCCTCGAGCTGGCCATGCAGATGCTAACATTCTGCCCGTCCCTACAAACCCCGTACCCCGGGCCAGCCGTGCCGGCCATGCTGCGCGCACTGCTGCACGACGACATCGCCGTGCGCCGCACCGCACAGCGACTGACGCACTACGTGCTCAAACAACGCAAGCATAAGGTCGTCAAAGTGCTGGTCGATCCGTATTACATCGCTGGTTTAATGCGCCCGCAGAAACATGTGCCTGGTAAGTCGGGTAGTTTTTTTGGACTCATACTATGCTTGTACTTTTCCGCTCTTAAATGCTTCGATTGTCCTTATTAGGTACCTTCTACTGTTCAAAGTTTAACGTTCCTAAACAGTCTGCTAGCTTTATACTGTTCCTAAATTACCCTGGGCTGTTACGAGTATTATTATTGGGAAATAAGGAATGGTACCCCCGAAGAGGTAGAGATGGACTCCGCACTCCGCCATATCTCCGTGGCACACGTACTATTGACGTTCTGCAGGCCTTTGCCATTAGGTTAGCTCGTCTTCTTTAAAAGTTCTTTAGCATAATACTTACTGCTAAGGACGCCACGGAGCCTCATACGTATAAAGGGTCCATTTACATCGAGACGCGACGCTGCGAGCACTTTTCAATATAATAATATAATATTCCACAACTATCACACAACGCCATCTAGTCCCAAGCTAAGCAGAGCTTGTGTTATGGGTACTAGACAACTGATAAACATACTTATATATTTCTAAATACATACATATTATAGATAAATTACACCCAGACGCAGAACAAATGATCGTGCTCATCACACAAACATTTGTCCTGGGTGGGAATCGAACCCACGACCTCCGGCTTAGCAGTCAGGGTCACTAACCACTAGACCAACAGGATCAATAGAGTGGCTCAAAATGTAACTTTATTTACTTCTCTAAAATATACACATGTTACCGATGTCGCGACGCAGTGCGGCGCTGCGCGATAGCAGTACAAAAACTAAATTTAATTTGTAACGTGATGCGCAAATCTATAATTTGGAAGGTAAAAATATTAATTGTTGAGACTCCACCGTTTCTCTTTTTTAAGTAACTTCTTAAAAGAATGAGGTTCAGGGGTCAATACGTTACGTTCGAATGTTTTTTTTTTACAAATAAACATTTCGTCTAACTCTTTCATACCACATTATATTTATTTCAGTTTCTAGAAGAAAACATTTGGTATTGCAACAAATTGTGTTATGCTCCAGTCTTTTCTATCCTTATTTCCATACGCTATTACATAGATCTAGTGTTTAGTTTCTGTTTAGATAAATTGAATCTTCAGAAGTTACAATAAAACTCAATTTCCCAGGATACAGGCCGGACCTTGAGTGGGCTATGTGGTGTGAAGATAGAGTACTTTCAACTGATGAGCAATGGGAAACCCCTTGGCTGAGGAACCCAACATACGGGTTCTATGCTTGGCCTGAATTGCTTGAGGTAAGTGCTTCGACCGTTATTTAATTTAGAACAGCCACTTTTATTATTATTTTCAGTCACAACTTCATTAGGAACACTATTCTCTTCTATGGAACTTTTCAGAACAATAATATTTTTTTTGAATCGGATCAGACATAATAAATTATAGAGGGTCGGTTTTCCAAGTGGGCGTATATGTCCAATTCCGAAATAATAAAAGAAAAGTGCTCAAAAGAGTCTCCGTCCCAATTTTGATTAAATCTAAAACTGCAGCAGTGATTAATTGAAAAAAAAAATCTAACTAAGAATCGAACACATCGTTGAATTCTGAAAGAAAAACACCATATTGTATTATCACACCATTCGAAAATGTCGCTATCCAGGATCAAATTCTGAGAAGTAAAGGCGTTCAGCAAACTAAAAAAAAACCTAGGGTAACCCACCACCCTCCGCAGTTGATCAAAAATAACCTTTCTTTCACAGCTCTAAAGCACAATATTCAAATAACAACATTCATGTAATCGTTCCTATAGGTGGCAGCACCGTCATCTGAGCAGACATACTCCTCGGAGCTGTCTCCCGAGCTCATGGAGGAGGGAGAGCGGCATGTGTTCGAGTTCTTCAACAACGACGCCAACGTGGACCGACTGGTCGCCTTCCTCACCGTCGAGGAGAAGAAAGGAAAAGACAAGTTCAATGGAGTACGCTTCTCGCTGTTCAGGGTGAGTTTGATCATCTGTCTAGAAATGTCTCCAATTATGGCTGGATGTAGCTGATTACCAGTATTTTAATTGGAGGGAAGGTCTGTCTGACCTTCACAACCCAGTTAGCACAAAAAAAAAACTTGAGAGGTGTCAAGGGACACCCGGATGGAACGAAGTTACTGTATACACTCAACAAAAATAACCGTCGCGACTCCACTCCACTTCACTCCGCTCCACTCCGCTCCACTCCACTCCACTCTTTGACGCTAGCACCCTTTCGCAACGCGCGATAAGGAACTTCGTTCCAAAAAGTGTCGTGACAACTTTTCGTAAGAATTTTTTCCGTCAAGTCCCCTTTCACAACGCGCGATAAGGAACTTCGTTCTAATAATACGATTTTTCTTGGTAATATTGATTGTCAGACTTAGGCCTGTCCCTGACTGCCTGTTACAACTGTCAAAGATCAAATCATAGGTATTAAGGGACTTAACCCATGGCACGACGCGATTGCAATGCAACCGATTGGATTCCAACTACAAGTGAAAATCAACTTTACCACTACGACATATGACATAAAACACGTTGTTCATCATCAGCCTGTATTCGTCCACTGCTGGACATAGGGCTCTCCCAATGTGCGCCACTGAGCACGTTATCTACGGGTAAATGAAAAACAAAACACGATCGCAACGACGACATCAAGTCAAGTTGCATCATTATTACTAAGTAGCAAGGTTGATTTTCACTTGTAGTTGGAATCGGTCGAATCGCGTCGCATCGCGCCATGGATAAAGTCCCTGTGACCCATTTAATCAACGACGATATAATACTAGACTCTGCATGCACGATCTAAGGAACAAAAATTATTCTGCCAACTCGCTGAGGTACTACGTAAGCGAGGGGGACGGGGTACTGCGTTGTGATTGGCTAACTCAAGGTCTGTTCTGTCTCAACGTATGTTTACGGCTCACAGGATTGGTCGCAATGAGACGAATATAATACTTTTTTGCCTAATGTGTTGACAGACATCGGTCGCCTGTTATTACGAGTCTACTATTATATCGTCGTTGCATTTAATAGTAGTCGAGTTAAAAGAATGTTGGCAGCACTGATTAGAAGCAGTATTCCTGCCACTAGTCGCGGAACTGTGGAGATTAATTATGAAAAACGAAAGGAAAATAACTTGCAACATTAAAATCAGAAACGGCACGGATGATTGATGTGGTAACTGATTGATTGACTAATGTGTGTCGCATCTTCATTTCTCGCACAGAATAAGCATTTGTTTGATCTACAAGTAAACACGGAACGATAATAACTATAAATACACGTAACTTCGGTTGAATCTACGGGCTTCGTAGTTAAAGAGTAGTCGTCCTATAACAAGTTGTTAACAATTAAGTTATCCCCACACAGACGTTGTTCGCCCAGTTCGGCTTCCCCGTGGCGTCTCGCTTCCTGTCGCACGCGGAGCGCTGCGCGGGCGACCCGGGCGAGGCGCCGCAGAGGTTCGCGGCGGAGGTGTGCGCCGCAGCACTGCGCGCGCCGCGGTACTGGCCCAGGGAGCGAGCTACTGCCATGTACGCTGCCGCCGTCAAGATACTTGAGATTGGTGAGTTGTAATACATTTAGTTTTTTTAGAATTAGCACAAAAGTCGTGACATATAGGCAGACACAGATCAGGAAAGCAAAGATCAAAAAGATGATGTGATAATGTGGCTTTTAAATATTCACGCTACATGATTATAGTGCCTTGTTTCAAAATAAATTTTTGAATGTGCTGCATACGCTCTTCATAGGCAGAAGCGACGCGTCCTGCATGCACACATTCGAGCAAGTTCGACGCGTAATTAAACATGCATACCCGTTTTAGGCGGCCTACCCGTCTTGAGCTTACCTCCCCTATTTCTGGAAACCAAAGCAGCACGCGTACCATGGCGATTCTATCTCTATTCTACCAAGAAAAGACAAAGCTTTTTCTATCCCACTTGATATGTCTTCTGCCCGAGCATGGCGCGACCTGTAGACTCGCGTTTCTATGAAGACAAGACATCAGTTTTCTTTCCATAGCAACGGCGAATGACTGAACTGTGAATGAACTAAAACGTTTAATTAACCAAAAAAACGTGTAAAATTTTCAAGTTTTCAATACAATTATATGATTTATTGGAATCAGACAGAATTATCCATAATTCTAGTAATATGTGCATTTATTTGCAATTAAAAAAAACTTTTTGCACATAAATCAAAGTGACAACAAAACGCAAAAAGTATCCAAACCATAGACGCACAATATGGACATGAGTCTTTCCTAGCCAAATGTCAAATAAAATTAACATACTTTCTAGAAAGAGAGAAAAACAAGTGTAGAACATTATCTTTGTGTTATAGGAGACAGATATATTTTATTACTAGCTGTTGCCAGCGGCTTCACCCGCTACAACTCGAAAATTATCCCACGGGAACATAAAATCGGGATAAAAACTATCCTATGTGTTAATCCAGGTTAAAAACTATCTGTATACCAGTGGCGTGGGGTAAAAATTCTTGAAAGGGAACCCGGACCAAAACTTAATGAAAAAACTTACAAAAATACTAGTCGCCCCTACGATTTTTGAAAGTTTCACTCGATTTCTCTGGTCTTCTATCATCAAACCCTGATTTCCTTATCAAGTTTCCACCATTAAAACATCTTCTTTCCAACAAAAAAATAATCATCAAAATCGGTTCATAAACGATGAAGTTATGCCGCGAACAAAAAAAAAAATAAACAAAATCAACGTTGTATTTTAAGGAAGGACGAATAAATTGAGTAACCTCCTTAATTTCTATAGTCGGTACTCGGTTAATTAATTATTAACAAATTCCATACAAATCATGTTCACAATACCCTATACTCATCGCCTACGGATCTTAACACCGCGATTCAAGATCGTGACGTAATTGCACAACGCCATCTAGTTAAAACTTCGAAACTAGCATTACGATGAACACTTACCAAACAATACCATTGAACAGAACTAACTTTGTTATTAATGCGCTAACTACGCAAAATTTATAAACAACAATAATACCAAAGCAAATGCAAATGGACAGGTGAAAACAAGAAATACAAAAAAAATAAGCGCGAACCAAAACTAATGTGAATCTGTCATCCAAATAATACATCTAAACGATTTACGAAGTCCAGTATCATTCCATCTCGTTCTGGCGTACGCATTTCATATTTCTATCCTTATCATAAGCCGGTAATATTCGGCTTCCGAGCGTCCTTAAACTAGCGGTGTTATGTGGCCTCAAGCTCACGATCGCTACAAGAGAAACTTTGAATTTTATGAACTGAATTCCGAATTCGCCTTGCGGCTTACAAACTTTGTCTGTTTGGCGTGAGTTGAAATTGCGCGGAAAAAAATTGTAGGCGTTTATTTATTTTTTTGATTGTTCTTTTCATAATTTGTTTATGATAAATGAAAATAATAGATACTAGTATTTGCTATATTTCGAAAGACAAGCCGATAGGAATCGGCATGTTAGGTGGCTTCGGGCCTGCTGTATACCAAATTTTAGCCAAATCCGTTCAGTGGTTTTTGCGTGAAAGAGTAACAAACATCCATACATCCATACTTACAAACTTTCGCCTTTATAATAGTAGTAGGATGATAAATTATGATTATGACAATTTTAGGCAGATACTGTTGGGTCATGCTGCATGTCTATGACTGATGACACGTAAATTCTTGTTAAATTAAAATATTTTTGTCTAGTAATAAAACATTGGAAATATTAGCTGTCTGCATTATTTCACTGGAAGTTTCTCATTTTATAATTTTTCATGGAACTCTTATTAAAAAAAGTTTGATGCACTTTCCTAAGAAGTTTCATTCAGCCTTATTTATTCTTTATGGCTTAAGAACTAAATCGATTGAGCTGGGAGGACCCTTATTTGTTTTCAAAACAAATGTAAGTCGATAAACACCAAGAATATTATGAAAAGAATCTTGTCTAGGTCTGATTTGATGTAGACAAGTTTCTCTTGTAGAGAAGAAATGTGTCTTCCCCCAAGTGTCAAAAGTAGAGAAAATATTGTCGGCATGCTCGACGTTGTAGACTTCTTTCTATCGTAGAGAAGAAACATTTCTTTTCTGCGTGTCAAACATCGCCATGCTTAGGACGATAGAGATCTTTCTTCAATCTGTCAGTTTGTCGATTCTCCCGTCGATATAACTCGTTTCTACGGTGGTCATGCTACGCGTGAACCGAGCTTCTTTTTTCAAATCGATCCTCTGACATTGAATTTGATAACTGATATTGATTTTTTAATTTTTCATTATCAGGTCTAACATCAGTGACGCCAGAAACCCTGGAAGACTGGGGTACATGCGTGGCCACCGGTGTGGAGAAACTGGACCCCACGAGAGGCCGCCAAGTACTACTAGCTCTAGTACAACTGTGCACCCCACAGCCGCGGCGAGGCGACAACGACCCTGATATTGACACCTCCTTCAGTATCTGTGCTAGGCTTTACGCTCTACAGGTAAGTGATCCTTATCATGTAAGCAATAAGAACCAGAATCCTCTAGGTGCGACTCCAAACTCGCGACCAGCCTTTGTCCTGTGGCTTTTTAGGTATCATGCCTTTACATTTTGTTTCATTTATTTTGAGGTTAGGGTGGAAAGAGGTTTTCTTTCGGTGACCACTAACACTGTACTGATGAAATGAATCTTGCGTAGTTCAGGATTTGATCACAAGTCAATCGAGATGGTACTTCTAAAGGTCTGTTTTAGAGCGGTTTTTCGGTAGGAACAGTTTCAGATTGACTGAATATCTGCTAAGTAAATTCGTCGATGTGAGCTAAAAGTGAAACGTGTCATCTCTGAAAACGCTGAATAAATATGAGCCGTAGTAAATATACGGGGTTTACGTAGTATCAATTTAGTTTTTTTATATAAATAAATCAATATTATTTTTATCTGTTAAGTTTTAAGTTTGTCAGGTGTAGAAATGGTCAAGTATACAAAGCAGTATAGTGATTTTATTAGTGAGTTGTCTAAACGAGCCTCCGATCCAACAGAAGGGCATCATTGAAGCCCGGCCTGAGATGCCGCCGGAGGTACTCGAGATGGTCACGTCATCAAGCAAGCGCTACACGGAGGCGGGTGGCGACACCCTGTTCCGTATGTGTGCTAGGCTTGATGCACTCCAGGTGAGACCGAGGACACCATGTGAAAACAGCATTATGCCGATTACACTTAGGGACTTTACTCATGGTGCGATGCGACGCGACGCGATTCGTGCGATATCGAGTCGATTGCCGATTTAAATCGCACGTATTTACTGATGGAGTGATGCAATGCAATTCGACCGTGAACTTCAAAAATCCACCTTACTACTACGACATAAAGGCGCTGCAAACCAAAGACAAAAGATGTCGCACGAGACGAGTAGTTGCGCAATCGAATTTCGAACACAGAATCATGTGCATTGTCATTAGGACGTACATGCAATTCGATATCGAGGAGATGTGTGAGCGATATCGTCAATCCGTGCGATTCCATTAGCAAACACTAGCGATCTTCCATACATTTTCTTCGGCTGGACGCTTGTGTGATATCTGACCGATATCGTCAATCGATGCAATTCGATATCGCATCGCGCCACGAGTAAAGTCCCTTAGTCTTAGCCCCTTCGTACACTAGGCGACGCAAGCCTCCGATACCTTACGACTTTACTATCCAAGTGACTATCGCAATACAAATCTATAGAGGTTTGTACACAGCCACGCGTCAATGGATGCCAAAGTCGTAAGGTATCGGAGGCTTGCATCGCCTTGTATACGAAGGTGCTTATACTTTCTTTTTAATCATGAAAAACTACGATTAATTCGCCCTTCTAGACACGTCAGGTGGCTCCTGATTACAACGTCTTAAAACCAGGCTTGTTCCAGTGAGTGAACGTGATGGCGCTAGACGACTTGTATAGCTGTGTCACTTTCACTCGCCGGAATAAGCCTGGTTTTTTTAAGACGTTGTAATACCCCCCCCAGGTGGCCTAAGATGACGTCTTAAAACGTGAGTGGTTCCGCTCAGAGAACGAGATGGCGCTAGACGACTTGTATAGCACTGTCTCTTTCCCACAGCGTAACTACATACTCACGCTTTAAGACGTCGTGGTAGGCCACCTGCGTCGTCGAATCAATCGTAGATTTTTTTCGATGAAAACGTCTGTGTATAAGCGGCATTAGTTACGCGCGCGCGTCTTTTGTTTCTTATTAGTTTTGGATCGCATGCAGTATTATGTCGTTCAACTCTTTTCTGTTTTTTTTTTCGAGAAAAATGTACAACAACAATGTTTCGTGTCTTGCCACAGAAATAGATAGGATTTTAAACGCTGGGGTTTTTCTTATTGTGTGGTACATTTAATTCGAATTAATGTTTTGTTTTTCGCCAAGATTATGTAGAACATGTCTGTTAGTAGTTGTAATCGTTGACAACCTTGCATCCTGCATCCTGCTTTACATATTTTTGTTTATTATTTCTTTTTTTCGTCGTAAATGTTTATTAGATAAAGGAAGTGTATTCTGCGTTGTAGTTTAAATTTCATGTTTATTTCTAGAGTATTGGCTGCTGAATTAAATGTTTAGTCATTTTATTTTCTTTCAAGTGAGATCCATTTATTTTCGTAGGATATGGATGAAGTCTTGTGTTTTTTTTAATGTATTTTTGTCACTTATTCCTTAGGTCTAACTATTACAAGCGTTATATTATAAACTTTTAACTGCAGTTACTTTAGCATTTTGAATAATGGATACAAGATGCATATAAAACTAGCGATTATCAAGACCGAGGCCTTTATAGAAATATTTCTAAGACAAATCTAAAAAAAAACCTCCTTTTCATACATTTTAAAGTTGCATGACGTTGGCCTTTCACAGTTATTTGCTGAAATCAACCTTATTTTACTAGAATATAATGTAATTTTAAAAGAGACGCAAAATCGGAGGAAGCATTGACTGCGAAAGGCCTGCAAAGTATTTGTATCTTAGCTATAGACTGACTGTTATGACTATTTGTGTGTATGTCTTTGGGGTACAGAGGTGCGAGACGAAGATAACAACAAGCCCAGTAGTTTAGAATTCACTCATTCACACTCACAGTCGGGGCCGATTCAAATTATACCAATCAAATCTTCCCAAGGGCCCCGATTTTGATTTTGCCCCGACTGTGTTTTGTCCACAAGAGCGGAGCGAGGAGGATTTTGAGATTTAGTGCAATCCTATTGGTTAATATTTCTCCGCTCAGCAGCCTCGCTTCGCTCCTGTGGACAAGCAGCCATAAAGGCAGTGGGAGTACGGCGAGGAAACTACCACCTATGAAATGCACATTCCGTGTAAACAAAAGAGATGCAATGATATGTTAATAGTTGACCACCGACTGTACACCCCGCTGTTGGTGAGGAATCGTTCCACTAATTTATCGCTGAGCGACAACAGCTATCAATCTATATCATCGATGCTCGCTTGGCGGACACGGGACAGGTTGGCGCTTTGTGCAGGTTTGCACAGTACTGGCCGCCCCGAGTGGCCCATATACGAATCTGGCCCCGAGAGGCACACTTGCTGACAGCCCAGCGACAAAACTATCAGAATTACACAATCGCTGCTCCGTGCCCGCCAACTCGCCTAAAGTGGTCGATCTATACCAGTTGTGGGCCGAGTCAATTATATTTTTAGGGTTCAATATACAAAAAGAAAAACGGGACCCTATTACTAAGACTCCGTTTTCCGTCCGTCTGTCACCAGTCTGTAACACACTAACCAAAAAAACTTGACCGGTTTTTTTTATAAATGTTTCATTGTATAGGGGGCGCTTGGCTCGCTTCGCTGGCGAGCGGCGCCGCTTGCCGCGATGATCCTGAAACGGCTGGAGGAAGCCAACTTCATTCAACACCCGTATCAGAACGTGCGGGAAACTGTGGGCAGGTAATGTGAACAGCGATAAAATAATTTTATCCATACTTTATTATATCTTCTTAGCGTGTCGATGATAATTATCATCTATTATACTATCTATTATACTAATATTATAAAGCTGAAGAGTTTGTTTGTTTGAACGCGCTAATCTCAGGGACTACTAGTTGGAATTGGAAAATTCTTTTAGCGTTGGATAGTCCATTTATCGAGGATTGGATGGAGCGAATTTTTTGATAATTTTTATATTTAAAATTATACTTGTTATTACCGCAATTCATATTTTGATAAAGTTACAACATGTCACTGGCCTGCAAATTGCAAAAAACGTAAAAAAATTGAATTTCGCGGGCTACATCGACGCAATCACCATAAACAAGCATACTGTATATTAATCATTTAATTTTCTGTATATTGTAGCTTGTTGATGACTATCTTCGACACGGAGCTGGTGTTCCCAGACGGGAACAACGGACCGGCTCCTCGGTTGGAGGAGTTCCTCAAGTCTGTGCAGCCGCGCCTCGCCGCCTTGTACGACGAGAACGGAGACATAGGTATGCATATCGATATCTTAAGTTTCTACAACATCATTAGCCTATTCCCACTGCTGGGACACAGGCCTCCTTTCTGTGAGAGGGAGTGGGCCATAATCCACCATATGGGCCAAGTGCGGGTTGGTGGATGTCACATCTCTTCGATTTTTTGGTTTTAGTACTTGCCGGTTTCCTCACGATGTTTTCCTTCACCGTTTTGAGGGCACTGGTGATGAAATAAATTACACAAAGTATGTACAATTACACAATGCGCCTGGCTGGGTTCAAACCCACAATCTACAACTCGTAAGTCGGGGCCGATACCGCTGGGCCATCACTGCTCTACACACGTAAATATAATGTATGCAGAGTAAAATCCTGAAACCTAATCATCATCGTCGTCCATCGTTGAGTTCAACAGACAAAAACCTGAAACATAGGCCCTGTAGATCGTGAAACTATTTGTTTCATGAGAGAACCGAGCCCGCAATACGTAGCTAAGAATACGAGTAGACAACCTTGAATTTGTGTTCTTCTTTGGAAAGAAATTTGAACTGCGTGCAAGATTTGAACCCGCGACCTCCGAATTCAGTACATCCGATGCTCTTTTCAACCGAGCTAACGGGGTTCTTACCTACTGCGTCGAATTCTACAATCCATTGCTAACGTCTCAATTTGAGTGTCAAACTGACGCCCATTACGAACAAGCTGCCTTATTAAAATACTTCGTAATTTTCAGTGATAAAGACTGTAGCGTCGGCCGCAGCGGCGATGCAATGCAGTCCTCGCGAGGAGTCCTCCGACTGCAGCGACAGCACGTCGCGCGCGCTGCACTCGCTCGTGCGCATTGATGTGGCCGAGGTGGCCGCCGTGGACGTGGCGCGACTGTCGCCCGACCACACACACCACGCGCCCGCCAATGAGGACGCGCCACAGGTAGCGTATAACTTATTGTTACAGGGCAGTACAGGAGGGTCAGACTTGTACTGACTAAAATCCACGGTGTCCTTCAATAGCCTTTTACGATTCGGGGTCACGGTAATTCGTTAGTCCCGCGACCCCGGCAGGCTTTGGCCCTCTGAAGGGGGCATTGTGCTGACGCTCTTTGAGGCACGCATGGAACACAACGCGCCTTCGACCCGGGGATAGTCAACAACCTTCATTTGGTCTTTGCGTGGTTTGGGTACGGAACAGTGAAATAAAAATTGAAGTGTTTGCTTGTCCTCAGTCGGCTGAAGGTGGAGAGTCGTCGGACACTGAGGGCGGCGCGCGAGGCTCCCGCGTGGAGAAGCAGCTGGTGGCGCGCCTGGACTCCGCGCTGCAGCTGGCCGGGGACACGGCCGCGCACGCGCCGCGGGACCACGCCCGGGCGCTCAACCTGCTCACCACGGGTATGAAACCCTTACTAATAACTCAGCACTCTATTCTTCAATTTAATTCTGCGTTGGTGGGTATAATAACTAAGTAATCCTTAATTACCTTACTAAAGATAATAAAGAAATGACTTTTAATCGATATCACGCAGATTTGAACAAAAAAAAATATCTCCTTGTTTTAGTACTCCGCGGCTGCATGGGCGTGATAGTACGCGGCGTGAACGGCAACACAGTGACGCAGTACTCCATGGTGAGCACGGCGTGCGCGCTGGCAGCCCGCGGCCCGCCGCAGCCGCACGACGAGCTGCCGCGCGCGGCCGCGGGACTGCTCGCGTCGCTGGCGCTCGCGCATCACTCCGGCGCCGCCTTTGACACGGCGCTCAAGCATCTTGAGAAGCTGTCCAATGGTATGGCGTCAGTTTACATCGAAAAATATTAAAGCAAACTTGCTTGGCTCACTTTAAAACCGAAAATTAGCCTATAGCCGTAGAGAGGTGGTGGCCTACCATGACGTCTAAAAGCGTAAGTAGTTCAGGCCCTATAGACAAACAGACGACGACAATCGTTATCGCTCAGCAGTCACTAATACAATTTTCAACTAAATACCCCAGCGCGTAAAATTGAAAATCTATTGAAGTTCACAAATCGTTTTCGTTTGTTTCGTTCGTTATCAGCAGTCTTTAATAGATTTTTAACTTTATGTGCTAGGGTATAAAGTTGAAAATGTATTAGTGCCTGCTGAGCGATAACGATTGTCGTCTGCTGTCGTCGTCTGTTTGTCTTAGTACCCAGCTGTGGGAACGAGATGGCGCTAGACGACTTGTATAGCTCTGTCGCTTTCTCTCAGCTCACGCTTTATAGACGTCATGGTAGGTCACCTGATACTTTTCTTTCGCTGTTATTCTAACTTACGGCTCAAAAGTAACGTTATGTAAACCTTTAAATCTCTAAATAATCCATTATGTTTTAGGTCGGTCCTGGTGGGCGCGCCTGGCCTGCATCGACTTCGCTCAGCCGCTACTGTTCTACGGTCTGCCGATGTTGTGTGAACACGCCGACCGCGCCGTCGCTACTGAGAAATTCGCGCTCAAACTTATGAGAGATCCAAGACTGGAGGTGAGGAATACATTTTTACTTTTTATGATAAGGTTCTGCTTATAAATGTGTCCGGTTTCGGTATGAACAAACTTTAAGGGGAGATAGATTGATCAATTCTATCAATAAAAATATTCTACATGTGGGGTCGGGAACATTTCTGTTTTTGACTGCTTTCAAACAACTAAAATTGTATATACTTGCGGTCTTCCTGACATTGTCTCATGTTATTTGTAAGATTATTTTCCTTTTTTATTGTCGTCTCATAAACATATATCATTGCTATGGTACTCGTCTCACTCTCTGGCTTTTGACATTTACAGTGAACTAACAAATTGGTCGTTTTCAGGTTCGTCAATCTGCAGCTAAACTTCTGACGGGATTGATGCACTGCCGCGCTCTGCCGGACGAGGAGCGCACCCTGCGCGCGCTCATGCGCAGCTGCCGCTCGGGCGCGCTGCTGGAGCGGCACTGCGGCGTGCTGGGGCTGTGCGGCTACCTGTCGTCGCGGCCCTACAGCCTGGGCGCGCGCCTGGGCGCCGTGCTGGCCGAGCTGGCGCGCCACACGGCCGCGCCCGACCCCGTGCCCGCCACCATCCGCGCGGCGCTGGCCGACTTCCGGCGCACGCACCAGGACGACTGGCCCAAGCACCGCGACCAGCTCACGGAGGAGGAGCTGGACCTGCTCGCCGACCTCACCTCGCCGCCCTCCTACTGCGCGTGAATCGACTACTTCTTACGTCTCATCTTTACGATAAGCGATTTAATTGTGATATTCAACGATAGCTTTATGTATGACACAAATTTTCGTTGCATAATTATTCCATAGTGGGATTTTTGATTTCGTGGAACTTGCTAACTGTAATCGATATTGCCGTGGAATTATGTAATGAGCCAGCGGTAAATCAGTGTAATAGGAACGCCATAAATGTTGTAGTGGCTTAGTTATGTAAGTTACGATGTAATCATCGCATCACTTGCGTACGTATATAATTACATATTTATATGAATCTGTCATGGTGGTGGCTCTACATCTCATTTATATATTGTCCACAGTAGACACCGGTGACGGATTTAGGTATTAAGACGCTCTTAGAAATATTTTGATATTCTATTTTTTGTTTTGTAGTTTTATTGCACATTTCGTGATTTGTTTGGGAGAGGAATGAAAAGCTAGAAAAAGGTTGATTTTTTTAATTGATGGACATCACTTTATCACTAATTTTGTATGAAAATGTTGTTGCTTTGATCTTTAAAGACATTTTGTTCCTTAAATAGATCTGTTTACATGGGTTAGGGATTTGTAAATACGTGTATAAATATTTCTTTTCTAGGATGTTATATTAAATACTACTTTCATAACAACTGTGTTTTTCTACAAATACCAAAAAAAGACTATTTACCACTTATACAATTTATTTATAGGTACCCAAGATCAGCAAAAATTGCATGGAATATAACAATATCAAGAAATTCAGAGCATGTTACAAAAGATTATGTGTTTCAATTAAACCTAACATGAATAAATCCTCAAAGGCTATCTTCGGTCATCCACATCTGAAAAAAAGAATAGATTGTAATAATCTGAATTTTTTATTATAGAAGAAACTTTCTGACTGATTGGTCAATGCATATAATTTTGCACAAACATGCAAATGAGGTAAGTAAGAAAAAGGGTAACAAATAGGGTGAAACTTTGTATGAAAATGAATTACCTCTGATTTACTTAGACACCATGGCCTATCAACCAAATTGATAAAACATGTTTCAAGACTTGTAAATTAAAACCCAAAAGGGGTAATTGGGAATCAGGGGGAAAATACGAACGAAGTTCAAAGTTGTGAGCAGGGTGCTAGAGTATATAATAAATTAGGTTCCTATTGGTCGAAGCGTGATGTTATATAGCCTTCCTCAATATGTCCCTCCATAAACTATTACAGACAACTAAAGACTTCTAGAAAAAAATTTTTTGATTGTCCACCTCACAATCAAAAACATTATTGGATACATAAGCCACATGCAAGCACACGAACAGCAACTACAAAGGAGCTGAAGCAATCGCCCTGGCCAAAATCGGCCGGATTGCATCATCATCATCAATATCAGGGTTTTGTCAACTGGGCGTGGATGGCTATATCCTAAACTATGAGAAATATCGAAAAACGTTGAAAGAAGTCTCAAGGCCAATTTTAACGAAAACTAAAATTGCATCATTCTGAGACTCGTTTCAAGGTATTTTGATACTCCTTGTAGTTTCGGATATAGCCATCTATGCCCAGTTGAAAAATTCACCCTGTATACTATACTACATAGTCCTACAGTATCACACTTGCAGAAGAGCAGTGTGACTATTCAGGCCCGAAAGAGCTGAGGATATACACAGATGGATCAAAGAATGATTCCGGAACCGGGGCTGGAGTCTTCTCACACGACCTTAACATACATATATCCAGCCCGCTGGGAATGTACAACACCGTCTACCAGGCGAAATGCATGGGCATTATACAAGCAGCATATGGGATAGAGGCCAGTAGAGTTACGGACACCTATAGACCTATAGTATACTCTCTGATAGCGCCTCAGTCCTTCAATCGTTGGAGAAACAATATACCACTTCAAGCTTAATACTAGAATGTCACAATGCACTAGAACGTCTAACGGTATCTAAACGCAACAAAGTGACACTACAATGGATTAAGGACACAGCAGATCATTGGGCAGCGATGTGGCTGATGAACTAGCTAGGAGAGCATCCAGCGCATCAGTTTGCGGACCTGAACCCATTATACCCATCCCCTTCAACCAGATACGTAGATGGCTGCAGGAGCGCACCCTCACACAGGCAGAGAGATGGTGGACCTCGACACCAGGCTGCAGACAATCCAGGGAAGCTCTGCCATCCTTAGATGGCAGGCTAACCAGACGTCTTTTACGCCTGGACAGGACCGGCATGCGTCTGCTGACAGGGACCATAACAGGACACTGCTCCCTAAACAAACACTTCCACAGAATAGGCATAACGGACAGCCCCCTGTGCAGGGCTTGCATGTAGACTGAGGAAACCGTCGCGCATGTGCTCTTCGAGTGCACAGGTGTCACACAGATCAGGACAGAGACCCTCGGGACACCCAGGACTTACACAGATGTTCTCCACAGACCAAAGAACCTGATCAACTTCTGGAGGGAGGTGGGCTGGTTGGAATAAGCCACCAAAGGCCACTATGGCCCACGAACAATGGTCCACATGAAGGACTAAGTGCGGAAACCAAAACCCCTAACATAGACCATAGATGTACTACATAGTCATATGTAGGTTGGGTAAATATAATTATCACCAAATATATTATAATTTAATAGTTCTATACTGAATGGATTATAACTCGGTTTTAACCAATATTTTGGGATTTTATTGCTGACTTTAGTGTTAATTACTTTAATTTTATAGTGAAGCAATTGCCCTAGGTCTCTCCCTTGTTACATGTTATATTTATTTTATCACTAGGGAAACCCCAACATCACACAGGTGAATTAGCTGGTTTTTGTTATAGAGGGTAATGAACTATAAAGTCCTAATAAAATTATAGATATTAACACTTTCACTGTCCATGCATTACATGTAATGCACTAATGAGTTAGCTCCGTACGTCCGTGCATGACATACAATACACTATTGACCACCAAGAATAGTGTTGTTCACGAGAAACTTGAAAAATCAATCAAATAAAAAAAAACAGATAATTCTTTCAACCTGCCAGGTATGTAATCTGGCTCTCTAGGTTGCCATATCTTATAAGTAAATTGTGTTTCGACATACTTGTACAACACTATTGGTCGGCTGTTGAAGTTCATACGTCCATGCATTGTATAACACACTATTAGGCGCGGAGTAATTGTATTGATAATTGTCTTAGGACAGTGAAAGTGTTAAGATAACACCCTGACCAATTTTCTTTTTATTCAATACAAATGCCAAGTTATTCTGTTTCTACTAGAATTTGTAAAACATGTTTTGACACAATTATCTCCTTATCATTAATTGCTCTCCTGTGAAGTATGGACAGTCCAAAACGGCCACTCTGTTCCTGATGATTCACTTCGTAAAGGTCATTGTCTATTATTTATTGATGTAGTGAATCATTAGAAATAAGATAAATTTATAAATAGCTAAGTGGCCGTTTTAGACACGCAGATTGCCCGTTGTCCAAGAAATGTTTTACAAAATAAGCTGTTCATCTAGGTGCAACATAAAATTGACTAAAACGGTTAATATTTCGGCTCCGAAATAAAGCAGTAACAGATATACTCACTTTTGCCATCACAAGCTACAATTTTCACTTTATCAACTTTTGCAACTTCTTGAACTTCACGAAACTCCACATCATTCAACATGAATGTCCACACATTATCACAAAACCTGAAATACACATAGTTCAATTAGATAATGCACTAAAAAATACTGTACAAAAATACATTTATCTTCAAACCTGTAAGTATTTAATTTTCCTGCTTTGAAGGTTAGTCTTGACTTCACCCTGTTAGATAGCGCCTGATTTATAGATTTATCAAACTGCAATAGAACTTTCACTGCCAACGCCGGTGTTATCTGTCCATACTGAAAATTGAGAATTATCAATCATCTATCCACAAACGTTACGGAAGTAATTATCAAAAAATGTAAACAATACATAGGTACTTGTATCAATTCGTCAAGGCTCTCTTGTAACGTATTTCCGATCGTGGTATTCCTATACAATTGATATGACATTACTAATGATTATAGTTTATCTCTAAATATACAATTTCTACACAACTAACAAATAGATAGAGGAAACGATTAGAAATCTGCAAAAATATAAAACAATAATCTTTTACGTTCACACTTTCTGACAATGAAACAATGAAATAATGAAATAATAGTGATGTCATGTCATGCCCAGGGGGTGTCAACTTTGTACGGGCAAATGTTAGACAGGTACCCGGGGCAGAAATACTTCATTGCCAGCATAAAAAAATGATGAAGTATTATGAAAGACCCAGAGAATTCGGTCTTTAATGATACCAAATAATACTTTATTTTCAAGTTGGTAACACAGGAGCAATTTATGTGACTAGTTTTTGTTTTTTTTTTCTAAATGGTAGTTTTTAACCTGTAATAGTCCATGTTTTTAGGATTATGCAAATATTTATTAGATAATTTTTAATGACTGAAGTTTTTATGATTTTCATTTATCCAGTAAAATAACTAAACGAATAATAGTCTGAAATTAAAAGTCGAAATTAAAGTAGTAATTTTATAATTCATACTACAACACATGCCCGATGTCAACAAAAACCTGAAAAAAACAAAAAGTTCCTATCTTGAAACTTTCTTGATTTTGTTTTCAAGTTTCATTTGCTGCAAATATTCAGTATTTCTCCACTTGTTTTGCCTTTATCTTTGAGTTGAGGTTTCGTTCCTTCGTTCAGTATTTATAAAATGTTTCACAAGTTCTGAGACAGTGACTCTATTGTGATCTAAAAGATACTTTGTGTGCTTTGAAACCAATTTGAAACTTTGTAAAATGGATGAAAATAGAACGAAATCTTATAAATGTGGCTATGTGGCTGTTCCCCAGCCGAACATAATGTGAAACTATTCCGCTTTCCTAAACCCGGAGTTCGTAACCTTATTCGGTAAGTAATACATAACACCTAAAAGCTACATAAAGTTGTTCTTCCGTTCGTTTTATATAGTACGCCCTAGTCATAGTTCTAGGGAAATTTTGAGACAAAGTATTGTTCTCGTAAACTAATTGACCTAACAGCAGTAATGACCGAGTGACACTGGGTTGATTTTCTTCATCTGTAGTTATTTTCGATTGTTCATAAAATGCTTATTACAAGATTAATGGAAGGGTTATCCTTTTTCAATCTAGTCTTGTAGATATTCATGTCCTCATCCTTAGATAATTGCATATAAATATTTCAGCAGTTTGCAGAACTGTTAATGTGTTAATGTTTTCACTTTCAGTTGTCTGCTGTGGGCAAAGTACATTTTTCCAGAAGGACAGTATAAATCTTTGGAAAATCAGATAAAAATGTACAATGAACATAGAATGCTGTGTGAAAGGCAGACTTTAAAGATATCAGAAAAGTGCAGTTACTTCGAACTGCTGTTCCATGTGATGTAAGAACTCATAATGCACAATGGAGCAGTTGATTCTTTTTGCGATTTCAGGTTTGTTCCTATGTATTAATGAGTACTCATTAAATAAATAATGGTGGTATACAAAATTGAATTAATGGAATAAAACTTTATTTCAGATTGATAATGAACTTATTGATCCGGCCAAACTACAAGCTGATCCATTTAAGGACGTGACAAATATCCAGTATCCCAATACACCTGAAACATCATCAAAAAAATTCTATGTTGTTATTCTGTGTGTGTGAATTTTCTAAATTGTCTGTTTCTAAAAATCTGATTTATTCTTTAGCAGAATACAGACTTAATCACTTGACTTGAACTAAAGCAATTGAAGCTAAAACATGAACACAATATAATTATTATGAAACTTTTGAAATAAATAATTTAATAATATGACACTACATTATTTACTGTTTTATTTTGCACTTTCCAATATTCACTCTTAGGTTTTTTGGTAGGTTCATTCTCAATTAAGAAAATTCAAAATTGAGTTTTCTTAATTGAGAATGAACCTACCAAAAAACCTAAGAGTAAATTTTTAAAAATAATCCGGGATGGTACTCAACCGTTTGAAATTCCCGCGATATTGAGTGTTTTCTCTGGGCTACATATAGATGGCGCTGGCTGAAACTGTTCTACGAAATAATGTATGGAGTTAGCATTCTTCTCCGTTAGGAGTATATATGTTCTGTGGTCATGCCAGGCCAGTGCCGTACAGATAACCAATGAAACGAAGTGAAGTGAAAAAATTACATCACTACTGTCAATGTCAAAAATCATGCCGCGTACACACCGTTCCATTATGGTTCCATTCCATTCCGTCTTGTTGGCCTTCGTTGGTCCTGCGATCAGCACAGTCATGTAAATGAAAACTCCTCGCTCATAGTCGAGTGAAATATTGACTGCATGGCCATGCAGGCCTCATGCTAGACCACGCAAACGTCATGCTCGCTAAAGCCAGCCAGCTCGCAAAGCCAGATCATTTTCAATGGAGCTTGCTCACGAGCGAGTCGTGAGCAAGCTCCATTGAAAATGATCTGGCTTGCCAGGCGGGCGCGCATGACCAGCTTTGATTTCAAAGAGTGCGTCTCATTTCATATAAAATTATTTGATATATTTTCATTTCAATAACGTTCCCATGATTTCAACGTGAGATATACCAACGGTTGATATAATTTTTTTACACATAATGTTTGTGTTACAAAAAAAAACAAAAAACAAACAAAAATGTTTGTGTACTTTATGGGATGATTCTCATTAGAGCGGGCCGTGCAACAAACAAAAGTGGCGCGAAAGTTCGAGTTCAGATATCAAATTCTTCATTACCACTGCTAATTTATGTTGAATGATGTATGAATTTGTTACAATACTAAATGACGAGTAATTCATTCCTCATAGAATGATCCGTTGGATGTCCGAAAACCACATTTTTTATGATTTTTAGCCCTACCCAGCACTGCCATCAAAATGGCGTTTTAATTTCGTGAACAAATCAGATTTTTATTTAACATTCATAATTAATGCGCACTCATAGGATTTTACGCAGAGAATATTTTTTTTTTTTTTTAATTTATAATGAGGATGTCGTATGACTACAACGTCTGCCCCTTTCGGACCCACTACTGAGCCAGCGTACAAGTTTTTTGTAGGTTTACTTGTCGCGCCCCTTTCGGACCCGGTACCGAACTATACGGTTAAAAAGAAGAAATATTTTACAATGTACAATGTATGTACTGCTCCATGAACACTTCGATATCTGTGGTACAGTGTATACTCTCTACTTATGGTGCGTACAGACCGGCTCAACGAACGCCCAACGATGGATATTTAGCGTTCGCTAGCGTTGGCTTCCGCACGCTCGTTGGAGTTCGTCAATTACGTCCAAATACATTTAGTGCTCGAACGAACGTTCGTTGGCACTTGATTCCGGTTCTTTTCTCTTTCATACGCAATATAATCAAGGACGACGACGACATCATTAAAATTGCTAGTTTTATATACAGCTTGGCCAGAACGGATTGAAACGGAACTAAAATTTTTATTTCTGACAGCGTTTTAAAATCTATGATATTTGAGGTAAACAAAGACCGCAGGTTTGTTAGATTTAATAATGTGCCATAAAACTAACGTAATAAGTGAAAAAAAATGAAATAAAATCATTCAAAGTGCTGGTAGCGCGAAGACAGTGGCGACTTCCGGTTTTCTACATTTTTATGTCGAGCTGTACCAAAACCATTATTTTTTTTTCTCCATGATGTAAATGGCGGGAAATATCCAAGTAATTATCAAATTGGATGTCTACACCAGGTCAGGTAATCTTCAAGTAAAATATCTCAACCTTATAGTCTATGGTTCACGTATTTCATCTGACACTTCCCTAACCCCCCGCGTACCCCTGCCTTCCGTTTTCTGTCAGCCATCTTTGTTAAGAGTGTTACCAGCTTACAATCTAAAATAGGCAATTAGAAATTATTGACCAAGGACATCCAGTTTTATCAAAGAATATTACTTATTTTTTTAATTATCTATTTTATTTCATATTATCGTCTTTATTAGAAGGTTTTCCAAGTAATAGGGTTGATTTTAGGAGTTTTGACCTAAGTTTTAGGGATAAAAATTTCTGAGAGTTGGTATCACTGTTTGTAAATCTGTCAAACAATTTCACAAAGTTTTGTGAATTAGTGTTTAATTTATCTAATTTCGTAAATAATCCTCCATATCTCGGATCGCCGGCACACGCCAACGAGCGATCGTTGGCATTCGTTAAGCCGTCCAGGGGGGGTATTACAACCTTTTTTAATTCCTTGCAGTTTTCGGGCAGGCTTGTTCTATTTCGTATTATGACGTACGTAATTCTGCAAGGAATCATCCTGGATTACTTGTCTCTGGATGACTATGACGGGCTAGCGAATTCGTTCAAAAATCGAATCGACTATTTACCGATGATTACCGGTTTTATATTTTGTGTGTGAAAAAAATCTTTTACATTGTAAATTTAGGAGATATTTGAGTTAAACTGTATTTTAATAACAATTTAAATATTTACAATCAAATTGACCAACATTTACTGTCATTTTATGCAAAAACTTAATATCAAATAAAACTCTCGCAAAGGGGTTTGTTTCTGAACGATCGTATTGCGATACTTTTTTAGTCTGTGGCGGTTTTGTTTACCAAAACAAACAAGATTATCGTATTTTATTTATTTATAATGCCACTATCACTATGTATTGCTTTTTACTGCATTAATAAAGAAGCACACTGTTTTCCTACCGCAGAGAAAGTAAGGAAACAAAATGGAATAACTCATGAGCCGAAAATTTTGAAAAATGGAGCTGTTCCAACACAACAATGTTCTAATTTTTAAAGCAAGAGCTAGAAATGTTTCAACAAGTGAGGGAATGATAAAACCTAGGACGTTTATTCAAACCGAAAGACAGTGTTCCTAGTTCTCTTTAAATTGGCTGCGAAATTGTGGTACCAGAAGCAATCGAGGAAGTGAAATTAAAAATGCTGATATATTAAAGACTGCCCAATGTACCCAAATATATATTGAACACAAGTTTTGGCTCCATTGGACTGTACCATTTCTGGAATGTTGCTGCGCGAGGCTATTAATTTTAAGTGTTTGAGTTGATCATACATTTTGTTTGGTTTATTCAACCCTACGTCCATTGCTACGAAAGATTATTTATTTCGTCACCATGTCTCAAATCTAAGCTCTGTATATTTTTTTTCTTACACTGATGGAACTACGACAAATAAAACAATTTTTTCAGGAGTAACATGTTTTTTATTTAGAACAATACATTACTATATGAGTAAATGTTTACGTATATGAATAATTATATTTATTGCTTAACGTTCAGTAAATGAGTGTATATATTGTGTCGTAAAAGGTAAAAAATTTGTCGTCTTTTTATGTAGAGCTCGTCAGCTGAGATTATATCGTGTATGCACTCTCCAGATATTCTGTAGTGCCTCCATTATTAATACCAAAGTTTAATTTAGTTAGTTTCAACTGTTTAAAGACAAACTAAAAGAAACAAGTCAGTAAAAGTTACTAAAAAGTGGCGTAAACTGAATGATTTTGGAGATGCCAATTTTGACAATTAATCCGGCCTTGAAATGTCATTATGTAGCTTGTAATACGAAATTTCCAGGCACAAGCACAGGCAGAAGTCGGTATGAGGTCACGTGACCGTTTTACTGGCCGTCATTGTGTGATCGTAATACGACTAAGCAAGGCAGTTCACTTTAAGGCGTAAACTGACAGGAATTAAGAGCTTGTAATACACCCCCTGACTGCAGCAACGAAGGTCAACGAAACCCATTCGTTGGCGTTCGTTTGGCCGGTCTGTACGCAGCATTAGTCTGTGTGTGGTACCTAGGTAGGTACAACATACGTAGTATCTCTAAGTAGTCTGTGGGTACAACTTCCTTTTCCTTCCGAACAGTTTGAAGGTTTCAAAAATTCAAATTCAAAAGTCAAGGATCATCTCGATTACTTGATTTCCCGCCTGATTTAATTTAATGAATTACTAATTAATAATTACCTATAAGCTTTAGCATGTTTTTTCAATTCAAATTTCTAATCCGTCCAATATTTAAAATTCAACGTTTATCTTTGAAGTTACAAATACAGATAATCAGCTGCATCCGGTTTGACTGGAAGCCTACCCCAGTATAGTTGGAAAAAGGCTAGGCGATTGATGATTTATAAAGTTTCAAATCGGATACAGAAATCCAAACTGTTACTCGTTAGCAGTAACAGTTGAAACCTGTGCTAAAAACCTACGATCCAGCAGCAAAGATAGCAGGTAGTCAACTAGTCAGGTAGGTACTTACCTATTTAATAACTCCATCCATCCATCAATGTTTTGTTTATAACTTTGGTTTTAAAACTATGTAGCTACATACCACATAATGATCTGCAACTGAAGAAATAAAATCTGTGGCATCGAGTCCACACTTCAAAGTATTCCCAGTAATTGAGGTCATACACACTACGGTGCACTGGAGAGGGTCAGTGGGTCGTCTTAGGGGGAGGCCTACCTGTGCGGGTAGATCGGACCGTGGGTCAGCGTGTAAGGGAAATAGACCTGTGCAGTATTTCGACCGGTGTAAAATCGAAAATCTATTGTCTAGTGTCATCACATCATGTACAGTGTACTTGAAAAGAATTGAAGACTGCGACACACGCTGTCGTAGACTGCCGTAAACTCTCCGGTAGACTGTATGGCTCACCATAGCATGTATGGCTTAGGTACTTAAACATACACGGTCCGGGAGAAAGGCAGGCAGACTGATGAAAAAAGTAGCCTTTGTAGTCAGTAAATAAGTGCATCCCTTCCTCATTATTCTTCTCAGTAGTTTGCATTATTGTTTTGAACAGATCTCTGAATTTTTATTCTTATTTCTTATTCTCTTGGGTGTTGAATATATTCTCAATTTAATTTGTCATGCTTTATTTCATGAAAGCCCCTATGGATGGAAGTTACTTTATACACATGGATTAGTAAATGCATGGGTGCATCTAGATATATTTTCTAAGGGGGCCATGGCCTTCTCCGGGATTACACATTAAAAAAAAATGCCAATCCTCTACTGTTTTTGAAGTCGGTTACAAAAAAAAATTTTTGTGTACCTACAGGCACTTATAATCATGTAGCTTTAACCTGCACCCGACCATTCCATTTATTTTATTCTGTTGTAGTATTTTATAGTGGCAACAGAAACAGAGCATCTGTGATAATTTCAACTGTCTATTACTCTTCATGAGATACCTGGTGACAGAGAGACAGGTGGACTGTGATCAGGGGAGTCTTAGTAATAGGGTCCTGTTTTGACCCTTTGGCTATGGAACCGTAATATCACAATACTGAGAGTTGTCTTACTTTCTACATCGTAGCACACATTTCCACACCACCTGCAAACTGATTGGCCCCTTTAGAGCTAAACACCTGTTGTGTTGGGGTCATGGGACCTTCTTACTTAGGAGGATGTTGTGGCCCTTGAAGGCAACTGTTTGATTTTAGTTAGTAGAAGTCTGATTCATTTGAAAGGAAGGAAACGTAAAGGGCTATTGAAGGAACACCATGGATTTTAGTTAGAACTAGTCTGACAGTCCCTTCCTCTATACAATGGGCGGGGGAGGACACATTTGATGATTTTATCATGATAAAAAAATGGCCTAGGTAGTAGAAGATACTCTGGAGAGATTGAGTTTATTTTGGAGTTTCTATGTAGGCTTGTCTATACATCGCATAGCTTGAGCTGGTCACATAGTTTCGTAGTTTATCTTTTTCATTTTTGCATCACAGCTGCATCTTAGAAATCACCCTAAGGTTCAAGCTTAACTGAAGCAAAGAGATGTTGCAGTGGCAACATGCTCTGTCGGCTTTACATGGTACTTTTGGTTTCGTCTTTATCTCTTGTAAAATTACAGGCATTGACTAAATAATCCCCAAGAATTAATATAAAGGCAACAAAAAAAAAGCATTAAATTTTTATGACAATTTTATTATTTTCTATAGCACTGATTTATCTTCATCTTCTTCGCTGCCTGGTCCGTCTTCATCTTCTTCGCCGCATGGTCCGTCTTCATTTTCTTCGCCGCATGGTCCGTCTTCATCTTCTTCGCCACCTGGTCCATCTTCATCTTCTTCGCCGCCTGGTCCGTCTTCATCTTCTTCGCCGCCTGGTCCGTCTTCATCTTCTTCGCCGCCTGGTCCGTCTTCATCTTCGCCGCCTGGTCCGTCTTCATCTTCTTCGCCGCCTGGTCCTTCTTCATCTTCGCCGCTGCCGCCTGGTCCTTCTTGATCTGATGTTTCATCTACGCCCTTGCTGCTTGGATGTTCTCAGCTGACGGATAGATCTGTAACGAAAAAATTGACCAGCTTAGCAAAAATTTTGGTAAAAAAGGTAGTCAATATACCTAGGGGCGATCGGCTAGCTTTCAGCATCAATATAATGCAAATCCAATTAGACTAGTTTAGTTTTGAAAAATAGTCGACACGTATTTCTTCTTTTGTCAAATCGCTCAAAACAATAATAATAAAGATCAAACGCATCAAAATTTGAAAGTGGGGGGGCTTGTGACGTCAAGACGCACTAAACATGACACGGCATGCCGTATTGTGAATTTTAAAAGCATCTCATATTGGTCAGTAGTGGTTTACTCAACAACGAGTCAAATGTATTTTATAATCTAACTGAGGGACCTATTACATTGTTTTTTTGTACACAAGCCAATTAGCCATGATAAGACGAGATTTTTATAAGAATTTTTATATACCTTGTAATGTTTAGCGTTGTCTCTTTTTTCTTGACCTCTTCATTTATTCTATTGCTGTCGTGCTCTCGTCCGCATAGTCTTATTGTTTTTCTGCTCCTTGTCTGGATTTCTAGAAGAAAATAAAAATTTAATATGGTTAGTGTTTTTCCACACAAGTTGTGAGTTGTCGGGTTGAGTTTAGGTGTTATTTTAATGAATAGCTTGAAGCTTCACCTTTTACTTTCACGTTGTTGCTCGTCCGTGTGGTCTTCTTGTTGATCTTCCGCTCCTCGTCCGTGTCGTCTTCTCGTTGATCTTTTGCTCCTCGTCCGTGTCGTCTTCTTGTTGATGTTCCGCTCCTCGTCCGTGTCGTCTTCTTGTTGATGTTCCGCTCCTCGTCCGTGTCGTCTTCTTGTTGATGTTCCGCTCCTCGTCCGTGTCGTCTTCTCGTTGATCTTCCGCTCCTCGTCCGTGTCGTCTTCTTGTTGATCTTCCGCTCCTCGTCCGTGTCGTCTTCTCGTTGATCTTCCGCTCCTCGTCCGTGTCGTCTTCTTGTTGATGTTCCGCCCCTCGTCCGTGTCGTCTTCTTGTTGATGTTCCGCTCCTCGTCCGTGTGGTCTTCTTGTTGATCTTCCGCTCCTCGTCCGTGTCGTCTTCTTGTTGATGTTCCGCTCCTCGTCCGTGTCGTCTTCTTGTTGATGTTCCGCTCCTCGTCCGTGTCGTCTTCTTGTTGATGTTCCGCTCCTCGTCCGTGTCGTCTTCTCGTTGATCTTCCGCTCCTCGTCCGTGTCGTCTTCTTGTTGATCTTCCGCTCCTCGTCCGTGTCGTCTTCTCGTTGATCTTCCGCTCCTCGTCCGTGTCGTCTTCTTGTTGATGTTCCGCTCCTCGTCCGTGTCGTCTTCTTGTTGATGTTCCGCTCCTCGTCCGTGTGGTCTTCTTGTTGATCTTCCGCTCCTCGTCCGTGTTGTCTTCTTGTTGATCTTCCACTCCTCGTCCGTGCCGTCTTCTCGTTGATCTTACACTCCTCGTCCGTGCCGTCTTCTCGTTGATCTTACACTCCTCGTCCGTGTAGTAATGTCATCCTAGCCTATTTTAATATTTTCGCCTTGCAAATACTAACAGTAATTGTTACCTGCTACCGTTTATTTCTTCTAATCGCGTCTATTCTATCTATTTCATAACCAGTGTTGTAAGACAAATACCCAGGTGGTATTGTTACCTCGACAGCCGGTGTCATCGTTGCTGTGTTGTTAATCATTATCATCAGCTCACCCTTACCAATTGCACCTATTAATTCTCACCTCGTCCTTGTTGCGTCCTTATCAAACGCTAGTATGCAGATTTTCTTCATTTACTTTTCGCTTCCATTTCTTACGTCTTCGTTATGATTGTCTTAAGTAAGGCACATACATACTCGTACCTTATTTATTTTCGCTAAACTTTTCTCGTCTTGATGTTTTGATTATCCTCTTGGTTGATGAAATCTTGTGACCGTATAATGCGCCCTTCAAGTGATAAATAAATTGGACATTTTTAAATAATTACCATGATTTAAAATGGCTGTTTTGTTGCTCCCCGACCGCGTGTGTCCTCTTCATAACATTGTTACTTCTTTGCACTATCGCCATCTTCTTTTTCATCTGCTGCACTACAACCGTCTCGATGTTCACCGTAATGAAAAGATTCCTAAAAGAAAAAAAAATGTTGTAAGTACTGCGAAACTCATAGTTCCGATTACTGGTCAAAAGAAGTTGTTGATATTATGTTGAGCTCCTTCTTTATTTAACATGTATCATATATATAATGGATTAATTCAATTACCTGTATCACGGGCTTGTTCTCTAATCTGTTTAGTGTGCCGTCTTCTGGTTGATCTTCCGCTCCTCGTCCGTGTCGTCTTCTCGTTGATCTTCCGCTCCTCGTCCGTGTCGTCTTCTCGTTGATCTTCCGCTCCTCGTCCGTGTCGTCTTCTCGTTGATCTTCCGCTCCTCGTCCGTGTCGTCTTCTTGTTGATCTTCCGCTCCTCGTCCGTGTCGTCTTCTCGTTGATCTTCCGCTCCTCGTCCGTGACGTCTTCTTGTTGATCTTCCGCTCCTCGTCCGTGTCGTCTTTTCGCTGATCTTCCGCTCCTCGTCCGTGTCGTCTTCTTGCTGATCTTCCGCTCCTCGTCCGTGTCGTCTTCTTGTTGATCTTCCGCTCCTCGTGCGTCTCGTCTTCTTGTTGATCTTCCGCTCCTCGTCCGTGTCGTCTTCTCGTTGATCTTTTGCTCCTCGTCCGCGTCGTCTTCTTGTTGATCTTCCGCTCCTCGTCCGTGTCGTCTTCTCGTTGATCTTCCGCTCCTCGTCCGTGTCGTCTTCTCGTTGATCTTTTGCTCCTCGTCCGCGTCGTCTTCTTGTTGATCTTCCGCTCCTCGTCCGTGTCGTCTTCTCGTTGATCTTTTGCTCCTCGTCCGCGTCGTCTTCTTGTTGATCTTCCGCTCCTCGTCCGCGTCGTCTTCTCGTTGATCTTTTGCTCCTCGTCCGCGTCGTCTTCTTGTTGATCTTCCGCTCCTCGTCCGTGTCGTCTTCTCGTTGATCTTTTGCTCCTCGTCCGCGTCGTCTTCTTGTTGATCTTCCGCTCCTCGTCCGTGTCGTCTTCTCGTTGATCTTTTGCTCCTCGTCCGCGTCGTCTTCTTGTTGATCTTCCGCTCCTCGTCCGTGTCGTCTTCTCGTTGATCTTCCGCTCCTCGTCCGTGTCGTCTTCTTGTTGATCTTCCGCTCCTCGTCCGTGTCGTCTTCTCGTTGATCTTCCGCTCCTCGTCCGTGTCGTCTTCTCGTTGATTTTTTGCTCCTCGTCCGCGTCGTCTTCTTGTTGATCTTCCGCTCCTCGTCCGTGTGGTCTTCTTGTTGATGTTCCGCTCCTCGTCCGCGTCGTCTTCTTGTTGATCTTCCGCTCCTCGTCCGTGTCGTCTTCTTGTTGATGTTCCGCTCCTCGTCCGCGTCGTCTTCTTGTTGATCTTCCGCTCCTCGTCCGTGTCGTCTTCTTGTGCATCTTCCGCTCCTCGTCCGCGGCGTCTTTTTGTTAATCTTCCGCTCCTTGTCCGTGTCGTCTTCTCGTTGAACTTTCGTTCCTCGTCTATTTTCATCTGTGATCTTCCTCTCTTCGTTCGTATTGTTTTCTCGTTGATTTTCCGCTCCTCATTTGTGTAGTTTTGTGCTCATGTTTGGCTTCGTATAAGAATTAGTCTTTTACTCCTGTTTCGTGTCGTCTTAATATTGGCTTCTGTCCATGTTTTCTTCATATTGGTTTTCAGCTTACAGATACAGATATATTCATTTGCTTCTCATTCTTGTTTTCATCTTATTGATTAGTGTTGTTTTCTTCTGGGTGTTGATGTTCATTACTGTTTATTCAAGTAGTATTTCATTTAATTTTTTAATGTTTATTTTTGTTCGTGTGTCTTCTTTTTGAAATGATCAATCTTGCTCGTGACGTGATGAATTCCTAGTTTTCGAGCTAGCTATAGATTTGTTTGCTTCTGGTTGTTCACTTTTATTGTCTAGTTTCTTCTTAGAGTTCTTCACTTATTTTGTGATTTATTTATCTAGATTCTTGATCGTTATCTTTACTTCTCTCGGTGTCTTCACTGTAGGATCAGTACAATTATGACGCCGTGTCTGCATCAAGGTCTAACATCTGCCAACAACCCTTCATTACGTAGTACATACCGACATTTCTTCAGACACAGCTACTGAATTGCTGTCCAGATGGCGTGCTGCGGTTGGTCTCCAGGCTCAGTTGAATGTTATCTGTCAACAATACTTTATTATGGTCCTGGCAGTGTATTTTACAGCATCTGCACGTTCCACGGTTCGTTGCTGCAGTCGTCCATTAGTGAGCATCTGTTGAAAATATGTTATTATGATCCTACCAAATATCGTCTCTTTTTCGTTGGCTCCTTGCAAGTCTTAGACGCTGCAACTGTTCTTTTCCTTCGTTATGACCCTGTGACCTCTCGACGAAGGCGGAAATCCTGCCGGCGCTGTCACTTCATAGACTGTCAAAAAACAAATTACGATCCTATCCTAGACATTCCGTATCTATCGTAGTTTACCTTGTGTTTAATTCCAAAACAGATTCGCACTAACAAATTGCAGCCAGGATCTGAAGAATTTATTGTCTTGATTTTACGCCGTCCCTTTTTCACTATTCACGATTGTCGTTATTACATCACTTTCATCAATATCTGTCAACAATACTGATTACGCCTATCCTAGTCATTTTATCGGTTATATTAGGTACATATATTATATAACATTTATTACCTCAAAAATCCATACTATTTCTTCACGTTATATAATAGTAGTATTCTAAGATAATGTTCCGACATCTACTTCTCTTGAAGCTGTAGCATTGTTCTATTCACCATTGCTGTGATCCGTGCGTTTTGTTATAACTTTCTGTCATCAACAATATTTTAGTAAGCGCCTTACCGAACTCAATTTTCAGATTGTTGGTGAATGAATGGTGATGCCATTTTGCTAAATTGCCTCGCACGCAGACCAGTCGTGAGCATCTGTTAACAATAGCTATTACGAACATATCCTAGTTATATAAAGAAAGTTTACCGGATCTGGTGAGTTATCCGAACACTCGATAAACCTGTTGACAATTAGTTATTAGCACTGCACCCGCTGCCGACTCTATCTAAATCAGACAATTAACGAGAAAAGTTGTTTGTTTAGATAAAAATCAAAGGTCATCATACCACTTTGCGTTGTTGCTTCGAAACACCCAGCAATCCCAGTTACCTGTTAGTCATTTTTAAGTATTCTGGCGCACTCGCTCAAATACAAATGTGTCTAGTGGCATGCGTATAAATTGTTTTAACGCGATACTTTTCTTTCGTCGTGATGCTTAAATCCAATTCATAGCTTATATCATGATAACGTTCCGATTCCCTTTTCCACCCAAAACTTTCTTTTCGTTTTCTTAATTACAATCAATCATCAATACTTTATTCAGGTTGGTTCTTAGCCTATTTGAAGGAGTTGATATAAGTTACCTTATAAATATGAAGAGTCAGAACAGTTTGCCTGATGAGTCTGTGAACAATATTTCATTATGCACCTACCCTTATATTTACTTCAGAAAAGCTGATGTTAACTAAGCAAAGTTGATTGTATATTTTAGCTACTGTTTGTAAAAAGTTCCTATTCGATTCTAGTAGTGCAATTACTTGTAAGTCATTAATTGACGCAAATTTCCGTGCGTGCGTTAAATTAAAGACAACAACACAACGACAACTCAATTAATATAATAATATGCAATATGATGTCTAAATAATGAAAAGATCATTCAATGTTACCGTTATCACGCGATGCTTGTTGCACATTGCTCCTTCACATAACTACTTGAGTTTATATTGAAATTATTTTATAGTTTACATACTTGGTTGCCGATGCTTCATGAAGAGGTTTTCTGTTAATATTTTTCTGCAGAATGCATAGATACTTATTTGTTGCTATTGCTAATTTCTAGCAAATATTTGTCGTAGTTACCAGTTTGCGTTGTTGGCATCACTCGTGTATTATCTGTTAACATGCTCATTCACCTACCAAGACTGTGTCCCTGAAGGCTGGTTTATCCACCAAATATAATGATACAAGCAAAACTATATTATGCTTCTCAACAATCTTTTCGACGTAGTCACATCCAATGTTGTGAAGGGCATTTAACTTTTATCGAGATAGTATTTAAAGTTTCTCTTACCAGTAGGTATTCACCACACTTGTAGATTCCTCTTTCAATTTCAGCAGAAGTGCACATTTTCTTGAGAAAGGAAGTAGTTAAAAATATCGTGGAGGTCTTATGTTCGCAATATGTTCGGGATCATAGGCGAATACCTGTCAAAAATTTCTTGATTATGCACTTACTTCATCCAGACGTGGAGTCAGTTTCCAAAGTTACTGTTGTTGTTTCGTGAACCCTTGCACTCAACATCACTCGATCGTTGATCGTGTGTCAACAACATGGTTATGCGCCTGCCAAGACTGCTTCCAGAAAGTCAGATTTATAATAAATATTTATAATATAGTTAAGTAAAACTACATACTGCTTCTCCAAATATCCTTCTGCGTGATACAGCCATCCAATTTTGTATTAAATATGACTTTCAACTAATACTGATGTACCTACTTAAGGTTTTCTCTTACCAGTAAGTAATCGCTTCAGCTGTAGATTTCAGTTAATAGCAAGTGCATAAATATTCTTGTGGAAGTATGTAGATACTATTCATGGTGTTGGTCTTTTGCCCGGGATTATTGGCGAATACCTGTCAAACTGTCAACAACTCCTGATTATGCACTTACTTCATCCGCATCCCTGGAGTCAGTTTGCAAAGTTGCCAGTTTCAAATGACTGTTGCTTCAGCAAACTTGAACTGATGATATTGTGATGTTCTTGCATCGCTCGATGGATCGATCTGTCAACAATATGGTTAAGCGCCAACCAACAAGACTGCTTCCAAAAAGTATGTTTAATAATTAAGTAAATCTACATACTGCTTCTCTAAATATCGTTCCACATAATCCAAATTTGTGTAAAATGCGACTTTCAACTAATACTGATGTACTTAAGGTTTTCTCTTACCAGTAAGTGATCGCCACAGTAGTAGATTTCAGTTAATAGCAAGTGCAGTTAATCTTCTCTGTGGTCTTATGTTCGGGATCATTGTCGAATACCTGTCAACAACTCCTGATTATGCACTTACTTCATCCATCCAGATTACTGTTGTTGCTTCAGTGAACCTTGCACCGATGATATTGTGGTTTTCTAGCAACGTTCGATGATCTCTATCTGTCAACAATATGGTTATGCGCCTACCAAGATAGGTTCCAAAGAGTACATACTGCTTCTCCAAATATTTTCCACTTAATTCAGCCATCTAATTTTGTTTTATGTAACTTTCGTCTAATAAAATTGGGGTACTTGATAAGTAATCGGCACTGTTGTAGATTTCTAATAGTTGAACATTTTCTTACGGAAGGATGTAGTTTCTATTTATGGTGATGGTCTCATGTCCGGGATCATTGTCGAATACCTGTCAACAACTCTTGATTATGCACTTACTTCATCCATCCGTGGAGTCAGTTTTCAAAGTTAGATTACTGTTGTTGCTCCAGCGAACCTTGCACCGATGATATTGTGGTGTTCTTGCATCGCTCGATTCTCTATCTGTCAACAATGGTTATGCGCCTACCATGTCAGCTTGCAAAAAATAAAACTAAGTACTGCTTCTCCAAATATCTTTCCACTTGATTCATACAATTTTGTGTTATAAGCGACTTTCGACTGATACTGATGTACTTGAAGTTATCTCTTACCGGACAGTAATCGGCAAAGTTTTAGATTACAGTTTTTAGCAATTATATAATTTCTTGTAGTAGAATATATTATTATGTTGACATATTTTCTTTATGTTGCCTTTGTTTATCGTATCACCTTTTAGATAAATATCATAAGAAACCCTGTTAACAATAATTTTATTATGCACCTACCGATTGTTACCCATGGAAATTCTGATTGAAATGAAGTCATCGCTGCATTCTACTGCTGTTGCTATTTTGCGCTGCCAACATGACTTCGCAGTTTCTATAAGATTCTTCTATGGATATCTGTTAACAATTGTCGTTACCACACTATCCTAGTCATTTTAATGAAAAGCATGTTACCCAAAAGGCTGTGTTCAATCTTGCACTATTGGTCCGGTCGAGGAACCTGTCAACAATATTTATTAGGGGTAGGTGCAGCAGGCGCCTACAGTCTTCGCTAGCTATTCTCAAACACTTACAAAAAAATACATTAGTGTCATTTTACCTTTGCTATTAGCTTGCAGTGTTTTACTCGCATTCAATGCTATATTATCTACACAGCGCTGTTTGTTCAACCACGTAGCATCCGATGCCATTTGATCAAATTGTCATTCCATGTGTCTATCCGTGTTATGTCTACCACACGCAAGCTCGGTGAAAATCTGTTAACAACACATAAAAGTGCTCCGACCCACCTTTTTTTTTTCAAGAAATTCTAACATATCGATTGACATTATACATTAGGTACTAGCTTCATACAGTGATGACCGGGTACATGTCATACCATTAATCTACATGTGATTTAGTCTCGTGCGAGTCATTAGTCGAGAACTGCTAAAGATATTTAAAATGCTTCCATCCAAGCTATTAACGCATGCATAACGCATTTTGAGGAAAACAAGGAGTTAATAAAATAGCGATACTTTTAAAGTTGTTTTGACAAACACGTTTAGGTGAAAATTACAGCACGTGTAACATTAAGCGCACATACCAAAAATTTTCATAGGTTGTGATAGGTTTATCTGTAGACTCCTGTACCTCAGTATTGATGATACGATGTTTATATTGTTTTGTAGAAAATTATATTCTATTTATTTATGATCCTCGTCCTTGAGTTGTCTTGGGACTAAACTTTGTTGGAATCTGTTAACAATGCTTGTTAGGAATGGGCTTATCGAAGTTAAGCCGTTTAAAATCAATAAGAATCTGAAACAAAGCTTATTTTTTCACCTACCTAACTTCATCTCCTGATGCAGTTTGTTTTATTTAGATTAATATTCCCATTGATTGTTGTTAAACAAAATCAACTTAACACATTTGCCAATATCAATCCAAAGTACGTAAACACACAAAGTGCAATATCGTCTCGGAATTAGTCACATTTGTTACGCTCATACATAAGCTCATTTTCACTTGATTAATATGCATCTGAATCCATGCACCATCCTTTTTAAAAGGGAATAAAAATTGCATACTTTTGGTATCTGTTGACAACAGTTATTAGGAACCTAACCGACCAATAATTACTATGGAGCTATTTTGATTAAAATAAGGAAGAAAGTACAAGAAAAAGCAAATAATGCCAAATAAATAACTGCACAATTTTAAATTCACCTACCTACCTCAAAACATGCCCCATGTCTGCTTTTCATGCGTGTGTTAACGACATTATGCGCCTATTGAATCTCATCCAATGAGACGTGGTGTTTTCTTTTTGTTGTCACTACTTAAGCGGCAGTAACGACAATCTTCCTGTGGTGGTTCAACTTGCAAAGCCGCAAAGTGTATAAGACAAGCAGCTAATCTGTTAAAAATATTTGTTACGGGCAAATCCTATATTTATATTATAGCAATAATAAAAACAATACCTCATGTATCCGAATGTGGGTAACTCAAGAGTCCGTTCGTACTGGCTACTTTCTGCTAATAGTTTTTATGTGTGTGAAGAAACCTTACCGCTTGTTCGACAAACAACCAACAATATCTGTCAAAAATACTCATTAAGGACCTATGCTAGTTATACCAAATCAACATAACCATAATACGAGCAATTAAAGTACAAAAAATACAGAAGTGCAACTTGTTACCTTCTCTTGTTTATAGCTTTAATTACAACAGACACTTGCTATGTTCGCAACAGTAAGTCATGCACCAACATAAAATCGCTTAATTGTTATATCAGCCCCATTCTACTCAACCATCGTAATACATGTTTCTAATGCGTATTAAATGTTTTACGTACACAGCCAGCCTAGACAGAGCATCGTCAAGATTGAGTCAGGCACGCAGTCTTCACCTGTCAACAATAACGAGTTACGAGCCTATCCTAGTATAGGAAAAAAAAATATTTACCTGTCTATGGCTTGTATCTCACGCTCGGTTATCTGTTAACAACTCTTTTGTTATGCACCAACATTACATTGCCAATTATCAAATAGATAACTAGTATAATTTGCGTTTACAAAGAATCCGTAAATATTTGTGTTTTACATACACAGGCGATGTCGCTCCAGTCCCACCATTTTCCACATGATGCAAGCTATTTGGTTTGCTCTCGGGCTTCCCAAAAGTCGGTATCTGTTAACAATATAAGTTACGTACCTATCCTAGACGTTATCAAAGAAATAAGAAAATTTTGTTACCTGAGTTATTCTGTAAATTGTGCTTTGCATTAATATCTTATAATAATGTTATGCACCAACAATGAAGGTTATTATTACTTTTTATCTTATAGGTAATCAAAGTCAATTTTATTAACTGTTGCGTTATTTACTACATAGTACGGTTGTATCCACATAAACATTGTCCGAGTCTATGATACTTATTCTGTGGGTGCCATACATTCTACATTGAGTATTCTATCGGAAAAGTCACCATCTGTTAACAATATGGGTTAATAATCTATATCCTAATATTTTTATGAATTGATACTTACATACCAATCAGTATAAAGGCTTGGAACTCTCACTCATTGCTATAACTTATTCTTATAGGTTTAAACCAACAAAATCCATACGATATTTACAATGAACAAAACAAAACAGTCGTATTGCTATGTTGTGATTATCGTACTTTATACTCTGCTGCAGCATTATTATGTCGTAAACTATTCTCCGTTTGCGTTTGCACTCGAAAATCTGTTAAAAATATAAATTAGGGCCCCACCCGGTACCAAGACAACACACCATTACTTACTTGCAAGCACTTCAACGTTACTCACATAATTCTTACTAAAATCAACCTACATGCATCTGAAGCCTGGGTGCTTGCGATTCTTTGATACTTCGTACACATAAAGCAGTTAGACCACGCAACACTAGGCATAATGCTCTAAATTAGGTAATTACGTAACACACACCTAATAATGTATTAATTCATCCCAAGGTACACGAATTAGTTAGAATGAGTAATTTGAAGATTTACCTTTGACTGTTGCTGCGGTTCAAGTGACTTTTCACAATGCGGAGTTTGTTCTAGGTACTAACATTCAGTACAAAACTTGAAACATAAGCATGGGTGCCCAATGTTCATAGTTGAAATATATTCTACGGAATTATTATTAATTTGTGCATAGGTGTAATTTCGTGCAATCAATCGCCAAATTAGTTAAATAATTCACATATTCAAGCTTAGCTATACACTTTACACATTTACTCAGAGCTGTTGCAGCATCTGCAATAGTATTTTTGATTCCTACCTTACTTATCCAGGTGTGCTCTAAATTTTTAACGTGCTTTGTATGTATTTATTCTTATTCGTCGGCTATCTCGCTTCGTAGTTAAGTTTTGTTGTAAGCATTTGTTGAGATAATATATGATTATGAAAATCCTTTTGCTGTGGGTGTCCACGCCATATTTGGTTTGCGTTTTAACGATTTCAATAATACATTTATTTTTATTCGACCCATTAGATTTAGAGGGACCAATTTAGAGAAAGCATGTACCCTTTGCAAAAATCCTGCTGAAAAGAAGAATTTATTTCGGACTTACCGAATTTGAATTGTGTAGGTGAAAGTATGGAATTTCTGCCCATTCGTTTTGTTCTCCATTGTATCCATTATTGCTTTGGATTTACCAAAATATGTTTGTATTTGTTAGCCTTGGTTTTCATAGCGTTTGAAATATCTAGCCGATATTGTTGACGATATTTTTGCCAAAACGAAATTGCAACTTGATCCTTATGTTAATGCCTGGATTTTATCTGCAATTGATGTGTCATTTGTCTAGTAGGCAAAAGAAACATACCGTTCCATCAGTACGACTAATGGCGAAGCGTCTTGTTAACATAGGCGAAGGAGACAGGCGGCTAGGTCGGGCGCCGGCATCCCAGCCAAAGTGGGCAGGTCACGCCGCGCCGTCGGGACCCGGGAGGAAACCGGCGGACAGGCCGCGCAGTCGAGACCCGCGCGAATGTGACGGGTGGACAGGCCTCGTCGTCGAGACCCGCGCGATTGTGACAGACAGCTAGGTCGCGTCGTAGCCCTGCGCGATGGACACAGGCAGCTAGGCCACGCCTTTGGCCTGGGCGTAGGAGATAGGCAGTGATTCCGCGCCGTCGATCCGGCGAAGAAGGCGGTCGGACCGCGTCGTCGAACCGGGCGATGCTGATAGGCGGAGGCACCGCCGGCTGGCGGGCGCACCGCCGGAGTCCCGCGCGAACTTGACTGGCGGGTAGGCCGCGCAGTCGTAACCCGCGCTAATGTGACAGGCGGGTAGGCCGCGTAGTCAAGAACTAAGCGATGGTGACTGGCCGGCTAGGACGCGCCGTCGGTATGGGCGAATGTGACAGGCGGTGATGACGCGCCGTCAACCCCGTCGAAGGAGACAGCCGGCCGGCCGCGCCGTCGGTCGAACCGGCAAAACTGACAGGCGGGTAGGCGGCGCTGCCCATCGAGCTCGGCGGGTAGGCTGCGCCGTTGAGATCCGCGTGGATATGGCAGGGGGACAGGCCGCGCTGACGAGACCCGCGCTATGGTGACAGGCGGACTTAGAAGACAGGTGGCGAAGCCACGTCTCCCCCGGGAGATGTGACAGGCGACGAAGCCGAACCTTCGGTCCGGGCAAAGATGACAAGCGGACAGGAAGGCAGGCTGCGCCGTCGAGTCCCGCGCGATGGCGACAGGCGGCAAGGCCGCGCAGTCGGCCCGGGCGAAGGAGACAGGCGGAGGAACCACGCAGTCTTACCGGGCGAAGGTGACAGGTCGCGCCCTCAAACCGGGTGAAGGTGACAGACGCACAGGCCGCGCCGTCCAACCAGGCGAAGGTGACAGGAGGACAGGCCGCGCCGTCGGCCCGGACATAGGAGATAGGTGGACAGGTCACGCCGTCGAACCGGCGAAGGTGACAGGCGGACAGGCCGGGCCGTCAGCCCGGGCGTAGGAGACAGGCAGCGAAACCACGCAGTCTAACCGGGCGAAGGTGACAGGTGAACAGACCGCGCCTTCGACGCGGGCGTAGGAGACAGGCGGCGAAACCACGCAGTCTAACCGGGTGAAGGTGTCAAGCAGACAGGCCGCGTCCTCGAACCGGATGATGGTGTCAGGCGGACAGGCCGCGCGTCGGCCCGAGCGTAGGAGACAGGCGGACAGGCCGCAGCGTCGAACCGGGTGAAGGTGACAGGCGGACAGGCCGCGCCGTCGGCCCGGGCGTAGGAGACAGGCGGCGAAACCACGCAGTCTAACCGGGTGAAGGTGACAGGCGGACAGGCCGCGCCGTCGACCCGGGCGTAGGAGACAGGCGGACAGACCGCGTCGTCGACCCGGGCGTAGGAGACAGGCGGACAGGCCGCGCCTTCGACCCGGGCGTAGAAGACAGGAAGACAGGCCGCGCCGTCGAACCGGGGGAAGGTGTCAAGCAGACAGGCCGCGTCGTTGAACCGGGTAAAGGTGCCAGGCAGACAGGCCGCGTCGTCGAACCGGGTGAAGGTGACAGGCGGACAGGCCGCGCCGTCGAACCGGGTGAAGGTGTCAAGCAGACAGGCCGCGGCGTCGAACCGGATGATCGTGACAGGCGGGCAGGCCGCGCCTTCGGCCCGAGCGTAGGAGACAGGCAGACAGGCCGCGTCGTCGAACTGGGTGAAGGTGTCAAGCAGACAGGCCGCGTCGTCGAACCGGATGATGGTGACCGGCGGGCAGGCCGCGCCTTCGACGCGGGCGTAGGAGACAGGCGGCGAAACCACGCAGTCTAACCGGGTGAAGGTGTCAAGCAGACAGGCCGCGTCCTCGAACCGGATGATGGTGTCAGGCGGACAGGCCGCGCGTCGGCCCGAGCGTAGGAGACAGGCGGACAGGCCGCAGCGTCGAACCGGGTGAAGGTGACAGGCGGACAGGCCGCGCCGTCGGCCCGGGCGTAGGAGACAGGCGGACAGACCGCGCCGTCGACCCGGGCGTAGGAGACAGGCGGACAGACCGCGCCGTCGACCCGGGCGTAGGAGACAGGCGGACAGACCGCGCCGTCGACCCGGGCGTAGGAGACAGGCGGACAGGCCGCGCCGTCGACCCGGGCGTAGAAGACAGGCCGCGCCGTCGAACCGGGTGAAGGTGTCAAGCAGACAGGCCGCGTCGTTGAACCGGGTAAAGGTGCCAGGCAGACAGGCCGCGTCGTCGAACCGGGTGAAGGTGACAGGCGGACAGGCCGCGCCGTCGAACCGGGTGAAGGTGTCAAGCAGACAGGCCGCGGCGTCGAACCGGATGATGGTGACAGGCGGGCAGGCCGCGCCTTCGGCCCGAGCGTAGGAGACAGGCAGACAGGCCGCGTCGTCGAACTGGGTGAAGGTGTCAAGCAGACAGGCCGCGTCGTCGAACCGGATGATGGTGACAGGCGGGCAGGCCGCGCCGTCGGCCCGAGCGTAGGAGACAGGCCGCAGCGTCGAACCGGGTGAAGGTGACAGGCGGACAGGCCGCGCCGTCGACCTGGGCGTAGGAGACAGGCGGACAGACCGCGCCGTCGACCCGGGCGTAGGAGACAGGCGGACAGACCGCGCCGTCGACCCGGGCGTAGGAGACAGGCGGACAGACCGCGCCGTCGACCCGGGCGTAGGAGACAGGCGGACAGACCGCGCCGTCGACCCGGGCGTAGGAGACAGGCGGACAGGCCGCGCCGTCGACCCGGGCGAGGGAGACGAGCGGACAGGCCGCGCCGTCGACCCGGGCGTAGCAGACAGGCGGACAGGCCGCGCCGTCGACCCGGGCGTAGGAGACAGGCGGCGAAACCACGCAGTCTAACCGGGTGAAGGTCACAGGCGGACAGGCCGCGCCGTCGGCCCGGGCGTTGGAGACAGGCGGACAGGCCGCGCCGTCGGACCGGGTGAAGGTGTCAAGGTGCCAGGTAGACAGGCCGCGTCGTCAAACCGGGTGAAGGTCACAGGCGGACAGGCGGACAGGCCGCGCCGTCGGCCTTGGCGTTGGAGACAGGCGGACAGGCCGCGCCGTCGAACCGGGTGAAGGTGTCAAGCAGACAGGCCGCGTCGTTGAACCGGGTGAAGGTGCTAGGCAGATAGGCCGCGTCGTCAAACCGGGTGAAGGTGACAGGCGGACAGGCCGCGCCACGGCCCGAGCGTAGGAGACAGGCGGACAGGCCGCGCTGTCGAACCTGGTGATAGTGTCAAGCAGACAGGCCGCGTCGTCCAACCGGGTGATGGTGACAGGCGGACAGGCCGCGCCGTCGGCCCGAGCGTAGGAGACAGGCGGACAGGCCGCGCCGTCGAACCGGGTGAAGGTGACAGGCGGACAGGCCGCACCGTCGAACCGGGCGAATGTGACAGGCGGACAGGCCGCGCCGCCGAACCGCTCGAAGGTGTCAGGCAGACCGGCCGCGCCGTCGTTAGCGCGTAGCTCAAGCCATAAAACACTGCAATGCAGACCCTTTCACCTGCGGCTGATTGTCCGAACGCGAAGGCGATAGAAGCAGTCTGCGAGCCGCGCAGATACGACGCGGCGCAACGACCGCAACTAATACTGACTTCGGTGAATAACGTGATGCAGTCACCTGAGGCTGGCTCACCGAAGGTGCGGCGGGGTCAGCGGATCCGGTGGAGGAACATGAACCCAGTAGGCTGGCAAAATGTGTGCAGTCTGCGAGGCGCGGAGAGGTGACGCGACGCGACGTACAAGGCGGCTGGCACCGCTTCAGCGAACACTGTGATGCAGCCACGTTCACCTGAGGTTGTCTGACCGAAGGCGCGGCGGAGTTAGCGAACCCGGTGGAGGAATTCGAACACCGTAGGCTGGCAAAAGGTGCGCAATCTGCGGGGCGCGCAGAACCGACGCGTCGCGACGTTCAAGGTGGCTGGCACCGCTTTCGGGAACACCACGATGCCGTCTCGTTCACCTGATGCTGGCTGACCAATGACGTGGAGACAGCGCACTCGGTGACCGAGACACGAACTGCGGGCACTGGAACAAGGCGCGCAGAGGTGACGCGGGAACTAAGGCGGCTTGGCAACGTTTCAGCGAATACCGCGTTAGTGACATGTTTACCTGAAGCTGGCTGACCGAAAACGCGGCGGAGCCAGTGAACCCGGTGGAGGAACACAAACCCCATAGGCTGGCAAAACGTGTTCAATCTGCGAGGCGCGCAGAGGCGACGCGACGTACAAAGGTAGCTGGAACCGCTTCAGCGAACACTGCGATACGGTCACGTTCACCTGAGGTGGGCTGACCGAAGGCGCGGCGGAGTCAGCGAACCCGGTGGAGGTACTCGAATACCGTAGGCTGGTAAAAGATGCGCAATCAGCGGGGCGCGCAGAACCGACGCGACGCGACGTTCAAGGTGGCTGGCACCGCTGCCGGGAACACCACGATGTCACGTTCACCTGCTGCTGGCTGACCCGTGACGTGGAGACAGCGCACTCGGTGACAGAGACACGAACCGTGGGCACTGGAACAAGGCGCGCAGAGGTGACGCGGGAACTAAGGCGGCTTGGCAACGTTTCAGCGAATACCGCGTTAGTGACATGTTTACCTGAGGCTGGCTGACCGAAAATGCGGCGGAGCCAGTGAACCCGGTGGAGGAACACGAACCCCGTAGGCTGGCAAAACGTGTTCAATCTGCGAGGCGCGCAGAGGCGACGCGACGTACAAAGGTGGCTGGAACCGCTTCAGCGAACACTGCGATGCAGTCACGTTCACCTAAGGTGGGCTGACCGAAGGCGCGGCGGAGTCAGCGAACCCGGTGGAGGAACTCGAATACCGTAGGCTGGTAAAAGGTGCGCAATCAGCGGGGCGCGCAGAACCGACGCGACGCGACGTTCTAGGTGGCTGGCACCGCTGCCGGGAACACCACGATGTCACGTTCACCTGTTGCTGGCTGACCCGTGACGTGGAGACAGCGCACTCGGTGACAGAGACACGAACCGCGGACACTGGAACAAGGCGCGCAGAGGTGACGCGGGAACTAAGGCAGCTTGGCAACGTTTTAGCGAATACCGCTTTACTGACATGTTTACCTGAGGCTGGCTGACCGAAGACGCGGCGGAGCTAGTGAACCCGGTGGAAGAACACGAACCCCGTAGGCTGGGAAAACGTGCGCAATCTGCGGTGCGCGCAGAGCTGACGCGACGCGACGTACAAACGTGGCTGGCATCGCTTCAGGGAACACCACGATGCAGTCACGTTGACCTGGGGTTGCCTGACCAACGGCGGCGTGGAGACCGCAAACCCGGTGGCTGGGACTAGGCGCGCAGAGGTGACTTGACCACCATAGCGGCTGGCACCGCTTCAGCGAACTCCGCGATGCTGATACGGTCACTGGAGCTGCTGCTGGCTGACTGGAGAAGGCGCTCGTTCAACAAGCACCGCGAGATGACACGAGCACCGAAATGCCCAGGCTGCTGGCCACTCGAGCGCAGCGTGGCAGCGCTGCTTGTAGATTAGAAAAAGCGCGCAGTTACCAAGCGCCGCGAGGTGTCACGAGCACCTGCGGCGGCGACGACGGTACGTCAGGCAGCTGCTGGACGATAGGATGTCTCGGTTGAAACGATCGTTCGGATGGCCACGCGATGACTCTGCTGAAACAGCCAGACGGCTGGCTGAAGATACTGCTCTACTTGTACTAAAAGCTGGGGCTACCCGAAAATGCACGCAGTAGAAGCAGTTAGGCCGTCAGTAAGTTGTGTGAAAAGAACCGGGACTAGTGGTTGCACGAAGTCGCTGACCCAAGTATCTACGACAAAATAAAAGCAGTCGTGTTGACAAGAGGTTACATGACACTGGACAGGGGGCAGATGCAGTTTCTTATGAAGTTAACATACCCGAAATTTGTGCGATGACCGAAGATTTGACCTGTCAGTGGACCTGGACGGTTGACACGCTGTAGATTGCAGAGAGAGACAGGATCCAGCACTTTCTGAACCAGCTAAGTCAGCTTTCGGAAGCAACCCTGCTAGCCTCTCTCCTGCTAGGCTTCTTCGACCGGGTGACCGAAGATGGTGTAGTTTGTCTAGGATCTAAGTTAACTGGCTTTGCCATACAGCCTATGAATCGTAAAGAGTAGCAGGAAGGGCAGGAGCGTGGAGTGGTTACAGTGAAGAGCTACGCTTATCTATATACAATGGTACTGCTGTTATAAAAATAGAGTGTTGACTGTTTATGTTTAGGTAGATAGGTGGCTAGCCACTCTTAAAGTTACATCCGGTATTATAGATTTTCAAAAATCACATCGTTAACGAAATTTACGACAGGAGATTACATTAGCAGTAAAAATTGGTGACTTGCCTCTTAAAAATTAAGTATTAGCAGCACGTAGTTGCCACGAGTTCAGCGATCATCGATGATTCGCGGAGGAGATGTTAGTCAACAAGCCTTGACGACTCACGGAGATTCCGTCGTCAGCGAGCATTGACGAAACACGCTGGTCACGTCGTCAGCGAGCATTGACGAAACGCGCTGGTCACGTTGTCAGCGAACATTGACGATTCGCGATGATTACGCCGTCAGCGAGCATTGACGAAACGCGCAGGTCACGTCGTCATCGAGCATTGACGACACGAAGACACGTAGTCAACGAGCATTGACGACACGAAGCCACGTAGTCAACGAGCATTGACGATACGAAGACACGTAGTCAACGAGCATTGACGACACGAAGACACGTAGTCAACGAGCACTGACGTCACGAAGACACGTAGTCAACGAGCACTGACGACACGAAGACACGTAGTCAACGAGCACTGACGACACTGACACTTATTCAACGAGCATTGATGACTCGGAGACACGTTGTCAATTTTCATTGACAACCCGAAGACACGTAGTCAACGAGCATTGACGACACGCAGATACGTAGTCAAGGATCATTGACGACACGGAGACACGTAGTCATGGATCATTGACGACACGAAGTCACGTCGTTAAAGAGGCTTGAATATCTAGGAAAGAACACATTTAGCACGTGTTGATGAATTGCGAAGAGGTTTCGTAGTCACTGATGAGCATTGACGAAACTTGGAAGTGGTCGTGTAGCCATCGAGCATTGAAATGATCACGTAGTTATCGAGCATTGACGATACGCGATGAGGCCACGGAGATACTGATCATTGATCTTACGCGAAGATCTCACGTAGACTACGAGCATTGACGATACGTGGAGAGACCACGCAGGGGTGCGCTGTCAACTGAGGGAGCAGAGTTAACACAAGAACTGGCGACATGGATCGCGCAGTTAGTAATTCAGAAAAAAATCCAATCTAAGAGTACCTGTAACAGCCGCTAGGGGTTCACAGAATCTGAGAACCAAAGACTATCAGTTCTGCAGGTAGAGAGGCGTGTCACAGTTGAAACATACCCGTATACTATGAGTGAGACAAGCCGCGACCTCGGACGACACGAAGGTCTAAATGTTAAGAGTAACCCAACTGACGTACTTGTAATCAGTAGACAAAACACGCGCCGAATATGTTGACCCGCTTCTCCGAGAGGCGATGGTAGGAGAAGCAGTAGATCACACGCTGTGTATTAAAGAATGCGGTGTCGATCTGGCAGTTATTGGTGGAGTTTTACCTGATAAATTAACATACCATAGTAACGAAAAACCAGCGCGCCCGACACAGTCAGATTAATGTTCAGAGGCAATATTTTTACCGCTTATTTTACGCAGAGTAGTCACAGGCGATCTCAAGGTATAATTATGACGATTCCGTCAAAATGGTTCAATATAAAAATGTTATCTGTACCTTTAGATGTGTCAACAGTTTACTTTGCAGTCATATGAATGTGCAGATAATTGTTATTAACTTTTAACAAATACAGTGTTGTTGTGGCAGTTGATAACCTCGTATAAATGCTATACTTAAACGCTGAAAATTAGAAAAACTTATTGTTGCTACGCTCTTTTCTTGTAGGCATGTTATTATATTGAAGGCATTATGAGATGCAAATATTCAGTAAGTGTATCTTGAAGGTACTCTGGTTGAAGATCTTTTCATTAAGAAATTCTCATCAAATGAATTTCAGCTCCGTGGCAGTCTTCCGTGGCAAAAGATAATAATCAATTGCTTTGGGATGACACAGCTTTACGTAGAAGTATATAATTATATTGGCCATTTTTGGAGTGATTATATAGTTGAACTTGCAGTAGCTATTATGAGGATTCCAAGATATTGGTTTTTCCACAAGTATTTCAAATAAAGGGGTTAACCATGTTCGGTTTATTATGAGGCCTCTGCAGCAAGTCAGTTTATCGAGTCAGCTCTAACAAATCCAAAATATACTGCTCCTAAACAGATAGAAAAAAAAAGGTTGATTACAGAAGACTGCCCAGCAGTCATACATAAGTGCATAGTAAAATTAGAGAAAACTTATAAAAATATTACTAGTAAGTAATAACAATGTTTCCACTTTTCTGGGAGTTTAAAAATTAAGATTATTGTAAGCATTTTTTTAGGTAGGTATACAATTAGTACTTCAAAATTTAAATAATAAAATAAGAAATGTTCGTACCATTCGGCTGACGTATTCGTGTCTGGAAGTGGACTTCTAGTCTGACCTCACTTTGGTTACTTGTTAATCCAATAAACGTTTTTATAAAGTGTTGTAGAGTAGATAATGAAATCTTGCAAGGTCAGTCTGATAAATTAATTTATCTTAACTTTGTTCCTGTTACTTGCAAAAACAGTGAATTGAAACTTGGCTAGATGCACAACACCGACGAGTGTATGACATACCTTTTCGAAGACAAGTAATTGTTTAATTTATTGCAGTCTTGGTCACTTGATATTTTTATCCATAAACATTTCACCTTGGACCACCTCCCTCAATTTCCTGATGTATTTTAACTAAGTAGTCTAGTAGTCAAGCTTTTAGTAATATTTTATACTGAGTATGCATTGTTAATACTCATTCTCACGTAGAGCATTTTGCTTGCGCAGGGAAATGTAGTTTATTTTTCTCGTCTTTCGAATGTAGTAGATATTAATTAACTTCACATGTGTTCTGGTCGATACTGAAGTCTAGTTACACGCGAAGCAATAAGACCTGTCAATCAAACTTTTCAGCACACAAAGTTCCTTGAAAAGGAACGAAACATGGAAGCACTTTGCAGCAAATATGTAAAAAATAGTATCAAGGTCATTTTCATTGCACATGTTAAAGGTACATACCTCATCAGGCTTTTTTTTCTTTGACAAATAAAACATAGATGCTTCCATCCTAAATACTTGATAGATTTCTATGATTGGCCTCTGCATTAATTCACAAGTACTTATTATCACACGCCCGTTTTAATTATGCGAGAGTTTATAATTATTATAGTGTAGGGTTGGTGAGTTTGCTTTAAATGTGTATCTGTGATCCACAAATAAACATCTTTTCCAAATTTTGAAAATTGTCGCTAATGTAATATCGTAGCTTGTCTATCGCTGGATAACAAAGGAGGTATTATAACACATAGGTATATCTGAAATAAAAAAAAATACTTGTTTGGTTATAGGGCCCTAATGCCAGAGAGGCAATGAAAGAACTAAGTTCATTATTGAACCGCTAATAAAGCAGAATGTAAAGGAATATGGCAATTTTTTTGTTGTAGGCAGTATGTTTACTTACCTATATTGTAATAGTATATTCTTAAATCGTGTTTTACACCAAGTAACGATAAAATCTACTGTAACCAAGTTCTGTTTTATAATAGTTTGCTTCCGTAGAATATTATGAACGTCTCATGTCGACTACGAATTACATATTGTACGGTTGGTAAGACTTATCTGTGGATGGGGTGTGTCGATCCACTCGCTAAATCAACTGGAGCCGGGTTAGCCTTCTTCACTAGGAAGGACTTCACCTTGCTTTTTCGTGATAGTCTTAGATTGCGTGATACTTGTTCACGTCAGTCCCCAGTCCAGTAGTTAGCTGTGAAGTTAGCACACAATCAGTAAATGTTGACACTAACAAACAATCAATTTGTCGCTATAAGCACATCAACTAAGATCTCAGAACATTTAATTATTACAGTAGATCAAAGAAGTCAGTACAGTTGCGACAACTCACCGTTCAATCTATCCTTTCACGTTTTCACCCTCGGTTCGCAATTCAGCTTATTTACTTAGGTTTCAGGTTTCGCTTATACAGTTGTGTCCCGGTTTAGTCATCAGCCCACGATATCTTGCTCGATATACATATTAAACCTTAATGGTCTCACCCAGGCGCATTGTTTCATTCAGTCTTGTGTAACCTATCTTTTTGGTGATCCGTATAATCAGCACCTACTGTGGTGGAAGCTTGTATGTTCTCGAAGATGTTTCCTTTTACAACAGTGGTAAATAAAAACAGCACGCTAATTCCGATTCGAAAATAAAGTAATAACTATTCATTACCTAAAAGTGAAAGTCGCCGCGACCGCCACAGCGTCCACGGCAGCAGGCACCCGAGGTATGTCGAGGCCAGTACAATTTGCTGTTTCGTAAATAACAGTACTGGTACACATTGCCGGCCTCTTCTATATCTTACTGCTTCCATCCAAGTTTACTTATCCTCTTGGATGAGGATAATTCCTTCGTGGGTATTTCGTTCCTGTTCATTGGATTATTATGGCACAAGTCTATCCTAACGAAGTTCATTGTAAAAAGAATTGACAAAGATCAAAACAGCAAGTATTGTTCGTACAAGATAATAAAAATACACAATGACCACTATGTTTTGAAAACAAGCGACTCACCAATGTTCACAACTTCTAGAAAACATTCATATTCCAAAGTAGGTGGGATTTCTGAGGCGACGGTTTAGATCATCACGGCAGAGGTTAAGGTTGGAAGCCTTTCCTCGTCGCTCGTGACAGCTGCTGGCCACGCAAAGCAGGGTTCTGAGAGACTAAACACAATGTTACACGCAAAGGCCCGCGTACGGGCCAAAAATAACACTAGCTAAATGAAGGATAGGAACCTTTACGCCATCAACCTAACGGTTACCTAGTGGGCTGATAACCGGGACGGATTCGTGCGAGCGCGTCGTATAGCAGACAGCACGCCAGTGCGTGTGGTAGGTACGCAGATTGCAGGCAAGCCAGCGACCCCGTAGACAGCTGTCTCATACACTCGTTCACAGCAAGTCGGACACGCCATCGCTGATGCAACTCTGCCATGTCCTCCACGTAGAGGCGATGATGACTCATGGAATAATACATTGTTGGTATGGTGAAATTGTAAGATAAGCAAAAATGAAAAATCATTGATAAAAAGTTTTTCAAATATTGTTTATTTCCATACTTAAACATATGTACAATTTTATTATTCAATATGAATAAAAATCAAAATTCCAATTTAATCGTTAAGCGAGAGAATAAATTGAAACACTTCTAATTAAACTAAATAAATGCATGAATGATACCGTTACAAACCCATTTTGTAGCTAGCAGCGACCACGCCTCAGCGGCAACCAAGATGGCGGCCGACGGATGCAGGCCCACGCGAAACGCAATGGGACTGTAATTTAGAAAAACATCCTACATAATATCACAGATACAAGTTCACTTCACTTACAATTACTATTTTATAGATGGCTTGACACTGTCTAATTCTCTAAAAAAACTATCTAAGCCGCTGAGATCATTCTTCCATAGATTATCGATTTTCTCCTTGTGTTGCCTGGCGACCTCTTCTTCCTTATTGCACAATCCAAGATCAGCTTGCATTTGAGCCCACCTCCTAGCGCGTTCTCTTTGTTTCGTAACGAGTTCACTCTCCGCACGTGATAGAGAGTTACTCAAAATGGCGATGATTCTCAAATCACGCTTTCTCTTCGTTTTGGCATTTAGGGATTTGCTTTTAACTTGACGAACCCAATTAGATAGGGATTCGGTTTTACTTTCACAAAAGTCAACGATAGATTTTTCGTTTGCTTTGTAGCCCATTTTTAAGGATGGGCCAGAAAGTACTGTTTTGAGACAATACTACACACCTGAATCCGCACAGGCACTAATGTCACTTCTTGAAATCTTCAGCACTACACACGACGCAGACACGTCTTCACTTCACCAGGACGATTTTAGAATGTGGGCACATGACGTCATGAACGCCTTATATACCCGACCTGAAGCGGGGGGCCGCACTGCGCAGTTGGCCGCAAAATGGCGTCAGCCGAATACCAAATTCATGTACGAATGTTGTCGAACAAAACCGAAGAGACACGATGATTCAGTCACTTCGGAATTTTTGTAATAACGTGGAATTCTAGTAGAGGCTGTAGAAATATTAACTTCTGAGGCCATTTTCAATTACAAAGCAGTTATCTTTTGATTGCTTCATTAGATCCGAGACTAAGCAGACGTGTCTTTCGTATCGGCTAATATGTGAAATCATTAAGTAATTACGATTAATATTATTGCAATTATCTGCAACGTCAGTTGAATAAGTAAAGTGTGTCGCGTGTGTTTAGTAGGTTACTGCCAACTGAGTCATTGTGCAAGATGAACTAAAATAGACAATAGTGTTTGTGTTAGTCATGTCTAACGCAGGATCTAGTCCTTTTGGCAGGAGCCAAATACTGAGCCGAAGTCCTCCAGCGACGCAAATTGAAGAACCCCATCCTAGAGATCCAAGTCCACCAGCATCCACGGAGAATGAGTTACCGAGCGAAGTCATCCCTACGCCAGAGATCCAGAAGTGGATGGTATCAATAGATACCCTTCTAAACGACGTGTGCTCTATTGTTTCGGAGGGAAAAATGAACTCGGAACAGAAGCTCCGTGTCTCCACTCTTTGCCGAAAGGTCTCCAGTGGCACATCTCAGATGGCTGTTTTATACCAAGCACTGAAACAGAAAACTATCCAGGCACACAGCACCATCCAGCACTTACAAGCACAGCAGAAAATTTCGAACTCTATTCAAGAATTCAAAGAGGTCGTCGAAACCAAACTTAAACCTGATAATAATTGTTCATATGCCAATATAGTTAAAAAAGGTTCGGACAATTTTATCCGCCCAGCAAACCTGAGCTCTGTTGCGATATATCCCAGTGATAAGACTAAAACAAGTGACGACACCAAGAGCCTTATACAAAAAATCATATCGCCCGAAGAGCTTAAGCTTCATGTCCGTGGCCTGAGGAAAGTCAGGAACGGGGGTGTCATTATTAGCACCGATAGTAAAGGTGACATTGACAAACTTAAACAATCTGAGAAATTAATGTCATCGGGCCTAACAGTCGAAGAACCATCCAAACGCCGTCCTAGGATTACTCTCGTTGGTGTCCCCGTAGCTCTCACAGAAAAGGAAGTTTTTGATTGTTTGTACGAACAAAATATGTCCGATAAAGTGCCGAATACATCTCGTGAGTCTTTTCAAGAGTCTATAAAACTAAGCCACAAATCGGGTAAAAAAAATCTTCCTACTTGTAACTACGTATTAGAAGTACCAGCTAGCATCAGGAAAATTCTTATAAATCAAGGGCGAATTTTTATAAATTGGACATCATGCCCGGTGAGAGATTTTACGATAGTCACGAGGTGCTTCAACTGTCAGCTTTTTGGGCACGCAGCAAAGTATTGCCGGGAAACAAGTCCTACGTGCAACCACTGTGGAGAAACTGGTCATTCCTTCAAGGAATGTCACAATAAATCTTCTCCCTCCCAATGCGCGACATGTAAACGTGTCAAAAGAAATTGTGACCATCCAACTGGTGATGCCAATTGCCCGGCAAGAAAATATGCAGAAGTCAACTACGTTAACTCAATAGATTATGAAGGCGACTAAGACCACAACCAATCTATTTATTTAAGTAAGCATTAAAGCGGTGGTTTACCTTTTATTTATATTTGCTAGTTTGTAATTAGAATAAGAAGTTTTAATAAGAATGGCTAATCAAGATAGAAAACTATTTAGATCGTTTTGTTATAAAGTAAAACCATTGTTATTCATTGTCGTCATTAAGCTATTCTTCTAATATTGTACATATCTTAACCAAGTTAAAATTACATGCGTGGATAAAATACTTAATAACCTTGAAAATGACATACGTACGAGCTACTGTTTTTGACCCACTTTGTAGTGCAAATGATGCAAGTAATATTATTTGTTGTTTGCTTAGGTAATTGATTTTTTATAGGTTTGCTTAATTTTATAGTCGATGAAGACGTATTTTTAATATTGATCTAGTTAACATAAATTACTGCCCCATTTAAATTACGATGAAGTGATGGCCTGAAACACAGGTTTTAATTAACTTAGTTCAGGCAGGTCGCTACATATTACTTAAATCCCTAGTTAAATATCGAGTACCTGTAATGAATATCCTTTAGTTATACACTAATTTTTGTTTAGGCACTAATATAAACTATTATATAAGACTTTTACTATGTTAATTTTTTTGTGGCTAATTCCATCTTTGTAAAAAAAGTTTTTTGAATAAAATTTATTATATTATTATATCTAACTAAACTGTAGGTACAAGAAAATATAGGTGTAAATGCCTTTTAAATATGATTTCTATTTATCATTTAATAAAAAAAAAACAGTGATTACATTCAAACATGTACAGGTGCACGCACGATACCCCAATCTATCACATTTCTATATTATGGTTTATCCATAATACATAATTAACGATAAAATTGAAAATATTTCAATTTTAATTGATAGGTTGAGAAAACTTTAAATTTTGGGATAGGTTGACGTGTGTCTGGGACATAATAACGATGTGTCGACTAGAAGTAAGCATAATCTAATATCTTTAAATGAGCAATTCTTGTATATTTATTTATATACCCATATAATCAGGATCTCGGAAACGGCTCCAAGGATTTTCATGAAAGTTACAGATTAGGGGTTTTTCGGCTCAAGGAATCGATTTATCAAGGTCCCAGGTTCAAGAAAAGCTCGGTTCCCAAGATATAGACATTTTAAAAACCGAGCGAAGCTCGGTCAACCAGATATTTATACTTATATTATACACTCAAGTGAAAACTAATCAATCTACTTTTTTAACTAATAATGGGATAGTAGAGACGTGGAAAAATTTGACTAGGTAGGTATTTCCATTTTGTGTAGGTAATAATAAAAATAGCTAATATTAATACTTACATAGTAATTTATGATTACAAGACTAGAAAAAGGCGGTTTTGGAAAGTGCGTTATAAGTTAGCACGGTTTGATTGGTCCGTAAGTTATTAATGAAAGGCCCGATTTTCAGAATTTTCTGATTACTGAATTAGTAGTGCTATTTATATGCCTTTGTTCGTGTACAATATTTCCGAATATACCAGAAACGCGCATACACCAAAGAAAGAGACGGCATGATTGAAAGAATGAGCAAATGGAGGATATTGATCGAACGTTGAGGCCCCGGGAGGGGAAGGGGGATCAGCAGCTCGGGGCATGTTCCAGATATTTCTGAAGAAGTATTGACGTAGGAAAAGTACATAATTTGTATGTGGTCATCTAGACTTAGGGCTGATTTTAAGTGCTTTACGATTACTCATTTTTCAACGTGCAAAGTACACCCAACCTACCAACCGTATCAAAAGTATCACCTATACGTAGGTACTAAAAACATAAAACAAGGAACTAGTATTATGTTTAACGATTTACCTACTTTTACACTGCATACCTATTTCTTATTATTGATAGGTAATAAAACAATAGTACCTACTTAATAGTTTTAAACTAGGTAGCTATCAGCACGACTTAAGAGCTAACAAAGCTTAATAAAGATAGGTACAAATGAAAAATACTAGGTACCTACTCAAATCTCTAACTACCTAGAAGTACCTAGAGTTTACCTGCTCAACAAAGAAAAAAAGAACATTTGGTACATTTGCTCGTGAACCTTTAACCAGGTAAATCACATATAGAATAAACAGCTAAATGAAGATTTCGAGCAGGGTGAATAACACGAATGTAGAAAAAACTTCGAATATAAATAAAATCGGTGTCAGTGAACCTGTATTAGGACAAAATGTACCGAAATAGCTGACTAAAATATTGTCTGTATAGATAGTAAATACCTATAGCTATCAGAAAGAGCTCTGAAGAAGCCTGTCAGTAAGGAAACTTAGATATTTTTGAAAGAAGTCTACCTAAGTATGTACATCTACCTATATTGTGTAGGTGTTTATAATATGAATAGGTGGTGTACCTATGTAAAAACGACAGGTTCAAGTTTATATATAATTTTTTGTTGATTTTCGACCTCTGGGCGATTACTACCACTAGCTATAAATTTTGAGGTTCACAGTTCTGGTGCAGACCACAATAAGAAGTATTTAGTGGTCTACGGTACTACCTCATCTGTGATTATCCTTTAATTAACCTATTAGTCATTTAGAGTAACTATAAAGTGAATCATTATTATTTCTCACGTTTGAGTCATGACCATGAGATACCAACGTCTCTGCTTTGTCTTTTATTCATTCTGCACTAAGCCTTCGGGCATTAAGATTAAGGTTGCTTTTTCCCTGTCGTATGATTCAATGAGATGGAGGGAAACAAAACGGTTGGAAGTCGGCCATATTGTGACGTCACCCCAACGGTCTCACGTCTCACGCTCGGTCGATAACAGGGTGCCCGGGGTGACCGCCAGCTGCATGCGACGAACAGCAACCGACCTTTTTTATTCAAGAATTATTATTAAAACCAAAAGGAATTAACATGGGTTCCTTTGTGTTTATCGCACATAACCATGAGAACTTTAGTTGGGGTTCCTTTGAGAACCCATACAAATAATATTTAACCATGAACCAAGTATTATTTCCTGACTTGTAAAAAATAATACTTTTACGTGCCCCATCGAGATATAAGTACTAACGTACACGTGCACCATTTTCTTTAGGAAACTAGGTACAGTTGTACGCATACTTGCCTCAGTTTTACATTTGTTTAGTAAGTCCATACTGTCTTCATTGACAACCATCTGCCGACAGTCCGGGGGCGGAGGCATTTCGGAAATAAACGACGTGGCTATTTTTATCAATAAAATCTTCACAATAATACGTCAGACAACATTTTGATAAATGGCCAATTCAAATAAAGGTCGTAACACAAAAATATTCTTTGTTGACGAGCAACGCCGGAAAGTACATAATTCGATAAGAGTAACTGCGTAGGTAGTAATTCCTAGAAAGCCCCTTTTTCCAACAATAGACCGGTTTTTTTCTTCGTTTCACGAAACGTGTTTACCTATTTCTTGTTTATGACTTTTTGTTGTTTTCGAAATAAATGCCACGGCAACCTATATTTACCCGTGGTATTTATATCGTCAACATAATGCGTCACATAAAAAAGAAACAACAAGTTGAAACAAGATTCATTCGAACTCAAAATTCCGCGAAGAGTAACCTCGTTATCATAAAATGCTTATCAACGTTGATGACTTGTTGGTCAAATGTTGTTTTAATAACTGATAATGAAGGAACGTTAGCACTTAATCACTCTACGTTGTATTTAGCATGCTAGGAACTTACTAAGAAATTGTGCGCAGTTTTCTAGCACATTCCATAGCCAATAAACTAAAATAAACATTTGAGTATTGCGCACTTTTGTGAAATTTTCGGTAGATAATATCAATCGCTAAAATTGTTATTGTTTGTAGCCAGAATGTCCTTGAACGTCTTAATACGTTAATTAGTTAAATACCATGCTTTAACTTCATAAATAATCCGAGGATTAAGTAATTATCTCTTTACTCTGAAACCGTTCTTGTTAAATCCGTATCTACTTACTAAAACGTGAGTCTAAAATGAGTAAAATGTAATTTGTTTTGTCGATTTTGCTTAGAAATCATCATCACATTAGAATGATTAGTTAATTATTTAGTGGTATGAAGTATTAGAGTAATGAGAATAGTAATACTAAAACATGTCGTAATATGTGTCATATTCTTTTTCGATAGATAAGTAAATGAAACGCCATAGATATAAATTAACGTTTATTTAAACTAGAAACTAAATAATACATCCATCCAACAGTTTTGCTTGTCCTCGCCATTAAGGCTGCCGATAGGCGTTCCGTATAAAATAAAATAAAAACCTTGAAGCTGTCGCGGTCGCCATTCCAACGTGACTAATATTTTACCTCCTATGTTGTTGCGTGTGAGAGAATCATTTTCTGAAACAAACGAAGGTGTACTTTACTTACATTACTTTATTGGATTACCTTGTGTTTTTAGTAAAGTTGTTGATTCGAGGCCAAGACTATTGATTCAGGTCACTGAGCCAAATGGTTCCAACTAGTTCAATATTCAGCAGTAAAATACAAATTCGAGCGTTTTTATACTTCAGTGCCTGATAAATGATTAATTTATTAATTAAAGAAATATTTTTTTATTAATTGACACTAGAAAATGCAAAGGGAAATTAGAAGATCTTTGAACCTCATTGTCCTCATTTTTGAGGACTTTTTTTTAACAAACCGTTAAGACGGCCACATGGAAAAAAATAACAATTTCTTGGCACCTAAGCAATTGGGAGCTAAACTATTCATGACCAAACTGATTATATTGTTCCCAAAAGAGCTAGACAAAAAGAACCAGGTCATAGAAATCTTCCTTGATTGATTTGACATTGTCTTTCCTTCTGTGCATCTTAACAAATGAGAATCCAAAGCAATAGAGGGAACCACGCTGATGCCACTTGCTGCCTACTTTAACGGTAATTTATGAGGGATGAGCCGATATATGGATTTGGTGTTCCCCAGGGGAGTATTTTAGGCGCTGCCCTTTTCCTAATTTATAATGATGTATAAATGACCTGCACAAAATTAAATTAGATCTATTCTGTTTAAGAAGGTTAAATAGATAACTAAAAACTAGAATAGCATTTTACGAACCATTCCACGTGTAAACCTTAGTTTTAATTTATTTTCATTACTTGCATTAAATAGGACGCTACTGAGGACGTGGCCCAATTCTGAGACGTGGCTCAATCTGTTTAGCCTGAAGCAGAAGTTTAAACACATTCGAGTCAATAAGCAAATAATGTGCTCTATTCTTATTGTTTTCATGTTTTATCGTTCTTTTTAATAAATAAACAATACTTTAATTGTTTTTATGTTGCAGCCACGCCTATGGCCTTTATTTAAATATATCATAAATAGGTATATAATATTGTATGAGTCAACATCTTTAATAGTGTTATTTTTCGTAGGTATTAAGAGCTACCTAATTTAAAATCATTGTTTGAGGATGTAGGTTATTGAAGATAGAAAACATCAAAAAATATCAAAGTATAATCTTACTTTGATAATTTTCTTATATCTTCGAAACGTGACGCTTTTTTGAGAAATTTAATAATATTAAGCATGGCCGTAATTTAAAAAAAAATGAGTAAAGTTGGGCAAAAAATTAAATTCTAAAACTAACCGGTTGATAGACCTCCAAAACTCATTGTCATGTACCTATTCGGCCGGGTACATGAACAAAAGTTACTCATGTACATCTTATTATTCTAATTCTGATTTAATTAACATACTGCTAATATGTTATTGACGTATATGTGGTTTACTTTGTTGACGTCATAGCATCGTGCTTGTTAATAATCTTTTATTGTTTTGAAGAAACGAGTGACTGTAATTCGTGAAACACGAGGTTGATTTTCGTAGAACAATGGACAAAGGCAGATTACAAAATACTTAAAAAAACATTGGAATTTTGTGAACCGAGAAAAAACAGCTGGTAACTTTATGTGATAATTTAACAGGTAACAAGGCTACGTGACAAATAGCATGTTGTGTGATGTTGTTTTAATAATATATTCTATGTATTATAATTTCATGTGACTCTTAGGGCTGGTTTTTCAATAGTCAGTTAACCGTTACCTGAGGAATAAAAATAACGGAATGACATATTTTCCATAGATAAGCTGTCAAACCGCCATTTTTATTCCTCAGTTAACGGATATCTGACTATTGAAAAACCAGCCCTTAACCATCTAAACTAAATAATACTGAACAAAAGGTACACCACAGACAATACCGAATTACGCATACGCAGGTAAATGGTTTCAACGAGATTTGTAATCAATATTATGAAAGCAATGGTGTAATAACGTTTGCTGTTAAGCAAGACATTGTGTCATAGCACACGTTATTTTGCGTTGCATCATCAAAAAATGGTGGTTTTTTTTTTTGCTAAACCCTTCATCATTGCAATTACAATCGCTCCCTATTTCTGAACATGCAAATCTTTGGTAGTACGAAATACAGATTAAAGGTCGTTAACCGGAAACTTTTATCTTGCATCCTGATACAGACATGTTGAAACAACTTTTTGCAACGCAGTTACTTACGCAGTACTTTCAAGCTATATGGATTAAATTTAGAGTCAACTCTGGGTGGTAGTAACCCAGATTCAGGGAATCCCTAATGAAAGAAAGAAGAAAGAAAGAAAAGAGATTTATTGGGACACACAGGACAGAACAAACAAAATTACATCAATAAAAGCAACAGAGAAAAACAAAAATTAATTTAAGAAAAACAATCGTTTAAAAGGTACAACAAAACATAAAACAATTTAGTCCTGTGCGAGGCCAAAAGGCTCCTACCTAATGACCTCCTCCTAATAAGACCTAATGTCGGATAAGTCCATAACGCGCCTACCACACTCCCTGAAATACCCAGGATTTCAGGATGTCTGACGGGCGCATTTATATTCACAATATCGGACGAACGTAAACAGCCCTCGGAACTACATAGCTACAGTCCACAAGTGTTCCGGGCGGAAGTTAATCTGCGATTCTTAACGCAGCTGCCACTCACTGACATTGAGAAAGAATACAAATTAATTCCAAGTAGTTTAGCGTTAAGTGTTTTTTTAACTCTAATTCAGCTACAATAGAGTTGGCTGATAATAATGCTGCGACACCAGCAAATGTTTTGTATACTCGCCGATTATTCAAGATTACTTTGAAAAGTGACCAAATACTCCGCGTTCCCTCGCTGTGATGCTTCCAAAAACATTGAAAAGAGAGAAAAGCAACAAAACAAATAAAAAATTGCATGATTACCTTCAAAGGTTGCAGTGCGTTAGTGATCTGCAAGCCTACACTCCTCGCTAGGACCACGGGCATCAGATCTACGGTGTACAGTCTATGTAACATCTCTATCATCAGCTGAGTCGGCACGTTATGTCTTTGCCGTGTGCTCTCGTATTTTTCTAGCCAATCTGAATGCGCTGGAATGAGATTAAAGGTGATATTAATTTAAATGTAGTTTTGAGCTCGGAAGACTGATGGCTTTTTTTTATCGTGGTTGTATCATGAAACGAGTCCTCCCACCCATACTTGTACTGACTAAAATCCACGGTGTCCTTCAATAGCCCATTACATTCCAGGGTTAGGGTAATTTGATAAGTCCCGCGACCAGACTGATGTCCTTGAGGTAGGGTGGAGACTTGGAGAGGACCTGGCAGTGCCTTCCTGCTCCACCTTGGGTAGGAGGATTCATTTGGTGATATTACCACCTCCAAAAAAAAAGGATGACAAGGTCGTATCGGGGATCGTTCCGATCTGCAGCCTTACTCTCGACACTCGATCTCAATTGAAATTGGAAATTGGGATCGAGATCTTGTCATTTGGCACGCTTGAATGTTACACTAGCTCACGATTGGAACAGTATTGAGCAGATTTTTTTGGAACTAAATGAAATCGACTTTACTCGAACGAAAATAAATATCAGCACACATTTATTTATTGATTTAATGAGTAATTAAATATTCTTAAATTTGGTAATTAACGTTTTCATTTGTATGGCCACCCCATGACAATCAGTGTAGGTGTAGTCGAACATGCAGTCGATTCAAATCTCAATCTCGACTTCGTTCAAGAGTGCCAATTTTCTGAATATTGGAATTGAAACTGAATCGAATTTGAATACGATCAAGATTGGGATTGATTTCAAGAGTAAGGCCCCTGTTCTCTTGACAAGGTCAATAATAGAAACTCCTTAATGAAGATTAATTATAATTAATCGTATTAAAAAAAAATGAGCTAAATAAGAATTAGACTTAGGTATTTTATTTTAGTTTCGTTTCAAGTTTCACCAACTACCCAAGTAACACATCAAAGCATTATATCGGCAGTCTTACAACATTTCTGTAGCGTTAAAGCATTTTGAAGGTAGCCCTATATTAGCCCTACAAACGTTTATGCGGCTGATATAACTCTTATTTGGGCACAAATTTTACGGCTTTAGATCCTAAATGGGTTCACATAGTTGTTTAATTGCATCATAAGCGCATTATATTAGCATTATTGTGGTCAATGAAGATGCCAATCGCATTATAAAAGCATTATTACGGTCAATGAAGATGCCAATTAGGGCTTGCAAGAACCGGTTCTTTTTAAAAGCCGGTACCGAAGTTTCGGTACTGGACATGGAACCGGGATTTTCCGGGAAATTCGGTACTTTCGGTACTCACGTACAAATGTCGCTATTAACTTATTGTATGAAAGGAACGAGCGTGCACACTAACTACATGACGTATGTAATTATCGAAATCGGTTCAAAAATGAACTCATTACAAATGTGGGTGGGATGGTGTAGTTCATAAAACATTTTTTTATTCGTAAATCTGTAATTGACAATAATCATCGGAACACAATCTCAAGGAACCGAATTTAAATGCTTTTTTAAGCTGTTGCATAGCTTTCATCGCGGGCTCTGTTCGCGGCGACCAAATCAAGACATTCCCAACAAAAACATAACGAAAATACCTAATACCACGCATCGTATAACGTCTTTTCAGTTCGGGAGACTTCGGCAATCATAAAAATATCCGTCATAAAAACAATTTGCTTTATCTTACTGATTCTAGACGACTAACTACAAAAGGTGTTTTCACAATGAAACCTGCTTATAAAATTCTCCTGCAACAAAGAAGTTCTATATTTACAGTAGTGCATCACAAACATTTCATTTTCTTTTAAAATAAAATAGTAATTTGTTAAGCGAGGCTGCAAAGTTGATTTTTGGCGCGAGTACTTGGAGAAAGTAGCGAAATTTTTAAAGGTACGAGATGCAGAAAAACTTTGCTGCCGAATGCAACACACAACTTTTCACCTCACTAAGCGAGGAAATGCTGTGGGGGCGGCTCCGAGGCTCGCCTGCCTGTGAAGAAAATAATTGACTACAAGATGTGTTCGAATTTTAAACAACACTTTGCGCTCTAGCGTGCAAAATGGAGTTTTGCGCTCAAATTTTTAATGGGGAATAGAATCTTTCCGAGCATGTGAGGTGGAAAAAAGGTAGCTTCACCGCGGCAATTTCCGAGTGCCACATGTATTTTTTATATTGATATAAAAAAGCTTTTAAATATAAGAATTAAAATATATCAGGACTACCTACATTTGGAAATTCCTACTAAATTTTGAATTAGGAATAAGCCTACAAGTCTTTAACATACATATTACAATAAGTCTAACATCACATAGTGACTTTGTTCCTTCTACTATAAATAAATATCATTAAACAAACAGTAGCTAAACAAATATAGTATAATGCTTTTTCGATATGAAAAAAAAATATAAAACTGAAGAAAAGAGTGTAACAAGCGTTATTTCCTTTAAAATATGATAAAAAAACACTTTTTTCAAAAAAAATTTAACCGCCTTCAAAAACAACCACAAAAAAGGGTAAAATAACCTACAAAATAACTTTTCTTTCGGAAGTCGGTGGCTTTGTTTTTTTATTTCGTTGTCTTTTTGCCACCGACTTCCGAAAGAAAAGTTATTTTGTAGGTTATTTTACCCTTTTTTGTGGTTGTTTTTGAAGGCGGTTAAATTTTTTTTGAAAAAAGTTTTTTATTTTACTCTTTTTAGTTTAAATATTCAACCCAAATTCTTGTCAAATACATCATTTTCTTACATGTGCACTAGAATTTTGTAATCCGTGGCACCGGTATTAACATCGCTCATGTACACATGCTAATAAAATTCCCTATCTCAAAAACTGCTGAACAGATTTTGATGAAACTTGCAGTATTCCCTAAGGTGAACGATCCCTAGTACAACAAAAAAAGAATTTTGAAAATCGGTCCACAATTGGCGGAGTAATCGCGTAACAAACACGCAAAAAGTAATGTCATCCAAGTAGCCGAAATCAATAAAAATGCTCACAAAATAAAAAGTACTCAAAAATCAAAATCAAATATTTTATTAAAATAAACATTAGTAAAAATACAAATAAACCTAAAAATTACTGATAGTCCTAAAAAATTCGATGCCTGTACTAGGTACATTAAACCTGTATCACAGGCGTGTGTTCTAATAATATGTCTACGTGGACAATTTGATCTCTTAACAATATTTAACATCAGAAAGATTTTTATTAGAATACTGGAAAAATACTGCTACAAATAGCTTAATTTATCATTAATATCTAACTTACATAGAAAAAAACTAAAACATAAATAATATTAAAGTAGATACAAACTATGCCAATTACATATAAATTACGCAGTGTCAGCAGTCACTCAATTAACTTAAAATTGCAAAAACCTCATACTATCATTATTGTGCAATGTGCATACACCAACAAATTCACCGAACGCACACAAGTTGAGTCATTATGAAACGAAAACGAATGTTTCTCTTTTCGGTATAATTCATTAGTTTCCTTCATAATCAATAGAATTTATAAATCTGATCTCTGCTATTTTTCGAGCAGGACATCCAGCGTCTCCCGTTTTGTGGTCACTTGGTTTTTTATAGCGTAAACAAGTCGCGCATTTAGGGAAGAAATCTAACTTAGATTTCTTCTCGCATTCGGACATTATGTGACCTTGTTCACCACAGTGACCGCACGTAGAGTTCACCTCTTTACAATATTTTGCTGCATGGCCGTATTGTTGGCATTTATAACACCTCGTCACTAAAGTAAAGTCCCTTACTGGACAGGACGACCAATTTATGAAAATTCGTAATTGAGACATTAGCAGTTTACGTATTTTAGCTGTGACTTCAATAATATAATTGCAGGTCGTGGCGTCTCTCTTCCCAGATTTGTGACTTAATTTTGTCGCAGCTAAGAATGATTCCAAGGTCATCTCTGGTAACTTGTCTTCTACATTTTGTTCAAAAATGCACTTGAAGACCTCACTTTCAGTCAATGAAGACGGGACACCTACAACCACGATCCGGGGTTTGCGCTTGTTGGGTTCATCAGCGGTGAGTCCAGATGTGGAAAGCTGAACTGCGTTCTTCAATTTATCAGCATCATCTTGAGTCTCGGTGCTGATAATTACGCCTCCATTTTTTGTTTTTCTGACCCCGCGTACGTGCAGCTTCATTTGATCGGGCCGTATGATCTTCTGAACCAGTTCTTTTGTTTCTTCACTCGATTTGAAGGTATCTTTGGGATAGATAGCAATCGCGCTTAAGTGATTAGGTCTTACGAAGTCATTAGATCCTCTCTTCACCATGTCGGCAAAAGAAGCATTTCCCGTAGAATTAGAGTTCTGTACCGTCTGCTTAAGGTCTGTAATATGTTCCGTCAGGTTCCGTTTTTCTTTAAGAATGTTGATCTCTTGTTCGGCGTAAATAGCTTTTTGTTTGAGTGACTGATACAAGACCGCCATCTGTGATGTACCAGAGCCTATTTTACGGCAGAGATTAGAGATCTTCATCTTCTGCTCCGTGTTAAGTTTGCCATCCGTGGCAATTGAACAAACTTCATTAAGGTGCTGCTCGATTGTTGACATCCATCTTTGAATCTCAGGTGTTGAAACAATGTACTCGGTCGTGCCCGTTTTGGGAGCTGGGTTTTGCGTCTGCGGAGGCGAGGCAGAGGACTGCACAGCCCCCTTTGGGCTGCAGGGGTTGCTATCCATATTGTTTTATTAAAATTTCACTACTTTGTGTCCATCGTTCACTACACTACACACTAAGCAAAATTTTGCATTTATGCAAATACTTAAGTAGGTCACAATATGACAAAATTATTAATTAAATATTGTTAGCATTACGTTATTGGCACGTCTGTACGCTGCAAGTGCTCAACACTGTTCTACTGAACCGATTTGGATGAAATTTTTATGGGACCACACTGCAAGTATACTGCATCGAACAAAAAAAGAATCACACTAATCGGACTAGAAACCTCGGAGTAATCGATGTACATACATAAAAAAAAAAAAAAAAACATACCGACCGAATTGAGAACCTCCTCCTTTTTTTGAAGTCGGTTAAAAAGTAAAAGCTTTTTACAGATTAATAAACCAAATAATTATAAAATACACAAAATCTGAGCATGATTAAAGTTATTCACTTTAATATGAAAGTAATGCAATAAATGAAACAAATCAAAAATCTACTGACATCTATAAGTAGATTTTTGATTTGTTTCATCATATCTGACCCCTTACTTACATTGCTGATTAGTTTTATTTATGAAATTCTCATTATTTTTAAATAAAATGTTTTATATCAACAATATTGTAAAAGAATAGTTTATTGGATATGATACGTTACTTTAAATTGAAAACAAGAAAGAAAATAATAAAGTATCGAAAGTACCGGGACTACGGGTTGAAGAACCGGTACCGGATTGCTTAAAAAATTCCCGGGATTTCCCGGTATTTTCGGTACCGGGATTTCCCGGTTGCATGCCCTAATGCCAATCGCATTATAAAAGCATTATTACGGTCAATGAAAATGCCAATCGCATTATAAAAGCACTAGCTGTGCCCGCGACTTCGTTCGCGTGGATTTCGGAACTTAACAATGTATTATTTAGTGCGAAGCGCTGTGGGAGGATACCGATACAAATCATTTTCTTTATGCTTTTCTTTTAGCGTCATAAAATCGTCAAATTAGTCTTCTCACCCAGGGCTGGGCAAGAGGGACTGTCCGACTTGTATTGACTAAAATCCACGGCGTCCTTCAATAGCGCTTTACGTTCCGAGGTCACGGTAGCTCGTAAGTCCTACGACCCCGGCTGGCTTTGGCCCTCTAAGGGGTTTGGCCCCCGTCATTGTGCTGACGCTCTTTGAGGCGCACGTGGAACACAACGTTGACGTCGACCCGGGCATGGTCCATGATCGGACAGCGAGTCGCCCATTACTCGTCGCCCGAATGCCCACGCCTGTTGGCCAGAGATCGTCCTGCGACGTCCGTCACCGTGGACGTCTACCACGGCGGCTGGGTGTGGGTCGTGAGGTGGACGCTGTCCTCTCCCTCACGCGTTCCGCCTCCTCCTTTGCTAGCATTACTGCTTCGCAGAAGGAGGCGACCGCTTCCCATTCCGTCTCGCCCCGCAGCATGGCCTCTACCAGTGCCAATCGCCGCTGTGAGGACACGGCGGTGCTCTGCCCAAGCGGGGCAGTCCTGCACCGTATGTTCTACCGTGTCCTCCGGGCGATCCTCGCAGTGGTGACACCCAGACGTTTCTTCCTTCCCCATTCGATACAGGATCCATACCGCCCCCTGAGATGGCGCCGGAGCTCTTCCCACCGCGCCTCGACTTGTCTATGCAGCGGGGATTGGCCAGTGCTTCTTTATAAATACATACCGTCGGACGGCAAGCTACCCATTACTCCCCGTCCGTAAGCGGCTGGAATATGACCCACTATTTCCGACGCCCTGGGCGTCTTCAGCGGTGGCTCGGGTGGCAGGTAGAGGATGCACTTTCCCTCACGCGCAATTATGATTATGCTCAGTACTGCCCAGGCAGTAATAATTTTGTTGTGACATTATTTTTAAACTATGATATCTCCTTAGATATTCATTGAAATCAAACGATGCCAAGGGAAATTTTGTTCAAAATTAAATGCTTGTGATGATTAACGTATTTATTTTGATAAGGATTTATATCGTGTTAATGAAAATACCTTCGGAAATAATGATTTACTTTAAAACAAATTTGATTTCCATAAAAAAGGTTATAGTGACTTAATCTTAAAAGATAGATATATGCTCTCGCGGACTTTATTTTAGAACTTTTTGTGAGAAATAATTCCGTAGTACATAATTTTTGCGTATCTTTAACCGTTTACGCAGCGCACGCAACGAAAGCTCTCGAAAAGGAATACATTTTCCCGATTTTGAAACATTTCTCATTGCTGCTCCGCTCCTTTTGGTGATAGCGTGATGTTATATAGCCTATAACCTTCCTCGATAAATGGACTATCCAACACAAAAAGAATTTTTCAATTCCAACCAGTCGTTCCTGAGATTAGCGCGTTCAAACAAACAAACAAACAAACAAACAAACAAACTCTTCAGCTTTATAATATTAGTATAGATTATACTAGTATTATTATTAATAGTGAAGATGTTAATAGCATTACTAATGCATTAGAGGAGCATAAAAGTGAAGTAAAAGCATGATTGTAGCCATTGAAGTGTTCATAGTTAGAACTTGAATAAATCCCACATCATTGCAAAAACGTCTCTATTACCACGGTATAAATTTTATAATAGAATTATCGTTGTAACTTGACTACTTTGCTTTTTTTATTATGGACAAACATTGACAAACCGTGACTGATGACACCATATTTATTTGCATTAAAACAAAATTTTAAGTTTAGACTCTCTGAAATTGCTTTCTGCCTTCAAATATTACTGCGCAGTCTTGTTTACTGTTATTATCTATGTATATAAGTTTTATGGATATTTTTCACGCGCCTTCGATATTTGGTGATTTAGATAAAAAAATATTTATAGATACGTGTGAAATAACCAAAACAATAATGTTTTTCTAATATAGAACAAATTTTGCATAATTAACATATTAGTATAGTTTGGGCAGTACTAAATGAAGTCGTAATACTACTATAAAGGCTTATTTCTTTTATAAATAGGTCCAAATGATAATTTTTTTAGGTTAGAAAATATTTACAAAATGGTGTCCGTCTATAGCGGCCCGGTGAACCTTTAAAAAAGCGAAATAATGCCGCCAGCTGTATTAATACTCACACATGAACAATCATCAACCCAGAGGCCAGACTGAAGACTTTAGGTGAACCTCTGTAATGCCATGGTCTATAAAGTAGTTTTATTAAGGTTCACCGGTACACTGGTAGACTTGATGTGAACTGTACTAGTACCATAACTTGAACGCAATTTTGGGGATCCTTAAGCAAAGCAATAAAACCCATCATCCAAATGACTCAAAGCGTGGAGATTTGGAGTCGCATTATTAGGAAAACGAAAAATTATTGAAATTAGTTCATTTTTCTTACAATTTCTTCACAACTTAACAACTTACGTATTTCCGATAACATGTTATTAAAAAAAATCATGTAAGCATGTAAAAAGTTACATCGATGAAATAAGTACCTAACAAAGGTGTACGTAGTTTTGCATCACAGATGGATCTAGGTACCTATTTTTTCCTTGCATGAAGAAGGTTGAAGACAAAAAGTTCAGATGGGCGCATCCGCCTTTTGAAATCAGTTTCAATTGCGGGGAGGATGTGGCGTGCTGAGTGGCGCGGTTAACCACAAGTTAATTTTGCTTATTTTAATAAATCGTTACACATACACGTCTTAATTCTAACTTATAATATTCTTAAACCACAAAAATCGCTGTTATTATGTTAATAAAACGTGCTTTTCCCCAATATGGCCGATAAATGGTTTTACGAAAACAGTAATATGAAGGTTTATACAGCTTTACGCGTTACAATAACTCACGTGAGAGCTGCTAGCCATACAACAGAACTCAGTTGATCTATAAAAATGCAGGCATTACAATGAGTCAGGTTGGCGCCCTACATTGGCCCTAGGCTTTTATTAAGCATTTAAAAATGCCATTGTAGACCCTAAGGCACTTTAAATAGCCGAAAGCTGTATAGCGGATTTGATTGGCATTATAATGGTTCATGTCTGTGCTATAAAAAAGCCTAAGGCCTTTATTTACTTCACGAAATGCCGTTATAGACCCTAAGGTACTAAAAACAACCAAAAGCTGTATAGCGGATTTGACTGGCATTATAATGGTTCACGGTAATGCTATTAAACAGCATTAGGCATAAATTTACTTCTTAAAATGCTATTGTACAGACGCCAGCAGGTCAATCTACCCGAATCTGTCAGATTTTACCAATCAAATATTAACCTTCTACTCTTGTGATAAGGTTGAAATTCTATTAAGGAAATCTGACAGATTGTGGTAGCTTGATGTGCTGGCGTCTGTACATCCAAAAGCACTAACAACACCTGAAAGCTGTACAGCTTCTTTGTGACTTACTGCACTAAAACTTCAGGTTTTATAACAGGACTGAGATATGCCATTATACAACCGTTATACAGAGTAAAGCATTATAATAATTTTAAAATGCCAATATAATGCGTCAAGACGCTCGGTGAACTTATATACGAGTCTATATGGATCTTAAGTTCTAGATAAGTTTAATATTCGTTTGTTATACCTAATGCTTTTTGTGTTACTTGGGTATGGTTGCCATTTTGGTACCTAGTTTAGTTTATAGGTACTATACTTACAAATCCGTGTATAAACACTTACCTATATCTAAGCCACTGTACATAGAGTCTGATAACAATTTTGCAAGATCTTTGACATCGCCGAAGCCTAGATTGACTCCTTGTCCCGCTAACGGATGAACCCGATGCGCTGCGTCGCTGTAAATTAATATTTCTTTTAATTATGATTTTAATTGATATTTTATTTATAAAAGACTAGCTGATCCCCGTGGTTTCACTCCCCCTACTAGGCCAGCCTTTCTCGATAAATGGACTATCCATCACAAAAACCATTTTTAAATTTAAACCAGTACTTCCTGAGATTAGCGCGTTCAACAAAACAAAATCTTCCGATTAATATATTTCTTTTTTTCTATTCTATCAGACGTCACAGACATAGGTAAACCCAATAAAGGCACATTGCCATTGTAAAATAGTACAATTTCATAATTACTATCTAAACTATAAATAAAAACTAATTCGTATTATGTACAAAAAAGAAAAGAAAAAAATTTAAAGGGCGTCAAAGAATTCGTCCACATCGCTGTCAACGGGAACGGTGTCCAGAACGCTGGCAGCATTGCCACGTTGTATGGCAATGCTGATTCGTTGGCTTAGAAATAGGTCAGCCCTCTGGTCACCTGAAGAGTCGACTAATCGCCTGGCGATATCTTTAAAAACTTTGTGAGCGCTCGGACCCCATGGCCCTAAAGTTTCAACCCCAAACGGCTCGAACACATCGCTACTAGCTAGGCCAATGTATTTGCGAGTTTTCAGCAACTGCAGCAGCAGCGCCAGCACAACACGCTGTACTAGGAAGATGGGATGGGGCAAGGGTGTCGATACATGTTGCATCCCACACCAAAGGCCTACCCAGCTTCCATAGCATTATGGTCATACCATCTGGTCTCTTCCCATCGTCGCGTGCCAAGCCACTGGGTTCTAAGACGGCTGGCATCCCGGTGGTGACAAGAGCACGACGGATTATGTCGTTTAAGCTAGCATGTCGTGCCAACCGACCTGCACTTCTGCTACAGGAAAGGCCATGGTGCCCGACGCAGTCGATTACTTCACCACATTGACAGCGATAATTATTATTATGTAAAATATATTAAATAAACACTCTAACTGACTGACTAAAAAACATTTTCATTGGAAATAAACTACTTATTATTAAAGTATGGCGTAAAGTTTAAATGCCATTTAGCCCGGTATCCACCAAAGCGGAGAGGAGAGGAGATGTGTTTGAATAACCAATCTGATGTCAACTGAAGCTAAGCGGAGAGGAGATGTGGACATCTGATTGGTTATTCAAACACATCTCCTCTCCTCTCCGCTTTGCAGCTTTGGTGGATACCGGGCCTAAGTATTTCCATTATAAAAGGAGTATTGTTACTTTGAGCTCGATTTATGGTAATAACATAGGTACGTGCCATATCAGTATATGTAACTGAAGTGAGCTATCACGTAACTATTCAAATGATGTTGTACAGAACAAATCTATACATCCTTTTTTTTTACAGTGATTTCCGAATTTGGGTCGCGTGAACGTTGAAGTATTGTGCTTGTGGCGACATCTCTTCGGCTACATATAGAACTTAGTAGTTACCTAACGAGCTAAAAGTTATAGATGGAGCCACTTCTACTTCACACAATGTGAACTGAAATTAAAACATTACAAAAGAGGTCGCTAGTGGTCATTAAACATTGAACTTACTCCACCGTCCCCTTCTACCATCGGACATCTAGATGTAATTATTTAGGGCGCGCCAAAGTTCACCTAAAATTTAAACTCCGATCATCGGAAACCCGAAAATTGTATTCCTAACATTTTTAATCCTAATGATCACAACTCCTAATTGCACTGTCACTAATATTCGTAATTCCGAACCATTCGACTTCATAATGTCGGTAGCAATAAACATCTATTATACTATTATTTGTTTTCCTATATTTTCTCAACATAACCTTCTTTTACATTATTATTCAAAGTCATATCTTTTTTGTTTAGATTTATTTTTATTTTGTTGGCATATTAGCACGTATACTTGAGGAAGTGCTTGCTTCGCACTCACTAATTATATGAATTGGTTTTTTTTAATTAGTTAAAGCGTCTTCTTTAATTTTATTTAAAGCGGTGTGTACCTGAAAAGATATCCCTAAGTTAGGTTAGAACTTTGACCAGCTACTCGCGAGTCGAGCGAGCAAAGCGAGCGGTGCCGCGGCAGCGGCCGGTGAGCGCAACCTGGAAATTTGTCGCCAGTATTTTTTTCATAGTGACCCCAACACGACACTCTGACCAAAAACGACTGGGGGCACCCCGACTCGGACAGGTTAGGTTAGAAGGGGATGGCGGGGTCTGAAAGACCCCGCCATCCCCTTCGTGGTTATTTTTTTTTAAACCACCCAGAAGTAGGAGCACCGCGAAGCGGTGCTCCGTCGAATTTTCTCGACATTTGACTTTATTTAGTTTGACTAAATTGTCGACATTTTACTGGATTTAGTTTGACTAAATCCAGTAAAATGACTAAATAAAAATATCACCGTAATAATGTTTAGGGATAAAAACTTTATGATAAAAAACAGTAGGACTTTCAATATATTTACAATAACGATATTATTGATAACAATTTTCGGAAAAATGAGTGTTATGAACATCGCCGGTAGCACTACAAAAAGTATGAATAAAAACTTTAGGATGAAAAATTTTAGGAAGAGTGATCATTCGGATTACAAATCGTTAGGAAGAACAATTTCGGGTAAACAACTTTAGGTGAGCCAATATGGACCCAATTATTTATTGCTTACTAGCACTCCGCCCGCGACTTCGTCTCTAACTCGGTGAATTTAATGCCCGGTCACCCTCCATATAGGATACTATAAAAAAATTCAAAAAATAGTCTAGTAATTTTGGAACCTATTCAATACAAACAAATAATCAAATCTTTCCTCTTTTTGAAATATTAGTGTAGACAAACTGATTTCGATTTGATTCGATGTTCACCCTGCTGGGGTTGATTTTTGAAATATAAATTAATACGCATCCTTTATTCGATTGAGAGGTAATTTATGCCCAGTTTTGAGTTTATAGAAGCAAGCAGTAAAATCTTTCCCTTAAAACTTAATCACGCCTTTTCACCAACTTAGGGGTGATTTTCGAAAAACCCAAAAACACGTGTTTAATTATTTCTGATCCAGTATATATACAACATTATTTTTTGTTTATGCGAAACCCGATACACCTGTCCAATATTTTTTTGTGAAGAATCTATGTACAATATTTTAAAACAGTATCATAAATAATCACAAAGTTATAAGCTTGTATATTACCTAGTTTTCCGTTCAAAAACATGCTCATTTCGCGGTACACCCGCGTAAACCGCGTCTCCTGTGTTATACACTCGTGATAATAGTTTGGCAATAGGTACCTAACCGTACGGTGATTGTATTGTATTTAACTGGTAATAAAACATAGAATTTTTTTTTTGGTGTAAAAATTATTGGAATCGAATCAGTTACTGAATCTGAACAAACTACACACATCAAAAGTGTCTAGGGATCAACATATATTTTTGCAATAACTTTTCTCCTGATTGATATTAATTAAAATGTTCTTTAAGGATTCATCAAATAAAGTGTTATCGTTTGTCACAGTAACGATAAACCAAGTCACCTTTGCATTCATAAAGAAATTTGCCATTTTCCTAATAAAGGGATTTTTGACATTTGAACCACTAACATTAAAGTTCGAAAAAAAGACTGAAATAACAGTTTTCTTTAAAATTTTATTGGGTAACTTAATCAATTAATAATCCGTGTTTCTACCGCGAACACTAACAACACAAGAACATCGGTTTGGCATACTCAAAATGAGTTCATCCAAATCACGCTGTGGAATGGCCGCCCATGTTCGTTGCAACAACAAAAAAAGGTCTTCTTGCGACTGGATACCCTCCATATTCGGCAGAGCTCTTCTCTGTAGCATATCCCATGCATGCTCAATCGGGTTCAAGTCTGGCGACTGAGCAGGCCAGGGCAGGACATTGATGTTAGCTGCGGCGAGAGTCTGTCTTACAACTCTTGCGGTGTGCGGTCGTGCATTATCATGCATTAACTGAAATAAGGGACCGATTTGCACTTGTAGAGGAACGATGACGTCTGATACAATCGTCTCAGCATAAATTTGAGCGTTGAGGTTGCCTCTGATCCAAATCAACTCAGTTCTTCCGCCGATCCAAATACCCGCCCATACCATGATGGTTCCACCACTATAAGGATGGACTTCCTGGCAGGATTTTAATCGCTGTTGGCGTCCAGGGGTTCTCCAGTGTCGTATACGTCTTGTATCCGGTCTCATACCAAAACGAGACTCATCAGAAAAGCACACGAAACGCCATTGTTCTTCTGCCCAATTTCTGTGTTCAAGAGCCCATTGATATCGAATCCTACGATTGTGCATTGCTATAGGTGGTACCCGTAGCGGTCTTCGGGAATGAAGGTTCACTTCATGCAAGCGGTTTCTGACTGTTTGGTCGCTAATTAAGTTCCCTGAAGAGTGATGAAGCCTCACGGCTAACATCATGGCGGTTATTGTTGGAGCTCTTCGAGTTAAGATTTGAATGTATCGGTCTTGTCTCCGTGTGGTGCAGCGATACCGTCCTCCATGGCGCTCAGCCACGGTACCAGTGCTTCGGTAACGTGTCCAAAGTCGACTGATAACACTCTGACTTGTATTCAGAGCTAAAGCCACAGTACGTTGCCGGGAACCAGCTTCTATCATTCCCACGGCTCTGAGCATTTCTTCCCTGCTTAAATGACGTCGCCGCTCCATAATAACGTTGGTTTTAATCAGTAGTAGGGAAACAGTAGCACTAATAATGTCTTCAATGCGTTGTATATTTTTATAGGGAAAATATTGACAGCTGATTTTCATCTTTTACTCGAATTTGATTTACAGTTCCTGATTCAAATTATGAAATGCACCAAAAAGGATCCATATAAATTTATAAAATCATAAATTTATTACAAAGCCACATCTCAATCTCAAGAAATCCGCATAAAAATGCTTGATCCCTAGACACTTTTGATGTGTGTATATTCAGGTTTCGCATATACTAAAAATAATGTTGTATACTGATTTTCACATTAATCAACTCACGCGTTATGATTTCCCATACAAACTTTAACAACCCCTAGATTACCAATGGAGGGTAGTTTAAAAAAAAACTAATAATGCCCATCTTTTTTATTTACTTATATTCGAACCAAGTTTCATGTTTGTAAACCTAAGGGATAAGATTTTACATCCAAATGTTTTCCCCCCTTTTCACCCCCTTATAGGTGGATATTCGCAAAATCCCTTCTTAGTGCTCACCTACATAATAAATTGCAACTACCGACCAAAATTCAAGTTATACGTTTAGCGGTTAAAGATCCTCCCCTTTAAACTTAAATACCCCTTTTCACTAACTTGGGGGGTGATTTTCGAAAAATCCAAAACCACGTGTTTTATTATTTCTGATCTAGTATTAAATACTGATTTTCACATTAATTAACTCACGCGTTATGATTTTCTCATACAAATAACAACCCCCAGATTACCAACGGAGGGTAGTTTAAAAAAAATAATTGAGCCAATCTTTTTTATTTACTTGTGTTCTTATGTGTGGCAAGTTTCAAATTTATAAACCCAAGGAATAAAATTTTTCATACAAACGTTTTCATCCCTTTTCAAAAGTCCTTTATCTGTGAGCACAATAAAAATATTGGCAAAACGTTTTGTACGTGCCGGAGGGATGTCCATTGTCCACCATAATAAATTATATTATATCGATGGCGCATTGCCGTACGACTAGTAATCCGATGATGGAAAGGAGGGCCAAACGGAATCAAGTTGTGCAGTTCCATCGCACACTCCCCGAAATGTAACCGATAAAAAACCGACAGGCTGGCAACTTCAATAAACAATCTCAAATTCTTTCTCTCAAAATGCATAATTATTATTACAAATTCCATTTTAATGTAAGGCAGGGCATTTTTTTGCTATTAGGCTGCCTGTCCATTGATGCGGAGCGAGCTGACGGAGCGGAGAAACGAGGAAATATTAACCGATAGGGTTGCACCATTGAAGAGGGGCGGAGATTTAGTACAATCCTATTGGTTAATATTTCCTCGTTTCTCCTCTCCGCCAGCTCGCTCCGCATCAATGGATAGGCAGCCTTATACTGTTTACATTTTAATTAGAAGTAATAAGAACGAGTATTTCAATTTAGTTGCTTACCGTAAGACTGTTCCATTGAATACATAATATATATATTTATTTGAATTTTTATCATAAATCATACATCGTTGCGAATACGAATATAAAAAAAATACTTAAAAAAATGGAATCGACTTGAAAAATACTGAAAAAAACAAGCGAATATTCGCCAATTTGTAATGTAACGCATACGAATATTCGTTGCGTTACAGAATTTTGAAAGGAATTACAAATACTGCACTAACCTAAATTATGTCAAGTTTAAGCCGCGCTTGCCGAGGTTGGTCAGAGGTTGGGTGACCATTTATATCATAGCGAGTTTCCTTTGTGCTGAGTTACCGGGTATCATTTGTAGATCTTTGACAGTCGTTACTGTAATACATTATGACATAAAACACGTCGTTTTCTACAGGTAAATGAAAAACAAAACAAGATCGCCACGACGACGTCAAGTCAATCGAATTGTATCATTATTTCTTAGCAGCAAGGTTGATTTTCACTTGTAGTTGGAATCGGTTGAATCGCGCCATGGGTAAAGTCCCTTAGTTATTAGCCCGAAAGTCTGACAACTAGTCTTACCAAGGAGTATTGTATTCCCCAGATACTGATTGTAGAGGTCAGATAGGCGGTCGCTCCACGTACGATACTGATATTCAGCTGCATCCAGTTAGACTGTAATCCGACTTCTACATTTATTTGGGAAAAGTAGATTGAAGGCTAGAAATAGTACATTACTGCCGCGGCCTATAATGGCTACTTTGCTGGTCGCACTGATGATGGCCGACAGCGCAGCGTAGCGCAGCTCCAGGCCGACGCAGCGCGGTCAGCTTGCAGCACTGGATGGACGAGCTGAGATAAAGGCCGAGGCCGTAGGCCGAGGCCTTTACAGCGACGACAGCAAGGGCTGCAATGATGGCCAAGCTGGAAGGCCTAGAGCGTAGCTAGGCTAGCTCGAGGCAATCATAGCGTGACCAGCGAAGCAGACATAGTGGGCCAAGGCTTGTATAGTGCTTTACTAAAAAATGCAAGTACCTAACCTACATAAAACCAGCAAATGATTTAAATAAAATATATATTAATTAACTAGAAAATTAATTAAAATAACAATTATGAAAAATACAGTTACTAAAATTCAACACCGACTTTCCCGGTTTCATATTACTTTATAATAGTTTGCGATAATTTTAATGCGATGTTTGACTGCTTGCTATATTTTCTTCATTTATTACTTCATTTACTTATTATTAGCAAAAAAGTCACTAAATAAAAATAAAATTCGCTGAACCGCGCTTTTGTTCCTTCTTTGTATTTTTTTTTTTAAATAAGGAATACAATTTTTTTTTGTGCCTACCTCTTTTTATACAAACAGCTGTGTTTTAAATAAAATCTTTTTGCATTTGTTTTTTTAAAACGTTGAAACGTCAAAATAGCGGCCGGCAATGTTTTGCCGGCCTGTTAGAGCGGCCAGCAAAAACATTGCTGGCCGCTCCTTGAAACAGACCGGCAAAGTCGACTTTGCTCAAACAAGGTTGTCAAAATAATGACCACATTACATGCATTTTTGAGTAAAGAGAATTTTGAGGGGTAGTGATTGTTACCCAATGAGTGCGACTCCAGGCGAGACGTATCGCGTGCTATGTCCGAAGCCGAGCGGGAAGGCAGCGCGAGACTCGGACGTCACTTTGCAGATGGAGGGCGGCAGCTGGCGCGACGCCCCATCTGGTAGCCCCACGCGACGCAGACACGAGCTCGTCCATGACGTCACAGCTTCAACACCACTGTTGCGAGGGTACTGCTTCCACTACAACATTTAAAAATCTATTATCAGTTTCCTACCCTTATCTCATTTTACTTGGGCTCGGTGGAACATGTTTTCTTCTTCTATTCTATCAGACGTCACGGCATCATTTACTCCTTTTTCCTTCATATCATTCCTTAGACAAATCCATCCATCATCATGCATAACCATCACTCTTTTAGCTACAAGAGTGTCATCCCTCCTCATCACTTGTCCATACCAAGTCAGAAAAAAAAATTCCATTAGATTCTTCATCCGACGGTTAATTATTACTGTTTCACTTAGGGATCATAAAGATTTTAAAAGCTATCCTGTCGACAGTTATATGCATGCAGAGGAGTTTGTTTCTTTATTTGTTACAGAGAATAGATGGGACCTTGGAGACAGATAGAGAAGGGGCGAGCAAAGTTGCGCTGAAGGTAACAATAATAAAAGGTAGGTCATAAGCTGATCGTTGTATGCGCGGAATGATCATACAAAGCGAGACCACGATAAACTGGTTTTGTATAGCTTGATGTGTAGCCGTGTACTATTTAGAAATCTCCTTGTTAATCGTATTGAAAAGTGTTGTGAAAGTGACCCTGACTGAATATCTGTCTCTGTAATAATCTGTCTTACTACAAAAAGTTTAACACATGTCTAAAAAAAGTGATACTGTAACACGACTCTTATATCAACGTCAAACGATGTTTTGCAGTTGACAGTTTTTTGGACATGTGTCCAAGAGATAATTAACTTTTTTATAGGTAGTAAAACGGAATGTGTTAGCACACAGGTTCGGGATCATAAGCAGAATAGATTCAACTCTTCCTCTACCATAATCCTTCCTCATCCTATTTAAGGAAATTGTTGAAGAAACCTCCCAGAACAAACTTTGATAAGAGCAATTATAATTAGTAGTATTTTATTACCAGAGCATCATTCAACGCGTCTACGAACTGGTCTTCAGGTAGTTTCAGGAGCTGCTTAGCATTGTCTTGCCACGTGGACCAGACTAGAGAGCTTCGCTTCGAGTCCAGTGGAAGGATCGCAATGGGGCCCGTAGGCAACCAGCGTTGCCATGCTGTGGTATTCTCGCACTCCTGGAAGATGATGGAAAGGTGGAAATGTAAGTATTGTTATGTTGTGCAACCTTAGTTATGAATTAATAATTTATTATTCTTTATTCAGCTGAATCTGGTTCGACCAGAAGCCGACCCCAATATAGTTGGGAAAAGGCTCGGCAGATGATGATTCAGATCCAGGAAAAGATAAAACTTTTAGGGATAAAACAGCACTTTGCCCTTAGCAACGCTATAATAGCTGTGGTTTTATCAATTTAATAGAGAAATGAGTCCAGCAATATTTGCGTCAAACTGATAACTCTGTTAAAAAGATTAGAAAGAGAGAAAGCGATTTCGCGGTCAATTGTATTCCTGGCTACAGAAATCACTTTGTCTCTCTCATAATTTTCTGCCGGTTTTTACTTAAATTTTAAATTTTTGGCTCGTCACCATAGTCGGAACAAATTAAAACTGCCATTTTGAAGTGGATTTTATTTGAACTTTAATTGTGGTATTCAACGGCATTTCCTGTTAGTGTGGCCCCTGCATTAGAAATACACTTAATTAATAAAAGAAAAACATCGCACATGCACACACTACTATCCGTTTGAAACGCAATAATCGATTGATTGTCGTAGTGAAGTTAAACATCGATTCTATACCTATTGTCTTTGAAGATAGAACCTCAATAATGTTACAACTTAAACTGGTCGAATTTTCACCACTGAAAACATTAAGTAGTTAATTATTTACTTAAAATTCACAGTCAATCATTTCAAGAAATGAGTATAAAAATTAGCTGTTGTTTCAGAAAATGCTAAGATTATTAGTTGATTATGATTTGCGATTCTGATAGAATTTATAGGGACGTCCCGGTTATGAAAGGCAACAGTTTCTCCATAACTACATCAGGCGCAATTCCGTATCTACATGACATAGATTAAGAGATCACAAACAATTATACTAACAGGTTGTGTAAAGAATAGCAATTATATTCGCGGCCGATACGGTAATCGTTATTAATAGTATACTTGTACTGGACAACCTTGGTTGAAGACTTGTAATTATTTATACTGCTTGGAAGAATATCTAAACATCATTATAAGTTTCTATGGGTAAAATCTATCCCCTTCTGTTTATTGTGGAATGATACCTTTTGATGTAACCCAAAAATCACATCACGCACCAAAGAGTGACTAACAGCTGTTAACCGTTCATTTTAAAGAACTGTTAACAGCTTGTATTATTGCTGGATATTTTGGCAGTCTGCACCAGGGTCGCACTGGGCAGGGATGGTCCCAGTAGCTCCCCAAAAAACCCGCATTATTACCGTTCATCTGAACGGTAATAATGCAAAAATATAATAATAAATTAAAGAGATATCTGGTATTAAAACCTGAGCTGGCTTTCCATGGAACTAGTTTTCAAAATATCGATTTAAAATTAATTTTAAATCTATTTATTATTTAATTTATTTTATGAACAAACTATCACATCTAGTTTACATTTAGGTCTCAAAAGCTTTTTTTTCATCATGGTAAATTCATCAAATGCGTCGCCGCCCAGGGCGAGACGAAAGGGTCTGTGAGACTCGCACTGGTAAAAATCCGCGGTGTTCCTTCAATAGCCTTTAAAAACCTGCCGGGGTCGCGGGACTGTCTATCAGGTTACCTTGACCTTGGAACGTAAAGGGCTATTGAAGGAACACCATAGATTTTAGTCAGAACGAGTCTGACAGTCTCTCCCGTCCAGCCCTGGACGGGAGGACTGATTTATTGATCTTACCAAGATAAAAAGAGGCAGGCCCGTCTGATGCCCGCGTAGTCTGGGGGGCCTGGCTGGCAAAGAACAAAAAAAGGCACAACCATCCGATGCTGCGCAGTCTAGGGCCTGGCTGGCAAACAACAATGGCTAGATATCGTTGACCAAAGGCCTCTTCATGACTTTCAGCTTTAACGACGCAGTGCTAATGTGGACCACCTACAGTCAACCGCGACGATGCATAATGGCATTCCTAGTATTAGTGTTTACCTACTAACAAATGGATATTTCGTCACTAATGACTATGAGTTACAAAGGACTTAACTGAATTCAACGCTTTTGAAATCTAATAAAATTGTTAATTACCTCAGCTAATTCTAATGTCGCTACAACTCCCATTTGTTCGTAGCTCCACGACAAATACTGTACTCCCATTGCTTTCCTCACAGCTGAATTGGCTCCATCAGCACCAATCTGAAAAGGAGAGAGAATATCCTGGTAAAACATGTGAAGAAAAAGAAAAAAGCAGCCAAAATCACTTCTCCTATACTTATCAGGTGAGAGATCTTATTAATGCTTCTTTGCTAATGATGAAGAGAATGCCAAGTACAGACGCCAGCTCATCAAGCTACCACAATCTGTCTGATTTCTTTAATAGAATTTTAACCTTATCTCAGAATAGAAGGTTAATGTTTGATTGGTAAAATCTGCCAGATTCGGGTAGGTTGACCTGTTGGCGTCTGTACATGGACGGTAGATAACCTAAAAGCAGACAGGAAGTGATGGGGATTAACAGCGCATTTGATGACCGTTTCAAACAATAAGTGTTATGCAAAGGATTTTTTTTAACACACTTCCTCGAAAACTAGCTCATTTCGTTAGGTACAATTCTGGTTAAATTTCGGGGTTTTTTACTATTGAGGTCTATATGAGGTCCATAAACCAATCCAGTAAGTCAAATGCCAGTTAATATTTAATGCTCTATTATTTTATTTCTTCGACAGTGTATGAAAAACGTCTTAATAACGTGATAATTGGGCATTCGTTGTTATTATCAGTTTTCGGCTCCATAACACCGGGAACTCGGAATGCAATAACAAACTTTCCCCATCTTTATTATAAAAATGTTTTATTAAAACAGCCCACGCATTTTATACACGTTTGCACATTGCACATAAAAAGTACACGACAAAGAAAAAAAAATTAAAACCAAACCACCTCAACATAAGGCACTTATAATTTTCGATTTTGGAAAAGCTCCCAAAAGCATAACCTTTACTTTGTCACGATAAACCATCCAATTTGGTAGTCGCAAATAGAAGTGAACCGCGAGTAAGGTGGCTGTAATGGATATCAATAACTAGGCTTGTTTTGAAGACGGCCTACTTGTGGCTGAAGCCCACAGTATCGACGTCGAAACAGTGGAAATATAACGTGAATAACGAAGTTTTCTATTATATTTCATAGTAAACAGATGTGAGGATTGCGGAGTAATCATTAGTTGAGGTGGTTTATTTGTGTATGGCGTGCAAGCAACTCGGCTGCCGGTGCAGTGGTATTACAGTGTTACGCGCAGCACGGTCTACGTACTTACGAGCTCTTTAAAAGTGCAACTTCACATGTTCTCGGAATGTCCCACAAGTGATAAAGTGCAGTGAAGGTGACAGTTAGTAGAATAAACAAAGAATACCTGGCTTTGTTGCCTGTATAATGATTAGATAACACTATGGTTTAATCATAAAACAAAATGGGATCCAAGTTACCTGCTCAAGATACCTGGAATCCCTATTCCATCGTGAGTTCTAAGCTATTTGCGGAATAAAATAATGGTTTTCTAAATTAATCCATGATGAGTTTGTTTAGATATGGATACTCTCGAAGCAAAACACTACGTAACTAACGGCTGTTTGTTTTCCAAAATTTTCTGTAAAAAGTGCTTTTTCAAATCATTCTTCGGTTAGCGATATAGGGTAATAGGTTTGATGAAATATTAATTGTTGATTACGTGAAGGTAATCTCAAGTTATATTTAGTCAGTAGGTAGTTATTTCAGTTAAAACATGTTCTGGTAACCAGGTTTTCTCTTATGGCTTTTTTGTTTTATAGCAACTTATTTTGGGTTTGGAAGTAAACATCGACCAGCTCTTATTGAGCAATTTATCATGATTCGCTATAATGCTTTTAACTAATTAGTTTATGGAAATATCTTTGAGATTTTGCTCTGAGTGCAAGACGCAAAGATAGGTGATACCCCACTCAAGTTTTCGTGATTATAATATTATTTTGGCAATTTCATGGCAAATATTAAGTATACCTGCCATAGGCATAATACCAGCACATAAGTTTTATATTTTTGTTCTCCATTACTGCTTTTGTATGTTTTGCTGTTGGTACCTTATATTAATACATAAATAATTTAATTAGGATTATTTTTTCTAAAATCTATATAGGTACTTAGAACTTAATCAAAATTTATAAAAGAGACTAAATTAAATGTAAGAAAATCAATTCAAGATGATCTTTTCTAATAGAAACAATATTTTAAGATTTATTTATTTATTAACACATCATCACTATCATTACAGGATTTTCCTAATTCAATAGTGTGGCGGCAAAATTACAGTTTTAGTTACAACCTATAACATAAAATCTACATTGTAGTTTTTGTGAACTCACTCAGAGAACAAGTAAAAATATCAATATTTTTTGCTACGTCACACGTAAGGTACGCGTCATTGGGGCTTTACTCAGTAGATTGGTCCTACCACTGGGGACCGCCAATAGACAAAGATCAAAGATAAAAGATCTCTGACATAGCCATAACACCAAAGATTGAAAGGATTTCTGATTTTTTTACCATTTGAAATCTGATACATGGAAGTATTCTAATGGGTTTATTAACTTAATTATAGAAAAATTGGCAAAAAAACAGCTCTGCAGCATTCGCCGTTAGAAAAATTCGCGACTTGACTGATTTAGACACAGCGCCCCCACTCCCTACGGTCGTGATTCAGTCATTAAAATTCTTCGCTTGCTCTTGATTCATAAATATGGGCCTCGCTTTAAATCCGCTCTATAATCACTAGTTGCATAATGTACTATTAATTTTCATTTCATTTTTATTTATACTTCTCTTTTTTTGACATGATCACTTTGTATTTTTTATTTATTTTGTTTTGACATGATTACTTTGTAAATTGTAATTTATTTTTACATGTTTTGACATTTACTGTCATTTGTTTTTTTTTACTAAGTTTTATTTTATTTTTGTTGACATGATACTTTGTAATTTAAAGGTCTTTTTTGTGTTTTTACTAGCTTGTGAATATGAGAACAAAATTGTGGGTTACATTTTATTCTACTTTTTTATTATTTTCTTGCGGTTAATTGTCTGACAGTTTGAGTTATTTATGCGGCCTACCCAAATGTCCTTTCTTTGGAATTGTTCGTCGTTTCGTTGAGCTCCTTGTGTTATGAGTTGAGCTACACGGTAACTGACTCATGCTTGCACTGACTGGACAGGTCCTCTCAAATCTGTGTGGTTCTTTCTTCAAAAGACCACCTCATACACCTGCATGGTTCTCATTTATCTTGATCAATACAAAATTGTCTGGACTTTAAAAGAGACTGTGACCTCTGAGTTTGTTTCGGATGTTTCTTCTCCGAGTAGTCAGGTACGAAACACCGGCCTCATCTAGTGTAAAAATAGTGTCTTTTTGACGTGTAAAAAGTGTGCTAAAACCAATTTGCTGAATAAATGTCATTTATCATTTAAGTAACAAAAAACAATGATTCATGAAGATATGCTAATTACTGTTTTTTTTTTGTTAAATAATAATTTATCAAACGATGCTTAAGAATAGAGTAATCTGGATTCATCTAGTTATCGCCACATTTAATTCAGTTCATTTATAGCCATTAATGCCTACCTATACTTAGTTGTCTAGCTAGATAAAAGATTTTTCCTGTTCATAGATATTAATTTATGAACGTAGGTACTTATAGTTACTTAGATCCTTGTGATATTTTCCTAAGGTACAGTGACGATGGGATTTACTTATCGTTATGGTTTTGTATTTGCTTTAGCAGATACCTATCAGGCTATCAGTTATATTTTATTTTATACCTTTTTGCTGGTTTTTCATATTGATGAATATTGATATGATTGGTAATCTCTCCCAAGGGGAAAAAAATGCTTTAAACTGGTACATTTGATAAAAAATGTCTAACAAATCGACATGCCTGACCACGATTAATATGAAAACATGAATACATAATTTTACGAAACAAAAAGTTCATAATTTATTTCAATCAATAAATAGAATGTACAAAAGGTGCATTATACACTCGGCGTCACAAAAATCGCACCTCTTTAGTCTAAAGTCATTTTAACCCTATTAATCAATGGTATACATATGACTATAAAGTATCATTGGAAAGGCAATTAATTTAAATAGCAGAAAAAATCAATGGATTTGGTTTTTTGTTTACCAGGGTATAAAAAAGCAAGCTAATGCAAATGATTTTAAAGTTAAGTTTATTTTATCAGAAAAAAATATAACAGTCCTTAAAAACAACTTAAAACCTAGTGTTACCCCCCCTAGCCCTGATGATTGCTTCCATGCGTTATTTCATGGACCTTATTAATGTGACAACAGTCTTGAGGAATGTTGTCCCATTCTGCAACGACGGCTCTTCGGATTTTGGAGGTCTTGGAGAGTGGTAGGGGCAGGATCACGTGCCCGTATTCGCCCTTTCAGTTCATCCCAAAGATGCTCAATAGGGTTCAGGTCTGGACTTCGCGCCGGCCAGCGCATAACAGGGATTCCAACGTCTCTTTCGGGTGTGCACCGTTATCTTCCAGATCCACGTCTTCAGATATAGCCACCAGTCTCTTGGAAGCGTCGGAACACTCGTTGAACGGCAAAACGACTCAAGTTCAGTTGCCGAGCAACATCACATTGCCGCATCTCTGATTGCAGTAGTGCAATGACTTGAGCGGCTTCATCTGCAGTGGTATCCATCTTCTGGGGTATTTCTGGGCTGTTCACGCGTGTTCACTTCAAAGGTTGAATTGCGAATGACCCCCATTTAACCCGGGTCGCCAGTTTTATACCCTTGAGGGAGGTGCACTGCGTATTTTGACAACATTTTTTTTAACGTTACGTGCTAATGAGATCTGTTGTGTTTAGGAATTCTAACTGTTGTTAATTTAAAGGTCGTTAAACATACTTTCACTTGATACCAATATTAATTGGGTTTAATGTATTCGTTTATGGCGGGACATGCTTTAAAACATATTTTCGAAGAGTTGCGGTTTTTGTGACGCCGAGTGTAGTATAAGAACACCAATAGTATAGTAGAATAGAATATCATAGAAATAATTACATGAAACATAATATATGATTCATAATTCAAATAACGTGTCAGTTGTGTACTAGTAAAATACACACATCAACAGAATCTAGGGATATTTTATATTTTCATCAAATATCTAAAAATCTATGAAGAATTTTCTGATATAGTAAATGGAAGAATGATAGGTTATTTTATGGTCTATAGTAAAAAATAAAAAACATTTCGTGTTTTTTTTTTGTTTTAAATAAAAATGTTTAACAAAACCTCCTGAGGGTGCCGTCTACGGCACCCTCAGGAGGTCCACTCATACCAAGGCGGGACAATCATGGTGTGGGCAGGAATTCGTCTTGGCGGACGAACCCAGCTCATTTGGATCCAATGTAGCATGACTGCACAAAAATACCACGAGGAGGTAGTAGAGCCTGTTATTGTCCCACACAGAATCCAAATGGGCCAGGAATTTCTAGTCATGCACGATAATGCTCCTTCCCATACGGCGCGGCTGGTGTCGGCCGCTCTCCGAGACCACGATATTCAAGTTTTGGATTGGCCTGCACAGTCGCCCGACTTAAATCCTATCGAGCATGCCTGGGACATGTTACAACGAAAATCTTTGAGAGATTTCCCGCCAAATTAGACGACAGAACAAAACTTTACAAACACTTGCAAAGAACATGGGACCTCATAACGCAGCAAGACATTGACAATCTAATTTTAAGCATGAACAATCGATGTCGATGTGTAATTAATGTTAGAGGTGGCAACACTGATTATTAATTATTAGATTTTATAAGTATTTTTCAATTTTCATTAAAATTAATAGTTTTCTAAGAAGAAATGATTTTTTTACCATATTAATTTGCTACGGCGATTAAAAAAATAAACATTTTTATTTAAAACATAAAATCACGAAATGTTTTTTTACTTTTTACTATCGACCTTAAAATAACCTAATAATAATAATAATAATAAACCCGCAGGGCAGCTTGTGGCGAGCTGTTGGGCAGTTGCGACCCCACGGACCTGATCTCCCGGGAGATATCTTTTTCCTCATCTCTGGCTTGCCTTTATTGGCTGGTCAGAGTGAACACTGACGAGGAACAGATCTCCCACCTCTTTCTTGCCTTTACTGGCTGGCTAGAGTGGAGATTCGTAAGAGCAAACGTGCTCGGAGGAAGGAAGTATTTCAGTAAGTGTTTGTAGGGATCGACCATACTTCCGGGTTCCTGGTCGATTCTGAGAACCGTGGAATACCTCTCCACTCCTCAAGCACCTCAGGATATGTTACCCCCTTGTCGCTACGTCACCTAGTGCTAGCGATATGTTTGGGGGTCCATTTGTTGAGTGTGCAAGTCACCCCCTGCCAACGTATCTATGTATATAAAACATTGATTAGGCAGGGGCCATAGTCTTTCCATAGATATTATATAACCAGTCCACCAAACCCACCAAACGCCATAACCCTGTCTTTTGTTTCCATACTCCGCAATAGTCCAACTCCAACCGGGGGTTGACCTTGGATATACTGGCATAGTGCATACAGGGTTAACCGCCGGATGGAGCCTCATTTCATTTAAATTGCGTAAAGGGCCTCTGCAAGATGGCTTCGGCTCCTGGCATGCCCTCTAAAAGTCCGGGATCCTATGATGCCGAGATCTTTAAAGATATAGAGAATGATAATTGTTGTGCTTGGGGCTGGCTGGGTTCTTGTAATAAGACAACTTCTTGAGATGAATTCGGATTATAATTTATTGAGAGCTTTACACGATGGCGTCCGTTACATCGTAGCTTAGGTGATCAAGGAAGACCATAGACAATACATTTTTTATTCTTAAAACTAATGTGCCATAGACTAAATATACAACATGCCCTTTTTTCTTTTAAAAGGTTTGATGTGACATTTATAAAATTATTATGACATTGACATTTATAAAATTATGACATTGACAATTTGACACTTATCAATAACCTTAAACTGATGAATAAAGCTAAGATAAATAAAATTATAATAATACAATATATTTTAACATTATACAATATTAATACACAATTTCAAATTTATAAATCTAATTTCTGTCTCTTTTTTATCAATCTACCTCTCGAGCTATACTCAGCTTGCGACATTTCTTTTTTAGCTTGTTTACAATCTTTCTTTTCTAAATTAACAGAAGTATGAGGTAAGTTTTCAAGCATAGGACTAGTAATAGGACTTTGAGAATTATATGATGATTCATTTGTATCCAATAAAACCTGGTCATCATATTCATTATATTCATGTAGACTATCAGGTGATGCTATTTCTTCGACATTTACAAATACTGGAGATCTTGCCTCCGTAACTGACTGAGACGAATGATCTGACTCTACTGACAAAAAGGAATCAGAATCATTATTTTCTTTGGTAATAGACTTTGACAAAGGATTTGACTCTGAATGAGTGAAAATAAATATACAATTATCATCCTCTTTTTCTTTTATTTTGGACTTTTGAAGAAATGTTTCTGACTTCGACTTGTCTGTTTTATTTGGAATTGGAAAATTATTTTGATTCATAGTCTGTCTAGTGTCCTTGAATTTGACTTTTTTATTATTTGACTTATTATTGCTTGATTTATAATCTATCCGAATATGTTGACTATTTCTTCTGTAATTTGTACCATAACAATCTTTAACAATAAATGATCTAGGAAAGTCTGTCTTTGAAACAATAGTACCTTTAGTCCATATGATATCTTTTGGATTTTTCTTAAAGTAAATTTGTTGGTTATTATAAAATGTTGGATATGTTTTACAATTTTTGTTATAATATAATTTTGTTTTATTTAAATTACTGTGTTTCTTTACTTTGTGTTCTGAAAATTTTACAATTTTAGGTCTTAGATTACTTACTATATTAGGTAATTTAGTTCTTAAATTTCTTGACATTAATAACTGAGCAGGTGAAGCAATATTTCCTCTAGGACTATTTCTATAATGAAGTAATCCTATGAAGGGATCAGACCCTGATTCATCACATTTTCTTAATATGTTTTTCACAATTTTTACAGAAACTTCAGCGAGTCCGTTTGACCTAGATAAATGTGGACTTGACACAATATGTTCAACATTCCAATCAAGAAGAAATTTTTTAAATTCCAACGAGTTGTAAGGGGGACCTCCATCACTTAGAAGTTGTAATGGGATACCATGTCTAGCAAAAATAGATTTTAAGTGTGTTATGACATTCAAAGTTCTACTGTCTTTGTTTAAATTTGCTATTTCTATGTAATTGGAATAAAAATCTACAACAAGTAAATATTTTTTGCCTTTATATTCAAACAAATCAGTGGCTAGTTTTTGCCAAGGAAATAGTGGTTGTTCATGAGATAACATTGACTCTTTAGTTTTATTTGAAGAATAAATACTGCAAGTTTCACATTGTCTTACTTTATTTTCTATGTCCTGGTTGATGTTAGGCCAATAAACTACTCCTCTAGCTAAACTTTTTGTTTTTTCTATACCTAAATGACCTTCATGAAGGATATTCAAAATTTCAGACCTCATAGACTTAGGTATTATGACAGAGTTGTTTTTGAAAAGTAAATTATTAATCATATGAATTTCTTCCTTAATATTCCAATAAGGTGATACTAAATTGTCACAATGTTCTTTGCATTTAGGCCATCCTATTTTATAATATTCTTTAAGTTTTTGTGATATTAAATCATGATTTGTGTGATGTAAAATCTTATCCAGTTTTTCTTTTGTGATAGCTAAGTTAGAAGTTAATAAGTTAATATGAATTTCGACTTCGTTGTCTAAATCGTCTAGGCTAACTAATTCTTGATTTTGGTTAGTGTCCTTGATGGGAGCACGTGACAAAGTATCCGAAATGTACATTTCTGTTCCTTTAGTATAAGAAACAATTAAGTGATAAGCTTGTAAGGCTATCATCATACGTTGTAATCTTGTAGGGACTTCTGACAAAGGTTTTTTGAATAAAGTGACCAAAGGTTTATGATCTGTTTCGACTTGAACAGGTTTACCATATATGTATTGGTGAAACTTATTGCAACCAAATACAATGGCATAAAGCTCTTTTTCTATTTGTGCATAGTTTACTTGACTTTTATTTAGTGATTTTGAGGCATATGCTATAGGATTTTTACCATGTAATATTACAGCGCCTACTGCATTTTTTGATGAATCAACAGACAATCTAATAGGTTTCTTGATGTCATAATGAACAAGAATGGGTGACTGACATATTAATGATTTTAATTTTTTAAATTGTTGTTCATGTTGATCTAACCATTGCCAAGTATTTTGCTTTTTTAGCAAGTCTCTCAAAATAGTGGTTTCTTCAGCTAAGTTATGAATGTAGGAACCTAAATAATTAATCATTCCTAGAAATCTTTGGAGTTCTTTAACATTTGTTGGACTAGACATATTAGAAATTGCTTCGACTTTAGATTGGTCGGGTGACACTCCATTTTTGTTAAAAATATGACCAACATAGCGTATTTCCTCCATACCAAATTGACATTTAGACTTATTAAATTTTAAATTTACTTCAGATGCACGTTTGAACAGTAATTCAAGCCTTTCGTTGTGCTCTTTTTCATTCGACCCATAGACAAGAATGTCATCGACAAATATTATTATTCCTGGTAAGTCTCCAAACAATTGATTCATGGTTCTGTGGAATATTTCTCCACTGGAATTTATGCCATACGGTAATCTAAGGAATTTATATCTACCGTAGGGTGTATTAAAAGTGCATAAGTCACTACTTTCTGAATCTAAACAAATAGTCCAATATCCTGAACTAGCATCCAGTTTTGAAAAAATAGAAGCTCCGGCTACTTTAGATCTAAGGTCATCAAATGTAGGATATGGATAGTAGGGTCTCTTTATAGCTTCATTTAAGTTTCTTGGATCCAGGCAAATCCTCAACTTACCATTAGGTCTTTCTACTAGGACTATAGAATTTACCCATTTTGTTGGCTTTTCAACCTTTTCAATGACTTTTTGTTGTTCCATACTCTTTAGTTCATCCTTCAGGCGATTTTCTAAAGAATAGGGAATTCTACGTACCGGACAAACTTTTGGTTTAACACTGAGATCAATGTCTAAATGAGCCTTGTAAGGTAAACAACCTAATCCTTCAAATGTACTAGCGTACTTTGACACAATATTTTGTACTGACCTGTTGCTATGTCTGTCTTCAATCTTGAATATTCTTTTTACAATACCAAGTTTTTCACATGTTTTCCACCCAATTATTGGAATGCATTCACAATCTACCACAGTAAAGTGTAATCTTGCTGAAACTCCATTTTCAAATGAGCAATTTAAGATGCAAGTACCTAAATTTGGCACTACTTCTCCTGAAAAAGTATATATTTTATTATTTGTTCTTATTAAATTAATATTTTCCTGAGTATTAGACCTAATTCTTTCAAGAGTATGCTTTGATATGACATTTGTGTCAGCTCCTGTATCTATTTGACATTTGACTTTGAAATTTTGAAAATAAACGTTAATTTGCCAGTCTTCTGTACTGTTAAAATTTTTGTTAATGGAACGTATGACAAATTGATTATCTTGTGGATGTGATAATGAGTGAATTGTACTTACTCTATGATTATTATTACCAGAATTATTATTATTTCCTGAATTTTTGAAGAAACAAAATTTTGCAAAGTGGTTTTTCTTCTTACAATTGTTGCAAGTCTTGCCTTCTGCTGGACATTTGTATTTGTGTACTTGACCACACCTCCTGCATACATTGTTGTCTGGTGTTTTTAGTCTTTGGCTGAAGTTATTTCTGCTTGACGATGATGATCTGTTCCTGTAGTGATGATTATTTTTGTTGTACCTGGTCTGTGAACGGCTTCTGTTACTTGACTTGATTGCTTGCACTGTTTCTTTGTTTTCAGTTTTGCACATGAGTTTTGTTGACCTTTCTTGAGACAGTTCGAGACTTTTTGCAATTTTCATGGCATTTTCAATTGTCAAATTTTCTTCTTGAAGAAGTCTTTCCTTTATATGTGTATTTTGTATACCAATGACGAGCATATCCTTTATAAGAGAATCTTTTAGTGCTGCAAATTCACATGCGGTCGATAGGTTAGTGAGAACTGTGAGGTATTCTTCCAAAGTTTCGTCTTGCTTCTGTAGTCTCGTGAAGAAGTTATATCTTTCAACTGTTAAGTTGGTGTGTGGACTGAATTTGTCATCAAATTTTTTCAAAATAATTTCTACGCTCGTTTGTGTCCTGTCGATGTTGAAACTATTGAATATTTCAAGCGCGTCATCACCAATCGTGTTCAGTAAAATTGCTGTCTGTTTAGCAATTGGACATTTGCTGATTTCGTTAGCATCCATGAATATTTCGAAACGTTGCTTCCATTGCCTCCATTTCTCGGCAGCATTGTCGCCATTTTCTATCTTTAGCGGCCTTATGTTCGCAATGAAGATTTTGTCAGACATTTTGAATAATTATAAATTTCTCACCTTTTGAGACCAATTCTGACACCATGTTGTGCTTGGGGCTGGCTGGGTTCTTGTAATAAGACAACTTCTTGAGATGAATTCGGATTATAATTTATTGAGAGCTTTACACGATGGCGTCCGTTACATCGTAGCTTAGGTGATCAAGGAAGACCATAGACAATACATTTTTTATTCTTAAAACTAATGTGCCATAGACTAAATATACAACAATAATAATAATAATAATAATAATTTATTTGCATAAATAAGGTACAGAAAGATGGTAAAATTTACAAAATAGTTCTCTCATTTTGCCTTTAATTTCGGCGTGCAAATATAAACATTGTTACAAATTGTACCTATCATTACCTACCATTCCTACCTATCATTTTTCCATTTACAATATCAGAAAATTCTTCATAGATTTTTAGATAGATATTTGATGAAATATAAAATATCCCTAGATTCTGTTGATGTGTGTATGTAGAATTTAATATTGGATGCTGGATTTAAATATTCAAGTAAATACACACATATTTTCCTGATTTTTTGCACATTCTATTTGCTTACGGAACTATCCATTTCTTCATAAATAAACTCGGCTAAATTAAACTTATTTCTAGTTTATGTATTCTTCATCTCATGCTTGCTTGGCTACGCATGTTTTGTATCATGAGAAGAACATGAATGTTCAAACCTAACTTTAAATTGTTGTGTATTCCGCCGAGTGAATGAACTTACGTATAAAAATGCACATTGCACACTGTTTTGTACTTTGTACAGGCACCAAAGTTAGACTTTATTAAATATAAACTCCATTTCGAAGAATACGTTTTCCGCAGTTACTTCAAACAGATTTTTAAAAAAGCCAACTTCGAAAAATATATCGTATTCATGATTTCCATTAATATCTCGCAATACTCAGAAGGCGGGATGTGGTGAAAAATCAATTAGGTCAGTGAGATCGATTTAGAATTAAAAATATTTTTTGTGAAGAAATAAATAAGGAGCTCGTCAACAGGAGTGTGCACGTGTGGATACTAGACGATAGCGTCATGTTACGTGGAAGAATACAACACGACACCGATATCGTAAGTAAGCCTATTGCTTGTACAAATTTTCCGCATTTTATACATACATCTAGCCCTTTTTTATCGTTGTAAAATAATCAAATAATTCCTCCCAATCTGAGTGGAGCGAAAGGGTCTGTCAGACTCATTACTGACTAAAATCAACGGTGTTCCTCGGCGTTCTAGGGTCACGGTTACAGTTTAGACAGTCTCGTGATATTTTATAAGTAGCCCTTACACGACCTGGACGAGGACTGTCATAATGGATGGTTCAAAGTGGCACAGAAGAGCTTCTGGAAAGTATTGGGGAAGCATATGCCCCATAGGATATATTTAAAAACCAGCGCTGTGACTTTTTTTTCTTTTGCCCTCGTACGGGACCAAAATTGGTTATTTTATTTTAATTTATTTGTAAGGCGCAGGCCACACCGCCAGCTAGCGGGCGGGCGGGCTAGGCGGGTGGCCGAAGCGAACGAAGGAAACTATACAAACTACGCGAAATATTGGCCAGCTAAACTATGGGGTTCACACCGAAAACTACGGACAGACGAGCGACGGGCGAAGCGTGCGGAGCGGGCGAAGCGAGCTAAGCGGGGGCGCGGATGGGAGAGCGAGAGGTATTCGAAAGACGAGTGTCGACTAGTCTACTCGAAACGGGGAGGACGGGCGAACGAACCGGGCGAGCGGGCTGGCGGGCGAGCTAAGCTAGCGAAACGCGGGCGCGCCAACGAGGTGAACGAGTAGCTTCGCTGGAATCGTCGGATATTTCGTTAGCTAAGCTCGTTAGGTTAGTCGGTAGCTCGCGGTGTGAACCGAAGTATGCAAAGAAGTGAAACGATGTTCGCCCGCCTAGCCCGCCCGCCCGCTAGCTGGCGGTGTGGCCTGCGCTTTAAGTTTCTTTTATTTAATTTTTACATCTTTGTTTTGCATTTTATGTTGTTGTTCTGTCCTGTGCGAGTCCAATAAAACTTTTTCTTTCTTTCTTTCTCATAGGGAATAAGCATGTAATTTTTTTCTTCAAAAATCAAAATTATATAGGACCTAAAACAATAAAATAAATGTTTGCACTGACTAGACGGACAGGTCCATTCAAATCTATGTGGTTCTTTCCTCAAAAGACCATAATCTCAGACACCCGCATGGTTCTCGTATGGTCATACAAACAATGTCTGGATATTAAAAGAGTCTGTGACCTCTGAATTTGATTTGAAAAATAATGATTGTGACGTGTAATAGTGTTTTTTTTTATAACCAAGGTGCCATACAATCATATTCAAACCTATTGTTTTTGTGCGTATACTCTACGCATGGAAAATCTCAGTAGATATCAATTAATGCCAATAAATTAAGGAACAGAGGCCAAAATATCCCAATTTACTTGTTATTTATTATGTTAATAACATACACGTTTCCAGCAATTTAAACAAACTGGCTTATTGCCGGTTATTGAACAGTTTAAACAGCAAATTAATATCTATCCAAATGAACAAACAAGCCGTCGACAGTGTGTCTTCATCAAGTTCAGAAACAAAAGGAGAATAGATTGTTACTGCATAACTAAGTCGCAAGAACGCAAAATCTTGTAAAGAAACCATCATTCGGACGTGTATCTAAACAAAGATTAAAATAGATTGTAAACCTTGATGTTAACTAATACAAATATGTAAAATCTGTATTTTTGAGGGAAACGTTAGGTGTTTGGCCCCTTTCTTAGGAAATAAACAGATGCCTACAATGCTATTATATACGGTCATTAAAATCTTAACGTAGTTCTTGGAATCTTAGTTTGCAGTGGCGACTCAACGAATGTATTTTATGTGCTGCTAAAACATTACAGTTCAAACGGCCACCCATAATGTTTTCAATTATTTAGGAAGAACGTTTTTTGACACACTGTTTACTTTTTATATAATGGAAATGTTTTATATTTTTAATAAAATAGGTGTGTATTTTCTATACAGCAATATAGGAAACGGCGAAGTTTAGTATGCCAGAAGTATGCGGTTATGACGTGCTAATATTGGATGTTTGATTTCATTGTTTGCATGTTTCACTCGCATAGCAGATGGTTTTGGTCACTTTATGACATGATGAATTTAGCAATGGATAATACAAACCTACATTTTCCTTAGCAATCTGAAGGATTTCACGATTTTCATCCAATGTTGATTGAATGGAGAGTTCATATTGATGTTTTGTTTTACCTATGCCACTTTGTTCACCCAGGTGAAAAAAGTGGACAACTTTGGAGTCCTTTAAGAAAAAATATCACCTGGGTGGTACAATTTTGTGTGGGACAACTTTGGTGTCCTCAATGCACCTGGGTGATATCACATCACCCAGGTGATATTTTTCCGAGGTGAACAAAGAACACCAAAGTTGTCCTCTTTGTTCACCTGGGTGAGCAAAGTGGAATAAACCGATATTTTGAGCATTTTACTATATATATTTTTTAATTTTAGGTACTACTTTCGTGTTCTGTTCAGAGATAAAACAAAGTTGTTTGTACTCGTAGATACATACTTACCTATAACGTGTAATTGCAGCGCGTATTTAACCACTAGTTAAAGGGAAATTATATGTGCGGCAACAAAAGTTTTCTTTAGCACCTGCAACCTAGCGTCTTTTTTTATATGTGAGCGACGAGTTAATAGAACAGCTTCAATTATATTAATTCATCATCTTTACTATTCCAACAAAATATCAAGAAACCAGCGTCAATTTACGAGCGTAAATTAATATGACTCCGAGCTACCGATAAATATATTTACTTCTGATTTGATAACTCAGCGACTAATGTTGTAAGTGAGCTACTTTATATATTTTAGAGATTCAACATCTGTCTGCTAATAAAATCAAAATCCAGCCTCAAAATTAGCAATCAAAGTTTTTCATTCAACAACTAAATTAATAAATCATATTCTTTTTTCGTGAAAGTTTGCAACACAAGCGCGGGAGTGTACCTGACGCTCGTTGGGAATCAGAGGGGCGCGACCGGCCATTTGCACCAATGAGCGAGCTCTTTTTGTACACCAAATATACTGAATGTGCACCAAATCTAAAACTCGCTTTAGCAAGATTTCAGGGACACCCCGAAGTTCGGTTTGGTTAGGTTCCTTTAAACCTTGTACACAGAAATAGAAGCCCCGCGAAGCGGGGCTTCGTCGACCCTGCTTAGGTAGATTTTTTTTATTACACCTCGTTATGACATATTTTAATGAACATATTTTGGTGCACATTCAGTATATTTGGTGGAACACAGACAAAATTAGGTAAATAAAATGGGAATAAATTGAAGTACTTTTAAATACCATCCATAGTCAATTACTTATGGTAACATTATAAATAGATAGGCGAATACATGAAATTATAGCTTTTATTGACCATTATTTGATGACAATATTAAGGAAATTTTATGTTCAAATATAGTAGATTCACTCATCAATTAGGTACTTATGCTAAAGTATAAAAATAACGGTGACTCTATGAAATTAGAGTACGTTGATATTATTTTATAGATGAAGTTGATACACTTATTAGAAGCTGGCAATGAGTAGACATATCACAAATTTAGTTGCTTAAGAATTATCACCATGTTGCGTCATATTAACAGTAGCTTGTTTTACAATATATGGTCGCTTATAAACCATTTATTAGACGCTAAAAGTTTGTCGCTGACCTATTAATTCATTAGACAACTAAATATATTTGCAGACGAGAATGACATTTTAAAGAAGCTGCCTTAATTAGCACCCCTAGTTAAATGCGCGCTGTTCACATTTATAAGTAATATCGATTCCGATTTTCGAGCAATTTTTCGTTACGTTTATGTAGATGAGATTTTTCGTTGTATGGAGTATTAAAAAATACAGTTCTTTCTTAATTTATTGTTGTAATCAAATGGCAGAGAGGTCGGTTATACACTCGGCGTCACAAAAATCGCACCTCTTCGAAAATAAGTTTAAAACATGTCCCGCCAGTAACGAATACATTAAACCCAATTAATATTGGTATCAATTGAAAGTATGCTTAACGACCTTTAAATTAACAACAGTTAGAATCCCTAAACACAACAGGTTTCATTAGCACGTAACGTTAAAAAAAATGTTGTCAAAATACGCATTGCAAGGCCAAGGGCCACTAATTGCACCTCCCTACAAGGGTATAAAACGGGCGACCCGGGTTAAATGTGGGTCATTCGCTATTCAACCTTTGAAGTGAACACACGTGAACAGCTACAGCAAGAAAAATACCCCAGAAGATGGATACCACTGCAGATGAAGCCGCTCAAGTCATTGCACTACTGCAATCAGGGATGCGGCAATGTGATGTTGCTCGGCAACTGAACTTGAGTCGTTTTGCCGTTCGACGAGTGTTCCAACGCTTCCAAGAGACTGGTGGCTATATCCGAAGACGTGGATCTGGAAGACAACGGTGCACATCGGAAAGAGACGATCGCTTCATTGTTTCGACGTCTTTACGTAATCGGTTCTCCAATGCTGTTGAGCTGCAACAACAACTGCTATCAGCTCGCAGAACTTCTGTAAGCGTCTCCACGATTAGAAGAAGAATGCGGGAGAAGAAAATTGCAGCTCATAGGGCTGCTACAGGGCCAAAATTGACTGCACAGCATAGGAGAGACCGGTTGCAATTTGCCCGTGACCATGTGGATTGGACAATAGACCAATGGAGGGCTGTGCTCTTCTCGGATGAGACGAGGGTGTGTCTTTTCTGCAACGACAGGCGTCGAAGAGTGTATAGGAGGTAGATATGAGCGCCGATGGTCAATCTGTCGGCGGCGGCGCGCCGACTTTTTGAGGTCGACGGCGGCGGCGTCGGCGGCGCGGCGTGACCTTTATTTAACTATTTTAATTTAAGAGAAGAAATAAAACATAATTATACGTATAATTAAGATTTATTATAATTTTGACGAGACAAATTGAATTGGCAAAATAAAATAAAAAAAAGAGATAACCAAATTAACATTAAAAATTGCTGGTGGCTATATTTTTACTGAAAGCCTTGATGAGTATGCCAGAGGGTCATGGCTATCCGGATGATCCGGGGATACTGCACGATCGCCGGCGAATCGGCCAATCTCCTTGCCGGATTGCTGCCCTGGGATCTAGAGGCGACTGCCTTCCACCTGTCCTCCTCTAGAATTGACCGTGGAGGCGCAGCGCCGGGGCGTATCCCCGTTGCCTCGAGAAGTCGAGGCGTGGCGGGAAGAGCTCCGGCGCGATGTCTTGGCAGTATGGACGGCACGACTGTCGCGATCGACGTCCGAGCACGCCGCAACCGCGACGGTAAGACCCCTCTTTGAGGAGTGGCTGGATAGGCGTCACGGCGTCCTGACCTACCGCATGACGCAGGTCCTCACCGGACACGGAAGATTCGGGAGGTACCTGTGTCTATTGAGGAAGGAGCCCCACTGCGACGACCACCGAACCGACCACGAACACAGTAGAGCATACGGTGCAAGACTGCCCCGCTTGGGCAGAGCACCGACGTGTCCTCACGGTGGCGATAGGTGGAGACCTCTCGCGCCCGGCATTGGTCGCGGCCATGCTGCGGTGCGAGACGGAGTGGGAAGCGGTCGCCGCCTTTTGCGAGGCAGTCATGCTCGCGAAGGAGGAGGCGGGCTGCGTGAGGGAGAGGACAGCGTCCTCCATCAGTCCCAGTCGCAGTGGTGGCCGCCCGCGGCGACGGACATCGCAAGACGATCTCCGGCCACCGTAGGCGCGGGCATGCGGGCGGCGAATGCAGGGCAACTCGCTGTCCGACCATAGACCATGTCCGGGTTGACGGCGCGTTGTGTTCCACGCGCGCTACAAAGAACGTCAGCATGATGACGGGGCCCCCCTCTAGAGGACCAAAGCCTGCCGGGGTAACGGGACTTATCTCATTACTGTGACCCCGGAACATAAAGGGCCATTGAAGGACACCGTCGATATTAGTCAGAACGAATCTGACAGTCACTCCCGCCTTGCCCGGGGTGGGAGGACTCATTTGATGATTTTACCACGCCAAAAAAAAGCCTTGATGAGTGCTATAAAACAAAATTATAACATTGTATAGTTAAGAAATAAACAAATGTACCTATATTAGCCATGTTAGTAGTTATAAAAACAAGACCATAAGAAAATCATAAAACACACCTTACTTATTACAGGTTTTTTACCAGGTTAGTAACCTCGTAAAAAGCTATCAACATAAGTAAGTAGGCTAAATAAATTATTTTAATAAGAGGTACATAAACTTACTTGGAAAATTGCACATCGCCATCTTTTTCTTTCGCTTGTTTCAAACAAAAGTCGCAAAACACTTGGTCGCCCAACACTGTTCGTTTTTCTCCCTAATATTAACAACTAACTAACCAAAATAAGTCCAACAAAAACTGTGTTTGTTTGCTGATAACTTGGACAACACAGAAATTGTAATGTCAAAGAGTTTCGTTTTATAACGTTTACGTCTAGTGCCACGATTTTGCCAGCATTTGTTATCGTGCGTTCGGTTTGATCAGCGTGCTAGATTAAACTAAACGCCGCCCGCTCGGGTTCGGCGCGCTGGCGCCTGTGGACGGCGGCGGCGGCGCGGGGAAAATCACGGCGGCGGCGGCGCGCCGGCGCGGCGCTCATATCTAATAGGAGGCAAGGTGAACGATTCGCACAAGCCTGTATTCAAGAGACAGTGGAATACGGGGGTGGCTCGTGCATGTTCTGGGGCGGCATGTCAATCGACGGTAAAACGAACCTTGTGTGTGTTTCTCGGACTGGAAGTGCTCGCGGGCAAGGGTCGCTGACTGCTGCTCGGTACATAACAGAGATCTTAGAGGAGCAGGTTGTCCCTTATGCGGGTTTAGTTGGCAGTGGGTTCACGTTAATGCACGATAACGCCCGCTGTCACACCGCTTTAATTGTAAGAGACTACCTGCAAGAAGTTGGAATCCCTGTTATGCGCTGGCCGGCGCGAAGTCCAGACCTAAACCCTATTGAGCACCTTTGGGATGAACTGAAACGGCGAGTACGGGCACGTGATCCTGCCCCTACCACTCTCCAAGACCTCCAAGATGCCGTCGTTGCAGAATGGGACAACATTCCTCAAGAGACTGTTGTCACATTAATTAGGTCCATGAGAGAACGCATGGAAGCAGTCATCAGGGCTAGGGGGGGTAACACTAGGTTTTAAGTTGTTTTTAAGGACTTTGTTGTAATTTTTGCTGATAAAATAAAATTTAACTTTTTAATCATTTGCATTAGCTTGATTTTTTTTAATCCCTGGTAAACAAAAAACCAAATCCATTGATTTATACTGAAATTTAAATAAATTGCCTTTCCAATGATACCTTATAGTCATATGTCTACCATTGATTAATAGGTTTAAAATGACTTTGAAGGGAATTCTTAAAGTGGTGCGATTTTTGTGACGCCGAGTGTAGTTTGGTAAAAATTTTTGTTTACGTATTAAAGTGGGAAAACATTTAATTTGAATTTATTCATGTAAATTTTGGTTATCTCCTTATTTGTAATAGAAATTCTTCAGTTTACAACTGGTTTACAAAACAATGATGTGTCGCAAGGTGGTGGCTCGCGGACAGCGCGTTGCCGACCGCTGGTCTAGAGGATAAAAAATCGGAACGATGCGATGGTTGAACAACTACGAAAATAATTGCGTGGGCCGAGCTTGTCGCGACATATTGGCGACGCTATTAAAAAACTGAATACATTCTTAGCAAACCTTCAAAACGATTTATCTAATTTAAATAAACACTGTAAAATTAATGAAACGTGTTTCCCGAAATGATTGATTCGCCATGTGCCTATTTGGAATGATGAATACGGAAATGACGAAATGTTAGTGGAAGTGAATTAGATTATTTTCTCGTGTTATGATTGTATCCATCGGCGGGGACGACAAGCGCGGGAGTTGAGGTGCTTTCAGTTTTCAGTAAGGCGCGGGCGCGCGCTATGATACGCTGTCGCGGGTATCGACCGCGGAACGCGGACGTAAACCATCTTAACAATCATGACAAGAAGAAGAAAAAGGTCAATATTATTATATTTATTACTATGGTCGAAATTAATGTGTTTCAATTAGTTGCATACATGGATAACAAAGAAGACCAACATAACGTGAGGTACTTTGTAACTCCAAAAGCTAAAACGTTGTACCAAACCATGTGGTTATATCCTGTAACGAATGAGTTGTATGGTTAGTTTAGCGTTGTAAAGATCAAAGAATAGTGCTCGCTCCGAGAGCGATAAATGTATCGTAAGTTGAGGTGTTATTACAAGAAGGGTTTGTGGTGTGGCAGGTGTTCCGCGACGGCGGCGCGCGATGGTGCGGCCGCGGCATGAGCCAGGTGAACGAGGATTCGGACGACGACGTGGAGGCGGGCTACATTTCCACCGACGAGTCTGCGCACGGTGTCGATCTCGGCGAGCGGTTAAGAGTCGAACCTTCAGCCGATATTTGGGAACTAGGTATCTTTCATAATTTTACTTTCTCTGCTTTCTGCATTAAGAATTTTTCGAATCATGGATTCAGTAGTCAATCTTGAGTGTTAAGTTACGAATACTATTAAACTCTGGCGTGCTAATGTGTTGAGCACCTATTTAGAAAATGAAATTGTATATCCCCATTATTAAAACGAATTTATATTTCATAATGTTTCAGATGAAATTGATTACAAGTTACGACATCTCCCATTAGCTGAAGAAATTTGTAGTAAGGTAGAAACAGGACACTACGATGAAGCAATAGAAATTGCATCGCAAACAGAAAATGGAAGCCTGACAGCTGCATTTTGGGCATGCTGGCTCGGGAGGAGTACATTGTTGGCAAGACTGTTGAAGTTGGGGCTAGATCCAAATACGACCGATGAAGTTGGAAGGTAACCCACTGGACATACAAATAGGCAAACCGTTAATATAACATATTTATTAGTACTAGAAAATAAATCAATATCTACTTTCAGGACATGTTTGCATTTAAGCTGTTTAGTAGGCAGCGAAGAATGCGCGAAATTGTTATTAGAGCACGGAGCAAACCCGAACATTTGGGACTCATCGACAGACAGAAAAGTTACACCGATGCATTGCGCTGCGAGCGCGAAGAGTTTGGCGTGTGTCAAGGTAAACAGAATATGTATGTTTAAAGATTAAAGATGACCCAGTTAAACAATGTTGTAATATCAATTTATTTGGACAGGTGCTAATTGCTCATGGGGCGGACGTGAATGCTGGTCTCAGCGAGCGGTCTCCTTTACATTACGCGGTACTTAGCGACGCACCGGTAGTTGTGAAGGAGTTATTGGAAGCGGGAGCTTGCCCTGACACACAGCAGGTGCGCCCTGGTTTCGATCATTTATCCAACACGAATCGGACTATAAATCATCATTCAATATAAACACACTAACGGAAACTAACTATATTACTAATCCATGAAACTGTTTAGGTATTCACTGAGACTCCACTGCACGTGGCGGCATCCCTCGGCTCGGCAATTTGCACCAAGTTATTATTGGATGCGGGCGCTGACGTGCGAGCAGCGCTGGGTGCCGGCAAATCAACCGCATTACATCTTGCAGCAGAGGATGGGCATGCAGAGTGCGCTCGGCTTCTTCTCGAAAACGGAGCTTCTATAGATTTGCCGAATTTGAGAGGACAAACACCGTTGCACTTAGGTAACACTTTCTATTCTACAATGTAATATTTTTCCTAATGTTAAGTACCTACATTAAGATTAACTATCGTATGTTTACTCGTTTGGTATTGTTACAGCTGCTTTAGCACAATCAGTTGAAGTGGTGGAGCTGTTAGTGGGCAAACGGGCAGATGTCCGTGCTCGTGACGTAGACGGGCGCACGCCGCTGCACGGAGCCATCGTGCGCGGCGCCCGCGCTTGTGAGGTCGCTCGCACGCTGCTGTCTGCAGGAGCTGATCCTAATGCACCCGACAACTTCGGGTACACGCCCCTACACATTGCTGCTTTGAATGAATTCTCTGCCTGTGTTTTATTATTGTTAGGTAACGTACACTTGAAATATACATACATATAACAATAGGCAACATATTAATTACTCTTTTCATCATATGAAGTCCGACAATCTTGTTCCAATGACTAACACGTACTGCCATCACATAAATTCAGGTTGTTTGTGTTAAGGCGATATCTCACAAGTCTTATTCCTGTAATTCTGGTTATTTGTAAGAAATGTTCTAAAGATAGGTAACGCATACTGTTTGCAGACTACGGCGGCGACGTGACCCTGCGTACAAACGGCGGAGTTTCTGTGCTTTCGTTCATAATGCGTCGAGTGCCGGATGTGATCCCTCAGTACCTGTCCAAGCTGGATGATGCGGTGCATCTCACTGAACATGAGCTGGGCGATGTTGACTGCGAGCTGGTCATAGACTTCAGGCCCTTAGTGCCTTGTCTCTCCAGGGGCGAAGTTGAGCTGTTGATGGCTTTCGTTGAGGTAGAGGGAGAGCATCTTTATCATGTGTGTCGTTCATTCACCATGTTACAAACATAACAGAGTTGTTAACTTTCAGGTGGGCCGCAGAGACGTTCTGAAACATCCAGTCACAGAAACGTTTCTTTTCCTGAAATGGCGAAAAATACGGAAGTTTTTCGTCATGAGTTTCATCTATCACGCCTTGTTTATAACTCTATTTAGTCTATATATTCTTCGTAAGTATTCTTTTTAGGGTACCCAAAAGGTAAAACAGGATCCCTATTACTAAGACTTCGCTGTCCGTCTGTCACTAGGTTGTACCTCATGAACTGTGATAGACAGTTCAAATTTTCACAGATGATGTATATTTCTCTTGTCGCTATAAAAATAAACACAAAAAAAAAAAAAAACTATATATTAAAGGGGAACACTTTTTACCTCACCCATACAACGATTTTTTGTTTAATTTTGCTCGATATTGATAACGGTAACAAGAGTAGAAATTTTCACAGAATATTACTTATATATTCACTTTAAAAACAAATAATTAAATTAAAACAAAGCAAATATTAAAGGGGACTCACACGCAAAAAAGAGTTTTTTTTGCCGTTTTCTTAGATAATGGTACGGAATCCTTCGTGCGCTCTGGTCCGACTCGCAGTTGGCCGGTTTTTAGTGATATTATTAGTTGGCAAGACGTTTTAAGGGGGAATAATTTTATTCAGTATATTTTTTATTATATTTCAGAGATATTTCTGTGCGAATCAAGGTCATGTAACATACCAACATATCTTCGGCCAGTTCAATATCTTATAATCTTGTTGAATCTTTGTTTCTTGGCCAAAGAAATATTTCAAACGTGCTTAGATTGGTCAGTTTACATACGGCAATGGGAAAATTGGTTGCAATGGTTGATTATAGTCGGAGTATTTTTATGTACGGTAAGTTTATTACTTCAAAATAATACCTGAGATGTGGTGAAAGAAGTTGCAGTGAGGTTTCTAAAAGGATTTTCTTTTCAGATACCAAGTTGGGATAATGGTGAAATCAGATATGATACATCAAATTGGCAGCACGATATTGCAGCTATTACGATATTCTTTTGTTGGTTGGAGCTGATGATGATCGTTGGAAGATTTCCTACCTTCGGTTTATACGTCCAAATGTTTACTACAGGTAAGACCATTTTCCTCAGAAAACCCTTAACATATCATTAGCTATATCAGTAGCATTCGGTTGCTCCAATAATTTTTAGCAAATTTATACGATTTCTATAGTTTAGGTGAATTTGCCAATCTGGCGGTAGCACAACCCTAAATATATTTATTTTCTTTTCCAGTTACTGTGAACTTCGCAACATTTCTTCTGGCGTACAGTTGTTTGCTAATAGCCTTTGGTCTCGCATTCAGTGTTCTGTTCAGCAATTATACTCCGTTCACACTGCCAGGCAGTTTAGTGAAGACAGTGATGATGATGTCGGGCGAGCTGGAGTATGAAGACATATTTTATAGAAATGGTACTACCAGCCAGTCAGTGTATCCCGTCGCCGCGCATGGAATGTTCCTCCTATTTGTAGTGCTCGTCACTGTTATATTGACGAACCTGCTGGTTGGTTTAGCTGTCAGTGATATTCAGGTTTGTAGGAATTGCTTGTATATTAACGTGATTTGTTATTTGGTTAACATTTTCATGCCACTTTATCAATAGTTGGATACGAAATATTTTACATAGAAAAAATGCCGTCTGTATTATAGTATTCTAGCTAGAAGGGCCAAGTGAAGGGCAAGAGGTTACGTGTCCGATCACCAACTCGCTGGTCTGAACCTAATAAAAAGATCTACTGAGTCTATCATAGTCCAATGTCCTCACAACGTCTCCCACCGGCAAAAATGGAAGCACATCGCTGAAAGAGCAGTCCTCGGGGAAATCAACGACCCACCGGACATCCCTCCGTGTACCTCGTCTGCGCAACGACGACCACTCTGACAAGAGTGTTACGACTAAGAAGAAGAAGCTAGAAGGATCTGATATTAACTTTCAAGCCAGCAGTATATCTTTGAGGGTCCAGCTAGTTCACTGCTAAGTCTGGGCTTATAACGTCTTAGAAGCTAGAAGGATCTGATATTAACTTTCAAGCCAGCAGTATATCTTTGAGGGTCCAGCTACTTCACTGCTAACTCTGGGTGTATAACGTCTTAGTTACCTACATTATTTTACCAAAATACTATCAGACGTGCAACCGTTCTAAACACACTAGATATTTTAAAATTATTGTATATACTTTTTGGTTTTTCCAGGCTTTACAAGAGAGCGCCGGGCTAGACCGGCTGGTGCGACAAACGCAGCTGATAGCACATCTAGAGAGCATGCTGTTCAGCTCCCTGCTGTCGTGCGCGCCCAAGAAGCTGATAGGTGTGCTGCGTTGGGGTGCCTTGCTTACCGCCTCACATATGCGCACGCTCACTATACGACCGAATGACCCCAGGGAGAATAGGGTAAGATGTATTTATTTTCTTAGTTTTTATCAAACTGGAACAATACCTAGATTGTTGTTCAAGAAACCTATAGTAACAAATAAATTTCATGTAAACAAAAGAGATTCATACTCGTATATCAATTAGTTGGTCCCTGACTGTTAACACTGCCTGCTAGAACTTGCTCAAGAACTTCAAAGATGTACTCATTCAGCGATGTTTGCTTAGTGGTCAGAAATCTCGCCGAGAATATTGATTGCACAGCCGAACGAGTAGTGCGAGTAATCACCGGTCGTATTCGGACATTCGCTGATAGCCCAACAAAACTTTCGGGACTACACTCCCGCACCACGAGGCTAGTTTTAGTTGCTCTGCATGCCAACTAGTTTTCAGTTGCTCGCTCCACTCGCTAAAGGCCCCGGCGAGTGGGACAACTGCTTTAGGTATTTATGTATCTCATTGCAAATTGACTGCAACTCAAAGATTGATAAACCAATTAAATATTATTCTAAACGTCCATTTCAATGTCTGCTTTCAGATACCGAAAGATTTAATAGCGTCGATCTTCAAAATGGTGGCAAGTCGAAAAAATACTCAAAGGAGTATAAAACGTAACGATAACTACGTCTTTAGAATACAACAATGTAAGGAAGAAGAGGATTTAAATAAACGAGATGTAGTGAAGAGAAGAAGTTATTTGTTTGATAGATATTCCACAGAGAGTTCGCACATTGAACGACGAAAGAGAACAACGTCCGCATCAAATGCTGACAAAATGAGACCAACGTCACTTAATTTGAGTGGAATTCAAGAAATATGCATGGTTGATATAAAAACGCAACTATTAGAGTTAACGAAGACGGTAAACAAATTGATTGATAGTACAGAATTAAAATTTGCACAAATTGAAAGAAAACTTAAAAAGCCACCTTAAATACTTAATGGCCTGTAAAACCTAATGACCTGTACTGGGGATTATTTGATAAAGCTATTAGTGTTAATAATAATGGTTTTAAATGGCTTAGTTATATAGAATTCTGCGGGTTTAAAATACCCCCCGATGTTGGTGTATGATATTATGTACCTACTTAGTTTTAAGTTTTTTTTTGGATAGTTCACAATGTTTAATCATAATCTTCTTTTGTTTGTAAGAATCTTTACAGTTGTTACATAACATTGTTATATTAAAAAATATATCTTTAAAGCGGTCCCTAGATGTTAATGCAGCATGACATGCGTTACGTGCTGCTGCATGAACGGCGTTCACGGAATTGAACGCCCATGTTTCATCATGCAGCATTATCAATAATTTTTATCAGTCATTTCTATGTAATACGGTGAGAAGGTCTTCTTTGTTGCTATGGATCAGTATTTGTCAAAAGGCAGATTAATTTTTTCTTGTGATGACTGCTGCTATGCTGCGTAAAAAGAAGAGAACAAGACGATGGTCAAAAGAGTTACTTGTTAAGGCACCGATTTACGCATGAACATTTACAAAGAGTACTTACTGATACAGAACCTGATGATTTTAAAAACTTCTTAAGAATGGATGAAACTACGTACGAGCATTTTGTTATATTTAATAAAATCTAGAATTTTTCTAAAATTTGACCGTAATGTGTTTATTTTTCGCTTCAATTTCTCTACAGTAAAATCTTTGTCGAATCTTTTCAATGCGTTGGTTATTTTATTTAATGCTATAGTTTCTTATTTCTGTCCATGTATATTTTTCTTTTTGAGTCCCATAACTCTGGGCAGTCTTTATACATGGATTTAGTAATAAAACAAATTCCTTTGAAACTGCGATCGCGTTGATTTGGTGATTATCGTCAGGAACCTCGTGCGGTGCCTCATTGACCGTGTCCATCTTGGATGCCGTTTGCTATCGAAATGAGTCGTTGCATGACATGCCGATCGCAACACGATCATGCGCGCATGTCATGCATGTATTGCAGGAGGAAAAATAAAACGAATTGTCAATCAATGTACAGCACGTAGTTTGCATGTCATTCGCATCAATCAATACAATTAAACGATCATGCATGCATGATAGCACGTAACGCATGTCATGCTGCATTCCGTCTAGGCACCGCTCATGAGATTTTTAATTGGAGTAAGAGTGAACGAAATCTTTTGTAATAAACACCTTTTTTTAGATTCTGATTTTTGTGTGTTATCCCTAAGTTGCTTTATGTTTATGGCATGTATACCTTCTCTTTTATGTGACTACATACTAATTGGGTCACATAACGGGAAAAACAACGTCATTAAAAAATCAGCCACCTTTTGGATTCGGGATCCAACCGCTGGATTAAGTTACATAACCCTCCGGTCATCTAGAGATGTAGTGGCGTTCGACTACATAGCAAGATAAGATTGGTCCTTAACCAATCTAGATTAAGGGCTCCTGTACACGACGCAGCCGTCGCGCCGCCGACGCTGTCGAATCAAACACTAGCGAATGGGCGTTTTTCCATTAGACGGCACGGCAACGGCGACGGCGCCGTGCCGGTGCCGGGGAAGCAAAAATGTATGAAAACGTATGGCTCGTTTTTGCGTTTAACGGCGCCGGTGCCGGCCCGGAGTTCATACATTTTTTCTTCCCCACACCGGCACTACGCCGGCGCCGTCGCCGTCGCCGTGCCGTCTAATGGAAAAACGCCCAATGGCGGCGCGGTGGGCGGTGCGCCGACGGCGACGACGCGGTGCCGGCATCGTGTACATGAGCCCTAACAAATATAAAAACTTCAAACCAGCGGTTTAATTATGTGAAAACCGAAAAGTAAAAGACTTCGTAAGCAGATGCAGTGAGTTTTGTAGGTCGGGAACAGAATTGAGTTGTGAGTGAAACAGGTCAAACAGTGAACAGGCTTCTTCTGGGTAAGCTCGCTCCATCGTCGACCTTGTCTTAGTCACTCTTGACCAAAAAATTAAGCAAAAAAAAAACAAGTGACAGTGGTAGTGGTTTCGAACACGAAAAACGAACAAGAAACAGGGTAGGATTTGTCTGCTCATAAACATCCACCCGCAACTACTTCAATTCATCCGTGATCATGGCGCTTGCGACAGTGCCAAAATATCGAAAACTTGTTTTTTTTTTTTTAAACAACGTGCTCCATTCTTGGAATTTCTCCTGTGTCTTGGGTGCGTTTACAAACTTAGAAACCCACATACACACTCAGACCCAGATCAACTACTTATAGGTCATACAAATAAATGTTCCGTGCGGGAATCGAACCGCGACTTGCTGCGCAGCAGTCCAATCGCTCAGTACTGCGCTAACCGTGCCGTCGTTTTCATCTTAATAAAACTATTAGGGACCATTTCAGTTTAAAAAACTTATAATCTCATGGTATGGATATGCATGGATTGTGCTTCTCCAAGATGGAGTGCCATTTTATTTGTGTTATTATGCAATTAATAGTAAAAAGATAGACTTACCAAAAGCTCACATGTGTACAAGTCTCCATTGGCCATCTCAACACAACTTTTTGAGCTGGTATTGGAGCCTTGATTCGGCAGCTGGTAGCCAGCAATTTTAGCATCATATTCTATGCTGACATTCTTGTTCTTGTCACTATTTAGTTCCATGTTGATGGCATGCAACATTACATCATTTTCTACAATGTAGGCAACATCTTCATCTAGTATTTCATTACTGTTGAATGCAATCATGACATCTGAACATGCATCCCATACCTAAGGAGTTAAAGTAAATGTTAGAGCATCTCCATTACATATTAGACTAGCTTATAACCATTCATTTGCTCTTGAATGGATAAATGATTAGAAGATTTCTTGTTTTTTATGTGGAACTCTAAATAAAGGCTAATTAAGATTAAAATTAAAGCAGCTTTAGTTACACTTTGTTAAAATCTGCTTTCTGCCAGCAGCGTCATCAAAATTAATCCAGAATGATTGGGAGATTTTTATTAAGAGGCCAGTGGAGGAAGCTCGCAATTGCAATGGGGATGGCAACTCAAAGCTAATCGTAGATGGCGCTGCGATAGTTGGTCCCCACGTCTACCTTGTACAAAAAAACAAACAAGATTATTTGTTATAAAAATTGAGTATAAATACAAAACAAATATGGAAAATTATTCGTCCATGCAAGTACTATATACTAAAAGAAGAATTAAGACGCCGCGGCGCATCTACAAGAGAAAAAAAGTGATTTAATTGAGTGGTTATACATTTGATTTTACCGTAATAAATCCACAATTACTTGTAGTTGAGGTTTCAATTTTTGAGTTTAGGTATGTTTTACCTGTCCTCTCCTTTATCAAGAATATAATGCTGCTTTTGACTTTCTATTTTGATAAAATATCATAATGTTTTAAGTCAGTAATTTTAACCTTTTTTTCTATTTAGATTCGAGAAATATCACAATATATTTAATTTCTTAACACCACAACTATTACAAAACTCGTTCCAGGTGATAATTCTTCGATTTTCGAGCGATGCAATACTGGTACATAACCTCCAAAAGAAAAGTAGATATTATTTTGAAAAGTGTATTCCATCATTTTTACAGCTTATTACACAACATCTAGTCATTTTACATCAATAAATGTTTTTTTTTTCTGAAAATTCCTTTGATTTTACAGTTCTTTGGGGACCAAACTGTCATTTTCACTTTGACACTTGCCTTCCCCATTCGAGGCGAGCACAAAAATCGGACGAAACATTGCTATCTCTGTCTGACTTTTCGCGGCGAAGCGCGTAGCTGTGTGAGTGCGTGTATGTGTTTGTAGCGAGTGACTGATAACATTCATTGTACTAATTTTGTTCAATTTTTGCTTTATTTTTGTAAACTAATTTGGGGAATCGTTAGTGAACTTACAAACCAACAATGCGTTTTTTGGAAATAACTCTACAATGGCTACATTAGAAGATTTTAGGACATTATCTAAAATCTAATAAAATAAACGTAGAGTAGGTATAACGTAGGTATTTATCTTGAGATTTATCTGTTGTAATCTAACTACTTGTAGGAATGAAAAAATATATATTTGGATAGTCCATATTGAGGAATGCTTTATGCTATGTAACATCACGCTATCACCAATAAGAGCAGAGCAGCAATGAGATTTTTTTCAAAAACGGGAACATAATTGTATTCCTTTTCAAAAGCTTCCGTTGCGTAAACCGTTAGAGTTACGTAAAAATTATGTACTTACTACGGAATTATTCCTGATATAGATGAAAAGTTCTAAAATAAAGTCCGCGTGACCATAAGGTTAGTTGATTTTCAGTCGTTGTTGACATTTGTGAACCGCTATTTGATTATCACTGTTAGCGAACCAGCTAGTCTGGTGAGTAAGCTGCTTGCCTCTCGTGCAATGGGTTTCAAGATCAAATCTTGGAAATTTGTTTCTTACTTTTTGTGATTCTTTATTTTGTTTTTATTATATCCTGTGAGAGTTTTCAATAATTCAAAATAATTTTATGCATACTTTTATTTCAATATAATTTGCAATTTTATTTTTTTCTAAAATTTTCAGTAGTTTTCTAGAATAATTCTGCACTGATTTAAATTGTAGGTACCTAGGTAAGTTGGATATTAGATATTATTATTATTACTGCGATTTTTGCATAAGCTTATGCAAACAACTGAAACTTACTGACTTAAAATCCACGGTGTCCTTTAATAGCCCTTTACCTTCCGGGGTCACGGTGATGAGATAAGTCCCGCGACCAAATACCTACAGAAAACCTACCTTGAATTCTACGTACCCACCTATTTGATCGTACAGGCCGTACAGCGTAGGTACCTGTATTTACTTGTTTATTACGAAGTAAAAGCCAATGACCAAAAATGTATGGAAACTGGTGGCTTTTTTAACTGACTTAAAAAAAGTAAAGTAGGTTCTCAGTTCGACCTGTATTATGTATGTTTGTTTGTACAATTACGAGTATGTATGACTATGTATGTTTGTTTGTTCGCGATTATCTCACATTTGGCTGAAGCGATTTTGATGTGGTTTTCAGAAAAGTAATAAGAAAAATATTAGAAAAACAAAATTATGCATTAAAATTATGTTTAAGTATTTAAACTCTCACGCGGTGAGAGTTATAGCATAAGAACACTTTTCTGAAAACCACATCAAAATCGCTTCAGCTAAATGTGAGATAATCGCGAACAAACAAACATACATAGACATACTCGTAATTGTACAAACAAACATACATAATACAGGTCGAACTGAGAACCTACTTTACTTTTTTTGAAGTCAGTTAAAAAAGCCACCAGTTTCCATACATTTTTGGTCATTCATTGGCTTTTACTTCGTAATAAACAAGTAAATACAGGTACCTACGCTGTACGGCCTGTACGATCAAATAGGTAGGTACGTAGAATTCAAGGTAGGTTTTTTGTATTTGGTCGCGGGACTTATCTCATCACCGTGACCCCGGAAGGTAAAGGGCTATTAAAGGACACCGTGGATTTTAGTCAGTAAGTTTCAGTTGTTTGCATAAGCATAAGCAAAAATCGCAGTAATAATAATAATATCCAATATCCAACTTACCTAGGTACCTACCTACAATTTAAATCAGTGCAGAATTATCCTAGAAAACTACTGAAAATTTTTAGAAAAAAATATAATTGCAAATTATATTGAAATAAAAGTATGCATAAAATTATTTTGAATTATTGAAAACTCTCACAGGATATAATAAAAACAAAATAAAGAATCACAAAAAGTGAGAAACAAATTACCAAGATTTGATCCTGAACCCCATTGCACGAAAGGCAAGCAGCTTACTCACCAGACTAGCTGGTTCGCTAACAGTGATAATCAAATAGCGGTTCTTAAACAAATTTAATGTCAACAATGACTGAAAATCATATAACATTGCTAATCCCCCAAGGGGAAAAGCGTAATTATAGATACCCTATTAATTGAAGCGCAGTAAGGAATATTTAAGGAAAAATTGAATAAATAATATCCAACTCAAAACATATAGGTATAAAAAAAAAAAACTACAAAATTCAAAATTGCTTATCTCCCAGGGACAATAGCGTAATAATACATAGCATATTAACAGAAGCATATTATTAGGAACATTAGAGGAAAATTCGACAACTTTACAGTAGTTTCGGAGATAGATCAAAACAGGAAAACATTACAAAAATCGAAAAAAAAAAAGACGTGTGGCACTCGGGGACTGCCGCGGTAAAGCTATTGCATAGCATTTTGTATCAACTTATGCAATTATAATTTTATTTTATTCATGCAGTATTGCTTTTTCTTTGATATTAATTCAAGTTACACTTTTTGAGCGTGGTGACCGATAAGAAAACAAATTTTTCTATTATTAAATAAATAAAAAAAGTTAAAATATTGATATGTTCTATTAACAATTTTTTGACAAAAAGATTCGTTTGTGAAATATTAAGCTTTAAAGTGCTAATTTTTGCTCGACTCGAGTGTCCCCCCCTCTACCATCTAAACGGTTATGTTTGGGGGTGTATATAAAAAAAATAAAAAAACTTGAGAGGTGTCAAGGGACACCCGGATGGAACGAAGACCTCGATAAATTTATGCAGCTGCCATCTTAGATTTACATTTTGACTGCAACATCGGTTTCAACACCCTCGAAAACCATGAAAACGACACCCATGACGAAAACCTCGATATTTTTTGCAGCCGCCATCTTGGATTTACATTTTGACTGCACCCTCGGTTTCAACATCCTCGAAAACCATGAAAACGACACCCATGACGAAAACCTCGATATTTTTTGCAGCCGCCATCTTGGATTTACATTTTGACAGCACCATCGGTTTCAACACCCTCGAAAACCATGAAAACGACACCCATGACGAAAACCTCGATATTTTTTGCAGCCGCCATCTTGGATTTACATTTTGACTGCACAATCGGTTTAAACTTCCTCGAAAACCATGACAACGACACCCATGACGAAAACCTCGATATTTTTTGCAGCCGCCATCTTGGATTTACATTTTGACTGCACAATCGGTTTCAACTTCCTCGAAAACCATGAAAACGACACCCATGACGAAAACCTCGATATTTTTTGCAGCCGCCATCTTGGATTTACATTTTGACTGCACCATCGGTTTCAACACCCTCGAAAACCATGAAAACGACACCCATGACGAAAACCTCGATATTTTTTGCAGCCGCCATCTTGGATTTACATTTTGACAGCACCATCGGTTTCAACACCCTCGAAAACCATGAAAACGACACCCATGACGAAAACCTCGAACACTCCACTCCACTCCCCTCCCCTCCCCTCCCCTATATATTTTGTATTGTGTATATAAACCTTATATTCAATCACACCTCCTTGCCTGTCGGAGTGGGGAGCGTGAGGTTTTTTCGTTACGGAATTTCTAGATTCGGTCCCGCGCTCAAGGCCCGCGATAGAAGCTATGCAATAGCTTAAAAGTTGATCTGTCATCAGAATTCAGAATCGATCCCGTATTTCGAAAAAAATACAAAAAGAAAAAAATATTCAATGTACAGGAATGACAGCTCTACGATTTTATTACAATGTTGTGAAAAGACAATTTCGCAAACAATAACGCACGCGTAGCACAGTCAAATACATAAATAAGTAACATTGAAAACCCAAGACCAGCGAGCGCCACGATTCTACGACACAACCTTACGAAAGTGTGAGTTTCTGCGATCACCAACTACAAGCGTACACGCACACAAACACAATTATGATTGATGTGACAGAGCGTCTGTCGTTCAAGATTTGCGATAAAGGTCAACGGGCGAATTGTATGGGAAAAAAACCCACGGCGGACATAAATCAAACCTTGAGGATATATAGCTAAATGTCTCTTGGTTACCATGGTAAGGGTCGCATTCTTGTGGGCTGTGGGAATTAAAAAAAAAAAATTTAATAGCTTACATTATTTATTCGGCGTAATTAATGCAGTTTCATCTAAAAATATGGCAGGGGTCGATTTCCTGCCACCGCAAGCCGGATCGCCCGGAGGATACGGTGGAGCATATGGTGCAGGTCTGCTCCGCTTGGCCAGAGCACCGCACTGAGGCGATAGGCGCGACCTCTCCCACCCGGCATTGTTCGAGGTCATGCTGCGGGGTGAGACGGAATGGCAAGTGGTCGCCTCCTTCTGCGAAGCAGTCATGCTAGCGAAAGAGGAGGCGGGATGCGTGAGGGAGCGGATAGCGTCCACCTCACGACCCAGCCGCCTCAGGAGACGCTCACAGCAACGGACGTCGCGGGACGATTTTCGGGTATGCCCGGGTTTCAAAGAGCTGTCAGCAATATGACGGGGCCCCCCTCTTTGAAGGCCAAAGCCTGCCGGGGTCGTGGGTCTATTGGGTCAACGTGGCCCCGGAACGTAAAGGGCTATTGAAGGACACCATGGATTTTGTTCCGTACAAGTCTGACAGTCCCTTTTTTTTTGTAGCGTGGAAAAATCATCAAATGAGTCCTCCCACCCCGGGAAGGGCGGGAGGGACTGTCAGACTTGTACTGACTAAAATCCACGGTGTCCTTCAATAGCCCTTTATGTTCCGGGGTCACGGTGAGGAAATAAAATCCCGCGACCCCGGCAGGCTTTGGTCATCTGAGAGGGGGCCCCGTCAGTTTTGCTGACGCTCTTTGAGGCGCGCGTGGAACACGACGCGCCGTCGACCCGGGCATGGTCCATGGTCGGACAGCGAGTTGCCCTTTACTCGCTGTCCGCATGCCCGCGCCTACGGTGGCCGGAGATCGTCTTCCGACGTCCGTTGCCGTGGGCGTCTCCCGCGGCGGCTGGGTGGTGAGGTGGACGCTGTCCCCTCCCTCACGCGTTCCGCCTCCTCCTTTGCTAGCATTACTGCTTCGCAGAAGGAGGCGACCGCTTCCCATTCCGTCTCGCCCCGCAGCATGGCCTCGACCAGTGCCGGGCGCGAGAGGTCGCCACCTATCGCCGCTGTGAGGACACGGCTGTGCTCTGCCCAAGCGGGGCAGTCCTGCACCGTATGCTCCACCGTGTTCTCTGGGCGATCCTCGCAGTGGTGACACCCAGGCGTTTCTTCCTTCCCCATACGACACAGGAACCTCCCGAAACATCCGTGCCCGGTGAGGACCTGCGTCAGACGGAAGGTGAGGACGCCGTGACGCCTCTCCAGCCACTCCTCAAAGAGGGGTCTTACCGCCGCAATCGCGGCGTGCCCGAACCTCGGTTGCGACAGTCGTTCCCTCCAAAGTCTGAAAGTCCCTGCCCTATTTTTCCCACGTTTTTATAAACTCACTTTTCTTGTTTGTTTATTTGTTTGTTTTTATGCCATAAAGTTTCTTCAGTGAACCGACAAGACAATATTGTCTTGACAGTTTAAATGTTCGATTCAGTCTCACGCGATTTAATAAATAAATGTATTACTGCATTTGGGATACATAAAACGATATCGAAAGCATGTTAATATAAAGCTTAGTGCGTGTGGTGTTATTTATTGTATTACACGAGGTAAGTTAACTAGTGAATAACACTAGGTGATTCCAATGTCATTATAAAAACAGTTCTGAAAGTATGTTTTTTCTGCGACGTAACATGGATTAAAATACGTTAATCGTAAAGCAGGTCGCAGAAGGCATTTTGTTTGCAAAATATGAGGACCGCAATCTGTTTTATGAAGTGTGCAATGCAATGGATTCTAGGACTATTTAAAAACATGTTGCCACGTGCTTGAGTGGTCTAGTCCCCTGCCACACCTCATCCGTCGGACGCCGTATGATATGAACCCAATCACTATGTACGGCAAGTCTATTCTTTGAGAAAAGCAAGCCAAATACTTAGGTGTTGACCCTCTACAGTCTCCTTACCTTCCGTGACCATGTAAAGGCAGTTCGCGTTCGGCTGCCTTTACCGGAGGTAGGATTCATTTCTTGCTTACAGCAAGAAGCAAATTGTCACTCAAGTGCAAATTGCGTCTTTATAAAGCTGTCATCCGTCCTATTACACGTACATTTTTATAGACCACGATAATTGCTGACAACATCAAAAACATACATCTTTACAATCCTAAAACTAAATGAGAAAAGGCAAAACTTGGTCCTCATATTTTGCATACAGATGTCTTATGGCGGCCCGGCCTATTACAGATTTTCCAAAAAAACAGTAATAACTAAAAAAAAAAGGAACCGACTTCAAATCCAAACACAAAAAAGTGTGACTTTTCTTTCGGAAGTCGGTGAAATAAAAAACAAAGCCACCGACTAGACTGGATATTGTTTTTTTTTATGTACCCTTTTTTCATCGAATATGGCCACCGACTTCGAAAGAAAAAATATTTTATCCTTTTTGTGTGTTTGGTTTTGAAGTAGGTAGGTTCCTTTTATTAAGTATTTTTTTTTGTTTTACTGTTTTTAGTTTGGATGTTCAACAAAAATCTTCGTATATTCGACGTCTTTGAAAATCTACAATCCAAGTAAGCAACAAAAAAGGGCGGAAAAATCTATGCGGGCAATGAGATATCCATGATTGTTATAATACTAAAATCTTTTCCAGAATGTTAGGAACACTTTTCTGAAAACAGCATCAAAATCGGCACAGTCTATAACCGCGGAAAAACATACATACTTCATACGTACAGGTCGAACTGAGTATCTATTTTTTTTAAGTCGGTTAAAAATCAGGTTAAGTGGCTTGTAAACTATGGTATCTAGTCGATCAAAACAAAAGAGAATCTAAAACGTACAGATCAAGAGGAAAGACAATTAACGGAGATTTTTCGAATAAATACATTTTTGGTTCAAACTTTGTTCTCCAATGGATTACAACAAAAATAATTGAGTGTATTATTATGTGAATTATGCTCTTTCATTCTAGACCATTTTCATTCATGTCCGCGACCGGGTCGGATTGCGCCCGATGACCTTTGTTTGTGTTCCGTAATACCAAAAATTATGAATGAAAAGTTGATGTTTTTCCATTTAAGTTTTGATAATCTACAACTAGACAATATAAGCTATGTTCCTATTAAAATAATATTAGGAACATTAATGTTTTTAATACAGAATAATTAAGCTGAAAACATGCTGTTAGCGGTGTTAAAATGTACGAAATGCAATTCGCTCGCATTTCGTAAATAGTAATTTTTTTTTTTTTAAAGTTTAATAGGAACCTAGATAAATACCGTCTGTATCCGAATAACATAACTTTAAGTCGGTAAAATGTTCGTATCGCGAATGATTTTGGTATTACGTTTGTATGGAGAAATTTTTGTCCCCCACACCCATAAAGCCTTAGAAATTTTCGGCCACCACAGGCACAGGATGGTAAAGGGCAAATAGTGATGTACTAAGTTTTTTGGATCTAGACTAGTAATTGGTACTAGTCTAGAACCAAATAACTTTTTAATTCACATTCACTTTATAAGTTTATCATGGACATCACTGTAAGAGAATGTAATGAGGAAACAATATGGGAGAGTCATCATCATCAGCCTATAATGTTCCCACTGCTGGGACACAGGCCTCCTCTCAGTGAGAGGGAATTGGCCATAATAGAGGTACACCACGCGGGCCCAGTGCAGGTTGGTAGATGTCACATGTCTTTGAATTTTTGGTCCTAGGACATGCCGGTTTCCTCACGGTGTTTTCCTTAACCGTTCTGCTCCATATGGGAGAGTGAAAACTCTTAATTAAATCTAAAATTGCCATATTCTCTTGAGCAAGTGTGGTGATGCTTGTTCGTTCTCAGTATGAGCTGACCTTTACGCAGCACTTGTTGGTGTTCCAGTTGACCAGTCACATGCTGGTATTAAGTAATACATCTAATATCTTTAAACGAGCGATTCTTGTATATTTATTTATATATAATCAGGATCTCGGAAACAGCTCCAAGGATTTTCATGAAAGTTACAGATTAGGGGTTTTTCGGCTCAAGGAATCGATTTATCAAGGTCCCAGGTTCGAGAAAAGCTCGGTTCCCAAGATATAGACATTTTAAAAACCGAGCCAAGCTCGGTCAACCAGATATTGAATAAATAAAAATATAACTTACTTGCATATTTCTGACGGGTTGTAGCCTCATATTTTCCACATGCCTCCAAACTTCTAGATCGGTCATCAAAGACTTTGTGTTCTGGTTGAGAGCCACCACTCTGTTGCTGTACTCTGGCTTTAGTTTGAAAGGCTTATTTGGACCTCCTTCTAGGAGTAGTACTTTTAAATTGGACAGCAATGAGTCTTTAGCTGGAAAATTGGAAAGTCTATGTTTGATAATGTCATGCTATTTAAAGATCTTTCTAAGGAAGATTTTTAAATAACATGCGCATGTACTCAGTTTCATGATATGAATAATAGCATCACAGATATATTTTATGTTGTCCCTGTATAGCAGATGTTTGGCAAAAAAAAGAAGTAACAAGTAAATGAGTAACTGCTATTGAACATCAACAAGAGTAGCAAGTAGCCAAGCTGATGTTAAAAAAGCGGTGCTGCACGTTAGACTGGCAGACTAGATTAAAAAAAGTATTGTACCTAGCGCGCAAGCCATGGAGCATCCAACCATTCCACCGCCGGCAATGATTACGTCGTAGTCTCCCTTGACCGCCGGTTTCGTAGTTCCAGAGGTGACGTCTTCTGCGGTGCTCAAAGCCCGCACAGTCACACTCCTGATGTTCCATTTTACTTGTCGTATTAATAGCTGTTTTACGTTGTTACTTAACATTTTCCGTTTAGTACCGTAATATTTTTGTTTGTTAAAAATAAGGTTACAGACCTACTAAATATTCTAGCGTAAATTTTTATGTAGAAATGTAGATACTGTATATATTAGCGCTTTAGCTGTATGTATTTTCACGGTTTTATTTTAAGAAAATATACCGCTTTCGCAATTATTTATCAAATTGTTTTCCTTTTCTGGAAGCGCGATTTTAGGTTAAATGAAAATATAATTTGTATATACATCTGTCAATGTCAAATTCTCTGAAAACTGTCAAAACAACAGCGCGTACGTTCCATTTTGCGCACCAACTATACATCAAATAGTTTTTATGTTGCTCGTTAATTCAGTAAGAGTATTTACTGTAATTAATTGAAGATAATTACATTTATTTATCAGGTACATAACTGTTTATTATACTTTATTGGTTAATATTTTAATAAACATAAGTTGAAGGGTAAAATATTGGTTAATATGTGGCTTCCATAGTGACTACTATGACAACAAATATTGTTAGAGCCCTTGCCCTTAGAAATTCCAATCTATAATTTCTTTCACAATGTTTCCATAGTTATTATCGGTATGACACATCATACTAGTGTATTTAATAACTCGTGTCTAAGAGTTCCGGTGGATCCCGTTAGTAAAATGCCGAAGTCTGCATACGAACGGAAAGGGAAGATATTATTAACTAATAACCAGCAGTGTTCTATTGATTCTTCTTCAACGTGTTCCGTTGCTGTCGCAGACGTGGATGCAGCTAAGATGAAGGATTTTTATCGTAGCATTCCAGACTATAATGAAATCAACCATTTACCTGCTGAAGAGTTTTATTCTACACTAAAATCTTTGAGAGAGAAAAAGAAAGTAATGCTAGGTATGCCTATTGAATATGTTGATGATTGCACTGGAAACGGTGACAAAGTTTTAGACGATTTGTTAGATAAAACAGAGGAATGCAGTAGATTACTGATGACAAAAATTAATAAACCTAAAGCAAATCGTGGATTTAGGAGAAAACTATCAACGGGATCGAACAATACCACTACAAAAATAAATTATGAGACACCAAGTCCAGCTGCACGCTCGAAACCCTTACCTAAAAATAATCCAGAGACATGTCTAAAACGACCGGTAAGGAAAACTGTGATAGACGATAAGAAAAATGGCCACGAAGATTTGAAAATTGCTCCCGTAAAAAGTAATTTAGAAAAGACTAGAAACGAACGTCCAAAGAGAAATCATTCAGCCTGTTCCATATCGTGGAATGACGCTAAGTTTGAAAGTAAAAACGAAGTCGATCAAAAGTTTGATGATTTTTTCGACGGGAAAAAGTATGACAGCCCTACGAGTAAAGTAGATTTTGACGATGGAGACGAGTTCAAAACGCAAAGTATGCCTTCAAGTCCTTTGAGATCAAAACGTTCCGGATCGCCTCCCCGGCGCAGGAAAAGCATTACTGTTCCAAAACCTTTTAAAATGACCGAGAGGTATGGTTTTAATAAGTGTCGTCTTGAGCCTAACCAATACTTACATAACTTCCATGAAAAAATTACTGATTGTTCTATCATTAATTTTCCTCAGGGACGAAGAAGATCGCATTGTTAACGAACTCCGGTGTCTCCGCAAATCGTTTTCGGAAGATATGCTCCATCAGAAGAGGGAGAGAAAGAAGTTCAAAGCCAAACCTGTTCCGATCGAGTCGCGCATTCCTCTCTACGACAAGATCTTAGAGGACCAAGCCATGAGGTTTCCTTTCGTCATGAAAATTCCCTGTATGCTTCTTAGACTACACTTTTTACTTAATTTAATTATTTTTACCTATTTCTTTTTTAATTGAATTCTTACTTTATTTGTATGCCTTCCTACTTATTGTTGATGTACGATTTAAATGCAGAAACAGACCTACGTAATTATTCAGGTAATACCTACCTACTTAGCTGTGTTTATTTATTCAATTCATAATTTAATTTTTCTACCTTGTTTAACCTCCACTACTAGTTTATCTACCAGATTCGCAGGATAAGTTTGCATGTTTTATATTATCTCGGTACTCTCACGATTTTTTTCTTTGACTCCTTTTTATGATTTGTAAACTCAAATAATATTTTTTACTGTACTGACGCTTCTTAGCTCATTCATAACATGTTTTCTCATCTCGGCGTAGCACTGCGCTGTTTATACAATAATCATGCTTGTTTTATAGATTCATTGACATTTTACAGACGAGCAATAACAAAGATAAATAGTGAGGCAGAGTTAAGAGCACAAATGAAACCCTTTAGTTTCACAAAAAGAGAAGAAAAGGGAATGGGTGGAATGTGTGAACGAGCTATTCACGCCTTGCCTAAAAGTAAAAAGAAGAAAAGATTTAGGGCTCGACCCGTGCCTAAAAACTTGTTTTCGAATTATTTTTACGACAAAATGAGAGAGGATGACTTTTTCAGGTAACCGACCGTTATTCAAATACCTATTATTTTCCTGTTCCTCCAATAGACCAGTTATATCGTCACAGTTGATGAATGGCTTTGTGATTTTACCATCAGGAATCCGTGAGAGTTGTTTTCTATATCCTAGATTTATGGCAGACATTAAAATGTTGATTTAAGGCTTCTAAATTAAAAAGATGAGAAAAATAACTTTGCAATTTAAATTGTTGACACGTCATTAATTACATTACAGATCTATGAACAAGCGTATTAGAGCTGACGAAATGCTACGAAGCGCAAATTATCCTGGCACCATGGCGGCTCGGGATCGCAGTCGACTTTCAACCCCTGCTGCTCATAGCGACTTGCCCATAGATCCTTCACCAGGTGTACCGTCCATTTCGTCCTCCGACAGACAAAGATGCTCGAGCCCTACGAAAGATCGGAAGAAACGGGATAAATATCACAAGGAAGACTTCATCACTACGAGTCCTCAACCGTTTCGGTTGTACACGGCGGATAGAGCTGCTAAGAAAGTGTGTTTACTTTACTTATGATTGATTTGTAAAGCTCTTTCATAATGTAGAGGATACTGTTATTTACTTATGTTATTCCCCATTTCAGATGCACGATGTTGCAATGAAAGTTTATTCAGAAAACAAGAGCAGTGAGAGTGCTGGTACCAGCGGGGTTGGGAATGGCCCAGGTGCACGAGCATATTCCGCTCTAGATCTCCGAGCTTCCGCATCAGGGAGGTCCAACCTGGCGGCCTTACTAAGAGCTGAAGCGGTCAGGAGAAGGTTTGAAATGGAAGCAGCGTCACGGTTAGCGGAACAACGTCGACGCAATGAGATGAGGCTCAGAGACCGCCAGCTCCGCTCCAAACCTGCTTGGCATCTTGTTAAAAACAAGTTAGTTTACAACATTAACATGTAAGATCATCCACACTACCAAATGATGCCAATTGATATTCAAAATCCGGTTTGTCGCTCCATCCTTGTCTTGACTGTTTTTCAAAATTTCCTGTTTCAATTTTGTTTATTTTTTGTAATGCGCATCACTATTTAAAACGCGAAATTAATTATCCAAGTCTCGTGATTTTTGGAATGTTTTCTACCTATATTATCCATATAGACACCTAAAATCAGATTTTACCAATTCGTCTTTTCCCATCCGTGGCTTTCGTAAGAAGGTAGGATGGGTGCGGCTTCTTATGATATATTAGATAAATATACTCGTATCATAGCGAGGAAGTTATCATTTTGTTTTATTTAATTAACTACATAAATACAATTTTATTTAGCTATACGAAACTTTATATTTGAGTGTTGATGCATGTATTATTTTCTAGTCATGAAGAGGATATTGCAATGAGGCTTCAAACTCGGCGCGATGAAGAGAGAATGAGACGAGAGGAGTTCCTTCACGAGATGGAGTTGATGTACGGAAGGGTGCAGCAGCAGCCGATGCTCTTCGAGAGGTACTATGCACCACGGTCATTGTCGGCCCCTCTAGACACACTACAACTGTCACCTAGGAAGTCGACGAAGAAACGCAGCTCGAGAAACAAATCGTATCATTACAACAGCCCCACTCGATCCCGCAAAGTATCAATTAACGACACAGCCGAAACATACACAGGGGATGTGACAGAGTTCCTCAACAGAATCGATATTGATGATAAATACTCGGACTCAGAAACTGTGACCGATAGGCATTAAAAAAAGAGATTTTTTAAATTTTATTTGTCTATGCATTGACTATATTTTCACTAGTGCACTGTAGATGTTAAAATATCTATTTAAATAATAAATGTTCAACAAAATCACTTTGGGCGTTAAAATATTTATTTACCAATCTCTTAAAATATTGCTAGTATGTCATCATCATCTGCGTAGCCTTTTCCCAACTATGTTAGGGTCGGCTTTCAGTCAAACCAGATGCAGCTGGATATCAGTATTTTACATAGAGCGACTGCCTGTCGGACCTCCACAACCCAGTAACTGGGCAATACGATACCCCATGGTAAGACTGGTTGTCAGACTGATGGGCTTCTGACTAACAGTAACAACTGTCAAAGTTCTACAAATCACAGCCGGGACCAACGGCTTTACGTGCTTTCCGAGGCACGGAGGAAACTCGTTATGACAGATGGTCACCCATCCACAGACCAACCTCGGCAAGTGTGCGGCTGTAATTGTTTTGCCACGAGCTCCTCAAAAATATTGCTAGATGTATGTACATAAATAAAACTACAATAAGAACTACTAATACAATTATCACAACAGTAAGTTTGAATTAGACTAGATTATCTAGAATCCACTTGAGGAAGTGTGAGACGGACGAATAAACTCCTGGCTTCTTTATTCCGCAAATGGTGGGTCCGAAGGAAACAACTCCAACTAAGTAGCTCTTGGGACCCTCAGGTGTATCAAATACCTGGAAAAAATACGAAACTGTTATAATTAATGATATTCGATTACATAAACTTTAGATGTGAGGGTCAGATCAGGTACCTAGTATTCGCGTCAATGAAAATGATGAGCTGAAAGGAGTTTAAGGATCGTAGTATTTGTTTGGTTGTTGTTACTGTTAGTTTAGTAGTGAGAGGTGGCCCAGTGGTATCGGTCCCGACTTACGAGTTGTTGGTAGTGGGTTGGAACCCCGCCAGGCGCATACATGGTGTAATTTATTTCATCACCATTGCTCTCAAAACGGTGAAGGAAAACATCGTGAGGAAACCGGCATGTCCTAGAACCAAAAATTCGAAGACATGTGACATCTACCAACTCGCAGTTTTTGGATTATGGCCCACTCCCTCTCACAGAGAGGAGGCCTGTGTCCCAGCAGTGGGAACATTATAGGCTGATGATGATGATGACTGTTAGTTAGTTTTATACGAGTACCTACATGGGAAAAAAGCATTTTTATATCTTGGTATAATCGTCATCAACATCAAATAATTCCTCCCGCCCAGACTGGGACGTGCGGGACTATCAGACTCGAACTGACTAAAATCCACGGTGATCCTTCAATAGCCCTTTACGTTCCAGGGTCACCGGTTACCTGGTGAGACAGTCCCGCGACCCCGGCAGGCTTTGGCCCTCTAAGCGGGGCCCTGTCAGATTGCTGACAGCTCTTTGAGGCGCGCGGGACACAAGACGCGTCGTCGACCCCGGCATGGTCCATGATCGGACGGCAAGTTACCCATTACTCGCCCGCATGTCCATGGGGAAAAAGCATGAGGTACTTAATGTTTTTTTAGTGAACTCCGTCCTGTTATGGTCGACCGATAAATTGAAGTTGGGTAAAGACGGTCTTTTTCTTCATTTCTAACAAGCCCAGAAAAAAAACAATTCATTAACCAAAATAGAATTTGGACAGAAAAGAAACCGTTTATGAGGAAATACTAAAGGTCAGTCACTAATTCGTCACCACATTTAGACAAATCTCTATCACAATTTAGTCAAATTGCTGTAATAAATCAATAAGCTGCAATAGGCTAGATTGGCGTAGGTTTTACCTATATTGTTTATTATTCTACAACACATTGATAAATTTCAGTGAAATATCTCAGTATTGTATCAACGTGACAAATTGAAATATTATACTTAGGTACCACATTGTCAAGGTTAGATTTACTTATTTAATGTGTATTGTTTTAGCAGTCTTTTTTTTGCCGTAATTTTAATGAGGATATCTACGAATCTACGATCTTACGATCGTTACCATTCTTACATACTCCTTGCGCCTCATCCACATTCATACATTATCATACAAGGCTTGTATGATAATGTATCAATCAAATAATCAACGTGCTTGTATTACAAGCACGTTGATTACGAGTACTACGGTACTCGCAATCAGCGCATTGCTTGTACACCTGAACTTTCTGAAGTACAGCTTGGCAAAATTAGTAGAAAACCGGAAGTCGCCACTGTGCCCTCCTCGCTCGCCAGCACTTTGACTGTTTTTTTTTTTTTTTCACTTTTTACGTTAGTTTTATGGCATAATAATAAATCTAACAAACCTGCGTTCTATGTTTACATCAAATATCAAAGATTTTAAAACGTTGTCAGTAAACAAAAAGATTAGTTCCGTTTCAAGACGTTCTGGCCAAGCTGTACTTCACCAAAGGCCAATGTAGGTCTTCCTAGGGTGTCCTCTCCCGGCCTTAACTGTCTCATCTGTTTACAGTCACTCTTTTAACACATACTTAATCAAACCACTCTTTTCAATAAATTCTTGTCTACATCTTCTTTTAATTCAACACGAAAGGAAGAACACAAAGAAGTAAGAGGATTATAAATTACCTTCATGAGCGGCCCTCCCGAATCACCTCCGCATGCATCCTTATTGTGTTCTGCGCCTGCGCAGATTTCTGAATCAGCCAATTTGAAACCCTTGCCGAAAGAGTCGCACAACACGGGAGCTACTACTGGAATCTAGATTTTTGACAACAACAGGAAATATTTCATTAGATGAAGTTGATTGTAAGGACAAATTAATTTGGCATGCCTATAATAAATTGCCCATTTTAAAAATATATAAAATTGAAGAGCCTTTTTGTATTAATGCACATGAAGATGATGGTTTGTCTGTGTGTATGTTTGGTTGATTGAGATAATCTCCAATTTTGACTGGACATCAATGGCAAATAGCTGATGTTATTAACAATAACTTGCCTTATTTTATATTAAAACTACTAACCGTCACCACACAGGCGATGTAGCGAGCATCAGACTCAATGTTTTTGAAAATGATACAGAACGATGGGATTCAAATAAATGAAACCATTACTCACACCGACAAATTGCAGGACATTAGCACGTTCCTCAGTGGTCATGTTCATCTTTCCCCAGCCGGCTACCGTCATCTGGTCACCAATGCGAAGGTTTTCCAGCTGCTCCGTTGTACGCGGCAGGCAGATGGGCATCACGTAATCTTTGGACAGTCATCTTAGTTTCAGATAATAGGCATGATAGCAGCATCAATAAGTTAATTGTAATGAAGTCCACTAGTTAGGGCATTGAAAAGTAATGGACACTTACCTTTTTCGTTTCTTTTTTTTAATAAAGATATAGATAACACTGGGGAGTGACTCGCGTGACGTCATAACTATGTAAAATTGTAAAACATCATGGAGTGACGTATATTGTAAAGTTCAAGCGAGAAGTCAAAAGCGGCATTATCATCGTCAATATTATGGCTTACGTAACAAAATAAAAAATGCAGGTGCAATATTTTTTGTGCATTTATCTTCTGCTTTTTTATGCTATGTAGCGTCTGAGCCCTTGTCTGCTCTCCGCTTTCATGGAGGCCAACTTCGTAATAAGACATGCACGTGACACGCTGCAAAAACAAAATTCAGATACGACTCTAGTTACCATTCAGGGCGACAGGCTTGTCTAATTCAATGATGGCGAGGTCATTGTGGAATGCAGGCTTGTTGAAAGATGGGTGGCTGGTGATTTTCTTAATGGTCCGGTCCTGCACGACAGGGGCGCACACTTTCAGCTCGCAATCAGGATTTGTTCGAGTGTCATGCTCGCCCATGCGGATTTTGGTTCTGTTGGATATAATCAAACAGTGAATCGTCCTGTCAGCGAAATGTCTGTTGAAAGAATCTGTCGATGGAACGGACAAAGCGTTCCTATATGAAAATGGGTCTTGTCTTGACAGACGGGCAGACAGACAGACAGACAGACAGGCGGACGGCCAACAAAATTCGACAACACGGTTGTTGCAGTGACATATGACCGATCGACTGCTGCGTGTTCAACCCCCGCACGTAATGGTGACGTATGATGGTGATTGATATTTATGATACTTTGTGGTCAAAGTTTTCCTACAATGGTTCCGTTAGTTCTTTTGGGGTACAGACCCTAAAAATTAATCGTTTTGATTCATCATTTTATAGAATCTGCAACCAAAACTAGATAAAAACTCTGTGTATAAATTATGGAAACCTGGCTATCCTTGAAATTTTGACCTTTTGAATGTGTTATTGGTATTCAAAACAAGATTTAGAACTAAAGTACTTACAAAACATATCCATAGTCAGATTTCTGCACGCAATGCGCGGCGGTGACCACGTGTCGGTCGGTGACCAGTGCACCTCCGCACATCCAGTCGACCTCATCGTCCTCTAAAACATTGACCGGTCATTAACACACATAATTACTTGGTCCTTACGTAACTAACATCAATTTTATGTACCTAAGTATATTTCTTATTGCTTAACATTTATTTATTAGCACGTTATTATCTTATAAAGATATGTAGCAGGAAATCGTTTCTAATGAAGAGGGAAAGGAAAGCCCATGAGACGCACACTAGTACCTACCAACAATGTGCGATAACTGATGCCAATAAACTAGTGGGCTTGAAATGGAGGGAAGTGGAAACGTATTTTTTAACCGACTTCAAACCGACTCAAATTTTATAGGCCCACACATCGTTTTTCGCAAATTTTATGAAGTAATTTAAGTATCTGCGTATGGCAATCATCATCTCATGTAGCTGAGCTGATGATGGAAGGTACAACGTAAGGAATTGGCATCGACTGATTTGGTAAATTATGTTTGTGTTCGCATATCTCCGGAACTACAAGTCCGATTTAAGTAATTCTTTTTTTGTTGTACTAGGTATTGTTCAACTTAGGGAATACTGCAAGTTTCATCAAAATCGGTTCAGTAGTTTTCGAGATAGGGAATGAATGTAAGAGATTTTTAACGATGTTATTACCGGTGTTACGGATCACAAAATTCTAGTGCTCATGTAAGAAAATGATGTACTTACTCGTATTTGACAAGAATTGTGGTTGAATATTTAAACTAAAAAGAGTAAAATACTTAAAAACTTTTTCAAAAAAAATGTAACCGCCTTCAAAAACAACCACAAAAAAGGGTAAAATAACCTTCAAAACTTTTCTTTCGGAAGTCGGTGGCAAAAAAGACAACGAAATTAATAAAAAAAGTCACCGACTTCCGAAAGAAAAGTTTTGAAGGTTATTTTACCCTTTTTTGTGGTTGTTTTTGAAGGCGGTTTCATTTTTTTTGAAAAAGTTTTTCCTACTCCTCCACTATACTTTTCTGATTAATTTCGTTGCAGGATTCAAGACAGGTAAATTCATTCTCCGGGACACGTCGAGCTTCATTGTCTTTGGGCTTTTCTGGTGGTTGACAAAGACAAAATTGACAGACTACAGACTTGGGAATAGTGTGGTGGGTTTGTCCTAATTAAAAAAAACCGGCCAAGTGCGAGTCGGACTCGCCCATAAAGGGTTCCGTAGCAGCAAGTATCATAATATAAAAGTTCTTGTAGTTGGTTGTAACTTTGAAAGGTAAATTGCGGTTTACGATTTATGACGATAAAAAAAAAACTAATTACTCGATCACGTTCAAACCAATTTTCAATTGAAGTTTACATAGTAATGTACATCATATGTTTTTTTAGTTTTATCATTCTCTTATTTTAGAAGTTACAGTACCCCCCCCCGGGTACACACATTTTACCACTTTGGAAGCGTTTCTCGCGCAAACCGTTCTGTTTAGAAAAAAATGATGTTAGTAACCTCTATCTCATTTTTTAAGGCCTATTCATAGATACCCCACACGTATGGGTCAGGCGAAAAAAAAGTTTTGAGTTTCAATTCTAAGGACGGGGGGTACCCCCAAAGGAGATGGAAAGTTCAAGTATGTGCAAAAATTCAGACGACTATAGAAATGGGACCTAGCACTGTATAACGCTGAATAGCTCAATATTAATATTTCACATAAAAAAAGTTTCTAAAACTTGTTATATCTTCTAATCATGATAAAAAAACGTGAACCCCTACCATTAAAAGTACTACAAAAATTGCAAATATTGATATTGCTATAAACTTTTACTTAGGCGTTTACTTTTATGTATCTGCGATTGTATTTATTTATTGATGACCACATTTGTGACCCACTCAGATTAATTAAACATCTTCAAACTACTTACCAAATAATGTGATACGTGCTTAAACTTAAAATAAAGACAGTTTTCACAGACGATATAAGTAGGTAAGTAGTTGTGTGTAATGATAAACAAACGATATCGTTTACTTGATTTACATAGTTGAATACAGTATACCTAAACCTGTTTGGAAGAACTAATCTATCTAATAATGATAACCACATTCATAATATTATGTTAGTTATATCGGTAAAGTCAAATAAACGAGCTGGGCGCTTTCATTTTGCATAACATGTTAATTGATTATTCCTTTCTGAACTCGTTGTTGAACCCTCTAATTAGCTAAGGATACATTTAACAATTTCGAAATGAAACAAGAAAAATAGGAAATACTATATTTATTCGTTAATCTGTGATTCTTATAAATAAAGTCTGAAAGAATACGAAGCGACGGACTGTGTTTAAATGTCATTTTATTACGTGATGATGGAAATCTGGGTGTGATGTTGTTAATTTCTGCAACTTTGAACTGTTTCTTTCCACTACATGGCGATGGCCTTGCAATGTTCTCACAGAACAACCACAAGTTAAGCACTCCGTTGAATAGCCGAATAAACGAATTTCACCAGTTGCTCCTGAATGCAGCAGTTCATAACAAGGATGACAATGTTGGCTGAAAGATCGGCCTGTGCGGTTATAATTATTTAGCCACGAGCTCCTCTCGAGTGTATATATGACGCCGCAGTCTTCGCGTGGATATACCACAGTTTATGCATTGCATGATTCACTGTATACAAGTCAAGTCCGAGTCGAGAAGCGAGAGGTCGGTAGGTTTGCAAGCAGGAAGTCCAATAAACAAGCGGGAGTCAAGGAAAAGCAAAATGAAAGAATCACAACGAACAATATTAATAAGCAGAGCGCAGAGCGTTCAAACGACGTCTGACGTTTGTTTTTTTCTTAAAGATGGGATTGGACTCAAAGTGTCACAGAAGCGATAAAAGAATCGATTGAAATCGTTAGAAAGTAGTATCGATCATACTTCAGTTATTTTATTTTTTCTCCCACTCCAGCTGGTGTAGCATGGCGCCGTAGAAAGGGGTTTTGTCGACGCAAGAATAGGCAAAATGACAGAACGTAGAAATATTTTTAGCGTTTTAAGCATGGTAATGTAAAAAATACGGAAAATAAACGTTCTTATCTTCAATAGTGTACGAATGGTGTCATATTTGTGCAAAAAAAAACAGTCGATTTGTGTAGAAATAACGATGAAATAACTTTGTCTTTTCTTGGTAGAATAGAGATAGAATCGCCATGCTACGCGTGCTGGGCAATATTCTCTTTCCACTCCTACCTTTCACGATGTTGGGCGTCTTCCTTCCAGTTCAGACGGAACCTGTCCAGTTAATATTATTCTGCACAAAATATGAACTAAGATTAAACTAAGAAGCTCATTCCGAAGCTTTTAAGGAAAATAATAAAGTTGAGTTTAGTGGACGAATCACTTTAAAACAATCTGATTTTCCGAATCAAAACGCATGAAAACACAATAAAGAGCAACGAAACGACTCTGAATCTATCGATTCCCGCCAAATACTGTTTCAACGCCAATTCTTAATTTCAGAAAACAAATCGTTTTAAATCACATTAGTAAAAATCGATTAAATACAGTTTCATTTTAACAATCTGGAAAAGCGATAATACCCTTCCCTAGTTTTCATTATTTCATCGTGACGGGACCAAGTCATCATGTCAGTAAAAAATGAGCGAAAAGCAATTCAGATACTTTTTTATGTTTAACATTTTATATAAGTCTTAGGAAATTATTAAACATTAAACAATTCATTAATGAATTTTCAAATACTACGAGTTAAAATGAAATTCTTATAGGCGACTGGGGCACTCATTTAGCCATCTCCTTTAGTTTTTGTTTTATTTTTGTGTGAAAATCCTAATGCGGTTTACATAATACATCTACTTACCAAGTTTCAACAGGATAACTGTTATACTTTCGTCAAAAAGGGCTGTGACATGGGACGGACAGACAGACAGACAGACAGACATGACGAATCTATAAGGGTTCCGGTTTTTGCCATTTGGCTACGGAACCCTAAAAAGGCTAGTGGGTAGGTAACATTAATTTATACTTAACTTGCAAAATGTAGTTATTTTGTTGAAGCGACGACAATCTCCGATGCCTTAACGGCTTTGTTACCTAGGCGATCGCTATCTATGTCGAGACTGCAGGCCCTGAGGTTCGTTCACAGATTTATCTAATATCTTTAAACGAGCAATTCTTGTATATTTATTTATTTATATATTTATATATAATCAGGATCTCGAAAACGGCTCCAAGGATTTTCATGAAAGTTACAGATTAGGGGTTTTTCGGCTCAAGGAATCGATTTATCCCAGGTTATAGGTCCCAGGTTCGAGAAAAGCTCGGTTCCCAAGATATAGACATTTTAAAAACCGAGCGAAGCTCGGTCAACCAGATATTTTTGATTTTGTAAAAATCAATATACCACGTCGTGAATTTTTAAAGCATTGTATCTTCTTCAATTTTTATTTGCGTTACACAAAAAACTGGTCTAATATTTTGAGATAATCTAACTGACATGACTGGCTAATTAAATTTATCAGGGTAATAACCTATTTTAAGAAATCGAATACATTGTTTTTTCAGTAATTAATTGACCTATGGCTGTAATGTAATCATGAGAGATACTTTTAAAATTCAGAAAACCTATGATGTAATGTCGTTAATGATGTCAGATGCAGAATTGCTTTGTCACATGCTCTGTGAATCCAATTTCTATTAATCATAAATTCGAGTTAATCGTTGTGTCAAATTAATAGTTATCTAGAATAATAATAAAACTCACGTCATTTATGCTGTTTTCCAAGACTAACGTGACAAAGGAATAAATTAATAAGATAAGGACTAAATAAATAAGTGGCTCTTTTGTTCGTTTTACCTAATTGTAGGTGTTATGTATATGCGGACAAATCATTATGTCTAGAACGGTTTCGCTTTTGAATATAGTCAGTCCTCCTTCCGAGCGGCGTTTCAAAGTAAATGAGCCATCGGCTCAGGACATGTTAAAGGGCACAAGTATTAATGCAAGCCCAGATGAAATCCCTGTTTATTTGCTCTCACGGTGGAGAAAGTAAGATGAAGATTAGGCTCAGGACCAAAATACCCCTAAATCTTTTCAAAAAACAACTTGTTATCAGAAAGATTTGAAATAAGTTGTTTTTTTGAGAAAGATTTAGGGATGTATCACACCGCCAACTTCAAAATTCTGGGCTGTTAGTGAGAATGTTTCATGGGAAAACAAATAGTTGGACAACTGTGGACCTGTCGACCATGAGACAAATGGGGCAGCTAAGTACTAAATTATGCATAATCAAAGGTAAAGTAAGCAACTGACCAACGTATCCGAGTCGAGCGATCCAGGGAAACTGGCCCAGTGCTGCGTTGAGACCACCGATGATACGGTCGGCAGCACTGTCTCCGCAATCGAAGACATCCAGCTTGGCCCATGCTGGGTGCTTCGCTACCTCTTCCGCTGTTAAGGTTTTGTCATCTGTGCAAATCAGAAAATGTTAACGCTTTGTCAAACAGTGAAAATATTATGCCGTCACGTTAAACGTCAGCGGTAGCGTGGCGTGTTTTATGTGACGACTTAGAAATACTTTCATAGTAAGTTAGCACGCCAAGGACACGCCACGCCAGCGTCACGCCCCGCCAAGTCGGTGTTCGGTGGGTTTGTCCTTCGTCATCAATAAACTTATAGAAGTTAGACCGTTTTCCTGAAAATCTGTGCATTTAGGATTATCCCAGTATAGAACCAATTATTTTAACAGACGATCGTTCCACGGCTGTTTACGGTTATGATATATGATAATATGACGCACATTTCCCAATAGTTTTTTTTTGTGCGTCATGAGTGTCAGATTATTTATCAAGCGATTCTTTCTTACTACTTTCCTCCTAATGAATTAGGAGATTTCATTAGGAATTCCTAAATTATCAAAATATACATAGGTATCAGAGTAGGGGAAAGGTGTACGAGATGATTCCCTTAAGGGGGATGCTCCAACCAGCCCGCGAAATTCAAATTTTTTTACGTTTTTTGCAATTTGCAGGCCAGTGACATGTTGTAACTTTATAAATATTTGTGTTGCGCAAATAACAAGTATAATTTTAAATATAAAAAATATCAAAAAACTCGCTCCATCAGCTCTCACATAGAAAAGGTGCATCATGTTAAAATCTCCGAAATCTAACTACGATGCACCTTTTCTATGTGAGAGCTGATGGAGCGACTTTTTTGATATTTTTTATATTTAAAATTATACTTGTTTTTTGCGCAACACAAATATTTATAAAGTTACAACATGTCACTGGCCTGCAAATTGCAAAAAACGTAAAAAAATTTGAATTTCGCGGGCTACATCGAAGCAATCACCTTAAGGGAGATTCCTTGTAGATCAAATGATATTCTACTTAGCGCGAATGTAAATACGTATATACATAGTAAATTTATCTATCTTATTGTTGGCATACACAACATTTTAATTTTTTAGATGCTATACTATTAAAAAAACACATTTTTAAAACGTTGTCAAAGGATCATCTTGTACACCCCGGTGTCCAAGATGATCCTTGCGGTAGGGGCAAGATGATCCCAGGATCCAGGAAGAGAATAACCTAAATAAAACCATAATCTGGGTTTATTTTTTCACCTATATTTGATTGTACTGACAGCCACCTTATTTTTGACTTTAGCTCGCGTTTTTAGTAATAATACAGGCAACCCGAACTGTTTACTTGCTGTGCTTTATGGCATGCCACTTTTAACAGCATCCAGTGCTTTGATCATGGAGTCTTCCGACCACAATCCGCGTTTAGTTTTTTTTTTTTTTTATAATCACGAGGCATCTAAAGTCTTCAACCAAAAATATATAAACTTTAACAAAATAACATACTTATGGTTAAAATATCCCCGTAATAGTAGGTTTGTTACCGGTGTACAAGAAGATCCGTGGGGATCATCTTGTACACCGGTAACATAATCATCTTGCCCCAACATAAACTTTTTTATTTAATGTTCAATAACTTAAACTATGTGCTTTCAACTGTTACCATGCTATTAAAAAAACAAAATAGAGCAATATTCAAAGCTAACTAATACCACAGCCTAGTAATAAAGTACCTAGAACAAATTAGATATAAACTTCAACTCACCCTTACCTTAGATCAAAGTCACGGAATATTTGTTTTTTTTCTAAAAAAAAATAATTATCACTCTCGACACCACATGCCACTACTTTTGACTGAGGCGGGGGAATATCGGGGACTACGTTTTACCATTAAAAACAACTAGATGACGCTGGTGGGTTCGTAGCAATATCAAAGGATCATCTTCCCTCAACGGATCATCTCGTACACCTTTCCCCTACATTACATAAATTATATTGCGTTGTAGGTACATAATTTTAGATGCTTCGGTTTTAATTTTCAGTTAAAAACGTGATGAAATGAATCATGAAAGTGTAATGGCAACGACTTTATCGTTGTGTAATGCGTATGAAAAGTAATTCAGGGGGTTGTATAGAGATTTTAAGCGACCAGGATTTCGAAGCTCCTATCGTACACTGGGCAACGCAAGCGTCCGATCCGATTTTCTTTCTGATACGACATTGATATCCAGGTGACTATCGCAATACAAATCCATAGAGGTTTGTACGCACGTCGTGTCAATGGATACCCGAAGTCGAAGGCATCGGAGACTTGCATCGCTATACGGCTATATTACTATTATGCTACTGCTTTAATAGGCAGGCAACTTTCGTGTTATTTCGGGTCAGCGGCAGCGCAACAAGTAAACGGGATAAAATATTTGGGTTGTTGTAAATTTGCCAGAAAGTTAATTCGCCACGAAAAAAAGTATGTGTAAATTAGCCACAGTTTTTGTTTTTTGAATTTTGTTTAGTGTTTTGCCTTATTTCTTTTTTCTGCACGGATAGCAGAACAATTAAATAATCAAATCCAGCACAAAACTACAGAAAACGATGACACAATGTGGAATCTGAACAGAAATTACTAGGAGAACAGGATTATGGAGGTGTTGGTGCCGCCATCTAGAGTATAAATTATGTGAAATATGTGGCAAATTTACAATAACAAACTCAAGCTGTGACGAATTAACTTTCAATGTATGAGGTTTAAAAAACTGTGGCAAATTAACTTTGCGGCAAATGTACTTACCACCAACAATGTTTCAGTTAAGTAAGCCATTGTCTCTTTCAACAGTCACTGGATAAATTCAATCATCCTTCTATAGGTCGCTAAAAAGCTCTATAAGTACAGGATGTATTTTTGTACCCAAGTATTAGGAATGAGGTTCCACCCTTTCTTTTTCTGTTTATAGTGGCTTTAAACGCATCGCTTTACTGAGCCTTAAAAGATACGCGCTGAATATAAGAGGGGTCTTCAGCTCAAAAAATCCTCGACTCCTCGTTCATAATGCTTGGGTATGGAAATACATCCAAAACCCACTTTTAATTGGTCTGTGAGGAAGGAACCTATAGTAATTGTTCCTAAGTGCGAGCCACTGTAGCCAAGTAGTGTGACCTGTGAAGCCAGTCATAATTTGATTCATAATTTGTATGAAAATGAAACGCCTTTGTTTAGAATCTAGATACGATAAAAAAAAAAACCGGCCAAGTGCATGTCGGGCCACGCACAGTGTAGGGTTCCGTAGTTGCCCAACAAAATACTTATGCGAACTAACTAAACTGATTCGCTGAATTTAATTTTAAAAAGAAGAATTTTCAAAATCGGTCCAGGAGTCTTTGAGAAATCGGGGACAATACATAAAAAAAAAGATTACGACGAATTTAGAACCTCCTCCTTTTTTTGAAGTTATTTAAAAATAGTTGACGATAAAAACCTACCTATCCCCAAAAAACATACCTATAAAAGCTGTAAAAATAAAGTTGACAAACTTACATTTGCAGTTGAAAAGCATGTTCTCCGATACATTTTGTTTAAGAAAATATGATATCCAAGTACATTTTATAAGTTGGTGGACTATTACTCGTAAAGTTGTAAAGCCTACTCAGTCATGATAATTTTCTTTTAAATTTCGTTATATATACTACTATTGTGAATTTTTTCACACCCCCAAACATAACCGTTTAGCTGGTAGAGGGGGGGGACACTCGAGTCGAGCAAAATTTAGCACTTTAAAGCTTAATATTTCACAAACGAATTTTTTTATCAAAAAATTGTTAATGGAAACTCACATTATTTTTTAAAGACCTATTTATTGATACCCCACACTAAGGGGTACGCGAGAAAAAAAAAAAACATCCCCACTTTACGTGTACAGGAGGTACCCTAAAAAAAAATATTTTTTGAGATTTTATTTTACCACTTTTTCGGCACAACAAATCCGTATATTTACACCAAATTACAGCTCTCTAGTACTGTGCGTCTCTGAGCTAAACTGCGGACAGACGGACGGACGGACGGACGGACGGACGGACGGACGGACATAGCGAAACTATAAGGGTTCCTTGTTGACTACGGAACCCTAAAAACTTCCTTATTAAATGTCATGATAATAAGCAAAAAGTGTCGTGTTTAGTATTAACTAATTATTCATTCAATGAATGTGTCATTATTACAATATTTTCTTTAAAGCCTTGTAATTTATTTTTATGAGTTATTTGAATAAAGGTGCGTCTAAACGTGCAATTTTTTATTGCAATTTGTGCGTAAGACATTTCCAGCCAGCTCAAAAACGTTTTCAATGATTCTGGCCATCAAAACATTTTAATGTACCTATGTAGTGTATCTCGGCAAAATGTCTGAACTAGAATGGATAACGTATAAGTACGTTTTATCCCACGACCAGACCAAAAATGTGTGGCTATATGGCCAGGTCACACTCAAAATAGCCCAGCAATTGCAGCTAGATTATGCAATATTATTAAATAGCCCAGCAATTGCAAATAGATTATGCAATATAATAATATTGCATAATCTAGCTGCAATTGCTGGGCTATTTTGAGTGTGACCTGGCCATATAGCCACACATTTTTACAATATTTTCTGTGTGTCATTATTACAATATTTTCTTTAAAGCCTTGTAATTTATTTTTATGAGTTATTTGAATAAAGGTGCGTCTAAACGTGCAATTTTTTATTGCAATTTGTGCGTAAGACATTTCCAGCCAGCTCAAAAACATTTTCAATGATTCTGGCCATCAAAACATTTTAATGTAGGTATGTAGTATATCTCGGCAAAATGTCTGAACTAGAATGGCGTATAAGTACGTTTTATCCCACGACCAGACCAAAAATGTGTGGCTATATGGCCAGGTCACACTCAAAATAGCCATTGCAGCTAGATTATGCAATATAATAATATTGCATAATCTAGCTGCAATTGCTGGCAATATTACCGACAATAACCTATATTGCAGCCTTACATTGCAGTACATAATATTTCCCGTTTAGGCGCACTTTTAGAATTTAATAATCGTTAGGTAAACGATGTGTACATAACATTATAGGTATGTATATACAAGTATTACGTAGGATACATGGAATTTATGTGATAAATTATATCTGTTAGCTACATATCATGACGATCTTCGGGGGACGAACCTGATTCTAAAACAGACCACCAAATTTACCCACAATTCAATGAGTAATCTGAAGGAAGGAAATGACTAATGTGTTGAGATGGAAAATTGTTTAATTAACGTAAAGGACTTTATTTATTATGACGGCAGTTACTGTAGATGGTGGTTATGGAGTAGGTAACTCATTATTTAGGAAGGTTATCTTAGACAAAGTACCCATTATATTTTTAAATGTGTTCCCACACTACAGCTGATACAAAGCAAATGTAAAGCCTCTATACAAGCGAAAATGAAAATGAATTTTCATAGCTCTTTTTTGTTTCACATAAACTGCGAAATAATAAAAACACACGAATGAGAATCATAATAGGAACCTTTGTCATAATATCTTCGGAAATAGCTGTTAACAGTATTAATGAATTAGAAATAAATCGATTAACTCACCCGTAACGCCGTAATGTAACAGGATTGTAAACGCTAACACGAACCGCCATTCGAACGAAAACATGATTGGTGTTATCCGTATAATATTTCTATACAAATATTATGTTGACGAAGTTTGTTGTTTGAACAAACGTTCATGACTGCTTGGTTTGCGTTCCCAGTGTGCTGTTGATACGTGCAACGAGTGCACTGCAGCGTACAAACGATATTAGTTACGCGCGTGTTCTGCTTTACTCAGGGTAGCAACCATAAGGTGTTAGTTGCCGTATCACAGATTTTTATTATTATTGTCTCAGCCCATAGTTGCAGCACTCTTTCCACTTCTCACGGGTCTATCAAGAAGTGGTCCAAGTCATCTCGCCATTTTCATATCACAGACTGATACATTGCTATATTCTCCGAGATACCTTTCAATTGTTGGTGCTTCACTTCCCAACCAACTTGAAAAATTGTACGTTTTTAATAACCACCCCAATTGTATCAAGACTTGGTCATACACTGCAGAAACGTTATCAAAGCTAAATAGCCTTAATATAAGGGCGGTGAATTTGCTTTGTTACTAGTTCTTTTTTGTCATAACAAATTCACACCAAGAGAACAGAAAATTTCCCTATCATTTTCGCAACGATATGGTTCAATAATGTAATTTAATGAGAAAAACAAACATGTTCATTAACCTGGTTTTGTGCAGCTAAACAAGATTGTGTTTTCGCTTCGCCTAAGCCTATTTATGATGCTTTTTTTTCATGGTCATGCCTTGTATATAATTACCATTTAGGCTCAGAATCGTCTATTTTTGTTTGCAATAACTAGGTTATTTCTGTTTCCGACCGGTTCTTAGCCAAAGAATTCAGACTGGTGGCCTTAGCTTACGAAGAGTTTCAACTTTTTGCATAGACTTTCGATTAAGATTGACATGCCTGAGATTTAAGGCTGCATATTCTGAAAGTTGGCAACGTCGCAAAAAGCTGTCAAATAATTACAAGTTTTAATTAATTTGGCAAATTTTCTGTATGAAAACAAGAAATATCGCTCTGTAGTGCACTAAAAAAATGATATAGGAATGCAATTAAAACACTGAATTTGATGTTGTAACCGTTTCAGGTGCATAAAAGGCATTTGGAAAGCTTCCAAATGCTTTTTCTACATCTAAAACTATATATTCGGTGTTACGATATTAATTATTGCATTCCCTTATCAATTTTTTAGTGCACTACAGAGCCATATTTCTTATTTTCATACAGTAACAATGCTAAATTAATTAAAACTTGTTAATATTTGACAACCATTTGCGACGTTGCCAGCTTTCGGAATATACGCTCTTAAATTCTTTCTGGTCCATCCAATAAACGTTAATCAGTTCTAGATTAACCCATCTTAGGGACATCACACCATCAACCGGACCGAACACATATTTGCTAGGGGCTGTGCGTTTTCGGGTACAAACCCCCCCGAAATCTCAGACGTCTGAGTATTTGAAAACGAGAAAACCAAACTAATCCGACGAAGAATGCATATTTTCTAGCTCGCTATTCCATCTTAAGCTTCATTACCTTATTTATTAAAATAAAAGCGCAAAATATATTCCCCCCCCCGCGAGACGTCAACGTAGACGGACGTGTTTTTGATCTGCTCCGTGTTTTTAATAGTATAACTGTGTATAAAGTGCATAAATCGCCATAAAAACTGATAATCAACAACAATAAGTTACAAATGACAATTCGTGTGTGAAATCTTTGTGATTAATAAGCTGCAGTAGTTTTTTACAACAGTTTTAATAAAAAAACGAACAAAATCTTTCGAAAAAGTGACCATATTTCGGACTTTGACCTCATTAACCACACAAAGGATTTGGTTACCTCGCATAATTACCATCAACACTATACCGCGCCGACCAGTCACTAATTTCAACAACGTCATTAAGGAGTCCGTGGCGTAGCGGTGTAACCGTCGGTTTTCGAGGCAACGATAACCGCAAGTTCAAATCCGAGTCGTCAAGACGAAGACTTTTTGCCAATTACGAAATTTTGTATTTACATATTTTTCTTTATTTAAAAATATTATTGGATTTTTGCTATTTTTTGGAAACCTCGTCTAGAAAAATGATGCTAAGTCGATCCCCACCATCAACCCCCACTCCGTCTACATCACTTGCGGCGCCAATACCAACTCCGCTGCACCATAGCTCTTCGGAGCCAAACATTACGAAAAGTGATAATTCGGCCAGTAACGATTCCAGCTTTCCAAACATAACCCAGCGAAACAAGCGCAAATGTTCCGAGTCAAGGATAAACCAGGATAACCAATTATCTATCTTCATGGAAGAAATAAAAAATATGTTCCTTGAATTCAAGGAGAGCCAAGAAAGGAAAATCGAAAAGTTGTGTGAATCTGTGGAAGAGATAAAAATTCAAAATTCTAAAATCCAGTCTACAGTTTCTTTCTTGTCACAGGACTATGATGACCTCAAAGGAAAAATTGAACATTTAGAAACACAGCTTGAATCCGAAAGAAAAAATAATCTAAAGAGTTTGCAAAATTTAGAGGACAAATTGGAACGTGTCGAGCGTGGAGCTAGATCATCCTGCGTTGAGATCAGGAATATTCCTATTAGAAAGTCAGAATCTAAAACTGAATTATTAAATACTGTTTTGAACATCGGCGCAACTGTTAATGTACCCATACAGCCATTCGAGATCAAGGACATTTTCCGTATAGGCACCAGGGATCCTGACAGCAGGAATATTATTGTGGACTTTACTAGCAATTTGTTAAAAGAAAAATTTATCGATATGTATAAAAAATATAACAGGGATAATAATAAATTGACAACCGAGCTTCTTAGAATTGTTGGACCAGTAAAACCAGTTTTTGTTTCGGAAAATCTTACCCCAAAGATGAAGCGCCTGTTTTTCTTGGCTCGTGATTTTGCCAATACAAATGAATACAGGTTTTGTTGGATAAAGAATGGTAAATTATACCTTCGAAAGGAGACAGGTGCCCCGCATTTGGTGATCAAAGATGAGTCTGATCTTTTGAAAATTAATCTGGATAAGTGACTAGGCTCCGCATGTCTATTTCTCCTCTCTAAAGTCATGGTATTTTATTTTTTGTTATTGTATTTTGTTATTTTATTTTGTTGTCAAACCGATTATTATCCCACCAAACATAAACCTGATATTTTATGTAGTTATAGCTCGATCTGTTTTATATTCGTAATTTGTTCCCGTTTACTGTTTTATGGAACAGTCATTGTAACCCTTAAAACAAAAATTTCATATCACAAACATATACTAATTCCACACTCACTCACGAATACACACATACACACATACTTCTCCACTCTTACTATAAGCAACATTTTACCTAAAAAGCCTCTTCACACAGTCCCGATCATAATAATATTGTCATGTCTCTCTCTGTCTCTCTCGCCAAGAATGATTTTCCTTTTCTATGCAATGAGTCACACCAAAATGGATAAATTGTCAGCCATTGGTCTTAAATATGGATGATAACGACAGAATTACAAATGACATGGATCTATTGTCAGCGTCATCATCATACCATTGCTCCCCAGAGAAAGTGGACTCATATTTGAAAAATGTTAAAAATAGTTTTAAAGTACTCCATATCAATATAAGAAGCATAGGGAACAGTGTTAATTTCAACAACCTTCTCATATTGTTGCATCGTATTCAGGTGCAATTTGATATAATAGTGTTGTCCGAATGCTGGCTACGAAAATGTCCGGTTATACCTTCAATACCTGGTTTTGTAAGTTCGTTTTCGGATCACTTTAACCAAAATGATGGCGTTGTTGTATACGCCAAACAGGACTTAAAACTTACAATAGAAAAACCAACGCTCGATGACGCTAATTGCCTGGTTGTGAAAATAAAAAATGAGATAGCAGTTGTAGCAGTATACCGGTCACCTTCAAATCATAACATTCAAAATTTTATCACTAGTTTAGATTCAACCCTTAAGTCGTTAAATACTTTTAGAACAATTATGTTAATAGGAGACATTAATATAAATATAGCTCCAAATTGTGATGATCTAAATTCTGACATCTATCTTAACACTGTTGCATCACATGGTATGCTTCCTGCACATCTTTTACCTACGCGCATCGATAGCTGCCTAGACCATATAATGATTAAATCTTATAAACCATCAATATCCTTGGTTCTTGACTCTCTAATTACCGATCATGCTCCAGTAATAGCCTTTTGTAATATTAGTTTAGACACCCAAAAATCCCAGACAAAAACGAAACGTGTCGATATAGATGCTTGTCTGAACATATTAAATAATACTGACTTTTCTGCCGTTATGAGCTGTTATGATGCTGACAATGCTGCCTCTAACTTAGTCAATATTATCTCTTCTGTCGTAGCCAAAAATTGTCAAAATACGGTTATCCCGAGCAAGAAACGAATTATAAAACCATGGATCACACCTGGACTTCTAAAATGTATCAGAAATCGAGATAACCTCTACCGTAGAACGAAAAAAGACCCCAACAACGAGACTCCGAAGTTAATTTACGTCAGGTACAGGAATTTCTGTAACAACCTCCTGAAGAAATTAAAGCGTCAGTATGAACGTACAGAATTTGAAAAACACCGTAAAAACCCGAAGGCCACTTGGAATCTTATTAAAGTCATCTCAAATTTGACAACAAACAAAACTTCTGCCAGTGAGCTCTTGTCAATTGAAGACGACCCTCCACGTTCTGTTGATGCCGTTAATACATACTTCGCAGGTGTGGGAGAAAATCTGGCTTCCAAAATTGTGATTCCAGAGAATGATGATCGTTTTGATTCCTCTATCTGTGAAAATTCACTTCCACATCAAAACTCAATGGCCATTTTCCCCACAGATAATGAGGAAATTGACAGACTAATCCTTACCCTCAAACTAAATTGTGCTGTGGGCTGGGATGGCATCCCTGCGACTTTGATTAGTGCTGCCAGGAAAACTCTTGTCCCAATCATTTGCCATGTGTTCAACCTCGCCCTTTCATCTGGAGTCTTCCCTAAGGTCTTCAAAAGGGCCCTAGTACATCCAATTTACAAAAGTGGGGACAGAGGCAGTGTCAGTAACTACAGACCCATTTCTGTATTAACTATCCTATCCAAGCTCCTTGAAAAAATATTAAACAAAAGACTTCTCAACTATCTAAACGCAAATAATATACTTGCTAATAACCAATTTGGTTTCAGAAAAGGTAAAAGTACTGAAGATGCTGTCCTAGATTTATTGGATTCAGTAGCCCAAAATCTACACAATAAAGAAAAGACCATTGCCATTTTCCTAGATCTTTCGAAGGCCTTTGACACCGTCTCTGTCCCCCTTTTGCTAAGTAAACTGGAATTGATTGGTATTCGAGGTCTCGCACTTGAAATTTTCAAAAGCTATTTAAAGGACCGCTCACAGTTTGTCAAAATAGAAAATCTGACTAGTAACGAAATGTTTATAAACTTCGGAGTCCCGCAGGGTAGCGTACTTGGTCCTACCCTGTTTCTTATATACATCAACGATCTTTGCAAACTCCCCCTACTTAACTCCAAATTAATTTGTTACGCCGATGACACAGTCATACTGGTACGAGGCGGTGATTGGACTGAGGCTCGTCTATACGCAGAGTCAGCGCTACAGTCCACCATGAAGTGGCTAGCCCAAAATTTGCTTACCCTTAATTTAGACAAAACTTGGTTTGTCACATTTGGCCCGAGACTTAGATCACAGCCTACATCTGATTTCTCCCTCACAGCGCACAAATGCAAAACTGAAACGAACATTGCATGTGACTGTCTCAAAATCAGGCGTACGGATTCCATTAAATACCTCGGTATCCTGATTGACAGTGCAATGACATGGGTTGGGCAAATTAACACATTAGTATCTAGGGTTAGAAAGTTAATTTTCGTTTTTAAAAGCCTTAGAAGTTCAGCTGAGCTTTCTACCCTCAAAACCGTTTATTTTGCCCTTGCTCACTCTATCATCACGTACTGTATATCGGCCTGGGGTAACGCTGGAAAATGTCTCCTACTGCGTTTGGAGAGGGCACAGAGAGCTGTGCTAAAGGTTATGACACACAAGCCTATTCGTTTCCCAACAGACGAACTGTACGCCCTATGTAAAGTGCCATCAGTGAGGCACACCTTCGTACTAAATATAATACTACGTAAACATTCACAACTTTCCTTCGATCCTGACTTGACAAGAAAGAAACGTAGATCCGATAGAGTCTGCCAAACTTACTCATCTAAACTCCAATTAGTTCGACGACAATTCAAATTCTTTGCCCCTATGTTATATAACAGAGTTAATAACGCACTTAATATTTATCCACATGCTTATCAAGAATGTAAACGGCTCACTGGACAATGGTTATCCACTCTTACGTATGAAGAGCTAGAGGATTTAGTTAAATTTTAAAGTCTCACACAACTTCTTATCTTCAACAACACCCACAAACATAAACACACATACATACATACACACACACACACACGCGCACACACATGCACACACACACACACATGCACACACTCACCACGAAATACACGCACTAGAATTAAGGTATAGATGTAATGTATATTAGTAATGTCTGCATTATTATTAAAACTTATCACAATCTGGAACGGTGATATCATGTCTCTCTGGGAGGTGGGCGCTAATAGCCACGACACAGTTTCTGACTAATGTGGCTATTACCGAACACTATAAAATTTGTAACGATTGTTTTTGTTCCAATAAAGAATTTATTATTTATTATTATTATATTCGAGCTCACTTCGCTCGCTCTTGCATTCCCTAAACTTCTTAAAAGGACTCTGTTTTACCTACTAAATGAAGTACCTACTTCCATACATAACACCTTTCTCACCACCAAAGAATACTTTTAAAAAATGTAAGGCAGAAACTGCCGTGGATAGATGCCAGATGGGCATCATATGCTTACAGGCAGACTCAGGCTATAGCTGTATGACGTCTATTATTGAAATGAATAGATTCAGTTTTAGATGACTAGCTGTTACAAAAACATCCTGTTTCGAAAGAAGATGGAATTTAAATTAAACTAGGGTCATTATTTTTAACTACGCATAATAGCACAGTATTAATAGAAAATGAGATCAATCAACTATTAATTATCATCTATTTACTTGAAGACAATAGCTATCGCTACTTTGAGACTTCGTGTTACAAGTTTCGCTGCGTAATAAGTACTAAAATATTCTCGTATAAGAGCCAAAATCTGCCGGGGTCGCGGGACTAACGAATTACCGTGACCCCGGAACATTAAGGGCTATTAAAGGACACAGTGGATTTTAGTCAGTACGAGTCTGACAGTCCCTCCCGCCCTGCCCGGTGTGGGAGGACTCATTTGATGATTTTACCACGCTAAAAAAAAAAAGTACTAAAATACAAACGATTGCAGTCCGAAGTTATCATCTCTCAGGTACCGTGAGGTCCGAGTGCTCACCACCAGTAAAAAGATATCAAATCCTACTTGTTGACGCTTCTCCTGACCCAAGAGCTGGCTTTTACCTCATTCACTCTTCATTTAGTCCACATATAGTACAGCTACAGTCAGCTTCAGAGAAAACCCACATCCTTTGGTAGTGATGTAGGTATTTAACAAAAGGGGTGAGTTTTCTCTAAAGCTACATACATACATAAACTACCACCTTCTTCCCTTGGGCAGAAACTATTGAGCGCCACCTGCACCGCCCGCCGTAGTCTCTTGTTCAAATTTCCAGCTGTTAGCGTTGAGGAGGAGTTTTTCGGTGCTTTTTAATAGTTTTGTTTTATTTTATTTGATTGTTAATTTTGTTTGAAGCAATTAAATTACCTAAGATAAGTTAGATAAGTTAAGTTACTATGGGACAACGTATCTATCTATATCCACCGATGGTGAAATAATATGCAATTTTATGCAATAATACGAAAGCAAAATGTCACAATGTTGTGTTTACATTTTTACAACCTAAGTTTTTCCCATTACTTAGACATAAACGTAGCAAAACAAACAACTACGATCTACGAGAAGATACCTATTGTTACGTCATTAATAGCGAGAAAAGTATTTCGTTCAATTTAATATATTTAGGTAATTCCCTGGTTATTTTTTAGGCCGTACCCAAGGGGTGATACGGGACCATATTACACTAAGATTACGCTGTCCGTTTGCCTGTCTTTTTTATTTGAGAAAAACCCACCACACTATTCCCGAACCACTGCAACTTCTGAAAGCCAGAATCAACAGTGGAAACCACCAGAAAAGCGCCGAGACAATGAAGCTCAGCATTTCAGCAACGTGTCCCGGAGAATGAATTTACCTGTCTTGGATCCTGCAACGAAAAGAATAGTGGAGGAGTAAGAAAAAGATGTTTCATGAAACTTCGATGCCGCTTTGCTTTATCTCTTGCCGCTTTCAAAAAGTAATAAAATAAATCTTCCATTTATGAGATATGTATTCTTGCCGGTTTTATAGGTAGTATGGAACTCTCCGTGCTCGAGTCCCACTCGAACTTACCTGGTTATTTTTCCTCTTACGCAGTTTCCTCAAACTTTTCCCGAACATACGCATCCTACGTAACTTGTTCAAAGCTTTCTCCGTTATAAAAAGGTTCACCAACGTCATTAAACTTCTTTATTTGGATTAGTCAATAGAGGATACATTTAAAATACCGTTATTTGAACCACCTTCCTCCTTTTTGACGTAAAAATATGAACGGCAATAAAAAACTTCTCGATTAGCGTTTCTCGAGCTTCAACTTGACGTCAATTCTTATATTTATGACGGAAAAGAGCGTGTTTGAAATCGACGACAACCATAATACTCTATTACCAATCTCGGAGCATGACCCATGGCCATGATAACTTCCTGGTTGGATACAATTCTATAAACCACAAAAATGCTTTCTTAGACTCCTGACCGCATCGTTTGTAACTTTTTATTCATAGAAAAACCTACCTAATAGTATACCAATCATGAGTCAGGTTTTCTGATCAGCAATTTTGATAATTGCATTGTATTAGTTGACTATCATGTTTCACCGGGATCAAGGTCGTCTAAATTTTAAGAGTGTCCCATTATCCATGGAGTTTCTTGCCCATTCTTCTCCATAGAGATCTACACCTTGTAAGGCAGATGCAGTACTTTCACAGTTATTAGGAGTATAGCACCATAATTATCTTTCTGCTAGTCTTATTTTATGTCTTTTGACAATTAAAAAGTGTCTGTATTTAGTTGAAATAAATTATTTAATACTGATTTTAAAAATCCTTCCTCTGAAAAGGCCTACAGTGGAGGAAAGAGTTTATGAAGATAATTATACTCAGCTTCAAGTCTGCTATGCTAGGGGCAACTAAGCTAGCAGACGGAAAGCTATAAGCTATAGCAGTCGTTACTGCTATAACTTTCCGTACTATTAGCTGCTATAGTTTGAGAACCAGAAGCAGAAAATTAAAGAACGCGTGCGTACTCGTCGTCTTGCAATGTCATTTCGTCAGTCCTTAGTTTATATTTGTATTCCTCTTAGATTATAAAATGTTCAGATTGCGTGGTCAAAACAAGACATAAGTTTTTCGTGAAGCTAATTTTTTATAAAGTGTGATATGATTGAGTACCACGCCCACATTTACGACGTAGGGAGTGAAGGAAGGGGTTAATTTTTATTTGCTTTTGTTTCAATTCTCATACGCCTGCTAGGAATCTGGACAAAGGACATTCTATAATGTCTAAGCCGACACAATTACCGGCATAATGACAGCTGTGCTCATGTCCCACACATCGACAACCTCACGAGTCAGATTAAAACACGTTTTTTTTTAAAGTATCAAAATATGAGTCCTCCTACCCAGGGCAGGGCGCGAGGGAGTGTCAGACTTGTACCGACTAAAATCCTCGGTGTCCTTCAATAGCCCTTTACGTTCCAGGCAGGCTTTGGCCCTCTATAGAGGCGCCCCGTTATAATGCTGACACTCTGAGGTGCGCGTGAAACACAACATGACAAATTCAATCTCTTTTCTACCAAGAATAAAGACTACACTTGGGTTTGCACAATGCCAGGGTTATTGCCAACAATATAAGTCCTGTCAGTGACGACAGTAGGTATGTTTTTACATTATAACAAGCTGACCAGACTCGTGCCCGCTTCCCTGAGAATCTATTTTATTTCATTATGGGTGAATATAATGCTTTACCTATGAAAAAATATGTAAAAAGAAATGGGTTAAGCCGTTTCGAAGGAATAGAAACATAAAGACCACTCATACTCATATATTAAAACATTTACCACATTTTAAACACACAGGCAGACTGTACTCATATTTGTTTATATCTATTTAACGCAAGGCTGTGTTTCGAATTGAATTTGTTAAAGTAGTACCTTGAAAATTGATTACAAATTCACTTTAGTAGCACCTTTAACAAACCAAGTGGCACCTAACAAATTATATTGCTGTACGAGTAATATGATTTATTTACCTAATAGGGAGGCTGTTAAACAGTAATAATAACTTAATAATAGTAATAAGTACAATATAAAAATTTTAGGTACAGACTAGACGCCACCACATAAAGTAACCCCAATCTGTCAAATTTCTTTAACACTATTTCAACTTTTTCACAATAGAAATAAATTTATGTTCGATTGGGACCATTTGATTTTAATGTAGCTTTATACAGCACTTTTTTTTTTTTTTTTTTTTAGCGTGGTAAATTCATCAAATGAGTCCTCCAACCCCGGGCAGGGCGGGTGGGACTGTCAGACTTCTACTGACTAAAATCCACGGTGTCCTTCAATAGCCCTTTCTGTTCCGGGGTCACGGTAAGGAAATAATCCCGCGACCCCGGCAGGCTTTGGCCCTCTGAGAGGGGGGCCCCGTCATTATGCTGACGCTCTTTGAGGCGCGCGTGGGACACAACGCGCCGTCGACCCGGGCATGGTCCTTGGTCGGGCAGCGAGTTGTCCTTTACTCGCTGCCCGCATGCCCGCGCCTACGGTGGCCGGAGATCGTCTCGCGACGTCCGTCGCCGTGGGCGTGCACCACTGCGGGTGGGGCGGAGGGAGGACACTGTCCTCTCTCGCTCGCGGCCCGCCTCCTCCTTAGCGAGCATTACTGCTTCGCAGAAGGAGGCGACCGCTTCCCACTCCGTCTCGCCCCGCAGCATGGCCGCGACCAATGCTGGGCGCGAGAGGTCTCCGCCTATCGCAGCCGTGAGGACACGTCGGTGCCCTGCCCAAGCTGGGCAGTCTTGCACCGTATGCTCCACCGTGTCCTCCGGGCGATCTTCGCAGTGGTGACACCCTTTATACAGCACTTGGGACCATTTGATTTTAATGTAGCTTTAGGCAGCCGATGGATGCAAGTGGCGAATTGTCGTTCGGCGTGGCGGTCTAAGGGGGAGGCCTATGTTCAGCAGTTGACGTCCTCCGGCTGATGATGATGATGATGTAGCTTTATACAATTAACTTTTTTTTTTATAGTGATTCTAGAAAGTGAAATTTTAGTCCAGAAAGAGTTTATAAGAAAGGAAAGTTGAAAGGTTTTATTTTCATTTCGAATTACACAATTTTTTAAAAGAAGTCAGATTGCGATTCAATTACTTTGACATAATGAGAAGTATTCATCAAAAATACCGTTTATGTTATTTCTTTTTCTTATTTCTTCGTATCATGTCGGATGGCAGCAGACAATATTCATAGGCTTCGTTTTCGTTAGCAACAGTTTTAATCAGCAAGATAATTTACCCTTACAATACACACTTATAATGAGCATAATTATGTTATTTTATCAATCCAAAGGAAATCAGGCAGAGACGTTTCTCTGCTTGATTATCAATATGATGGTAACGGTTGACCGGGATTGGTGGATGTTCAACAACAGTTCAACACTTTTCATCATCATCCATCATCCACCAATCCCGGTCAACCGTTACCATCATAATGAAATCAAAGTCAATACATTTCGGGTAAGATGGTGCCTGTGAGTACTGGGTGCCAGTAAAATGTTAAACAAACTGAAGCTTGCTAGGACAGCAGTTCTTAAACCATTAGTAGAATACTGGTTTAAGACATTTCTGTGTCAACAAAGCATCAAAAAGAAACAAGTTATTCAATCAGCAAGATGTGGCAAGATGTCATAGAAGCTAACTTAAATTCGGTTTTTTTGAAGAAGTTTACTGCCATGTCGAAATGGACTAATGAGTAATGGTGTGTAGAGTGTTCATCCAGCACTTTATGGATTATGAATGTACCCGACAAACTAGTTGAACAACAAGCTTGGAGGGTAGGTAACTAACCCGAAGTGAGTAAACAAAAAATAAACGGAGTACAGGTTTGAAAAGCTGCCCAACGACCTAAACGCAACCTCATCATAATAGTGCATATAATACGTGAGAATCTTCATAGAAAAGTAGGTATGCGTATGAGAAGATCGCGGAGTCAAGGAGACGGGCGCATACTCTCGCGAAACTAGTATGGTAATGACCATCGCGTTTATCTAGTCGCCGATGACCCTACCTACGTCATTTTGTCCATCTCCTCAACCGAGCGGTATCGGTGATACCTTTTAAAACAAATTATAAGTTTGAAAAGAGATAAAAAACAACAACACAAGGAAAATGACACATGAGCGGCCGGAGTTTGTAAACTCGTATAAAACGAACCGGCGCTCATTCTGACCCGGGCATCATCGGCGGATAACCAATCCACACAGACAATTAATTTAATAAGAACGCGACAATTTGACGGAAAAAATCTATCGATAATAAGTGTTTCTCGTCGACCAACGAACGGAAGGTTATTTACGAGTGCCTAGTTGTTGTGCATGTTCTACAAGTTTGACGTGAACAGTGTTGTTTTAAATTTTCTAAAGACTGTGTTATAAACAATTAATAATGTTCAAGTTAATGATAACCGTGACTGTGTTCCTGCAATTAATGCTGCAAACGGAATGCTGTAAGTTAAATTACCTAGATTTTACACCTGACACTTTACTGGAGACGGCGATGGATCGGAACGTTAAATGAGTTAATGTGCCTATTTATGGCCATAACTAAATGCGCTTAATTTGGATCCAATTAGATATTCAACTAACATTAATGAGTACAAGGTAGGCAAGATATCAACAAAATAAAGGCACTTTACTCGCGTGGTTGATAACGTCACACACTTTCTCAAAGAGGGGCCTGATTTCAGATAACGATAAGGGAATAAAATAGAATGAGTATTATAATAACCTACGTTTAAGATCAATTTATAATGAATACATATAATGATGTTAGACACGTAATACGCATTAAATAACACTTCAGAACCATCATGAACTCATGACCATATTTAAAGTTGTGTTTACATTTATTTGCAATAAACACTCATTACGTGGGGAAACACGGAGTTTACTTATACTTATAAGTATTAATCATTATGCATAATATGATATATAAACAATTAAGCATTTATACCATTTGTACAAATACACTGAGTAAAACAGTTGTAAAAATTAAAGGAAATTATTACAAATAATATAGAAATGTCACGTGAAGTATAAACCAACAGTCGACAAAGAAACAAATCATTTCTTGTTGAGAATATTTATACTACGTTTAAACAAAAAATAATAATCTACAATGAAGTGGGTTTATAAGAAGTGGTTTTTCGCATTATGTCCTAAATAAGCATGCCAAGTATTTAAATAATATTACAGCAGATTTTGTAAATCGGTTATCGACCGATAAAATCGCAGGAAAAACATATAAATGCAAAACCCATTGTCACAAAATAATTCTCAGTACCCCTCAAATTCTTAGAGCTAACAGCTTCCATATAAAGACTGATGTGTTACTAACCCTAACTTGTAAAGAAGGAACCGGTCAAAGAAATGAAGATGTAAATCCCTAACTTTCCCAAGTATGGGCAGCACAGGACACTGACAGGCCATCCAGAAAAGTGAAAAAATCCAGCAAACATGTTTAGGCTGAAATTTCTTCCCACAAAAAAAAACCATCAATTAGCCATCTATTCCATTTTGTCGAGTATAGAAATTTGGTCATGTCAATATAATTGAGCTGTACGCTGCATTTCAAGATGGTGTCATTCACTTCCTGTATTCTTAACGGCATCGACCCTTTGTTTCTCTAGTGAATAAATAAATAATGTTTTATTCAATATGAGAATAAGCACATCTTTAACATATACTACGACATTTTTTACTGAATCTGAGAATTACAGTAAAAAATGTGTATTGTTTGGCGGGCACCGTGGTCACGAGACCCCAAAAGAGCGCTAGACGACCTACAATATTTTGCCGTTATCTGCTCTTGAAACTACCATACTGTTATAAATGTGTAACATTGAAAACTGTTTCTGAGTCATCATCATGTTTTTGCAAAGTTACTTTCTGATGATGATACTTTTCTTCCTTTATGATGATGAATAAAGGCAGTTTGTTAGCAATAAAAACAATAATATAGTCGAATATTGATTCGCTTACCTTAAAATATTTATTGTTCATTATCTAAGTTAAGGAATCAAAATAATCAGGTATGTAATATAGTTAATTATTGTAGACTACCAGTCCATCACCTTTTGGTAATTATAATAAACCCCTGCGTCAATGGACGCCCAAGAAGACCAGTTTCTAATTCTAACTAAGATGGATTCGAGCGCGACTGTTTTGTTGTTGTTCTAATGGGCAGAAGCGTGACGGATATTAGGTTCGATCTATTTCAAATAAAATGTAGTTATGATAATAATTTAGCTATAATCCGAGTCAGGATATTTCCTCGTATTATAATGTAAGCAATAAGAACCATAAAGAAAAAATGTTATTGAAGTATGTTGCCGCTTCAGGGAATATCGAGGGTCTTAAACTGCCACTTAGCAATATTCCCGATGATTCACTTCGCGAATGAATAATAGACGAATAGCCAATGAGTTTGAGAAGTGTATACAAGGAATATTGCATAAAGTGACCGTTTTAGACGCTTTGGCGTGGTCTCTTATATCCACAATGAATCATGTAATCGACAACAAACAATTGAAGAAACAGCGTCCATTTTTAGTCAGTTAAACTCGTTAATGATTTTATCATACAAATAAAAAAGGTCAGTACTCTTTATAAACCGCGGAGTTATAGACCGTAAACGGTACAACATAACCAGCGGATTTTCCCACAAATGCAGTACTAAGTTGATTTCTCCACAAATATCAGACATGTTGTAGTTACTGTTTTGTTCACAAAGTGACAAAGAATATGTATCCTGTTCCAGTATATGCTGGAGACGACTGTGTTGCTGATGGTGAGGCTGGCACTTGCGTGCCCTTGTTGCAATGTCAGCATATCTTCGAAGAGATCCGGCAAGCTGGCAATCCCATCCCGCCACACATGAGGATGAAGCTGCAGAAAATCACGTGTGGCTTCCAACACAGGGATCCTATGGTAAGATCATCATCATCATCATCAGCCGGAAGACGTCCACTGCTGAACATAGGCCTCCCTCTTAGACCGCGACGCCGAACGACAATTCGCCACTTGCATCCATCGGTTGCCCGCGACTCTCACGATGTCGTCGGTCCACCTATGTTAAGCTGAGGGCTTTCACACGTTTCGTTGTTTTTGTGCGACTTTTGGAACCTGATTCTGGGTATGTCATTGCCACAAATAAAAAAAAGATATATACTCGAGAAAGTTTGATTATTTCTGTGTGGAGTGCTTTAAACAAATTTTTAGATTTGTTTACATACATGAGTAAAAACCTTGTCTCTGCAAAGGATGTTTCATAAAATTCTACTTTTTGTCATACTTTGGTACCGAATTACATAGAAGGCATAATAGTAAAATAATATTTGAAAATGTCCATGGTACATCTGAAAGATTATATTTGGACTGCATTAATCACTTTTTTATTTTCCATTCAGAAATACACCAAAAATAATTTTTCAAAACAGGAAGAATTTGACATTTTTTCGTCCGAAATTATATTTTTTATCTATCAATATTTACTGAATATTCAATCAAAAAGTATTGAATAACTAAGGTTACTATCTTAGCTTGCATTAAAAAAATAATTAGCTCATTTAAAAGTAAAATAATAGTATTAAACAATTATAATATGCAATGACAAAATTCAACATAAAACCAAGAACGGTTTGTTCTTTGATTTAGACGGCGCGGAGCGCCTTTTGAGGGAGGATGTATCGCTCGCAACCATTTTGACATTAGTCACGTAATTATTAAATTTTAAAATACTCGCCACCATTCATGACCTTCATACGCGGCGCTAGTGTCTTTGTCATGACATCAAATTCCATGTGAAAAATGTAGTACCTCGAATTTTCCGCAGGTCATGAGTGGTGGCCAGTAATTTTCCCAATCGCCAAGAATACAGCATAACCTACCTTTCTTGATACAAGCTAATATTTTGAATTAATTTAATTTTGATCTGTTTGCAATGTAAATATATAAATGTGTTGATTGTATTTTCCTACTATATTCGAATGTGGATATAATTTGTAGATAATAAAATAATGTAAATAATTCTGATAGCTTTTTTTCTGAATTGGTAATTAAATGTAATTTTAGACTTGCTAACTTCCCAAACATTCAAGTTCGTTTGGATAATATAGCTCGCTGCGGGAACCACATACCACCGACCATGCCCCTGGTGGTATGTCTTTTTATTACGTGGTAAAATCGTCAGATCAGCCCTTCCACCCAGGGAAGGACAGAACTACAGGAAGGACATACAAACTTGTACTGACACTACTGACTAAAATCTACGGTGTCCTTCAATAACCCAATTGCGATCCGGGGCCATGGATACCTGATAAGACAGTCCCACGACGCCGGCAGGATTTGGCTCTCTAACGTGCGCCCCGAAAATCCGTGAAAAATTGATCTGATCGTTTTGAGGTAGCGGTTAACCCAGAGAAAAGTAACTTTTAAAAAAAAACTTTTTGACAAAAGTACCGACTTCAAAAACGAATACAAACAAGTTTAAAATAACTTTTCTTTTGGAAGTCGATGGCAATAGTCAATGAAATAAATAACAAAGCCACCGACTTCCAAAAAAAAAGTTATTTTAAACTTTTTTGTATTCGTTTTTGAAGTCGGTACTTTTTTTCAAAAAGTTTTTTTTTATCAGTCGATTTCTTGTTATTAGGTTTGATCGAAGAGAGTTGAAGTCTTGTATCAGGTTCGGCATCCAGTCAATTGCGGTATTCCGTTTTGGCAGCTGCATTGTATTTTTTTTTTTTTTGCTAAAATCATCAAATGTGTCCTCCCGAGTGGGACGGGATTTATTACCAGACTCGTACTGACTAATATCCATGGTGATCTTTCAGTTTACGTTCCAGGGTCACCGTTACCTGATAAGACAGTCCAGTGACCAAGACAAGCTCCGGCCATGCAAGGCGTACCTCTCTGATTGGAAATCGCTTCTCGGCGGCGTAGGTCACGCGGCTGTCCACTCCCTCACGTGTTCCACCTCCTACTTCGCTAGCATGACTGCTTTGCATAATGATTCGAGGACTACTTCCCATTCCGTCTCGCCCCGCAGATCGTGGCCTCGATCAATCCAGGGCGCTATTAAATTGACTCAATTGCATCGAGTTGGGATTTGGCAAACCTGTACCACTCCATGGACCTAACTTTTTTGCAGCCAACTCAATAAGTGGACTAATATTGTGGGTCGATGTCATCGGCACCCCAAATAGGTCAAGATGGCCTATCATTTTTACGGTTACACCTCAGAAAGATAGAACCGGGTCGGATTGGCTCCTTTTTGCGGAAAAATTCACGTCTTAGCAGCATTGAAGTTCAAGTACTCAGCCGGCCATGGCTCTTTCGCCTGATATTATTTTGTAAATTTTATTCAAGAATACAGATACTACTCAGAACAAAACATACAAAAAATCTCCTGGAATGGCAAGGACTTGGCATCAACATCAATGGCGAATACATCACTCACCTTCGGTTTGCCGACGACATCGTAGTCATGGCAAAGTCGATGGAGGAACTCAGCATGATGCTCGATGGCCTCGACCGAGTTTCACAACGGGTGGGCTTAAAAATGAACATGGACAAGACGAAAATTATGTCAAATGCCAATGTTGTGCCCACCCCAGTCTCTGTTGGAAACTCGGTACTCGAAGTTGTTGACTCATATATCTACTTAGGACAAGTAGTCCAGTTAGGTAGATCCAACTTCGAGAAAGAGGTCAACCGCCGAATCCAACTCGGTTGGGCAGCGTTCGGGAAACTGCGCAATGTCTTTTCGTCCGACATACCTCAGTGCCTCAAGACGAAAGTCTTCAACCAATGTGTGTTACCAGTGATGAGTTACGGCACCGAAACGTGGTCTTTCACTATCGGCCTCATCTCAAAGCTCAAAGTCGCTCAACGAGCTATGGAGAGGGCTATGCTCGGTGTTTCTCTACGTGATCGAAACCGAAATGAGGAGATCCGTAGACGAACTAAAGTCACCGATATAGCCCACCGGATTAGCAAGCTGAAGTGGCAATGGGCAGGCCATATTGCTCGCAGAGCGGATGGCCGATGGGGTCGAAAAGTACTAGAGTGGAGACCACGGACCAGCAAGCGCAGCGTAGGACGTCCACCAGCAAGGTGGACAGACGACCTTATAAAGGTCGCCGGAAGACGCTGGATGCAGGTCGCTTCCAACCGGTATAAGTGGAAATCAAAAGGGGAGGCCTATGTTCAGCAGTGGACGTCCTACGGCTGAGATGATGATGATTCCAATAAATCGTAAAAAATAAGCGAAATTGAATGAAAAGTGAGAAATTACAGGAATGTGTCAAGTTTCATAAATAAAATAATGAAATCGAAAAAATAATGTTTTCAATGTTCCAGAGAGTTCTTTTTTCTCTTAAACCCTGTGTTATTTTACTGAAGTGAAATGTTCTTTATTAAATAACGAACATTTTCTATACCATTTCAATAGAAATCAGGTAAAAAGCCTGAGTGACCAATTGTAGCATCGTAATTCGAGCATAAACGAATCTATGCACTGTTAGTCGCGATTGATCGAAGATGAAATCAGGTACTACTTGCTGTGCAAATGAAATAATGTGGAGTTGAACCACATTTTCTACGCAATTTTGAGCAGTTACGTACCTTCTCGTTAGGAAGTGAAAGCTCAGTTTTGCGAGATAGAGATTATAATTTAAAGCTCACCAAAACATTCTGTTTCAAGAGTGAAATGATCCGAAACCTGTTGAACTCTGATAGATCTGTCTTTATTAAAAAAATAATCCAGCTGTAACCCAGTATATGAAGCACTGTAGCCCAGTCAAAACAGTTCAATAAATTTTCTCCTTTGCAAATGTTTAACGATTTGCACCATCCGCCCACAGTTAACTGCAGGCGAACCAAGAATCTTCTTGAATATTAATTTTTAATCTTCATGGTGCCGATTCGAAATTGTCTTATCAATTATAGGGGAGCTTGTGGCTGGTCGCAATGGAGTTTGTATGATCCGCGCAGTAGATTATCGCTCTCTTTGCGCGGTTTAACGAACTTGATGGTCTTCTTGGGCCTTACTCACTTTCTTCCTGGATCACGGCGTTTGGTGATATTACCCGTCTCTTACTTGACACTAGTTTCAAATATTTTGAACCACTGGTTGGAAATATTCGAGCATTAAACCGACTACTTCTGGCTATATCTCCTTATCTATGTCACCGTAATCACCCCAAGTGGCTGGTTTTGCGTCCATAATTACCCACCAAAAACATTAAATGTAAAAAATGCCAAGTCTCTCGATGCAGTCTTTCCATCGTAAAAAGTTTTGAGATCTCACAGAAGCCAAGTCCTATTCAAATTATTTTGTACTTATAAATCAACATTTAGTAATTATATCAATAGTTTTCTTTATATTATAACTATAGTGACTTGGCAATGAGCACAAGTAAAAACAAATAAAACGGCATATTTGGAGGAGTTGAAAGTTACACACACCGCATGCGTAAACATTCTCTTTTACTTTATATATTCTCTTAACATTCATCATTTACTTTCATAAAGCGATGGCCCGTAAGGTGTTCTTAATTATTGTATTGGAACATGTAGTCGGTAGTGACCATCATGATTCACACATAACAAATAATCTGATCACAGGTCTCGTCAGTAACATTTGCACATAATTCCAGGCAGCAAGTTAATTTGTGCTCATTGCCAAGTCACTATAGTTATAATATAAAGAAAACTATTGATATAATTACTAAATGTTGATTTATAACTACAAAATAATTTGAATAGGACTTGGCTTCTGTGAGATCTCAAAACTTTTTACGATGGAAAGACTGCATCGAGAGACTTGGCATTTTTTACATTTAATGTTTTTGGTGGGATCTCATTTATTTTTTGTAAGTGTATTTCTTTCTTTTTTTTAGGTGTCCTCATAATTTCTTGGACTTCAGCTACTTTTTTGCTTAGGACCCATTCTCTATCTAACAAACTAAATAGAACTAAACTAACTAACAAATAACTAAATAAATATATATCTGCTAACTTACAAACTAAAAATATATCTAAACTAAATAACACGTAAACAACTAGATATGTAACTATGTCTATGTTATATTAATAAACTATTTTCCTAAATAACTGTTTCAGTAACAATAATAAATCTACTCCGAATATCGCTACAATATTTTTTTAGTTTCGAAATGGTTGTTCATAGATAGATGGCGCTATCAAATGAAAATTATTGAATTATTTTAAAGTACTTCTTAGACTGCGCTCTGTAACGAAACCATAGCACGATTCAGACAGGTACAACGCCATCTATCGAGCGCGCATACAATATTTATCGCAATACAATGGAGTTTTAGCTTTATTAATTTAATGAATTATGAACTTTATGTATTAATTTATATTAATTATAGTCTATGTATTACATTTATATTATTCCTTTCTATTCTATGTATGTATTCATCCAATTGAATACTAACTTAAACAACGAACAAAGTTAACAATGCAGTCAAAATCCATACACAATGTTCTTGCCAAACCGCAAATATAAAATTGTTTTTTAAGGTATATTATTTTTTAATGTTTTTATAATTTTTCCTTTATATGTGGCTAATGACCTATCTTGGTGCAAAATTTGAAGTTTCTAAGTCTGCTAGAAGTACCTTAGATTTTTGATGATCGGTCAGTGAGTGAGTGACAAAATGGTGTAACTTTGATCGACCGTAACTCCTAAACTATTAATTCAATTGGCATGTAATTTCGAACTTAAGCTTGTTCTAATGCCTACTATTATTCACCGAAAACCTAAACTCCTAGCTTTGTCCACGTCGAAGTTATAGGGGGGGCGAAACAGCCGCGAATCGCTTCGAGAAAAGATGGTACGGCCGTGCCCTTTTGCTCGAGACTTGGCGGGGCACTGCCGTGCCCCCAGATGTCTCTGAATAGATGGCATAAATGACTGTTTGATGTATAAGTCAAAGAAAAAATTTGAAACAATTTTAAACACCAAATCGTAAATTCTAAATAATTTCAAAAATCTAATTATATAAGTTATGAATTCAAATTAGCCACTAGAAACAAAATTAACACTTGAAAGATATCATAACAAGATAATTTACTCGTATTATAGAATGGAATTAATTAATCTTTATAATGCACACTTTGTAAATCTATACATATAATAAATTTGTAGAAAAGTGGTGTCTGTACAATGGAAATATATAAAAAAAAGTATCAGGGATTGTTATTATATCGATGCCGAACCCGAAAATGTAGTTAAATTTTTTTTTGTCTGTTTGTCTGTGTGTTTGTGCACGCTAATCTTCGGAACTACTGGACGGATTTGAATAATTTCTTATTCGTTGTATAGGTATTAAGTTCCGTTAACATATAGGCTATAATTTATCTTGAAAACTTGAACACCTGATGCAGAACCGCAACAGACCTGCTTAACTATAAGAGATACAGAAATGGTGCCATAGCAAAAATTGTTCCACGTGATGAGCATTTTCTGCTGTGAGAATAAATTTGAAGATCCTGGACACCTGATGTGGAACACCAAGAGCCCAGCTACACTATGACATATACAGGAACGACGTCTTAGCAAGAGTTGTTCAGCCTGATAAGCACTCTCTGTTGCTGTATAAAAATTTGAAGATCTGTAACACCTGATGTGGAACTCCAAGAGCCCAGCTTCACTATAACATATTAAGTGAATGACGTCTTAGCAAGAGTTATTCAGCCTGATGAGTACTCTCTGTTAACGTACATAAATTGAAGATCTGGAACATATGATGTGGAACTTCAAGAGCCCAGCTACACTGTAACATATACAGTAAAGACGTCTAAGCGAGAGTTGTTCAGCCTGATGAGCACTCTCTGTTGACGTATAAAAATTAAAGAACTGGAACACCTGATGTGGAACTCCAAGTGCTTAGCTACACTTTAACATATACAGTAAAGACGTCTTAGCAAGAGTTGTTGAGCCTGATGAGCAACCTCTGTTGTCGTATAAAAATTGGAGATCTGGTACATCTGATGTGGAACTTCCAACAGCCCAGCTACTTTATAACATACATATATAGGAATGACGTCTTTGCAAGAGTTGTCCAGCCTAATGAGCACTCTCTGTTGACGTATGAAAATTGAGATCTGGAACACCTGATGTGGAACTCCAAGACCCCAGCTACACTATAGAGAATAATAATAATATTCCACAACTATCACACAACGCCATCTAGTCCCAAGCTAAGCAGAGCTTGTGTTATGGGTACTAGACAACTGATATACATACTTATATATTTCTAAATACATACATATTATATATATATTTGGATTGCTTCATTAGATACGAAACTAAGCGGTCGTGTCTCTTGTATCGGATAGTATGAGAATATGATTAATTAATTGCAATTAATATTTTTTCTGCGGCGTCAGTAATATTTTATAAGTAAAGTGTGTCGCGTGTGATTAGTAGGTTAAATTACCGAATGACTATTGTGCAAAATGAACTAAATTAATAGACAAATAGTGCGTGTTAGTTATGTCTAACCCAGGATCCAGTCCTTTTGGCCGAAGCCAATTACTACGGCGAAGTCCTCCACCAACCCCAATCAAAGATGTTCATCCTAGAGACCCAAGTCCGCCGCCTTCAACTACGAATGAATTGCCGAGTGAAGTCATATCTACGCCAGAGATCCAGAAATGGATGGTATCTATAGATACCATTTTGAACGAAGTGTGCTCCATTGTCTCAGAGGGAAAAATGAACTCGGAGCAGAAACTCCGTGTCTCCAGTCTTTGTCGGAAGGTCTCAAGTGGGACATCTCAGATGGCCGTCTTATACCAAGCCTTGAAGCAGAAAACCATCCAGGCGCACAGTACCATCCAGCACCTACAGGCACAGCAGAACATTTCGACGTCTCTACAACAAGTCAAAGAGGTCGTCGAAACTAAACTCAAACCTGACAATTGCTCATACGCCAATATGGTTAAAAAAGGTTCGGATAATTTTGTTTTACCAGCAAATCTGAGTTCTGTTGCCATCTATCCCAGTGATAAGACCAAAACTAGTGACGAAACAAAGACCCTTGTACAAAAAATCATCTCGCCAGAAGAACTAAAACTGCATGTCCGCGGCTTGAGAAAAGTCAGGAATGGGGGTGTCCTTATTAGCACAGATAATAAGGACGACATTGACAAATTGAAAAAATCCCAGATATTGGTTTCATCAGGTCTTACAGTTGAAGAACCATCCAGACGTCGCCCCAGGATCGTTGTCATCGGTGTCCCCGTAGCCCTCACTGAAAAGGAAGTTCTGGATTGCATCTACGAACAAAACATTGCGGATAAGTTACCGAGCACAACTCGTGAGTCCTTTCAAGGAAACATAAAATTGAGCCATAAATCGGGTAGGAAAGGACTCCCTACCTGCAACTACATATTCGAAGTACCAGCTAGCACCAGGAAAATTCTTCTGAATCAAGGCCGAATATTTGTAAATTGGACTTCATGCCCCGTGCGAGATTTCACAATAGTCACCAGGTGTTTCAATTGCCAGCAGTTTGGACATGCAGCCAAGTATTGCCGAGAAACAAGTCCTACGTGTAACCACTGTGGAGAAACAGGTCATTCCTTCAAGGAATGCAGCCATAAATCTTCTCCCTCCCAATGTGCGACGTGTAAACGCGTCAAAAGAAAATGTGACCATGCTACTGGTGATATTAGTTGTCCGGCTCGAAAATATGCAGAAGACAACTATATCAATTCTATAGACTATGAAGGTGACTAAGAGCGCATTCAATCAATGTACCTATTAAGTAATAATTTAAGTGTTTTAAATCTCAATCTGTTAGTTTTCCTTATATTAGATTGTATGTAGTTTAGAATGACCAATCTGTATCTAGTTGTTTCGATCATTTCCGTACAAAATGTAATAAACCAACCCAATACTTTATTACTAACTCGGCACTTGAGTCTCTATCATCAATATTGCAAATAATTTATTTATGTCACCATCTACCTAGAAAAAATGCACGCGTAGCAAAACTACAGTTTATATTATGTGAAACCTTGAAAATGTGCACCTATGTGCTAAGAATTTTGACCTAGTTTTAATTCAAGTAAAACAAATATTTCTTCGATAATTGCTTATGTAGTTTAAAATAGTTTTATAATATTAGTAAAGTATGCTTATTTTGTTAGTCGATAAAGTGTTCTATGTATTTTTATATTAATCCTGAAAACATAAATTATACTGTCCCATTTAAATTGCGATGAAGTGATGACCTGAAACACAAGTTTTTATAAACTTAGTTCAGGCAGGTCGCTACATGTACTTTAAATTCTCATGTCAATATTTTGTACTAATTATATTTTAGTTATACACTATCTCTATGTAGGCATTATTTTTTTTCTAATGATTAAGTATTGTTTTGTGGCTTTCTACACCCCTCTTTGTAAAAGATTTATGAATAAATTTTATTATTATTATTATTATTATTATTATTATAGATAAATTACACCCAGACACAGAACAAATGATCATGCTCATCACACAAACATTTGTCCTGGGTGGGAATCGAACCCACGACCCCCGGCATAGCAGTCAGGGTCACTAACCACTAGACCAACGGGCCAGTCGATACCATTATAACAACATACCACTATAACATAATAATATACTTATAGGAATGACGTCTTGGCAAGAGTTGTTCAGCTCTTAGAATACAACGTTTCAGATCTTCGATTTTGACGACCTCGTCGTCGCCGGCATAAGCAACAGTATCCGCGTACGAAGTCGCGGGCAGAAGCTAGTTACAAATATATCCAATTCGTAGTGTAACACAATGTGCGGTTTAAGTGTAATATAATGAATGGCCCTTATTTTATTTTGATAGGTATACATTTATCATATTATCCATTCGTGAATACAAGTAGTGTCTAGAAGCTCGGGATCTTACTTTGTTTATTCGAAAGAAAAGTGGCAAAAGCTCATGTTGTTTTCTTCCTGGTATACGAGGCATAGCTGTTTCGTTAGTGTTTTGTTTTTATGCAGGGGGCATCACGATGTCAAATTGACAGAAACTGTATTCTTTCAGTATGTACTAGCGCTCTTAAGATACCTACTAATTATTGTGTCTCGTGAAAAGCATGTGTTATCAAAGGTATAGACATCAATTATAATAATATACTAACTCTTGCCTATTTCTTTAGTTTAGTAATTAATTAGTCGAGGATTTACATCGTCATCAGTAAGCAATTCGACTGAAATAGTGTGATTCATCAGTAAATAGTTGACCCGTATTTTTTTCTTAATTATTACGTAAGCCAAAATTGACGAAGATACGACGTTTTTAAAATTCACGATACGTCATTTGTCTTCTAGGTATGTTCGTAAACATACCTAGAAGACAAATGACGTATCGTGAATTTTTGAAATTTCATAAAAAGCTCGTAAGCTTTTTACGAAATTCCCGAGTTTTGATGCGTTTTATCTTTCTCAATATTCATTGATTTTAAAAAACAATAAATACTAGTCCATTATTTTTCAATACTTTAGTTAACGGATTAATTAGAGTTGGAATTTATTGATTCTGCCATCATGCCTATTGCTGGTAAGCCAGCATTCTGAAAGTAGGTATTTATATTTATTTAAGGCAGTTTTATGAGTACATTATCATTAGTATCAAACTTACATGGCAGCAAAGCATTCAATCTTGTGTAATTACATCTTTAGAGTTAATTTTTTAACAGTCTGGTTTTTTTTATTAATTTTTGTTTTTGATTACAAAAAAAATATCTCATTTTGTTTTATTTTTCTTATTGTGGGTACCTATGAGAACAGTTCTGTTCCAACAGTTATGTTACAATGCTTTCGAACGTAGACAATGAATCACAGGATGTACCTATACGTCGTTTTTTAATCTCGTAGACTGAATTGACAGGTGCAAATGGCGAACTGACACGAATTTCTATAGAATTTATGTCAGTTTTGACATTATCATTTGTCAATTTGGTCTACGAGATTAAAAAACAAACTTTAGTATATTTTTTTTGTCTGATGTTCATCTAAAACTTTGTTTCACGGGATTGTGGGAATTTCCAAAACTGGCTTTTTCGAAGAAACCCTGTTTTGTTAAAATATTCATAAATGACAACGTATACGTGGTAAGTAGTAATTAAAATGTTTAATAACAAATTGTGACTCATTTATGAAAATAGACGATGATAACTTTGATGAAATATACTAGATAACTAGGTTATGGAAGTAAAAAAGTTGTTTGCACAGAGAAGATTTTTTATTCAAGTGAATGACACAAGTCATTATATCAAAAACACATGTTCGAATATAAATTTGAAATGTTGTTTCAACTAAAAAGTTTCCACAATAACACGACGATTAAAGCATGGTCCCCTTCATAATAAATAATCGTTCGTAAATATGTCGCGTGACCGTCTGTAAAGGTAACCGTGACCTGGAACGCAAAGAGTAACTGAAGGAACAGGGTGGATTTTTAGTCGGTTAAAGTCTGCCAGCCCTTCGACGGTAACACCCAGGGCGCGACTCATTTGTTACGGTTTATTTCACTTTGTTCGACTCACACCCAAAACATTACTTACAGCTTGGCCAGAACGGATTGAAACGGAACTAAAATTTTTATTTCTGACAGCGTTTTAAAATCTTTGATATTTGATGTAAACAAAGACCGCAGGTTTGTTAGATTTATTATTATGCCATAAAACTAACGTAATAAGTGAAAAAAAATGAAATAAAATCATTCAAAGTGTGTGTAGCGCGAAGACAGTGGCGACTTCCGGTTTTCTACATTTTTATGTCGAGCTGTATATAAATATTAAATAGCCTTCCTACAATCTACATGTTTTGTTTCAGGTATGCTGCACTTCTTCAGGATGCACAGAGCTACCAGCAACTCATAGTTTCATTTCGGGGACTGACACTAGTGATAATTTAGATACTTATACTAGAGCTACGCTTGAAAACAAAAATGGGCCAATTGGCGTTGATTCTCATCCGAACCTGAGTCTCCTGCCCATGCAGTGTGGGAGCATTGACGGTGACAGGATCAGCGGTGGAAACAGGACGCAGCTGTTTGAAATGCCTTGGATGGTGCTTCTGTCTTACGATTCAGGTTGGTCGCAATTAATCACATAGTCCTTAATAAAAAGCCATCATACGAGTGGCGACGAGTGGCACTCGCCAATCATTTCTTTCCAAGTTTTTTTATCGATTGAATTATGTCACTGTGCTGCCTTGATCTTGCTTCTGCAAGGTGATTATCATTTTATACGTCTGAATAAATAAGACAAAATCATTACAGCCGCACAGTCCGATCTTCCGGGTTAAGCCGCGCTTGCCGAGGTTGGTCTGCGGATGGGTGACCATCTGACATAGCGATTAGCGAGTTTCCTCCGTGTCTCGGAAAGCACGTAAAGTCGTTAGTCCCGGCTGTCATTTATAGACCTATGACATCAGTCAAAAGCTCGAAAGTCTGACAACCTGCAGTCTCACCAAGGGGTATCGTATTAGGCCGAGACTCCACCAAAGCTGTGCGAGTCGAGACGTGTTTTGAACAACCAATAGAATTGCGTTGCGTCACGGGTTGCGGAGTGGAGCTGTGTCAATAACGCAATTCTATTGGTTGTTCAAAACACGTCTCGACTCGCACAGCTTTGGTGGAGTCTCGGCCTTACCCAGTTACATGGGAGGTCCGATACACAGTCGCTCCATGTAAAATACTGATATCCAGCTGCATCTGGTTCGACTGAAAGCCGACCCCAATCATTTAAGGTTGGGAAAAGGCTTGGCAGATGATGATGGTAACAACTAGTAGTGAAATTCGTCCTTTATAACAATTTAATTAAGAAGCTCGAGTCAGTAATTCTCAAATAACAAACTCTGTTCTAATTTCCAGGTCGCGGCAAAGTGTTGAGCTGCGGTGGTACCCTCATCAACGAATGGTACGTGCTGACGGCTGCGCACTGCGTGGCCTTCTTGGGCCACAGACTTAAGCTAGAAAGCATCGTCCTTGGGGAGCATGACACTAGACAAGACCCTGATTGCGAAATGTCAGACAATACTGAATACTGCGCACCGCCAATCGAGGTGAATAACTTTAATATTTTACAAGCAGGATGCAGCCTATGTTCTGGAGCGGGTGTGTGCTTTACCTATAAATAAGTACCTATATATTTCTCTTTTCTTTAGAAAAAAAACGTTGCCCCGGACACTAGGAATTTCTCCAGTGTCGTGGGTGCAAACATATATATAAACGTACATACACAAACGCCCAGACCCGAAACAACTATATGGACATATAGGGTAAGATAAGAACCCTAGTATGTCCTTTTTTAAGCTATTGCATAGCTTTTATCGCGGGCCTTGAGCGCGGGGACCGAATCCAGAAATTCCGTAACGAAAAAACCTCACGCTCATTTAATTTAATTAAATTATTAATTTAATTAAATTATTAATTTATTAAAATTATTAATTTATTAAATTAATTATTAATTATTAAAATTAATTAATTATTAATTTATTAATATAATAATAAAATAATAAAACCATAGTAATAATAATTTTTTTTTCTTTTTTTTTTTTTTTAAAGAAATATTAAAAAATGTAACTTGAATTAATATCAAAGAAAAAGCAATACTGCATGAATAAAATAAATAAATAAAATTATAATTGCATAAGTTGATACAAAATGCTATGCAATAGCTTTACCGCGGCAGTCCCCGAGTGCCACACGTCTTTTTTATCGTGGTATAATCACTGCTGTTAAGAAAGCAATTTTTTTTAAGCAGGTCATAGGGACTTCAGAGTTAGCTTGGCCGCTATTGCCAGTCTCTCCTTTAAGATTCCTATTATAATTTCCTGCTAGGTATAGCTATTTAAAAAAAAACCTTTAGTATTAAAACATGACTCAATAAAAAAAAACTCCCCTTTTCGACAACCATCAGGACCATCACCATCTTTGATTATTTTCATAGTCAAATCTAATCCGTCCACATGGACGTTTAAAAATGATTGCTAAAGGAGATGGGAAAGTTCAAGTATGTGCAAAAATTCAGACGGCTATAGAAATGGGACCTAGCACTGTATAACGCTGAATAGCTCAATATTAATATTTCACATAAAAAAAGTTTCTAAAACTTGTTATATCTTCATAATCATGATAAAAAAAAACGTGAACACCTACCATTATAAGTACTACAAAAATTGCAAATATTGATATTGCTATAAACTTTTACTTAGGCGTTTACTTTTATGTATCTGCGATTGTATTTATTTATTGATGACCACATTTGTGACCCACTCAGATTAATTAAACATCTTCAAACTACTTACCAAATAATGTGATACGTGCTTAAACTTAAAATAAAGACAGTTTTCACAGACGATATAAGTAGGTAAGTAGTTGTAATGATAAACAAACGATATCGTTTACTTGATTTACATAGTTGAATACAGTATACCTAAACCTGTTTGGAAGAACTAATCTATCTAATAATGATAACCACATTCTTATTATTATGTTAGTTATATCGGTAAAGTCAAATAAACGCGCTGGGCGCTTTCATTTTGTTGTCGTGATTGATTAATCCTTTCTGAACTCGTTGTTGAACCCTCTAATTAGCTAAGGATACATTTAACAATTTCGAAATGAAACAAGAAAAATAGGAAATACTATATTTATTCGTTAATCTGTGATTCTTTTATATAAAGTCTGAAAGAATACGAAGCGACGGACTGTGTTTAAATGTCATTTTATTACGTGATGATGGAAATCTGGGTGTGATGTTGTTAATTTCTGCAACTTTGAACTGTTTCTTTCCACTACATGGCGATGGCCTTGCAATGTTCTCACAGAACAAGCACAAGTTAAGCACTCCGTTGAATAGCCGAATAAACGAATTTCACCAGTTGCTCCTGAATGCAGCAGTTCATAACAAGGATGACAATGTTGGCTGAAAGATCGGCCTGTGCGGTTATAATTATTTAGCCACGAGCTCCTCTCGAGTGTATATGACGCCGCAGTCTTCGCGTGGATATACCACAGTTTATGCATTGCATGATTCACTGTATACAAGTCAAGTCCTAGTCGAGAAGCGAGAGGTCGGTAGGTTTGCAAGCAGGAAGTCCAATAAACAAGCGGGAGTCAAGGAAAAGCAAAATGAAAGAATCACAACGAACAATAATAATAAGCAGAGCGCAGAGCGTTCAAACGACGTCTGACGTTTGTTTTTTTCTTAAAGATGGGATTGGACTCAAAGTGTCACAGAAGCGATAAAAGAATCGATTGAAATCGTTAGAAAGTAGTATCGATCATACTTCAGTTATTTTTTTTTCTCCCCTACTCCAGCTGGTGTAGCATGGCGCCGTAGAAAGGGGTTTTGTCGACGCAAGAATAGGCAAAATGACAGAACGTAGAAATATTTTTAGCGTTTTAAGCATGGTAATGTAAAAAATATGGAAAATAAACGTTCTTATCTACAATAGTGTACGAATGGTGTCATATTTGTGCAAAAAAACAGTCGATTTGTGTAGAAATAACGATGAAATAACTTTGTCTTTTCTTGGTAGAATAGAGATAGAATCGCCATGCTACGCGTGCTGGGCAATATTCTCTTTCCACTCCTACCTTTCACGATGTTGGGCGTCTTCCTTCCAGTTCAGACGGAACCTGTCTAGTTAATATTATTCTGCACAAAATATGAACTAAGATTAAACTAAGAAGCTCATTCCGAAGCTTTTAACGAAAATAATAAAGTTGAGTTTAGTGGACGAATCACTTTAAAACAATCTGATTTTCCGAATCAAAACGCATGAAAACACAATAAAAATCAACGAAACGACTCTGAATCTATCGATTCCAGCCAAATACTGTTTCAACGCCAATTCTTAATTTCAGAAAACAAATCGTTTTAAATCACATTAGTAAAAATCGATTAAATACAGTTTCATTTTAACAATCTGGAAAAGCGTTATTACCCTTCCCTAGTTTTCATTATTTCATCGTGACCAAGTCATCATGTCAATAAAAAATGAGCGAAAAGCAATTCAGATACTTTTTTATGTTTAACATTTTATATAAGTCTTAGGAAATTATTAAACATTAAACAATTCATTAATGAATTTTCAAATACTACGAGTTAAAATGAAATTCTTATAGACGACTGGGGCACTCATTTAGCCATCTCCTTTATTGTACTTACTATTTGTGTTATTTCGTTCCACAGACCGTGCCAATAGCTGAAGTAATACCTCATCCTGGATACACACCTCAGACGCTGGTCGACGATATAGCTTTGATTCGACTTGCTAGACCTGCCAATTTCTCACTTCGTAAGTTTTTTTTTTGTTCTATACAAGATAGACACGATCAAAACATGTACAGGTAATTTAGATTTCATGGGTTGACGCCCGCTGCCTGCACAGCATTTGCATTAGGGTTTCCCTTTCTCTTCAGTTTTCAACTTTTCTGACAAAGAAATAATGCACCAAGATATCTTGGATATCTCAGTAAATCTTTATATTGCACTAACGATTCTAGACAATTTTAAAGCAAAATACAGCACAAAGACACTCAAGAATAATGTAGCTTTGGACTGGTGAAAAGAATTCTTAAAATCGGTTCACTATTTCCAGATTTTACGTACTTCAGAAAAACTTTATCTCTCTATAGGTATAGGTAATAAGGTTTCAATTAATTTTGTCTACAGCTAGTTTGAAACCCCTGTGCCTACCCATCACTGAACAACTTCAGACGGAGTCTCTGGTTGGCTCCAACGCAAATGTCGCGGGTTGGGGAGTCATGGAGGACGGCCTGCAGTCTCCGGTGTTGCTGAGCGTCGAGTTGCCTGTCTTGAGCACCGAGGATTGTAATACTGCGTACCGTGGGTTAGTTTCAATCCTATCATATACTTCCAACGTTCAGTAAATTCCTCATGTTTGGCTCTCAGCCATGTCTGGCGTATCTGACGGGGATCCGATAGAGGGCCAAACTCCTGCCGGGGTCACGGGACTTTCAAACAGGTAACCTATATAAGAAAGATTGTGAATTTTAGTCAGTACGAGTCTGACACTGACTGTCCCTTCCAGTCCTTCCACCCTGGACGGGAGGAGTCAATTGATGGTTTTACCACACTAAAAAAAAAGCGTGACAGGCATCAACTGCAAGGGCATTTGTAAGGGCGTTTCTCGAGCGATTGTTGATGTATCGCTTAGTAATTTTGACTCCTTTTTGTTGGATTACAGATTAAGAAATATAGTAGACAAACAACTTTGCGCTGGTGGGGTCAAAGGCATGGATTCCTGTGGAGGGGACTCGGGCGGGCCACTTATGTATCCTGGATCTTACGGAAGATTGGGCGTGCGGTACGTGCAGCGAGGTCTCGTCTCCTACGGCTCGAAGAAATGCGGCATCGGAGGGCTCCCTGGAGTATATACCAATGTGGCTTACTTCATGAAATGGATCTTAGACAATATGCACAGTTGATAGTGTTCAACGACTGATATGAAACTACTGATAATTATTGTTAATACTCGAAATGATCAGGGAAAGCCATGTAACAAGTGTAAAGGCAACTGACAATGTACTTGAGTGGAGAAGGCTTCTGAAATACAGGCTTCTCTGACAAGAATAGTTTAGAAATAGGTATAAAAGACTTATTTAATTTACAATGTGTCCGGTTTCGGTCTGTACAAACATTAGGGGAAGGTAGGTTGCTCAACTTTGTCAAAAAAAATCGACGGGTTCGGATCGGAACTCAACCCATATTGAATGGTAGCCATTTCTGTTTTTTTGATCGCTTTCCATGAACAGACCGAATCCGTACATACAATGTGTACGGATTCGTGGTACTTAGCATTTGTACAGTGGCGGCTCATTGATTGTCTGTCTGATAAAAATGTCTAGAGATAAAGACTAGGGAAACTCAGCTGAAGCTGTTATGGTTCAGGATTGTATACAAGATCAAACACTGAAAATAGTCTGTCGGTTGCTGCTACTCATGATATTTCCCTGCACAGCTTTAGCCCTTAGGATAAACCTACTGTTTTTATATTAAAAATTGAGAAAGAATACTTGGATTTGACCGGATTTTTATAGCTAGTCATAGGATGTGAATATCAGTGTGTGTTTTTGTACTCTTATGTAAGTCTTCATTATACTAGTCCAGTATTTATATTGAACTCTTGAGTAAATGATTTAACAGATATTTTTTTTTTTTTGTTTCTTGTTCCTCATCCTGTACTTCTTAAACCCCTTCTACACTGTCAGACCTGACCGCCTGACAGAGGTGAACTTGGTCGTGTCAACAGTACCCCACCGTCTGGAACGCTGTCGGCTGACGGTCGGGTCCCACCGCGGACGCAGCCTGTCGGGACGGCTGCGCTCCCGACTGACTCCGCCCATATTTGGTCGCACACCGGACCAAGGTCACCTCTGTCAGGCGGTCAGGTCTGACCGTGTAGAAGGGGTTTTACTTATTTGTTTAAAAAGCTTTTATTCAAATTGGAATGTGTGAAAGATGAGGACGCCGTGATACACCTCCACACACCTTAAAGAGAGGTCTTACCAAAGCGATTTCGGCCTGACGGAACACAGTCGCTTTTATCATGTCACCATGAGATCATGCTGGAGCTCCTTCACTTCTTACTTATTTGTTTAAAAAGCTTTTATTCAAATTGGAATGTGTGAAAGATGAGGACGCCGTGATACACCTCCACACACCTTAAAGAGAGGTCTTACCAAAGCGATTTCGGCCTGACGGAACACAGTCGCTTTTACCTATGTCACCATGAGATCATGCTGGAGCTCCTTCACTTCTTACTTATTTGTTTAAAAAGCTTTTATTCAAATTGGAATGTGTGAAAGATGAGGACGCCGTGATACACCTCCACACACCTTAAAGAGAGGTCTTACCAAAGCGATTTCGGCCTGACGGAACACAGTCGCTTTTACCATGTCACCATGAGATCATGCTGGAGCTCCTTCCGCAGTGCCGTGATTTACCGCTGCCTACACCTCCAGCGTTGCGCTTCCACATACCACTCATTACTGTACTGGAGGTCTTTAATCTTCAGCTTAAACTGCGGCAAAAGGCATGGAGGGTCGCCGCCTCACTGAAGACCCGTACGTTATCTCCAGAACATCCGAATGATCATGACGACTGACGTTCTGATAATTTATTATCTTGGCTGGTCGCCTCCTCATAGAGAAGGCCGCAAAGGGGCCTCCTTTCTCCGCGTAAAGGGCGATGAATCGTTCTTGATCCCACGATACATTCATTGGGAGAAGACAGAAGACTAAGACCAGAAATGCTGAAAATCTAAGTTGATTGATCTCTCTATCCATGATATCAATAAGTAACACCATGAAACCTACTCACAAAACACACTGCTGTGAAATATGACAAAAATAAAATAAATAGATTGTTGTCAAATATTTCCGTTCTGTCAGATTTTAAATTTCATTTTATCCGGTCTGTAGAACAATTTACAGACCGGAGAAAAATTTATTTTAACCAAAATATTTAAACGTTGAGCTTAATCACGCTATTGGGATAATTGTTACCACCATAAACGCCACGAACGGAGTCGCAGTCGCAAAATTAATAAAAAAGTGACGTTTAGGTATAGATTTTTGGTTGTGATGGTGTGATATAATCAGTTGGTATCGTCGGTCCGCAACCTGCAAGATGACGAAACTCAATTCTTCTGCGATTGGGCACAGAGGAGACAGTGGTTTGAAAAGAAGTAATGGTAATACTAACGTCATTTTTGTGGAGGGAAGCAATGACCGACCATGCCAACCGTGGCACACTCCGGGCGTCGACGAACCTCGTCCTGTTAGTATTTGCTACTTTTTATTTATTTGCCGCAATATCACAGCCATTTTATAGTCATACCTACAATGTGTAATTTAAATATAGGTACCTATTTAATTAATCGAGTTCACTTTTCTTTGAAACAGTTTTATCATACAATGATTTTATCACGAAATAATTTCTTTACAGTGGCTCTGTTTGTGGTCAGAATCAATTTTAAAAAACATGGAACACCTGTACAGTCTATGGAAGACGTTCTGCAAAGACCCGTTCCGCTGGCAGATCGTGAAGAGTACTGTGTGGTTCACGCTGGCGCTGACTCTCTTCAATGAGATGCGCAGCGATAATCCGGCGTAGTCCATAGAAGGCTGAGAAGTTAATCAAAATCCAAGGGAGTTACTGAGTTTGACTTAAATTATTCTGTGATTGCTTGTAATTTTGTTAGTCCTTTAAAAAAATACTTTTTACAAATGACGTGTTGGCTCTTTTTTTGAAGACTTGGATTAATAGTTACAATATGGGCAGATTAATTGAAAATTCCTACATCAGCTGTTGATGTTCAATTTTTACCCGACTACGCCGAAGCTATGGCTATTGCCATAATATATACTTAGTTTACAGTTCTACACTGTATTATAAAGGAATAGGTACATTCTGCTTGGTTTTCGTATCAGTATCGTGCGTTTCAAAAAACGTCCTGAGTTATATCGTAAATCGGGTTGGTTTCTTTTTAAATAGTGGACATTTTACATCTTGTAGGTACTTAATCTAATTAGGTATTTAATACATTATATTTCTATTTTTGCTTAAGTTTTTTATACCTACTATTTTTTAGTGAGTAAAGCCGGGAATATTTAGTATATTAAATTATTTTATTAATGTAATGGAAGAAATACATTCAATGTAAGTATTAGCATTCTTGCATTACTTCGATTTCGAATAGAGTATGCATTGAGCTTAACCTACCCAGGATTAGCAGCTTCACAAATATTTATTCCATACGTGTCAGTCAATTCCTTTAGAAATAAAATGTTCTAGGATCGTAAGTAGGGTCTTAACCTAGGTTACGACCTTACTTACCTTTGGGAAGGTCTATATGTATAATGCGGAAATAATTATGTTCCAGGATTACGATCCTAGAACATTTTATTTCTAAAGGAATTGACTGACACGTATGGAATAAATATTTGTGAAGCTGCTAATCCTGGGTAGGTTAAGCTCAATGCATTCATCACACAGTTGGAATGGAATGTGATACAGATACAGTTTTCTGAAGGTCTTTCTATGTACAACATCTGCCTCGCATTTTCTCAAATATGTTGGTGTCAGAATCCATCAATCCAGCCTGTGCACGACTTTGCAGACGTCTTAGCGGTGAGCGGTGTGTCGGGCGGCGCGAATTCACCACTGTCGGTGCCTCATGCCGTCTTTCAAACATTTCTATAGATTTGATGTTACCGCTCGCCCGCGCTAAGATCGATTGCAGCTTTTGCAGTATAGGTACATGGACCGTTTGAGAACAGCGGTGGCCCAGTGGTATGAGAGCAGCAGTGGCCCACTGATAACGGTCCCGACTTACGAGTTGGTTTGAACCCCGCAAGGCGTATTACTTTGTGATTTTTATTTCATCATCTACTGCTAAAGCGCGGTGAAGGAAAACATCGTGAGGAAACCGGGACTGTACTAGAATCAAAAATTTGAAGATATGTGACCTTTACCAACCCGCACTGGCTAGCGTGGTGGTTTATGGCCCACTCCCTCTCACAGAGAGGAGGCCTGTGTCCCAGCAGTGGGGACATATAGGCTGATAATGATGGACCGTTTCCCGTTAGTGTGGCCAACTCATAAGAATCCTATATTTATACTGTTTTTACTGTTCTGTGGGTTTGACACATAACCTAATATCATTATCCATACAAATGTACACTCTATGTCATTATCCGTCGTCACTTCATGCCGTCAGTCATAGAGCAGCCGTCAGTTATTGTTCTTGTTTGTATTTATTTTCGTGATCTATAAAAAATTAGGGCAGGTTCAGTTAATCTAAATTGGATGTCATGTCATGTTCTAACCCCGGATGCCGTAGATACCAGGCAGATGATGAAGACGACGAATACGAAAGTCAGAGCGAGAGAAGATCAGGGGGAAGACGGACTCATAAACTCAGCATCTTTGACCCTCCTCCCAGTGTAAGTATTACATTTAAAAAAAAGTCCCATTATTTTTAAACGTTGCCTTGTGAATTTCTCATGAATCTTGAGTGCGTTTACAAACATATAACCTCAAATTAACAAACCGACACCGGAAGTATCAATTAACGTAAGGGACATTTTGGCGAAAATGAGTTATATATATCATTGGATTCAGAATTTCGCGCTCTATCGATTGGTATTATTAAAAAAAATTCTATCTTTAAAAAAATGTCCCTTACAGTACAAAAATTTTGACCGCGAAAAACGATTTCTGAAAAAAAATGTGATGTAACAGTCATTAATATTTTTTCTTCTCAAAAAATTGAAGTAAGTCACCGTACTAAATAATTTACACCCTTACCTTAGTCAAAAATAAGTCGATTTAAATGACAATGTCCCTTACTTTAAATAAAATGCCCCTAACTTTAAAAACCATGTCCCTTACTGTAAATAAAATGTCTCTCACTGTAAACAATATGTCCCTTACTTTAAAAAATTGTTTGAGGAAATCTGAAGTTTATATAAAATGTTAGGAATCGTGACACTTACGACATTAAAAATCCGAAAAATTACCTCGAAAAAATTTAAATGCAACAGAAAAGGATGAAGGGATTTGGAAAATTACGGCTATAAGACATAAAAATACATAAACTATAGACAACACAAATCAATCTGTAGGTGAAATTCATCACCATTATCATTTTTCAATATTAAAGACCACTTTTGGACATAGGCTTCCTTCACCCAAGGAGCACCACAGCCCACGATCTCCATTCTAAGTCGAAATGAGCTGAAATTACTGCAGATGAAATACGTCAAACAGATATTTATAATTGCTTCATCTTTCACACAACCCATGCACCTTTTATTTTACTTTCCCCCTTACGTCCTCTCTACTCGTCACTTCTACTTTATCATACTAATATCATGTTTCGCACAATTCCTATGCCTTAATTCATCGACCTTTCGTTTCCTTTACATTCATACATTCATCGGCTCTGAAGAAGATAGGTATCCTCTTCAGAGCCACTACCTACACATCATCACTTCTTGCCAGGTGGAGAAAAAGTGGTAGGTAGCCATAAATTCCAAGAAAACTTAAATTGTTAATATAATTATACTATATAAAGCTCGATTACCACTCACTCACTGACTGACAGAATTGTTCTCCCAGATGGTGAAGGGGGAGGTGGGTATATTTTGACAGATTCGTAAACAAGTAACTCTGGTGAGTATGGGAAAAATCCCAGACCTCCCCTTTTCACCCCCCCTCTCCCCCCTCCCCATCGTATCTCGGAAACTAAGAGACCCGTGTTTTGTTTTTTTACGGATTCGTATAGAGGAGGCTCGGAAAAGTAAAAACCATTTTTCAAAGTCCCCCCCCCCCCTTTCCCCCTTCTCCCCCCTTAAGGTGGATCTCGGAAGTTAACAGACTTGCAACATTTTTTTTTTTCAGATTCATATCAAGGGGCTCAGTGTTAGTCAAAATCATTTTTCAAAACTCCCCCCTCTCCCCCCCTTCACCCCTTCCCACAATGTATCTCGGAAACTAAGAGACCCGTGTTTTGTTTTTTTACGGGTTCGTATAGAGGAGGCTCAGAAAAGTAAAAAGCATTTTACAAAGTTCCCCCCCCCCTTGCCCCCCTTCTCCCCCCTTTAGGCGGATCTCGGAAGTTAACAAACTTGCAACATTTTTTTTTCAGATTCATATCAAGGAACCCAGAGTTGGTCAAAATCATTTTTCAAAACTCCCCCCTCTCCCCCTCTTGACCCCTCCCCCCGTCGTATCTCGGAAAAAGTAGGTAGCAGTAAAGCGAAGCGAAGCGTAGCGTAGGGATAAGGGCACGATAGCTTTCCGGTGGTAGGTAGGTCCTGAGTGGAGCGAACCTGCGAGACCGAGTGGAGCGAAGGGGGGGAGGTGGCGAGCGAAGCGAGCCGGCGACCCCCGTAGCGTAACGAAGGTTGAGTGGGTGAAGCGTAACTCGGGGGTGACGACAAGCAAACTTACAAGTAACTCTCATGAGTAGGGCAAAAGTACCAAGCCTCCGCTTTTTGCCCCCCCCCCCCTCCCCTCCCAATCGTATCTCAGAAAGTTAGAGACCCGTGTTTTGTTTTTCTATGGATTCGTATAGAGGAGGCTCGGAAAAGTAAAAACTATTTTTCAAAGTTCCCCCCTTACCCCCCTTTAGGCGGATCTCGGAAGTTAACAAACTTGCAACATTTTTTTTTTCAGATTTATATCAAGGAACGCAGAGTTGGTCAAAAAAATCATTTTTCAAAACTCCCCCCTCTCCCCCTCTTCACCCCTCCCCCATCGTATCTCGGAAAAACTATGTAGCGGTAAAGCGAAGCGTAGGGATGAGGTCACGATAGCTTTCCGGTGGTAGGTAGGTCCTGAGTGGAGCGAACCTGCGAGACCGAGTGGAGCTAAAGGGGGGAGGTGGCGAGCGAAGCGAGCCGGCGACCTCCGTAGCGTAACGAAGGTTGAGTGGGTGAAGCGTAACTCAGGGGTGACGACAAGCAAACTTACAAGTAGCTCTCATGAGAAGGGCAAAAAGTACCAAGCCTCCCCTTTTTGGCCTAACCCCCCCCCCCCTCCCAATCGTATCTCAGAAACTATGAGAACCGTGTTTTGTTTTTTTATGGATTCGTATAGAGGAGGCTCGGAAAAGAAAAAGTTATTTTTCAAAGTTCCCCCCCTTCTTCCCCCTTTAGGCGGATTTTGGAGGTTAACAGACTTGCAACATATTTTTTTCAGATTTATATCAAGGGGCCCAGAGTTGGTCAAAATCATTTTTCAACACTCCCCCATCTCCCCCTCTTCACCCCTCCAACCATCGTTTTTCGGAAAAACTATGTAGCGGTAAAGCGAAGCGTAGGGATGAGGTCACGATAGCTTTCCGGTGGTAGGTAGGTCCTGAGTGGAGCGAACCTGCGAGACCGAGTGGAGCTAAAGGGGGGAGGTGGCGAGCGAAGCAAGCCGGCGACCTCCGTAGCGTAACGAAGGTTGAGTGGGTGAAGCGTAACTCAGGGGCGACGACAAGCAAACTTACAAGTAACTCTCAAAAGTAGGGCAAGAGTACCAACCCTCCCCTTTTTGGCCTCCCTCCCAATCGTATCTCAGAAACTAAGAGACCCAGTTCCCACCCACCCAGTTGTTCAGTTTTTTTACGGATTCGTATAGAGGAGGCTCGGCCATTTTTTTCTGAGTTTTTAATAAGGTTTTAGATTGGATTAGGGGGTTCTTAAGAGGTTTCAAAATCTTTTAAGGCCCTTCTACGCGACGGGCGCGAGACACGTCGTTTTCATGGTTTTCGAGGATGCTAAAGCCGATAGTGAGGTAAAAATCAAAATGGCCGCTGTGATAATTTTCGAAATGTTCATCATGGGAGTCGTTTTCATGGTTTTAGAGGGTGCTAAAACCGATGGCGAGGTCAAAATGGGAATCCAAGATGGCGGCTGCTATAATTTTCGAATTGTTCATCAATTTCATCATGGGAGTCGTTTTCATGGTTTTCGAGGGTGCTAAAACCGATGGCGAGGTCAAAATGAGAATCCAAGATGGCGGCTGCGATTATTTTCGAATTGTTCATCAATTTCATCATGGGTGGCGTTTTCATGGTTTTCGAGGGTGCTAAAACCGATGGCGAGGTCAAAATGAGAATCCAAGACGGCGGCTGCTATGATTTTCGAATTGTTCATCAATTTCATCATGGGTGTCGTTTTCATGGTTCTCGAGGGTGCTAAAACCGCTGGTGAGGTCAAAATCAAAATCCAAGATAGCGGCTTCGATAATTTTCGAAATAATTATCATGGGAGTCGTTTTCATGGTTTTCGTGGTTGCTAAAGCCGATAGTGAGGTTAAAATCCAAATCCAAGATGGCGGCTGCGATAATTTTCGAATTGTTCATCATGGGAGTCGTTTTCATGGTTTTCGAGGGTGCTAAAACCGATGGCGAGGTCAAAATGAGAATCTAAGATGGCGGCTGCAATAATTTTGGAATTGTTCATCATGGCAGTCGTTTTCATGGTTTTCGAGGATGCTAAAGCCGATAGTGAGGTCAATATCAAAATCCAAGATGGCGGCTGCGATATTTTTTCAAATGTTCATCATGGGAGTCGTTTTTATGGTTTTCGAGGATGCTTAAGCCGATAGTGAGGTCAAAATTAAAATCCAAGATGGCAGGTGCGATAATTTTTGAAATGTTCATCATGGGAGTCGTTTTCATGGTTTTCGAGGGTGCTAAAACCGATGGCGAGGTCAAAATCAAAATCCAAGATGGCGGCTGCGATAATTTTCGAATTGTTCATCATGGGAGTTGTTTTCATGGTTTTCGAGGATACTAAAGCCGTTATTGAGGTCAAAATCAAAATCCAAGACGGCGACTGCAAAAAATTTCAAAGTTTTCATCATGGATGTCGTTTTCATGGTTTTCGAGGGTGCTAAAACCGATGACGAGGTCAAAATCAAAATCCAAGATGGCGACTGCAAAAAATTTCAAAGTTTTAATCATGGATGTCGTTTTCATGGTTTTCGAGGTTGCTAAAACCGCTGGCGAGATCAAAATGAGTACGGCTGCGATAATTTTCGAAATGTTCATCATGGGAGTCGTTTTCATGGTTTTCGAGGATGCTAAAGCCGATATGTGAGGTCAAAATTAAAATCCAAGATGGCGGCTGCGATAATTTTCAAAATGTTCATCATCGGAGTCGTTTTCATGGGTTCGAGGATGCTAAAGCCAATAGTTAGGTTAAAATCAAAATCCAAGATGGCGGCTGCGATAATTTTCGTATTGTTCATCATGGGAGTCGTTTTCACGGTTTTCGAGGATGCCAAAACCGATGGCGGGGTCAAAATGAGAATCCAAGGTGTCAGCTGCGATAATTTTGGAATCGTTCATCATGGGTGTCGTTTTCATGGTTTTCGAGGATGTTAAAGCCGATAGTGAGTTCAAAATCAAAATCCTAGATGCAGACTGCAAAAAATTCAAAGTTTTCATCATGGATGTCATTTTATTGGTTTTCGAGGGTGATAAAACCGATGGCGAGGTCAAAATGAGAATCCAAGATGGCGGCTGCTATAATTTTCGAATTGTTCATCATGGGAGTCGTTTTCATGGTTTTCGAGGATGGTAAAGCCGATAGTGAGGTCAAAATGAGAATCCAAGATGGCGGCAGCGATAATTTTCGACATGTCCATCATGGGAGTCGTTTTCCTATCCTTTCGAGGGAGCTAAAACCGATGGCGAGGTCAAAAAAAAAACCAAGATGGCGGCTTCGATAATTTTCGAAATGTTCATCATGGGAGTCGTTTTCATGGTTTTCGAGGATGCTAAAGCCGATAGTGAGGTTAAAATCCAAATCCAAGATGGCGGCTGCGATAATTTTCGAATTGTTCATCAATTTCATCATGGGAGTCGTTTTCATGGTTTTCGAGGGTGCCAAACCGATGGCGAGGTCAAAATGAGAATCCAAGGCAGATATTACATATAACTCACTCCATACAAAATGTTCAATACCTACCGCTATAATAGCCTACACTTTCAAGTCGATGGACGCTGCGAACGAAAATGCACCTAATCTTACAAACGTAAAGTTGAGTTTTGCTTTGTAGATGCGCGCCGCGCATGGATATTGTGAATTGCCAGGGCTACCTCTGTCGACATAGATCTTAGTAGGGATTTTTAGTATAGGTACTTTATATAATAATACACGTTTTTTAATGTTTCAGAATGTATTATTGATTTAACAAATATATTTAGGTTACAAAATTTTATACACTCGGCTTTCGTTAGTTCAAACCAGCGATAATTCGAACCACTCCATAATTCAAAGTTATCATAGTTCAAACTATATCAATACAATTTAATGCACTTGTAATAAAATTTAAACGAAAAAACATCGCTACTACGCGTACGTAACAAAACAAAGCTTTGCGGGCGACGCGGATGGCGGCGGCACGGCGCACAGTCGACAATTTTATTCAAGGTTACAGAGAGAAAGAGACAGAAAGAATATAATTTAAAATTAGGTATTGTTTTGTAAGTACCTACATTTCGAGACAAGTTGAAACTTGTATGATCGTGTAGTACCTACGACAAACCTACAACTATTTAATAAACAAAAACAGTATTTAATAATTGTAGGTAAGTACTTACCTAAAATTTTTCATACCTAACAAATAAAAAAAAATACTTACAAACAACAAAATACTTAAAAAACAGAAAAAAGATAAGTTTTATCTCTTCTCTTGCTGGATCTACATCCATCCACTGCACATAATATACCAGTTGTAACCATATCGATTTCAAAACTATCGTCAAATCCACCGAATATGAGTAAGTGCGCGCCGCGCGGTTGTTGACAACCCTCTGCGCTATGGGTAGCGGCTACCCGGCGCCCGGTAGGTGGTTAGCGCGCGTAAGTACATGGAGTGTAATATCTGGTAATCTGTGTCCAAGGTGTCAGCTGCGATAATTTTCGAATCGTTCATCATGGGTGTCGTTTTCATGGTTTTCGAGGGTGCTAAAACCGATGGCGAGGTCAAAATCAAAATCCAAGATGACGGCTTCGATAATTTTCGAAATGTTCATCATGGGAGTGTTTTCATGGTTTTCGAGGATGCTAAAGCCGTTATTGAGGTCAAAATCAAAATCCAAGACGGCGACTGCAAAAAATTCAAAGTTTTCATCGGTGATAAAACCGATGGCGAGGTCAAAATGAGAATCCAAGATGGCGGCTGCTATAATTTTCGAATTGTTCATCAATTTCATCATGGGAGTCGTTTTCATGGTTTTCGAGGGTGCCAAAACCGATGGCGAGGTCAAAATGAGAATCCAAGTTGGCGGCTGCGATTATTTTCGAATTGTTCATTATGGGTGTCGTTTTCATGGTTTTCGAGGGAGCTAAAACCGATGGCGAGGTCAAAATCAAAATCCAAGATGGCGGCTTCGATAATTTTCGAAATGTTCATCATGGGAGTCGTTTTTATGGTTTTCGAGGATGCTAAAGCCGATAGTGAGGTTAAAATCCAAATCCAAGATGGCGTCTGCGATTATTTTCGAATTGTTCATCATGGGAGTCGTTTTCATGGTATTCGAGGGTGCTAAAACCGTAGGCGAGGTCAAAATGTGAATCCAAGATGGCGGCTGCTATAATTTTCGAATTGTTCATCAATTTCATCATGGGACGTAACGAAGGTTGAGTGGATGAAGCGTAACTCAGGGGTGACGACAAGCAAACTTACAAGTAATTCTCATTAGTAGGGCAAAAGTACTAAGCCTCTCCTTTTTGCCCCCCCCCCCCTCCCAATCGTTTCTCAGACACTAAGAGACCCGTGTTCTTTTTATTTACGGATTCGTTTAGAGGAGGCTCGGAAAAGTAAAAAAAACATTTTTGTTGTTGTTGCCCCTTATGCCTTCCCTTCTGAGTTTTTAATAAGGTTTTAGATTGGATTAGGGGTTCTTTAGGGGTTTCAAAATCTATTAAGTGCTCTAACGGATTTTAAAATTCTTTTTATCCTAAGGAATTCTCAATTTAAGGTTCTTTTTTTTAATTTTGTCTCTTTTTTTTTATTGAATTAGTTATAAGGGTTTTCAGAATATTAATTTTTTTTTATATAATTTAATAATTTACAAAATCTTTTGAGGACTATTGATTTTCCAATTCATTTAAAGATTCTTATGGATTCTCAAAATTTTATAAAAGTAAGGAATACTTCTCCAAAACACGACCCCGCGAGCTGCGTGCAGCTCGCGCAACGCGCAAATACTAGTCCAATTATAAAGCCAATTAAAGCCGCGTTGACACGGTCAAAGTGTGCTCGGACCGAGTGGGCTCAAACGAGTAAGTTGCATACAAAGTGTACTCGGATAGTGGTTAATTCTGTTAAATATTTTATAGTCAACAAAGAAAAAAAAAACGGATTTTGTTTTAAATAGTATCTGAATTGTCAGAGACATGTTAATCGAAGAGTTAAGACGGGAAAAACATAAGTCTTTTATAGCAAAAGGATAGTAATCTGTGAAAAGGAGAAGAATATGGACTATTCCTTTGATTCAGCGATCACGAAGAACATCGCACATCTAGCAATTTTCTCCGAGAAAGTGAACAGGTAAATCCTGCTTCATAAACATCTAAAACTATGTAGAACTACTCTAGTAACCGAGCTAGCTCGGAGCAGTAGGACGCGGTCCGACTCAAATCAGACTTAAATCTGCTATAGCTAGCAGTAAAACCTGAAACTGAACTCATTTACTCTTTAATCTCATTTCCATAGTGCTAAAATAGTAAACATTTTAGTAGATAATCTATTGTTACATTAAATTGCAACACTGATAAAGTCCTTTACAATAAAATTTCGTATAATTTTCTATTTCTCTTGCTGCTTACACTACGCTCGACGGAATATCTATAAAATTTCAGTAACGTAACGGTCATCCAAACATTTTTTTTTAATGTAAAGGACATGCTATTTTTGAAACTACTGGGTATTCTTAATTCTTTCGCATAAAACAAGAAAGAAGGGGAAATTCTAAGAAACTTTGCTTTGAACACCATAAAAATTGGACCAGACAGTAAAAAGTTATAGACAAAATAAAAAAATAAAAATCGTTTTTTGGCTCTCCTGAAAAGTCGTATTTTGTCCCTTACGTTAATTGATACTTCCGGTGTCGAAACGCCAAACCAGGAATGTCAAGTACTCGTAAATCATACTAATATTTGCTCCATACGGGTATCAAATCCGCGACACGCATCAGCAGATCAATCGCTCAGCCACCGCGTCAATCGTACCGTCAAATTGGATAATACTCTGATAGATTATATTATAATGCAAGCGAAGGAGGAGGCTGTATACGTTAGGACGAGGACATCTTCAACCTCAAGACCCGCCACTGCGAGAAATGCCTAGGGCGTCGGGCGTTATGTGGCAATTTCCGGTCAATCTTTGGTTCGAGGCGGTTTATAGAAAAGAGTACCTCCTAGTTGGAAAGGGCATGTGGGGCAGTCTTTTATACAGCAATGGGAAATTAATACTAACAGCTGGATAAGAATAATAAAAATGATTCAAATTCGAATCATCGTCATCATTTCCTGCCCTTATCCCATTTTACTTGGCTCGGTGCAACACGTTTTTTTTCTTCCATTCTCCTCTATCAGACGTCACAGTATCATTTACTCCTTTTTCTTCTCATTCCTTAGACAATCCATCCCACCTTTCTATTGGCCTTCCTCTTCCTCTCTATCCATCAACATTCATACTCTTCACTCTTAGTCACATGAGTGTCATCCTTCCTCATCAGAGACAGACAGACGATTCCCTATATTTTTTTCTGTAACAGGCGTCAAACTCAAATTCGAATCATGTTGGACTGTAATCAAGGCATTACAATAATAAAACGCCTACGATGAACCAACGATCAATGCGACAGAAAGCAAAGTATTCGCAAATCATGAGGATAAATATCATGTTAAAAAGCCGGTTTATCGCGAACGCATACTGTAAGAATTCCTATCAGAAAAATTCTGATGCTCGTCTGAAAGAACTTGTTACTTATATTTTGTATTTCACAAACTCTTCCTAGTTGTCTAACCCCTGCTCGCCTCCTATTGGTTGCAGAATGATTCTTTATAGCCTATAAGGCCTACCTCGATAAGTGGTCTTTTGTCGAAATTTAAAAGATTTTTCAATATCGGCTAATAGCTCCTGAGAACAAGGTTGCTACGTTTTACTATCTTTATTTAATAAACTTGTATAATAATGTGTAATTTATATTTTATAACTGTCGAGTATAGTCTGTAGATGCAGATGCACCTCTCTGAAAGTGAATCCTGACTGCGCCTATGAGTTAGATGGTTGATCATCGTTAAGGTAAGAGTCCGATCTCGGCAGGCAGTACTTCAAGGCTCGGCTCTGATACTGTCTGCTTCCGAAAGTGGAATAGGTGCCTCTGAACGATAGCAATTCTATATTTTCTTAGGTAATTAACCAACAGTTATTTCTTTGCAGAAATTCGCCGTGTTTCGTACCAAGGTTCGCAAGTCCATTGCGATCCTGCACACCTATTGGAAAAGAATGACAAACGACGAATACCAATGGACGGTCTTCAAAAGTATCTTATGGTTCATTTTTGGACTGAAGCTGTTTCGCGATGTCGCTCGCAATTCATCAGCGCTATTTGGGTGTCCCAAAAAACCCCCATGTCCAGCTCCGTGTCCCAAACTATACGAATGCAAGATAAAAAATTGAATTCTGTGAAAAATGATTAACTTATAACGAGGATGAAGGATTGTAGCTGCAGTTTGTTATATTATATACCGTTTTTTAAAAGTGAACTTAGTTTTTCTAATGCCGAAGTTTTTTTTTTCTTGGGAAAGTTGTCTAATGGGTCGTCCCTTATCCGTCTTTATCCTACCTTGGGTGAAGCAAAAGGGACAGTCATAGTCGTATTTACTAATTACCCGTCTTCGGTGAAGACCTGGCGCCAGGTGGAAGGTGAGGACACCGTGGAGCTTCTCTATCAGTCACTTCTCAAAGATGGGTCTTACTACCGCAATCGCAACGTGCACGTAACGTCGAAAATGGTACTTCGTATTGTTTATGTTTTGGTGGTTACAAAAATAGATATAGCTTAGATATGAGAGGTATTTGAGTAGGCAGTATTCTTCTATTAGTCGCAGAGGTAGACGAAACACTCTACTACATAAAATAACACCTTAGGGAAAAGGTACACATCTGACGGAACATCCGTCGAGCGTATCATCGAATGTTCTTCGACGCACTAACTTATCATCGGTTGAGTGTGAACGGTCAATTGTTTTTCTAGACATTTCTCTGCTCTGCCGTTCCGCGACCGACGTTCAGATATGAACCTTTCCTTAGTCCCGAAAGGGTAAGGCAGAGGTGCAATGTACCCACAGAATGTACCTAATTTCAATACCAAATTGAAGTTATGTTTAAGTACAATATAATAGCAGGGGAACCTATTACAATCAACTGGACACTTATCCAGACTCTACTGTGAATTCCTGATGAAAAAAACCTATAGCAGTTTGCCTGACGTGGTTATCGAACCCGAGACCTCATTCTCAGCAGTCGCGCTGGCAACTACTAAACCAACATGGCGCCACTAGACCAACCAGATAGTCCAGCTAGTTGCATTATATTGTTTGACCATATTATTTTTTTAAGATAATCTTTAAAAAATTCAAAATGTTAATACTGTCCGTCCTTTAAAATAGGCTAAAATTTAAATGCGCATCATAAATTCTTTTTGTATACCAAATATACTGAATGTGCACCAAATCTAAAACTCGCTTTAGCAAGATTTCAGGGACACCCCGAAGTTCGGTTTGGTTAGGTTCCTTTAAACCTTGTACACAGAAATAGAAGCCCCGCGAAGCGGGGCTTCGTCGACCCTGCTTAGGTAGATTTTTTTTTATTACACCTCGTTATGACATATTTTGATGAACATATTTTGGTGCACATTCAGTATATTTGGTGGAACACAGGCAAAATTAGGTAAATAAAATGGGAATAAATTGAAGTAGGGTAAAACACCCAACTATTGACCCCTTAAGCGGTTTTCCTTGTTTCTTTCGCAAAATAAACTAATGTACGAGTTGCAAGTGGGAATGAATGTTTTTTGAAGATAAAATAAACATTGGAGAATGTAACTAAAACAATATTTACAGTCATACAAAAGTAAAAAGTGTTTTTTTTTCTCGAGTTTAGCAAGAACAGGCCATTTGACCAGTTATCAACATGCTTGTACCAAATTTTCATCATGCAAATGACCAATTTTTTGACCTCCTGTAGTATAAGAATAAACTCAAATATTATTTATTATGAATGTGATACGAGGTCTTATTTGATAAAAAACAAACAAAGCTAGTCTTATAGCCCTTCTCATTTTCTTTTTTCACACTATTTAGGTCTTCAGTCTTCAAACGCCGTCAATAAATTATTCTTGCACTTATTTTTGAAATTTTGTAGTTTTTATCACTTTTTGTTGTAGTTTTTATCACTTTTTGTTCAATTTTTCTTCTTTATTCAATATATCTTCTCGCCGGTAAAATAAATTGAAAGAACACGGCTTTAGTTCTACAAAGTGAGTTTAAAAATCTTTGAATTAATATTTTCCTAATTACATAAGACGGTTTTAACTTTTTAAACTTATGTAAAATGTTCTCTTCATTTGTGAGGTCTCACAAATGAAGAGAACATAGATACAAATAAAAAACTAGCTCACACTTTGCCTCGGAAATGATTTAAGTCAGTTTGTTCAAACATGCAGGTTAGGGTATATTTTGTCATTTTATGCATTAAACCAACCTGTGGCTGAGGCATTGCTCGTGTTATATTCTGCAATTGTCCCACGGGATCATATACCGACATAAAAAGTATCCTGCGTCCAGGTACACCCACTTAACCAGGTTTTAAAATAATCTGCTTGCCAAATTGTGTCAAAATCCATTCAGCCGTTCACTTTTCCTATAATATTAGTAAGTCTAAAAGTCTAAAATATTCAGGAGGATCCAGAATGTGACAGTAGACCGAAAATTTAAGTACCTCACTCAAATTATGCTAGGTTCTCAGGTTACTACGTAAGGTACTTTTTATGTTTGTGATTATGCAGATACACACCTTTAGGGGTGCCAACGCCCATGGGCGTAATACAGATGCATTAAAGTTAAGCTACCTCGCCATTAAAAATGAACTATACGTACACACCGTGGTGTCAGTAACTGGTTTTCTCGTACATTTGGTTAATTACCAGCTATTGACATGCCATGTTAAAAAAATGGTTATTCATACATTTGAGTGTACCAGATATTGACCTCATCATTTTAACAAGTTAACGCTCATTAAAACTTGAAAATCATGTGGAAAAGCATTGTGTCTGTCTTAAATAACCAAAAAATACCAAACTCTAAGGAATCTATCGTGTAAAACTGAAATAAAATGACATTGAAAACAACCGTCAGCTTAGCAAATTGTTAAATTTCTTGATGATTTTAGGAGGGTATTTTGTTATCATAGGTTTACGGACGCAATATTGCTTTATTTAAATTTTCTGTGACGCCAATATTTTACAAGATAAATTATATTTCATTTTCTGTGTTCTTTATGCAGCACTGCAAGAAGATTTATTATTATTTTTGATAAAAACTGTTATGCGGTCAATAGTTGGTGGGAGGTCAGCAGTTGGGTACTTTACCCTACTTTAAAATATAATAAATCGCATCTATTTCCTCCTAAAGAATAAATAGAACTGCAGATATCAATAGCTTATTGTTAATTTAATTCTGTCAGCGATACAAACAAATAATTTTGTTGAAATTAACAATACTGATATGACATCCTTATTTAAGCACCATTGTTACTAACACCAAAATCCTAAATACCTACCTAAATTATGGACTTTTTACTGTCTCAAATAAAGATTAATTTATTTATTACAGCACAATTCCATACTCTCGATACAAAAACTATAATTTTATTCTGAATAAACATGAAAACGAGTTCGCATAGTGAGATATGAAGAAATAAAAAAAAACCAGCGCGTCAAAAACTGGATTGTCGTTACGTTATCATTAGTAGTTGTTGTGTCATGTAAATAAAATTTCACCCAATTAGAAAATCCTGTCCATTATGAATTTCCCATTTAATAAAAAAATACAAAACAGATATAAATAAATCCGTTTTAAAGTAAACTCGTTTCATATCATATCACTCTGTTGTTATCTGAAATCTTGTTTTTGTTTCGCTGCATTCACCTCCGTAGGGGAAGCCCCCCATACTTGTCATTAGGTTTACATTGTTTTATTCTTCATAAATACGTTAATATATAAGGACATTAATTGTTCAAGTAGGTATATATTATTATGTCAATATCTATAAATAGGATAGTTTTAACCTGACTGAGTCGTAGTGTCTGAGGCAACTGCAAATCTATATCTATTAGTGTCCGACCGAAACTGATTTTTCAGCCGAAACCGAAACCGAAACCGAACTTTCGGCCTTGCTCTCAGTTTCGGCAACCGAAACCGAAACCAAAACTTTTTGAGACATTTAAAATTTCGATTGTTTTTTGAATTTTACTGTTTTTTTTTAACATTTATTAACATACTAGCTTCTGCCAGCGACTTCGTACGCGGATCCTGTTGCTTATGCCAGCGACAATGGGGTCGTCAAAATCGAAGATCTGAAACGTCTGATGTTGAATTCTTAGAGCCTGGGGACGGGAAAACAACGGGATGAGCATGACGATTCCAGACGTTCCAGATCTTTCATTTTTGTAAGTCAAAAGGAAATGCCCAGGGTGCTCATTAGGCTGAACAACTCTTGCTAAGACGTCATTCCTATAATTATGTTATAGTGTAGCTGGGATCTTGGAGTTCCACATCAGGTGTTCCAGATCTTCAGTTTTTATACGACAACAGGGAGTGCTCATCAGGCTGAACAACTCTTGCTAAGACGTCATTACTGTATATGTAATAGTGTAGCTGGGCTCTTGGAGTTCCACATCAGGTGTTCCATATCTTCAAATTCATTTTCTCAGCAGAAAATGCTCATCACGCGGAACAATTTTTGCTATGGCGCTATTTTTGTATCTCTTATAGTTTAGCTGATCTATTGCAGTTCTGCATCAGGTGTTCAAGTTTCCAAGATAAATTATAGCCTATATGTTGCCCAGACTTAATAGCTATACAACAAAAAAAAAACCAATCAAATCCGTCCAGTAGTTCCGAAGATTAGCGTGTATTGAGTAACTTCTCCCGTTTTCCTAACATTTCCCTTCACTGCTCTGCTCCTATTGATAGTAGCGTGATGAAAAGTATACTATAACCAGCGCAGGAGTAAGAAAAATAATTGTACCAAGTTTCGTCAAAATCCGTCGAGTAGTTTTTGTTTCTATAACGGTTATACAGACAGACAGACAGACAGACAGACAGACAGACAGACAATAATTTTATTAATTGCATTTTTGGCATCAGTATCGATCCCTAATCACCCCCTGATAGTTATTTTGGAAATATATTTCATGTACAGAATTGACCTCTCTACAGATTTATTATAAGTATAGATAGAAGATAAGAAAAAGTTTCATAATAATATATCTACAGGCTACAGGATGAATTTTACAACTGGGCGTGGATGGATTAATCCGAGAAAAATCAATATTCTTGAATTTTTTAAGCTATTGCATAGCTTCTATCGCGGGCCTTGAGCGCGGGGACCGAATCCAGAAATTCCGTAACGAAAAAACCTCACGCTCATTTATTTTTAAATTTCAATAACCTTGGCCAGACATCGAACCCGCTGATTTATTGAAAAAAAAACACCCTGTTTTCTTCTGAGCCATAATCTATTCTGACTGACTGAATGACTGGCCTGTTGGTCTAGTGGTTAGTGACCCTGACTGCTATGCCGAGGTCGTGGGTTCGATTCCCACCCAGGACAAATGTTTGTGTGATGAGCACGATCATTTGTTCTGTGTCTGGGTGTAATTTATCTATAATATGTATGTATTTAGAAATATATAAGTATGTTTATCAGTTGTCTAGTACCCATAACACAAGCTCTGCTTAGCTTGGGACTAGATGGCGTTGTGTGATAGTTGTGGAATATTATTATTATTATTATTCGGAATTATATAAATTCATTATTTTTAATGTTTCACTGGATATAGCGACCCGCCTCGGTTCCGCCCGGGTACAATCCCTACTATAATATCCGCGTTTTATACATACAACCATCCTCTTGAATCACTCTATCTGTTAAAAAAAACTGCATCACAATCAGTTGCGTAGTTTTAAAAATTTAAGCATACATAGGGACAGACAGACAGCGGGAAGTGATTCTTTGATTTATACTACGTAGTGAATGAATACAAAATTACTGTTATTAAAAAAGCAATATTTCAAAGAAGAAACCGTTAACTTATGTTTCGAATACAGTCACTGCTTTGACGTTTGATAAGTTTTATAATCATTAACGTACGTTACAAATATATTTTATTATGACATAAATATACAAGACTTACTTATTAGCAGTAAACTCAAAAACAATCTCAACTCACTATTAAATGGACGGGTGGCGAACTGAGCCGGAGCCCCGGCGAGCAAGCACGTGTTAGCTACGAATATTACCGAACGCCGCACTAAAATCTACGAACACTTGAGTTTCGGCGGGGCCGAAAGGTTCGGCTATATTTTGGCCGAAACCGAAACTAAGGCCGAAACTAGATTTTTTGGCCGAAACCTGCCGAAACCGAAACCGAAACCGAAATTTCGGTCGGTCACTAATATCTATATCTATATACTTATAATAAATCTGTAGAGAGGTCGATTCTGTACATGAAATATATTTCCAAAATAACTATCAGGGGGTGATTAGGGATCGATACTGATGCCAAAAATGCAATCAGTAAAATTATTGTCTATCTGTCTGTCTGTCTGTCTGTCTGTATAACCGTTATAGAAACAAAAACTACTCGACGGATTTTGACGAAACTTGGTACAATTATTTTTCATACTCCTGGGCTGGTTATAGGATACTTTTCATCACGCTACAATCAATAGGAGCAGAGCAGTGAAGGGAAATGTTAGGAAAACGGGAGAAGTTACTCCATGCACGCTAATCTTCGGTACTACTGGACGGATTTGATTGTTTTTTTTTTTTGTTATATAGCTATTAAGTCTGGGCAACATATAGGCTATAATTTGTCTTGGAAACTTGAACACCTGATGCAGAACTGCAATAGATCAGCTAAACTATAAGAGATACAAAAATAGCGCCATAGCAAAAATTGTTCCACGTGATGAGCATTTTCTGCTGAGAGAATAAATTTGAAGATATGGAACACCTGATGTGGAACTCCAAGAGCCCAGCTACACTATAACATATACAGTAATGAAGTCTTAGCAAGAGTTGTTCAGCCTGATGAGTACTCCCTGTTGTCGTATAAAAATTGAAAATCTGGAACACCTGATGTGGAACTCCAAGAGCCCAGCTACACTATTACATATTTATTTATTTATTTATTTATTTATTTGTCATCAGGCAACGAAGGCCCATAGATAAAATACACAAACATAATCTTATATGTAATAATAAACTAATACATAAGTGTTCAATACAATAAGTGTTAGTTAATAAAACTTAAAACTATATTAGTAACACTTCACTAGCACTGCACTGACTTTGTGCCGTCGTGTGGAATAGGTCCGCGGAAGCGACGGAACACCACGTTCTGGGGCCAAAAGCTTTCTTCTAGCACCAGGTTGAGGTAGCACGTCGGAATGCGCACTACAAACGCCTTGAAATTGACGTTGCGGTGCGACTCCAACAGGTGCACCCTTGCCGTGTAGTTCAACTTTCGGCGCACGTACTCGACGATGTCCTCTGCCTCAGTGGTGTAGTGGAGGCGCGAGATGTACACCGGAGTGTTCGGTTTCGCTGCACGTAGCTTAACGTTGGGCTCCATAGGAGCCTTGCCGCAACGGTTCTTACTGCTTCGCTGCCGGTGCTTCCTCCGTTGCACCGTCACGAAGCCGTCATCAACAGCCCGGTCCATTGCCTTTACAGACACGGGCCTCGCGGGGGGAACATCTGGGGTACTCGCAGTAACGGCAGCAAAACCCTTTTGTAAGGGTTTTGTCAAAGCTGCGGAAGCTGGCAGCGGGACAGGGACATATACCTATAGGATTCACGTCTTAGCAAGAGTTGTTTAGTCTGATGGGCATTTCCTGTTGACTTACTTTTGTAAGAAAACTGGAACGTCTGGAATCGTCATGCGCGTCCCGTTGGTTTCCCGTCCCAGGCTCTAAGAATTCGACATCAGACGTTTCAGATCTTCGATTTTGACGACCCCGTTGCCACTGGCATAAACAACAGGATCCGCGTACGAAGTCGCTGGCAGAAGCTAGTTCCAAATAAATATTGCAACGTAGGTCATAGAGGGGTGAAAGGCGATTTTCTTTTGTTGAAGCTATTTTTACTTTTTTGTTAATAACGTGACATGTATAATTATTATTCTTATCATAAGAACATTATTGTTGTTTTCAAACAGCATTTTTCTTCGGGATGAAAGGTAGGTAACTTAAGAAGCAGGGCCGAAAATTCCACCAACCAAGTAGGTATACAATTTCATTCAAAAAGATATGAAATTCTATGTTGTTTAATCTTTTTATTGATTTTACAAACACGTTTGACTACCAAAGATACCAACTAATTTCCATAAAATAAACATTTTCCGATCGAAGTAATACTAAATAAACACCTACTGTTTTAATTTCTTACTCTTAGGGAATGAGGCGAGTATTATCAAATTTATATCATTTAGGGCTGGTTTTTCAATAGTCAGTTATCCGTTAACTGAGGAATAAAAATGGCGGTTTGACAGCTTATCTATCATATGGAAAACGATATTTTTATTCCTCAGGTAACGCTTAACTGACTATTGAAAAACCAGCCCTTAGCCTAGAAAATGAAGATGTATTTTATTCCTATTGTTTAATACCCCTTAAACGCTATAACAAATAGTAAGAGTTCGCACAGACATTTACTGATTTACCATTTTACTATAAAAAAAAGTTAAACATCTGTAAACATCTGTTGAACACTTGTCTAAAAAAAACTTCGAATCTATAATATTTATATTACACTAGCTGACCCGGCGAACTTCGTACCGCCTAAGGCTGCTTTTCCACCAGAGATGCGCTATGCTACGTTGCTGCGGATGCGTTTGATATCCACCAATCATATTCATTGGTTTACATAGCACAGCACTGGTGGAAACGGATTCAACTAAGATGTGTTTTTATATGAAAAGATTTGACTTTCGGAAGTCGGTGGCCATAATTATGTCAATGAAATAAAAAAAAACAAGGCCACCGACTTCCGAAAGAAAAGTAATTTTATAGTTTTTTTGTGTTTGGTTTTGAAGTCGGTTCCCTTTTTTTCAAAAAGTTTTTCCCTTTTTAGTTGAGTTAATCAACAAAAATGTTCATAAAATCGGCGTCTTTGAAAATCTACAATCCTATTAAGCAAAACGGATCTATGTGAGCAACTTCACGAGATCCATTATTGTTATATACTAAAACCTTCCCCGCGTGTAATGTAATATAAATATTATAGATTCGACTTTGAGAGCATTAGGTAGGTACATTATAGTAGCCATACACCATCCTGCCTATCGTACGATCGATTTGACGCTTGCATTGTTTCAAATTGGCAGTTCGTCCATAAACACCATACTGCCTATCGTACGATTGATTTGACACTTCAAATCTGCAGTGATACCAACTCAGCAACTTTAAAATTTGTGACTAAACTTTTTAGCTACTTTTTCTAGCACCTTTTCTTTTCATTATGAGACTATCGAAATTAGTCAATTAGTGTCCCGAGTGGAAAGACAAGATAATGCAACAGTGGCTCATTCTACATATAAATAAGTGGCATTCTGAAGAAATAGTTCAGTTTTGGGTTGAAGTAAAAAAGAATTGAAATTCTTCCGGTGACAACATATATTATTTAAATACACAAGGTGTTAAAAAATAACTGCAGGAATTTCGTGTATCGAACTCGGTATCAAAAACGACGACGATATTTTTTTTTCAAGCACTTTTTTATTTTAATGAATTTTATTGCTCTTTGAGGTCGTTCACCATCGTTTGTAGTGTTCTCAGATATATTTTTTAACCGGAAGAATTTCCTTTTTTTTAGTTAAACCCAAAATTGAACTGTTTCTTCAGAATGCCACTTATTTATAATGGCATGTATTTAATGCGGCAACTAAGTATAATGAATATAGGTTGAAAAAAAAATAGAGTGGGTAACAAACATAATGGGTTGGCAGCTAATAAGGAGTATCGTAGTAAGTAAAAGATGGCATATTAATATATCAGTTATAAGCTCCGTTTTAATTTAAACTAGCATCAAGTTTTTCTTTTGGGAACTGAATTAATATCTAAGCGAAAACTTAATGATGAAAATAAAATAGAAAATGGGCATACATAAATAATACAAATCAGATTCTATTTAAAATTGTTTGTATGAAGAATAAATATAAACTAGCTTAAAATTGTGTGACTTTTAATAGCTTTGAATTAGTACCACCTGCCAGAATGCTCGACGGAGCCCCGCTTCGCGGGGCTCCTATTTCTGCGTGCAAGGTTTAAAGTAACCTAACACGAAGGGGATGGCGGGGTCTTTCAGACCCCGCCATCACCTTCGAACCTAACCTGTCCGTGTCGGGATGCCCCAAGTCCCGAGCTCGTTTCATTCGCTCTTGCATCCTAGGTCAAATAACTGATTACTACCTGTCATGCTGGCTCACAAAATAAACAAAACTAAACACTAACGTGTTAGTTGCACACATTACCGGCGAATGCCACCCTACTAACATTATTAGTCGCCAAGTCATTATATACAGCTCCTCGCCTAATATTTCAATTGACTGGTATAGTTTATTTGCTACCTAAACGCAGCTGCTAGTTTTTAGTTTTTATAACACCCTTAATTTTGAACCTTACGTAATATAATAGTCGCGAAAATATTTAATCGCTGGCAAGTTATTTTATTTGTTGCAAACATTTAGTCGACTTTTAAGTTATTAGTCACTCGGAAAATAATAAGCTATTTATAATTATGCAGAATGAGCCACTGTTGCATTATCTTGTCATTCCACTTGGGACACTAATACTTGACTAATTTTGAAAGTCTCATGATGAAATGAAAAGGTGCTAGAAAAGAAAAGTAGCTAAAAAGTTTAGCCACAAGTTACACTTTTTAGGTTCTTTTCTAGCACCTTTATAAAATTAGCTAACTAGCTATAAAGTTGCTAAGTTGGCATCACTGCTGCCGATTTGACGTTGTGTCAAATCGATTTGATGACCTATCAAATTGGCATGTCATGCCATCTAATTGGCATGTCATGCCAATTAAATGGTTTCCACGCCCACACACGGTCAATTCTAACTGATCAAATTGGCAGTATCATGCCGATTTGACAAATAGGCAGTATGTATGGCTACCATTACAATACAGGTATGACGAGCATTCGCGTACATTTAGTATAGAATAGATTTGATACAAGATGCGAATTATGTGATGCTCGATTGGCTTCCATCACTGATGAAACATTCGAATTTGTAACGTTACATAATGCTCGCGGTCAGGGAGCGCCTAAGACGACAGAGTTGCGTTGTACAGTCAACCCTAAATTAGTGGCTGACATTGAAAGCATCGCTTTAAGTAATAGCCCATTGGTTTTTGAATATACACATCTTCAATTTGAGAATACTGTCTGACCAAGAGGATATGGGGTAAAATAGGCACACGTGAGCTGAGTTTAATCTAAGTACAATTTCACGTAAACAACTTAATATAAATAAAAGTAGGTCTAATTCACGACCTTGCTCGAAGTTATTTCAAGCAAAAAGCAGGACACAAAACATATGTTATTGCTCCGGCTTGGTCCGTGAACTTTAAACAAAATACCTAAGTACAAAGTGCTCGATCTTTAAAAAACTCATTGTGAGTTGTGACGTACGCAGACGAAGCTCGTTTTGTGACGAACCAGTCCAAACCGAGGATCGAACTTGGTACCGATGACTCACTAACCAATACGACGAACAATATTCGGTTAAAATACTATAAAATTTCGTACAAGTTAGCGATTAATTGTGTACAAAATGAAGTAGTATGCAAAACATTTCTAGTCACACATAATTAAGTGGCATTGCAGCCGTCGACGAGGTAAGTGTAATTACACACAGTGCACGTGCTAATACCACTTATTTTTAACATTTTGTTGTCGTTTTTACACGTCATGCTAGTTTTGATAAACAGTATCCCCAATGTGATAATGATTTCAACATACAGAAGAAAACGCAGACTGGACTAATAAGCAACAAACCCAAAAATAAAATGAGAAACCGATAAAACACCAATACAAAACTAGTATCTTTAAACAAGGAAAATCCTGCGTTACGACGAGTTTTGTCTATAATAATAAAAGACGCGTCATCACAACATGATCACAGCTACTTATTCGCATTTTCAAAAAATATTTATTGTTGATAACCTTAAGCGTGTGGCGGCTAGTAGCGGCTAGTGGCCGGTTAACTGAACTATCAGTCGCGCACGGGCCGTCCTCTGCACAACTATATTGTTGTCACTCAGACCACGGAAAATTAATGTTTTATAATTTGTTATAACATTACAAGTGCCAAAAGATGAAGAGCTTGTGCGAGGGAGCGGTTGTGATCGCCTGCATTCTCTTCGCCACATTCTCCAACGCTGGCGGTCGTGAGTATTATTCCATTCTTATATTCGTAATTAAAGATTAAGTGAGAAGAAAAAATGTGTTTTTAAACTCAAGTGACCTTACTGCTTAAGTTAACCTCCGTAATCTGTAGAGTACGGCCGCTTACCCATCTGAGACATACATCTTACATTTTTGTTTACTTAACAACATTAAGAAATGTATGTAGGTACCTACTTTTAAAATTATAGTTTTACTAATTGACAAGTAACGAACAACGTGATCTTATACACATACTCGTGTAACGCTAAACAAAGGTGACAACGTTTTTTAGGAAACTTTTTAGCATTTGATTTGTTTTTTTAGACGTTTTAAATGTTACAAGTGGTCTAAAATGAATTCTTGTAAACTGTAATAATATATACAGCGAAATACGTGTTCAATTTGGTGATATGAAAAGGTACTTACTTTTACTTACCTAATGCAATATCGAATACAAAATGACTAGTGAAGAAAACAAGGGTATGAGTATGTTGGTCAAGAAGCGGTGATATCAAGGACTATTAACCACAAAGTGAGCAAACATGCCGGCTGTAACTTCTTAATTAAGCACCCTTGTAGCCATGTTACTGCGATCTAATCACACATTTGAAAATACAACTTTAAATTACTGTTACATAACTAATCAGATTAAGAATGATATTATAACTTAGTTGTCCATTACCCCTAAATTAAGTTAACTGTATTTAAATGACATTAGTCATTATTAAGGTACTTCGATTAACCAAATTAACTGTGATCATAAAACTAGTATTACACAGGCATCTAGCTATGTATAGCAAAAGGATGATACGGCTTTGAGAGAAGACGATCCTTAATCTGTTATTACAGTGGAAGGTATTATTAAAGACCATTGATTCCTAGACATGTAACCTAACGGCTAACGGTAATACATAAATAGCTGATATTCATGCAGAAAACCAATCACCTTTCTTTTGTACCTCTATTATTAGGAACACAGCGAAACACTTGCCTTGTACAACCATGCCTAATGTCTTTATACCAATAACAAATCCGGTTTTTTCTATTGCAGTTTGGTGAGAATCTTTAGTACAAAACTACGGATTTTAATTAATTGACTATGTGATGATACCTAACACAAACGAGTTTCTGGCATTCAAAGTCAAAAGTTCTAAGGCGGTCGATAATACAGAAAATGTCTAAAACTTGCTTTTGTTAAATATTGATGTTCCTAAGTTCTAAGGCGGTCGATAATACAGAAAATGTCTAAAACTTGCTTTTGTTAAATATTGATGTTCCTATATTTTTTTAAATTAAAACCGGTGAGTTTTCAATTTAAAAAATATCATAATATTTTTTGCGCTTCATTAATGGCCATTAAACTCGGAAAGCTGGTACTCGTAAAAAGTGGCGAGGCAGTTTATCAATTAAATAACAAACAGCCTCCTAATGGTCACCGCAATTATACTAGTCGTCTATCGCACAAGGCGTTTAGCGTAGGCATAGCGTTTATGTAGCGCAATCGTAGCAGAATCGTAGCACAGGCGTCGAGGAGTTGTATTGTAGCCGTAGCGTTTGCATAGCGAAATCATAGCACAGGCGTCGCCGCGTCGCAACCTTGTAGCCGTAGCGTTTCCGTAGCAGAATCGTAGCACAGGCGTCGAGGAGTTGTATTGTAGCCGTAGCGTTTGCATAGCGAAATCATAGCACAGGCGTCGAAACCTTGTAGCCGTAGCGTTTGCGTAGCAGAATCGTAGCACAGGCGTCGAGGAGTTGTATTGTAGCCGTAGCGTTTGCATAGCGAAATCATAGCACAGGCGTCGCCGCGTCGCAACCTCATAGCACAGGCTTCGCAACCTTGTAGCCGTAGCGTTTCCGTAGCAGAATCGTAGCACAGGGGCGTCGAGGAGTTGTGTTGTAGCCGTAGCGTTTGCATAGCGAAATCGTAGCACAGGCGTCGCAACCTTGTAGCCGTAGCGTTTGCGTAGCAGAATCGTATAGCACATGCGTCGTCTGTCGCATGTCGTGGAGTTGTAGCCGTAGCGTAAGGGTGCTTGTACACGGTGCATGTAACCCGCGCAAGTGCCTCAACATGCTCAAGCTACATGCACCGTGTACAAGCACCCATTAAAAAACGTGCGGGTCCAGCGACTTGAGCATGTACCAAAGCGAGCCACCCGCGCAACTAACTCGCGTGCTCTGCGGGGCGCGCGGGTTACTCGCGAATGTAACTTGAACAGTTTTAGACGTGCGTAAGTTCATAATTCCGGTAAAATTACATTTTTAAAAATGTTTTTAAAATAATTTTCGTTTGTCGAGACATCTTGACTCGATTAAATTATAAAGCTACCGCGCGAATAGCATGCACATGTAGCTCTTGACCACAAACAAATAACTTGTAGGTACATACAACTTGCTCCAATCATTTGCAACATTTACAAGTATACGCGAGTAACTTGATCAAGTAGCTTGCGCATGTTACTCGCGCGGGTAGCCCGCACCCTTACTTGCGTGGGTTACATGCACCGTTTACAAGCACCCTAAGTGTAGCAGAACGTAGCACAGGCGTCGTTAAATTGTAACCGTAGCGTAAGCGTAGCAGAATCGTAGCACAGGCGTCGAGGAGTTGTATTGTAGCCGTAGCGTTTGTGTAGCAAAATCGTAGCACAGGTGTCGTAAACTTGTAGCCGTAGCGTTTGCGTAGCAGAATTATTAATAAAATAAATAAAAATAAAAATATTTTATTTTCAGGCATCGTGGCCCATAGTGGTGTTAGTAGTAGGTACATTCTTTATAAACTATTTTAGTATAAATCACAAAAATCAAAATTTACATAAAAAGAACTACATATTAAAATCAAACTTTAAATTAAAAACAAAAGAATTAAAACAACCTGAACATAATTAGATTATTACAATTAAAAGTTATAAGATCAAATTAAAATCATAATATGTTTAAAATAAAATTGAAATTAAATAACACTCACATGACATAGAAATTAACTATTAAAAATCAAACTTTAAATTTAAATCAAAAGAATTAAACTTTAAATCAAAATTAACATAATTATATAATTTTTTATTACAATTAAAAGTCAAGATAAGACCAAATTAAAATAATAATTTTAAAGTAAAATAAAATAAAATAACAATCACACGACATAGAAATCATAAAAAAATAAAATAAAATAAGTCAAAGAAAGTCACAATAAAATCAGATGGTTAGCTCAAGCTTTGTTGCCAACATGCAGCCTGGTAAACCTCCCCATTGTGGGCCCATCCAGCCTTTCTGCAAACACCCTCAGAACGCTATTGTCGCTTCCCCTCACTCTGGATATAACCGAGGCAACTTTTTTACGCATTATAGCGAAATAGTCATCAGTGTGAGCATCAGCGAACATACCTGACGCGCTACAGTAAGGTGGAAGCCTCAACAGCGCCCTGAAGGAGTTGTTGTACTGAATGCGCAGAGCATTGTCTGCTTTTAGGGTATGATTATGCCAAAGACTGCTCGTGTAAAATGTTTGGCAGTAGGCCTTAAAAAGAGTTATTTTCACGGGTACTGAACATCCATGAAACCTTCTGCATACCATATTTCCCCGCACAGCCAGTGCTCTGCGCTCTCTTTCCATATCGAGGTCGTCTTTTAATTCCTCCGTAACGATATGGCCTAAATATTTAAAATGGGCAACTCTCTGCAACACTGACCCATTTAACTTTACAGGAGGAACAAAATTTGGATTTTTATTCCTGCCTCGAAACACCAACAGCTCACTTTTTGTCGGATTATATTTTAACCCATGCTGTTTGGCATATTCTTCACAAATAAAGAGTAACTTTCTAACCCCACTGATAGTAGGGCTCAGCAGCACCATATCATCAGCATAACTTAAGTTAAATATTAGCACATGCGTCGCCCGTCGTAGAGTTGTAGCCGTAGCGTAAGTGTAGCAGAATCGTAGCACAGGCGTCGTGAAATTGTAGCCGTAGCGGAATCGTAGCTCAGCCATCGTGAAGTTCTAACCGTAGCGTTTGCGTAGCGGAATCGTAGCTCAGCCGTAGCGTTGGCATAGCATATCGAAGTGTATGTGTGTGTAACTGTCTTACGTCTGTATTAAAGCGTCCCGAATAATATCAAAGGATTTGTGAAAGTGTACTGGTGCTCAATTTATTAAGCTCTCTGTAAATAACTATCGCGACAGCGTACACCGCAACATTTGCAGTTCCTAACTTAAAATGCAGTAAGTATATAGAATTTTTACAACAACTTACCTAAACTTTCGCAGTAACGGACATCGCGGTAATGAACTATTCGCTACTTTGATATTTTATACAGTGTAAGTAAAAGTGCAAAAATTATACACTTGAAAGTTATTAATTTTTTATTACTTTATTGTTTATCAGTTTTTATAGTATCTACATAATTATACTATTTCTGACATTATTTTTTCAGCCTTTTATATTTTTTACTATTAATATATTTTTTAGACTATTCAATAAAACCTAAACGGAAGTTATGCGAGTTCGATGTGAGCCTACAATGTTTCAATTAATGCTGATATACCTACTCTGATTTCTTGTTTTCCTCGTCACAGTAAATAAAATCATACATTATAGGTACTCAAAGTCAATTCATCAATAGAGTTCACAAAGTTCAAGCGAAAATGTCCTTATTAAACTCCATATAAGACTAATTCTGTTTGCAATAGTACCTAGCTTATTGATAAATGCTCCATGCATAATATACAAACAATTTCATACTGAGAATAATATTCTCAGTAGGTATGCTGTCGCTGGATTGATTTCAAATTACAATTCGATATTGGAACTTTAAAAAAAACTGAACTTTACAACATACTTATTTTTTTTATTTTTTAAATATTTGGGATTTCAGCCCTCTTTTTGGTAGACGCAGATTAAAGATAATTTTCTTACGAGTATTCGGGGCTTATCATCACTCTGAGTCAGCTGTGGAAACGGGTTTACTTTACAAGTTTGTACCTAGGTTTCCTGGATTTGTTCAGCAAACTACAATTTTCTCAAGCCACTTTCGCATAAACGAGTGTAGTGGTCACGCCAACGTTTTCTAAGCCTCACTTGGCACCGGGGTCGCGGGACTTATTCCATCACCGTGACCCCGGAACATAAAGGGCTATTGAAGGACACCGTGGATTTTAGTCAGTACGAGTCTGACAGTCCCTCCCGCCCTGCTCGGGGTAGGAGGACTCATTTGATGATTTTACCACGTTAAAAAAAAAGGCTCACTTGGCAACGACACTCATATCCTGGCGGAATATTATTTACAAAGCATAGTTACGACATTTTTATAATAAAGAAAGTAAAACATAATAATATTATAAAGCAGCTTCACTTTAAAAACCTGTAAAATGGCACTGGAAATAATCTATATCTTATCAACACAATAGGTACACTTAGAACAACAAAATATCTAGGAAGATGCTTAAGATCATAATTATTATTTAAGTATATAAAATGTGGTTTTGCGAGGCCATGTGATTTACATAGATAATCAAGAAATCAACTTCTTGTGGATCGACAAAAGGTTATCAAAGGTCATTAAGAAGGATTTCATTTTAATATTGGTATTATTGAGAGAAAAAAAAACCCAGGTTTAAAACAAGGTGAGCTCCTATTAGATAATATATTTGGGTATTCCAATTATGCAAACCCAATACAATATATTTAAAGAGGTTCAAGATGTATACGTTCGGAAATGATTAGTATGTAGGTAGGTAGGTACCTATCTTACTTCTGCCCTCGACTTCGTAGGTACGCGCGAAAGTTAGGCGCATTCTCCACCAAAACGGTCTTGAAGAAAACAGATATCCACCGAAGCTAAGCGGAGAGGAAATGTGGATTTCAGATTTTTGATTCAAAGAGCATCTCTCGTCTCCTCCCTCTCCGCTTTGGTGGAGTCCGGGCTTTAGGCCCCGGAGCCCACCGCATCGCATTCGCATCCCATTGTCTGTCCGCGCTTTTTCCGACTTACTAAGAAATAACTAATAAGTTAGTAAGTTCTTAGTTAAAGTTATAAGTAATTACTACTTGACCAATAATTAGATACCTATACTTGTGGTCTCCGATGAGTATTAGGAACTAGAAGAACCTAAGAGGCCTCGAAAATGCGTCTTGCACCCTCCTAAATTCGGTCTCCACTGTATTCGCTTTACTAAATTCATCTTGAGCGAATAAAATCTTAATATATATAAATCTCGTGTCACAATGTTTGTCCTCAATGGACTCCTAAACCACTTAACCGATTATAATAAAATTCGCACACCATGTGCAGTTCGATCCAACTTGAGAGATAGGATAGTTTAAATCTCAATTATAGTCGCAATTTTAATAATATTATAAAGATTGCACCCGTGCGGAGCCGGGGCAGGTCGCTAGTTGTTCTATTTATTTATGTATACAAGACTTGTATGATTGTCTCACAGGGGAATTCCGAGAAAGTTGCATCAGAAATAATCAGTTTGTTGTTAATTTTTGCCAACTTATTTGCACGTTTTATTTTGATTCTTATTGTTAATCGATTTGGTCTAGTTATTGTAAAATGTACGTGAAAGGCCCTTATTATTTCCAATCGGTTTCTTTCTGACTTCACATTCAATCATTGACATCTCTGGCTATATACCAAAGAAATGTCTGATTCAGCTTTTAGATTATCATTGTAGCATCCTTTTTGTCATAACATAGATATCAATACTGCCCACAGCCTTGCTAGGGTGATCAATCAGGATCAATTACCTATTTCCCTTTCGCACAAATAAGAGTACATCGAGGTATCCTTATAAAAAAAATCTGAAACATATCCATTCGATGTTTTCTAGAGCGGTGTAATGGCGGCGCGAACTGCATCCCTCTCAGCGACTGCGCAGGTCTCTACGCTCAGCTGCAGCGCGGCAACTCGCAGCAGCTGACGGAACTCCTGCGCAGCCTGCACTGCGGCTTCCAGGGGGGCGACTTGCCTATGGTAAGCTTATCTAAAGTGTGTTTTTCTCTAAAAGTTTATCATACAGATCAATTATACCTATAATACTGTATTTCTTGTATACTATTTCTACCAACCAGGTGGATCATCAACAGATTAGAAGAAATATTCGGGTAAATTGATCTGAACATTTTTAAACACTAGCTTCTGCACGCGACTTCGTTTGTGTGAATTTTTGGCCTTCGATCCATCGCGTCGCACCACATCACCTGCTACCGCTTTTAGTTTTGAAACTATCAACCCCTTAGGGGTCGATATTCACAAAATCCGGTCTTAGTGAGCACTTACGTCCTAAAAATATCCCCCATGCTAAATTAGAATCTCCTGGCACTTGTAGTTTCTTAGTTTTAGTGATGAGTGAGTGACTTATCGCTTTATAGATTATGGTACGGCTTGGAGCACTAAATTAAAAACTTGCACTGATCAACCTGATCCAATTTAGGTAGAGGTTGTGTAACTATTTTAAATGTCTTTTGATTGTCCAGATATGCTGTCCGCCACAGTTCTTAAACCCTCCACAAAATGGTAATGTAGACAATGGAGGAACTGTAGACCCCACGAGTCTCCTGCCCAACAGCCGCATCTGTGGGATCCAGAACAACGACAGAATAGTTGGAGGCACCCAGGCCGACATCGACGAGCACCCCTGGATGGCACTCATCAGATACGAGAAACGTAAGTTTAAGATTGGTTCTCTTTAGCTAATTTCTGGCATATTCAACACGGTTGGGTCGAAATTCTACGACGAGCGTAAATTTTTGAGATGTGAACCGCGGAATTTCGGTCGGTTTTATAGAAAAGTCTTTCGCGACGCAAAATGAGTGGTCGGTACTGTTCCCGAACACGAAAATTACGCGACTCACACACCACACAGGTAAGATCTACCAAATAAGTAATTGGAAAAACTTGTGGTGTGACTGACTAATAATATGCTAACAAATTTAATGCAAATGAACACGTTTTCAGATGCTTATGTAGTTTACTTTGAAGATACCTTTACTACACTCTTCAATCAATGCAAAGTTAACATGTTTATAGCGAGGGCTTTGTCAGAAACTCATAAAACTACTAAAAATTATAAAACTAAAAAGAAAGCTTGGGTAAGAACTGCTACACAGACATTTTTGTTCTATTTTGGTGCTCTCACACAGCTACAGCTGTGTGAGAGCACCCATCTATACATATCGTTACAGAATGTTCCATAACATTTTGTTTTCTTTCTTTTTTCTTAGCATGCTACTTAGTAAAATGTTACACAATGTTACACAATGTTATAAAACGTTCTATGTATAACTGTTTTTTGGGAGCACCTGCCTACATATTTTTTTTTTTTTTTTTTACCAGACCTTTTGTTTTGGTCGCGGGATTATTCGGTCGCGGGCTTATTCCCTTACCGTGACCCCGGAACATAACAGGCTACTGAAGGACACCGTGGATTTTAGTCAGTACGAGTCTGACAGTCCCTCCCCCTCTGCCCTGGGTGGGAGGACTCATTTAATGATTTTACCAAGCTAAAAAAAAATTGTAACAATTTCTGTAGAAAATCACTTGTAAATTGAGTAATTTTTTATTCTCATTAGTTTGGATTGGAAGTTAGAGTCTCATTAGTTTTAATTTTGTAGCAATCTCTAAACATTTGTTGAATTATTTTTATATTTGAACACAAAAATTGGTCATAACTTTTGAAACGCAAGAAACTGAACTAACCTAACTGCATGTCTCAGAGGTGAAAATACTGTAGATATCTCTCCCATGCCCCTATTGATCCACACTTCCCGGGAAGATAGACTACTCATGGCCAAAATTAATTGTGTGTTTGTTGTTTTACAGCTGTTGGTTGGGGCTTTTACTGCGGAGGAGTGCTTATCTCCGCAAGGTATGTGCTCACTGCGGCTCACTGCGTCAAGGGCTCCGACCTCCCGCCGAACTGGAGACTGTAAGTAAAAGCTTCATCTAAAATACTATCTACCTGTCATCATCATTTGTCTAGCATTTTCCAAACTACGTTTGAGACTGGATGTCAGATTTTAGACTAACCGTAACTATTGCCATAGAACACATAATATGCTATTGCCAAAGACCAATAATTACTTAGTATCCACAAATCTGTCAAATTATTTTATAGCGTCACACGGGTCATCAAGGTCCCTTGGGAAAAAATGCCTAAAATATGCGAGTTTTACTTTAATAAATTTTATAAATATCAATAATTTACTACTTAATTGATAGTATTTTTACATGTGATTCCAATTTGACAGACTGCTATATAGGTAATATTCATTATACAATAATAAACATATTAGTGAAAACGAGCATTACTTTGTAGAGTACTAGGCAAGTTTATGTACTTATCACATCATGGGTATTTTGTTTGTTCCGCGAATCTTGGTGATCCATGAATACCCGGTAACCTCAAACTTTCCGCAACTTTGAGTCACATGACGTATCATACAAGTTTCAGTACAAGGATATTTAATTTGATAATGAGGCCACATCAAGCTGCAGGTAGTACTCCATCGCTTAACCAGCAAAAAAGTGATTCAAGAAATCTTTTGAAATTACTGAATAAGCACCTAAGTATTTTCCTGCACCTAGGTATCGAGCAGCGTCAGGGGTACAGCACACTATAGTATCCAACCAAAACTGGATTTACAAATCAAAACAGAACTTTTGGTCGGACACTATACAACACTAATAAACATAATAATAATGTAATGTATGTGTATTCGTCTGAATTGTATTATTTCAAGCTTGACCCAATGAACATCAACAAAAACAACTACCAAAACGATATAAGTACTTTTTAAAAAGTTAAAACCAACGCGACGTTATGGAGAGCTAAATAAAAATTTAGTGCGCAAGATTAGTAGAAGAACTGTGCCAAATTACTATAAAAGGCCTTGTAATTTTTTTTTTCAAAGCTTGTCAAATCGTGGTCATGTCACCTTCTCGCTACTTCAGAAGAACAATCACCATTTACGTTATAATTGGTACCAACGAGCTCAGATTTTCTTTAATCTGAGCCAACGAGAAAACGACTCGCTAGCAGCGACACACATCTCAATTTCATCATATATTCTGGCGATAGGCCAGTCAAAATCATACCTACACAAAAAGTGCCTTAATTAATGTTTAAGGAGATGGTACAGCAGAAACTGAAATAAAGTATAAAACCGGCCAAGTGCGTGTCGGGCCACGCACAGTGTAGGGTACCGTAGTTGCCCATCAAAATACTTATGCGAATTAACTAAACTGATTCGCTGAATTTAATTTTAAAGAGAAGAATTTTCAAAATCGGTCCAGGAGTCTTTGAGAAATCGGGGAAAATACATAAAAAAAAGATTACGACGAATTTAGAACCTCCCCCTTTTTTGAAGTAAGTTAAAAATTGTTGACGATAAAAACCTACCTATCCCCAAAAAACATACCGTAAAAACATACCTATTACAGCTGTAAAAATAAAGTTGACAAACTTACATTTGCAGTTGAAGAGCTTGTTCTCCGATACATTTTGTTTAGGAAAATATGTTATCCAAGTACATTTTATAAGTTGGTCGACTATTACTCGTAAAGTTGTAAAGCCTACTTAGTCATGATAATTTTCTTTTAAACTTCGTTATATATACTACTATTGTGAATTTTTTCACACCCCCAAACATAACCGTTTAGCTGGTAGAGGGGGGGGACACTCGAGTCGAGCAAAATTTAGCACTATAAAGCTTAATATTTCACAAACGAATTTTTTTATCAAAAAATTGTTAATGGAAACTATCAATATTTTTTAAAGACCTATTTAATGATACCCCACACTAAGGGGTACGCGAGAAAAAAAAAAAACATCCCCTCTTTACGTGTACAGGAGGTACCCTAAAAAAAAATATTTTACGAGATTTTATTTTACCACTTTTTCGGCACAACAAATCCGTATATTTACACCAAATTACAGCTCTCTAGTACTGTGCGTCTCTGAGCTAAACTGCGGACAGACGGACGGACGGACGGACGGACGGACATGGCGAAACTATAAAGCCCGGTTTCCACCGCGAGCGGAACGGACACATTAATGACTCCTTTAAACTCGCAAGCGCAAACTGCATACTTGTATTTCCACCAACAAATAGTTTTTGCGTTCCCAGAGCGAGCTCATTTTTACTCTTTTCACCCGCTGGGTCATTAATGTGTCCGCTCCGCTTGCAGTGGAAACCGGGCTTTAAGCCCGGTTTCCACCGCGAGCGGAACGGACACATTAATGACTCCTTTAAACTCGCAAGCGCAAACTGCATACTTGTATTTCCACCAACAAATCGTTTTTGCGTTCCCAGAGCGAGCTCATTTTTACTCTTTTTACCCGCTGGGTCATTAATGTGTCCGCTCCGCTTGCAGTGGAAACCGGGCTTTAGGGTTCCTTGTTGACTACGGAACCCTAAAAATGATTTAAATCTTCCTCGAAGATGAATTTTGTAATAATGTTTTCATTTTAGCAATGTGATGATGTGGATCAGCCCCACGTTTTCATCTTTGGGTCCACGGTCGATGCTTGTGGTTATCATGCGCTCACTCAGTTGCGGTTGTTGTCTAAGTCGTTTTCCACGCCATCATTCTCTGAATGATACATCCGTAGGGCTTTTAATTTCTGATGGTGTCCTTTGCTTGTTTGAATCCCCGGGTCTCTCTCGGTCTGACGGTATAGGCCATACGGTTTGACATAGGTACTGTGGCAGAGGGGCAGATGCTTGATTTGGGACGCCACTTGCGTCAATACGCAGGGTGTAAAAATGCAGATAACGAGTCACAAAACAAGTCCATGACATCCGATGACATTCTTTGTTTATGCTTTGATAGGTATAGTGTTGTCCTACATTGAATAATCTTAGTTTCTCAAGATATAGATATAGACCCTCTGTACTTAGGTTAACCCAATTCATCGTGTGATTTCAGTTCCCAAGTGCGCCTGGGTGAATGGAACACATCGAGTGAAGTGGACTGCTTCCATGACGACTGCAGCGGCCCGGTGCAGGACATCCCCGTGGAGCAGATCATCCCACAGGAAGGGTACAACCCCGAAGACCCCAACCAACACCACGACATCGCTTTGCTCAGGCTCGCGCGCAACGCACAGTTCAACGGTAAGATTGTAACGTAGACAAGTTGTAGGGCAAGCCACACTGAGTTGGCAGCGACGCGACGCGACGGTCATTTACAATATAACTAAATGCAGATGCCAGATCCCTAACCAACCCCAATTTGGTAAATTTCCCCAATCCTACTAATATTATAAATGCGAAAGTTTGTGAGGATGTATGTGTGTGTATGTAGGTATGTTTGTTACTCTTTCACGCAAAAAACACTGAACGGATTTGGCAAAAATTTGGTACACAGATAGTTTATAACCTGCAGTACCTAACACATAGGATAGTTTTTATCCCGATTTTATGTTCCCGTGCGTGGGATAATTTTCGAGTTGTAGCGGGTGAAGCCGCTGGCAACAGCTAGTCGAACATAAATCATACATTTGTGTTCGGTTAGGCAGTTGTTTAACTCGACAAAATGTAGTGCATAGCTAATTTGGTATTCACAATTACATGGTTAGTCCCATTACCTTCACCCATTACAAAATTTAAGTAGTTCGTAATCTTCTTCTATATCTTCTTCTATCTATCTATTCTATCTATATCTATCTTCTATACTTATAACTAGCTTCTGCCAGCGACTTCGTACGCGGATCCTGTTGCTTATGCCAGCGACAATGGGGTCGTCAAAATCGAAGATCTGAAACGTCTGATGTCGAATACTTAGAGCCTGGGGACGGGAAAACAACGGGACGCGCATGACGATTCCAGACGTTCCAGATCTTTCATTTTTGTAAGTCAACAGGAAATGCCCATCAGACTAAACAACTCTTGCTGAGATGTTATTCATATATATGTTATAGTGTAGCTGGGCTCTTGGAATACCACATCAGTTGTTCCAGATCTCAATTTTCATACGTCAACAGGGAGTGCTCATTAGGCTGAACAACTCTTGCTAAGACGTCATTCCTATATATGTTATAGTGTAGTTGGGCTCTTAGAGTCCCACATCAGGTGTTCCAGATCTTCAAATTTATTTTCTCAGCAGAAAATGCTCATCGCGCGGAACAATTTTTGCTATGGCGCTATTTTTGTATCTCTTATAGTTTAGCTGATCTATTGCAGTTCTGGATCAGGTGTTCAAGTTTCCAAGATAAATTATAGCCTATATGTTGCCCAGACTTAATAGCTATACAACAAAAAAAAAAAGAATCAAATCCGTCCAGTAGTTCCGAAGATTAGAGCGTGTATGGAGTAACTTCTCCCGTTTTCCTAACATTTCCCTTCACTGCTCTGCTCCTATTGATTGTAGCGTGATGAAAAGTATACTATAACCAGCGCAGGAGTATGAAAAATAATTGTACCAAGTTTCGTCAAAATCCGTCGAGTAGTTTTTGTTTCTATAACGGTTATACAGACAGACAGACAGACAGACAGACAGACAGACAGACAGACAATAATTTTATTAATTGCATTTTTGGCATCAGTATCAATCCCTAATCACCCCCTGATAGTTATTTTGGAAATATATTTCATGTACAGAATTGACCTCTCTACAGATTTATTATAAGTATAGATAGATAGATAAATCTGTAGAGAGGTCAATTCTGTACATGAAATATATTTCCAAAATAACTATCAGGGGGTGATTAGAGATCGATACTGATGCCAAAAATGCAATTTTTTAAATTATTGTCTGTCTGTCTGTCCGTCTGTCTGTCTGTCTGTCTGTCTGTCTGTATAACCGTTATAGAAACAGAAACTACTCGACCGATTTTGACGAAACTTGGTACGATTATTTTTCATACTCCTGCGCTGGTTATAGTATACTTTTCATCACGCTACAACCAATAGGAGCAGAGCAGTGAAGGGAAATGTTAGGAAAACGGGAGAAGTTACTCCATACACGCTTATCTTCGGAACTACTGGACGGATTTGATTGTTTTTTTTTGTAGTATTCCTATTAAGTCTGGGCAACATATAGGCTATAATTTATCTTGGAAACTTGAACACCTGATGCAGAACTGCAATAGATCAGCTAAACTATAAGAGATACAAAAATAGCGCCATAGCAAAAATTGTTCCGCGTGATGAGTATTTTCTGCTAAGAAAATAAATTTGAAGATATGGAACACCTGATGTGGAACTCCAAGAGCCCAGCTACACTATTACTTAGACAGTAATGACGTCTTAGCAAGAGTTGATCAGCCTGATGAGCACTCCCTGTTGTCGTATAAAAACTGAAGATCTGGAACACCTGATGTGGAACTCCAAGAGCCCAGCTACACTATAACATATACAGTAATGACGTCTTAGCAAGAGTTGTTCAGCCTGATGAGCACTCCCTGTTGTCGTATAAAAACTGAAGATCTGGAACACCTGATGTGGAACTCCAAGAGCCCAGCTACACTATAACATTATAATATATATTGGAATGACGTCTTAGCAAGAGTTGTTCAGCCTAATGAGCACTCTCTGTTGACGTATGAAAATTGAGATCTGGAACATGTGGAATTCCAAGAGCCCAGCTACACTATAACATATACATATATGAATAACATCTTAACAAGAGTTTTTTAGTCTGATGGGCATTTCCTGTTGACTTACAAAAATGAAAGATCTGGAACGTCTGGAATCGTCATGCGCGTCCCGTTGTTTTCCCGTCCCCAGGCTCTAATAATTCGACCTCAGACGTTTCAGATCTTCGATTTTGACGACCCTATTGTCGCTGGCATAAGCAACAGGATCCGCGTACGAAGTCGCTGGCAGAAGCTAGTGATGAATAATTTAAACACCATTTTCAACAACTTCTCTTTCTTTACAATATTATGTCGCAGTAACGTAAAGACGCCTGCACATCAACCTATCTCAATCTATGTTTCTTTAACAGATTTTCCTATAAGGTAGGTATTCTATGCCTTATCACAATAGTGGAAGGTTAATGTTCAATTGGTAAACAGATTGGGGAAGGTTGACTTGCGAGCATCTGGACATCACAGTAATGAACTTCACAGCTCTTTATGATTACCATCGATAAATATTATTCAACTAATAGATAGCAGCGATATAAGTTCTATTACCAGAGTACCAAAGAATGTTTTTTATACGACCAAAAAAACGGAGGCGGATTTCTCAATTCGAAAGATCTATGGAGTTGCAGAAAGCGCTCATGGAGACCTACCCTGAATTGGACTTGTTTGCTGATAAACGGAGGACGATAATCTTGTAATGTTTGCGGTTCTGTTAAACTACAGAGTGACAGGATATATTAATTTATTTCTAATGGCTAACACTGTTGGTAATGTACCTACCTACAATATAAATAAAATGTCTTGTTTCAGACTTCGTGAAGCCGATATGTTTGCCACTGAACAACGATCTCAAGAACAGCTTGTACGAAGGTTTTGACATGGAGGTTGCAGGATGGGGAAAGACGGAAACACGTAAGTACGACATAAAAGCTAAATATTTATGATTTGGACTCACTTTGCACTGTGAACATAATAGCACGACCACCAATCCATCTTGCGGCTCACCATGGTTGCTTTCAGAAGCGGGCGTCACAAACGCTCCCCCGCAGTTCAGTACAGGACCTAATTTGTCAGGTGGGCTGATGTCATTTCCATGGAATTATGTAAATAGCTTAGATTCCACACAGCGTGCTTAGTGATGCGTTCTACCAAAAGTCTATGGAAAGAAACGGGAGAATGAAATTGTATTCGTGGAATCATGTTGAACATAAAGTTACAGACACCCGATTTTTTTTTTTACCCACGTTATTTGGTAAAAACTACTAGAAGTGGTCATTTCGTTGATCTTAAAAACTTCGTTCTTTTGGAAACGTATCATGCTTGGTCTTTAATTACTCTCGCCTAGGCCCACTTGCACGAACCCGAGTTATCTTTTAAACTCAGAGTTAGTTGCTAACACGAGGTTAAATTGACAATATTGTATGACAAACTGTCAATTTAACCTTGTGTTAGCAACTAACTCTGAGTTAAAAGATAACTCGGGTTCGTGCAAGCGGGCCCTAGTAGATTAAATAATCCATTAACGCCCGAAATTAATAAGTAAGGCCTTTGTCAAACAGACAGACGATAGCGAACCGAACCGAATCATGTCATATAAAAATGCGAAAGCGATCCGATACTCTATGTGACAGGCTTCAAACAATTCCATACATTACAAACAAAAACGCTACGCCACGCATTCGGTTCGTCTGTCAGTTTGACAATAGCTTTAGTCTATACTATCTCAATCCAAATCAATTTCTTTGCCAGCTTCCGAATGGATTGGAAATGTTTCCGACTTTGATGGCAAATTCGGTCTTTGATTATTCAAAGATCGAGTTCAATTCAAAATTACGCCCGAGATGGATTATTAATTTCCAGCGTTATTAAATTTATCCTTCGATTGTTTTCATTCATAACTCAATTTTTACACTACTCTCATGCACTCATCAAATCAGTCAATATACCTATTTGGTTGTTATTTTTTATTGAATGAAGATAATTTGGAAGTCGTTTTAGATTGTTTACTATATAGCTTAATTGTTTAAACTATTGCAGGGGTTCTCAATCTTCTTTTTCAGCTCGCGGCGCTCTTGCAGGTTAAAGACCGCTATGACACGTGCGTTTACGAGGGTTGGCAGCCGCCAAAGGTCGTAAACGCTGCGCAGACGCGACGTCAGTGGCGTAGCGTGCTTTGGCGGGGCCCCGTATAAAAATTTGTTTGGGGGCCCTTAGGTAGGGTAAAGATTTGTCACTCAAGAAAAAAATGCATTTCTCTGTATCTACGCCGAAATATCAACAAAAAATTGGACAAGGTCATCAAAAAAATTCAAGATGCGACTGATCAGTCCAGAGGTCGGAATTAGGTAGAGTTATTTTAATACTTGCATCGAAATGTTAATATTAATAATATGGATCTTCCCGGGATTTCTAATAGACAATCACGTGGTTAAAACAGTATTACTTATAAATTATAATAATAAAAACACCAGAGATAGAATAGACAAATAAATTGTGTAAAAGTAAATAACTATTTTATTTAATAAATCATTAAGTTTTTATTAATTTTTGTTTACGCATGTTGGGGGCCCCTGTGGCCCGGGGGCCCCGTATAATTGATACGGCAGATACGGCGGTAGCTACGCCCCTGCGCGACGTTGACGTCGCGTGGCAAGCGTTAACGTCACGCACATAATACTTTAACTAATAAACGCGACATTAACTTTGTGAGGTAGCAAAGCGAACGCTTGCATCTAGAGAATCGTGACGTCAACGTTGCGCAGACGTTGGAGAGACGCCTGCTCGTTAAACGCCAGTGGGATTGCGGCTTTAGTATTTGTCTCAGTGCACTAGTTAGTCGATGCTAGGTGAATAACAAAACAATAATACCTGGTTGCAAACTTCATGAAATCAGAGCACTTCATGTGGTTTTGAAGCTGCAAAGAATTTAATGAGGTTACCTATACATCTTCTTAAATTGCTGAATATGGTCAACACTTGCGTCTCACGAGACGCTCCTCTGTATTCTCTACGTCGCAGTTTGGGAACCCCTGAACTATTGAACTTACGCCTGTATGTACTAACTCAGCTGCTACATTTAAAAAGTGGTAAAAGCGACGAAAGCTCACGAAAGATATTGCCAGCAAAATAGCATTTTAGTAATTGGTACTTAGAAAAGGAATTACTGCCACTGATTAAATGAAAACCTGCTTTGTTCTGCTTTAACACAACAGCCATCAACTAAATCTATAGTAAGACGAAACCCTATTTTTCAGGTACGGAGTCGGACGTCAAACTAAAGGTGCGAGTGCCCGTCGTGAACATAAACACCTGTGGACGAGTCTATGAACGTGTTTCCAGGCAGATAGACAATACTCAGATATGTGCCGGCGGTGTGGCCGGCCAGGACTCCTGCCGCGGGGACTCCGGCGGCCCCCTCATGGGCCAGGCGCCCTCCGCCAACAACTGGATGGTACTCGGGGTCGTGTCCTACGGGCCCTCGCCCTGCGGCACCCAGGGCTGGCCCGGTGTCTACACCCGTGTCGGTGCATATGTCGACTGGATCCTATCCAAGTTACGCCCTTAGGTAGCTCGACGATAGCTTTGTTTGACTGAGAATTATAACATAAAAAATAATGTGTAGGTACAGACAATCGCATGTCCATGGTAATATTTTGAAAATAGTTAGGACGGTTTCCATAGTCATGATCCGCGCCACAACTATTAGTAGTTTTTTACTATTGACGTGCCTTTGACTGTACGTAGGTACAGTCAGCATCAAAAGTTCCAAAAATCGCTGTACACCGTATTATTAGGGTGTACAGTGATTTTGAAAATCTGAATGTGGTCAGCAACTTTTGATGCTGACTGTACATGTTGAGTGTTAAGACAGGGGCATTAACTTCGTATTGTACTCAAAGTGCAGTGTAACTTGAGATTAACTTAATTTATAAGTGTTAATGCCTGTAAACTATCTGTGAAATAAAGTATCGATGTTAGCGTTACATTGTTTTGTAAGAGTTTAGTCACAAATGAGTGCCATCCATGACAGTACATCTTGCCACTGTATTCTATATGTTTATAAGATTGTGTATTGTGTCCTAACAATAAAATAAGGTGAACTATCTGCAACATGGAATAATAAAACAATGTTACAATTATAATAAAATTTGTATTAAGTAAATAATAATTTATTTATAATTAGATGTATAAATGGCCTCCTGCTAGTCACACACCGCCCCCCGCCCCCGCCCTGCTCCAGCACCGCTCTATCACTCACTCTTCAAACATCACGAAAGAATACAACTACGGAAATATATTACTTTTGTGAACATAGGAGAAATATAATTCTCTAAAGACTGAAATATACCTACTCATTAAATCTTGGCACGTATTATTAAGTTTGTACTTCCTCCTTACCTCACGATCTAGGAGCATTCCGAAGATCTTTTTTATTTGGCTTTTTTTCAATTTTGCTAAAGTAGAACCAGGTATTGACATACCCAAGTAGTAAGTATTCAGTAATACTAAATAGTATAGTATATAATCGAATTAGTATGCAAGTAGTACAGTAACAAATGCGGTATTCATGGAAGATAAATAGACACAGCAGCGTAAGTTACGGGTTTTATAATAAATAAATTAGAAAATTATTATACAGCCACACACTCAGTTCACTTCTTTAAACACATGTTACGTTAGCATTATAATTGATCGATTTTGTCATTGATGATGTAGATTACTTATTTTTATGTAACTTATAGCTAATTATATTTTATATAATATTAGATAAATACAAAAATATGCGACTTTAAACATCTCACACAACAGACGAATAGCCATTTATAAAAAAAAAAATATAAAATGAGATTCAACAGTAAAGAATCAGATACTCAAATAAAAGCCTATAACACAGCAAAAGGTGAAGGAGTTAGTAAAACTGAATATCAATAGATATTTTAGCATGGAATGAAGTAAAAATGGAATGTTTACATCGTAATTACAGTCGATATAGTCCAATATTATCTTAAACTTACAAAAAACTGTATAATTATACTTTTAGTATTCAAAAATTTCTTTACATTTTAAATACAGTTTTGTAAAAAACTGATTTTGAAAGCAGCAAGATCATGAGACAAGTCAAATCCACTTGCAAATACAGCAAAATGTACCTAATTCTATAGTTATGACACATTATTTATGTATGGTGGCAAATACATTTTGTGAAAAAATAATACTTAAGACAAAAATATTGAAGAAAAACATCAGTTTAAGATGCAGCTGCTATTTCAACAGGAATGTTCTCTGTGACTGGTTGGTCAGCAGGTTCTTCAACCACTGGTTCTCCATTATAATTCTCATTTTCCTCAGTCTTAGCCTCTTCTTCAAGAACTGGTGAATGTATTTCATTGGTGCCATTCTGTTCACCGTTAACTTTTGGCCCATTTATCATGATGTCTTGCAACTTCTTGCCAAACTCAGGATCAGTTTCGGAGACACTCTTGATCAGTCTATCTTGGTCTTCCTCAGCCCAGGTTGGGAACCACTCGTTGAATAATTTTATCTGGAAACATTGATTTGTTTGTTGAGCTCAGAGGTTCATAATAAATGTAAACATTAAATAATTATAACTCCACATATTTTTTTCGTTATCGGTACTATTATTATCTGATTGAATTCATACAATATTTCCTTAGATTGTGGTCACCAGGCCTTTTTTATTTTGATTTACGTTGGAAGAAAAAAATTACATAACTTTCATTCCAAAGAATAGTTTGCAGTTTAGTAGTTCCCAATAGATGGAATACACTTTATTATACGCACCATACAAATTATAGACCATACATAGTATCTTGAGAATATAACCATGACCTTACTGGGGATTCCAAATCAAAGATCAATTATATCTAATAACTGGGAAATTTGGCTTCATCAGTAACTCTTTTTAGTCTGGGAATACCAGCCTATTCACAGTTTCTTTGTAGAGCAATGGTCACACAAAAAATTGAATCAATTATTGAAATCAGACTATTTATTGACAATCAAAATCAATTAATCATATTGATGATTATTGCAATTAATATGCGGATGTGGAGCTGAGTTACAAACCATGCTTCATCTCCTATCCTGCCCTCTTAGTCCAAAAAGATGCAGCCCAATAGACCTCTTCGCTGCTACCGACGACGCCGTGGAGTTGGCGGAGTTTTGGGCTAATAAAATTTGATTACCGTCGTGCCAACGACACGAAGAAGAAGAATATGAGTTGCTAACTTATTTTGAGTCTACTGTGAAATATGACTACTCTTAGAAAAACATTTGAAAAATACAGGTTTTTATGGGCATGTTGTGTATATTAATTTATTAATATATTATGCATCCTGTGACTGGTTGTTTTCCATAGAATTCGAATTAATATTTAGTTTCAGATGTATATATGACATTATGGCATTCAACTCAGATACACAATCCCGCTACACTTGAAACTTTTCAGTGCAATATAAGGTACAAATGTATACATGGTTCTAGCAATGGTCTAATTGAAATACTTTAAGCTTGAGTCATTTGTAATACAGGTACATTTCCATGCCATGAGTCAGTCAGACACCTGATATTAACACCAAGGTTATTATTTAATGAAAGTTTAACAGACAAAGTGAGTAAAGAAGTGACTTAGAAAAGTAATAGAAAGTACTTCACTTACCCGACATTGGAAAAGGCTGACAGGTTTGTCATCACAACTGATTGTGGCCATCGAGGCTGCCAGCTGATCAGGTTTGTCACCTCGGGCAGCTGCCAACACAGGGAGGAAGTCTTCACGCTGCAGCTCACTGAACTCGCCAAACCACTGCACCATGTACCTCATCTGCGCTTCTGACGTTAAACCAGGGGCCGACATCCTGCGAGCTAGCGGACGGTGCTCTACAGCTGATGAACAAATGTCTACTGATAAGTACACTGCTGTACAAATACCTTTATCATAAACAAGGCAAAGTTAGTAGGTATTACAATTTATTTTCCTTATTTATAACCACATACACTGTCATTGAACTCGGGAAACAGCTGATAATATTTGGTTAGGTACTAGGTAGTTATTTGAGCACAAGAAACTCAGGTCTTGCAAATAAGTAAACTAGTTCAATGAAAATGTAGAACTTACACTCAGGCACAGATAAACAAACAGTAGAACCCAGTAACGAAGCCATTGCAACACACTTATAGAAATGCAACGATAACAATAAGTATTGAAAAACTAAAGTATCAGTGAGAACGCGAACTGTTGGATACTTTCTATTAGCGCTCGCCTACTCGACTGCAACTGAGCTCACCGGCGCAAGGCCACATAACAATTTCACCTTTCAACTTGTTATATCATACGTTTCACTTTCTAACTATTAATTAACATTAAAAAAATTATTTACATATTAACATTCTTATCTGCGAGAAGAGGAGAGTTTACGTAAAATGTTGTTGCTTACCTGTTAATTATCAAATAGGTACTAGTGATCCTGAGGTGTTGGTCCGGAGTATGTTTGCTGTAATAATGTGTAATGCTGAGAAGCAAAATCGCTCGTATTTTGTTTTAATTATAATAACTAAACTTGAAACAGCAGTTTCAGAAACACGTAAAGTAATTGTCAAAAAAATGTTATTTTATTTGACCTTGGCAAGCTTGACAAATGACAGCTACTTCCATTGACAGCAGAGTAGCATGCATTACTTTTAGAGCAGGTGTGAAAGGGATAGCCATATTCAATGGGCCGTCAAGGCATTATCTACATTCGGCATTATCAACAAAAAACGGATACAAACAGTTTGTTGATTTGTTCACATTTGTATAAATCCACATTACCCTACGACATTAGGTACCACATAACCACAACCACACCTAGTTTGCAAAGTACCTTCAATGATGCGCTGCAAGCTAGGAGTTGGCTGAGAGTCATTAAAAATATTCGAAGATGAGGCACAAAACTATTTTATAAAAATAGCTGTAGTATTAAGAAGGCATGAATCTTCCAACTTAGGGCAGAATAATTGATTCAATTTAAGGCTACCCGCGCACTGGTGGCACAGTCAGTTTTATATCGTAGTTCCTGTAGATTTCCACAGTAACTACCTAAGTGTACTTATTTATTACACCGCCATTGTTACCGGCAGCACAGACTCTTCTTTAGGGAAATAGTTATCAGGATCACTATCAGAGTAGGGTCTCTCCTCAGGGTATTCAACGTGTCATTCGGATTGCCTGTCATGCATTTGCTACGTCAGAATGTACGTTGTCAGTGTCACAATGATCTATTGAAATAATAAGAGGAATGGTGTCATCATCATCATCAGCCTATAATGTTCCCACTGCTGGGACACAGGCCTCCTATCAGTGAGAGGGAGTGGGCCATAATCCACCTCGAGGGCCCAGTGCGGGTTGGTAGATGTCACATGTCTTCGAATTTTTGGTTCTAGTACATTCCGGTTTCCTCATCACTCGAGCCCACGATCTACAATTCGTAAGTCGGGACCGATACCACTGGGCCACCACTGCTCTCACTGGGCCACCACTGTTCTCGAGTGGCGGCCACGGACCGGAAGACGCAGCGCAGCGTAGACAGGCCTCCCACTAGGTGGACCGACGACATCGTGAGAGTCGCGGGCAACCGATGGATGCAAATGGCGAAATGTAGTTCAGCGTCAGCAAATGGCGAATTGTGGTTTCAGCGTTTATGGGGGAGGCCTATGCAGTGCCGTATTATCCATAAGGCACTTTAGGCCAGTGCCTAGGGGCCCACCATGACCAGGGGCCCAGCACGCCCGATGAAATAAGAATACAATAAAAAATGAAAAAAATAAAATAATTTAAAGAAAAACAAAAACCCGACTGCGTAAAAACTAATGCAGAACAGAACGACTCCCAGTCGGGGCCCCTTGGGAAGATTTGATTGGTTTTGAATGGACCCCGACTGTGAGTCGTTCTGTTCTGCATTAGTTTTTACGCAGTCGGGTTTTTTGTTTTTCTTTAAATTATTTTATTTTATTCTTTTTAGTTACGATTCATTGACTTCGTTAGATGGTGGACCAGATTTCATAGAAGCCCTGTCATCATCCTTTCGCAATCTAGTCATTTCATTCAGGGAGTAAATATCGTGGATTATATAAATCCTAAACTTTTCTTTAAAATGAAAAATGATAAAAGAAACCTTAAGATGATTTTAAAATACCTATTCAACGACACCCCACTTGACATAGTTCATCGACTTTTTTTTTAACCGACTTCAAAAAAAGGAGGAGGTTCTCAATTCGTCGGAACCTTTTTTTTTTTTTTCATTTTGACAATGTGGCGTCTGGACAACCAGACATGACAGTAATCAAAATTCACCACAGCGACAACGTTGTGGTGAATTTTGATTACTGTCATGTCTTTAGTGACACTCGCAAGGTTAAGACAAATCGATTGACGTAAGAATTATCAAAATCGGCCGACGCATTTGGTCTCTAGAACGCCACATAGAAACAAACATACATACATAGACTGATAAACACACTACCCTCCTTTGTGTCGCGCAGTCGGGTAAAAAAGGGGAGTGTGTGGTTTTATGAAACCACGGTTAAAAGTGAAACATTTTTTTTACATTATAAGGTAAAAGCCCCCATTATTGACACTATGTGAGTAACGGTGAATGTCTGAATTTTTTAAATTGTATGGAAATTAATCTAACTACTACTACTATTTTTTTTTGTATAAGACACTTTTATTAATTTATTAACTTGTATAATTTAAATTTTAACCGACTTCAAAAAAAAGGAGGAGGTTCTTAATTCGGATTCTTTTTTTTTATCTCTTTTACCCGATTTCTTGAAGACGCCTGGACCGATTTGATTTTTTTTTCTTTTGTTTGAAGGGTATACTTCCCAAGTGGTCCCATGATCATCTGGTCGGGATCTGATGATGAGATCCCAGGGAAATCGAGGGCAACCTTCAAATTTTATAGGCACATAGTACCATTTTCATATATTTTCTAAAGCTGTTCAAGTATTTGCATCTGATAATCATCATCTCAAGTGGATGAGCTGATGATGGAAGGTACAACTTCTCTAGTAAGGACTCGACATCGACTGATTTAGTAAATTTTGTTTGTGTTCGCATATCTCCGGAACTAGAAGTCCGATTTCAGTAGGTAATTCTTTTTTTGTTTTACTAGGTAGGTATCGTTCAACTTAGGGGATACTGCAAGTTTCATCAAAATCGGTTCAGTAGTTTTTGAGATAAGGTTTGAATGAAAGAGATGTTAACGATGTTATTACCGGTGCTACGGACGAAAAAAATCTAGTGCACATGTAAGAAAATGATTTATTTGACGAGAATTGTGGTTAAATATTTTAACTAAAAAGAGTAAAATAAAAACTTTTTCAAAAAAAATGTAACCGCCTTCAAAACAAAAAAGGGTAAAATAACCTACAAAACTTTTCTTTCGGAAGTCGGTGGCAAAAAACACATTGAAATTAATAAAAAAAAGTCACCGACTTCCGAAAGAAAAGTTTTGTAGGTTATTTTACCCTTTTTTGTGGCTGTTTTTGAAGGCGGTTACATTTTTTTTGAATTTTTTTATTATACTTAGAACCTAAATAATCGCCTATTATATAACAAAATATATATTATTTGAAATCAGAAAATCAAGTGTGGGTATTATTGACAGGGCAAAACGGTATCAGGGTCTATTATTGACAAATTGCGTTGTTGTGGTATGAAAAAAAAATGTAACCGCCTTCAAAAACAACCACAAAAAAGTGTAAAATAATCTACAAAATAACTTTTCTTTCGGAAGTCGGTGCCTTGGTTTTTTTTTCTTTTCATTGTCTTTTTAGCCACCGACTTCCGAAAGAAAAGTTATTTTGTAGATTATTTTACACTTTTTTGTGGTTGTTTTTGAAGGCGGTTACATTTTTTTTTAAACAGTTTTTATTTTACTCTTTTTAGTTTAAATATTCAATCCGAATTCTTGTCAAGAACATCATTCTCTTACATGTGCACTAGAATTTTGTAATCCTTCGCACCGGTAATTACATCGCTCATGTACACAATTTAAGATAATAAAATACCATATCTCAAAAACTACTGAACCGATTTTGATGAAACTTGCAGTATTCCCTAAGTTTAATAATACCTTTTTTTTTTTTTTTTTAGCGTGGTAAAATCATCAAATGAGTCCTCCAACCCCGGGCAGGGCGGGAGGGACTGTCAGACTTCTACTGACTAAAATCCACGGTGTCCTTCAATAGCCCTTTCTGTTCCAGGGTCACGGTAAGGAAATAATCCCGCGACCCCGAAGTTTAATAATACCTAGAACAACAAAAAAGAGAGCAACAAAGAAGAATTACTTAAATCGGACTGGTAGTTCCAGAGATATGCGAACACAAACTAAATCAATCGACGCCTACTCCTTACTGTTAAGGAGTTGTACCTCCATCATCAGCTCATCCACCTGAGATGATGATTATCAGATGCAAATACTTGAACAGCTTCAGAAAATATATGAAATTGGTACTATGTGCCTATAAAATTTGAAGGTTGCCCTCGATTTCCCTGGGATCCCATCATCAGATCCTGACCTGATGATCATGGGACCACTTGTGAAGTATACCCTTTCAAACAAAAGAAAAAAATTCCAAATCGGTCCGGGCGTCTTCGAGAAATCGGGGAACATACATTAAAAAAAAAAGATTCCGACGAATTGAGAACCTCCTCCTTTTTTTGAAGTCGGTTAAAAAAGGGAGGGCCCGAAACAAGCTGTGCCTAGGGGCCCCGAGATGGTTAATCCGGCCCTGGGCCTATGTTCAGCAGTGGACGTCTTCCGGCTGATGATGATGATGTAGGCACAGATGTAGGCGTGTAGGTAGGCAAACAAATCAGACAATTTTCAAATTATTAAAGGTTTTATTGTACAAAATTGCGTCACATAACATTAGTCTAGTTGTAAAATAATTTATTAATTATAGTAGATACACAGCATGACTCTTCATACCTACTCCGGTGACTCCGTTAAAATTTAAATGGCCCTAAGCCTTAATATTTTGAAAATGCTCTATATCGATAAAGATAAGTACACAAAGAGTCAATTATCCATTTGGAGATAAATGTACCTACAGGAATGTTTCAGGAAGATAATTTACAAAAATTTTATAAGTAGGTACTTAATTAACAAATAAAATTACTTACCCAAGATACCTAATAGTTTTTCACGTATCAAAAACGTTTTTACCCAGAGTTAATTATCATTTATGAATTTATTTTTTAAACTAAGTATTATTTTTATGGCCCATCCGATCATACCGCTTCCTGCTTTCAATATCACAGATAGACTAACGCCAACTCAACAGGACTAAATATAATAATTAAAAATAACGAGCGTTCCTTAAATTACAGTAGTCCATAATGATGTGTAACATCGTACCCTTATCACGAGTTTTCACAATTTTACTTTACAGTGTCTTTCCAGTATTTACAGCGTTTCTTGTATGAAAAATGGAACAGCGCCTCTGGTATGCGAAGAAGGAACTAATTTTTTCCTTGAAAGTCAATTTGAAAATACCAAAGTTCCAGTTTACTTTACGTCAGAATAACTGAAAACTCATGATATGACCTCAGTACCCTCAGCCCGAATTTTCACTCTTTTACTTTACAGTATTTACAGAGTTTCTTGTATGAAAAAATGGAACAGCGCCTCTGGTGCGCGAAGCCGGAACTAATTTTTTCCTTGAAAAATGTCAACTTGACATTGTCAAAGTTCCAGTTTACTTTACGTCTCAAATACTGAAAACTCGTGCTAAGGGTACTGACAGCTCACCATGGTGTACCCATAGTAAGCAACGGGAAAATAGAGAGGCCAAGAGAAGCGGTGCTTAAGCTTGCTCACCCATCCAAAGACAGAACTCGACAAGAGTTGCTACAATCTGACGGCTAACTCTACCACTACGTGAGTTCATTGGTCAATCCTGTTCCACTTTTTTTTGCACACTACCGTCATTTTGATGCGGTAGAAAAGATGTTTATAGATAAAAAAATAAACATATTTCAGTGATTAACACAACTTATTAGTATTTGTGAAAATATTTAAAAAAAATACAAATAACTTTAAGAAGGTACCTACTATTTAAACATAGATTTAAATTATTGTACCTACTTTACTACGGAAAAGAATACTTAAAGTAGGTTCATTGTGTGTGTAATTAAAAATGGCTGTCAGAAAACTCTGATTCTCGCTGGATGCACCCTGAATACTATCAGAAATTGCGATCACAATACAAACTGTAAATGCACCGAGTTCCGACGATTATTAGAAGTGGACGATTCGTCAGAAAGCAATGATATTCTAATATACAGATATGTTATACGCTTACAAAACAACAGCAAAAACTGTTCCGCGCCGAGCGCGGACTTTTTTATTCAAACATTACATTTCACTACAAGTAAAAAGGATAGCTTGATAAAACGCAATAAGAAAAAAGTGACAGCTAGATAAACAAACAGCGCCACGCCACCCACGCGTCATCAATCCCCCCGCACCGCCCCGCACGTCAGCATCACCTTGTCGTTCTTACGACATCAGAATATTACGAAAATAATTGAAATATATTAATAAATCGAAGTATATTGCTTACTTACGTGTGGTATGAGATCCCGTGTGTTTTATTAATTTTTTTATCATGATTGGTACACTTCATAAATACACACGATGGCATTTTTGATCACAATTACGTAGCAGCGCGCAACGTGTTACTCGTAGTCGTGCGAGACACAGACTAAAAGCAATTGTCCGACGTAGGACATTTTCTGGTCTTCACGTTTTGCGCGCTCATAACATATTATTACCTGTTTACTAAAATATCATTGTCAGAATGGTATTTAATAAAAAAATGAATCAGAATTTTTCTGATATTTTTTATTAGACGATCTTCGATCTAAAAAGATGGCGCGTGTCTTTGGGCTTCATCAATTGGTTACCACAACCACAGTAACAAACGTATAGGTTCCTTCAAGGGTTACCCACATCGTGAAGCTGACTGTATGTACCTACATAACAGAAGTAGGTATTTACTTTTACTTTAATATGTAGTTTTAATTTGTAGCAGTTCGTTCAAGATTTCATGTACATACAGATGCCATCATTATCACCTAGGTACCGCAATCAGTGATAGATTTTCAAAATCAAAATAGCAGAAAGTTCATGTTCGTTTGGGAAAATTTTAATTACCGGGTTGAATTTTTATTGGTAAAAAAAAAATGTAAGTTAGTAGATAAATACCATTATGTAGCAGATGACTAGAAAGTTCGTTTATTTCGGAATCTCGCTTTTGATCATGTACCTAATTTGTAACAGTACAATCAAGCCTTTTCGTAAACCAAGAATGAGTATAACGACTAATGGCAACACTAAAGTCCTAAAATAAAGCGAGTATCCGAAATTATTTTACATTATTAAATTTTACTGATCTCCCCTGTTACCTGCATCTTTTTCTTATAATATACTTTTTCCTTAATACATACAACGTAGACTATCTTATTGCTAAATCTTTATACACATTATAATTTATCACATAAAATCGTTTGCTCAACACGTCCAACAGTAGGGCTGCCGTTCACTGGACACTTTTGTTCGCGCTGATTTTTTGATTCCCCTTTCAGTGCTATGAAGATAATAAGGGAGTGCGCTGATATATCGAGGGCTGAGCACTGGACTGGGTGAAAAATAGTCACCGCAACAGAAAGTCACAAGTGTGTGGCTAGCCTTAAGATATGAATAAGTTCGTATCCGATCGCAAACGACAGCAGCAGACGATGTGTCGCAGCGTCATATCGCTGCAGTCATGGTTTTGAACCCAACTGCCGATGGTCGCTCCAGTGTCGATGGCACCAAAGAGGTACTGGCATGAGTAATGGCACTACTGCACTATGAAATCACATCGCTGGACTCTACGATGTGCTGTGCAACGGCTTTGAGATCGTCCAATCACGAAGCGTGAGTGCTCCCCGTTCGCACCGCACAATTGGTTAGTTTCGCCACAGGTTTCGCTGTCAGTAGCTTAGCAAACAAAGCATAGCAAACTTAAGGCTACACTAGAGTGCGACACGATCTGCGGCACATGAGTAATTAAAAAAAAAAATTGTATGTCCTCGTGCTTAACCCCTTACCGCATGAATTATGAAAGCGATGAAATAAAAATTTTTTTTTAGCGATAACCTGTGTATTTTTGCTTAAATAGTGAGATCAAATTAAGAGAAAAAAATAATAACTTATATATTAAAAGTTATTGAATGACGCCATATATGGCTTCGTATGCATTCCACTCAAATAATCTTCAATCAAATATGGCTTCGTATGCATTTAGGAGAAAACTATTTTATGTCTCGTGAAATTCTTTATAGCCATTGCGTTTGTCATAATAACACAAAAAGACATTTCATTTTTCACATTTGTGAAAGACCGAAATTTAGAGCAACTTTGGCATAGTTGTCGGGCGTTCTTCTTCCAAATCGGAAAATGACTAATCCCATCAGTACGTACCGACTCCAGAGGGATATCTTGATGCTTTCTGGCGTTTTTCTTGGCTTTTTTGTGGGTACTGGAGATTCAGGTAAACGAGAGGGAGTCCTGCCTCGGTTGGATGTTGAAGTTCCAAGAATGCTGGATGGACAACCACGTTCTTGATCATAACAGATTTTCCTGCCTTTTGCATATTATGCTCAGAAACGGCCAGTTTGAAATCATATAAAGGCATGTAAGAGTTTGCATTGATTCGACGCCATAACAACCGAGCATTGACAAGGGGCATGTCTACCATGTGAAAAAAAAATCTCTTATACCATTGACGAGACCGCAAATCGATTCTGTAATAACCCAGAATGGAATCAAGTAAATCTACTCCTCCCATAATATGCTGGTTATAAACATCCACAGCTAGGGGAGAAGGTGTGTAAACATATTTTTTATCCTCGAACATAACGCCGCTTTGTTGTCCTGGGTTCACTTCCAACATAGGCGGAAAGAAAATTCTTTGGATTTGGACGTTGTTGCCGATTATAAATTTATCAAAGGCACGTCATCTTCTTCAGAAAAATCGGATTCTGACTCAGGTATGATAATCTGTCTTTTTGGAGGTAAGCGAATTGAGCCAAGATAACAATTATCATCACAATCTGAATCAAAATCTTCATCACTCACGTTGCCACCACCTGGAATGACATTTACATGCTTTGCAGTGCCATAGAAGCGTGGTGGATCCATTTCTGGAATATGAGAGAAAGAAGCCTTAAATGCATATCAAGCCAAATATGACAGGAAAACTTTTGACAAGAATGCATACGAAGCCAAATATGGCAGTTTTGAAAAAGTGAAAAAAAACGACAAAATATGCAATACAAAGCAAAAATCAAACATTTACCGTATTTAAGAAAGTTTAGAGAATGTAGTTATATTTTTTTCAAAGCGTCTACTCACCATTTTGGTATTTTTTTTTTAATTACAAAATAGGACTTTATTTGTTGTGCCTGGGCCGTCGCACGCGCTCAATATAATCTTAAAAATATTTGACAGATGACATTTACTATGAACAAATTATTTACGTTCGGTTTTACGATGAAATTCGGGTTCTGATGTCAGTTACTTTTTTAAGATAGGGTTTATCAGCAGCTTATAAAAAAAATATGAAATAAGTCGTCCATTTATGGTTTCGTATGCGGTAAGGGGTTAATGGCTACACCGTACACATCGCTTTTCCAGTCTCATCTCAAATCGCTGCCTAATGTAGCCTCAGCCTTAGTCCCAGCGTGACGTGACCGCTGTGGCCGCGCGGTCACAAGGCTGTGTTTATAGAGAATAACATTAAGTACATATTTGCGGTCTGACGTCACGATCGTGTGTCGTGCTAACTGCGGAAGGTTTTTGCAGTCGGATACGAACTACGGATCCTACATTCAGTGAATCTCACTTAATATATCATCGTACAAGAACCACAAGTTACAAAATTCTGCTTTTGCTTCAATTTAGTTTTACTAGTTGTGGGAATGGCCGGCGGCGTGGGAGTGGGGATGGTCGCCGTCGTCGTCTCTGTTGCTGCAAACACCATGAGAGTGTTCGTGGCCAGCTAGAAATAGCAAAAAAAAAAACAATTAAATTTTTTAAAATAGAACTATTTTATTATTTTATAGTAGTACCATGCTGCCAATTGCCGATAAGTACAGCAGATTTATTGGGGAAAATAGCCAATTTATAAAATTGAAATATGTAAGTATTTTATTATTATCAGGACAGTGTATTCGGACTAATTTTTTAAATATTTATAGGTGTGGTAGATACTTACTCAACAATTGCAGTCCGAACATTAAGAAGAATCCAATTACAGACGCGATGAATTGCAAGATACCCGATCTGTCGCCTTTCCAGATTTCAAAGAAGATAACGTAGAGCAGGGTTCCAGACGCAAGTCCCTGAAGAATCACCGATGAGATACCGGCAGCAGAAGCACCTTCGCCTCCCACCAGCAGGAGACCGATACCGATACCCAACGGTGAAACTATGGCGAAAGTAGTGATGTACACGACCGTCAGCATAGTTTTAGTACGTGTAGCAATGAGCTCCACACCGATACAGAACGCAATGACAAGCTTGTGGGCTGAAACTGCTCCTAACATGTACCTGAAAATAAATAAAATTGTTAATTTATAAAAAATCTGTACCGGGAATTGAGTCAAAATAAAAACCTTCAATATTAAATTGTATAAAGCGCCATCTATGGTCGAATAGCAACATTATCTAGAACAGAAGGAAAGTACTAGTGGAACTGAGAACAGAAGTAATACTTTTGAAAGTATCGCTACTACATAACAGATGGCGCTAGTAGTATTTTAAAACAAAAATAAAGTTCTTACCAGACACTTGAAGCGCTTGCTTCTAAACCGACAGCCAAACCCTCGAACAGCTCGTGAATAGAAAGAGCAAGAACAATGAGCAATCCTCTGAGGGCAGAAGTAACATCATCTCCTACGTTCATAGGCATGTGGCTATGATTATGATGAGAATGTCCGTTATGGTGATGACTTTCAAGATCCTATGACAACAAAAATATATTAATTAGTCAATCTGATTTAATGTAGGTACTAAATTATATTCATAAGTGAGATGAACGCTTATTGTTTTCGTATTAGAACAAAATATTATAATGGACGTAAAAGAGATTATTTATTTACTTATACAACGATGCGCAAAACTCTCGTGGGGTAACTCAGCCCATGTTACTGAACAATGTTTATTTTGACTTTATGAAATTCTACAAAAAAAAAAAAAAATGTTTTTCGTACAAAATGAGACATTAATTGGGCCCATCAGTATGATCTTTTTTTTGCGAATTTCCAAAAATTGTTCAGTAGGTATCATGGGCTGAGTTACCCCACGAGAGGTTTTGCGCGTTTACCGTTACACGTTGTATATTTTTATTGGATTACTAACAAAAATAAATTAGAAATAATGTGACAAAACCATTTTCTTTAGGTACCTTTTTTGGTTCAACAAGATCATTTGTCGAATTATTGACGCTTTTCTCTCCGCTGCTAATACCGCTTCGGCTTAGACGAACACTGAGGTTCCTGACGAGAGGAGAGACCTGGCCATTCTTCCTCTCCCTGTGATGAATGTACATGTGGACTAGTTCCTCCACCAGGTACATGATGAAGAAACCACAGCATGTTAGTAAAGGTGTCAGGGAGAAGTCGAATTCGCGCAAATCGCCGCACCCTGGAACAAATAAGTGAATTATTTAGAAAAATAATGCTAGGTAACTCATGTTTAATGTGAACAGGTTGTTTTTTATGTTTTTAACAGGCCCAAAGTATATTGCTGGCAAATAGTCAAGCATCTGTAGAAGGCGGTTTCATGGGAAACAATTTTGCATCTTCGAAACTCCATAATGAATAAGTAAATGTTAGTTAGAAGGCTATATAGGTAATAATTTCTTTACAACCGTGATTGTGCTCAATATTTTAAACTCTGGAATCGTAAGAGTTCTTAAACTACCTGAAAAGAAGAATACTTAATGATCAAATTGACATTTGATTTGAAATAGAAATAAATAAATTTTGACCTATTAACAAATTGGTCTTTGCCAATTTATAAGTCATATTTATTGTAGAGTCCAGCATGGCATCATCAATAAGCCTTGCCAAAAATAACAAAATGTTTGTCATAATATGAGTATGTAGTACTAGTGAATCAATTTGACAAATTGTTAACTAACGTTACCCTAAACTAATTACCTCGTAAATCAGTCAGTTATGAATATTTACATCATGTCAGTGCTGAAGTGGATGTCGTTTCCGTGACTTTGCTTACGAGTCGGATGCGGTATTTCAGTAGGTACGTACCTAACTATAGTACATGATTGTAAACAAAGGTTACGCTATTGTGCTTACCCGCCTACATAATTATGTAATTAGAGTAGGTATCTGCAATGTACATTCACGAGCACTAAAATATATTACTTACACTTAACATAATTCAAAGGCGATTTTCTCGTGAAATACTGGCTATTTTGAGAAAAGCTTCCAAAATGAAGAGGAAAAGAGGGTTCATGAAAAAGCAAAAGGTTTATTTTTATAAAAAACACGCATTGCTGGAGTTTCTACTGTGATGTGGGTGCGTTTACAAACATAGAAACACACATACGCAAACACTATGGTAATTTATTAATAGGGTAGAAGAACATCGCTCTTTTGAATTCTGCTAATAAGTACTTACATAATATTGCTTCTGACTGTACTTGCAACTTAATGCCTGTTGTTAATCGTTTAAACCGATATTTACCCCAATTACCGGTTTTAAATATGTATCTAGGTCCGCTCTGTGGTTTGTTAAAGATTTAATCGAAAAACCATGTCAAACAAGAAACATTTATTTCATGTACTTACGCTTATTTTAATATTTTGCTGATGTAAAAATAATTATATTCAGGTTTAATTTCAACTTTTTGTAATTAAATAAACTTTTAATCCGAAACAAAGAGGTAACCTACTTTTTTCAGAACATGGCGGTCTTATTCGAGGCAAGGATTAATAAAAATTATTTAGTCTGAGCATTTCGACTTTATTCCCCGGGAGAATCTTACGTCAGTTATTTTTTCTAGCGTATTTTACCGATTTGTCTTGTAAACGAGAATTCCTATATAAAGAATGAACCTATAGAAAAAATAAAGAAAGAAAATAGCGAACGATTTGTTTCCACAGTACACAATAGCCTTCTGTTTTTGCTACACATTCCGCCTGAAATATTTTTCAGAGCGCAGAGACTTGCCTACAGCGTCCAATAGACAAAGCTAGCTTTAAGAATACATACATACCAATATACTTTATGTAGAAATAGCTACGAGTCTGTTTAACAATTGAGCATAAATACAAATGTTAAACATTTTTATTATTTTGAGTTTTATCGATATCGATAAAATAATACAACATAACAGACATCTAAGTCTTAAAAATTGTAAACTGAAAAATAACTAGAATTAAATTAATATAAATAGGTACCTACATAATTACAAGAAAATGAAAAATGAAATGAAATATTAAAAAAAAAATAGATTTAACAAGTTTTCTTACATGACTAAGTAGTGATTGAAGCCTCCTTTTAAGCTAATTAAGCCTGAATTGGAAGACTCCGTTCTTCCATACATTGTTGGTAATAACTATAAACTAATTATAGTTTATTAATAAAAAAAAATTAGAATATCATTTTCATCCATCTTCTCACAAAAGCTCAAACATCCACGTTATACTTCAATTCATCTCGACACAAAAACAAATCATAGTGCGTACGTCCTACCTACTCTCTACCTATTATACGTACATTTTTTTTAATCGTGGTAAAATCATCAAATGAGTCCTCCCATCCATAGGGCAGGGTGGGAGGGACTGTCAGACTCGTACTGACTAAAATCCACGGTGGGTGTCCTTCAATAACCCTTTAAGTCAAATCAAATCAAAGTCGAAGTCAAATCATATATTTCAATAACGCCATCAAAGAGGCACTTTTAAACATCGATTTTTTTAAATTAAGGAGATGGGATGGGATGGGATTGAATCTACACCCATTCGCAAAGGTAGGTTGTATGAAGAAGAATGGGCAAGAAACTCCATACTTACTCTTTTTACGTTCCAGGGTCACGGTAATTTGATAAGTCCCGCGACCCTGGCAGGCTTCCCTCTAGAGGGCCCCGCCATCATGCTGACACTGCTTGAGGAGCGCGTGGAACACAACGCGCCGTCGATATTATTTGTGACCCGGCCATGGTCTATGGTCGGACAGCGAGTCACCTATTAAGTAGGTATACGTTCTTGTGATAACTTCAAATTATGAAGTTCTCTGACTCAGGTGTTAAAATATGCGGAAAGAACTCAACCTATTGCAACAGGGTTCATTCGCATGTTTCCCAAACAGCTACGGAACAGTAATTTAAGAATTTCAGCATCCCATTTAGATAACACCGTTCAGACGAAGAGTGCAGTTTTGCAAGAAATTGTATAACAAAGTTATTTATGATGTGTGTCGATACATTACATTACATACAGTATTTACATAAACCCATTCAGCTATGCGCCGTGTAACATTCTAGCCCAACGCGAAAAAAGATCTTACGGTAGCCATTTCTCTTGTATTACCTTAAATTTTTGCCTGCACAGTGAGATAGTGCCGCATTTATGATTTTGTACAATGTTTCTTCGCTGCATTTTCCGAGGAAAATATACTATTCTGTTTACTTTGAAGATGGCAGATATGTAAACGACGTTTGAACAGGTTTTAGGTAAATGAACTCTATTTTGGATAGCATCAACGAACTCATCAATTTTCTTTTTCAGAGTACGATACTTCACGTTTTTTTTTGAGGTTGGACTCAATGGTTTGATACTGATCTTAAATTGTCTATGCTTATCATCATTTTATGTTCCAATGTTTCAGAAGCGGGCGAAGTTGCTGGCAACAGCTAGTTTTATAATGTATGGAGGAATAACCGAGGCCCCGCTTTACATTTTAAAGATCCTTTTCATAAATAGGTTACGGCGCCTGCGTTCAAACATTATGTGATATGCGCAATAGGCTGTTTTACTCAAAAGAATTAATTAGTCCGATATAAAGATATTTTGACCCGTGTTTTTTCTTTTGTTACGTAGGTACATAAACTGACCAAAGTTAACGAAGATACAACTCTTCTAATAATCCCAAACGTCATTCGGTCGGTATAATTTTACAGGCATTATGACGTCACAAACAACAAGATAAAACGCTTCGAAATTCAGGAGTGGGAACTCCTGAATTTCGAAGCGTTTCATCTTGTTAATTTTCATTAGTAAAAAAAAATAAAAAATAATACGTGTTCATTATTTTTCAAAGCCCCTTAACTTAATTTCCAATTTATTTGTGCACTAAACTATTATTTTTAATAGCTTCCTAAAATCTCCAATAAATGTCGCAAGTTGATACCTCAGTCCTTATCTATCAAAACCTTGGTCGCATTGAAGGCTGATCATAAACAGATGATGCAAATTCACAACGCGCCGCTGAGCTTGCGAAACCGTTTCAATTATGATAGTTGTATGCAAGTTTCTTTTTTTATTATCTTCTGCAATGTTAGACGCAATGCCAAATGTCAAAATATTGTGACGTCACTTCACCGTAGTTTACACCGATGAATTTGTATCTACAGCTTGGCAAATTAGAGTAGAAAACCGGAAGTCGCCACTGTGAATGATTTTTTTTTCACTTATTACGTTAGTTTTATGGCACAATAATAAATCTAACAAACCTGCGTTCTTTGTTTACATCAAATATCAAAGATTTTAAACGTTGTCAGCAAACAAAAAGATTAGTTCCGTTTCAAGACGTTCTGGCCAAGCTGTAATATCTCTACATAATATATAAAAATCAATTGCTGTTCGTCAGTCTCGCTCTAAGTCAAAAACGGCTGTACCAATTTGGCAAATTTTAGTTTTGAATTATTTTTGGAAGTCCAGGGAAGGTTTGAAAGGTGAGAATATGATAAATAAAAAGATTCTCAGGCCGTACGAAGTTTGCCAGGTCAACTAGTCTTTAGGTTATTTCTTCACAGAAGCCTTTGCATAAACTCTACTTATTTGGCCGTAATATTACGACGTAATTTGTGTGGAAATTTAAAAGGCGCCTTTAGTTTACGAATGAGGAACTGTTGTTTTTCCTTTTAATTAACATAGAAGTCTCTGTTTACCTAAAACTTGAAAACTCAGGCTTTGTAAACTTTCGCGTTTTTGAGGGGTTGCTTTGTTAGATGTTTTTTTTGGGCCACTGAAGTGATCTAATGAGTCCTTCTAGCCCTAAGTGGAGCGGAACGCACTGTCAGACTTTTACTGACTAAAAAGTCCATCTTGTTCATTCCTGTTCCTTCGACTGCCTTTTGCGTTCCAGGGCAACGGCATACTGCTTAGACATTCCTACGAATTTTATCGATCATAATATTGATGATTCGATTATATGGCATTCCATACTCTTCATACTCTTTACGTAACAAGACCTTATGGTGTGTCTAAATTGTCTATTAGCTATAATGTCTATTACCTATCATTTGGGGTCCATTAGTCTCGTACCTAATAATTTTACGTAATCTTGCGTCACCGTCACGCCTATAACTCCAATGTATAATATTAACAGTTCACTGATCAACACTAAGTTCGTAATATCGTCCGTGATCATTGATCACCTAACGCTAACTTTAATGTATTTATTTATTTATATAGGTACTACTTCATTTAGTTGTCAATGACCTCTTTGAAAACGTAGGTACTTAATTAAGATTTTTAACTCCTTGAGTAGGAATTATTCGGAATGCTATACTTCGGATACAGAATAAAATCTATACATAATTATAATAAAACTGTAGAAAAATCGTTTTTGCACATCAAAATAAAATCCAAAAAAAATAGCTAGGGTGTTGAAAGACAACCAACAGAACCCATTTCCAGCATTTTTAGAATTTTTGTCTGTTTGTCGGTTTGTCGGTTTGTCTGTTTATTTGTGGCTCTATCACGTAAAATGTACGAAGGCAATGTAGATAACCTTTATACACAACGATCGAGCGTAACTTGAGGACTAATTTAGTTTTTGTTTCATTGCAATCGGTTAAGTCTATCAAAAGATATTTGAATTTAAAGTGTTCCAGACCCAGAAGTAAAATTACGGTCAGTGGATGGGATGGAGTGGGATGGAGTGGGATGGAGTGGGATGGAGTGGGATGGAGTGGGATGGAGTGGGATGGAGTGGGATGGAGTGGGATGGAGTGGGATGGAGTGGGATGGAGTGGGATGGAGTGGGTTGGAGTGGGATGGAGTGGATTGGAGTGGGATGGAGTGGGATGGAGTGGGTTGGAGTGGTATGTAGTGGGATGGAGTGGGACTGAGTGGGATGGAGTGGGATGGATTAGGTCATTAGGATGGAGTGGGATGGAGGGGGATGGAGTGGGATGGAGTGGGATGGAATGGGATGGAATGAGATAGAATGGGTGCTCTAATCCAGTAGCAATTCTTCTGAATCTGAACGACAGAGGGCGTTTATTATAATCCCCTCAAATATTCTTGAAAAATAAATTCTAAATACAGGGATTATATGAAAACGATATGATTTATAAAAAACGTGGCGAGAATTAAGCGCTTCGCACTAAAAAATACATTGTTAAATTCCGACATCCACGCGAACGAAGTCGCGGGCACAGCTAGTCCAAAATATTACAGTAACAATGGAGCTGTTAGGAACTTATTCTTTGTGTTTGTAAAAAATACTTTATTATTGACCTTTTTTAATTAAAAAAAGCTTTCTCGAAATCTTCGCAGAGCCTAATGCTGACTGATTTTTTTTAAACCCTCCGAATGCCTATCAAAAATTTAAATTGCCATAAAATAACCTTTAAATTTTTCTTACAGTCTTCACTGGGTGTGAGTCTGACTCATCGGCGCCAGAGTGAACTGGCTGCTTTTTTTTTCACACCATAAACACGTGTGTCAATTTGTTAAGGCCAAGACAATTTCATGCTTAATTGCGTGCAACCATTAAACACTTTGAAAAAGGAAAAATGTGTCCTTTTCAGGAGAAAAAACTATAAAATCCACTGCAAATAAGTCATTAGAACCTAAAGGAAATCTTTTAAAGCCATAAATAATAAAATAACGGTGAAATTGTCAAATAAATAATTACCTGTCAACATTTACATACTTAATGTTAATGAACGAAGGTACATTTTTGTAAAAGAACGTGCTACGCATGTTACAGGCAACACGCAGGCGCATAAGCATAGCTCTATGTATTCGAGGAAGAAGGAAGGCATAAGGAAAATGTCAGTTCATTCACACTTCTCGAAAATTAATTGAATATGTATGTCAGAATAGATAACGTGTATGCCACATTCCATATGCATAAGGAAAAGTTCGAAACAAAACAATAAAAGATTTAAATAAAGAACACTAGAAAATTAATAGTCAAGACAGCGCAAAAAAGAACAACGGCAATATTCGAACATTTTTTTTGTAGATTGGATAAAATTAATTGCATTTTTATTGCAACAAAACTGTGATTCGAAAAACATCGTGTCGTGTTGGAACCTCCCAACCAACATTTTGACGCTAATTTCCACCTCTGTTATAGTTTGTATTGGTTTAACGGGTGTATAAAAGCGCCCAGTAAAACTTTTGTTTATTCAATGGTTATGACTATAACTAAATAACTCATCAAGATGAGTAACAGTAACAAGAATACATAATATGACTAGGGTAGGTATAAAAGATAAAAGCTGAACCACAGTAACACTAGGGGTAGTAACTTCAAGTAACAATAAGTACCTAAGGTAATAGTTAGATTTCTAATAAGTCTCACTATTTTCAAGTGTTCTTAAAGAGTGCTAAGTAAATGTTTTATACCACCTAACTTGCCTAGGAAACGTATTATTACTTAAGGAGGTATAAACGGTACAGTCGCAACCATCATAGCACCTGCTTTTATAAATTCAAGTAACAGAAATGACTAAAAGTAATATTATAGTTTGTTATAACTCTTCCTACCGACAAGAGCTCTTGAAAATAGTTAGCAAAATATTTTTACCACCTACGTTGCTATAAAAGTATTAATTGCAACTTATTTACAGCTACTTAATTGAGTAATCAGAAACCCCTATTTATGATAGCAATTGGTATTATGGAGTTATTTTTAGAGCCCTAATCGTTACAGTGGGGTTCAAATTTACTTTTATGTTATTCTAAGCCATAATAACACGGAATTTAAACATTGTAACTCTTTAGCATTTAATCTCAATTTTACATATTTATTCCCTTTTTTGATGGAAGGGTTTTATCGATTGAAAAACGTAACCCTAAAATACCACTACTTTTGCATCTAAGTCGAACCGTTATAGAACCAAACCTCTTAAACTTGTACTCTTATTACCTTTAAAACCCTATTCTGGTATAACAAGTGCTACAATAGTTCTAACTACAGCCCATCCAGTACTTCTTGTTCATTAATAGTAATAATAGGAACCTAGGATAATAAGGAGTAGACACCATTTTCTAAATCAAACATAACCTAAAAATAAATAAAAAATAAATTGTTTAAAACGCATATTTTGTTTAATTTTCTCATTTTAAAACGCAACATATTTACTACAATACACAATGAATGTAAAAGACACAGCCAATATCCTGTTTTTATCTAAATTTAGATTGAGTGTATGCCCCGCATGATAAAATGCAATTTATTTTTACTTTAAATATCACTTATTTTTAAGGCCCTGCAAAATTGAGATGCAAAACATATATTATTTTCTCAATAAAGTAACCCTCGCAATAAATTTTAGCCATGTGATAAAGAAATCAAACTTGATTCACCGAGTTATTGACAATCCGTAACTTGAAGTTCACTTAATTTCACCTCCTTATTACCATCATTTTTGAGAAATAAAGAAACACTTTTGGAACTAATGTATATGCAAAACAATAGAAAAAGAAAACACGCTACAGCCCTGAGTTGCTAGTCAACTCTGATCAAGATACATAAAGCAAATCCAAGAAAAAAATGGACCTAAAAAAGAACTAATATGTTACTACATATTTTATACCAGTAGATTTCAGAACTTGTGTACCACCTATAGTTTTAATTATAACCATAATACAGACTTTAAAGTGCTTGAGGTAGCTAGATTTATATTATACCACCATTATAGATACAAGAAATTGTTTGCCACTAACGCCACCCTATAACTATTATGTAACTCTCAGTGTTAAAAGAGTGAGCATTAAAATCATTATATTACTTATAGCGCTATAAGACGTGGGCCCAATCGAGAGTTTGTAAGGGGTTAGAGCGTGCTCTAACTCCAATTGCTAAAACCATTGTATGACTCTTGCTTGCCAAATGCACTTTTAAATAACTCTTTTATCACCAATTCTTATTACCAAAATGCTAGTTGGGCTGGTCTTAATAAAAGAGAAAAAAAGAAGCAAAAGTGGCTGACCTCGACATGCGTTTTTCGCAGTCCCAGCCGACACTGGCAACGCTTTCCATCGATCCGGTAATACGCAGTCTTGAGTTGTGCTGCTCCAGACAGATTTGTTTCTTTCGAAAGAAATGCATCAATCACATTCACGACCAACCATGTTCGTCTATGATTTATTTCTTTTAAGTTAAAGATTAGTAATCAAACTTGAGAGAAAGAGAAAACAATAAAATAAGTATCTGAAAATAGTCGCGAATTTTGTCTACCAGTGTAATCTCAACAAAAAGATTTATGTTCTATGTATATCTGGAATCTGGATTGAAATATAAGTCACAACAGGTGTGAAAACGGAATTATTTACAAATAGAAATAATAACAAAAATAAAATAATATAACACAAAACCGTTTTTATCGTACTATTTAATATTGCACATAACATACATCATAAATTGAACATACCCAACGAATTATGGAAGAAGGTGTAACAGTTATGTAAACGACGGGGGTCAACCAGATTTTTTATTAGAAGTATGTTGTCGTACTCCCTCAGGGCTGTATCACTACCAACGTATTGGAAATTCTGAACGAGAAACAGTTGTTTAAATCCGATACTGGGCAACGCATCAATAGAAAATTGGCTAAAACAACCGAAATAAGACAGCACATCAAACGAAATTTGGCTAAAAACAAGAAGTAAGTACAGTCAGTCAGCACTCGATTTCATAGAGAACAATCAAGATGAAAAAATAACGCCAAAATAAAGATTTAAAATCAACTGCCTTTGTAAACACTTGTTTACTATAAATCGTTCTTTACAATCGATGTTTCCTGACTGCAAGCTCGCGCTATCAGTGGGAACATAAATCGTTAGCAGACCTGCGCATACGCCGCGCGCACAACTTTTCGCATTCGTGCACGAATTGCGCCACCTCCGGCCGACTCTAACCTTGAAATGTACATGAATGTATAGCATAGTCTACTCTATTCCGTGGTGCTTATAATGACCTTGAATGATGCACGGGATCTAATGACTGGTTACGAACAAAGAACGGTACTACGGTAAGCTTAGGGAATTGTATTGTATTATTGTAGTGAAGTACCTAGATACGCATCTACAACAGTTAATAGATCAAAACATGAAATAAATAAACCTATTACAGCCGCACTCGAGAACAATATTATTGACCTAACAATTGACTAGCGTTTTATTGCCATACTACAACTGACAAACGAGTCGGCAATAAAAATTTTATAGGTGAATTACCAGTAACATCGTGCTCACACGCACAAAAGCAAAGCGGTTTATAAATATGCAAAACTGTTCGGGGCAATACCTGTAAGAACTAAGACGAATTGACGAATTGCCAAACATAAAGTTAAGATAAGTGAATCTGAGTAATGTGTAGACAATATTAAGAACTCTATCGATTGCATTTTGTCAACTTAGTTATATATTATTCAATAAATCAGTGAAGTCAAAATCTGTGAAGCGGCGGCGACGCGGCGGTGACTAACCAATAGATAGGCGTATAAATTCTGATAATGTAAACATAACATGGAAGCTACAAATATTTTTCGAGCTAAGACCGGTATTCGATGGAATTGACGAGACCTTGAAAATTGGCAAAGTTACTATCAAGACAAATAGACTTGTTATGGAAGGCTGAGTACCGGGTGATGCGATGCAAGTACAACTTAGTAGAGGCATGTGTTTAGCAGTCAGGTTACGAAAACAGTTTAAATTTAAATGGATTTTTTGCAGTGCTAAATGTAATAGTTATATTTGCGGGCTGGCAAATACGAAAGAGATGAAAAATGAAAACTGTTGAGAGCTGAAAGCCACTTTAATGATTAGTGTCTAAGTAATGTTAATCCCTTTCAATAAAGTATTAAAAATATCTTTACGCCTGCTACGATTTTTATTCTTTTCGCCTCGTCCACATTCATTTTGATCTGGTCGATGATCAATGATCATTTAAAACGTAGTTTAAAGCAGCAGATGTTATTTTAGTTCAACACATAGTTTTTTCTGTTACTTAGAATCTGGATGTCCGTTCAGAATACGTAATGTCCTCATCACCAGCTTAGCGTGCAGATCACGTCGGCATTCATTTACCTAAGCATCACATCACCGTTTCGTAACATCTTTCTTCTAGTACGCCATCGCCATTAGCACAGATATCCGTCACCCGGAAAGTGAGGTGTGGAGAAGTGTCAACGTCATTCGCAGTGCGACTGGATTCAAAGTATTGCGACATTCTAATTCGTTTTATTTTCGTTTCTTTAAATGCGTCAGTATGCAGCTTCGTAGTTGTGAGGGGAAGTCCGACGGTGTCGTATCTTATGATATCAGTTCCTAGGTGGCGGATAATAAAGATTATAGCGCAAGGGGGCAATGACACACTTAAAACCTGATGGTCTTATGTTTATTAGCGATACGGACTCTAGAGAGAAAGAAGAATTTGACAACACACACGACACCACACGACAGCACGGGACCCAAATCAAATTGATAGTCTCCGAGTTCCAACCAGTTGGAGAAACTAGGTGGAGCACGGATCCACGCCCAATAAAAGTGAGGATAATATAAAGTAGCTTTTCGGGGGTTTTGAAATTAAGTTCAAACGAAAAACAGTTCAAAATATTGCACAATTATCGATATAGTCTATGAGTCAAGCCTTCGCATAATTTATATTGGGAAATATACATATATTCACCATTTAGCGAGTACTTACTTGCTCAAATAAGTACACGCCAAGTATACAACAACAAACGTTTTATATTGTTTATTTATTTTATTTGTCTTGCGAGGAGTGTATCGCGTAATGCTCAAAGCGTTTGTAAAGAACTGGTTCACTAGTGAGAGAGGCTATCCGGAACTAGGACAGTTATCTAATCGGAAATAACAAATATTGATCGCAACGGAGCTATATTTTTAATTTAACTTTTAACTCCATTTCGTGCCGCTCTAACCTTGTCGACCAGTTTGTGGAACATTCCACTAGTCGTTTGTGCATTTTGTGTATTTTGATCAACTTGTCTCTGTATTTCGTGAAAATGATGATTGATGGTTGGAAGTGGTCAATTTCATTCAAATGAACAAAAATGTGTATTACCTTTAGTAATTGAAAAAGGGATTTTGAGCTCGTAAATGTGATGTTGCGGAATTCTAATATCTATTGATTAGTATTGATGGTAAAATATCCATAAGTTATTACGTAAAAAACTAATGAAAATGGGAAACAAATAATTTACTGATGTTTGATAATGGTGAGTCTGTCTCTGTACTGCAACTGTGTCAATGTCATATTGCTTTAAATTCATATTTCTACTGTTTAAACATTAGCTTCTATCCGAAACATTGTGACATGTTTAAGAACGATAATGAAGATACATAAGGAAAACTCAGTAAGTACTTATTTTTTCTGAATAACTTTACCTCTAAAACTTTACACGTGGATGGAAAATGATTTTTATAGGTGTTAACTACTAATGACGATTATTTCTGAGAAAGCTATCCAAAATTAAACAATAGTACCGATAGTCAAGCCTCAACTCCACATGTTACTGATGTTGTCGTAATACAATTCGTTACGCGCATATTTTAGGATATGTTTATGATAATTGTAACAAAACATTAAACTAATGTTACGAAGTCAATTTATGTAATGCATTGAAATAATTTGATGAACAATAACTGATGTTCTGTTATTTCAAGTTTGATTTGAGATATTTTTGTCGACCGATTCACTTTCTATATTGATTTTGAATTAGGGTTTTTTCCCGTAGCAATTTGGAGTACGTGTTCGAAGTTGCTTATCTCTTTCTTTCTATGGCAATGTTTTTGAGATGTTGGCTCTGGATCTGTCTGGAGGATAGAAATTGATGTATTCGCTGGAATTCAAATAAAACAAAGTCAAGGATTTACCGTTGTCTTGCAGTTTCTAACATAAAATTCGTTTGGTTTCGCAATACCATTGTCAATGTTATCATTTTTTCTCTTTATTACATCATACATTGACAATTTGCTTATTTATCTTTGTTTTAACGACTTTCGTCCATCTAAATCATTGCAAATCGATGTTTATTTTCCATTTCAACGTGACTAACTGCATTACCATTACCATTTGTTTTCTATATTTTTATTTGTATTAATGATTATATGCAAAGATGTGACGTTAGTGATTTTTCCTTGTACCTATTTGTTGGGCTACATTGTCTTGACTCATAAGTCTATGACTGGTCCATTGACGTAATAAGGGCTGCAAAGGGATTGTCAACCTGACTAGAATTGTTAATGTAAATAGGAGGTTTTTCTTTTGCATCGGCCTGTTTTGTCCCAATGGTAGGCGAAGTCGTTCTTACATCTTTCTTATCTTTCCTTATGTTTTGACTTCTATCTTTTAAGGAAATATGTTTATTTATAGAATCTTCGTTATCTTTTAACTTGAGATTATAATGTCTTAATCTTTGCAACAGCGTATCGTCGAGTGTGTATTTATCTTACTTGTCATATATTGTCCAATACAGTATACTGTCTTGAACTTGTGAGAGTATATGACAAAATAAACACCCAAGAAAAGAAAAGAAAAAAAAATCAAATCACTTTCGGTATATCTTCGGTGATTATATAATTCTTCACGCTGTTGCAAGCGCCATGATCGCGGGTCATCCTGCGATCATAGCGCTTGCAACAGCATCGAAATATCGGGAACTCAAAGAATCATTCACGGAAGTTATCCCGTAAGTGATATTTTGAATTTTGAAACAAACCTTGATGAATATTGATGATAGCCTAAAACAGTGTTTAAAAAAAAAACTATAGTCTTGGAATTACGGACATGTAAAACGGACATCAATGGATTATTAAATTTCTAAAATATGTATTATTGTAATGTGGTTTTAATGAATAACCCGTAATTTAATAAAATAATCGATTTATATCTAGAAGTGTGTGTAATGTTGTGGTGAGAATTAATGACCGCCATTACAGAACATGTGGTGGCCATAATACTGTCGACAACGGTTTATTGTGGTGACTGGTTGTCATTCAGTTTTCACTTTCAATTTAACGACAAGTGTTGTTAAATGGTTACTCGTTTATTGACACTTGTTACTATTTATTTATTAGGAAATAATTTGGTTAAAGGTCATTTTTCAACAATGCATTTAGAATAAAAGGCTTCAAAATCAAGAAGCGTTTCAATGTAAAGTATCTATACTGGGACAAGAACTCTTGAATGTATTTGAGGAAGGCCTTACTTTGGCCAGAAGTGGGAAAGTGGTTTTTATACAAATATGATAAAGCTGGAAGGTTTCCTTGTTGAACTACCTAATTTCTGGAATTTTCTGTCGCATTTTAACTTAGTAAATCGTTGCCTTTTGCTAGCCTAATACTAGAAAAAGATAATATTATGTATGTATGGTATATGACATTAAAATTTTAAGCTCAGCATGATTTAAAAAAGAAACAGAAACGGCGGTACACAACTAGTCTCTGCCACAGAACATATAATAGTACTACGCACTCTCTGCACAAATTATATTCTGTTGGCAATCTATCAATATTCGCACTTACATGAAAGCATAGTAATCAATACTACGAACTCCTACATCGCAATGTAATTCAATCTATTGTCACCAAACAAAAATATCATGGCCTCTAGATCAAATATAGTTCGAAACACGATAGCCTCATGCTATGCTCACACTAGTTCTTATTTAAGATATAATCACGTTCTTTCGCGAATCTAGTACATTTAGGTAGTGTATGTTTATGTATGGACACATCAAAGCTGCTCCATCTCTGGAATAATTACATAATTTTCGGCGGACTGCAGAGGCGGCCTTACAATGGGTAAGGCGAGGCCCCGGGCGGCAAGTCTTTGCGAGGCCCCTTGCCCTTCATAAAAAGTATGTGATGCGAAAGTAGGTTTGGTTGTCATGTTTTAGGACAAATGCAAAAGTTATACAATTAAATAAATGAAATTTGAGTTTCAAAACATTTTACAGTTCGTACAGGAACTTTGAACATCCGTGTTTGCGTAAAATAGAGTAGTTCTGATTTTTCCAGACTTTGTTTGCCTTTTTGGCGATTATTACCATAAAGAACTAGTTTACTTTGATGAAACTTAAGCACAACGTTTTGAAAGTAGAATAAATTTACTACAATATGAGACTAAAATGGATTCTGTAGACCCAAAAGCTTCCGAGTTAGCGCTTTTCAAAAGCATCTCAAATCAATGTTTTTTTTACAACAAATGTGGAAGAGGCATCTGATATCATGTCTTCAGTTGGAATGTTTTCCAACTTTATAACTTTTTTCGAAAAAGAACTTTGAAGGGGTTTAGGCCTAGGCCGCACTACGGTTAAACCGCTGTGGTTTTTAATGGCTTGAATGTGTGCTCCTAAAAAACTAATACAAGCGGCCGCCGCACTGATACCCCGCGACTGATTTTAAAACCGTGATTTGCTACAAAATGCTCGCGGGTAAAAGCCGCGGCAAAACTGTTATCAATAGAACTTAGTTGACGCGTACGCACTGGCGTTACCCGCTGGCGATTTTGCGGTAGACCGTCTTGCAGAGCAGAGCGCTGTCGCACAATTTCAACCATGTCTTCCACCGAGTCGGAGTTTGTTTTAAACGAACCAGAATACGAATTTATTAGGATGGTCTCTTAAGTTTTGATAATTCTTATGAAAGAAACCTTTCTCAGATCTACGCCCAGTAAGTGGATGGATCCAATATTTTCGAAATTTGCGTTGACGTCTTCTTTTCTATTTCTTATTATCACAACAACAGGCACTGCTACCTTGAAATCTATTTTCAAACTGCGGGTGTGTGCGTCTCAAGCAGTTTCGCGGTGATAGCGATTAATCGACCCGACTTACGAGTTGTAGGTCGTGGAATCGAACCCAGCCCAGATTACTTTGTGTATTTATTTTATCACCATTGCTCTCAAAACGATGAAGGAAAACATCGTCAGGAAACCGGCATGTCCTCATACCAAATATTTTAAGACATGTGACATCACCAACCCGCACAGGGCCCGCGTGGTGGTTTATGGACCCCTCATACAGAAAGGAAGCCTGTGTGCCAGCAGTGGGAACATTATAGGCTGATGCAGATGAAGAGTGAATATAAATACCTCAGTAGACCTAACAGTCTCAGAGATAAACCCTCCCAACATTTTCATTTTTTCGAAAAAAGTCACAAAGTTCTAAGACATCCCAACTCTGATGCTTTGCCTCTTCCACACTTGTTTTTGATTCGAGATACCCCCAGAGTTACTCAAGTGGTGTCTTAAATATTGCAAGAAATTGCAAAGTTCGAAAAAAATATAAATTTTGAAAAGCTCAACTCTGAAACTACTGGGTCTACAGATATAAATCGATTCTCATATTGTAGCAGAAGGCATCTATGAAACCGTTCTGAGAAGTTATTACGGTCATAAACGCAAAATTTTCAAAAAAGAATGAAATTTTCGAGGTTTTTTTATTTTTTTACAAAGTAGCGTTCGGTGTTTGAAGTCTCAAACTATGATTATTCATTGGGCCCAGTGGCGTAGCTAGGCGGAGGCTTAGCGGACCCTAGGCAGCCTCACACATGACGGAGCCTCGCGCTTAGAGTTTTGATAAAATAAAATACAATTAATATTTTAAACGCATTAACGCATGCGACGCGCATCGTAAAGATGATTTTACAACGAAAGAAAAAAATTTTGATCCCACTTGCAATCTAAATTTTTTTTTTCCTCAAAAAATCATCTTTAAAATAAAATTGACAACGGCAATCTCAACTTTGTTACCACTCAGTAAAGCAGTAAGTATATTATTTTAACTTCTACTACTATTTCTAACTGAGAACTGATAGAGCCAAAGCTGATGGCGCCGACGATCATATATTTAGGTCTAGCAATTCCGATTCTCGCGCGAGGCCCCGTAGTTGCATGATAACTTGGTTACTTTTTATTTCTAACTGAACAGAAAGAAGCAAAGAGGCCTCGCAAAGCGATCTTATCATCAAGTAGTAGATAAATTAAAAAAATAGATGATTTGATTTTTTCTAAAACAAATCTTATTTGATTTTGCCTTTATGTTATAATATAATTAATCAAAATCAATAGTTTTTAACTAAAAATTACTAGTTTTTTCTTTTGCTTGGTTTGTTGCGCGAGGCCCCCTGCAAGCGCGAGGCCCCGGGCGGTTGCCCGGTTCGCCCCCCCCTAAGGCCGCCACTGGCGGACTGTCACAAAGAACTGCGCCAATTCGACTTCGTAATTAATTCCGCATTGCTTAAATTCAATTGTTGACGTTTCCTTACTGGGTCTCTTGTATGGTGAGGTGGTGGTTTATTTAGTTTTACAATTTATTTTTGTACCTGCCTGTACTTCCCGAAGGGGTGTGCAAGGATTTGCCACTAGCTTTTTAAATTGTATGTTTTGGGTCGCGAGTCAAGCTGCAAGCATGGGCACAAGTCAGACCTCAATAATACTAAATCAAATGTAGATAATAGCTTTTCTTTTTAATTTATGTAGGTACTTCTCTTGTGTAATAAATTGTCTATGATTTTATTCCGAACGACAGCATGATCTTTTAAAAATAAAGAGCGATGACATTCGGATTTTGGCGCGGAATAGTTTGATCTCGAAAAATTTAAAGCAAATAATTATTGTAGATTATTGCAGGAATTATATCTTAAAGCGGAGCTGGAGTTTTACTGCACAATAAATAATTGTAGATCATGGAAATTGGTGTTTTACTACAAAGATATTCCTGATAGAAAAATATATCTGTTACCAATAGGAACTGAAATCGGATTCTCATATTTAGCAGTAACACTAGCGACCTTTAGACCGACGAGAATTTTCTTTCTTTCTAACGTTTTTTGCATACAAACTTTAATCCCCAGTCCCTGTTCGTGAGTGAACTTTCGAAAACCTTTCCTATTTCACTTCTACATCAAGGAAAATTCATATTAGTATTCTGTGCTGCGTTTGTTTTGTCTGTCAGTCACGAAACAGTTTTATATGTTAACAAGGTAACTGTTAGCATTATTTTATTACAATCAAAGTAACTGCTGTTTTTGATGCCAGAACATACAAGACATCAGAAGAATGTAAATGTTAAAATTCTTTATAAATTATTTTAGTAATTTTTAAAAGTCTTTAAATAATTAATTTAAAAAAAATGGTATCCCACTCGGGTATAGTGCCTATGACATTATCTGTTAATTCAAATTAACTTGATTAAGTAAGAAGACCTTGGAGCTATCGATCCTATGAAAAACCACATCCGTGTTTTCCATGATAATCATTAGTGTAATTGCCTTGTGTTGCATCTTGAACACATTAGTACCTTACTAGTTTTCTGCTCAAACTAATGTATAATGTTGCGTTCACATTTTAATATCCACAATTAAGTTCGTCGCATTATATTTTATATACTCTGCATAATTTTCACGGTCTTGGAATTCCAAATAGGTCATGGACGACGACAAAATGTAATGTCAGCGAGACTCTATCTACCTACGTCATGTTATCATCTAATTTCAATGAATGCCTATCATAAACGCTTATCTATCATGTTGTGACCCCCTACCCTTCTACTTCCTTCCCTAATCCGTCATAGTTCCCTAATCGTTAAAAAATTATAGTTTCTGAAACCACTTATTGAATCGAACATACATAAATTATTAACTATTCCGCAAATAATACCAAATAATTTTGCAACAGACTGACATTCAGTTGCTACTTAACTGAGATAACTTAAAAACCCGGAGAAGAAATGTAGGTAAGGCAAAAAGAAGCTTTTTTTACGCGGTAAAATCATCAAATGACTCCTCCCACCCCGGGCAGGGCGAGAAGGACTGACAGACTCGTACTGACTAAAATCCACGGTGTCCTTCAATAGCCCTTTATGTTCCGGGGTCACGGTAATGAGATAAGTCCAGCAACTTTAGCTAGTGAGTCTCAAGATTCTTAATTCTTGTGCTATTATAGACTGACAGACAGAATGCAAATATGCCTAATAAGCTGATGCAGTTTACATAAATGTTTTTAATCTCTAGACCCAGTGACTGCGATCTTAATTGCATCTCACTGACTTATCGCGGCTTAGATATAGAGATTAAAAGGCTAAAGACATTACTGTAACAACAGAAATACAACGTGTCATTTGCATGTCACCTTTCCATAATATGTTCTATGTGAAACACAAGTATTAACTTATATTTATTGTCTGTGTGAAATATGTTTCAGTGATTGTTCCATTTACAATAGACGAGAAAGGAAGTAAAAGCTACGATGGTATCGGTGTATAATTGCAATATTTTGATTAAATAGTTGATTAAACTAATGCGTTTGATACTGTTTGCATTTAACAATATTGGCAGAAAAATTGATTTTTTGTTTGTTTGCAAAATAAATACGGATAAGGTTGGTAAACACAGTATATTTTAATTAAATTACACATATGATTTATGATGCGGCCGACATTTGTATTGAATAGGGTGTATCACAAGGATGTGTTCTGGCCCTTTTCTAGTTTTTTTTATTGGTACTCTCTAAAGTTAGTGTTCAATATACTCAATTTACTTCTATATCTTGAAACCTATGTCAATTCATTTGTTTTTTCTCTCACGACAAAGTGGACAGGATTTATTAAACTCAGTTTAGTCTTAATAGCAGGGCCGGATTAACCATCTCCGGGCCGCTAGGCATAGCTCGTTTTGGGCCCTCCCTTTTTCATACCACAAAAACGCAATTTGGAAATTTTTACTGTCTATATTACGAAATAGAATGAAGAAGGTACCATCATCATCAACAGGCTGCAGTCAACACATTGCAACGGTATACGCCTTGCTTCAAGTGAAAAGACTTTCGCCACAATCTATAACAGGACGAAGTATCGGAGTCATTTAAAAATTAAACCAAAGAATAGGAAAATCTTGCATATTTTTATAAAACTAACATAAACACTAAAAAATAAAAATGTACATATTGTACTGATTAAGAAACATGTTTAAATATTAACCCTTCTAATTTTTTTAGATACGAAATCGTTTAAAACTTCTTGATAATTGACCTTTTCTGATACATCATGTTCAATAGACATTATTGCCAAATTATTCAATAGTCACTTTTACCGTGATTTCATAAAACCACACAATCCCCTTTTTCCATTTTTTTAATCGGGAGTGCAGGGCCCCTGGTCATAGTGGGCCCCTAGGCACTGGCCTAAAGTGCCTTATGGATAATACGGCACTGCTTAATAGTGCTGATGCACTGTTCTGAGTTAGAAACCACGAAAGTGAAATGTCTAAGAAGCACTCTAAGCTATGCAATAGTAAGTTGCCGTGTCATTGCTTCATATTATCCCTTTCGTTTACTCATATTTTATGACTTACAGTAAATCTCTTACTGCCATATTAAGAAAGTATTGATAAATATTTACACAATTGGCTTTATAAAATTTCATAGGTGTGTAATATAATACGTTTAGAAAATATTGTGTTCAAGGAAATATGTATAGGAATATACTACTTTATTTTTCATTTTTGAATAAAGTTGTAGTATCTGGACATCTATTCTAATTTATTAAGTTGAAAAGTGGTTGTTTTTGTTTGTTTGAACAGTAACTACGGTTTCGATTTTTGTGCATTGTTCAAGAAAGGCTGTGTAGGCTATATATCGTCACACTACGACTAAAAGGAACCGAACAGCAACTTGTTTTATAAGAATTCACCTAGTTTTGGAGTTTGTGGTAATTCTTTCAGGATATGGGTTATCCATGTCTAAACGCCGACCAGAAAATAGCTTAGACTGACATGACAGTATTCCACATTGTTAGGGATATAAAAGGGGTAGGGATTTAAAACAATTCGATCACCTTTTCTAATCTCGCGTTGTCAAAACCGTTGAGTCACTTCGAGTCCTACCGTGAGTCTCGGCAAGAAAGCTTTTTGTCTCAATTTCTATCTGGCCAGACATAATTAAAGTGTGTCGTCATGTTGCCAGCCTTGGGTCGCGGTTTCTCCTGCCTAATGGCTTCTCTGAGGTAGACTGTTAATGTGAAGCGCGGCATGAATCAGTACAAAACCTAACTACCTGTATAAGGCAGGGATTGTCCCGATGCATTGAGGTGACAAAGATGTTGCAACTTTATCTTAAGAATAAGTTAACCCGTATGATGTAACTTAGAGTTTTGACTCATTGAGATTGTTGACAAATCTATCGCCAATAATATTTAACGTCTAGAATTTATCTGTAAGTGTGTTTATGCAATTTGGCAGACTGCTTCTTATCAATATGGATTAATTTAAATTAAGAAAATTTGAATATTTATGATTTTTAGTCTTATAACTAAAGTAAATCTTAAGTTTGCAAAAAGTATTAACATAATTATGTAGTTGGTTAAATAATTATGATGAGCATGAGAAACTACTTTATTCAATTTTGAGAAACTTGAATAAAATTGTAATCAGACAACCGACCAATTCGAAGAATACTAAGCATTAAGCATAGATATGAATTATTAAACACGAGTTATTTTAGTAAAATACAAAATATATAAGCTTGCAGAACGGGTTTCAAGAACGCTTCAATAACAACCACAAAGGATGGAATTTTAAGTTCAGAAATTTTCGTAACAGGCGTTACTTGTAAGAAACTTGTTTCTACGATTTTTAGGGACATTTAAGCACAACATACTATGAAAAACTTTAATTAATATACTTAATGAATTTTGAATTCTCATTTTCACTAAACATATATTTAAAAAAATCTTTAAAGTAAAGTAAAAAGAAAATCTTTAAAGTTTATTTTGTACTTTAACAATAGATAAATTAGTATCGTAACTTTCCCTTACCACAAAGACTGTGCCTTTATTATGCTTCACGTTTGCAACAATGAATTCAAGTGTACGATTAAAATTTTACAATGTAATTATCACTCAAGATTAACATAATGAGTACCACTCTATTCAAAACAAAGAACAAGAAAGCCTGAAGCAATTGTAAATTCAAAATGTCGTATGATACTCCGGAAGAGAATTTCCAATATACCTCGGTAGAGCTTTGCTACTTACGGAGCGTAAGTCGATAAGTCAGGGAAGCTCTAACGAAGAACATTGTGCATAAGACTTAACAATTAAAACTTCACGTTGAGAAACTTATTTGTTATTTTGCGAGACTTTGGAGCTTAAATTAATCTTCTGATGTGTGTGTGATGTTTGTAAATTGTATACATTCTACCAAGTTCATGTTTTTACACTATATTTTGGTGTCCTGAAATACAGGCCCCAGGCCTTGTTGAGGTACCATCAATCTCCCACAATGTACATGAATATTGTGGTGAAAAAATAAAGCTTATTCTTTTATGTAATGAATTATCCTAAATCATCATAGGTCAAACCAGAGATGTGCCCTAGCAGGCATTTCACATAGGGTCTCTGGAGCTCGTCTCATAAGAGGACCCAGAGCACCTCTTCATGTGCTGATGGTGACCACTGGGGTGGTTTTAGTGAGGTAAAAATCCCATATTCCCCGATGTTATCCCCGAAGACCGCCGCTTATTGAAGGTTTCCCAGAGAAAAAAGAAAGGTCAAACTAAAAACACAGTGCAATTTTAACCAATCACTTGTTTAGTTGTTGATAGTGTAAGCGAAAACAGAGATTAGAATCGATTGAGATAAAGGTGGTGAAAAACCGGATATTACAGTTAGTGAAACATATTAATCTAAGGGCCAAGGGTCTGGGGCCGTAAGGTTCTCGAATGGAGACCACGCACCGGCAAGCGCAGCGTAGGACGTCCACCCACTGGGTGGGCAGACGATCTTATGAAGGCCACAGGATCACGCTGGATGCAGGCCGCTTACAACCAGTCCTACTGGAAGTATAAAGGGGAGGCCTATGTTCAGCAGTGGGCCTATGTTCAGCAGTGGACGTCTTACGGCTGATATGATGATGAAGATGAATCTAATAGCATTTTTGTATAACATAGTTTTTTTAATTCTTGTAGTAGACAAACAGGTAGACATACGGATACCCCACAGCGAAACAAACAATATTGTCACATTTGTCACTGCTTCCCACACGAGGACAATGCATGGTAAATATGAAAGTTATGTTTTGTACATCTTTGTTTAGACAATCACTGATGCATGAAATACGAACGGAAATAATAGATAGTACGTTGACTACCGAGTTTAACACGTAAGTAAAGTAATTAGTGACGATGAAGAATATCATTGTCTTGTAGCTTAATTACCCCGTAGCGGTGGCGCGTCTAAGACAATGGTTTTAAAATGAACAATAATAATTGAAACATTTACACAACCTTATACAAGTCATCATCAAACCACGCTAATTAAATTTTCTCAGGGGGTTTGTAAAGGTGCTAATTAAGAGCATTCACTTGGAACGAACGTTCTTACGAATGTTACACTACAGAGAAATTTACGAGAGCATCAGTGGCGTAGCTTGGCCAGAAGGCGCCCCGTATCAAAACTTATTTGGGGCGCTTCTAATCTAAGTGTATAGTTTTTCAGAATAAAGACAATAAGCATCCTGACTCGGGCAGCTAATGCTATTACTGATGTCATTAATTAAGAGCATTTTGAAGGGAGCTTGAAAATTCAGAATGCTGATCGTCTGAACGCAGCTCATAAAATTTATGACTCTACTTTGAAAATTGAGCTATGTTAGGAGTTCGATCTTTCGTCTTCATTTGAAAGCAACATTTTATGTTTTAATTTTTATTCCAATCGTCGGGGGCTTATTGATACTTGGGGGCCACGTATAACTGATACGGCGGTAGCTACGCCTCTGGAGAGCATTCTATCAAGCGTTCTGGCAAGCTTCTTGTCGAGCTGACTGCCAAGTCTGACATCTTCATGAAGGTTTTTTTTCTGACGAGCATCTACTAGAGCGTTCGCTAGAATGATCATGAAAATGTTCGAAGTGATGTTTGGCTCTAATCTTGGCCCTGTTCGTCAAACTTTAAACCGGCGAATGCTCGATGCTCTGTTACAAGTGAATGCTCAAATCTATCAGCACCTTAACAGGCGGTAATAACTGATTCTACGCCAATTTACGTGCGTATGAATCGTAATTACGTTTCAGCATCTTTTACCAATTAATATGCTAAAATACTAAAACGTTAAACAGGTGCAACATGTGAGCAAAGCAATATACCTTAGAAGCGATTACGATCTGACTACGAGTATTGTTTACGATTATTACCGTTTGACGACAAGAAAGTGCAATGCCGTTAAGCGTCCTAATAATGTAGTAGCGTGCGACACATATCGGCAAAAATAAATGCACGTGACTATCGTTATTAATATGTAGCGCAGTGAATCGTCTGATTCACCGTGCTGCCTTTAGTGCCGAGTTGCCGACACCTCCGCGAATGTCCGACACTCTGCCAGCTATTCTTGCAGTGGATATTTTACACAGTAGTCACTCACGGATCTATAAGGCACCAACACCTTTATGATCCTGTTCTCCTAGCTAGTACTTTCTGTTCAGATTCAACATCGTGTTCTCATTTTCTGTAATGTTGTGCCTGGATGGTATTAACTAATTATTCTGCTATCCTTGCGGCAAAAAGCAATGTAGCTAATAAACAGTAAGTTATTGAATTAATTGTGGTGAACTTACACATACTTTTTTATGGCAAATGTACAACAACCCGGCTCAACTATGTGCGGCATATGGCATTCCAAAAACTGATACGATAGTTTTAAATAACAAACGGGCCAGTTTAACTCCTAAAAGGTAATAAGACCGAAAAACTGCATCCCGAATTGGTTATTTTGTCCATTAGGGGAAAGCATAAATATTTATACCCCGCTTTATTGCTCACAAATTGCAAAGCTTTTTTCACAAATTCTTGACCAGCGGGAAATATCGGTTGCAGCAGCTATAATTATGTTAGTATCGCTTGCTCCAAATGCGGCATCTCCGGACATGGACAACATTAAATAATTCACATTTTTCTTCTTTACATAAGGACAGACATTCGCTACGGGTTTGTTAATGCTCATTAAATTCACATATTATGTATATACAACTGTCGCTCTTTTTGGACGTAAGCTCCACTAACAAAGCTTTGTACATTTTAGATGAGCTGACGTAGATCATGAGTTGTTTGAAAATACAAAAGAGAGATAATACAATTTTAAGACGATACGTTTGCATCTTTATCGTGTGATCTTGAATTCAAAGATCTAAACAAAAGATTCGTCTGAAGATTAATGTGTCCGTGTATAAAATGAAGCAAACAACGAAATCGATGTTAATATTAATCAAGCTTTTAGAGCTCTAAAGATATCAAATGCAATTTAGTAATGTCTTAAGTGATTAATGTAATATGATGCAACATCACCTACGCCTACGGATTCTTATAAACCAGCTGATCTTAATGATTTATTTACGAGCTTTAAATTAACTTCACGTGTTTTTATAAATAAACAAAAACGTGATACGTGTCATTTAATTTTGTTTCTCACGTCAGATTTATCTAATTACAATCACCTACAAGTAGGTATTAACGATGAAACACCCGGTACTAGCACATGTACTACGAAACACCTCTTCTTAACAAGATTATGCGCAAACTGCACATTTTCCTTATAGAAGGGCCGGCAGCCGGGCCTTTACGTGTTTCGACATAAAATGGTGTTAACTGTACGGTTACGCATTATTAACAGGTTTGTTGGAATATATGCATGTAATCTTGTGCAGGCCGGTTTACGACCAGGAGATTTGGATACAGTCGATAATTTCACGAAATCAGGGGACCAAAATCGGCAACCAATGTGCAAAAAACATCAGAAAGAAAAGCGCTTGTCATAATTAAGGCATTATTGATACTAAAAGATCGTAACTAGATTTTGACAGTGACCTTATGTTACAAAATTGGCCGTCTGACAAAATCTGTTTACGAGAAAAACGATAAAATAGATTATTGATTACTTGGTAGATAGGTATTCGTATTTTGGTTGTCTAGTTTTATTACACTTTGCGGGCCGGTTATTGGAGGACATAAAATATTATGGCAGAACGTGGAAAATGTCTGAAAGTTAGCTCTGGTAAAACCCTGAGCTAATGACGTTAATAGAAAGTAGAGAAATTGTAGATAAATGAATCGAGAATCTAATCGAGTGAGCTGCCATTGTCCTTTATTTATAAACTGTCTTCAAAAATAGAAGGTTCTCACTTCGGCTCGTATGTTTGTATGTTAGTAGTATGCGTTTGTGAACCGATTTTGATGCAATTTTCAGAAGAGTGTTCGTTAAATTCTGGAGAAGGTTTTAGTATACAACAATACTGGATATCCCGTGACATCGTCTGCATGAATACGTTATTGCTTATTGGATGGCGCAATTCAATACGACGCTAATTACAAAGACAGCTGGGTCGTTTTTTGTTGAATATTTGAACTAAAAAAATGAATAAAATCTTTAAAATTGTTCATTTAAAAGATTCGTGAGTATCCAAAGTAATCATTTACTTAGCGATTTTTATTACTATTTGTTCTTCGTTATTTAAATAGTTAAGAGATTGCCGTGTATTTATTTTGTCTAAACCGGTCTTGCACGCGGTTAATGATGTCATAATTTGATGAACGTGTTTTTAATTACCTCAATTAAAAATCAGTTTGTATGTTCTTGATTATTATTTGTGGGAAGAAATCAATCATTATAATTATACATATTTGGATTATCCAATATGCAGTAAGACGTCACTGTTTAGGTAATTATACTAAAGAAAATGGGGAAAAACAATAACCGTCGTAACACGTCTTGTCTAAAAAAAACTGTCAACTGCAAAATGGCATTTGACGTTGATGTAAGGGTCGTTTCGTAGTTACCCTTTTTAGACCATTTTGTAGTAATGCAGAACCCGTCATACTACAAAAAGTTAAAAAACTGTGCGTAGAATAAAAACTACAGGTAACATGGAAAATTCTTAGTTCTGTATCTTTCAAATGATTACACATTAGAATGAAGTAATCTGACCCACTAGTTAACCCAAACTTATCTGAAGGTCGTGATAACGCCTAAACTATGTTACATGAAATAATTCGGTAAATAACACGGGGTATCGACATATCGATACTGTAAGTGTAACATAAGTTTTAGTTTAAATTCTGATCTGACGACCATGCGTACGGACCTAATGGATACGTTAAGTTGGTAAATAAATAACTTGTTACCAAGAAATCGGCATTTTCATTCAACAGATTTCAAACAGGGAGTGTTTTGAAATCTGGATAATAAAAAATTGCAGCCTTTATGATCAATTAACAACAATGGTAGAATCGGATTGACAAGTCGTGTCTTATGGTCAAACTATTTTTTTTTTTAAGAACTGTCTTTTTCTGAAACTGCTTGAACTTGAAACCATACATGACATTTTTAACAAAAGGATTGGTTAATTACACAACACAAAGACAGTCACAATAATATTATGTTATTTAGTAAAGCGTGACCATCGTTATGTTAATGATATAACGTCTATGTAAGCCCACGTAATACGTGACCGTGACAGCTCGTGAACTTTACGTTGTATGAGGATATCTATCGGATAAGGATATGCGGAAAAACCTAATCTGTCATCAGCATTCTTAATTTTATGTGTTAATTAATACATAGATACTGCACCACTTTATTTTCTTTTTTTTTTTTAAGTGGCCCACTTTGCTACAAAAAAGTGGTGCAGTTTTATGTTTGAAATGTTCGTAAGTACTACTATTTAATTAATTGCTTTTTGAAGCGACAGTCCCTCCCGTCCCATCCATTTTACCACGTTAAAAAAGACAGTACTATTATTTAATTTGTAAGGGAATAAATAAACTTATACATTTCATTTTAGGTCGCTATCTAAGGAAAATATTATGGAGTATATCGGTAGGTACTTAGTTTTTAAAGTGTTCCCTTAACCTTACTTAAGTTATGAAGGCAATTTATCACTATTTTGATTTGTGTAAGATAGTGTTAGGTTGAGAAAACTTTAAAAATATTATATTATACTTAGATATTTTATGACAAATCTTATCAGCTTTTCTTAAATATTTTCACACACAGTCACAAGTCACAACGAATACCTAAGTATTTTCTTGACATTTTCCCAATGTCAGTCGTTATGTCGTAGAACATAATATAAACAATGAAACATAAACACACTTAGCATTGCGGAAACAACTAACAAGGTATTTTTTATGACCTCCAGTTCATTAAGAAACAAAAAGATCCCTATTATGAATCATTCGTTACGATAGCGCCGGTCACGATTTCCGAGTTTCCTTTCGATTCGATAAGTTACGTTCGAATGTGCGATACGTAATAGGTACACGAAAGCTACTGAGTCAAAACAATTCCTTGTTTTCACTGTTTTATGGTCTGACGGAAATCGATAGAGCTAAAGTATGCTGAAAGACATTTCATTCTAAGTTTCAAGACACTATTTTTTTCGAAATGACGGAATGAAAATTAGCAGGCAATTTTTTTTTCGAAAATGAAGTATTTCAGTTAAAAAATACAGATTTAATTTTTTTTATAGAAACAGAATCTTTTTTTTTTTTCATTAAATAACATATTTCAAAAATGTTTTCTACTATGATTTGAATCGGTTCCGCCATTTCAATAAAAAAAAGGATTTAATTTGTATGAAAAGCACACAACTACATATATGCGGTGACAGCAGCTTACAAACTCGTAAAATCTCATGTTTTAATATCGCATGATATTTGTATGAGAATGCGATATACTTTCTCTGTTCTCGTTGTAGAATAGGTTCCGAGAAACATTGTTTTTTATGTGGACGCGTGCGATAAAACATAAAAAAAAAAAAAAAAAAAAATACAAACATCCGAATTGAGAACCTCCTCCTTTTGGAAGTCGGTTAAAAATGTGTTTCCCACGGCTGTCACGAGTTTCCTCATGTACTTTACTCGTTTTATGGTTTATTAGGGACTTAAGTATTGTCAAGAAAATTATGTATTAGTTTTCCGACATTCCGACATTTTTAAAATTATTATAATTTGAACAATTTTCACTCAGGTATAATCAACCTGCAATGGCAACATGCTGGGATACAGGTGTCAATGAAAGGGCCGGGGTTGTGAGTCTGTCTTTAAAGGACACCGTGACCCTAAAACGCAAAGGGCAACCGAACACAGAGTGGATTTTTAGGCACTAAGGATCTAGCAATCCTTTCCGCTCCATAGGGAAAAACCAAGGCAAAAAAAATAAAAGAAAAATGAGAGAGAAGATTAAAGGTATATCAACCCATGATCCCTAAAACTGTGTAAGCCTGATTTCAGGATTCAGGTATTTCATGTCTAGAGCAAGTTTCATAAGAGTTCTAGAGCTCTTATAAAATATTGAAATGTATGTTTGAATTTGATTAATATGAGACATGATTATGTTTTAATAATTATGGAAAATCCAATCGTAGTATCTATGGAAAAATAAAGCTTAGTAACAATAAAACATGTGTAGGTAACACATAAATAAGCAGTTAATAAATAATACGAGTACAATCAATGCATGATTTGTCATACATTATAGAAACATTCTATACAATAATAAATTAATTCATAGACAAGTCTGTTGCGATGCAACTCAATCACCCTATTGTTATGCAAATAATTAGGTATAGCAACAATACCAAAAATAAAAATACCTATTTCATGAGCGTGGTCTAAAAAAAACCACAAGTATGCAGCAGGCCAAAAACAATAGTAAATTCTATGTAGGTATGTAATGTTTGTTGCGAGGGAATACGCTAGTGTTATGATGCAGTGCGCGTGCGCCGGTCTGGTTCTGTTTCCCTTCATTGAATTGGTAATAAGTTAATTGTTTAGCTGACGTCCGGTGCAGCGCGCGTTGTGGTGAGCTGGTGAACCTTCTGATGTATCTACTCCTTACTTAATAAACCTTTCATAGCATCACCAGGCTTTAATGTTCCCACTGCTGGAACACAGGCTTGCTATCTCTGAGAGACAGACTGTATCCTACACCCGGTTCCAGTACAGTCCTACCCTGACTTGGTCACTTACACTGTTATTAGAACTTAAAAGGGGATTTACCTTGTTTTATTTGTTTTGAGTATTATTGCCGGAAGGTCGGAAACTCTTACTTTTAATTTTGGTTCAAAATCACGAGTTTTCCTCACGCAATGTTTTTCTTCACCATTTAATTTCTTCAGGTTCTTTCCGTATGTAATAAAAAAATATAGTGTCTAACTGTCGAACCAGAAACGCGTATGTTATTTTTTGGCTCGGTGTTGCATCCCTATTATTTTTGTAATACGAGTATGGTGTCGCTACGAAAAAACGTTAGCTCGTATACGTGTTTTAAAATATGAAAAAACTTTAAAACTCTAATTACGACTTTAGCCGTGGGGATTTATCTAGTTTCCTCTTTAACTCTAATACGAGTACTATTTAATAACTTGAATTGTTAGGGAAACCCAGAAATAGTAAGCCGACTTCATAGATCTAGGGTCAATAAAATGAGAAAGTCAGGAATAGATGGGCACGCCGCAATTGCGGCGGTAAGACCCCTCTTTGAGGAGTGGCTGGAGAGAAGTCATGGCGTCCTGACCTACCGCTTGACGCAGGTCCTCACCGGACACGGAAGTTTCGGGAGGTACCTGTGTCTGATGCGAAAGGAGGAGACGCCTGGGTGTCACCACTGCGAAGATCGCCCGGAGGACACGGTGGAGCATACGGTGCAAGACTGCCCAGCTTGGGCGGGGCACCGACGTGTCCTCACGGCTGCGATAGGCGGAGACCTCTCGCGCCCGGCATTGGTTGCGGCCATGCTGCGGGGCGAGACGGAGTGGGAAGCGGTCAGCTCCTTCTGCGAGGCAGTAATGCTCGTGAAGGAGGAGGCGGGCCGCGAGCGAGAGAGGACAGCGTCCTCCCTCCGCCCCAGCCGCAGTGGTAGGCGCCCACGGCGACGGACGTCGCTTGATGATCTCCGGCCACCGTAGGCGCGGGCATGCGGGCAGCGAGTAAAGGGCAACTCGCTGCCCGACCAAGGACCATGCCCGGGTCGACGGCGCGTTGTGTCCCACGCGCGCCTCAAAGAGCGTCAGCATAATGACGGGGCCCCCCTCACAGAGGGCCAAAGCCTGCCGGGGTCGCGGGATTATTCCCTTACCGTAACCCCGGAACATAACAGGCTATGAAGGACACCGTGGATTTTAGTCAGTAGAAGTCTGACAGTCCCTCCCGCCCTGCCCGGGGTTGGAGGACTCATTTGATGATTTTACCACGCTAAAAAAAAAAAAAAAGTCAGGAACAGATAAAGACAGCAGTAATAAACCGGCTGTGACCACCACAAATGTTCTCATATTGTGAAGTGTATGAAAGTGTAATCGTATTCACTGAACTGCTTTGTCTCAGTGACTTTGTTGCACTTCAATCCTATGTTTGGTTGGATAAGCCCTTTTTAAGTTGGAAATTATCAAATGAGTCTCAGACCTGGAAGGAGCGGAAGGGACTTTTAGACTCATACCGCCTTACTACAAACGATAAACAGCTGTTGAACGCTTGTCTAAAAAAAGTGTAACTGCAAAACGACCCTTATAACGTGAAGTGCCGCTTTGACAGTGACAATTATTTTAAGGCAAGTGTTTAGCAAATGTTTAACAAATGTTAAACTTTTTTGTGGTAAAACGGATACTGACTAAAACATGTCAGAGGTTTGTGGTATAACCAGAGGCGGCTTAATTAACTTGAAACCTGAGGGTGACCGTAACCTCACACGAATAAGAAAATACTGACTAAAACCATAATATTCCTTCCCTTTAAGTTCTAGGGTCACAATTAACTATTAAGACAGTCCCGCTATCCCGAAGGGCTCACACAAGGGTAGGCGTTTAGATAAGCCTGAAAAAGGAAGACTGGGAGCAAATGAACTACGGTACCATTGAGGGACGATTTCACCTCCACCATCTGTCACACTGGCATTGTCATCTGTCATAGCCAACAGCGTTTAAACTTGTTTAAACGATGTGATAATCGCGTTCACTTTCAATAATTTGAAAGTACCCATAGTGCTAGGTCAGAACAGCAAAATAATGTGCATAAATCTGTAAGTATTTAATTGTCGATTCTTTGAATTTTTTTGTATGAAATTTCAAATCACAATAACCAATATCCTTGATCAATAGGTAATATTAATCACCGCAATGTTCTTGCGGTAAGCAATAATTGCTGCTATTTATAACTCAGAATCTTTATAAAAAAACCCGAAGACACAAGTGTTTACGACTGCATACGGTGGCACACATTTATGTGCGCTTGCGCAACCATTAGATAATGTCCTCTCGACTTCGGACATTCTAATAACAGTGTACTAGTCGCCATGCTAAAACAATTGAGCCTTGAAATGTGCAGGAAAATACTGTCCGTAATTTTTGGTTATTTTGTAGCCGTACAGGGCGAGGACAATACTGTCCATATTTGTTGGTAATGGTGATGGTGTAACATAGAAAGCTATCAAACCTTTAAAAATAGCAGATACTCAAAAAAAAGTTCTTGGTACTCGATCAAATTAATCAACAGATTTATACTTTAGCAAAAAAATTCTTTATATTAAGCAACGGGATGTGAAACGACTGGAAAAAAGTTCATGGAAAGAATTGGCCTTTGCCCAGGAATGGGAGAGGCTGAGAATAAAAAAAAAATGGATAATATTGTAACAAGAAAAAAATCTCCATAAAACTCTACCTACTTAAAAATGTTAATTAACTTTTAAGTAGAGTAGGTATCTCATTGAAAAGATATCAAAATTAATAAAATAAATAAATATTTTTTACCGTTAGAAAAATGTTATATACTTAAATAGCCCTCATGGTATGTCGTGATCATCAAATTGGGACCTTTGTAGTTCAAGAGCTGTGTTATGCAATGTCTATGGCAATGACAAGCGTGGGTTTTGAAGCGAACTTGGGATGTAAACAAACGCCTACTTTTGTGAAGAAAGATCACTAGAGCATACATAATTATAATAATTATGGTGGTTAATAGGTAGCATGGTGATGTAGGATCTCTGTCAGATCTGGCTTTATAGTGTTCGTAGACTATCCAACGAGGAACTATTTTTTTTGCCTTGAAATTAATTTCAAAGTTTTCGTTTACTTTACGTCACAAAAACTTCAAAAGTCATGCTAGAGCCTCTGATAAACGAAAACGAATTTATTAATGTTTTAAAATCTTTTTTATATTATTATCTCTTGTATTTCTGTAATTGAAAGCAAATTGTCTGAAATCTTTTAGCAGCTGTTAAAACTCGAAGATTTCTTTGAAACTAGATACCATCACGAATTCTAAATCTCATTCTGATTCAGCAACAATCAAAATAAAAAAAAAATGTGATAAAAAAGTTGCAATGGCTAAATTCTATTTTTCTTACATATATAAAATATTTTAAATTAGATTTTTATCAGGTTAAATTGACTTCCTTCCCATTCAAAATATATACCTATATATTTTAGAATGCAATATTTATCCGCATTGCCACATTATTCAATTTATTTTTGAATCATATAAACAATTTAATCTGATTTTTGTATCTCCTTTAAAAATACATTAAGGCCAGGTTCCAGTACAGTCCGCAGCTATGAGCGCACTACCTCAGCCCCCGCAAAGGGGCGGGGCAAGTCGACAGCGGTGCGGGCGGGAGGGACCGTGTGTGTATATGCCACAGCGTAGCGTAATGCAGTAAGTCAATTACGTACGAGTGTGTCTGGATTAGATTTTCGTAAAATGATAGTCGAGATAGTTTTGATTTTACAAAGTGCATACAGGAGTACTTTATTAGGCAGCAGTATATTTAATATGTGCCGAGTTTGGGCTCGTTTTGTTATGATGACATCTTACCTCCGGACTTGATGGAGTGACCTGAAGGTCTACATCGGTGACTGCCACTGGAACTCGGCGACGGATCGAACTAGATGTGCCGAGTTTGGGCTTGTTTTGTAAGTTATGATGAGATCTTACCACCGGACTTGATGGAGTGACCTGAAGGTCTACATCGGTGACTGCCACTGGAACTCGGCGACGGATCGAACTAGATGTGCCGAGTTTGGGCTTGTTTTGTTAGTTATGATGAGATCTTACCTCCGGACTTGATGGAGTGACCTGAAGGTCTACATCGGTGGCTGTCACTGGAACTCGGCGACGGATCGAACTAGATGTGCCGAGTTTGGGCTCGTTTTGTAAGTTATGATGAGATCTTACCACCGGACTTGATGGAGTGACATGAAGGTCTACACCGGTGACTGCCACTGGAACTCGGCGACGGATCGAACTAGATGTGCCGAGTTTGGGCTCGTTTTGTTAGTTATGATGAGATCTTACCTCCGGACTTGATGGAGTGACCTGAAGGTCTACATCGGTGACTGTCACTGGAACTCGGCGACTGATCGAACTAGATGTGCCGAGTTTGGGCTCGTTTTGTAAGTTATGATGAGATCTTACCTCCGGACTTGATGGAGTGACCTGAAGGTCTACATCGGTGACTGTCACTGGAACTCGGCGACGGATCGAACTAGATGTGCCGAGTTTGGGCTCGTTTTGTTAGTTATGATGAGATCTTACCTCCGGACTTGATGGAGTGACCTGAAGGTCTACATCGGTGACTGCCACTGGAACTCGACGACGGATCGAACTAGATGTGCCGAGTTTGGGCTCGTTTTGTAAGTTATGATGAGATCTTACCACCGGACTTGATGGAGTGACCTGCAGGTCTACATCGGTGACTGTCACTGGAACTCGGCGACTGATCGAACTAGATGTGCCGAGTTTGGGCTCGTTTTGTAAGTTATGATGAGATCTTACCACCGGACTTGATGGAGTGACCTGAAGGTCTACATCGGTGACTGCCACTGGAACTCGGCGTCGGATCGAACTAGATGTGCCGAGTTTGGGCTCATTTTGTTAGTTATGATGAGATCTTATGTCCGGACTTGATGGAGTGACCTGAAGGTCTACATCGGTGACTGCCACTGGAACTCGGCGACGGATCGAACTAGATGTGCCGAGTTTGGGCTCGTTTTGTAAGTTATGATGAGATCTTACCACCGGACTTGATGGAGTGACCTGAAGGTCTACATCGGTGACTGCCACTGGAACTCGGCGACGGATCGAACTAGATGTGCCGAGCTTGGGCTCGTTCTGTTAGTTATGATGAGATCTTGCCTCCGGTCTTGACGGAGTGACCTGAAGGTCTACATCGGTGACTGCCACTGGAACTCGGCGACGGATCGAACTAGATGTGCCGAGTTTGGGCTCGTTTTGTTAGTTATGATGAGATCTTACCTCCGGACTTGATGGAGTGACCTGAAGGTCTACATCGGTGACTGTCACTGGAACTCGGCGACGGATCGAACTAGATGTGCCGAGTTTGGGCTTGTTTTGTAAGTTATGATGAGATCTTACTACCGGACTTGATGGAGTGACCTGAAGGTCTACATCGGTGACTGCCACTGGAACTCGGCGACGGATCGAACTAGATGTGCCGAGTTTGGGCTCGTTTTGTAAGTTATGATGAGATCTTACCACCGGACTTGATGGAGTGACCTGAAGGTCTACATCGGTGACTGCCACTGGAACTCGGCGACGGATCGAACTAGATGTGCCGAGCTTGGGCTCGTTCTATTAGTTGTGATGAGATCTTACCTCCGGTCTTGATGGAGTGACCTGAAGGTCTACATCGGTGACTGCCACTGGAACTCGGCGACGGATCGAACTAGATGTGCCGGGTTTGGGCTCGTTTTATTGTTTATGATGATATCTTACCTCCGGACTTGATGGAGTGACCTGAAGGTTTACATCGGGGAGTCGGAAACTCGGCACATCTAGTTCGATCCGTTGCCGAGTGCCAGTGGCAGTCACCGATGTAGACCTTCAGGTCACTCCATCAAGTCTGGTGGTAAGATCTCATCATAACTTACAAAACGAGCCCAAACTCGGCACATCTAGTTCGATCAGTCGCCGAGTTCCAGTGACAGTCACCGATGTAGACCTTCAGGTCACTCCATCAAGTCCGGAGGTAAGATCTCATCATAACTAACAAAACGAGCCCAAACTCGGCACATCTAGTTCGATCCGTCGCCGAGTTCCAGTGGCAGTCACCGATGTAGACCTTCAGGTCACTCCGTCAAGACCGGAGGCAAGATCTCATCATAACTAACAGAACGAGCCCAAGCTCGGCACATCTAGTTCGATCCGTCGCCGAGTTCCAGTGGCAGTCACCGATGTAGACCTTCAGGTCACTCCATCAAGTCCGGTGGTAAGATCTCATCATAACTTACAAAACGAGCCCAAACTCGGCACATCTAGTTCGATCCGTCGCCGAGTTCCAGTGGCAGTCACCGATGTAGACCTTCAGGTCACTCCGTCAAGACCGGAGGCAAGATCTCATCATAACTAACAAAACGAGCCCAAACTCGGCACATCTAGTTCGATCCGTCGCCGAGTTCCAGTGGCAGTCACCGATGTAGACCTTCAGGTCACTCCGTCAAGACCGGAGGCAAGATCTCATCATAACTAACAGAACGAGCCCAAGCTCGGCACATCTAGTTCGATCCGTCGCCGAGTTCCAGTGGCAGTCACCGATGTAGACCTTCAGGTCACTCCATCAAGTCCGGTGGTAAGATCTCATCATAACTTACAAAACGAGCCCAAACTCGGCACATCTAGTTCGATCAGTCGCCGAGTTCCAGTGACAGTCACCGATGTAGACCTTCAGGTCACTCCATCAAGTCCGGACATAAGATCTCATCATAACTAACAAAATGAGCCCAAACTCGGCACATCTAGTTCGATCCGACGCCGAGTTCCAGTGGCAGTCACCGATGTAGACCTTCAGGTCACTCCATCAAGTCCGGTGGTAAGATCTCATCATAACTTACAAAACGAGCCCAAACTCGGCACATCTAGTTCGATCAGTCGCCGAGTTCCAGTGACAGTCACCGATGTAGACCTTCAGGTCACTCCATCAAGTCCGGAGGTAAGATCTCATCATAACTAACAAAATGAGCCCAAACTCGGCACATCTAGTTCGATCCGACGCCGAGTTCCAGTGGCAGTCACCGATGTAGACCTTCAGGTCACTCCATCAAGTCCGGTGGTAAGATCTCATCATAACTTACAAAACGAGCCCAAACTCGGCACATCTAGTTCGATCAGTCGCCGAGTTCCAGTGACAGTCACCGATGTAGACCTTCAGGTCACTCCATCAAGTCCGGAGGTAAGATCTCATCATAACTAACAAAACGAGCCCAAACTCGGCACATCTAGTTCGATCCGTCGCCGAGTTCCAGTGGCAGTCACCGATGTAGACCTTCAGGTCACTCCGTCAAGACCGGAGGCAAGATCTCATCATAACTAACAGAACGAGCCCAAGCTCGGCACATCTAGTTCGATCCGTCGCCGAGTTCCAGTGGCAGTCACCGATGTAGACCTTCAGGTCACTCCATCAAGTCCGGTGGTAAGATCTCATCATAACTTACAAAACGAGCCCAAACTCGGCACATCTAGTTCGATCCGTCGCCGAGTTCCAGTGGCAGTCACCGATGTAGACCTTCAGGTCACTCCATCAAGTCCGGTGGTAAGATCTCATCATTACTAACAAAACGAGCCCAAACTCGGCACATCTAGTTCGATCCGTCGCCGAGTTCTAGTGGCAGTGACCGATGTAGACCTTCAGGTCACTCCATCAAGTTCGCATCCTAGCTAAAAAATAAGTGGTCCATAAAAAAAAATTACATCGTTTCAAAATTAGATCACTTGACTATTTTATTCTATTCCCGCAACTAACACGTAATCGCTTGTGTGTGTGACTTTGTTTCCATGTAGTAGTTCAGTTTTATGCCTGCTTACGTAACCGCGCGGGGGGAATTTTTGCGCAGCAACGACGTACGTCCATCCTCTATCACGCCTCGGCGGGTACTGGCGAGCGCCCGGTGAGCGAAATAATGCCAATATTTTGGGTATTTTATTTCTTGGAGAAAAATTATAACGAAATTTTAAAATTTGTTTTTACCATGCACTTCTAAATAATGAGCTGTTTTTATTTTTATAAGTTTCATATAAATTCATTGTGAAATCTCTAAGCAGTGGATGTTTGAAAATTGTGATTTAGTGTCATGTTTGAGATTTTTTTCTATCGAGCCAATTATTCCAATTCGTGTTTCTATCTTTACCATTCACTCGAGGATATGTTCAACTTTAATATTATGATTTTTTTTTATTAAAAATATCATTGTTAATGAGACTTTCAGACGTTTGAAAATCTTAAAAATTACTGTAAGCCCGCCTTAAGAGCCAGTTCACAAAATTCGAACGCTCGAGTTTAGGTAAAAGACGGGAGCAATGTTCATGTGTGCGTAGCTATTCACACATACACAACGCAACCAGTGTAGCGCTAGTGTTGAGACGGACTAAACAATCTTGAGCCGATATAATCGTAATGCACTTTGGTTACATTTCTGAAAAAGTTTTTGGAACGAAGTTCCTTATCGCGCGTTGTGAAAGACGGAAAAAAATTCTTACGAAAAGTTGTCACGACACTTTTTGCTATAGTAAGAGACAGACAGATATGTTTCTCTGTCTGTCTCTCTCTTATAGAAAGCAAGCCAGATATTTTTTCATTTCTATTTCGCATTGAACAGTGTGGTGTCGCGACGATTATTTTTGTTGTGTATACAGGTTTTTTTGTAAATAATAAATAATAAAAAATAATAATAATAATGAATCCTTAATGAAAAAATATCGAGGTTTTCGTTATCGGTGTCGTTTTCATGGTTTTCCAGGGTGTATAAACCGATGATGCAGTCAAAATGTAAATCCAAGATGGCGGCAGCATAAACTATCGAAGTTTTCGTCATGGGTGTCGTTTTCATGGTTTTCGAGGGTGTTGAAACCGATGTTGCAGTCAAAATGTAAATCCAAGATGGCGGCTGCAAAAAATATCGTGGTTTTCGTCATGTGTGTCGTTTTCATGGTTTTCGGAGGTGTTGAAACCGATGGTGCAGTCAAAATGTAAATCCAAGATGGCGGCAGCATAATTTATCGAAGTTTTCGTCATGGGTGTCGTTTTCATGGTTTTCGAGGGTGTTGAAACCGATGGTGCAGTTTAAATGTAAATCCAAGATGGCGGCTGAAAAAAATATCGAGGTTTTCGTCATAGGTGTCGTTTTCATGGTTTTTGAGGGTGTTGAATCCAATATTGCAGTCAAAATGTAAATCCAAGGTGGCGGCTGCCAAAATTATCGAGGTTTTCATCATGGATGTCGTTTTCGTTGTTTTTGAGGGTGTTGAAACCGATATTACTATCAAAATAGAAATCCCAGATGTCAAATAACAAAAATCAAAAAATATTATTATAACTTAAAAAAAATAAAATTTTATTACAATTCCTTCACTAATTATTAATCGAAAGGAACTTCGTTCCATCCGGGTGTCCCTTGACACCTCTCAAGTTTTTTTGTTTATTCAGTCTATTAGACTGTTAAATGGTATAGAACGGAAAGCATCTCGCGCGCTGATTGGTTGAACGTCATGTGCCCGGCGGCGGCGCCGCCATAATTATTTGTTAGATAATTCGTTTGATGTCGAATGTTAACAAACTGTTCTGGTGATTTTATTTAAATTTTGTGTTAAAAATAACCTGTGAGTTAAGGTTAGTTATATTTTATTGTTGTGGAAGTAAAACTGAATCTGCGATTAACCTAAGAAGTGAAGTTTGAACAATAGTCAGATGACTTTTATCTGAGGAAGAAAAATGGCGGTTCGACAGCTTATCTATAGAAAATATGTCAAACCGCTATTTTAATTCCTCAGATAAACGCGTGACCGTTAAATAAATTCTTAAATAATTTGTAAAAAAAACCAACATGGTTTCTGCTACAATTTCTCATAATAGGCGTCTTTTTATAGTTTTCGTCTTCGAGGGTTTTGAATCCGATAGTGCTGTCAAAATGTAAATCCAAGATGGCGGCTGCAAAAAATATCGAGGTTTTCGTCATGGGTGTCGTTTTCATGGTTTTCGAGGGTGTTGAAACCGATGGTGAAGTCAAAATGTAAATCCAAGATGGTGGCTGCATAAATTATCGAGGTTTTCGTCATGGGTGTCGTTTTCATGGTTTTCGAGGGCGTTGAAACCGATGGTGCAGTCAAAATGAAAATCCAAGATGGCGGCTGCATAAATTATCGAGGTTTTCGTCATGGGTGTCGTTTTCATGGTTTTCGAGGGTGTTGAAACCGATGGTGCAGTCAAAATGTAAATCCAAGATGGCGGCTGCAAAAAATATCGAGGTTTTCGTCATGGGTGTCGTTTTCATGGTTTCCGAGGGTGTTGAAACCGATGGTGCAGTCAAAATATGGATAGTATGGAAACAAGGCCTAATTGTAGAAATAAATACCTACGCTCTCAACTGCAGCCTTAGGGTTGTCACGAGCGCGGAGAATGGAACATAATTATGTGGCGCTGATGCTTGATGAACCCGGTGGCTGCGCACCTTACTATGCGTTTCAACTAAGTATAAGTTGACCTTGGCACCATATTGTAACTGCAATTGTGTTTAACGAAAAATACTTTGCGCAAATTACTTTTCAATATTTAATATTTATCTTATTCATGTTATTTTCTTGTGATTTTCGTTATTTGACATCTGGGATTTCTATTTTGATAGCAATATCGGTTTCAACACCCTCAAAAACCATGAAAACGACATCCATGATGAAAACCTCGATAATTTTGGCAGCCGCCATCTTGGATTTACATTTTGACTGCACCATCGGTTTCAACACCCTCGAAAACTATGAAAAGGACACCCATGACGAAAACCTCGATAATTTATGCAGCCGCCATCTTGGATTTGCATTTTGACTTCACCATCGGTTTCAACACCCTCGAAAACCATGAAAACGACACCCATGACGAAAACCTCGATATTTTTTGCAGCCGCCATCTTGGATTTACATTTTGACAGCACTATCGGATTCAAAACCCTCGAAGACGAAAACTATAAAAAGACGCCTATTATGAGAAATTGTAGCAGAAACTATGTTGGTTTTTTTTACAAATTATTAATTTACGAATTTATTAAACGGTCACGCGGATATAGAATTCGATATTGATAAAAATCATTCTTACCTTCAAAATAAGCAGGGAGTTTAAAAAACAAAATCTCCGGTTATGATGAAGTCGAGTTCAAACAGCCATATACGTAACATAAATAAACGCAACTCGTCTTTACGCGGCACTCAGAACTGACAGCACTGCGATGTCCGCTTAGAAGCATGCGTAGAAGAATTCGTAGATGCGCGTTTTTGTGTGAGTGCACCGTTTCGAACGTTAGTACGTAATTTCCGGACCATCCATATTTTTACTGTGCTACGGGGCAGACAAGAGCCACTCAAAGCGTGGGAGCGTATCTTTGCAAGTTACAACCACGATCTATACACGTCATGTAAATATATCCCAGGCCCCTCTCTCAGCCCCGTAGGGTTATTTTCTTTTTTTTTAAAGTAAATTAAAAACGTGGGTTTTTCATATTTCTGACAGCAAACCCTTTCATTTGTGCATTTCAAACAGCTAATCCGCCATCTTGGATGTCCGCCATGTTGGATTTAAGACAGGTGACTATTTTTTTCGTATTCCTGACAGCAAACCCTTTCATTTAATACCCATATCATGGGGGTACCTTTCAAATAGCCAATCCGCCATCTTGGATGTCCGCCATGTTGGATTTAAGACACGTGACTATTTTTTTCATGTAACTGACAGCAACCCTTTCATTTAATACCCATATCATGGAGATGCATTTCAAATAGGCAATCCGCCATCTTGGATGTCCGCCATGTTGGATTTAAGACACGTGACTATTTTTTTCATATTCCTGACAGCAAACCCTTTCATTTGATACCCATATCATGGGGATGCATTTCAAATAGGCAATCCGCCATCTTGGATGTCCGCCATGTTGGATTTAAGACACGTGACTATTTTTTTCATATTCCTGACAGCAAACCCTTTCATTTGATACCCATATCATGGGGGTGGATTTCAAACAGCCCGACCGCGATCTTGGGGAGGCCGCCATATTGGATTTCTCACCACTCTTGCGCCCCATTGCAAAAACTAATAAAACGAAAACGGATGGCTAATTAATGCACAAATTCTACAAACTACTATTATAATTATAATAATACTTTAGTTTGATAAAGTAACGAAAATCTTACCTTATGAAAAAAAATATGGAGATAATCAAAATGTGGCAGTCGCAGTATAATATTCCGTTCACGATACGTACGCTCTATAATCAGGACGAGGAAAAAAGTGATACAGGTCCTACGTCGACGGGCGCTGGAGCCGTACTGATTGCAGCCCGGTTATGTTTCGTAATTTATACTAGTTTAGAGTGATTTTAAAAACGATAGTATGTTTAATTACATGAAGGGATTTTAATGAAATTTAGAAATTAGTTTAGTCTGTAAACATAGTTTATATTTACATAGTTTTTTTAATGTAATTACGCTTTGTTCGAACCAAAAATGGCGATAAAACAGCGATATAAAACGTAAAAATTGACCTCAGAATTTATTTTTTTACTAATTTGTGTTATTAAAAATATAAATTCTACTACGTAGTTTTACGACAAAAACGTATGTCTGATGATTTGTGTATTTTTTTTGGTTAAAATTACGAATGTTAATGGTAGATGTAGGAGTCGCAAATCGACTCTGCGTTGATTTTTCAGTAAACTACTTGTCGGAGATTAATTACCACAAAGTTAATAAAAGAGTTTTTTGAAATATGTTACGTATAATTACAACACGAAAGACTGGTCTTTCTTTTGCAGGTATTCAAAAATGTTGGAGTATTACTTAATATGGTAAATTAGACGATCATAATTTTAGTTCTACGCGCAAATGGGTAAAAGGCCTCTTAATTGATCGCAAGTTTCCCGATTTTCCTTCGCTTTAATTTTTTTACACATGTTCACTGTAAACAGAAGTAGCTTAATCACACTCTTTTCTTTTAATTCTTCTAAAAATTTCTAGTCAATACAAGCCTTAAATAAGCTAGACTTATGTTATTTACTTGACGTGCTATAAATGGCCTACTTTTTCATTTTATTTACCTCTATAGCTTTTCATATTAATAAAAATAAACATAAATACTCACATTGTAGGTATTCCACATTATGTTCCACTTCAGGCAACAAATGCATGAAAGTTGTGGACAGCAGGACACCACCACCGAACGACAGCAAGGTCATCACGACCCTGTTGGTGGCCTTCAGGTTCCCTGCATCCTCAGCCGACAGCCAGTGGAACCTCCTCGCCAGCAGCAGTGGGAACAGACCACAGAGCATGGAGGCACAGAACAGCACGACCATGGACACCCCCTTGGCCAGCACAACACCCTCCGTGTCACCTTCTTCGACAGCATGTCGTATCACTGCATGCAGATGTTCGGCAGACATATTGGCACAAATATTGGTCCCAACTGCTAACACCTAAGCTCCTTCTACTTGAAGAACTCGCGTGTAAGTGGGTTAAAGCAAGGGCGCTTACCCTTTTATAGCGTATAGTGCGATATCAGCAGTGTGCGCGTGCGCTGTCGAAGAGCGCCGCGCCAGTACTATGCGCACAACGCGCCGGCCGGCTCGCAGTTCGTTCCACTCCCGCGCAGACTCCCGCGCACGCCGCACAGCCTTAAAGCCCATGCGCAACATTCAGCTGGAATTTGTTGCGACTGCGCATGTCAAATGTTTTTTTTTATATTTTGTTTTTACTGTGACATATTTCACATTATTTCCGTTTCTTTATTACCAAGTTAAATGATGTTACGTGATAATCGTGTAAAAATATAACAATAGGTAACTAAATTGAAGGTGTGGTAAATTGTGCTGGAAACTGTAACTTAAATTATGGGAAATTAATTATTATTAATGGCTTTTCATTTGTCATGTCAATAGTGTCTTATGTAACTCTTCTAAGTGACACCGTTCATAAAACAATTTCACAACTCTCATTGATTGAATTGACTCTTAATCATTTAAGATGGAGTAGAGAAGCATCAAAAAAAAGGACGCGTGGCACTCGGGGACTGCCGCGGTAAAGCTATTGCATAGCATTTTGTATCAACTTATGCAATTATAATTTAATTTATTTATTTTATTCATGCAGTATTGCTTTTTCTTTGATATTAATTCAAGTTACATTTTTAAATATTTATTAAAAAAAAATTAAAAAATAAAAAAAAAAAAACAAAAAAAAATACAAATTATTATTATTATTATGGTTTTATTATTATTATATTAATAAATTAATAATTAATTAATTTTAATAATTAATAATTAATTTAATAAATTAATAATTTAATTAAATTAATAATTTAATTAAATTAAATGAGCGTGAGGTTTTTTCGTTACGGAATTTCTGGATTCGGTCCCCGCGCTCAAGGCCCGCGATAGAAGCTATGCAATAGCTTAAAAAAAATGAGGTACCTACCTAGTGACGGTAAATCATCATTTCTTTTCGCATTAGGCTACAACTCGTGATATATCCATGTCTCTACCTTGATGAGAGCAGATTATACGCCTCAAGGATTCTCGCCAAACATGCTCAATACAAAGTGTATCCATAAAGTCAAGGGTATATGCCCAAAACACCTTGTTCAATATTTACATTGACATAATAAGGAAACTAAACATTTTAATTTAGCATTCTCTTTTAAAAGCATTTTCAATACCTAAGAATCAATAGGTATTGGGTAACAAGAACATGGTCCGTCATCATCATTTCAGCCTATTGCAGTCCACTGCTGGACATAGGCCTGTCCCAGGGAGCGTCACAGCGCACGATCTCCTGCTTTTTTCATCCAGCCACTGCCAGCCACCTTCACAACAACACACAACACAACATTTCTAGTAATAAATACTAAGTAAGTAGTAGAGATAACAAGAACTTAGTATTTATTACTAGAAATGTTGTATGTTTTATCCCGATCTTATTATTAATACGTTGAGGTGATCAAAACCAATATTTCCATTAATGTCTTTTATACGGAGAATTCAATTCAAATGCGCGTAGGCAATGTGCTACGAGATCGCTACGAGCTCTACATGCATAACTAAATGATTTTGTAAAATCACCCAAATTACATAAACGTTTTGAATTGACATTAGCTTGTTACATTTCATTCATGAATTTGTTTATCTTTACATAGATATTTAATAATTTATAGGAAGATTGTTATTTAAGTAGCCAGACATTTCTCTTCCTGTTGGACTTATCTTACTTATGATTTTATGAAACTTCTGCATTTTTCTTGGGTAAGAGTTTATCAATAAATTCAGATTGGATCGGAAGAGACTGTCAGATCTGTACTCCCTAAAACCTACCCATTTCTAATTTTTTTTTGCCTTGCGGAGCAATTTCAACGATTTACTTTCTAAATAACATTATAAATACGACAGTTTGTAGGGATGGATATTTGTCACTTAATTAGGTCAGAATGGCAGAGCGGATTTTGATGAAATATGGCTCAGTGATACGTTATAGTATGATATCATTAAGAGGCGCATATCTTAGAGCGCAGCAGGCATTTAGAGTGATTTCCCCCCCTCCTGTCACGTGGCATCACAGCGCTTTTCAAATGAACTTCGCTGACCCCGTTGGAAAACGTACCACCTTGAGCTTATTCTAGCCTAGTACTTTGGCAGTACTTTCGGATCGAAAAAAAGAATATTTGATTGTTTATTGTTGAATCAAAAATAGGTCGATTCCTGATTACCTGGCCTTAATTAATAAAAAGGAATAACAAAAAGAATTAACACTGCGAATGTATTTCCTTTCTCAGAAACCTTTGAGTGCGCAAACATAATGCACTTGTGCTATCCAACACGCGTGTTGTAATCAAAGTAAATAAGTTAAACACATACTTGACACAGTTCTAAGTTACCGAGTCATTCACTGCGACAATGGGAAAATTTATTTTGTTTTGTTGCTTGACTCACGTATAATAGACTTAAAGTACCTACGGGACAAGCGTGATAGTCAAAAAAAGCATGGTCGCCGAAAGTTCGTAAATTCTCTATGTAATTTCGTTGACCATACCATTTTATCCGACAATCATCTTAGGCCTGTGAGTGGGAGTGGGCCATAATCCACCACGCAGTCTTCGAATTGTTGGTTCCAGGACATGCCGGTTTCTTCACGATTTTTCCTTCACTGTAGCCAAAGGCATTTGGCAAAGCCAAAAGGAAGGGTTATGATTTTATTCGTCTATGCTTGTATGTTTGTCATCATTAATGTTTGTATCATATTAATATGCATGTTCCAGAACCACCATAGCTACTAAACTACTGAGCCCATTTCAATGAATGGGGCTTATATCGTTTTAGGTGACCTAGTCTAAACATTTAACCGTTGGAATCGGGATTGCGGATTTTTTTCTTGCTCGAATAGGATGTCAACTGATATACAGGCTGATTTTTTCCCACGTTTTTTTTTAACTGGGCACGGATGATTATATCTGAAACTATAAGGAATATTGAAAGTCTTGGCCGATTTTGACGAAAACTAAAACTGCATCATGGATTTTAGAAATATTAATAATCCTGTCCAGGGCTAGAACCAGCTGGTTTTATCGGATATATACTCCTTAAAACAAAATAAGGGCCACTTAATAATTTGCACTTTAAACTTATTCTGGGTACATAATAAATAGTAAATGTCTTGTTATGGTTTCTTTCAAGCGTTAATATTGTTTCTACTGCATAATTGGAAATTCATAACTTTTTTTTATTAGATATTTGAGATTACTTAGAATTTACGGCTTGGTGTTTTTTAATTTTCAAACTTCTAACGGAGTTTTCTTCGACTAATACAGCAAGCACGCTATAATGATCTTTCAATCTCATAATGTCATGTATTCAGAGACATATGGACGCAAAAAACAGCCACTTGGGGTGTCACCTTAATCCAGGGGGCCCATACCCAGAAGAGGTAGGTTTGATGGTGGAATATTCCCAATGAGTGGTTCAAAACTCTTGAAACTGGTCTCAAAAGACGGGTAATATCACCAGACGCCGTGATCAAAGAAGAAAGTCAGTAAGTAAAGCCCAAAAAGACTATTAAGTTTGTTTAACTGCGCAAATAGAGCAAAAATCTACTGCCCAGACCATACAAACTCCATTGCATCGACCTACAGGCACCCCTATAATTAACTAGAATATTTTTAATCGACTCCATGAAGACTAGCAATACTCAAGGAGATGCTTAGATCACCTCCAGTTAACTGCAGCATATGGTGCAAATTGTTAAACATTGGCAAAGCAGAAAATTATTGAACTGTTTTTACTGGGCTTCAGTACTTCTTATTGATGACAGATGGATTATTATTTTTTTTAATAAGGACTGGTTTATTAGAGCCTAGAGAAGATCTTAACAACAGGTTTCAGAACCTCGCACTCTTGAAACAGACTGTTTCGGGGAGCTCTGAATTATGCTCTGGGGCGGTTTTCTCTATAACGCAAAACTGAGCTCGCTCTTCTTAATGGCGGTGCTGTAACTACTCAAAATTGCAAAGAAAATGTGTTGCAACTCCATATTATTCCATTTGCACAGCAAGGAGTACCTGAGATCATCTTGAAGCAGGATAATGGTTGAGCGAACACGACGCGACTGACAGTGCACACATTCGCTGACGCTCGAATTACGATGTTACAGTGGTCACTCATGATTTTTACCTGAATTTTATTGAGCATTTATGAGATGAGTTAAAGATGAGAGAAAAAGAAAGTAAAATTCCCATCAAAACTCAGCTGTATCTCATAAATTGTCTGAAAACTTGTTGGTAGAGGATCCCAAAAGAAAATGTTCGAAGAACACCGAATTAAACACCGGATTAACTAATCCAGACCATTCCACCTCCAATAAAATAACACAGAATTAAAAACAGAAGCTATAAAGAGCACTTTGGAACATAGAAGCCGTTATTTCTTCGATTTTTTTATGTTTCATGTAACTTGATACATTCCTCCAATTCCTCACTTTTCATTCAAATTCGTTTATTTTAACGATTTATTGGGATACAAACTTAATTTTTGTGTATTTCCATCTAAAATCGTTAATAATAATAAGATAAAGTCGTAATAACTAATAACATTTAAATATTTATTTCACAAATCGATAAAAATCAGGTGGCCCTTATTTTGTTTTGAGTAGTATATATAGCCATCCACGCCCAGTTAAAAAAATCACTCTGTATAATATATATGTATTAATAACTTCTAAGATATTGACATCAATACTTAAAAGTTCAAAACTAATACACAACAACGCAGAAAACTAAATATGCATACTCATAATCTCAAGAGTAGTAAACAGTTTTTTGTATAATTGGAGTTGTGATGTATCTGAAACATTCCTACCATTACATATTTAGTAACGAGTGCGACGTAACGATATAGCGTAATTACGTTCATGAAACCGTGTTTTTCCGCTCAAATTTTCCTACCGAGCCGGAAAATGTGCTATACATTTTTCATTTTATTTTTCGGGACATCGTCATACATCAAAAGGTGTGGTAACCCTGTAAGAATAACATTAAGCGCGTGTGCCTTCATTGTGTAATCCTAAAACTGGTTTTAAGTCCGCGCAAAAGGTGACTATTATTGAGTGACTGGCTGTTGCCAGTGGCTTCGACCACTACAACTCGAAAATGATCCCACAGGAACATAAAATCAGGATAGAAACTATCCTATGTTGTTTATCCAGGTTATAAACTATCTGTGTACCAAAAGATATTGCCAAGTTTCCCTTGAAGCCTCGTCCCATAAAACTAAACGTAATCCAACAAAGATGAGCTACATATCATTAAATACGGAAAATAAAATAGATTTTATTGGTATAATTAGTTTTCCATATGAAGTTCACCGAAAAAATGTAGACATATTGAGTGGTCAACTATAGTAGGTATAGGTCAACCATACAAAAAAAAATATGTTAACATAAAGAAACTAAAACTAAATATTTTCTTATTAACCCTTATTTCGACAGAGAAGGTGATAGTAAACTTATTAAAATTTTATTGTATAACCTAGTTTCCGTGGTTTTTCTGAACCTCCAAAAAAATAAAAAATAAATCTACCCCCCACCCTTATGGAGAAGAGCGATGTCCGCCACACCGGACATTATCGAAACTTAGTAAAAAAAGTGTTAAAATGACTTGTCCGTCCTAGCGGACTTAATCGAATACGTGAATGAAGTTGCATAGTATAAAGTAAAAGAATATAATAGTAAAAAAGCCTTTATTTTTTATAAAAGTACAAAGAAACTGTAAAGGGCTTCACACACAGCAGCTATAATGTAAAGATGTACATTATAGCACGATACATCTCATTACATCTTTCCATAGAAATCGTCAGGAGACCACACACTGCAGCTATAATGTATATTTTTACATCTTCGAATCGAAGGTACTGAGCGATACGAAAATATACATTTATATTTCGATACATCTTAATACATCTCAATACATTTCCGTATATCTCTCTTCGAAAAGGATGTTATGAAATATAGGGAAAGATACATTACATTACCTGTTGTGTGTGTGATACCTTAAGGTAATTTAAAGCTATACATCCCGGGATGTAATGTATATTATAGCTGCTGTGTGTGAAGCCCTTTAGGGTCTGTATTATTTAACAAGAAAGCTCAAAAAATAGACGGTGCAGGTGAACTGAAGACAGAAGGCGGATTAGAGAATGGATGAGGCTCATTTTCGGCGCCGGAGCTATCACCTGTTTCAGACGGTACACGTTCTGCAGGAACGAGTGCCAATATTTTTTTCGAGCGTGCATTCAGGGAAGACTGAAGAACATTATTATTATTATTGTTACATGGGGTACACAGATACAGAGACTCATGGTGTACATTATAGAGTCAATATTAGTTTTGTAAATTAGACAGTGAGTAACCAGTTCTTACATAAGTAAGATAGTTCTTTAGGATTCAAAGTTAGTGGTACTTAGTTTTTAGCATGTAAGCGTAACGTAAAGGCTAAGCAGATAAGAAGTAGGTATATAATATACACCAGTGAGTACCTATTGAGAATAGGTGTAGGGTTCTTTTCATACCATATTTATTTCGACAAGGTCCGCCGTGACGGACAAGCTTTAAGACACAATAAATACAGGTGTTTCGACGAGGTCCGGTGTGGCGGACAAGTAAAAAACTCGATAATTATTATGAATAACCTAAGCAAAAGCTATGAAATCGTATTATTTGAACGTGAGTACACTAAATTCACAAAACACAAATAAAAAATCTACGCAACATAAGCAAAAAATAATATTTTTTAATAAATTACCTGAAAGACTTTCATAATGCGCGGTTTCGCCGACATTTTTTCGCCAACTGTCAAACTCTGTATTGTCACAAGTAAAATTTATTTTTCTACTAAAATTTAACCGACTTCCCAATACCTTAGTAGTTTTTTTGTTGCAAAAATAGAAATAGACGGGGCGGTGGATTTTTTTAAAGTAGGTACTTGTCCGGTGGTACGGACAAATTCGAAATAAGGGTTAATATTTGTTTTATGTTATGAATTAAGACTGTCGTCTACCGACCGCTCGTCCATACTAAAAGAGAAAACGTTTTCCTACCCCTAAATGTTATCCTATCTCAATGATTTTTTAGAATGCTTCTGCCACAGTAAAAAACTAGGTTTGTAGGTTTTCTTTTTTTCAAAATTTATAATAGTTTGAAAGTAACAGGCGCCTAAAAGTTACTATTTTTATGACAAAATCTTCATTAAAGTAAAACCTTTGTATTTTAAAAACAAAGAAGTTTTAGAAAAAAAGCAAAACCTGCAAAACTAGAATATAATATGCTGAAACGATTGACACTAGAATCTAAGAGATTGGACGTGATTTAGTATGTGAAAAACGTTTTCTCCCGAGAGACAAATTTCATATAAAAAATACTCACAGTCAGTCGCCAGCTGCAACGCTCTTTAACGCACGATCGGGGGTTTTTCAACGAGCGAGAGGGACAGCACGAGTTTTTCTAAATACCAATTATGGAATTCAAATCTTTAATTTTTTTGGACACAGCATGAATCGGGCCGAATCTTGTCATAACCCTTTCAACCAAATCCGTTAAGTATTTTCTGCGTGAAAGAGTAACAAACATCCATCCATCCAAACAAACAAACAAACAAACAACTTTCATTTTTAATATTAGTAGGAAGTAGAGGATAGTAGGATTTTCCACGAAGCTGAAATAGCCTATCGAATAACACCAAGTTATTTTAATGTCATTTTCCACCTATAATTAGCTTTTCCAAGAATCTCCATTTGCAAATAACATACGTAGAGGTATTTATACAAAGTGCGCAACGAAAAATATTATTTATTCAAGGTTGCAGAAATGTTAATACTAACTAATATTGTGAACGCAAAAGTAAGTTTGTTTCTTATTAATGGTTTTAATATTACTTAGAAGTCGACAACCTTTTTTTTGACAGAGGGCCACAAGGTAACAAAATCAAGTTACCGCGGACAGCAATTTTCAAATTAAAATCTCCTTATTCATATAATATTTTTAATTACAAAACAATCACGGGCCGCAAGGAGGTGGGTCGGGGGCCTTGATTATGGTATTGAGATAAATGGGGCCCTGGAGACGATTTTTTGTTGAAAAGGGTAGCGAGGAGCGAAACAGCGAACAATCATTCAGATCCAACCTATCCCTTGCTGCTCTCCCTCAGCGGATCTGTCCACCAGGGTTACACTACGATAATACGAAAAACTTTATTCCGAAATTTATAAATACGAATTTCAAAAAATAAAAAATTCGGTAGATTTTCATAATTCCGAATGGTTCAAAATTCCTAATATAACAACTCCGATGGATCATTATTCCTATTTTAATAATTCCGAAATTTCAAAATTCCTAACGTTTATAATAACTACACAGGGTGAGTGGGGGTAAGTTGGAATGAAAAATTGATGAGATGAACAGTGTTGATTTGAAACTATTGTCACACAAAGGGATTCAATGCAAATGCATTTTTTTTTTTGTTTTGGGGAAAAAAGCATGGTCAAGTTGTTTCTATAATGTTGAAAGAAATCTTTGTGAAACAATTGTTTATGAAAAAACTGTAATTAAAATTGGTCTTAATGAAGAAAACATGTAGGGGTAAGACGAAATGCCCAAGGGGTAAGATTGAAATAGTGACTAAAATAGTCCTTATGGTTATGACCATAAGTACGTTTTTATTCTTACCCCGCTTGATGGAAGACTAAAATTTCAATTTTACGCGGATAACGTGTCCGTGCGGAAAATGTCAAAAAACACAAAAATGCTCTCACTTAGCGACTGACGCAGACTGCGGTGTGGGGCAAGACAAAACGGTGTCTACAATGATGTTGCCAGTATTAAAAGATTTCCTTTATATTCGGCGTTATTGTATCTTTTTTATCTTTCCCCGTTTTTCATCTTACCCCCACTCACCCCACATCAAAAGTGTCTAGGGATCAAGCATTTTTATGCGGATTTCTTGAGATTGAGATGTGGCTTTGTAATAAATTTATGATTTTATAAATTTATATGGATCCTTTTTGGTGCATTTCATAATTTGAATCAGGAACTGTAAATCAAATTCGAGTCAAAGATGAAAATCAGCTGTCAATATTTTCCCTATAAAAACATACAACGCATTGAAGACATTATTAGTGCTACTGTTTCCCTACTACTGATTAAAACCAACGTTATTATGGAGCGGCGACGTCATTTAAGCAGGGAAGAAATGCTCAGAGCCGTGGGAATGATAGAAGCTGGTTCCCGGCAACGTACTGTGGCTTTAGCTCTGAATACAAGTCAGAGTGTTATCAGTCGACTTTGGACACGTTACCGAAGCACTGGTACCGTGGCTGAGCGCCATGGAGGACGGTATCGCTGCACCATACGGAGACAAGACCGATACATTCAAATCTTAACTCGAAGAGCTCCAACAATAACCGCCATGATGTTAGCCGTGAGGCTTCATCACTCTTCAGGGAACTTAATTAGCGACCAAACAGTCAGAAACCGCTTGCATGAAGTGAACCTTCATTCCCGAAGACCGCTACGGGTACCACCTATAGCAATGCACAATCGTAGGATTCGATATCAATGGGCTCTTGAACACAGAAATTGGGCAGAAGAACAATGGCGTTTCGTGTGCTTTTCTGATGAGTCTCGTTTTGGTATGAGACCGGATACAAGACGTATACGACACTGGAGAACCCCTGGACGCCAACAGCGATTAAAATCCTGCCAGGAAGTCCATCCTTATAGTGGTGGAACCATCATGGTATGGGCGGGTATTTGGATCGGCGGAAGAACTGAGTTGATTTGGATCAGAGGCAACCTCAACGCTCAAATTTATGCTGAGACGATTGTATCAGACGTCATCGTTCCTCTACAAGTGCAAATCGGTCCCTTATTTCAGTTAATGCATGATAATGCACGACCGCACACCGCAAGAGTTGTAAGACAGACTCTCGCCGCAGCTAACATCAATGTCCTGCCCTGGCCTGCTCAGTCGCCAGACTTGAACCCGATTGAGCATGCATGGGATATGCTACAGAGAAGAGCTCTGCCGAATATGGAGGGTATCCAGTCGCAAGAAGACCTTTTTTTGTTGTTGCAACGAACATGGGCGGCCATTCCACAGCGTGATTTGGATGAACTCATTTTGAGTATGCCAAACCGATGTTCTTGTGTTGTTAGTGTTCGCGGTAGAAACACGGATTATTAATTGTTTAAGTTACCCAATAAAATTTTAAAGAAAACTGTTATTTCAGTCTTTTTTTCGAACTTTAATGTTAGTGGTTCAAATGTCAAAAATCCCTTTATTAGGAAAATGGCAAATTTCTTTATGAATGCAAAGGTGACTTGGTTTATCGTTACTGTGACAAACGATAACACTTTATTTGATGAATCCTTAAAGAACATTTTAATTAATATCAATCAGGAGAAAAGTTATTGCAAAAATATATGTTGATCCCTAGACACTTTTGATGTGTGTATTTTCAAAATACCGAATTTCAATTGACCGAATATCAAAAATTCCGACTTAATACATTTTCCGAAACATCAAAACCACGAATACCGAATATTAAAATTCCGATTATTAGAATTCCGATTCAGGTCCGTCAGGTCGAAAAGTCCGGGTCGGGGTGCCCCAAGACACATTTTGCTCGCTATTGCATCCTGAGTTATAGCACCACTAAGGTAGTTCAACGGAAACACATTGTACAGGTGATGGCGCGGTATTTCGGACCCCGCCATCCCCTTCGAACCTAACCTGTCCGAGTCGGAGTGCCCCAAGTCCCGAGCTCGCTTCGCTCGCTCTTGGATCTTAAGTTCTCCTAATAACAATAAAAATCCTGAAGGCAAACAGTGAAAGTTAAGAGGATACGCCTCGCCACTCTGTGCCTACACAGGCTTAAATAACACTCTGGGAGTACGGTAGACAAAACTACGTGTAGCCGGTTTTGCACCAATTCGTTTCTGTCACTGACTTTGTAGAATGAGAAACGAAATTCCGATTTTCAATATTCCGAAAAAATCAGTTTATTCGGAATATTGAAAAGCGGAATTTCGTTTTTCGGAATGAGAACTCATCGAGCATTACATTTTTCGAATAATATGTGAAAATCGCACATACGACTTTCGGTCAAATAAATTTCGAGATTCTAAATTTGGAATAAAATATTTCGGAGTATTTGGGTGTTCCCGTCCACCAAGGTCCGCCCTAACCGAGTGGTCGTTTAGTTTTTAATTTAGGTTTTAAACCCCTGGCTGGAGGCCTTACATTCAAGTCCGGTCCAAGAATTATCCGGTTCAGCAGCACACAACCTCATACAAGCTAACCTGCAAGATTCCACTCAAAACAAAAATATTATGCTGCGCACTTACGTAGTATAGGATAAATTAAAAGAGTCCGTACTGAGATGGTTCAGTTATTTTTTTCTATACAATGTACGCTAGAGAGCTAAATAAAATAGGACGAGCACCCATTTCAATAGAGCAAATCAAAATGAAAAATCTTACTGTAAACGAAAATACATACACATTTCCGAAGTAAGTAACGTCGCGTCACGTAGCGTCTTGGTGTGTACTGACCCTTAGACGAACAGGGGGCCAATTCTCGGCTTTAGAGATGGTGTCGAACTCGACAAAAAATTCTAATGACGTCATTTTTTCGTCAAATTTTAAAAGTTGCTATTCTGGGGATGTCGGATTCGACATTTGTCGAAGGCTAACGTTAGAATTCATGTCGAGTGCTTCTGAGCAGTAGAGATGTAATGTCGATTGTAGAGATACGTCATTTCTGAGTGAATTTGTTGAGTTTTGGATTGTACACTGTTTTCTTTTCTTTAGTTTTTAAATAAAATACGGCTTGGCATGTCATACCTACTGGAAATTCGATAAACTCTTGATTTTTGCATTGTGTTTTCTTGAAACGACGACCTTCGCGCAAATAACAAACTCTGTAATTTGTGTACCCACGATTGGATTAGAAACCACTGAAAGATGGACGAGTTTATTATCATTTTTATCACAATAACAATAGCATTTTTGTCTCGGAGTTGTTGGAAAGTGGCGAGCAACTGGCCAATACATGAATACACGGCGACAACAGCGCACTTATCCCGCCGTCGATATTTACGATTTGAGCGAAACAGAAGTCATTTAAATAATTCCCCTCAATGTTAAAATAAAAATCATGAAATGTAAAACAGCACAGCCCACTAATGAATTATAAACACAGAGTTCATGTAAACATATCAAAAGACGCAAATTCTGACACTGACCTGACAGACAATCAACTGTCAAACTGATTATTTTTACACAAAACGTTTCGTTTCATCCTTAAATAATTAGATTTAGTCAGCGTTTTAAAACAAAATCATTCATTAACCTATAGTTATCTAAAACGGAACGTGCGATTCTTCATAATGGTAACATTATCTTCACTCGACTCGACATTTTCGTGACATTTATTTCTATTTTGACTGAGAATACGGATTTCTGCTCAATTCGACATTTTTTGGTAGAGATAGAGATATTTTTAATAGACATAGAGATAGACTTACAATCTCGAACTCGAGAAAAATGGCGAAAATCGAGAATTGGCCCCCAGATGACAATGTCGTAAATAAAGTACCGGAACAAAGAACAAGGGAAGAGTAAGTCCTCAAACTACATGGATGACAAAATTCCACGAGGACATGAGGGAGATGGGATTTCAGGATATGACGAACAATGTCGAAAGAAATGACGTACGTTATTATTGGGAAAGCCGACCTCGCGAAGCAGGAAAAGGTCAGGACAAAGAAGAGCGAAGATGATAATACCTATAATTGCTTGCTTCAGTGAACGAACAGAGTAAGGACATGATAAAGAAATGAAATATGTTACTTTTTTATTATAATTTAATAATAAATAAAAGAAAAATATTTAATTAAGTATCACGCATCGAGTTCGAGGCCCATAGGATGTAAGAATTACAACTTACTTAAAAAAAAAATTCCTGAAATAATCCAGGAGTGACGAAAATAAAAAAACTTTCAAAAAAAAACATTTACTTAATTACTTACTTATTTAATATTTTTATTAACTTACTACTCACCTAATAAATGTATTGAGTATCTAATTGAGTAAGATGACCGTGCAACCTTTTAATTCTTGTAGAGGTCCGACCGCACCGGGGACGATCTACTGCTGCACTGCTTGTCGTAGGTTCGTTTCCCAAACGGAACAAATACTTGTTTCGCCTACAGGTAATTGTTCCGGTCGTTTATATTATGTGAGTTTTAATGTTTGTAAACGCAAACCCGATACAGAAGTAATTCCAAGCATTGAGGCAAATATATTTTAATAAAAAAAACCGGCCAAGTGAGTGTCGGGCCACGCACAGTGTAGGGTTCCGTAGTTGCCCATCAAAATACTTATGCGAATTAACTAAACTGATTCGCTGAATTTAATTTTAAAGAGAAGAATTTTCAAAATCGGTCCAGGAGTCTTTGAGAAATCGGGGAAAATACATAAAAAAAAGATTACGACGAATTTAGAACCTCCCCCTTTTTTTAAAGTAAGTTAAAAATAGTTGACGATAAAAACCTACCTATCCCCAAAAAACATACCGTAAAAACATACCTATTACAGCTGTAAAAATAAAGTTGACAAACTTACATTTGCAGTTGAAGAGCATGTTCTCCGATACATTTTGTTTAGGAAAATATGTTATCCAAGTACATTTTATAAGTTGGTCGACTATTACTCGTAAAGTTGTAAAGCCTACTTAGTCATGATAATTTTCTTTTAAACTTCGTTATATATACTACTATTGTGAATTTTTTCACACCCCCAAACATAACCGTGTAGCTGGTAGAGGGGGGGGACACTCGAGTCGAGCAAAATTTAGCACTTTAAAGCTTAATATTTCACAAAGGAATTTTTTTATCAAAAAATTGTTAATGGAAACTATCAATATTTTTTAAAGACCTATTTAATGATACCCCACACTAAGGGGTACGGGAGAAAAAAAAAAAACATCCCCTCTTTACGTGTACAGGAGGTACCCTAAAAAAAAATATTTTACGAGATTTTATTTTACCACTTTTTCGGCACAACAAATCCGTATATTTACACCAAATGGGGATGGCAACTCAAAGCTAATCGTAGATGGCGCAGCGATAGTTGGTCCCCACGTCAGATTACTGTCTACCTTGTACAAAAAACAAACAAGATTTATTGTTATAAAAATTGAGTTTATAATACAAAACAAATATGGAAAATTATTCGTCAATGCAAGTGCATATACTAAAAGAAGAATTAAGACGCCGCGGTGCATCTACAAGAGGAAAAAAAGTGATTTAATTGAGTGGTAATACATTTGATTTTACCGTAATAAATCAACAATTACTTTTAGTTGAGGTTTCAATTTTTGAGTTTAGGTATGTTTTACCTGTCCTCTCCTATAACAAGAATATAATGCTGCTTCTGACTCTCTATTTTGATAAAATATCATAATGTTTCAAAAAAGTCAGTAATTTTACCCCTTTTTTCTATTTAGATTTGAGAAATATCACAATATATTTAATTTCTTAACACAACAACTATCACAAAACTCGTTCCAGGTGATAATTCTTCCGCCAGACGAACCATTTCATGATTTATAGAGCGATGCAATACTGGTACTTAACCTCCAATAGAAAAGTATATATTATTTTGAAATGTGTATTCGATTGTTTAGTTATGGTATAATCATAGAATTTCATTAACAAACTCAACTAACGGCCTGTCCCGGCTTCGCAAGCCTGGATATTTGTTTAATACATAGCTTTTCCTTAGTTATAATTCAATTTTTGTTCTCAAGGCAGTCACAGCAGCTACCCATTATTTCTTGATAGTGTGAATGGACGGAAATTTGTATGTTCCATCATTTTTACAGCTTATTACACAACATCTAGTCATTTTACATCAATAAATCGTTTTTTTGCAGAAAATTCCTTTGATTTGACAGTTCTTTTGGGACCAAACTGTCACTTGTCACTTTGACGCTTGCCTTCCCCATTACAGCTCTCTAGTACTGTGCGTCTCTGAGCTAAACTGCGGACAGACGGACGGACGGACGGACGGACATGGCGAAACTATAAGGGTTCCTTGTTGACTACGGAACCCTAAAAAGGAACAACCTGTCAACAAAAAAATTAATACGCAATTAAATTAAACGTCATATGTTTTTTACAGCACTAAGTCCGAATAATGCATAATACTGAAAATAATAAATCTAATAATATGGACAAACGATGATTCACCGCGACGCCAACGACGCGCCTCAGACGCACAGCACTTCGATCACGATTATTGATACACCTATTATTACTTCGGGATAAATCATCGATCTATTTAAAATTGATTTCCGATCAATGGTAGCCAAGAAAGTCAGGTCCATTCATAAGAAATCAATAAGTACCTAAGTAATTATATTTGTCACAATTGACATGGGATTTACTTACTTACTTACTTTGTAATTTGAGAAACGAAAATAAATAAAAAAACAAAAATGCAACCAAATAAATGTCCACAAGGTAATAATTGAATTCCTCGCCACGAATGAAGTCTTTTTGCCGCAGTGGCAAAGAATACTTATACTCTAAAAAGAGGCGCAGTGGTGTCTATGTCATTGTATCAAATTGCATTTAAAAAAATACCACGAATTTTCCGCGGGCCTTTTCTTGGCGCCCCTTCTAAAAGAAAATATTTAGACATCAAGGAAACAAGGTTTTAGAAATAAAATGGTTGACCTTATCGATAAAATCAAAGAAAAACCTAATTGGTCAATTTCTTTGGTCTTAAGGGTAAAAAATACAGAATTCGGCAATTTATTTGAAATGGACGCATTACTCAAGTCGCGGGCACACTGAAGGTCGTTCGGATTTGAGAGTGTGGCAGATTGCCGAGGAAAATGAATGTCAGTGTCGTGCACACCACGCCCTAAATTATAGTGCGACGATGTGCACTGTGCTTAATTGGGTGATGAATTAATGATTCACGAAATGTAACACATAATTATTATATAGATCAAACTAATATTGTAAATGCGGATGTTTGGATGTATGTTTGTTACTCTATGAAGTCAGAACGACTATAAATCAAATCAGGTCTACGTTTGATGAATATGTTGGAAAATTAAAAAAAAATGACATTCCTCACTTTGCATTGTGTCCACCAAAACATAATTATAATAACTACCCACTTACTCTTTTGAAAGTACCTACATTGAACACCGTCTATTGTCAAACCCCATTTCGTCAAAAGTAGTTTATGAGGTTTCCATAAAAATTATAATATTAAACCTGACCTTGCGACACCCATTTTATAAAAGCTGTAAGGAAAATGGCGAACGGTAAATTTTCATTAAATCTTATACGGCCCAAGTAACAAAAATTGGTACTATAAAAGACCTGAGAACGTTTTGGAGCGTGCTAAAAAGCTCCACAATAACAAAACAATAGTACTATAATGGTGTTGTAAACGTTTACAAAACCCCAAATAGGCCGGAGTTTTATCACTAATTTATTCTATAAACATTACATAAAGGCTCTCACGGTGATAAATCAGCTCGATAGTTGAGATGTAAAAGTGTAGTGAAACGCTTTTTAGTACTAAAATAGTGCCACAAGTGCAATAATGTCACGAATTTGCACTTTAAAAGTAACCAAAACATGTTTAAAGTGCTATTTTGCACTGTTAACGATTTGAGAGATCTTTCTTGACACTTATATTATTCATAATTTTTTGTTTGTGTTGTGTCAGTCGTGTTCTTCAAGATAAGTTTTAAGACTCATGTCATTTGCCATGTTGCCTAACGTATCATTGTAATAAAAAAGACATGCAACTCTGCCATAACTGCCATAACTTGCACTTGCGAAAATAATTGTATCGTTAAAATCAATATGCTGATTTCGAATTTGACAATGCGCCCTCATTATTTTCGTGTTTTAATTAAATTTTTATTAATAAAATAAGGACTTGTCCCGAATACGGATCCTATAGTACACATTGGCTCCAGCTGTGCTACTAATGTGCTATCGCGGCAGAAAATAGCGGCCATATTTTCCAATTAGGGGTCCTTGTCCAAATATAAAACAGTGTAGTCAAAATAAATTTCTTTGCATGGAGTTGCATTAAATACACACTAGGGCATAATTTGGGATTGCAGTTGGTATACTGTAAGTGACGCACCATCTTCTTAGGTCACTGTATAATTGGTCATTGCTCTCCTCCTCTGAACATTCCGATGTTTGGGAACTTTGAAGACAGGTGCTCTCACTGTATTCTTCATCCTTATTACAACCTTGAGAATAGAATAGAATAGAATACTCTTTATTATGTACACCATACAAATTACAGGATACATCCAATTAACAATATCTTATAAATAGGGTGACACAATGGGCGGTCTTATCGCTAAAAGCGATCTTTTCAAGACAACCTTGAGCAAAAGGAACATTAATACTACAGCCCTGTTGTGATTTAAAACAAATATTTTGTGCAGAACCATGTGCTATATTTTCTGGACCCGCTTGACCAGTATTTACATTTTGAGCATGAGCCTGTTGTATTGATGATAATGCTTGTGTATATCGATTCTTTACCTTTTTTTATAACTACCACTCTCATTATACTGACGCAGCGATCTTAAATCCATTATCAAACCTTTACTTAAAACTTTACCAGAACACAATCGACATTAAGAAATACTAGTGATGTAATTGTTACTGAAAAGCCATTAAAGGTCCAATTAGTCCATTAATGATGAATTTTAGTGTTTTTTTGTCACGCTTTAGTCTCGTTTCAGTAACACCAACTCACTTTAAGAGCTATTTGAATTTAAGTATTTAGCAATTGCGCCAGGAGTCGCTATGGTACTATTTAGTACTATAGAAGAGTTTTCATGATTTTTACAGAACTAGCCCCTTAGCGATGTTGAGGGAGCTTTTATGAAGCTAAACGGTTACGTAATGGTTGTGTAAGTTACTTTTATAGTGCAAATTGATCCTGTAATACGTAATGGTTGTGTATGGTACTTTTATAGTGCAAATTGATCCTGTAATAGTGTTTTCGATACTGCTACAGTCCTAGTACTGTAAAAAATATTTTGACGCATTATTAGAGCAAAATAGATACATAAAAGTGTCAGTAAGGTTGTCTATAGTACTAAATAGTACCAAAATCGTTTTTCTCATTTCTATTACAGTGCAACACTTTTAAGATTCTTTTGAATGGCCTTGTAAGCGTTCTAAGAGCTAAATAATAGAACTTAAATGCTCTTTAATCTTATAGAACCAAAATGCTTTGTTATAAACCTTTATAGTACATGCAGTCACAATGGTTACTGTTAAAGGCCTACTATATCACTCTTTGGTGATAAAACGCCTAGGTTATAGAACCTATTGTTACTTGGGGGGTTCCTGAAGTTTTGCAACCGTATAAAGAACTCAAGGACAAACGCTTATTGCTGCACAAGGATCTTTAAATGGATGTGTGTGTCAGAGCTGATTTTTCAATGCAAATTAAAAATAAACACAATTTCACAAATCTCTTCCAACAGAGTTATTACACTGTCATTCAAGCGAAAATATTAGGTACAGTAGTAAAAGAACCTGCATGCATACTTTTGTTTTTATGACATTAAGATAACACGGATTGTACCTAAATGTACGTATAAAAACATCCGTCATCATCATCAACAATCGCGGTAATTAATTAACAATATTTACCGTTAGTGTAGCCCCAGCATAAGACATAAAATGTGTATAAAATACTTTTTAGGTCCCAAAATATCGTTGGCCGAAAACTTAAAGGTCAGATTCCATAAAAAGAAAATGTTTTTGTTTTCCGATTTGTAAATGGCTTTCAATTTATTTTTTATTCAATACAAGCCAGCTTTCGAAAGGTATTTTTGATGACCCAAATCAAAAGTTAGATTTTTTAAGAAATACATATTTTCTAAGACCCAAAATAATGTGAGGCTAGCCGAAAACTTAAACGTCAGTCAGATTCCATTATATTATAATATACGATGAATATACGTTGTTTTTTTTTTACTTTTATTTTATATGGCGGTTTTATGTTTTTGTCAAAAATATAATTCAATTCAATTCAATTCAATTTATTTCATAACAAACATACATTTGTGTCGAAACATGAGTAGTACTTATTTATACATTCTACACATAAAAAACTCAAGGACTGCATACAAGACAAAACAGTTGGGTATTTGCTTTTTGCGATTATTAAATTTGTAATTACCAATGATTAAATGTCAAGTTATTAAATTATTAAATTCAAATAAATTAATAGTTAATTAATTATTTTTATCTTTACAAAACTTTACAAAATAAAATGTCAAATTATTAAATTCAAATAAATATACATATAATTTATTATTTATATCTTTAAAAAAAAAAAAAAAAATTTCGTCTATACTAATAATTAAATGTCAAGTTATTAAGTTCAAATAATTACTTAATTAAATATTTTTATCTTTACAAAATTCGTCAATACTATAAAAAGCTTTTCCAGTTAATAATGTCTTCAGTCTGTTTTTAAATATGTTCACACTCTGAATATTTTTCAATTCTACAGGTAATTTGTTAAAAAGAATTACCGACTGTACTGGTGATGAGTGTTTGACAACGTTGAGCTTTGCTTGCAAGATAGTTGGTAGATCTTTTCTCCGAGTCTCTAATCTCTTCTCTTTTTCAACATTTGTTTCAAGCCTGTTTAGGTTCTTATGTAAATGAGTTAGGAGAACTAAAATATAGAGGCATGGTACTGTTAAGATTTTAAGTTTAATAAAATGTTCTTTGCATGATTCAGTCTGATCTATGCGAAGAATAGTTCTCAGTGCTCTCTTTTGCAAAACAAAGGCAGCTTCTATGTTATATTTGTAACTGTTTCCCCAAAATTGAACACTGTATCTAAGTCTAGACTCAACTAGGGCGAAATAAACTGTACGAAGTTGACCAATTGATAGAACGTCTCTAAGAGATCTGATGGCATAACACGCACTGCTTATTGTACTTGTGATTGAGGTAAGTTCTGACTTCCAGTTGAGGAGAGAATCGATTTGTACCCCTAAAAATTTATATTATATATAATTATACCCCCAACATTCAAATGGTATTTTGTACGACCTAATTACAAATTGATATTCTACGAAGTGTTATTAAAAACCTACAACATAGTTTGGTTGAAATCTGTGGAAATAATATGCAAAAGTTTTCCTAAATAATTATTATGTTTGTGGTACAGCCAGTTTTGTTACAAAATAATTTACCTCTGCTAGTAACATTCGCTGAAAATCATGCAACTCTTTAATTGGAATCTGTGGAAAAAATATGCAAAAGTTTTCCTATTTATAATTATTATGTTTGTGGTACAGCCAGTTTTGTTACAAAATAATTTACCTCTGCTAGTAACATTCGCTGAAAATCATGCAACTCTTTAATTGGAATCTGTGGAAAAAATATGCAAAAGTTTTCCTATTTATAATTATTATGTTTGTGGTACAGCCAGTTTTGTTACAAAATAATTTACCTCTGCTAGTAACCTTCGCTGAAAATCATGCAACTCTTTAAATTACTCTAAAGCTAGACAGACAAGCTGAAACTTTCAGCGGCAGCTGCCAACTAGCATAAACTATGAGGAAGTTTTAGTTGTTGTTCTGTATATAAAAGCTACAGGTTTGTAGAAAACGAGGCTTTGTTCAGTTTTATGCTGAAAATAGAGCGCTGCTTCCCGAATTGAGCTGTTTTTAGAAATCATTGGTGGGTTGGTGGGTTTCTTTAAAATAACATAGACTTTTTCTGTATTTCTTTTTAGGGTTCCGTAGTCAACAAGGAACCCTTATAGTTTCGCCATGTCCGTCCGTCCGTCCGTCCGTCCGTCTGTCCGCAGTTTAGCTCAGAGACGCACAGTACTAGAGAGCTGTAATTTGGTGTAAATATACGGATTTGTTGTGCCGAAAAAGTGGTAAAATAAAATCTCGTAAAATATTTTTTTTTAGGGTACCTCCTGTACACGTAAAGAGGGGATGTTTTTTTTTTTCTCGCGTACCCCTTAGTGTGGGGTATCATTAAATAGGTCTTTAAAAAATATTGATAGTTTCCATTAACAATTTTTTGATAAAAAAATTCGTTTGTGAAATATTAAGCTTTAAAGTGCTAAATTTTGCTCGACTCGTGTGTCCCCCCCCTCTACCAGCTAAACGGTTATGTTTGGGGGTGTGAAAAAATTCACAATAGTAGTATATATAACGAAGTTTAAAAGAAAATTATCATGACTAAGTAGGCTTTACAACTTTACGAGTAATAGTCGACCAACTTATAAAATGTACTTGGATAACATATTTTTCTAAACAAAATGTATCGGAGAACATGCTCTTCAACTGCAAATGTAAGTTTGTCAACTTTATTTTTACAGCTTTAATAGGTATGTTTTTACGGTATGTTTTTGGGGATAGGTAGGTTTTTATCGTCAACTATTTTTAACTTACTTCAAAAAAAGGGCGAGTTTCTAAATTCGTCGTAATCTTTTTTTTATGTATTTTCCCCGATTTCTCAAAGACTCCTGGACCGATTTTGAAAATTCTTCTTTTTAAAATTAAATTCAGCGAATCAGTTTAGTTAATTCGCATAAGTATTTTGATGGGCAACTACGGAACCCTACACTGTGCGTGGCCCGACACGCACTTGGCCGGTTTTTTCTTTTATATTTTGTTCTTTTATTATGTTTGCTTAGCTTATTCAAATGAAATGGAACACCTGCCATTTTTTATTAATTTAGACTAAAAAATACTATAATAAAAAATATAACTAAAAAATTTACGTTGTTGCCTCAGTGTCGTTATTACAAAAAAAAATAAACGTCTGTTATCTTAATATAATATCTCGCTCATCGTTCTTATTACTTTGGAAAAAAGGAGTGATTTATTATTTTTAAGAGGAAATAAATTCAATAGGTACCTAAGTTATTTTATGGAAATAAAAATAATGGCACAATAAAAAATTAAAATGTTCAGATTGTTTTAAAGAATTTGTGATGATTGACCATACAGTATAAAATGTTTCATAATGTCATTAACGTGGCTATTGAAAAATAATCGTGATGATATGCAAAAACAGTGTAAGTAAAAATTAGCGCATTAAAGTCGTGTAAGTGAAAATTACCGCAATGGGTTGAAATTATGGTTTGTTTTTTCACGTGCTAAAATCATCAAATGAATTCTTGAGAGACTTGTACTGACTAAAATCCACAGTCTCCACAACTAAACCGGGAACCGTGATTTCAATTTTAATTATTATTATCCCTAACACACTTTTTCTTTTTGATCATGATCTAGATGTTGCGACGCCATGATTTAATTATAATTGAAAAGTAAACAAAAGCGGAAATTCCATAGTCCAAAATTATTCTTTGGTTTTTCCTGTAGGAATTTCACAATATAAATTCGGAGTTCCTATTAATTGTGCCAATTTAAATAAATTATAACCAATTGCCAACACTTGAGTACGGGGAGGAACCAACCAGACCTAATTGTTTTTTAGTTATGTTTCCTTTTGCTATACAAACCCTAACTGTCCCGCTGCAGGGACTTAGCATATCAGAAGTTTTTTCCTAATCATTAGGGAAAAACTCACTCCCTGATTAATTGTAATTATCATAGACAGTTTTTTTACGTTGTTTAAAAGCAACGTTTTGCATAAATTCATGGGTAAAAAAATTACACTTCTCATCAAAAAAATCGAAACACCTCGCAGTTTATGATTTGATAAGGATTATCAGAAAAATGTGTATATTTAGGAATAAATGTAAAATGTCATTTAATAGTGAGTAGTATGAGGTTTTTAAATCCTAATGTTAATGTTCTAAATTCAAATTAAGTCTTCATAGGTTTCGTATTTTGTATAATGAGTAATTTTTACCCTGTATGGAATATGAAGGAAATGGGTAAAACAACACGCGTAAATGAAAAAAAAATGTAAGAAACGTTTATTTAATAACTTGTATTCCCTCCGCGAGCTCTTATTACTGCTTCCATACGGTTCTTCATCGATCGGATGAGAGTCACGATCACATGTTGTGGTATATTATCCCATTCCTCTTGGATTGCATTTTGCAGCTGGCTAAGTGTTTCTGGGGCTGGATCTCTTGCTCGAATTCGTCTCTTTAATTCATCCCATAGATGTTCAATGGGATTCATGTCCGGGCTTCTTGCTGGCCATACCATAATGGAGATACCGACTTCGGTAAGATAATCTCGTACGACGCCCGCGGTGTGAGCTCTAGCATTGTCGTGCATGAATATGAAGTCGTTGCCAATAAAATGTGCATAGGGCATCACATGAGGTTCAAGACACTGTTCGATGTACCGATGAGAGTTTAGTGCAGGCAGCCGTGGCCCAGACACAAAGGCAAGTTCTGTCTTACCGTCGGCGCTGATTCCTCCCCAAACCGTCCACGAACCGCCACCATAGCTGACCTTTTCTTCAATGCAGCATTGTGCAAAGCGTTCTCCATCTCTTCTGTAGACCTTGTTCCTTCCGTCGTTACCATACAGCATAATTTTACACTCATCAGAAAACAGTACTTTGCTCCACTGAAGGTATGACCAAGTTAGGTGCTCGCGTGCAAAGTTAAGGCGCGCTCTTCGATAGTCTGCAGTTAATTTCGGCCCATTCGCTGGCTTATGCGGTGCCAATCCGCGTTCCTTCAACCTTCTTCTTATTGTAGAGTCACTTACAGCTACTCTTCGTACAACGCGAAGCTGCTGCTGCAGTTGAAAAGCGTTAAGGCGTCGATTTCGTAAAGAAGTTGTTACAATAAATCGATCATCTCGCTCAGAAGTGACCCGATTCCTGCCAGATCCTGAACGGCGCGTGAACGAACCAGTCTCCCGATAGCGTTTGTAGACTCTATGAACAGATGATAAGCTTAGATGCAATCTTGCAGCCACAACACGCTGACTAAGTCCAGAATCCAGCAATGCCACCACTTGGGCGGCTTCTGCGGGCGAAGTATCCATATGTTTTAGAAAAAAAAGTTTTTTCAGACGTCCCAAAGTCACAGTAAATGAAATAAGAAACAGAAAGTTTAAAGACAAGCGCTAATTTTTAGTTTTTAAACGAGAAACGTACTCCAACCCTAAATACACATTTGTCTCAAAACAGTGATTAATTTCATTTATAGGATAAACAAATGAAATTATTTCGAATTTTGATTTTTTTCTTCTTACTGTAATGACCAAACTGCCAGCTACACAGTAATGTTTTTTTTTCATGGAATTAATTCTCTTTTGTAAAAAAATAGGACAAAAACAATAAAAACGAAAGTGTTTCGATTTTTTTGATGAGAAGTGTATATTAAAGCTACGTATTTAATACCTATAATTTTTTTTTCGTACCACTTGCTCAAAAAAGTGACATTCTATACCACAAAAAGCGTACATAACAATAGTCATTTTTAATCTGTTAAAAACAGGGAAAGAAAGTTGTACTGAATTTCATTCATCCTCTAGAGAGAGAATGTGATTTAAATTTGGAATACTTACCGATACTGAACTAGGTACATCAGTCTGTCTTTACAACATTGAGTTTGTTATAAAGCATTATACAACTTTTTGAAAAAGGAATACCGGAATACGCATTTATTACGCAGTTATGATTATTCAATAAAATTACGAAAACCGAAGAGGCCGTATGAGCTTGATGCCTTTGCTTTTCCGACAAAAAATATTAGTCGAGGAATTTGCCGCATTTTTGTTTTCTTCAAATACATAAACGTTAAGTTTATTTTAATTTATTTTTATAAATAAGTTAATGTTAATGTTTAATTAATGCTTATCTCATATTATTATTGTGTTAATTTTTTCGCAAATGGTACGAAAAGTAGAGTATTTTCCTCGGTGATAAAGCTGTCTTAGTCTTGGGTGAACTTAAATCCCTCGCTACACTCAGGACACTAAGTTTTTAACACCCTCGCTACGCTCGGGAGTAAACCTCGAGTCCTTCGTTAAGCTCGCGATTTAAATCGTGACCCGCGACAGAAGACACTGCTTTATCCCCTTGGTTAATAATCTACTAATATTACTTAACTTTATTTTATTTAATTTTAAATCGCGCTGTAATTTAGTGGCTGTATAAAAAGTTACAACCTAGTTCAAAAATACTTAGAACTAGTTTATTTTTTCTTAAATTTGGCAGCTATCAGTTGAAAGCGATTCTCCCTAGGCCTGCAATGGATAACTTTCAAACGGCTAATCAGACATGTCATGTGCTAATGTGTGGCTAATGACCAACTTTCAGAGTATGAGTTATGAAAAAATACACATTTAATTATTTTTAAATTATGAATGAATGAAAATATGAAAATTGCCGTTTTTTTTTAATTCGGACTTGGCCATCAATTTGGAAAATCATCACTTTGAAGCGGTCAAAAGATGAGTCATTGTAAGGTTTTGTTATTTTTGAATCGGCCAGACAGCCTAAAATGTTTATTTTTTTCTTAAAGTTTTATCACGCACTTGGCGAGGTTCCAATCGGGTCAGTAGGCAGTGCTTCAGAGGCTTCTAGAAGCCAAGATTATATAGATAATGGAACGCGTGTTATTTTATTTGCGGCCAGCTTTCTTAAGAAAGTTCCAGAGAGCGTAAACAAAAATATAAATTCGTTTTGCTATTGTTATTGGAATTGGAAAACGTTCTGATTTTGCTTGTTATTGTACATTTGCACTAGAAGAATCTAAGTCGAGCCTGTGAAGAAAATAAAGGTATGCCAACAGTACCACGGCACAGGGCAGACTCTGTATAGGGCCGCTAAAACGGCCAGAACAGAGCCACTATTAGTCAGGACCAGAGGCCTTACCATGAGTTCTTAACGCGATCCAGTTTAGGCTGTGGGAAAGAGACAGAGCTATACGCGTCGCCTAGCGCCATCTCTTTCCCACAGCCTAAACTGGATCGCGTGGTAAGGCCTCAGGGCGCAGTAAAAGAAGCTCATACGAGGCATAAAAGTCTAGTTTCGGAACTAAGTTGAGCTAAAGAAAATGAAAACTAAATCGTGGTGTATTTGAAGAGACACTTTTCATCGATTCAAGACAAATTCTCGTTTATCTAGTATTCCAAGAATACAATATAATAATATAATATTCCACAACTATCACACAACGCCATCTAGTCCCAAGCTAAGCAGAGCTTGTGTTATGGGTACTAGACAACTGATAAACATACTTATATATTTCTAAATACATACATATTATAGATATAATTACACCCAGACACAGAACAAATGATTGTGCTCATCACACAAACATTTGTCCTGGGTGGGAATCGAACCCACGACCTCCGGCATAGCAGTCAGGGTCACTAACCACTAGACCAACAGGCCAGTCAATACTTAAATCAATCAATCACTCAAGTCAATACTTAGATTACGTCTATTATGACAGTAAAATCAACTTCATCATCATCATAATTGGTGGTGATGAAGAGTTGTTTGTCTCGCGCCAATATCAGGAACTACTGGTTCGAATTAAACAATAAAGTTGTGTTGGATAGTCCATTTACGAGTATCAAGGAAGGCTAAATAATGGCTATAATAAGGTAGGTGGACAATCAATGGAAGGCCACACTAACGAATAAACAGTTATTATTCGTTAATTTACTAGCTAAATAAAACTAACTAATATTTAAGTAATACTTTGTTTTATAAATACCTAAACCACTTTTTTGAATTGCAGATTTAATCAATATTGATTGAATTTAAGTTTTATTGAACCTTTCTAAATGGCTTTGCTAGGAACAAGGGCTTCTTATAAGGCTATTTAACCCTAGAAAGATAGTCTGCGTAAAATTTACGCATGCGTTTTCGAAATATAGCTCTGTCTTTCTAAATAGCGCGAATCCATAGCTGTGCGTTTAGGACATCTCATTAGTCACTGGGAGCTACCGTAAAGTGCACGTGTCAATAAGGTATGTGTAACCGATTTTGAAATATAACGACCACGTGCGTCAAAATTACGCATGATTATCTTTTAAGTGACTTTTAAGATTTTGACTTGTATATTCTTTTTATTTATTTTTATCTTTCTTTATCTGTATTTCATTACTTATATTATCAGTTTGCTTTTATAGATATTGAAGCAAAAATATAACATAATGGGGTAGTAGAAACTTAGACGAAGACCATATCCTGGCCAGCCTTATGCAAAGCGACAACGAGCATCTCTGTGAGGATACCGACTGTGAAGCAGCGGACCATGAAAGTGAAGATGACGTGCAGAGCGATACAGAAGAAGTTTTTATAGATGAGTTACAAGAAGAACAGCCCCTTTCCCCTTTTATAATGAGGCGAAGGGCAAATGCGTCCTGAAAAAAATGTAGAGAAACCAATGTGTCGTAAGTCTTGCCAAAGTTGTTTGTAATAGATTTTTTCACATCTATATGTTTCTAATATATATAAGATATTCTACTTGTTGATTTTGTGCTATAAAAACGCTGATTATCATAGAAAAAAATAAATAAAGACTAAGTGTTAAAAAAATTGATCATTTATAGCAGAACATTAAAGTTTTTTTTTTATTTATTATATAAATAATTATAAATAAATTATCTGCAGTCTTAATTATTCTAATAAATGTGTTAATAGATATGACATGTGATTTTATTGAAATATATTAATAAACCTCAATCTACAGCTAATTAAAACACATGCGTCAATTTTACGCATGACTATCTTCTCCGTACTACACAATATGATTATCTTTCTAGGGTTAATAAATCAGCCATTTTATACTCAAAGTTACTGAATAACTATTAGATCTACAATAAAAAGAAGTTGTTTATAATTATGTTACATAATAAAACAAAGTATTACTTAAATATTTGTTCGTTTAGTTTATGCAGTAAATAAACGAATAATAACTGTTTATTTGTTAGAGTGGCCTTCCTTGGTACACCACCTTAGCTTTACGTCCTCGATTCTCGATCTCAAAGAAGCGAGGGGCCGTATTGCCAGAATAGTAGCGCGAGCGATTCGCCGTCGCGTCTGTGGTTTCCAATTCGATGGATGTTTGTGTAAATAGAAGGAATTTGTCATCACATGGCAGTAACTATGAAATTTTAATAATTGGCCGTCGAAGGAGCATGGCCTTCCATGGTCCATCCACCTTATTATAACATTCCGCTACGACCCGAAACCGGAGATTAGCTAGTTCTATACATATAATTTTTTTTTAATAGATAATATAAACGTAAAGAAAGAACAAAATTATAGGTAGGTACATGTTGTATTGTAATATTATAAAACTAGCTTCCGCCCGCGGCTTCGCCCGCGTGGTGTTTTGATAAAAAATAGCTTATGTTGTTTTTCAGATTTCAGACTATCCATATCCAATTTTGTAACAAACGGCTCAGCAAATTAGCCGTGAAACAAACATTTACACAGTTATAGTAAATTAATTTGAATATTAAGGATTATATTAATGGAACGGTATAGATTTGGGTATAGCATTTGGTTAAAAGAGAGTACGTATGTTTAAAAAAATTATAAAATATCTGTTTACAGTAGGTATAAGGTACCTATGTATTCCATTAAGTGGCAGAAAGTACCCAGGAAAATTTATTGGTCCCTTATGTCCAAGAGACACTTCCAGGGGTCAGCATCACGTTGTGTACAAAAATATTTTAAAATTACCTAATTTAAAACATTTTTGTACACAACGTTTGCTGTTTTGTTATTATTTGTTAAAATGTGGAGATTGTTTGGACTCGACATTCTCTGATCGCATGCGTCCGACAATGATGTCTGCCCTCACGTGTCTGCCCGTTCGGGTAGGCATAGTTAGATTCGTGCGCTCCCCCACCACACGACAGCGCCGTTGCCTGCCGCCACACTTCGGCGAATGTGCGCGACCGCGACCGACGACCGACGGCAGCGGCGGCGATGCAGAGTACCTATTCGTTAAAAGGAACTTCAACGTCAAAAGCCAAACTTGATACACCCAAAACTTCTAAATATGATGTTCCTAGGTTCAGTGGTTAAAATTTTGTGTACAAAAAGTTTGGCTTCGTAGTTCCCGTTCCGAATCCGTTCCGTTCCGTTCGAATTTTGGGAATTCCGTTTGTAGAATTTCACCCCCACGGTGGTAAAAATTTCAAAATGCTAGAACAAACGATTTTAAATTTCAAAAACGCTAGAACAAATTGTTATTTATTTCTTATCATGTTCCTAAATATAAAGTTTCATGGTTTTATCCCCAGAAATGACAAAATCCCATACAAACTTTCAACCCTTATTTCACCCCCACACTGGTCGAAATTTCAAAAAACGCTAGAACAAATGTTTAAATATATCTTATCAAGTGCTTAAATATAAAGTTTCATGGTTTTATCTTTTAAAATTAAGAAATTCCATACAAACTTTCAACCCCTATTTCAACCTCTTCATCTCCTTTTTCGCAATAAAAGGTAGCCTATGTTCTTTCTCAGGGTCTAAAGATTGTCTGTGCCAAATTTCATTAAAATCGGTTGAGAGGTTCAAGCGGGAAAGCGTAACATACAGACAGACAGATAGACAGACAGAGTTACTTTCGCATTTATAATATTAGTTTGGATTAGTTTGGATGGATTTATTTCTTATCATGTTCCTAAATATAAAGTTTCATGGTTTTATCCCCAGAAATGACAAAATCCCATACAAACTTTCAACCCTTATTTCACCCCCTCACTGGTCGAAATTTCAAAAACGCTAGAACAAATGTTTAAATATATCTTATCAAGTGCTTAAATATAAAGTTTCATGGTTTTATTTTTAAAATTTAGAAATCCCATACAAACTTTCAACCCTTATTTCACCCCCTCACTGGTCGAAACAAAAACGCTAGAACAAATGTTTAAATATATCTTATCAAGTGCTTAAATATAAAGTTTCATGGTTTTATCTTTTAAAATTTAGAAATCCCATACAAACTTTCAACCCCTATTTCAACCTCTTCATCCCCTTTTTCGCAATAAAAGGTAGCCTATGTTCTTTCTCAGGGTCTAAAGATTGTCTGTGCCAAATTTCATCAAAATCGGTTGAAAGGTTTAAGCGGGAAAGCGTAACAGACAGACAGACAGACAGACAGACAGAGTTACTTTCGCATTTATAATATTAGTTTGGATAAATAAAGCTCTTTATTAAATTATTAAAACTACACTGACAGATGAGCCGCCCCCACTTCATTTCCTCGCTGTGTGAGGTGAAAAGTTGTGTGTTGCACTCGGCAGCAAAGTTTTTCTGCGTCTCGTACCTTTGAAAACTTCGCATCGCTCAGGATTCTATATTTGAACCGCTCGTTTCTCTCGCGGTTCAATCTTAGAATCCTTCGCTTGCTCAGTTTTCAATTCAAGTACTCGCGCCAAAAATCAACTTTGCAGCCTTGCATAACAAATAACTATTATTCATTACAGTTTGTTCGTTTCTTTGTCTTTGTCATGTTTTGCATACGTCAAGGTTGTGATATCTTTTATAATCTTTTGTAAAGAAACAAATTCGATAAAATAATATGTTTTCATTTACCTACTCTGTTTTTATCATATACATTTTGGTCTGTGGACTCGGTGATTTCCAGTGCCACAATTTAAGCTTTATTTAGACAATACAAGTACTTCTATCGAAATGAACACGTAGATTGTGAGTGTGTCAATAATTGCAGTACCTATACTAGGATTATTTTTATTTTATATGATAACTTATTTGGCAAAATAAAATAAAATTTTAATTGTCTCTTATCGGGAACGCAGATTCGAGTCCTTGCAGTCGATATATTTTTCTCAAAAAAGATTTGAACCAATTTAGACGAAGTCTTACCTTCTGAATAGATACAATTAAATATTAAAAAATCTGTTGCCATGTAAAATGAGAAAGTCAGCATCTAAAGTAACTTTTACTTTTTCGCAACGTGCAAATATAAGATACCTACAGGTAAAATCCCGTATCGTCAAAGTACTTCCTCGTAAAGGCTTTATCGCGTAACGCCGTCGTTACTGATAACATTACGATAACGGCTATTTATGAAGCAGACAAGCAGCTGCGATGTGCGTGATGTAAGATTCCTGAAATAATGTTATAATAGTAGATTACGCAACAAGCGAGTAAAGCATTGCCTTTCGTCACGGGCGTATTGAATCCCTAAGCGACACTAAGGATTCTGGGGGTGAACCTCCGTAGCGCAGCGAGGAGGTTCAAGTGTTTATTAAGATAAGAATCCTTAGTGTAGTGAGGGATTCAAGTTAGCCCAAGACAAGGCAGCTTTACTCCCGAGGAGCGTACTCTGCTTTTCACACCTACTGCGAGGAAATAAATTCGATTTTTGAAATTTGATGTGGTACGACACCTTCGAATGTGAAGTTGGCACCACTGCAAGTGATCAGTTGTTGCGGTCACCGGCCGCCGCTGCTTCAACTCCCTGGTAAAAGTTTTCATAGGTAATGTTGTATTTGAGGTTCCAAATTCAAATCACATTATTCCCACGGGAATAATGAAATTCAGTACAATATTATTGCCCGGCTCGAATGGAGGGCAGCAATCACCTGCTTTATTCCTTGTTTCCATGACATATAATTTGACATTTACGAGCAAGTGGTGTGAAAAGGTATTTTTCTAATAGTAATTTACGAAACTAGGTACTGGAAAAAGTATGTGATGTAGTGTGTAGGAGGCTGTTTAAAGCACAAGTCCTCCTTCGTCTTTGCCGTAATTGGATAAAAATAAGTATTAAAATATCATATCAGTTTATCCAGTTAATTCATAATATATTATGGAAGTTTCTGCCTCGTTGATCTTGTGGTCGCAAGCGCGACTCTGCGTGGGCGTGAGGTCCTATTTTGCAGGTCGAGTAAAAAGTGCTACTTATTGGATTTTCTATTTCTATTAGAATTTCTCAGTAGGTAGCTGCAGCCTGGAGCTTGGAAGTTGGCGGTATAATACCCCTGTGCCTGATCTTCCTCCGGTCATGTCGGATGCCGTCCTATCGGACTATGAAAGTAATAAAGGTGAAATAAACAGTAATGAGATATTAGTCGGTGAACTTAGATTCGATTATAGGTCAGACACGCGTTTCCCTATCTGAATTTCCACCTTAATAATTATGTGGAGGATGGAAGCCACTAGCTGTAAATTACTAAATAAAAGAGACTTTTTCTGTAACACGTTTTCATAGTTCTTTATTCTAAAACAATCTGCCAAATTCAAAATCTAATAATAAAAAAGTATTTAAAATATAAAATACATGCTGCCAATAGTAAAGAAGGTTGGTCGGTCCACAACATGGCCCCGAGCGGTGTGAAACACCAAATATCAATTTAATCGGACCAACTTGCGGACTGGCCGACGCAGCACACCCCCTTTAGTTGCTACGTTTACTACGCGAACGATATTGTCCCTACCCGGGAATATCTCGGTAACGCGTCCCATAGGCCAGCAGTTTCGGGGTAGATTACCGTCAGCAATTAAAACCACGTCTCCTGTCTTCAATGGTTGGTGGGGTGGAACCGTTCTACGCGGCAATAGAAGCGGCAAGTATTCTTTCGTCCAGCGTTGCCAGAAATGGTCTGCAAGACGTTGGGCTTTCCGCCAATCTACACGTCGTGAGAGGTCGGCGTCACAGAATTCCCGTAGACACAGATCGTTAGCGGATGTTCCGATTAGAAAGTTGAAGGGTGTAAGCGCTTGTTCACTTCTTTCATCAACTGGGACATGAGTTAGCGGTCGAGAATTAATAATGCCTTCCACCTCTATCAGTAGCGTATGTAAGACTTCTACTCTTGGTGATCTGTCTTTCAGCGTTACTTTTAAGGCTCTTTTAACGCTGCCTACCAGGCGCTCCCAGCAGCCGCCCATGAATGGAGCTGAAGGAGGAATAAATTTCCATTCTATGCCTTTATTTACCGAAAAGTCGTAGAGGTCAGGTAATATTTTCGAAGCGCCTACAAATGCCGTTCCATTATCAGAGTAGATGCGAGTAGGGCAACCGCGTCGGGCTATGAATCGACGTAGGGCCAACAAGGCGGAATCGGACGACAATGACTCGACGATCTCTATGTGAATAGCTCTCACAGTCAGGCAGGTGAAAAGAGCAATCCAATTCTTCATTGACCGACGTCCTGCTGTGACAGTCAAAGGGCCAAAATAATCAACACCAACGAAGGTAAATGGTCTAGTATGATGAGCCATCCTGGCTTCAGGTAAGTCTCCAATTGGTGGTATGAGTGGTTTCGCATTCATATTCCGACAAAATTGACATTGTTTTGCCACACTTCTCACTGATGGTCTCAAACTGACTATGAAGTAACGTTGGCGCAGTTCGTTCACTACAAGTTCGTTGTTGCCGTGGGCAAATTTGATGTGGTATGAGCTGATCAGTAAACGGGTTATCGGGTGTTTTCCATCCAACACAATCGGGTTTGGGTCTATGGCAGTTGAAGCTCCCGTGCGGCCGGATAAACGCAGAAGCCTATCATCTCCTAATATCAAACAAATATTCTTAAGCCTACTTTCCTTTGAAACGGGGCGTGCAGCGTCAATCGACTTATATTCACTGTTGAAAGAATCTAATTGTACGCGCATAAAGGCATGACGTTCAGCAGATGAAATAAAGCAGACATCTAAAACTGCTAAGCCGCGTAATGGAAATTTAGGATTTTCAGGTGAACGGCGAAAAAATGAAGCGCACTGATGAGCTCGCGCAGTAGCACGGATAAATCGCAGCCAGACGCTAAACCGAGTATAATCAGCAACCACGGGTGATGGTGAGTCACCTGGCTGAGTTGATGTCAGACCCACCAGATCCCTATTGGATCTATTTTCCTCAGGAGCTGGTGTGTCAATAATAGATGGTTCACAAGGCCATTCATTTGATGATTGGCGTAAAAATGATGGCCCGGTAAACCACCGTGAATTGATCGTAAATTCATCCTTGAATCTGGTGGCATCATCCGCGACATTCAAGGATGAAGGTACGTACTTCCAATCAGAAATATTGGTAATCTCGCAAATTTCACAAACTCTATGTGCGACAAAGGACTTAAAGCTGCTTGGATCAGAACGTAACCATTTGAGAACCGTTTGAGAGTCTGACCAGAGAAAAACCCTTTCTGGCTTTCGCTTGTGAGATTCTAAAATAAAAACAGCTAAGCGAGCAGCGATTAAAGCTGCTTGAAGCTCAAGTCTTGGTATTGTCGTAGGTTTTAAAGGAGCAACACGAGCTTTACCACTTATTAAAGAGAGTTCAATGTTTCCATTTGGACACAAGAGACGCCAATAAGCAACACAAGCATATGTTTGTTCACTTGCGTCGGCAAAGACATGTAATTGAATTGAGCCTAAATGATCCATTGAATTGAAATAGCAGCGGGGAACAGAGTTGTCCAAAACCTTTACCAAATTTTTGAACCATTGTGACCACTTATCTATAAATTGTTTTGGTAATAATTCATCCCAAGATGTGGCAAGTTTCCAAGTCTTTTGGAATAAAACACGACCTTTTATAATAACGGGAGTAAGAAAACCAAGAGGATCGTAAATTTTCATCAAGTTTGATAGAACAATGCGTTTAGTTAATTTGTGTGGTGTCGTATCAAAATTTATACACGGAAACGACAAAGTATCATTAGAAGTATTCCAAGAGACACCTAAAACGCGGGTTGGTGGTCGTGAGTCTAAAACTACATTCATCTCTGTTGTTCCACTAGCACATAGGTCAGGAGACAACATGGACAGGGCCTTTGCAGAATTTGAAACCCAAGATCTCATCTCAAATCCAGCTGCAGCATGGACCAAGACGATATCTGCTGCCAAAAGAGCGGCCTTTTGTTCATCATCACAACTACCTAAGTAATCATCCATGTATGTGTCACTAATAATAGCAGCTGCTGCTTCTGGGTGTGATCGTTGATGTTCGATGGCATTTTTGTTTTTAAGATACAAGGCTGTAAATGGACTACATACGGTACCAAACATCATCGATGACATACGATACTCCTGAATTGGTTGTGTGGAGTCGTCTCGCCACAAGAAGCGTTGGGCATCACGATCGCTTGATCTAATTTTGACTTGTGGGAACATTTCTCGAATATCGGCAGAAAGGGCAACACGTCCTTCTCTAAATCGCATTAATATGGCTAATAACGATTGAAGTAGATCTGGACCTGGCAGTAGTAGCGAATTTAAGCTAACACCTTCACACATGGCTGCAGCATCACATACAATTCTAAGCTTTTTCTTTTGTGGTTGTATAACACCAAAATGAGGTAAATACCACAATAGTCCAGAAGGGACAGTATTACAGATCTCTGCGTAACCTTTATCAAGCATGGCGTGAATATTTTGTCTGTATTTGATGGCATAATCTGAGTCTGTAGCCATTTTACGCTCAAGAGTTCTAAAACGACGTAAAGCGAGGGGGCGACTATTTGGAACGCTTTCAATATTATCGCGCCACAGTAAACCTGTCTCAAATCGCCCAGATGGTAAACGCCTAGTAGTTTCTTCTAATAATTTTAATGCTCTTTGGTCATCGGCGGAACGACAATCCCTATTTAGAATACCTATCGAATCTAACTTATAATACTCTTTGATGAGAGTGTCTAAGTTACGGCTATCTCCTTGACTATCTTCCTCGAAATTTGCGATCACATGATTAACGAAATCCATGGTCTTAGACATAGTTGAAGGAGAGCCATATAAAACCCAACCCAAAGGAGTCAGAGAGGCAGCGGGTTGCGATGCAGTTCCGCGGCGAATGATTTTCGAGAATGTGAGATGCCAATTATCAATCCCGAGTAAAAGCGTTGGTTTAGCGTTTTCATAACATAAGACGTTAGCTAAATCATTTAAGTAATCGTACTTTTTAATTTGTTCTATAAGTATTGACTGTTTCGCAATAGTCAAGTTGGGAATAGACCTTACTACTATATCATGCACGTCTAAAACATGAAAGCCTTTTACTTTAACATTAACAAATCTGACCTCAATATCTTTGCTAAGACCACCAATGCAGTCAACTCGAATAGACTTTTTAGGTCCAGTTGCACCTATAAGGTCAGAGACGGATTGATCAATAAATGAGGCAGTTGACCCGTCGTCAAGCATCGCATAAGTATCAAAACTAGCTCGAGGGCCGGTAACAGTAACGGGAATTACTTTTAATAAAGACCTCTGAAATGGCGCTGAATTGGGTAAGGCACTGTGAGAAACAATAGTTGGTTCCTCTTCGTTCGATTGATGTGCTTGGACCTCTAGGCCTTCGTTCGTGTGTATATCTGCATGTGCTGTATTTTCTACGATAGGCCTGTGAAGTAAAGTGTTATGTCTCCGACTGTACTTGCACCCGACTATTTCACAATGTTTTTTGCATGCAACATATTTGTGTGAACCTTTACTTAAGCATCTGTAACAAACCTTATTTTCAGTTACCCAATTCCAACGGTCGTCAATAGACAAGGCAGAAAACTTTTTGCATTCACTGACATCATGTAAACCAACCTTACAAAACCTACATGTTGTGGAACTCTTTGACGTTGTCGAAGAAGTTGCGTGAAAAACCTTTGTAGGTTGCTTGGCAACGGTGCTGGGTTTGACATGTTGTGAAAAATTACTCTGCGGTTTGACATTTTGAGACAAATAATTATCGGAATAAAACATACAATGTTTTATTTGGCGATTGGATTCAGTATCTAAAAAATTGGCCAAAAGTTCTAATTTAAATTTATCAGAATCCTGATGTGATGATGCAAAATCAGCCCACCTGTATCGTAAAAGTGGAGTCAACTTCCCTATAATAGTATTGGCGAGTTCAGGAGAGGCCAGATACTCCGGTTGTCGTAGCTCTCGTATCACTTCCACGCAATTTCTGAGCCGACAAGCAAAAATGTTGAGATCCTTTGCGGATTCATTTAGCGGTAACCTGGCTAGAGATCTAATCGATGACAACTGGTGAAGAATAATGAATTCTGGTTGTCCAAACCGACTCTCTAAGGAGCGCATTACTTGTGCAGGATCCACGCCGGTCATCAACAGTGCCGAGACAGACTCTCGGGCGACCCCAAGCAACGCAGTACTAAGCCTGGCTAGGTTTTCTTCCGGCGTAAAGCTAAGCTCTGACCGCTTGAAAGCCTTCTTAAAAGAAAGCCAGTCAGAAGCGCTACCGTCGTAAGAAGGAAGATTGACACTAACCTGTTTACGTTTACTTCCCAAGTCCGTGATCGCTTTGGCTAGTTTAATAAAAGAGTCTTGTGTCTCTGATTTATTTTTGTTATGGTCATAACAATCTGAAATAAATTTAGTGTTATGTGTACCTAATCGTAATGTATTTGTAGTGTTTCCTTTTCCTTTGTCTTGCTGGTAATAATCACGGTGCGGTGCAGACCGTGCGCTTGTAATGGCAGCGGCGGCGGTGGTGGCATGCTGAGTGGCTGGTTCTGTAGTAAAAGCATCGCCAGGTTCTAAGTCAAGGCTTTGCTCAGGATTATTAATGCTGTAAGGGAAGGGCTCATTAGTATCATATTCCTTATCAGCACTCTCTACCAACCACTTTTGAGTTGAGTTACTTCTTTCGGAAGCCGCTGAATCGATTGCGGCAAGCTCTGCTTGCAACTCTAATGCAGCAGTCTTGCGCTCTTGTTCGGCAAGTTTTCTTTCTCGTTCAACATTCATGCGAGCGTGCCTTGCAAGGGCAGCCAATTTTTGCGTTTTAGTTGAAACTCGCGATGATGGTAAGGAAATTGTTTTGGAATGTATAGGTTCGGGCAACGTATCACATAATAAAGGTTTGGAAATATCCTCCTTTAAGAGAGCTTCATCGTTGTGAGGTTGAGCAGGCGTAGTGCCTGACGATGAGGCTGGAGGATTACCACTTACCTGAGTCCTTTTCTTTTGTGTAATTGATCTAGTTATGGGCATTCTTCTAACAATTACTTCTGACACCAAAAATGTGGAGGATGGAAGCCACTAGCTGTAAATTACTAAATAAAAGAGACTTTTTCTGTAACACGTTTTCATAGTTCTTTATTCTAAAACAATCTGCCAAATTCAAAATCTAATAATAAAAAAGTATTTAAAATATAAAATACATGCTGCCAATAGTAAAGAAGGTTGGTCGGTCCACAACAAATTATGTGGCACCTTCGATTATGTGGAGAAATTCGGATGAATTAAAATCATTTCTGGTCAACCCTTTGATTTAAAACCGTTATGTCATTGCAACATGGTAAGAAACCGGTTTTCGAGCGATTCACTTTAAAAAATGACGCAAAAACAATTACCAGATACAATAACATCGAAGTATGGATGCATGCAACTTTCATAATTCGAATCATATTATTATTATGTAATGCATGATCTCTGTATTCTATAATTCGAATAGAGCATGACTTTAGCTTATGCCCCACGATTTCAACCGCTTACAACTCTGTAAAAAAATCGACTAGTTTCCAGCATTTTTAATTGCAAATATATTTACTGTATTCCGTTACAGTATTGAAATAATTAATATGCATTTTTTAGTTTTTTATTTTAAAACATCATTAAACAAAGATTGGACATCTGCAAAACTTAATAATTGACCAAATTCGCTGTATTTTTACGAGATTACAAGACATTCAACAATTTATAAAGTCGAAAATAAAAAATTACATTAGGTCCCAAAAAATACTTCTTTTGAACATCAAAATACAAATAAGGTCTTCCAAAATACCAGTTTGAAGGCAGGCTTGTATTACCAAAAAAAAAACGTGCAGCAGCCATTTAAAAATAAAAATAATAAGCATTTTTCTTTTTTTTTTATTTAATAGCGTCTGACATTTTTTTTATAAATCTTTCAGCCAACCTTATTTTAACTTAGATCCTAAAAAATATGGTCTTTTTTTTGGCTATGGTTCAAAACAAAGCTTTTAGTTTTTTATGGTGCGTTTTCCGTGTACCATAAAAGTTATGCCTTATGCTAAATGAAATTGTGGAATTTCATTTAGCATAATTATTATATTAAAGATGATTTAGTAGTTTGCCTTGAATGGTAGATAAATACGACAGCACAACAATATAAATACCTACATGTATTTCTATACTTGAATGCGTAGGCTGACATAATATTATGATATTCAAAAAAAATTCTTTAAAAAAAATTCTGATGGCAAAAAAAGAAGAAACGCACATTTTGTATAGAAAAAGTTTCTGGATCATAATTTCTTTATGCGGAGTGAATCCTGCGAGCATCAGAATTTTTCTGATAGTTTCTTAAAGTAGGTGCGGTCGCGCTTATGCTGCAAAAAGATATGAGATTTCTCAACCGGTTGCAGTAAAAGATGAAACTTACCGAAAGCATACAAAAATGCAAAAACTTGAAACAACCGGTCTTTCATCAATGTGTTCGCAGGCAACACTACGTTGGGCCCTAAAATGTTGCCATGTATTATTAATTCGTATTTATGTAAGTGTACCATTATGGGCCTCGCTCGATGCCTGATAATAAAGTTTTTTTTTTTTTAATTAAAAACTACATAATGTTACACTTGAATTCGTATGGTTTCTACAGAAAAAAAAATAGACGAAAAGTTTAAGTTCATTTTAAATATTTGATGTAAGTAGGTACCTATTTATTTTTTTGACTATTTTGACGATGATTTATGAGTAAATATAAATAGTAAATTATGTACAAAAATCAACACAAAGGGCAACTGGAGGAACAGGACGATTTTTAACAAATCTCAATCAAATGAAGAAAAAGTAAAAGCGCTTGTTTTCTAACCAAAAAAGCTATTTACCAAAAGAATCTTTAGTCAAGAAGGTGAAATGAAAATTAGTAAATAAAACTCTTTATTGTAGGTAAATTCTTTAGTTATATGAAAATTATTTCGGAGGTAATTTCTTTTCATATGAAATGATTTAATGGAGCATGGGAAAACCTTTACGTACAGCGGAACTTTTACCGATAAAATCTTGCGTTGAGCTCTTTCAAGCACTCATTGAATTACCCCAGTAGCTACTTCAAAGTTCACTGTTCAGCAACTATCTCCAGGGGTATTAAACCCATTAATCTCAATCCTCAACTTTCCCTTTGACATTTGAACTTGGTGCCGAAACACGACTCGAGTTCGCGGTGATTAGTCGAAAATCGAATAAAACTGCGCTACACGCATAATATAATTTTCAATTACAACCGAAAGCGAAACAAATAACTGTCGTTGAATTAATTAATCGACAGCTGAAATAATTATTCGATTGTGTTTCAGGGGCGAAGTATTTCGTAATTGTTCTGGTCAAAACGAATACCTAGCGGTTTTGTTTCAATACCTAGGCAGTTATTTTATTAGTTTTATGCCTAAAAACCAATTTCAATTGATGTTTACTTTTCGATCTTACCCAATTTTGTTATAGACACTTTTTTATTATTTTTTTTAGAAAAATATTTACAGATTTACAGAATAAAAAGATTTCAGATCGTTTTCGTTTGTTTTGTTCGCTATCGCTCAGCAGTCTTTACTAGATTTTCAACTTTAAGCGATGGGGTATAAAGTTGAAAATGTATTAGCGACTGCTGAACGTTAACGATTGTCGCCTGCCGTTTGGCTACAGGCTCTGTTTCTTCGGTTGTCCATTGCGTTTTATTTATCTATCGTTTTTGAGTAGAAAATCCCGCTATTTTTATAGACCTTAAAAGGAAGAAAAACCACTGAATCTAAGTAAACAATATGTTGTATATTCTTCATTTCCCAAAAAGCGCCATCTTATCGTCCAAAACAAAAGAAAGGATTCCCAATTTCCTGGTAAGAAGCTTGTCTTACCAGTTGCCGGTCAATTATAATGATTCGTTCTGGTCACTAGCCACGACAACTCAACAAACAAGTTTGCATTTACGAAATCAAAAACACGAAGCTCTCTCACAATTATTTTGCGGTTGCTGAACCGTTAAACAATCGTTAAATCTACAGTAAATTTTATATTATTCGATTGTTAATTAAATGTTTCCTAAAACTAACTAACTGAAAACTAATCAGAGCTTTCAGTGTAATCGATTTAAAAGGGATGTTAAATGATATTGGAAGATAAAGTTTCGACCATGTATCTACCTCATAATCTTTGATTTTATCGTCTGGATTAGACCAATCAAATGCCGAATGCAATTTCAATTAAGTACCTCTTTATAAATACCGCAATAAACTTAATTGTTAGTAGGATAAAGTTTCGCGGAATTATCAATTATTATTATTGATACGAAGGCTTACCCAGAAATGGTCCAAAACGATTTTGTCGCCTACTTTATCAGTGGGATGTGCAAAAAGGAGTCCTATTACTTGCCCTATAAGTATTTACGGGAGTGTTTAAAACAGGGTACTGGGGGCCAATTCTCGATTTTCGCCATTTATCTCGAGTTCGAGATTGTAAGTCTATCTCTATGTCTATCAAAAATATCTCTATCTCTACCAAAAAATGTCGAATTGAGCAGAAATCCGTATTCTCAGTCAAAATAGAAATAAATGTCACGAAAATGTCGAGTCGAATGAAGATAATGTTACCATTATGAAGAATCGCACGTTCCGTTTCAGGTAACTATGAGTGAATGAATGAATTTGTTTTAAAACGCTGACTAAATCGAATTATTTAAGTATAAAACGAAACGTTTAGCGTAAAAATAATCAGTTTGACAGTAATTGATTGTCTGTCAGTGTCAGAATTTGCGTCTTTTGTTGTGTTTACATGGACTCTGTGTTGTGTTTATAAATCATTAGTGGGCTGTGCTGTTTTACATTTCATGATTTTTATTTTAACATGGAGGGGAATAATTTTAATGACTTTTGTTTCGCTCAAATCGTAAATATCGACGGCGGGATAATTGCGCTGTTGTTGTCGTGTATTGGCCAGTTGCTCGCCACTTTTCAATAACTCCGAGATAAAAATGCTAATAAACTCGTCCATCTTTCAGTGGTTTCAAGTCCAATGGTGGGTACACAAATTACAAAGTTTGTTATTTGCGCGAAGGTTGTCGTTTCAAGAAAACACAATACAAAAATCAAGAGTATAAATCGAATTTCCAGTAGGTATGAGATGCCAAGCCGTATTTTATTTAAAAACTAAAGAAAAGAAAACACAGTGTACAATCCAAAACTCTACGAATTCACTCAGAAATGACGTATCTCTACAATCGAGATGACATCTCTACTGCTCAGAAGCACTCGACATGAACTCTAACGTTAGCCTTCGACAAATGTCGGATTCGACATCCCCAGAATAGCAATTTTTAAAATTTGTCGAAAAACTGACGTCATTAGAGTTTTTTGTCGAGTTCGACACCATCTCTAAAGCCGAGAATTGGCCCCCTGGTCTGGATCAGGAGGAAAGTAAAAGGGTTTTAGTCAGTCTGACTTAGTGTGAGAATCCCTTCAAGCTCCAGGGCAAGAGGACTCATTTGATTATACAACCACAAAAACCATTAAACGACCATAACCACCGTTAAAAAGCCCTAAACCTACTGATTAGTTGGTAGAATATGACTGACAATGATGACTAATAATAGAAAACAAAATTAAATAAAACCTGTTAATTACTTAAAATAATAATAATAATATCTTAGAGCCCTGACCACAGGCAGCCCGGCCCCTATTGCTGATGCTGGTGGACCGCTTTTTTTTTATTCTTTTTTTGGTTCTAAAAATATTTAAAAATGTGAAGGATATGGAAAATCGATGAATAAAAAATTAAATCTTACAGATATTTTAATGTACATCTATTCTAAGTATTTTGAAGACACACCTCAACTTAGACAACACAACATCCGGGTAGATTTGTGAACAATATTTTCCTCGTATGACTCCTCTACCACAATAAATTACCTATTTCTTTAAGTTTTACTACTATACCTACTGCCGACGTCGCGACTTGTGAATTACTAAACGAGTTATTGCAATTTATTAATAAAAAATATCAAGCGTCCTTGTAGAACGGTAAAATATAGAAGCGCGAGCGTTTTATATTGTTTTATTAAACTATCTTTGTTGCGTGGTAAAATCATCAAAAGAGTCCTTCTTCCACAAGAGACTGTTATAATAATAATAATAATAAGTATTTATTTCAGAACTAGTCCATAAATTTGTTAGTAACAATATGCTTAAAAACTAATGTTAGCATACAAAACAGAAACAGAACACAAATTAAACCACGACATGAAGACGCACCCATCTTCGCCATAAGGGGGACTCGCCCCGATCTGCAAAAACACCAAGTATAGAGTTGGAACTACCACGAACGCGAGTGAGCAGGGAGGCACATCTTTTCCTTATGATAGCTGGAAAACCATCAACTCGCGCCTCAGCAAACATCCCTGACGCACTGCAACGCCATGGCAGTCCCAACAGTACCCTAAGTGCATTGTTGTATTGGACACGCAGGTCGCTGTATGCCCGCTGCGAATAAGTGACCCACAGGTTGCAGGTGTAAAAAGATTGGCAATATGCTTTAAAAAGCGTGATCTAATATATCGTTATATCGTTATACCTACCTACTAACTAAAATCCTAAACCTACCTTACTGACTAAAAATCCACCCTGTTCCTTCGACACGATAAAAAAAGTGTATTAGACTAATGGAATACTACCTGCGCCATGTTACGAGTATAATGTAAAATAGATAAGCAGAGACAGCCGCCAATTTTCTTGAGATTGAAAACATTTCTATGTTGCCACTAACAAGATAGCTAGAAAAGCTTATCTAATACTTAACTTATACAATACCTACATAGAAAAATAGACACAGTATTATCTTAATAGTATCTCTTGAGTGACAACAAGATCACAAGATGATGATTAATAGACGATAATGTTTTTCCGTTAGGCAGCAGCTTAGTGCTAAGTCTCGGAAAAATTACGCATGAAAAAGAATCGCAGAAACCCTTAAAATTTATAATTAGGTTGGAGCGGAAGGGACTGTCAGACTCATGCTGAATAAAATCCACGGTGATCCTTAAATAGCCCTATACGTTCCAGGGTCACGGTAACATGTTTTTTTTTTAAGTGGTAAAATCATCAAATGAGTCCTCCCGCCCTGGGTGGGGCGGAAGGGACTGTCAGACTCTTACTGACTAAAATCCACCCGTGTTCCTTCAGATGCCCTTTACGTTCCGGGGCCACGGTATCCTGGGTTAAGAAAAACCCGCGACCCCAGCAGGCATTTGGCGCGAAACACGACGCGCCACCGACCCGGGCTTGGTCCTTGGTCGGACGGCGAGCTACCCATTACTCACCGTCCGCAAGCCCGCTCCGCCACTGTGCCTTCTGCTGATCAGAGGGACATGCGTTGAAGCGTCCACACGACAGGCTATTCGCATACGGGCAAAGAGACCACTTAGGCACACAGTGCCTAAGGAAGAGTTTTTGCCCGCATCCCAGGGTGCACCGACCCGAAAAACTGGTCTTCCCCCCGGACGTATCCGAGAGGGAACTCCAGTCCACGGGCGCACGTGGAGGTTTCCTGTCTTAGCCACCCCAACGTTAACATGATAGGACAGACCTTCCAGGTGTGATTTAAATATAATCCGACATTCACAAAGTTTCAAATCCAGTGAAGAAAAAAAGATGGAAAGAAAATGTAACGGAAAAAATAAGCAATCACAATGTTTGTATACCTACGAAAAACACTAGAACACAGAAAAGGAGGAGTTAAGAAAAGCCGATGACAAAACATCCGCAAATACACCCTTGTTCCCAAAAATATACTTATTTTCGCCACTCTTTTTAAAAGCTCCATAATTATCCCTAAAACAAGTAAAATCAAGTTTACAAGAGAGCTTCACGAATCACGGACGAGCTGAATACAAAGTGCCGGCCAGCAGTTCGGTCAAGATCTTATAAACAATGATGGCCGTAAATCTGTCTCCCAGCATGCCCCATCGCGGCCCATCGCTTCTCGTTATAGTAATAAGATTTACACACTGCCAGCCACGCTCGCCCAGTTTCTTGGGAGCTTTCCAACAGCATAGTGAAAAATATTGCCGTGTGACGCTGGTAAATTGCGTACATGTGCTGTTACTGTAGGTCAGGAACTACGAGTTCGACCTCCCAACTAAGAAAACTTTTCTTCTATGATATGCCAAATTTTTCAGCAATAAGTCATAATCTTGGAAGAAGATGTCTAAAGAAAAAAAAATGTTTCTGGTGCTTTTGTTTTTTTATACATATTTTAGAATACTATACAGTTCTTAAAATTCAGGAAGAATATACCTATGCCTATGTAGAAACAATAATTCAAAAGCAGTATAAAATAGAATAGCAAACGAAACTGAAATTGGACACATTTCAGTGCTGAAATGTGTGGTTATTCTCAACTATAACTCTTTCCGAAGTTCTGTGTTTCAATTAATAGTTTTAATATCAATCAAAGAACACATTTCAGCGTGCAAATCGACATCAATCAGCCTTATAAGTTTCCCAACAGGACCTAAATTACCATACGAACCATACCTCAATCTCACAAACGACAAGCCATGACAGACATACGGCTATGAATCGCCACAAATCTCATTAAAACGGTAAATAAATATCGGTAAGTGGAGTGAAAACATTTGTCTTCTGACGCAGCTGGCTATGTGCGATATATGGCCGGACTCGGAACGAGCACAACTATGGAATAGAGCGCGTTTCCATTAGACAAGTCTTGCATACAAGTATGACGTCACATTTGTCTACTTGAATCTCTTTGTTGCATACAAGTATGACGTCACATCTGTATACTAGAATCTCTTTGCTGCATACAAGTATGACGTCAAATACGGTATACTTGAATCTCTTTGTTGCATACAAGTATGACCACAGTATGACGTTAAATACGGTATACTTGAATCTCTTTGTTGCATACAAGTATGACATCACATCTGTATGCTTGAATCTTGTTGCATATATTAGAAAAAAAAAAACAAAATCTATAAGTTCAAACTACCTACTTGTAACTTGTATGCAAGTGTTCAAGTTGCAACTTGTATAGTGGAAACGCGGGCTTAATCTAGCCAGCAACTCACTTGCGACCGTACACCTGAAACAATGTTTCTGTGCCGCTGGGTTTAAAACTTCGTGTACAGTAATAATGTTTTGTTGCCTCAAATAAATTTAACACGGTCCAAATGCGCCTGTAAATGGCTAGGGATTGAATTCTTAGGCGGGGTTAATCGATTTTGTTGCTCTATGACTGTTCTGAAAGTTTGTTGACTTGTTTTACCAAGAGGTACGCACGGCAGCCCCGATCATACCATGTAAGAACGTTAGATAGAAATAAAATGAAGTAAGAGTGTGTTGAATTCACACAGAACAAACAAAAAAGACGTAAATTAAACTAAATTGAGACGAGGCATATAGCCTTCCTCGATAAAGGGGCTATCCAACACAGCAGAAAGTAGTTTTCAATTCGGAGCAGTAGTTTCTGATATAAGCGCGTTCAATCAAAGAAACAAACTTGAGGAGCTCGTGGCTAAATAATCACAGCCGCACAGGCCGATCTTCCGGGTTAAGCCGCGCTTGCCGAGGTTGGTCTGTGGATGGGTGACCATCTATCATAACGAGTTTCCTCCGTGCCTCGGAAAGCACGTAAAGCCGTTGGTCCCGGCTGTCATTTGTAGATCTGTGACAGTCGTTACTGTTACACGGAGAGAAATTATTATAACAATATTACCAGAACGTATGGTAAATATTATTCTAGTTTCTATAAACAGAATTGAGTTAAGTTTACTAGATTGACTTTTAACAACAAGTAGTCGTATTTTAATAAATGCCAGAATATTCTAGTAAACAAATTATAGTAAAGAATACTCAAAGCTATTTACAAGTACATTTTATTATTGTAAATACAACATTTCCATAACTTTATAGTTTACCTTCATAATTTGTTTGTTGTTACTAGCTGTCAAATAAACAATACAATATTTATGTTATATCTAAAAGAATTCAAGTAACAAAAACTTATTTATTTGTTTAAATAAACTAGAATAATATAGTAATGTTTAACCAGATTATTGTTATCCTATCAAAATGTTTTTTATCGTTATCATATATAGTTTTTTGTGTAACATGAGTATCGTATTACAAACGAAACGATTTTTACGATTACCAAATATATTGTATGGTTTGCTTGAACTTAAGTTGGCAAGGCGGGCCACGCCATTTTGTTTTACCTTACGTGAGCGTGTGCTGTTCAAGAGTTCAGTAAATATTGGTAAATATTATTAAAGTGTGGATTTTCTATAGAATTTTTAAAATAATGGACAAAACTACAAACAAATGTAACAGAACTATTAAAATCCTGGCGGTTGGAGGAATACATGCCCGTTTTTGCCGGTAAGTAAGTTTTATACAATTTATTTGGCTAGGTACCTATATTCCTGGAAGAAAAGTGTTGAGTTATATGAGTTTATGATATGACTAGGCAATTAGGCATACCTTTATTACGTCCAGTGAAGACACTGACCGACTTAAGAAGTATCTTTCTTTATATGGGGATGAGTTGAAAGAGATCTTTAGGTTAGGTAGGTACATATTGGTACCTCACTTCTAATTCTGGTCTGCATGGTCGTATAATGCGGTAATGCACCTGAATGTACTTTATTAAAACTATCGGTTCCAGTGAATTATAATATGCGTGCCTGCCTATATACCTACCTAATTGAAATGTTTCATTTTCAGAAAACAAAATAACCCTCGACACATTTGGTCTCCTGGATTCGGACGTACCTATAGGACCGCGTAAGATTCCAAAAAAACCTGAACCAATCGAATGAGTTCACTAACTCGCTAGAGGTAAGTGATAAGTACCCCTCGAGTCAAGGGCACATTTTGCGAAATGCATATTCTACGTCAAACCCATTCTATGTTAATATGATTGTTGTGATTTTGATAATACAAATAAAAACCTACAAACGTTTTATGTTTTGTTTTATTTAAATCGGTTGTTGACAATCCCTTCATGTTCGTTCATGATTTCAGAAGGTGGCAGGCTTAGGGTACTTGAAGAGTAAAGTACCTTCTACGTCGTGCTATAGTTTTGTTTACGGTTTCTGTATGAAAAAATGTGAATAATGAGCATTTATTCTATAAATGGTAAATAAGAAAGCTTGGTGCAGAAGGTACTTTATTTTTACTACAGCTTGTCAAGTATTATTAGAAGATTCAAAGACATCAAATGATTGACTTAACTTTAGTGAGAATTTAATGTTGTTAAGTTTACTCTATTGTTTAGTGATTTCACCAATGTTTTATTTTTTGCTTCATATTGTTTAGTAGGAGATTGGGTCATTATAAGAAATATGTACTTACGTCATAGTTACCATGTTAGGAAAAGTTGAAATCTCTCAGTTTACATGTAAATTTGGTGACAAAACTGACAGATTTTAACTTTGTCTTAGCAACACTGTAACTATGACCTACATATTTCTTTTAAAGACCCAATCGCCTACTAAACAATATGAATAAAAAAATAAAACATGGGTGAAATCACTAAACAATAGAGTAAACTGAACAATATTAAATTCTCATTATAGTAAACTCAACCATTTGATGTGATAATGGCTAACAACATGCTGGTAATAAACACAAAATAGGTAGTAAAGTAAACAATATATATTTTTAGATAAACACTCAATTTGGTAACATTTGCATTCAATATGTTTATAGTAACTATAATAATCTATCAACGCTACTGTAAATCTGGTTATCTCCAAAATAAAGTATGGTGTTACCAACTATACCAATTCTGTTAAATTTAAAATAAAGTATGTAATGAATACAAACAGGCTTTTGCGCACTATACATAAATTTTAGTTATGTGTAAGGTAAATACGCTAAATGTCGGCCCCCTTACGGTTTTTCTGTTTTGGGATCGGTCTGGAACCATCAATTTGCAACGAAGGATAGCTTCCAGTGTGGTTTTGGATAGTTTAATAAACCTATTTCATGTTTATGGGCATAAGGTTGACATTTCTACTACAAGGAAAAAGTACTAAGGTTTAGATGCGTCGAGAACGAAAAAACCCTAAAGTCGGCCATTCACGGCCCATGGTCGGTCGCGTTTTTCCCAAATGTCGGCCGGGTAGAGGGTGTTTAAAATTAAGACAGACATATATTATTAATATGATTTATTTTGGCAGGAGTCTCACTAAGTATACATTATTAATCGAATTTTGTTTAATAGTAGGTAAAGTATTTTTTTTTAAAGCACTTAAATAATGTTAGGTAAAGTTGCGATCGTAACTACATAGGTAATTTTCTGTTTCCGTAAAGGCCCTTGATCTACCTGCTCTGTCATTGTAGTACCTTAAAATAAAATCATTAATTCTAAATGCAGCTTTTTGTGACATGCAGGTTAATTAATGAATGAAAGATTCACGACCAACCATTTATATTTTTTAAGCTAGTTAACATGGCTTTATTAGGTAGCAAGTTCCAAAGAGCAATTTTTATCTTATGTTCCCAAACCGTAATAAGCTATCATGTTTCCAATTTTATCCTCCCATTTAAACGTAACTCTTAATATTATTAATAAATTAAATTGTACAATGAACATTTAATTTTGAGAAAATAATAAAAAGCAATCAGCCTGTATAGTTGGGCTCGAATTCGAGGCTGGTCGACATTACGATCTTTAATATTTCTAAAGCCGGCCCCTATTTCATGTACACTATTTCTCGAGATTCAACTTATATCACCCCGGCCGGTATTTGGCGATTAAACGTAAAATAGATTTATTTGCCTATATGCGTTGCAAATTCTCATAGTAAGCCAATGGAATTAGTACAACTGGAATTTATAAAACAGACTGCATTTACTTTAAGTCGACCATGGCCGAGAATCCGGTTTTAACTCAAAATTGGTAGTCTATTGGCGGCCTCCTATTTTTCTTTTAAAACAATACGTTAAACATTGAAAAAACTGTCTCAAAATATAGTAAAAATTACTAATTACTGATAATAAAGCTTAAAACAATAAAAAAGGAATGTTTTACCGTTCTAATATCAATCCCCGAAGTGTGGGTATTCACAGCAAGTAAGGTACTTTCAATACGAACTTGACGCTTCGACGGCGCAATCGCTGCTGAAGCTCAGTGTGCGAAGAGTGAGTGTCGTAATAGGAAAGTAACGGTTTGTACATATAGAGTATGAACTAAGGTGGTAATTCGAGTAGCAAATATGTCACTTCATTACGTTTTAAATGAATGCAAGCTGAAAATGTGCAGAGGGCCGAAGTTTGGGGGGGGGCCGACGTATGGCGTATTTACCCTACCAGCATTATGTTTAATTGTGCTAGATATTCTTGTAAGATATTACCAGATTATTCTAGGTAACTCTACAATAAAGATAGCTGTCGTATATATTACAAGACAATCTAGTCAATTTAACTTTATTCTGGTTACCTAAACTAGAATTTTCTCTCCGTGTAGTCAGAAGCTGTAAAGTTTGACAACCAGTCTTACCATGGGTTATCGTATTACCCAGTTACTGGGTTGTGGAGGTCCGACAGGCAGTCGCTCCATGTAAAATACTGATATCCAGCTGAATCTGGTTTGACTGGAAGCCGACCCCAATATAGTTGGGAAAAGGCTAGGCAGATGATGATGAATCAAAGAAATAAACTCTTCAGCTATAAAGTGTTGGTTTACATATTATAATCTAACTATATCATATGACGCATCTATCTTAAAGTACGGTTATTTCCATTTTAAACTGTGAGCTGTGTAACTAAGTCAATTGTCTAAGTACAGACGCCAGCAGGTCAACCTACCCGAATCTGTCAGATTTTACCAATCAAACATTATCCTTCTACTCTTGGGATAAGGTTGAAATTCCATTAAAGAAATCTGACAGGTTGTGGTAGCTTGACGTGCTGGCGTCTGTACATCGTTACATAAATATAAATGGCCTTTATATGTCGCCGTCATCGAATTTAAATCCTTATCAAAATCATTAGCATATGCATACAAATAACGTCTCTAACGCGCCAAAAATGTTAGCGTAACGAATTTATTTCCAACGACAGACACCGTTGAACGGCGATAACGGGAGATATCGTTACTGCGGAATTTGTACTGCCTACTATCACGCGACTATGTGATATCTGATAACAACAATGTAAGAGGATATCGTTAAACAATATGCCAAATGATATAAGATAAGTGTTTATTATATTATAGTGATATTGACGTCGTGTCTCTGAATACAACAAAGGAAAAAGAACATCGTAGAACATTACTTGTCTTACTACAAAAATTTTAACATTTGTTGAACACTTGTTGTGACTGCAAAACGACCCTTATATCAATGTCAAATGCAAACAGTTGGCACTTTTTTAGACAAGAATGCAACTGATACCGATGTTTAACTTTGTTGTAGTAAGACAGTAAATGTTACTATCGCAAATAAAATAACGATAATCAAGGAGGCACAGGCTTATAAGAAACGTGTTTTTTTTAAATAAATCCCTTCGTGTCGTGTCCGACTCTCACTTGGCCGGTTTTTTAAATTTAAAACAGGCATTAGAGCTAACGAGTTGAAACCTTATCTTAATAAATTACCCTTCCTTTTAGCCACAATAATATTAATTGGTTAAAAATAGGCTTAATTATTTTAGTAGGTTTCATTACAACTAGTTCGAATTTCCTCATCATGGTTCGAGAAATTCTTTTTTTAAACAAGGAAATTCTAATATATACGAACTGCCAACACTGTCATGTACACACGGCTACATAGCAAGCTGTTCAAAACCAGTAAAATTAAAGCTGACTGTTCAATGTGCGGTAAAATCATGCAAAGCCAGGCGAAGATAAACTAGTTATGAGCTTGATGTTTAGCCATGAGTACTAACTATTCGAGCAGTGGTGGCCCAGTGGTATCGGTACCGACTTACGAATTGTAGGTAGTGGGTTCAAACCCCGCCAAGCGCATTACTTTGTGTAATTTATTTCATCACCACTGCTCTCAAAACGGTGAAGGAAAACATCGTGAGGAAACCGACATGTCCTAGAACCAAAAATTCAAAGACATGTGACATCTACCAACCCGCACTGGGCCCGCGTGGTGGATTATGGCCCACTCCCTCTCACAGAGAGGAGGCCTGTGTCCCAGCAGTGGGAACATTATAGGCTGATGATGACTAACTATTAGGTTATCTTCTTCTCTTCTTCTTATATATAAAAATCAATTACTGTTCGTTAGACTCGCTAAAACTCCAGAACGGCAGGACCCAATTGGCTAATCTTTTATTTTGAATTATTTTTGGAAGTCCACAGTTTATAAGGTGAGTAAATTTGATAAAAAAAATATTCTGAGGCGGTGTCTGTCGGTCAGCTAGTCTAGTTATAAAGCTAAGTAAAACATAATTAGCATTTTAATTATATTAGCACCCACTCCTAGAGTTATATTAATTGATATAGTGTACAGACAACAGCATGAATATTAAAACAAGACGGAGCGTCGTCGGCTAGTCTAGTCTGAAGTATAATTAAAGCAAATAATTTTCCCACTAACTTATGAATATGTAGAGCAGGCTTAGAATACTGATCAGCCGTTTTTTTTAATTCATGCTGAGGGTAAATATTTCTGCCTGAGCAGGATACTGTGGCTCTGGAATGAAAAGGGCTACCGGTGGAACAGGCTGGATTTTTAGTCCAGTAAGACGCCTCACACAGGGCAGATCGAAGGACTCATTTGATGATTTAAACATTTTGAAAGACAAAAAAGGAACTAATATAAAACTAAGGAATTTACTGTTAGGCCGAGACTCCACCAAAGCTGTGTCGAGCTGTGCGGAGTCGAGACGTGTTTTGAACAACCAATGCGTTATTGACACAGCTCCACTCCGCAACGCAATTCTATTGGTTGTTTAAAACACGTCTCGACTTGCACAGCTTTGGTGGAGTGTCGGCCTTACTGTCAGCCTGTGTCATCCCACGGCTGGGCAAAGGTGTATCTTATCCCCATAACTTCACCCTTTTTTCTATCTAGAACTAATGTGAGCCACTGCGGTCGTTAGTTTTGTCTAGCTCATTCCGACATCTTCTGCGAGGTCTGTCGCGACACCTTCTGGCTGTATCAGGGCTCCACCTCCTCCAGGGCCTAAGGATTACCTATAAATAAAGTAGGTACCAAGAAATCTAAAAATATTCTTCTCCAGCAGGACCTAGCTTCTTCTTTTCTGTACAGCTATCTTGATCAATGCAGGAAAATTGTTACAAAATCTTTAAGGAAAATGGACCTTCTAATGTACAACTTTGTAACAATATCACAATTATTTATTTTTTTTGCCGCTCGTTGTTTAGTACGTGCATATTATTTACAACCAGTTCATGTAACAAGGTAGAATATAGGAAAAAAAAAATATTAAACACATTTCATTGAGAACGCTCTCAAATGATGACAAAGCCCCATAATGTCGGTCCTCCTACGTGGCCGGGGTGCTGCATCAGGTACACATCACACCTGTGTCCGTGGGTACATTGTGCATCCATACGTCACAAACAGGTACATCGGCTACCGACGCCACGCAATGGGAATTCCCTACTCGAGCGTGTGAAACTCGCTTGGATCTCCCCAGGTACCTACGCTGGTTGCAATATTATAATATTCATGTTTGAATGTGAATGATAAACAGAATCGGTTTTCTCTTAAGTTTATGAATGTATTATTTTGAACAACCTTGAATGCAACACACATTGAATACCGCGTTACCACAAAAAGATAAACATTTGTTGATGTATTATGTGAACCGCATTAGGATTTTCACACAAAAATAAAACAAAAACCAAATTTGGGGGTACCCCCCGTACTTAGAATTGAAACTCAAAACATTTTTTTTTGCCTGCCCATACGTGTGGGGTATCTATGAATAGGTCTTGAAAAATGATATTGAGGTTACTAGTAACATAATTTTTTTCTAAACTGAACGGTTTGCGCGAGAAACGCTTCCAAAGTGGTAAAATGTCTGTGTAACTTTCAAAATAAGAGAATGATAAAACTAAAAAAAATATATGATGTACATTACCATGTAAAGTTCAATTGAAAATTGGTTTGAACGAGATCGAGTAATTAGTTTTTGTTTAAGCGTCATAAATCGAAAACCGCAATTTACTTTTCAAAGTTACAACCAACTACAAGAACGTTTATGTTATGTCACTTGCTGCTACGGAACCTTTCATGGGAGAATCCGACTCGCACTTGGCCGGTTTTTTTAGACAAGTGTTTAACAGATGTTTATATATCTTTTTTGTGCTAAGACTCTTTTCTTTTTTCCAATTTATAAAGAGTGATGCAATGCAAGCTGTTGTCCATATTTTTCCACGATAACTAGAGAATAGACTTAGATGGTGGCACGACTTCAACCCGCAGTGCTACTGCTGAATCCAGGGGGCGCTAGATAAGAGGTCCTGGGGATTCAGGAATTCAGTGGAACAGGTATAAGCTAATAAGAAACTACATAACAGAAACATTTTGAAGAATAAGGAAATTCATATTTAATATGTATTATTTATAAATTATAAAGCTTAAAGGCGCTAATCTTAGGAAGTACCACAACTGGTTCGAATTGAAAAATTCTTTGGTTGGATATTTCATTTAACGAGGGAAGCTATAAGCTAAAAACATCACGCTAACACCAAGCAGCCGAGCAGCGGGGTGAAATTACCGGGAGCATTCTACAACGTTCAACAAGATGTTATCAAAACCTTAGAGCTAAGAGCCATTGCAGACTCTGTCAGGGCACAGCAAAACAAGTATGTATTTAGAATACATACTTAACTAAGGTTCTAAATCTATATAACATGAAAATATACATGCGCATTTATGAAATTTCAGGACATGAAAATAACATTAACAAAATAAAATAAAATTCTTAGGAAGTAGGTAGGTAACTATAATTATTCTTAATAGTAGTTTATGTAACTGGTACATAATGCGGGGTATTATACACGAGTGTGAGTTTAAAAAACGAGCGAAGCGAGTTTTTTAATAGTATCACACGAGTGGTATAATACCTAGTTATGTACAGTTTCATACACTACTTTATCTACTCTCATTGAATACGAACATATCAAATAAAAGATAAAAATTAATAAATAATACTATTCATCCACCGAAATACAAACGTCAAAATTCCAACATTCCTATTTAAAGCGCGCGCAGCCACAGATAAAAAAATGAAATAGATGTATCTATGGTCAGTAATCTGTATCATAATGAAAAAAAATTAAATTATAACATTGTTTTGTTAGAGAACCAGTGTTATAATTTAATTTTTTAATTTCATTACGATACTCTATGGTATAAAGTATGTCATTATAAACTCGTTTTGAGTTTTGTATTTCGAATTTTACGATATGAGAGTAGATAAAATATTTTATACTTAAACTTGTTACAAAATGAGATCATATTTTCTAAAGTTACATTTTTTTATAAATATAGTGATTGTTTCTATGTTTAAAGTAAAAAAGACAAAAAAAGGAATATCTATATTACAATTCTGTGGAGATATAATAAGTTTCTTTTGATTTTATAGCTATTGGGGTCATAAGAATATTACCTACACATCAGTAACAGCTCATAGCAGAATAAGGAAATATAAAAGCTCTTAAAGAAAACAACAAAGGATGACAAACTATGTGCAGCATCATTCATCATCTAAGTACGCAGACATGTGCAAAGTGCAAGAAAATGACGTAAAGAATACATCAAACTCTTTTCAGGTAAAAAACATCGGTGACTGAACTAATTGGTTCGTCACGTTTCAGTGACGAAACGGATTTGGTTCACTGCGTTGGTTTGTACGAGAAAATGATGATAGGAATGAGTCAGAGGAAAAGGTAGGTATATTAGAAAATCTTCTCTTTTACGTAAGTAGGTACTTCTACGTAGGGGAAATACCTACGCAAATCGGACACCATAACAACTTAAAGTATTGAACGAAAATATTCTAGTCTGTCGGGCCAGATGGACATGTACTCGAGTGGAGACCGCAAATCCGTAGAGTAGAAAGCCTTAGTATTGCGGAGCTGGGTATTGGTATAAATTAATTAACACCAATTAAAACCAAATAAACTTTATTTACACACGAATCACTAATTAAAACAATTACTAAACGTTTCTCAACACTAAACACACTTGCACTCACTTAATCACACGTAAAAGTCACTTAGAGATCGCTTGTAGTTCACTTCGAGTCGCCTCGATCTTAGTCAAAACCAGACTGACTCAGGTCGCCAATCGGCGCCCTATTAAAGTTAGTAAGTTATTAGTTTATATCCCGGCCGGACCCACTAGATGTTTCTAGTAGATGGTCGAATGTTCTGGGAACATCCATAGACTTCGACATAGTCCCATACCTTCTGGAACATTCCAGAACCATCTCGAAACATCTAGAACAGGGTAGAATTTTCTAGAAACTTCCAGACCAATGTTCAGTAGAATAGTCGAGAACCTTTTGGAACCTTCGAGAAGCTTATAGATTGGTCTCGTCTCCCGATCGACGTAACAGTATCAAATCTTTTCCTATAACTTCCTTATTGAACCGACTAGTTATGTTTTTATATGGTAAAATTATGAAATAAGACTTCCCGCCCTGTTTGGAGCGAAACGGACTGCATGTCAGAGTCGTATTGACTAAAAGCCACCGTGTTCGTCCAATAACCCTTTACGTTTCTGGGTCACTTACCAGTTTGGACAGTTTCGCGACACCGGCAATCATTTGAGGGGATTTCTGACAGTTCCTCGAGGCACGCGCGGAACACGACGCGCCATCAACCTGGACATCGTCCATGATAGGACGGCGAGTTTATGCCTGCGTCTACGGTAGCCTGAAATCACTTCGCGAGGGCGAGGGTAGGATGCCCTCAGGCAAAGACATTAAACTATATACGAGCAATAGACGGGACATCACGAAGAAATTTGTGATCCAAAACTTTTTACCAATAGGTAAAAAATCCCTCAGTTTAGTAGTCGCGTTGCTATGCAACGCTTAGATTGTGCTACTGACGCATGGCATCAACAATTTTGTATGACAATCTTCCCAATGCCCGCTCTATAGTTTCTTTTAAATCTCTTTGCCCTCAGGCAAGGTGGAGCGACGATCTTTGCAAGGTGACTGGTAACAGCTGGAGCAGCCGGTGATCGAGTGAAATGGCGTGCGATTGGAGAGGCTTACATCCAGCACAACCCAGCAACCCACAACCAACCAGCACTGGGCCCGCGTGGTGGATTATAGCCCACTCCCTCTCGCAGAGGAGGACATGTGTGTGTGAACTGAGGGCCTGTGTCCCAGTAGTAGGAACATTTATAGGTTGATGATGAGATGATATCCAGCAGTGAACGGCTAGAAGCTGATGATGTATTAGTGATGCCTGTATTTATAGCTTCAACATTCAAAACAAATGTATTTTTAACTCAGTTGCGTTTCTATTTTTAGTCTGCCGGCTGGTTTTTCCACCTTACTACAGGAAAGTAAAGCTTACGTGGAAGTCGAAGACCTGTCTACTAAGTACATACATTTCTTGGCTTACATAACAATTTATTTATTTATGCTGAGTAAAACTTTACCATACCTAACTTGTAGCCTGCCGGGGTCACGGGACTTATCTCATTACCGTGACCCCGGAACATAAAGGGCTACTGAAGGACACCGTGGATTTTAGTCAGTAGTCTGACAGTTCCTCCCGCCCTGCCCTGGGTGGGAGGACTTATTTGATTATTTTAGCAAGATAAAAAAAAAAAACCTATACTTGTACATGTTTAATTTAGGTACATCATATTTTAATTCTATCCTGTATCTCATAGTATAATCAGTAATCTGTAATGTTCCCAGTTCCCACAGCTCGGAAACAGGTCTCTTCTATCTAAGGACGAATTGAAAAAAAGTATAATTAAGAATGTGTATTTAGAATTTTTTTAAATTGTCTCGTTCAGAATCTGCAATGATTTAGTGTCTCAACTCGCAGCTCACTTCCCTCAAGTTCACTCACTCATTTTTTAAAGTAGGGGAAAGGTGTACGAGATGATTCCCTTAAGGGAGATTGCTTGTAGATTAAAAGATATCCTACTTAGCGCGAATGTAAATACGTATATACATAGTAAATTTATTTATCTTATTGTTGGCATACTCAAAATTTTGATTTTTTCGATGCTTTACTATTAAAAAAACACATTTTTAAAACGTTGTCAAAGGATCATCTTGTACACCCCGGTGTCCAAGATGATCCCAGGATCCAGGAAGAGAATAACCCACATAAAACCATAATCTCGGTTTATTTTTTCACCTATATATTTGATTGTACTGACAGCCACCTTATTTTTGACTTTTGCCCGCGTTTTTAGTGATAATACAGGCAATCCAAACTGTGCTATATGGCATGCCATTTTTAACAGCATCCAGTGCTTTGATCATGGAGTGTTCTGACCACAATCCGCGTTTAGTTTTTTTTTATAATTACGAGGCATAGTCTTAAACCAAAAATATATGAACTTAAACATAATAACATACAAAGGTTAAAAATATCCCCGTAATAGTAGGTATGTTACCGGTTTACAAGAAGATCCGTGGGGATCATCTTGTACACCGGTAACATAATCATCTTGCCCCAACATAAACTTTTTTATTCAATGTTCGATAACTTAAACTATGTGCTTTCAACTGTTACCATGCTATTAAAAAAACAAAATAGAGCAATTTTCAAAGCTAACTTATACCACAGCCTAGTAATAAAGTACCTAGAACAAATTAGATATAAACTTCAACTCACCCTTACCTTAGATCAAAGTAACGGAATATTTGTTTTTTTTCTCAAAAAATTTAATTGTCACTCTCGACACCACTACTTTTGACTGAGGCGGGGGAATATCGGGGACTACGTTTTACCATTAAAAACAACTAGATGACGCTACTGGCTTCGTTGCAATATCAAAGGATCATCTTGCCTCGACGGATCATCTCGTACACCTTTCCCCTACTTATCGTAAATCATTCGAGTGATGTTATAGGATCGCACCAATTTATCATGAAGCATTTCAACTTCTACTCGAGCACAATCTAATTACTAGGCTTCAATATAAGGGTCGATCTCCAGAGGCATTTTTTTTCGTGTCGGGCTGAATAAACCCATTTTAAAATTGAAAAACGTTTTCAAAATATTTTTTTATATGCAGTTCAGTGTCTAATCTACCTGGTACAAGGCTAATATTATGAATAAGTTTATTTAAAATATTTAAAAAAAAATCTTAAACCCTAAAATCCTGATCGCTCTGGGTTGTCCTCACTCCCGATTGAATGAAAAAAATATTCTTTATTTTTTTAATGAGAAGCTACATATGAAACAACTTATTTAGATTACATAAGGAATAGTTAATCTTCATTGTTATAAAATACTTGTAGTTTTATTATGAATACTTTTGCCACAATTTGAATTTAAATTCGTGTCCGGGCATTTTATCTCATCGCTCTGCGCTGAGGTAAAACATCGCGCTCATGCTTAATTACGCGTTATAGACACTCTATTCCACTCTCGCTGGGTAACACCAGCAGTGGTCTAACTGTTGAGGAGGATACCTTTGTGCCACGTATCCGCGAAGGTAAGTTCACGAAGGCAAGTTTATGATTACTCTGGATTTGGTTCTCGAATTTTATGATTGATATGGCACGTTATTCAAATTAAATATTAAGCTTGTAAATGTGTTTTTTATGTGAATTAGGTGATCTATATGATGGTTTTTATGACACGTAATTATAATTTTCTACTGCTTTTAAATTCGGCTATATTCATGATTTTGTGACTTTTTCTGATCGATATGGCTGTGATTGCTCTGTCCAAAAAGACCAGAGCAATGATATTTTGCATTAATTGTACGTTATAAAACTATTTAACCATCTTAAAAAAAAAGGAGATTCGCAGTTGGGCCTGTATGTGTGTATGAATGTTTGTTCGCGATTATCTCGCGGTTGGCTGAACAGATTTTGATGCGGTTTTCAGAAAAGTGTTAGTTTTATTCTGGGAACGGTTTTAATATAATTATAATTACACGAACCGTCTCGAACACAGACTTGATGACTTCCAGCCTCCCGAACAAGCCGGTTTCCGAAGAGGCCAGAGGGCATAGTACCATAGACCACATCCATACGCTGCGGCAAGTTATACAGAAGACCGAAGAGTATAACTTGCCATTATGCTTAGCGTTTGTGGACTATGAGAAAGCCTTCGATTCGGTGGAATCATGGGCGGTACTTGAGTCACTCCAGCGATGCCGTTTTGACTATCGGTACATCGAGGTGTTGAAGTGCTTGTATAATAACGCCACCATGTCGGTCCGAGTACAGGAGCAGAACACGAAGGCGATTCCATTGAGAAGAGGCGTAAGACAGGGGGATGTTATCTCCCCGAAACTGTTTACTGCCGCAATGGAAGACGCCTTCAAGCTCCTGGAATGGCAAGGACTTGGCATCAACATCAACGGCGAATACATCACTCACCTTCGGTTTGCCGACGACATCGTCGTCATGGCAAAGTCGATGGAGGAACTCAGCATGATGCTCGATGGCCTCGACCGAGTTTCACAACGGGTGGGCTTGAAAATGAACATGGACAAGACGAAAATTATGTCAAATGCCAATGTTGTGTCCACCCCAGTCTCTGTTGGAAACTCGGTACTCGAAGTTGTTGACTCATATATCTACTTAGGACAAGTAGTCCAGTTAGGTAGGCCGTAGGTCCAACTTCGAGAAAGAGGTCAAGCGCCGAATCCAACTCGGTTGGGTAGCGTTCGGGAAACTACGCAATGTCTTTTCGTCCGACATACCTCAGTGCCTCAAGACGAAAGTCTTCAACCAATGTGTGTTACCAGTGATGTGTTACGGCACCGAAACGTGGTCTTTCACTATCGGCCTCATCTAAAAGCTCAAAGTCGCTCAACGAGCTATGGAGAGGGCAATGCTAGGTGTTTCTCTAGTGATCGAATCCGAAATGAGGAGATCCGTACACGAACTAAAGTCACCGATATAGCCCACCGGATTAGCAAGCTGAAGTGGCAATGGGCAGGCCATATTGCTCGCAGAGCAGATGGCCGATGGGGTCGAAAAGTATTAGAGTGGAGACTACGGACTAGCAAGCGCAGCGTAGGACGTCCACCAGCAAGGTGGACAGACGACCTTATAAAGGTCGCCGGAAGACGCTGGATGCAGGTCGCTTCCAACCGGTATATGTGGAGATCAAAAGGGAAGGCCGTCCTATGGCTGAGATGATGATGATGAACGGTTTTAATATATAAAACTAAAGGATATCTTGTGACATTACCCACATACATCCATTTTTTTGCTGACTTGTATTGTAGATTTTCAAAGACACCGATTTAATTGAATATCTAAACTAAAAAGGAAAAAAGAAAGCTTTTTGAAAAAAAAGGAACCGACTTCAAAACCAAACACAAAAAAGTATAAAATAACTTTTCTTTCGGAAGTCAGATGGCCATAGTCAGTGAAATAAAAAACATAGCCACCGACTTCCGGAAGAAAAGATACCACTTACATGTTATCTTGTTACACGTATACCAACTGAATATGACTAAAAACGCCAAAACTAATAATTTTTTATCAATATTCTTTTTTTTTAAATTGGTTTGACCATATATGATCGCTCTGGCACCAATTATGATTGCTCTGGTCGCGAAATTTTTTGAACTTAAATATTTCCATAACTGTTAGTGTAAATTGAAGGCCAAAAGTAAAAATATACTATTTGAATATCATACTTTTTAATGAGATACATAATTACCGTTAAATATCAATATCTGAAAAGCACCAGAGCGATCACACGAATACGCCCGTTTTGGAGATCCACCCATAACATTACCAAACTACAAAGTTACATAACGTTGAACTACATTTCCGAACCTTATTTATTCGATTACATAAAGGCCATACTATTAATTAACCGATTCTATTGCCTACCTATCTTATCACAAATTGCAATCATTACGCGCAGACAAAGCCGCGGGCGGTGGGCTATATTGGCTCTTAGCTATGTGCGAAGTCGATGTATTGGCGAGACTATCAAATCGATCGCAACCCAAAGATGTGGGGACACCTACGGAGTGACGTACGTATCAAATTTATTGTGCACCACAACCTCAGTATTTTTTGTAGGTTTTAGTATTTTTTTTATGAAAAACAAGGCGAACATAAATGATTATTTATCATATTAACTAGTTTTTTTTTTAGGTGCTAATATCATCAAATGAGTCCTCCCGCCCTGGGTGGGGCGGAAGGGACTGTCAGACCTCTTCGTTCGGATGCCCTTTACGTTCCGGGGCCATGGTATCCTGGCATTTGGCATTTGGCGCGAAACACGACGCGCCACCGACCCGTGCTTCGTCCTTGGTCGGACGGCGAGCTACCCATTACTCACCGTCCGCAAGCCCGCTCCGCCGCTGTGCCCTCTGCTGATCAGAGGGACACGCGTTAAAGCGTCAACACGACAGGCTATTCGCATACGGGCAAAGAGACCCCTAGGCATACAGTGTCTAAGGAAGAGTTTTTGCCCGCATCCCAGGGTGCACCGGCCCGAAAAACTGGTCTTCCCCCCGGACGTAATCATATTAACTAGTTGGCAAAAATTAGCAGGTCTTATATCCCCAAACAGTTTGGCCAATAGGAGGCGTTGTCATCGTGCACGCACACAGCGTGTAATGAATTGATGACTCCACTATTTTAGATTTAATATGTATATTATGTTAAAGTCTATTTACACACATCAAAAGTGTCTAGGGATCAAGCATTTTTATGCGGATTTCTTGAGATTGAGATGTGGCTTTGTAATAAATTTATGATTTTATAAATTTATATGGATCCTTTTTGGTGCATTTCATAATTTGAATCAGGAACTGTAAATCAAATTCGAGTAAAAGATGAAAATCAGCTGTCAATATTTTCCCTATAAAAACATACAACGCATTGAAGACATTATTAGTGCTACTGTTTCCCTACTACTGATTAAAACCAACGTTATTATGGAGCGGCGACGTCATTTAAGCAGGGAAGAAATGCTCAGAGCCGTGGGAATGATAGAAGCTGGTTCCCGGCAACGTACTGTGGCTTTAGCTCTGAATACAAGTCAGAGTGTTATCAGTCGACTTTGGACACGTTACCGAAGCACTGGTACCGTGGCTGAGCGCCATGGAGGACGGTATCGCTGCACCACACGGAGACAAGACCGATACATTCAAATCTTAACTCGAAGAGCTCCAACAATAACCGCCATGATGTTAGCCGTGAGGCTTCATCACTCTTCAGGGAACTTAATTAGCGACCAAACAGTCAGAAACCGCTTGCATGAAGTGAACCTTCATTCCCGAAGACCGCTACGGGTACCACCTATAGCAATGCACAATCGTAGGATTCGATATCAATGGGCTCTTGAACACAGAAATTGGGCAGAAGAACAATGGCGTTTCGTGTGCTTTTCTGATGAGTCTCGTTTTGGTATGAGACCGGATACAAGACGTATACGACACTGGAGAACCCCTGGACGCCAACAGCGATTAAAATCCTGCCAGTCCATCCTTATAGTGGTGGAACCATCATGGTATGGGCGGGTATTTGGATCGGCGGAAGAACTGAGTTGATTTGGATCAGAGGCAACCTCAACGCTCAAATTTATGCTGAGACGATTGTATCAGACGTCATCGTTCCTCTACAAGTGCAAATCGGTCCCTTATTTCAGTTAATGCATGATAATGCACGACCGCACACCGCAAGAGTTGTAAGACAGACTCTCGCCGCAGCTAACATCAATGTCCTGCCCTGGCCTGCTCAGTCGCCAGACTTGAACCCGATTGAGCATGCATGGGATATGCTACAGAGAAGAGCTCTGCCGAATATGGAGGGTATCCAGTCGCAAGAAGACCTTTTTTTGTTGTTGCAACGAACATGGGCGGCCATTCCACAGCGTGATTTGGATGAACTCATTTTGAGTATGCCAAACCGATGTTCTTGTGTTGTTAGTGTTCGCGGTAGAAACACGGATTATTAATTGTTTAAGTTACCCAATAAAATTTTAAAGAAAACTGTTATTTCAGTCTTTTTTTCGAACTTTAATGTTAGTGGTTCAAATGTCAAAAATCCCTTTATTAGGAAAATGGCAAATTTCTTTATGAATGCAAAGGTGACTTGGTTTATCGTTACTGTGACAAACGATAACACTTTATTTGATGAATCCTTAAAGAACATTTTAATTAATATCAATCAGGAGAAAAGTTATTGCAAAAATATATGTTGATCCCTAGACACTTTTGATGTGTGTATTATCTAAGTATGTTAATTGCCGTTATGTTATTTTCATGTTAGTATTTCAGTAGATAAACGAATTCCTAAGTAAGTCAATAGAATAAAACATGATAACGATTTATTACGTATATATTAATTTATTGATTCTTAATTTAGTTTCAGGTGCTGTATGGAAGATTAAGATTGTACAATGATTTTCCGTTTTTTTTTTTACTGTAAGAAAGATATCCATGTACCTTTTGTGTGTTTCCTTTTTGTGTTTGATTGTCCCATTTTGGACAATAGGCTATTAGCCTATTTAAAAACCATGGAGGAAAAGCTAGTCTCCCATATAACGTTTCAGGTCATTAAAAATTGGTTTAGTTTCGCAAAATTTTCCAATCTAACATCTAACTTATTATCAGCGTTGTTTGGATTAATGGATATTTGTTACTCTTTCACGCAAAAACCACTGAGCAGATTTGGATAAAATCTGGTACACTGATAGTTTGTAACCTGGATTAACACATAGGATAGTTGTTATCCCGAATTTATGTTCCCATGGGGTAATTTTCGAGTTGTAGCAGCTGAAACCGCTGACAACAGCATATAAAAGTGATTGCAATGACCTTAAACAGATGACAACTAAGTTCTTAAATCATAAATGACATATTATCATGACAAGAGGCAACAAAGATTGGGTAATCGGCCAGGTACCTACACAATGACATGGTAATGACAACCGCTCACTCACCGTAGGCCCTCGACCTTGGGGAGGGACGTCGTCCGGAACCTTTCGAGTTGTAATGGCCCTCCACGCAGTTTTGAATGGGTTTCGTGCCAGTAATTAACATATAAATATTAATCTTAATATAAGCTTAGTGAAGGGTTTAACGCATTAAGGCACGATTTCATTCGACGTCACATTTGTATCCAATGTAGTATACAAGTTGCTTGAATTGAAAAAAACACAATCTACAGTTCAAACTACCTACTTGCACCTTGTATGCAAGTTTTTCTAGTTGCAAACAATTTTATTAGTAACTTGTATACAACGTATTGTAACTTGTATTGAAACGAGGCCTTGAAGTCATTTGAGTGGACGAAAAAAGACCTAATATTGTTGGTTGGAAACCAAAGAAAAGACAGATTAATTCGCACAATCTTTCCTTTTTATAATATTAGTGTAAATATTAGTAAGGGTTGAAGTGTAAGTATGAAACGAATTAGCTGAAATCATTATGAAATAAATGTAATGAAATTGCGTAAATTTTGGATTTTTCAGCATATTTTCTACCTACAATAAATATCCAATAAGCAATAATATAATTAGCCTCAATATAATGACGCTAAAGCCATTTGATAAAACATTTACATTACCATATTAAACCGATATATAGGTAACATTTTTTGTGTCTTAATCTTTATTTAGCCTTATCTATAAGTACATAGATATTATCAATCAACTGATAATACCGCAGGCTTTGGCAGTCGATAATACGGGCGTTGTGAGATTAACGGATAGCGATAACGTCGTTAAGACCTAACGACCGGCAAGTAGCGGCCGTTACCTTCAACTGCTTACGTAACAACCAGATAGTGTTATCGGTCATCGATGATAAGCCAGTACACGAACAAGACATTTTCAATGTTCATGATACAAAGGAAATGATACTTGTGTTGTCACGCGGATTTGCGTGGCGTATTGTTTCATTGTGATCACGTTTTTGTTTCGAATGCTGATAAAAATAGGACTTTAATTTGTCTAGATGACGTGAAGATTTGTTGTTTGCTGTAGAACAACAAAAACCAAACATCAAAATGAGGTGGAGGTTTCTCTAGCTATAGTATCTGGCCTTTTTTGGGACGGAAATCATCTAATGAGTCCTCCTGCTTTATGGCGCAGTTTCATTGGTCGTTAACTCGTTCGGTATACAGCATACGGGGAGTCCTCGCATGCGAGATAACAACCAATGAAAGTCGAAAGTCGATAGGTACGTGTTCGTTACACCGTCTGCCGTGATTCCCCGCTTGCTTTATACCGATCGTGTTATCGACCAATGAAATTCATCGGTCGATATACAGCATGCGGGTCTGCCACTCTTGTCAATAAATGGCAACGAACATGGAGGTTTTCCTACACCCCGCATGCGGCTATCGCCTAATGAAAACGATTCCCCGAATGCGGGCCCTGTGGCATGCGTTACAGAATTCTCTCGCATCCCACATGCGGGTCCGAACAACTAGGTAATGAAAATGGTTCCCCGAATGCGGGCCCTGTGGCATGCGTTACAGAAATCTCTCGCATCCCGCATGCGGGTTCGAACCACTAATGAAAATGCGGTAATAAGTAGAGCAAGCGAATAGGACTGTCGGATTTGACATGACTACAAACCACCCTGTTCAGTCTAGCTTTTTAACGTGGTAAAATGAACGGGAAGGCAGGGACTGTCGAACTTATACCGACTAAAATCCACGGTGATCCTTCAATAGCCCTTTACGTTCCAGGGTCACCGGTTACCTCATAAGACAGTCCCGCGACCCCGGCAAGGTTTGGCTCTCTCTCTAAGGGTCCTATGAGTTTCAGGGCAACAGTCCACGTGACCAGTCTGTCAGGACTTGGAGTCTGATTCGGGGTATGATTTTCAATTCACAGAGCACGTTCGTATATATTTTTTTGAATAGTTTTGAGAATCAATTTTTAATGGCGGTAAGAAATAAATAATTTAACGTGTTATTAAACTACTGAATTAACGTGTGATTTACTAAAACAACTATCCTGAATTCAACGATATAAGATATTTGCCTTTTATATATTACATTTTCAGGACTCAAAAACAGCGGATGAATATCTACTGAATATAAATCACCCTCAGCAATTTTCATATCTCTTCTGGTATTTTTCCAGTGTCGGATTTGGATAGTTTTCATACGGTATCAGAATAAAAAAAATTGGTTACGACAAGTAACCCTGTTTCATTTCGAGATATCTACGTGATATTAGTATTTGTTTAATTTTTTTTTTTTACCTGGTAATATCATTAAATAAGTCCTCCCACCCAGGTCAGGGCGGGAGGGACGGTTAGACTTGTACTCACTAAAATCTACGGTGTCCTTCAATAGCCCTTTACATTCCGGAGCCACGGTTACTCGGCCTACGGCCAGACATTTTGTAGACAGCTCTTTGAAAGAAATGGTCAATATCTTGGAGCAGGCAAAGCAGGCAAATGACAGAACGTAGAAATCAATGTTTAAAAATATTGAAAAGAAATGTTTCTATTCTTCATATCGCGCCATGCTGGTGCAAAACGCAGATTGATTGGTTTTGAAATAACTTTGTCTCATCATCATCAGCCTATAATGTTCCCACTGCTGGGACACAGGCCTGCTCTCTGTGAGAGGGATCCCAGTGGGCCATTATACACCACGCGGGCCCAGTGCGGGTTGGTAGATGTCACATGTCTTCGAATTTTTGGTTCAAGGACATGCCGGTTTCCTCACGATGTTTTCCTTCACCGTTTTGAGAGCAGTGGTGATGAAATAAATTACACAAAGTAATGCGCCTGGCGGGGTTCGAACCCACGACCTACAATTTGTAAGCAGGGACCTATACCACTGGGCCACCACTGCTCTCCAATAACTTTGTCTATTCCTGGTAGAATATACAAATAAAATTAGTCATGCTACAAGTGCATGGGTTCCCAAACTAACTATACTGCGCGGATAGAATACTGTGGCCCTGGAACGTGGAACGCAAAGGGCATGTAAAGGAAAAGGGTGTATTTTTGTCAGATAGCCGTCAGTATAGTTATTAAATGTAGCTATTATTTATTCGAAGCTCCCATAATGGAACAGACAGAACACGATATTAATGAATAAAGTTATCTTAAGATTATTTTGATAGATACAGTGTTGCCCAATAATTATTTAATTAAGTATATTTTTGATAAATCCGTAATTCTTGGTATTAATCAGATTACGGCGTTATTGGCCGTTATAAGCCTTGCAGCCAAAGGTTGTAGCTGTTTGATAACCATCAGACTATCAATCATAATTAATTCGGCATAATAAAAACCCAATTATATATCCTTTTTGATATGCATATTAATGAGGTAGGAGTATTTTCTAGAATTTCTGGCAAAAATATGAGAAGGAAGATAAAAGACCAATCACTCAAAGGAACAAAATCAGTTCCCGATTCTTCTTTATCTGCACCATAGATTATGTTGGCGCAGTGCCTGACCTATTGACTATTGTACTGCGTGTCACTGGTTCGATTGCCGCTCGGGACAAACGTATTTTATCCAGTTCTGGGTGTTTGTGTTTCTAAATGCACCTCGATACAGAAGAAATTCCTAGTGTGGTATTTGCTTACGTACCGGAGGGATGCCCACCATGAAAAGATGGTGCATTGCCGTACGAATACTTAGGTTGAAAGTGGCAATGAGCAAACACGATTCTAGAAGTGGAGACTTCATAATCTGCAAAGGTACCGTGAGTAGGGTTGCCATCCGGATTGTTCAGAGAGCGTCCAGGGGGGTTTACATTTGTAGTCCGGGTTTAAAACTTAAATGCTTAAAGTTGGGCCGCCCGCGACTGTCGCCCGGCCGTCCTCCCACCTCCCGTGCGCACTTCGACTAATGTCCGGGTTCTGGACTCAAAAATCCGGGGTTTTTACGCGTCTTGTCCTGGTTTCCAAATTTGAGAGATGGCAAACCCTAACCGTGAGACGCCCCCCAGCTAGATTAGCCTACGTACATATGTACAAAAAATAGGGAGCTTTAAGATAAGCTGCAGGGATACTTCCGGCCCCGGTAGGCGTTTGGCCCTCTCTGGAGGCTCCGTCAGATTGCTGGTATCTCTTTGAGCCGCGCCGTCGACCCGGGCAAGGGTATGGCATGGTCCCTGATTAGATGGCGAGTCACCCATTATACTCACCGTCCGCATGCCCTGAGTTGGTATACTGGGATAGGTAAGTATTGGGTACGGTTAGCCGTTACAAATTCTGAGCAGCACTAAAAGAAAAATGACGAATGCTGAGTAGCATAGGCTGAGACAGCTGTCAAAATGTCACACAAACGTCCGGCCGAAGAAAATCTATGAACGATCGCTAGTGTTTGCTAATGGAGTCGCACGTATTGACGATATCGCTCACAGATCTGCTCGTTATCGAATTGCATGTACGTATTAATGACAATGCACATGATTCTCTGTTTGAAATTCTTGCGCAACTACTCGTCCCTGGCTACATCTTTTGTCTTTGGCTTGCAGCGCCTTATGTCATAGTAGTAAGGTGGATTTTTGAAGTTCACGGTCGTATTGCATCGCATCGCTCCATTAGTAAATACGTGCGACTTAAATCGGCAATCGGCGTCGCATCGCATCATGAGTAAAGTCCCTTACTCTACTGACTTTATGGAATAAAATAAGTAGGTATGTAATCATTTACTTCAGCTCATTTATCTGTTTACACAGTAGCGTTTCCTTCTATGTATTTATTTATGTTTACCTGTGTATAATATAAAATCTAAATATAAAAATTTCTTAATGCAGCAAAGTATGATTTCGAAGAATTGTTTATATTGCGACCGCAACATAAAATACATTTTATTGCGTCCATCGATTTATGAATTACGAGTATGTCCCTAATTTGAGCCTACGATAATGAATGATTTAAAGTTCCAAAATTAGGCACTTTCAAGACCTTGAACGATAAATAGCATTAGGTAATATTATTTTAATTCAAAATGATAATGCAATAGGTACCTACCTTACCTAATGCCTAAATAATTATTAATTGTAAAATTTTAGGCGTTAATACGCCTAGCCTACGTAGGTACCTAGCGAAATCCTAACTAAAGCTTAATTACAACCTAATTATACTTTCCACAAGCCACAAGCATAAATATAATCCTACTCCTCTCATAAAATAGAGAAACAGTTTTCCCTTTCCTTAATCCCTTAAAGATTCATGGAGCCATATCGAAACCACCCCTACGATAGACAGATATTTTTTTTTTTAGCGTGATAAAATCTTCAGATGAGTCCTCCAACCCCGGGCAGGGCGGGAGGGACTGTCAGACTTCTACTGACTAAAATCCACGGTGTCCTTCAATAGCCCTTTCTGTTCCGGGGTCACGGTAAGGAAATAATCCCGCGACCCCGGCAGGCTTTGGCCCTCTGAGAGGGGGGCCCCGTCATTATGCTGACGCTCTTTGAGGCGCGCGTGGGACACAACGCGCCGTCGACCCGGGCATGGTCCTTGGTCGGGCAGCGAGTTGCCCTTTACTCGCTGCCCGCATGCCCGCGCCTACGGTGGCCGGAGATCATCAAGCGACGTCCGTCGCCGTGGGCGTCTACCACCGCGGGTGGGGCGGAGGGAGGACTCTGTCCTCTCTCGCTCGCGGCCCGCCTCCTCCTTTGCGAGCATTACTGCTTCGCAGAAGGAGGCGACCGCTTCCCACTCCGTCTCGCACCGCAGCATGGCCGCGACCAATGCTGGGTGCGAGAGGTGTCCGCCTATCGCAGCCGTGAGGACACGTCGGTGCTCTGCCCAAGCTGGGCAGTCTTGCACCGTATGCTCCACCGTCGATAGACAGATATAATAGCCGCAACAGATTGTAAAGCATTATTATTAGCACCACGAGCGCCACCTAGTTGGTTAATGTGGATTTAATAGTTGTTTCTATTCCCCATTAGATGGCGTTGACCCCTGTGGTAATATGTACGCTACTCCACAACAGAGGGCGCTCATTTTAAACAACAACTGCCTTGTTTATTAGGATTAGGATTTTATTGCCTGAAAATTGAAGACCAAGAAGTGAAAAGGAGATTTATTTAATGATATCTAAGTTTAACTCAAAATAAATGCGCATGATATTTTACAGTAACAGTCAATGCGCATAGTCAAAGCATTGCGCATTTCGTGGCTAACCTCACCGAGTCGATCGACCAGCAGCGAACGAGCTGTCAGTGTGAAAACCTTTTCATTTCGTCTTGTGCTGTATTTTGGTGCCTAGTGGGTGTGCTAAGTGTCTTCGGGCGCTTTTGTTTTATTTAGGTGCTAGTAAACATTAAACTTACAGGTAAGTGCTTAAAAAAATATGTAAAAGTATCATTTTTGTAATGTTGCGATAAAAAATCAACTTTACTATCAATAACTGTTTAGTTTTGTGGTACAGCACAGTTAGCACAGTATATCCCGTTTATGAGATGATAATGAACTCGTATCTTATCGTATTTTTAGAACATCATGCCGGTTTTATTGTTTTCTCGAAGCCCTGTAAAAAAAAAGTCATATTTTTGTTGCTTACTTGTTAGATGATGTCATGGGCGGATATCTCTGACGTTAACATATTTTCAACAGTTATTTTATCAATTTCAAATAACAATATTTGTCTGCGTCATCAGATAATTATGCTGTGGCTAAATAAATGCTGTACTCTCCACAATAACATAGAAATTCCAGTCACTATAAATGTGCTGCTGTGCTATGACTTTATGATTAGCATACAATAAACTTTATCAATCCAGCCTATCAGGATTCACCATAATGCATTAAGAAACTGCATTATGTGTGTAAAAAGTATGTAATTTGTGCTCTATGTGAAAATGATTAGCCTTGCTATTCAGTTCAAACTGCATTAAAGAGAAAATGACTTTCTAATTTGCATGTAAAGACATGGTTTTACCCTTGTTAGCTCAAACTCATGAAATCTGTTCACATTAAAAAACGTTAAATAATATAATTTGTATTTATGTGATTTCTGTGAAAACTCATTTAGAATTTATTTATGTCTAAAAGATTAATCATAATTTAAAATTAAATAATGATTCAGATGAGGATAAACACATATGAAAATTATATTTCCATATCATTTTAGTATGTGATTCATGCCAAAATCCTTTTGAGTCGAACAAATGTTTATTTGTGGTAATTAAACCATATAGGTATTAAAAACTATGTTTTTAACATAAATTCCTTATACATGCAACTTCCTCCCATATGCTGATAATTATAATAATCCAAATATTCTAATGACATAATCTCTACATTGGATGACGGTTGTGAGTCACAGCAATTTTTAAATTTTATGTTCCGTTAATGAAGAAAAAAACATAATGAGTGTTTGTGACTGCTAATTCATGTATGCATGTCAGGTCAGGTCAGGTAGACAGTTTTTTTTTATGGTTCTATCTCTCCCTTCTAGATCTAAGTTTAAGGGATTTGCTAAAAATGTTAGATTTGTGTAGGTGATTTGTAATGCTTAGGGATTGTCCGTAAACCCTTTTTAATTTAATTTAAATAGTTACTCAATGTACCAACAATGACCAACATCATTTCTCATCTTAGAACTCCAGAAAACCAGAGAACTGAAGAAAACCTAAGATTTCAAGTATATCCCCCCCTAATAAAACTAAGGATTTTTTCTTCTTTTTCTTCTTCTCAACTTTAAGTTAATTATGATAACATCAGGTCAGGACTGCTTTTATACCTGGTTTTACTTTTTTAGTCCTTCATATTGAAAACTTTTTTACATACCATTGCTGCATTGCATGCCTTTGTTATGGCAGAATGTGTCCTGCCCTAAAATATGATATTATAACACCTTTAGTATAACGCATTTTATGAAAATAAAGAATACTTGTCTTACTTTACCTATACAGATAAGTAAGACCGTGGCTTTGAATGTATCGCCGCGCCGCGCCGCCGCCGTCTCTGCGTCTCAGACTCTCGATATAGTGCCAATTTCCGCAAGATGCATTGACACGTTTAAACGTGACTACAAAAAACTTACTTGTTCATTAATAATAATAATAAGGAAGGTATCGTAGTACCCTAGCCATGCCTGCCGGGGTCGCGGGACTGCCTCAATAGGTAACCGTGACCCTGTCACGTAAAGGGCTATTACAGGAACAGCGTAGGTTTTAGTCAGTACGAGTCTGACAGTCCCTTCCGCCCCACCTAGGGTGGGAGGACTCATTAGATGGTTTTACCGCGATGATAAGCTTTTGATGTTAGGGTTTTACTTTCACTGCTAAACCCACAAACCTCCCTGGATATAGCCCTGAAGAGTAAACATCAAATACTAAATGTAGTATAATTTAGTATAACATCAAAAACATCTAAAGTGCGCTGGAGTATCATCCATACCCCTCCATTTCCAGCCCCTCCATTAAAACTTAATACCATAAATGAACTAACATTACTTCCATATCAAATCATCAATATAGACTCAACACTAACATGCTATCGGTTATTGGAAGTGGCAACCGTCATGAATATATCATGTAATATTATACCTTCGGCGATGGACTGAAACAGCCGGCCCATGCAACCTAAATGGATTTATGTAGGGATTAACTTCTCCGACGTAGCTTCCGGTTTGTCAATATTCAGTTGGCAAATGAAACTGAACGTGAAGTGTTAATGTCAGAACCGTGCCGGAATTAATACTACCAGTAGAAGAATATTTAAATTAGGTGAAGCTTAAGGCATGCTTGATACTTTTAAAACTTTTATCACAGTAAGATCATTGTAGTGTCGTTACCAATCTCACACGTTTTGAAGATATTAGGAGCGCCTTAAAAGAAACAGATAAGCTACGTGTGACTTCCGATTGAACAGTTTTTGGGTGGAAAACCTTGAAAGTTTTCAAGGTACACAGGAAGGAGGTATGTGATCAATGTTGCATATTTACTAAAAGGCTAAAGAATTTTTGGAAAGGGAACTTGCCAAACCCGTAAACGCTACGCTCGAATCCCAGAAGCTCTTATTCCTACTGGTTATCAATGAACACGGTTAAGAGTAAACCAGAAATACGGCAATAACAAATCTACATGAGCCCTCCGTATCTGCATCCTTTCATCATCTATGGAGACTGGAATGCCAACAACGGAATCCAAAGAAAAACTGGAATAGTCAGCAAACAAATACAGAGCCAAAAACTAAGATTTTTGAAAACACTAGACTAAGAGATCAACAACAAATATCTCATACTAGCTTCTACCCGCGGTTTCTTCCGCTTGACCGAACCGCTGTTCTTATGTTGGGCGTCTGGGCCCAATGGAGGGTGTGCGTCAGAATGGCTGGTGGCCTGTGGCGTTGGTCAATGAGAGTTGATTCGAAAATTGCTACATAATTGCTTATATTTGCTACATACAATAAATAATTGCTACATAGGATATATACTTAGATATAAAATATTTTTTTTGACCAGCCATCCTGACGTCAGGATGGCTGGTCACCTCCTAGTTTAAAGTGAAGCGTACAGAGTTTCCCGAAATGTATTGCGTCAATAATTGCTTCATATTTACTTCATTTATCTCATTTATTTGTATCTTTAAAAATATGCTAATTAAAGGATGTAGCAGTAATTTAAATTATCCCAAGGAAAAGTCCCTGATAAAATTATAAAGGCAAATAGTTGCAGTGCGTCTTCACTCAACGGTATTGCTACTTTAGGCGGCAGGCGTTCTAAATAAAATTGTTAAATGGCATGTTATGTATGAGTAGGTAAGTGGACAATAAGCATATTAGAAGGATATCGTAAATAAAAAAAAATACGAAGAGTAAAAAGAAGCTAATTCCACATTGTATAATCGTAAAAATAGTATGAAAATACTCGAAGTTGTTGACTCATATAATATCTACTTAGGACAAGTAAACTTCGAGAAAGGGGTCAACCACCAAATCCAACTCGGTTGGGCAGCGTTCGGGAAACTACGCAATGTCTTTCCGTCCGACTTACCCCAGTGCCTCAAGACGAAAGTCTTCAACCAATGTGTGTTACCAGTTATGAGTTACGGCACCGAAACGTGGTCTTTCACTATCGGTCTCATCTCAAAGCTCAAAGTCGCTCAACGAGCTATGGAGAGGGCTATGCTCGGTGTTTCTCTACGTGATCACATACGAGTCACTGATATAGTCCACCGGATTAGCAAGCTGAAGTGGCAATGGGCAGCCCATATTGCTCGCAGAGCAGATGGCCGATGCGGTCGAAAAGTGCTAGAGTGTAGACCACGGACTAGCAAGCGCAGCGTAGGAAGTCCACCAACAAGGTGGCCAGTCAACCTTATAAAAGTCGCTCGATGCAGGTCGCTTCCAACCGGTATATGTGGAGATCAAAAGGGGAGGCCTATGTTCAGCAGTGGACCTCCTATGGCTGAGATGATGATGATGATGAATATGAAAATAAGCTAAAAAATTGTTTCGGGCGAATCTACCCATGCACATTTTAAAAAGGGGACATCTGGCCTGCGGGCCACCTTTTTTCGTGGGCGAGATGTCCCATAACCTCAGCATTAATTTACCTTATTGCCATATTATTTTTTCGCATATATTATGCAATGTGGAATTATCTTCTTTTTACTCTTCGTAATTTTTTTTGTTTACGATATCCTTTTAATTTTAATTTTTTTTTTTTAATTTTAAAATAAATAAAGTTTTATTTGGAACAAAAGAAAACACAGTTGGCACAATACAATATTTAACGATGATAGCTGCAAAAGTTTTCAACTGTGTCGCAGCTATCAGCGCCCATCCAGACAAGAATATAATAATTATACTAGGCAGTTCAAGACTTAACTAAAAATTAAACAATTATTTTAAAATAAGATAGGGAGTAAATTTAAAAAAATAAATAAAAAAAAAAGAGAAGGGGTGTGTACGTGTAGGTTGGAGTGGGTGTGGATGAAGGGTATGTAAGCATTCGCTTACAGCTTGACATAAAAATGTAGAAAAACGGAAGTCGCCACTGTCTTCGCGCTACCAGCACTTTGAATGATTTTATTTTATTTTTTTTCACTTATTACGTTAGTTTAATGGCACAATAATAAATCTAACAAACCTACGGTCTTTGTTTACATCAAATATCAAAGATTTTAAAACGCTGTCAGAAATAATAATTTTAGTTCCGTTTCAACCCGTTCTGGCCAAGCTATACATACCCTTCATCCACACCCACTCACACAAGCACACACATTCGAGTGTGTGCTTGTGTGAAGTGTGGGGGGTGTATGTGTGTGTAAGTGAGAATTTGGGTGTGTGTCAGTGTTTGTGCATGTTAGGTTTCCACAAATTTCTCAGTATCATCATATGTCAATGTTTTCAACCACTCGGTCAGCTTTCTTTTCAAGAGACATCGGGGTAAATGGTAGATATTTAAGGTCTTATTTAAGTTGTTGTAAAGCCTGGAGCTGATGAACCTAAAATGTCTTTTCGCTGCTGCTGTTCCACAGGGTACATTTTTGCAAACTCTGTCAGAGAGGCGTTTTGCAGTGCTGTAATTTGGGTCATAGTGTATCAGATTGTGTTTTCTGAGTACGGTCTGTAAAATAAAGAGTTGCCTGACGGTAAGGACCTTGCAATGCGAATAGAGGTCAGATGTTGGAAAGCGGATTGGCTTCTTTGATAGGACCTTCAGTACGACCCTCTGCGCCCTTTCTAGGCGTAGCATGGTAGTTTTGTGCGCTCCGCCCCACGTTGTTACGCAATAACCAAGGACTGATTGCGCCAGAGCCAGGTACACAGTTATAACGCATTTGAAGTCAGCAACCCCCCTAAGTTTTTTAAATATATAAATTAATCTTCGCACACGTTTCACTATGGAGTCAACCTGCTTTTTCCACTTAAGGAGATTGTCTATGATTACTCCAAGATATTTAATGTTATCGGTTCGTTCGATAGGTATACAACTGCAAGTGAAATAATTAGTGTGTGTGCAAACATGTGCTCTGATTTTTAAGGACTGGGGGGGCTGACCTAAGATGCCTAAGGTAAAGGGTATACACTTAGTTTTGCTGATGTTGAGCGTGAGGAGGTTTGTGTGTAACCAGTACATGACCACGCTGAGGGCCATCTCCGCCTTATTGAAGGTATCAGGCCAGTCCTTGCCGTGAATGATAAGTGCTGTGTCATCGGCATATGTGATGATTTTACAATTTGGAGGTGATAGTTGGCAGAGTTCATTCACGTAAATAAGAAAGAGAGTAGGTCCGAGAACACTACCCTGAGGCACACCATAAGAAACTATCTCCTCTTTACTAGTGAAGGTTCCGATTTTCACTACCTGCTTGCGGTCAGTCAAGTAGCTACGAAAGATATCGTAAGCAATACCGCGAATTCCAATGCTATCTAACTTGGAAAGTAATGTGCTCATTGTCCACTTACCTACTCATACATAACATGCCATTTAACAATTTTATTTAGAACGCCTGCCGCCTAAAGTATCAATACCATTGAGTGAAGACGCACTGCAACTATTTGCCTTTATTATTTTATCAGGAGTTTTTCCTTGGGATAATTTAAATTACTGCTACATCCTTTATTTAGCATATTTTTAAAGATAAAAATAAGTAAGATAAATGAAGTAAATATGAAGCAATTATTGACGCAATACATTTCGGGAAACTCTGTACGCTTCACTTTAAACTAGGAGGTGACCAGCCATCCTGACGTCAGGATGGCTGGTCAAAAAAAATATTTTATATCTAAGTATATATCCTATGTAGCAATTATTTATTATATGTAGCAAATATAAGCAATTATGTAGCAATTTTCGAATCAACTCTCATTGACTAACGCCACAGGCCACCAGCCATTCTGACGCACACAATGGAGGCACCGTCAGTTTCCTTGAACATGCGTGGAAGATGACGCGCCGTCGACTTGAGCTTTCTCCTTCGTCGGGCGGCTAGTTACTCTTATTCGCCGTCCGCAAGCTGATGCCTACGGTTGCCGGAATATGCCCCCGCGATGTCTAATACCCTGGACGTCTTCGGCGGTGGCTGGACGTGAGGTGGAGCATGTTGCATCCCTCACATGTTCCGATAAATGCACTTTTGACAGAGTTGGATTTTTATGCCTATTACTACAGAAAAGATAAGAACCCCAACAAGTTCACTTGTTTCAACTGTCACCGCTGAACAGCCGCAGGCGCCCAAAGGCCTGAATCAACATAACAGAATAATAGAACTTTATGAAACTAATGTAATGTAAACTTTCCTTGGGGCACCTTTGTTTTCATTAGAACTACCGAGTTACCGACCTAGTTTCAAAGACTCCAGGCCAGCAATTGATCTCGTTCCGGAATTTGAGACTATAATGCAACCATATCACGTTTCTGTCAAAGCACTACCGGCACACTCCGTGTTTGAATCGACGGAGATAAAACGATACAACCATACATGTATAGTCAACTCTCATTCGCACCAGCTTTGCATTGGACGAGGGGAAATTAAAAACCTTCATGGCGTGAAATTGCTGTATTTACGCTTGCTATTATACGTTGAAACCTTTTATAATGAACAGTGAACAAAATGAACTAAAAATGAACAAAGTGAAAAATGAACAAAGTGAACAAAATTGGTAATGTGTTGCATATAAAGGCCCGAACGGATTTTGCGTTTGCTCACATAAACTGTGCATATTGATGTAGCAAATAAACCATAATTTGTTTGATCCAAAGTTAATCCGCCAATCTGGCGATTTATAAAAAACAGAAACTGTCCGCTAGCATTACCGTTAATCCTTATCCGAATATCTCTACGAATGGCTGAAAACGAAGCTAAATTGACCTAACAATTACAGACCAGCGCCAGCGACATTCGCTGAAACTTTCTAATGGAACCCACAAGGTGGGCAGACGATCTTATGAAGGCCACAGGATCACGCTGAATGCAAGCCGCTTCGAACCGGTCCTATTGGAAGTCTAAAGGGGAGGCCAATGTTCAGCAGTGGACGTCTCACGGCTGATATGAATGGAATTAAAAAGATATCAACTTAAAAAAACATCGAAGAAAGAAAATGGAATTGAAGAAAGAAAATTCTAAAGATATAAATAAAAGTTATAAATAATGAATGCGCTATGGGTCAGAACCGCACTGAAGTAACCTAATTGGCGTGAGAACCACATTAATAGTTAATAATGGCAGTTGCTTGGCTCCGCACGTCGTTAGCCTCACAAGTTGAGGGGATATGACCTACTGCATCCACACTATCATTTATATAACGACCTTTTATTAAAACTAAGAATAGGGCCAATCAAATAAATATTCAATAGCTTAATTGACATAGTTTTGCTAAAGCCGCACAAACGTTTGTTTCACTGTAATCGCTCACCAGAGCTCAGATTTAACAAGTTGTCTGCTAATTTTCATACCGTTGCCATTTAAGCTATTTGGCTTTATTGCCAACAGTTAGGGTTTTTAATACCACAATTTTTCAAAACATGGTGCCCAAAACCCTCAATTTCATATAGAGACGTTACTTTATTAAGCTCATTTATTTTCCCCAAATATTGGAATACAACAAAAATATATGATAATTAAATGATCCCATCTAAACATAGGAATTCTAAGCCCTTGACTCACAAGATTAATAAAAATGTTTGCGTCAACACTTTGGAATGAACCACATCATTTTCATCTGAACTTGTACCAGATTATTTCCCTATATTTATCTAGTGTAGTTCGTGTGTGACGTCGACGGCGCCATTTTAGTTATAACGAGGGTTCATATTTTTGTAATGAGCCCAGCTTGCCCCGATCGAAGTCGTACTAAATGTAGTGTTCGCAGAATACATGTGTTGTTCTTTAATGTCAAAGGTTAAGTAAGAGGAAACTAACAGGTAAAATATAAGTAGAATAGTATAGAATGGACGTTTATTTAACGTATTTTCAAATAAAAACAGCGACACTGTTGTGAAAATTAGCTCTAACGAACCACCGTCTCTCTTGAGAGAGTCGTTAAAACGATTAGTCTGAGATTCAGCCAAGAGAATATTGAAGCAATCTCAGCGCTACCAGCAATATACTGCTATAATACTAATCCGTTTGCCGATCTTGGTAATTATACCAATATTCCCACAAGACCGTTTATTGTTGCGGTTTATCACGGGAATTCAACGGCAGCATGAGATTGTGGGTTGATCATTAACTATGTAATTGATAAAACAATCTCGAAGACAGATTTGATATTTCCTATCATGTTTCTACCCTTATCGGCTTTATCCCAATCTATTTGGGGTCTATGTGGCACGTCTTTTCCCCCGATACATCTCGATATAAAAGCCGTCACCTCAGTATTCACCCCTTTCTAACCATATCATGTTACACACATCCCATCCATCAGTCCTTTGATCTCTCCAGCTATTCATGTTTATACTCAAACCTTCCTTTGTTCTGTGTAGACATTTTCTTTCCTTGAAAAATACACACATCAAAAGTGTCTAGGGATCAAGCATTTTTATGCGGATTTCTTGAGATTGAGATGTGGCTTTGTAATAAATTTATGATTTTATAAATTTATATGGATCCTTTTTGGTGCATTTCATAATTTGAATCAGGAACTGTAAATCAAATTCGAGTAAAAGATGAAAATCAGCTGTAAATATTTTCCCTATAAAAACATACAACGCATTGAAGACATTATTAGTGCTACTGTTTCCCTACTACTGATTAAAACCAACGTTATTATGGAGCGGCGACGTCATTTAAGCAGGGAAGAAATGCTCAGAGCCGTGGGAATGATAGAAGCTGGTTCCCGGCAACGTACTGTGGCTTTAGCTCTGAATACAAGTCAGAGTGTTATCAGTCGACTTTGGACACGTTACCGAAGCACTGGTACCGTGGCTGAGCGCCATGGAGGACGGTATCGCTGCACCACACGGAGACAAGACCGATACATTCAAATCTTAACTCGAAGAGCTCCAACAATAACCGCCATGATGTTAGCCGTGAGGCTTCATCACTCTTCAGGGAACTTAATTAGCGACCAAACAGTCAGAAACCGCTTGCATGAAGTGAACCTTCATTCCCGAAGACCGCTACGGGTACCACCTATAGCAATGCACAATCGTAGGATTCGATATCAATGGGCTCTTGAACACAGAAATTGGGCAGAAGAACAATGGCGTTTCGTGTGCTTTTCTGATGAGTCTCGTTTTGGTATGAGACCGGATACAAGACGTATACGACACTGGAGAACCCCTGGACGCCAACAGCGATTAAAATCCTGCCAGGAAGTCCATCCTTATAGTGGTGGAACCATCATGGTATGGGCGGGTATTTGGATCGGCGGAAGAACTGAGTTGATTTGGATCAGAGGCAACCTCAACGCTCAAATTTATGCTGAGACGATTGTATCAGACTTCATCGTTCCTCTACAAGTGCAAATCGGTCCCTTATTTCAGTTAATGCATGATAATGCACGACCGCACACCGCAAGAGTTGTAAGACAGACTCTCGCCGCAGCTAACATCAATGTCCTGCCCTGGCCTGCTCAGTCGCCAGACTTGAACCCGATTGAGCAGGCATGGGATATGCTACAGAGAAGAGCTCTGCCGAATATGGAGGGTATCCAGTCGCAAGAAGACCTTTTTTTGTTGTTGCAACGAACATGGGCGGCCATTCCACAGCGTGATTTGGATGAACTCATTTTGAGTATGCCAAACCGATGTTCTTGTGTTGTTAGTGTTCGCGGTAGAAACACGGATTATTAATTGTTTAAGTTACCCAATAAAATTTTAAAGAAAACTGTTATTTCAGTCTTTTTTTCGAACTTTAATGTTAGTGGTTCAAATGTCAAAAATCCCTTTATTAAGAAAATGGCAAATTTCTTTATGAATGCAAAGGTGACTTGGTTTATCGTTACTGTGACAAACGATAACACTTTATTTGATGAATCCTTAAAGAACGTTTTAATTAATATCAATCAGGAGAAAAGTTATTGCAAAAATATATGTTGATCCCTAGATACTTTTGATGTGTGTATTATTTTTATATCAGTCGAACAACTTCTATCTATTAAACCAGCAAATGATTAAAGTGTAGTAATTTAATATTGTACCACACATGTTTTATGCATGCAATATAATCTCGTTAGCTAGACTAACCAGTTAACCACGTACCCAATTAAGAATGTATCGTCCCTTGTAAACCCTTGCCAGAAGTTGGGAATTCAACAAATTGCTGCAGTTACTTTATTTAACATCATTTTACAAATGAGGAGTATCTCCGACGAAAATGTGGAGGAAGATTATTATGTATTTTTAGGTCTTATTTATTTCATCTCGTACTTCTATTGGACTCTTCAGCATATCGAGTTCGCATTTCAATTCAAGCACACCGTCGCAGTCGCCGTCAAAAAAGATCTCCCCAGTGACTTTTTCCAATGATAACATTCTAACTTTCTAGAAGTAGTCATCACTATTTTTATTTTATCTACATATTTAATTCAACTCATCCCACTTTCGACTTTAGTTTCTTATTATAAGTTCCTTGATGCGTAAACAAGTGAAAAGTTGCAATAAAGCGTGGTGGTGGCAGACCCCGGCGGCGGCTGCTCCGCGCGGGGGGAGGGTTGCGCGCGTTTATTGATTTTCAGCGCGGCTCCGCGGACGTGCTCCGTCGTCGACTATCTCCGCAAATACTAAGATTACTGCTACCCGCACTTCTGGGACCCGACAATTGTAGCTGAAACACATCTGAACAACTAATCCTGCCATAAATTACCATCGAAAATGTTATTTTAACATCGGAGAAAATGTATTTTTGATTCAAACCCGTAAAGTTCAAGTGTAAGAAAGTAATTTATTGTGTCGCCGACATTGAAGAGGGGGTGGGGTAGAGTCTGTACAGAGCGATAACTGGCAATGACACGAAGCAGATGAGATGCATTAATCACGCGTTCTGACCTCCCCGTGAAGGACAAATCTCGCGCAATATTAGCACATTTTTATAAATCAGAATGTTTGTGGCCACAAAATATAGAATATATTTTCATTACGTTGAAACTAAATTATTTTCCAAAAAGAAGGTTCCTAAAAAACTTGGCAGACCCCTTAAGCTAATCATTGAAAGATTTGGGGAAGGCTTTAACTCGCGCAGTAAACCACGTGACTGAACAATAACTTCTGACTAAGATAAACTGATAAGTTAGCAGTCAGGTGCGTAGCCAGCAGCCAGGCTTTACTATGCGTCTGAGTAAACTTCAAAACAAAGCCATTCATGAAATACGAAGTATCGACCATGTGGTTGCATTACATTCATAGTAAGCACGTGAAGCACCGGCCGTCATTTGTAGATGTATGGCAGCCGATAGCACGAAAGTCTGTATGTCAGTTTAACAAAGGGACGCTTAAGGGTATCGTATTATCCAGTACATAGGTTAGAGATCATCGCTCCTTTTATTCTTTTATGCATTGAGAACTGCAGCCAACTCCAATATACTTGAGAAAAGCAAGCAGATGATAAACTTGCAAACAGCACTTATCGCATGCAATGCAGCTTTGACTGCATCTTGTTTTATAAATACTAAACATGAGGTGAACTGAGCAGGTGCTACGGAAATAACTCTGATATCAGAACTAGTGTTTACAAAGCTAATTGTGGTGATTCATCTACGTCTGCAGCAAGTCGTGTCTGTATACCAACATTATGACGTAACGCTTTGTTGAATGAAGCATATTTCTTAAGTGAGCAAGAACTATGTTAAAGTGCTCAATCACGATTCTCATCAAAGTTAATCAACCGTTATTGAAATCAATTAATTAAGTTGTTTTAATGGATGAAGTTGAAGCGTAAAATGATTTACTATCACTTGCTTCATCTTCAAGGCATGCCCTGTAACCAGGTTTCTTTTTCCTTTAGTCGCCGTTAGTTTTATTCACTAACAACAAAATCTTACATATCGACGATGAAGTGACAAGAACTTCTATCTACCAGAACCTGATTTTACATGATTTTGTGCGACTAGTGTATATTTATACACTAGTCGCACATAGCCCCCTATACCCGCTTCTTAATAAATGTATATTTAATGTATATCCAATTTCAGTATTTTTCATACCTTGCGTTTAAAATAAATAAAACGTTTTTTTCGTTTGCTGTAAAATCATGTTCTGGTAGATAGAGGTTCTTGTCACTTCATCGTCGATATGTTCCATTAATTAAATCAGCTTCTCATGGTGACATTGAACTTGTCAAAGTTCTAGACCCAAATTGAAGGATTCCATCACTTCCGACAAATGTGTCGCAGCACAATAACACTTCGGAAGACGACTATTAAGATAAGTATATGAAACTGACAGGTACTAGGTACCAGGCGGAGACAGTTTAATGAATAAACAGGTAACAATTGTCCCGCAGGCAACCTGTGCACGGTTAACTACAGGCTATCATTAAAATTCAAAGGTCGGTACCGCTTTGCACGCTATGCCCACGTAAACGTTCACTACGGTATTCTATTGTTTTTGTTCATGAGTTTACTCTGCAAGGAAATGTTTATTGTGTGCTTGTTCATAGTTTTATTGAAGGTTATTTCAAATCAGGGTCAGAACTAGAATTCCGAATGCAATATCCTATCTCATTTCCAACTATTGACAGCTCGGACTTTCTGGGACTGCGGCATCGATTTGTCTGAAGCCTTTGTTTGGTTTCAAAGCTGCTCTGAATACGACCTGAGTGACCGGCAATTACATTTAACAGCCCAATTCTGGATAAGTATTCTGTGTATACAAACACGCCCTAACGAGTAACCGCAGTAATTATAACTAACGACAACTCTTAGCTTCGAACCAACGAGGCCCGGAACTATGACGAACGAGGCTATACTTTCACAATATTCTCTATTATACATGTATTTAATGCGTAGTTAGTAATATTTACCTTGACCTTACTTACACCCTTTAATAGACTAGTAGATCATTTAGGAGCTATGCCATGACCTGGAAAGTATTTTCTAATTAAAATCAAATCAAAGCTCCATCAATTCAGATTCGTAGTTGACTGACAAAACTTCTCCCAATTTACGTTCCAGTTTCATTTGTGTCGTTTAGTTAATTTAAGTCTGATTTATTCTTCTGCTATAGTCATCATTGATCAGTTATTAGTATGGTGTGCGTCAAGAGGATACCAGTAATATCAGTGAATTATATCTATTAAGTCACCAATTTATTACTTGCCAGCCTACAGTCGTAATTGTCGCGACAGAAGTGGGTCGTTCTGCCTCGCGTGCCTGCGGGCACATTGCCAACTTGCCGTAACTTGAACGTGGCCCAAGTTCAGCGATTGCAATGTGTCGTTATTTATTAACTTAGTATAAACGTAAGTTTGGAAAACTTTTTCCAACTTCAGAACAACCTGTTCGAATATTTGCTAAAGAATTACAAATTAAATCCAGCTAATCTTGCTTTTAAAAGGCTTTTGTGATTTCGTGCTGCCAAAACTAAGAATAGAACTCCAGTGAGAGCTTTTCGAGTTGCTCATTAACAATGCAGCATTCAGCGGTTTTGGGAGCATTGACTCTACCAGACTGTACAGACTTTAAAGAAACAATTTTCTCGTAGGAAAATGTGATGTGTTAGTTCGGGTAAAACATTCAACATACATACTCACATAGGTACATAATGGCTCTACTCTCTAAGCTAATTAAAAAGTTAAAACGGCTACGTCAATGTTGGAGTTGGGAATTAAAGGGTGAATTTAAAGTTGAATAAATTCGAGCGTAGTTAAATGAGGCAGAACATAAATGTTAAACTTTACGCGAAGGTTGGAAAACAAGGCTGTTTTTTCCAAGTGACTGCTATCCCAAATCCCTGTCTACAAACAATCCTGGCTTAGATGAGGCGGTACGTGTGAGATTGGCTGTCCCCGCCCTTTGTTCGCGCCTCAAGGTCGTGCCACCCGGGGGTGTCCTGCGTTTATATCTACACTTTATACGACATTTACCAACTGTCGCGACGAGGCCTTGCACTAAACCCTCGCTAAAAATAGCTTGATAGCGTTATTCTCTCGCAAGTCTTAAATCTCCTAAATTTTAGATACCATGACGATAAACCTGAAGTCCTTGTATGATTCGTGCTTTGAAATATGTAAATTTTAAGCTTAATTTGAAGGTATTTGAGCAACGGTAATTTTGAACGGCTTTCCTTCCTTGAATTGCAAATTCACGACGAATCCGGGCATTGAACTTCGAAACTCAATGCTTTAGCAATATAATTTCAACAAAGCTCTTTCAGCTGAAGAATAGGTATCTCCTATGTTAATAAGGGCTTATATTGCTCTCATGAATTTTTCAGCTTTCAAAAGTTATTAAATGAATTTTCAACCGCAACGTTGCTAAAGAGGGGCAGATTATGAGCAGTCCCACGGAGCCTGCGGTACTATACATTACCATATAAAGGTAGACGGGTGAGAGCCACGCTGATGTTTTTATGTTACGATAAAACACGCTGGGAATTAACGGCTTGATCTTGTCTAATTAACGTGACTGGGTGGCCCGAATGACACCCCAAGTCTCGTAAATCTCGTAAACTCGTTTATTGCTCACACAGATAGGTTCATTACCTATCTATAAATCGGCCTATTACTTCATATTTATTCGTCATGATCATCCCTCGCCCGTATCGCAAATTTTATCTTAATTGGGTTCTTCTGAAAATGTATCAGATTCGTCGGTAAATCCGGATCTTTGTTTTTGTTAATATTACTCATGTAGTGTTTCTTGCTAATGTAACGTGAGTAAGAGAGGACAAAGAATATCGTCATTTCGGGCGACTAGAACGCCATTTTACATGCATATGATAATCATCTTGGCGAGAGATAATTGTATCGTTATTTCTGCCACGACTGGCTCTCACAAAGGGTGGTCGTTTGAAGTTCAAAGCTAACGTAATATAATCGACGTGTTGGCTAAAGGTCAGATCACACAGCCTCACGTCGACATTTAATTTTAACTACCACGCATCCTTTCCGCTTTTTAGTAATGAAAGTTCAGGTGCACTCGTGTTCTATATTTAGATGAAACATTGTTGGAATTGATTATACACCAGTTATGTTTTTAATATGTTTAGGTCGTCGTCAAGGGGTGTTAACTTAAACTAGAACGTCGTGTAGTGAATTAGGTAACACAGGATGGTTAAGTGCAGACGTAAGGCTATGTGTAAGGTCATTGCAAGGCCAGACTTAATTCTTATTTCTATTTTAGTTAGTAATTTAACCGTGTCTATCTGTTATGTTAAGTTGTAAACAGCGTAAATTGCATACATTAAGTCTTTCAACTACCTTTGTTTTCCGTGAAAATGTATGTTGTATTTTAGAATATAGGCTACTAATGTCTGTAATTACTGGGCTCATTTACTGGATTGACGCTGCCTTTTCATTTAGTATAGTCGATTAATTTTGTGTAAGATATGAAGCTTGTCGTATCTATTCTTTTGGCCGGGCTATCTAACTCCTAGCGATTCTATCATTACATAAAAGGAAAATGCTTAAGCCTTGCATCCCGCGACCTTCACTAAGGCATCTGCCATCACTAATCTGTGCAGCCTGAGAACAATCCCAAGTTCCGCTTTCCGGTTCGCGTCGCAACAATTCTCCGACAGATTTCCGAACAATATGGACCCGATTCCGCCCATTCCCTCTTCGAATAGCTAATTTACTTTGAGAATTCTCCAAAGACTTTGGTTCTTCTGATGACTTCCTAATTTCGAGTTCTGTCACGTCGAGTAAGCCCGGCTTTATGTGCCAACAGACGAAGTTTAAATTAAATTAGCCGCTGCTAAGCCTGATGTTTCTTTAACTTTATATTTGGGCTAAAGCTTGTTGTGTAGACGTAGAAAATTTGGTACGTGATTAGGGATTATTGAGGACGCTCTGGGTTTTACATAATCCTCAATTTTGGTGTCCATAATGATCATGAACGATATTTATGCTCCAAGAAGACTGAAGTTTTATAGAAGCAGAAAGTGTTTTAACAAATACGAATGCGTTGCCGATGATTGAACCCTTTGTCTTCTTACATTTAAAAATAAAAATTAAATACTTAAATATTTCATTACAAAAACACTTTAAAAAATAAGATACAGTAGCACATAACACAACGGGAACACCCAAATACTCCGAAATATTTTATTCCGAATTTCGATATTCCGATTTTCAAAACTCCGAATATCATAATACCTAAAAATTACAATATCTATTATTAAGGCTTCCGTCTTCTTTTGACAAAATTGAATCGCGTTCGGACAGTCGATCGTACGTCAAATTTCGGGCTCCCTTCCCGCAACCCCCCGCATACATCCTGCCTACTGAATTATTATAAAACAATTTTGATGCGGTAAGAACATTGCTCTACTAAGGATTATTTAAAAGGAGTTATAGAAATTGTTGCTTAATAAGTAGTTTTAATATGACTTGGTTTGTAATAATACGAGTATCACACAAGTGTTTTAATAATAATAATAACAATCGTGTTTAACTAATTAAACCTAAAAAAAGGTCAGTGCAGCAGTGATGCTGGCGAAGGAAGAGGCTATCACACAAGTGTTTTAATAATAATAATAACAATCGTGTTTAACTAATTAAACCTAAAAAAAGGTCAGTGCAGCAGTGATGCTGGCGAAGGAAGAGGCTATCACACAAGTGTTTTAATAATAATAATAACAATCGTGTTTAACTAATTAAACCTAAAAAAAGGTCAGTGCAGCAGTGATGCTGGCGAAGGAAGAGGCGGGACGCGTGAGAGAGAGGACAGCGTAAACCTTACATCCCAGCCACAGTGGTAGACGCCCACGGTGACTCGGTCATGGTCATCTCTGGCCATGGTAAGCGCGTAATGGGCGACTCGCTGTCCGACCATGGACCATGTCCGAGTCGACGGCGCTTTGTATACCCTTTGTAAACCGAGAACGTAAAAGGCTATTGAAGAACACCGTGAATTTAAGTCAGTACAAGTCTGACAGTCCCTTCCGCTTAACCTGGGGTGGGAGGACTCATTTGATGATTTTACCATGATAAATAAAATAAATATTTAAAAAAACAAAAAACCCAACTGCGTAAAAAAACTAAAAAGAAAGAAACAAGCCCAGTAGTTTAGAATTGACTCATTCACACTCACAGTCGGGGCCCATTCAAATTATACCAATCAATTCTTCCCAAGGGGCCCCGACTGTGAGTGTGAATGAGTGAATTCTAAACTACTGGGCTTGTTACTTTCTTTTTAGTTTTTTTACGCAGTTGGGTTTTTTGTTTTTTTTTTAATATTTATTTTATTTTACTTTTTTTTAGTTTTTGTTAGCATTTATCAGTCCAAATTAAATTGAAACATATGTTGTATATACATTTTGGTAAACCATTTTTAAAACCTTTGATTTGACACCCCACTTGATAGAGTGTGAGAGATCTTAAAAAAATATTTTTAGTTAGGAACCCTTTGCACGCGAGTTCGACTCGCACTTGGCCAGTTTTATGTACCCAGTGACACTCTCACGTTTAAGACGAATCTAACGACACCTCTCAAGTTAAACTCCATCAAGCCGTTTAGGCTGCAGAGCAACACAAAGAAATATACATATACATACATACACTCGAAAAACATAACCCTCCTGGCGCAGTCGGGTATAAAAAGTCCGGGGCCATGCCCGGGTCGACGGCGCGTTGTGTTCTACGAGCGCCTCAAATAGCGTCAGCATGATGACGGGATCCCCCTCTAGAGGGCTAAAGCCTGCTGGCGTCGCGGTACTTATCTCATTACCGTGACCCCGGAACATGAAAGGGTTATTTGAAGGACACCGTGGATTTTAGTCAGTACAAGTCTGACAGACCCTCCCGCCCTGGCCGGGGTACCACAGTAACATCCAAGGACTGCACTCCTTGTCATAGGCACAGTCCATTACCACCTGGAGACAGAGTAACCAACGCTTTTGTTCATTGCTGGATTTTAATGAAGGAGCAATGTTAGCGAACGTGAATGTGATACAATAACTTGCTATCGTTAAGCAATTTAAAAAACAGGTTCAAACGATTTTCGACCTTATTGACATTTATGCAAAAACCGTATTTTAATGAAGGAGCAATGTTAGCGAACGTGAATGTGAGAAAAAACAAACCAAATTTTAAATGTTAATAAGGTCGAAAATCGCTTGAAGCTGTTTTTTTAACTTGCTATCGTTAAGCAATTTAAAAAACAGGTTCAAACGATTTTCGACCTTACTGACATTTATTCAAAAACCGGATTTTAATGAAGGAGCAATGTTAGCAAACGTGAATGAAAGAAAAAACAAACTAAATTTTAAATGTCAATAAGGTCGAAAATCGCTTGAAGCTGTTTTTTTAACTTGCTATCGTTAAGCAATTAAAAAAACAGGTTCAAACGATTTTCGACCTTACTGACATTTATGCAAAAACCGGATTTTAATGAAGGAGCAATGTTAGCAAACGTGAATGTGAGAAAAAACAAACTAAATTTTTAAATGTCATTAAGGTCGGAATTCGCTCGAACCTGTTTAGTTACTTCTCCATATCTCTGCTATATAGTATAATTATAATGTCCTCAGGACTACAGTCATTATGTTAACTTTATTTCAACAGAATCGGTTCACAACTGAAAATTCTGTAGGAAAATTGACAATTAATTCCTATTTTTCTACCCATATAGGCCGCGTTTAGTTTTGATATTTAAATGGGACCAACTTTCAGATACACTACGTACAACAAAAAAAAAAAATGAATTTTTGAAATTGGACCACGTAAGAAAAAGTAATGAATGGTCATAAATAAAATATATATATAGGTATATACATGTCGAATTGAGAACCTCCTCCTTTTTTTCCGTCGGTTAAAAAATATATTTTAATTTAATCAAGTAGAGCAACCTGAGATGCGTAACTGTGCGTAATCACCGTTAGAGCGAGAGAAGGTGCGAGCGAGAGGGACCAATAAAAATTCGTCGTGGACCCCACGTCCGATCGCTCCGGCCGTCCACCGGCCACTAAGGAATTTCTCTTGCAATTCTCGTTTATAAACACTTTTTGAGAGGTTATTTGAGATATTTTTTATTGTTGAAAAAAAGCGCTTTAGGTACAATTTTTTTTTTGTATTTGCTTTATTGATCTGTCGACATCAAAATAATCTAAATATTACATACCTACGATGCATAGTTCTTATGAAAAAAACTATTTATTGAGAGATAAAATCCGAGAATTTTGATAATATTCTGCCATCTTAATTTAGAAAATGAAAGATATATATAAAAAACTAATCAGCGCAGTTTGAAGACGAGGATATTGCGGTCATTATGCGCTGCTCAGATTTTTAAATTAATTCTTCATTGTCTCAGATTGAGTGCACCAACGTAACTCGAAATGACGTTGGGCAGGAAAGAGCTGATTTGAACGCTTGATTTACCGTATATAATCCACTTAAATCAACTTAAAAAAAATAACTAGCTGTTACTTATATTATGGTTATTTATGTGCAATAATAATATTTCAAGCTATTGCACTATTTTGTTCAAAAATCACAAACAAAGTTACGCAAATAATTCGGCGCGAGTGAATTTTACAAGACCTGAGCCTTAAGAATCTCGAAATTTATTTGACCGAAAGTCGTATGTCCACGGAGCCCCGCGAAGCGGGGCTCCGTTGAACCACCTTAGTGGTGCTATAACTCAGGATGCAATAGCGACCAAAATGTGTCTTGGGGCACCCGAACTCGGACTTTTCGACCTGACAGACCCGAATCGGAATTCTAATAATCGGAATAATGTATTCGGTATTCGTGTTTTTGATGTTTCGGAAAATATATTAAGTCGGTATTTTTTATATTCGGTCTATTGAAATTCGATATTTTGAAAATAGTAATTATAAACGTTAGGAATTTTGAAATTTCGGAATTATTAAAATAGGAATAATGATCCATCGGAGTTGTTATATTAGGAATTTTGAACCATTCGGAATTATGAAAATCGGTATTTTGAAATTCGTATTAATGAATTTCGGAATAAAGTTTTTCGTATTATCGTAGTGTACCCTAACACAACACGGCACATAACATAACGCAAGACACAGAACACGGCCCTATCTACCAGCGGTCAAGGCTGCAAAGAGTATTGGATACTCGTAAAAATGCGGGCCGTATCAAGAAGTTCATACTGCTCTCTGAATCAGGCCCTTGATCCAACTGCTTTACGAGAGCCTCCTTAGGTGTTGGACCCCTTTGATTATTATTATTACTCACAAAGATTTAGCCAAACCATACATTTTACTCCCTGATAGAATTGTGGACATGGCGACTAATTTCAGCGGGGCCTTAGCTTTCGACGTCTAGGAACTTATTGCACAAGTAAACTCGTAGATCATGACATAGAAGTTTTTCTATAGCTAGTATACTAACGCAATCACATGTGTTGTTTCAGAATGCCTGCACCAGTGCCACCCGCCGAAAATGGCGCGCCGCGCAGCGAGCTCGAACAGGTGCAATTGCGTGCCGGACAAGTCACCGATGATGTCAGTATCTTTTTAATTTTATTCTTAATATTCTGGACATAAAATAAGAGGCAGTTTTCAGCACAACCTCCTCACCGTGAATTTTATTATGCGCAAGAGTAGATTTTCATTACCTGTAAGCTCGATTTTCCGGGAGCATTCGCGTGTAATGTAACATTATAGATTCGATTTTGACCATTACATTACAATACTACCTCGATGACTGACGAGGATTCGCGTACATTTAGCATAGATTTGGTACAAGGTGCGCATTGTGATGCTCGATTGTCTTCCGTCACTGATGAAATGTTCGAATCTGTAAAGTGACATTACAGGTGAATGCTCGCGGTGAGGGAGCGCCTCTAGAATAATATACCAACTTCGTCGGCTACATCCCGGTATAGGATGCTTTCATAATGAATCAGATCGGTATGGATTGGTATTGATCGGTTTAGGTATTTGGATGAAGAAACCCGCAAATCTGCCAAGTCTCAACCAGTCTACTATCTATACATATAATAAAACTGTAGAAAAATCGTTTTTGTACATCAAAATAAAATCCAAAAAAAATAGCTAGGGTGTTGAAGGACAACCAACAGAACCCATTTCCAGCATTTTTAGAATTTTTGTCTGTTTGTCGGTTTGTCTGTTTATTTGTGGCTCTATCACGTAAAATGTACGAAGGCAATGTAGATAACCTTTATACACAACGATCGAGCGTAACTTGAGGACTAATTTAGTTTTTGTTTCATTGCAATCGGTTAAGTCTATCAAAAGATATTTGAATTTAAAGTGTTCCAGACCCAGAAGTAAAATTACGGTCAGTTTACACCGAGACGCGCAGTTCAGTAGCGCGATCTAGTTTGGAATACAAAAACTACATACCTATTCAAATATGGTGTGGACTGGAGTGGAGTGGTTTGGAGTGGAGTAGAGTAGAGTAGAGTGTAATGGAATAGAATGGGATGGTTTGGGATGGAATGGAAAGAAAAGGTTTTTATTAGACTCACACTAGAATGGGAATGAGTGGGATGGAGTAGGATGGAGTGGGATGGAGTAGGATGGAGTGGGATGGAGTGGGATAGAATCGGATGGAGTGGGATGGAGTGGGATGGATTAGAATGGAGTGCGATGTAGTGAGATGGAGTGGGATGGAATCGGATGGAGTGGGAAGGATTAGGATAGAGTGGGATGGAGTGGGTTGGAGTGGGATGGAGTGGGTTGGAGTGGGATGGAGTGGGATGGAGTAGGATGGAGTGGGATGGAGTGGGATGTAGTGGGATGGAGTGGGTTGGAGACTTGGAGTGGGATGTAGTGGGTTGGAGTGGGTTGGAGACTTGGAGTGGGATGGAGTAGGACTGAGTGGGATGGAGTGGGATGGAGTAGGATGAAATGGAGTGGGATTGAGTGGGATGGAGTCGAATGGAGTGGGACAGAGTGGGATGGAATGGGATGGAGTCGGATGGAGTGGGATGGAATGGGATGGAGTGGGATGGAGGGGGATGGAGTGGGATGGAATGAGATAGAATGGGTGCTCTAATCCAGTAGCAATTCTTCTGAATCTGAACGACAGAGGGCGTTTATTATAATCACCTCAAATATTCTTGAAAAATAAATTCTAAATACAGGGATTATATGAAAACGATATGATTTATAAAAAACGTGGCGAGAATTAAGCGCTTCGCACTAAAAAATACATTGTTAAATTCCGACATCCACGCGAACGAAGTCGCGGGCACAGCTAGTTCTATATTATATTTGTACCAAAATCCAGCTTTATGGAGGCATCCATAACCACGATTTAGCGTATTTTCCTACTCCTCCGCTATTCAGTTTCAAAGACAGTTAAATTCATTCTCCCAGAACATGTTAAGCTTCTATAGCCGCTATTGATTATGGCTTTCAGGAGTTGCAGTGGTTTGAGAATAGTGGGATTGTCCCAAAGACACGTTTCAGCACATTTCCAAAGAGGCGCAAGTTTCTTCAAAATCAGTAAAAAAAATAAAAGAATTTAAAGAGTTGCTAAACGAATAAGACGCTCAGAAAAATGTTATCCGCGTATAACTTTCCAAGTTCTGATAGTTGGAAACAAGTTTCCTTTGTTCAAACTTATACAATCGTATAAAAGAAAAAGTAAGGGCCTTAAAGTTTCCTATGTTTTTCTGACTTGTAAATAATTGAATTTGTTGTAATGTTTCAGTCGTTGGAGTCCACGCGGCGTATGATGCAACTATGCGAGGAGGTGAGTCGTCGCTTATTTTTAACTAAGTTTTTACTATAAATAAGAGAATTTTACCATCAACTAAACTTCTATATTAAGAATTAATGAAACTAATACAATATATTTTTAATATAAACTGTGTGTATTTAAGTCCTACTACTAATGCTCTAAAACTGTGGAGCTATCTTTTGTATTGGGAGAGATCTGAGTGTGATTTCGAGAATACCTCCCAGAATTAACTAAAATAATTATTATTTATCGTTTCCCCCTTGATACTAGTCTAAATTGTCTTGAATTTGATATGAAAACTTTGGAGTCATTGTTTGTATTCATTCAATTTGTAAAAGTGATTGTTTTTATATCAACTTCATCCATAATTAACTTTCAACTGTGATCTAATAACCTGTGTGTTTAATATTGAATGATCTATTAATTTTCCAAGCGTGCGACAATATGGAAGCTCTATAATCTATTACCAAATAGAAACAATTGAGCCAATAGAACTGTGCGGTCTTGTATATCCGTAGACGCGTTTCAGTTAAAATTAAATTAGTTTCCCCCATAGTTACATTATGTTGAGTTCTGTTGTCGATTATGTGATTATTTGTGATCATCTGTGAGAGAGGTGTTCTCGATGCGAGGGAGTGAGGGGTATAGCGGAAGTGTCTGGATAGCCCCAAGCTCGGTTTGGTCTCTGACGCCCGTCCCACCCCCTAGGGCGCAGCCTCTGCTAACCCTGGCTGTTGTGTTTCGATGTCGCTAAATATTATTTTGTTTTATCTTTTTCTAAATGTGTGTATGTATATCTATTGTAGTTATCCGGCCATAATCCTTTGTTTATTTTATGTTCTACCCTACATTTGAGTATAATATATAATATGTAATCAGTATTATATGTTATTATAACCATACATATATGGGTGTTGCATGATCCGTGCCTTTACTGTGTCCGAAAATGTTAGACTTCTATAGCCCTTTGTGTTGTTCGTAGTGAACTGTACATTTGTGTGATTATATTTACCTCCCCGGGCGAACTGGCCCTCGGCGCTGACAGTTAATTAACTAAATCATATTCTTACAACATTGCCTCCTTAGTTCTAGTCAAAGAGTCGAATTATAAGTTCAAAGCCGAGTGTTTAACCGTCAGCTCCTGTAATTTCGCCCGAATGCTGTTTTAGGTTTCAAAGCATGAAGCCCATCATTGTCCACAATAGAATCCAAGTCCCATATTTAGTTTAAATACTTCTATAAAGTTAGTACCCCTTTTAGTACGTAATTTGAAAGAAATACGTGCGCTTTTGAGTCTGAAATAAACCTAGTCAATCCATTGTGCTTGGGCTTGCTTTCTACTGAGACCCTTATTGTGTTCCACTCGGATCGTCGTGGCAGTCCGCGTCCGAGGCTGACTCACTGTTTCAACGCACTTTCTATTTCTATTTAATTTCCTGTCTGGTAACGATACTTGTACTCTTCATAGATGACATTATTGTTCTCTGTGTTTCTTTATGATTTCTGTAAGTAAACGTTCCAACACCATCTGATCTCGCGAACCTTTGCCTTTCGTATCGTGATCAGTGTATGTTGATGTTCGTTCTTCCTGTTTTAGTTGATCTGTATCTTAGGTCTCTGTTGTAGTGGCTGCTCTCTGTTGTTGACTGTACATCTATTATGTTGTATGATTTTCATGCCTTCTCGAACATTCACATTACTGTCAATATGTGGGCGTGAACACACCCCGTACCTGCCACTTAACTCCAACAAATATATCGAGCTACACCTATTGCTGACTCTCACACAATATACATGAACCTTACCAAAATATCAGTATAACCCACATCACTGTTCCATTATTATTTTGTTACTTTTTATTTCTCAAAACATTTTTAATGTTTTTTGGTTGAAAGTTTTATTATAGAAAGTACCTAATTATTTTCGTGATAATTTGCAAATATAATTTTCACTATTAATTTTATATGCCGAAGTTTATGCGCGAAAAATAACATGATATACGACACTGTACAGACTCAGCATTACTCTCAACAACACAGTTCAACACCGCGGAGGACGCCGTCCGCACTCGTGCGCCCTCCGTAGTCTGGGACACTTGTACATAGTGAGTAGTTGCGAGGCGGCACGGGCGGACTGGGTCCTCCACGACACGACTGCTACATCTGACTGTACAAGAGCCGCGACACGTCGCGTGCCCCCGCCGGGCTCGAACCCACCGTCCACTCACTCTACTGTACCCCTCACAACTAACATGCTCTGTGACTTTTTGTTTCTGCGGCGTAGAGCAAGGAGGCCGGCATTCGTACTCTGGTCGCTCTAGACGACCAGGGAGGTGAGTGATCTGCAAAATTTGCAACACTACATTATTTACAATTTTATCTATTTTATCCTTTTTCGCTAACTTTGTTGAGCATCGTAGGGTTTTCAGCCGACCCGAAGATGGGCTCACCGATGTAGAAGAGTTAAGGGGGTATCGCATTGATTATGTATTTAAAATTACGTCACTGCTATTACAATGCAAAGGTGCGGGCATCCTCTGAGATTACCGTTTACATTGTAAGACTCACACACGGAGATGATCACGGAAAACCCACATCTTTGTATATTTATTCGTTATGTAGATATTATACACCACTTTGCACAACTTAACAACGAGCTCTATCTTCTACGACGTCAGGCAGGCCGAACGATCGACATAACAAACGTATATATTCGGGCGTACCGATACCTTATACATTCTGCATTTCAGATATTGTTCGTACTCGACTCTAAATTAACAACTTTACTGAATTCACATAAACGAATCTAAATGAACGAGCAAAGTAAATTCGAAACGCTTCTCCTCAACGCACGACTCTTGACATCACACAAAAAATCATGAATCATATGAAACTGAGCACAGATGAAACTAAATCTGGTTTTTACTTGCAAGCTTCACTGCATGCATGTCGTTGTGGATCGAGTAGTGTGTGTTAGCGGCGCGCGCGGGCGGCGCGCGGCCCGCAGCGCGTGGCCCGCGTGTTGCCGGTCCGCGCGTGGCCCGCGTGGCCCTCGTGGCCCACATGGCCCGCGTGGCCCACGAGCCGGCCCGCGCGCCGCCCCCCGCCGGCACCCGCACGCACGCGTCGCCTCCGCCACGCCCGTAGCGTCACGCGCCACGCCGCCGCTGCACGCCCGCGCACGCGCCCGTGCGACCGACTCCGGCGCACCGCACCCACCCACCCACACACCCCGATACTCTCTCCTACGATATATTATTTTGATTTGTATTTTATGTATAGAGCGAGGACGCCGGGGGGCAAGCGCTTCATATGTTGAGTCACCAGGGCGGTAAGAGTTAAACTGACACATGGGTAGTCGAAACGTGAGAACGTCTGTGTTTGAATGTGCAGTTAATAAAATTAATCTCTTTGTTTTTCTTTGACGTTTCTCTTAACTAACGACTTATCTCAGATCGATGTTGCGTGTGTATCTATGTTTCGATGGGGATGACCTTGACATATAGTGTAAATAGATAAGCCCGATGGCCGTTCGTTGCTAATTGTCGCAAAAGACTGTTACTCTATCTTTTGCTGAAGATTTAATTTGAATGAGCTGCGCAATCTGTTTAGTTCTTCCGTTGATATTTGATCGAAACGCTTTTTATAGGTATATTTATTTATCTTTCCGAATCTACTGTTCTCTTCCGTAATGTGCGGTACTAACTGAATGCGCGTTGACGATGTCTGTTCGACGTATAGTATGGTATCGCCTCATCCCATGGCTGGCAGCGTGTTCATGTTAGCAGTAGGTCTGTAACTGTTAGCTCGACGTCTGTCTGTCGGCGAGGCCGCCCCTCGCCGCACTACATATTAGTTTGTTCATTTTTCTTCTTCAATAAATCAATACTTTGCTATTTTCACGTTTCATTTAGGAATGGCTTACTGGATACGCTCATTTGCTAAGTTGATTTATTTTGTCCCATGATCACCCGGCGGCGGGCCGGAGTGGCTCGCCGCCTCATGTCCATGTTTTATTTCTGTTTAGTTATCAGTTTGTTTGTGTTGGTTTGAGTTTGCGACGCCCGCGCGGCCAGTGCCACTGTGCGGCGAGCTGCGCGCGCGCCGCTCCCACTCCTCACCGCATCGTTTGGCGAGCTATAGTGACATCATTATTGTGTTGTAGAGTCACGAGGTGGGCATGAAAACCCTGGTCATGCTGGATGAACAGGGCGGTAAGCATCCAGTAGAACATACTATTTTGCATCACTCATAATTTAGTAAAGCTTTTGTCTGAAATGCCAGTTCAGATAATTTATAAAAGTTCGTTGAATGGCAATGACTTGATGACAATAAATATGTTACCATTGAAAATCTGCTAACAGTTTATTAATAACGGATAAAACTGAAGGTAAAACTTGTTTGTCATGATCATAACTAAACCTAGTGAATAAAGTGCATCAAACGATCTCAGCGGCGCCGCAGTGCGGTGCGCGTGCTCAGCACTCACTGCACTGAGCTGGGACCATGAGATTATCTGATTCAGTTAAACCGTATTAATTATTTTATTTAGTTCTTGTCACGCATCCAGCTATGCACGTCTTCTTCAATATTGCTGTTTATTTGCATGATTAGATTTTTATAAAATATTTAGAAACTGTTTTCTAATTGTTAGTCACTACGAGTACGGTAATGTAATCACTTAGTGTCAGCACATACATCATTTTATACAAAGGTAAATGATAATTTCTTGAATTAGTTTTAACCAGATCAAGTGTAAGACATACATTAACAACACTAGCACCACAAAGATTGTTCAGATTAATATTAGATGCTTCAATATTAGCGTTGAGATGTCATAGTAATTGCTGTAGGTTGACAGCTTGCATGGACATAACTAGTTGAATAAAACTCAGCTACTGTTACCGGATACGTGTCTTACACTTAGCGCTGGTTATTGTCGAGAGCGTTGAGAATTTACATTCGAAATTTAAATTCTAAATAAAAAAAAAAGATTCAAAAACATTAAAATCGCGAGTATATGATTGGAAAGAGCTAGGAGCTTGAACACATAACTGCAGTTAAACTGACAAGGGCGGATCTAAAGCGTTTGTTAATGTGTGTGAACAGAGCAATTGGACAGAATCGAGGAGGGAATGGACCAGATCAACGCGGACATGCGCGAGGCAGAGAAGAATCTGTCCGGCATGGAGAAATGTTGCGGCATCTGTGTGCTGCCGTGCAACAAGTGCGTACAACACATTACACGCCAAACTAACGCTTCTGCGCTCGCACATTTAACCACAAAACGGTTTTATGAACCATTTACCATAATCTGATTTTCTTTTTCTTTGCTGATCACTGTAAAACATAAACTCTTATACTCATAAGCTTACTCAACGAGCCATCACGTGGGTTGGATGTTACCATGTTGTTTCTGCGTCGATTTGTGTGGTCTTCCTGCATGTACTGGATTCAGCTGTCATTCTTCGACGTTTGTCGTTTAAAAGGCATACATTAAAGAGTGTTGTGCGTATGTTTCCAGGGGTGCATCGTTCAAGGAGGACGACGGCACGTGGAAGGGGAACGACGACGGCAAGGTGGTCAACAACCAGCCGCAGAGGGTGATGGACGAGCGCAACGGTATAGGACCACAAGCCGGATACATAGGAAGGTGAGCTGATGTCTTCCCAGCTATATGTTCACCCACTGAACGATCGATATCTATCTATGGCCTGAAACTGCTTTAAGAGAATGCCCACACGGATCTATTTTAAAGTTAACTAGCTGGGGTGCGTTTAAATCAATTATCCAGTTTAAATTTATACTGACTTAATGTCAAACACCCCGTTCAAGCACACCGAGACGTGAAAAATTAAACTAACTAAAATTTAATCTGCCCCGTTTACGGTAGTCCGCTGGTATAAGTTTTTACTCAATGGAATAAATTTTTGCGACCTTTTTACCTCGCAAAATTTTATCCTGCTGTCAGATTGACATTAAGTTTTGTTGAATTTTGCTCGATTCGCGCCGTAAAAACGAATATTTTTATTTTAGAGAGTGAATATTATTTGTGGAAAATGGTTTAATTAATATTACACCGGCAAATTGATTATTTGTATAATAAACTGAGCTGTCAATTGAATTTGACAGCTAGCATTGACAGAAACTTATGACTCCGTTCAGCGAACCCTCGCTAGTTTAATTTTTATCCGGCGAAATATAGCCGGCTGATTTAAACGCAGCCCTGAGCAGGCAAACTTCGTACCGCCTCAAAATCACCTTTTAAACCTTCTCTGGACTTCCAAAAACAATTCAACACAAAAATTAGCCAAATCGGTCCAGCCGTTCGCCGCCGGCTGAGCAATCGACTATTGCGTAGTGTGTCGCACCGAGTTTGATTCCCGCACGGAACAAATATTTGTATGATCTACAAGTAGTTGCTCCGAATCTGGGTGTTTGTTTATGTGAGTTTCTATGTTTGTAAACGCACCCACGATACAGGAAGAAACGTTTGTGGGGCAACGTTTTTTTTTTGGTTTCAATAATCACCACCAAAATCTTTCTTATCCAGGATAACAAACGATGCTCGCGAGGATGAGATGGAAGAGAACATGGGCCAGGTGAACACGATGATCGGCAACCTGCGAAACATGGCGCTGGACATGGGCTCCGAGCTGGAGAACCAGAACCGCCAGATCGACCGCATCAACCGCAAGGTAAGGCGTCCAGCCTGAGTGGACGCCACTAGTTGGTTGCTGATAATTTGGGTGGGGTGCACGCGAATTCGTTACAATTTCTGGGCCTTTAAATAAGAAACATGGGTCTTAAAGAACTTGTCATTGTAAAGTGTATGATATTAGTAAGCTACTTTTGAATTACTAGCTGTTGCCAGCGGCTCCGCCCGCTAAAACTCAATAATAATCCCATAAAATCGGGATATAAAGTATCTTATGTGTTACTCCAGATCAGTGGTTTTTGCGTGAAAGAGGAAAAATATCCATCCATCTATCCAAACAAACTTTCACTTTTATGGTATTAGTAGGATGTCTGGAGAAGAGACACAAAAAAAAGTAAATTCCTCTTCTCGTCCATGACTTGTAACACCGTAATGACCTGTAAACCCTGTCTTCTGAAATATAATAAATAAAGCATTGGATACTGGGTTTGTTCTTGGAGATTCTTCAATGATATTTCCACATTTTGGACTTGAAAGCAATGTGTTGAAGGAACTATAGGCACCTGAAATATTTCTTAGAGCAATACCTCCACCGATATTGTTTTTAAGAAAAATAGTTGAACTTGATTGACAAGTAGATGCATGAGAAATATGTTAGGATGCTATAACACACGTGTTCATAAGACAGCCCTGGAGAGAAACTAGATACCTACATGAAAGCGTGTACCACACTGAACCTTATTTCAATGGTATAAAAATCATATTACATTACACGACTCAGTCTTCTGACACAAATGGAACGAGTCACATAAGTCTATGCTATACTTCTATTAGTTATTCTATTCTATTCTGCACAATCGTGTACCATTTTAGAAGACGAATTCGCGTGCACTCTTTATTAATTTTCTTCTCAATAGATTTCTCTACAATCTCTTCTCTTCGAGGCATAAAAGATTCTCTTACGAAAATTTTTACTTCTAATTTATTCTAAAAGAATTTATTAATGTTGTCGTTTTGATTTATTCATAGTGTAAAATTTCACCCAACACTGTCTTCTTGATTAACTCTCACTGACGGATAATCCAAGATGGCGTCTTTAGTGTCAAAATTGGCACTAAAGCCGCCATTTTGGGTTCATAAAAGCAACGCCCCCGTCAATGTCATTCAAGTGTTAAAATATTCGTGTCACACTGTAGTTATTCTAAATGAAATGCCATAAAAAGATATCAAAAATATAAATGTAATGCCCAAAATTGAGAGTAACAAGACTATCAGTCAGTTGGGTAAAACTTTCCACAGTGAGACGCAGTAAAATTTCCCTCGAAAAAATTTCACTGCGCCTCACACAACTCATGAACATTTTCACCATCTAAATGTTTGTGCCTGTCACGTTAGCCGTGGAAGTGCGACTAGTTGTCTTCTGTGTCTATGAACTATCTTCTGGCTTATTGGCATCCAAAGTTCCGGTCACTCGCTTATCTGGCAATAAAAAAACCACTTTCTTTCCTGAGTTCACTCGACGCATGTCCTTCATACTTCGTAGAGTATATGATTAGTAATTGGTTGTTGTGAAATTGAATGATTTTCTCTTCGTCTTCCTGATGATGTTCAAGACTATGACACACATCCCACACGACCATTGTGTTAATGTTACTAGTTGTCACTCCATCAAGACTAACATACTCGATTAGACTGCATAACTAACACATCATTGACATCAAATGCTAACGAAACATTGTTTTTGTTTCAAAAGACAGCGACTAAAGGCCTCTTGAATGCACACACTTGAATGTTTTACTGTTACTATTTAAAGATTCCAATGTTATTTCGATGTAAAGAAGAATGGGTAAAACTGTGTAAAATTATCTGCATTCCAAAATTATAGTAGGAAAACGGAATGCTTGGCACAGACGCATACCTTTTTTATTTTTATAAAGCATTTCGAACACAAATGGTATAGTAAAGATTTAACACTAAATAATACCAACTTAAATCCGTAACTAAGGTTGCTCATTCTTCTTCAATCGAATCTGTGTAACTGGCCCAAATCACATACCAGAAAATACAAACCAAAAAGTCGCTGTGAATTGAAAAACTAGCAGAAACAAACCGCGTGTTCTAATCTTAGGGCGAATCGAACGAAACGAGGATAACTCTGGCGAACCAACGCGCGCACGAGCTCCTCAAGTAAAGGACGACGGACACACCGACACCACACACACACACACACACGGTCTCGTGGTCGACGGGCACACGCCCACGTCCCCGGTTGCAGATACACTACTACCTATTCCGTAGACATTTTTTATTCTTATGTTGTAATGTCTTATGGTGCCACCTAGTTTCTAAAAGTTCGATTCTATTTTCAAATTTCATGTCAGCTTTTGTGATTGGCTGAGGAAAATATCGATAGACAATCAAATAAGTTTTTATGACATTTGATAATAGATTCAAAATAAAGACTTTTAATAACTGAGGATTTGAGATTTAATATATTTATATCTTATTTAGTTGCGGATATTTGAGACTATTAGGTTATCCTATATAATTTATTATGTTAGGTGAATTAATTATAAGTTAAATAAATAATGGATCTGCAACCGGCAAATAAAAAAAAACATTTAAAAATCAAATATTTTGCTTAGTGTCTCACTTCTATCTCGAGATACATTTATCCAAGTGTAATAAAAATAAATATTTAACATGTTATCCTAGTATGCTACTGTATCAAGTGATCACTTGTTCGTTTATTCACTCTCCTGTAACTTACTGCTTTTTGACGTTCAAGTTTTAAGTACGTGTTGTTGAAATGTTCAGAATTAAGTACCTACACAATGTAGTTTTGTTTGGGGTTCACAAGTTGCGGAAATGTTATATGTGTTTAAGGAAACATCATTAATAAAATCATGGAATATGCTGAGTCTCTCCTATTTAAAAACGGTGCATTCTGAATTAAGAAGACGCTACTATGTAGTAGGACTGACTTTCAAGTCTGAATAAAAGTTCTGTCAATATGGACGAATTGGGAATAAGACAAATAAGAGCATGAGACGAGTTAATAAAATGACCAGATGCATAAAGTATTGGTGAATGTGACTTAATCTCGTGTTACAGAACGTCGCACAATACTCGACCATTACTTAAAACTTATTTCAAGTAATTTTATTGGTTGAAAGTAGTTTTAAGTAACTCTTGAGTCTTGAGGGAAGTTCTGTAATACGGGTCTTAAGAATAGAGTCAAAATAATGTGATGAATGGCCAATCCGTATACTCGCACCCCTTACAAATCTACATATTTTTAATAATAGTTTTCAGTGCTCATTTCATGCAGTAGAACATGTTGAAAGTTACAAAATTATACTTAATCGTATTTACGCCATCGTCTCGTATACTTAATATTATAATATTACTACACAGTATAAACAGTTAAGCGGTTGAAGCGTGAGATTTATTATTTTGAGAAAATGCATTTACCCCTTGTTAACAGTCATGTAGTGTTAATGTTATTGCTAGGAACGTTACAATGTCGCTTGTCGCAGACTTAAACATTCATATTTATAATATTAATTGATTTATATAACTTGCGATGTACCACAAGAGATCTAAAGGAATATATTTAAAGGAAATTGTTATTTATTCCTATGATACGGGATCAAATCTCATAAAAATCTTTTTTTAATTGGCTATTTTATCTTTCAAAATTTCACGTTATTTCCACATACTTCCTATTCACAATATTTGATACAGTCGGAGACAAAACTTATAGTTTATAATAATAATTTTCAGTATATTTCCTTGCATATTAGTCAAAATACATTACGAGCAGTCGAAGTTCTTGAGAATAGGCTATCTCGTAAGAGGGGACGAATAAAAGGACTTATGAATGACAGTGATGAGGTGATATGTGATAATAGTTTCAATTTAAGTGTTTAGAGTTTAGCCAGTCACATGTCTTCGAAGAAACTTAACTGTATCTGAAGAGCATCAGATCTCATCTTTGATTTCTAGTACTTTTCATAGGAGCATTTATGTTATTGCAAATCAAAAATCTCAAAAATAAAATATCCTAACAGCTCAAATATTTAGTGAATTCGTGCATTAGTGACTTATTTAGTTAAATCAAATATTGAAAAACCTAACATTTCAAGTACATAGCTTTTACATATCTGTGCAATAACAAACATATCTGCTTCTATGAAATAGTATAAAAGACGCTACCTAAATAATATAACTTAGTATTACAATGTAGTTATCTTAACTTAGCGATAAACTATAATAATTTATTAACTAGTACTTTTTATTTATTTTATGAGAAAATAAATCATTTCATTTACAAAGTGATTTTAAGTTATTTAATTTCCCTTTATCATTTATTTTATGACTTTAGTCAGATATTTATTATTTAACTTCATTTTGATGTTAAAATTTAATGAATATAATAATATTCAAATACCTAATTTGAAAATTAAATAAAGGTAAAACTTAAGGATTGATGAGTTGTAAGTTGCTGCAGTATACTTTAAGTAATGAAACTATATTTATAAAGTATCTATCATAATATGTGAAATAAATATATTTAAGTAATATTTAACGGAATATGGACGGTGGAAATTTGAAATGCTGTAAGAGACATTAGCGCTATTGGATTTACAACATTCATATCAGCGCAGAAAGTTGGAAATCCAACAACTCCCTGTCTCTTATATTAATTCTTTCTTCCACTATCGTTATATCATAATAATTATATATTTCATAAATAAAAAATCGGAGAGCAAAAGCATCTTTCTCTAGGGAAATCGAAGTCAGGTAAAGATTACAAAAATACAGTTTATAAAAATAAATGATAACTGTATAAAATGCATTCCCCACGAGACTGCACACCCACACAAACAGACTAGACACACACGTCGCTGAAGACCGTGAGTATACTTTTATATAACACAGCACTTTTATAAAGCGGAGCACAGCTTGCACTCTAAGCGATTGAGCACTATAAATTGGCTTTTGTGTCACTAATAATTTTAACGCTATGGCGTTGCCGCTTCAAGCCAAAAATCGCTGAAAGATAAAAAAGCGGGGTTAAAATCGTATCGTATGTAGCAGCACATTTGATAAGCAAATAAATTGTAAAAAGTATTATACGGCTTTGCTTTGGCTTTACTTTTGTGTAAAATAAGAAAGTACTACTACAGCTTGACATAAAAATGTAGAAAACCGGAAGTCGCCACTGTCTTCGCGCTACCAGCACTTTGAATGATTTTATTTTATTTTTTTTCACTTATTACGTTAGTTTTATGGCACAATAATAAATCTAACAAACCTGCGGTCTTTGTTTACATCAAATATCAAAGATTTTAAAACGCTGTCAGAAATAAAAATTTTAGTTCCGTTTCAATCCGTTCTGGCCAAGCTGTACGTACTACTGTGTTACTAATCTATGGTCGATATAGTTATAAAAAACGTGGGAAAATAAAAAATAAGTGTGCCGTTACATGTGAACACAATTTCGTGCTCGATAGTTTGCCTTGCTGCAAAATGTCTTCCTCTTGTATTTGTAAAATAACTTTCCTATTTTTTTTGTTTCTTTTTCCTCAAACCCATTCTCTCTCTCGATTTTGTTTATTCCATCTGTTTAACAAGTCTTCTTATGTTTATTTTTATCTTTATTTTATTTTTGGAGTTGTGACTTTATGTCGTCGAGTTAAATAAACGGACATCCCTCGAGATGTGAACAAGCGGCGCAAGAATTCGCTGAATATTTTTACTCAGTGTAGATTAGATGTGGACGAGGCGATAGTGTAACCGGCTTCAGAATCTAGCGGGGCGCGATCATCTTGATAGGCTTGAGCTGGATGAAGTTGTACGCGCCCTAAAGAAAATTATATCGATAAAATCGTCAGGTTCTTATGGAATACCGCCACACATTTTTAGGGAACTTGGTACAATTTTGGAAAATTTTGAGGTAAAATTCTATTGGGGGGAATACGGGATATCCAAATCTATTTATCTTGAGTATGGTCGGATATAATGAACTGAGGGTCAGAAAGCAGCTCACACTAGTGGTTTATGTCAAGATAATTAGAACTACGCTAGTCGTGACAGACGGGTATTTATGACGTCATCGTCAGTCGCAGCTAACTTACTGCGAGAGGCGTCGCTGACCAGCGCGCTCCGCACTCTCAATCTCATTGCTAATGTCATTGATATATTCTGTTGCTCGGGTCAATTTACAAAAACACCTACCTATAGAATTTTCTATGGTAAAAAACTGTGCTATTATATCGCATTGGGTCTAGACTGAAGGGATATTTATTTGTATGTTTTAAGGGAATAAATACATAAATAAATGTCGCAACTCTTATGGTTTGGTTTTTGTCCTGTTTATGTTTAATCCATTTACCAATATACTACCATCACTTTTATCCTAAATTTACTTTAACACTTTAAACCTTATTGCTAACAAGATAATATGTATATTTGTGTGACAGTGTACTTGTGTAAATGTGAGATTACAAAGAGGTCTGTTTGTAGGGTGAGAGCAACGAGACACGCATAGCGGTGGCCAATCAGCGCGCCGGCAAACTCCTTAAGTCTTAAGCACCATTCACTTGACTAATGCCACTAAAATGACGCTTACCAAACATTTTATGTATATATTTATTACACACACAGTATATATAAACATATAGAATAATAGAAGCTTATTTTTCCCCTCAATTAAAAGAAACTAAAAAAAAATATGTTATTCAGAATGCAATATAATAGACATCGAATTTGCATAGCTTTTTAACAGAATTTTGGAAAGCGTCATTTTAAGACTCCCAAATCGTTATGTATGTGGTAAGTACAGTTGTATTATTCGCGTTTAGAATTTAAAAAATCGCAATAATTTGATTTATTATGTCGTTATTGTGTACGAGGCTTGCGGACAACCTGACTGACTCGTTCCTAGTCAAATTGTCGAGTATTTTACTAAATGTTATCGTGTCCTAATAATTATATCGTTAACTGTACTTACCTGACTCTGTTCATTTGAACGTTGAGATTGCCATTAACTATTTATTTATTCCTGCCTAATTTTTAAGTTATTTTGCATTCACAGTGAAATCTACCATTTGAGATTGTATTTGCATATGGCAATACCGAAGTCAAACATCGTAGAATTCAATTATCTTAAAAAATTAATGCTTCAATTAATAATATCTTATTCCTAAAAATAATATCGTTGGTACTGTTTTATGTAAATGCAATCTTGTTAAAAATTATTCATTTGCAGATAATAAGTAATTATAATTTTAGCAATGTGCCAAATTTTGTTCACTTAATACGTCATGACACCATTTGAATTTACAATGGTTAACACACTCATATCATTGTCACAATTAAATAAAAGGCCTCGATGCCTATACGCCTCGCCTGTAGAATTAAAAAAAAAAAAAAAAAACAACAATCACAATTATTTTTTCTATTACAAAAATGCACTTACTAGATAAAAAAATATTTTCAGATGACTTTGAACGGCGTTAACAGCCAAAATTATGCTCTTTCATGAATTTAACATACGTAATGAAATTGCACAGATCTTGAAGCACACAATAACTTTTTTATGAAAGAAATATTTTCGTATTCATTTGCACTCATCATTAAATTAATATAGGGCTCGCAATGTGGATAGCGAGTTGGCGGTGTAGACTTCGAAGCTCAAATTAAATTACATTAATTTTTTCGCCATTTAATGGCGCTGTGACGTCACAATTTACACATGTGTATTTCAGGATAAAACCTCTTTAATGAGTAAACAAAATACTTACCTATCAGCAAGTCTTCGACTAAAATAAACATTAGTGAGATTTTTAAAACTAAATATTATGTAGTATTTATGATATTTGTTGAGATTTAGGTATCTTTTAATTATGTAATTGATACCCGTTTTCACTAACACTGAACGACTTTAAAATTAATGCCTAAGTGAAATAGGATGTATTGGATTTTCAACTTTCGGTCTTAAAAGGTAAAGTTGAAATTTCAACGTCAAAATGGTTTAGTGTTAGTGGTGACTTAGCGTTTATTTATTTTATCGTGCATTAGAATTGTATCCAATGTACTGCTTCTATTAATTTATTAGATTAAGATAACGGTGCCTGAATTCGTAGTTTACGTTAGTTATCTTATTTCGTACGTTTGTCAGTGTTGCATTTAGTATTAATTAAGTTACAGATGTTTTGAATCTTATTATTTATTTTCTATGTTGTCATTCCGTAGATCGGATAAGCCAGTTATGATGTAAGCGCTTATTTAACGTGGATGTCGCGTTATCAGATAGATAGGTAGTGGGAAGATTATCAAATGACCCAGTGTGTGAAATGTCACCCAGCTTCTGAAAGCCTAATCTGCCCCCTAAGCAAGTGATAAGTAATAACGCTCTGTAGTCTTTACTAAATTTTCAACTTAATTCTTTAGGACATAAGGTTGAATATCCATCAAAGATTACACAGCGTTATCCTACGTTCGTGTCGTAGTCTTTAATAGATTTTCGACTTTGATGTCTAAAAAATTAAGCTGAAAATCTATTTAACACTACAGGCAGGAGGGCAGTATATCTGCTGTCAAATCTGTAAGTGTTGTGATTGGTTGCCCACAGTAGTAATAACCAATTAAATTACTTTAGGTAAGATTTGACAACAGAGACCACTCGGTTTTTGGAATCTAATTATTGACACGTCCAAAATAAATGCAAGTCAAAGTTGATAAGTCAGTTATCAAATGACAGAGCTTGACTATTTGCAAGTAATATTTGTGATGATTTTGGTTCCAAAAACCGGCCACTTTCAGAAACCGGGTAGGTAGAAAATTAACATTATATAATTGAATAGCGTTGTAATGTGATTACAGAATAATACAATAGTCTGTGAGAACGATATCGTATAGTTAAATATTCAAAACTTTATTATTACTTAAAGTGTATTGTTGTAAGTATGACGAATAAAATGTACCGGCCTTAGGAGTAATGTGTAGGAATGTTAAAGGCAGCGGCTTGACAAATTATTATATACTCGTACCAGTTAGCGTTAAGAGTTTTCGAAAATTTCTCTATGTCTTTTTCTCTCAATCATATTAGTTTCTAAGGATATACGCGTGCCATCGGTATGCGGACATTTATCTAACTAAGAACATCATATTTTAATAAAGAAATATTTTAACAGTGTTGTCTCGTAACTTTTGAGCTGTGAAACTTTCGTCTGTCGTTTTCTGACGTCGATACTAGCGCCCTCTGCGTGTGACGAGACGTCACACGCCGCAGTGTCGATGACATGACGTGACGGCGTGTGCGCAGCCTCGTAGATTGTTTTGTAACAGCTATTCAATTTAACCAATAGATGTGTAAATTTACCGCCTGCGTAATCTGTATAATGATTTTAATCAGCCTAAAATATTAACTATTTAGGATAAAAATAATTATATCTATTTTCTTTAAGAATAGATAATGGATAGTATAAACTGTTAATTTCTAATTACATTATTGATTTGTTAAATTACAAATGACTTGTATTATTTCTCCTTCCTTACCTTACCAACACAAATAGAATTACACACACATTTTAATAAAATTTATTGATAGTCAAAATATTTATTTACAACACTTAAAACATAAACTAAGGAACTAACTGGACCGCATCATTTAAACAAATCTTTCGGCCACAAATAACCGATAGCTAAATACTTCGCAATGACTAGTTATCTTCTACGACGACAAAATGGCCACGTGTTCCTTATTTTCACAGTAAATAACGCTCAGATATGAGATCAGCGTGAAAAGTAGTCAAAACGATCAGTCTAGACAGAAACGTGACTCATTCTGAATAATTTACCTACACCATTATTACAGGTGACGTTTTGTAGAAGATATTATAATTAATATTTATTGTACTTCACAATTACTGATATTTTTTTGTGATCCCATGTCGTTCCAGTCACTATTTCTGCTCTCATTCTTCAGCCACTGTAAAATAGACAAAAAAAAATTGTTAATCATTAAATTGACAAAGTTGCCTAAGAGGTAACTAGTTACAAACTATAATATAATATTCACTATAAAGTTAGATCAATAGGTATAATGTCTAATTTTATTAATGCTAGTCAATTTTATTAAGAACAATTTCACAAAATTATTTAAAAAAAGGAAAAATGTAACTCTTCTACTACTTATTTTTGAGAGCAGTGGTGGCCCAGTGGTATCGGTCCCGACTTACGAGTTGTAGGTCGTGGGTTCGAACCCCGCCAGGCGCATTACTTTGTGTAATTTATTTCCTCACCACTGCTCTCAAAACGGTGAAGGAAAACATCGTGAGGAAACTGGCATGTCCTAGAACCAAAAAAAATTCGAAGACATGTGACATCTACCAACCCGCACTGGGCCCGCGTGGTGGATTATGGCCCACTCCCTCTCACAGAGAGGAGGCCTGTGTCCCAGCAGTGGGAACATTATAGGCTGATGATGATGATGACTACTTATTTACGTTTGACAGTCACGGGCAGCCAAAGCGAATTTTTGTATGTTACGTATTTCTACCCTTTTTAGGGTTCCGTAGTCAACAAGGAACCCTTATAGTTTCGCCATGTCCGTCCGTCCGTCCGTCTGTCCGCAGTTTAGCTCAGAGACGCCCAGTACTAGAAAGCTGTAATTTGGTGTCATCATCATCATCAGCCTATAATGTTCCCACTGCTGGGACACAGGCCTCCTCTCTTGTGAGAGGGAGTGGGCCATAATCCACCACGCGGGCCCAGTGCGGGTTGGCAGATGTCACATGTCTTCGAATTTTTGGTTCTAGGACATGCCGGTTTCCTCACGATGTTTTCCTTCACCGTTTTGAGAGCAGTGGTGATGAAACAAATTACACAAAGTAATGCGCCTGGCGGGGTTCGAACCCACGACCTACAACTTGTAAGTCGGGACCGATACCACTGGGCCACCACTGCTCTAAATTTGGTGTAAATATACGGATTTGTTGTGCCGAAAAGGTGGTAAAATAAAATCTAGTAAAATATTTTTTTTTAGGGTACCTCTTGTACACGTAAAGTGGGGATGTTTTTTTTATTGCTCGCGTACCCCTTAGTGTGGGGTATCATTAAATAGGTCTTTAAAAAATATTGATAGTTTCCATTAACAATTTTTTGATAAAAAGATTCGTTTGTGAAATATTAAGCTTTAAAGTGCTAATTTTTGCTCGACTCGAGTGTCCCCCCCCTCTACCAGCTAAACGGTTATGTTTGGGGGTGTGAAAAAATTCACAATAGTAGTATATATAACGAAGTTTGAAGGAAAATTATCATGACTAAGTAGGCTTTACAAGTTTACGAGTAATAGTCGACCAACTTATAAAACGTACTTGGATAGCATATTTTCCTAAACAAAATGTATCGCAGAACATGTTCTTCATTTGCAAATGTAAGTTTGTAAACTTTATTTTTACAGCTATAATAGGTGGGTATGTTTTGGGGATAGGTATGTTTTTATTGTCAACTATTTTTAACTAACTTCAAAAAAAGGAGGAGGTTCTCAATTCGTCGTAATCTTTTTTTTTATGTATTTTCCCCGACTTCTCAAAGACGCCTGGACCGATTTTGAAAATTCTTCTTTTTAAAATTAAATTCAGCGAATCAGTTTAATTAGTTCGCATAAGTATTTTGATGGGCAACTACGGAACCCTACACTGTGCGTGGCCCGACACGCACTTGGCCGGTTTTTGTTTTCATTTTTTTTTATTTTTTTGACCCTTGTTCCTTATGGAAAATTGTCGTATTTGTTGATCTAAAATACACCCAGTGTTAAGCAGGATAGAGATTTTATATAGAATCATCTAAATCATTAAGAGAAGAAGTTCTTTGTGTACACTTAAGATTACATTTTATATGCCCACACAGTACAATGAGAATGAGTTTAAAAATAAACCGATATAAACTAAAACTGAAAAATTTAACTGCAGGTTGATTCTCTCCTGGAATATCGATTGCAAATTTCGGATACACCATCAGCCTATATGTTCCCACCGTTGGGACCATTATAGGCTCCTCCATGTAAGAGGGATAGTGGGCCATCATCCACCACACGGGCCATGTGCGAGTTGATAAATGTCACATTCGAATTTTTGGCTCTAGGACATGCCGGTTTCTTCACGGTGTTCTCAAGGGGAATTCACCCCTTGAAAACAGTGGCTACGAAAAATTACCCAAAATATTGCGCCTGTGGCAAACAAGGGCCAATTTTTGCTTCAAAAACTTTTAGTCTACCAGTAAAAGGTATCTCGTCTATCAATTTACCATAAAAAAAATACAACTTACAAAGCTCAACGATGAGCTCCAAAATGACCATGACAATGAAGCCGAGCAGCGCGCATACGAACGTCAGCAGACCACTGGTGCCTTTCCACACCTCGAAGAACACCACGTACACTAGAGTTCCACACGCCAGACCCTGGAAAATAACAACATTTGAGGTTTAACTGTTCGTCTAGAAATGTTCAGGTAAGTAGGTACGAGTAGTACTTGCAACCAGCGTACGTTTAGTAGTTAGTTTAGGGTAGCCTGAGGTGGCGTTATATGTAAGTAATAGATTTTGGCGATAAGGTTTGGTGTTACGCGCTGCACCGTGGATTTTAGCCAGTATAAGTCTGATAGTCCCTCCCGCCCTGCCCTGGGTGGGAGGACTCATTTGATGATTACCACGCAAAAAAAAGGCCCATTTTACATTCACACCGAGACGCCACGATACTGGAAATGTGTATCTTTTCGTGTAGTAGGTTCTTAAATAAAGTTAGATTTTGAGTCGCTATAAAAAATAAGCGGGGTCAAGTCATCGTCATCGGTGAAAAGTGTTTCTTTAAAGTTTTGAACCTCTCTATTGAAAGGTGCGCGCAGCGTAGCGTCTCGGTGTGTATTGACCCTAAAATGACTTCGTGCAACCTTGATGCCATGCCCGATAATACCTATCTAAAAATGATAGACATGACACCTAATAAATCATTAATTACTTGTAATCATGTTTTATGACGTACCTAGTTAATAATTGCAATTTAATTGTTTTGGCGCAACAGTAGGTAGAGTGCTTTGTCAGATTATCGGCGATACTAAAATGTTTAAGCTTTAATTCTAAGTACCTATGACGAAGACATCTAGATTCCACAATCTGACAAGTCAAGGAAGAATGACAGATGACCAAAAATGATTTTAAATAATTGATGCTATGCAATTAGGGTTTCATTATCTATAATTCACCAGCGTAATTAGGTGAGACGATTACGATTTAAATTGCATAGCAGGTTTTTTGTAAGTACCTACAAACCAGTTGCCTAATTACAGATACTAAGTACCAAACCGGTTAGATTAATTGTCGCAAAAAACATGAATAGCTTCGAATTTTAAACAATGTGACTGGATATGATTATATGAATTATTTTTCATTCAAGAATACTTTGAAAAGGGTCTTCAATTAAAAAAAAAATCCATAAATAAAATTCCAGGTGTAATACAGCGCGCCCTGAAACGTAAAGGGCAAAATATGAAGGAGCAGGCTTGACAGATCCTTTTGTTCCACTCTGGGTGGGAGGCAGCAGCGAAGCTACCTAACATGCCGATTCCTATCGGGTTTACTTTCAAAATATAGCAATATTAGTATCAATGATTTTCATTTATCATTAAAAAATTATTTAATTTATTTATTATTTATTATATATTATATATATATTAAATAATAATTTTTAAATATTTATTTATTATTTAAAAATTATTATTTACGAAGCTACATTACTTGTGAAAATAACAATCAAAGAAGAACACTCTAAAACTAAAACTAACAATCAAAGAAATAATAAACAATTTCAACTCCCGCTAAACAGAAAGGTTTGTAAGCCGCAAGGCAAATCAGGAATCCCGATCATAGTTCCTCTTGTAGCGATCGTGAGCTTGACGCTACATAACACCGCTGAATTAAGGACGCTGGAAAGCCGAATGTCTCCGGCTTATGATAAGGATAGAGATATGAAATGCATACGCCAGAACGGGATGGAATGATACTGGACTTCGTAATTCGTTTAGATAGTTTTATTTGGAAGACAGATTCACATTAGTTTTGACCCGCTTATTTTTTTATAGTTTTGAATAATTATATTGTTTTCAACTGTCCATTTGCCTTTGATTTTGTATTATTTTTGAAATTGATAAGTTTTGCGTAGTTAGCGCAGTAAAAACATGGTTCGTTCAGTTCAATGATAATGTTTGGTATTAAACAGTGTTATGTTAGTTAGAAGTTTTCAACTAGATGGCGTTGTGCAATTACGTCACGTTTTTGAATCGCGGTGTTAAGATCTGTAGGCGATTAGTATATGTTTTTGTGAACATAGAATTTTTGGAGTTAGGAATTTTAATAAAGTTCAATGTATGATTGTAATAATTGGATAACCGACTACAGAAAAGGTGGACAAGGTTACTCACTCAATTCGTCCGTATCCATTGGATGATACGGAATACGGACGAAGTATCCATAAATATTACAATGTTTTTGTTCTTTGTTCGCGGGATAACTTCGTCGTAGCTATGAACCGATTTTGATGATTCTTTTTTTGTTGGAAAGAAAATATTTAAAAGGTGGTCCCATGTAAAGAAAATCAGGGTTTGATGATAGAAGACCAGGGGAGAAATCGAGTGGAACTTTCAAAAATCTTAGGGGCGACTAGTGTGTTTGTAAGTTTTTTTCATTAAGTATCTATACATATAATAAAATAGTAGGAAAGTCAAAACTGTACATTGAATATTTTTTTAAAAGAATACTTGGGGTGTGATCTACAATCGATACCGAAGCCAAAAATATAGTTTTTAGAATTTTTGTCTGTTTGTCTGTTTGTCTGTTTGTCTGTATGTATGTCCGGGATAAACTCAAAAAGTACTGGACGGATTTGAATGATTTTTTTTTGTTGTATAGGTATTAAGTCTGGCCAACACATAGGCTATAATTTATCTTGGAAACTTGAACACCTGGTGCAGAACCGCAACGGACCAGCTAAACTATAAGAGATACAAAAATGGTGCGGTAGCAAAAATTGTTCCACCTGATGAGCACTCTCTGTTGACGTATAAAAATTGAAGATCTGGAACACCTGTTGTGGAACTCCAAGAGCCCAGCTACACTATAACATGTAAAGGAATGACGTCTTAGCAAAGTTGTTCAACCTGATGAGCAGTCTCCGTTGACGTATAAAAATTGAAGATCTGGAACACCTGATGTGGAACACCAAAAGCCCGGCTACACTATAACATATAAAGGAATGACGTCCTAGCAAAGTTGTTCAGCCTGATGAGCTGTCTCTGTTGACGTATAAAAATTGACAATCTTGAACACCTGATGTGGAACACCAAGAGCCCAGCTACACTATAACATATATAGGAATGACGTCTTAGCAAGAGTTGATCAGCCTGATGAGCACTCTCTGTTGACGTATAAAAATTGAAGATCTGGAACACCTGTTGTGGAACACCAAGAGCCCAGCTACACTATAACAAATACAGAAATGACGTCTTTGCAAAGTTGATCAGCCTGACGAGCACTTCTGTTTACATATAAAAATTGAAGATCTGGAACACCTGATGTGGAACACCAAGAGCTCAGCTACACTATAACAAATACAGGAATGACGTCTTTGCAAAGTTGTTCAGCCTGACGAGCACTCTCTGTTGACATACCTACAAAAATTGAAGATCTCTGGAACACCTGATGTGGAACACCAAAAGCCCATCTAAACTATAGCATATATGTAAAGGAATGAAGTCTTAGCAAGAGTTGCTCAGCCTGATGAGCACTCTCTGTTGACGTATAAAAATTGAAGAACTGGAACATCTGATGTGGAACACCAAGAGCCCAGCTACACAATAACATATGTAGGAATGACGTCTTTGCAAAGTTATTCAGCCTGATGAGCACTCTCTGTTGACATATAAAAATTAAAGATCTGGAACACATAATGTGGAACACCAAAAGCCCAGCTAAACTATAACATATATAGGAATGACGTCTTAGCAAGAGTTGTTCAGCCTGATGAGCACTCTCTGTTGACGTATAAAAATTGAAGATCTGGAACACCTGTTGTGGAACTCCAAGAGCCCAGCTACACTATAACATAAAAAGGAATGACGTCTTAGCAAAGTTGTTCAGCCTGATGAGCAGTCTCTGTTGCACGTCACTAACAAAGTAAGATGCGTATTTTTTTTTTTTGTTTTTTTGTTGTTTAAAGTCCCATTTGACTAAGACAACACTGCAACACTCAACGTGTTCGTAGTCATGAAACTGTGACAAAGCAAAGGTGTTTCAGGATTATAATGTAGTCGTCTTCCCCTGGAGGCGACGGCCCTCCATCGCGTCTATCGAGGCGCATCGCCAGGAGAATGATCATCTCATCCGCACGCAAAATACGCGCATATGACGTGGAGTTGCGGATACCAGCCCGCTATACAATACAATCGCCAGGATGAATTCCCGGAAAGAGCTCCGGCGTGATCACAGGGCAATATTGAGAGAGCGACTGTCGCAACCGAGTTCCGGGCACGCCCCAACCGCGGCGGTAAGACCCCTCTTTAAGGAGTAGCTGGATAGGCGTCACGGCGTCCCGCCTGACCTACCACATGACGTAGGTCCTCACCGGACACGAAAGTTTCGGGAGGTAGCTGTGTCTGATAGGGAAAGAAGAATCGCCTGGGTGTCACCACTGCGTGGACACGGTGGAGCATACGATGCAGGACTACCCGCTTGGGCAGAGCAGCGCCGTGTCCTCACTACGACGATAATCGGTGACCTCGTGCTTAGTGTTGGTCGAGGCCATGCTGCGGGGCGAAACAGAATGGGAAGCAGTCGCCTCCTTCTGCGAAGCAGTCATGCTAGCGAAGGAGGAGGCGGGACGCATGAGGGAGAGGACAATGTCCACCTCCAGCCCAGCCGCAGCGGTAGACGTCGATGGCGACAGACGTCGCTACACGATCTCCAGCCACTGTAGGCGCGGCCATGCGGGCGGCGAGTAAGAGTGCACGTTATGTTCCACGTGATGTATTACCACGCTAAAAAAATGTAATCGTCTGAATGTACCATGTCGAACAAAAAAGCCGTCGAGGCCGTGGACAGAACACTTTGAGACATTCGCCATGATGATAGACCCATGGACAATATCAAGGTAGGTACTGTTCTCTGTAAAATTCCGGCAGACACTGCCCGTTGTAAGAAGAATTGATAAGTTACGTATTCCCGGAGTCCTGTCAAGTATAACACTTCAGGAAAACTCTTGGCTATGTGATCGTGCGATACTAAAAAAATGACCGAACCGCTGCAATAAATGAAAACATATTAGCCGAAATTGTTGGGAATGATGTGGTTTACACATCATACAATAACGTCGTCAATTAGGATGATGACTACCTACTCGAGATTTTAAATTCATCAACTGCTCGAGCTCATAAAATAACCTAAAAGTAATAATAATGCTTCTAAGAAATCTAACTCCACCAAAATTGTGCAATGGAACGCGACCAATAGTTACTGCATTACGGTGCGTACAGTACAGACTATATAACATAACATGTTATATAACATTGTTATTTCATTTTTCATGGTAACATTCTACATAGAGTTGTAGTGTTTTATAACACATGTTATATAACATGTTACATGGTCTGTACGCACCTTTACACTGAAATTTAAGCGAAGCTGAAATTCTCACCGGATGTGGCTCAGGGGAAACTGCATTGATACCGTGAATACCACTCATTTCCAACAATTTCCCTTTCCAGTTCAAACTCACACAATTCCCGGTAGCCGCTTACTTCGCGATGACCATAAAATATAAGTCCCAAGGACAGACCCTGAAGGAAGCTGATGTCGACCTAAGGTCCAACTGTTTTTCCCACGGCCAACTACACGGATAACAACACATGCTCGCCTGTCAGTAATGCTGACCACCTTTTTATTTTAACACCAGAGGGAAAAACTACCAATGTCGTATATAAAGTGTTGTGTCTGGAAGTTTTCATTTCATTTGCTTTAAAGTTTGTTATAGATTCTTTAACAAACTTTAAAGTGGGACATCAGGTACCCTCACTTTCTCAACAAAATAAAAAAGAGAATATTAGTTTAGGTGCCTTAAAACCAAATACAATGCGGACGAAGTCGCGGGCAACAGCTAGTTTCAAATAAAGGTCTGGAGTATAATATCTTGATGATGGAGCCGAGAGACAGTTGAGAGAACTCCTCAACGATTCACAGCAGCTACCTTGTGTTTGAGCTTGATTAATTTGTATTGATGAGAACTTTTCACCTAGACGGGTTGCAACTGTCATTAGGGGTCTGATGACGAAAACGAAGAACAGTTCAGGGAACTCCTGAACGGTTTATAGCAGCTATCTTGTATTTGGACTTAATTCATTCATAGTGATGAGAACTTTGCACCTTTATGGATTATATTATTCGATGCCTTCCGATACCTGCCATTTGTTCCCATAAAAATTAATTTAGTTTGGTTAAGTAGTTTTTATTTTATGTCCATTTTTAGCTTATTATGTAAGTACATGGGCGATGTTATAACCGGTGCTACGGATATTACAATTCTAGTGCCCCAAATTGTTGTTGAATATTTAAAGTAAAAAGGCTAAGATTAGCCCAAAGTTATAGTTACTAGAATTCACGTTTTGGTCCGGGTTCCCCTTCAAAATTTTTTACCCTACGCCACTGGTGGGAGGACTCATTTAATGATTTACCACCACAACAAAAAAAGGTGCAAAGTACTTATAAATTATCTCGCAATTGACCTAGTTATACTACTTTCATTAGGTACAGTTCATTTCTAGATCACCACCATTGTTTTGATGTCTATTACAGCAGCTGGCACGCAATTTCAGAAATGTCCTCGTTATCATTGTTCAGCAACAGATCAAATTAGATTACCTTAGAACCTTAAAAGCGTGTAAACCGGACGATATTTCAAATACTCTTTAAGTCCTTTTTTATAAACGACAGAACCGATTTTAGTGAAACTTAAGGCGGTTTATTCTTTTTAGATCTTCTCGGTATAATTTCCTTTTCACCTCACACGCTCGGAAAGATTCTATTTCTCATTCAAAATCTGAGCGCAAAACTCCATTTTGTGCTCTAGAGCACAAAGTGTTGTTTAAAATTCGAACACGTCTTGTATTCAATTGTTTTCTACATTGACAGGCGAGCCACCCCACTGCATTTCCTCGCTAAGTGAGGTGAAAAGTTGTGTGTTGCACTCGGCAGCAAAGTTTTTCTGCGTCTCGTACCTTTGAAAACTTCGCATCGCTCAGGATTCTATATTTGAACCGCTCGTTTCTCTCGCGGTTCAATCTTAGAATCCTTCGCTCGCTCAGTTTTCAATTCAAGTAGATACCTACTCGCGCCAAAAATCAACTTTGCAGCCTTGCATAACAAATAACTATTCCTGATATAAACATGTGAAACTGAGCTTCTTTATTGTTTGTTACGCTTTCACAACTAAACAAAGAAAACACCCGAGATTAATGAGACCCTAAGGGTAAGGCCGTAAACGAGCGTAATTTTGTCGCAGAATTTCGGTCGCTTACGATAGAAAAAGTCGCGACGCAAAATGAGTAAATCTGCAACGTTCCAGAACACGAAATTCGCCGACTCCCGCACGACTCACAAAATTACACTCGTTTGGCCTCACCCTTATGATTGTAATGGGAGACTGGCGAGGCCGTGGCCCAAAAACTAGTCAACCAAATAAAAAATCGAGTAGGTACACACCTGCAAGATGACAGAGTAGACACCAGCATCAACAGCTCCTCCGCCGCCCACCAGCAAGATACCAATACCGATACCAAGCGCCGACATGAAGGAGAACGTGAAGATGTACACGATGGACAACCATCGCTTGGTACCGGACGCCAGAAGCTCCACTCCGATGCAGAAGGAGATGATGTATTTGTGAGCTGAGACGGCTCCGAACATGTACCTAGGGACAAGGGATATAAATGATTAATTGTGGATTATATGGTTAGCACAGTGCACTGCGTGTGTCGAAGGTTCGATTCCTATTCCTTCCATTCTTCTGCAAAGAGATCTACGCTTTGGAATGGGCATCCTACAGTACTTTCACAATTATTAAGTCTTGTGACTGGGACTGTTGTACTTTTGTTTTTTTTTTGTCTTTTGACAATTCAAAAGTGCCTGTAACTGACTTACTTGAAATAAAAGATTTGATTTTGCAAGGAACAAAATATTTTGAGAACGTGCACGACATCAGCGCCACCTAGCGTTCGCAACTTTAAGGGCTTTGACCGTTCTAATTGAAATCAGATTCTTTAACAAATCACTTGGTTTTGGATTCCAAGGCGATTCATTGGCACAAAACAAAATTAAATAAGCATAGGCAAACTGTATTCTTTAAGAAAAATATCAATTAAAGGATTAAAATTAGGGTTATGGTGTTATTCACTTGTTCTCTTCACGGTAGCTAACCATCTGCATTGTTCATCTTTCCAAGAACCGCTTGGGAATCAATAAAACTTAAATTTACTATTTCTGCTAGTATTCTTGCAGTTTACAACACAACAACTTTTTTTTTCCAGCGGAATAATGCGATTATAAAAAATTACGTACAGACGAAAGAGCAGAATGTTCTCTGAGACAGAGCCGTCTTATTTCGACTGCTCCCCAACACCTACCGATAAAGAAACTACGATATCTTGTCAGATATTCATTGAAATCAAATGATGTCAAGGACAATTTTGTTCAAAATTAAATACTTGTAATGATTAACGCATTTGTTTGGATATGGATTAATATTATGTTCATTAAAACATTGTCGCAAGAAATGTTTTAATTAAAAACCATTTGATTTCCATAAAAAAGGTTATGATGAGTTAACCTTAAAAGATAGACATATTATGCTAGTGTCGCGGACTTTATTTTAGAACGTTTCATGAGGAACAATTCCGTCATACCTACATCATTTTTGCGTAATAAAAACCGTTTACGCAGCGTACGCAAGGGAAGCTCTCAAGAACAATTTCCCGATTTGACAACATTTTTCATTGCTGCCCTGCTCCTATCGGTCATAGCGTGATGCTAAATAGGCTATAGCCTTCCTCGATAAATTAACTATCTAAAACAAAAAGAATTATTCAATTCGAACCAGAAGTTTCTGAGATTAGCGCGTTTTTAGCAGTTGGCAAAACTGAATGTCCTCTGAGATAATCCCACATTAGTTCTACTATTCGCCACCATGAGCGCTGCAATCGAATAGTCCTACTCCCAACCGCCGTCGTGCACGTTCCCCTTAATAGCTTACCGCTAGTTGTTTTAGGTCTAGCCGTTTATGTAAGTACTTATGTGAGCTAAAGGATTATTTTGTAAACGAAGAGAAATTCTTAGATTGGGACAAATTTTGTTTTGACCTTATTCATAGAAATAAAATTCAAAGTATTTTTTAAATATAAGCTTTAGGTACTATTATATATTCTGTGATATAAGTAAATGTTGCGGCCCGCTGTAACTTGGTTTTGAGACTTTGAGGCCCTTGCCTTTAAAGGTTGCTGACCGCTGTCTTACGTGATTGTTGTCAAATACCTTTTTGTCATTGTATTTGTACGTGACACCATAAACCTTGCATATTAAATGTGAATTCTGATTGTCATTACGGCGATTAATATAATAATCAATAATAAAGATAAACAATATGATTACGAATGCTAAACAACCGGTAGATTCCCGCCAATTCCCAAATACTCATAAACAAGTAAGTAATTATTATTTATAACACATTTGCTCGTAAAAGGTCTCTTACTGCACCTATTTCAGTATCGTAATGTATCTTATTACGCACTAGTGCGTAATGGTAAAGTAAAACGCACTAGTGCGGTAATGGTAAAGTAAAACGCACGGTTTATCAAGATGCTCCGTCTAAAACGAACGGTACTTTTTTAAATCTTAGCAAAGAGTTTTTATGTCAGAAAAGCGGTCATCATTTTATTATTAAAATTAAATTTGGGAGATGAAATATAATTAATAAACATTTTATTCTTTAATTTAATTAATTTTGACAATTAATTACTACCATTTATCTGTAATAAAACCACAAAAGAATTAATTTACTTTATCAGTAATACTGGCTGTTTTTTGTGCCTTTGCCATAAACAAAAGATGCTGGTGCGCGCGCATCGCTAATTTGTGAAAAAGTAAAAATTATTCCGCTTGCTTTTCCTTTTCGATGTAATGATTTTATTTATTTACTCACAAATGTGTTATAAAACGTCGTATGACATACGTGCGGTTTGATAATTACAGCTTCTGCTTTCTTATAGCACTCGCCTTACGGCTCGTCCTACCAATATCGCCTCAGCTGTAATGATCAACTTACCGCACTTATATCATAATGTACTATTATAACACATTTGCTCGTAAAAGGTCTCTTACTGCACCTATTTCAGTATCGTAATGTATCTTATTACGCACTTGTGCGTAATGGTAAAGTAAAACGCACTAGTGCGGTAATGGTAAAGTAAATCGCACGGTTTATCAAGATGCTCCGTCTAAAACGAACGGTACTTTTTTAAATCTTACCAAAGAGTTTTTATGTCAGAAAAGCGGTCAACATTTTACTATTAAAATTAAATTTGGGAGATGAAATATAATAAATAAACATTTTATTCTTTAGTTTAATTAATTTTGACAATTAATTACAACCATTTATCTGTAATAAAACCACAAAAGAATTAATTTACTTTATTAGTAATACTGGCTGTTTTTTGTGCCTTTGCCATAAACAAAAGATGCTGGTGCGCGCGCATCGCTAATTTATGAAAAAGTAAAAATTATTCCGCTTGCTTTTCCTTTTCGATGTAATGATTTTATTTATTTACTCACAAATGTGTTATAAAACGTCGTATGACATACGTGCGGTTTGATAATTACAGCCTCTGCTTTCTTATAGCACTCGCCTTACGGCTTGTGCTACCAATATCGCCTCTGCTGTAATGATCAACTTACCGCACTTATATCATAATGTACTATTACAACATGGCTTAATCCGAACATTGATAGCAAGCCCTTAATATTTTATCAGCTAGAAAATCCAGCGCATGACCCATGAGATAACAGTATTTTACCTATAAAAATCAAAGATAACACTGTATTACTACCTACTGTATTTATAAATTAGTCTATACTTATAATGACTAATTTATGTAATAAGATAATTCATTTCTAATATTTTTTGTCAATCCTATTATTATCGGACCAATTAGATTTTTCAGACCTTATCTATGCTGTTTAAATTTTTCAGACCATAAGCTTATTAAATTAGTAGGTATCGACTTAGAGACTAGCTTCTGCCAGCGACTTCGTACGCGGATCCTGTTGCTTATGCCAGCGACAATGGGGTCGTCAAAATCGAAGATCTGAAACGTCTGATGTCGAATTCTTAGAGCCTAGGGACGGGAAAACAACGGGACGCGCATGACGATTCCAGACGTTTCAGATCTTTCATTTTTGTAAGTCAACAGGAAATGCCCATCAGACTAAATAACTCTTGCTAAGATGTTATTCATATCTTATAGTGTAGCTGGGCTCTTGGAATTCCACATCAGTTGTTCCAGATCTCAATTTTCATACCTACGTCAACAGAGAGTGCTCATTAGGCTGAACAACTCTTGCTAAGACGTCATTCCTATATATGTTATAGTGTAGCTGGGCTCTTGGAGTTTCACATCAGGTGTTCCAAATCTTCAGTTTTTATACGACAACAGGGAGTGCTCATCAGGCTGAACAACTCTTGCTAAGACGTTATGACTGTATACCTATGTACCTAATAGTGTAGCTGGCCTCTTGGAGTTCCACATCAGGTGTTCCATATCTTCAAATTTATTTTCTCAGCAGAAAATGCTCATCACGCGGAACAATTTTTGCTATGGCGCTATTTTTGTATCTCTTATAGTTTAACTGATCTATTGCAGTTCTACATAAGGTGTTCAAGTTTCCAAGATAAATTATAGCCTATATGTTGCCTAGACATAATAGCTATACAACAAAAAAAAAATCAAATCCGTCCAGTAGTTCCGAAGATAAGCGTGTATGGAGTAACTTCTGCCGTTTTCCTAACATTTCCCTTCACTGCGCTGCTCTTATTGATTGTAGCGTGATGAAAAGTATACTATAACCAGCGCAGGAGTATGAAAAATAATTGTACCAAGTTTCGTCAAAATCCGTCGAGTAGTTTTTGTTTCTATAACGGTTATACAGACAGACAGACAGACAGACAATAATTTTATTAATTGCATTTTTGGCATCAGTATCGATCCCTAATCACCCCCTGATAGTTATTTTGGAAATATATTTCATGTACAGAATTGACCTCTCTACAGATTTATTATAAGTACCTATATAGAATAGATAGATAGAAGATAGATAGATTGGAATGTTGGAGGAGTAATGAGAAATTATAAATGCATCGAAGTTATCACAATTAGGGCAATAATTATCGTGTCACTAAATACCGGTATTTTTATCAAAATTAGCAATCAAATCAATTGGGCAATAGATACAGGCAACATTATGAACAAAATTATCTAATTTTATCGAAAAACATTTTTTAAGCCATATAATCTATTAATCTGACACAAACGCTATACGTACGTAATTTAACATGATTGATTACCTAATTATTATTGAAGATATACAAAGAGAATAATAAACAAATAATTTAAAAACAAACAAAATAAAAATGTACTTACTTGTTATACACCCTTTTTTAGTACCGTAACTGTAGCTAATCTGTAAGTATGGAATGGGTTTCTCTAATAATTTCACCTTTTCCCAAAATGGTCCCATTGGAATGGGAAGTGACATCTCAAAAGGAGAATCCTTGTAGGTATCAATCAATCAATCAACTCAGCCCACAAGCGAACCGGTCCCATCAGTGTATTATTTTTAGTGACCGACCGAAATTTCGGTTTCGGTTTCGGCCGGTTTCGGCCAAAAAATCTAGTTTCGGCCTTAGTTTCGGTTTCGGCCAAAATATAGCCGAAACTTTCGGCTCTGCCGAAACTCAAGTGTTCGTGCATTTTCGTGCCTCGTTCGGTTAAATTCGTAGCTAACACGTGCTTGCTCGCCGGCGGGGCCCCGGCTCAGTTCGCCTCCGTCCATTTAATCTTGAATTGAGGTTATGTTTTTGAGTTTACTGCCAAGAGTAAGTCCTGTATATTCATGTCAGAATCAAATTTGTTACGAGTACGTTAATGAATAAAGAACTTATCAATCGTCAAGGTAATGACTGTATTCGAAATACAAGTTAACTGTTTCTTCATTGAAATAATGCTATTTATTTATTTCTTATTTTAACTCGAGTAATTTCGTATTGCTGAGTATAGTGCGATTGTTGAGACTTCAAATCCAGTGAAACATTGAAAACAATGAATTTTTATAATTTAGAATAGATTATGTATGGCTCAGTAAAAGTTAATAGCATAGAAAAAAAAAGCAATTTCATAAAAATCTGCTATTTCCATTAGTTTGCCGTTTACCATTACTTTCTTTTCGCTTTTCCAAAATTTCGATAAAAATTCAGCAGTTTCGATTCCCGGTCCGGATTATTGATTTTTCTAAAATCCAATGATGCACTTTTAGTTATCGTTAAAATCGGTCTCCAGACTCATTCAACGTTTTTCGATATTCCTTATAGTTAAGGAAATTCACCCTGTATTTATGATAATTTTTTTCATGTGTTATAAATGTAAAAAAAAAACATTAAATTTCAGAAAATAATCGAAATTTTAAATGTGTTAAAAAGTTTCGGTTTCGGTTTCGGTTTCGGCCGAAACTGAGAGCAAGGCCGAAAGTTCGGTTTCGGTTTCGGTTTCGGCTGAAAAATCAGTTTCGGTCGGACACTAATTATTTTACCTCGTAAAACACTTGAGTTTCCACCAACTAAGAGTCGAGCGAAAATAACCTACTCAGCGGATAAAAAAACGACCAAACTCTATTTGGGTAAAACGCAAACCTATTTTTGAAAGGATGTCCGTGCCACCTAACCATTTCCCGCACATCACCCCTTCGGCAATCGGGTTTACCGCAGTCACACTGCTGGACATAATTATAGGCCTCTCCCAGAGACTGTAACACACAAATTCACAACCCCCTGTACACTTCAATAAAATAGGAGGAGGAGAAAAGCTTTTAGGAGGAGCTAACTTGAAGGAAGCAAATGAGTAGATAACATTAATGTTCTTATCTGCCTTTGTAGACAAAAGTACCTACTTGTCAACGTATCGAAGAGCTTTAACTCATTATGTAGGAAATTCTCAACTTAAGTGTAGGTATACTTTGTCACGTATTTATTTATCTAGTGGATAAATATCTCTAGAAGATAATTATGAAATAAACTAATAATTGTCAGAAGACATAGACCCCAAAACAATGTTTTTTTTCTGTGCGTTTGTGCGTGGTTATCTTAGAAATGGCTTGGCCGATTTGGGTAGAGACTGGGTTATCAGCTTATCGAAATTAAAAAAAAAATGTTAGAAGATTATGACAAATTCTTGCATGATTTAGGTTGACTCATTCTTGCATGATTTATCTACTATGTGACGATAACAGTGAACACGGCAATGACCTCCAACTGTCAATAATAGTGACTTAAAAAAACTTTTAGTAAAAAAGACTGTCTTTTTTTTTCTTACAGTGGTAAAATCATCAAATGAGTCCTCCCACCCAGGGCAGAGTGGGAGGGACTTTCAGACTCGTACTGACTATAATCCACGGTGTCCTTCAATAGCCCTTTACGTTCCGGGGTTACGGAAACTGTCTGCAAATTATTTTTTAATAACGTAGTATTTTAATCGTTATTAGCTAAAGTTAGTGTTATTTTCATGTGTTTATTTATGAGGGTGAGTTTTAGAAAAGCGTGCGTGATGTCACAATATTCGTACAAATCCTACCGCTATCATGACTTCACCGTTATAAAATTGCCGCCGTTAGTATTGTACCAGTAGGCCTAATCAAGACGTTAAGTTGATAAACAGATACACCCAATCCATCACGTAACATCCTGAAGTTGATAAGCTATCGATTTTCCCAACAGTTCTAATATTTAAATATGATGTCTATAATCAAACCCTTCAAATAGGCGCACGCTATCGTTGCCGGCTTGATTATGACAGGTGTCGCCATGTCGTAATTTCAATAACTACTGGTACCTAAATAAAACATCTTTAGATAAAATTTACGTGACTTCGAACAGCAGGAAAATGAAAGGCTGAGTACCGATTGTTTTTTAGGGTTCTGTAAGAAAAAGGGTTTGCCCTTATTCTTATTTTATTAAGACTTCGCTGTCCGTCAATCTGTCAGTCTGTCCGTCTCTCAACAGGCTGTATCTCATTTATATATTTAATTTTTTTGTGCATAAAGTTTAATATATATAATTAAACTTTATGCACAAAAAACATGTACAAAGGCGGACTTAATGCCTTGGGCATTATCTCCCAGTCTACCTTAGGGTGATGCAGAGACAAAGACAAAATAGGTGCAACATACAAGACACTTACATAATAAGGAAATGAATATAAATTAGTACATAATCATAAACAATACAAACATAATACATACACACAATATCTACATACATACAATACATACATACGTACACAGTTTATAGAAATAAAGGAGACTAACAACCAGTTAATTTAGAGATGAATCTGCCAGCTTCTTAGTAATTATACTCACGAGCTCATCACGATTCTTGAGATACCTACAACCCGATGTTGATGATAGTTAGACAATGGAAATTTTCACAGATGATGTATTTCTTTTGCCGCTATAACAAATATACTAAAAAAAACAGAATAAAATAAATATTTAAGGGGGCTCCCATACCACAGACATGTTTTTTTTTTATGCCGTTTTTGCAGGTTAAGGTACAGAACCCGTTTTCGCAATTTTTTTTCTACTATCGATTTATTTCCATGACGATGAATAAACTATTTGTTCGTCTTGTCACTTGTCACATCCATGCTAATAAATCTTTTAGTAAATACACCACAAAGTACTTATCGTACCGCAACGAAAATGGCACGTATTTTTCAAGAAAATGAACAGGAAAAATTTTGTTTGTTTGTATTTTTAATTTGTTACTACCTTATCGGTTGTTGCTACTGATAGGACTGATAGTGATATTGTAATATCCGTGTCACTGGGGTATTAAACGTTTCTTGATGGAAGATAACAGTTCAATTAAGTAAGAATTTAAATGATCTTTAAGAAGACAAGGACCGTTTATGTAGATAATTAATGCTTAGGTACCTACTATTTCAATTTAAAATCTCTGTTCATCAGAAACTTAATAAATACGGAACCAAAAAGCAAAGCTGCAGACATTCTTTAATCTAAGGCTGCAGCTTAATTTCGTATTAGAGTAACAGCAAATGCTGATGCAAGGCGAAACGTGAGGGCGCGGGGCGGAACAGCCCGATGCATTTCAAATTGTCGCTGATAAAACATTATTCTGCTTTGGCCACTTGCTATAATATATCTATTTTTAAAACTTTGCTCCACACTACGAATTTCTCCTGTATAAACAAACATAGAAACTCACATACTCAAACACCCAGACCCGGAAGAAAATACTTGCAGATCATACGGATATTTGTTCAGTTCGGGGATCAAACCATCATCATAATAAAATGCCAGAAGAGTCATTGAACTCATGAACTGTCAAAATTGAATGCGAGTGAGATACGCAATTACACCGGTAACTTCTTGACCTTACCAATCAATACATAATTAATTGAGGAGATGTCCTTTTGCAATGGGTTAAGGCAACGACGATATATTACTAGACTCCTAATAAAAGACGACCGATGTCTGTCAACACATTAGGCAAAAAAATCTTATATCCGTCTCATTTCGACCACTCCTGTGAGCCGTAAACATACGTTGAGACAGAACAGACCTTGAGTTAGCCAATCACAACGCAGTACCCCGTACCCCTCGCTTACGTAGTACCTCAGCGGTTTGACAGAATAGTTTTTGTTCCTTAGATCGTGCATGCGGAGTCTAGTATTATAATCGTCGTTGGGTTAAGGTTAGCAATCTAATATTTTATAGCGGTGGTATAAGTAGGCAATCTTTGGAACTTTGATGATACAATTTACTTACATTTTATTTTGTACTAGCTCCCTACGAGTTACGCTTTGGAGTTAGGATGCCATAGGGTATAAATGATAATGATGCATTTCATGCGAGCTAACACAATTTTTAATTTAGTACTTACCACACGTTTCCAACTGAACGTTCCAACCCAACAGCTAGACCTTCAAACAGCTCATGGATCGACAAGGCCAGCACAATGAGCAGACCTCTCAAAGCCGACGCCACAGAATCTTCATCAGGCAACGCAAGGTGATGATGACCTCCATTCTTATCCTCAACCTCAGGACGCTTCGTTTCTGGTTCAACGGCAGCTTCAATAGAAGCTCCTGACAAGGAACTCCTCAGCCTGAATGGATTTGCAAAGGAGTTGTTCCTCTTTTTGCTTTGACGGCTGTTGATGTACAGGTGCACCAGCTCCTCTACCAAATAGATCATGAAGAAGCCGGCGCACATGATGAGCCCCGCCAAGAAGAGTGGGATCTCGGCTAGATCGCCTTTTTCTGGAAATAAGAAATAGGAAATTATTAAGCCTTGCGTTTGACGAAGTGTATCGGTGAAATCACATGGTTTTGTCAAAAACCCCCTCCCGCCCTGCCCGGGGTTGGAGGACTCATTTGATGATTTCGCCACGTAAAAAAAAAAAAAAAAATTCTTGGTTTACTAGGACCCCTTTCATACTGCAGTGTGTCGCCGGTCGCGTGCCACGCTGCAGTGTAAAAAAAACGAGGGCGCAGGCTGAGACCCGCACCCCGCGCCCGGCGCGGAATAGACTTAAGACGGCCCTGTTTAGACTGTGCGTTTTCTGTCAATTAAATGAAAAGGTAATACCTTCTTAATTAGGTTTTTGATCTGTAGTATCTTTCCTGTCGTATAGTTATTTCGTAAAATGGTATTGAAGTGTGTAACGAAACCAGGGAAGCACGCGCTATTTAATTTGACCAACTCAGCGCGCGGTCGTAGTGTTGGCCGTTTAAAACTTTAAATATGGTAGAAACTCTTGCCGAGATCTGTCTTTGGATTTGGATTTGAATTAAGTATCACTTACCGAGGCCTGTCTTAAAATTTTTGGATGGGTGAACCAAGTTAAGCGGTGAGTTGTCAGATGTTACAATATAATATATACCCATTTAATGTGTATAAATGTAATTTTTTTACTCAGAAGTTGAGAACAAATTCTATTATTTATTTATTTTTACTCCAGACAGGCGTGTATGATTTTGAGATGTCCCAGCCTCAGAAAGTCCTTGTTCTTTGTACCTATTGTAAGTACGCGTATGCATAAAATGTGGGTGCACAGTTAATGTGAGATACATCGGCCCTGACTTACATTTCGCCACCAATTTGCTACTGAGATTACCTACTTATGCACTTTATATAAGTAGAAAACATAAAACGCATTCAGTGCCAGAAGGCATTGATGACTTTGTTTCTTATTTCTTTGACTTTTTTTCTCTTTTTCGACAAATATGTATTTACTTACGAAATACTGGGGTTTATGGATTCTGTTCTTATTTCTGTTTACAGTATGTTCTTAGATTAATCTCATCTTTTTCCTTGATGGTTTACATAGCAGTTAATTTTGGATCATTAATTATTTATGCATTTAATTAATTATCTGCCTATAACGGTTGACGCAGTGGCCGAGCTGACTGCTGCACTGCTTGTCGCGGGTTTGATTCCCTACGGACCAAATATTTACTGCCTTTTCCAAATCTGTCGGGGTAAATTTTCAGTGTAACCGTAAGCTGCTGAATCCATTATTATATATTTTAACATGGAGCTACTAACTGACTACACACTTTCGACATCAGCCCAGGTAAGTGGGGTAAAACTCGTTGTCAAATATTCAGGTCACTGACTTCCGGTAATAACGGTCCTACCCTGCTATCTTCTATCTATGTATAAAAAAATCAATGCCACTTTTCGTTGTAATTTTATAACTCAAGAACGGGCTCACTTATCCAAACCAATGTTTAGGGTTTGTTCGGACTATTTAGTAGATGGTTTATGTGAAGTTTGCACAAAATCGAGCAGCTCTTCATTTAACACATTTTTTGTAACAAATTATGTACCTAGTATTAGTAGTGTAGTAGTATTGATTATGTGGCGCTACGAAGTGGCGGGGTCAGCTAGTTCTCTATAAAACTCTCATCCCTGGAATCTACAATGTTCTCTTCGACGAATCGGCTTTGAAATCGTCACAAGGCAAAAATAAAATAAAATAAAATAAAGGCGGTGTTGCCAATCAGTAATCAATCAGTCAAAAATATCTATTGTTTTTATCGCTTGATTTATTGATAGAGATAAATGTAATCGTTAGGTATTAGAACAATGTTAGAACACATTTTTAGATTTATTGTTAGACTTAATAATGAGTAAGTACTTACGTGTTATCATAGGTTAGATAAAAGTATGTCTGGAGATTGTCAAATCTAATACCTAAGTGAGATTTGTATTGCTACAAAAGTATCGGCTTAGTTTTTAACGTCCATACTGCTCCAAAAACTGTATACCTAGGTACTCTGGATAGAACTTAAGTCAATACTAACAGCACTGAGCGTAGGGTCGAAGTAGTACTTAAGAGGCATTTTAGGTCAATGAATATTTAATTGGCCATTTATAGTTTCTTTTGAAAACAGACTGCATGGGAGGGCGAATAAAAAACGTCTAAAAAAAGAAAAGCTACTGCTGGGCCATGAAGTTGAAAAATAAGTCACGATTTGTTTGGGGCAGAAAGTAAAAATCTTTTTTGTTGGAAAGGGTATACTTCCCGAAATCGAACCGAATCGGACGAGCACTTTTTGAAAAATCAACAAAAACCTTAAAGTTTTCAACATTGTCTGCATCGATTACTCCGAAGTTTCTGGTCCGATTTCGATGATTCTTTTTTTGTTCGATACAGTATATCTGCCATTTGGTCCCATAAAATTTTCATCATTTAGTTTGGTGCACTAGTTTTCATTTTTAGCTCATTGTGTACATACATGGGCGATGTTATTACCGGTGCTACGGTTTTTTTTTTTTGGCGTGGTAAAATCATCGAATGAGTCCTCCCACCCCGGGCAGGGCGGGAGGGACTGTCAGACTTGTACTGACTAAAATCCACGGTGTCCTTCAATAGCCCTTTATGTTCCGGGGTCACGATGAGGAAATAAAATCCCGCGACCCCGGCAGGCTTTGGTCCTCTGAGAGTGGGCCCCGTCATTATGCTGCCTAACCTAACCTACCTATCTAACTGGCTGTATGTGCCCTCGTTTCCATCGTTTCCGTTTGCCAGAATCGAAAGTCACAGTAAAATAAGAACGAAAGAAAATAGATTTGTTTTATTATTATCATCCTGACCAACGTTTAAGACCCTAAAAGTATTTGTTCCGCGTTTTAGATAGGTGCGTGCGTACGGGGCCGGGGAGGGTATATAAACCGTATGTCCTTCAGCTGTTGGCACAACAAGCCTTCAAAAAGAACTGACTAAAAGTGGCATACCTGCACCCGTGGACGAAAGGCAGAGGAGATAACTTTATGTTTTTTTTTTGGCGTGGTAAAATCATCAAATGAGTCCTCCCAACCCAGGGCACGGCAGGAGGGACTGTCAGACTTGTATTAAATAAATCCACGGTGTCCTTCAATAGCACTTTACGTTCCCGGGTTACGGTATTCGTTAGTCCCGCGACCATTCGTTAGATCCGCGACCGAATGCGCTGGGACTCATGCGCGTGGACTGTGGGTGGACTGTGGGTAGTCGCCTTTTTCCTGTTAGCAATTTCTCACTATAGACCCAATTCATTGTTCACGGTTATCAGCAATCTACTTAATAAAAACACATTGCTGAATGTAGGTATCTCCTAGGTTTGTAAATTATAGAGGCAGGCGTTACTTTGCGGAAAACCATGACATTAAATGTTATGAAAATGTTTAGTTTATTTCCGCTACAGAAAAATAAGGCTAGACAAAAATCCACACTTGGATGCAGGATGCAGTAAGTTCTATATTTCCGTAGGATACCTAAGCCTATGTTCAGCAGTGGACGTCTTCCGGCTGATGATGATGATGATGATTTTAGAATACCTATTATTCGAATTGTAGCGGGTGAAGCCGCTGAGAACAGCTAGTAGTAGGTACTCGATAAAGTAACTTCCACTTTGTTCCTCATATACATAAATTATGAGCTATAATGCCTGACCACACAGTCCCACGGTATACTTAACGCCGTCAGTTCTCATTGTATTCCCATCAAAGCCGACCTCTGTTGTGTTACATAACTACCGTGACCTTTCACGCTAGGCATGCTACCGGCTGTTAGTTACCCAGAGTTCGCCATGAACCTACTTTTGTACTCGCTGATGTATTCCTTATTTTTTTTACGAGAATAGGGTTTCTTTTAACGATGCGGTTTTTCCTAATTAAAAACTGAGAATTTCAAAATGAAGGTATTATTTTGGTGTATAATTATGGAGTCGCGTATGGCGTAGACACGGCTCGTAACCAAGTGCACAGCATGTAGCCGTAACGCGTAGATTTGCGTAGCAGAAGTAGTGCACGCGTAGGCACTGCGCGCGTAACCATTGCACGACGCACGTAAACCTCGCGTAGGCGCTGCGCGTAGGCCGTAGCAGGCGCAGCGTAGCAGGCGCTGCGTAGCATCGTAGGCATAGCGTAGCATAGGGTAAATGTAGAAGTTGCATCGCAAATTAGGAAAAATTATCGATGTCAACAATTAAGTAGATTAAGTATAAATATGTTTAAACTAAGAATTCGATGCGTTATTTTATCGCATGTCTGCAAAGCTACCGACTTTAGTAACTAATTAGACGATTGCACTATACAATTTTAAATGACCGATAAGAATCAGTAATTCCACCTTTGATTTGGAAATCTGTCTATTTTGTGATTCAGTTTTTGATTAGATAGTAGACGCCAGCACATCAACCTACCACAATCTGTAAAACTTTAATAGATTTTCAACCTTATCACAAAAACGGAAGGTTAATCTTTGATTGGTAAAATTTGACAGATTGACGTAGGATGCTGCTGCTCTGTTCACGTCTGTACTTAGTTCTCAAGAGAAATTAATTAATACAAAAAAAAACTGATTAACTTGTTACAATTTTGTCTGTATCAGTTCTAACGGTTTATTTTATTTTTTGTATTGTAATTGTTTTAGTTTGTGGGCACGTTTAACTAACTGACACTGGGAACAATATAGTGTCTCACTTAGCCTAGCGAGACTAAGAGATATTTCTAAGCGTCAATGTTGTCTTTTGTAAACAGTCTAGTTATTATAGAAAAGTTTAGCAAAAATGGAAAAATATTGAATTAAACCGGAAATGATATCGCGGAGGAGGAAAAGATCACGATGAGGTCGAAAAGGGAATACCTCACCGATGTAGTGCTCAGAATCTCCCGCGCACTGACAGTTCAAAATGAGAGACTTCCTGGCCAGCGCACTGGTTATACCCATAGAAAAAAGAAAGAAGTGTTTTCTAACGAATAAAAATAAAAACAGGTTTTTTTAATTTCACTTGTACAACTTATTTAAATGTCTATGGTTAATTAAAATCCCAAATAAAACACCAATAAAATACCAAATGAAAATTGTTGACTGCTGCGCTGCTTGTTACTGGAACTAATTTTAATGTTTGTATGGCTTACAGCAGTAGTGGCCCAGTGGTATCGGTCCCGACTTACGAGTTGTAGGTCGTGGGTTCGAACCCCGCCAGGCCCATTACATTGTGTAATTTGTTTCATCACCACTGCTCTCAAAACGGTGAAGGAAAACATCGTGAGGAAACCGGCATGTCCTAGAACCAAAAATTCGAAGACATGGTGACATCTGCCAACCCGCACTGGGCCCGCGTGGTGGATTATGGCCCACTCCCTCTCACAGAGAGGAGGCCTGTGTCCCAGCAGTGGGAACATTATAGGCTGATGATGATGATGGCTTACAGACTACAGACCGTTTTTGCGGATCTTTTTGTGTTTCGTGAGTTTTTAAACATTTGTAGACGCCCCACGATTGTGAAGGCATCGTTGTAGTTTTTTTTTATACAGTTTATCTATCCAATATTAAATTTGGTCCTTGTTTAGTAAAAAAAAAACTAAGTGCCCTCAATCAGTGTAGGCTGACCGTTGAATATGCGAGAAGATTAATACAAACCGAGGCCATGTAAATCTGGTTTTGCATTGCTATATAAGTACCTACTTAGCTATACTTAGGTGGTAACTAGATATTTAAGTATATTGTTTTATTCTAAGTACCTATCGACGTAACTCATCGGTCACTTATTATATTACATTCATCTTTTGTTGTAATCGTCGATTAAGTATTTAGAAAGTTTAATACGAGTACTATGGAATGCAATTAAAATCCAATTATGCATTCGAATGCCCGCATTATCTAATTGGAAGTTGCGCAAGTGCGCTGGCACGGCAGTTATGCAAATATTAGAGACTAAAATTGTGTCATTAATCATCAAAAACAAGTTTTTTTTAATAAAAATACAACTTTTTAACAGTTTTTGAATTGGGAATTTAAATCCGGGAATCCGTAGTTTGCCGGTTTTTATTGACAAGCAGCTACCTACACTTATAAGTTTACTTACATACTTATCGCATAATGTATCTACATCCATTAACAAGTATCTGTGAAACTAAAATAGCCCAAACAACATAATAACAGCTCGGTATGTAACCATAACTAGGCACTTGTGAAAAATATCATGATGTTGAAGAAACTCTTTTTTTTTAGCGTGGTAAAATCATCAAATGAGTCCTCCCACCCAGGGCAGGGCGGGAGGGACTGTCAGACTCGTACTGACTAAAATCCACGGTGTCCTTCAATAGCCCTTTATGTTCCGGGGTCACGGTAATGAGATGTCCCGCGACCCCGGCAGGCTTTGGCCCTCTAGAGGGAGGCCCCGTCATTATGCTGACGCTCTTTGAGGTTCGCGTGGGACACAACGCGCCGTCGACCCGGGCATGGTCCATGGTCGGACAGCGAGTTGCCCTTTACTCGCCGCCCGGCATGCCCGCGTCTACGGGGTGACCGGAGATCGTCTTGCGATGTCCTGTTTTTTTATGGGTATAGGTACCTACGTCATAGTCTTTCCTAGAAGAATCTAGTAGAACATTTGATTAGTAATTAGTTTTAGTAACTAGATCATACCTATGGACCCTATATGGCTTGACTGGTAGACCGAAGGAAAGTAGAAAGAAATGCCTATGGTATTGATCTATTTTTTTTTTCTTATTTTTCCTTTTCCTGCCTGTTTTCGAAGGAAACTAGCTGGCCCAAATAGATGTACTCATCGATATATTGTATTTCCTGCCCATCTACCTCAACTTTACTTTTCGTGCTATTCTCGTCATTACTTTAGTTTTAGACCGATTCATCGCAAGTCCCACCTTGAGGCTAGCCGTGCTCAGGTCTTCGAGCATAATTTGTAGTTCCATGGCTGTAGGCGCAAAAAGAACTATGTCGTCGGCAAATCTAAGGTTTGTCAACCTTTTATCGCCAACTGGTCCGAAGTGACACTGGAAAAGAACACTTGGAAGGATATGGGGGAGGCCTTTGCCCAGCAGTGGGACATAAATGGCTAACTAAAAAAAAAAAAAAAAAATTTTTGCTGTTACTTTCTGTTATTTTTATTTATACTTAATGATATAGTCATATTCCTTACCAGAAAGAAAAGTTTGGGATAACATGAATATTTGTTTTTTAGGAACACCCAAATAGGTACCTACTCCTGTACGTCTCTACGTAGTCGATATGTTTGGGAACTGGATTCGGCAATCATATTGCCGATCGTCGTCTATCGACCTAATTGCCAAGAGCCTTTACCAACAACTAAGGAGGAGTCCTGATCCAGGACTGCCTCACGAGACAGTTGGATCAAGTGCCTGATTCTGAAAGCTGCACTTATTTTGAAAGTTGCATTGCAGCTGCACTTCTTGACCCGGTCTCTCATTGTTAAGAGGTTTTCTTTAGAACTTTGAGACTCTGTTCCCGATAACGGTGGGCTACTATTTCTCATATATTTTTGTGAAAAGATAATGAGACTTAGGTATTCAAACTTTGAAAGAAAGTGCATGGGCTGTTTCGTAATATAATTTTTTGTTTCATTTACAATAAAATACCTACTAAACTATAACTAACGCAAATATAAGTGACTAATCAGCTACCTAACAACTTCTCTCAACTTACTGAATAAGTTACGACATCGACAGTGGAAGCTGTTACCTATATCGTAAAGGTAGAAGTTATGCCTATAATCAGTTCAAGTCGTGTGTGAAATTGCATGAAGTCATGCCAGTGGACATCGAGCCTAAGTTTTCGGCACAGCGAAAAAACCAAAGACAAAAGAAGTTGCATACGCTACACAGTCGAGAGGCCCGCATACCATCACTGATAGAAAAATTCTGATGCTCGCCGGATGCACCCGGCATACTCTAAGAAATGACCCGGCAACTTTTACAATACGAAATGTGTGCGTCTGGAGTCTGGACGTGCATCAGATGCGATCCATCAGATTTTTTTAGTGTGCGGCATCTAATACAAAATGTGAGCTGTGTGCCTTCCGGCTACTATCAAAATTTTTCCGACAACATTTTCTTATAATATGCGGTCGCGCATAACTGTAAAATAAACTAGACTCGAGTTGCATCTTCCACAGCAAGCGCAGATACCCAATAAAATGAAATAATCCTATCTGCGGGCATTATGGTCAAAGACGCTGCAGTGCCCACGCTAATAACTACAACAAGACAACAAATAACGTAGGTACTGTATCTGTTATTCTCTTGTTTCCCAACATTACTTTTCTATTTATACCAGTTACGACACCCAAGAAAATACATAAACTTTAATGCAGTATTTGGCAATTTTAATTAATATGCACTTGATTATAATCGATTAATTCGGCAACACACTCAAACTAGAACCCTATACACAACTTACGAGATGTTTATTTAAACACGTGGATATCTGTACGTAAATGTATAGACGTAATCATTTACCGTGATCATGGAAAACACAATGTCGTTACCACATTACATTTACGATGTGTGAAACATCTTATATTTACGATTAAATAAATGACTATAGAGCTTAGATGTGTGATCTTTGCAACAATGGGCATTTATGCATTTGGTTGCATCTGTGTCGATAAAATTAAATAAGGACATATTTTTCTAATGAAGCCATAAATCGTTCAATGTATGTGGAGACATATCAGATGTATAGTGTGAATAAAATATGGGTACTAGTACTAACCTTGCAGAACTTCAATGTTGTCATCAACTTCGGGTAACAAGTGCATGAAGGTGGTCGCGAATAGAATTCCCCCTCCGAACGCGAGTAAACCCATTACTAGCTTATTGGAGGACCTCATGTTGGAGTCACTTGTCTTGAACCAGTCAAACTTTAAGGATATGAGCAACGGCAAGACCCCAACCACCATCGATATACCGAAGAGGCACACCATTGTAATAATTTTGGCTGTCAAAGCCTCCTCCAAAGCCTCGTTCAATGTCATAGTCATGTTGATTTTTTTTAAGTCAGGAATTTAAATAATTTTCTTTCGCGGTAGCGCGTTCGGTTATAGCCGCACGGTATGTTGCGCACGCGTCGCTGTCAGCTCAACGATCGGTAGACTGAGGTTCCTGAGCTGCTGCGCTTGTAGGCGGGCTCTTGATAACGACTCATTATTAATGATAAAGATGACAGTAGTTCGTTCCCCGTCGCATCTATAAGCTGCTGTTTGTAGTAATCAACCGTAACGATAATCTTACCGCCAATATCTGATTCTTGTTGGCTTAGGAATATACGTGAGTTGTAAAGAGTAACTAATAAAAATAAACATTCAAAGGATTAGTTTATTACCGGTGTATCGTACGTACGTGACCCTAATGTATTTATTACCTTACGGATGTCATAGATTCTAGAAAAAATGTAAACCCGCAGAAAATAAGACACAATATTTGGTCGATTTTAATGATCAATCATGAGATTAAAAATTTCATGGCAAGTAATACCTATTATAGTTGTAAAATTGTGTCACCATAACCTAGATTTAAATAATGGAATTAGGATTCAGCGTTTAGATTCACCTTAATCTTTTAGTAAATACACCACACAGTGCTGCAATTCCCACATAACCGACGTAGCCCATTATATTGCAAGATTGAATGAAGAATTAAAATGGACCATGTCTGAGGGACGCTTACGCAACTGAGGGGTCCGGTTTTGTGGCTAGGGAGCCACAAAACCGGACTCCTGAAACAGCTAGATGAATTTGTAATGACGTGAAATACCAGGAAGATGGCAGGACGCCTGATTGCTACCGCCTTAGTCATGAACTATCCTGAAGAAGAACACCAAAAAAAGTAGAACTAATGAGAGTGGAAGAAGAGGATGTGTTTGACAAGAAGTGAGAAAGATCTGGGTTAGAAAAAAGGTGAATATAAAAAATCACAAGTGGGGATTAAAAACTGCATGTGTTTCAGCGCCATGCTGGTATAGGCACTTAGTTATAACTTCTGTTACCAACGTAAACATGCTGTTGTACAGACGAGACAAAAAAAAAAGACTAGAGGATGAGGCAGTTTTGCCTGGAAATGTTTTATGCCTGCCTAACGTAAAAGTATGCCTAAATTCTCTATTTCAGCAGCAGCACACCATTAAATGAACCAGCACTTCCGTAGGACACATTCTGAAGACCATCGTTACAAAAACAAAGTAAAAGGCGGTGTCATTCATAGAGCAGAGGTGTACTTAAATTAGTACACCAACATTTCGCCAGTTTTCTTTAAGTGCCATGTAATAGGGGCGAGCCTATTGCCATCAACCAGGCACAAATCGAACTTCGTCCTTCAATAGCCCTTTACGTTCCGGTTTCACGGTCTCCAGATAAGAAAGTCCCGGGAGGCTTAGCCCTCAATGGGGGCCCCGTCAGGTTGCTGACAGTTGTTTGAGGAGCCCGTGGAACACGACGCGCCGTCGACCCGAGCATGGTCCATGATAGATGGCGAGTCACCAGTTGTTCGCCGTCCGCATGCCCACGCCTACTGCGTTCGGAAATCTTCCGGCGACATCTGTTGCCGTTGGCAATTCCCAGACTCCGTATCTGCTGCTGAGAAATTCTTATTGGAAAAAACAAGTTACATACTGCCCGACCCGGGAATCGAATTCATGCCCTCATGCTCAGTAGTCGCCCTTGCGACAACTAGACCAACGAGACAGTTAATTATGTGACAGTACCATAATATCATGGACGTGTAATTGACTGTACTACCGGTTATACAACATTCCATTAGATAATTACCTATATATTAGCAAATGCATAATTTTGAAATAGGTAGGTAAGCAATTACGTAAGGTCATAGTCGGAATAATTAGAATTTTAATCCATGAACTTGCGTTTCGTTCCTGCTTCAGACTTATTGATCGAGCGCTTCTAATTTTGAAAGAAGTTTCTGTCAATTGTCAAACTAACTAATGTCAGTGTCACATCGTCTTTAAATAAAATTAGTTTACAACGTAATGTCATTGTTAACGATAGTGTTATCTTTTGTTTTATTTACAAAACTTTGTCTCCTGTAAACCCGCCAAATATTGTATAAAAAAAATGTTCTACATATCAGATTTAATAACAGAACGCGTCTAGTAACCTAAAGGAACCATGGCTAGTCTACAACTACAGTTTCTGATGCGCAGAAAGTGTCTTTACTTATTCTTATTCCTTGGACTAGCACTCTCCAGCTGGATTTATTGGACAGCAACTACAGAATTCACTGAAACCCTTATGCTTCTTAGGAGAAAATTGTATACAATTAAAGATTTTACACTGCAACCATACCCTTCAACATGCCAAAGTAATTTTATTTTTGTATTTTTATAAACATTGGGATGCTTTGTCTTCAAAATTACTCCTTTTATCATGGCTGCTTTCCCTGAATTGTTAGGCATGGTTGTATATACGCTAGTAAGTCAACCTACCCCAAAAAAAAAACTTCAAACCTTTTGTGATAAAGTTCACAATCTAAGAACAACAGATTGGGGTAGGTTCAAATGCTTGCGTCTTTTTATTCATAGTAATTATACCCTAGTTACGCCAGTTATAAGATGTACGATGTACGTAATAGTGGGAAATTCCTGATGCAAAACCGTATGACCATGAAGTTGTTCTCAACTTTAGTGCTAGCAGCCAATGAAGAAAATGCATGCGATCCGTCCCTAAGATGACCCACTGACTAATGCATTCTTTAAATGCTTCCAAAATCACATAATTTCTAAACCTGGATTGTGCTTGATTCATGGCAATATTTATGCCCTATAACATAAGTAGTAAAATGTGGGTGAACTTTTTGGGATATGCCTCCGCCTAACCAGTTGGTGTTATGTAATTCAAAGTTTATCTGTATTTTATTTTCTTGTAATATATTAGCATTCTTTTGTTTTTCTCTGAACTTTTTTCATAATTATCTTTTTTCTTTTTCATTTCAGATCAGCCATTCCTAGTCATAATAGTGACTTCCTATGTGGGGCATGTGGAGTTAAGAAGTGCACATAGAAGAGCTATGCCTGCGAAAGAGCTGAACAAAATAAATGTAGCCCGAGTGTTCTTAGTTGCACAAATACCTGATACTGAAAAGTATGTATCTTCAATGAATCAAGGGTCCTAAAATAGCCACTAGCAGAATAAAACTAAGATTATTATCGTGTATCAAGTTAAAATTAATTAAATAATCACAAAGTGACAATTCATTTTAATATAATCTTTCATTAATAACAGCAAAAAGATAGCCCCAATAATGTTCAAATATTTAAACAATAATAATTTGCACTTTTCAGATACATAACTCAAGCTGCAATCAATGATGAGAGCAACATTTTTGGTGATATTTTACAAGGGACATTCATAGAAGACTACAGAAACCTAACATTCAAACACTTGATGGGTTTGAAGTGGGCTTCAACAGCTTGCCAAGACGCCTCATTCATTCTCAAAGTGGATGATGACATAGTTTACAACTTGAACAAAACATATGCATTGCTCAAAACTAACAACTATTCACCTGACATATTAATGGGTTACATGCTTAATGATACCAAGCCTCGAAGGAATAAAGAAAATAAGTGGTTTGTTACATGGGAAGAGTACCCAAGACATGAGTATCCGCCGTACCTCTCTGGCTGGTATTACATCACCACACCGAAAGTGGCTGCAGCATTATGTGATGAAGCAATCTATCACCCATACTTTTGGATAGATGACATCTTTGTAACTGGCCTGCTCACAGAGTCACTAAGCATTCACTTGACACAGCTACCAGACAAATTCTGGCTACCATATTATGAATTACTAGAATGTTGCCTAAATGACATGATAAAGAAATCAATAAAATGTGACTTTGTAGTGGGGCCTAATGGTGGAAGAAATAATTTGATTGTAGAATTCAATGATGCCATTAAGAATTGCAACCATTGGGCTAATTGTACAGTAAGGTCCCCTGACCAGGATCTAGACAAAGTTTGTATAGCACACAAAGAACGAGAAATATTTGGTGATGGTGGTCAAGTAGAAGTGAAGTATGTGAAACTAAAGTAATGATAAGCATATTTTCGACCTTAAAAATGGTGTGCATATGAACTGAAAAGTGCAGTGTGAACGCCGCAATCGGTTCAAACAGACGCGTGCAGTAAACAAGTCGCACCTCATTAGTGAAAGGTCGCCCTCGCTGACCTTGAACCGAACTAGCGAATCGTCGTTTAACATGTGTTTTGTTTACAATTATTATGGAGGATAATAAAGATGTTTATAGCGAGAATATCGAGTCAAGGAGTGTTTTTACTGGCAGCAATGAAACTTTGTCAGAACAAGAAGTGGTGGAGCAATGCAGTATGGAAATAACAAATGAAGAGATGAATAAACCAATAAAACGGGACAGAGAGGAGGATGGGTCTGAATGGACAATCGTACAAAATCAAGGGAAAAAGATTAAAGAAAGTGGTGTGGAAATATATATTAGCTCCAAAGAAAAGTTACCAGGACAATTTGCCCTTGCAAAATTATTCAAAAACAAAGGAATTAAGGACATTATTAAGGTTAAATATATTAACAGTTACAGGGTCCGTATAGATTGCAAAAACGAGTTAAGTGCAGTCAAAGTAGAAACATGTAAAGATCTGATTGATATGGACTGGAGATTCAGCAGACCAGACTTCAAAAAATACTCATACGGTGTTATCAAAGGCGTGGACAAAGACTTAACGGATGATGAACTTAAGAGTTGTATCACCTGCCCGGAATCATTTGAATTGCTTTCTTTGCAACGACTGAAAATGCGTAATATACAAAGTGACTCGCCGGAAGAATTATGGATCAGGAGTCAAGCGGTTCGGCTATGCTTTAAAGGAGATATGCTACCACCACATGTCTTCGCAGATGGTTTGAGGATTAAAGTGGAGCCATTTGTATTTCCCGTTTCACAATGCTCACGTTGTTGGAAGTTCGGACATACAGCAAGAGTGTGCCCATCTAAAAAAATACTGTGCCCTAAATGTGGTGATGAGCATCCAAACTGTGAAATTCAAAAGTTCAAATGCTTAAACTGTGGTGGACCGCACATGGCGCTTGCTAAAGTATGCCCTGCATACTTAAAGGAGAAGAAGCTTAAAGATCTCATGGCAGAGTTTAATTGCACTTATAGGAAGGCCTTATTGTTATATGTGGCACCTTCACCACAGAGGGAAAATATAGAACCTATTAACATCACCAATATAGGTGATTTGTTTTCGCAGCATCAGAATAATATGGATCAAATAGACATACCAAGTTCACCCTCATTTGCTGAGATTGTCAAAACAAAGGCGGTCATTCATGATACACCCTCCCCGAAGGAACAAAAACGTGCGAAAAGGCAAGAAAAGACCAGGGTTGATAAAGACGATGATTGGGGCAATTGGTTACAAAAAGAAACGGCGGAATTTAAGGAACCGAACAGTCACGGTAACCCAGAGGTTACTCAAAAGAGGGAGGTGCAGTTTGATGAGCTTTTAGCCAGATTAAAAGAAATTATATTTTTCAAGCAAGGTGGTGCAGCGGAAAAGATTAAGATGGCGATTCAATGCTGTATAGAATGGTTAATCTTAGTAGTTGTTGAGAACGTGTCAGATTGGCAAATGATGAAAAAAATATTTGAATTCTTTAATGGACAGAAACAAAACTAATACAAAGCTAAATATCTTACAATGGAATGCGCAAAGTGTAAAACCTAAAGTGATTTTATTAGAACAACTGTTAAACCAAGAACGTATACACATAGCTGCAATAAGTGAAACATGGCTGGATACAGAAGCTTGCATGAGACTGAGCAATTATACAATTTATCGTAAGGACAGGTTTGATGGTTACGGAGGGGTACTCATCCTCACTCATAAATCAATAAAATCTCAACTGTGTGAAGTCCAACTCAGCAACCAAGGTATAGAAGCAGTTTGTGTAAAAGTTTTTAACTGTGGCATCGTTAAGAATATTATCTCAATTTATTGTCCCCCTTCAGTCAGAACTTCCCAAAACGATTGGGATGCTTTATTTTCGATTGCTACCAAAAATACAATAATTCTCGGAGATTTTAATGGACACCATTCTAATTGGTCACACAAAACAGATAGCAGGGGCGTTCAAATTTTTGAAGCATTAATAGACAATAATTTTGTTACCTTAAATAATGGTAGCCCAACTAGGTTTAAAATGGTTAATTTGGAATGTCAAAAGTCCTCGCCAGATATTTCTTTGGTATCATCTGACATTGCTTTATTTTTCGACTGGGCAGTCATGAATGAAACATTAGGCAGTGACCATATGGCTGTTAAAATTACTACAAATATCCAGTCTGGCTCTGCATCAATGATTCGTAGGAATTTTAAAAAAGCTGATTGGAGTTCATACAATGAGCTACTTAAGAACCTATTCTCAGAATTCACGTTCTCTGGGGACTTACAGAGGGATTATGATACCTTTATTGATTACGTGAACTTAGCTGCGGATGTTTGCATCCCATCAATTAAGATAAACCCCAACCCGGATAGTAAATTTCTCCCTAAACCTTACTGGAATCCTGATTTGTCAAAATGTGTGGCAGAACGTCGATTAGCATTGTCGAAATTTAGACGCAATCCGAACTCTCAAAACTTTGAAAGATTGCAAGATAGGATACGTGTATCACAAAAAATGATTCGCATAGCTAAACGTAAAGGGTGGAGCGACTTTTGTTCATCATTGGATCATTCCACATCTCAGTCCACTGTGTGGCGGAAAATGAAATGGCTGAAGGGACACAAATATTTAAATAATTACATAGACAACAACAAAGCTACTGAGCTGCTTCTAAGCCTAACGCCGGACTTTGTTTCACCGTGTGACATGACCTTCGAGACAAATAACCCGAAACTAGAGGTTTGTGTTACTCTGTCAGAAGTTGATAAATGTGTCCGACCTAAGGACACTGCACCTGGAAGTGACAATATCTCGTATTCTATGATCAAGAGGTTACCACTGAACGGTAAATTAGTTCTAACTCAATTATATAACAAGATCCTTATGTCGGGATTTGTCCCCATACAGTGGCGCGACATCGTGATTGTGCCAATCCCTAAACCGGGACGCGACTCTCATAGTATATCATCTCTTCGTCCGATTTCGATGATCTCATGCGTTTGTAAAGTTTTTCATAACATTCTAAGGAATAGATTAGAGTGGTTTATCGAAAAAAATATGCTCCTATCAAATAATACTACTGGATTTAGAAAATGTCGCTCAACTATTGATAATTTAGCCGCTTTAGTATCTCGCATTCAAATTGGCTTTTCTAAAAAACTTATTACGGCTGCGGTTTTCATAGATATCAACAACGCATATAATAACGTAAACATTGAAGGTCTATTGAAAATCATGCAACGAATTGGTGTAGGATCTAGAACCTGTAGCTATATATGGAACTTTCTCAAGGTGAGAAACCTTAAAATTACAATAGGTAATCTCGTAATTAGTCGGACGTCCGGTCGGGGATTGGCACAGGGCGACCCATTGTCACCTTTATTTTTTAATTTAGCAACCATGGACATTTGTCATAGCAGTGAAGACGTATCCATATCGCAATATGCGGACGATTTTGTTTTGTATGCCACTTGTAGCGATGTCACATCAGCTCAACAACAATTACAACCTGCTTTAAATAAAATGACCATACTGCTTTCGGATCTAGGTCTTGAGGTTTCTGCCACAAAAAGCAAAGTCTGCATTTTTAAGAACAGTGTAGTAAGAGATACAATCACTTTAAAAGTTAATGAGATATCGCTACCGGTGGTACAATATGTAAAGTATTTGGGAGTTTGGCTCGACCGATCACTTAGATGGACTAAGCATATTAATGAGACCAGGGAAAAAGTGTTAAAATTAGTTAATGTTTTTAAGATTCTTTCTGGATCTGGATGGGGAATTCATCCAAAACACCTGAGGCGGCTATACATTTCAACAGTTCGGAGTAGAATAGACTACGCTTGTTTCCTATACGACAGTAGCTGTGAGACTCATCTGAGTAAATTGGACAGGGTTCAAAACATTTGTATGAGGGTTATCGGGGGCTTTATTAGAACCACAGCCATTCATGTTATGGAAAATGAACTGAACTTGCCGCCGTTGAAGTTTCGTAGACGCTATCTGGCGGGTAAATATTGGCTTAAAGTAAAATCGTACGCGGACAATAATGTTATTGCTGTATTAAGAGAACTAAAAGCGCGATATGAACAAACTGTCTGGAGAAGAAAGGTGCCATTATTAATCAGAATACATGAATCTCTCGACTTGCTTCCCGTATTTACAAGCCCGAAACTTGAATTGTTCACATTAGACTCTTGGGTTCAAAGGATAGATCTATCTGAAGTCGTATTCTCTGAGATAAATAGCTTAGTTATGGCTAAAAAACATTACGACAATGCTCAACTCCGAAACCTGTGTACCGTATTTTTAAATAATACTTACGCCGAGTTTTATAAAATATATACAGACGGGTCCAAAGATAAAAGCGGTTCGGGAGCGGCTTTTTATGACCCACAGAATAAGGTTACAGTGCAACTCAAAGTGCACACAAATTGCAGTATAATGTTTAACGAGCTAGTTGCAATCGACGAAGCACTGTCTTACATAGACTCATTCGATAGTGGAAACTATGTTATCTTGAGTGATTCGAAAAGTGCTCTCCAACATTTAATTCGGTGTACCACGAATTTCAGAGGTAATCCGATTGCTTATAGTATAATTAAATCAATATGTAAACTTAGGTCTAAGAACAAGAATGTTGTACTACAGTGGATACCGGCTCATGTTGGTCTGGTACACAATGAAATAGTAGATCAATTGGCAAAGGATGCATGTGATGACGGGTTGGTGTGTTTACACGTTCCCGTGCACAGTGATTTCTTGTATGTGGTGAAAGAGGAATGCACCAAAATGTGGCACGAGCACTTCGACCAGAGGTCACTGAGCAAGGGAATCTGGTATCGTACGATCCAGCCAGCTCTGTCTCGATGTTCATGGTTCGACCAGACGAACATGAGCCGTGCTGAAGTTGTAATGGCTCTTCGCCTTCGATCGGGACACATCCCCATGAATAGTTTTGCTTTCCTCATGGGCAAAGTTGCTTCACCAAATTGTCCAGAGTGTGATATTGTGGAAGACACTTACCATATACTCATGGAGTGCATCCGGAACGAGGCCGAAAGAAGCACTTCTTTAAATAAGTCACTAGATGTTGGTGGATGTAACAGTATTCTTGCGGCCCCTTTGTCAAAAGAGGCCAGAGCTTTATATAAATTAGCTAGATTAGGTTTTAGATCATAAGTAAGATTAATTGATTATACCGATGAGGGTGGCATAATCAGCCCATGATAAAACCCTCTATAGTAAATAAATAGAAAAAAAAAAAAAAAAAAAACTGAAAAGTGAAAGGTCATCCCCATTTTATAAAGACTGAAAGTGGCAGTTGTGGGCAATGGCAAATGAAGTTTATTCCTTGTCATGGTTCTAGTATGGTCATAATATTAGGTATTCTATGGTATGATTAAGGCGTAAGTCCACTCTTGACGCCGCATATGGCATGTGTAACAGCTCCAATCGTGCTCAGCTTATTTTGCATTGGCATAGATGCACTTTTAGATGTGACCATTACATTCCATAGAACCTACTCATAAAATTTAAAATTAATAATAATATTAGATAACAGCCATTTAACAATGTCCTTGTTCTTATAGTATGTTCTATCTATTTGAAAGTAATTTTACTCAGTAAAATATAAAAACAAGTAGGTATTGCTTGTAGAAACATATTTTATTGTTCAATTCAATACTCATTATATCAAAATAATACAGAAAATAATAATTAAAAATTTCTAACATGAAAATAGTATGGCACAAACTGAATCAGCATATTAAACTGTAATGTAACAAACATGATTAATTGTAATTATGTAATATAAAAAACACCATTTAATATTTAACTAATTTATTCTTATGTAGAGAGCTTATAAAAATACTCTTATCATTAATTATGTCAGTCATTATTATAACAATGCAATGTTGCATTAACAGTAGTATATTTCTAACAATAAAATATATAAATTGAGCTATGTTTGTACTCAGTCAAGAATTGAGCCAGGCGTTCGTGATGGAACTGCCATTAACAATACAGTCTTTAAATCCCTTCATGACATATGAGGACTGATACCACTTCACACTATCAGTTGATTCAATCTCGTGAAATTCATCTAAATTTTCATCTGAATCGTCTAATTGCAAGTTTTTGAGGTTCTGATGAACCATGTCTCCAAATATTTGAAATTCATTGCAACAAGAAAGTTTGTCAAATGTCTTACTTCTTAAGTCTAAAACAACTATTTTTGAGTTGCGTGGTATTCTGCAGCCGCTGGAGTACACAAAGTTGTCATTGTCTATGACATTATCTTGATTGTTCACCAGCTTTTTCTTGATGAAAACATACAAATTGGTTGGAGGAAGTGAATTGAAGAAAATTTGGCTCAGCTTTTCTGATGTTACTAAAGTCCTGCAATCAATTAGAAGAAAGAAGAATATTAAAAATTCAGAGGTGTTTTCAAATGTTGCTAAAAAAAATCCTAGAACTTTATCTAAAAGTTTTATGGAAGAATGTAGGTATGTTTGTTACAGTTACATACAAAATGTACAGAACCAAATCAGATGAAAGATGGCACACAGATAGTTTGTAACCTCACATTGTTGCATGTTTTGGCGCATCCAAGAAACTTATAATGCAAGCAGGACTTGATGAAAACGAAATTAGCTTACCTAAATACACTCCTTTGTATTTTCTGGTCATTGGCTATGTGCATAGAATGGCACTGAGGTTGATGGCAAGCAGCTGGCAGGAGTACCCTGTACACCTCCTTACAGGTCACTGGTGTAGCACCAAGTGCTATACACACTTCTTCAGGTATTGATGGACTATTGATCTCTTTTTGAAGACCCTGTAAGTAATAATAAATGAATTAACATATTAAATTAATGAAATCTAGCCTAAGGATTTGATAAGTCGAAGTTTAAATGCCGGGGCTGATGAGAATGGGGAAAAAAAATCAACCGAAAGAAAAACGAGTGTTGGGTGCTCGTTGCTGTAAAACTTACCTTTAAAATAAAATCCAAATTCTCCAAAGCAGTCGAAGCTGCTCGAAAATGTCTTTCGGACTGAAAACTATCTTTCACGTCTTCATCTTCACATGATTTTTTGCTATTAACCACTTGTTTCAACCATTGATAGGAATAAGGAATTTGGAGTCTTTGATAGGCAATAAACTTGATTAACTCAACCATAACCTGACCACAAGATATTGTAGTTAGTTGATCACCAATTTCTAAGTTTAAAAATATGGGTTTATTAGTGGAATTCATTTCTTTGCTAAAAATTATTTCACCCCACAGAACAAAACAAACCTTGAATGACAGATGTGGCCGACCGTTATTTTTAAAATCGTCTTTCTGACAAGACTGCACTCTGCACTTGACACTGACAGATGGCAAGGTTTTTTTGCGCGTGGCAAGTTTACTTCCGGTTTCTTTATGTGCTTTCTCATAAAAAAAGAAACTCTAAAATAACTGTTATATGTGTTGTCTAGTATCAAAATCCGTCAGATCCAAAAAAGTAAATTTTGCAATAAATGGCTTTTTTTCTTTAATAAAGTTACAAATACTATATCATTTTATATAATTTAAAGTAAAATTACTTTTAATATTTCTGGGAGTTATCAAGTTAAATTGTTTTTAGATTTTAAATTATACAACTAATATAAAATAAAAAAAATGGATGTAGCGGTTATTGATACTGAGTTATGGATCTGGCGGAATTAGTTACTCAGCTCAATGGATGTAGCGGATTTTGACATTTACTTTCTTATTATACAGGATGTTATAAAGAGTAACTTGAAACTAAAACAAAAACGCAAAAAAAAATAAAACTAATGATTGTCGGTAGGAATTAGTCTTTGAGGATTTATAAATAAAACTTTTTTTCGTATTATTAAGAAATTTAATGTAAAGAAATTAATTAAATAAAGTTTTCACTTTCTTCTAGTGCAACACACTGAAGGTACTCATGTTCTTCAAATTGGTCATTAGTTTCTTCTACTTCTTTATAATATTTTAAACTGGCAATAGTTCTCCAATCTTCACCGAAATGCTTCTTCAAAAGGTTTGCTACATCAAGTATTTTTTTAAAGTTCACTTTGTTTCCTCTTCGCAAAATTGCAGGTGCCAAGTCAGTGATATGTTTTCCCCTTTTCGTGACATATTTTGGTTGCCCAACTTCATTCCGATAGTTTTCTTCGCCTTGCACACTAACGTTCTGTCGACCACGGCGCAGTATAAAACGCTTTGATGGGTTGAACCTGAAATGCCAGTTTCCTGGAGTTTTAAGTGTTGTAGTGACTTCTTTTTTCCAATCACGCACTTCAACGTTGCCATCGCCTAAATGAAAACAAGTCGCATGTTCTTTGAATAAATTCACATAAATTTGTGGATCGCATATGATCGATTTTTTCTTTGTCTCCCTTTCTATCTTTGCGAATATGCGGTCCGGTGGTAAGAACGAGTGTCCTACCATAGGAAATATAATTTCAAGTTGTTTCACATGTGATGGTGCATTAGAAAATAACCAACTTGAACACATGCCCAAAAGAATTGTGTTCTTATTCTGGCCTCCACAACCGTCAGCAAATAGTCTTATTTTAGTTTTATTTTCAGGAATTGCCAGATTGTTCAATGTGTGGAAGACTGCACTTGCAATTTCGTTTGATGATTTTGAGTGTTCGTTTTCACACCAATAGTATGTACGTACATTATCCAAAGCTGATTTGGAAGTGCCGATAACAACTGTGAAATTGTACATATTCAATTGCCTACTGAAGTAAGCCGCTTGGTCAGGTAATTTGGGAAGTGGGTTGTTTTTTTGACAATCAAAATAAAAAAAAAAAAAAATAAAATGTGTTTATTAACCTCAATTTGTACAATTTAGTTGCCGGGGCTTCCCAAAAAGTAATCCGAAGATACTTGTCATTCGCGTGCGGCGTACCGGTTTGAACGCACGTACACTTTGGTATTATTTGGTACAGATGTCGCGAGTTCTTACATCTACCTCCATAAATAAAAATCATGAGTAAAAGTGACGATGAAGTTTGTTTGAGTGTAAATAGTGATGTTGAAGTGGAGCAAATTGATCAGCAGAGTAGCGACAAACGTAGTCCAAGTCCGATATTGGACCTTAGAGGACCCGAAAAGCGGTTACGGCCAGAGAGTGAGGAAAATGAAGATGATGAATTTACAATAATTAGAAGAAATGCAAAACGATTAAATAGAAGCAATTCTAAAAACAAAGAGAGTGCACAAAATGGGAATGAACAGAATGAAAGTACAGAAGAAAAACATGAAATTAGCATGTCATCAAAAGAAGTTTTGCCGAAGCAAATGGGACTGGCTAAGTTATTGAGGCGTGAAGGTATTGGAGGTGTTGTAGCAGTAAAGTATAAAAATCCCTATAAAGTAATATTACAGTTTGATAAGCAAGAAGAAGCAGAAAAGTTGTGCACAAAAATGACCTCATTAGGATATAGATGTCAATCTACCCTTCAAATCAGCTTATCATATGGAGTAGTTAAGAATGTAGACTTAGGTGTAGAAGAAGAAGAATTAAAGAAAGTATTTGAAAGTGATTACGAAATAATTACGGTAAAAAGAATGAAACGTTTCTCAGAAGACAAGTGGGTGGATAGCGAAACCGTACGCTTGTGTTTTAAAGGCCCAATTCTACCCCCGTATGTTTACAGCTATGGTTGTAGGTTCAAGGTCGAACCTTACGTATTTCCTGTAACGCAGTGTTCCGGTTGCTGGAGATTTGGACACCTTATCCGACAGTGTCCTACAAAGAAAACTATTTGTCCGAAATGTGGAGGCCATCACAAGAACTGTGAATCGACTCAATATTATTGTATAAATTGCAAAGGAGAACATATGGCACTTAATAAAAATTGCCCAGTATTCCTAAAAGAAAAAAAAATTCGCCTTTTCATGTCCCAAGGAAATTTCACCTATAAAAAAGCACTAGACATATACCTACAAAAATATAACAAGAATAATATGACACCTACAACAAGTTACAACTCTAGTACCGTTTTAAACAACACACAAAATTCAACCAATGAGTCATTAAGTATTGAGCCAACATATAGAGATATAGTATTAACAAATAATCAAGGAGAAAATGAGAATACAAAAAACACAGATCATGAAAATAGAGTAACACTAGTGCGCTCGAGAAGTGGAAAAAGAAATAAAAATTCCAAGAAGATAAATACGAGTGAAACTACGAGCAGAGACACGAATATACAAATGCATGTAGACATGTGTGAATCTACGGAAAACATGGAAGACGACCATAACACATCAAGAGAAAAAGAAGAGAGAAGGAGAATGTACAGAAGCAGAATAGATATATTAAAAAAGATAATAGATATTGCGATTTCTACAGCCAATTGGAAAGAAAAACTAATCGTCATAGTGAAGATCATCATAGAAGAGTGTAAAAAGTATTTATCAGAGATATTTAACGATATAGAGTGGTTTAAGGGATTATATGGTATATTTAGAGATGGATAGTATTGTTAAAGTTAACACAATTAATATACTGCAATGGAACTCACAAAGCCTCAAGCCAAAACGTGTGGAATTGGAATGCCTATTACAACAAGAGAAGATTCACTTAGCTATTATCAGTGAAACATGGTTAGAAATAGACTCAGAATTTAGAATTAGCGACTACCGTGTAATCAGAAAAGATAGGGAAGATTCATATGGAGGTGTTGCCCTTATAATTCATAAATCGCTTATGGTGCAGTCGTCAATATTTAGATTATGTAATGCAGGAATTGAGGTATGTTATGTTAAATTGTTAAACTGCAAGGATTTAGAAAATGTTGTTTCGGTATATTGCCCATCAAGTATTCAAACCAACCAGTCTGATTGGGATAACCTATTCAGCTTTAGCTCCAGAAAAACGCTGATTGCTGGGGACTTCAATGCCCACCATACAAATTGGTCTTTTAAAAATGATACCAGAGGAGCACAAATTTTAGACTCAGCAATAGAAAATGGTTTTATTTCTTTGAACGATGGTAGCCCGACAAGGGTTAGATTAGTTAATGGGATATTACAAGAGTCGTCTCCAGATATAACATTTACATCATCGGACATAGCCGTTAACTTTAGCTGGAAGGTAACTAATGAATCATTAGGCAGCGATCATTTGATAATAAAATCAAGTTTTAATTTTCATAGTAATTGTAGGATAGTGAAGGGGCGTAATTACAAATTAGCCAATTGGGGACAATATAAAGAACATCTTACCACAGCTTTTACATCAGCCGAACAAACAGATAACATTCAAGATAAATATAATTTCTTCATTGATCAAATCAATACGGCAGCAAATAAAAACGTTCCGATGATCAAGATATGCACCAACCCTACTGCTAAATTTAGACCAAAACCATACTGGAATCCTGATCTTTCTAAATCTGTTGCCCGGAGGAGACTGATGCTCAAAGAATTTAGACGTAACCCAACCCCCTCTAACCTTTCAAAACTTGAAAAGTGTATATCCGATTCCAAGAAACTTATACATAAAGCTAAGCAATTGAGTTGGAATAAGTATTGTGATAGCATAGATGAAACAACTACGTCTTCACAGATGTGGAACAGGATGCGGTGGATGAAAGGTTATAAAAAAGCACCATTCCAACCTTCTTACGAACAAAAACAGGAACTACTGTGTAATTTGGCACCAGATTCTGTACCTCCTGCGATGCCATCCATCAAATCCTCTAATACAATCCTGGAGGTTGACTTTAGTCTTGAAGAAATGGAGAAATGCTTAAAGAAAAAAGATACAGCTCCAGGTGAGGATGGCATAACATACTCAATGCTATACAATCTTCCTGTCATTGGCAAACTTTACCTATTAGATATTTTTAATGACATTTTCTGTCAAAGTTTTGTCCCCTTACAATGGAGAAGAATTAAAATCATGCCAATTCCAAAGGCTAGTAATTTAGAATCAGCAACTAAGATAAGACCTATTGCTCTTATGTCTTGTGTTTGTAAAACCTTTCACACTATGATTAATAAACGGTTGGAATGGTTCACTGAGAAAGGCAAAATATTTTCACACACAACTACAGGTTTTAGGCGAGCTCAGTCTAGCTTAGATGCGTTGGTAAGACTTATTTGTCATATACACATACATTTTTCGAAAAACGTTCCCACTTTGGCATGCTTCCTTGACATAGATAATGCTTACAACAATGTCGTTATTGATCAAGTTATAGGCACATTGGAAGAGATTAACGTAGGCTCTAAAGTATCCAAATATTTATGGTCGTTTCTAAATGAGAGACATCTGTTTATTTTAAGAGATATCCAGAACAACGAATATCTGTGCAGGTGGACACATAAAGGCATTGCCCAGGGCGACCCGTTATCCCCACTTCTATTTAACATTGTTACAGCTAAAATATCTCGCAGCATTGACAATGTAATAATATCTCAGTACGCAGATGATTTTGTACTTTATACAAGTCAACATAAATTAATTGATAGTATTAACAGCATGCAAAGGGCATTAAACACTATGTTAGTAATTTTACATGAAATTGGACTACGACTATCAACTTCCAAATCAAAATATTGTCTATTTAGTAGGGGTTTCAGATCACACCAGATTAATTTATATATTGATGAAGAAACTATAAGCTCAACTGATAACATTAAATACTTAGGCATGTGGCTTGATAGGTCACTACGTTGGGGAAAACATGTCAATGAAATTTGTCAAAAAACACAGAAATATCTTAATTTATTAAAAGCATTGACCGGGCCTTCATGGGGTATTCACCAAAAACACATTAGACGGTTATACATTGCTTTAATCAGGAGTAGAATAGATTACGGTAGTTTTATATATGACAACAGTGCTAATTCACATACAGTCAAGCTAGACAAAGTGCAGAACCAAAGTTTAAGAATTGTTGGGGGATTTATAAGAAGTACGCCTATTCACACAATGGAGTGTGAGCTATGTATCCCTCCCTTGTATATAAGAAGACAGTTCCTGGCATTTAAATACACATTAAAAGCGCAATCTTGGTCAAATAACGTTACTATTGATTTGTTAAATGAACTTGGCAGTCTTTGCACAAACAGGTATTGGCAAAATAAAAAAAAACCGTTATTAATTACAGCATATTTAAGAACTAAAGAAGAAGACATATCTTCCAGCTATCCACTGCAAATGTTCACATTAGATACTTGGGTTACCAACGTTCAAATATTTAATATTATCAATTATAATTTAAAATCTATTAAAGGCAGGAAAAAGGACTTCAATCCTGATATTCTCAAGAATGATATCTTACAGGAATTAAGCTCTGAATATGACGGTTGGTATAGAATATACACTGATGGTTCAAAGAGCACTGATGGGTTGGGGGCAGCCTACTATGAACCTAGATGTGGTGAAAGAGTTTGTTTTAAGATAGATAATAATAATTTATCCATAATGACACTGGAACTTACTGCAATTTCAGCAGCCTTATCTTTCATTAAAAACAAAGGTTACAATAAAGCTGTGATACTCACAGATAGCAAGAGTGCCCTACAGCATATAGCTCGATGCGCCTCTGGCAGCAGAGGTGTTTCGAAAGCTTATGCCATTTTAGGGCAAATCCATGAGTTAAATTGCGATAATAGAGAGGTAAAGTTGCAGTGGGTCCCATCTCACATTGGCTTGCCGGGAAACGAGGAGGTCGATTTACTCGCGAAGAAAGCGGCCGTAGAAGGTGTACATACAGAAGTAAAGAGTCATTATTCGGAATTATTAGGTAAATATAAGTTAAATTGCTATAACATGTGGAAAGAACATTTTGATAAAAGGTCGCGAGAAAAAGGTGTTTGGTATAAAACAGTACAATGCGAGCCTCCTCGTATCCCCTGGTTTACCGATGTGAGAATCAATCGAAAATATATAGTTTTAGCACATAGGCTAAGGACGGGTCATATGCCACTGAACAAGTTTGGCTTCCTAATGAAACGGGTGAATAGTCCAAATTGCGAACTGTGCGCAACAGTGGAGGATGTGTATCACTTGTTGGTGGAATGTGTCCGTAATAGCAGAGAAAGAGACGTTTTGATGGCTGAATTAAACACCAACAGACTAGATGTGGGTGCTTTCCAAAGTTTCATTTCGAATCCAAGTAGCGCTGAAGCTATTAAGATTTACAAATTTGTTCTCAATACTCTCAATATACGAGTAACAAACTGATTGTGAAATGTATTAGTTATAATAATAAGTGTAAGAACGTGTAAGAATGTGGCCCGATGAGGCTGACATGGTCATGTATGTATGAACAAAAGCCTCTAAATAAATAAAGAAAAAAAAAAAAAAAAAAAAAAGATACTTGTGTTGGGATAAACCTCGCTCTTCCTCGAATATACAAAATATATTGTTATGCTAATTTATAGGTTACACATTTTATACAAAGAAAAGAAACCAAATATCAAGAAAAGTACAAATCATGTATGTGTGTATGAGTGAGGTTGAGTGTATGTGTGTGTGTGCGTGTGTGTGTGTGTGCGTGTGTGTGTGCATGTGTGTGTGTGTGTGTGCATGTGTGAGTGTGTGTACATAAGCGTGTCCTTTGATTTTATACATACCATTATACCAACTAATTAGTTTAGTGTCACTGTGTGTTCTAATAAGGTTCAGCCTAGTGTAGCCAAAATGTCTTCCACGTCATCGTACTTAAGTGTGAGGAGCCAATTTGTCAAGGTCCTCTTACACTCGAACAGCTGCATAGGGTAGATATTAAGTGTGCGATTTAGTTTATTATAAACGCGTGGCGCTTGGGTTACATTTTGGCGACTAGCAAAAATTGACCGTGCCGAATATGTAGGGGCTACTATATCACGTCGTCTTTTATTAAGTTTGGTAGCGTTAAAGGGTAGAGTTTTGTGATATCTTAGTACGATATGTAGTATATACAGTTTTCTAACGGAGAGCAGTTTACAGCTTGCGTATAACGATTCTGTAGAGAACCTGAAGGGCTTACAGAGCATGACCTTAATCAAGGATCTTTGTGCCCTCTCTAGATCTAAAAAGTATGTCTTAGCTGCTCCCCCCCATACCGAAATACAATATATGATTACAGACTGGGCTAATGCAACATATATTTTATTCAATAGGTCTTTATTCATAACATTTCTCAGAGATTTAAAAACCCATATGAGTTTTCTTACCCTTCCCATGGTTAATTCAAGGTGTGGGTACCAACTCAGCCTTTGATCCACAACAATGCCCAGGTACTTGACGGAATCCACTTTTTGAATTCTAGGACAACTACAAGTGACTTGAGTTGGAGCATGACAGGAGTGAATTCCAATGACAAAGTCAGGCCCAGGCTGAGAATTTATGTATTTAGTGAAACAGATGTAGTTTGTTTTTTGAGTGTTTAGTGTGAGAAGGTTCTCCCTTAGCCAGTAGCTAATTTGGGCCAGTCCACTCTCAGCCTCATGTCTAACTTCGTCCCAGGTCTTGGCGGAGAAGACTATAGCGGTATCGTCCGCGTAGGACAGTATTCTCGCACCATTGATATTGAGGTTACAGAGCTCATTAATATATATTAAGAAGAGCGTCGGGCCGAGAACACTGCCCTGCGGGACGCCAAACGTTACGTTCTCCTCGTCACTAACATGGTTTTGGATTTTTACCCCCTGTTTCCTATTCTGAAGGTAACTGCTGAGAAGAGAGAGAGCAGAACCCCTAAATCCTAATGTCTCCAACCTGTGTATAAGTTTTGAGATAGAGACGGTATCAAAGGCTTTCTTGAGGTCAAGAAAGGCCACTAAGCATTTGTTGCCCTTATCTACTTCCTTCGTTATAATTCTCGCAAGTTCTTCAGTAGCGTCTTGGGCCGACATTCCCTTTCTAAAACCATATTGAGAGGAAGATAGCATGTTATATTTATTCAGATACTTTACTATTCTATCGTTCAAGAGCCTCTCAACGATTTTAGAGATGGAAGTCAGCACAGAAATTGGCCGATAGTTGCAAACGTCGTCTCTATCTCCACCCTTATACACAGGAGTAACCACAGAGCGCTTCAGAAGGTAGGGGAAGGTTCCAGTACTAAAACATAAGTTGGCCAGGTCACAGATCAGAGGGACAAGGGTTTCCTTGGCTTGTTTTAGGAAACAGGTAGGAATTCCGTCCCAACCCGGCGCACTCCCCGAGTCTAGAGACATCAATATATTTTTTACTTCCTCCTGAGTGGTGTCTAATAAAACAAAAGAGGATGGATTAGGGCTAACTGCGTTACAAGATATAGAGGGTACAGAGCTATTTGAGATGTTGTGAGCTAGAGTTTGTCCTATGTTACTAAAATAATTATTAATATAGTTAACTGAGTCTTGAGGGCTTGTTTTTAACTTTAGTAGATCATCATTTGAGCTCCTAGGTGACTTATAATTTGTGATGTCATTTATAGTAGACCACAGTGCCCGAGGGTTTTTTACAGATTCCTTGATTTTATCTCGATTATATTTGTTTTTTAGCTTCCTTATTAGGTTCCCACAGAAAGTCCGATATCGTCTATATGTTATCATAAGAATTTGGTTATGGGGGTCAGATTTAAGTTTTAAATAGATAGCATTTCTTACTCTAATACACCGCAAGGCTCCTGCCGTTATCCATGGTTTAAAAGATTTTTTGCTATTTGGGATAGTTACAGTCTTACTGTTGGTAAGAATAGCGGTTTTAACCATTTCAATCAACGCAAAGGCGTAGGTATCGGGGTCTTTGAAGTTGTTAAAGATGGAGGTATCCATGTTGATTAAACTATTACAAGCATTTTCATAGTTAATTACTGTTTTGTGCTTTTTCGGTGTATAATGATAATATTTATTCGCGATAGATAACAGAACCATGCAGTGGTCTGTTACTGTTGTGTTTAAAATTGCTGTAAAAGCTGTATTTTTTTGTTTATCAAGGCTCAGAAAAACATGGTCTAGGCATCCTTCACCCCTTGTAGGTAAGTTGTGAGACGGTAAGAGTCCATGCGTCGATAGCATATTTAGGTAAGTTAGTCTATTATTTCTTTCCAGATTGGTTTCACTTGGAGAACTAATGAGGTCTATGTTAATGTCTCCTAAGATCAGGACATTTTTACTAGGGGTAATATTATCTAGATGACTGTTTAGGGATGTTATAAAATTACCTGCATTTGGAAATGATGGGGATCGGTAGATACCTAGTATGGTGTAGTTCGGTATTTTTAACTCGAGTCCGGTGGCATTAACAAGGTTAAGTTCTTGAAATTTTGCTGAGAATTTATTTTTGATGTATATAGCTACCCCGTCACTTTGGTTAATATGGTGTTTGGTATGAAACGATGTGTAATTTACTAATTGTGGTATGTTTTTTTTGGGGTTTATCCAACATTCTGTGAGAATTAAAATATCTACGTCATATTTTAGTAGTGATAAAGTGAGTTGCAAGTCATCGAAATTTTTATAGATACTCCTAATGTTTTGATTTAAAATAATAATGTTTTTTGAGTAACTTTCCGTATTTAATTTTAGATTCTGTATGTTACACTTTGTCGAGGCCGATGGTTTAATCTGATCAATTTCATTTAGCGTACCGAGATTATCCATTTAAGTGTGAAGTTAGACTCTTGGGGTTGCAACTAGTGTTTTTAGATAGGATAAGTAATAGCGGATCAGGATCTGGCGGGTGTATGAAAATACGGATGAATTCAACGTCTTGTTTAAGGGAAAACAGGGGGTAACCTGTTGTATATTTAGAATCAAAGTAATGTGGGTTTACTACTAATGTTGGTTTAGGACTATTATATATATATATACATACGTGTAAGTGTGTTGGTATGTTTATATTTTGTGCGTACATATGATTTTTGTAAATATTCGCTTGTAGTTTGTGTATGATATACAGTTGGTAGTTGTAATTGTGATATATAGGTGTACAGACATGTGTGGGTTTGTGTGTAGTCTTGTGTGTGTGTTTTGTAGTATAGTGTGCATTTAACATTTTATCTAACAAATTAGGTAAAGGTTTGAAATAAGCTACTTTAAGAAAGAAAAATAGTTTTGATATTATATAACTACCCATAGTGAGTCATTGTTCTTGCATTAGTTGCTGCACTTGTGCTTCGTGTTGTATGTGGATAATTTTAGACGTGTCGTCTTTCCGGATCAAAACTTTTCCCATAGAGGTCCAGCAGTACTTGAATTTTCCAGCCTTTTTTAGGTCCCGAGCTAAGAAAAACAGGCGAGCCCCCTTAGGAGTAAGATGTTCCGCTATAAAAATAGGAGTGTCCTCGTTGCTCGTGAAACCTAGATGTTTTGCCTGTAGTCGAGTCTTGTATTTGAGGTTGAAGTCTTTAATTTTTTTAAGGAAGTCAGATCTCAGTATCGCCGTCCTTAATTCCATCACGATAGTAGGTTTCTTCTCACCTTCTCCTCGGGGTTTCAGGCGGAAAATATCACTTATATCACCTCCATTAAAATCAAGGTGAATAGATTTTGAGAGGTTTACAACCATTTGTATTAGGTCTTCTCTGTTTTCCTGGGCCTTTTTGGGAACATTTTTTATTTCTAAGCAGGTCTTACGCGATTGTCTATGGAGGTCTTCTACTTTGTCCTCCAAAATACAAATATACTCCCGGTCCTTTTGAGACTGAGATTCAAGGAGTGCAATTTTGCTGCGGTATTCTTCGTTCTGTGCGGTGAGGAGTGAGACTGCGGCGTCAATTTTAGCGTTTGACTCGGTTAACTCCTGTAATTTGCAGGCTATGGATGCGAGCTCCTTGTTTTGAACACCGACAAGCGAGTTGATTAAATCTTTTATCTCGTCCTTAAAAACAGTGAATTTATTGGGTGAGAAAGCTTCGTCTCTTGCTCGTTTGCTACGCTGTGTTGGGTTTTCCTTGAGCGATGAGATTCCTTCACTATTTGTTGAAGTTCGATCCTGAGTTATCTTTCGGTCCGGAATCGGTGATCGCGAAGGAGTTTTTTGCGCTGACATGTTAACGTAGGCCTATTTGGGTCAGTGCCGTCGGCAATTAATAATCAGCTGGCAGCTTGTAGTACACAAAATACCGTTTGACAGGTAGCAGGCGGAGTCTTAGAGGAGGATCGCTGTTGCAGATATTAAAATTCTACATAAGTTTGTTTCACTCACACGTGTGCTGGGTGGAGTCACTTCAAATCCAGGCGTGCGCGCAGCTAGCTGTCTCCTTTCTTCCAATAGCTCGGTCACAGTCTCACAATGTGGGCGGCGCTTGGTATCCGGCGCGTGCGCAGATTTGTGTCTCCGTTGCGCACGTAGCTCTGTCTCTTACTAACAATGTGGGTGGGCCGCAGTAGTCACAACCATTAACTTGTTATGTATTCCTGGTACACAGCTGGTTTATTTATAAGTATTTTTGCTTATTATATTTAAATTAAATTGGGTAACAGACTATTAGCACAACCGTTCCGAACGGAGTCCACGAGGGAAGGAATCAAAAGATAGTGAAATACAATGTTCCGGTTCAACTTTCAATAATTCATAGAAAGCCTTAGCTTTCAAGGTATGTATGCGTTTTTGCGTCATGTATGTTACCTTTTCTTCACTTGTGGGTGCAGTTTCTATTTTTCTAGTCAGCTCAAAACATCGCGAACAGGTATCCTTCAAAGGAGATCCAAATCCAACATTATACTTCTTGTTAAAAATGTCACGAAAAAATGATTGTTTAACTTTAAGCTGTGGTGTCTCTTGAACTTGCTCTTGGTACATTTTCCAGAGCTTTACGATATTAAGTTCTGGTGGTAAATATAGTCTAATAGACGATTTGGCTCTACAGTAATGCGGTTCTGCAGCTTCTAAAGTCTCTATAAATTCCTCTACCCTTCTCCGTTTTTCGGCATATCGTGCCTCTTTACGGTTGCCACCACGATTCTCTTTTGCTATACTCCCTCCATCTTTGAAAGATCTCTGTAAGATTCCTGTGACTCGATCTTTACCCACATTTAATATTTTAAGAAAGGCAGTTTTACAAACTCTTATTTGTTTATGTGGATTTTTAATTGTAACATAGTATTCTGCGCTTAGATTTTTTGGACCTCTAGATTCATTTTTTAGCCTAATTCTAGAACATTTTGCAATACGGCAATGCTGCAGAATGAAATTATCTTGATCAATTTTACTTCGCAATTCATAGAAATTACGGTGCATTCGAGCAATATCTTGCATCTTTATTGTCGAGCAACGAAAAGTTCTGTTATGTGTATGATTGCACTGAGGAGGTCGCGGAAAGGATTTCGAAGCATATCTGAAAAAAAAAAACTGTATATATTTTAAAGTGTTCACAATTTTATTATGAATGAAATGAAAATGACACTAATCTAACCATTATAATTTTGCAAATTAATTCAACATGTATTTAACTTGCAACGGGCAAATAATAATTTCATTAGATAGATTCAATCTTTATTTTACACATTTATTCATTAAATGAAATCGTTTGTTATTTTTTATAAAATAAAATAATTTGATCTAAACATTATAATAAAATAAAAAACCATCACTAAAACGGACACTTTTGTAACAACCTGTATGTAATTTATACCAATTTCAATGAAACTTTGACTCACATTTCTCGACGTTTTCTTTCTCTTTTCCAGTTTTCTTTATTGACGCCTCGCTTCCTTGCCTCATTAGGCGGAACTTTTTCAACTTTTTTCAACAAATCGGCCATTGTTTACCATTTAATTCAATTAAATTGCAGCACGAAACCCACATAACAATGTACGAACGGCCATACTGATGCCAAGGACGCCATGACAGTTGCCCGTCAAAATCCTGCGATTTGATTGGTCTATTTGGATCTAGCGGGGTATGGAACTCAGTGGTCAAGGATATGGCGGGTTTTGAAAATAAATACAGATATTGATCTTAATTTGCTAGCGATCTAGCGGAGATTGATACTAATTTAATATAGGGAAGCAAAGTCTTCAAGAAAACGAAACCATAGAGCATTCTAACTTTTTTTTTTATAAAATTGGATCTGGCGGCTTTTGATACTACACAACACATATGTTATGAACTATTATCTTTGCAAGAAAGGAGGTGTTAATTTTTCGGCCCTACCATGTACCGAGGTACAAATGATTATTAAAATCCCTTCCAATAATTAGTATTTTTAGCAGTATTTAAAATCCTTCAATACTAGATAGAAAAAGAAATAAAAGTATATGAAAAAACACTACTTCGCAACGGAACTGCGTTCAAAGAAACGTTTATGACAGCTTCAATCTGTTTCATCTGTCAAAATCACGTCAAAATATGACATCGATGTTTCATTATTTGACAGCTTTTTGACAGTAATGAATATCAACAACAATAGAAAAAAACTATCGAACTAGGTCGGGAACCCTGGCTTTTGGCCGGCAGATAACCAAACGCAAAAAATAATACGAAATGTGAAATAAATGCATTTTTTAAAGTTCTTATTCCCATGATTATTCACAAAATATGTGTACTAGTAATTATAACTTATTTGAAATACATAAATAAATTCTGTAAAGTACATTTTTGGGTTTTCACACGTTTATAAATGAAGTAGCGAAACGCATCATGTCGGAGACGTATGACATTGCTAGATTGAAAATCAATTCTTGGGTTGCAAGTTTTAACATTTTGGATCGACAATTTCTTATGGTACAAATGCCCAAATAAATACAACATATTTTTTTTCAAAATCTACGATTTTTTTCCTATAATTTCGTATTTTTGTCCTTGAGGTACATGGCTTGGCCTTAAATGTAGGGAACAAATTAACACCTCCTTTGCAAGTGACAGACTAGCATGCATGGCATACAGCAAGTGAACATAACTTGTAGATCCATGCTTTGAACATGAACTCGTTTGCCTATTTTTTTTTTAATTCAAACAAAAACGCTTACGTTTGAACATATCACACATGCATGCATGAATGCATTTTTTCTATTTCAGCGCTTATTTAACGTCTTTTAGCCCTCATTAGCACAAGAGCTTTATTTTCTGGCGTTAAAAAAGCGCTGAGTCATGCATGAATGCATTTTTTCTATTTCAGCGCTTATTTAACGTCTTTTAGCCCTCATTTGCACAAGAGCTTTATTTTCGGGCGTTAAAAAAGCGCTGAGTCGGAACAAAAAGGTAGCACTCGTGCAAAAGGGGGCTTAAAAAAGCGCTCGTGAAAATGAGGGCCTACTATTTTTTGGATCTGTGCTATGAAAAGTATTTTTTTTATTTGAATTAATTCTGAATTCAAATATATCGCAAACTGTCACTCGTTTCTGTTTTATTTCATGACCGTTTATGTCAGTTTAGGTGTTTTTTTAGAATTAGAAAAGTTTTGAAAGATTAACATGTATCGTGCACGGTATGTTAAGCTAAGTCCTTATAAATACAAGGAAATATTCAAGATATCATGTCGATATTACGCAAAAGAGGTAAGGTTCGGCCCGGACGTTCGGGCTGTTATGTTGCAAGGAGTTGATATCTTGGCGGATGCCGTTGCAGTCACCATGGGTCCGAAAGGACGTAATGTAATTTTGGAACAAGGCTTAAGACCGCCAAAAATTACAAAAGATGGAGTGACCGTTGCAAAAGGTATAGAATTGACAAATAAATTCCAAAACATTGGAGCAAAACTCGTTCAAAATGTTGCAAATAAAACGAATGAAGAGGCTGGAGATGGAACAACGACAGCTACAGTTTTAGCCAGGGCCATTGCAAAAGAAGGATTTGAAAAAATATCAAAGGGAGCTAACCCGATTGAAATTAGAAAGGGTGTAATGTTAGCCGTTGAAGTCGTTAAGAATAAATTAAAAGATATGTCTAAAACAGTAAGCACTTCAGAAGAAATAGAACAAGTAGCTACATTATCAGCAAACGGAGACAAAGCTATTGGAAAACTAATAGCTGCTGCTATGAATAGAGTTGGCAAAAATGGAGTAATTACAGTTAAAGATGGTAAAACATTGGAAGATGAACTAGAAATAATAGAAGGAATGAAGTTTGACCGTGGTTATGTTTCACCATATTTCATAAATTCAAATAAAGGTCCAAGAGTAGAATACAATGATGCATACATTCTGTATTCAGAAAAGAAAATTTTTAATGCTTCTCAATTGATACCGGCGATGGAGATAGCAAATTCACAGAAAAAACCGCTTGTTATTATCGCGGAAGACTTTGACGGGGAGCCCTTATCCGTGTTGGTAGTAAATAAATTAAAAGTTGGCTTGCCGATAGTTGCTGTAAAAGCTCCTGGATTTGGAGAACACAGAAGAAATGCGATATTTGATTTGGCCGCTGCAACAGGGGGTGTAGTGTTTGAAGATGATAATAACCTGATACGAATCGAAGATTGTCTACCCGAGAGTCTTGGTCAGGTAGGCGAGGTAATAATTACAAAGGATTCAACTATTTTACTCAGAGGTAAAGGTGATCCTCTTGAAATAGAACAACGTATCGCACAAATAAAGGATGATCTCGAAGAAACGACTTCTAACTTTGATCGGGAAAGGCTTATCGACAGATTGGGCAGACTGCAAGCAGGGGTAGCCGTTTTATTCATTGGAGGATGCAGCGAGGTTGAAGTAAGTGAAAAAAAAGATAGAATTAATGACGCTCTAAATGCTACTCGGGCAGCGATTGAGGAAGGAATTGTACCTGGAGGAGGAGCAGCACTCCTCAAATGTATACCTTATCTAGACCAACTAAAACCAGCAAATGCCGACCAAGCGATTGGTATTTCCATTGTTAAGAAAGCTTTACGCACACCATGCTCAACAATTGCTGATAATGCTGGAGTTGATGGTGCTGTCGTAGTATCTAAAGTAGAAGAAATGGGTCCTGAATTTGGATACGATGCATTAAATGATGAATACGTGAACATGATTGAACGAGGTATTATAGATCCCACTAAAGTTGTAAGAAGGGCTATAACTGACGCTAGCAGCGTTGCATCATTACTCACTACCGCCGAAGCAGTTATTTGTGAGCTGCCGAAGGAGAAAGAACCTCCACCGGTCTATAGACCAATAGAACTTTGAACTGTTTCCAATAGAATTGTATCCGTGTAAATCCAAAAATGAAGAATTTAATACGTTGTCTTTTATTTAGACCTGAAATACATTTTTTGGTTTTTTATTTATCATGTTTTTTTTTTCATTTATTTATCAGTAAAAAAACAAAATACCTACAGAATTATGAATTAATAATGGCATACAAAAACCACTGAGGTTTAAACTTGTGCTAGTCCCTATATAGTAAAGGTATATGCAAGAGAGAAACGAAGAAGACTTTTAAAAACTATGCATCACTAGAACATTGAAATAATATTGCTATAGTTTACATTTGATATTTTTATATGTTATCCATTTTATTTATTTCTAAGACATTTAGTTATTTTCTAGGAGCTCGTAGCTAAATAATTACAACCGCACAGGCCGATGTGCCGGGTTAAGCCGCGCTTGCCGAGGTTGGTCAGTGAATGGGTGACCATCTGTCATAGTGAGTTTCCTCCGTGTCTCGGAAAGCACGTAAAGCCGTTGGTCCCGGATGTCATTTGTAGATCTTTGACAGTCGTTACTGCTAGTCAGAAGCTCATTAGTCTCGACAATCAGTCTTACCATGCCATGGGGTATCGTATTGCCCAGTTATTGGGTTGTGAAGGTCCGATAGGCAGTCCTCCATGTAAACTATTGATATCCAGCTGCATCTGGTTTGACTGGAAGCATAGAATACCTAATCTGGAAGCCGACCGCAATATAGTTAGGAAAAGGCAGATGATGATACATTTATTTATTTCATAAAATTAAACTGGGTACTGAGTTTTTACGAGGTTGATGATAACCATGAACGGATTGGCAGTGTCGCGTGTTCGGATTCGAACACGCGACACTACCAATCCATTCATGGAACAAAAAGTCAGAATTCCCAGATCCCCTAAACCATGTTTATTTTGTGAGTAACGTTTATTTAATTTTTTGATTGCGATGACAACTCGTCTCATTAGCTATTTCGTCTCTTTCCTTATTACGTCACATCCCCTAATACGTCACCTTGTGCATCTGGTCATTATTAAAGTCGTCTCGTGCTCTATTTATAGGGAGAGATTCCAGTGCCCCCAGACCTACGTCATTTTAGCAAAGCTGAAACTTTGAGGGTTTCTACTCTACTATGTAGTTAAGACAGAATGCGTAGGTATACTTACTAGCTCGAAAGCGGGGCCCTTCCACAGGTAGCACGACCTAAAGATGGATAAAAACCTTTTTCAACTACGTCATTTTAGCAAGCCTACATTTTACATGATATTACTCATGTTATTATTTCAAGACCTTTTGTATGTTGCCAGACCAATCCGATGGGAATCCTTCTCCCAGACGCCTTATAGTTCTTCTCTTAAACTTGAATACCCCTTTTCACCAATTGAGGGGCGATTTTCGTAAAATTCAAAAACACATGTTTGATTATTTTTGATCTAGTATAAAAATACTGATTTTCCAATTGATGGGCCCACGCGTTATGATTTTCCCATACAAATTTCAACATCGTCTAGATCACCAATGGAGGATAGTTTAAAAAAATTAATGATGCGAATCTTTTTTATTTTCTTATGTTCATATTCGTGGTAAGTTTCTTTATAAACCCAAGGAATAAGATTTTTCATACAAAAGTTTTCACCCCTTTTCACCCCCTTACAGGGAGGCTTTCGCAAAATCCCTTCTTACTGCACACCTACATAGTAAACTGCGATTACTGTCCAAAATTCAGACTTCTGCGTTTAGCGGCGTCCGTTAAAGACGTCGATATTCATGACGTCATCTTTGTATATTTTGAACGGTTGGTAGATGTAAATAAAAGAACAAGGTATGGTCATAAGATGGTCATAAGACTCTCCTGAGCCAAAACCGCTAAACGCAGAAGTCTAAATTTTGGACAGTAGTTGCGGTTTACTATGTAGATGGGCATTATGAAAGAAGGGATTTTGCGAAATCCCCCCTGTAAGGGGGTGAAAAGGGGTGAAAACTTTTGTATGAAAAATCTTATTCTTTGGGTTTATTTTGAAACTTACCTTGAATATGAACATAAGAAAATAAAAAAGATTCGCATCATTAATTTTTTTAAACTACCCTCCATTGGTGATCTAGATGATGTTGAAATTTCTATGGGAAAATCATAACGCGCGGGCCCATCAATTCAAAAATCAGTATTTACATACTAGATCAAAAATAATCGAACACGTGTTTTTGGATTTTTCGAAAATCGCCCCTCATATTGGTGAAAAGGGGTATTCAAGTTTATGGGAAGAACTTTAAGGCGTCTGGGAGAAGGATTGGCCCATCGGATTGGTCTGGCAACTTACAAAAGGTCTTGAAATAATACCATGAGTAATATCATGTAAAATGTAGGCTTGCTAAAATGACGTATTGTAGTTGAACAAGGTTTTTATCCACCTTTAGGTTGCGCTACCTGTGGAAGGGCCCCACTTTCGCGCTAGTAAGTACGCATACTGTCTTCACTTTATAGTAGACTACAAACCCACAAAAAAACAGCTTTGCTAAAATGACGTAGGTCTGGGGGCACTGGGATCTCGGTCTATTAGTCTCTTTTCTAACTCGTCGGTATAAGACAACGTACAGTCAACGTCAACAAGTATAAAAAAGATCTCAATAACTTAAAATAAAAAAGCTTGAATGCGGAGTTTATTCTAAAACATTCTTTGTGTCATAATAGCTATAATTGTAATTGAACTCAGGTCGAGTGCAGAAGTTAGAAGTTCGGTGACATGGTGGGAATTATTAAGTTTATCGAATTCTTTTATCGCGGTAGTACGATCCCGTGGGATTATTTCTAACTTCCACAGGGGCGAAGCCGCGGACAGAAGCTAGTTTGTGATAAAGATGAAAAACTATTAAAGAAAAACAGATTGAGATAACTTATGTGTATGTCTGTACATATGCGTCAGACGAGTTGGGAAAGAGACGAAATAGAGCCTGAGACGAGTTAATGAAAATGACAAATGATGCACAAGCAAGGTGACGTATTAGTGAATGAGACCTAATAGAGAAAGAGACGAAATAGGTGAGACGAGTTGTCATCGCAACCGTTTTATGGTTGACCACACTTATGACTGGACTGCTAGTGTCATTGATAAATTGCACAAAAGCCCAGAAGCCGTGACAAAAAATCATAAACGTCACTGGTCCCTGTGTCACTGTCACTGTGACAGTGTCATAAATTTGGCGCGAACGCGATAGAAAGATCCCAATCATCAATCATGCTTTTGTGATTTTCATTTTTCTCAACTCATCAACAATTCATTTCAAAATGTAAAAAGTGAAAGACAGCTCAAATTATAATATGAAAACCTAGGCAGATATTTGCGATAATTTGGTAAATGATCTAGCAATTGATTCCACTACAAACTAAGCTATTTTAGTTCATAAATTGAAGATGCAGGTTGGTGCCAACGAGATGTTTCCAGCAGAAAACACTAATGATGTGAGAGTTAATACATCGTCTAGTGATGAAGAAAGTGCTCCCGTTCATAGAACCAAGAAACGTGTTCAAAAGTTTAGTGATAGCGAGAATGAAAATGAAAATGTACAGACTACAGAAAATGAGACCATTCAGGAACAGAACCAAGATGATAGTGAAACAGAGGATACCGTTGAACCTTTTAAAAGTGGCAAAACAAAATCTAGAATACGATTAAAAGCAAGTAGTTCAGACTCGGACGCTTCGAGCAGTCACGAGACTACAAAGAATGAAGAGCAACAAACGCGAATGAAAAACAAAAGATATAAGCTGAAAGACAAGTTTAAAGGTTTGTTGAGTTCTAGAGAGAAGACTACACTGCACAACAACAGTGATAAACAGTCTTCAGATGGCAGTCATGGTGAGATCTCGGATCCTTCTGACAATGAAATGTCATCAATAGCCAAAATTAAACAGGTAAGTAATAATCCTCAATTTTCATGTAGTCATGAACTCATTAATTTCTTAAAATTCTAGTATTTTTTGTGCATGCAGAGTGACTTCAATAGAGTGAGATTGAGTGTGTGAGTGGTCTTGCTTAGATAATGCTCCATTAAAATTTATCACCTTTTTATGTAATTTCTGCATTTAAAAGTGTTCATGACACTGGGTTATTATCCAGTAAAACATGGATATTGTGGGAACTGATCAGACAAATAAATAACAATTTGTTTGAATACTTAGTGAATCTTTGGTTAGTACAACACCTTGATTCTTGGAGTAGTCAGAGCTGCAGATTAGTAAAATTTGTGTATCTACACCAGTTCATGTTATTTCTTATAGAAAATTAAAAAGAGCATGGCCATGTCATCCATCTGTGACCCTGATACATCTGATGAAGAAGACCAAATGAAGAAAAGGGATATACCAAAACAGAAGCCAAGGAAACAACAGAAATCTGCCAAACTGATTGAAGCTAAACCTGTTAGGGTAGGTACCTGACTTTAATAACTTGAGGTTAACCTTAAGAACTACAAAAGTGCCGAGAAAAGGAAGCTCAGCATGTCCTGGATAATGAATTTACATGTCTTAGTTCCTGCAGCAAATTAATCAAAAAGAATAGTTGAGGAGTAGGTAATATTTGTAGTTTCCACTTTCCTCCCTCCATAGTTTCCTCTTCTCATGTTATTCTAGACTGACACATTCATCAAGATCCGTCCATTAAGTCTTAAAATTAAAATCAAACCCAAATAAAAAATTAGAACTTCATTAGCCCGCCTAAACCGGGTATGCATCTTAAGTTACGTGTCGCTCTTGGCTAATGAGAATGTGTGCGTGCATCATCAATTATCATATTCTTACACAGATGTCAGCTAAACAGGCAATGGAAAACATGCAGCTAATAAAAAGTGAATCCAATCGTATGTTGAGGGAGAAAGCGGTGTCGCTGCCATACCACAGACCTAAAGCGTTGTCTCTCAAAGACATTATGTCCAGAAGGAAGCCGGCTGTTACATTAGACGGTAAAGCACTGCCAATCAAAATGAATGAAGATCAATTAAAACATTATGCGTAAGTTTTTATTGTACTGTATACATTTATGCATGGTTTCATGAAGATTGTTGACTAAGATAAAGTAAAAAACTAAATCCTTTAAACATTAATCACCATCATCATAATATCAGCCATGGGGTTTCCACTCCTGAAAATAGGCATCACCTGTAGATTTCCAATAGGACCGGTTGGAAGCAGATTGCATCGAGCATGATAGTCTGGTCTTCATCAGAATATCTGTCCACCTTATTGGTGACTAACAGAACACCACAAACACTTATCAATATTTGTATTTTCATCATTTACTCTCATCACAAATTGTTGAATAAAGAAATCTTCAGGGCATCAACATACAACATCAACTGTACCATGAAATTGAATTAAAACGTTAATTTGTCATCACAATTTCAGGTTATTACTAGAACAGCGACAGAAAGAAATGATGGAACTATGCAAAAGTGAATCAGATGAAGAAAATACTGAAGCTGAAGAAAAATCAGATGCAATACAACAAGAAACAGAACAAGCATCTGAAATCACTAATAATGATAGTGAAATTACTGCTGAAAAGACTAATAATGCTGTTGAATGTGTAGAAAATGAATCAGTTACTGAAATAGATGCTGCTAATAATGATCTTGCATTCAGTCAATTGATAGAAAATGAAACGGTTAAAACAGCACTTACTGAAAAGGATATATCTAACAGTGAGGTAGTCAATAATGAGGAAGCTGTTTCTCCTCCTGGTAAAGATACAAAAGAGCAACAAGATGACACAGAAAAAGATGACTCAAACACAGATTTCAAATTAGTTTACAGTGATTCTGTAGAAGAAGAACAATTAGCTACAGATAATACTGAAAATGTTGCCAATAAAAACACAATTCCAAACAATACTAATGATGAGGAAAGTAATTCAGAACAACAGATTAATAAAGTGAATTCTGAACCAGAGAGTCAATTGATCAGCTTACATTACACTGAAAATACAGAAGAAATTGAGAAACCAGACAGACCTGAAGAAGTTGATATACCTGAAAATCCTGAAGATTCATCCAATGAAATAACTGAAACTGTCAATGTTGCTGCTGAAGAAGACAAACAGGATGACTTTTTCTCAGATGATGATGTAAATATGGAAGATATTGATAGAATAATTGAAAATGCAGAAATCATGAAAGGTATGATTTTATTGTTAATTCTGTTCTAAGATAGTTTTTTTGTCTCTCTTACCTACTATGTCCCACTCCTGGGCAAAGTCCTCCACTTTCTTCCCTAGTTAGTCACTAATAAGTATTTATTGCGGTTTTTCAGAAGATGACATTGTAAACTCTCCAATGCTCATAAGGGACCCCCTGCCTCTAAATGCAAAGCCAACCCTAATGGGTGCTCCAGGCATGGTTATTGATTTGGATGGTGGTTCTTGTCTTCCTAAAAAGACTGGTGTTGAGCTACTGAAAGAGAGATTTTCATACTTTGCAAGATTAAAGACACCTGAAGAAATTGAAAGAGAGAAAGAAAAAAAGTAAGTAGAAAATTAGGCCCTTATACATATTAATCAGTAACTTGTTGTCTAATTAAAATCAAAATGAATTACAGATTGAAACCAGGAGCTCAACACTTAAAACTGAAACATGAACTTGAAGAACAAATTGCAGAGCAGCGATCTCTTGAATGGGCAAAACGTCTTGAAGAGGAAAAGCAGCAACATATGGAAATGGAAACAATTTTAGATGACGCTGAAGAAGAAAGCTTTGAAAAGGCCGAAGAGAAGATGGAAGGTGAAGTAAAAGAAGATGAGAGTAGTTCAGAAAGTGGAGAAGAGGAGCCAGAAGAAAATGATATTGAGATTAAAGACAAACCAAGGAAAAGTAACCCAATGCTTGATGATGAAGCTGAAGAATCTGACATTGAAGAAAATGACGATGAAATACCCAAAGATGAAGAAGCTAATGACGACGTTGAAGAAGATGAAGACAATGTAGAGCAAGATGATGACGAAGATGAATCCAGTGATGACGAGTCTTCGGAATCTGAAGCAGAAGAAACAAATAAACCTAAAAAAGGAAGAATTTTGAAGGCATTTGAGGACTCTGATGATGAAGATGCTGCAGTTAAACAAGTTGAAGAAGGAACTTTAGTGAAGGACGTTATTGAAACAGATGACGCAAGTGCAGTAGTTGCCATTTCAAATGAAATTCCTAGCAGTTCACAAGGTAACTTACTTATTGAATCAAATGAGAGCCTTTGTCAATTTATTAGGTTAGAGCCATTGCATAGAACTCTCAAAATAGACCGTTGTGATTCATCATCATCATCATCAGCCGGAAGACGTCCACTGCTGAACATAGGCCTCCCCCTTAGACCGCCACGCCGAACGACAATTCGCCACTTGCATCCATCGGCTGCCCGCGACCCTCACGATGTCGTCGGTCCACCTAGTGGGAGGCCTGCCTACGCTGCGTTTTCCGGTCCGTGGTCGCCACTCGAGAACTTTTCTTCCCCATCGGTTGTCAGTTCTACGAGCGATGTGGCCTGCCCATTGCCACTTCAACTTGCAAATTTTATGAGCTATGTCGGTGACTCTGGTTCTTCGCCGAATATCCATGTTCCGGATTTTATCCCGCAAAGAAACTCCAAGCATAGCTCTTTCCATTGCTCGTTGAGTGACTTTTAGTCTCTCTAAAAGGCCAGCAGTCAAAGACCACGTTTCAGAGCCATATGTCATCACTGGCAACACACACTGGTTAAACACCCTTGTCTTGAGACAAGGGTGTTTAACCGTTGTGATTAGTTAAAGTATATTAGTAATTGATGTAGTAATTGATTTTCCTGATAAAGTTTTACTTATTGATTGTATCTTAGTTCTTGCCAATACTACGAGTATTACAATTATTTGTAAGAATTATTCTGAATTTATTCTGTGTCCTAGTGAATTTACATCCATAGAAACTCACACAAACACCCAGACTCGGAACAACTACTAAAGTCATACAAATATTGGTTCCATGTCCAGCAGTTGATTGCAATATAGAGTCAATTCTTTATTTTTTTAGATGACGTCATCCAACTAGCGCAGAGACACGCTTCTGCATCAGATGACTTATTCACCAGCCAAGAAAGTACAGCAGTGGTTGAAAGAACCAAGGATGCAAGCACAAGTGATGAAGTTATGACACAAACATTTTCTATACTCGACTCTACGTCTGGAGTGACCATGAACATGGACCTGAAATCTCCTACTAAATTAGATGTTCTTTGCATGTCACAGCCTTACCAAGATGTAAGTAATTCGAAGTAGACATATTGCTAGACTTTTTTAGAATTGCTGAACTGACTAAGTTCAGCAATTCTAAAAAAGTCCCTTTTAGCAAGTTCTCAAAATGGAATATTCTATTGTATTGTTCAAATAATAAAGTAGATAATTGATAAAGAACAATTTTATTGTAATTCTATTAGCAACATTACTGAAGTGCCGTTTTTAAATGCCTGTTCTGTTAAAAAATGATAATTTATCATTTGAACTTAATGTTATTCAACATGTACACTACTAAAGTTATTATGGTGGGTGTTCATGAGCGAGCGAAATGATGAGATATTTTGAGGGCTATCCACTATAACTTTATCGGCAATCCTAGCGCTTGCAACACTGCCAAAATACCAGAAACTGAAAAGAAATATTGAACATAGTATCACATGTCATTTCTAAAGTTGATGTGCACTATCAGTCTAACAAATAGTATTAATTTATCTTTATTTTTTCTAGCCAAGTTTAAATGGCGTTGTGGAGGGATCACAGCTACCAATTACGCAGTCATCTCAATCACAACCTATTGGAGAAGATATCTTAGCTCTCTGTACTGGGAAGTTTTATGATAACGAGTTTGTAACACCTACCGACGAAAAGGCGTATGTCGATGATATATCACAGGATATAGTCAACAATGATCTTCATGACACACAGACGGCTAACTCAGCAGGGAATGAGGATATTAGTAAAGAGGTTGAGGATATACAACCTCCTCCTCAACCTCCTTTAGAAAACCATAATGAGGAAAATAAGCAACCAGAAGAAAATAAAAATGGAAGTACAGATACAAACCTTCTCAAGTCCATACTTGATGAGTTAGACGACCCTGAGTTTGACAAGCCAAAGGAGAATAAATTCTTCACAGGCGGTACACAAAATAAAGTGACCAAACAGGCTCTTGAAAATACTCAAATGAAAAAGAAGTTTATCATAGACTCAGATGATGATGATGTTGTAGAAACAAATGAAGATGGACCAGCAAAGAAGAAAAAACTTAAAAAGAGAAAGCCTGAAAAGAGAGCTTTACAGATATCAGGTAAAATTGAGATTCATGATTTCAGTCTATTGCAGTCCACTGTTGGACATAGGGTTCTTCCAAGCAGTGTCACAGCGCACGATCGCCCGCTTTTTCTTCCAGCCACTGCCTGCTACTTTCGACCATCGGGCTTTATTGCCTGGGGGAATCCCACACTACTACATTTACCTACGCTCAGTCACCATTTGAGAACCTTCCTACTCCACCTTTTGTGACAGACATCACCGGCCCACTACCACTTCAGCTTGCTACAGTTTTCGACAATATCTATCTCTTTGGTCTTATGCTTTCCATACTTTCTTAGACCTTTCCATACTTTCTTTCTTTTTCCATTCCACCTTTCCATAGTACGCTGCGTGAGATGCAGTTGGTGGGCCAGTTTAAATATCATGTTACATGTTTCGTATCCGTAGGTTAGGACTGAAAGGACGCACTGATTATACACCCGGCTTTTTAGGGGCTGCAGTAGAGAGTTGAGATTACGTATTGAATTTTTACTGAATCTATTCTTATTTCTAGATGATGAAGATGAGGAAGAAGGTGAAGATATAGCAGAAGATGAGTACATGTCAGACTTGGAAGACGAAACTGAAAGATTAGTAGAATATGACTCTGAGGAAAATGAGGTCAGTACCACATCTTCCAACCATGTAAATAGCAGAAATTCAGCTACATGTACTTCGCTAACTAAAGCAATCGTAAAATAATACAAAATAAGACCCTGGGCGCACAGCCTAGGGTCTTATTTTGTATTATTTTAGCCTGGGGCAAACTATTTTTTAAAACATTGTACCAGTCTATAGTAATTTTTCGTATAGTTTGCGGGTTGTGTGGGTGCGTTTACAAACATACTCACAAACACAAAACAGCCAGAACCGAAATAAATACCTATAGTTTATAAATATATTTGTTACGTGCGGGAATCGAACCCGCGTCTCGATGCGCAGTAGTCAATCGCTTAGCCAATGTGCCGATTATGTCGTCTGTGAAGTACTATGGCACACGATACGTGTCTTAAAATCGCACAATTTCCACAACATTAGAAAAATGTTTTATTTCCCGATACACATTACTATTAGACAGGCCTGTTGGTCTAGTGGTTAGTGACCCTGACTGCTATGCCGGAGGTCGTGGGTTCGATCCCCACCCAGGACAAATGTTTGTGTGATAGCACGATCATTTTGTTCTGTCTGGGTGTAATTTATCTATAATATGTATGTATTTAGAAAAATATAAGTATGTTTATCAGTTGTCTAGTACCCATAACACAAGCTCTGCTTAGCTTGGGACTAGATGGCGTTGTGTGATAGTTGTGGAATATTATTATTATTTTCACATTCTGTGACGCTAAATTCTTGACATTATTCCTACATTTTACATTCCCAGATTAAAATAAAGCCTGATAAACCGAAGAAGAAGCGAAAAGTGACTGATTTCTTCGAACAAGAGGCTGAACTGACGAGTGAAGACGAATGGGTTGGTTCTGGAGACGAAGATGAGAAGGGACTAGACAGGATGGAGAGGGAGGAAGGAGACGACGAGGTGTTCCACCAGGGACAACTTAGGAAGGAGCTGGGGCAGATACATATGTATGTATAGACATAAGGAAATGGCAAATGAAGGACAGAGACCCTCGGGACACCCAGGACTTACACAGATGTTCTCCACAGACCAAAGAACCTGATCAACTTCTGGAGGGAGGTGGGCTGGTTGGAATAAGCCACCAAAGGCCACTATGGCCCACGCACAATGGTCCACATGAAGGACTAAGTGCGGAAACCATAACCCTAACATAGAACATGGCAAATGAAGGACTCGAGGCTTGAGTTTACACCCCAACAGAGGTGTAAAACATCCTTTAAACTACATTTTATAAGTTCCTATATTGTACACGAATTTTGTTATGAAATCTCCCCATTGAAACAAATAAATGGGGCAAAGCTAGAGCAAAAAGAATCGAGATTGGTCAATTCCTCCACCACTCCAATTCAGTACAGTCTTCATTTTTTTTTTATCGTTAGAGATTGTCGTGGTTCGTGGGTGCGTTTACTGCAATGCAAACATACGCCCAGACGCGGAAGAACGGGATAAACTACCGAACAAATGAGCAATCACTGTAGGGTTATTCGCAACAAGATTTTTCGTACAAATTACCGACCGATCGATATAAAAATCGACCCAACAACTTTCGAAAGCACGTAGGGATCCCTATATAAAATGCTACATTTCTAGGCAGTTTCCAGAGATGTAAATACAAAACTTTTGTTACTGAATTATAAAACATGTGTTTCTTAATTCTAGGCGAGATGTGCTAGATCAAGATAAACGAGAAGTAAGAATAATACAGGAACTGTTATTCGAAGACGGTGACCTCGGCGACGGACATCGGCAGCGAAAATTCCGATGGAGAAACGCAGGTATTTTATATATAGAAACCCCAAAGCATTAGAGAAACGCAGGTATTTTATATATAGAAACCCCAAAGCATTAGAGAAACGCAGGTATTTTATATATAGAAACCCCAAAGCATTAGAGAAACGCAGGTATTTTATATATAGAAACCCCAAAGCATTAGAGAAACGCAGGTATTTTATATATAGAAACCCCAAAGCATTAGAGAAACGCAGGTATTTTATATATAGAAACCCCAAAGCATTAGAGAAACGCAGGTATTTTATATATAGAAACCCCAAAGCATTAGAGAAACGCAGGTATTTTATATATAGAAACCCCAAAGCATTAGAGAAACGCAGGTATTTTTTTAGAATAATAATGCTTTGGGGTTTCTATATCTTAAATTCTCACAAAAATTGAGCTGTATATTTTCTTTTGAATTTCGAAAAAAAATTGTTGATGTTGATTATACCTACTTTTATCTTTGTAAATAATCATTGATTTAACATGGAAAGTCATCTGCCTAGCCTTTTCCCAACTATATTGGGGTCGGCTTCCAGTCAAACCAGATTTAGCTGGATATCAGTATTTTACATGGAGCGACTGCCTGTCCGACCACCACAACCCAGTAACTGGGCAATACGATACCCCATGGTAAGACTGGTTGTCAGACTTTAGAGCAACGACGATATAATACTAGACTCCGCATGCACGATCTAAGGAACAAAAACTATTCTGTCAACTCGCTGAGGTACTACGTAAGCGAGGGGGACGGGGTACTGCGTTGTGATTGGCTAACTCAAGGTCTGTTCTGTCTCAACGTATGTTTACGGCTCACAGGATTGGTCGAAATGAGACGAATATAAGACTTTTTTGCCTAATGTGTTGACAGACATCGGTCGCCTGTTATTACGAGTCTAGTATTATATCGTCGTTGCTTTAGAGCTTCTGACTAACAGTAACGACTGTCAAAGATCTACAAATGACCGGCTGGGACCAACGGCTTTACGTGCTTTCCGAGGTAAGGAGGAAACTCGCTATGATAGATGGTCACCCATCCACAGACCAGCCTCGGCAAGCGCGGCTTAACCCGGAAGATCGGCCTGTGCGGCTGTAATTATTTAGCCACGAGCTCCTCGATTTAACATAGAAAGTATCTTCCTAAAAAAATTACTTCCTGTATCGTGGGTGCATTTATAAACACAGAAATTCACATACACAAACACCCAGACCTGGAACAACTACGTGCAGATAATACAAATATTTGTTCCGTGCGGGATCAGACAGCAGTCCATCGCTCAGTCACTGCGCCAACAAAATTTATTATGTAAGGAACCCTATCTTCTACAGGTGATGACGATGAGACTGGTACTGTGCCCGACGAATTTGCCGATACACAAGAAGAAGAATTTGAATCAGAAGAACAATGGAGGAAACAAAGGCATGAACGAGAGGTATTTTTGAGGACAATGGTTAGTATCATTACTACTAAAAGGGATGTTACGGCCGCGAGCGAAGCGACAGGCGGCATTTAATATTATCGCTCGCCGCTCCGCGCTAAGTTACCGCTCACAGCGTCAAGGTCGTGAACGGGCCGTTATGGCGGCTCCACATTAGTGCCGTGAATTCACGCCGCGAATTCTCGTCGTGAATTCTGGGCACAAGACGTGCCCTCCACATTATCGGGATGCTCTCAGTCGTTCGTGAAACCTGCCGCGAAATGGACGTAGAAGCAGCTGCTGCAATAACTTTGTTTGCTGAATTTACTTTGTAGGAATATGGTTAAAACTGTCTTTATTAATTATATAAAAGTCATTTCAGACTTTCTATGAAGAAACAGTTATCAGAATTACATTAAAAATAAAAAATAATAATTAATTAAATTCACGGGGCCGTGACCGTGAATGTGGATAGGTACGCGTGAACGCCGCGCGAAGGAAGCGCGAACCCTTTGTCGCCGGACAAAATACCGACACTGATGGCGGCTCCACATTAGTGCCGTGAATTCACACCGCGTATTCTCGGCACAATACCGACACTGATCGGGGAACAGACACGAACGCGCGTGAACCTCGCGAAAACCATCCACATTCTCGTTCGCGCCTGTTCACGGGGGTTCACGGTACTAATGTGGAGCCGCCAGCACTGATGAGCGGCTGTTAGTCGCGATCTTTTGACTACCCCTGATACGTCCGTAATTGCCGCTGAAGCGTCCGAGAAACTAAACTTCAATGATTCGAGTATGGAGTATGGTAGCAGCTGCCCTGTAGTCTACTTACGCCCGATATTTAAGTATCTCTATCCAAATCCGAATCCGTTTCTTTGGTAGGCAAATTCGGTCTTTGACTGGTTATAGACTAAGATCTGGATTTAGGCAGCAACCGAGATAGAATATTAACATCTAGCGTAAATATTGTAAGGACCAAGTTAAGCCATAATGCCAAAAGTAGTTAACCTCTGTTATCATTTCAGCAACAGGAGGAAGAGGAAAGCGTTAATGTTAGTGTGAACAGAACAACAATAATAAAGGCGAACTTATCTTCAAAGTCGATGTCCACTCTACTGCAAGAAGTAAATCAATCGAAAATTGAACATGTTGAGACTCCTGTTGTTCAAGAGAAAAAGACTGCCAAAGATATACCTAGCCCGAAAAAGTCGTTTTCCATCTTTCAGGTAAGCTGATCTTAATAGGGTAGTTCGCTGCAAAAATAAATTGAAAATCCGTTTAGTTCGTCAGTTCGAGAATTGAAAAATAATACATACGTATTTTTTCTTTGTCTTCAAGCTATGTTGTTTACTCCGGTTCTTTTATCAAAATAAGACACTCATATGTACAGATGCCAGCAGTTCAACCTACCCGAATCTGTCAAATTTCTTTAATAGACTTTTAAACTTAGCACAATAGTGGAAGGTTAATATTCGATTGGTGAAATTTGACAGATCAGGAAGGATTTTCACAAGAAAGGAATTGTACAGAAGCCAGCAGGGCCATCTACTGGCGTGCTGGGAGCTCGTGGCTAAATATTATCAGCCGCACTGCCGATTTCAAAGGTTGACTGCACTTGCCAAGGCTGGTCTGTGGATGGGTAACCATTATCATAGCGAGTTTCTACTATAGCTTTGAAAGCACGTAAAGCTGTTGGTCCTGGCTGTTTTATCAATTTGTGCCATAAAATATCATAGGTTGTGTTGTGGGGGTTAGATATAAGCAGTTGGAAGCTGCATTTGGTTTGATTGGGAGACCAACTGACCAAAAAGAAAATGGTTACAGCTATTCCATCCATAGCCATACTTCATGAGAGAATTCTATCTAAACAGTGCTGATTCTGAAGTTTTTTTGCAGCAAAATTACCATGGTTCCTTGCTAACGCGTGGTCGAGGGGCTCTAGCGCGGCTGGCAGCATTGGCAACACCATTAGCAGCTGATGATGATGGTCCGAAAATTGGTTCTCTGGCTTCACACAAGCGGAACTTTGTCTTCACTGCTTTGTCACAAGACGACAACGATGCTCCAAAGGTTTGTAGATTATTTTTAGTGTATTCATTTATTCATCTGAACATAGGCCCTTAAAGACTTCCAATAGGATCGGTTGGAAGCGGCTTGCACCCAGCGTTATCCTCTGGTCTTGATAAAATCGTCTGTCCACATTGTGGGTGGACGTCCTACGCTGCGCTTGCCGGTGCGTGGTCTCCATTCGGGAACCTTACGGCCCCATTGGCCTTGAGTTCTTCGTGCTAAATGGCCTTCATTTATTCATTGATTTTCAAATATATCACAGGGCAGATATCTTGAGAGAACAGGGAATGAAAGAATCGGGATTCTATTCTTTCCAATTCTTAAAAGCCCGTAGATGTAACTGTTTAAAACTGACCACTCCTGAAAGAGAAGAAACGAATCGCATGACTATCTATCTCTTTCCTGTGAGACATAGGTAATGTCTCTCTCTCTCTTTTTCTCTATTTCTTGAGGGTATGGCCAGTTTTATATGACATTGGCCATATATGTATGTCTATATTCAACCCCTATTTGTATCCCACCGCTCGACAAAACCTCTACATTCATCCTGTTCAATTTCTGGTTCTTGTTCTACTTCTGCTATGTAACAATGAGATCTACCCGCACAAATGCACCTCAGCGGTAATGCCGGAAATATCATTATGTACTTTTTATACCTGCATGGATCTCATATAACTTTACCAATACAAAATCTTCTAGACTTTAAAAAAGACTGTGACCTCTGAGTTTGTTTCGGATGTTTCTTCTCAGAGTAGTCAGGTACGAAACACCGACCTCATATACTGTAGAAATAGTTCATTTTGACGTATAAAAGAATTTGCCAAAACCAGTTTGCTAAATAAAGATAATTTATTTTCAGGTGACAATAAAACGAAAAGCTGAAGCCAATTTAGGAACTCCAAAGCTTATGAAGAAAATGAAAATTGAAGAGAAGCTGGTTCGTCCCAAGAGTAGTCTATTAGATCATTTAAATCTATAGATTCAAATTATCTTATACTTTACTTTTAGGATGCTCCTTAAATTACGGTGTATTTACTGACTGTGTCTACAAATATATCGTAATAAATACTTTTATATATTTTTCAAGACTGTAATGTGCCTTGGCCATCGATTCATATTATTTACTTGTAATGACTATGCTATTATGCTTCATATGTGTAAATAAAATAGTATATAAGGATAAAAATAATAGAGAATTTGAGACCCCTAATATTTTTAAGCTGTATTTAATGCATTACTTGTGACATATTTGTAATTTTATTTAGTAAACATGAAAAGTAAATTATTTAATATTATTTGTGTTTACTTCTTAAAAACACCTCCTTTAAATTACCTACTCATACATAATTATTATTAAGGCGATTCTCACACTGCCCCGCATGATGCAGCGTAGCTGCCGGCCGGTGCCATTTCGGTGTGTCTCGGCCCTTTGGCAAAGAGACAGAGCTATACAAGTCATCTAGCGCCATCTCGTTCCCACAGTGTAACAACTCTTGCTTTAAAACGTCATGCTAGGCCACCAGAACATATTTTTTTATCGGCAGCCGACTTCACAACAAATACAACCAAAGACATCATTAAACTGTCTCCTGATCTATCTCTGTACCAAAATTCATTACACATGGTTCAGCAGTTTATGTGCAAAGGGTAGCATACAGCTTGGCCAGAACGGATTGAAACGGAACTAAAATTTTTATTTCTGACAGCGTTTTCAAATCTTTGATATTTGATGTAAACAAAGACCGCAGGTTTGTTAGATTTATTATTGTGCCATAAAACTAACGTAATAAGTGGAAAAAAATAAAATAAAATCATTCAAAGTGCTAGTAGCGCGAAGACAGTGGCGACTTCCGGTTTTCTACATTTTTATGTCAAGCTGTACCTAATCGCATTCTAATGTTGACTGAATCACAGAGCAGACTGAATGACTTGTAGCCAAATACCAGCAGTCATATGGGGGTTTTAGGTCAAGAAGCTCGTAGACGGATGATCATTCAATCGAAAGTGAAATTCCTTCATTATCTCGCATAGAATAAATTGTTATGTTGGTGCAGTGCACGGTAAGGCTGGGTTTCCATGTCAGTGAATGTGAGACGGATAGGACATGAAAAAATATAAAATTGCATCACTTATTTCAAAAGTGGTGTGTGTGTAATTGTTCACATTTTAAGCTATTGCATAGCTTTTAACGCGGGCTCTGAGCGCGGCGACTGAATCAAAAATTCCGTAAGGAAAATAAACCTAACACCCCGCATCGTCTAACGTCGTTTCAGTTCGGCAGACTTCAGCACGTTGTTATTTTTTCTTGACGTTTTACTTGATTGACGTGGCTGACAATAGCCTAAAAAGAATTTCTGATACACACAACAATATCTGGTGTATCTAATAACTAAACTACAGTTTTTATGTAAGTGAAAATTCAGTCTTAGTCTTACTTCCAGCCTTCACCAAAGCGGTGACATGTGGAGATGTAGGGAGAAGAGATGCTTAGATGCTATGTGGTATTTTTGAAGGATAATTACAGTTTGTTTACCCCTACGTAACACGAAAAGTTGACGCTGAGGCACTCAACAACGTGGTGTTTTTTTTATTGGTAAAATCATCAGCTTACTCCTACCCAGGACAGGGCGGGAGGGACTTTCAGACTCGTACAGACTAAAATCCACGGTGTCCTTCAATAGCCCTATACGTTCCAGGGTCACGGTAATTGGAAAAGTCCCGCGACCAACGTGCACTTGCTTGTGCTATATTATATATTTCTTTGTTAGAGAAAAGAGAGATATTTTATTTTTTGTTGACCAGTCCCTGTGCGATCTGGTCAACAATGAAATATATTTCTCTTCTTTGCTCAAACGTCTCCAATATAACTAAGCGGATGCTGGAAGTGTAAGTATGATATAGAAATTCTTATAAATAATTATAACTCTTTCTTTCGTCTCGTTTCAACGTAGCGTTTCAGCATTGGTAATTTCTTTATCCATGGCATTGGTGGAGTGGAGTCCAGACCTAAGAAATTCAACTACATTCTGTAAAAGAATGAAATTGCATTGTAAAATTACAACTTTTAATTTAGTAAATACTAGCGACCCGCCCCGGCTTCGCACGGGTGCAATGCTGATACTAAATACACTACAGAAAAACTGCGCAAACGCCACGTCCCGCAATTTTTAAATCTGTAAGTCTTCGAAAATATTCACTTAAATCATACGATATAAAGGGCCATATAGATCTATATTAAATGAACAATGTATTCAAGGTATTTAATTGGTTAAGGATTAATGCTGTATTGGTTAAAATCGCTTCGAAAATTAGCCATTATTTGTCGTAAAAAGTAAATGACAATAAAAAGTTATTGTGGGTTATCCATAAGAGATAGACATATACCATCACGGACTTTTCTGTAGACCTTTTCAATGTGTACAATACTTAGTACATTATTTTGATAAAACTCGTAGGGTTCAGCCTGCGTTTGCAATGTAAGCGGAAAAAATGTAATTATTTACGACATCACATTAGAAACCTCAAAAATAACAGAACTTCTCCACTATATAATGGATGTTATTATACATATAAACCTTCCTCTTGAATCACTCTATCTATTAAAAAAAACCGCATCAAAATCCGTTGCGTACTTTCAAAGATTTAAGCATACAAAGGGACATAGGGACAGAGAAAGCGACTTTGTTTTATACTATGTAGTGAAACTGTAAAATATTGGCGAGAATTATTCAACTTGTCGTTATTTCGTACTATTTTTTGTTGCGAAAATAATTTGCTGAACAAAAGTAAAATAATCTGGTAACAAAAACTGAGTTTTACAATGTTGGATGCATTGGTATATCCTTCCGTTTGTCATCTCGCTTCCCCTCTTGTACAGTGAATTTGTCTTTGTCACTCTTCAACCAATCAGCAACCTCAATACGCCGCTATCTCTGTCAGCTGGTCGCGTTTTCACCGTCTACTGTGTGGCGTTTCGTTCGCTCACAGCCGGCTCAATCAATGCTTTTTTTCTGTGGCGGTGTGGTGTAGTAGTGTAGCGTGGAAGAATTCTAGTCAAATTAATCAGAAAAATAAGTGCTACAAATAGAAATAACGTAGAAATGGCGAATGAGAATAACGATATCAGCGACATCGTCAAGAAATGCAAAATTCTTTTGTTGGATATTGAAGGGACCACAACATCGATCAGCTTTGTTAAGGTAGGTCTAACGATTGACCGGCCGGTGTTTTGTCTCAACATGTGTTTTTGTGTTACCGTTATTTGTTTCATATATTTTTTATGAATCTTTCACTTGTGTATATGAAAACACATGATTCGACATGTAAAATGGTCGCGTTTTCAGATTCGCAACATGGAGGACGAAATCAAAATGGTACCCCTTCATGTTCCTTTCATTGTCCGATTTATCCACGTGTTAAAATCGTATTTACTGATGTTTTAACAGCTTTTTAAATCGTATTATTCGGAGCAAATTCACTATTTTTGTACGGTTAAGGGATTGAACTTAGATTGGCATTTATTGATTTATTTTAGCTAAAACTAAACATGGACCCTGGAGTTCAGGTAGACTTTTACAGGAATTAATATTTAGGCCTAATGAAATATGAATATCAGTACTATTTCATGTACGGCACGTATTTTATAAGCTATCACACCTACCGGCTTGAACAGCTGTTCCGAGCAGCTGGCTGGTAAAAAAATGTGGAACAATTAACTGTCCTCTTTCAATAGCGTCGAGCCGACATGGCTGGCCTTGTCGCACTCGCTTCAAGAATACGAAATTATGACAGAGATAAAAAAAAACACGAGTGGTGTTTCGTTTGTCAGTTTTGACTCGTGTTGATTTTCGCTATTTCAATTCTTGATTGGGTAAAAAAAAATGAGTTGGTTGTAGTAATAGTAACACTTTTTACAATAATGAATGGACAATAGAGTTTGTCCAATTTTAAGCCTAGGTAGATATAAAAACAAAAATCTCTTTCCAAAACACCGAGAAGCCTAACATGTTATACCTACATCGGGTTTAGGGATACCTACTTAGGTAATTGTTTTCTTGTAGAATGTTGGTTGGCAGGTAATAATACCTACCTACATCTTGATCTCGCCCCTTTTCTCCTCACAAAATGAGGTTAACTTTGCGGTGTCGTGATGTTAATTAAAGTTAGGGTTGTAACAGAATATGCTTGAGATTTAGGCACACCGCACAGAAGAATTACAAACAGACACGTGACAAAAAGCGAGGCTTAATTAATCTCAAAAATTATGTGTGACATCACATTTCACCTTGGTATTAAAGACGTAATAAGACTTGCGACTTGTAGACACTGCACAGGCAGATCAGTACAGGCAGAGAGTTTGCTTATCTTGGTGATCACAGACAGACATCGTAAAGAGTTGGTGAACCATCCAAAAATATATCTAGAAAAGCGTTGCTTAACCTCGCTCACCCATCGTGAAAGGTGATTTCACGAAATTACTTCCACAGAAGCGAAACGCGAGAGGTTACCAATCAAAAATCATAATAATAATAAACACAATTACCTCTTTCGCACAAAAAACTCAATGGCCGGTTGCACGTTTCGACTCATCAGCTGTTTAGTGTTTAGTACAGCTGATTGAAATGTTTTTCATTCGTCTAGGTAGGTACCTATGTTTAGAGAAGATAAAATCGTTTTGAGTTGAGCGCTTCATAAATTTTCGCCTGTTCATTTACCTATTCATCTTTGCATCCATTTACGCATTCTTTACTTGTATGTTGTGGATCATCATAAAGTCCTTGTTAGGTACTCTATCAAAACAAAAAGCAGATCGAATTTGCGTGGTCTAAGCAAGAGTAAGCTTAGACCATGCAAATTCGTTGATCTTTGCTGCATAGGTAGGTACTAGGTATATCGTGTGAAACAAAGTTAGTAGGTAGGTACCAGACCTCCTATCACGACACCTAAATCTGTACCTACCTAAGTTCCAGTTTAGAGGCAGTCTGCAAGCAAAAGAATAGCAGAACTTTCATAACAATAGGTGAACTTGGCATCTTTTTTATAAGACCGCCGTCTCTGGAATAATTAGAGCATGTTTTAGTACAACAATGCTGGGTATTACCTATCTGTGGTGCGTCCCTACCGCGGGTGCCGCGGGCTGGGTCGCTCGGCTAGGTAGGCTCGCTATCCGGTTTGGACACCGGCGGCAAGGCGCGCAGTTCGTTCACCCATCGACTTGCCGCATCGTAGACGATGCAGTTTCACCAGGGCAGCATGTTATGCTAAATTCAAGCTATGGTGGTTACTTTTTAGAGGCGAGAGTTTTGAATTAAGAACAAGAATGAACCATCTTATGTTCGCTTTGTAATACGCGTATTCTACCACGCGACTATGAATTGAAATGGATTGTTGTTATGCTAACTATTGTTGTAAGGTTTAACACAAAGGCTCCCAATATTCATTGTTATTTTTGACGTGCGCTATTGATAGCCGTTCTAGTATAAAGCAAGATCTATTCTTCCTGCGTTTGTTCAAAAGAGAACGACACAGAGACCAGAGTCACTATTCATCACGAAATTACAAAAAATGGTTACAAGTGTAGCTAGGTAGGTTCATGTAGGAGTATGTATTGTAGGCTGGGTAAGGATTTAAATACCTATACGATTTAACAAAAGAATGTAAAAAAACATCCATGAAAGCGAAACCTGCCTGTAAAATGAAATGGAAAGTTTTCATTCCATCATTCAATTTGCTGAGTAGATCTACCTATTCATTAAATAAAACTTCTAAATAAAGAACACTGATATTGTTAGGGATGAAATGGATAGCCATGCATAATAAAGTTGCGTTCACATCGCTAAAGGTACAATTCCGAGACGGGCCACAGACCGCAAACTGCAACAGCAAACTGCAAGCGACAACACTTGTTTCTATGAACATCTATGAAATTGATTCCAAGCGCGGCAACACTGCTGCCTGCAGACGCAACGCGCAGCGTGCGGCCGCGGCGCGCAGCGACCGCAGACTGCAGCGCAAGTCGTGTCGCGAACCGCAGAGACTTCACACGTATAATGTCGACTTTTTCGGATGACGATGAAGAAAAACTTATTAACATTGTAGCTGGTCATCCAGTTCTTAATAGAATAACTTCCTTCTTTGGTTCGACTTAAAAAAAAAAGATTAGGTGCTTTTCTTTTTCTTTTGGCATATAATAACAACAAGTCATCATCATCTTCCTCTTCTAGTAAAAGACACATTAGTACACTATCGGTAGCGTTATCTAACATTCTGTCTCGCATGAAGCTATTGGAACAACTGAGGCACGGTTCTGTGCATTGTGCAGCCACGGCATGCAGCCGCAGTTGGAATAGCGACCGCAGGCAGCATTGCGGTAACCGCAGCCGGTAGCCACAGTGTCGCCTGCGGTTGCAGTCTGCGGCCCGTCTCGGAATTGTACCTTAACGCTACCGATAGTGTACTAATGTGTCTTTTACTAGAAGAGGAAGATGATGATAACTTGTTGTTATTATATGCCAAAAGAAAAAGAAAAGCACCAAATCTTTTTTTTTTTAAGTCGAACCAAAGAAGGAAGTTATTCTATTAAGAACTGGATGACCAGCTACAATGTTAATAAGTTTTTCTTCATCGTCATCCGAAAAAGTCGACATTATACGTGTGAAGTCTCTGCGGTTCGCGACACGACTTGCGCTGCAGTCTGCGGTCGCTGCGCGCCGCGGCCGCACGCTGCGCGTTGCGTCTGCAGGCAGCAGTGTTGCCGCGCTTGGAATCAATTTCATAGATGTTCATAGAAACAAGTGCTGTCGCTTGCAGTTTGCTGCTGCAGTTTGCGGTCTGCGGCCCGTCTCGGAATTGTACTTTAACATTTCAGCTGCGGGAACTTTGAGTCAAGTATTTCAAAGTTCGCCTGAACTTTCTTTGCTAAAGTCGTTCCCACGTTCTCAAACACATGATTGGTATAATAAGGAAATTTTCACAAACACGTGAACGCTAGCTTTCAAATTCTCGTGTAATCACGTTGTTTGTGGAAGCATAATTCTTCAATAGGAAGCTGTAAAAAACTAGAATCATTGTGTTATGTTTTTGAAAAGGATTTTGCGAACTTTTCGCAGTACTGTTCTTAGCTGCGGGCTGTGCTGCGGGGCTGTGTGGCAAATAAAAGTACCTTTTGACGTGTTGAAAAGAACACGTGGATTGCCAAATCTTGACTAACAACGGCAACGCTCACAATCTTTTGGAGAAGAATTCGTCTACCGTACTGTTAGATTGGGAGGGGCAAAGATAACAAAGACCTTTAAACTTCAAAGGTTCACTTTGTACTTGCTAGCTGCGGGAGGCAGCGAAGTACTACACCTATACAAATAGTCTATTTATAGTGCTTTTCGTACTTCCCGTTTTATAAACGGGATCGAAAACTTAATATGGAAAGAAAAGGTGGTTTTGAATACGATATTAGGATTTTATACCTGGTCTACCTAGATAGGTGACGTCTATCCAGAATTCCAGACAACGTGCAACGTCCTTCCCATTTTTGGAACGAAGTTCCGCTTATCGCGCGTTGTGAAAGGGGGGCTGGACGGAAAAAAATCTTACGAAAAGTGGAGTGGAGTGGAGTGGAGAGAGTGGAGCGGAGTGGAGTGGAGTCGCGACGATTATTTTTGTTGAGTGTATACAGTAACTTTGTTCCATCCGGGTGTCCCTTGACACCTCTCAAGTTTTTTTTTTTTTGTCGTGGTAAAATCATCAAATGAGTCCTTTCACCCAGGGCGGGACGGGAGAGACTGCCAGACTTGTACTGACTAAATTCCACGTTTATCCTACAATAGCCCTTCCCGCGGCCCCGGTCAATATTCAATCTACTAAATCTATCTACCACTACTATCACGTAGATGTTGTCAAACCATAACCCTAAAGCCTGTGGATGAGATCGATAGGTCTATAGCCTTACCGAAATGTACCTGTATTGCTGGATTATCATCGCTTGGATCAACACCTAGAGTTGATATTCCAACTGACAATAACATTTGGTGTCCTAACCAGCGTGTAAGCCGGTTGTTGACACAGAAACAAGTGTCTTGTCTGTTCGTAAATGGTAATGTAGAGCTATGTCGGCTCCGTTACCATTAGCTGTGGAGTGATCGATCTTATTCTACGTTTTTTTTTGTGTTATTCCATTTCCTATAACATGTAGCTTTGAAATGAAAGTAGAATATAATATAGGTATTAAGTCCACAAAGCGCGATCAGCACAAAGCCAGTCAATAGACTGGATTATGACGCAATTTCACTATACCGAATGAATTATTGAAGTTATCTGACATCTCACTGCTAGACAAAGGGTTATCTCCACGCCTTAATTTTTCCTATGTAGAGGCACTGGGGTGTGTTTAAATCAGCCGGCGATATTTCGCCGGATAAAAATTAAACTAGCGAGGGTTCGCTGAACGGAGTCATAAGTTTCTGTCAATGTTAGCTGTCAAATTCAATTGACAGCTCAGTTTTTTAAACAAATAATCAATTTGCCGGTGTAATATTAATTAAATCCATAATCCACAAATAATATTCACTCTCTAAAATAAAAATATTCGGTTTACGGCGCGAATGTAGCAAAACAACAAAACTTAATGTCAATCTGACAGCAGGATAAAATTTTGCGAGGTTTTTTACCTCGCAAAATTTTATCCTGCTGTCGCAAAAATTTATTCCTTTCAGTAAAAACTTATGCCAGCGGACGACCGTAAACGGGGCAGATTAAATTTTAGTTAGTTTTATTTTTCACCTCTCGGTGTACTTGAATGTGGTGTTTGACATTTAGTCAGTATAAATTTAAACTGGATAATTGATTTAAACGCAGCCCTGTGAACTACTGGCTGTTAGTATAGTACACACGGCTCCACATCAAGCTATGCAAAACTAGTATAAGCTGATCTTTCAATGTGTAGAAAGATCATATAAAGCGAGTCCAAGACAAACTGGTTTTGGATAGCTTGATGTGTAGCCATGTGTACAGCTCTCTTCCCGTCCACCTTTAAAGTCCTGCCGCGACACCTTCTAGTTGTGTCAGGGCTCCACATAGTGGTTATTTTGGCCCACAGTTCATTAGTGATCTGGCAGGCGTGGACAGTCTAGTCCCACTTCAGTTCAGCAGCCCTGTGAGCTCAGTCATCAGAGTTTTGGAAGCATAAAGTTAGCTTGGTGCCTGGAATACTGTATTCCATTGCATGTTGCAAACCCTAAGTTTGGAACAGACCCGAGTTTAAATTGTAAATACACATCCCGTGGTCTCGGTTATCTGCACCCTTCACAAAATTATTGGCATACCTACTCGTATTATTATAGGTATTTTAGGTCTTATCATGACGATTAGCGGATCTTAGCTGTATGAGAGAAGATGATTTCGGACAGCTTGATTTGACTTATTTAGAACCAGACGAAGCTGGAAGAGATCTTTTTCGAAGTCTAGCCGATGTGAACACTGTCTATTTATTTAAAAAAGAGAATAATTTACGAATCAATAGCTTACTGAATTTCGTAAGTTTTTGCCTAGCGGCCTAAGCATGCGGTCGAATTACTCGTAGACCAAGAATATCAGCGTCTTATAAGGAAAAAGATGTGACAACATACATTACATTAATCGAACTAATAGTCACTTCTTATGGTTCCAAAACCACTACTGTGATTTTACCCTAATAAATCCATAACACACACTATTTCATTTATCATGGTTAATAATTAACCAGTTTCAATTAGTCTATCTCACGGCGGCGGCGCCGCGCCGGCGCGCCGCCGCCGCACAGTGGGCCGAAAACTAATCTCAATGGACTTAGCGATACCCGAAAATCGACTGTTTTATTTTGGAAAAGTAATATCGTAAACGTGTTGTACTAGTCAATACAAATATTTGTTAACATGACACATTTTTGTTTAAAAATGTATTGACAAAGTTATACGACATTAATAAAAAAATTGTATGGAGTAGAAAATAAGAAATGGTATAAATGGAAATCCTCAAATTTCCTTAAAGAAATTTTTATAGTATCAATAAATGGGTATTATTAGTAATTTCTGTACAAAATTTTGTATCTCGGAAACCCTCGGAACCGCGCCATTTTCAACTTTCAATATTTTTATTCTTTTAAATGTTTGTACATCGAAGAGGTAAGAACAATGCGTTTTTATTCCCAAAATTTAGTAAAATTATTTGTTTTTCACAAGCATTATAATAAACGTGGCCATTTTGTAATTAACACAATGCAGTTTGCATGAAAAATGACGTCATATATTGTTGACTACGCGTAAACAAAATAATTATGGATATTACGACACGTCATATACCACGGGCCAATCAGAATACAACAGTACCCTTAGCACGAATTTCACTCTTTTAGTTTACAGTATTTACAGCGTTTCTTGTATGAAAAAATGGAACAGCGCCTCTGGTGCGCGAAGACGGAACTAATTTTTTCCTTGAAAAATGTCAACTTGAAATTGTCAAAGTTCCAGTTTACGTCTCAAATACTGAAAATTCGTGCTAAGGGTACAGAAGGCAGCTTTAACCAATCACAGCACTCTTACTCGCACCGATCATTCAGTAATCCATCGACCATCAGTCTTGTTCACGCTTTGCAATTAACGGACGTTCTTACTACCATACTTCTGCCATGGCAGGTTTAGTTACTAACCTCGACGTATTTGTGAAATTAAAAGAAAGTGGAAGTGTTAAAGACAGCAACTGTATGTACAATTTTATGGAGTTAAGTTTAAAGAAAGAACTGAGTGACGAGCAGAAGAAAATGCTTAAATCGTTTTGTAGCACATACTGTTATAATCTTAACAAAAGGTGGATAAAATCGGGTTCCAGAGGCGCTGATTTTTTAAAAAACAACAGTGATTGGCTTGGATCAGATGTAATTTGGCCTGACTTTATTAAAGTGTCTGTTAGTGTCCTCCTGGGGACACCACTTTAAAAGAAAACGCATCTGGTTCTTAACCTCTCGGGTGATGTGGAATAAGGGACAAACGCAAAATAACAAGTCCGAGAACACTTGGGAACATTAACCAAGACTCACATTTCATATAATGAATTTTGTAAACTTCTTTGTTCTGCAACTCTCAAGATATTAAGTTTTCGAAAAAGTTCGCCTAACATAAAAGGTTAAAAAAAAAGCGTACGACACGAATATGTGCTTCATATTTGCTAAGTCCAAAAAATTAAATTCCAGCCCACTGTGCGCCGCCGTGATTTCCCCCGCGCCGCCGCCGCCGTCTTCAGGCGCCGGCGCGCCGAACCCGAGCGGGCGGCGTTCAGTTTAATCTAACACGCTGACCAAACCGAACGCACGATAATAAATGCTGGCAAAATGGCGGCACTAGACGTAGACGTTTATAAAACGAAACTCTTTGACATAAAAATTTCTGTGTTGTCCCAGTTATCAGCAAACAAATGTCAAATGTGACACGGAAGTTTCGGGAGGTACCTGTGTACCGGATAGAAAGGGAAGTTACGGCCGGGTGTCACTACTGCGAAGATCGCCCGGAGGACACGGTGGAGCATACGGTGCAGGACTGCCCCGCTTGGACAGAGCACCGCTGTGTCCTCACGGAGGCGATAGGCGGAGACCTCTCGCACCCGGCATTGATCGAGGCCATGCTGCGGGGCGAGACGGAGTGGAAAGCGGTCGCCTCCTTCTGCGAAGCAGTTATGCTCGCGAAGGAGGAGGCGGGCCGTGAGAGAGAGAGGACAGCGTCCTCCCTCCGCCGCAGCTGCAGTGATAGACGGCCACGGCGTTGGACGTCGCAAGACGATCTCCGGCCACCGTAGGTGCGGGCATGCGGGCGGCGAGTAATGGGCAACTCGCCGCCCGACCATGGACCATGCCCCGGTCGACGGCGCGTTGTGTTCCACGCGCGCCTCAAAGAGCGTCGGCTCTAGAGGGCCAAAGCCTGCCGAGGTCGCGGGACTTATTCCATTACCGTGACCCTGTAACGTAAAGGGCTAATAAAGGACACCGTGGATTTTAGTCAGTACAAGTCTGACAGTCCCTCCCGCCCTGCCCTGGGTTGGAGGACTCATCTAAATTAGTACCTACGTACCTATGTTGATAGGTTTTTTACGAGGTTAATAACCTGGTAACAAAACCTATTTTTAAAATCGCGTAGGCGCGTGGGGCCACCCAAAGCCCTGCAGCACCGGAGCCATGACAGAAACAATGCTTGTAGCATGTTGCATGCTTGCTTGAAAGCTGCATGTTGCATGCTACATGCTTGCTTGCATGCTTCAGCAAACGTCATTAATCATAATACAACTCCCGTCAGAGTTATTTTATCGAATATGACATTTGCACAATTACCTATTTTGTATTATCTACTACATTTCAATGGCGCATGTCAAAAATGTAACAGCCATAATTACCTAGTGTGCACAAATTTCTAGGCGTTTGGTGAAATAAAAATATGGCAATTATAACAGTGATTATAATGAATGTTTGGAAACATAATACTTCGAACAACCATTGTTTCGAGTAAGTGTAACATCGGTAAAAAGTTTTTCGACCAAATGAAGTATTGGAGTAACGAAAAAAAAACGAATAGATAAAATAGTTAACTGAAACAGTGGGAAACGTGACTTCGATGAAGTAAAAAAAAACCTAACGATAATAGTTGAAAAGTTTTAGGTCAAATGAAATTCGGTGAAACGTTTTTCGATCTTATGATAGAAAACCCTTGTCAATTAAATTTGTCTCGTCAAAATTATAATAAATCGTAATTATACGTACATTGTTTTTCTTAAATTAAAGTAGTTAAATAAAGGCCAAGCCGCGCCGCCGACGCCGCCGCCGCCGACTTCAAAAAGTCGGCGCGCCGCCGCCGACAAATTGACCATCGGCGCTTATATCTAGTTTCAATTAGTGCAGGAATTGTTACTGGGGACGTGTCAGTGCGGCCTGATATTGACATTAATTGAAATTGCGATTGCTTGTGAACAAGAACAATCAAATCAATCAGTGTTATGATCCTGCTCAAGATGTTATGATCCTGCTCAAGATGTTATGATCCTGCTCAAGATGTTATGGTAGGATTCCACCAAAATAGTGTGCGGCACATTTATTCGCGCACATTTTGTGCAGAAATTGAGCAGTCCGCGTACTAAACTGATACCGCTGTTTAGCCTCTGTGTCCACAGGCAAAGCTGTGCGTAAATTTTGTGCGCGCACATTGCAGCACATTTTTGCGGGAACATTTTCACTAATTTTAGCAACGTGTATGCACTTATAACGAGTACACTGTTCACGTGTTCGCGTACAAAAATATCCAGTGAGTCGTTCAGAGTGAACATTTGTTCCGCACAACAGTGGAATCGCATCTTTAGGGTCTCAAAAATGTAATCATTCTTTAAATGTGTACTACTTGATAAATGCTCGAGTATAATGACAACAAAACAGCGTCAGAGTCAGACGATGGTCTGTACTCTGTAGTCCAGACTTTACGTAAGATTACAGTTGTAAAGAACAGGTTTTGAATCAACCCTCCAAATTAGTGGCAGCTGCATGGAATAAGTTGGGAGTGACAAAGGCGATGGCCTACTTTGAGGCACAAAAAGCTAATAACGGTTAGAGTAACTGCTGTTCATTTTCATATAGATTCAGAGTATTGATTTTTGAAGCTAATGAGACAGTTATTAGATATTTTTTTCGAAGATATAGAGAAGGCCATACACACTGCTTGAAGCAATCAGTATCGACTGCTTAAAGCTGTGACTGCATAGCAGTCAGTCTTCTACTACGTTCTCACACGGAAATGCGCAGCAGTCAAACTGCTTCGGACGGTCGATTTGGTCAAGGAGTCGCTGGCATAAATTGACTGCTCCAGTAGTCCGTATAAGTAACTGAAATAGATATTTTCTTCTAACACAGGTGATGTGAAAGTGTACTCAGTAAAGATACTATTACTATTTATGAGAGTTCTCACACCAAGTTGATAGTAAATAATAAATGTCGCAATGTGCTCTACACGATGTAGGGTAAATACGCTAAATGTCGGCCCCCTTACGGTTTTTCTGTTTTGGGATCGGTCTGGAACCATCAATTTGCAACTAAAGGATAGCTTCCAGTGTGGTTTTAGATAGTTTGATAAACCTATTTCATGTTTATGGGCATAAGGTTGACATTTCTACTACAAGGAAAAAGTACTAAGGTTTAGATGCGTCGAGAACGAAAAAACCCTAAAGTCGGCCATTCACGGCCCATGGTCGGTCGCGTTTTTCCCAAATGTCGGCCGGGTAGAGGGTGTTTTAAATTAAGACAGACAAATATTATTAATATGATTTATTTTGGCAGGAGTCTCACTAAGTATACATTATTAATCGAATTTTGTTTAATAGTAGGTAAAGTATTTTTTTTTAAATGCACTTAAATAATGTTAGGTAAAGTTGCGATCGTAACTACATAGGTAATTTTCTGTTTCCGTAAAGGCCCTTGATCTCCCTGCTCTGTCATTGTAGTACCTTAAATTAAAATCATTAATTCTAAATGCAGCTTTTTGTGACATGCAGGTTAATTAATGAATGAAAGCTTCACGACCAACCATTTATATTTTTAAGCTAATTAACATGGCTTTATTATGTAGCAAGTTCCAAAGAGCAATTTTTATCTTATATTCCGAAACCGTAATAAGCTATCATAAATGTTTCCAATTTTATCCTCCCATTTAAACGTAACTCTTAATATTATTAATAAATTAAATTGTACAATGAACATTTAATTTTGAGAAAATAATAAAAAGCAATCAGCCTGTATAGTTGGGCTCGAATTCGAGGCTGGTCGACATTACGATCTTTAATATTTCTAAAGCCGGCCCCTATTTCATGTACACTATTTCTCGAGATTCAACTTCTATCACCCCGGCCGGTATTTGGCGATTAAACGTAAAATAGATTTATTTGCCTATATGCGTTGCAAATTCTCATAGTAAGCCAATGGAATTAGTACAATTGGAATTTATAAAACAGACTGCATTTACTTTAAGTCGACCATGGCCGAGAATCCGGTTTTAACTCAAAATTGGTAGTCTATTGGCGGCCTCCTATTTTTCTTTTAAAACAATACGTTAAACATTGAAAAAACTGTCTCAAAATATAGTAAAAATTACTAATTACTGATAATAAAGCTTAAAAAAATAAAAAAGGAATGTTTTACCGTTCTAATATCAATCCCCGAAGTGTGGGTATTCACAGCAAGTAAGGTACTTTCAATATGAACTTGACGCTTCGACGGCGCAATCGCTGCTGAAGCTCAGTGTGCGAAGAGCGAGTGTCGTAATCGGAAAGTAACGGTTTGTACATATAGAGTATGAACTAAGGTGGTAATTCGAGTGGCAAATTTGTCACTTCATTACGTTTTAAATGAACGCAAGCTGAAAATGTGCAGAGGGCCGAAGTTTTGGGGGGGGCCGACGTATGGCGTATTTACCCTACTTACAATGTTGCGCAGTGATTAATCTGCTGCGTCCTAAATTGTGAAACATAATATCTGGCTCGCCACAGTTTGATGGCAAAATCACCAGTCTGACTGAAGGGTTTCAGTTACTCGAAGGTCAAACATGGTGAAGATATAATTGAGTTGAAAATGTCATGTCCTAGAACCAAAAAATCGAAGACATGGCAACTAAACACTCCCACTAGGCCAGCCTTAATAACCCACTGCTTCACGCAGACAGAGACTATTCGAAAGTCATAATCAGTACGATTTTGATACTCCCTTCTACTCCACTAAGAGCGAGAAAAGCCATTTGATGATGTCCACCACCCGACGAAAAAGGGAGGGCCCGAGTCTGTCTCAGTAGTGAAAACATAAAACACTCTCCGTGAACTGCAGTTGCAATCCATCACGTGGGTTCAGTGCATAATGGTAGAGGTCACATGTCTTCGAAATTTTGGTTTTGGTGGCAGTGTATCCTGGACACGCCGCCGGTTACCTTCACCGTTTTAGAGCAATGATGAAACAAATCACCCTAAAACTCAAAAATCGGAACCTTTACCACGGGACCACCATTGCTTTCCGTGAAAAAACAGGTTGTTTTACTATGCTACTTTTTTGTTACAGGACAAGCTGTTTCCGTACGCTGAAGAGAATGTGAAGGATTTCCTAACCAACCAATGGGAGGAGGCGGATGTGAAGGAGGTTGTCGCGGCGCTCAGGAAACTGGCGCTTGAAGACAAGGAGAACAGCGTCGAGGGTGTTGTCGCTATTCCTGGAGAGGTATGTCCCTTTTCTCAATTACCAGTTGTTCCCCATGGGGCCCCAAGGAGCTCGGCTCCTTATTTGTCGTAGCGTGATGTTTAAAAGTTAAGCTTTTCCTCGATAAATTTAAATAGATTTCCTGACATTAGCGCCTTTAACCAAGCAAACTTTGCAGCTTTATAATATTAGTATAGATATACTGCGTTTCCACGCGCAAAGGCAATATAATGTTGGTAGGAGCTAGATTCGTCTTACGGATTTTAATTAAAAATTAATTAGCACCTCATTTCGTACGTAGTACAAGAGATGTATAGCTAGTATCCCACTGCGTCTGCAGCTTTAAACCTTTTTAAGCAGTTATTATAATGCTGAATTTTCAACATGAGATGAATCTATATTACTAGATAGGTATTTATCCATCAAAAATTACAAATCGGGTCGTCAGAGTCATACATTTTCAATTACTGTTTTCTTATTAGCATTGAATACAGTAGACCGACAATTTTAACGTTAAATTCACATTCGTCATCCTGCACAATTCGGAAACGTGTTTGTTCAGACGTGGCATTGACTTTTACCGCTTTTATCAGTGTGGGGTCAAGAAACTTTGATATATCTGTATCGTGTAATAGTAAATTTATTTATTTTGTACCTACATTTAGAAGACGGTAGAAAATATGCATTGTTACGATCGTTTTGAGAACATTGACAAATTATTTTGTATTTTCTGGTATACGTATAATATGTAGGTATATTCAATCGCATATTCAAGTATTTTTAACCGACTTCAAAAAAAAAAGTAGGTTCTCAGTTCGACCTGTATGTATGTATGTATGTATGTATGTATGTATGTATGTATGTATGTATGTATGTATGTATGTTTGTCCGCGATTATCTCGCGTTTGGCTGAACGGATTTTGATGCAGTTTTCAGGAAAGTGTTCTCTACATTCTGGAGAAGGTTTTAGTATATAACACTAATAGATATCCCATGACGTTGCCCGCGTGGATCCGTTTTGCTTACTTGGATCGTAGATTTTCAGGGAAGATTGCATGTTTGTCCGCGATTATCTCGCGTTTGGCTGAACCGATTTTGATGCAGTTTTCAGGAAAGTGTTTGTTACATTCTGGGGAAGGTTTGAGTATATAACAATAATGGATATCTCGTGAAGTTGCTCGCACAGATCCGTTTTTGTTGCTTAATAGGATTGTAGATTTTCAAAGAAGCCGATTTTATGAAGATTTTTGTTGAATATCGCAACTAAAAAGGGAAAAATAAAAAACTTTTTTAAAAAAAAGGGAACCGACTTCAAAACCAAACACAAAAAAACTATAAAATAACTTTTCTTTCGGAAGTCGGTGGCCATATCTCTATGAAATAAAAAAAAAAGCCACCGACTTCCGAAAGAAAAGTTATTTTATAGTTTTTTTGTGTTTGGTTTTGAAGTCGGTTCCCTTTTTTTTAAAAAAGTTTTTTCGAAATGTAGTCTATATTATTGCGCGTAACTCAGCCTGCCGGGGTCGCGAGGCTATCTCATCAGGTAACCGTGACCCCGGAACGTAAAGGGCTATTGAAGGACACCGTGGATTTTAGTCAGTACACGTCTGACAGTCCCTCCCGCCCCGCCCTGGGTGGGAGGACTCATTTCATGATTTTACCACGATAAAAAAACCCATATTAATACAATGAGCAGATGCTCGTATTCTGTATTTGTTTTACCCCGTGAAATAGACGCTCTTTATACCCTTACCTTCGATGGACCTAAAAGGAAAACTGTGAATAAATAGACTCTAATAACAAGAGTTTTAATTCAGTCTAGCTACCGAGTCGCCTTTGCCATTTAGGGCGTGGTACGCGATACGGTTCCAGTGTTCCTATACAAAAGCTTGAAACACGAAACTTGAATGCTCTGAATATTTGTAATAATATTCAATAGGTTTTTTTTTGTTATGTAAAAGCAGTGACTATAGCGTTTCTTATAAGTACTAATTATTTTCAACAATTTTGTGGAAAATATCGCAACCCCAAAATATTCTAATATTCTTTCGTGGAATTTTAAGATAGACACTGTGTGGGATGTATTTTGAAGACACGAGGCAAATCGTTCCTCGTTGCTACGAGGTCTTTTATTTAATTTGATTACAGATTTTTTTTTTGATTTACAGGAATTCGGCAGGTCTAAAACGGCCACTTAGCAATATGTATTCCTAATGATTCACTTCGAGAATGAATAAGAAGAATAGCCAATGACGTTTGCTGGAATTTGACCCGTTTTGCACCCGTTAATCTCAGAATAATTCTGCAAAAAGTTCGTAAAACTAAACCGAAAATCGGATACTGCGATTGATGAATCTAGCGCGCACATGTAAAGTAGAAAACCAATTCGGCTCTATTGTATGCACTCGACAAATTCCGTGTATTCCGTTGTGGAACAAGATTATTTCAATTCGGGGCTTATCCGGAACTGTGCTTTAAAAATCCGACACGCTCTTGTCTCATGTTATTTCATGGTCTTTGTTTTAAGAGTTGAAGGGCTAGCTGGTCTTTCATTCCTTGTCTATATACTAAAAAGATGTGATTGGGAGGCAATATAGGCGATCGAATTTAACTTTTCTAAAATTAGGTGATACTTGATAGTAACAAAAACATGCCATTACCAGGCATCCCAAAAAAATTCGAAGCTTGTAATTCTAAGCTTTTTTGGGATATTTTTGTATAGGCAAAAATCGGACATTCTGGCTTCGAGTTTTTTATGGATCGCCATAAATATGCCTAAATATATAAAATAGAAGATGTATCGAGGGCAATATTGCTTGAAGACCCCAGTAAAGGACCCGTCTTTCTGCCAAAATGATGCTTAATGATGATGTTATACTTCAAGGATAAAACCCATGATTCTCCTGCACAAAAAGCTGCAATCTTATTGCTTCTACTCTAAGAACCGCTGCTATGTGTAGAAATGGCATTAATTGTTAATTAGTTCTTATTAAAACTCTTGTATTTCAGGACGCGTCTAAGGAGGATCAGATCGAGGGTTTGGTGAAGAGCGTAAAGTGGCAGATGTCTTCTGACCGTAAGGTTGGCGCGCTGAAACAACTTCAAGGACTCATCTGGAAGCAAGGTTATGACAAGGGAGACATCAAGGGACAGTGAGTATTGCCCTTTAGTACCTAGACCTACATACCTAGCAGAACTCATCTTTTTTATGCTAATGGCCATTCCCATTGTTCAGCCTTTCTTTGGTTTGATCTTACAGTAAGAAATAGACACAGACAAAGATAGAAATAGTTTTTTCTTGTGTCTAGTAAGGCAAAACAAGAGATAGAGAGATAAATAGTTTTTCTACCTCTTGTGGAACAAATCCAGACACAGATTGAATATTGGAAACGGGCGTTAGTAGCTTTTAATCGAAGTCGTGACGTAAATCGAGAGTTTTATTCCTCTAAGTTCTTTTTTTTACTTTTTTTTAAGGTAGGTTGGTACTTTTGGTTCACCATTCAACCTTGAAGTTCTGTATGTTGAAATAAATGTTTATGCAAACCGTTGAACAGGAAAATACGTCGATTTTTTCAAAAATTTGGCAATCCAAGTGACGCATTAAGTAAATATTTCGCGTGGTCTTTAGTCAATTGTGGATTCAATACAAATAATGGTGGACATGTATTTCTAAGTACCTAATGATTCCCCAAAACATTATTTTCAACGTTTTCCTTTACAACTAGAGGTCAATGACCGCGCGACTTGCGGCGCTAGTCATATTTTATTTTACTGACAGCTCCCATTTTCCTATATCTGTTGGTGCTTTACTATCTAGTTACTTCCATGCTAGTTTTCCTGCTTTTTGTTTCAGGATTGATCTACATTATGATCATATTAGGCAGGTATATATAAAAAAATCAATGCCACTTTTCGTTGTACCTAATGTTATAACTCAGGAACGGGCTCACCTATCCAAACCAAATGTTTAGGCTTTGCTCGAACTATTTAGTAGATGCTTTATTTGAAGTTTGCACAAAATCGGTCGAGCGTTTCTTAACATACCCGTGCGAAGCTGGAACGCGCCACTAGTTTGGTATAAAAATACAAATAACGAAGTTGTTAATAATTGATCTTCAATAAACTTTTAGTTTTTGTGGGAATCGTGTAATAAAACATAACCATATCTTCACAACTAAAAATAAGAATAATAATTATGTACAGACTACCAACTTCATAAAAAATTGAATTTATTTTTTAAAATTTTCTGTTCATGCTACCAGTCTACATTTTAGCTCTATGAATCTGTATATTCAACTTTCCAGTGTGTACGACGACGTGTCTCCCGCCCTGGACCAGTGGCGCTCTGTGGAGGGCCAGAAGGTGTACATCTACTCGTCTGGCTCCGTCCAGGCACAGAAGTTGCTCTTTGGTCAATCCGTGGCTGGTGACATGCTCAAGTCGATTGACGGGCATTTTGACACCGCAGTCGGCGCCAAGCAGGAGGCTGCCAGCTACACTGCCATCGCTGAGAAGATTGGCTGCAAACCTGAAGAGATACTGTTCTTGACTGACATTGTTAAAGGTATGTTTTTTGGCAGTTATTGCTATTCAAAGCAGCTATTCAGTTCTTTTGTTGTTTTTTTTTTTAAATGAAAAGTCATTTCATCATTATTATCATCATCAGCCTATAATGTTCCCACTTCTACGACACAGGCCTCCTCCACAGGCCATATACCACCACGCGGGCCCAGTGTGGGTTGGTGAAAAGAAAAGTCATTTGTGTATCATTTATTAATTTTTGCTAACAAATGAATGATCAAGAAGTATTCTTTGTGACCCACTTCCAGATAAGTTTTTAAAGAACTATTTGGTTGGTGGAAAAAAGCACTTTAGTAACACACCCGAAGCCTTTAGTCTGGTGGTCATTTATTTGGGCAGTCGGGATTGACAGCCTGTCTTACCAAGTAGTAACTGAGTTGTGGCTGTTTATAGGCCGTCTCTACATGTCTGATCTGCATCTACAGGATTAAATGGGATAACAACCTTCCAGGGAAAATGCTGCACAGATCACTTGCCTTGTACACACAGTAGGAAAGAGTGATATATTTTATACAGGACCATTAAAAATAAATTATTTAAAGATATTATTAAAATTGAAGCGACGTGTTGATCATCAGAGGCGGAAGCTGCGCGCACCTCAGGCATGCAGAGCGCGCTGGTGAGCCGCGAGGGCAACGCGCCGCTGCCGGCGGACGCGGCGGCGACCTTCCCCGTGCTGTACAGCCTGGCCACACTCGCCAACCCTAACAAGCGCAAGCCCGACGTCCAGGTGCCCCTACGATGATACCCGATACCGCCATAGCACGCCTAATGCATGCACTTGTAGTTATATCTGTGTAGATGAGTAGCTTCGTTGTACTGCAGGTGAGTACGTAGATGGTGACTGGTTCTTTAAATGGTTTCTGTATGTAGTGGAGATTAGTTATTTTTACTTTATTCGATTTCACTTTCCTTGCAAAACTTTCAACATGGCTGATTGCTGAATATTTGTATCAGTATAATATGACAGGAGACGTATGTGGAATAGTTAAGGTTCAATTAGCTCAGGTGCCATTTCAGCAGGTCTCAATCTGGAATACCTCCCAAGTAGAGGTATTCCGCTTTGGGCACTTGTATACCCAGTTACTGGGTTGTAGAAGTCGGATAGTTATTCAGCTGCATCCAATTTCACTGGAAGAAAAAGGCTAGACAGATGGATTTATTATTTAGAAAAAATATTTGCTTTGTTCCCATTATACAAGTTACTTGTATATGATTTGCAAATTGTATTCAACTTGAGCAAAACTAAAACATTTTGATTAGAATAAAATTTAACAATCATAAATAAGTATACCAACTTAAATAAGCATGTGTTAAATAAAGATTTGAATCTAGTTGAACACTGCACACAGGAACCATTAAGCTTTTATGTATGCTTCAGGCAAATGCTGTGATAAATGTTGTTAAGTTTTACTGTTGGTGGATACTTAACTGATGTAGACAATAAAATATTAAGAAAATTATGTAGTTTCAAATTTGATATTTCCCTAAACTTGGTGTTATGAATTTAGACAGGGTGAAAACAAAAACTTTGAGAAAGTTATCTGAGCTGTTTGATTTGGAGGCTATCCCAAATCTAAAAGATACATTCCATTAGGAAAAAGTACTTAAATGTAGTTATCTATTGAAATAAATAGTTGTGGTCCCGTAACAATAATTATTATATCATGGATTTTGGTTTGGTGAAAGTTATGTCAAACATTATATAGACTTGTTTTTGGCCTTTTTATTAATTCTGAAAATATTTTTTGGGTTTATGTTCTTTGTACAAGTAACGGTTACACATAACACTTCGTATCGTATGGAACAGTAGAAGGCGCGAGGTATTTTGTATCAATACTCTTCAGATTCTGGATCTTACGTAAGGTGGAAGTATACATCACTTTGGAATCAAAGTAATCCTTTATATCCTGCTAAATAATTGTAATATGTGTTTGCTAAGCATGGTGTTTTATACCTACTACCTATGAAATAAATTAATTTTTATGTAGGCTTGGGTCAACGGTTTTTTTTAGTTGATAAAAATAGACAAAGTAGTCTCAATGAATTGACATACATCACTGTTTGTTAATTGTGTTGTATGTGACATAGATTTTAGACAAGACAATATTAATCACATGAAACAGTTCAAAGATGTTACAGATTTAATTTTGACAGTAATCTGTCCTTTCATTTATCTTAACATATTAATTGTATTTGTTTTAACAAAATTTTATATAATTACAGGATGAACAACCAGCCAAAGTTCTGAAAACCGATGTAGATGCTGATGTTAAATCATCTCCTGAAGCAGACGTAACTGCTCCTGCTAAAGAGCAATCTGAAGAGAAAGCTCCTGAAGCTAAATTGCCAGCCGAGACGAAAGCGCCTGTTGAAGACAAGGTGCCTGCAGAAACTGTTGCTCCTGCAGAAGCCGAAGCTACGCCCGTTGTAAAAGAAAACACTGAAGCTAAAGCAACAGCTGAAAAGATTGCCGCTGAACCTGAAAAACCTGCTCCAAAAGCAGCAGACGAGCCTGAAAAAATGGACGTGGAAGAGGAAGAGGTGGCTGTCGTTAAAGATGATAAAGATGGTGAAGCTAAGATGGATGTGGTATCTGAAAAAGTCGAAACAATTGTCGAAGAAGTCACAGACTCGAATGAAATAGCCGATACACCAATCTGCGACATTGAACCTATTATTGAGGAGAGTAGCGATAAGACTGAAAAACCCGAGACTGAAAAAATGGAGACAGAGTCTTCAGAAAATGTTCCTGAGCCAAAAGAGAGGGTCGAACTTAAGAATGGTGACAAAGATGCACCTGTTCCCGAAGAAACTCCTCCTGCTTCTGTAGTCACAGAAATTAAAGATGTCACCAATGACAAAGAGGAGCTGAACGACGTAGCGGAAATAATCGAAGATATCGAACCCGTAGTCGAAGAACCCTCCCCTAGCAACGATATGGAAGAACTGCAGAATGTAGGAGAGGTGCTTGAGAAGGAATGTGACGAAATATTGTCCAAAGTGCAGGATGTCACTAATTTGGATAACATACCACTCAAACCTTTACTGAACACTATTGCCGAAGAAACCATGGAGACTGAAAATTTGGATTCAAATGATATTGTTGAGAGGATACTAGATTCTGAAATGGAAATGGAAATGAAACAAAATGAGGAGAAGGAGAAAGCTTTAAAAGTTGCCGAAGAGTCGTCGGAGAGCAAGGTTGTAGCGGAAGGAGATAAAGTCGAAAAGCAGGAAGTGGTCAATAACGATACATCGAAAGTTGCACCAGAAGAGAAACCCGCAGAAAAAGTTGAAGAAGTTAAAGCGATGGAGGAAAATGTTGATAGTAGTAGCCCTAAGACAGATGATACAGAAAACAAAGTAGCCAGTGATGAGAAAGAAACGAAACCAGAACCAGATACAAATGAAAAGAAAATGGAAACAGAAGTTAAGAGCACAACCGAAACAGACGACTGTAAAACTAAAGTGCCTGAAGTTACTACAGAGAAGGTCGCAGAAGATAAAAAAATTGTCACCGAAGAAAAGAAAGTTGAAGATAATAAACCAGAACCCGAACAGAAAGAGACCCCTACCGAAACTATTACCGAAAAAGTAGAAACTCCCGTAGAATCTAAGGATAGTCAAAAAGTTCCTGAAGAACCGAAGCCTGAGAGTGAGTCAAACGAAAAAGAAACAAAAGAAGCACAAGTTAACGGAAAAGCTACAAATGGCGATGCTGAAATAGCGATTCAAAATGGAGATGCTAGCAAAGAGGAAGAATTAAGTTCTCGACTGTCTATGGAAAACGGAAAAGAGGTTGTGAATGGCGCAAACGGTGATTCAACTAAAGAGGAAAAAGACAAATCCGAAAATAGTAACGAAGTCGATGTAGCTGACATCAAAGTGAAGACGGTAGCCGTTGACGAGCCGCGCAACGATCCGATAGAGCAGCCCACGGAAGCATAAGATAGTACGGTGAGTGTCACGTGACCTATAGCATGCACAACGTGTTGAAACAAAATCTCTTTTGGGATCAATATACAAATAATATTATAGACTGTATTTACTCGGAGTGGGAAGCGGTCAGCTCCTTCTGCGAGGCAGTAATGCTCGTAAAGGAGGAGGCAGGCCGCGAGCGAGAGAGGACAGCGTCCTCCCTCCGCCCCAGCCGCAGTGGTAGGCGCCCACGGCGACGGACGTCGCTTGATGATCTCCGGCCACCGTAGGCGCGGGCATGCGGGCAGCGAGTAAAGGGCAACTCGCTGCCCGACCAAGGACCATGCCCGGGTCGACGGCGCGTTGTGTCCCACGCGCGCCTCAAAGAGCGTCAGCATAATGACGGGGCCCCCCTCTCAGAGGGCCAAAGCCTGCCGGGGTCGCGGGATTATTCCCTTACCGTAACCCCGGAACTTAACAGGCTATGAAGGACACCGTGGATTTTAGTCAGTAGAAGTCTGACAGTCCCTCCCGCCCTGCCCGGGGTTGGAGGACTCATTTGATGATTTTACCACGCTAAAAAAAAAAAAAAAAGACTGTATTTACTATGGGACCAATCCTGAAATAGTGACGAATCAGATGTTGCCTATGTTTTGTAGACTGACGTAAATAGAAATGTACTGAGATTTTTTGCAATTTGGGATTGTTCTCATAGAAAAAAATCCTCAGATATTCTGAGAAGTTATTGGCTAGTTTCTCATTTGTGAAAGCAGTGGTTTTTGCGGGTTATAGAGGTCATATAGCAATATTTCTAATGATTCACTTCGTCAATTTCCAGCATCGTCATTGGTTCTTCTATTATTAATTGACGAAGTGAATCATTGGGAATATTCACTTAGGTGGCTGTTTTAGACCTGCGGAACACGATTGTTTTATTCGCGATTGCTACATGCATTTCTCTCGTCAACGCCACGGTGAGTTTAGCAAACCGTCGACAAAAGAAATAGGAGCGGGTATGGTTTTTGTACCCCTTAATATGCCAAAGGAGTAAGAAGTAGTGCCCATTCAAATGGAAAGCTGAAGCTAAACTTTACTGACCAAATAACTTTAGATGTTTCTGACCAATACCGCTCTAACAAACACTCAACGACTATATATTACTAGACTACGCATTGCACGATCTAACGAACAAAACTATTCTGCCAACTCGCTGAGGTACTACTTACGTAGTACCTCAGCGAGTTGGCAGAATAGTTCGGTCAGAATAATCGGTGGGGGACGGGGTACTGCGTTGTGATTGGCTAACTCAAGGTCTGTTCCGTCTCAACGTATGTTTACGGCTCACAAGATTGGTCGAAATGAGACGGATATAAGACTTTTTGCCTAATGTGTTGGCAGACATCAGTCGCCTGTTATTAAGGGGCATCCCCCTTCAGCTCTCACATAGAAAAGGTGCATTATGTTAAAATCTCCGAAATCTAACTACGATGCACCTTTTCTATGTGAGAGCTGATGGAGCGAGTTTTTTGATATTTTTTATATTTAAAATTATACTTGTTATTTGCGCAACACAAATATTTATAAAGTTACAACATGTCACTGGCCTGCAAATTGCAAAAAACGTAAAAAAATTTGAATTTCGCGGGCTACATCGAAGCAATCACCTTAAGAGTAGTATTATATCGTCGTTGCAAACACTAGGTAATTACCCCTGTTCTTCATCTTGCTCCTGTTTCTGAGTCGTACTTTATAAATTCTTGATCTGAATTTTGTTACTAAGAATTCTGTAGTTCCTCCTAGGTTGTTATTTTTTAGATGACATGGTTGGCGCAGTGGCTAAGCCATCGACTGTTACGCAGCGTGTCGCGGGTTCGATCCCCGCACGTAACAAATATATTTTGTATAATCTGCAAGTAGTTGTTCCGGGTCTGGGGGTGTGTGTGTATGTGAGTTTCTTTGTTTGCATCCACGATACAGGAAGAAATTCCTAGTGTGGGAATGTTAAAAAGAAAAAGAGCTTGTGATAAAATTTTAAGAGAAGATTGTGATAAACGTTTACTGTGGACTAAGTTATTGTACTGAACATTTAACCAGTAAATACTACATATGAACCTTGCTTCCAGGGTCGGACGAGTGGAACTGCAGGGCGTCGTAGCGTTGTTGGTTCACATCAGAAGATTGACAAGACTGAGGTTGCTTCCACGCTAATTGACATCACTTCCTAGTTTATACGTGTATTGAAATTTCACTGTGTACCGCGCGGTGATGGCCGGTGCGCTCAGCTGACGAAGCATACGTTACTAGCGTACGCCACGACTTGTCAGGAGAACTATACTCTACGTATTACCTTACATTGTACTTAGGTAACTTAGTATCAATAGGTTTAACAAGTGCCCCAAGGTTCAACTGCTAACTACCCTACAGTATTGTCCTTGACAAGTCTAATGTGTAGATTTTTATTACTATACCATCACCATTGCGTCTCACTGTACGAGGCGTGTAACTTACAACTCAATAAAAAAATGTCATTGGATATTTTGTATAATTATAATAGTTAGGGAACAGCATTCCAAAAGCTGCCTGCTACTCTGAGATTCAATGTCTAATGGCAATGTGTTTACGTAAGTTTAATTTTGCTATAAGTAAAGTTATTGAATGTAAGTCACATAGATGTAAGAGCGAAACTTTTATTATTAGACATTCCTGTAAGCGTACAACATAATTTGGTAGTATTTTACCGTACTTTTGCATAATTTCTTTGTTTTGGTACGTAAGGGCCAAATCTTGGTGCTTTATACGAGTTGCCAGACCACGTTACGCTATTCCATATTTTTTTCTGAACTATCTACTCGATTTTGTAGGGATCTAGTAAGGTCATAATAACTATAGACTTTCGATGTTGCGCTCTTTTTACCCTGCGTAACATGAACTTTGATACAGGTGAAGCGCGGCGGTTTTAGATGTAAACAATAGTAAGCTGCGCCGCGCCATTGATAATAAAATTGTAGGAGCATTTATGTATAATATTTGTGTCGTCGGAGAGAGTAAAGTTCGCGTCGTGTATCGATTCCCAGTTAGATAAGGCGCGCCACCGGCCTAGCAGTGCGCACCAGCCGTCACCGCTTATCATATTTTGACGTAAGTTCTATTCATAAGTATTAACTGTATTGTGATTCTTAATTATCGTATAATATGTATAACTCAATGTTTCGTACACCCACTGCCAAACCTGTGCAGAGCTGTGAGTCGTTGGTCTATGAGCTACCGGTGTTATTGTGATATTGAACATGACAAGAAGACTGTATCGCTTTTTCGACGGGCTGTGTTAAGTATTTATTGGGTCGAGTGCGTAGCGACGCTTATGTACAGTTGGTTCTATTATTTATTTAGGCATTTCAAAACTCGTTGTATATAAAGTATTATATTCATGAACGAAATATGTCTTCTCAATATTGGTATTGTCTTGTAAATGTTTGGAATATCAGGCGCTTATTTTTTGCTATGAGCTTTTTGAAAGGGCCGACTAGAACAAAGCATGCATGCGTTTTGTTTAATATTTGTGGTGTTTGATGGTGCGATTATCGTAAGGTTGTATTTGTCTTTGCTTCACTGCGACGATCTTTATCATTTCGAATAAGCTTTAATTGCAAGAATTTAGGGAGAATGCCAAACGAAATCGACTGAGAATTATACAGTACTAGTCTTATCTTATTTGGAATCTCGGCGTAGTAGGTCTAGGTTTTGGCTAATCTTACAAATTTGACTGAATTTATTAACCATCGGTAGGTACTATTTTTTTATTTATAAGTTATATTTTTGTTCCTTTGTTAGTTATATAAGGCTGAAACTGATGATAGTACAGTATTGAAGTAGCTTGTGGACCAACGGCAAACGACTGTGTAGGCATCTTCGTTTAGACTGATTTTTTACTCAAACTTCGATGTTCAGTCATTATCTACAAGTATAAGCTGTATATGTAACAAAAGCTTCATATATTTGAGATAATGGGTGAGTATTGGACATCTTAACAAATAAGAAAAGCATAAATTAATTTGGGTTGGTCTTCGTACATTTTATTGTAAAAAAAAGTAAACAAGAAATCTCAAACGCGATAAAAATGTATTAATTTTAATTGTCACCACTAATGACATTAAAATATAATGGATGTAGAATTTTTTATTGTTTTTTTATTTTAATGCCTAGAACCTACACTGAAATAAAGCTTCAGAGGTGTTTACAGAACATGTCGTAACGGTTGTGTTACGAAGTGTATCATCATCTCGTCATACATTTACAATAACTATGTGTTGACTATGTATCACAGATTATAACCTCATCTAGATTCCGCATACGAGGCAAGCTATAATTTACGAAAATCTTTTTGTTGAGCTCACATATCGAGCCCCTAATACGTGAGCTGATGATCATCAAACGCCATATTTAGATTTATGAGCTTGATGGGAGCAGTGGTGGCCCAGTGGTATCGGTCCCGACTTACGAGTTGTAAGGTCGTGGGTTCGAACCCCGCCAGGCGCATTACTCTGTGTAATTTATTTCATCATCACCACTGCTCTCAAAACGGTGAAGGAAAACATCGTGAGGAAACCGGCATGTCCTAGAACCAAAAATTCGAAGACATGTGACATCCACCAATCCGCAATGGGCCCGCGTGGTGGATTGTGGCCCACTCCCTTTCACAGAGAGGAGGCTTGTGTCCCAGCAGTGGGAACATTATAGGCTGATGATGATGATGATGAACAGGGCTTCCCAAACTTTGACTTTTTTGCGTAGAACTTAACAGTCTTACTAAGCCTGTAAGTGCGAAGCAAACTTATTTTTTTTCTCGAAGCTGGGTAGGGGACTGAAACCTGGTTGACACCAAATCTAACCATGTGACCTTTGGTTTTAAGACGACAGAGAGTTGAGAGTATTTCTGGTGTCTAAAAGAAAGAATCTTGGATCTACTCAAATTCAATCTGGAGGAGTGTCTTCGCCCCCGTAGCAGCGGTGTTCTGGTATGCCGTAAAGTTCAAAGGAACTGTCAGACTTGTACTGACTAAAATCTTCGGTGTTCTTCATTAGTCCTTTATGTTCTGGGACCATGGTTACTTGATATGACAGTCCCGCGATTCTGGCAGGGGGCCCCGTCATATTGCTGACAGCTCTTTGAGGCGCGCGTGGATCACAACTCATGATCGGACGGCGAGTAGCCCATTACTTGCCGTACTCATGCCCGCGCCTACAGTGGCCGGAAATCGCTTCGTGGGCTGGGTTGGCTGGGTTGTGAGGTGGACGTTGTCGTCTCTCTCAGCGTTCGCTCCCTCCTTCGCTAGCATGACTGCTGTCCAGTGAGGACCTGCGTCAGGCGGTAGGTCTGGAGGCCGTGACGCCTAACCATCCACTCCTCAAAAAAAAAGGGTCTTACCGCAGCGATGCGTCGCGCCCGAAGTACGGACTAGGTAGGTATTTAAATTCGACGGTAGGGGCCTGCAAGAGGCGGGCTGGCACTAGTCCGGGGCAGCGGAAGTCACATGCGCACCTGCAGCTCCAGGCGCAAGTGTGCGAGGGAACAGGGATGGTTTTAGTCAGTCAAGTCTCACATGGGCCTCCGCCTTTACTCAGGCGGAGGATGTCCTATGAGGATTTCCACCGCGAAAAAACAAAAGGTATTATAAATTCGTAAGTACATACAAACAAGTCTTTATTATCCACTAGCACTTCGCCCGCGACTTCGTCTGCGCGTATATAAATATAGCCTATGTTACTCGCAGATAATGAAGCTTTCTAATGGTGAAAGAATTTTAAAAATCGGTCCTGTAGTTTTTGAGTTTATCCATTACAAACAAACAAATTTTTCCTCTTTATAATATTAGTGTATTATATCGTCGTTGTGTTATTAGGACCGTACCAGGCCGACGGTACGTTCTATCGTTCATTCTGACGCAGACGGTTCTGCTTACCCCTGTGTGGAATGAGTTTATTAAAATTTGACTGTAGCTCAAGGTATTACATTATTTAATGTGATTGCGCGGTTGGTGCAGTGGCTGAGTTATCGACTGCTGCGTGAGTGGTAGGTTTGATTCCCCGCACAAAACAAATATTTTTATAGCCTAAGTAGTTGTTCCGTGTCTGGTTGTGTATGAGTTTCTATGTTTAAAAACGCACCCATGATATAGAAAGAACTCTTATAGAGCAATTAAAAAAAACGTAACTATATAGATACCTATTTATACCATCACGGCATCACCATGTTTTTTTTCCGATTTTCGTTAATAACAACAAAATATTTTCTTTCTTATTTCAAGCAAGGAAAATTCGCTGTTCCGAGTATAACGGAAGGTCGTAATCAGTGAAGCAAATTCGGCACAAGCGAGTAGAGGAGGCGAGCCGAGCGAGGTGATGTGGAGGTTATGAATACAAAAGGTATAGAAACGTTCAGCATTGCGGTCGAGGAACGGAACGCGACGGACAAACCGCCGCCGCGCGAACACCGGGGTCCTATTCTTGTGGCCTGCTCTATATTTTAAAATATCGTGCTGGATTTTCGTGATATTTTAAAATAAATAACAGACTTGTCGTAAAACGTGGTTTAACTTTTTATTGTTGACAGTTCAGTAACCATAGATTTACTTCATAGACTACATGACATTCATTTTGACATAAGAGTTCCACAGATTAAAATACTCATTACATTTTACCCGTGACATTTTTATGTTATTATTTCATGCTTTTATTACAAGCAACTCTTTATAAAGAAGCCAAACCAAGGATTGCAAAATCCATCAAAAATAGTAGATTATTAACCAAGGGGATAAAGCAGTGTCTTCTGTCGCGGGTGACGATTTAAATCGCGAGCGTCACGAAGGACTCGACGTTTACTCCCGAGCGTAGCGAGGGTGTTAAAACCTTAAATCACGAGCGAAGCGAGGGATTTAAGACGAGTCCTGAGTGTAGCGAGGGATTTAAGTTCACCCAAGACTAAGACAGCTTTATCACCGAGGAAAATACTCTACTTTTCGTACCATTTGCGAAAAAAATAACACAATAATAATATAAGATAAGCATTTAATAAAAATAATGAAAATTAAAAGTAAAAGTTAATATTTGAAACATTGGTCCAATTATTTATTGAAAGAGTAATATTTTTGTTGGGTACATTTATTGTTGATGAGTTAATTTGAGTATTTCTCTGTTCAAGTTGCGTCTGAGGAACTTGCGTTTCATTGCAGCTAGTAAACGTCGGAGATAGTGGTGGTGGTGCAATGTCAGTTACGGACGAAGATAAGATGCCAGAAGTTGATGGTTGTGGCTCTGATGGATTAAATTTTATGTTTTTGTTAATTTGACTGCTTAACATAGTTTTATTCGCCATTGAACTTTCAATATACCCCTCAGCTACTCCATCAGAGCTCCAACCACCGTGTCTTTTTATTGACGTAATATCCGCCCCTGAATCCGCCAAGAAAGTCGCCGAAGTTCTTCTAAAGCAGTGACCGGTGTAGAGTTCAACATCTTTAAGTTGTAGATATTTTGCAATATCCTTTGGCATGTTGCTAATTTTATTTTTGCCGATGGCTTGTCGAGTACATTTCCCATTCCGATAGTTTATAAAAAATCTACTGTTTTCCATGTTGGTGGGACGTAATGCTTGGTATTTGTGAATGATTTTAGTATATTCTCCTTGTACAATGAATGAGCGATTTTTCTTTGTCTTAGTTTCCTTTACATTAATCAGCAGCAACTCATTGGAATGATTTTCAACGTCCTCCACCTTTAAGTTTACAAGTTCACATCCGCGGCAGGCACCATTGAGTCCAAAAATTAAGGCCACCTATAACAAAGATAAAAAACAGGTAAATATATAGAATAATTACCATTACTAAGATACGAAATATTCATAGTTATATCGTGTACACTTACTTTTGTGGCCAGATAAACTTCGTCAGGAGCTTCATTAAGAAATTTTTCCACATTTTGAGTCGTAAAAATTTTAGACTTCTTTGCGCAATGCCCTTCTGATTTTCTTTTTAAAAAAGCCAGCAATTTCGTAAATCTGTTTATTTCAATGCTGTGTTTGATGCTTATTGTAGCTTTCAGTTTTGAGTATATGCACCAAAGTGTATTCGGATTCTTTGTCTTGGATAAATAATCAAAATAGACAAGAAGTACTGATTCTGAAATTGATAGGCCTTTCGCACTTCTCCACGTTGAAAATTCTTCATAAGTTTTTAAATAATTTTCCTTGGATTTTGTTGGAAGCAAATTATTTATAATTGCGGCAGCATTTGCACTGATGGAATCAGACAATTCACTGTCACTGTCGCTTTGATTTAACATCGTAACTTATTTTTCCCACGTTTTTATATTAGAATATTAATTTATTCATAAAAATAAATTAAAATTGTATTTAAAAAAACAAAAACGCGGCAAATTCCTAGACTAATATTTTTTTGTCGGAAAAGCAAAGGCATCAAGCTCATACGGCCTCGACGGTTTTCGTAATTGTATTGAATAATCATAACTGCATAATAAATGCGTATTCCTTTTTCAAAAAGTTGTATAATGCTTTAAATACAAACTCAATGTTGTAAAGACAGACTGATGTAGTTCAGTATCGGTAAGTATTCCAAATTCAAATCACATTCTCTCCCTAGAGGATGAATGAAATTCAGTACAACTTTCTTTCCCTAGGGAAAGCTGTTTCTAACAGATTAATAATGACTATTGTTATGTACGCTTTTTGTGGCATAGAATGTCACTTTTTTGAGCAAGTGGTACGAAAAATAAAATTGGTCATTAGTAATTTTTTCTGATAAAGAACCAAACTAAATACTGAAGCGACACACAGAGGATACGGGAAAATCAGGAACTAATATTTTATGGTGCTCCAACACGATCCTCACCCTTATAATAGGGCGTAAATTTTTACACTATTACGATGTCGCTTATATTATATTCCTTGTTCAAAAATATCTTAGACTTAACACAAACAACGTTTTTTTTGGCTTTTTTTCTCTGTCGGTTGTCCTTCGCTAAAGCTGAGTTATAAAGGATTTTTTTTATCTCTATAAATCTTTGCCAGGGTTTGTGGGGCCATCTTTCCTTAAAATTTTTACGAGTGACTTATTTTAGGGAACCTAATTATAATTATTATTTATCACGATTATTATAAAAGAATTTGAACATTTGCAAGAGCGAGGTAAAGTCAACAAAAAACCACATCCACGATACAAATACAAATATTTTTATTTGTTGAACATAGGTAGGTCAGGACGATAAAATAATAATTTACCTACATGTGAGTGACAATATGTTTAAATATGTAAATGTAAAAAAAAACGGGATTGCCAACCTTGCAAACAACAAATATTTTATACCACGCGTGGAATAGCGACCAAAAGAAGAATACCTTTTTTATCGTGGTAAAATCATAAAATCTCTCTAAATCAGTCTTCCCACTCAGGGCAGAGCGGGAGGGACTGTCAGACTCGTACTGACTAAATCCACGATGTCCTTATCGATAGCCCTTTACGTTCCGGGGTCACGGTAATTCCTTAGTCTCGCTACCAAAGAAGATGCCTTACTTTTTATAAACCCTGTTACTTACCTCACTTTCTTTATAACTTGCCGTCAAGATCAGCTCACACCATCTTGCATCAACACTACGAAGAAGCAAATTACCAAAAACTCAATTTCAATGCGACATTCGTTAATTGCATGGTCATGCGCAATATTTTTCCACGATGTTGATAATAGCCGCTGCCGGACGCGCGGTGACGTCAGGGATGCCTGTGCACGCGCAGCTCGGTGGCTCTGAATCACGCGCCGATGTGTCACCGCCGACGCCCGCCACACTGCCACCAAGCTAACAACATCCACACAGCATTGTAATATCAATGTATACTTGGAACCAATTCACTGCGAGGACTAGGACGCTCTTATCAAACGAATGCGGGTAGTCTAATAAAGTTGTTGACAATATTAGTGTGTGCGCTGTCAAGCAATGTTGCAATTACTGTTCTATTGAGAACGCATTTAGTTTTTAGTTAAAAAATAATTGTCCACATCCACATATAATTATGGATACTTCATTATCCAAATCTACCCTTATTTTCCATGACACGTGATGTACCAACCTTGTGAAAAATAAACACCTTGTTTTGATTGTATGCTTGGCGCGCACAAAAAATCTAACTTCAAGGAAACCGACTGGTTTGACTTGCTTTTAGCAAGACATAGCGAATGAGGTTGTAACCAATTTCTTGTATTCGTACAAGTCCAATTAGGCTATTAACAGGAGTTATTTAGTGGAGTGAGTTGTAAGGCAGAAAGGAATTTACTATGAATATAAAGTTTAAAAGTATAAAGAGTCTTGCATCGTGAATAAAAATGAGTGGACAGCAAGTAGTCAGTGTGGAGCAACCGGTAAGCAGCAGTGGTGTCGGACGACGGGGCCGCTCGGTCCCCGGCTGACTTGTATTTTTATGTAACTTGTTGTTAGGTAGCGGTGGTCGTTGCGCCACGCTCCGCTCGCCGCTCGCTTCGAATCCGTGCCGACGGCCGCCTCGCTGCTGTGGCGAATGAATTTTGAGGAAAACTGGGCTGCGATAGAGAACGTAGCCGGTCATTGCTGCACTAGCTGGAAACAGATTGTTATAAAACTCGCTATTGAAATTCTGGCTTGCATTTAGTCGGTTGGAAGTGAAAGGAAGCTTGGAATGGTGGCTTCATACAAGATGATGATGAGTGGTAGCTCGGTCAGAACTTTGCTGTGTTTATGACTCAAAACCTACCCTCCAAACGGGCTTCGCTTCTCAGGGAGGGAAGTTCGGTTTTGCGAATGTGTTTCGCCATTTCTGAGTCGTTGGACGCGGTTTCCATACGCGCTCAATGATTTGGTTTTGGATGTTTTATGTTCTTTGGAAACGATATGAAGAGATATTCTCATCCTCATCTGCCTGGTCTGTTTACCAACAATGTTGCATCGGCTTCCAGTCCAACCGGATGCAGCTGGAATATCGGTATTTTACATGGAGCGTCTGCTTATCTGATGCCTACAACCCAGATAATGGGTGCCTATACCATATCATGCAGACTTTCGAGCTTCTAACATAATGATAGCCGAGATCAATTGGTACAAAGAACGACCCACCGAAGGAACTCGTTATAATAGATGGTCACCTATCTACAGACCAACCTTGGCAAGCGTGGTTTGACCTTGATGTAGATGGACCTGTGTGGTTATGATTCTAATCGCCACGAGCTCCTCCATAGCAAGAGATAGCATAGAAAAAAAATGATCACGAAGATTGAAAAGCTTAAAACTTTACATAGCATTTTGACTTCAGGAGAACTCATTTGTTGATTTTAGTACGCAAAAAAATAATGCATTTTCACTTTGTAACTTCGTAATCTAATTTGTGTAGAATTTCACTACCGAAAGCTTTAAAAAAAGAAGCAAAGGCAACCTTATCTGCGAATTATCCTGTTTTAAATAAATAAATTGCGTAATGTTTTCGATTGGCTGCCTAGTGCCTGGGAAACAAATCCCTACTCGCAGCGAGCTCGCTTGCTGCGTGTAAACATGTTTATGAGCCCCACAGTCCACTCTTTGACATCCTTTGGAGCGTTTATTGAAATAATCTATTTATATTCTCGTATATATTTGTCCACTGCATATAACGAGTCAGCAATGCGAATGCTGGTAATATCTTTACCACTCTTACATTAACTGAAACTATGATTGGATTAGTTAACTAAAAATGTACCTAACTTCTTTCTTGGTGCTTAAAATTCCACTTAATCTCCATGCAGTCTTGTTTTTTTTTCTTTTATGTGTTAATTATATCGGCCATCTACAGATCTTTTTGTACATTTTTTATTTATTTTTTTAAATTAAAACGCTGCCTCACGCTACGAGTTTCTTTCTGTACCGTACTGGGTGCGTTGACAAACATATAAACTCACAACCCGTAACCTAAAAACAGCCTAGGGTGAGTTTGTTTTGTGGAGGGACTGACCAAACAGGTAACCGTAACCCTGGAACTTAAAGGGCTATTGCAGGAACACCCTGAATTTTAGTCTGACAGTCCCTTCTGCTCCACACTAGGCGGGAAGACTCATTTGATAATCTTACCACGCTATAAAAAGGTCAGTTATTTCAATCATCAATAGGCAGTTGAACTACATACCTATTTGTTAAAATTCCAAACATTATTTGACAAATGGTTAAATAATGTAAAGGATTTTAACAGACAGTTTAACTATTGATCTAATATAGTTATTAGATCTAGAAATAATCTAATATATGATCTAATATAGTTATTAGATTTAGAAGGTGGACCATACAATGGTAGAGTAAGAGCTAGTGCTCTTACTCTACCATTGTATGGTCCACCTTCTAACTCCCATATATCTCTTTACCTAACATGGTGATTGAACCTTAGACCCTATACGAATCACAGTCCCACTTGCGGCCAACGCACTAACATGAATAGAAGCTTGCGTAAGCTAATATGTACTTTCACGATTACGGCATAGCTGAACGTTCAGTTTCAGTGGAAACATACCAATTACTTAGATAAAAAACAAATCCAGTAGAGATTAACCCTTTGCTATTTATAAACAAGAGCAACGCACTTTTATCTTCTAATGCTAAAACCGAATGTAAGTTAATTTAATAAAAATAAAAAAATTTGCTCCAAACTAGGATTTTCTCCTGTTTCGTGGGTACAAATAAAAATACAGAAGCACCCGGACCAGGAAAAAAACAAAATAGACTGATATAAATAAATAAAAAAAAAACGTTACATATTATTAGTTATTGTCCGGCTAAGATTTGTGTTTATAGAAATTCATACATGCACGCACGCCGATTACTGCGCACGCTATGCAGTACTACGCAACCGGCCTTTCTGATGCACGTCACAAATAAGGTCAGTGTAGGTCTTCCTAGGGCGTCCCCTCCAAAGTTTCCACTCACCTCAGCCTTAAACAAAATAATAAAAAAAAAAAAACAGTAAACTGCACACCTGCGAAACCGAGCGCCTCACTACTGAAATGTTATAAATAAAATATTGAATCACTTGTATAAGTTATAAAAGAACAAATTACGCACAGTAAAAGTACATACACGATATTTTCCCACGGCACGTTATACATAGCAAGAACCGGCGCACTTTACCCACATTTCAGCAAGTTTTCGCTTCATATCTCATAATAAAAATCTCGATATGTTTCACGATTATAATTGTAACACAAAACATATAAGTAAGGTACATCTACACTTCAAAATCTTAAATTAACCTCATGAAATGTAACGCCAAGTCTTCTAACGGGGGTAGCATAATAAGCAGTACAAATGCAATGCCTCTTAACGGCTTTAGGGCCCGATGCGCTGCGTGTCCCTAGTACCCTTGGCCGTCCGTGGCCCTTCGCCCTCGCCGGCGACCCCGCGCCCTCCGATGCCCTTGCGTCCTTGCACCACCCTCTATGCGTTCATCTAGCTTTTGTGACGCTGCTATCGCTCACAATTACTCTTAACGTTGCAGATCTAACATTTTCTTTTGGAAAATTTTGTGTTTAGGCAACTGGCAATTTTTTTTTCTTATGTTGGTAAATAGAGTAGGTAAAACTTAGGTTTATTTCCAGTTGTACTAGCAATACAGGTTGTTGTTTTATGTAGACGTTTATTTTGTTGTGTGAATTATTTTTGTTTTACGACTTTTTTACATAAGTAGTTGATACGACTCATGGATTGAATAGTCTTCATTATTAGAACACTGTATTTTTTTATACAATTATTTACTTTAAGATGCGAGGTAATATTGTCGGATGTTCCGCTCTAAAATTGAAATAACTGTACTTTATGGAACACTGGGACCGATTTGATGGAAAAACTGTTTCTTGTGAGAAGATCGACTTAGAAAGTGATGGTGGATTTTGGCCCAAATGTACATGGAGGTATACAAATAGTAATAAACATTATGAGTATCTTACTGCTGCAGAGGATAGATGGACAATAGGAGGCAAAGGGCACACAAAAAGACACTTACCACAACAAAACATTTATGAAGTAGAGAAATTAATTATCACCCTTTTTTTAAGTTGGTAAAATAATCATATTATAATAACCCAGGTAGCAAGTGACGTCGGCGACTAAAAACTGACGACATTCTTAAGTCAATTTAGGGTCACCACAGTTACGTCATTATTGTACGTCATACTTACGTACTATTATAGTACTGTACTGTACGTACTGTATAGGTCATAAATGATACCTCCTAACAACGTCATTTTACAGTCTGTCCCTTATTAGTCTAAATCTGCCCTCAGGTTGACGACTGTAGTATGACATATCTGGTCCTAAAGTGACCCAAAGAGCTAAAGATTGGTTAAAGAACAGTTTATGGAATGCATCTGACTGACATAATTCCACGAGTGAAGTCGACCACCAACAAAGCGAATATTATGGGCAAATACTAATCATTATAACAAGGATTTGTATAGCCGGTACATTAGTCCAGTCATCGAGGATTTTTTTGTATGAAGACTTTCGAAAAATTCCTCCGGCGCTGAAATTTGGCATAATTAATAAATAAATAATAATATTCCACAACTATCACATAACGCCATCTAGTCCCAAGCTAAGCAGAGCTTGTTTTATGGGTACTAGACAACTGATAAACATACTTATAATTATATTTCTAAATACATACATATTATAGATAAATTACACCCAGACACAGAACAAATGATCGTGCTCATCACACAAACATTTGTCCGGGGTGGGAATCGAACCCACGACCTCCGGCATAGCAGTCAGGGTCACTAACCACTAGACCAACAGGCCAGTCAATTATGACGATAGTAGGTGATACAGATTACAGATGCACAATAATCCAAAAAAATTTTAGCCTAGAAGTTCCGTTTTTATTTGTCAAAACATGAAAATTGCTTATAACTCTCTGTCAAAAATTCCTCAGCCTCAAATTCTTTTTGTATTTGTTTAAATGTATTAGTTAGAATAGGGAAGTATAAAAATCCAACAAAATTTCGATTTCAGTGTCACTCCAAATTAACTTTTTACATAACGCGCTCTAACTTCTTGTGAAAAATTGCTCTGCCGATTTTTATTTTTTTATGTGATTTTTTATCCTTAAATACGTAGGTTTTGTTACGTAATCCAAAACTTTTTCCTTTTTAAACAACATTATTTGATGTCAAATCAATCAAATAATGACGTTTGAAAATGAAAAAGGTAACAAACCTATGTGTTTAAGGATAAAATAACACATAAAAAAATTAAAAATCGGTAGAGCAATTTTTACTAGAAGTTACAGCGAGAACGGAATCACAGCGATCAATATTTATTTAAAGTTTCGAAAAATAGTACCGCCTAGCTCGATAGATGGCGTTGTAGTCCAAATAGAAGTCGCTATGGTTTCGTTACCGCCGATAGTATAAGGTCTGAAGAATTAATTTTGTTTTGTTGATCCGTCCAATCATGACGTACGCATGCGTTGTGTTCTCTCAAGCCCACCCCCGCCATCTCTATAAGTTGCAGGTTATTCAAAACCGGCTTCTTAGAAAGATCACGGGAGCGCCGTTCTATGTCCGAAACGACAACCTCCACGTAGACCTAAAAATCCCTACAATAGTTCAGTTTATGAAGCGCCTTTCAAAAAGGTACTTTGATTCCGCCGTCAGGCACCCGAACCCGCTCATCGCAGCGGCAGCAAATTATGTCCCCTCCCGAATCAGTAAGATTCGCCGCCCAAGGCACCCACTCACCGCTCCTGATGATCCCATCACTATCCTACAAGAGAGTAATAGGGACACCAGTACTTTGAAGAAACATAAACAAAGATCGACACCGTCCTTCCGTCCTCGCCGCCGAGGTCGTCCGCCGCGACGCCAAAGTCAATGCCCCCCCCGACCCTTGCAAAGCCAGCCCGCGTGCTGAGCCTTAGCTATAAAACTAGTCCTATAAATAATCAACTAAGATCCAGCCTGTCCCTTGCTGCCCTCCCAGCGACACCCTAAGCCGAGGTCCGTACCCCAAAGGGGGTGCCCTTAGCGTGTGGTCGCTTAGTTTATTAACTAAGTTTGTTGCCCTGGCTGGAGGCCTTAAATTCTTAAGGCATCCACAGAAAAGTCCGGTTAAGCAGTACACAACCTATTAGAGGTTGACCTGCGAGATGCCATACACAAAAAAAAAAAAAAAAAAAAATTTGTTTTGTTGAGAAGTTATTGAGAGCAATGCATCGGTACAGTGAACAGAAGTGTCAAGTTTACCAGTGTTAACAGTGTTCCAATAACAACCCACTCCAAAGAGACCTGCGGATTTATACATGGTTTTGCACGTCATTGGCTGCCGTAATATTATGTACGGCCCAGTAACGTCCCTATGACTTCAGTATATTATGATGTCACTCCAACGTCAGTGGCTGCCCTAATACGTACGGCCCAGTAAAGTCCCTATAAATTCAGTATATGACGTCTCTGTAACGTCTGTAAACTGACGTCTTGAGGCTGTGACAAATTGACGACATCTAATGGGACCCCCCGACGTCAAGACATGACGTCTCTCACGTCGAGCCGTACCGTAAACTGACGACATAATGACGTAAAAATGCTACCTGGGAAGTCCTCCCGCCGTGCCTGGAGCGGAAAGGACTCTCAGTCTCGTACTAAGTAAAATCCATGATGACGTCTACTGCTCAACCGAGGTCTCCGCCATAGTTACGTAAGCAGCAAATAGTATCGCATCTTGGTAATCTCTAAACTTATTGTCAGGTAAAAATGTTGTTAAAGTTAGCGATAAAGTTTTTTTCGTGGGCGGATTTAGAAATATTGAAAATTTGAAACTCAAATAAATAAACGCGGAGACACAAAAAATACTTTTTGCTCATACTTACAAATATTTGTTTCGTGCGAAGATTGAACCCGCGACAAGTTGCGCAGCAAGTCGATCACTCAGCCAGCTACACCAAATCAAAATCAAATCAAATCGTTTATTTCAACTAGGCCAATTACAGGCACTTATGAATTGTCAAAAGACATAAAATAAAACAAGTACAAAAATAGTTATGGTGCTACAGTCCCAGTCATAAGACATAAAAACTGAAAGTACCGTAGGTGCTCATTCCAAAGCGTAGATCTCTTATGGAGAAGAATGAGCAAGAAACTCCATGGACACTCTTTTTCTATCGCCAAAATTGTTACAAAAAATTTGTTACACCAACTGTGTCGTCATGAAAGCTGCAAGAATTAAGATCCCAAGTCATTATGACTCTGTAAAACAATGACTAATATTGCAACGAAACGCTAATTAAACTTATCGATGAAAACGCGTCTATCAGTTTTCGGGTTTCCGCACTCGCTCCGGAAAATGCAAATCACTATGAGTGGATTGTTGTTTGATGGCTTTCGCGTATTTGGCTTGATAATGAAATTGTGATGCGTATGTAACAATTGTTACTAATTAAAGCCTAAAATTTAAATGCGCATCAATAATTCTTTTTGTATACCATAATGGATAAATTGTCACCAAATCTAAAACTCGCTTTAGCAAGATTTCAGGGACACCCCGAAGTTCGGTTTGGTTAGGTTCCTTTAAACCTTGTACACAGAAATAGATGCCCCGCGAAGCGGGGCTTCGTCGACCCTGCTTAGGGAGATTTTTTTTTATTACACATAATAGGTTTATTTCTTTATTACTTGAGAAACGTTATTTGGTGACCATTTATCCATTTTGGTAACCGTTTAGAATTTTTTTGGTAGTAAAATAGGTACTTTTTTGGGTGGTGTTTAAACACAAGCCCTAATTAAATTCATTCGAACTACAAGATATGCACGATTGTTTTATTTACCAACACAGTCTGATTTGATATACTGTTAGTCAGAAGCTCTAAAGTCTGACAACCAGTCTCTCCATGGGGTATCGTATTTACCCATTTAATGGGTTGTGGAGGTCCGATAGGCAGTCGCTTCATGTAAAATATTGATATCCAGCTGCATCTGGTTCGACTGGAAGCCGATCTCAATATAGTGGGGAAAAGGCTAAGCAAATGAGTGTGATGATCAATCTGATTTGAAACCTAAAACCTTTCATGGGCTGAAATCAACGTAGGAAGATCGTAAAATAGAAAAAGGAGGTGTTATGTTATATATATAAACATACAAAATGGTATTTGTTTTCGTTGACAATGTGTGAAACACTGACGTGTTAATTGATCTTTCATGCAGTGGTTGGTTATACAGCAAAAGTTGTTTATAACCATATAAGTACTTTCAGCCTGTGAAAGGTTGTCAATGTTTTACAAATAAGCCTGTAGATCTATTAAAGAGAGTATATCTAATAAAGGTGCGTACAGACCACGTAACAATGTTATATAACATTGTTATATAACACTACAAATGTATGTAAAATGTTATATAACGTTGAATAACATGACCACACTATGAAAAATGTTATATAACATGTTAAATTACATAGTCTGTACGCACCGTAAGATACTTTTTTTTGCAGTTTGCTTTACGAAGAGGTCATCTGTCTTTTTTTTTTTGTTTTGTAAGAATTATTTAAATAAAAATGTAAAAGATATATAATAAAACTAGCGACCCGCCCCGGCTCCGCACGGGTGCAATCTTTATAATATTATTAAAATTGCGACTATAATTTGAGATTTAAACTATCCTATCTCTCAAGTTGGATTGAACTGCACATGGTGTGCGAATTTTAATATAATCGGTTAAGTTAATCGGTTTAGGAGTCCATTGAGGACAAACATTGTGACACGAGATTTATATATATTAAGATATATTAATTTATTCTATAACATATAAAATGAATCACATTCTAAAGCAAATAATTTAATGAATGACAGATATTACAAGTCATATTTGACAATACGTCCATAGATATAACATTCCTCCCCATGTAGGGTTGATTCAGATCTCATCAATCAAACGCCGTGGAGGTCGCACTTCACGCTGGCTGCGTCGAAGGGGTGGTGCAACCGTCGGGGTCGGTGTTTCAAAAGCTGGAGATGAGGATGATGATGTAGATGCAGCTGGAGATGAGGATGATGATGTAGATGCCGATGGTTCTGGTGTGGATGGAATGTGAGGGGACGGTGTAGATGGAGGAGGAATTGACATAGGTGATGGTGCCAAGCATGAGGATGGTGAGGACGTAGAAGCTGTCGCAACACTTTCAGGTGACGCGGCTGCAGGAGCAAGTCGGGGTCTCATGTGATCTGCATGTTTCCTTTGCTCCACCCCATTAGAAGTAGTGACCACGTAGGAGTATCGGTGTTTACGGGTCACTACTGTAGCAGGCTGCCACTTTTTTTCTAGTTTAGTTTTTATGTAGACCTTATCGCCTGTTTGGTATGTAGGTGTAGATGACACGATGTCCGCCTTAACATGTTGGTATAGCAAATTTCTTCTCTTGTTCGGTCGGATATTTGATAAAACACAGTTCAACTGCCTGCCGAACATCATTTGGGCTGGTGATTTGCCGGTAGTGGTATGCGGAGTATTCCGGTAAGTGAATAAAAACTCCATCAATCGACGCTTAAGTGGGCTTCCGTCACTGGAAGTCATTCTGTTCTTAAAAGTTCTCACAAACCGTTCAGCTAACCCATTTGTTCGGGGATGATATGGAGATGCGGTGACATGTAGAATGCCCTGACTTTTACAGTAGTCCTTGAATTCCTGTGATGTTAGTTGGGGGCCGTTGTCAGATACAATCATTTGTGGGAGTCCAAAGGTGTTGAAAATCTCATCCAGCACAGCGCATAGACTTTTTGAAGTTATGTTTTTCATTGGTCTTAGTTCACACCATTTTGACAAAGCATCACACAAAACGAGCCAGTAGCTGCCCTCGAATGGACCTGCAAAGTCTATGTGGACTCTTTCCCACACTTGCTCGGGTATAGACCAGGAGAATACCGGTAGTTCGGGATTAGACGGTCTGTTTTCTTGACACCTGGTGCATTTCTTGATAAAATTCTCAATGTCCTCGTCAAGTGAGGGCCACCACCACCACACATAGAATCGTGAGAGTGCTTTCATGGCCGATATTCCTGGGTGCCCTCGGTGCAAATAGTCTAAGACTGTCTTTCTTAGAACCTCAGGTATAACCATCCTGGCTTGCCACAGTACAATTTTACCTTCTACCGACAGTTCGAAACGTTTCCTGTAGTATTGTTTCATCTCTTGCCTGTAATCCAGGTCTCTCCACCCGGTCTTTAGGTACTGGCAAACGAGTGACAAACTTGGGTCCCTAGATGTTTCCAGACTTAATATTTTTTCTGTCAATTGTAGGTCAACAATTTTGTTTTCTTGGAGGCGTGACACTACTCTATGTACAATGTTTTCCACGTGTGAGGGTTTTGTTGTGGGGTTTGGTAATCTGGACAGGCAATCGGCCAGAATATTGTTTTCGCCCTTCTGGTAGCAAATTTCGTACTGGTAGCTTCCAATCAAAAGAGCCCATCTTACGAGTCTATTATTTACAAGCTTCGGTAGGTTACGTTGAGGTCCCAAAATATGCATGAGAGGCTTATGGTCAGTTACCAAGGTAAATTTCGTTCCTCTCAAATATTGGTCAAATTTTTGTATTCCAAATAATATGGCTAGTGCTTCACGGTCAATAACAGAATATTTGCTCTCAGCTGAGCGAAGTTTTCTTGACGCAAATGCTATCGGTTGTTCGACATCTTTGTGTTTGTGGTATAGAACTGCCCCAACTCCTTTTTCTGACGCATCACACGCTAGAAAAACGGGACGCCTTTCATCGAACGCTAGCAATGAATTTGAGCTAGCTATTTTACTTTTAGCATTCTCGAAAATTTTTTCTTCGTGTTCCGACCACCGCCATTTTTTTTTACCGCTTGTTAGCTCGTACAGGTCTGCACATGATCCATGAAGATGTGGAACGAATCTTTCATAAAAATTTATAAGGCCTAGGAAAGAGCGTAATTCCTTGGCGTTTGTGGGTTGTGATGCGTTGGTTATAGCGCTAATCTTCGCTTTTGTTGGCCGTATTCCTTTTTGATCAATTATGTGACCCAGGTACTCAATCTCTTTACACAGAAAGCTACACTTTTTTAAGTTAACTTTCAAACCAGCCTGTTTTAGGCGGCTTAACACTGTGCAAAGTGTTCGTAAGTGTCCATTCACGCTTTCTCCTGTCAACGCAATATCATCAAAATACACTGCTACGTTTGGTATGTCTCCAAGTAGTTGATCAAGAAAATTTTGAAAAATTGATGGTGCTGTAGAAATACCGAAAGGCATCCGGTTGTACTGGTAGTATCCTCTGTGTGTGGATATTGTTAAATACTTTTTTGATTCCGGAGCTATTTCAAATTGTAAATAAGCGTCTTTGAGATCAATTTTGGAGTAGACTATGCCGTTTGCTAGTTTCTGTCGTAATTGATCAAAAACAGGTACTGGATGTAAATGTTTTGTTAAAACAGGATTAAGTGTAGTGCTGTAGTCTCCGCAAATTCTGACGTCACCAGTTGGTTTCAGGACATTTACAGTAGGTGTGGCCCACTCCAAAGGGGTAAGGTTTGGATCTATTCTGTTAATGATACCTGTATCGACAAGGCGATCCAACTCCCGTTCGACATTTTTCTTCATGCTGAATTTGATTGGACGTGCAGGTAGGTGTACTGGTTCTGCGCCAGGTTTGACATGTATGTTAACTTGGTAGTTATTGACTTTGCCTAGTTTGCCGTCGAAAAGTTCGCTGTATTGCTTGAGTATATGTTTTAATGTCGTTGGCGTAACAGGCTTCTCTTGGACTGAATAAACTGGTTTTGGAAATTCCATTTCAAACTTCTCGCTCCATCTCAATCCAAAAAGCAATGGGTTAGCGTTTTTCATTACTACGACAGGCAAGGTTTCGTATCGTCCGTTCACTTCCACATTTACGTTTGCGATTCCTTTGGTTTTCAGTTTGGTATTTCCATATGCTTTTAGTTTGGGCCCCTTTGTTAACGTTGGTGATCCAACCTTTTTCCAAAGTTCGGAACTAATGATAGAGTAGGTAGAGCCAGGGTCCCAATCCATTGTACAGTGAACTCCATTTATTAGGACATCGATTTGTTTGCAATCCTTGACTCGAGTGCTCGTGACGTTGTGGACAAACTCATCGTCATCTTCACTATTTTCTGTTGAAACGTTTGTGGAGCTTGATGTGGAAGCTTGATTATCGCTTATCCGTTGTAGTTTACGTTTGGAAGTGTTTTTATCCTTGTTTGGCGATATGTAAGCACGACCAGTTTTAATGCAGCAGTTCTCAAAGTGCCCCTTCAAATTGCACTCGTCGCATGTATGGTTTTTTGCTGCGCATTTTGAGAGGTCATGTTTCTCGAATTTCCCACATCTAAGGCATTGATCTGTGGAGTGCAATTTGCGTTGTCTATTGTGAAAAGATTTCGGTGTTGTTGTTTTTTGAGTACGGTTCCTTTTGACTCTATTTACCTTTGCAGTTGAGCCTGGTGTGTCATGTTCTGCCTGTTCACGTGATTGTGCAATTGAAAAAATTTCACTAAATGTAACCTCCTTTCCTGACTCTTGCAAATCGGGCCACTTTTGCTTCAGGTCTGTCTCTAAATCTGTATGATTCAATCCTGTAGCAAAACGATCGCGTAGTTGTCGTTCCAACATTTCATCTTTGTAGCCGCAATCCCGGCTTAGACTTTTGAGTCTGTTCGCGTACTGTTCCATTGACTCTGAAGACCCTCTGGTGCAGTTCCAGAACTCTGTCAATGCGCGATACCTGGTTTTCTTTACTCTAAACAAGTCAAGAAGTTTTAGGCAAATGTCGTTATAAGTACTCGTGTTAAAATTCGGTGTAAGCGCTATTTTTAACTCACGGAAAATCTCTGGTGTTAAGGTATTCAACAGGATGTCCTTTTGTAGGTTTGGTTCCGTAACGTTCATGATTTGACATTTGTTTGAAAAGTAGTCTAAAAAATCTTCAATCCTGCAGGTGTCGGGGTTGTATTTGTCCATGTTAAAATTTTTAATCACCATCATCTTATCACACGATGGAACCGACGATGATGAAACGCTCGTTGAGCTTTTTGTTTTTGAATCTTCTTTGTTGTGCATTGTTTGTACCAACAATGTAAGTATTTGTGTGATCTGTTCCTGCTGCGCCTGTTGAGCTCGCAAGAACAGTTCAAATTGTTCTTTGTTCATTGTTTAAATATTTTAAATCCTCGTCGCCAATAAAATGAATCACATTCTAAAGCAAATAATTTAATGAATGACAGATATTACAAGTCATATTTGACAATACGTCCATAGATATAACAACATAAGTATCTATTATCTATATTTTTAAGAGATAATAATTGTTATTTTTAACTTTTTTTTTTTTTTTTTTACTTTTATTTGGAAAATAATTCTAGTACGTTTTCGTATTTTTTTGTATTTTTTTTTGTTGTTCTGTGTGTCCAATACCAGATAAATATTATTCTAGAATATTCTTATAAACTAAACCTTTCGGTAGATGCATTTGTCCTAGTGCAGTGCCATACTGTACTGATATACAAAACTATAATACTGCCTACTCTTTCGCTGATCAAAGCTTGATGTTCACCATGAGAGTCGGATCCATTTTCGTCATTGCAACGCAATTAAGTTGGTTCGTGTGCTCATTCCTTTATATTGGATTGTCGAAATAAGTTTAAAAACGTACACTCTTTTAAATTATTCAAACAGGTAATGGGATTTTTGAACCAAATAATGTTGTTTATTTCAATTAATCGCTTGCATTTTGAACTATGGAACGGGATATTAATTTCATTAATTAATTGGTTCATCATCACTGTTTTTCATCATCAATGTCTAATCACCTTTGTCCCATCATAAACGATTAATCACTATAGAACTGTTATCATCACTATCATTACATAGCTTTTTTTCGTCGTGGTAAAATCATCAAATGAGTCCTCCCCACACAGGGCAGGGCGGGAGGGACTGTCAGACTCGTACTGACTAAAATCCACGGTGCCCTTTAATAGCCCTTTACGTTCCGGGGTCACGGTAATGAGATAAGTCCTGCGACCCCAGCAGGCTTTAGCCCTCTAGAGGGGAGCCTTTATGACACCTAGTAAAAGTAATCAGTACCCTTAGCACGAGTTTTCAGTACCTATTTGAGACGTAAAGTAAACTGGAACTTTGACAAATTCAAATTGACAATTTTCAAGGAAAAAAATAGTTCCTTCTTCGCACACCAGAGGCGCTGTTCCATTTTTTCATACAAGAAACGCTGTAAATACTGGAAAGACGCTGTAAAGTAAAGGAGTGAAAATTCGTGCTAAGGGTACTGATGGGTTGTAATTTCTATTACGCGTCTCTTTTCAAAGATAAATTTTTTTTGAACGTTGCCCGACGTTGGCTCCACACTTGGATTTTTCCTGTATCGTGAGTGCGATTACAAACATAGAAACTCACATTCCCGGAACAACTACTTGCAGGTCATACAAATATTTATTCCGTGCGGGGATCGAATCCGCAACACATTGCGTGGCAGTCGATCGCTCAGCGACTGTGCCAACCAATTTAAACTCGTAAACACAAACAACCTGGCTATATACAGAATGAAGTTTTAAACTGGGCGTGGATGGCTATATCTGAAACGTTGAAAGGAGTCTCGAGGCCGATTTTGACGAAAACTAAAACTGCCTCATTGGATTTTAGAAAATTCAATAGGTACCTAATCCTGGCCAGGAATCGAACCCGCTGATTTTGGAAAAAAAATCACACCTTTTGTTATTACACCATTTCATGGCTAATAAGGTAATTGCAGATTTCTATGAAATTGCTATTTTTCTATGTTACTTTACTTCTACTTAGCCATAAAATCTATTCGAAATAATAAAATTTCATTGTTCTCAATGTTTGACTGGATTTAGGATTGGCGTTGAAAAGGAGTTCTTTCAACGTTTTTCGATATTCCTCATAATTTCGGATATAGCCATCCACGCTCAGTTGAAAAATTCACCCTGTATATTCTATACTAATATCACAGAATTCTTAATAGTAGGTACGTTCATTATAAAGGTTAAGTAAGTTGTTTGTAAGTTTGTTTGTTAGAATGAGCTAATCTCAGCAACTACTCGTTCGAATTGAAAAAAATCTTTTTGCGTTGGATAGTTTATTTATCGAGGCTATATAGGCTACTCGTATTAACGTCACACTACGACTGAAAGGAGCCGAGCAGGGGTTGAAACCTTAGGGAACAGCTAGTCTATTTCTATTCTTCTATACTAATATTATAAAGAGAAAAACTTTGTTTGTTTGTTATGAATAGGCTCAAAAACTACAGGTCCAAATTAAAAAATTCTTTCACCAGATGAAAGCTGCTTAAGTCCTGAGTGACATAGGAAATAAGGGGGGGGGGGGGGGCGAGCGAAGCCGCTGGGAAAAGCCTAGTATCCTATATATATAAGTCCCTTCGTACACAATGCGACGCAAGTCTCTGATACCTTATTACGACTTTGGTATCCAGGCAACTATCGCAATACAAACCCATATGATAGAGGTTCCAACACAGGCACGCGACAATGTATACAAAAGTCGTTAGGTATCGGAGATTTGGGTCGCGTTGTGTACGAAGGGCCTAATAGTGCCATGGAATCGAACCCATCGCAGCTGTCAATCGTAAAGCTACTACACTAACCATGTCGCATAGTGGATTTAAATTCTAAGAAGAAAACTAAATTAGCTTTTAGATTTCTTCAACCTAATCTAGGTTGGCGCGAAAAAAGGTGTAGATAAATACGAAAAGCAAAAGAAGTCTGGATTTTAAAGAAAAAATATCGCGTCGCTTTCTTGTGTACTTCCGCAGTGCGCAAAATATTTGTGTGTATTTAAATTATTTAGAAGAGTTCGGGTTTGTCAAGGTTTTAGCTCTTTTTAGTGTCAACTATAGCTTGTGTTCGCGACATTGCCCGCTTATAGTTCGGCAGTTATAACTTGGAAAGTAAGACGCAACTTGACTGGTCGGACCAACAGCTGGTAGATGTCAATTGTGGGCTTCCAATTTTTCGTCATATCCTTCAATTCAAATACCAGTAGTAATTTATAATTGACGGCATGTTTTTAGCAGCCACGAAGGCTCTGCGTTTTTCGGTTTGGATGTCTGAAAACGCACCCATCAAGACACTTTTTTTCCTTTTTTCTCTTGTTCCACTCCAGAGCAAAGGCCTCTACTTTTTCCACATCTCGCATACACGTGCGTGAAAAAATCTTAGTGTAAGGAAAACAAAAACTTAATTACACCTTACCTACCTATCTAATTCAGCTTTTAGGCTTGGTAAAAACTCCTGGGTCGTGGAAACGGATACCAAACCTAGAAATCAAGAAATATTAAAATGATAACTTCAGAAGCAGATGGCAGTGGTGGTTTTAATCTATACTTCTATACTATAATATTATAAAGAGGTAACATTTGTTTGTAAGTTTGTAGGTTTGTAAGTTTGTATGTAGGGGGTAATCTCCAGAAGTAATGAACCGATTTTAAAAATTGTTTCACTGGTAGAAAGCTACATTATCCGTGAGTGCTATCGGCTATAAATTATAAAGATATCATGCATATTAGCCGAAATATCTCAACCTTTGTCTAGTAATTAATAATTAGCTAACCTAGACCGACAAAGGGCATGATCTCATATTATGAGATCCCTTTTTCTTTATACATCTGCAAAATTCTACAATATGTTATCGTTCATCTAAAAGAATATACCTAAATTAACATAGAGGAGTTCGATTTTTCAAATAAACATTGTCCACACTAATAATACAACGACATAAATATTTGTTCCATGCGGGCTGCGAACCCGTGACATGTAGCGCAGCAGCCTATCAGTCAGTCACTGCGTCCACTGTGCCTTCTTTGGTAGAAGGTTTTGCACTCAAGGTATCTTACTTAAATGTTAGACCAAGTTATTCTTAAATGGATTTCGATGAAAATCTTTCATCGGAATACGTTCGGTAGTTTTCGCCTGAAAGGGTAATAAAAATCCATACATCCATCCTCACAAGCTTTGGCTGAACAGACGCCAACAGGTCAACCTACCCGAATCTGTCAAATTTTACCAATCGAATATATACCTTCCACTATTGTGATAAGGTTGACAATCTACTAAAGAAAGACAGATGACAAGATGGGATAGGTTGTTCATTGTTGTGCTGGCGTCTGTTCAACGGGTCACACGTAGGGAATCGAGAACCGGTCCTTGTTGGAAGTCCCGGGATTTTCGGGACGGGCGTCCAAGGAACCGGGAAATCCCGGGATTTTCGGGACTTTCGGGACAAAAATGCATTTTTTCCATGGCATTAGAAAACAATGAAAATAATAAGATAACTTTATGGTACAGTATTTATTCTGATTAAAATCATACAACCAACTTATTCGACGGCCTCATGGACATGGGTTTGCTCTAGCCTCTTTTCTATTCAGAGGTGGCAAATCTATTCACTCTAACTGTACTTACTATGGAAACTTGCAGTTCATCTAGATGTCCAATACTGGACATTGGATGTACCTAATGCAAGTAGGCCGGTGGAAAGAGGTTGTAGAATTCATGAGTTCGACCTATTTTAGGTCTCATCTTAGCCACGACCGACCCCAATAAAAAAACGAAAAGAGGGAGGGCTTCACACACAGCAGCTATAATGTATATTAATGTACATTACATCCCGGGATGTACTTATAGCTTTAAATTATCTTAATGTATCACACACACAACAGGTAATGTAATGTATATTTCCCTACATTTCATAACATCCTTTTCGAAGAGAGATATACGGAAATGTATTGAGATGTATAGGTGTATCGAAATATAAATGTATATTTTCGTATCGTTCAGTACCTTAGATTCGAAGATGTAAAAATATACATTATTGCTGCAGTGTGTGGTCTCCTGACGATTTCCATGGAAAGATGTAATGAGATGTATCGTGCGTGCTATAATGTACATCTTTACGCTTGCGTCGATGAGATGAGCTAAGCTGTAGAGTAACCATCCACCAGTTACACGTTGCCAATTAGTCTAAGGAGCTCTGCGTTCCACTGGGTCTAGTGCAGTAAGTTGTATTTATCTGAGCCATCCCAATGATTAAGTTGAGTAAGGTTGCTGCAATACTCCGTTAGAAAAAACATAAGAAACTTTGAATTTCGCGGGCTACTACGACGCAATCAATGCAGAAATGGGCTTGCACATATCCAGGTGTAAGGTATCGCTTCACTCTATTTAGGATGCCCACTTCAAAGTTGACACTGGATGTCAGCTCCATGCCCAAAAGCTCAAGGTCATCAGTTACAGAAACAGGAAAAATAGGAGTTGGTCCAAATTACTCTATAAAAGATGTAGTTTTGATTTACTCCTACTTCACTAAGGAAATATACGCCTGTATGTTGGTGGCGTTAAAAGAGAGAAGTTTCTTGTGTGAGCGAACAAGAAACTTCTCTCTTTTATGGGATACTAAGTATCAAATCTGTTTGCTCTACCATGGTCTCTCTGAATCAATGAACTTCATCCCCATTGGATTTTGCAGTGGGCAAGTATGTCACTGAAACAGTACTGTTATCTACCTATCCAACAATACCAGGCTGAAGTGGATAAGAAATGTGCAGCAAAATAACAGTTGCAAAGAAAACAGATAACTGTTGAACTCCAGAGTCAATAACCAAAAGCTCAAAGGATCAGTCATCAACGACAACTCTGATTGATCGTTCACTAAGAAAGTCTGATATCCAGCTACTAAAATTGAGATACCAAAAGCAAGGAAGCTTTTTGTCTCGAGACCCTGTCAAAGGCTTTCGAGATATAACCAGTACTACATTATCAACTTTTCTTCTCTGTCAACCACACTTGTATCTGAACATGTTATTCCGTATATGTATAACAGCGAAGTGAATAAATACCTTACATCCAATTTGATTCTTTTGTTTTAAGAATTAACAAGTTTAAACAAATTATTTATACTGTTTTTCTGAGTCCCGAAAATCCCGAATTTCCCGGTTCTCAGTCGCATGTCCCGGGATTTAAAATATACTTCAATAACCGGGAAATCCCGGGATTTTCGGGACCGGGATTTCCCGGTTCGATACCCTAGTCACACGTCTGTCAGCAGTGGTAGTGAAACCAGTGTATAACACAATTTGTCACTGTAATTTCGATTTTCAACTTTATTACGAAACAAAAAGGTGAACATTCAATTGGCAAAGACAGATTCAGGCAGGTTGATGTGCTGTACCTAAGTTAGTCTCAAAGGCGAAACTCCGGAATTAAGTAAGACCAGCTCAAGGTCAAATTGTAAACAGTGACATACATGCGGTCTGCCGAGGTATATAAATATTTTTTATGCTTGATTTCTGAGAAATCAGTACAATAATATTTCCAGGTAATGTAACAGGTGTTATTATAGTACCTGTGCTTAGTCGCTTGCTTATTTACTTTTTTTTAGCCTGGTTAAATCATCAAATGATTCCTCCCAACCGTGACAGGCCCTCTAGTCCAGTCATTAAAGCCTAAACCCGAAAATAATTAGTAACTTGCTGAAATTTTAAGGGGTTCATAAGGAAGGTAAAATAAGATACCGGGTGATTTTGCAGCGTTCTGGGGTGTACGGAAAGGGTTGAAAAGGGGTGAAAAGGTGTTTTTTGCTAATAACATTGCCAAAAAAATTAGTAACACGCTGCAAATTTGGAATAAGGTTGTTCTTACGGTTTTGTAACGTGTATTAAATTTGCAGCGTTTTGCAACATACGGAACATTGTTTTTTTTCAAAACAGTGCAATTAGTTAAAAACAGGGGTAAGAAAATTAGTAACACGCTGCAAATTTGGAATTAGGTTGTTCTTACCGTTTTGTAACGTGTATGAAATTTGCAGCGTTTTGCAACATACGGAACATTGTCTATTATTAAAAAAACAATGAAATTATTTAATCACACGGGTGAAAATAAATTGTAACTCGCTGTAAATTTGTAATTAAGTTGTTTTTACCGTTTCGTAAGGTATATCAAATTTGCAGCGCTTTACAACAAATTGAGCATTGTTTATTATTAAAAAAACAGTGCGATATACGTTACGAAACGGTAAAAACAACTTAATTACAAATTTACAGCGAGTTACAAATTTTTTTCACCCGTGTGATTAAATAATTTCATTGTTTTTTCAATATTATACAATGTTCCGTATGTTGCAAAACGCTGCAAATTTGATACACGTTACAAACCGGTAAGAACAACCTAATTCCAAATTTGCAGCGTGTTACTAATTTTCTTACCCCTGTTTTTAACTAATTACACTGTTTAAAAAAAAAAAACAATGTTCCGTATGTTGCAAAACGCTGCAAATTTAATACACGTTACAAAACCGTAAGAACAATCTTATTCCAAATTTGCAGCGTGTTACTAATTTTTTTGGCAATGTTATTAGCAAAAAACACCTTTTCACCCCTTTTCAACCCTTTTCGTACACCCCAGAACGCTGCAAAATCACCCGGTATGTTATTTTACCTTCCTTAAGAACCCCCTAAAATTTCAGCAAGTTACTAATTATTTTCGGGTTTGGGCTTTAATGACTGGACTACTCCTGCCTTGCCCTGGGTGGGAGGGCAGGAGGGACTGTCAGACTTGTACCGACTAAAATACACGGTGACCTTCAATAGGCCATCACGTTCCGGGGCCACGGTTACCCAATAGTCATGCGACTGTTTTATACTACTTTGAACAACTTTAGTAAACAAATAATGACGAAAAAGAAAACGTTTTTGACTCCATTTTTCTACTAGAACTCCGCTCGCGACTTCGTCCGCGTGAATTTTGAACTTCGGGTATGTGTATTTCTACTCCCGGCTGTCTTTATGGGATACTTTTGGCAAATCTTATCCAGTAAAAATTTGAGACTCTTAACACTACTTATAATAAAGTTTTAGACTAACACTATCAAGCCCAAAAATAACGTCTTAGGGATCGAATTTCGCAAAAATTCCGTCTTCGGGAGCACCTAGGTCCTAAAAAAAACCCTTAGGGAAAAGAAATACTAATATTAAGAAGAAGCTGAAGAGTTTGCTTCAACGTGCTAATCTAACGCCGAGCAGCGGGTGAAACCGCGTTTTACACCAGTTTCTTTTTTCAATTCAACTCACCATGATAATTACAGCGATATTTTTGGTGACTTAAATTTTCTCGCTTCTAAACGCCAGTAAGAAAAAAGAATTTTCGAGAATTTAAAAACATGATCTTCTTCAAGCTTCTGCATAAGCTTTGTCACGACCCTCAGTTTCATTAATAAAAAATTGGAAAAAAGCGAGCATTATTTCCTGGAGTTTTCAAAAGAATTTTCCTCTAAACTATCTCTGTTGGACTTTATGATACTTAGCAACGTTTAGTTAATCTGTGGTTTAGTTCTATGTCAACTCACTATCATAAAATAAATGTAATCAAAGCTTCTCGTTGTATTTAACAATGCAAATGAGCCATCTAAGTATCATTGCCTAAAAGAAATAAAGAGCTGAGAAAATGAGTAAAAGTTGCCATTCTTTCAACTTTATCTTCCTTAAACAGATCTTAAATGACATAAAAGTCTTATAGCTTTGATGCCAAGGAGGAAAATACTACTGATACTGCACGATTAACATCAAAATTGTGTTCCCATCATTCCATTGCGTGCTACTGCACCTCAAAGCATCCTGGCTAACTACTGCCAACTCATTGTGCCATACCGTACTGACTGAACGAAACGCGTTTTAAATTCGCAGCGTTATATAAATTTTTGACACCGAATTTGTGGCGCTCTCCACGATCGCGCATATCGGCCACCCTCTACCACGAGAGGTCTATTACCTTTTTAATTTCCATCCAACCGTTCACAAAGTGTGTCGTATCGCTGGTCTGTGGAGACTCGTGGTACCGGGGTAGCTGTTTTTCTGATGCGATCACAAACCGGTTGACCGTCGGCGTAATGACGAGCGACCGTGGTCGAGCGACTAACAGAATCGGTGTAGGTAAATATCGAATGACTACCTACTTTGCATTATTAGAAATAGTTATTATAGAAGCTAGAGAAATGTTTATTTTAAAACATCCTGGATAAAACCTGAAACATTAACGTTATACTGAGTAAATAGCTATTGGACTGATGAGGTTTCTAATCTAGTTCTTAGACTCTTTTAAATATAACAAAATAATGCAGTCCTTCTCACGCATGTGTTTTACGTAATGAGCACCTTAGTATTTTTATATGTGTTCCAAAACTTCACAGGACGTCAAAACCCGTTATTCAGTTATGTTTCTGATGATGTTCTGATAGAATATTTCTATAGGCTCTTGGAGAACCTGTAAGTGGTACCTGTTTTATAGTTTTAGAAATTCTGAATCGACATTAAAATGATATTCAACAATATGCATTAGGAACTGGTCTTTGCAGTCTTGTAATCTTCAAAGGAACCCTTCCTTTGAAGATTACAAGACTGATGATAGTAAAGTCTTTATGATTAGTCTTTGTCAGATAGAATCTCATCAGTTTTCGAGAAATGAGCAGGAGGACACAGTGCTACGAATACCATCAATTTCTTTTTTTATATAAATGATGGTTTTAACTTTTCGACTCCTTTGCCGTCGACAAACTGGTATAAAATCTTCTTGAAGATGTCATCTACTTGGAGAGAAGCACCTTCAATTGGGGCCAATTCTGATTTCACTGTTGACCGTCTCATTATGTTTGCGGTCTTCGGCCTTTTCTATGTTCCCTAGAGCTACCAGAGTGGTGTAATACATATCTTCCAGAGAACGTATATTGTTAAACGTTGGTTTTTGTCTGTGCTGGTAAAAAGTGCTATCCGCATGAAAAGTATCCTTTTTCTTTCAGCAGATTTACCAAATTTTCATCGAAAGCCGTTTAGTTGTTAAGGTGTGGTGATATGACAGACAGACCAACAGACAAACACAGTTTCTTTCACATTTTATAATACAAGCTGTTGAAGCGGTTTTGCCTGCATATCCCAGGGGATATACTACCGCCCGGGATAAAAAAGTGTTAAATTTGTCAATCAAGACAATAATCTACCTCTGTGGCAAGTTTAATCAAAATTCGTTCATCAGTTCTGACGTTTAAGTAACAAACATTCATACATCCAAACATCGAAACTCTCGCATTTATAATTTATGGTAATATTAGAAGGATTACTATGAATATGATTGTATAGCATGGATGATGATCCAACTAAACGTTTATTACATTCTATATTAGTTGACATTTCATTACAATTTGGATCTAATTTACTGAAGCAGATCTTACTGCGTAAACGTGATGAAATAACTAGTAAATTCCTCCAAATACTTGTTTTAAAGGTAGGTTCAAAACATTCCTAATTTTTAAACATTTCTCCCACACTAGTAATTTCTCCTATATCGTCGGTGCGTTTACAAACATTCAAACCCACATACAAACACCCAGACCCGGAACAACTACCTTGTTGATCATACAAATATTTGTTACGTACGGGGATTAAACTCGCGACCCGTTGCGTAGCAGTCAAGCACTTCAGCCACTGCACCAGCCGAGGCTTTCCAAATCAGCTTAACAATTAGGAAGAAAAAAGTTTCCTCCTACCTACAATAATTTGCAACAACTTTATCTGTGTTATTCCATAAAGAATCTTATTATCATAGGCCTTGAGTTTCTGCGCGTGTGGCTGGTTAGGCCTCTGTTAAAAAATAATATCACCTCTGCCAGTGGCCGTGGTCAAATGTCATAGATAATGACTGTTGTGTGCCGCTGTAGAGAGAGCACTGGTGACCAGTGGTATCGGCCCCGCTTTACGAGTTCTAGGTCGGGGGTTCGAACGCCGCCAGGCGCATTACTTTGTGTAATTTATTTCAAAACCATCCAACCAAACACTGCTCTCAAAACGGTGAAGGAAAACATCGTTAGGAAACTGGCATGTTGTAGACACTAAATTAGAAAAAAATGTGACATCTACGAATCTGCACTGGGCTCGCATGGTGGATTATGGCCCACGCCTTCTCACAGAGAGAAGGCGTTGTGTCCCAGCAGTGGGAACATTATGGGCTGAATCTGATGATGATGATGAATGTGCTGTTGGTTTATTTGATTTATTAATGTACAAAAATCAATCTTTAGTCGATTCTGTAATAATCGATACATCGTAGGTAGTTACTCTAAAACACAGCTTACCTCGCTACCCAACATTATTCATGTCTCACTTCTAGTCTGTACTTTGAGTCGAACGGACGTATAACCTTCCTAGTGACTTTTAATTTGGCTAATAATACAATTTATATTTTATAAAAGCCAATACTTCGTTTTATTAAAGTGTTAGAACCTGAATTTCCTACAGGTTATGGGCACAGCCGCCCAGGTTACGTTTTTAAATGTAATATAAGTGTTTAAAAGTAATTCCGTTGCGAACTTTTTAAAGTTGAGAATTTGATATAAGTACCAAACATAATATCAAGAAATTTGATCGAGAAGAATACTGTGCTTGGAAGCTTATAGTGTGAGTACAGTGTAAGAAAGTGAATCCAGTGTTGCGATGCAGTAAAATTTCAAAGAAACCGTTATGGTAACTTATTTGTTACTCGTCCTACCCGCAACTTATAATAATTACGCAATAACTGCGACCGAAACATTGGAGGATAATTTAAGGTTAAAATTCGTTAAAAACCAAGGCCTTAGGGTCGGATGAACATAGAAGCAAAGTAACCTTCCTGTTGGATTCTGGAGCAGTGGACCATATATTAAAAAGGGAAGATCTTTTCATTAGTTACCTAAATTTTATTGCACACGCCATTAAAATTTTCTGTTGCTTAAAAGTGGTGAAATTGATTTCAGGTACTCAAAAGGTGTGACCAGCAACAAGGACATTCAAGGAGTTTAGAAGACGTGCTCTTCAGTGTCAAGATACAACCTGCCTGCTGTCCATAGCTAAGATGCAAACTGCCGGGATGACAGTCGTTCAACCAGCCAGGAGCCAAAATGCTTAAGGGTAATAAAACAACCATCATGCAAGGTATGTTGAAAAATACTTTTATTGCTGTGGACTTAATTGCATCTGTAAATTAGTGTCGATCCGTTTCTCAAGTATGCAGCAATAAACATAATTGTGTAGCAAATTATGTCATTTATAATGATCGAAGGTAGCGACACGGTTAGCTCAGTCACTGAGTGATGGAGCTGATGCGCAGTGTGTCGCGGGTTCAATTCCCGAATTTTAAAGGCCTGTAAAAATGGAGAACAGAGCCGACTGCGACTTATCCAGGTGAAAAGTTTTGCTAAATGGTCATTAATTGTTCTGCACATGTTTGCAGACCTAATACACCCACAACTAACGACAACAAAGACAACTTTTTACGTTTAGTTGATGAGTATTCGCATTACTGTTTTAAGTATTTATAAACCTATAAATCAGACGTGTACGCTACTTTTAAAGATTTTGTGAGGAAAGGTTTAAATTAAAAATTAGTAAACTTATTCTGAAATAATGGTGGCGAATATACATCGACTGAAATTAATGTCTGTTTAGAGAGAGGTATATCTTATCATTTAACAGTACCTAGAACAACACAGTTGAATGGCGTTTTTGAAAATATGGTCAGGACCATTAATGGAAAAGCTGGTTCATGCTGACCGGTGCGAAATTAGACAAATTGTTTTTTTTTAGTTCATGCAGTTTTTGACTGCTGTTAATTAGATTAATTTCTTCACAGTTTTCACTGGTATAGTGGTCAGTGCGAATCTAAAACAAACAACCGCACCTACCTAGTTAAAAAAAAAAAACCTACATAATATTCAATTATGTTTTGGTGCCTATAGACATTGCATAATGTCTAAATTGAGACTTTCTAAGTGAGATTTGATTTTTTTTTGTTACCAGTAAAATTAATTTCATTAATTTGACCCCAAATTAAAGCTTTAAAAGTATCAAAGACACCATTCTAAATGTGGCGTGATAAAAACCTTTTAACAGAGATTTGAAGGTATTTGGTTTAACTATTCATAATAAATCAATCAAGTAAAATCAGTAAGTCCAATATTCATTAAAAATCATGAAAAGAGATACCTACTCGTGGATTATGAACCAAGCGTTACATTCAAGTTTGGTAACCATAATTGAAAATCCTACTCGTGGGTTATGAACCAACCGTTATATTAAAGTTTGGTAATCATAATGCAAAATCCTACTCGTGGGTTATGAACCAACCGATAAAGTAAAGTTTGGTAACCATAATGTAAAATAAATCAAATATAATGCGATCCAAATGGGAGGGTCACCTTCTATTGACGTCACACCTGTCAAATCAAAACAGTTGTCTTATATTCTCCGTACTTTTGGAGTGTCGGTTGATCATAGACACTGACCATCTTAGTTGGAACGCATTATATGTTGTAGTCAGGGATCAACAATAATGTTGATGAGAAAAGCGCGCAAGGCAAAGCTGATGATGTAATAATCAGTGCCAAATGAACTCAAAACCCTGGCAGTTCTAAATCAGATAATGATGTCCCAGTCTAATACTAAAATCAGAAAGGTCTGATAATAAAATTAGACAGGTCTTAAATCTGAGATGACGTGTAAATCTGATAGTAAAACTAGAAACGTATAAGTCTGATATTTAAATCAGAAATGTTTTATGGTATAATCAGAAACGTCTTTTAAATCTGATAGTAAAACCAGAATAACGTGTAAGTCTGATTCTAAAATCAGAAATGTTTTATGGTATAATCAGAAACATCTAAATCTCATAGTATAATCAGGTATGACTAAATGAAGTCAGGAGTGTACAAGTAATCCAGTCTTGATAATTAAATTAAAATTAGAGCAACTACCTACTTAGTTAATAATAAAAAAAAATAAAAATAAAAATTGGCAATTCAAATGGATATTTACTAGATGATTTTGGAAAACCTTCAGATATAAAGCGAAACTTGTTTCAAGGGAGTTTTAGTCCAAGAATGGACCATTTTCACACTAGTAACAAGAATAGCTTCTTTCAAATTTATAGATACTTATCGTATTTTGGCGAATCAATTTAATTTACTGGTTCATCGTGGATGTCAAAAGCGCCTTCAAAATTAAAAGAAGAAATTTGTATGAAATTTCCTGTATTTCTATTCCAGATAATAATGGGTATTATTTAAATAAAGCAATTTACGGGCTGAAATATGCAACTAGATTTTAATTTGAAGTTTACAAACATTATGAAGTTTTTCAAAGTTCATCTACTGATTGTTGTATAATATTTGTTAGACAACACATGATTGCAATTATGTAGTATGCACTAATATTGAAATGGTGAATAATTTAAAAGGTATTTGAAAAAAATAAAAAGATAAAAATACCTACTGATTTAAAATATAAAGTTAATTATAAAAGATAAAAGGTATAGTAAACGAACAAAAATAAAAGGAACTCTGGAAATATGTTTAGAGAGTGCCTTGGTAAATGAAAGGTAGTTAACGTTTTAAAAATAATTTATAAAAGACGTACCTACAAAAATATTCTATGCGGTGACATAGATTCAGATTGGGGTGAAATAATTCAAAGACCTGAAAAGTACAACTGTGAGTTTATATAGTCTCTTTGAGACTGAAGTACTTACTAAAAGTCAGTTTTTGTCTCTTAAACTGAAGCAAAATAGCATTGTATAAAGCTGTTAGGAAGCCATTATGGCATAAATCACTAGCAGTTAATTTCAAGATGGATATTGTTAAACTTATGATAATATTGATATTGGCAACAATGGCTGTATGTGTATAAGCATTGCAAGTAATCCAACCAATCACACCTACACAAAACACATTGATTTAAAACTATATTTTTCTAGGAAATAATATGTGATAAAATTAAATTAAATTACATTCCTGCAGGTCAGCGGTTCTGACCAAACCTGCTATATTGCCTGCTACTTCTCAGGAGATGAGATGCAAAATAGGCTTAAAATAAGATAATATTTGGTTTGTGGTTTTGTATTTGGTTTGTGATTGGTTCAATTATTATTATTTAAAAATCAAGTAATACGATTAGTGCATAATTTTTAAATGACATGGTCTGATTAAGGTTTTCTGGGTTTTCCTTAATCCTTAGCAACAAATGTTGGGCCATGAGATGTATTTCCCAGCAAACACTAGAAAGAGAATATGTTCCGGTCAATTAGGTATTTACATGAATTTATTTTGTTTGTATAAATCTGTAGATTAATTTTTGAGGGGGCGTGTTGGTTTATTTGATTTATTAATGTACAAAAATCAATCTTTAGTCGATTCTGTAATAATCGATACATCGTAGGTAGTTACTCTAAAACACAGCTTACCTCGCTACCCAACATTATTCATGTCTCACTTCTAGTCTGTACTTTGAGTCGAACGGACATATAACCTTCCTAGTGACTTTTAATTTGGCTAATAATACAATTTATATTTTATAAAAGCCAATACTTCGTTTTATTAAAGTGTTAGAACCTGAATTTCCTACATGTGCTGCTATATTGAGGAGCTTTGTAGCTTGATAATAAGGACTCTATGAGGTGATCTTGACAGGGATTTGTTGAGGATGGGTCATTCAATACTTTTCGAGGCCTTTTGCTGTTTTAAAAAGTACTTATTGTTTTTTGACCCGGCTGTCATTCATTACCCAGTACCGTGTTGCTTAATAATTGTGGTGTGAGGGACGTACCTACCTGGTATCCCTTGGGGCCTCCCAAGGGAAACCAGATAGGTTTGTTCTTCACAGCAAGGTCCCCTTCACTTAAATGACTGGTCTTCAGCTGAATCAAGTTAGACCGACACAGTATAATATTAGCTGGGAAAAGGTAAGACTGATAATAATACCGCTGTCTTCCTCTCAGTTTTGAGCTTTTGGGCTACAATTGGATCAACATTTTTTCAAATGGTATGACATCTGTATTCGAGAGGTCTTAAATTCTCGCAGTAGAATCATGTTTTCTTATAACTTAATTTCAATTTGGACAATACATATAATCCGTGTCAGCAAAACTGATGTTCGATGTAGGTACAAGTAGTGTGATGTGCCTTCGACGATTGATCTAATTCTCATATGCATCACTATCTTTCTACTCTGATATGCTTTCCTTCCAGAATCGTCTACCATATCCTACCTTGGACATCTGTAAGCAGCAATGGACAGCCATATATAATATGTATTTTCGTGGGTTTGCCAGCAGCTAGGCCCCAAACTACGCGGTTCTCTAATGGGCCAGGGTTGGGCTTGGGCTTTAGCGATACATATTAATGAGGGCCGCGATGTCTAGGTCCTATAGCTTACTACGTACATATTAGACAGTACGTTCATAAAAATAGAGAAAAAAAAAAATAGAAAAAAATGGGTTAACCAAAGCATCCCATGAGCTAATTTTGAAAATTTATTAACGGCGATGACGCGGTCTTCTGGGAGTCATCTGGGCCCTTAGGGCCTAGTCCGAACCAGTCCAGATTAGAAGTGTTCCTTATTCGTGTGAACATGAGTGTTTGAGTATGTAGGCCTGGTTATGAGTATTTGACATTTGACCAACCTTAAGCTATATAGTCTTCTAGGATAATAGAACAGAAACGAGCACCAAGCATGAATCCAAGCCAATCCTTTTTCCGAGTTCCTTTGTCTTTAATTCCGTTCGTTCCGAATTTGTTTAATTAGTATTTGTGTTAAAAGACGTTGTCAAGAAGGTAAGACAGTTTAATTAATCAATTAGGAGAAATAATCTTGAAGTAGGAAGTTTTACAGATTTTATAGAACTTAGACTTTAAGCCCGTGAATGAGTTTTCATCAAGAATATTTTCTTAAAATAAGTTATCAGATATACTGAAAGTTGCTTTATTTTTTAATTAAAAATATTGACTGTTACGTCAACATAATAAACGTCAGTCAAAAGAGCGGGAAAGTGCCCCAGCGGCGGCCATATTGGATGTGAATTGCGTTCCATTGTGCGCAGCGCTCGGCGGACGGCAGGCCACGTGCAGAGCACATCTGCCGCGCGGGTGACACGGCCACCCTCCTGCCTACATCTCTAAACACAGCTCGCTGCTCGTTCATCCAACCCATTCACTTTGCAATATATTGAAAATTATTTACCCGAAATGTTAATCAAACTTTATTTACTGATTACTAAGTTACTTTTTCCTTAGCAATAGGTATCTTCCTTTGTTCTTTGCCATAACACTTCTCACGCTGCTATTCAAAAATAAAAGGCCTTGGAGACTCTAGAAAAGCATCTAAAACTCAGCAATTTTATATAATAATAAAGGATCTTTCCTTTTATTAATATACTGATATTAAGTTCACAATTAATTTCGCAAAATAAAATTAACACGAGAAGAACAACAAAACCGTTGTAATAAAACCGATATTAGTGCGGTAGGTGTGTGCGCGCATGCGCGGGCAGAGGGTCGCCCTCCAGTCCTCCCCTTCCTATTACGCACTCTATTTAGGGGCTGCTACAAAGAACAACTCCGGCCTATCTATTTTGGTCTCACTCCGGAATATTGTCATAGACAAAGTTATTGGATTCTGAACGTTCCTTGGCCGTGATAAAATATGGCGATATTAAGGCGGGAAATAAAATTGGCGGGATAATTTCGTAAAAAGATGAGTTTTGAAGTTCTTGGGTCGGTTAGTAGGCGGGTTGATCATCGTAGTGTGCGATCAAACCGAACAAACAGTTTCTATTTCTTTCTAAAGTATATCCCTTGCTTTTGCATCGCGTATATAAAGTACAGTAAAAATTTAACCAGCTTTTATAAAAGTCTATGACAGATACAAAATTGATACCCACCCAAAAACCAACTGAAAACTATCGTAATATCAAATTCCAAACACGACCATGAAAATGGTAGCAAATTGAGACGAAATGTCATAGGTGAGTGAGATAGTTAATTTGTTTTGTATCAATAATGATTTGGAGGCTGAGCGGAGTTGAGCGGAAGCGGGTAGACCCCGGCTGCGCCTCGGTCCGGTCCGGAAGCGGCGCCTCCGGTCCACGGGTCGCCAGCGAAAGGTCACAGGGCATTGCTGATGGACCAAATCTTAAATTAAATACGACGAGACCCTGTCGCATAACTGATTTCAGGGTATTGGCTGGGCCGACGAAATTGTTTTGTATTTTGACGACACGTCTTGCTGTTTTTAATTGATGGAAATTATTTTGATTAGTGTTTCTCATTTTGACGGCATTTTTGGCGCAGTGTCTGAGCGACAGACTGCTGCATAGCGTGTCGCGGGTTCGATGCTTTTTTTATTTTGTGGTAAAATCATCGAATGAGTCTTCTCATCCAGGGCAGGACGGGAGGGACTGTCAGACTTGTACTGACTAAAATCCACGGTGTCCTTCAATAGCCCTTTACGTTCCGGGGGCGCCCTAGTCCCGCATACCTGCACGGGCCAAATATTTATATGTAGTTTACATCGGAGTTTTTCCGGGTCTGGGTGTTTGTGTCATGTGAGTTTCTTTGTAAACGCGCAACCCTTTTTTTTAAGAAAAAAAGAAATAACGAAATTCTATCTATCTGACAATTTATTACAGCGTTGAAGAGATCAGATGCAGCATAATTTTCTTATGCAATATACGGGAATCGAACCCGCTATACCGTTGAACGAGTCATTTTTCACCGTAACTGAGCTAACAGTACAAACTGACACTAACTGTCTGACTCCCATTAAAAGATAAACTTATGAAATCCTGAAATATGTAGAAGAGTTTTTCTTTTTTTTCTAGAGTTTTCCCGGTATTTCCTCTGTACTCTGTCGAATCAGAATTTTCTTCTCGACTGACGTTATATTTCTTAATAAAACGAACCTTACCAAATAAGAAATAGAGGTCAGAATGGAAAAACAAATAAGGTAACATGCGATCTTTCTAAAATCAACGTTGAACTGGTTACTGGTTGGATATAGACTTGTATCGAACGTCTTTAAGGGTGAATATGCCATACTTTGGCAGGTAGGTAGTCCCATTCCCACTACTACAGTCCACACTGTTCCTTCAATTGCCCTGCGTCCCAGGGCCGCGGTATCCTGCATATCAGTCCCGTTACCCCGGCAGATGTCAGTATACAGAGTATAATTTCCAATTAGCCGCGAAGATAAGAGAACTTAGATGGGATTATTGATTGTCATAACTAAAATTAGACTACCGCAAAGTTTCATAGAACAGAAGTTTGTCGCTGTAGTGAATTTTCTAAAACCGCCGTGGACGACGAAATTGTTGGTTTTGAGTACTCAAAATTGTAGAGTATCTAAATAACAACGTTATAGAAATGATTGTTTATACCGCGGTACAGAGAATGAGGCATAACATACAGTCAGTTTTTTTAAGCTATTGCTTAGCTTTTATCGCGGGCTCTGAGCGCGGCGCGGCGTGGCTACCGAATCAAGAATTTTCCCAAAAACATAACGAAAAATCCTGACACCACGCATCGTGTAACGTTGTTTCAGTTCGGGAGACTTCGGCAATCATAAAATATCCGTCAAGACCAAATTTACTTTTTCTCACTGATTCTAAACGGCCAGCTACAAAAGGAGTTTTCTCAATGAAACCTACCTATAAAATTCTCCTACAACAAAGAAGTTCTCTATTACAGTAGTGCTCCACAAACGTTTTAAATAAATTATTCTCGTTAAATATACGGGGTAGGCGATTTTTTTCTTTTAAAATATAAAAATGTTATGCAATAGCTTCACCGCGGTAGTCTCCGAGTGTCACATCTATTTTTGTTTTTCTTTATGCTGTAACTCTCTTGATATTGGACAATACCTCCCCCAACTCCTTCCAGGAACTCTTTCTTGGGCCGCATCGAACCTTCGGCCGTAACGTGTTTTTCACCGTTTCAATGGCGCGGCTATGGGGTTTTAAGTCTAACAGCTCCTGAAATATAAACCTAGGTTTGTGGTATTTTTATGGGTTTTGACAAATTCAAATCTAGCAGTTACAAAAAAACTTTAACAACTCCTGGAGAAAACTAGATGTAAATCTAGGATTATTTCTACGTTTTTATAAAAATCTTCAATTTATCTAGTTTTCAGATCTCTGCAACGCTTTAAACACGTTCAAACCCTGATAACTTCTTAACGATAGGTTACAATCCTACTAATACGAGTATTATAAATGCGAAAGTTTGTGAGGATGTATGTTGGTATGTTTGTTACTCTTTCACGCAAAAACCACTGAACGGATTTGGCTAAAATTTGGTACATAGATAGTTTATAACCTGGATTAACACATAGGATAGTTTTTATCCCGATTTTATGTTCCCGTGGGATAATTTTCAAGTTGTAGCGGGTGAAGCCGCTGGCAACAGCTAGTTTAATAAAAATGGCATTTTTATTTTAAAGAACCAACATAATTTTTCTTAAACTAAGTTAACTATGATTTGATGATTCTCAAGTGCAGATCTTGAACCACAGCTTCCCTTAATAATATTAATTAGGTAATGGTTGACTCATCAAAACAATAACTCCAAAACATGCATATCAATACATAGGTACCTAATAGTATGAAGATATGGTAATCAAACCAATTTTTCATATCTATAAGTGATAAGATGATAAGAGAATTATATCTGAACTTATTACTCATTCGGGTTATGACTCAGGGTCACAGCTGTGTCAATCTTTTAGCCTCCAAGGGTACTTTACTTGTAAGAACATCTTCAAAGGTTAACGCGGATCTGGAACGTAAAGAACGAATCGGTATTTGACTTTTATAGATGTTTATCCAAAAATAATTGACGCGTTTTTTTTTCTTTTTTTACGTAAAACAAAAATGACGAAGATACGCCACTTTCAAAATTGCCAATACGTCACAAAAAAGTACAGTTTTTACTTGCTTCTGACGACACGAATTTTGATTCGTTATTTATTACCTTTGTAAATATGCATTGATTTAAAAGCAGAAAAAATAGACCAGACTTAGAACAAATACTTGCAGAACATACAAATATTAGTTAGGTACGGGGATCGAACCTTCGGCACGCTGCGCAAAACTCGATCATTCAGCCACCGCGCCAACTTTAGACTTGCTCTAGTAAAATGAAATATTTGAAAATAAACCTTATCTTTGTAGAATTACTTCTTGTTTTTGTCTGAACTCTCAGAGTTATTTTATAAATATATATTTTACTTGGATACGTGTATACAAACGCCTACGTGACATAACCCATGGCGGTATTGTGGAAGTACACACGGGCCACGGCTACCACATCAAGCTATACAAAACCAGTATAAGCGGATCGTTGAATATACGGAAAGACCATACAAGTGGACCACGATAAACTGGTTTTGTATAGGTTGATGCGTAGTCGTGTGTACTACGATGTCCCACTTCTAAATAGAACCTGTGGAGATATTAATTTGTTAACACTTTGAGCTGAGCAACGTTATAATACGTAAAATTGAATAAACTCTATTTGACACAACGTATAATGACGTCAGTAAAAAATATGTCTTTCTTCAAAGAACGTGTATAAACGGCTGAGGCTTATACAAATTTCTTCAAGCTACGTCATTGCGCCGTATCACTTTAAATTTTGGGACTGCTAGCGCCACTCCAGGTTAGTTTTTTCGTGCACTTTATAAGGCTACTCGCACACACATTCTAATTACGCATACATCCGCAACGTCGTAATACGTCCCTCGTAAACGTCGACGTGTAGTAACGGTTGTGTCACATTTTATATTATCTTTGGTTGTATGAAAAACATAAAAACATATAACGTCACTAATCGTCATTTATTTTGTATGAGAAGATAGTGCGCCGCATAACAAACATTTGAATACCCAGATGCTCAGCTGAAAGTGTTAACTAACCTAAAGTGTTAACGATCTAAGGAACAAAAACTATTCTGTCAACTCGCTGAGGTACTACGTAAGCGAGGGGGACGGGGTACTGCGTTGTGATTGGCTAACTCAAGGTCTGTTCTGTCTCAACGTATGTTTACGGCTCACAGGAGTGGTCGAAATGAGACGGATATAAGACTTTTTTGCCTAATGTGTTGACAGACATCGGTCGCCTGTTATTAGGAGTCTAGTAATATATCGTCGTTGCTCTCGATGGTGTCTCTCATATGGGGATGGTGTCTCCCATTTGGGGGGTTGCGGGTGGCAAGTTATGGGTAGCTCGCCGTCCGACCAGGACTAGGCCCAGGTTGTCGGCGCGTAGTGTTCTGTCAGCAAACTGATGAGGCTCCCATAGGGCAAAACGCCTGTCGGATTTACAATTTGTAAGGACTACGTGATCCTCGAACGCGACCTTGGAATGACATCTAAAAGTGTGAGTGGTTCAGGTTCTTAGTGAACGAGATGGCGCTAGACGACTTGTATGGCTCTGTCTCTTTCCCACAGCCTAAATACTTTTAACCACGCTTTAAGACGTCATAATAGGCTACCAGGACTCATTCCATGGTCGCGTTCTAGGAACGGATCGGAAGGAACTGTCAGATATGACTTTAATTCACTTCGTGCATTTCCAGCAACGTCATTCTGTTATTCATTCACGAAGTGAATCTTTAGCGCTCATCATTAATAAAAACATAACCCTCTTTTTTAAGTATTCTTCTATGCCGGAGGTCGTGGGTTCGATTCCCACCCAGGACAAATGTTTGTGTGAGGAGCATGATCATTTGTTCTGTGTCTGGGTGTCATTTATCTATAGTATGTATGTATTTATAAATATATAAGTATGTTTATCAGTTGTCTAGTACCCATAACACAAGCTCTGCTTAGCTTGGGACTAGATGGCGTTGTGTGATAGTTGAGGAATATTATTATATTATTATTTTAAGTCGACGCAGTCGGGTATAAACTCTCGAAACTGAGTGTACCGGTGTGTTACTTCGCCGGGGACGATGTCGATGCATGATGACACGGTTTAGAGTTCTGCTCATTGTGCAAGCCAACAAGAGCGTGAAGTTTATAGTTTCAATCATTACAGCGAGATGAGTGACGTCAGCAGAGCGATCACGAGGTGCTTCTTTTTACCATGATATTGGCTTGATGAAAGTTGATAGAGATATTTATGATACCTACCCGCATTTAGGCAGCTTCGTTAGGCTTGAATTCCTGTTACGCTAATGTCGATCGCGTATAGTCAGTCGCGTATTTTAGTGAAAAAAGTGACTTAAGCTTCACTCACATCAGTGTCATAATATGGTGCTCTATAGAACACAATTTATGTCAATTCGTACCCGCGGCCGACGTACGCGTACGCGACTGTCGTACGCGTACACGACTGACGTTAGCGTAACAGGAATTCAAGCCTTAAATTCTCAAACAATAGTAATCTTGGAACATAAGAACCCATCAGGCTGCTACTCAGAGATTCCATATGCAACGACACAAAATACCACGGGTAGCAGCGAGTAATGAGGAATCGAGAGAGGGCTTTGCCCAGCGATAGTATGGTTAGCAGTAGGCATGAACTTCGGTGGCTCAGTTGGAAAGAGCGTCGGGTGTATTGAATACGAAGGTTCAAATCCTTCTGGCGGTTGGAATTTTTCTTTCCAAATCTCTGAAATTCGCGACGTATGCGTTACCCGTATAATATGTATTTATAAAATATAATTAAGTTTAGCTATAGGCTGACATTAAAAAGTCACAATATACTTACCCGACCTGGGGATCTAATCTAGGACAGCTGGTAAAGACTGGCTGCTAAGCAGGCAGTCGTTGTGTGTTTAGCAGTATAAATTAAATAAGGGCCGCCCAGACCTGTTCATACTTTGAGAGAATTTTCACAGATTTTCTCCGAATTTAGCCATCTTTTGCTATCTTTTTTTTTGAAAATTAGATTTGGCAGCTCTTAGCTTACATCGAAATCGCTTCTACTGTTTTGCCATAAAGTCATAACAAACAGACAGACAGATAAATAAACACTAACGAATGTTCCTGAAATCAAATTATGACATAATTTCAAGTTTTTATTTACTCGTTCGTTATATTATATACGCAACGTAGTTTACTTCGACCCCACTCTGCCGGTGACTCATGGCGCAGTGAGGAAAACGTTCAGTAGGTAGCACAAACACTTAGTCATATCTACACAATTCTATCCACATAAAAAACACGCGAATCAAATCCCTATAAACCAGTCCATAAGAGTCATTTAACAATAGACACAAAATGACTTGGACCTTGCTCAATGATTGGACTATACCAATTTTGAAATAGACGCTTTAATTATTTTTAGTACAAAAGGAAGTCTAAGTAGAAATATATTTTGTTCAATCAAAGTTCGAAAGCCTTGGTGGTTTCTAATTCTCCTTACAGACAGTTCATTTAAAAGACGAATTAGTCTTAAAGTTTTCTGAGTATTTTTACCTAAAGGGGGTTTAGAACATTGACCTTACAAATACATATATTATTATGTTGGTATAGCAATGGTAAGTGCTACTTCTGAATATGAGATTGTCTGATAGATTCCCAGGTCGGACATGATTACATTAGGTTTTTACATCAGTAGCAGCAGATACCAAGGTTTGTGGACGATTAATGGCGAGAATCGCTCCTTAAAACTTCAGACTTAGCATATCAGTTGAATCATAATCATTAGCCTATAATTTTCCCACTGTTGGGACACAGGCCTCCTCTCTGCGAGAGAGAGTGGGTCGTAATCCACCACGAGGGCACAGTGCGGGTTGTTAAATGTTGATGTTGAATACGCTGTGTTAATAATTATTTTAAGCATCAGCAAATGTTTTCCTTCTCAAACTGGTATGCAGATATGATGCTTTTAACCTCAACTCAACCTTACCTTGGTTTTTACTCAAGTCGCGTAGCATAGCGTTACTAACCTACCTCAGTACCAGGATAATTCGGGGTTCCCATTGCAGAGTCCGGCTCTTATAACAGGAGTTTGTGTGAGTCACTAAGATATGAGTGTACACGGATAGCGACCGGCGTATTACCCCAGCCGGTCTGTTGTATGTGATATCAAGTTGGGGAGGTGACGCACGCACGGACCTGGCGTTTTCCTGATAAGATGGCGATGGTGATCTGACTGTTCGATATTTTTGGTAGCCACTACTAAAGACTGTGTGGAGACGAATCTGGGATGATGTTAGTCTGCTGGATTATGGTATTGTGGTTTTATTAATCCATCAATTATTTTCTCGAATCTCGTTAGAAACCTTATAGTGTCCGCTAAAATTTAAGCAGATGCAGGTGCATGCTTGCCTGTTAGTTTTGTAAAAAAAAGGTTAATAACATGGCGCTGAAAGTATGGAGTACTTAAAGAACGAACACGAGCATAGGACATTCAGAAATCGGATGTCCGCTTCATGCACACTAGGAGTTTTAGCGGACATCCTTAACTCAAGCAATGGGTGACGTCTTGTTGGTCGACTACGCAGGCTACTCTATGGTGTGTGCTCCCAACCCTCGCATTTGTCTTTTCACCATATTTCTAGGGTTTAAAATTTTTACTAGTTGATTAATTATATATATTTAAACTTCTTAAGCCTCTCCAAGGCAGATACGATGGTGTTCTTCGTTCTCCAGGTAATCTCCGAATATAGTAACCGATTGTCAAAGAGCTGCACTTGGCAACAAAATCATGTTTTTATATTTTTAAATATATTTTATATTAAACATAAATATATTTTTAAAATATGTAATAATACATATTTCCTTTTCCTTTTTGGGAACTCAAAGGGAGCCCCCCTTTGACTTTAGCAGCAGTTTTAATGCAGCATGTTTTTAAGTTTTTTTTAATTCTTTGCCACGCATTATTAATTTCTCCTGTATCGTGGATGCTTTTAGAACCATTGAAACTCACATACACAATCATTATCTAGATGCCAATAATAACTCAATGCTTTAAACTAATTATGCCTGCAGCCGGATGTTCCAGGAATCAGGCTCAATAATACTGCACTGGATAGAGATTCGATACCAGGAAATGGTTTACGTGGACATTAGAATTAGCAGAAAGCTGTTCATACCTATGAGTGTTTCCAAATACCCAGGTATTAATGTCGAGATATATCTGTATCCAATTAATTGTTGAAATTGTTTTATTTTTGTTTTATTTTTAAATAGGTATTAGTTTTATTTTAGTTTAGTACTTATCTTTTGTAAATATTTAGTTAGTAGCACTTGTATATTTCTTTTTAACTGTACCCAATTAAAACTGTATCTGTATTGTTTTAAAGTTCATTTTAAAATGACGTTCACTTTTGATAATCTCGTTAAACATTTCATAAACATTATTGAAAGTATATCGATCTGTGCTAGAATACATGCGGGCTGAATGTATATAAAGGAGATCCGTAATAGTTGCTCTATTTTTTTACATTGTTGAGTTTTTAAAGTATATTTTGAACAGTTACTTAGATTGTTCAGTGTATTTACATATTGTTCAAAGTCAAAGTCAAAGTCAGACAAATAAGTAAATAGAGTAGTACTATACATAGAACAAGTCAGTAAATAAAAAATACATATCCATATTTCTACAAACGAGCTTTCTTTAATATCTGTAGTCTGAAAATGAAAAATAATTAATTCTTGGAAAATCACAGAATGTTCACGGAATAATACTTTGAATAAAATCAGCTGCGTAAAAGTTGCATTACTGCACAACAGAATTCATCGTAATCATCATTATAATTATTTCAGTGGAAATGCGAAGAAAATGTTGCTATCATTTTCTGTTCAGAGAGTTGTGAATTTTCAGGAAGCGACTGTTATGTAATATTTTCAATTCACAGGAAAAGTCCGCTGTTAGTAGATATTTTTAATTGGACCGTGCAACTCTGCATCCAGGAATAGACAGTCAATCTAGACTCGCCCACTTGCTCCTTGCAACATCCTGGATTAAAGAAGAAAATTATTTTAATTTTAAAATAAAAATCTTAGAAAAGAAACGTTTGTGATTGTTCATTTTAGAATAAACTATTGTTACGTCGATCGAATTGCGAGACCTATCTATAATCTTCTCGAAAGTTCCACAAGGTTCTCGACAATTCTACTAAAGATCGGTCAGGAAAATTCTAGAAAATTCTACCCTGTTCTAGATGTTTCGAGACGGTTCTGGAATGTTCCAGAAGGTATGGGACTATGTCGAAGTCTATGGATGTTTCCAGAACATTCGACCACCTTCTAGAAACATCTAGTGAGTCCGGCCGGGGTATAAAAAGGGCGTCGATCACCAACCTGACTCAGTCTGGTTTTGACTACGATCGAGGCGACTCGAAGTGAACAAGCGATCTCTAAGTGACTTTTACGTGTGATTAAGAGTGTGTATAAGTGTTTAAGTGTTGAGTAGTGTTAAGTGTTTATTTTAGTTTGTGATTCGTGTGTGATTAAAGTTTATTTGGTTTTAATTGGTGTTAATTAATTTATCCCAATACCCAGCTCGTAACATTTGGTGTCAGAAGTGAGGGATAAAATGCCGATTTTACCAAAGGACGACACGGACGGTATTCGTACCAGGAGTCAGCGCCAGCAAGACATGGACCAGAGGCGGTTTGGAGGTTCCCCGATACAGACGCCGGGTGGTGCTCAGCCTACGACGGAACCAGCCGCTGGTCCATCTGCAGTCTCTTCAGCACCAGCGGGTCCAGACCTGTCTGCGCTTATGGCGCTTCTGCAGGAGCAGGCTCGCCGCCAGGAGGAGCAGGCTCGACGCCTAGAAGAGCAGCTACAAAAGGACAAGGAGGAGCAAGCCCGCCGCCAGGAGGAACAAGCCCGCCGCCAGGAGGAGCAAGCCCGCCGCCAGGAGGAGCAGGCTCGCCGCCTGGAAGAACAGCTACAAAAGGATAAGGAGGAGCAGGCCCGCCGCCAGGAGGAACAGTCTCGCCGCCTGGAAGAACAGCTACAAAAGGATAAGGAGGAGCAGGCCCGCCGCCAGGAGGAACAGTCTCGCCGCCTGGAAGAACAGCTACAAAAGGATAAGGAGGAGCAGGCCCGCCGCCAAGAAGAGCAGATGTTCCTGATAAAAGACCTGCACTCGACATTTGGCAAGGAGCTCAAAGTGGTTAAAGAGCAAGTCAATCAGCACGAGAACCGCATCTCTGAAGCTGAGGTCCAAATTGCCGGGGTGAAAAAGGCTTTGGGTGAACTTCGGTCTGGAGACGGGGTTGTGTGTCCAGTGATTGCTGCACCTTCGGCACGAGGGTTTAAGGTGCCACCATTCGACGGAACATCTTCATGGTCGGCATACAGGATGCAGTTTGAGGCCGTTATGAAGGCGAATGGGTGGACGAAAGAGCAAGCAATGACCGCGCTCACCTTAGGCCTACGAGACCAGGCCCTGACCGTACTTGAGGCTCTTGGCAAGGATGTGACTTACGATCAGCTGCTGGAAGCGTTGGAATCCAGGTACGGCGACGCGCACTTGGAGCACGTATTTCGCGCTAAGCTAAAGGATCGTGTTCAACGTAGTGCTGAGGGCCTACAGCAGTGGGCCCTGGAAATTGAAAAGATGGTCCGAAAGGCATACCAGTCTGCTCCTGCCCTGATCAATGGTAATCTCGTACAGGCATTCGTCGACGGAATACGTGACTTGGAAGTCAGAGCCGCCGTAAGACTTGGGCATCACGAAACATTAAAGGACGCCTTGGCTCATGCGTTGGAAGTAGAAGCAGTGAGGCAAGATCATCGCACGCATCGCGTCAGAGAAGTTGTGGAATCACCTGTACGCGATCGACCACAAGGGTACAGTCCCAGGTGCTATACTTGTGGGGAAAAAGGTCATCTTCGGTCCAGCTGTCCCAAGCGAAATACACCAAGGGAAGATCAATCCCAGCAGGGAAGAGGGACCGATAAGACTGCCCAGCAACAGCAGGGAAACGAGTAAACGCCAGGACTGAGGGGCGGGTGCTGGCTGGTATGGAAAGAGCCCCGAGGATCTCGATCTCACAGGCCCATGACGGAAACAGCCTGATCATCAAAGGTGAAGTCAACGGAAAACCATGCAAATTGACACTCGATACAGGAGCTTCTCACACGGTCGTCAATTCAAACCTAGCAAGTCGGTTCCTTGGGGACTTCTTCAACAACCACGACCGCATACAATTACTGACAGCTACCGGTCAGCACATAACCGTCCGAGGCAAGAAGGAGGTGAAGTTAAAACTAGGTCATAAAGCATATTGGCATAATGTCATCGTGGCCGACATAGTAGACGATTGCATCTTGGGCTTGGACTTTATGAGGAAATATCGTTGTGAGATCGATGTTGATCGAGGAGTGTTGAAATGTGGTAAAGAAGAGATCTTAATGGAAAGTACACCGTCAGAAAAAGTGCTTCGCTTGAAATTTGACGTGTCAACACTTTTGGAAAACTGCGATCTAACTGGAGTAGAAATGGATAAGGCTAAGAAAACGTTACTCCAGTATGCCGACATGTTCTCTACAGATGATGCTGACATAGGTAGAACAGGACTGGTTCAGCACAAAATTAACACTGGCAATGAGTTACCAATCCGACAACGACCAAGAAGGGTGCCGGTTGCTCGCGAAAAGGAAGTGAAGGAGATGATTGAGCGCATGGTGAAGCACAGTTTTATAGAGCCTTCATCTAGCCCGTGGTGTTCTCCTGTGGTCCTAGTGAAGAAAAAAGACGGCAACACGCGGTTTTGTGTGGATTATCGACGGCTAAACGACGTCACGAAAAAAGACAGTTATCCACTGCCTAGGATCGATGACACATTGGATACGCTGACAGGAATGAGGTGGTTCACAACGTTAGACCTGAAAAGCGGCTACTGGCAAGTGGAAATAGACCCTAAAGACAAGGAGAAAACTGCATTTTCCACAGGAAAGGGCCTATGGCAGTTTAAAGTCATGCCATTTGGATTGTGCAATGCTCCTGCGACATTTGAAAGGTTGATGGAGCAAGTACTTGCTGGATTGATCGGAGACGCATGTCTTGTCTATTTGGATGACATCATCATCGTGGGCCGAACATTTGAAGATCACCTTCAAAACCTAATTAAAGTGCTATCGAAAATCCGGACGGCAAATCTTAAGTTAAGTCCGGAAAAGTGTTCATTTTTCAGGAGACAAGTGAACTTTTTAGGTCACATAGTTTCGGAGGAAGGTGTTCAGACAGACCCGGAGAAAATCGTCGCCGTCAAGGAATGGCCAGTTCCGAAAGACAAGACGGAGGTCAGAGCATTTTTAGGTTTATGCTCCTACTATCGACGGTTTGTCAAGAATTTTGCTGACATTGCAAAACCCCTACACAAACTTACTGAGGAGAAGCAACAATTCTGTTGGGACGAGAACTGTGACATCGCATTCCAGGAATTAAAGAAACGTCTGTGCAATTCACCCATTCTTGACTATCCTGACACTGAAAATGACTTCATAGTTGACACAGACGCAAGTAATACTGGAATTGGTGGCGTGTTGTCTCAACGGAAAGGAAATCAGGAAGTTGTTATAGCTTACTACAGCAAATCTCTATCGAAACCGGAAAGAAATTACTGCGTTACGAGAAGGGAATTACTTGCCGTAGTAAAGACTTTGCAGCACTTCAGTAAGTATCTGCTGGGACGAAAATTCTTATTGCGAACGGACCATGCCGCATTAAAGTGGCTATTGCAATTCAAGAATCCAGAGGGACAGGTGGCGAGGTGGATTGAGCTACTACAAGAGTTCGACTTCGTAACTGAACATCGCAGTGGGAGGGCACATGGTAACGCAGATGCACTGTCTAGAAGACCTTGCCCTGAAGACTGTAAGCACTGCAACAGGCAAGAGGCCAAGGAGGTTGTGCCTGTAAGAATGCTAAGAACAGATATCAGTAACGAATGGAAGGAAACCTTACAGCATGCTCAGCAAAATGACGCAGACATTAAACCAATTTTTGACTGGATTAAAGCTGGTGCTCCTAAACCCAAGTGGAGTGATGTAGCTGCGATGAGTTCCATCACTAAGAGTTATTGGGCGCAATGGAAAAGCTTGGTTATCCAGGAAGGAGTCTTGTGCCGTAAATGGGAAAACGCTCGAGGAGACCACTGTCACTTACAAATGGTTGTCCCCAAAGCCAAAGTACCGGATGTGTTGCGGCTCTACCACGACGGATGTTCAGGTGGACATATGGGTGTAAAAAGGACCCTACTAAAAATACGTGAGCGATTTTACTGGATCCATTGTCGTGAAGATGTGGAGGACTGGTGTCGGAAATGTACCAGTTGTGCGGCTGTGAAGGGACCCCAGACACGCAGCAGAGGTGCTTTGCAGATATACAACGTTGGAGCCCCGTGGGAACGGATAGCACTAGACGTGGCAGGACCATTTCCAGAAAGTGAAAACGGTAACAAGTACTTCATGGTTGTCATGGATTACTTCACAAAGTGGCCAGAAGTCTTCGCCATTCCTAACCAGGAAGCTACAACAGTCGCAGATAAATTGGTTCAGGAGGTCTTCTGTCGTTTTGGAGTACCCTTGGAAATACACAGCGACCAAGGAAGGAATTTTGAATCACAAGTATTCCAGGAGACTTGTCGGCTGATGGGTACTCACAAGACTAGAACGACTTCCTACCATCCACAATCTGATGGAATGGTGGAGCGTTTCAACCAAACGTTGGAGAGATATCTGGCAAAGGTTGTGGATAGCAGGCAAAGAGATTGGGATAAGCACATACAGCCATTTCTTCTGTCATACCGTAGTGCAGTTCACGAAAGTACAGCTGTGACACCAGCCTTCGCGAACTTTGGAAGGGAATTACGGTTGCCTGCTGATTTGATCACCGGAACCCCTCCTGATGTTCCACGCAGTGTAACTGATTATGCAAATGACTTGCGTAACAAGTTGAATGATGTGTATGAGCATATCAGACAATCCGGCCAACAAATGTCTGAGAAGATGATGACCCGATACGACCGGAAGACAAACAATGGAGGTTTCGACGAGGGGTCACTTGTGTGGTTACATAACCCAGTGCGTAGCAAAGGGAAGTCTCCTAAATTACAAGCAAAATGGGAAGGACCATACCGAGTCGTGACCAGGATTAACGACGTCACCTACCGGATACAAAAGGGTCTACGTGGCGCGCCCAAGATTGTCCATGTTGACCGTTTGGCACGATATAACGGGACTAACGATGCTCGGGACGAGCATGTCTAAGGAGGGGGCAGTGTTACGTCGATCGAATTGCGAGACCTATCTATAATCTTCTCGAAAGTTCCACAAGGTTCTCGACAATTCTACTAAAGATCGGTCAGGAAAATTCTAGAAAATTCTACCCTGTTCTAGATGTTTCGAGACGGTTCTGGAATGTTCCAGAAGGTATGGGACTATGTCGAAGTCTATGGATGTTTCCAGAACATTCGACCACCTTCTAGAAACATCTAGTGAGTCCGGCCGGGGTATAAAAAGGGCGTCGATCACCAACCTGACTCAGTCTGGTTTTGACTACGATCGAGGCGACTCGAAGTGAACAAGCGATCTCTAAGTGACTTTTACGTGTGATTAAGAGTGTGTATAAGTGTTTAAGTGTTGAGTAGTGTTAAGTGTTTATTTTAGTTTGTGATTCGTGTGTGATTAAAGTTTATTTGGTTTTAATTGGTGTTAATTAATTTATCCCAATACCCAGCTCGTAACACTATTTATGGAATAAAAGTTAAATCTATGGAATATTATCTTAAAAAAAAAGAAATTGAGAAGTTTATAATAACCATTGTTCTTTGTTCGTCTTAATGTTACTCCTCATGACAAAATCACCAACGTCCATTTCTTCTTTGGGTTTTCAGAAATCTTTTAATATTCGAAAGGGAGAAATGGACGTTGATTCTGGCAGTAAAAGCTGACATCAAGATATGAATGACAATGTGATGGCTGCAAAAATGCACTTGTAACCTGGTGATGTCTATCTTTACCTATCTGTTTCTACAATGACTGTTCTCATCGAACTATCCTGAGGCAGCAGAAATAGACGGGACGGTCTATTCTCACAGCAGACACAAACAACAATAACCGAGAGAACCACGAGTTCGTTTCCAAACCAACCAAAAATAAGAATAACTCGTACATGAAACGCCAAATAGCTCCATAAACAATATCTTCCAACGTGTTTGAAATCACATTGGCCTGTGAGGCTGTGAAGCTGTGAAGCTGTGATGAGCAGGGAATTATCAACAATTTTCAATAACGCAGTGTTTTCCACAGCGAGAGCCCACGTGCTAGGAAATTGTATTAATCCGTCGATAAACTAGGACACGCAAAATGGCGCTCGATTCTATCTCAAAATAGACGAGAGCTTTTTCAGTTCGTCTTATTTATTTTATATTAAGTAGTGGTTTGGTCGGCTTTCTAAGAACAGCTAAAATTTTAACGGAGTTATGCAGTGTTGTAAAAAGTAATGTAGCTTTTCATTTTAATGGAATGGTTTCTTTAAAATCATTGACAATAGGTGTGTTGAGTATGTTTTGTGATTGCACTAATTTGTCGGTTTTTTTCTGGGTGAATCAGATTTCCGGAATAGCAGATTTATTTCTTCATAACGGCTCATTAACTCGGAGATTGCTGGTCTCGCTACAGAATTCTTTGTGATATTAGTGTCAATTAGTTTTGGAATTATTTTGATGGAGAATCCTGGAATTTGGCACAAATATAGACCGGAATAGCAATGGGTGAAATCGAGCTGCAGGTGGATATCTAAAGATGAAGAAGAGATTTTGGACATCATTTTGTTTTGAATTATATTATGTACAATTACAACGAGTGGTGATACTTTACTGGTTGAAAACAACCCACTTTACACAGTCATTATATGGATGAAAAAGCCACATTTGGTTCGACAACATTGGAAAGCTTTTTACCTAACCACTAAAAACAAAAGTAGGTATAAATAGGTAGGTAAATAAGTGTATTTTTTCTGCCTTACGGGAAACTAATAAGCTTGGAAAAAATAAATGGCCGATGGAAAAAGGAAAGTGGTTCCAGCAGTGATGTTTTATCTTGAGAGAATGGTACCGGCGACGTCGGCGGCGCCATCGATCCGACTGGCCTGGCTCCTACGTCTACCTACTCTTATAGTACCTACCGTCACGCTAATACCAACCCTTATAAGTTAAAAAAAAATCTTAACTAATAGGTATTTTAGATGCAAGAAAGAGTTGTTATTTACTAGCTGCTGCCTGCGACGTCGTCTGCGTGAATGCGTTGAAGAAATAAAGGTTCACTGCTTGTTCCCCGTAGGTGATAGCGTGATAATATGTAGCCTTTATGTTGACCCCACTTCTTAATAATATTCGTACCAAATGAGTAAATCCATGCAGTACTTTTTGAGTTTATCCCGGACATACATACAAACGAAAACTATATTTTTGGCTTCAATATCGATTGTAGATCAAACTACAAGTATTCTTTAAAAAAATATTCAATGTACAGTTTTGGCTTCCCTACCGTTTTATTATATGTAAGTATAGATGTTTGTTTCGCTATAAAGTCTAAACTGCTGGACCGATTTTGGAGTTTTTTGGTACATTTAATCAGGTGAGATCTTGGGGCAGGCATAACTGTGATTGCAGCAGAGGAAGCTGCTGTTGAGCATCTGGCTAAACTTTTGAGGAGGAGCATTTAATATAGAACGGTATACAAAGTCCTAGTCTAAATGTAAAATCAGCGGTCAAATTGAAATCAAAATCGAATGTGATTCTTTGAACGTATTGGCTAATGATAGAGTTAGGTAGCAGTTTGCTTAACAGCCGAAATCAACAATAAGTTGTATTGCGAGAGTAACTATTGAGAAATGATAAACAAGTATTTTTTAATCAATGAATATTGACAAAGCTAAAACACATGAAAATTCGGGACTCAATTGGGGCTCGTGACGTCATAGTGCACTAAAAATTATACCACGGCGTGACGTATTGTTAATTTAAACGCGTCGTATTTTCTTCGACATTTTTAAAGTCTAACAAACTAATTACACTTTCAATGGACTAGTCCAATAATATCATCATGCCATTCAAAATCAGACCTCATTCATTCGTAAACAACTGCTATTTTTGTAAAATTAAATCTAAAATGCTAGACAGAACATATTCTACCACGAGTGAGGGGGCGGGTGTCGGTTCAGCTGCGTCCTGACGTCATCACCCTCACGCACATAGCTGGATGTGGCCTTGTGTGCGTCATGTTCAGCTGATGGTCCGTGTTATGGCTGCTAAGTGGGAAGACTTCTATAATAATCAGCATGTCAGGGTAAATTTTCGTTTTCGGTTGTATGAATAATTTCTTTTTTGGGACAATGTCGTTTATGTGTCAGTTTAAATGTTTGTTAAAGCATCCGAAATACAGGAGACATTTTTTTTGAGCCTCTGCTACTCTTGAGTGGTGGAAAGCGTCTTGCTGTGAAGTTCTGAAAAATGTAGTAACTGTCGTGAAGCTTTCGTTAGAATGCTAATATGATTAACGTTAATGTTCTAAATGTCATGTAGCGAACAGTCGTAGCAACCAAACTTCAACTTCCGTGCGAACAACAACTTTTTTCATTGATTTCTGTAGACTTTTCAAATTCAGTAGTTTTTTTTTTTAACTATGTAACGCACCCTCGACTCTGGAGAAATTCCTAACGTCGGGACAAACAAAAAAACTCAAATACATAAACACGCAGACCAGAATATTAAATATCATTATCATCAGCCCATAAATATTCCCAGTGCTGGGACATGGACCTCCTCTCTGTGACCCCGAGTGGGCTATAATCAAACACGCGGGCCTAGTGCTGATTGGTAGATGTCACATGTCTTCTATATTACGTCTATTTAAGCCTGGAATATCACAGAAAAAAATATCTTACTGCTTGGTCAATACTCGAAAAATTATAGACAAAGTGATATTGACAATTATAGACAAAGTGATTGATATTTTCATGCGGTAAAAGTAATATAACTAACGCCAAAATTCCAGATAGGTGCCCATTTCTATTATTTAGATTTACGTTTACGGGATATTTATCATATTTTTTATTTGTTTTGAGTTTTCGAACTGTGGTTAATCAGTAACCATGACGAAATATAAGAAACTCAAAACAATTAATAAACATGGTAAATATCCCGTAAATCTGAATAATAGTAGTAGTTACCATGTTAGTCTAAAAACGTATACTTACCCATTTTCCCCATATCGGGACGTCTGTCCCGACTGTCATAAAAAATATTTACCTATATCAGTTGGCAGACTGAATGTCTGACAACGGTCTAACCGTCTGATGTCTGTAATGCGCAGTAATTGGGTTGCGGAGGTGAGAGGTCGGCCAGCCAGACCGCGCTGTTTTAATATTTATTTTCAGCCGCAGACTGAAATCCTGGGCGTCGACCACCATTGTCCGACGTAACTTCATTCCTGGCTTTTTATGTTCTACTAGCTGACCCGGCAAACTTCTTATTATCGCCTCAGAATTTGATTTCTAAATGACTTATTAATTTCTGGACGACGCGACGCACGGGACAAACATCAAATATTTGTCAGGAATAGTTTCTAAGGGAAAACGAAATTGTTGATATCTAATATTTTTATCATATTTCCTCACCTTTTAAACCTTCCCTGGACTTCCAAAAATAATTCGAAACAAAAATTAGCCAAATCGGTCCAGCCGTTCTGGAGTTTTAGCGAGAGTAACGAAATGATTTTTATATTGCTGGAAAATACATTATACATATACATACATAAACTCAAGCTTTCTTCCCGTGTATAAGGTAGGCAGAAACTACAGAGCGTATCCTGCTACGATCCTTACACACTGCTTTCATCTCATCCACATTGTTACATCTGGTCGTACAAGCACGCCGATTTTCTTTTTTTTTGGCAAAATCATCAAATGAGTCCTCCCACCCCGGGCAGGGCGGGAGGGACTGTCAGACTTGTACTGACTAAAATCCACGGTGTCCTTCGGTAGCCCTTTGTGTGCCGGAGTCGCGATATACGTATGTCCCGCAACCCCGGCAGGTTTGTTGTTACATCTGGTGGCCTACCATGAACTGTTAACGCGATCCAGTTTAAGCGGTGGAAAAGAGATGGCGCTAGACGACTTGTATAGCTCTGTCTCTTTCCCACAGCCTAAACTGGATCGCGTTAAGAGCTCGTGGTAAGGCCCCTGGTCGTACAAGCACGCCGACTGCGAGTACTACGCACCCGGTCTTTCTGGAGCACTTCACCAATAAGGTCAGTGTAGGTCTTTGTACATTTCCACTTACCTACCTCTGCCTTATAAATTCCTTTTGTTAGTCGCCTTTCACTCATCCTCTCAACATGACCGAACCATCTAAGCATACTTACCCTTAAAAATTTTTGTGACTACGTCCTCTTTTACCCCCAACCTTCTCGTATAACCTCATTCCTCACTGCTGGATAATTATGTCTCTTATGTACTGATGGCAGTACATTGACCTACCCCATATCTATCAATTTTTTCCAATCGAACAGGAAACTTCTGTTGAATAAAATGTTATATTTTCTTTTGTAAATACGAGAGAAGTCAAAATTGAAAAAAAAAAGTAAAACAGTACCTTTTTATTTTTTGAACCATGTTCCTAAATTTTATTATAACTGAAAATTTACAAGTATTATTAACTAAATATTTACAACAAGATAATAAACTAAAACTATTATTAAAAAAAGAAAACACTAAAAGGCAGAGACACTTCGGCGCGGGCCACATAGAAAAGACGTAAGGGCGCTCGCTCCCTCACCGCGCGCGAGCATACACCTATAATGTAACGTTACAGATTCGAACATTCGAAGACATTAGAGCATCAAATTGCGCACTTTTATATTACATTACAGGTGAATGCTCGCGGTGAGGGAGCGCCGACGGGGCGGAGGTCTCTTCGGCGTCTCTTTCATACAAAATGTATAGAAGCGTCGCGACGTAAAACACACAGAAGAGACGGAGCGCGGACGCAACGCGTCCTCGTCTTACATCTTTTCTATGTGGCCCGCGCCTTAGGCGTCAAAGTACTTATTTTGTGATTCTATTAAAGCATGACAGATTGGAGTAGCTCGATGTGCTGGAGTCTGTAAATATTTATAAAACAGGATATAAAATATTATCTCTTGTTATTGTTTTTAATTTTACTTTGACGCAAAAGAAAATTATTGTTGCGAGAAAATTCTTTGTTTGAATGACGTTTGCAGAAATACTATCATCTGCTACTAAGATCGCTATGAAAGCTACAACTAAAATTAATACTAAATCCATTGCTGGTTGAACAAGGCTATTCGGTGTTATGAAACTAACAAAACGCGCATTGAATGTAGCTTCAAGCGATAGTACAGAAATTCCTCACCTGTCGCTATCAGCACATCGTACATAGCTGTTATCAGAGCGAGTGTTATCACGATAACCTCTGTTTTTCCACTAGATTCGGCGAACCTGATAACGATAATTATCACAAAGATTAACAACTCTATATTAAGTGGTGGTATTTTAGGAAGTTTCCAGAATCTACTAGAGTTTTCTCGGAATAGGACAATTGGTACAGAATAACGACTAACGATTAGTTATCTGCCGTCCGTAACGCCCGTTACCAACGCCTTTTGCAACGCTGTAATTGCTTCTGGGAAACCATATCTTGTTCCTGGTATTGGGATTATTCGGTTCGTCAGAACTTGTTGATGGCTGGCTTGATGTGGGAGAATTTACTTAAGCTGAAGATAAAATTGCATCAATTGAAAATTTTCCTGGAATTTTCAAGATTTTAGGGACTTAAACGCTGAACCCTCTAACGGCTACTTTTAGCAGTATTCCTGATGATTCACCTGGCAACTTTATTACCTAATCTTCTATTATTCATTCACGAAGTGAATCATTAGGAATATTGCTAAGTGGCCGTTTTAAACTTTCTGGATTACTGCAAATGTATTTATGTTAGACTCAAAATTAACGCATATACTGCCCTGTACCTTTAAACTGCCCTGTTACTTCAGTTGGCCTTTGCGGTCCAGGGCCGCACTACCCTAGTTAGATGCGCTAAATATTTTTGCTCGTTTTGATTTCATAAAATCATAAAATGAGTCCTCCCGCCCTAAAAGCAGCGGAACGGACGCCCTAAGTAGACGGAATCAGTCTAGTAATGATGAAATCCACGGTGTCTTTCAATAGCCCTTAACGTACGAGGGTCACGGTAACCTGTTCAGAGAGTCGGGCTCATCAGGGCTCCGAATATTTGCTCTTTGCGTTTCTGCACCTTAAAGTGAGAGATTAAAAAAGAGTTTGGGTATTAAACTATAATACCCAAACTCTTTTTAGGGTTCCGTAGCCAAATGGAAAAAAATGGAACCCTAATAGATTCGTCATGTCTGTCTGTCTGTCTGTCCGTCCCATGTCACAGCCCTTTTTGACGAAAGTTTAAGAGCTATCCTGTTGAAACTTGGTAAGTAGATGTATTATGTAAACCGCATTAGGATTCTCACACAAAAAAAAAAACAAAAACCAAATTTGGCCCACCCCCCGTACTTAGAATTGAAACTCAAAACATTTTTTTTCGCCTGACCTATACGTGTAGGGTACCTATGAATAGGTCTTGAAAAATGATATTGAGGTTACAAACATCATTTTTTTCTAAACTGAACGGTTTGCGCGAGAAACGCTTCCAGAGTGGTAAAATGTGTGTCCCCCCCCTGTAACTTCTAAAATAAGAGAATGATAAAACTAAAAAAAATATATGATGTACATTACCATGTAAACTTCAATTGAAAATTGGTTTGAACAAAGATCGAGTAATTAGTTTTTTATTAAGCGTCATAAATCGTAAACCGCAATTTACTTTTCAAAGTTACAACCAACTACAAGAACGTTTATATTATGTTACTTGCTGCTACGGAACCCTTCATGGGCGAGTCCGACTTGCACTTGGCCGATTTTTTAATCTCTTCATATTCCAGAAAATGTTCAACTTTGTTCAGTTCAGAGTAAGTTTTTAGAAAATAAAGTAAAACAGAAACTATGCGAAACTGGTCAAAGGAACATCGAGCTGGATTTCAGCGAATTAATATAGTATTTTAATTATTGTGGAAATATGGCACAGCTTTATGGGGGACTGGGAGGGGGGTTCGACCTAGATGCTAAGTGCAAAGAGATATCAACTTGTTTTATTTATTTATTACAACTACTGCGTTCTATGTTTGTGAGCAGAAGAAGTGCTGGTTTTTAGGGTTCCGTATGTATGGTACCAGGTGTTACTTACTTAGCATCCTTTTCCATCCCTACAAATTGCTTATTTTAAAAAAATCATTCAAATATTTTGGTATTTTGATCCATCCGCTACAAATTCCAACGAGCGGGCAAAACGCTTGCTACGGCGTAGGCGATCAGTTGACTTTCACAAATTGACTATTTATCGCAATTTTAAAACTAGTAACGAAAGCACACGCTTTGCCCTGTGCTACGGAAATAATGACTGTCACTATGAAATCATTAAGCTTTCAAAAGAAAAAAAAATGAAAATAGTAAATGAAATGTTTATTGTATTTCATAAGTTACTATATACCTAGTTTGACTTAAAACAATCCGAGTTAGTAATTAAAAATACTTGTGTTGGGGTAAAAATATGCATACAATTCCAAATCTGGGTATTTTTCTTCTGTGTTGTGGGTATTGTCGCACTATAGGAATTTCTCCTGTGTCGTGTATGCGTTTACAAAGACTTGAAGTCAGATACACTTGAAACAGTCAGACTCGAAACAGCTAGGTCACATACAAATATTTGATCCGTCGGAAATCGAACCCGCGACTCGCAGCGCAGCAGTCAATCCCCCAACCACTGCGCCAATCGTGACGTCATTTATACAGCATCTTGAACAGCTGCTCCGTATTGAGATCAGCGAATGATTGTAGTGGTTCCGTCTATTTTCAACTGTGTTGCAATTTTACTGAGTTTTTAATGTACGTAATCAGAGGTTCTTTTTTTCTGAGTTGCGGGACTGTTTTAGAATCTTAGGAGCGGGACGCATAGAAAAGACGTTAGACGCAGACGGGGCGGAGACATATGTCTCTTCGGCCTCTCTTTCACACAAAGCGTCGCGACGTAAAACACAGAAGAGACGGGGCGCGGACGCGACTCTCATACATTTTCGCACGTCCGCGACGCGTCCTCGTCTTACGTCTCCGCCCAGGGGTCGCAGCACTGTCTAAAGCACTACGAGCATTACATATGTAACGCTCGTGTGCCGCCCACACCTATAAGAATTCGTGTTACATTACACGGTGGATAACATTACACGTTACACCAGTCTGGACCCATAAACAGGTAACTGTGAACGGAATGGGCTGTTGAAGGAACACCGTGGATTTTAGTCAATGCGGAACTGTCTCAGGAGACAAAAAAAGAGAGAGAGAAGAGAGTAGAGAGCCATGGGATAGAATCGCAAAACGTCGCTGTCAGTAGTTTAGTGAATATCGAAGTGTTATATCGTCGCTGGCCTGTGGCAGTGCTGCAAACAAGGCTATATCTTTAGGGAATAATACTACTGCAGCCGCTATTTATGAACAGTTAGGAATAGTAGTAGTTAGTGGAACAGTTTTTTTTTAACGTGTCAATAAATGCAAGATTGCAGTAGCAGTAAGGACTTAGGCCACAAGCCAAAACATCTTTGTACAGCTATAACACATACATTTATGCATACCAGAACCTACCTATGACGTCACACCATAGTGTAGTGACGTACATAGTAAACAAGTTTCATACCGGCAGGCCAAGTCAAACTTATTAAAACTGTATTTCTTCTACATAGTCTACAGACTACATATAAACATTAAGGTGCTGATAGACTAGAACATTCACTTGTAACAGAACAACACAGAACATCGAGCATTCGTTTTTAATTTTGTGGAACTGAACAGCGAATAGGTAGCGTGAGTAGTTCCGCTCAGGGAGAGAGATAGCGCTAGACGACTTGTATAGCCCTGTCTCTTTCCCACAACCTATTACTCACGCTTTAAAGCCAGAAACACATTATTAACACCCGACGCCACCCGACGAAACGTGATGCGTGTTGAGTCAAATCAAATGTATTGTTTTCTATGACCAGAATCACACTATGAACACCCGACGCGACGACACGCGCTACTGCATATCGGGTGTCGACACGTTGCGTCGCGTGGCGTGTTAAATAATGTGTTTCCGGCTTAAGACTTCATGATATGCCACCAGAGCCAAGCATAGAGCTAAACATCAACGAACATTTGCACGATCTTTCTAGCGAACGCTCTAGTTCATGGTATTCAAAACATTTTTTCATGAAGACGTCAGACTCGAGCCGACTGGCTCGGCAAAAAGTTCGCCAAAACGCTTGTTAGAATGTTCGCTAAAACGCTCTCGTTTGTTTTTCTGTAATGTACAGTCTGTCTATAAAATCATGAAAACGATGTTTGAGGGAACTAAAATTATATCATAGTAGCCCAGCACTAAATCGAGGTACATCGTATGTCATCGACTTGTTTTGCGACTCATTATCACCGTAGACTTGAAAAGGAATAAAAATGCAATAGATAACGAGTCGAAAAACAAGTCGATGACATCCGCAGCGCCTTCATCGATTTTCATGGTTTTATAGACAGACTGTAACATTCGCAAAAGTGCTCATTATAAATGTGAATGCTCAAGTCTATTGAATCAGCACCTTTATGTTTAGTTATTTTCCTATTGATAGCGTTGTACGGACTTAGTCTAGGCGATGACATCATTGCGGTTATTCCGCTGAGAGACTGCGCCCGCGCGTAATGACTGAAATCTTGTTGGTAGGTGCTTGGTAATGATAGATTTTTTGATCTGGCTTTATAATGTTAGCCGCGCGGGTCGTTCTTAGGCTGGTGGTCACGCTGACGTTTGGCGCTGTTAGCCCAATAGGGTGAATTTTTCAACGGGGCCATAGAATATATATAGACTGGGCGTGAATGGAAACTAAGTAACTAAATCGAAACTATGGGGAATATCAAAAAACGTTGAAAGGAGTCCGAGGCCGATTTTGACGAAAACCAAAACTGCATCATTGGAAATTAGAAAAATCAATAACCCTGGCCAGGAATCGAACCCGCTGATTTTGAAAAAAAAAACACACCCTGTATTGTTACATTCATTACTACTTCCCAGAATTTGATCCTTACTAGCAACACTATCAAATGGTGCAATAATTTCATTATTCGATTTTTTTTACAAAATCAGCGGTTTCGATTCCTGGCCAGTATTATTGATTTTTTTAAAATCGAATGACGCAGTTTTAGTTTTCGTCAAAATCGGCCTCGAGACTCCTTTCAACGTTTTTTTTTATATTCCTGATAGTTTTGGATATAGTCATCCACGCCCAGTTGAAAAAATCACCCTGTATATGGCGCAGAGCTGACGATCGATCAGTGTATAATATTACATACCATACATATTGGGTTGTTGTCAGCACTGATCGTCAACGTGACTGTAAAACCAGCCTTAGATTATGCTGCGCATGTCTAGGTCTGTCTGTGGATGATACCACCATCAGGGCAACGGTCTCAACCGTCTTTACAGGACCGATAGTCTGACAACACTACACGAACTTCTGTTTAGTGTTTTGTAAGTGCTTTAGCAGGTTTCGACATATCGTAGTGGGAATACTTTGTCTGATTTTTGAACAGCTTTTCTGACAGATAACAGTAATATTCTTGCAAATTCTGGAAGCTCTTCCTCCTGCAAATCAGTCATGCTAGCAAAGGAGGAGGCGGGACGCGTGAGGGAGAGGACAGCGTCCACCTCACGACCCAGCCGATCAGGTAACCGTGGCTGCGGAACATTAAGGGCTGTTGAAGGAACACCGTGGATTTTAGTCAGTACGAGTCTGCAACAGTATATCCTTTTATCCCGTCCTGGGTGGGAAGTGAGCAGTGGTGGCCCAGTGGGTATCAGTCCCGACTTACGAGTCAAAGGTCGTGGGTTCGAACCCCGCAAGGCGCATTACTTTCTTTGTGTAAATTATTTCATCACCACTGCTCTCAAAACGGTGAAGGAAAACATCGTGAGGAAACCTGCATGTCCTAGAACCAAAAATTCGAAGACATAATGTGATATCTACCAACCCGCACCGGGCCCCGCGTGGTGGATTATGGCCCACTCCCTCTCACAGAGAGGAGGCCTGTGTCCCAGCAGTGGGAACATTATAGGCTGATGATGGGTGGGAAGAACTCATTTGATGATTTTACCACGATAAATAATTTAAAATATGCTGTCGCTAGCTGCAGACTCATTCCTTTCTCGCACATACCGACACTAGTCAGTAGTGCAATGACTAAGCAATAGAAACGCATTGTTGGCAGCATGGCCGCACATTCACTTCAAGACGTATGAGTGACGTCATCAATATTGGAGTCACCTGCTGTCAACATTAAGGTGATGATGATGGCATGACTTGTGTTATGATGTTGATAACTTTGGCAGCTTACAGGATAGGTATTGCGCATTAAAATCATCAAAGTCCTCCCACCCAGAGCAGGGCAGGAGGGAATGTCGGACTTGTACTGACTAAAATCCACGGTGTCCTTCAATAGCCCTTTACGTTCCGTGGTCATGGCAGCTCGTTAGTCCTGCGACCCCGGCAGGCTTTGACCCTCCGAGGGGGTCCGTCATTGTGCTGACAGCTTTTTGAGGTGCGTGAAGACAAGACGCACCGTGAACCCAGGGAGGGTTCATTATCGGACCCTCCCTCGGATTTAAAAGAATAAATTTACTAAATCTGGACGTCAAGTATTTCGAAGTAAGCCTGAATTCCTGTTACGCTGACGTCGGTCGACTGCGTACGGTTGGTAGTGTATTGCAGTGAGAAAAGTGACGTGGTGTCAGCGGATGGTGCTAGAACACAATGTATATCTTTACGCGCGACTGACGTATGCGTACGACATCACCGTGCCAGGAATTCAAGCCTAAAAGTGATGTTCAGAAAGGTCAGCTGCGTAGTACTCGCAGTTGGCGTACTTAATGCGATGTAATGTGAACGTAGCACGTATCATCGTAGTAAATGACGTTCTATAGTCTCTGCCAATTATTCAACAGGAAAAAGACGTCAGTTATGTAAAGGATGACGATTTCATTCGTAGTTATGAAGCTGATTAAGTGGAGCATCAGAAATATTAATAACTAGCCGTTGTTAGCGGCTTCGCCCGCTTTATCCCAGACTATAACCTATCTCTGTACCAAAAGCTAGATTAAGCCTTTAACCTTTCTGGAGAATTGGGCCATAAACTGCAAAAAAAAAATTAAAAATCTATTAGTTGTTCCAGAGATTAGCGCGTTCTAACAGACATACAATGACACTTCAATTTGATTATTATAAGCCGAACCAATGCCAGATACCCAGCAATGGTAGATACCGCCGGAAAATTGTTGATCGGTTCGTAACAAGTTGCAATCTTCAAAATGCCGGAACCGAAACGGTCATTGCAGCCTATTTTTCAGCATTTCACAAATTCATTTTCTCTCACAAGCATCTATGTTTACTCAGGTTTATTTGATTGTATAATAATATACTAGCTGACCCCGCAAACGTTGTTTTGCCATAATTATAAATTATTTCTAGTGCCACATTATAACAGGACAGGCCTGTTGGTCTAGTGGTTAGTGACCCTGACTGCTATACCGGAGGTCGTGGGTTCGATTCCCACCCAGGACAAATGTTTGTGTGATGTGATGAGCACGATCATTTGTTCTGTGTCTAGGTGTAATTTATCTATAACATTTATGTATTTAGAAATATATAAGTATGTTTATCAGTTGTCTAGTACCCATAACACAAGCTCTGCTTAGCTTGGGACTAGATGGCGTTGTGTGATAGTTGTCGAATATTCATATTAATAAAAATAAAGTTGTTAAGTAATTATCTGCTGATTTTTTCTAAGCGGAGTAAGTAGAACTTTTTAGATTTAAAACCACATCTTTCAATATTTCAGGCAAATAAAGATTATTTTGATTCAAGTCAAGAGTGTTTAAGCTAGTTCTAGGCAAGCGTGCTTCACCTTCGACCACATCATCCCTCACCATCATGCGAGATAATGGTCAAGGGTGAACCTATTGTTAAATAAATAAAAAAACTATTCAGAACTAACAAACGTGACTTCACTTTGGGCCCTACCAGAAAACCAGCGTTGTGACAGTTAAGGGTTGAACCATATCTGGCAGCACGGAATCGCCTTTTTCCGTTGCCCTTTCTCTTTCTGTCGCTTAGAACTGCCATTTGCTAGACTGAGACAATGCGACAGCAGCCGGCCGCCTCACGGATACCGCCGCGTGCTATCGCATTATGCATTCTGTCTCGGTCTAGCAAATGGCATTTCTAAGCGACAGAAAGAGAAAGGGCGACGGAAAAAGGCGATTCCGTGCTGCCAGATGTGGTGTAGCCCTAAATGTCGCGCAGCACATGCTGAGGTAGGAGCCTTTTGGCCTCGCACAGGATTAAATTGTTTTATGGTTTTTTGTTTTACCTTTGTTTTTCTTTTATTAATTTTTGTTTTTCTCTGTTGTTTTTATTCATGTAATTTTGTTTGTTCTGTCCTGTGTGTCCCAATAAATCTCTTTTCTTTCTTTCTTTTCTTTCAAAACCTAGGCCATAATTAATCATTAATTAAGGTTTTCTAGTAAAGTCTGGACAGCTGTTCGAGAATCAATAGTGCGGTACGCCTTCAGGGCGTCAAGAATTCTGTTACGTAGTACCGTCGATTAAGCGTCACGTGTACCTACATCGTGTTTCAGTTTCAGGAAAGCTCCACGTAACTTCATCGAAATGAGTCCAGTTTCGTCACTTTTTCGTTTGAAACTGACGTAAGATTGTGACGAAATAGCCACAATGTTTGAAAAGGTATGGATGCAACTTTGGTGACTCAATATGAGTAAGGTGAATTACGTTGAGTTACAGTTTTTTTTGGACTTATTGTAGGCTTGTATAATATTCCTTTTGATCATGTATGATGTTGATGTTGGAAAATCATCAAATGAGTCCTGCTGTCAATCTCGTACTGACTAAAATGCATGAAGTTCCTTCAATAGGCCTTTACGTTCTAGGGTCACGTTTACTTTTGTCAGATTTGACGACACGGTTGGTGCAGTGGCTGAGCGATCGACTGCTGTGCAACGTGTCGTGGGTTCGATCCCCGCACGGAACAAATATTTGTATAATCTGCAAGTATTTTTTTCGGGTCTGGGTGTTTGTGTATGTGAGTTTCTGTTTGTAAACGCAACCACGATACAGGAGGAATTCCTAGTGTGGGGCAACGTTTCAAAAAATACATATATATCGACGGAAGAAAAGACAAAATTACAGAATATAAAAAGATTTTCACACTTTTGAGCAATGTTTAAATATAGAAAAAAGAAAATTTTCCGTTTCTATTCTTCAATGGTCTATGTTTGTATAAAAATAACCTTTTTTTTTTTGCTTGGTTAAATCATCAAATGAGTTCTTCCCCCACCCAGGACAGAGCGGGAGGGACTGTCAGACTCGTACTGACTAAAATCTATGGTGTCCTTCAATAGCCCTTTAGGTTCCGTGGTCACGGTAATGAGATAAGTCCCGCGACCCCGCCAGGCTTTGGCCCTCTAAAGAGGCCCCGTCATTATGCTTACACTCTTTGAGGCACGGGCGGAACTCAACGCGCCGTGGACCTAGGGTCCATGGTCGGACAGCGACTCGCCCATTTTCGCCGCTCGCATGCGGCGGCGGTCGGAGATCCGTCTGACGACGTCCGTCACCGTGAGTACCACTGCGGGGATAGAAATAGCCATAAAATAACTTTGTCTATTCTTGGTAGAATAGAGAAGAAATTGACGTTTGGATAGACGCTGCGTAGACGCTGTAGCACTAACTGCTAATGTTCTGATTCTGGCTCAATTTGTATGTATGTAATGGTTGTATGGAATTCTTGATTATGTTATGTCTCACGTCTGGTGATAGGGCAGGCTTGAGGTCGACATCTCTTGTGTTGAGATTGTATTTATACTTAGAACTAGATTCACCGACTGTATTTTGATTTTACTTAAGTAATTAGTAGGTACTTACACTGGTCGACTTTTTCGTTCCACAAATACTTCCAAATCGAATGCTGTTTCAATCCGAATGAACTACCCTATCGTGATGAGTCGATTGAAACCGAACAACCGCATTTATTGCTTCGGTTCGGCTCACGGCTGTGTGGTTCGACAATTACTCCTGATTTGCCGAACCGATGATGCCAGCTCATTTAGACGGTTTCCACATTTCAGCGTCTTTAGCGGAGCGCCAGTCGTTCGGCAGACGGTCTTAACGCGCGAATGTTTTACTAATGTGAAAGCGCTATGCGTGAAGGAACCCTTACGAGTTTACGACACAAGTTTTATTCGAAAGAATCAAGTGACATACGAACATATCGCTGCACGCAAGATCGCCTTTATAATTCGTATCACATGAAGTCGTTTACGGAGTGTTATACTTTACCGTCAACAATAGTTCTTCTCCTTCAAACCCCTTACACGGAACTCTTCAAGTTGTAAAGTTGTGTTCGCCATACTTTTAATAAAAGGTTAGCGATAATTAAGTTGTAAGTCAGGTACAGCTTCTTTTAGCTTGAGTCTAAAAGTTGATCTAAATATCTATAGTGCTATGAAAAAGTCTGTAAGTATTAATGATTTGTACTTTTTCTTTATCGTGGTAATGTATCATCAAATGAGTCCTCCCGCACAGGGACTTTCATTCTCATACTGACTAAAATCCAGGGTGACCCTTCAATAGCCCTTTACGTTCCAGCGGGGTCACGGTAACCTGAGAAAACAGTCCTGCGACCTCGTAATGATTTGTACTAGTTACCATTTTGGATAACTCTTCAGATTCAAGGCAAAGTTACATTGAAAGTATCCAAAAGCGCTACTTTAGCAATGTTGCTAATATACATATTATATGTATAATTGCGATAATTATAATTTTGGTGTAAAAATTATATTTGACATGAAGGTAAAACTATCCATTTAACCCTATGTAGACCCTGCCGGGGTCGCGGGATTTATTCCCTCACCGTGACCCCGGAACATAAAAGGCTATTGAAGGACACCGTGGATTTTAGTCAGTACAAGTCTGACAGTCCCCCCCGCCCTGCCCGGGGTGGGAGGACTCATTTGATGATTTTACCACGCTAAAAAAAAAACCCCTATGTAGATAGATGGTTTAGACTTCAGAAAATGACAGCATAAAAAGAGTATCACAAAAAAAAAAAAATCGGAAGTAGTTTCCGAAAAGCCTATACTTTTTCGGAAGACCTACAAAAGTAAAAGACCTATAAAAGTTTGAGTTCGCTTTGAAAAATCAAAATCTTTGTGTTACGACAGCTTTTATTATGATTTCTTCATCTTTTTAGATTCTCTATTTACAAATAAATATTTATAATTATATATAATAAAAAAAAATACCAGTTTTTCCATCGAATTAAAAAAATATATATCAGCTTATGCCAGTGATCACAAACTTTTTTTCACATGTGTATTATGATTATAATAAATAACTTTTCATTACACACTGCGAAATGCTGACAAGCGCCCCCTAACGGCGCCGCACCTAATACCACGCAGGGTAGTTACACGTTATGTCTGCCTACCCTTTTGCGGATTACTGGCGTGGCGATGTGTATGTTAAAGCATATAGTAAATAGACCCTTGCATAGACAGTAGGTACTGAAAATATACTCAGTTAATCTCCTATTGCGAATTTGATATAAGGGTCGCTGTCCGACCATGGACCATGCCCGGGTCGACGGCGCGTTGTGTTCCACGCGCGCCTCAAAGAGCGTCAGCATAATGACGGGGTCCCCTCTAGAGGGCCAAAGCCTGCCGGGGTCGCAGGACTAACGAGCTGCCATGACCACGGAACGTAAAGGGCTATTGAAGGACACCGTGGATTTTAGTCAGTACGAGTCTGACAGTCCCACAGTCCCTCCCGCCCTGCCCGGGGTGGGACGACTCATTTCATGATTTTACCACGAAAAAAAAAGGGTGGACAGAGAAAGGTGCACTACTGATAGGTGGCTCCGAATTACGAGTAGGTAGGTCGTGGATTCGAACCCAGCCAGGCGCATTTCTTTGTGTAATTTATTTCATCACCATTGCTCTCAAAACGGTGAAGGAAAACATCGTGAGGAAACCGGGATGTACTAGAACCAAAAATTCGAAGATATGTGACATCTTCCAGTTCGCATGGTGGATTATAGCCCACTCCCTCTCACAGAAAGGAGGCTTGTGTCCCAGCTGTGGGAACATTATAATAGTCTGATGAGTCATTGTTAGCTATGGATCATTGGTTTAGGCAGTGAATTACACTATTTTTTAAAACAAAACAACAACAAAAAAAATCCCGTCTCACTGACCTCATTTTACACCTTTTGGATGCTTTTAAAATTATATTACTCCCGAATCGAACCAACATCCACAGTTTACACTTATGCTCTCTTTCATCAAATACCCTTTCTGCTGCTGACATAGCGAGGCAAAAGGGATATTCCATGAATATCATATCAATGGCAAGTGTGACACGTTACAGTTATGTAAGTACTGGAGTAGGTACTGATACCATTGAGACAAAGGGAGGCTTTGACTGCTTCCAGGAATCCTTTGAGCTCCACCTGTTACTGTAACGTTATGGTAGCCATACACCATCCTGCCTATCGACGATCGATTTGACGCTTGCAATTGTTTCAAATTGCAATTGTTTAAAAATGCCAATTTGATGGCATGACATGCCAATTTGATAGGTCATCAAATCGATTTGACACAGCGTCAAATCGGCAGCTGTGATGCATTTGGCTATTATTCGGTGACGACAGCTACAATTTTATAAATTTGTAGCTATCGGTCACCGAATAATAGCTAGATCTAGCTATAAAGTTGCTAAGTTGGCATCGCTGCTGCAGATTTGACGTTGTGTCAAATCGATCGTACGATAGGCAGTATGGTGTATGGTGTATATGGACGAACTGCCAATTTGAAACAATTGCAAGCGTCAAATCGATCGTTCGATAGGCAGGATGGTGTATGGCTACCATTATGTACACCCGGCCACACATCAAACTATACAAAACCAGTAAATCTTGGCCTCGCTATACTGAGTTTTTTTGTACAATGAACGATCAACTTATACTGGTTTTTTATAGTATTTCGGTATATATGTACCAGTACTAGCTGTTGCCAGCACTTCGCCTGCTACAACTCGAAAATTATCCCATGGAAATATAAATCTCGTTTGCGCGGGCATGGGGCAGCCAGTAATGGGCGACTCGCTGTCCGACCATGGACCATACCCGGGTCGACGGCGCGTTGTGTTCCACGCGCGCCTCAGGGAGTGTTAGCATAATGACGAGGCCCTTTAGAGGGCCAAAGCCTGCCGGAGTTGCGGGACTCACAAATTACCGTGACCCCGGAACGAAGGGCTATTGAAGGAGTTTTTGCCCAGAGGACGAATCCCAGAATGAACTCCAGTCCACGGGCGCACGTGGAGGTTTCCTGTCTTAGCATCCCTTTTTTTGGACCTGGCATTTATGTACACACAATATACAACACAGGATAGTAACATAAAATAACTCAGTACAAGGGAGAGAGGAAGTGAACTTATTTATAAAATACGCACATGATGACATGATCCTTAAAGTTCAAAAAACCAGACAGCCGGAACAGCTACATGTATATCACAAAAAATATAAATTTGTTCTGTGCGGGAATAGACCGCGCGACTCGTAGGACACCAGTCAATCGCTCAACTAATGCGCCAACGCTGTTTATCGGGTACAAATACGGATTCAGTAGCCACTGACAAAATCCCGAACCCGGGACTTCAATCACCGAGCACAGGTTAAAAATATATCTTAAAAGCCAAATACTATTACACTAGTGATGCATCCGATACCGATACCGATATATCGGCGATACTTCGGGTTAGCCGATTTATCGGTATCGACGATATTTTTATGACCGATTCAACGATAAAAATAATGAAAAAGAAGTTTCCAAATGAGTTCTGTCGCATTAGAGAGACTATTTTCCAGCGCAGGTCTTATTCAAACAGACTTGCGAAATCGCATTTCTCCGAAAAATTTAAGAGTACTTTGTTTTTTAAACAAAAATCTTATTAATTATATAATGTTAATTTTAATTACTGAAATTTATAATTATCTATTATCAACCATGTCACTATTTTTTCATATTAATAAAAAATAATCAGACTTGTGATTTATTTAATTTATCAAATTTTTTTAATTCACTGTACGTATCGGTATCGGTATCGCCGATATTTTTATGAGAGTATCGGTATCGGTATCGTATCGGCGAAAAGGCGTATCGATGCATCCCTATTACACGGTTGGCGCAGTGGCTGAGCGATCAACACAGCACGTCGCGGGTTTGGTAAATAGTTGTTCCGGGTCTGAGTGTTTGTGAGTTTCTAAGTTTGTAAACGTACCCACGATACAGGGGAAAATCCTAGTATGGGGAAATGCTTTTAAAACTAGTAAAACCACCTTTCGTACTCCACTGAAACAAGAAACTTCAGAATTCCATGAAAATATACCTTAAATTCGTCCTTCAGGCTTCAAAGCTGTGCCCTTATCTCGAGCTACAACACATTTGAAGCATTAACACGTACTCCTTGGACTTGCACTTTCTTATCGCCCCCATTGTCGCAGCCCGTGACCGGGAGGATACAATCGAGAGGTACCTGCTAAATACCTTCGAAGCTTACAAAGACACAAAGACCTCGCAGGTAGTACTTGCAAGTCCCAACCTGTCAGTGCGTGGCGTGGGACGTATTTTTTTTCAAAACTTTGGACTCACTAGCTTTATTTAGAGGCCATTTTTGAATAGTCTCTTTTTTGTTGAATGGGACTGTAACTGACTACAATCTACCGTGTTTCTTTTTGTACTTTACGTTTCAGGGTCACGGGTATCTGATGAGAGAATCCTGTGATCCCGGAGACAGTTCCACGACCCCGAGGCTCACATGTTATAGGCCATTTTTGATTAGTCTCTTTTTTTAGATGGTAAAATTAATAAAAGTCTTCCCGCCCTGTTTAGAGCGAAAGGGACTGTCAGACTCGTACTGACTAAAATCCACCGTGTTCCTTCAATTGGCCTTTACGTTCTATATTTTTTTAGCAGTCCCGCGACCATTTGGTTTCTTAGGGTGATTTGTTCTTCAAGTTTCCAAGTTTCTGCAATTTAAACTTTAAATAAATATAAATATTTTCAGGTCAATAATTTAAATAATAAAATTTCTTGTATTACGTAATTTTCTCAATATAGCATTTTTCTTCTTATATCAATTTATTATTAATATTTTTATGTTCTCTCTTTCGTTATCTTTAAATTTAACTAAGTTTGAAAAATAATAAATGAAAAATAACTAAAGTTAAATTCTAAAGTAAAAACAGTTGGAAAGTTGTTTTGTAATGTGGCGGATTTGCGTCAGTGCAATTTCGAACGTAAAAATATTAATAAATTATTGATGTATAAGAAGAAACTAAAGTTTTAAGTAAGCAAAAATGCAAGGATCATGGTATAATCTTAAATCATTATATTTTTACATAATATACTATATAACCAATAGTATTTAAAATATAAACAACTAGCTGTTGCCAGCGGCTTCACCCGCTATAACTCGAAAATTATCCCACGGGAACATAAAATAGGGATAAAAACTATCCTATGTGTTAATCCAGGTTATAAACTATCTGTATACCAAATTTTACCCAAATCCGTTCAGTGGTTTTTGCGTGAAAGAGTAACAAACATACCTACATACACATACACATACATACATCCTCACAAACTTTTGCATTTATAATATTAGTAGGATGGTACTATACTGTTGAATTAGGAAGGGGTGTGTCAATGACCTACACCTATCAACTGTCACTTGAAGGTATTATAATTTTTGTTAATGTACAGACGCCAGCACATCAACCTGCCTTAAACTTTAATAGATTTTCAACCTTATCACAATAGTGGAAGGTTATTAATGTTCGATTGGTAAAATTTGACAGATTCGGGTAGGTTGACCTGCTGGCATCTGGACATTATCTTGTTACAGTTATTATTAAAAAAGCATGCATGTCGTCACAATACGGGGTCAGCGAACTATCCTTCCTAATCGCAACCGCATATTAGTATATTAATTGTCATTATTAAAAAAATAACATATTTTTTTTACCATAGAGCACAACTTCAAACCTACCAACATCATCAATGGACCACAGATAACGAACCCACAGCCTGTAGGATCCCTAGCCCTCCGACTCTCCGAGTGTAATGACTTCCATTCGTTAGGGAGATGTACACTCAACAACACTTCACATCCACCCCCGATCTACAAAAACCAACCTTATTACTAAGAAATAAAGTTGATAACAATGTGAAATTGTTAGAATGAAACGTGGTGGATTGTACTTGGTATGGCTACGGAGGAAGGGAGATGGACGGTATTATTAGAAGTTTATAACGGAGGGTACGTCAGACATAATATCAATGGCTCTATTTTTAAGATTATTCCATGATTATTCATTTTATCATCGACATGTGAGCTTTGATTAAGTGATTTAGCTCTACTAATGAATGGAAACGTCTAAACAACTCTTTATAAGTTAAAGGGAGATTATTTGGTGAGACAGGCAACTCAGTGATAGAGTCTTAAAAGTCTCTCAAAACGTTACAGACCTATGCATGCAGTAATGCGAAATGATGTGTCACTACATCTTGTCCACTTTAGTGGTGAACTAGTTGCATCATTTCGCATTACTGCATGCATAGGTAACGTTTTGAGAGACTTTTAAGACTCTATCACTGAGTTGCCTGTCTCACCAAATAATCTCCCTTTACCCCAGTAGCTAATAAATGAATAATTATTACTGTACAATTGGAATTTCAATTTTCGTTTCGTATCAATGCTGAGAGTTTTAATTGACACTTTTATTTAAGCTTTACAATGAAGTAAGTATAGATATTTGCTATTTATATATTTTGTTTTCATGTCATTCTTTAAAGTGAATTTTTAAAATCACATTCTTCATTTAAAACGCTAAAGAACTGATTTGTCCGAAACTATCTTTTCTTTATCCAAAAAACAAAAAAAAAATACCACACAAGGAAACTCTTCTGTATCGTGGGTGCGTTTACAAAAATTGAAACCCACATACACAAACACGCAGACCCGGAACACGGCTGGCGTAGTTGCTGACCGATCGACTCTACGCTGCTATTCGCGGGTACGATCCCCGCACAGTTGTTCCGGGCCTGGGTGTTTGTGTATGTGGGTTCCAATGTTTGTAAACGGACTCACCACGATACAGGTGAAATTCCAAGTAAAAATTAACTTCTTGTAGATCATAAAATATTTCCGCAGGCGGAGCCTAATGAGGGCGGCGAGTAATGGGCGACTCGCTGTCCGACGGCGCGTTGTGTTCCACGCGCGCATCTTAAGGTGTGTACAGACCATGTAACAATGTTATATAACATTGTTATATAACACTACAAATGTATGTAAAATGTTTTATAACAATGTTATATAACATGACCACACTATGAAAAATGTTATATAACAATGTTATGTTACATAGTCTGTACGCACCGAAAGAGTGTCAGCATAATGATGGCCCCGGAACATAAAGGGCTATTGAAGGAGACCGTGGATTTTAGTCAGTACGAGTTTCAGTCCCTCCCGCTCTGCCCTGTGTCGGACGTATTTGATGATTTTACAACATTAAAAAAAAGAATATCATAAAATATTTGTTCCGTGCAGGAACCAAACCCACGACACTTACCGCAGCAGAAGAACAGTCAGTCACTGCGACAACCGTGTCACCAGTCCGACAAACTTTCCAAAATCAAAACTGTAATATCTCTATTTGACCTGAATTTTATAGTTCTACTTCTCAGTATTAGACTTTAGAGCATTTCAGCGGGTCTAAAGGAGTCTTTGGCAAGATCATAATATGAATTGCGTTGTGTTATAATTTAAACACATTACGAATTATATGTATGGCATTTTTAATATTAATTTAGGTATATTCTTTATTCATCATTGAAACTTATTTAACAAAAAAAAATGTAAATAAATATGTATAAAATTTTGAATAAGTATTGATATCCTGATAAATCGACCTTTTTAAAACTACAGGGATCTAAATTAGATCAATGTTGTTTTAAAAGTTATGACAAATATTACTAGTTAAAGGTAACTCAATTTATACTTAATAAAAATTATTTCGCACATAAAAAAATAGGTGTAGTGAAACTGTGCACTTGTAGTACGTAGCGTAGCACTGTGCAGTTTTGCGTAGTTACAGCGTATACGCGTAACCTGTTTTCACCAACACTATGCGTCATCTAATCGTTGTCGTAAATAAAAACTCTTTTACGGAGACTTGAAATTTCAACAATGCAAATTATATTTTGGGAATCATTAAGAGTCGGAAAGGATTTCGTGAAAACGGCTTTAAATTGAATAAAGACCTAGTAACTCGTCATAGAAGTTTCTTAGAGATACCTATATTATTCAAAAACTTGATATTTCAATAACATTTTGAATACATATGTATATGTAATGAAATGAAATGAAATCCCATGTACTTATATTTTTTTAATTGTGCCTAAACTAGCGCAATTTAAATTTAAAATATCCTTATTAGCCTTTTTTACTCAAGAATAATGTAGATTTCTAATGTTGAAAGAATTTTCATAATTTGTTCAGTAATTCCAGAGATTAAATCCTACAAATAAACTTACAATACTTACCTATTTATAATATTCGTGCAGATAAACAAAGATATTCATAAGTCCGTAGCGCATTCTACTTTGTCTATGCGTTCGTTCTGTCAGTTTACGTGTGAAAGTTGTTGCGTTTCCCGCGCTGAGAGTTTTGGCGGGAACCGTCTTGTCATAAATAAAATACGCAGTGGCGCCACCTAACGGCGGTGGGCCGTACTAAACGTCTTTGTTTTGAAGTTATTGTGTAGGTAGGTAGAAGTAGAACTATATCTATGGTTAAAGTTAGTTCGATCAAACTTTTGTTTGAGTACAGTAATTCATTAACAGCTTTTTTTATGTTTTCTTTTTAGCTAAATATTCGGACAGATTTGTTTATCATTTCAGGGCTAAAACATTCCATAAAGTGAAAACTCTAACATAGTTCAAAATAGCGGAGTGTTTTACTCCAAAATCGCTACTTATTTTATCAAATAACTTTGAAACTGAGCTTCGTAATACAATTAAACAGATAGGCATCTACGCATTACTATGTAAATGCTACGGTTAACGTAAAGTTCGTTCGGAGTTATGTAAGAGTGTAGTAAGTACGCTGTGCGCCACAATAACGAGCGCTCTTTATTCATTAAAGCTTCACACATCACGACGTTATGATCACGTAATGGTAAGTCCGACGCGGAAAACTTAATTCGCACAAAGCTACGAGCCGATAGGAAGCGCGACATCTATGAGCCACCTCGCAAACTTCAGCGAACTGAAATGCGTTTACGATCTTTATTATCGGCAGCCGTAATACTACAAATTTAGTTCTTGCCCTACAAAAAGCGTTTCTCCTTTCATAATAATAAGAATACGTCGAGTCGGTCGGTTGGCGCGCTCGCTCGTTCGATACACACGGACGCGGCGCGGCGCGTCTGTGTGCGGCACAGTGCGCAAATGTGCGCGTGTCCCCCGCCTCCTCCGCGCGCCCGTGCCTGCCCCCGCAGCCCGGACGACCGCGCGCCGCGCGCCCACCGAACGTAGCTTTCTGTTCACTTATATAACGACATACATATATAAGCGTGGTAAATAATATACGCTGTGAATAGCGAGCTATGTGCTGCCACCTAGCGGCCCGGACCGACATCGCCGCCACAGACTACATTGCTCTGTTTTCAGATTTTCTTTTCGTTTGACACCATGTTTGTGGACCATAACTGTGAAATTATTATTTTATTATGAATTGTTGATGATTTTGGGAGGAAGGGTTTTAAGAATAAATTTTGATGAGGTTTAGGAATGTTGCGTGTCGTAGCGTGTGATCGGAATCGGTCTCTGTGCGACAGTTTGACGTTTAGGACGGGAGTTGCGCCGAGTTTTCAATAACAATTCAAATGGCCCAGGGTTCGTAGCGGCGTAGCACGCACTCGTTGATGTCTTTTGCAAAATAAGAGCAATTAAGACGTCGCGGGGTTACGAGTGCTACGCAGTTCACGAACTGTACCCTTAGCACGAATTTTCAGTATTTGAGACGTAAAGTAAACTGGAACTTTGACAATTTCAAATTGACAATTTTCAATGGAAAAATTAGTTCTGGCTTCGCACACAAGAGGCGCTGTTCCATTTTTTCATACAAAAACGCTGTAAATACTGGAAAGACGCTGTAAAGTAAAAGAGTGAAAATTCGTGCTAAGGGTACTGGTCGCGTCACTTGTAAATATGTTTATGTTCTCAGAGATATGAGTTCGTTTCGTGATGATGTGAAATGTATTTAACATTAAAAAATTAATTGAACATGGTTGTATGAATATCATGTTTTTGTAGTATAATTTTCAATTTATTATTATTGTCGTAAACGATTAAAATTAAGTAAACGGAAATTCCAGTTGAGTTTCGTCTAAAATAAACAGTTTTTCTAAAGATTCTTTTACATCTTTTGCTTGTGGTTTTCACAGAATACTCTTGTTCGTGTTCCGTTGAAAGTACGACCGACTCTCCGAGCTGGTTTTCTCCGTGCCTCGAGTTGCTCGCGTCAAAGTGGCTTTGCTCGAGAAGTCGAATGAAACTCGAGCGAATCTACGAATGGTAGAATGTTGCGACTTTTCGAGCAACCGCCAACCAGCCATGACTACGCGACGTGTTGCGAACGACAGAGCAACATAATGCCGCCATCTTTAATTTAATGTCATTATGACTAGGGTTGCCAACTATACTGTTTTGAACAGTATTATACTGTTTTTCACTAAATTATACTTTTTACTGTTGAACAAAAAAAAAGTATTCAAAATACTGTTTTCAGCATCAAAATGCAGACACATTATTATGTGTTACACTTAGACGCTCACAAATTTGTTTTTATTTAGTCAGAGGGCGCTCACTGCTCAGTGCAGCGCAGCCACAAACAAATCACACTGAGTTTACAAATAAAGATTTTCTTGAAATGAGTACTAGCCAAAAGTGGTGCCATAGTTTATTAGTAAACACTTCAGAAGAATTTAAAAACATAACTAAAATTGTCTCATATCTACTTTCTGTTCCTGCTACCTCAGCATTTACTGAAAGAGTTTTTTCAGTAATGAATTCTAAGTGTCGGGATGACAGAAATAGAGCATCTATCAATTTAATAAAAAATGAGCTCCTCATTTATTTTAATTTCAGTTTTAATTGTGATGAGGCGTATGAAGTTTTAAAAAATGATTGTAAATTAGTAAGTTGTGCGAGAAGTTCCAAAAAATATGTATTTAAAACAATAAATAAATAAAATACTGTTCGTTTTTCTAAAATACTGTTTAATTATCGTCATAGACCTGAAAATACTTTATTTCTTGAAAAAATAGTTGGCAACCCTAATTATGACATTGCATTGTTTGATGTTTCGTTTCACTTTTCTTTAAGAATTTGGGAAATTCTTGCAATAAAGTAATGTGTTGTGAGATAAGTTGTAATTTGTTTGTGAAATCTTTTTCTTGTAGATGCTAATTACTGATTAAGTTTAAAATGAAGTACAAATAATGGAATATCTCTTTGTCCATTAGCTGATGGTCGTTTGTACTAGTTAAAGATGAGACATAAACAGTAAAGGGAATATTTGTGACCTATTACGAGTAATGGCTCATTTCTAATGTTATCCTGTGAAGTATCTAACTCAGATATCTTAGCGGCCATATTTAGAACGGTTTCATCACTTCGACAAAAGAACCACACGTTGAATTCCCAAAACTCGCACAAGGTAGGTATATTTTTAATGAGCGCACAATTATTTTGGCGCTACATCAGTTGTGCTTAGTTTTTCAGCGAACCTAACCTTTGCCATTAACACGCGAACTCGAATCGTTTCCACTCGCGTGACTCAACTGCGAGAGAATAACTCACGGAGTTCCAAAACTCTTCGTTCCACTGGTTTCCTGAGGTCACTCTAGAAGTCACGTTGAGAAACAACGCGATGAACTGTAAAAAGTCTTGAAACGCGTGTTTCGTTTGCTCGTGGTAGAATTTTTGGGGCTAAGTTACTACTATGGTGGTACAACTCACGCGTTTATCGTTTTGTGTGAGGTTTGTTTAGAGAAATGTGTAGGTGAGTGAGTCTTCGCGTGAGTTAGAGAACTATAGTTGCTTGTTATGTTCGAGTGTTCGGATAGAGGCCGCGCAGAGCGTCGACTTTGAATGATAGTCAGCGACGGACCGAATGAAGGGGAATGACATCTTTTTCGGACTTCGCCGCATGTTGTTGCCAGATGACAGACTAAAAAAACTGTTTACGTATACACCGCTGGCCTACCTCCGCGGCCGGCGTCCTGTTGATATGGAACACGCGATGTACGTCGCTGTAAACACTCCAACTAGTGTTGTTGTCGTCCTAAATGTATTTTCGAGTAGGTATGAGTATGAGTCGCTCTATTAGATTAATTTCTTGCGTTGTTTATTCCAGTACGAAGCGAATTGGTGACAAATAACGTTTGTAGTGCCTAACAGTTTCAATTTGTTTGTTTATTTATAGTTTTTGTTTTGTTTTCAAAGTATGTAAAGTTAAGAAAAATAGTAGGATTCATAATGTGTGTAGAACTCTACATTTGATAACAAAACTGACAACAAGACAAAGAAATATCCATGACTCATCCACACTGGAATACAGTCAACAAGTCAGATAAGTTTGTCAAAGTTCTTCCAACTTGTTGCAGCGAGTCATCATCAGCAATGCCGTGACCCGCAGACCCCTCCGTGGTCAGTCAATTCGCTAACCATTGACTTGTTTCGCGATTGGCAATACATCGAACTGTCCACGCCAGTCAATTCTAAACCTTAACCGCAGGGCACAAGGCCGCATTCAAGTCGTTATCATGCGCAGTGATAACACGCCGACTCGACGCACTCATAAATGAAAACATATGTTTACAATCACATGGGCCGCTCTATCGAGACGACGACACTTCGAGATCAACTCGTGCAAAAATAGGTTAACAGCGTCGCGCGGTGGAGCGTCGCCGTTTCGTTGACGAAAAAGAGGCGTTATTTCAAAATACCTATTTCGGAATTTCAGGACCGAAATCAACTTCATAACAATTAACGATACGACCCCCGCCTCTAAATTCCTCGCCCCGAGCGTGCCCGCTATACGTGGCGGTACGACGCCTTCGCATAGATAGAATAGAGAGCGGTTTCGGAACGCACCCGCACAGGCGCGCATCTGTGTGCGCGGCCGTGCACGGGTGTGCGCGCGTGTCCGTGCACGCGCACACACGCGCGCCGCCGGTGAGCGCTGTTCACCGCACTCTGTGAGCGCAAACAACCATCTATAAGGCCACGCTATAGCTGACGGAGGGACGAGCCGCGCCACGAGCCGGTTGCATATTTGGGTTTTTCTTTGTTCATGTGTATATCTAGGTAGCGACACAAATGTTTGAGAAATGAACGCGTATGCGCGCTTTGCGTACAGATGAATTTTAGTACAGCGGTTTATACCGTGTAAGACTAGATTGTTTTTCAGGTATTATTGTAGTTTTATAAATTAATTATTATTTGAAAGTTCCATTCAATTTTTTTTTACTGTTTTCTGTTTTTCACATTCTGGTTTTGGTCTTTTAGTGTGATATTTGCCATTTTACCTATTGCCATCCATTTAGTTAGTAAATAATAAACCATCAAATAATTTAAGAACCAACATCACATTGTGTTAGCAATGGAGGGACAACATTGAATAGTTTATTTGTTCATCGAAACTAATTTCATTTCCAAATACACATTAAAATATTAATTTGCTAGTTGAAAATTACCACTATGCCTATGGAAGTAGTAATTATTAGCAAATGTTTTCAAAACTTATTATGGAAGAACGTTAACATTTACCTATAGGATTAGCTATTTTATGATCTAAATAATTTTAGCTTAAATTATCTAATACGTTGAAGTGATCGATTTAAGTGTTTAAGCAAAACATCAAAAAATATTCCAGTTGACGGACATTTTGCTCCGGCATAGGATCTATTTGGAGTTTTTGTATGTGATCTAATCTAGTTGAGTAGAGTAGTCCAATAAATACGTAAAGAAATCTGTTAATTAGTTGGTTATTTTTTATTTTATGCTGTAAAATCTGGAAAAAACAGTTCTAATTGTAAAAATTAAATAATTTGTGTATGACATTTTAATTACAATAAATACGTTACGTTTGGGGTTTAAAATAATTGAAACCTCAAATTTTACTTATTAAAAATGTATTATAGACAACCCGCACATTTAGCTTATTGTTTTTTAATAACATGTACATGATTGTTTTTGTGTTTTGTCAGAGAATCATTTAGGGAGGGTTAAAATAATAATTCATTTTTTATGAAAATAAATTCTAGTTTTTATTTTTTTTCCTAAAAAAGTAAATTGTATGCAATATTTAAAGTTATTATATTTAATGAGGTATTTAGCGATAAATTAAGTTATGTTACATGGTTTTAAAAAATCAGTGATTTTAAAATTTTCCGAAAAATTTGAGACACATGACATACCCCATATAGCTTCAAGGAAAGCTTACCCTATACTTTATATTTTAACAAAAGAACCGAATCCATAACTCCTTCTGCATGATTAAAAAATCGAAAATAAACTTCCCATACAAACTAAATAGCAAAACCGTATACCGGCTTGAGGCGCGGCGCGGCCGGTATATTTCCGACATAATACCGCTGCGTCGAGCGATTACTACTATATATTCTATATACATTTAATAGCTATACAGGCGCGCATAGAACTGGCCGTACTTATGTGAGCGCTACGTGGCGCGCGCTCGCAGCGCTGTAGCGCTTCACGACTTGCGACCGTCTAGCAATACTTGGTTGGTCAGCGCTGCAGCGCAATGCTTTCTAGGTAGCCGGCTTATTATTATCGTAGATTGGCGTCGGCGCAACTACACGGCGTTAGAAGGACGTTCCGTTTTAAATATCAGGTTTTATTATTATGAAGAGCGGCGCAGCGGAGTGCGGACGGCGCGGCGGACGGTTGCGTGCGATAACATTTGACATTCGTAATTACTCGAGCGCGGACGCGGCGCGGCGCAGGCGAGGCCGGCTCCGCGGACATTCCGCCGGAGTCCGTGGGGCCGGACAAAGAGGTCGCGCGTTGCGTCAGCGACCGCCCGAGCACCAACAGCGCTTGACAATCGCACCGCGCAGAGCAGCGCCGCCGCCGCCATACCCCACACTCGCGCATTTCACATACACTGCCGAAATATACACTAGCCTTGACTAACATTGTCGACTATTTCTAAACGCACAACGCTAGTTATGTTTCCGTATGTCATAGTCTCGTAGCGAATTTTGTAGATGTCGCCTTCGCTTCGGCATGATAGCAAACATAACTTAGAGGCACTTTAATTTTCGTAGCATCCTAATTAAACATAAAAACACTAATTTTCATTAGTCGATTTTAATCAGAGAGGGAAATTAAAACTTGTTTTGTATTTCTCATTTGTTTCGTTTCGTCTCTAAAATTCTGTTTACTAAATCCAAAATTTCCGAATGACGCTTAATGAGTCTGAAAATTCAAGACAGGATGTTCGAGGGGAATTCGGCCTTAGCTGTTAGATATAAGGTCTATAATGAGTGGAGTCGAGGTTGTATACGTCAGCCGATGTCAAAGAGCAGAGAGGCAGAGAGAGATAAAGCGCTGGAGGAAAACATTGCGAGCGCTACGCCGACACCGGGCTCGTCTCGACTCGATAAAAACACGAAATTATAACGAGAAAACGTCGTCTTCGGCATCGTCGTAGGGGGCTATTTTGGACGTCGCTGTAGCTTGCTCGCTCTTTGTTTACGAATGCGGCGTCGCTCGTTCGAGCGGAGCAATGAATTAGGCTTTGTTTGTGCCAAAAAAAGGTTACCAATCTCCTTTATATCGCGCTGTAATGTTGTAGAGGGTAAGCTTTTCCACTAATTCGTCGTCAATTGCCTGAACTTGAATTGTGGAGTTTCCTCTCAGGGTGGCCCATCGTTGTGCTATTGGTACTAATGCCTCCGAGTCTGATGCCAAAGAGCCGAGACTCTAGTTTATGAGCCTTTGTCGGTGTAATAGAAATCGAATGGTTTGGCTGGCTGTGGTACTGTGCGTCAATTCGGCTGTACATTTCTCTGGAATTTTTCTTTGTGAGACTTGTTTTGAATCAACGAAGCTAGTAGGTATTTGTCCAAATATAGTTGGTTTATTACAGGTCAGTTAGTGGTTAATTGATGACTATTCTTTAATCTGGTGGCTGTTGACTTCCGTCTCTCTGAATCTGACATGTGTTAAGATAGAACATATTATTACACTTGGTTGAAGGTTGTCATTCCGGGAAGTCAACAGTCAGATTAAAAAGCCTGTCTTTATAACTTCGCGTCATTTAGTGTATGTTTTATAAGTGCTTATTCTTGGGAATGTCCTATTATCATTATGTTTAACATTTTCCCGACTTTGTTGGGATTGACTTCGGCAATATGCCTGAGATATGGAACAAAGGCTCTTTTTTTCCGTGGTAAAGTCATCAAATGAGTCCACCCACCCAGGGCAGGACAGAAGGGACTGTCAGACTTGCACAGACTAAAATCCACGGTGCCAATTGCCCTTTACGTTCCGGAGCCACGGTTGCTTGAATGGAATTATGGTACTGTTGAAAACTTCGAGGATGACACAGGCCTTATGGTACGTTATAGAAGTACAGAAGTCCTTATTGTCTAATCTACGGAGTGTATCTCGCACTCTGCGAATGGGGACGTCTGTCGGCTGTGGGTGAATTCGGTCGGCATTCCCGTTATCTAAGGCCGCCCGGTCGCTGGTAACCGGTGCTCTCGGCATTCGGCATTCGGTATTCTTCCTACAGGTTGGGCCGAAGTTTGGAAGTATCCTATGGGGCGAGAAGTATGAGTTGTACCTGTGCTACGGTGCTTTTTGAAATGAAGATGAGGGCAATGACCGTGCACGATCTGATTTGTACCGTAATCAGGTAAATTATAGATATATAATACATCCAAATATAAAGTCTAAAACTAACCTATCCTCACATACTATTCAGTAACATATAATTCTTTATATTATGTGTTTTTTTGTGTTAAAATAACAGCAGATTCGTATATTGTTTTTTTTACATTATCATATCGATACGGACGTATAAAAACATGGACACAAACTTTGAGCTTAATTTAAATGTTTGTTTTACAAGGAAATAAATTTACTGATGGGATGGGATTGAATTAATAATATTACAGATTTTTAAATGTGGGAATATTTATTTTGGCTGTCAAAATATGGTGAGATTGTATATTAAAGATTTTTTGATGGTTTTCTCTTTCCCAACCAACATAATTGCAAATCTAGGCTTTATTTAAAAAAATAAACAACGTAAACTCTGACAATATCTTTAATGTTTTCTTTTTAGTTTTTACTTAAAAACATACTCTTAGAAAATCTATAGAAGTCCTTTTTTATTTTTTATACGAAAAAGAATAGACAGTCTTGTTACGCCGAAAAGAATACGAGTACCTTTGACCTTTTCCCGAAATCAATGAAAGAAAAAAAAACTGTATACGCTATAAAAATCAAAGAAGATTCTTCTCTTTAATATTATAATTGCAATCAGAAATTCCGCCTCTAAATCAAGGATAAGCAACGTGGCGCAACACGAGAATCAAACTCCGAACCTCGACGTCAGAAGAGGCACCTTCTACTAGACGAACGAGGCGACTCAAACCTGTTTACTCTACCTAAATCCACCATCACTGGCTAGGCCAGTAACTGTCCAAAACATCAACACTCAAAAACATAACGTATCTTTTACAAAATAGAGTTCATATTCAAGTGTGGTGTGAGTCATTAACATACAGCCGAAATTGTTATCGCCACTGAGCTACGGACAGTAGAAATATTGTTTTAGATACCAGTGATTCAGTGGAGTAGAGGCAACGAGCTGGAAAGTTCAGGGTTCAAATCTTACTGGTTCACTTGTTGGCCTACCCATGTTAATTAAGTAGGTTATCGAAGTTAGGATTAATGATTTTAAGAAATAGGTGAGATAATCTTACTTAATTTGTAAATGCGAAAGTTTGTGAGGATGATGTATGTTTGTTAATCTTTCACGCAAAAACTGCTGAACGGATTTGGATGAAATTTGGTACACAGATAGTTTATAACCTGGATTAACACATAGATAGCAATTTTACCGCGTTTTTTTGTTCCCGTAGCATAATTTTCGAGTTGTAGCAGACTAAGTCGCTGGCAACAGCTAGTAAAAATTGTATTTCAGAATCTTTTTTGTTATTTTATTTTTTATCTTGGTGTAATCAACAAAAGTGTCCTCCGGTACATTACTGTCAGACTTGTACAGATTAAAATCCACGGTGATCCTTCAATAGCCCTTTACGTTCCTGGGTCACGGTAACCTGATGGGACAGTCCCGCGACCATTTCAAAATCCTATGTTTGATAATTATTCAGTAATTAATAAAACGCGACGCGTTCGGGAAACTACGCAATGTCTTTTCGTCCGACATACCTCAGTGCCTCAAGACGAAAGTCTTCAACCAATGTGTGTTACCAGTGATGAGTTACGGCACCGAAACGTGGTCTTTCACTATCGGCCTCATCTCAAAGCTCAAAGTCGCTCAACGAGCTATGGAGAGGGCTATGCTAGGTGTTTCTCTACGTGATCGAATCCGAAATGAGGAGAACCGTAGACGAACTAAAGTCACCGATATAGCCCACCGGATTAGCAAGCTGAAGTGGCAATGGGCAGGCCATATTGCTCGCAGAGCAGATGGCCGATGGGGCCGAAAAGTACTAGAGTGGAGACCACGGACTAGCAAGCGCAGCGTAGGACGTCCACAAGCAAGGTGGACAGACGACCTTATAAAGGTCGCCGGAAGACGCTGGATGCAGGTCGCTTCCAACCGGTGTCTTTGGAGATCAAAAGGGGAGGCCTATGTTCAGCAGTGGACGTCCTATGGCTGAGATGATGATGAATTAATAAAAAGCCACAAATAATCTCCTATAGATTCCGCTTACAAGGCAACCATTCCACACGTCAGCGTCAGTGCATTTGCCATTACTTAAGTTGATGTTCGTTCTTGATCCCTCAGTGTCAAGTAGACATTAAAGCCGTGATGACGCTAACAGTTTTTAGAAATACACTTTAGACTTGAACTTGACTTGATAACAAAAACTTATTTGATCAACTTATTTGAGCGTTTGCTACGTGCTATCATAATGTAGACAGCACGTAAGAAGAACATAAGCAATGGTACATGAATGTCTTTACAGGAAACTGTTACTACTACTTTACTAACGTAAAGAGTGGAGGTCGCCGGAAGACGCTGGATGCAGGTCGCTTCCAACCGGTGTATGTGGAGATCAAAAGGGGAGGCCTATGTTACAGCAGTGGACGTCCTATGGCTGAGATGATGATGATGATGATGTGGATGTTAGTCAGTACGAGAATGACAGTCACTTCTGCTCCACCCAGGGCGGGAGGACTCATTTGATGATTATACCTTTTTTTTTTAGCGTGGTAAAATTATAAAATGAGTTTTCCCACCCAGGGCAGGGCGGGACTGTCAGAAGGGCTATTGAAGGATACCGTGGATTTTAGTAAGTATAAGTACGAGACTTACTATAATCCACGGTATCCTTCAATAGCCCTTTAAGTTCCGAGGTCACGGATAATTCAGTAGCCCTCTATAGGGGGGCCCCGTCATAATGCTGACACTCTTTGAGGCGCGCGTGGAACACAACGCGCCGTCGACACGGGCATGGTCCATGGTTGGACAGCGAGTCGCCCATTACTCGCCGCCCGCATGCCCGCGCCTACGGTGGCCGGAGATCGTCTGGCAACGTCCGCCGCCGTGGGCGTCTACCACTGGTGATTATAACTAGTTAGAAAAAAAAAGATAATTGCACTAGGTTGTCTTGTATGCGGAGTCTAGAGATTATCTGTTTAAACAACTCATCATAGACTTTGATGTTGTAGGACTTATTTTACAGGTTCTATAAAATACTGCGAAAAGATCATTCACCAAAATAATTATCCTTATAGTATAAACTTCCTTTTAAAGAATTCTGAAACATATTTTACCGACTAATTAACCATAACATGTACCTATACCTACCTACAATATTTTCAGCTAAAGAACCTTTTGAAAACCTCAAATGTCAGTTACCTATCAGTGACGTCACGCATTGGTTACAAAGGTAAGGTAAAAATAGTATTAAACAACCAATTTAAGTTTGCGGTTGAGAGTGGCGCTGCTTGGCAAGGAAAAAATACAATGAAATGTCAAAATTGGTACGTTTATTTTAGTTCTATATTTCCCCACCTGCACATATAAGTTGGTAGAGTTGTATGTACTCTTTAGACATATCGCCTTCTCGCTCGCCCTGAGAACTACAGAACAATCTCTCTTTCTATTCGAACGCGGGAACTTACCTAAGAAACTAATGAGTTTTTATATTTTACGTAATGATAACGTTACGCCTATAATCCTTGGGTGAGTAGGCAGAGGTCAGTAGCGAGCTTGTGAACAGGAGTTTTGGCACTACGCAATCGTTCTGGGTCATTAAAAAAACTTTTTCAAAAAAAAATGTAACCGCCTTCAAAAACAACCACAAAAAAGGGTAAAATAACCTACAAAACTTTTCTTTCGGAAGTCGGTGGTTTTTCTATTAATTACATTGTTTTTTTGCCACCGACTACAAGTCCAATTTAAATAATTCTTTTTATGTTGTACTAGGTATCGTTCAACTTATGGAATACTGCAAGTTTCATCAAAATCGGTTTAGTAGTTTTTGAGATAGGGAAGGAATGAAAGAGATGTTAACGATGTTATTACCGGTGCTACGGATTTCGTACATAATTATGTAAGAAAATGATGACAAGAATTGTGGTTGAATATTTTAACTAAAAAGAGTAAAATAAAAACTTTTTCAAAAAAAAAATGTGACCGCCTTCAAAAACAACCACAAAAAAGGGTAAAATAACCTACAAAACTTTTCTAAAAGTTTTTTTTATACTAGTTTTGAGACAAAAATAATTTATTTTAAGCTAGACCGTGAATCCCCCTTTCTTAGCGTGGTAAAATTAACAAATAAGTCCTGGGATCCCAGTGGAACGGAACTGCTATACTTGTACTGACTTAAACCTACGATGTTCCTTTATAGACCTTTACGTCTCAGGGTCACAGTTCCCGTTGAGACAGTGTCGCGACACGTGTCAATCCCCTTACAATCAATTATTATCTGAAACATCCGTTTACTAGGCCATAGAAGAGAATACATTGTTCGTCAATACTTTGTACAGTTAGAAAACTTTTTGTTGAGAACTGCTATTACATTAGCAATTCATGGTATTATCTGAAAATCCTTGAAAACTCCAAAGAACTACGTCGCCGCGCTCGGTTCAATGGTTAACACTTCATTTGGAACTCTTGGTTATCACTTAACAATACTTTTTATTTTATCGTTAAAAATTATGAAATGAGTTCTCCCAGCACGGAGTGGGAGGGACTGTCAGACTTGTACTGACTAAAATCCACGGTGTCCTTCAATAGCCCTTTACGTTGCGGGGTCACCTGAAGAGACTGTCTCGCGACCCTGGCAGGCTGTGGTACTCTAAGGGGGCCCCGTCAGATTGCTGACAGCTCTTTGAGGCGCACGTGGAACACGACGCGCCGTCGACCCGGGCATGGTCCATGATCCGACAGTGAGTCGCCCAATGATAATGAACGTGCCACTTACACGCAAATATATTTAGATCATACTTTATAACTATTCTCTGAACCTTTGGAAAAAGGGTACCTAAGAAAACTGTTTGTTAGGGAACGAAGGCAGGGACGGACTGGGCTGGAAGGGCCCAGATATTCCACAAGCCCGGGTTTTCGCCGTTTAGTTTTCAAGACTTTTTTTATCGTGGTAAAAGGGAGGGACGGGAAGGACTGTCAGACACATACGGACTAAAATCCACGAAGATCCTTCAGGGTCACGGTTACCTAAAGAGTCAGTCCCGCGACCCCTAATTTTCAAAACTAGTTTTAAGGATGGCCTGCTCCGGTTTAGACAATTTTGGCTTTAATTTTTTTTGTATGTACGAACGATCTAGTCTACATTTAAGTCGCTAAGAGCGCACGTCTAGCCTGTGCGCAATATACTTTTTTTTTTTTGTTTTTAGCGTGGTAAAATCATCAAATGAGTCCTTCCACCCCGGGCAGGGCGGGAGGGACTGTCAGACTTGTACTGACTAAAATCCACGGTGTTCTTCAACAGTCCTTTATGTTCCGGGGTCACGGTAAAGGAATACCTAAGACCCGCGACCCCGGCAGGCTTTGGCCTTCTGAGAGGGGGCCCCGTCATTTTGCTGGCGCTCTTTGAGGCGCGCGTGGAACACGGCGCGCCGTCGACCCGGGCATGGTCCATGGTCGGACAGCGAGTTGCCCATGCGCAATATACTTAAGAACTTAGAAAGATAAGAAACGATAAGGTTGTAGAATGTACATACTTGTGGGTTGTTGGTAACTTGCTTAGATAGTCTCTCGACTCAGGCATGATTCTATCCTACCACCTGGCTTGTGCGAGAAGCCTCTTGCAGGTTGGGGCCCGGCTGACAAACAACACCTCGACGTCATCGACTAAATTACCAGTCCGACCCTGAACCAGGGTACAAAAACTACAAAAACAGTTAAGTAGTTGCCAAGAACTAAAAGAAAGTCAGCTGACAACCTGAGTGTTGTGATTTGTATCGCCTGTAATAATGATTTATGGTTCTCAGCGCTAATCACGCAACTTAGCCAGTACTTCGCTGTTTTTATGCCATCTCCTAACATTTTCAAGTGGTCGGGTTTCTAATTTTCAAATCATTTAAGTACTTTGAAGGAGAATTTTGACAACTCTTGAGTAATTTATTTATGGCTAAAAGTCCTTTGGGTTCACTATAATGATTGGATTTGATATGATTTAAGTATCCGGACTTTTTGGAACGTGTTTGGGTTCAGTTTATGGACAATTTGCGGATCTGTGCCACCTCGGTTATTGGAGTCACCCCGACTCGAAGAAAAATAAAAGTATTTTTTTCAATAATCACATTATCCTGAATAGCAGTATTTAGTCCAATAGTTCGGTATAATGTCGGCACGGTGAGCGCAGTGGCTGAGTGAATGACTGCTGAACTACGTGTCGCGGGTTCCATTCCCGCATGGAACAAATATTTGTACGAACTGCAGGTAGGTAGTTGTTCGGAGTCTAAGTATTCGTGTATGTCAGTTTCAATGTTTGTAAGCGCACCAACGATACATGAGATAGTGTGGAGCAACCTTAAAAAAATGTCTGGTAGGTAAAACGTCCATAATTTGTCCATCACGGTTTTACAGAACATATTTTGATTCTCTCTAATTTTATAGTGCAGCATTAAAATCTGCATTAATTCTCTCTTTAATTATGTCACCACAGCGACATTCTGAGTCTAAATGCAAGTAAAAAGAAAGAAGAAAGAAAAACACGATAAGTCACGTGATTTTTCTGTAAAAAAATAAAGCTAAGTGGCATCGCAGCCAATCTGCCAGATTCCGCATTCAGGTCAGGGGCAGCGGAACGGAGCCAAGGGGGGATTTATCAGAGCCTGTGAGTGGACCGGCGACGTTTAGTTAGTGAGATAGCCCGGGGAGCTAGACTAGACCTGGATCCATTCTATGTCATGGGTTGATAATGGTAGAATAGTGGTTGTAATAATTTTAAGGAACTAATAAAAAAAAAGAATTGGCATTCTTGTGAAAAAAGTAAGTTTAAATGATTTTCATTCTATTCCTAGAGATTGATGGATTGGAATATGAAAAAAATATAGTAGTAAAAAATGTCTTTTTTGGAAATCAGTCAACAATTGGCGAAGAAACTGGGTGAATATAGGTATAGGTACGTAGAAAAATACATACACGTCGAATTTAAAACCTCATTTTTTTAAAAGTCGGTTACAATGAATAAGTATTTAGGAAATAATCGACTCTGAAAACTAAAAAAATGTCAGGGTCTGAAATACAAAGTTTTCAGTCAACTATACATTTAAGAGACAATGTCAAGTTGACAGGCCATTCAAAAGTATTGGTGAAGCGTCAATGCCTTTTCAATATAAATAAAATAAATAATAATATTTTAGGATTTTTCCATATAATATAATATGTTAGTAGTTCAGATTACATATTTTAGTTTGTCTGTTGATGAATCCTCGCACCAATATTTTGTTTCCGCAGCGCCCATTTGTATCGAAACTTTCTGGAGTGTTCTCGCCAATTGACCAATAGATGGCATTAGCGAGGCGCACTCTCTTCCCGTTGCCATTAAAAAAAAGACACTGTGTTTTTTGCTCCGCCTTTCAAAAATTCCTTTTTGGTGAAACCTTGATGATATTCATAAAATAAATGGACCTGCATGTGTTGATTTTTGGAGTTTTAACCATTCCACCGGTGGATTCAAGAAGATTTTGCTCGCCGGCCGGCAGCTCATACCAAGCCATCACGCGCGCATGAACGAGGTATCTTCCCATCTCCCTGGGTCTGAGTGGGATCTCTGGATTGTCAAGGTACGTGGGCATGGTTTGCTGCTAATAATTTTTTGGTATTGGTTTCTCGGGGATTCATCAATAGGGAGGTATATTTTTTAGGTCCGCCATTACTTCTTAAAATTACGTAGGTTCTTAATTCAAACTTTTTCACAACCTTCACAAAGGTGCAGGCTATTTACACGCCTCACCAGAATTAATGGTCCTTCGTTACCGGATAAATAACCAGTAGGTACCTAGATTTTTGCGTATTTGTTTGGTGAAAATCATATAGGTTCAATAACGCACAATAGATATTTATTTACGTAAACTTTCGGTAAATTAATACCTAATTAACGCAGCTTATTAAATTGACAATAGATTTTACGTATTTGTTGGTAAATCTGTTCAATTAATATAATAGTTTGCATAGAACGACTTACGTATTTATTGGTAAAGTTCATTCTAAGTAGGTATCCGCATTTAAAAATTCGCTTTGTTCATATGTAAATAAGTAGGTAGTTACCAACTCATCTCGGCTTTGTGCGTATTAATATTTAGATAGATACCTAGGTACTCATAGTTTGGTAGGTGCGATAATATTGCAAACCGCCTGGTAGGTATTTATTGTTATTGTCTTCGTTTTTTAATTAGCAAAATGACGGATAAACAACTGAAGCCGGAAGATTTATTAACTATTCTTCACGAAAAGAAAGGATTGTTATTTAAACGCATTAATCGTTGTATGATTTATCAAGAAATATATCGTCGTTCGATTCGAGGAAGAATGAAAGTTTTATGACTGAGTCAGAGACAATTGATGACATTCGAGATAAATTTGAATCTTTTGTCGATCAAATTAATCAAATAAACATTAGTTTAAAACCTGGTTCAAGTGCCGACTATGCTTGTTTAGAATCCTTTGAAGATTTGTATATTCATATTAAACGTGTTAGGAATAAAATAAACAGCAATCAATCGCCACCATTACCCAGTAGCAACTCAAAGACTTTTTTTGAACCGCCTAAAATAAAGTTGCCTCCTATCGCGCTGCCATCTTTCGATGGGAAAACTGAGAATTGGCCCGTTTTCTACGAGTCGTTTAAGTCAAATATCCATGATAATGATCAGCTGACTGACTCGCAGCGTGTGCAGTACTTGATAGGTAGGCTTACACACAACGCATTGAAGGTTACCGCTGGAATTGTGCCTACTGGTGATACTTACAAGTTGTTATGGGATAGTTTAGTTAAAAAATATCAAGAGAAGCGCTCACTAGGTACGCATTATTTAAATAACATATTGGATTTAAAAAGTTGTTCATTTAACGCTAATAGTCTCGATTCTTTCATAGAAACATTTAGTGCGTCTATTTCTGCCTTGAAACAACTTGGGATTACGGATCTTGCTGATTTTATTCTTTTGCACTGCGCAATGAGAAAAATCGATGCACAGACTACTCAATCGTTTGAACTTACCATTCGAGATGTTGAAATTCCCACAACGCAATTATTGATAAGCTTCGTTCGAGATCAGGCAAAGATATTGGCACGCTCGAATTTGTATCATTCGAACGCGAGAAACTTTAGTAGAAACCCCGCTTCCGCTCCTCGCGAGTCACGCACACAGACAAAAGCGTTTGTTGTGAGCGAGTCAGCTGACTCGCCCGCTTGTTTACCCGCGATCGCGGTTCCATGCTGCGCGTATTGTAATGATAACGCTCATGTTCATTTGTATAACTGCGCTAAGTTTAAATCCGCGTTGACTCCTAGAACAAGGTTCGAGTTTATTAAATCCAAACGTGGGTGCGCGAATTGTCTGAGCACATTGCACGGATTGAGTAACTGCAAGTCAACATCAGTCTGTGACTTATGTAAAAAACGCCATCATACACTATTACATTTTGATAAAGAAAATAAACCGCAAACAGCTGATGTTAAAGCGACGAATTGCAATGTAGTCGTGGCGTCGTCGTCTCCCGCGCCGCTGTCTCTCCCCCCTCCCGCGCTCCTTTCGACCCCCGGTACGCCTTTGGTGCCTCGCTCTTACGTTGATTGCGATAAGGTCGATATTTCCGCACGAGTGATTGCGTCTGATTCGTGTGATGTGACGCCAGCGTCTTCGGCTCACAGCTCGGCCGTGTTATTAGCAGCTGATGCAGCGAAGGCTAAGGCGATAGTGCTGTTATCGACAGCTCAGGTTTATGCGCGAGCTAAAAGTGACAGTGCGGGTCACAAAACAGTAGTGAGGTGTTTAATTGATAATGGCTCGCAGAATAATTTAATAACTACAGCATGTTGTAGAAAACTTAATTTATTGATAATTCCTTTGAGTAATTCATTTGTTAAAGGAGTTGGTTCTGTATCGCGACCGATAATAGGATACGTACATTTAGATATCGAGTCTCGCGTATATCCTGATCAAAAATATACTATTCACGCGTTCGTAGTTGAGTGCATGACGGACCAGCTACCATCGCACCATGTTAAGTGGGATAGCCATATAGACTTCCACGCGCTTCCGCTCGCAGATTTAAGCTGGAATATTCCAGGGGATATTGACCTAGTGTTGGGCGCTCAACTGTTTCCGTACATTTACTTGGGGAATAGGGTCGATCTTGGTTCACGCGACCCACCTGCATTATTGACCACATTCGGGTATATCTTTATGGGTGATTTTCCGCATAATAGTGATAATTTAAATTTACCTAACTCTTCTTTCACGGCATTGGCTCTCAATGATTTATTACAAAAGTTTTGGGAATTGGAAGAAGTTAATAATAAACGTTTTTTCTCTCCTGAGGAAACCGAATGTGAGAATATTTTTTCCTCGACCGTGTCACGAGACGATGTGGGACGTTGTACCGTCGCGTTACCTTTTAGTAAGGATCCCGCCGAGTTGGGTAACTCCCGCACCGCCGCGTATCGTCGGCTTATTGCGCTTGAAAGGAAACTCCGCCAATCGCCGATGTTGCGGAAAAATTATAATGCAGTGATTAAAGAGTATATGGACAACGGTTATTTAAGTCAGGTCGACGAATCTGCCGTTTCCGATGACGGGTACTATATCCCTCATCACGCTGTCGTTCGGCCAGACAAACCGATGCCGCGCATTGTATTGGATGCTAGTGCTAGAACTCATACAGGGTTATCTTTAAATGATGTACTCCATATTGGTCCAAATTTACAAACAGATTTGTTTATTCTTTTAATAAATTTCAGACTATTTCCCATCGCTATAAATGCTGATATTAAACAAATGTATTTACGCATTGGTGTACCCGTTGACCAGCGTAAATACCTACGCATTTTGTTTCGATTCAATGAGAACGAACCTGTGCTAACCTTCGCCTTTAATCGCTTACCTTTCGGGCTTAAGTCGAGTCCTTACATAGCTATGCGCACTGTGCGACAGCTGGCCTCTGACAGTCCGCATTATCCCGAAGCTGCTAAAGTAGCAGAGACCAGTCTCTACATGGACGATCACACCAGTATTCTGTGAATAATGAAGACACCGCCATGCAGCTATCGCATGATCTTATAAAGATGTTTAAATCGGGCGATTTTGACCTTGTTAAATGGTGTAGCAATTCACCCGTTCTTTTAAACAGTCTTCCCGACTCGCATCGTAAGTCCCTTGATTTTCACGCTGGGAGTGATGTGTCTAAGGTTTTAGGCCTTTCGTGGGAACCTTCTCAGGATAATTTTTTCTTCACTTCCGCTCACGTAGCTGAGAAATGTACTAAGAGAAATATACTCTCGATAGTCGCACGCTTATTTGATGTTCTCGGTTTGGTCGCCCCCGTGATATTTTATGCCAAGTTGGTCATCAAAGAGTTATGGCTGAGTAATATTGGTTGGGATGATCCCGCTCCTGACGATATTTTTAAACGTTTTTCCATTCTCATGCAAGAGTTTCCGCTGCTGGATACATTACGCATACCACGCCATGTGGGCGTTACCGATGATTGTTCCGTTCGTATAGTCGCGTTTGCTGATGCTAGTATGGGTGGGTACGGGTGTGTGATTTATATACACTCTACTGGTCCATCTGGTGTCATAGTCCGCTTACTTTGTGCGAAATCAAAGGTTTCACCTACCAAAGTTACAACTCTTGCACGTCTGGAGCTTTGTGCCGCCGTGCTCATGTCAAAATTGGTAAAAACTGTTCGTGATTCTTACGCTTTACGTGTTCCTATTGCAGGAATTTACGCTTTTTCAGATTCCACGATAGCTTTATCTTGGATACACTCTTCGCCGCACCGCTGGTCAGTCTTTGTCAGCAATAGAGTTGCTCAATGTCAGGAGAACTTGGGTTCTCAACATTTTTACCATGTGGCAGGTGTTGAGAATCCAAGCGACTGTCTATCTCGTGGCATCCTCCCTTCTCAGTTAGTGTCACATGAATTTTGGTGGAACGGCCCCTCTTGGCTTCGTTGTGCTCCTGAGGATTGGCTCGTCAAACCGTTCTCTCCTATTAATTGTGGGGAACTTCCCGAGCACAAGGCAAATGTCTTAACAGTGACCACGCAAGTAGAACAACCCCTTCTATATCAACTTGCTCAACGTACCTCATCATGGGATAAATTGTTGCGCATTGTTTCCTATATATTGAAATTCGCTAGACCAAAGGCTCATTGTGAGCCTCGTTCTATTCAGGGCTTATCAGCTGCGGAACGAGCGATAGTCTGTGCTGTGCAATCTGTTCATTTTGCAAATGACATTAAGCTCATCAAATCTGGGAAATTGCTTCCAAAGAAACTCCAAAGTCTAGCTGTCTTTTTAGATGAAGAGGGAATATTACGCATTGGCGGAAGGCTTTCGAAGTCTCACCTTCCATTTGACGCTAAGCATCCTTTTTTACTTCCTAAACATGACCATATTGTGGACCTAGTAATTCGTCATTACCATGTGATGAATTGTCACACTGGACCGGGACTACTCATGTCTATTCTAAGACAGCGATTTTGGATATTAGATGCCAGGACTGTCATTAGGTCCAAGTTGAGACAATGCAACACATGTTTTCGGGTAAATCCGACGCATCCCATTCCAGTGATGGCAGACTTGCCTGAATACCGAGTATCGGAAGCAAAGGCGTTTGTCCACACTGGAGTGGATTATGCTGGTCCCATACGCATAACCCTCACTCGTCGCAGAGGCCAACACGCCCAGAAGGCGTATATCTGTTTATTCGTGTGCTTGGTAACCAAGGCCGTCCATGTAGAGTTGGTCTCTGATTTAACCTCTGATGCCTTTTTAGCCGCGTTTAAACGCTTTATCTCGCGTCGAGGGCCAGTATCTTGTCTTTATTCGGACAATGCTACAAATTTCGTTGGGGCTAAGGCCCAACTAGATGAGCTTTATAGATTCTTAATAAATTCAAATTTCAATTCGTCTCTTTTACATGAGTTGTCAACACGCCGCATAATGTGGAAAATGATCCCACCTCGCTCCCCACATTTTGGCGCCATGTGGGAAGCAAATGTAAAAACGTTAAAAACGCACCTTTATCGCGTGATCGGAAGTCAGCTTTTAACTTATGAGGAGTTACAAACTGTTCTCATTCAAATAGAGTGTATTATGAACTCGCGCCCTCTGAGCGTTTTGTCTTCCGATCCCCATCCCGAAGTTATTACTCCCGCTCACTTTTTGATGTCGACTCCATTGCAGTATTTGCCGGCAGCCGATTTGTCTGGTCAGCGCATTAGTTTGTCGCAGCGCAAACAGTTGTTAGATGGTATGGTCCAATCCTTCTGGAAGAAATGGCACCTAGAGTATCTGCATACGCTGCAAGTCAGACAAAAATGGGCAACTCCTGACAAACCCGTAGAAGTTGGAACTGTCGTACTAGTGGGACAGGATAATTCAGCTCCTCTGAGTTGGCCATTAGGAGTTATAACTGAAGTTTATAAAGGCACGGATAATGTCACTCGTGTTGCAATGGTAAAGACAAAGTTCGGTAACTTTAAACGTGCCGTCGCTAAATTATATCCTATTCCAACGCAATAAACGTTAACTCTTATACGATACTAGTAGTCTTTAAGGTTTAGAAAATACATTAAATAACTTGTATCATTTGTTTCTCGCATTCAATCATAGAGCTTGGGTTTTTCTCTGATCTAAATATAGGTCAGTAAGTACTTATAATTTTTCACTTTTCTTTTTGAAAGCACTTGCGTCCTTCCAAAGCCCCCGAGCATGGTGAAGCGTCAATGCCTTTTCAATATAAATAAAATAAATAATAATATTTTAGGATTTTTCCATATAATATAATATGTTAGTAGTTCAGATTACATATTTTAGTTTGTCTGTTGATGAATCCTCGCACCAATATTTTGTTTCCGCAGCGCCCATTTGTATCGAAACTTTCTGGAGTGTTCTCGCCAATTGACCAATAGATGGCATTAGCGAGGCGCACTCTCTTCCCGTTGCCATTAAAAAAAAGACACTGTGTTTTTTGCTCCGCCTTTCAAAAATTCCTTTTTGGTGAAACCTTGATGATATTCATAAAATAAATGGACCTGCATGTGTTGATTTTTGGAGTTTTAACCATTCCACCGGTGGATTCAAGAAGATTTTGCTCGCCGGCCGGCAGCTCATACCAAGCCATCACGCGCGCATGAACGAGGTATCTTCCCATCTCCCTGGGTCTGAGTGGGATCTCTGGATTGTCAAGGTACGTGGGCATGGTTTGCTGCTAATAATTTTTTGGTATTGGTTTCTCGGGGATTCATCAATAGGGAGGTATATTTTTTAGGTCCGCCATTACTTCTTAAAATTACGTAGGTTCTTAATTCAAACTTTTTCACAACCTTCACAAAGGTGCAGGCTATTTACACGCCTCACCAAGTATGTTCTGCCCTAAGTAGTCAGGTACCTCAAAGGTTCTGAGAAAATCAGTTTCCTCAATCATTATCAACATTGCATTTTCCTGGTTTATCAATACAACGGTTGTTCAATGGAAGTAGCTTGTAAGTACTATACGTTATGTGCAAAAGTCGGTGGTGGGGACAAACAAATCGATCGCAGCGCACGTTGTGACAGAGATGTGAACTAACTAGGGACTAACGTGGAGTGACGTACATGTCAAGTTGAATATGTACCATACACTTTTTACCCACGACGATATTTTGTTAGATAATAATTGGGTTAAGTCAGGGGTTTTGAGTTGTTTTATTCTTTTTCAATTAAATTTTTACCGTCGTGGGTTTTTTCAAATTTTTTTATTTTTTTTATTTTTAGTTACGTTTTTATGTTTTATTTAATTTATGAAAATCAAGTGTTTTTATCGAAATATCTAGTTGGCAAGAATAAGGTATTTGCTGAAAACATCTAATTAGTCCACTAGTAAGAAAAAAAATATTGACCCGTAGTTTTTCTTTTGTTACTTACCAAAATTGACGAATATACGAAACTTTTAGAATTGACAAAACGTCTCAAGTAAGTACAGTTTTTACTTGCTTGTGACGCCCCTACACTCGATTTTTTTAATTTTTTTTTATTTATGTTTTAACAAAAGAAAAAATACGCGTCCAATATTTTTTAAAACTCTATTTGACGAACTCATTAGGTTTTAAAATTATTTATGTTTTCAACAATGCCTATTTGCAGATCTTATGTCTCCCAATTACGTGGTGCTGATCCGAAGGCATAGAACTCAAATTTCTTCAAAGTTACGAGTGAATACACTTCTTATAATATATTATGTCAGCTAGTAAACTTTATCCTTTATAATTTTTTAGGTAGCCGTGTAAAAATAGGACTCGTTTAATTAGGCCGAAGGTGTTGGCTGCATGATTTTTATCAGAATAAATACTAAGGTACCTTATAGTTATCTTATTCTTTTTATTGTTATCTGATGGCATGAATTTTTTTTTGTCCCGAAAATCCCGGGATTTCCCGGTTCCTTGAAGGCCAGTCCTGAAATTCCCTAGTAGCTGTCATAGCGCGCACAACGTATAGGTACTCTAGTATCCTCCTGCTGCTAATCTTTAGCTCTGTAGCTATCAGGAAAACCTGGCATTTGTAAGTGTGACGTCATTAGTGAACGTTGATACCTTGTCCTAAATATCCTTCGTTATCCTGCTCTGTTGTGGCTGTGTGAGTCAATTATATTTAAAGAGGTTTTATCATTTCAAAAGTTCATCAATTCTTGACGAAAACCAGGATATTAGCAAAAAGAAACATGTCAATTGGCGAAGTGGTTGGTGCCGTGCAGGTTCGCTGTGTTTCGCCCCGGGTGTTTGTGTAATGTGAGTTTAATTTTTTTTTTTTGTTATGCTAATACGCTGTTTGCATTGATTTTTAATACTTTTTCTCGGTTGTATTGTTAAATTTATTAAGTCTCTAAATAAAAAATATGAAAATAATTACAGGGCGGAACTAATTCCGGGCGTAGATCCAAAAATCTGGACAGATCGAAAAAAGATAGTTATATTCAGTTCTGGCTGCAAAAGGAAAGGTAATAAACCTTTCCAAATCAAAAATAATAATAATCGCAGGTAAAACACCAAAGTGTTAAATCGTAATTTTCCAAGCTACATCAACCATCAGATTGGCAGTGCAATATTAAACCTACATCAGCGAGCAAAATTCTGGAATCACTTACTTGGAAATTGATCTGTGATAGGTCCCTAAATAATGGCGTGATTTTAACGAATTAGGTATCAATTTAAAGTTAACAGTTAAACCTTTAAAAAGGTATCATTTTTATTATTCTTAATTAGTTATTAAGTGCTCAAGATCACGCGGAATTGGAGTAAGTGATTCTATAGTTTTGCTCGCCAGTGTATTTCATTTTTGTACGGAATTCTTTGAACAAATTGTGTGTTGTACTGTACAAGGAGTGGGAATTGAAACTAAGTGTTGTAGATAAGAGTGGCAGAGCTGTGTAGACTAATCAACTCTAATAAACGCTGATGGTGACGACTGACGAGAATTAACCTTCGGAGAATTACACACACTTGACTTGCTGGCCGAGTTGAGAGAACCAAGTGGCGACATAATACACCATGGATTGTTACACAAATACAGGCTCTGAATATCTGGAACTTACACAAATAAAAATATGGTATAATTAAAAAAAAACGCGCAATATTATTACCGTTTTTGTATAACACATAATACAAAAATGCGGTATTATTTTTGGAGGAGATTTGGACTGGACTATTTTATCTCAAAAATATGGGCAAAAATACACAAAAATATCGTATCGATTTATGTAATAAATTCTTGATGTTCTTTTGGCGTTTTAAAAATGAAACTGCCAGGAAAAAAAGGCCAACTACCTACATATTTGTGAAATTGTCTATGGAAGTTTTATCTATTGAAAAAAAAAACAAAATGGCGTCTTTCGTTCTGACAGCGATCACGCGCCAAAATAACCAAGCTGCTCCTTATAGAGTCTGAAAGTCTAACAACAGCCAACAACAGTTTGACAAGCAAATTAATAAAGAAAACATCAAAGTGTATAAATGGGCGAAAAACCAAATAATAGATATTTCTGCCACTGAACATTTTAACCGTGGAATTTTCCATACATTTTATCCTCAAACTCTACTACGGTTTTACCGAAAAACGGCACGAGATTTCTTTATTAAAATCAGACATTAAGTATTGCTATTCTTAGATAATTTTTACACGCTGTATATTTACGGGGTTTCGTTGTAAACTTGACACAAGGTAAAGGTTACTCATTCGTGTCATTAAGCGGTCAATTATAGCTTTGTTATTTATAGTAGTTATTACGTCACGTTTTATCAGGGCGTCATAGCAGGTGATAAGAGAGCTTCAGGAGTGTTACGTATGTAACTTCTAGCTTGTGTCGATGTCACTATGGGGATTGATTAGTTCTTAGTACTAAGTAATGTATCGGTTGATTGCAAGTTGTTCTCTTTATGTACAGACGGCACATCAACCCACCTTAAACTGTCTTTCTTTAATAGATTTTCATTCTTATCACAATAGAGGAAGGTTAATGTTAGATTGGTAAAATATGACCTGCTGGCGTCTGTATTATTTTTCGTATGCTAGTTATCGCTAATACTAAATTAAAGGGGGTTTTCAACCTATGTTGCTGGTCAAGTTCAAAACTGGCTGGCTAGTACAGACCCTAACTTTACAAAATTTACATTATTTTTATATTTTTTTATTTATTTGTTCGTTTATCTCTGGACAATTTTAACGTGCACATCTTCCTATCTCGTTCTCAACCAAACAACCTCTCTAGCTTTTTTTTATTTTAGCATGCTTTGTCCCACTCCTGAGCAAAGTCCTCCCTCCCCATTCCTTCCACTTCTCTCGATGGTATGCCTCTTCACGCCAATTCACAAGGAAGCCATCCAAAGCGTCCCGCCATCTTCTCGTAGGCCTGCCGCGACCTCGCCTAACTGTCTTAGGGCTCCATTCCTGTGATATTCGAGCCCACAGTTGTGAAGGCATCCGGCAGACATGACCTGCCCAGTCCCACTTTAGTCTTGCAGCCTTATGAGCTACGTCTGCAATTTGAGTTCTGGAGCCCAGTGTGGTGTAAGTATTAGTCAATTAGTTTATTATTTAGTATAACGCGCTCCATCGCTTTTAACATTAACAATAGTTTTTAAGTACTTCATGGAAAGAGAAAAGACCAAAATTTTCCTGCGTGAACTTACGTATTGAATGAAGCTTCTTACTTTTGTCAAAATTTTCCATTGTTCCCATAATAATCATGTTTATACCTACATATAAAGCCTTTAGGAAAGAAATCAAAACCCACCCTCTTATGTACTAATTCAGATAACAACGGTTGCCTTAGCAACCTTGTCGAGACGTAGTCCATAGGCCGGGAGCGTCGTTGGATTTGCCATTGGAAAAAATTATGAACATGATTCACACAAAATTGACTTCCATCATCTTGCTCTAAAGGCGCAATACTTCTTTCGGGATTCATCATCATCAGCCAGAAGTCGAGCACTGTTGAAAAATGTTAAAAAAAGCAATCGCCGATGATTTTCTGTCATTCATTGAATAGTTCCTCTCGATTTTTCCAAGATCACGTCATCAAATTATGACCTGATTATCATGGAAACGTTTGTAAGAAAAAAAATACCAAATCAATCCAGGCGTCATCGAAAAATCGAGGAAAAAAATATTAAAAAAAAGATTTTGATGAATTGAGAACCTCCTCCTTTTTTAGGAGTCGGTAAAAACAGTGTTCCTTCAAGCTATTGACCTTTACGTTCCATGGTCACAGTTGGAGAAATCCTACTGCAAAAACCCAATAAAACTTTGCCCTAGACAGAGAGAAACAAAGCTAGACCATAATTCAGCATCAAGTTTCACTCTTTTTCTGATGTATCTGTTTGAAATAAGAGGTCTAATGTCATTGTCCTCGTAGTTCTAAAAGTGTTGCCACGTATTTATTTATTAACCCTCTTCGATCCTTCTGATAGTCTGCAGGTTCTACGGTCAGTAGAAGGTCAGGTCACGTTAAATAATTAGGCATTAGGTTTGGGCAGAAAATCAGTTGAAACTATAGCCTTTTGAAAGTCAACCGATCTTTTTCGCGATGACTCCCGATGTCCACCCTAATTTGTCTTGTTTGGGTGGATCTCCAAAACGGGCGTATTCGTGTGATCGCTCTGGTGCTTTTCAGATATTGATATTTAACGGTAATTATGTATCTCATTAAAAAGTTTGATATTCAAATAGTATATTTTTACTTTTGGCCTTCAATTTACACTAACAGTTATGGAAATATTTAAGTTCAAAAAATTTCGCGACCAGAGCAATCATAATTGGTGCCAGAGCGATCATATTATAGTCAAACCAATTTAAAAAAAACCCGGCCAAGTGCGTGTCGGGCCACGCACAGTGTAGGGTTCCGTAGTTGCCCATCAAAATACTTATGCGAACTAACTAAACTGATTCGCTGAAAAAGAAGAATTTTCAAAATCGATCCAGGTGTCTTTGAGAAATCGGGGAAAATACATAAAAAAAAAGATTACGACGAATTTAGAACCTCCTCCTTTTTTTGAAGTTAGTTAAAAATAGTTGACGATAAAAACCTACCTATTCCTAAAAAACATACCGTAAAAACATACCTATTAAAGCTGTAAAAATAAAGTTGACAAACTTACATTTGCAGTTGAAGAGCATGTTCTCCGATACATTTTGTTTAAGAAAATATGTTATCCAAGTACATTTTATAAGTTGGTCGACTATTACTCGTAAAGTTGTAAAGCCTACTTAGTCATGATAATTTTCTTTTAAACTTCGTTATATATACTATTATTGTGAATTTTTTCACACCCCCAAACGTAACCGTTTAGCTTGTAGAGGGGGGGGGCACTCGAGTCGAGCAAAATTTAGCACTTTAAAGCTTAATATTTCACAAACGAATTTTTTTATCAAAAAATTGTTAATGGAAACTATCAATATTTTTTAAAGACCTATTTAATGATACCCCACACTAAGGGGTACGCGAGAAAAAAAAAAAACATCCCCACTTTACGTGTACAGGAGGTACCCTAAAAAAAAATATTTTACGAGATTTTATTTTACCACTTTTTCGGCACAACAAATCCGTATATTTACACCAAATTACAGCTCTCTAGTACTGTGCGTCTCTGAGCTAAACTGCGGACAGACGGACGGACCGACGGACGGACGGACATGGCGAAACTATAAGGGTTCCTTGTTGACTACGGAACCCTAAAAAAAGAATATTGATAAAAAATTATTAGTTTTCGCGTTTTTAGTCATTTCAGTTGGTATACGTGTTACAAGATGACCATGTTAGTGATACCTTTTCTTCCGGAAGTCGGTGGCTTTGTTTTTTATTTCACTGACTATGGCCATTCGACTTCCGAAAGAAAAGTTATTTTATACTTTTTTGTGTTTGGTTTTCAAGTCGGTTCCTTTTTTTTCAAAAAGCTTTTTTTTTTTTATTTTTCCCTTTTAGTTTAGATATTCAATTAAATCGGTGTCTTTGAAAATCTACAATACAAGTCAGCAAAAAAATGGATGTATGTGGGTAATGTCACAAGATATCCATTAGTTTTATATATTAAAACCGTTCATCATCATCATCTCAGCCATAGGACGTCCACTGCTGAACATAGGCCTCCCCTTTTGATCACCACATATACCGGTTGGAAGCGACCTGCATCCAGCGTCTTCCGGAGACCTTTATAAGGTCGTCTGTCCACCTTGCTGGTGGACGTCCTACGCTGCGCTTGCTAGTCCGTGGTCTCCACTCTAATACTTTTCGACCCCATCGGCCATCTGCTCTGCGAGCAATATGGCCGATGGATTGATGACGATGATGACGAACCGGATTAGCAAGCTGAAGTGGCAATGGGCAGACCATTGCCACTTCAGCTTGCTAATCCGGTGGGCTATATCGGTGACTTTAGTTCGTCTACGGATCTCCTCATTTCGGATTCGATCACGTAGAGAAACACCTAGCATAGCCCTCTCCATAGCTCGTTGAGCGACTTTGAGCTTTGAGATGAGGCCGATAGTGAAAGACCACGTTTCGGTGCCGTAACTCATCACTGGTAACACACATTGGTTGAAGACACTGAGGTATGTCGGACGAAAAGACATTGCGTAGTTTCCCGAACGCTGCCCAACCGAGTTGGATTCGGCGGTTGACCTCTTTCTCGAAGTTGGACCTACCTAACTGGACTACTTGTCATAAGTAGATATATGAGTCAACAACTTCGAGTACCGAGTTTCCAACAGAGACTGGGGTGGGCACAACATTGGCATTTGACATAATTTTCGTCTTGTCCATGTTCATTTTCAAGCCCACCCGTTGTGAAACTCGGTCGAGGCCATCGAGCATCATGCTGAGTTCCTCCATCGACTTTGCCATGACTACGATGTCGTCGGCAAACCGAAGGTGAGTGATGTATTCGCCGTTGATGTTGATGCCAAGTCCTTGCCATTCCAGGAGCTTGAAGGCGTCTTACATTGCGGCAGTAAACAGTTTCGGGGAGATAACGTCCCCCTGTCTCACGCCTATTCTCAATGGAATCGCCTTCGTGCTCTGCTCCTGTACTCGGACCGACATGGTGGCGTTATTATACAAGCACTTCAACACCTCGATGTACCGATAGTCAATACGGCATCGCTGGAGTGACTCAAGTACCGCCCATGTTTCCACCGAATCGAAGGCTTTCTCATAGTCCACAAACGCTAAGCATAATGGCAAGTTATACTCTTCGGTCTTCTGTATAACTTGCCGCAGCGTATGGATGTGGTCTATGGTACATAGCCTCTTCGGAAACCGGCTTGTTCGGGAGGCTGGAAGTCATCAAGTCTGTGTTCGAGACGGTTCGTGTAATTATAATTATATTAAAACCGTTCCCAGAATAAAACTAACACTGTTCTGAAAACCGCATCAAAATCGGTTCAGCCAAACGCGAGACAATCGCGGACAAATATTCATACACACATACAGGCCGAACTGCGAATCTCCTTTTTTTAAGATGGTTAAATAGTTTTATAACGTACAATTAATGCAAAATATCATTGCTCTGGTCTTTTTGGACAGAGCAATCACAGCCATATCGATCAGAAAAAGTCACAAAATCATGAATATAGCCGAATTTAAAAGCAGTAGAAAATTATAATTACGTGTTATAAAAACCATCATAAAGATCACCTAATTCACATAAAAAACACATTTAAAAGCTTAATATTTAATTTGAATAACGTGCCATATCAATCATAAAATTCGAGAACCAAATCCAGAGTAATCATAAACTTGCCTTCGTGAACTTACCTTCGCGGATACGTGGCACAAAGGTATCCTCCTCAACGGTTAGACCACTGCTGGTGCTACCCAGCGAGAGTGGAATAGAGTGTCTGTAACGCGTAACTAGGCATGAGCGCGATGTTTTACCTCAGCGCAGAGCGATGAGATAAAATGCCCGGACACGAATTTAAATTCAAATTGTGGCAAAAGTATTCATAATAAAACTACAAGTATTTTCTAACAATGAAGATTAACTATTTCTCATGTAATCTAAATAAGTTGTTTCATATGTAGCTTCTCATTAAAAAAGTAAAGAATATTTTTTTCATTCAATCGGGAGTCAGGACAACCCAGAGCGATCAGGATTTTAGGGTTTAAGATTTTTTTTTTTATATTTTAAATAAACTTATTCATAATATTAGCCTTGTACCAGGTAGATTAGACACTGAACTGCATATAAAAAAATATTTTGAAAACGTTTTTCAATTTTAAAATGGGTTTATTCAGCCCGACACGAAAAATAATGCCTCTGGAGATCGACCCGTTTGTTTTATCGTGGCAAAATCATCAAATGAGTCCTCTCGCCCTGAGTAGAGCGGAATAGACTATCAGATTGGTACTGACTAAAATCCACGGTGTTCCCTCAATAGCACTTTATGTTCCAGGGCCATGATTACCTGTTTAGACATCCCGCGACCCCGGCAGGCTTTGGCTCTCTCTCCCCGTGACATAACTGACAGTTTTTTGACACATGCGTGGAACACGGCGCACCATCGGTCATGTTCCATGATCGGTCGGCGAATCACCCATTACTCACCGTCCTCATGCTCGCGCCTTTACGGTGCCCGGAAAATGCAACAGACAAGAGGCCTATAAGTTATTTAACAGCATCAATATATTGCAAATCTAATTAGTTTGTCATTTGGAATTTAAAAAAATACTGGAATCGTATTTTCTTTTGTCTAAAAAATGAATATTCACAAAGATCGCATCAAAGCTCGAGAGTGCGGGCTTGTGAGGTCAACCCTGTTCCTTCAGGTGTTGTGCGCGTTGTCAGGCTTTCGGGCTGCAATGAATGTTCTAAGATAAAAAATAAAACATCATCATCCATCACACATTGGCCTACCCATAGTTATATGTTTTAACATTTTCATATTTATGCAACGGAATCCAGTGACAATAAGTCATATACATTTGCTCCACATTAATTTTCATGCGAATTTGAATAAAAGCTAGACGAGTTTTTGCCTGAAAACGCTGACGGTACAGAGCCGTCATTGTTTTTAGGGTTCCGTAGTTTCACAGGAAAAGATTTATCACGATGTTTTCCTTATAAAAACTTATTTTCATACAAAACTTTTTTCAAAAAAAAAATTAACCGACTTCAAAAACAACCACAAAAAAGGGTAAAATAACCTACGAAATAACTTTTCTTTCGGAAGTCGGTGGCTTTAATTTTTTATTTCGTTGTCTTTTTGCCACCGACTTCCGAAAGAAAAGTTATTTTGTAGGTTATTTTACCCTTTTTTGTGGTTGTTTTTGAAGTCGGTTAATTTTTTTTTGAAAAAAGTTTTTTATTTTACTCTTTTTAGTTTAAATATTCAACCCAAATTCTTGTCAAATACATCATTTCCTTACAAGTGCACTAGAATTTGTAATCCGTGGCACCGTTATTAACATCGCTCATGTACACATGCTAATAAAATTCCCTATCTCAAAAACTGCTGAACAGATTTTGATGAAACTTGCAGTATTCCCTAAGGTGAACGATCCCTAGTACAACAAAAAAAGAAATTTTTAAAATCGGTCCACAATTGGCGGAGTAATCGCGTAACAAACACGCAAAAAGCAATGTCATCCAAGTAGCCGAAATCAATTAAAATGCTCACAAAATAAAAAGTACTGAACCACATTGGATTAAATTTTTATGGGACCACACTGCAAGTATACTGCATCGAACAAAAGAAGAATGACACTAATCGGACTAGAAACCTCGGAGTAATCGATGTACATACATAAAAAAAACAAAAAAAAAAAAAAACATACCGACCGAATTGAGAACCTCCTCCTTTTTTTGAAGTCGGTTAAAAATGCATTCTAACTTATATTGTAAATGCGAAAGTAAGTTTGTTTGTTACGCTTTCAAGAATCGCTGAACCGATTTTGATGAATTTTGATACAGAGATAGGTGGGACTCCGAAGACGGTAATAGGCAACTTCATTCCTCCTATGAGTATCTCTATTAATATTGTAAATGTTTATATGTGCACTTGTTTTTGTTCTGTTTTCACGTCTAAACAGCTAAACCGATTTTGATTAATTTGAATACAGAGATCAATGGGACCGTTATGGCGTGGGCAGAGATGGGCAGAGACTTCGGAAACATACATGTTGTCCGAGTGGCTTTAAACTTTGGAGAATTATAGTTTGTTTATTGACAAAATCTAGGTATATCAAAGCGATTGATGCCGTATGAAAAGCTAGAATATGTGTAAATCTACACTATTCCAATAGTATTAAATACTCAATCCAATTTTATGGAGGGACCATGATTTTGTACGTCATGACGTGTATCGATATGGAATTCAATGACACCCATGTCCAATTTAAGCACATGAAGTTGATTAATTGCTCTGTCAAATAAGAATTTATTGTTATTAATTTTACCACTAATTAATTGCAAAACTATTCAATTAATGTTGATATCAGTTACTGTTACCGAATGTTACCAGTAGTTACAATTATTTATTCTAATGATGGTGTAGTGTGTGTGCAGTGGATCTTGTAGATCATACAAATGTTTACACCGTGCGGGAATAGAACCCGCTATAGACCGGAAGCCAGACCAAAATATCGTTAGTGATTTCTTCTCAAGCCATAATTAGTAGACTACATAAGGGAGTCGGATCATAAAGATTTGTGGAAGTCAGCTGCTGTTCCGTTGGTGGGATAAGCAGCAATAGCCGTTCAAACACGTAGAAAAAATAATATTTTTTTGTCATTTCCTCCCAACTGAAACCTGGTTTATATTGAAGATTACCTTATATCACGAAGAATAAAACCAATCAGCTGTCTGTAACATGGTGGAATACACGTCTGCTGGTCACTCGAACATGTAATTTTTTATATTATTTTCAGTGATTTCCTCTCGACTCAAATTTTACCTGATGAAAGTTTAGATGAAGATATGGATAAAAGCAAACGTCAGCTGGCTGTATCTCGGTGGAAAGATCGTAAAATAAAATATGAAGAAACAAATATTTTATTAAATCTGAATAACTAAACGTAATTTATTTGCAATATCAAAACGGACATAAGGGAAACGAGTGTCTGTCATAATGACACATAGAAGAAGCCAAAAAAAAATATTATTTGGAAAAAAAACTTGTGTCATCCTTAATGAATAATCTTGTCAAATCATTCTGCTGTCATAAGGTTTCAAATCAATATTAAATGATTTTGTTGTTGTATTTCGTTATTTTGTTCAAGTTATGGAACTGTTCTTACTGGAGTGAATAAGTAATTGACACCCTGATCAAGAAGGTCCGTTAACCGGTTCAACAGAATCAGAAGGATTCCCGCACGATCTTCAATGATGAGACAAGGCTCTCGCTTGGAGATTACGTGAAGAGCTTCTCGATCCGGCTTGCATTATGAAGAAATTCATATCTTTGAGGTCCGAACTAGATATCCATTGATATATGTTTCATAACAACATGTTTATTTTGTATTTTTAATTGTTTAATATGTAATGTAAATGAAAAATGTAAATGACAATAACATCAAATAATGAATCAAGCAATGATTGGGGGTTTTCTTTATAGAAAAGCTTTTTATTTCTTATACTTTTCACTAATTGAGAAAATAAATCAATAGACCCATTTATACGTTTTTTCAAGAGTTCATTATGATCGTTTTGCATATTCGTGCAAAGAATGGGTAGAGAACCTTAGGCCCATCGCATACGGCGTATTCTAAACGCGCAGAAGACGCGCGTTTCAGGAACGCGCCTCTTCGGCGCCGTAGATGCTGATTTGTTATTGCGTTTGGATTGATGATACAAGCGCGCGTATAAAGAAGCGGAGTAGAGGCAGGGGCGGGGCCCTCACGCCACTACTGCACCGCCCGTGCCTAAACAACTGAAGAAGAGGAGTCTCTGATCTAAAAAACGCAGAATCTACGAGCGACTACAGCGCGTCTGTTTCGCTGTATCTGCGCGTATACGTGCAGTAGAGGCGCGATTCACGCCCTGAGTGCTTATGTTACAAGGTTGTGATTGAATCTCGTATACGCGCGTAATCTGCGCGGTTAAAGAACGCCGTGTGGCGTAGGGCCTATGTATACCACATTTTTTAAACGCGCCGTCGACGCGCCTTTTGTAAAAGAGCAGTTTGTTGTCGCGACACAAAGCGTCAAACGGGCGTTTGCATTGCATCTGTATCACTACAAACGCGCGTCAACGGCGCGTTTAATAAACGTGATGTACATAGGCTATTTGGGCTAGTCCATACACGGCGGAACCGCGATATTTCAGAATCGCCTGGAAATCGCGCGAGTCTTATATGTATGAGTTATTAAGTAATCGTTCAGACATAACCGCGCGGTTAGTCAACCGCCAGAAAATAGAATCGCGCTGCTCCCGCGCGTTTCTATTACTATGGAGTCTTTACTTTGCGTTCAGTTGCGTGGCGGATACCACGCGGTTAGCACATCACAGCTCGTGAGTTTGGCACGGTTCGTTTCGACACTGAACTGTTTATTGATGAAGTGGAGAAGAGAAATGCAATATGGGATATTCAGTGTGAGGATTACTCAAATAAAACTATCATAACCAAGCTTGGCAAGAGTTAGAGGAGATATTTGGAAATTGTGAAAATACGTTGAAAACTTGGTTGGTTACACCCATTTGCATTGCATACCGCATTTTTCTTATCGTTTTTTTAAGGAGCAACAACCACAGTAAATCGATTTTTCGCTGACCTCCTTTATCAAACGGACGTTATCCCTGTACGATAATCACATATAACCGCCGGAGTCTGATTGCATCACAATTTTGCGGTTTCGAACCGCGCGATTCATGAACGCGCGGTTTCCGCAAGTCTGTACTAGCCCTTAGTCCTGCTTGTACAATAATTTTCAAAGTATCAGTTGACGACCTTTCCACCGAGATGATGCCAGCTGACGTCTGTTTTTAGCCATATCTTCATGTAAACTTTCATCAGGCAAAATTTGGGTTGAGAGGAAATCACTGAAAATAAAATAAAAAATTACATGTTCGAGTGACCAGCTGACGTGTATTCCACCATGGTACCGTCGGCTGATTGGTTTTATTCTTCGTGATACAAGGTAATCTTCAATATAAACCAGGTTTCAATTGAGAGGAAATGACTAAAAAAAAATTTTTTTTCTTCGTGTTTGAACGGCGATTGCTGCTGATCCCACCAACGGAACAGCAGCTGACTTCCACGAATGTTCATGATACGACTCCCTCATGTAGTCTGCTAATTATCGCTTGAGAGGAAATTGGTCACGGACATCTGTTACGGGCTCCCGCTCTACTACACGCAAAACAGCAGTCGATCGATCAACAGAGCGGCTATCGTGCCGTAACCTTACCGATAGCCGTGAGCCTGGAATGTAAAGGGCTATTGAAGGATCGCCGTGGATTTTAGTCAGTACAAGTCTGATAGTCCTTCCCGTCCCATCCTGGGTGGGAAGACTCATTTGAAAATTTTACCACGATAAAAATAACATCCCAACCCAGTTTCTGTAGGTTACGATAATTTTTTTTTTAATTTTAGGCTTGCTATAATTACTTAAAAGATGTATAATTGTCAGTTGGGAATAATATTATACTAAGCTTTCATTATAGAACAGTCACCCATCCACAGAATGACCTCGGCAGCTGTGGATAAAATAATTAGCCTTGAAAATGGCGTGTATCTGTTATTACTAAGCCATGAGCCCCATATTTACCTCACTTATTTACTAGAAATGTATATTGTAACAGGAAATTTGATAAATATGTAGTATTGCGACATCGAACCTTCGAATTTAGAACCCTTCGATCGCTGTACAAGCGGTTTACGCATTGCGCTATGGTACCATCATACTGCGCGCCCTCAAGTACAACAACTGAACTTCCATACAACAAAGACAATGCTGGGTTTTGAAGCTAAAAATCTAAAATTACTTCAAACTAAATATTTACAGAAAAAAGAGAATAACATTTATACTATAAACTTATACATATTATAAAATAAATGCGATTTTAATTATTTGTTTCACTAAATTTTGAACCAGTTAATGCCAGCGGCTTCGCCAAAGTTTAACTTAAACACAATCCTAAGGGAGCATAAATCCGGGATAAAAAGTATCCTATTTGTTAATCCAGGTTTCAAAATTATCTGTGTACCAACTTTCATCCAAATTCGTTCAGTAGCTTTTGCGTGGAAGAGTAACAAAGATACTCATACTTTCGCATTCAACATTTTTCGTTTGAAATCTCACAGTTTTCATTTAACGAATAATAGTAATATTGGTAAGAGAGAAGTAAGGGCTTCCGCACAAAACTGCGATGCGATTCGATGCGACGTCGCATAGCAGAAACATGCGATGCGAATTTCTGCGATGCAATTTCGTGCGGCAAACCGTTTGGTAGGGCAACCATACTTTCAAGTATAGTCAGCCATATTGGACGTGTGTTTTAGGAAGCGTAAGATGTTACTAAATAAAAATACATTGAACTAAATTAAATTTACAAAAAATATTCTTATTGAGACTTTTATAAATGTTTTTTTTTAATAATTTACATTCTAACGTAAATAATTCTTTTCAATCTGCATAAAAAATAATAGGTACATTGTTCAGAGTTTCACAGGACTCTCTCAGAGCGGATTGAAATGCAAAGTTTTTATAAAAAAAATATCGAATGTGTAGTACTGATGTAGACTTCTGCTAACCAGTCATAAATAAGAGGTAAAATTATAGACATAATAACGATAATATTTTGACGACAAAGTAAAAGGGTAAGCAGAACCACAGGTTAATCAGATCCTGTTGTAACAACAGATTGCGCAATCATTGTGCAATATCCTTATCTGCATTACAAGGCAGATTTTTATACTGATATTAATATCACTGATTATAACCAAAACTCCAGGAATTTTCATAACAATTGCAACAAATAAAAAAACTTCCGTTTTCATGGAAGGGTTTTTTTAATCTTGGTAATACATAAAAACTGACTCCTCTCACCTAGGGCAGGACGGGAGGGACTGTTAGACTTGTATTGACTAAAATCCACGGTGTCCTTCAGTTTGTTAAGAACTCATACATTAGTTCATGGTATTATCTGAAAATCCATGAAAACTCAAAGAACTACGTCGTCGCGCTCGGTTTAATGGTTAACACTTCATTTGGAACTCTTGGTTATCACTTAATCGTTTTGATCAAAATCCACCATGTTCCTCTAATAGCCCTTTACATTCCAGGGTCACGACTACCTGTTTAGAAAGGCTCGCGACCCTGGCAGGCGTTTGGCCCTCTAAGGGGGCCCTTTAGATTGCTGTTCCAAAAGACTCCAGGCTATACATTAATAGTAGTATGTAACATTAGTAATACCTAGAGATAGTTCAATCAATGATGAGTAAGTACATAATGCTTATGTAATACATAATACACACGCACACACATGTGAAGGCACTACACAAGCGGTTGTTGATTAATAATTTTGCCAGGAAAAGCCTTTACGCGAAAAATCGTACATTGAAAATGTTTAAATTTTGCCCACTGAAATGAAATATAGCGTTACGATGCATATGGGTCATAGGTTAACATTTTATCTGTTATTGTATTTTGTAATGAGTTTTAGCCTCATTATATTACAGAAGCATCTATTGGCACAGATTATTTTCAGCCTTATATAAGTAAAACTACGTGATACGCCCTAGTTGACAAAAACGCCCCTTCATATTAGCAGTCAAACTTACTACTTGGAACCACTGTGTGGCCACTGTTGGCGTATAACATGGCCGAGGCCGAGGGCCATGTTGCAATGTAAGTCCTTTATAACAGCCTATACGTATGACGATAATATGTACAGTCAGCATCACGATGCGTGTAACCCCTTGAAAGCACTTATGTTCATTACTGGGGTACATAATTAATAAAGCCCACTGTACCTACTTAATTAGGTATCTTCCTCTTTTTATTTTATGGTTGAAAATTTGTCAAATTAGTCGAGTTCCCGGCATGCAATTTGGCCCTATGACTCTATAAGAGCAGTCAGTTTGCTGCATTAGAGGCTGTTGGAGTACGATGCGACGTGCCGTCGATTCAGACCTCGATCGGACGGCGAAGTACCTGCTACTCGCCGTCCGCCTCTGATAGGGGAGAATAGAGAAGAAAACGTGTTGAACCGACCCCAAGTAGATTGGGTTATGTGCTTTTGATTAAGATGGTTTCACAAACTGAGAGTTCAGCTTGGGGTTTATTCCAGTTTGTTCACCTGTTACCAGACACTTTGGTGTTCTCATATCACCATGGAAAAATGTACACCTTGAAATAATTCGACATAAGCGGTGGCTTTTATTCACCTTGAAATTAATTCACCTAGGTAAACAGAGGCGACTTTTTATTCATCTTGTGGACTGTATCATCCAAATAGAGTATGGGAACAGATAAACAAAGTGGAATAATCCTAGCTTGCAACTTCCCAGTCCATACATGAAATGTTCAGAGTTATATAAGTGTGAATGTTACACGCAATCATTAAAGCTCATTGAAACTATACCACCAATTAACACTGCACGCGGCTTCATCAATTCGCTTGTAATGTTTTAAAATCAAAAAGAATATAATACTACCAGTTTCAAGTAATTGAAACTATGTAAAAACATTTCCCAAATCAAACAACACGGGCACGCCGCAATTGCGGCGGTAAGACCCCTCTTTGAGGAGTGGCTGGAGAGAAGTCATGGCGTCCTGACCTACCGCTTGACGCAGGTCCTCACCGGACACGGAAGTTTCGGGAGGTACCTGTGTCTGATGCGAAAGGAGGAGACGCCTGGGTGTCACCACTGCGAAGATCGCCCGGAGGACACGGTGGAGCATACGGTGCAAGACTGCCCAGCTTGGGCAGAGCACCGACGTGTCCTCACGGCTGCGATAGGCGGAGACCTCTCGCGCCCAGCATTGGTCGCGGCCATGCTGCGGGGCGAGACGGAGTGGGAAGCGGTCGCCTCCTTCTGCGAGGCAGTAATGCTCGTGAAGGAGGAGGCGGGCCGCGAGCGAGAGAGGACAGAGTCCTCCCTCCGCCCCATCCGCGGTAGTAGACGCCCACGGCGACGGACGTCGCTAGATGATCTCCGGCCACCGTAGGCGCGGGCATGCGGGCAGCGAGTAAAGGGCAACTCGCTGCCCGACCAAGGACCATGCCCGGGTCGACGGCGCGTTGTGTCCCACGCGCGCCTCAAAGAGCGTCAGCATAATGACGGGGCCCCCCTCTCAGAGGGCCAAAGCCTGCCGGGGTCGCGGGATTATTTCCTTACCGTGACCCTGGAACAGAAAGGGCTATTGAAGGACACCGTGGATTTTAGTCAGTAAAAGTCTGACAGTCCCTCCCGCCCTGCCCGGGGTTGGAGGACTCATTTGATGATTTTACCACGCTAAAAAAAAAAAAAAAAAAAAAAAAATCAAACAACAAGTTGTATAATGTCTAAATTTTTAAAATATCTCTTCTTATTCGAAACACTCAGATAGCTCGTGGTTGCGCAGACAAGGTACGCGGCGCTGACTGCGGACTCATCATACCACTGGCCATAACCGGAAAAATTGGCGCGGGCATGCGGGCGGCAAGTAAAGGGCGACTCGCTGTCCGACCATGGACAATGCCCGGGTCGACGGCGCGTTGTGTTCCACGCGCGCCTTAAAGAGTGTCAGCATTGTGACGGGGCCCCGTACAGGCGTACAGGGCCAAAGCCTGCCAGGGACGTGGGACTGTCTTATCAGAGAACCGTGAGCCCGGAATGTAAAAGGCAATTGAAGGACACCGTGGATTTTAGTCAGTACAAGTCTGACAGCTCCTCTCTTCCCGCCCTGAGACGTGCAACGGAAAGATGTTCGGTGTGTCATAGTCTTCCACGAGGATTGTAACTATTCAAAAAATAACATCATTGCATCACTAATTAGGTAAAATTAATTATTCTTGCGTCATTGTTGAGTGTTCTTTACTTTCAAGAACGTCACAGTTTTCAGCAAATGTGGCCAGAGAAGATTCCATTCCGTTTTCAGCAAATGTGGCCAGAGTAGATTCCATTCCGTTTTCAGCAAATGTGGCCAGAGTAGATTCCATTCCGTTTTCAGCAAATGTGGCCAGAGTAGATTCCATTCCGTTTTCAGCAAATGTGGCCAGAGTAGATTCCATTCCGTTTTCAGCAAATGTGGCCAGAGTAGATTCCATTCCGTTTTCAGCAAATGTGGTCAGAGTAGATTCCATTTCGCCTCACAGAGGGCTGTGTCAGCAGTTCCCAACATCATACGCTGATTAATGGAGTATAATAGACATGCTGCTTACAGCATACATACTTGACGGCACTCTTCGACTGCTGTGCAACGTGTCCCGGGTTCGATCCCCGCACGGAACAAATATTTGTATGATCTACAAGTAGTTGTTCCGGGTCTGGGTATTTGTGTATGTGAGTTTCTATATTTTGTAAACGCACCCCGTCTCAGGAAAAATTCTTAGTATAAAGCCACAAAAAAAAAGATGACTGCAATAAGGAAATAAAAAACCCAAAAAAAGAAATGAAACCGCATCAAGTCATAACTTTTTTGCAAAAGTAAATATTTTCAGTACATTTCGGGCTCGGCGCGGCATCAGTTCAGATATGCTATCAGGCATTATCTGCGTCGGTTTCAGGTCGACAACCTGACGACTGATTTGGCTTACTTTGCTACCTCTAGTGTACCTGATTGTCTTGTGTACTGTTAAATCCTTTGCATCCTGTAGTCTGACGATGTTGGCGCAGAAGTTGAGTGATTCACTCCTGTGCTACGTGTCGCTGCATCGATTCAGTCATTTTTGTAGGACTTTAAAAGTAGTTTTTTTGGTAATATTTTACTTTTCATCCGTCTCCCTCTGACAGAGAGGAGGCCTGTTTCCCAGCAGTGGGAACATTATAGGCTGACGATGATGATGGTGATCGTGGGTGCGTCTACAAACATTAAAACTGTCTTACACTTACGATTCGTAACCACTACGGTCATACAAATATTTGCTCAATGTGGGAATAGAGCCCACGACACGACTATCAGTCGATCGGTCAGCCACTGCGCCAACTGTTCTGTCAATTTGTTTGTATGTTGGGTTTTAGGTTTCAGGATCTAGTTTATGGATTTGAAAAAAAAAGGGAAATGGTTTTGATGGACCAATTTTTGACATCGGTTAGATACGTTTATTGTTGGTTTACTACCAATAGTATAACTGGTAAAAAAAATACAAGCGATCTAGTAGTACCACGGGAAATTTTAATTTACATTTCCGGGGTCGCGGGACTGTCTAACCAGTTAACAGTGACCCTAGATAATATGATATAGCATCATGTTATGACCACTTAAACCGAGAAATTGTGGGTGAAACCGCGAGGCAAAGCTAGTGCAGAATAAACAGGATGGCGTTAAAATATTTTTAAAATAGTTATTGTTCATGAAGTGGCCTATTTTAAACGTCGGCAGTAATGTCTTAGTCATGCGTGGATACCGACGTCGGTTTTCACTAACAATAGGCAATACCAGAATAAATGCCTAAATTAAAACGCGTGATTAAAAAAGGAAGATGAAATTTTGAATGAAAAAAAATTAAATTACATCGGATTTAAGTAAAACTTCGAATGTAGACTTTTCAACTAAATTCATAAAACATGTGTTTCAAGTATTTTCGAAATTCCAACTATTGGGGCAAAAAAAAGATCGCAATAGCGTCATTAGCAAAATATGGCTGCACAATCACCTCCCCTGCTTACCTTATCATGAATGGACAACACCTTTAAAAAATAAACATAAATAAATACTTCCCTATTGCCATCTACTGCTTTACTAGCGAAATACCCCGGCATTGATCATCTTGGCGATAGGGAGTCGTATTTACAAGCAGAGTCGAACGTAAACACACAAGAACTGAGTCAAAGACGTTCTAGAGGTGAATTTAAAATAATTATTCCGTACTAGATGTAAGGAACAGTTCACATCAAGACGCGACGCTACGTGACGTGACACGAGAATACTTGAAATGTGTATCTTGTCCTGTTTTTTTTTTTAGCGTAGTAATTTTCCAAATCCGTCCTCCCACCCAGGGCAGGGCAGGAGGGACTGTCAGACTTGTAGGTACTGAAGAAAATCTACGGTGTCCTTCAATTGCCGTTTACGTTTCGTGGTCACGGTAGCTTGTTAGTCATGCGACCCCGGCAGGCGTATCTTGTCCTGTAGTAAAAAAAAAAGAACACGTGGGCCTCAATGGGCACTTTTAAAACGTCGAAAAATTGACACGGTTCAGGTTGGTCGTTCCCATGGAGAAGAACCGGCAAGTAACTCTATGGTTACTGATAAAGTTTGATTTTTACTCTGTACCGTCATCGGTGAAATGTGTATATTTTCGTGTAACGTAGTTATTAATAAAGTTAAATTTTGAGTCGCTCTAACGAAATGTGCACGTAGCGTCGCGTCTCAGTGTGAATTGACCCTAAAGGATTCACTCTGCTATCTCACTCGCTCATATTTCTGCTTGTTATTTCGAGTTCTTCATGATTTCTTGCGTTTTCTTTGACTGAATTTTGTTGTAGAATTTAATTAAGTACTATTCTTTGTTTTGTTGTTGTAAATTCAGTTCTAAGGTGATTCATACACGATACCCTCGTCCACACGGATCTCGCGTCGTTTATGCAACCGCTGCTCGTCCGCGCGGAGGAGCGTTGCTCATCGCCTCTCCGCGCGGAGCACTATGTACATTTGCTTCTGCTGGAACCCGCGGGAGGGCGGCCGCTGTCGTGTATAAGAATTGCTTAAACAGTAAAGTATTTTTTTAAATTGGGTAGGTAACCTCAAAATGAATGATTGTACTGAATAGACATGGTTTTTTTTTTTTTTGTAAATCTCACTCTAGGAATTTTTCCTGTGTCGTGGGTCCTGTGTCTTTACAAACATCCTATAAACTTGCATACACAAACAAGCAGACCTGGAGGAACTACTTGCAGACCACACGAATATTTGTTAAGTGCGAACCCGCGACTTGCTGCACAGCAGTCGGTGAACCAGCCACTGACCCAAACGTGCCGTCAACATACTTCAATTACAAATAAAATGTTGAAAAAAAAAAATCAAACAATACCATGTAATTTCACCGATTGCTAATTTAATTTCCAAAATTATCTCTCAATTTCTAAATCTATGTAAAAAGTTGATGTAATCTGGATACTTTTATTACACGCAGCTAATGTCAATGTTTTACAAAGAGTCGTTAAATAACTAACTCGGCATAGGCAGCAGGCGGCAGGCAAGTCGCCGGCCGATCGTTTACCTAGCACTTTTTATTACTACTTCTATATTAATAATTTCGTGCAGGGCTACGGTAGACTCGATCGAAAGCTTGCCTGATTAATAAAACATTAAAAAATAAAGATTTCGAGTCGACAACATATATCCGCAAAATTCGGATTGTCGAGTATTTTGTACATTTCTAATGATTTTCTGACCAGACAGATCGCAGCCGCCATTTTTGACATCGGGTAACATGTTGAGAAGCTTTTTTAATTTTCTTTGTTTTTGGCAACCGAGTCGATAGCCATGGGCGTAGCCAGCCATGTGCACAGGGTGGGGCAAAATTCTAGATATGTGCTCAGGGTGGGGCAAAATTTTAGATTTTTTTTGTGTCGTCTGACGATTGTCGAGTGTGAGGTTTCTTACGGATATTAAGTAGGTATTGTATTAGGTAAGTACCTACATTATTTAATTTTGGTTAAAAGACACCTAACAAGTCGAAGTCAGGGTGGGGCAAGCACCCCACCCTGCCCCACCATGGCTACGCCCATGTCGATAGCACTGTTAGCATGCCAGTGTCATGTGGTGTATTAAGTACTAAACCTCCTCGACACGTTGCGATATTATTTAGAAAAAAAACTATGAACTGTAAGGCCAGGTTCTCACGGCGATTATTTTCCCGTATACCGTATAAACGATTTTATCGAATAGAGGAGTGACAACTAGGGAATCGAGAACCGGTCCTTGTTGGAAGTCCCGGGATTTTCGGGACAGGCGTCCAAGGAACCGGGAAATCCCGGGATTTTCGGGACTTTCGGGACAAAAATTCATTTTTTCCATCGCATTAGAAAACAATGAAAATAATAACATTACTTTAGGGCATAGTATTTATTCTGATTAAAATCATACAACCAACTTATTCGTCGGCCTCATGGACATGGGTTTCTTTTCTATTCAGAGGTGGCAAATCTATTCACTCTAACTGTACTAACTATAATAATTGAAATGGATGGAAACTTGCAGTTCATCTAGATGTCCAATACTGGACATTAGATGTAATGCAAGTAGGCCGGTGAAAAGAGGTTGTAGAATTCATGAGTTCGACCTATTTTAGGTCTCATCTTAGCCACGAGCAAACCCAATAAAAAAAAACGAAAAGAGGGTAAGCTTGCGTCGATGAGATGAGCTAAGCTGTAGAGTAACCATCCACCAGTTTCACGTTGCCAATTAGTCTAAGAAGCTCTGCGTTCCCCTAGGTCTAGTGCAGTAAGTTGTATTTATCTAAGCCATCCCAATGATTAAGTTGAGTAAGGTTGCTGCAATACTCCGTAATGCTACTGCTCCACCTGGGTTAGCGTTAACGTTAATGATAATGGCCAACTACTTGTTAATTAAGGCGTTAAAAGTGCGCGTTGGCTACATTTAGGTTACTATGCCGTTAAGAGTTAATTCTTCGAGAAGTCACGCGTCAAAATGGAGGTTAAAGTAAGACACACAATGGAGCTTGAAGCAGTTACACTAGTTGCAACAATGAGCGTCATAAATTATTTTATGCATTTTAGACTGGATAACCACGCATCGGATAGCCACGCATCACTAACTGCCGAGCGATTCTTATTATGTGATTGCAGCTTTGGATTCCAAAGGCACGGCTCTGATTGAAAAAGTTCTAAAAACTCTAAAGCTTTCTCATTCGACCACTCCATTGTCGTTCTCGTAAATGCAGTTCCCGCCTAAAACAAAGTACATTCGTCCTTGCTGTGCGCGCGCGTCCCGCAGAATGAGACGGCGTTAATGTAGCCAACATCGCTTAGCGCGCTGAACTACGCGCTAAAACTCTTTGATGTGTCCAAAAAACCGACACCCGAGCTATCGCTTAACGTTTAATGCCATTAGTAATGCCGTTTGTAATTTAACACATTAAAACGTTGGCCACATTTACGTAACGCCTAAATTAACGTACTAATCTACGCGTTAAGACGCAGGTGGAGCAGTAGCATAAGAAAAAACATAAGAAAATTTGAATTTCGCGGGCTACTACGGCGCAATCACCTTATGCAGAAATGGGCTTGCACATAGGCTATCCAGGTGTAAGGTATCGCTTCACTCTATTTAGGATGCCCACGTCAAAGTTGACACTGGATGTCAGCTCCATGCCCAGAAGCTCAAGGTCATCAGTTACAGAAACAGGAAAAATAGGAGTTGGTCCAAATCCAAACTAATATTATAAATGCGAAAGTAACTCTGTCTGTCTGTCTGTCTGTCTGTCTGTTACGCTTTCCCGCTTAAACCTCTCAACCGATTTTGATGAAATTTGGCACAGACAATCTTTAGACCCTGAGAAAGAACATAGGCTATCAAAACACTACGCGGGCGAAGGCGCGGGCGAAGCCGCGGGCGGAAGCTAGTTACTCTATAAAAGATGTAGTTTCTATTTACTCCTACTTCACTAAGGAAATATACGCCTGTATGTTGATGGCGTTAAAAGAGAGAAGTTTCTTGTTCGGTCACTGGGATACTTAGTATCAAATCTGTTCGCTCTACCATGGTGTCTCTGAAGCAATGAACTTAATCTCCACTGGATTTTGCAGTGGGCAAGTATGTCACTGAAACAGTACTGTTATTTACCTATCCAACAATACCAGGCTGAAGTGGGTAAGAAATGTGCAGCAAAATAAGAGTTGCAAAGAAAACAGGTAACTGTTGAACTCCAAAGTCAATAACCAGAAGCTCAAAGGATCAGTCATCAACGACTACTCTGATTGATCGTTTACTAAGAAAGTCTGATATCCAGCTACAAAAATCAACTGGGATACCAAAAGCAAGAAAGCTTTTTCTCTCGAGACCCTGTCAAAGGCTTTCAAGATATAACCTTCTCTGTCAACCACACCTGTATCTGAACATGTTATCCCGTATATAACGACGAAGTAAATAAATACCTTACATCCAATTTTGATTCTTTTGTTCTATAAAAGAATTGACAAGTTTAAACAAATTATTTATACTGTTTTTCTGAGTCCCGAAAATCCCGAATTTCCCGGTTCTCAGTTTCACTTCCCGGGACTTAAATTATACTTCAAGAACCGGGAAATCCCGGGATTTTCGGGACCGGGATTTCCCGGTTCGATACCCTAGTGACAACAGAATATATGTGAAAACTTAAAAATTGTTTACACGGCGTTCATACGGGAAAATCCCGTGTTCGAGAAATATATTTTACCGTATACCGTGCGAAGTTGTCACCGGAACGCCGCGTCTCGAAACGATTTTATCGAATACGACTCGCAGTGGCGCTTATGTTCATGTTGTGTCGTTCACACGACTCGCCCATTCGAGAATCGTACACACTCGCATGCGTGGCCCGAAAAAATCGAATCGAATGGTTGCCGTGTGAACGACTGCATCGTATACGGTAAAACCGTATTCGTGAAAAAATCGAATCGAATGGTCACCGTGTGAACCTGGCCTAACTTATGTCAGTGTCAAACAAACGTGTAGCCGTAAACAATGATGACAGTGGCAACCACGAATGCCTTTCTGATCGAGAACGATATTACCTCCGGCTTCTTCACGTCAAAGGGCCGACTTGCTTCAAGAGGAAAGGACCTATGAAAATATTATTTACTGGCTTCCAGTCCCGGCTTCGCACGGGTGGACATGATATAATAATTATAGCCTATGTTACTCGCTGCGGCGCGCAGTATGGAGGGAGCGACTGTCGCAACCGAGCTCCGGGCATGCCGCAATCGCGGTGGTAAGACCCCTCTTTGATGAGTGGCTGGATAGGCGTCACGGCGTCCTGACCTTCTGCTTGACGCAGGTCTTCACCGGACACGGATTTTTCGGGAGGTACCCGTGTCTGATGACGAAGGAGGCAAGGTCTGGGTGTCACCAATGCGAGGATCGGCCGGAAGACACGGTGGAGCATACGGTGCAGGACTGCCCCGCGCGCAACAGAGCACCGCCGTGTCCTCACGACGGCAATAGGCGGAGACCTCTTGCGCCCTATCTCTGTCCGACCATGGACCAACGAATTATTCCCGTTGGATCCCACTTTTGAATCCCACTTGAATATTTTTCGACGGCGCGTTGTATTCCACGCGCGCCTCAAAGAGTGCAGTCAGCATTATGACGGGGCCCCTCTGTAGAGGGCCAAAGCCTGCCAGGGTCGCGGGACCAACGAATTACTATGACCCCTGAATGTAAAGGGCTATTGAAGGACACCGTGGATTTTAGTCAGTACGAGTCTGACAGCCCTGGGTGGGAGGACTTATTTGATGATGTTACACACTAAAAAAAACATACAAAAATACAAATCTTTCCTCTTCATAATAGATATTAGGAGTCTGAAAAGTGTTGGTATGGTGGTACATGCATGAACTGTGTTGGTACGGCGAATCCCCGCTGCCTCGACAAGTTTAGTGCGGCGGGAAGAGCTCCGGAGCGATCTCAGGGCGTTATGAAGGGAGCGACTGTCGCAAACGATCTCCGGCCAACAGGCGCGAACAATGGGCGAAAAACTGCAGTTTTTATTTAGGTACTATATTTATTAAACACAATGAATGAAGCTATACGCATCTATGCCTTGCATACCTTTAATACCCATTCCTTGAGAACCGATGACTACAGAAATATTATCTACCTACATTTTGTACCAGATCTGTAGTTATGAGTCATGTTTCACCCGAGCGAAGCCGGGTTTTCATCTAGTATTTACATAATTCCAAGACATTTCTTTTAAATGAGAAAACTATTTTTTTTAGAGAAAAACATACAAAACAGGCTCTTTTCTTAGTGTGAAACGAAATTCAGGAAAATAACAGTCGTAAAAAGAAAACTCAAAAATAAAAACTCTGTCCCAAACTATGAATTTCTTCTGTATCGTGGGTGCGTTTACAAACAAGGAAACTCACATACACAAACACCCAGACCCGGAAAAACTACTTACAGATCATACGAATTTTTGTTTTTGCTGAGCCGGGTTCGAACCAGCGACGAGCAGCGTAGCAGGCGATCACCAGCCACTGAACCATCCGGGCCAAGACTTATTATTAGGTCAGTTAATATTTGTATGGAATTAAACTAAATTTAAACTTCGTTGTCATTTTAAACGGTACAGTCATACTTTGTCCTATCATCATCAGCCTATAATGTTCCCACTGCTGGGACACAGGCCTCTCTGTGAGAGGGAGTGGGCCATAATTTCCACGCGGGCCCAGTGCGGATTGGTGGATGTCACATGTCTTCGAATTTTTGGTTCTAGGACATGCCGGTTTCCTCATGATGTTTTCCTTCACCGTTTTGAGAGCAGTGGTGATGAAATTAATTACACAAAGTAATGCGCCTGGTGGGGTTCAAAGCCACGACCTACAACTCGTAAGTCAGGACCGATACCACTGAGCCACCACTGCTCTTAAAAAATGTTTGTCTTTGTCCTATAAAAAACAATTTTTTGAACATTCATCACCTAAACAAGGATCTGTGAGGCCTTTGCACAAGATTCCGTTTTTAAGACGTAAAGTAAACGTGAACTTTAACGTTAACCACTAAATTTCTTCTGGCAATGATCATTTCCAAAATCAAACCTCGAACTTTGCTTTTAGCAGCAATGGTTGCCAAAAAATATATATTTTATTTATTAAATGACTCTACTCTAAACTCTATTTCAAAGGCATAGATTTTATTTTGATGGATAAACTATTTCCTCGTTTGATGCTTTTTCATTTACCGTACGTAATACTTCAAGTAAGCTATACGGCCAAATACGTAGAATTTATTCTAGGGTCTCAATACGGAGGTGCTCTTGAAAACAACCTTCCTCCTGGCTTAAAAACCCAGTAGTCAGTATCACACAAATGTTATTCTAAACCATAGACTCGTCACTCTACCGCCGAGTACCATAAACCGTTGTCATTACCCTTGACCGTACTGAAAACACAGAATTCCTATAACAATGGTGATGACGCATCATGAGCAAGCGTTGACAGGAAAATAACACTTATTGTTATGTGGTGTAATGATGAAAACTGTGTGGAATGAAATATATATTTGTAATCACTCGAGTACGGCGAAGTTTATGAAAGGTTGACTTTACTGACTGGTTATAGACTAGTTATATTTCTGTAGTTATTCCTTGTGATGATCAATAATGAAGTTTGTAAGGAGAAAACTTGAGTTGGTGACTAAATACAGCATTTTATTCTTTACTTTATATTGAATAGCAGTTCCCCGCTGTTCACTCCCGTTTCTCGGTTCCTTTGTGCTTTAGCGTGATGTAACATACCTATGATCTTCTTCTATAATTGGACTATCCAACACAAATAGAATTATATCATTTGAACCAGCAGTTCCTGAGGTTAGCGAGTTCAACCTAACAAACAAACTCTTCAGCTATGTAGATACATTAATCTCAATGCCCATTTATAGGTAGTTAGTGCTATCATTGCTAGGACAGAGGAATTTATTCCTTCTGAATTACAATATTATCTTCTGGTTTCTCGTATATTCTTCGGGATTCTCTACGAACCCACACTGAGCCGGTGGCGTGGTAATTCATGGCCCGCCCTCTCACGGAAAGGAGGCCTGTGTCCCAGCTGTGGGAATGATAATGATCATGTTGATATGGAGATATGGAGTAGTGACTATCTGATCTTCAAATCCCTTTTACTGTAGCATGATATCTTTTGGTAAAAGTGGGCAATTTAGAAGGGCCTCTAAACTCTTTATTACGACAATATTAAAAAAAAATGAAATATAGTATTAAATTGGATCCTGACCAATAATTACAATTAACTCCTGCCTTTTATTCAGATAATATATCTGTAACTTTCTTTATCTCATATGAGAAAGGAAAACCCATTATTTCCCGGAAACCATACAAAAATCAGCTTAGATGAATAAGGAAGGACAATCGAACCATACACCATGATATAAATACATTGACTACATTGTCTTTTTCCTTTAGGTAACACGCAACTGAAAACATTAAATAAGTAATTAGTATTAAAATACTAATTGATACTGTTTCATGAATGATTTATTGAGTAAATGGCAAGGAAACAGCTGTTCGGGCATAAAACTTGCGTAATACACACACAAACAAACAATTTGATAATAATGAATAATAAACCTCTGTGAAAGGGTTCGGGAAATCTCATCCCTCTTCAAAATGTGACGTGTAACATAATTAAATACTTGTTATATTACGAGTTTTTCAGGCGTAAGCAAAATTGAGTCAAAGAACCATAGTATTTTTGACTATAGTTGGTGCCAGTTAAGATGGCAATAGCGGTCATTGACCTTTACCTAATAAGTCGTGGTATAATGACATAAGATCAGAATTAGCATTTTTCTGTGAAATGATAGTGTTTACTTGTGAGTCTTAAATATAAAAATAATATAAAATCTTAGATATAGGTGAAATATTTTTACCATTTTGATATCTTATGAATTATAAGATACTTATATCCTTACAATATACTTACTAATTTATTCGGTATTTTATAAAAATGCTAATTCTGAGCTTATGTCATTATACGAGGACTTATTAGGTAAAGGTCAATGTCCGCTATTGCCATCTTAACTGGCACCGACTATAGCTGTTCTCCGTGATTTTTAGTTGAAGCATGATGTTATATTATGTATTTTAGCCTTCCTCGTTATATGGACTATCCAACACTTGTATTTAAAATTCTAACAAGCAGTTCCAGAGATTAGAGCGTTCAACCAAACAAACTCTTCAACTTTATAATATTTCAGTATGGGTTTAAGATAAAAGAAACCGAGGGCCGAACGAAGACTGCTTTTAACAGTATCTAATGCTTCAAAAGTCTGTTTATACTGCTTGAAGTTGGGAAGCAGCATAGGAAGTCCTACGTACATACATACAAGGAACCGTTCAGCACTCAAACTTTTTCAGGCGGTGGAACTGCTTGACGCTAAGCATAAACTGCAGAATCAGAATCATTAATTTGTCAAACGTAGGTTATATAATGAGATCTTATATATTTTTAAGCTAATTTTTATTTTTTGGCGTCGTTGCCGAGGGAGGCCTAGGAAACGCTGGCGTGACGACCTAGACGCGTTCATGAATGATTGGCCGGATAAAGCCGCACAAAGGGAAGAGTGGAAGGTTGTGGGAGAGACTTTTGCCAGGAAGTGGGTCAAAAATGACATACAAATATGTTGTTAAAGCCCGAGCAGCTCATGTATGGCTTTACTAGAAATCTATATTCAGACACTCATATAAATTATTTTGACGAATCGTTCATGATTCGTGCTTTACATCACCTAGTCTCTTTTTAACCAACTTCAAAAAAAGGAGGAGGTTCTCAATTTGTCAGAATCTTTATATCTAGCAAATATCCAAGACTTCGAAATTTGCAATCAATCAATGGAAATAAAGACAAAGAAAACGTTTTCTAAGCTGATGACATAGGTAGTTTTACTGTTACTGTCAGCCTGTGTCATCCCACTGCTGGTCAAAGGCTCTCCCCATGACTTAGATCTTTTCCCCGTCACCTTGGGTCGTAAAGGGCTATTGAAGGATCCTGGATCACTGTGAATTTTAGTAAGAGGACTCTTTCGATGATTATACCACGATAAAAAAAGAGCCAATGTGGGCCACTCTCTTATCTCACCATCTTCTACGAGGTCTACCGAAACGCCTTCCTGACAAGATGATTTAAAATATTTATAACATCCAGAAATTGCATACTACGTCCTCAAATATCTGCATTCACTTTCCTGGAGTTCCAGTAATGAATTCTGGGAAAGGCAAAGGCATCGGCAGTGGAGCTTCATTTCGTAGAAATCCTGAGTTATTGAATTCCTGGATGTTACCGGATTACTCTCATAGAATTGACAGTATACGACCTTATAAAGGTCGCCGGAAGACGCTGGATGCAGGTCGCTTCCAACCGGTATGTGTGGAGATCAAAAGGGGAGGCCTATGTTCAGCAGTGGACGTCCTACGGCTGAGATGATGATGATGATGATGAATTGACAGTGAACGTAGGGGGATGAAGCCTATGCCATTACCTGGACAACAGGGCTGAATTTGATAATGATTTGAATCCGTAACAAATTACTGTAACTGAGGACACGGTTAAATTGGCGCAATGGCTGAGTGATCAGCTGCAGCGCGTGTCGCAGGTTTGATTCCCGCACGGAACAAATATTTGTATGCACGTAACAAATAATTGTATGATCTGTAAGAAGCTGTTCCGGGTCTGGATGTTTGAGTTCCTATGTTTGTAACTCTCTTTTTGGAACGAAGTTCCTTATCGCGCGTTGTGAAAGGGGGCTGGACGGAAAAAAATCTTAAAAGTTGTCACGACACTTTTCCGACTGCGCGACGCAAAAGGAGGGTAATGTGTTTATTACCATGGAATGGAATGGAATGAATGAGTGGAGTGGAGTGGAGTGGATCGGATCGGAGTGGAGTGGAGTGGAGTGGAGTCGTGACGATTATTTTTGTTGAGTGTATACAGTAACTTCGTTCCATCCGGGTGTCCCTTGACACCTCTCAAGTTTTTTTGTTTGTAGAAATTCCTAGTCTGGAGCAACGTTTTCATAAAAAGAAAAAAAAATTAAAAGATATACCTACAACTGAACGATAATACAACTGACGTTTGTGTATGCACGCGTCTCATGGCACCGTAGAAACGGGTTTTTGTCGATGGTAGAATAAACAAAATTGGGTAATAGAAATTGAGTTGTATTGAAATAACTTTGCCCATGATAGAGTATTGGAAACAGAGTGAGTTTATGCATTTACGGTTTTTTTTTGTATGTGGAAAAATCATCAAATCAGTCCCTCCGGCCACCGTAGGCGCGGGCATGCGGACAGCGAGTGAAGGGCAACTCGCTGTCCGACCATGGACCATGCCCGGGTCGACGGCGCGTCGTGTTCCACGCGCGCCTAAAAGAGCGTCAGCAAAATGACGGGGCGGGGTCAGAGGGCCAAAGCCTGTCGGGGCCGCGGGACTTTTTTCCTTACCGTGACCCCGGAACATAAAGGGCTAATGAAGGACACCGTGGATTTTAGTCAGTACAAGTCTGACAGTCCCTCCCGCCCTGCCCGGGGTGGGAGGACTCATTTGATGATATTACCACGTTAAAAAAAAAAAAAAGCCCTAGTTGTCAGACACTCAGACTCGTAGTGATTATAATCCACGTTATTCCTTCAATAGCTCACACTGGGGAAACGGTTAACCGTTTGGCCAGTCAGGCGACCCATACATTTGTGCATGAGGTAGAAGTAGCACTAATTTTATGTTAGGTCCATAGTTTTTGGGGTGAGCTACGACATCAACTTAGAAAAATACAGACTCCGAATAGTTACTGAGAAATTTTTGACGGAAAAACCCAATACCATTGGCCGACTGACTAAATTACATGTTGCTTGAGCAGTTTGATCAAAGAATCTGAGCTTATAATTATCAAACTTAATTTACATTTCAACGCGCTCTTACTAAGTACCCAGTTTATAACAAAGACCATAAAATAATTAAACACGACAACAATATTGTTATATAAACAGAACTGCGCTCTGCTTATTTTATACGAACAAATCGTACCTACAAGATATTTTTTCAAATACAGCAGTAAAATGATACTAGCAAGGAGTCAGTTTCGCGCATGCGTCGTGACTAAATTGCCGGGTTGCACCGTGCGGCTGCGCATGTCACGGGCAGGTTGACGCATGCAGTTTGCGCTTGCGCACCTTGCGTTTACACCACAGGCTTTCTTGCTGGCTGCTTGAAATCGAATCTATTAATATATTTAGGTACAGTTGTGTTTGTTTATTGCATTTTTATTGTAATTTCGAATGTAGGTTATTTGTTGTGTCTTCAATTGTTTCATTTTAGTTTTTGCTGTTTGTATAATTGAAAAGGGACCTGTTGTGTCTTACTTATGTTATATTTTTGATTGTGGATAGTTTTTTATTTAAATATAAATAAATGTATATCACATAACTTCGTATCGTATTGTTTTTCAAGCTTATCAAAATGCACTGCTTTTTACATTATATCTTTTGATTTAGTATCTTACAATTGAAAGTCAACGTAGATAGTCCTACAGACCACGTAACTATCAAGGACACCCGGCTTGCCCAGCTTTCCTTTAGTCATAACTATAAATAAAGTATTCAGGATAAAGAAAGAAACTTCGCAATAAGTGCACACGCAGGCGACACGGTAACTTTATTTATTTCGCCACGAACGTGTTGGCTTGTTATCTGTCAGATATGCTCCGTCATCGTGACCGTTGGAACACTGCAACCCAAGTACAATGCACAGGTTACCACAATTTTTAGTTCCAAAACCAATATAAATTAATCATTTTAATAATACCGAGCGACCTAAATATTTATAATAGTAACGAGTACTCGAAATTGCCGCCGAATGATTTTTCTCTTTGGCGCGTATCTGTAGCAACCGTATCGATCGGAGCACGCCCCATTGCCGGCGCGCTATACACGCCGCGCCGCCTCGCCTGCACTGCACGCGGAATGGAACGCGACAAACTGAACGTTCTTTTGTCATGTGGTGATTTGCAAAACGTACCTAAACACGGTAAGGGCGTAGTCGGTCGACAGCCAAGTGGCGCACTCTCGTGAGAGATGAACGAACAGATAAATCTGCGAGCAATGTTATGTTACGACTTCACAGCCTGTACCACATACATTGCTCTGTTAAACCGCTTCTGGCGAGTACTACGAAGTTACTGTGCGGCAATGTAACTCGTACACAAGCACATACTCAATAGTGTTTCGCACTCGTCGGAGTCGATGGTAGGGGGTGCAGGGTCGCAGAGCTAGTGCGGCCTCGCGGCCCTCTTCGCCGCAACGCAAATCGTTGAAATCAAAACTTTCACGCTACGAGAGCGCTACGAAGTTTTACTGCTACGAACTTCCTGCTACGCCGGCCGTAGCGCGGCGCACTCAAAACTTTGTTCAGAAAGCTTTTTTATTTGTCACTTTCTGTTATCAGTTGACTGAAAACTTGTGCTCTTTATGTTTGAGCGTTAGGATTCAGATTTCAATACTGTGGGTTGTTGTCAAGCTAGTGAATTAGATATTGTGTCTCATATTCTCCGTGCCTGACGACCCGTTTTATATTGAGGTCTATTCGTTTTAGTGATTCTTATAAATGAACATCCGCTTTTGTTTAAGGAAAGTCATCAGCTAAACATCGAAACTGCCAGTTGTGGAAATGAATATAATGACTGCGGTATCTGATCATAGATGCGAACAGTAAAAGTCTGTATGCAGAGGAACACGGGTATTTCCAGCGGTCGGACGAAGGCATTGTGGTGTCCAGGCAGCAGGCAGTGGCAGGCAGCAGGCAGGCAGGCAGGCAGCCCTCGGTTCGGTTTTGTTGTGCGAGTCGCAGGTGGGCGCTGCGGGCCGAGCCGCGCCGAGTGTCACCGAGCGCGGCCGAACGCTCCGCCGCCGCGAGCCGGCCGCCGCGCGCCAGTCTGCGCTCGGCCTCCACCCTGTTCGCTCGTGACTGTGACGCCGTGCTGTGACATATTTGACAGTTGTTATCGTGAATCGTGTGATGTTTTCGTATCGGAACTATGGTGTATCCCAATGAAAATGTGGAGTGATTTCCAGGTAAGTCGTCGTAGCTATAAGTTTAGTGGAATAAGTGAGGCGTCTGCGAAGGTTTCGCATTTATTTCGAATTTGACTTGTGTTCCCAGTCTTAGTTTTTGTGTTGAAGTTTTGTTACAAGTTTGTAATGCTGATGAAACTCGGAGTTTAGTCAATGTATGAATGAACCGTTGTTATAAACTTTCGGTCACTAAAAGTTGAGTAAAATCTTTCTCAACTTAGAGAATTTTTACTAAGTGGGTAGAATTGTTAAGTCTTTTGGAGGATTATACGTTGTTATGTGAATATTATACTGATAGCCTTTTCTTCTTTAACACTTAATTAGGAAAAGTATTTCGGTGAAAAATGTATGTTGTTTTACAAAAAATTTGTTATAAAGAAAAATATGTTTTAGGATAATATGTTAACATTATTCTCACACTCTTTCTTTGTGTTTCTTCATACGGTTTACCATTATCATACTGTTGTCGTCTGCAACTTCTGCTAAGTTTTCTTTAAAAGTAAGATTAACAAATGTAATATTGTGCAACTACAGAAATGTACCTTCCATCGTACATTAGACAATATCATAGTTCTAGCATCATAACTTTTCTTTAATGGCCCTTAAAATATTCATAAAGTTTACAAGACGCGCGCCTTTTTTTCGAAGTGACAGCCCGGCGCGTTTCCGGCGACCTGTCAAACGCCATGTGATAGATAGAAGGGCGCATTCGGTGGAGTTTTAAATCAAAGCGCGGTATTCAGCTCGAATCTCGATAACTGCGCGACGCTCGAGGCGAACGAGAACTCGTCACAGAAATACGTAGTTGTGGTTGTCCCGCTCCATCGCGGAGTGCTGTCTCGTTCTTTCGGCGGGTGTTTTTGTGTCGGAGCGGGTTTTTTGTGCTCGGCTCGGCTGGCGCGGCGGCGCCCGCTCGCTCGACTCCACATTAATTATCGCCGAGTTGGCTCGCCATCGCCAGCCAGCGCTAACGCACTTTACTTTCTATAATGCTGCGATATTACTGGACTCTTTTACATTGCGCCGTCGTTTTTACTCGAATGAATAAATGTATGTCCACAGGGATTCGTTAAGCTGATGAGGCTAAAACTTAGCTGACATTGGTTTGGAGTTAGAATTTTGTAAGACCTTCAATTAGGCGATGACGTCGAAAGATATCCAAAGTTTATTTGAGGCGAAACTGGCGATGTTTTGGTCTTGTTTTGAAAGCTCCTGTATAAGCGAATAGGAGTGTGATCCGAGGTTGGTGGGTTTTCCTGGTAGCGGCTAGGGGCGCGTTGCCATGACGACGGCTGGGGCGCCCCGCCCAGCACCGGCCCAGAGCGCCTCCTCCATTCCACTTATTGAGATTTACTCCTCGACTGGAATCGCCATTGGCGAGTCTACTCCAATACCTTTTGCTGTTATTTCTTTACGGGCTGGAGAACTAAATAGCCTGAGTACGGAAAGTTCATTACTACCGCGGCGTCGATTTCTTTTGTAGTTTTTTGACCTCATTTAGTACAAGTCTAGCCCTAATAGGCTACTATTTATAAAATATAGCCAACCCTACGGTTTAGGGTCTTACATTTTCAAGCCTACGGACTCCAAATACAACTACTTGCATAAAAGTAGATAGGTATAATAGTGTCCTTCACGACACTTATAAACTTTTGTTTGGGAGCTCCAATCCTTTCAAAATACATTATTCATATGCACAGTTTCAGTACGGTAAAAAAAAAAAAAGCTTTTGTTGGGACTTCATAATGCCGTACCCATAGTAACTGATGACCAATCCAAAGATATTGAGAGAAAAAGGAGAACGTCTAACAGAATAGGGTATTTGACTCAAAAAATATAAATATTTCGTCAGATTATCAAAAAATATTTGATACGGATTTTTTTCTTTCGTTACATTAACCAAAATTGACGAAAATACGACACTTTAAAAATTTCCAATACGGCAGAACAGAGGCAAGTACAGTTTTTACTTGCTTCTGACGTAACGACTCCCTCTCTCGAATTTTGATGGGTTATGTCTTTGTAAATTGATTCAATAAAAGAAAAAATGCACATCCATTGTTTTTCAAAACCCTAACCCCCTTACTAATAAAACGAGAAGTAAAGTAACGCCAAGGTTAATCCTTAAAAATGTATGGTTAGTCCCAAGATTATCCTGGTTGTAACTTTAGTCCAAGTTTATTAATAAGGGGGTTACTGTCGGACTTATTTGTGCAATTTATTGATGTTGTAAACATGACAATAGTAAGATTTATTTTTGACAATGACATCGTTGGAAGGGATACAAAAATAACGTCACATTTATGTAACTCACCCCAAAATAATTTCCGAGAATTTTCTTACCAATCCACAGAAAAGGGTTATCCAAAAGCTAAAAATGTAGCCTTTATAAAGTTATAAATAACTCTGTGGTACACAAAATTAACACAAATACCGGACTATTGTATAACTTGCACAAGTTTTAAAGGTTGAACATGTGATATAAGCCGTCAAAATAAATGTATAACTTGTGTAGCTACATAGGGGTTGTTTGTAGGCCTATGGGGGTGGGAAGGGGTGCTGGGGGTGCGTGGAATGCGACTTGTTGCAGTCACGTGCGCTAAGAAACTATGCACCAACTACCTTTATGCACTTACATAGTTCCACAAACTCCCTTTCAAACGATTTCAAACTTTAGTTGTAACCGAATAGAGTTAAAATTCGTTCTTATAGCTGATAGTTTACAGTAACTAGTTTGGCCACCGAATGTAATAAACTAGATGTGGTACCCGGTTCTGTTCGATCGTTGATTGCTGCCTTACCGTCGCCGTCGCGACTATCTTCATTTTTAATGAGAAACGCTATAACGAAACGAGTTTCTCCAAACGTTTGCTTAATACCACATTTTGTGCGTTCATTATACATAGCATTCTCGGGAACTGACTTACTATTGTTTTACTGTATTTTTGAAACAAAAAATAATTTGCTTGGCAAATAATTATATTTTATAAAATATACTAGCTGATGCAAGCGGCTTCTGGGGTAATTTAATTGTCCAAGGGCATTATAATACTAGGATAAAAAGTATGCTATGTGTCAATCCAGACTATAGGCTATCTCTGTGGCAAATTTCATCAACATCCATTCAGCCGTTCTGACGTGATTTGAGTAACAAATATTCATCCAACCATCCATAATGTAAGTAAGGATGAACTAATTGCATAGACAAATAAATTACCTTTTCACACGTTTTTCTATAAAATTAAGTAATGTTTACAAAATCAGACTCATGACTCATACTCATAAAAACTTTATTACTCAATTACATAAGTTATTGTACTAAGTAACATCTTAACATAACGCAAAAAGATGTAAATAAAGGCAACACTTGAGAAAAAAAAATCAACTTGACAGTCAGTACACAAAACATAAAATATGACTGTAATAAATAGTACGTTCGGTGTTATTAACCTTTGTGTGAATGATCTATCCATATAGGTACTTACTGTTATATAAAAACTATAGGAGATTATAGCAGAAAAACCGTCGCGTCATCATGACTGGGCCAGTCTGGGCCAACGATAGTGAATTAGGGTGTGAAGGGGGCTCCCGACGGTCAAGACCGAGTACACCATGACAGCTGATAAGATTGCCATCTTGTAAAAAGAATGCGATCAACAAGTGCTTATTGTAATCGATTAGAGTTCAAACTAAATGGCTTTGAGACTATATAGATGGCCCGTCGTTTAAGAGAACTGTTTCTAGTAGTACATTCTTTTGTTTTCAAAGTGTCTTTGACTTACTGGGATAGCATCATTATTAGAGAATAAGTCTTTCAATGACTACTTCTGATTATGTATAATTAAGTATTCTATCATTGATTTTACTGACAGAAGACCTTACCTCAAAAAACACCTTTGTCAAAAAGAATCTTGTGCATCATCAGCCTATAGTGTTCCCACTATTGGGACACAAGACTCTTCTCTGTGAGTGGGAGTGGGCCATAATCAACCACTCTTACCCAGTGCGGGTTGTTCGCCGCGCCATATTGTATTGGAATTAAATTCCTCTTAAATTATTTTTAATAAGGTGGTTTTTGAAATAAATTCTTATGCTCGTTGCATGGTGAAAATTGTTTAAGAGGGCTTTCACACGTTTCGTTGTTTTTGTGCGACTTTTGGAACCTGATTCTGGGTATGTCATTGCCACAAATAAAAAAAAGATATATACTCGAGAAAGTTTGATTATTTCTGTGTGGAGTGCTTTAAACAAATTTTTAGATTTGTTTACATACATGAGTAAAAACCATAGAAGCCATAGAAGCATAGAAGGTATAATAGTAAAATAATATTTGAAAATGTCCATGGTACATCTGAAAGATTATATTTGGACTGCATTAATCACTTTTTTAATTTCCATTCAGAAATATACCAAAAATATTTTTTCAAAACAGGAAGAATTTGACATTTTTTCGTCCGAAATTATATTTTTTATCTATCAATATTTACTGAATATTCAATCAAAAAGTATTGAATAACTAAGGTTACTATCTTAGCTTGCATTAAAAAAAATAATTAGCTCATTTAAAAGTAAAATAATAGTATTAAACAATTATAATATGCAATGACAAAATTCAACATAAAACCAAGAACGGTTGTTCTTTGATTTAGACGGCGCGGGGCGCCTTTTGAGGGAGGACGTATCGCTCGCAACCATTTTGACATTAGTCACGTAATTATTAAATTTTAAAATACACGCCACCATTCATGACCTTCATACACGGCGCTAGTGTCTTTGTCATGACATCAAATTTCATGTGAAAAATGTAGTACCTCGAATTTTCCGCAGGTCATGAGTGGTGGCCAGTAATTTTCCCAATCGCCAAGAATACAGCATAACCTACCTTTCTTGATACAAGCTAATATTTTGAATTAATTTAATTTTGATCTGTTTGCAATGTAAATATATAAATGTGTTGATTGTATTTTCCTACTATATTCGAATGTGGATATAATTTTTGTAGATAATAAAATAATGTAAATAATTCTGATAGCTTTTTTTCTGAATTGGTAATTAAATGTAATTTTAGACTTGCTAACTTCCCAAACATTCCAGTTCGTTTGGATAATATAGCTCGCTGCGGGAACCACCATACCACCGACCATGCCCCTGGTGATATATCTTTTTATTACGTGGTAAAATCGTCAGATCAGCCCTTCCACCCAGGGAAGGACAGGACTACAGGAAGTACATACAAACTTGTACTGACACTACTGACTAAAATCTACGGTGTCCTTCAATAACCCATTGCGATCCGGGGCCATGGATACCTGATAAGACAGTCCCACGACGCGACGCCGGCAGGATTTGGCTCTCTAACGTGCGCCCCGAAAATCCGTGAAAAATTGATCTGATCGTTTTGAGGTAGCGGTTAACCCAGAGAAAAGTAACTTTAAAAAAAAAACTTTTTGACAAAAGTACCGACTTCAAAAACGAATACAAAAAAGTTTAAAATAACTTTTCTTTTGGAAGTCGGTGGCAATAGTCAATGAAATAAATAACAAAGCCACCGACTTCCAAAAGAAAATTTATTTTAACTTTTTCGTTTAAAATAACTTTTCTGAATACAAAAAAGTTTAAAATAACTTTTCTTTTGGAAGTCGATGGCAATAGTCAATGAAATAAATAACAAAGCCACCGACTTCCAAAAGAAAAGTTATTTTAAACTTTTTTGTATTCGTTTTTGAAGTCGGTACTTTTTTTCATAAAGTTTTTTTTTATCAGTCAATTTCTTGTTATTAGGTTTGATCGAAGAGAGTTGAAGTCTTGTATCAGGTTCGGCATCCAGTCAATTGCGGTATTCCGTTTTGGCAGCTGCATTGTATTTTTTTTTTTGGTAAAATCATCAAATGTGTCCTCCCGAGTGGGACGGGATTTATTACCAGACTCGTACTGACTAATATCCATGGTGATTCTTCAGTAGCCCTTTACGTTCCAGGGTCACCGTTACCTGATAAGACAGTCCAGTGACCAAGACAAGCTCCGGCCCTCCAAGGCGTACCTCTCTGATTGGAAATCGCTTCTCGGCGGCGTAGGTCACGCGGCTGTCCACTCCCTCACGTGTTCCACCTCCTACTTCGCTAGCATGACTACTTTGCATAATGATTCGAGGACTACTTCCCATTCCGTCTCGCCCCGCAGATTGTGGCCTCGATCAATGCAGGGCGCTATTAAATTGACTCAATTGCATCGAGTTGGGATTTGGCAAACCTGTACCACTCCATGTACCTAACTTTTTTGCAGCCAACTCAATAAGTGGACTAATATTGTGGGTCGATGTCAACGGCACCCCAAAAAGGTCAAGATGGCCTGTCATTTTTAAGGTTACACCTCAGAAAGATAGAACCGGGTCGGATTGGCTCCTTTTTGCGGAAAAATTCACGTCTTAGCAGCATTGAAGTTCAAGCACTCAGCCGGCCATGGCTCTTTCGCCTGATATTATTTTGTGAATTTTATTCATGAATACAGATACTACTCAGAACAAAACATACAAAAAATAAGTTAGCATTCCAATAAATCATAAAAATAAGCGAAATTGAACGAAAAGTGAGAAATTACAGGAATGTGTCAAGTTTCATAAATAAAATAATGAAATCGAAAAAATAATGTTTTCAATGTTCCAGAGAGTTCTTTTTTCTCTTAAACCCTGTGTTATTTTACTGAAGGTGAAATGTTCTGTATTAAATAACGAACATTTTCTATACCATTTCAATAGAAATCAGGTAAAAAGCCTGAGTGACCAATTGTAGCATCGTAATTCGAGCATAAACGAATCTATGCACTGTTAGTCGCGATTGATCGAAGATGAAATCAGGTACTACTTGCTGTGCAAATGAAATAATGTGGAGTTGAACCACATTTTCTACGCAATTTTGAGCAGTTACGTACCTTCGTTAGGAAGTGAAAGCTCAGTTTGTGCGAGATAGAGATTATAATTTAAAGCTCACCAAAACATTCTGTTTCAAGAGTGAAATGATCCGAAACCTGTTGAACTCTGATAGATCTGTCTTTATTTAAAAAATAATCCAGCTGTAACCCACTATATGAAGCACTGAAGCCCAGTCAAAACAGTTCAATAAATTTTCTCCTTTGCAAATGTTTAACGATTTGCACCATCCGCTCACAGTTAACTGCAGGCGAACCAAGAATCTTCTTGAATATTAATTTTTAATCTTCATGGTGCCGATTCGAAATTATCTTATCAATTATAGGGGAGCTTGTGGCTGGTCGCAATGGAGTTTGTATGATCCGCGCAGTAGATTATCGCTCTCTTTGCGCGGTTTAACGAACTTGATGGTCTTCTTGGGCCTTACTCACTTTCTTCCTGGATCACGGCGTTTGGTGATATTACCCGTCTCTTTTGACAAATATTTTGTACCACTGCCACTGGTTGGAAATATTCGAGCATTAAACCGACCACTTCTGGCTATATCTCCTTATCTATGTCACCGTAATCACCCCAAGTGGCTGGTTTTGCGTCCATAATTATGTCTCTGAATAGATGGCATAAATGACTGTTTGATGTATAAGTCAAAGAAAAAGTTTGAAAAATTTTAAACACCAAATCGTAAATTCTAAATAATTTCAAAAATCTAATTAAATAAGTTATGAATTCAAATTAGCCACTAGAAACAAAATTAACACTTGAAAGATATCATAACAAGATAATTTACTCGTATTATAGAATGGAATTAATTAATCTTTATAATGCACACTTTGTAAATTACAAATATATCCAATTCTTAGTGTGACACAATGTGCGGTTTAAAGTGTAATATAATGAATGGCCCTTATTTTATTTTGATAGGTATACCTACATTTATCATATTATCCATTCGTTTAAGAATACAAGTAGTGTCTAGAAGCTCGGGATCTTACTTTGTTTATTCGAAAGAAAAGTGGCAAAAGCTCATGTTGTTTTCTTCCTGGTATACGAGGCATAGCTGTTTCGTTAGTGTTTTGTTTTTATGCGGGGGACATCACGATGTCAAATTGACAGAAACTGTGTTCTTTCAGTATGTACTAGCGCTCTTAAGTTACTTTAAACCCATCAAACTAACTGTTAAATTAGTAGTCGAAACAACTTATCCAGGAAGTCAGATCATGATCTATCGACGGGTAACCGGAATACAAAAGTACAGGAACAACCCGGTTTCATAAAAAAATATACAACCCACACCACACATGCGATCTGACGCAGTCGGGAGTCTTCCGTCGGATCGTAGGGAATAACATCTTCATTATGAAGTATTTTCTTCCATATTTATGAATAGGACAATAGGATTGAGTTGAGAATAATAATCATGTTATTTTAAGCCGTATCGTGGCATTGCGTGCATAGATGTGAACGTCATCTGAAGATGTTACGAATTGAGTTTCTACGGAACACGTTCTTTCTTCACAAAAAGACATGCAGATTATAAGTTAGATATTGTGCTAGGATTTCGTAGACAACAAAATCGTAGGGATTTTAGGGATTTCGTAGCGCTGCTACGGCCCGTAGTTGTTGCTACGCGCTACGAAAAATTGCATATTTCACGTTTTAACTAATCATTATGCAAATGCGCTCTAATTTACATATAAAATAAAGATTGAAATCCTCAAAGATCCCCGATCTACACTAAAACTTTTCTATAAAATAGCAAAGATAACCCTTTCGTTCACTTGTACTGAAATCACGTGTTAGGTGTCCATTTCTCGCGTCGAGTGACAGCACCGTAACAATGTAAATAGTTGCCATGTAAGGTGGGGATTCTAAGCTGAGTCCACGCGCGTTAAATAAACATGTATGTAAACAAACGGTGTATCAGGCGCATTATGAATCAACGTCACAATCAGCCGCTCCTTCTTAAGCGCCTCGTAATAATAACAACTTTTATTACACATTTGCCGTTAAATTCACGCTCGCATTGTAAACAATCAACCACGTGGAGTAAAAGTAATAGTAAACTCATAAACAAATGAATGAATTAGCCATAGCGGTGCCGACGTCATCGGCGAAGACACGCATAATAATCGCTTATGCAAACGAGCCTAATTATGTAAAGCATTATGAACCGTGCCGACGTGTTTTGACATACGCTAACGACCAATTATATGGCTATTGTGTGACTCAATGAACTTGAAAGACATACAATAATATAGGGCATCGACACGCGCTCTCCGACGTGACGCGCCGCCGACACCTGTTTAGAAAAAATATGTATATGCGAATGTCAGGTGCACCGAATTCAATGCTCGCCAGTATTTTTATTATTACTGTTATGTTGGGCCGTCCGCCGAACATTTTGTTTACCATTTTTTGTCGGTAGCTTATTGTCATGTTTGAGATGCATTCATTCACAAACGCGTGCGGCCTGTCTCAATTACCTCACTTCATATTATAATACCGTTCTTTTTGTACAACTCTTTATTTGCGCAAGTGTGCCTAATCAGCATTCAAAATATCAGATTACAGTACTTAAAGTTTCGCAATCTTATCTTTGCTAAATGTTGCGGCGATATGATATTGGGGATTTTTTTGATGTTTCGCTAATTGCATATCTTGAGCTGTATTTATTAGTGAATACTTGCCAGCTCATCGTACGTAGAATTGAGAATAGGGGATAAGAATATCTTTGGCATTCGCAATGTCCCTTCGGCGCTCTAAATATATTTCCCATGGCCTCAATGCCGCACCGCGACCCAATTACGGCTGGCAATAAAACAATATGCCAGTCATTGAACCCTCCAGTGTTGGTGTGATGGCTATGTAAACATTGCATCTGGGTAAACAAGCGCGTGTCCGCGACGGACGCGAGACGTGCCGCCGCCAATAATTTATGTAAATTCACGTCATTGTATAAGAGTGATGTTTTATTGCAATCTTGTTTTGACGGTCAAGTTCGGCACGCGGCGAAAGTTAAACAAGTACTATAACTCTTAAAGTTCGCGGCGCATCTGAGATCGCCATGTGTCGTGTACGAACTGAAGGCTGTGAGCGTGCACCGTGACACACGTTGAACTTACTGCTCGGGCTCTACTACATCTTATTTTATTAGTATTCAGAGCGGTGAATTCACCACTTCAGCTGCTTTTACTACGAAAACAAATCAATCAGCACGTGCAAATGTAACAGCCCGCCTCTACGATCAATTACTTCGACTACACTTGTAAATGCAGAGTTGTAAAACGTCATACGGGTAGTTTTGCTTAGAGAAGGAATGTTTAATACTAGTCGTAAAGTTGAGCTGATAGACCCATCAAAAATATCGGTAACCGCAGCCAAATAACTTTACGCTTGAAAGAAAACGTAAAAGTAAAACTGAGGTGTAATTTAGATTTAGCTTCAAATGTTTGTAAATAATGTCTTACTACAGCCGGCAAGTAGCGTAAAATCTTGTTTATAATTATGATAATAGCTTTATTAAATACTACTACAAATCTATTTCGTAGGTAGTAACCATTAATCACTTATGAATGAATGAATGTTATTATTATACGGCAACCGGTCAACGATATCAGAATGTTGTAAACGTCATTTTATAATCATAAGCTCATAAATAAACACGATGACGTATCGCGGGTGATCAGTGATCGGCCGGACTCGGAAGTGTGCTGGCAACTCCGGCACTTGGGCACTCCGGGTGCGGAGGGACGTAGGCGCGCGCGCATGGCGCACACCTCACGCATACGCGGATAATTATGTAACAATGTTTTGACATTCAACAACGACACATTTAGCGCGGACATTAAGTGGATCAATGAACTTGAGCCGTTTGTTGTGCTCACTGTTACGCAAGCATCGGCGTTTGAGTGAGATTAATGCGCGCGGATTATGGCACGCGATACATTTCAATTTACGTTCCGTTTCATTCATGACTCGAGATAATGACGACGTACTCGTTCCGCTTGTTTATTTGCTTTTGCTTGTCGCCGCCGGTGTCCGCTCCGTCTCAGACGCTTTACATACTCGATCGGCCGCTGATCGACCGCGATTTATGTGCACTCGCCGCGATGCGCACACGTCACAGCTCTGTAATGAGCCGACACGCTCAACTTCTTCAGTAAATCGAGCAATAATTCAATAAGCGCCGCCGCTTCGCCAGGTCGCCGCTCGTTTGCGTGCTCCAGGAGAAACTTTCATCATAAACATTGTTTATGTGAACACAAACATGTGTACGGCGACCGACACTAGGAAGATCGTACTATTAGCTACAAGTTTGAGCACAAGACGGCGGGGCGAAGGGAGTAAAGTCTTCACCCATTGACGGTTGAAGCGCCCCGCGACACTTTCACTGCTCCGTTATTGCAGTTACTACGCGCCTACTGTGCACCGGGGGGTAACGGGCCGAGGGAGCTCCGCCACCCTACTGCATTCACCCTCGTTCTCACCCCGCGTAGGGCACGACTTACACCAAGGGTGCATGCCTTCTAAATTTAAGAATACTATCTCTCGCGTGATGTATCTCGTGTTCGAGCCATCTAATAATAGAGTAATAGAGAATGGTACCGCGACGTATTGAGACAGTAACGAATGCAAATGTTAGCAGCGAGCGATCGACGGTGATCGTATCTCAAGTCTAGACGGGCGGGCAGTCGCTCGAAGTGGGACAATGTCAACTGTGAGGGCTCGCTATTATTTGCGTAGACACGTGTGCGTCGGCCGAGGAGCGGCGGCGCGAGTGACAAGTGCTCGTGAGTCGTGACGGAAGTTTGTAAACAGCGCCGGCCTTGCTCCCGGTGCGCCCGCTGCACAACGCATCGCGCCGCACCGCATCGCCCGGTCACGCACAATCTATATCGACGTGTTCCGATATCCAATTACACACTTCTATCAATCCATGAATGAAAATGATAATGTACCACCCGACCGACCGTGACAATCGATTCGATTCATATCTGCGAATCGAAGACAGGTGGATTACTATTACTACAACAACAAACTATTATCACGCGCATGCCGCGATGTTATCGCAGCATCGAGAGTGGTGTAATCAGAGAGGCGTCCTTTCGCGATGGAGGATGAGTTCGAGTCGAGTGGGCGAGTGAGGAGTTGTGAAGTCGCGGTCCTTTGGTAGCGGCGTTCGGCGGCGAGCGGTGATTGATGGGCAATAGATAGTCGCGCCTCGACATTGAACCCGGCGGCTGCGGTGCACGCCTACACTAAATATATCTAGTGCGGACTTCCGCTCGTGACGTCGCCTGTGACGTACGTCCTGACGTAGCTGCCTACGTAACATTTATTATACTTTTTGTTTACACTATAAAACGGTATTTACATTGTTATTGTTGTGTGGGGTCGTCGTCTTATCACTTTATTGCTTTACGGTTCCGTTGTCTTTATTGGTTACCTGTCTCTCAATTTCGTAGCACTCGGGTGTTAGCGTGAACTTAAATGAATTGTCGAATACTTCAAAGAATTTACAAAACTTAGCATTCACTTGGTATAACTATAACGCACATTGTGCTAGCCGTACTCTTCTCGCCTACGCAGTTTTCGTAGAGGGTCTACGCGGAATCATGAAAAAGAGCGCGTTACATAAAGTGGGAAGTATTAATTTCTGCGTCTGCAGATATTATTTTTAGTCGGTGTTCTGTTGTTACTTGTTAGCAAGTTAACTGAAACGCTCTCGGGACTAATCTCCTAAGTGCGTACTGTTCGGAGGAGGCTGCCAGGGGGTGGGTCCTCATTAAAAATTCATTCTTATTTGGTAGCGCGCTCGTAATCAGCCGCAAAGGGGGGGCACGTGCTGCGTGCTCTTCTTTATCTACTGATTTATTAGTTTTGATTTCAAGAACTTTCTCTTTGTTGCATTTTGATTTCGAAGACTTTTGGCAGCAAACATGTTTATTACAAATCCCATTAACTTACAACAAGTCTTCAAAATCACCAGCAATTACATAACATGTATGAAAAGAATTAATTTGGAGAAGAAAAGAGACAAAGGTCCTTCGGAATAGAAGCCCTTAGCAACAAGCGTAGCAATAGTGCTACGAGGCCGAAAATTTGTAGACAACCTCATGAGTCCGATAAAAGAAATACCTACTAGTTATTTGAGACACACAAAGTAAGACTAGAACAAAGAATTTACCGAAAACTCTAATAATTCAAACACCAATTATTTCCTTTACCAATTATACTGTTGCTACGCAGCGTAGCAATCCTGCTACGACTCGTAGCATTCCTGCTACGAAAAAGGACCTCCGAATTTTCATCCCGAACTTCAGTAATCACAAAGGGCCTAACATTCCTTTTCCATTAACAGTAATGAGTTCTATAACAGGTGTATAAATAACATTATCTTACGCGTGTCACTAGCCCAATAGCTGGTAATTAAATGCATAGTCATACATTTTTTAATAATTGGATAATTACAGTAATGTAGTCGCGTATGTGTGTGTGTTCACCATATTCCCCCATCGGGTGGGGGAGGCGGCCCCCAGACTCACACCAGCCCGTCTCTTTGATGTGCCGTACCATTTGATCTCTTCGAACTCGATTGTTACTCGAACTTAAAGCTTAGGACGGAATGATAAGTTTTGTATTCCAAAAGACCAAGTCTCAATTTTTTTTTTCTGTAGTTGGTACTTTTTTATTTGATTATTATTCTTCAATAAACGTTGAAATTATTATGTAAGTAGCAACAGATACTGAAAATGAACAAAAATAAACAATGCCCCTTCTCATTAAAGTTGAAGTAGGGCTTTCAGTTCTAGCTTGCTTATTTGGAAAGTGCACTTACAATTAGTTGCTTTGTACATTATTAGATCGAGTCGAGTCTAGCTAGTAGGGGTAGAGCGAGGGTTGCCCCCTCGCCGCCCCTCACCCCGCCGTCCTAATCCTCCACCCCTCCCGACCGGTGACGTCACCACTTACAGCTCTTTTTTGGCAATGAAAAAAGTGATGAAGTTATATTTATTACACATTTTCTTTCACTTTTTAAGTACCCGAGGTCGTTGCTTTGTTTATTTGCTGTTCTATTAACATTCATTTTATGGATTTCATGTTTGAAAGAAATTTATCCGAATTGATCAAACCTTTTTTGAAGAATGAGTTAAAAAGGCAACGGCGGGTATGTGACACGACAACCAGTGAGTGATTCTCGAGCATGCGAACCTTAAGTTAATTGATACACGATAATAATCGACGTCAAAATGTAAATAAACAAGGTTTTTTTAATGGCCCTAAACCGGTTGTGGCGTGCGCTGCGTGCAGTGGGGTGCGATGATGTCCGCATCAATCACAGATCAGCTGATCGCCGGTCGTTTTCCTTTTCATCTTGCACTTTATTTAATTAATTGTTCGCCGCGGGCGGCGCGGCCGCGCTCGCTTCTCGGTTAAGCCGACTAACCGCTGAACTAAAGCCTCTATAAACTTACTACGATTACCGGCGTTGTGATCAGATTATGAATGAACCACGTTTGATCTCAATTTAATCTAGTTCCGAGTCTAGTACACGTCGGGTGGCTCGCGAACTCGCGACTCGCGTGCGGCCGTTGTTTAACGTTTCGTCTCTTGTATCGATGCGCGATCATCTTCATTACTTTTTCTTATTTGTTTTCACACTATTATGCTTTGAGATGTTGTGATCGCGTGGGCACGAGCCGAGTTATGTCATGTACCGCTAACAATGGCTATTTTCGCTCGTAACCAATCGACAATGACAACTGCAATGGACCGCAATAAAGAATCGTGTTTGTGAGACGGCCGGTCCTTTGTTCAGTTATCCACGCGTTCCTACCGAAACAGGTGCTCGTTTTATGGGACATTATTTTGCATTCACTCATTCATTGGAATTCGAACAAACTCGTAGCACTAACTTGATCACGAGTCATAGTTGGCCCGCATCGAGTAATGAAGCGCAAGCGCCCCTATACGAACCAATTATCACAAGATTGGGGAACGCCCATTATCTTTCAAGTTGGTGAGACTCGTGCTCAGTAAGAGTATCAAGTGTAGCGTCGATGTGAGCTCGAGCTGATGTATTTTAAAGGCATTTCAGTTGAGCAAGTGAACGTGTCGAGAGGGGGCACCTCGTATCGGCAGCTAGCGTCGTATTTCTCATGCGGAGTGCGGTGTTGCAACATCGGCGTGTAGCAAGACAGCGTTGTATCGAGCACAGAGAGCGGCTGTCACGTTGCCTTCAGCCGCGCGTATGGCACGCGTGAGCTGCGCGTGTGTGGGTGACGTCAACGCGCCACTTTCTCCATACTTTCGTCGTTGCTGGTGCGCTAAAAAACGGCGCTCGCCTAGACGACGACTATTAATACATACGAAGCGACGTCGCACGCTCTGTCGCGCGAAACGATACGGAATTATTGTTCTCTGCGTGAGACAGGCGTGCGTGAGCAGTCCGCTGTCGACTCTCCCCGGTGCACCGAGCGCTATAACTGTTCAGTTAGCTGTAGCTTGCACTTTTCCAGCTGAGACCATTTATTTACTCAAATATTCATGTTTTCCGTTCCTTAGTAGTCCAGTTTGTTGACGAATGATCACGTTAGTTCGGCGCAACTGCGAGCGGTCGCTAATGTGTCGTACAAACAAACTCCGCCAACTGTACGATCACGCTCGCGCCGAAGGTTGTCGCTACAGTTCTCCGGTTCACTCATTTTAAAAGTACTTAAATTCAGTCCCAACAATTTGTGCTTTAATTCGCACTGAAATATCGAACAAGTAAAATCCATTCGGTGCCATCGCACGCCTGTCTAATTAAGCTCTGTCATAGACTCTTCGAAGGCTCTATTACGAGCCGCCTCCAAACTTAGAGCGGACTATAACGCATTTGGTATTCAATCAGTAATTCTTGCTGGCGGAGAGTGGGTTTTATGCGGGGGTAGTAAGGTCGATAACGCGAGGGTGGAGTGAAATTCAGCTCGCTCAGTGTGACAATTACGGCGATGCGGCCCGCCCCGCGCCGCCGCAATCGATAGGCCTACGGGGGGAGCCGGAGGGAGGTGCGGGGCGGCGGCGGCAGCGGTCATTACTTATGCAAAACAGCATCGGCAGTGCGAGCGTCGTGCTGCGGCCTGCGGCGGCCGAGCCAGCCCGCACGCACCGCCGCCACCGCCGCCACCGCCGCCGGCGACCCTGCTGCTGCCTGTCGCTATTGACCTTACTCCGACATCGATTTATCGACCCACCACACCAAATGGAACTGACGCAGCTTTAATATTCTGCCACTGTTTCATTTAGTTGATGACGCCGAATAAAGTCCTTTGTTAGATCGCATCGGGCGGCAAAGTTCGGGCCCCTCATCTGAGTTGGCGATGAGCTAACGGACCCGGGACCCGGGACTCGTTACTGAATTGGGAGTCGTTCTTTGTACTCTCCCTTGACGCGGAGCCGGAGGGTCGCCCCTGACTTTTGTTTCGTCTGTATTCAACTGTTTGGATGCAATGTATTTACAGTACGACATCAAAGCCAGAGTCTTAATTAAATCCTGGAAAAAGGATACCAATGAGTAACTTTGCTAATATACGAGAAATAATTAAAAATGGTTAAGCGTACGAATATCTTTTCGTACGCCTTACAACCATTTGTACATAAATTAAAACAATTCATGTAAGAAAAAGTTTGAATCGTAAAATTAATCCTAAGCGTCGATGTCGTCGAACTAGGCTAAGCTTGTGAAAAAGCTTCGCTCAGCGCACGAGCTTTTGCGATAAAGTTTTCGCGCGAAAACTCATTCCCGCGCTTTATAACCTGCGAGTTTCCAAGGCTTGGAGGGGGAGGGCTTTATATAAGGCTCCCTCGCTCCCCTCGCCCTCCCGTACATAATGTAATTGGCAACAGCGCCGTTCTTCGGGCGAGCATTGTGGGCGCTCGCTCGAGCGACGCCACACGACGGCGAAGCGACGTGCCGCCAGCTACGAGCTGAAAACTTCTCGAAAGAGAAGTCGAGGCTCTTCGAGTTTTTGCTCGGAATACGTTGATGACGTTTCTTGTATCATGTCTAGATTGCAATGATACCGAACATGCGAACTAGACTTGAACTGTAGCAAGCATTTGAAACTTCATCAGATAATAAGTAGCTAAATTGCTGTTGTCTGACAAGCTTGTTTTGTTTTCCAATTTCAATGATTGTTTACGTTATTCACAGACTGATAAAGATAGCAGTAACGCGAACTTGTAATGTTTTGTTATGATGAATTTTTAACTAAGCGACTGTTATCAAACACATACTAGAAACTACCGTTGAAGCTTATGAGATATAGCTTTATTAAATCAAAGCGGTTCAGTGTCAATATAATAATGTCTAAAGCAAAAGTATAAAGATTGTATGAGCGCGTTCGTCGGGTGGCGGTATCGGCTCTTATCACACTACAGCCACGTTATCAGCCTCAAGGTGACGGGCCGATGTGAGCCGATTGCACGACTAAAGATACGGCTGACAATTATTATGTGTTCAGACCGATCCTGAGTTTCACAATTATATGATAACAAGATCGATTGCGGCGACTAGCACAGGAAAATGAACAAAGAAAACAGCTCAGTGCTAATACATGCAAAAAGTGTCTGAAATGCAAATGTCCAAAACTAACATATTATTACGGTTCAGTAGATATCGATGCATGTGTGATCTAGCGCAAGTTCAATAACACGGATATTGCACAGTAACAGCACTCCGTAATGAGTCACGAATCATTGTAATCATACGCACTATCAACTCTAACTGGGCCACTCTTTACTTCAGCACTGAAATCCGTGCTTACATCCGATCATCTACTTGAACTTTTTATCCGAACTAAGTGAGAAAGTAAGTTGTCACATGTTGAGCGGGAACTCGTGCAGCAATTATGTATAATATCGGCAAGGCCACGTGCTCCGTTGACGTTAACAAAGTTTCCCGATGCGGAGAAAACTTTGTGACATGTGAGTGGTAGATACTTACAATATGTTCTGTGAGCCCCGCTCGCCCCACGCCCTGCCCCGCCGACGCCGGCACCGCCGCCGCCGTGACTCAGCGGCGCCCTCGCGCGACGTCGCCCCGTCTGCCCCCATGGAAAATTTATACCCACCCTCTTCCCAAGATCATTACGACACGACTCCACTAAATTCAACCTTCCCCTATAGAAATAAAGAACATTTTCGCCCGTTCCGATGAAGCAAGACAAAGGAGCTCCAGCAATTTCGTCGAAAACAAACCTTAACTCCTGTGGGATATAGTTTGTAATTTATGTGACGAAGTGGCTCACGTGCTTGGAAAACGCAGCAGTGACGTCACGGAGCGCAGAGGTGGCTATGAGGGCGGCGCATCATGTTTTATGTTTTTTTCTATTTTGCGCTAAGTCGGTTCTACAGAATAAAGTCCTGTGGAAAATCAATAGTACCGTACAGTTTTAATAAGATACGATTCTGAAATTTTGAAAGCAAAGCGAAATCCATGGTAAAATACAAAACAAAAAGACTAGCTAGCGGTAGCATGTCGCAGTAACAGCGTCGCTGTGCTCTCTCCCTTAATTCCCTGCTGGTGCGAGGTGGCGCGTCTAGAGAGCGTGTGCTCTCTCATCTCCTTAATTCGTCCTTCGCCGCAGCCCCCTTAATTCTCCCTTCTAGCATTGCTGCGAGGGAGGGCACTCACTCTCTTGTTAACCCGAGTTCGCCCCCCTTATTTATGCCCGGCGCGTGGGGGCGGCGGGCGGTGGGTGGCGGCGGGAGAGAGGGGGTCCTATCGACGTCCGTACGCCGTGTCTATGTGCTGGTGAATTAAGAGCGAGTCGGCTTTCATTTTGCTAAAGCTTCCACGCTCGTGTGCTCGCCTTTCAGGCGCTGCTTGCTGGTGTGCACGATGTACCTCGTGCCGAACTCGACCCTAATGCGGGGGGAAAAGATTCCAAGCCGCTCACCTCGCCTCACTCGCCTTCAGCGTTTTATAACTTCAGAGGGCGAGGAGGCAGCAGAGTTTTTGTGAGTGGAAGGACTTTTTTGAGTAACGTTTTTTATGCTTTACTCGGTTAGGGTTCGCTAAGATAACGACATCTCGCAGAGGGTGGAGAGCGGTCTCATAGAAGATACATGTTCCACAGCAGTGCTGTTTAATAACAAATAGAATATGGCTTTCATGAAACATTATACTGACATGATTGGGAAACATGTATCTATTCAGAAAACCGACGCGAAAGATGACAGCAGACTTAAGTTTTAAGAAGATAGGTACTTAGTAGTGTCGAAACTATTTAGCAAAGTTGTCGAGGGGGGGACGCGGTGGGTGGCTAAGTCTACGCACAACGTCTTCAGAGAAAGTGAAATTTAGCACAAGTTCGGAGAAATACAACTGTGTTCGGCGCCCCCTCGCCTCACGATTTCAGGGGGTGGCAGTCGGCAAGCGCGGCTTATAACAATTAAGTTTATTCGCTTGCAGGTTTTTCTATTCGACTCAACAAAAAACACTCGAAGTTAAGAGTTAAAGAAAATAATTTCATTTAGTTTGTTCGGTGGTGCTGTCGCGGCCGGCCTGCCCACGTCCACGAGGATTCCTCATCGTAGTCCTCTTTATTGCGAAAATTTCGATTACAAACTGTTCTGTCGAGTTTCATGAATTTCTCAAACGTGATTAAGCAAGCTTCGCGACTTGTAGATCGAGAAGGAAAGTGATCACGGTGTGGAGGCTCAGGCGCAAAATGTCCCTTTCGCAAAATGTCCACAGGTAGCAAAATGTCCCTTTCGCAGAATGTCCCTTTCGCAAAATGTACCTTTCACGCAATGTCCCATTTCGGACTCGATTTCAATACAATAATATAAACTGATGGAAATATAGTGACATTGGTAAGGGTTGTTGTCATGCATTTGCATGTCCTATGGACAACAGAATCTAGCCTGCAGCTATAAAATGCCGGTTGTTGCTATGATATCGAGCGTTCAGCATAAAATAGGTTTACCACAGTGGTCACAAAAAATTTTGAAATAAACGAAAAAGCTTGCTAATGAATGTCGAATTTCCCGAAATTTTCATCTACTGATGAAATTACTGCGCCTTTGTATTGATTATTTTGAATTAGCTCACTTTTAGGGGGATGCAAGGGTTGTCATCGTGTGTGATGCATGCACGTCGGGTTAAAAATGGCGAGAGCAACTGCCTCTGTGACGGTTGAACGACCTTTGCTAAGGTGTCGGTTTCGGGCAGGTTATTTAGTGCGGGGGCGGGGGAGGCAGGTGGCGCGGGGGGCGCAGCCCCGGGTCGCCAGGCAACGGCAACTGGGTCACTCCGGGCCTGCCCCGGCCGCCCACCAATTATGTACACGCTCGTTACCGGACACGCGTTTTTCAATCACATCCATATTTAATTGGGCCTCACGAAGCTGGAAAATGTGTTTGAACCGCCATGTTTTACGAGAACTTTATTTGAATTGCGTTACCTACATTATAATGGTGCTGATTCTACCGATTATTGCAAAACGTTTTGTAGGTATTGAATGTTCGGCCTACGGTGCTACGATTTTGTTAGATGTGTGCTACGGTTCGTAGACAGCCTACGTGTCTTTGCTACGATTAGCCCTTTTGCAATTAGTTGACAGATTTTGTCGCTTATTAAAATTGTGTTTCGAATGCAACTTGAATTTGAAGAGACGGGTGATAGAAAGTGTAGCTAGTGTGATAGGTGGCAGTTAGTCGCGTAGTGCCGGGCTGACGTTCGCGGCGCGACTTGTCTTCCGGGCTCCTTACAAGACAAGCCTGTGCCCTAACTTGTTGCATGGATGCACCGCGGAGGGTGCGGGGGTGGGGCGCGGTGCGCGGGCGCGGGTGCCGGGGGGTCGCGGAGGGCCGCGGGGGCGTCTTCATAGTGAATGGGCGCGAGATGTCGTGGCCGGCCGCCACGTGCGCGTATGGAGATGTCTCCATTGATAGCCGTGACCTCGCCCTTATCGCCGTCTGTCGATGACACCCGCATACATCACACTGTACATAAGTCCTTAACACCTCACGAAACGTAGGCCTACTTGCCATCTCCTTGACTAAGTCTGTTGTACATAAAAGAGATCTCAAGAAGCTCCACCGTCGTTCGGCAGTGGTGATTCTTCTATGCTTATTATTGGATACAGGGTTGTGAACTATGAAATACCTAGTTTTTTAGGTGGGTAAAAGCTTATAATCCACCGCAGGAACGGTCAGCAATCAAAATTTTTATGTAAAGACGATGAATAAATTGAAAAACATACTGCATTTTTTCAGTCTACATAGGCAAACAATGTATGTTCAGGCAAAATCAATGCAAGATTTTTACTTAACAACCTATGGTCTGAGCAGCGTGCAGGTAAGTGCACCACTGCACAGTTAAGAGTGGTGTACATAACTAACTTACAACAATTCTGTTCAGTAAATTGGCATAACGGGGTCGAGTCAACTCGTAGACAATTAGCATTGAGCACGGCCTGGAGGGCGGGCCGGCGAGCGGGCGCATAGCAAGTGCAGCCTTGACATTGAACGTCGCCCTAATGTCGTCGCATCGATTGTTGGAATGCGAACAAAACCATCTCCGACCGGCAAATAATAATAGTGTCGAACCGATGAATGGGCATATTAGCGAGCGGCGCGGGCGCGGGCGGCCGGCGCCGAGTCATTACGCGCCCCCATTAATCACTGCAACAATCGGCCGATATCTCGCTATTTACAAACGCGGGAGCACGTGTTCACCGCTCGTACTACGCAGAGTGTATTGACCCATTTAGATAGCTCGACCTTCGCGCGGCCATTGTGAGCGAAAAACATAAAAATAAGTTTTATTGCGGCGTCGTTATGCGTATCGCTGCGGCGCGGCCCGCCGCCGTCACGCCCGCACCGCCCAACAGCTGATCGCGACGTGACATTTTTATTTTATTCGCTCTCTTCCGGGGATTCTCCGAGATACGTGCCAGTGACGTCATTATCTGCCCGCGTACGCCGCCACCTGATTTATTATCTCGACGGAGCGCCGTATCAACTCCACCCCTGCGGATCGTGATTTATACCATAGTACCGTACCGAGTGCATCGAGTCTTACAATGTCAGTGTTAAGTGTAAAAGTGCCTTGAACCGGTCCCTAGTGTGTCACATTATCACATAGCGCGTAATTACTTCATGTCAGATGCACTTTTCATTCCCTCATTGATAATGGCAGCGCGGTAATCTCATCCAGTGGAATCCGACGCGATTAATCCTATAACGAGAATGGATACGGCGAAAATGGTTTCGAGGACTGTCGGCGTTTGTTAGTGGAACGAACGTAGCAGTGAGAATTTAGGTCCAATACCATTAGTAAGCCGGAGCTGAAAGTCAAACCGAGTGGCATATACGGAGAGGATGATTGGAGGAGAACTTTTCTGTTATGGGTTGCGAGGAGCAGTTGGCTAACGTAGAGCATGTATGGCTGGTCGCGGAGCCTGAGGAGCGGAGTGCGACATGCCGACATTCCGATCACGGCGCCGACGGTTGCGTTCGGGGAAGCGTGCGTCATCTCGCGCTCTACCGACAAAAACTACAAATTTTCCCTTTCATTGCATCAAGTGGTCGCAGCTCTCAGCTCGCTGGACCACGCTCTTCATAATAAACGCATAACGCGTCGACTCGCACGCGCTCACTGTAAACAATGCGTTTCGGGAATTCCCTCTCTTTTTATGCGGGATCACATTCCTGAGGGATTCCTTTTGTTTGCTTTTCAACTGTTCATTTTTTTCCTCGTCACCTTGAAATTATTCGACTCTATTGACACTTGTATAACGGTACGCATAGATTATGAGCTTTTTGTGAGCCCATTCAATAGATCTATCGTCTTACAAGGCGCCTTTATTGTGTTGTATAGCTGTTAATTCACTTTTTTTCCTAAGATTGGGATGAACAAGTGAGATGAGACGATATATTCGGTTTTGTTGATTTGCATTTTTATACAATTGATGATAGGCGAAAAAGTCAGTTCTTATTTGGAGGTGGAGGCTCCACCAGATTGTGCATTTCTGCATTTTTGTACTAGCTAAAACTATAGGTTAAATTCAATAGGTAGAGTACCAACAATCGGAAAGTCAACGCTATAGTAGGTAGTCTTCTACATACAAAAATTAAATAAAATTGGCGTAAATACGAATTGCTGTCAATAAATCCTAATGTAAACTTGACTCGAAAGCCGCCATTTGTTACGGTTAGAGGTGTTGGCTAAAAATTGGATTACACAACACAACTACTGTTAAAATGAATCTTGTACATGCAGTAGCCAGAGGCGTGAAATAAAAAGCTCGACAGAAGCACTGTGGCGAGTCGACGAAGCTGCGCGGCCCACGAAGGCACGAAACAGGATGTGGGACTGGTTGGCGCACGCACACACTGCTGCGCGTGCGCACGCCCGCACACATGCGCGCGCGGCCTCGCTACTCGCCGCTCTCCGCTCACGGAAATGTGCGTGCCAGCCAGGGCTGTGCGCCCATACCGACTACATATTTTATTTTTATCACTCCTCTTCCACTCATGCTGCCGTTGAAATTTGCAAGTTTATCGGCTCGTAAAAATACTGTACTTTCTTGGGATTATTGTCTTTTGAGGGCTCTGGTGTAGGGATAAAAAGCTGGAGTGTGCGCCGAATGGGAATTGTTCCTTTTTAGGTGATTTGCGTCGTTAGTTATGACGTGTGGTGTCGCACAGCCCTGGTGTAGGGTATCGAACCGGGAAATCCCGGTCCCGAAAATCCCGGGATTTCCCGGTTCTTGAAGTATATTTTAAATACCGGGACAAGCGACTGGGAACCGGGAAATTCGGGATTTTCGGGACTCAGAAAAACAGTACAAATAATTTGTTTAAACTTGTTAATTCTTTTATAGAACAAAAGAACCAAATTGGATGTAAGGTATTTATTCACTTCGTCGTTATATACGGAATAACATGTTCAGATACAGGTGTGGTTGACAGAGAAGAAAAGTTGATAATGTAGTACTAGTTATATCTCGAAAGCCTTTGACAGGGTCTCGAGACAAAAAGCTTCCTTGCTTTTGGTATCCCAGTTGATTTTGACAGTTTTGTAGCTGGACTTTCTTAGTGAACGATCAATCAGAGTTGTCGTTGATGACTGATCCTTTGAGCTTTTGGTTATTGACTCTGGATTTCAACAGTTATCTGTTTTCTTTGCAACTCTTATTTTGCTGCACATTTCTTACTCACTTCAGTCTGGTATTGTTGGATAGGTAGATAACAGTACTGTTCAGTGACATACTTGCCCACTGAAAAAACCAGTGGGGATGAAGTTCATTGCTTCAGAGAGACCATGGTAGAGCGAACAGATTTGATACTTAGTATCCCAGTGAGCGAACAAGAAACTTCTCTCTTTTAACGCCACAAACATACAGGCGTATATTTCCTTAGTGAAGTAGGAGTAAATCGAAACTACATCTTTTATAGAGTAATTTGGACCAACTCCTATTTTTCCTGTTTCTGTAACTGATGACCTTGAGCTTCTGGGCATGGAGCTGACATCCAGTGATCAACTTTGACGTGGCCATCCCAAATAGAGTGAAGCGATACCCTACACCTGGATAGCCTATGTGCAAGCCCATTTCTGCATAAGGTGATTGCGTCGTAGTAGCCCGCGAAATTCAAAGTTTCTTATGTTTTTTCTTACGGAGTATTGCAGCAACCTTACTCAACTTAATCATTGGGATGGCTCAGATAAATACAACTTACTGCACTAGACCCAGTGGAACGCAGAGCTCCTTATAATAATTGGCAACGTGAAACTGGTGGATGGTTACTCTACAGCTTAGCTCATCTCATCGACGCAAGCTTACCCTCTTTTCGTTTTTTTTATTGGGTTCGCTCGTGGCTAAGATGAGACCTAAAATAGGTCGAACTCATGAATTCTACAACCTCTTTCCACCGGCCTACTTGCATTACATCTAATGTCCAGTATTGGACATCTAGATTAACTGCAAGTTTCCATCCATTTAAATTATTATAGTTAGTACTTAGTACGGTTAGAGTGAATAGATTTACCACCTCTGAATAGAAAAGGGGCTATAGCAAACCCATGTCCATGAGGCCGACGAATAAGTTGGTTGTATGATTTTAATCAGAATAAATACTATACCCTAAAGTTATCTTATTATTTTCATTGTTTTCTAATGCCATGGAAAAAATGCAATTTTGTCCCGAAAGTCCCGAAAATCCCGGGATTTCCCGGTTCCTTGGACGCCTGTCCCGAAAATCCCGGGACTTCCAACAAGGACCGGTTCTCGATTCCCTACCCTGGTGGCTGCGGCAGGCGAGGCTACCTTCGTGCCGGCCGCGCACCGTGCACATGCCACGCCACGATAGCCTCCGACTTTTTTGACAATTCATTGTCTCTGAGCAGGTTGTTTGACAATGTTTCGCTCATTCGCCGTAAGTTCTGCTTCTGAAAAACGGATTGAAATTTCATTTAAACTTCCATTTCTTTTGGAAAACCACATTCTGAAGACCTTGAAAAGAGAATTCAGTAAGGGAAAAATATAAGTTCGTTCCGTGAATGGCGAGCGCCGCAAGCCCGCAACTCACACCCCACAAACACAAACATTAGAACAAAGTGAAGTGTTTACGATCTGTAATCTCGATAGCACGGAACAGGTCCACAACAAACCGCCCTTCCGAGATGAATGAAATTACCACCGCCGGTCACGTGCTCTATTGTACTGAAAAGGAGCGTTAATGGCTTAATCGGTCATTGAATCGGCTCGATACTGCATAGCGCAGTCTTCGCACCGTTGTTTCATGAATGGACGAAAAAAAATGAAATAAAAATCTACTACGATGTTATGACCGTGGCGTCGTAAACAATCGTTATTTATACAGGCATCGATGTATTCCACATAGGGTTGCCAACTATACTGTTTTGAACAGTATTATACTGTTTTTCACTAAATTATACTTTTTACTGTTGAACAAAAAAAAAGTATACAAAATACTGTTTTCAGCATCAAAATGCAGACACATTATTATGTGTTACACTTAGACGCTCACAAATTTGTTTTTATTTAGTCAGAGGGCGCTCACTGCTCAGTGCAGCGCAGCCACAAACAAATCACACTGAGTTTACAAACAAAGATTTTCTTGAAATGAGTAGTAGCCAAAAGTGGTGCCATAATTTATTAGTAAACATTTACAACAATTTAAAAACATAACTAAAATTGTCTCATATCTACTTTCTGTTCCTGCTACCTCGAGCATTTACTGAAAGAGTTTTTTCAGTAACGAATTCTAAGTGTCGGGATGACAGAAATAGAGCATCTATCAATTTAATAAAAAATGAGCTCCTCATTTATTTTAATTTCAGTTTTAATTGTGATGAGGCGTATGAAGTTTTTGAGTAAAAAATGATTGTAAATTAGTAAGTTGTGCGAGAAGCTCCAAAAAATATGTATTTAAAACAATAAATAAATAAAATACTGTTCGTTTTTCTAAAATACTGTTTAATTATCTTCATAGACCTGAAAATACTTTATTTCTTGAAAAAATAGTTGGCAACCCTAATTCCACACAAACACGAAAGTTGCGTTTAACACGTGGGTGGGGAAATGTCACCGAGACTCGCCGCTGAAACTAAACAACCACGCTGAAATTCAACAAAAATTTATTTGTTTTCATATTTACGATGGCTATCTATTTCGCATTTTGATTAAAAATATCTGATATCTTCGCTACTTAAAGAAGTTGGAGTTCTAACTTTTTTTTTGGCTAAATATACACTGAAAAAAAAATGTGCTAGGTATCAAAAGAAATTCCATCGCTTATAATTCCCATAGCATCTGACACATAACGGCGCATCGTATTTTCTCATGTGGGTAGAGCGACCCCATAACGTGGCACAGTCTGTACACCCCATGCTATCTACCCCGCAGTCCGCTTTATAGTTGGCTATATAATACAACGTTGTCGAGGCGCGCGGCCGGGCGTAGGTAGCTGTTATAGCGCTAGATACCGCGCGCCGCTACGACGTTATGTCGTGCGCCTGTGTGCTGCAAGCGCACACAAGCGCACGCTCTCGCCGCCCGCGACCCGCACCGCGGCCCGCGCCCCCCGGCGACCCGCGCTCCGCTCGACATGGCTGTGGCGCTGTGAGGCAATGCCGTTGCCGTGCCGCCGTCTATTTGGTCTCCACAATGCCATAGAAAGTCTCCGTTCGACTCGCCTCGCCGACCGAACTTTTCCTACCTCCTCGAGCGAGAGGTGCTATAACAACGTCGCCGCTCCGACGACTCGACTATGACTTCTCAGCGCATACAGTAGAATTCTTTATGGTTGTTATTTTGAATAAGCACTAACTCCTCGCCTCGGCGCTAGAACGAGCGGTACGGTTATAAAATGCCGCATATCCGAGACTAGCGATAAAATAAACGTCTGACGTTTCCAAGTTTCGAGCGGAGAGAACGAGCGACGCGCTGCGCATCAGAAAAAGAACTTTACGACAAGATTAGAAAGAGCGTGCGGAGCGGCAACGTCGCGCAGCCGCGTTCCAGAGGCACGGAGCGGCAACGCCGAGCGCCAACGTCATTTACTAAATTTATTTTCATGAGCGCCAGCGCTGGCGACGACACTGCTACATACATATAGCGCTCGCGGGCGCCGCGTGATACAACCTCACGCTAGATATTATCTAGCTATTTCTGCATATTGAAAACTCGTCGCGCTCGCTTATAATTTTCCTATAATGAACAGTAGGTGTAGAACTGTAGAGGTGTGCAGTAATCGCACTGTGTACTGTACAGTGAGGCGGCACGTTTTCCGCGGAGCGATAAAGGGGTGACGCAAAGTGATTATTTGCAGCGTTGCGATGAGTGGCCGCTGACTCAACGCAACGGCAGGCGACCGTCGCAACACTGACAGCGCTCGCAACCTAACCTACTAACCGATCATGCGTTGTTAGCTTTTATTGTGAATTCGTTCAGCACTCTGCAGCAACTTTTTGCTATAGAAATACTCGTATTAGTAATAAGTAGATTTATAATTCTCAACTCATAAAAACAATTAGCTATGACGCTTGGGCGGCTCATTAATTTAATATCTTAGATTCATGTTGGTTGGTAAAAATATAGGTAGCCTAGTAATTTTCATTAAACGTTACAATTTCTGTATAATGATGGTCGGTATACAGGCTAGTGTATCTAGGCAGGTTGTGCGAACGCGTGTGCCTCCTAATTATAGTGGCAGGTGCGGAGGCATCTGCCGCCTGGACTCGCCACTTACTAGTTTATTTTTTCAACGACTTAAGTATCGCCACGCACGGTGTTCACCGGTTTAATGCATTGCAGAATTTTGCGATGATCACTAACGAAAGTGGCAATGTATAAGAGGGTAATTCGATGGTCATGCGTTACTGCGGTAAAAGCCAACGCTTGCACGTCCGTCAGCACTGCAGCTGCTAAATGATAGCTTATTAATCAAGCTGAAAATGAAGATAAAGATACAATTAAAGACACTAGGTTTAGAGTAGGGACTACTCATTCCAACTCATAGATCTGAGGAGTTGTAATCATCTGTGATTTTATTGACGTTCTGTAGGGGCGAAATAATGCGTTGCGAGCTCCGGTAGAAGGGTCCGATGATCCCGGCGGGTGCAGAGTCCCTACCTGAGCCGCTAGGGGCTGCGCCCCGGCGCATTGTCGCTAAAAAAACTGAGTAGGGTCGGCGCACAATAGAGCCCAGACCACCCTACTACCAGGTACTATTGTGCGCGCCGTATGTTACTCTAGCGGGTCGGCGCTCTGATGGGAACATTCCATGCGCTTTATATTCAATATTAGATTTAAAGAAGATATTGTAGTTTGTTGTTGAAAGTCTACTATTGATAAGGCAGTTCAGTCTGTTTTGAGCAGGGATCTAGTTTAGGTCAGGGATTTTTCTTTGCAGCCTACAAGTTTTTGGATACTATGTTTCGCTATTGTTTTAGTATGACGGTGTGAGGATGATGTATATAGAGTCAAATCTATAAGTAAAACAGTTTAGTTTCCCTGAATAAAAGGACTGCAGTTCCCATTCCTGAAATCATAATTTTATTCTAAATTGATTTGAATACAGATGTAAACCTTTATTACTTTACGGACACTTGGATTTATAACAAGTTATTACTATTATTAGTACTATAACGCTTTCCATCAGTTTTCCGTAGAGTGCATAAAGCGTCTCAGCTTACGGTACTTGTGGTAGTTAGAGAGCGGCGCCGCGCGGCTCCGCCTGTCTGCTGCGCCCACGCGCTATTGTGTAGCGAACGAGTCTCCAACGCGCGCTTCACATCCGCGTCTACACCTACCTCGCCAGCCACGTTCATCCATGCATTACATTTTTCTCACTAGATTCCGACTTCTATTCTTTAATTTTTATCACCAGTCAACCCGTCAACTGAACTTAATACTGAAGTCTTTTTCATAAAAACGAAGATGTCTGAATTATAAAATGTCATTGTTCCGTCAGTGTCATTGCGAACGATTCGAATGTTTTCAGTGGAATGTTTGTTCTGGTACATATTTTAACTTAATTAATTGATACGTCATCATAAGTACTCGTAGTGGACGTATCGTCATTTGGAATGCAATTAGTAACCATGTTGTTTGTGTATTTGCAGGGCTCGGGTGGCGGGTGCGGCGCCAAGCGGCGCGCCGGCTCCCCGTGTGAGGGCGGCGGCAAAGTCGCGCGCTGGGAAGACTCGATTGCGCGGCTCGAGGCCGTGGCCGCCGGCGCAGGCGGCGGAGACTGCTGGCGATCCGAAGAGGAGGAGAGGCGCGCGTGCCGCCGGCGCTGGTGCGGTGGCTGGTGCGGTGCGCACGACACCATCCGTGCCGAGAACGGCAAATCCTACCTGGAGCTGGGCGGAGCGGCCGCACGCGCCTGTTGCGACGGCCGCGCGGCCGGCCGCTGCGCCTCGCGCCGCTGCTATCGCGAGAGGCGGTTCAAGATGATGAACCTATGCGCGCTGAAGTTAGGGCGCTTACGCCAAACGGCGGACCCATCGCTGCGGCGCTCGGTGCTCGTTTGCAACACGCTTCGCGGCATCGAGCGCGAGATGGAGCGCGAGAGTGCCGAAGAGGCACCTTTCGAGCCGGCGTGCGCAGCCGGCGGCGCCGCGCGCTGCGAGTTGTTGAGCGCTCGCGATCCGGCGGCCGGCCGCGCTACCCCTTTCCCCGCGCCGCCGCCGCCAGACCGCGACTCCGGCTACGGCGACGAGGAGCAGCGCACCATCGACTGGGGCTCCGTACTGAGCCTGTCGTCGAGGTCAGCGCTAGACCCCCCCGAAGATGCGTGGCCCGACGACTGGGGCTGGAGCGAGGACAGTTTCGTACGGCTGCTGGTGCCGACGAGTTAGTGCACGGCGCGCGGGCAGGACGCGCCCGCGCCCCCCTGAGCGCCTGTGATAGCGCGGGCCGCGCCGCGCGGTGAGGCGGGCCGCGCGGCCGGCTCGCGCGTGCGGCCGCGCGGTACTCTAGTCGGACGCGGCGCGCCGCGCGGCGTCTCGCGCGCCGACGCGACGCGACGCAACACGCAGTCAGTAGTTAGTATTATGTAATTGCAAACGGGAAGGTGCTAGCTTCGGACGTGACGCAGGACTTAAATGCGAGCCGAGTTATTTTTGATAGTTTTATTTTCTTTAAGTGAATTCCAAACCGAATGAAGAAGTGACTTAGCTAATGACGTTATTATCGTTTAAATTAAAACTCAGGTGTTTGAAATTTTGTTGAAATTATTATGTAATTAATTAGGTAAAATGACTATATTTATTTCGTTGACCAGAAGAAGAAGAAGAAAGTGACTATTTGAAAATTATTTCTGTCTTGATATTTTCATTGAATAATGTTTCTGAACAACGAGTATGACTTATTTCTATTATGGGTTATGTTGACTCGAGGAGATCTGTCGTGTGGAGCGCTCTCAGTGAGACTGTCCTGGATTCAGTTTAGATATAGCGACTCGTAAAGCTGGAGCAGCTCCACGGCGAGAGATGTCCGAGTGTGTCGTATTAATAGTAATGTGTGGACATGTGCCGTGTTGATACCGCGCCGATGCTGCGATGTGCCCTGCAGTGCGATGACAACGCGAACAATGATGAACAAATTGTAATAGCTAGTACCTTAGTACTTAACGTAACTGATGAACTTTCATGAGTTCCACATCCACCACGCAGCCGCGTGGTCCACTCGTAACTGGATGTCAATTAAACGAGCCTTACCAGCTGTGACTATGAAAGTTTCATGATTACAGGAATCGTGCATTTGAATAATTGGAATTTGTAATACATGACTGAACCGTGGCTGTAGGTACTTAAAATCACTCATATTTCGGAATTGAGATTTCTGTCCATTGGTTCGGATGCCTTCTAACGATCGGTGTTCCTCTATCACAGCCGTTAAGATCTTTTATTTAGACATAATCAAAATAACTGTATAACGTCTCATCGAATAGTTTATTTACTCTACTAACAGTGAACTGCAGTTCCTAATACGTAATTAAAACTAATTAGAACAATCTTTAATTTATTCGAAACACTACCTTCTAGTTTTGTACCAAACTATTATTGTTAGGAGGCAACCGAACATCAGATTAGGTTTTCGATAGAAACAGTTAGTTCGTTGATGGACTCTGTATGCATTGAGATTTGAAAAGTGTAAAAATCCAGTTGAATAATTATTGTAAAAATAGTCTGAAAGTTGAACAACCCGTCGTTTCTAAACAGAGACTGGTAACGAACATTGTCTTCGAAACCGAATGCCTGGACGGAATACTTGGCTTGATGATACGTTCTCTCATTAGTAACATCGGGTTGTGTGACACTGTGCCCTCGAGGCGGCGCCGGCGCAGGTTGGTGGTCGCGCGGAGCTGTGTAGTTGACTGTACCCTTTGTAACTGTTGCCCTCTGTGAAGATAACTTCGTAATTAAGCAATTGGTTTATTCTAATACTGTGTACTCAAGCCCGACCACCGTCCGCCCCCGCGGCCACTGCGCGAACCACGGAATTGTGACTGCATGGACCAAACATACCTAGCACGACTTTAATAGAGCAAAGTACAAATTTCAATAATAAGATGCATTAGTGCTCCGGCGCATGTTTGTCCACCGTTGTCAATTACTCAAATATTTGAATTGTGATTCGGTAGCTAATGAGAGAAAATTCTATGTTCTTAAATTTAGTGTACATATTATATACGGAGATGGGCATTATGGCGTGTGATTGCGCCCGTTGTAAATATATTATGTAAAGTAATAATTTTATTGATATCGATGTCGATTGTCGGGTAGCTCGTCACCGCTGGGCCCCGGGCCCCTGTGCCCCGGGCCCCCGCACGGGGCCCCGTGCCGCCGCCCTGTTGTATATTACGACCTCTATTCTGTCCAATACACTCAACAAGTACAGATTTACAAGTTACATAATTATGCATTATTAATATAATAAGATGTCACAAAATTTTATCGCCAGTACAGACCAATAATATACATGAACAACGTTTAGTTATAATTTTGGGTTCTAAACTCATAAGTGATGCACTGAGTAAGTGAATGATCAGCTCAATCTATTTTATTTTATGGGTTATTTCGCGTTAGATATTTTGTTGATGATGTCCGTATGGTTGGTTGTGATGGTTTACTTAAGTAAGTTAGCGACTCTCCGGCAAATTGCCCTGTTTCACTTGTACCTACCTACTACATTTTACTCTATATTTGTACTAACATTTTTGACACTGTTCTGTATTCCTGACACATGAGTGTATGACTTAATTATTTGAAAGTACTTAAACCTAATTAGTCAACTTTCAGTCACTTTCTTAAATATTTCAATTAGTGTTATATTTGTTTATGCTGGTGCGTCAGGAATACGAGACATTAAATGCTTGCAATATTTATGTAGGTACAGAAACTTCTTTATCCTGTCATTTTCATAAAATAACCGACTAATTCTTCCATGTCGGGTTGTCAGTGAAAGAATAATGATTGTATGTACTATTTGATTGTAAAATTTTGTAAAAACTATGTGGTGGGCCCTACCTTAAATTGTATTTAATACTCCTTAACTGTTATTGTTTGTGTTGCGTGCATGTCTCGCCGCCCGCGCGGTGGCGAGCGCACGTGCGGCCGCGGGTGCTACAGACGCACGTTCGAGCGACCCGCGGCAGCGCGGCCAGGCCACGCACTGTGTTGTGACCTCCAGCAATAATTATGATGACAGGTAGACTCCTTGTCATATCCGTCTTTACTCTGTTGTCGGACGTTTCAAAGAGACGTTCGCAACGTTTTCATACGTAACTTTACGACTACATTGTATAAGTGTATTTTCCTTAGTGTTTTTCATTGCCATTGGTTACCAAAAATGACAGGATTTTTATTGAAACTATTGTGAATATATTTTAGAAAGAATACTCTCGTTAGAAAATTGAGAAAATCATTTTGATGGGACTCGTGTTGCACATCGAATTGTTACGTCGTTCCTCATGTTGGGAGTGTCTCAAAGTCGTTTCTCGATTTGTCTAATGTAAGATATATAATTGTAATATATTATTGTTTAAGCCGTTGTATCGAAAATAACAAGAACAGGAATAATTTTGTGAAACAATGGCACAAAGAATGAACATAAATATTATATATATTATAGAAACAGAAATGTGGCTATAAAAGCAATTTTTATAATAAATATTTACTGTTGAAGAACCTCAGACTTTTATTCGTCTTTATTTTATACCCCAGTTCCAACAAAACAAAATACACAATGAATGACACATAATATGATTACCGACAAGAGTACAGTCAATATAGTTTCAACACTTTTAAACTACGAATAATAAAAGTCAAGAATTGTAACTCAAATTCAAAAGTAGCACCTTGCGACAGTCTACCGCGTTACAGCGGGAAGCATGGCTTAAAATGTAGACGGAAAAGCTATGGGTGTGCTACGCCTCTAAAACGCAGCGTCTACGAAGCGCTACGGGTTTGCTACGCAGCGTCTACGACATGCTACGGGGGTGCTACGCCACGAAAACGTAGCGTCTACAAAGCGCTACGGGGGTACTACGGCACGAAAACGTAGCGTCTACGAAGTGCTACGTCGAGCAACCGCAGCTTCTACGACGCTAAAACGAATTTTTAGCTCAGAATGTAACTTGGAAAATTATTATGGCTTTGTTGGATGATGAAAATAATTATTTACGTTTTACAAAGAATCATGACCACTTATCCATGATTTTGATGAATTCGGAAAGGGAAATACAATTCTTCTTAGGGTGCTTGTACAATGCGCATGTAACCCGCGCAAGTGCCTCAACATGCTCAAGCTACATGCGCCGTGTACAAGCACCCCGCTGGTAGTTTGATCAAGTAGCTTGCGCATGTTACTCGCGCGGGTAACCCGCACCTTTACTTGCGCGGGTTACATGCGCCGTGTACAAGCACCCTTACGTCCTGTTTTGATACTTAGCTCCCCTCGAAACTGAGCTAACCTCATTCTTAAATTCGTGAGAACATAAAACACCTGTTGTTCTTAAAATATTTAAAGCTACCAAAACACGTCTAACCTAGAAAGGAAATCACGGAAACGACTGCTGCAAAGATATTCCACAATAAAATAATATTCCACAACTATCACACAACGCCATCTAGTCCCAAGCTAAGCAGAGCTTGTGTTATGGCTAGACAACTGATAAACATACTTATATATTTCTAAATACATAAATATTATAGATAAATTACACCCAGACACAGAACAAATGATCGTGCTCATCACACAAACATTTGTCCTGGGTGCGGGAATCGAACCCACGACCTCCGGCATAGCAGTCAGGGTCACTAACCACTAGACCAACAGGCCAGTCAAGATTGTCTCGGGTTCGATCCCCGTACAGATAATTTTTTTTTATACGGTCTACAAGTAGCTGTTACTACTCTGGGTGTTTATTTGTGTGAGTTTCTGTTTTCTATAAATGCGAAACTTGTAAGTATGAATTGATGGATGTTCATTACTCTTTCACGAAAAACTACTGAACAGATTTGGATGAAATCTTGCACACAGATAGTTTATAAACTTGATTAGCACATGTGAAGCCACTGGCAACAGCTATACGAGTATATGCGTTAATACATGTCTTAGTACTCGTAGTTATAGGCAACCCGAGCGTATAAAATATATTAAATTAATTTTAAGGTTGTAAATATATTCCGTTCTAACTGAATGGATGCCAGGAGGTAACCATATAATTTATGAGGCGGAAAAGAAGTGTTGGTAGACCAGGGCAGATTGGTAGATGACATCTATATCGGAGTAAAACCTGGTTATGACTTGCCGAGGTTAGGAAAAAATGGCACAAAATTGAAGAGCTCTGTACTCGGCAATGCATGCAATCTATACTTATAATAAATCTGTAGAGAGGTCAATTCTGTACATGAAATATATTTCCAAAATAACTATTAGGGATCGATACTGATGCCAAAAATGCAATTAATAAAATTATTGTCTGTCTGTCTGTCTGTCTGTCTGTATAACCGTTATAGAAACATAAACTACTCGACGGATTTTGACGAAACTTGGTACAATTATTTTTCATACTCCTGCGCTGGTTATAGTATACTTTTCATCACGCTACAATCAATAGGAGCAGAGCAGTGAAGGGAAATGTTAGGAAAACGGGAGAAGTTACTCCATACACGCTAATCTTCGGAACTACTGGACGGATTTGATTGATTTTTTTTGTTGTATAGCTATAAGTCTTGGCAACATATAGGCTAGAATTTATCTTGGAAACTTGAACACCTTATGCAGAACTGCAATAGATCAGCTAAACTATAAGAGATACAAAAATAGCGCCATAGCAAAAAATAGTTCCGCGTGATGAGCATTTTCTGCTGAGAAAATAAAGAAGATATGGAACACCTGATGTGGAACTCCTAGAGCCCAGCTACACTATTACATATACAGTAATGACGTCTTAGCAAGAGTTGTTCAGCCTGATGAGCACTCCCTGTTGTCGTATAAAAACTGAAGATCTGGAACACCTGATGTGGAACTCCAAGAGCCCAGCTACACTATAACATATATGGGAATGACGTCTTAGCAAGAGTTGTTCAGCCTAATTAGCACTCTCTGTTGACGTATGAAAATTGAGATCTGGAACAACTGATGTGGAATTCCAAGAGCCCAGCTACACTATAACATATATATGAATAACATCTTAGCAAGCGTTGTTTAGTTTGATGGGCATTTCCTGTTGACTTACAAAAATGAAAGATCTGGAACGTCTGGAATCGTCATGCGCGTCCCGTTGTTTTCCTGTCCCCAGGCTCTATGAATTCGACATCAGACGTTTCAGATCTTCGATTTTGACGACCACATTGTCGCTGGCATAAGCAACAGGATCCGCGTACGAAGTCGCTGGCAGAAGCTAGTAGCTGAATAAGATTATAATGATTTCTTCAACAAATTACTTAACTCAAAATAGAACAACGTTACGCTTCAGTTGTTTTACTAATAAATACATAAAAATTGAGAAATATTTCTGTAAATATACCATGAAAACAATGTAAAATGAAAAACTCAAAATTAAAACTAATCCCAATAAAATGTGACGAAAGCATTTTGATTAAAAATGTTTTATAGTATTAACATATTGATATATAAGTTATTTCAGAAATAAATACTGTAATAATTTTTCATGAAACCTAATGAGGTATAAATCAAACATAGGATAATGGACACCCAAAAGATTGCAAGTCATCATTATCGGAGTTAAGCCTCTTCATTATATCGTGAAAATGTTTAACGAGAAAACGCTTTCAGCTGCAGTTTTCAGCAACAAGTAGAAAAGAATCGATTATCAACAGTTTTTACCTGTGCGAGGTTTAAACCGAGTAGCACGGCATTAACATGACGTGTTAAAAAGAAATAAGTATTTTTTTTTCTTATATTGGTACTATTAATGCTATTTTGTAACACTAGGGCCACATCAACGGGAAATACCGTTAATTGTCGCGCTAATGGACGTTTATCAGCATCATTATCATTAGCTTATAAATGTTCCCACTCCTGGGACACAGGCCATTATACACCACGCGGGCCCAGTGCGGGTTGGTGATGTCATGTCACACGTCTTCGAATTTTTGATTCTGAGACGTGATGGTTTTCTCACGATGCTTTCCTTCACCTTCACAAAATAGTGCGCCTGGCTGGGTTTGAACCCACGACCACAACTCGTAAGTCCGGTCCGGTATTAATGGGCCACCACTGCTCTGCACTGAAAATTGACAGGAAATGCCGTTAGTGTGGCTCAACTATACAGTTCATCCAACGAACTCATTTGTTTTAAAGTCAATGCAGATTCTATCTTCTGAACACTATAGTTCGAAATTCGAACACTATCTCGTTGAGAATTTTACGTGATTTAGCCCCTTACACAAGGCGACGCAAGACTCCGATACCTTACGACTTCGGTATCCAGATTATGGCAATTCGTAAGGTATCGGAGACTTGCGTCGCCTTGTGTACATATATACGAAGGGACTTACTCGTCTCACGTTTGGCGCAGTAGCTTAGCGATAGGCTGCTGCGTTGCATGTCGCTAGTTGGACTCACGCACGGAACATAATATTTGTATGTGTGTAGCCTACTGTTTGATCTGTTTCTGGCTACGCATATGAGTTCAAACATAATAATTATGTAAACGCAACCACGATACAAGCTTAAATTCATAGTGTGGGGGCTTTTACGCTGAGATAGACTTAGGTTCAGTATATGTACCTCGCGGGCATGCAGACGGCGAGTAAAGGGTGTCTCACCGTCCGATCATGGACAATGCCCGGGTCTTGTTTCACGCCTGACGAAGTCGTGGGACAGTCTTATCAGGTATTCGTGACCCTGGAACGTAAAGAGCTATTGAAGAACACCGTGGATTTAAGTACGAATGTGACAATCAAAATCTGGCTCCGTCCCGCCTTAAGTGGGAGGACTCATTTGATGATTTTACCACGAAAAAATAAAAGAATACCTATCAAGACCAAATTGCAAGGCATAAATAAAGGTCGCGGGCAAGTCGCGGGACCTTTTTCCTTACCGTGACCCCGGAACATAAAGGGCTATTGAAGGACACCGTGGATTTTAGTCAGTACAAGTCTGACAGTCCCTCCCGTCCTGCCCGGGGTGGGAGGACTCATTTGATGATTTTACCACGCTAAAAAAAATGGCATAAATAAAACAAAACTCAAGAAATAAAGTAAATTGTATTTAAAAAATATCTATATTAAAAATACTTAATTATACATGCATGGCACTGCGCACGACTGAGCACTTATCCCCTACTTTGAACCAACTAGCGCCATCTATTGACAATGTTCGGAAGTAACATGACATGTGTGAAAGGTATAGCGAGAGGACATTCAACTGTTTTTCCTTGTTTCTTGTTTCATTTCTTTGGTTGTGTGCCCATGGACATTGCTTGGACAGGGTGGAGAGTTCGTTTGTGTTTCCACATGTCTCCTGATCGTCTGCGGACAATTAATATCAGGTTTATTTTCTATACTAGCGCGGGACTTATTACCGTGACCCCGGAACATAAAGGGCTATTGAAGGACACCGTGGATTAGTCAGTACAAGTCTGACAGTCCCTCCCGCCCTGCCTTGTGTTCAGGACTCATTTGATGATTTTGAAAAAAGTTGTAAAAAAATATGACGAAAGGTTGAATGGATGGATGTTTATTGAGGAATCATGTCAGAATGGCTAAACTGCTCTGGTAAATACGACGATTCACGGCACGGACGGACGACACGCTGCGTGTTGCGGGTTCGATTACCGCACGGGACAAATATTTGCATGATGTAGATACAAGTAGTTGTTTCGAGTCTCGGTGTGTGGAATTTAAATGTTAATAAACGCAACCATGATACAGGAAGTCTAGGTTGAGGCTCAGATAAAAAAAATAGGAGGGTTGAGGTAACCTTTTATTAAAAAAATTAATAAAGATAACTTTGTGATCTGTCATCATGTGTTTACAGAAACATTATTTTTCAAAACAACACACCGTCGTTGCTGCCACAAAGAGAACAACGAAGAACAATAAGGGAACTGTAGGTCATACAAATATTAGTTCCAAGCGTGGATTGAACCCGCAACCCGTAGCACAGAAAATGAAGCGCTCAGCTGTCGCGCTTCGCTTGAAAGCATTCACAGTGCTTGGCTTGCATTGCGCGGTAGGCCGATATCCTGCCGGGGTCGCGGGACTGTTTAACCAGGAACAGGGTTTTTTTTTAACGTGGTAAAATAATCAAATGAGTCCTCCCACCCCGGGCAGGGCGGGAGCGACTGTCAGACTTGTACTGACTAAAATCCACGGTGTCATTCAATAGCAACTTTATGTTCCGGGGTCACGGTGATGGAATGAGTCCCGCGACCAAATGATGGAATACCGTGGATTTAATAGTTGCAATTACTACCCACACGAACTTTCTTTTAGGAAAATAGTTAATGGTATTTTTTTATACTTCAATATTTTCAAATGATCTTACGTGAAGTTTCATAATAATCTACCATTTGTACCCTTACTTTTTCCCTTACCCAGCACCTAAACATTTGCAAAGGCACGGAAGGTGCGCATACGCACAAAGGGCCTCGCTATAGTTTTTGTAAGACCCAAAATGCAGGTAGAAAGAGTACAATATACAACTGATTTGGGTTGCTTGGAAGATAAGCATTGAGGTACCTAAGTCCCTTTGCACATTCTTTGCTTACCCTGTAATAGCTTTAGCGTGAAGCATAGAAATACGGGTAGTTGTTATGTTAATGACGTCACAGTGTATTTTGTAGTTTATTTGTAGTTAGGAGAGATTTTTATTTAAAGAAAAAGGGAGATTCCGAATAAAGGCTTTTATATAAATTCCCGTTCTCATTATTACTTGGTGATACCTATATTATGTAGAAAGCCTAAATATTACTGCATTATTTGAAAATTCAAACGGCAAATACCATATTTGTTGTTTGGTAGCCCCGTAAATATTTATTTTATATTTTGTTGTTATATTGGCAACAGAAAGATATCATTTGTGAAAATTTCAACTGTCACTCCCACGGTTCATGATATACAGCCTGGTAACGGACACACAGGGTCCCGATTTACTCTTTGGCTACGGAACCCTTTTTATTTTGGCTGGGAAAATCCTCACTGATACCCTCCGACTGGGGCGAGCGGAGGGTTATGTCGGATTCAAACCTACTAAAAACCCACTATTCCTTCTTGTACTATTGGTCGGGGGCCCGGGATATATGAAACATTCGCGAGCATCCCAACTGGTATCGGCCCGCTATTCACGGCAGACCTATCTCCAAGTGCAATGTGTTCATCGCACGTTCTCCTTGAAGCGCACCTCCTGTTGGCTGGTCGGGCGACGATTATGGCTACGGAACCCTAAAAATCACCCAGTGCTGAGCTGAGTGTTGAAAATCCAAATGTACCTAGTTAATGTGCATAGGTACACCATGATGCACATTTTCCCAAAGTTTTCGGCAGGGGCAGATGATAGTATGTACAGTAAGCTTTAGAGAAACCTTACCTCCTTTGTTAGTCGCATCACTACCAAAGAGGGTGAGACTTCTCTGGAGCTGTACATATATTCCAATGAATTCAACCTTACCTGAAAGCAGTTCCACAGATGTCGCACTCATGGGGTTTCTCACCAGTGTGGATGAGGGTGTGGACAGTACGAGCGTAGGGTCTTCTGAAGGCAGCACCGCAAATATCGCAGCGGTAAGGTCTATAAGTAGACACGAGGTTACAGTGACCGTGGTATAGCAAGGTACATGCTATTCTCTATAAAACAATCGCAACGCTGGACTCTACAACGAGCTCATCATCGAGACAGCCTGGAGATCGACCGAAAGATTTGACAGATTAAAACGATGCTGTTTTTTAGGGAATACCCTTCGATCATTCATAACAGCGGGCAACCGATGGATGCAAGTGGCGAAATATCGTTCAGCGTGGGGTCTAAGGGGAAGACCTATGTTCAGCAGTGGACGTCTTCCGGCTGATGATGATGATGATGATGATTCATTCAACTAGATACACAATCTAGTTGTTAAAGAATCAATACATAATGTTGTTATACATTGGTAGTTGTTAAGGTGCGTACAGACTATATAACATAACATGTTTTATAACATTGTTATGTTATGTTTCAGATGATGTGGACACAAAATGTTATATTACATTGCTATATAACATGTTTCAGATAATGTGGAAACAGAATGTTATATAACATTGTTACATAGTCTGTACGCACATTTATGAATGATCGAAGGGAGTGTTACTATTTCGCTTGTGTTACTATTAGTAGCTTAGTGAATACCAAACTTTAGATCTAGGTTGCGTGAGCGCTGCGACAACGCTGTCACGGCATCGAAACTGCAGACTACATCACAAATGTTGATAAATAACTATACAAGTTTAAAAACGTTTATACTGAACTGAAAATCATCATTTATTTTGTTGACCAAAATAGCGTAATTGTCTGTATTGAATGAATACTGCAACTGTGTGATTATTACCGTATTCACAATACAAGATTTCGTAGAACTCATAATGCGCAAATTAACGTTTCGCTGATATGTACTTAAATCGATGTAATATTTATAGCAAGAATACATAATATTGGTGATACGGATTTACTACAATACCTATTTGATGAAATCACTGCTAACTTCCGACCGATAAATTATTTTATTATTTATCGACAATTAAAATGGGTCGAAATTAAATCAAAGTCAATTTATAGAAGTCGGTAAAAAAGGTAATTTTTACTATGGATAGCACTTTCATATTTCGAATACGACATCGCTAGCGCCATCTATCGACAACTATGTTAGTTATATAGCTATGACAGCGTTATGAAGAAAGGAGCATTAGCAGAAGTGTACCTGTGTATTTATATTATATTTTTTAACTTGTTTACTCAATGATATATACAAGCTACATAAGATTTAATGATAGTCTTTCTCAATAATGTTGGGGTCGGTTTTCAAGCTAACCTCCGCAATCTTACTAGGATTGAGCACAAAAATACCATAGACAGAATGAACTAAGATCCGATACAAATGTCAAAGGAACGGTGTGAGAGAGACAAGCTAACCCCGCGTGGTGTATATGTTCTTTCTCAGGGTCTAAAGATTGTCTGTGCCAAATTTCATCAAAATCGGTTGAGAGGTTTAAGCGGCAAAGCGTAACAGACAGACAGACAGACAGAGTTACTTTCGCATTTATTATTAGTTTGGATTTGGATGGTCAATTGCATGTAAGTAGTGCTCAGTCCATTGTCTATGATATTTACACTCACAAGACTTTTTTACGGTTGATAAGATTAAATTATTAAAACAATCAAAATATTTAAGGTTACGTGCTATAGTGTGCGCCACGAATGAAGGCCTGCGGAAAATTTGTGGTAAGTACTACATTTTTTTTTATTTTGCAATTCGATGAATTCAATGAATGACATAGACACTAGCGCCGCCTTCAGTCGTGGCGCGGATTTAGTGATAGCAATTTCAAATCAAGACTGCCAGAAGTTAGTAAAAAGTGAATAAAACAGTGTCTGAATGCAAAACAAAAGGATTGTACGATAACCTTTGGTCTGTGTGAATGCGTGCGTGCTCACGCAAGCGTGCGGCCGCAGTGAACGTCTTAGGGCACGCTGTACACGCGAAGGGTTTTTCGCCAGTGTGGGTCCTACGGTGGTCGTCACGCTCCACCTGCCACCGACACCATTCCACATACATTATTATCACAGGGCCGTCTTCATTGGAGGCCCTGGGCATTTAGGGCTATGAGGCAAGGCCCAATAGTTTTAGTACCCATGGCCACCTTTCTGTTGGGTAAAAGGGTCCAAGTGGATAGAATTTGTTAGCATACGCCTTGGATGCGTCAGGATTTTTTTGATCACATAGTTAAAAATATACGCAGATAGTTTAAGCTGAAAAACCTAGCGATGTGGGCTAATAATAAAAATATCTAAAATTTTAGAGCCCCCTAGGATTATTTAAGTATTTTTAAGGCCCTTTTGTTATGATTTCTACAGAAACTTCGGGCCTCTAAGGACTGTGGGGCCCTGGGCATATGTCCAGACTGCCCAATGGTAAAGATGACCCTGCTTATTATACAGAAAAAAGTACTGGGAACTATCTGCGTCCATCCTATAGTAAATAGCGCGTGCAATGAGCGTTTTTGCGATTACGTACCGAGTATTTGTGTGGTTTTACTCACACTTGGCATTGTTTGTTATTAACCGTCTTGTAATCAATTCGAAGAAATATACCTACGTGTAATATGTATGTTGATAGGTACTTTTTTAGTGTGTAAATATTTGTGAACTGTCTTTAACTATAAATCTTAGTCATTCAATAATATTGTAAAGCTTTCTGCTTTCTTATAACTTTGATAAAGTCAAATCAATGTCAGAATCTACTACAACGTTCCTACATAATGACAAATACTCAAAACTAGGTACTGTACTGATATAATTAGTTTTTGTCATACCCGAAAAATAAGATATTTTTGCTGTAAACACGTCCTCTTTTTCTCAAAGAGTAAGTAAGAGTAAAAAGCAATCTACAATTAAAATTGTCAGTCTTATAGAACTATCGGTTACAAAACAGGTGAACTACCTTGACTTTGAACGCCTTGGGGCAAAGGTCGCAAGGATAAGGCCTTTCCCCCGTATGCATTCGCATATGGATGGCCAGGTGACCAGACTGGTTGAAGCGACGACCACAGACCCTGCATGGGTAACCCTGGAACAAGGAAAAATGAGTCACTTTTGAAGATTTTTGTAGAGTTTTCCTCTCTTCTTCAAGTTTAAGCCACCCAGAGGCTGAGTAAAGCCGGAAACACATTATAAACACCCGACGCCACCCGACGAAACGTGATGCGTGTTGGGTCAAATCAAATGTATTGTTTTCTATGACCAGAATCACACTATGAACACCCGACGCGACGACACGCGCTCACTGCACATCGGGTGTCGACACGTTGCGTCGCGTGGCGTGTTAAATAATGTGTTTCCGGCTTAAAGGTCTCTTAGAAATCTTCTTTTGTTGTATTTGAATTCTTGTCATTTTGCCATTAGGTATGGATGCTATAGATTTTAAGGTGACAGTACGTCTAGGCAGACGATGAATTAAGACCAGCATGTTGAGTAGGGATCAATTTTTTTCAACTAAAGGGGTACTTATCCTCGCTTACTTCACTTAGTATTATCACTGTGTCTTTTATTTAAAATCAAAACAAATGAGAATCAGTTTTCCTATTCCGTGAAATGCATAGAGAAGGTATTATAATAATTATGAATGCTCGTAGAAAAGAAATTCCTACGCCATTGCGTGACCCTTTCTGAGAAAGTCTAAAGGGCGTGACGATAGTGTGGTCCCCTTACGGGACTATACTCCCCTAAGAGTACAGATATCACTTGATTTTATTTAAAAAACACATATTTATTTTTCTTGAAAATTCCGAATTTTAAGTACATACAGACGCCAGTAAGTAGTTACATCAACCTTCCCTAAATCTGTCAAATTTTAAAAGATTTTCAACCATATCCCAGGTTAATGTTCGATTGGTAAAATTTTACAGATTCTGGTTGGTTGACTTGCTAGGGTCTGTACATAGATAGATGCTCTATTTTTTTTCTCACATCTGTTTTGCGAAACTTCCAAATTTTATGTACCTATTATACAAATTATTACTTTTTCTTTATAAATGAATTGACAGACTATCAATTCCCCTAGCTCCTTGTCTACCGGGGTCTCGTGACCCCGGAACATAAAGGGCTATTGAAGGACACCGTGGATTTTAGTCAGTACGAGTCTGACAGTCCCTGCCGCCCTGCCCGGGGTGGGAGGACTCATTTGATGATTTTACCACGCTAAAAAAAAAGCTCCTTGTCTATCTTGTCTACACGTGTAGGCAAGGAGGTAGCGAGGAAGCAAGGAGCACGTGCGAACGTAGGTGTGTCAAGAAATACCATATAATTACATTAGTGACACATTTCACCCATTTGGACTTGTGCGTGGGCTTTCAAATTAAATGCTATTGATCTATTCTTGAAACAAGATGTCTTATATCCTTGCTTTCTTACCTTTCCCAAATGAAGGTAAGTACCTATACCACATTGGCATCCGTTGTACTCAAAACGGTGAAAGAAAACATCGTGAGGAAACCGGCATGTCCTAGAACCAAAAATTCGAAGACATGACATCTACGGTCTACCAACACGCACTGGGCCCGCGTGGTGGATTATGGCCCACTCCCTCTCACAGAGAGGAGGCCGTGTCCCAGCAGTGGGAACATTATAGGCTGATGATGATCCGTTGTTAATTAAAGCACCTGGGCTAATAGTCCCCCTTAACTGTTCCACATACGGCTCCTATTTCGCAGTTGCTAGGTGCCTAGCATTGAATGGATTTTTAAGTTTGGTACACACAGATAGTTTATATCCTGGATTAACACATGGTTAATTTTTATCCCGATTTTAAGCTCCTGTGGGATAATTTCCGAGTTTCAGCGGGGCGAAGGTGCTGACAACAGCTGCAGTATCAACATACACTAACAGACATTTTATTAATGTCCGGCACTAACACAATAACAATGTAGTAAGTTTCTATGCTAAAACCAGCCAGTAAGTATTAAATTGTGTAACGTACAGGCTTAGTAACTTTGTGCATTTTCTTGTGCGTGTGGAGCGCGCACATGCTGCCCAGCACTTTGTCGCATTCCTCGCATACGTAGGCCATCAGTGGAGCGCCCGGGGGTCTGTCCTCTCCCCGTTTGTGACGGTACAGCTCCCTGGGAAAAACATTATTTATTTAGAGAGTGACCATAGGAATTGGCTTGAGCCGGTTAAAAAAATGTGGCTGTGACTTTTTCGCTTTTATTCTGTGGACATAAAACGATCTCTAACCGTTGAGCCGATACTGTGTTGACAATGTGGTAGTGGTTACTACTCGTAAGTGTGATAATTTCATACTTTTCTCGAAACAAAGAGTGAAAAGTCAAAAATATATTTTTTTTGAAAAATCTTAGAAATGCGGTAAGAAATTATGTCAAAAATATGATAAATAAACATAAACTATTTCGAATAACCCATATTTTAAATAAGTATTTACCAATTTGTTACTAAGTAAGAATTTCAATAAAATAAGCGTTGTGTAGATATGTGCGCCTACTAGCGCCATCTATCGAACGATCACAAAGGCTTTCTTTGTTTTCGAATTCAAGGAGCAACTAAACATCTACAAACAAATGTTGGAAATAATGGCGTTTCTATAATTCCTTCCATTATTTTCTGTCCATTTTCACCAACACTACAGGGCCACTTAAATGAACCCCTTATTTATAATTCCAATGATTGAATTTCAACTCTCGGAACTAACCTTAGGGTTGAAAATATAACATGGTGCTTTTATTTAGGTATTAATATATGAATGTTTCTTTGTTGAAAGTGCCTCCGCTGCCGGCTACCAAAAATATCACTATTGGGAACCGGCTTTAATACTGCCGGCAGCCGCGATTTAAACTTCTGGGCAGAAAAACCACCCAGAAGTTCTGGGTGGTTATTCTAGGCAAAAGTGGTTAGCCTAGGCAAAACTAGTTAGCCTAGGCAAAACTAGTTATCCTAGGCAAAACTAGTTAGCCTAGGCAAAACTAGTTTGTCCTCAAAACGGTATTTACAGGCGCCGGCAATCTATTCAGCAACCGGCGCCAGCAGCCTATTCGGCAACCGACACCGGCAGCGGAGGCACTCCCTTTTTTGTTAGTGAACACTGACATAAGGATTTCCTACCTGGCTGTAGCGAAGAGTTGGTTGCAGGAGCCACAGTTCCACATCTTGCTGTTACCGTTGTTTGTGTACGTTCGCCGAGCGTTCCTAGGGGGCGGAGGCTTGTGACACCCCAAGGAATGGACCTTCAGCTCTTCAGTGGATGCGTACTGCTTCCCACAGACTTCACAAGAATAACAGACTTCAGGGCCGTTAGAAATGATCGTATCTGTGATGCAGTTGTCCTATAAATTGTACAATTTGTGTTTGACTTGTTGATCAAATTCCTGGATATGATTTATGTTAATAAAAAAAGAGGCAAAGTATTCAAAAATGGGACGTCTGGAAGTGAATTCCGCGCCTTTTTTCTTCGAACACGAACGCATGGTTCTCTTGACCCATAGACAATAAACATTTAAATCAAGAATTTACATAAAAGCATTAAGTATTTAAAACTTGTTTCTTTTGCTTTTAGTACACTTTTTTTTTGTGAATAGGCTTCTCGCAGGTCTAACTAGAGAAGGGGTTGTGAACTGATTAACCGGCAACCCTGTGGTGTGCCTTTTTATGGCCTCCAGCCAGGGGCTTACAACCTCAGAAACGACCTGCTCGTCGCTGGAAGAATAAAGCAAGGGACAGGCTAGATCTGAATGATGTTTGAGTACACGTAGTTAAATTAAAGTGAGGTTAGATTTATTTTCGACGTACATTCTGATCCTCATAGTAAATGTTTCGGTCTTCAATGAAGCAGGTCAATCGGTGCTTGTCTAAGGCGTCACCGTCGGCGAACAGTCCGTTACAGAAGTCACAGACGTACATGGTGAGCAGCTTGCGAGATGTGACGCTACCTTTACCATCAGAGGTGATGCAGCATAATTGTTCTGGAAAAGTTAAAAGTCTTTAAGGACACTCAACATATCTCTAATTTTTGGTAAAATGTGGGCTTGCGACATTTAGACCAAAATTGGCCATAATTCTGTCGAAGAAGACCAGAATAAAAAAATGCAGAGAATTTTCTAAATAAAAAATAGAGATGTAATTAACAGATCATCATCTTAAAACCCATCCATATCCTTTATTTTGGAGTGTAAATTTGACATTGCAATAATAAAAGGACGGGCACAACGACCTTCTTTTTTTAGCAACGTACAACGTACGTAAATCCTTTATTATTAAAATAAAACAATACGTAATATAATCCCTGTTGACTTTACCCGTGGGCTCAACTTCCAGAGCGGTTGATAACACACGCTCGCACATTCGGCATACGAGCCACTCGGTCTCGAAGTTTTCGTTACTGTGGGTTGGTTCTGGAATAGAAGGGATTTTAATAACTCCAGGAGGCCATGGTTTAAGACATCATGGTACGTAGAGAGAAATTCCAGTGTGGGAAGAGTCAAAGCTATAGGTACAAGTCGTCTAGCGCCACTTCGTTCCGGTAAGCGTCAAGGACTGTAAGACAAGGTACTTGACAACCACAATAAAATTGACCCCAACAGGCTAAGGAAATGATCATTTACTGCGAAGTGTTTAGTGCAACGCATGCTGAACTGGACCTCTTTCAAGTTAGTGATACGAATAAAAAAAGGAAATGAATAATGAGATGACGAGTGATCAATATGAAATTATGTATGGCAGTCGAAAAATTGTGCTCCAATCCAAAAAGAAGAATGATGATGATTTTGCTGAATGATTTTCTTTGGCTGGGCCAGGGCCGGATTAACCATCTCGGGGCCCCTAGGCACAGCTCGTTACGGGCCCTCCCTTTTTCATACCACAACAACGCAATTTGTCAATAATAGACCCTGATACCATTTTGCCCTGTCAATAATACCTTCGCGTACTTACAAAGTAATTAATGTCATAGTCGCGACACCCGTCGCCCTCTCGCTTAGACCAAAATCGTGATCGTTAAGCAGATAGGTGTAATACAAACCTGGTACATTCCTCGTTTCGACTTTAGCATTAACAGTGGCAGGTAGTAACGTGCTTTCAGGCTGATCGATAGAATTGTCGGAAGTGTGGAGCGATATAGTGTGGTCAAGAAGATCTGCTTCGGTCGTAAATATCTCATGACAGATCACGCAAGAATATAGAGCCAGCAGGTCCGGCCCGGTGCTTTCACTTGTCTGGAAATGTTAAAAAAATGGATTTTTTTTTTTTACTGGTTTCATTTCGAGTTGACTTTGTTAAAGTATCTACCAATTACCTAGTCTAACTAATATCTAATACTTCTACAAAAACATTTTTGAACAAAACCTTCGGTATTCCTGAAGTGTCCTGAAGAGGCAATAAGAATTGGTTAACAGTGTTTTCATCAAGCAGAGTTGGTTCATAGTTAAATAAGTTGTCCGACTGTATAATGTAAAGTTCTGTGTTTTGTTCCGTGTTTGAATTTTCTTGAAAGAAGGATGGATTTTCCACACTAAAAAATCTTCCAGAATCGTTTGAATGGAAAGATATTTGACTTTCTACTGTATTTAAATTTGCAGTAACGTCTGGTGGAGTTTTGTTAACATCAATTACGGTTTTATTAGACTCTGTAGGATCGTTAGTGAAAAGTAAATCGTCTGGATCATAAGTTTCAGATAGTTCTTTGTATGGGTAATCAGGTGGGTCAAACATCATGTTTGAGGCTGAAACAATTACAGGTAATTGTTGGATTAATTTCATACATCATTAAAATAACACATACGTGATAGTTTTGGGAAATCTTTCAAATCAACAGGTTCGAACTTGGAACCTGTATTTTCTAACAATTCCTGTTGCGCATCGTTTCTGGCGCCTTCTGTATATTTACTTCAACATAACGTTATTTTTTTAGATATGGCAGCTCTACGAACAAGTTGTCAGTTTTTTGACATTGTCAATGTCATCCACCGGCTGTCAGTGATGTCATTTGGTGCTTTTTGGTTGCTTTTGCTTTGCTATTCAGTTTGTTTACGGACGCTCAGTGCACACAATTTACGAATAACATTTGGAAGATAAAATAGAGATAAAGATGAAAGCAGAAACCGCGCCGCCTTCTGATAAACCTAAAATACCGTTGCCGACCCTTTCTCAAATTAATGCCGACAGAATTACTCAGGTAAGTTAGGTTATCCATTTCATAACATTGGTTAATTTTATATGAAAAGCGCCTGTTATATGCTCTGTATCTGTACCAAAACTCTTTTCGCATGAATATCTAGGAAATATGTTACAGACAGACATTTTTAATAGAAACTAACTGATAGCAAGGAACCAGAATTATGTGGTAAAAAGAAACATGAACAGCAGATGCTAATAAAACACAGAATTCTTACTAAACCTCACATGCCTGTATCCGCATTATTGTGTCGGCCCACTGTCTATCGCTAATAACCTATAAAAAGTTTCGTCACTGGTAACAAAGTTAACTCTAATATGTACTAAGTATTTACATGTTTAGGTTATGCTCTCTTCCCTAATAATTATGTTTATCTTAACTTTGCCAAAAAAGACTTCTTACTTTATACAAAAAAAAAATATAAAAAAAAAAATAGTCTCATTTAAATTATTACTTTGTTTTTGTTGTAACTGAAGTATTTTATCAGTACAACTATGATATCATTCGTTTTAAATTGTGTAATTGCACCAAAACTTTAGATTGAGTGCCTCTAATGGTTCATGTTGGATCTAGGTGGTTCTTATTGTCAAAACAGTTGCTTTTTTACTTGATCTGTATTTTATATAATAATAATAATGAATATCCACTGACCAAGCTACATTTGTGACACCCCAATGGATAGTGGATTTTTATACAAGAGATAATATTAGTGCAGTACTTTAATGTGTAGACACAGGTTTTCTTTACATTAATTTATTACCAATATCTGATGCCATGAGCATTTAACACAGGTAGGAAGAGACCCCAAAAACTTCCTGACTCATAGCTTATACTAAGATATCCATATTTGATGGGACCCTCTTTGAGGGCCAAAGCCTAATGAGACTAACAAGCTACCATGACCCAGAATGTAAAGGGCTATTGAAAGACACTTTGAATTTTAGTCTGTACAAGTCTGACAGTCCCTCCTGCCCTGCACTGGGTGACAGGACACATTTGATGATTTTACCATGCTAAAAAAAAGAGGTATCCCTATTCCAAACGATACAATAACAGACAAAAACCATAAAAATCTCTAAAAATAAAAAATAAACACATACAATAAAATCTGCCACACACAATACAAATTCGTCAACTTTTTTATTTCAAGTGTTATATTTATTGAGGAAAATCGTTGTTATAATATTACTGCTGTACCTATGCATATGTTTAAAATTTAATTATTTCATGTGAAATGAAAACTATAACATCAAAGTATCATTATTGGTGGAGAGCTAAGTACAACAGTAACAAGTAAACAATAGCAATAAATATAATTTTGGTTTATAAACATAAAAACCAAGTGTGTGTTTGCCATTAGCAGAGAAATGCATTATTTTTAGTGAAATCTGAAGTATGTTTTTACAGACTGTTGACCAGTATCACTAGCCCATTTATGATCCAATATAAATCCAACATGAAAATCATTTTAAATACTAAAGTAACATCTAGGCAGTCATGTTCCTACAAAATTTTAGTATCCAAGGAGCCTACTGGTCTTACATTATGAATAAAGCTCATTAAAGAAAATCTATGCAACTATCCACATGGAATTGTTAAACAAATCAACATGGTTGAATTGTCCACAGCTCGCCAATCAGTACTGGTCACCACAAACAAAGGAGAGCCACCTACCTTATGATGCTTCTATTGTGGAATCTATCTACCAAGCAGAAATACTTGGATCCCAGTAAGTAACTTCAAATACTTCAAATTCCACCACAACTATAAGTTATACAACCACTACTTGAATCTCAGCCTAACTGATTTAAACAAATGAACAATTTAGGGGTCATCAGCCTTATAGAGTGGGTGCAATGACCTAATTTTTTTTTCGCAAAACACCAGTTATTTTTTGAATGTGGTGCAGTGTTTCCATATTTTATTATTGCATGTGAAATTAATTTGTGTAAATCATTGTTTTAATATTTTGTGATTGCAAAAATATTAATTTAGTTAAAACTATTAATTAATTAGTTTTATATTTGAAGAAGTTTTATAGTGAGTAAGAATTACTATGGTAAGTGCAAGTAGTTTGTATTAGAACTTGTAATAGAATTACAGGTATGATAAAAAATATAGTTTATAATTTTTTCAAAGTATGATATTTTGCTTAGGGTAGGCAGAAATCTTTATAAAAAATAGATTTTGTGTTAAACTTCTCTTAAATGGAAGTTTTGGTATTAAACCCACTTCTTATGAGCCTAAGAATATTTTTTCTTTAACTTATTGTCTGTTATTGCCATAAAAGTAACTAGCAAGAAAAATAAGGAATTTCTATTATAATTTCTTACTAATTTAATAAAAATTATATTCTCGTTTTTTCCAGTTTCTCAGTACGACGGATCATGATGCTGGAGTTCTCCCAGTACCTGGAGAACTATCTATGGCCGCACTACACGGCGGGCGAGGCGTCGCAGGCGCACATGATGTCCATCATCGTTATGATCAACGAGAAGTTCCGGGAAAGAGTGCCGGCTTGGCAGGTGAGTTGGTCAGAGAGTAAACTATGTTAAGCGAATAGAAGCGTCGGCAGACGATCTCCGGCCACCGAATGCGCGGGCATGCGGGCGGCGAGTAATGGGCGACTCGCTGTCCAACCATGGACCATGCCCGGGTCGACGGCGCGTTGTGTTCCACGCGCGCCTCAAAGAGTGTCAGCATGATGACGGGGGTCCTCTAGAGGACCAAAGCCTGCCGGGGTCGCGGGACTTATTTCATTACCGTGACCCTGGAAGGTAAAGGGCTATTGAAGGACACCGTGGATTTTATTCAGTACAAGTCTGACAGTCCCTCCTGATGTGCCCGGGGTGAGAGGACTCATTTGATGATTTTACTATGATAAAAAAAGTGTTTTAGAGGCAAATGGCCGGTTATCCTTCCGTCTGGTGGTCTATCTATTAAAAATCGACCTAAAACGTTTGTCGATGCGGGCTAAGAAGTTTCTACTCACTTTCCGTTTATCACCAGTAGTTAATAAAAACAAACCCATTACATTTCAGGCATTCCTGAAGAAACCAGACCACTTCCCAGCATTCTTCGAGCAAGTACTTCGCGCGAGTGTCGAGGATGATCGCTCGAGAAGCAACATGCGAGAACAGACTGCACTGTTGCTCTTCCTGAACCATTGCTTTGGCAGTATGGAGGTGCAGTTGTGCAGGGACCAGGTGAAGCGCCTTGTGTCGCTTAGTATGTGGATCAGTTTGCAGGAAGGTACGTGTATTAGAATACCTACATAACATTAATTCTTTGCGTGTCGATGAAGGGCGCTTTCACGGTAGACGATGTCGGTAACGACACAATATGGACATATCGTCCGCTCTCACTCATTTTCTCTAGAAATTAGTGAAAACTACCGATGTCTTGTCTTCGTTACCGTTATCGCCTGATGTGAAAGCGCACTTTGTCGGGTCTTACCAAATTCGTCTTGCAGAGTGATCTCTAAATCTCGTCTTTGTTATACTGTATACATACCATCATGCCTGTAATCTCCGAATGGCTAGGCAGAAATGCAAGTGAGTGAACACCCACATTTAGCCAGTTAAGTTTTATAAAAAGGAGTAAATGATACTGTGACCTCTGATAGGGGAAAGTGGAAGAAGAAAACGTGTTACGCCGACCCAAGTAAAATGGGATAAGGGCATGAGGAAGATGATGGAGTCTTATATAATAGGGGGTGCATGAGCGTAATGTTACAAACCAGACACGAATACAGACTTGGTCCCTGCCACTGAGTCATTTCTGCTGGCTAAACTCTGTTCAGTAACACTGCTCTACGTGGGAATCGGACCCAGGATACAGACACGCAAGCAGCACCCATTTGCTCAGCAACCGTGCCGGAAATTAACCGTTGTAAATGCCATTCAATGGGGATGGCAACTGGGGAACTAATGGCGCTAGCATAGTTAGTTCCCATCATCGTCAATGGTTCAAATCTTATAGGTACTTCAAAATAGTACTACCTCATTGGTAGGATTACGACTTAGCTATGGTGGCGCCATCTACAATTAGCTTTGACCGGCCTTCCTCATTGAAAAATTCAACAAGTGATAATGATTTTTGAAGACTTGACTTAGGCCTCTATTACAGAATTTCATTCAATACTCACTTGATTGGTTGAAACTAGTTTTATGCAACACTTGAGTTTTGAGGTGCGTTCTGTAATACGAGCCTAAGAATCTTTATCACAGTAAATAATACTTTTTAAGAACTCCTGTATAATTTTGTATTTGTCGCTTACGCTCGGCAGGAATTGGTCAGTCTTTATTAGAGGTCAAAGAAAAACTCCTTTCAACGTGTTGTTTTGTCATTAGGTCGCAGAAATCAAGAATTCAAAAATGTTCCAAAATGGCGGAAGTACTGGCGAGCTATACAGAAGAAGGATAAACCTGAGCTGTTAGAGAAACTGAGCTGGGAGCGACTGTACCTGCAGAGGCTGATGATCAAGTTCATGGGCATTCTTGAGAGCATACCAGAGACGGGAGACGTTGATTCTCATGCTGTGAGGTAAGTGTATCATTCAAATAATTATTTTAAAAATAAATACACACTAGGGTTGAAGCCAGACGAACGTAATTTTTTTTATTTGAGTCTCGTAATTTCGGTCGCTTTCATAGAAAAAATCTGTTGTGACTCAAAATGTGGTCTGCATTGTACCAGAACACGAAATTACGCGACGCACAATTAATAAATTAACGCTCGTTTCGTTTCAGCCTTATAAATAGACAAGTCAACAAATTGGAATTATTTATTTAGATTAGTATTATTTTCTTTTTTATGGATAAAATTCATGAGAAACGTTTAAAGGAAACAATCAAAGACGATATAATACTAGACTACGCATTGCACGATCTAACGAACAAAACTATTCTGCCAACTCGCTGAGGTACTACGTAAGCGAGGGGGACGGGGTACTGCGTTGTGATTGGCTAACTCAAGGTCTGTTCTGTCAACGTATGTTTACGGCTCACAGGATTGGTCGAAATGAGACGGATATAAGACTTTTTTGCCTAATGTGTTGGCAGACATCGGTCGCCTGTTATTAGGAGTCTTGTATTATATCGTCGTTGGAAACAATGTACTTAATAAAGAATTATAAATATCTAAAATACGAGGACGGAGCATAACAGTACCTATACGATATTTTAATAAAAATATTGATAAATCTATCGCCTTTCTAATTCTGGCACCAGTTCAATACCAAGAAGGGATACGATAAGTAAATCGATTTAATAAAACGAAACTATCACGAAAAATCTACTCAACATTGCTAAGAAAACGAACAAAATAATTGTTTTCTTGTTTTAGAAATAGATAATGTAGACTTCATAAATAAAACTTTCAGATATTGCGAGCGTTTCCTGGAGCTGATGATAGACCTGGAGGCTCTGCTGCCGACGAGGCGGTTCTTCAACACAGTGATGGACGATTGTCACCTCGTCGTTCGCAGCCAGATGGCAGCACTTACGCAAAGGCCCGAAGGACAGCTGTTTTCACAGGTAAGTGCTAGATTTAATACAATCAGAATATGGTTCAGACGCCAGCAAGTCAAATTTTACCAATCGAATATTAACCGTCCAGTATTATTGTGATAAGGTTAAAAATCTATTAAAACAATTTGACAGATTGAGGTATGTAGATGTGCTGGCGTCTGTACATGGTGTCGATTTAATTGAAATTACTTCTTTACATTAGTGTTACATTATTTCGTAAAAACAAAACCGATAGTACTCGTAGTACTGATCGGCAAACTCGGTTCGGCATCTACTGTCAATTTTGAGATAACTCAGCAGAATTCACGCTGATGAAAATGGCTTTATCTTGAATTTAAATATATTCAACACCCCTTCATACTGTTCCCTGTGTAATAAATTGATTGAGTGTATTTTTGTGAAATAGTTGCGTTTTTTATTAGGTTACGTTACATATTACTCGTTTAAGGGTGTGGACGTGCGTCATGCACGTCGGCATAACGGTAACGAGACCCTTTGATCGTGAATGATAATTTTTAGGGTTCCGTAGTCAACAAGGAACCCTTATAGTTTCGCCATGTCCGTCCGTCCGTCCGTCCGTCTGTCCGCAGTTTAGCTCAGAGACGCACAGTACTAGAGAGCTGTAATTTGGTGTAAATATACGAATTTGTTGTGCCGAAAAAGTGGTAAAATAAAATCTCGTAAAATATTTTTTTTTAGGGTACCTCCTGTACACGTAAAGTGGGGATGTTTTATTTTTTTCTCGCGTACCCCTTAGTGTGGGGTATCATTAAATAGGTCTTTAAAAAATATTGATAGTTTCCATTAACAATTTTTTGATAATAAAATTCGTTTGTGAAATATTAAGCTTTAAAGTGCTAAATTTTGCTCGACTCGAGTGTCCCCCCCCTCTACCAGCTAAACGGTTATGTTTGGGGGTGTGAAAAAATTCACAATAGTAGTATATATAACGAAGTTTAAAAGAAAATTATCACGACTAAGTAGGCTTTACAACTTTACGAGTAATAGTCGACCAACTTATAAAATGTACTTGGATAACATATTTTCTTAAACAAAATGTATCGGAGAACATCTTCTTCAACTGCAAATGTAAGTTTGTCAACTTTATTTTTACAGCTTTAATAGGGATGTTTTTACGGTAGGTATGTTTTTTGGGGATAGGTAGGTTTTTATCGTCAACTATTTTTAACAAACTTCAAAAAAAGGAGGAGGTTCTAAATTCCTCGTAATCTTTTTTTTTATGTGTTTTCCCCGATTTCTCAAAGACTCCTGCACCAATTTTGAAAATTCTTCTCTTTAAAATTAAATTCAGCGAATCAATTTAGTTAGTTCGCATAAGTATTTTGATGGGCAACTACGGAACCCTACACTGTGCGTGGCCCGACACGCACTTGGCCGGTTTTTTTTATTTTCTCTCTAACCACATCATTTTTATTTTTAACTAGCTGGCCCAGTAGCTTCGTACCGCCTATAACTAACGTCACTCTAATGTTTTTTTGCCCTCCCAAATCCCCTCCACTAACACTTAAACTTTATGGTACGGTATTACAAATTGACTTTTAAGTACGAGTATTATTACGAATCTTTTGTATAGCAACATAGAAAAGTGTTGTTTTTAGACTTTTTCAGGCATTTTTTTATTTATTTCTCTCTCGTAAGAACCACACTCGTAATCAAGGAATATTATAAAAAGAATTAGCGAAATCAGTTCAGCTGCTCTGAGATTTGCACTTAAGGTCAAACAAGTCAACATTTTTTCCATAGAAACTTCGTTGGGGTTTTACTCCACTATTTGACAAGGTACATCCAAAATTAAACATGGTATCGTTTTGTCTCATTATTAATTTTGTCTGTACGAAAGCAGAATTGTAAAATATGAAGCTATTAAAAAGTTACGAGCTTCTATAGATTCGTTTTTTTGCTAATTTTAACACAACTTTAGGTGTAAATTAGAAGCTAAAGAAGCATCAAATTTCCAAAACGAAGTCCGTACCGACACAGCAAATTTATCGAAGAATTTAATACATTTTATTTGAAATTAATTGGTGCCGTGGTTTTTTCATAAAACCCCAACTTCCAAAGGGTTTTTCGTATTTTTTTACGCGCGCCTTTTACTCTGATTGATCGTGCATCTCATTGAATAAGTTTTCCCCTGTTTTCTCCACGGGGGGATGACGCTCGCGCACACATGAACAATATGGCTCGATTTCCGGTGAAATATCATGGTTTTTTACCATGCCTGCCAGCGAGTTCGAGCTCGCGACTAGCGCCGCCTTAAGCAACATATTCGGCAATTCATTTTTATATTATAGAGATATTAATATTGCCCCAGCTTGTCATAGATGCAGTTTACTAAAGTAGAAGGAATATATAACAAGAGCGCGAAGAAAAAAAACACAGATTTTATAAAACAAACATTAACCCGACTATTTCTGAACACTATGAAAAATCGAGAAATAGAGCAGTGGTGGCCCAGTGGTATCGGTCCCGACTTACGAGTTGTAGGTCGTGGGTTCGAACCCCGCCAGGCGCATTACTTTGTGTAATTTGTTTCATCACCACTGCTCTCAAAACGGTGAAGGAAAACATCGTGAGGAAACCGGCATGTACTAGAACCAAAAATTCGAAGACATGTGACATCTGCCAACCCGCACTGGGCCCGCGTGGTGGATTATAGCCCACTCCCTCTCACAAGAGAGGAGGCCTGTGTCCCAGCAGTGGGAACATTATAGGCTGATGATGATGATGATGAAAAATCGAGCTATTCTTAAGTGATAGGTAATCTTTCATACATACAAGAACTATTTTTTATAAGTAGATTCTGGGTGATACATAGTATCTCAAACAATATTAAATTTTGAATCAGTACCCTTAGCACGAATTTTCAGTATTTGAGACGTAAAGTAAACTGGAACTTTGACAATTTCAAGTTGACATTTTTCAAGGAAAAAATTAGTTCCGGCTTCGCGCACCAGAGGCGCTGTTCCATTTTTTCATACAAGAAACGCTGTAAAATACTGTAAAGTAAGAGTGAAAATTCGTGCTAAGGGTACAGGAATATGGCAAGTTAGAACATATTATCAGTGAAACCTACTATGGATGAATGACCATTTCATTTCGTTAAAATCATTCCCATCAAATTCCTAGAATATTATGGCAATGTCTTAAAATAAAAAATAAAAATATTTTTGTTCTTAGCTGCGTTTATTAAAGTAATTAAATTCAAAAATAATTATAAATGCGTTTCGTCTTTTAGTTTCGACATAATAGAAAGTCCAAAGTATAAAAAATAGTAATCTTAAATTGACAGTAATTCTTATTTATAGTGCAAGAGAGCAGGGTAAACAATACATATTTTAAATAAATTCACTAACCACATATAGCTGCTACTTTAATACGGAAAAAGGACGGATATAATGCTGTTTTTGATTAAATAGATAGTTAACATTAAAGCCTCTATTTTTCATAGTACATACTCTCTTTGTATTTTCGTCAATTTTTAGTCTCTCTCATATTATCCGTTATTATTGTTAACCTGCCTGCCAATCCCTCAGGGATTACAGACGTGATGTTAATATTATTAGTATCTTTATTAAATTTAATTTAGTATTTTTTGTTAATTTCTATAATAATTTTAAGTATCTTTTATGAGCAATCAATTCCTAACGACGAGAGATCAACCCAAATATTGGTTATCCAATATCATTTTTTTAACACCTTATGTTTTTTTACATCACTTTTGATATAAGGCTTTGAGTATTTTACTGTTCCAATATAAACTGTAAAATACTGATAATACAATATTGTTATACATTTAATAAGACTCACGTTTCCAATACAAAAAATCACAGTAAGGCAAAACTACTAACATTCAGAGAGCAGCATTAGAAGTCTAGTAGATAATTACTTATGTACTAAGGTGTAACTAATCCATAATTTGAGGCACATATACAAGGCACACGCATTTGTACACAGGACTTTATATCTGTGATATTTGAGTATAATATTGAACAATACATGTTATCATTATATCTATATAAACCTAGTGTCATAGTTTCATTCATCTCACTTAAAATACGTTACATTCATACAACAATGCCTTTATTTGTGTGGAAGCTAGTGTTTATCGGCTCTACAACTAAAACTATTCATTGACATGAGATTCTATTTGATATTCGTTGATATGTTAGTAGTTTCCCCCATTCATGTGAGTCATCTCATCCCCCCACTCCCCTGTAGGCACTGGCTCCGCATAACAACAACTCTTGCGCAGCAAAAACGTTACATGCGATTGTCGTACGATGCACACGTAGAATATTAAAATTGCTTGTAGGAGATTCACGAATATATGTGCGTATAGTAATTCATCTATATTGAGCCATGATAGCAGAAGAAACAGCCACGCTGTTGTCATTATCAGGAATAATTGGAGGAATAAATTAAAGCTGGAAAAAGAAAATAAGTCTTAAAACTTTGTTGATAAAGTTTATTAGAGCATAACAAACGTAATAGTCGTAATACATACCATCCTTTGAGTTTATGGTGAATCCTGCCATAGATATTAATCCTTTTTATGATTTTCAATGTTGTTACATAAAAGAACACATTGAAAATTATGGTAAAGGCAACTGGGGTGAAGAATATAGCGATACCGAGCAAACCTGAAATGAACAGAAAAAGCAACTTGCTTAGTTTTACAGCTACTACATGATTTTATTGGACTGGTTTTAGACACTCATAGTTTTTAATCGTACATGAATATTTTAATTAAATTCTCAAAGGATTTTCGTTTTTATTTACTATATGGGTGAGATTCTCTTTAAACAGTTTAAATAGTATAAAATGAAATGTTAAACATTTTTTTAAAAATTAATAGATTTAAAAAAATCTAAAAACCCACGTTTTTAAATGTCCTAAAAATAAGAAAATAACCCTACGGGGCTGAGAGAGGGGCCACTCAAAACGGAACCCTAAAAACGTGAGAAAAATAAACAGTTACAATACGGCCGTCGTATCTTGGCGAGTCTGAACATAGGCTCTGCGAACTTTAGCGCATGTACAATCGTGAAGAAAACTGTTATTGTCATTTTATTATACTGGTTTATTGTACTGTGTAGTGCCAACTGACACTTGCAAATAACACACAAAACGATCTTAAACACTAAACAAACACCCTAACAATACTAATAAAACTTAATAACAGTAACAACAATTTTAAAAACTATTACAGAAAATTTAAAAATACCAATAAAACTTAACAGTAACAACGAAAACTTTTGTTACCGACTGCGCTCAAGACAGAGATAGCGACACCAACACGACACCGACGCTAACGTGTGACCGAGACAATATCGTGTACCGAGCATTGCCGAATACGCACGAAGCTTTACGAAGTAATCAAAAAGGGATGTCCAATACGCGTGTTCTGAGGGTGTTATTTTATCGATTTTCTTCAAATCGATCGAAATTAAGTTTCAATAATATATTTATTTTCAATTAAGTAAAGAGGTTTTAAATTTCTCAAACAGTTGTTACTCAAGTAGTCATGAATAGATAACTGATATATAAGTTAATCATGACTTTCAACTAAGAAAATACTTTTTTTTTTTAGTTTATTTTTATACTAAAGTCGAAATCTCATTCATTTTTAAATCTTGTTTCGTTTCATATTATTACATAAACAAAAATCAATAAATTCTAAATGAAACTTATGGATTACGACATTTGATCGATAAAGGGTCGATTGTATTAACGTATGGTCAATCTCTAGCCTAGACCACCGCTCCCGCACGTCGCCATTTGGTTCCTAAAAAAGGTTATTGCGCAACCTTCTGCGCGAAGTTCGGACTCGCCAAGTTACGTCGGCCGTATTGTACTAAATGATAAATTATTTTATTCTGTAGGCGCAACTGCCAGTCAACCTTTGCATGACAACATTTTCACTGACGTCATTCTAAATTTCGGCTTAAAGAGCTAATTTATTAAATATCAATGACTCATCTTACCGATAGTATCCTGTTCTACATCGTCAACGATTATTGACGATGAGAACTGCATCCTCGTCTTCCTGTTCGGATTGGTGCCGGTATCGAGTAGGAAATGCGCGCATATTGCCATGCCAGCCATGATCAGGACGCTGAACCATACTACGCTGGAGTAATAGCAGTATTTGCGCACGTCTGTCACGCGTAGAAACACGTTACGTGATCTGAAAATAAGATTTGTGCTTGAAAAATCACCAGAGCTTTGTGCACTTACCCCCTTATTAATAAAACGCCAAAGTAAAGTTACGCCAAAGTTAATCCATAAAAATGTATGGTTAGTCCGTAGATTATCCTTGTTGTAACTTTAATCCACGTTTATTAATAAGGGGATGAGAGTCTAACGCCGGAATTCATATTAAATCTGCCTAAATCCCGTTTCTTTGTTTTTAACGGCTGCTTCTGATTGGACATCTTAAAAAAGACTTTGTTAAATTCGGTTGTTGGTTGGTTACAGACAAATATTCAAATGGAGATAGCAACCGAGATGGTTTATTAATTTCCAACGGTTTTGCTTATGTGCAACATTGTAGCTCTACCTGTTTGGTGAATGAATGCCCATTCCTTCACGTAGACGTTGGGGAGCATTATAGGATGATTATGCTTATGTGCAACGGTTTTAACTAAAAATAGGAGGAAGCCGTGCTATCTACGATTTATTAAAAAAAAAGCCACTTTCTACAATACTACTGTCTATTAGTAATAAAAAAATCGCGTACTTGTAAAATACATACTTGAACGTCTTCCATATATAAAAACCGAAACTATTCAGCCAGAAGAAAGCTGCCAGTAAACTGATGTACAAGATAATATCTGAAAAACGAAATAGAAAACTGAATCATTAGTATACACAAATACATGAAATATTTTACATATCTATTACTAGCTGTTCCCAGTGGTTTAACCACACTGCTCGGCTCTTATAAGTCGTAGCGTGATGTTATATAGCCAACGCCAGCGTCCCTCGATAAATGGACATAATATTAGTTTAGATAAAGGATAAACAAAAGTTAAACAAATGGCCCACGCCAATTAGTACCTAGTGTACCTAGACTTGGTCATACAAAAATTTCATACAAAATTGATAAATAAAATTATAACTGTATTATAAAACAATCTTCAAAACGTCCCAACTAATTTCAAAGAAATTGCTCTAGTTTGACAGTTAAGGTAGTTTTAAACCCGACAGTTGACGCCTTGCGCAAAGGCAGCCCTTGCTTTGCTCGTTCGAATATCAATATTTAAGTTATTGGTAAATTATTTTACTTAACAATGAATTTCCCTAACTTTACACGAATGCATTTTTTCTCAACTTACCAGTAACCATAAAACTGACATGATTACTGAACTCGGTGAATATTCTCACCAAGTCTGCTGCCTGGCTTACAATGAGACATATGTTTATCGTTGTGATAATATTTCCAGCCAGATCTCGTAGAGTGGGCAGTACAAAGTATATCACAGCCACGAGTAAGAACAAGATCATTGAAATAGCATGAAAAACAGGATTAAGGATCTTTTTCATTAGAAAGTCGGTGTCTTTCCAATTGATCTTGACCTCTGGGACGCATACTAGTGCATATGCCCCTGTTATGTTGGCAGCTTTTTTTGTTTGCGTGTCTTTTTGTGTGACTAATATCTGAAAGAGAAAAAATTTAAAATGAGAAGAGAGACATTATAATGTGATGATTACAAGCATTTCTTGCCAGCGTGTTTACATTATTGGGTTAATAATAATAGAATTACACATTTAATTACTCTCTTTGTGAAAATGTACAGTAAAGAGGTTAATCAATGGTAATCTTTTCCCTTGATGTTATTTTAGCAGCCAAACGTTAATTCTGTATTAATAGCTGCCATCAATAAAAATGAGACTAATTTTTTTTACTTTTCCGGGATATATTTATACCAAGCACAAAGTACATACTAGCTATATTGTCTATTATATTGCAATAAATATAACATTCTATATTTAAATAAACAATGGTAACCAACCTTCATGCAATATTATTTACATGCAACTTCATGCATAAAATGAAGTCCTATTCATCCACTTTTTTATGCATGAATGATATGAACTTGAGTCACAGTAATGACTCAGATAGAAGAAGTTCAAACAAAGTGGAATGTGAAAGTTATTTTTTTAAATGTCATTCAGCGATAATGAACAGTTGAAAGTTTATCTAGACTAGGTCATTATGTCAGGATAATAATATGCTAAATTTAAAATGAACCATAATAAATGGAAAATATAGTTTGACTTTGTGATGTCCTATCAAACTAGAGCTACTTTTAATATAGATTAGATTTAGAAATTTAATAAATGATGTGATTTATTTATAGCAAACTTAGCATCACCATATAAATGGATTTTGTTGACAAGAGAAAAAGACAAAATGTAGAATGATTTTTATCGATAGAAATAAAAACCCTTTAAGAATTATTGGTACCATAATGATGTTTAAAATCACACTACAGTCGTGTTATCAACCCTGACATAGATACAAATATTCTAATGATATGCGTCTCACCTTATCCATGCAGTATTTGGCTTGATTATGTATGTACGATGAGGGTTCCTTCTCCTCCGGTATTGATATGCTGTCATGCAAACTGAATGTGCTTATCACTGGTTCTTCGTTCACATCTGAGCTCGGTTGGTGATTGATAATGTGGCGTAGGCGGCCATCGGTTAATAAATTAAGTCTGTAAAGTGAATTTTCATGGTTCTAATTTTCTTTAATGTTTTAATTTTTGTTTGTGTTCCTCTTGACACTAGTCTAGGTTAAAGGTGACAGAGACAAAGCCTATGAAGGAGTGAGCTTACCCAGAAGAAGCCTGTCAATCTGTACACATGTAGGAGTTCCACTCTTTTGCTTTATGATTGAGACCATTAATAGGTGGTTGGAAACAGGACTGTGTTTTCATAGACAAACCTTTTGACTTTTATAATGATAAACATTATTAATTTCGAAATGAATCTTACTAATCAATGAAGTTAAAATTACTTACGTGTCTTCAGATTTCCCTAAATCAAATATAGCTCTCTGTTGTGTGGTGGCACAGTCCGGCACACCATACACATAATTAAAGTATTTTACTTTGGCGTTGTTGCCATCCTCAGTCTTAAATTGTGGTGTCCACACACCTGTGAAATAAAAGGATTGAATTTCATATTCAGAGTAGTTTAACTGCAATAGTTATGATATAAAAATTTGTATATTGTCAGTGTTTTTGTAAGAAGATTTAGCAGTAATTTAACAAGTTAATTTCCTAAGTTAGATTGGAATTATAAGTAGATAAGATCTATCAGTCCAGTCAGTAGTACATACTCAGCCTATTATTTATTTGTACTCACTCTGGTTGTAGTTTTCTGCTAGTCTACATATTCCGTCCACAACAATCTCATTATGTTCACAACATTTATTTATCTTCACCCCATTGAGTTTGTCCGATATCTCGTTAAGATCCGTCTCTCCGACTTCCGCATGCAGTTCATGAGTCGCACACAATAATGACAATGTTAACAGAGCTATAAACATGTTGTTATTGAACCTTTATTACTTTCATCACAAGGTACTTGTCGCTTTTATCGATACTTTGTTTGTCATACAAGGCACTTTTGACTCTTAATTCTGTGATTGTTAACACAAAACATAATAATACCATGTAAGTTGATGTCAAAAGACACTAATAACGCTTTTTTAGTGAAACTTTTTGATTCTTTGGAATTAATTCGGAGATTCTGAAGTCGGTTCGTTTGCGTTTCCGCTCGCTGTACTCGCGAAGTTTGACGTTTAAAAGTTGACTTGACTTTTTCGGTACGCCAAGTTCTTACCCGGCTTTGGCATTTGGCCTTTTGAGCCTGTCACAAACTCACAACTAAAGTACGATTATTATTAATTCCAGTCAGTAAAATGACAACTGCAACTAATGTGTAAGTGTCATTAAACAATGAATTTCATTCATGTACAAATGTCATTTTACTGACTGGAATGGGGAAGGCAAGTGTCAAAGTGACAAGTGACAGTTTGGTCCCAAAAGAACTGTCAAATCAAAGGAATTTTTTGAAAAAAATACTATTTATTTATGTAAAATGACTAGATGTTGTGTAATAAGCTGTAAAAATAATGGAACATACACACATCAAAAGTGTCTAGGGATCAACATATATTTTTGCAATAACTTTTCTCCTGATTGATATTAATTAAAATGTTCTTTAAGGATTCATCAAATAAAGTGTTATCGTTTGTCACAGTAACGATAAACCAAGTCACCTTTGCATTCATAAAGAAATTTGCCATTTTCCTAATAAAGGGATTTTTGACATTTGAACCACTAACATTAAAGTTCGAAAAAAAGACTGAAATAACAGTTTTCTTTAAAATTTTATTGGGTAACTTAAACAATTAATAATCCGTGTTTCTACCGCGAACACTAACAACACAAGAACATCGGTTTGGCATACTCAAAATGAGTTCATCCAAATCACGCTGTGGAATGGCCGCCCATGTTCGTTGCAACAACAAAAAAAGGTCTTCTTGCGACTGGATACCCTCCATATTCGGCAGAGCTCTTCTCTGTAGCATATCCCATGCATGCGCAATCGGGTTCAAGTCTGGCGATTGAGCAGGCCAGGGCAGGACATTGATGTTAGCTGCGGCGAGAGTCTGTCTTACAACTCTTGCGGTGTGCGGTCGTGCATTATCATGCATTAACTGAAATAAGGGACCGATTTGCACTTGTAGAGGAACGATGACGTCTGATACAATCGTCTCAGCATAAATTTGAGCGTTAAGGTTGCCTCTGATCCAAATCAACTCAGTTCTTCCGCCGATCCAAATACCCGCCCATACCATGATGGTTTCACCACTATAAGGATGGACTTCCTGGCAGGATTTTAATCGCTGTTGGCGTCCAGGGGTTCTCCAGTGTCGTATATGTCTTGTATCCGGTCTCATACCAAAACGAGACTCATCAGAAAAGCACACGAAACGCCATTGTTCTTCTGCCCAATTTCTGTGTTCAAGAGCCCATTGATATCGAATCCTACGATTGTGCATTGCTATAGGTGGTACCCGTAGCGGTCTTCGGGAATGAAGGTTCACTTCATGCAAGCGGTTTCTGACTGTTTGGTCGCTAATTAAGTTCCCTGAAGAGTGATGAAGCCCCACGGCTTACATCATGGCGGTTATTGTTGGAGCTCTTCGAGTTAAGATTTGAATGTATCGGTCTTGTCTCCGTGTGGTGCAGCGATACCGTCCTCCATGGCGCTCAGCCACGGTACCAGTGCTTCGGTAACGTGTCCAAAGTCGACTGATAACACTCTGACTTGTATTCAGAGCTAAAGCCACAGTACGTTGCCGGGAACCAGCTTCTATCATTCCCACGGCTCTGAGCATTTCTTCCCTGCTTAAATGACGTCGCCGCTCCATAATAACGTTGGTTTTAATCAGTAGTAGGGAAACAGTAGCACTAATAATGTCTTCAATGCGTTGTATGTTTTTATAGGGAAAATATTGACAGCTGATTTTCATCTTTTACTCGAATTTGATTTACAGTTCCTGATTCAAATTATGAAATGCACCAAAAAGGATCCATATAAATTTATAAAATCATAAATTTATTACAAAGCCACATCTCAATCTCAAGAAATCCGCATAAAAATGCTTGATCCCTAGACACTTTTGATGTGTGTACATATTTCCGACAATTCACACTATCAAGAAATAACGGGTAGCTGCTGTGACTGCCTTGAGAACAAAAATTGAATTATAACTAAGGAAAAGCTATATAATAAACAAATATCCAGCCTTGCGAAGCCGAGACTGGCCGTTAGTTGAGTTTATTAATGAAATTCTATGATTATACCATAACTAAACAATCGAATACACTTTTCAAAATAATATCTACTTTTCTATTGGAGGTTAAGTACCAGTATTGCATCGCTCCATAAATCATGAAATGGTTCGTCTGGCGGAAGAATTATCACCTGGAACGAGTTTTGTGATAGTTGTGGTGTTAAGAAATTAAATATATTGTGATATTTCTCGAATCTAAATAGAAAAAAGGGGTAAAATTACTGACTTAAAACATTATGATATTTTATCAAAATAGAAAGTCAGAAGCAGCATTATATTCTTGTTAAAGGAGAGGACAGGTAAAACATACCTAAACTCAAAAATTTAAACCTCAACTACAAGTCATTGTGGATTTATTACGGTAAAATCAAATGTATTACCACTCAATTAAATCACTTTTTTTCCTCTTGCACCGCGGCGTCTTAATTCTTCTTTTAGTATATGCACTTGCATTGACGAATAATTTTCCATACCTATTTGTTTTGTATTTATACTCAATTTTTATCAGTACAGTAATCTGACGTAGGGACCAACTATCGCAGCGCCATCTACGATTAGCTTTGAGTTGCCATCCCCATTAATAATCGTACTTTACGTAAAATAATTTTTAAGTTTTTTTTTAAATTATAGGTACTGATACTAATTGTAATTATTTTAAGGTATTAGGTATTTTAAGGTAATACTAGGTCCATAGGTTTAACTTAAATTCTGCAAAAGTTCCTGATAAAAAAGCGGGTCGGGGTAGCCGGTTTAAACTACAACAATTAAAAAGTTTATTAATATTTTTTCTTTACAAATAAATCGATACCTACTACTTCTCCTTCAGTGCCAAATAAGATTAAAAATTATTGCTTTATTTTTGGAACATAATTCAGGAATTTGACAAAATAAGTACGACAAAATTAAATTTAAAAATATTTATTAGTATTAAATAAATACCAACATGCATTCTTGAAAAAAAAACAAATTACTTATAGGAACTTGCTTTATTTTTGGAAAATAATTCAGGAATTTGACAAAATAAGTACGACAAAATTAAATTTAAAAATATTTATTAGTATTAAATAAATACCAACATGCATTCTTGAAAAAAAAACAATTACTTATAGGAACTTATTAATATTTAAATCTTACTATGTAGTATTTACATCGAGTAAATTCTAGTAAATTATTAAAATTTTAAACATGGAATTTGAATTAAACATGTAAAGAGTTTCCTCCTTAAAGTACATACCTACGTTTTAATTTATGGCACATAAATGATGATAGTTAAAGTAAATTACAAATAAAATCTATAGTTACAATATCAGATCGTTCAGAATCTGTTTATTTTGAGGCAGATTAATTTGGCACAGGATGACCCAAGGGCATCGTAGCGAATGCGCTATTACGTAATGATAAGTTAAGCTAAAATGTTTTGAAAAACATGATAAGAAAAACTCAATTAGGTAGCTTATTTTCTCAATTATTATTCGATGGCTTTATAAAACATACAGGCAATAAATACCTAGAATTATTTTTAACAGCGCTGTTCGTTTAGTTAGTGCATACCAGTTCGAGCATGTATTCATAGCGCTTTTGTACTTGGAATTTATTTTTTACATTATTATTATATTACCCATTATGTTCTGAGTATGACACTTACTTATGAATAAATCAACAAGCTTTGTATCGAAAATAAATATTATCTCAATACAAATTACATTGGGTATAGAATAGATATTCGATAAGATTTTCCTGTTGACTAGTTACAATTTTAACTTGGATGACATGGAAATAAGATCAAAACGATAATAGACGCGTTCTCTTCAATTTAACCTAACCTCCACGGTGTCGTCTCCCAGGATCTCTTGGTCATCAGAATCATCGTGTGGACTGAGCTTTTCCGCCAGAGGGCGACTTACGCATAGACAAACGTTCTCTCTAGCCATGCCTTGCATGGCGCGCTTCCTTAGTAGCACGAGCAGTAAGAAAATTACAACTCCTTGTAGGCAGTTGAAAGTGTCCATGATTTTCCTATAACATGAAATACATTAGAATTAGACTATAATTTATTTTTAACTGTGGGAAGATCATTCAGGGAAAAAAATGCGAAAATCGCATGTGGATTGCAAGCAATAAACTTTTTTTTTCTTCATGTGTGGTGTTAAAACGAATGAATCGAAGTTAGGTCTCGGGACAGTCTAAACAGGTACTCTGGAACGCAAAGGGCTATTGACGGAACACTATGGATTTCAGTTAGTACGAGTCTGAAAGTCCCTTCCGCTCAACCCAAGGTGGGTTTGATGATAATACAATCCAAAAAACGCCTGTAACTTAAAATAAGAAAATTAGAGAACTTACCAAACGATGTGGGCAGAACCATGAGCGAAACTAGCTATTTCAAATGTCCAGGAAATACCCATGACGAGGAACAGTTTCAAGGATAGAAGGAACCTGAAAGATAACATTATGTACAGAAGCATCAATAAAATTACTGTAAAAAAAAAACTTGTTATTTTCTGCGATAACGTTTTAATGTAGCTTTATTTGTAAGTAATTCAAAATGGATGGTACCTATTTAAAAGTACTTCAATTTATTCCCATTTCATTTACCTAATTTTGCCTGTGTTCCACCAAATATACTGAATGTGCACCAAAATATGTTCATTAAAATATGTCATAATGAGGTGTAATAAAAAAAAATCTACCTAAGCAGGGTCGACGAAGCCCCGCTTCGCGGGGCTTCTATTTCTGTGTACAAGGTTTAAAGGAATCTAACCAAACCGAACTTCGGGGTGTCCCTGAAATCTTGCTAAAGCGAGTTTTAGATTTGGTGACCATTTATCCATTTTGGTGTACAAAAAGAATTATTGATGCGCATTTAAATTTTAGCCATTCAAAATTAGATGTTCTTAATTCGAATTTCTGGTCACTCAAACTTTACTTCTATGAAGTAGCTGTACCCCGTGGTTTCACACCCGCTGCTCGTCTCCTATTGATCGTACTGTGATTATAGCCCATAGCCTCGATAAATAGACTATGCAACACAAAAAATATTTTTTTTATTCGAACCAGTAGCTCCTGAGATTAGTAAGTTCATACAAACTCTTCACCTTTATAATTATTTAGTACGTATAGATAAGCATAAATACGCAACTTACTTGTGTTTAAGGACGTTCAATGTATTGACTTCGTATTTCTGATGTTGCATCCACAAGCGGATTGAAGTCATAGCGAATAGACCAATATTAGCGGCAATGAGAACCGCGACAGGGCCATAGAAGAAAATCCAAGTTTCGGTACGACCTTGAACAAAAATAAATAAATATTTATGTGGCAACATAATTTAAATACCTACTATCATAGATTTGGCACAAAGGCCCTGAAGCCATGACAGAAATTCCCCGCGCCCTAGGGCCAGTTTTTTATCAATAGTTAAATAATGTTAAAATCCTATGATTTTTTTTAACAAATGGTTTAAAAAAAACGTAAGTATAGGATTCAACAAATATTTTCTATAATTATCAAAAAACGCGGCCTTAGGAGCCCATACTACCTCAAATGGCTTAGCAGAATCCTGTGATACCTACTTCGAAAAGGGTGCTAATTAAGGCAGCTTCTTTAAAATGTCATTCTCGTCTGCAAATATATTTAGTTGTCTAATGAATTAATAGGTCAGCGACAAACTTTTAGCGTCTAATAAATGGTTTATAAGCGACCATAATATTGTAAAACAAGCTACTGTTAATATGACGCAACATGGTGATAATTCCTAAGCAACTAAATTTGTGATATGTCTACTCATTGCCAGCTTCTAATAAGTGTATCAACTTCATCTATTAAATAATATCAACGTACTCTAATTTCATAGAGTTATATTTACCTAATTTTGTCTGTGTTCCACCAAATATACTGAATGTGCACCAAAATATGTTCATTAAAATATGTCATAACGAGGTGTAATAAAAAAAATCTACCTAAGCAGGGTCGACGAAGCCCCGCTTCGCGGGGCTTCTATTTCTGTGTACAAGGTTTAAAGGAACCTAACCAAACCGAACTTCGGGGTGTCCCTGAAATCTTGCTAAAGCGAGTTTTAGATTTGGTACTGATTTGGTACAATATATAAAGTAGCTCACTTACAACATTAGTCGCTGAGTTATCAAATCAGAAGTAAATATATTTATCGGTAGCTCGGAGTCATATTAATTTACGCTCGTAAATTGACGCTGGTTTCTTGATATTTTGTTGGAATAGTAAAGATGATGAATTAATATAATTGAAGCTGTTCTATTAACTCGTCGCTCACATATAAAAAAAGACGCTAGGTTGCAGGTGCTAAAGAAAACTTTTGTTGCCGCACATATAATTTCCCCTTCGAAAATACTTCAGCATTAATTTTGAAATAAATAAATGGTAAAGTTGAGGATTAATGTTAGGTCTTATGTTTGGCGAAAAAAAATTTATGGAATCACCATAGAATTTTGTCAATAGAAAAAAATCCCAAAGTTACCTCTAAATTGAACATTAAACTGCTGACAATCATAAAATACTTAAAATTAGATCATTAAACTTCTTATACCAACTGAACTAACTATAAAGCAGGTCTTATGTTATTAATTTTTTTGAATTTTCTTTTTTTCGCCGTAAAATAAATAGATTTGCGTGTAGACAGCTAAAAGAAAGAGGAAGCAATAGTGCGTGGTACGTGCAAGTGCGAGCGAGTAAGATTATATTGAAGTACTATGGAGCCTTAACACTCGTTAAGGTTGGATCTTACTTAGCTCAGGTCAAAGAACTTTTGTGACTGTCATGAAATCTTTTTAGCTGTTATATACGAGGATAATGATGTTGCTGGAGATAGAACCAAGAATTCGAAGATATATGTGACATCAACGAACCCGCACTAGGCCCGCGTAGGTACCTATTGGATAATTTGGATAACATCCCATTCCCTCCAGTCTTCCAACAGTGGGATGATTATAGACTGGTTATGCTATGATGAAGGTACATATTAAGTATTATGGAGTACTCACCATGGAACCAGCAACTGTTATCCCCGAAACCTGGTTTCCAGTGGTTTCCTTCAGCGTAGTTGGCAATCAGGGTCACCGTTAGGAAGAGAAGAGTACTACCCCATGCGTAGCAGCTGTATATGAAATATTGTTTCCTTTCAGTCTTCTTTAAATAACTTGAATCTCTGCAACAGAAACATAAAACGTTTTTTTTTAGTATAAACATAGTAAGTAGAAGGCTTTTTTGAAGGCGCTCCTCACCAGAGCATACGTCTGTGGTCTGAAATAATCCAAGACTCAATTTTGAGCATTAGATGTTTTGCAGTTTGTTAAAGTGGGTGTAAACATATGAGCTGAGCACAAACGGAGCTGCTCTACTCGCGGTGTAAACGTATAGAACGAGCACAATGAGCGTATTCGTCAAAAAACCGATAAAAAATGGAGCACAGTCGAGCAGGAACCAAACGCTCGAAGCGCGCTCGTTGCAAGTCCACAATACACGAATTTCTGCTCGGTGCGTGCTCGTGCTTAGCTCGTAAGCGTAGACCCACGCCTTACATCACAGACGACCGCTACGCCCTGAGGAACCGTCTTTAAGTATTTATTTTATAAACTTACACCACCGATCTGAATACGTTTATGCAAATAACATTCATCCAGAAGAATGTTGCCATCATCCAAGTGTAGACGAGAAAACCTGAGAGCAAGAAAAATATTTAATTTAAGAAAAGAAATGAAAAAGTCTACAGTAGTTACAAACCTAACACCAACTGTATTGAATATAATGGGAATGATAGAACAGCTTTTTAAATAAAAAATACAAAATATCACGGAACACATAAATAGTAGACCACAAGACAAAACTAGACGTATCATCTAACACTGAATTCCGCAACACTGATCCCAAACAACTGCAACTCTCGAAAGCCAGTCAACAGTGAAGACTACCAGAAAATCGACGGGGCTGAACCTCGACGAAGTCACGGAGAGCGAATTTAACTGTCTCCGACCCCAAAACGAAATTTAATCAGAAAAGGAGGTGGATAAACTTAAGTTCTAAATAAAACAATGTATAAAAATTACCTGTGAGAGTACAAAGTGCGCCTCTAAAGCCAGGGCTCAGTTGTAGTATGCCCAAAGATAAAAATCCTAACGCCATACTGACGCACATGCACATATAGCATAATCCTTGTAGATCTCTGGAAAAAGAAAAGAAAATTAATTATAACGTTGGCTCCTCGATATGGCTCGCAGTGTGATGAGGTTCCTGTCTCTGCAGGGACTCCTACACCGGCGAACCACAATTATTTAATGTTTTTATAACTAATTGTTGTTTTGTAAGAAATATCTGCACTAATATTAGAAAGAGGAAAGATTTAATAGTTTGTTTGTATTGAATATGCTCCGAAACTACTGGGCCGATTTCAAAATTTCTTTCACCAGTTAATTCAGTGCTCTGATCCTGAGTGACATAGGCAATTGGGGGGCGGGCGAAGCCGCTGGCAAAAGCTAGTTTTACAATAAACACAATGTGTTAGAAAATGAATAAACGATATTATAATGTCAGAATTTGGTTAGTTAGACGTAGGTGAGCTTAAGTTTCACAACGAAATTAAAATGGGCGTATCATAGTGATATAAAGTTGGAATAACTGGAACATTTCACTAGTATACTAGTGTTTGTTTTATTGTTAGTAATATCGAATACATTATAACTTCTGCACGGTAACATGGCACCGTAAAAACAGAAACAAAACTGACGGAATGTAGAAATATTTTGACTCTTTTAGGCATGGCAATGTTTTCATTAAAATGTATACTCGTACTTGTCGGGGCTGTCATCGTATTCGAACGACTTCCACGGATCCCCATGACCTAATAAGTCAGTCTACTTAAACATAATCCAATATATCCCAAAGACAAACTAAATGACTGTCTGACTACAATTTAAAATTAATAAATAATGATTGTAATTCTTACCTCAATTGTGGCAAGTAAGTGTAAACGGCTATAGTTCCAAGAAGGAAAAACACTGAGACAAGTGTTAGTATTCCGCCGGTTTCTATATCATTGGTCTTAGAGATCTCTTCGAAGCACACCACTGCCACTGGTACAGCACCCTGGGAGTGATCACTGTTGTTTTTATACATGGTGCTAACGCAATACCTGAGGAATAATCAAAATATTATTTTACAGGAAACTGTGAAAGATATTTAAAGTACTAAGAGAGGCTCATGTCTCAGTAACGCGTTAAGATGTTATTAAATTAGTCATCTCGGGACTGGTGTCAATACACACGGCCGTGGAACGTAAAGGTATGGGAAGGAATAGGGTGGTTTCTAGTCAGTAAGAATCTTCCTTCCTGTCAGGGGGGTATTAAAACGTCTTAAAACCAGGCTTATTCCGGCGAGTGAAAGTGACAGAGCTACACAAGTCGCCTAGCGCCATCTCGTTCACTTACTCGAACAAGCTTATGGTTTTAAGACGTTGTAATACCCCCCCAGGGCGGGAAGACTGGTTCGATAATTTTCATACCTACCACAGAAAAAGAGTGCCACGCCACAGCAATCGATCGCGATCTATGACAAAATGGATGTGTCAACGTTGATCCACACACCAATCGTTTGAGCAGCGGCCGTAGAATAGATCAAAATCGAGTCGCTCGTCTTATGATCATAGATCAACCATGAATCGATTGTTGATCGACTAGCGACTACTTTATTGATGTGAAAAACCACACCTATTCCGCCTATGATTGTAGGTCAGAAAGCCCATCTACCCGTTAAGTCTGTGGTTTTCCTTAGAGTATCGAGGAATTGTACATTCTGTTCCCCGTATTAAAGGTCCAATACTCACTGTTCAGGGTCTTGAACAAATATAAAGTGAGGGGCATCCTGTGTTGACACCGCGTCGCCATCCAGGATTATGTCCCTAAGTAACATGCGACCATTCGTGCAGTTCAGCGATGTCATCTTCTCCTTCCCGCAAAAGCCTTTGGGGATTAATATTTCGTTGTTCGGACAGCATGGTCTCGCCGACAATGCGCCACCGCAAACAGCTAATACTAAAAGTATTATTTTCTGAAAAGAAAGAAATACACGTAATTTAATAACATGCTCGTAAGCTCCCCTATTATTCCTACCGTGATGTTTTATGAGAGTGAGACGTGTAAGACATCATTGTCCCGTCTGCCCCAGACGAGATAATGATGGCCTACACGTCTCCTTGGTGTTTAGGGCATTATCCACGGAGACCTCATTTTTTTAATAACCTTTATTATCCCACTGCTTGCCAAAGATATCCCCCATCACCTTCCACTCTTCCTTTTGTGTGGCTTCTCCGGCCAATCTTTCAAAAACGTTTTCAAGTCGTCACGCAAGTTTTCTAGGCCTCCCTCGGCAAGCGAACGCCCGGAAACGTCATAGGCCGAGACTCCACCAAAGCTGTGCGAGTCGAGACGTGTTTTGAACTACCAATAGAATTGCGTTGCGGCACGGGTTGCGGAGTGAAGCAGTGTCAATAACGCAATTCTATTGGTTGTTCAAAACACGTCTCGACTCGCACAGCTTTGGTGGAGTCTCGGCCATACTGTATTAATCATATAATCCAGGTTATAAACTAGGTATATCTGTGCCCAACACTCAAATCCGTTCTTTAGTCTTTGTGTGAAATAGTAACAAACAAACATCTATCAATTCATCCTCACGAACTTTCGCCTTTTTAACCGACTTCAAAAAAAAAAGTAGGTTCTCAGTTCGACCTGTATGTATGTATGTATGCATGTTTGTCCGCGATTATCTCGCGTTTGGCTGAACGGATTTTGATGCAGTTTTCAGGAAAGTGTTCATTACATTCTAGACAAGGTTTTAGTATATAACACTAATAGATATCCTGTGACGTTGCCCGCCTGGATCCGTTTTGCTTACTTGGATCGTAGATTTTCAGGGACGATTGCATGTTTGTCCGCAATTATCTCGCGTTTGGCTGAACCGATTTTGATGCAGTTTACAGGAAAGTGTTCATTACATTCTGGAGAAGGTTTTAGTATATAACACTAATAGATATCCCGTGAAGTTGCCCGCGTGGATCCGTTTTGCTTACTTGGATCGTAGATTTTCAGGGACGATTGCATATTTGTCCGCAATTATCTCGCGTTTGGCTGAACCGATTTTGATGCAGTTTACAGAGAAGTGTTTGTTACATTCTGGGGAAGGTTTTAGTATATAACAATAATGGATATCTCGTGAATTTGCTCACATAGATCCGTTTTGCTTAATAGGATTGTAGATTTTCAAAGACGCCGATTTTATGAAGATTTCTGTTGTTGATTATCTCAACTAAAAAGGGAAAAATAAAAAACTTTTTGAAAAAAAGGGAACCGACTTCAAAACCAAACACAAAAAAACTATAAAATAACTTTTCTTTCGGAAGTCGGTGGCCATTATGTCAATGAAATAAAAAAAAACAAAGCCACCGACTTCCGAAAGAAAAGTTATTTTATAGTTTTTTTGTGTTTGGTTTTGAAGTCGGTTCCCTTTTTTTCAAAAAGTTTTTTTTCAATAGTAGAAAGTAGGTGCCCGAGTGAAGGTGTCCACACTCAAACCATCCACAGATAACTTATCTACTTTGCTAAACACTTGACCAATGCAATTAGAGCTGTAAAGCGAAGAAACAAAGTTCATTTCTTAATGATAATCGATTAGGTATATCATGTCTACCAGCTTCACGCTATCAGTCCCTGTTTTATCTTTGAACTCTGAACTTGTAAAACGTTGAAACAAATTCTTTATGGCTACCAATTTGTTAAACTATTAGAAATGTAGAAATTAGGTTATTTCTTTATTATTTACTTAATTTTAGTTGCTTAGCGTTAGAAATCGTTGAATATTCAAAAAAAATATATCTATGTTTTAAAATTCGTAAGCGACATATTAGGCCCAGCTCTTCAGTATTGCTAATTGGGAATTATTTTGGGCTGCCTCATTTTCTTACGAAACATTGTATTTATGTATTTATTTATTTAATTTTATTATGTAATAGAAAAAGAAACCTGCTTCTCCGACAGACTTTATCTTATTAGGTAATTTCCTAGTATAATTATAAACATAAGTAAGTACCGGATTTTCTAACGTAATAAAATAATTATATTAATAAGTCTGCGCCAGAGTCGTCTATCTAGCTGCAAAGGGTCATCTAGTAATATTAAACCACCAACATATCCATTCAGGCGGCAAAATGCAGAACTAAAATGAAATGTACCAAGTTTGACATATCGTTGCGTTTTTCCTTGACAATCAGCGCCACCCCAAACTGCAAACTTAAATTGGTCGTAATTGTAGCTCCGATGCATTCGTAATAACAATCATGATAACTCTTTGTGTTATATTTGACACTGAGCAGAGACAATTATTGTTTACATTTATTTACATAGTTCGACACAACCTTTGTGCGTAGATAGTTCGTTGACCCCGTTCGTTGATTAGTTGTAATAATCTATATTGCATGGAGAAATTATTTTTAATGTGATGTAATCTAAGTTTATTAACTTATATTATAAAGTATTTAACTTATTTAACTGCTGAGGGTCTAAAACTGCCACTTAGCAACGCCTTTGGCTATTCGAAGGTTTATCATTTGGGATGTCGCCTTGCTAAGTGGTAAAATCTTGTACATAAGTCGTTATACAACATTATTTTTTGTTTATGCGAAACCTGATACACCTGTCCAATATTTTTGTGTAAAGAATCTATGTACAAAATTTTAAAACCGTATCATAAAAAATCACAAAGTTATAAGCTTGTATTTTACCTGTTTGTCCGTTCAAAAACATGCTAATTTTGCGATACACCCGCGTAAACCGCGTCTCCTGTGTTATACACTCGTGATAATACACACATCAAAAGTGTCTAGGGATCAACATATATTTTTGCAATAACTTTTCTCCTGATTGATATTAATTAAAATGTTCTTTAAGGATTCATCAAATAAAGTGTTATCGTTTGTCACAGTAACGATAAACCAAGTCACCTTTGCATTCATAAAGAAATTTGCCATTTTCCTAATAAAGGGATTTTTGACATTTGAACCACTAACATTAAAGTTCGAAAAAAAGACTGAAATAACAGTTTTCTTTAAAATTTTATTGGGTAACTTAAACAATTAACAATCCGTGTTTCTACCGCGAACACTAACAACACAAGAACATCGGTTTGGCATACTCAAAATGAGTTCATCCAAATCACGCTGTGGAATGACCGCCCATGTTCGTTGCAACAACAAAAAAAGGTCTTCTTGCGACTGGATACCCTCCATATTCGGCAGAGCTCTTCTCTGTAGCATATCCCATGCATGCTCAATCGGGTTCAAGTCTGGCGACTGAGCAGGCCAGGGCAGGACATTGATGTTAGCTGCGGCGAGAGTCTGTCTTACAACTCTTGCGGTGTGCGGTCGTGCATTATCATGCATTAACTGAAATAAGGGACCGATTTGCACTTGTAGAGGAACGATGACGTCTGATACAATCGTCTCAGCATAAATTTGAGCGTTGAGGTTGCCTCTGATCCAAATCAACTCAGTTCTTCCGCCGATCCAAATACCCGCCCATACCATGATGGTTCCACCACTATAAGGATGGACTTCCTGGCAGGATTTTAATCGCTGTTGGCGTCCAGGGGTTCTCCAGTGTCGTATACGTCTTGTATCCGGTCTCATACCAAAACGAGACTCATCAGAAAAGCACACGAAACGCCATTGTTCTTCTGCCCAATTTCTGTGTTCAAGAGCCCATTGATATCGAATCCTACGATTGTGCATTGCTATAGGTGGTACCCGTAGCGGTCTTCGGGAATGAAGGTTCACTTCATGCAAGCGGTTTCTGACTGTTTGGTCGCTAATTAAGTTCCCTGAAGAGTGATGAAGCCTCACGGCTAACATCATGGCGGTTATTGTTGGAGCTCTTCGAGTTAAGATTTGAATGTATCGGTCTTGTCTCCGTGTGGTGCATCGATACCGTCCTCCATGGCGCTCAGCCACGGTACCAGTGCTTCGGTAACGTGTCCAAAGTCGACTGATAACACTCTGACTTGTATTCAGAGCTAAAGCCACAGTACGTTGCCGGGAACCAGCTTCTATCATTCCCACGGCTCTGAGCATTTCTTCCCTGCTTAAATGACGTCGCCGCTCCATAATAACGTTGGTTTTAATCAGTAGTAGGGAAACAGTAGCACTAATAATGTCTTCAATGCGTTGTATGTTTTTATAGGGAAAATATTGACAGCTGATTTTCATCTTTTACTCGAATTTGATTTACAGTTCCTGATTCAAATTATGAAATGCACCAAAAAGGATCCATATAAATTTATAAAATCATAAATTTAATACAAAGCCACATCTCAATCTCAAGAAATCCGCATAAAAATGCTTGATCCCTAGACACTTTTGATGTGTGTAGTTTGGCAATAGGTACCTAACCGTACGGTGATTGTATTGTAATTAACTGGTAATAAAATTTAATAAAAATATTTTTGAAAAAAAATATAACATGGTGTAAAAAATATTGGAATCGAATCAGTTACTGATTCTGAACAAACTATATTCAGGTTTCGCATATACTAAAAATAATGTTGTTTAGGCCAAAAACTGGACAGGTCTGGACAAATTCAGAATGATAACACTGATTTCGATTAAAAAAAAAACAACCTTATATCTTACGATGCGAACTATTCGGTCAATATTATATTTTCTTATTTATCGTTGTCAGTGTCAGTAACTATCATGTAATGAAGATAATTAAAATAATAACTTTGATCTTTGCCTAGTATATTATTTCTTTAAATACAAACGATTTGCTTCAGCGGTTTAACAAAACATGAAGTTTTTTTTTTATACCGGCAAAAAATTAGTAGTACATACGCCTACACATCAAGCTATAGAAAATCAGTTTGTCTTGGACTCGCTTTTTATGATCTTTCCGCACATTGATCCGTCAGCTTATACTAGTTTTTCATAGCTTGATGTGTAGCCGTGTGTACCTCCCAAAATTAATTGTGAAGTCACATAATTATACTAAAAGCGCGTTGCGTTTAGTAATATTTAAAAAAACCGGCCAAGTGCGTGTCGGGCCACGCACAGTGTAGGGTTCCGGAGTTGCCCATCAAAATACTTATGCGAACTAACTAAACTGATTCGCTGAATTTAATTTTAAAAAGAAGAACTTTCAAAATCGGTCCAGACGTCTTTGAGAAATCGGGGAAAATACATAAAAAAAAGATTACGACGAATTGAGAACCTCCTCCTTTTTTGTCGTTGACAATAAAAACCTACCTATCCCCAAAACATACCCACCTATTATAGCTGTAAAAATAAAGTTGACAAACTTACATTTGCAGTTGAAGAACATGTTCTCCGATACATTTTGTTTAGGAAAATCCAAGTCCGTTTTATAAGTTGGTCGACTATTACTCGTAAACTTGTAAAGCCTACTTAGTCATGATAATTTTCTTTTAAATTTCGTTAAATATACTACTATTGTTAATTTTTTCACACCCCCTAACATAACCGTTTAGCTGGTAGAGGGGGGGGACACTCGAGTCGAGCAAAAATTAGCACTTTAAAGCTTAATATTTCACAAACGAATCTTTTTATCAAAAAAATAATAATGGAAACTATCAATATTTTTTAAAGACCTATTTAATGATACCCCACACTAAGGGGTATGCGAGAAAAAAAAACATCCCCAGTTTACGTGTACTGGAGGTACCCTAAAAAAATATTTTACGAGATTTTATTTTACCACTTTTTCGGCGCCACAAATCCGTATACTTACACCAAATTACACTTTCTAGTACTGGGCGTCTCTGTGCTAAGCTGCAGACAGACGGACGGACGGACATGGCGAAACTATAAGGGTTCCTTTGTTGGCTACGGAACCCTAATGAGTATTTCATTACCCATAGTCTATAATGCTGGTCTGGTACGATAGGTACGGTTCAGAGAAAACTAACTAAGAGTGTTAGTTTTCTCGGAAGTTAGGTACATACTGTACATTAACCGAATTAAAAAAAACCGGCCAAGTGCGTGTCGGGCCACGCACAGTGTAGGGTTCCGTAGTTGCCCATCAAAATACTTATGCGAACTAACTAAACTGATTCGCTGAATTTAATTTTAAAAAGAAGAATTTTCAAAATCGGTCCAGGAGTCTGAGAAATCGGGGAAAATACATTAAAAAAAAAGATTACGATGAATTTAGAACCTCCTCCTTTTTTTGAAGTTAGTTAAAAATAGTTGACGATAAAAACCTACCTATCCCTAAAAAACATACCTATTAAAGCTGTAAAAATAATGTTGACAAACTTACATTTGCAGTTGAAGAAGATGTTCTCCGATACATTTTGTTTAAGAAAATATGTTATCCAAGTACATTTTATAAGTTGGTCGACTATTACACGTAAAGTTGTAAAGCCTACTTAGTCATGATAATTTTCTTTTAAACTTCGTTATATATACTACTATTGTGAATTTTTTCACACCCCCAAACATAACCGTTTAGCTGGACACTCGAGTCGAGCAAAATTTAGCACTTTAAAGCTTAATATTTCACAAACGAATTTTTTTATCAAAAAATTGTTAATGGAAACTATCAATATTTTTTAAAGACCTATTTAATGATACCCCACACTAAGGGGTACGCGAGAAAAAAAAAAAACATCCCCACTTTACGTGTACAGGAGGTACCCTAAAAAAAAATAGTTTACGAGATTTTATTTTACCACTTTTTCGGCACAACAAATCCGTATATTTACACCAAATTACAGCTCTCTAGTACTATGCGTCTCTGAGCTAAACTGCGGACAGACGGACGGACGGACGGACGGACGGACGGACGGACGGACATGGCGAAACTATAAGGGTTCCTTGTTGACTACGGAACCCTAAAAATGCCTGGTTTCGGAAACAAAGACAAAGATATTTAAACTTAGCAGTCACAGTTTCAATTTGGAACTGGACGTTCTGAAAACTCCACGAAGTCGCAATAAAATGGTGGTAAACGATAACGTGTAAAAAGAAAGTATCACTGTCCACTACTGGTGACTATGAAGAATAATTTCAAAGGGTTGTGTCATTGTCCACCATAAGGGGGACAAAGAAAATCATTTTCAAAAACAAACAAATAAAGGCATTGACGCATGCTACACAATGTCTACCAGTAGGTAGTGGACAAACAGTTGTCGGACAAATCATAGAGTTAAAGAGTTGGTAGGACATGCCTTTAGTAATCGCCTTGAACTTGCAATGAATCGGTGACTTATTGATCAAAGAAGTGGGTCAATCAACAATCAAATCGGTAATGATATGTAAAGAGGGTAATTCAGTTAGCTTTGCAGCTAAGGTCAAAGTCACGCCTACGGCCTATATATTTTGAGATATAGGACCATCATCATTTGAGATATGAAAGAAAGAAAGAAAAACTATTTATTTGGCACAAAACCACGACAAACACATTACAAAAAAAAACAAGCAACAGAAAAAATAAAATGGAAACTTAAGCATAAATAAACGAAAAAAAAAAGAAAAAGTAAAAAAAAACAAGATTTGATGTTCCATGGCTGCGCCAAATAGGCCCAGTTCAGCAAAATGTCGAGCAACTGGTGCTCGGCACTGGTTTTCAACTGGACCTGTATTTGTGATGGTGAAGGCATACTTAAAGAAAAAAAACAATCCTGGCAAGATTTTGATTTGGACAAAATGGTATCTGTATTTTATAGAAGAGTTTTTTTTGGTTGAACGCGGTAGTCTCAGGAACAGCTGATTTAAATAAAAAAAAAATGTGGTGGTTAGATTTATCGATGGCTGTATATCATCACGCTACGTCTAGGAGCTGAGCAGCGGGGTTGAACCCGCGGAAAACAGCAGTACTAAATGTGTTTACGTATAGACCACGTCTTGTTTTATCAGGAATTTGGTTAAGTAAAGCATTTGTTAAAATCCTATATGGATATAAGTAACTGCCACTTTACAAAATTAATCCTGATCGGCTTTTGGTTGTAATGAAATAACACTTTGTAATAATAGTGACTTATGAAAAGAGTGTTGTAAAGTGATTGAAACGAAACTTGAGCCCCTATCTTATTTTTTGTACGTTGTTATGTTTTATATTATATGTTTTTTTTTTTATGTTGTGTTGTGAAGGTTTACCCGAGTGAATCTCGAAATTATCTCATAGGAACATATTACCGGTATTCTATGTTTTATTACAAACTATGATTATCATTATATCCTATCTCTAAAAGTCTATAGCAAACTTCATCAAGATCCGTGGAGCCGTTCATCCAAACTTTCGTATTATTACGTTAAATAGTAGGTGTTATTTACTATTAATTCATAGAAATAGTGTATAATTAGTTACACGGAATTACAATTACACACATTTATTCAGTTACTCATCTGATTCTGTTTACGCGTTTGGAAAAACCCTACTACAAGTAGGTACCTAGTAAATATTATCGAATTTGTGAAATTCATATTTCCAATTCTGCGTATTCGTTTGCAAATAAATAGTACCAAATTATTTAAAATGGTTGATTCCAATTCAAAGCTAGAATGACTCATACCTACTATAGTGTTGACAAATGCGCAATGTTTTTAGAGATTTCAAATTACATGAAGAGAAATCTCTAAAAAAAATTGAGCATCTGCATAAAATCTCATAATTATGTGTCACAGAATACTTAATAGAACTAGGTACGTATGTGTCCGGTTTCGGTCTGTACAATCTTAAAGGAGAGGTAGCTTGCTCAATTCTATAAAAAAATATTCTACTTGTGAGGTCGGAACCCAACCCCTACTGAATGGTAGCCATAAAAATAGGTATGTATTTCATATTATATTTAATTTAAACAAAGCAAACCACAAATAGATATTATCTATTTATAGATAGAATATCTTTATTAATAGAACGAGTCATACACATATACGTTGGCTTACGCGCAACCATATTGGAGATTTTATTTCATGCTATTTAATTACATACTATGTAAGCACGAGTAAGTATATCATAATATTGTAGTGTGAACAAAGCAAACCACAAATAGATGTTGTCTAAAAATAGATAAAGACTTAATTCAATAGATTGCCATTATTTTAATATAAATAGCCAGTAGTTTTATAGTATCCCCATATTATTATCTGTTTATACTGTATGAATACAAATAGATTATTTTAAATAAGTTCTTTTTTTAAAATCAGTTAATTTACTAACTTGATAGATTTATTGCTACATGTAGACAATCAATTCCAAAGTTAATCGTTGTATCTATAAATAATAATTAGTAAATTTATAATCGAACTAGCTTACTAAGTATCACTCGCGAAACGTTCGGTAACTGTCCAATTTATGTATATGGGATCGGAATACTGGATTGAAAACAATCCTATGTAAAAACAAAACTATTTACGTACGTGTGTCACATGAGTTCAGTAATTTTGTGTCATTGCGCAAGAGTGAACATCTTCACAAAACTTAGCAATGAGTAGTAGTAGAGAGGCAATTTATATTTATTATGTACCTATCTTTATTTCATTTGAACAACTTTGCCTGGAAATCTTATTACTAGGCTTGTAAATTAAGCCTTGTGTTTATCTAAAATTGGATAATTATTAATAAAAAAACGTATTTATTAATAGAATCCATTTAAACATTGATAGAAACATGTCTATAACAATTAATCAGTACCTAGTTAACTAAACTATGTTTATCAATGAACTAACCGGGTGATGATTGAAGTCGGGTTAAAAGGTCGTTCACCAAGAGAGCAAATGAAAATGAGCTCCAAGAAGTTCTTACTCTTTGTTTACCACTCCTAGGGAAATACTTTTTACGTTCTGCGTGATTGGAAAAATCATCACCAGGGCGTCAAGTCTGCTAATTTTATTTAACTCACATGCTATTGATATTCAATTGAGACTCAATCACGACTCCATTACGATTAGAACAAATTTGGTATTCTGCAAAAACTTGTATAAGCTCAATAGAGTCGTAATGGAATCGTAGTGTAATTGTAATTGACTCTCAGTTGAACAGTTATAAGTATTGCCATTAGAGAGTAGAATACCGATAAAGTCCACAATCGATTTACAATTGTAACACGATTGAAGAGCAGACTAGCAAATATTCTGATAGCAGTTCAATGGAATGTCACTGGAAAACCATTGGTCTTAAATTAGTAGCAGAATACCAAATGTAGTTAAAACTGCTACTGAGATCCAATTGATATTCAATTGAGTCATTACTAAATTAGCAGAATTGGGGCCCTGATCATGTAGGTATTGTATTAACAACCCTATAAAAGATAATGGCAAAATAAATTGAAAATTGCGTAGGTATGCAATTTATTTTATAGTAATTTGATTTTACTATTAAATGTAATACCTACCCAATTACAATTTTATGATTTAACTATTTTTTCCTCGTAGCTTCAGTCGAAAAGTGTCTCATGGATATTTAATGTGGAGTTAAGATATCCTATGTGTCCATCCAGGTTATAAAATATTTTCGAGGGAAGAACTAACTATCACTGCTCTGGTATTCAAAAATCGCTAATTATGTAAAAAAAAGTAGTAATTTATTAGTTTAAATTAATTTACTATTACATGCTATAATTTGAATGAACAAAACGATGACTAATATATTGACTGAATGAGTGTGATTTGTTATCAACAATACGTTATCAATGCATGTTTACAGTTTTATAATTATGTATTCTGTGTTTCATGGGACGTTTAATAGCTGATATGATGATGCTAGTTAATACCTAAAAGATATCACTCGCTCGTATTTATATAATTTAGTTTAATCTGCATAAACAATACATATTAGGTAGGTATATGGGAACAGGTTGGTAGGTACATCTGCACTGCACATTATTGCACATTTTTAAATCTTAATATATATAAATCTCGTGTCACAATGTTTGTCCTCAATGGACTCCTAAACCACTTAACCGATTATAATAAAATTCGCACACCATGTGCAGTTCGATCCAACTTGAGAGATAGGATAGTTTAAATGTCAAATTATAGTCGCAATTTTAATAATATTATAAAGATTGCACCCGTGCAGAGCCGGGGCGGGTCGCTAGTATTCCTATATAAAATTATGATTTCGCTTTGAATCCAATAAGGTACTTTTTATCAACGTATTTTTTTTACTCATAAATTATTTAATGACAGATATGGATCGATTTTTAACAATAAAAGTCCGAGACCTGGGTGGACCAGAGGGGACCCTCTGGTCCACCCAGGACGAGAGAACTCATTTGACAGTTTTACGAAGCAAAAAAAAAAAAGGGCTAGCTAAAAGTTTACAGGGTCTAGCAAGCTACTGGTGGAGGTGGCTAGCTAGGGCTCTTAAAAAAAGGACCTTCTCAATTATTATTGCAAATGTTATTTTTTTTATTTTTAAGTACAAGTAGAAATTTAAAAATGTGTAAGAACACAAATAAACGAAATAAAAATTAATGATGATAATTTTTAATGTGTGAATTTAAACATTAAACACTAATTGCCATATCGTCGTGAGGTCGCATGTTATCAGCACCGGCCAACAGATGCCTCCATAAAATCATCATCATTCATAACACGAAAACTAGATACCTATTCTACCAATAATATTTTAATTGTGAAAGTTTCTATATTTGTTGCTCAATCATCCAAAAACTGCTGTACAAATTTTGATAAAGAAAGATAATTGTGTTTTTTTGGCACTTAATCTTAAAACTAATTAAAGTTGTAACAAGATTTATACAATAACTGAAGTAACAACATAATTGAAAAACTAACAATCTAATGCCAAAGCTCAGCTCAGCATAATGCCAGATGGCAACACAGAGTTTGCCACCTGACGCTGATTTTCAGCTGCAGCCCACAAGATAAAAGACTTGATAACACTTTTATCCCAGTAAAATAGTAGGTCCAATAAAAAGTAGTGAAACTCCATTAAATTGGGTCACACCAACAACAACACATCAGGTTGGTTAAAGCTGTAAATAACATAAGTACCTATTTGTTGATAGTGGATTAGCGCCATTGAGAAGTATAAACAAGAGACAGACAAACGCCATCCCCTATACAATATGGAGACGTCAAGAGGCAGACTGAAGAGCCGGAAAAGTTTCCTCAGGTCCACTAAACCAGTCAGCAATAGTTCGGCTGGGGAAGCCCGGAAACAGCTGTGGCTCCTCAGATATCCCCCTCCGGAACATTACGCTGAGCCTTCAGAAAAGCTTCCAGCAGGCCACCGACTGCCGCGGCCCACCTGGAAGACCTTAAACCGTTTACGAAGCCAGGTTGGTCGCTGCAAGTAGGTATAACATGGCCCGGTGGGGGTACTGCGATGAGGAGAGGTGCGACTGTGGAGCCCCAGCACAAACGATGGCCCACCTCCTCACTTGTGCTTTGAGCAATTCCACCTGCACTCTAAGGGACCTGTCCGAGGCCACCACAAAAGTTTTGGTCGAAGCTCATTTAGACTTAGAATCATCGACACGACGAAGAAGAAGAAGTGGATTTGTAGGTACTATTGTTCAATCTGGTTAAATCTGGTAGAGGGTGGGGCCCCGATTATAATGCTACCACTCTTATTACAATGTAATGGATATTTTTCCAGGAATTTACAAAAAAAGATTCTAACCTCAAATCAGATAAAAAGCGTAATGAAATATTTTTCTTATTATTTAGTAAACATATCCTCAACATTTTTGTGAACTAATACATTCTATCTAATAATGCGTCAACTAATTCTAACAATGATGCAAGTTTCTATGACTTGATTGTTTTTATGAGTTTTTAGCAACTGTCATCAACTATACCTACCATAGATACTGATATGAGTTGTAAAATTTTATCATTGGCTCGTAAAAATTGGCACATCCTCTAAATTTCCGGTTGATAAAAAAAAATGTTATAAGTTATTTTACTCGTAGTAATAGACGCCAGATTATCAGCTACCCCAATCTGTAAAATTTTCCCAATCAATCAAGAAGCTTCCTCTTTTGTGATAAAGTTGAAAATCTATTGAAGAAATTTGACAGATTGCAAATAGCTTGCTGGCGTCCGTACTCACGTACATATAACAGTTAGAGAGAGCGTTTTTTAAGATAAACTTTCCTTTTGAATCACTTTATTTATTGATGTAAATTGCACTAAAATTTGTATACCTAATACAGACTTTTATATACCACGTAAAGATCGATATGCCTGCGAAGTTTCTTTAAATAAAAGTGGTCATAAGTTAGCTGAATAGGTGTAACTTAACACATATTTGCACTTATAAATATAGACTGTATGTGTATATTGTGTAACAAGTAAATAACTTCAATTAGTATCTTAACTATCCGTTATAATTGCGGCAATAATGAGAAACATCAAATATGAGAAAACACTAGGATAGTGTAGTCGGATCGAAAATATCTATTTACTTTTGATCCTTGGTACTTTTTCATTAAAATTCTTTTATTCAGACCTGAGTCCTTTTGATCTAACTAAATAAGGTTTGAAAGTGTATTTATATATTTTGGACCTTGACTGTACCTAGAGTGTTTACTAGACAAACGATTGTCCTACAAAAAACAAAGCCATGCATAGTCAACACAAAACATAAGATAAAGATAAGTAAGGAAGGGGGTGGCTCTTTAGTCTAAGGGCAGCCACATACATACATCAGTTTTTTTTTTCGTTCGGAATTCGAAATGATGAATGAAGTGTTCACATTTCATTCAACACATACAAAACATGCACGTGACACATTTGTATAATTCACTGTGTTCGGATAGAAAACCGATCAGGATTCTTGATCAGGAAAACTGATGTATGTGATCGCCCTAAGAGCCTGACAGTCCCTTCGGGATTCCCCACTCGGGTTTATTAACCACCACAAAAAACAATCTGCCTTGCCTTTTCCCAACTATATTGGGGTCGGCTTCCAGTCGAACCAGATGCAGCTGAATATCAGTATTTTACATAGTGCGACTGCCTATCGAACCTCCACAACCCAGTAACAGGGTAATACGGTACCCCATGATAAGACTGGATGTCAAGCTTGACTGTGATTAACGACTGTCAAAGATCTACAAATGACATCCGGGACCAACGGCTTTACGGGCTTTCCGAGGCACGGAGGAAACTCGCTGTAACAGATGGTCACCCATCCACAGACCAACCTCGGCAAGGGCGGCTTAACCCGGAAGATCGGCCTGTGCGGCTGTAATTATTTAGCCACGAGCTCTTCACCACAAAAAAACAATGGTGAATATTCTTTTTAACTGTTCTGTCAGCGTCACACGAATTTTTTTGACCCTAGTGTACACTGTCTAAAGTGCAAATAAAAATCCGGTTTTTACGGTTCAATTACATCAAGGAATCCAAGGTTTATTTTTTCCAGGTATATTACCTGTACATTGCGTAGTTTAGCGTGACAAAACTCTGAATCAACTCAATCCTTTGAATAGCGAAGTTTCTGTTTAATGATGACACAAACAATTAGTAAAAAATATGGATGTTGTGACGTATTAAACTTATTAAACGCTATGCTAATGCAAACATTTAAGTTTACTCAGAAACAATAAATTTTATGCATTGAACTAGCCATCTGCCCCCTGACTTTGCATGACTCACATTTCTTAAGGTACCTACTGAAATTTAGTTACAAAAATCCCATAAAATTTACATTGATTTACCAAAAAAAAAATTTTTTATAAAAGTCTACCTGGCTATTACGATCTGTAAAACTTTTTCCAAACGGTTCAAGTCATCATTGGTCAGTAGTAATGAACTATCATTCATACACATTTATAGCTGTTAAAATTGTCCCAGGAGAACAAATAAACACGGGTAAAAGTGTAAAAACTATCCTGTGTTAATCTATCTACGAGTATAACTATTTTCATCCAAATCCGTCCAGTACCTAGTTTTTGTTTTGCGTGAAAAAATAACAAACATCCGCATGGATGTTTGACTCGCTGACCGCATGCCCAAGGATGATGATGGATGCATATCCATCATCATCCTTGGGCATGCGGTCAGCGAGTAAAGGGCAACTCGCTGCCCGACCATAGACCATGCCCGGGTCGACGGCGCGTTGTGTCCGACGCGCGCCTCAAAGAGCGTCAGCATAATGACGGGGCCCCCCTCTCAGAGGGCCAAAGCCTGCCGGGGTCGCGGGATTATTTCCTTACCGTGACCCCGGAACATAAAGGGCTATTGAAGGACACCGTGGATTTTAGTCAGTAAAAGTCTGACAGTCCCTCCCGCCCTGCCCGGGGTGGGAGGACTCATTTGATGATATTACCACGCTAAAAAAAAAAAGAAAAAGAAAAACCATCATCATCCTTACAAACTCTCGCATTTACCATATAAATATTAGCTGAATAAATTGAAGATTGCTTTTTAACGCATAAGAAATAATGGCTTCGTGATTATATGACTGGTGTCGTTTAGTTTTTTTTAATTTAACTAATTATACTCCAATGAAGATATTTGTGCATATAATGGCTTGGTATGAACGCCCTGTATTTCCATATCTCAATATACCGACAAACAAAAAATATATAAATATGATAAAAGGTACTCGGACATGATTACTCAGTTCGCACAGGGCAAGTTATTTTTGCGCCAAGTCAAACACGCTTATATTTAGTTTAAGTGCATCGCCTTGAGGATTCCTTTAACTTGTTTTTTAGTGAAACATTCACTTTGGAAATATTGTACTTGGTACAAAACTTAAATATCTCAGTTGGTTTAGGATAGTAGATCCTTAAATAATTCCGAGAAACAATTTCTCAGTAAAACACTTCGTCTTCGATTTGAAAAACCGATTATTGTTTTGATTTTTATTTGCTTTGAAATCTAAACAATAGTTGACAATTTAGTGACGTCATTGCCTGTCAAAATCTGTTGGAAATCGATTTTTAATGGTATTTACTTTTCCGAGCCTCCTTTATACGAATCCGTAAAAGAACAGAACACGGGTCTCTAGTTTCTGAGATACGATTGGGAGGGAGGGGGAGGCCAAAAAGGGTAGGCTTGGTACTTTTGCCCTACTCATGAGAGTTACTAACTTGTAAGTTTGCTTGTCGTCGCCCCCGAGTTACGCTTCACCCACTCAACCTTCGTTACGCTACGGTGTAAAAAGTGTCTCAATTGATCTGTGTGTTCACTACACTATTTTAATATATAAAAGGTAAATAATATTTATGGTCGCGGGACTGTCTCATTAGGTAACCGGTACCCTGGAACGTAAAGGGCTATTGACGGATCACCTTGAATTTTAGTCAGTACAAGTCTGATAGTCCCTCCGCGGGCGGGTAAGACTCATTTGATGATTTTACGATGATAAAAGAAGGTTATATTTGCACAATGCACATAAATTGCGGTTCTTATAAAATGAAACCGGTTCCATATTTTTGTTATAACTTATGATGTAGGTGAAACCAGAATACCAACAAAATTAATATGTATAATGTGGATTTGATTAATGTTTGATATAAAATTGTATAGGAGGTAGGCATTATTCGTGTCAATGGGTTACATACATTTCATTTTTAGATACATATGACACTGTTTGTTATAATTGGATATGATTATTGTAAAACGACATAACTGCGTTGTTTTAATCCAAAGAGTAGTAACGGTCCTATAGTTTCTATGTTTTATGTTAATATATTGTTGTAGAACGAATATTTTACACATCAATTATTTCATATTATGTAATTTATTACGGTTTCTAAAATAAAATAAAAATTTAACTGCACAGAAAAAGATTGACTAAACTACAAACCAAATACCCCCAAAATGCACACGCGAAGAGAAAAAAAAAACCAAAATCCTTCGCTAAATATTAACAAAGAAGTTGCTTTTCGAGATTATTTAAACACGTCACACAAACTCACCTTCATATTTACTCTTTCCTTACAAATAATATTATTTTAATCACTAACACAATATACACTGGATTCTCTCGACCGAGTCCGATTGTCGAATGATTGCTGCCGCTGTTAATTACTGTCGCATCATAGTGCTTGCAATCGAATACGATTCTCGATTTAAATAATATCGATATGTATGACGCGTGTTGACAGCACTATGACTAGCAGTGTTACTATTATTTTCACGATGGTTTTTGTCTTATTGTGAACAGTTTGTCTATAAAATCATGAAAACAATGTTTGAGGGAACTAAAATTATTCAAAGTAGGGCAGCATTAAAATGTAATACATCGTACTCGTATGTCATCGACTTGTTTTGCGACTCGTTATCATCGTAGACTTGAAAAGGAATATAAATGCAATAGAGAACGAGTCGATAAACAAGTCGATGACGTCCGCAGCGCCCTCATCGATTTTCATAATTTTATAGACTTTTAGGGTTCTGTTTTATTTTTATACAAACGGGGTGCATAGACAAAAAAGCTAACTTTATGTTCGAATACTTAAGAAGAGGTAAGATTACGAATAGTGAGAAGATGAATTAATTGGGATAATGACAGGAAAAAGCAGTTCTTACGGTGACATAAAGGATTTTTTGACCGGCTTGAGCCGATTCCGCGTCGACAAAATAAATGTGGGAGCAGCCTTATTCAACATTTTCGTTATCACAATAGTGGACGGTTTATGTGCGATTGGTAAAATTTGACAGATTGGGGGTAGGAAATATACCTACATAGAAAGAATGTATGCAATAAACCTTAGGTTATAAAAAGATCTCTTCTTTGAACTAAGAACAACACAATAGTTAAGATATTATTTATTATGTAACTTGTGTTTCAGTAAATTACTTCTTTGTAATTAGGTAAACTAATTAATTCTATTCAATATCAATGTTATTATTAGTTGTCTGTTGTATATCTGTGTCGATTCGGTATAATGTGGTCTACATAGATAAGCGGTCCCGTCTTTATGGTTTAAAATATTCAACGGGTATAATCTAATCCTACTATTATTATAAATGCAAAAGTTTGTGAGGATGTATGTATGTGTAATGTGTATGTAGGTATGTTTGTTACTCTTTCACGCAAAAACCACGGAGCGGATTTGGCTAGGTACACAGATAGTTTATAACCTGGATTAACACATAGGATAGTTTTTATCCCGATTTTATGTTCCTGTGGGATAATTTTCGAGTTGTAGCGGGTGAAGCCGCTGGCAACAGGTATAGTCTAATAAAAATTCTCGTGTCACAGTGTTAGTTACCATACTCCTCTGAAACGGCTTGACCGATTTTTCTGTTTATATGCATATTCAGTAGGTCTGATAATCGGCTACTATCTATTTTTCATACCCTTAGGTGATAAGGGTTATCTCCACCCCTTACTTTTTTTTTAAATAATGTGTCACTAGAAATAATTATATATGGCAAAACGACGTTTGCGGGGTCAGCAAGTAATATCATAAAATCATTAAGTACTACTAATAGTAATCGCAAAAAAATGGCCCAGGGGGCATAAACCAGGCTTGTTCCGGCGAGTGAAAGTTTGTTATATACATGATCACACTATGAAAAATGTTATTAACAAATATGTTATATAACATGTTATGTTACATAGTCTGTAAGCACCGTAATACCTTTTTTACTATAGATTTGGGGATTTGAACTAATATTGATAGTTTAACTAATGATCAAACAATTGGCCCATGACACTGAAAAAGTAAAGTGCAAGTGGCAATATGCTTCATCGCGTCGACGTTCATGTTTTGTTAGGTGTATCCTAATAATCCTACTAATATTATAAATGCGAAAGTTTGTGAGGATGTATGTATGTGTAAAAAAACCGGCCAAGTGCGTGTCGGGTCACGCACAGTGTAGGGTTCCGTAGTTGCCCATCAAAATACTTATGTGAACTAATTAAACTGATTCGCTGAATTTAATTTAAAAAAGAAGAATTTTCAAAGTCGGTCCAGGCGTCTTTGAGAAATCAGGGAAAATACATAAAAAAAAGATTACGACGAATTGAGAACCTCCTCCTTTTTTTGAAGTTAGTTAAAAATAGTTGACAATAAAACCTATCCCCAAAACATACCCACCTATTATAGCTGTAAAAATAAAGTTTACAAACTTAAATTTGCAGTTGAAGAACATGTTCTGCGATACATTTTGTTTAGGAAAATATGCTATCCAAGTACGTTTTATAAGTTGGTCGACTATTACTCGTAAACTTGTAAAGCCTACTTAGTCATGATAATTTTCCTTCAAACTTCGTTATATATACTACTATTGTGAATTTTTTCACACCCCCAAACATAACCGTTTAGCTGGTAGAGGGGGGGGACACTCGAGTCGAGCAAAAAATAGCACTTTAAAGCTTAATATTTCACAAACGAATCTTTTTATCAAAAAATTGTTAATGGAAACTATCAATATTTTTTAAAGACCTATTTAATGATACCCCACACTAAGGGGTACGCGAGAAATAAAAAAAACATCCCCACTTTACGTGTACAGGAGGTACCCTAAAAAAAAATATTTTACGAGATTTTATTTTACCACTTTTTCGGCACAACAAATCCGTATATTTACACCAAATTACAGCTTTCTAGTACTGGGCGTCTCTGAGCTAAACTGCGGACAGACGGACGGACGGACGGACGGACGGACATGGCGAAACTATAAGGGTTCCTTGTTGACTACGGAACCCTAAAAATCGATTGGTAAACGACGGAGTTATGCCCGAACAAACATAAAAAATATATATAAACATCCGAATTGAGATCCTCCTCCTTTTGGAAGTCGGTTAAAAAAAGGAGTACACGGAATTGGCAAGATGACACTATTAATTTTCAAATCTGTTTGGTCCGTTAGTTAGGGTATTTGATAAATATAATAAATTAATGAAAACTTTTTTTTAATGTTTGCATGTTCACGAATATAACGCATCAAAACTCCCGTCTATTTGCTTATGTATTAATACTATCTAGTATATACTTTTTTAATTTATTATTATTTTTGTTTAAGATTTGATAAGTTTACTCTTCTGTCTTCAATAGTCAAACCCATTTTTTGTCTCTCCTATGTGTCGTGTGTGCGTTTTCAAACCTTGAAACTCACGTCTACAAACACCCAGATCCGGGAAAACTACCGGCAGGACATGCAAATATTTGCTTCGTACGGGAATTGAACCCGCGACACGCTGCACAGCAGTCAATTGTGAATTAAACAAAAACATTACCATCCTCTTTTATTTCGACGCAGTCGGGTAAAAACTCTCTAAACTGAGTGTACCGATGTCGTTGTCGATAAAAGAAAATTTAACAAGAAGTAGTGATTTTTAAGTGTTAAGTACTCCAGATTTTTTATTTTTTTTTATGTGGATTTATTTCTGGATGAAACCACCAACCTTTACCTCGACTTTATTATGTTGATGGTTTCATTTTAAATTACAGCGCCATCTAGTGATGAGTAGCGGCATCGGTTATATTGGTATTGCACGCCATCTGTTAGCAACCAGTGCAACTTGCGTTTAAAATGAATTCCTCATTTAGTTGATAGATGGCGCTCAAAGTACATTTTATTCCCATAGAGAATGTTCTGAACTTTCCTTATCTAGATCATATAAAAAGTAAATACGAGTAAAAGTGTGATAAAGACTAGCGTTCGCGGCTGCTATTTTTCCCACGTTTTTATAAACTCACTTTTCTTGTTTGTTTGTCGTTCCGGTTGGACTTTTGCAGCTCAATTTTTGAGGCACTTCCCGATAAGCTAGCAGGCTGAAATTTTGCACGCGCTCTGAGTTCTGATGACAATACATGACTAGCTAACAAACGTCATAACAAATCCAATATGGCGGCCTCCCCAAGATGGCGGACTGACTGTTTGAAACCCACCCCCATGATATGGGTATCAAATGAAAGGGTTTGCTGTCAGGAATACGAAAAAAATAGTCATGTGACTTTAATCCAATATGGCGGACGTCCAAGATGGCAGACACGCTGTTTGAAATCCACCCCCATGATATGGGTATCAAATGAAAGGGTTTGCTATCAGGAATACGAAAAAAATAGTCATGTGACTTAAATCCAATATGGCGGACGTCCAAGCTGGCGGACAGGCTTTGAGGCACTTCCCGATAAGCTAGCAGGCTGAAATTTTCAGGATAGCTTCAAACCCTTTGAACAAAGATAAAAATAATTAAATAATTAATAGATTTAAAAAATCTAAAAACCCACGTTTAAAATGTCCTAAAAATACGAAAATCCCTACCCTAACCCTACGGGGTTGAGAGAGGGGCCACTCAAAACGTGGGGGCGTATCTTTGCAAGTTACACCCACGATCTATACACTTCATGTAAATATATCCCATAAATAATCCCTTAAATAATATACGCCCCCACGTTTTGAGTGGCCCCTCTCTCAACCCCGTAGGGTTATTTTCGTATTTTTAGGACATTTAAAACGTGGGTTTTTAGATTTTTTAAATCTATTAATTATTCAAAGTCATTCTTTATGTTTTACAGTAAAAAGAGAGAGGAAAAGGTCGCCTAAGGGTCAGCTCAGACCGAGACGTGACGCTGCACGCGATTCAATAGAGCTACTCAAAATCTAACTCTATTTCCTACACGAAAAGATACAACTTTCGCAACGCAGCGAGACGCAGCGCGGCGCCGCGCTGTATTTTAATATCGACTCAAAATCGAACTTTATTTACTACACTAAAAGATACACAATTGCAGTATGGTTGCGTCACGTCGCGCCGCGTCGCGTCTCGGTGTGAACTGACCGTAATTCCGCTTTCTCTCTTTACAGATAGTGGTAAATTCCATACAGTTATTGTTCAGATCATTGTGAATGTCGATGGTTATTCCTTCTTTGTTCATTTTTTTTTTTTACCAAACACTATTAATTACAAACCTTTTTTTACAACTAGAAACGTTGCCTCACACTAGGATTTTTTTAACTCACAATACACAAACGCCCAGACCCGGAACAACTACTTGTAGGTCATAGAAATATTTGCTCCGTGTGGGAATCGAACCCGTGACACGCAGCGTAGCAGTCCAATCGCTTAGCCACTGCACTAACCGCGCCGTCAACCTCAACCTGTCGTCATATTAATAATAATATTCCATAATAATAATAATATTATGGAATAATGCAACACTGAAGACTGAACATCAAATACAAACCAATTTTATTAATTAATTCTGTATTTACATAATAACCATAAATTTTATCTGGAAATCAAGCAACTAAACACCAGAAACGTTTTTATAATACAGTAATAGTGAATTACCGCTTCAAAAATGGCAAAAACAACGTTTATAAAAAAAATCCTATTATGACAGTGATTGACAAATGTCACGACAATTTCACAAATTTCACAATGTATGAAAATACGAAAAATATGAAACAAGGTTTGTAGAAGATGCTCACTAGAGCCAGAGCCCGACAAAACGCACGCCCACCACCTCCGGAATCGTCGCTCAGCTCCGCCTCGCCACCGCCGGACCCAGGATCACCTACGTCACCGGCAGCGGCAGTTGCGTCGAGTTCGAGCGACGAGTATTTCTCCCCGCCGACGTCGCCAACACCTGTACGTCGGCAGGGGAGACACCGGCCGCCGAAGAGCTTGGGACCTAGGGGCCAACCGGCCCCGAGCCGGGTCCCCGCTACCGGTGGTTGTGTGCAGCGCATGAGATGGACTCAGTCCATAAATGAAAATGTCATGCGCGCATACTACGGGTCTACAGAGGGGGGAACTAACCTTACTGCGTACCGTGTTAGGATGCTGTCTCTGTTCCAGGTACTTGAACCAACCCTAAACGTCTCGGCCCAACGACTTTCGGATCAACTTTCGGTCATCCAACGTAATCACATGTTGGACGACACCGCACTTGATAGGCTGCGCTCAGAGGTACTAAGCAACCGTACCATCTTATCTCCACCACCACCAACGGCGCCGGCGCCCGTGTCTGTACACAGAGTCCCGCCGCGCTCTGTTATTTCTTCTGTTGTGGAGGAGGATGATACGGTTGCCACGGTAAGTAGCCAGTGCAACGAACGAGTGAGGAGCGCACTGGAGGATGCACTTTGTGAGTACCGCTCAACTCCCATTATGCTTAGACCCCGATTACCACGGCTACCCATGCACAGAAAAAATAGGGCGCTGGTGAGTGCCTTGAACTCGCTGCTTAAGAATCAGTTCGAGAGCAGCGAGGATCTTACCGATACACATTCGATCCTGTTTTGCGGGGCTGTTGCAGCATGTCGATTAGCTAATGTCAAGTTTCCGGACAGTGACACAGCTAATCGACCAAAACCAGCTGTACCGGCCTGGCAATGCAGGATTGAGCGTCGTATCGGCGAGGCCAGGGTACTCATCGGCAAACTATATTGCTTCAGGGAGGGAAATACCAGGGACCATTTTGGTTACCCATTCAAAGGGTTTTTGATAGGGTTTTGGCAAAGTGTTGTTTTAAAACCCATTTCATATTGATAACACTTTTTTACGAAAACCCCCATCAATGGGTAACCCCTTCCAAACCCTTTCGATTTGATAGCTGTTAATTCGAAAACCTGTTCTTGGGGGTTATACTTTTTAACGTTAAGACGTTTTGAACAGGTTACCCCTTCAACGACTATAACAGAGTTACCCATTCGGTCTACATGTATTGTAATTTTATCTCTCGTGCCTTTACTTTAAAGTACTAAACTGCATGCATTCGCATGGTATGCGTCATGTTACAAAACGCAGTCTAGGGCCTAGCGACTTAATACACATACATTTATAGTTATCATTGCTGAGATTTTAAAATTCTATGTATTTTGTTTCTGGAATAGTCGGGATTGTTGCGTGCATAATCTTCTCTTTTTTAACCGACTTCAAAAATAGGAGGAGGTTATTAATTCGACTGTATTCTTTTTTTTTTAATGTTTGTTACCTCATAACTTGCGACTGGGTGAACCGATTTTCATGATTCTTTTTTTATTCGAAAGCTGGTGCTTCCCGTGTGGTCCCATTGTCACCATTTTAGGATCTGATGATTGGATCTTGGAGAAATCGAGGGCAACCCTCAAATTTTATTGGCTGACACATAGTTTTTCGCAAATCTTATGAAGTAATTCAAGTACTTGCGTATGGAAATCATCATCTCATGTAGCTGAGCTGATGATGGAAGGTACCTTCCATCATCAGCTCAGCTACAGCAATTTACTAAATCAGCAACTCGTGGACTGATTTAGTAAATTATGTTTGTGTTCGCATATCTCCGGAACTACAAGTCCGATTTAAGTAATTCTTTTTTTGTTGTACTAGGTATCGTTCAACTTAGGGAATACTGTAAATTTCATCAAAATCGGTTCAGTAGTTTTTGAGATAGGGAATGAATGAAAGAGATGTTAACGATGTTATTACCGGTGCTACGGATTACAAAATTCTAGGGCACATGTACAAAATGATGTATTTGACAAGAATTTTGGTTGAATATTTAAACTAAAAAGAGTAAAATAAAAACTTTTTCTAAAAAAAAATGTGACCGGCTTCAAAAACAACCACAAAAAAGGATAAAATAACCTACAAAACTTTTCTTTAAGGAAGTCGGTGGCAAAAGAGACAATGAAATTAATAAAAAAGTCACCGACTTCCGAAAGAAAAGTTTTGTAGGTTATTTTATCCTTTTTTGTGGTTGTTTTTGAAGCCGGTCACATTTTTTTTTACGGAATTATAAATGTTAAAGAATAATGGAGTAAGTATCAGTTTTGAACGTGGACATCTTCCGGCCGGCCGAACGTCACCATTCGAGAAGTTTTGTTCCCCATCGGTTGTCACTTTTATGTGGCCTGCCCATTGCCACTTCAACTTGTAATTTAAATAAGAGCTATGTCGGTGACTCTGGTTCTTCGCCAAATATCCATGTTCCGGATTTTATCCCGCAAAGAAACTCCGAGCATAGCTAAAGAGCTATGCTCGGAGTTTTTACAGTCACTCAACGAGCAACGGCTTTCCGTTGATCGTTGAGTGACTCTAAAAGGCCAGCAGTCAAAGACCACGTTTCAGAGTCATATTATGTCATCACTGGCAACACACACTGGTTAAACACCCTTGTCTTAAGACACTGGAATTCGCGATGAGAAGATCACGGTCTACAACTTCGAGAATATCATTCCGAACAACAACCAACAGGTACGGGTTCCGCCCCCTGCCGGAGGTTGCACGCTGGTGTCGTGCGGTCCATGGCCCTCTACGGGGCCCCCGTGTGGGCCCTGAGCATTCGGACGCGGCCGGCAAAGCTGGTCGCATGCCAGAGGGTCATGACTCATGGCAATCCGAATGATCCGAGGATATCGCACGATCGCCGGCGAATCGGCCAACCTTCTTGCCGGATCGCTGCCCTGGGACCTGGAGGCGCCTGCCCCCCTGCGCGTCTATGAGTGGCGCGTGGAGGCGCAGCGTCGGGGTGTATCCACGCTGCCTCGAGAAGTCGAGGCGCGGCGGGAAGAGCTCCGGCGCGATCTCAGGGCAGTTTGGAGAGAACGACTGTCGCAACCGAGGTACGGGCTAGCCGCAATCGCGGCTGTAAGACCCCTCTTTGAGGAGTGGCTGGATAGGTCCCACGGCGTCCTCACCTTACCGCATGACACAGGGCCTCACCGGACATGGCTGCTTCGGGAGATACCTGTGCATGATAAAAAAGAAGGAAACTCCCGGGTGTCACCACTGCGAGGACCGCCCGGAGGACACGGTGGAGCATACGGTGCAGGACTGCCCTGCTTGGGCGGAGCACCGCCGTGTTCTTACGCAGGCGATAGGCTCTCGCGCCCGGCATTGGTCGCGGCCATGCTGCGGGGCGAGACGGAGTGGGAAGCGGTCGCCTCCTTTTGCGAAGCAGTCATGCTCGCGCAGGAGGAGGCGGGCCGCGAGAGAGAGAGGATACTGTCCTCCCTCCGTCCCAGACGCAGTGGTAGACGCCCACGGCGACGGATGTCGCGGGACGATCTCCGGCCACCGTAGGCGCGGGCATGCAGACGGCGAGAAAAGGGAAACTCGCTGTCCGACCATGGACCATGCCCGGGTCGACGCACGCCTCAAGGAGCGTCAGCATAATGACGGGGCCCCCCTATAGAGGGCCACAGTCCTGCCGGGGTTGCGAGACATACGTATACGGCGACTCCGGTACACAAAGAGCTACCGAAGGACACCGTGGATTTTAGTCAGTACAAGTCTGACAGTGGGGAGTGGGAGGACTCATTTGATGATTTTACCACGAAAAAAAAAACGGGTACCACATGGACATTCGACATGGTTTTCGTCTTGTCCATGTTCATTTTAAGGCCCACCTTATGGGAAACGATATCGCTGAGTGTTGGCGCGCGTATAATCTCGCGGAGCGTGTGTATGTGCTATGTGGTCCATATTGGTACTAAAACCTTTTCGGAAACCGGCTTGTTCGGGAGGCTGGAAGTCATCAAACCTGCGTTCGAGACGGTTCGTAATGACACTTAAGAACAGCTTGTAGACATAGCCCAGAAGTGAGATGGATCTATAATATAATTCTTCAACAAGGGTCAAGGTGTTATCACCCTTTTTGAAGAAGAGAATAGCCACACTCTTGTGCCATAATTCGGCGTAATATCTACGAGTATGACGGAATAGAATAACTTCTGGAGGACTGAAAGAACCGGTTTTCCACCCGCTCTCAGAAGTTCTGTTATGATTCCGGCGCCTTGTTGTTCTTGAGCTGTTTGAGAGCCATTCTAATCTCGTGCAGGCTGATGTCTGGGATATCCTCAGTGTAGTGTCAGTTTAGGTCTTGCTTCTCGAGCTATACTGACATTGGGCTGTCATTTTTTTTTAAAGATAGGTTCGCGTTTGACCACTATCTCGCCTGATGGAAAGCGAAGATGTGGTCAACGGTGAAGCACGCTTGCTTAGAAGTAACCTGTTCACTCTTGACTTGAAGACCCCAAGGCTATAGTTATCGGGAAATACAGATGCCGGCAGGGAATTCCACTCCTTAGTAAAGATATTAGCAAAACGCTTTGTACGCAACGGAGGAATATCCACCATATTATATCGATGGCGCATTACCGTACGTCTTGCAATATGCCAATGATAGAAAGGGCCAGGCGGAATCAAGTTGTGCAGTTCCATCGCACACTCTCCGAAATATAACCGATAAAAAACCGACAGGCAACACGGCGTCGATGTTCAAAGCTCTGGAGCTTTGAATTGACCAGAGCATCGTTACCAGTTAGCCTCTTTGCCCGTTTATCTAATGAGTCAAGTGCATCTAGTTGGTATTTGGCGGATCCATCCCAAAGGTGAGAGCAGTACTCAATGCATGACCGAACTTGCGCTTTATATAAATTAAGCAGCTGTTCATACGTGAAGTATTTTCTTACCTTGGAGAGGATCCCTAACTTTTTCGCGGCCAAGTGAGCCTTTGCCTCAATGAATAGGCCGAAATTGAGGGTTGATGTTAGTGAAACCCCAAGAGGGTCAAGATGGGCCGTTATCGGTATGGTCACACCTCGGAAAGTTGGAGCCGGGTGGAATTGGCTCTTTTTTGCGGAAAAAAGACACGCCTGAGTCTTGGTAGCATTGAGCTTGACTAGATTGGATTCACCCCATTCTGAGACAGCCTCCAAAGACAGGTTCAAGTGCTCAACCATGGCCTCTCGGAGAGACTGGATCTGAGGCCCAGTAGCCGTGCATTGGACACGTATCTCTCAGCAACTGTGCTGTCATCTGCGTACCCAATGGTTCCGGGTTTTAGCAGGTCATTTATATGAAGTTCAACGTTTCTGAGAGCACTGACCCCTGAGGTACACCGGCGTTAATTTCTAACTGACCTGACGAGCAGCCATCAATAACCACTCCAATAGAACGATCCCTCAAGAAGTCAGCAATCCAACACAGACCACTGGGCAAACCGATGGAAGGATGCTTAGCAATTAAGCCCTCGTGCCAGACCCTGTCGAAAGCTTTCGAGATGACAAGGGAAACAGCGAGTTTCTCGATGGCCTCACTCCAGATGTGGTTTATTTAGGTACAGACTGGACGTTAGCTTGCTTCCAAGCCTTCGGCACTTTTCCGGTCGCCAGTGAAAGGCGATACAGGCGTGTCAGGATCGGAGACAACATAACTGTCCGTAAAACCTCTCAAGCTCTCTCAAGATATCGGTTTTGATGAAATGATACTGCCGTCGTTAATCTTCAGCTTTGTCATTTGTTGTTCAAGTTGGAAGTTTTAGGGGTTTTGGATGTGGGAAGGACCAGGTCGGACCGTGGACTTCACCAGACGTAACCTTTCAAGCTTTACATTGATATTAAATGTGCTTCTGACGATACGGTGATCGCTACCAGTTTTTTACCTTGGCGATGACAGAGACATCATTAAATATTCGCTTCTTAGTCGTCATAATGAAGTCCATATCATTTCTAGTACCATCGGGCTTATCCACGGTCACCTCCTAGATGGGCGCTTCTGGAAATAGGAGTTCATTAAATGGATTTCGGTTCGGTTTAGAAATCGGTAAAAAAAAAACTTAAAAAAAAAACAACCACAAAAAAGGGTAACATAACCTACAAAACTTTTCTTTCGAAAGTCGGTGACTTTTTTATTTAATTTCAATGTCTTTTTTGCCACCGACTTCCGAAAGAAAAGTTTTGTAGGTTATTTTACCCTTTTTTGCGGTTGGTTTTGAAAGCGGTTAATTTTTTTTTTTTAAGTTTTTATTTTACTCATTTTAGTTTAAATATTCAACCACAATTCTTGTCAAACACATCATTCTCTTACATGTGCACTAGATAATAACATCGGTAACATCTCTTTCTTTTATTCCCTATCTCGAAAACTACTAAACCGATATTGATGAAATTTACAGTATTCCCTGAGTTGAACGATACCAAGTAAAACTAAAAAATAATTATTTAAATCGGACTTGTAGTTCCGGAGATATACGAACACAAACATAATTTACTAAAGTCGATGCCGAGTCCTTACTAGAGAAGTTGTACCTTCCATCATCAGCTCAGCTACATGAGATGATGATTACCATACGCGAATACTTAAATTACTTCATAAAATTTGCGAAAAACTATGTGTGGGTCCATAAAATTGAGGGTTGCCCTCGATTTCTCCAGCATCCAATCATCAGATCCTGACATGGTGACAATGGGACTACTTCAGAAGTATCTCCTTTCGAACAAAAAAAAGAATTTTAAAAATCGGTCCATAATTGGCGGAGAAATCGCGTAACAAACACACAAAAAAAATATACTGTTGAATTGATAACCTTCTTCTTTTTGAAGTCGGTTAAAAAGAAAGCGCCGTCCTGTCAAACCGAGTAAGAAACACTAATAAACGATTCTCTAACATACCGAACTTCCAAGGCCAATCTATTTCTACACTCCCAACGTAATTTTATTTTATTTAAAACCCTTTGATTACCCCGACAAACCCTTTCAAAGGGTTATCTGCTTCAATTGGAAATCATACAAGAGCCGGTAACATCTTGAACTAGTTAACTTATTGAAAGGGTTACCCTAACGTTAGGGTTTTGAAAAGGCTACCACTACCAAGAGGTAACATCTTTATTGACTGTAGCCGTACAACATGTAACACTTTCGAAAGAATTAACTTATATTCGGGGTTGTACGGTCCCTGGGAAATACACGACCACGTGTGATGCGCTTTGTGAGACGGGCATTCTCGGGGACTGACATCGGTCCTCAAGATTACATGTCTCGTGTCACAGAGCGCATCGACTTCCTGAAGCAAAAAGTTTGTGCATGGGCAAGCCGTATTCGGCGATATAAGCGACGGGTTGATCGTTACTCACAGAATCGCATGTTCCGGAGCGATGAGAGGTGGGTATATAGAGCTTGGGAGCGACCTGAACAAAGCTTGGCTGACCTGTGCCGTCCGGATGACAGCACCACGAGTACATTCTGGCGCAGCATTTGGTCGGTACCGGTCAGTCATGCTGAGGCTGACTGGATGCGTGATGTCGAGCGAGTATGTGAAACTATTCCAGAAATGGAAAAAGTTGTTATAACGCCACTAGATATAGCTAACGCGGTCCGTCCGTTACCCAATTGGAAATCTCCGGGGCCGGACGGACTGCATAACTTTTGGCTTAAATGGCTTACTAGTTCACATACTTGCCTGGCATCTCAATTCCAGTCATCCTTAGAGTCCGGGTCGCTACCCCAGTTTCTAACAACTGGTGTTACCCACCTGCTCCATAAATCAGGTAGTACCACGGAACCCAAGAACTATAGACCGATCACTTGTTTGTCGACGGTCTATAAACTTCTTACGTCCATTTTGAGAGTGAAAATTAATACACATATTGAAAGTAACTCCATTATGTCTGCCTCTCAAAATGGATGTAGGAACGGGTCCCGTGGTACTAAGGAGCTGCTCCTCATTGACATGGCCATTAGCCAACAGGTTCGTCGATCTCGCAGGGATCTGTCCACATGCTGGATAGATTATAAGAAGGCCTACGACTCGGTGCCACATACATGGCTCATGAGGGTGCTGGAGTTGTATAAGATAGATGCAACTCTACGCGCCTTCCTTGAGTCATGTATGGGGCAATGGAGAACGGTCCTTCACTATCCAGGGTGTCGACAGATCCAGGCGAACGATGAACCTGTATGGATCAAGCGGGGAATATTCCAGGGCGACAGTTTGAGTCCACTTTGGTTCTGCTTAGCCCTGAATCCTCTAAGCACATTGCTGGAGGACTCAGGTCTGGGCTATCGGTTGAGGAGAGGCGGTCAGGTCATATCTCACCTTCTATATATGGATGATCTGAAACTCTTTGCCCCCAGCAGATTGCAACTAATGGAGCTACTAAGGGTAACTGAAACTTTTAGTAACGCCATCAGGATGGAATTTGGTGTGGACAAATGTGCAGTCATGCATGTAAAGCGAGGGGAGATTATGGAATCTGAAGGGATTCAGCTTTCAGATTCCATACACCTTTGATCACTCTCCCCATCCGAGACCTACAAGTATTTGGGTATGTCGGAAGCGTTAGGCATTGCTGTACCGGACGTGAAACAATCGTTGAAGGAGCGCTTCTTTGGACGCCTGAAAAGGGTTTTAAATAGCCTTCTTTCAGGCGGAAACAAGGTGCGCGCCTTCAACGGTTGGGTCATGCCGGTGTTAATGTACTCTTTCGGCATACTCAAATGGACTCAAACTGAACTCGACGCCTTGGATAGGCGAGTCCGTACTCTGTTGACCGCAAACCGGATGCATCACCCACGTTCATCGGTAATGAGGCTGTACATCCCGCAGAAGTGCGGAGGTCGAGGCTTTTTAAATGCTAAGACCCTCCACAACCGCGAGGTATGCAGCCTCAGAGAATATTTCTTGAAAATGGAAGTAGGTATGCACCGAGATGTGGTCACGGTGGACAAGGGACTCACCCCGCTATCCATGGCTAAAGAGAACTGGCACAAACCTGTAGTACTCAGTGCTGAAGACCGCAGGGAGGTATGGCAAGGCAAGGAGCTACACGGACGCTTCTACCGGGCTCTTCATGGGCCTGATGTAGATTTCCTAGCGTCCGTGTCCTGGCTACGTTCCGGTGACCTCTTCGGGGAAACTGAAGGTTTTGTCTGTGCGATTATGGACGAAGTTATCTTGACGAACAACTACCGGAGACATATTATAAAGGATGGGACGATTGACGTGTGTCGGGCATGCCATCGTCCAGGTGAATCCATTAGACATATTATCTCTGGTTGTTCTCGTCTTGCTAACGGCGAGTACTTGCACAGGCACAATCTAGTAGCCAGAATCATCCACCAGCAACTTGCGTTGAAATACAATCTTGTGGAATCTGAGGTACCGTATTACAGGTATGTGCCCGACCCAGTTCTCGAGAAAGACCATGTCACGTTGTACTGGGATCTGCCTATCATCACTGACAGGACTATTGTCGCCAATAAGCCTGACATAGTGGTAATAGACAGATCAGCGCGCCGCGCAATGATAATCGATGTTACCATCCCGCATGACGAGAACCTCGTGAAAGCAGAGAAAGATAAACAAATCAAATATCTCGATCTGGCGCGCGAGGTTGTCGACATGTGGAATGTGAGCTCGGCTATCATTGTGCCGATTGTCGTGACTGCCAATGGCCTGATGGCAAAGAGCCTCGACGAACACCTTTCGAGGCTCTCCTTAGGGGGTTGGATCAAGGGCCTGATTCAGAAGGCAGTACTTCTTGATACGGCTCGTATTGTGAGGAGGTTCCTGTCTCTGGAGCCCTAACCACCGGTAGCTTGGACCCCGCTCCCACACCGGTGGAACACTATTTTTTATATTTTTAAATGTTTTTATACTTTTTTTGTATTTATTAATATTTAAAAATGTAATAAAATATGTAAAATAATGAATAAAGAGATAATATTACATAACTATCACACAACGCCATCTAGTCCCAAGCTAAGCAGAGCTTGTGTTATGGGTACTAGACAACTGATAAACATACTTATATATTTCTAAATACATACATATTATAGAAAAATTACACCCAGACACAGAACAAATGATCGTGCTCATCACACAAACATTTGTCCTGGGTGGGAATCGAACCCACGACCTCCGGCATAGCAGTCAGGGTCACTAACCACTAGACTAACAGGCCTGTCATATTGGTGTTACTATACTGGATTTTAGCAGTTTTCTAGCTTATTTGTATTGAGTAGTAATTAACAATTTCTGCAACAGAGTGCGCCAATTATAGTAGGCATTTGTAATCAAGTGTTGTTAGTTGTTTTTCTTTTCACCAAATAGTAATCACCAAGCTCCATTACCTGATCGAACTTAATTCGAAAAACTGTTTAAAGTATTTTATAAGCTTTAAATAAAACTCACAAAGAGAAGTCATTCTTGTTAGTTATTTTTTATCTGTTAGGGTTTATAATAAAAAGACTATTGATTTCATACGTTATGTATATTTTTAGCTGTATTTTCATGTTTTAAATAATTTATTACTAATTAGTCACAACAAACATTCACTGTTTTACAGTTTGATTTATACATCTACACAATTGATTAATACTTTTATGAGTAAAATATATACCCTAGAAATTAAGCACTTTAGGGTAAATCAGCACCAAGACACGGCTGCGCTCACATTTCAATAGAGCGACTTAAAATCTTATATTATTTACTACACGAAAAGATACACCTTTCCATATTCGTACTCCATCGCCATGTCGCGTCGCGTCTCGGTGTGTACTGACCCTTAGCGTATACATTGAAATGCAAAATTTATCATAACTTATCCACTGCGCCTACCGTGGCGTTCATTATTTATTACTCCGTTTATATTATTATTTTTTCAACTTATATCTTACTTACATACTTTTTTATGCTAGCTAAAATGCTATTGGTATAAAAAAATAAGTATAATTATTCAAATTAGATTTAGAATAAGATATTTTTAACTTATTTGTTTATATTATACGAAGGTACAAAAATCCATAAAAGTGTAAGTATAAAAAATAACTTTATCGATATTTTAAATTCTGGCGGACCAGCAATAAAACTTGACGATTTTTCATACAGTTGTCCCACTGACGGCGATTACCGATTAAAAGCGAGGAACTACTAACTCGTTGCTCGCTGCTGGCCACATCTTGTCTTTAGGGCGGCCACATACATCAGTTTTCCTGATCCGTTTTTCGAAATCTGTACGGGAAGTTATCGAATGTGTGCAAGACACACAAAACATACACACTCATTTGTCTGAATTCACTGCGTTCGGATGGAAAGATCAGGATTCCTGATCTGTCTGAGATGTGGCCAGCAGCGAGCAACGAGTTATAGTAGTTCCAATAGTTTTGTCCTTTGTCGCTGGGCTATTAGGCTGTTGTCATTTGGTAAACAAGTCATAATTTGTCTCTTCCTCGCCAGCGGTGGGTTAACTACCAAAACAGCTACAAATTGTTTTGGTAGTTGACATTGTTTTGTTGTTGAAAAAAAAAATCACAGAGAAAGACGAGTATGATTGAATAAAACCTTGCCTGCATAACTTCTTCCATTTCAACTACCTTCATATTAACAAATTAGATTTCACGACTCAAAACTATGTTATTCAATAGCTGTTATCAATGTAAAGTTTCGTAAATTAAAATCTGATGCACCACGTTACATTTTTCAAGCTAAGTATTTTGATTATCAATTATCATGGCTATAATTTAAGATAGGATAAATAATTCAAACCCTTTTCCTCGGCCGCAGTAAGACGAATTCATAACTCTATTGACTAAGTTTAACACGTACATCACTATAACAAATAACAGTTCTTATTACTTACCTATTAAAGAAGGTTAGACTAGATCAATACTGGCAAGTGCTATCTTTCCTATCTTCTAACTTAACCACATCACCAATACGTGATACGTGAAATGTGCCTCGTATAAATGAAGCCATCATAAAAATGTCAGTTTTCTACACCACGTCAAGTTAGTTTTTAGGAATTACGTGTCTCTTATTAAGATATTGGATACGATTGTGTGAAATTTTGCTTTACTTGTCCTTGTTACTCCGGGGATCTATTTATTTTTTCATTTTTGTTAAAAACTTATTGAATTTCTCTGATATGCGTCTGAACATGGTGGTAAGAACGAACAATTTTTTTAGTTTATCATATTTTATCTATCGATTATGTTTTAGAAAAAAGGAAATGATAGGACCACGTAGTAATAAGGCCTAGATTTTTCATAAAAAAAAACATTATCCACCATGAAAATAGCGGAATACGTTAGTTAGTATGGAGAAAAGCCCAATGGAATTCCCTCTAAAAATACGGGCGTTGGCCCTCAGCAATATGTTCAACATTCTTTGTTCGTCCTCGTTCGAAAAAAGAATGTTGAAAATATTTTGATCAAGTTACAATTTGTCACTGATATACAAATTGGAAAAAAAAACATGAACATTTTATTTGGTGGGCTACTTTGGAGGAATCGCCTCAACTACATCCCACATGCTGAAAAAGTAGCCTTTAATCAGACAGTTAAGGTAGGTTCTTAAAAGTCAAAAAGCTTGACTTCCACTAAGACTTATTTTTTGTTGTCGGGGGGAAACCTTCAAAGGCGCCCGGTTTTTGGGGATGAGACAGGGGATTGTGGGATTTGTACCTTACTAAAACCACCCCGGTGATCACCATCAGCACATGGAGGAGGGAACCGGGACCTTTTGAAAGACCCATGATACCCCTTTTGATAGAACCCTCATGTGCAACGCCTATTAAGGCACATTCTTGGGTTGACTGAAGATGTCTTCCGTAAGCCTCGCTGTGCACGTTAGCATGTGATCACAGTGCTAACGTCTTCCCTGAGATCACTTACTGAACGAACAGAGTCCCCACTCTGAACGCCCGCGATCTCAAAGGCCCGCATGCCTTACGGCTCATGTACACGACGCCGCTGCCGCCGCGCCGCCACCGCACCGCCACCGCGCCGCTTTTATGTGTACATGAGCTCTTAAGCTTTTATGTAGACGGAGTTTCGGCGTATTAGGCGCCACGGCGGTTGCCTTCCGGACGCCTCCTTCAGTACTTTTTATAATTCAAGCGTTCTGCTCTGTCCAGCTTGCCATTTTTTTGTCTGAGTCCCGAAAATACCGGTTTTTCCAAAAAAAACCGGTTCTCGGTTTCCTACGTAGGCACGCCACTAAAATCTTGGTACTATAAAACTGACTTATCGTGCATTGGCACATCAGTGTGTTGAACTACGTTTTCTTCATCGTCTTCGGTCGCTAGATGTCTCTCAATGAATCCTGATATACAGTTCAGCCAGCCATGTTTGTACATTATCTTTATTACTCGTTTGCGAAACACCACCAGTAGTAAAAATATTAAGATCCCTTGTAGAGTGTTGAATATGTCCAGTATAGTCCTGAAAATCGAGAGTAGCGTTAATTTTTAGCCGTAAGTACTTGGCTACGTTTTTTTTTAAAGAACTATAACCACTTGAACACCAGGTGAAAGCTGATAGCATACATTATTTTTAATTACGTATAAGTTAAATGTTTATTTTTATTTTACAACACATTTTAGGGTGCATTTCAACGATATAGTTTTGCTACTGAACGCTAGATGGCGGTACTGTAGTTTAACAACGTTAGCAGTTACTAACGGGTAATGAAATGTTAGGAATGTAGGATCATTAACACCGACATGCGACGAGACTTGACGATACTGGAGATATGTATGTTATCGAGTACTACCTAAATAAAATTAGATTTTGAGTCTATTGAAATGTGCGCGCAGCGGCGTATCTCGTGATTTGATCCTTAATGTCTATTCTTATACTTCTTGCTATTATATTCAATTATGTGCCTGATAACAAGAACAGCTGCATTTTTTACTCATTTAGAAAAAGATTCTACTCCACATAAAGTTCAAACATTTATGGTTAATTGAGGGCCTCAATCAACCACAAAATGTAACCTACACTAACTTAGCCATTTTAAAAGACTGTACCTACATAATTATAACATAAAAATAATATCGAGCACACAGCTTAGTCGACATTTCATTTTATTCTGTATAATTTTGGTAAAGTTTGTTGAGTTTAGTTACCCAGTTTAGGCAAATATTTGGCCTTCTTATCTAGCCACAGAACAATTTTGATACTAGCTATCACTGTGCATGTGCAATTAATTACTCAGATAAGTTGTGAGTAATGTACAGGACGCTAGCACATCAACCTGCCCCATTTTTTCAACTTTCACAGTTTCTTATCAATTTTCAACTTTATCACATTATCAGAAGGTCCAGTTCGATTGCAAAAATAGGCTAGATTTAGCATAAATTATTATTGAACATCTAATTCGGTCACTTATAGTTTTGAAAAACAATGGTTAGGTATTTTTTTTTCTTTTGTTTTTGTGAATATTCACAAAGATAAAACGCAAGAAAACTCGAGAGTGGGGGCTTTTTTTTTTTTTTTAGCGTGGTAAAATCGTCAAATGAGTCCTCCCACCCCTACTGTCAGACTTCTACTGACTAAAATCCACGGTGTCCTTCAGTAGCCTGTTATGTTCCGGGGTCACGGTAAGGAAATAATCCCGCGACCCCGGCAGGCTTTGGCCCTCTGAGAGGGGGCCCCGTCATTATGCTGACGCTCTTTGAGGCGCGCGTGGGACACAACGCGCCGTCGACCCGGGCATGCCCGGGTCGACCGCGGCCGAGATCGTCTGCTGACGTCCGACGCCGCGAACGCCTACCACTGCGGTTGGGGCGGAGGGAGGACGCTGTCCTCTCTCTCTCGCGGCTCGCCTCCTCCTTCACGAGCATTACTGCTTCGCAGAAGGAGGCGACCGCTTCCCACTCCGTCTCGCCCCGCAGCATGGCCGCAACCAATGCCGGGCGCGAGAGGTCTCCGCCTATCGCCGCCGTGAGGACACGTCGGTGCACTGCCCAAGCTGGGCAGTCTTGCACCGTATGCTCTACTGTGTCCTCCGGGCGATCTTCGTAGTGGTGGCACCCGGGCGTTTCCTCCTTCCCTATCAGACACAGGAACCTCCCGAAACTTCCGTGTCCGGTGAGGACCTGCGTCATCCGATAGGTCAAGACGCCGTGACGTCTCTCCAGCCACTCCTCAAAGAGGGGTCTTACCGCCGCGATTGCGGCGTGCTCGAGAGTGGGGGCTTTTGACAATTTTAGTTTACGTAACAAAAGGGGTCAAATACCTCTCGTACTTGCAATGACACACATGAGTCATACTTAAAACAAGCTCTAGGCAAGTACTTCAACAACATATGAACAGCGAAAAACTTAAATTCGAAATTCTCTATAGGTGTTATCATCTGCATTCGTTTGTAATGTAACGTTACAAATTCGAGCGTTACATCAGTGAGGGAGGAGAACCGAGCATTACAAGTTGCGCATCTCATAATGATATATTTTTGTGATGTGTTGGACCTTGGTACAACTTGTTACGTTAATGTGCTCCACTTGTAATTAAATGTATCAGGTGGGTGCTCGCAAAGTCAAACCAATAATATTACATTACAATGCCAATGCTTGTCAGTCCGAGATATAGTATTGTAATGTAATGCTCTAAGTCATTTCTGCTATGTTACATTACATGCTAGTTTTCCTGGTGAGGGAATAAACAAAATATTAGGTACGTCGGATTTTCAGCAGTCAACGCGAGGTTAGAGGCGGAATTAGGTATAACAAATGTACGTACCATATAATATGTTTTTCTACTAAAGATCCAATCATTTCGAAAACCCATGGAAGTCCCATCAAGAATATAAGTCGCACAGTCATTACAAACCTGAAAATAAGCAAAATAAGTCTTAATTCTGTAATAGAAATATAAAATATATGACGTTGTCTTTCTATCATATTACCATCTTGTGCCATTGGGTATCCCACGGAAACTACACACCGGGTGAATACCATGTTATAGTTTTTGTGTGAAAGAGTAACAAACATCCATCCATCCTCACAAACTTTCACATTAATAGTAAGTAGTAAGGTTTATATTTACTTGAACTTCAGCGCTCTTATATGACTTGATGAGAACGAAAGACGCCATATCAGCAAAGATGTGTAGATAAATATGCAAATATTCGCAGCCAGGAGAATGGAAATGATACTGTACATGTAGTACCACTGCTGGTGTTTATCTGAAATTATATTTTTGTCACTACCTGAAATCAGTCATTAAAACGTAGTCAGCAATTTTAAGTGTTTTTTTTTTCTTTAGATTCCGTAGTACCTAGGTACTTATGTTACTATATTGGTTCTCTATTGTGTTACCTAACTTTTTTATCTACATATAATATAGTGTGCCATAATTTCTTTTGATCTAATCATCATTTGTCCGAATGATTACTTATCCGAACTTTTTTCACATAATATCGCATGCTATAACATTTAAATTCTTAAATACTGTATGTCCTAAATTCGTTTGTCATAAATAAAACAATCTATAATATACAAAATACATAAAACCAATAGTCATAAAATATATAAGTCCTAAATCAAAATTATTAAAAATTTCATCAAGTAACTAAAAATAAGGGATATCATCATCACCGTTTCAACATTTCGTTTATTTTGTTACTGATCATTACCACCCAACAAGGAATCTCGACGGAGCCCCACTTCGCGGGGCTCCTATTTCTGCGTGCAAGGTTTAAAGTAAACTAACACGAAGGGGATGGTAACCTAACCTAACCTGTCCGTGTCGGGGTGTCTACAAGTCCCGAGCTCGCTTCGCTCGCTCTTGGATCCCAAGATCTCCGGTTTCTAAACATTTAATGAAATATCAGTTTTACTATAGGTACCTAATTGAACATTCGGAATAATACACATTATGTAATACAATACTGAGAACATATGACTTTATTTCATACAAAATTAGGAGATTCAATTATTATGATACTCGATATTATGTCAGAACAGCGTTATTAGAAGTGAAGATAATTATGTAGAACAAAATTTAGGTTTTTTGATGATTATGGTTACTGAATTTTATAGCAAACGTGTTATGGCTAATGATTTTCGGACAAACAGTTTTAGGAGACGAAAAGGGATACCTACTATAATTATTATAAACTAGCTGTGCCCGCGACTTCGTTCGCGTGGATGTCGGAACTTAACAATGTATTTTTTAGTACGAAGCGCTGTGGGAGGATACCGATACAAATCATTTTTTGTATGCTTTTTTTTAGCGTCATAAAATCGTCAAATTAGTCTTCTCACCCAGGGCTGAGCAAGAGGGAATGTCAGACTTGTATTGACTAAAATCCACCGGGTCCTTCAATAGCCCTTTACGTTCCGGGGTCACGGTAGCTCGTAAGTCCTACGACCCCGGCTGGCTTTGGCCCTCTAAGGGGTTTGGCCCCCGTCATTGTGCTGACGCTCTTTGAGGCGCGCGTGGAACTCAACGTTGATGTCGACCCGGGCATGGTCCATGATCAGACAGCGAGTCGCCCATTATTCGTCGCCCGAATGCCCACGCCTGTTGGCCAGAGATCGTCCTGCGACGTCCGTCACCGTGGGCGTCCACCACGGCGGCTGGGTGTGGGTCGTGAGGTGGACGCTGTCCTCTTCCTCACGCGTCCCGCCTCCTCCTTCGCTGGCATGACTGTTTCGCAGAAGGAGGCGACCGGTTTTCACTCTATTTCACGTCAACCAATGCCGAGTGCGAGAGGTCGCCGCCTATCACCGTTGTGAGGACATGTGCGATGCTCTGCCCAAGCGGGGCAATTTTGCACCGTATGCTCTACCGTGTCCTCTGGACGATCCTTGTAGTAGTGACACCCACGCGTTTCTTCCTTCCCCCTCCGACACAGGTACCTCCCAAAACTTCCGTGTCCAGTGAGGATCTGCGTCAGGTGGTTGATCAGGACGCCGTGACACCTTCCAGCCATTCCTCAAAGAGAGGTCTTACCGCCGCGATTAAGGCGTGCCCGAACCTCGGTTTCGATAGTCGCTCCCTCCATACCGCCCCCTTTTTTTAATCGTGGCAAAATCATCAAATGAGTCCTCCCGCCCAGGGCGGGACTGGAGGGACTGTCAGACTTGTACTGACTAAAATCCACGGTGTTCTTTCAATAGCTCTTTATGTACCAGGGTCACGGTTATCGAGTGAGACAGTCCCCCGACCCCGGCAGGGTCTGGCCCTCTTAGGGGGGCCCCATCAGATTGCTGACAGCTCTTTGAGGCCCGCGTGGAACACAACGCGCCGTCGACCCGGGCATGGTCCATGATCGGACGGCGAGTCACCAATGGGTGACTCGCCGCCTGCATGCCCGCGCCTACGGTGGCCGGAGATCGTCTTACGACGTCCGTTGCCGTGGGCGTCTCCCGCGGCGGCTGCGTCGTGAGGTGGACGCTGTCTTCTCCCTCACGCGTTCCGCCTCCTCCTTTGCTAGCATTACTGCTTCGCAGAAGGAGGCGACCGCTTCCCATTCCGTCTCGCCCCGCAGCATGGCCTCGACCAGTGCCTATCGCCGCTGTGAGGACACGGCGGTGCTCTGCCCAAGCGGGGCAGTCCTGCACCGTATGTTCTACAGTATCCTCCGGGCGATCCTCGCAGTGGTGACACCCAGGCGTTTCTTCCTTCCCCATTCGATATAGGATCCATACCGCCCCCTGAGATGGCGCCGGAGCTCTTTCCGCACGCCTCGACTTGTCTATGCAGCGGGGATTGGCCAGTCATCATCATCATCAGCCGGAAGACGTCCACTGCTGAACATAGGCCTCTGCTTCTGATTGGCCAGTCCTTCTTTATAAATACATGCCGTCGGACGGCAAGCTACTCCCCGTCCGTAAGCGGCTGGAATATGACCCACTATTTCCGACGCCCTGGGCGTCTTCAGCGGTGGCTCGGGTGAGAGGTAGAGGGTGCACTTTCCCTCACGCGCAATTATGATAATATGCTCAGTATTGCCCAGGCAGTAATAATTTTGTTGTGACATTATTTTGAAACTATGATATCTCCTAAGACATTCATTGAAATCAAACGATGTCAAGGGCAATTTTGTTTAAAATTAAATGCTCGTGATGATTAACTTAGTTATTTTGATAAGGATTAATATCATATTAATGAAAATACCTTCGCAAATAATGCATTACTTTAAAACAAATTTGATTTCCATAAAAAAGGTTATAATGTCTTAATCTTAAAAGATAGATATATGCTCTCGCGGACTTTATTTTAGAACTTTTTATGAGGAATAATTCCGTAGTACATAATTTTTGCGTATCTTTAACCGTTTAGGCAGCGCACGCAACGAAAGCTCTCGAAAAGGAATACATTTTCCCGATTTTGAAACATTTCTCATTGCTGCTCCGCTCCTTTTGGTGATAGCGTGATGTTATATAGCCTATAGCCTTCCTCGATAAATGGACTATCCAACACAAAAAGAATTTTTCAATTCCAACCAGTCGTTCCTGAGATTAGCGCGTTCAAACAAACAAACAAACAAACAAACAAACAAACAAACAAACTCTTCAGCTTTATAATATTAGTATAGATTTATAATAATGTAGTAAATGTGTTTTAGCATTATGAAAATATTTAAAATGAAAGTCCCGGAATGGCTATTACAAACTACAACCCATAACATTTACTTCACTTGTTATCTCAGGTAACAAAAATAATCTAGTCGCCATGTACCTTCGCAGGTCGGTCAGTGTATTTTTTCAACATTTTTTTACTTTGAATCCAAAATTAAAAATGTTCCAAGTTATAAATCCACAAAATGTGGCTGTAATCAAATAGAATATCATAGTTATACTGATACTTCATTGACTTAAAAAATAACTTACTAAAGAACCAGCAATGATTGAGCCCAATCCCTGGCTTCAGATGGTTTCCTGGGTGAAAGTTAACGATTGCCATACATACGGTGAGGACAGTCGGGCACCCCCACGCATATATCATGTACCACTTGAACTCCCTCCAGCCATAGTCCAAAGTAGCTGGTCGTCTGTAAAGTAACATTTTCAGTTAAGATCTCAAAACAGAGTAAATACCAAGCTTGCTCAAGAAGTTTTCAGATTAATGCAGAACAGATTAAAATCAGTTTATAGTAAGATTCCACCGAAATAGTGTGCGGCACATATTTTGTACGCGCACATTTTTTTAATGTTCGTGCACAATCTTTTCGACTTTGCTAGAGTGAGTCCACCAAACCACGCATTCGTGTAACGTGTGGTGGAATGGTTTCTTAACAAGTCGTTTTGACCATATTCATAAATCATAACTGTTATTCTGACGAACAGTCCTAATACGAGATGATAAACTAATGAAGCGTATCTGCCTTATAAAAAATGAATCTTACCTTGTATTTAAAAGGACCTGAATTGCTATTGCGTTTGACCAGAAGAAAGCAGCTATCAAAAAGTAATAAGTTAGGAATCCTGTAAATCAAGAAACAGAACAAACATATTACGTTGTGATAACAGGTATCGATTGTTCGAATCGACAGCGTTATCAGCAAAACTAAATGATAATTTTGGAATTCATTCACTAACAATAAAATTATGTTTTAGTTCTTACCTCTAACGGCACACCAACCCATGTCATAGTATGTCATAAGTTTCATTATGATAAGTATTAAAAGGCCAATGCCAAGACTGATACAGAAGTTTATAATACTCTTTCCTTGTACATCTCTGAAAGAAAAAGAAAAGAAAATAAAATTATATCAATTGATCCGTAACTCCTTTTCCCCGAAGCTTTCAGGGCGGGAGCAATGAAAAACCACCGGGAGCAAACCCGAGAAGCAAAAGTTTTTTCAAAAAAAGTCTCAAATCGGATTGAATAGAGTAAACTATTTTAGGATTAGATAAACTAGAAGCGTAGACACTGGGCAAGTAAAGCGAGCGACTAAAGGCCAGAAAAAAAAAATGAAAAAAAAAATTTTTCAAGACTGATTGTCATGCCATGACCACGGAAAATGATCCAATTTTAAGCCATATTATAGTATGGATATATTTAATTTTTTATTTAAGCGCCATGACGACTTGTCCCAACAATTCCAAAGGTTTTAATTTAAGAATTTATAGTTCATGTTGTCACGGTTCGGACAAGACGCGAGTTCGATTCCCGTATAGTACTAATTTATTTGTTTTGTTTGTGTATGTGACTTTAAATGTTTGTAAATGCACCCAGGATATTTGAGAAATTAAAAAAAGTTTACCCTAGTAAAGTTATAAAAAATAATTTATGACTGACCTAAGTTCCGGTAGTAAACCATAAATAAGGGCTGTAGCCGTAAGAAATATAACTGAAATGATCATAGTGTAGCCCAAAACTTTATCGTCTATAATTTCTTCCTCTTCGGCAGCACAACCTATGGCCACCGGCCTGATATGACTTAAATTTACATCTTTTATTGTTGTAAAGTTTCCCAAGCAGTACCTGTAAGAGACAGAATAGTATATTAAAATAGATGAAAATAAATAATAGATTACAAACAAACATAATTTTTTTAAAGATACGTTACGCAGTAATTTGTTCAGAGGAAATGCGAGTGAAGAGGCTTTTGAAAATTAGGTATTTGAAGAATCTATTGTTGTCGCTCTGCAAGCATTCGCATACTCTTCCAAGAAGGACAAAAGAATATTCGTCTTGATGTTTGGCTCTGGCCTATTTCCTCCTCCACTATTGGATCAATTTAAAAGATATTTTGTGAACTGAATAGGAAGGATATACAACGTGTAACGTTAATAAAGAAAAAAAAAAATAAGACTTTTGGAAATTCACAAAGCTAAGCCAAGGAATATCTATAAAATCATAAAAACATGCACAAGTTTAAATAGTATCCATTATTTTTATACATTTTCTGTTAAATGGAACAGAAAAATTGCCTGTAAGTATACCTTAAACAAAACACAAAAGTGAAATATCAAAATGAAAAATTAATGGGTAATAAGGCCTACGAGGAGAAGGCTATTCAGGCCTTTGAAATACTTAAATAATTGTAATATAATTATATTCAATTTTATTTGGGATGAAATCATGTCAACGAAGTAATAATATTTAGATTATTTATCTCGAATACCAGAGATACTAAAATTATAGTCTAATAATTTAGGTATGTTAAAACCGTATCCCTTATTACCCTGCTACAGCAAAGCAAGGCCCATTATGTAGGTAAGGTTTAACAAAGTGTTTCATTTCTTTCTTGTTTAGGTATGTTAGAGGCTAAACTTTCTATTTTTATGTTGTTGCAGATAATTTATTTAAATAATGATTAACATTAAAGTTTGCCAATTCATGTTGATAGTTTTCGTTTGTTTCAATTCCTGCTTAGCTAGGTGCTAGGTCTTATTGGCCGCACCTACCTTACAGATTTTGACTTTGAGCATTACATTACAATAAAATCTCACTGACTGACAAACATTTGCAGGTAATGTAACGTATGTGGCCCGCCAGACACATTTAATTACAAGCGGAGCACATTGATGTTAAAAGTTGATCAAGGTATCACGCATCTTATCACTACAATGATAATAATAAAAGAGTATAACTAACTTGCGAAATATGTAATAGCAAACCCGCGGCTACCCTCGACCACCGCCAGAATCCAATCTATCACTAAACCAAAATTCATCAAATTCAGCCGTTTTGATGTGAAAATGGAAAATACATACTTCTTAAACACACTTTCACATTAATATTTTTTTTATTAAGTAGAAAGGATAACTGTTAATAGTGACCTCTAGCGGTGAGTAGCTGGACTCAAAGTTGATTTCTATTAGAGATTATATTGACACATAAATCATGACAGAAAACTATTATTGAATTTACTTTTCTGAGTTCGATGTTTCGTCAGCTTATTTTTTTGTTATAAAGGTCGTCATTTTCGACGTTATACAAATAATTGAGCGAATACTGAATAGTCGCAACTCAATTTGTAAATATTTTGTAATTTCCTGTAAGAAAGCGGAGTTTTGCTGATTAATTTGATTTTACCAAATATTAAATCTATATCCTATATTTTATACTTACGTGTTAGATTCAAATGTTTCATCAAAATCATCTCCTAGGTGTAATTTAAGTTCATCTGCGTCATTAACATAATAACTTTTAAAAAATCTTAGCGTCAGGTTACAAGGCAAAGGTAATGGTTTTGTGACATTCGATTTTGGCTCCCAACACACGTCTCTTTTCATAAGAACTGCTTGTCCTTCAGGGCAACACTTATTACTGGCCAAAACATAGCTGGCGGATGTTAAAAACAATATAACAATTATATTAAAAGCCATTTTTGAAGCCTTGGCTCACTTTATAAACTAAAACTGTTTTGCATGAAGTACTGACAACTTTTTCACTTCCTCAACACACTGAAATCCACACCATTTCGAAAAATGTAAAGTATTATCAAACACTATTTATTGATAATAATCACTGTTTATCGGAAAATGTAAAAAATGTTTATCGAAAAATAAAATGCTGTTGCTACGCAACCACTGTTGTGGCGTCCGCACTCGCGGAATCGTCGAATATAAAATGAGGAGAGCGGCGCGGCGGCGGCGAGTTTTACTATATCAAAGCAATCTTGCATATAAACAATAACAGTCTAAGGATCAATTCACACCGGGCATGCGGGCGGTGAGCTATGGGTGACTCGCCGGTCGATCATGGACCATGCCCGGGTCGCCTATTTCCAAAGCCTATACTATTTCAGTCACGAGTCAGACTATAAACGATGAGCTTTTGTTTGTGCATATTTCTCAACAATACCTAATCTATCTCAGTAAAAAACTTGACTCAAATGGATTCGTTTTTGTTTTGATATTTTCAAAGAAAATGCACGGACAAAATCTAGTTCTGTATAATTCATATCACTCGAATAGCTAAACTTTTGGCGAGTTATTTTTAAACATTACGTACGAACAAAACCTTGTCGAGTAGAGGCTCACTAGCTATATGAGTAAATTTACCTCGGAATTTAACTTTTCTTAAATTTTATAGTACTTGAATATCGTAAATACGACTGTGGGCACCCCGACTCGGACAGGTTAGGTTAGAAGGGGTTGGCGGGGTCTGAAAGATAAATTTTCATGGAACTCGCATTCAATAAAGTTTGATGCACTTTCCTAATACTTAAGTTTCATTCAGCCTTTTTTATTCTATATGGCTTAAAAACTAAAGCGATTGAGTTGGGAGGACCCTTACTTGTTTTTAAAACAAATTTAAGTTGATAAACACCAAATATATTATAAAAAGAATCTTGTCTAGGTCTGATTTGATGTAGACAAGTTTCTCTTGTAGAGAAGAAATGTGTCTTCCCCCAAGCCCCAAGTGTCAAAAGTAGAGAAAATATTGTCGCCATGCTCGACGTTGTAGACTTCTTTCTATCGTAGAGAAGAAACATTTCTTTTCTACGTGTCAAACATCGCCATGCTTAGGACGATAGAGATCTTTCTTCAATCTGTCAGTTTGTCGATTCTCCCGTCGATATAACTCGTTTCTACGGTGGTCATGCTACGCGTGCTTGTTGTAACTTTAGTCCACGTTTATTAATAAGGAGGTTAGAGTTTGACTCGTACGTGACTGAAATGGTACTAGATTTTGTCCGTGAATTTTCTTTGAAAATATCAAAACAAAAGCTAATCTATTTGAGTCAAGTTTTTTACTGAGATAGATTAGGTATTGTTGAGAAATATGCACAAACAAAAGCTCATCGATTAGAGTCCGACTCGTGACTGAAATAGTATAGGCTTTGGAAACTTGCGCCCGGGTCGACGGCGCGTTGTGTTCCACACGCGCCTCAAAGAGCTGTCAGCAATCATACGGGGACTAAGAAGGCCAAAGCCTGCCGGGGTCGCGGGACTGTCTCACCACACCATGTAACCGTGGCTCTGGTACGTAAAGGGCTATTGAAGGATCACCGTGGATTTTAGTCAGTACAAGTCTGACAGTCCCTTCCGTCCCACCTTGGGCGGGAGGACTCATTTGTTAATTTTACCACGATGAAAATAGCGATCAATTCACACTGAGACGCGAGTTTTGAACATTCGGAAAATTCTGAAAACAATTAAAATAAAGCCCACCAGCCAACATTCATATAATTGGAGACACCCTTCTTTTCAACTGAAGTAGGACTTAACACCCTTTTCCGCATCCGCAGTGGTGGGGACTATCAAATCCATCGCAGCGCAGGATGTGGCAGAAATGTGAACTAAGGGCACACCCGCAGAGTGACGTGTAAAGTTTATTATGTACCATAACTTTTTCATGTTATTTATCATGAAGAACAAGCCGAAAATATTTTCATAAATATTTATTTGGCAATAATTGCCAAGCAGCCCCTAATAATGTAGTCACTAAGAAGCACTGTTATCCCGCTCATCATCATCATCATCATCCTATAATGTTCCCACTGCTGGGACATAGGCCTCCTCTCTGAGAGAGGGGGTGTGGCATAATCCACCACGCGGGCCCAGTGAAGATTGGTGGATGTCACATGTCTTCGAATTTTTGGCTCTAGGACATGCCAGTTTCCTCACGATGTTTTCCTTCACCGTTTTGAGAGCAGTGGTGATGAAATAATTTACACAAAGTAATGCTGGTTGGTGGTGTTAGTATTAACAACATCAGCTACGCGTCGACATGGTGCTGCTGGGTCCGACTGAGGGATCTATCAGAGAAATGTTAAAGGTCTGTGAGAAGTACGCTGCCTTGCATGGCCTTGTGTACAATGTTAAAAATGTGAATACATGGTTTTTAAGGCTTCCGGTAAGTGCCCTAATCATGACCCTAGTTTTATCTTGAATGGCATGAGTATTAATAAAGTCCACCAATTTAAGTACTTGGGGCATATACTAACCGACGACCTTAAAGACAATGTAGACATTGAAAGGGAGCGTAGGGCACTGGCGGTCCGAGGGAACATGTTGGCCCGTAGATTCTACCGGTGTGGCGACCAAGTCAAAATCACCCTGTTTAAGGCGTTTTGTCAAGGTTTGTACGCGGGGGGTCTATGGGTCAGTTACACCAAAAGATCGCTAGATGTCTTACGCGTCCAATACAATAATGTTTTTAGGATGCTGTTGAAACTGCCACGCTTCTGTAGCGCATCAGAGATGTTTGCACAGAACCGAACTGATGGCTTCCATGCAGTCATTCGCAAAAAAGTCTCATCACTGATGCGTAGAGTGCGGGGAAGTGACAATAGCATCCTGAAAACAGTAGCTGAGAGCCCTTATGCGCCTTTTTTGAGGCACTATGTGGAGAGAATGGTCAGATAACTTTTAAATATATATTTCTCTGCCCATCGTGCCTCTGACATTTCTTTCTTTTTGTGTTTGTACTACTAACACTAGTTACCTATAAGGTATTTTACTAACAAAATGGACCAAGTGTGTTGTCCGATTCAATTAAACAAATATTATTATTATTATTATAATGCGCCTGTCTGGATTCGAACCCACGACCTACAACTCGTAAGTCGGGGCCGATACCACTGGGCCACCCAACGACGATATAATACTAGACTCCTAATAACAGGCGACCGATGTCTGCCAACACATTAGGCAAAAAAGTCTTATATCCGTCTCATTTCGACCAATCCTGTGAGCCGTAAACATACGTTGAGACAGAACAGACCTTGAGTTAGCCAATCACAACGCAGTACCCCGTCCCCCTCGCTTACGTAGTACCTCAGCGAGTTGGCAGAATAGTTTTGTTTGTTAGATCGTGCAATGCGTAGTCTAGTAATATATGGTCGTTGGGGCCACCACTGCATCCCGCTCACATCGTAGGTATTTAAACACTTACGCAAAATGTCTCCAAAGCACTATATCTGGAGGAACGGGTTCCTTTTTTTATCGTGGTAAAATTATCTATCGAGTCCTCCCAGGGCGGGATGGAAGGGGCTGTCGGAATTGTAATGACTGTACTTTTTCTAAAAAAAGTTCCGTTTGTCCACCCCGGGGTGGACATAAGGAACATTTTTTAGAAAAAGTTACGCTGTCCCCCAGCGGGGGACAAGCTAGGGGTGGACATCGGGAATCATCGACTTAAATCCACATTTTTTCCTTCAATAGCCCTTTACGTTCCAGTGTCACGGTTACCAAATGAGATGAGACAGTCCGGCGACCCCGGCAGGGCGAGGAATGGGTAGAAGGGGTGTTGAAATTCAAAGAAAAAAAGACATACATATTGCTTATGAAAGCAAAGCTCTGATAGATAATTATTAAAAAGAAAATACTTTTTTTCAGCTATTAAATATGTTGAAGTTTTATGCAAGATTTGAAATCAGTGATGAAACTGGGGACCCGATGACTGATCGTGATATGACCTTACAACACTATTCCAGGATTACTTCGCTGCAGGTAAAGTATAATATTACCTAGAACTTAAAAAAAAATTAAAAAAAAAGTTACCTCTTTTCCGCCCAAGGGATTTTAAAACGGCAGTTTAGCAATGTTGAAACATTGTTCTGTACCGATTATCTACTCTATTGCTTGAGCAATAGAGTAGAATATTCCATTTTACGAATTTTACCGCAATGCATAATATGATGTTACTAAAGTGGCCTTTTTAGTGAGTGGAGCGAAAGGGACTGTCAGACTTGACTGATTTCCTTCAGTTGCCCTTCGCGTTTCAGGGCCGTGGTAGCCTGTAAGACAGACCCTCGACCCCACACATAGTTATGTAATTATAATCATGTATATTTTCTTTCAGAAAGCAGCCTTTTCTAAATTCCCTGACCTACGTTTATTCGCACTTGCAAATGTAGCGAGCGTGGACACCAGAGAATCCTTGCAAAAACATTTCGGAAACTTAAGGTTAGTCCTTAATAATTATTACGATTTTATATTTATTTTATTCAAGCTTTAACTTCTTACTGCCTACAAAAAGTTAAACAAGTCTAAAAAAGTGTAATTCCAAAACGACCCTTATATCAACGTCAAATGCCGTTTTTTGTTGCCAATTTTTTTTTTTATTTACATTTTTATGTTGTAAGTCGGACAATGTTTTGGGTTGCAAGTTCGCCACAAAAATAATTCCCCAAATTAGGCCAATTTTTTTTATTTTTTTTTAATTTTAATTATTGTACATTCGACCCATTTTTTTTTCGTGCGGGGATAGCAGAACAATTAAATTATAAAATCCAGCACAAAACTACCGAAAACGAGGACACAATGTGGAATCTGAACAGAAAGTACTAGGAGAACAGGATCAAACCTTTTTTTTAGGGGATTTATTTTTGTGGTGAACTTAAAACAACCCAATGTTTTATACATAAAACCCTTAGTTAGCGCAGTGGCTGAGTGATTGACTGCTACGCTGTGTGTCGCGGGTTCGATCCCCGTTGTTCCAGGTCTGGGTGTTCGTGAATGTGAGTGTCCATTTTTATAAACGCAGCTACTTTACAGGAAAAAAATCCTAGAGAGTGTTAAAGTTTTATAGAAAAAAAAATAATTTTATATGTATAGCCGAAGAATTTGTTTTCTTTGAACGCGCTTATCTCAAGAACTACTGATTCAAATAAAAAAAAGGCTTTAGGCTATATAACATCACATTGCAACCAATAGAGCAGCGTGTGAAACCGCAAGGAACAGCTAGTTTTGAAAATAAAATAATGTTGTTTTCATTTCTTTTAGTGAAAATGCTCTGCGAGCAATAGCTACATACTTAAATCTGGTCCCACCAGAGGGTAAAGAAAATGAAGCACCCTTTCATCGAGTAGACAAAGCGTTCCTCAAAGAATTATTGGTAAGACTTGATCATTTCATTTACCACGAGAAGGGTCAACAGGTCACTGATCCAATTGTCACTTGAAAATTACGAATGTTTTGTGCAAAATATCAAGAATATTTCATTATCGTTATTATCTTGTTTATGTTATTTTCATATGAGTATTGTTTATTTAAGAGCGAGTAAGTGAGCTTGCTCATAATGACGCGATCCGTGAGATTTGCAATTTCCACAAACTAAAAATTTAAATGTTTTTCAGAGGTGCTAGTAAGTACGAGTTCATGACGGAAACATTTATAATTTACAATTTAAATTGATATCATATACTTACGTGAATAGTGTGAATACTATGATTTTAAAATTTAAATAACTCGTATCTTTATAATATTAACTAAATGTCAAAGGTTTATTTGCTTAATATTATATTGTAGTGGGGTTCTTGGTAAATAATACTCCAGGGAGAAATACTTAAGACCTATATTCAAAATAACATACGAAACACAGGAATGTTATACAAAACAAAGCCAGGTAGCATGGAAAAAATTGCTTAAGCTAATATTATATTATGAAGGTAGGTGATACAAAATAAAGCAAAGCTAATAGACCAGTGCAAGCTAGGCGACTACGATACTATGTTTATGCAATGATAAATACAAATAGTTTTAAAATGCAAACATGAGATTGAAGCTAATAAACCAATGCTAGCAAAGCGATTAAGAAAATATATAAAAGCTATACAATGCTATATATTTTATACAAAACAAATATGAAGCGAACGAAATACTCGTATGTATAACACAATGATCAACAGTGATTTTAAACTAAACAATCTTTGAGCAAAAGCAAACTAATAAAATATTACGAGAATGAACAAAGCGGGAAGCGCTACAAGCTAAATAACTCCACGAATAATAAGACACACCGGTAATATTCCGTGTTACGAAAGTACCACCAGCGTGACGTATTATAAGCAGAGCGCTCAACTTGCTAGGGAGTCGTTCCGAATCGTCGGATACAAAGCCCTCGCAGAGTCGAACTGCCACTAGGCGAGCCGGGCAGATCTTTTATACCTGCTCGGGGCGCGTCTGTGTGCGTATGCGACGAGACCTCACGCGTGTGCGCCGGTGGACGATCGCTTTAGGCGTGCGCGCGTTGTTTACTTTGTTACAATCTCCCCCTCTGGCTCCGAAGATGTCTCGACGAGGAAGACAGACTCGAAGATTCTTTTCGTGGTCGTCCTCGAGTGGGTTTCGGAAGTTTTCTCACAGAGGTAATTGAGTCAGCTGTTTCAGAGTCAGCAACATGATAAGAGCTTGGTCCTTGATTCTTTAAGTTTATTCTCTTCTATAATATCTCGACGTGGGGCAAGTTTTGAGCCGAATCTTTGGACGGTCATACTGAGGGTGTGTATCAACAAGAACCTGATGATCCGTCAGGATTGATAGGTGTCCCTTCTATAAATATCTTCTGAACTTATTAAATCATCTGACGTATTCTACAGGGTGTTCTCCCTCCCCCTGCACGAGAACCTCGCTACTTAGAACTCAGTCAGATTTTCGGCATCTATAGCTGTAATATCCGTTCTAGGTGATTTGAATAAAGCTCTGGAATCTGGTGACAGTTCTATGGCGGTTTCAACGATCGATCTTTTGGCATCTCGATATAATGCATCTACTACTGGAGAATGGCCATCAAACAGTCGTTGGCGCTTATTCGGCGGAGTAGAAAACACAATTGGCACTGGTGGTCCATACGTAGGTGTTTGTGGACGTGCTGCACTTGCTTGACAAATATCCATATTTGTGGGTGCGTCATTACCAGTTAGCGGCTCAATTTGAGATGGTCCATTTGCATTTCCCATTACGTCAGGAAAAGACACTCTCATCACGGGACCATAAGGTCGAATCAAATTTTGTTCCACGTGACTCGATGGTATCGATTTTGGAGTAACAGCATTTTCAGGTGTACTACCCATTGGAGAAATTATCTCTGGTAAACTACCAATACAAATCAAATCGGCGATCATTGTTTCACAAATGTCTTCTTGTTTCAAGTCATAAACTTTCACAGGATCATCAAGAAACCGACATGTTAGCTGAGGTAGGTTCAGAACCATCATGGCTTCTTCGATGAAACCAACTCCAAGTAATGTCTTGTTACTTTTTGCATGAGGCATAACAATGAAAGAAGTATTTATAACTTTTCCATAAATATTCACAGGCGCTGTAACAGTCAAGACAATCTGCATTTTGGGCATACCATCAGCTAACGTTATGGTCATAGTCTCCTTTTTGAAGTCATATCCTTCTTTCTTCAAACAAACGAAAAGTTGATACGAGGCTACACTCGATCTAGCACATGTGTCTACGAACCCAGTGCCTTTTATACCTCCAATACTAATTGGCACTATCGGTCTAAGGCATCTAGTGCTCGCAGTGTTTAGGGAACAGAAATTGATGTCTTCCGTTCCTATGCGCTGAACATTGCACTTCGGACAACGACTTCGAACGACACCTGGTTCGCCGCATCCGTAGCATGAAAATTTCGGCTTCACTTTATCTTCAGACTTAGTTTCCTCTGGCTTCTCTGCAGATTTTTGCTTCTCAACTTCCAGACGTTTTCTACAGACATCCGCAGTGTGTCCTGGAAGTCTGCAGTAATTGCATCTAGTTTTACCTTTAGGAATACTTTCTGTTTCTTTAGAGATCAGCTTTACTTCAGCTCTTTCTCCTAAATTTCGCTCAATCTCTCTGGCCTTCTCTAATAAATCATCGAAACTTTCTATAGCTTCTCTAGATATTCTTTCTCTTATCTCAAACCGAATTTGGCCGAATACTAAATCAATCTCTTGCTGTTCAGTATGACCTGGTGCAGGTAATTCGGCTATGAGGGCACGTTTTTCTGCTATAAATATTTCCGTTAATGTATCCTTCTTTTGCTTTCTTTCCACTATCTCTTGATATATTTTAAATGCCAACTTCTTGGGCGCAAATGCGTGGCGCAAGCGTTCTTCGAACTGGTTCCAAGTTTTTACCTGGTTTTTAATGCCTTGCCACCAAGTAGCAGCATCATTTGTTAAAATTAATGGCAGCCCTGTTAATACGTCTTCGTCTTCTATACATTCAACCTTCTTGAACACACGGACCGCTGCTAGAAAAGACTCGACCTCAGAAGCGCTCTTATTGCCATTAAATTTCACCGGACATCTTACCATGGAACTCCTATGCTTTGACCCTGAAGCAACTGCTGAGAGTAGTTGTTGAAACTGATTAGTTGACATAGTTATTGATGATGAAGATGAAGGAGAACCACTCTTACTATCCATCGTATTTGTTTTCTGCCCTCTCTGCGGGTAGTCCTTTATTGTAAACCTCTGTGTCTGTACTGTTGGTCTAGGTCTAAGGTTTTTCTTTGGAGGATCCACGTTGGGGCGTCAATTTGTAGTGGGGTTCTTGGTAAATAATACTCCAGGGAGAAATACTTAAGACCTATATTCAAAATAACATACGAAACACAGGAATGTTATACAAAACAAAGCCAGGTAGCATGGAAAAAATTGCTTAAGCTAATATTATATTATGAAGGTAGGTGATACAAAATAAAGCAAAGCTAATAGACCAGTGCAAGCTAGGCGACTACGATACTATGTTTATGCAATGATAAATACAAATAGTTTTAAAATGCAAACATGAGATTGAAGCTAATAAATCAATGCTAGCAAAGCGATTAAGAAAATATATAAAAGCTATACAATGCTATATATTTCAAAACAAATATGAAGCGAACGAAATACTCGTATGTATAACACAATGATCAACAGTGATTTTAAACTAAACAATCTTTGAGCAAAAGCAAACTAATAAAATATTACGAGAATGAACAAAGCGGGAAGCGCTACAAGCTAAATAACTCCACGAATAATAAGACACACCGGTAATATTCCGTGTTACGAAAGTACCACCAGCGTGACGTATTATAAGCAGAGCGCTCAACTTGCTAGGGAGTCGTTCCGAATCGTCGGATACAAATCCCTCGCAGAGTCGAACTGCCGCTAACGGCATCTCGCAGGTCAACCTATAAGAGGTTGTGTGCTGCTTAACCGGACTTTCCTGTGGTTGCCATAGATGACTCTAAGGCCTCCAGCCAGGGGCTTACAAACTAAGTGACCACACGCTAAGGGCACCCCCTGTGGGGTACGGACCTCGGCTTAGGGCGTCACTGACAGAGGACTGCTAGGCGAGCCGGGCAGATCTTTTATACCTGCTCGGGGCGCGTCTGTGTGCGTATGCGACGAGACCTCACGCGTGTGCGCCGGTGGACGATCGCTTTAGGCGTGCGCGCGTTGTTTACTTTGTTACAATATCTTTTTTAGAAATACTGATTTACGTTTACGTGACACTGTTATACTAGCGCCTCAAATCTTTGAGTTTTTATATAAAACTGACTTACCTTTTCTTTTTCACCAGATTTCACGTCATGAGCGTCGCATTTCTCAGCTAGAGGAACTTAACTCCATGCCGCTATACCCTACAGAGGAAGTTATATGGGATGAAAACGTAGTACCTACAGAAATCTATAGTGGAGAGAATTGCCTAGCACTGCCCAAACTGAATCTACAGTTCCTTACTTTGCACGATTATTTACTTCGAAATTTTAACCTGTTTCGATTGGAAAGTACATGTGAGTTTCTTAAGTTTTTCTTAAGGTAACTTCTCACGGCGCACGATATTGCGAGCCGTGCCAAGAATCACGTGCACCCGCGCGTCTTCGAGCGCGATCCGATATCTCCAGATCGGACGCACCAGTCCGAGTCGCACTTAGCGTCTTGCGTTTGCGATAAGCGGGAGAAATAACAACACGAAATGAATGGACCGCGCCACAATGGCGCGACCTGCGTCCGCGACATTTTTCCGCGGGATTTCCTATATCAATAATTACGAAAAAACTTTTTCAAAAAAAATGTAACCGCCTTCAAAAACAACCACAAAAAAGTGTAAAATAATCTACAAAATAACTTTTCTTTCGGAAGTCGGTGCCTTTGTTTTTTTTTCTTTTCATTGTCTTTTTAGCCACCGACTTCCGAAAGAAAACTTATTTTGTAGATTGTTTTACACTTTTTTGTGGTTGTTTTTGAAGGCGGTTACATTTTTTTTGAAAAAGTTTTTATTTTACTCTTTTTAGTTTAAATATTCAACCCGAATTCTTGTCAAGAACATTATTCTCTTACATGTGCACTAGAATTTTGTAATCCTTTGCACCAGTACTTACATCATTCATGTACACATTAAGCTAATAAAATTCCATATCTCAAAAAATACTGAACCGATTTTGATGAAACTTGCAGTATTCTCTAAGTTAAATGATACCTAGTACAACAAAAAAAGAATTACTTAAATCTGACTTGTAGTTCCGGAGATATACGAACACAAAGTAAATCAATCGATGCCTACTCCTCACTGTTAAGGAGTTGTACCTTCCATCATCAGGTCATCCACCTGAGATGATGATTATCAGATGCAAATACTTGAACAGCTTTAGAAAATATATGAAAATGGTACTATGTGCCTATAAAATTTGAAGGTTGCCCTCGATTTCCCTAGGATCCCATCATCAGATCCTGACCTGGTGATCATGGGACCAATTGGAAAGTATACCCTTTCAAACAAAAGAAAAAATTTCAAAATCGGTCCAGGCGTCTTCGAGAAATCGGGGAACATACATAAAAAAAAAAAAGATTCCGACGAATTGAGAACCTCCTCCTTTTTTTGAAGTCGGTTAAAAAACATAGACACTGACACTTGTATTAGTGAAATAATGTGTCAACCTGCAATATTGTGTAGTTTGGCTACCAGAATGTAGACTAAAGTTTTTTTATGTGATTCATATATACACTCCCATTTTAATTTTTGTTATGTTTGTCCTGAATAAAAAAACACACTTTTTTGTAAACATGACAGTTGTATTTTACAAAAAAACAATTTTTTGTAAAGAGATAACTAGAGCTTTATAGACGCGTCACTTGGTCGCCTTGACGTGGCCTGCTTCAGCGGCAAACGCAGCGACCAAACTCCTCGCGCTCCCGCTGATCAACGCCGCCGCGCCCCTCTCCGCAGTCGCTCTAGTATCCCCGACGGCTATGCCATTGCCTTATCACAACGCGTTGCGGGCGCAAGTCTTGGCGCGACTCGTAGTATTAAACGCCGTGTAAAGCCCACTCACCCCTACAAAACATTTGAATTTCACCGAAAGAAAAAATAAAAGTTTGGGATTTAGTTCAAACTCAACATTTTACATTTTTACATGAATGTTCGTGTATACAATTAAATTATAAACAATTCACTTTGTTACAGATGAAATCCGTCAAGATATCGAAGATGCCGTATATCGATTAGCACCATGGTACGTATTTTTCTTGATAGTCTGCACTAATGCTCGCTTCACGGCGCGTACCGTATGAGAGACACAATAACGTACTGTCATGTATTTTCTTATTTAAAAACCTTTTTTCTGCAGGCGTGCGGAGGACGACAGTGTATATTTCGGTGGTTGGGCCCGTATGGCTCACCCTATAACCAGCTTCGCGGTTGTCGAGGTAGCCAAGCCGAACATTGGGGAAAAGGCCCCATCCTGCGTACGCGCCGATGTGACAGTCACGCTCAGCGTGAGGAACGAAATCAAACATGAGTGGGAAAGTTTGAGAAAGCACGATGTTTGCTTTTTGGTCACAGTAAGACCGACACAGGGCATAGGTAAGTAAGAAAAGATCTTTAAAAACTTTTTTTATAGAATGAAACCGACTTAAACAGCAACTGCCGTTGATTTGCCGTCATTTATTGAAGAGTTACCTCGATTTCTCCAAGATCTTGTCATCAGATCCTGACCAGATTGCCATAGGACCATCTGTGAAGAATATCCTTTCAAACAAAAGAAGAATTTGCCAAATCGTTCCAGGCGTCATCGAGAAATCAAGGAACATACAAAAAATAAGATTCAGACGAATTGAGAACCTCCTCCTTTTTCCGAAGTCGATTAAACAAAACTAGTTTTCTTTGTCTACAAATCTCAACTTCTGAATTTTCTTTTTTACCAGGTACTAAATATGATTATCGAAAGAGCATGGTGGAGCAGGCAGGCATAGTGTATGTTAGAGGGTGTGAGGTGGAAGGTATGCTGGACGCTTCTGGCAGAGTGATTGAAGAGGGACCGGAACCAAGACCAGAGCTTGACGGAGATGCGCGGACTTTCCGCCTTCTGCTCGACCCTAATCAATACAGACTTGATTTAGACCACGCCAGCAAAGGAAATGAGGTGAGTTCTTACTTCTTAACTTTCTCATTATGCAGAATATTAGTTTAAACGATGGTTGTATTCAAACCCATAATTATTTTCCCGTGAATGATCCTAATAAAAATATAAGCAAGAAAACAGAAGAGAATTTTTTTTCACTGATGTTTTACGAGCGTTGGCGTCTCTCCAACGTCTGCCACTAGAGAAACAGCCAGTGGGAAAGCGGCCTAAACAGAGAGAAAATCCCAAAAAAATAATTAAGGTTGTATTTTTTTTTATATTTGGGTCTAAAATCGAGGAATCGATTACTGAAAGTCCTTCAACACGTCCCTCGTTTAACCAAACATTCTGTATACATTTGCAACGTCTACTAAACAGGAGCATTGGAAACGTCAATGTTTAGGGCGCTGAAAATAGAATTGTAATGTTTTCAAAGCATTTAATGGATCCGGTATTTGCTAAAAGTCACGTAGACACGTACTTCGTCTGAAAGAATTTCCAATAAACACAATGGGTCATTATTTCAGGTCTCTCATTACAACATGAATGTTGGCAAAAGTTCTAGGAATAGTACATTCATATTTTTATTTTGGTCGACTGTTCTATCCCACTGCTGAGCAAAGTGCTCAGCAGTGAACGAAATACGATTTGGATATAGGCAAATTAATTTGTTTGAATACAGGATGTGTACGAAACCTTCAACATTGTGATGAGACGCAAACCGAAAGAGAACAACTTCAAAGCTGTGTTGGAGACGATCCGAGAGCTGATGAATACAGAATGCGTTGTTCCCGAGTGGCTCCACGATATCGTGCTCGGTTACGGAGATCCTGGCCAGGCACACTACACAAGGTATCTTACCGGGATCTGTCCCAGTCCTGGTCAAAGACCTCTCCATTTTTACCATTTTTCGCGAATCCCCAAGTTCTGTTTTTGGTTTTATTGGAATTTATCCAGATAAATAAAAAGAAGCATATGTATATAAGCATTGTTCTTTTTATTTAACTGGATAAGTTCTAAATAATGAATCTGAGTGAATGCTTTTTTTTTTCCTTTTGTTGTTCCTAACCTTTTTCCCTTTGCGCCACACCAAAGTTTCTACTTTGCTATAATACCACGCCCTTCTCTGGTTTAATAAAACAAAAAGAAATCGACTGTAAAGGCGGACAGATGGATACACGAGTGATCTTTTAAGGGTTCCTTTTTTTCATTAGGCCGTAAGGAACCCTTAAAAAAACATTGCCCATCATTACGATTGTCTTCAGTTTCGTCGGTATCTGAAGCCCTCAGTCTCCACTTAATTAAGCTTAGAACATATTATGACGGACGCTTCCGTCAGTCAGCCGCGGCTGAGGGATGTGGCTTAGCAGTGTGCATGGTAGTTCGGACGATGTCTTCGGACACACAAACATCCAGCCGGCCAGATTCTGTTCGGACGTCCGAACGCTCAAGGTCACGTCCGCGTCTTACGACCGACAGTTCGCACAGTGTAGTATTAAATGTACTGGCTAGAATAAGCCGTGTCTCTCAGCGGCAGCTGACGGACGCGTCCGATAATTTGTTCTCAGCTTTAAACCTGCACCACCCAAGAAAGGCGCCCCAATAGTTGGGAATCCCTACTCTAGATGGAGCAAAAAATAAAACAAATTTTCAAATTGTTCTAGAATGCCGAATGAGATCCCTACACTGGATTTCAATGACACTTTTTTGGACATGGAACACCTACGGAACAGCTTCCCTGGATACGAAATTAAAGTGAAGTCTGATGATCCGAGAAAACTAGTCAGACCATTCAAGTAAGTTCTATAAGTGGTTGGAATCGGTAAAAAATCGATGACAGTTTGCATCGTCATAGCCATAACCGTTTCTAATGAGGCAATTTAGTCTCGAATGACGAAGCAAGTTCGGTCTACATTAACGATTCGTATTTTGCTGGCTTCTCACGTGTTATCACTTACCCACCCGCACCTTTACGAGTGCGATCCAACATACGGACGAATATTCAGACGCGCCAACGCGCGCCTCACACATACGGCGCGAGGCGCGATTTTAGCAAAGCAAAATGACAAAATGACGTAGGTCTGGGGGCTCTGGGATAATATTAATTAAATCTATTTTTTGGTTGCCCGGTTCGTTTGTTGCTATCAAACAGAGATCATAGTATATAATAATCGTATTTTGGTTTTACCACGTTGTTTGTTGCCATCAAACGCCTTTCAAAATTTGATTTAAGTTACTCATTTTTATGTACGAATATAATAATGCCTAACTTGGTTATTTTAACCGCAGTTCTAAATTTAACTTGCGGTCAAAGTATTACGATCAAAGTATTAAAATGTAAAATCGTTTCTTTTTTAACTATCGCATCTGTGATGTGGTTCGCTCGTAAATTCGTTTTAAATTAATCAGTAACATCTGGTCACTTCAGTCTATTTAAGTTGCAAACATTATGTTTTGCTTTTAAGAATTTTAGGGCTACTATTAAGGTATAAAGCTGGCCGCCCACGGTCCGTAATTCTGTAGATTATAGCGCACGACCGGCGACTACAAACAGTCACGCAACGCACACAAGGCTTTCTCAACGGTTCGTTTCAGTTTGTGTGGCTCTTACATTCGAAGCCGTCTTGTCTTTATAAAGTGTGCACCGCACCTTTATCGGATTACCGACTAGTCATTCGTCTCGTTCTACCACGAGTAGGGTTACCATATGACAGGCGTTTGCCGCATTTGAAGGTTCAGACAGGCGTGCGGCCGGCATTGGTGTGAGTCATTTTTAACTATAACAATTTTTTTTCTGAAAGCTTTACTACACAGTAGAGCAATTTTCTCAAAAGTAGGGTAGTGAATGGTGACATTACAGAATTTATGAAAATCTGCCAGTTTGTGTTGTCTATTTTGGGACACAATGCGAACGTAGAACGTACGTTTTCGCTCATAAACGCCCAGTAGATTAAAGAAAGAAATCAGCTGACAATTGAATCAGTAAAAGCAATATTGATTACTCAGGAAAATTACAAAACTGTATCTTGTGTTTTTACGTTTATGTATTAGAAAAGAAAGAACTATTAAAAAAATAATGTCCTCTGAAAAAAAATCTCAGTAATAATATCCTTCTTCATTATTATCTGTTGGCTTTTTTACTTATTACCTACAGCGTTTTGCTTTAGACAGGCATTTTTCTGAAAATTCAGGCTTCACGTGGGCATTTTAGGTACCATAGACAGGCACCCCTCTATTATCATATGGTAACCCTAACCACAATCGATATCGATACTCTTTCCACATAGTGCGTCGGTGCGGTCTGGACAGTTTCCGTTGGCAATATCTTTTTTTATTTTTTATTTATTTACTCAAAACAAGGAATTTTAGTACACGTTTTGAAACAGTTTTTACAAAATTATAACAATTTTTTACAAACGTGTGGGTGAACACTGCTCTCCTAGCTAGGTTATAGAAACCTGTGTTAAGGAGAAGCAGTCCGGACCCCTAAGGAAGAATGACATGTTATTGTTAGCTATGCTTCTGATGTTACTGCTACAATCTTGCAAGAATTGAGTAATACAATACAGAGGTAAAAAAAAAAGGATAAAAATTAAGTAAAATAAGCTAATTACATTAAGTTAAATCTACGAAATTGGATATGTGTGTGCGATTGGTTGTGGTGTGGTGTAGTGTGGTGTGGTGTGGTGTGGTGTGGTGTGGTGTTTGTGTGTTTGTGTGTGTATAGGTGGGTGTGAGTGTGCTTGTCCTTGTTTAATACCTATATTATCAAGATTGATTCGGTTTCGTCATAGGACTTATTTTGGAGGTATGATTGTATAATCCTTTTGCATATCATGCACCATGGGAAGCTATGTTAAGGGGACCATTTCCGTCGATAGCCACGACTTTGCAGCTTATCATAATTTTCTTAGAACAGGGTATTTGACCGAAGGAATCTAATAAGTCCGATAAAAATAATTTAAAATTATATTTGACATGTATTTTTTCTTTTTTTTACGTAAACCAATATCAGATCAAAGAAACAGAAATCTGTTTCTCAGAAACTAATATTAAAGAAGATAATTATGAATTTATGACGCTTTTAAAACTGCCAATACGTCACAAGCAAGTACAGTTTTTACTTGCCTCTGACGTCACGAGCCCTCTTTCGAATTTTGATGCGTCATATCTTTGTAAATAAGCATTGATTTAACAAAAGAAAATATACCTATCCATTATTTTTCAAACCTCTAAATGTCGGACCAATTAGATTTCCAATTCATTAAAACTATTAACATGTCTATTAAATAGAAATCATTGCGGATTATGTTCTGATCAGACTTGTCGCTACCGTTCGCGGAAGCGGTTTGTAGCGTTGAGCCACCTTCTAGTAGGGCACCGGTAACAGGCCGTCCACCATGATGCTGCTAAACGCTATGCCGGGTATGCCGTCGAATTTAGCGGCCACGGAAGCGAGGCGGGGTTCTGACGTGGCCTCCGCGAAACGTCTTGCCGTACGCTGAGATGCCGTGGCCGCCAAATTCGACGGCAAGTCAGTATCGTTGATACGGTATGTGCTCGACTTGGAGCTGACGTACTTCATGTATAGCAATTTAAAAACAAGACTGAAAATACTTTATTTTGCTTTTACATACAAATTAAAATAATAACATATTTTGGGAAAAGGAGAGATGCAGCGCTTGCCGTGGTCAAAATTGTAATGCCCAAAAAGAATTGAAAGGACGCAGTGACAGAATGAAAACTCGAAATACAAATATTTAAAAAATATTAAATCAATATAGATCCAAATGCAAAAAGGTTGATTCAACAGAAGAGGTGGAATACCTCTCTGTTACCGGTTGACAGGAGCTCCTTCATGCTGCAATCTTGAGCCACGTTGACTTCCGAGAAAATTATTGCAAAATCTTTCGACATCCTAAATCAGAATTGCGATATTCATATAAGAAATCATACTTTTTTTTTTTTTTTTTTTTTTTTAGCGTGGTAAAATCATCAAATGAGTCCTCCAACCCCGGGCAGGGCGGGAGGGACTGTCAGACTTCTACTGACTAAAATCCACGGTGTCCTTCAATAGCCTGTTACGTTCCGGGGTCACGGTAAGGAAATAATCCCGCGACCCCGGCAGGCTTTGGCCCTCTGAGAGGGGGGCCCCGTCATTATGCTGACGCTCTTTGAGGCGCGCGTGGGACACAACGCGCCGTCGACCCGGGCATGGTCCTTGGTCGGGCAGCGAGTTGCCCTTTACTCGCTGCCCGCATGCCCGCGCCTACGGTGGCCGGAGATCATCTGGTGACGTCCGACGCCGCGGGCGCCTACCACTGCGGTTGGGGCGGAGGGAGGACGCTGTCCTCTCTCGCTCGCGGCCCGCCTCCTCCTTCACGAGCATTACTGCCTCGCAGAAGGAGCAGACCGCTTCCCACTCCGTCTCGCCCCGCAGCATGGCCGCAACCAATGCCGGGCGCGAGAGGTCTCCGCCTATCGCCGCCGTGAGGACACGTCGGTGCACCGCCCAAGCTGGGCAGTCCTGCACCGTATGCTCTACTGTGTCCTCCGGGCGATCTTCGCAGTGGTGGCACCCGGGCGTTTCCTCCTTCCCTATCAGGCACAGGTACCTCCCGAAACTTCCGTGTCCGGTGAGGACCTGCGTCATCCGATAGGTCAGGACGCCGTGACGTCTCTCCAGCCACTCCTCAAAGAGGGGTCTTACCGCCGCAATTGCGGCGTGCCCGGCCTTCGGTCGCGACAGTCGTCCCCTCCATACTGCCCTGAGATCGCGCCGGAGCTCTTCCCGCCGCGCCTCGACTTCACGAGGCAGCGGGGTCACGCCCCGGCGCTGCGCCTCCACGCGCCACTCATAGACGCGCTGGAGGGCAGTCGCCTCCAGATCCCAGGGCAGTAATCCGGCAAGGAGGTTGGCCGCTTCGCCGGCAATCGTGCGGTATCCCCGGATCATCCGGATAGCCATGACCCTCTGGCATGCGACCAACTTCAGTGGTCGCGTCCGGATGCTCAGGGCCCACACAGGGGCCCCGTAGAGGGCCATGGACCGCACGACGCCGGCGTACAGCCTACGGCAGGAAGCGTTTGGCCCGCCGACATTGGGCAGCAGACGCCTGAGGGCGCCCGACGCCCGGTTCAGCCTTGGGGCCAAACTCAGGAAATGCTCCCTGAAGTTCCACCGGCTGTCGAGGACGAGTCCCAGGTACTTCATCGTCCTCTTGACGCCGATGCGAACTCCTCCCACCGTTATGTGGGACTCTGACCGCGGCGCATTCAGACGGCCATGAAAACACATGGCCTCTGACTTGTGCAGCGCCACTTCGAGTCCCAACTGCCGGATCCTTTCGACGACTGTCGCGACCGCTTCCGTCGCCACGTCGGCCGCCGCCTGGTGCGACTCTCCCTGTGCCAGGACGAGCGTGTCGTCAGCGTAACATATTACGCTGACGCCGTCAGGGAGGTCGCTGCGCAGCACCCAGTCGTATCCGATGTTCCACAGGGGCGGTCCCAGGACCGAACCCTGTGGAACACCGCACGACATCTCTCGCCGGTTCCACTCTCCCCGGTGACCGGGGTAGATGACGGCTCTGTCCGTCAGGTAGTTCTCGACTATGCGGCGGAGGTAGGTCGGCACCCGGTGATACCGGAGTGCCTCCCTGATGCAACTCCAGGGCAGGGTGTTAAAGGCATTGGAGATGTCCAAAGACACCGCCAAGACGACCCTGCCCCGGGCCACTGCATCCCCCGTCGTGAGGGCTCTCACGCGCATGATGGCGTCCACCGTCGAGCGCCCCCTGCGGAAGCCGAACTGGCTCTCCGACAGGTTCGGGCCCATCCGGTTCAGGTGCCCGACGAGGCGGTCTGCAATTACTCTCTCCAAGAGCTTGCCCACCTCGTCGAGCAGCACGATGGGCCGGAATGCGGACGGAGAGTCCGCAGGGCGCCCGGGCTTCTGGATCAGGACCAGTTTCCCCGTCTTCCAACGAAGCGGGAACTGGCCCCTCTCCAAGCATGCGCTAAAGAGCCCCCCCAGTCGAGGCCCGAGAGTCCCCGAGGCCAGGACCCAGGCTTTTCCTGGCAGGCCGTCGGGTCCCGGGGCGGTATTTTTGGCTTTGAGCCGCTGTACCGCCACTCTCAGGTCTACCTCGGTCACCTCTGGAGCGTCGTAGACGTCGTCGTCGCTGTGGTCCGCGTTTGCGCCAGCTTCACTGTCAGATTCCGTCGGAGACGGAGCCATAGGCGGGGGAGTGTGCTCCCCTCGCGATGGGAACAGGGCGCTCACCACGTCCTCCACGAACTGAGGCTGGAGACTCTGCGTCAACGGGGGAGCCCAGGGGCGGAGCTTTTCTCGCACCCACTTGTAGGGGCGGCCCCATGGGTCCACGTCCAGAGACTCCAGCATCTCCTTGCGGGCCAATTCCTTGGCCCGCCAGATCTCGTCGCGGAGGACGGTCTTCGCTGCCCTGTAGCCCTCGTACAGCTCCGCCTCCACAGCCGCCGCGTCCGGAGGTCGGGTGCGGCGCCTGCGGAATCTGGTGTACCGGCGGCGCGCGGCAACGCACGCTTCGCGCAGCGCTGCCAACTCGCTTGACCACCAGTACAGCTGACGCCGGGCGCGTCCTTGCCGGACCCGGGGCATGGCCACGTCGCAGATCTCCGACATGGCCTCCCGGAACCACTCGGCCTCGTCGTTTATGTCGGCAGGCCTGTCCGGTGGTGACACCCAGGCCTGCACGATCGAGGCTTCCAGGAATAGCTCCCGGTCCAGCTGCTTCAGCGCCCATCGCGGACCACTTGGGTTCCGTCCACTTGGGGCCGGCGCGTCTGAGGTCTGGGCGGAGACGTCGAACCGGATATACCGGTGGTCGGAATAGGTCTCCACCTCCTCCACAACGCGCCAGTCGGTGACGCGCGGCGACAGGTCGGCGGTGGCGAACGTAATGTCCACCACCGACTCTCCCCGCATCCGCACGCACGTGGGGACAGAACCCCGGTTCTCGATGACCAGGCCATGTGCCAGGGCCCAGTGCTCGAGCATCCTGCCCCGCGTATAATCCGTGTACCGGGAACCCCAAGCCACATTCTTGGCATTGAAGTCCCCGAGCACGAGCGCGGGGAGGGAACCGAGGGCGACGACGACGTCTCCCAGCTCCACTAGGGAGTCTTGGAACTCGGCGATAGATCGGTTCGGGGAGAAATAAACGCCTACCACGGCGATCTCCCCGAACCGGGCTGCGACGATCCCGCGCCCTCTCTGTACGCGATCGAGGGGCGGGGTACCGGCGGCGGTCGACGAAATTAGGGTCACCGAGCCGTCCAGGTCCGCTACCCAGTCGTTCCTGGGCGGGACAAAAAACGGCTCGGCGACCACGGCGACGTTTATCAACCACTGCGCCATGCTCTGGAGCAAAAGATCCTGAGCAGCGGCGCAGTGGTTGATGTTCGCCTGGAGGAAGCGCAATGGAGACATTAATCTGAATCCATTGCGGCCTCCTCCAGGGCCCTCTGCGAGGGCGTGGCCACGGCGGCGGCGGCGGCGACGGCGGCGGCGGCGGCGGTGGCGGCGGCGGCGGCGGCAGCAGGAGCTGCGGCGGCGGCGGCAGTAGCGGGGACAGCGGTGGCAGAGGGCCTACCTCTGCTCTTGGTCTTGGCGGGCGGGGCGCAGGACTTGCCCCCTGCCCGGTGATCGGCCGGCTTACCAGCCGCCGCACATAGGAAGCAGTGCGGCGGGGCGTTGCACGAGCCGGCCTTATGACCGGGCCGACCGCAGCGGAAGCAGTCGCCGCTGCGGTCCACCTCCGAGGTGCACTTGCATGCCGTGTGGTTACCCACTTGGCAGCGGAAGCACCTCAGAGGCCTGGGCTCCAGCAGTCTCACCTGCGCGGACACCCAGCCGACCAAGAGCCTTCGGCCCTCCCCAATCTTTTTGGCCGCCGGCACGGGGCAGCTGACCGTGATGGCCAGCAGCCCCGCGAAGTCAGGGCGTAGGGTGCCTGCCTTAACCTGGTCGGCAGGACATTCCCCAGCTCTGGCAACGGCGGCCACCACGTCCTAAAGAAATCATACTTCATGTTTATTACTCATTTATAGAAAATGATATCAAATTATAATTTATTGTCGGGTTACTCATAATTAATCTTGTAAATGGCGCCAGTTATTTTTAGTTATCTTGTTGTTTCTGTGTTTATATATTGCTACTATTCAAATCAATTTTCTACTTGGACATTATGTCAATAAATTGTCATTTAATTCTTGTGGTTTCCGTAGTTTGGTCTACCCATAAAAACCTGATAGGTATGTTTTGAGGACCAATATACAATCGCCAGTTTAAGTACACTTCTGAGTCCCTTCCCGTCCACACAGGGCGGGGGAAGGGCTCATTTTATGAACAACACCCCAAAAAACCTTTCGCAGTAACATTCTACCTGATACTATAATCTTATCTTATTTTTATAATCTTATTTTAATGACCCGCATTAACTAATTTTGTTATGACAGAGTAACCTTCGAGAATGTTCTTCGGAAGCAAAAACATGGTGAGGATGCCATGGAAGAAGATGAGCCACGTAAGGTGATAGTCGTCGAGCCACATGTTCAACCAAAAAGAGGACCTTACTTATCTAACGAACCCAAAAAGTAAGTATCTGATGTTTTCGACTAATTATTGTTGTAATCTGTGTCTCAACATGGTAAAATAGACCCATGTTATCGTATGCGCTCTTAAGGTGCTGAAGGATTTGAGCATTCACTTGTAGCAAAACACCGAGCATTCACCGTTTTTAATTTTGCCGAACTGAACAATAAGCAGAGCCGAGCATAGAGCCAAACATCGCTATGAGCATTTTTGACGATCTTTCTAGCGAACGCTCTAGTCGATAGATGTCAAGTTTTTTTTTTCTTCATATAAACATGTCAGACTTGAAAGTCGCAAAAATCTCGCCAGAACTTTAGAATGCTCGCTAAAACGCCCTCGCTTGTTTTTCTGTAATGTAACACTCGGAAAAATGCTCATTACCAGTGGTAACTCAAGTTTATCAACATCTTTTCATGATGTGAATACACAGGTTGATACTTAGCAGATCTTCCGGTTTCTTTATACAAGTTTTACCTGCACTATCAGCACCGACCTGCTTCTTTATAAAAGTACCCATAGGCACAATAACTCGATTTTTATCGCTGTTATCAACTTTAGTTCGAAAGAATGAAAATGATGAATGCACCGCGTTGCATTCTTATCAGCTAGCAACAAACGACCATAGGTAATCGGCGATGAGTAATCTGCAACCTTTTGAAATGTCTTAATGGAAATTATGTAAAATTGAGTGACTATACATGAAACTTTGCAACTTTAAATATCATTCATATCAATAAAAAAATTAAAGAAAAGAATTCAACGGTCATTGCTGGCTGTACAAATAAATGGACGCCAATTGAACAAACGCTTTCAATTATTGCGGTACATACAGCCAAAAATTGTATTTTCTTTTGTTTTAAATGAGGTCGGTGTCGCTGTCGATCTATGTACAACCAATTAGTTGGAAATACATACTCGAATACGATAAACTTGTTGAAAGAACTCATTGAATTCATACATTATTGCAATAAATACAGTAAAACCCATTGGTGCAAAATATGTATGTTGTTGTTATGATAAAGTTCTTTTTCTGTCCAGGAACACGATACCATTCACACCGACGCAAGTTGAGGCTATACGATCTGGCATGCAACCTGGATTGACGTTGGTTGTTGGACCTCCCGGGACAGGTAAGTTCAGACAATTTGATGACATAATGTGTGTACAAACATCGCGACGTATGCGACGCGAATGCCTCACCGCACATGTCTCGGGATGGGTGGACGTTTATGCTAATTGCGAGCATACGCTGCACACGTTCGTCGCATATGCTGCCTCAGTGCGAGCCGAGCAGTTTTATATAGTTCAATTTTCACTGAAGAAGACCGTTGTTGGGGAGTTCATGTGTTGTTTGGGTCGCATGCAAAAATGTGACGCCGTATGCCTCAAGTTGATACATTTCGTGTTTGCGACGCATGTACACGGTTCACGCGGTTCGCGATGTCTGTACACGGTTTTATAAAAACTCATATCAAGTTGATATAGTTGGTAGTCTTCATGATAAATGAAAGAACAATGGAAACGTCACTTCCTTTACTTGTCTGTTGACCCCAGGCCTTGCTGATGTAAATTATGATCGTCATGTTTTGCTTCAGTTGATCTCAAGTGGTTTCAATTGAGCAGAAGCTAACAAGTCTGAGACATCCATTAATAAATTGATAAGTTAATGGCAGAATAAAACCTAAGTTTTTAACCGACTTCAAAAAAAGGAGGAGGTTATCAATTCGACTGTACTTTTTTTTTATGTTTGTTACCTCATAATTTGCTACTGGCCCTACTGGGTGAACCGATTTTCATGATTCTTTCTTTATTTGAAAGCTGGTGCTTCCCATGTGGTCCCATTGTCACCGTTTCAGGATCTGATGATTGGATCTTGGAGAAATCGAGGGCAACCCTCAAATTTTATTAGCTCACACATAGTTTTTCGCAAATCTTATGAAGTAATTTAAGTACTTGCGTATGGAAATCATCATCTCATGTAGCTGAGCTGATGATGGAAGGTACAACTCGTCTAGTAAGGACTCGGCATCGACTGATTTAGTAAATTATGTTTGTGTTCGCATATCTCCGGAACTACAAGTCCGATTTAAGTAATTCTTTTTTCGTTGTACTAGGTATCGTTCAACTTAGGGAATACTGCAAGTTTCATCAAAATCGGTTCAGTAGTTTTTGAGATAGGGAATGAATGAAAGAGATGTAAACGATGTTATTACCGGAATTAAAGGATATTGTTTGACAAGAATTGTGGTTGAATATTTAAACTAAAAAGAGTAAAATAAAAACTTATTCAAAAAAAATGTGACCGCCTTCAAAAACAACCACAAAAAAGGGTAAAATAACCTACAAAACTTTTTTTTCGGAAGTCGGTGGCAAAAGAGACAGTTAAATTAATAAAAGAAGTCACCGACTTCCGAAAGAAAAGTTTTGTAGGTTATTTTACCCTTTTTTGTGGTTGTTTTTGAAGGCGGTCACATTTTTTTTTTTTAAGTTTTTTATCGACTGTTTACAAAATACAGCAATGTATTAATTATGTTTGATCAACTATGTTGACTTCTAGAACTGATATTATTAAAATTATTGATTATGTTCATTAATATGATTGTGTTGGTTCGATTCCTGCAAAGAGCACATATTTGCATGGCCTTCCAGGTAGTTGTTCCGGGTCCAATTGTCTGTGAGCTTAAATGATTATTATTATGACAGGTAAAACAGATGTAGCTGTACAGATAATATCGAATTTGTACCACAACTTCCCGTGGCAACGCAACCTGGTTGTGACGCACAGTAACCAAGCGCTCAACCAGTTGTTCGAGAAGGTTGCCGAGCTGGATGTAGATGAACGGCATCTGCTCCGTCTCGGACATGGCGAGGAAGCCCTGCAAACTGATAAGGACTTCTCAAGGTACGTAAACAAACCAGTTAATGATACAATCGTTTCATAACATAACGCCTTTAATCCCCAAGATATCATCTAAAAGTATGCCCACATTCGCCAGATATAATGTGTAAGACCCAGCGTCTACCAAAGCGGAGAAGAGAGGAAATGTTTTTTGAATAACCAATCATATTTCGTTATTTCCACATATTCTCTTCGTTTAGCTTCAGTAGAAATGAATTAAGCGAAGAGGAGAGAGAGAATTTTGTGCCGCGAGCGGCGTGGCAGAGCCAGAGCTGCGATGTGAACAGTCGGGCGGCCAGGCGGAGCCTCCCGCGCTGGACTAGACAGCACTTGCCTGATTTCGATCTCGCACATCTCACAGCTCCTCTCCGATTTTGTGGAAATTATCTGCCAGCTTCTCAAGCACAACTCCTCTCCTGTCGGCTTTGGTGGTCGCCGGGCCCAAGTCCAATGTAATAGAAGGCTAGCCTGTTGCTTTAAAATTCCACACACCGCGACTGCTACTTAGAAATTTCTTTTTTGAAACCAGATAACACTTTGTCCTGCCCAGAAATCAAGCTCTAATGGAAGACCTCAGGCTCAAAAGTAGTGCTTACAACGAGTAGACCAACCCTCCTTAGCGACTTTGTCGAATATGATCATTTTGAACTGAGTGAGTAAGGGCCAAACCACATAACGGCGTTGCGGCGCCGCGCCGCTAGAATCGACAGTAGCGTCACTGCCGATTTAAGCGGCGCGGCGCCGCAACGCGGCGCTCGTTCCAGTGTTATGGTATCATACTTGTTGACAATGATTCAGTTTTTTTCTGTCACTCTTGCAAACAACACGTCAATCAATCAAAAATTAACATGTCTGACGTTGACTTCGATTTATTTATATCTTTGGTTGAGGATCGCCCTTGTTACGAACTGGTTACCCTACCGAACGACAATAAAACGCTCTTTTTCACGACGCCGCAACGCCGCAACTCAAACTGCCGATTTTAGCGTTGCGGCGACGCAACGCGGTTATGTGTTTCGGCCCTAAGACATCATACATCTCCGTGCTTTGAAAGGATAATGAAAGTTTAGTAAAACTAGTTTTGTAACAATTCCTAGTCTGCATTACAATAATATCCTAAATGCTACAATTCGCAGTACGAAAAACCGGCCAAGTTTTTATGGCGAGTTCTTGTCACTATGAAGTCACATACTTTAAACAAATTATTTTGAAATCGTCAACGTATGACTGATAAGGTAAAAGTGCTTAGGCAAATAACGTGCATATTCCGCAAAATGTGGTTATAATGTCAACGCGAATGATGTGTATGTTAACAAATCATTGCAATAAATTCAGTAGGAACTTGCTTGGATTTCGCTGTTGTTGCACAATGGTTTTCCTGTCTAATTACATGAATTGGAAGTTTTACATCTATTAAAAATTACGAAATCAACAGACACATGGGCTCAAATTAAAAAAAAAAAACATGACAACAGAATAAAACAACACGATGATCATAGATATTTAAGCAAAATAAAATACAGATTTCCTCAAGTAATCATTGATTGTACCATTCATATAAATATACTACCTACTTACAACTTTTCCTTGACCTTAAAAATGTATATTTTTGTTATACCCATAATATCTGCAGAATTTCACTAGCTGTTGATAAAAGTAATAAATACAAACGTCAATGGCTTGGGTGTATACTTAGAATAGGAGTGGTAAAATGCCCCATAAATTGTAATGCAGCTAAGTATTGTATTTCTAGATGGGACCATAAATACTGAGTATGTATGTCATGTGGACTATTCATCCTAAATTTCGTACTCACTGAAAAGTGTATTGATGTGAAATAATAATTATTTACCTTTTTTTATTGTAATACCAACTTATCAAAAGTTCCTTTTTTAATGAACTGATAAGACCGGGGTTTTACAGTTAATTAGTACTGTATTGTACAAAAACAGTACCTAACTAATTATTTTTCTTTTAGATATCCAGTCAAACGAAACGTTTTTTTTATAATAAGAACCGCGACTTTTAGATAAGACTTATTTGTTATTAATTTGCCTTTAAAAATACTTGTTCGTACTAAATGAAATTATTTATAGATTACTAGCGACCCGGTACGTGCTTCGCTACTTTGACAGAAAATCCCCATTAACAAAATTATCCGCCATTTATTGAATTCATTTGATACAAAAAATGTGATAAATGAAGAACCTCTACCGATTTTGTGCAAACATCACATAAACATAATAGTTCCAAGAAAGCTTAAACATTTGGTTTGCATAGGTGAGCCCGTTCTTGAGTTATAAAATTACAACGAAAAGTAGCATTGATTTTTATATATATAGATAGGATTTAAATGTTCATTATTTACACTTCTATAAAAAATTATATGCTAAGGAGTTGCTAACTTTTGATCAAATTTCAGTAGATGTTTTAGAAAAAGTTGTCTTAGTAGACTTCAACAAAGCTTACGATACTGTCAACTATAATTTTAAACGGCTCTTCTTAATATATAGTGGGCTTAAATTAGACATAGAACTCGTCCATTCGTTTAAAACGATGTTATCAAAAAATATAGTTGATTTTGGAATTTATTATTTTTAGCAATAAAATTTATCATAAAGTGTTCAACAAGGTAACATACTAGTGCCTTAACTGTTTAATCTTCTTTTCTTTACCTTCATATTAAAACGACATAGGCAAGCATTAAACATAATTTCAACTGCTTTCTTGCAAATTATTAAAAATATGTAATTAATTAACAAACGTTGCCCATTTTTGTTGTTCTTACTGAAGGTTTTTTTTTATTTATAATATTAATTCCTCTATCCCTCTTTAGGCAGGGGTGCTATGACAGGAAACCTCGTGCGCCCGTGGACTGGAGTTCCCTCTCGGATACGTCCGGGGGGAAGACCAGTTTTTCGGGCCGGTGATGCACCCTGGGATGCGGGCAAAAACTCTTCCTTAGGCACTGTGTGCCTAAGGGGTCTCTTTGCCCGTATGCGAATAGCCTGTCGTGTGGACGCTCCAACGCGTGTCCCTCTGATCAGCAGAGGGCACAGCGGCGGAGCGGGCTTGTGGTCGGTGAGTAATGGGTAGCTCGCCGTCCGACCAAGGACCAAGCCTGGGTCGGTGGCGCGTCGTGTTTCGCGCCAAATGCCTGCTGGGGTCGCGGGTTTTTTCTTAACCCAGGATACCGTGGCCCCGGAACGTAAAGGGCATCCGAAGGAACACGGGTGGATTTTAGTCAGTAAGAGTCTGACAGTCCCTTCCGCCCCACCCAGGGCGGGAGGTCTCATTTGATGATTTTACCACCTAAAAAAAAAATCCCTCTTTAGGCAAATGAATAAGTTGTTTTCTTATCAAACGTAGTATCGTTATATGCTTTATAAATATTATAATTATGCATTAACGCATGTGTCACAAATTTCAAAGATTTTCTATGGAAAGGAAAATTCGAACCAGGGTCTAGACCTACCCTGCACTGAAGTGCTAGAGGTTCGAATTTTCCTATATAAGTATACGTATGACTATAGGAGGCACCGTGCCACACTCGGTTAACCAAGACCAGACATAAATAAATAAAAAAGGTTATCAAGCCGCCAACGGTCCTTGAATTCAAGTTCTCAGAACATAAGCAAAAGAAATATTTGAGATCGCGAAACGTTGTGTGGCTAAATTTAATTTGGCGACCGATTTTTTGAAAAAAAAACATATGTTTGCCTACAATAATGTTTGCATAATATCAAGCATTACGTAAGCAGTGGTTCATTACAAAAAGTAACGGTCATTAGAGAAGCACGGAAAATAAAATTCCTAACTTAATCCCTAGCTTTTAGGTCGGGTTTAAGTTAGAAAGCATCATTCCACAATTAAAGGTTTACTTCACCTAAAAAAATAACTACACGTGAATAACAACAAAGTTCAATATTCAATCTTCATAAACCACTCTGATTTGAGTCTCTGTTACAAATTGAACTGGAAATAGATCTGAAGTAGTCGTTAAGATTAGAAAATTTAGTGCCATACCCTTTAGGATCGCATCAAAGCGATGCGATGCCCCTAAAAATAAAATTTCGAACATGGGATGTAATAAAACTGAAATATTGGTCGTTTGAGGCTACGGATTTGGAACCCATACTGTTAGGTTGGCTGGATTGTCAACAACAAGTCACAATTTCATATTACATATTCTTTTCCTGATGTAATCAGCTGAACCTGTCACCCCTCCACGTGCTGCACCCCCTGTTGGGTAAGACGAAAACTTGCCCCCACAGAGGGTGCCTTTAGCTTGTCGTTTAGTTTTGAATTCACTGGCTAGAGACCCTACATAGCCAGAGGATGGTCATGTTAGCAGCACATAAGTCCTCAAGGTTCATCTGCGAGATACTACTCCCAAAAAACCAGGTATCCTCAATGGCACGAAAAGCATGTTGGTCCTGAGTTTCAGAACTTTGACAGTAGTCAGTGACACGATACTCTAACAACTAATATTTCTAAGGAATATCGTGTCACACAGTACTATACAACATTATTTTTAGTATATGCGAAACCTGAACATAGTTTGTTCAGGATCAGTAACTGATTCGATTCCAATAATTTTTACACCATGTTATATTTTTTTTCAAAAATATTTTAATTAAATTTTATTACCAGTTAAGTGTTTTTGAACGGAAAACCAAGTAATATACAAGCTTATAACTTTGTGATTTTTTATGATACGGTTTTAAAATTTTGTACATAGATTCTTTACACAAAAATATTGGACAGGTGTATCGGGTTTCGCATAAACAAAAAATAATGTTGTATAGGACGACCCAGGTAGGTGGGTGGGTCAGACAAGCCCAAAATGGAAGTCGACATAATTATGTAAAAAGGCGAGGCAGATTTTGACATCAGAAAACAAGATGCTATCTTAACATTGTTTGATTTTTTTTCCCATTACACAGGTATGGTCGTGTAAACTACGTGCTAGCAAAGCGTTTGGAACTGCTGGAGCGTGTGGGACGGTTGCAGAGCACCCTAGACGCCGGGGAGGATGCCGGGGCCACCTGCGAGCTGGCACACCACTTTCACGTCTACCACGTGCGGCCACGCTGGGAGGCCTTCCTGGCCAAGTGTGCACAGGATCAGGTAACCAGATGAGATTTTGAAGACAGTTAAAGGATAAAACTTGAAGGAAGAAAAATGCTAGGCTTATGGATGTATACGTATGAAACTTCAATAATGATGTCATCTGATTAACTTAAAACTTTGCAGAAATGTTGAATTTATTGAGGAAATTTATATTTATTCGAGCAAATTAGTAAATTTTGCTCACTAATTTGCCAGTTTATAAATATGTAAATAATTTGGACCTTGAACTCATAATAAAAACTGGTCCACCATGCCGTTCAACCAGTTTCAAGATCCGGTTTTGATTTTAACGATCTACTAAAGAACATACCTCTTATGTTTCTATTTTTAGTTTAGAAGTATTTATAACTTTAATGAAAATTGTTGTACCTATTTTGATGAAATTATACCCTATGCTACACATAAAACAATCTTGGTAAAATTGGGCGAAAGTACGACAGAATTGAAATATGTCATAAGTTTAAATGAAAATTTGGCAAAAAAGAAACATACCTAATTTCCAGTTATTTTAAATATCGTTAAAATTTAACTTCTTTATTTAAAAGTATCGTTTATTATTCTCTTACCTCAGTGGGAAAATACTAAATTCTTATTTTTTCAGACGAAGTCTATGGAAATCATTAGTAAAGAGTTTCCCTTCCACGAGTTCTTCGACGATGCGCCGAAGCCACTTTTCCCTGGAAAATCTTATGAAGAGGACATGGAGGTAGCACAGAGCTGCTACAGGTAATTATGTTTTTCTGATAGTGCTGGTAAACAGCAGTAAAACAAGTCATTCAAAGGTACGTAAAACTGTCTATAGGCGTCTCTTCAGTATTAAGCTGCGTCAAAGCTGTTCTGGCAGTTCAGTACCCAAAGGGTAAACGGGACCGTATTTTTAAGACTGCTGTCCCGTCTATGACGAAATCTTTCTATGTTTACTGTTTTCAATTATAGACGTGACGTGACGAGCTGAGGCTATAACAAAAACAAGCGCTTTGGCGCGAATTTGCGAATTACAAATTAAAATGTAAGTAATTATTCAAAGAAGTTTTTTTTCTGCAGAATAAGGAACTTGCATTTGACATTATGCCTATTCCAGCTCAAGTAAAACTTAAATGCTACGTTCGGATAAAAAAAAATTGTTATTCATCTTAAATCTTGTGACTTAGTTAACGAACCAGCGAGGTTATTGAAAATCTTTAAAAATAAGATGCTTAAAATAATTCAATTGCGTCTTCGGGAACTCCCAAATACTCCGCGTGATCCCATACATTTCAAATGTTATTTTTACGACTGGCAAGCCGCCGAATAGGGAATCCCACCACGTGGCCCCTTGCGAATGCGGGCCAAGTCGTTCAGCATTTATTAGAAATTTGACTACATCCAACAATATTTAAAAAAATGCTTCTGCTCACGACTACGTACGCGTGATGGCTTATCCGACGATTATATTAAACGAGCAATATTTGTGTAGGTAGATTTCGATGTTTGGAATATAGGGGCTGTAGTAAAATCAAACTAGATAGGTCCCATTTCTGGGAAAATTCGTTTTCTCCGTATTTTCACCCATAAAGATTTGGAGGAAGAATATCGTTCATAATTTCGTCGCGCGAAATGTCGTCTAAACTTCTATCTAATTATTTAATTCCTTATTTTGTTTTCTTTAAGGTTGAAATTTTCAAAAAAAAAATAGGATTGGCTATCAAAGCAAAAATTATTTATAAATTTGTTATCAGTGAAGTTTACAATCTAATTTTTTTCTAATAATCACTTTTCATTTTCAATGTATTTATGTTTCCCGAGCTAAGCTCGGTCGACCAGGTACTGTAACTGGTATGAATAACTGTCTTAGTTAAGGTTCATGTTTAGGTCTAAATCAATAATAATTCGCTAGAGTTTTAATTTATTTAGGGTAAATCCAGGTAAGAGCTCATGTATACACAGCATTGCGGCGCGGTGGCGGCGCCGTATACGTATAGAAGCGGCGCGGCGGCGGCGTCGTGTACATGAGCACTAATACGCCCTAGTTGACAAAACGCCCCGTCTTGAAGCACTCAAACTTACTGCTCGGAGCAACGCGAGGGCATTCGGATCTCGGAAACACATGGCCCAGGCCGAGGGCCATGTTGTACGCCAACAGCGGCCGCCCCCTCTTGTGGGGCGTTTTGTCAACTAGGGTACGATTCACACCAACCGCCGGGCCCAGCGGCATTTTACAATGCGGTAAAGAACATTGAAATCTATCAACAGTAAATACAGTTCATATTTGCATGCAAAGTTATCTCCGTCGGCATTCCGCGACACGTAGCGACGTGTCCCGTAAGTAACATGCAAATATGAACTGTATTTACTGTTGATAGATTTCAATGTTCTTTACCGTATTGTAAAATGCCGCCGGGCCCGGCCGGTTGGTGTGAATCGTACCTAAGGCGTATTACCTAGTTTTACCCTATCTTATTTCATTTATTCGATAGAATTTTATTTAATTGATAAATGAAACCCACAGGTACATCGACCACATATTCGAGGAGCTGGAAGAGTTCCGTGCTTTCGAACTTCTACGCTCAGGCCTGGACAGATCTAAGTACTTGTTGGTAAAGGAGGCGAAGATCATCGCCATGACCTGTACCCATGCAGCGCTCAAGAGATCTGAACTCGTACAAATGGGTAAGTTTTCTTTCTAGGGTAAAACTAGGTAATATGTTCTAGCTGACAAAAAGCCCCGTCTTTCTAGCAGTCAAACTTTTGACTTTGAAGTTTGAACCACACGCGATCATGGCCGCTGTTGGCGTATAAGGGCTCCTGTACACGATGCCGCAAAAGCGCCGTCGCCGCATCGCCGCCGCGCCGCCATTCGCTAGTGTTTGATTTTGAGGAGCCCTCACATGGTTGAGGCCGAGGGCAATACGCTCGTGTGGACATGCAGCCTAAGGCCCGGCGCCCATTATCAGCATCGGCACGGCTGAGGATTTTAGGTAACAAAAAGAATTATACATTAACATCATGGCAATAAAGTAGAAATTGCCGATGCAGTAGCCTCAAGCATACCGAAGCGGTATTTTTGTTACTACGATCATATATCATGGAAATTTCTACTTTATTGCCATAAGTTAATGTCTGTAATGCTTTTTATCACCGAAAATCTTCCGCCGTGCCGATGCCGATTGTGGGCCGGGCCTTAAGGAGTATGTAAGGATCATATCAGACGGAGTACTGTAGTTTCTTCTGTCCATAGGAAAAAGCCGCGAGTTTATCTATGTCTGTTCGTGTTCTTAGAATTTTGATCTATTTCATTGATACGTACGAGAAGTCTGATTAATAGTGACAGTATAATGCAACATCACTGTCTATTCATCGGTGCAAATCACGATTCATAGAACCGACAATCACGTAACATTGTTCTAAATGAGCAATTGGTTTAACCAATTTGGAACATTCATTAGACAAACATAGATCTTTGGTTCCCAACCTTCTTCTATATGCGCCTCACCCAAGTTTTTACTTATTATACAATGCCCTGAAATATCTGGTTCATTAAAACATAAATATTGTCCCATACGGCGCGTTTCCAGTAGACAAGTCTTCCAAACAAGTTTGACATCACATTTGTATACAAATGTGTTTGTATACAAATGTGAGCCATAACATATACATAATTATGTTACGGCTAATACCCGAAGTGCGGCTACACCTAGTTTTAGCCGGCTAAAACTCAAACAAACTACCTGCTTCTAACTGTATGCAGGTTTGTTCAAGCACAGAATACGTAATAGTACTACGTAGTACTATTGATTATTTGTGGTTCAAGTTGCATACAGTTTGCAACTTGTACATAGCAGTAGCTTGTATAATGGAATCGCGGCCATACAAGGAATTTATCCTGTTTAGTAGGTGTATTTATATATATAACACAAATTGCCAAAAAAAAAACACGCTGGTTGTTCTTTTTTAACCGACTTCCAAAAGGAGGAGGTTCTCAATTCGGATGTTTGTATTTTTTTTTTTATGTTTGTTCGGGCATAACTCCGTCGTTTAACAACCGATTTGAAAAATTCTTTTTTTGTTCGATAGGATATACCTACTTCTGGAATGGTCCCATTTTATCGAAATCGGACTAGCACTTTTTGAAAAATCAACATAAATCAACAAAAACCTAAAAAGTTTTCAACTTTGTCTACACCGATTACTCCGAGGTTTCTGGTCCTATATATCTGCCATTTGGTCCCACAAAATTTTCATTAAGTTTGGTGCAGTAGTTTTTATTTTTAGTTTTTATACATGGGCGTTGTTATTTTCCGGTGCTACGGATTACAAAATTTTAGTGCACATGTAAGAAAATTATGTATTTGACAATAATTTGGGTTGAATAGTGAAACTAAAAAGGATAAAATAAAAAACTTTTTCAAAAAAAAATGAAACCGACTTCAAAACAACCACAAAAAAAGTTCAAAATAACTTACAAAAAAACTTTTCTTTCGAAAGTCGGTGACAAAAAGTCAATGAAATAAAAAAGAAAGTCACCGACTTTCGAAAGAAAAGTTTTTTTGTAGGTTATTTTGAACTTTTTTTGTGGTTGTTTTGAAGTCGGTTTCATTTTTTTTTGAAAAAGTTTTTTATTCCTGTAGACATTTTAAATCAGCGCGCAACTGGCACCGTTTAAATCATTCAACGCTCTAGTGGGTCCGCATCTGACATACTGGTTGTGAATCCCTGACCTAGATTGTAAGAAGATCATTAAGTTGCAAAAATATGAATCATTGGAATCTTCGCAGTACTCATTATATGTCTTAAACACGTAAGTCTCGATTAGATTCTCCGTAACTAGCAGCCCGGAGTTTGGAAGTTGGCGGTTGATACCTCCGTGTCTCGAAAAGCCTGTTAAGCCGTTGGTCCTGTGCCTGATCTCTCACCACCCCGTTGGACAATGAGAGTAAAGAAACACATCTGTGACTGACTCCGCTGATATTGACCGCCGTGGCCGAAATGAGTCAGAAAGACTATTATTAATAGGCACGAGGTTTTAAGAAAATTAGTAATATTCTTCTAAACTTTCTTAAGGCCGTGTGTCAAAGCGAAAGCGTCGTTTGATGAGTCGGAAAAGTTGCCACGCACCGCCACCAGCAGGCGCCAGTATCGCGAAATTAACGCAATCCAAAGTTTTATGTATTTCATTTCGTCAACTTCGACATTTCATAAAGTGTTCCCTTTACGCAAAATACATGTATTACTATAATAGAAATATTTTAATATAAGGATATCGAAACATTTACTAAAACAAAATGATAGAAATACTTATTGATGTGGATAAATATATTGTAAATATTTTTATCATTCACAGTCTTAAATTTATTATAAAACACTTTGACACAGATTTTGACGTCCCGAGATAACGAAAAAAACTACTATTTGGTAGAAAATTAATAAAATTGGCATACCTTGCGAAAGTGACAATACCCAATTATCTATTAAGCCACAAACACACGCGCGCACGGGCATAGGCATGTGAGTTGTGTTGTTTTCAGTATTCTTTAGAATACCGTGACCCCAGAACGTAAAGGGCTATTGAACGACATCGTAGATTTTAGTAAGTATTACGAGTCTGACAGTATGGGTAGGAGGACTCATTTGATTATTTTACCACGCTAGAAAAAGCCCCAAACAAACGCTCCTTTTATTAACGTCCTTTCATAAAGCTGGTTGCGTGATATCTTTATATCTTTATTATGAGAGTGGAAAGCTAAGGGTGCTTAACACCCTGTCCTCCACCACCTGGTGTTGGTACTAATTTTTGATGCATTTTGATGCAATGACAGACACTAGCGCCGCGTAAAATTGACATTAGTCGAGCCGCGGCGTGGATTTAGTGGTTTTTTACTCATATGAGATACAGGTACAGTACAACAATTGTCAGTAACCTCTTTATAATTAAAGTAATCTTCATTCTATAATATCTTATCCAAAGTAATTTTTTTTGGGACAAGGTTGTAATATTATCACTTTTCTGATAAATGAAACCCTTAGATATATTATCTATCGACTCCAAAAGCATGAGCCCAGTACTGATCTTTTTTGACTCCAAAGCAATAAATAGAGCGAGAAGCAACTTGTACCGAACACGCGGTGAGACAGCAATGACCACTGATTTATATTTCATCGTAGTCGCAGCATTATACTATAGGCGATATTTAACAGGGTGGTGGGTGCTATGCCTTATTTGTAGTTGACAAGTAATTTTGAAGTATTCAAAGTGACAACAGCAGTTTTCATTTAATTTACTTTAATCCTGTTTCTGCGAAATTGTTATAAATCTGTGACGAAACTAAATAAAAAATAATAAAAGTGAAGTGCTTCTTATCCTATATCGAAGTTTGATACGATTAGAAGTTGTTTTCAGTTACATATTATCTCAAATTGTTGACTGCAAATCAGTGCATTTATCATTAGTTCATGTGAAATGGTATTTAGATGCATAAAGATTACATGGGAGGAGGATAGACACTGAGTCGAACCATCCGACAACAATAGTACGATATCACGATAGCATTGATATAATATCACTGTGAGTAATTTATTATTGATAGCAACAATTCGTAATGTATAGAATCATACGTATTCTAACATATCCCTTGTTTGCTCTGTAGGGGTCGTCAGGAATTTCCTGCGATGATTTTCAGTAAGTTTGGTTTATTTTATTATTGATTTATTAATGAAAATAATGTGTTGTTTAAAATAGAAAGTTTACGTGACTTATTTACAGTCATGTCCGTTTAATCACGTCCCATTGAACACAGCGAAACATAGTTTTGAATAATCTATAAGCCTACGTATCATTCGTTTTTATTTTCTCGATCTTTTTATCCATTTCCAATTTTATTATTACGAAAATCTGACAGCCGCGGTCTGAAAAAAAGTGTCGCAGGTCTAACCTGTAAGAGCCACGCTGGCTGACTGATTCGTCAAGGAACGAAAGTGATGACACTACTTTTAAAAGGCAAAAGATGAGAGGACGATAGTGAATGTGTGCTCAGAATAAAACGGCGTATGTGCCCAAACATATTGACGTCTTTTTATGAATTAAAATTGTTATTAATTGAGAAAATGTCTTTACAGAATGTAGATACTAGTATTTTCTACAATTTAAAACAACATCCTTTCAATAACTCATAGTAGTTATTCCATAAAGTTCAAAACATAAAAAACATAGACCGAACTTTGCATTTTTTTTGTATCGAGAAAATTTCATTGAATCGTGTTTTCAACTTTGTGAGAATTTAGATCATATAGTCAATAACTATATTCCAAGTTGTAAGATCTGTAGTCCAGATATGTACGAAGAAAAAATAAAATAAAAACCGTATTTTTCCTGACCAATCCCCTTAATAATTTGTTATTTTTGTGCCAGAGTTGAAGTTTTAGACGTAGATACCATCTGATACGAGTCACGTACACGCGTAAAATATGTAAAATTATACGTAAGAAGACTGTCAAAGATACAATATTACGTAATATTTTAGTTTTTTTTCTTCAAGTGTCGAACGAATAGGAATTTGGTATCGTATCGAATTTGGTATCGTAAATACGAGTATATAAATTATAATGTTATTATACTTAAAAAATGCGGTAACAATAAAAAATATATTTGCGACTCGACTTTGAGGTCAAAGTCGAGTCGCAAATATATTTTTTATTGTTACCGCATTTTTTAAGTATAATAACATTATAATTTATATACAACACACAACACCTGTTCGCACATTTATCTGCATTGTACGCGTCGCACGCGCCAGGCGCCACATATATGACGTATGACGTTATCAGTCCTGCCAGCATCCTTTAAATTTTCGGATGCTGATTTTCCGACATGGACGCGTGCGGAGCTACTGTACAGATAAAGGAGGTGTTTTTTTTTCGGCCCAAACATGTACCGAGGTACAAATTACTATTAAAATCCCTTCCAATAATTAGTATTTTTAGCAGTATTTAAAATCCTTCAATACTAGATAGAAAAAGAAATAAAAGTATATGAAAAAACACTACTTCTCAACGAAACTGCGTTCAAAGAAACTTATGACAGCATTTACGGCTGTCAATCTGTTTCATCTGTCAAAATCACGTCAAAATATGACATCGGTGTTTCATTATTTGACAGCTTTTTGACAGTAATGAATATCAATAACAATAGAAAAAAACTATCGGCCTAGGTCGGGAACCCTGGCTTTTGGTCGGCAGATAACCAAACGCAAAAAATAATACGAAAGGTGAAATAAATGTATTTTTTTAAATTCTTTTTCCCATGATTATTCACAAAAAATGTGTACTAGTAATTAAAACTTATTTGAAATACATAAATAAATTCTATAAAGCACATTTTTGGGTTTTCACACGTTTATAAATGTAGTAACGAAACGCATCATGTCGGAGACGAATGACATTGCTAGATTGAAAATCAATTCTTGGGTTGCAAGTTTTAACATCTTTGATCGACAATTTCTGGTGGTACAAATGCGCGAATAAATCCAAAATATTTTTATTCAAAATCTACGATTTTTTTCCTATAATTTCGTACTTTTCTCCTTGAGGTACACGGTTTGGCCATGATTGTAGGGAAAAAAAAACACCTCCTTTGCGCGGTTTCATATGATTTCGTATACAAAGAATTCTAAATAGGGGCGCGTGCGGCGCCTGAGACGTGAGCGAACGGTGCTGATGTAAGAAATGTGCCTTTAATTTAGACTCGTTATCATGATCTCGTAGGCGAAGTTATTCGGGGCATTACCGCCTAAAAATTGGAGATGAAGCGTAGGTCGACGTCCATCTAAAAGATGCATCGCCGATGGTAAAGACCACACCCCAGAATAACGCTGGATGCAAGCCGCTGCCAACGGGTCCTATTGGAAATCTTTAGGGAGGTTATGTTCAAAAATGAACATCCAACGGCAGATATGATTATGATGAATTGCGTTGTTGCCAACTTCTAGTTAAAAGTTTATTAGCTGTAGCGTAGGACGTCCACCTACAAGGAGAATCGCCGATGATAAACACCACAGGATAGCGCTGATGCTGATACTAGAATTATATAGGGGGTTATGTTCAAAAATGAACATCCTACTGCAGATATGATTATGATGAATTGCGGTGTTGCAAACTTCTAGTTAAAAGTTTATTCAATTAGGTATGTAAAAGATAAAATAGAAAACAACTTTTTCGCTCAAATATACAAGGAAGTTTTGGCACAAGTCATAAAAAATATTGAGAGCCTTTTGAGAGCCTTTGTAAGAAATAGTACCCCATTGCCATCTCCAGCATCTCATCTATCCAAACGAAACTTACTAAAATACTGCGCCAACCCCACCAGGGTCGAATTATATCATTGTAGAACAATCAGATACTAAAACCTAATCTTCTATTCAGGTTTTAAGTACGACAACATACTGATGGAAGAATCTGCACAAATCTTGGAGATTGAGACCTTCATTCCACTACTGCTGCAAAATCCACAAGACGGCCGCTCTCGCCTCAAGAGATGGATCATGATCGGCGACCACCACCAGCTGCCTCCCGTCGTGAAGAACATGGCCTTCCAGAAGTACTGCAACATGGAACAGAGCCTGTTCACCAGAATGGTCAGACTGGGAGTTCCGTATGTTGAGCTGGATGCTCAAGGACGTGCCAGACCCAGGTGAGCTATTTATTCATTCTTTTTTAGAATTATATTTCACAAATTGTATTGTTGTTCCCTTCCATCAACAATTGGCAGCTAAAAGGGCCGACCGAATCATGTGCGCTTAATTTTCATGAAATCAGTATTTGGCGCATTAAGGAAAAGTATACGTTAATATTTTAAGAATGTTTCACAAAAAACCACGCATCTGGTGATGTTCTAAGAAAATCAGTTTTGTGTCTTTCATCAACTACAAGTTATGACGTTAAGCCGTGTTCAGACAGACGGACACGTGAAAAAATATGTTGACATAGTCTCTTTGCTTACTAGATAAGTATTATCTTTAGATAAGGAAAATGAGTGCAACAACTACCTATATTTATTTTTGGCATAAACACGATATCTTTCCAATATATTTTCAAGGTATTAGGAAACCTCCACGTGCGCCCGTGGACTGGAGTTCTCTCTCGGAAACTTCCGGGGGGAAGACCAGTTTTTCGGGCCGGTGCACCCTGGGATGCGGGCAAAAACTCTTCCTTAGGCACTGTGTGCCTGAGGGGTCTCTTTGCCCGTATGCGAATAGCGTGTCGTGTGGACGCTCCAACGCGTGTCCCTCTGATCAGCAGAGGGCACAGCGGCGGAGCGGGCTTGCGGACGGTGAGTAATGGGTAGCTCGCCGTCCGACTAAGGACCAAGCCCGGGTCGGTGGCGCGTCTTGTTTCGCGCCAAATGCCTGCTGGGGTAGCGGGTTTTTTCTTAACCCAGGATACCGTGGCTCCGGAACGTAAAGGGCATCCGAAGGAACACAGGTGGATTTTAGTCAGTATGAGTCTGACAGTCCCTTCCGCCCCACTCAGGGCGGGAGGACTGATTTGATGATTTTACCACCTAGAAAAAAAAAAGTAACATGCATTTTTATTAAACTAACCTTTGAGCACGTTATCATTAGAATTTCTAATTTCCTCCTATCAAAAACTAACCACCTTACCACAAAAATAAAACATTTTTGTGGAAACACATTAATAGTTTTCCAAGACACTGAAAAAGAGTCTATTCTAGTAGTTTCCACGTTAAACACTAAGTTTCACATCAATCGAACACATGCGACCTTCACAATCAACATCACACATCTTTTATTTCATTGTTTGTCTGGTAATACTCGTAGTATATTGTTTTTATTACATCATAATGTGTCACAGATACTTGTTGCTAAGCACACTTATTTTTTACAAGGAGTCTGTTTTCTGGCACGCCGTAATCCCGGCGGTAACACCCCTCTTTGAGGAGTGGTTAGAAAGGTTCCGCGGTCTCCTCACCTTCCACCTGACGAAAGTCCTCATCGGATGCAGTTATTTCTGGCGGGACCAACTGGACAAAACCAACAACCAGTAGTCCACTTTGGCCCTGACTCGTAAAACCCGGAAGTCAAGGGTAGAAGCCTTTGCCCAGCAGTGGGATGAAGTAGGCTAGCAGTAACAGTAACCTGTTTCGGATGGGAGGAAACGCCACTGTTTGGACCAGAGAACACGGTGGAGCATACGGTGTAGTACCCGCTTGAGTAGAGCACCGCCGTGTCCTCACGGACGTGATAGACGACGGATATTCCAAAACGATTTCAAGAAGCTACTAAAGCAATCAGCCGATCTAAGAGATTGCTCTCGTTCTCAGTAACCCTTGAATAACAAATTGATTTTGTTAACGCTCCACTGCGCATAATAGTTCCGTTGGGGATTGCCCATTTCAATTGTGACGTCCGTGTTTTAAGAAACTAGGCAGAAAATACCTACATTTCGATAACCCGGTTTTTCGGCGGCAAGATATTAGTCACGTACAAAATTTTCACAACGGTAGCTATTTCCGAACATATCTGAACACTTCAATGACGCCGATTATTTGAAAGCCAGATGACGCCGGTTTTTCGTACCTGACTCAGAGGTCACTGTCTCCTTTAAAGGCCAGACATTATACTGTTCAAGTCATACGAGGACCGTGAAGATGTCTGAAATGGTCTTTTAAGGAAAGATTGACACAGATTTGAGTGAAACTGTCCAGTCAGTGCAAGCATTTGTCAAGTGGTCAACGAAACGACCAACAATACCAAATTAAGGACATCATTCAATACTCAATAGCAGACCCTTAATCATTCTGAAATGAACTTTATTTACAGTAGTCCTAAGTTGAAATAATGGGGATGTCAACAGGGAAACGAATGGCGCTAGTATAGCTAGTTCCAAGCATCGTCATTGGTTCAAATCTTATAGGTACTTCAAAATAGTAGTACCTCATTGGTCGGATTAGGACTTAGCTATGGTTGCGCCATCTACAATTAGCTTTGACCGGCCTTCCCCATTGCAACTGCATTTGAAACCAAACATAGAATGAATCCTCATTGTTTCCGCAGTATCTGCAACCTGTACCGCTGGCGATACCTGGCGCTGGGCGACCTGGGTCACGTCACCCGCCTTCCGGAGTACCGCGCTGCCAACGCAGGTCTTCGCTACGACTTCCAGCTAATCAACGTAGATGACTTCAACGGCGCAGGGGAGACTGAACCCAGTCCCTACTTCTATCAGGTAAGACCTCATTCATTTTGTTAAACCTTTTTTAGGGGTTATGGAATCGTTCAATAGACTCTCCCGCTGTGGGTGGGGCAGATGGGAGTTTCAGACTCTTGTTGAACATACCGTACCCTGTTGTAGACCTCACAGTATTGGTACCTCTTTCGATTTTTAGGGTTCCGTAGTCAACAAGGAACCCTTATAGTTTCGCCATGTCCGTCCGTCCGTCCGTCCGTCCGTCTGTCCGCAGTTTAGCTCAGAGACGCACAGTACTAGAGAGCTGTAATTTGGTGTAAATATACGGATTTGTTGTGCCGAAAAAGTGGTAAAATAAAATCTCGTAAAATATTTTTTTTAGGGTACCTCCTGTACACGTAAAGTGGGGATGTTTTTTTTTTCTCGCGTACCCCTTAGTGTGGGGTATCATTAAATAGGTCTTTAAAAAATATTGATAGTTTCCATTAACAATTTTTTGATAAAAAAATTCGTTTGTGAAATATTAAGTATAAAGTGCTAAATTTTGCTCGACTCGAGTGTCCCCCCCCTCTACAAGCTAAACGGTTATGTTTGGGGGTGTGAAAAAATTCACAATAGTAGTATATATATCGAAGTTTAAAAGAAAATTATCATGACTAAGTAGGCTTTACAACTTTACGAGTAATAGTCGACCAACTTATAAAATGTACTTGGATAACATATTTTCTTAAACAAAATGTATCGTGAACATGTTCTTCAACTGCAAATCTAAGTTTGTCAACTTTATTTTTACAGCTATAGTAGGTGTTTTTACGGTATGTTTTTTGGGGGTAGGTAGGTTTTTATCGTCAACTATTTTTAACTAACTTCAAAAAAAGGAGGAGGTTCTAAATTCGTCGTAATCTTTTTTAAATGTATTTTCCCCGATTTCTCAGACTCCTGGACCGATTATGAAAATTCTTCATTTTAAAATTAAATTTAGCGAATCAGTTTAGTTAGTTCGCATAAGTATTTTGATGGGCAACTACGGAACCCTACACTGTGCGTGGCCCGACACGCACTTGGCCGGTTTTTTTTTTGGGTTTAACATCTTCTGTGTGGAGTGGAAGGGTCAGTCATACTCTTACTCCCTAAACACCACTCGGTTCCTTCTGCTGACTGCGACACGATAGTGGGGCAGCCTAACATAAGTATTGTTCATTATTGGTGATACCTTAATTTTTATGTTTTAGCAATACTTAAACCCCCCTTATTAATAAAACGAGAAGTAAAGTTACGCCAAGGTTAATCCTTAAAAATGTATGGTTAATCCGAAGATTATCCTGGTTGTAACTTAAGTCCACGTTTATTAATAAGAGGGAAAGTGTTTATGACTTGCTTAAACAATGAGATACGCAATTTTATTTTTTTCGAATCATATCAAACACACATGTGTGTACAAAAGCAGTCGAGTAAAAAGGCGTTTAAATTGTTTTTTAATTGCTCATTTTTTTGCGTAAGATCTTCCATATGTGAAGTGCTCTGTCTGATGCGTAAATTATGTTCACCAGATGCGAACTTGGTTGCGACGCACGAGTTCCACTTTCAGACCGGTTTATGTCGAGGCAACACCATTAGGCTGCGTTTCCACTGAGGCGGAGCGGAGCAGAGCGAGAGAAATGAAATCACATGGCTTGAGTGGAGAAGAGATGTGGATCTCAAGCTATGTGATTGGTGAATTTCTCTCCGCTCTGCTCCGCTCCGCTTCAGTGGAAACGCAGCCTTAGGCTGCCTGTCCGTTGATGCGGAGCGGAGCGAGCGGATTGTGCGGAGCTAGGCCGAGTTCACGCAACGAATCATTTGAGCGAAAGGCGCAGCGAAGGGCGGTCGGTTGTACGCGAAATATTACGTAAACAGACATGTTGTCGACACAAAAGTTAAAATGCATTGCATTGCTTGAAGGAGAACTGGACTCCAGCAGAAATCGAATTACTTACTATATTAATAACACTATGAGAAAGCCTATACCCATCCCCGCTGCCTCACTGTCGTCCCGCTCCGCCAGCTCGCACCGCTAGCACGCGCAAAAAATTTATGAATTTTAAAAACTAGCTCGCAAACCCATGTACACTGGAGCGGAGCGGAGATTTTATGCAATCCTATTGGTTAGTATTTCCTCGTTTCTCCGCTTCGACAGCTCGCTCCGCATTAATGGACAGGCAGCCTTAGGCCTGGTATCCACCAAAGCGGAGAGGAGAGGAGATGTGTTTGAATAACCAATCAGATGTCCACATCTCCTCTCCGCTTAGCTTCAGTTGACATCTAGTTGACATCTGATTAGTTATTCAGACACATCTCCTCTCCTCTCCGCTTTGGTGGATACCGAGCCTTATGGTTGTAGGTCGTTCACCTTTTAGTGAGACGAGTGACTATGGTACTGTTGTCAAACGCAAAAAACGATTACGAAGGAGGGACGAGGGTAGACCGATTTTTCTGCTCATAAACATCCACCCGCAATATTTTCAGTTCATCCATGATCACTGATCAGGGTGCTTGCAACAGTGCCAAAATATCGGAAACTCAAAACAAATATTAACATGGTAAATATCCCGTTTTAAACCTTAACCCCTTATTAATAAAACGAGAACTAAAGTTACGCCAAGGTTAATCCTTAAAAATGTATGGTTAACCCGAAGATTATCCTGGTTGTAACTTTAGTTCACGTTTGTTAATAAGGGGGTAAAACTATTTGTGACTAAACTTAACTATTTGTCAGTCTAAAAACTTTTATAATGAACTTAAATGTTTGTAAACGCACCTACATACAGGAAAAATTACTAGGACCCAACCCTTCAATCACAAGGGTGGGGCAAAGGCAAAGTTAAAAAAAAAAATCTTTTTGAAAACGGACGTCTGAACATGACCAATTCTTACGCTTTGTCTTTGGCCGATGCCCTATATTACTGTGCCTATATCTCAAAGTATTATCGAGGCATACCTGAACCTTTGTTTATCAGTCCACTCTTGAACAGTTCCTTTATATTTAGGAACACGGTAGATTTTAGTCAGTACAAGTCTGACAGCCAATTCCGCTCCACCCGGGGCTGGAGGACTCATCTGATGAATTTACCACCAAAAACTGATAATTACAGAGATCTGCTCGCTCAAAGAACCAAACTTTTAGGTATAAAAATACTTGTATCGACGACTCGTCTACCTTTTGCCTTGCAAGCTTTCCTATAAGGTAACATGGTCCAAAAAAGCTGCACAGCTCCACAAAAGGCATCAGGTAACCAGCTGCTTACATGCCTTTACTCAAAAATGCATGTAATGTGGTCATTATTTTGACAACCTTGTTTGAGCAAAGTCGACTTTGCAGGTCTGTTTCAAGTAGCGGCCAGCAATGTTTTTGCTGGCCGCTCTACCAGGTCGGCAAAACATTGCCGGCCGCTATTTTGACGTTTCAACTTTAAAAAAAAAAACAAATGCAAAAAGATTTTATTTAAAACACAGCTGTTTGTATACAAAGAGATAGGTTCATAAAGATTTTATTCCATAATTAAAAAAAAAAAAACAAAGAAGTAACAAAAGCGCGGTTTAGCGAAATTTTTATTTTTATTTTTATTGACTTAGTAATAAATGAAGAAATAATACAGCAGTCAAAAACCGCATTAAAATTATCGCAAACTATTAGTAATATGAAACCGGGAAAGTCGGTGTTGAATTTTAGTAACTGTACCTACTTTTCAAAATTGTCATTTTAATTAAATTTCTAGTTAAATAATATATTATATTATATTTTATTTACATAACTTGCTGGTTTTAGTTAGGTTAGGTACTAACATTTTTGAGTAAAGCACTATACAAGCCTTGGCCTACGATGACTGCTTCGCTAGTCACGCTATGATTGCCTCGAGCTAGCCTAGCTACGCTCTAGGCCATTCAGCTTGGCCATCATTGCAGCCCTTGCTGTCCTCGCTGTAAAGGCCTCGACCTACGGCCTCGGCCTTTATCTCAGCTCGTCCATCAAGTGCTGCATGCTGACCGCGCTGTGTCGGCCTGGAGCTGCGCTACGCTGCGCTATCGGCCATCATCAGCGCGACCAGCCAGTGAAATGTTATGCAATTTATCTAGGTTGATGTATTCAAATATAAGTCAATGGCTCAATGCTGCTACTGTATGAAACTGAAGAGTGTTTCTTTGTTTGGTTGAACGTACTAATCTCATAGTCATGGCCAACATCAGCGCAATGCAAGATACCGCCGAGTTTATCTGCCCTGCGTTTATACATACCGAGTACTCGGCCGAAAGTACTGTCTCGCCCTTTGCTCGTTACATGTGATCTAAGCATATGAACAAGCCCGGTTCCAGCTATTTTTAGGGTTCCGTACGTCCGAATACAAAAACGGAACCCTTATAGTATCACTCGTGTGTCCGTTTGTCTGTCGCTTACAGTCAATTATCTCCGAATCTACTAGACCGATTAAGTTGAAATTTGGTACACATATCAAATCAATTCCTGTGACCCAAGTACAGAGGTGTGACGTGAATAGATGAAATCTGTATATGGGAGGTAATTTTTGGGGGGAAGGGGAAAAAAAATGAAAACTGCATCGTGTGACATATCAAATGAAAGGTCTTGTTGAGAAGATCTTAAATGTTTTTTTTTTGTAATTTTAAAATAAATAATCTCCAAGTTATTCCAGAAAATAGACGAAACTTGATCTTCCCCCCCCCCCCCTTATCTCCGAAACTACTAGTTTTCTACTTATAGATTTTAGGAAAACCTATAAGAAGTCCATGATATTAAAATAACATGGTAAATCACTCAATATTGTGCGTACCAATCTTCAATTATTCGTAAAGTCAGATTAAAAAAAACGTGATAGGTGACATCGTACGGAACCCTCTTCACGCGAGTCCAACTCGCACGTGGCCGTTTTTTTTTGTTATCATGATAATATCATCAAATAAGTCCTCCCGCAATTACTGTCAGACTCGTACTAAATAAAGTTCACGATGTTCCTTCAATAGCCCTTTACGTTGCGGGGTCACAGTTACCTGATAAGACTGTGCCGAAACCCCAGCAGGCCCCCAGAAGGCCAACCTTCTAAGGGGGGCTCCGTCAGATTGTTGACAGCTCTTTGAGCCATGTGTGAAACACGACGCGCCATTTGCCAGGCATGGTCGATGACGCTAAGACATGTAATTGAATTTTGAACTATCTTGACTATACAATCAATATAATTAGTGGTACTCAAGGCCCCAGCCAGAGGGCAATGACACAATGGTCATATCGAATTCTTGGAAGAATTCCAAACTGGTTTTCTAATAACCTAACGGATTTTACACTATGACATAAAAACTATTTCGTAACTAGCGGCACGCCCCGACTCCGTGCGGGTGCAATCTCTACTATAATATCTGTGTTTAAAGGCGCTCCCTCGCCGCGAGCATTCACCTGTAATGTAACATAAAAGTGCGCAATTTGATGCTCTATTGTCTTCGAATGTTCGAATCTGTAACGTTACATTACAGGTGAATGCTCGCGGTGAGGGAGCGCCCTTATATACTCGTATATAGACGTTCCTCTTGAATCACTCTATCTATTAAAAACATCCGAAATCCGTTGCGTAGTTTTAAAGATATAAACACACCTACATAGGTTAAGACAGAGAGCGGGAATCGACTTGATTTTAAACTATACAACATTATTTTTTGTTTATCGAAACTCGATACACCTGTCCAATATTTTTGTGTAAAGAATGTATGTACAAAATTTTAAAACCGTATCATAAAAAATCACAAAGTTATAAGCTTGTATAATTACCTGGTTGTCCATTCAAAAACATGCTCATTTCGCGGTACACCCGCGTCTACTGTATTATACACTCGTGATAATAGTTTGGCAATAGGTACCTAACCGTACCGTGATTGTATTGTAAATTTGTAATTATCTGGTAATAAAATTTAATTACAATATTTAAAAAAAATATATAACATGGTGTAAAAATTATTGGAATCGAATCAGTTACTGATTCTGAACAAACTATATTCAGGTTTCGCATATACTAAAAATAATGTTGTAAAATAATAAAAATGACGTCCAAAATACTTTTTTTTTAACGTGGTAATATCATCAAATGAGTCCTATCCCAGGACAGGGCGGGAGGAACTGTCAGACTCGTACTGACTAAAATCCACGGTCAATAGCCCTTTATGTTCCGGGGTTACGGTAATAAGATAAGTCCCGCGACCCCGGCAGGCTTTGGCCCTCTAGAGGGGAGCCCCGTCATTATGCTGACACTCTTTGAGGCGCGCGTGGAACACAACGCGTCGTCGAACTGGGACCTCGAAAATACTAGGGAAAAACTAGGTAATTAGCCCTAGTTGACAAAACGTCCCGTCATTCTAAAATTTAAACTTACTACTCAGAACCACACGTGAGTATGGCCAATATTGGCGTACATAATGGTCCTCGGCCACAGCCATGGTATAAGCCAACAGTGGCCACGCTCGCGTGGGGGCTCCGACCAGTAAGTTTGAGTGCTAAAATGATAGGGCGTATTACCTAGTGTAAACCTATTTACATTTAGGTAGGAAAAAAAAACAATAATAGCTTTATTAGATATCAGCTTGTATAAGCCATGTCGACATTTTTGAATCTCTGACGCTTACCCTCGTCCCGGATGCTGATGACCTGTGTCAATGATTGTTGATTCTTGATGACTTCCAAGAATTAGCAGACTAATGCCACGTACTTGCAACTAATCTATACTTAAGAAGAGGTAACATACTGATCTCATAATGTTTAAATATACTTTATGATGTCTTTTGCTAAAGTATCATACCAGATCTGGCTTAGTCAACCGTTGAAACAATTATAATTAATATTCATAATGATTTAATCTCGGTTTGTCAGTGACTCCCGAGGCTGATTGCAGTTGACGGGTAAATAAGCAGTAAATTATATCAGTACATGAAATACTCACGTTGGTGAAATGTAAGCATGTTTTGGCATTGTTAGTTTCATCCATATGGTCCCGTTCTATGCCTCCTTCGCCCAATTCATCCAGTAGCTTCACACGATTGACAATGTGTTTTATATGCCTCAAGTCGAGTTGGTTTAGTTGGGTAGTCATCTGGCTAGGTGCGGAATGGTGGCACAGCAAAAAAAGGTAGAGTCGCCCAAAAGCCCGTAAGGTTGACGATATCGTCAAAGTCACGGAGTACAGGTGGATACATGACACACAACGAGAAGTATGTCAAAAAAGAGGGATGCTCATACCCACCAGTGAGTGATCCCGAGCTGAAGTGATGATGATGATCACGAAATCAGACGCTATTGTACATGAAATAGGGGGGGGGGGGGGGGTTAGTTTTTCTTTCAGTCCCGCAGCTTATCTACTATATAAAAATAAGTCGGGTTTTCCTTCCTGACGCTATAACTCCAGAACGCACGAACCGATTTCCACGGTTTTGCATTCGTTGGAAAGGTCTCGGGCTCCGTGAGGTTTATAGCAAAGAAAATTCAGGAAAAAAAAACGAAGCCATCTGGTGGCGAAACGGAGTTCGCCGGGTTTGCTAGTTTATAAATATATGCTATTATTATAAGCCTGAAGATTTTGCTTGGTTCAAAGTTGTAATAATATTTTTGTGTTGGATAGCCCTTCTATCGAGGAAGGGTATAGGCTATACTTATAACATCACACTGTGACCAATCAGAGCCGAGCAGCAGGCGAAACCGCGGGGATCAGCTAGTAAATAATAAAATGGGAAAAACCAATGAAAAGTGCTGTAACGATTTGGTGCGTTTTTGTGGTTTTTCTTTAAACTGTTATCATTAAATTTATTCTTTGAATTTCTGTTCGATTTGAAAACCGCATCGATTAATTTTGTAATATTTCTAAGTATTTTGCTTTTTATACGGACTATATTCCTCATAAGGTCCAGATTTCATAACAGAAAAAGAATATATTAAAAAGGTAAGTTTCTAAGAAGCGGCGTTTTTTAGGGTTCCGTACGTCCGATTGAAAAAACGGAATCCTTATACGATCACTCGTGTTTCCTTCACAGCCTTTTTTGTTTTTTTTTTTTAATAGTTTCGAATTTATACAAGAAATTAGATAAAAAATGTTCCGTCCTCATCCAAACGACTATGCCTAAAATTCTAAAGAAACGCTGTTATACTCGTAATTTCTTCAAATAACTATTACCATTGTTCTTTAGAATTTTAGGAACAATTTGATTAAACAATTTCAAAGAAACAAGTTACAAAAATTAAAATTAAATGACATGCAAGTCTGCTTGCATTTTATGAATACTAGAAACATTGACAATGACGTTGCTGGAAATTCGCGAAGTGAGTTCGCTGAGGGTAGTCAGAATCCTGGGGTATTTTCTAGTTACTGGGTTGTAGAAATGTGATCAGATGGACACTCCATGTAAAATACTGATATTCAGTTGCATCCCCTTATTAGACAGGTAGCCGACGAGGTTAAGGCCGAGACTCCACCAAAGCGGTGTCGAGCTGTGCGGAGTCGAGACGTGTTTTGAACAACCAATAGAATTGCGTTATTGACACAGCTCCACTCCGCAACGCAATTCTATTGGTTGTTCAAAACACGTCTCGACTTGCACAGCTTTGGTGGAGTCTCGGCCTAAGATGATATGCCAAGACTTCTTAGGAGAATTCTGGACGGAAATGAAAGTATAACGCAAAACAGCAGTTTTAAATTTATTATACGAGTGTAATATGAGTTTGCTCTTGACTGTAGTCTGGGTCAGAGATGACAAAGTCTATAATGGAGCGAGCTTACCCAGAAGAACCCTGTTTACTCTAACTTTTAAATGATTCGGGTTGTGTTGTGTGCTTTTGTGAAGGAAGCATCTAAACTTTTTTTTTGTAAGTTTTCTGCATATTCTAACGATTGCGACAATAGGTCCTGACGTCATTATGATGGCTTAATTAGTCCAATTAACGATTAGATACACAATACAATAAACTTTAAACTGTGTTATTATAGGATCTGAGTCAAGCGCGTCAAAGTATAGGGGGCGCTATTAATAACTGGTTATTTTGAATTAACCGCTGTGTTGGAATGTACGCCATACCCACACCCAGTTCCCTTTGAGATCACGTCATCGATTAATAAGATTTATTTTAGACTGCACAGCACAGGCCTGACTTCTCACACTTCTCACAGATATAATTTTAATTCTAAAATAAAGCCTACTGGCTGTTGCCAGCGGCTTCGTCCGCTACAAGTCGAAAATTATCCGACAGGAACATAAAATTGGGATAAAAATTGTTAATACAGGTTATTAACAATCTGTTTACCAAATTTCATCCGAATCTGTTTAATAGTTTTTGCGTAAAAGACTAACAAACACACTGAACAAACATACACCAGACATGAACAAACACACACTCTCAGCACAACGCTGAGACCTGAAAATTTAAAAGTGCTGTAAACCGTTGAGGTGCTCTCTCGCCAGGAGCATTCGCCTGTAATGTAATGTTACAGATTCGAGCATTACACCAATTAAGGAGGAGAACTGAGCATTACAATGTTCACCTTGTAATGGTACATACGATGTGTAACACCTTGATAAAACTTGTAAAATCGATGCGCTCCAGGAGTAATAAAATGTGTCCGGCGGGTCACACACATAGAAATATTCAAATATTTCTCGCTTAACAGTACAGGATAGGATATAAGAAGCCTGGGCCACGGGACTGTCACACCCGGTAACCGTGACCCTGGTACATAAAGGGCTATTGAAGGAACACCCTGGATTTTAGTCAGTACAAGTCCCTCCGTAGTACCGGTCCCTCTTGTTCCGCCCTGGGCGGGAGGACTCATTTGATGATTTGCCACGCTAAAAAAAAAGGATATGAGAAAGGATTTATAATAATTTTGATCCATTTAAATTACATTACACCTTGTCAGTCAGAGGTAAAATTGTATTGTAATGCTCAAATTCGAATTTGTAACGTTACATTACACGCGAATGCTCTTGGTGAGGGAGCACCTCTATGAATATTGAATGTGTCCAGTGGCGGATTAACGTATAAGCACTACAAGCACGTGCTTGGGGCCCCTGTTCTCCAGGGGCCTCCATCCTCTGCTGGCGTTTCATTTTTTACCTAATTTTTTTCGAGTTTCATCTACATTTCCGGAATTACAAGGCGAAAGCGGTCCGGGATTGACCTTTCATACACCCCCGCAAGGCCCTGCGGCTGCTAATACTGTCTACCTTCCCAATTTAAGCAATAGAGGGCCTACACAGGCTCTGTGCTTGCTTGGGGCCTCGGAAACTCTTAATCCGCCACTGAATGTGTCCCATTGTAAGTGGAAGCATTGGCCTGTCGTCTGGCCACAAAGAGCCATTGTGTACCGATGCTGGTATAATTCAGGTCAGCGAACGAGAATTACATCGCAGTTCATTGACTGGACTAACCAAGGTTGTACGACAATTACAGTTCAGTAATACCATACAAGGTTATCAAAACCTTTCTAATGGCTGCTACACACCTTACGATAAATCGTTACGATTAGTCGGTACAGTTCAAACTGCAACGATAAATCGACAAGTGTGTATGAGAAAAACTGTAAAATTTGTTCGATTTTTCTCATATGGCTGCTACACACCGATTTATCGTAAGGTGTATAGCAGCCAATACACACTTATCGATTTATCGTTGCAGTTTGAACTGTACCGACTAATCGTAACGATTTATCGTAAGGTGTGTAGCAGCCATAACATTGCTCGGAGACTCGGTAGTTTTTATTTATACGGTAGATTTGTAATATGGTACGGAATAAGTAGTTGGAAATGGAACAGGTAAAAGATAAATAGTCTATAAATCTTTTGACACCTCCAAATCGAATCGAGACAGTCACGTGCTTCTTAACTCTATATCCGTAACTTCTTTAGGGCGTGAACCATTATTTTTCCATGGTTTTTCGTTTAGTTATTTTTTTTTTATGAGTCCCGGCGTCGAGCGGAAGGGACTGTCAGGCTCTAACTGACTAAATGACCACTGTTCTTTCCGTTGCTGTTTGCGTTTATACTTAGACAGTCCCACAACCCCATCAGCAAACAGTTTCGTCTTGCTGATTTTTTTTTGGGTTGGAAAAGTTTGTCTTTTTGCAGGCAGGCGCATTACTTTGTGTAATTTATTTCATCACCACTGCTCTCGAAACGGTGATGGACAACAATGTGAGGAAGCCGGCATGTCCTAGAACCAAAAATTCGAAGACATGTGAGATCCACCAATCCGCACTGGGCCCGCGTGTTGGATTATGGCCCACTCCCTCTCACAGAGAGGAGGCCTGTGTCCCAGCAGTGGAAACATTAATAGGCTGATGATGATGATGACTAAGTATCCGTCATTCTAAAAAAAAATATTTCGTTTTCGAATTCTCCACTATTGGTCTATTGTGAACGTATAAATATGCTAAAAGGCGCTACATGCGCAGACGGATGCCGTCACCCAAATAAAATATTTACATACCTGACTATTTGGTATTTGACGTCACATTGTGGAAACTCACAATGTCAGATAATTAAAAGATTCCCAAATGTGTTTTAAAGGTTTTAAAAGTCCTAAAAAGGATTTCTTCCTGATGTGTCATTTGGGTCTTGGAAAACATCGTATGATAAAAACAAAGCAAATAGTGGGTCCTTATTTAGCATGGCTGACGAAGTTGACAAGGGCTTTAAATCACATACCATTTAAAACGCAAAAGCAATCAGAGGATGTCAGAGTAGTAAATCAATCACTCGAGATTTATACGCCACCATAACCTCGCGGCAAGAAGTAAAATGAGCCATAAGTACAGTTCTGAAAAACAAACGGGGTTCACAACGGTAAAGCGCTGGCGCTTCTGTTGAACGCAGCCTCCGACCATCGGAATTGCGGGACGTACAGGGCTATTGAAGGACACCCTGGATTTTAGTCAGTACAAGTCTGACCGTCTCTCCTGCCCTGCCCTGGGTGAGAGGACTCATTTGATGTTTTATTATTAGACCACGCAGAGCGAGCGAAGCGAACTCGGAACTTGGGGCACCCCGACTCGGACAGGTTAGGTGTTAGGTTACTTTAAACCTTTCAAACAGAAATAGGATCCCCGCGAAGCAGGGCTCCGTCGACTTAGCTTGTTAGGTTCGATATTAAGGACATTCGATAATCTAGGCTGTATTTCGATATTTAGATCTTTCGATGTAACTTTTGCTCCAATTTGTTTGTGATTTCAATGAGCACGACGTAGTTCAGTACAGACTATGGGTGTCTAGATCAGCGTACAGTTTGGCAATACGCTGTCCGGGTTGATGCTGTGTCGTATTCCACGCGCGCCTCGCAAGACTGTCTTGTCAGGTAATCGTGACGCTGGAACGTAAAGGGCTATTGAAGGAACACCGTAGATTTTAGTCAGTACTGGTCTGATAGTCCCTCCCGTCTCTTCGTGGGCAGGGAGGCCTCATTTGATGATTTCACCATGATAAAAAAGATCCTCAAAAACATTTTTACGCGATTTAAAAAAAAAACGAGTTTTTATTCGTCTGTTTTTTTATTTATGACCCATGTTCTTCAAAGATGCCTTCACCGATTTGTTTTTTTTTTTCTTTTATAAGATGTTCAGGCCACCCATCCACATACAGTCTGGACGTTCGACTCGGATACTCGTATTCGAAATTAAACGCATTCAATTGCTTTCAGAATCTAGCGGAGGCTGAGTACGTCGTGGCAGTGTTCATGTTTATGCGGCTTGTAGGCTGGCCAGCGGAGAGAATCTCCATCCTCACCACATACAATGGGCAGAAGCATCTCATCCGAGACGTCATTGACAAACGCTGCGCTGAGAACCCCCTCATTGGACGACCACACAAGGTATTTATAAAAATTTAAATAAGATAAACCAACCAGCACAGCACAGGCCGATATTCCGTGTTAAGCCGCGCATGTTGAGGTTGGTCTGTGGATAGGCGTCGTGCCGTGCCTCGGAAAGCACGTAAAGCCCTTGGTCCCACCCGGCTGTCATTTGTAGATCTTTGACAGACGTTACTGTTACTCAGAAGCTGTAAAGTCTGACAACCAATCCTACCATGGGGTATCGTATTACCCAGTTACTGGGTTGTGGAGCTCCGATAGGCAGTCGCTCTATATAAAATACTGATATCCAGCTGCATCTGGTTCGATTGGAAGCCGACCCCAATATAGTTGGGAAAAGGCTAGGCAAATGATGTATTCTATCATTTTACATGATTGCATTGCCTTCTTCTAGGTTTCTTTTTTAAATTATTTTCTTGTTTCGTCCTCTTTAGAACCATTTTTGACGTCGTCGGGTTATATTCTTATCACTTTTTTTTTTGTTCCATTTTACTCCCGAGCGAAGCCGAGGCGGATAACTAAAATTTATTTAAATGATTCATTTTGGTTCTCATAAAAGTCTAATGAAGGAACATGTTTTAACTTGCATCTGTTTGGCCGGACACGTAGCATACTTACCTACTTCCGCGAGAAATGAATCAGTTTTCCAGGTAAGTAACGGCTTTTTTTTTCACAATTAACTTTTTACTTGGTTCGTCATCCTCTCCGTTTGTGGACTCATTACTTTTTTTTTGTACTTTAATTAAATTTTCCTTAACAAAACCCAGTTTTCAGGGTTCTGTACCTAATGGGTAAAACGGGACCCTATTACTAGGCTTGTACATACTAATGAAACCAGTATCAAAATGCTCGATCTCCATTTTCGAAAATAGCGTCCTCTCTAAACAAAAGCGCGTTGAAATGTACAACAAAATTGCCGCTCATGTATCTCAAAGGGCGCAGCTGATGCTCGAGCAACGCGCGTTCTAACGAAAAAATTTAACCCGCTGTAAGACTCTGCTGTCCGTCTGTCACCAGGCTGTATCTCATGAACCGTCATAGACATTTGCAATTTTCACAGATGATGATGATTTCTATTGCCGCTCTATAACAAGGAATATTAAAAAAAAACAGAATGTAATAAATATTTAAGGGGCTCCCATACAATCACAAAAGAAATATTTTTTCCTTTTATAGAGATAATAACACGGAACCCAGCGCCCCACCTGCCTAGTATTTTATTTTTAGAAATTCCATATTTAGCCACCTACCTACCAACTCCACACTTTTTTTTTTTAGCGTGGTTAAATCATCAAATGAGTCCTCCCAACCCGGGTAGGGCGGGAGGGACTGTCAAACTTGTACTGACTAAAATCCACGGTGTCCTTCAATAGCCCTTTATGTTCCGGGGTCACGGTAAGAAAATTTAAGTCCCGCGACCTAGGCAGGCTTTGGCCTTCTGAGAGGGGGCCCCGTCATTTTGCTGACGCTCTTTGAGGCGCGCGTGGAACACGACGCGCCGTCGTCCCGGGCATGGTCCATGGTCGGACAGCGAGTTGCCCTTTACTCGCTGTCCGCATGCCCGCGCCTACGGTGGCCGGAGATCGTCTGCCGACGTCCGACGCCGTGGGCGTCTACCACTGCGGTTGGGGCGGAGGGAGGACGCTGTCCTCTCCCTCTCGCGGCCCGCCTCCTCCTTCGCAAACATTACTGCTTCGCAGAAGGAGGCGACCGCTTCCCACTCCGTCTCGCCCCGCAGCATGGCCTCGATCAATGCCGGGCGCGAGAGGTCTCCGCATATCGCCTCCGTGAGGACACGGCGGTGCTCTGCCCAAGCGGGGCAGTCCTGCACCGTATGCTCCACCGTGTCCCCCGGCCGATCTTCGCAGTGGTGACACCCGGGCGTCTCTTCCCTCCCTATCCGACACAGGTCCCTCCCGAAACTTCCGTGTCCGGTGAGGACCTGCGTCATCCGATAGGTCTGCACGCCGTGACGTCTCTCCAGCCACTCCTCAAAGAGGAGTCTTACCGCCGCGATTGCGGCGTGCCCGACCAACTCCACACTTACGAATTTTTACTATTTTTTAAAATCTAAACCACTAATCAATGTGGTTTAGTATCTAAGGTGAACCAAAACCGGTCAAATGACACGCGCACGAAAGGTTCCTTATTAATATCTTGACAGGCCTGTTGGTCTAGTGGTAGTGACCCTGACTGATATGCCGGAGGTCGTGGGTTTGATTCCCACCCAGGACAAATGTTTGTGTGATGAGCACGATCATTTGTTGTGTCTGGGTGTAATTTATCTATAATATTTATGTATTTAGAAATATATAAGTATGTTTATCAGTTGTCTAGTACCCATAACACAAGCTCTGCTTATCTAGATGGCGTTGTGTGATAGCTGTGGAATATATTTTATTATATCTATAAAAAAAATCACGTTTGTTAAATGGGACTCCCCTTAAATATTTAAATTATTCATTTTTTTAGTACTTGTTGTTATAGTGGTAAAAGAAATACATCATCTGTGAAAATTTGAACTGCCTATCACGGTTTTATGAGATACAGCCTGACAGATTAGATAGACAGACGACGGGCAGCGAAGTCTAAGTAACAGTAACTGGGTCCTGTTTTACCCTTGTGCATACGGAACCCAAAAAAATGCTCATTATTATTAAGACAAAGCAGTTGACCGGTGATATCATGTTTCACAAAGCAAGGAAGTCGAGCTACTTAAACTAGTGTTTGCATTTGGATTTACACTAATATTTTCTGTGAAATTGACTCAGAAGTGTTAATTTTCATATTTTCACGTGACTCATTTTTTTTTTTGCTTTAAGCGATAATCCAAGACTGCTTGCTTGGTTCAGTTTTTGCAAAATATACTTAATAAATTGTTCAGAGGCTTTAGCACCAGGTACCGTACTGGTACTTGGTGCTAATATATAAAGAATATTTTTAAGAAGGTTTTGTTGCACGCTCGATTTTTTCCGTTTTAAGTTTTATTCTGGACTATTTCAACTGGTTATTTTCAGCATTCAGTTATTTGTTATTCCTCCAAATACGTCAGGTACCTATATAATTTGATTACATCAATTGCAATCGCTAAAATTCAATAGGTATCTACTACATGATTAATGTTTAACAACCCGCAAAAACGCCTGATCAGAATAATAATCCTAACAATCGACACTGAAGTATTTGGATACACCAAGATGAGGTCGTCCAATGGCCGAAATTCCACTAATCTACTTTTTCATGATACGATCCTTACACAAAATGAAAGACGAACGGCATAACCTAAAAAAAATTGCCTATATCTCTCATTTTTGTGAATAACTCACACTTGACCAAATAAAATAATAACTATGCCAAATTTTTTGCCGTCAAAAACGATCGTTTTTATGGCTAAATTTGACCCCCAAAAATCCAAAATCAGGTTCCTATACGTAGCATATTTGCACGAATTATGCCAATTCATTTATCGCGATGTGCGCAAGTAATATTTAGAAGATTCCAACGTGATCGATTTTTATTTAGTTTTCCAATAAAATTGTTATAACTTTATTTGATAAGTAAGTATATTATGTATAAGTGGTACACCGTTTACTTGAAAGATATCGCTATCACCGATAAAGGCAGCCATTTGTACAAAAAAAAATGGGTCACAATTTCGATGTACAATGAGGTACACCAGTATACTACCAAACAGGATAATATAATCTTTTTTTTTTTCATAGATAGGTAGTTCTATGAAAAGAAAAACGATATATGATAAGACCTACGGTGTAACCATAATATTTCACCGAAACTATTGTCCTATCTGTCGGAATTACTTTCCTTTTTACCCGACTACGACAAAGCCAAAAGGAGGGTTATGATTTTGACCGGTATGTATATATGTTTGTTTGTTCATTTATAACTTCTAAACTACTTAGCAATACATGACAAATGAGGTGTCGTTATTATAGTTACTCAGTTCCAGTGTCAACGCCTCAGTCGATATGCTAACGTCCATAGGGTACGGTGGTACGGTGACCGCTATCCTTCAAGCGGGTGGTATGCGTATTAAAATTTCTCTCCTATATTATTGTGGTATTTACATTTTTCTTCATGTAATTGTATTTTATCTATCATATTGAATAAGCAAACATAGTGCAAAGTTATTTTGACGGGTCTCGTATATCCTCTCTTGCACGAATACCTTTACCGCTGGTATAATTATTTGAACAAACATACAGTTTCTTCGTGTTTATGTAGTAAAGTTACAACTATAACCTTAATCTCAGTGAGATCACAATTGCTCGAAATAGAGCTGATATTATTGTGAGGAGTGGCTTGTGGCCTTCTGTCATCATCTAGGAACGCAGTACTCAAAAAAATACGTTGATAATTTTGCAACACTGATATTTGCATCCTTTTAAATTCCAGTCTTTGTAAACATGGAAATCTCCATTTTAACATAAAAAAACAACCGTCAACGATTTCTTTAAACATTATTATGCACATATTTTCAAACTTGTTTTCACATTTGTCACGCATATTTTGTTTCTACAGAATGTTTTTGAAAGGTGTGACGCCATATCACAAATAAGATCAAAGTTTAATAAAATGCGGTTCGGCAGTCGTATTATCTACCAACTCGATAAGGCCTATCAACCAGCAATGGTTGGTCCCCATATTAATGTCACAACGAAGCGAAGAAACAATTCTCAACTAAACTTCTTATGCGGGGTCCACACTAGCGAAAAATGCTGTTAATTTTCGCGATGATAGACTACCCTCTTACTACAAAAAAAAATTAAACTTCTGTTGAACACTTGTCTAAAAAAACTGTCAACTGCAAAACGGCATTTGACGTTGACATAAGGGTCGCTTTGCAGTGACTCTTCTAGACAAGTGTTCAACAGATATTTAACTTTTTGTAGAAGACATCATCGCGATAATTAACGACAGTTCCCGTTAGTGTGGCCCTCGCATTAAAAACGAAATAGTGACATCGAACATCCAACTCCAATTCGCCGAAACCCCTCGATATTAAAAATGGACACAATGGCCGAAGGTTCCGTCCTCAGCTGGAAATTCATAAATTATTTTCTAACTCTTTCTAACATTCTCATAATCATGGCAGACGTTGGTCCTATCAGGGCCTGTCAGTTATGCAGACAGCTCGTGGAACACAAAGACCACAGATTGGCGCCACGGATATCTCGCTTCCGACCATCGTCACGGCCATACACGGAAGCAAGAGTGCGTGGGAAGGGGCCGTCGCCTTCTGCGAGGAAGTTATGCTCGCGAAGGAGACGGCGGAGAGGGAGAGGGAGAGATTTTATCAACCTCTCTCAGCTCCCGTAGCAGTCACACTGGGAGCCGACGGGCGCAACCCGATCTACGTCCGCCATGACAGGTAGCCTGCGGACGACTGACTTGGGTCAGCCCATAGTCTAAAAAAACAAGGTCTGGCACTCCCGCAGTGACACATGTTGACGTCACTTTCCAGTTGCCACTTAATTGCAACAAAATACGAAATTAAGGAAACATTTTCAAATTTTATTTTGTTTAAAAAATAAATAAAACATTTAAATTGTATTTAGCATAGCAAACGAAACAATTCAATACGTATACCAACAGAATTGTTAAATAAAACCACAGCGTTTTATCGTATTCGCTTAAGTAATAAATGCGCTTAGGGAGTTATAACCATACACTACTGGTAACACAGGAACGGGCTGTGTCATTGTCATGCCGCCATTTTGTCGTGTATCGCTATCCTTGTTTTATGCGTATGCCTGTCTCGCTCAGTGACTGTGTAACCAGCGGCACTCAAACATTTTTATTTGTGAACGTCGAAAAGTTTCTTTGTTATCTTTTATCCTAGGATGGATAAATAATACTTTTTGTCACTGAAAATCTACTACGCTGAGGTAGGGGATGGAAGCCACGTGCAAAAGTTAGCAGTAATGTAATAATTAGGTCAATGTTGTATTAGGTTAAATTTCCCCAAACTGTAAAGTTTGAGAACCAGCAGATAGCGATGATGACGTAGGCTTGTGTCACCCACGTGACCACTGTGTTTCGGAGTGCCATACCTGGCGAAGTATATTATTATACCATGGGTCAGCCGTCCAACCAGATACAAGCTAAAGATGGCGGTGATGGCGACGTGTCCTGCGTCGCTACTCGAAGAGAGGCGCGGCCATTAGTGAACGGCCGCACCGGGGAGAGGCACCCGGCGATGTAGTCGGGTCAAGACCTGCCGGGGGGCGGTGATTGCGCAAGTTTACCCGCACCCCCAGCTTAAGGCAATAGAGGCCATGCACCGTGTGGTTAGTCAGTCGAGTCTAACATGTCCCTCCGTCTTCCCCAGGCGAAGGAAGCCAGGAAGTCCATGACAATTTCCAGACGTAAAAAGAAAAAAAATGAAAACGTACGTAAATCGTACATCATCAGGTAGTTATTGCTATTGCCGAGTGTAAGTGTCTGGATTCCACTCCCACGTCGGTCAAAATTATTTTGGGTTTTTATGATCAGTAGCAGCCATGGAATCTAAATTTGCGCGTTGATAGCAATAGATTTTTCTTGTTTTCTCGGAAATCTATACTAATATTATAAAGCTGAAGAGTTTGCTTGGGAGAACGCACTTATCGCAGTAACTATTGGTTCGAATTGAAAAAAGTATTGTAAACTAGCAAACCCGGCGAACTCCGTTTCGCCACATAAACCTCACGGAGCCCGAGACCTTTCCAACTAATGCAAAACCGTGGAAATCGGTTCGTGCGTTCTGGAGTTATAGCGTCAGGAAGGAAACCCCGACTTATTTTTATATAGTAGATTATTTGAATGGCCCATTTATCGAGGAACGCTATAAGCTATATGAAATCATGCTATGGCCAAGCAGCCAGCAGGTAAAACTGCGGGAACAGCTAATTAAAGTTAACTGGCGAAACATGTACTATTAGAACCTCTGCTAACCATTCAGCTGGACTATAGCTGCCCCGTTGATCTCGTGGTGGCAAGCGCGGCTGCTGAGCGTGGGGTCCAGGGCGAGCAAAAAGTACTAAGTATACGGTTTTTCTAAAAAGAATTTCGCAGTACCTAGCTGCCTGGAGTTTAGAAGTTGGCGGTATAATACCGTTGATGATAATAGTCGTTGGTTTTGCACCCTGATCTCTGTCCGGTCATGTCGGATTGTCCCATCGGAAAAATGAGAGCAAAGAAACAGAAAGTAAACCTGTGCTTGCGCACACACTTGTGAAAATGTCAAAATGTCCCGCGCAGTTGGCAGGTTGGCTAATCTCCGTTGAGATTGGCCGCCATGGCCGAAATTGGTCAGGACGACTAAATTATGTATTTAAATCTGACCAAAACAAATTAAAGTGAATCATGCAAAAGTTTAATGTCAAGGCCTCGTAAAAAGTAGAACAAAATATCAAAACAAATATAACCTCGATGTAATTGACTAAGTGTTACAAGGGCAGTCATTGTTCCCGTTGTGTTACCGTAAGTCAGTTATATAATAATTATATGATGAGATTTATGCGTTTAGTCATACGTGTGCATTTATCTCCAGAACGGTTCGAACGATTTAGGTAAATTGCTCTTTTATTTGTTTATCGACTGAGGACCAAAGCTTGCCGGGGTCGCGGGGCTGTCATGTCTGATTTCAAATCCAGTTATTAGATAACGGAGGAATACTCAAATAAATCTATAGTAATCATTTTTGTTTGTATGTAGGAGTTTTTTTTTTAATGTTGCCCCACACTAGGAATTGCTTCCTGTATTGTGGTTGCGTTTACAAACATAGAAACTCACTTATACAAACACCCAGACCCAAAACAACTACTTGTAGATCATACAAAAAATTTGTTGCGTGCGGGGACCGAACCCGCAACACCCTGCGCAGCAGTCGATCGCTCAGCCAGTGCGCCAATCGTGTCGTCAAAGTTGCCTTTGGAACTGGTGATCCATTCCTATTATTTTCTGGCAGATCTCTCTTATATAAAAATAAGTCGGGTTTTCCTTCCTGACGCTATAACTCCAGAACGCACGAACCGATTTCCACGGTTTTGCATTCGTTGGAAAGGTCTCGGGCTCCGTGAGGTTTATAGCAAAGAAAATTCAGGAAAAATTTCAACAGAAAAGCGGGAAAATCTTTTTTCACATACAGAAATGTTACATAAAACGAAGCCATCTGGTGGCGAAACGGAGTTCGCCGGGTTTGCTAGTAGGCTATAAATAATATAAAATATCATTTAAATTAGACAATCTATCTCAATGTTTGTCTAACAAGACTAAAAACAATAATAGCGTGGGCAGGCGATGGAATACGACGCGGTGTGTGGGGGCTAAAATTGCATGCAAACAAATCACCTTCAAAAACTAGTGTTCTATGTACGTATTAAGGGGACGTCCTAGGAAGACCTATACTGACCTAATATTCATCAACAGTCTATAATGTTGGGACACAGGCCTTCTCTTTGTGAGCCATAATCTACCACGCGGGCCCAGTGCGGGTTGAAAGAATTGACATGTTTTCGAATGTTTGGTTCGAGGACATGCCGGTGTCCTCACGATGTTTTTCTTCACCATTTTGAGAGCAGTTGTGATGAAATAAATTACATAATATTGTACCTGACTGGTTTCGAACTCGTAAATCGGGGGCGATACCACTGAACCACCACTGCTGCTGCCTTACATAATTGATTACATTTGAAAAACTTGCGTACAAGACGTGTTAACAACTTCTTTATTAATATATTTGTATGCTTCTCAGGTGACGACAGTGGACAAATACCAGGGCCAACAAAATGACATAGCGCTAGTGTCCCTGGTGCGGACCCGTGCCGTGGGCCACGTGAGAGACCTCCGTCGGCTCATAGTGGCCGCTTCCAGGGCACGCCTGGGCCTCTACATCTTCGCCAGAGCCAACCTCTTCAGGAACTGCTTTGAACTACAGCCCACCTTTAATCAGGTAAGATATCCAGACATAGTTCCGTGAATAGCGAACGATGGGAAATATCCATCCCGTTGATGCCTGAAGATGGACGACGCCGCCGGGGCTGGCCCAAAAAGAGGTGACGAGATCACCTGAACGCTTACTGGGATGGTTCGAGGAGGCGCTTGAAATGAGTAGGTGGAAGGATATGGGGGGGGCTTATGCCCAACAGTCCGGGTCTATATTTATAGTAGTCCGATCCACCGCATAGAGGATCCGTATAGCTTAGGGAACTATAATACCGCATACGCTAACAATGCTGAATGCGCTCGTAGAAACCAACCCTGAATTGGACTTGTTAGCTGATGAATGGAGGACGATAATGTTAGAATGCTTGTGGTTCTGTGAGGAGAGAATGAAAGGATTAAATTCATTTTGGGTTAATGGCATTTTATGCAGTGCTGTACTAAATAAGTAAATAATAGAACTGCAAGCAAACCCAATGTCCTTGTGGTTTTGTTAAAATGCTTATTTGTAATTCAAATTGCTTGATTGTGTCATGGCTTGATGTCACTTCTATGATTGTCAATAGTTAACGTAAAAGATTTTAATAAAAGTGACGGCATGCCCTTCTAATACTCGACCGAAGCGAAGCCGAAGAGGGTGAAGAGTAAACTTATTAAAGCTAAGTAAGTAAAAATCAACCTTACCATTACGACATTTATGACATAAAACACGATCGCCACGACGACGTCAAGTCAATCGAATTGCTTCATTATTTCTTAGTAGCAAGGTTGATTTTCACTTATAGTTGGAATCGCGTCGCATCTCGCCATGGGTGTCACACAGTCCCTTACATGTACTCAAGGCTCGAAAAGCTGTCAGCATTCTGACGGGACCCCAGAGGGCAAACGCCTGCAGGTACTATCTAAACAGGTATTTTAGTCAGTACGAGTCTGACAATCTCTTCCGCTCCAACAAGGGATGAGGAGTATTTTGATTATTTTAACACGATAAAAAAAAGGATTGATACGACGGGACTTTTAAATGACTCTGTGATAAATATTTACTCTTATTCGCTCCTATGCGTTTGTTTTTAGAAGACTTCTCGCTAAAAATTTCACAGGGTTTTTCTATCCGCGTCTTTTCAGAAAAATTAGTATACTCATTACAACTGTGAATGCCAAAATTCTTTGGCAAGCGCGGTCGATTATCGGGAATAAACAATATACAAGATACATACAAAATATAGGTATGTAGTTTTTGAATGAAAGAATATCAAACATCCTGATCCGTCCATCCTTACAAACTTTCGCGTTTATTAGTAGGTAGTTTAATAAGATGAAATTCATTCAATTTTATTTAAAGAAGATATTATGATTAATCACCGCCACATCTGGTTTTCTCTGGCTAAATAATTACAGCCGCACAGGCCGATCTTCTGTGTTAAGCCGCGCTTGCCGAGGTTGGTCTGTGGATGGGTGACCATCTGTCATAGCAAGTTTCCTCCGTGCCTCGGAAAGCACGTAAAGCCGTTGGTCCCGGCTGTCATTTGTAGATCTTTGACAGTCGTTACGGTTAGTCAGAAACTCATAAGTCTGACAACCAGTCTTACCATGGGGTATCGTATTGCCCAGTTACTGGGTTGTGGTCTTGTGGAGGTCCGGTAGGCAGTCGCTCCATGTAAAATACTGATATCCAGCTGCATCTGGTTCGACTGGAAGTCGACCCAAATATATTTGGGAAAAGGCTAGGCAGGCAGATCTGGTTTTATTGTCCAAGAAAGAACAGATGTCGGCACATAAATATAACATCAAAAAGGCTAGTATCCAGCATCAATAAATTGCAAATCTAATTAGTCCGTCAGTTTTAAAAATAATGGATACTTACGTATTTATTATTTTGTTAAATCTGTGTCACTACATCTTATCCACTTGTATTGTTGAACTACACACATCAAAAGTGTCTAGGGATCAAGCATTTTTATGCGGATTTCTTGAGATTGAGATGTGGCTTTTTAATAAATTTATGATTTTATAGATTTATATGGATCCTTTTTGGTGCATTTCATAATTTGAATCAGGAACTGTAAATCAAATTCGAGTAAAAGATGAAAATCAGCTGTCAATATTTTCCCTATAAAAACATACAACGCATTGAAGACATTATTAGTGCTACTGTTTCCCTACTACTGATTAAAACCAACGTTATTATGGAGCGGCGACGTCATTTAAGCAGGGAAGAAATGCTCAGAGCCGTGGGAATGATAGAAGCTGGTTCCCGGCAACGTACTGTGGCTTTAGCTCTGAATACAAGTCAGAGTGTTATCAGTCGACTTTGGACACGTTACCGAAGCACTGGTACCGTGGCTGAGCGCCATGGAGGACGGTATCGCTGCACCACACGGAGACAAGACCGATACATTCAAATCTTAACTCGAAGAGCTCCAACAATAACCGCCATGATGTTAGCCGTGAGGCTTCATCACTCTTCAGGGAACTTAATTAGCGACCAAACAGTCAGAAACCGCTTGCATGAAGTGAACCTTCATTCCCGAAGACCGCTACGGGTACCACCTATAGCAATGCACAATCGTAGGATTCGATATCAATGGGCTCTTGAACACAGAAATTGGGCAGAAGAACAATGGCGTTTCGTGTGCTTTTCTGATGAGTCTCGTTTTGGTATGAGACCGGATACAAGACGTATACGACACTGGAGAACCCCTGGACGCCAACAGCGATTAAAATCCTGCCAGGAAGTCCATCCTTATAGTGGTGGAACCATCATGGTATGGGCGGGTATTTGGATCGGCGGAAGAACTGAGTTGATTTGGATCAGAGGCAACCTCAACGCTCAAATTTATGCTGAGACGATTGTATCAGACGTCATCGTTCCTCTACAAGTGCAAATCGGTCCCTTATTTCAGTTAATGCATGATAATGCACGACCGCACACCGCAAGAGTTGTAAGACAGACTCTCGCCGCAGCTAACATCAATGTCCTGCCCTGGCCTGCTCAGTCGCCAGACTTGAACCCGATTGAGCATGCATGGGATATGCTACAGAGAAGAGCTCTGCCGAATATGGAGGGTATCCAGTCGCAAGAAGACCTTTTTTTGTTGTTGCAACGAACATGGGCGGCCATTCCACAGCGTGATTTGGATGAACTCATTTTGAGTATGCCAAACCGATGTTCTTGTGTTGTTAGTGTTCGCGGTAGAAACACGGATTATTAATTGTTTAAGTTACCCAATAAAATTTTAAAGAAAACTGTTATTTCAGTATTTTTTTCGAACTTTAATGTTAGTGGTTCAAATGTCAAAAATCCCTTTATTAGGAAAATGGCAAATATCTTTATGAATGCAAAGGTGACTTGGTTTATCGTTACTGTGACAAACGATAACACTTTATTTGATGAATCCTTAAAGAACATTTTAATTAATATCAATCAGGAGAAAAGTTATTGCAAAAATATATGTTGATCCCTAGACACTTTTGATGTGTGTAGTTGCATCATTTCGCATTACTGCATGCATAGGTAACGTTTTGAGAGACTTTTAAGACTCTATCACTGAGTTGCCTGTCTCACCAAGTAAACTCCCTTTACCCTATTGTCAATTTTAATAGCGTCGTATCTTCGTATTAGCTTTTTTAGACACTTGCCTATTAAATTTTATATAAAATATTGTGCAGAATTAAACGTTAGATATGAAAAAGATTTATAATAAAAATATGATATAATAGTCGTAAGATGCGACGGTCAGTCCGTGATATGATCCTGGGTACGATTCCCAGGTCAGGAATAGTGAGTGCCCGTTTGATGACCATGGGGCGTAAAAACATAACTGGAAACGTGGGTGTACTTTTAGGAACAATTCTGCCTAATCTGCCTTCGGGGATGATATGTTTTACTGTTAATTTCGCGGAATTTAAAATTCCCGCAAAGTAACACCCGATTCCATAATTTATTAATCATAATATTTACAATACGTTTTCCCAGAAACTCTTGGATACATTCATGAAATTTTCGTTCCCCGGGAAGAGGAAAATGGCTTGTTTAAAAATAAAAAATTTAATCGTATTTCTAATAAATTGGAATTCTGCCCAAAAACCCTTGTCAATTAAAATAGAATCTTGAATGTTATACGAACTAATATTACTAATGCAGGGGAATTTTATGTAGTGAGGTTTTTATATGCTATGTCAGTAATAGAACACAACCAATAGGCATAATTTTTAAACCACTACAGTTCTCAATTCGGTTGGTTTTTATTAATGTATGTAGGGACAGACGCCAGCACATCAACCTACCTCAATCTCAACGTTCAACATTGTTCAACCTTATCACAATACCTACTGGAAGCTTAATGTTCGAATGGTAAAATTTAGCGGATTCGGGTAGTTTGACCTGCTGGCGTCTGTACATTGATTACTGATCATGGCTGGCAGCATAGCTGACACGTTTTTCTGCCATTTATTTAGGCTTTATTTGTCAACGCTTTGAGGAGCTCGTGGCTAAATAATTACAGCCGCACAGGCTGATCTTCCGGGTTAAGACATGCTTGCCGAGGTTGGTCTGTGGATGGGTGACCATCTGCCATAGCGAGTTTCCTCCGTGCCTCGGAAAGCATGTAAAGACGTTGGTCCCGGCTGTCATTTGTAGATCTTTGACAGTCGTTACTGTTAGTCAGAAGCTGTAAAGTCTGACAACCAGTCCTACCTTGGGGTATCGTATTGCCCAGTTACTGGGTTGTGGGGGTCGGACAGGCAGTCGCTCCATGTAAAATACTGATATTCAGCTGCATCTGGTTCGACTGGAAGCCGACCCCATTATAGTTGGGAAAAGGCTCGGCAGATGATGATTTGTCAACGCTTTGTTCAATGGCGAGGCATGCCGCCGGCAGTAATGTAGTAATCATCGACAGCTCGTGAATGCTATTTACATGTACTGACGAGTTTCATTTCCATCTGTGACTGCCCACAGTGATCTCAGGAACAGTGTCTATACCTTATCGTTTATTTCGCAGCTTGTGGAGCGTCCTCTCGAGTTGGAGTTGGTGCCGGGTGAACGCTGGCCAGCACAGCGCGGCATAGCTGCAGTCGTGCCCGACGCCATGACACTGCGCATTCGGGACATGCCACATATGGCGCAGTACGTCTACGATATGTATCTCGACCGCGTGAGACAGTGCAAGGACCAGTATGAGGTAAGATTCAATGAAGTTTAATATACTACTACTTACTTAATTTTAGCTTTAGAGCTCTTTGCAAAAAAGCGGAGAGCGTCTTTAGCACGAACTGTAAGCGAGGAGGCGAAGCGGAGAAACGGAGGAATATTAACCAACAGGATTACACCAAATCTACGATCCTTTTCAATGGTGTAATGCTATAAGGCACGTCCACACAGAGCGAGCAGCCTCGCGAGGCATTTGCCGCGCGAGGAAACGCTTTTTTTAACGTGGTAAAATCATCAAATGAGTCCTCCCACCCCGGGCAGGGCGGGAGGGACTGTCAGACTTCTACTGACTAAAATCCACGGTGTCCTTCAATAGCCCTTTATGTTCCGGGGTCACGGTAAGGAAATAATCCCCCGACCAACGCGAGGAAACGCTAGCTATTATGTTCGTTCGTTTAGTTGCGAATTAAGACATCGTGGCACCACACGTACGTGTTGCGGTGGTGTTTACACTTTAAAGAGACATAAATAAACAGTGATCTTTATCCATATTTTATTTACTCGTATTATGAGTAAAATCAATGTTTCTCGACCGAGGCATGAAAAAATATACGCGAGCGTCCAGAGTGCTCGTGGCAAAAGACTGAGGCGCCTTTGAGCAAAACAAAAAGCCAACACTGGATGGCTCGGGCGTTTGGTCGAAACAGTCCCGGTCAAACTTAACCGAGCTGCTTCGCGCATCAAATGCCTCGCCAGGCTGCTCGCTCTGTGTGGACGCGCCTATTGGTGAATATTTTTCCGTGTCTCCGCTCCACAGCCTCGCTTCCCTCCTGTGACGCAGCCTAAAGCTCGATCACCTCACCATTGATATAACCATCACTTACATCATCACAATAGAGTGACGAAAAATCTATCAAAGTAGGTCTCACATCTAGGATTTTTTTCTATTTTATATTAAATCTATGTGTAATTTTCCAGCGTTCCCAAGGTGTATGGTCTGCGCCGGGTACGGCTCGTGCGTCCCGTCCTGCGCACGCGCCACCATCTCAACACGCACACCCGGGTGCCAATGACAGCGACGACGACGAGCCCCCCGCCCCCGCTGCGACTCCCACCCCCGCTACCTTCCAGCCCACCGAGATAGTCAACGAAATCATAGACGCCCCCACTGAATCTACTGATACTTCTTAATTTTTAGATTTTGATTAAGTAAACAATTAAATAAATAAGTTCTTGCAAATATTGTTTTATTTTTATGGAAGCTTGGCTCCCATAAAAATCCCCCCGTTCGGTTTAATTGTAAAAGTCTTTGTAAGTTTTTGTTGAGATATTTAAGTATGTTCCTGTCCCCTTAAAGGGTTCATGACAGGTTCTGGAAAAATTGTTAAACATCAATACCCATGAATGCGATTTTTTGAATTTGATCTCAGGTGACTTGTCCCTTTTTGGCATTTTCAACAAACAAGTAACCGTGACCTTGAAACTTAAATAAAAGGACAATTGAAGGAACACAGTGGGTTTTAATCAGTGTGAGTATGACAGTCCCTTTGATGATTTCTCCACCGAATCAAAAAAAGAATCTAAGTTATGAGCGTAAGACCATATTATCGTGCACAGAGATCTTAAGGTGCAAAGGCAGTGTTCTCGAAGTAGGTACTGATAAGTGATAATGTATGTTGCCGTGGAGTTTCTTCTCCATTTTTCTCCACGAAGATCTTGACTTGTGCTTTTCTTTAATAACCCATTCCTTTACATAAATCCTTGGAGATACTTTACATACAGTAAATAAATAACATTAACCATCCTGATAATTACCTAAAACTTGATGATTAGCTCGATACATATTTATATAAATACAACAGAATACAAATCCTATATCTAACACATGCATAATCGACGAAATCCTATAGGTAGTAAGTATTTTTTCACAGAAGTTGACTCAACTGTCTGTGGTCTGACCTTTAGGAAAATACGTGCTTTCCACTCACGGAAATCCACCTCATATCGGACCACCCCGGGTAACGTTACCACATATGTTACCTGTTCCTATGGTGACGACTGATGACCATAGGTCGGAATAAGGTAGAGTCATAAATGTACTTATACAGCGAAAGAGTAAAATGGATATGCCCGAAATCCTGGAATTAATTTTAAAGAACAGAAAAATTCCGTGATTTATTAAATTAAAAAGTTTTTACTTTCACACAATTTATTTATCTAATCCATCTCTGATGTTTTTTTTATTATTATTTATTTGGAAGTAATACTGTTTTCCACACGTGATTGTCTATTAGAAATCCCGGGAAGATCTATATTAATATTAACATTTCGATGCAAGTACCAAATAACTCTATCTAATTCCGACCTATTCTGATGACTGAACGAGGACTGGCGGTTGGTAGGCCTCGATTGGACCGACTATGAGCCAGACCACCATCCCGTCTGGTACTGGCGCCAGAGTTTTTACTGTGTTCCGTCGGTACGCAAGGGTTCCCGTTACTTCCGAGTGAGCTCGCTACATTTTTAGGGTTCCGTAGTCAACAAGGAACCCTTATAGTTTCGCCATGTCCGTCCGTCCGTCCGTCCGTCCGTCCGTCTGTCCGCAGTTTATCTCAGAGACGACCAGTACTAGAAAGCTGTAATTTGGTGTAAATATACGGATTTGTTGTGCCGAAAAAGTGGTAAAATAAAATCTCGTAAAATATTTTTTTTTAGGGTACCTCCTGTACACGTAAAGTGGGGATGTTTTTTTTATTTCTCGCGTACCCCTTAGTGTGGGGTATCATTAAATAGGCCTTTAAAAAATATTGATAGTTTCCATCAACAATTTTTTGATAAAAAGATTCGTTTGTGAAATATTAAGCTTTAAAGTGCTAATTTTTGCTCGACTCGAGTGTCCCCCCCCTCTACCAGCAAAACGGTTATGTTTGGGGGTGTGAAAAAATTCACAATAGTAGTATATATAACGAATTTTGAAGGAAAATTATCATGACTAAGTAGGCTTTACAAGTTTACGAGTAATAGTCGACCAACTTATAAAACGTACTTGGATAGCATATTTTCCTAAACAAAATGTATCGCAGAAAATGTTCTTCAACTGCAAATGTAAGTTTGGTGGGTATGTTTTGGGGATAGGTAGGTTTTTATTGTCAACTATTTTTAACTAACTTCAAAAAAAGGAGGAGGTTCTCAATTCGTCGTAATCTTTTTTTTTATGTATTTTCCCCGATTTCTCAAAGACGCCTGGACCGATTTTGAAAATTCTTCTTTTTAAAATTAAATTCAGCGAATCAGTTTAATTAGTTCGCATAAGTATTTTGATGGGCAACTACGGAACCCTACACTGTGCGTGGCCCGACACGCACTTGGCCGGTTTTTTTGACCTTATCTATGCTTCAGATGTCGCAGAACTGTCTCATTAGGTAACCGTGACGTAAAGGGGCTATTGAAGGATCATCGTGGATTTTAGTCAGTACGAGACTGTGGGTGGACTCATTAAAATTTGATGATTTTACCACGATAAACAAATATATCCACAAGTTTGTTACGGCGCGGCTTTACCGAATTTAACCACAATACGTCAGAATAAAGAGGGCTACATGATTGTCTAAGTAGTGATATGCTTAAAGCCACATTAGGCACAAGTTTGTCATCGCGCTACCGAATGTAACCACTGGCATTTATGACTCCTTGTGAAATACTTTGTGGATGAATTGTTAGATTCTAATCTACCACATTACTTCGCCGCTACCAAATGTAACCTATGTACGTCAGCATACAGAGAGCAACTACGTGTGTTTGGAGTCGTATGGCTAATAGTGACGCAGCACTAACAATTGCGACCCAAATAAAGCTCGTTACAATACAAATGCTTCAATCGTAAAAAAAATCGTGATACAATCTATTGCGTGCGCATTCCGATTGTGTATTATTCCACTTGGCAAAAATAAGTTATTTGTAGTACTTGTTGAAGATTTTGTAACATTATTATTTTATTTGAACTCGAATTGCTTATGTAGATCACACGGCTGCCAAGCTTGACACCTTGAAACGAACTGGATTGGCCAGCTGTCGTATGTTGCAGGAGAGCTGTAGATAAAGTAGCCACACAGTGAAAAAAGCAGTAACGATCGACTTCTGCTTGACGTTTCGGGGGTTCAATTCTCGCGTGGAAGAAATATATTTATGGCCTAACAGGAGGAGATTGGGGTGAAGAACTCCCTGTTACGTTGTCAGAGGCGTGTAATGATGCCCGTCATCACCCCTGGACCGATTGTGCATTTTTCCATTAGAGGGCACGGCACCGGCACCGGCGCCGGCGTAGTGCCGGTGCGGGGAAGCAAAAATGTATGAACGTCGGGCCCGGCGCCCCGGCGCCGGTAAGTGCAAAAGCGAGCCATACGTTGTCATACATTTTTGCTTCTCCGGCACCGGCACGGCGCCGTCGCCGTCGCCGGTGCCGGTGCCGGTGCCGTGTCTAATGGAAAAACGCCCATTTAGTGTGTGCGTCAGAATGGCTGGTTGTCTGTGGCGCTGGTCAATGAGAGTTGATTCGAAAATTGCTACATAATTGCTTATATTTGCTACATATAATAAATAATTGCTACATAGGATATATACTTAGATATAAAATATTTTTTTTGACCAGCCATCCTGACGTCAGGATGGCTGGTCACCTCCTAGTTTAAAGTGAAGCGTACAGAGTTTCCCGAAATGTATTGCGTCAATAATTGCTTCATATTTACTTCATTTATCTCATTTATTTGTATCTTTAAAAATATGCTAAATAAAGGATGTAGCAGTAATTTAAATTATCCCAAGGAAAAGTCCCTGATAAAATAATAAAGGCAAATAGTTGCAGTGCGTCTTCACTCAACGGTATTGCTACTTTAGGCGGCAGGCGTTCTAAATAAAATTGTTAAATGGCATGTTATGTATGAGTAGGTAAGTGGACAATAAGCACATTAAAAGGATATCGTAAATAAAAAAAAATACGAAGAGTAAAAAGAAGATAATTCCAAATTCATAATATATTATGCGAAAAAATAATATGGCAATAAGGTAAATTAATGCTGAGGTTATGGGACATCTCGCCCACGAAAAAGGTGGCCCGCAGGCCAGATGTCCCCTATTTAAAATGTGCATGGGTAGTTTCGCCCGAAACAATTTTTTAGCTTATTTTCATATTCATCATCATCATCATCTCAGCCATAAGACGTCCACTGCTGAACATAGGCCTCCCCTTTTGATCTCCACACATACCGGTTGGAAGCGACCTGCATCGCGCCTTTTATAAGGTTGACTGGCCACCTTGTTGGTGGACGTCCTACGCTGCGCTTGCTAGTCCGTGGTCTACACTCTAGCACTTTTCGACCGCATCGGCCATCTGCTCTGCGAGCAATATGGCCTGCCCATTGCCACTTCAGCTTGCTAATCCGGTGGACTATATCAGTGACTCGTATGTGATCACGTAGAGAAACACAGAGCATAGCCCTCTCCATAGCTCGTTGAGCGACTTTGAGCTTTGAGATGAGACCGATAGTGAAAGACCACGTTTCGGTGCCGTCACTCATAACTGGTAACACACATTGATTGAAGACTTTCCTCTTGAGGCACTGGGGTAAGTCGGACGGAAAGACATTGCGTAGTTTCCCGAACGCTGCCCAACCGACTTGGATTTGGTGGTTGACCCCTTTCTCGTAGTTTACTTGTCCTAAGTAGATATTATATGAGTCAACAACTTCGAGTATTTTCATATTATTTTTACGCATATACAACATTATTTTTAGTATATGCGAAACCTGAATATAGTTTGTTCAGAATCACTGATTCGATTCCAATAGTTTTTACACCATGTTATATTTTTTTCAAAAATATTTTAATAAAATTTTATGATCAGTTAATTACAATACAATGATCGTACGGTTAGGTACCTATTACCAAGCTATTATCACGAGTGTATAACACAGGAGACGCGATTTACGCGGGTGTACCGCGAAATGATCATGTGTTTGAACGGACAACCAGGTAATATACAAGCTTATAACTTTGTGATTTTTTATGATACGGTTTTAAAATTTTGTAGATAGATTCTATAAATAAAAATATTGGACAGGTGTATCGGGTTTCGCATAAACAAAAAATAACGTTGTATTATACAATGTGGAATTAGCTTCTTTTTACTCTTCGTACTTTTTTTTTATTTACGATATCCTCCTAATATGCTAATTGTCCACTTACCTACTCATACATAACATGCCATTTAACAATTTTATTTAGAACGCCTGCCGCCTAAAGTAGCAATACCGTTGAGTGAAGACGCACTGCAACTATTTGCCTTTATTATTTTATCAGGGACTTTTCCTTGGGATAATTTAAATTACTGCTACATCCTTTATTTAGCATATTTTTAAAGATACAAATAAATGAGATAAATGAAGTAAATATGAAGCAATTATTGACGCAATACATTTCGGGAAACTCTGTACGCTTCACTTTAAACTAGGAGGTGACCAGCCATCCTGACGTCAGGATGGCTGGTCAAAAAAAATATTTTATATCTAAGTATATATCCTATGTAGCAATTATTTATTATATGTAGCAAATATAAGCAATGGGCATTGTTCATTTTTTTCAATATGTTGTAATTGAAAAACCATTTCTAGGAATAGCGTTACTAATCATTAGTAACCAATCAAAAATGAAAAATGTTCATATTTGATTGATATTTTTGATAAAATACGCTTGACCTTCCTTGCCCTTCAAGTGACGTTATTATTGGCTGTACTGTTTTGTATCGTTGCCTCAGACAATAAAAAGTAAGTGGCAAGTATATTCAACAATCTGTCAAGTGTCAAATTAAAAATGTCAAAAATGTAAACAAATAATATGTTTAGTTTTTTATATATTTTATGATTATTTCTGCAACATGCCTCATAATCTCTTTATAAGATTTGCGAGAAAAGTGATGCCGTGATGTAGGCGTGTAATATTGCAAGGTTTATAAAATGTAGTACTGTTGCGAAGATCATTTTGATTGTAAGTAAGATATCAAAGCTTTAGATACCTTTGTATATTCATTAAGTTAATGCTAAAGTATTGCTCAGGAAAACGAACAATAATGTCACCTCGTCGACGACTTTCCGTTTTAAAAAACAAAAATAAAAACCGATTTCAAAAATTTATTGTATTTTTATAGTAGGGGAGGCGAGGATTCTAATTTGCAGTTACTCGAGCATCATGGCGACCTATTGGATTTGAAAGAATATGTTCTAAAAAGAAAAAAGTTTCTGACAAGTTTTTTATTTTAGTGGGGGGGAGGGCGTGTAAACAGTTTTAAAACTGTAAAAACCGGCCAAGTGCGTGTCGGGCCACGCACAGTGAAGGGTTCCGTATTTGCCTATCAAAATATTTATGCGAACTAATTAAACTGATTCGCTGAATTTAATTTTAAAAAGAAGAATTTTCAAAATCGGTCCAGGCGTCTTTGAGAAATCGGGGAAAATACATAAAACAAAAGATTACGACGAATTGAGAACCTCCTCCTTTTTCCGAAGTTAGTTAAAAATAGTTGACAATAAAAACCTACCTATCCCCAAAACATACCCACCTATTAAAGCTGTAAAAATAAAGTTGACAAACTTACATTTGCAGTTGATGAACAAGTTCTGCGATACATTTTGTTTAGGAAAATATGTTGTCCAAGTACGTTTTATAAGTTGGTCGACGATTACTCGTAAACTTGTAAAGTCTACTTAGTCATGACAATTTTCCTTAAAATTTCGTTATATATACTACTATTGTGAATTTTTTCACACCCCCAAACATAACCGTTTAGCTGGTAGAGGGGGGGGACACTCGAGTCGAGCAAAAATTAGCACTTTAAAGCTTAATATTTCACAAACGAATCTTTTTATCAAAAAAATGTTAATGGAAACTATCAATATTTTTGAAAGACCTATTTAATGATACCCCACACTAAGGGGTACGCGAGAAATAAAAAAAACATCCCCACTTTACGTGTACAGGAGGTACCCTAAAAAAAAATATTTTAAGAGATTTTATTTTACCACTTTTTCGGCGCAACAAATCCGTATATTTACACCAAATTACAGCTTTCTAGTACTCGGCGTCTCTGAGCTAAGCTGCGGACAGACGGACGGACGGACGGACGGACGGACATGGCGAAACTATAAGGGTTCCTTGTTGACTACGGAACCCTAAAAAAACAGTTGTACAGAAGTACTCGAGCGCGTCAGCTATTTACAGTGTAAACGCGCTTTTCTATTTCTGATAACCAATACATATTAATCGGACGATTAACTCGAGGGGGCTGTCCGTGGCAAGCGGTTGAAAATCCAAAAAAAAAGTTAATCAAGCGCGTCAGATATTCAAAGTGTATGTAAAGTAGACCTTAAAAAGTGTCGTATTAAAATGTCTGACGATTTGGATGTGGCACAAAGTAATAATTCATATTTCTATTGGTAAAAAAAACGTAATCTTGAAATACTCGAGCGCGTTCCATTTTTTTTAATTGAAACTAACACTGTAAAAATCATACTCACTAATAATCTGACGTTTTCCATGGGGCGATGTCGGTAGACTCGCGGAGAAAAGGTGAACTACCTGTTAGTTCGCAAGTATCGGTCGTGATTTAATGTCCGCCATCTTCAATGTACATAATCATATACAATTTTTTGAACGTAATTAATCTACCTTTTCGTAATCTGACTCGCTCAAGTATTTCTGTGGATCGATTTTTTTTTACTAATCTGGCGGGTTCTCCCACACAACCAATGGTGGGGACCATATGAAGGGTTGATACTTGGTACAGGTACATTAAAGGGTGCAAGATTTGTCCTTTATGATAATCTGATGCGCTGGAGTCACATTAAAATTCCCTCGCTGGGCTCCCCGACTAAGGATGTTAACTGACGTCTACTATCAGGAGAAAGTGACGTTGTGTTGTCAGGCAGTTTTTTAAATTATTCACTGGTGAGGCAACGGCACAACTTTTTGGTCAATGGTGACGTCAGCTACCTCAAAAATTAAAACATTAAAAATAAAAAAACTATTGAGCCAATCATAAAAATATTCAAATTAGTTTCTCAAAATGCTCTATATTTGCTGAAAATAAAATAAAATCGAATGTTTGAAAAATTAAGACAATCCCCATTATGTAGCAATTTTCGAATCAACTCTCATTGACCAACGCCACAGGCAACCAGCCATTCTGACGCACACCATTTAGTGGGGCCGGAAAAGGCCGTTGCCCGCTCTTTGCCAACGTGCCGAGGCCACAGACTACCTCTACTATCATTTTAATGTACGAGTACACATGTTCGATGTCACATACATACATTCCAGTCAACAATGGATAAATGTTATCTGATCACAAACTTATTTAAAATGCAGACCAACACGCAGACGGCTTGTTTGAATTATTTATCTTTAACATTATACAATATGAATTCTGAGCGGGACTTACGAGTATTTACCTCAGTACTACAGAAAAATGGCAACGCAAATAAACAACACATCAATATATAAAATAAATCATTTTATTAACATCGGTTATACAAAAATAATTCTTAACATTTTATACATAGGGTCAGGATCATAAAATCTCCAGATGCCGTGTTCAAAACAAAATTTTAAGTTTTTCGTGAAGCCACTTTTTTATGAATGTGTGAATGAGAGCCACGCTCACATGTAAATGCAATTCCTTGGCGTGTGATGTACGGATGGAAAGATGGGGGTAATTTTATTTCCTTTTTTTTGGGTTCATTTCTTAGTGTTACTAGGTTACTGGACATTCTATAATTCTAAGCATAAGGTCTTTTGAAAATTAAAAAAGTCCTTCAATTTCTCCTGTCTTCGTGTTCAGGTCGATATCGTAGATGCTAGGTCTGGTGGGAAGGCCGGGCATCTTAGAGATCTCTCCCACCATTGGCACCACGAAGCCAGCGCCGACGGATGCGAAGATTCCGTTGATTTTGAGGTTGAAGCCGGTTGGAGCGCCCTTCACTGCTGGGTCGCCGGTCAGTGAGTTTGAAGTCTTGGCCATGCAAATCGGGAACTTGTCGTAGCCCTAGAAAATGGTGAAAAGACTGGTAAGGTACTAAGAAATTATTATTCTTTCTAAAGACTTATTACAACTTTACAAGTTTGCGCTTTCGCCAGGTTTGGACGCATAAATGATTATGACTACCGTCATCAAAAGATGAGAGAACACGTAAAAAGAATATTTTTACAAAGTAAACAGTATTTTTTCGCGCGGCTGCCAATTGGCATTACGCGTTATAATAATTTCGGGCTCTTCCACACAGCAGTTATACAGGTTGACCCTGTTTTGAGTTCACAAAAAGTGCATTTTTCGTAAAAAGTTATTTTAATATTGTTAGGAAAAGCTGCAATAAAAGTCGTATGATGGACAAAAAATATGTTCTGAATTCCTTTACGGCTTGTTTGTATTTTAATCGAGCCAAACAGATTTATCAGATAAAAAAAATGGTTGGGTGTTTTTACAAGTTTCCGAGAATCAAAAAGGTATTGAACAAACATTTCATGCTGATTTATTTTTATAGACTGTGGGTTTTTACGTACATCTGGCTGAAACATTATTCAATCGTTCTATTTACCAAAATGTTCCACCAGGTTTTTCCCACTTTAACATCCATTACACCAATCAAATCAATTACTAGCACCGATTTAGAAGTGAGCAAAACTACAGCTAGATGATTACTGCCTATATGCTTACTTTATAAAAATAGTAGGTATTATAAACAAAAACGAATCGAAAAACATGTAGGCAATCCTTCAATCAAAATCAAAATCAAAATATTTTTATTTTACATGGGCCTCAGTGGGCACTTATAAAACGTCGAGAAGAGAAAAAAAATTTTTTTTTTGGCACGGTTCGGGTTGGTCGTTTCCATGGAGAAGAACTGGCAAGAAACTCCATGGTTACTCTTTTAAAATATTTGCTTTTACAATGTTGTTGTTACAGTTTGGTATACAAGGATACGAGAGAACATCGCAGGCACGATAAGAAGAGGGAACTTCTTACCAAAGCTAAACAAATACAAAAAAAAAAAATAATAATAATAAGAAAGTATTAATAATATATACGTAAAAAAGTAGAAGATATGAATAAAATGGGCATAAGAGAATTTCCACAACCAACAATGTTCTCGCATTCACAATTCTGGGGTAAAAGGAAGCTATATAAAAAAAAAAAAGCTGTATCAGCCAAAGGTAATAACTGTAAAATCAAAACATTGCAAGATAAAATAAAAAAAAAGGTAAAAAGAGACAAAACAAACACAAAATAATAAAAAAAGTATATAAGTAAAAAATAAAAGGTAGTACCGTGATTCAGAGCAGTTAATAGACTATATACCAAATTTTTAATAAAACTGTTGATGAACCAGGGAAGCCGCTTGAGCAGAAGGAACTATTGCCAAATATCTTTGTCTTCAACGTAGTCCTTAATTTTGTAATATGCTTTTTTAATAAGGACACGTTTAATGTGGCATTTAAACTTGCCGTCAGTTAGTTCTATGACTGACTTGGGCAATTTATTATAAAAACGTATGCTGTTTATAACGAACGACTTACTTGTCTTTGCCAGTCTGAATCTGGGTATCACAATTTCGTGTTTACTCCGGGTATTAATATTATGGAAGTCGCTTCTAATCTTAAAATTTCCTAAGTTTTTTCGTACGTATAAAATACACTCTAATATGTAGAGTGACGGCAGTGTCAATATTTCTATTTCTTTAAATTTTTCTCTAAGTGTCTCACGGGGACCCATTTTATATATCGCACGGATTGCCCTCTTTTGTAATATAAAAACTGAATCTACATCTGCTGCTGAACCCCACAGCAGAATGCCATATGACATAATACTATGGAAGTAGGCAAAGTATACTAACCTAGCTGTGGCCGTATCAGTTAGCTGCCTTATTTTCCTTACCGCGTACGCAGCGGAGCTTAATCTGCTCGAAAGAGTTCTAATGTGGGCGCCCCACTGTAATTTCGAATCAATCGTAATACCCAAGAATACAGTTTCTGCAATAGTATCAAGATTTTTGCCATCAAGTTTTAAATTTAGACCAACTTGCGGTACGTTTGGCAATGAGAACTTCAGACATTTTGTTTTGTTCGCATTCAGTAATAGATTGTTTGCTGCGAACCATTTCGAGAGAACAGCTAGACTTTCATTTACATGTAAAACATCCGTATCTTTTCTGTCTACTTTAAAAATAAGCGACGTGTCATCGGCAAACAATATTATATCCGATAAGTCAGCCATCATGTACGGAAGATCATTAATATAAACTAGGAAAAGAAAAGGGCCGAGAATTGACCCTTGAGGCACGCCCATCTTCACTATAGACCCCGAGGACGTCGCCCCACTTACATTTACTTTTTGCTGCCTGTTGGATAAATAGGAAAGAATAAGGCCAGCAGCTCGTCCACGAATTCCATAATGGTGTAATTTACAAATGAGTGTATTGTGGTCGACGCAGTCGAACGCTTTTGAGAGGTCACAGAAAATGCCAATGGCATCCTGAGACTTCTCCCAGGATTCCAAAACGTGACTGATGAGTTTTACTCCAGCGTCAGTCGTCGACCTACCTCTTGTGAACCCAAACTGCTGACTATGCAGAATCCCATTTGAGTTAAAGTGAGACAGCATCTGGTCCAACATGATTTTTTCATAAATTTTACTCAATGCTGGAAGCACAGATATGGGCCTGTAATTCGCGGGATCATTCTTACATCCCGCTTTAAAAATTGGCACTACTTTGCTATGTTTCATTAAATCAGGAAATTGGCCGCTGTTTAAACATTGATTAAATATGTCCGTTAGAACAGGAGCTAATGTAACAATAATTTCGCCAAGAACCTTGACTGATATTCCCCAAAGATCTTCAGTATTTTTTTTATTGAGACTTTTGAATGCATTTATAATGGTAGATATTGATATAGACTTAAATTCAAAGGATGGTATGTCTTTAGTAAAATGTTTTTTTAGAAGTTCTTCAGCTGAAATAGATGAAGAGGGGAGTGATTTTGTAACGTGTAACGGGATGTCAGTAAAGAAGTGTTCTAGTGTCTCAGCAACTTCTAGCTTATCAGAAATGACTTTACCGTCTATTTTTAAGGACAATTCATTCTGATCTTGTTGTTGTGTCTTTCCAGTTTCTCTGTTTATTACTTGCCATACAGTTTTAATTTTATTATTTGAAATGCTAATTTTATTGCTAATTATTTTAGACTTTGCTTCAGCACAGACTTTTTTGAAAATTTTCGAATAGTTTCTAACATAATTGTGAAAGGATTGATCTGAAGTCAATGATTTTTCATTATATAAATTATACAAAACATCTCTGCTTTTTCTTATTCCCGCCGTGGCCCATTCACTAAACTTAGACTTTTTATTGACCTTGACTGTTTTTACAGGGCAGGTTTTATTGTATTCTTTGCAGACTGTTGAAAATAATATGCCATAGTTAATATTAGGGTCTTGTGTATCAAAACTAGCGGTTGAAAGGTGACTTAGAACATTATTATTTAAAGTAATTAGTTTTTTTTTTGAGAGAGGTCTTATTTTAATTGTTTTTTTTAAGAAAATCTTTTTGTCTGATTCAAAAGATACAAGTTGGCCAGTATGGTCAGACCTAACTCCACTAATTAAATAAGAGTCTCTTACTTTACAATTAGTATATACATTATCTATGCAAGAAGCTGAAGTAGCGGTTATTCTAGTAGCTTCATTAAATAAACAAGTTAAGTTGAATGATTTGAATAATGAGAGAAGCTTACTTTTTTCTGGTGAATTATGCAACAGATCTATATTCAGGTCACCACAGACAAATACTACTTTATTATCTCTAAAAATTTTACATAATATCTCCTCCATTGTTATTAAGATCAATGACAAGTTTGCTGCTGGTGGTCTATAGACACATAAGATAATATGGCCCTCAACCTCTGCACATGCTACCTCACATAAACGATCAACAGAGCAAGCAGTGATATCCTTTCGTTCCTTAAATCTAAGACAGCTATTGCAAAGTATCAGGGTATCCTTAAGATTGAAAACTATTATCGAAGTCTAATTCAATGCATTTATTTACGAAAAGTGTATAAATTGTGTGTTATGTAATGTTAGTAGATACGATTTATCAATGGACAACATAACAACCGACCCATTCATAAAGAGTGATGTAATGAATTTCAAAGAAACCAGACAACAGACTGCATTCATGTTGCACGTGGCCATACGATTAGCGTTAACAAGATAAATGACCTGTATTAGCCCGAGAGGCGAGCGAAAAATTACAATCATTTCCTTTTGACTGATTATTTCAATATTACTTCAGAGAAGAGTAAAAGCAATTGCACGATGAACCGATTCTTTACAACTTTAATACCTGACTGACGGTTACATTTATATGACTGAAGACTAAAACATAACATATTTTTAACTAGCTGTGCCCGCGACTTCGTTCGCGTGGATGTTGGAACTCAATAATGTATTTTTATTAAACAAAGGATTTTTTCTAATATAAAAGTAGCCTAAGTAACTCCTTATTACATCAGCTACCTGCCAATAGAAGTCCCGTCAAAATCGGCCTAGCCATTTCAGAAATTAGCCATTACAAACAGACAGACAGAAAGAGAGACAGACAAAATTGCAAAAAATGTTATTTTGGTGTACGTACCGTAATTATATACAACGTGTAACGCTACATAGCGCAAAACGTCTCGTGGGGTAACTCAGCCCATGTTACTGAACAATGTTACCCCACGAGAGGTTTTGTGCTATTAACGTTACACGTTGTATATTCGTATGCATGTAGTAAAAAACGGTTAATTCAATATTACAAACAGACACTCCAATTTTATTTATATGTAATAGATAACATATTAATATACTATTCACAAATTCATTTCTAGACTTTAAAAAGTAATTGCCAAACGAGGTACAAGTAAAAAAAAAATCTCCTAGCACTCGCGCGCACCGATGTAGCGTTTCGCTCGAAGAAAACCGCGCGAGTTTTCGATATGAGCGGCATCTCGTGAAGTGATTCAAACTTTTGATCTTACTACTCGCCGCGCTTAGCTACCGCTTACAGCAGCAAGGTCAACGGGCCGTATCGATTCTGTGTAAAAAACACAGATAATTTCTCTGGCTCGCTTCACCTACTATATGGGGAAAATTGGATTGCAATGGAATGATGGGTTTTCCCAATAGCGGCCCCTATGTATGTCTGTTTAGTCTCGCCCCCTATCATATTACAATGACTAGCGATATGTGGGCGCGTACCAGGCACTCGCTATCATTCGGAGAATTAAATGTTACTAAATCTACGAGGAAAATAGTTTAAAAAATTGATCACAAAAATTGATAACTGATCTTCTGGTTCAAGATTTTTTTCTCAGGTAATGCAAATTGTTATTGAGCCAAAAAAGTTCTCAGCAGCAGCCACTAGATAATACATAGCATTTGTTCCATTCGGGAATCAAACTGCGACACGCAGCGTAATTGTCAATCGTTCGACAACTGCGCCAACCGTACCTCGATTAGATAAAAAGTCCTTACCTTATCAGTGAAGCCCTTAATCTTTTCGAGTACTTCATCGGTGTATTCCACCTGTCCTGCGCCGTACATCTCCTTAGCAATGAGCTGAATCTTATCCTGGATGGACAGCTGTAGTGGGTACAGGAATTCGAACTTGGATTTGGAGTCGCAGGCATCAATGACGGCGTCTGCGAGCTCCAGGGCTCCGAGGCCACCCTTGGCCCAGTGGTCGCACACCACGGCCCTGAATGCGCCATTCTTGAGCGCGAAGTCTTTCACCAGGTTTAGTTCAGCAAGTGAGTCGTTGCTGTAAAGGGCAATATTGATTGTAAATTATGTTGCTTTTGAAAAAACATTACGAGAGCAGATAGCTAGTATCCAGGTAGGCAAAAGAAGTTTTTAAATTAACCGAATTTTAACAATACCTAATAGATTTTAACCGTCGTCGTACCATAAAAATTTAAACATCTGTTGAACACTTGTCTAAAAGAGTGTAACTGCAAAATGACACTTATATCAACGCCAAATGCCGTTTTGACGTTGTCAGTTTTTTTAGACAAGTGTTCAACAGATGTTTAATTTTTATATAGTTAGACCGATTGTATAAACATCCATAATTTGCCGTTAGTGTGCAATTAATATTCAATCTCAATGCAAATCCAGTTCCTTTGTTTTTGACGGATGCTTCTGATTGGACAAAGATTCAACCGCAGTTAGCAACCAAGATATATTATTAACTAGGGCATGCGGGCGGCGAGTAAAGGGCAACTCGCTGTCCGACCATGGACCACGCCCGGCGCGTTGTGTTCCACGCGCACCTCAAAGAGCGTCAGTACAATGACGGGGCCCCCCTCTAGAGGGCCAACGCCTGCCGGGGTAGCGGGACTTATCTCATTACCGTGACCCCGGAACATAAAGGGCTATTGAAGGACACCGTGGATTTTAGTCAATACGAGTCTGACAGTCCCTCCCGCCCTGCCCGGGGTGGAAGGACTCATTTGATGATTTTACCACGCTAAAAAAAAAGTATGTAGTAACTAACCCGTGTTTGTTGATGGCTACAACGACCGGCACGCCGAACTTGTTCCCGTTGCTGATGTGTTTGCCCAAGTTGCACAGACCTTTGCTCAAGAGCTCCAGATTTTCCTGAAAACCACATCATTTGGTACTATAAGCTTATAATAATAATAGCATGAGTTAAGCCGGAAACACATTATTTAACACGCCACGCGACGCAACGTGTCGACACCCGATGTGCAGTGAGCGCGTGACGTCGCGTCGGGTGTTCATAGTGTGATTCTAGTCATAGAAAACAATACATTTCATTTGTCCCAACACGCATCACGTTTCATCGGGAGGCGTCGGGTGTTAATAATGTGTTTCCGGCTTTACTCGAAGGACGTTAATAACGTGAGTTGGTTTTTACCCCCTTTTTCATCTCCTATATATGTAAAACCAATGTCCTGGGCCCTTACCACGAGCTTTTAACGCGATCCAGTTTAGGCTGTGGGAAAGAGATGGCGCTAGACGACTTGTATAGCTCCGTCTCTTTCCCACAGCCTAAACTGGATCGTATTATATAAAATTTTCAATTGTTCTTGTAGCAATAGCAACTAAAAATAAAAGAATTAGTCGAGATGGTCTAGCCATTCTCGAAAATTGCCTTCAACAACACATTTAACTATATTATTTTTTACACCATCATAATTATGTAAAAGATATACGTGTTTGTTCAGCAGCGGAATGACGCAGTATCAGAAGATATACAGAAAACTTCATGAAAAATACTGGCATTCAGCTCAACCTCGTTACTGGAAATAGAGGTGGGAAAAACCTGATGATGCTGAATCAGATTTAGATCTACATCATGGTGGTGCCGGCTAGCTCATAAATGGACCATAAAATTGTGAGTTAACGTCATATTACGACGGACCACCAAAGTTCCACGTTTATAGATCAATAAAGCCAGAACTGATTCTGATAAAAATAGTAGTTTGCGTTATTCAGCTATTTCTCTGTTTTGCAAAGAGCATCATTCCATTGGTTCTATTTGATGATCTGTTATGTATTATTTCAAAAGTAATTTTAGATGGGAATTATTGCATTTGGGTTGCAGGAACTTAGACCTTTTTTTTCTTGTTTTATTCATCTAATGACTCCTACGGGGTGGACACAGGAGGGACTAGCTATCAGATTCGTCCAGACTAAAATCCAGGGTGTTTCTTCAATAGGCCTTTACGTTCCTGGGTTAAGACAGTCCCAGAACACAGTCACAGAACCCGGTTGGCTTTGGCCAATGTGGGCCGTCAGATTGCTGACAGCTCTTTGAGGTGCGCTTGGAACAGGCCCATGATCGGGCGGCGAGTGACCCATTACTGGATGTCCACATGTCCGCCAGGAATTCAGGTCTCGGGCTTTCCTCTTTCGGGAATTTTAAATTAGCAGCAGCCAAACGCTTCCAAATTCTGGTTTTATAGCTGGAAGATTAAAATGCTGTGATCTGTGTTACCTGCACATATACGTCGTGCAGCGGTGTGCCGGGTGACACGGGCGGCCCCCCGCCGTGCATCTTGAGTGCCCGCACGGTGGACACGATGACCGCGCAGTGCGGGGTGTCCCCGCTCGCACGACATTTGATGTCGAAGAACTTCTCCATTCCTGAGAAACATCATCAGGTTTTTTAATCCTGTTGTTCTCAAATTTGGCAACGACTTGGCAATTTACGGCCTCAGAGTTAAGAGTGATTTTTGTAATTTTGATGTGTAGTGGTCAATCGAGACCATTAGCTTCTCCTTATGATAAGCGAATCTTCAATGATTGTTAGTAAACAAATTGATATGAAGCAGACAAAACGCACATTCTCAAGACTTCTTAGATTATAAGTCATAATTAAACTAATAAAAACAAAAAAAAATGTCTTGCGTTCCAGAAAAACCAAACTATATTCAAAGGCAAATGCTAAAAGAATAGTTCAAATTCGGAAGAGGTCTTACCAATATCAGAACCGAATCCAGCTTCCGTGGCAACATATCCGCTCTCTCCAGCCAGTTTCATGGCAATCTTGTCAGCCAGGATGGACGAGCAGCCGTGGGCGATGTTGGCGAATGGGCCAGTGTGGACCAGCACTGGAGTACCCTCTAGAGACTGCATCAGAGTTGGCTCGAATGCGTCGCGAAGGAGGACGAGTAGAGCTCCGGTCATACCCTGTGAAGTAAGCCAGTTTGAGAATACCAACGTATTACTCATAGACTTAAAACATGGACTGCGCCTCCCTAGCCAACTGACAAATAAAACAATCCCCCCTAGAAAGAGTGGAACACAATTTTTTGTGAAGACTTTTAAGTAAGTATTTATTTTCCTCTCTTTCTAGGGCCTATGGTCAATGTTAGGCAGCTAAAACTCAGTCCATCCTTTAAGTCTATGGTATTACTTAGCCAACATAAATGGGGACATCAGTGGCGCTGTTTGCTACGAAAAATGTCATTCACCTACCAAATTAAGTATTTGAAACGTGGTTCCAAATTTCTGCCGCGAGTCAACTTGTATTGGTCAGACAAATACGCAGTCATTTGTTATGTAATGTATCGTGTAATGTAACACGCAATGTGGTTCTTTGTATACACGTAAAACTGATCCCTGGATAAGAATATCCGGGGTAGCTAATACGGTGGGCATCAACACGATCCGTGCATAGAATGCTCTTGTCAGCGTCCAAACGCAAAATTTGCGTTACATTACACGATACATACACATAATAAAAGTCTGAACGTTACTCAAACTATAAATTGAACAATGAGACAATGGATAATTTTATGCTCTACCGAGTCAACACAATAAATTGGTCTTGGCTTATTTATAGTTCTTAAATTGACTTTGTGAGTCGTTACGTTACGGGTTTTCAGACAGAATATAACATATGGTAACCAGCCTTGAGATTCAGGTGCATAGAGCTGTAAGCCGATCCAAACCGAAAATAATTAAAATCGGCCCAATTTAATGGGAAAATTGATAGATCCCATAAACATTAAAAAAGATAATGGCCGAATAAATAAAATCTTTCTTCTTTTTACCCGACTGCGTCAGAAAGAGAGTTATGTTTTCGTAAAATGTAACAGGAAGTGTATAAACGAAAATGGAACAGGATTGGACAAAACAAATAGCGCGCACGATGGCAGAGTGAGCCGTCGATGGTAGCAACACTTGCCTAGGTAAATGCAGAATACTTGTCTAGGTCTGTCTTTAGATGGGTTACCAAAGTTTAGCAAATCTTGTCGAGGTCTGTCTGTGGATCTGGACACGTCTATCGTACCAAAGTCGAAGTCGAAGGCAAAGTGTAATGTTACGTGTTACCAATGTGAGACGTCAGATGTTAAACTTTTTAAGCGATTATTGGAAAGGCTGACGGGCGAGGTTTTTTTTTAAAGTCTGTTTCAAAGGCTTTTTTTTAACGTGGTAAAATCATCGAATGAGTCCTCCCACCCAGGGCAGGGTGGGAGGGACTGTCAGACTTGTTCTGACTAAAATCCACGGTGTCCTTCATGAGCCCTTTACGTTCCGGGGTCACGGTAATGAGATAAGTCCCGCGACCCCGGCAGGCTTTGGCCCTCTGAGAGGGGGGCCCTGTCATTATGCTGACGCTCTTTGAGGCGCGCGTGGAACACAACGCGCCGTCGACCCGGGCATGGTCCATGGTTGGGCAGCGAGTTGCCCTTTAGGCTGCTTTTCCACTGAGGCGGAGCGGAGCAGAGCGGAGTGCGATTCACCAATCACATGACTTGAGTGGAGAAGAGAGGTGGATTTCAAGCCTTGTGATTGGTGAATCGCCCTCCGCTCTGCTCCGCTCCGCCTCAGTGGAAACGCAGCCTTACTCGCTGCCCGCATGCCCGCGCCTACGGTGGTCGGAGATCGTCTTGCGACGTCCGTCGTCGTGGGCGTCGACCACCGCGGGTGGGGCGGAGGGAGGACATTGTCCTCTCTCTCACGCGGCCCGCCTCCTCCTTCGCGAGCAGCTTATGGTGGTAGCACTGCTTTGCAGAAGGAGAGTTTCAAAGGCTAGACTTCATTTAGAAGATAAATATGACATAAAAAATCAAGTATTCTTACCAAATCATCAGCAGTAACAGGGTTGCCACTCTTGTCGAGTGCTACCACCATACTAGCGAGCCTCTCCTTGATGTCGTCTACATCCTTGCCGAGCGCGAGGATGGCCATGATCTCTGAAGCCACGGAGATGTCGAACGCGGTCTCACGGGTGAAGCCCTTCTCTGTAGGGGACTGTCCTACTGTGATCTTACGGAGGTATCTGTCGTTGAGGTCCACAACTGGAAAGATAAATAAGATTAAAAAAAAATGTAAAAAAAAATCCGTCCTAGTCAAGTGTTCAACAACTGTTTAACAGTTTAACCTATTAGTACTACCTATAACGGTTTATTGTTTAACGGTTTTACGAGTATGTCATGTACTAAAAATGTACTATGATAGAGCTGAAAAATAATTACTTGAAAAAAAAAACGTTGGGCTTAGCGTAACTTGCATAAATAATAATGTAAACCCTGAAATACTGTAAATAATTTCAGCTTGAAACCTCCACGCGTTCCTGAGAAAAGGGTATTGACAGACGGACAACACAGCGATCCTGTAGAGGTCCCGTTTTTATCTTTTGTTATACAGAACCCGAAAAACAACGTTAATAATAAAAAGATGAGTTCATATTTTATTATTTACTGTTCCCCGGAGGCTGAGTCAAGGATATTTTAAAAACAGCCATGTCATTTATAAAGGGTAATATCACGTGAGCCATCAATCTTCATGTTAATGAATTGAAACTCTGAGTCCATGATTGCTTCATGGACTCGTCATTGGGTATTTCTGAGTTTTTGCTCCCATTTTTTTTTAGCCTGGTATAAAGCCCTGTATAATCATCAAATGAGTCCTCCCACCCAGGGCAGAGCGGGAGGGACTATAAGATCGTACTGACTTAAAAATCCACGGTGTCCTCCAATAGCCCTTTACGTTCCGGGGTCACAGTAATTCGTGAGTCCTGCGACCCCGGCAAGCTTTGATCCTCTAAAGGGGGACCCCGTCATAAAGCTGACACTCTTTGAGGCGCGTGTGGAACACAACGCGCCGTCGCGTCGACCCGGACATGGTCCATGGTCGGACAGTGAGTCGCCCATTACTTGCCGCCCGCGCCTACGGTGGTCGGAGATCGTCTGGCGACGTCTTATTCCCATGGAAATGAATTTGCAATTTAGCTCAGTGAAACATCTTTCTTGTTTTGTTGCTGACTTAATTCACACTAGATTTTGCCCGTAGCATGTGGCGCCATCTATTATCAAAATAGTTACTTAAAAATATGTAGTCAATTATTTTTTTTTGTATTTTAGTTTTTATTATGCGAGAAACGGCTAAAAAGTGAACCAGTTTTATTTATAGCCCAATTTCGAAGTAATTTTTGAATTTCCAACTTTATCACAGAACGCTAAAGTTCCAAATACGAAAACTACTTGGAACACGTAATAAATAGCCCATTAAAAAGTTAAAAGTGACCGTTGAACTTGTAACTAATGGGCTATTTATTAGTATGTTCATAGATCTGATTATCTTTAGTCAAGAAGAACGGTGTGTTGACTTCTGAAGCCTCTGAAAAAGGGAGGCCTACGCTTGTATATCTACGCCTGCGAAATTTCTGCAGCAATATTAGCAACATATAAACAAACTCACGTCTAATTCGCAGGCGGCATCTATGGACCTTACTAAATTTATGTTTGAACTTTAAAAGAGACTGTAACCTCTTTTTCTTCTTTTAATAGTCATGCTGAATTGCTGACCGCGTCAATAATTAAAAAAAATAGTCCGTGAGAAAGAGTTTTAAGAAATAATGTTTTTTTTATTAATGCATTTTTACAAAGTTAATGACGGATCAATAACAAAAAATAGATATTCGAAAGTGGGGTGAGCAAGTGAAAACTGGACTTGTGACGTATTAGCAATTTTATCTTCGTCAAATTTTGGTTTACCTACAAAAATAATACGTGTAGGCAAATATTTTTTGATAATCTCAGTTATTAGATTTATTATAATAATATAATAATAATATTCCACAACTATCACACAACGCCATCTAGTCCCAAGCTAAGCAGAGCTTGTGTTATGGGTACTACACAACTGATAAACATACTTATATATTTCTAAATACATACATATTATAGATAAATTTCACCTAGACACGGAACAAATGATCGTGCTCATCACACAAACATTTGGCCTGGGTGGGAATCGAACCCACGACCTCCGGCATAGCAGTCAGGGTCACTAACCACTAGACCAACAGGCCTGTCATATATTATAAACATTTTTTTGTCTGACGCGTGCGTTTAACCCGATCCTCTAAAAAATGCGACATCTTACCTCGATTCCACATAATCTTGGAAGTATCAATGTTGAGCCTCGCGAACTTGGACTTTTCTCCCTCTGTCAAGGTATCAGGGTCTGTCTTCGTGATGCCCAGCCTCTTCAGCCTCCTCAGTTGTATGGGGGAGAACTTCCTGACGCCCTTGACCTTGGGCACCAGTCTGTCGAACAGAGGGCCATCCTTCTGGGTCAGTTCGTGGAAGATCCTGGCGTCCATTTGTGCAGCTAGCAAGTTGTTCGCGGCAGTCACTGCGTGGATGTCGCCTGTTAAGTGAAGGTTGAACTCTTCCATAGGAATTACCTGGAAATGAACGATAGGGGTTATTGTAGACTGTTTAATTAGTTTTGCCATCGCGATTCTTGAGAAAGGGCTTGGGTTCGATTCCCGGATCGTTGCGAACCTCCTCTTTTTTTTCGAAGTTGATAAAAAAGTTGTGTAATATTATTCTAGCAACGACTATATATTACTAGACTACGCATTGCACGATCTAACGAACAAAACTATTCTGCCAACTCGCTGAGGTACTACGTAAGCGAGGGGGACGGGGTACTGCGTTGTGATTGGCTAACTCAAGGTCTGTTCTGTCTCAACGTATGTTTACGGCTCACTGGATTGGTCGAAATGAGACGGATATATGACTTTTTTGCCTAATGTGTTGGCAGACATCGGTCGCCTGTTATTAGGAGTCTAGTATTATACCGTCGTTGTATTCTAGACTGCTCCGTTGGTTTAGACGTCATGGCTGCTGCTGAGAAAGAATTGATTGGGTTTGATTCCCGGATCGGGCAGTGCTATTGGGTTTTTAGCAGCTACAAAGTCTAGTTTTGGGCCCGGTTTGCGTAACATATCCAAAGATTACAGGATTTAAACTTTATTAAACTGTTGTTCATTAATTAACTGCGTATCTTCAATATTATCAAATGCTATAAAGCTGCGATACATTATTGTCCATCTTTGGCATGCAATGAAACAATTGCGTAATATTAAGATATATAGGGGTCAATAGGCAGTTACCTACTGTTACTTTTGATAAAATAGTCAAACAGATTAACAAGTAAGTAATCAGAAATGTAAATTTTATCAATTTCGATGACCTCCAATTTAAGCGTCTATAATTTTAAAAGTGTTTTCATAGTTGCAATCATTATTTACCAGCTGTTTTAAATTTTTATAATTCTTAATTAACGCAACCGAAGCCTTGGGCAAATCCCAAGGAAGGCTTCGGTTGCGTTAAAATGAATTCGGATCGTACATGAAGCGATACGGAAAACAACAGTAACAAGGATTTTTTTAATCACGTTTTTTTCACGGGAAATAGTAAGTACTTTTTTCGGATGAAAGGTCAAAGGACCTATGTCCGTCTTTGCATACCTAACAACGTTAAATATGCAAAACATCGGATGAAAGATGCGCATTACAATGCTCGGTACTCCTCCTTCACTGATAAAATGCTCGAATTTGTAACGTTACATTACAAGCGAATGCTGCCACTGACCTATAAATATCAGGATTCAGCTGCATCAGGATCGACTGCAAGTCGACCCCAACATTATGGAAATAGGCTAGTTATTATTGTGCACACAACTAAGAAGTGGATTTCTCTGCCGGGGTTTGTATTTTCTTAGCTTGACTTTGGGGTCTTCAAGTCAAGAGTGAACAGATTACTTCAAGGCAAGCGTGGTCGTGGTTCACCATCGACCACATCATCTCTTACCATCAAGCGAGATAGTGGTCAAACGCGAACCTATCGATAAATAAAAAAAAACCAGCCAAGTGCGAGTCGGACTCGCCCATAAAGGGTTCCGTAGCAGCAAGTAATATAATATAAAAGTTCTTGAAGTTGGTTTTAACTTTGAAAGGTAAATTGCGGTTTACGATTAAAAAAAGACTAATAACTCGATCTCGTTCAAACTAATTTTCAATTGAAGTTTACATGGTAATGTACATCATATATTTTTTTTAGTTTTATCATTCTCTTATTTCAGAAGTTACAGGGGGGGGACACACATTTTACCTCTTTGGAAGCGTTTCTCGCGCAAACCGTTCAATTTAGAAAAAACCGGCCAAGTGCGTGTCGGGCCACGCACAGTGTAGGGTTCCGTAGTTGCCTATCAAAATACTTATGCGAACTAACTAAACTGATTCGCTGAATTTAATTTTAAAAAGAAGAATTTTCAAAATCGGTCCAGGAGTCTTTGAGAAATCGGCCAAAATACATTTAAAAAAAAGATTACGACGAATTTAGAACCTCCTCCTTTTTTTGAAGTTAGTTAAAAATAGTTGACGATAAAAACCTACCTATCCCCAAAAAACATACCGTAAAACATACCTATTAAAGCTGTAAAAATAAAGTTGACAAACTTACATTTGCGGTTCAATAACATGTTCTCCGATACATTTTGTTTAAGAAAAATATTATCCAAGTACATTTTATAAGTTGGTCGACTATTACTCGTAAAGTTGTAAAGCCTACTAAGTCATGACAATTTTCTTTTAAACTTCGTTATATATACTACTATTGTGAATTTTTTCACACCCCCAAACATAACCGTTTAGCTGGTAGAGGGGGGGGACACTCGAGTCGAGCAAAATTTAGCACTTTAAAGCTTAATATTTCACAAACCAATTTTTTTATCAAAAAATTGTTAATGGAAACTATCAATATTTTTTAAAGACCTATTTAATGATACCCCACACTATGGGGTACGCGAGAAAAAAAAATAACATCCCCACTTTACGTGTACAGGAGATACCCTAAAAAAAAAATATTTTACGAGATTTTATTTTACCACTTTTTCGGCACAACAAATCCATATATTTACACCAAATTACAGCTCTCTAGTACTGTGCGTCTCTGAGCTAAACTGCGGACAGACGGACGGACGGACGGACGGACGGACGGACGGACATGGCGAAACTATAAGGGTTCCTTGTTGACTACGGAACCCTAAAAACGATGTTAGTAACCTCAATATCATTTTTCAAGACCTATTCATAGATACCCCACACGTATGGGTCAGACTAAAAAAAATGTTTTGAGTTTCAATTCTAAGTACGGGGGGTACCCCCAAATTTGGTTTTTGTTTTATTTTTGTGTGAAAATCCTAATGCGGTTTACATAATACATCTACTTACCAAGTTTCAACAGGATAGCTCTTATACTTTCGTCAAAAAGGGCTGTGACATGGGACGGACAGACAGACAGACAGACAGACATGACGAATCTATAAGGGTTCCGTTTTTTGCCATTTGGCTACGGAACCCTAAAAATAGGACATACCTGTGAATAACCGCCACCAGCAGCGCCACCCTTGACTCCGAAGGTGGGTCCCTGGCTAGGCTGGCGCATGACGGCGAAGGAGTTGCGACCACGGTGCGCTGACAACGCCTGCACCAGACCCAGGAGGGTTGTACTCTTACCCTCTCCCAGAGGCGTAGGAGTGATGCTGTAAGAGGGAATATTAGGTAACATAAGTACCTAACCCTACAACAGGTATGTTGATAGCATCAATGAATTGCAAAAAATTGTCAGTCAGTAACAGTTTTGAATAATATAGTGGATACGTATTTTCTCTAAGATATTTAAGACGCATCAAAATTCGAAAGTGGGGGCACGTGAAAACGTCAGAAGCAAGTAAAAACTGTACTTGCTTGTGATTTATCGGCAATTTTTAGTGTCGTAATTTAGTCAATGTTGACTAACGCAACAGACGAAAAAGTAGGTGTCATTTTTTTTTAATATCTAACTGATTTTTTCAGTATATATTTTTCAGAATACCGTACAGTATGTGCTTCCTGATAGCTACAACTTTGGTGTCTTTAAATCAAGCCTGAATAGGTTACTTCTAGACAAGCGTGCTTCATCGTCGACCACTTAGCTTACCATCAGTCGAAATGGTGCTCAAACGATAGTCTCGACTATACATTAAAAAGTGTGGTTTCGCTGACGAGCTTGTATGTGAGTTTTCAGAACTTTATTTTTACGGAGTCATCGTCATATAGCTGGCTGGCTATAGAATAGTCGTCATTTCTATAGCCTTTTTATAGCCATTGACCGGAGTTTATTTATTTGATAAGCATGGAAGACTTACTTACTAAAATAAACAGAATACAAACAGCGTGAGCGACTGACAGCTAATTAGAAGTCTTCACTTCTAGAAGCAGATTTTAAAAGTGAGTGTGAACGCCACTAGACAATACAGCTACCAAGAGGCTGGATATCAGTAAAGCTTAACTTAATTTACATTTCAAACACAATTTGAGAATAAAAAGAATAGTACAGACAGAATCTTAACTAAAGATAAAGAAGTCAAGGCTCATGCACTTTCTGGCCGAGGACACACTTGTTAGGAAAGGATTAAAATCATTATTCGTTAGTGTTAACTAAACATCCATTATTATAATTACAAGCATAGAGAACAATGCAGTACCGTTTTACTATGGGTTTCAATTAATTCAATGGTACAACAATAACTTTTGGGGGTATTGTTCCAACGTTATACTATTTGAAGCCAATCAATGCTTAAAATGGGTTTGCTCTCTGCCTTAATCTAGCCCTTAAGCAAAGATGAGGCCCTGGGACATACATAGACGGGAAATAGTATAAACTATTTAGTGCCGGACGACTCCAACAGGATGGACGCCCTAGTTGACAAAACGTCCCGTCATTCTAGCACTCAAACTTACTGCTCGGAACCACACGCCAGCCTGCTTGGCGTACAACGTAGCCCTCGGCCTCGGCCATATTGTACGCCAAAAGCAGCCACCCTCGCGGGGCGACCTTGAAGGGACATTTTGTCAACTAGGGCGTATTACCAAGTTTACACCTATAAATTGACCGAATAAAAATATTCGTTTCCTTAATCACCGGCCGCAAGAAGGCAGCTGGTCGCACGTTGCCTACTACTGACTTTAATAAAGTAGGGGACAATTTTGAAGGACTATTCTAACTTTAGACACACTTGAAAGGAATTTAAACATTAAGTATTTTCTTAACTTACCCAGCAACCACGATGTACTTGCCGCCCTGTTGGTTCCTCAGCCTGTCGAGCACGGACAGGGAGATCTTCGCCTTTGTGCGACCGTACTGTGACACCTCGTTGGAGAACAGGCCAATTTCATGCGCCAGCTCGCTTATGTCTTTCGGCTTCTGGGAGCGGGCGATCACTATGTCACTGAAATAACGTAAAAAGTAAGAATTAATGATAACTCTAATTAATATTATGACGACAAAAGAACGTTTCCTGTTGAGAACCAATAGATATTTTTATGTCTTTTGGAGAATATTTGGACAGTTCAAAATAGTGTATACCAGGGAATTATTACATAACGCTTTTAGTTTTAGTGCAGCTGGCACCGCCGCGCGGCCTGCACGGTGTTGTGTATCACTGTGATACTACTGACCTGGGCGGCGGCGACAGCGGCGTGATGCGCAGCGGGCGGAGCGGCCAGGTGGGCGCCAGCAGGCGGTCCAGCTGGCGCCGCGCGGCCTGCACGGTGTTGTGTATCACTGTGATACTACTGACCTGGGCGGCGGCGACAGCGGCGTGATGCGCAGCGGGCGGAGCGGCCAGGTGGGCGCCAGCAGGCGGTCCAGCTGGCGCCGCGCGGCCTGCACGGTGTTGTGTATCACTGTGATACTACTGACCTGGGCGGCGGCGACAGCGGCGTGATGCGCAGCGGGCGGAGCGGCCAGGTGGGCGCCAGCAGGCGGTCCAGCTGGCGCCGCGCGGCCTGCACGGTGTTGTGTATCACTGTGATACTACTGACCTGGGCGGCGGCGACAGCGGCGTGATGCGCAGCGGGCGGAGCGGCCAGGTGGGCGCCAGCAGGCGGTCCAGCTGGCGCCGCGCGGCCTGCACGGTGTTGTGTATCACTGTGATACTACTGACCTGGGCGGCGGCGACAGCGGCGTGATGCGCAGCGGGCGGAGCGGCCAGGTGGGCGCCAGCAGGCGGTCCAGCTGGCGCCGCGCGGCCTGCACGGTGTTGTGTATCACTGTGATACTACTGACCTGGGCGGCGGCGACAGCGGCGTGATGCGCAGCGGGCGGAGCGGCCAGGTGGGCGCCAGCAGGCGGTCCAGCTGGCGCCGCGCGGCCTGCACGGTGTTGTGTATCACTGTGATACTACTGACCTGGGCGGCGGCGACAGCGGCGTGATGCGCAGCGGGCGGAGCGGCCAGGTGGGCGCCAGCAGGCGGTCCAGCTGGCGCCGCGCGGCCTGCACGGTGTTGTGTATCACTGTGATACTACTGACCTGGGCGGCGGCGACAGCGGCGTGATGCGCAGCGGGCGGAGCGGCCAGGTGGGCGCCAGCAGGCGGTCCAGCTGGCGCCGCGCGGCCTGCACGGTGTTGTGTATCACTGTGATACTACTGACCTGGGCGGCGGCGACAGCGGCGTGATGCGCAGCGGGCGGAGCGGCCAGGTGGGCGCCAGCAGGCGGTCCAGCTGGCGCCGCGCGGCCTGCACGGTGTTGTGTATCACTGTGATACTACTGACCTGGGCGGCGGCGACAGCGGCGTGATGCGCAGCGGGCGGAGCGGCCAGGTGGGCGCCAGCAGGCGGTCCAGCTGGCGCCGCGCGGCCTGCACGGTGTTGTGTATCACTGTGATACTACTGACCTGGGCGGCGGCGACAGCGGCGTGATGCGCAGCGGGCGGAGCGGCCAGGTGGGCGCCAGCAGGCGGTCCAGCTGGCGCCGCGCGGCCTGCACGGTGTTGTGTATCACTGTGATACTACTGACCTGGGCGGCGGCGACAGCGGCGTGATGCGCAGCGGGCGGAGCGGCCAGGTGGGCGCCAGCAGGCGGTCCAGCTGGCGCCGCGCGGCCTGCACGGTGTTGCGCATGAGCATGGCCACGGTCATGGGGCCCACGCCGCCCGGCACCGGGGTCACGTGCGACGCCACTGATATAGCTTCCTCATACGCGACGTCTCCCACCAGACGCTGACCGGACTTCTTTGAGGAATCTAGTAGTTAAATCCTTCGTTAACACTTCAGATCTCATAAGGCCCTAATATTTATACGGAAACATTTAGGTTGTTGAAATTATTAGTCACACAGTGATAAAGAACTAGAACATAATTAGGTAACCGTACCTAAACTAAAAATTCCTCTCGAACTATCAAAAAACAACTGTAACAACAAAAATACTCGAAAGAAAAACTCTTATCAGAAATAAACAATTTTCCGGTCGTATATTACATTCGGATAATTGGTCATTTCAGTGAAATGGTTTGATTGTAACGACCGAGCGCGTACTGCAGACGAACTGCCGCGGCCGCCAAATGTTTTGTTTCAGCGGCTGGTTCCGACTATTGTCAGCCTCAACACTTTAGTTGAACGTAAATATTTTAGTTCTAAGCAGTCATAATAGCCATTGTAATATTTATAAGGAGCTCACCAGTAATGGGGTTGATGCCGCAGTCGATAACGACCGCGCCCGGCTTGATCCAGGAGCCGCGGACCATCTCGCCTCTGCCGATGGCTACTACAAGGATGTCCGCTGTCTTCGTCTGTGACAAAGTGGAATAGGTTTAGTCAAAATGTTCTTGGTCATCATAATATGGACCGAAAGTCGTTTAACACAAAGTTTCTTTAGTAATGGCCAGGGGGAATGGACAGTATTTCGCAAAGATAACCATTTCCAGCACTTCGTGCCATCTTCATAAGGGCAACCTTGATTGCTTTTATGCTTATATGGCCTCAAAATTAAAGAAACTTGAAATAGTCTAGAGAATACGAATCTTCTAGACTCAACAAGCAACAAAGAGACCTGTTGAACTGTTTACTAGATGCGTCTTCAAATTATCCAGCTTTTAACAAGGCCTTTCAAATATTTTGAGTCTTAAAATTAAGATTAGAAAGACTACCATAACTTTAAAGAATCAAACAAAAATCTACAGCACCTGAAGCATTCAAGGTAAAAGACAACTCACAATTTCACTCAAGTTCTTCGTCTTGGAGTGGCAGACGGTGACAGTGGCATGCTCCCACTTCAGCAGCTCGGAGACCGGAGTACCCACGATACGGCTGCGACCCAACACGACCACATTCTTGCCGGCTATGGGCACGCCCGTGCGCTTGATGAGTTCCACACAGCCCGCTGGTGTGCAGGGGATAAAGCCGGATAGGTCGCCCACTGCCACGCGACCCTCGTTTATGGTGTTCAAACTGGTGGTATATAGGAATATTTGCTTAATATAACTTAAGGAGAAGAATTAAGAATGGAACAACATTAAGAATACTCGTAAGCCACAGACAGCAAAAAGCCACAGGGTGGACAGACGCCTGATGAAGACCACTCGTGCTGGATGCAAGTCGCTCCCAACCGGTCCTTATTGGAAATCTATAGGGGAGGCCTATGTTCAGCAGTGGAGTCCTAAGGCTGATATGATGTTGATGATGAACTTAAATCAAGTCAGAGAATTTCACTGAGTTTATAAAAACTTCATGCACATCAGAATTATAGGTCATAAGGTCTCAAAAGTTTTCAGAAAATATTTTTGTATGTGTATTTTGTAATACATATTTACCCGTCCACGTCCTTGTCCGGAGAAACAGCATCGGTGATCCTGTGTGCGTCGATGGGATGTTCAGAGTCTAGGGGCATCTGCACAATGATGCCATGTACGTATGGAGACTCGTTCAGGCTCGTGATCTGGGCCAGCAGCTATTTCAACAAAAATAAAATGATGGGTCAAGTTTTTACTTCGTCTGTCGTTCGCTTGCACACAATTTCTCTCGATGTATTAAACTGTGTGCTTGGAATAAACGGTGAAGTATACGGTGGAGGTTTGCCCCGTTTGAGCAGAGTACAGATATCTTCATAGATGCGACCGGCGGCAGATACTACCTCTCTCTTCCGGCCCTTGTCTAGTCCATGTACGGAGCGAGGGGGGTCATGGGAAGCTGAATGCTCTTTCTGCAAAGTAGTCACCTCCTTTCGCGAAGGAGGAGGCGGACCGCGTGAGGAAGAGAAGCGCGGAAGACTCCCTGGACATCGGGGATTGCGGGGCAATATGTTGCAACAGCAATGTGTCATAAAATAATTGAGAAATCTATATTGTGGTCAAGCCACCATCTTGATCTTGAAATATAATATTGTTACTGAAACCTGACTAGGAGAAAGTGAAAATACTCACTCATGCCCTATACACCTACAATACATTGACTCGATTCAGTATTATGTTTCTAAAAACAATGCCATTAGCTCGTGCCGCAGTGGTATTTAATTGTAGGTATAATAAGGGTACGGCGCAGACGCAGTGTTGATACCGCAGTTAGTATTCACTGGATCAAAAAAAAAAATTGTGGCAGACTGTGAATTCCACGTTGCCTGCGGTGCCGTTATGCAACTACCATTACTGAAATGCGAGTTGGCACCATACAATTTACATAATTATTGCATATAGAAAAACCGTTTGAAACTTGCTGTCTGCATACATATCGCCTTTTTGACCCTAGGTACATAATATATGATGAAATACCTGGTACCGTATGTCCAGAATTTAATAAATAACCTAACTACTAAAAATACAAAGACGTAGGCAACCACTTGCCTGACTACGAATAGAATAAATTAAATTCATTGAACAAATGAACAGTGGTGGCTCAGTGGTATAGGCCCCGACTTTCGAGCATTACTTTGTGTAATTTATTTCATCACCACTGCTCTCAAAACGGTGATCGAAAACATCGTGGGGAAACCAGCATGTCCTAGAACCATTAAATTCGAAGACATGTAACATCTACCAACCCGCACTGGGCCCGCGTGGTGGATATGGCCCACTCCCTCTCACAGAGAGGAGGCCTGTGTCCCAAAAGTGGGAACAATATAAGCTGATGATGATCCTAATTAATAATTCCCCTGGCTGGAGGCCTTAGAGTCATCTTTGGCAACCACAGGAAAGTCCAGTTAAGCAGCTCACAACCTCCTATAGTATGTCCTATAGATGCCAGTACGTACCTATCAAAAGAAAAAAATAATTCACGAAAAACTGCACAGCATTATCTGCGCACATAGTTATCTAAAATGGAAAGTGTTATTTGTGTACATAGATAATTAAAACTTGTTACGTAAAATAAAACGAGAATAATCATTTGTCATGTGATTTTATACGTCTGTTACATCATTCGAAGAAACAGTAAACAGTTAATATAAACTTTGTGATACGTCTTATCAAAGTGTCAGTAAGTTCAAGGTAGAACGGTGGACAATATGTATTGTGGCTTCTTACGTCTTTAGGGGATTCTATAGAATCTAAAATATAGCTTTGCCTTTCGACTTTACTTGCTGTTTCTCTTTTTGCGTCTCTTTAACTCTCGCCGAATGGTGAAACAGATCTCCTACTCATTATGTCGGCGGTATTGTAAGATTTGAAGCACGGATATGTTATTCCATGATCCGTGCAATAATCGCCGAGAACAGTTTGGAATGGCGCCGTTTTATAATGTCGGTAACAGTCATTGGCCTGTCGGAAGACGAAATAAATAGGTTCAAACGCAAAAAAGAAACTCAAACACAACTTGTAGTTTTGAAGTTTTGATATTACCGGGTTAAACAAATTCTTCAGCTTTATCCAGTCAGTGATTAACATACATAGACTGCATGCTCGACTGGTCAGTGTAAACCTGGCGATTGCGTCAAGCAGACCGACCACCTGAAGTATTTCGACTTCTCGAGTTCCATTGTGTGTGTGTGTATGTAGACTATAGTGAAGCAGTCAGTAGAGAGAGCTTCAAGCAATCCGGCCAGCCTTAAGTAGATTATACAGTTTCTCATAAATACAAGAGTAACGGAGTAATTGCACTGACAGACATTACGGTAATCCATTCCGGACAAAGACTAGTTGTGACCACCATACTTAGGCAGATATTTTATTTAAAAATTGTAAGTGTCAGGTTTCGCAACAGTTTATCCTATAGGGGTGGATACAATGATAAATTTTATTCGAACCATTCAATGCAACAGCTCTGAAAAAAGGCGCTTAATAAGAATTTTCAGTAATTTAGGAATTAAATCTTTTTTGTGGCAATGACAAAAAAGCATACGGCCCGCCTCGTGGACAGCGGTCATAGCCTACTATATACAAATGTACTCTATGGTACCCACTTTGACTAGCGTTATTTTATAGATAAATCAACAAGGAGGTGACAGCACGAATATTGCATTTTGCAGAACTTTTTCTTAACTGTAAGTACAGCATAGAATCAGCATAATACCAACCATTACAATAGGCGAGCCTATTCTCATACAACAGCCTAATGGTAAAAGTCGGTGAAGAAAAATATTGAGTCTAAAACTTTTTATTGAAACCTTTGGGCAGGAATGTTTTAGAACTGATGATTCATAAACGTGAAATGTAATCATAAAATGTCCTAGGTGCGCGATCAATAAAGGCTGATTCATCATGAACCTATAATGTTCCCACTGCTCTGGGGCAAAGGCCTCCTCTCTGAGAGGAAGTGAGCCATAATCCATCGCGAGGGCCTAGTGCGGGTTGGTAAATACCACATGCCTTTGAATTTTTGGTTCGAGGACATGACAGAACCTGGTAAAGTAAAAGCAACGACGATATAATACTAGACTCCGCATGCACGATCTAAGGAACAAAAACTATTCTGTCAACTCGCTGAGGTACTACGTAAGCGAGGGGGACGGGGTACTACGTTGTGATTGGCTAACTCAAGGTCTGTTCTGTCTCAACGTATGTTTACGGCGCACAGGAGTGGTCGAAATGAGACGGATATAAGACTTTTTTTTCTAATGTGTTGACAGACATCGGTCGCCTGTTATTAGGAGTCTAGTATTATATCGTCGTTGAGTAAAAGTAATAAAATAAAATTCTCACCTCAGTTTCCGTAATATCCCTGGGCAGCTGAATATGATCAGCTTTGATGCCAATATTCTCGGCAGCACGGAGCTTCATCCTGATGTAGACATTGGAATCCTCCCGACCTCCCACCTGCACGATGGCCAGGCGAGGTTCGAACTCCGCCCAGCGGGACCGGGCCTCCGACACTTGCGCGCGAAGATCATTCTCGATGGACCTGATGATGCAGAGGATACGTTAGTATTGGGAACCCTGAAGTAAGCACTAAGCTATTCAAATTCTACCGCTCCTACTGGCCCTTTCAATCCGATAGATACCCTTTTTTGGCTTGTGAAATCATCAAAAGACAGGCAACTCTGTCAGACATAAAAAAAAATTAGGCCCAAAATTAGCAGCCTACCCACAGCTTAAATCCGCCACTGAGTTGTCCAATCAAAGGTTACTAAAATTCAATGAGCGCATTGTCTAACTAATTTAAATACCTAGGTAATCTATTTCGTCAATTCGAAATCAATCCGAGAATTCATTTCAATGTTATCTACCTATCCCTCTTAATTAATAAAATGAAGTTCAAGAGTCTTCAGCGGTAATAAATTGAATGCTGACGACACGGCTGGCGCAGTGGCTGAGCGATCGACTGCCGTGCAATGTGTCGCGGGTTCAATCCCTCCATCTGCAAGTATTTGTTCCAGGTCTAGGTGTTTGTGTACGTGCGTTTCTATGTTTGATAACGCACGTCTATGATGCTAGAGAAATACCTAGTGTGGGACAGAAATTCTTTAAAAAAAAATCTACAACATGTAACGTTAATAGCGCAAAACCACTCGTGGGGTAACTCAGCCCATGTTACTGAACAATGTTTGTTGTAAGACTTTTGGAAATTCGCAAAAAAAAAATTGCTTTTTCGTACAAAATGAGAAATTGATCGGGCCCATCAGTATGAAAAATAATTTTTTGTTCAGTAACATGGGCTGAGTAACCCCACGAGAGGTTTTGCGCTATTAACGTTACACGCAAGTGCGGTCCGAAGGGGGGGGGGGGGGTCACAGGGGACATGACCCCCCCAAAATCTAAGGTCATATTGAAAAATCTCAAAAACATGCCAAATAATAAATAGTACATTACTGCCGCGGCCTATAATGGCTGCGCGAGGACAGCAAGGGCTGCAATGATGGCCAAGCTGGAAGGCCTAGAGCGTAGCTAGGCTATAGCTCGAGGCAATCATAGCGTGACCAGCGAAGTAGACATAGTGGGCCAAGGCTTGTATAGTGCTTTACTCAAAAATGCAAGTACCTAACCTACATAAAACCGACAAGTGATTTAAATAAAATATATATTAATTAACTAGAAATTTAATTTAAATAACAATTATGAAAAATACAGTAACTAAAATTCAACACCGACTTTCCTGGTTTCATATTACTTACCTACTAATAGTTTGCGATAATTTTAATGCGATGTTTGACTGCTATATTTTCTTCATTTAATACTTCATTAACTTAAAGCAAAAAAGGCACTAAATAAAAATAAAAAATTCGCTGAACCGCGCTTTTGTTCCTTCTTCGTATTTTTTTTTAAATAATATTGAATACAATCTTTTTGTGTCTACCTCTTTATATACAAACAGCTGTGTTTTAAATAAAATCTTTTTGCATTTGTTTTTTTAAAACGTTGAAACGTCAAAATAGCGGCCGGCAATGTTTTTGCCGGCCTGGTAGAGCGGCCAGCAAAAACATTGCTGGCCGCTACTTGAAACAGACCGGCAAAGTCTACTTTGCTCAAACAAGATTGTCAAAATAATGACCACATTACATGTATTTTTGAGTAAAGGAAATTTCTAACTATCCCCTAACGACGATAAATTTATAGTTTGCTGACATCTTGTGCAATAATTATGTCTTGTGAAATACTTAATGTTTATTTTATTTCAGATACCTATTTTTTACTATTGTACAGAGTGACCCCCCCCCCAAAATTTCAGGCTGCGACCGCGCCTGGTTACACGTTGTATAAAGCACTTGATTAAGAAATCAAGTAAACTATTTATTAATTTAGGTATCACCTACCCGACCACGACAGAGCCAAAAGGAAATATAGTCTGTTTAAATCTAAATTGAACGAAAAAAGGTTCACTATCGAATGTACTCCAAATCTAAGCCCTACACAATAAAACGCTGAAATCATGCATGAAAATGGATGATCGTTTCAAAAATGAACAAAAAATTAGATTAAAACTATACCCAGCCACTTCAGTTCCCGAAATTGGTTTTGCGACCATGATTTGAGTATACAGACCGTATTCCACTTCGGTCTTTAATAGACTGGCTCCCGAACAGAGAGACAATTATCATGATATGCAGCTAACCCCAGGAGATAACCTCAAGACACGACATAGGCAACGTCTTCCACAAAACAAAATCTGGTTTACGTCAAAATTTTTAACAAATCCAGCTAAATCTAGTTTTTAACCTGGGTTAATAACCGGTTTTGTTTAACATTTGGAATTGCTTTAAGATTAGGAAAAATTACGATAAATTAACGAAGTCAGAACTTATCTATTTATCGTGTTATTTTTTTCAAAATTGTCAAATGTGTCCTCCCACACAGGGCAGGGCGGGAGGGACTGTCAGACTTGTACTGACTCAAATCCACGGTGTCCTTCATTAGCCTTTTACGTTCCGGGGTCACGGTAATGAGATAAGTCCCGCGACCCCGGCGGGCTTTGGCCCTCTAGAGGCCCCCCCCGTCATCTTGCTGACGCTCTTTATCGTGTTAAATGTAAAAACGCAAACAAATTATCGCGACGATTTTATTGATGTCAAATGATTGCGTGTAGTACCGTAATAATCTAGCTAGACAGTCAGTAGGACACCAATACATTATACCTGGTATTAAATTAATACGTTCCTATCTATGGGATAAATAAGTACCGTACCGTCGCATTGCAAGAAGCTAAACGTGACATGCAATTGTAAGCAAAATTATACTTAGTCCCATACCTCAAAGTCGCTTTGGAAAATTGTCTAACAACTTGTACGAAGGGCCACTTTTTTAGCAAAAACATAATAACTTAAATACTTTAGTTTTACTTATACATTTATTATTTCTAGCTGTATACCGGCCTACTTCAAATAACTCAATGATAGATAAGTTAGCGAAATTATATTATTAACGTTAAAATTATAACCAAATACTTAAGAAAAAATGCGTTAGATAACTATCACTATTGTACATTACAATAACTATCACTGTTAGATAAATATAACTATTAATTGATTACCACTATTTATTGGAACAAACACATTGTTTATGTTTTAATGACTGTGGTGGGCACGTCATATGCGAGTTTAAGATAAGAAATAAATATGACAAACGATTTCATTTGCAAGAACAACAAATTGTTATGTTAGAATTACAACAGAGATGAATTGGGATACTTTAACGCTCATTAATTAAAACGAATCTATTAATGCCTTATTTTTTTAATTCAGTATAAAACTTGAGGCTAAGTAATTTCCCAGTCAGGGCGCGGCGGAAGGGACTGTCAGACTCGTACTGACTAAAATCCACGGTGATCCTTCAATAGCCCATTACGATCCAGGGTTCCGGTTACCTGTAAAGACAGTCCCCTGAATCATGGATGCATTTACAAACATTTAAACATACACAAACAGGCAGACCCGGAACAACCTGTACCTAGGTAATACAAATGTTTGTTCCGGGCGGGAATCGAATCCTGCCACGCAGCGCACCAGTCGATTGCTCTGCCAATGCGAACAAAACCTAAAAACTTGGTTTGGCCATGTGAGCCCTAATATCAACCTCTAAGTCAAAGGTTACACGCTCAGTCTGACGTCAGTCTGGTCCATCAGTCTGCTCAGAATGACGGGAGAATTATCGTCTAACCGGTTGACTGACGGACTGATGGTCCAGAATGACAAAAATTAATCGTATTTTTCATCCATCATTCTGGCATCAGTCTTAGCCGGACCAGACTGATGGACTGAACTGACGCCAGACTGAGCGTGTAACCGTTGACTAAGAACTTTATTGGGTTCTAGGAAGATAATTATATTTACTTCTTAATCTGGTACTTTCTGTGGGATAATTACCAACTATGTTGAAGTCGGCTTCCAGTCGAACCGGATGCAGTAAGAAATCAGTTTTTACATAGAGCTACACCATTTGTTTTAATTAGTCATGCAAGCCATAGGGCAGAGGTCACCAATTAGTTTCTTTCGGGGTCCGTTTTAAGACATGAAATGACTATCGCGATCCGCAGAACATTTTATAGAAAAAAAAATGTTTAGGTAACAAATGTATTACCTACGGAATATATAGGGTGACTGGCAATTAGTGTACGATACTTAAACACGTGATTGTGCTCATGATAACAAACAATTTTTATTATGGGAGCAAAGCCAAAATCGTGAAAAAAAAATACTTATCAGCTGTTCACTACATTTATGTTTGTCTACATACATGTACTGAACAGCTGATTTTTTTTTTCGCGATTTAAGGTTTGTTCCCATCATAAAAGTTGTTCGTTATCGTGAGCACAATCACGTGTTTAAGTATAGTACACTAATTACCAGTCATCCTATATACAATTATAACAAAAGTATTTTTTCATATTTCCATGAGAAAAAGTGTTATAGAAACTTCCGCATGTCTGTGTTTTAAACTGTGTTTTCTTGGAAATTGATCGTACTCTGTTGTGCAAGTCGCTGTGTTCTCGCGATCCACACAAAATGGATGGGGATCGCAATCCGCCATTTTTGACCCCTGCTATAGGGCATTGGGGTGGCCTATGTTCAGCAGTGGGCGTCCTACGGCTGATCGAGTACGATGATGAATTAAGCTATAGAGATCACTGATCTCTGACATACGAGCTAATTTTCTTACTATGCTAAATTGAATTTTCTGTTTTTATTTATTTGTTTAGCTTTAGAGTAACCAGCATTTGAATACACCATTACAATAAATTACCCGGCACAAGAACTTGTAGTTAGACAAACATATGTTCCGAGCGGGGATCGAACCCACGACATGCTACTCATTCACTGCGCTAATCATGTCGTCACAATTATTTTATACAAGTCTAGGTTTGTATGTCCTTGGCGCCGTATTGCGACAAAAATTACGTTTAATTGTGTGAAAATTAAATTTCAGTAATTTTTATATCGTTATAAACAAATACCTAAATATTCATTTAGTTGTCCATAGCAGTACACAAAGTTACAAAAAAAAACAAATAAGTTAGATAATTGAAAAAGATAAGCCAAAATAAGATTGTAATAATTTGAATCAAATTATTGAAGCAATATTATTTTAAAAAGTTATCATAATTATATAAAGCAATCTAGTTATATCTAAGGATATAAGGTATGCAATATGGCGCCAAGGTCATCCTATTCTCAATTGAAATGCTTTGTAAAAACTACTATATTTAGAAAAGTAAGACAATGTAGTAAGCACCTACTTTAATACAATAGTTCCAATAAATTACATAAAATGCATAAGTTTAAAGGTATGACTAATTTACAGAAACACATTAGAATTGAATATATTTTACAATAGGTAATACAAAAATGAGGTTTTATAATGATAGCGGGAAGTAAATACGCAAAACTAATTTTATTCTAGTGCTTTGTCAATAATGACATGAGCAAATTAAACGTTATCAGCCTAAAACCATCCGAGGTACAATAACGCAGAACAATCTAACACGACACTCTCGGAATAATAATGAGAAAAGTATCATATGATAATAAGTTTAGAATTTAAAATTACATAACAGTAGTGGTTACATGCATTACTTCATCTGTAGTCAGTTGATTCTTACGTATCGCTGTTAATTTTTGTATACCAGTTTAATCCATAATTCGATATACCTAATACCCATAATATTAAATCGTAAAAAGTCGAATCACGTATCTATTGAGATATTATTCAATTACTTACAAATTATTAAAATTTAAAATCGCTAAAACCCAGCTCAACATGTAAGTACCATTTATGCATTTATGTTGAAGTTACCGTGGCCCTGAAACTCAAAGGGCAACGGAACGAAACAGGGTAGACTTTTAGTTTAGGCCGGCCGGTAGGACTCATTTGATGATTTTACGAAAAATAAATGCTACTTTATCCAAATCAATTTGTTAATGTAATTATTTCATTTATATCAATATAAAACCAAGGTAATAAACTAAAAACAACAAAATAATTGTAACAAAAACTTACTTAAACATGAACTTCGAACTACTTTAATTAGTAAGAATACAATTTACCATAAACAAATATTTGTAGGTACTTACTCAAGAACTGGTTCAATACTACCCTGCGGATGCCACATGATTGCACTTTCAAATTATATAAGTTAAAAAAAAAACACTTAGAACATTATTTGAAATTCGAACGCGATGCACACTGCCGCTGTTGACCGGCGTTGGAGACAAAATACAAGCATGGATAAATAAAGTACGTCAAGTTAGACAACCTGTCCGGCAGGTATTCACGACGTCGAGTAAGGTAACATAATGGCCTGTATCGTTTTTTTTCTTTTAGGCCCGTGTAAAAAAGTAAGTATTTATTTTCAAGTAGTATTTTATAATTATAGAACAAGTATTTCACTTCAAATACATAATTGCGACCTTGAATTTAATGCGGCGTATTGTCACCGGTGTTTTTCGCGTATGTAAATAAGTGTCATACATAACTTGTTGGCGCGAACACGTGCTAATGAAGTGCAATTTTTGGTGATATGTGCTAATAAATTCAGATTGTAGTATCTGAGAGATAAGATCTGAGAGATTTTGTGAAATATGAGGATTTATGAAAAAAAGGAGCAATTATTCAAAAGGACGCAAAATTTTATAAATAAACAACAATTGCTGTTCGTTAGTCTCGCAAAAACTCGAGAACGGCTGGACCGCTTTGGCTAATTTTGGTTTTGATTTATTATCGCAAGTCCAGGGAAGGTTTAAAAGGCGTTTAAAAGGCGGTACGAAGATTGCCGGGTCAGCTAATTATATAAATAAAACTCAGTTTTTATTAATTTATTCCGTCATATATTTTTTTCTTAAACAACTGAACACACATTCATGATCACGACTATTTGACATGTCGACGATCATCTACAACATGAATAAAGTGATCTTTTATTTACTTAACTATTTCAATAAACTCTGTATTCAAATACAATATCTTAGGCTGAGCTTCACGCGTTTTTCATAACGCAATGTATCTCAGTTTTAATTAGATCATGTTGATTTTGGAAAGTTACATTTCTGAGAGAAAAAAAATTGACCATTTAATCACAAATCAGTACATACTTAATTAGGGTCGCAAACCTTAGTTTTAAGCCTTATAAACGGACTATTCGAGCAGTTAGCCAGTAAATGCTTCAAGCAGTCCTCGTATGGCAAATAACAACGAAGTAGATTTAACAAAAGGATACTAAGTTTTACATAAGTATTAATATCACAATCTTTATATTATCATCAAACGTTGACATATTAAGTATAAATAAAAAACCCAAACCAAACAGACTCATCGGCTCAAAAATGTCACCAAAATTATTGCGCACAATTTTGAATTGTGCATACATGTCAAATTAGTATCTCGTCGTCGCCTATATAATTAGGAACAAATCACGTGTTTTGCTCTCGCATTTAAAAAACTACTTTGTGTAATTCGTGTAAGTTCGATTTTGAGTTGTTTTTTTTTTTGTATTTTAACTATTACGAAACTTTCTGATGTGAGATTTGCAAGGATTTAAGTAAATAGGGTTTTCTATATACAACAAAAAAAAACTAAAAGTAATCTTCTAAAACGTCAATTACGGCCTAGGGCGCATCCAATGGAATGCAAAAAAATAATTTAGAACTATGGAAGTTACTTTAAAGCACATTAATTACATTTTAAATTTATTTCGCTTTTTATCAAAAATACTGATACGTATTTTTCTATTCTAATCTCACAGCAATTTTAACAGGTAGCTAGCCCAATATTTTACAGCGATTTTAACTTACTTTAGATACGTCCATGAGTCGAAATAATAATCAAAATGGCGTTGACTTAAAAGAACTAAATCTATTTGGCACCCAAATAGAAAATTATAACTGAAGTCGGAGTTTAATTTTTAATGATGTTCAGAATTATTATAGATTCTTCTTTTGGAAGAAACAGTCTTTTAGAGTATTTTCTGCATTCGCTTTCGAGCAAATGCAATGAAAAAAAAAAACGTAAAACTAGAATATCAAAGTAAAGAGCTTATAACTAACGGTCAGTTCACACCAAGACGCGACGCGGCGCGACGTGACGCAACGATACTGCAAAATGTATATCTTTTTGTGTAGTAAATAAAGTTAGATTTTGAGTAGCTATTAAAATGCAGCGCGGGCCCTCGCTGCGCCGCGAAAACGAATCTTTTCGTATAGAAAATAGAGTTAAATTTTGAGTGGCTCTATTGAAATGTGCGCGCAGCGGCACGTCTCGGTCTGAGCTGACCCTAAGGGTGCTTTTATATAGAAACAGGGTGTCTGTACAGATAGGTAGGCTCGGTACTGATCAATGCAGGCAAAATAGACTATACTATCTTATGCCTTCACACATAATAATCAGGTCAAGACTTAGCATATTTTGCGGTTTCCCTGACCTATCTGTACCGAAATTCCGTTTTCTCTATAAAAGAATAATTAACACAATAACAACGGAGTCGTGCAAGACTACAATTTGTTTGGACTAGGCTAAAACTAACAAGAAATAAAAAAAAAAAAATGATTCGTACGAAAGTCAGATCAACAAACTTAAAACTAATTAAAATAATAAGAGCGCATTCCTAGACTTCTAAAATCGAATATGCTTTTGTAATTGGTGAATTAGAGAAATAGTACTGGCGCTAAATACTGCACATCGAACTTTAGAAAGAGACAGAAACAATCGGCAGTTTCCGTAACGTAGAGCGTCATCTCTGTCATACACAATCTATGTGGCGTTTGTCACTAGTTCGTCGTTCGGTGTAGTTGGTTAATGCTTCGTGCGACCGAGACAACACTACGAAGCCGAAACTAGCCGGTATTCTCTTTCTAAAGGTCGATGTGCAATATTTACAGAGTTTAGAGCTAAAACAATCCAGTTCTGTTCTATTCGATTTTGCAGTCCAGGAGTGTAATAACAAAAGAGGTAACTTATGACTGTAGGGAGCGGAAATCGTCTTCTTTCTCACGATGCGCGTTGGAGTACAGATGTATGCGCATTGCGTGTAGAGGCATCGGCTTTGTGCCGCAGAGTTTGCAAGTCAGCTCTGCACTCGAAGATACTGGTGTCCTGTTGATATATAAAATCGTTAAATAAATGGGACTACTTTCGTGTCTGTTTCATCTGTCTAGCTTTTTTCAATGGGGACGGCAACTGGAGAACTAATGGCGCTAGTATAGCTTGTTCCAAGCATTGTCATTGGTTCAAATCTTATAGGTACTTCAAAATAGTAATACCTCATTGGTCGGATTAGGACTTAGCTATGGTGGCGCCATCTGCAATTAGCTTTGACCGGCTTTCCCCATTATGTTGGGGCATCTAGTTGCTGAGAATAAGGTCGAAATTCCAACATACTAACACTTTTTTTGAATATTTCTGTTGAGTCATTAAACACTTTCATGACCCCTGTACTATGCATTTGGACTAAGAATATAATGCCTTTGATGCCATAAGGCATAATGTGACTTCATGTACCATTTTCCAAAACTTACACTCTCTCATATGAATATAAAATTAATAAAGTTAAAAATGTTTGTATAAAAATACTCTAGGTGTTATTTTATAACGTAAATTGTCGTCACAATATGGCGCCAAGGTTATCATATTCTTACTTCAAACGCATAGTACCATCATCATCATCTTCCTTACTTGGGGACGGCGCAACACGTTTTCTTCTTCCATTCTCCCCTATCAGACGTTACATCATTATTCACTCCTTTTTAATTTATAGTTTTTTTTTTTAAACGCATAGTCCCATTTAAGGCATTTATTCAGCACATTGTTCTTAGTGTATTAGATTGAGCTCTACAAAAAAGTCGTTTCTCAGAAATCTTACTTGACAGCTTTGAGAAAATATTTAATTACGTCTTTGATAACATTATTTTTATCTTAAATAGAGAAGCCTATTGCATATCTGTGTCTTTTTTTCTTGTCGCATTATTGACATGGTTATGCTAATGTAGTCACGTCTGTGCATGTATTGGCTATTATTATACTCAATAATACTAAATAGAAAATGTATTTTGTCAACAATTTAACAAGTTAAATACATAGTTTGGACGATTCTTGCTGTATCATTATAACAAGAATACAGTGGCGCTAGCACAAGTGTGATGTGAACGCCAAGTAAATGCGTCGATTTTTTTTTATCGATTGGAATAGCGAAAACCAAATTAGTATTCTCCAAAGATCTATACTGTTACATAAACTAATAAAAACAATAAGAACACAGTACTGTAAAAGCTTCGGATAATTCTGGTAGATGGCGCTGACCAGTATAGAATATTAAAGAAAGAGCAAAAAGATTTCGCCCAACGTTCGGCTCCAACCCTCGACCCTGAGATTAAGAGTCTCATGTTTATATTTTATATTCTGTATTTCGATTTGAGACCACTCTTTTGACAAGTATTATAAAATAAAGTCCACCTAGAATTCATGCCATAAGAAGTACTAGCATATCTAGTACTTTCTTTTAGTTGCCACACTTTCAACCAACGGGAATAAACATGTTTATCGTGAGCCCCACTCACGATAAACATGTTTATTAATTTAAAAATTCATGATTTTACAATCATGAATTTTTTTTTCTCCTTCGTCGCTAGTGGGTACAATCAGGACTTTTTTACCGATCGTCGCCAGTGATAACAAATGGGAATAGACGAAATAAACCCGTTACATTGAGTAATATTAAATGCCAATATCTTAAAATTTAAAACCGATGAATTTACTTTAGATTTACGTCGCGTACTTGTGCTAGCGTGTCTGCTCGCGTGATGTTACGAATTTAAAATAACAAAAATGAGTGGTGCTATTATGTAATTACATTACACACTCGTATCGTAATCTGTCATTAAGTATAATGAGTTCTAAATTGCTCTTATTAGTAAATTATACGTCAACTAACATAGCGTGCGTTATTTTTTCGGTTGTTTTTTTTTAGCGTGGTAAAATCAGCAAATGAGTCCTCCCACCTCGGGCAGGGCGGAAGGGACTGTCAGACTCGTACTGACTAAAATCCACGGTGTCCTTCAATAGTCCTTTATGTTCCGGGGTCACGGTAATGAGATAAGTCCCGCGACCCCAGCAGAAATTTCAGTTTGAATAATGATGTATGTTATAATACTGCTGTTTATTTATTCAATCCTAATCGTATTCTGAAGAACATTTAGAAATGGTCGTTTTTCAGTCCTCGCAGTTGATTCCAATAGATAGTAGCTATAGACGCAGTCCATCCGACTTCAGGAAGAGAGCACGAAACCAATCCAATTGCAGAAAGGCGTGAGACAGGGAGACGTTATTTCTCCAAAACTGTTCACGAACGCGTTGGAGGACGTTTTCAAGCTTTTGGAATGGAACGGACTCGGCATCAACATCAATGGCGAATACATCACTCACCTTCGTTTTGCCGATGATATAGTCATCATGGCAGAATCGTTGGAGCACCTCAATGCTATGCTCAGCGACCTCAGTATCGTTTCCCAACGGGTCGGCCTTAAAATGAACATGGACAAGACGAAAGTCATGTCGAATGTCCATGTGGCACCCGTACCGGTTGTTGTTGGGAACGATACTCTCGAAGTTGTAGACCATTATACTTACCTTGGACAGATTGTTCAGTTAGGTAGGTCCAACTTCGAGAAAGAGGTCGCCCGAAGAATCCAACTCGGATGGGCAGCGTTTGGGAAGCTACGTGATATCTTCTCATCGAGAATCCCACAGTGTCTCAAGACAAGGGTGTTTAACCAGTGTGTGTTGCCAGTGATGATTTATGGCTCTGAAACGTGGTCTTTGACTGCTGGCCTTTTAGAGAGACTGAGAGTCACTCAACGAGCAATGGAAAGAGCTATGCTCGGAGTTTCTTTGCGGGATAAAATCCGGAACATGGATATTCGGCGAAGAACCAGAGTCACCGACATAGCCCATAAAATTTGCAAGTTGAAGTGGCAATGGGCAGGCCACATCGCTCGTAGAACTGACAACCGATGGGGAAGAAAAGTTCTCGAGTGGCGACCACGGACCGGAAGGCGCAGCGTAGGCAGGCCTCCCACTAGGTGGACCGACGACATCGTGAGGGTCGCGGGCAACGGATGGATGCAAGTGGCGAATTGTCGTTCGGCGTGGCGGTCTAAGGGGGAGGCCTATGTTCAGCAGTGGACGTCTTCCGGCTGATGATGATGATGATGATGATGATAGACGCAGTAGATATTTTAGGTCTGAAGTGTGTGCAAAGATGCACTATTTCTCTTTCATAGCTTTTATGATCCGATGAGATCACAAACTGTAGAGATCAGGAGTAGGAACATCGGCTTATCATGTATAATTATGACACTCATGTGACTAAGAGAGTGGTGAGTATGAATGTTGATGGATGGGGAGGAAGAGGAAGGCCAAAGAAAAGATGGAAGGATTGTCTAAGGAATGATATGAAAGAAAAGGAGTAAATGATACTGTGACGTCTGATAGGGGAGAATGGAAGAAAAAAAAAAAACTTGAGAGGTGTCAAGGGACAACCGGATGGAACGAAGTTACTGTATACACTCAACAAAAATAATCGTCGCGACTCCACTCCAGTCCAGTCCAGTCCGGTCCGGTCCGGTCCGGTCCAGTCCAGTCCAGTCCGGTCCGGTCCGCGTCGCGACTCCACTCCAGTCCAGTCCAGTCTGGTCCGGTCCAGTCCAGTCCAGTCCGGTCCAGTCCGGTCCGGTCCAGTACAGTCCGGTCCGGTCCGGTCCGGTCCGGTCCGGTCCTGTCCGGTCCGGTCCGGTCCAGTCCAGTCCAGTCCAGTCCAGTCCAGTCCAGTCCATTCCATTCCATGGTAATAAACACATTACCCTCCTTTGCGTCGCGCAGTCGGATAAAAGTGTCGTGACAACTTTTCGTAAGAATTTTTTCCAGCCCCCTTTCACAACGCGCGATAAGGAACTTCGTTCCAAAAAACTCTAAATAATGTGATCAGGGCAGGAAGATATGATCTACACCAGTCCTATTGGATTTGATATAAAACCTAAACCCCTTATTAGTACGAGAAGTAAAGTTACGCCTAGGTTAATTCTTAAAAAATCGGTTATCTGTAAAGTCGGTTTATTGACGATAGTTGAACGTGACAACGTCATAAGAAAATACTGCACTTACGTTGCTATAAACAAATAATTGACACGCCGTTGCTATGGAACGCTACAGAGCGAGGTAACGCCGCATGACGTCATCTTTTTTCGTGCGTGCAGCCGGCCATCGAATTAGAAGACGTTATCACGTCAAAATGTATGGTTAGTCCGAAGATTATCCTGGTTGTAACTTTAGTCCACGTTTATTAATAAGGGGGATAGAGATTATAATATGAGGACTAGTAGTGCTGCAACAGCACTGCGGAGTACAACTGCAGAGTTTGGAATAAGGCAGATTCAACATGTGGCCTATTATGACTTCTTAAAGCGGGAGTAGTTTCACTGTAGGAAAGAGACAGAGCTATACAGGTCGTCTAGCGCCATCTCTTTCCTACATCATAATAGGTCACCAGGATTGCACTACAAAATATTTATTACATAGGTTAATGTTTCTCCAGACCTCTTCCTCGCTCCGCTCCTATGGACAGACAGCCTTATACCTTTAAACAAAATCCGTCTCCTTACCTGCCAACAAGCAGCTTAAGCTGATCATTCTCCCTCTTCAGCTCCAGCAGTGCATCCCTACATATGGGGTACAGTTCCTGCGGCGCGTGCAGCGGGTACATGACGGCTCGCTCCGACATGTCCGGGACTGAGATCTCTAGCAGCTCATGATCGGGCACCGAGCGCCATTCCCACGCACGAGCCACGAACTCCGGTTGACGGTGTGTACGACGCTTCATGAGGAGGCTAGAACAAAGATAGTGATGTCGTCATATTTTATCGTCGTAGCGTTTAATAATGAAACTTGGGAGTCTAAGTGGATGCATCTGAGTATCAGTATTTTCCACTGCCTATGTCTTCCACAATCTAGTTACAGCAAGGCCCCGTTAGAGCGTTGTGTTACAATGCGTCATAGCAACAGATCAAAGCATTTTATGCTACAACTGCGTTGCGTCGACACACGATGTCGCAACGCAAGAGGGTAATCAAACCGTCGCAACCTTGCAATGTCCGTTGTCGCACCACTATCAAAGCTGCGACAACGCAACGTATTCATGGAGCCTCAGTCTCGCTGGGTAAAATAATATTAAATGACAATGCCAGATCCTGCCCCACCTTTCAGCCCAAGATACAGGAAATATAAACTAATGAAAAATATTAAATGAAAATAAGACCCCTGATTACATAACTGTTATTCTGCAAAAGATGCTTTTAAAAAGTTAGTGATAAAAGGATTTCGAAAACCCAAAAACCATTTCCTGTTTTCATCGCGGCCATGTGCGTTACGCATTAAGCATACCTACACGCAGAGAAAATGACAAATGACACCTTTTAATGTGTTATTGTTCGGATTTAAATATGCAATATTCAGTTTTAATAAAACATTATTTTCAATAAGTGTGTTTAACGAAAATAATGTTTTTTTTTTATATAAATCACATTATGGATATAAACTCACTAAAAATATTTCACATTTGAGCATGAATGATTAGGTACAACGAAACGTCATTGACGCGGAAATACCTAATCAAAACATAGCCCTATCATAAAATCTGGACTGAGCACTTCAAGTTACCTAGTACCCAAAAATGAACCGTAATCGCCACCGTTTAGGTTTTTTTTGATTTGCTATAATTAGCATGACGAAAGAGAAGAGCAACTTGGATGGCGCTTGTCCCTTTCCTCCTATTCCCAGAAAGTAGTATGGATAGAAACAGTAAAATATAACTCTTACTTGCTAACCTTATTTACTTTTTCGGCTTTAAAATTGCTTTCAGGTTTATTTTTCAATATTTTTTTTTTTATTCGGGCTATTGTCGCCAATATCCCTGATATTGTTGTGATAGACAGATCGGTGCGCCCGCCGCGTAATGATAAATAATCGATGATACCATCTCGCATGACGAGAACCTTCTGAACTGAAAGCTGAGAAATATAAATAAATGTAATATCTCAACTTGGCACGCGTGGTTGTCGGAGTAGGAATGTGAGCTCGGCTATCATTGTGCCGATTTATCGTTACAGCCAATGGCCTGATGGCAAAGGGCCTCGACGAATACCTTTCGAGGCTCTCTCTAGGTAGTTGGATCAAGGGCCTGATTTTGAAGGCAGTGTTCCTAAATACGGCCCGCATTGTGAGGAGGTTCCTGTTTCTGTAGCCCTAACCACCGGTAGTTTGGACCCCGCTCCCACACCGGCGGACTACTGTTTTTATGTTTATAAATGTTTTTTTTTATAATACGTAATAAATAACATGTATTTTGGTTACCTACCCTATTCATCATCATCATCATATCAGCCGTAAGACGTCCACTGCTGAACATAGGCCTCCTTTGGACTTGTAGTAGGACCGGTTGTAAGCGGCCTGCATCCAGCGTGATCCTGTGGCCTTCATAAGATCGTCTGCCCACCTTGTGGGTGGAAGTCCTACGCTGCGCTTGCCGGTGCGTGGTCTCCATTCGAGAACCTTACGGCCCCATCGGCCATCAGTTCTGCGAGCTATATGGCCTGCCCACTGCCATTTCAACTTGCTAATTCGTTGGGCTATGTCGGTTACTTTGGTTTGTCTACGAATCTCCTCATTTCTGAGTCGATCGCGCAAAGAGACTCCGAGCATAGCCCTCTCCATAGCTCGTTGACTTACTGAGCTTACTAATGAGGCCCATAGTAAAGGACCACGTTTCGGCGCCATACGTCATCACTGGTAACACACATTGGTCGAAAACTTTCGACTTGAGGCACTGAGGTATATTGGTCGAGACCTACCCTATTAGAAAGAGACAACTGGCCCCATCGGAGCTATCTCTCTCAGCACGTTTTTACGGCATGAGTGCTCAGTCCATTTCGTATATTGTTTGTGTATATCCTTGTGTCAAAATGTCACAACTGGCATTATTGACAAAGTCATTTGAGTTTTGGATGGCTATTGTGTTTGTTTATTACAAATTATAAATGTGTTTGAATTATCTTACAGCTTCCACCAACATCTGTAATCCGTCAAGATTGTTAGTATTGTATTGTGTGTGCTTTGTGGCTAGACCAGCATTGTGAAAATAGGGACGTAACGTTAACGTATGCTCGACATAGGTATCTAACCTAAATGTGATATTTTATCCAATAAAACAGAAACTGCACTTATAAAGACATTTAATCATAATTTTAGTTATCACTGATAAAGGACAAATAGAATGCTACATTTGGTATAGTTGGAAACCAACTTTTATTTGGTGGGTCATAGCTCTAAGTAGCAACTGGCATTGTCTTTTGTTGCTTCTGACTAGATATGACTGTACTGTCAAGAAGTGGATGACAGCCGGGATAATCAGCTAAATGAGTTTCCCAAAACACGGAGCGCTTTCAAATGGGTTTAATGGGTATAACCTGGTTCATTGAAGAAAGGATTCTTAAATGGCGGCGCTTATCGTGTTTTCTCGCTCGCACACTAGTGCCGTCTATACTCACTCCCGCGAGTAGCGTAAGCAGAAAAAAAATTAGTCTTGATGTCTTGACGCGCTCAGTGATCTTTTTTAAGAATATTTACTGTTTTTATTATTTTTAATTTGAAAAAAATCTTTAATTTGAACTCTTTTATGCTGACTGTAGTATCTGTCAACGCAAGTACAAGCCGCCATTTTAGAATCCTTTCTTCAATGCTTCGGCTTATAGTTCTAAGAGATTTGGAATTATGCAGCAGTTCGTTAGCCACAATAAAACCACTATAAAATCATAACATTCAATAAGTCTGGCGACACTTACATCGCCAGACTTGACAGTCTGCTCAGCAAAAAGCTCGCCAGAACGTTCGTTAGAATGATCACTGAAACGCAAAGAATGCTCAAGTTTATCAAGAGCTTTAAGGCCACAGGTTGCTATTTATTTTTAATAAGGAACAAATCAAACTAATGTACGTACTCCATAAGATCCTTCCGTATGAGGCGCGGCACCTGCGGTCGGATGTCGTCGTCAGACGTGGGCTGGTCCTGTCCCTCGCCGCAGTACATCATGTAATCCATCAGGTGCCGGATGTGGTTGATCTGATAAAACGATATTTTGTTATAATATTGTTCAGTCATCGGCTCAAAGGAGCAAGCGCGAGTAGTTTGCTGGGGATCTGAAATTACCACTTTAGCAGCTTTGCAATGGAATAGAATATTCCATGTTACGATTTGTATCAAAAATTTCAGACATAACACGTATATTCTATTCTATGCTCAAGAAATAGATGGAAGAGACTGATAAAGAAAAATTTTAGCAACATTGATATTGGCAACATTTATAAAGTGGGTACTTAAGACCCGCTGGTCAATCGCGGTGTTAGTCCAGGTAGTACCTCTCTAGACTGGAGTTCCAAACACAATAACAGATAACTCACAAGTCCGATATCTTCGACGGTGAGATCAGCGTCGATCTCGACGAGTAGATCATGTTCGGGCAGGTATGGCTGTCCACCTTCCATGCTGCCCAGTCCACACAGCGCACTCACGTAGCGGGAGCCTGTCGTGTTGCGACGGAGCTCCGCGCTGGGGGAGTTAGGGGAAATTAGATTCTATTTCTAGTATGTAAATGTTTATTTTGGAGTAACAAGGAGCTAGTCATGCAAGGCCAAATTAGTTTTAAGGAAAATAGAATTGAATTTCAATGTGTTTCCATCAGATTGAGAAAGTATTAAAAGAAATGGGCAGTTAAAGGTCAAGTCTCACCGAGACGCGAAGCTGCGCGCATATTTCAATAGAGCTACTCAAAATGTAACTCTATTTACTACACGAAAAGATATACATTTCGACGTAACGCGGCGCCACGCTGCGTTTTAGTAGCGACTCAAAATCTAACTTTATTTACTACACGAAAAGATACACATTAGCCAGTATCATTGCGTCACGTCGTGGCCCGTCACGTCTCGCTGTGAGCTGACCCTACATGAAGACGTTTTACTTGTTTGGCTTTGTTGGAGAGCGCAACAACACAGTACGAATATTTTAGCGAAAGCCAAACGAGTAATAGTAGATTAGTAGCCAAGGGCTGTAAGGTATCAATTGCAGCCCGAGATATTTAGGCGCACGAGCGCAGCGAGGGCGCCTATAGTTCGAGGGTGCAATTGATGCTTACACCCGAGCTAACTACTCTGCTTTACATCTCGATTGTGAGGTAAGTAGAAAAAACCGGCTTTGCAAGAATAAAACATTTTATTAGTTAATTGCTGCTTCAGCTTCCATTTTCATTGATTCGGGAGTGCAGCTTAATTAAATCTTCATCACTTGCAGTACTCATGTTTTTTTCCTAATTATCACGTAATTATAAAAAAGTCCCGAAAACAAACAATATAATATTATATATCATATATTTAAAGTAAAAGTTTTCTGTTCCCGCCTTTTTTCATCTTTTTTTTTTCAAGAACGGGATTTGAGCTTCGCCGTTCGATATTTAAAATTGATGACTATTAAACTCGAAGACAAGGCTGAATAGCGAAGCGACCTCTTTTGTCATTAGGCTGAATGCATGATGTCTATTGCCAATATGATGGTTAGATGTCCGCAAAGTTTTTTTTTTAATTACTTACCGCCCTAGGGCTTTTCTAGCTACATTAATACCCTAGAGCGCTAATTGGTTACTTACAAGCCCTATTTGGGGGTAATAAGGACCTACTTACCGAACATGAGAGATGTAAAATAAAAATAAAATTACAGAGATATTCATCAATATGCCAATAGTATTCTACAGGGCTAATAATGGTTTTAAGCAGTGTTCAGTATGATTGATTGCAGCTCCCTCCGAGGCCCGGTCCCCAACAGCGGTTCATTGTTTTTAAACACAGAAAACTCATCATTGCAGCAACCTAATACTAGTCTCGAGTGTTAGCTCACTCCCTCTCACAGAGAGGAGGTCCGATTTCCAGTTGAATATTTTGGCCTAGTCGAGTAATTAGTACACAATTCACTTACACAGGACAGAAGAGTAAAGCTAAGATGGCAGGTAGACCGGGGATGTTGGGCATCAGTGTGGTGTGGCGAAGAGTCAGACGCGTCATGGCTTCGTTGCAACCCACGTCGGCAGCGACTAACATTCTAAGTAGAAAAAGATAACATTCCAATAAAAATTGTTATCAATACAATTTTATTTATTCTATCCTAAGCATGTATCTGAGGTCTGAGGGTTTGTGTCAGATTGCAGACAACTTTTTGAGGCGCGCGTGGAACACGACGCACCGTCGAGCCGGGCATTGTTCATGACGGACGGCAAGTCACTCATTAGGTATTCGCCGTCCGCACACCCGTGCCTACTAAGGTGTGGTGCAGGTCTGCACCAAGCGCGGCAGACCTGCACCGTATCATAGTATAAAGAGGGAAAGTAAGTTATCTTCATACAAACGCACCGCGAGCGGCTTGTATGTGTGTGCCATAGTATCTATGCGTCGCCACACGCACACTTAACAAAATCTCGAGGGGATTCGAGTAGCGCCAATCAGGGCTAAGTCTGCACGAGGTTCGCGCGTCACGACTTCTCGGCACCGCTAAATGAATGAAAAATGTGTGATAATCGCAGGAAAACGTATTGTGTGATTAAATGGATATTATTGCATTATTTATGTTTGATTTAATTAAAAATAAAAATAAATTATGGTCCTTTATGTGTAAAAATAGTACATTATGCCGATTAAAAAAATACAAAAAACTGACTAGTATACAACGTGTAACATAATTAACGCTAACCTCTTATGGATATAAATACTCGTACAACTTCCCGACACTTGCCAATTTATAGGCACCGAATTAAAATTTACGCAATTATATCGCGGATTGGGCCGGAGATAACCTAATTCCCCTCTTTATACTATGGCCGTATGCTCCACCGTTGACATGCTGTTACGATGCGAAAAAGGGATGCCTATATTCGTGCTCTTCTCATTTAATAACATATATCAGTTAGGAACTTTACCCATGGCGCGACGCGATTGCAATTCGACCAATTCCAACTACAAGTAAAAATCAACCTTACCACTACGACATTATGACATATATAAAACTCAAAGGTGACTGACTGACATAGTGATCTATCAACGCACAACCCAAACCACTGGATGGATCGGGCTGAAATTTGGCATGCAGGTAGATGTTATGACGTAGGCATCCGCTAAGAAAGGATTTTGATCAATTCTACCCCCAAGGGGATAAAATAGGGGGTGAAAGTTTGTATGAAACTTTGTCAATTTTATTAAAAAAATACATTGTTAAGTTCCGACATCCACGCGAACAAAGTCGCGGGCACAGCTAGTTATGACATAAAACACGATGTAAATGCGAAACAAAACTCGATCGACACGACGACGTCAAGTCAATCGAATTGCATCATTATTTCTTAGTGGCAAGGTTGATTTTCATTTGTAGTTGGAGTTGGTCGAATCGCGTCGCATCGCGCCGTGTTTAAAGTCCCTTATTTTATGATCTTACCTTAAGTATTTCTCCTGTGGCTCAGTATCCAGTAGTACAGAGTTGACCGAGTTCCATTCGATCACCACCGGTTTCTCACGACTGCCAAACATGAGGTTATGTACCGTTGTCTCTAGAGGACTGTAAGTATACAACATTATGTTAGTATCTGAAACTGTAATCTACTCGGGATATTTTCAGATTCTACTGGAGATCGACGAAACACGTAGCAAATCATATATGAATTTGAGAGAGTACAGGGGCCTTAAGTTTTCAGTTATTCTGAAGTAAAGTAAACTGGAACTTTGACATTTTCAAATTAACAAAGTTCAAGGAAAAATTAGTTCCTTCTTTGTACACCAGAGGCGCTGTTCCATCTTTCCATACAAGTAACGCTGTAAATACTGTACCCTTAGCACGAGTTTTCACTCTTTTACTCTACAGCGTCTTTCCAGTATTTACAGCGTTTCTTGTATGAAAAAATGGAACAGAGCCTCTGGTGTGCGAAGAAGGAACTAATTTTTTCGTTGAAAATTGTCAATTTGAAATTGTCAAAGTTCCAGTTTACTTTACGTCTCAAATAATGAAAACTCGTGCTGAGGGTACTGGATAGACGCTGTATTTAAAGTAAAAAAGTGAAAACTCGTGATATCAGACATCTATGTTAAAGGTAATAATTAGCTACACCATTATACTGTTACCTGAATGGTCCTTTGAGGCAGACATCAGAATCGCACTCTTTAATACTTGGCGGTTCAATCTCAGCCAATTGGTAGTACGCCATCTCCATCTGTTCCCGGTTGTGTGCACGTTTCTGAACGAGGTTCAAATCTGTAGCCGTCTCTCTAATGTCGTGGTTCAACTGTGGAAGGTAAAACCTTTGTATTGAAAAGAAATGTTGAGCTAGGAGACGAGGAGGAAAAATACCCTAGTGTTAGATGCTTCGTGCGGGCATACGGGCGGCGAGTAATGGGCAACTCACCCCCCGACCATGGACCATGCCCGGGTCGACGGTGCGTTATATTCCACGCGCGCCTCAAAGAGCGTCAGCATAATGACGGGGCCCCCCTCTAGAGGGCCAAAGCACAGTATAAATATCTACAGTAGTGGCTCTCGGCCGCATGATAGAAATAAATACCTACAGCCGCGCGGTACGTAAACATGCGTTAGGGCTGTCCGACGCCCGTCTCCAGCATTTTAATTACATTTGCCTACTTTCTGTTTCTATTGTAAATATACTTTTCTTATATTTAAGTAAACAAATAAAATACTTTGTATATTGAAAAGGAAGTGTTCAATAAAAATGCGTGTTGTTTTTTATTAATAGATTTAATTTAAAAACAAATGTTTGTTTGAAAAACAAATTGTGCTTATAAATTTGCGACCGAAAAAAATTTGCGCCTTGACTGACTCGTACGAAATGCTTTATTATTGAATTTTAAAGTATAATAAACTCGCATTCTAATAAAAAGCTTCTCGCATTCTAATAAAAAGCTTTCTTCTTTTTAAAATTAAATTCAGCGACTCAGTTTAAGTTAGTTCGCATAAGTATTTTGATGGGCAACTACGGAACCCTACACTGTGCGTGGCCCGACACGCACTTGGCCGGTTTTTCTAGTATTATTCATACACAAAACACAGATAATAAACAAATATTACTGTAGCGCCGTTACGTAAAACGCACCCGTGACGATATAACAAGGGTCTGATTACGTCGTCGTGTGGATTCGCGTCAACCGCTCCTTCAAGGTCAGTGCGCCGCTCGCGCTACCTCGTACAGCGCATCGCTCGCGCAGGCAGTCGGCTTATTGCAACCGAGTGCGCACACTCAAATACGGAGCGTACTATGTACTCTTACGTTCCAGGATTCATGACTGTTTTAAAGTTTATGTAGTACACTGAATATACGTTGATTGTACACCGTACCGTAGGTAAATAAAGCTCACTGCTTCATTTCCGTGCCCGCCGACAATCCCACCGCGCCGTTACACCATGACTAACAAAACACACATGCACTGGAGTTTTAACACAAGAGTAAGTACCTACCGTATCATGATTCATTCAGAACCGCCTATAACTTAACTATTTAACTTGCCTCAGTAACTTTCCTTTACTTTATTCATTTTACTGTATTTATTAACCCAAATACCCTTTTTTCGTGAGATAAAGGAAAATACATAACCATTAAAAAGTCACACATTATGTACCTACCTACTAGCACGGCTCCTAGCTACTAGTAAGTAAAATTATTTTATAGTTAGTACTCACCTTTCAGAGGTTGCAGGTAATTTAAAAAAACTTATGTCTGGATGCGTATGCGTTATTGTTGACGTTAAACACCCAAACACAGCACAATATTTTCTACTTGTCATATTTGCAAAAAAAAAACAACGCACCGTCCGTTCATCACTACGGTACGGCCGTGACTGTCTGCGCCTCGAGCGCGCCCCGACATCGAGGCGCGTAGGTATAGCTCGCGTTTCGTCCGTTTGTAGGGAGTCCCAATACTGTAGATATTTATACTGTGGCCAAAGCCTGCCGGGGTCGCGGGACTTATCTCATTACCGTGACCCCGGAACGTAAAGGGCTCATGAAGGACACCGTGGATTTTAGTCAGTACAAGTCTGACAGTATGGGTGGGAGGACTCATTTGATGATTTTACCACGCTAAAAAAAAAGTGTTAGATGCTTCTCCTAGAAAAATGATCGCGTTTTCGCTATGAGCGGCATCTCGTGGCGTGCTTCAAACATTTCTGTATTTTTGATCTTACCGCTAGCTGCCCTAAGCCACCGCTCATTGGTATAATATTTTGGCTTCCTAACGCGCGTGCAAAAATTGGTTGTAAATACATAGTTTCTTCTATCTTGGAGACAAGGAGGAAAAATAAATAGTAATAACTAGCGGCCCGTCCCGGCTTCGCACGGGTGGACATGATGATTTTCGTCCTCAAAAACCTGGCGTTGATGGTTACAAACACAACAAAAAAAGAAGTAGCCGAATCGGTCCGCCGTTTTCGAATTATGAGCTTAGCAACACATTTTGCGTTCCATTTTTATATTATAGATAGAAGACAGATAGAAGATTATAGAAGATAGATAGAAGAAGATAGATAGGTAGATAGAAGAAGATAGAAGAGAAGTTAGAAGAAGATAGATAAAAAGCCGGATCCAGTGATTGAGCCTATATATTAGCCGACGAGTAGTGTGGCCAAGGAAGGGCTCCTTCCCAAATCCGGTCCATTTTTTTTAATTAATTAATTTTGTGTTCTGATAGATTATTTGTGTCAACTTCAGATGGTTTTTCATTCAATTCCGCACACAAGGATCAAACATGTAAAACATTCGTTTCAATGGGGAAGGCAAGTGTCAAAGTGACAAGTGACAGTTTGGTCCCAAAAGAACTGTCAAATCAAAGGAATTTTCTGATAAAAAACGATTGATTGATGTAAAATGACTAGATGTTGTGTAATAAGCTGTAAAAATGATGGAACATACAAATTTCCGACAATTCACACTATCAAGAAATAATGGGTAGCTGCTGTGACTGCCTTGAGAACAAAAATTGAATTATAACTAAGGAAAAGCTAGATAATAAAGAAATATCCAGCCTTGCGAAGCCGAGACAGGCCGTTAGTTGAGTTTATTAATTAAAGTCTATGATTATACCATTACTAAACAATCGAATACACTTTTCAAAATAATATCTACTTTTCTATTGGAGGTTAAGTACCAGTATTGCATCGCTCTATAAATCATGAAATGGTTCGTCTGGCGGAAGAATTATCACCTGGAACGAGTTTTGTGATAGTTGTGGTGTTAAGAAATTAATTATATTGTGATATTTCTCGAATCTAAATAGAAAAAAGGGGTAAAATGACTGACTTTAAACATTGTGATATTTTGTCAAAATAGAAAGTCAGAAGCAGCATTATATTCTTGTTATAGGAGAGGGCAGGTAAAACATACCTAAACTCAAAAATTGAAACCTCAACTAAAAGTAATTGTGGATTTATTACGGTAAAATCAAATGTATTACCACTCAATTAAATCACTTTTTTTCCTCTTGTAGATGCACCGCGGCGTCTTAATTCTTCTTTTAGTATATGCACTTGCATTGACGAATAATTTTTCATATTTGTTTTGTATTTATACTCAATTTTAATAACAATAAATCCTGTTTGTTTTTTGTACAAGGTAGACAGTAATCTGACGTAGGGACCAACTATCGCAGCGCCATCTACGATTAGCTTTGAGTTGCCATCCCCATTGAAAAACAGCGTACGCACCTGTGACTCGTAGCTCTCCTCACAGGGTATGGCATATCCACGTTTGATGAGCTCTTCATTCACGTTCAACTGGCCTCCTTCCGCTAACAAGTCGATGGCTACCACGCCATGGACCACGGAGTATACCTGCGAGCATTCAAAGTATATAATAATATGTATCTTTACATCATCATCAGCATATAATGTTCCCATTGTTGGGACACAGGCCTCCTCATTTGTGAGAGGGAGTGGGCCATAAAACATGACGCGGGTCCAGTGCGGGTTGGTAGATGTCACATGTCTTCGAATTTTTGGTTCTAGGACATGCCGGTTTCCTCACCCTGTTTTCTTTCACCGTTTTGAGAGCAGTGGTGATAAAATAAATTATACAAAGTAATGCGCCTGGCGGGGTTCGAACCCACGACCTGTGATTCGTAAGTCGGGACCGATATCAATGGGCCACCACTGCTCTGCTGCTGTATAAAACAAAGTCGTTTATGTGTGTCTGTAAGCGCATAACTTCTAAAATGGCTATATTCTTCTAATGGCTTCTAAATTGCATCTGTGCAAGCGAGGCTCATTATGTTTACGCAGGAGTGACAGGTAATAATAGATCAATGTACGAAATTCCTCCTGCTCTGCGACCGGACATTAGCCCATTTATGGATTTCAGTTGTGTAATGGCGGCTCCACATTAGTGCCGTGAATTCACGTCGCGAATTCTCATCACAATACCGACACTGATCGGCGAACAGGCGCGAACGCCCGTGAACCCCGCGAAAACCATCCACATTCTCGTTCGCACCTGTTCACGGGGGTTCACAGTGCTAATGTGGAGCCGCCATAAGATCATACCTTGCCGAGCAGTCGTCCTCGTCGCACGAGCTGCGTGAAGTAATGCAAGGCGGCGGGCGTGTAGTTGCAGTGCGGGTCCAGCAGGGGGGAGGGGGCGAGGGACGCCAGGCGGCACTGCATGGCCAGCGGGGGGAGGGTGCGGCACAGCCCGCCCGGCAGGCCGCGCAGGTTGCACGCGTGCACGCGGCCCACGCTGCCGTAGTCGATGTACAGCACCTGGGAGGGACTCACCACTTGTAAACCACGATAATAGTGTTTATATTATTTATTGTAAGCATTATGATATCTCCTCATGATATTCCACCACCGAAGAAAAAAAACTTTAACAGTGCGCGTACGTAACTTGACAATATGCAGGGTGAACTTTTCAACTGGGCGTCGGTGGCTATATCCGAAACTATGAGGAATATCGAAAAACATTGAAATAAGTTTCGAAGCCGATTTTGACGAAAACTAAAACTGTCAAATACAATTATAAAGATATACATAATGCGGTACTCAAATTAATTTTTAATAATTTCGTGCCAATTAGTAGTAATTTAACTTTAAAAAATCCCGATTATATGTAAATTGACATTTTTTACCGATAACACTCTTAAAGCCAGAGTGGTTCCAATGTGGGACAGAGACATAGCTATACAAATCGTCGAGCGCCATCTCGTTTCTTTACTAACTACTCTGGCTTTAAGATAGGGCACCTGCACGTACCTCCAGCATATCCCTTGGCAACACCTGCAGTATGCGCACGCGACAGATCTCCGTGCTGCCTTGGTCGGCGTACGGCGCGGCCATGATGGCGCCGGGCGCGAAGGAGTCGGTATGCGCGATCAACGGCGACTGGTTCAGCGCTGACTGCACCGCGCGCAGCTCGGCTAGAGTGCTCTCGTCGCCGTATTGCACCCAGAACTTGCTGATACTCGTTAGCTGAGGACAAAGTTTAAGTTTTTAAGGGCATTGGCATAAGTTAATTAATAGTAGATTAGTAGCCAAGGGCTGTAAGGCATCAATTGCAGCCCGAGATATTTAGGCGCACGAGCGCAGCGAGGGCGCCTATAGTTCGAGGGTGCAATTGATGCTTACACCCGAGCTAACTACTCTGCTTTACATCTCGATTGTGAGGTAAGTAGAAAAAAACCGGCACTGCAAAAATAAAACATTTTATTAGTTAATTGCTGCTTCAGCTTCCATTTTCATTGAATCGGGAGTGCAGCTTAATTAAATCTTCATCACTTGCAGAACTCATGTTTTTTTTCCTAACTAGCTGACCCGGCGAACTCCGTACCGCCTGAGAAACGATTTAAAAAAAACCTTTTAAACCTTCCCTGGACTTTCCAAAATAATTCAAAACCAAAATCAGCCAAATCGGCCCAGCTGTTCTCGAGTTTTAATCAGACTAACGAACAACAATTCATTTTTATTTATATAGACTATCACGTAATTAAAAAAAATCCCAAAAACAAACAATATTATATTTAAAGTAAAAGTTTTCTATTCCCGCCTTTTTTCATCATTTTTTTTTCAAGAACGGAGTTTGTGCTTCGCCGTTCGATATTTAAAATTGATGACTATTATACTCGAAGACAAGGCTGAATAGCGAAGCGACCTCTTTTGTCATTAGGCTGAATGCATGATGTCTATTGCCAGTATGATGGTTAGATGTACGCGAACTTTTTGAAAGAGTGAAGAGTTTTTTTTTTAAATTACTTACCGCCCTAGGGCTTTTGCTAGCTACATTAACACCCTAGAGCGGTAATTGGTTACTTACAAGCCCCATTTGGGGGTAATAAGGACCTACTTACCGAATATGAGAGATGTAAAGGGACTTTACCCATGGCGCGACGTGACGCGATTCGTGCGATATCGAGTCGATTGCCGATTTAAGTCGCACGTATATTGACTATGTGCGAAGTGGGTGGTGGGGAACGGCAAATCGATCGTAGCGCACGACGTGGCAGAAATGTGAATTAATTCTGGGCTGTCATGTGTCAAGTTGCTTTATTTTCATAACTTTCTTTATAATTTTAAGTAAAAACGTAAAAAATTGCGATATGGGTCATAGTACATGCTGTGTCGTAAATTGTAAAAACAATGGGAAAAACAGTTCGTGCAAGTTTTATTCGTTTCCAACATCAAAGTGGACATTACAGCAAAGACAAAAATGGATAGCTGCTGTGAAGAGAAAAAAGTAAGAAATTTAACCTAGTACACTATAATAATAATAATAAGCGTTCCAAAATTACAGTCCTTTTTTATTTGTTTTAGTGCTGATGGGTCCCCATGGCACCCAAAACGACATGATACAATATGCAGTGAACATTTCATTGGAGGCAAAAAGTCAGACGCAGAGGCGAGCCCTAGCTATATTCCAACAATATTCCCGTCAATGTATCGGTGTAAGAAAATTGACCATTCTCAGGTCACTGCTAGTTTTATGACACGAAGATATCCGGATCAACAATTTATTGGAAAATACGAACAGAATCAGTTACCAATCGAAACAGTTACTAAAGTAAATGAAAGGGAATTTACTATGATGGCCGATAAAGGATGCCAAGCAGATATTTATAATCAGTTCGGGTTGAAAGAAACAACATTTATTTGTAATAGGTACGTTCAAAATAATAACTGTGATGCTGAGATCCAAGTAGAAATACCAACTACTTCCAAAATTGTCACCACAAATACTCCAAAAACTAAAGATATTGGTTGTTGCACTACTAAAGTTACATTTAGTACCCAATCAACATCTACAAGTAGTCAAGATTTTGTTGGTATTTCATCAATTCAGAATGACCAACAACTACTAGATCTCGCCGGTGTGTCATTCAAAAGTTTTGATATTTTATTAAGAAGAATGACAATTGGGAAATGTGCAGTTACCAAAAAGGACCGGCTTTTAATTTTTTTGATGAAATTCAAAACTGGACTGACATTTTCAGCATTAAGTGTATTGTTTGGCATACATAGAACCACAATCTCAAGAATATTTTATCATACTCTACAAGATCTAGCAATGGGCATTGTTCATTTTTTTCAATATGTTGTAATTGAAAAACCATTTCTAGGAATAGCATTACTAATCATTAGTAACCAATCAAAAATGAAAAATGTTCATATTTGATTGATATTTTTGATAAAATACGCTTGACCTTCCTTGCCCTTCAAGTGACGTTATTATTGGCTGTACCGTTTTATATCGTTGCCTCAGACAATAAAAAGTAAGTGGCAAGTATTTTCAACAATCTGTCAAGTGTCACATTAAAAATGTCAAAAATGTAAACAAATAATAATGTTTAGTTTTTTATATATTTTATGATTATTTCTGCAACATGCCTCATAATCTCTTTATAAGATTTGCGAGAAAAGTGATGCCGTGATGTAGGCGTGTAATATTGCAAGGTTTATAAAATGTACCTACTGTTGCGAAGATCATTTTGATGTAAGTAAGATATCAAAGCTTTAGATATCTTTGTATATTCATTAAGTTAATGCTAAAGTATTGCTCAGGAAAACGAACAATAATGTCACCTCGTCGACGACTTTCCGTTTTAAAAAACAAAAATAAAAACCGATTTCAAAAATTTATTGTATTTTTATAGTAGGGGAGGCGAGGATTCTAATTTGCAGTTACTCGAGCATCATGGCGACCTATTGGATTTGAAAGAATATGTTCTAAAAAGAAAAAAGTTTCTGACAAGTTTTCTATTTTAGTGGGGGGGACGGCGTGTAAACAGTTTTAAAACTGTAAAAAAAACAGTTGCACAGAAGTACTCGAGCGCGTCAGCTATTTACAGTGTAAACGCGCTTTTCTATTTCTGATAACCAATACATATTAATCGGACGATTAACTCGAGGGGGCTGTCCGTGGCAAGCGGTTGAAAATCCAAAAAAAAAGTTAATCAAGCGCGTCAGATATTCAAAGTGTATGTAAAGTAGACCTTAAAAAGTGTCGTATTAAAATGTCTGACGATTTGGATGTGGCACAAAGTAATAATTCATATTTCTATTGGTAAAAAAACGTAATCTTGAAATACTCGAGGGCGTTCCATTTTTTTTTAATTGAAACTAACACTGTAAAAATCATACTCACTAATAATCTGACGTTTTCCATGGGGCGATGTCGGTAGACTCGCGGAGAAAAGGTGAACTACCTGTTAGTTCGCAAGTATCGGTCGTGATTTAATGTCCACCATCTTCAATGTACATAATCATATACAATTTTTTGAACGTAATTAATCTACCTTTTCGTAATCTGACTCGCTCAAGTATTTCTGTGGATCGATTTTTTTTTACTAATCTGGCGGGTTCTCCCACACAACCAATGGTGGGGACCATATGAAGAGTTGATACTTGGTACAGGTACATTAAAGGGTGCAAGATTTCTCCTTTATGATAATCTGATGCGCTGGAGTCACATTAAAATTCCCTCCCTGGGCTCCCCGACTAAGGATGTTAACTGACGTCTACTATCAGGAGAAAGTGACGTTGTGTTGTCAGGCAGTTTTTTAAATTATTCACTGGTGAGGCAACGGCACAACTTTTTGGTCAATGGTGACGTCAGCTACCTCAAAAATTAAAATATTAAAAATAAAAAAACTATTGAGCCAATCATAAAAATATTCAAATTAGTTTCTCAAAATGCTCTAAATTTGCAGAAAATAAAATAAAATCGAATGTTTGAAAAATTAAGACAATCCCCATTGCAACGGCTGATTTAGTCTTTTGGCCGAATAAAGCTATTGTTCAAGCTACAATGCCTGACTGTTTTCGTCCAGCATACAGTGACACACGAGTAATCATTGATTGCACTGAATTTAGAATTGAAGTACCGTCAACAGTAGATAATCGTGTCGCTTGTTACTCACATTATAAAAAAGGATTTACTGCAAAAGTCGTCATAGGAATTACACCAGGAGGATTAATTTGTTTTAAATCTAAAGTAGCTGGTGGGAGGAAAACTGATTCTCAAATGACTGTTGAATCTGGATTACTTGACAAGTTAGAAATAGGAGATGTAGTTCTAGCTGATAAAGGTTTTCCTGAAATTAAAAGAATCATAGATAACAGTGGAAAAGAAATTAAAGTAATTATGCCACCATTTCTACAAAATAAAAATGAATTTACTAAAGAAGAAACCCAACAAACATATGATATTGCTCGAGTTAGAATCCATGTGGAAAGAATTATGCAAAGACTGAGAGTTTATGGAATTTTAGATAAAATTCCTCACAATTTATTTGATTGTATCGATAATATTGTACATGTATGTTGTGTATTAGTCAATTTACAGCCCTCAATTTTTGATAATATAAATAATAGTAATCGTAAATAAAACACATTTTTTGTCATTCAAAACAAAGTTTCTTATTATTAAATTAATATCGTTTTATTTATAAATTCGTATTCTTTAAAAATGAAATAACATTATGCAGAAATAATTTGGAATGAAATCAAAAACACAACATTACTAAAATTACTTAACATTAGAGCAATTGAAAATAATTTTTCCTGTGAAATCACGCTTACGTGTAGCTTTTTGGTTCATATTATTAAAGTTTTCATTATTATTGTCCACTGCAGTTGTGTAAAGTGCAGGTAAATAGTGTTGAAAATAAAAACATTCGCTTTTCAAAATAATTTCCTCAATAAATTTTTCATCCCGGTTCACTTCGATAGTCACGCTGCCATTTTTAATTGGCGAATATATAAAAATATCACACATTGTCATTCCAGTGACATACATTTGTGTTTGTATTTATGTGTAGTATGGTTTACTTTTCTTCAGTTCTAATGTGTAATTTTTAAATTCTAAATAAGTAACATTGCACAAATTAGTCTCAAAATTTACCACAGGTTTATTCTTACATGAAATTGGACATTTAACTTCAACCAATTTTATCACACAGGCATCTTTGACAACAACTCCATCTACACTTGCGCACAGCCATGGCTGAACCTTGTTAATTATTACACCTACTCTTTTCACTTTGCATTCATTTAATTTTTCGTATTCTTCTAAAGCCTTTTGTTCACATCTTAAACCATACTGAGTAGCTTCACAGTCAACTTTCTTTGGATTCAACATGTTTGATACCAAACTTTTAATACTTTTGGTAGTACGTGTTTTTATGCTATGTACATTTGTACTAGCTGATATTCTTACCTGTCTAATAGCATACCAATTCGGGCATGCCGATTGCTTAATTGTATCACAACTAATCTTAATTATATTTTCATCAGAAAGCACTATATTTGTATGGTAAAACTGTTTTAGTTGTTCATCTAATATATAATTTTTTTGGTATATTTCACATTCTTCTCTGTACATAAAAAAAAAGTTTAAACATGCATTGCAGTCTTCTCGCTCCAAATTTGACTCAATTTTGTTCCAAATTTCTACAAACCAAATTTCTACTATTTCCTTTAACCAACTTCCATCTTTTGATTGTGATGCTGCTGCTTCAAAAGCTAATTTTAGAGGTGATTTTGGATCGAATTCAGCCAGCAATACTGGTTGCACTTCGTTGGAGGCGAAATTTCGGGTATGATTTGCAACTGGCGGGAACATTTCTTCGAAATATCTACCTTTAGTATATTTATTTTTGACAAATTGTCGAGTGCTGGGTTTTCCCCACTGCTGTTCGCTGCTTGTTTTTGACAAGCTCTCTTCGGTGTTGATGTAATGTATCAAAGCAGCAACATGCTTACACTTGCCACTTTGGTTGTAAACACAGTCGCACTTAACATTTGTAACAACACGTTCATCATTTATCTGGAATTAAAATAAACAATAAAATAATTAATATAAGTTAGCTGACATGAAGCTAACTCAAATATACTATTTCTATAACTTGATATGTAGGTAGGTATGTACTCACATTTAATGATGTTTTGTAGGGAGTTTGTGTCACAGACGTTTGTCTTATGATCAGAGCTCTTATTAAGAAACTTTTCCCGTTCGTTCTAAGCTCTTCCACTTCTCTCACATGCTGTGCTAATACTAATTTTTTCCCTTTTTGCTCAGTTTGAGGTTGGAAATGTATTTTATGCTTAACCGATTCAAATCCCGTGCGTATTATAATATCCAAGTGGACGAACGGGAATACACCTTTTCCACGAGGAAGAAAATCGCTAGGTATAATATACACACTCACTTTTTACACTATTTTTTCAATTTCGTTGAAAAACTAGTCGAAATTTAATATCACAAAGATATCTTATCATCTAGTTGACATGATTTGACAGATGACAAGTCCTGAATAGTTGCGGCCACTAGGGGCGCTGTCATCGCGCACACAACGAATACTAATGGAGTGATGCGATGCAATTCGACCGTGTACTTCAAAAATCCACCTTACTACTAAGACATAAAGGCGCTGCAAACCAAAGACAAAAAATGTCGCCAGTGACGAGAAGTTGCGCAATTGAATTTCGAACAGAGAATCATGTGCATTGTCATTAGTAAATACATGCAATTCGTTGTCGAGCAGATCTGTGAGCGATATCGTCAATCCGTGCGACTGACTCCATTAGCAATTGTCCATACATTTTCTTTGGCCGGGCGCTTGTGTGATACTGACCGATATCGTCAATCGATGCAATTCTGTATCGCGTCACGCCATGGGTAATGTCACTTAGGAAGCTTCCCCATGACGCGATTCGTGCGATATGCAATTTGTACTAACTAAAAATGAATATCGTATTTGCTACTACTATATAATGCTGAAATTCGATTGACTTGACGTCGTCGTGGCGATCGTGTTTTGTTTTTCATCTACCCGTAGCGCCAAAATCGTGACTCGCGCGACGCTGTCCGTTTCTTGTTTTTTACCTCTGTTTCGTGACGTTACACTCATTCGCCGCTTATACTTGTACAAAAACCGCTCGCTATGGACAACGTCTCGTGGCGTGCTAACATTTCTATACATTTGATCGACAAACGCGTGGTTGTTTAACATTTTGACTTGCTGACAGTACAGTCACGAGCAAAAGTATGTAAACACTAAGCAGTATTCAAAAGCGATGTTCTGCTACCATATTGATTAAACTTCTGATTTTTTCATTAGACTTCTATTTTGTAAGCCATACTTTATCGAAATAGGTCTTATTTCAAAGTGGAGACCAGCATTTTACGAGTAATTGCGTTTGAATTTTGTTAAGTGTTTCCATGTTATTGCTCGTGACTGTACAATAACGGTCGATGGTGCGGGCGCAAATACATAAAGTATCTACTCTCTTTATAACATCTAGCCTGCATTCTCATCTATCAAAACCGATTCACTCGAACCTTTAAGAGATGATTATGCAAACCCGCTGATGAGTCTAACAAGGGAACAAGTCTACAACTTACTTGTGATATTTTAAGTGGGAAATGTGTATCGTCGATTTCAGGTAACCGAGGTACTACTCTCTCCAAATCTGTCGGCATTTTGTCTTCAGCAAACGCCTCGGCCAGCTGAAGCGCCTTTGGTAATCTGAATAATGAAAAAATCAAGTTAAACACCAACATAATTGGTACACCATAGTAGCGGTTTGCGACAATCCCCGTGTTCCCCACTCCCGCAAGGATGTCCAACTGTGCCAAAACCACGCGGAGAAAATTGCGCGCGATTTCGCTATGAGGCATCTCGTGGCGTGCTTCAAACATTTGGTCCTACCGCAAGCCGCCTTGCGATAAACCAGGGCTCAAAACAGCAAGACTTTGAACGGGCCGTTAACGAGTTAATCATGGTGTTTAGGAGTATGAGTAACAGGGTATAAAAGTTGTAGTGAGTGACAGAGAGAACTATCTACAAAGCCGAAGGTACCTGTTTTCTCTTTCTTTATTGCCAGTACCTATAATTAGATATTACAACATAATACTCACGGCAATAATGGTATTCTTATATCAATCCGGAGCTGCCTAGCTTTAACAGCTTTGTATACTGGAAGTACAACTTGACCGGGTATTGTAGGATCCTGTAAATAAATGAATACAAAAGTCAGAAACTCAGTCTCATTATACAGTAAAGTGCACTTTAAGCAGTGAGGGAAAACATTATGAGGAAACCAGCTTGTTCAACATTCAAAACCGTCTTACCACAAAAAATTAAACAACTGTTGAACACTTGTCTAAAAAACTGTCAACGTCAAAATGACATTTCACGTTGATATAAGGGTCGTTTTGCAGTTACACTTTTGACTTACTATTTAGAAACTTACCCCACTATTTTGTTTTCCATTCTTGACGTCCAGTCCGTCATTGAACGTTAGGTAGACTTTTCTGAATAGAGAAAAAATTGGTGTTAATATTATGTTTTACAAATACAGTAACGTTTAACGCAAGTCAAGTAAATCGATTTGCTGGTCGATCTGACGGGGGACTATGGGGAGCCTTAGAGGGCCAAAGCCTCCTGGGGTCGCGGGTCTGTCTCTTCAGGTGACCGTGATCCTGGAATGTAGAGGGCTAGTGAAGGATAACCGTGGATTTTAGTCAGTACGAGTTTGACAGTCCCTCCCGTCGCGCCCTGGGCGGAAGGACCCGTTTAGTGATTTTCACACGTTAAAAAAAAGCTATGACATAGTGGCGTTTAATATTCGTTTATATCCTAGCAAAAATGTTGTGTCTTATTCAGCTAGCTTCCACCATCAATAATTTGCACATCTTATTAGTCGGTCAGTTACGTCTATCTTCGTCTCTTCGTTTGGTTTACATAACAAAATAGTATGGGTTTATATAGTAATCTAACCGTCGGACTCATTACTTTTTTTTTGTCCACATGCCTATTATTACCGCGCGTCCTGTACTTCATACATACGGGAGCCTACACATCAACGCCGCGAAAATTCCAACTGAATGCACACAAAAGTTGCCAACACCTTTGTGCTTTGGTATGTAAGCTCCAGAACATCTTGAGGCTAATTCTGGCCCTGTAGGCGCGAGCATGCGGAATGCGAATAATAGGCGACTCGCCGTCCGATCATGAACCATGCCCGGGTCGAAGGCGCGTCTTGCACGCGCGCTTCAGAACTGTCAGCAATATGACGGGGGCCCCCCTTAGAGGGCAAAAGCCTGCCAGGGTCGCGGGACCATCTTATCAGGAAACCGTGGCCCCGGAACGTAAAGGGCTGTTGAAGGACACCGTGGATTTTGGTCAGTACAAGTCTGACAGTCCATCCTTCCCTGGATAGGAGGACTCATTGGATCATTTTACCAAATAAAAAAAAACATTAGTAAAGTATGATTCTGATCTCGGCAACACTGCTGGGTACTGCCGAAGTCGGAATCATACTTTAACGTCTTCATAAATTCTTAGTACCATTCCCTTCTGTCTACCCTTAAATGCTACAGGTATAATATCACTTACTTGCTGTTGGTATCAAAGGTGACGCGCGGCTCATCAGAGATGTGTTTGAAAACCGCTTTCTTGATAGCCGCCGCGTATACCGCACCTGGCTGTTCGTCGGGGAAATTCTTCAAGTATACCTGAAAAGAACTATCTTTGTAAACATACACGTTGGGGTACAAAAACGAAACTATGCTGTATGGGAAGGTTTTAAAGTTACTTTTTGCAAATCATACAGATAGAAAACAAAACTTTACTTACAGTATTCCTAGGGTCGAGTCCTCCCAGAATGCGCACTGCGTCGCGCTCTCGTTCTTCATCCTCCGATACTTGTACGAAGTATTGCGGGTAGAATGCACCAGCTATTATTACCTGTAAACAAACAAGCATATAAATGTGGATCTTCAGATGCTTTAAAACAGACCCATGCTTCATTTGTCGCAATGTGAGCAATTTTAACACATTTAAATTATCCGTCTAATGCTTGGCAGAAATGGAATATTTGTGTTTAGTATTAATTTGAAATTATTATTGTGTACTCCAATAAGTGCTTTTCACTGCAGGCCATTTTGATTTTAGTGAAACTATAAACTTCAGTCTTTCGCAATGGAAGTAGGCAGAAACAACAGGACAACTTTTGATACGATCCACACCTATCCCTTCATCCGTACTTTCGCCTCGTTCACATTCACACACATAATTATTATCATCATACAAGTACGCCCGTTGCAGGTACTGCGCAAATGACTTTTTCGAAATATCTCACCAATAAGACAAATGTATGTGCTTCTAAGGCCTGGTTCATGGACACGCGGGGCGTCAGGCAGCGCGACATCCGGGGCGGGATGAGCAGTGCCAATCATTTGTGCTTCTCCATGAACGAGGTCTAAGGCGTCTCCTGCCGGCGTTGCCGCATACAGCATATTTTGTTCCTAGGACCAATATTTACCTTATAAAGCAGCGCCAGCTCGTGTTTGTTCCAGGGCGACTTCCCGTTGGGCGGGTCGATCCCCAGCGCGGCCAGTCTCCTGCGCATGTCCCGCACCAGCTCGTCCAGCTAGAAGCTAGTACCTTATAAAGCAGCGCCAGCTCGTGTTTGTTCCAGGGCGACTTCCCGTTGGGCGGGTCGATCCCCAGCGCGGCCAGTCTCCTGCGCATGTCCCGCACCAGCTCGTCCAGCTAGAAGCTAGTACCTTATAAAGCAGCGCCAGCTCGTGTTTGTTCCAGGGCGACTTCCCGTTGGGCGGGTCGATCCCCAGCGCGGCCAGTCTCCTGCGCATGTCCCGCACCAGCTCGTCCAGCTAGAAGCTAGTACCTTATAAAGCAGCGCCAGCTCGTGTTTGTTCCAGGGCGACTTCCCGTTGGGCGGGTCGATCCCCAGCGCGGCCAGTCTCCTGCGCATGTCCCGCACCAGCTCGTCCAGCTAGAAGCTAGTACCTTATAAAGCAGCGCCAGCTCGTGTTTGTTCCAGGGCGACTTCCCGTTGGGCGGGTCGATCCCCAGCGCGGCCAGTCTCCTGCGCATGTCCCGCACCAGCTCGTCCAGCTAGAAGCTAGTACCTTATAAAGCAGCGCCAGCTCGTGTTTGTTCCAGGGCGACTTCCCGTTGGGCGGGTCGATCCCCAGCGCGGCCAGTCTCCTGCGCATGTCCCGCACCAGCTCGTCCAGCTAGAAGCTAGTACCTTATAAAGCAGCGCCAGCTCGTGTTTGTTCCAGGGCGACTTCCCGTTGGGCGGGTCGATCCCCAGCGCGGCCAGTCTCCTGCGCATGTCCCGCACCAGCTCGTCCAGCTAGAAGCTAGTACCTTATAAAGCAGCGCCAGCTCGTGTTTGTTCCAGGGCGACTTCCCGTTGGGCGGGTCGATCCCCAGCGCGGCCAGTCTCCTGCGCATGTCCCGCACCAGCTCGTCCAGCTAGAAGCTAGTACCTTATAAAGCAGCGCCAGCTCGTGTTTGTTCCAGGGCGACTTCCCGTTGGGCGGGTCGATCCCCAGCGCGGCCAGTCTCCTGCGCATGTCCCGCACCAGCTCGTCCAGCTAGAAGCTAGTACCTTATAAAGCAGCGCCAGCTCGTGTTTGTTCCAGGGCGACTTCCCGTTGGGCGGGTCGATCCCCAGCGCGGCCAGTCTCCTGCGCATGTCCCGCACCAGCTCGTCCAGCTAGAAGCTAGTACCTTATAAAGCAGCGCCAGCTCGTGTTTGTTCCAGGGCGACTTCCCGTTGGGCGGGTCGATCCCCAGCGCGGCCAGTCTCCTGCGCATGTCCCGCACCAGCTCGTCCAGCTAGAAGCTAGTACCTTATAAAGCAGCGCCAGCTCGTGTTTGTTCCAGGGCGACTTCCCGTTGGGCGGGTCGATCCCCAGCGCGGCCAGTCTCCTGCGCATGTCCCGCACCAGCTCGTCCAGCTAGAAGCTAGTACCTTATAAAGCAGCGCCAGCTCGTGTTTGTTCCAGGGCGACTTCCCGTTGGGCGGGTCGATCCCCAGCGCGGCCAGTCTCCTGCGCATGTCCCGCACCAGCTCGTCCAGCTCCCGCAGCGCCCTCGCCTGCACATAGAAGCGCCGCGCCCAGGCCGCCTCCGACTGGCCGGCCGCGCGGAAGTACTGCTGCTGGCGGAGGTGACTCCACACCTGGGGAGGGGAGAATGTTATGGTACGATTCCACGAAAATAGTGTGCGGCACAATTGTTCGCGCACTTCAGCAGTGCACGTCCTAACGTTTAGCGTCCGTGTCTCCCGGCAAATCAAGTGCAGCACATTCGTGCGCGAACATTTTCACTTAACAGTCTAGCAACATTGATAGACTATGTTCAGCGAAAATAACGAGTCCACTGTTCACGTGTTCGCACATAGAAGTATCTAGGTGTGCGAACATTTTGCTCGTATGAGTCCGCCAGAACGAACATTTGTGCCACACACTGTGCCGTAACCTGCCGCACACCGGTAACATCGCATTTTTAGGCTTACATGACATAATTTGACATCACGCTACCCTTAGAAAATAACAACCGAACAGCGGGTAAAACTGCGTGTTACAGCTGGTATTTATGTCTATGAGATATAGATGTACTTACGAAGACAAACCAACAGAAATGTTGAGACTGGAAAAATTACAGTGCTCAGAAAAGTAGACCTTACCTTGTAAACATTGAGGAAGGCAATGCAGTCGCTAGTGGAGCCATCAGCCCAGGTCAGCTTTGAGTTGTATGCATTCAATCGTTCACGGAACGGACTGCTGAATAGATTCTTCACAGACATTGCAGATGCTGTAAAGGAAATAACATCTTACTAATATTATAAATGCGAAAATTCGTGGATGGATGATTGAATGGATGTTTGCTACTCTTTCACGCGAAAACTACCGATCGGATTTGGATAAAATTACGTACACAAAATGATAGTTTATAACCTAGATTAACACATAGGGTAGTTTTTTATTTGAGTTTGCAATACGTTATTTCGTCCCAAAATTTGATCCTTTAACAACACTATCAAATGGTGTAATAAAACAGGCTGTGTTATTTTTTTTTTACAAAATCAATAGGTTCGATTTCTAGCCAGGAATACAGATTTTTTTTAAATCAAATGATGCCGTTTAAGTTTTCGTCAAAATCGTCCTCGAGACTCCTTTCAATGTTTTTCGATATTCCTCATAGTTTCGGATATAGCCATCCACGCTCAGTTGAAAAATTAACCCTGAATAAGGAGAAAAACAATTTTTTAAAATAAAAAAAAACACAAGCAATTCTCACCCATAACAACAGCTTCATCCAAGCAGCCGTAGATGTATCCTAACATGATCAACTTGGACAGCTTGACGTTAATAGGCAGCCGTGCGGCCACTCGGCCTAAGTACGTAATGTCTCCATCCATGGCACACCACTCATCGTCCACTGTTTTCTTTAGTGCTCCAATCTGAACGAAAGATTACAAAGGAGGTACTACTTATGTCGACAAAATGGGCTAGATTTCAGCATCGATAAATTTAATTTTATCTATTTAAATATTAAAAAAACTACTTACTGGGTGTAAGGGACAGCCCTTCACAAAGGGGTTTGAACTTTTTTGTATGGGCCGTGTACCAGGTGTCATCCGCCATTTTGATTTTTTTTCAAAACGGCGTACACGAATGAAACATTGATAAATCGATAGATCACATCAATACAAACATAAAATGTATGGGGCAAAACCTCGTAAACCGTCCCCGACCGATGTGTCGCTAATTATACATTTTTGACAGCTCATAACTCGGAAACGTGACGGTTTACGAGGTTTTGCGGCTTTTATGTTTGTATTGATGTGATCTATCGATTTATCAATGTTTCATTCGTGTAAGCCGTTTTGAAAAAAAATCAAAATGGCGGATAAGGAACTGGTACAAAAGGCACAAAGCCCTTTTCAGGGCTTGCTCAGTAGACGAAACTGAACAATCTTCCACAATTTTTTTTTTCAGGAAATGAAAAAAAAAAACAGCCTCACCATAGAAAATTATAAACTTGTTTGGACAGTTTGTATGGAGAAGCAAAAAAAAAATTGTGGAAGATTGTTCAGTTTCGTCTACTGAGCAAGCCCTGAAAGTTTGTGGAGGGCTGTCGCTTACACCCATTATACAAGAATGCACAATAGTAGCTAGGCAAAAATATGCACTCAATGGGTGCCTGAGAATGGACGACGCCGACGAGGCCGGCACAAAAAGAGACGGCAGGACGATCTAGACGCGTACCTTGAGGCCGTGTCTGAAGTGGCACTAGAAAAGAGCATGTGGAAGGATATGGGAGAGACCTTTGCGAAGAAAGAAAACAAGTTCACTTTAATTCAGCATGCGTGGTGTATGCAGAGCAAAAGTGTTCCGTTAAACTGTATCCTACCCTTTTCCCAACTATGTAAGGGTCGGCCTCAAGTTTGGACTAAACTGAATGCAGCTAAATATCAGTATTTACATGGAGCAACTGTGTAACGGACCTCCACAACCCTCTCTGGTAAGTTAAACTGGTTGTCAGATTTTCGAGCTTTTCTAGAATTCACGACACGACTTAAGCCCTTTTGACGCAGCGCTACTGTCTTTGTAAACTGCAGCATATAAAATTGTAGTACCACTAATTTTTATTTTCCGCAGGGCTTCAGTCGTGACTGGGACTCACAGTAACGACTGTCAAAGATCTACACACGACAGCCAGGACCAAAACAGCGGGGCATCCATTTTCATTTCATTTTTTTATAATTACCTCTTTGAGTACAAGTATAGTGCGCTGTATGTTGGTGATATCAGGCGGGTCCATGGCAAGAGCGAGCACGTCGCAGGGTGGACCCATGTCCAACATCTTAGCTAGAAGCACCAGTCTTTCCAGCGGACACCGGATTATCTCTGGTGGACATTCTTGTTGTAACCCTTCCTGTAGGATGAAGAACGTTTAACGAAAAATGTTTATTGATCGGGTCTGGGTGTTTGTGTATGTGTGTTTCTATGTTTGTAAAGGCACCCACGATACAGGAGCAATTCCGTGGGGCAGTTTTTTTAAAGAAAGAAGAGAATTTTTAACTTTTGCATATTTTTGTTTCGTCGTGCTAAAACGAAGGCACATTTGATGAAATAAATAATAAAATAAAGCACCTTTTATGGGCAGTCATTAACTGAGAACTGAGGGTCAAAAAAGGCTACATATCAATATCCCAAATGATTCATCTTCGTGAATGAATAGCTAATGGCGTTACGGGAAATGCACGAACTTCGCGCATTTCATTGATTTCCAGCAACGCCATTGGGAATCTCTAAGGATAAATGAGGCAAGATGAAGATCAAGATAGACATAACTTGATAAGCCAGGTGTAAACAGATCATCTTAACTAATATTTTTCTGTGTCCCGATACCTTGTCATGCAATCACATAGATCGCATCTAATTTTAAGTTGCAAAATATGGTGGAATATAATAAATAATTGAATAACGAACAATTGCTGAGATTTCTTAATCCTTCCTTATCAGTTTAAAAACTTACATAAAACTTATCCGTAACAAGTCGGTACACGCGTCCGTCCCGCACTCTGCCGGCGCGACCCGCACGTTGCTCGCAGTTGGTCTTGGACGCCCACGCAAGTCGCAGAGAGGTGAAACTGGTATCGGCGTCCGCTACCATCACCTTCATCAGGCAATAGTCGATCACTGTTAGATGAAGCTTGGTTTAGTGGAAGGTTTTACCATTACAGATATAGGCAAGGTGACTTAGGCGCGGACCACATAGAAAAGACGTAAGACGAGGACGCGTCGCGGACGTGCGAAAATGTATGAGAGTCGCGACGGCGCCCCGTCTCTTCTGTTTTACGTCGCGACGCTTCTATACATTTTGTATGAAAGAGAGGCCGAAGAGACATATGTCTCCGCCCCGTCTGCGTCTTACGTCTTTTCTATATGGCCCGCGCCTAAAATTGAATTAGTGCGGCAATTGGCTGAAGAGAGGCAAAAGCACTGCTACGTGCAATTTGACCCGTATTTTCCCGAAAGGGAAAAGTATGATTTCGATGTCAGCAGCACGTAGCAGTGCTTTTGCCTCTCTTCAGCCAATTGCCGTCGAACCATCCTGATCTGGGAAGGGTAAATGAAAACCAGGGTAGTTTTTCTTCAGTACAAGACTGTGGTACAAGTCTGACAGTCCCTTTCCCAAACTGTAACTTCAGTTCGCCCGTAGCAACCCCTAGAAGTATGAACTACAGGCAATTTTGGATTAAGACGTTTTTTTTTTATCATAATTATTCATTTTAGGGTTTCGCGGTAAAACGTGACCCAATTAATAAGAATCCACTGTCCGTTTCTGTGTCTCATGAACCTTGATAGTTACACAGTTGAAATTTTCTCAAATAATGTATTACTGTTGCCGCTATACTAAAAAGAAGAATAAAACAAATATTTAAGGGGACTCCCATAGAACAAATGTGATTTGTTCGCCGTTTTTGTAGAAAATGGTATGGAACCCTTCATGCGCGAATCTAACTCGCACTTGGCCGGTTTTTTTTATGGTTTAAAATTACACAGTCATTATAAAATCACTTCTTACCATACTTGATGTCAGGCACCGTAATAGAGCTCTCAGCGATGTTGGTGGCCAGTATGATCTTCCTGGTGCCCGGCGCGACTCGTGTGAACACGCGGGCCTGCTCGTCTGCCGTAATTGTCGAGTGGAGAGGAAGCACGTGCCATTTATATTTCCGGCATTCTGCACCCGCTACTTTTTCTCTATAGATGACAATGTTAAAGGAATAATTAGGCCTGTTTCCTCTGGAGAGGATATTTCTAAGGTACTTAACAAACTAGCTGTTGCCTACCTGCCTATGTAAAAGTAGAAAAATATCCCACAATGTATTATGACGAAAACTTTCAAAATTATGTCCTAACACAGGTTGTGGTCCAACTAAAAAAGTTTTTTTTTGCCTTCACTATGAATTCGTGAAACTGTCTCCTTTTTGCATAATCGAACACAAGCTGACCCACAAAAGTTAGGCTTTTACAATATTTTTGAAAGCGTCAATTCCCAGCTAGATGTAACACGAGGTGACAGCTCGCATGGATAATGATAAAAAAAATCATCCATTAATTTTATTGCCCAAACCAAAAAAATATATACTCTAGCTAGTGTAATCAGCAGTAATACTGACCGCAAGTCACTGTCATTGAGACAAGCATACAAGTCCTCAATCTCATGTATTCCTGGTAGAAATATAAGCACGGAAGGCAGGTCTGCTTGGCTGCGGTCCGTGATCTGATCCTCTTGTTTGTCTATTTGCTCAAATGCATTCAAAAGCTTTACCACTAGGTGGTGCATTTCAGGAGCTATGAATGGATCGTCGCCTTTTGGTGTTGATTCTTGTAGGATCTAGAATATAAGAGTAACATTAAGAGTATATTTTTTGTGCATGGCTGAGTCCATGTTTGTTTGAAGTATATTATTCACTTCATTAACAAAAGTGTGCCTTTAGCAAGAGGTCGTATCACTTCTAGTCTATTCCTCACAAAAATTATGAAGTACATCCAAAAGTTAAGTAGGTAGTTAATTTTGTGACACGTTATTCGCGCTTCCCAGAATTTGATCTTTGTTAGCGACACTATCGGATGGTTTAATAATACAGCGTGTTTTATTTTTCGAAACCTACGAGTTCTATTCCTGGTCAGGAATATTGATTTTTCTAAAATTCAACAATGCAGTAACAGCAACGCCCAGTGTGAAAAACCAACCTGTGTCAAGATTTCCAAAGCTGCTCTGGGAAGAAATTTAAAACACCATATTATACTTAAGACAATGTATCACAAATACTTACAGATCCAAACTTGTTCAAATGATTTAAGTAGAACACTTTCACAGTATACATCGGATCATTCTTCTCAACTTTGATACAAGAGGACATCTGCAGGCCCCGAGGTGTAGGTATCATGAAGTAGTCCGCAAATGTTTTCCTATTAAACGTAGCAGACATGAGCACCACTTTGACACCCGGTGATACAGTGTACAACAGTCTCTTGACGATTAATAGCAGGAAGTCCATCTCCTGGCCTCGTTCGTGTACTTCGTCCAGTATTACATGTGTGTATTCATTCATTGTTTTTGCACCAACTGCAAGTTAAGGAATGTAAGGTGTTAACAATAGAGTTAAGATCATTAAATCCTAGTTTTTGGCAGAGGAGAGACACTCTAAGATAGTGTCAAAAGGCTGAAAGAACGCAATTATGCTGAAATATTGTCAGATTTCTTCAAATAAAAAGAAAAAAATCATATTATGGGAAAGAATGAACAAAAATCTCCATTCTAACAAAATTTTTATACATGAATTTATGAAAATGATATGAGTAGACAATTTTGTGAAATACATACCCAATTTTTGCAGTAATATGCCAGTTGTGACGTAACTAATGCGTGTATCACTGGAAGTATGGGAGTCAAGTCCAACCTGTTAAAGTTATATTAAATTAAAGCATAAGTAATTAAGCTATAAGAACCTACTTTACTTATGAGATATCGAGTAGTTTGCATCTATACAGGGTGGTCCAGGCCAGATGGATATAAAATTTTTTCATCCCTCCATCTCGGAAAGGCTATTTTTTCTCTTCGATATCTGAGCGTAAAAGCCGTTTTTATCCTCTAGTGGATAAAGTAATAGTACATTATGCAACTAGTGAATAAAGAGCGGATTTAAAGCGAGGGCCTTATATATGAATCAAGAGCAAGCGAAGGATTTTAATGACTGAATCACGACCGTAGGGAGTGATTCATGATGATTGAATCACGAGCGAAGCGAGTGATTCAAGTATTTAAATCCTGAGCGACGCGAGTGATTCAGGCCCTCGATTTAAATCGGTTTTATTCACGAGTTACAGACGATACTTTATACCATGACCACGAGAAAAATAATAATCAAGCGATAATTAGATATTTAACGAAGAAAAAAAAAAGACAAACGTGTTCACATACACAAACACCCAGACCCGAAACAAATAATTGTATAGATCATACGAATATTTGCCCTATGCGGGAATCGAACCCACTGCACGCGACAAAGTAGTCCAATCGCTCGGTCACTGCGCCAAAAAATTGACATTAAACTCGGAACAATGTTTTAAATTAAGAGTAACATTATCCTAACAACACGAGGGCTGACGGGGGTGGACCGCAGAAATGTGTTCTAAATTCAAACAAGAAAACAGTGAGAAAAAGAGCTTTTTACTCACTGTTTTCAGTGAGAAAAAGTAACTTTTTAAAGTGGGAATGGTATAATAGTACATTATGCAACGAGTGAATAAAGAGCGGATTTAAAGCGAGGGCCATACATATGAATCAAGAGCAAGCGAAGGATTTTAATGACTGAATCACGACCGCAGGGAGTGATTCATGATGATTGAATCACGAGCGAAGCGAGTGATTCAAGTATTTAAATCCTGAGCGACGCGAGTGATTCAAGCCCTCGATTTAAATCCGTTTTATTCACGAGTTACATACGATACTTTATACCATGACCACAAGAAAAATAATAATTAAGCGATAATAGATAGGTATTTAACGAAGAAAAAAAAGTCAAAGGTGCGTTTACAAACATCTAAATTCACATACACAAACACCCAGAGCCAAAACAAATAACTGTAGATCATACGAAAATTTGCTCCGAGCGGGAATCGAACCCACTGCACGCGACGAAGTAGTCCAATCGCTCGGTCACTAAGCCAACAAATTGACATTTAACTCGGAACAATGTTTTAAATTAAGAGTATCATTTTCCTAACAACACGGGGGCTGACGGGGGTGGACCGCAGCAATGTGTTCTAAATTCAAACACCAAAACAGTGAGTAAAAGAGCTTTTTACTCACTGTTTTCAGTGAGAAAAAGTAACTTTTTAAAGTGGGAATGGTATAAATTGAATTTAGAACACCGTGTGCAATAATGAGTTGTACCAGTAATGGCGGCTGCTGACCCCAACAGCTGATCGTTTGCTGTGGTGCCAACTTGACGTTCGAAGGTTGTCGTACCACATCTTTCAAAAATAGAATTAGGTGCCCCGCATTAGGTGTGAAAAGCAGAGTACGGACCTCGGGAGTAAAGGTGCGTTGCCTTGGGCTAACTTGAATCCCGAACCAGAATCCTTTGGTGCGTAATCTACTATTATTTTGTTACAATCTCAGACTCGGAACCTTCTTGACTCAGAACTTTTTTAACCTTTTTTTTTAATTTGCTTTGTGCGGTTTTCTTTTTACGTCATATTGTTAAGACAAACCAAGATAAAATAAGAAACTTGAAAACTACTACCTATATTAAAACTACATAATTATATTAATTTTGTTTTAATTTAACAAAAGATTCTGTAATACTTACCTTTATTAAAGTAGTAGTCAATACCTAAACCGAAATAAAAGTACCTATCTTGTGTTTGTTGTACTACAATGTACATATTTTTTTTGCGTTTAGTCATTTCCTCGCTGAGGTGGGATGAAAAGTTACGTGTTGCACTCGAGTGCAAAGATTTTTCACCTTGTGCTCTTTTGATTCCGTCGCTACGCCTCATGATTCTAATTTTTGAATCACTCGTTGCACTCGTGATTCAATTTTAGAATCATTCGCTTGCTCGGTCATCAAAATTGAGCACGCGGTTAAAAAGCAACTTTGCACTCTTGTATAACAAATAACTATTTTTAGGTAGTCGGCTTAGGGACCTAGTTGTACCTGCCAAGAAAAAAATTGCTTGTCACCCACTTAAAAAAATAGTTATTTGTTATGCAAGGCTGCAAAGTTGATTTTTGGCGCGAGTACTTGAATTGAAAACTGAGCGAGCGAAGGATTCTAAGATTGAACCGCGAGAGAAACGAGCGGTTCAAATATAGAATCCTGAGCGATGCGAAGTTTTCAAAGGTACGAGACGCAGAAAAACTTTGCTGCCGAGTGCAACACAAAACTTTTCACCTCACACAGCGAGGAAATGTAGTGGGGGCGGCTCGCCTGCCAGTGTAGAAAAGTAGAAAACAATTGAATACAAGACGTATTCGAATTTTAAACAACACTTTGTGCTCTAGAGCACAAAATGGAGTTTTCCGCTCAGATTTTGAATGAGAAATAGAATCTTTCCGAGCGGGTGAGGTGAAAAAAACATTTCTTATGTTTTTTTTTGTAATTTTAGAAATATCACCACTTTTAATGTTTTCATGATTTTATTTAGGTACTTTTTAAATGATAAATTATATTATATTTTTATTTTAGGTGCTTACTTAGACATTGCACTCTCTCAGCAAGAAAAAAAATTTTAATTTTCCTGGCGGTCCAAATAGGTCCCTAAACGGACTACCTAAAAAAAAATTATTTTTTTATTTGGCCTGGACCACCCTGTATATGTCCATAATTTTATTTTATTTTTTTTCATATTGTTTTCTATAACATAGCAATCTGTGAGATTTAAAGTAGGCCATTTGTTTGCCTTGTATGAAGAGTAAGGGCGCTTCAAGTAGGAAGCTTCAACAAGCTTGCCTATGCAGAGCGGTCTTGTCTTCAAATAAAATATGTCCATTATGATGTTAATGTAATGTGTCAACAGCAACTTTTTATTTACAACAAGCGGACCGGTACGTGCTTCGCTACGCCAAAATGAAATGAACGCATGAATGGCATAATAACATGCTTGTACTGTCAACACTGAAAAAAGTTTCAATTTGACAACAAAATCCCCATTAACAAAATGTTCCGCCATTTATTGAATTTATATGTCACAAAAAATGTGTTAAATTAAGAACCCCTCGACTGACTTTGTGCAAACTTCACATTAACCATCTACTAAATAATCCGAACAAAGCCTAAACATTTGGTTTGGATAGATGAGCCCGTTCTTGAGTTATAAAATTACAACGAAAAGTGGCATTGATTTTTATATGCTACAGATGAAAGGTTAAGAAAATGACCATTTTGGTTTGTTCTTGAATAGTCATGTGGGAATAAAGAAAATTTTCTGCAACAATAGTTACCTGATAACCAACAACTCCACCAACTTCCCAACCTCTTTCCTGAGCAACTCTTCGTGCAATAGATATGGCAGCAATCCTCCTTGGTTGAGTCACAACGATCTTGCACGTCTTACGTGATTGGTAGCAGTCATCAAGGATCCACTGAGGGACCTGAGTAGTTTTACCACATCCAGTTGGACCTTCTACGATCACCACTGGGAATCCGTGAATGCGATCTAATATCTAATGGGAATAAATGTTCCAATTATATGGAGTGTTACAGAATAAAGATGATTTTTTTGAGGAAAGAAAAATTAGATTGCAAGTGGGATTCGAACCCGCGTCTTCTGGATAGGTACTCCAGACTCCTTAACCAGCTAGGCTATTGCAACCCACACCTGCAAGCCGAAATTCTCTATTCCTCGTTTACGCTTTTCGGTAGCGTAGCGCCATCTCTTGGATTAGTGTTACAGAATAAGCGTAATGCCTTGTGATTGATTCAGACATTTAAAATGATGACTTTACTAAGGACCATGAGACGATAAGAAATTGGGTCTCTTCATACTTATTACTGCTAGACAGCTAGATATAGGCCTCTCCAATCATGCACCATTTGAAGTGATCAATGGCTACTTTTATCCAGCTGTTACAGGCTCTTATGCAAATATTGTCGCTCCACATATCAAAGAGAGCATCCTGATGCAATATCTTGTATGGGAATTCAGATAAATTATTAGTATTATCATCCTCTGCGAAATTAATTGAATGAGCTGTAGCATTTTGTCAGCGTTAACTTCGTAAACAAAACAAATACAGAATTCCTCAAGGAAAGGTTAACAATGTTTTAGAGGTAAATACACTAAAAACATCTGTTTTGAGGTAATGTTGACTTTTATACATTTAAGATAGGTCAGGCCTTAAATCATATAATTGAATACTCAGCTCACCTGCTGCTTATATTCATTAATTGGCAAATTAATGGTGTCTTCCTTCATTTGAAACGAGTATTTATTGTACACCTCTGTCATAGCCTCTTCGGTCAGCTCCCCAATATTCTGGATGGAGGTTCCCCATACAGAGAGTTGCTCCAACGACTCCAGACCTCCTGCTATGCTCTCTTGCTGTTCCCGATCTAACTCATTCTGAAATATTGTTTGTTTTTCAATGCTGGTATAAAAATGCTGATGAGTTGATTTTTAACAATGATAATCAATAAACTAAACTACAGGGAGTGTTTGAAATAAAAACTTTTTAAAGGAGAACATTCAGGCTCCATACATTTTTGGGCCTTTTCTGAAAGTGCCGGCCAACGTAAAAAATTGGTACCTACGGGTAGTACTAGTCATTCGGAGCAATAGTTACTATGGCACAAAAGTTGTAGGATTGCTCTCGGCCAAGTTATACATGTTCGAAGATTCGTAAATCTCGTACATTTTTTAATTTCTGAAAGTGCCGAGAATCACCAAATAATGAAAAGTATTGCTAGAACTAGCGACCTCAAGTAATTTAACATAACGCCTGTAATCCCTGAGGGGTTGGGAAGAGGTGTGCCGAATAAAAATGAATAATAATATGTTTATTTTTTGTGAAAAGTAATAAAAACATTTTAAAATATACAAATCTGCTGGTGGAACCAGCATCGGGAACAGAACAGAGGTTGCCTGTAGTTAGGGGTCTTGGGAGAGGAATCTCCTAACAATAAGAGACGTGATCAGCACTGCTGCTTTTTGAATCAACCCTTTTTAGGGGGAAATAAAATAATCAAATGAGTTATCTCGCTCTGGGCTGAGCTGTAGAGTAGAGACTGTCAGACTCCTGCTGACTAAATGTCACCCTCTTCATTCGGTTGCCCTTTGCGTTCCAGATACTAAGATAGTCGACGAGCCAAATGTATGAATGAAATGTAGGTACCCTACATTTCATTCATACATTTGTCGTTTTCTCAAAGAGCCTCATAGCTTCGGGCACGCCGCAATCGCGGCGGTAAGACCCCTCTTTGAGGAGTGGCTGGAGAGACGTCACGGCGTCCTGACCTATAGGATGACGCAGGTCCTCACCGGACACGGAAGTTTCGGGAGGTACCTGTGTCGGATAGGGAGGGAAGGGACGCCCGGCTGTCACCACTGCGAAGATCGCCCTGAGGACATGGTGGAGCATACGGTGCAGGACTGCCCCGCTTGGTCAGAGCACCGCCGTGTCCTCACGGAGGCGATAGGTGGAGATCTAGCCTGCCGGGGCCGCGGGACTTATTTCCTTACCGTGACCCCGGAACATAAAGGGCTATTGAAGGACATCGTGGATTTTAATGTTAGTACAAGTCTGACAGTCCCTGCCGCCCTGCCCGGGGTGGGAGGACTCATTTAATGATTTTACCACGCTAAAAAAAAAATAAGAGCCTCATAGCTTTTGGAACGCGATACTGTCGGGTCCACAATCAGCGATGAGACGGGTTTGCCTCACCGTCCAGTAAACGAGACTCGACTTATACTCGTCCTTGACATCCCGTGGAATTTCAAGGAGCATTTACGACGTTTGGATCAAAAACCTAGGATCGAGCCAGGACTGCCTTCAAGCTGTTACCCAACCTGGTGAGGCAAACGCCGCTTTCTGAAGGCTCTACGTGGAAGTGGTACGGTTAAAGCCCCTCTACGGGAACCCTGTGTCTGTCGTTTACATAAGGAAGCGAACACACAAGCTAATCGCACCGGGGGATCATGGCTATTCGGGTGATCCACTCATACACATAGATGCTGGAGGATCTGCTTCCAGGTCACACGTTGGCAATCCGGAAAGGAGGCTGCCACTTCTTCTGCAGCAGTCATGACAGCGAAGGAAGAGGCAGAACACGCGAAAGAGGACGCCCTCGAAATCTCAACCCAGTCGCGTACGGCAAGTAATGCGGAGCTAGTAGTCTTATCAAGGATCAGGCCCAGGACGACAGCATGTCGTGTTTCACGCACGTCTAAATAAGCTTTCAGTGGCCCTTATGGAGCCAAACGCCTACCGGCTTGCGAGACTATCTCAGCAGGATAGGTATAACCAGCACGGTTGATGATTTTATTACCCGAAAAACGTGGCTGATTCAGAAAGCAGTACTTTTGGTCACTACTCGTATTGTTATGAGGTTGCTCTTCCAAGAGGCCTACCACAGGCAGCTTCGATTCTGTTCCCGATGCTGGTCCCACCAGCTGATTTGTATATACACTTCTCATCAAAAAAATCGAAACACCTCGCAGTTTATGATTTGATAAGGATTATCAGAAAAATGTGTATATTTAGGAATAAATGTAAAATGTCATTTAATAGTGAGTAGTATGAGGTTTTTAAATCCTAATGTTAATGTTCTAAATTCAAATTAAGTCTTCATAGGTTTCGTATTTTGTATAATGAGTAATTTTTACCCTGTATGGAATATGAAGGAAATGGGTAAAACAACACGCGTAAATGAAAAAAAAATGTAAGAAACGTTTATTTAATAACTTGTATTCCCTCCGCGAGCTCTTATTACTGCTTCCATACGGTTCTTCATCGATCGGATGAGAGTCACGATCACATGTTGTGGTATATTATCCCATTCCTCTTGGATTGCATTTTGCAGCTGGCTAAGTGTTTCTGGGGCTGGATCTCTTGCTCGAATTCGTCTCTTTAATTCATCCCATAGATGTTCAATGGGATTCATGTCCGGGCTTCTTGCTGGCCATACCATAATGGAGATACCGACTTCGGTAAGATAATCTCGTACGACGCCCGCGGTGTGAGCTCTAGCATTGTCGTGCATGAATATGAAGTCGTTGCCAATAAAATGTGCATAGGGCATCACATGAGGTTCAAGACACTGTTCGATGTACCGATGAGAGTTTAGTGCAGGCAGCCGTGGCCCAGACACAAAGGCAAGTTCTGTCTTACCGTCGGCGCTGATTCCTCCCCAAACCGTCCACGAACCGCCACCATAGCTGACCTTTTCTTCAATGCAGCATTGTGCAAAGCGTTCTCCATCTCTTCTGTAGACCTTGTTCCTTCCGTCGTTACCATACAGCATAATTTTACACTCATCAGAAAACAGTACTTTGCTCCACTGAAGGTATGACCAAGTTAGGTGCTCGCGTGCAAAGTTAAGGCGCGCTCTTCGATGGTCTGCAGTTAATTTCGGCCCATTCGCTGGCTTATGCGGTGCCAATCCGCATTCCTTCAACCTTCTTCTTATTGTAGAGTCACTTACAGCTACTCTTCGTACAACGCGAAGCTGCTGCTGCAGTTGAAAAGCGTTAAGGCGTCGATTTCGTAAAGAAGTTGTTACAATAAATCGATCATCTCGCTCAGAAGTGACCCGATTCCTGCCAGATCCTGAACGGCGCGTGAACGAACCAGTCTCCCGATAGCGTTTGTAGACTCTATGAACAGATGATAAGCTTAGATGCAATCTTGCAGCCACAACACGCTGACTAAGTCCAGAATCCAGCAATGCCACCACTTGGGCGGCTTCTGCGGGCGAAGTATCCATATGTTTTAGAAAAAAAAGTTTTTTCAGACGTCCCAAAGTCACAGTAAATGAAATAAGAAACAGAAAATTTAAAGACAAGCGCTAATTTTTAGTTTTTAAACGAGAAACGTACTCCAACCCTAAATACACATTTGTCTCAAAACAGTGATTAATTTCATTTATAGGATAAACAAATGAAATTATTTCGAATTTTGATTTTTTTCTTCTTACTGTAATGACCAAACTGCCAGCTACACAGTAATGTTTTTTTTTCATGGAATTAATTCTCTTTTGTAAAAAATTAGGACAAAAACAATAAAAACGAAAGTGTTTCGATTTTTTTGATGAGAAGTGTATTTTAAAATGTTTTAATTACTTTTCACAAAAAATAAATAGATTATTATTCATTTAACCTCTGCCCGGGTTGGGCAGAGATATTCAGGGATTACAGGCGTTATGTTAAATTGCTTGAGGTCGCTAGTTCTAGCAATCCTTATCATTATTTGGCGATTTTCGGCAGTTTCATAAATTAAAAAATGTATGAAAATTACGAATCTTCGAACTTGTATAACTTGGCCGAGAGCAATCTTACAATTTTTGTGCTATAATAACTATTGCTCCAAATAACTAGTACTACCCATAGGTACCAATTTTTTTCGTTGGCCGTCACTTTCAGAAAAGGCCCAAAAAAAATGATGTCCTTTGATAGCCCAATTGTTTTTAAAGTACAGTATTGTTTCTCATTCTTTTTCTGAAAAGATCGCTTTTAGTGATAAGATCACTGTGTGTCTCCCTTTTTATTTTTTTTTTATTTCATAAACCTGAATTTGTATAGTGAGCATAAGGAGTATTCTATCTTTTGTTAAGGAAAGCTATAGACTATTTTGTGTAACCTTACAAGTTTAGGAGCTAAGCGAGCAGATGATTTTGCTGATAATTTATGCAGGGCAAAGTCAGTTGATTATACAGAACTGCAGGTCTAAAACAGCCACTTAGCAATAATACAAATGATTTACTTGGTGAATAAATAATAGAAGAATTCCCATTATTAGATAATGAACAAAAAATATTGGGAATGATTCATTAGGCATATTGCTTAAAGTGGTTGTTTTAGACCCTCTGAGCTTAGTTTGAAAGTGCTGGTTATTGGGTTTTTATAAATAAGTTCTGTTAATTAGCAGTAGGTATTTCTATGGGCAGAAATACAAATAGTAAGTATTTTTTATTTGAATGCATTCATCACACATAAAAACAGAGCACATATAAACAGCCCAGCAGGTTTTTAATGAAACACACATGCCTAATATTTTAGGCAAAACATTAGCAGACAATGTGTGGACTTTGTGAGATTAGATTTGATTTTAGTTGGAACAAAATCTGAAAGGTGAACATAGCACATGGGTGTACCTAGTTACTGTACTTATAGTAGTATCATGGAAAGCACAGTTCTTTCTATTTTTTTATACGTAAGTAAATCAGGTTTACCCGCAAATACAGTTCAGTTTCCCTCTCCTTGACTTCGCGCGCATATTCGGTACCGCTGGCAACCATCACAGAATGGCGATGTTCCTCCTTCCTGTTCAAGTCGCTGGTTTCATCTTCTTTAGTAAGTCGAATACCTCCTGTTACCGGACCCCTAAGTTTGGTCATTTGTGACCTTGATGGCCGAGGATTCAACATAAACCCTCGTAACTCCTCCATTTTCAAAAATAGTGTGTCTCCTTAGCTTCTAAGGAAACAGAGTGTGAAATCTGAAACAAAGCCTTCCGTATTGTTTTATGCTCTGCTATCAAATTCAATCATAGGAGGATTTGAACATGAGAATATTATAATTATCTTACACACGTTTTTTCCAAACAACGAACACCGAAAATTTGTGCCGAAAACAAAACTTCAGAAATCAGAAGCAAACCACAGATTCACGAAACACCACAGACTACTTAGAGATACCGAAACACGAAACCACACAAGAATGTGACACCGTCGGCCTAATTCGTTAACCTGCTAAGTGCATTTTTGCAAAGTTTACAGGACGAACAAAAAACTGAATAATATCTTTATTAGTTTAGCAATCAAAATTTTGAAAATCCCGTTGACTTCTATATTTTTTCTTGATATTTTAAAAACATAATATTTAAAAAAACCTAAACAGATTTTTCAAAAATGAGGAAAACTTTTATTTAGTGGTTATTCGAGGTGAAATTTCAAATTGCTTGAGGACTTAGCAGTTTTTATCTTTTTGGTATGGTGTATAGATAATTGAATAGTGCAGTTAAACGAATTCAATCAGTAATCAAAATTATTATTCATTATAAAAAAATGAACAATCAGTCCCTCTTTAATAGAAAACAGGGTTAAAATATCTAAACTAAACTCTTCATCGCATCGGTGTTAGGGGTTCGCATCGGGGCGGCGGCGGCGTCGGGAAAACGATGAAGTACTTGAGACTCGTCCTCGACAGCCAGTGGAACTCCAGGGAACACTTCCTGCTTTTGGCCCCAAAGCTAAACCGGGCAGCAACCGCCCCCAGGCGACTCCTGCTCAGTCTCAGCCGGCCAAACGCCTCCTACCAGAAGGTCATGGCTGTGCGGATGATCCGAGGATACCGCACGATCGCCGGTGAATCAGCCAACCTCCTTGCCGGATGCTGCTTTGGGATCTGAAGGCAACTGCTCTCCAGCGCATCTATGAGTGGCGCGTGGAGGCGCAGCGCCGCCTACCGCCCGCCGGGGCGAATCCCCACTGCCTCGACTTCTCGAGGCGCGGCGGGAAGAGCTCCGGCGCGATCTCAGGGCAGTATGGAGGGAGCGACTGTCACAACCGAGGTCCGGGCAAGCCGCAATCGCGGCGGAGACCCCTCTTTGAGGAGTCACTGGATAGGCGTCACGGCGGCGTCCTGACCTACAGCCTGACGCAGGTCCTCATCGGACACGGAAGTTTCAGGACACCTAGGCCTTTCTTCCTTCCCTATCCGACACAGGTACCTGTCGGATAGGGAAGGAAGAAAGGCCTAGGTGTCACCACTGCGAGGATCACCCGGAGCATACGGTGCAGGACTGCCCCGCTTGGGCAGAGCACCGCCGCGTTCCTCACGACGGCGATAGGATATTATGCGACCTCTCACGCCCGGCATTGCTCGAGGCCATGCTGCGAGGCGAGACGGAGTGGGAAGCGGTCAGCTCCTTCTGCGAAGCAGTTATGCTAGCGAAGGAGGAGGCGGGACGCGTAAAGGTGAGGACGTGGCTGCGTCCACCTCACAGCCCAGCCGCAGTGGTAGACGCCCACTGCGTTGGACGTCGTAAGACGATTTCCGGCCACAGTAGGTGCGGGCATGCGGGCTCCGAGTAATGGACGAGTCGCTGTCCGACTATCGACCATGTCCAGGTCGATGGCGCGTTGTGTTCCACACACGCCTCAAAGAGTGTCAGCACAATGACGGCCCCCTTAGAGGGCCAAAGCCTGCCGGTGTCGGGTCTTACGTATATCGTGACCCCGGAACGTAAAGGCTATTGAAGGACACCGTGGATTTTAGTCATTACAAGTCTGACATTCCCTCCTGCCCTGTCTTGGAGGGAGGACTCATTTGATGATTTTACCACGTTAAAAAAAATGGTAAACTCTTCATACACAATCAGTAATCGTTATAATATACGTTATTATAATGTGTTGTCTGTCTTGTAGTACGTGTTGTACTCCTAAGTATTTTACTATTATTAATGACTGCTATTAAATATTGTTTTACTACTGCTACTGTATCACAATCAATTAATTATTATAACAATAAATTAAAATAAAAAAAGGTTGCACTCCAGGAGTGCCGGTAGAAGTGAAAACTTTTTTGTTACTATGTTTTATTTTTAATTTGAATGACGTCTTACTCATTTTCGATCAGGGTCACGTGACCCTGACGGTCACGTGACCCTGACGGTCACGTGACCCTGACGCGAGTTTTAAATTTTTTACCCATTACAGAAAAAGTGTACAACGCCGCTAAAGAAGTTTTCACTTCAACAATTTTCCCAAACGGCACGTGAGTTTGGGAACGTTTTCAGTGCAAAACTGAGGCCGCAACAGGATTTAGCAGGTTTGCGTTGTGGAGATTGGCTAGTGGTAAGAAAGCAGTTTTTCGTGCATAGCTTTTTACACCTTTTTAGGCTGAAATCGCTCCTATTTCTTAAATGCTACGGTAGATATTAGGCTGAATTTTCTAACTGCATCAAAAAGTCAATTTTGCCAAAAATGGACTTAGCAGGTTAACGAATTAGGCCGACGGTCCTGTAATTTTGGGAGTATGTACAGCCGACAGCACATCAAGCTACACAACCAGTGTCAGTTTTTTTGAAGTGAAAACTTCTTTAGCGGCGTTGTACACTTTTTCTGTAATGGGTAAAAAATTTAAAACTCGCGTCAGGGTCACGTGACCGTCAGGGTCACGTGACCGTCAGGGTCACGTGACCGTCAGGGTCACGTGACCCTGATCGAAAATGAGTAAGACGTCATTCAAATTAAAAATAAAACATAGTAACAAAAAAGTTTTCACTTCTACCGGCACTCCTGGAGTGCAACCTTTTTTTTTTGAAGTGAAAACTTCTTTAGCGGCGTTGTACACTTTTTCTGTAATGGGTAAAAAATTTAAAACTCGCGTCAGGGTCACGTGACCGTCAGGGTCACGTGACCGTCAGGGTCACGTGACCCTGATCGAAAATGAGTAAGACGTCATTCAAATTAAAAATAAAACATAGTAACAAAAAAGTTTTCACTTCTACCGGCACTCCTGGAGTGCAACCTTTTTTTTTTGAAGTGAAAACTTCTTTAGCGGCGTTGTACACTTTTTCTGTAATGGGTAAAAAATTTAAAACTCGCGTCAGGGTCACGTGACCGTCAGGGTCACGTGACCGTCAGGGTCACGTGACCCTGATCGAAAATGAGTAAGACGTCATTCAAATTAAAAATAAAACATAGTAACAAAAAAGTTTTCACTTCTACCGGCACTCCTGGAGTGCAACCTTTTTTTTTTTTTTTTTATAGATTTTCAACCTTATCACAATAGTGGGAGGTTAATATTTGATTGATAAAATTTGGCAGGTAGTAGGTTGACCTGCTGGCGTCTGTACTTACAGCTTGGCCAGAACGGATTGAAACGGAACTAAAATTTTTATTTCTGACAGCGTTTTAAAATCTTTGATATTTCATATAAACAAAGACCGCAGGTTTGTTAGATTTATTATTGTGCCATAAAACTAACGTAGTAAGTGAAAAATAATAAAATAAAATCATTCAAAGTGCTGGTAGCGCGAAGACAGTGGCGACTTCCGGTTTTCTACATTTTTATGTCAAGCTTGTACTTACTCCTAGATTCTCCAGCGAAAAGCCGTTATGTTGGCAACACTAGACACTGCATAATGTAGTATGCTCTAGTAACCCAGGCCATAAAATTCCAAAAAAAAAATGTACTTACATGTAGTTAATTTTACCGGGAATCTCCGATCAAAGAGAAAAACAGTATCAATCTCTTCAAAAAATTTGGTTGAATTTTAGTCTTTTGGAAACTAAGTACATTAATTTCAGTCCATGAAAGATTTGCACAGTTAACTCTTTCAGGGTCATGAGTACCTATTTGGAATATTGATCTTTTTGAACGATGTAAAACCTATTAAAACAGACTTCGAAAAAGGCTGCCCTTGTCAAACTCTGTGGTGATTAACAGCTGTAGACTCTAAATCAGATTCTGAATAAGTGTGATGAACTCAGTCTGGAACCCTTTTTTCTGATCAGAATGTGGCTATCCTTGTTTTAGATTTAAATTTTATCAAAGATCGTGACTTACAAGAACTGGTCCTATCAGTTAGGGGGCGCCGTAGAAATCTCGCCCTCAGCCCCCAGGGCGCTGGTAGTGCTAAAACCACCGAACGCGACTGCGGCGTGCTTCTGGACGCATCATAAATCTTGGTCTGTGTCACTATGAGCCGGCGGCGGGGCGGGGCGGAGGGGGTATTAAGATGTGCCTGCGCATATCACACGATGTGGCTAATCTCCACCTAGGGTTGCCATACGTTCGGAATTTTCCGGACATGTCCGGTAATATAGTGCAGTCCGGAATGCGGGGGGAATCCTAAGCCGCCAGGAATTTTTACAATCCAAAATAAAAACCTTAACAAACCAATAAATAGTAAAAATAAAATGACAGTTTGTTGGCGCGCCCGCGTAAAATATTCAATCTCTTTACACATGCACGATTTTTTTGCGAAAAAATCCGGGTACACCCGATGTCCGGAATTTCGATTTTTCGATCTGGGAGCTCTATTTCCACCGCTCCCATTCCCCCCCGCCCCGCAGCATGGCTTTGTTTCCGTGAGAACTTTGATCATACAAAATGTACCATTTTTTACCAAACAAGAAAACAAAGAACGAGACAGAAAATATAACACATTTTTGAAAATCGGTCATTTTTCGGAGCTCACAGTTATGCAAATATTGGAGATAGATAAAAAGTGTGACTAAGTTGTAGAGAATTTTATGAGGTTTTAATATGTAGTACAACAAAATTTTATACGCCGCATCGTTTTCTTGATATAAGCAAAAAAAAAAACAAAAAACGGGACAATTTCGATTTTTCGATCTGGGAGCTCTATTTCCACCACTCCCATTCCCCCTCGCCCCGCAGCATGGCTTTGTTTCTGTGAGAACTTTGATCATACAAAATGTACCATTTTTTACCAAACAAGAAAACAAAGAACGAGACAGAAAATATAACACATTTTTGAAAATCGGTCATTTTTCGGAGCTCACAGTTATGCAAATATTGGAGATAGATAAAAAGTGTGACAAAGTTGTAGAGAATTTTATGAGGTTTTATTATGTAGTACAACAAAATTTTATACGACGCATCGTTTTCTTGATATACCTAAGCAAAAAAAAAAAACAAAAAACGGGACCTTCTTTGCCCCTCCCCCCCCTCCCCCGGGCTCACCTCGGACTTTTATGTTTATCTTCTAACTAGTCCAAACAAACTTCATAAGTCAGATTTTCTGCTTTCAACTTTTCCAACCAAAATCATTCATTGTCCATGCTACATGTACTCTATGACTTTGATCGTTTACGCCCTATATACTACCCCTATATACAAATGTACTCTATGTTATTATACAAATGTACTCTATGGTTTACGCTTTTGTTTGATGAAAACTTGAGGTTCGACAGACATGTTTGTCGAACATAATTATTTCATCGCTAACTGGGTAAATAAGGGGAATGGGTTGACAAAAAATTATAATCATGATTGTTTATATATTATTTATTTTCATACCGTAATTGGCATAACAAAAATATTTCAGATCATTTATAGAAGATATTTAACAACTGATAACTTTTACACAATTATTAATAATACTCATATTATGCATCTTGATTTATACATACATTGAACATGAATACAATAAACAGACAATCATTATAATTATGTAAATAAGAAAGATTTAAACCAGTTACATAAATAGTGATAAACAAAGTGCACTATTCGACTAGAAGTAAGCTACAAAACCATTGTTTTATTGGTTACATCATAAAATAAAAGACATACTGGCTACTCCATTTTTTCATGTTATCATGGCTTATGGCTCCATGTCTGGTGAAGGATTTTGGCACACACAACCACAATTACATAAATTAAGTTTAAAATTATACATAAAGTCAAAGAAAATAATTGTTTGAGAAATTGACTACCAACTTACATTGCTTGTTTATTCATTTGTCAAACAGGCACAAACTGCCATTATAAATATTTTATAGCTCGATGTAATCTTTACAGCAGTTGAAAGTTCGAGCGCTAGTTATAATGTATGTATGGCCGTTATTTAAAACCTCACTGAGACAATATAAGAAATTTCATTCGAGTTAAATACAAGTTTGATTATATTGCCGACTTTAATAAACAAAATTCAGTTAATCCAACGACGATATAATACTAGACTGGTAATAACAGGCGACCGATGTCTGCCAACACATTAGGCAAAAAAGTCTTATATCCGTCTCATTTCGACCAATCCTGTGAGCCGTAAACATACGTTGAGACAGAACCGACCTTGAGTTAGCCAATCACAACGCAGTACCCCGCCTCCCTCGCTTACGTAGTACCTCAGCGAGTTGGCAGAATAGTTTTGTTCGTTAGATCGTGCAATGCGTAGTCTAGTATTATATCGTCGTTGAGTTAATCAAACAAATACCGCAATGTAATCAAACTTGCATGCAAACCGCATGCAATTTCTTGCATCATGTAATGGCACATTTACACGAATACAATTTTTTGCAGCGTGTAAATGGGCCCTTAGACGATGCAAGAAATTGCATGCAAGTTTGACTACATTGCGGACTATTAAGGAACGATGAATTCTGGTGGTTTACCATCACGTCTTATAGCGTAACTCGTCTAGTGCCATCCCGCTTAGGGAGCGAGATGGCGCTACTGGTATAGCTTTTTCTTTCCCACAGCCTAACTGCTCACGCTTTAAGACGCCAACAGAGACCTTACCACGAGCTCTAACGCGATCCAGTTTAGGCTGTGGGAAAGAGACAGAGCTATAAAAGTCGTCTAGCGGCATCTCTTTCCCACAGCCTAAAGACTCACGCTTTAAGAGCGTATATTCCGAAAGCTGGCAACGTCGCAAATGGTTGTCAAATATTAACAAGTTTTAATTCATTTAGCATTGTTACTGTATGAAAATAAGAAATATGGCTCTGTGGTGCACTAAAAAATGGATAAGGGAATGCAATAATTAATATCGCAACACCGAAAATATAGTTTTAGATGTAGAAAAAGCATTTGGAAGCTTTCCAAATGCCTTTTATACACCGGAAACTGTTACAACATCAAATTCAGTGTTATAATTGCATTCCTATATCATTTTTTTAGTGCACTACAGAGCGATATTTCTTGTTTTCATACAGAAAATTTGCGAAATTAATTAAAACTTGTAATTATTTGACAGCTTTTTGCGACGTTGCCAACTTTCAGAATATGCAGCCTTAAGTGTTCATGGTAAGCCACCTGGTGATAAAATAAATACCGCAATGTAGTCAAACTTGCAATTTACATAGAACTGCGAAGTGCGTCAATTTGAAAAACAAATAATGTCTCTGACTGCAACTAAAATAAAAAAAAAGTAATTAAAAAAATGGAAAAATAATTTAAATTTTACAATTTCTTATTTACATTTTGGGTCATTCACCATTTGAAGTGGACTCTTTTGTGTATATTGTGAATGAACTTTTTACAATCATTTCCTTTCGCTGCAAGCAATTTTAATATTAATGTACAGGTATTGTCATGTTACATTTGCGCTAAAGATAGAAACAATGAAAACGAGAATGAATACGATTTTTTAAAAGCGAAAACAGTATTTATTATACCATAGATATTTTATCGATACTAGTTATGCCTAGTTCCACACACGCCAACTTTACAATGAACATAAATAAATAGCGATATTTTTTGTTATAACAAGCGAGACATCGTTATTGATATGTGCGTAGTAATAAATAAAAAAAAAACATAATTCCACATACATCACAGCTTTTTCGATACAGATATTGTTTAGGGCAACGTTATTTCTCAATTTTACATGATGTCAAATGAAACGAATTAACGAAACATCATAAGCGAGATTCGTGATTTAATGAAGGTATTGCCAAACAGCGAGCTGGGCGTGGCGCGACGTTAGCGGGGCATGTCCTTGGCATGCTTGCCTACTATAAAAATATAATAATAATAAGTCGTCACACAAATCACTGGACGATTCATGGCAAAGCCTTTATACTGCAGTGGAGTGTCTACAAGTCAACATTATGGCAAGTTAGGGCAAGCCTATAGGGCAATGGATTTACAGTAGTTACAGAATAAATTTCAAATTATAAAGATATTGGAAAGAGGACAGGACAGTTTTAGACAGAGGTTAATGAAAGCCATACTATAAGGTTCGTATGAAAGTAGTTATTAATAACAATAACCAGTTAAAATTATCACAGGATACATATTTTGTTATTGTAGAAATTCAAAGCCTATTTTAGACGATGCAAGACACTGCATGCGAGTTGCGTTACATTGAGGACTATTCAGGGACAATATGAACTCAGTTGATCAAAAAAATACCGCTATTCAGTCAATCTTCCATGCAAGTTCTTGCATTGTCTAAAGGGCCATTTACATGCTGCAAGATATCGCATGCGCGTTGCATGCAAGTGATTACATTGTGGACTATTGAGGGATAATGAACTCAATTGATCACTCAGTTGAAACAAATACCGCTATTTAGTCGAACTTTCATGCATGTCCTTGCATTGCCTAAAGGGCCATTTACATGCTGCAAGATATGGCATGCGCGTTGCATGCAAGTTATTACATTGTGGACTATTTATTAATGGACTCCGCACGCAAAATACACGCATCTGACGTGGAGTTGCGGATGCAACGGCCCGGGCCGTTATACAATAATTAATGGAAAATGAATTCAGTTGATTCAAACTTGCATGCAACTCTTATTGCAAGTTCTTGCATTGCCCAAAATCCAAATGAGGATTTAGTTGTTTATTCGTCTTTGGTTCCATTAGTCTTTCTTCTTTTACAGTTATCTTGTTATCATTACAATCAATGGTCAACACAAATGCTATTTTTCTTTACTGTTAAAACTATTTTCTGAACAATAATGCTGTGTTCTTTTTTTCAAATGGAATTTGTCGTAGTCTGATGTTAGAACAGTATTACTAAAGATATGTTGCATTACGATTTCAACTGCTGTGTAATACAGCCTCAAATTGGTAAAAAGAAAACTTTTACCACGACTATTCAAATAATTTAAAACAAAAACTATAAGACACTGTTTTAATTTTTTTTTTTGCCCCACATACATTAATAATAATTATGCTCACTTGCTCAGCAATAAATAACATCCCTGAACCCCTGCACAAACTAAAGTTATAAATTACATAATTTAAATTCCACCCATATTTCTATTTACAGTTTTCCAAGTGTGAAAAGAGATCAACCACCAATTATGACGATGTATATTTAATCCCGATTAGTTTTTTCCTTTCCCTTTGTTAGTCTCCCATACAAACAAGGGGGTCATTCAAGAATTACGTAAGCGATTAATGGGTCCTTGTTCCGCTTAATTTTTGCTGACGTGGCGTCTAGTCTAGCTGGTTGTTACGTTAGCATTATTATTTACTAGTTGCTGCCAGCGGTTTCACACGCTACAACTCGAAAATTATCCCACGGGAACATTAAATCGGGATAAAAACTGTCCTATGTGTTAAACGAGGTTATACACTATCTGTGTACCAAATTTCATCCAAAACCGTGCAGTGGTTTTTGCATCAAAGAGTAACAAACATCCATCCATCCAAACTTTCAGGTTTATGATTAGTGGAATTTAGGTAGGTTTTTATCAGGACAAATATGGCAACTCTACCAATGTTCACATAATGTAGTGGCTATTGAAATTCTACTTACGTAATACTTGCATGACCCCAAGGCCCTTTTTTTAGGGCCTTGGAGTCACCAAGGCTCTTTTTCCATTTTAATTAATCATGGTCAAAGGACACCCAGCAACCCTTGATCTACAAAAAAGTAAGTTTTAGAAATAGTAGATAAAGTAAGTATGATAATCTACTAAAAACCAACAACTACTTACGTCTAATATTTGTGCTATTTAATGTATCTTTTACGTTAAGGCCTTGGTCTCGACGCAAGCGGGTAGCGGGACGTTAAAAGTAGCCGACTTGCTGATAGTGGGCCACTTCATTGCATGCGTTTCTACCCCGCTGCTGGCTGTCTTCGAGACCCAGGCCTTAGATAGAGTTAAGTTTGCCGAGACCCAATTTATATGAGGTGGTATCTGTTGGAGATCAAATAAGAATGATAGCAATTTTTATGACAATGAATCTAATTTATATTAAAACAAAATTTCTAAAAATTAATTTCATTGCATCGTGTTTTCTGTAAACTACTTGTTCTAGTTATTTAACTTGCTATGTTGTTTCGATGAACGCTTGTTTGTAAAAACTTCCTCTGATCCTAATTAAAATTGTATGTTCAGGAAAGCGCATATTTATGACACACATAATCTGATACCAAACCCAGGGTTGGATAAAAAAGCATTTTAACGATCAGGCAAGTTCAATATTTATAGCTCATTCTAAACGGGGTGTTTCAAACAGCATGCATAATACACTCGCGAGAAAAAGTATGGAAACACTCCAATTCCGCGCGATCTTGAGTACTTAACTTGTTAAGAATAATAACAATGGTACCACTTTAAGGCTCCATAGTACTTCAATATAATCTTACTCGCTCGCACTTGCACGTACCACGCACTATTGCTTGCTCTATCTATTTATTTTACGGCGAAAAAAAAGAAAATTCAAAAAAAAATAAATAACATATGACCTGCTTTATAGTTAGTTCAGTTAGTATAAAAAGTTTCATGATCTAATTTTAAGTATTTTATGATTGCCAGCGGTTTATTGTTCAATTTAGAGGTAACTTTGGGATTTTTTTCTATAGAGAAAAATGGAATCATGTTTTCGTCAAACATAAGACCTAACATTAATCCTCAACTTTACCATGTATTTAATTCAAAATCAATGCTGCAGTATTTTCGACGTATCACAGGATTTTGCTAAGCCATTTGAGGTAGTATGGGCTCTTTAAAGGTTTAACTGTTAAGTTTAAATTGATACCAAACTCATTCAAATGACGCCATTATTTAGGGAGCTATCCGGGATCAATTCCAAGTGATACCATAACATTGCTCGCTAGTGTAGATCTTCTCTAACATGAATAACTTTTCCAAAACATTGAGTTAATATGATTGTATGTTACTAGTTATCTCGCCACCAATGACTACCAGTAGGCCAAATCTAAAAACAGCCTAATCGAAAAAGTCAGATTGCAACACTTGTCAATCAAAACTTTTACACAGAGGCCTATCCGCACACAACAGTGCCGTACCGTACCGTACCGTTCCGTGACGTGCTATTCATATCGAGTGAACGAACATCACTGAACGGCACTGACACTGATGAGTACGGATAGCGTCGTACAAAATGTATGGTACAATATCATATTTCACTGACACTGATCGATACGGCGCTGATCACGTCACGGAACGGTACGGTACGGAACGTGTCGGCACTGTTGTGTGCGAATAGGCCTTAAAGGAAGTTAACACAGAATATTTACATTAAACCACAGTTTTTCACGATAACATACACAGGAACGAAACATTTCATGATAATGTGTGTAACCAATCATAAATTAAGGTATTTAGTACAGTTGCGCATAAATGTTTACGCCGAATGAACGAATTAAAAAAAATCTGCTATCTATCTCTTGAAACTCCACAGACAAGATGGGTCTAAATTAAAAAAAAAAGCATTTTTCGTGTTAAAGATAAATAGATAGTTAGATAGTTGGCTAAAAAATCTAGCTAGAGGATGATTTTAACGTCATTTGTTGCTAACTGGGTTATGCAGTTCAGAGAGGCCATCTATGTAAAATACTGTATTTGTAATGGAAAAACGAACTCCAACATAATATTAACAAAGGCTAGACATGTGGATATAATCGTAAGTAATTATTTAAAGCATATACATACAGTAATTTATCAATACCCCTATCGATTGCGGGGTTTCACTAGCTAGTAATTTTATAAAACACAAACGATTTTTGTTTAAAAGTTTTCAGGCAAATACAATAAATGCCATATCCTTAAACACAGTTTTTCTAGCTCAAATGCTGCATAATTTTGCTTAAAATTATAAAAATCACTATACATTTTCTACTACAATTACCCAATATTTTTTTCTTTGCAACGAAGTTTTAGACTTAATTAAAATATGTAACAAATAAATATTTATCGTCACAGCAACATGAATAATTTCGATCACAAATGACGATGCAACCATATACATTTCCACACAATTTTGTTCTTTATTTCTAGATAAATTTAAAGACTAAAACTGTGTGTATTTTCATACAATAATATTTAATTATAATAACAATTTGATATTGTATCGTGATTGATACAGTTATTTTAGAGTACAATTTACAATCACGAGCATAAATATGTACGTACTGAAGATACTTTCTTTACAATTTTAAATGATATAATGAAACCATTAAAAATTTAACGGTATTTAATTTTCGGTTTGTTACCCGGTTTACTTACATTTTAGCGATTTGTAATAAAAGTCAGTCTGCATGAATAAACCTTATTAAGTTGGTTTGAAAAATTAGGAGATCCCCCACTTCGCTGAGTATCACACACTTTTATTAAAAAAATGGGGGTGGGCAATATACTGTCCGCCTTACGGCCTTCTATCTCTTGTTTGTAAGGCAAGACCAGAGTTTATTGTAATAGAAATAGTTTTTGTATTACAATCCGTCGACACGTTTCGGAGGAATGCAATTACAAACACCGTGACACGAGTTTTTTTTTTATACATTAGATGATTATGCACACATACATATTCATGCTCGTGTCTGCACTTGTAAATGAACGGACATATACCTGTAAAGTCTTAGTATTTAGTTCTCCTTGGAAGGCTGGATAGACCAGCCTAGGATGCGTCGGTCGAAGCCGCAACTGAAGAAGTTAATGTTGGACGATATGTCGTCGGCCCAGGCTACTGAGGTAACCATGCGACGGTGACCCTGTGGAAAATTTGTTAACATTGTATATTTTCAAAAAAGCTAATGGCTTAATCATATATTATGTTGTGGGAGGAGCAGTGGGGCCCAGTGGTATCGGTCCGGACTTACGAGTTGTAGGTCGTGGGTTCAAACGCCACGAGGCGCATTACTTTGTGTAATTTATTTCATCTACGGCTGATATAATTCCTTAATTATGTGTGCATAGGCCCTTGCCTATGCCCACCACGTTTCTTAAACGCGACGTTTTACGCGCGTTTGTAGCGATACGCAGACAAGTCAGACGCAGCCTGTAGACCTTTGCACACCTATATAAATTCAAATACGCGTTGCAAACGCGCGTTTGACGCATTAGAAACGACAACAAATTGCTCTGTTTGACAAAACCGTGTTTAAGAAACGCGCGTCGACGGCGCGTTTAAAAAACGTAGTGTGTATAGGCCCTAAGATGGGGGGAAGAGAAGCGAGTGAAGCTGTGGGTAAATGAAAGAGCATCACCTGTCGGCTAGACCGTGGTAGACGAGCAAGCCTCTGTCCCTGCAGGTCGAACAGACGCACTTGTCGGTTGTCGTGCGGGATCGCGATCAGACCGTTCCCGCTCACTCCGACACGGTTCACTGACGAGTCTGACCTGATCGTGGCGAGGGCTGATCGCATGTTGCGGACGTCCCATACCTGTAGAAAAAAAAACCTATATTTTCTATACTAATATTATAAAGCTGAAGAGTCTGTTCAGTTGACCGCGCTAATCTCACCAACTACATCAAATTGTTTTTTTTTTTTTTTTTAGATTTGGATAGTCCATTTATCGAGGAAGTCCATAGGCTATATAGTACAGGATCCGTACATAGAACGACCTTCACCGATCGAGTAACCGGACGAAATGTGTTTTTTATGAATTAAAATATGTTGAAGAATGTGACCAATTGAAAGTCCGAAGTCTATAGAATATGCTAACGTAGGGTTGCCTACCTTTTTCTTGTCAAGGTTATAGGGTTGCCTAATTTGAACAGGTGATAAAAAAATGCTACCTTCACCGATCGAGTAACCAAATAAATTATATAACGTGGACTTAAGTTACGCCAAGGTTTATGCTTAAAAAATGTATAGTTAATCCGAGGATAATCCTGGTTGTAACTTTAGTCCACGTTTATTAATAAGGGGGTTAGAGTTTGACTCGTGCGTACTGAAATGGTACTAGATTTTGTCCGTGCATTTTCTATGAAAATATCACAACAAAAGCTAATCTATTTGAGTCAAGTTTTTTACTGAGATAGATTACGTATTGTTGAGAAATATGCACAAACAAAAGCTCATCGATTAGAGTCCGACTCGTGACTGAAATAGTATAGGCTTTGGAAATAGGCTACCCGGCAACCGGAACGTGTTAAAAAGCACTTACAGTATACTTGCGTTAATCCAGACTTGCGCAAGTATACTGAAACGTGTGTGGAAAGATACTTGCACAAATTTCTAAGGGACGACACAACGACGTCAAGTCAATCGAATTGCATCATTATTTCTTAGTGGCAAGGTTGATTTTCACTTGTGGTTGGAATCGATCAAATCGCGTCACATCACGCTATGGTTAAAGTCCCTAACATGGTCACTGTCCTATGTTTGTGCAAGTCTCGATTTGTACAAGTATACTGGTACGTGTATAGTCAGCTCTACAGAGTCAAGTGTATAAATTACCGGCCAAACCCGATTTCAGGATAAACTAGTCTAAACTAGGCCTAGGCAAAACTAGTTCTTCCTTCACAAGAGAAATCGACAGAGCCCCGCTTAGCGGGGCTCCTACTTCTGGGCATCGTCAACCTTGTCTTAGTCATTCGTGACCTAGATTAGGGTCAACGGGCTCGCCGCAATCGTGGCGGTAAGATCCCTCTTTGAGGAGTGGCTGGATTGGTCCCACGGCATCCTCACCTACCGCTTGACGCAGGTCCTCACCGGACAGTGGACACGGATGCTTCGGGAGGTACCAGTGTCGGATAAGGTTAAGGAGGGAGGAAACGTCTGGGTGTCACCACTGCGACGACCGCCCGGAGGACACGGTGGAACATACGATGCAGGACTGCCCCGCTTAGGCAGAGCACCGCCGTGTCCTGACGCAGGCGATAGGCGACGACCTCGACATTGGTCGCTGCCATGCTGCGGGGCGAGACGGAGTGGGAAGCAGTCGCCTCGTTCTGCGAAGCAGTCATGCTCGCGAAGGAGGAGGCAGGACGCGCGAGGGAGAACCCTCGCCCACGGCGCAGTGGTAGACGCCCACGGCGTCGGATGTCGCGGGACGACCTCCGGCCACCGTAGGCGCGGGCATGCGGGTGGCGAGTAATGGGAGACTCGCTGTCCGACCATGGACCATGCCTGGGTCGACAGCGCGTTTTATTCCACGCGCGCCTCAAAGAGCGTCAGCACAATGACGGAGCTTGGTCGTGGGACACACTTATACCGCGACTCCGGTACACAAAGGGCTACTGAAGGACACCGTGGATTTTAATCAGTACAAGTCTGACAGTCCCTCCCGCCCTGCCCTGGGTAGGAGGACTCATTTGATGATTTTACCACGATAAAAAAAAACTAGGGTCAAGAGCAACCCATTTCACATTAAAAAAATAGATAGTGCTCTGATTAAAAACTCTGTCTCGCATCTTTAAATACTGAAACAATTATTGTTTTCAGTAAACGTAATCTGTAATAATAGAAGACTAAAATTGTAATTAAAAAATACGTTAACAACATGATTTTCTTCATTTTTCTTCTTAAGAAATGTCTCCCTAATAAAAAAAACTAAGGCGCACGGCCGGACGCGACGCGCCGCCGCGACGCCGCCGCCGCCGTGAAAATATACAGGCTACGCCGCCGCCGTGGAATTTGCCATCGGCGCTCATATCTAATGGAAATCAAATTTGTTTTAAAGTAATGCATTATTTGCGAAGGTATTTTCATTAATATGATATTAATCCATATCAAAATAAATACGTTAATCATCACAAGCTTTTAATTTTGAACAAAATTGCTCATGACATCGTTTGATTTCAATGAATATCTTAGGAGATATCATAGTTTCAAAATAATGTCAGAACAAAATTATTACTGCCTGGGCAATACTGAGCAATACTGAGCATATCATAATTGCGCGTGAGGGAAAGTGCACCCTCTACCTCTCACCCGAGCCACCGCTGAAGACGCCCAGGGCGTCGGAAATAGTGGGTCATATTCCAGCCGCTTACGGACGGGGAGTAATGGGTAGCTTGCCGTCGGACGGCATGTATTATAAAGAAGCACTGGCCAATCTCCGCTGCATAGACAAGTCGAGGCGCGGCGGGAAGAGCTGCATACCGCCCCCTGAGATGGCGCCGCGGCGCCATCTCAGGGGGCGGTATGGATCCTGTATCGAATGAGGAAGGAAGAAACGCCTGGGTGTCACCACTGCGAGGATCGCCCGGAGGACACGGTAGAACATACGGTGCAGGACTGCCCCGCTTGGGCAGAGCACCGCCGTATCCTCACAGCGGCGATAGGCACTGGTCGAGGCCATGCCTCGGGGCGAGACGGAATGGGAAGCGGTCGCCTCCTTCTGCGAAGCAGTAATGCTAGCAAAGGTAGAGGCGGAACGCGTGAGGGTGAGGACAGCGTCCACCTCACGACGCAGACGCCGCGGGAGACGCCCACGGCAACGTACTCCGGCCACCGTAGGTGCGGGCATGCGGGCGGCGAGTAATGGGTGACTCGCCGTCCGTCATGGACCATGCCCGGGTCGACGGCGCGTTGTGTTCCACGCGCGCCTCAAAGAGCTGTCAGCAATCTGATGGGGCCCCCTAAGAGGGCCAGAGCCTGCCGGGGTCGCAGGACTGTCTCACTCGGTAACCGTGACCCTGGTACATAAAGGGCTATTGAAGGAACACCGTGGATTTTAGTCAGTACAAGTCTGACAGTCCCTCCTGTCCCGCCCTGGGCGGAAGGACTCATTTGATGATTTTGCCACGATAAAAAAAAAGGAGCGGTATGGAGGGAGCGACTATCGAAACCGAGGTTCGGGCACGCCTCAATCGCGGCGGTAAGATCTCTCTTTGAGGATTTCAATAATATGATATTAATCCTTTTCAAAATAAATACGTTAAATCATCACAAGCATTTAATTTTGAACAAAATTGCTCTTGACGTCGTTTGATTTCAATGAATATCTTAGGAGATATCATAGTTTCAAAATAATGCCACAACAAAATAATGACTGCCTGGGCAATACTGGGCATGTCATAATTGCGCGTGAGGGAAAGGGTACCCTCTACCTCTCACCCCAGCCACCGCTGAAGACGCCCAAGGCGTCAGAAATAGCGGGTCATATTCCAGCCGCTTACGGACGGGGAGTAATGGGTAGTTTGCCGTCCGACAGCACGTATTTATAAAGAAGCACTGGCCAATCTCCGCTGCATCGACAAGTCGAGGCGCGGCGGAAAGAGCTCCGGCGTCATCTCAGGGCGGTATGGAGGGAGCGACTATCGAAACCGAGGTTCGGGCACGCTTCAATCGCGGCGGTAAGACCTCTCTTTGAGGAGTGGCTGGATTGGTGTCACGGCTTCCTGACCAACCACCTGACGCAGGTCCTCACTGAACACGGAAGTTTTGGAAGGTACCTTTGTCGGGGAAGGAAGAAACGCAATGGATGTCACCACTACGAGGTTATGGGGGGATGGGGGTCTAAGGTAGAGCATACGGTGCAGAATTGCCCCGCTTGGGCAGAGCATCGCACATGTCCTCACAACGGCAACGGTGATAAGCGGCGACCTGTCACGCTCGGCATTGGTTGACGCCATGCTGCGGAGTGAAATAGAGTGGGAACCGGTCGCCTCCTTCTGCGAAGCAATCATGCCAGCGAAGGAGGAGGCGGGACACGTGAGGAAGAGGACAGCGTCTACCTCACGACCCAGCCGCAGTGGTAGACGCCCACGGTGACGGACGTCGCAAGACTATCTCTAGCCAACAGGCGTCGGCATTCGGGCGGCGAGTAATCGGGCGACTTGCTGTTCGATCATGGACTATGCCCGGGACGACGTCCCGTTGTGTTCCACGACCGCCTTAAAGAGTGTCAGCACAATGACGGAGCCGCCCCTACGAGGGCCAAAGCCAGCCGGGGTCGTGGGACTTACGAGCTACCGTGACCCCGGTACGTAAAGGGCTATTGAAGGACGCCGTTGATTTTAGTCAGTACAAGTCTGACAGTCCCTCTTGCCCTGCCTTGGGTGAGAAGACTAATTTGACGATTTTATGACGCAAAAAAGCATAAAGAAAATGATTTGTATCGGTATCCTCCAACAGCGCTTCGCACTAAACAATACATTGTTAAGTTCGCCGGAACTGTAACAATGTATTGTATCCACGCGAACGAAGTCGCGGGCACAGCTAGTTTTATATATAAGATAAGCTCAAAAAAGACTTAATCGTTTTATTAAATTAGGAAGCAAGTAACACGGGTTGTTTTAACATTTTCCCATTACACAATTTTGCTATAAGTTTACCTTCACAGAACGGTCGTCAGATCCAGACACAACTTTGTCTTCTCGTGTGAATACCGCTGATGTAACGCTCCTGAAACACAATTTATTTATTTTACAACTAATATTTTGTTTCTTTAAATATAATTTATTATATTGTATAACTTTAAAACATCTGGTTGACCGATCTTCTTCTTCGCTCGGTTTTTAAAATGTCTATATTTTGGGAACCGAGCTTTATTCGAACCTGGGACCTTGATAAATCGATTCCTTGAGCTGAAAAACCCCTAATCTGTAACTTTCATGAAAATCCTTGGAGCCGTTTCCGAGATCCTGATTATATATAAATAAATATACAAGAATTGCTCGTTTAAAGATATTAGATAGATATAGTGTATGTCTAAAAAGTTAGTACATTATTTTAATTGAAAGACAGTATTTTTTTTTTTTTTACATTCTTAGTACAATGAATACATTTTTATCGCATCAACTTACTCAGTGTGTCCTTGAAAGACTGAGACAGAGTGTATAGGCTCACGGAAGTCCCACAGGCGGAATGTAGTGTCACGGGACGCCGTCACTACTAGACGTGACGCATGGTGCGCAGACGCATGTGTCAGCTCGTGGTCGTGACCTAACGGAAAGTATTATAGTGAATTTTTTTTTACATAAACAGTTGGCGAAATATATTGCACATCGACCTTGAAAAGAGAACATCAGCTAAATATAAATATTTATAAGCAATAACGCCTGTGTCGAAGATCGTAGTTTTTCTCGGAAAGAAAAAATTGACTGCGAGCACGACTCGAACTTGCGTCTTTCTAAATAAGTACTCTAGATTAGTGCGATTTGCAATTTCTACAAACTAAAATGAAAATCGTCCTTGCTACTACGCAATTAGATTGACTTGACGTCGTCGTGCCGAGAGTGTTTTGTTTTTCATCTACCCGTAGACAACCGCACGTTTTATGCCATATATCGTAGTGGTAAGGATGATTTTCACTTTTAGTTGGAATCTCCCTTGGGGAAGCTACAAACCCTAAAATTAAATAGTAGAAACCCGAAAAAAGCTCTGATAAATATTTTTTTTAGATACCCGTAAGGACTTGCAAACAGTCTCCAGTTTCCACATCATACAGATTAGCGGTCCGGTCCCAGGAAGCGGTGATGACGTGGTCGCCGCCAGTCAGCCAATCAGCGGCCACCACGACGCCTTGATGGCCAACCAGTTCTGTCAACGGGGTCCGCAGTACTTCCGGTCTATCTCCTCCTTCTCCAAGACTTTCCTCACCACCCCCTTCTAACTCTTCTTCGGAGGATTGACCACGCTAAATGTTAAAAATAAAACACCATTGAGAAAAGTCCTGATAAGACCATCGCTATCGCATCACTAGAAATATTTCTGTATCTGGTTGTGCCATACACTAAACTATCTGTAGGTAATACAAATATTAGTACCGTGCGGGAAACGAACCCGCGCCACTTAGTAGTAGCCTATGGCTCAGCAGCACTGCACTAACCGTGCCATCAAAACAGTAACATTTCAATTTTTGGCTGAAACTAGTAAAGTGTGGCAGGGCAGAGAAAACTATGGCTTTGCCATCGACAGCATCGCGCTCAGTTTGCATCACTGTGAAAAATCAGGATGCATGAGGACCCTTTAGCAGTATGCCTTCTACGTTGTTTTGGTGTGATATCAATTCGCATCGCCCTAATCGAAACCGGTTCAAGCTGAATCCGCCACGAATCCGGTTAATTTGAAGCCCGCATCGAGAGTGGATTATGCTAATCTAGCTAACAATATTGTTTCAAATACCTGACTGATAATAAATAAATAAATATAAGAATATGAATAAAATCATCTTCATCAGCCTATAATGTTCCCAACTCCTGGGACACAAGCCTCCTCTCTGTGAGAGGGAGTGGGCCATAATCCACCACGCGGGTCCAGTGCGGGTTGGTAGATGTCACATGTCTTCGAAGTTTTGGTTCTATTCTAGTACATGCCGGTTTCCTCACAATGTTTTCCTTCACCGTTTTGAGAGCAGTAGTGATGAAATAAATTACACAAAGTAATGCGCCTGGCAGGGTTCGACCCCACGACCTACAACTCGTAAGTCGGGACCGATACCACTGGGCCACCACTGCTCATGAATAAAATACTAACCGGTAAATCCCAATTGACAGCAGCCTGCCACACATGAGCAGTGTTGTCTCCACTACTGGTGAGCGCAATGTCCCTGCTGGGGTGGAACCTGATGGAATTGACAGACCCCGAGTGCCCTGTATACTGTAGGAGGCACTTGCCCCACTCCACGCTCCACACGCATGCCGTGTGATCTAGAAGCAAATTGTTTTTTGATGAACCAACTTTAGAAGTCAATTACACAACGTTTGGCGAGAAAGTACCTGTTGAACCAGCCTTTACAATACATTGTAAAATCACGACAATGTACAACACAAATGTTCACTCTGAGCTCTGGTCGCCTCTCTCAAGCAAACAGGAACAAAATATGCGCGAACATTCTAGAAATGGTATGTGGACACACTTGTTGTTCGCGAAACTCAAACTTACATCCGCTACAGGAGTGGAAACATTTATTTGTGGGGGAATATTTTGTGTTGCACTGTGCGCTTACAAAAGTTATGCACAGTCTTGCCGGTGGACACAGGGGCTAAACGCGATACCAGCTTATTAGGCAGAACTTCTCAAGTGCTCATGCACTTGAGAAGTTCTGCCCAAAATGTTGGCAAACAATGTGGTTTATTATATTTTAGCAGAATTTTATACCATTAGCTTTCATTTGGCTCATGCAGAGTATTAAATGTTATGAAAAATATTTAGTTTTAATGACCGTGACAAAAATCCAGCTTTGGACACAGCATTTAATGGAAACATGGAAATGGATATAGAAATGGAATGCATGTCGAAAAGTAACGCCTGATACTATAAGTTTTCATGCAGAGAGGCAAACTCAGTTTGGTATAAAAGAATCTACCATCACCGATGTTTGAGTTGGATCAACAGTATTTGTGCCAAACGGACTTTATGTAAAAGATTTACCTGCAGATGCTGTGCCAATAAGCGCTTGTCCAGGGCGAGCTGAAGATACATCCCAGATGCCGTCCTTGTGTCCAGTGAACTCCCTGACTAACTGGCAGTTGTATGTTGGGGCTTTGAAGCTTGACACTATCTTACTGGTCTGAACCCTCAGTTTGTGACTGGCTTTTACTTTCTGTGAGTTGCTTTGAGTTACTGTGAAGGTTAAAAATAGTATTATTATGTCAATGCGTGGTTGAAAAAACGCAATAGAACTGTGTAAAAAAAAAGTTATAGCAAAGACAGGAAGGTGGTGAAAGTCATGTATAAAAACCTTTTGGAAAGCAGGTTAACTAGATTGCCACAGTACAAAAAATTCTTATCTCAGCAGTTTAACAACTAAGGAGGCTACTAACATTTCACTTTTGAATTTTTCCCAGCAACATCAAACTCAATGTAATCTGCATTTTGTTTATCTCCAATATAGCTTTCACGTTCCAATTTCTCACTCAGGATATCTATTTTCTCTTGAACTGTAAAAACATATACATAATTAGTCATAAAATAAAACAATATTGATGCATGCTAGGTATTCTTACACACAAACCACAAGTACGCAAAATGGGCATATTTTGTTTGTCTTCATTACTACAAACCACAAGGGTGGTACTGATGATGAATACTATTACTAACATTTAGGTAAATCATAAAAAAAATGTGATTTCAACAATGCATCATTCATCAACATCTACAGCAGAGTTTCCCATTAATTTGAAAATGAGAATTTTGCTGGTTGTGACCCGGTACCAACCCATCACAATAAAATACTGGGTTACAAAACTCCCTCTTTGTTTTTCTTTTAGTATAAAAGAAGCAGCAGCTCCATAATTTCTTACTTTTACTGACTAAATATCAAAATATTTATGTACTTTTATTATTAAAACTTTTTTACTATTAATAAAAGTGTATTATTTACACTAAACCAGCTTGGGTTTAACATTATTATTACTTGGGTTTGCAAGACATTGTGAAAATTACCGGGCCATGGCAGAACAATGTTTGGGATTTAGAGTTCTCAACAGCAAGTAAGAAGGAAATAATTATTATACCTATTACACCTTCCTAAATTCAGGATCCAATATTTAGGAAATGATTTAGGATAAGAAATTTCATTGCCAAAGCTCACATTTACACATACTAAATCGTGTCCTAATTAGGATTCTCATCCTAAATGCGATTACACTTTCCTGAATCCAGGATGTTCCAAATATCTGATCCTGAATTTACTTTTTACAATCATTGTCATTTTATAATAGTAAAGTCATGGCTGTTCAGTAAAGAAGGAAATCAAAGATTCACAATATCCATAAAATAATCCATCATCCAAGAAAATGAGTCAAACAAATAAACATATGATTTGATTTGTTTACTGTCATGCAAACATTTTCCAAGGTGAAGGGAACACAATGCCCTGGTTATCAAACAAACATCAGAAGAATATAAAATGAATGTGTAAAACAATAAATAAGACGACCCACTGACCAATGTTTTTTTTCAGTAATTAATGCAAAAATAGGACCATCATAATTAAAGGCAATGCATATTTTTGCCTTTGAGTTGTTCTATTTTGTTTGTAAATACCCATTTCTGCAAACCAGTCTAAAGTTTTTTCTTTTTATTATGTATACATATATTCACCTAAACACATGCACCAAAACAACATACGCCTTGATATTTAGAGTACTTACGGTTCAAATTTTCTGTGTACAGAAGGTCAAATTCTTTTTCTATTTGAGAAAACAGCTCGTGCAGTCGAGACCGAAACACGGGCGGAATTGATGTTTCAGAATCTTCCATTTTTAAGTAGTTCGGCAGTCCATCAGATCCTTCGGTGAGGGCCTGGAGCCTCCTTTTGCTGGATTTCATGGTCCAAGGCGGATTGCACACCAAAGTTCTAATCACATCACAGTACGTAGCACATAGTGATTTATACCCAAATCGCGAAGTATATAATAACGTTTACTCTTTATTCTAGTGTACAATAAGCACAAAATTTCTATTATTGGCAGATTAATTGTGGAATTCTAGCGAAATGAAATCAAATAACATGTTCGATTCTATCGGATCAGAGACAATTCTATTGACGTTAATTATTTTTTGTGAGGATGGACCACAGACAAAACCACAGACTACGTCGACTCTGACAAAACAGACCTAATGCCCACACATTACTTCCAAATTAAAGCCCTTCTACACGATCAAACCCGACCGCCCGACAGAGGTGACCTTGGTCCGGTTGATGTGAAAATCTACCGTGTAGACGTTGGTCGGCCGACCAAATATGGGCGGAGTCAAACGACCTTTGGATGACCTTGGCCGGGAGCGCATCCTCCCGACAGGCTGCGTCCGCGGTCGGACCTAACCGTCAGCCGACAGCGTTCGAGCCGGTTGGGTACTGTTGACACGACCAAGGTCACCTCTGTCTGCGGTCGGGTTTGATCGTGTAGAAGGGGTTTTATGGATAATGGACCATTTTGTGTGCTAAAACTGTTATTTAAAGTCACGAAGTGGTCCATTAAGTATAGTCCAGGACCATTTGCACAAAGTCATTATTGATGAGCCATCCCACTAATCCAATCCAATATTGGCATGGTGTGAATGGGCTGCAATTGTTGGCAGGCCAACCAACGAGGCAGTCGTACATACATCGTGTGAACAGAGACACGATGCACGACTGCCTCGTTGGTCTAGATCTAGAGATAGATGTGGTCTAGCCGTCTAGTAGTCTTATGCGTGACTGCCGAGCATGAGGTCCCGGATTCGATTCCCGGGCCAAGCAAAGGGTTGCTGGGTTTTTCCACTTCAAATTAGTAGCAGGTTGATGGCAATAGGCTCGTCATTTATTACATGGGACCTAAATAAATGAAATCTTAGTATACCATCCGAATTTAAATAACTAATAACCCTTCTGGGATTTTAGGCTTGATGTTATGTTTTATTATAGTCTGGCTTACGCCTTTTTTTAATGCTACAGCTCACACGCAATATCCCGTAGCAATAGATTAATGTATCAGAGGAAAGTGAATATATTATTTTATGATTTGTGAGTTATGGGGTCAGAAGTCAGCATCAGCCATTAGTTACGGTTTTTAGGATAAAAATGTATTTTTTCTGGTCACACTGGCACCTTTACGTCAATTTTTTATAGAGTTGAATTGTCTATGACAACGACAAGCGGACAGCGGCTGTCAAAAAAAAAATGGCTGGTGAGTAGCGAACTAGCCCTGCCAACGTTCAGCTTGTGTTGATTATTTTAACGTAATTACTATCATGTCATTTTCAGATTTATACGCTAAATATAATTGTACTTATTGCCAAGAAGAAATAAATGGTGTACGCGTAAAATGCGCGGAATGTATCGACTTTGATATTTGTTTGCAGGTAAAGTAGCTTCGCTGCCATTTTTGTTTATAGTTTTGGCGCAAATTTTTAAATTGTCAGGGCACAGTTTTTACGGCAATTTTGGTTTTCAGTGTTTTTCACTTGGCGCTGAAATTGGATCACACAAAAATGACCACTCATATCAGTTTATGGTAAGTCATGAACTTATTATTCTACAGTAACATCTATTCCTAGAAAAAAGATATGGTGTACAAGAAATATTTGTATTCCAGGACTCTGGAGCGTTTGGGATATTTATAGGAAGAAGTAGTTGGTCAGCGAATGAAGAAGTAAGATTATTAGATGCCATAGAACAGTTTGGATTTGGAAACTGGGAGGATATAGCAAAACATATAGAAACACGAACACCTGAAGGTAAGATAATCCAAACAAAGTTAGTAAAACTATAGAAAAATACTGTTAACGCACTGGGTGGGAGGGAGGACTCATTTGATGGTTTTATTGGGATAAAAAAAAACATTTTGCTATAAAACAAAATTTTATTTTCAGAGGCCAAAGATGAGTATATCACAAGATATTTGGAAGGAAGCATTGGTCGAGCAACATGGGGCAACATGGAGAGTTCTAGTCGGCCTACATTGAACTCTGCGGACAAAGATGAAGGTCCCTTAGGCCCCAGTGCTGTTTCCCGTCTACCCCACCTCGCAGTTACCTCAGACGAAGCAGCCCAACTTGGTTATATGCCTAACAGGGATGACTTTGAAAGGGTAAATAACTAATTAATTTATGTTCACGTTAACTGTATGGAGGTTATGATCATAGACTTAGAGTATGGACTGCGCAATAGCTGCTAAATTCGGTCCCACTCATCTAAAAAAAGAGGAATCGAAGAGCGGGTCCTAAACTTCTGTAACAGGAAAAAGATAGGTAGTGGCTCTTCTTCTAGAGTATGGCCAATTTTATCTGTCAGTTGGCTAGGGAAGACGCAGTTCATCTCAACTGACTGACTGTTGACCTTCCAATGACATGCTGAACATTCAGTTCAGGGTTTGTATCCTAGGTGGGTGTATAATTAGAAACTTCCTGGCTGGATTCTGGAAAACAAGATGTGATACCTACATAAGTTATAAAGATCTCAGGAGGCATTTGTCAGGTCTTTGACTGTTGTCTATCAGATATTAATAGCACGATTTTGCGCTGTGTGTACTTGGCTAGTTTTCCTTGGGATTGGCTGCCATGACTAAAATTGCTTAGGACCATGTTCTTCCGCAGTGGTGCACGCCCACGGCGAACGTCGGCGGACGTCGCGAGACGATCTCCGGCCACCGTAGGCGCGGGCATGCGGGCAGCTAGTAAAGGGCAACTCGCTGCCCGACCAAGGACCATGCCCGGGTCGACGGCGCGTTGTGTCCCACGCGCGCCTCAAAGAGCGTCAGCATAATGACGGGGCCCCCCTCTCCGAGGGCCAAAGCCTGCCGGGGTCGCGGGATTATTTCCTTACCGTGACCCTGGAACAGAAAGGGCTATTGAAGGACACCGTGGATTTTAGTCAGTAGAAGTCTGACAGTCCCTCCCGCCCTGCCCGGGGTTGGAGGACTCATTTGATGATTTTACCACGCTAAAAAAAAAAAAAAAAAAAAGGACCATGTTCTTATGACTTTAAATTCCTTCGCAAGTAGGTATTTACCCAAGGGAGCGTTAGTAACATTATTTTTCATTATTTTTTAGGAGCATGACCATGAAGCAGAACAGTTAATATCAACACTGTCTCTGAACCCTGAAGACGATGAGTTGGATGTTGGTAAGTGGACATCATCTGTTTTTAATTAGTTCTTTTTTGTTTGTGATTCATGTAGGTTTTTATAAACTTCTAAAATAATTGAAACTGTGATTTCCCACTTCCCCCAATGGCATTAACACTTTTTAAATACTTATGGCATGGCTTCTGAGCCTTTGTGCCATATTGTCAACAGCACTGTAAAATTTAATGTTGCCACACCACAGAAATAAGTTCATGATACTTGATGGTAAAAAAATGCTTAAAAAAATTGATTCTCAATGACTAAACAAACCTTATCTTTTAACGGTTTTGAAATCAAAATTTTCTACTCTCTAGCCCTCAAATTATCACAAGTAGACATCTACACACGACGACTGAGAGAGAGAACAAGAAGAAAGCGGTTAGTAAGAGACTACCAGCTTGTGTCCGTCTTCTTCAATAACCAGAGGAATAAACAGAAGACACTCGGAAAACTTGCCAAAGAGAAAAAGTGAGTTTTTTTTACATATGGTAACTTTTTTTACTTTGTGCCACTGGCCTGGTATTATATTTAATTGGCCCAAAACGGTAGCAATAACTACATGTTTTGGAGCTAACTAGGCAGGATAAAAGGTCATTGTTTGTAACACAGTTCCATATCCATATCACATGCTAATCCATCAAAGTTGAGTTGTAATGAATAAAGAGACTTCAAACAGTCAAATATTAATTTTACTATGTCAAATCTGTTTTGACCTTATCGAGAGGATACGTTGGTACCAGCAGTGGAAAAAAAATTGGGTTATTTATGCTAATTCTATCATTAATTTCATCGAATTCTATGATCTAATGGTAATTGTATCCAGAGAGTTCACGGAGCGCGTCCGCTGGACGGCCCAGTTCTACGGGCGCGGCGAGCAGGCGGGCGCGGTGGCGGGGCTGTGGCGCGAGCGCGAGCTGCGCGTGCGCCTGGCCGAGCTGCACCGGTACCGCCTGGCCGGCGTCACGCGCGCCGAGGAGTGCGCGCACTACGACCAGCACGCCGCGCTGCGCCGCCACGCCGGCGCGCACCACGACCACGACGTGAGAACACGACTCCTGGTACTGCCTGATGCCCTAGTCGCTTGCTCAACATAGCCCAGTCAAATAAGATAAAAATGTTGGAATGGACATTGCTTGCTGTTGGATTTTCAACCCTCAACGCATACGCGGAATATTGGGCATGCGGGCGGCGAGTAATGGGTGACTCGCTGTCCGACCATGGGCCATGCCAGGGTCGACGGCGCGTTGGGTTCCACGCGCGCCTCAAAGAGTTTCAACACAATGACGGGCCCCTCCCTATAGGGACAAAGCCTATCGGGTTCGCGGAACTAACGAATTACCGTTACCCCGGAACGTAAAAGGCTATTGAAGAACACCGTGGATTTTAGTTAGTAAAAGTCTGACAGTCCCTCCCGCTCTGCCCTGGGAGGGAGGACTCATTTGATGATTTTACCACGATATTTTTTTTTTTTTTATAATAAAAAGGGACATTGTGCTTGCTGTTGGATTTTCAATTTTCAATGCTGAGCGGAATGTTGCATATCTAATAACAATTTCAAAGTTCTCCAATACCTATTCGCTTTACACGTCTCGTAATATTGCGAGTCGCGCCAAGCTCTGCGATCTTTAACGGGATAGATCGACATGTCACGTCCGATCCGTAGAAGACGGATCGCGCTCATAGAGGCGCGGACGCGTGCGAGTCTCAGCGCAGCTCATGATATAACGCGCCGCCGTGAGAAGTCAGCATAAAGCATTTCAAATTTCCACCATCCCAGTGTGAAATAAAAGTTTTATTAACTCTATTAATCTTCTAAACGCTGATTAAATACTTATTTGACTGAGCTATACACACATAAACATACAATACATACAACTGTTACAGTATGCGACTGTTACTATGGCATGAAAAAAAAACCGGGTTCCGTAATTGTGTAAAGTTGCACAGTGTATTGATTTTATCTGTATTAAAAATAAGTTAGTATTTTCCTCCGTTGTAAAATTTGGTCACAGAGAACCATAAAATTTAACGTTATACGTAGAGTGCCATTGTTTGTCACTCTTAGGGCGTGGCCCCATGTCTCCGGCGCGGCGCCGTGCCGAGCTACGGTGCCGAGCTACGGCGCCGCCCGCCGGAGAGCGGCGCGGCGCCGTGCCGAGCTACGGCGCCGCCCGCCGGCGAGCGGCGCGGCGCCGTGCCGGGCCACGGCGCCGCCCGCCGGCGGGCGGCGCGGCGCCGTGCCGCGCTACGGCGTCGTGTACCGGCACGTACCCTATGTTCAGCAAGTGTATCCAAAGATAAATAAAAATTACAGTTTTGATTTGATATGGACCGCGAAAGGCGTATCCTGGTCCTGTTGCTAGTGTATACATATGTATGTATGTAGTCATACGTATGTCTACATCAAAAAAAAATTCTATGATAAGAATAAATAAGTTAAAATAATTTCTTTTATTTCTTACCTTACGGTGCGTACAGACTATGTAACATAACATGTTATATAACTGTAATTTTTATCTTTGGATACACTTGCTGAACATAGGGTACGTGCCGGTACACGACGCCGAAGCGCGGCGCGGCGCCGTGGCTCGGCACGGCGCCGCGCCGCTCGCCGGCGGGCGGCGCCGTAGCTCGGCACGGCGCCGCGCCGCCGCACGGCGCACGGCGCCGCGCCGGAGACATGGGGCCAGGCCCATAAGTGGTATCGTATATGTCGAAACTCCTTTTGCCATACCAACAGTCGTTTACTATAAAATTTCGAATCCGTGGTTCCATTTGTAACCATACTACACTCATGACCCAATTTAACTCACTTAGTTCTCTCATTTTTTTTTTCATTTTTTTGTTTTCGATTTAATCACTTACTTTTCATCTGAACCTCAAGAAAGGACTTTAAATCGAAAATCGACGTAACGGTAATGTGTTCCACTACCTAAATTAAATTTTATAACTGTTATCATCATTCGTTATCATCATAAAACGCCATCTTAGTTGAAAGTCCATAAATCTCATGTTTTTTTTTTAAATTCTTGTTTATGGCAGTGTTTACTAATGAGATTTGATATTTTTGTTCGATTTTTATTGGTTTAAAAAAACAAATACATGTAGAATTTAGAACTTCTTTTATTATTATCGTTTTTAAAAATACAGGATGTTGTTATCTTGCGCATTTTTGTCGGTTCGATTTCCGACTAACACAAACAGCTTTTAAAATAATTACTATATTTTTTAATAATAATATAGTAATATTTGCTACCATGATTATTGAACTTTTACCATTATCCCACTGTTCAGCATAATTATGTTTCATAATCAACCCATAAGTTTTATTTTTTTCATAGACACATTTTTTATACCGTCGGCCACACGTTACAATTCCACCTTTATTCCTTATTCATAGGGTTCATTTTCGTAGTCCCCAGTTTTAGTCCTAATGTGTGGTTGACAGGTATATTCTGCATGGCATATACATTAAAGCTTATGCCTTGTGCTTAGAGCGTATATCAATGTTGTTGTGTACATGTTTGCATGGTATACCTTGATAGTGTGTTGACAATTATTGTATGGAAAAATGCCCATTTTATTTTGTCATTAGTCTGCTTAAAAAATTATGTGGTTGTGTGCAGATGGTTATTTTAGAAGTTTTTATGCTGAGTATGTGTTATTAGGAGTCCGATGGACCATAGTATTGAGTTATTAGTCTCCAAGGTTAGGTCAAAACTAGGGACCGTCTACTAAAAGTTATACGGGTTGATGATATCGCTAAAAGTCCCAGAAACACGGAACCGGAAAGTATGGCAAAATAAACGGGAGGCCTATATCCAGCGGAGGGTGATTCCGGGCAGAAATGAAAATGATGATGTCCAGTTAGAACTTGGTTTTCTAATTTAAATTCAGAAAAGGTAGCTACGATTATCCAACAAAAGCTATATTCCTCGTGTGTGTCCTTCAAAAAGCGATATGGAAGGAGACAATCGGCTAGTTTTGGCTTCGTAGAGCGTTGTCCCTGTCACGCACTACCTATGTGACGTTTGTAACTGGTTCGTCGTTCGTTATGTTTACTTACTGCTTCGTGATACAGAGATAACGCTCTGCGAAGCCGAAACTAGCGGACTATCTCTTTCCATCCTGTATCTGAAAACCTCAATATCCGCAAGAGCGTTCAAATTTGGTCCTTGGGTAACAGTTTAACCGAACTAAATAGGTGCTAGTTTTCTTTGACGTTTTTACTCGTATAACTAGGTAAAGAGGAAGATAGGAATGTCTGACAATAACTGTGCTGTGTGGTTTTGGGTTTGATCCCGTATAACTATTGTATTCGCCAGGGCAGCAGTGGGTGCCTGGACACCAACCAGACAAAAGATCTAACGCAGAACAGCTCGCAGCCGCCAAGAAAAAGGTTAGTTGAGTTACTATCTTGTTCATTCAATTTTTTCACTTGTGATTATTGTTCCTTGGCAACACCTATAGAAATATTAAAAACAGGAGAAGTGGCAAGGGGGCGTGTCGGTGACCACGTGGGGCTGAGCGTTTCACTCAGCTATTGACTTGTACTACTTTATTTTTGTTTTCCTAAATTACTCCGACTGTATTAAATACATTGCTCTTTTACAACCACCTTAGTCTACCACTGAGTAACTGGACAAGCAATGTAAAATTGACATAACGATACCTCATCAAGCCGTAATGTCGCATGGTGCGTCCGTTGTATTTGAGCGGGAGTAGTCGTATCTGCCCCCGGGTCTCGACAACACTCAATGAATTGTTTTAATGTTAGGAAATTATACGGAAAAAGTACGCTGTAGTGTAAAGGATTAGGTTTATATTTAAACTAGTATTTGCGCGTTGCGCGAGCTGCAAGCAGCTCGCGGGGTCGTGTTTTGGAGAAGTATTCTTTACCTTGATAAAATTTTGAGAATCCATAAGAATCTTTAAATGAATTGGAAAATCCATGGTCTTTAAAAGATTTTGTTAATTATTAAATTATATAAAATATGTTTAATATTGTGAAAACCCTTATAGCTAATTCAATAAAAAAAGAAACAAAATTAAAAAAAAAGCAAAATAAATTGTAAATTCCTTATGATACTTAAAAGAATTTTAAAATCCGTGAGAGCACTTAAAAGATTTTGAAAACCCTTAAGAACCCCCTAATTCAATCTAAAACCTTATTTAAAACTCAGAAGGGGCCAGGCATAAGGGGCAACTTTGAAAAATGGTTTTTACTTTTCTGAACACGGGTCTCTTAGCTTTTGAGATACAATTGGGAGGGGGGGGGATGTCCAAAAAGGAGGGGCTTAGTACTTTTGCCCTACTCATGAGAGTTACTTGTAAGTTTGCTTGTCGTCACCCCTGAGTTACGCTTCATCCACTCAACCTTCGTTACGTCCCATGATGAAATAGATTAACAAGTCGAAAATTATAGCAGCCGCCATCTTGAACTCTCATTTTGACCTCGCATTCGGTTTTAGCACCCTCGAAAACCATGAAAACGACACCTATGATTAAAACACAAAAACTATCCATCTCAAAAAGAATTTTTCAATTCCAAAACAAACAAAACAAACTTTTCAGTTTAGATAAAAATATGATATTTAAAATATTATTGTGTTAGGTACACGCTTACTGCCCCTCGAACACTGCATTTTTTGCAGTCGCCATCTTGGATTTGGATTTTAACTTCACTTTCGGCTTTAGCATCCTCAAAAACCATGAAAACGATTCCCATGATGAACAATTCGAAAATTATTGCAGCCGCCATCTTGGATTCTCATTTTGACCTCACTATTTGCTTTAGCATCCTCGAAAACTATGAAAACGACTCCCATGATGAACATTTCAAAAATTATTGAAGCCGCCATCTTGGATTTTGATTTTGACCTCACTAACGGCTTTAGCATCCTCGAAAACCATAAAAACGACTCCCATGATGAACAATTCGAAAATTATCGCAGCCGCCATTTTGGATTATGATTTTGACCACGCCATCGGCTTTACCATCCTCGAAAACCATGAAAAAGACTCCCATGATGAACTATGCAAAAATTATAGCAGTGGCCATCTTGGATTTTTATTTTGACCTCACTAACGGCTTTAGCATCCTCGAAAACCATGAAAACGACTCCCATGATGAACAATTCGAAAATTATTGCAGCCGCCATCTTGGATTCTCATTTTGACCTCACTATCGGCTTTAGCATCCTCGAAAACTATGAAAACGACTCCCATGATGAACATTTCAAAAATTATTGAAGCCGCCATCTTGGATTTTGATTTTGACCTCACTAACGGCTTTAGCATCCTCGGAAATCATGAAAACGACTCCCATGATGAAAAATTTGAAAATTATAGCAGCCGCCATCTTGGATTTGGATTTTAACTTCACTAACGGCTTTAGCATCCTCGAAAACCATGAAAACGATTCCCATGATGAACAATTCGAAAATTATTGCAGCCGCCATCTTGGATTCTCATTTTGACCTCACTATCGGCTTTAGCATCCTCGAAAACTATCAAAACGACTCCCATGATGAACATTTCAAAAATTATTGAAGCCGCCATCTTGGATTTTGATTTTGACCTCACTAACGGCTTTAGCATCCTCGTAAACCATAAAAACGACTCCCATGATGAACAATTCGAAAATTATTGCAGCCGCCATCTTGGATTCTCATTTTGACCTCACTATCGGCTTTAGCATCCTCGAAAACTATGAAAACGACTCCCATGATGAACATTTCAAAAATTATTGAAGCCGCCATCTTGGATTTTGATTTTGACCTCACTAACGGCTTTAGCATCCTCGGAAATCATGAAAACGACTCCCATGATGAAAAATTTGAAAATTATAGCAGCCGCCATCTTGGATTTGGACTTTAACTTCACTAACGGCTTTAGCATCCTCGAAAACCATGAAAACGATTCCCATGATGAACAATTCGAAAATTATTGCAGCCGCCATCTTGGATTCTCATTTTGACCTCACTATCGGCTTTAGCATCCTCGAAAACTATGAAAACGACTCCCATGATGAACATTTCAAAAATTATTGAAGCCGCCATCTTGGATTTTGATTTTGACCTCACTAACGGCTTTAGCATCCTCGTAAACCATGAAAACGACTTCCATGATGAACATTTCGAAAATATCGAAGCCGCCATTTAGGATTTTGATTTTGTTCTCACTATCGGCTTTAGCTACCTCGAAAACAATGAAAACGACTCCCATGATGAACATTTCAAATATTATTGAAGCCGCCATCTTGGATTTTGATTTTGACCTCACTAACGGCTTTAGCATCCTCGGAAATCATGAAAACGACTCCCATGATGAAAAATTTGAAAATTATAGCAGCCGCCATCTTGGATTTGGATTTTAACTTCACTAACGGCTTTAGCATCCTCGAAAACCATGAAAACGATTCCCATGATGAACAATTCGAAAATTATTGCAGCCGCCATCTTGGATTCTCATTTTGACCTCACTATTTGCTTTAGCATCCTCGAAAACTGGCCTGTTGGTCTAGTGGTTAGTGACCCTGACTGCTATGCCGGAGGTCGTGGGTTCGATTCCCACCCAGGACAAATGTTTGTGTGATGAGCACGATCATTTGTTCTGTGTCTGGGTGTAATTTATCTATAATATGTATGTATTTAGAAATATATAAGTATGTTTATCAGTTGTCTAGTACCCATAACACAAGCTCTGCTTAGCTTGGGACTAGATGGCGTTGTGTGATAGTCGTGAGATATTATTATTATTATTATTATTATTATTAAACTATGAAAACGACTCCCATGATGAACTATGCAAAAATTATAGCAGTGGCCATCTTGGATTTTGATTTTGACCTCACTAACGGCTTTAGCATCCTCGAAAACCATGAAAACGATTCCCATGATGAACAATTCGAAAATTATTGCAGCCGCCATCTTGGATTCTCATTTTGACCTCACTATTTGCTTTAGCATCCTCGAAAACTATGAAAACGACTCCCATGATGAACATTTCAAAAATTATTGAAGCCGCCATCTTGGATTTTGATTTTGACCTCACTAACGGCTTTAGCATCCTCGAAAACCATAAAAACGACTCCCATGATGAACAATTCGAAAATTATCGCAGCCGCCATTTTGGATTATGATTTTGACCACGCCATCGGCTTTACCATCCTCGAAAACCATGAAAAAGACTCCCATGATGAACTATGCAAAAATTATAGCAGTGGCCATCTTGGATTTTTATTTTGACCTCACTAACGGCTTAAGCATCCTCGAAAACCATGAAAACGACTCCCATGATGAACAATTCGAAAATTATTGCAGCCGCCATCTTGGATTCTCATTTTGACCTCACTATCGGCTTTAGCATCCTCGAAAACTATGAAAACGACTCCCATGATGAAAATTTCAAAAATTATTGAAGCCGCCATCTTGGATTTTGATTTTGACCTCACTTACGGCTTTAGCATCCTCGGAAATCATGAAAACGACTCCCATGATGAAAGATTTGAAAATTATAGCAGCCGCCATCTTGGATTTGGATTTAACTTCACTAACGGCTTTAGCATCCTCGAAAACCATGAAAACGATTCCCATGATGAACAATTCGAAAATTATTGCAGCCGCCATCTTGGATTTTTATTTTGACCTCACTAACGGCTTTAGCATCCTAGAAAACCATGAAAACGACTCCCATGATGAACAATTCGAAAATTATTGCAGCCGCCATCTTGGATTCTCATTTTGACCTCACTAACGGCTTTAGCATCCTCGAAAACCATGAAAACGACTCCCATGATGAACAATTTGAAAATTATAGCAGTCGCCATCTTGGATTTTTATTTTGACCTCACTAACGGCTTTAGCATCCTAGAAAACCATGAAAACGACTCCCATGATGAACAATTCGAAAATGATTGCAGCCGCCATCTTGGATTCTCATTTTGACCTCACTATCGGCTTTAGCATCCTCGAACACTATGAAAACGACTCCCATGATGAACATTTCAAAAATTATTGAAGCCGCCATCTTGGATTTTGATTTTGACCTCACTATCGGCTTTAGCATCCTCGAAAACCATGAAAACGACTCCCATGATGAACAATTCGAAAATTATCGCAGCCGCCATTTTGGATTATGATTTTGACCTCACTATCGGCTTTAGCATCCTCGAAAACCATGAAAACGACTCCCATGATGAACAATTCGAAAATTATTGCAGCCGCCATCTTGGATTCTCATTTTGACCTCACTAACGGCTTTAGCATCCTCGTAAACCATAAAAACGATTCCCATGATGAACAATTCGAAAATTATTGCAGCCTCCATCTTGGATTCTCATTTTGACCTCACTATCGGCTTTAGCATCCTCGAAAACTATGAAAACGACTCCCATGATGAACAATTCAAAAATTATTGAAGCCGCCATCTTGGATTTTGATTTTGACCTCACTAACGGCTTTAGCATCCTCGTAAACCATGAAAACGACTTCCATGATGAACATTTCGAAAATATCGAAGCCGCCATTTAGGATTTTGATTTTGTTCTCACTATCGGCTTTAGCTTCCTCGAAAACAATGAAAACGACTCCCATGATGAACATTTCAAATATTATTGAAGCCGCCATCTTGGATTTTTGATTTTGACCTCACTAACGGCTTTAGCATCCTCGGAAATCATGAAAACGACTCCCATGATGAACTATGCAAAAATTATAGCAGTGGCCATCTTGGATTTTTATTTTGACCTCACTAACGGCTTTAGCATCCTCGAAAACCATGAAAACGACTCCCATGATGAACAATTCGAAAATTATTGCAGCCGCCATCTTGGATTCTCATTTTGACCTCACTATCGGCTTTAGCATCCTCGAAAACTATGAAAACGACTCCCATGATGAACATTTCAAAAATTATTGAAGCCGCCATCTTGGATTTTGATTTTGACCTCACTAACGGCTTTAGCATCCTCGAAAACCATAAAAACGACTCCCATGATGAACAATTCGAAAATTATTGCAGCCGCCATCTTGGATTCTCATTTTGACCTCACTATCGGCTTTAGCATCCTCGAAAACTATGAAAACGACTCCCATGATGAACATTTCAAAAATTATTGAAGCCGCCATCTTGGATTTTGATTTTGACCTCACTAACGGCTTTAGCATCCTCGGAAATCATGAAAACGACTCCCATGATGAAAAATTTGAAAATTATAGCAGCCGCCATCTTGGATTTGGATTTTAACTTCACTAACGGCTTTAGCATCCTCGAAAACCATGAAAACGATTCCCATGATGAAAAATTTGAAAATTATAGCAGCCGCCATCTTGGATTTGGATTTTAACTTCACTAACGGCTTTAGCATCCTAGAAAACCATGAAAACGACTCCCATGATGAACAATTCGAAAATGATTGCAGCCGCCATCTTGGATTCTCATTTTGACCTCACTATCGGCTTTAGCATCCTCGAAAACTATGAAAACGACTCCCATGATGAACATTTCAAAAATTATTGAAGCCGCCATCTTGGATTTTGATTTTGACCTCACTAACGGCTTTAGCATCCTCGGAAATCATGAAAACGACTCCCATGATGAAAAATTTGAAAATTATAGCAGCCGCCATCTTGGATTTGGATTTTAACTTCACTAACGGCTTTAGCATCCTCGAAAACCATGAAAACGACTCCCATGATGAATATCGAAAATTATCGCAGCCGCCATCTTGGATTCTCATTTTGACCTCACTATCGGCTTAAGCATCCTCGAAAACCATGAAAACGACTCCCATGATGAATATCGAAAATTATCGCAGCCGCCATCTTGGATTCTCATTTTGACCTCACTATCGGCTTTAGCATCCTCGAAAACCATGAAAACGATTCTCATGTTGCACATTTCGAAAATGATTGCAGCCGCCATCTTGGATTTTAATTTTGACCTCACTATCGGCTTTAGCATCCTCGAAAACTATGAAAACGACTGCCATGATGAACAATTCGAAAATTATCGCAGCAGCCATCTTGGATTTTGATTTTGACCCCACTATCGGCTTTATCATCCTCAAAAACCAGGAAAACTACTCCCATGATGAACATTTCGAAAATTATCGCAGCCGGCATCTTGGACTTTGATTTGGAAAATGTTCCAAGTCTCTTCTGAGATCCGCCTAAAGGGGGGGAGAAGGGGGTCAAGAGGGGGAATTTTGAAAAAACTGGTTTTTTCTTTTCCGAGCCTCCTCTATATACGAATAAGAAAAAAAAACAAAACACGGGTCTCTTAGTTTCTGAGATACGATTGGTAGGGGGGGGGGGGAGGAGAGGCAAAAAAGGGGAGGCCTGGTACTTTTGCCCTACTCATGAGAGGTACTTGTAAGTTTGCTTGTCGTCACCCCTGAGTTACGCTTCACCCACTCAACCTTCGTTACGCTACGGAGGTCGCCGGCTCGCTTCGCTCGCCACCTCCCCCCTTCGCTCCACTCGGTCTCGCAGGTTCGCTCCACTCAGGACCTACCTACCACCGGAAAGCTATCGTGAACTTATCCCTACGCTACGCTACGCTACGCTTCGCTTTACCGCTACCTAGTTTCCAAGATACGATGGGGGGAGGGGTGAAGAGGGGGAGAGGGGGGAGTTTTGAAAAATAATTTTGACCAACTCTGGGCCCCTTGATATGAATCTAAAAAAAAAGATGTTGCAAGTCTGTTAACTTCCGAGATCCGCCTGAAGGGGGGAGAAGGGGGCCAAGGGGGGGGGGGACTTTGAATAATGGCTTTTACTTTTCCGGACCTCCTCTATACGAATCCGTAAAAAAACAAAACACGGGTCTCTTACTTTCCGAGATACGATGGGGAGAGGGGTGAAGAGGGGGAGAGGGGGGAGTTTTGAAAAACGATTTGGACCAACTCTTGGCCCCTTGATATGAATCTGAAAAAAAAAATGTTGCAAGTCTGTCAACTTCCGAGATCCGCCTAAGGGGGGTGAGAAGGGGGGCAAGGGGGGGAACTTTGAAAAATGGTTTTTACTTTTCCGAGCCTCCTCTATACGAATCCGTAAAAAAACAAAACACAGGTCTCTTATTTTCCGAGATACGATGGGGAGGGGGGGGAGGGGGGGCGAAAAGGGGAGGTTTGGGATTTTTCCCATACTCACGAGAGTCACTTGTTTACGAATCTGTCAAAATATACCCACCTCCCCCTTCACCATCTGGGAGAACAATTCTGTCAGTGAGTGAGTCAGTGGTAATCGAGCTTTATATAGTATAACTAGTATTTGCGCGTTGCGCGAGCTGCAAGCAGCTCGCGGGGTCGTGTTTTGGAGAAGTATTCCTTACCTTGATAAAATTTTGAGAATCCATATGAATCTTTAAATGAATTGGAAAATCCATAGTCCTTAAAAGATTTTGTACATTGTAAATATGTAAAATATTTTTAATATTCTGAAAACCCTTATAACTAATTCAATAAAAAAAAGAAACAAAATTAAAAAAATACAAACTAAATTGAGAATTCCTTAGGATAGTCAAAAGAATTTTAAAATCCGTTAGAGCACTTTAAAAAATTTGATACCCCTTAAGAACCCCCTAATCCAATCTAAAACCTTATTAAAAACTCAGAAGGGTGGCAACTTTGAAAAATGGTTTTTACTTTTCCGAGCCTCCTCTATACGAATCCGTAAAAAAAAGAACACGGGTCTCTTAGTGTCTGAGATACGATTGGGAGGGGGGGGGGGAGCCAAAAAGGAGAGGCTTAGTACTTTTGCCCTACTCATGAGAGTTACTTGTTAGTTTGCTTGTCGTCACCCCTGAGTTACGCTTCATCCACTCAACCTTCGTTACGTCCCATGATGAAATTGATGAACATTTCGAAAATTATCGAAGCCGCCATCTTGGATTTTGATTTTGACCTCACTATCGCCTTTAGCATCCTCGAAAACCATGAAAACGACTCCCATTATGAAATTGATGAACGATTCGAAAATTATAGCAGCCGCCATCTTGGATTCTCATTTTGACCTCGCCATTGATTTTAGCACCCTCGAATACCATGAAAATGACTCCCATGATGAACAATTCGAAAATTATCGCAGAGGCCATTTTGGATTCTCATTTTGACCTCGCCATCGGTTTTAGCAACCTCGAAAACTATGAAAACGACATCCATCATTAAAACTTTGTAATTTTTTGCAGTCACCATCTTGGATTTTGATTTTGACCTCACTATCAGCTTTATCATCCTGGAAAACCTTGAAAACGACTTCCATGATGAACGTTTCGAAAATTATCTAAGCCGCCATCTTGGATTTTGATTTTGACCCCACTATCGGCTTTAGCATCCTCGAAAACCATGAAAACGACTCTCATGATGAACAATTCGAAAATTATCGCAGCCGCCATCTTTGATTCTCATTTTGACCTCGCCATCGGTTTCAGCACCCTCGAAAACCATGAAAACGACATCCATGATGAAAACTTTGAATTTTTAGCAGTCTGCATTTTGGATTTTGATTTTGACCTCACAATCGGTCATACTTACGCTACAGAGGTCACCGGCTCGCTTCGCTCGCCACCTCGCAGGTTCGCTCAACTCAGGACCTATACCTTCCACCGGAAAGCTATCGTGACCTTATCCCTACGCTACGCTACGCTTCGCTTTACCGCTACCAAGTTTCCGAGATACGATGAGGGGAGGGGTGAAGGCGGGGAGAGGGGTGAGTTTTGAAAAATGATTTTGACATACTTTGGGCCCCTTTATAAGAATCTGAAGAAAAAATGATGAGTCTCTTCTGAGATCCGCCTAAAGGGGGGAGAAGGGGGTCAAGAGGGGGAACTTTGAAAAAATGGTTTTTTCTTTTCCGAGCCACCTCTATACGAATCCGTAAAAAAACAGAACATCGGCCTCTTAGTTTCTGAGATACGATTTGGAGGGGGGGAGGCCACAAACGAGTGGCTAAGTACTTTTGCCCTACTCATGAGAGTTACTTGTTAGTTTGCTTGTCGTCACCCCTGAGTTACGCTTCACCCACTCAACCTTCGTTACGTCCCATGATGAAATTGATGAACATATCGAAAATTATCGAAGCCGCCATCTTGGATTTTATTTTGACCTCACTATCGGCTTTAGCATCCTCGAAAACCATGAAAACGACTCCCACGATGAACAATTCGAAAATTATGGCTGCCGCCATCATGGATTTGGATTTAAACCTCACTATTGGCTTTAGCATCCTCGAAAACCATGAAAACGACACCCATGATGAAATTGATGAACAATTCGAAAATTATCGCAGCCGCCATCTTGGGTTTTGATTTTGACCTCACAATCGGCTGTAGTATCTTCGAAAACCATGAAAACGACTCCCATGATAAAGATTTCGAAAATTATCGCAGTCGCCATCTTGGATTTGGATTTTAACCTCCTTATCGGCTTTAGCATCCTCGAAAACCATGAAAACGACACCCATGATGAAATTGATGAACAATTCGAAAATTATCGCAGCCGCCATCTTGGGTTTTGATTTTGACCTCACAATCGGCTGTAGTATCTTCGAAAACCATGAAAACGACTCCCATGATAAAGATTTCGAAAATTATCGCAGCCGCCATCTTGGATTTGGATTTTAACCTCCTTATCGGCTTTAGCACCCACGAAAACCATGAAAACGACGCCCATGATAAAGATTTCGAAAATTATCGCAGTCGCCATCTTGGATTTTGATTTTAACCTCACTATCGGCTTTAGCATCCTCCAAAACCATGAAAACGACTCCCATGATGAAATTGATGAACAATTCGAAAACAATAGCAGCCGCCATCTTGGATTCTCATTTTAACCTCGCCATCGATTTTAACACTCTCGAAAACCATGAAAACGACTCCCATGATGAACAATTCAAAAATTATCGCAGCCGCCATCTTGGATTTTGATTTTAACCTCACTATCGGCTTTAGCATCCTCCAAAACCATGAAAACGACTCCCATGATGATCATTTCGAAAATTATCGGAGCCGCCATCTTGGATTCTCATTTTGACCTCGCCATCGGTTCAAGCACCCTCGAAAACCATGAAAACGATATCCATGATGAACAATTCGAAAATTATCGCAGCCGCCATCTTGGATTTGGATTTTAACCTCCTTATCGGCTTTGGCACCCTCGAAAACCATGAAAACGATTTCCATGGTGAAATTGATGAATAATTCGAAAATTACAGCAGCCGCCATCTTGGATTCTCAATTTGACCTCACTATCGGCTTTAGCATCCTCGAAAACCATGAAAACGACTCCCATGATGATCATTTCGAAAATTATCGCAGCCGCCATCTTGGATTATGATTTTGACCTCACTATTGGCTTTAGCATCCTCGAAAACCATGAAAACGACTCCCATGACGAATATTTCGAAAATTATCGCAGCCGCTATCTTGGATTCTCATTTTGACCTCGCCATCGGTTTAAGCACCTTCGAAAACCATAAAAACGACATCCATGATGAAAACTTTGAAGTTTTTTGCAGTCGCCATCTTGGATTTTGATATTGACCTCACTAATGGCTTTAGTATTGTAGGATCGCGACCTAAGTGGTACCTGGTGGGAAGGCTACGCTATTAAGTTAAACACTCGGATAACTATTAAAAGTTTATTGCGAGACAGTTTAGGCTAAGCTATCGCTAAGTTGATGGAAATGAATGCACCCGGTTGCTTTCCGCGATACACTGAGCTCGCGGCGCACTAAGTGCGGCCGCGTTGTATAGCTAAGTCAGCAAACGTGATCGATTGCAAAATGTTGCATCGAACATGCTCCCGACGGGAAAAGGTGAGTTAATGAGATGAGATTATACAAATTAACGTGTTACGTGAGTGTGAGCTTAACGCTAAGGAGTTAGGACAATATTATGAGAGATGATTAACAAGGTGATGGAACAATGCTTATGATCTTATAGCTACACATTGAAACTCAAACGGTTGAGTCATCAATCGAAAACACTGATTGCCTTTTAGCTATGGGAGACGTCGACGTGTCTCGCCTCATTGCACGTAAACTGCACCATCGTTTAGGAAAATAAGCTACGCGCGCACTATCACTGACCTTTGGCCCCTGCTCGGGCTGGGGTTGATTTCGCGCACTTGCACTAGAGCTTTGCTCGTGCTCAGATTGATTTATACACACACTCACACTCGCTGGCACGTTCGCGCTCCGCTCTGGAGTGGGCGGGCCTCCGGCACCGGCCCGCAGACACCTCTTCTTCAATAATAACCACAGGACTACTGCGATTGCTGCTACTAGTAAGCTATATGACACTGCATACTGATGTATGTCATGTGTTGTTAATACCTCTGTCTGCGGGGTTGATTTTTTCATCGCTTGAATTTGCTCATCGAGATAATTTAAAGAATCGTTTATCGGTGCGATATCCTCGTTGACCTCGTATTCTTTGAAATTTTGGATAGGTAGCGTAAGATTACTAATCAAATGATTTATGGGAGTTAATTTAGTCTCGAGTATATTTAGTTTAAGATTAAGCGTACTCTCTAATTGCTGATGAGAATAAAGTGTTACATCACGACCTTTGACGATGCATTGCTTCGTTAGTTGAATGACACCAGCCTTGCTGACTTCGCTCGCTTCTATGTCGTCTTCGCATATGACTCTCAAAGAGCATGAGTCACAACAGAAATACAAATAGGTAGAATAGTCGTGTAATGGAACCCATTTGTTTTCACAGCTAGATTTAATGATCTTGCAAGTAGACTGCTCCTTTTTTTCACAGAATTGTTCATTGGCACCTAAACTTCGGATAGGTCCTCGAAGACTACAAAGGTAGGTTTCCGCTTGATATTCACAATTTTGAAGATCGCTGGGGCTGGCTGTTAAGTATGAGTCACTTCTCAAGTTGATCGCGACATACTCTGATGCTGGTTTGATGCTGATCATACTTTTGTTAATTTGCATCGGTACTGGTATCAAATTATATAGCTGGAATGTATCTCTGCTAATTAACGGTAATGTAATTTCAAATATGAAATATTCGTCCGTCATCCTCGCTTTAACTTTCAATAACTTATAAATTTCGTACAAGTTTGTCTGAATGTTATCTACTGGTAATGCTAGCTCTTTAGAAATTTGGCTAGACACAATCTGTAACTCCCCACGGAGCTGTTGTGGAGTTAAGAGATGTAGATTGATTTGACCTCGGAAGATCTCTGTCATAGTATCAAGAAAGGTATCCTGAATCCGCTTTAAATTCTGGATCATATTTAAGGTCGCTAACGCTGCTAAAGAGAAATCTTGCTGAGTAGCCATAACGTCGATCTCTTGCTGTAATTTATTTGTGACGTTGTCTAAGTTATTCAAATGTTTGTTAATTATCTTATGCTGCTTTTCAATAGTCGCTTCTGTTCTCTTTAAGATATTGTACTCCGCTTCTATGACCGATGTCTGATTCCTGTACAGCTGACTAATGTGAAATGCATTCGCACGTATTAGGTCAATGTCACGTTTGTATTTTTCTGCGAATTCCTGATCCAGTACTCCGAACAGTGAATTAGCTATGGAGCCGACAGCGTTGATAAGCCCGCGTCGAGTTCGTGGACGCGCTCCAAACTGCTGATTTAGCAATAGTTGATTATAATATTGTAGTTCATTATACTCGTGTTGTATTTGTAAGGTTATCATTTTACAATGGCTCTGCTCTTGAATTTTCCCGCAGGTTTGCTCGGTATATTGGGAAAATTGTTGGACCGCTTTGTCTCCTTGTAGATAAGGAGACATATTATAATACGATATGATTTTCCACTGATCACGAATAAGATGCATTTGTCCCAAAGGGTCAAAATACAATGTTTGATTGCTATTATATGCTGTAAATTTGTACGCAGCTGCTTCAGTGGGTAGTATTAGGCTCATAAAAAATAGCAATGACAATGCTATGTTATAGATTTTAGGACATCTATTATACTGTTTGCTAACATTCTCTTCCGCTTTGTCCCCTTCGCATTGCTGAGGCTGTTTTATTGCTTCGCATTTCTCTGGTTGTTGCTTATTTGCTTCTTTTTCTGATAAAGGTAAGATAGAAAGCTTGATAATCGGCCGCTTTATGTAACCATTTTTTGTTTTTAAAGTCACCACTCGGACAGCTCCATCTTTTCCAGGATGGACCTCCACCACCCGACCAACGGGCCATTTTCCAGGGGTTATGTTGTCGTCGTGAATGGTTACCATATCGCCTATCTCTATATTATTTTTTGCTTTTAACCACTTGCTTCGTACCGACAACTGGCTAAGATACTCTGCTTTCCACCGCTTCCATATATCTTGGAACGTTTTATTTACTAAATACCATCTCGTTCTCGCATCTTGTGCCGTTTCTATTACAGTCAGACCGGCACGCGTGGTTAGAAAATGCGCTGGAGTGAGAAAATCGATGTCGTCGATATCCTCAGATATTGGACACAGCGGTCTTGAGTTAAGGCTTGCTTCGATTTGAGATAAGATCGTGCTGTATTCTTCGAAGGTTAACGCTTGGTCCCCTATTACTCTTTTGAGATGTTGCTTTAGGCTCCGAATAGATCGCTCCCAGATCCCTCCAGCACTCGGCCACGAAGGACAGTTCCAATGCCATTCTATCTTCATCTCAGCTATCTCTCGGTAGAATGTGTCATTAAAGATTCGCTCGAACTGTTGCTGTTCCTCCTGAAGAATCTTGTTGGCACCTACAAAGTTAGTACCATTGTCCGAATAGATGTGGTTTGGGGCCCCTCGTCGAGCCGCCATTCGACGCAACGCTGCTATAAATGAGACACTGCTTAGGTCCGAGACTAGCTCTATGTGGATCGCTTTAGTAACCATACAAATAAACAAGGCGATGTATCCTTTAGTCGTTTTAATGCCTCTACCTTTGTTTGCTTTTATTCGAATAAATCCTGTATAATCTATTCCAGTATGATAAAATGGAGGCGCTGGGTTAGATCGACAGTCGGGTAGGTCTCCCATAATTTGCTGTAATTTTCTAGGTTCTTGTTTTTTGCAGGTCACGCATTTTTGAAGATGCTTCTTGGTAGCTCTGTTTCCTTGAATTATCCAAAATTGCTGCCGTAATAGGGATAAGGTAAGTCGAGCTCCACCATGGAAGGAGTGCTCATGTGCTTGCTGGATAAGAAGCTCCGTTAATCTTCCGCTGTATGGAATTATTATTGGATGTTTCATATCAGAATGAATATTCGCATTTTTAAGACGTCCTCCGACTCTTAATATGCCGTTTTCATCTAAAAATGGTTGCAGATTTAATAATTTGCTACCAGAACTGAGTTTTTTGTTCATTAGACACTCAATATCCGAGCTAAATTCACTGCGCTGTATGCATTTTATTATAATTAATTTCGCTTTCCTTAGCTCTTGTAATGTGAGATATGACGGCCTTTGTTTACTTGTGAGTGCAATGGCACGTAATAACCAGGCTACAATTCGATTTACTTTTATAAATGAACTGTGACGATCTAATAAGTTTTCAATTACGGTTTTTTCAGGATTGCTATTTTGGACGGTTATTACTTGCTTCCGGACCTCTTCTTCCGTCGTATATTCTGCTTGCTCTAGCCTCGGATTTAAGAGTGGACTCGATAACCAAGCTGGACCTTGCCACCACAACTTATGCTCCATTAATTGTGTGACGGATAGTCCTCTACTCGCTGAATCGGCTGGATTTTCTTTAGTCGATACGTAATTCCAAACCTCCGGTGATGTTACGCTAATAATTTTCTTTACTCTATTCGCTACAAAAGGCTTCCATCTTTCTGGACAGCCTTGTATCCAGCTAAGGGCGACCATAGAGTCGCTCCAGGCATAGATTTCGTAGTCTATGCCAGTCATGCTAGTGACTATTTTGCTAATTAGTCTGGTTAAAAGTTCCGCTGCACAAAGCTCCAATCTTGGAAGCGATATTGTCTTGCTGCTAGGTACTAATCTTGTTTTAGCTGCGACTAGTACTACCGATGCTTGTGTTTTTGATACGATTCTGGCATATACGACACACGCGTACGCTTTTACAGATGCATCACAAAACCCGTGGAGTTGGATAGTGTCATCTCGTTTGCTTTGCAACCACCTTGGGATTTTAAATTCGCTAATACGTCCCATATCTTCCGTTAATTTTACCCACTCATTGTTGATCTCGGCTGAGACTTCATCGCTCCATTGAATGTCATACAACCAAACCTTTTGAAACAACAATTTGAATTTTGTAGTCAATGGTGCTAACCAACCTAAGGGGTCGAATAACTTAGATATTTCCGATAGAAGCAATCTTTTTGTGAGCTTTGTTGTGTTCACTGATGACGTATACTGGAAAGAGAATTCATCTGTAGTTGGGTCCCATCTTAAACCCAAAGTTTTTGTGTTTTCTGGATTGAAAACGAATGATGCTTGGCTATTTTGCTTTGATGAATTAATCTCTTCCAATAGTTTCTTTTCATTTGCTGACCACTTTCTCAGTAAAAATCCACCGCTGCTAAGACACAAGTTGAGTTCTGATATACAGCTTCTACCTTCTTCGACAGTATGAACACCGGATACTAGGTCATCCATGTAGAAATCTTCTAGTATTATTCTTGCTGCTGTGGGAAAGTTATTCTTCTCGTCCGCTGCTAATTTTCGAAGAGTCATCATGGCCAAAAAGGGCGCTGATTTCGTGCCATATGTGACAGTAGTTAACTGATAAGCTGTAATTGGCTGTTTAACTTGTGCTCTCCAATAGATTTGTTGTAACTTTTGATCGTCTTCGCTAACTAGTATCTGGCGATACATTTTTTCAATATCGGCAGTGAACACGTACCGATATTGTCTCCACTTAAGTAATAGTGTCTGTAAATCTTGCTGCAAGTTAGGTCCACGATGCATTACATCATTAAGACTGAGTCCCGACGAGGTCTTCGCTGATGCATTAAATACGACACGTAACTTGGTAGTAGTAGATTCCGTTCGCTGAACCCCATGATGAGGTAAATAACACCCTATTTGTTCGCTGCTGAAAGTCGCTAATTTCATATGTCCTAATTCTTCATATTCAGTTAAGAATTGTTTATATTGCTGAGCTAACGATTCTTGCTTACTAAGCCTTTTCTCTAAGTTTTTTAATTGGGCTAGTGCTATCTCCTTTGAAGATCCTAGCTTTTCGCTCGCTTGCTGCTTCATAGGCAACCTGACTTCATATCGACCGCTTTCAAGACGTTTTGTCGTTGATAGGTAATATTCCACGCATTGCTGATCTTCCGCTGACATTTCATTTTGCTCGTTAATATCTTCGATTTGCCAAAATTGATCAATATCCGCTGTGTTATTAACGATAACGTTGCAATGAAATTGAGGTTTAATGCTTCCACACAATAACCATCCTAGGTGTGTTTGCTGAGCTAAGGGCGACGACGAATCCGAACCTCTTATTAAACCGTCTAGCATGATAAGAGCATAGGCGTCCGCCCCGAGTAACAAGTCAACAGGACGACTTGTATTAAATTCTGGATCCGCTAAATTAATGTGTTCTAAATACGACCACGTAGGCTTTTCAAATGATCGATTTGGTAAGTTTTTGATAAGGCTTTTCATAATCAAAACATCCACAGGGAATTTAAAGTTATTATATATCGACTGGCATATAATGCTTAGCTTGCCCGTGCAGTTAGATTCTTTCTCTGCTATCCCGGTTACTGCTCCATCAAATTGCTGTCGTTTTAAACCTAACTGTTGAGCGGCCTTCTCCGTAATTAACGATACCTGTGAGCCCTGATCAATGAGAGCTCTCAGGACAAACTGCGTGCTATCTGCTGCTGTCACCCGTACTAAAGCTGTAGTTAAAAGAATTTCGGTGAGTTGTCGCTGAGTGAGATGCACACCATTGCTGCTGCTTTGCTTTGGATGCTCTTCTTGCTTAAGGTTGTCATCGTTCACATTATTTTGCTTGCCGTCAGCAAAACAGTCATGTAATAAAGTATGATGCCTGCCGGAACACGTGAGGCATCGTTTCTTTGAATTGCATTTATTACCATTGTGATTAAAAATGCAATTAATACAACATTTTAGTTGCTTGACGGTTTTAAGTTTCATTTCCTTTGGCAATTGACGAAACTTTTCGCAATTGTGTAATTTATGCTCAGCAAAACAATGAGGACATTTGATTTCTTGTACATGCATTGCTTTTGAGTTCTTGTTATTATAATCGTTCGACTTTTGATTATTATTCCATTTACGATTGGGAAATGATTTTACCGAATCTTTTTGCTGAGTTTGCTGTGATTTTTGCATAGTATCTTGACGCCGGCGAGATGTTTCTAGGCTAGTGAACTTATTTTCTAGAAAATCTAAGTACTCTTGTAGGACTGGTAACTCTCTAGGGTTTTGCAACGAGTCTATGTACTCGGAATAAGATTCACTATCTAGCTTTTGCGACATAATATGCGTAATTAGAGGGCCCCACGTACTAATATCCGCTCCTAGGTTTTTGATAGCGTGAAGACTCTCTAAAGTGGCGTCATGCATTTTTTTTAAGGCTGTAAGTGATTGCTGCTGTATACTGGGAATATTCAGGAACATATTGGCGTGAGCTGTGAATATGATCCTCTTATTATCAAATCGATGATTTAAAATCTCCCAACAAACGTCATAGTTATCGGCGCTAATTGGAAGGTGCTGAATCAAACGCTCGGCTTCACCTTTTAATTTTCCTTTTAAGTATTGCATTTTCTGGGCGTTTGACAATGCGTTGTTCTTATGGATTGCTTCGCTAAAAAGATCCTTAAAAGGCATCCATTGCTGGTAATGGCCTGAAAACACAGGAATATCCATTTGAGGAGTGGATTTCTCGCGATGAGATGTTGACCACATCTTGGAGTTAATAGCCTTCCTCATGCTGTTAAAAGTTCGCTCGTGCTTAGTAAAATTATATTCATAATCTTCTGCTACATCTTCCCCCGCTTCACCAATGATTTCCCAATGAAGGTTGTCAATGGTAGTCCACCGATTGTGCAGGTTTCGAAGGGCGTCTTCGAACTCCCACTTGGCCACAATACTTTCAACATCAATGTTGTCGACTGCTCTGAGAAATGCTTTAAAATTGACCGACTGCTTATGAAGCATATCGTCAAGCTTGCTGTTAGACCCTCTTGACTGGAAGGTCGGGGTTGCTGGCGCTATTGCTGGTGGCTCTAATTGGCTTTCTGAGTTACCAGGCATCTCTCGCTGTGGTGGTTGAGGGAGATATGGTGATTTTTGATCTCGTGTCATCAACTCTTCTTTACATTTACTTATGAGCCCTTTGGCTGTTAAATAATTCTGATTTGTAGAGTCAAATTCCAAATTGGTAAAATATTTATGATCGGTCTGTCCTAAAGAAATAATCTTTTCATGATTCACTTGAAAGTCTTTCCAGTACTTTTCAAGTAACTCGAGTTTACGCTTACAGTAATCTATAGTTTTACCCTCTACGCTATCCTTTTTAAAATTGACGAGGAGTTTTCTAATCCCCTCCGCAATCTCGGATTGAACAAAATAAAGACTCTCCATCTCGCTGCTGGTGTAAGAAAATTAAACGATCTTACTTGGAAGAAGCTTTTGCTGCTGCTAGCCTGACGAGAGTTGCTCCTCACGTCAGACACCCGTTGATGTTGCTAGTGTGAGCTGTTAACTCACTGCTGGCTGCTCGGTACTCCCAGAGTACCGCTGTTGCTGCTACTGCTGATACAATATTGAGCACTCCCGCTCAATATGCTGCTGCTAAAGTCACTCGCTGCTACGGTAACCACTACAGTCACTGTCAAGCTACGCTAAGAAACACTGTAATACCACGTGTCACTAGTTCAATGCAAGTTCACTTCACGACTGTTAGTCCCGAAAATTCAAGTCCAACCGCGAAGTCCTTTACAGAGGCTGAAGGACCAAAATGTAGGATCGCGACCTAAGTGGTACCTGGTGGGAAGGCTACGCTATTAAGTTAAACACTCGGATAACTATTAAAAGTTTATTGCGAGACAGTTTAGGCTAAGCTATCGCTAAGTTGATGGAAATGAATGCACCCGGTTGCTTTCCGCGATACACTGAGCTCGCGGCGCACTAAGTGCGGCCGCGTTGTATAGCTAAGTCAGCAAACGTGATCGATTGCAAAATGTTGCATCGAACAAGTATCCTCGAAAACCAGGAAAACGACTCCCATGATGAACAATTCGAAAATTATCGCAGCCGCCATCTTGGATTTGGATTTTATCCTCACTATCGGCTTTAGCGTCCTCGGAAACCATGAAAACGACACCCATGATGAACAATTCGAAAATTATCGCAGCCGCCATCTTGGATTTTGATTTTGACCTCATTATCGGCTTTAGCATCCTCGAAAACCATGAAAACGACTCCCATGATGAAATTGATGAACATTTCGAAAATTATAACAACCGCCATCTTGGATTCTCATTTTGACCTCGCCATCGGTTTTAGCACCCTCGAATACCATGAAAACGACTCCCATGATGAACATTTCGAAAATTATCGCAGCCGCCATCTTGGATTTTGATTTTGACCTCACTATCGGTTTTAACACCCTCGAAAACCATGAAAACTACACCCATGATAAAAACACAAAAACTGTCCGTCACAAAATAGTTATTTGTTATGCAAGGCTGCAAAGTTGATTTTTGGCGCGAGTACTTGAATTGAAAACTGAGCGAGCGAAGGATTCTAAGATTGAACCGCGAGAGAAACGAGCGGTTCAAATATAGAATCCTGAGCGATGCGAAGTTTTCAAAGGTACGAGACGCAGAAAAACTTTGCTGCCGAGTGCAACACACAACTTTTCACCTCACACAGCGAGGAAATGCAGTGGGGGCGGCTCGCCTGCCAGTGTAGAAAAGTAGAAAACAATTGAATACAAGACGTGTTCGAATTTTAAACAACACTTTGTGCTCTAGAGCACAAAATGGAGTTTTGCGCTCAGATTTTGAATGAGAAATAGAATCTTTCCGAGCGGGTGAGGTGAAAAGAATTTTTCAATTCCAAACCAAGCAATACAAACTTTTCAGTTTAGATAAAAAATTATGATATTTAAAAAAATATTGTATTAGGTACGCGCTTACTGCCCCTCGAACACTGCATTTTTTGAAGTCCACATCTTAAGGCGGCGCTAGTCGCGAGCTCGAACTCACTGGCAGGCATGTTCAAAAACCATGATATTTCACCGGAAATCGAGCCATATTGTTCATGTGTGCGCGAGCGTCATCCCCCCGTGGAGAAAACAGGTGAAAACTTATTCAGTGAGATGCATGATCATTCAGAGTAAAAGGCGCGCGTAAAAAAATACGAAAAAGCCTTTGGCTGTTGGGGTTTTATGAAAAAACCACTGCACCAATTAATTTCAAATAAAATTTATTAAATTCTTCGATAAATTTGCTGTGTCGGTACGGACTTCGTTTTGGAAATTTGATGCTTCTTTAGCTTCTAATTTACACCTAAAGTTGTGTTAAAATTAGCAAAAAAACGAATCTTTAGAAGCTCGTAACTTTTTAATAGCTTCATATTTTACAATTCTGCTTCCGTACAGACAAAATTAATAATGAGACAAAACGATACCATGTTTAATTTTGGATGTACTTTGTCAATTAATGGAGTAAAACCCCAACGAAGTTTCTATGGAAAAAATGTTGACTTGTTTGCTCTTAAATTTTGGTTTTGACGTCACTATCGGCTTTAGCATCCTCGAAAACCATGGAAACGACTCCCATGATGAACATTTCGAAAATTATCGCAGCCGCCATCTTGGATTCTCATTTTGACATCGCCATCGGTTTAAGCACCCTCGAAAACGATGAAAACGACATCCATGATGAAAACTTTGAAATTTTTTGCAGTCGCCATCTTGGATTTTGATTTAGACCTCACTATCGGCTTTAGCATCCTCGAAAAACATGAAAACAGCCATGATGAACAATTCGAAAATTATCGCAGCCGCCATCTTGGATTTGGATTTTAACCTCACTGTCGGCTTTAGCATCCTCGAAAACCATTAAAACGACTCCCATGATGAATATTTCGAAAATAATCGCAGCCGCCATCTTGGATTCTCATTTTGACCACGCCATCGGCTTTAGCATCCTCAAAAACCATGAAAACGACCCCCATGTTGAACATTTCGAAAATTATCGCAGCCGCCATCTTGGATTTTCATTTTGACCTCGCCATCGGTTTTAGCACCCTCGAAAACCATGGAAACGACTACCATGATGAACATTTAAAAATATCGCAGCCGCCATATTGGATTTTGATTTTGACCTCTCTATCGGCTGTAGCATCCTCGAAAACTGAACACGGGTCTCTTAGTTTCTGAGATACGATTGGGAGGGGGGGGGAGGCCAAAAAGGGGAGGCTTGGTACTTTTGCCCTTCTCTTGAGAGTTACTTGTAAGTTTGCTTGTCGTCACCCCTCAGTTACGCTTCACCCACTCCACTTTCGTTACGATAAGGAGGTCGCCGGCTCGCTTCGCTCGCCACCTCACCCCTTCGCTACGCTCGGTCTCGCAGGTTCGCTCCACTCAGGACCTACCTACCACCGGAAAGCTACCGTGACCTTATCCTTATGCAACGCTTCGCTTTACCGCTACCTAGTTTCGGAGATACGATGGGGGTAGGGGTGAAGAGGAGGAGAAGGGGGAGTTTTGAAAAATGATTTTGACCAACTCTGGGCCCCTTCATATGAATCTGAAAAAAAAAATGTTGCAAGTCTGTTAACTTCCGGGATCCGCCTAAAGGGGGGAGAAGGGGTTAAGGGGGGGAACTTTGAAAAATGGTTTTTACTTTTCCGAGCCTCCTCTATACGATTCCTTAAAACATCAAAACAATGGTCTCTTAGTTTCCGAGATACGATGGGGGGAGGGGTGAAGCGGGGGAGAGGGGCGAATTTTGAAATATGATTTTGACCAACTCTGGGCCCCTTGATATGAATCTGAAAAAAAAAATGTTAAAAGTCTGTTTACTTCCGAGATCCGCCTAAAGGGGGTAGAAGGTGGGCAAGGGGGGGGGGGAACTTTGAATAATGGTTTTTACTTTTCCGAGCCTCCTCTATACGAATCCGTAAAAAACAGAACACGGGTCTCTTAGTTTCTGAGATACGATTGGGAGGGGGGGGGGAGGCCAAAAACGGGAGTCTTGGTACTTTTGCCCTACTCATGAGAGTTACTTGTAAGTTTGCTTGTCGTCGCCCCCGAGTTAAGCTTTACCCACTCAACCTTCGTTACGCTACGGAGGTCGCCGGCTCGTTCGCTCCACTCAGCACCTACCTACCACCGGAAATCTATCGTGACCTTATCCCTACGCTACGCTACGCTACGCTTCGCTTTTCCGCTACCTAGTTTCTGAGATACTATGGGGGGAGGGGTGAAGGGGGGGAGAGGTGTGAGTTTTGAAAAATGATTTTGAGCAACTCTGGGCCCCTTGATATAAATCTGAAAAAAAAAAGTGTTAAAAGTCTGTTAACTTCCGAAATCCGTCTAAAGGGGGGAGAAGGGGGTCAAAGGGGCAACTTTGAAAAATGCTTTTTACTTTTCCGAGCCTCCTCTATACGAATCCGTAATAAAACAAAACACGGGTCTCTTAGTTTCTGAGATACGATTGGGAGGGGGGGGGGGGAAGGCCAAAAAGGGGAGGCTTGGTTATTTTGATTTCTCATAAGAGTTACTTGTAAGTTTGCATGTCGTCACCCCCGAGTTGCGCTTCACCCACTCAACCTTCGTTACGCTACGGGGGTCGCCGGCTCGCTTCGCTCGCCACCTCCCCCCTTCGCTCCACTCGGTCTCGCAGGTTCGCTCCACTCGGGACCTACCTACCACCGGAAAGCTATCATGACCTTATCCCTACGCTACGCTGCGCTTCGCTTTACCGCTATGGGGGGAGGGGTGAAGAGGGGGAGAGGGGGGAGTTTTGAAAAATGATTGTGACATACTCTGGGCCCCTTGATATGAATCTGAAAAAAAAATGTTGCAAGTCTGTTAACTTCCGAGATCCGCCTAAAGGGGGGAGAAGGGGGGCAAGGGGGGAGGAACTTTGAAAATGGTTTTTACTTTTCCGAGCCTCCTCTATACGAATCCGTAAAAAAACAAAACACGGGTCTCTTAGTTTCCGAGATACGATGGGGGGAGGGGTGAAGAGGGGGAGAGGGGGGAGTTTTGAGAAATGATTTTGACCAACTCTGGGCCCCTTGATATGAATCTGAAAAAAGAAACGTTGCAAGTCTGTTAACTTCCGAGATCCGCCTAAAGGGGGGAGAAGAGGGGCAAGGGGGGGGAACTTTGAAAAATGGTTTTTACTTTTCCGAGCATCCTCTATACGAATCCGTAAAAAAAACAAAATACGGGTCTCTTAGTTTCCGAGATACGATGGGGAGGGGGGGGAGGGGGGGCGAAAAGGGGAGGTTTGGGATTTTTCCCATACTCACCAGAGTTACTTGTTTACGAATCTGTCAAAATATACCCACCTCCCCCTTCACCATCTGGGAGAACAATGATGTCAATCAGTCAGTGAGTGAGTGAGTGAGTGAGTGGTAATCGAGCTTTATATATTATAATATAATGACTGAGTTATATCGATGGCGCGTGTGTGCACTTTTTCGTAGTATTGTTTTGACAGAACTGTGTGTGTAATATTAGCGTTATGGAGGGGCTATTGTGGCTTCACTCGTCTTCTATACATTTTGAACTCCACGCCATATCTCCTTCTTTAATATATCTATGGCAACACCATTGGTGGTTTGGCTGAGTGTTTGAATGCTGTGTAGCGTGTCGCTGGTTCAATTCCCGCACGGCGAATAAAAATGGTTGTTCCAAGGGTGGTTGTTAGGTGTGTGTTTGTTTATTTGATTTTCAATGTTTGTGATCGCACCCACGACGTCGGCACGAGAAATTCCTAATGTGGGGAAACTTAAAAAAAATAAATAATAAAGCACGAGCTTATAAAATGGCGCAAAGGCAGTTGAAACGCATAGTAGCTTATGTCCTAAATATCCGATACTACAGTTTGTTAGTTTCCTGCCTAAAGTATAGATGATGAATGGTTTCAATACTTTTATGAGCAATCACTGTAGTTTGAACCCTGTAATGATACTGATGATGGTTGTTGATGTGCGACAGAGACGGCGAAAGCGGCTCAAGTTCCACCAGCCCAAGGTGCACACGGGACGGAAGTACCGCATGTGGATGCTCCAAAAAGAGCTCATGCAACAACAACAGCGGCGCATGCTCGAGGCATCTGCTGACCAATAACGAGATACAGGTAACTACTTACCCATTACGCGATTCATGCAATGTGCAATTTCTACTAAATAAAAATTAAAATCGCTCTTGCTACTATGATATAATCATGCAATGGGGAAAGCAAGTCAAAGCTAATGTAGATGGCGCCACCATAGCTTAGTCCTAATCCGACCAAAATGACGTAGTACTAATTTTGAAGTACCTTTAAGGTTTGAACTGATTTGAACCAATGACGATGCTTGGAACAAGCTATACTAGCGCCATTAGTTTCCCAGTTGCCATCCCCATTCGATTGATTTCACGCACGTCGCGTCGTCGTGGCGATCGTGTTTTGTTTTTCATTTACCCGTAGATATATAACAATGTTGTGTTTTCTGTCATTTGTCGTAGTGGTAAGGTTAATTTTCACTTGTAGGTGCAATCTGTCGAATTGCAATCGCATCGCGCCATGAGTAAAGTCCCTAACTGTTTTAATATTTACTAGCAACCCTCTCTGACTTCGCACAGGTGCAATTCGAAAATAAAATATAGCATAAGTGATTTAAGAATAACGGAAAATAATCGGTTTAGTATTAATAAGTCACTCACGAATAAGGGTCGTAGCACACATATCAAAACGGAAAGGGATCGTCACCGCCTCGCCTTTCTCGTCGACGTCTAACAGTCGTCCACTTTACGTAACCACGTAACGTAAGCGGATCAGAAGCTTCGCCCCGTTGAATCGGCTACAGCTAGGCGACGCCGCGCTTACTGCTCGCCGACCGCTGTTGACGGCTAGACGTAAGAAAGTTTTTATTCGTATTTTGGTTTAAAATGAAATGAATAACACTTTTTTTTACGAGTGTACATGCGCGAACGTTCGCAAAGGCTAACTTCACGGTTCTCTCGCTTCTCTCGTGAATCGTACAGCACGTGCGGCAACGCAGACCGCGGGCAGAGAGTGGACGAAGATACGTAAGCTAGCGTACGGAGAGCCGTAAGCGAGGGTACGGAAAGCCGACCGCAAGTCGACCGCGCACTGCACCGCGGTTCGTGAGCTTGTCCGAGGCGATGCGATTCCGATTAGTGTGCGTTGCAGTAAGGAGTTTCATACAAATAATACTGAACGGCTCCAGTTGATACGGTGACGATCCCTTTCCGTTTTGATATGTGTGTTACGACCCTAATGCAGCTTTCAAATGGTGAAAGAATTTATAAAACCGATAGTAGTTTTTAAGCTTATTCCTTCCTATACATTGTATTTTATCAGTAAACAGCACCCATCGTGCGTGAGGAGTATTAATTGTTATTGCCGTATTATTGTGTGAGTCATGCAATTTGTTATTTGTGTAAGCAAAATATAGAGGTTACATAAAATACAACTAAATGCAAAACAGTCTAAAGAAATTACTGCTGAAGTTACGTCATACCATGCATTATTCATTATTTTTCCTTGGTGTAGCGAGATTGTTTATGCAAGTCTGGTAGCTCGTAAATTCGTTTTAAAACGACTACACATATAATTCACGTAAAAATGCTATAAAATATACAAGTTCTAGCTCAAAATGTATGGTATTGAAATAATAATCTAAATTCCGAACACGAGTTGTTATTATTCTGAAATAAACTCAATGCACACAGTTTTAAAGTTGATATTTGTTTAACGTTACACTTTAACTCTTGAACACGGTTGTTATTCTGAAATAAATTCAATGCACACTGTTTTAAACTTGGTTTTTGTTAGGGTTCCGTAGTCAACAAGGAACCCTTATAGTTTCGCCATGTCCGTCCGTCCGTCCGTCCGTCCGTCCGTCCGTCTGTCCGCAGTTTAGCTCAGAGACGCACAGTACTAGAGAGCTGTAATTTGGTGTAAATATACGGATTTGTTGTGCCGAAAAAGTGGTAAAATAAAATCTCGTAAAATATTTTTTTTTAGGGTACCTCCTGTACACGTAAAGAGGGGATGTTTTTTTTTTTCTCGCGTACCCCTTAGTGTGGGGTATCATTAAATAGGTCTTTAAAAAATATTGATAGTTTCCATTAACAATGTTTTGATAAAAAAATTCGTTTGTGAAATATTAAGCTTTAAAGTGCTAAATTTTGCTCGACTCGAGTGTCCCCCCCCTCTACCAGCTAAACGGTTATGTTTGGGGGTGTGAAAAAATTCACAATAGTAGTATATATAACGAAGTTTAAAAGAAAATTATCATGACTAAGTAGGCTTTACAACTTTACGAGTAATAGTCGACCAACTTATAAAATGTACTTGGATAACATATTTTCCTAAACAAAATGTATCGGAGAACAAGCTCTTCAACTGCAAATGTAAGTTTGTCAACTTTATTTTTACAGCTGTAGGTAATAGGTATATTTTTACGGTATGTTTTTTGGGGATAGGTAGGTTTTTATCGTCAACTATTTTTAACTTACTTCAAAAAAGGGGGAGGTTCTAAATTCGTCGTAATCTTTTTTTTATGTATTTTCCCCGATTTCTCAAAGACTCCTGGACCGATTTTGAAAATTCTTCTCTTTAAAATTAAATTCAGCGAATCAGTTTAGTTAATTCGCATAAGTATTTTGATGGGCAACTACGGAACCCTACAATGTGCGTGGCCCGACACGCACTTGGCCGGTTTTTAACATAAGACTGACATGGACGTTTTTGCATTTATTTTAAGATCAATTCAATTGACAAATCGAGTTGATATTATTTTAATATTACACTTTGTTTCATGATCACAATATGGTATTAGAACCACTGAATAATTAAACATACTTTGTAAGAGCTGTCAAAAGACAATTCTCCCATAGATTTTGTATGGCAAAAGCAAACTGTGACGTCATTAATGTAGTTAGGGTTAACTCACACAGAAAGAGCGGCGAAGGGCAGCGAACCGGAGCGCAGGTTCAGTGTCATGAATTTTAACTTTATTTTCATTACTCTAATACTTATTATCGCATGAGAAACTCGAACGAGTCGCGCGCCGCGGGAATTCCGGGGAATTCCATAAACGGAGCCGTACGACTCCGCGCTTTCGATAATAAGTAATAGAGTAATGAAAATAATGTTAAAATTCATATGACACTGAAACTGCGCTCCGGTTCGCTGCCCTTCGCCGCTCTTTTGGTGTGAGTTGAGCCTTAACAAAGACCTTACCATTAATTTATTGATTTCAGAGCTACATACAATTTAACAGTTTCTTAAAGTTAGGCCTAAAATAAAGTGTTTTAAGATAAATTTTGTTTTGGAATTATTGGTACAATAGTGTCTCAAGTGCCCAATTCCTGTTATTTTAAAACGAACTCAAATAACACTCAGTTAACATTCAAATTCAAAAAACCATCTCGTTATCTCCAGCTATGTTCCGCCCTGAGCCTGCCTCCCGCGCAGTACGTGACGATGAAGGGCGTGCTCCTGCGCAGGCCGGCCGCGCCCGACGCGGACGTGGACATGGCCGTGAGACACTACCTGCACTCCGCCGGCTGGATACGTAACTAAACCAACACCCTGTTTCTCAACTGCACTATGATTGTTAAGAAAATTGACTCAACGTAACGTTTGACGATGTGGATTTTGAATCGGAAATCAATCTATAAAAACCTCGCCTAGAGATATCTTAGGTCGGATACATTAAGTGGACCACTTTTGTAAGACGACTAAAAAGTCACGGTGTATCTTCTCTTCTCTAATATATAAAAATCAATGCCACTTTTCGTTGTAATTTTATAACTCAAGAACGAGCTCACCTATCCAAACCAATAGGCATTGTTCGGACCATTTAGTAGATGATTTGAAGTTTGCACAAAATCGGTCGAGCGGTTCTTCATTTATCACATTTTTTATAATAAATGAATTCAATAATCATTTTTTTTAATTAACTTTATTCGTAGCGTAAATAAAAGCTGATATAAACGTAGAATTTAAATTGTAGACTTGATTGATAGTTATCGTACTTTGGATTCAAAATTCACTTTCCCTAACATGACGATACGAAAAAGTTACTCAACTTCCTTAAAATTACATACATACATAATATTCAAAGCGATCATACTACGGTTGTGAAACAGGTACATTTCAGTCGTATTTAAAGGCTAAAATTTAAATGCGCATCAACAATTCTTTTTGTATACCAAAATGGATAAATGGTCACCAAATCTAAAACTCGCTTTAGCAAGATTTCAGGGACACCCCGAAGTTCGGTTTGGTTAGGTTCCTTTAAACCTTGTACACAGAAATAGAAGCCCCGCGAAGCGGGGCTTCGTCGATCCTGCTTAGGTAGATTTTTTAGGGTTCCGTAGTCAACAAGGAACCCTTATAGTTTCGCCATGTCCGTCCGTCCGTCCGTCCGTCCGTCCGTCTGTCCGCAGTTTAGCTCAGAGACGCACAGTACTAGAGAGCTGTAATTTGGTGTAAATATACGGATTTGTGGTGCCGAAAAAGTGGTAAAATAAAATCTCGTAAAATATTTTTTTTTAGGGTACCTCCTGTACACGTAAAGTGGGGATGTTTTTTTTTTTCTCGTGTACCCCTTAGTGTGGGGTATCATTAAATAGGTCTTTAAAAAATATTGATAGTTTCCATTAACAATTTTTTGATAAAAAATTTCGTTTGTGAAATATTAAGCTTTAAAGTGCCAAATTTTGCTCGACTCGAGTGTCCCCCCCCTCTACCAGCTAAACGGTTATGTTTGGGGCTGTGAAAAAATTCACAATAGTAGTATATATAACGAAGTTTAAAAGAAAATTATCATGACTAAGTAGGCTTTACAACTTTACGAGTAATAGTCGACCAACTTATAAAATGTACTTGGATAACATATTTTCTTAAACAAATGTATCGGAGAACATGTTCTTCAACTGCAAATGTAAGTTTGTCAATTTTATTTTTACAGCTTTAATAGGTATGTTTTTACGGTATGTTTTTTGGGGATAGGTAGGTTTTCATCGTCAACTATTTTTAACTAACTTCAAAAAAAGGAGGAGGTTCTAAATTCGTCGTAATCTTTTTTTTAATGTATTTTCCCCGATTTCTCAGACTCCTGGACCGATTTTGAAAATTCTTCTTTTTTAAATTAAATTCAGCGAATTTGTTTAGTTAGTTCGCTTAAGTATTTTGATGGGCAACTACGGAACCCTACACTGTGCGTGGCCCGACACGCACTTGGCCGGTTTTTTTTTATTACACATAATAGGTTTATTTCTTTATTACTTAGGAAACGTTATTTGGTGACCATTTATCCATTTTGGTAACCGTTTAGAATTTTTTGGTAGTAAAATAGGTACTTTTTTGGGTGGTGTTTAAACACAAGCATATTTTAAAACTGTAACTATTGTTTCAAACTTTTATATCTAAGTACTTGTCTTGTTATCACTTTCATAGAAGAATCTTAGTAATGTTGCGTATATTTTCCGAGTTGTATGACTTTAGGTGCTTGTTTCCAATGTTTTTGAAGTCAATCTTGGGACTTCCAATCTGAATCTTTCAACGAAGTACTGCTAGTTTTGCTAGGGCCAAGTTACATCGGAAATCGCTATGGGCCCATTTCGCTATACATTTGGGTGGAATTCGTATTGAAATAATTTAAGGCTCTAGAGTTCTCGATAGACGGACTGCATTTCAACTGCACTTCGAATGCAAATCTGCAGTTGACTGCAGTTTGTACGACTGCAATAAAACTGCAAACTAACTTTGCAGTCAGTGAAGTAGGCGCTTTATTTATCGTGGTAAAATCATTAAATGAGTCCTCCCACCCAGGGCGTGGCAGAAGGGACTGTCAGACTTGTACTGAATAAAATTCACGGTGATCCCTCAAAAGCCCTTTACGTTCCAGGGTCACTGGTACCTGATGAGACAGTCCCGCGACCCTACCCAGAGATTATTTAATTAACTTTGACACTAGAGGTGAGCCACAACCTTATATGAAACAGAAAAAAGCGACTAAAGAATCATGCAGTACTATATTTAGACCGGTCAAATATCTACATAAAAAACCAAACATTGCAAACGCGCATGTAACTACGTTTTTTTATGTTGAGGCTCGCACTTAGCCAGTTTTTAGTATTTGTCGCCGCTATAACATAGCGGCAATAGACATACATCATCTGTGAAAATTTAAACTATCTAACTATCGCGGTTCATGAGAAACAGCCTCCGAAACATTTTCTACAAAAACCAGCAAAAAATATCACGTTTTTTGTATGGGAGCCCCCCTTAATATTTATTGTATTCTGGTTTTTAGTATGTTTTGTTATAGCGGCAACAGAAGTACATCACCTGTGAAAATGTCAACTCTCTAGCTATCACGGTTCATGAGATACACACGCAAAAACTACTTAACGGATTTTTATTCGAAATAGACAGTGACAGCACAGGATTTTCTGTGCTGTCAATGTCAATTTCGAACTGTACCCTTAGCACGAATTTTCACTCTTTTACTTTACAGTATTTACAGCGTTTCTTGTATGAAAAAATGGAACAGCGCCTCTGGTGCGCGAAGCCGGAACTAATTTTTTCATTGAAAAATATCAACTTGAAATTGTCAAAGTTCCAGTTTACTTTACGTCTCAAATACTGAAAATTCGTGCTAAGGGTACTGATGTCGATATTGACCGGCCTAGTTATTGATTCTTCTTTATTTAATAATAAATTGACAGATGTCAATGTATAATTTGCACGAAGATAACCTCATCTTGTAAGACTGCTCTTAAAGAGCATTGTAAATATTGTACGCTGATGTAAATATGTATTGAGTTTTTATTTTAAGGCCCGACTGTGTCTCAAACTTAAATAAATTAGAAAAAAAAAACAAGGCATAGACGACGAACTCTTTCTTATCTATGGTCTGAACTGTAACTCTATGTTGTGTGTAGAACACAAGTTTTCTTTCAAAGGACACTTCTAGTATTCCTTAGAATTAAGTAATCAGACAATTTAAAATAGTAATGTTTTGCCATTTTCATTTCAGAATGACACTACTTTGAAAATAATAATTTTTAAATTTATTTAACTTTATTTGCTAGAATTCATATGTCTGTGGTTCAATTACACTAGTTTTATCTTCAACGCAGTGACCATAACAATTGTCAAATACCCTGTTAAAAAAAATTAAGTTAAAAATACGCAGTCGGGTAATATTTTAGTAAATGTTACTTTTTAGTGCTCGATGCTTATAAATCAAAAAATATACAGCAATTTAGAGCATCCCGCACGTGTTTTTGATAGCCAAAATTGTTTATGCTCTTATACAGAAGAGTGACGTACAAATTATGCTGAAAGTATACTAAGCAATCTCGAGTTTAGTATTATTGTTTTGTGTTATTAGTATTGTGAATTATGCAAAGATTACGTACATTTTTTTCAATTTTAAATATTGGCTCGACTACGAGTATCCTACGTCCTAATCAAAGCGATCGATCGTGAGTTCGAGAGACCGACTGTCGACACAACCACGCGATCTTGTTCGCGATGTAAAAGTCTAATGCGTGGAATAATTCCCGCTGAAAAATTTTAGTATTTCATTTTTTTATGTAATGTGATGTAATGAGATAGACACGCTGCGTTAAAAGGATTTCAGTCGTAGCGTACAATCTGAGACTTGCGTCGCGTTGTGTAGTGTACGATGGGCTAGTCTTTTTTTTTCGCTCGATGACAACTTTGATTAGGACACGGCCTAAAACAAGTTTTTATTTTATTTATGCGAGTTTCATTGGCAACATTTGTGGCACATTTCTTAGTGCGATTTGTTAAACATAGTAATATTAATTACTATTGTAGCGGACATTCCTATATCAGAAGAGCATCTGTTATTGCCTAATGAGTATCTAAAATGTACGTTATCTTTGCCAATTAGTGTCTTAACTCGTAGGACAGAAGGCGCAATCTTGCATCGTCATGTATACGCGTTTTTGTAAACGTTGCATTGCAACTGTTATATTTTGTTCGTATGGCTCCGAAGGCACCATACTGTTAGCTAATTCCTAGTTTATAGTAGCTAAATGACTACAATTTATTATACAGCACAATACGAATTAGTATTCCGTTATGGTACAGATGTAACCACATAGGGAAGTACCTGATGGCTTCTTGTGACACTGAACCAAAGTAGTTATAAGGTAAAAAATAATTCTAGCTAAAAAAACTGATGTTGGCACTTCACTTGAGGAATTGTTCAGGTATTCACATTATATGGTAATACAAAATGGACTTTATTGACTTCAGTAGTCATAGATGTAAATCATAGGTGTGCAGTGCACTTACAGATCTTTGGTCGCGCAATATTTGTCTGCGCAAATGAGCCAATTTGCACTTAGCATGATACGGTAGATAGACATTAGTTGTCTCTTTCAAACTATCCTTGAACGAAACGCGTGAGACAGAGGCAGCAATAATATTTGGCAGTTTCAAAATCGTTGAACAGAGTAAAAGCTAGTACACATTGTGTGCTAAGCGTTGCGTTTTCACCGTTCTCACTGCACGTTTGCATTTGTACACTTCAATATTTTGGTTGTAAAAACGCGCGTTGCCAAAGCGCGGGTTTGAAAGCGCCCAATGTGTACGCGCTGTAAGTATGACTGAGTGAGACAGTATCATTCAAATCTCGGTCTAAAACAAAATAGAACCATTATCCTTTACTTTTTGGGAATCTATGATTTACATCCATGGCATAGAGTCTTATTTTGCATTGCTCCAAATATCGCGAATATTTTGATGTGTTAAAATGACAGCCAAGACTTTTAAAATAAGGCCAAAACACACGATACACTGCCACCACGATGTCCAATATCAATGTTATTGCTATAAAAAAGTAGCGGCTAGTAAATGTTAGATCAATGTTCGATATTTACTTACTAGTTGCACGATATTGTGGTAGATGCAAATTAGTGTGTTTTGTGTTTTATAATCGTTAAGGCGGTGTGACGCTTAGCTTATATTGTTGAGTCTACAGCGTAATTAAGTTTTAAAATATAGCAACATTGTTTTACTAAGTAAAGATTTTTACCATTACCACAAAAAAAAAAGAAATAAAAGCGGGTAGCACGAACTTGCTGTGTAAACGTAATGTAAGTACGTTGATATATTATTTTAAAAGTATCAGTATCCCGCATAGATAATTAATTATAAACATATTCTTAGCATTGCCTCAATATTGTGTGAAACAAGTATTTTATATTTTAAAATCGAAACATTCACACTGCGAATTCGTGCTAGCGCCTCAGCTCACGGTGCAATTTCTTGCGACGAAAAGTGTCTGATATTAGCTTAAAAAAATATTCTACATCGAAAGTCCAATGTTACTTAACTTTTTGATTACTAGTAACAATGGCTGTGGTAGATTATATTTATCTGAATGTAGTCTTAATATTTACACTGAATAAGGCTAGTTTTCCCTCGTAGATGATATAAAGACAAAATTGTGAAGGTAGTTAAAAATCTTCTGGTGGCCTACCATGAACTCTTAAAGCGTGAGTCTTTAGGCTGTGGGAAAGAGATGGCGCTAGACGACTTGTATAGCTCTGTCTCTTTCCCACAGCCTAAACTGGATCGAGTTAAGAGCTCGTGGTAAGACCGCTGGTGTTTTTAAAGTTGAATGGATGGAAACGGTATATAATTTGATCTCTCTTAATGTAAATGTTTATCTGCATTTTATTATGATTATTATTTAAAAATAGAGTTTATTTATTAACGGAACTAGGTTTCTCCGAGTAATTCCAAAAAGTAAGGTAGTTTTAAAGTTTAACATTTCCGAGTGTCTTGAAAGTCAGGTTTGTAATTTGACTTAACAATGGAGGAAGATAAGTATTTTTATGATTTAAGGACTTTCCTTTTCTTGTCTTGCAGTAAAGATTTCTAAATAAAGGTGATTGTGGACGGTTTTACCATTTTTTCATATTTAAAGGGTAGTTTTAATGTTGTGTGGTAATGCATGGTATATATGGCAAAGTATGAGATCAGTGTCATTGGTCAACTTTATCTACCTGTCGCCTTCTTTAGGATATTTTATTTAGCTGTTATATTATTAAGGGTATCTCTGTGCATTCACTGTTTGGCTCAAATGTACAATCGACAAAGTGGAATCATGACCCATTTTGACAATAAATCGTTTGAATCCGTCAAATTGACAAAGATCAAAGTCGTTACCATGGATATGTATGTTTACGCGAATGTGGACCTAATTGTATTTGAATGTCTGTTGGAAAATAAGCTTATGGTGGGTCATGATTCCGCTGTGTCGATTGTACATAAGATTTAAAGTACAACTTGATATTGTAATTATTACTGATTTATAATTTAATTAATATTAAATGATAAATACATTTTATGAATTTGTTTCATTTATTTTCGTGATACAATGATTTATTTTAGTTTGTTCATCTGTGGTCTTGGCATGTCTTCTAAGGACGCGGGTTGAGGTCTGTTTTGGAACCATTGATGTCTCAAAGCCTGTAAGAAATCATTTAGAAAACATTAGGTACATCTCACGTATATTTGAAAACAATAAGCATGATGAACAGTCAATAAATTGCAAATTAATTTAATCCGTAAGCTAGTATTGAAAAATTAATGGACATGTCTTTTTCAGAACTCAGTAATAATTATCTTTTACTAAGGGCTGATTTAACAATAGTCAGATAAATTTATCTGAGGAATAAAAATAGCGGTTTGACATATTTTCTATAGATAAGCTGTCAAACCGCTATTTTTATTCCTCAGATACAAGTTATCTGACTATTGAAAAATCAGCCCATAATCATCTTGCCTGTTAACTGTTTATCCCGTAATCAGTTACCTAAAATATCGAAACCAGCAAAGTTTAGCTAGTTAATTTAATATGACCCAAACTACACTTAGTGTCTAAACACACTATGCCGAACGTACGCGACCGAAGTTCCGCGGCTGATTTTACGTTCCAACGTATTCGGCTGATATGACACACCATAAGTGCTGAACTTACGCGGCAGAAATTCAGTTGCGCAATTTTGTGTGTATATTCAGTGTTTCGAGCGCTGTCGTGGCGTCGTGTCGTGTTATCTAAACAGCCGGACAGACAAATGCAAAATAAAGTGATCCTGTTAGGGTTCCGTTATTACTTTTGAGGTGCGAAACCCGAAAAATGGACTATTTTACAGTAATAGCAATTGCAGAGAACCGAACTTCGGTCGCGTATAATGTGTGTTCTACAGAATACGTTGCCGCCGAATTTCCGCTGAACTTACGCCCGACTGAAGTTCGGCTGTACGCTATAGCGCAACGTAATTTCGGCATAATGTGTCGCCAGTAATTTAAATAGCATTGCAGGCGTAATCATGCCGAACTTCCGTCGCGTATCCTCGGCATAGTGTGTTTAGACACTTACGTTTTATGGAACTCACCTCCTTAGCCGATATCCTCTTATTAGTATCATACATGATGAACGACTTGACTAGATCTACAGCATCCGGCTCGACTCCTGGCAGAAGTTCAGGCCAAGGTGTAGGAGTAGACTCGGGAAAAGTGATCTTGTGGAAGTCTGGCAACTCCGCATGACCTGGCCACGTCTCCTCGGTGGGCGTGCCCAGGTGTTGCAGCACTATCGCTAGCTGCTCGATGTCTGATTCACCCTGGGAATCGCAGAAGGTTACTGATACAAGGTACCTATTTATTTTGTAAAATATGAGTGCAGAATACTCGTATAGGTTTCGGCTCGTTCACGATCTTGTAGTTAAGGAAGGTGGCTTAGCGCAGGGCGACGAGTGGTAAGATCAAATGAATGTTATGATATCAAATGTTTGCAACACGTCACGAGGCGCTACCAATGGCGAATTCGCGTGAGGTTTTCTTCGAACGAGTCGCCCTTGGCGTGGCTTGCTTCAAACATTTCTATAGATTTGATCATTACAGCTCGCCCCGCGCTAAACCACCAAAGGTACCTATTAAACCAGTGAATGTCGTATACAAAGCAATACTAACGGCAAAAAGCGGTTGTTTCGTAATCAGCTCCGCTAAAATACACCCGACAGCCCATAGGTCCACTTTCTCGGTATAGAATCTTGCGCCATAGAGCAATTCAGGAGCTCTGTACCACCTGAAAAACAAATGAAATAGGTTGTAGTAGCAAACATATCATCCATAACGCTTAGTAGAGCTCTACTGTACCTATTTAGAAGTATAGGACATGACGATGTTAGCTTTAAACCTATACACAGCAAGAATCTGAAGCCATTTATATACCTACCTTTTTCTCTGTATCCCGATTTATTGACAAGATCGACCAGCCCACTATATGCCAGAGTATTCTCCCCGTTGCTCATTATATAAGAGCTGGTATAAATATCAATAAGAAAATTGGTTTTGTACCGTGTTGCGACTTGATGTGAGTAAGGTCTACCGCCATCGGGCCAGTAAAGACGTGCGAGGCCCAAATCAGCGATCTTCAATATGCCTTCGTGATTTATCAGCAGATTTGCTGGTTTCAAATCCTGGTGAAAATACAAAAAAATCTATCACAGATGCGAACAGAAGTTTTTAAACACTGTGTGTGTGTATTTGACATAATCTTACCAGCTGCTCTTATGTTGTCCTACAGCAATCGAGTTGGTACTTTTCTAATGAAAAGAATCTCTTAATTTGGTAGGATAAACTCACCCTATGCATGACATAGTGCGCATGCATATACCGCGTGCCCTTCAGCAGCATTTGCGCGTAGGTCTTGACCCTGGGCATGGTCAGCTCCTGCTGCGTGTGGTGCAGCATGTCCCACAACCCGGAGCACATGTACTCCAGAACAAGCACGAGGCTCATACCGCGGGGGAACATGTCGTATAGTTTTATTATCTGTTGGATAAGAAGACTCCATCATTCGGTTCGGTGGTATTAATTACTAGATACACATATTCCGGTATCATTTGACTTGTGCCAATCGGCAAACTGTTCGGCTTCTACTTTCGCTAAATCGTCTGGCGTGCCAACGCTCGGCACAGTTTGAGCTAAGTGGAACACCTTTCCCGAATGTTGAAATAAAAATTTTCGCCTGGCTGTTCCGAACATGATGCCGAGAATCATGCCGACTGATACGCCTTGAGTACCTTTGGACAGTTTGAACACTACTATTTTATGGTCCTTGTTCCGTGGCATTTCACACGCTAGGTAGGTATACAAAAGACTATCGTGTGGCAATTAACTCACATATTTACACCGCAATAATTGCAGGGCCTTTATTTCCCTCATCACATTAACAGGTATACCATCTTCTAGGTTTTTTATGAGGATCTTCTTCAACGCTACTTCTCGTCCAGTAGGATTGTGCTTCGCTTTGAACACCAAGCCATGGGCACCCTCACCAATGCGACCTATCACAGAATAGTTCGCCACTTCGCTGTCCATTTTGAATTTTTTAAATGTTTTGTTTCTCTACTTTTGATATTAAGTCTAAAATAACGAAAGCATGATTCTGTAACGAAAACATAATAATATGATCGTCAACAACAAACCAAGGAACAGAAAATCACAACAGAAAATTGTGTCGATTTTCGTTGCTATGGTTACTGAGTTGCCAGTACACCCTGAAGGTTGAGTTTGCGGCTAATTAAACCTTCTCCCATATCACCTACTTTATTTCAAGGCACACCACAATCATTTATTGTCTTGAGCAGCACAAAACCTCCTCTAGGTTGACCTAAGGAAACCATAAAAAAAAACTACCTACCAGCTCTTTTAGTTACTACTAGTTACTATAGTAGAGGAGCTCTGCTCTTTGGCGAGGGTAGTTTATTCGAGTGTCCCATCTATGTATGTATTTAAGGAGCGATTGCCGATTGCCACCAACTCGACCAGAATCCAGCCTCCAGCTATACTATTCTCTATAAGAAATCTCATCGCTGGACTCTACGATTTCGAGTTTTGTACCGGGGCGGGTATAAATTCACAACGAGTGTTTATAGTGAATAGCACACTGATCAGTGGCTTTGAGCGCTGCGTGTTGCGGTTTCGATTCCCGCATGGAATAAATATTCACTCTTTCGCATTTATTTATAATATTTTATTACTTACTTACTGTAATGAATGCTAAATCTTATTTTTTTTCAATGTTAGCTAATTTATCTAGTAGGTAATCATGTTTATCTTTCAGGTCGCTACGTAGAACAATTTAGTTTTGTTCATATTACTTTACACCGACATTAGTGTTTGCACAGCCGTTCGCTCGAATCATTCCATCCTCCATTATGTCGTTTGTATTTTCTGTAATCGTATTTTATTAACCCACATTATCTGTCAGTGAACGGTTATAATAAGTGCTAATCTCTCTCAATAGAAATGAGGCTGAAATTTTTAAGTGCTGTGGTTTTATTCGCATATCTTTGCAATGTGGTGGACAGTGCAGCGATCCTTGCCCTCTTCTCTTCACTTTCGTACAGCGATCACCTAGTTTTCAGAGGATACATATCAAGACTTGTACAAAGAGGACATATTGTAGTTCTCATGACACCATACCCTGGACACTTTCATCCCCCGGACACCGAGAACATTACGGAACTAGACGTCAGTCTAGAATCCACACCGTATTGTGATGAGTTTGTAAACCTGGTGACGAATACTGACGATTACTATCATAGGCAGAGGCCTATGAACGAGTTTGCAATCAAACTAGCAATAGAGCAATTGAAGTCGAAACCGATGACGGCTCTGCTCACCAACACGACCATTCAGTTTGATCTAGTGGTCACTGAAGCTGACGTTCCACTTCTTTATGCAGCTGCAGACAAGTACAAAGCTCCACATATTGCCATCACCACAACCAGCGGCAGGATCCACCAATACGAATCAAAGGGGAATCCAATCCATCCAATTTTATACCCAGATGTCAACACTTTGAACTACAAGAATTTGGGTCGCTGGGAAAAAATCGTGGAGATTTACCGTCATATACAAACAAGACGTGAATACTACAATAATTATCTTCCTCTTTGTGAAGTAGCTGCCCAGGAATTACTGGGATTGACGCGGAGTCTCCTGGAAGTCGAATATGATATTGATTTACTGTTCGTGGCCAGTAATCCTGCTTTGATAGGCAGACGGCCAAGCGTCCCAGCTGTTGTTTACGTCGATCGAATGCACATTAACCCAGGTCTTAGTTTGCCACAGGTAATCTTATTATATGAGGTATTTAACATTAAATGACGTGATAACTGAGATTCTCAATTCCTGTACTTTTTAAGGTACCTATTTAATTTATGTTTCAGGAAATGTTAGACGTATTCAACTCCTCCACGAAGGGGGTCGTCTATTTCAGTTTGGGAGCAATACAAGAGGCTGAGCAGCTTTCCATATCTATGCTCCAAACGTTAGCAGACGCCTTTGGAGAGCTACCGTTCACAGTACTCTGGAAGATTTCTAACACGGTGATGTTTAAGAAGCCTGATAATGTCATTACTCAGTCTTGGTTCCCACAGCAACAGGTTTTGGGTAAGTGACTACTCACGTTTTTTTTCACTTGCTGCGATATAAAGAGTAAACGAAAAATAATGTAGATATCCTAGTCGCATACATCCATATTTATAAAAAGCGAATTTCTTCTGTATGGGTACATTGTTATCCTATAGGGGTGAAAGTAACTTCTTAATGACGAGATGGGTTTCGGTACCTACCCAAGCGTAGCGAGGGCGTCCATGGTTTGAGGAACTAAATTATGACAAATGAGTAATTATGAAGTGTTTTTAAAACCTAATTGCGTAAATAAATATCATCTCATTCAACACAAGCTGTAGGGTTAGTATAATAAAATTTAAAAAAGGTTTATGATTTTTTTCTTTCAGCACATCCCAATCTTAAAGCTTTCATAACACATGGTGGTGCTAGGTCCCTAGAAGAAGCAGTGTACTACACTGTGCCAATTATAGGTTTACCACTTATCAAATCTAGAAAAGTTTTCATCAATGAAATCACGAAGTATGGAGCTGGCGAGATTCTGGATCCTTACAATCTGGATAAGGAAACCGTGAAGACTACCATTAATTTAGTGGCTACTAATGAAAAGTGAGTGCATTGCGGTTGATTTGGTGCTGAATGTTACGCTAAAAATATTAGAATTTTCAGAAGATAAAGATTCAAAAGAAGCTACGCTTTGGAATGGCATCTACCTACAGACAGGACTTTCATATTTTTATGTCTTCTAACTGGGATTGTGGCATCCTACGTCCTTTTTTGTCTTTTGAAGTGTTTAAAGTCGCCACTTGCATCTATCGATTGCCCGCGACTGTAACTGGCCCATTTGAAATGATTTGATTTTGAAGAGAGAAAATTAAAATTTGTTTTTATTTTTCCAGATACAAAAAATCAATGTCAATATTGAAAGGGGCGGTCTTCAATCCCTTCATTTCTGGTCCTGATGACGCCGTTTGGTGGACAGAGTATCTACTGCGTCATGGTGAAGCCAAACACCTACGCTCCCCTGCAGTTGGCGTGTCGTTCTATAAGTACTACTTGCTGGGTATCATTTTATATGTGCTTGTAGTATTTGTTGGAGCTATATGTCTAGCGTTTGTGATGATTCAGGGCATTGTAAGACGCTGGCGTACTGGATCCTGGTGTAGCGAAGAAGAACGTGTCAAGAGAGATTAGATTTTAATCATACTCGTATTTCGTACAATCATTTATAATTTTACTTCTAGAATAAATATTAGGTATTTATTCGTACTTCAGTCATTAGTTAGAAATAAAATGTATTTATTCTTTTGTTTTTTTTATTTATTTTTATCATGAAAGAGTGTTGTTTAGTGTAGGAGTTTAAATGACCCGCAATTACCATGGAAACTCTGATTTCTTCCGTTTAAAATTTAAAGACTCCAAAACATAACAAAATAATTCCAGACAGAAATGTAAAAACCAATTTATGTAGATAAAACCATGGTATAAATGGATAAAACATGTCTAAAAAACATCGATAGAAATGTCAAATAAAAAAACCCCATTCAAATCGGTTCACCCGTTCAAGCGATACCGTATCACTTGAACGGAACGCTTGACACAGACAGGAAGACGCACAAACAAAGTGGTCAAACATACAATACCCTTAAAATGTTGATACCTATTGTTTTTTAACTTGGTTTAGCTCTTCTGGGATTTAGGTAGGAGGGTAAAGGTTTGATGTTATGACCATCAGCCGTGACATGCACGCCTCAAGAATCAAGATGCATTGAAATAATGTGTGGCAACGGTAGTGACGAGTGACTCATGCGCATCGGTCAAGGGCCCAAAGAGTGAAGCAGTAGGTATTTCATGTCTGTTGTTTAGCGTAATCAAGATATTAATTAATATTGAGAAGTTGTAATGTTGTGACACCCTAAATGGGTTGCATTGCTTGGGTATCATTCATTGTGTTGATTTCATACAGCTTGGCCAGAACGGATTGAAACGGAACTAAAATTTTTATTTCTGACAATCTTTGATATTTGATGTAAATAAAGATCGCAGGTTTCTTAGATTTATTATTTTGCCATAAAACTAACGTAATAAGTGAAAAGAAATTAAATAAAATCATTCAAAGTACTGGTAGCGCGAAGACAGTGGCGACTTCCGGTTTTCTACATTTTTATGTCAAGCTGTACACGTTGTGGTTGTGGCTAGGCTGTTGTGTGGTACGCTTCCATGTTCCATGCAAAGTGCACATTTCTGAACTGTTAAAACTGACGTCAAAATATTCATTTCTTTTCTGTGGTCATACGTCAAAATTGACAATTACTAACAAACTTCAGAAATTCATCAGAAATTGTTTTGCTTTTGCTGTGTTTATTTCCAGATTTTCATAAAAACAATCTTCAATAAACTCTATTATGTGAGATAGTTTTATTGCTCGGACACGATGACGGCTGTAAGAACGTGTCCTGGTCTTTACTGTGGGCGTACAGAATTCGATGATGGGTCCTGGAGCGAGTGTGGGGCTTGTCCTCGAGGGTTTCGTACCAATGCCACCAGTTACTGTGTACCCTGTACTGATGAACCTACCCTGTATGACGGCCTATATCTTGGTTTTATGGTACTGCTGCCTATGGTCTTACACTGGTTTTTCATTGACATGGTTGCTGTTGGCAAAGGGTATGTGTATTCATCCTTGTTTATTTAAGAGCTTTAGCTCGTAGTTTTTCTCACCTTACAGTCAGAAATAATCACGTAGGAACACAGTTATTATGTTATAGAACACCCTGGCACACCTACTTTAGCTTTTCATTCGTGAAAGTATTTTCAAAATTGGTCTAATACTTCTAAAGATAATTCCATACATCCTAAGTACCTTTTTGTAATATTAAGCATAGCATACATACTATTTTTACTGTTTTACAGCTGTAGTAAACTACAATAACAATTGTTAATTCCAAATTCCTACAGAGTATTCAAAGTCATTAGACCAACACAACATAAGTATAATAATTTATGTACATCAAAAATAATGGGGAAGGCAAGTGTCAAAGTGAAAATGACAGTTTGGTCCCCAAAGAACTGTAAAATCAAAGGAATTTTCAGAAAAAAAAACATTTATTGATGTAAAATGACTAGATGTTGTGTAATAAGCTGTAAAAATGATGGAATACACTTTTCAAAATAATATCTACTTTTCTTTTGGAGGTTATGTACCAGTATTGCATCGCTCGAAAATCGAAGAATTATCACCTGGAACGAGTTTTGTAATAGTTGTGGTGTTAAGAAATTAAATATATTGTGATATTTCTCGAATCTAAATAGAAAAAAAGGTTAAAATTACTGACTTAAAACATTATGATATTTTATCAAAATAGAAAGTCAAAAGCAGCATTATATTCTTGATAAAGGAGAGGACAGGTAAAACATACCTAAACTCAAAAATTGAAACCTCAACTACAAGTAATTGTGGATTTATTACGGTAAAATCAAATGTATAACCACTCAATTAAATCACTTTTTTTCTCTTGTAGATGCGCCGCGGCGTCTTAATTCTTCTTTTAGTATATAGTACTTGCATGGACGAATAATTTTCCATATTTGTTTTGTATTTATACTCAATTTTTATAACAAATAATCTTGTTTGTTTTTTTGTACAAGGTAGACGTGGGGACCAACTATCGCAGCGCCATCTACGATTAGCTTTGAGTTGCCATCCCCATTCAAAATTTTCACTAATGTTTCCAGCACTAAAAACATCCTCGTCCAACACATATGTGCGTTTGTAGAGGTGGCATCAGGTACGTTAGCAGCACTGCTAGTGTTGCCACCAACGGGCACAATCGGGCTACATGTCTGCTCTCCGAAGGCGCTATCTGACTGGTACACATTGCTGCACAACCCTCAGCCGGATTATAAGGAGACCCTGCATTGTACTCAGGAAGCTGTGTACCCACTGTAAGTACCTAAATACATTATTTTACAATATGATAATAATAAAATTAATAATGAGAAGAAAAAAGATATTTAGTATTTTTACTGCTAGCACTCATAGTCTCTTTGTTTGACAAAGTGGGCTCTGATATTTTAATGAGTCACCATTGTTTTTATGGGACTATCTAAAACGGGTACAGCAGCCCTGAAATGCGAAGAGCAACCAATGGAATGGGGTGGCTTTTAGCCTGAGAGTTCCGTCTGCTCCGCCTAGGGTGGGATGGAGGACACAGGGATGTGTACAATTGGGAGAAGGGCAGCAGAACTATGAAGTCGGAACAAACAGATCATCATTTGTTACTTACTCATCATAATTTGTTTTTTTTTTTCAGATACACTGTAGTGCTATTAATTTATGCATTCAGCCTGCTGATGACTATAACCCTAAGGCCATGGCTCCTAACATGGGACTCAGCCAACCCGGGCAAGAAGGCAATATACTGTGCACTGTACTTCTACCCCATACTTGTGCTCATACACACTGTAGCTGCTGGATTGATTTGTAAGTATTCTTGAAAGTAAATCTAATAATAATTTTGAAGAATTATAAACAAGGCAAATGGATTTGAATATTTCCGAGTTCTATAAGACTAACAGGTTGTGTGTAGTGGATGACACAATTAGCCTTTTATTCACTCAGTGCAAGCTTTTTTGAAGGGGTCTAGGGCAATTCACGTAACTAAAGAAGTGCTGTTGCAGTGCAGTTGCAGTTAAGTTTCGATCAAAACAACGCTTTTCGTATTCTCTGTCGCTGTCAGACACGCTCGCGTCAAGTTCGCGTCACGCGTGCGTGTTTTGGATCTTTGGATCGCAACATGATCGGTATTCTACTATCTATTCGTTTGACGTTTCAAAATGACAGTATACAAGTTTCAATTCGGTCAACGTGCAGTTTTAATATCTTAATCATTGAAATGTAATCGATTCCATTCAATTATTCAGTGGGCAATAATTTTTCTCTCCTGGTTTGGTTGTCGTACAGTTGACGTGCAGTTCACGCGCAGCTTACGCGCAGTTTAAAGATTACATACCGTTTATCACTCGAACGTGAACTTAACTGCAACTGTACTGCTACTTCATCGGCGCGTCATAAAATTACGTGAATTAGCCTTGGTCTCGCCATTTCTGCACCCCTTTAGCTCAACAAGGTAGACAACTAGATATCTAGTTGTCTTACACAGTCTACTGTCTACTGGTTTGTGAAGGTCTGTATTTCTGATTACCTGATGCAACTGCTAGGCCGGAAAGCGACATATTTATTTATCAATTCATGTATAATCAAGCCTGGCGCACTCTGCGGTGTAGCACCATCCACGGTGCGCCCGCGTTTGCTTGTACTATGAAACTACAAGCACACGCGGGCGCGCCGTGGACGGGTTTCACAATTGGCTGCCGCCCGCCGCCCGTTTCGCACGCGCTCCGTACATATTTTTACTTTATTCTCTTGAGCAAAGATTTTACATTTGTTTGTTTTTGGGAAGAGTCACTTCTGTACATATTACTATTAAGTATTCTGTGGTATAACTAAAATATTAACACGTGTATTTCTTTCCAGACTTCTCATTCCCCTACATTATCATAATAATATCAATGATGACATCAGCGTCTCACTTCTCAATAAAGATCGAGCAGTCAGCCCCAGCACTGCTCATGTCTTCGCTAACAAATCCGAGGAACTTGGTTATACTCCTGGGACATTGGCTGATCCACGCATATGGGATAATTTCTCTCACCGGTTTTAAAGAACTTTGGTATCTGTCTCTGGTACCTGCTCCAGCATTGTTCTACATCCTGACTGCGCAGTTCACAGACCCTATGAAGATTCATAGTGATTGACAGGAACGCAAATCGTTCACAAACATCACAGACATGGTTGATTGACTTTTTTATAAAGCGCAGAAAAATGCGGCGAGTGATGTGTGAGCGAGAGAATTTAATTCCACAAGAGTGACAGAGACAAATAGTGATAGGGTCAGTGCGTGGAGTTTGTTGTTTTACAACTTTTGCAAGTTAACTTTATTATTTGTACATAGTTTTTATGTTAGGAACACATTGTTTATTATCATTGAAGTAAATTATGAATAAATAATCATGTTATTTTTTATTTTTATGTTTCAATTTTATTATTAGTTAGATGACCAACAGAGTATACATTTTTTGATTACTTATCTGTTAAAAAGGCGATTCCTATACAAAGGAGACTGCTTGTTTTTTCGGATTTTTGTTTTTTTTATTACTCCATAGATGTCGCGAGTATTCCTGTTGTGGATTTTATTTTGTCCGCTACAATTGTAAGAAGTTCCAGCTTGCTTTCTAACATTTACAAGAATCTGACAAGATCTAAAGGAACAGTTTAGATTTATATTGACGGTACGGTTGGAGCAGTGGCCAAGCATTCGACTGTTGCGCTTCGTGTCGCAGTTTCGATTACCGCACAGGACAAACATTTGTATGATGACCTATAAGTATTTTTTTTTCTGTATCTGGCTGTTCGTATGTGTGACTTTAAATATTTGTCGATTATGGAATATTTTCTAGTGTGGACAAAACCTAATTTAATAAAATGTGAGGTCTTGGAGAGGTGTTCTAGTAGTGATTTTATTACAGAGTTCTGTTTCATTTTGACGTACCTACGGATCCCTAAAAATATCGAATCCTATCGGTGTGAGATCTTAAATTTTTTTGTGTTATTAAAATGAGGTATGGGCACTTACTACCTACCCACAAAACTACCTAGATACCTAAATAAATATAAAAATAAGTGCTCCGGATAAATAACAATGTTACGTCGCATTCCATAAAATGTTAACAAACATTTAAAAAAGATTTAAACCAACTACCTAATAAGTGCCATTACTCTAAAAATATGTAATAGAGCCAAAACCGTCGTCAAACGACTCTTGGCATCTGAACCGTAAATGCTTAGTGTTGCCAACTTTGTGTCAAATAAAGAGGGCATTCTATTTCCTGCCCGAAACTGGTTCGCGATGAAACAAAAATATAAAAAAGATAGAAAAGATTGTGGAGGTGGAGGTCATGTTAAATGCAAAGCCCGAGACAAAGGCCAAGGAGGGGAAATAAAAAGAAACGGGCCCGTTTATAGGCAGTCTCATTATTAAACGTTTTCTTTCCCTCGACTCGCGAAAAAACCGACAACGTGCCGCATTATTCCCTTATTTGTTTACTTATCTTTTCGTGTATTTCGTTATTAGATCTCATCACCGTTTGTGGGGACGGTCTTTTGTGGAGCTGCCTTTGTATCTACGTATACTTGTGAGTTTAGTGTCTGTTAGCTTAATTGGAATTCATATTTCCATTGTCATAGATGTTTGCTTCGCTGGACTTGTACATATACGACAGCAGGATTGCCATGTCTTGTAAATGGGACTTTAATTGGCTACAATACGCCATGTGCAAAATGGGTGGTGGGGACTATAAAATCGATCGCAGCGCGCGGTGTGCAATAGATTTGAACTTACTGGGGACACCTGCGGAATGTCCTGGGACATACGCCTCCTCTCTGTTAGAGGGAGTGGGCCATAATCCACCACGCGGGCCCAGTGCCTCTTGGGTAGATGTCACATGTCTTCGAATTTGATGGTTCTAGGACATGCCGGTTTCCTCACGATGTTTTCCTTCACCGTCTTGAGAGCAGTGGTGATGAAATAAATTACACAAAGTAATGCGCCAGGCTGGATTCGAACCCACGACCTACGACTCGTCGGGGCTGATACCACTGGACCACCACTACTCAAACATTACAACCTTTTTAAGTACTTTTTTAGTTTTTATTTTATTTTTAATGATAAATATTATGCCGAAAACGTTTATTAAAACATCCAATAATATTGTCAGATCTAATGTCCCAAAATAATGTGGTCACTAGCAGACGCTCATTGTGCACACAGCGTATAGTAAAATCGGATTCCAGTTTAAAAGGCAAAGGACTTAAGCACTGGTTCTTATTTATAGAACTTGTATGAGGGGGTAGGTAGCACTCGATGGTGAATCAAAAAGTCTCCGCGACTAAAGCCCAAAAGTGAGCGGCTGACCTTTTTAAATTAAACATATAACTTTAATCAACGTTTACCTTTATAAATAAGTTAACCTCACAGTTTAAATTGATCATAAAGGAAGGCCAATTACAAATGGGAAAGCGACCGCAACCGCAAAGCCGCCCGCATATAAATCGCTTACAAATTGCTTATCTCGCTTCTCACTATATAATACTATTACGAGTAAATACGAAACTTTTCAAGGATGGATTGATGTTTGTTACCTACTTGTACAAAAACTACTGAACGAATTCAAATAAAATGTAATACACAAATCTATATGTCTCAGGTTTTTCATCAAATTAGGTTTATTTTTAAATTTTTCAAATCTATTAAATACCTTTTTCATTATAAACGTGTACTAGTCATTGGATACATGAACTGAAGTCACGGTGTATATTCAGGCAAATAAATTATTCTATTCTAAACTAATATTTTAAGCTGAAGAGATTTTTCCTTCAAAGCGCAAATCTCAGGAAGTATTGGTTCGAGTATATTTGTTTTTGTGTTGGACAGCCCATTTATCGAGAAAGGCTATAGGCTTTATAAATATAACATCACAATACGGTCAATAGGAGTAGAGCAGCGGAGGTGAAACGACTGGAACAGCTTATAGCCTGACACGTTCACTGTCCATGACCCACCTGTGGGTCATTTGGGGTTAGAATAAGATATCCGTGCCACACATGTGGGTCACTGAATTATCTGCTTTTAGTCCGTGACGTACCTACATGTGGGTCACTCTGAAAATTGGGGATAAAGGGTGACCCCCTACTTTTTTGCCTTATGTACCTGAAGTGGTTGAAAGGCAGTATCTCTGTACATAATAGTCCGGTCAATTTAGACCAAAAAATGAGAGTGAAGTTACATAAAGTCCCAGCAACCTGAATTTCAGTGAAATTGTTCAAAACATAATTATAAACAATGTCTTAAAGTTCCCCATCATTCCCCTGTAAGGAAAAAAAATAATTCAAGGTCAATGGTCAAAAAAATTAGTTTTTCGCGATTTTCAGCAAAACGGTAAGTTTTATCATAAAAGTACCTCAGACAAAAACTGTAGATCATAAAATTATCTATAAAAATGTAATAATACTTTGTTTCTTACGAGCCACCGTTTCTGAGATATAACGATTCAAAAAGTGATAAAAGTTGTTATCGTCATAATAAGCACACGTTTCCACGCCACCTATGAGTGAGGTAGTGTAGGGTAGTGAGGTTTCCCCAGTAGGTCTACTCCACGGGTCAGTTGTGATCCTGTTTAATGTAAAACTATTGCAAAATAATGGAAATTTTCAAAAATTGGGAAAGATAAAAGCGAATTAAATGAAAAAAAAGTGTTGAAGTTTATTCGTCTTATTCGTAAGTTTCAAATTCTTTTTCTTCTTCTTGCTCTTCTTCTTGTTCTTCTTCTCCTGCTTCTTCTTCATCTTCATTTTGGATGGAAGTAAATTGCGTCAGTAGCGATGTATCGCATGATACTTCGTCGGAGTCAAACGAATCCTCCATTGTTTGTGATTCAATATTAGAGCACGACCGGCCTTGACAATTTGTGCATGCCAAAAAACAAGACAGTCCGACTTTTTTGCAACCACATTTAGCACTGCATCTCTTTTTGCAGTTGCAAAAAATAGTGTTCAGCAGTTTTTCCGGCGCAGGTGGAAGTAAAGTTTGAACTGGCTCTAATATATTGTTGACCAACTTCCAAGACCCTACAGACTGGGGGTCTGTAGGGTCTAGCTGATAACCAAGCCACACTTGAACTTGGTAATATGCTCGAAAAAGATGTTGGTGAGCAGCAACTGAGGTTGGAGGAAGACAAGCTAATTGAACTTGTTTTTTATTTATAGTATTTTTAACGAAACATGCATATCGATGCTTATCTAAACAGGTAGTTTTTTTAGGAGCTCCGTACATAGAAAGAAGATGCGAAGAGGATGCCGTTGGTCATAACTTCTTGTTGAGTTGAATTACTCTTTTTAAAAACTTCAGCACATTGAATTAAATCTTGTTTTTCAAACATTTTGAAAACTGCTGTTTTACCCCTCCTGTAAAATGCAGTTGTCGTATCTGAGCTTTTCCTGGTTTTAAGAGAAAAATTGTTTTTTTCAGTTGGCGTTCGAGCAGTGAGTAATACAAGTAAGTCAACATCTTCACCAACAACAATAATTGTATTTGTCAAATTGAATTGCTCTATTGCTGTTTCAGTGCATAATATTATGACGATAACAACTTTTATAACTTTTTGAATCGTTACATCTCAGAAACGGTGGCTCGTAAGAAAAAAAGTTTTATTACATTTTTATAGATAATTTTATGATCTACAATTTTAGTCTGAGGTACTTTTATGATAAAACTTACCGTTTTGCTGAAAATCGCGACAAACTCATTTTTTTGACCATTGACCTTGAATTATTTTTTCTCCTTACAGGGGAATGATGGGGAACTTTTAGACATTGTTTATAATTATGTTTTGAACAATTTCACTGAAATTCAGCTTGCTGGGACTTTATGTAACTTCGAATGTCTAAATTGACCGGACTATAAGAATGATAAACTAAATTGAACGTAAGACGTTATTTGGTATTGGGGCTCAATATTATGGTATTTTACCGCAGTATGCTGTTACCGTGGGTTTATTTACCGATGTGCGGCCATAAGCTAGTTATACGTACGTCAGTTTTGTTATAATATGGGTTTTTTTTTTTATTTGACATGGGTTTTCTCGTGACTCTAGTCTAGGATAAAGGAGACAGATAAAACCTACGATGGAGAGATTTAAGATGCCTGTTTACTCTTGCTGTATGCATTTGAGAACATAGACGCAGGTAGTGAGTTCCATTCTCTTGCTGTACGCATCATGAAGGAAGAGTGTTAGAATGGCAACTAAGTATGGATATTTTTATAGTAAGTGCTTCATTTTTATAACAAAACATTTCACCAAATCCTTTGTCAGATTTTTATAAGCACAGCACGAAAACGGGCGTACGCTATCAACTTTAAAAACAGCTGGTTGCGTCGGTGGTTCGTTACGTGCTCGACAGCAAACTTGTTGCAAATATTTTCGGGGTGTGTCGTGGTTAGCGGTTGTAGAAAATGAGTCCCTCGGATGAGGCACAGACAATGAACGTCGTCCGGCCTTTGTGGCCACACCTGTTATTAAAACTCTCGTGAAGCGCGCTGGGCCCGCTGTGTGAAATATCTTCTTGTTAACATATGTTTTACATTACTTGTCTCGTGATTTATTACCGCTATTCACTATAGTGCACGCTGTAATTGCATAAGGAAATTTATATCTTGAGTAAAGTTATTAATGCTTTCCTTGTCTCTTAATTTAATTTTGTGTATAATCTTAGTTTTGTAATGCCTGGCGTTCACGATCCAGTTTACCGTCAAGTATGCAGTTGCAACTTAACGGTGAATGGATATAAAAAGAGATAAACTGCACAATAAACTTGAGCATTTTTGCGAATGTATCATTACAGAAAAACAAAAGAGAACGTTTTAGCGAGCGTTCTGGCGAGCTTATTGTCGAGCTGAGTTCGATACTATAATCATCGTCTAAAGTGTTCGCTAGAAAGCTCGTGTAAAATGTTCGTAGCGAAGTTTGGCTCCACGTTTGGCTCTGATCATTGTTCAGTGCGACAAGATTAAAAACGGCGAATGTTCGCGATATTCTGTTACAAGTGAATGCTCAAGTCTATCAATACACCGTCAAGTTTACTGGATGTCAAGTGTCGCTTTAAGCGTGGTGCAAACTTGACGGTAAACTGGATCGTGTACCACTGACATAGGATAACAAAGAGGTTGCATATCACGCCCATCTAGTAGATCAGTGTTTCCAATTCCAATAGCTATCGTAACATTACTTACAGGTGGGGTCTACCTATCCTTATAACACAATCCCTTATTTTCTTTTACGGCACTCTCGGGAATTGATGATCCCCCATTGTTCTTTTTCCGATGCAAACATACCTACGTTAGCCTACCGTATAGGTTTATTTTCCGAAAAAAATTCACCGTTCAATTTCAAAAGGATGCCAATATTTGCATTTGACATTTCAATATTAGGAGTACGTACTGCATACGTATATTTCTGGCGTTTTCTGTATGTGGAAATTTCTCACGGACAACGTAAGTACCTCTATGCATACAATTTTTTTCGAAAATTCATTCTGCTTTACAGTAACAGGTGTATCGGAATATTTCTATCATAAAAATGCTTCGCAGGATAGCACAGTGAAAACGTTGCATAAAATGAGATGATGCAGCGCATTGAAAGCAAAATTGTGAAGTGGGCACCTGCGAATATTCTGGGGCATTGAATAGGAGAAATAACGGAGTGGGCACCAGATGCCGATTGAGGCATAGCGCGGCCGACAGGTGCGAATACAGTACCTACCACCGTTGCACGCATAATACGATTTGAAAATCTATTCAGGTTGTATTGGAGTGCCTCAATTTATTTTTGGACTACGTAGGTGTATTTTAAGCCTATGTTAAAAAAAGGTTTAGATAAACAGTGATATCGAAAAGCCACGAAGTTGAAAAGGCTTTGCAAAAATCCATACAATGAAGGCAAAAGGACCTGAATCCTCATCAGTTTGATAGACATTTTTGTTATTACAAAACTAATTATTTCAGAAAAAATAAGTCTTAAATATGGACAAAGTCTTGGCCAGACCTGGAATAAGCAAAAAGGGATCAACCGATTCAAGGTGCTAATTCGGTGCTGTAAATCGAAGGTCGCCAGACGAGGCGGTAACTTTGTAGGAATAATTCATGCATCTGGGCGTGCGGTGGGCGCTTTAGGCTGCCTATAGATAGCACTAGAACGTCGAGCTTCTGCCAAGTAGTAGATGAAAACTTTTGTGACCCGAATTTCATCCCCGAATATAAGCTCAACTTCTTATCTGCACGAACTTCTATATTTCTTGGGCCTTATCGCAACCCGCAAGTCGCAACACAAATTTCTTTGCACGAAACTTACTATTTCATAAACAAAAGAATTACACTTGAAAAAATAAAATATAGCGAGCAAGTGTAAAACCGTGTTCGCTTTACAGTTCTTTTCCCAAAAGATCGGTAAAGTTTCCGTCATATGGCGACTAAGCAAATGTGCATACAATTGCAGGGCTTTGAGACATGCGACAAGTTTTACGTCCGACACGTCTTTAACTCGCAAGTTTTTCCAACGGAATACTTGAAGCGATAGATATGCAAGTACTGGAGTATTTCAAACTACTTGGTTTGCAAGCCTGCCTGATTTTTAACCCACTTTAAAACATTGAAGTTTTGACGTCGGAGTCGAATTTAAAAGAGGCATTGCGGTATGTTTGTGACTTAAAGTGCGGAGCTGGTTGGCTCACTATAAACTAGCAAGTGCGGTTGAACGCAAACTTTTTTAAACTGACTTATTGGTTATACTGAAGGGGTTGGCACTGTTAGCCGAAATACAGGTCCCACCTAGTTCGGCTTCAGAAGCTAAAACTTTTGTGTACACAACACAATTATGTAAATATTATCATGGCATATAATTGTAGGTATATTGTATACCTTTTTGGTATGGATTATTTGGTTGTAGTTTTGTAGATCGGTATCTTAGGATTCTGTCTGAAAGTAGGCTAAGATCGTGAAGGCTTTATTTTATCTTAAGTCTTTAGGCTTCATTAACTTTGGGTTTATTATATAGACCGTAAGTCTTTTTGTGTAAGCAGAAAAAAGATCTTTATACAATCTACTAAGTCAAAGTTGTCTGGCATTTTATAGCCTCACTGGCCCGGCCCACCGAAGCGAACACCAATTTTGGGAACTTTTTCAGTTTCATTCTGCGTTTTTAATATCACAGCTGATGATTGATATTACCTCGTTAAGGTTTAATTGGTCGTCCTGTTACGCCAGATTGATTGCGATGGGCAATTAGGTTTTCGAATAAATTAATTAAGGGCAATATTCAATTAAAACTGGCGGTAAATTAAGTAGGCTTTGCTTTGAAATGATCGTGTTATTTGCGCGTTACTCACAAACTATAGTGGTGCTTATTGAATGGCTGCGTATATAACTAAACGCGCGTGTTAAGGGTTAATATAATAAACTCAACTTATATTATTTAACAAGTGATGTATCAAAAACGGAAGAATTATTATTTTCATACCATTTATTTTTTACTAGTGATCCGCCTGTAGCAACTAGACTAAAAATTTCATAACCAGAATTATTTAATTAATCAATTTACTTTCCATATAGTTGTTATACCTATTATACAGGGTGATTATTTCAATGGGCGTGTATGTCTAAATCCGAAACTATGAAAATAGCAAAAAATACTGCATCATTGGATTTAAAAAATCATTCCTGCACAACACAATCGAACCCGTTGACTTTGAAAGAAAATTACACGCTGTATTAATACAACATTCGATAATGTCACTATTAAGAATCAAATTCTGAAAAGTTATGATACATGACAAACTTGGAAATGACCTCGCACATTTATTCGAATTGTTCCATAGTACTTCCAGGGACATTCTGTATAACCTGGATGAGTAGTACCTAAGTCTAAGAATAGCACATAACACTCAACTATATAAGAGATTCTTACAAAGAAAACTTTTACACAAAACTTGTTCAGTAAATAAGTACTACATTACACTTGAAGGTAATTTCCTGAAACGAAAGGAAATGTTATTGTTACAGCTTCAAGAACTCTATAACGGTGCTTCGTTTACTTAACCCTGCCTACGCCCCCTTAGACAGGGTTGTTATGTTTCGAGAGAAAATCGCTAAAAACCCTGTCATGTACACGTTATCGTGGGGTGTTGGGGTGTTTGCTTATGTCTCAGTAGTTTTTATGTTAGTTATATATTATACTTACTCAGGATTTTTTACGTACTTATAACGATGATTTTTATTCCGTTATGAAATTCCCATAGGATAAAAAATTAATTGCATGGAGCAAGAGCGACGGGCATAAGTTGGTTTATAATAATATTATTTTTATATTCCATTGTTATTCTTTACAGCTGCTGTAATAACATTGAAATGTTAACTGGTGCTCTAACGAGATCCCAAAAGTTCTTTATAATTATATACCAAAATAACCAGTCCAACCTTCACAAATACGTGGAATACAGCCGTATTATGTAAAGTGTGCGGTAATAAACAGTCGTACATCACGGGCCACTGATTAGTGGTTACCCGCGCATAGCCTAGCCTCACAACACGGCAAAAATATTCAATATTCGCAGCCAATACAGCGGGCAGGCCGGGGGAGGGGGTGGGAGCCCCCAGTCGGTCCATTATCCTCCCCCCACCACGTTTATTCGCCGGAATAGTGTGCAATAAAACGGTAGCGCCGGCCACTGGCCGCAGCAAAAAAATACACTCCAAAAAATTATTCTTCTGAAAACCGAACTAGTGGGGATCGTACACCCGTAGCGTGTACCACACACGGCGTTTTCATACCCTGATGAAAAAACGTTCGTCGAAAAGTTCAACTCCCATTGCTTTTCTGAATTTAGCGTGTTTTCATGACTCTCAATAGCCGTACCTTTTGATAGCTGCCACTCGAAATTAGTTTCGAAAATACTTCGCGTTCGCTTGCGGAATAAAACGTGAAAACTCAACTTATTTAATATTTTATCAAAAGAAAAACGTGGCCGCTATTTATCTATACCTACCTAGGCAGAATTTTTAATTATGAAGTAGTAAGAAAAAAGAACCGAATAACAACAACGAATTAACTGAATTGTTTCGAGGGAACATAAAGTTCGTTCTGTTTTATTTGGTTCTAAAAGTTGCGTCAGTTTGTTTCAAGGCTTTTTGTGAAAAAAGTGTTCGTTGGAGCGTGTCGGCGCTGTGTCACATACATGCAGTAAATGTGGATGTCATACAAAGTACAACGTGAACCACAAACAACAATATGAAGGTGGTTTTATCTATTTTATAAAATAAAATACCTTTTAGTACCTATTTCAAACATTTCAGCGCGTTTTCAAAGTGTTTTTATATTTTTTGATAGTACGTATGTCAGCAGAATCGGGATGTGTGTCCAAAAATGTTTTCACATATTTTGAACAACGCTTGGTTTGTAAAGAATTTACGCGTAGCCGAATGGCTCGCAATTTCCAATGTCGTAGCAATCAGTGTAGCTCGCGTAGCGGTTGCTACGGCGTAGCAACCTCGTAGCACGACTGAACTTGTAAAATTTAGTGAAACACGGAACCTTAAGTTCAAGCTAAAGTTTGCTGTCCGATCGGGGCAATTGATATTTCGCTGAATCCCTTTTGTAAGATTTCGCAGAAGTTTTATTTTTAGAATGTGTGTTATTTTTGAAATTAATGTTTCATGATTTAAATAAGTAGTCGAGTATTAAGGTTTTGCTCTTTGGAAGATATAGCTTTTGCCCGCATCTTCGTTCGCGTTTATATAGTATTAGACCATCAATTCGGGTTGTATTCTGTCTTTGTGAGTTTGAAAGCCACGAGGCTGCATCTATTATTATATTGGTTTTTCCTCTTGCTTACGCAGAGCCTGATTAACCCTTAGGCAAATTAGGCTGCAGCCTAGGGCGCGAGGATCGGAGGGGGCGCTGAAATCGTGTCTATGATGATGCCTCTCCTCTTTTTTTTTAAACATTTTATTTTTATTTTTGCTCTAGAGTAAATAGTTCAAAAATACTCAAGTCGAACCAACTTCACACACTAGATGACCACGTTCATGGTGGTCAATGGCAATGGCAACTAAGTTGTCTATAGAAACCAAGCCAATACAAGTCACGCAGCCAAACACGACATAGATTTGGTTTTCTACTTGGTAGCCTGCAGTCACTTGTCATGATTTTGGTCTTATAATGCGTGAGGTACTTTGCCTTTAAGTACGGTCAGCTTAAAAAAATGGTTTGCCACCCTTGAACGTCATCGGGCACGCCGCAATCGCGGCGGTAAGTCCCCTCTTTGAGGAGTGGCTGGATAGACGTCACGGCTACCTGACCTACCGCATGACGCAGATCCTCATCGGAAACGGAAGTTTCGGGAGGTACCTGTGTCTGATAAGGAGGGAGGAAACGCCTGGGTGTCACCACTGCGAGGATCGTCCTGAGGACACGATGGAGCATACGGTGCAGGACTGCCCCGGTTGGGCAGAGCACCGACGTGTCCTCACGGCGCGGCGGCGAAAGGCGGACACCTCTCGTGCCCGGCATTGGTCGAGGCCATGCTGCGGGGCGAGACGGAGTTGGAAGCGGTCGCCTCCTACTGGGAAGCAGTCATGCTCGCGAAGGAGGAGGCGGGCTGCGTGAGGGAGAGGATAGCGTCCTCCTTCCACCCAAGCCGCAGTGGTAGACGCCTACGGCGACGGACGTCGGCAGACGATCTCCGGTCACCATAGGCGCGGACATGCGGGCGGCAAGTAAAGGGCGACTCGCTGACGAACAGGACCATGCACGGGTCAACGGCGCGTTGTGTTCCACGCGCGCCTCAAAGAGTGTCAGCATTGTGAATAGGACCCCCTCTAGAGAGCCAAAGCCTGCCGGGGTCGCGGGACTTATCTCATTACCGTAACCCCAGAACGTAAAGGGCTATTGAAGGACACCGTGGATTTTAGTCAGTACGAGTCTGACAGTCCTTCCCGCCCTGCCCTTGGTGGGAGGACTCATTTGATGATCTTACCAGGATAGAAAAAAGGCTGAATGTCATGCAGATTAAAAAACAACGCCAGTTTCGCTTGCAGATCGATCTTAAAAATTTTTTAGGTAGCATCTGACAGTGAACCATCTTAAAATTTTCTGGGCCGTCGTCCGTTACACACCTGGCATGACGATGGCGGGGGCGCATCCTCAGAATTAGCCTAGGGCGGTCAGAACTCTTAATCAGTCGCTGTGCTTACGTATGTCCTTTTCTGTACCTGTTCCTGATAACGTGTATTATAGTGTAGTGTGTAGTATATTATTATTATACAGAAAAATCAACATCCTTACTAAAATGCGAATTGTAAATCAGACTAAGATAACATAATGAAAATCGAATGAGCGCAAGTCCACTAATGTACAGTCAGCTTCAGAGAATTAATCTCACCCCTTTGGTAGTCATGTCACTAACAACAGGGGTGAGTTTTCTCTGAAGCTTACCATACACATGAATTTGAATATAAACCGAATCTCTCAGAATTAGAAAAGTGGATCTACAAGTTCTACAACATTCAATTCTCAGCAACACAGCTATAATGTACAAAACACTTTCGAAACAATTTGCTCGCCATTAATTCATCTTTTTACTCATTTTGTGAGATTACAATACGCGGTAGTAATTTCGCTGCGTTACCGAGTCAAATTAAAACAGTGAGAATTTAATTAAATGTGGTAATGGGTGCTCTTGTAAAAATCGCGGCGGCCATTGAAGAGCTTGCTGCATCTGACTTTATCCCTTATAGATAAACTAGTTTTTGCACGCGGCTACGTTCGCGTTAGTTTAAAATTTGACAATCAATTCGGGTCTTACATGTGACACAAACTGTATCATATGAACGATAATGTGATTTTTCTAGGACACTACTTTTTTTCGGGACAAAAGGAACCCTCTGTCCGTCTCCGTACTAATTATTTTAAATGCTCCGTTGTAATTATTTGAGCGAAAAAGAGTGTCTATGGAGTTTCTTACCCATTCTTTTTCATACGCCTTACAACGGCCCAGTCGAGTATTTTTTTTTGTGTCTTGTCTGTTTATGTCTTGTGACTGAGACTGTAGCACCATCATTTTGTAAACATTTTTTAAACTACCATGGTTTGTTTCTAAACTTAAAATGTCACTTATGGGATATCCTCCGTGGTTAACCCGCGATCATGGCGCTTGCAACAGCGTCGAAATATCGGGAACTCAAACAAATAGTTAATCACGGAAGATATCCCGTAAGTGATATAATTTTGTAATTTTTTATTTTTTATGTCTTTTCACTGTTCAAAAGTGCCTTTAACTGGCCTACTTGAATTAAATGATTTGATATATGCGAAAATTCAGGATGATCGGTTTAGTTTACATAACTTTCGCATAAACAATATTAGTTCAGATTAATGCGCCGACATATAGATGTAAATTGCCTTAGAGAATTTTAAATGCGGTCTCTTATTTACGTTCCCTCTTTGTTTTGGTTCGCATAAAGAAAGCAGAACGGTAAATGGAATGGTCCAGCGGTTTTAGGGTTTTTTTTTTCAATTCGAGAAAATCCAGCCTGTGCAGTTTGTGTTTTAGAAACCGGAGAAATATCGAGGTTGGGTTTAGTCAAAGAGATTTAAGATTCTATAGAGGACGTTTTATGGAGGAAACACTGTGATACCATAATAAAGTATATTATATCTTGATAAATAGATAGAATACACTTTATTATGCACACCATACAAGTTACAAGTATAAAGAATATATTACACATAGGGTGACACAATAGGCGGTCTTATCGCTAAAAGCGATCTTTTCAAGACAACCTTTGGATGGATTTGAAGAGAAGGGAGAAACAGTACTGTAGGTATTCTTTGGTGTACCATTTGCACATAAAATACTACTACTAATACTACTTGTTAGTTCCCAATAGAGCCAATCTGATGGGAAAAGCTGGCCCATGCATGTTTGAAAAAGTTATCTTTGGAACGCGAAGGGCAATTGAAGGCACACGGTGTTTTAGGGAGTATGAGACCTATCTGTCGCTCCATCCAGAGGCGGAGAAGTCATTAAAAAATCCTAGCCCGCCGAATATAGCAGGATTTTTTTTTTTTTGTGTGGCAAAGTCATCAAATGAGTCCTCTCGCCCTGGGTGGGGTGGAAGGGACTGTCAGACTCTTACTGACTAAAATCCACCCGTGTTTCTTCGGATGCCCTTTACGTTCCGGGGCCACGGTATCCTGGATTAAGAAAATTCCGCGACCCCAGCAGGCATTTGGCCCCATAAGGGACCCCGTCGGTGAGCGTGAAACACGACGCGCCACCGATCCGTGCTTGGTCCTTGGTCGGACGGCGAGCTTACCCATTACTCACCGTCCGCAAACCCGCTCCGCCGCTGTGCCCTCTCCTATTCAGAGGGACACGCGTTGGAGCGTCCACCCCACAGGCTATTCGCATACGGGCAAAGAGTTTTTGCCCGCATCCCAGGTTGCACCGGCCCGAAAAACGGGACCTCCCCCAGGACGTATCCGAGAGGGAACTCCAGCCCACGGGCGCACGTGGAGGTTTCCTGTCTTAGTACCCCGAATATAGCAGGCTACGCTATATTTTAAAATTTTCAATTCACTGAGCATTGTGGTCAAATGTCGCAAAGAAATGAGTTACCAGGCCAAATAGAAAAAAAGACTTTGTTTATTTGGTTACTTTTTCCCAAAATGAAACCCTTGAAACATTTCTTTAACAAGATTTTCAAGCTTCTCAACGGGATCTTTTATCATGCTAGATAATACAGACCTTTTAAATTTTAGTTTGTCAAAGCGGCTTAACGGAAATGAAACCTTTTGAACTGTCCATTACGGGATAGACTTTGCTCAAAGGACAAAATGATAAGCATAGCAATACAATGACGTTCAAAAGATTAACCATTATTATAACTAACCAGTTTTTTTAAACGTTGCACACTCTAGGAAATTCTCCTGTGTCGTGGGTGTGTTTACAAATACAGAAATTCTCCTACACTGCCACCCAGGCCCGGAACAACTACTAGTACCTACCGTACCATGCAGCATACTTTTTTATTTTTTTGTCGTGGTAAAATCATCAAATCAGTCCTCCCACTCAAGTCAGGGCCCGAGGGACTGTCAGACTCGCACTAACTAAAATCTACGGTGTCCTTCAATAGCCTTTACGTTCCAGGGTCACGGTAATTCGATAAGTCCCACGACTACCTTACTACATACTTGGGGAAACATGTCTCGCGAATTGAGGGTGTATTATACTCTTCTAGTGTCTCTACGTCATTCAGAGGCCTTACCACGATCTCTTAACGCGATCCAGTTTAGGCTGTGGGAAAGAGATGGCGCTATGTGACTTGTATACCTCTGTCTCTTTCCCACAGCCTAAACTGGATCGCGTTAAGAGCTCGTGGTAAGGCCTCAGGGAATAAAACTTCAAGCGGAAAATTGGAGTTCTTGCAATAATTAAGCAAATGCAAAAAAAAAACTAGCGACACCTATGGACTAATAGAAGAACTAAAATCGAAATCGCTCAAAAAAGAATTTAGAACATAAGGGCCGAAACTGCGTTAAGCGGATGCCCGCGCGGTTCTATACAAAAGTGGTCCGTCGCGGGGAGGTGCGCCCCGCACCCACGCAACAGGGCCTGCATCCGTGCGACGGACGCCCGCGCGGTTCGCCGCGCGGTGCCACGCACGGTGTCACGCGCGGGCTTTTTCAGTCAATAAGGGTTCCTTATTGACTACGGAACCCTAATAAAAATCTTCAAATTGAACTAGCGACACTGCGTAAATCGGTCTCCGCCACGGGGACCGTCGCATACCCACGGAGCCCAGCCGCGTGTCCAAACGCGGGTCCACGCGCGGGTCCACGCGCGGGACCCCGCGCGTGACCACGCGCGTGGACACGCGACGGTTGCCCGTCGCGGTCGCCCGCTTAACGCAGTTTCAGGCCTAAAGAAAATTCTGACATTCGGGCAGAAAGCCCTCCTCCCCGGGCCTGTCTCATCAGGTATATGTGACCTTGGAACGTAAAGGGCTATTGAATGAACACCGTGGATTTTAGTCAGTACGAGTCTGACAGTCCCTGCCGTCTCGCCTTTTATTTATTGTCTATGATTAGATAACGCTGTTATTAATATAGCAGCAAGATATTATACGCCCAATTAAATATTACAGTTTGAAAAGTAGTAGTAACCTAAATTGTCGGGAATCAGAAAGGGTTGGCTTATAAACACAACTTGTCTAACTCGGTCTTGGTTTTAAGGCGGTCCGCAAACTCAGATACTTTTTGTTAACGACTGCCACACCACAAGAAATATTTGTTTCTGTGTCCGAATTCATCACTCTCCTAATAACTGTTACCGACACAAGAACACATCAGGAAACTATTGTTTGTTGGAATATAATAATTGGTTTCTTAAACATTTCCAGTTTCCTTACATCGGAAACTTTTTCATTGCCAAACTCAATGTGTAAATTGGAAGCAAATCGACAAAAATTGTATATACGTCTGCGTAGGTAACGTTTGATTTTATATTGATTACTAACGACGGGCTAGAAATTCTTAGAGTGGGGCAGCGTTTCTTTGTAAAAAAAGAATCAATGAAAAATCTAAGCGTACAGAGGCAAGATAAGACTTTGCTTTAGGTATATACCTACCTACTATGTCAAGAAATAAAAATGAAATAATCACGCGGGTATTGTATTTTGAACACAAGACACAAAAGTGTCCACGTTTGTGCAGTGCCTTAGTCTTTAGGAGGTCGTTATTCTATTGTACAAACTTGATCTGCTGTAAGTTACTTCGTCCCCTTTCAACTTGTTTGAGAACAACACTGAGCCAGCGAATAAGTTGATAACCCTCATTGTGTTCGTATCATGTAAACGGAAACCCAACAGCAACCAAGTGTTTTTTGGAAGATATTTTGAAAGTACAATGATTTGGAGTGGAATATTTGTATCGACTTTTTCACATATTCATATTTCGGTGGTATCTTTCACAAGTTAATCTGATTTAGGGAATATTTCCATGGAAAAGACAGCTAAATAAAAATCGTAGGAGTTCTTTAGAGAAATTAGGATAATTTTTTTATTATGCACCACACAGGGTTATGATTATGCGTAGCCAACTCTAGAAGCTAAAGTATACCTTCTTTTTTTTTTTAATTTTTAGCGTGGTAAAATCATCAAATGAGTCCTCCCACCCCGGGCAGGGCGGGAGGGACTGTCAGACTTCTACTGACTAAAATCCACGGAATCCTTCAATAGCCCTTTATGTTCCGGGGTCACGGTAAGGAAATAATCCCGCGGCCCCGGCAGGCTTTGGCCCTCTAAGAGGGGGGCCCCGTCATTATGCTGACGCTCTTTGAGGAGCGCGTGGGACACAACGCGCCGTCGCCGTCGACCCGGGCATGGTCCTTGGTCGGGCACCGAGTTGCCCTTTACTCGCTGCCCGCATGCCCGCGCCTACGGTGGCCGGAGATCGTCTCGCGACGTCCGTCGCCGTGGGCGTCCACCACTGCGGTTGGGGCGGAGGGAGGACACTGTCCTCTCTCGCACGCGGCCCGCCTCCTCCTTCGCGAGCATTACTGCTTCGCAGAAGGAGGCGACCGCTTCCCACTCCGTCTCGAAGCTAAAGTATACCTTCAAGAGACTTAAAAAAAATAGTGGAAAAGGTTTTTTTAATGGTTGAAAACGAAACAATAACAAAAGACTCCTACCGCCCTGGGTGGGGCGAAAAGGACTAGGTTTCACGCTTTATCTGAATAAAAACAAAGTTGTTCCAATACCATGTACGTTTTAGGGCCACGGTACCCCTTTTAAGACAGGTCATGGCTGTGAGAAAGGGGGATAAAAAAAAGCTATTTTGAGATTTCTGGGACAAAGCAGATTTTCCACATTTTCAGTTACCACGTATTTATAAAATTTATTTTAAAAGTGATCATTTATTGCCTTCAGCGGACAGGTCCAGATTACAAGGAGAAATATTAAAGTTGGTAAAGAATAAGGTGTCGCGTAAACCGTGTCTACCTCCCGGGGGAAATGAAATTGCAAAATATGTCCCCGGGATGGAGCGAACGTGTCTGGGACAAATACCCGTCAGCCTATAATACTTGTGACGTAGAGTATCTTGTTATTATAATACTGTATAGAAAATCATATTTCAGAATTGAGATTGAAATTGCTGTTCATTTGTCGGAAAGGATTTATTTTTTGGATGAAAGTTGATAGCGTTTAAATTGGCTTGGCTAAAATATTTGTCACTCAGACGACGGATTGATTTTTTTAGCGGGCAGGAGGGACTGCCAGATATGTTATGTTTATAACCCACAGGGTCCTTCAATAGCCCTTTACGTTCCGGGGTTACGGTAGCTCGTTAGTCTAAAATTGATGTCATCATCATGTCCGTTATTACTTATAGTAGGTACCTATATTGTTGTATTTAAATGAATGCTTAAACATTATCGTACTCAATTCGGTGACGATCGAAGTTTTAAAAATCCAGTATCGTTTTTATTAAGCCATGATTTTAGATATTTGTTTAAAAACTGTTACAGAATGAAATTGACACACAAAAGTGACGCATAAACTTAATTTAATTAACAACCCTTGTACCTTAAATAGCACCATTTATCTACCTACAAGTACACAGCGAGTATACAACATGGACTATATTTTTTCACGTGACGGCAGAGGTGATCCGTCGCGTCGGCTCACGTACAGAATTTATTGGCCTCTCTAATAAAACAGAACACATTTTCTGCATTCTGGCGTAACGTGCTCCACCTCGGGCGTCCGCCCAGGATGCCTAAGGCCTCGTCCAAGGACAAGCGGCGCGTCGGACGGCGCGATTTGCGGGGCGAGCGGCGGGGAAAACAAACATACGGAGATGTATTCGAGCGTTCAAAGAGAAGCAGCAACAATTGACGAACAATAGCACGCGCTGTCCGACGAGTTCTTGAATGAGGCCTAAGACTGGGATCTCTTTACATCGTCAGACGCTACCGATAACGTTCTGTGACATCACGTTAGAAGAGTTTTAGACTTTGTTCACTATGATTTTTTCTTAGATTGTTACAAACATTTAAATTAACATAGTTATTTAAATAGCAAGATCTAGAATAACTAAAACATGCAAGTACACACACAATACCAGGTTGTCGAAATTGTCAATTTGGATTCATGTCTGGTTGTGCGATTTTCAAAGTTGGTTCATTATTGTGTTTGATATTTTATTTACAGAAGAAGGAATTGAGCAGCAGGGTAAAGCTAAGGGAAACAGTTAGTCGACTTATAAAATTTTAAATCACATTTTCAGTCGGTGTGTGGTCATATAGACGTAGCCTTAACCCGTCCAGGCACACGGGCGTACGATCTCCTCGTCCCTGTAATCACGAATGGCTTAAGGTGTTTACTTTGAGACACAATCATGACTCTTCCAATCAGTTATTGTAGATTAAGTACCGCTTTCTCTCGTTTAGTTTAATTAAACGTTGTTCTTTAACTTTAGAACGTTTATTTACAAATCTACGTTTAGTTAACTTATGAAACGTGAGTGTAGGCTTCGCAAAATAAGGAGAGCACTTAGAAAATTGCTATTTTAATGAGTCTGGCTGTAATTAATTAGGCTGCTCTAGTTGAAATTGCAAAAGAATACACAAACAGAATGATAAATTAAAAAATTTGTGTGTAGACGAAATGAAATTCGTCTGTTAAAGAGAACCTTTAATGTAAAAGTATTATAACCGACAAGGGTAAATTTTATTATACTTTGATATAAGTACAATTACTGTTTCTACTGTAACGAATATAATTTATTATAGTCTTTATTTCTTCGACCTTTGCCGTAATATTTGGTCGACTTAATGTCTGCACTCGAAGCAATAATTTCAAATGACCACAACTGTACGTTCTCTATTGGCAATATATTTGATTTATCAGTACTGAAATACAGTCGCTAACTACACAAAATAAAAGTTGAAACGTTCTTTAAATATACCGATTTTTATTGAACCTAATGGCTGGTTCACAGCCTCGGGCGATGCGTTTTACGGCAAGCGACAAACACGAGTGTCAACTTATTTATTTCGAGTGAATAGCTCTGCAAGTCTCGTGGTGACTCGTGGTACGCTATAAACTACCTTCCTTCATTTGTTTTATTCTGTAGCCACTATCGCAAGTCGCGGGTGATGATGTGGAGTGTTCGGTAAACCATTTATCTACATTTGAAATCAAGCTATAGACTTATTTTTATATGGAATCTAATGCCCTGATCGCGTACTCTGGCGACTAGCGATAAATTTCAAGCAGAGGCCGTGTTCGTCTTATGTTTCCTTCACAAGAGTAAGAAACGTCGCGCGCCGTAGCGTGTTGCGTCGCGTATCAGCAGTGAACGAAGAAAACATGGAAGAGTAACTTCGAACAAAATCTTTTTGATAGACGGCCCACGACGTTTGTTTTCTTTGAACAGCTAGTTTGTTCTCTATTAACATCACGAAGTTATGATTGGGTAGGTTGTCAACGCTCGTCTCTAATTGGCTAAGCAACGCATAGTAACAATGACATCATTGGCGCTAGAAATGAACATATGACATTAATTTGACGGGCTGCAAGAATTGTCAAAGTGGATGAGTTATATAAAAAGTAGCAATGAAAGATTTGAATATTTTTTATGTGTTTTTATTTCTTTTGCATTTGATGTAGATACATAACAACAAAAAGTTCACGTTTATATTTACATAAAATGGCTCATACGACTATGTATATACAAAGAAAGAAAAAAAAAAGAAAGAAAGAAAACATATTTATTTGGCACATGCCACCTACTGTGAGCTACGGCCTCCTTAGAGATTAACTAGAAAGTCTTATTGTATTTTGTTTAAAAATGAGTAACAGAAATGGCTAACATAGCTTGCTTTACCAAAATGTCAAAAATATTGGAAATGTCCAAATGTCAAATTGGAATAGCGTTTGTTTTGAGCTTCTGGTATCCTTTTTCCGTCATATAAAAATCGTCATCTTGAAAATGGACTGAACAAATTATTGCTGTTTTGCTTGGGGACCAGTCGTTTTCCTGTCTCTCCAAGCGAACTGATCTCGTCCATTGTTCTTTGAGATTTAGATCTTGTGGAAATCTGTCAAAGGAGCAGAGTGTTTTGTAATGTAGCCAAAAGAAAACACAAACATATTTTACTTCAAACATTCAACATTAATTTACTTAGTCTTTCGGGCATAACACCATCCCCATAGAAAAAAATTGATCCATGTTTATAATTAATATAAAAATAATGTAGTAGTCTAAGGGCTACTTACAGGTGATAACTAATTCCAGCAATTTTATTATGTAGATGAGATCGATTTATACACCATTTCACTGCGCAAGAAGGCATAATTTATAGTTTTAAACTGAATAAAAATACGAACAACGACATGTGCCGTCACAGCCGAACTAAACTCCTCCGAGGCACGATTGATAAGCTCCGCCTACCGAGGCACGATCTGCGTTGGGTCATTATCGGGCTCTAGGAATGCTTCTATGTTTTCTTCGTTCACTGCGTATCAGTAAACGGCTCAATCCAGACACAAGTCGCGTGTCGTTCGGCGTCTAGCTCGTGGCCAAGACCTAATCATGATACTGTGGGTGTTGATAGCAATTCGATTTGGAGTGCTCAGTAAACGATTTATCTCAATAAGTCATTTCAGTTACCGGCACGAGTCACAAGATACGCCGAGGATATTTTCTTCTCTTTTCCTTTCGCAATGTTGACGAAGATATTCCTTTCCATCTATCTAATTCGAGTTTATTTTAATTCGTTCGTTTCGTTTTTTTTCAATGTAGGACAAGATTGGATTTACTCGTGTAAATTAATGTAGGTATTAACAGACAAAATTAAGATCTTTCACTAACGATGTATTACAACATAAAATAATGAATGCTGATAAAAGTCTTACCCTAATTTACTAATTATAACATAACCTTTCTGCCCGTGATAGTTCAGTCAAAATCGGTTTAGCTGTTTTAGAGATTAGCTGGAATTAACGGACATAGAGATAATAGTTTTTTAGAAGTGTATAAAAACGTGTATTTGTGTAGGTACTTTAGTTAAAAAGCTTTTATTTTTACATTACTAACAGATATAATTGGACAGATACAGTCAAACAAAATCCGAGGCAAGAAAAAAAAGAAAAGTTTTTTAAGATGAAGAAAAACAGACAATCATATTTTGTTGCAATCATGTTAATGGAGGTTTTCCTTCCAGCCTTCAGTCACGCCGGGAATGTTGAATTATTCAGAGAAAGGAGCCCGAGAAATGTACGAAATGGAAATGTTTCGAAGTTCACCCAAAATATGTAATAATCCCAGATTTTGTTTGTCATGTCACTATTAAAATATTTGTGATATAAACGCTTTGCGTTGTGGCCAACAGATAGAGCCACTTGGCAATGTGCCAAACAGTATGGCGTTTATAAAACAAAAAAAGTGACAGATATTTCCGACATTCGCTTTTTTTTCAGCCAGTAATTATTCCCTTGAATGGGAATTATATGCAAGTAAAATGATAGCGGTTAATGGTAAGCGTCCACAGGTCCGCATCGCACGTATCGGACGTATCGTACGTAACGGATTTTAGTTTGCCAATTCAAGGCAAACTAAAATCCGTAAATCCCAAAAAAAAAAAAAACTCATACAACTGCGTCCACTGATCCGCATCGTACGGACAGCTCATCGGCAATCCCTACATGCGATGCGTACCGATGACGTCATAAGGAATGCCGATCAGTGGACGCGATGAAGGTGGCATCGGCAATCCGATTGCTGATACTCGCGTCGGCAATCCGATCGCTTCCGATACAGAAATCCGTTTGATGCGATGCGTCCGATACGTACAATGCCGACCTGTGGACGCTTACCTTTATCAATCGTTTAACTGGAACAATAAACCAATTATCCTGGTTCGAATTAATTGTTTGTTTGGTACGAATTGCCGATTTTCTGATAATTTACCTAGGTATCCGTATTATTTCTGGTCGTATTATCAACTGTGATAAGGACTGCAGAAAAAACTATCGCATTTATGATCTAGGTACTAACTTTTGCCTGCAGATTCATATGCCCACTATTTAGACGCGGGATTGTCTTACCTAGGTCACCGTAACCCGGGAACGTAAAGGGCTATTAAAGAAACACCGTCAATTTTAGTCATTACGAGTCTGACAGTCCCTCCCATCCGACGGAGGACTCATTTGATGACTACCACGATAAAAAGAAATGCCCACTATTTCTCTCCTTGTAAGTTTTATGTAAGAAGTAACTTCTAACTCCAGCTTTTAGGCCGAGACTCCATCAAAGCTGTGCAAGTCGAGACGTTGCGGAGTGGAGCTGTGTCAATAACGCAATTCTATTGGTTGTTAAAAACACGTCTCGACTCCGCACAGCTCGACACAGCTTTGGTGGAGTCTGAGCCTTAGGGTACCATCTATTATTATTGTACAAAAATTTCGTCGAAATTGGTTCAACGATTTAGGCGTGAAAGTACTCTTCAACACTAAGGCCACACCAAACGGGAAATGCCGTTAATTATTACGTTGTAGTTAGTGGACGTTAATACGAAGATTTAAAGACTATTATCGTGAAAATCTAGAAAATGCCGACTGTTATAGTAACGACAGAAAAAGTAATTTTGCAGTTTTAACTAACGTTCGTATTATGATGGTTATGCAAATAGCGTTAATTTAAGATTAGATACACGACACACATTAATAAATCTGCGACATATTCTTTCCTCAGTAAGAGTAGACTCGGTTTTAAAAATGTAGAATTTACACAGGGAACTTGTAGTGCATTTACACAATATTATTTAAGGAACGGAATCACATTACATTCCCATTCCGGTATTGCTTTATGTTGATAAGTTCAACAAAGAAGGCGGTGAAATACGAATAAATTTATTCAGCGTCGCAAAATTGAAATCTCAGGTGGTCGCCTGCTCGCCTGGTGTGCGGCCACCGTTAGTAGACCTCCCTCGTCCCTGCATCTTAATGTCATATGGATTGTAAGGGGGTATTTTTAAAAGACACACTAGGGCTCTTGTGAGACTGGTCAGGTATCACCTTGGATTTGTATTCTGCAGACAAGCCTCCAGCCAGCCTGCGATCCAGTGTGATTTTGTAAAATCCACGCTGTGTTTCATGGATTTTAGTGTTCTTTCGAAATGCTACAGTTTTAAATTCTTTGTTATCTGCCTGTAAACTCGAGTGTGTAAACAGGGGCTTTTGCCAGCTTCCGTGGGTACAACTAGTCGTTTGAATATATTGTTGCTATTATATAAAACCTGGGAAATATTTCGTGATCTCAGTTATTATACTGGCAGAAATAGATACTGTTGCCATAATCGCTACAATTTTATAATATAGTTGCTGTTCACGGTTCCGCTCGCCCTATCCCCACTCTGTATAGCTCATGGCTGTCTGGTCCTATTAATATCTGTAAGTACCAAAATTCATCGAAATCGATTTAGCGGTTTTGACGTGAAAACCAAAACAACACACTTACGCATTTGAAATATTAAAGTAGGAAGCAGAATGAGCTCAGATTTCTTCGCACATTGTATTTAGCACTTATTTTCGTCACACCTTAGGGCATTTATAACAATGGATTTCCACAACACAACTGTATTGCTATAGCTTCTATGTAAACGTGTTGTTCACCAAAAGGAAATGTTTTTCATTTGATCAGCGTAACAAGAAACAATATCTTAATAAACTTATAAATACGAAAGTTTGTGAAGATGAATGGATGGATGTTTGAAGTTATTCTTTCACGCAATAAATACTGAACGGATTTGGATTTTTGATACACATACAGTTTATAACCAGGATCTAGACACGCGGGAGCGTGTCAGAGTCAAGCTTAACAGTTACATTCCGTTCACGACTTTGTTCTAAGTGGCGCGAATAAGACATTAGTTACTTTGTAAGGACGCGAATTTGCTAGTGGCGGCGCCTCGTGACGTGTTTCAAACATTTCTATACATTTGATCTTCGACAAGCCTGTTGTTCTAGTGGTTAGTGACCCTGGCTGCTATGCCTGAGGTCGTGGGTTCGATTCCCACCCAGGACAAATGTTTGTGTGATGAGCACTATCATTTGTTCTGTGTCTGGGTGTAGGTAATTTCTCTATAATATGTAGGTATGTATTTAGAAATATATAAGTATGTTTATCAGTTGTCTAGTACCCATGATACAAGCTCTGCTTAGCTTGGGACTAGATGGCGTTGTGTGATAGTTGTGGAATGTTATTATTAGATATTATTATCTTACTACTCGTCGCTCCGCACTAAGTCAACGCTCACAGCGGTCGTGAAAGGGCCGATAGGATTTCAATTTTATCCCGATATTATCATTCCGTGGGATAATTTTCGAGATTGAAGACGCTAGCAAAAGCCAGTACTTTTTACCTGTCAAATTTAACCTGAGTTGTTCTAAGATCGAGAGATTCTGTAGCCAAACAAATACATTGTTGCCTACACCTTTCGATTGCAGATAGCAAAGCAATAAAAGGTAGCAATGGTGACACGAGACGAATTTCGTTCGAAACGAGCACAAATAAGATTTGTAAGTGCGGAGGTAGCTCAGATTTTCCTTACATATGTTGCGTCGCGAAGATTTACGAAATGAAGGATTTTGATACGATGCGAAGAGGGTCTAACTCAATTTCGCTTCGGATACCTGTATAGAATGCTGAGGAGATACATGCTTTTACGTTTTACTTGCGCAGATTGGATTTTTTAGTATACCTCTTTACGATAATGAGTGTGAAGTGTTTGCTTTTAGGTTTACAAAGTAATTGGTTTTTTTATTTAGCCCTTAAATTTTGATAGGTACTAAATTGATTTCAGCTATTACGTCGTTAACATCTTTTCTATTTTCAATCTTTTCAGGAAGGTAGATACTGTGAGTGTGAATGTAACCACTTTTTGATTCACAACATCAATCTCTTAACTAAATGGTTCTGATTTTTTAAATACGATATGTTTCTTTAATTTTTTTTTCTATTGTATTTACTTTACTTTTCTGTATTATATAAATAAAATAAAAAAATTAAAGTGCTATCGAGTTTTATTATTTTTTATCTGGTGCTATAAATGCATGTGAATATTAACGAACTTCACGTGGGTCAAGCCGCTATACATATCAGCTAGTAAGATAAATGTCAATACTTTTACTCTCAAACTTTTGATGCCCAAGAAAACCGCTCAATACTCAATACGTCGCCTACACGAAAATATTTTTGCTACTTTGAAAAGTAATCCAATGTTTCTTAGCTCGTGGTGTCTGGCAGTATACTTTATGACTGCAGCGTGTATCCGAAGTGTGATATACGCGGCGTAGCGTCTCGCCGGATATTGGGATATTTGGAATAACTTGTGGATTTGAAGCCCACCCGACTACTACCTACGTTCTTTACAACCTCTAATACGGACCTGCTTTTACGGAAAGGTTTTGGTGTATTTTTACTTATGAGTTTTGGTCGGGATTAGGGTTGTCACCTAAGGATTTATCTGGGCTTATCTGCCTTGCTGATTTTTCTTTCCGACCTTGTCCGATTTATTTCTAGTTAAGGTGCGTTCATATCTTGAGTTTTGTATGTTTGAGTGTGTAAACGCACTCACGTTATACGATTTTCCTAGTGAGGACAATATTTTAAAAAACTATCGACTGTACTGTGACAGATAATGATGTTGTAATAGATTCCGCCCCACGACTTGAGTCCTGCGGAAAATTCTTTGTTTTTTTTTTTAATGTATTTTGATGTAATGACATTGACACAAGCGCCGCGTCAAAAGGACTGCAGTCGTATCGCGGACTCTGGGGGACTTTACCCATGGCGCGACGCGATTGCATTTCTACCGATTCCAACTACAAGTGAAAATCAACCTTAGTACTACGACATTTATGACATAAAGCACGTTGTTATCTATAGGTAAATGAAAAACAAAACAAAATCGCCACGACGACGTCAACCAATCGAATTGCATCATTTTTTCTTAGTGGCAAGGTTCGCGCCATTGGAAAAGTCCCTTCAATATTCAGTGAATTAGCCACTGCAAAGTTAGACACAGTTCTATAACATTTTTGAAAGTATAATCATCATCATCATCATCATCAGCCGGAGGACGTCCACTGCTGAACATAGGCCTCCCCCCTTAGACCGCCACGCCGAACGACAATTCGCCACTTGCATCCATCGGCTGCCCGCGACCCTTACGATGTCGTCGGTCCACCTAGTGGGAGGCCTGCCTACGCTGCGTTTTCCGGTCCGTGGTCGCCACTCGATAACTTTTCTTCCCCATCGGTTGTCAGTTCTACGAGCGATGTGGCCTGCCCATTGCCACTTCAACTTGCAAATTTTATGAGCTATGTCGGTGACTCTGGTTCTTCGCCGAATATCCATGTTTCGGATTTTATCCCGCAAAGAAACTCCGAGCATAGCTCTTTCCATTGCTCGTTGAGTGACTCTTAGTCTCTCTAAGAGGCCAGCAGTCAAGGACCACGTTTCGGAGCCATATATCATCACTGGCAACACACACTGGTCAAACACCCTTGTCTTGAGACACTGTGGGATTCTCGATGAGAAGATATCACGTAGCTTCCCAAACGCTGCCCATCCGAGTTGGATTCTTCGGGCGACCTCTTTCTCGAAGTTGGACCTACCTAACTGAACAATCTGTCCAAGGTAAGTATAATGAAAGTATAAACTACCACCGAAATAAGTTACTAAAATGGCTATTTTTTTCCTACAAACAAGATTTCCATTTTCGGAACTGGTAACCCTAGTAAAATGGATTACTGTATTTGTATCATGGTTATCGTTATTAGCTGTTTGCTATTTATTTGAAAATTATTTCTTGGAAGTTTTATTATATTCCATTGTACAGGTAAATAAGAGGCTCATGGGCTTAGATGGTTTTTTTATGCCCCTATCTAAAACGTAATTTTGGCTGGGTATATGAAATGGTAGCAGATCACGGAAACAATATACGAAAGAGATTTAGAGGAAGATTAATAACGCAAGTAAGTGGTAGTAAGGTACAGTCAACAAAAGAAAAAAGGCGCCAGGCAGCAAGTTTGCTATATGCTGTATGTATGTGGCTTTTAGTTGTATGCTGCACACAGTGAAAAAGTTGATACGCAGACGCATTGAAATCACACAACATTGAAGAACTTGTTATCTAGATACTTACTCTTTTGGTGACTGTACCTACAGTCTTGTAGATATGGATCAGAATTTTGGGCCTCATAAGGAATGATTAAATGACAATAGCACGTGGCAGAGATAAGGGTCCGTTCACACAGACCGGCTCGGAGAGCATCGGCGCGCATTTTTTTTTTCACACAGACCGGATCGTATGCGCTTGGAGTTGGTCGGAGCGGAGCCGCCCACTATTTCACATAGACCGGCTGGAAGCGACCTAAAAGCGGATGCGGTCGGAGCCGGTCGGATGCGCTCGCAGCCGGTCGGATGCGCTCGCAGCCCGGCAGATGCGCTCGGAGCCGGTCGGATGCTTTCGGAGCCGGTCGGATGCGCTCGGAGCCGGTCGGATGCGCTCGGAGCCGGATGGATACACTATTTGTGCTATCAAAATGGCGGTCGGCGTGGAGAAGCGCGGACGCAATCGGAACCGATCGGATGCGCGAGCGAGAAAGAGTACGCAATCGGAGCCGATCGGCTGCGCGGGCGAGAAAGAGGACGCAATCGGAGCCGATCGGCTGCGCGAGCGAATAAGAGCACGCAATCGGAACCGACCGGCTGCGCGAGCGTTAAAGAGCATGCAATCGGAGCCAAACGGCTGCACGATCGAGAAAAAGTACGCGATCGGAGCCGGTCAGCTCCTCTTATTATTTCACACCAAGCGCGTTCAAGCATTCTTAATGACAAAAGCAGTGCACATGCAAAAATAAACCTTACTACAAATATTAAAAACTCAGTTTTCAACGTGATAAGATTCTGCTCTCCTCTCTGAGCCGGTCTGTGTGAACGGACCCTAAGTGTGATAAAGGGAGTGTGCGATGTAACCAAAATGGGTAAATAATAAAAAAGTTTTTAAGAGGGAGTAAAAAAAAAAGGTGGCTAAAAAGCTTTGTGGTAATTGGTAATCAAGTGATGCATAGGAATGCGTACGATTTGGTGCTGAAAGTCTTGAGTAAGAATATAGACTGCTATAAGAGAAGACGAAGACCAAATGATGAAGAAGAAGACTGTGCAGAATTATTTAGCTAAAAAAGTGACCTCTGGGGGTTTTATCCCCGATAGCCTTTCAAAGTTGCTCCCAAAAACAAAACAAAAGGCCTAATGAGCTCAAAGTCGAGTAGGATTTGATAAAAACTCTAGTCTTAGGTGATTACAGTCCTGTATTATTAAGTGTTACTTTTTTCAAATGTCCTCCTACCCATACTGTCAGACTTGTACCTACTGACTAAAATCCACGGTGATCCTTCAATTGCCCTTTGCGTTCCAGGGTCACGGTTACTATTATTACTTTATTTTTACTTTTTTCAAATGTCCTCCTACCCATACTGTCAGACTTGTACCTACTGATTAAAATCCACGGTGATCCTTCAATTGCCCTTTGCGTTCCAGGGTCACGGTTACTATTATTACTTTATTATTACTATTTTTACTTTTTTCAAATGTCCTCCTACCCATACTGTCAGACTTGTACCTACTGACTAAAATCCACGGTGATCCTTCAATTGCCCTTTGCGTTCCAGGGTCACGGTTACTATTATTACTTTATTATTACTATTTTTACTTTTTTCAAATGTCCTCCTACCCATACTGTCAGACTTGTACCTACTGACTAAAATTCACGGTGATCCTTCAATTGCCCTTTGCGTTCCAGGGTCACGGTTACCCGATGAGATAGTTCCGCGACCCCGACAAGCATATAATTACTACTAGAATTTGATAAGTTCCGAATTCAGAATTCGTGAGTATACCTTCCATTTTTGCGTCCAACACGTATTTCAACTGACGAAAAACGAAATTGCTCTCGTATTATTAAAGTCTGTACTCATGTAATATTTCGCAACATTCAACGTTCATTTTCAATATCGGCAATGATCATTATTTAATCTATCAAGTTGCGTCATTCGCTCGTTTCGTTTATATCATGCAATATATCAAATGAAAAGTCAATGGGAAAGGCTGATAAGAGATGTAAAATCGTTGTAATGATATTTATGGGATGATTACTTCTTTTAAAATGAATTGACCCACACCAGGTTTTTTTCCACGGAGTGGCGGGACTGTCGTATCAGTATTATTATTATTATTATTATTATTATATCACGATAAAAAATGAAGGATTTTTTTCTGTATTGTGACTTTACAAACATTGAAACGCAAATACCCAAATCCAGATCAACTATCTGCAAGTCATACAAATATTTGCTCCGAACGGGAATCGAACCTGCGACACGCTGTGCAACAGTCGATCACTTAACTGCTGCGCCAACCGTGTCGTCATTGGATTTATAATTGAAAGGGAGTCGTCTGTCATGGTATGGACACATATCCATACCATGACATCCTCTTCATCACATGATGAGGAGGGATGTGACTAAGAGATGGATGTTTGATGCATGGGTATGGATGGAGAGGAAGAGGCCAAAGAAAAGACGGATGTGAAAGAAATTATTTAAAAGAAAAAATTATCTTATTACATCTGACATTTTTTTTTTAAGGTGGTAAAATCATCAAATGAGTCCTCCCGCCCTGGGTGGGACTGAAGGGACTGTCAGACTCTTACTGACTAAAATCCACCCGTGTTCCTTCGGATGCCCTTTACGTTCCGGGGCCACGGTATCCTGGGTTAAGAAAAAGCCGCGACCCCAGCAGGCATTTGGCGCGAAACACGACGCGCCACCGACCCGGACTTGGTCCGTGGTCGGACGGCGAGCTACCCATTACTCAACGTCCGCAAGCCCGCTCCGCCGCTGTGCCCTCTGCTGATCAGAGGGACACGCGTTGGAGCGTCCACACGACAGGCTATTCGCATACGGGCAAAGAGACCCCTTAGGCACACAGTGCCTAAGGAAGAGTTTTTGCCCGCATCCCAGGGTGCACCGGCCCGAAAAACTGGTCTTCCCCCCGGACGTATCCGAGAGGGAACTCCAGTCCACGGGCGCACGTGGAGGTTTCCTATCTTAGCACCCCATCTTACATCTGACATAGAAGAAAGGAAGACGACGTGTTACTCTGACTCTAAGTAGAATGGGATAAGATCTTTTTTTGCTTAGAGAGTGTTACTAAGAATACGCTTAAAATAAACACCAAGATGAGATATTTTTAGTAAATCATACTTTTATACACCTACTGTAACGGACACTTTTACTGAAAAGTGCTATGATACAAACGATGAGTTTCGGTAATAAACTTAAACATTTAGTGCTATCGACACTGCACGAGCAAATTAAGTTTCCTCCGTCATAACACCCTGTAGATACGAACAAATTTATTTTAGAGACAGGGTGCTCCACTAGTGTTGACACAAGTTTACTTCAAAACATCGGTGTTCCCTCGCTACAGACCTAGTTCATGCCAACGGGAAACTTAATATACAGGTCAACCAACATCAGCTTATAAAAATACAACAGATATTACAAATGTCAGCTGAACTCGAAATAAATATACAGTATTAATGTGCATGAACGGATGGTATCTTTGAAATATGCTCGCACAAACCAAGATAAACCGTAAATAACGAGGGAAATAAATTGCATTTCAATGTTCACAATATTAACTAAAAGATAAAAGGATCACGTTGATTTAAGTCCTTATTAACGTTCATAAATAAAGTAGCTTCGTCTGCAATTTAATATCTTGCACTTGTTATTGCTTCCCCACAGCATTTTTTAATATCAACATAAAGAGAAAGTCGTAAAGTCTCTACGGCTGCTCACGTTGCAAAAGCGATCGCCATAATTGAAAATGGCGCGGACAACATTTTCTGTTTAACACACAGAGAAACTAATTCATTTTCAGCAATTGGATCTCGCCACAGTATGAGCCCGCCCGCAACGAGATAAAATTAACCGCTTACCGACGCACGAACAAACTATTCCATATTTAACTGCGGTTAGCTGTAGTTTAACTGGCATTATATGGTTTGTGACAACGCGCCCGCTCCGCGCGCCTCCGTACGCTGCCTTACATAAAATGATAATAATGGAAGTTTCCGCTTACCCGCAGAGGGCAGTGAAAGATTTATTTACGCTTAGAAACTCATTTGCCGCGTACCCCGAAATAAAAAGCAACTCAACAGCTTGAAAAATATTATTTCAGTGAACGTGGGAGTGGGGCGTATCGCGTAATGTCCCCTAATGTGCTCGCATAAAAAATCCCGCGCCGGCCGCGAATTCTCTTCGAATGGACTAAATTTTATGCAAATTTTCTTTATGATCTTTCGGCGTTTGACGGGGATTAACGCGACGAGGATATTCGACAGTTTTATCTTTTTGACGAGCGCCGGCGTAAAAGGGTTCAGTTTATATGGCTCTTCGCGAAGATAATATTTGAAACTGCGTTACTTCATACACGTTGCCTTTTACAAATTATTAAATTAGGTTAATTAGATCGTTACACGAGATTTACTCCGCGCTGTGCGATTTAATTTTCAGCCAGTTTGGTCGATGAGAGAAGATAATTAACGCGAAAAGTTTAAGCCGGTAGCTTAGACTTCATTAATCCGTATAGTCGAATCTATTAAATTATAGTTTGAACAGGAAATTTTTACATGATCATTAGATTAATGAACAAATTCATTTAATCAATTCAAGTTCTTAGGTTCAAAATATGATCAAAACACTACCTCCTATGTCAACTTTTCCTTCTAATTTAAAAACCATTCTTCCTAAAGCTCCTTTACTTCATAATCCAAGTAAACAGAGCATCCTCGATCACCGTCACACAAGAATCCATCTGGTTTCTCTATCATAGTGCTGTTAACATCGGGAGGTAACTACAACTCTCGACGTCGCATACGCGGAGAGAATCCATTTAAAAACTCATTTCTCACAGTCACGTAAGGAACGTTATAAGCTGTCGATCCTGGACCAGTCGCACTAGCTCTAGAACTAGAAATAAAGGTGCGTTTAACTCTTTGACAAGACCTACTACTTAAAACGACACGCGTCTTGATAATTACTGAAAAGTCATTTAGATCATGGACATGTCAAACATGGGAAAACTGATGGTTAGCGATTTAAATTTAATAAAATATACTATCTAGGTTTTAAGTACATAAAAATAAGTTATTAAATTATTTAACAGTTAAAGATGTTGATACTAAAATCATTTGCATGTGGTGTTTACCTGTAATTGGTTGTACAGTTAAAAATACACTATTATTTTAAGTTCCTGTCTATATTATATCTGTAACAACTGTTGGTGAACCTACATAAATAAAATAAAATCATGCCGCAAGTAACTACGATGCGACATGAGTTGTCCAAAACCGCGCGCAAAATTTTGGTCGCGCGAATTCGCGATTGTCGTTGTTTGGATTTTCCAAATGCTTTGATTAGGACCCAGGCTACAAACAGAAGACGTGTGCGTGTGTCTATTTATAGTTTATGGCTTCTTTTTTGTATTTTAGTAGAACTTCTTATTTTTTAAATTTTATTTTTTTTGTTTTACTCTATTTTCCAGTTGCCCAGTGGTATCGGACCCGACGAGTTGTAGGTCGTGGGTTCGAACCCCGCCAGGCGCATTACTTTGTGTAATTTATTTCATCACCACTGCTCTCAAAACGGTGAAGAAAAACATCGTGAGGAAACCGGCATGTCCTAGAACCAAAAATTCGAAGACATGTGACATCCACCAGTCTGCACTGGGCCCGCGTGGTGGATTATGGCCCACTCTCTCTCTCACAGAGAGGAGGCCTGTGTCCCAGCAGTGGGAACATTATAGGCTGATGATGATGATGACTCTATTTTCACCCGAGCAGAGCTCGACCAGCTGGTGTTTTGAGGTGACAACGCACTGGCAGAGTTAAAATCATCCGCGCGTTTCTGGGTCAACACAGTTATTTTTGATTATTTTGGGGTGAATACCTAAATCAATACTGAATAATATAAATCTGTATTGTCAGACTCGTCTTGACTAAAAACTACCGTTTCTTGTGCGTGTCCCTTGCCGCAGGTCTTCCGCCCGAGGCTGTGAACACAGCTTTAGTTGGTAATCTCGTATTGTGGTCTCTGCTATGCTTTACAATGAGAACAGGAAAATGCAGGGATGAAACATGGTAGATCTATTTTTAATGAGTTATTCCTTTTTTAAGTAGATATTTGTTGTGTTTTTGTGTTGTGACAAAGGATTTTATTAATTTAAAAATAATAAACTTTTGACTTTGTCTATTCCATAAAACGAAAAAGATGGATTTTTATTTATTACTAGCTTCTGCCAGCGTCTTCGTACGCGGATCCTGTTGCTTATGCCAGCGATAATGGGGTCGTCAAAATCGAAGATCTAAAAAGTCTGATGTCGAATTTTTAGAGCCTCGGGACGGGAAAACAACGGGACGCGCATGACGATTCCAGACGTTCCAGATCTTTCATTTTTGTAAGTCAACAGGTAATGCCCATCAGACTAAACAACTCTTGCTAAGATGTAATTCCACATCAGTTGTTCCAGACCTCAATTTTCATACGTCAACAGAGAGTTCTCATTAGGCTGAACAACTCTTGCTAAGACGTCATTCCTATATATGTTATAGTGTAGCTGGGCTCTTGGAGTTCCACATCAGGTGTTCCAGATGTTCAACGTTTTTATACGACAACAGGGAGTGCTCATCAGGCTGAAGAACTCTTACTAAGGCGTCATCACTGTATAATAATATGTAATAGTGTAGCTGGGCTCTTGGAGTTCCACATCAGGTGTTCCATATCTTCAAATTTATTTTCTCAGCAGAAAATGCGCATCACGCGGAACAATTTTTGCTATGGCTCTATTTTCTATTCTATTCTATTTTATTCTAGTATCTCTTATAGTTTAGCTGATCTATTGCAGTTCTGCATCAGGTGTTCAAGTTTCCAAGATAAATTATAACCTATATTATGTTGCCCAGACTTAATAGCTATACAAAAAAAAAACAATCAAATCCGTCAAGTAGTTCCGAAGATTATCGTGTATGGAGTAACTTCTCCCGTTTTCCTAACATTTCCCTTCACTGCTCTCCTCCTATTGTAGCGTGATGAAAAGTATACTATAACCAGCGCAGGAGTATGAAAAATCATTGTACCAAGTTTCGTCAAAATCTGTCGAGTAGTTTTTGTTTCTATAACGGTTATACAGACAGGCAGACAGACAATAATTTTATTAATTGCATTTTTGGCATCAGTATCGAATCCTAATCACCCCTTGATAGTTATTTTGGAAATATATTTCATGTACAGAATTGACCTCTCTACAGATTTATTATAAGTATAGATATAGATAGATATAGATTTAACAGGGTGATTGATTTAAACTTGGACACTTCAAGGGAAGCTTTCATTTCTATCTTTGTCTCAGAAATATATAAAAATAAAACAGATATTACATATACATTTTCGAGGTATGAGGTCATAAATGTATGAAGCACCGGATTTTATTTTCGATATTTCATGGTTGACCCTACAGTAAAAGTTACTCATATTTATGAGCACTTTTACGAGTACATACAACTTTTTTTTTGGGTGGTAAAATCATCAAATGAGTCCTTCCCCATGGGTGGACTATCAAACACTCTTTGAAGTAGGTATAAACAATTCCCTCATTGGTCGCCATCTCTCTTCTTTTTTAGATGCCTTTGATTTTAGATTTTTTCTAACAAAAAATCCACTCCGTTCCTTCGTTGCCCTTTGCCTTCCAGGGCCACGGTTACAGACAGTTTTGCGACTCGATTAAAACTCCTCTAGCCCACGTAGAAAAGTAAATTAAAGATTTATAAGTTCACCCAGTAAACAAACGAGTTTTATGTTAGTAGGTGCACCATTTTTAGACACGTACCTACTCACAAAGTAGTTCCAAATACACAGGTTCGTTACACTTCTATTCGGAAGTACACACTAATCTCAAAAACTGCGCTGTGCATTTTGATGAGCTTTTTGCAACACACGTAGTATTTGTGCACTATTTCTGTTGAAACGAGTCGAGGCCGGTGGTAGCCGACCGCTATTTTATTTACAGAACTAGCTTCTGCCAGCGACTTCGTACGCGGATCCTGTTGCTTATGCCAGTGACAATGGGGTCGTCAAAATCGAAGATCTGAAACGTCTGATGTCGAATTCTTAGAGCCTGGGGACGGGAAAACAACGGGACGCGCATGACGATTCCAGACGTTCCAGACCTTTCATTTTTGTAAGTCAACAGGAAATGCCCATCAGACTAAACAACTCTTGCTAAGATGTTATACATAACTATATATGTTATAGTGTAGCTGGGCTCTTGATATTCCACATCAGTTGTTCCAGATCTCAATTTTCATACGTCAACAGAGAGTGCTCATTAGGCTGAACAACTCTTGCTAAGACGTCATTCCTATAAATGTTATAGTGTAGCTGGGCTCTTGGAGTTCCACATCAGGTATTCCAGATCTTCAGTTTTTATACGACAACAGGGAGTGCTCATCAGGCTGAACAACTCTTGCTAAGGCGTCATTACTGTATATGTAATAGTGTAGCTGGGCTCTTGGAGTTCCACATCAGGTGTTCCATATCTTCAAATTTATTTTCTTAGCAGAAAATGCTCATCACGCTGAACAATTTTTGCTATGGCGATATTTTTGTATCTCTTATAGTTTAGCTGATCCATTGCAGTTCTGCATCAGGTGTTCAAGTTTTCAAGATAAATTATAGCCTATATGATGCCCAGACTTAATAGCTATACAACAAAAAAAAAAAAGAATCAGATCCGTCCAGTAGTTCCGAAGTTTAACGTGTATGGAGTAACTTCTCCCGTTTTCCTAACATTTCCCTTCACTGCTCTGCTCCTATTGATTGTAGCGTGATGAAAAGTATACTATAACCAGCGCAGAAGTATGAAAAATAAGTTTCGTCAAAATCCGTCGAGTAGTTTTTGTTTCTATAACGGTTATACAGACAGACAGACAGACAGACAGACAGACAGACAGACAGACAATAATTTTATTAATTGCATTTTTGGCATCAGTATCGATCCCTAATCACCCCCTGATAGTTATTTTGGAAATATATTTCATGTACAGAATTGACCTCTCTACAGATTTATTATAAGTATAGAAGATAGATAAATACTGCCAGAAGCCACACAAAGTCTATGTAAAACATTGCATCGGTGCATAAATATCCCGTATTCCTCGGTTGACGTATGTATGTGTAAATATTGTATGATATTCTTACAGTTTTATCAACTCCGCTAGACGAGAGCCACATAAAATGTGCAAGTTGGTTGTTTTGTGGAAAAACAGGGATCGTAAATCGGCGTTAAACTGGGAGTGGGTGATTAGTGGAGTGTTAACTTATTTCAAAAGAGTTACGTGAACAGTATGGTTAACCCTACTTCGCACTTGTTTTAACTAAACCGTGTCTATCTTCTTTTTTTTTCTTGATAAGAGAAAAAGTCATTTTGAAAGAATTCTTAATTTTCTGGAAAATATTTTACTCATTTCTTATTTATATCCATTCTGGTCGGGTGCCACTACTGCGAAGATCGCCCGGAGGACACAGTAGAGCATACGGTGCAAGACTGCCCCGCTTGGGCAGAGCACCGACGTGTCCTCACGGCGGCGATAGGCGGAGACCTCTCGCACCCGGCATTGGTTGCGGTCATGCTGCGGGGCGAGACGGAGTGGGAAGCGGTCTCCTCCTTCTGCGAGGCAGTAATGCTCGTGAAGGAGGAGGCGGGCCGCTTGAGAGTGAGGACAGCGTCCTCCCTCCGCCCCAACCACAGTGGTAGGCGCCCGCGGCGTCGGACGTCAGCAGATGATCTCCGGCCACCGTAGGCGCGGGCATGCGGGCAGCGAGTAAAGGGCAACTCGCTGCCCGACCATGGACCATGCCCGGGTCGACGGCGCGTCGTGTCCCACGCGCGCCTCAAAGAGCGTCAGCATAATGACGGGGCCCCCCTCTCAGAGGGCCAAAGCCTGCCGGGGTCGCGGGGTTATTTCCTTACCGTGACCCCGGAACATAAAGGGCTATTGAAGGACACCGTGGATTTTAGTCAGTAGAAGTCTGACAGTCCCTCCCGCCCTGCCCGGGGTGGGAGGACTCATTTGATGATTTTGCCATGTTAAAAAAAAAAAAAGAAAGAAAAAAAAATATCCATTCTGGTGTCTACTTTTGTTTACACTAGTGCCGATATATTCACTAAATCAATCAGTCTAAAATTAGTCGTTAACTCGACCTTACAATGATTTTGGCACTCTTCTGATCTTTCACTGGTTTCAAGAATGACCGACAACAAGTTGTAGATGATCGTTCAAAGAATGAAATCGTTGGTTTTGATATCATTAATTTGAACTACTGCTACAATTCAATTACTCCATTCACTAACTCCTCTGTGTTTTAAAAATGGGGGAGAGTAGCTCACCCACTTTGTTCTGAAAGTACAGTAACTTTGTACTTATTTCACGTATTACAACCTTAAACTTGGCCGTGTTAGCACTACGACCTACGACGAATTATGTATTTAGTTGGCGTACTGTTTCAAATAAATGCTATTTATTGCTGTTCACTTTGTTTCGTTCGTTCGTTCGTGAAAGCGGGAAAGAAAACGTACTTTTGTACATGAAAGATAAAGAAAATATTTACTTTCCTATAAATTGTGGAATGTGTTCTTTATTATTTTGTAGTTGCTGAAGTTTATTTTTAGATTGAACGTCTTTGTTGAAGAGTGAAGTAATTAATTACAATCAACACTAATATTGTAAAGCTGAAGAGGTTGTTTGTTTGGCTGAACGCGCTAATCTCAGGACCTACCTAATGGCTCAAATTGAAAAATTTTTTTTTTGAAATTCCATTTATTGAGAAAGGCTAACGGTACGGCTCAAAGAAACATCACGATACGACCGTTAATATACATATACCTTACCTGGCTGGCACAAACTGAAGGTATTTTCAGGTCATCACACTTTCCAAATGAACTAAAGTCTGATAGAGTAATTACAGTACCCACGCTAGGAGGAAACTATGAGCAATCGGTTCCTAAAGGTGCGTCTAAACGGGCAATATTTTTACTGCAATATGTGGCTACTACATTTCCGGCCAGCTCAAAAACAGTTTTAAATTTTCCGGCCGTTATAAATATTTTAAAGTAGCTTATATCTTGGCAATATAACGATCCAATATGGCTTATAGTCGTTTTATCCTACGGCCAGACGTAAAATAAGTGGCTATATGGCCGGACCACACTCAAAATATTGTTATAAATATATTGCATAGTCTGGCTGCAATTGCTGACAATTGTATTGCAGCCATATTTATATTGCTCGTTTAGACGCACCTTACAGCCGATGAACGTTGTCAGTGCGGAACGAGGCGCGACTTGCCGGTGGCTGGGCAATTTCCGCTAGGTGGCGCCACTTCCGACGGAGTTACAGTCAGTAATTGGGGAAAAGTATTGTTGATTATTATCACGACTTAGTTCTATAGATACAGATAGATTATTGGATTTACTCGTATCGAAGCCATGGGTTAAAAAAAATAAAATTGATATAATTGGAGGGATATAAAGGATACATGGAGGTGATGTATTTACGTTGTCCCACACAATAAATTTTTCCTGTATCGTGACTGCGGTTATAAACATGTAAACTCTCATACACAAAAAACCCAAACCCGGATCAACTATTTGTAGGTCATACAAAAAAAAGACATAAGATATGATAAGAACTAGATATGAGCACCGCGCCGGCGCGCCGCCGTCGCCGTGAATTCGGTCGGCGCGCCGCCGCCGAAAGAAACGCGCGGCGCGCCGCCACTACGAGTCGCAACTTGCTTTCTCACTCACACGCGCGTCCTGATGGTATTCGGCGTTTGTTCGGTCTAGCCTCTTTTGCTACACTCACTACGTAGCTTATGCCAGACATGTTAGTGCCTTTTCACACGTTCCGGTTGCCGGGTAGCCGGCGGCGCAGTGTATGGCATGTACTATAGCTTTCACACGTACCGGCGTAATTTACCATACCGGCACCGGCTACCCGGCAACCGGAACGTGTGAAAAAGCACTTACATGTATATTGTATACTTGCTGTAATCCAGACTTGCGCAAGTATACTGAAACGTGTGTGGGAATATACTTGCACTTTCTAAGGGACGACACAACGACGTCAAGTCAATCGAATTGCATCATTATTTCTTAGTGGCAAGGTTCATTTTCACTTGTGGTTGGAATGGATCAAATCGCATCACATCACGCCATGGTCAAAGTCCCTAACATGGTCACTGTCCTATGTTTGTGCAAGTCTCGATTTGTACAAGTATACTGGTACGTGTATAGTCGGCTCTACACAGTCAAGTGTATAAATTACCGGCCAAACTCGATTTCAGGATAAACTAGTCTGGCCTAGGCAAAACTAGTTCTTCCTTCACAAGAGAAATCGACGGAGCCCCGCTTAGCGGGGCTCCTACTTCTGGGTATCGTCAACCTTGTCTTAGTCATTCGTGACCTAGACTAGGGTCAACGGGCTGGCCGCAATCGCGGCGGTAAGATCCCTCTTTGAGGAGTGGCTGGATAGGTCCCACGGCGTCCTCACCTACCGCTTGACACAGGTCCTCACCGGATAGTGGACACGGATGCTTCGGGAGGTACCTGTGTCGGATAAGGAGGGAGGAAACGTCTGGGTGTCACCACTGCGAGGACCGTCCGGAGGACACGGTGGAGCATACGATGCAGAACTGTCCCGCTTGGGCAGAGCACCGCCGTGTCCTGACGCAGGCGATAGGCGACGACCTCGACATTGGTCGCCGCCATACTGCGGGGCGAGACGGAGTGGGAAGCAGTCGCCTAATTCTGCGAAGAAGTCATGCTCGCGAAGGAGGAGGCGGGACGCGCGAGGGAGAACCCTCGCCCACGGCGCAGTGGTAGACGCCCACGGCGTCGGACGTCGCGGGACGACCTCCGGCCACCGTAGGCGCGGGCATGCGGTTGGCGAGTAATGGGAGACTCGCTGTCCGACCATGGACCATGCCCGGGTCGACGGCGCGTTGTGTTCCACGCGCGCCTCAAAGAGCGTCAGGGCAATGACGGGGCCTCCCATTTAGAGGGTCAAAGCCTGCCGGGGTCGTGGGACACACTTATATTGCGACTCCGGTACACAAAGGGCTACTGAAGGACACCGTGGATTTTAGTCAGTACAAGTCTGACAGTCCCTCCCGCCCTGCCCTGGGTAGGAGGACTCATTTGATGATTTTACCACAATAAAAAAAAAAAAAAAAAACTAGGGTCAAGAGCAAATCCATTTCACATAAAAAAAAAATGTGCATTGATTAAAAACTCTGTCTCGCATCTTAAAATACTGAAACAATTATTGTTTTTAGTAAACGTAATCTGTAATTATAGAAGACTAAAATTGTAATTAGCAAATACGTTTCTATAAAAAACCTTTTTGGAACCTAACAACAACATGATTTTCTTAATTTTTCTAATGAAATCTCTCCCTAATAAAAAAAAAACTTGAGAGGTGTCAAGGGACACCCGGATGGAACGAAGTTACTGTATACACTCAACAAAAATAATCGTCGCGACTCCACTCTAGTCCAGTCCAGTCCGGTCCGGTCCGGTCCTTTGCGTCGCGCAGTCGGATAAAAGTGTCGTGACAACTTTTCGTAAGAATTTATTCCGTCCAGCCCCCTTTCACAACGCGCGATTAGGAACTTCGTTCCAAAAACTAAGGCGCACGGCCGGACGCGACGCGCCGCCGCGACGCCGCCGCCGCCGTGAAAATATACAGGCCACGCCGCCGCCGTGGAATTGGCCATCGGCGCTCATTTATCTAAAGAACAGGGTTGGTCTAGTGGTATCGGTCACGACTTATGAGTTGTACGTCGTGGGTCGTGTCGGTTGTACCCAGTCAGGCGTATTACTTTGAGTCATTTAAGTTTTTGATCTTATGTTGGTTGGTAGTATATTATGTGGAGCTTGGTTATCGTAATAGTTATAGTTATTACAATCACATTTATATACAAGTCCTTTTTTTCTATCGAAGTTTTTCTACAGATTTCTCCATGTGAAATAAACGGATTATTGACAGTCTAGTTTAAAGTGTCCACTCTGTATACATACTGAGCATAAACCATGATTATGTACCGTACAGCTCCGATTATCGACCTGTCAGTAAGTGGGACTCATGGAGCTTTGAAAGCGGACACAAAAACCGTTAAAGCACGTAACAAAGCCCTTATTTCGATGGAGTAAAGTTTAAAATGCAACTGTTCAAGTTTATTTTGGCATAGGATCAGTGTAAGCCTGTTTAATCAACCGTCCGTTGGCGATACAAAAGAGAGCAAGAGTTGGGTATTGATGTAAAAATTTGATGCCGCTGGACTGCAGCGTCGAAGTTCACTGACATTAGATAGTGGCGCCTTTCTTTTGATTCAGACTGCTTTATTGGAAGCTCGATAACGTAACGTGAAATTGCACTTCTACCACACAATCTCCGAAGGGTTAGCTATACCTAAAGAAGGGTATCGAATCGGGAAATCCCGGTCCCGAAAATGCCGGGATTTCCCGGTTCTTTGGAGGCCTGTCGCAAAAATCCCTGGACCAAAAAAAATGGACCGGTTCTCGATTCCCTACTGAAGAATTCGTGGGCCGCAGCTCAAAATCAGAGTCCATATACCCGATGGTGGTATGCTGAGCTGAGGTACTTTTGCCATTACTAACTTTGAAGATTTTTTGTGGAAAAAAATCGACAGCGAGTAGGAATTGAACTTGCGACTTAATGATACAATACACCAGACGATTACACTAAGCAAGCTGCGGCAAGTCATGTCCACAAGGTCGAATTCCTCATTCCATTCACGTCTTATCGATGACATTCCACAAGAAAAAAACTTTACAATACGCGACGCAGGCATTACTTATGCGCCTGGCATCGGACTTTCATGAAATATTTAAAACCTAATAGCTTTATTAATTTATTTTATTTTGCGTCGGGAGTTAACAATTAACTGTCATTCTCATTTCTATTTGAATGTGAGGAATATGGATCATCTGGTTAGCACGAAACCCATACATTATGACAAGATATCAACAGAAGGTTAGCAGCTTTTCCATCAAAATTCGATTAACACCTGAACATTTCACGCATTATACAAACCAATTTTCGTAACAGAAGGTTTCAGTAACCTAATTAGGCCTGTGCCACACTCCGGGCGTATTCAAACTGGTTGTCAGGCCATTGAGCGCGTTTTGTTTATCCGGGCCGTGTGCATTGGTACTATTAGGGTTGCCAGGTCTTAAAACTAAAAAGCAGGACAGACGGATATTTGGGTGAAAAGACGGGACACTTTTTTTTTCATTCATAGTCTTTCACGATAATTTTTTAGGGTTCCGTAGTCAACAAGGAACCCTTATAGTTTCGCTATGTCCGTCCGTCCGTCCGTCCGTCCGTCCGTCCGTCTGTCCGCAGTTTAGCTCAGAGACGCACAGTACTAGAGAGCTGTAATTTGGTGTAAATATACGGATTTGTTGTGCCGAAAAAGTGGTAAAATAAAATCTCGAAAAATATTTTTTTTTAGGGTACCTCCTGTACACGTAAAGTGGGGATGTTTTTTTTCTTTCTCGCGTACCCCTTAGTGTGGGGTATCAATAAATAGGTCTTTAAAAAATAATGTGAGTTTCCATTAACAATTTTTTGATAAAAAAATTCGTTTGTGAAATATTAAGCTTTAAAGTGCCAAATTTTGCTCGACTCGAGTGTCCCCCCCCTCTACCAGCTAAACGGTTATGTTTGGGGGTGTGAAAAAATTCACAATAGTAGTATATATAACGAAATTTAAAAGAAAATTATCATGACTGAGTAGGCTTTACAACTTTACGAGTAATAGTCCACCAACTTATAAAATGTACTTGGATATCATATTTTCTTAAACAAAATGTATCGGAGAACATGCTTTTCAACTGCAAATGTAAGTTTGTCAACTTTATTTTTACAGCTTTTATAGGTATGTTTTTTGGGGATAGGTAGGTTTTTATCGTCAACTATTTTTAAATAACTTCAAAAAAAGGAGGAGGTTCTAAATTCGTCGTAATCTTTTTTTTTATGTATTGTCCCCGATTTCTCAAAGACTCCTGGACCGATTTTGAAAATTCTTCTTTTTAAAATTAAATTCAGCGAATCAGTTTAGTTAGTTCGCATAAGTATTTTGTTGGGCAACTACGGAACCCTACACTGTGCGTGGCCCGACATGCACTTGGCCGGTTTTTTTAAACTTAAGCAAGTTCCTGTTCAAATAAACAAGGTTCCAACGAACGCGGCTAGTGCTAGTTCGCTTTCTTACGCTAGCGAAATAATGGTCCGTTCATTATTTAAGTCTATGCAGTGAGCGGTGTGATAAGCGGCCCGAGGTCATTATAGTTTACTTTGTAAGTACGCGAATTCGCCACTGGCGGCGCCTCGTGGCGTGTTTCAAACATTCCTATAGGTATATTTGATCTTACCGCTCGCCGCCAACGCAAAGTCGCCCGCCGCACAGCAGCAAGGACGTGGATGGGCCATTAGGTGAGGCGGGCGGAGTGGAAACCAAATTATGACAAAATTTATATAAATATCAAATTTAAAAAGTCTAAGTTGTGTACACTGTGGAAGCCCGTCTACACCTATCCGCGACGGCGTCCTCGTCTTACGTCTCTTCTGTTTGGCGTCCGCGACCCGATTCTTCTGTATGTTATTGAGTTGCGACGCTTCTATACATTTTGTATGAAAAGGACGCTGTAGAGACAAATATCCGCGCCCCGTCTGCGTCTTACGTCTTTTCTGTGTGTCCAACGCCTAAGTCACTTCAGTGGCCACGAGCGGCGATTTCATTTTTGATATTCCCGCACCCGCCGCCGCCACCGCGCTAGGCTCTCAGTATGTTTGAGCACTAATAAAAGTAGTTCTGGCTGGACACGCGACCAAAAGTCAGACTGTGTCCAGCTTTACCCGGACGCCTGGTGACTCTAGTTGCAATTGTCTTGCAGTCATACAGTGTGGGACGGCATCGCATTCATCGCGGTGATTGTAATCCTCAAAGTGAAACAGAACCGTTGCGTTGTGATACGGAAATGAAAAGAGGTTTATGTTCAGTTGTTTTTGGTTGGGGAAGTTATTCACTCAAAGAAAATTCTAAACGTGGTGACTAAAATCCCTTAACAAATGGGAGCCGTCTAAAGGCCTCAGATTCCGCGTCAAAGGATTTTTGAAGTGAAAACTTCTTTAGCGGCGTTGTACACTTTTTCTGTAATGGGTAAAAAATTTAAAACTCGCGTCAGGGTCACGTGACCCTGATCGAAAATGAGTAAGACGTCATTCAAATTAGTTAATTTCATATCTGTACTACTCCAGTTTTAAAATAAAACATAGTAACAAAAAAGTTTTCACTTCTACCGGCACTCCTGGAGTGCAACCTTTTTTTTTTTTTTGAGTGTTGTTGATGCTTTTTTGGCAGTTTTTGGTGACGAGACCAGAGGCCCTAGTATGTATTCTACGTGCTCGGGCACGTAGACGGCGAGTAATGGGCGACTCGCTGTCTGATCATGGACTATGCCCGGCTCGACGGAGCTTGGTGTTCTACGCGCGCCTTGAAGAGCTGTCAGCAACCTGACGGGGGTCCCCTTAGAAGTTCAAAGCTTTCCGGGGTCGCGGGACTGTCTCAACAGGTAACCACGAACCTGGAACGTGAAGGGCTATTAGAGGAAACCGTGGATTTTAGTCAGTACGAGTCTAACAGTCCCCCCCGGACCCGCCCTGGGCGTGAAGACTCATTTGATGATTTTACCAAGATAAGAAAAGGCATTGGCTGCTAATCTGAATATGAAAAGGGGGTTATAACTTTTATACTATAAAAATAGCACTTCATTATTCAGAGGTAAAAATATTGGGAATGCCCTTTCCCATGCCCCTGTTCGATTTCACCCTATAGACTCAATAGATGAGCTATCCAACATAAAAATATTTTTTGAATTCGATCCAGTAGTTCCTGACATAAGCGCATTCAAACAAACGAACAAACTCTTCAGCTTTATAATATTAGTATAGATAATATACCAACAAGTAGTTCTATACTTTATGCTAAAATAACGTAAAGCACTTTACTGCTGTTTGGTTTGGCATCGCTAGCCGCCAGCACAACATGAGTACCTACATGTTCGCCCGAGAGCCAATCTACATATAAAATAGGTGAGTTTGTGAGGTACGTACATGTGACCTTTGAAATATCTGCCTGATTTTTGTGTTACACTGGTGGATTTGTTTGTCATACTTTTGATTGCCTTTCTAAAAGTAAAAATGATTATTTCTAAGGCTTTTTTATCGTGGTAAAATCATCGTATCAGTTCTTCCCCCCAGGGCGGAACGGAAGGGACTGTCTGACTCGTACCTGACTAAAAAACTTAAAAAAAAAAATGTAACTGCCTTCAAAAACAACCACAAAAAAGGGTAAATTAACCTTCAAAACTTTTCTTTCGGAAGTCGGTGACTTTTTTTATTAATTTCATTGTCTTTTTTGCCAACGACTTCCGAAAGAAAAGTTTTGAAGGTTATTTTACCCTTTTTTGTGGTTGTTTTTGAAGGCGGTTACATTTTTTTTTTAAAAAGTTTCTTTTTGAAGTCGGTTAAAAATAAACGGTGATCCTTCAATAGCTCTTTATGTTACGGGGTCAAAGTTACCTGATGATATAGTCCTTCGAATTGTATGGTCTTAACCATCACCATCATCATCAGCCTATAATGTTCCCACTGCTGGGACGCAGGCCTCCTCTCTGTGAGAGGGAGTGGGCCTTAATCCACCACGCGGACCCAGTGCAGATTGGTGGATGTAACATGGCTTCGAATTTGATGGTTTTAAGACATGCCGGTTTCCTCACGATGTTTTCCTTCACCGTTTTGAGAGCAGTGGTAATAAAATAAATTACACAAAGTAATGCGCCTGGTGGGGTTCGAACCCACGACCTACCACTCGTAAGTCGAGGCCGATACCACTGCTCTCTGCGCTCTGGTCTTAAAAAGAATGTGGCCAATCCAGGAGCCAAATATTTCCTGTTTAAAATGCGTGAAAACATAACAAGTCACTTTCACAATTTACAAAACTAGTTGTTAAAAGCCGTTTCACCCGACTGTAACTCATAAATTATCCCACGGAATTTTAATACTTACCAAGATAAACTGTATCATTTATGGTATTCCAGTTTGGCGCCGTGGCTTAGTGATCGACTGGTGCGCAGCGTGTCGTGGGTTCGATCCTCGCACGGAACAAAATATTTTTATGACCTACAAGAAGTTGTTCCGGGTCTGGTGTTGTGTATGTGTGATTCTATGTTTGCAAACGCATCCAAGACATAGGAAAAATAATAATAATATTCCACAACTATCACACAACGCCATCTAGTCCCAAGCTAAGCAGAGCTTGTGTTATGGGCACTAGACAACTGATAAACATACTTATATATTATATGTATTTCTAAATACATACATATTATAGATAAATGACACCCAGACACAGAACAAATGATCGTGCTCATCACACAAACATTTGTCCTGGGTGGGAATCGAACCCACGACCTCCGGCATAGCAGTCAGGGTCACTAACCACTAGACCAACAGGCCTGCCTGAAAAATAGGGTGGGGCATTGTAAAAAAAAAACTAAATTAACCCGCCATTGGTGACGTCAATTTGACTTACACATTCGGTGACGCCGGTCTCACGCACCGGGATTTTAAACTTAAAATTTTTCAAGAATTAACTAATAAATGTACTCGTGGTTGACTCAGTGTTAAAATTAGGTATACTTTTGACAATAAAACGCCGGTATATCTTCAATCACAGCTCGTTTATTAGAAGTTATTCATTGGTACTTGCAACACTTAAATTGATCAAGTTTTAATTATAACTTTTCTAAAATGCAAAAACACTAACAATCTTATAGTTTAAATTTTTCGTGTCAGCCTTATCCAGTCTTATGACATTTTGAAATATCCCAAATAATATGAGGAGGTGTCGTTACTTGAAGATTCCAGATCACTCAGATCCTCTTCGCTCTCCAAATTTTGTATTTGATCTGGGTGGAATCTTCCGATGTGGAATCACTTTCAGCTTCGCTGTCTGACGACGGTGGTGACCCATCAACTTCACGTAAAAAATGTTCTTGTAAAAGAGCCTCCATGCGTCTCTATTCGCGTTCGTAATTCATTCTGAAACTAAATTATGATTTGATAAACACATGCGCATTTTTGCTATAAAAAATAAAACCACGTTAAAAACTTACTGATCATAGTATAATACTATAATAGTACACAAGTTCATCAAATGTACAGTGAAAGTAAGCACAAAACGCCATCAAAATGTGTAAAAACCAAATATTAAAATATGACGTTTTAACTTACGTGTTCGGTGACGCACGGTCTCACGCTCCGGGTTGGTGTGAAAATTCGGGACGTGTGCACGCTACGACTTAGCGGGGTTAACATACGGCGGGGGGCGTGCAATAAGGCAGCTACTCAAAATCACGGCACGATTCGATGGCGGGTGTTAAAGTTATCATCGTTTTACTAACCACCCGGTCTCACAGACATACAGGTCACCAATGGCGGGTTAAAAATCATAACCTTATTTTTATGAAACATACCTATTTCAGATACGTTCATTGAGTAACAAACATCAAAACGTTCCTATTTATAATACTAGATAATAATATTAAGCTTAATGAATCAGTCGTTCTAGAACATAAAAGGCTATTGAAGAATCACTGTAGATTTTAGTCAGTACAAGTCTGACAGTTCCTCCCGTCCTACCCTAGGTGGGAGGACTCATTTGATGATATCGCCACGATAAAAAAGTAGTCAGTCGTCGACGTAATAGTAGGCATACACCATCCTGCCTATCGACGATCGATTTGACGCTTGCAATTGTTTCAAATTGCAATTGTTTAAAAATGCCAATTTGATGGCATGACATGCCAATTTGATAGGTCATAAAATCGATTTGACACAATGTCAAATCGGCAGCAGTGATGCATTTGGCTATTATTCGGTGACGACAGCTACAATTTTATAAATTTATAGCTATCGGTCACCGAATAATAGCTAGATCTAGCTATAAAGTTGCTAAGTTGGCATCGCTGCTGCAGATTTGAAGTTGTGTCAAATCGATCGTACGATAGGCAGTATGGTGTATGGTGTATATGGACGAACTGCCAATTTGAAACAATTGCAAGCGTCAAATCGATCGTTCGATAGGCAGGATGGTGTATGGCTACCATAAGACGTCAGTCGACCTTGCGAATTACCGAAAAATTACAAAAAAAGAAAAGCAGTCGAATGTAATACCAAGTCGAAGCATTAATAATGAAACAAGAAAAGTAACTAGGTGGCTTCAACGCAAGATATATCCCGTAGACGTATCATTTTCCCCTATTGTCATACAGATAATTGTAATGGTGTATGACGCATTTCCCTGTAGCTAATGGACGGCCCCCATTACCGGCCGCAGATAATCGTGGCTTTCTGCACCACAAGTCACTTTGTTGTCATTATTCTGTACGTACATTTTTGTGGTTACTCTGTGGTTTTCTTTTATCGCTGAAACGTTGTTAAGGGGTCGTCGTTAATAACCTGTGAAATAATTTCTTTGCAAAAAAAAATAACTATATATCAAATTGAGACCCTCTTTTTTCGATGGTTACAACTGAATGCCAAAATTAGCTTAATTTTTAGGGTAAAACCGGACCTTAATATTAAGACTCCATTGTATCTTAGGTAATGAGATACTACGGAGTCCATCGTTAGACAGTTGTTTTCACAGATGATGTATGTCTGGTGTTACCGCCATAGCAACAAAAATGAAAAAAAAAATAATAAAATAAATATTGAAGGGGAAGCCCATACAACAGACATGATTTATTAGCCGTTTTTTTAGATACTGCGGAACCTTTAGGTGCGAGTATCTAAAAAAACGGCTCGAACTAGCCCAGATTTTTTTTAATTTAATTTTTTATGTGAGATAAAAAAGTTAGAGGAAATATATCATTTTTGTTGATGTGAAACTCATCAAATTCGTCCTCCTGCTCAGGTGGAGCTACAGGAACAGTCAGACTCTTATTGACTAAAAAGCACCTTATTCCTTCGCATGCCCTTTGCGTTCTAGGGTCAGAGTAACCTTAGACAGACACGCGAAGTCTACATAAATGCCATGATGTGAAAATAAAGGCGGCGACAATTCACGCACATTTGTTTTAATTTTTTTAGACGGCATTTCAGTGATTGACAGTAAAATCGACACTATCAGGCTTCTTGCGTGCTAATACATTTTAATTAAAATTATATTTTGTATATTTATTTTTAATATAAAAGTCTGCTATATAAAATTGAATTGAAAGAATATAAAACTCTTTTGTAAAGCTAAGAGTTATAAGAAGTCTGTACAGTTATTACAGACCCTTGATTCAGTAAAATAAAAATACTCTTCAACTAGCTGAACTTTAATTAAAACCGGGAAAGTGCAGTATTATAAAATACGCAGGCAGTAAAAGGAGTGGGAAGCCGGATATTTCTTTAAGTGGTTGGTCCAGAGTTGTGCATACGAGCTACTTTATGTGCAGTTGCGACGAAACTACATATTTTACGTCTTTGTTAAACTCTCATAAGAAATCATGTGACAAAGGCTCACTGGGAAACTTCTTGCAGAACATTTTTCCTGTATTTGTAAACCTTATGGTGACTAGTAATAAAGAAGTAGCAAGAAGATATTATACTGCGCCGACCTCAAGTCTATTGGGATAAGAGGAAAGATTTGATTGTTTGTATTAAGTGGGTTCTGAAACTACTGGACTAATTTCAAAATATATTTCACCAATTGAAAGCTGCTTTGGTACTGATTGGCATAGGCAATAAAGGAGGGGGGAGCAGGTGAAGCCGCTGGCAAAAGCTATCAACAATAATTTTATTTTTTCAGCTTTTTAGATGATTCGCTTAATTGACTAGCTTTGACCGTGATATCGCTCGCCCCGTGCTTGTCTTTAACCATAACCAAGATGTTATAATTTGTAAGAAAATTTATCAAAATCGGTCAAGGGGCACCGGGTTAGGCGTTAAACCGTAACAAATAAACTCACTTTTCCATTCATAATAATAGGATTATGGTATATTGAGCGATCATAACCCTTATAAATATTTTTTAATCTTAATAACTTCTTGCTTACAGATTCCCTTTGCGACTATTTTGTCTTGAGTCTGCTATGTCAATCGGGCGTATACGTTGCCTAAAGTCGCATTCATTGCACCGCAGTTTGTAAATTATTTCTTTAGCTCAGTATGCACCAAGTTGAGACGTAACTAGGATTTGTAAATTAAGACCGCTGATGGATAGTTACGTGTAAACGTGGTTTAATAAGGTTACAGTATTTGTGTTAAATTTTTAAACAACTTCAAAAAAAAGAGGAGGTTCTGAATTCGAAGGTTTTTTTACATGATAAACTGAACTTTATTACGGTTTTCTGATAACTTCAATCTTGAGGTCTATCGTTCTAAAGTGCATAGGTTGTTTCTAGGCAGGCATGTCCTTTTGTCGTTGGCCACATTATTGCTTACCATGAGACGTGATAGTGGTCAGACGCAAACCTATAACAAAAAAAAATCGGAGAAGTATAAAAGTCGGAGCTCTGTCTACCTGAACATGAAAAACACTTCTGGTATATTCATTATTCGACAGGCCTGTTGGTCTAGTGGTTAGTGACCCTGACTGCTATGCCGGAGGTCGTGGGTTCGATTCCAACCCAGGACAAATCTTTGTGTGATGAGCACGATCATTTGTTCTGTGTCTGGGTGTAATTTATCTATAATATGTATGTATTTAGAAATATATAAGTATGTTTATCAGTTGTCTAGTACCCATAACACAAGCTCTGCTTAGCTTGGGACTAGATAGCGTTGTGTGATAGTTGTGGAATATATGTTATATTATTATTATATTTCCTAAATAGCTTCGGATTTCCGGTAACATTATACTTCAAACATCAAAACATTCTTGTAGGAACTTTTTACGTTTGTATTTATTTGAATGACCCCTTTACCACCCACTGTGTCAGTTTCATTGTTGTGTGAGTGAGAGAACAAAACTATTTCTATTTCGGCTTAGGTATGCTTCTGTGAGCATTAGATTAAATTGCGATAGGAATCGGGTCAGTTATTTGTTAATACCGGTTTTAGAACAATCCAGGATCTGGTGGAATTTGTTCAACATCACGTCTGTAATCCCCAAAGGATTATGCAGAAGCATACACTAGTAGTACATTCACATTTCTTCAGTTAAAAGAGTCCTATTTTTTTAAAAAAAAGCGATTATTTTTTCTCAATTATTCGAAAATGAGATATGAGGACTCCATTCTTAAAAAATTTAAACCGTTTGTTATATAATTCCATTTTCTTAAGACAACTTTTTGCTATATATATAAAATACCTACAAGTAAACATTCCCAAAAAGTGAATGATAAGTCGATTTAATTTTTAGCTTATTAATATCTAATGTATTTATCTTCAAAAATATATTCCATATATTATTTGATATATCATAATTTTAAGTTGTCAAAACTTAATATAAATGTTCAAACTTAATATTGAGCCTATTTTTGTATAGGAGTACGCGAAACATTTTATACCTTACATAGTAGGGATGAAAGGAATACGTGATATGCGTACCACCTACACGCGTTCTCTTCTTTGGTCATAGAGAATATTTTTCTCGTAACATTTTTCTATAGTTAAGACCAGTCAATAACACTGGCATATCAAACTTTAAAAGTTCAGCATAAAAGAGAACAACTTCACAATCTTTTCAAGACTTTATACAACGAACTATTCCCGAGAGCGAAACTATGTTTTTAAACAAAAGCATTGTTTTCGAACAAAACAAAAGGGCGTTTGACGCCATTGCTGTAACCGTCGCATGAAATTATGGTACAAATGGTCCTCGGTACTTCAGAAATTATGGTACAAATGGGCTTCGGTACTTCACTACCGTTCACACCCGTATAATGGAAACGAGGAAAAATGGGACTACAGCCTTGATTTATTTTTCGAATAAATCTATTGCGGTTCAGGTTATTTTATCGGTTGTACTTCGTGTAGGTAATAGTGGAGTTTATTTTTAAGTAAAAGAAAGTTGTGAATAATTTTTGCTTTATTTAATTCTATACGATTGTCATTACAGTGTCGTAAATCATTGAACCACTGCCTCATTCTACTGTATATGTAAATCCTAACATTCTCCTTGAATGAGTTCTATCTTTGAACTATTGGTCTAAAATCGTCACGGTTGGCGCTGGCCGATTGACCGCTATGTGAATGTAAATTAATGTTTGTAAACCCACTCAAAGGTACTGGAAAAAATCCAAGTGTGGCAAAGATAATAAAACTGGATCTCACGATGTAATTGACACAATTGATTTTCCTTGAAATCACGATACTTACATTGGTAGAAACTATATCTATAATATGAACATAACGAAATACAAAACAACAATAAAAAAGAAAACATCTTGTTTAATGTAAACGTTCGATTTATACAAAAACATTCACAGTCTGCGCTTAGCCAAGATTCCGTACATTCTATGCAAGGCCTGCCTCGTTTCAAACGAGTGGTAGTTAGGCAGTTACGTTAATGACTCCGCCTGCTTTCCTAGCTATGTTTAGAAAATTCTAGAACGGTGGAAACTGCGCTGAGTTTTCAGTAACAGCGTTTTCAATTACATGTGGGGTATGGATCACTGGCTGTAGTTCTGTTAGGAATAAGCCTGTATGGTACGCTTTTATAGTGGGCTTCATGTTTTATGATCTACATATTTTTGTAAAGGTTTATTTAGGTAGGAAGGTTGTAATTTTTGTAGAAATTAAACGTACCCACGGTTAGGAACAAAGATGTAAAGATAAATTTTAAGATATAATGATTAATGTGGCATACATCAAATAGTGAACATTATTTGTTTGCTGAATACAAGTTTTTTTAAGGTTCCGTACCCAAAGGGTAAAACGGGACCCTATTACTTCAGGACTTCGTTTGTCTGTCTGACCGTCCGTCACCAGGTCGTATCTCAAGAAACGTGATAGTTAGCCAGTTAAAATGATCACAAATGATGCATTTCTGTTGCTGCTGTAACAAAAAATATTAATAAACAGAAAAAAGTAAATATTGGAGGAGGGGGCTCCCAAACTAAAAACTCGTTCTTTTGCCGTTTTTATAGATGATGGTACTGAACCGTTCGTGCGCGAGTATGAATTATTCCTGTTGGATCCCACTTTTGAATCCCACTTGAATATTTTTCCCGTTGGATCCTCTGACTAGCACACGGGCGGATTTTTAGTTAAAGTTAAAAAAAAAATGCAAAGGATGATAAGATGTTCATGTTGTCATTTATGTACATGCTAATAGAGTACATGGTCGCGTGGGGTTATGGACACTTCGTCTCGCGTTCGCACTTGGTCCTTTCCGCGGTTCGATCCATTCGCGGCGGCAAGTGCATTAAAAAACGCAATAATACAATTCCAATCTATACTTATAATAAATCTGTAGAGAGGTCAATTCTGTACATGAAATATATTTCCAAAATAATCTATCTATCTATCTATCTATATCTATACTTATAATAAATCTGTAGAGAGGTCAATTCTGTACATGAAATATATTTCCAAAATAACTATCAGGGGGTGATTAGGGATCGATACTGATGCCAAAAATGCAATTAATAAAATTATTGTCTGTCTGTCTGTCTGTCTGTCTGTCTGTCTGTCTGTCTGTCTGTCTGTCTGTCTGTCTGTATAACCGTTATAGAAACAAAAACTACTCGACGGATTTTGATGAAACTTGGTACAATTATTAATCATACTCCTGCGCTGGTTATAGTATACTTTTCATCACGCTACAATCAATAGGAGCACAGCAGTGAAGGGAAATGTTAGGAAAACGGGAGAAGTTACTCCATACACGCTAATCTTCGGAACTACTGGACGGATTTGATTGTTTTTTTTTTTTTTGTTGTATAGCTATTAAGTCTGGGCAACATATAGGTTATAATTTTATCTTGGAAACTTGAACACCTGATGCAAAACTGCAAAAGATCAGCTAAACTATAAGAGATACAAAAATAGCGCCATAGCAAAAATTGTTCCGCGTGATGAGCATTTTCTGCTGAGAAAATAAATTTGAAGATATAGAACACCTAAAGTGGAACTCCAAGAGCCCAGCTACACTATAACATATACAGTAATGACGTCTTAGCAAGAGTTGTTCAGCCTGATGAGCACTCCCTGTTGTCGTATAAAAACTGAAGATCTGGAACACCTGATGTGGAACTCCAAGAGCCCAGCTACACTATAACATATATAGGAATGACGTCTTAGCAAGATTTGTTTAGTCTGATGGGCATTTCCTGTTGACTTACAAAAATGAAAGATCTGGAACGTCTGGAATCGTCATGCGCGTCCCGTTGTTTTCCCGTCCCCAGGCTCTAAGAATTCGACATCAGACGTTTCAGATCTTCGATTTTGACGACCCCATTGTCGCTGGCATAAGCAACAGGATCCGCGTACGAAGTCGCTGGCAGAAGCTAGTTAGTAAATAAATGTTAAGAAATTCAAATAGAAAGAGAGATGGTTCTCTTTACTGATGAGCCAAAATATCCTTAACCAGATCTACTAACTATACGTACTTTAATTAAGACTTTAATTTAAACCAGGAAACAAAAATAAGAAAATAAAAAATACAGTATTTTTAACCCTTATTTCCCGCAAAGAAAAGCAAGGTACAGCACTATTGGGTAATATTGGGTCGGTCTAGGGATTTACGTTGTTTTCTGAAGCTCAGAACAGTTGTTTATTTACTCAGTCCAGTCTGATTTCAGCTGCTTAATATTCTACCCTTGGACTACGGTTTTAGCGAATAACATCAAAGTATCTTTTGTTAAAGCTACGTTTTTTATAATATTAATTGTTACTGTTTCGCTGTTCTAGGCACAAACATGTCATAAGTATAATTTGTGGTGGTTAGTCACAAATTGGATAAGTATTTAAATCACTAGCTTAAGCCCTTGACTTCGTCTGCGTGAAGCTTGTCTTTTGACTTTTCGTGCTCTTATCGCCCGTCATTATCATACCTTCTTTTACCCGCCATTATGCCATTATATTATATCTTCTTTTGTAGTGCTAAGTTTTAAGGACTTCCTCCTTGTTACCAGGCCTACGTTTTTATCACATATCTAAATTTTATCTTTCTACAAATCTATTGTTACAATCTGATTGTAAAAATAACAAAAGTTAAATTATTTTAAGAAAGTAACTAACCATGGAGTTTCTTGCCGGTTCTTCTCCATGGAAACGACCAACCCAAACCGAGCACCTGTTTCCGATGTTTTATATGGGATGTAAGATAAAAATATTTGAATTTCATATAAATAAAATCATAGCCAATAGCGCTCAGGAATAATGCAACTAAGTATGTGAGTGGAAGGATTTTCAAAATGGGTTAGGTCAACACAGGAACCTCCTGAAGCAACCGTGTCCTGTGAAGACTTACGTCAGGCAAAAGGTGAGGACACCGTGATACTCTTCAAAGAAAGGTCTTTGCAGCGAATGCAGTATAACCGTGAGATTACCCCCTTCGCCTTCAGTCAAAACATTTTACTTCTTTATAATATTAGTATAGATAATTCTTGCTATTCCAGAACGATTAATTTAATTGCATAAATCTAAAAGTCTTAACAGTTCCGTGTGCTTTAAGAAACCTGCTGAAAACGTTACCATACATATTTCTAACAGTATATATGCCCTCAATTTCCAAAAATAAACTCTTAAATCTTAGAGTTGACTGTATAGATTAGAAACTTTACAAAACTATTCCATCCTTTGTGTACTGAACAGTTCATGCCATTCGAGCACTAAGGTACTCATTCTCCGTTCCTTTCACCCAACTTTTATCGCCAGCACATACGACGGGCAACGGTTTTTATTGCCCGTGTTTCTTGCCCGCAGTTCGCAACTTATCACCTTTAGTTAATTTGTCTAGCTCCCACTACTAATGCCCTTCGTTTGCGAACAGCTCGCTTTTGAGAGGGTATCCATGTTGAGAGTCTGGTTTTTAAGTTATTTGACACTCTGTTCGTTTTTGTTAGCAAGTTTCTTGTTTCAGATCTTTTGGGGTTTAATGTGTCTTTGAACTTGGATGTTAGAGATAAAGTTTTGTTGTAATTATTTTAATTTCGCTTGATGAGTTAGTGTTGGTCGTGTTGTCCTATTAACATGCATGATAGATTAATACGAATATTTATAAATTGGTGATGGTTATTTGCCCTTTTATCTGTTTATAGCAGGGGTTCCCAAACTTTTTTAGCTCGCGGTGCACATAGAGGGTTGGAACTTTTTCGCGACACCCTAGCTATTTGATACCAGGTGAATAATGAAACAATATTATACCTGGTTCCGAACTCCACGAAATCAGAACGCGTGAATCTGGTTTTGTTGCTGCAAAAGAGATCAATGAGACTATCTTCTTCTTTCTGTTGGACATTTTATACATATAAAATCTTGGCTCATTCAATATCAATCCGGAAAATGGTCGACTCTCGCGTCTCACTCTCTGCGACGCACCAGGGCGTCGTCGTGACGCACAGTTTGGGAACCCCTGGTCTATAGGAAGGGGATATGGAAGGCATTTTACGATAATTATAATCACTTGCTAAGCTACTATTTGACCTGGTGCAGAAAAATATTATCATTTTCTTACAGGCAGCGTCTGCCTATCTGATATCTCTAGGAGAGACATCGAACCCATAGTTACACAGTAATATAATAACTTTTGTAGTACCTCTCGGTTCTACTTCTGTTTAAGAGTGAAATTTGAACCTGATTTTTTGTAAAATGCAGCATTTTATCTAAGAAAATAAGTGAATGCACAAATCATAAGAGATAGTCGCCATTGCAGCACATCGGAAACACAGCAACAGTAGATTATAGTGCGGGGTGCATTGAAAAATTTAGTCCCCACCGAGCGTCTCGTACGAGCTCGCAGGAAATTGCGAAAAATGTGCTCAACTCGCGACTAATGGACATGTTTGTGCTCCTCCGTGAGCACGTACCTTCGCCACACGACCTCTGAAATATTTATGGAACTACTAAGAACAAGTTCTGGCCACGCAAACAGAAATAATCGATTTAGGGTCAAAACCAATTCGGACCACAGGACGTTGCTTCGTGTCACGTTGCGACGTCCTGTCGATTTGCGGAAATCAACACTGTACAGTCACGAGCAATCATGTTATTGCTCGTGACTGTACAGTGTTGATTAACAAAATATACACTTAACAAAATTCAAATGCAATTTACCCGTAAAATACTGGTTTCTACTTTAAAGTAAGACCTATTTAGAATTTATTAGCAATTGTTTATTTATACATAATATACAACTATAACAAGATTATTATATTAAAAAAATACCTATATATACATACTATATATAAAAACTAAAATTAAGAGTAAAATATTTACAGAAATAACTAAACTAAAACTAAAATTTAAAGGGCGTCAAAGACCTATTTTGTAATATTATGGCTTCCAAAATAGAAGTCTAATGAAAAGGATTCTAATCATTAAGGTAGCAGAACATCGCTTTTGAATACTGCTTAGTGTATACATACTATTGCTCGTGACTGTATGACTACGTGCAGCGACAAAAATAGCAACTCAGCCGCCATGCAGTGTCGAGTTGCTATTTTTGACGTTAAAACTTATAATTCAATGAACAGAACGGACCTAGTATATTTTGATTTCTATAGATAATACTAGCGACCCGCCCCGGCTCCGCACGGGTGCAATCTTAATAATATTAAAATTGCGACTATAATTTGAGATTTAAACTATCCTATCTCTCAAGTTGGATCGAACTGCACATGGTGTGCGAATTTTATTATAATCGGTTAAGTGGTTTAGGAGTCCATTGAGGACAAACATTGTGACACGAGATTTATATATATTAAGATTATATATATTAAGATTATCACCTGTCTAGGACTAAGAAAAATAAATGACTAAAAATGTGAGCTCTTATACTGTTCACATACCTATAAATAATTTGGATCCCTAAAATTACCACAAGATAATAAGATGAATTGTGATAAAAGTGAAATGATGAGTGGAAACAGTTCATATTATGACTTTTATCACCATTCATATTATGATTCTATAATAAAGTAGCCTTTTTAGTTAAGGTTTGGATTTGGTTTTTTTTGTGATAAACAGTGTATTGTCTCACGATATGACAGTGTCACGAATTTTAACGTTGCATGTTGTAGATTCCATGAATACGACACATCAGCGGTACATGCCATATTACCGCATGTAAGTATTTTGATCTTTGTTAAGCCCATTTCCAAACTTGTCAATTTTAGAACTTGAAATTGTATCTATCTGTTGTTTTTCTTAACGGTATGCTTATTAACATTTAAATTCACAAACACAAACAGCTTGATCAAGAAAAACTACTTGTAAATGATACAAATATTTGTTCCACGCGGGAATCAAACACGCAGCACAGCACACAATCGCTCAGCTACTGAGCCAATGTTACCGACTATTTGATCTATAAAATCAAAACCACTGTCTTAAAGAGCTTTGCAGTAGTTGCCAACATTAAACAAGTGTGAGCTCTAGTCAGCAAAGCGTTGCTCAAAGTTTCCGAGTTGCCTTCTGTTCAGTTTCAGTTCATGTATCGGCAAATATAGAGTTATACACAATAATATGATTATGTTTCGAATGCGTTCATTCAATGTTTTGAAGTTCTGCAGTTTGTGTATGTAACTTTAGTGAGCATACGTTTGCGTTTACTGCTGGTTTACTGTCTTTATAAAAACTGTGTTTAACAGGTGATTCAATACAAATTATGTAGCGAACTCTGCAGATATGTATTTACTAATATTCTTAATACGAAAGTTTAGATAAAGAAATGGATGGATGAATGTTATCAAGATCTAATTGATGATATCAAAATGCCTATATTACCATTAGATTCCTACAAGAAGATGGCTACCTTTTACTTAGGTATAACGTTTAAGTACCAGTTCTGCTCACCCCACACCCGAACCAACCATTGTTCTCAACTTTCTCTCAGAAATCGAAATGCAAAGATTAATTACGAGGACGATCATCGAATCGTTTCCATTCCAGCATTTTTGTTAGAAATGAAATTTCGTATAATTTTCCACTCCGCTTCCTCTGGATTATTCACTTCATTACTGTTTAATTTTGACCCTTTAAAAGGTCGGACGTATACCTACATGTAAAGAAGAGAGGCAGGTAATGGGACACTCATTTTGTTTTTTAATTACGTCCGTACGAGTTCTATCTGAATTGATGGCCTGATTGATAGCACGATGACTTTATCAAGTGTAGCACTTGATGGTTTAATTAACTGCAGGATGGGTTTCGTTATAGGGACCAAAAGTTTCATTAAAGTAGCCTTCATTCATCAGGGATGATACTCTTATCTATTTTCAGCTGCGAGTCTCAAAAGGCCACTTTAGCAATGTCTGTTTGACTGGTTTTAGAGGAATCATTATACGGTCAACAAATACATAGACTTATAGCATGGACTGAACCTTTTTTAGCTAAACGTGAAATTGAATTGATTAATTTCTTATCATTGCTAAAGATATTATCGTCTGTGTCTTACAAGAAAGAGATAGATGTTCTATTTTTTTTTCTGTCTGTCCAGACAGGAAAATAGGGTATTTTAAGCAGCTAATGCTCAGTCCATGGTATAAGTCTATGTTCAGATTTGAAATGTAAAGCTAATGCGCGTAACCTTTTTACAAATATTAGAATAATTCCTAATGATTTTGCTGAGAATTCAGGAAGTTGATAGCTTTTAGGAAAATTGCTTAGACTGTCCGTTTTAGAGCCCCCGGTCTGGGTTGTGAGCCTCACTATAACCTTGCTGTCTAGATAATATTTTTCCACGGGACGTGGCGGTATTTTATCGCTTGCGATAAGAACGCCTGTTGTAACACCCTATAAACTGTTATCGGTTCTTTATATTTATTTAGGGTTTGTATTGAAGAGTGTTTTATTCTATCGTTGTACAGACGCCGTTGTAGGTCAACCTACCCCAATCTGTCAAATTTTACCAATGGAACATAAACCTACCCCAGTATTGTGATAAGGTTGAAAATCTATTAAAGAAAATTTACAGTCTGAGGTAGATTGACGTCTGTACGTTTATTTATTGAAGAGGAAAAGTGGAGTAACCTTTTGCATTTTGTAGTAAAAATAAAGTTGTTTCTCGATACAAATGTTAAACCAAAAGAAAAAATTCCTTTATAGTTTGCAAAGGGATATAAAGAATTCGGGAGGTCTTCACTTTAGTCTTTATGTAAAATAGACACAAAACGCGGATTGCCTAAAGGGTAATATTGAAGTAGGTACGACAGGTTAAGCCCTGTCAAGAGCCCGCCATTACAGGCTGTGGAAACTTCTAGATTTTATTAATGTTTAACTTTTTAAGACCGCGCGGTTTGGTTGGTAAACATTATGATTATGATTCGTGGTATAGTAGTATTGAAAATAAATAAACCGGAGCATTATTTTCAATATTGGCAACCCCTTTTCTGTGTAGGTTCCACGGATACGACTGGCCCTCCTCAATTTCAATTCAGTTTTAGTTTTACGGCTGAAGCAACGGGACTGAAATAAAATAGGTCTCTTTATGTTCCATTAGATTTTATTTCCTTTGTTTATTGTGTATCGTTGCAGGTATAGTGGACTTCTACTTTTTAGTAAATGCAGCAATACACGGATGAATTGGCGCTTTTCTAGCCACGAACCAAAATATTCTTTTGCAGATCAATTAATCGCCGATGAATTATATTTCATCCATCACCTTTAATTATTGAAGTTTTATATTGACAATGTTTATAATTTGTTTTGAGTTTCCGATATTTCGGCACTTACAACAAAATACCACTAATTTCATTCCCATCATGATCACAATTACCTTTTATTTGTCTCAACTATGTATTTGAAAAAGGAAACATCTCTGACTAAAACTCGAGAAGCACGTACAATATACGTAGAAAGTAGAACATAACCACTTTCGTTCTTAAATACAAAATCAGTTTCCCAGAACAACATTCAATATTCACCCCTAACTGTTACCAACGCAACCAGAAAATCACGTTGCAATTTCAAAGCTATTTCCATCGACGGTAAAAAAAGGCTGTATCGGTTGTCTATGATTTGAAAAGCAAAGGGAAAATAATGAGTGTACAGCTGTTCATTCTTCCACAAGTTGCAGGAATCAATTGGAGGGAAGTAAGTTGTGTGGCGCACGGTGAGCGATGAGCTAGCGGTGTGTCAGTGTACCCACTACTTGCACCCGGCAGCCATCTTTCAATTTAATACGTTTGGTGTGTTCTAGAAGTTGCAGTAAAGTATCAATGGTAAGTTTTAGAGTTTTTTTTCTTTTTAAGTGGTTAGAGTGAATCCTACTAATATTATAAAGGCGAAAGTTTGTATGTATGGATGTATGGATGTATGGATGTATGGATGTTTGTTACTCTTTCACGCAAAAACCACTGAACGGATTTGGCTAAAATTTGGTACACAGATAGTTTATAACCTGGATTAACACATAGGATAGTTTTTATCCCGATTTTATGTTCCCGTGGGATAATTTTCGAGTTGTAGCGGGTGAAGCCGCTGGCAACAGCTAGTAAATCAATATTTCTTTGACAGATTTTTGTAGTCTTGTAATTTGTACATACATCTGTATTAGAGTTTTGTGAAAATCAATATTTCTTGAGAAAATAATATAATAATAATAATATTCCACAACTATCACACAGCGCCATCTAGTCCCAAGCTAAGCAGAGCTTGTGTTATGGGTACTAGACAACTGATAAACATACTTATATATGTATTTCTAAATACATACATATTATGGATAAAAAATTAAAAACATGTTGTTTATTTTGTGATGATAATTGGCATAAATTCAAGACTCCAAAATTAATATTCGATCGTTATAAAAGCGATAATCGTCACGTTCCATTAAAGACAAGAAAAGAGACTAAAGGCCCTCCATGCAAGAAGGAATCCATACAGAAGACCGTAATTTGGGCGTCATTTAAAATCAATAGCACATTAAAGGCGTCTTTATTTCGTAAGAAATAAGGATGGCTTTCGTAGTATGACTAATTATTTTGTGCGAAAATGAAGTCTTTTATCAACTAAGAAAAAGCTTCTCATTAATAAATTACCACGTAATTTCCTTCCCAAACTAAGTAATTCAAGCAGAACCTCCAGAGATACAAAATTCTTAGGTCCCAGAGTTAAAAGTGCTCACTCCAGGGGCCATAAACCCAGGTTACTTTCCTGTTTTTACAGCAGTGATAAAGTTTACTCCTCTGGTCTTGTTTGCCCTGCTAATAAATATCTGCCGCTCTGCCGGGTCGGGCGTAAATCTTATTTTATTTGTGACCTACCCACCATATGGAAATTCGAGATAAGCTACTTTACGTAATGTAGGTTTTAATGGCTTTTAAAGGTATTTTTTTAATTGTTTAGGACTTGGTTATGTCTGTTTTGTATAGTTTTAAGGTCATGATTGTTTATTTGAAGTTGCGAAATAATAGCTTCTAGTATATCTGATATAATCCTACTAATGTCAATAAATGTCAAGCCAAAAGGCAGAGGAAAGGCAAACTGTCAAGTTTGCATTTTTGTTATTCAATAGCCAAGTTATCAGCATCAATAAATTGCAAATCTAATTATTTTATCATTTATAGTTTAATAAAATAATGGAGACGTATTTTCCTTATGTAAAATCGATGAATATTGACAAAGATATGACACATAAAAAAAAGAACGGCTCGTGACGTCAGAACTCTGTAAAAATTGTAATAAGTTGTGACGTTTTGACATAAAAGCGTCGTAAATACGACAATTTCGGTTCACAAAAAAAAAAAACGGGTCAAATTTTTTTTTGTTAATCTAACAGTCGGACTATTGATTAATAAGAACATTTCAAACAAATATCCTATTACGGAAAAAGGTGATAGTTTATGAAGTTAAATATAGTATGTGAAAAACCTCTCTAAAGCGTAAACCTCTCTAAATCAAAAATATAAGCTATCAGTTCAATCCCTTTTCTATTCAGTCAAAACCACAACACTTCTCATAATCCGGGACACGCGAAATCCATAAATAAAAGGAGTAACAAAAAACCCTGTCTCCATTTATTTTTGTCTAAAAATATCATTACGAAGGACGGCCTCTTCCCGCCGCTGATTTTATTCGGAGAGCACTTTAGGTCAAATTGAAACCATTACAGGAAAACGTGTTAGTTGAGGGACGCTGATCGACTGATGGACTTGGCCTTAAGATATCGACGGGTTTTGGGTTTATATTTTATTGGGATGTTGTAGGTTCGCCACAAAATTATATCCCCACGAAAAAAGTTTTGATCCTGTTCTCCTAGTTCTTTGTGTTCAGATTCCACATTGTGTCCTCGTTCTCGGTAGTTTGTGCTGGATTTTAATATTTAATTGTTCTGCTACCCGTTCAGAAAAAAGAAACGGGGCGAAATTACAATAATAAAAAAAAAACCAATAATCTTTGGCTAATTTAAACATACTTGTTTTCGTGGGGAAATATTTTTGTGGCGAACTTACAATAACCCATTTTTATAGAGGTTTATGCTTCGTGAACGAAGCGAAAAGAATATCTACGTTGACTGATTTTGAGTGGAGATGAATTTGAAATAGGATGTTTATTTATCTATATGGCTATAATAATCTTTTTGATAAAGTCCGAAAGGAAAATGGTATGTGTATAAAAGCTTTTTCTTTTAAAAAAAATTTGAAAATTTCCACTACCCAGTAATTTGGTGGTCGCGGGACTTATCGCATTATCGTGACACTGGAACATAAAGGGCTATTGAAGGACACTGTGGATTTTAGTCAGTTCGTACTGACTCTGACAGTCCCTCCCACCCTGCCCTGGGTGAGAACTCATTTGATGATTTTACCACGATAAAAAAATACCAGTAATTGGGTAATTCGATACCTCTTGGAAAGAGTGGTTATTTGACTTCCAAGCTTTTAATGTTAGGAGTCACTTTTTATTGCGAAGGTATTAGTTCTGAAATCGCTGAATTATTATTACCACGTTTTTAAAAATTATTTTTATTTGGTAAACCAATAATTGAATACACAGATACAAACACATAATATAATAATAAGAACATTAGATCCGTTACTTAAAACGCCGATGATAAACATTTGGTTATCAGTTTAAAATATAAACAATTTGATTAATATTAAACAGTTACTTACCTGTTTTAGTGAAATAACGTAAAATAAAAGAGACCAGTCTTCTTTCATCAAAGAAAACATTCTTTTTCTCAACCCGTTAAAAAGTAGCTACTTGTCTATGCTTCAGCAACATTTTATTGCATCTTTTCATAGACTACTGTAAAAACCTTATTATCTTTCAAATGCGGAAACATTTGCTCGAGAAGAAACAACTCGCGGAAATTCAATGTGCTCTAATAGCTAGTAAATAAGACTGTATTTACTTTGTTCGGTAATTTCTATGTTGAGGAATATGTTATTGAAGTGTATGGTTGGTACTTATTTAATAATAATAATACTTGATGATCAAATAAGTTTCATCATCATCATTTCAGCCTATTGCAGTCCACTGCTGGACAAAGGCCTCCCCCGAGGAGTGCCACAGCGCACGATCTCCCGCTTTTTTCATCCAGGCACTGCTGACTACCTTCTTCAGATTCCAGGTCTATCTTGCCGCGGGACGTCCCACAACTCGTTTACCTAAACGCTCTAGGCGCGGTCTGTGTAGGTTTAAATATCTTTATTCAAAACGTAAAAAAATAATTTGTTCTGACTTTGCTACATAATTTATAACGTAAATGTATTCAATACTATTTAAATTATAAGTACCGTTAATTAATGATGGTGGTCTAGAAATAACAGCCCGATAAACGAGTTATGGATCGTGGGTTAGAACCTAGCCAGGCGCATAAATTTGTGTAATTTATTCCAAAATACTGCTTTCTAAAACAGTGAAGGAAAACATCGTGAAGGAACTGGCATGTCCTAGAACCCGAAATTCTAAGACATGTGACATCTAACAACACGCACTGGGCCCGCGTGAGGAGCCCAGTGCCTCTTACAGAGAGGAGGCATGTGTCCCAGCAGTGGGAACATTTAAGGCTGAAATGATTTTGCTATGTATAGTTTATATTTATACAGATAAATTCATTCAACGTTAGTCACTGTCGGCAGTTTAATAATAACAAAAGAATTGCCGTTTTCATATCTTGTTACAAAAACAAAATAACAAAGATGATATAAAAGTAAACACAGTTGATGCGGGCTTCATTACAGATGCTGCAGTTTATTTATATTTACCATCAACCATTGTAAACAGGGCATAAGGAATATTTTATATCTGCCGACAGGCGTATGTAGCACAGTGCAGTTTCGAGTTCACTCAGCCGTAGCATGTTGTAGCTCCGTAGCCGTCGTAGCGTCGTAGCGTCGTAGCACCGTAGCGCCGTAGCGTCGTAGCACGTGCTACGAAATGTATATTTTATCAAAATTCACTTAAGAGGATCGTCTACCGAGCGTTCGTCCATACTAAAAGAGAAAAGTTTTTCCTACCCCTAAATGGTATCCTATCTCAATGATTTTTTAGAATGCTTCCTACACAGTAAAAAACTAGGTTTATAGGTTTTCTTTTTTTTTTATTTATAATAGTTTGAAAGTTACAGGCGCCTAAGAGTAACTTTTGAAAAAAAGAAAACCTATAAACCTAGTTTTTTACTGTGTCAGAAGCATTCTAAAAAATCATTGAGATAGGATAACATTTAGGGGTAGGAAAACGTTTTCTCTTTTAGTATGGACGAGCGCTCGGTAGATGATCCTCTTAAACTAGAAAGTTTTAATTTTTCTTTTGAGGGATGAAAGTGAGACTACTTTATGTGTCAGTCGTATGAATAGACGTCTGACAGATAACGCTACGATGGACGGTTTGTTTATAATATCGAAGGCTTCGGAATAAAAGAAAATGAAGCAACAAACATTTTAAAGACGCGTATGCTCTTGAAAATGAGGCGGATTGTAGCAGGTGGCGTTATATAGGGTGACTGGCAATAAGTGTACGATACATACAACACACGTGATTGTGCTCATGATAACAAACAATTTTTAGCAAAGCCGAAATCGTGATTTTTTTTTCACGATTTCGGCCATGCTCCCAATCACGTGTTTAAGTATCGTACACTAATTGCCAGTCACCCCATAAAGTTCCTACTTACCTCTAGTGGGTAAAAGTCGTGAGTTTATTTTTTGTATTCATGTTTTTTAATATGCTATGTATTACAGAACCCATTGTGCTGCGACACCATACCAGGGAAATCATATCAGTGTGATAATACAACGTACCGACAATGCCCCATAAGAAATGCGCTACAGAGAAGCCCTTCTCGTAGCACCGTAGCAGCGTAGAGCTTGTAGCACATACTACGAAATGTATAAGTAAAACTGCAACTAAAAAGTTTTATTTTTTATGGAATAAATACACAGTTTACAAGAGTAGAAACACTTGTTTGCACGTAACAAAAGTACAAGTCGAAGAAATTTACATAATAAAATCGTGGAAAAATAAGATTTCGTGCAAACTTTCACGCAATGTTTGAACTTTTTGAAAAACAAATCAGGCGCGAGTTGCTTCTTTTTATCATATTTTTAACATATTTTAGCTTTTACAAATAACTTGAAGTCAGTTCCCAAAGATTATTGTGTTTGTTTGCTTGCGTGTGAACTTTGTGTTTTTTGTTTGGTTGAACTTTGACAGTTTTAGTTTCCTTTTATTAAATACAAGCTGTTGCCAGCGGCTTCACCCTCTACAACTCGAAAATTATCCCACAGGAACAAAAAATCGGGATAAAAACTATCCTATGTGTTAATCCAGGTTGTAAACTATCTGTGTGCCAAATCCGTTCAGTGGTTTTCGCGTGAAAGAGTAACAAACATACCTACATACACATACACATACATACATCCTCACAAACTTTCGCATTTATAATATTAGTAGAACTTGTTGGCTGTCCCGGCTTCGCACGGGTGGTCATGATACGCAGCCAAGGATGAATGTAGCTTGTGTCTAATGTAAACATTTTTTTTTAAACGGAGCCCTTATTTTAGAGTTTATCCATTACAAATACATACACACACACACACATAAAAATATAAATCGTTCTTCTTTATAATATTAGTGTAGACTAGCTGTTGCCAGCTTGTTCTCCCACGTGATACTCAAAAGCTATCGAAATAGCTGGATAAAAGATATCTTATGTGATAATCTATTTAATAAAATATCTGTATACCAAATTTCCAAATTTTAAAGAACAGTGGTGGCCCAGTGGTATCGGCCCCGACATACGAGTTGTAAGTCGTGAGTGCCCAGTACCCAGCCAGGCGCATTGCTTTGTGTAATTTATTTCATCACCACTGTTCTCAAAACCGTGAAGGAAAACATCGTGAGGAAACCGGCATGTCCTAGAACTATCAAATTCGAAGACATGTGACATCTACCAATCCGCACTGGGCCCGCGTGGTGGATTATGGCTCACTCCCTCTCACAGAGAGGAGGCATGTGTCCCAGCAGTGGGAACATTATAGGCTGATGACGACGATACCAAATTTCATTAATACCCGTTGAGTAGTTTTTACGTGAAAGAGTAATAAACAATTAAACATCCATTCATCATCACGAAGATGATTAGTGAGAAGTTAATTTTTTTATCTGCTTTGTAAAGAACTCATTTCTAGCAAGTAAATAGTAGGAATTAAGCCGGAAACACATTATTAACACCCGACGCCACCCGATGAAACGTGTTGCGTGTTGGGTCAAATCAAATGTATTGTTTTCTATGACCAGAATCACACTATGAACACCCGACGCGACGACACGCGCTCACTGCACATCGGGTGTCGACACGTTGCGTCGCGTGGCGTGTTAAATAAAGTGTTTCCGACTTTAATCTCTTTAACAAGCTTTATTCATTAATTATTATTACAGCAAGAGTATAAAAGATTTCGTATTATTTTATGAATTTACTCAACTTTATTAAAAAAAGTTGCGCACGGGTTAACAGAAACGCTACAAAAACGTAACAAGTTAAATTTAATTTAGTAACTTTTCTGCACGATATTAAGCAGTTTGTTTTACTGAAAAATCTCCGGGGTAAGGTTTTGACAAGATTTTTTAAAGTCAATAAAGTAACTAAAATATTCTCTCCTTAAACTGTTATAAAGAGAAAAGTAAGTAAGAATAATATAATTTATTTATCAAATGTGGTTTAAAATTTTAAGCACAGGACATATTCCATAATAAAAACGGCATAAGAATTTAGCTAACATTGACAAAAGTATTAACATAAAAAATAACGTAATAGCACCATAAATGTATCATTACAGCTGTAACGTGATAGCATTTTACCTACGTGTTAAGCATTTACATGGTAACTATGAAAAACTTTTATAAAGCACAAAATTAAATTACTTGTTTTAATTAGGTCTACAAGTTAGTGCAAAACAGGTGCTTGCATCAGTCCATAATCATTATTTTCTTTTTTAACAAACTTCAACAAAAAGGAAGAAGTCTGCGGCAAAAGGCAATGAAATAAAAAAAATACACTTTTTTGTGAAATTTGTTTTCTTTATTATATGAGGATGACGTAAACATGATACGTAATTTAGACTTCAATAAAGGCTAAAATATCAGGGCTGCGTTTAAATCCTTTATCCAGTTTAAATTTATACTGACTAAATGTCAAACATCCCGTTTAAGTACACCGAGAGGTGAAAAATGTGACCAATTAAAATTTAATCTGCCCCGTTTACGGTCGTCCGCTGGTCTATGTTTTTACTGAAAGGAATAAATTTTTGCGACCTTTTTACCACGCAAAATTTTATCCTGCTGTCAGATTGACATTAAGTTTTGTTGTTTTGCTCGATTCTTGCCGTAAAAACGAATATTATTTTTATTTTAGAGAGTGAATATTATTTTTGGATTATGGATTTTTATTACACCGGCAAATTGATTATTTGTTCAATAAACTGAGCTGTCAATTGAATTTGACAGCTAACATTGACAAAAAGATATGACTCCGTTCAGCGAACCCTCGCTAGTTTAATTTTTTTCCGGCGAAACATCGCTGGAAGATTTAAACGCACCCCAGGTTTAGGAAACTTGGTTAGGCGAGCAGGAGCAGAAGATCATGGTGAATATCTTAAAGGGTCTCAGGGTAGAGATTAGAAGTGCGGCACAAAATGCAGGTGGTCTATACTCAATATAATATTTATGGAAATGCTGTCGCAGTGGCCTAGCGATCGAATACTGCGTTGCGTTATTCCCGCACGGAGCAAACATTCGTAAGACCTTCAAATAGTTGTTCAGGGTCTGGCTGTTTGTGAGAGTGAATTTAAATGTTTGTAAATGCACTAATGACACAGGAAAAAATCTTAAAGACAACGATAAAATAAATGGGTTTAAGACTCAATGATGTACCTAAAGGTAGGTAAGGTCTGATTTAAACTCAATAATAATAAGTAGTTGAACGAAGTCCCCAGTTTAAAAAGGCACCCTGTATATGATAGTAGTTCACCAAAACACACACTTAAGTAAGGTTATATAATAAATAACAAAGTGATACGAACTTAGGCTGTAAGAGCTGCAATAAGTAGGTTTTCTTGCGTGTGTGTAGGGTTGACAACAACTTGATGGCATTTTAATTAGTAGGTATAAATAATTAAACTAAAGTAATAGTTATTAGTATATCCAATTATGTTTGTGTTATATCTTTTTTGGGGTGTAAAAATCATCAGATCATTCTTCCCGCCCAGGTCAGGACAGAACGGACTGTCAGTCTCTTACTGAGTAAAACTACCTTTATTCCTTCAATGCCCTTTGTATTCCAGGTTTCCAGGGCAAATCAGTCACCTTCTTGGGTCATGTTCCAATTCACCGGGTACTTACTCACTGTATCCAGATTTTGCTTGGAAGGATTCAGCTTGTTCATCGGAGCTACAAGAGACACACTTATTTCAATACGATGCAAAATATTGCCTTTATTTTAAACTCAAATCATGCTTGTTCTGTAAGCCTATTACAAAATAATTGAAATTTTAAGTTAAATGTGACAGATTTCATTTTGAACTTATCCCTTATAATAGTTTTAAATGATTTCCTTGACTAATTATAATATATTTCTTTAAAGCAATTGGAAGCGTTCACTTGTATTGTCTTTGTTATATTATGTAAAATTGCATGTTATTATGTAGCCTCTGTTGGAGATCTACCCATTACTCGCCGTTTGCATGAACAAACCGTGTACATTATTAAATGTAAAGGGCTTTTGATGAAACACGGTAGATCTTAGTCAGTACGAATCTGTAGTCCTTTCCGCCGCACCTACGTTGGGAGGACTCCTTTGATGATTTCGATAAAAAAAAGGATATTCTCATCCAGATGAGATCTAAAAATTTAAGAATTATTTGTTGATAAGAATCAGCCCTAGCTGTTTCTTAGCGAGTGGTAAAGAGAGCCGGTTGCCAAAACCGCGACTCCACCGCCATGTCTAGGGATTAAACATTTGGGACGATAGCTTCTCTATTGTGAAAACTGTCGGTGTGTAGACTATTGTTAACGGTTTTTCAAATGTGAATTACAGTATTGTTCAGCTAATTCCATCAGATTTAGTTGAGATTCTTTGGAGAAAGTGATGCTGTTGAGTGTTAAACTGAGATGTTACACCGTGACTTTTTAGTCGTCTTACAAAAGTGGTCCACTTAATGTATCCGACCTAAAATATCTCTAGGCGAGTTTTTTTATTCAATCGTTACTAATATTTTTTTTTATTTATAGATTAGTTTTTTTTTTTTTTAGTTCACATTAGAAATATGAAACACCCTGTTAAAATGTTTACGTATTAAGCTGTAGAGTATACCTACTCAGCGCAATAGTCGGGCAGATCATTCCATCTCAATTTTCTATGAGACAAGGGTGTTTCTAACTACACCTTGCGTCATAATAACGAATTAAATTAAAAAAAAAAAAAAAAATTCAAATCTCTTAGATTCCTATTTTTTTATTATAAACGTGAACTAGTCATTGGATACATGAACTGGGCTGCCGTTGTAAGACGACTAAAAAGTCGCGGTGTATACATTAGGTATTTTATAGCGGTGGAGCAAAAATAACAAAAAAAAATTGCCAGCCTAGCACATTTTTTATGAAGAAAGTAAAACTTTCTGCAACATTATTTATCGAAACGTGAAGTTAAAATTACAAGAAAAATTTTCGTCGTTATATTATCATTAACAACTTTTATATTAACCTACATTACACATCTCGTGTAGCTTAGTCTGTAAGTTAGGTAGGCTAAGCATTATTCCTGCCACAGTTGTAAAATTGACAAAGTAAGGCAAATACTCGTGTTGCGTTCGTCATGCGGTGCGCGCGCGCGGCAACATGTCACCAGCGTTGCCAGACATCCTTTCTCGATGCTACTTGAAAGAAAACTGAGACCTTTTGTAGCGTGACTGACTATTGCATGAAGCAGCGTGGACATAACAAATAATATGCAAAATACGCCTATCTGCATTTGTAGGTTACATGCATCCTACGAAAGACGACTGTGTGGACAGTAGGCCTAAGTGTCTATCTTGATTTCAAGGAGCTGCCAGAAAACTGACGGGGTCCGTAAAAGGCCTAACCCCTGCCGAGGTTGTGGGACTGTCTTCAAAGCGCACCGCGGCCCTGTAATGCAAAGGACAAGTGAAGAAACAGAGTGGTTTAAGTGAGTAAGAGTCTGACAGTCCCACCATTCAACCCAGGGCGGGAGGATTCATTTGATGATCTATGCAAATACTTGGGAATAAAGAATAAAACAAATCTATCTGAATAACTGATCGACAGACACACAAACGAGACCCAAACAATGTGGGTCGTGATTTGACGAACTCAAGAAAACAAACATTTCTTAGAAAATCATGTTTTTTTTTACAAATTGCGCCTGAGAAATTGATGTAAACAGGGTTTGTTTATGCTAACGAAGTAGCAAAATAATGAAAATTGAACAAAAACAGTTGACGATTCTACTGAAAACTAATTTAATGCGAAAGTACCAACACGCATTGGGCCCGCGTGGCTTACAGCCCACTCCCACTCACATTGAGGAGGCCTGTGTTCCAGCAGTGGGAACAGGCTGATTGTTATATCTTGGAAACTAAGAGACCTGTGTTTTGTTTTTTTACGGATTCGTATAGAGGAGGCTCGGAAAAGTAAAAAACATTTTTCAAAGTTCCCCCCCCTTGCCCCCCTTCTCCCCCCTTTAGGCGGATCTCGGAAGTTAACAGACTTGCAACATTTTTTTTTTCAGATTCATATCAAGGGGCCCAGAGTTGGTCAAAATCGTTTTTCAAAACTCCCCCCTCTCCCCCTCTTCACCCCTCCCCCCATCGTATCTCGGAAACTAAGAGACCCGTGTTTTGTTTTTTTACGGATTCGTATAGAGGAGGCTCGGAAAAGTAAAAACCATTTTTCAAAGTTCCTCCCCCCTTGCCCCCCTTCTCCCCCCTTTAGGCGGATCTCGGAAGTTAACAGACTTGGAACATTTATTTTTTCAGAATCATATCAAGGGGCCCAGTGTTGGTCAAAATCATTTTTCAAAACTCCACCCTTCCCCCTCTTGACCCCTCCCCCCGTCGTATCTCGGAAAAAGTAGGTACCTAGCAGTAAAGCGAAGCGAAGCGTAGCGTAGGGATAAGGTCACGATAGCTATCCGGTGGTAGGTAGGTCCTGAGTGGAGCGTAACTCGGGGGTGACGACAAGCAAACTTACAAGTAACTCTCATGAGTAGGGCAAAAGTATCAAGCCTCCCCTTTTTGGTCTCCCCCCCCCCCTCCTCGCAATCGTATCTCAGAAACTAAGAGACCCGTGTTCTGTTTTTTTACGGATTCGTATAGAGGAGGCTCGAAAAAGAAAAATCCAATTTATGCAAAGTTCCCCCTCTTACCCCCGTCTCCCCCCCCCTTTCAGGCGGATCTCAGAAGAGACTTCAAAATAATTTTTCAAAACTCCCCCCTCTCCCCCTCTTCACCCCTCCACCCATCGTATCTCGGAAAAATTATGTAGCGGTAAAGCGAAGCGTAGGGATGAGGACACGATAGCTTTCCGGTGGTAGGTAGGTCCTGAGTGGAGCGAACCTGTGAGACCGAGTGGAGCGAAGGGGGGGGAGGTGGCGAGCGAAGCGACCCGGCGACCCCCGTAGCGTAACGAAGGTTGAGTGGGTGAAGCGTAACTCGGGGGTGACGACAAGCAAACTTACAAGTTACTCTCATGAGTAGCGCAAAAGTACCAAGCCTCCCCTTTTTGGGCCTCTCCCCCCCCCCCCCCCGCAATCGTATCTCAGAAACTAAGAGACCCGTGTTCTGTTTTTTTACGGATTCGTATAGAGGAGGCTCGGCAAAGAAAAAAACATTTTTCAAAGTCCCCCCCCCCCTTGCCCCCCTTCTACCCATTTGGGCGGATCTCGGAAGTTAACAGACTTGCAACATTTTTTTTTTCAGATTCATATCAAGGGGCCCAGAGTTAGTCAAAATCATTTTTCAAAACTCCCCCCTCTCCCCCGCTTCACCCCTCCACCCATCGTATCTCGGAAAAATTATGTAGGGGTAAAGCGAAGCGTAGGGATGAGGACACGATAGCTCTCCGGTGGTAGGTAGGTCCAGAGTGGAAAGAACCTGCGAGACCGAGTGGAGCGAAGGGGGAGGTGGCGAGCGAAGCGAGCCGGCGACCCCCGTAGCGTAACGAAGGTTGAGTGGGTGAAGCGTAACTCAGGGGTGACGACAAGCAAACTTAGAAGTAACTCTCATGAGTAGGGCAAAAGTACCAAGCCTCCCCTTTTTGGCCTCAGCCCCCCTCCCAATCGTATCAAAAAACCTAAGAGACCCGGAGTGTTCGGTTTTTCGGATACGTATAGAAGAGGCTCGGAAAGGAAAAAAACATTTTTTTCAAAGTTCCCACTCTTGCCCCCTTTTCCCCCTTTTAGGCGGATTTCAGAAGGGACATGGAACATATTTTTTTTTTCAGATTCGTATCAAGGGGCCCAGAGTATGTCAAAATCATTTCTCAAAACTCACCCTACTCCCCCCCTTCACCCCTCCCCCCATCGTATCTCGGAATCCAAGATGGCCTCTGCGATAATTTTCGAATTGTTCATCATGGGAGTCGTTTTCATGGTTTTCGAGGGTGCTAAAACCGATGGCGAGGACAAAATGAGAATCCAAGATGGCGACTGCTATAATTTTCGAATTGTTCATCAATTTCATCATGGGAGTCGTTTTCATGCTTTTCGAGGATGCTAAAGCCGATAGTGACGTCAAAATCAAAATCCAAGATGGCGGCTGCGATAATTTTCGAAATGTTCATCATGGGAGTCGTTTTCGAGGATGCTAAAGCCGATAGTGACGTCAAAATCAAAATCCAAGATGGCGACTGCTATTATTTTCGAATTGTTCATCAATTTCATCATGGGAGTCGTTTTCAGCGTTTTCGAGGATGCTAAAGCCAATAGTGAGGTCAAAATCAAAATCCAAGATGGCGACTGCAAAAATTCAAAGTTTTCATCATGGATGTCGTTCTCATGGTTTTCGAGGATGCTAGAGCCGATAGTGAGGTCAAAATCAAAATCCAAGATGGCGGCTGCGATAATTTTCGAATTGTTCATCATGGGAGTCGTTTTCATGGTTCTCGAGGATGCTAAATCCGATAGTGAGGTCGAATTCAAAATCCAAGATGGCGGTTGCGATAATTTTCGAAATGTTTATCATGGGAGTCGTTTTCATGGTTTCCGAGGATGCTAAAGCCGAAAGTGAGGTCAAAATCCAAGATGGCGGCTGCTATAATTTTCGAATTGTTCATCATGGGAGTCGTTTTCATGGTTTTCAAGGATGCTAAAGCCGATAGTGAGGTCAAAATCAAAATCCAAGATGGCGGCTGCGATAATTTTCGAAATGTTCATCATGGGAGTCGTTTTCATGGTTTTCAAGGTTGCTTAAGCCGATAGTGAGGTCAAAATCAAAATCCAAGATGGCGGCACAATAATTTTCGAATTGTTCATCATGGGAGTCGTTTTCATGGTATTCGAGGTTGCTAAAACCGATGGCGAGGTCAAAACGAGAATCAGAGATGGCGGCTGCTATAATTTTCGAATTGTTCATCAATTTCATCATGGGAGTCGTTTTCATGATTTTCGAGGGTGCTAAAGCCAATAGTGAGGTCAAAATCTAAATCCAAGATGGCGGCTGCGATATTTTTCGAAATGTTCGTCATGGGAGTCGTTTTCATGGTTTTCGAGGATGCTAAAGCCGATAGTAAGGTTAAAATCAACATCCAAGATGGCAGGTGCGATAATTAAGGAATTGTTCATCTTGGGAGTCGTTTTCATGGTTTTCGAAGATGCTAAAGCCGATAGTGAGTTCTAAATCAAAATCCAAGATGGCGATGGCGGCTGCGATAATTTTTGAATTGTTCATCATGGGAGTCGTTTTCATTGTATTCGAGGTTGCTAAAACCGATGGCGAGGTCAAAACGAGAATCAGAGATGGCGGCTGCTATAATTTTCGAATTGTTCATCAGTTTCATCATGGGAGTCGTTTTCATGGTTTTCGAGGATGCTAAAGCCGATAGTGACGTCAAAATCAAAATCCAAGATGGCGACTGCTATAATTTTCGAATTGTTCATCAATTTCATCATGGAAGTCGTTTTCATGGTTTTCGAGGATGCTAAAGCCGAGAGTGACGTCAAAATCAAAATCCAAGATGGCGGCTGCGATAATTTTCGAAATGTTCATCATAGGAGTCGTTTTCATGGTTTTCGAGGATGCTAAAGCCGATAGTGAGGTCAAAATCAAAATCGAAGATGTCAAATGCGATAATTTTGAAATTGTTCATCATGGGAGTCGTTTTCGAGGATGCTAAAGCCGATAGTGACGTCAAAATCAAAATCTAAGATGGCGGCTGCGATCATCTCGAATTGTACATAATGGGAGTCGTTTTCATGGTTTTCGAGGATGCCAAAGTCGATAATGAGGTCAAAATCAAAATCCAAGATGGCGGCTGCGATAATTTTCGAAATGTTTATCATGGGAGTAGTTTTCATGGTTTTCGAGGATGCTAAAGCCGATAGTGAGGTCAAAATCAAAACCCAAGATGGCGGCTTTGATAATTTTCGAATTTTTCATCATGGCAGTCGTTTTCATGGTTTTCGAGGATGCTGAAGCCGGTAGTGAGGTCGAAATCTAAATCCAAGATGGCGGCTGCGACATTTATCAAAATGTACATCATGGGAGTCGTTTTCATGGTTTTCGAGGATGCCAAAGTTGATAGTGAGGTCAAAATCTAAATTCAAGATGTCGGCTGCGATAATTTTTGAAATGTTTATCATGGGAGTCGTTTTCATGGTTTTCGAAGATGCTAAAGCCGATAGTGAAGTCAAAATGAAAATCCAAGATGGCGACTGCAAAAAATTTCAAAGTTTTCATCATGGATGTCGTTTTCATGGTTTACGAAGTTTCTAAAACCGATGGCAACGTCAAAATGAGCATCCAAGATGGCGGCTGCGATAATTTTTGAATTGTTCATCATGGGAGTCGTTTTCATTGTATTCGAGGTTGCTAAAACCGATGGCGAGGTCAAAACGAGAATCAGAGATGGCGGCTGCTATAATTTTCGAATTGTTCATCAATTTCATCATGGGAGTCGTTTTCATGATTTTCGGGGGCGCTAAAGCCAATAGTGAGGTCAAAATCTAAATTCAAGATGGCGGCTGCGATAATTTTTGAAATGTTTATCATGGGAGTCGTTTTCATGGTTTTCGAAGATGCTAAAGCCGATAGTGAAGTCAAAATGAAAATCCAAGATGGCGACTGCAAAAAATTTCAAAGTTTTCATCATGGATGTCGTTTTCATGGTTTACGAAGTTTCTAAAACCGATGGCAACGTCAAAATGAGCATCCAAGATGGCGGCTGCGATAATTTTCGAATTGTTTATCAATTTCATGATCGAGGATGCTAAATCCGATAGTGAGGTCAAAATCAAAATCCAAGATGGCGGCTGCGATATTTTTCGAAATGTACATCATGGGAGTCGTTTTCATGGTTTTCGAAGATGCCAAAGTCGATAGTGAGGTTAAAATCAAAATCTAAGATGGCGGCTGCGATCATCTCGAATTGTACATAATGGGAGTCGTTTTCATGGTTTTCGAGGATGCCAAAGTCGATAATGAGGTCAAAATCAAAATCCAAGATGGCGGCTGCGATAATTTTCGAAATGTTTATCATGGGAGTAGTTTTCATGGTTTTCGAGGATGCTAAAGCCGATAGTGAGGTCAAAATCAAAACCCAAGATGGCGGCTTTGATAATTTTCGAATTTTTCATCATGGCAGTCGTTTTCATGGTTTTCGAGGATGCTGAAGCCGGTAGTGAGGTCGAAATCTAAATCCAAGATGGCGGCTGCGATATTTATCAAAATGTACATCATGGGAGTCGTTTTCATGGTTTTCGAGGATGCCAAAGTTGATAGTGAGGTCAAAATCTAAATTCAAGATGGCGGCTGCGATAATTTTTGAAATGTTTATCATGGGAGTCGTTTTCATGGTTTTCGAAGATGCTAAAGCCGATAGTGAAGTCAAAATGAAAATCCAAGATGGCGACTGCAAAAAATTTCAAAGTTTTCATCATGGATGTCGTTTTCATGGTTTACGAAGTTTCTAAAACCGATGGCAACGTCAAAATGAGCATCCAAGATGGCGGCTGCGATAATTTTCGAATTGTTTATCAATTTCATGATCGAGGATGCTAAATCCGATAGTGAGGTCAAAATCAAAATCCAAGATGGCGGCTGCGATATTTTTCGAAATGTACATCATGGGAGTCGTTTTCATGGTTTTCGAAGATGCCAAAGTCGATAGTGAGGTTAAAATCAAAATCTAAGATGGCGGCTGCGATCATCTCGAATTGTACATAATGGGAGTCGTTTTCGTGGTTTTCGAGGATGCTAAAGCCGATAGTAAGGTTAAAATCAACATCCAAGATGGCAGGTGCGATAATTAAGGAATTGTTCATCTTGGGAGTCGTTTTCATGGTTTTCGAAGATGCTAAAGCCGATAGTGAGTTCTAAATCAAAATCCAAGATGGCGACTGCAAAAAATTTCAAAGTTTTCATCATGGATGTCGTTTTCATGGTTTTCGAGGTTTCTAAAACCGATGGCAACGTCAAAATGAGCATCCAAGATGGCGGCTGCGATAATTTTTGAATTGTTCATCATGGGAGTCGTTTTCATTGTATTCGAGGTTGCTAAAACCGATGGCGAGGTCAAAACGAGAATCAGAGATGGCGGCTGCTATAATTTTCGAATTGTTCATCAATTTCATCATGGGAGTCGTTTTCATGATTTTCGAGGGCGCTAAAGCCAATAGTGAGGTCAAAATCTAAATTCAAGATGGCGGCTGCGATAATTTTTGAAATGTTTATCATGGGAGTCGTTTTCATGGTTTTCGAAGATGCTAAAGCCGATAGTGAAGTCAAAATGAAAATCCAAGATGGCGACTGCAAAAAATTTCAAAGTTTTCATCATGGATGTCGTTTTCATGGTTTACGAAGTTTCTAAAACCGATGGCAACGTCAAAATGAGCGTCCAAGATGGCGGCTGCGATAATTTTCGAATTGTTTATCAATTTCATGATCGAGGATGCTAAATCCGATAGTGAGGTCAAAATCAAAATCCAAGATGGCGGCTGCGATATTTTTCGAAATGTACATCATGGGAGTCGTTTTCATGGTTTTCGAAGATGCCAAAGTCGATAGTGAGGTTAAAATCAAAATCTAAGATGGCGGCTGCGATCATCTCGAATTGTACATAATGGGAGTCGTTTTCATGGTTTTCGAGGATGCCAAAGTCGATAATGAGGTCAAAATCAAAATCCAAGATGGCGGCTGCGATAATTTTCGAAATGTTTATCATGGGAGTAGTTTTCATGGTTTTCGAGGATGCTAAAACCGATAGTGAAGTCAAAATCAAAACCCAAGATGGCGGCTTTGATAATTTTCGAATTTTTCATCATGGCAGTCGTTTTCATGGTTTTCGAGGATGCTGAAGCCGGTAGTGAGGTCGAAATCTAAATCCAAGATGGCGGCTGCGATATTTATCAAAATGTACATCATGGGAGTCGTTTTCATGGTTTTCGAGGATGCCAAAGTTGATAGTGAGGTCAAAATCTAAATTCAAGATGGCGGCTGCGATAATTTTTGAAAAGTTTATCATGGGAGTCGTTTTCATGGTTTTCGAAGATGCTAAAGCCGATAGTGAAGTCAAAATGAAAATCCAAGATGGCGACTGCAAAAAATTTCAAAGTTTTCATCATGGATGTCGTTTTCATGGTTTACGAAGTTTCTAAAACCGATGGCAACGTCAAAATGAGCATCCAAGATGGCGGCTGCGATAATTTTCGAATTGTTTATCAATTTCATGATCGAGGATGTTAAATCCGATAGTGAGGTCAAAATCAAAATCCAAGATGGCGGCTGCGATATTTTTCGAAATGTACATCATGGGAGTCGTTTTCATGGTTTTCGAAGATGCCAAAGTCGATAGTGAGGTTAAAATCAAAATCTAAGATGGCGGCTGCGATCATCTCGAATTGTACATAATGGGAGTCGTTTTCATGGTTTTCGAGGATGCCAAAGTCGATAATGAGGTCAAAATCAAAATCCAAGATGGCGGCTGCGATAATTTTCGAAATGTTTATCATGGGAGTAGTTTTCATGGTTTTCGAGGATGCTAAAGCCGATAGTGAGGTCAAAATCAAAACCCAAGATGGCGGCTGCGATAATTTTCGAATTTTTCATCATGGCAGTCGTTTTCATGGTTTTCGAGGATGCAGAAGCCGGTAGTGAGGTCGAAATCTAAATCCAAGATGGCGGCTGCGATATTTATCAAAATGTACATCATGGGAGTCGTTTTCATGGTTTTCGAGGATGCCAAAGTTGATAGTGAGGTCAAAATCAAAATCCAAGATGGCGGCTACGATAATTTTCGAAATGCTTATCATGGGAGTCGTTTTCATGGTTTTCGAAGATGCTAAAGCCGATAGTGAAGTCAAAATCAAAATCCAAGATGGCGACTGTAAAAAAATTCAAAGTTTTCATCATGGATGTCGTTTTCATGGTTTTCGAAGTTTCTAAAACCGATGGCAACGTCAAAATGAGCATCCAAGATGGCGGCTGCGATAATTTTCGAATTGTTTATCAATTTCATGATCGAGGATGCTAAATCCGATAGTGAGGTCAAAATCAAAATCCAAGATGGCGGCTGCGATATTTTTCGAAATGTACATCATGGGAGTCGTTTTCATGGTTTTCGAGGATGCCAAAGTCGATAGTGAGGTCAAAATCAAAATCCAAGATGGCGGCTGCGATCATTTTCGAATTGTACATAATGGGAGTCGTTTTCATGGTTTTCGAGGATGCCAAAGTCGATAGTGAGGTCAAAATCAAAATCCAAGATGGCGGCTGCGATATTTTCGAAATGTTTATCATGGGAGTCGTTTTCATGGTTTTCGAGGATGCTAAAGCCGATAGTGAGGTCAAAATCAAAATCCAAGATGGCGACTGCAAAAAAGTTCAAAGTTTTCATCATGGATGTCGTTTTCATGGTTTTCGAAGTTTCTAAAACCGATGGCAACGTCAAAATGAGCATCCAAGATGGCGGCTGCTTTAATTTTCGAATTGTTTATCAATTTCATCATCGAGGATGCTAAAGCCGATAGTGAGGTCAAAATCAAAATCCAAGATGGCGGCTGCGATATTTTTCGAAATGTACATCATGGGAGTCGTTTTCATGGTTTTCGAGGATGTCAAAGTCGATAGTGAGGTCAAAATCAAAATCCAAGATGGCGGCTGCGATCATTTTCGAATTGTACATAATGGGAGTCGTTTTCATGGTTTTCGAGGATGCCAAAGTCGATAGTGAGGTCAAAATCAAAATCCAAGATGGCGGCTGCGATATTTTCGAAATGTTTATCATGGGAGTCGTTTTCATGGTTTTCGAGGATGCTAAAGCCGATAGTGAGGTCAAAATCAAAATCCAAGATGGCGACTGCAAAAAAGTTCAAAGTTTTCATCATGGATGTCGTTTTCATGGTTTTCGAAGTTTCTAAAACCGATGGCAACGTCAAAATGAGCATCCAAGATGGCGGCTGCGATATTTATCAAAATGTACATCATGGGAGTCGTTTTCATGGTTTTCGAGGATGCCAAAGTTGATAGTGAGGTCAAAATCTAAATTCAAGATGGCGGCTGCGATAATTTTTGAAATGTTTATCATGGGAGTCGTTTTCATGGTTTTCGAAGATGCTAAAGCCGATAGTGAAGTCAAAATGAAAATCCAAGATGGCGACTGCAAAAAATTTCAAAGTTTTCATCATGGATGTCGTTTTCATGGTTTACGAAGTTTCTAAAACCGATGGCAACGTCAAAATGAGCATCCAAGATGGCGGCTGCTTTAATTTTCGAATTGTTTATCAATTTCATCATCGAGGATGCTAAAGCCGATAGTGAGGTCAAAATCAAAATCCAAGATGGCGGCTGCGATATTTTTCGAAATGTACATCATGGGAGTCGTTTTCATGGTTTTCGAGGATGTCAAAGTCGATAGTGAGGTCAAAATCAAAATCCAAGATGGCGGCTGCGATCATTTTCGAATTGTACATAATGGGAGTCGTTTTCATGGTTTTCGAGGATGCCAAAGTCGATAGTGAGGTCAAAATCAAAATCCAAGATGGCGGCTGCGATATTTTCGAAATGTTTATCATGGGAGTCGTTTTCATGGTTTTCGAGGATGCTAAAGCCGATAGTGAGGTCAAAATCAAAATCCAAGATGGCGACTGCAAAAAAGTTCAAAGTTTTCATCATGGATGTCGTTTTCATGGTTTTCGAAGTTTCTAAAACCGATGGCAACGTCAAAATGAGCATCCAAGATGGCGGCTGCGATATTTATCAAAATGTACATCATGGGAGTCGTTTTCATGGTTTTCGAGGATGCCAAAGTTGATAGTGAGGTCAAAATCTAAATTCAAGATGGCGGCTGCGATAATTTTTGAAATGTTTATCATGGGAGTCGTTTTCATGGTTTTCGAAGATGCTAAAGCCGATAGTGAAGTCAAAATGAAAATCCAAGATGGCGACTGCAAAAAATTTCAAAGTTTTCATCATGGATGTCGTTTTCATGGTTTACGAAGTTTCTAAAACCGATGGCAACGTCAAAATGAGCATCCAAGATGGCGGCTGCGATAATTTTCGAATTGTTTATCAATTTCATGATCGAGGATGCTAAATCCGATAGTGAGGTCAAAATCAAAATCCAAGATGGCGGCTGCGATATTTTTCGAAATGTACATCATGGGAGTCGTTTTCATGGTTTTCGAAGATGCCAAAGTCGATAGTGAGGTTAAAATCAAAATCTAAGATGGCGGCTGCGATCATCTCGAATTGTACATAATGGGAGTCGTTTTCGTGGTTTTCGAGGATGCTAAAGCCGATAGTAAGGTTAAAATCAACATCCAAGATGGCAGGTGCGATAATTAAGGAATTGTTCATCTTGGGAGTCGTTTTCATGGTTTTCGAAGATGCTAAAGCCGATAGTGAGTTCTAAATCAAAATCCAAGATGGCGACTGCAAAAAATTTCAAAGTTTTCATCATGGATGTCGTTTTCATGGTTTTCGAGGTTTCTAAAACCGATGGCAACGTCAAAATGAGCATCCAAGATGGCGGCTGCGATAATTTTTGAATTGTTCATCATGGGAGTCGTTTTCATTGTATTCGAGGTTGCTAAAACCGATGGCGAGGTCAAAACGAGAATCAGAGATGGCGGCTGCTATAATTTTCGAATTGTTCATCAATTTCATCATGGGAGTCGTTTTCATGATTTTCGAGGGCGCTAAAGCCAATAGTGAGGTCAAAATCTAAATTCAAGATGGCGGCTGCGATAATTTTTGAAATGTTTATCATGGGAGTCGTTTTCATGGTTTTCGAAGATGCTAAAGCCGATAGTGAAGTCAAAATGAAAATCCAAGATGGCGACTGCAAAAAATTTCAAAGTTTTCATCATGGATGTCGTTTTCATGGTTTACGAAGTTTCTAAAACCGATGGCAACGTCAAAATGAGCGTCCAAGATGGCGGCTGCGATAATTTTCGAATTGTTTATCAATTTCATGATCGAGGATGCTAAATCCGATAGTGAGGTCAAAATCAAAATCCAAGATGGCGGCTGCGATATTTTTCGAAATGTACATCATGGGAGTCGTTTTCATGGTTTTCGAAGATGCCAAAGTCGATAGTGAGGTTAAAATCAAAATCTAAGATGGCGGCTGCGATCATCTCGAATTGTACATAATGGGAGTCGTTTTCATGGTTTTCGAGGATGCCAAAGTCGATAATGAGGTCAAAATCAAAATCCAAGATGGCGGCTGCGATAATTTTCGAAATGTTTATCATGGGAGTAGTTTTCATGGTTTTCGAGGATGCTAAAACCGATAGTGAAGTCAAAATCAAAACCCAAGATGGCGGCTTTGATAATTTTCGAATTTTTCATCATGGCAGTCGTTTTCATGGTTTTCGAGGATGCTGAAGCCGGTAGTGAGGTCGAAATCTAAATCCAAGATGGCGGCTGCGATATTTATCAAAATGTACATCATGGGAGTCGTTTTCATGGTTTTCGAGGATGCCAAAGTTGATAGTGAGGTCAAAATCTAAATTCAAGATGGCGGCTGCGATAATTTTTGAAATGTTTATCATGGGAGTCGTTTTCATGGTTTTCGAAGATGCTAAAGCCGATAGTGAAGTCAAAATGAAAATCCAAGATGGCGACTGCAAAAAATTTCAAAGTTTTCATCATGGATGTCGTTTTCATGGTTTACGAAGTTTCTAAAACCGATGGCAACGTCAAAATGAGCATCCAAGATGGCGGCTGCGATAATTTTCGAATTGTTTATCAATTTCATGATCGAGGATGCTAAATCCGATAGTGAGGTCAAAATCAAAATCCAAGATGGCGGCTGCGATATTTTTCGAAATGTACATCATGGGAGTCGTTTTCATGGTTTTCGAAGATGCCAAAGTCGATAGTGAGGTTAAAATCAAAATCTAAGATGGCGGCTGCGATCATCTCGAATTGTACATAATGGGAGTCGTTTTCATGGTTTTCGAGGATGCCAAAGTCGATAATGAGGTCAAAATCAAAATCCAAGATGGCGGCTGCGATAATTTTCGAAATGTTTATCATGGGAGTAGTTTTCATGGTTTTCGAGGATGCTAAAGCCGATAGTGAGGTCAAAATCAAAACCCAAGATGGCGGCTGCGATAATTTTCGAATTTTTCATCATGGCAGTCGTTTTCATGGTTTTCGAGGATGCAGAAGCCGGTAGTGAGGTCGAAATCTAAATCCAAGATGGCGGCTGCGATATTTATCAAAATGTACATCATGGGAGTCGTTTTCATGGTTTTCGAGGATGCCAAAGTTGATAGTGAGGTCAAAATCAAAATCCAAGATGGCGGCTACGATAATTTTCGAAATGCTTATCATGGGAGTCGTTTTCATGGTTTTCGAAGATGCTAAAGCCGATAGTGAAGTCAAAATCAAAATCCAAGATGGCGACTGTAAAAAAATTCAAAGTTTTCATCATGGATGTCGTTTTCATGGTTTTCGAAGTTTCTAAAACCGATGGCAACGTCAAAATGAGCATCCAAGATGGCGGCTGCGATAATTTTCGAATTGTTTATCAATTTCATGATCGAGGATGCTAAATCCGATAGTGAGGTCAAAATCAAAATCCAAGATGGCGGCTGCGATATTTTTCGAAATGTACATCATGGGAGTCGTTTTCATGGTTTTCGAGGATGCCAAAGTCGATAGTGAGGTCAAAATCAAAATCCAAGATGGCGGCTGCGATCATTTTCGAATTGTACATAATGGGAGTCGTTTTCATGGTTTTCGAGGATGCCAAAGTCGATAGTGAGGTCAAAATCAAAATCCAAGATGGCGGCTGCGATATTTTCGAAATGTTTATCATGGGAGTCGTTTTCATGGTTTTCGAGGATGCTAAAGCCGATAGTGAGGTCAAAATCAAAATCCAAGATGGCGACTGCAAAAAAGTTCAAAGTTTTCATCATGGATGTCGTTTTCATGGTTTTCGAAGTTTCTAAAACCGATGGCAACGTCAAAATGAGCATCCAAGATGGCGGCTGCTTTAATTTTCGAATTGTTTATCAATTTCATCATCGAGGATGCTAAAGCCGATAGTGAGGTCAAAATCAAAATCCAAGATGGCGGCTGCGATATTTTTCGAAATGTACATCATGGGAGTCGTTTTCATGGTTTTCGAGGATGTCAAAGTCGATAGTGAGGTCAAAATCAAAATCCAAGATGGCGGCTGCGATCATTTTCGAATTGTACATAATGGGAGTCGTTTTCATGGTTTTCGAGGATGCCAAAGTCGATAGTGAGGTCAAAATCAAAATCCAAGATGGCGGCTGCGATATTTTCGAAATGTTTATCATGGGAGTCGTTTTCATGGTTTTCGAGGATGCTAAAGCCGATAGTGAGGTCAAAATCAAAATCCAAGATGGCGACTGCAAAAAAGTTCAAAGTTTTCATCATGGATGTCGTTTTCATGGTTTTCGAAGTTTCTAAAACCGATGGCAACGTCAAAATGAGCATCCAAGATGGCGGCTGCGATAATTTTCGAATTGTTTATAATGGGAGTCGTTTTCATGGTTCTCGAGGATGCTAAAGCCAATAGTGAGGTCAAAATCAGAATCCAAGATGGCGTCTGCGATAATTTTCGAATTTTTCATCATGGCAGTCGTTTTCATGGTTTTCGAGGATGCTGAAGCCGGTAGTGAGGTCGAAATCTAAATCCAAGATGGCGGCTGCGATATTTTTCAAAATGTACATCATGGGAGTCGTTTTCATGGTTTTCGAGGATGCCAAAGTCGATAGTGAGGTCAAAATCAAAATCCAAGATGGCGGCTGCGATAATTTTCGAAATGTGCATCATGGGAGTCGTTTTCATGGTTTTCGAGGATGCTAAAGCCGATAGTGAGGATAAAATCCAAATCCAATATGGCGGCTGCGATAATTTTCGAATTGTTCATCATGGGAGTCGTTTTCATGGTTTTCGAGGATGCTGAAGCCGGTAGTGAGGTCGAAATCTAAATCCAAGATGGCGGCTGCTATAATTTTCGAATTGTTTATCATGGGAGTCGTTTTCATGGTTTTCGAGGATGCCAAAGTCGATAGTGAGGTCAAAATCAAAATCCAAGATGGCAGCTACGATCATTTTCGAATTGTACATCATGGGAGTCGTTTTCATGGTTTTCGAGGATACTACAGCCGTTAGTGAGGTCAAAATCAAAATCCAAGATGGCGACTGCAAAAATTTTCAAAGTTTTCATCATGGATGTCGTCTTCATGTTTTTCGAGGGTGCTTAAACCGATGGTGAGGTCAAAATGAGCATCCAAGATGGCGGCTGCGATAATTTTCGAATTGTTCATCATGGGGGTCGTTTTCATGGTTTTTGAAGTTTTTAAAACCGATGGCAACGTCAAAATGAGCATCCAAGATGGCGGCTGCGATAATTTTCGAATTGTTCATCATGGGAGTCGTTTTCATGGTTCTCGAGGATGCTAAAGCCAATAGTGAGGTCAAAATCAAAATCCAAGATGGCGGCTGCGATATTTTTCAAAATGTACATCATGGGAGTCGTTTTCATGGTTTTCGAGGATGCTGAAGCCGGTAGTGAGGTCGAAATCTAAATCCAAGATGGCGGCTGCGATAATTTTCGAATTTTTCATCATGGGAGTCGTTTTCATGGTTTTCGAGGTTGCTAAAACCGATTGCGAGGTCAAAATGAGCATCCAAGATGGCGGCTGCGATAATTTTCGAATTGTTCATCATGGGGGTCGTTTTCATGGTTTTTGAAGTTTTTAAAACCGATGGCAACGTCAAAATGAGCATCCAAGATGGCGTCTGCGATAATTTTCGAATTTTTCATCATGGCAGTCGTTTTCATGTTAAAATCCAAATCCAAGATGGCGTCTGCGATTATTTTCGAATTGTTCATCATGGGAGTCGTTTTCATGGTATTCGAGGGTGCTAAAACCGTAGGCGAGGTGAAAATGTGAATCCACGATGGCGGCTGCTATAATTTTCGAATTGTTCATCAATTTCATCATGGGAGTCGTTTTCATGGTTTTCGAGGATGCTAAAGCCGATGGCGAGGTCAAAATGAGCATCCAAGATGGCGGCTGCGATAATTTTCGAATTGTTCATCATGGGGGTCGTTTTCATGGTTTTTGAAGTTTTTAAAACCGATGGCAACGTCAAAATGAGCATCCAAGATGGCGGCTGCGATAATTTTCGAATTGTTCATCATGGGAGTCGTTTTCATGGTTCTCGAGGATGCTAAAGCCAATAGTGAGGTCAAAATCAAAATCCAAGATGGCGGCTGCGATATTTTTCAAAATGTACATCATGGGAGTCGTTTTCATGGTTTTCGAGGATGCTGAAGCCGGTAGTGAGGTCGAAATCTAAATCCAAGATGGCGGCTGCGATAATTTTCGAATTTTTCATCATGGGAGTCGTTTTCATGGTTTTCGAGGTTGCTAAAACCGATTGCGAGGTCAAAATGAGCATCCAAGATGGCGGCTGCGATAATTTTCGAATTGTTCATCATGGGGGTCGTTTTCATGGTTTTTGAAGTTTTTAAAACCGATGGCAACGTCAAAATGAGCATCCAAGATGGCGTCTGCGATAATTTTCGAATTTTTCATCATGGCAGTCGTTTTCATGTTAAAATCCAAATCCAAGATGGCGTCTGCGATTATTTTCGAATTGTTCATCATGGGAGTCGTTTTCATGGTATTCGAGGGTGCTAAAACCGTAGGCGAGGTGAAAATGTGAATCCACGATGGCGGCTGCTATAATTTTCGAATTGTTCATCAATTTCATCATGGGAGTCGTTTTCATGGTTTTCGAGGATGCTAAAGCCGATGGCGAGGTCAAAATCAAAATCCAAGATGGCGGCTTTGATAATTTTCGAAATGTTCATCAATTTCATCATGGGACGTAACGAAGGTTGAGTGGATGAAGCGTAACTCAGGGGTGACGACAAGCAAACTTACAAGTAATTCTCATGAGTAGGGCAAAAGTACTAAGCCTCTCCTTTTTGGCTCCCCCCCCCCCTCCCAATCGTTTCTCAGACACTAAGAGACCCGTGTTCTTTTTATTTACGGATTCGTTTAGAGGAGGCTCGGAAAAGTAAAAAAACATTTTTCAAAGTTGCCCCTTATGCCTCCCTTCTGAGTTTTTAATAAGGTTTTAGATTGGATTAGGGGTTCTTTAGGGGTTTCAAAATCTATTAAGTGCTCTAACGGATTTTAAAATTCTTTTAATCCTAAGGAATTCTCAATTTATTGTTTTTTTTTTTAATTTTGTTTCTTTTTTTTATTGAATTAGTTATAAGGGTTTTCAGAATATTAATTTTTTTTTATATAATTTAATAATTTACAAAATCTTTTGAGGACTATTGATTTTCCAATTCATTTAAAGATTCTTATGGGTTCTCAAAATTTTATAAAAGTAAGGAATACTTCTCCAAAACACGACCCCGCGAGCTGCGTGCAGCTCGCGCAACGCGCAAATACTAGTTATTATACTATATAAAGCTCGATTACCACTCACTCACTGACTGACTCACTGATTGACATCATTGTTCTCCCAGATGGTGAAGGGGGAGGTGGGTATATTTTGACAGATTCGTAAACAAGTAACTCTGGTGAGTATGGGAAAAATCCCAAACCTCCCCTTTTCACCCCCCTTCTCCCCCCTCCCCATCGTATCTCGGAAACTAAGAGACCTGTGTTTTGTTTTTTTACGGATTCGTATAGAGGAGGCTCGGAAAAGTAAAAACCATTTTTCAAAGTTTGTCCCCCTTCTCCCCCTTCTCCCCCCTTTAGGTGGATCTCGGAAGTTAACAGACTTGCAACATATTTTTTTTCAGAATCATATCAAGGGGCCCAGGGTTGGTCAAAATCATTTTACAAAACTCCCCCCTCTCCCCCCCTTCACCCCTCCCCCCAACGTATCTCGGAAACTAAGAGACCCGTGTTCTGTTTTCTTACAGATTCGTATAGAGGAGGCTCGGAATAGTAAAAACCATTTTTCAAAGTTCCCCCCCCCCCTTGGCTCCCTTCTCCCAGATGGTGAAGGGGGAGGTGGGTATATTTTGACAGATTCGTAAACAAGTAACTCTCGTGAGTATGGGAAAAATCCCAAACCTCCCCTTTTCGCCCCCCCTCCCCCCCCTCCCCATCGTATCTCGGAAACTAAGAGACACGTGTTTTGTTTTTTTTACGGATTCGTATAGAGGAGGCTCGGAAAAGTAAAAACCATTTTTCAAAGTTCCCCCCCCTTTCCCCCTTCTCCCCCCTTTAGGCGGATCTCGGAAGTTAACAGACTTGCAACGTTTTTTTTTTCAGATTCATATCAAGGGGCCCAGAGTTGGTTAAAATCATTTTTCAAAACTCCCCCCTCTCCCCCTCTTCACCCCTCCCTCCATCGTATCTCGGAAACTAAGAGACCTGTGTTTTGTTTTTTTTACGGATTCGTATAGAGGAGGCTCGGAAAAGTAAAAACCATTTTTCAAAGTTCCCCCCCTTGCCCCCCTTCTCCCCCCTTTTGGCGGATCTCGGATGTTATCAGACTTGCAACATTTTTTTTTTCAGATTCATATCAAGGGACCCAGAGAATGTCAAAAACATTTTTCAAAACTCACCCCTCTCCCCCCCTTTACCCCTCCCCCATCGTATCTCGGAAAAAGTAGGTGGCGGTAAAGCGAAGCGTAGCGTAGCGTAGGGATTAGGTCACGATAGCTTTCCGGTGGTAGGTAGGTCCTGAGTGGGTGAAGCGTAACTCAGGGGTGACGACATGCAAACTTACAAGTAACTCTCATGAGTAAGGCAAAATAACCAAGCCTCCCCTTTTTGGCCTCCCCCCCCCGCCTCCCAGTCGTATCTATAAACTAGGTAGCGGAAAAGCGAAGCGTAGGGATAAGGTCACGATAGATTTCCGGTGGTAGGTAGGTGCTGAGTGGAGCGAACCTGCGAGACCGAGTGGAGCGAAGGGGGGAGGTGGCGAGCGAAGCGAGCCGGCGACCTCCGTAGCGTAACGAAGGTTGAGTGGGTGAAGCGTAACTCGGGGGCGACGACAAGCAAACTTACAAGTAACTCTCATGAGTAGGGCAAAAGTACCAAGACTCCCGTTTTTGGCCTCCCCCCCCTCCCAATCGTATCTCAGAAACTAAGAAACCCGTGTTCTGTTTTTTTACGGATTCGTATAGAGAAGGCTCGGAAAAGTAAAAACCATTATTCAATGTTCCCCCCCCCCTTGCCCACCTTCTACCCCCTTTAGGCGGATCTCGGAAGTTAACAGACTTTAAACATTTTTTTTTTCAGATTTATACAGCCCAGAGTGTGTCAAAATCATTTTTCGAAATTCCCCCTTCTCCCCCGCTTCACCCCTCCCCCCATCGTATCTCGGAAACTAAGAGACCAGTGTTTTGATGTTTTACGGAATCGTATAGAGGAGGCTTGGAAAAGTAAAAACGATTTTTCAAAGTTCCCCCCCTTAACCCCTTCTCCCCCCTTTAGGCGGATCCCGGAAGTTAACAGACTTGCAACATTTTTTTTTCAGATTCATAATAAATGAAGGGGCCCAGAGTTGGTCAAAATCATTTTTCAAAACTCCCCCTTCTTTTCCTCTTTACCCCTACCCCCATCGTATCTCCGAAACTAGGTAGCGGTAAAGCGAAGCGTTGCGTAGGGATAAGGTCACGATAGCTTTCCGGTGGTAGGTAGGTCCTGAGTGGAGCGAACCTGCGAGACCGAGCGGAGCGAAGGGGTGAGGTGGCGAGCGAAGCGAGCCGTCGTCCTCCGTAGCGTAACGAAATTGGAGTGGGTGAAGCGTAACTGAGGCGTACCGACAAGTAACTCTCAAGAGAAGGGCAAAAGTACCAAACCTCCCCTTTTTGGCCTCCCCCCCCCTCCCAATCGTATCTCAGAAACTAAGACCCGTGTTCAGTTTTCGAGGATGCTACAGCCGATAGTGAGGTCAAAATCAAAATCCAAGATGGCGGCTGCGATAATTTTTAAATGTTCATCATGGGAGTCGTTTCCATGGTTTTCGAGGGTGCTGAAACCGATGGCGAGGTCAAAATGAAAATCCAAGATGGCGGCTGCGATAATTTTCGAATTAATTTCATCATGGGAGTCGTTTTCATGGTTTTCGAGGATGCTAAAGCCGATAGTAAGGTCAAAATCAAAATCCAAGATGGCGGCTTCGTTAATTTTCGAAATGTTCATCATGGGGGTCGTTTTCATGGTTTTCGAGGGTGCTAAAACCGATAGCGGGGTCAAAATGAGAATCCAAGATGGCGGCTGCGATTATTTTCGAATTGTTCATCATGGTTTTCGAGGGTGCTAAAACCGATGGCGAGGACAAAATGAGAATCCAAGATTGCGGCTGCTACAATTTTCGAATTGTTCATCAATTTCATCACGGGAGTCGTTTACTTGGTTTTTGAGGGTGCTAAAACCGATGGCGAGGTCAAAATGAAAATCCAAGATGGCGGCTGCGATCATTTTCGAATTGTTCATCAATTTCATCATGGGAGTCGTTTTCATGGTTTTCGAGGATGCTAAAGCCGATAGTGAGGTAAAATCAAAATCCAAGATGGCGGCTGCGATAATTTTCGAATTGTTCATCATGGGAGTCGTTTTCATGGAATTCGAGGGTGCTAAAACTGATGGCGAGGTCAAAATGAGAATCCAAGATGGCGGCTGCGATAATTTTCGAATTGTTCATCATGGGAGTCGTTTTCATGGTATTCGAGGGTACTAAAATCGATGGCGAGGTCAAAATGAGAATTTAAGGTGGCGGCTGCAAAAAATTTCAAAGTTTTAATCATGGATGTCGTTTCCATGGTTTTCGAGATTGCTAAAACCGATAGCAAGGGCAAAATGAGAATCCAAGATGGCGGCTGCGATAATTTTCGAACTGTTCATCATGGGAGTCGTTTTCATGGAATTCGAGGATGCTAAAGCCGACAGTGAGGTCAAAATTAAAATCCAAGATGGCGGCAGCGATAATTTTCGAAATGATCATCATGGGAGTCGTTTCCATGGTTTTCGAGGATGCTAAAGCCGATAGTAAGGTCAAAATCAAAATCCAAGATGGCGGCTGCGATGATTTTCGAATTGTTCATCATGGGAGTCGTTTTCATGGTTTTCGAGGATGCTAAAGCCGATAGGGAGGTCAAAATCAAAATCCAAGATGGCGACTGCAAAAAATTTCAAAGTTTTAATCATGGATGTCGTTTCCATGGTTTTCGAGGGTGCTGAAACCGATGGCGAGGTCAAAATGAAAATCCAAGATGGCGGCTGCGATAATTTTTAAATGTTCATCATGGGAGTCGTTTTCATGGTTTTCGAGGATGCTAAAGCCGATAGTGAGGTAAAATCAAAATCCAAGATGGCGGCTGCGATAATTTTCGAATTGTTCATCATGGGAGTCGTTTTCATGGAATTCGAGGGTGCTAAAACTGATGGCGAGGTCAAAATGAGAATCCAAGATGGCGGCTGCGATGATTTTCGAATTGTTCATCATGGGAGTCGTTTTCATGGTTTTCGAGGATGCTAAAGCCGATAGGGAGGTCAAAATCAAAATCCAAGATGGCGACTGCAAAAAATTTCAAAGTTTTAATCATGGATGTCGTTTCCATGGTTTTTGAGGTTGCTAAAACCGATGATGATAAGAACAAAATGAGAATCCAAGATGGCGGCTGCGATAATTTTCGAATTTCGAATTGTTCATCATGGGAGTCGTTTTCATGGTATTCGAGGGTACTAAAATCGATGGCGAGGTCAAAATGAGAATCCAAGGTGGCGGCTGCAAAAAATTTCAAAGTTTTAATCATGGATGTCGTTTCCATGGTTTTCGAGGTTGCTAAAACCGATGGCAAGGGCAAAATGAGAATCCAAGATGGCGGCTGCGATAATTTTCGAATTTCGAATTGTTCATCATGGGAGTCGTTTTCATGGAATTCCAGGGTGTTAAAACCGATGGCGGGGTCAAAATGACAATCCAAGATGGCGGCTGCTATAATTTTCGAATTGTTCATCAATTTCATCATGGGAGTCGTTTTCATGGTTTTTGAGGATGCTTAAGCCGACAGTGAGGTCAAAATAAAAATCCAAGCAGCAGACCGCAAAAAATTCAAAGTTTTCATTATGGATGTCGTTTTCATGGTTTTCGAGGGTGCTAAAGCCGATAGCTAGGTTTAAATCCAAATCCAAGATGGCGGCTGCGATGATTTTCGAATTGTTCATCATGGGAGTCGTTTTCATGGTTTTCGAGGATGCTAAAGCCGATAGGGAGGTCAAAATCAAAATCCAAGATGGCGACTGCAAAAAATTTCAAAGTTTTAATCATGGATGTCGTTTCCATGGTTTTTGAGGTTGCTAAAACCGATGGCAAGAACAAAATGAGAATCCAAGATGGCGGCTGCGATAATTTTCGAATTTCGAATTGTTCATCATGGGAGTCGTTTTCATGGTATTCGAGGGTACTAAAATCGATGGCGAGGTCAAAATGAGAATCCAAGGTGGCGGCTGTTATAATTTTCGAATTGTTCATCAATTTCATCATGGGAGTCGTTTTCATGGAATTCAAGGGTGCTAAAACCGATGGCGAGGTCAAAATGAGAATCAAAGATGGCGGCTGCTATAATTTTAGAATTGTTCATCAATTTCATCATGGGAGTCGTTTTCATGGTTTTCGAGGATGCTAAAGCCGACAGTGAGGTTAAAATCCAAATCCAAGATGGCGGCTGTGATAATTTTCGAATTGTTCATCATGAGGTCGTTACCATGGTTTTCGAGGATGCTAAAGCCGATAGTGAGGTTAAAATCCAAATCCAAGATGGCGGCTGTGATAATTTTCGAATTGTTCATCATGGGAGTCGTTTTCATGGTTTTCGAGGATGCTAAAGCCGATAGTGAGGTTAAAATAAAAATCCAAGATGGCGGCTGCTATAATTTTCAAAGTTTTCATCATGGATCGTTGTCATGGTTTTCAAGGGTGCTAAAACCGATGGCGAGGTCAGAATGACAATCCAAGATGGCGGCTGCGATAATGTTCGAAATGTTCATCATGGGAGTCGTTTTCATGGTTTTCGAGGATGCTAAAGCCGATAGTGAGGTCAAAATAAAAATCCAAGAAGCAGTCTGCAAAAAATTCAAAGTTTTCATTATGGATGTCGTTTTCATGGTTTTCGAGGATGCTAAAGCCGATAGTGAGGTCAAAATCAAAATCCAAGATGGCGGCTTCGATAATATTCGAAATGATCATCAATTTCATCATGGGACGTAACGAAGGTTGAGTGGATGAAGCGTAACTCAGGGGTGGCGACAAGCAAACTTACAAGTTACTCTCATGAGTAGGGCAAAAGTACTAAGCCTCTCCTTTTTGGCTCCCCCCCCCCCCCTCCCAATCGTATCTCAGACACTAAGCGACCCGTGTTCTTTGTTTTTACGGATTTGTATAGAGGAGGCTCGGAAAAGTAAAACCATTTTTCAAAGTTGCCCCTTATGCCTCCTTTCTGAGTTTTTAATAAGGTTTTAGATTGGATTAAGTTTAAGAACCCCATGGGTTTCAAAATCTGTGCTCTAACGGATTTTAAAATTCTTTAAACTATCCTAAGGAATTCTCAATTTATTTTGTTTTTTTTTTTTGGTTTTGTTTCTTTTTTTATTGAATTAGTTAGAAGGGTTTTCAGAATATTAGAAATATTTATATAATTTAAGAATTTACAAAATCTTTTAAGGACTATGGATTTTCCTATTCATTTAAAGATTCTTATGGATTCTCAAATTTTATTAAGGTAAGGAATACTTCCCCAAAACACGACCCCGCGAGCTGCTTGCAGCTCGCGCAACGCGCAAATACTAGTTATTATATATAAAGCTCGATTACCACTCACTCACTGACTCACTGATTGACATAATTGTTCTCCCAGATGGTTAAGGGGGAGGTGGGTATATTTTGACAGATTCGTAAACAAGTGACTCTCGTGAGTATGGGAAAAATCCCAAACCTCCCCTTTTCGCCCCCCCTCCCCCCTCTCCCCATCGTATCTCGGAAAATAAGAGACCTGTGTTTTGTTTTTTTACGGATTCGTATAGAGGAGGCTCGGAAAAGTAAAAACCATTTTTCAAAGTTCCCCCCCTTGCCCCCCCTTCTCCCCCCTTAGGCGTATCTCGGAATTTGACAGATTTGCAACATTTTTTTTTTCAAATTCATATCAAGGGGCTAACAGTTGGTCCAAATCGTTTTTCAAAACTCCCCCCTCTCCCCCTCTTCACCCCTCCCCCCATCGTATCTCGGAAACTAAGAGACCCGTGTTTTGTTTTTTTACGGATTCGTATAGAGGAGGCTCAGAAAAGTAAAAACCATTTTTCAAAGTTCCCCCCCCTTGCCCCCTTCTCCCCCCTTTAGGCGGATCTCGGAAGTTAACAGACTTGCGACATTTTTTTTTTTCAGATTCATATCAAGGGGCCCAGAGTTGGTCAAAATCGTTTTTCAAAACTCCCCCCTCTCCCCCTCTTGACCCCTCCCCCCGTCGTATCTCGGAAAAAGTAGGTAGCAGTAAAGCGAAGCGTAGGGATAAGGTCACGATAGCTTTACGGTGGTAGGTAGGTCCTGAGTGGAGCAAACCTACGAGACCGGGTGGAGCGAAGGGGGGGAGGTGGCGAGCGAAGCGAGCCGGCGACCCCCGTAGCGTAACGAAGGTTGAGTGGGTGAAGCGTAACTCGGGGGTGACGACAAGCAAACTTACAAGTAACTCTGGTGAGTATGGGAAAAATCCCAAACCTCTCCTTTTCGCCCCCCCTCTCCCCCCTCCCCATCGTATCTCGGAAACTAAGAGACCCGTGTTCTGTTTTTTCACGGATTCGTATAGAGGAGGCTCGGAAAAGTAAAAACGATTTTTCAAAGTGCCTTGCCCCCCGTCTCCCCCCTTTAGACGGATCTCGGAAGTTAACAGACTTGCAAAAATTTTTTTTTCAGATTCATATCAAGGGACCTAGGGTTGGTCAAAATCGTTTTTCAAAACTCCCCCTTCTCCCCCTCTTCACCCCTCCCCCCATCGTATCTCGGAAACTAATGGACCCGTGTTTTGTTTTTTTACGGGTTCGTATAGAGGAGGCTCGGAAAAGTAAAAAGCATTTTTCAAAGTTCCCCCCCCTTGCCCCCTTCTCCCCCCTTTAGGCGGATCTCGGAAGTTAACAGACTTGCAACATTTTTTTTTTCAGATTCATACAAAGGGGCGCAGAGTTGAACAAAATCAATTTTCAAAACTCCCCCCTCTCCCCCTCTTCACCCCTCCCCCCATCGTATCTCAGAAACTAGGTAGCGGTAAAGCGAAGCGTAGCGTAGTGACGACAAGCAAACTTACAAGTAACTTTCATGAGTATGGCAAAAGTACCAAGCCTCCCCTTTTTGGCCTCCCCCCCCCCTCGCAATCGTATCTCAGAAACTAAGAGACCCGTGTTCTGTTTTTTCACGGATTCGTATAGAGGAGGCTCGGAAAAGTAAAAACGATTTTTCAAAGTTTCTCCCCCTTGCCCCCCGTCTCCCCCCTTTAGACGGATCTCGGAAGTTAACAGACTTGCAACATTTTTTTTTCAGATTCATATCAAGGGGCCCAGAGTTTGTCAAAATCATTTATCAAAACTCACCCCTCACCCAACCTTCACCCCTCCCCCCATCGTATCTCGGAAACTAGGTAGCGGTAAAGCGAAGCGTAGCGTAGGGATAAGATCACGATAACTTTCCGGTGGCAGGTAGGTCCAGGGTGACGACAAGCAAACTTACAAGTAACTCTCATGAGAAGGGCAAAAGTATCAAGCCTCCCCTTTTTGGCCTCCCCCCCTCGCAATCGTATCTCAGAAATTAAGAGACCCGTGTTTTGTTATTTTTTCTTATTCGTATATAGAGGAGGCTCGGAAAAGAAAAAAACAGTTTTTTCAAAGTTCCCCCTCTTGACCCCCTTCTCCCCCCCTTTAGGCGGATCTCAGAAGAGACTTGGAACATTTTCCAAATCAAAGTCCAAGATGCCGGCTGCGATAATTTTCGAAATGTTCATCTTGGGAGTCGTTTTCATGGTTTCTGAGGATGCTAAAGCCGATAGTGGGGTCAAAATCAAAATCCAAGTTGGTGGCTGCAATAATTTTCGAAATGTTCATCATGGGAGTCGTTTTCATGGTTTTCGAGGATGCTAAAGCCGATAGTGAGGTTAATATCCAAATCCAAGATGGCGGCTGCGATAATTTTCGAATTGTTCATCGTAGGTGTCGTTTTCATGGTTATTGAGGGTGCTAAAACCGATGGCGATGTCAAAATGAGAATCCAAGATGGCGGGTGCTATAATTTTCGAATTGTTCATCAATTTCATCATCGAGGATGCTAAAGCCGATAGTGAGGTCAAAATTAAAATCCAAGATGGCGGCTGCGATAATTTTTGAAATTTGCATCATGGGAGTCGTTTTCATGGTTTTCGAGGATGCTAAAGCCGATAGTGAGGTTAAAATACAAATCCAAGATGGGGATTGCAAAAATTTCAAAGTTTTAATCATGGATGTCGTTTTCATGGTTTTCGAGGATGCTAAAGCCGATAGTGAGGTCAAAATTAAAATCCAAGATGGCGGCTGCGATAATTTTCGAATTGTTCATCATGGGAGTCGTTTTCATTGTTCTCGAAGATGCCAAAGCCGATAGTGAGGTCAAAATCAAAATCCAAGATGGCGACTGCAAAAAATGCAGTTTTCGAGGGGCAGTAAGCGCGTGCTTAACACAATAATATTTTAAATATTATATTTTTATCTAAACTGAAAAGTTTCTTTTGTTTGGTTTGAAATTGAAAAATTCTTTTTGTGATGGATAGTTTATGTGTTTTCGTCATGGGTGTCGTTTTCATGGTTTTCGAGGGTGCTTAAACCGATGGCGAGGTCAAAATGAGAATCCAAGATGGCGGCTGCGATAATTTTCGAAATGTTCATCATGGGAGTCGTTTTCATGGTTTTCGAGGATGCTAAAGCCGATAATGAAGTCAAAATCAAAATCCAAGATGGCGGCTGCGATCATTTTCGATATGTTCATCATGGGAGTCGTTTTCATGGTTTTCGAGGATGCTTCAGCCGATAGTGAGGTCAAAATCAAAATCCAAGATGGCGGCTGCGATTATTTTCGAATTGTTCATCACATGAGTCGTTTTCACGGTTTTCGAGGATGCTTCAGCGGATAGTGAGGTCAAAATCAAAATCCAAGATGGCGGCTTCGATAATTTTCGAATTGTTCATCAATTTCATCATGGGAGTCGTTTTCATGGTTTTCGAGGATGCTTAAGTCGATAGTGAGGTCAAAATTAAAATCCAAGATGGCGGCTGCGATATGTTTCGAAATGTTCATCATGGGAGTCGTTTTCATGGTTTTTGAGGATGCTACAGCCGATAGTGAGGTCAAACTCAAAATCCAAGATGGCGACTGTAAAAAATTCAAAGTTTTAATCATGAATGTCGTTTTCATGGTTTTCGAGGATGCTTCAGCCGATAGTGAGGTTTAAATCCAAATCCAAGATGGCGGCTGCGATAATTTTCAAATTGTTAATCATGGGAATCGTTTTCATGGTTTTTGAGGATGCTAAAGCCGATAGTGAGGTCAAAATCCAAGATGGCGGCTGCGATAATTTTCGAAATGTTCATCATGGGAGTCGTTTTCATGGTTTTCGAGGATGCTACAGCCGATAGTGAGGTCAAAATCAAAATCCAAGATGGCGGCTGCGATTATTTTCGAATTGTTCATCATGGGAGTCGTTTTCATGGTTTTCGAGGATGCTAAAGCCGATAGTGAGGTCAAAATCAAAATCCAAAATGGCGGCTGCGATAATTTTCGAAATGTTCATTATGGGACTCGTTTTCATGGTTTTCGAGGATGCTGCAGCCGATAGTGAGGTCAAAATCAAAATCCAAGATGGCGGCTGCGATAATTTTCGATATGTTCATCATGGGAGTCATTTTCATGGTTTTCGAGGATGCTTCAGCCGATAGTGAGGTTTAAATCCAAATCCAAGATGGCGGCTGCGATAATTTTCAAATTGTTAATCATGGGAATCGTTTTCATGGTTTTTGAGGATGCTAAAGCCGATAGTGAGGTCAAAATCCAAGATAACGGCTGCGATAATTTTCGAAATGTTCATCATGGGAGTCGTTTTCATGGTTTTCGAGGATGCTAAAGCCGATAATGAAGTCAAAATCAAAATCCAAGATGGCGGCTGCGATCATTTTCGAATTGTTCATCATGGGAGTCGTTTTCATGGTTTTCGAGGATGCTACAGCCAATAGTGAGGTCCAAATCAAAATCCAAGATGGCGGTGCGATTGTTTTCGAATTGTTCATCATGGGAGTCGTTTTCATGGTTTTCGAGGATGCTACAGCCGATAGTGAGGTCAAAATCAAAATCCAAGATGGCGGCTGCGATTATTTTCGAATTGTTCATCATGGGAGTCGTTTTCATGGTTTTCGAGGATGCTACAGCCGATAGTGAGGTCAAAATCAAAATCCAAGATGGCGGCTGCGATAATTTTCGATATTTTCATCATGGGAGTCGTTTTCATGGTTTTCGAGGATGCTTCAGCCGATAGTGAGGTTTAAATCCAAATCCAAGATGGCGGCTGCGATAATTTTCAAATTGTTCATCATGGGAATCGTTTTCATGGTTTTTGAGGATGCTAAAGCCGATAGTGAGGTCAAAATCCAAGATGGCGGCTGCGATAATTTTCGAAATGTTCATCATGGGAGTCGTTTTCATGGTTTTCGAGGATGCTAAAGCCGATAATGAAGTCAAAATCAAAATCCAAGATGGCGGCTGCGATCATTTTCGAATTGTTCGTCATGGGAGTCGTTTTCATGGTTTTCGAGGATGCTACAGCCAATAGTGAGGTCCAAATCAAAATCCAAGATGGCGGTGCGATTGTTTTCGAATTGTTCATCATGGGAGTCGTTTTCATGGTTTTCGAGGATGCTACAGCCGATAGTGAGGTCAAAATCAAAATCCAAGATGGCGGCTGCGATTATTTTCGAATTGTTCATCATGGGAGTCGTTTTCATGGTTTTCGAGGATGCTACAGCCGATAGTGAGGTCAAAATCAAAATCCAAGATGGCGGCTGCGATAATTTTCAGATTGTTAATCATGGGAATCGTTTTCATGGTTTTTGAGGATGCTAAAGCCGATAGTGAGGTCAAAATCCAAGATGGCGGCTGCGATAATTTTCGAAATGTTCATCATGGGAGTCGTTTTCATGGTTTTCGAGGATGCTAAAGCCGATAATGAAGTCAAAATCAAAATCCAAGATGGCGGCTGCGATCATTTTCGAATTGTTCATCATGGGAGTCGTTTTCATGGTTTTCGAGGATGCTACAGCCAATAGTGGCCGATGGCGAGGTCAAAATGAGAATCCAAGTTGGCGGCTGCGATTATTTTCGAATTGTTTATCATGGGTGTCGTTTTCATGGTATTCGAGGGTGCTAAAACCGATGGCGAGGTCAAAATGAGAATCCAAGATGGCGGCTGCGATAATTTTCGAATAATTCATCATGGGAGTTGTTTTCATGGTATTCTAGGGTGCTTAAACCGATGGCGAGGTCAAAATGAGAATCCAAGATGGCGGCTGCTATATTTTCGAATTGATCATTAATTTCATCATGGGAGTCGTTTTCATGGTTTTTGAGGATGCTAAAGCCGATAGTGAGGTCAAAATCAAAATCCAAGATGGCGGCTGCGATAATTTTCGAAATGTTCATCATGGGAGTCGTTTTCATGGTTTTCGAGGAAGCTAAAGCCGATAGTGAGAACAAAATCAAAACCAAAATGGCGGCTTCGATATTTTCGAAATGTTTATCATGGGAGTCGTTTTCATGGTTTTCGAGGATGCTAAAGCCGATAGTGAAGTTAAAATCCAAATCCAAGATGGCGACTGCAAAAACTGCAGTGTTCGAGGGACAGTAAGCGTGTACCTAACACAATAATATTTTATATATCACATTTTTTCTGAACTGAAAAGTTTGTTTTGGAATTGAAAAATTCTTTTTGAGATGGATAGTTTTTGTGTTTTCATCATGGGTGTCGTTTTCATGGTTTTCGAGGGTACTTAAACCGATGGCGAGGTCAAAATAAGAATCCAAGATGGCGGCTGCTATAATTTTTGAATTGTTCATCAATTTTATCATGGGTGTCGTTTTCATGGTTTTCGAGGGTGCTAAAACCGATGGCGAGGTCAAAATGAGAATCCAAGATGGCGGCTGCTACACTTTTTCATCATGGAATCAATTTCACATGGGACGTAACGAAGGTTGAGTTGATGAAGCGTAACTCAGGGGTGACGACAAGCAAACTTACAAGTAACTCTCATGAGTAGGGCAAATGTACTAAGCCTCTCCTTTTTGGCTATCCCCCCCCCCCCTCCCAATCGTATCTCAAAAGCTAAGAGACCCGTGTTCAGAAAAGTAAATACCATTTTTCAAAGTTGCCCCTTAAGACTATTGTCTACCGACCGCTCGTCCATACTAAAAGAGAAAACGTTTTTCTGCCCCTAAATGTTATCCTATCTCAATGATTTTTTAGAATGCTACTGACACAGTAAAAAACTAGGTTTATAGGTTTTCTTTTTTTCAAAATTTATAATAGTTTTAAAGTAACAGGCGCCTAAAAGTTACTATTTTTATGACAAAATCTTCATTGAAGTAAAACCTTCGTATTTTAAAAACAAAGAAGTTTTAGAAAAAAAGCAAAACATACAAACCTAGAATATAATATGCTGAAACGATTGACACCAGAATCTAAGAGATTGGACGTGATTTAGTATGTGAAAAACGTTTTCTCCCGAGAGACAAATTTCATATAAAAAATACTCACAATCAGTCGCGAGCTGCAACGCTCTCTATCGCACGATCGGGGGTTTTTCAACGCGCGAGAGGGACAGCACGAGTTTTTCAAAATACCTATTCTTTGAAAAGGCAGCTGCTATACAATCCTCTTAAGCCTCCCTTCTGAGTTTTAAATAAGGTTTTAGATTGAATTAGGGGGTTCTTAAGGGTTTTCAAAATCTTTTAAGTGCTCTCACGGATTTTAAAATTCTTTTAACTATCCTAAGGAATTCTCAATTTATTTTGTTTTTTTTTTTTTAAATTTTGTTTCTTTTTTTGATTGAATTAGTTATAAGGGTTTTTACAATATTAAAAATATTTTATATAATTTAAATAATTTACAAAATCTTTTAAGGACTATGGATTTTCCAATTCATTTAAAGATTCTTAATGGATTCTCAAAATTTTATCAAGGTAAGGAATACTTCTCCAAAACACGACCCCGCGAGCTGCTTGCAGCTCGCGCAACGCGCAAATACTAGTTTAACTTATAACTTTAAATATCACCTAACTAGTCTTAACACAGAACGGTCTAGCAAAATGTGGAACGTTTAGACCAAACTTTATTACCATGTGGTTGAAAGTTGAAAGTTGTTTGAACCGAGCTTCTAATACTTATAACTTAGTCTTATTCCTTTGAGAAAACCTCTTAGATATTATACTAAGAGCTCATACATACGGGGAAGTATGAGGAAACGACGATTTCACATTTTTTTTGTTTGCTTTGATTTACTCCTGTATTGTGGGTGTCTAAATAGCCAGTGTGTGTATAAATAGCCAGGATTGGAACAACTGGCAATAGTAATCGGTCAGCCGCTGCACTGTATCACGGGTTCGATTTCGCACAAATATTTGAATGATTTACATGCAGTTGTTCCAGCTCATGCTATTTGTGGCTGCAAAATTCAACTAATGCAATGTATAACAACATACATTAGTTGTAGCCAACTCCCAAACCGTTCCGTCGATTTTTTTTAAATACCTGTGTTCACACGTATGACAAATTGTGAAATTGACGTGCATATTATATATTATTAAATTACATATCGTGTCTTAAAAATCACGTCCGTCAAAAAATCTAATTGTTTTGTCGAATTTTTAGGACGGTTAACAAAACCTCATCATATACCTAGCCTTTTTCCAACTTTATTGGGGTCGGCTTCCAGTCGAACCAGATGCAGCCGAATGTCAGTATTTTACATGGTGCGACTGCCTATCGGACCTCCACAACCCAGTAACTGGGAAATACGATATTCCATGGTAAGACTGGTTGTCAGATTTTAGAGCTTCTGACTAACAGTAACGACTGTCAAAGATCTACAAATGTCTGCCGGGACCAACGGCTTAACGTACTTTCCGAGTCACGGATGAAGCTCGCTTTGACAGATGATCAACCATCCACAGACAAACCTCGGCAAGCGCGGCTTACCCGGAAGATCGAACTGTGCGGCTTTTATTTTTATACAAAACCTAATAAAGAAAACAACATTTAAAAATGTATGTCTGCATAGTTATATCTTTTGTTGACTGTACCTTTCGGTTGTTTCGAGAAGGTTCAAAGATGAGAGGACATCTCTGTTGCCATTACACGGTCCATATAAATAAACGGCTATCATTTGCGAGGACCCTCGAAATAGGCGATTTGAAAAATAAATTGAAACTTTTCAATTGTTTGATGATGTAGACGACTCTCAGTGTTTCTGTTCCCAAAGTGTTTTTATGATAGGTTATGATAATATATTGATTTGTTCAAAAAATTAAATAATTGTGAAATAATCAAGACTTTGTCACGCTACTCCCGGAAAAATTAGTCTTGCGTTTATGTATGTTTCGACAAATGACATGGCTGTTTCGATATGTATGACAACCTATTTTGAAAAACTGTTCTAGAATGTGTAAAAATTCCAAATAATATCGTTTATGCTAAGAATTTCTCCTGTGTCGTAAGAACGCGCGTTTACAAACATAGAAACTCACAAACACCTTGACCCCGAACAACTCTTTGTAGGTCATGCAAATATTTGTTCCGTGCGGGAATCGAATCCGCGACGCGTCCAATCACTCAGCCACTGCACCGACCGTACCGTTAACCTTTTTCACCTGAGGCTTTAATTTACTTACAGCGCACTTGAAATATTTACGGCGTTTATTGTATGGAAAATGAAATAGCACCTCTAGTGTACGAACAGCGAGGGACTATTATTTTCATATTTAAGTCAAAGTTCCCGTTTACTTTTACCATACAAAAATTAAAAATTCTGCTTGGGTTTCTGCAGTACATAATTAAATCAAACCATAGGTCATTCTTTGATTTTGCCATTATGATTATTAGTTCACTGATCCTACTTCTAGGTAACAGGCTTCTTCTCCTACGAGACAAAGAAGGTTTGAAAGTCATCGTCATCACCTGTCTAGCCTTTTCCCAACTATATTGGGGTCAGCTTATAGCGGAACTTGATGCAGTTGAATATCAGTTATTTACATTGAGCAACTGCCTATTGGACTTCCACAACCCGTAATTGCGTATTAAGATACCCCATGGTAAGAGGCACGGAGGAAATTCGCTATGACAGATGGTCACCCATCCACAGATCAATCTCAGTAAGCGCGGCTTAACCCTGAAGACCGGAGTGCGGCCGTAATTATTTAGCCACGAGCAAACAAAGAAGAGTTTGAAATTATCGTAGTTTAAACGTAGGCATATAAAACTTAGCCTCAAATATTCGCGATGGGATTTTGAACTCTATTGCTTCTGAAACTTTCAACAAAACGAGAGTTCCGTGCTATCTAAGCTGTTTAATAAAACTTAAGCTGAAGCAATAAGCTCGCTTTCACAGAGTGGAAACTAAAGACTGATTATTTTACTATTGTTATAAATGTGCTGGTTTGTGAGGAGAGATAGATGTTTGTTAGTCTTTCGTGCAAAAACTGATGAACGAATTTTGATGTTTGCAACATTAAAGCTTACACACATTAGGCTATTTTTATTGTAAGTTTGCCACAAAAATAAGTATGTATAAATTAGTCAAAGGTTTTTGTTTTGGTTTTTGTTTTTTTTTTTTAAATTAATTATGATTATTGTACATTCGACCCATTTTTTCCGCATGGGCATAGCAGATCAATTAAATTACAAAATCCAGCACAAAACTACCGAAAACGAGGATACAATGTGGAATCTGATAGAAAGTACTAGGAGAACAGGATCTAAACTATGTATTTTTAGAGGGGAATAATTTTTGTGGCGAAGTTACAACAACCGTTCTTAAGATCCACCGCCTATCTCCCTGAGTCTGCCGCCAAAAATATTTTTCAGTGTTTCGTCGGTGCGCAGGACTGATCCTCCAGGGTTACCTCACTTCATCTTAGGTCTCACGTTTGCTTCTGGGCAGTATTGAAGCCACGACCAAACCCACCAGAAACGAAAAAAAAGCTAGCATATATCAATAAGCTCGGGCATGCGGACGGTGACTCGCCGTCAGATCATGAACCATGCCCGGGTCGACGACGGCGCGTCGTGTTCCACGCGCTCTAAGAGCTGTCAACAACCGATAGAAGCCGTGGATTTTTGTCAGTACAAGTCCGACAGTCCCTCCCGCCCCGCCCTGGGTAGGAGGACTCATTTGATAATTTTAACACGATAAAAAAAAACAATAATATCGAGTCAGCCATCCACAGTCATGCTTACTATTTACTAAACAAAGTTTTCTATATATATTTTCACTCCAAATATTGTTTACTCTGTCTTTTGGGAAAACCTTAAAAGGACCGTTAATTGATTTCAAATTAATCGAGGAAATTGGGCCTCTAATGAGAACTAACATAATATCAAAAGCGGTAAGCGCTAACCGTAATGCGAACGATCTTACTAATATGTATTATCAATTCTACATTTTGCGAGTTTGTATGTGTGTGTGTTTGTTACTTTTCACGTAAAAACTACTTTGTGAAATTAGATGAAATTTGGTACACATACTTACCTATAGTTTACTAGCTGTGCCCGCGACTTCGTTCGCGTGAATGTCGGAACTTAACAATGTATTTTTTATCAAATTGATCAAGTTTCATACAAACTTTCATCCTCATATTTTAACCCCTTGGGGGTAGAATTGATCAAAATCCATTCTTAGCGGATGCCTACGTTGTAACATCTACCTGCATGCCAAATTTCAGCCCGATCCGTCCAGTGGTTTGGGCTGTGCGTTGATAGATCACTATGTCAGTCAGTCACCTTTGAGTTATATATATTTAGAAAAGCTGGCTATGTACATAGGACAGTTTTTATCCCGATTTTAAATTCCGGTGGGATAATTTCCGAGTTGTAGCGGGCAAACTCTCTAGCAACAGCTAGTTGTATAATAAACCTGCGTTTGCTAAAGCCCACGCAGAGTCAACAAAATATTATATTTACGATGAAACTAGCGGTAATTATGAGTACACCAATATTGGTCGTCGGTTAAAGTTAGTGGTGTACAAATTGCAGTGTCGGTGTTCTCTTTGGGGGTAATTTCATGGGTATTAGGCGGCAAAGTCATACAGCAGTTTGTATGACTTTCGGAGGTTGTGACACCCGTATCATGCGGAAGAGACTCACTCTGACATGATGTTTTCATCTCTATTCTAGACAGTGCCTTCGATTTCAAAAAGATTTAGGAATGTTGAGTCGCGTTGACGGCGCGGTCTGCGCAATAGCTGAGCCATCAATTACCGTGCTGTGTGTCGTTAGTTCGATTCTAGCACGGAACAAAAATTAGTAAGTATGTCTATTAATAGTTACAGGTCTATTTGTTTGTGAGTTTAAAAGTTTGCTAACTTAAATGCATTCACAGTACAGAAGAAATACGAGTCAGGCTACCATCCCATCCCCAGCAATTCATATGGTATTGAGAACAACTGTATAAAAAATATCCTATAATAAAATGCACGCAGCCAAATTAGATAACCGAACGAAACTGAACGAGCAAAATAAAGTTCCAGCCAATAAATAGGAAATGTAAAATTAATAAAAAAACCCAACATGCAATCGATTACGGACAGTATGCTGGGGAGCGACGCTGGATAGTAATAAAGAGTGATCGATGCGTTTGGCCGCGTCCCATGCTCGCCCGCACTCGCCCCGCAGTTGCCCCGCACTCGCCCCGCTACCGCCACGCAGGACAGTGCACCACATCTGTCGTAAATCAGGAATGACGCCGACGCCGACAGCGTGGGTTGCGGACGCTAAACATAAATTTCTTTATCTGATGCCTCTATATCAGCTGTTCATTTGGGTTTTGCAATTAGTATTGCAAGTAATTTATGCGAAGTTACAACGAGATACGCTTTGGAAGGCATGATTATGGTACTACCATACGATGTGTGAAATTTCCCATGTAAGTAAAAAACGAAAGTTTCGAAAGTTACCTTGATTATTCAAGTCTTCTGAAACATGAAAAAGAAAATAATACAAGTGTTTTACCTCCATCCATATCCAGACGAAATCGCAACAGATATAATAGGCGAGGAGCCACCAATCCTGAAAGCTCCGTGATCACGGATTCTAATATTTTTAATAAAAAATATAAGTTAACGTTTAGACGAACAAGATTTGCTTGGTCGGCGTGGATTTGATTGGCCGGAAATATTTTAATTAAATTTTTTTATTATTAAATTTCCATAATTCTTTTCCGTCATCACGGATTTTGATTAATCTTATATAGAATTGTGTGAAATATTCTGTTCAACAAGAAAAAATCCGGCCGACCAATGATTTTTAGCCGGAAAGGTCACGCATACCTATTTGAATGGTGTGATAAGGGGTAAAATTTATCCATTATCACGGAATCCTTTTTTTTTTTTTTAATTCACGCGTTTTAATGTCACATTTATGATTATCTTGGTATGCGTGCTTACAAACTGCCGAAAGTATCGCGCATACCAAATTTTATTGTGTGAGTGAGGATCATACTATTATAGATTTCACTTACTTGATGACATTTCTTTTAGTCTTTCTTCTACCTCTGGTCTCTTCTTCAAGTTTTTAACTATTTATTATACTAATTAATATGGAAAAGAGGAAATACAGGAAAATTTTTATTTGGGTTGATTATATAAGAAATGAAGGTTGATACAAAAAATATGTTCAATTCAAGTTTATTAATTAATAATCATCTACATCATTATCATCAAAATTATCATTTCTCTCTTCTTCTGATTCTTCGTTTTCTTCCTCATTCTGTTGGCAACTTAATATTTCCTCAACCTTTAACGGTGCTGATGGGCCAATGTACCACAATGGTTCGAGTTTACTGGATATATAATAAAATATATATCAATATCACCAAAAAATCAATATCTGTTTAAAATATCAAAAGATGTACAAATATTAGACGGTTTGACAATTTTAAATCCAAATAAAATGTTTTTTTTTTTAAATATTCAACAGTGAATTTTGTTAAATTAATAAATATATTTAGAATGCTGATGCGTAGTAAGCTATACAAAATAACGATACTTTTGACAGCTAGGAAAACAGCAGACTAAAATGTCGGAATGATCTGAACCCCCAAAATGCTGTAGGACATCGTAGGTATGCTGTGACCTTTTCGGAGTAAGAGAGAAAGACCTATGGAACTTCAACATAAATCCGATCTTACTCTTATCTCACTTACTCTTGGAGCCGTCTTATGGACTTCAAAGAAATCGGAGTAAGAGAGTTAACACTATGCAGCCCTGTCATAAAACAACCTCACTTTACGGTATTGTGTATCTTTGAGGCAGGTAAATGTTAAATTCGTAGGGAATAGAAAGAGACGAACTCATGCAAGGTTTCAACTTGAACCAAAAATCTGTCTCACTCACTCTTTACAGAAATATAGAAACCGTTAAAAAGCGGAGAGTTAAAATTTGGTATGCGCGATACTTTCGGCAGTTTGTAAGCACGCATACCAAGATAATCATAAATGTGACATTAAAACGCGTGAATTAAAAAAAAAAAAAAGGATTCCGTGATAATGGATAAATTTTACCCCTTATCACACCATTCAAATAGGTATGCGTGACCTTTCCGGCTAAAAATCATTGGTCGGCCGGATTTTTTCTTGTTGAACAGAATATTTCACACAATTCTATATAAGATTAATCAAAATCCGTGATGACGGAAAAAAATTATGGAAATTTAATAATAAAAAAATTTAATTAAAATATTTCCGGCCAATCAAATCCACGCCGACCAAGCAAATCTTGTTCGTCTAAACGTTAACTTATATTTTTTATTAAAAATATTAGAATCCGTGATCACGGAGCTTTCAGGATTGGTGGCTCCTGGGCTATAAATTGATAAAACATTTCAAGAGCAAAAAATATAACTCACGAAAATGAAACTCATAAATCGAAACGAAATATTTCGTGGGTCGGCATTCAGAGCATTGCGCTCAACTACAGAACGAAATAGTAGAAAGGAAAGGTAAAAAGCTTTACCCTTTCTAAAAACACGTAAATAGGAGCGCGGGGCGTTCGTTCGGTTCAGCTTCGGCGCCGCACACACGCGCGCACCTACACTGGCCGCGAGCCTTACATACGGGGAATAAACGACGTGAAATGGGAAAAAAGTTAAATATGTATGAGTGCGGGTAAATATATAAATCGGTATATAAAGGCGTTTATATAAAATAGATGGGAGCGCGCGGGTTGCGCTGCGCTCGCCTCAGTCGCGCGCGGACCACACAGCCGCACGGCACGGCTGATCTCGCCGCTCGCTCTCCCGATTCTCGTAATTTTCGCGCCAGTTTACTTCACCCCATATACAATGCAAAACAAACTTTTAATGGTACACAAAGTATTTCCATGACTAATTTGCGGGAAGGACAGTGTTTTTGTGTTATGTCTTAAGTTTCTTTCAACTTCACGTGGTCGGCCGACGAAGTTTTCCGAACTCGGTAAGTGTTTATAAAAGTTGCCGCAAGTTGCTTTGCTTAGTATGAATAATAAGGCAGTTGTTCGGTACATCTCGAGAGTTTTAAATTACATTTGAAGTAATAGTGAGTTAGGTAGTTCGTAATTGTTTCAATAGGTACTTTGAAATGTTTTTATATGGTTGTAAAGTTTATAAAAGTTTGATAAAGACTTTTACGTCACTTCTGAGACGGAGAGGTAATCCATTTTAAAAACAAGGCATCTTTTTTCGCCTTTTTTTACCTTCCTATTTGACTGGTTAATTTTACGAATAACGTTGGACAAGTTTATAGAGTTTCAAAACTATTCCCGTATGTTTTAAATAGTTATTTTAACCATCTGAATTTATTTAGTATATCATCGTTCGTTTTAGTAAAATGTATTTAAATATAGAGGCAAATTATACGCCTATTGTTAATTTTGTTTTAAGCTTATAATAATGTTATGTTTCCATTATTATTTAAGTTTTGAAAACTTTGATGGAAATCTCTTCATCAATCGTCTTTTAATATTAATATTAGTTTTTAAATGTAGTATGTATACATGGTTTGTTTATTAATTATTTAATAAACATCGTCTTTCATTTTAGAATTAAATTAAAATGTCAACGGACACAATTTTTCCATAATGTAAACACTGTGAGATTTTAGATAACAGTGAAGAACTGAGTTATTTATATTCCTTTTTATAACGGTAGAATCAAATTGTAAAAAAAAACTTCCAAAATTTACCATTGCTAACTCGTTGGGGAATTTAAGTGAAATGAGTAAAATATGATAGGACATGCAGTCTTAAAAAAATAATAAAATATTAAAAAGATTGCCTATTTTTTACCAAAGATTTTGGCAACAATCTAACCTTTTATCAACCAAAACATAATTTCATAAAGAAGGAAAAAAAAATGTAATATGTTAATAATTTAAAATTTAACAAAAAAAAGAACACATCCATCATCAAAATTAAATAAAAAGCAAGAAGTATTTTTCCTCACTTTACCAAAACAATCAGTTACGAGTTGCGACGAATATTAATAGCGAACAACCGTGGTTACAATTTGTTTTGTTGACGCAAACAACCGACAGTTAAATTAGTCCGCCCCAAATGAATGTCGGCAAAGCCTAAACACACGCTTATTAAACCTAGTACGCTCCAAAATGAACCATATTAATTTTCTTTTACATCATTAAATACAAATTGAATAAAGTCTATAATGAAGGGAGTTATGCTTTTAAAACTTCCGCTGGAATGTTTTTCCTGAAATGTCCATTTGTATTTTTAATAATACAACTAAGGGAAAGTTGGGAACATTCTGTAATATAAGCTGTTGGTACAATTTTTCTAAATTAAGGCTCTTTCTGGTACAATTTTGCGAAATTGCGTTCTGTGAAAATTCCAGTGTGGGTGCTGATGAAACTTGGTTTTCCTGAGACCACGGATTCTTATTTTTTTTATTTAAATAATAAGTTTACTGAACAGTAGAATAACATTAACTTCTCACCATTGTATTAAGAAAATAATATGCCGAAATGACATGGGTTTTCTCGCCCATATTATCTGGGACTTCAATTAGCAAAATGTAGCTGTACTTAGGTACACCTTTGTTGAACTCTGCCGAGATTACAGTCGTGATTATCGTTCTATTTTATAAAAACCTTGCCCTACACTAGGATTTTCTCCTGTATCGTGGGTGCGTTTACAAACATAGATTTGTCGCACCAGCGTGATGTCGACCTTCAGTGTGTCGCACAAGCGTGCATTCGAACTATGGTGTGTCGCAGTACAGTTTTGTCGCACAAGCGTTCATCGCACTTCCGTTTGTCGCACTAGCGTAGTACACTCTATAAACTCAAATACACAAATACCCAGACCCGGACAACTACTTGCAGATCATACAAATATTTGTTCCGCGCGGAATTGAACCCGCGACACACAGCGCAGCTGTCCTCATTGCTCAGCCACTGCGCCAAACGTGTCTATGATGGTGTTGTATGGTGTTTTTAAACAAAATGTTAGAAAAATTAAGCGGTATAATTTATGTGTCACCTAGTTGCTATATTGCTCATATTATAACGGCGGGAACACCGCACTTTAACGCTAAACTTTCAGTGCACTCACACTCGTGGTGCCATCATCGTTCATCTAAAGTAAACTTAAAGTAATTACTTAAGTATCTTCACGAGTTTCTCAACTTATATATTTCAAAACTTTATTTACTCATCACTACTACAAAGAAGTCAATAAACTCTTGCGTAATAAGGTGCTCCCTCACCGGGAGCATTCGCGTGTAATGTAACATTATAGATTCGACTTTGAGCATTACATTACAATACTACCACACTGACTGACGAGCATTCGCATACATTTAGTATAGATTTGATACAAATTGCGCATTGTGATGCTCGATTGTTTTCCCTCACCGCACCGATGAAATGTTCGAATCTGTAACGTTACATTACAGGTGAATGCTCGCGGTGAGGGAGCGCGTCTAGGATGAACTAGCTGTTTCCTGTGGTTCCATCCACACTGCTCGGCTCCCATTGGTCGTAGCGTGTTTGTATGTAGCCTATAGGCCTATATAGCCTTCCTCGATAAAGAGACAATTAATCCAACCCATTTTTTTTTTTAATTCGAACTAGTTTCTGAGATTAGCGCTTTGAACCAAACAATCTTCTCAGCTTTTTAATGTTAGTCTAGTTAAAATGATGTTCAACTTTATAAGGGGTTTGTTTAACAATACAAGCCCGTTTATTAAACTAGATGTGGTGGGTTGTTGTAGGTTCGCCACAAAAATAATTCCCCACGATAAAAAGTATGTTTAAATTAGCCAAAGGTTTTTGTTTTTTAAATTTTGATTATTGTACATTCTACCCATTTTTTTCCGTACGGGGATAGCAGAAGAAGTAAATTATAAAATCCAGCACAAAACTACCGAAAACGAGGACACAATCTGAACAGAAAGTACTAGGAGAACATTACAGGATCAAAACTTTTTTTCGAGGGGAATAATTTTTGTGGCGAACTTACATCAACCCAGAAAATCAACAGTCGTTATTATCGGTAGCAGTTTGTTTCGGCTGTTACTTCTCAGAGAAGTCGAATATAAAACACCAACCACATCGGGTTGATGTAAGTTCGCTTCAACCAGCCGGTGTACAGCCTACCTTACTAATTTTATTCTAGCTTCAAATCATATTTTTTGTATATATTTAGAAACTTTCATTTCTCTCAATTTTGGCTTGAATATTTTCATCGTAATATCTTGGGGCTGACGAGATGTCTTCATCCATCACTATTAAGGTCTAGCCGTATTGTCTATAGCTAAATATTATTATTATAATCCTAGATTATTTGTGATAAGTAGATTTAACTTCGTCATTTTATGTATAAGGATCGCTCAATTTGTTATGTCCTACTAATATTATAAATGCGAAAGTTTGTGAGGATGTATGCATGTGTATGTGTATTTAGGTATGTTTGTTACTCTTTCACGCAAAAACCACTGAACGGATTTGGCTAAAATTTGATAGATAGCTTATAACCTGGATTAACACATAGGATATAGGTTTTTATCCCGATTTTATGTTCCCGTGGGATAATTTTCGAGTTGTAGCGGGTGAAGCCGCTGGCAACAGCTAGTATTCAAATATACCTAAGTCAGGAAAACAACTACTATTAGTATAATACTATCAAATAGAAATGATTAAAAAAATGTAAATACGAAATTAAAAGTACCTAATAACAATTCCTACAAAAAAAATCTATAGGGTAGGACCCATATTGCACCGGAGGAAATTAAAGAAAATGTTGAAAATCATCTAACTTCCTTTACTTGTTATTAGATACAAATACAAATTCACTCCTAGTTTCCCTTGGAAGTACAAACTACAACGTCAAATTTATTTTTATACTAGGATTATATAAATATTACGAACTTTCCTCCTTTCAATTTCCATCTCTGGTACTTTTCTTCAAGTAGTGATACTTATCGCGTATTTCGAGCCGTTGTCAAAAATAGATAAAAGGATTTAATTCAACTAAGACAGTTATTTGGGTGAATCCTGAGATTCGGAATATTCAGGTGATTCCCTTGGCGAAATTTATTTAAACAAATTTTTTATAACTAACAACGTAATATAAAATTTAGCTTCATTATAAACACATTTAACGAATTGGCATCACTTTAGGCCGGATGGTTCCCAATATATGGCGTTTTAATTTTTTTTGGCCAGGGGAATCAAAAAAAGGTAGAGGAAAATCAAGTTTTATTACTATTTTCAAGTAGCCTCTATATAATACTAATCAGTCTCGTTAACAATTTATCACTTTCAATACCCGACCACAAATCGTTAAATCACAAATTGCATTTGAAAACGTGGTCAGGGTAATCAACGAGCTAGCGAAACCAAAACCAGGGGAATCAAATACTTATGTTCATAATTTCGTCCTGGACCAACGAGCGGCGTAATCTTTCACAAAGACGTACGAAGCACTACCAGCAGCGCACATGCGACGGCACGGAGACAATCTTCTTTAAAATTCTACTAAGATATACGAAGATTTGTGACGCGCCACGGGAATCACTGTTTAGTCTCGGACAAACTTTATATTGTAATTTAAAAAAAAACTATCATAAATATACATGCTGTATCTTTTTTAAATATATCTACAACAATCCTGGTAGCGATTAGACCACACTGTTTATTTTGTTTACGTTCGTAAATAAGAGTTTTATTGGTATTTTGTTTGCGAAATGTGCAGCGGACGCGCCAGGGTTATCAATTTTTAAGCCTTTTGGATTTTTTTTCGACTGTTTAGAACCAAATTAAACACAAAAACTATCGTGCAACAGTAAGATCATACAATATAGTAGCATAAAAAAAATATTTTGGTTTCTAATTTAAATACTACGGGTAGTTTTTTTCTTCGGACAACGTAAAGTTAGCCTCTCAAGATTCACCCATTTTCCTTTTCTTTATCTTTTTCTTTTACTAGAAAATTTTTGTCTACATTATTCCAGACATACCTTTTTAAATTATTTTGCGATCCATTGAGTATCAAGTTTTTACCGTAGTTTTGTCTCTAAAGAGTTTGGATTTATTGTTTCTTTTTAGAAACACTTGTGGTCACTTTTTAGAACATATTTCATTTCATACAAATATTGCTTCCAACACGGAAAAAATATTTGCGATCTACATAATTATACGAGTATTAGTAGTTGATCTGAATCGAATCCACTCGCGATCGACTGCTATTATTAGCTGTTCCAGAGGCCTAAGCACAAGATTTCTGTATTTTACCGTTCCTTGAAGTAATATGACATTAATTGCATGGAAAATAAGAAACCGCCTCTAGTGTTCGAACGATCATATTTTCGCTTCCATCATTGATTTCTTTTTCTTTTATAACATTCCTCACACAATCCATCCATCTTTTATGGTTTTCTTCTTCCTCTCCATCTACACATTCTACACTCATATCCATTACTATTTTAGTCACATCTGTATCAGCCCTCCTCATCACTAAACATACTAAGTATCTAAAAATATAACTTTCATGATAAATTATGAAGAAATGCCATTAAAGTCGTTCTAAGATACTGCCTCCTGAAAACCCACCCCTTCATTCGTCTCATTTCCTTCGCAGCTGAGTGAATGAAATGAATTCCTTTTCCACTGTATAATTCCAGACATTTTTAAATCTTTCCCAAGCCTGTCGAATAAAAATCAATATTCAACCTACATTCGACATAATTATATCTAGGCATTGCCGCATTGAACATAGATAAGTACTGAGTACTCGTTCCCAAAAGATTTCTTATCGAAAATATTCAATTTCGATAAAATATTCAGTATTCGACATTCAATTTTCACGAATGAATGATATTCAAATTGTCGATAGCTATTTGTATAATAAAGTCGTTACAGGAATTATGTAGATAATTGTGTTATAAGTCATCATTCACTTAATTACGTGTTCAAATTGAGTAATCAAATTACCGACGCATTAAGTGCCTACGATTTATAATTGGACTATTCAAACAGATATTTTAAAATGTTGTAGGCTCTCAAATCTGTGAAGAGTTTAAAACATTTTCATGAAGCGAAAACGGTTTCGTGGAATTAATCGTCGAATTTTGCAAACGACGTTTTAAATGACCTACTTTTTCGACTTTAACTTCGAAAGTTAATGTTTACTAAAACTATTTACTTGTGGGTTTAAATTTAAGGTACGTCAATACGTTCCTTTTTGGTAGAAATACGGCTGAATTCAACTTGTTAAAAATGTACGACTATCATTATAGTCTAGGATACATTGAAGAAATATATACCCTCATCTGTTATTTGAAAATGGCATATGATACACGCTAGATACTCTAAACGACAATATTTTGGTGATAGGTTGTCGGCCTGAATCGCGTACCGTCAATGTTAATTCATTAAAATTGTCCTCAAAAATTTTCGTTCCACTTCCCTCATCTGTTATTTAGAAAAATCAAGTATTAGCTGATAGAATATACATCAAGACATCTAAAAAATATAGGTTGTCGGTGTCTAACCCTGTCCTTCTAATTAGTTGTCGGGTTTAAACAGGTGAGTTACCGTAGATAATATACCCTCATCTGTTATTTAATCGAATCAGATATCAAATGATTGGTTATTTTATTCTGAATCCAACAGTATTTAGTTGTCGAAGCAAAACTGTGGCTGAATTTCGGTTGTCTAAATTTTAATCGTATTTGTTCCCTAAGCGTTGAAGAACAAAAGACAAGATTATGATGCAGGTGTGCAGTTCTGCACCCAGACAGGTCGAAAGGTGTTTGGAAGACTAGTCTCACTTCCTACTAAGGTCGCGGCAATAGTAGAACTGCACACCTGCATCATAATCTTGTCGATTATGATGCAGGTGTGCAGTTCTGCACCCAGACAGGTCGAAAGGTGTTTGGAAGACTAGTCTCACTTCCTACTAAGGTCGCGGCAATAGTGTGAAGTGTTGTGCGCGAAACTGTACAGGCAGGTCGAAAAGTGTTTGGAAGGGACGCGCCAAAGTTCACCTAAAATTTAAACTCTGATAATTGGAAACCCGAAAATGTTCTTCCTAACATTTTTCATCCTAACAATCACATTTCCTAACTACTCTGTCTCTAATGTTCCTATTCCGAAGCATTCAACTTCATAATGTCGGTAGCAAAAAACATCTATTAAACGAGTACTTTTATTTGTTTTCCTATATTTTCTGAAAATAACCCTATTTTTAAAGTCATATTATTTTATCTGTTAGAACTAGGTGCAGCCTCGGGACTTGCTGGTACCTCGACTCGGACAATTTAGATTAGAAGAGAATGACGGGGTCTTTCAGACCCAGCTATCCTCTTCGTGGTTATTTATTTTTTAAACCAGCCAGAAGTAATAAGGAAACCACCCGGTTTCTTAATTAAATGTAGTTAAATTACTTGCCGATAATAAATGAACATGTATCATTATTATTAACTAGCGGCCCGTCCCGGCTTTGCACGGGTGGACATGATAATTTTCGTCCTCTATAACCTGGTCCTGATGGTTACAAACACAACAAAAAAAGAATTATCCGAATCGGCCCAGCCATTTTCAAGTTTTGCGCTTAGCAACACATTTAGCGATCCATTTTTATATTATAGAAGATAGAAGATCTAGTCTGAGTTGAATCCAGTGTTTGGTCAATGGCACGTGCTTACTTAGTCGGAAAATTATATAAAACGAATTGATTTCATCTTTGTCTGTCGCATATCTACAGTTTCGCGCACAACACTTCACACTATTGCCGCGACCTTAGTAGGAAGTGAGACTAGTCTTCCAAACACCTTTCGACCTGTCTGGGTGCAGAACTGCACACCAGCATCATTATCTTGTCTTTTGTTCTTCAACGCTTAAGGAACAAATTTTACGATTAAAATTTAGACAACCGAAATTCAGCCACAGTTTTGCTTCGACAACTAAATACTGTTGGATTCAGAATAAAATAACCTATCATTTGATATCTGATTCGATTAAATAACAGATGAGGGTATATTATCTACGGTAACTCACCTGTTTAAACCCGACAACTAATTAGAAGGACAGGGTTAGACACCGACAACCTATATTTTTTAGATGTCTTGATGTATATTCTATCAGCTAATACTTGATTTTTCTAAATAACAGATGAGGGAAGTGGAACGAAAATTTTTGAGGACAATTTTAATGAATTAACATTGACGGTACGCGATTCAGGCCGACAACCTATCACCAAAATATTGTCGTTTAGAGTATCTAGCGTGTATCATATGCCATTTTCAAATAACAGATGAGGGTATATATTTCTTCTACCGGATCTCGTACTATTAGTAGGTATGTCGGACGGTCAAATCAACTGAGACGCGTCCGTTGCTTACAAATGACAGTTTACATTCACCAAAACACTTTGGTCGATCGAAACTCGGCCCTTAAATGTTTAGGGTTACTAAAATAACAACTAACGACTTTACCAAACAGACTATCTATTTGTAAATGAGTAGAATTGTAACGCGCTCTGATGACTATTTTAAAGTATTAGAATGACATTTCGGCGCTCGAATGACATCGACAGGGGATCGCCTGACATTTCTGACAATTGTTTTCAAAACAAGATGGCGGTGTAGATAATGGAAAACGCGCCAAAATGTCCGTGTGCATTTATTGTGGACAGTAATTTTAGAGGATTTCATAAAAAGTAACAATGTTTTGATAATATTTTGCGCACAAACTAATATTTACTGATGTATAAAGTAGAACATTTTTTCCTACTGTAATGTAAGTTTATTTCCGTATTAAAGGTTTATAATAATTAAGTATAGTAGATCACATATATCAGACCGAGCCTGTCCACGAAAATTCGACTCGCCTTTGCCGTTTTTTTTATCTTTATTTGACCAACGAATTGTACAAAATAAATATGATCTAATTAGGGTCCGAATCGAATCAGCCTCGATTGATGCGAAACATCCAAACGTTTTATCTCGGATATCGGATTTAATTCAATCAAAAGTAAAGCGAGTTCCGTTGAAGGTATTCCGAGCATGATTTCTTTGTTCGCAGAATCAATTTTGATTAAAAGAAAAATATCAATGTGCCTTTCTTTTTCTTGGAAAAATTGCGGGACTCGAAAACTTGATACTATTTAATATATTTTATTTAGAAAATAATTTCGTTACCCAACATTAAGAACTCGTGGTTAACAAACGCTATAAAATATTTCCAAAAATGTTCCAATCTCTCAGACACTGCGCCAATGCTGCCACCAAGTCATTTAATACTTGCTGTTCTGGGTGGAGCGGAAGTAATTTAACTGTCAGACTCTTTCTGATTAAAAACTACCCCACTTTTTTGGATGCCCTTTGTATTCCAGCGCCTCAGCACACTGTTAAGACAGTCATCATCATCAATAGCCTATTAATGTTCCTAATGCTGGGACACAGGCCTCCTCTCTGTGAGAGGGCGCGGAGCATAATCCACCACGCGGGCCCAGTGCACGTTGGTAGATGTCACATGTCTTCGAATTTTTGGTTCTAGAACATGCCGGTTTCCTCACGATGTTTTCCTTCACCGTTTTGGGAGCAGTGGTAATGAAATAAATTACACGAAGTATGCTAAAGTATGCTGTCACTTTTAAACAGTGCCGCGACTATACTTGTTTGCGATAATAATATTATTTCACAACTATCACACAACGTCACCTAGTCCCAAGCTAAGCAGAGCTTGTGTTATGGGTACTAGACAACTGATAAACATACTTATATATTTCTAAATACATACATATTATAGATAAATTACACCTAGATACAGAACAAATGATCGTGCTCATCACACAAAGATTTGTCCTGGGTGGGAATCGAACCCACGACTTCCGGCATAGCAGTCAGGGTCACTTACCACTAGACCAACAGGCCTGTATAATAACAGTTGCGTACTAAACAAATAAAGTAAGTTTTATCGATACGCTTAACCAATGCTAAAGAGGTACTTACAACCGAAGTATCATAGATCCAGGGCCTCTGTATACCAACTTATTGGATATCGAGGGACCTTGTCTGGTCGAGACGGAGCTTCAATAAATTTACATAATAGTATCACAAGTATATTTTGTCCATATCTTGGGAGAACATGTAGTGGGTAACGATTTTTTGTTCACAAGTATTTGGGGTCTTTGATAGGCGTATAGTAGGGATGGGGTTGAGGATAAGGGATGTATGGGTGGCCATTTATTACATATTATGTTTCAAGCATGATTTGGAAAGCAAGACTTTGGTTCCTGCATTATTCTTTGGGGTCGTAAAACCATCAAATGGGTCCTCACCGAACTATCTGACTCTGAGTGATTAAAAATCTACCCTGTTCCTGCGGTTGCTCTTTGTGTTCCAAGGGCCAAAGTATCGACTCGCCGTCCGATCATGGACCATGCCCGGATGGACGGCGCGCCATGTTCCACGCGCGTCTCAAAGAGCTGTCAGCAATCTGACGGAGCCCCCGGCCAAAAGACATCGGGATTTTAGTCAGTATAAGTCTGACAGTCCCTCCCGTCCTGCTCTGGGTGGCAGGAAATAAAAGTCACAGATTAGTCGCCCAAAAGTATCACGACTAGTTTTACAAAAGTTTTTGTATTGCCCATTTCTAACTGGTTTTTGGAGGTAAAATAGACGATCTCTCAATGTAAATTACTGGTAGGTATTTTGGACTAGTTGTATCTGGTTAGATTGGAAGCCGACCCTTAGTACCGAGACATAGTTGGGATAAGGCTGGGCAAAGGAAAGAAGATGATGTAAATGTTTGTCACGACTTTCTTTTGTTTTACGAACTTTGTTCTTGTGTCTTAACATGAAATGTTACCAATTTTGTTTTTAAGTAATATGCATTGCGAACTTTATGTCTTCAAATTACTATCATTTATAAATAAATGCGTTTTGTTTTTTTTTTCAGATTCCACAACAACGATGCATTTACCGCTAATATTGTTACTCGGTAAGTAGACTGAAGTTATTTGAACAGTTATTTAAATTTTGTTCTTTACGGCAATACTTATAAGGTACAAAACAATGCAATAATTTACGGGCAATTAGGTTGCGATGTTTATGGAAACCGCTTATTTTCCGCCACGGCAGGCAGCAGAGTTTGTTAAAATATATTATCCTGTTAAAGGAGTTCCTAATATTTCTTTATACCGTTTATCAGAAGAAAATAATATTCACAAAATCAAATACCCACTTCAAGTTTATGAAAGCTTAATTGATCCTTAATTTTTGAAGCCTTGTTGAAATTAATCTGTTGATGAATCTTAGCTCAAGTGATCTAAATAAGTATCATATTGTGTTTGTACCTACCCACTTCGCTGTAATTGTTATTTGATTTGTAGATAATATCAAAACATAATTTTAACTTATAATACAAGAATATTTAAAGCTTAATATCTACAAAAAATACTAGACTACAGCCTGCGACGGACGTCACAAGACGATCTCCGGCCATCGTAGGCGCGGGCATGCGGGCGGCGAGTAAAGGGCAACTCGCTGTCCGACCATGGACCATGCCCGGGTCGATGGCGCGTTGTGTTCCACGCGCGCCTCAAAGAGCGTCAGCAAAATGACGGGGCCCCCTCTCGGAGGGCCAAAGCCTGCCGGGTTCGCGGGACTTATGTCATTACCGTGACCCCGGAACATAAAGGGCTAGTGAAGGACACCGTGGATTTTAGTCAGTACGAGTCTGACAGTCCGTCCCGCTCTGCCCGGGGTGGGAGGACTAATTTGATGATTTTACCACGCTAAAAAAAAAGAGTACCTTATCGTGTATTTTTTTTTGCATAATTACTGACATTTGATATAATACGTGTAGAGTACCAGTTTGTTTTCCTGTAGGTATTATACTTAGGTACCATTTTGGTTTCTTTATTACCGAAACTTTGGAGGAGTATAAGTATATTAAGATTTATGAATTTTGTTTGAAGTTTAATGTATGAGTAAGGTCGTATATCTTAGTATTAAGTAATTAATAGGTCATAAAATATCGTTAAGTATTAGGTATAATGTTAGGTAGACAATTATTTTTAAAGGAAAACGAATTCATGAACATGTGTTCATGAATTCGTTTTCCTTTAATTTCTGGGAATTTTTGAAATATTAATTTAAAATTAATGAAGGAATTACTTTCAAAATACGTAATTATTAAATCAAAAAATACTTGAGTCCAGTTCGAGGTAACTTTTTCTATAATTTCTAAACGTTAAGTTAAGTTTTCGCTAAGATCTACATAATAAAATGGGTAGGTATAGGTACTAATAGATTTTTCCTTTGCTAAAACAACAATTCTTTAGATTTGGACTTGATTTAGAACAACACTTTGTTATATATCTTATGGGCGCGGACGCTGCTAAAGCTCACGGAAATTGATATTCTTGACGACTTAATCACAAAGTATTATTCTAACGAAAAATACATTACAATGTGTTATACATTTAAACTTTCCTCTATATCGATGAAAACTGCATAAAAATCTATGCAGCAGTTTTTGAGTATATCGTTAATAGTATAAGCCGGGGTTTGTTTTATAATAAGTAGTGATATGTAACATTTTCTTTCATCAACAAAAACGCCAAAATATTATCATACAAGGCCAATACAGGATGTTGAACTTTTTACAATATATAACAATGTCAGCTACCTTTATCTGTTAACTGTTACAAGAAAATAACGTTTGGCAATTAATACATTGTGGAAATTAATTTTAAAATAGTATACAACTGTTGCTCCTCTCCTTCTGCAAAATATATTCTAAAAGCACATATACTATTTGAACATCGCTCGTCACACCATAATATCTTATTAAGCTTTGTCGACAAATTGTTTATTGCTGAAAGGTTCTGTCCACCTGTCATTCATGGCTTAATCGTTCTGTCGGCGAATTGTCCATGAATAAATCGTTGTGTCGGCGAAACGTTCCTAGAAGAAAGGCTATGTCGTTGAAAAAAAACATGAACGAAACGTTCTGTCGGCGGCTCATTCGGCGGAGAAACGTTTGTGGGCATTTCTACGAAGAGGGCATTTTTTTTGTCCTTTTAAAAAAAACATGGTTAGAAGTTACATACACATCCCAAAATTTTTAAGCGTACGTCCCAATCTATATTCTAACTGGAGAGCATAACATAAATTCCGTACTACATCATATTTTTTCTTAAAAAAAATCTGAAGAGAAAAAACGGGTGTAATTTCACTGATTTTGACGTGTCCCTTTCCCGAAATAGAGTGTAAAATATATTTTATTTTTTATTGGAGCTAAATTTCAAGCAAACTTTTGATATTATTGGGTATATAGATAACTAACCAAGAGACATTGACAGTAAATAAACCTGTGATTGCTTATTTTTTTATATTTGTGGATGCTTAAAGATTTGTCCCAGTCTAATTAACCATTTCCGTGTCATACAAAAAACACTAGATTACGATACTAAATACCCGCGAACTGGAGATCACTATCCGATTCTTGTAAACTGTCAGGTGCTCCCGAGCAGGCGATGTGAGTGCATGTGTGGTGTGCTTCTGTTTTTTCGATTTTCGAAGGTGAGAACCTGTTTCCGTGTCTTTAGTTCGGGGTCTTTTCTCAATCCCATGTCAAAGATATCTTCTGAATATTTTCTTTTTAAATATGTTTTGTTTCCCTAAACTGAAGTTTAACTAGACACCAGAATGGGTGTTTCATTTAATTTGTTTGAAGTCGTAACAGTAATAAGTTATTTTGATTAGTACGATATTTTTTCAATTCCGTTGCCCTCAATTTTGTGTCCTGGTGTCCACGGAATTGAGAACGATGGTTTACCTATGTAACTAATCTCGGTTTATATGAGGTTTAAAGTCACTTGCTTCACAATTTGTCATGGCAAAGTAGTTAACGCCACACATTATGTACCTGTAATGTTGAATAAAAGGTTTAAAGTATCTAGAGTTGACATCGCAATTGCAAGATCTGATTTTAGGTAATACTGCCGCGTCTAGCTACTCGAGCCTCGGAAGATCGTATAATGATAGCCTATATTTTATTCTGATGTATAAACTATATTGCTGCAAAGTTTCATTTAAATACATTCAGCAATTTTTGAGTAAAAATTTACCTGACTAATAAAAAAAACCCGAATACTTCGATTATGTCTATTACTTCCTGCGGTTTGATAAATAAAACTGACTTGACGTCTATACTTCATGTCTCTTGTTTGTAATATAAATGTTTAACGAAAATGCTTGATAGAATACATTTTACCATATAAATTTAATAAAAATGCTCATTTAAATGATTTGAATAAAAGTTAGTTAACTAAGCATGATAACTCAAGGAATCTCTCTCAAGGTAGACTCAATATAAACTTAAATAACTAAAATACCAAAAACTGCTAAAATATGTTCTTGACTGTTTTTTTTTTGAATTTATCTTACCCGCTTACGTAGAATATGTGTAATTCTAAATTCTGTGGTCACATTTCTCAATTCCATGGCACTCAAAATTTATTTCATAAACTACTGGAGCAATTACTGGCAAATTAGCACATTTGGTTTTAAAAAAAATGCATTTTATTGTGGTTATTTAAAATTAGTCAAAATGTGAAAAAAAAAATTGCCCACGGAATTGAGCAAAAATCACCGTTCCCGTAGAAATGCCCTTGTCGGAGTTATGTTTCAGAATCATAATTATTATGTTTGTCTTTTTAGACTTGTTAATAACTGTTTATTTAAAAGAGTGGAAGCGTTAAATAAAAACTTTTTCAAAAAAAATGTAACCGCCTTCAGAAACTACCACAAAAAAGGGTAAAATTAACCTTCAAAACTTTTCTTTCGGAAGTCGGTGACTTTTTTTATTAATTTCATTGTCTTTTTTGCCACCGACTTCCGAAAGAAAAGTTTTGAAGGATATTTTACCCTTTTTTGTGGTTGTTTTTGAAAGCGGTTACATTTTTTTTTCAAAAAGTTTTTATTTTACTCTTTTTAGTTTAAATATTCAACCACAATTCTTGTCAAATACGAGTACATCATTTTCTTACATGAGCACTAGAATTTTGTAATCCGTAACACAGGTAATAACATCGTTAAAATCTCTTACATTCATTCCCTATCTCGAAAACTACTGAACTGATTTTGATAAAACTTGCAGTATTCCCTAAGTTGAACGATACCTAGTACAACAAAAAAAGAATTACTTAAATCAGACTTGTAGTTCCGGAGATATGCGAACACAAACATAATTTACTAAATCAGTCGATGCCAAGTCCTTGCTAGAGGAATTGTACCTTCCATCATCAGCTCAGCTACATGAGATGATGATTACCATACGCAAATACTTAAACAACTTCATAAAATTTGCGAAAAACGATGTGTAGGCCTATAAAATTTGAGGGTTGCCCTCGATTTCTCCAGGATCCAATCATCAGATCCTGACATGGTGACAATGGAACCACCTCTGAAGTATCTCCTTTCGAACAAAAAAATAATTTTGAAAATCGGTCCACAATTGGCGGAGTAATCGCGTAACAAACACAAAAAAAAAAAAAAAAAAACATACCGTCGAATTGATAACCTCCTTCTTTTTGAAGTCGGTTAAAAAGCGTGCATGACGTCACAATATGGCATCAGAAAACCTTCCTTCTGTCTGTAATGTCTAACAAGAAATTTGATATCTGACTTCTTCATTATGTTCTGTTAAAGGAAAAAAACATGATCGTTCGTCAGTCGGCGGAGGGTCTTGTTGAAAGAGTCCCTTTTGCCGACGAGCACGCTTGATTGTTTACTATCCCTTACTTTTGGTACCTTTATTAGATGAAAAAGTAATATTAACAGCACATAAATATTATGTGGACAAAACCTCTTATATGTTCACTTTAAATTGAAAAATATTGTTGTTGCTGTCTGTGTTATCCGGTATAACTCGAAAATTATCCCACGGGAATACACACAAAATTAATATCAGAAAATCGGGAAAAAAAAACTAAATCGAAGGGTAACATAAATCCACACATCCATCCATGTTCACAAACTTTCGCATTTATAATATTAGTAAGCAGTGTTGCCAGCGCTAAGTACAGATTTTGCCAATAAAAGTTGTAAACAACATTCTAGTAAAGTTTTAAGTCGAAGTTTAGACGTCAACGCGTTACAAACCAACTGACTCACTTTCGCGTTTTGTGATATTAAATTAAGACAATGATTTATAAGGTTTTGTTATTAATTACTAGTCAATTATAACTGTCAATAGGCTTAATTAATTGTCTTCAACTCTAGCTATTATTAGAATGAAGTAATACCTATGGCTTCTTTTTGACTTACCGTATTTATCAATTCTATTATGAGAACCGAAACAGTTGCGCTATCCTATAAACAAATTCAGCTGTAGATTCAGACATTTGTTCGCCCACGTCGGTACCCTCAGGGTTGCTTTTCTCCGGCGCAAACGCAGCGCTAAAACTGCAGTTTGTCTTAAGTGGATTTTCGAGTTTATGCTTTAAGCATAAAGTCGAAAATCTATTAGACAGGCTGTGGTTGACGCTGGGGCTGTGTTATTAAAGAATTGCATATTATCATCAATGCATGGACTACTAGCACTGGATAATGCGGAGTCAGTCTGGTAAATCCATACACGAAAACGGCTCATTTCAGAGTATTTCATGATAATAGCTCTTCTTAAGGGCAAACAAGAGAAATGAATCGTCCATCCAGGCCACCCATTACGGTTTAGTCCATGTTCATTTGTTCAAGCCAACATTCTTTATCTCCGGTCATGTTGAACCCCTAAATGTTGTCCATGTTCAGGCCCCCTCGGGGGTTTCGGCGGCACGGTTGGTGCAGTGAGTCGCTAAACGTTTGGCTGCTGCCAACGACGATATAATACTAGACTCCGCATGCACGATCTAAGGAACAAAAACTATTCTGCCAACTCGCTGAGGTACTACGTAAGCGAGGGGGACGGGGTATTGCGTTGTGATTGGCTAACTCAAGGTCTGTTCTGTCTCAACGTATGTTTACGGCTCACAGGAGTGGTCGAAATGAGACGGATATAAGACTTTTTTACCTAATGTGTTGACAGACATCGGTCGCCTGTTATTAGGAGTCTAGTATTATATCGTCGTTGGCTGCTGCGGACTGTGTCGTGTGTTTTATCCCCGCACGCAACAAATATTTGTATGATCTGTAAGTATTTGCTGTAGTTCTAGGTGTTTGGGCATATGAGTTCCTATGAGTTATTTATTTATTTATTGGTTCACCAACAATTGTTCACACTGGTTTAAAACAAAGATCATCATGCAGTAACTTATTTTTCATTAGTGCAACAATCACATAAAGGTAAACACCTCATGCTTAAAGAAGTTGTACAATACAAAGATAATAAAACAAAAACAAAGAATATATTAAATTGAACCATAACTCAAAACTGGGTAGTTTTGAGCTATGAAACAATGATGAATGATTGTTAACGCATCTACGATAAGCGCGGGTAAGGTTGATAAAAAAGAAGGACCTTTCTCCAGTTTCCAAGCCTGTCCCAAGTGTTTCCTCAATCGGGCATGCGGGCAGCGAGTAAAGGGCAACTCGCTGCCCGACCATGGACCATGCCCGGGTCGACGGCGCGTCGTGTCCCACGCGCGCCTCAAAGAGCGTCATCATAATGACGGGGCCCCCCTCTCAGAGGGCCAAAGCCTGCCGGGGTCGCGAGATTATTTCCTTACCGTGACCCCGGAACATAACAGGCTACTGAAGGACACCGTGGATTTTAGTCAGTAGAAGTCTGACAGTCCCTCCCGCCCTGCCTGGGGTTGGAGGACTCATTTGATGATTTTGCCACGTAAAAAAAAAAAAAAAGTATTTCCTCAATAAATAAAAGTATGGAGTATCTTCTACAGTTGCAATTTTTTTATGTCAACGTTAAAGCGCTCCTAACATAATCGTACCTGACTGTCATTACAGAATTTGTTATCTTTAAAATACGAGTACAGCTGCAGTGCACAATAAACCATGTCAAGCATAAAATGGAACAATGCACAAGCCGAATTTTCACCAAACGATGCATAGTCACGTCCATGATTACCTTACGTTAGCTTTCACAAAATATGGTGCCAATATGCATCACTACAGGCTTATAAAAAAATCGACTTCTAAAACAAAGAACAAAAAGTAAGTAGTAAGTACGCAAGGCGGTGACTTTATTTTTTATTTATTGTGTTTTATGCCACCGACTTCCGTATGAAAAGTTATTTTTCACTTTTTTGTATTGTTTTATAAGTCCGTTTTATTCATTCAAAAGTCGTTTAAAATATGTAAAAATTGGCTTCGCTATGCAGGGAATTGAAGTTTGAAAAAAAAATCTGAAGCTGAATTGCAAACTTATGAAATGAGCAAGCAAAAAATATGAATAGGCGTCTCCTAAGCCTGAAAGACACTTCTTAACCTCCAAACCAAGACTGGAAGCCAACAAGCTTAGTAAAAAAAAATCTGAAGTCTTTTAGTTAGTTTAACGAGACGCTGAGTAAACATCAACAGGAGAGGTTCAACGCTTTGTACGATATAATCAAACCAGTACCCAGTGTGACGTTTTTTTTTAAATCTCATGGACACGCTAGCAACCGTCTACCTAATGGAATTACAGAAAAAAAAAGAAAAAAATAATCTGTTTTCTCTTTTCAGGTGGAAATTGCGTTTGAATGACGAAATTTAAATTAGAAAACGTTCACTTCCAAAGTGGACCAGAATTAATTTTCTGCTGTTTTAGTATAAATTTGCAACTGTATCCTTAGAGTTTGGGAGGTGTGGGTTATAAAATGGTAGCCCCGTTCACAGTTGAAGTGTCTGTTGAAATGGAGAATACTGGCCACCAACTTTTGATAACTTTTGTTAATTAACTGTTGGACGATTCCGAGTATATTTCTTACCGATAGTATCAAACGTTTCCAACAGTGTATTTCTTTCTTTAAAAATATTGTTGTACTTTATTAAAACTTTAGTATTGGAATAATCTACAACTCGCTTAAGATTGTGGAGTTCGGCAACCATCACACCGGAAATTCCGGGATAAAAGTTATCATCAGATCATAAATTATCCGTGTGCCAAACTACGTACAAAGTCGCTTATCCATTCATTCATTACTCCAAACAATTACAATCGTTTGCATTCATAATATCAAAAAGATACACCAGTTGATGGTGTATGGCTATAATGGGGGAATGAAATTCCAAAAATTATTATTTTTTTATTAAATTAAATTAAATTTCGAAAATTAATAGGTGTATGTGTAGGTGATGAAATAGTAAAAGGTTCAAGTGGGCATTGTTACAAACAACTAACCCACTTGTCAGACGAAGTGCTTAGCGTAGTATTGTTATATAGGCACAGACAAGATACTACTTCCTACCTCTTGACACCCTTAGTTCTTAAGGCACCCTTAGGGAGCGATGGACCCTTTCCAATACCGGAACTACTCACCGAAAGTGCGTGCATCCAATACATAATGTTCCACGAAAAATCCTACACACGCATCAGTTAAATGCCAGTTTTAACCTGTAATGCAATTAAAGGATTAATTGAAACGCGCCCTTACGTTAGTCGAGTGAAGCAGGATAGCAGGGTAAGTATGAACGATCACTGGCGACAAATTGCCTCTCAACAGAACGCCGCGCCGCCGTTTCATATTTCTGAACAAGGAAACAATTTAGCGGGGAGGACGCTTCGTGTCGATTTTTTTTATACTTCGCCCCGGGATGAGTAGAATAATAATCGAAATTGACAAGCGCGGAACAGTCGGGGTTTGACCTTGTCTTTTTGTGAAAACAAGTTTCGTATACGTATTGGTTTATTAGTCTTTTGTGGCGCCTGTTGTATGCTTGGAGCGTTTTAGGAAATATACAAGTAAAAGCTTATGTTTCGCATGAAATTCGACAGTTGTTTACTACAGGTTTATATATATACAGTACAGTATATACATGTACTGTTTACTACATATTTCCAAAATCTTATTTTATTCAGTATTTGATGCGTGAGAGAGGAATATATTTTTTTTAATAGTAGCAACATACCTTAGACATAATTAGTATAAAAAACCCGTAGTAATGAGTTTCGTCAATTGGTTACCCCAATAACGAACGTAGGTGCTTCTATAGGGGGGAGGGGGCAACCACCCTACCACGGCAACGGACGTCACGAAGCGATTTCCAGCTGCGAATAACGGATGACTTGCCGTCCGATCATGATCATGGACCATGCCCGGTTCCACGCGCATCTTAAAGAGCTGTCAGTAATCTGACGGGCCCCGGTCAGAGGGCTAAACTCTTGGAACACAAACTACAGATACTTACGTAAATCTTAGATTTTATACTTTGTGCTGTAGGTATCTTTACAACTATTGTGCAGAAACACTATTTTAAATCGATTCATGATAGTTGAAAGAAAAACAGTTATAAAAAAAAAATATAGAACACATTTTGTTCCTACCAAAAATCAAACTCATTTCACAGGAGTCAATCATTAACTTCTTTAGAAATTTGCCAGTAGCTTCCCGCCCTATAATAAAATAGGACATGTAAGCTCACAAAACATATTTTTAATACCCTGCAAAAAACGCCCTGTATGACGGAAAGCAAAAAAGAATAAAAGCGACAGAGGTGGTACGAGGCATTTCGTAATTATACAGTCCAGTTAGTGCCACCCTTTTCGTACAAGGTTTTTTCTTCATGTTTCTGAACGGAGTATGTATGTAGCTTCGTCACAGGACACGAAATTGTCAAGCCAGATGAAGCCGAAAAGTCTGACAACCAGTCTTATATTAGATCACTGTATCTGACTTGATTTCCGTACGTTTTTTGACAACGATTTTACGCGTTTTTTAGGACCCCATGTTTTCCGGTCAAAATTGTTGTAAATAAGGTATAGTATCACCCATTTCAAGGAATGCACCCAATTACAGATCACTCTGTATGTAAAAACAATACATTCTGAATAGTTAGGAAGCACCTTCAATAATTAATGTTCAGTCAAATAATATGTAAGTTGTGTCACGTACCTACTACAATTATCAGTAGGTATAAATCGTCTCGATAACAATGTTTATGAATTATATTATTACTATTAGGTTTGTATTATACTCCGTTCTTGCTATAACGTTTACTCATTTCGAACTAGGAATCTCACTAGTTAATAAAAAAGCGTCAGTTATTGAGAATGGATGGATGGATGTTTGTTACTCTTTCATACAAAAACTACCGAACGGATTCGAATGAGGGCATTTTTATCTCGGTATGACTTTCCTGTCGGATAATTATCGAAGTTCAACAACTCCAGGAGTATAAGTTAGTGACTATACATGTAATTTTGTTCAATTAGTGATAAATTTTTGTTTTATTTAAACGAACAATACTTACTTTTGCACGTGGCTTTGCCCTCGCAGGGGTCAGAAATTATCCCTGAGAAGCTTCCTACAACCTTGGCACTAATCATAATTATTCAGTCGTTGAAAAGGTAACAAACAGATGGAGTAACTTTCGCAATTTATATTTTCACTATGGATTTCCTTTGAAAATCTTTTTTATATCCGGTTATCTTAAAAGTCGATTCTTGGTCTTTTTCACTTCGAAAAGTCTCGAACATGCTTAGTGGTGACATAAGAGGTCAGGTAAGGTCAAAAAGGTTAACTACCTCCACGAAAGACAATATATTATGTTTCAAAGAGCATAAAACATACTAGTGGGAGGAGCGTATTTACAATTCGTCTACATCAAAAGTTTTTATCATTTCCGCGTCGAGCTCTATGAGCTGTTTTGTCGTTTTTAGGGTTCCGTAGTCAACAAGGAACCCTTATAGTTTCGCCATGTCCGTCCGTCCGTCCGTCCGTCCGTCCGTCCGTCTGTCCGCAGCTTAGCTCAGAGACGCCCAGTACTAGAAAGCTGTAATTTGGTGTGAATATACGGATTTGTTGTGCCGAAAAAGTGGTAAAATAAAATCTCGTAAAATATTTTTTTTAGGGTACCTCCTGTACACGTAAAGTGGGGATGTTTTTTTTATTTCTCGCGTACCCCTTAGTGTGGGGTATCATTAAATAGGTCTTTAAAAAATATTGATAGTTTCCATGAACAAATTTTTGATAAAAAGATTCGTTTGTGAAATATTAAGCTTTAAAGTGCTAATTTTTGCTCGACTCGAGTGTCCCCCCCCTCTACCAGCTAAACGGTTATGTTTGGGGGTGTGAAAAAATTCACAATAGTAGTATATATAACGTTTTAAGGAAAATTATCATGACTAAGTAGGCTGTACAAGTTTACGAGTAATAGTCGACCAACTTATAAAACGGACTTGGACAATATATTTTCCTAAACAAAATGTATCGCAGAACTTGTTCTTCAACTGCAAATGTAAGTTTGTCAACTTTATTTTTACAGCTATAATAGGTGGGTATGTTTTGGGGATAGGTAGGTTTTTATTGTCAACTATTTTTAACTAACTTCGAAAAAGGAGGAGGTTCTCAATTCGTCCTAATCTTTTTTTTTATGTATTTTCCCCGATTTCTCAAAGACGCCTGGACCGATTTTGAAAATTATTCTTTTTAAAATTAAATTCAGCGAATCAGTTTAATTAGTTCGCATAAGTATTTTGATAGGCAACTACGGAACCCTACACTGTGCGTGGCCCGACACGCACTTGGCCGGTTTTTTTATTATTTTTCCTAGAACACCTTCTCTTTGAGAAAACATCATGTAAGAAGCTTGTTACATTTTGAGGAAACATTTTATTAATGTCAGAATTTATGTATTCCGTGTTTTTTTCCTTATTCTAACAATGAAGAAATGTGAATGTTTGAAATATGTATATTTTTTTAATCATGTTGGTATTGTTCTTTTGGAAGTATGATCAATATTTCTTTTTTCAGGGCAAGAGTTTGTCAGACCATTATTAGTAGTAGATCAAGTTTCAAGATGAATGTATAAAACTTTTGTAATGCCTAAATCGTAAAAGTCCAGCAATCAATTAAGGTTAAAAAATCGTTTCAGCCTTCACTTTGAATCGATACCTTTCAGATTAGCATTGATCAGAAATTTTTATTCACACAGTGCTGGTCACACTGCTCACAAAGTTTATATGGATATCGCCAAGCGATTAGTCGACCCTTCAGATGACCAGAGGGCTGGCCTATTCCGAAGACAAAGAATCAGCATTGCCATACAACGTGGCAATGCTGCCAGCATTTTGGGCACTGTTCCCGTTGACAGCGATGTGGACGTATTCTTTGACGCCCTTTGAATGTTATTATTTTTTATAAATTTTTGCGTGGTTAAATCATCAAATGAGTCCTCCCATCCAGGGCAGGGCAGGAGGGACTGTCAGACTCGTACTAACTAAAATCCACGATGTCCTTCAATAACCCTTTACGTTCCAAGGTCACGGTAATTCCATAAGTCCCGCGACTAGTATAGTATACTAATAACAATACTATTTTCATACCACATTTGATAATCAAACAATAAAAACTATTAAGACCAATAAAATACAACAATGTCTATCCGTGTGTAGGTATTATCAACGATCATAAGTCACCTATCAACTTACAGAGCGATTTGTCTTGGCGTGGTCCCGGCCGATGACAAATTAGCCCGAGTCCCTTCTCAAGAACATTCCACAAGAATACTCGGCCATTACTTGTTCATTTGTTGTGCCGGGGAGACGGTCGGCTTTAGAAGATATAACGACTTTCTCAAGTACACACGGTGAAAGAGTTTAGTGACAATCTTGAGTAACGTATACTTACACTTGACAACTTTTAAAAGTAATTACACTTTTCTTTGGGGGAGGAGCTCTTGGCTTCGTAATTACAGTCGCGCAGGCCGCGCTTGCCAAGGTTATGGATAATCTGTCATAGCGAGTTTCCTCCTTGCCTCGGAAAGCACGTAAAGCTGTTAGTCCCGGCTGTCATTTGTAGATCTTTGACAGCCCAAGTAACACAGTCTGGAAGTTTTAAAACCAATCTGTCTATAGACTGTCTATTCAGGGTTTATCTTTAGATACGGGCTTTCTAAAGATGGGTTTGATAAAGAACATTTAATCTTATAGAGTTTTTTATCTAAAGCTTTATTATTTTAAGAGCATTTGTTCTATAGAACACTTATTTTAAGTACGTTTATAGTTATAACGAATGTTTCTAGATAAAATGCTCTACAAATAGTTAAAAAAGCCTAAAGGTACCTATTTTGAAGTGGTTTTATAGATAAAACGATATATTTGAAGACAAAACTTTCTACAGATATTCTATTTTAGCTAATGGTACTCTTATCTTTTTTTTCTATAGATACTTCAGTCTAGATAAAATACTTTATTAGACATTTTTAAGTTTGTCTAGAAAACTGATAGAGAAGTCGTGTTTTTAGAGTTTTTATCCTTAAAAGTGGCTTAGTTAAGTGCATTTGCACTAGAAATTTAAATTGGATGAGTTTATGCAATGGAGAAGATGATACAAATTAAAAGATCTGGTGGTTTTCGTCGAAAAATCCGCAAGTATTTAAAAAGAAAGAAAAATGAAGAAGAGTCGACCGAAGAAGAATCGAAACTTCCTAGTAACTTCCTCCAAAACGTAGAAAATTGTTGATGATATATTGGTATCAAAAATGAAAAGGTTTGCTGTCAAGAGTACGAAAAAAAAATCACATGACTTAAATCCAATATGGCGGACAGGCTATTTAAAATACACCCCCATAATATGGGTATCAAATGAAAGGGTTTGCTGTCAGGGATACGAAAAAAATGGTCACGTGACTTAAATTCAAGATGGTGGACTGGCTGTTTGAAATTCACCCCTATGATATGGGTATGGGTATCAAATAAAAAGGTTTGCTGTCAGGAATACGAAAAAATAGTCACGTGACTTAAATTCAAGATGGCGGACTGGCTGTTTGAAATCCACCCCAATGATGTGGGCAGTGGGTATCAAATGAAAGGGTTTGCTGTCAAGAATACGAAAAAAAATTGTCACGTGACTTAAATCCAATATGGCGGACAGGCTATTTAAAATCCACCCCCATGATATGCGTATCAAATGAAAAGGTTTGCTGTCAGGAATACGAAAAAAATAGTCAGGTGACTTAAATTCAAGATGGCGGACTGGCTGTTTGAAATCCACCCCAATGATGTGGGTCAAATGAAAGGGTATTAATGTAATTACAATTATAATTATTATTTCTCACATTGTTTATACTTAATTAAATCAGAAATACTTTTTACTCGGGTACCCTCTTGTATTGATTAATAATTATATTGGTTTGTTACTGCATAAAATGGTCTTACGTTCACAACACATGAAATTACCTATTCACTGAAGAACGTCTAGAAACACTGTGACAAGTTAAAAAGGAATACAGAGTGACAGTTACTAGATAATTTTAAACCACTCTTAAATCTGTTTATTCTCTCACTAGATAGTTTAGTATGTAGTAAGTAAAATTATTCTAGAGCCATACTACAAAAAAATCTCTAGACTGTTTGTTCTATAGAAATCGGTTTTCTAGTAAATTTTATCTGGACGCCATTTTTATTGCCTATTTTTTGCTTCAAATAATTTTTGTTACGTATTTTAATGGTTTTCATGTCTAATTAGACATCTGATATGTTTTAAATTACTATATTTTAAATAAAATGAGTATTTTAAGCATTAAAATGTAAATTCGAAAATTTGCTTATACCAAATAATATTCATATTTTGAAAAAAAAATGTTAAATCTTACATTTACAGCGGGCGCTCTTATTTTACAAGAGTTTTACATAATATTCAACGATAGAATTTCAATCGCATATTGATTTGCTTAATTACCCATTATTAAAACACAAATTAATAAAAAGTAATAAATTTGTTACGCCATGATGCAAATATTATTAAGTAAAATAACTCTTGTAAGTTCCACGCCATTATGCGTCACTAGTAAAATGTTACTTAAAGTTGTTAGTCTTAAGATCATTTGGTTTTAAAACTTGACGAGCAATGATTCCTTTAAAGGTCTTAACTCTATCTATAAACTATCTACTAGTACGCTTCTAGATAAACGTGCGGTCTATAAACGGTTTAGAGAGACACTAGAAACATCTCTTAAGTCAATTTGATCTGAACTCTATCTAGTCATGTTTTCTTAACTCATTCTTAAGAGAGGGTACAAGAATGTGCCCACTTTTACTAAACTCTGTCTATAAGCGTTCTAGAAGATTGCTTATAGATATTTTATTCTTATGGTAGACAATTCAATTTAATTCTATAAGCTATCTAGTAGTACGTTTCTAGACAAGTTTGTGTTACTTGGGAGTCGTTGTTAGTCAGAAGCTCTAAAGTCTGACAAACAGTCTCACCATGCGGTATATGAACCATTCTATTCTCCAATTTCTACTTTATTAACTGTTGTATAATTTTCACTATCGTTCTCGGACACTCCGAAATAGTCCTTACTCGGCGCACCGCAAAATTAGTTCGGTAAACATGCGGGCCAATACCTGACCGGAGAGCGTGAATTACGCAAGTGCTCCACCACCCTGATCAAGTGTACTTGAAGAACACCGTGATTTTAGTTTGTAAAGCAGAAGTTGAACACATTGTCAGTCTTACTTCCTATAAATGTTTTAAATTGCGAAAGTATGTTGTTTGTTCCGTTTACTCGTCAAACCCGCTATTACAGATTGTAATGATGTAAGTACCAATCTACTCAACCCATACCCATCGATCATCACTTGTCTCTAGAGAAAGTCATTTATTCTACACACAGCATTCAAAGAAACTACTCAGACTACACACAAGTTACCACAGTAGTTTCTTAAAAATTGTCATAAACGAACTTGCCTGTAAAGTTTTCTTATCGAATCATCTGTCAAATTCAAATATGCACGAACAAGTTGCTGTGGTGGTGGGCGTTTCGCATCGTTGGTTGGTGGGCGTTTCGCATCGTTTTCATGACTGCTGCAGTCTTCCTGAACTGAGTAATTGGCTTAAGACGAGTCTTGGAATGTCAGTGTAAGAATCTGACATGGCCATACGCAGGACGTAGGACATTTGCATTGATCGTGGTACGGTCTGTAAAGTCGTGGGCTAATTTGATGATTAGTCTACACCAGTAGTTCCCAAACTTATTTTTCTCGTGGACCACTTTCAAAATTTTACTGGTTTCGGTGGACCCCCTGCTGCTACATATCTACCACATTCTTAAAGTCGCCAAAAAATAAAAATTGTGTCGCTTACTGAGTTCTGTCCCTAATATATTCCGATAGGTAAAATAAAAACGAAAAAAATGGTACATATTAAAACACTTTTTTTTAATAATTAAAAAGAACTACAAGAAAAAATTAATAAGGTAATATAGGTTCAGGTCATAATTTTAATGAATGGGAAGGATGTATTTGATGGAGGGTAAGCAAACGATCAATGTTTGGCTTTATTTTTGTGAGCAATAACCGCAAATCCCCCCGCTCTGTGATTTTTAATTTGCTCCTTTTTTGTTAAGAGGTTTGTAACGGCACTAAAACTCCTTTCGATAAGGTATGACGAGGGAAAAGCTATTAAAAATTTCCTTGCGATTTCCCACAGTCCAGGATATTTTTCGGGTATTTCTGCTTGCAGCCAAAATGTTTGGTAGCTTTTTCTAAATTTCACCTTCAGCTCCTCATTGGTGCTTAGCTCGAGCAGCACCTCTTGTAATACAACATTGACCACTTCCGACGTTTCATCAAATGGATTTATGATCCATGGTGGTATAACCATCGTTAGCATATCTTCAAACCTGGTTTTGAAGTCATCATGCAGGGCACTTAAATGTTGACCGTAGTTATGGATATCCTCATCAATACATTCTACCTGTGACAAGTTTGGAAATTGAGAGAATTCGCGCCGACTAATGTAGGTAAGCCCTAATAAAAACTATCCTTACATTTTTACCCGACTGCGCCAGGAGGGTTATATTTTTCGAGTGTATGTATGTATGTATGTATGTTTCTGTGTGTTGCTCTGCAGCCTAAACGGCTTGATGGATTTTAACTTGAGAGGTGTCGTTAGATTCGTTTTAAACGTGAGAGTGTCACTGGGTACATAAAACTGGCCAAGTGCGAGTCGAACTCGTGTGCAAAGGGTTCCGAACCAAAAATTTTTTTTTTAAATCTCTCACATTCTATCAAGTGGGGTATCAAATTAAAGGATTTTAAAAATAGTTTACCAAAATATATATAACTTATATGTTTCAATTTAATTTGGACTGATAAATGCTAACAAAAACTAAAAATAGTAAAATAAAATTAATATTTAAAAAAAACAAAAAACCCGACTGCGTAAAAAACTAAAAAGAACGAAACAAGCCCAGTAGTTTAGAATTCACTCATTCACACTCACAGTCGGGGCCCATTCAAATTATACCAATCAAATCTTCCCAAGGGGCCCCGACTGTGAGTGTGAATGAGTGAATTCTAAACTACTGGGCTTGTTTCGTTCTTTTTAGTTTTTTTACGCAGTCGGGTTTTTTGTTTTTTTTTAATATTAATTTTTTTGGTCTTTACTATCAAAAGCAGATAAATTTTCGTGGACCCCCATTACCATCTTATGGACCCCCATTCTTTGTTCACGCCTACGTAGACCCCCAGCAAGTCTCCTGTGGACCCCTGGGGGTCCACCTGGACCACTTTGGGAATCACTGGTCTACACTGACAGTGTGGACTAATTTGATGATTAGTCTACACTGTTCCTATAATTTCCTCATGCAAAAAGAGGCCAGCATTCTTAGCAATTTTGTTGCTAGTACTTAATAGCAAAGATTATAATACACGCTTCAGTTTGTCAAGAATCTTGGCACCTTTTCGAATGAACGGCGTGAGAGCTAATTAAATTTAATTGGGGTGCTTAAACGTGTCGCTTCTGATAGCCATTTTGTTATTAAAACTGTTGATTATGTACTTGTGAACTGTTTTAAAGATACATTTTTATTTCTCCTTTAATGTTTTATGAAGAATACATCAGATTTTAATTTAAATGTAGGTTATTCATGTTTCTAGTATGTTTTTGCCTGTTCCGAAATGGATTTTACTTGTAAAAATGTGCTTAACCCGTTAGGAATGCAGGCATGGTAATTATCTTGTTTTACACGGTCATTTTTATATCGGTAAAATCATACAATGAGTCCTCCCACCCTGAGTACAGCGGAAGGGACTTTCAGACTACTGTACTACAGACTAAAATCCACGGTGTTCCTTCAATAGCCCTTGACGTTCCAGGGTTCCGGGTACCTGATAAGACAATCTCGCGACCCTAGCAGACGTTTGGCGAAACCCTAAGACCATACCAAAACGTTCAAAATTCATTTTAATATATCTAACATGATCACTATTCACAAGTCATTGTTTATGATAATCCTGTCCGTCTTACAATATGAATTTCAAACGATATTCTTTAAAGCTATTGTCAAACTGACAGACGAACCGAATGCGTGGCGTAGCGTTTTTGTTTGTAATGTATGGAATTGTTTGAAGCCCGTCACATAGAGTATCGGATCGCTTTCGCATTTTTATATGACATGATTCGGTTCGGTTCGCTATCGCCTGTCTGTTTGACAAAGGCCTAAAGGAGGATGAATAAGGAGACTGCTTCGTTTGGAACCAGCCGGGCTGTTAAAATAATGGCGGATATTTTACTCAAGCACTTTGTAATGAATATAAACGAAATCGGTTCTTATTCGGAAAGAAGTACTAGATATAATCACTTAAAAAAAAGAGAAAGATGGTATTTTACCGACGGGAATCTTATTTTTTTTTTAATTTAAACTAAGTAATTATGCCTTGTGATAGTTCTTTTAGTTGCCTTTTGCGGTCCAGGTCACAACGTGTCCTGTACAGACGCAGGCGTTTGACTCTACGGGGGCCCCGTCCGTTTGCTGACAACTTCTTGAGGCACGAGTGAAACACTACGCGGTTTATCGATCTGTACCCATATCACGAGTTTTCATTATTTTACTTTACAGCGTCTTTCCAGTATTTATAGCGTTTCTTGTATGGAAAAATGGAACAGCGCCTCTGGTGTGCGAAGAAGGAACTAGATTTTTCCTTGAAAGTCAATTTGAAAATGTCAAAGTTCCAGTTTACGTCTTAAATACTGAAAACTCGTGATAAGGGCCAGAGCCCTTATCACGAGTAATGGGAAGCTCGCGTCCGATCAAGGCCTCTGGGCCTTGTCCTCAAACCCACGGCTCCGTTGGCTGGAAATCGTCACGTGATGTCTGAGGCCTTGGTGGAGGATGTCCTCCCCCACACATATTATTATATTGCCTCCTCCTTCACTAGCATTACTGCTTCGCAGAAGGAGGTGTTCCCTTCCCATTCCTATGGAAGAAAAAGTTCGTCAAAGAGAATCCCATTGGGCATTAGACTTATAGCTTTAATAATTCAAATACCCTGTTCATTCGACATGGGTGAACCGAAATATAATATTATTTGACGTTTGCCCCAAACTTCAATAATTGCGTCTTACGCAATGGGACTGAGAAGGGCTGATATTATGTTTCCGTTTCACGGAATAAAATGTAATCAGTCGCGATTATTTTATTTACGCGACTAAAATAAAGTACAATTATAAGTAAAAAGGTATTATTTATTTAAATTCACCTAGAAGAATTCCTTTGTTTCTTGTTTGATTTATGTCAAGATTCAGGGTTCTGAAGAGGTATAAACTAGAAAAAAGACTACTACACACATGCCGGCGGCAAGGCCGCCGGCTTTATGCCGAGCGGCTATGCCGTCGGCAATAAAAGCCGCCGGCACAAGCCGCGCAAACCCGCCAAGCATCATTCCGGTTGTGATAGTCACATAGAACGCCGCTTGAATGCCAGGAACGAACTGACGTCGGCACACCCTCGGCGGCATGGCCGGCGGCCCTGCCGCCGGCACTGTGTGTAGGAGCCTTGAGAATAAAAAAGAACAGGCAAGTTTGAGTCAGACTCGCGCATAAATGATTCCGTACTGTTAATTATGTTTTTAAAGCGGCATCAATTCAGCATGAGATAATATTCCAGGTAAACCCCAGACATTTGAAGAAGGTCACCATGGAAAAAAAAATCGTCACTGCAAGTGCGGCGCGTACGGTACTTATCAGTATGCGACAAGTAATAAAAAAAAATCCTCTATGGTTACAAAGGACCTACCTACAGCAAAGGAACATTGCAACCGCTTCCAGTAACCTGCCAGACATCGTAAAAATATCTAAATACACCTCGTGTTTAGATATTTTTACTCTAATATTATACGCTAGCTGTTGCTCGCGGCTTCGCTCGCGTTAATTTTGAAATAGACAACCAATTCGGATGGTACATGTAGCGCCATCTATTATCATCTGAAAGTTACTGATGGTTTGATAGGGATGAGGGTAACCTATGTCCAATGATATTATAAATAAAGAGGTAGATATCGCACTAGCACGCACAAATTGTTGAGGACAAAGTAAGACAATTGTTGCTCTTTGCTATCTGCTCTCTCTTTCTATCTTAATACGTTCCGCATTATCTATCGCTGTCGTAGTTTTAAATTACTTTAATAACAACGCAACGATATCTGAACGCCATTCAGTATGAACATGACGTATATCTTTCTTTATAATATCACTAGCGACCCGCCCCGGCTCCGCACAGGTGCAATCTTTATAATATTATTAAAATTGCGACTATAATTTGAGATTTAAACTATCCTATCTCTCAAGTTGGATCGAACTGCACATGGTGTGCGAATTTTATTATAATCGGTTAAGTGGTTTAGGAGTCCATTGAGGACAAACATTGTGACACGAGATTTATATATATTAAGATTGCCTATGTACGATTGTCCGTCTCTGTATATTTGACAGCGTATACATTTTAAGGATTATAACAAATTTACTGACTGAACACATTTTGAACATGATTTTTTGTCATAATATTAGGCCATGGGCTGGGTAAGGACTTATACCGCCATACCACAAAAAGATAAACATCTGTTGAACGCTTGTCTTAAAAAAGTGTAACTGCAAAACCACAATTATATCAACGTAAAATGTTGTTTTGACGTTAAGAGTTTTTTTAAACAATTAGCGTTAACCTTTAAGTATGGACGTGGTGTCTCACAGGCTACTCGATGTTTTCGTTTTCTTAGTTTCACCTAATTCCCCCCACTCCCCGCGATTGAGCGGCTCAGTAGCTTTTGTATTAGTTGTAAAACTACCAACGAGGGAGGAGGTTGCGTCTTCCGATGAATATCACGTAAGTAATGACCATCCAAATATTGACCGAAGCCTATCAGGCTACACGTCCATTGTTGCCCTATGATATATTTTATAAGGGCGATTATGTTTGTTTCGAGAAAATATTGCCAACAACTTTAGTCGTCGCGTCCGGATGCTCAGGGCCCACACAGGGGCCCCGTAGAGGGCCATGGATCGCACGACGCCGGTGTACAGCCTACGGCAGGAGGCATTTGGCCAGCCGAGATTGGGCAGGAGTCGCCTGAGTGCGGCTGCGGCTGCCCGGTTCAGCCTTGGGGCCAAACTCCGGAAATGCTTCCTGAAGTTCCGCCGGCTTTCGAGGACTAGGCTACTTAGGTACTTCATCGTTCTCCTGACGCCGATGCGAACTCCTACCGTTATGTTGTAACCCGACTGTGGCGCGTTGACGTGGCCATGAAAACACATGGCCTCCGTCTTGTGCAGCGCCACGTCGAGTCCCAACCGCCGGATCCTGTCGACGACTGTCGCGACCGCTTGCCTCTCTTCGGTTCCACTCTCCCCGGTGACCGGGGTAGATGACGGCTCTGTCCGTCAGGTAGTCCTCGACTATGCGACATAGGTAGGTCGGCACCCGGTGATACCGGAGTGCCTCCCTGATGCAACTCCAGGGCAGGGTGTTGAAGGCATTGGAGATGTCTAATGACACCGCTAAGACGACCCTGCCCCGGGCTACTGCATCCCCCGTCGTGGCACGCGCATGATGGCGTCCACCGTCGAGCGCCGACTGCCAATAAACTTACGTTATTAGACTGTTGTCAATTTTTTTTATATTTGTTACCTGAAATAGGTGTTTTGCGTTTTTGGTTTCAGATATATTATACTTTGAGAAAAAAAGACTCGTTTTGTTAAAATAATTAGTTTAGCTATTTTAATACCTAAAATATAAATTAAGTAAATTTAAACTGAAAAGTACCATTATTTTTGTTTTTTTGTAATTTCTATAATTCTTCAAATAAAGGTTGATTATAAAAGCACGTTATTTTATTGCTAAATCACATAACTTTAATGTTCAATCAGTTTTAAAGCGATCTTATATCAAATTCCCAAAAAACATGTGTGTGCATATAGGAGCCTCTGAGACTCCACATCCACGGTAGTGTTAAGAAAAAATGACGTCCATACTTAAAGGTTAAACATATGGTCATCTTTCTTGTGGTAAGACGGATGATTAATATGCCTGTAAAAATTACGTTAATGAATCTAACACCACGACGACATTATAGCCTAATGTTGATATTGAATGTGACTCTTTTACCAAAGCAAAACCAGTACCCTTAGCACGAATTTTCAGTATTTGAGACGTAAAGTAAACTGGAACTTTGACAATTTCAAACTGACAATTTTCAATGAAAAATTTAGTTCCTTCTCCGCACACCAGAGGCGCTGTTCCGTTTTTTCATACAAAAACGCTGTAAATACTGGAAAGATGCTGTAAAGTAAAAGAGTGAAAATTCATGCTAAGGGTACTGAACGAAAAATTCTGAATGAAAAACGCTTTTTCCGGTCTAAGGATCCAACTTAGCACCCCATATTCAACACTGGCCCTTCCGAACCCACCAGACAATACCTACGAGCCTTTGAAAATGTTTTCAGTTCATTTAATACTACACTAGAGTAGGTCTGAAACAGTTTCCCTGAAAGTAAACAATATATCACGAGTTACTTTCTTGAGAACACTGTTTCCCTTTTCAGTAGTTTCTTACGTGTATTTATTTGTTGAGTTTATTATTGTTAATGGTAATACGGTGTCACGATTCGTTTTTGTTAAAAAGTCTTGAAGGAGGATTTAATGTAATGATTGTACGGTTGGCGCAGTGGCTGTGTGTTCCACTGCTGCGCTGCATGTCACGGGTTGAATTCCCGCACGCAACAAATATTTGCATGATGTACAAGTAGCAGGGTGTGGCTGTTTGTGTATTTCAGTTGAAATGTTTGGTTTTTTAAAGGTGCCATCTTTTGTAACAAGAATGTTCCATGTAATTCAATCGATATTTTTCAGCGCCTTTCCTTCTTCTTTTTAAGGTGATAGTTTATGTACAAATCATGTAGCTATGTTGTTCAGTGGAGGCCCTTAGAACTGTTGCTGTCTGACTACAAAAAAAGTTAAATATCTGTTGAACATTTATCTAAAAAACTGTCAACGTCAAAACAGCATTTGACTTTGATACGAGTATAAGGGTCGTCGTTTTGCAATTACATGCAGTTTTTTAGTACTGAATTATAGGGAACTCAAAACAAATAATAAACATAGGTAGTAAATATCCCTTTTTATGTTCTAATTATGCATGGAAGACTTTAAGCACCGCTTTTACAGTTATTGTAACATTATTATCTCTATTTTCATATCACATCTCCAAGGACCAAAAAGGCCACTTTCAAACATAATTGATTCCCATTTTCACTTACGAAAAGATCCCTCCAAAATGTCGCTTAATAAACATTTAAATCTCCATCAACCCCAGCGGTAATAGAATAATATCAACACCAAAACAGTTAATGACATGAATTTGAGCTTTAAAAATTACACTGATAAATTCAGCTTAACAAAATTGAGTGAAATATGAAATTCGCTTGGTGGCCGGAATATGTATGGCGCAGCGAAAATCCAATTTAGGTGTGCAATAAAAGAAGTGCCTGCAGAGGAAATTCGCATCGTTTATACTGGCAGCGCTACACCACATCATTTCCCCTCGAAACAATTTGATCTGCCACAGTGCAAGAGTAGGTGTACACTTGTGACGTCAGCACCTCCTGAGTCTTGTGACATGTTAATTTAGGCGCGACTGTCTCAAGATATTGGTTGTGTATTTGAACTAGATTTGAAGTGAAGACTGTCTTCGAAATTGTCTGTGATCGAATTGAGAACGGCTGTTTGGTAGGTATTCATATTTCTACGGTTTCATTTTCTAGATCGCTAATTTTAGATTTATAAATATGCTTATCAGTAGAATTCAGTACAAAAATCTCTACGTGCTTTCCTTTACTACTTATAATTAAATGATCTACATTTTTGTTGAATGATAAACATCTGTTGAACACTTGTCTAAAAAACCTGTCAACGTACAAACGACATTTCACGTTGATATGAGGGTCATTTTGCACTTACACTTTTTTTAGACACGCCCTTTTGTAAGGCGGTTGAACACTAAAATGATTGCTAATTGCCGAAGTCGATTTTTTGTAAGTTCCTATGCAAAGTAAACGCAAAATAACTAACAGTTATTTTAAAGACTTTGCGATCAAAAGATGCTGCGTTTCCTTTATTTTTCATTAAAACAAACAGAACATTTCTGCATTTTCAAAGCCAAATTGATTCTGAAGTCAGTGGAAAAACGAGCAAATGAATAAATAAGCCTCTCAAAAGCGTACCTCAGGTTACGACGCGTTATTTTTTCATATCTAAATGAGTGGTCCGAGGAAAAAATACAATTTATTATTCGTCCTCCCAGAGCGAGTTGTAAGTACATTACCTGCCGGAAACCAACCTTTATCCATTTAAAATTGTTACATTGTGAGGGAGCGCACTGCCATTATTTATTAATTGAAATGAATTTTATGAAGTGTCAACTTTTTTGAGCTGCCACTGTAATGTTTCGCTACCAGCGTGATCCATGTATTTAATAGATAATAATACTGTACGCATTTCTCTTAAAAGTAAAATATATATTCGGTAAATATTGCAAAATAAGGTGAATGGAATGGAAATTATTTATAATTCCATTTTGTTTCCACTAACGAGAAACAGAAAAGCTTTCGTTTATGTTCGTAGTTTCGCAACACATATTTTGTAAAATATTTTACGCAGAAAACCCGAGTGCAATATCGTTGTGAGAGCACTACGCGGAGAGCAATCGTCTATATACATCCGTTGCCATATCTACCTATACCTTACATGTATTTCAAGTACAGTCAGCAGAACAAATCGGATGTCTTTTTTTTCTAGTTGGCGTGATGTAAACAGATGACCGCGGGTTCAAAGCTCTCGTTTCCGTGCGGGACGCGGGCTTGGAAACAAAAGATGCTCGTTTCCTCGGCGGGACCGCGGCGGGGCGCGGGGCGCGCGGGCCGCAGCCCTACAATAGAGGCATTGTTTGTGCCCGGTGACAGGAAAAACTCCGACCTCCGTGTTTCTGTGCATTTTTTATTTCTTTCTTTCATTCGTCGCTTTTTCTCGGTAAGCTCCTTTGACTATGCCAGGAGGAAATCAAAGTTGTTTTGAAAGCACTATCTCGTGGGATTTCGTTGGTTGCGAATTGATATCAAAATTTCATCAATCCCTACGTCTTCTGTGGATCAAAAAGAAAGTTTTATTGTAATTGCAGTCGTGAAAGAAGAATCTTTCTGTCTGAAAAGCTTTGAGTATTATTTTAAAACAGGTTTGCTCTCATATTCTACTAGATATTTACAAAAATGTTTCTCCAGAAAATTAAATAGGTACGAATAACACCAGTTTGTTCTAAATTAAATTCCTTTACGAGTTTGAAAAGAATCGAGTGTGCAGAAAAGTTGGTAGTTAGTTGCACTGGAACTGTATGGACTCTGCAGAAATCGCCACAATTCTCGCAACGCGCAAAAACTTCTACAACAACTGCAGTTTTTATCGTAAAAAATTACGTTCATGTGAGTGCTCTAGAAACTAGTTATTGGCGCCAGTACAACTTCAATGTTCTATAAAAGTGGCCGGCGACGAGCTTCTGGCTATGAAATACATTGGCTGTCCGGTGGACGGCGGCCGGTTGCGGTGTATCCGCCGGATGAGCCCCTCCTCCCGCCTGACCCTTTCCGGTCCCGGTGGCCTCTCACGATTCCTTATTTACCCGTTTTTCCTTATCAACCCGTACCATTCGCAACACATTACCGAGGATCTTGTTGGCGAAATTGAGGTTATTTCATCCTTACTTATACATAGGATGTGAGCCGGATTAGGGTTTGTTTGGGAACTCCATTCCATCTTAGCAATTTCGGATTTCACGTGTCATTAGGGACTTTCATAAAAGTGCGATTTGAGACGGTACGTCGCCGGTCGCCGGCTGCCGTGGCTCCGGCTGAATATAAAATTGGTAATATTCCGTAATCGTTTCATAGACGAATGACTTGGTTTCGCCTTCGACTTGATGTATGTTAGGTTTTCCTGTAATATATTTGTTGAACGCGATCCCCAGAGATCATTTGACCGTAAAATAAAACGATAAATCTTTGACATGTGAGCGGACTCAGCCGCATCGATAGCAGCTTGTGTGGAAATTGTTTTCAACTAAAACACAAATTTTACATTTTACAAGTCGATTTGAAGTCTAGCGAGTCTATAGTTTTGATGGAGGAAATTGACTTCCTGGCAATTATAGATACATTTCTTTGTCTCAAAGTTATTTTAGTGGTCTTATGAAAATCAACCGTTAGTTGAGTTTTACTGTCAATAGCATTCTGAAAAATGCTTATTTCATTAAAAGAAGATTAGATAAATACCTCCATTGAAATTAGGAAATAACGTTCATTAAAAAATCTAACTTGCTTTTCTCCAAAATCATTGGGTAAACCGTTTTCGCTTTCGCCATTTAAGCGGTAAGTAGCGCACACTTTGCGGAAGCCATTCCAATTTACAGATGGAAAATAAAAAGTTGAAAAAGTCGGGCTCCCTTTCAATGAACCGATAATCAGGGTCGCCTTTTTCAATATACAGGGAGTTATCAAAACATCGGACAAGTGCGAGGTTGACGAGGGTTCTGCCGTCAATATGTATGGAAAAAAACTATTTTCTTGGGGTTTTTCATTAAAAATAAAGATCACTTCATTCTTTTCACAAACTTTTTGACGTGACATTTTATTTGAATAAAGATATGGTAACGTCTTGTTATTTGTATTTTGTCACGATTCGTTTTTTTTTGACGTAAAACGATTTGTAAAGTCACCGTCTAAACAGGCATCAGAAATTGTAACAAATAGTCTTAAATCACAATTCGTCTTTTAAAAATCACATCCGTCAAAAAGCACGAATCTTGATTTTTGTGTCGGATCTGCAGTAGCACTCGAGCGCCGCTCACCTGCTTAGGAAACACTAGTTAATATGAAGTGAATTCACAAAACGAACCAAGTGCGCACCAGTGAATTCAGATATTTCGACGATAACACGTTTTTTGACAAATCTTTAATGACGGAGTCTTTGTTTATGAGTCCTTACAATAACATAAAGTTTTAACGCTATGATTTTTGAATGCGACGTACTTAAAAAAAGTGAATCAACTTGCTTCGCAAACGAAAACTCAATTCAAGGACAAATAAAATTACATGTTCCCGCGCGAAAACATTCCCGGAAACAAAATTCATACTAGCTATTTTTACCAGCATCAGCACTTCGGAAGCAAAACGCATAGTGCAGGATTATTGCAGTATGGAACGGTAAGAGAAACAATTTCAATATTCCGTGAGGGTGTAAACGTGCAGCAGCTTGACATCTGAGCGACAAAAATGCGCCACTTGAGAGCGTGGCGCGAGCCCGCCTCCACCCGACCAGCCATTGTTCCAGAATTCACCTACTACGGAATGCTCACAAGTACCCCTTTTTCCCCCCATAATGGTGTCGGCAAAGTTCAATGAGTATTTGCTACAAATGACAAAGGCGTTCTACCGTCAAAGTGAACATAAAATGCATGCCAATGAAATGTAACGTGAAATTCTATTAACTAAGTTAATGAATTGTAGAATAACAAACAAAATAAAAATGTCTGCTCCTGCTAGATTAAATACGGGTTTAAGTATAAAATAATTATACTTCTAGAGAAATGCTCAACATATAGTGACGGGTACCTACATCGGATAGCCGATAAAATATATTTTCCAGGTATTCTTAGAACCAAACACGCCTGGGCTCTATTAAAAATACATGGATATTTTAAAAGCAACTCATAATTTAAATTGGATTTACTTTTGTAAGGCTGACACTGTCAGAAAATAATATACTGAGCTTAAAGTTCTATTATATCCGAGAAAAAGTTGAAAGATGACACCAATGCTCGTGTGTGACGTACTGCACTGGCTTTCAAACTGTATTGGTTGTGTCGAGCACTGGAGAAATGTAGCGGAGTAAATCTTCAGGATCTCCTTTCAGCCCCGCTTCAACTTGAAAACCACTGACAGACAGACGACAGAGCGTAAAGATACAAGAATATTGCAACGTAAGATTGTATGCTTTATATTTTTGGCACGAAACTCAAATCATGGACGGATATTATCAGATTTGGATGTCAAATGCGAACGGCAAGCGCAAAATTGTGAACAATGGAAAAACGTAACCGAGTTAGCGGGCTTCGATTGGTTCGTTCCGCTAAATCGAAGATTTACGAGTATCAGTCAGAACTGCTGGCTACGTTTTGATATTTACGCAACAGAGGTAATAAATAATGGAGGGCGAAAATTTATTTGTATTCTCGCAAAGAGTAAAAAAGGTGCGCGTAGTATGGTTTATTGGTTCAAAGAAAGTAGGGTGACGCGGCGACCGTACAACATTTTTAGCGAATTCTATTCGTTGCTGGGCTAGAGATGGGTTGGCATTCTGACATAAAATATATTCTTCTACTATATTTTTATGACATAAATAATCTGGAGAAGTGCTTCTGTAATCTTGTTTAGGCTTTTAGGATTACAGTTGTAGATTCATAACACGTAAATGGCCTCGCTACGGGTCGTTGGTTTGAATTCCGAACGTTAAAAGCAGTGTATGAGCTAGATTAATAATACGCTGAAATAATAGTGCAAGCCATATTATTACGAGTATTATACGCCTACCTTATCTAGCTGCCGGGCAAAGAACTTCAAGCAAACATGGAAAATAAACATTGTGAAAAATCCAGGATGGTAAAATAATAGTAAAAATATAGTCGAGTTTTCAGTTACTACACTGCAATATTAAAGTATTCTTTTACAATTCGGACACCCGGAAATTAAAATTACCGGCGTCGTCGACCTACATATAGCTTTGTAAAAGCATTTTTAGCTCGCTTGTTTAACACGTTCTCTGCAAACGAGGCTTAAATCAGCATGCAACGGACTCGTATGAGGCCAAATTGCACGCTCAGTTTTCGTGTAAAATTGGCGTTAGGATATTATGGTCAAAATGGGCTTTTGCTTTTACTTTGCTAGCCCTAAAACTTTACACAACAAGCTTTATGAAAACATAGATTATAGTTTTCTCTAGAGTCCTATCACTGTACGAAAATTTATTAAAATCTGTTTAACGATTTCACCGCGAAAGATAAAAAATACAAACTTTTGTCATGTTAACATTAATAAAGAATATTTAGGCCGAGACTCCACCAAAGCTGTGTCGAGCTGTGCGGAGTCGAACAACCAATAGAATTGCGTTATTGAGACAGCTCCACTCCGCAACGCAATTCTATTGGTTGTTCAAAACACGTCTCGACTTGCACAGCTTTGGTGGAGTCTCGGCCTTTAGGAACTGAAACCTGGACAATTGCCTTTTTGCAATGAGTTTTTTTTTTAATAGAGTAAGATTACCCGAAAGCGAATTAAGGTTTATTTTAAGATCTTTTTCTTCATACTGAGGAAGCATTGTACCCTAACAGGTGGAACATTAAGGCTTATAATTGCTTTTGCATTTTTTTTGTTTAGCGATAGTCTTGCATGTGACCATTATCTCGCCTTATGGTGAGCGAAATGTGGTTGCCGGAGAAGTACGATTGCTTAGAAGTAACCTTGAATACGTTTCTTGACCTGAAGACCCCAATATTTTATTCTCTCTGAACCGTAATAGTAAAGCCGATTAAAATTACCACAATAAAAAATAAATATTTACTACAAAACAAATACTTTTTGAAAAAAAAAAGGGAACCGACTTCAAAACCAAATACAAGAAAACTGTAAAATAACTTTTCTTTCGGTGGCTTTTTTTTTTAATTCATTGACTATGGCCACCGACTTCCGAAAGAAAAACGCGGACAAACATACATACATACATACAAACTTACATACAGGTCGAACTGAGAACCTACTTTGTTTTTGAAGTCGGTCAATAATCAGCTGATACTAGTGATCACAAACTATTTTTATTTAATGTTTGTATAAATGTTCCATGTAATGTAATACCTACATAAAATATTGGAAAGTCAACATTCCATACGGAACATCTTTACTCTGCTAGTATGAAATGTGTTTAGTGGTTGGCATATACCGGGCGGACTGTATTTCCGGAGCTCCCAGCCTCCCATCTACCCACTCTCCCCGTGATTTCCAATGGATCTCGACGTTCGTTTTTTGCCTCTTGTCCTCACTCATGCGGAACACATTATATACGAGTACGTACTTATTACACAATTTATTTTATAAATACGTTTCCGAACCATTGGACTTCGAAATTGGTAAATAATTAATTTTCGAACGTTGATTTCGAAGTAATACTCGATTTAATATTTATTTATTTGATTAATTATTATTGATCAGCGTGAAATGTTAAGTTTATTTGGAAATCTGTTTCGGTACATAATCATTTTGATTGGTTATATTCTGAATATTTAAAGGGAATATTAAGGTAGTAAATATTTGATCGAGCCTACTTCAAATGCTCTCTGTGTAACATTAAATATTGACAGTACTTAAATGGGTCTAGATTTTCCTTTTATCGAATATACGAGTATGTGGAAAAAAATTGATAATATCTAAAGTAAGACACTACTCAGCGACTGTCTACAATTTTATTTATTTACCTAGACTGTATGTATTTCTTTGTTCGCTTTGAAGTCGGTTCTTTATAACTAAGTAGTAAATAGAAGCCGGGAGAGAATTCTTATTAAATTAAATGTAACCATGTACCTCAACGTCGAGTTTTTTTCAAATTGTCGCAATTCTAGTAATATTAATTCAACATCCAACTACTATTCACGTTTCTGCAAATATCCAACATACATAATAAAGGTAGGTAGCTAACTACGAGTATGTAAATCGGATTTGGCCGCTTTTTCACTAGGCGACATTTGTGCCGTGACTTTGTGTCGCTCGACATGAAAGATAGGTACCGCGCGCGGTGTCGCCCGGCTTCGATTATAACGTCCACTTATTGCGGGCAAAAAACTGGATAGTCTAAAAGGCGTGGGGACATGCGCTTAAAAGTCCAGCAACGTCTCTCTGCGACATGTTCCCTTCTGAAAACGCGGCTTTAAAGTGTGCGTGCTCAAAAAATTAAGGAAAGAATTTTCAAACTTTTATCACCCAAAAATGAAACATCATCATAATGTGATTTATTCACACGCAGGGGTATCAAAAGCGCGAGCTCGCCGGTAGAGGCGCGTAATTGAATAACATGTGCGCAACCCCTGACAAAGCCTCTTAATACGAAGACAAGCCTCGATTAAGTCGTCTTTTTTATTGTTTCGGGTACAATCAGATACACAAACCGTTTTCAGTGAGGCTTTACTTTGATTTTAGTTAAGATTCTGTAAATTGTGGCTTTATTTATTTTGGTGGAACTGCTTCGTCACGTCGCCGTCGGTCTAGTGGTCCCAATCGCGAATGCTCTGAAGATGAGTAAGTTCGTAGTTCAATTCCAAAGCTTATTTTTATGGATTTTTGTCGTCATTTAAGCTCAGTTGACGGCAATAGGCTCGCGTCTTATTACGTAGGTAAGAAAAAATATAAAAATAACTGTCGAAATATGGGTGTACTATCAGATACAGCGTCTTAATCCTTCGGGGATTGCAAGCGTGATGTTATGTTTATGACTCAAGAATAGACTGGGCGGAGTGATAAGTCTGCTAAAATCTATTTTGGAATAAAATTATCGTAAATTGCATGTAACCTCCTTGTTCACAACTCTTTTGAGGGACAATATTTAAATTTTCAGCCAGTACCACTGGTTAGTTCTTTTTTGAAAGCCATTAAATAAAAATAATTTAACGCATTTTCGCAAAGATGGAGAAAAGTGAATTTCGAGTGTTGATTAAACATTATTTTTTGCGCAAAAAAACTATTACGGAAACTAAACAAAGGCTTGATAAATATTATGGGGACTCTGCACCATTGATTAAAATGATTCATAAATGGTTTACGGATTTTCGGTGTGGACGTACAAGCACAAGTGATGCTGAACGCCCAGGACGCCCAGTTGAGGTCACTACTCCAGAGATGATCGCTAAAATCTATGACATAGTGTTGAATGACCGAAGAGTAAAAGTGAGCGAGATAGTCGAGATAGTAGGCATCTCAGACGAACGTGTGCTCAATATCTTACACCAACATTGCACACAACTCCGCGCGATGGGTGCCGCGTTTACTGACTATTGATCAAAAACGCATGCGAGTTACCACTTCCAAGGCAGGTTTGGCGTTGTTACAACGGAATAAACCTGATTTTTTGCGTCGTTTTATAATGGTAGACGAAACGTGGATCCACCACCATACACCAGAAACCAAGGAACAATCGAAACAATGGATTGCTAGGGGCGAACCAGCTCCGAAGAAGGCCAAAGCAGTTTTATCGGCCAATAAGGTGATGGCTACAGTTTTCTGGGACGCACGTGGGGTAATCCATATTGACTACCTAGAGAAGGGTAAAACGATCAATGGCGAATATTATGCCAATTTATTGGACCAATTTAACCAAATTTTACTTGAAAAACGACCGCATTTGGCTAAGAAGAAAATCCTCTTCCACGAAGACAACGCACGAGTGCACACCTGCGCGATTGCTATGGCCAAATTACATGAGTTGCGATATGAGTTGCTATTTCACCCACCATATTCGCCAGATTTGGCCCCTTGCGACTATTTTCTGTTTCCGAATTAAAAATAATGGCTCGGTGGAAAAAGATTTAGCTCCAACGAGGAGATCATACTCGAAATCAATGCCTATTTCGAAGGGTTGCCTAAGTCATACTTTACGGAAGGGATCGAAAAGTTTGAGAAACGCTGGATGAAGTGCATTGAGTTAGATGGAAATAAAAAAAAGAGTTAGTTGAAAAATAAATCATATTTTTTTAAAGAAGTTGTTTCCTTATTTCATTTTTACCAGACCTATCTCCGCCACCTATTGTTAATTTTCTCTTTTTTTCTCGTGATAACTATTAAAACGATCTTTTTTCTAAACTTTGCTGCTCCATTCTAGTAATTTCTCCAGTATCGTGAGTGCGTTTACATACATAGAAACTCACATACATAAACACCCTGACCCAGACTCAGAGGTCATACAAATATACATTTATACCCGCGACACGCTTTTTGACCAGTCGATTGCTTAGCTACTGCGAAGCCATGCCGACACTATCTTGCTGATGATGCTGTGATTTGTTCAAAGGGCATTGCCAAGTCTTCAAAGACGGCCTAGAAACCAACAAAGATAACTTATACGAGTTTAACAGTAAAAAGGAAAACAGTTAAAGAATTTAATAGTATAATTAGTTTTTCATAAGAACACCGAAAAAAAAATTTGAATAGAGTTGACCACTTTGTTGACAATACTTCTAATAAAAACTTTAACATTATGAAATTTTTAAATGATTAATTAAATTATTGATTTTGGCATGTTATTCTCTAATTATACCCAAATGTTATATGTTTTGAATTATCTTTAATATAGAAATTCTGTTGGACACAACATGAATCGGACCGATTCTTGTCATTCCCCTTTGGCTGGCAATAGTGGAGTAATCGATACAATGAAGAAGATAAAATCAATTTTCTATCTATAGTTATTAAAATTACTGGATTCACAAATTTATTTCCTTAGAATAAATCCATTATTAAATCACAGATGACAGAGTGAACTATACGCAATATTTTATGGTAATAATTCATGAGCAATATCGTGAGTCGCAGAGTCTTTGCATTTCCGCCGGAAATCGATTCGCGAACTTCCTTCCACGTATTATTATCTATTATGGAGGATTTGCGCTTGTATAAGCTTTTAAATAGATTTTTTATATATGGAAATACTTGTCAAATAGAGGAGAGGTAATATTACATGCGGTTCTTTAAATCTTTTATTAATAAAAAAAAAAGATTGCGAAATATTCATAGTTTTTTATTTCATCGGATTTTAGGCCATCGCAGCCTAGATTTTTTTTCTGACAAAACATTTTAAAAGTAACGACGCAGGCGTCAATGCGTATAAAATATTTAATGCCTTTATCAAACTGAAAAGCGTGCCGAAGCGTTTTTGTTTGTAATGTATAGAATTGTTTGAAGCCTGTCACATAGACTATCGGATCGCTTTCGCTTTTTTATATGACAGGATTCGGATCGCATTCGCTTCGCCCTGTTTGACAATAGCTTAAATGCGATTCGTTGCTTATAATTTTTGACTGTGTATTCATATTTACGGTTGCGTGGTTGACTAAACAGGACACCGCGGCTCTGTAAGACGAACGGCAACTGTGGAAATAGGGTTGTTTTTAGTCAGAACGATTCCAAAATTCTTTTCTTTAACGATGGACTCTCGTTTGACCACTACCTCGCCTGATGGTAACCGATGACATGGTTGACGGTGAAGCACGCTTGCCTAGAAGTTTCCTATTCACTCTTGACTTAAAGACAGTAATAATAATAATAATAATCCACATCACACTATCACACAACGCCATCTAGTCCCAAGCTAAGCAGAGCTTGTATTATGGGTACTAGACAACTGATAAGCATACTTATATATTTCTAAATACATACATATTTTAGATAATTACACCCAGACACAGAACAAATGATCGTGCTCATCAGACAAACATTTGTCCTGGGTGGGAATCGAACCCACGACCTCCGGCATAGCAGTCAGGGTCACTAACCACTAGGCCAACAGGCCTGTCAATGTGTATTCATTCGACCAGCTGAAAATCTTTCACCTCTACAGGTTGCCTGATATAAGCTAGTTTTCACACAACCTTTCAAACCAATCTGGCGTCACCAACGAATTTTGTGTTGTGTCTTTTCTATAAATACGTTTGAATAGAATTAGTTAAGAAAAACATGGAACCATTTCAGTCCTAGTTTCCTTAAGTGTTTCCACTAGAAGCAAATGGCTAGTAAGAAATAAAAGCAATTACAAAAAAAGAAAAAAAAACCTTAAGAACTCCTTCGTTTTAGAGGTAATTAAGCCACAGCTTACTTCAACTTGCACTTTGTTCTCTAAGTTAGACATTATTATGTAGTTTCTTCACTTAGTTCTAAGTAAAGAATATTCTAGCTCAAGTTAAAAATTAAACAAGGTAACCATAGATAAAGAAAAGTTTACCTTTTTTAAAATGCACTTTGTACAGAAAACAACTGTTGCTACGGCGTAGCTCGTAGCTTGCTACGACGGCTACGCTGGCGTAGCAGATAACCGACCACGTTGCTACGAGTGGATGCATTAATTTTATTAGAAAGCTTTGTCTGATATTTTTAGGAAACGGTCTTTCGAAAGTTTTTGTTGTAGTATTCGTAACCGAATACTACAGTTTGAATACATCTAAGTGTCATTGGTAGCGTATCTCATTATTAGCAAGCTAAGAATTAGCTAGCTTCTTCCTATGTTGGAGAAGGCTTCTAGTCGAATCGTATGCACCTAACTATACATGAAACGACTGCCTGTCTGACCTCCAAAACCCAGTAACTTGGTAATACAGTAACCCTTGGTAATATAGTCATCATCAGCCTATTAATGTTCCCACTGCTGGGACACAGGCCTCCTCTCTGTGAGAGGGAGTGGGCCATAATCCACCACGCGGGCCCAGTGCGGACTGGTGGATGTCACATGTCTTCGATTTTTTTGTTCTAGGACATGCCGATTTCCTCACGATGTTTTCCTACACCGTTTTGAGAGCAGCGGAGATGAAATAAATTACACAAAGTAATGCGCCAGGCGGGGTTCGAAACCACGACCTACAACTCGTAAGTCGGGACCGATACCACTGGGCCACCAAAAATTATCTAATTATTTTTTATTTACCTAGCTTCTTCCTAACCATGTTGGAGAAGGCTTCTAGTCTAATCGTATGCACCTAACTATACATGAAAAGACTGTCCGTCTGACCTCCAAAACCCAGTAACTTGGTAATACAGTACCCCTTGGTAATACTGGTTGTCGAGCTTCTTACTAAGCCCCTTCGTACACAACGCGACGCAAGTCTCCAATACCTTACGATTTTGGTATCCAGGCGACTACCGCAATACAAATCCACAGAGGTTCATACACTGGCGTCAATGGATACGAAAGTCGTAAGATATCGGAGACTTGCATCGGTTATGGACGAAGGGCTAACAGTAACAACTGTATGGTAAAGGGAGATTATTTGGCAACAAACAACTCAGTGATAGTCATAAAAGTCTCTCAAAACGTTACCTATGCATGCAGTAATGCGAAATTATGTGTCACTACGTCTTGTCCACTTGAGTGGTGAACTAGTTGCATCATTTCTCATTACTGCATGCATATAGGTAACGTTTTGAGAGACTTTTAACACTCGTATCACTGAGTTGCCTGTCTCACCAAATAATCTCCTTTTACCCTACAAGATCTATAAATGGCAGCTGGGACCAACGGCTTTACGCGCTTTCCAAGACACGGAGGGAACTCGCTTTGATAGATGGCCACCCATCCACAGACCAACCTCGGTAAGCTTAACTTATCCTGGAACGATCAGTCTGTGCGGCTGTAACTATTTAGCCATGAACAACGCACACAGTCATGAAAAACAAGTTACAGCAATAAGTTGATGGTCATGTGTTCCCCACAATTTTCCCTTGTTTATGTTGGCGTTGCTCCCATGGCTAATGGCGCAATGTTGCGAGCCCCACCTATTTGGCACCGTCCACCAACTGGCGGAGTAATGGAATGTTGCCGGCCCCTGCCTGGTTAGTTACATTCATCTGCTGGAATTATTGTAGCACCAATTCAACTGAGTATTCAGTTTACTGGGTTTTCAATTACTGTTATGTTTTGTCTACGATTTTGATATCATAATTTTACTCAAAAATGCATGTAATGTGGTCATTATTTTGACAACCTTGTTTGAGCAAAGTCGACTTTGCCGATCTGTTTCAAGGAGCGGCCAGCAATGTTTTTGCTGGCCGCTCTAACAGGCCGGCAAAACATTGCCAGCCGCTATTTTGAAGTTTCAACGTTTTATAAAAACAAATGCAAAAAGATTTTATTTAAAACACAGCTGTTTGTTTATAAAGAGGTAGGCACAAAAATATTGTATTCCATATTTAAAAAAAAATACAAAGAAGGAAAAAAAGCGCGGTTCAGCGAAATTTTTATTTTTATTTAGTGACTTTTTTGCTATAAGTAAATGAAGTACTTAATAAATGAAGAAAATATAGCAGTCAAACATCGCAGTAAAATTATAGCAAACTATTAGTAAGTTATATGAAACCGGGAAAGTCGGTGTTGAATTTTAGTAACTGTATTTTTCATAATTGTTATTTTAATTAAATCTCTAGTTAATTAATATATTTTTTATTTAAATCACTTGCTGGTTTTATGTAGGTTAGGTACTTGCATTTTTGAGTAAAGCACTATACGAGCCTTGGCCCACTATGACTACTTCGCTGGTCTCGCTATGATTGCCTCGAGCTAGCCTAGCTACGGTCTAGACCTTCCAGCTTGGCCATCATTGCAGCCCTTGCTGTCCTCGCTGTAAATTGTTTATCTCAGCTCGTCCATCCAATGCTGCATGCTGACGGCGCTGTGTCGGCCTGGAGCTGCGCTACGCTGCGCTGTCGGCCATCATCAGCGCGACCAGCAAAGTAGCCATTAAAGGCCGCGGCAGTAATGTAATAATAAGTGCTTGCTTCTTGTGCAGAATATGAGTATTAAGCATTTCTAATTTTATCAAATTGAACAACAAATAGAGCCAGCATAGAGCCAAACATCGCTACAATTTTTTTCACGATCTTTCTAGTGTACGCTGCTGTCTATTCATCAGAGTTTACAATCGGCTCAGCAAAAAGTTACTTTCGAGTGAGTTACTTATCGCACGGGCCCGTATCTTCGTTGACTGCCAGGTCAGACGTGACACTACATTGAATAATTAATTATAATTGTATTTTATTTGTCATTTAAGTGTTTTTGATTGTTAAACTGATTTCAAGTAATTTCATGAGGTCACTCACTAGAAGTATGAAATATCCACTACCATGAAAGAGATAGAAAGATGTTTACTTAAGTGTTACCAAAATTAGACCCAAAGATGAAGTATCTCATGTCCATGTATGTCTCTTACGCCAGTCTGGTTTCTATCTCAATGCCAGGTTATGTTTTGTACTACGGATTGTATCTACCCAGGAATAAAAAATTGTGACAATAATTCCTTTAATCCTACGTAAAAACCGGTCAAGTGCGAGTCGGAGCAAGGTTCCATACCATTATCTATGAAAACGGTAAAATCATGTCTCTTCAATATGAACACTCTTAAATATTTATTGTGTTATGTTTTTAAGTATTTGTTGTGATTTGTGAAAATTTCGACTGTCTATCGCGGTTCATGAGACTGACAGATGGTCAGACAGCCTTATTAATTGCAGAGTTTTACCCTTTTGGGTACGAACACTAAAAAATTAAGTTATAATATGAAACTACACTATAATAATACTTGTACAATAGAAGTTTACAAACTACAAAAAACTTTACTAAGCTCAGGAAGTGAACTCTAGACAGTTTTAAAAACAGTCTCAATAATCACCTACACAAACACACAATTGTTAACAAACTCCACATTTGTTACAGCAACAGTCGTCCCACAGTTGCGCAACTTCCGTGTCTGAACAATAAGCAAAAACACGCAAAAGTTAGAACCGTAGCATGTACTAGCAGCTAGGGATTCTCATACTATGCGCACGTCAATAATTGGAGCGGTTGTTCATGTATTTTTTTTTATTTGTGCAGCCGTGGTCTGGCCGGGCCCCCATTGTTCGAGCGCGGCCACCGGGCCCCAGGCCCCCGCGACCTCCGCGGGCCCCACCACCCCGCCCAACGTAAAACGGTTCGTATTTTTCATTGTTGCTTTAAAGCCTTATAGGTTTTGCTTTATTTATGCCCTTTATAACTCTCCGTAGAAGATAAATGCTGGGGTGATGTTCTGTTTTTGTCACTATTTAATGGTTTTGCGATGGAGTTCATAGTCGAGGGTATAGGAAATGAACTATTGCTTTTTTAGTTTTTGTTGAACCGGTTCAGTTCTAATCGGTGTTTTTTTTTTAAATAGTTATTTATGATGCTTCATCCTGCTATTTTATAAGACTTACTTAATAAGATTACATAAGTTTTAACCTGGACTTTAAAGCTGCACCACTAACGCTGGAAATTAATAATCTGTCTCGGTTGAAAACTTGATCCGGATCTTTGTCTGTAAGCAATTAACGATCGAATTAACCCTTCCGTGTCAAATGTCCAATCAGAAGCAGCCGGTATTTGGATTGAGATAGGATAAAAATTTCGTGCGTTTAACTGACAAATATGACGTCACCATTAGTTTTCTGACATGTCCGTTTTGTGCTTGGAGTTTTTCGGTCAAAGTTATATGCAAAATAATAGTCACTTGAGACCATAAGAGAGAGCAACAATCCATAGCTCTCACTAAACACTCTAGAAAATCATCGAATTAAGATGGCATTATTTAAGACCCATTAGTTGAGGTTATGATTCCAATCTCAGTATTTATACCGGGCTATTTTTAAAATATGAGCAACTTTTAATGGGCTGAAACTGGTTATGGTTATAAACAACTTTTACTATGACTAACTATGACCAACCCTTTTTTTACGTGGTAATATCACTCAATGACTCGTTTCACCATGGGTGGGCGAAAAGGACTGTCAGACTCGTACTGACTAAAATCCACGGTGTTCCTTCAACAGCCCTTTACGTTTCACGGTAATCTGATAAGACAGTCTTGCGACCCATGAAACCAAACCTTAAAAATAAAAATAAAATCAGGTGTTTCATACATTGTCAATGGAAGATTATTCCATCCTGTATTTATTATTTTTCAGGGTTGGGTTTCATAGTAAAAGTTAACATAAGTATTAGTTAACTTAAGTATAGTTAGCATAAGTACTTTCAGTCCATGAAAGGTTGTTAAAGATTTACAAATAACTCTGTATATAAACTTAATACGGTTAACCCAATATCACAATCCGATTTGGATTATTGAAATCTGTCGCTACTATGCCATTTAATCATTTAAACTGCAAAAGCTTTCATTTTGACAGCTCTGCAATATTCATTGCGTTGACCTACTTATTCGGCTGATAGATTTTAAAAATATGTGGGGCATAGTCGTATAGTTATTGCTGTATTGAAATAATAATTTATATTCTTTTTTTTGTAAACGAATTTTAGTTTGAAATGAATGCTAAGCTTGCCTGAATTTTGGAATGGGATATCATCAACTAAGTCAAATCATCAGACTCGTACTGAGTTAAAACCAGCCTTCACATACGACACATTGGTCAGTAATTTATAATTTGACAAAGTACTTTAATTTTTTTTTTTAAAAGCACTTTTTACCTATGACGTATATTATTATAATTATGCTGAATTGCTAAATTTCAGGATAATCGGTTCAGTGGTTTAGGCGTCTTTTCACTCCATAACAAAGTTACTTTCGTACTTTTTTTTTTTAATTATATTAAACAAGCTTTTCACCGCGGTTTTACCCGCGCTGCTCGGCTCCTGTTAGTCGTAGCGTGATGTTATATAGCCTTCCTCAATAAATGGAATTTCCAACACATAAATAATTTTTCATTGTCTTGTAGTTTCGGAGCCTATTCAATACGAACAAACAAACAATCAAATCTTTCATCTTTATAATATTATAGTATAGATAAAGCTAAGTTTTTTTTTTCATACTTACTGTAAACGTAAATTTGGGTAATGGATTTGCTAACAAAGAATTAAAAGACGCTTTCAAAATGAAAAAATCACAATATCGTATAACGGTGCCAAAAGTTAAATCGTCTCGTTTAAAAACATCAATGCTAACGTTGTTTGTTTGTAATTGGATTAACTTAATGGCTTTTAAAACCTCAACGACGATCAACCCTTTTAAAACGTCATTATAAAAAAGTTTAATAAAAAAACAAAAGGGTATATTGTACCTTTTGTTTTGTTGGGGGTGTATTACACCCCCTTCCTTGGGGTTGGGTAGACAAGTATTCAGGAAAAGTGAGGAAAAACTGGAGTCAACCATTACATTTTTTATTAGCGAGTCGAGAGCGAGTATTGTTATTGACATTATGATGCCGCGATTGTGTGGTGTCGACAGAACTTGCATAATTGAAGTAAAATATTCGCGGATATACTTTTTTTATCGTTGTTAAATCATCAAATGAATCCTTCCCCCCAGGGCGGGGTAGGAGGGATTGTCAGACTTGTACTGACTAAAATCCATGGTGGACACCATGGATTTTAGTCAGTACAAGCAGTTCAATAGCCCTTTACGTTCCGGGGTCATGGTAGCTCGTAAGTCCCGCGTCCCTCACGGATATACTTACACTGAGAGTTGAAAGTCAGTGAAAAAATTCAAAAAATACTCGTAAATTAAGAATATTTGGTAATAGTTAGTGCCCATTCATATCGCTGCGCGCGCGCATTTTAATAGCGACTATACCGAAAATCTAACTTTATTTACTACACGAAAATATTCATCTTTTCGGTACCTATCGTCGCGTCATGTCGCGTCGCGTCTTGGTGTGTACTTATCCTTAGCTGCCATCGCAGTGGCTTACTTTTAGTATATTTGAATAATACAATTAGCAGGCTTAGGTCTCAAATCTATTCTGACAGCGGTGTGTAAGAGACTTAACATTTATTGTCAGTGCCTGACTATAATGTTTAGTGTGAACGATGCCTAAGCAACAATTCAATTCAATTCATCTTCTCCACATTTACTGAGCAGTGAGTAGACTGCTAAATAAAAAGGCATCCTACATTTTCTTCACTACTCACACTTACGAACATCTAGCGCGGATAATACTCCAGCTAATCCAGTGATTCACAAAGCGGCGCACATTCATATTCCGGACAGGCACACGTGTCCGGACGCGTCCGGCACATGTCCGGCTTATCTCGTATCCGATACAGTTCGCGCGCGATCGGACCGATAGAAACTTCTGACTTTATGAGTATGTGCGCACATACCATGTGCTATTAAGAATGGTGTGCGTGCGATTGTGTTTTGTTTTGAAGATTCAAGTTTTGTGGCGAAGTGTGGGCAAGGGCATGCAATGCAACTTTAAAGCCGGAAACACATTATTAACACCCGACGCCACCCGATGAAACGTGATGCGTGTTGGGTCAAATCAAATTGTTTTCTATGACCAGAATCACACTATGAACACCCGACGCGACGACACGCGCTCACTGCACATCGGGTGTCAACACGTTGCGTCGCGTGGCTTATGGCGCGGCTTATGGCGGTCCCTCACCGGGAGCATTCGCGTGTATTGTAACATAATAGATTCGACTTTGAGCATTACATTACAATACTACCTCCCAGACTGACGAGCATTCGCGTACATTTAGTATAGATTTGATACAAGGTGCGCATTGTGATGCTCGATTGTCGAAGAAATGTTCGAATCTGTAACGTTAGGGCGCTTACTCACCGCGAACATTCACCTGTAATGTAACGTTACAGATGCAAACATTCGAAGACAATAGAGCATCAAATTGCGCACTTTTATGTTACATTACAGGTGAATGCTCGCGGTGAGTGAGCGCCTATAGATTCGACTTTGAGCATTACATTACAATATTACCTCCCTGACTGACGAGCATTCGCGTACATTTAGTATAGATTTGATACAAGGTGCGCATTGTGATGCTCGATTGTCGAAGAAATGTTCGAATCTGTAACGTTAGGGCGCTTACTCACCGCGAGCATTCACCTGTAATGTAACGTTACAGATGCAAACATTCGAAGACTATAGAGCATCAAATTGCGCACTTTTATGTTACATTACAGGTGAATGCTCGCGGTGAGGGAGCGCCTTTACATTACAGGTGAATGCTCGCGGTGAGGGAGCGCCTTTACATTACAGGTGAATGCTCGCGGTGAGGGAGCGCCTTTACATTACAGGTGAATGCTCGCGGTGAAGGAGTGCCTTTACATGTATGTTATGTGATATGATATTGTGTATGAGACAATATCAGCGGTATTTAGATGGTGAGTGCGATCACTGCGCCTTTATTTGAACCTAAATAGCTGTAGTCAGGTCATCTATTCGAAATTCATTGAACACTTACTTTTGTCAGCGGTCTCGCTTGCCGCGTGGTCTTCGTGAAAAAAAGAAGCCTATGTGTTGTCTCTGTGTCAAATTTCATTCAGCTGTCTGGCATATTTAAGTAACAAATCTCAAAATATCCATCCATCCATTCAAAATTTCGCATTTAGATATAATTAGTAAGATTTTATTGGAATTTTTGCCCTCTAAAAACTTATGGTAAATTGTTTTAGTGTACATACAAAAAAGTTATTTCTAATGTATCCCACAACACACATAGAAGACTGCCACATTTTTTAAATTCCCAATTTTCTACGGGATAAAAGTAAAATATAGTTGGGTTTCCCTCCCCATCTGTATGCCGCATAGCAATGAGATCCGTGGGATTCATTGCTAGAAGGATCGCACGTCTTATATGGAAGCTATTTGCGTGGGTAAATAAGTTTTGTAGATTTCGTAGTTACCGAGAGTGGTATATCGCGAATACAAACAATCTATCTTGCGGGAATTTTAGAAAAATATCGCGTGTCAACCCCTTTTTAGAGGGCATATTGTACCTACAGAAAAACAAGAGTGCTGCTGTAATCGATATAGGGGTAGCGGAACTGTCTTAAAAGTACACTGCCACCCTGGAACGACAACTGAAGGAACAGGTTGGTTTTTAGTCAATCAAGTCTGACAGTCCCTAACTCCCTACCTAATTATGATTATGATTCAAAAACATACGTTGTCCCACACTAGGAATTTCTCCTTCATCGTGGGTGCGCTTAAAACATCTAAACTTACATACATAAACACCCAGACCCGAAACAACTAATGGGGAAGGCAAGTGTCAAAGTGACAAGTGACAGTTTGGTCCCAAAAGAACTGTCAAATCAAAGGAATTTTCTGAAAAAAAAAACTATTTATTGATGTAAAATGACTAGATGTTGTGTAATAAGCTGTAAAAATGATGGAACATGCAAATTTCCGACAATTCACACTATCAAGAAATAAAGGGTAGCTGCTGTGACTGCCTTGAGAACAAAAATTGAATTATAACTAACAAATATCCAGCCTTGCGAAGCCGATACAGGCCGTTAGTTGAGTTTATTAATGAAATTTTATGATTATACCATAAACAATTGAATACACTTTTCAAAATAATATCTACTTTTCTATTGGAGGTTAAGTACCATTATTGCATCACTCCGTAAATCATGAAATGGTTCGTCTGGCGGAAGAATTATCACCTGGAACGAGTTTTGTGATAGTTGTGGTGTTAAGAAATTAAATATATTGTGATATTTCTCGAATCTAAATAGAAAAACGGGGCAAAATCACTGACTTAAAACATTATGATATTTTATCAAAATAGAAAGTCAGAAGCAACATTATATTCTTGTTATAGGAGAGGACAGGTAAGACATACCTAAACTCAAAAATTAAACCTCAACTACAAGTAATTGTGGATTTATTACGGTAAAATCAAATGTATTACCACTCAATCAAATCAATTTTTTTTCTCGTGTAGGTGCACCGCGGCGTCTTAATTCTTCTTTTAGTATATGCACTTGCATTGACGAATAATTTTCCATATTTGTTTTGTATTTATACTCAATTTTTATAACAATAAATCTTGTTTGTTTTTTGTACAAGGTAGACAGTAATCTGACGTAGGGACCAACTATCGCAGCGCCATCTACGATTAGCTTTGAGTTGCCATCCCCATTGTAGATCATACAAATATTTGTTCCGTGTAGGAATCGAACCCGCGACACGCAGCGCAATAGTCGAACGGTCAGCCACTGCGCCAACCGTTACAACAGACCTATCAGCCTTACTACAAAAACTTAAACATCTGTTGAACACTTGTCTAAAAAAAGTGTGACTGCAAAACGGACCTTATTTCAACGTCATAATCTGTAATTTTTTTTGACAAGTGTTCAACAGACGTTTAAAAGTTTTTTGTGGTACCACGGTTAGTGTTGTGCAAAACTGTCAATACAGAATTGAAATCAGTTTCTCCTCACAACACATCAATAGTGAATCTTTACGTACTCGCAAACACGTTGAAAGCTGTAAAGTGTGATCAAAATTAAAGTGGAAATTGTATTTCAATTGCGGAGCCATTACCAACTACAAATACGCATATGTTTGAGCGGGGTGGCTTTTAGAGCGGGCACGAGCTACCGCGGTGTGCCCGAGCTGACGGGTGTAACAGAGTAGATATGATACAGAGGCGAAACTTTTTACAATCACGCAGCGGATTTTACAATGAACCGTGCATTTAGGGATAACTACGTTCAAATGCGTAAAAAGGATTTACGTGTGCACCTATATAGGGTGAATTTTCTATCAATGTGTGGATGGCTATGTGCGAAATTATGGGGAATCTCGGCAAATACTAAAAGGAGTCTCGAGGCCGATATTGACGAAAACTCGGTATTTAAAAGTAGGTATATCGTTTTATTGGATTTTCGATGATATCTATTGGGTATACAACAAAAGTCTCAATGATATTCTTCCGTTACAAATAACAATAATAAGTCCTTTCATGCCACTTACGGCTACGGCGACGGCTTCATCAACAATCTACTGACGTCTATCATGGGCTCGCATGTGGCTAGAAAGATCACCTTTTTACAAATATTCAATATTTACATAATTCCATTTCTAATAAAACCTACAAAATCAAATCATTTATACAACTGGCCAATTACAGGCACTTTTGAATTGTCAAAAGACAAAATAAAACTAGTAAGAACATGAAGTTAGTAAAAATAGTAATTTATTTATTTATTTATACCTTTGTTTCAGGCAACTATGGCCCATAACATAGAATACATACTATTAATATACCTAATAATTATAAATAAACTAATACATATGAATCACTATAAACAAAACTTATTGACTATTGCACACGAAGAGGCGGCGTCGTGTTTCGCTGACTGGTGCCGCGCAGCTGGCCTCGAAAACGCCGGTACACGACACCTTTCAGCCAGAACTCATCCTTGAGGAATCTCTCGAGACAATGAGTCGGTACCCGCACCACAAAAGACTTGAAGTTGGTTTTTATGGCGCGACTCCAACCTCTCGACCCTCAAATTCCAGGAGGTCTTCACTCGCAAATACTCCATGACCTCCTCAACCTTCGTGGAGTAATGTAGCCGGAACACATACAAAAGCGTCGTAGGTATTGCAGGACGCAATTTAACAGCATGTTTGGCCCAGCCAACGCGGAACCACACTGGTTCTGACTCTTCTGAGGCTTCTTCTTCATCTTCTTCTCCACCTTGATGAACCCATCCTCATCCGTTTGCCGCTGTTGCAATTCCTTATTGGAAACTGAGCGGCTCTGCTTGTAATGGTGCTACAGTCCCAGTCTACTAGGACCTGTGAAAGTACCGTAAGTGCCACAAAGATTAAAACTGATGCCTCTGTTTACTATCTACTCATGTCACTGCCAGTTGCTGATAGAACTACGATGTACACAGATAAAGTTACATATATGGCGCGTACGCGACCACTCAAACATTACCGTGGGAAAAAAACGTATTTGCTTGATGCCATGTCGGCTTGGTAATGAAAGGGAAATATTTATAGAGTATCTGGTTTTTGACGTAACTGGAATACCTATACATAATTTATTTAAGACTATAGTGTTTGTGTCGTACCTATAATATTTTGGTTTTGCACGGAACTTTTATTAATTTTATGTCTTTTTTATTAAATATCTTTTCTTTGTTTTGTTTTCATGAAAAAGTTTTTTTTTATGTTAACTTTTTTAGCCTGTTCTACCTTCCTATTAGATAAAGCCCCCTTACGAAATACATAATTTAAAACAAAAACTTGTTGTCCGAATCAATAAATACTATTAATTAACTTTCTTCGTAAAACTAGTGCTATAATCCTACTTATTATGTTCCTTTAGTACGCTCACATTTTGCCACTATAATTAAATTCCTTGTAATAGTCATTGGGCGTTTTTCTATTTGACGGCACGGCAACGGCGACGGCGACGGCGGCGCCTGCGTAGTGCCGGTGCGGGGAAGCAAAAATGTATGAACGCCGGGCCGGCGTGCCGGCGCTGGTAAGTGCAAAAGCGAGCCATACGTTTTCATACATTATTGCTACCCCGGCACCGGCACGGCGCCGTCGTCGCCGTCGCCGTTGCCGTGCCGTCTAATGGGAAAACGCCCAATCGCTTTCAAACCACAAGCCCTAAAATGCGGACCTTCAGTAAATAAGAAGAAATACCTAAATAAATAATTGTTTCAAACATTTTATTCACATTAACGCCTTCGTCGCAAATCGATGTTTGATTTTTTTTAAACATAGGAAATATATTTAAGACAAACTGTTTCGGTCCTTGTCGTTGAGACAGTTTGTGTTTAGAATATCATAGCTGAACCATGGACAACCCTTAGCAATAAAGGATACAATGGTTTAAAGCAGAAGTTGGCGACGCGTGGCCGGTAATTGTATTGTAAACTGAAGATTCGATTCTAATCGATTTATTTACAAAAATAAGGTTAACCTCTAGGTTAACCTTATTTTTGTAAATAAAATTCAATTAAAGAATGATTCTGATTTCTGCTTTTTCTATAAAAAAGATGCTATTTAAAGCGGCTTCTATTTAGTGACATTATTGTCCACTAAAAACCACACTGACCACAAAATTAAACACAGAGTCAGCCACGAACTAATAAATTGATTGATCAAAAAATGTACGTACATACAATAGGCCAAGCAAAGGCGTAGTCAACGGAGCCTTGTTCTGAGGGCCTCGTATTTCTGTCTGCAGGGTTTAAAGGAACTAAACCTAACAAAACCGAACTACGAGGTCCCCAAAAACTAAAATTGTTGCCGAGTTGTAATATTCGTGGTTAAATTAGTATATGGCTCAATTTATTATTTTCCATATAAAAACTGTGGCCCTATGTTACTTGATTTTGCCACTTTTTGGCAATTGACACCAAAAGTTTGCCGACCGCTGGTTTGAAGAATAAAGCTAAACAAAAATACACAACAAAATACGTTGGCCGACCACTAGTTTCAAGCTCAACGAAAATACTCAGCAAAATATAATCATCCTGACCTATCTTCTATAATAACCATTGAAGTTTATCCCATGACACTAAGGCTAAAATCTATAAAAGGTAAGGACTTGGAGTGCACTTAGGAGATAAGTCACGCGTCGCATTAACTTCTGTGATCGACTTAAACTTGGATTACCTTCGGATAGTTTAGTGGATAAGTAAACAACAGGGGATAGGGGCTTAAAGATGAGTCTGAAAGGTGGTTTGTTTGGGGTTCCGTAAAACTGTCATTGGAGGCCGAAAGAATATGGTTCCTCTTATTCTTCTATTTAACGAGGAACGCTTTTTTTTTAACGTGGTAAAATCATCAAATGAGTCCTCCCACCCCAGGCAGGGCGGGAGGGACTGTTAGACTTTTACTGACTAAAATCCACGGTGTCCTTCAGTAGCCCTTTAAGTTCCGGGGTCACGGTAAGGAAATAATCCCGCGACCCCGGCAGGCTTTGGCCCTCTGAGAGGGGGGCCCCGTCAGTATGCTGACGCTCTTTGAGGCGCGCGTGGGACACAACGCGCCGTCGACCCGGGCATGGTCCATGGTCGGGCAGCGAGTTGCCCTTTACTCGCTGCCCGCATGCCCGCGCCTACGGTGGCCGGAGATCGTCTGCTGACGTCCGACGCCGCGGGCGCCTACCACTGCGGTTGGGGCGGAGGGAGGACGCTGTCCTCTCTCCAAAGCGGCCCGCCTCCTCCTTCACGAGCATTACTGCTTCGCAGAAGGAGGCGACCGCTTCCCACTCCGTCTCGCCCCGCAGCATGGCCGCGACCAATGCCGGGCGCGAGAGGTCTCCGCCTATCGCCGCCGTGAGGACACGTCGGTGCGCTGCCCAAGCTGGGCAGTCTTGCACCGTATGCTCTACTGTGTCCTCCGGGATCGAGGAACGCCATAGGCTGTATACAGCCTATGGCCTATCGTAGCCTATAGGCTACGATCAACAGAAGCTGAGCAGCGAGGGTGAAACCACAGAGAACCACTAGTATTAAATAATAATAAATCTGTTTGAAGATGCCCTAGGACACTGACCTTAAAGGATCGTATCAGATGACGCTCAGTGGTTTCTGAAAAAAAAGGCGGGTGTATATGTCGTCATCATCATCATCAGCCTATAATGTTCCCACTGCTGGAACACAGGCCTCCTCTCTGTGAGAAGGAGTGGATCCATAATCCACTACACGGGCCCAGTGCTGGTTGGTAGATGTCACATATCTTTGAATTTTTGGTTCTAGGACATACCAGTTTCCTCACGATGTTTTCCTTCACCGTTTTGAAAGCAGTGCAGTGGTGACGAAATAAATTACACAAAGTAGTGCGCCTAGCGGGGTTCGAACCCACGACCTACAACTCGTAATCGGGACTCTCCGTGTGTTTATGTATGTCTGCAATGATAAATCTCTTCATATTCACGTTACTTTGTCCCATAAATAATACTCGCTGTTGCCAGCTGCTTAGCCCGCTATATCTAGAAAATTATCTCAATTGATATTAATCAATGAGATAATTTTAGGAACAAAATACAGGGATAAAAAATACCCTAACCCCCTTATTAATAAAACGAGAAGTAAAGTTACGCAGTTAATCCTTAAAAATGTGGTTAGTCCGAAGATTATCCTGGTTGTAACTTTAGTCCACGTTTATTAATAAGGGGGTAAATGTTAATCCAGGTTAGAAACCGTCTGTGTATCAAAATAAAAAAGAGTAACAAACATCCATCCATCCTCACAAACATTCGCAGTTATAATATTAGTTAGATCTTACAAAATAACAAGTACTTAATTTAGTAAGTTACTAAGTTATCACTTTGTAAATGGTAACCTATTTATTTCGCATGCACACACTATCTTAATACTTATAATTATTAAAATCGTAAATTAAGCTGGTTGGAGCAAAGTGAGCCACTGGCAATAATCCAGGAAACGCTTGGATTCAACCAACAATTTTAGTTTTATTTTATCAAAGTTTCTAATGGTTGTATTATACTCGCGATATGTATGATTCAAAACGATAGCTTTTGTTTTTTTTTTTAATTTGTTTGAAGTTTTATTTTTGTTGGTCTGTAAAACTAATTAATGATTTTTTTTTGAACATAACACTCATTATTAAGTTTTTGTTTATATTTTGTATGTATTGTTTAATATTGTTTAGTTGAAAATCTATAGTTATATTAAATACTTAAATACGTTACTTTAAAATGATTTTTATTTTTAATTAAGAGGGTATAAGTATTAACTGCGAAAATATTCTCAGTTGAAACGCATAGTATAATTATAAAGATTATGTTACAATAAATTGATGTTTCAGAGACGCTATTGTCATTGTTTGATTCGGCACACTTTACAAGTAAACTATGGTTTATTTACGTTGTCGTAATCTATTGCTAGTTTGTAACATTAACAGCCTTACTACAAAAACCTAAACATCTGTTAAACACTTGTCTAAAAAAAGTGTGACTGCAAAACGGACCTTATTTCAACGTCATAATCTGTCATTTTTTTAAACAAGTGTTCAATAGACGTTTAAAAGTGTTAGTATAAGTCAATATAATACTTGGTAACACTGGTTCCTCTATCTATAAAATAGGTCTATAGTCTGTGTCTAACTTGTTCTCTATGATTTGAAAAAGCTCTCCATATTGAAAGTGTAACTGTTGTGTGTTAAAAATAAAACTGCAAGTCTTTCTTAAATAACTCGTTTTACTTCATTAATTGAACAGGTTATGGGCCCAGCGCCATAACCTTGGAATACCTAAGTAAAACGTGGAATAACGGCGGCATCAACCCAGATACGCCGGTTTTGAGGTTAGACCGACGCCATACGAGCTCGGGACGAAAAATACTTGTATTACAACAAGGACGGGACAAGCAGGAAGGAAAATAAGTACACAATGGAAGAAAATAAGACTTTTGGTACACACATCACGCTAGAAGGTGCATCGAACTGGAATGTGTGGAAATTCCAATCAATGATTATGCTACGAAGTCAGGATTTACTTGACGTGGTTCAAGGTATCAAAGTAAAGCCGGAAGAAGCGACTGAAAAGGCTCGATGGGAGAAGCTGGACGCAAAAGCTCAAACATGGTTGGTGACAAGAATGTCAGAAAGTGCAATGATGCATATTTTAACATGTACTTCATCAGCGGAAATGTGGAGAAAATTATCGAGTGTCTACGAACAAACTTCGGAAACAAGCATTCACATTGTCCAGCAACGATTCTTTCAGTATAAATATGAAGAAGGAACACCCATGTCCACATTTCTATCCAAAATCGAAGAATTGAAAAATCAGTTAAAGCAGATGGGAGAAACCATTTCTGAGAAATTCGTCATAACAAAAGTTTTGATGTCGCTTCCAGCCGATTTTAAGCATTTTGTCTCCGCCTGGGAATCTGCACCGGAGGAGAAACAAACCTATGACAATCTCGTTGCTCGGCTTCTGATAGAAGAGGAACGCATAAAGGATAAACAGGACGTGTCTCAGCAATCAGCGGCGGCTTTTGTTGCAAAGAAAAACGTCAAATGTTATAAGTGCAATAAATTTGGACATTTCCAGAGTGAGTGTAGAAGTAAACGCATAAACAATAACAACTCGAACAGTGATGAGAGGCCGGTGAAAAAGTGTAATTACTGCAAAAAGGTGGGACATACAAACAGTGAGTGCTGGTTCAAGAAAAACAAAGAAAAGAACACGAAAGAAAAAGATAGTAACGCAAGTAATGCATTTGTGATTTCGAATGGACATTTTCAAAAAACGCAGTGGTTAGTGGACTCTGGTGCGAGTCAGCATATGTGCCACAGTCGTAACCTTTTCGCGACATATTTCCCATTGTCCAATAAATCTGTGATCGTCGGTAACGGGAATTCGATAAGTGCACATGGTTGCGGACAGGTGGCGCTGCAAGTACACGATGGAAAGCAATGGATTGACACTACCATAGATAATGTATTATTTGTGCCAGAACTGAAAACAAACTTGTTATCTGTCAACTGCGTAACAGATAGAGGTTATACATTGATCACAGATGATAACTTGTGCAAATTCATTAAACAGAACAAAATAAGTGCGGTGGCTAAACGCATCGGCGATATGTATTTTTTGGACGTTCGTTACAAATGCGAAGGAGCAAATATGGCTCAAGCGCAATCAAGTCTCAAAGACTGGCATGAAAGACTGGCTCACCAAAACTTGCAACAAGTGAAGGCCGTGCTTAGTAACAACAATGTCTCCGTGGAAGACAATACCGAAGCAAAATGTGAGAGCTGCTTGCAAGGAAAAATAAGTCGTTTGCCCTTCCATACTAGTGAAACAAAAACAACTAGGCCATGTGAACTTATACATGCTGACACATGTGGACCCATGGAGGTGCCGTCTGTGGGAGGTTCCAGATACTTCGTTATTATGAAGGACGACTACTCTAATTATAGATCTGTGTATTTTGTTAAAGGAAAGGATGAAGTAAAGAAGTGTATTGAAAACTTCATAAATAAAGCAGAAAATACTACAAATAATAAAATACATTATTTTCGAAGTGACAATGGATTGGAATTCGTAAACAAGGGTGTGCAAAACTTGTTTGCTGAACGGGGTATTATACATCAAACCACGGTGCCATATACTCCCGAACAAAATGGAAAAGCAGAACGGGAAAATAGAACGCTGGTTGAGGCTGCAAGAACAATGCTCTGTGCAAAAGGTTTGCCAAAGAAATTATGGGCAGAAGCAGTTCATACAGCGGCATTTGTATTAAACAGGACAAGTAAAAGCAATGAACCCGGAAAAACACCATTCGAGGTCTGGACTAACAGGTATTTTGATATAAATTACTTAAAAATATTTGGAACCCCAGTCTTTGTCCACATCCCAAAGGAAAAAAAGAAGAAAATGGGATGCTAAAGGAGAGAAAGGAATAATGGTGGGTTATGGAGAGGATGTTAAGGGCTATAGAGTATTCTTTGAAAACAAAAACTGTGTGGAAATAAAGAGAGACATAGTTTTCCTGGAACAACCTAAAACTAAGACAGAAGAGTTGGAGTTATTGGAACATGATGAGGAAAAAGGGCCTAAAGAACAGCTAGTACACTCAAACGAAAGTGTAGAGCAGGTAGAATCCAGTAAGGGTGATCAGCAGTCAACGCAGTTAGAAGAAACTGTGGATATATCTACAGGAAGTGATGAAAGTGAGTATTTTCCAAGTTTCAATGATGAGAGCTCTGATGATGAAGAAGGTGAAACATCACAATGTCCGAGAAGTGCCCGGGTCAGGAAGCAAACCTCATTCTATAAGTGTCATTATGTTTCTACTGAAGAGAATGAGCCCAAGACATATCAAGAGGCCATGCAAAGGCAAGATGCCAGCAAATGGCAAGAAGCCATAGAGAGAGAGCTGCAAACACTGAATGAAAACAAAACCTGGGACTTCTGTGAAAAACCGGTGAGTGAAAAGATTGTAAGTAGTAAGTGGGTATTCAAAGTTAAAAACACAAATGGGAATATTCAATATAAAGCTAGACTTGTGGCTAGGGGCTTTGAACAAAATGATCTGTTAGATTCATATGAAGTTTATGCTCCAGTGGCTAATTTGGCTACCTTTAGGCTGTTTGTGTCAATTGCAACTAAGTTTAACTTACCCATCCATGGTAGCAGAGCGTGGTGGTGGTGTTGGATCCATCAGATGGATGTAACAGGAGCATTTTTATATGGGAATATTGACGAAGTTGTTTATTTACAATTACCTGAGGGAGCTTATAGCGGGCATAACAATACTGTTAAACTAAATAAGTCATTATATGGTTTAAAGAAATCACCCAAGTACTGGAACGATAAATTTAACTCAGTAATTATGAGGCAAGGCTTTGTAAGATCCCAAAGTGATACTTGTTTATATATGAAACATAATAATAGTGGCAATACCTATGTCTTATTGTATGTAGACGATTTATTATTTTTTGGTGAGAATGAAAAAGAAATTTCTGACTTAAAAACTTTGTTAAACTCTGAATTTAAAATGAAAGACTTGGGATTAGTATCATATTTTTTAGGCATAAGAGTAGAACAGGATTTAAACAATAAAGTAACCAAATTGAGTCAAAAACAATATTTAGAATCTTTATTACACAAATTTGAAATGTATAATTGTAAAAGTATGTCTACCCCTATGGATTTAAATTTTAATGTCAAAATATTAGAAGAAAATTGTAATTCTGTAATTGATAAAAATATTGAAAACAAATGTAGGAAAATCATTGGTATGCTGTCCTATGCAGCATTAGGGACAAGACCAGACATCTGTGTAGCAGTGTCCATTTTAAGCAGATACCAAAATAAAGCAAACAACATGTTATTAACAGCTTTAAAAAGAGTTTTAAGATATATTAAGAGTACAATGAATTACAGTCTGATATATAAGTGCAATAATGATATGTTAATTGGTTATTGTGATGCTGACTGGGGGGGAGATTTACAAAACAGAAAGTCTACAACCGGTTATTGTTTTATGTTTTCAAACTGTTTAATATCATGGTGCTCAAAAAGGCAGGCTAGTGTTAGTCTGTCATCTACGGAGTCTGAGTACATAGCAATAAGTATGGCTGCGGCAGATGCTTGTTGGCTTATAAATTTATTATATGATTTTAAAATAGAGAATCTCTGCCCTGTAGTAATGTTTAGTGATAATCAGAGTGCCATAATGGTTGCTAACACTGATTGTGTTAAGCGTCTTAAACACATAGATATAAGGTTCCATTACATTAAAGAGTTAATTAGACGGGGTAAATTAGTTTTAAAATATATAAAAACTGAAGATCAGATTGCAGATATGTTCACAAAAGCAATAAATAAAAATGTGTTGTATAAGTTCTTAAATATGTGTAACTTGTTAGAAGATTAAATTTGTTTTTGTTATTCTAAGTGTATGTAGATTGGTTTAAAAAGTAGATGAGTATTATATTGAAGGGGGGTGTTAGTATAAGTCAATATAATACTTGGTAACACTGGTTCCTCTATCTATAAAATAGGTCTATAGTCTGTGTCTAACTTGTTCTCTATGATTTGAAAAAGCTCTCCATATTGAAAGTGTAACTGTTGTGTGTTAAAAATAAAACTGCAAGTCTTTCTTAAATAACTCGTTTTACTTCATTAATTGAACAAAAAGTTTTTGTGGTACCACGGAAAATATTTTTAAAATACATGGATTTTAACCAGCTAGAAAGATACACGAATATTATCGAATTCATCTTTCAGCTTTAGGTGGAGCGGAAAGGACTGTCAGACACGTTTAACTAAATATCACCCCCTTTATTCAGTTGAACGACAGGATTTTAGTCAGTACAAGTCTGACAGTTCCTCCTGCTCTGCCCTGGGTGGGAAGATTCATCTGATGATTGAATAAGCACGTATGTGTAAATTAGCCACAGTTTTGGTTTTTGAGTTTTGTTTAGTGTAAATTCGCCCCATTTCTTTTTTCCGCACGGAAAGCAGAACAATTAAATTATAAAATCCAGCACAAAACTACAGAAAACGAGGATACAATGTTGAATTTAAACAGAAAGTACTAAGAGAACAGGATCATGGAAGTGTTGGTGCCGCCGTCTTCAGTAAAATAATGTGAAATGAAGATATGTGGCAAAACAACATCAAAATCAAGCTGTGAAGAATTATTAACATACAATGTATGAGGTATAAAAAAACTATGGCTAAATAACTTTGTAGCAAATGTACTACAACCCATTCAAATAACGTCATTATAGAGCTATCCCGGATTATTTCCAAGTTCTAAGTGATTCCATATTTTTGCTCGCTAGTGTATTTTCGAGGACTATAGTGTAGATTATTTCATGACTTTGTATAAATAAATGTGCAGTTTCTCACCGGATTTACAACGATGATTCGTGCTTTCCATATAGGTATTATATTATGAGCATGTATGGCCATACCTGTACCGGTAACGTTCATTCACCCATTTTCCTGCATTGTGAGGTAGGCAAAATCCGAGGGGTGAGCATTGGAGCGAAAGTTTCCATTTGTAAAAGAGTTTCTCTTAATGCAATGTAGTGGAGGTATGTACAGAGTACTTGTAGGAGCACATTTACTGAATAGTTCTATAGACTAGGTCTTTTTTTCAGTTTTTGTTGGTCATTGAAAGTATTCGCAACGTTTAATGGAAATTCGAATGAGTTTGGAATAGGCATTAGGCATGAGAGCAGTGGTGGCCCAGTGGTATCGGTCCCGATGGTCCCGACTTACGAATTGTAGGTCGTAGGTTCGAACCCCGCCAGACGCATTACTTCGTATAATTTATTTCATCACCACTGCTCTCAAAACGGTGAAGGAAAACATCGAGAGGAAACCGGCATGTCCTAGAACCAAAAATTCGAAGACATGATTGTGACATCTACTAACCACAGCACTGGGCCCGCGTGGTGGATAATGACCCACTCCCTCTCACAGAGAGGAGGCCTGCGTCCCAGCAGTGGGAACATTATAGGCTGATGATGATGATGGTGAAAGCATCAATAAATTGAAAATGTAATTAGTCCGTCAGTAAGGGACTTTACTCAAGGTGCGATGCGACGCAATGCCACCCGATTCGAACGAATTTCAACTAAAAGTGAAAATCAACCTTATGACATAAAACACGTTGTTATCTATGGGTAGATGAAAAACAAAACACGAAGGTCATGACAACGTCAAGTCAATCGAATTGCATCTTTATTTCTTAGAGGCAAGGTTGATTTTCAGTTGTAGTTGGAATTCGTTCGAATCGCGTCGTATTGCGTCGCATCGCGCCATGAGTAAAGTCCTTATTTGTTTAAAAAAATAATGGATAGGTATTTATTCTTAGGGCTGACGTCAGAAGCAAGTAAAGGCTGTACTTCCATGTGACGTATTGACAATTTTTAAAGTGTCGTATCTTTGTTAATTTGTTTTACGTAACAAAAGAACAAAGAATTTGTAAATTTGTTGGAAATCCAGCCCACGGACTAATTAGCTTTTTTCAGAAAAAGTTTGTGACCAGTACAATAAAGTATCTAATCTAACTTCTTACTAACATTAGGTACAAATTATTTGTGTGGATGGATGGACGGATGGAGTTTTGCTAATCTTTCACACATAAAAAGCTGTTGCCAGCGGCTTATCTTATTCCGTAAAACTCGGAAAGTAATATCGGACAAATTATATTAAAATGTGTTATTTCGGACTACATTTATATTCTATTTTTTGGACAAGTTTCATTAAATTTCATTCAGCTGTTCTGACGTGACAAGTAACAAATCCATCCAAACTTTCTAATATTACTTAGGATGTTAGTAAGATAGTTGGATTTCGGTTACACGTGTACAACGTTATTGATAAGGGAGGCCATATTTTTGGGATAGCAACTCGCCTGTACTCCCCAAAGGAGGAATAAGTATAGTAACACCAATATATCGGTATACATATATATTTTGACTCCCATAGGACGGGCTTCAAAGCGATATCCATAAATATTTGTCGGAAGACCTTGACCGATATCATGTTTAAGACAGGTGCCGGTCATGAGCAGAGGGAGGTTCAATCATTTGAATGTTTTGGGATCCAAGATATACCTTATGTCGACTCATCCGAAGAATAAAGTCCGATGTGACCATAGGCCAAAAATCAGTTTAATAGCTTAATGAGATAAGCAATTAAAACTCTACAAACGTGTGTTTTTAAAATTTTGATATTTTATTTAGTTCCGGAAATATAGAATCGAATAACGTCTCATCTGAAATTCGTTCCGCAGAACAACGCACGAAGTGTATAAGTGACGGTACGCAGGCATCTGGGGCCACGTCTCTTCGTCAGATCGGCCATTGTTTGTTGGAGAGAGAATATTTTCGTTGCATGATCTTATTTTTATACACTGTATAGTCTAAGTCACATATCACGTTTATATACTTTTTAGTCTAAGTAAACAGTTGTGGACTATCGATGTTTACATAGAACGGTTTTTGACGGAAATGTTCAGAAACGCATTTTTTTCGATGGTATGATTATTTTTATAAATATTCACTGGCACTCATGAACTTTTAAGACGCTGTTATACGAATTTAAATAATCTTCTAAGCGTTTTATTTTAAAATAGAACGTTTCTGTGCGGAATCAGTGATATGATTTATGGGTTCCATGTTAAGATGGGACGTTGTTCTTGGTAGAATGAAATCAGTTAGGACGTTGTTCGTTTAAAATGTTTGCTAAATATAAAAAATATGTATTTATGAGTGGGTAAATTAATTCCTACGTGCAAAGTCTTCCACTTCACATAAAGGATATTTCTTGAATATTCTATTTTACAGTTTTATTTTATTTCATATGTCAATTTAGAAGGAAATATCAATGAGTCCTTTTTGTGGCCTTTGTATCCTGATGCAGAAGAAATAAGCCAATAATTAGCAGAAATATTAAATTAAGAACTTCTACGTGAAGATCATAACACCAAAGAAATCATCGGTGATAGCTAAAAACAGGTTGTCACGTCAACTCAGACAGCAGAATATATTTACAGTAATCAACCTAGTACATTTTCTTTGGAATGCCTTCTAATCTCGAAATTTCACCATTAATACAACATGAGGACTTAGAATTTTCTCATCATAATATTTAGTATCTACCCCAGTTATTTAAAACTATCAGAGCCAACTCCTACCACTGTTCATTCGATCTGCGATAACTCATGTAGACAATTTCTCTGCGATTCCTTTTTCGTCATTAGGCGCCACAAACTCCCTTGCTATTGCTACTTTCCTACTCCAAAACATACAGTGCCAGTACGCATACGGACTAATCGTGTGTAGATCGGAATGCAAAGCATGCATAAAGTTGCATGCTTGCCATTTTGATTTGCCTCTCCTGCAATTCCATGGTAATACCTATCAGCATTTCTATTTTAAACATTGCATAATACAAACCCATTTTTTACGCGTATGAACCAAAAGAAAACGGTCAACGTCAGTGCACCCCAAGGATTTAAGACGGTAATAGGCATCTCTGTTGACTTGACATAGACCACCCTGCATCAAAGTCCCCGCCTCCGCCAACACTGCCGAACCCTCACACCTCACACCTTCAATTATTTCGCGAGACTGAATCAAGTTAACGGAGCCTCACTTGGCGGGACTACTATCTGGGGTCGGCCTGCATTATTTATAGGAACCTAACTAAATGGTTTGGTACGGTTTGGTTCTGTTTTCGGTCCTCACCCTTGAAGTCGGTTCTTCTCGTTCAAAAAAGCACAAAGGTCAACATTATTATACTAAAAACATCTTAAACTCTTGTCAGGCATATGTTATGAAAAGCAACTAGGTGTTCGAAGCATGCACTGAAGTTTCGTCATGAAAATAATGGAGAGTTTAATTTTATTTTAATGTGCGATGTGAAATCTCGTTTCTCCTTTCTGACTAAACAAGGGCACGCAGCCAAGTTCACTAAAATGATCTATGCCTGAATTAGGTATTTCTATATTTCAGGCAGAGGAAGGTTTAATAAAGAGGCGTAACGGTTATGTTAAGCTACATTTTTGAGATTTTTTTAAATATAATAAACTTTTGAAATAATAATGTCAGTTTTATTGACTCTAAGGAAATGTAATTATTTAACACATCGAAAATTATACTTAAATATTTCAAGGTAGGTAGTCAGATAGGACTCATTAGGTGTCATCAGGGAATGTCCCATTCCAACAAAAAGACACTTGTTAATATAGAACGTCACTAAAGTTGAGGCGTTTCCGTAAAACAACGTCTAATATTCACTACGGACCCACTTTTTTTTTCGTTCTTTCACTATAAAACGTCTTATGTTGATATGGAACTCACTATATCGTGTATTAAAAGGATTATAAATACACAATACCTGTCATTTAACTAGTCTAGGGTAATATAATAACATACCAAAAAATCAAAATGTCAAGTATCGTAGTTTTAGAGTTACACAGAGTTACACAAGTCAACAACTTCTACAAGCTCTACTGAAAACCATCAATTTTGCAAATCGGACTTTATTCTTCGGATGAGTCGATGTGCACATAAAGTTTATTTTCCGGGGTCGCGGGAATGTCTCCAGAGTCTCAGGGCTGTCTCCGGGGCCGCGGGACTATCTTATGTACTCATGTGAAGTTAGGTTATTAGTGGGCATGCAGACGGCGAGCAATAATGGGTAGCTCGCTGTTCGATCAGGGACCATGCCCGGGTCGACGACGCATCGTGTTCCACAGCTGAAGGCCCCAAGAGCCCACAGAGGCCAAACGTCTGCAGGGATCTCAGGTCTGCTTAAAGAGGCTACCGTGAACCAGAAACTTAAAGGGCTATTGAAGGATCATCGTGGATTTGAGTCGGTACGAGTCTGACAGTTCGTCCCTCCCACCCAGGATGAGAGGACTCATTTGACGATTTAATCAAGATAAAAAAAAAATACAAAAATATTTACGCACGTTTTTTATTTTGCGAAATAAAAAACTTTGGATTATAATTCTTTTATATGATAAAATCATCAAATGACATCTAATTTGATGATTCTGCCACAAAATAAAAGAAATAATGTATTACGACTATAGATTTCCCATAGGAAACGCGATCCTGTGTTCTTTGACAGATCGCCTGTCGACCTTGTAGATGGACGTCCTACGCTACGCTCGCTTCTCAATAGCATAATCAGCCTATCATGTTCCCATTGCTGGATCACAAGCATCCTCTATGTGCGTTGGTGTGTGTTGCAATCCACCACGCGGGCCCAGTAGTGAATGGTAGATGTAATTTGTTCCGAATTTTGTGTTTTTTATCTGCCGGTTTCCTCACGATGTTTTTCCTTCACCGTTTTGAGAGCAGTGTGGTGATGCTTATTACACAAAGTTATGCGTGCCAAGGTTCAACTCAGTTGAAGCCATAATGTTCATTCATAATGAAATATTTAGGGAATGTAAGGAATTTCATCACTGAGATATTGGGTGTCAGTCGATTGTGAACATACCTTAAGGCGCTGTACCCAAGCTCTATGTAGCAAAGGTATTCGCGGGGGTGAAGCAGCTGCGCGCGGGGGGCAAATTGTAAGAAAAAAAATTAAGAAATTTTGCAGTTTTAACTTAATATTTAAAAAATTACAGGTCTGAGTTCTAAAAAAATTAGATAATTATGTCTTTAGTATATGAAATTTCCTCTGTTATAGTCACAAAAAATATAATGGTTACCGCTGAAACAATTGAGAATTTCGAGATGAAAAAATTTTTTTCGTGGTCGTATTGACAATTTTTTTTTCGTAGTTCTAGACCACTTTTGTAAATTGTTTTTGTTAAAGTCTTTACTTTATATGTGGCATGTACAGATACGGCTAACTTTGTGACGTAAAACTAGTCGAGTGTTCAAGATGTACAGCGCCTTAACTAATGTTCGATAGTAGGATTATGACGTATATTATGAATTAGTATGTATATTATGAATATTAGATATATTATGATTATCAGGTGGTATGTTAATGATTATTTATTGAAAATTGAAGTGAACTGTTTTTAATGTAAAACCGCTAACGCGATATCATGACAAGAAAACAAAATTATTTAAAAATAACAACAAAAAAATAATCAAAATTAGCCCTGTACGAGGCTCCTATTACAACATGTGCTGCGACATAAAAAAAATGCTTGGTAGGTATTTCACACAAAAACTGCTGTTAAGTTAGTTTATTGCACAAACACTTTATTCAATACTCTATGGTCATTCCAGAGAGTGCCCGTACATACTGTTTCGCAATAAAAATAGACTCTATCTCCAAGAGCAAATAGTTGTGATTGTATTCCTTCTCGTCTTTTTTCTACAGTCCGTCTGCACATTCTCCGATTCCGTAACTTATACTTTTTATTTTGATTCGTCCGTTTTAATTATTTAGGTCTTTTTTGTTCTGGCTAGACTTATCGATCCTGAAATTGTAGGTAATAATTAGAGTGCTCGAATTTTGTTCTTGTTTTAATAATAAATATCTGGTTGACCGAGCTTCGCTCGGTTTTCAAAATGTCTATATCTTGGGAACCGAGCTTTTCTCGAACCTGGGACCTTGATAAATCGATTCCTTGAGCCGAAAAACCCCTAATCTGTAACTTTCATGAAAATCCTTGAAGCCGTTTCCGAGATCCTGATTATATACCTAAATATACAAGAATTGTTCGTTTAAAGATATTAGATATGTGAGAATTTATTATAGGAGAGAGGTACACTTCTTCAGGACTGTTATAATAGGAGAATGCAGAAATAGAAATACATCTATATTTCTTATTAGCATCATGGGAAAAAATCGTGAGTTTATTTATCTACTAAAATAATTCGTTTTATACAGTACTATAGAACGAAACATTCATAAATTAATTTATTATGCTAATTAATTATACTAACACTTTAAATTATCAGATGCCAAATTCATTGTCCACTTCTGACTAAATTTGATTGCCATCGACACTTTAAGAAGATCTTACACGTACGTACATACGTATTCTATAAAAATAGAAAACATGTTCAGTGTGTTATACAGCATATTATGTATATAACTCCCTATAGATTCTAAGAAGTGAGGGAAATTAATGCGAGGAGCTATTGCCCGGGGCGATGGGCAAGCAATCTGCCACTACTTATCTACAATTTATGGAGAGTTACAGCCCCCCGCGGTATCTATGGGCAATTCAATAAGTGTAGGGTTGTGTTATGTAGTTGATCCTTGCTGGCTGAAAGTAAGAGGAACGATTGGTACCTGTTTTTAGGTGGTTTAATCATTCAGTGAGTCGTTCCGTCCTGAGTGGAGCGAAGGGACTGTCAGATATGTAGGGACCAAAATCCCTTCAATTTCTCTTTACGTTCCAAGGTCACGGTAGCCTGTTTAAGTAGGCCCGAGACTCCTGCAGGCGTTTGGCCTCTGTGGCCTCTTGGGGCTTTCTCAGATTGCTGACAGCTATGGAACACGATGCACCATCGACCCGGGCATGGTCCCTGATCGGACAGCGAGCTGCCCATTACTGCATGCCCACTAATAACCCAACTTCACATGGGTGAAATAGCTGGCTACAGCTAGTATGTAATATATGGATGAAATGCACAAAAGCGTGTATCTGCAGTGTCTGTTTAAGATAAATTGGAATAAGTCGTCCATTATGCGGTCCATCCATCTATCATAGCTGTCGGGGGCCACACAATGGCTGGCAACACACGTTTTTTATACGATACCGCAATAAATCTCACGTATACAACGAAAATCAATTAAATTTTAGACATATGATCGTGACGATGAGTTATACATACATAAATGTAAATCATAACATTTTGAAATTACTTTGAATAATTCAAACTGATGTTTTTTTAAATGAGCTCCTACTCTAGTGTTATAAATTATTTTATTGTTAAACTGTTAGAATCATTCAACCTCCTTTTATGAATAACTCATCTACATGGTCTTCATAATATGACTTGGAATTCCATTTATTCAGGAACTTCTTTAGAGGTTAAGAAATTTCAATTTCATTAAGTTTAAAAAGATGTTGAATTCTGAAAGTGTTTGAACAACTAACACACGGAAATGTATCGTTCATCATCAATTTAATCATAATTATATTTTTTTTTGTATAACTCTTGTTAGGAGTAATCCTACTATACGACTATAATGTTAATGTATGTTTGTTTATATTTAAGAGTTTGTACGATCTATTTTCACGTTCCGTTCCGCTCAAAAATGTTTGATGTATTTTGGTATGAAGATAAATGGGATCCTAGAGATAGTCAAAGGATATATACGGTGATGGGGCTAGCGAAGCCATAGGCAACAGCTAGTTATAACTTAAATATTTTACTGTCTGGGCAGCTGCGGTCATAAATACTACCACTAATAATTATTCGCCCGCCTTGGGTTCGTTAATTATACGACGGAATTGTATTACAGGGATAAAAAATATTCCATTTAAAAAAGACTGTAAACTGTCTGGTTGCCCAATATAATTAAATCAAAAGAGCAACAAATATCCAGACATCGATCTTCACAAACTTTCACATTTATAATACCTGTTAGTAAGATTCTAATGTGTGGAAATGGCTACTGCTTTCGACAAATTCAAAAGATTCACCTAATGTCATCTGGTCACAATGATACCTGTCGGCCACACTGCAAGGTCCGACTCTGTGGTCCCATTCACGTGCAAAGTTTCATCAATCATCGACCATTGTGTGTCCGAGTTGAGAGGAATGGCTTTCCAGGCTCATCACTTAGAAAAACTGGCGATTTTAATGTGTGCAATATTAGAATTGTAATGGGGAATTCTTATTGGTTTTCAGAACGCACTACAGCAAAGGCTCCCACCGTAATTTAACAGTCCATGATTCGACTTTGGGCATTACAAATAGACGATTGAAGCGATGTTTTACAGACACAGGTGATTGTTGAAAATTGTGTCGTTAGTTGTTACAGTTTGCCCACTGAAATTTTTGGTTTGGTTCTCCTAACTCACTGATGTATTTCGCTCTAATCTAGACTAGACTAGACTAGATATTTGTAAAATTACTTGTGGGAATTGTATTCGATAGATACATGGTGGCGCTAGTTACAATGACGATCAAGGTTATGACTGTGGCGAAAGATCTTTTTTCAAATGTAAACGGTTTGCCAAGCAGGGAACGCAGCGTGTTGCGACACTAACGTGACGTATGCTTTGGTGTGCTTACTTACTATCAAAATATTTTGAAGTCGTGACATAAACCACGCCACGCTAGCGCCGGCGCTACGCCGGGCTTGGCGGGGCGTGACACGGCACGCCAGCCCATGTCCGCGATGACAGAGAACGTGAAATGGGTCTGGTTGTATTGCCTACGGGGCTGATTGCATTGCCTACGGGGCTGGTTGCATTGCCTTAGGGGCTGGTTGTAGTACACATGGGTCTGGTTGCATTGCCTACGCGGCTGATTGCATTGCCTACGGGGCTGGTTGCATTGCCTTACGGGCTGGTTGCAGTACACATGTGTCTGGTTGCATTGCCTACGCGGCTGATTGCATTGCCTACGGGGCTGGTTGCATTGCCTTAGAGGCTGGTTGCAGTACACATGGGTCTGGTTGCATTGCCTACGCGGCTGATTGCATTGCCTACGGGGCCGTGATTCCTTGGCTTGGCGGAGCGTGTTTTCTATAATGTGACTATCGCGCCACGCTACCGCCGAGCGTAGCTCGTACTCGTTTAATAATTATTTTGCGTCAAAACACGTTAACAACAAACTGACAGCATTATATCAATGTCCACCCATAATTTGTGTGATAAATTCTCCAACATATCATAGTAGCGTAAACAGTTAACCGTACAATATTGTGGGATTGAAATAGCGAATAATCAGCGTGTGATAAATTGGTGGGTGTCGCCGCCATTAGATATTCAGGCATTCCGTGGGAGCTCATTCATCATAGCTGTCAATATGTGTGACGTGGCCTTAACAATGTCGTGTATATTTAGGGTTAAACTTCACGAGGTTTAAGTGGGTTAAGTAAATGTAAGTTGAGCTGGAAGATATTTTACGTTTTGGAGGGTTCCGTAGGTACTCAAAAGGTAAAACGAGACTATTACTATAAGACTCCGCTATCTGTCTGTCCGTTTGTGAGCCAGCAAGATCTCGTGAATCGTGATAGTTAGACAGTGACAGATGATGTATATCTTTCTATTTCTGTTGCCGTGTTATAAACAACAAATACTAAAAAACTAAATATTTAAGGGGGGCTCACATACAACATACATATATATTTTTTGCCTGTTTTATAGATAAACCTTTTGTGCGCGAGTACGATCCGCACTCGCCCTTTTTTAATTTCTAACTATATTCTCAAGCCCTGTAGGTCAGTTTCACAGCTCAGGCACTACTAGAGTGACAAGAATTTCAAAAGTCCTCAGGACAACAATGTCTTTTATAACGAACAGTAACTTAGGCGAAGGTACTCTAGCAGATGTGAGAGCATGTTAAAGTACCCTCATTGTGTGTCGAGGTGACACCGTAGCTATTGTGTTCGAAAGGACGCTTTCCGGGAATATCCGGATACATGTACTGTACACAGTAATGATGTACTTACATTAGCTGTATTTGTAATGGGATAGTTCTGAGGTAAAAGCATGTCGGGTTTGTTTTCATGTGAGGTTGAGATGTCACGGTATTGAAATGTAATGTTTATTGTGGCTTTGGTTATATGATGAAGTGCGCGTGACTAATGGTGGAGGCATCGGCACTTGACACCTGATTTAAATGAAAATAATAGGGACACACGAGTAGTTCCGATTTTGGCTCGAGTAAAGTCATCTTGCGATCATTCTACAAATAATGGAGCGCCGTGAAATTGATACCTCGGAATCCAGGGCCAGTCAATGAGTCTTCATATTAATTGTTGAAATGTATTTTTAAAATAAGAAAACACTTAAAAAAAATTGTCCGATCTCAATTCTTTAATTATTAAAATAAATAAATATATACAAGGTCTTTCTTTTTTAAATTGGCTTCAAGGGAGAAATCCGCATCCATAAGAGATACGGGAAAACTTTCTTAGGAACCTTTAGCAATTTTTTTATGCTGTTAATTTAGGCGTTTTTATTATTTTGGTCAAATGTGAGTTGTCCACAAAAATGAGTGAAAATGGCCGAATATTTTTTGTGTCGTTCTACTCTGTTTCATGTAAGGATCATTGCATACTATCGGAAGAAAAGAATCAGGACGACGGAAGTTGGTATATAAATGCTGTAAAAAGACATTACGTGAAGATGACTGAATGACTGATGATGAACTTGAATTACTCTTAATGTAAAAGAAGAATATACAAACACTAAAAAGTTACGTCTTAGGGATAAGCCAGAACATCACCCCTAATCGAATAAAGAACTCCAATTTTAAATAAAAGATATCTTTGTCGAGATTTCATTAGGAAACCAAATCTCTTTGAAATTAAATTCAGTGACAGAGTCTGCCAGATAGTTGGAACTTAACAATATATTCTTTGGTGAAACAACTCTTGTTCTATTTAATATAGAGGCAAGATTCATTCTTATTATTTTCCGCAGATGTCGGCGTCTTCCGATGAATGAAACGAGAGGAAACTTCCTCGAAACCAGCAAGTTACGTGAGTATCTGTGATTTATTATAGTCAAGGAAAAAATAAAATAACTCTATGGAATAAGCATAATATTTTCTGTGGTAAAAAGAAAAAAAAATGGATTTGTTTTTTCTGCGTGGCCAGATTATATTGGAAGGGTTTTTTTTTGAATAGACACCATATTATAAGCTTTTTTTTATGAAAAAAATTCACCAATTCTTTTTTTAAATCTGAAATTTTACATTATATTTTATATTTACATGCAAAAAATAAAGCAACCATTTCTAACACGAATTTTCGAAATATCTAACATTAAGGAAACAACAATTCAACGTTTACCTCAAAAAGAACCTTAATGCGGGATTGACAGTTGACAGCGGGTAAAAGGCGGGAAAATAAAAAAAAAGCGTAAAAAAGTAATTTTCTCGTGCAAATTCGTTTCTAGAGAGAGGAAGCGTTATAGTGGAGTGTCCTTAGCGATCACTGTATTACGTAACAACACGAAAATTAAAGAGCGTTTTATCTGAACCGTATTCGTTGGGAAACGTATCTCATTATGTGCGATGGAAATAAATTGGAACAGAGTATTTGTCGAACACTTGGTTGCCGCTCCCGATCCGCTTCGATTCAATTTGCCCCAAATTTAATTGCAATTGAAATGGTTGAGTGAAACGAAATCCGCCCGTGGAGATTATCCTTTACGTAAAACGATGAAAAAGGTCAGGTAATTAATTTTAATAAGTGTTTAAAGCTCGTAAAGTGGCTGAAAATGTTAGGGATTATTTTGAGATTATTACAAGTAGTTTTGGGCAATGGGGATTGCGATAATGCCAAATTAATGCCTTGGACTTTACAGGCAGTATATTTTAACTCCGGACTTAAATATTTTCAACAGAGTAATTTATTCTAAGTGCTCTCTTTATCTTTTTGTTAAAATGATTTGTAGTACGCAATAAAGAGTTAAAATATCATTTAAGAGAAAGGTTTTCGTATCTCAACGTGGTGCGGTAAGCTCGTAACATATGTTGGAAATTCTTAGGGGAATATATTATATATTCTCAGACAATACATAGACATATGTTTCGATGTATAGTCGTGCTTTGTATTATAAACACACAGTATAACTACAATACAATTATATGATTTACTATAGCTATGCCCGCGACTTCATTTGCGTGGATGTCGGAACTCAACAATGTATTTTTTTTTAATTTTTCTTTGTTAAAAGTAGCCTAAGTTACTCCTTATTACATCGGCCCAGCCATTTCAGCCATTACAAACAGACAGACAGACAAAAATTGAAAAAAATGTGTATATTCGTATGCATGTGATATAGTAAAAAACCGGCCAAGTGCGTGTCGGGCCACGCACAGTGTAGGGTTCCGTAGTTGCCCATCAAAATACTTATGCGAACTAATTAAACTGATTCGCTGATTTTAATTTTAAAAAGAAGGATTTTCAAAATCGGTCCAGGCGTCTTTGAGAAATCGGGGAAAATACATAAAAAAAAGATTACGACGAATTGAGAACCTCCTCCTTTTTTTGAAGTTAGTTAAAAATAGTTGACAATAAAAACCTACCTATCCCCAAAACATACCCACCTATTATAGCTGTAAAAATAAAGTTTACAAACTTACATTTGCAGTTGAAGAACATGTTCTGCGATACATTTTGTTTAGGAAAATATGCTATCCAAGTACGTTTTATAAGTTGGTCGACTATTACTCGTAAACTTGTAAAGCCTACTTAGTCATGATAATTTTCCTTTAAACTTCGTTATATATACTACTATTGTGAATTTTTTCGCACCCCCAAACATAACCGTTTAGCTGGTAGAGGGGGGGGGACACTCGAGTCGAGCAAAAATTAGCACTTTAAAGCTTAATATTTCACAAACGAATCTTTTTATCAAAAAATTGTTAATGGAAACTATCAATATTTTTTAAAGACCTATTTAATGATACCCCACACTAAGGGGTACGCGAGAAATAAAAAAAAACATCCCCACTTTACGTGTACAGGAGGTACCCTAAAAAAAAATATTTTACGAGATTTTATTTTACCACTTTTTCGGCACAACAAATCCGTATATTTACACCAAATTACAGCTTTCAAGTACTGGGCGTCTCTGAGCTAAACTGCGGACAGACGGACGGACGGACGGACGGACATGGCGAAACTATAAGGGTTCCTTGTTGACTACGGAACCCTAAAAACGGTTATTTTAATATTACAAACAGACACCTCAATTTTATTTATATGTATAGATTTTGACATCAAAATGCGAAAAAGAGTTTGTGTTGTGTCAATAATTCCCCACAAATTATCAACTGACAGCATTACCCAATAATAAAAATAAATATTTAAGGTGATAACCGACAAAATAAATCAGTGACACCGGTCAAAATTCGTTCGACATTTATGTCACAAATATTCTGAGCCACGATGACAGTAGCTGTCAATATTGACGAAGGTGCATGGAATATTGGAACAGAGTTCTATAGGGTCCGATAATAATAATAGGTCAAAGTTGAGCGTTCGTGTTACCAGCCAGTATTGTTAAGACCGTTCTCAGAGGGTTCCACCATCTATGTCAACGCGGCAACGCGCTGAATTAGATTTGAAAATCGAATGTCAATTGCTTTTTTTTTAATCCTCTGTTCTAATTTTTTATTTGGGTCTGTGGAAAATAGCATTTGTGTGGCTATTGTCAATCAAAATGTAATTTAATAACAAAGGAACATGTAATGTAAAACAAAAACTTCTTTTTAACAATAAAACATAAAAATAAATACTTACCATAGTCAGAAAACAGAAAGTAGAGAGTGTACAGGAAAAATCGTTACACGTATCTCACATCAAGGCTCATATAGAATGGGAAGCCAAAAAAGGGAAGAATAAAACCTTTTTGTACGATTCCTTACGCACGCACCCTCGTTTTGGAGATACCTGACTTCATTCTACGTTCAATTTGATAGCGAAAAAAATTGGATAATTTATACCTTCTTGACCTACTAGTAGTAGGTCAAGAAGGTATAAATTATCCAATTTTTTTTGGCTGACTGCCTCGTTAATTTATTTAATTGTTTTCACATCAGAGACTCATGAAAGTCGGGTTTAGGGTCCCGAAACAAGCTAAGTTTTTTTTTGGACATTTAGCGGCACAGTTGGCGTAGTGATTAAGGTTTATAACTGCCGCGCAGCGTATCGCGAGTTCGATACCACGTGGAACCAATATAATATGTGCTACAAGTACTTGTTCCGGGTCAGGCTATTTCTGTAAGTTTCAATGTTTTTGAATGTATCCACGATGTAGGTCAAATTCCAAATGTTTAAAAAATATCTCATTTTCTCTATCCTTATCTGCACATTTATTCATCGGCACATATAATGTAACAGTACCTATTTGTATAACAACAAAGTTGACATGAAGCAATTATTATGCATATTCAACTTTCAATGGCGCTCGTGCCGATCGGCAAGTCGGTCGGCAAACACATTATACAATCGCATAATACGAACTAAGCCAAACGGCTTTCATTGAAACACGGGCGAAAAAATCGAAAATACTGTGTCATGCATGTTTCTAATTTTGCCGCCCGGCTTGGTTCAATCTTGTCGACCCGACGTTATACCGATTCCTAGAACCGAAATGTGTAGAAGTAGACACCACTGTTAAATGTATCCTTCTTTTTTTGGGGTGTAAATGGCATCAAATGTGTCCTCTTTTCCTAGGTGGAGTGGGAATGTCAGACACTAACTGACAATAAAACACCATGTTCCTTCACATGCCCTTTCCTTATTCCCGTGACCCCGGAGATTGTCCCGCGACCACGGAACTGTACATCCCTTAGAGAAATACACGCGCCATTAAATGTTTTTAGGAGTATTAATCAACATGTTTTGTGCAGGTCTGCTGAACAAAGGAGACGCTAACATGTGGTTGATGTTACGCGGCGGCAAAAAACATTACATCCACTGTTTATACCGCGACAACACGCCAACGAAGGTGGATCTTAACAGGTACGTTTCTTGTTACCTTGTGTTTTATGCAACATGTTTATTTTAATGTTGAACATATTTTAATGTCATGTTGAACTTACGGCTTGCTTGTACGACCAGAGGCCTTAGCTTACTTGGAGCTTTATTATGTTAATTGTATGGAAAATGAAATAGTGCCTTTTGTTTACGAACAAGGATTTTTTTTTGTTAAAAAAACGTTGCTCCATAATTTCCATCAAATTAATGTCAAAGCCTCCGTAAACTTTAAAAGTCATGATAAGGCCTCCTATGCATGAATGTGCACAACGTGAAAGGAGTACGTAAAGGCGCTCCCTCACCAGGAGCATTCGCGTATTGTAACATAAGGGCGCTCCCTCACCGCGAGCATTCATCTGTAATGTAACGTTACAGATTCGAACATTCGAAGACAATAGAGCATCAAATTGCGCACTTTTATGTTACATTACAGGTGAATGCTCGCGGTGAGGGAGCGCCTACAGATTCGACTTTGAGCATTACATTACAATATTACCTCCCTGACTGACGAGCATTCACGTACTTTTAGTATAGATTTGATACAAGGTGCGCATTGTGATGCTCGATTGTCTTCCGTCACTGATGAAATGTTCGAATCTGTATCATCATTACAGGTGAATGCTCGCGGTGAGCTCCTTAAGGATTGTAGTAGGTGACGGTCTGTGATTTTTACCCATCCCCGTGAGAAAAATGAGAATATTTATGTATCTATTAAATAATTATGTTGAACTGACTATTTTTGAATTAGCACCGAATTTATGTACCTATTAAAGTATCAAAAAAAAAAAAAAAAAAAAACAACAAACAAAATAACATTAACGTCTCAAAGACGTTAATGTTAAAATATACTTTGGATAAATAGGAATATTTTCTTCTATCAAAATAGGAAAGCTTTGAGTTATCGTTCAAAGAAGAAACCTTAAAATTACCTATGAATGTAAATTGACTATCTTGTCAAAATAAAATGTTTGCAAACTTCCAATTAACTTTACTGAAAATAAATAACATAGGCAGACGGAAAGCCTACAACATCTTTTATTTGTTGAATTAATCATGGCAACCAAATTATAGTTTATTTATACTTTCCTTGATAAAATGAAGCTTTAGATAAAATATATACTTACTTGACAATATTTTGCTTGAAGGCCTATTTTATTAAGACAAACTTTCTCGTTCACAGCGCAACTTTGGCCATTAACGTCACCAAAATCCTATCAGCGGAGACTCAAAATATTGGTAAGTTAACATTTTGATACAAACTTGGTTGAAATATCGCTATATCATCATCGCGCGGCCTTAGCTAGAGTTTCTACATCGAAAACATCTTTTAACTTCATTTCCTCCAAGTTTCAGTAAAGTGAAAATTCTGATTTACCGTTTATCTGCTCGGTCTGCGTTTTCGTTGCGAAACTCGCAAAACATTGACGGCCAATTTATTTATGGGGTGATTTAGTTTTTTTATGTAGAATAAATTTCAATTACGGTCGACCGCCGAAGTAATAAGCTACGTCTCAGTCGGCAGCTTTTTCAATGCGGTCACAAGCACAATACGATAAATTACCGGCCTAATTCGATCCGCTGCTCGTAATGTGGGTTCATCAAACATCTTGTTTGTGCGACATAAAGTACAATAGAGGGGCAACCTCGACCCGCCCGTGGCATTAGCGACGTCCCCGCAATTTCGCTCTACTTTGTCTCCATTGCTTGCTGTCTCCACGGTCACGGAACAAATGAGAGATGAAAACGGTACGGCGACATTTCTTTTCAGACTTAGGACGGTCCCCGGTATCATTAGTTACACGAAACGATACAACAGGCTTTGGAAGGGGGAATCCTTATAAGGGACCGAAATCGTTGATTAAATGAGTTATTTCTTCTTAGATCGAATAAAACTTCGTTACAAGAACCTTTGATAAGGTTTTAATTAAAAGAAGGAATCCATAATGACGTCGTATTCCTGGCAGCTTATTCATAATAATTAAAGGGGTTGCAAAAATATTCTCACATGCCACGCAAAAAGAGAAACGCAAACGTAACATTCAAGCCGTATGTTTATGAGTTTCCCTAGTTTTCAAAGGGAAAGATATTGCGCTCCGTGCTCGTATTTGAGGAACAAGAGTGTAATTCCCCGAGGTTTTGTCTTGCGGCAACACATCGTACAAATGAAAAGATGCCGACATTCAAAGCGAGCTGGTGCATTTTTAAATTCTTGCTGTGGCCGGTTCGGGGCAAAAACTCGTGTGGATTCGGAACGAATAGACTTTATAAACGTGTTTCGTTTCTTTCATTCTTTCTTTCTTACATTTACATTGAAGCAGGTCTGTGTATTCCGATCACGCGGCGCTACTTACACAGTGTTGCGTCGTAGATTCAGTTACGATCAGTTTTAATTTCGCTCCCGGGACATTGAAACTATTCAGTGCTCGACTGAGTCGTTGTTCTCTTGTGAGATTTATTGCTAAAGTTTACTGCAGCGAAGCGTTTAAAATGGTACTCGTATTTACTTATTGAATTGCTTGGACTTCAACAGCTGTATTATTTTCTTATGTGTCGTTCCGAATGCTTTGTTCGGCAGTCGACGCTTGACGAAGTTTAGAAATCATCTACTGTTTCTAAAAGTACAGTCACACGGTTAGTGCATCGGTTGACCGATTTCCTACTGTGCTGTGTGTTGTGGGTTCAATTTTCTTACGAAACAATATAATCTGTATGGCATATAGGTATTGTTCCAGGTCTGGCTGTAATTGAGTTAGTATTTGAGTATGACAAAGAAAAAGAAATTAAAAAAAAACACCCCTCCTTCATGCCGTCAGTTAAAAAGGGTAATTATTTATTTCTCTTATAAACGGGCTCTATTTTAATAGATACAGCTTGTGTATTCAAGAACAGCAGACACAGCGCAGTTTTCCACAAGCTCGTAAAGCTTTGAGGGGATGAGACATTGCGATTCATTCTCGCATTTAAAAGCAAGACTGTAATTTCACAGGCCTTTGTCTCGAGCCGGCGTGGGACGTCGGCTTGCAGGAAAATATGCGCATTCAAAATGGATTTTTATCGCTTTTCAAGTGGTAGGCTTTAACTGTGTAGTCTGTTCTGAATACTTTAACGATCTATACAGTGTTTTGTTCCACGAGACGTGTGTCGTATTGTTTGTGAACTGACGTATTTTACAATCTCTAATTTCTTAAAAAAAAGCAAGCCTTAAAGTAGTCTCATAAATGATGAATCATATCTAACATCTCCCTTGGTAATTACCACAACTTCGATTACTTTGACTTTGAGACAATCGATTAATCCAAAGAAAAGACGGCAAAAGTTACTTAACTTTAGTGAACCGTCCAAAGATATACCTAAAAAAGCGTCACTTAACCTTGCTCACCCATCCGAAGACAGACCTTGGCCAGAGTTTTTATCGTCTGACGGCTTAGTCCACCAACGCGCGCGCATTGATGAAACCCAACAGCTATTTGATTTGACGAATCCTGTTCTACTTCCATAACATTTTTTATAGATATCGCTCCCCTATTATCAAAAGGAAAGATATTAAACATCATAAACAAGCAAAGAGTTATTTGCAAGCAATAAATAAATGTATTTATGTGTATTTCTCAGTAAATAAATATTAGTATCAAGTTATACAAAAAGCGCTAAATAGGCCATAATAATCTGCATTATAAACTCTCTAAGTAAACTCTCGATCCCGATAACTTCGAAAATACCTTACTTTAACTCAAAGGTTTAATTAGCTGAGTTCGCAGGGAACAGCTCGTAAAGTTTCCAAATGATATGGTAGCTTCCTGTCGAAGTGCTGGTCAGTTCCACCTCCATACCTCATCCTTCTGTTGTTAGCTTAGGACGAAACACTTTATGTAGATGTGTAAGTGCTCCAAAACCTTGTAAGACAGGGACTTGTTTGGAATAATTACAGTCGAGAAAGGGGACTTATTTACCATGTCGTACGTCGTACCTGCGATATTCAAATGAGTCGAGCTTAAAACGTCCTCGACAAACGCTTACAGGCACTAATTGGGCGATACTCACATGACACGTTTGTATATTATTTTACGTCACAAATACTTTATGCAACGTGTGGCCTTATTCGGTGTGAGCGCATGACTAGGTCACTGTACTCTTGGAAAGTTCACAGTATTGATTTTATTGCGCACGCCCGAAAATATAAATGGAATCTGGTGGCGTACGGCACTGGCCATTGATTTAACAGCTGTGAATAGGGCACGCGGACACGTATCTACGTCCGTGCATTTATTATTTAAACTAGGTGCATCACTAGCTGGTGTGTGCACGGTAGTAAAGTAATCCGGCGAGTGTAATGCACCATAACCAAACTAATTAACCTGATGAGTGCCCGACGTGTGTCAACGAGACGATGTTTTAAATGTAATTGTTTTATGACTCGACGAAATTGTTATTAGTTGGTTAGATTATTTAATTGGTAACCTTTGTTAGTTTAATTCTGTTTCTTTCTTTTTTTCCAATGTAATAATATAGCCAGAAAGAATGGGGATGGCAACTCAAAGCTAATCGTAGATGGCGCTGCGATAGTTGGTCCCTACGTCAGATTACTGTGTACCTTGTATAAAAAACAAACAAGATTTATTGTTATAAAAATTGAGTATAAATACAAAACAAATATGGAAAATTATTCGTCAATGCAAGTGCATATACTAAAAGAAGAATTAAGCGCCGCGGTGCATCTACAAGAGGAAAAAAAGTGATTTAATTGAGTGGTAATACATTTGATTTTACCGTAATAAATCTACAATTACTTGTAGTTGAGGTTTCAATTTTTGAGTTTAGGTATGTTTTACCTGTCCTCTCCTATAACAAGAATATAATGCTGCTTCTGACTTTCTATTTTGGTAAAATATCATAATGTTGTAAGTCAGTAATTTTACCCCTTTTTTCTATTTAGATTCGAGAAATATCACAATATATTTAATTTCTTGACACCACAACTATCACAAAACTCGTTCCAGGTGATAATTCTTCCGCCAGACGAACCATTTCATGATTTATGGAGCGATGCAATACTGGTACTTAACCTCCAATAGAAAAGTAGATAATATTTTGAAAAGTGTATTCGATTGTTTAGTTACGGTATAATCATAGAATTTCATTAATAAACTGAACTAACGGCCTGTCTCGGCTTCGCAAGGCTGGATATTTGTTTATTATATAGCTTTTCCTTAGTTATAATTCAATTTTTGTTCTCAAGGCAGTCACAGCAGCTACCTATTATTTCTTGATAGTGTGAACTGTCGGAAATTTGTATGTTCCATCACTTTTACAGCTTATTACACAACATCTAGTCATTTTACATAAATAAATAGTTTTTTTTCAGAAAATTCCTTTGATTTGACAGTTCTTTTGGGACCAAACTGTCACTTGTCACTTTGACACTTGCCTTCCCCATTAAACGTCTTGTCATTCACAGGTTTCGTCGATTTACTGGAGACGAAAAATGGCTTCAAGTGCCAAACTTTCCTGAAGTGCAGACTCATTGACTCCAGCCAGCCGTAAGTCAATCACAAATACTCGTAAATATAATTAAACTTAAGTGCTCCCCCATAAAACTGTGAACTGTCAGACATTTATTTTGTGAAAGGATGAAGTTTATCCTTCCGTCGCAGCTTTACATTACGAGAAAACTTGCAGACAGTAATAATACGAAATTTATCAAAGATGTCGGAGCCACGTGGCGAGAAAGTTTGAACCTAATTCTGTGTGATATAGACCACAGAATATAGTAGCGCGGAGTCGTCGCGACAGCGTCGTTACGTAATTATTAGACGCTCGACGCCGCCACGGGACGTCGACCCCGGCTCGACTTTGACCCACTTCTTACTCTAATTTTCGCGTCTCAACCCCGTAGACAACTTTGTCTATAACTTGTGATAACTACGTGGGACGCTGCGCGCGGAACAGAGAATTCGTTAATATTCTGAAAGCGTCACACTTTAATATGTGAAATAATTTTGTACTTGTATCTTTGTGACACTCCAGTTCATTTAAAATGTATCGACACGCGCGCCCGCATTTAACGTACCCACATCCTGCACAATGTTTTGCCAACATCAGCCTCTACTAAAAGTTTATATCCAATGTAATGTTTTCTTTCCATTACCTATGATTTGGAAGGTTTTCCACAAGGCCTGAATAAAACAACATTATGCGGCCGACGGAAAGGTTCTATTTTCATATTTTCTTCAAAACGGATCGGTTTATTTTATCTTTTAAGTAGGCAGACAGTTAATATTTGTTTAAACTTTTTGTTAGGCACTTATATTTATTCATTTTAGCATGTTATGTGGGTGTGATAAATATCAGATTTTGCATATTGTAAACTTTTTCGAAACCTTTAACTAGATTTTTATAAATAAAACCCTGGGACTTTTTTCATACTAGATGTTGTGCTAAAAAAAAGCTGTCTTATTAATAATCTCTTCTTAGATGTCGGTTTAGATTTTAGATTATAGTTAGCTTAGATTGGATTGGCTATGCGTGAAGAAAAAAGTTAGCCAATCGCTCTTGAATAGTTTAGGGATATCATATTTGACGGCAGAGCTTCAAATATCTCTCTCTCGGTTCCAATAATATGTTTACTTATTTTCATGCTACTGATGACCAAACATAACATTTTTTTATTAAAAATAAAATTGATGCTCTACCCATAGCATGTGTGCATAAAAGTGATGGCAATGTCAATAATGCGGGGGCTACACTCACGAGAAATGTCGTTGATTTTCGCGATAATAGTCTTTAACTCTTCGGATTTACGTCCATCATCGCGATAATTAACGTCATTTCTCGTATTGTGTGGAAAAAAACAATAAAACAACAAAAAACAAATACAGCAAGACACTTTAACTTAGCTCCTAAGTTGGTGTAAAACACGGATTTCCTATAGCTCTTCATTCTTGCGAATAAAATCACAATAAAACTTGCTCCTCAAGTTACGGCGGCCGGGCCGTCGCCTTCAAAACTTTGTCATATTCAAATGTTCCTCTGAAACTTACTTTATTACATATTTGCACTCACAACAGCCTATTACATGAAAACAAAGTTCGTTCTTTGTGAAGGTGAGATTTCCTTACACGTGGAATCTTAATTTTGTAAGATGTCTTACGCAGAATTAATTTTGGGGTTGGTATATTTTTATACTTGTGTTGTCACCATGAATCACAAAATACAATTAACGCAAACTTATTTCAAAGATTCATTAATTATTAATTGCATAATGTCCCGTCTTCTTCAAATGGTTGATAGATATAACGATGATTTAGACTCATGTTTGGGAATTTCTTGATTTACTATTTTAATACTAGAAAATGGGGTCTGGAGTTCTATATAATACAGGGCAATTACAAATTTTCTGAATATAACTGTCGATTATTAAGTTGTATCCAATAAAAACGTAATTCGTGGAGATAAATAAACATAATGTCGTTTATTATTACTACAAAGTATATTATAAGGTCATTTCAAGAGAACTTTATCCAGGAATTTCCAATGAATAGTTAATAAAAATATAAGTTGAATTATTTACTGCAACATCATCAAAAGCCTCGGAAATATTGAAGCTGGTTGACTTTCCATTTATTAACGAAAATACCAATAATATCGACTGTTTTTCCAATAAATGCTTTATTAACAATGGAATTTAATACTGCAAGCAATCGAATTCAGGTCGAGCGAACAGATTGCAACGTTACACGTCATTCCGTTCTCTAAAAAATTGATCGAATCGGAATTACATTTTGATTTACTTCAAATTGTACCTGCGTTGGATGTATGCATTTAACAGGAAAATTGATGGAAAATGCGAGATGAAAAACTGCTACTGAATTTGTTTATTTGCAGTTTTTTTTTCGTTGTATTGTTATTTTAGGCATGTAGGTTTACAGTTGTACTTTACCTACCTAGCTAGGTGTGTACATATAATGTAGATGAATTAATTTTGAAAATGAGGTAGTCATAACAAATAAGCGCTTATTCACAAGGGATCATTGAATTCGTCAAAAAATACAATTCGTTTAGAACATGACTTCGTTTATTCACATGTCACATATTTCTTGTTTTTCGGTATTGCGTTAGAACACGACCAAGTATTGAATAACGCCAATAATAAAACAAATTCTCAAAAAAGGCTTTTCTTCAAATGGCCTCGTGTTAATGAGCAGTGAGTCATAATATTAATTTTAAGAAAACAAGTACCTACGAGTACTAATAGTATAGTATGGTAAAAATTAAACACGAAAAAATGTTGTATCTGAAAGAACATGTTATTTTATTAATAGAAACATCACATTGTAATATGTAATAATACTGTACTTATGTATGTATATTAAGAAATAAATATCTCAGAGCCACACAAATTAATTAAGACCGCGCGAACATTTTTCCGTACGTTACACCATACATTTGTAGGTAAGCAATTAGTAGAGGTTTCGAGTAAAAGGCGAGCTCGAGGAAAATAATTTCAGTTCGTTATTCAGACCCCTGTGGGTGTAATTGGTAGGCTCTTGTGTCCCACCCGGGGTGGGACGTTGTGGTTGTACATCAAACAAAACGGTCTAAATTACAGCCTTTTAATTTTCGACAATTAATAAATTGAATGGGTTTTCTTTGTGTAGAACTGGCTGTATGTCGCCAGTGGGGGATACAATTTGTACCGTTGTAGACATGTTCCTGTATTGTGTTTGTTCAAAGGTACTGTTATAGCCTCGTGGGGTCTGAATGTGTGCGTTTTTGTAATGGTTGTCATTACATTTTATTGTTTTGATTATTTGGAATGTTATTACTTTTTTTCTCTCTGTTTTGAAGGTTATAAACGTTGTGTTATAATCTTGTTCATTTGTATATGACTGTTTCCTAGAGCAGTGACAGTGTACCGTTTTTAGAGCTTTTGGAAGGAAAAAAAGATGTTACACGTTAATGGCATTTAATATTAGCCCATTAACTTGTGTAAACTGCTAGGGTACTTACGACATCTACAGCTATGAAACAAAAAAATACAGGGATAGTGACGCCAATAAAATTTAACAAAAAACACTACGTACAAGTGATTTCCTATGTTTTGTCAGGATTATTATTAAATTATGGAAGCAAGCGTTACTTTGCGGAAATCCATAACATTTAAGGATTATTATTTATTTAAGAGCGTACGATTGTTAGAAAAGCGTGCATGACGTCATCAAATCTTCTTTGTAATTTTTGTCGCACACTACGTATTTCAACTATAAAAAATTATGTTGTATTAAAATATAATGAACAAACAACATCGTAGAGAGCTCTACTCCTAAAGCTCATTATTAGACGCTGCAAAAAATTGTATGAGTGTTGCATGCCAGTTTGACTACATTGCGGAGTTTAGTAAAAACTTGCATGCAACTCGCATGCGTCGTCTAAATGGAGACTTTAAAGACAGTGCACTAAGACTCAATTACAAACTAACCAAGCTATATTTAAAACTATTCTAAATCCTACAATTTGTCCACAGACACAGTGACTCTATCCAGTTCTACATAACTAAATCAAGCCGTCACAAGTTGGCATGTGATGTGCTAGAGTTACTCCCGAGTAACGTCCGTCATGATGCTGGTATGTACCCCTACTGTAATTGTATTTGTTCTAACTTTAGTTGTTATTTAAACTTAGATTTAAATTGGTTCCGTTTTTCATTGTTACGGAGTGAGCAGATTGGTGATATTTTTCGCTTTCGTCAGAGTTTGGAGTATGTTAGTAATTAAGTTGTGGCTGTAAGATAATATTTATTATTCAACCAATGTATTGCTCTTTATCTAGGTCAGTAGGTTTATTAGGGTTCCGTACCCAAAAGGTAAAACGGATCTCTATTGCTAAGACTCTGCTTTCCGTCCGTAATTTTGACAATTTTTTGTGCAATTTTCACAGATGAAGTATTATTGTTGCTGCTATAACAAATATAAAAAGCAAATATATATATATCCCATACAACAAAGGCCAATTTTTGCCATTTTTATAGATAATGTTACGGAACCCTTCATGCAAGTCCGAGTCATACTTGGCCGGTTTTATATATTCGTATAATATAATGTATAAAATAAACTGACGGGATTCAATAAATATTTTGCATTGTATAGTCCAATGCATCCGTATCATCAACTCTGAAAAATGTAACTGTTTAACTATCACGGTTCATGAGCCTGTCAGACGGACATAGAGATAGCGTAGTCTTAAGTAACGGATTCCCGTTTTACACTTTAGGTACGGAACCTTAAAAATGCTTTCTAAATTAAAGTTATATAATATTTCTGTCTGCTAACTAAAGAAAGAACATTAACTCGGTTTTGCTTCAGTTGCAAAATGTGTCAAAAGGATCCGTTGTCCTAACTCAAATAATGTTGTTAAGGCTTTTAAATCCTTTGATAACAAAGGCTTGTTAGACATCTCCTGGCGTGGCCAGGTGATGAAATTAGAAGTGACACTGATTTTGAGGTTTTCTCTTGAGTACAGTTGGTTCAGATTCTCAACCACAAAATCATACGTTCCGTTTTTCAAAAAGGTGCAACCTATAAAATCTGAGACCTCCATATACAATATTGACTATAAAAAAGACAAATAAAACGTTCTGAAAAAATATCACAACCTTATCATAACACGACCCATGGGGACCCATTTACGCGTTACTATCAAACCTCTAAACAAAAACTAAGTTTCCTTTCTAAAAATATTTTCCCTACAACATACGTAAAGTGTCGTGGCTGAATACTTAAATATATTTTATAACACATTTGCTCGTAAAAGGTCTCTTACTGCACCTATTTCAGTATCGTAATGTACGCACTAGTGCGTAATGGTAAAGTAAAACGCACTAGTGCGGTAATGTAAAGTAAATCGCACGGTTTATCAAGATGCTCCGTCTAAAACGAACGGTACTTTTTTAAATCTTAGCAAAGAGTTTTTATGTCAGAAAAGCGGTCAACATTGTATTATTAAAATTAAAGGACAATGGGCAAAAATGTATGGAATTTGGTCCAAGATCCTCCACTGATGACACTTATGGGAAATGAAAGTATATGGTTGTGACATCATTCTGGCAAGAGGTTATCAAAATCCGTCCAGGAGTTCTTTTTTTATGTCCATTTAAGTGACTACTAACCTAACCTAACCTTACCTATCCAAACCCAACCTAACCTAACTTGTTTTGTTAAGCTGTAAATGATGCCCGACGCACATTGAAACATCTAGGAAGGCGGTTAGCTTATGCGTGCCTTAGACCCACTAGAAATACCAACGAGATCTTAAATAGCTAACCTAACCTAACTTTTTTTTCAGCTAAAAATGATGCCCGACGCACAGTGAACCATCTGGGAAGACGGTTGGCTTATGTGTGACTTGGACCCACTAAAAATACCAACGAAACCTTAAATAGCTAACCTAACCTAACTTTTTTTATTCAGCTAAAAATGATGCCCGACGTATACTGAACCATCTGGGAAGGCGGTTGGCGTATGTGTGACTTTGACCCACTAAAAATACCAACGAAACCTTAAATAGCTAACCTAACCTAACTTTTCTAATTCAGCTGTAAATGATGCCTGACGCATACTAAACCATCTGGGAAGGCGGTTGGCGTATGTTTGACTTACAACGACTAAAAATACCAATGAGACCATAAATAGCTAACCTAACCTAACTTTTTTTTCAGCTAAAAATGATGCCCGACGCTCAGTGGACCATCTGGGAAGACGGTTGGCTTATGTGTGACTTGGAATCACTAAAAATACCAACGAAACCTGAAATCGCTAACCTAACCTAACTTTTTTTTTTCATCTGTTAATGATGCCCGACGCATACTGAACCATCTGGGAAGGAGGTTGGCTTATGTTTGACTTACACCGATTAAAAATACCAATGAGACCTTAAATAGCTAACCTAACCTAACTTGTTTTGTTAAACGCTCAAAAAGTCTGGGGTTGGGCACCGCAGCCGTGTTGAGGAGGCGAGAGCTTGCCTAAGTAAGGCTAAGGTCAATTTGTGAATAAAACCAGCGTTTACATGTTTGAACGAAGACAATTTAATCAATGATTTTTAGGTCCTTATATACTTTTCGTGGTAACGAAACCATATCGCGATTCAGAAAAACTAACAACGCCATCTAGTTACACATGAAGTACTAAAATAGGTAAATATATCGAAATAACTTAAACGTAAGATTGTACATTCCGCCCACTATGGACAGAATGTCCATTTTGCCCGCCCACCATGAACTAACCACATTCGAAAAAATGGACTGTATTATACAGTTAGAATCAAAGTTATAAGTCAGTATGACATGGTGGCTGAGAACAAAACACACTTTAATTATGACAAACAGTTCACAATACTAAAAAAACTTAACAAATTCTTAACAATGATAACAAACCATACACATATCTAGTCACTGAGCGACCGGTAAAACACACAGTTTAGTTATTGGTCGTTTAAAAGTTATACCTTTACATTTCAGAGTGACTACCCTCGTAACATTGTCCAGTCCAGGGTGTTTAGTTATGATTTTACCTAAAAGCCATTTGGCTGGAGGGAGACCATCTTCCTTTACTAAAACCACATCTCCGATATCGGGTTCAGGAGTTTTATTTGCCCACTTATAACGATGCAAAAACTGACTTAAATATTCACTTGACCATCGACGCCAAAATTGTTGCAGCATTTTTTGAGTCAATTGCCAACGTTTTAAGGACGAAATAGATGAGGTTTCGTAATTATGATCAGGTACTAGAAGTAGTGGTTCACCGATTAAAAAATGCCCTGGAGTGAGGGGTGTCGGGTCTTCCGAATTTGTGCTAATTTGTGATAGCGGTCGAGAATTAAGACACGCTTCTATTTGGTACAATAACGTCGAAATCTCTTCAAAAGTAAGAGTTGCAGAGCCTATTACGCGTCTTAGGTGATGTTTAGTGGATTTTATTCCAGCTTCCCATAATCCACCGAAATGGGGTGCGTGTGGTGGAATAAAATGCCAAGTAGTGCCGTTGTTTGCCAAACACTTCGCGATTTCCACGGTCAAGGTAGAAGTTTCTTTGGCAAACAAGCTTCGAAGTTCACGAGCAGCACCAACAAAATTTGTTCCGTTATCGCTAAATAAATCAGCACAATGACCACGTCTGGCAACAAATCGTTTAAAAGCAGCTATAAATCCTTGTGATGTTAGATCACTCACAGCTTCTAGATGTACAGCTCTTGTAGCCATACATATAAAAAGGCAAATGTAGCCTTTATAGGCTCGATGGCCTCTACCTTTAGAAGTTCGAATTTGTATGGGACCTGCGTAGTCCACACCACTTCGATAAAATGCTCGAATTGGGGTAACTCGAGCTGATGGTAGTTGTCCCATCAGTTGAACTCTTGTCTGTGCAGCATGTCGTACACAAACAACACATTTCCGAACAGTTAGTTTTGCTTGATTTTTAGCATCAATGAGCCAGTATTTAGTTCGCAGATGATTCATCATGAGCTGCGGTCCGCCGTGCAACGTAATATGGTGAGTTTCATTTAAAACTAACTCAGTAAAATGAGATTTTGCTGGTAATATTATTGGATGTTTTATTTCAGTGTTTATTACCGCCTTCTCTAAACGATCACCAACTCTCAAGATGCCCGAATCATCTATGAATGGATTCAATGATGTAAGTTTGCTTTTCTTTTTTACTATCCCCTTTTCTTTAATATCCTTTATTTCTTGCTGGAAACTGACTGCTTGACACTGTTTTACACAAATATGAAGAGCTTCATTTAGTTCCAAACTAGTTAACCATACAGGTAAGTTATGATTTTGTACATTTCTTAACTTTTTGATAAATCTTTTGCAGTATGCGACTACTCGAACTAATTTACGAAGAGATGAGAACTTGATCCACAACTGGAATTGATCGTTCTGTGTTACATAACAAACCTTTTTTGTCTTTTCTTCTAAATTAGTATCTGGTATTTGGTGATTATCATTATTTTCAGGTCTATGTTTCAACCATAATGGTCCTGTTTTCCACAGTTCAAAGGTCGGTAATTCTGCCGGGTTAATTCCCCGCGACGCACAATCTGCCGGGTTATCAAGAGATAATACGTGTGACCATTGGTTCCTGTCTAATATATTTAAGATTTCCGAGACCCGATTGGCTATAAACGTTTTCCAACGTGTTGGATGGCTGCTTAGCCAAGCCAGTACCACGGTTGAATCAGTCCAAGCTCGTAAATTAGATTTCGGAATGTTTAAAACTATTGATACTTCCTGTAATAATTTAGCTACTAAGACAGCTCCACACAATTCGAGTCTTGGGATGGATACTTGCTTAATTGGAGCTACTTTGGTCTTGGAAGTAACCAAATGAATGTGCACGTCTCCTGATTCGTCAACAACCCGTATATAGACCACAGCAGCATAAGCCTCATTAGATGCATCGCTGAAGCCATGAAGTTCCACACTGCTGTTTTCCTTGACATTAATCCATCGAGGAAATCGACATTTGGTGAGTTCTACCAGTCCTGCACGGTAGGTAATCCATTCGTTTAATAGTGTTGGTGGTAGTTTATCATCCCATTCTATTCCTGCAAGCCAAAGCTTTTGAATCATAATTTTAGCTTTTATGATTGCTGGTGATATCCAACCCATTGGATCAAACAATTTCGCAATATCAGAAATTACTTTCCTTTTTGTTACAGGTTCCGAGATTGATGATAGCTGAACGGAGTACTCGAAGTTATCAGTTCGTCGATTCCAGGTAAGTCCCAATATTTTAATAGTTTCACTTTCTTTTAGTTCTAGATTGCTTGTTAATGCTTTGCTTTCCTTAGTTATTTCCTTATGTAGTTGATCATCATTGCTTGCCCATTTCTGTAGTTCAAAACCTCCCTTGCTTAGTAGTTTAGTCATTTCCGAGAATATTTGTTTGCCTTCTGAAATACTTGTACAGCCAGTTATAAGGTCATCCATGTAAAAATCGTGTAAAACCCTTTCAGATGCTAGCGGGAATTGAGCTCCTTCATCATAAGCGACTTGATGAAGCGCTCTTACTGCCAGGTATGGAGCTGAAGCAGTTCCAAATGTTACCCGTACTAAACGCAAGTGTTGTATCTCTTTTTCAGAGTCTGATCTCCACACAATGCGTTGATAATCTGCATCTTCTTCTGTCACCTTAATCTGCCTGTACATCTTCACGATATCAGCTACTAAGCAAATAGAATGAAGCCTCCACCTCATGAGGATGTGTCTAAGATCATCCTGTAATCTTGGTCCTACCATAAGGTCACTGTTCAGTGAAACACCATTGTTATCGCGACTAGAAGCATTAAATACAATCCTGAATTTGGTCGTTGTTTTATCTTCTCTAACTACTTCATGATAAGGTAAGTAAACCGCTTCTGGTTTATCAATTTCTTCTGGAGGTACAGTTCCATATGACCGAGCTTTAAATATTCTAAAATAACTTCCGAATATTTAGTCTTTAAATCCGGTGATTTTAAGAAACGTTTTTCTAACGATAATAATCTCTTAACAGCAATATTACGCGAATTTCCATATTTACAGCTTGGGTCATCATCTTTAAAAGGCAACTTTACAATATACCTACCAAAACTATCGCGTTTAGTGGTTTTCTCAAATATTTCCTCACAACGGTTTTCTTCTGGAGTTAATTGGTTTTTGCTCAGAATGAAGCTATCAGATTCGAGCTCCCAGAATTGTTTAAGATTAAAATCTTCATTGCAAATGTTAGTATGCATGCTGTTGATAGTACTATTGCAGGTCATAGTATTGGTTTCACTATCACTCACTTTGCCAGACAAAATCCAACCCAACCTGGTGCTTTGGGCCATCAGTGTTCCTGGAGGACCTCTAATCAATCCTTCAGTTAGAATTTGGCAATATACCTCTGCACCAAGCAACAGATCGATTTTGTTTGGTATGTTAAACTTCGGATCTGCTAACTTCATTACTGGTAAGTTGGGCCACAGCTGGACGACAATTTTTCTTTCAGGAAGAAATGAAGTTAATTTCCGAAGGACGTATGTTTTGACATTTATGGTAAAGTTAGGATCCTGGATAGATTGTAGTTTGATATACACTACATGTTTACAATTGAGAGAAGCGCTGGCCTCTCCCCCCACTCCTGATATAACACTGTTGCATGTAATCCTGTTAAGTCCAAGTAATTGGACTGCAGACTCCGTTATGAAGGATGCCTGTGATCCCTGGTCCACTAGAGACCTCAGTGTTATATAAGATCCTGTGTTAGTTTCTGCTTTTACCAAAGCTGTTGCTAGTACAACCTGATGATTTTTGTTAGACATACTACTATTAGTTGTACAAATGTTTCTTACCTCGGTCTCGTTCTTCGATGTTGTCGCAGTTGCAACAACATTGTTACTATCAACTGATTGTTCGTTCGGTTCATCAGTTGGCTGGTTATTGTTATTCGAATGCAGCAACGAATGGTGTTTTCTTTTGCAAATTCTGCATCTAGTGGGCAAACGACACGAAGTAACCACATGATTTGCGCCTAAGCAATTAAAACACAAACCTGAATTTTGGACAAAGTTACGACGAGCTGACAAATCTTCTTTAGCAAAATCCTTACAATTCCCTATCTTATGATCAGTGCTAGAACAAAAGCTACACACAGATGGTTTATTTTCCTTAACATTTTTTACTAAGTGATGTGACTTTGAGTTAGTGCTCTTTTCTGTTTTAGTACATAAAAATTCAAGTGACCTAAATCTAAGCTCCAAAAAATCTAAAAATTCTTGTAACGTAGGCAAATCGTTAGCTGAACTACAAATCTTAGCTTCCCATTGTTTGCGAGACTCATTATCTAATTTAGAACACAGTATATAAATAACAATAATATCCCAATTTTTTATATCAAGACCTTCGTTTTTTAATGCATTAAGGCATTCATTACTTGTGTCAAAAAGTTCTTTTATGGAATTCGATGACTCTGCTGTTATACATTTTTGACTGAAGAATCTTTTCAAAATACAATTTAGTATGAACCTCTTATTGTTGAATCTATGCTCCAAAAGATTCCAACTGGTCATATAGTTCTCACTAGTAATAGGTAGGTGTCGCAACAATTGTTCAGCTTCTCCGGTAAGATACGTTTTTAGGTAATGTAGTTTTTGCACGTTATCTAATGATTGGTTCTTGTGTATCAATGTTTGAAAGAGATCCCGAAATGTTGACCATTGAGAATAGTGACCCGAAAATGTAGGTATTGTAATTTTAGGCAATTTCACGGCGGTCGGAGTTGTTGTATTGCTGATTTCCGCAGCAGCAGAAGTAGTTTTCTTCTGTAAACGATCTTTTAAATCGGTTTTATAATCCATGTATAACTCTTCCGCCTGACCATACATTTCACTGATGTACTCTGACTTCTCATAGTCTACCTGTTCAATTTTGGAAACTATTTTACTATGATTCTCTTCAAAGGCCAACCATTGTTTTTCTAAAGACTCCAATCTTGTTTCTACGTAGCTTTTGGTAATTCTTTCTTTAGGGGACTTTTTGAAGTTAATGTATCCTCTTTGCATAGCTTTATGGATATCAACTTGCAATCTGAGTAATGAATCCATTTTTATTTTTTAAGTTTATTCCGGAATTAATTCAAATTATTAATGTTTTCTTCAATAAATTTCTGTGTTCCAAATTTTCGAAAAAAGTTCTAAGTCCAAAAATTTGAGAAAATTTTCTAAGTCTTTTTAATTAAACACTTTGCCGAAATCGAGCATGGATTCCCCGTCTAAACACAGTTTTGCTTAGAAATTTTACAAGTCCAACTATTGCAAAATTTTTCTAAGTCCTAGTTTTTTTTTTTTATCACTTTTTTAAACTTTTAAGAGTACTCACAGTTTGTCCTTGATTTGCACAGTTAACACAACACTTCACTAATTATCCGATAGGGGGCGCCAATGTCGCACTTTTACTTAAACTCACTGCATCCGTTGATCCGGCTCGAAGGACCATGAATAAAACCAGCGTTTACATGTTTGAACGAAGACAATTTAATCAATGATTTTTAGGTCCTTATATACTTTTCGTGGTAACGAAACCATATCGCGATTCAGAAAAACTAACAACGCCATCTAGTTACACATGAAGTACTAAAATAGGTAAATATATCGAAATAACTTAAACGTAAGATTGTACAATTTGGGCAACTCTCGCAACCTTAAAACCGACATTAAGGCTGCGGTGCTCGAAGCCATAAACAGACTCTTTGAGCTGGTTAAGGAGTCGGAGCTTGACCGGACTCCCTCCATCCCTACCGCCATTCCGGTGCCTGCCTCCACTGCCAACCATAGTCCGGACCCCGTTTGCAGCAACGTTCAAGCTGGCCAGACTGAGCTCTTAAATGCCATCAAGGAGCATATCTCGGAGCTGAGAGACAACTCCAAGAAATTGGACTCGCTCCGAGACAGTCTGACCAGTAAGATGGGTGTCGAGGAGACAACCTACGCGGGAGTAGCTGCCAAAAATAAGAGCCATACTGAGGCGAATGTCCCGGAGCGAACGACGCTGCACTCGGTGATTGTCTCCTCGACAGTCGAGATGGAAACGGGGGACGACATCCTCGAGAAGGTCAGGAAAGCAGTGGACGCAAAGGAAGGCTGGGTACGGGTGGATAGAGTCCGGAAAGCCAAAGACAGAAAAATTATACTGGGATGCGAGACAATAGAGGAGAGGGCAAAACTCCGTAAGCGACTCAGTGAGGCCGGAGGGAACCTCGTCGTCGAGGAGGTGAAAAACCGTAACCCGCTTCTGGTTCTTAGGGACGTACTTTCAGTCCATAGTGATGAGGAAGTCCTTAAAGCCCTTAGGAACCAGAACCGGGAGGTATTCCACGGCCTCGGGGACGAGGAGCAGAAAATGTGTGTTCGGTTCAGGAAGAAGTCCCGTAATCCCCATGTAACTAGCATTGTGCTGAGTGTTTCCCCCGCAGTCTGGGGACGGGCACTCGAAGGAGGCAAGCTAAGGATTGACCTCCAGAGAGTGCGAGTCGAAGACCAGACACCCCTGGTGCAGTGCACGCGCTGCTTAGCATACGGTCACGGCAAGCGTCTTTGCACAGAGCCGGTTGACCTATGCAGCCACTGCGGCGGTCCACATCTTAGTGTGGACTGCCCTAAAAAGCAGAGCGGCCAACCAGCGGTGTGCGTGAACTGCACCAGGGCAAAGCGGGAGGAGCATTCACACAATGCCTTTAGTAGTGAGTGCCCAGTGCGTGGGAAGTGGGACGCGTTTGCGAGAGCTGCAATATCATACTGCTAAAGGCGTCGATGCGCCCACTCCCACGTACAGAGAGAAGACCAACTCGACACAGCCTAAAAGCAGACGTACAGAGCGAACCATCGGGGTTGGCTCATTAATATGTATTAATTGGGGTCACTTTCGTGGGAAATTGGCAAAAATTGTGCTGTGTGGTGGGTCAATCCTGGTGAAAGTGCTGAGTTGTGTCGAATTGGAAGAAGCTCTATTTGACTGGCGGTTGTTTTGTGCCTGTCCCAAAAGTAGTACAAATTTGACTAATACAGGCTGTATCAAAAACTCTGTTGTTCCTTCTACCTACGTTTTAAGAATTGGTATACAAACGTAATAAAGTGAGTAATTTATGAAAAACTAATAATAAAATTAATTAAAATAAATATTTAATTATTAATGTTTGTAATATTTAACTGGTTTGTTACCTCTGCTGCAATACTGCATGAAGCGATGTCGCGAAACTACAAAGAGATATAACGCTACCGCCCGCGCCACTCTCTTTGATCGATGCCGCTGAGCCGCCGCCGCGCGCCGCTGGCGCAAATAGGTATCCAACAATTTTTCTACACAAGTTGCTATAATCACTTTTACGAACCAGTTTTTGAAAATGTTGGATTAGTAGGCGGTATTTTTATGCACAATTGATTAATTTTTAAAATTACATTTAACACTTTCACTACACTTAAAATGTCGTCGAGTGTGTGTGTCGAATGTACCTATTAATTTATTATTATATCAACTTGACGGCCACGGAGATGCTGTTCGATGTGACCACCTTCTGCCTCTACACAGGTCTGCCTGCGTCAGCTCGATGTTGGTCTCGTCCGTGGACACTGCCGGTATTGAACTGGCGCATGTGCAAACGTTGGAATGCCATCGCCGACGGTAATGGTAAACTCGCAAAACGTTCTTGGTAGAGTCTGCGTGCTGCTGCATAATAGTAATCACATTTCCCAAGACACATCAACATAATTATTAAAATATTCTGCGTTAGAAAAAGACATGTTTACGTAAACAAAACACAAGTCACTCACTACGCGGGTCAACAATCACATCCGTTCGATAGGAAGTTGCGCAAGAGACTAAGGAAGAAGGAACTAGGAAGTGATTTGCGGGGCGGAGGGCGGGGGGATAAAGGGTTAGTTAGGCACGTGCGCCGCCCGCGGTAGCGTTTGTCGGCATTTTTTGTCAAAGTCAAAGACAGCCGCTGAGCTCGTTGGCTATTTATTATTAAAAATGTGTTTTTAAAGTCAGAGACTGTAAACATTTTTTTGAATATGTCGATTTTAATAGTTATTTGATTATGACAAATGGACTAGTAAATATTGTTTTTTTTTTAATTCTATTTTCATAAATGTTATCCTTATAGGTATATGTATACGTCCCTAAAAGGAACAACAGGGTTTTTGATACAGCCTGTATAATATAGTATATTCTGCAAATATTGGCAACAGGAGGGACGACACTATTAGCAGCAGTCAGTCAAATGGATGCGAGGGAATGCGGGCAAAAATGAAAGTCAAAATAATAAGTAAAAAGTTAACTTGGGTAGAAAATAGTCTAAGAAATGAAACAGTTGCACATATTAGGAAAATAAATATTAAACTGAAACAAAGAGAGGAAGCAACCAAAAGAAAGTAACTAAAAATTGGATATAAACATTAAGAAAAACAAAGAAAAAACGAAGAAATAGTTAATAACCACAAAGTAGAAAAACAGAACCAAACACAAAATGCTGCTTGGACCGACACCAAACATTGTGTAAAGAAACTGCCAATCCCGGAAACTTAAGGTCTCTGCAAGCCTACAGCAGAGGGACACTGGCTGGGCAGGAGTGGGTTTTAGTGGGTTCGAGTCCCACACTACCTCGACTGTCTCATGGTCTCAGAGAGACGGTGAGACAGCCGAGGTGTCCGCGGGGATTTCCCACTCCTGCCTCAACAAAAAAAAAAAAAAAAAAAAAAAAAAAAAAAAAAAAAAAAAACTTGTTTTGTTAAGCTGCAAATAATGCACGACTCATATTGAACCATCTGGGAAGGCGGTTGGCTTATGTGTGACTTCGACCCACTAAAATACCAACAAAACCTTAAATAGCTAACCTTACCTAACTTTTTTTGTACAGCTAAAAATGATGCCCGACGTATACTGAACCATCTGGGAAGGCAGTTGGCTTATGTGTGACTTCGACCCACTAAAAATACCAACGAGACCTTAAATAGCTAACCTAACCTAACTTTTTTTATTCAGCTGTAAATGATGCCCGACGCATACTGAACCATCTGGGAAGGCGGTTGGCTTATGTTTGACTTACACCGACTAAAAATACCTTAAGGCCTTAATGTCTGCTGAAGCTGAACAAAAAAAGTTAGGTTAGGTTAGCTATTTAAATAGCTAATTAAGGTCTCGTTGGTATTTTTAGTAGGTGTAAGTGAAACATAAGCCAACCGCGCTCCCAGATAGTTTAGTGTGCGTCGGGCATAATTTACAGCTGAAAAAAAAAAGTTAGGTTAGGTTAGCTATTTCAGGTTTCGTTGGTTTTTTAGTAGGTCCAAGTCACTCATAAGCCCACCGTCTTCCCAGATAGTTCACTGTGCGTCGGGCATCATTTTCAGCTGAATTAAAAAAGTTAGGTTAGGTAAGCTATTTAAGGTTTCGTTGGTATTTTTAGTGGGTCCAAGTCACACATAAGCCAACCGTCTTCCCAGATGGTTCACTGTGCGTCGGGCATAATTTTTAGCTGAAAAAAAAGTTAGGTTAGGTTAGCTATTTAAGGTCTCATTGGTATTTTTAGTCGTTGTAAGTCAAACATACGCCAACCGCCTTCCCAGATGGTTCAGTATGCGTCGGCATCATTTACAGCTGAATTAAAAAAGTTAGGTTAGGTTAGCTATTTTAGGTTTCGTTGATATTTTTAGTGGGTCCAAGTCACACATAAGCCAACTGTCTTCCCAGATGGTTCACTGTGCGTCGGGCATAATTTTTAGCTGAAAAAAAAGTTAGGTTAGGTTAGCTATTTAAGGTCTCATTGGTATTTTTAGTCGTTGTAAGTCAAACATACGCCAACCGCCTTCCCAGATGGTTCAGTATGCGTCGGGCATCATTTACAGCTGAATTAAAAAAGTTAGGTTAGGTTAGCTATTTTAGGTTTCGTTGATATTTTTAGTGGGTCCAAGTCACACATAAGCCAACCGTCTTCCCAGATGGTTCACTTTGCGTCGGGCATCATTTTTAGCTGAAAAAAAAAGTTAGGTTAGGTAAGCTATTTAAGGTTTCGTTGGTATTTTTAGTGGGTCCAAGTCACACATAAGCCAACCGTCTTCCCAGATGGTTCACTGTGCGTCGGGCATCATTTTTAGCTGAAAAAAAAGTTAGGTTAGGTTAGCTATTTAAGGTCTCATTGGTATTTTTAGTCGTTTTAAGTCAAACATACGCCAACCGCCTTCCCAGATGGTTCAGTATGCGTCGGGCATCATTTACAGCTGAATTAAAAAAGTTAGGTTAGGTTAGCTATTTTAGGTTTCGTTGATATTTTTAGTGGGTCCAAGTCACACATAAGCCAACCGTCTTCCCAGATGGTTCACTTTGCGTCGGGCATCATTTTTAGCTGAAAAAAAATGTTAGGTTAGGTTAGCTATTTAAGGTCTCATTGGTATTTTTAGTGGGTCCAAGTCACACATAAGCCAACCGTCTTCCCAGATGGTTCACTGTGCGTCGGGCATAATTTTTAGCTGAAAAAAAAGTTAGGTTAATAGGTTAGCTATTTAAGGTCTCATTGGTATTTTTAGTCGTTGTAAGTCAAACATACGCCAACCGCCTTCCCAGATGGTTCAGTATGCGTCGGGCATCATTTACAGCTGAATTAAAAAAGTTAGGTTAGGTTAGCTATTTTAGGTTTCGTTGATATTTTTAGTGGGTCCAAGTCACACATAAGCCAACCGTCTTCCCAGATGGTTCACTTTGCGTCGGGCATCATTTTTAGCTGAAAAAAAAAGTTAGGTTAGGTAAGCTATTTAAGGTTTCGTTTATATTTTTAGTGGGTCCAAGTCACACATAAGCCAACCGTCTTCCCAGATGGTTCACTGTGCGTCGGGCATAATTTTTAGCTGAAAAAAAAGTTAGGTTAGGTTAGCTATTTAAGGTCTCATTGGTATTTTTAGTCGTTGTAAGTCAAACATACGCCAACCGCCTTCCCAGATGGTTCAGTATGCGTCGGCATCATTTACAGCTGAATTAAAAAAGTTAGGTTAGGTTAGCTATTTTAGGTTTCGTTGATATTTTTAGTGGGTCCAAGTCACACATAAGCCAACCGTCTTCCCAGATGGTTCACTTTGCGTCGGGCATCATTTTTAGCTGAAAAAAAAATGTTAGGTTAGGTTAGCTATTTAAGGTCTCATTGGTATTTTTAGTCGGTGTAAGTCAAACATAAGCCAACCGCCTTCCCAGATGGTTCAATATGCATCGGGCATCATTTACAGCTGATTGAAAAAAGTTGGGTTAGGTTAGATTAGGTAGTCACTTAAACGGAAATAAAAAAAGAACCCCAGGACAGATTTCGATAATATTTTGCCAGAATGATGTAACAACTATGTTCTTTCATTTCCAATAAGTGTCATAAGTGGAGGATCTTGGACCGCTTTTGCCCATTGTCATTTGGGAGATGAACTATAATAAATAAACATTTTATTCTTTAATTTAATTAATTTTGACAATTAATTACAACCATTTATCTGTAATAAAACCACAAAAGAATTAATTTACTTTTTAGTAATACTGGCTGTTTTTTGTGCCTTTGCCTTAAACAAAAGATGCTGGTGCGCGCGCATCGCTAATTTGTGAAAAAGTAAAAATTATTCCGCTTGCTTTTCCTTTTCGATGTAATGATTTTATTTATTTACTCACAAATGTGTTATAAAACGTCGTATGACATACGTGCGGTTTGATAATTACAGCCTCTGCTTTCTTATAGCACTCGCCTTACGGCTTGTGCTACCAATATCGCCTCTGCTGTAATGATCAACTTACCGCACTTATATCATAATGTACTATTATGTTAGACTTCACATAAATGAAGGTGATACATCTACATATAAAAAGCAGAGTGCGAGGTCGACTGATATAAAGGTAGCCTCACACAAAAGAAGTTATTTACCTTTACGAGAACACCTTTAATAATTTCTCGAATCATTTTCGCTTTCATGTCTGAGGTAATATACTCGGTAAATTATATACCACTTATATTGTGTAGTAGCCTTAACTTGTTCCACCTGCTACCTTTATCATATTAAGTAATCATATCATAGAGGTATTATCATTCATAGTTATGATTTGGGTCGTAATAGGCTGGGATCACGGAGGCAATGATTGTGGCAGTCTTGCCCAGAAATGGGACAGCTTAATCTTACGGGTCAAAAGGGTAGTTTGATAAGGTATCCTTCACTAATATCCTCTATTAGTGGGTAATTTAAACCACATTAAAGTTTATACATGCCGTCCGTGTATCTGTACTGTCCCAGCAAGAAGAAACCCAGATTATTTTAATAAAAACCATTCCGAGCCAGGTTTTATGGCGCGATAAAACAAACATAAATCCGTATGTAATAAAATTCAATTTGGACTCTACGCATTAACTAGAGATATAAAGAAAACTAGGTTGTAAAATCAAACTTCAAAAGGAAAATGTTTCAGTACATTCTTTTGTTACATCTGTAGGAGTTACACGAGAATCACTCGTGCTGCGGTGAAAGATTGGGGCTTTAGTCGTTTGGTATCATGAGTGATTCCAACCGCTGCGCTGGGCGAATCGCCTCTTCTTGAATAGACTCATTCGCACCGCTTGCCAGTTAATGTGGGTTTATAGTGCGACTGGTGTACTAAAGTATTGCTAGTCGTTCGTAAAGGCTCTAATACACCATTTCCGAAGATGAAAATAAATTAGATACGTATAACTTTTTTCGTCGCATTGTAAATTTTTCTACGATTTAAATTAAGGTCAGTCTACGCTCATATGGAGTTAAAATGCAAATTTTTTTTGGAGTGTTAATGCCCATTTACACGCTGCAAGAAATTGCATGACAATTGCATGCAAGTTTGACTACATTGCGGACTAATGAAGAATGAATTCAGTTGATCAAACAAACATCGCAATGTAGTCAAAATTGCATTTCAACTGTCATGAAATTTCTTGCATCGTCTTAAGACTATCGTCTACCGAGCGCTCGTCCATACTAAAAGAGAAAACGTTTTCCTGCCCCTAAATGTTATCCTATCTCAATGATTTTTTAGAATGCTTTTGACACTGTAAAAAACTAGGTTTATAGGTTTTCTTTTTTTCAAAAATTATAATAGTTTGAAAGTAACAGGCGCCTAAGAGTTACTATTTTTATAACAAAATCTTCATTGATGTAAAACCTTTGTATTTTAAAAACAAAGAAGTTTTAGAAAAAAAGCAAAACCTACAACAGTCAGTCGCGAGCTGCAACGCTCTCTATCGCACGATCGGGGGTTTTTTCAACGCGCGAGAGGGACAGCACGAGTTTTTCTAAAGACCTATTTTTCGAAAAGGCAGCCGCTATACAATCCTCTTAATGGGGCTTCATGTTGGGACATTTTCTTGCAATGTTAGTTTTATTTGTTGCTATAAAATACCGTACAAGATAACTACGTGTGAAAAGCTGCTTAGCCTTCCTGCTGGATAAAAAAATCAAGTGTTTTAGTGCTCACAACTTCACACTAATTAAAACTCTTTTGGTCGAACGTGCCTAATGTGATATACCTGCATCTACGAGTAAGAAATTAGAATTATGATAACACCCACCCCAAGCTAAGTACTCTCAAGTTTATTAAAACATCACCATTTCAAATCCACTTAAGAAAACTTGAATCACTTGCAAAATATTGCAACACCAACATAAAAATGCTTGAGGGACACTAAAAACTATTATGAAGCGTACCGCAAGCCGACAGCCAGGAAATATAGCCGTGGCCTCATAATAAGACAGGCTATAAATATGAATGTTAGCCGCGGGTGGGTGGGGGACCGTAGACCGCAGAACGCGGTTGATAGCAGGGCAGGGCTGGGGTAACTTAGTGCATTTGTTACTCCACTGCCACGGTTTATCACAAGATATTGCTGCTGGCTTAGTATTTTCAAATAACGGAAAAGAACTGGGATGAAGCCTTAATGAGTTTTGTTTTGGTTTTTAGTGATATATTTTCTAACAAACTCTTTTTCTAACGTATGATCATAAATGGTAACCGTGTGTCGCGACAGAAATTTCATAGAATTTAATTTCGCAGAAAGTGTTTCATTTATTCGTATAGTATTTGGAACTTGTATTTTTATTTGGAATATTATTGTTTCAACGCACAGCCTCATAAAATATTTGGGTTTAATAAAATCATCACCTGCGTCCGAGTCTTGGGCGGAGGACTTAAGAGTGAAAGGCAGGCTTACTGAATAAAGGTCCACTCTATTCCTTCGGTTGCCGTTTACGTTCCAGGGTTACGGTATCCTGCTTAGACAGTCCCGCGACCCTGGGGGTCTTTTTGAAAGTCAGCTCTATTATTCGTACTTGAAAGTTTGCAGTATTCCAAATTAAATTACTTGGTAAACAAGGAACTTCACCTGCTTTGTCTTTTTCTGATTACGTAAGGGTCGACTTCCAATCTTATCATCGGATGCAACTGATACTGCCTATCTGGGGCCTTCGCGCCTTTTAAGCCGTAAAAACGTTACATTCTAAAGCATGTTCCTCATTAACGGCTGGGTGTAAAGATTGAAGAAAAATATATGTTTACTGTAGATTCATGTACAGCAATATGAGTACCTAAATTTTATTTTCTTATGACAAATAGTTGAGCTGTAAAAAATAGTTAACAAGACGCTATTTTGTTCAAATAAATGATATTTTAAATAAACGGCTTCGTTTATTTAAAATATTTTTGAATAGATCAATCGGTGTTAGAATTTACTACAAAGTGAGCAACGTTCATGTAAATCAGTCAATATTTTACAAAGAATATGTTAAATATTGAGATTTCCATATATAAAAACCGGGCGAAGGCGGCCCGCGGCAGTCGTTTCTGCCTCGCTGCATAGTCTATGATTTCGTTTTGAGGTATCGCAGTACGCTCGGGACATATTAGTGTGTGCAGTGCAGATATGAAAGTGTGCGTTTAGCTCCGCCTGGATGCTCAAGGTTATTGAGGGTACTATGCGCCTTAAGTTTCGCGGACTTTCGGGACTTTTTTTTATTCGGCTCTTGACTACAGTTTAAATCAGAGAAAAAGCCTACGATGGAGCGAGATCACCCAAAAGAAGACTGTTTACTCTAACTTTGAAAAGACTTACGTACTGGGACGTAACGACGGTCAAAAAAATATTAACAACAGGTAAAGTAAAACCAGCATTGATGCCTAAATACTTGTTGATGTTCCCTCCATAAATAATGAATGTTTTTTTTTCCTTCTATACAGTTTGGTATTAATAAATTCATGCTGAAAGGGAGCTGAAAAGAAATAAAGAACATTTGGGTTTATTTATCTGGATTGGCCGTCTAAGAAAGAATTTATTAGATTTTTAGGTACTCTTTCCTTGGAAACTAATAAATCGAGGTGGCCTTGACAATTTTGGTAATTATATAAATTACTATAGTCGTGGTCAGCGGCTTCACCCATGTTTATGTCGCAAATTATCCCATGTGAACGTTAATATGGTATAAGAAGTATCCTACCTATGTGTGAAAGAGTAACAATCATCCATCCATTCATTCCTGCACGCTCACAAACTATCTCATTTATAATGCACAAGGTTATTTGTAACACATAACGTTTCATGGGTTGAAAGTACATATAACAACTTTAACTATTAAAAAAAATCAGGTGATTCAAACATAGTCAACGGAAAAATATTCTATTTTGTATGAAACATCTGATTTTCATGACTTGCCAGGGTTGGTTTCATACTAAAAGTTGTTTATAGTCTTAGACACTAGCACTGCGTCAAAAGGACTTGAGTTGTGGCGCGGACTATATCTCGAAAGTCTGTCAGCCAGTTATACTAAGGGATGTACTTTCAAATCATGAAAGGTTGTTAACGTTTCTCAAATAACCTTGAATTAGTAAGTTCATTACACTAAATGTCACTTAAATAAACGATTTACCCAAATATATTTTGATTGCTATCATAAACGAATAGTGCGCAGATACAACGAAAATATTATGAGAGACTAAATGTAGTTTAATTTATGCAAATAATCAAATTTCGGTCAGACAATTAACTCCTCCTATGTATATAGTGTTTATACACTGAATCAGCTGCTATCTAAATTGTTTTATTTTAATTTGATTGTAGTTATTTCATGCAGTAGTTTAAATATAAATTATTAGGTTAACACTGCGAATTTAATTGTTTCTACCACGAGTGGCGCTATTTGAATCCAGTAGCGAGCAAGCTTTTTTTTTTTTAGCGTTGTGTATTCATCAAATGAGTCTCACCCCGGGCAGGGCGGGAGGGACTGTCAGACTTGTACTTACTAAAATCCACGGTGTCCTTCAATAGCCCTTTGTGTTCTGGAGTCACGGTAATGAAATAAGTCCCGCGACCCCGGCAGGCGACCCGGGCATGGTCCATGGTCGGACAGCGAGTTGCCCTTTACTCGCTGTCCGCATGCCTGCGCCTACGGTGGCTGGAGATCGTCTGCCGACGTCCGACGCCGCGAGCGTCTACCACTGCGGTTGGGGCGAAGGTAGGACGCTGTCCTCTCCCTCTCGCGGCCCTCCTCCTCCTTCACGAGCATTACTGCTTCGCAGAAGGAGGCGACCGCTTCCCACTCCGTCTCGCCAGTAGCGAGCAAGCTTGTGGCTAAATAATCATAGCTGTAGTCCGGTCGATTGTTAGGGTTAAGCTCTGCTTGGCGAGGTTGGTTTGTGGATGGGTGACTAATTATAATAGCGAGTTTTCTCCGTGCCTCTGAAAGCATATAAAAGCCGTTGGACAATGCTGTTATTTCTAGATCTTTGACAGTCAGTCAACTGTAAGTCAGAAGCTCAAATGGAGAAACACTGCGCGACTTGATCAAAACATCATCAATCTACATTTATTTTATGAATAGATATTCATAAATCATTCCCAAGAGGTAATAATAAATTCACAAATCCAGAAGTTTTAGATTATGCAAAACAATAAGCAGAGGAACAAATGCAATCGTGGGCTCAACGTGCAGGACAAATAATTTATGATCTCTCAAAGGCGGACAGGCCTGCCTGTTGTGATATAACATTCAAGGAACGGGATCCAGCTGTACCTGTATAGAGGTACATTTGTGATGTATAGGTTTTGAGTTAGAATAAGTCTTAGGTTTGATTCCAGTCTTGGTAGCAGCAGCACTGCTGTCGCAGTACGACTGGTCCCCATAAGCAAATGGCAGTTCTTAGCGGCAGAAAGAGAAAGAGCGACGGAAAAAGGCGATTACGTGCTGCCAGATGTGGTTCAACCCAAATTATCTTCTATACTAGATGTTCTCCACGGTTTCTACCCCACTGCTCGTCTCGTATACAAGTTGCTTGAATTGAAAAAAACTGCAAGTTCAAACTACTTAATTGTAATCTGTATGCAGGTTTGTTCCAGTTGCATACAATTTTGCAACTTGTATACAAGTAACTTGTTAAATGAAAACGCGGGCTTGAAACCGATTCTAAAGCCGGAAACACATTATTAACACCCGACGCCACCCGATGAAACGTGATGCGTGTTGGGTCAAATCAAATGTATTGTTTTCTATGACCAGAATCACACTATGAACACCCGACGCGACGACACGCGCTCACTGCACATCGGGTGTCGACACGTTGCGTCTATGTTACGTCAATGTGTTTCCGGCTTTAATAAAAACATGACACTAAAAACGATATCTTTAACATGTTTCTAATTGAAAAATGTTCTGAAAATCAGCTGTCAACCCAAATTTGCGGTTTTAAAGTTGTCCATTAGAAAATAAATGTACGACGCACTATCATTAGACATTTGATTGTACAGACGCGCCATTGGTCAACGTACCCCAATCTTTCAAGTTTTTCCAAACGAACATTAACCTTCCGGTATCGTGATAAGGTTGAAAATCTATTAAAGAAATTTGACAGATTGAGATAGGTTGATGTGTTGGCGTCTATACAATTATTCTAACAAACACTTATTTCTTACTTATTCGTTTGTTATTGTTTGCAAAATATGGTATTTTTTCTACTACATTCATTGATGAACCTAATAAGGCATGTAAGGTAAAATAATCTATAATGTTTTGCTTATTGGCTTGAATACATAATAAGCCTTATCGAATCCTTAACGACGATATTCCAATAACAAGACAATTTATTTTCATACGATTGTTAGTAGCTAATGATATCTATTCTCCGGGCATTTTCCCCAAAACGAAACTAATGAGCTTTCTCTTAATATTCGAGGAAGCAAGGTGGTCCCGGTAGATCAGGGATGACTCCGCGCTGAATTACAAACATCTGTTTCTTTGTTTCTTTTTGAAGCAGTCGTAGTTTTCGTGCAAATTGTATTTTTTGTGTTGTTTTAGAGTTGAATTTAAATTAAATATCCATCTAAGTTAGTCACCTTCTAACTACTTATAATGTAAATGTGAAAGTAAGTTTGTGTTATTCGTTTTTGTTAGGTACCTACGCTTTTACGTCTAAATTGCACAACCGATTTGAATACATACATTATGTACATATTTAATTTGCTTTGTCTCTTCTCATGAAACGTGAGAAACGAGAGGTGCAAATTAAACCGAAGTCTTTAAAAATAAAATAAAAAACAATATATAAAGAATATTTGAAAATTTATGAAATCACAAAAGCATATCAGGTGTGTAACATTTTTTCCTGAACCCTACGGATCAGAACTGGAGGCAATAGCAATATTAATAAAAATAACTCATTTCGAAGGTTATCTGTTTGATAAAAAGAAATGAATGTACTTCATAAGCTGTAGAACATTCCCATAAAATATATTTCCCCCGCAGATGGCTAAAACGGTCTCCCTCAAGCCACCAAGAAACAAATATATTGCGATTTGCTCCTTCATTTTCTCACAAGGTATTTTATTGCGTTGGGCAAGCTCATAAATTTCGCAGTCACTCACTGAGAAAAATAAGGTCTAACCGAGGCTCCGAAGAAATTGGTGCGAAAATTTCTTATTAGTTTATTTTTATTACATAAGCCGATGGGTCATTTTGACTTGTTACTGCTTACGAAGGTTATTATTTTTGGATAAGAACCTTTTCTTACTTTAATAATGCGTAAAATATATGCCTACGTGTGGAATTTCTATTAAGATTATTATTAGCTTTATAAGAGAATTTGTATAACGAAATGCGAATTAAGAACTATTATGAGGTACATTAAGCGAAAAAGGTCCGATACTATTTAGTTAGATAACTACGTCTTTATTTGAAAATACTTAAATAATACTTGATGAACTGACACTGGTTTTAAATAAGTTTAAGTGGGTTTTACAAGTCTTTTAAAGAGGCACTATAAGGGCTAAACAATGAAAATCCAATACCAGATTACGAATGTATTCGCTTAGCTTCTTTAAAGCATTCCTTAGCTTGCAAAATTCCAAAATAGAAGTAATCAAATTGGCTTCAAGTGAATACCTAGGAGGGCGCGACGGTTCGCTCCCGACAAACTTTTGAAACGAAACGGCATTTCTAATTAAAACCTCCGATGTCTAGTTCCACAAATAGGCAGTCGTACCAGCCAAATATAGGTACTATCCATGTCTGTACCTAGATATTTGTTTGAACAGCATCAGCCGATTGGTATTCTGAATATAGAGCCATACATTCGGACCAGCAATCCGATCACCTTGAATACGCTTTCGTACAATAGTTTTTACATTATTCCTATTAACATTCCACAATTATAATTAAATTTTAATTGCTTGTACGTTCGATACTTTATACTACCATAGCCAGATCGCTAGAACACAGAGATAAAATACAATACAAAGCAATTTACTAAAAGGTTTTGTTACACTCGCGTAATTGATCCAATAAAGTTCAAAAACGTTTTTATTATAAAATCTGATATCACATATTGAAGCAGAGCGCGAATGCAAAGCGCATATTGATTGCAAAGATATAAAATAGCTAGATTGGACAGTGATTAACGGGTTGGTGCGCTGTGCTATGTCAAACAAATGTTTAATAGGAAAAGCTTATACGATTTATCGGTGGGTTGAATCGCTGGACATATCTAGTTGGGTGGTGTTTACATAGAGAAGTAGGTACCTAGGTACCGGGAGCATTGATGGTGGCATATGGCAGATCAATACAAATACAAATATCAGGGATCCGAGGCTGGTGAAATTCGTGTGATTTGTGTACGAGTACATACACAAGCGTTCCTGTTCTGTGACCTACAAACAGGGGTTTGGGCGTGCGGAATTTTTTATATGCAGACAGACTGCCGTATGTGCTCAATATTCGTTTGAGCCTGCATCCAACTTATATGACTTTCATGCCAATTGGATTCAAGTACATTCCTGACCTCTTTGAGCGTACGTTTAGTTTCGACAAAGAAAGCTTTCGTACCAATATACTTTGACTGTGTGATAAATAGACCGTGTGTCTATTGTAACTTTACGAATCATTTATGATTATTGTCAAAATGTTTGTTATGAACTACATAATAAGTGGTTGTTTTTTCAACGCACATCGTATTTGTAAAATCACACCTATTTCCAAAGTTTTCAAATTCCCGATTCAAACAAGCTAGTCAAGTATTCAATAAAAGTTGTACACGGAGACGTACGCGTACATCAACCTTTTTCCAAAGCAAAAAGAAATATGAGCTATGTGGGGTTTGCTAAAGTTGTCGCTCTTATGTCCCGATCGATTCAAACGTATTGCGCCGTCATAAATATTTTACGCTTGCCTGCATCTGTATACGTCGGCGAATTTCTATGTAAAGACTCGGGAAAATGTCTACACGAGACATAAGTATTCAAATATTACTGTAGTTGGCAATACTCTTTGAAAAAATATTTTACATAGGCAACACAATCATGTTATTTTATTCTGGCCTTTTATTTTACGTGCATTTTATCGTGGAGCAATACTTTACGGATGAGATACGTCTATATTCAACAACGGAGTACGGATTTCATTGCTAAAGTTTCGATGTGATCGGACAAGTAATATAGAAAACTTTACATACAAAGAAACCCCCCCCTTTACAAGGAGAATGATTAGCCGGGCGCACAATTTGCACATTGTTGAAGTGCTAAGGCCGCTGGCGGGCCCAATTTTTTCGTGTTCATTTCGCGCCAACCAAGTGCGGTTGCTTTACCAAAAGGAAACTTTTCAAATTGGAATAGTTCGCCGGATATTTCCCGCGTTGGCATCCATCTTTGTGGGAGTGGGTGTCACTGGCCAGTGGTATGAGAGGAGGGAACTATGAGGCTAGTTGGTTTTTTCGCCAATACCCCTTTGTGAATAACCTATCCCACCAAAAACATTACATGTAAAAAAATGCCAAGTCTCTCGATGCAGTCTTTCCATCGTAAAAAGTTTTGAGATCTCATAGAAGCCAAGTCCTATTCAAATTATTTTGTAGTTATAAATCAACATTTAGTAATTATATCAATAGTTTTCTTTATATTATAATTATAGTGACTTGGCAATGAGCACAAGAAGAAACAAATAAAACGGCATATTTGGAGGAGTTGAAAGTTAAGTAATCTTAATTATTGTATTAGAACATGTAGTCGGTAGTGACCATCATGATTCACACATAACAAATAATCTGATCACAGGTCTCGTCAGTAACATTTGCACATTAATTCCAGGCAGCAAGCAGCTTTTAATTTGTGCTCATTGCCAAGTCACTATAATTATAATATAAAGAAAACTATTGATATAATTACTAAATGTTGATTTATAACTACAAAATAATTTGAATAGGACTTGGCTTCTATGAGATCTCAAAACTTTTTACGATGGAAAGACTGCATCGAGAGACTTGGCATTTTTTTACATGTAATGTTTTTGGTGGGATCTCATTTATTTTTTGTAAGTGTATTTCTTTCTTTTTTTTAGGTGTCCTCATAATTTCTTGGACTTCAGCTACTTTTTTACTTAGGACCCATTCTCTATCTAACAAACGAAATAGAACTAAACTAACTAACAAATAACTAAATAATATATTATATATCTACTAACTTACAAACTAAATGTAACTAAACTAAATAACACGTAAACAACTACATAATGTAACTATGTCTATGTTATATTAATAAACTATTTTCCTAAATAACTGTTTCAGTAACAATAATAAATCTACTATCTAATCCGGCTAACTTAAGTTCTCCGAATAACGCTACAATATTTTTTTAGTTTCGAAATGGTTGTTCATAGATAGATGGCGCTATCAAATGAAAATTGTCGAATTATTTTAAAGAACTACTTAGACTGCGCTCTGTAACGAAACCATAGCGCGATTCAGACAGGTACAACGCCATCTATCGAGCGCACATACAACATTTATCGCAATACAATGGAGTTTTAGCTTTATTAATTTAATGAATTATGAACTTTATGTATTAATTTGTATTAACTATAGTCTATGTATTACATTTATATTATTCTTTTCTATTCTATGTATGCATAAACCACGAACAAAGTTAACAATGCAGTCAAAATCCATACACAATGTTCTTGCCAAACCGCAAATATAAAATTGTTTTCTATGGTATATTATTTTTTAATGTTTTTGTAATTTTTCCTTTATATGTGGCTAATGACCTATCTTGGTGCAAAATTTGAAGTTTCTAAGTCTGCTAGAAGTACCTTAGATTTTTGATGATCGGTCAGTGAGTCAGTCAGTCAGTGAGTGACAGAATGGTGTAACTTTGATCGACTGTAACTCCTAAACTATTAATTCGTTTGGCATGTAATTTCGAACTTAAGCTTGTTTTAATGCCTACTATTATTCACCGAAAACCTAAACTCCTAGCTTTGTCCACGTCGAAGATATAGGGGGGGCGAAACAGCCGCGAATCGCTTCGAGAAAAGATGGTACGGCCGTGCCCTTTGCTCGAGACTTGGCGGGGCACTGCCGTGCCCCCAGATTTGTATTTTAGCTTTGATCGAATGGTTCACCCGAATTTTCGACACGCTAAAAATGTATTATTTAAAAAAGGTATTGTGTTAGAAAAGAGTTTACTTAAAAACATAACCCTCCTGGCGCAGTCGGGTAAAAAATGTTTTAGCATGTATACGAGTTACTTTGCTTTCAATTTTTCGTCGACAAGGGAACAATGAATGTAAGGAACTTATTTCACTACTTTCTAACTATCCGTTGTACGCTGTTATGCAACGAGTTAATTTCAGCAGTGAATGTCACTGGAACATTACGTTACATGAACGCGTTTAAGCTCAAGTTAAACTGCCCTAAAAGTGTTCCATAAATTATTTTAATCCTGATTATATGAGTATTTATAACGGTTATCTAAACATACTAAAGTTTGTTGACTATTTATGCTTAGAGAGATAGGGGAGGTATCGCGCTTCGGTTTATCTCAACCATTCACTATTGTACACGGCTGTAAATTTTTTGCCCGCTTTTACGATTTACGGTGTTATAAATTCTGAACGAATACGGATAGTAAAATGCGGGGCTGAGTGAATTTTTCAACAAGGCGAGTAGTGTGACGACTCTCGCATGCTTTAGTTAGCACTACTATCTCATATCCTTATAGAATTATTTATGCCATCATAAAATCTGTGATTTTCTTTTGATATTGTTTATCGGGAATATACAGTGTTGCCGACAAAAGCTGAGAAATTCCATTAAATAGATGAATAGACAACTATAAAAAATGAAGAGCGTGTAACCTACTTAGGTATACTTTCTACAATATTTTTTCTAATATTTTGAATATGATTTTCCTCTAAAGCTGTACAAATATTTTCCAAGAATATTTTATTTGTGATACGAATTGCTTACGAGTACATGGTATAGACATGAAGTATTGCGTGGGTTTATGAGATACGCATTACCGTATAAAGAACTAAAGTTTTGGGGCGGCAGACAGACCAAAATATGTCGTCGTATATTTAAAACTAGGATAGGACTCTAAAATGACTCTGGAACGTAAAGGGCAATTAAAGGAAACAGGGTGGTTTTTAGTCAGCACGTGTCTACGTGCTGACTAAAAACCACCCTGTACTTCACTCCACCCTTCGACTCCAGCCAAAGCGGATAGACTTATTACATGAACTTCTAATCAAAATCACTGCACTTTTGAATTGTCAAAAGACAAAAGTAAAATAAAATAGTTTACAAATAGTTACGGTGCTACGGTCCCAGTCACAAGACATAAAAACTGTGAAAGTAATGTGTAATATGTGTAAAACATAAAAAATGTGAATGTAATGGGCACCTACAGTAGGTGCCCATTACAAAGCGTAGATCTCTATGGAGAAGTATGAGCAAGAAACTCCATGAACACTCTTTTTCAATCGCCAAAATGATTACAGAACCTTTGTTACATCATTCCTAATGAGATGGTACATTATGTGTTCTACCTTCAAAAATGGTATTAGCTAGCGATGGATACAAGTAGTGAATTGTCTTTCGGTGTGGCGGTCTAAGGAGAGATCTTTGTTAAGCATTGGTTATCTTTTGGCTGATGTCAGCCAGAAGATGACGTCCACTGCTGAACAATGACCATAGACCTCCCCCATAGATTTTCAATAGAAACGGTTGGAAGCAGCTTGCATCCAGGGCGATGTCAGATGGCAGATGTCAATGATGGGTTTTAGCAATATTAACACTATGTGCATAGGTGGTATAGTACCTAAGTATAAGGATAAAATTATTTAAAAAGTACTGTCATCATCATCATCAGCCAGAAGACGTCCACTGCTGAACATAGGCCTCCCCCTTAGACCGCCACGCCGAACGACAATTTGCCACTTGCATTCATCGGATGCCAACGACTCTCACGATGTCATCGGTCTACCTAGTGGGAGGTCTGCCTACGCTGCGCTTTCCAGTCCGAGGAAAAACTTGACTGTCAACAAGAACATAATTAAATCTTCGGAAATACCGCTCCGAATCTAATAATTTTATAATCCGTTCCTTGCGGAATAATTTTCTATTTGGTGAAACTGCGGACGAAATGTAGGAAGAAACAGCATTACATCGCTTGTTACATTCCTGCTACTTTCGGCCACTTATTTATTCAGTCTATCCAAAGCACACCACAAGATTAATAATGCAATTATCACATTAAATCTCCAACATCTGCTCACTCTGGTAAGGTAGCTAGCGTGACGATCCAGGCCAACATACGGGTTCCGTAGCCGCACGCCACAGACCTCAGGGGACTAACAATGCTCTGTCTGTGCAATTATGCCATTATTTGCACGCTTTTGCACAAATGTTGCCAGTGTTACGGATGGTACAGGCAATTAAAGCAATATGGGTTTAATATCAGGTACTATAGTGTATGAAAATTAAATTAAAGCAAAAGAAAAGCATTTAATAATTGAAAAATGTGGGCAACTGGGTTTTGACCCTCTTTTGTTCTGTCTCCTGCTTTATATTGGAGGGAAGTGAAAACCATGTATTTTTCTACTCCTCCGCTAATATATTCGCTGCAGAATCAAAACAGTTAAATTCATTCTCCGGGACTTGTCGAGCTAGATTATCTCAGTGCTTTTCCGTTGGTGGCCACTGTTGTTTCTGACTGAGTTGCACTGGTATAGAAATAGAACAATGGTATTGTCTCAAAAAAATATGACCCAAAATAAAAAGGATAGGTAAATGATGTACCCAAAATTCAATTCACACAGACAAAGTCAGAACATCAAAGTCACCCCGTTCCGTATAAGCCAATGTGTTTTTTCCATTCACCTAGATAAATTCATTTCAGTTACACGGTGCTCGTTAGTGCGAGAAGCAGGCACGCTACGTTCGTTCAAACGAAAACGGTTAAAACGCTCTCCAGGTACGTTCCACACGGCTTTTTTGTATTTATTCACTGTGACTTTTCTCTCATTCGAACAATTTATGCAGATTCCCGACCCGAGTTGGTTTATACGTTCATCGAGCAAGCTGTACAGCCGGGAGCTCAGGTTGCGTTGAAATGCACAGCGGTTGGTGAACCACCGCCCCGATTTCGATGGACGATAGATGGGCAACCTATACCCAGTCATCACGGGTAAGTTTATATAAGAAAAGCTTGTAAGTGAGGCTGTATTAGTGCGTTGGACAGTGGACAGTGTTCCGCTGCTAGGCTGAACAGGCTAAAAACGTTTATGCTCAGGACTCATTAATACATTTCCATCTTTATACACTGGTGCTTAAAGGTATTAAAGATATATAAGACAGAACGTTTTCGTTCTTTCTAGTTTATCGCTTGCCGTTTGTCTAGCTAGGGGGGTCTGGAACGCCATTGCATCTTTCGTAGCGTCAACGCAACGCAGTGATGGCGTGAAACACGTTGATCCGTTGCTGCGACGCGACGCAACACACTAGAACCTTACTCTTACGTAACATTTTCAGCACATTACCAAAATAGAAAAAAAGGAATCTTCGGTAATGGTTATCAACATCGTTACTTTTTACAACAAACTATAATCTGATATCTATCCAGTTCTTCCTTCATTATCTTTTCTCTATATTTGGTCGGTTATTAGGGCTATAATAACGGAGGGCCGGGAGAGCGGTCCCGCGGGGCTTGGCTCTGGCTCCAACTACGTGCTGTCTACGTTGTCGCTGAGCAGTGCAAGGGTTGAGCACGGTGGTCGGTATGAGTGCAGGGCCACCAACACACATGGCAGCGTCGCTCATGCTGCAAGACTCAATGTTTATGGTAAGACTTTGATTATGATTACCCTTTGATAGGGTTATTATAGATGACGCCTCTGTAGCTGAGTCCCAATTTTATCGAGAAGAACTACTTTATAATATGAAGTATTTAAGGTGGAACCGTAGTGGAAGCCCGCGAAATTCCAATTTTCTTGTGTTTTTTGCAATATTCATATCTGTGTTAGGGCCGAAATCTAACTCAAATTGCACAAAATATGTAAGTTAGAAAGATGTTTTTATTTTGTAAATACGTACTTACTATTTGTCTCGAAACATATTTTGAAAGAGTTACAACCTGATAGCGACCTGAAAATTGCAAAAAACACAATTCGAATAATATTTAGCTGCCTACCATACCACTACGCAATCACCTTTAAAGATTTCACCCAATAACGATGTTTGAAAACGTTCTGTAGATTTAATTTATAAAAAATAGTAAAAAGTGTAAAAGTCAAGTTAAATTAGTGTTATTTAGTTTAATCTAGTTATAAGATACATGAAACAGTAGTTATACAGTGTTTTTATCGCGAAGTCTTCGTAAAATCAGTGACCAAAACCAGCTGTCAACAAAACATCCCAACGGTGACGGATTTCAAACGATCATCGAACCCGGGGAGTATTTTTAAATGTTTTTGTAATTGTAGTTAATATTTACATTACACGGAACATAACAGAATACTGCTCCGGTCTCTGAGCAACGTCCATCACACACCGGCACTGGTTTATGACTCCTTTTGCTTGACAATTGGTGGAAGCAGAATCGAAGACGTAAACATTCGCCCAGACAATAAACACTACATAATATACTACACAAAATAGGACTCATCAGCTTGCCTTAATCCCTTGACCAAAAAAAAAAAAACCTTGTAATGTGGCAAAATCTTAGATTAGTGTCAAATTATTAACAGAATTAAAAATTAAAGCAGTTTATATTTCTTTGTATCTCTTTTTTTAAATTCTTTAGTTTCTAAATATTTAACTCTTTTAATCTACTTATAACTTTCAATTTAATTTCTTTGCTTTTCCATTTTTATTTTTTCCCTGTCTACCTCCCATTTTATAACTATCATATAAAATTTTCAAAAAACATTAACTGCTCAAATTCACACATTTCAGGTGACATTCCAAAGGAAAATGATGACCCGCAGTGCAACCATTAAGGAGTTGGAAGCGAAGCTGAGAGCCACACTAAAGGAACTTGACATTTCTAAAACGGAATGTAAGAAATTGCTTCAAGAGATTGATGACAGTGAAGTGGAGGTGCAGAAGGTTGTTGAAAAGAACACCTTCCTCAAGAACCAACTGGCTGAACTTCACATCGAACACATGGACTTAACCGACAGGCACGGTCAACTACAACATCAAGTATTAACATTCCAAAAGTGCAGTGATACATATGAACTGGCCATAAACAGAATATCAGAACTAGAACAGGAACTATGTGATGCCCATAAGGCCCTTTCACTCACAGAATCTGCAAAGATTAGTGAACAAGTAACAAATACAAATAGCCTTTTCCATGAGTTGGTTGGTAGTCAGTCAAAACTAGTGTGTGAGCCATCTGTAACTATAGACTTAACTGGTGATGACACCATACCATTGTGTCCCGTTATTGTAAGTCATAATAAACTAAAGAAATATATTAAAATTAAGAAATTAATAAAACGGTCACAAAGGTCAATTAAAAAACAAAACCTTTTAAAATTAAATATTTCCCTTAGAAAGAAACATGTGATCCTTAAAAATAGTCTCGATATGTGCTGTAGTGAGTTAGATCAATATAGGGAAAAATATGATATTGATACTCAGCTCCTCCAAAATGATTTGTTATACAAGGAGTGCTTGCTGAAGGACATATTTGAAAAATATGAAAGATCACAGGAACAGTTAATAAAAGTGACCGTCTGTTTGAAGCCGGGGAATTGCTGGATTTGGTGAAGGAAAATGCAGAGAAATATGAGTCACTGGCAAATAATCTCCCTTGCAGCTGTGCAATTAAACCACCTCCCCCTGAGCCCCAACTTAACTTGACAGCTCTTCCAGCAAAGACTTATAATCAAAAGAGTAAAACTATACTTTTTAGTGACGAGTTAGGGTCAGGCTTTGGAAAAATATTACATAACTACCTAAGCCATAGTTTTACTAACCATTGTTATCATAATATAAGTTTTAAACAAATGATAAATAGAATTACTAATTCAAATCTAGAGGACTGTTCTTCTATAGTTCTCCTTTTAGGAAATAGCTTAACTGTTACAAAAAAGGACATAGTGGATGGTGTGGACTCCTTACTGAAGTTAAACATAGGAAAGCTGATGTTGTGCGCTTTTCCTTACTCTGATAGTTTAAGTGAATGTGAAAATAACCATATTTATAAGTTAAACTGTTGCATTCACATGTTGACATGTTGTCATAGTGACAAATTGTTGTTTTTTGATTCTAACAATTTTGTTAGTAGTTTTGTTTTGCATCGGAGACATTTATCTCTGTCTTGGAAATGTCGACATTTGATTGCTATGTTGATAGCATATAATATTAACCATGCTGTTGCTGATGTATTCGATTCTAGGTTAAGTAGGTTAAGTAGTTGTTTAAGTGACGAGTCTGTGTTGTTAGGTTGCCCTAACAACATAGTGATACAGTGTTCTGTACCTGCATGCTGTACGAAGGAGGGTCTACCTAATATACCACCTGCCTTGGAGACCACTTCTACTCAGGTTGGGCATTCCCTTCCTGCTAGTACACTAGACGGTCCCGTCGGGGAGATCACTCCGGATATTATTTTAAACTAGATTGTAAGACAACAGAAGAAACCTCTGCAATTAGTAACTCATTATCAGTGAACAATAAACAGGTTTCTTCTAGCAAATTAGTTAAATATAAAATAGCAAATGGAGAGCAACACACTTTAAAATTGTTTAATCAGAATATTCAAGGGTGCTCTTCTAAATTACTGGAATTAGAAATGTTTTTGGAATCAACCAAGTTTGATATTGTTTGCCTTACAGAGCATTGGTTAAAAGATCATCAAGTTATGTCTATTTGTTATGATAATTATTGTGTAGTTAGCCATTTCAGTCGTAAATGTATGATACATGGCGGATCGTTAATTCTAATTAAGAAATCGATTAAATCTAAAACTAGAAATGACATTGTTGAACTGTCAGTTGAACATACCATTGAATTGTCCTGTGTTGAGCTTGATAAGCATGTTATAGTATGTGTTTACAGACCCCCAAATTATCAGAATCTACCTATGTTTGATACTATAATGGAAGATGTTTTAAATAAAATATGTACTAACAGTAAATCTGTCATCATCTGTGGTGATTTTAATATTAATTTATTAGAAAATAACTCCAATAGTGTTAGATTGTTGAGTCTTTTTAAATCTTTTAATTTGTCACATGTTTTTATGGAACCAACAAGAGTGACAGCTTCTTCTGCCACTTGCTTAGATAATGTATTTTCTAACTGTGATTACTTACATAAGGAAATTGTTAATAAACTGCCATCTGATCACAGTGGCCAAACAATAACGTTTTGCGCCTATAAACCTATTCAAAAAATTCAAATAAGACATAGGCCAATTACAGATAAAAATTTAGAAAATATGAATAATACTATAGCGAGTAAATTATGTGATCATAGGTTTAATAATATAAGTGACCCAAATGAGTTCTACGCCGAGTTTTTTGGAATTTTAAAAACAGAATATAATCGTATTTGTCCTCTTAAAACTAAAACTATCTGCACAAAGTTCTTATTTAGTGATTGGGCAACACCAGGAATTCGCAAAAGTAGAGATAAACTTTTCGAACTTTATGATCTTAAGAGTCATAGAATGGATGATATTAGCTTTCATCAGTATGTTGCCAAATATTCAAAAACTTTTAAACGTGTATGTAAAATAGCTAAGGCTCTTTTTATTAGTGGTAAAATTAAATCAGCTGATGATAAAATTAAAACAACCTGGAAAATCATAAATAATGAGACAGGCAGGAATAAACAGCGTAATAACGAATTCAATTTAGAAACTGCACATGGTCCTATAAACACAGATAAAGATGTAGCTCAGGAATTTGAAAAGTTCTTTTCGAATATACCTCTTAAGACTACTGAGCCATTAAATTCGTCACCAGCACTCTCTGCTGCCTTACTTAGAAATAATGTAAAGGCATGCCCGATGGAGTTTAGGTTTCGGCACACAAACCCCCAAGCAGTGATTAAAGCATTCAAAGATCTTAAAATTAAATCAACAGAAGATCTCTGGGGAATGTCTGTGAAGGCCTGTAAATCAATAATAGAAACCGTAGCGCCTTATTTAGCTTTTTTATTTAATACCAGTGTAGACCAAGGAGTGTTTCCGGATCTTATGAAGCATAGTAAGGTAGCTCCACTTTTTAAATCGGGTGATTGTAAGGAAGCTAACAATTATAGGCCTGTGTCAATTTTGCCAGTTTTCAGTAAGGTGTTTGAAAAGTTAATGCTTGAACAAATGCTATGTCACTTCAATAGAAACTCCATCTTTCATGATCAACAGTTCGGTTTCACCAAAGGTCGTTGCACAACTGACGCCGGTGTTACCCTATTGAAGAACATTTTTAACTCCTGGGAGGAAGCGCAAGATGCCATAGGAATCTTTTGCGACCTCTCAAAGGCATTCGATTGCGTAAACCATGAAACGCTTTTGCTGAAACTGGAACATTATGGAATTAAAAATACAGCTCTTGATTTACTTAAATCATACCTAAGAGATAGACAGGTTAAAGTTCAAATAAACGGTACAAACTCATTAGGGGCTAAAATGACTATGGGCGTGCCTCAAGGTTCTATTTTGGGTCCATTCCTTTTCTTAGTCTATATTAATGACTTACCCCATTTACTAAAAAATCAACCACAGATGGTGTTATTTGCCGATGATACATCGTTAATTTTTAAGATAGATAGACGTGCACAAAATCTAGACACTGTTAATGACTGTATTTCTAAGGTTCAAAATTGGTTTACTGTTAATAATTTAGTTCTTAATGAAAAGAAAACAAAATGTATTCGATTCACTTTGCCAAATGTTAGAAGTAGCGATTGCGACATTTTATTGAACGGAGAAAAATTAGATTTTACTGATCAGACAGTTTTCTTAGGAATCACGTTAGACGATAAACTACAATGGGGCCCCCATATAGCATCTTTAGCGGGGCGACTCAGCTCAGCCGCTTATGCTGTTAGAAAGATAAGACAGTTAACTGACGTCGAAACTGCGCGTTTGGTTTACTTCAGCTACTTTCACAGCATTATGTCTTATGGTATTCTACTGTGGGGCCGGGCAGCTGACATTGAATCCATTTTTGTTTTGCAAAAGAGAGCCGTCAGAGCAATTTACAAACTATGTCGTCGCGAATCTCTTAGGGAACTATTTAAAAAGATTAACATAATGACAGTGCCTTGTCAATTTATTTATGAAAATATAATGTATGTTAGGAAAAATCTTCATCTTTTTAATAAAATAAGCGATAGACATAATTTTAATACTAGAAATAAAGATAAAATTGATCAACCTTATTATAGATTGTCCAAAGTCCAAAAATCTTTTATGGGGTTCTGTGTTAAATGTTATAATAAAATACCTAGCGAAATTTTAACTCTAAATGAAAGAAAGTTTAAAAGTCACATAAAAAATACACTTAGTAAACAAGCATATTATAAATTAGAAGATTATATCCAAGATAAAAATGTCTGGAAACATGCCGGTCCTGCTCCATAGTACAATGTAGGGCTTAAGCAGAATCAAGCTGGTTGATATTCGAATGCTCACACACTTCTTATATTTTGTAAAATAGCTTTGATTGCAATATTTTGTTAAAATGTGAACACCATGTACCTTTTTGCTTTTTTTAATTCTTATTTTTATTAATTTTTTTTTATAATATTTAGTCTATATTTTCAAGGTACATTGCTTCCACATTATAAATTTCAAATGATGTTATAAAAAAATTGTAAAACATGTTTAAAAAGAGTAAGTATGGAGTTTCTTGCCCATTCTTCTCCATACAACCTACCTTAGCGAATGGGTGTAGAATCAATCCCATCCCATCCCTTTCCTTAATTTTAATATTCGACGTTTAAAAGTGCCTCACTGATGGCCTATTTGAAATAAATGATTTGACTTTGACTTTGACTTTGAAACTGGATATGTTAGCGCTATTAGTTACTTACATTTCCCGCTATCTTTTAGCCTGATGTAATTATGGGAAACAGGCCTAATAATTCGTGTAGATTTGAAAAATCATAAAGTAGTTTTAATCTTAATTTTATTAACTGTGAAGTAATTGTAGAGATATCATTAATGATTGAGGAAATACAAGCTTAGCATTTGAAAAGGGTACCTTCTCCCCCTTCTCAGTCACTGGCACCCAGTCGGAAACTTTTAGTATGTCCAGTACACCTCCATAACAAACTTTCAAAACTAGACGAATTATTGTCTGATAGATGATTTTTATGCTAATTTTCTTTAACTATTTTGTTTTGTGAGTTGGCATGATAGTTAATGGCAATTAAGCATCGAACTAAAATAGGTACTAGAATTCTGATCTTTAATTTTAGTTTTGTTAGTCTAAAAGCACCCCTGTTCTCCTAACAAAACTTAATGAAAAGGTTAGAGCTTAAATTGACGCTACAAAAACATAACCCTCCTTCTGGCACAATCGGGTAATAATACAGTATCTTAAAATAACTTACCTACATCGTAAAAAAACACCATACATCAGCAAATAAAGAAAATAATGCCAGTATTTCCATGCATGATCAAATTCATCAGGTTTATTTTTACGACCAAAAACAAGATATCTTTGGCGACAAATGGAAATGCTCTGCTTACAATACAAAATACTGACAGATTGTCAGCCTATCGGTTATAAATGTTGCCATATCAATTTATTTGAGTGTTGCCATAAAATATGTAACATAAACCTCAAGGCTTTGTTTTATTTACGATAATTTCATATTTATATGTAGTAGATGTAGGATAATATATAAAATACACAAACAAAACAGAGCAACACTCAAATCTTATTATATTCAGCTCTCAGCCATAAATTGTAATTTTTGCTTACCGCAGTGTTGTTACTTACACATTTCATGTTTGTGTTGCCATCCTAAATAAATAAAGATAAGTATTATTTTAGCGTTACATTTACGAATAGCTGAGTAAATAATATTATCGGATTTACATAGGTCCGCCGTACATCAGAGCAATGAGCCCGGTGAAAGCTGTTGCGGGCTCCGAAGTGACGATTTGGTGCCCTTACTACGGATTCCCTATTGAGTAAGTAAACACATTACATTGTATGTATTTACATAACAGTCTGTTATGTATCGCTTCTGACGGCTTCAACGTTTGGTACATATAATTACTATTATCCTAAGTAAATAAGTTGTAGTTCATAGTAAAAGGATAGGTATATAAAGAAGCTTAGGATTCGAAGAAAACATTAATGATTAACTTCGATGAATAAAATAGTTTATTTTTTCGCCACGATAAAATGGTTTTACAAATTATTGCGATTTGATGACATGAGATTACGAATTAAATATAATTTGTGAAAGTCACGTGCCACTATGTTAGTACGAGCTTATCTCCGAAACCAACCAACCGATTTTTATAACATTTTGTGATGGAGTAGCTTAGATGAGTACTTTAACACTCCATAAGTGGTGCTGCTGTTAGTAAAGTGCTCTTACGAAACCGGGACGTGTCGTTAGTACGTATTTTTTAGAAAACTGGACGAAAAAAAAATCAAGTAAAAAAAAAGCTGACACTGAATTCATGAATAAACACAAAATAACGTAAAATAACTTTTCTTCTGGAAGTGACTAACTTTTCAGGAATATAACGGACATTTTTCGGAAAGCTGCATCAAAATCGGTTCTACAAAACGCGAGATAATCGCGGACAAACATACAAACATACAAACATACCTACTTTTTTTACTACTATGAACCTTATTTTTTTGAAGTCTGTTAAAAAAATGTAAAAAGCCAGACATATGTCCAACCTTAATGTCAAGGCTATTTCCGATCAGTACAAAAAAGATACTTTTTTATATCTTGACCGTAAAATTTCACTCACAGCATAGTCTTCATACAATATGTATGGAAACATTGAGAAGTCAGGCACGGAATAACTAACATCGAACGAATCACTCGGGTCGGCGAGTTTTTATTATGATTACCCAAAGAATACTGGGGTATTTGTATTGTTGTTTTATAGTCCTGATTTTATTGCAAATGCTTAGGAGGAAAAATATTTGATTGGATATGAAAAGAGTTGCTTCAAAGAATGGTAATAAACTTTTGACCTTTGATGTAGTACACACTAGACTATTTACTAAAAAGAATGACTTCGATTGTACAGACGCCAGCCACAATCTGTCAGATTTCTTTAATAGAACTTTGACCTTATCACAAGAGCAGAAGGTTGATGTTTGATTGGTAAAATCTGATATCTTCGGATAGGTTGACCTGCTGGCGTCTGTACATTCAAATGAGTTGTTTTTTTTTTTAAATCCTTGCCCGACACTACGAATTTCTCCTGTATCGTTGGTGCGTTCACAAACATAGAAACTGACATACACAAACGCCCAAACCCGGAACAAAAAGTTGCAGATCATACAAATACATATTTGTTGCGTGGGGGGATCGAACCCACTGCACCAACCGTGCCGTGGGCGAAGTGAGTTCGTGAACTTTACAGAATAGCATAAAGTCACATTTAGACGATGCAAAAAATTGCATGCATGTTGCATGCAAGTTTGACTATTGTATTTGTTTGATTAACGGAAGTCTATTAACAGTCCGCAATGTAAGAAACTTTTTGAAGCGTGTAAATGTGTCTTTTTAGTTCAGTACTGGCACTGGCATGACCACAGATAGTCATTTTGTTAAATAAATGAAAATTAGAACGCTGGCTCAAAAAAATAAAATAAAAGGTTATATGCTAAAGTTTACATTTCCTAGTTACGTCTAGCCAAACACTGCAATAATTTTGTTCGGTGAACTTGAAGTGTGAAGTGAGATATGAACGCGACGATTGTGTTGTTTTAGCTTGACCAATCGCTTTAGTTAGGACCCGGTCGTAATATTGCCGATTTCAATATTATTTTATGTCGAAAAATAAAATGTAAAATGCGTGTGATGAGAATATAAGTCACTTTACTACGTAACGACCCAAATAAATGTTTTGCTCAAAATAAGTACAGAGAATGGCTTTATTTTAGTAGCAGAAATATCTCAAGGGTATGCTTGAAACTTTATTAAACTTTAAAACTTAGATACTAAAAAAGAAAAATAAATAAGTAGTACTCATTTAGCTACTCTCATACTTTTTCATCTTTGCTTGTGTGTTATTTTCTATGTATCCTTACAAAACTATTTAAATATTTAAAAAATAATACTTTCAAGAACTTACAAGCTAACTTTACATAAGAGCTTAACTGAATTTTAATAAGACTTCATCATACGGAGAATACTTAGGCCTAAAACGTTATCAAATAATTAAAAGTTATAGTATTGCATCTGCTTAACCGCTTGTCAACACGATTGGCGCAGTGGCTGAGCAATTGGACCGCTGCGCTGCGTGTCGCGGGTTCGATTCCCGCACGGAGCAAATATTTATACGATCTATAAATAGTTGTTCTGGGTCTGGGCGTTTGTGTATGTGAGTTTATGTTTGTAAACGCACCCACGATACAGGAGAAATTCCTAGTGTGGCCGTGTGGGACAACGATTAAAAAAAAACAATATTAAAACTTTTAAAGACACAAAGATTTACAATTTGGTTTTTTTAAACAACACAATGTTCTGTGATAATTTTTTAAATCCATGTGTTCTGCTTAAGCATATAAAGTTTCACTAAAATAGGTTCAGTTATTTCGAAAAATATTGACTTGACACTATTTACGCCGTATGACGTGCACGCAGTTGAGGTTTTTTTTTATTAATAATATTTGAAAATATTCTACAATCTCCAAGAAAAACATAAATATCTCGTCCAAAAACAACTGTTTCGGCATTAAGAAAGTGTTCGATAGTAGTAAATTGGATAAGTTAGGCAATTAAGTATATTACTCTTAATCAACTGGAACTTTTCAGATACCCATTCACAGACGTTATTGTTCCGTTGAGAAAGCTTCTCGATTACACTCAAGTTTCAAGCTTTCATATCCAAAGTACTCGTATTTATATGTATAAAGAAGAATCTTTTTTCTAGACACGTGTATACAATTTTAATTTATAATCCAGCGAAATAATGTCAGGTTGAATGTTTGTAACGCACCCACAATATACGAGAAATTCGAATCACCTCGAATAATAAGGTGACACGTACTCGCGTGACCTTAATACTTTAAGGTGACTTGAGTAGTAAGGTGACTCGGGTAGTAAGATGATTCGAGTAATAAGGTGACTTGTGTATAGTAAGGTGACTCGGGTAGTAAGATGAATAGAGTATTATGGTGACTTATGTAGTAAAGTGACTCGAGTAGTAAGGTGAATCGATTTGTTTTCGACGTAGTCACCCCGGTATCATGAGAGTAGCTCGTGATCAAGCAGTTATTTGGGTTACACGTATCGAGCACAGTGACAGGATATACGAGTAACTATGCACTCGACCGATTGCATCTACCAAGTACTGGGCCGAGTTCTATGTCTTGATACTGACTTGCCACTGTACTGAGTACGTGTAACCCAGGCATTATGTTACTTGTTACAATCGTTCATTTAATATTTTTTATCAGCTCTGTTAAATGGGAGGGTGGTGCTGGCACGGACCCTCGATACCACCAGATGGATGGCCAGCTCACCATCACAAACGTCGACCGGAACAGGGACAAAGGAGGATGGACCTGTTCAGTTCTTACACCAGGAGGAGAACTTGCGAGGAGAGAGGTAAAAATAGAATATATTGTTGCGTGTTGTATGACCTGCCTAACTTCACAGTATTTCTAAGTATTTTTTCTTAGATTTAAAGACCTTGATTAAAGCCTAATACGCTGTAAATTAAATATCTATGTCAGTCGTAATCTTGTTCCCGATCTTTGTATGTAACCAATTAACGATCGAATTTGACTATTCGAACTTAACAGATAGAAGAATCAAAAGCAGTCGTCAAAGAAACGGATCAGGATTTGGATGGAGATAGAATATTAATTTAGGGTGTTAATCGATAGTTGTTATCAACAAACGAGGTTGGTATGAGAAAGTATAACGTTTCTGAGATAAAAGCAGTGTTTTCGCAATCTTCTGAGATCAACATTCTACAAAACGAACAAAACCCCGCGTTTCATGTTCTAACTTATTTTATAACTTTAAAGTATGCTGTATCATGAAAATATTCATTTTTCATTCCCAATCACTGCCAGTTACTTTGTATAAGCCGCGACCCACTTATCCAGAAGATAGGGATGTATAAACTACACCTCATTTTACGCTTCACTTGGTTTATCACCGACAGCGAGCTTACTGATGTAATATGAGTAGTAAAAGAACATTTGATGAGTCATTTTTTACTACATTTATTTTGATAACCTTCAGAAATCAATTTGTTAAAGCCTTGCCATATATACAGGGCGTCGCACGGCTGTGCCACATGGAGGGAAAGTACCTTGAATATTATATATGGAAAATTTTACTGAACGAAGACTTAATTTTAATTTAAAAACAATTTAAACTGCATTCATAGTTTTTTAAATAATTACATGGTTCAACCGGTAATCGAACACGCTACACGAGAAAAAAAACCCTATAGCTTTATCATACCAATCGAAAGGCTTCATCATAAGGATTATTTTTTGTTAAATAGCATAGTGTCCGAAATAAAAGGAAGAAGAGAGAATTTTTTAACATTTTAAATACAAAATTAATCAATTAATTATCAAATGCTCAAAATGAGTTTCATATTTGTACAAATAGCTCAGTAACACATTTTTGGAATAGAACAGAGGAAGTGCAATTTAACACACAGATTATAGAGCAAAATCATGCCGTAAAATGTCAAGTAGGTACATAAAAATACAGTTTTAGAAAATGGAAAATATGCCCGTTACGAGAGACGATAACATATTGGTAAACTATATCACATTGTCTAGCTGTATGCAAAATATTGTTCAGAATCAATTAAAGATTTATTCCCGTTGGATCTCACTTTTACTACTGCATAATATAAGTGCACGCAATACTAAAAGTGGGATTCAAAAGTGATCCACGGGAATATTTTTTTTTATTTATTTTTTTTATTATAGATAGGTTCGCGTTTGACCACTGTCTCGCGACGGTGAAAATCAAATCCAATTAAACAAACTATTAAAATACCGAAAACAACCGCAATCACCAAAGATAGGCAAAACCACATAATACTAGGGCCAGACTAACGGAAAATGTCGTAAGTGTGGCCTGGCTAGAAGAGATATGACAGAACTCAGCAACATGACTGGAGTCCATGTTTTTTTGAAACACTTCTACAGTCTCCTTTTTCTATATTACGTTGTCTTCTCGCAGGTCCAAATGACAGTGGTATCACCACCAGTACTATCACCAATCGTATTCCCACCTGGATTAAGAGCTGGTGACAGGTCACAATTAACGTGTACTGTGACGTCAGGAGACATGCCTGTTTACTTCTCGTGGCTTAAGGATCAGATGCCTATTTCCAGTTCTCTTCAGGTACGTTTATTTTTCAGAAGAATATTGGCAATAATGGCTTTTCTTTGTCTTTGCTTAATTATTTTGGCATTAAGGGTTTGGTAAACCTGGAACGGAAAAAATTACTGGCCTGTTGGTCTAGTGGTTAGTGACCCTGACGCTATGCCGGGGGTCGTGGGTTCGATTCCCACACAGGACAAATGTTTGTGTGATGAGCACGATCATTTGTTCAGTGTCTGGGTGTAATTTATCTATAATATGTATGTATTTAGAAATATATAAGTATGTTTATCAGTTGTCTAGTACTCATAACACAAGCTCTGCTTAGCTTGGGACTAGATGGCGTTGTGTGATAGTTGTGGAATATTATTATATTTTTATTATTATAATTGTAGACCAGGGGGGTATTACAACGTCTTAAAGCCACAGGCTTTTTCCAGTGAGTGAACGAGATGGTGCTAGACGACTTTTATAGCTCTGTAACTTTCCCACACTGATCATGGTAGGCCGGTAGGTAGGTAGGTGTAGTCGCTAGATAATGAAAGACTTCAGATAATCCAGCTGTTTTTACCAGCGTCTGGAGACGTGTCGCGTCCGCAATTTAACTGAATTTCAACTCAAATGAAAAAGACAACCACTCTTGGCTGCTATTATTTTCAGATCAGATTTATTACTTGTCTATGCTTTTTTTTACTAATGTAATCTACAAATGAGGTTGATGGATCTTTGACTTGCAGGTGGATGAAAGAGGAGCAGAGTTTTACAGTATGCTTCTATTCAAAAGTCTGACTGCAGCCCATAGTGGAATTTACACCTGTGTTGTCACCAATACTGCTGGGAAAGCCAATATGTCTGCTGAACTGGCTATTAAGGGTTTGTCACCTTTCTTTGCTTCTTAGTAATAAGTATATAGGGTGAATTTTTCAACTGGGCGTGGATGGCTATATCCGAAACTATGAGGAATATCAAAAAACGTTGAAAGGAGTCAGTCTCGAGGCCGATTTTTACGAAAACTAAAACTGCATCATTGTATTTTAGAAAAATCTCGATCTCGATCTTTAGGTGCCATTAATTTTATCTGTATGCGGACACCGGATGTGTGCTTAAAGCGCTTTGTTTATTAAATCCCTTAACATCAGTAGACCGGATTATCGGACCAATAAACATCTGTGATTGGTTTGGAACTTTCGATCATAATTAAACGACCAACTTTATTGATTGCCGACTAAGAATAGATCATTAAAGAAATTTCTGCCAAGTCTTATTGAAAAGGTAGGAAAATTCAAGGTCGCTCAGAGCGCTATTGAGAGTCCTATGCTTGGGGTCTCTTTAAGGCCGCTTGTTTACGTCCGATTTTTCGGACAGCGAACCGTTTTTTAAACAATGCGAACAAATTTACACCGGACAGATGTCCAGTGCTTACCACACTTTCATTATAAACCATCCACCACCGCGAATCCGGCGAAAAAAACGGTTCGTTGTCCGGTAAAAAGGGAAGTTTACAACCACGTTAAAGGATAAAATCAAGAACACAGTTCACCGAAAAAGAACCAGAGTAACCGATATAGCCTGCAGAGTTTCCAAACTGAAGTGGCAGTGGACATGGCAACGTTTGTCGAAGACCGATGGCCGATGGAGCAATTGAAGAGTGGAGTGGAGATCTCGTACCGGCAAGCGTATCGTGTGACGACGCCCGGCGGGGACAAACAATTGAAAGAGTGTCCACGGAGTTTCTTGCCCATTCTTCTCCATAGAGATCGCATTGTAATGGACCTACCGGTACTTTTACAGTTATTTTGTCTTATGACTGGGACTGTAGCACCTTATATAAATATTTCTGTACTAGTTTTATTTTATGTCTTTTGTCAATCCAAAAGTGCCTGTAATTGGCCTAGTTGAAATAAATGATTTGATTTGATGCGGAGGGCGGAATACAATGTAATGTGAGGAGAGGCTTAAAGCAGTGTACAGCGATAGGCAGAGCTAATTATTTATTGAAGAGGAGATAACTAATTTACTTACTATTTTGTTACAGTTCCACCATATTGGCAAATCGAGCCGTCAGACACGGCGGTTCTTCTAAATGGATCGCTGACTGTTAGTTGTGAAGCTCGGGGTCATCCACCACCTTCAATTTATTGGACTAAGTTTTCTGGTAAGTCTACTTATATTGACATCATTATCAGTATTTCTTAATTATTTGGATGAGTGTCTCTGTCGCACGTAAAGTACGTGTACGTACGATTATTAATTCCAGTCAGTAAAATGACAGTGCAGCTGTCACTGATACAAAGAAATTTAGTACATTTCATTCATGTACAAATGTCATTTTACTGACTGGAATTAATAATCGTACTTTATGTGCAGCACGGGTACTGTTATCTCTATCGCACAAGGCTGTAACCAAGCATATCAAACGTCACATATTAAATGTAGTATGTGAAAGAGTTTTTAACGCTCCACGAAACTTTAGTTTTTCTCTTTCGATTTAAATGCCGATATGCTATTTTTATCGCCAGTACCTTTTCTGCTATACCAATAATGAGGCTACTATCATCTTGAGTTTATATTTTAGCTTTACTAAAGTGTACTTCAGAATAAAATGTATCTAATTTTAGATTACTTTGATGTATTTAATTAGGTGGTAGGTTGGTTAAGACTATTGTCTACCGAGCGCTCGTCCATACTAAAAGAGAAAACGTTTTTCTGCCCCTAAATGTTATCCTATCTCAATGATTTTTTAGAATCCTTCTGAGACTGTAAAAAACTAGGTTTATAGGTTTTCTTTTTTTCAAAATTTATAATAGTTTGAAAGTAACAGGCGCCTAAAAGTTACTATTTTTATGACAAAATCTTCATTGAAGTAAAACCTTTGTATTTTAAAAACAAAGAAGTTTTAGAAAAAAAACAAAACCTACAAACCTAGAATATAATATGCTGAAACGATTGACACCAGAATCTAAGAGATTGGACGTGATTTAGTATGTGAAAAACGTTTTCTCCCGAGAGACAAATTTCATATAAAAAATACTCACAGTCAGTCACGAGCTGCAACGCTCTCTATCGCACGATCGGGGGTTTATCAACGCGCGAGAGGGACAGCACGAGTTTTTCTAAATACCTATTTTTTGAAAAGGCAGCCGCTATACAATCCTCTTAATTCTGGTAAAATCTAATAAGATCCAGTTGTTTGATAAGATGTTAAGTAAACTATAAGTAAAAAATAAACCAACGAAAAATTAACAAATGTATAGCATTATAACTAATAGGTTATTTTCACTGGTGGCCTATCATGACGTCTTAAAACGAGTAGTTTCACTGTAGGAAAGAGATGGCGCTAGACGACTTGCATAGCTCTGTCCCTATTCCACAGTGGAACTACTCTAGCTTTAATACGTTATGGTAGGACCCCTGAGGCCTTACCACGAGCTCTTAACGCGATCCAGCTTAGGCTGTGGAAAAGAGACAGAGCTATACAAGTCGTCTAGCGCCATCTCTTTCGCACAACCTAAACTGGATCGCGTTAAGAGCTCGTCGCCTCTGATCACACAACTGGCTAAGTCTGTTTATAATTATGTTAATTTATTTTAAAGGCAGTACAGAAACAACTTTAGGTGGAGTATCAGACCCAGTAGTACTCACAAATGGATCGCTCAGGCTAGAATCAGCACGTGCAGAACATTCCGGAAAATATCGATGCAGAGCTGACAACGGTGTGTCACCAGCTTTATCACAAACTATTACCATACATATCAACGGTACGTTTTTCTTTTTTAAATTCTAGTTTTTTTTTCTATTTACCACGTTGATATATTTAGTCCTTGGTTCAGTAGGTATAATAGTACATACGTTTACGAGCTCACTTCATCCAATAGAGCGTACAATCCAACTCATATTTAAAGTAAATCATAAATTCTCTAAACATAACGTTCTAACGCGGTGTGTCTTTGAGAATCTGAGATGATTTACTTATAAAAAATAGAGTTCGATAGTGCACTCACTTTGGTGAAGTGATCTCGTAAACTAACAAAATAGCACAACTGGTTTAGTTGAATACCATTTTGCTGAACTGCAAATTTTTGGCGCAACCGTAGCACATAAAAATCTTTGTATTTTTGTTGTCCTACTTTAATTTTTTTTGCGTTTGTTTTGTGTATAATTGTGCCAAATAAATGTTTTTTCTATGGCGGTTATGCAAACTATTATCAAGTTATTTCATCACAGATTTCTCAGATTAGCGCAATGTTATTAATATGCTTAAATACATGGGACTTTTAATAGTGTGGTCGGCACGATTGCAGTAGCTTAGAGATTGACCGGTATGTGTACCACAAGTTCTATTCCCGCACTGAACAAAAATTTATATGGCCCACTAATAATCCTCCTCCTACAAGTAGTTGTTCTGGGTGTAACTCTTTTTGTATGTAAGATATGGGCATAATAAAAGATACCCTTTGCCTAACCTATTGAGGATTACAGGCATCGACGTTACGTTCAAAAAATAGAATTCGTTCTAAAATTTCCAGCAAGAGGAAAGGAAGTATTTTTCAATGACTTGTGTTTCTTTAGAGCCAGCACGTTTCGAGACGCAATCAGCGAACGTGACGGCTAAGCTGGGAGATACCGTGAGATTGGCGTGTGTTGCTCGGGGCGACTCCCCGCTTGCAACCGCTTGGAGTCACTCGGGACGAGCGTTACCTAATTCCGACTACAGGTAGGACAGCCTGACATAATGTTATTGTTACATATTCCTCCTCTGTACGACTGAAATAGGTCATGACATTTAATGTCTACGAGTATATTTAGGAATTTGATCTTAGTTCTTCATTTTCTTCGAACAAGATTTATTAATATAATTTTAAAACAAAAATGCATGAGCTTTACATTTAAACAGATTATCATAAATTCCAGCTGTGGTTTTTTTTCACGTTTAAAAATTAAACTCGGTAAGAGTTCCACACTCCCAAATTCTTAGATCGTCATTTATTTTCAGAATGAGCATATCAGAAACAAGAAGTGCAGAAGGTTTAAGAAGTGAATTAGTTATAGAAAGAGCTGACAGAAGAGATTCAGGAGTGTATCGGTGTCAAGCTTCCAATCCTTACGGAAGATCAGACCACTTCGTCCATTTAGCTGTTCAAGGTAAAAAATATATTTTGAAATGACTAATTGATTATTTCTACCAGCGTAAGGGTGCCTTTCCACCAGAGATGTGCTATGTAGCGGTGCTGCGAGGATGTGAAAGCTGAGCTACGAAATTGTGTGACCGTTTCCATTGATGCTACGCTATGTAGCTGTACAAGTAAGATGTGCTATTAAGATGCGACGCCACAAAGTAGCTGCGCTACAAAGATGCGTAGCTCGAGCTATGCGATGTATCGATAGTAGGAAAGACGAAACATAACGAGTCATAGCACGCAGCCATAGGATCCTTCCATACGAGTATAAAATCTACATCTTAGTTGAATCCGTTTCCACCAGCACTGTGCTATGTAAACCAATGGATATGATTGGTGGACATCAAGCGTATCCGCAGCAACGTAGCATAGCACATCTCCAGTGGAAAAGCAGCCTTAGAGTCGTGTTCCGAGAAGTTCCTGGCTAAATAATAACAGCGGCACAGGTCTATCTTCAAGATTTAAGCCGCGCTTGCCGAGGTTGACCTGTGGATGGGTGACCACTTATCATAGCGAATTTCCTCCATGCCTCGGAAAGCATGTAAAGCCGTTGGTCCCGGCTGTCATTTGTGAGCTTTGACAGTCGTTACTATTAGAAGCTTGAAAATCTGACTACCAGTCTGACGAAGGTATATCGTATTACCCAGTTACTGGGTTGTTGAGGTGAGATAGGTAATACTGGTATTCAGCTACGTCTCCTTCAACTGGAAGTCGACCTCAACCATAGTGGTCAGACTTTGTTTGATGTCACATACATTTGGGTCGAGTAGATATTGCTGTTTGAAGTTTGTGGGTCAGTTGAATATGACTTCGCGACTACGATGTTGGTTCCGTAAATCAAGTTGTTCCGTTTGATGATTTACTCCAAAAAACGACTACATCTTTCTGAAACATATTGGGAAACAGTGTATAAGACGGCACGCAAGGTACAATGGGTACATACACTCTTTAGGCATACTTAACACAATACTAACGTAGCGCAAGCGCCATCTGAATGTCATTTGCAAGCGGCCATTAACAAATGGCGTCCTGTTGGCTACATTAGTATTTTTAGATTGCAAGTGGGATTCGAACCCGCGTTTTCTGGATAGGTACTCCAGACGCCTTAACCAACTAGGCTATTGCAACCCACACCTGCAAGCTGAAATTCTCTATTCCTCGTTTACGCTTTTCGGTAGCGTAGCGCCATCTCTTGGATTAGTGTTTAACTAACTTCCACCCAACACGTTGACATTACAGCCAAATCAATGTTGTATAATGAGATAGCAACTACCATACTTATTAATTATTTTAAACGCATTAACGCATGCGACGCGCATCGTAAAGATGATTTTTTGAGGAAAGAAAAATTTTTAGATTGCAAGTGGGATTCGAACCCGCGTCTTCTGGATAGGTACTCCAGACGCCTTAACCAACTAGGCTATTGCAACCCACACCTGCAAGCTGAAATTCTCTATTCCTCGTTTACGCTTTTCGGTAGCGTAGCGCCATCTCTTGGATTAGTGTTTAAAATAAATTTTTCTTTCCTCAAAAAATCATCTTTACGATGCGCGTCGCATGCGTTAATGGGTTTAAAATAATTAATACATTAGTATTGTGTTAAATTTGCCTTAAGTGTGTGATTTCCCATCATACCTTGCGTCCCCGTCTTTTACTGTGTTCCCGTAACTTGACTGTCCTGTTAGTCTAGCGGTTAGTGACCCTGACTGCTATGCCGGAGGTCGTGGGTTCGATTCCTACCCAGGACAAATGTTTGTGTGATGAGCACGATCATTTGTTCTGTGTCTGGGTGTAATTTATGTATAATATGTATGTATTTAGAAATACAAAGGAATGTTTATCAGTTGTCTAGTACCCATAACACAAGCTCTGCTTAGCTTGGGGCTAGATGGCGTTGTGTGATAATCGTGGAATATTATAAAAAAAAAAAACTAGTTGATTTTTGACATTACCGACAAGAAGTCTTTCTACATTAGTTGTTAGCCATTACATTTAAGGATTATCTTTCCCTTTTTAGAACCTCCAGAACCTCCTGCAAACTTCAGGGTCATAGAAACGACATCACGGACCGTTCGTCTACAATGGAGGAGACCTTACGATGGTAACTCCCCAGTCTTGGGCTACGTGGTGCAGTACCGTAAACATGACTCCAGCAGTTCAGATTCTTGGAGAGACGCTGATACTCATAATGTGTCGGTTTCTGCGCATGGCCCGGACACGTATGCTGAGTAAGTTTTTTTTTTGTGTAACATTTAATGTGTAGTTTTTTTCCTTAAAAGAGCATAATCTTACAAAAAAATCTTTACATATTTCAAGGAAGGTATTACTGAAATTATAATCCGCTTTGATTACTGAAATTAAAACCCGCTTTGAATGATAAAATATTAAAATTTTCTTCTTCGTTACTTCATCATAAAGATAACATCATACTTATGTAACAAAATACCAAAATTTTGTTACATAATTAGGATGTTATCTTTATGATGAAGTAACAGTTTTAAAAATCAAATGTGTAATTCAACAAGCAAATGTTTTATGTACTTCTATTTCAATTTCCTTGCAATACTAAATAAACACATACTTGCAATACCAAAACATTTATTTATTTATAAATATTAATTGCATTACTTACACTGTCAAATAGAAGACTTTTACAATCACGCAATCGATTAGAAGTTGCCGACAAAACGAATAAGATTAGGTATAATTGAAAGAATATTATGAATAGCATCCAATACCTTATTACTAACTTAAAAACGACTTAAGATTACTTTTTTTCGGGAATAGGACAGAGACTGCGACAATAACAGGATTAGAGCCAGCCACAGCGTACTTAGTGCGAGCTCGGACGGTGACAGCCCAATTTGCGTCAGCCCACACTAGGGCTTTGCTGGCGCTTACTTTACATGAACCACCTTCGAGGGCTCCCATCAGTTTGAGGGCATCGGCTCCCAGGTCTTCGACTATTGAACTGGCTTGGCAGGTATGGAGATATAAATCATTAAATTAAGTTTCTATTAAAAATCATCTTGTGTGTTTTCTCCATAGGACCCATCTTATGTTCCACTAAATTTAAATTTCTTGTACATACAGGTTTTTCTCATAATCGGGTATTAGAGTTCAGTTTCTGGCTGCTACTGATTCATTTGGGTCATTTCACGCAGGCTCAATCCTTTACTAATTTCGGTGGGATGGCAATTTTGGTGGCTGTCTTATTTTCAAAACAACTACATTTGTTTATTTCATACTAAGAATACTAATGTGTTCCAGAATAAAACAAGTTTATTTTTTCATCCAAAAACCTACAAATAAAAAAATACACCGAAATTAGTAAAGGATTGAGCCTGCGTGAAATGACCCATTTCTGATAGATAAGGCAAATATTAATCATACCTATGAGTTTTAAATCAGCAGTCACCATTAAAACTGATGTTATTCTACAATCGTGGAGACATATAATACAAACTGTTGCGCACACTGCGGCTTCACTCCCACCCCTCGCTCCATTTGGCCTGTAACCGTCTTTAGGGACGTATTTATCTCTGTGCCATAATTCACCAAAATCAGTTAAGCTATTTTGACATGAAATCGGAAAATACATTCAAAACATAAACATTTTCATCTACACCTTTGTGTGGTCTACAAAAAGTAGAACAGGAACCGACAGTAGCTAAACTCATCCCTGATTTTGTTCTGAATTTAGACACGCTAAGATTTTTATTTGATAACCGTTGCATTCCCACTTCTAGCATAGGCCTCTTTCATAATATATCTTTCCAAATATTCTTTTCGAGCGCCACCTCAAACCACCCATCACACTAATAAAATTGATAAGTGAACATAATTTTTCTCTAGTCACCCCCATCATCATCCTGGAACGGAGAGCTCCTGGGCTACACAGTGTGGTGGTGGCCCTCAGCTGATGGTACGCTATCAGGAGGAGCAAGTGTAGGCATGGAGTTCGCGACCGTAAGGGGACAGATTACCAAGTACATTATCGAAGGTCTGGAACATTATACACGGTGAGAAAGTGATGCAATTTGGGAAGAATTGGATGTTTGTTCTTTGGGTACTAAATAGTGTTTTTGTTTGCAGATATTCTGTAAGTGTTAGAGCTTTTAACAGTGCGGGTGCAGGCCCTGCTACTGCCCCTGTTAATACTTTGACACAAGAAAGTGGTAAGTATATTTCTGATAGGTACTCTCTATACAAGATCAAATAAAACAAGATGGTAAAATCGCACATACATGTTACTGTAAAAGTCTTATCTTCTAAAGTGTTTCAACTGACTCTGAAAGAGTATTTTAATATTGGGTGAAATTCAAAAATATTGATGCCGATGTATAAAATAAATTGAGCATTTTAAAACATAATTGCACTGAAATTCTTTTGGTTTTTGTCCTATGTAACGTTTTTAGACATTGAAGCCCATCACGTATGTAAAATTTTGCTGGCTAATTTAATTTGATCTTTACCACATTATTAGTCAACAAAAATAAGTAGTAAGTTAACAATAACCATCTTCAACAGTGCCATCAGAGGGTCCCCGCGCCGTCAGATGCCGCGCGGTATCACCACAGAGTATAAAAGTGGAATGGTCCCCGCCCCCCGCGCACGCGCATCACGGCGCTTTACTTGGTTACAAATTGCTTTACAGACCGGATCATAGTGAGTAAATATCGACAATGTTCGATTCAATTAGTACGCTGTAACGCCCCATAATCAAATTTTATTTTAAATCCAAGCTGAGTGATGGCAGTTGTTTGTCGGCAGCGACTGAGTGGTTGGAGTGGGAGGTGCGGGGAAACGGAGGGTCCATTGTAGGAGCGGGCGCGGAAGTGAAGCGGGTAGCGGGCGTTGAAACGCTTCTGCTCGCGTTGAGGCCTCATACTAACTACACTGTTCAGGCGTTAGCGTATACTGCTGCGGGTGATGGCGTGCCCGCTCATCCTATACATTGTACCACTCAACAAGATGGTGAGTCTTTGTAGTACTTTTGAATTTTCCCCATTGTATGTGATCTTGAATTTACTCGGCTATCCATACATCTTTAATAGTTTTAAGTTTGTAAAGAAAACGTAGCCGACGTAGCGGCGTAGCAGCTACGCCGTAGCAGATACGCCGTAGCAGCTACGCCGTAGTGGCTACGCCGTAGCAAAAATACTTTTTTTTTTCTCTTAGTTCCTGGTTCACCAGCGGCAGTGAAGGTAGTGGCGACATCAGTCACGTCTTTAGCAGTCAGCTGGTTGCCACCAAGTCGGCCTAATGGGCCCCTTTTATACTACACCGTTTTTTATCGAGAACTTGGCAGGTATGTGTTATTAATTACAGTATGAAGGGTTAAACGAATGATACTTTACCGAAGAGGTAGCATCATGAAAATTATACATTTTATCAAGTTACGTAACATACGGAGATTCAGATTTTAGTCTAGTTATTTCTTTACATGACATTATCCTTTCTAAGGGCGCGTTACGATAAGGCAAGTTTTGCACACAACTATAACGACATATTTGTATACAAGTTGCTTGAATTGAAAACATGCTTTCCAGAATGTGATAATTGCATGCAGGTTTTATTTATGCACAAATGGCGATATTCCCAAATGACTAGATTATAAATGGTTGTCGTCACTTCACGTTCACGTCACTTGAAACAAAATGTACAAGTTCAAATTGCCTACTTAAAACTTGTATGCAGGTTTTTTCAAGTAGCATGCAATTTGTAACTTGTACAATGAAAACGCGCCTTAGATAATATATCTTTTGATTAACCCAGGGGTTCCCAAACTTTTTTAGTTCCAAATTTTTTCGCAACGCCTTATCTAGTTGATACCAGGTGAATAATAAAACAATAATACCTGGTTCCGAACTCCATGACATCAGAGTACGTGAATCTGGGTTTGTAGCTACAAAAGAGATCAATGAGACGATCCTCTACTTTCTGGTGGATATTTTATACATATAGAATCTTGGTTTCACGCAATACTATCAATCCGGAGAATGGTCGATCCTCGCGTCCCACGACGCCTCTCTGTATTATCTACGACGGATCAGGGCGTCGTGACGTACAGTTTGGGAAGACCTGGATTAACCAGATATTTTGCATTAAAAATAATTCTTGGGTATTTCTATAGGGACCGACCACCAATAACCACAACAGTACAAGTGGAGGAAGGCGACCCATTTGTTGGTCTGGGAGGATCCACAGAGTTGAGGTCTTTGTCTGAAGGAGCCACTTATGAAGCATGGGTCGCCGCTCATTCTGTGGCTGGTGAAGGAGAACCTTCGCCACCTCAACCTGCTACGACTACTTCAAGAGGTATGTGGGCTAATAAAAGTTTTTTTTTTTAATATTATCTAAGGTTATGCTAAAAAAAAATAAAAAATATATCAGTTTACAGTACCAAAGAATTGATTCAGGCAAGATTCATAATTATTTCCTAATGCTCGAAATTAATATTATATCTCAATCAAAATTTCGACCCGTTTTCTTTTATGGCTGTTTCTGCTTATCAAATGCTCGTGGTCGTTGATTAGATACAATTATTAATGATCGAGATAATGATTGCAAGTGAGATATATGTATTATTAATTTTCAGCATTAAGAGCATCCCTCTTGAATTAAATACAAAGTAATCCCTACCAGTTATAGTTCAGTCAAGCTTTTGATCACTTATTAGTGGGCCTAATTTGCTATAGATTACTATTCGCTTTTGCTGCTAATTATGTCTAGTTCGATTCCCGCACGGAAATATATGATTTACAGATAGTTGTTCCAATTTTGTCTGTTTTATTTGTGAAATTAAATGTGGGTAAAAGCATCCACGATATAGGAGATAAATGACAAAATAATAATAAAAAAAACGTGTGGCACTCGGGGACTGCCGCGGTAAAGCTATTGCATAGCATTTTTTGTCAACTTGTCGTTAGCCACGTCAATCAAGTGAAACGTCAAAAAACAAGCCACACCTCCTTGCCCGTCGGAGTGGGGAGCGTGAGGTTTTTTCGTTACGGAATTTCTGGATTCGGTCCCCGCGCTCAAGACCCGCGATAGAAGCTATGCAATAGCTTAAAAACTTACCTTAATATTTACCTATATTCTTATATATAGACTTACCTATATATTTCTTCACAATCAGCAAGAGCTCGACTCCTTTCGTTCGGCGTATGGGCTCGGGTACAATGCGGTCACTCACTGCGCCTTGCGTGTGCGTGGCGCGGGGAGCCGGCGCCGCGCGCTCGCTGGCTGCGTGGCGACCGTCCCGTCACACATGATCCGCGCACGCATCTCACGCCGCATGGACATCTGGCTATACATGGTAACATAAACGAAAATCATCAACATCTGCCTAGACTTTTCCCAACTATATTGGGGTCGGCTTCCAGTCGAACCGGATGCAGCTGAATATCAGTATTTTACATGGAGCGACTGCCTGTCGGACCTCCACAACCGAGGAACTGGGTAATGCGATACCCCATGGTAAGACTGGTTGTCAGATTTTTAAAGCTTCTAACTAATAGTAACGACTGTCAAAGATCTACAAATGACATTCGAGACCAATATAGCTTTACGTGCTTTCCGAGGCATGGAGGAAACTCGCTATGACAGATGGTCACCTATCCACAGACCAACCTCGGCAAGCACGGCTTAACCCGGAAGACCGGTTTGTGTGGCTGTAATTATTTAGCCAGGAGCTCCTCTGGTAACATAAACGAAAATGTTATTGTCAAGGGATTAAAAGATTCGGCCTCGACTCAGCTCTGCTCTAATAGCTGCGCAGGCGTTCTCATTGTAGGAACGAGATGGCGCTAGACGACTTGTATAGCTCTGTCTCTATCCCGCAGTGGAACTACTTTAGCTTTAAGAAGTCTATGTAGGCCCCCTGGAGTGCTTATCCGGAAGTTCGAGTTCTGCTCGCATTAGAGTTTTTCTTTACTTTACCTATTTATATACACCGTGACTTTTTAGTCGTCTTACAAAAGTGGTCCACTTAACGTATCTGATCTAAAATATCTCTAGGCGAGGTTTTTTTTTAAATCGTTAATAATAACTTTTATTATGAGTAAATAGGTACATTAGAAATATGAAACACCCTGTTAAAATGTTTACAACAAGCTGTAGAGTATATCTACCCAGCACAATAGTCTGGCAGATCATTCCATCTCCATTTTCTATGAGGCAAGGGTGTTTCTAACTACGCCTTGCATCATAATAACGAATTAAAATTTTATTTAAAAAATTTTAAATCTATTAAATACCTTTTTTTTATTATAAACGTGTTCTAGTCATTGGATACATCAACTGGGCTGCCGTTGTAAAACGCTGACGCTAGTTCCGATGAGTATAGGTTGCAGTGCGGGGTCAGGCAGGGTGGTTTGACTTCTCCGATATTGTTTAATTTGTACATAGACGGACTTATCTGTGAGCTCAGCAGCTTACATGCCGGTTGTTACGTGGATGGGGTAGCCTTCAACAACATCAGCTACGCTGATGATATGGCACTGTTAAGCCCATCAGTCTCTGGCTTGAGAAAGCTGCTAGATGTTTGTGAGAGGTATGTTGAGGGGCACGGTTTGAGATACAATGCCAAAAAGAGCGAGGTTCTTATTTTTGGAGCAAAACCCTCTGATAGCTTTCCTCCTATTAAGCTTTCAGGTAGTATCTTGAATCGTGTCCATCAATTTAAATATCTCGGTCATGTTGTTACTGCGGGCATCAAAGATGATCTCGATGTAGAAAGGGAGCGAAGAGCATTGGCGGTTCGATGCAACATGCTTGTCCGGAGGTTTGCTCGTTGTACGTGTGAAGTGAAGGTGACACTTTTTAAAGCCTATTGTCAGACATTTTACACGAGCAGCCTCTGGACGGACTGTACGCAGAAAGCCATCAATGCTCTTCGAGTTCAATACAATAATGCGTTCAGGATGTTGTGGGGGCTGCCACGCTTCTGCAGTGCATCTGGAATGTTCGCGGATGCGCACACTGATGACTTCGCAGCTATCAGACGTAAGCGTGCCGCGTCGCTACTGCAGAGGGTCCGGGGCAGCTCAAACAGTCTCCTGAATGTCATTGCGGGGAAATTTGATTGCCCGATTATTAATTTTTTATCAAAATTACATGTTTACTAACATAGTTTTATAAGGTACATTTTATTATTAACAATTTATGGATGTGTTACGTCTGAAATAAAATGCATATTATTATTATTATTATAAAACGACTAAAAAGTCACGGTGTATAGTTCTGTCTCTTTCCCACAGTGGAACTACTCTTTGTAGGCTTCCTAGAGTGCTTATCCGGAAGTTCGAGTTCTGCTCGCAATTTAGTTTCTCTTTAATTTTCCTATTATTTTATTTTTTTTACTTTATGTTAACATATTTACCTTACCGAACACATACTCTTTTAGATTCACTTGGTTCCAAGCTTCGCGGCGTTCATTATGTATTTCAATTTGAAATTATGGGTACACTTGGCTAAACATTAGAAACTTTTATTCGGCAAAGCCAACCAGACTTTTTTGGTTCTTACGTACACAATCGAGAACGTACAGTCAACGAAACAGTTAGATATGCAGGTGCAATTTTCAAAACGGTCTTCTATATTCATGCCATATGCTGTACGTATGCATTTTTTGGCGGTATGCTACTAGCAGCTAAATAATTTAGTATGCAGACATATTCAAACATTAGCTGTTCGTAGATTTGAAGTAATACTCTAACCGTTTCTAAACAGAAGTGGACGCATCAACAAGCGGTAACTACACATGTTCAGCACGCAACACATTTGGCTCGGAAGAAGTAACATATCGCGTGGAATGCGCAGCGCCACCAGCCGCTCCCGCTCTTAGCTTGGAGCACGCTGCGCACACTGATGCAAGACTGACGTGGCGGACTACACACCACCCTGCTGCTCCACCACACGGTAAGTGAAGACATTAGTGTAACCAACCCTAATCTGTCAAATTTCATTTTTTTTTACTATCACACAACGCCATCTAGTCTCAAGCTAAGTAGAGCTTGTGTAATGGATACTAGATAACTGATAAACATACTTATAAATCTATACATATAATAAATTTGTAGAAAAGTGGTGTCTGTACAATGGAAATATACAAAAAAAAAGTAGCAGGGGTTGTTATTTTATCGATGCCGAACCCGAAACTGTAATTAAATTTTTTTTTGTCTGTTTGTCTGTTTGTCGGTTTGTCTGTTTGTCTGTTTGTCTGTTTGTCTGTGTGTTTGTGCACGCTAATCTTCGGAACTACTGGACGGATTTGAATGATTTTTTTTTTGTTGTATAGGTATTAAGTTCGATTAACATATAGGCTATAATTTATCTTGGAAACTTGAACACCTGATGCAGAACTGCAACAGACCTGCTAAACTATAAGAGATACAAAAATGATGCCATAGCAAAAATTGTTCCACGTGATGAGCATTTTCTGTTGAGAGAATAAAATTGAAGATACTGGACACCTGATGTGGAACTTCAAGAGCCCAGCTACACTATAACATATACAGGAATGACGTCTTAGCAAGAGTTGTTCAGCCTGATGAGCACCTTCTGTTGATGTTTAAAAATTGAAGATCTGGAACACCTGATGTGGAACTTCAAGAGCCCAGCTATACTATAATATATACAGGAATGACGTCTTAGCAAGAGTTGTTCAACCTGATGAGCACCTTCTATTGATGTATAAAAATTGAAGATCTGGAACACCTGATGTGGAACTCCAAGAGCCCAGCTACACTATATCATATAAGGGAATGACGTCTTAGCTAGAGTTATTCAGCCTGATGAGTACTCTCTGTCATCGTATAAAAATTGAAGATCTGGAACACCTGATGCGGAACTCTAAGAGCCCAACTACACTATAATATATACAAGAATGACGTCTTAGCAAGAGTTGTTTAGTCTGATGGGCATTTCCTGTTGTCTTATAAAAATGAAAGATCTGGAACGTCTGGAATCGTCTCGCGCATCCCGTTGTTTTCCCCTCCCCAGGCTCCTAGAATTCGACATCAGACGTTTCAGATTTTCGATTTTGACGACCCCGACTGCTGGCATAAGCAACAGGATCCGCGTACGAAGTCGCGGGCAGAAGCTAGTACATAAATATTATAGATAAATTACACTCGGACTCAAAACAAATGATTGTGCTCATTACACAAACATTTGTCCTGGGTGGGAATCGAACCCACGACCTCCGGCATAGCAGTCAGGGTCACTAAACACTAGACCAACGGGCCTGCCCGGTAAGTCAAATTCCAATAAGGAGTTTCACTGCGAGTTTTAGCCGTTATTGGCGCTACAAGCGCATAACGTAAACAACGTCAAGTCTTCCAAACAAACGAGTCATTTCAAACGCGTCTGTCAAAATAGGCGGTATTGAGGTTTTCGTTGATGACATCATGCGCTGGTAGCGCTATCTGAGCCGAGCTTTGCGTGTAACCTCCCATTGAAGATGAAACTGATTATTTTGTGATGAGAAATTTACAGATTAGGGTAGGTTGACGTGCTGGCATATACCTGACAGTACACGATGCAAATAATAATATGTAGTATAGAAATCACTTATAGTTGCGACAGTTGGTTAAAAAGTGTCATGAAGTGCACGCTAGCACTCTTAGTTTAGGCTACACGGCGCTGGGCAGGCTTCCGTTCACGGACTAGACCCCTCTGCTCAACTAAATGGTATATGTAAACAATGGAAAAGGTGTAAATGTCACATTTACCGTGTGGAATAGGTGACGCCGCCGACTTTGCCGCCGACTTTGCCGCTTGTAGAGCCTCGAGAAATATGAACCATTGCATTAAGTTTTCGATCCTCAGTGGTGCAACCCTATTGGTTAATATTTCTCCGTCTCTCCAAAAAAATGTTTTATTTTTTATGAACTAGCTTAGTATTCACTTCGGTAACGTGCGCCGTGTTACCTTTTCGTTGAAACTACTTACTTTTGATTTATCCTGGCAAGAATTTTCCAATTCAAGTCAGAACTTGACCTAAAAATAAACGCTAGGTATGGTAATCGCTTAAGTGCCGATTTCTATTAATTTCTCGTTAAAGAATAGTCTGGGCACCTTGGCAACCGAATCTCCTTTTTAAATTATTCAGCGTTTGCATTTCAAAGGAAATACTAGTAATCTAGCGGATTTTCTCGGATCGTCCAGCCTACATCGATAATCTTATTTGAAATAGGTTTACTGAGGGCCGTTGCTTGCCCGAATCTCATTATCTACATACCCAAGGTTTTATAGGACGTGAATAATTTAGATTTTTATTCAAATTCGAAGACAATAGTCTTCCTTAAAGTTTGAACAGTCAAATTATACTGATATTAGTATTCATTTCGTTCAAAGAATACCTACGTGTTTAAGAATAACCGAGGCTCATTAATTATATTTTCACTCACTCTTTTATCACTAAAATAGCAATCAAATAAGAAAGAACTTATAAAAACAGTGACAAAAGTTTTTTGTATTCATACATGATTCGGATTAGCGAATATTGGATACAATTTTTAAAGTTTGTAACTTTGTGATACTAAAACAATTTAGTAGAGTACTGTGGCGGAAAACAAAGGTATTATAAATTTTTCACCTCACCCGCTCGGAAAGATTCTATTTCTCATTCAAAATCTGAGCGCAAAACTCCATTTTGTGCTCTAGAGCACAAAGTGTTGTTTAAAATTCGAACACGTCTTGTATTCAATTGTTTTCTACTTTTCTACACTGGCAGGCGAGCCGCCCCCACTACATTTCCTCGCTGTGTGAGGTGAAAAGTTGTGTGTTGCACTCGGCAGCAAAGTTTTTCCGCGTCTCGTACCTTTGAAAACTTCGCATCGCTCAGGATTCTATATTTGAACCGCTCGTTTCTCTCGCGGTTCAATCTTAGAATCCTTCGCTCGCTCAGTTTTCAATTCAAGTACTCGCGCCAAAAATCAACTTTGCAGCCTTGCATAACAAATAACTATTTCACCTCACTCGCTCGGAAAGATTCTATTTCTCATTCAAAAACTGAGCGCAAAACTCCATTTTGTGCTCTAGAGCACAAAGTGTTGTTCAAAATTCGAACACGTCTTGTATTCAATTGTTTTCGACACTGACAGGCGAGCCGGCCCCACTACATTTTCTCGCTGTGTGAGGTGAAAAGTTGTGTGCACTCGGCAGCAAAGTTTTTCTACGTCTCGTACCTTTGAAAACTTCGCATCGCTCAGGATTCTATATTTGAACCGCTCGTTTCTCTCGCGGTTCAATCTTAGATTCCTTCGCTCTCTCAGTTTTCAATTCAAGTACTCGCGCCAAAAACCAACTTTGCAGCCTTGCATAACAAATAACTATTGTCATTATTATGGAAGGTTTTGTTCAAATAAATTGTTTTTCACTTTTTAATGTTATGCCGCATGGCAAATAAAGTAACGACTGACTTTGACTTTCAAAATACATTGTTTTCTTGTTATAAAATGTGTACCCAACCTCATTACGTATTTTCGAAGTTAACGACATCAATTTTGTTTGCTATCAAAAAATAATAATTTAAATAAACTGTCTGACTTTTCCCTTTGAAGTTCAAGGCGATTATAAATAAATATGAGGCTTTTCACCTTCATAAATATAACGCCAAACATTACAGATAAACTTTTCTTAAACCACTCTTCGTTCACCTTGAATGATAAATAACCAATCTTAAATCCAATACCTATCAATTACAGTTTGTGACCGTAAATATTGAATGTCAAATTTTAGAAAAAAATATAGAAGATTTCGTATTTTCTTTGACGTGTGAGGTAGTGAGGTAGGATTAGTGACAGAAACGCTGATCTTGACATCTTTATCACTCCTACAATATAACCTCTTTCTCATGATTGTAAGCTACATACTGCAAAGGTCTACTCGTGTCAGATTCAGTAAAACGGCTGGTCCGACAATAATTTACTAGAAAGAATCAAAATTAATTTCTGCACCGATCAGCTATAAAATTGCACTGACCACTGTGCTACATATTCTGCGAAACACTTGATCGTAACGCACATATTCAGCATTTTTTTGGGTTGTAGTTTCATCAAATGTGTTCTCCGCCCTGAGAGGAGCGGCAAGAACTGTCAGAATGGCGAAAAGCCAACCCTGTTTCTTCAATTGCCCTTTGCGTTCCAAGGCCAAAGGTAAGTCAGTACAAGGACCTTGGCAAGATATATACCGAAATCTTTTTCAAACAGGATTTTCAATCTGGTGGGTTCGAGTCCGGGACGATACGGGCGATGGCTTGGAGCCAATCAGCACTCGTTCTGAAGAAGAACGGAGGATAGAGACGGGAGGAGAGGCAACTAGTGTTGTCCTTAGAGCTCTGTCGTGTGGAGCTACGTACTCTGTGAGAGCTGTGGCGCATTCAAGAGCGGGGTCATCACCTCCTTCCGTGCCGCTGATGGTGAAGACGAAACCACCAGGTAAGGTATTATAATTGGTAGTCTTTATAATATTTAGGTTGATAATGAAATAAATTATATTCATTTGAATAAAATTCAAATATTTAGCTGAAATAATTAACCCTTTTTTTGTATAACATTTTTGTTGTCATTGATGCTGTGTTTTTTGTTCGTGTTTTCTAATGAGTAGAGATTTTAACAATTTTTCCTTAACATTTAAATTTTTGCCACAATCTAGTTTTGTTATTGTGCTCAGATTTGTTTAAATAGGCAAACAGAGTATAATATATTTTCAACGAAACTCAACTGGGTTTTACTTTGTGAGCTCGCTCTATCTCAAGTCTCATCTTTGCTACTGGAATAGGTTAGGTTGAGGTCAAGAGAACACCATTTCAAAAAGAATTTAAAATAAATAAATATGCCTAATATTATCAAATATTAATCCATTATGTTTCTGAATTTTCTGCCATCGTTACAGTTGATAGAACATCAGTTCAGGCCATTTCGTACAATTAATGTAAAGCTAAAGGTCGAAGCAATCAATATTGAAAATTAAATTAATTATGCATTAATGTGATTCTGTCTTCACAAACATTTTCTTAATAATATTTGAAAGGGGAGAAGTTCCTGTTTGCGGAGATCGTGCACCACTCAGACCATTTATTTTATGCAGATTGAAAATAACTGGGTTACTTGAATTTGCATAATTGAAAATATTGAAAAATACTCAAGATTTTAATTGAATCTTTTAAAAAGGAAATACCACAGCAAATTCTTTAGTTTTTAGGAACACAGGCGCAGAAATTGAGAATGAAATACTGAAAATCAATGTTCTGTGGGCGGAACAAACAGTGTTATCATTCATTTTTTTTTAATAGCCTAGTTTGTGTCCTACTGCTGGGCTTCCCCTTTTTCCTTCCAAACCTCTCTATTTTGGGCTTTTTCTGACCACGTCTGCCCCGCGAACATGATCAGATCGTCACACCATCTTCGCCGCGGTCGACCTCGATGACGATGTCCTCCCTCAGGCGTCCAGTGAGTGACGATCCTTGCCCACGGCGCAGCTATTATCTTTTTTTTTCTTTTCCATACCTACTTCTTTACTACTCACGATAAAGGCGAACACATCTGTGACCTGCATTTGTCAACTTTCACTTGAAATTACGTAAAGATAAATATCATCATTTATTTATATTGCACAATAGTTATTACCTTGTAAATAATTAAAATATTATAGTAGTAAAATGATTAATGTTTAAAAAGAGTGCGTGACGTCATAATTTTGTGCCATCATAGCGTCACCCTTATACTGGGGCCACACTAATGGTGAATGCCGTTAATTATCGCGATAATGGACGTTTATACGAACATTTAGAGACTATTATCGCGAAAATCAATGGGAAATTGCGTTTGTGTGGCCTTTGCTTCACAAAACCATACCATGACAACCAAATACGACACACATTTTCAGTCACCAACGGCAGTTTCAGATTCTCTCTTATGGAATAAACAGCGCAATACCTAAGTTTCACAGAAGTTATCGTCGCAAGGTTTCACAGATCGAGTCAAAGAGCCACTGATTGGCGTAATACTACTTGTAGTTGAACTTAAAGTTTCGCGCTCATGGAATAAAGCTAAATCTTAAAGCAGGTGCCTGAAGTTTGTAGCAGTTTTTAGAAAAATCTTAAGTTACCTGGGATAGTTTTAAAACTTTAAAGCGTAGGTAGTTAGACTGAGAAGTTGCACTAATGTGTGGTGTTATTACAAGACCAACATACTCGTATTTAATGTCTCTTATGATGTTAACAATCCATTAATACTGAGAGCATTAAGGTGATTGCTTCGATGTAGCCCGCGAAATTCAATTTTTTTTACGTTTTTTGCAATTTGCAGGCCAGTGACATGTTGTAACTTTATAAATATATGTGTTGCGGTAATAACAAGTATAATTTTAAATATAAAAATTATCAAAAAATTCGCTCCATCAGCTCTCACATAGAAAAGGTGCATCGTAGTTAGATTTCGGAGATTTTAACATGATGCACCTTTTCTATGTGAGAGCTGATGGAGCGAGTTTTTTGATAATTTTTATATTTAAAATTATACTTGTTATTACCGCAACTCATATATTTATAAAGCTACAACATGTCACTGGCCTGCAAATTGCAAAAAACGTAAAAAAATTTGAATTTCGCGGGCTGGTTGGAGCATCCCCCTTAATTAAGTCTTGAACAGGCAAAATATTCCACAACTATCACACAACGCCATCTAGTCCCAAGCTAAGCAAAGCTTCTGTTATGGGTACTAGACAACTGATAAACATACTTATATATATTTCTAAATACATACATATTATAGATAAATTACACCCAGACACAGAACAAATGATCGTGCTCATCACACAAACATTTGTCCTGGGTGGGAATCGAACCCACGACCTCCGGCATAGCAGTCAGGGTCACTAACCACTAGACCAACAGGCCAGTCAAAATTAGTCATTAATCCGTATAGTTTTTCCTTATTATCTTTATTTCTTAATTTTTATACAAATAACCAAAATTGACGACGATACGACGCTTTTTTCAAATACGCAATACGTTACTTCTAAGTATAATTTTTACACAGTTCTGACGCCGAGAGCCGTACTCTCCAGTTTTGATGCGTTTTATCTATGTCAATATTCATTTAAAAATCTAAAAATTAGTGTCCATTCTTTTTCATTACTATTACTAACTAGCTGTGCCCGCGACTTCGTCCGCATGGATGTCGGAACTTGAACAATGTATTTTAAAATTGACAAAGTTTCATACAAACTTTCATCCCCTATTTTATCCCCTTGGGGGTAGAATTGATCAAAATCCTTTCTTAGCGGATGCCTACGTCATCTGCATGCCAGTTTTCGGCCCGATCCGTCCAGTGGTTTGGGCTGTGCGTTGATAGATCACTATGTCTGTCAGTTAACTTTAAGTTATTATATATTTAGATATAAATACAAACTAAACAGATTTGCAATTTATTGATGCTTTCGTCGTGCCTATTCCTACATTGCACAAAATGTTATAAGTTTTCTCACCAGGAAATCCTGAGTAGCAGTCCGGAGTCTGAATAAGTGACGACAATAGGGGCACTTCCTAATAAACGGGGCTTTATGATAAGTAGCGAAATGTGGGTGTACTGTCTGGTCCCTCTACTCAAACCCTTCAATGATAACAGGTGTCATGTACGCATGCTAGGAATACTAATGAATAAGGGGTTCTAATTTCCTCCCGTCACCTTCCCTAAATAAATGTTTTGCAAAAAACAAGTATTTCTCATTTATACCCCGGAAATGTTTTACGTTGTAATGAAACTAGTTGTGACGATCCCTCGGGGAACACTCTGGAAATTGAGTTGGAAATGTCAGGAAATGTAAAAACTTATGTAGCGCGAATCGCTCACTATACTATGTAGATTCATTTCAAATAACAGTTTAAACTGGCTTTCGATATGTAAGTCCAGCTTTTTCCCTTGATTTCGCCTTTGCGTTAAAACCGGTACTCAAATGAGGTGTGAATATAAGCCCCAGTAGCAATGGATCCCTTTTAAACGATCCTGGAAATATGCATGCTTTGTGTGTAAAAGCCCTTAGGATTACTAATGATCGAACAAAACAAATGAAATGAAAAACAGACAACTATTTACGTTCCATGTTTTGATTTCCGGTTGCGGATCCAAAACAGGGTTGTTTTGCTTACTTACATGTCCATTTGATTTCCAAAAATAAGGTCAGTAAAGTCATCTGCAACCTAGCTGATCCGTTTAAATTATGCTGAAAGCAATTTTACAGTTGTTGCCAAAAATTCAAAGGGTTGCCATGAAAGTTACGCTTTAATACTGTTAACACGTGTAGTGTATTAGAAATGTAGAATATCAAACGTTTCGCTCTTAAAATTAATCAATTTACGTGAACTAATCCAATAAGGTTGGATTTCTGCTTTCTACATCTTTCACCTAATGATCTAAACATAAAAAAGCGAAACGATTGTTACCTATCAACTGTTAATTCCTCACTTATTTTGTTTTTAAATTATTTTAATCTCACTAATCATTGAGGTTTGTGCCATAACTACTACATAATTAATAGCAGAATCAAACTCCCAGGAAAAGAATAATCCGTAAATATAAAAAAAACCTGTAATATAGGTACAGTAAAAATGGGACATTTAACTTTTTTGTTATTTCACCAGTCCTAGTATGGGAAGGAGGGGGGGAAGACCGATTAGAAGAGGGTGCAGAAGCTGCAGTCTGGAGCAACAGCAGCGCTCTTGCGTTAGACGCAAGAAGAGCTGTGCGCTGCGGAGCCAGGCTGGTGCGGCTGCAGTGGCGAAGAGCTGACGCTGCCGGGGCTGCGGCCTGGAGGGACGCTGACCTTACGTCACTGCATCATCATCGTGAGGTGAGTGCCTTTATAATATGCTAGAAAAATGGACAAACGCTGCATTGCTCTTGCGTTAGACGCAAGAAGAGCTGTGCGCTGCGGAGCCAGGCTGGTGCGGCTGCAGTGGCGAAGAGTTAACGCTGCCGGGCTGCAGCTTAGAGAAACATTGACGTTACTTCACTGCATCATCACCAAGAGGTAAGTACTTTTATAACATGCTATAAAACGTTCAGAGACTGCAGTGATCTTGCGTTAGACGCAAGAAGAGCTGTGCGCTGCGGGCCAGGCTGGTGCGGCTGCAGCCTGGAGACACGCTGCTGACCTTACTTTATTACATTATCATCGTGAAGTGAGCACCTTTGGGTTTACAGGCTAAAGGAACACCGAGCTTACTTTACTGAATAATCACCAACAACAAAGACAAGAAGAATGTTCAAAGGCTGACATGCAAAGATTAAGCGTTCGGAACAGGAATAGATTCTTGAAATTATCGCACTGTTGTTAGTTACCCCGTATTGTAATTCTTCGAATATTGGTTGCAAACTCCACAACGGTTCAAATCATTCCTGGAAATGTCGCAGGCAATAAACTAAAATTCCTAGAATACAACCCCAGTTGACTTAGGCTCGTTCACACGATTACGTTTGTTCACGAACTGTTATTTTTTTTGACGGTTCTTTGCTCGACAAAAAAACACTTGATCTATTGTCTTAGTTTTGACGAATCGCGAATCGTGAAATAACGCGACGTGAACAACCATCTATTATGACTAATCGGTGTCGTGTGAATGAGCCTTTAGAATTCCTTAACAATATCAGTTTGATTTAAATTATTTTGATCTCAATTGAATATTTACTTTGAAGCAGAGCCACGTTGCTTATTCGATTTACTAATCCGAATTTTCGCATTTCGGTACGTGAAATTAGAAATAACTTACTCGTACATTTACCAAGCCAATTGATTGATTTGGGTTGTCCATTTATTGGCAGATAACATTGATGTAACACAGCATTTGTGTTTGAACCGTAAATATTTTTTTTTTAACAATAATTGAAAATGAGCTTGAACAAAACATTCCTCGCAAAAGATCAGAGATCCACAGTTTACGCCTTTTGTATCTCGAGAAACAAGAGGCAATTGAAACTGAGCAAATTGAGACTCGGCCTTCATACAAAGTAGGTTATGATCCGCCGGGACGGATAAAATACCTTTTTTGTGCAAATATCAACAACTTTATTGTGTGTCGAGGAAATCCTCCTTCAGGTACGCGTTGATTAAGGAGCGAGGGAACAGACGCGGCATTACGACCTATTCACTGGCATTCGTGAGGGAATAAGTTTAGAAAATGGGTGTACCGAGATTAAAGGATGATAACAGCGAGACTGAGATTGGATAAAAAGGAGTTTGCTCACTTTATTTATGCAAACGTGTCCGTTATTAATAAAACTTGGAAAATAACCCTGACATCACTTTATGTAGCCACTTGTGAAAGTTTAATGAAGCTTGCTGCCTTTTAAATTTTCTTTTCCTTGAGATCTTGCTCAGCTTAGCCTTCGCTCTGCTGTAAAGAGAAAATCTTTTCTTAAATTTTATACTTTAAGTGTTTAAAGATGTCGGTATTTTTAGATTCAATAAGCTATTTTATGAATTTTACAAAACCAATAAAAAGGGTTACTGAATAGGGAAACTCGTATTTACGGATAATTTATCGGATATTAAAATATTGATGGATCGGAATTTTAATTATGGAATTTATTAACAACGATTTACTTTCCAGGAGAAGTTTATCCATTTTTTATTTACGTGCTAAAATCATCAAATGAGTCCTCCCACCCGCACCTCAAAGAGCTGTCAGCAATATGACGGAGCCCCCTTAGAGGGCCAAAGCCTGCCGGGGTCGCGGTACTATCGGGTAATCGTACCTCCGGAACGTAACGGGCTATTGAAGGACACCGTGGATTTTAGTCAGTACAAGTCTGACAGTCCTGCCCTGGGTGGAAGCAATCATTCGATGATTTTACCACGTAAAAAAACCCAGGGTAAGAATGTCAGTAGAAGTACCATAACAAACTTTCACAAATGACCAACGGGTTTATTTTTTTTACCTTTATTTAAAAGAGCATTTGAAGAATTTTGTAGGGTAGGTACTATCTCCCTACAAAATTCTTCAAATAGATATATTACGAGTATGTTGTAGATTTATTTCATTCCTTATGTTTATTCTCAAGCTTGTATTCCGCACATAGGTCGTGATCGGTGGGCTGTCAGCCGGCGCATGGTATGCACTGCGCTTGTGGACTGCGACGGAATCCGCGCGACACCAGGCAGTTATTTACGCTGCTACCACCACGCATTCTGGAGGTAACACTGCATTGTTAGCAAGCCATTGTACTTGCATTATTTAAACAATTAAAATAGGAGACAAGGCATTTTACCAACAGTCTGCAGATAAAGTTTTAAATATTTTGTGTTGCGACGACCCCAAGTAGAGTTTCAATCGGGGTAAAATGGTAGTTAAAATTAAAATCGTCAAGCTCTTCGATTTTTCCAACTTTCCAAATGATCCAACTTTGCTATTTACATCATGTGCTTATTACGTAGGGGAGGTGAGCCTAAGACGGGTAGCCCGCCTATATAAAACGGGTACGAGTATGCATTTAAAATTATGCGTCGTTCTTGCTACCGAGAATATGTGCGTGCAGGACGCGTCGCCTCTCCCTCCACCACTGTTCGGTGCAAATAAGGCGTTTTATCGCCACGATTATCCACGAAGACATGAGTGAAGGAGCGGTACTCTACTTGTGGTTGAACTGTAATTTGAACAAAACATCGATTTGGTCGAACATGAAAAACACAGAAAAAACTGTAGTTCACTTATTAAAGCAGAAACACAGGAAAAAAGAAAATCTCCCATTCGCATGTGTACGTTGTATTAACGTAAAAAAAACAGTTTTCCATCTAAAAATACATTTCCATGTCCATTTATCAGAGAAAAAGTTTGCAGTCATTTGTTTGGTTGCAATTTTTTAAACGTGACTAAAAATAATAGCTCAGGCCGTCGTGTAGCGTAACAGGCATTTATTTTAAAAGTTTTTTTTTGCAATATGTTGCAGCCTCTGGTACAAAGCGTACGTATTGAATTGCATAATTTTGAGTGGCCTTCTGTTCAAATTCACAGCATGTTTTTGTTAAATCAGTTTTAACCGATGATATGTACCCTTAGCACGAATTTTCGTGCTAAGGGTAATGTTATTGAAAAATCCAATGTTTCATAAATCATTGGAAATTTTGAAAAAAAAGATGTAATTTAAACCGAATATTAAATTCAGGAAATTTTCATTTTTCTACTTTCATACTTACCTAGAACCGCCACGCTTTAGTTTACAAATTTTTCTTTCAAATTTTATTCCACAAAGAAACTGAAAAAGCTTTTAAGAGCAAATAGGTACTATTAGTACAATAAAATCATCTTTAAAGTAACAATTGTGATAAAAATAGATGTAGAATCAAATCGCTCCAATCTTTTATTTCTACAAAACAGTAAAAAGATCTTTTTACAGCCATAATTTAACTGTTCATAAACAGTTTCATTTTGTGTTTTTATGTGTCTTCCTACACATTTCCTGGAAAAACATTTCAATGGGCATGATTTTCATTTGTACAAGTCACCTTGGGAAGCCACGCAGGTTTCTCAACGAACCCGCCATCTATCACGACTTGTTTACTATTAGCGATCTTTTATGTTATTACCGTCGTAAGTTATGGCCGCAGAGGAAACACAATGCCTTGGAATTGCTTGAAAGTTTCGTCTACCGCGGATATCCGAGTAAGGGTATGAGTAGGTTCTATGTAAAGGTATTTATTATACGGTTCCTTGAAAAAACCATGATTATATCAGTAGGGGGTATAAAGGATTTATCATTTTTTGTAAAGGCAATTTTCTCAAACGGAGGCGAGTCTAATAAGCAGCATGCATAATTGTGGCTGAGCGAAACTATGAAATAAAATGGCAAGATGATCTGGACACCTTTTTGGCTTCAGTACATTAAATTCAGGTGTTTCATACATTGTCAACGGAAAAATCATTCCACTATGTATTAAACACTTGAATTTTTAGTAATCTTTCAGGGTTCATTTCACAGTAAAAGTTGTTTATTACCATAAGTACTTTCATCCCAAGATTGTTAATGTTTTGCAAATAACCCTGCACGTGTTGGGCATGTTCTTGCACGTATAGAACATAAAATCCAGGTCGACTCTCAATTAATATTGTGTGAAACTCTTGGTGGGGACCAAGAGTTACACATAATACTAATTATCTGGTAGTAAACATGGCACCCCAAGTTTATGATTTAGTCTACTATATTATTATGAAAGTCTCTTGGAGAATGCGTCTTCCATATGTCTTGAATAATTAATTCTGTATAGTTTATTCTTCACAAAAACTACAAGACTTGCCAAGAAAAGGTCTTTAATAGGGTTATTAAAGACCCGAGATAATATTGTTGTTGCGGCCATATTATAAGACATTTCCTTTTTCATTTCCCAACAGAGCGTTTACGTCGCCCAGTGGCCTTCCAATCTGAAGGAGGTCAGATAACAACAACGACCGGCAACGCTGACACGGAGCGAGTGCTCGGCGCTGTATCTCTGGCATTCGCTGCACTCGCCGCGCTTGCTGTCACTGCCCTGCTGCTTGTGTTGCTAGCCAAACGAAGGTAAGTTGTTTTTTATTGGTGTTGTAATATCATCAAATGTTAGTTATACATTCGCCGTTGCTATGGAAAGAAAACTTACGTCTTTACAGACGTAAGGTTTATTTCCATATTTTTATTTTCATATATATTGTCTTCATAGAAACACAAGTCTACAGGTCGCGCCATGCTCGGGCACTCGTAGGAGTTATGGAAGAAAGTGATCTTTTTCTTCTATCTTGGTCGAATAGTAAGTTGCAGTATAATGGTTACACATTGCACATATGGTAACTTTACAACTATGTTAATCTGGATAAACGACCTTTTTTTATCGCGGTAAAATCATCAAATGAGTCCACCCAGGGCAGGGCGAAAGGGACTGTGAGACTCGTACTGACTAAAATCCACGTTGTCCTTCAATAGCCCAGGGTCACGGTAATTCGGTAAGTCCCGCAACTCCGGCAGGCATTGGCCCTCTAAAGATTCGTCATTATGTTGACACTCTTTGAGGCGCGCGTGGAACACAACACGCCGTCGACCCGGGCATGGTCCATGGTCGGACAGCGAGTTGCGCATTACTCGCCTTCCGCATGCCGGCGGAGGTAACGTGTTTGGTACATTTTTAATACATGATGAGGAGGAATGAAAAAATATGTAGCAACATTCCAATTTTTCTTGTAGTACATTATATTACAGAAACATGAAATCAAGCAATCATATGTTTGGTAATACAATATTTCGTCGCCTCAGGTAGTTCACCGCGATGCGTGAAAATCGCGCGCCTGAAATTGGATTCCTAAGGTCAAGGGGGTTACGAGGGGCTGAGAGGGGCTCCAAATTGCCGATGCGTACATCAAATATATTGACATCATGACCATTACGTTTCCGATCAAACCTTTACGATATTCTTCACATGTCGGTTTTTACACGTTTTTCTGAGGCAGGAATTTATTTATGAACGAAGAAAATATTGCCAGTTTCAGTCTATGATTGACTTTGATCTATAAATAAAATAAAGTTCAAAGTTAAAACGTTCCAAAGGAACTTGAAGGCTTTTTGGTATTCGTTATCAATATTTGTGGTTTCTTATTGATGGAATTTCGTATTTTTAAACGTGACTGTTGAATACCTAAATTATAGTAGACGGCAGTGCTCCTCGATACGGTTCGCATTGTAAGGACGTTCTTATCCCTGGGTGTCGAGTCTGCTAATTATTAGTCAGAATGGCGCCACAATGGCGTTTCAATTGTAGTGCTTATTCGAACCATTTTTTACTGCTGGTTCGAATAAGCACTACAATTGAAACGCCATTGTGGCGCCATTCTGACTAATAATTAGCAGACTCGACACCCTGGAGTCTTAACTACCGGTAGTATGGACCCTGCTCCTACTTCAGCGGTAGTTTCTTTTTTTTTATTTCACATACCTATTTCAAAGCACAAGACTTAAATAAAATTAATATTTAAAAACAAAAAAAAAAAAACCCGACTGCGTAAAAAAACTAAAAAGAAAGAAACAAGCCCAGTAGTTTAGAATTCACTTATTCACACTCACAGTCGGGGCCCATTCTAATTATACCAATCAAATCTTCCCAAGGGGCCCCGACTGTGAGTGTGAATGAGTGAATTCTAAACTACTGGGCTTGTTTCTTTCTTTTTAGTTTTTTTACGCAGTCGGGTTTTTTGTTTTTTTTTTTTTTTTAATATTAATTTTATTTTACTATTTTTAGTTTTTGTTAGCATTTATCAGTCCAAATTAAATTGAAACATATAAGTTATATATATTTTGGTAAACCATTTTCAAAATCCTTTAATTTGATACCCCACTTGATAGAATGTGAGAGATTTTAATAGTAGATTATTAACCAAGGGGATAAAGCAGTGTCTTCTGTCACGGGTGACGATTTAAATCGCGAGCTTAACGAAGGACTCGAGGTTTACTCCCGAGCGTAGCGAGGGTGTTAAAAACTTAAATCACGAGCGAAGCGAGGGATTTAAGACGTGTCCTGAGTGTAGCAAGGGATTTAAGTTCACCCAAGACTAAGACAGCTTTATCACCGAGGAAAATACTCTACTTTTCGTACCATTTGCGAAAAAATTAACACAATAATAATATGAGATAAGCATGTATTAAACATTAACATTTAACATTAACTTATTTATAAAAATAAAATAAACGTTTATGTATTTGAAGAAAACAAAAATGCGTCAAATTCCTCGACTAATATTTTTTTGTCGGAAAAGCAAAGGCATCAAGCTCATACGGCCTCTTCGGTTTTCGTAATTTTATTGAATAATCATAACTGCATAATAAATGCGTATTCCTTTTTCAAAAAGTTGTATAATGCTTTATATACAAACTCAATGTTGAAGACAGACTGATGTAGTTCAGTATCGGTAAGTATTCCAAATTTAAATCACATTCTTTCCCTAGAGGATGAATGAAATTCAGTACAACTTTCTTTCCCTGTTTTTAACAGATTAAAAATGACTATTGTTATGTACGCTTTTTGTGGCATAGAATGTCACTTTTTTGAGCAAGTGGTACGAAAAAAATATTTTTGAAGTGAAAACTTCTTTAGCGGCGTTGTACACTTTTTCTGTAATGGGTAAAAAATTTAAAACTCGCGTCAGGGTCACGTGACCGTCAGGGTCACGTGACCGTCAGGGTCACGTGACCCTGATCGAAAATGAGTAAGACGTCATTCAAATTAAAAATAAAACATAGTAACAAAAAAGTTTTCACTTCTACCGGCACTCCTGGAGTGCAACCTTTTTTTTGTTCGGAACCCTTTGCACACGAGTTTGACTCGCACTTGGCCAGTTTTATGTACCCAGTGACACTCTCACGTTTAAGACGAATCTAACGACACCTCTCAAGTTAAAATCCATCAAGCCTTAGGCTGCAGAGCAACACAACGAAACATACATACCTACATACATACATACACCCGAAAAACATAACCCTCCAGGCGCAGTCGGGTAAAAACAAAGGATAATCCAGTATGAAACGTTTTTCTTAATTATTTATTTATTTTATTCGCTGTCACTGTTCACTAACTTGAAATCACATTTCTAGCTTGAAGCATAAAGTTAGTTTTCTTATGACACAATGTTTTTCAGACTAAAGTCTTGATCAAATGATACTATTGATCAGCTTTCATAATTTAGTATTAGAACTCACATACGTTCTACCTCTGTCCTTCTGAAGATTTCAATAACAGACAATCTACTTTCCAAACTGTCAATTTTTGTTTATTTAATACTGAACTGAATACCTCCTCCACAAACGTCTTCCTATTCAATAAATGGCGACAAAAAATACAAACATTTAAAGAAAAACAGTAACGGCTTCTTTTTCCTTTGTTTTGTCGAAATAATTGAAAAGACTCGATACCTATTTACAATATTGTAAGTAACGGCTGTATTGGAATTCCCATTCCTCAAGGAAACCTGTATAAATACATAATAATAAATAAGATAAATGTAGACGTATTGGGTACACGATGTCTGTATAAATCACTCAATGTGACCTACTTACAATTCAAGTCTTCGGTTTGGACTACAGGCACGGACTGCTAAAATAATTTAGGTATTTCTTATGAACATTATCTATACTACTTACATTTTAATGCGATCGTATCGAATAGTAATAATTCATTGATCAACTGTGATCTTTATGATTCTGAATCTTAAAGGCAATTTTACAGCATCAATGAATTTAAAATCCAATTAGAGTTTTTAAAAGTAATGGACAAGCAATTTTTCTTTTGTTATAGCAACGAAAATTAACAAAGATAAAACTCAACTCAACTTTGGTTTACCTAACAAACGAAAACGGCTAAAAATTTTTTTGATAATCTAACGGAATACTTAGTATTTTTCAGTCGAATAACCAATAAATCGGATTTAATAGATAAATTATAGTTATACACTCGAGAGCAATGAATCCGGGTCACTTAAAGAATGTTAAAAATCTCGGAAACTAAAAATGATAGGTTAATGCAATAAATTGTATTTAATAGACAATGTAATACTCCTTAAATGAAAGTAAAAAAAATATGAGTCACCATACATTTTATTAACACAAAATTACATAAAGAAAAAAATTGCTGATCTCTCCTTAAGAGGGCTTTCACACGTTTCGTTGTTTTTGTGCGACTTTTGGAACCTGATTCTGGGTATGTCATTGCCACAAATAAAAAAAAGATATATACTCGAGAAAGTTTGATTATTTCTGTGTGGAGTGCTTTAAACAAATTTTTAGATTTGTTTACATACATGAGTAAAAACCTTGTCTTTGCAAAGGATGTTTCATAAAATTCTACTTTTTGTCATACTTTGGTACCGAATTACATAGAAGGTATAATAGTAAAATAATATTTGAAAATGTCCATGGTACATCTAAAAGATTATATTTGGACTGCATTAATCACTTTTTTAATTTCCATTCAGAAATACACCAAAAATATTTTTTCAAAACAGGAAGAATTTGACATTTTTTCGTCCGAAATTATATTTTTTATCTATCAATATTTACTGAATATTCAATCAAAAAGTATTGAATAACTAAGGTTACTATCTTAGCTTGCATTAAAAAAAATAATTAGCTCATTTAAAAGTAAAATAATAGTATTTAACAATTATATTATGCAATGACAAAATTCAACATAAAACCAAGAACGGTTTGTTCTTTGATTTAGACGGCGCGGGGCGCCTTTTGAGGGAGGACGTATCGCTCGCAACCATTTTGACATTAGTCACGTAATTATTAAATTTTAAAATACACGCCACCATTCATGACCTTCATACGCGGCGCTAGTGTCTTTGTCATGACATCAAATTCCATGTGAAAAATGTAGTACCTCGAATTTTCCGCAGGTCATGAGTGGTGGCCAGTAATTTTCCCAATCGCCAAGAATACAGCATAACCTACCTTTCTTGATACAAGCTAATATTTTGAATTAATTTAATTTTGATCTGTTTGCAATGTAAATATATAAATGTGTTGATTGTATTTTCCTACTATATTCGAATGTGGATATAATTTTTGTAGATAATAAAATAATGTAAATAATTCTGATAGCTTTTTTTCTGAATTGGTAATTAAATGTAATTTTAGACTTGCTAACTTCCCAAACATTCTAGTTCGTTTGAATAATATAGCTCGCTGCGGGAACCACATACCACCGACCATGCCCCTGGTGGTATGTCTTTTTATTACGTGGTAAAATCGTCAGATCAGCCCTTCCACCCAGGGAAGGACAGGACTACAGGAAGGACATACAAACTTGTACTGACACTACTGACTAAAATCTACGGTGTCCTTCAATAACCCATTGCGATCCGGGGCCATGGATACCTGGTAAGACAGTCCCACGACGCCGGCAGGATTTGGCTCTCTAACGTGCGCCCCGAAAATCCGTGAAAAATTGATCTGATCGTTTTGAGGTAGCGGTTAACCCAGAGAAAAGTAACTTTAAAAAAAAAACTTTTTGACAAAAGTACCGACTTCAAAAACGAATACAAAAAAGTTTAAAATAACTTTTCTTTTGGAAGTCGGTGGCAATATTCAATGAAATAAATAACAAAGCCACCGACTTCCAAAAGAAAATTTATTTTAACTTTTTCGTTTAAAATAACTTTTCTGAATACAAAAAAGTTTAAAATAACTTTTCTTTTGGAAGTCGATGGCAATAGTCAATGAAATAAATAACAAAGCCACCGACTTCCAAAAGAAAAGTTATTTTAAACTTTTTTGTATTCGTTTTTGAAGTCGGTAGTTTTTTTCATAAAGTTTTTTTTATCAGTCCTTTTCTTGTTATTAGGTTTGATCGAAGAGAGTTGAAGTCTTGTATCAGGTTCGGCATCCAGTCAATTGCGGTATTCCGTTTTGGCAGCTGCATTGTATTTTTTTTTTTGGTAAAATCATCAAATGTGTGCTCCCGAGTGGGACGGGATTTATTACCAGACTCGTACTGGCTATCCTTCAGTAGCCCTTTACGTTCCAGGGTCACCGTTACCTGATAAGACAGTCCAGTGACCAAGACAAGCTCCGGCCCTCCAAGGCGTACCTCTCTGATTGGAAATCGCTTCTCGGCGGCGTAGGTCACGCGGCTGTCCACTCCCTCACGTGTTCCACCTCCTACTTCGCTAGCATGACTGCTTTGCAAAATGATTCGAGGACTACTTCCCATTCCGTCTCGCCCCGCAGATTGTGGCCTCGATCAATGCAGAGCGCTATTAAATTGACTCAATTGCATCGAGTTGGGATTTGGCAAACCTGTACCACTCCATGTACAGTCGACGTTCAAAAGCGGCTAGGCACGCTTACAAGGCAATAGCTTGACGTTTAGTTTGACTTACGACCTTTTATTTTTAAGAGACACATTCATCATCAACTACTGATTGTATAGGATTCATAATTTCAACGTGACTAGTATGTGTTCAGTTGGCCTAGCGGTAAAGCGTTCCACTTGACGTATGCGGTGAACAGCAAGGCATGAGTTCGAACCTCTCGCAGAGATATTCTTTTTGTAAGTTTTACTCAATTGTTAAATATTGTAATGGGACAGAAATATGATTATAATAATCGTTGGTTCACAATTTCTGTGAGGTAGACCAAGTTTTAGGAATATTTAACTTGATCGAAATCAAGTTGTCGTTAGATTGTGATTGTTGGTTAGTGACGTGTGATTATATAGATAGCGATATATTAAAGTATTCTCAAAATGCCGGCGAATATCAATATTGAGGCAAGAACAAATATTATTGAAATATCATGTTGAAGTTCATCAAATGAGTAGACTGTTGACTGAGGGATTGTCAGATTCGTATGAATCTGATATCACAAATATAATATAAGTTTGTTAATTACATAAATAAATAAATAAATAAATAAAACAAAATTAACATTTTAATTCAGCATGACTTTTTTTATTTCCACAAAGACCAAAAAAAAACATAAACACATAAAACTAATATTTGACTTTTTTTAATAAATAATAAGCATTAATAAATTGTAAATTAACATGAATAACAAGTTATTGCTTAATATAAATATCATGATTTAAAAAAAAAGAACAAAAAAATACCTAGCTAAACACATTATAAGACTTAGATCTCATTGAACTCCACTTAGCCCAACAGCTATCAGTAATAAAATAAGTAAATTAAAAAATTTGAATGAAGATAAAACAATATTATCCAATTTCATTAGCTGATTATAACGACTAAATTACGTTTAATTATATTTAAGAAACTAAAGGGTTTTTTTATAAAGTGCGGCCTTTTTAGTATGTTATCCCATAAAATAATGTGTAATTTTATGTTTATGTTAACAGAAGAAATATTAAAGATATGGCTATTTAAAGCCATTTGAAATAGTAATAGTTCAGCAGGCCAATTTCTCTATGCGTTCCAAGGCCGCGGTGCCTTGTTACTATTTCAAACAATCGTCCCATGGCACTGTGGTCCTGGAACGCAAAACGCTATTTGCCCTTTGCGTTCCAGGGTCACGGTGCAGAAACAGGTTGTTTTTAGCAAATAAATTTATTCCACTCCACCAAATGTGAATGACCAAAAAAAAGTTATTTAAGGATCAATGTTCTTTTACTGAATTATAACCACGCAAATAACATTAGCACTACTTAAAAAAATACTGCTACAGCTATGATTGTGAAGGCATCGCGGTCCTGGAACGCAAAGGGCCAGTTGCTCTTTGCGTTCCGGGGCTGCGGTGCGAAATTTTTTTTTCTATGCAATCAGTCTTTTTGCGTTCCACTTAGTGCTATTTAGCAAAAAAAATATAATATGGAAATATTATGTTCTATTACTGAAATAGAACCACAAAAATAATAACCGCTCTCCATAAAAATACCCTTTTGAGGACATCAGTTTAATTGACTGGACTGGCCTGTTGGTCTAGTGGTTAGTGACCCTGACTGCTATGCCGGAGGTCGTGGGTTCGATTCCCACCCAGGACAAATGTTTGTGTGATGAGCATGATCATTTGTTCTGTGTCTGGGTGTAATTTATTTATCTATAATATGTATGTATTTAGAAATATATAAGTATGTTTATCAGTTGTCTAGTACCCATAACACAAGCTCTGCTTAGCTTGGGACTAGATGGCGTTGTGTGATAGTTGTGGAATATTATTATTATTATTATTAATTTACGAAAAGAATGATTGAAACTTAGCCTCAAATCTAAGCCCTAAATTAATAAGAACTGTGAATAAAATGATGTTTTCGCTTACAGTCTATTAACAATGAATACAACAAAAGCGATATAAAAAATATGGTCGTGCTTTTAAACGTTTTTTTTTTTTATTTCTATAAAACAAACGGTTTTTGGCTGATGTAATGGCTGGTGTAATTTTTGTCTTGAGTGCACGGTGAAACTAAACGGTTATTCATTTCGTGTTGAATTAGTTACTCATTGGGGGAAGCTATTTCCTTCGTATTCATTCACCATAATTTTATTATGATGTCTGACAACCGTCGGTGTTGGACTTTGCTCTCGACTAGCTTAGCAATAGCGCTTGTCGTTCCTCGTATCTCATATCCACAGGACTCACAGTATTTCACTAGAACAAAACATGGAATACTATTATTATCTTTATGCAGAATACAACTGATAATTTATTTTACTAAAAGAAAAAACTATAAATAACACGTATTACTATCTTTTAAACAAACCTATTGTAGGGAATCTTATCTAATAAATAATACACTTCTCATCAAAAAAATCGAAACACTTTCGTTTTTATTGTTTTTGTCCTAATTTTTTACAAAAGAGAATTAATTCCATGAAAAAAAAACATTACTGTGTAGCTGGCAGTTTGGTCATTACAGTAAGAAGAAAAAAATCAAAATTCGAAATAATTTCATTTGTTTATCCTATAAATGAAATTAATCACTGTTTTGAGACAAATGTGTATTTAGGGTTGGAGTACGTTTCTCGTTTAAAAACAAAAAATTAGCGCTTGTCTTTAAACTTTCTGTTTCTTATTTCATTTACTGTGACTTTGGGACGTCTGAAAAAACTTTTTTTTCTAAAACATATGGATACTTCGCCCGCAGAAGCCGCCCAAGTGGTGGCATTGCTGGATTCTGGACTTAGTCAGCGTGTTGTGGCTGCAAGATTGCATCTAAGCTTATCATCTGTTCATAGAGTCTACAAACGCTATCGGGAGACTGGTTCGTTCACGCGCCGTTCAGGATCTGGCAGGAATCGGGTCACTTCTGAGCGAGATGATCGATTTATTGTAACAACTTCTTTACGAAATCGACGCCTTAACGCTTTTCAACTGCAGCAGCAGCTTCGCGTTGTACGAAGAGTAGCTGTAAGTGACTCTACAATAAGAAGAAGGTTGAAGGAACGCGGATTGGCACCGCATAAGCCAGCGAATGGGCCGAAATTAACTGCAGACCATCGAAGAGCGCGCCTTAACTTTGCAAGCGAGCACCTAACTTGGTCATACCTTCAGTGGAGCAAAGTACTGTTTTCTGATGAGTGTAAAATTATGCTGTATGGTAACGACGGAAGGAACAAGGTCTACAGAAGAGATGGAGAACGCTTTGCACAATGCTGCATTGAAGAAAAGGTCAGCTATGGTGGCGGTTCGTGGACGGTTTGGGGAGAAATCAGCGCCGACGGTAAGACAGAACTTGCCTTTGTGTCTGGGCCACGGCTGCCTGCACTAAACTCTCATCGGTACATCGAACAGTGTCTTGAACCTCATGTGATGCCCTATGCACATTTTATTGGCAACGACTTCATATTCATGCACGACAATGCTAGAGCTCACACCGCGGGCGTCGTACGAGATTATCTTACCGAAGTCGGTATCTCCATTATGGTATGGCCAGCAAGAAGCCCGGACATGAATCCCATTGAACATCTATGGGATGAATTAAAGAGACGAATTCGAGCAAGAGATCCAGCCCCAGAAACACTTAGCCAGCTGCAAAATGCAATCCAAGAGGAATGGGATAATATACCACAACATGTGATCGTGACTCTCATCCGATCGATGAAGAACCGTATGGAAGCAGTAATAAGAGCTCGCGGAGGGAATACAAGTTATTAAATAAACGTTTCTTACATTTTTTTTTCATTTACGCGTGTTGTTTTACCCATTTCCTTCATATTCCATACAGGGTAAAAATTACTCATTATACAAAATACGAAACCTATGAAGACTTAATTTGAATTTAGAACATTAACATTAGGATTTAAAAACCTCATACTACTCACTATTAAATGACATTTTACATTTATTCCTAAATATACACATTTTTCTGATAATCCTTATCAAATCATAAACTGCGAGGTGTTTCGATTTTTTTGATGAGAAGTGTATATTAACATGTGAAATAACTAAAAATTAAATGTTAATACTCACACTTAGTCCGGTTTAATTTGATATTTGTATTGTTTCATCCTCAGATTAAAAAAATAGGCAGATAGAGCGCTCAGAACACGCGAGTGGGTCCACCAAAGTTACTACAAAATCAAAAGTTGCTACAAACTCGCGACAGTACCAAGCTACGCATCGTCTCGCTCACACGTCACTAGTGATTTGTCATTATAAGTCAAAATATGCCATCTTGTGTGTTTAAACACTGCAAAAGTTGTTCACAAAAAGTAAGAAAACAAGATGGAATATCTTTTCCCAGGTAACTCTTGTTATTTTTATTGTTTTGGTATTTATTTTACATAAAATATTTTCGGCTCACTTGAAACACAAAACCTTAACAGTAAATCGTCTGTGTTGCTAGTTTATGACGGGAAAATTACCCTGAATTAGGGGAATGTGTATTGTGCATAAAAAATATCGGTGAATTAAGTTAAGTAATTACGCATCTTTAACTTTTATTCCCTTATTATTATTCTGTTTAAATATTACGCGCTTTTGCTATCTGGGTAAAACCATAAAGCAAAATCGCGTTTCCAATTTTAAACATTAATAGTATGTATGTACAATAATTAGGAAGGAACACCTCGCGCGCTTGTTGGGAGCAGACGTGTATCCATAATTATCGCAAAAATATTAAATCATAATACGTTTCGTCAATCAAAACCAATCTCTAGGATCACAGTGTTAAAGTCGTTATCCTTTTGATTCTACACTACATCGGACACCGGCGGCCGGCGAGTGCGCAGTGCCCACACCTCGGAAGTGAAGAGATACAACTATTGGCTTCCCGCTCGCACCTGCTCGTACTAACGAACGCCGCCGAGCGACGCAATGAGTCTACAGAGAACATCGCCTGGTGACATGCTAATAAGTGGAAGCGGAAGCGGAAGCGGATCAGCACCGAATTTATCCACATATGGTGACACCGAATACCAAACCAACATATGCTTGAGAAAACGAAAAGAGCGAACTGATGAAATAGATTACAAATCAGATTTTGCAAATTTTCGCACAGACATTATGAAATGCTTGGAAGAATTTGGAAGAACACAAAAGGAAAATCTGAACTTCATTCGAGAAGAAATCTGTGAGATTAAAAAAGAAATTAAAACGATAAAATCGAGTACAGAAAACTTTGAACAGCGACTTGAGGAAATAAATACTGAAATTGAAACTATCAAATCGCACAGCGCAATAACTAAAGACAAATTTAAACGTATAGAAAGTGAAATTCTCCAAATACAAAACCATAAAAACATTGAAAGCACATCCGATAAATCGCCCGTCTTACACCACGAAAACCTCATCCTCGAGCTCAAAGATCGTAGCGAGCGCGAGAAAAATATCATAATTGTGGGTATAATGGAAAAAAGTGACAAGAACTATAGATCACGACAAAATTACGATTATGAAGAAGTAAACCAGGTACTAACCACATTGTATGAAGATTGTCCGAAGCCAATTAAAACCACAAGATTGGGAAAGTACATTTCAAATAAGAACCGGCCCATCAAAGTCTACTTTACCAATACAGAAACACCTAAATACCTGTTCCGGATCAAAAATAAATTACCCGAAAATATACAAATTTACTCAGATTTAACCCCAAGTCAAAAGCAATATTTACAATCTATAAAAGCAGAACTCGAAAAACGTACAGAAGACGGAGAAAAAGATCTTATAATTAAATATATAAAAGGAAAACCGACAATTTTAACAAATCAAAAAAACTCGAAAGAGGTTCACAACACAATAGAAAATACACAGAAAAAGTAAGACACCAAATCATAAAAAAATACGAAGATTTACCCTTACACCCATCCTCACTTAGATTTTTTTATGCTAACCTACGAAGTATTCGAAAACCAGGCAAGCTCGACGAAATAAAGTGTATTTTAAAAGCGATACAAAAAACTACTCACGTAATAATATTCACGGAGACCTGGATTACTTCTGAAGCCGATGCAAAATTATACCAGTTGCCAAACTACAAGCATATTTATAACTATAGGAAAAAACGAAAAGGTGGAGGGGTATCGATTTATATACACGAAAGTATAAAATACGACATCACGGAAGAATTATGCGAAAATGGAAACCACTACTTGTGGATATATATCAACAAACTATCCCTAAACATCGGGGCGATTTATAAACCTGGTGACTCAAATAACAAAGATTTCTTAACGACGTACTCCTTACAGCTCGAGCAGAGAAAAAGAGCAATTGTGTTTGGTGATTTTAATATTGATCTCCTCAATGCGGACAGCCACGTCCCCAAGTACTTGAATGAAATCAAAGGAAACGGATATCAAATACTGAACAAAATTAATGGCCTATATAGTACTCGTGAAACGTCGACTACAAAATCTATCCTGGATCATGTTTGTACAAACATAAGTAACCACTCATTTAACTTCTCTATAATTGAGTCAAGCTTGTCTGACCACAAACAAATATATTTAGAAATAGGCAGTCTGGAGCCGCAAATAAATAAAAGAATCCAATACAAAGCAATAAATTATGAACAGTTATACAGCGACGCACTTACAGATAATTACATGAATGAACAAAATGATTACTACCACCTCGAACGCTTTATCAAAAAACATCTAAATAAAAACAAAATAGACAAGACAAAAATTCTGAATCTACCTAAGAACGACTGGATAAACCGAAATATACTTGAATCAATAGACTTACGTAATAATCTATGGGAACAGACAAAATTACATCCAAAAGACGGAAACATTCAAAAAGCCTATACCAAACAGCGAGACCATGTGACAAACCTAATCAAGACACACAAGAAAAAATACTATCACGATCTATTCTACAACAACAACAATCAACCGAAAAAAATGTGGTAACTAATTAATAACCTAGCATTAAACAAAGTCAAAGAAAGCAGTGCTCCTCCGAAACTAATGTCGAGCTCGGGACCTGTAACTGAAGGTAACTCAATATGTGATTTATTTAACTCATTTTTCTCATCAATAGGCGAGGAATTAGCTAACAAAATACCCGACAGTTATCACACAAACGACGGCAATACTCTTATGTACGAACACAACCATTCACACGACGTAACTCTGAGTAAACTCACTCCTTGCACTGAGGACGAAATCTCAAAAATAATAAACGGTCTTGACAGTAATACAAGTACTGGGGTAGATGGTATCAGCACTAAAGCGATCAAGTGCCTCAAAAATATAATTGTTCCGAAATTAACGAATTGTATAAATGAATGTCTGATGCGCGGCATTTTTCCGGACACGCTTAAGGTTGCCAAAGTGAGCCCTATTTTCAAATCAGGAAGTAGGAGTGACCCAAGTAACTACAGACCTGTGTCAGTTTTACCTGTGCTATCAAAAATCTTTGAGCGTGTTTTGTATAGCCGATTGAATGCGTACCTCCTTGAGAAAAAGTTCCTAATTGACGAGCAATATGGCTTTCGTTCGAAATCTAGCACACTCACAGCTACAATAGACTTGATTACTAAAATAAAAACACACATAGACCAAAAAGATGTTGTTTTAGGGGTGTTTATTGATCTAAAAAAAGCATTTGACACAGTTTGTCACCATAAGCTTCTCCAAAAATTAAACAACATAGGAGTCGTAGATACAGCCCTAAAAATATTTACATCATATTTACAAAATAGACAACAAGTAGTCAAAATAGATAAATTCACTAGTTCCATAAAAAATGTACCATATGGCTGTCCTCAAGGCTCAATATTAAGTCCTTTGCTATTCCTTATCTATATTAACAATATAAACAAAACAAGGTTATCGGGACATCTAACTTTATACGCAGACGACACATGCCTCTTCTATTTCGATAAATCTATTCATAATATTATAACCGATGCTCAAAATGATCTTGCTATACTCAGTGAGTGGTTTAAATACAATTTACTCACAATAAATACCTCTAAAACAACATACATGATTTTTGCCGCAAAAAATAAACCAATTCCAGAATTCCCGCCTCTTACTATAAATAATGACATAATAAAAAGATCGAGTCAAGAAAAATACCTCGGTCTGAGGGTAGACGACAAACTCACATGGAGACAACACATCGAACATGTAAAAACAAAATTACTATCATTGTTAGCATCAATACGTAAAATTTCAAACTGTATTCCAAGGAAAATACGTACTATAATATACAACTCATTAGTAAAATCACATCTTGAGTACCTTATCGAAGTATGGGGATCTGCCGCAAAAACTATCCTGATGCCTTTGCAAAGAACCCAGAATAAAATTATTAAAACCCTATACCATTATCACTATCTTACTCCAACCAAAACAATATATGAAAAAACTAAATTATTAAATCTCACACAACTATACACATACGGCACCTGCATTCTAATTAAAAAAATCACCACAAACAGCGTACAATCAAATTTACAAATACACAAAAAAACAATATCACACAACTTAAGGAACAAAAATAAATTACAACGAAGACAAGCTCGGACTAATTACGGTAAAAAAACCATATTGTTCGAAGGAGCACAGCTGTTTAACGACCTACCTAATGACGTAAAAGATTGTGATAACATTAATACATTCAAACTTAAACTAAAAAATCATGTCCATAAAATGTAGTCATACCGCATTCCAAATGTTAGCAAAGATCTATCTATTCTATATGTATAACTTCACCAACACGCACCTGAGGTAAAATGTTACTATTTAGATATAAGCAATTACTTTGTATCTCATTATAAGTGAACCTATGTACTGTTCTTATGAGAATAAATTCTTTAAACCTATTAGTGCAGAACAAAGGCTGTTAAGGTTTAATGTGTGTAAAATAAAAATTATTTTAATAAATATGTTGATTGTTATAACAAATTGTTTATCTTTTTAAATTAAAATACCTATTCTTAAATAGTTAATTAAACAAATTACCAAAAAGCGTTAAAAAGTGTTCTGGTCTGATATAAATTAATTAAATAGGTAGTAAGTAATTATGCATATTAACTTTTATTTCTTATTATTATTCTGTGAAATAATAAATACTACACGCTTTTGCTATCTAGGTATAACCATAAAGCAAAATCGTGTTTCTAATTGAAAAAAAATATTAGTACAATATTTGAGAACAATTTAACTGAACAAAAATATGGGAGTATTTCTCAATATCTGGCAACCGTAAACGCACACAGATGCACGTGTCCGTACACGGCGCCACTTATCTGCCGCGCACACATAAATAACGACTGGCACCACGTTGTTGTTCGCGCACGTTCTATCTGCCTGTTTCTTTCATCTGAGGTTTCATCCATATTTATGCACGGCTATATTATTCACCCTCAGTGATTATATTATTCCCACTGTTAATATTTCACAGCAAAACAATAACATTAAAACAGCGTAATAGATGTAAACAATCGTCACACAAAATAACCAGGAATTAACAACGTTCTATTATGAGACTCGAAACGATCTAACATAGTTATGTCCACCTCACAAATCGAAATAATTTACTTTTGTAACTTTTGTTTTGTTTTCTCTGATCTACCTACAAAACTTTATTATTCTTAAATGATGATAACGGTCGACACATAACTCTAATGACTAGTATTAGTAATTATTAAAAAAAAAAACAATTTTATTTATCATATTTCTACAAAAAAATGCATGAAAAATAACAAAAAGAATAAAGCAATTATTTAAAATTATTAAAATAAAAGCAATTAGAAAAAGGTGAGGATCGATCCTTCGCCAGTGAAGGATATACCCGAGCACCTTAACCACTGCGCCAGCATTACTTGTAGAAGAAGGTTGAAATTATGAAGTATACCGTAAGTTCCTTTGATTTGTATAGTAATAACTTATAATAAAAGGTCGTAAGTCACAGCGAAGCTTCAGGCTATTGCTTTCAGAAATGGAAGAAGGATTTTGGAATTCGACTGTACCTAACTTTTTTGCAGCCAACTCAATAAGTGGACTAATATTGTGGGTCGATGTCAACGGCACCCCAAAAAGGTCAAGATGGCCTGTCATTTTTACGGTTACACCTCAGAAAGATAGAACCGGGTCGGATTGGCTCCTTTTTGCGGAAAAATTCACGTCTTAGCAGCATTGATGTTCAAGCACTCAGCCGGCCATGGCTCTTTCGCCTGATATTATTTTGTGAATTTTATTCATGAATACAGATACTACTCAGAACAAAACATACAAAAAATAAGTTAGCATTCCAATAAATCATAAAAATAAGCGAAAATGAACGAAAAGTGAGAAATTACAGGAATGTGTCAAGTTTCATAAATAAAATAATGAAATCGAATAAATAATGTTTTCAATGTTCCAGAGAGTTCTTTTTTCTCTTAAACCCTGTGTTATTTTACTGAAGGTGAAATGTTCTGTATTAAATAACGAACATTTTCTATACCATTTCAATAGAAATCAGGTAAAAAGCCTGAGTGACCAATTGTAGCATCGTAATTCGAGCATAAACGAATCTATGCACTGTTAGTCGCGATTGATCGAAGATGAAATCAGGTACTACTTGCTGTGCAAATGAAATAATGTGGAGTTGAACCACATTTTCTACGCAATTTTGAGCAGTTACGTACCTTCGTTAGGAAGTGAAAGCTCAGTTTGTGCGAGATAGAGATTATAATTTAAAGCTCACCAAAACATTCTTTTTCAAGAGTGAAATGATCCGAAACCTGTTGAACTCTGATAGATCTGTCTTTATTAAAAAAATAATCCAGCTGTAACCCAGTATATGAAGCACTGAAGCCCAGTCAAAACAGTTCAATAAATTTTCTCCTTTGCAAATGTTTAACGATTTGCACCATCCGCTCACAGTTAACTGCAGGCGAACCAAGAATCTTCTTGAATATTAATTTTTAATCTTCATGGTGCCGATTCGAAATTATCTTATCAATTATAGGGGAGCTTGTGGCTGGTCGCAATGGAGTTTGTATGATCCGCGCAGTAGATTATCGCTCTCTTTGCGGGGTTTAACGAACTTGATGGTCTTCTTGGGCCTTACTCACTTTCTTCCTGGATCACGGCGTTTGGTGATATTACCCGTCTCTTTTGACAAATATTTTGTACCACTGGTTGGAAATATTCGAGCATTAAACCGACCACTTCTGGCTATATCTCCATATCTATGTCACCGTAATCACCCCAAGTGGCTGGTTTTGCGTCCATAATTATGTCTCTGAATAGATGGCATAAATGACTGTTTGATGTATAAGTCAAAGAAAAAGTTTGAAAAATTTTAAACACCAAATCGTAAATTCTAAATAATTTCAAAAATCTAATTAAATAAGTTATGAATTCAAATTAGCCACTAGAAACAAAATTAACACTTGAAAGATATCATAACAAGATAATTTACTCGTATTATAGAATGGAATTAATTAATCTTTATAATGCACACTTTGTAAATTACAAATATATCCAATTCGTAGTGTGACACAATGTGCGGTTTAAAGTGTAATATAATGAATGGCCCTTATTTTATTTTGATAGGTATACATTTATCATATTATCCATTCGTTTAAGAATACAAGTAGTGTCTAGAAGCTCGGGATCTTACTTTGTTTATTCGAAAGAAAAGTGGCAAAAGCTCATGTTGTTTTCTTCCTGGTATACGAGGCATAGCTGTTTCGTTAGTGTTTTGTTTTTATGCGGGGGGCATCACGATGTCAAATTGACAGAAACTGTGTTCTTTCAGTATGTACTAGCGCTCTTAAAACAAAAATAGGAAACATGAAATTTTTGAACTTTATTACGATTTTCTTGAAATTTTAATACTTCGTATTGCCTCCTCGTGCTTCCATTATTGCGTTTACGCGGTTTGGCATGCTGTACACCAAGTTCCTTATACGATTTTGGGGAATATTCTCCCATTCCTCTGTGAGAGCAATTTTGAGCTCACGGAGCGTGATTGGGGGAGGGTTTCGTTGTTTTACGCATCTGCCTAGCTCGTCCCAAGCATGCTCGATCGGGTTGATATCCGGGCTGCGCGCTGGCCACTCCATACGAGTAATGTTCATCTCTTGAAGGTAGTCATTCACAATCCTACCTGTATGAGGTCGGGCATTGTCATGCATAAATATAGCATCCTCACCTAAATTGACCATAAATGGACCAACGTGATCATTGAAGATTTCTTCCACATATCTTACGCTAGTTAAAGAGCCGTTTTCTATGATCACCAGCTCTGTGCGACTTTCAGAAGAAATTCTGGCCCACACAAGTACAGACCCACCACCGTAGGCTACTTTTTCTTCGATGCATGCTTGCTTGAATCTTTCCCCTGGTCTCCGATACACTGTCTTCCATCGTGCTTGTAGAGCATAAATTTTGATTCGTCGGAGAACATAACTTTTGACCAATCTTCAATACTCCAATTTACGTGGCTCTGGGCATATCTTAGTCTTGAAATACGATGCCCACGCTGTTTGCAGGTCTAAGGGGTTTTAAGTTAGATTCAGCAAGCCGACGTCTTACTGTCCATGCACTTGGGTTACTTCCTCCGAGGCGTCGAAACTGATTGGTGAGTTCAGTTCCTGTGAGAAAGCGATTTCGAAGCATGGTGTTCAACTGTTCACCAAGTATCGGTCTTCTCGTGCTGTGGTACACCTGGTTCTGCCCGTTCCTGGTCTGCGTAGGTTAGAACCAGTTTCTTCGTAACGTCGGAGAACTCTTTGTACTGTTGACAGCGACACACCGACAGTCCTGGCTGTATCGCGCTGACTCCGGCCGGTTTCCAGCATTGTAAGTATTCTGGTGCATTCTTCAGGCGTAAGCGACATAATTTCAGCTTGAATAATGAATATAGAGCACTATCAACATGGTTTATGTACCCACATAAATGACAGATTACAAACAAAAGCAAAACCAAATGCTGTAATTTCGTAGTTCCATCTTCGAAAGTGGCCCTTTTTCAAATTTGATTTTTTTATGATATAACTTTACAATAACTAAGAAGTTTTAATACCTTCATTTAAGGAGTATTACATTGTCTATTAAATACAATTTATTGCATTAACCTAGCATTTTTAGTTTCCGAGATTTTTAGGATTCTTTAAGTGACCCGGATTCATTGCTCTCGAGTGTATATTTCCGTTCACCATGTTTATCATAATTTAATCATAATATCTTCTTCCTTTGAAGTACGTACCTGACCGTGATATTACTTTGGGCCCTATTTGAAAACCAGCGCTGTGTCAATTTTTGAAATGTTACAGCACATGCTGAGGTAGGCCTTTTGGCCTCGCACAGGACTAAATTGTTTATTATTGGTTTTACCTTTTGTTGTTTTTCTTTTATATAATTTTGATTTTGTTTTTGTTTCTATTCATGTAATTTTGTTTGTTCTGTCCTGTGTGTGTCAATTCATCTTTTTTCTTTCTTTCTTCCTAGTACGCTCTGGCCATGCGGAACCACTGCAGATGAAGAGACCCGTCGCTGTAGCCACTCGGTAGCCAGCACCGACAAGTCAGTCTGCCCCGAACAGCAGAACATCAGAAACTGCCAACATGACTACAAGCATGACAAACTGTCACCGGCTTCTGGTAAGTGACAATAGACTTTATGTGCTTCAACTTGTATCACTAAATGGAATATTTAAAAAAAATGGCGGTGCCTTTTTGTGACATCATGCATGCTTTTCCTACTTCATCATCACCATTTCAGTAGTAGGACGTCCACTTTTGTACATAAGCCTCCCAGTAATTTTCAAGTGAGAGTTGACGAATAGGATTTGATTAGAGTTTCCACCATCGCTAAAGGGTTAACCTTTTAAAAAATTAAAAAGCAACGTGTATTTTCACTGTAAAAACCACAGGGAATTGATGTGACTTTTTCCATTAAGATACGAGTATCAACCCGGATTTGGTGTTAAATATTTCGTGGGTTTGTCTTGGTTTAGTTAGTTAATAATAATATTCTTAGCAATTGTGATCATTATCGCCTTGCAATCATAACTTTAAGTAATGATCATGCTCTTGCCATATCACCATTATCCTTTATTTGGGTTGCGCGCAGCATAATAATTGAATGCATGTAAAACTTCTTCTTATAACTTTCTTTGTACTCACTTTTTCATTAGAAGTGATTCGAGTGACCCCAAGCTGTCTTCAGTTTGTCTATCTAACCTTCTTTTTCAGCTCCTTTTCTTTCAAATTCTGTAGTAAGGCTCACGGACAAACATAAAACAAAACAGTTTTAATCCATTTCTTTTACTCACTTACCGTCGAACCATTAAAGCCTACATTTGCTTAAGGAATGAAAATAGAAAGCCATTAAAGATAATCCGTTTAACATTTCCTTCCTTTGTTTTCCTCGCTTTGTTTTCAATTTGTACTTTGTCTGTATTCCGAATTGATATTTGAAAATAACACTCAGTACGTAATAATACTCCTAGCAATATTAAATGTGAAATTGATTTTGACAATCGTATTTCGGAAAAGTAATTTTAATCATAAGTAGCTTTATATGCATTAAATTATTAATGTGGAGAGCATGGATTACGGAGAGTGATTAATCAATGAATGTCTGATGGTTTGTTAATGGCATTTTTAAACACAAATAATTGGCTTTGTAACTTATCTAGTGCCCATTATCACTAACTCTAACCTGTACAATATATATCTCGGTAGAGCGTAGTAATTAGCATTCGACTATGTTTATTAGTGTTAGTAGAACAAGAAAGAATTATTATTATCATATGCTTGTATCGTCCCACTGCAGGGCAAAGGCATCCCTTCCCTCCTTCCACTTTTCGCGATCTAGGGATTGTAGGCCAATCCCTCAAAAATGAGTCCAGCTCATCCCGCCATCTTATTCTGGGACTGTCGCGTTGTCATTTACCGACATTTGGGATCCACTGACTGGTTGTTTTTGCCCAATGCTCATCCGACATACGGTGTTATGACCAGCCCAGTTCCACTTTAGCCTTGCAGCAGTTAGAAAGTACTAAAAACGAAAAAAACAAGTAATTTTAAAGTTGCCTTGCCTCTTTGTATGTTATGTGATCTTGTCACTTGTATGGTCCACTGATAGGGTTGTTGTAAGTTGGCCACAAAGTTAATTTGACACAGTTTTGTAGCTAAAGCCCATAAACCCTACCCTAACTGATACCCTAGTTATGTATTTTATTCATGTTTTGCTATTCTCCTCATTTTTCTTTTGACATGGAGTACTTTGGCAGTCGTCTATAAATTAGAGGAAGTTCTACTTTTTATCAACTGCTTTAAACCACGATACATTTGGGCTTTTTTTATTGTGGTAAAATCATCCAATGAGTCCTGACCCCAAGTGTGGAACGAAAGGGACTGTCAGACTCGTACTGACTACAATTCACGTGTTCCTTCAATAGCCCTTTACGTTCCAGCGTCACGGTTACTATTAAGACAGTAACGTGATCTGATACATTTGTGCTTATGTCGAGTACAACATATAATTTTGCACGTCTTACACAAGACCACAACAGCTGCAAAGTATCCCCATTGTAACAAACGATGACCTTAAAGAATAATGTAAATACCTAATTATGATCATATCCATCTAAGATGTGTACGAGATAAGTCCGTACGCGACATTTGCGGTCGGCGGCGAAGCAGCTGCGGCAGCCGCAGCGGCAGCAACTCTAGACCACACGCTACAGTTCCGCACCTTCGGACACCGCGACAATGACGCACCGCCGCACCGACCCTGCAGGAAGCATCCGCAACGACACAGGGAGAGAGCTGATGGTGAGATTAAAATTGAAATGAAAAGATAAACTATAAAATTCATCAGTAGTAGTAGGCTAGAATCGGTTACCTTCAAAATGATGGGACCAAATCTCTTCTGAATATATTATTATAATGAGCTAAGTAGCTTAAATTATTGCAAAGGTAGCAGATGGTTTTTATATAATTATGTATGACAGAGATTGGAGAATTGGTCCCTTCATTTTGATGCTCAACTAATTATATTTTGTTTTAAAAATCGTATTAAAAGAGATTAAAAAAACGTGGGAAAAATCGTATTAAAAATCATACTATTACTGTCAGTGTGCTATCTGATAGCTATGACCTTGAGGTCTTTAAATCAATATTCAATAGGATACTTGTAGGCAAGATTGTTTCCTTTTCGACCACATTTTCGCTTCCATAAGGCGAGATAGCGGTGAAACGCGAGCCTATCTTTAAATAAAAAAAGGCTTTCCATTATGATGTTTCAGAATTTTAACGACGGTTAGGGGCTTACTCTCTATAAACAAAATATTTGTATTTACAAAGGAAAGAATTCGTAAAACCCTGTGGCACATAAAACACTCACAAAAACCTTTGAGTAAATACACTGTTACTCTCTAATATTTTTTCTCCATTAAATATACAGGCCGAGTGTTTCAAATGGGACTCGAAGGTCAGAACAGAAACAATGAAAATACAGAAAAGTATTCCGTTTTCAGAGCCAAAGTATCATCTCGAATACATTTGGGTGGGTGACAAAGAATATTGTACTTTTAAAATTGTGTTTCTTCTTATCAAATAAAAATTACGTGAGATTAATTGACTATGTTTATAAGTACACTCTAATCTCCCAAGACACTTAACAGATTTATGTGTATTCAATTCTAACTTGTAAGAATAGTTTTGGATTCGATAGTTGGCGCTATTGCTAATTTGCTATTAAATTGAACTCATGTAAAACTAGGTCGCTAGTAATGTAGGTACTAAAAATTATGTGTCTGTATTTTCGGACACGGTAACCCCCGAAAACACCCAACAGATTTCAATAAAATTGTGGTAAGATTAGTCCCAGTTTAAAAAGAAAAGTGTAAGAAAGGATAGTTGTTCCGAATAGTTGGCAGGGCAAAGCAGGGCCCATGGGTGGGTCGATAGTAAATAAAATAATATTAATCACAACATAAACAGTAATCCCCGCAGGCTTAGGCAGAGGTGTACCTAATAGTAACCTAACATTTGGTTGGTGTTGTATGTTTAAATCTTATTTCATTGGGAGCGAATAATAATCATCAAGCCATCTTTTCCAGATCACGCTTCAACTCATCAGTGTGTGTGTGTGTGTTCATCATGAGTGTGATGTAGATGACAACAAAATGACAGTGTATTAATATTGTTTGTTGAATAGTATGGTATGTGTAACAGTGGAGAAGCACCACTCGGAGTGCGAGCTGCAGCAGCTGAGTCGCTACGAGAAGGTGCGCCCGCGCCACTGCGCGCCCACCTCCTACTGCGTGCCGCTGGCACATCACGGTACTGTCATTACGCAACGTCACTTTTGTCTAAAACTATATGAATTTTATGCTCGAATAAGGTTTATTTATGCTACTTAAAGATCAAATTTGCTAAAAGTCCTTTAAATTCTCAAATGCTAGCAACTGTAGCAGTACTAGTTTATACGTATGTAGGTATTAGCTGCCTTGTCACTTTGTTACAATTCTGTTTGATTACAAATTGTAGACGCAAAAAATATATTTATGTAGCCCATGATCGAAGAATCTGGAAGTCATGATAAATAGTTTTGATAAAGTCAAAAACACGTCAAAAAGAAACTTAATTTTTTAAACAAAATGAGGAAAATACCGAGGGAGACATTTTCCCAGCAATGAGATGATGAATGTTAGCAGTACCTATCAGTAAAGAAACCAACAACAGACACTGAGTTATCCCTCTCATACCAGCCTATGACTAGATGTTATATCTGCAGCCAAAGCCGCGCTCTCAGCAAGCATGCTCGGCGCAGGAAGTAGCGGAGGCGGGAGCGGGAGCGGAGGCGGTTGCGGAAGCGGCGGCGGATTGTCCGAAGTGTACGCGGGCGATTCTAGTGCGGAGTCCGGGCCCGGGTCGCTGTCTCCCCGCACGCATCATGAACACAGCTAGCGCGCCCGCAAGGCTGGCGGGCTCGGCCATAGCAATCATATCGTACGCCTCATCGATACATAGGTATACTGTAGGCCTTTACATCTGTACCGTGATAACATCGCAATTAATACATAAATAAGTTCCCTTTAGAACTTTTTATTATAGCTGTGCAAGGATCTTTTGGCCCGTGGCCAACCTAGAATCGCCGCCATTTTGATTTTTCTTTTTTTTTTTCAAATATTTAAGAAATGTTAACGTTGTAAACAGTATTCCAAAAAGACCCTTGTAGCATTAAACAACCCTCTTCTAATCAGCTTCTATAGATCATTTATGATGTTCAATTCAGTTCAAAATACCCGTTAATTTTCTCTTATTATTAAAATTTACCTTTTCATTCAATGTAAAAAAAAAATAACTTAGGTAATTCCTCAAATACTATGTCACAAAAAACATTACAATTCAAGCCCCAAGAATGTGCCAAACTTCAATAATAAACACTGCCTCAACTAATATCATCGATTTGTAAGCCTAATTTTACAACGAATGTTTTTGTACTCGACGTTTTTTTGTAACTGGCTATTCCTCCTTCTACTAAGGGAATGTAAGTTTTTCTACTATAATTTTTTGAAGGAAAACTCGTATTGAGTATGCTTTTTATTGTAGAATTACGGTGAAAACATATTTACTCACACCCATCAGTATTTCTTTTTATCTTTCTCTTTTTCTCACCTAAAATTGTCAACTCACTAGAGCGAGACGTAGTACTAAAAGGGTTTATCGGATACTTTTGAATGATAGAATCAGTCACATACACGAAATAATGTTTGCTGAGTGCAAATGTGATTTCACCGTTACACATATTAAGAGTGGGTACACAATGAATGAATACAAACGCGCACTTTGAGAAGCAATTGCTTGATTTTCATAACGCGCCAAAGCAAAACGCGCGTTTGCAAGCGCCCAAAGTGAAACTACCCTTAGGCTTTACATAAAGTTGTACGAGTTCATATATTTAAAAATGTATGCTTGGTAAAATATCTGAGCTCAATTCATCGCAATATTAATCGTTATTCGTACTCCAAAAAGTGGAATTTTGTTAATTTAATTTAAAACTTAACAGGGTGAAATTAGCGTCATTATTTACGATGTAAACGGAATGTTTCAAAACTTTTACACATTCGCATAAAAGGTTTGGGATTTATTTCACCTAGTTTACACGCAATAAAACTCGGAATTGGCCTGTTTGGAATTATAACTTTTTTATTTACGACCTGCGAAACTTTCTCAATGTTTTTATTTCTATATTAGCTATACGAAGCTAAGTCGGGCTGAGGAATGATTGATTATAATACTAATAAGTCTAAGTTTGCCGGCTCACATGCTGCCGATTCGCATTAGGGTCAATACACACAAAGACGCGACGCTACGCGCACATTTAAATAGAGCGACTGAAAATCTAAGTTTACTGCTACTTTTAAAGATACACATTTCCAATATCGCCCCGTCGCGTCACATCTCGGTGTGTACTGACCCTTAACTTTATCACATATTAAATATAATACTGGAATAATTTTACTTATACGAATAAGCATACTATCAAATGTTTATTAACCTTCTAAATATAAATAAACAGTTCATATATCATATGTATACCAATGGTTAATCATTCGTCGTTCTCATTCGATAAGGTTCTACGAGATCCGTGTATTCATTAGGGATTCGTTCGTAAATTAAGCTGGTTTCCTTCCTAACTTATTTCTACCTCCTCATTTCTACCTTTTCACTAAATAAATTGGTCGCACACTCATTAAGAAATCCACAGCTCCATGCTGTTTCTAATTTTACTCGGAAGCGATAATTGCGTCAAAAATGTTAGTGACTGCATTTTAATTTATTTTCTACTAGCTGTTTGCCGCAGCTTTACTCTCCCACTATACAACGTGTAACGTTAATAGCGCAAAACCTCTCGTGGGGTAACTCAGCCCATGTTACTGAACAATGTTTGTAATAAAGTTTTGAAAAAAAAAAAAAAAAAAAAAAATAACATGGGCTGAGTTACCCCACGAGAGGTTTGCGCTATTAACGTTACACATTGTAAATAGTCTATAATCATATCTAGGGTCACATCTATCTCTGTGTCAAAACACAACAAAATCGGCTCAGCCGTTTCGATGTGAAAACGTAACATACAAACACATATTTGCGCATTTTCTTATAACATAAGAATTTAATAAACAAGTATTATGACTGGTTTCGTGCTCGAAGCTTTTTGGCTAGTTCGATATGCGACAACACACCAAAGCAATGAAAAACCACTCTAGAAACCCATCAAATGCAGACACTGTGCCCAAAATCGGCTTAACGACATCACCATCATCGTATGACCCGTTAATACCACAAGGCCAACTATACCTAATAACTAGACACAACACAATTCCCCGAAGTGCAAACACAATCCTAGTGACCGCAACAATGTTTTGCTTGTTCCGATTATATTGCCTAATTACGAACACAGTTAGCCCCTACTGAATACACACCTCGTTTTAGCTGTTAACAGTAGCTAGCTAACTACGTCAAAGATACGTCGATTCCCAGTATCCACTATGGGTGGACAGTGTGGCACGATTATAAAAAATAAATAATAAATATTTCTGTCAATAAAAATGTGTTGCTACTCGAAAATCTTGCGAAAGGTCTAAATAAATTTATAAATGGTCCTTCGAGCCGGATCGGTGGACACGAAATAATTGTAATTTGTAGTGGACATCGGGAATCATCACAATAATAGAACATAATACTGTAAATACTTAAACATAGTCAGACTGATGTGTAATATCTATGTTAATTCGGAGCTTAAATTTGTAAATACATTTTGTAGATAAATTACGAACTCTAGTCAATTTTTATTAAATGTTTTTATGACAATATAATTGTATTGTGTAAATAACGAAGTACTTAAGTATCTATATGTGAAAATCTGTTTAATGTAAAATAAATCTATTTATCGCGGTCAGTTGTTTTATTGAAAACCAATTATTGGATACCGGCAGTGAATGCAGCGGTGTTTTATTACTGTGATTGTAGGGAGGAACAATTAATTAATTTGTACAATTACTTTGTTTTACAATTTCTCCCTCGCTTTATAATAATAAAAGCATTCGAGATACATTATTTATTTATAATTGATCTCTCCAACGATATAAGATATACATATGATATGATTTACAGGATGAGTTAATGTAATACGCGGATGCACTCCTTCTCTCATAACGGACTATAAAATTAACAACTAAGCGAATAAATAGAAACATAAATAATTCAGAAAAATGTCATTTTATAACTACGATGACACATTAAGTACTAATTAAATTAAAATGTATTAAAATAAACATTAACATTTTGTTTTATATTTGATACATTAATTACATAATTTGATCAAAATCATTTATTAAATTCTCCACATTTTTCACAAAGGAGTTTTCAGAGTTATTTGATCAAGATTTTAATATTATTAGACAAAGGCGCTCTAAGGAAAAACGTAACATTGTATCATCCGAGTCCCGGACAGATTCCAATATGAGACATTCCGGGAACGCGGTCCCGGCCCGGAATCCCGGGGTCCTCTTTCAATATTACCTCCCGACTTAGAAGATACGGTGCACTTGATATTGTGGCCAGATTCCTTTGACAAGTACGAATATAATAGGATTATATACATCAAAGTAACCTGCCTGATAAGCTATGGAGCGAGCTATGCTTGGAGTTTCTTGAAGGGATAAAATTAGGAACGAAGTTATCCGGCAAAGAAGCGGAGTGACCAACATTAGCTTGGCGTTTTACGAGTGTTGACGTCAACGAGCGTCTGCTCAGCGACGACGCCGCGCAGACGTGACGTTGAGGTCGCGTCGTCGTGTGGCAATCATTAACGTCCGCTGAACGCGACGTCAAAGTCGCCTCTGCGCGACGTCAAAGTCGCCTCTGTGCAACGTTAACGTCGCGTTTGTCGGCCATAGTATTATGAGCGCGACGTTAACCTCGCGTTCAGCGGACGTCAACGCTTGCCGAAACGTTAACGTCGCGTCTGCGCGGCGTCGACGCTGAGCAGACACGACGTTGAAGTCAACGCTCGTAAAGCGCCAGTGGGTTAGCGGCCTAAGCAAACTGAAGTGGCAGTGGGATGGTCATGTAGGCTCCAGGCAAGTTGAAAATCTATTGGGAGTACGGAGGGTTTACGATTATCGTTTGCGACTTGTTGTGACTTGGCTGGGGGGCTGGAGTTAGGACCGCGTATCGGTAAGCGTAGTGTGGGACGCCCCCAAGCTAGATGGAACGACGACCTCAAGAATTAGGTGGCTGGGACAGTTTGGTGTAGCGCAGCCAGGGAGAGGCCTATGTTAAGCAGTACGCTGACATTGGCTAACTGATACATAAATTCTGTGGCTCTAGTGAAAAAGGGTCTAAGTCTAAAAATGCAACTTTACAGGAGACGCAAAAAACGCCCCGCGCGCACCAAATTACATGTTTAAGTACGTGTGGCATTTAAACAGCTGTCAAATTAAATATATGTGATATGTTATATAGGTAAAAAATGTATGTTCTTTCTTATTCTAGTATTATTTTTTACATAAACTGAATAGTTTTCAAAATAGCGACTTATACTTAACACAAAATGAACTACACAAGGGTATAAAAGAAGTTAGATCCCTTTTCTCATACACAAAAAGTTAATTCACAAAAGTGAAAAAGGATACGCATTTGGAGTTATTTGTATGATAACTAAGAAATTAAATCAGATAATTAGTGTTGGAATAGCCAAAATAAATGAACTGAATGTGTACTTTTTATCGACATGATAAAATTTTGAAAAATAGCAAAAATAAATAACTTGTATCTTTTTTCACATAGTTATTAGACGTAACATAAGGCGCATGTTGACTTACGTGAACCTTTTGTGTAAGTTATATCTATCTTTAAACCAAAATAAAACCAAAAAATATGTAGTTTTGTGGTGTTTATTTTTTTATTAAAGTGAAGAAAAGTATTTTAAGAAGTACCTATGACAGTTATTTTTAAATCATAAAAACAATTAAAAAACAAATGAAAAGTACAAATCGAGTCCCACAGAACCTTGAAAGTGATTCAAATCTTGTTCGATATCAAGAAATGTCTATAGCACAGTTTTTTTATAAGTCAGGACAAATCAACTGCAGTTGAAACCTGGGAAAGTGATCCAGAAAACCTTATTTTAATTTCACTTCTACCGATAATAAACTCCAGTTTTAAAATAAATATGCAGTTAGTAAAAAAGTATTGAAGAAGTTAATTAAGTATTATGACGCAGTTTTTTTAATCAGGAAAACAATTCAAAAATAAAAAAATAATCAAATAAATCAAGTCTAACAGAAACCTTAAAAATGATCCAGAAAACCTTATTCGATGTCGTCGTTGCTGTCGTTTAGAAGAGGATGTTGATCTTTTATATTATCATCGTCAATGAAAAGGTTGTTATAAAAAGATCGAACACTGGGGTTTATTAGCGGAAGAAGAGAAATCAAATCTCTCTTTTTCTCATTTGAATTAGCTAGGCCCATCGTATGACCTAGGAATACATTACCGTTTCAAACAGAGGGAGTGGTGATTTTCCTCTTTCCCTCTGCAAATTAACAATGTTCCATTCTTCCTCATCACACAACTTACAATGAAATTCTCCTTTTTTATATTTCTTGTGTCTTTAACTCGTCTGTCGTAGACTTCTAAGCTCCAGTAATAATTTAAAATAATTCTACAAGGTCCTAGTCTTTTAACTTTAAATTTCTCTTCTTTTTTATAGTTTCTGTATCTCTTCTTTCCTTGTTAATTTTCCTAGGATTACGTTTCCGGTCTTGTTAAGTACCTTTTTATATCCCAAAATGACTTATTATTGCTCGTATCTAAATCTGACTGTGGAATAATGACATCGCCTTTTACGTTTTTGTAAAAGTGAACAATCTGAGTTACTTGTGTCAGATTATTTGGAATGAAATCGTCACTACTTTCTGTGGGATAATGCAAATTGGGTTATGATAGCGTATCAGTGAACATAGAAATAATATTGGTTGGGCACCTTAAGTGGCCCAAATTGATTTTTTCAATATTTGTTTCTGTTAAACCTAAGTATTAGGTCATTTCTCTAACAATAATTAATTCGTTTCAAATGGTTTCTATAAGTTAGTATTTGAGACTATTTGGTTTGCGCGCCATGACGACCGCGCGCTGGGATTCGCCGAGCCGGGCGACGCCAGCGCCATAGTTCCGGACCACCGACACGGAGTGTCCGACGCCGCCGACCAATAAGAAGATTCCTAACTTTTTCAAACGCATGGCCGGTGCTCTTGTATAATTTTAACAAGAAATACGATTTTTTCACCGTGATGGACAGCTAATAAGTTTAAAGAAACTCATTATAATACTCAGCAGTGATTTAACAATCTGTTTCGTGAAAGTGCTTCATGGTGTGAGCTGCGGAGAGTTTGCTGATGGTGAGGCGTCCCTGAGCTGGTCTAAAGGTTAGTGAGCCAATAGTTCTCGGTGCTAACGTCGAAACCATTTCTCTTTCTTCGGTTCACAGGGTGGGTTTCATAGGAATCCATATACATATTTAGTCCCAAACCATTTTAACAATTGAGTTCCCCGCAAGGCGTAGGCTATTTACACGCCGCGTCTCCATTTTTATTGGTCCTTCAAAGCTCGGATATTGTATACTAGCATATATCCTCTTTCAAAATACTTATTACAAGTATTATTTTCCATATAAATGCTTGGATGTTCGCAGACTTACGTAATTTTTTGGTAAAGTTCTCGATCTCGAAGTACCTACTTCTATAGTAACCGCCATTACGAGTCGGTACCGACATTTGAAAATTCCACATATTTTTTCGTCATTTAAAATAATTTCACGTAAATAGTATTTCAACCTATTTTAATTTCTGCTTTAAAATGCCTACGGATAAAGATAATACGTCTAGTTCGATTGATAAACAGATCGTCCTTTTGACGGCTAAAAAAGAAAGACTTTTTTCGTGGATGAATGATTTATTTGATCTTTCGAAAAACATTTCAAATTACGAGTCAAGAAGTAATGAAGCTTTCTTAGCTAAGTCGCAATCAATTGATGAGATGCGTAGTCAATTCGAATCGTTGTTAGATGATTTAAATGGTCACCAATTATCACTTAATTTGTCGTATAAGCCAGATTACAAGCCTTTAGATGCGTTTGATGATTTATATCTTCGAGTAAAGCACACCCGAAATAATATTATTCAGGCGTCGCGATCACATGAATCATCATCGCAAAAGGACTCGTCGAATTCTAATGTCACATGCACCATTAAGTTGCCACCAATAGAATTGCCGAGTTTCGACGGCAAAACACAAAATTGGCCTAAGTTTTACGAAAGTTTCAAATCTAACATTCATAACAACAGCCAGCTGACTGACTCGCAGCGCGTGCAGTATTTAGTAGGTAAACTTACGCACGACGCACTCAAGGTCACGGCAGGCATTGTACCTACGGGTGAAACTTATAATATTATATGGGAAAGTTTAGTTAAAAAGTTTCAAGATAAACGTGCATTAGGCACACATTACCTAAATAATATTCTTGACTCTAAGGGTTGCTCAAACACGTCTAATAGTCTTGATACATTTATTGGTATGTATACTTCCTCCGTGGCTGCATTGAAACAATTAGGTATTGAGGATTTGTCCGACTTCATATTATTTCATTGCGCACTTAGAAAAATCGATTCACAAACAGTACAAGCGTTTGAGTTAGCGTTTCGTAATAAAGAAATTCCGTCTTATAATGACTTAGTATCCTTCGTACAAGATCAAGCAAAAATATTGCAGCGTTCAAACAATAACTCGACGCGGACATCGAACACTGGCGCGAGCGCAAGTAAGCAGCCTGCTAACCCTTCGTCGCGACCGCATACCTACAAGTCGTTCGTTGCGAGTAATGAGAGTGTGCCGACTACTTCACAGACGAAAGTGTGCGAATTTTGTAGCAAAACCGATCATTTAATTTACGCGTGTTCTCAGTTCAAGAACTTAAGTTCCCCGCGAGCGCGATTTGAATTTATTAAATCAAAACATGGTTGTGTTAATTGTTTAAGTGGTTCACACACAGTTACGTCTTGTACATCTACGCATGTTTGCGATACATGCAAGAAAAAACATCACACTTACTTACACTTTGATAATAATAATAAAAAAGATCATAATATTAGGTCAAATAATTACGTTCAAGTGTCTCAAATTCCTACCGGTCAAGGGTCATTGACATCACCTGTGGTCCCGTCGTGCGCTTCGTCCGGGCAGGCCGACGTAAACATAGACTCGCGCGTCATGAAAAATTACTCTGCTGATAACAGCGCACCTGTTTCGACTGCGTCGCGCATTGATGACTCGAATCAAAATGTTGAGGTTTCCTCAGGTATTCCCTCGCTGTCATTAAGTGCTGAAGTTAGACCTAATTCATCTATTTTATTATCAACCGCGCAAGTTTATGCGAAATCTAAAAATGGTAGTAAAATAATAATACGTTGCCTTATTGATAATGGCTCTCAAAATAACTTGATAACCGTTGATTGTTGCAAGGCGCTTAACTTGGTTATAATTCCCTTAAGTAATTCCTTTGTTAAGGGAATTGGCTCTGCGTCTCAGCCGATATTGGGGTACGTTAATTTAGACATTGAGTCTCGCGTATACCCAAATAATAAATACTCGATACATGCACTTGTTGTTGACGTTATAACAGATCAGCTGCCTACTCACTATATAACCAAGGGTGATGTCGGCTATTTAGAGGGATTGCCCCTTGCTGATTTGACGTGGAATATTCCCGGGAATGTGGACGTCGTACTAGGTGCGCAATTGTTTCCACACATTTATTTAGGTAACAGAGTTGAGTCGGGCACTGATGCGCCCCCCGCTTTATTGACCGCGTTCGGTTTCGTGTTGATGGGCGACTATCCCTGTAATAAGTCTCAAAATAAAATTAATAAAACGTCTTTTTCTGCACTCGCACTTAATGATTTAGTCCAAAAATTCTGGCAACTGGAAGAGATACCCAATATGCGATTTTTAAGTCCAGAAGAGACTGAATGTGAGAATTTGTTTGCATCGTCGGTCAGTCGCGCTGATAATGGTCGGTATTCTGTCATGTTGCCTTTTTCTAAAGACCCGAGTGCACTGGGTAGTTCTCGCATTGCTGCTCAACGTCGATTAATAGCCTTGGAACGCAAGTTCAAAAAATCGCCTGACTTACAAACAAACTATAATAACGTAATAAATGAGTATGTCGATAAGGGTTACTTGTCCCAAGTCGCCGAGTCCGATATTACTGACGAGGGATACTACATCCCGCATCACGCTGTTACCCGTCCGGATAAGCCGATGCCTCGGATCGTCCTTGATGCTAGTGCCACGACACACACCGGATTGTCATTGAACGACGTGTTACATACCGGTCCTAACTTGCAGGCAGATTTATTCTTGCTCTTGCTTGATTTTAGGCTTTTCCCTGTCGCTATGACTGCGGATATAAAACAAATGTATTTACAGATTGAAGTCCCTGATGAACATCGTAAATATTTGAGAATCTTATATAGATTCAGTCTTGATGATTTAATACGAACCTTTCAATTTAATCGGGTCCCTTTTGGACTCAAGTCAAGCCCGTATTTGGCTATGCGGACCGTTCGCCAATTAGCCCAGGATATGAGGCCACATTTCCCGGATGCTGCCGCTGTGGCGGAGTCTAAACTTTATATGGACGATTTGGTTCATTCTATTCCAGATGAAGCCAGCGCCATTTGTCTTTCACGAGAGTTGATCTCGTTGTTTAAGTCTGGCGCCTTTGATTTAGTGAAGTGGTCGAGTAATTCTCAACTGCTACTTGATGATCTTCCAGACTCACATCGCAGTGCGGTAGACTTTTGTGATGATTCTTCTAACAATGCTTCGAAGGTATTAGGCCTTTCATGGGCAACGGTCGATGACAGCTTTTTCTTCAAGACTCTTAATGTAGAAGAGAAGTGTACCAAGCGGAGCATACTGTCGGTAGTCGCCCGATTATTTGATGTCCTCGGCTTAGTAGCCCCTATAATTTTATATGCCAAGCTGCTTATCAAAGAGCTGTGGTTGTCCAATATTGGTTGGGATGACACTCCACCCGAAAGCATTATTCAAAAGTTCTCGGCGTTCATACAAGAATTTCCATTAATTTCATCTCTGAAAATTCCTCGTCATGTAGGCGGTTTGCGTGATAGCACTGTGCTGATCATTGCCTTCTGTGACGCCAGTATGAATGGGTATGGATGTGTCATATACCTACACACTACTGATCCTGCTGGGAATATCACAGTGAGATTATTGTGTGCAAAATCAAAGGTTTCCCCTACCAAAGTGACCACACTCGCTCGCTTGGAACTTTGCGCTGCGGTTCTTATGTCTAAGCTAATACGTACAGTTCATGAAATTTATCGTGCGCGTCTTCCTATTGCAGGAACTTTCGCGTTCTCGGATTCTACCATCGCTCTTTCGTGGATACATTCTTCACCGCATCGGTGGTCAGTATTTGTTAGCAACCGCGTTGCCCAGTGTCAGGAGAATTTACCTCCTGAAAATTATTATCACGTCGCCGGGTGTGAAAACCCGAGCGATTGCCTTTCGCGTGGTATGTTACCGTCGCAGCTCATGTCGCACGACTTGTGGTGGAACGGCCCATCGTGGATTAGGAACCCACCTTCGAAATGGCCCGTAAAACCTTTTACTCCTTCCAATGCAGGTCAATTGCCTGAACACAGGGCAAAGGTACTTACTGCGACAGTTCAGTGTGAACCATTGATCCTAAATGAATTAGCTCAGCGTATATCCTCTTGGGATAAGCTTCTTAGAATTGTCGTTTATATCCTTCGTTTTATAAAGAAGGTTTCTTCTTCTGGAATGGTCAATAACCTTATGACTGCAGAAAAGGCTGTGATTCGTTCTGTTCAAAGAGTTCACTTTGCAGAAGATATCAAAGCTCTTAATAAAAATAAATTGCCTTCAAAGAAGCTGCAAAGCTTATTCGTGTTCCTTGACGAAGATGGGCTGTTGCGCATAGGAGGTAGGCTTTCTAATTCGGACTTGCCATTTGAGGCTAAGCATCCTCCTTTGCTCCCCAAGCATGACCACGTGGTGGATCTTTTAATTGATCATTTCCATGTTATGAACTGTCATACAGGCCCAGGTCTGCTTATTTCTATTTTGCGCCAACGTGTCTGGATATTGGACGCCAGGACCGTTGTAAGGGCTAGGGTGAGGAAATGCAACTTCTGCTTCAGAGTAAATCCATCACACCCAAAGCCCATGATGGCAGATTTGCCGTCATATCGTGTGTCAGAAGCTAAAGCCTTTGTCCATACGGGCGTTGATTATGCAGGTCCAATCCGTTTAACGCTTACTCGTAGGAGAGGTCAGCATTCACAGAAGGCCTATATTTGCTTATTTGTATGCCTTGTAACTAAGGCCATCCATATCGAGTTAGTCTCGGAGCTAACCTCAGATGCCTTTTTAGCTGCATTTAAGCGGTTTATCTCTCGTCGTGGCCCTGTCTCATGCCTCTATTCGGACAATGGCACCAATTTTGTGGGTGCAAAGGCACAATTGGACAATTTATTCCAAATTCTGATCGACTCTGAGTTTAACACTGCTCTGAAACATGAGCTTAATACCCGCCGAATAGAGTGGAAGATGATCCCACCTCGGAGCCCACACTTCGGTGGGATTTGGGAGGGGAACATTAAGAGCTTGAAAACTCACCTGCACCGTGTGATAGGAGATCAGCTTCTCACTTACGAGGAGTTGCAGACAGTATTGGTTCAGATAGAGTGCATAATGAATTCTCGTCCACTTACCGTTGTATCTTCGGATCCTTCACCAGAAGTTATAACCCCTGCGCATTTCTTAATGTCCACCCCATTGCAGTACTTGCCTGCCGTGGACTTGAAAGACGAGCGCATTAATATTATTCAGCGCAAGCAATTATTAGATAGCATGGTTCAGTCTTACTGGAAAAAGTGGCGTTTGGAATATCTGCACACGCTGCAAGTCAGGCAGAAGTGGACGTCTCCTGACCGTCCTATAGAAATCGGAACTGTCGTGCTGGTGGGACAGGATGATTGCCCTCCTTTAAGATGGCCATTAGGCGTGATCACAGAAATTCATCCGGGTTCTGATAAGGTCGTTCGTGTTGCAACAGTTAAGACGAAATGTGGAATTTTCAAGCGTCCGGTTGTAAAACTGTATCCCATACCAACGCAATAATAAGATTATCTGCCTTCTCATAGTAGGTATTTAGTATAATTTAAGTAATAAACATAATTCTAACATCCATAATTCACTATACATACTTGTCTTGTTTCGAAAGCTCTGCGAACTTTCAAAGGGGGCAGCATGGTTGGGCACCTTAAGTGGCCCAAATTGATTTTTTCAATATTTGTTTCTGTTAAACCTAAGTATTAGGTCATTTCTCTAACAATAATTAATTCGTTTCAAATGGTTTCTATAAGTTAGTATTTGAGACTATTTGGTTTGCGCGCCATGACGACCGCGCGCTGGGATTCGCCGAGCCGGGCGACGCCAGCGCCATAGTTCCGGACCACCGACACGGAGTGTCCGACGCCGCCGACCAATAAGAAGATTCCTAACTTTTTCAAACGCATGGCCGGTGCTCTTGTATAATTTTAACAAGAAATACGATTTTTTCACCGTGATGGACAGCTAATAAGTTTAAAGAAACTCATTATAATACTCAGCAGTGATTTAACAATCTGTTTCGTGAAAGTGCTTCATGGTGTGAGCTGCGGAGAGTTTGCTGATGGTGAGGCGTCCCTGAGCTGGTCTAAAGGTTAGTGAGCCAATAGTTCTCGGTGCTAACGTCGAAACCATTTCTCTTTCTTCGGTTCACAGGGTGGGTTTCATAGGAATCCATATACATATTTAGTCCCAAACCATTTTAACAATTGAGTTCCCCGCAAGGCGTAGGCTATTTACACGCCGCGTCTCCAAATATCAAGATATAAGACAAAAGTTTCATCAGAATCAGTGAATGTATCGACATCATTATCAGGCTCTGCGAAAAGGTTTTTGAAACTTCCAGGTATTGGAGAAAATATTTAAGAGTTTCCCTGCTTTGGTGAGTTATTTTTTAAACATTCAAGCCTTGGATAATAACTGTTTGAACATCCTGATCTTGGAGAATGATCCCTAGAATGTGTAGCCTTTGGAGAATAGTTTCGGAAGATATAAGCACAGGTATAGATTCGCCATCAATCCAATCTACTTCATCCATCATTGCCATATCTTTGGAAACAAGACCCATCAAACAATTAATGCGACCACGACCAGCCATTCTAAAACAATAGATATATTTGACTGGCCTGTTGGTCTAGTGGTAAGTGACCCCGACTGCTTTGCGGAAGTCGTGAATTGGATACCCACTCAGGACAAATGTTTGTGTGATGAGCACGATCATTTTTTCTGTGTCTGGGTGTAATTTATCCATAATATGTATGTATTTAGAAATATATAAGTATGTTTATCAGTTGTCTAGTACCCATAACACAAGCTCTGCTTAGCTTGGGACTAGATGGCGTTGTGTGATAGTTGTGGAATATTATTATTATGTATTATATTATTTATTAAAACATTACATCAGGGAATCGCGATATGAAAGTTAAGTAGGTAAGTCGAAATAGAAGTATAAAATGTGCTAATTTGACAATTTTACGTATCTATATAATTATACTATAAAGTGTAGTTAAATATATATGTGAGGTTGATATCTGGTGGTTGTTTATTATAACCACTGTTATTGTAGTGTTTTTGTGTGAAGAATTAACTAACATACGTACAAAAACAAAAAAAAAAACAATGTCTCCTCTTCATAATAAGTTACGCAATGGAGTTTAAAATAAAAACTCGGTGTAATTGGGTACATTTGGACAAAAATCTAAATAACAATACGTACACTCAAAAATAATTTGCTAAAATATGTGAAAAAGGGTACAACTTACCAGTGCAATTACTGATTTTTTGCAGTGCGTCGACACAAGTTCCCTTCAATAGAGTGCTTGGACCACCGAAAGAGTGCGAGCGCTACGCACTTTCCACCCACCAGCACCATAACCCGTATCGGCCAGTTGTATCTTTTCTCACGAAAAATAGCAGCGAAATATTGGTATTATTTTAGTTATGTCAAATTGCATTTTTAATATAAATATTTCATACGTGAAAACTGATACCAAAAAACTTATTCTGGATTTTTGTCTTTTATTTTGGTGAAAACGGATTTATGTCAAGTGATATCGTTACTCACATAACAATTTTTAAGGAATTAATGTACTTGTGCCGGTATTCACTAAACAAATTGAAGCTCTGACAATACATGTTTATTTAGATCAAAAGACACAAAATAAAAATAAACATAGTTTTGTGTAAAGAAATTAAAGTGCACTTATACCCCGCTTTTGTAATATTTTTAGTGTTAGTTAACCCCCTTTGCACATTGCTAACTTCCTTATTTTTAAAGATAGGCAAGATCTGTTTTCACGAATGGATAGATCATTTTTTTCTGAACATTTTAGTGTACTTAACTCATTTTCGACAAAATCGGACTTAAACCCTTTTTCACTAGAGGCACAGAATTCAACTTTATCAGAATTCAAGAAGGTTCATTTTCGATTGGGAAAAGTTGACAGATTTGGATAAGTTGATGTGCAGGCGATGGCCATCTGTATAAATATAGGAATCCAAGCCAGGAGCGGTTGAGCAATCAACTACGTCACGGGTTCAATTGCAGCACGAAACAAATATTTGGATGGCACACTTAGTTGTTGCACGTCTCTTTTTTTTTTGTGTGTGTGTGTGTGAGTTTAAATATTTCTAAATGCACCGACGATACAGGAGCAATTCCTAGAGCGTGTGTGGTAAAATTATCCAATGAAAAGAACTATTTAAACCTCTAAACAAATACCATTTGCATACTTACGAATACTTCACATACATACCTTTTATCGCTTACACACAGTTCATCAGTTTACTTTTTTAAATCTGCTGCGAGCAGATAAGCAGCTTATGCTCTCAATGTGCGCATTATATACCGGATTGTTTTGTATACAATATGGGAATAAAACAATGGCGCGGACAAAATAGTGACGGAATGGACAGGAAACATATTGGTTGTTACAATCGTAAAATCTGCACCTATGAACAAAGGCTTTTAAAATTGCTGGTAGTCGACTATACCTATAATTTTGTAATGGAAGATGATAGCAAACTTTCGGCTTGATTGGGTTGTCAATGAAGAAATGGCACCTGAGTTAATAGCACCTTGACTATTCCACATACGGCTCCAATCAACATTTTCCGCAGGTGCCAGTTGCCCAATGTGGAATACCTCAAAGTAAAGTTCATAGTTCATCGCTATATTTTATTTGTATCACTTCTTATCGGGCTACGGCGTAGTTTAGGAGCTACGTCGTAGTCTGCCTCGTAAGCTCCAGGTTTGACAGACGCTTACTGACTAAAAACCTACCCTGATCCTCCAATAACTCTTTGTATTCCAGGGCGACTGTAGCTCTTCCGAACAATCCGCGTTCTCCCCTTTTAAATAAATACGTTACCTACACTATGAGTTATACTTGTATCTTGGGCTGGTTTAAAAACAAATTTACAAAGGTACACAAACAGCCAGATCTGGAACGCTATGTCATACAATATTGGTTCCATTTGGGAATCGAACCCGCGATAAACAGCACAGCAGCTATTCGGTCACACACGGCGCTATCCATTTACCTGGATGTTTAATGGTTCCTCCTAATGCTATTATTATTCGGCTGAGATAGGTATAACTGTGTTATAATCTAACTTCTGCAATTTTTAGCCCCGCCATGTTAGTTTAGCTGCCAGCCAGCAGCGATAACTCTAGAAATAATGTTCACCCCGAGGATAGGTTAAAAAATAGTAAGTTTTAGATAAAAATTGCACTTTAAAACGAAGTAGGTTACTAAGATAAAACTAGGTACAATATTCTTCGTTATCTCGAAACATTGTTTTTAATTACACACAACCCTAACTAATATTTTAATAAAAAGCGAAGTTTGTTTGTTTGTTACCTTTTCACGCCCATATCACTGAACCAATATACTTGAAATTTTGTATGTATGTTGTCAGGTATACAGAGACGGACATAGGGTGCCTTTCATCCTGAAAATGAAGTTCGTAAATGATAATAGATAGCGCCACATTTACGATCTGAATTTATTTTCAAAAACAGAATTAACGGCGAGTAAAGCCGTGGCCATAAGCTAATGTAAATAAACAGAAGAATCCACCTTTTGTAACACAAATAGTTTCAAAGTATGCACAGGAGAAGTATAAAATGTTCATTGTTCGCGCTGGTATTAATCAAGTTATATAGAGAGTAGATAATTTCAAGTTATAACTAGCTTCCCTGAAGAATACGCTCTCAGACGCCGGCGGTAATATTTTTTCAGTTTTATTTTCCGATGAAATATTTCATAATCCGTTCATCCAGTGGTCAGTGAAAAGGGGGGGAAATAGGGGGAATTCCTCACTCTCTCTCGCTGCGAGTCCATTTAACTAGCCGAGCCCCCGAATCCCCCTGCCTCCCATTCGCCCCCACGGGGTGGGCAACGTCCACGTTTGTTCAGGAAAAAAACGGAAAAATGCTCTCAAACAAAAACACGAATGGAGCGTTCAGCGAGAATCGAAAATTAATTACAGCTCCGGACTGTTTTTTGTATCGGTTCCGTTATAAAAGCTTTGGATATGAAGTCTTTGAAAGCCACTTTGAACATTAACAGTTGAAAATATTTACACCTCTCTCTTTGATTTCGCTTGAATTTTGATTGTATCAATACCTAATTAAAATAATTACCATTTCATCCTAAGTGAATACTTAGGAAGCGCGAGCGTCTACTGTAGCATTCAAAGTTCTGTCTCGGGCAACGAAAAATCACAGAAGTTGCTGTATCTACTTTATATTCGCGATTAAAGGAAACAAAAATGACGGTAACTACAACATACTTATACCTTAGTTCAATATTTGTTCAAAAGAAATAACTACAGCCTGTAAACACACAGCTAACTTAAAGCTGAAGTATCGCAGTCATTAGCCGAATAGTTCATTAACGAGCGAGCTAGTTATTCTTGTCACGTCAACAACATTAATAGTTCGAAGAATATATCACTGCTCATTAGGAATTTCGGTTTCAAATAAATAAATTATTAGATCATGTACCCATCCATTTGCTCAGAGGGGTGAGGGGAGAGGGGGTTTTGAGGATATCACAAAAACCCCCCCGGTTTTGTGATATCCTCAAAACTGTTCACCATTGCGTTGGCGGGCGTTTTCAAGTTCGACGAAGTTCGCTCGACTGGCCATCAACGTGGACAGCGAGTACATCTCACACCTTCGTTTTGCCGATGACATCGTCATAATGACAGAGAAAGTGGAACAGTTAGAACAGATGCTGAACAGCCTGAAAGGAGCCTCTCGTCGGGTTGTCCATGAATTGACAGGCCTTTTGGTCTAGTGGTTAGAGACCCTGACTGCTATGCCGGAGGTCGTGAGTTCGATTCCCACCCAGGACAAATGTTTGTGTGATGAGCACCATCATTTGTTCTGTGTCTGGGTGTAATTTATCTATAATATGTATGTATTTAGAAATATATAAGTATGATTATCAGCTGTCTAGTACCCATAACACAAGCTCTGCTTAGCTTGGGACTAGATGGCGTTGTGTGATAGTTGTGGAATATTATTATTATTTATTATTATAATTTGGACGAGACGAAAGCCATTTATAATTCACACGCCTACGCCTTGCCGAGACCAAGGTGTCTGCCTAGGGCAAGTCGTCCACTTCGGTAGATACAACTTTGAGAAAGAAGCCGATACAAGGATCCAGTTAGGTTGGGCGGTATTTAGAAAACTTCGTCTCGCCTTCTCAGCAATCAGCCCATTTGTTTGGCTCATTCTCAATCACTTGACTTCATAAAAAATATAATATCATGAGTAAAATATTATGTTATCTACTATCATTAATCGAGGGCTGCCTATTTAGTTTGCCATACAAATATTAAAAAAATGAAAATAGAATTCTATTTATTTTTCTATCATTAATTAATCACTTATTAGTCAATCATAAATACATAATTATATCAAAAGTAAAATGAGCTGTATTCAAACAAAAAAGTAACTTCCGAAAACATACAAATAATGCAAACACAAGTAGCTGGCGCCATCTATTGGCATCATGCGGAACTTCTTGCGAACTAAAAAGTAGGTAAAAACCTACAACTTTCTACCAACGAAACAGCCTGCAAATTGGAATTAAGTTATCGTATAAGATGTTTATAAAAAGTTTAGGTATTGCAAGAATTTTTACCTAGCTCCTTTTTTAGGAGGTAATATCCTCCTAAACACTGTTTTAAGCTTTCACGGTTTGTCTCTAAATTTAAAATGTCACTTACGGGATATCTTCCGTGATCATGGCGCTTGCAACAGCGTCGAAATATCGGGAACTCAACCAAAAATATAATCACGGAAGATATCCCGTAAGTGACATTTTAATATCCTCCTACCTTGGGTGGAACGGCAGGGACTGCCCGACTCGTACTGACTACAATCCATCATGCTCCTTCAAATGCCCTTTACGTTTCAGGGTAACGGTAACCTGCTTAAACAGTCCAGCGACTCCAACAAACATTTATTTAGCTCTTGAAGAATCTAATAGCGCTAACGTTTAATAGTTAGATCCCCTTTATCTGCTTTATTCGAGCGCTTATTAAACATTTTAGCTCTATAAGAAACTGCAATAGTAGGAAGGGTTCTTAGTTGGGAAAAGGAAGCCAATCTTGCTGAACAGTGGATAATTTTAACTCCTCCATTCCGCAAGCACCGCACACAACTGTCAAAGTTTCCCGGAAGGAGTAATTACCACAAGACGTTGTCTGAGAGACAAAAACCATGTCTAAGTATGTCCTGAAACTTATAAGCTTTGCATGAATAACTTGCTTGTCTCACAAACTTTCCTTTTATAATAGAATTTCATATCGTATTAAGTTGGTATCTCATTGTTATTCTCTTGGATATTCATGAGGGCTCCTTATTTTAAACCTTTATTTTTGTCCCCGTTTTGGAAGTTATTTTCGGTTCCATTATGTAGATTCGTGGTTATTGCTGTTTACTTTATGTGGAGAATCATTGTGAAGGGACTTGAAGAAGTAGAATTAGGTTTTGGGATCAAAAGTATTTGGTATTCCCTTTTTCTTTTTTAGGTTCGAAAATCGTCAATATGAGTCCTGGGAGCAATAAGAGCCTAATGCACTCCACGTTTTCTAAACGCGCCGCTGCAGCGCGTGTCGACGGCGCGTTTTCATCAGAGCAGTTGTCGTTTGTTTTAGGCTGCGTCTGACTTGCGTGCGTATTTCGTCTGTATCGAGTCAAACGCGCTGCACCGTTTAAAAAATGTGGTGTACACTGGCTCGAAGGATCTTAATTGACTAAAAACCAACCTGTTCGTTCGATTATCTTTTGCGTTTCAGAGACGCGGTGACCTTTTAATACTGTCTCGCAACCTTGAAAAAATGGGTAGACCTAATGTTTATACTTAAGTTAATGAACATAAATAATAAATAATATAAAAAAAAAAAAACTTGAAGTCAAAACACAATAATATCCATATATTATTGTGTTTTGACTTCAAGTTTTTTTTTTTTTATATTAACCATAAGCTGTGTTGTCCCACCCATGAGCAAAGGCCTGGCTGGTGGCCTACCATGACGTGAGTAGTTACGCTCAGGGAACGAGATGGCGCTAGACGACTTGTATAGCTCTGTCTCTTTTCCACAGCCTAAAGATTCTCTTCAATTTTTTTCCTACTCCTCCACTATTCTTTTCTGATTAATTTCGTTGCAAGAGCGCTTTTCTAGTGGTTGCCACTGTTGATTCTGGCTTTCAGGAGTTGCAGTGGTTTGGGAATAGTGTGGTGGTTGGTTTGTCCCAAAATAAAAAAGCCTAAAGATTCACACTTTATGATGTCATGGTAGGCCACGATTACTTCTCTCGATGGTATGTTGCTTTAAACATTCGAGGCTTCCCGCTATAGTCCAGTCATTAAAGCCTAAACCCGAAAATAATTAGTAACTTGCTGAAATTTTAAGGGGTTCTTAAGGAAGGTAAAATAACATACCGGGTGATTTTGCAGCGTTCTGGGGTGTACGGAAAGGGTTGAAAAGGGGTGAAAAGGTGTTTTTTGCTAATAACATTGCCAAAAAAATTAGTAACACGCTGCAAATTTGGAATAAGGTTGTTCTTACGGTTTTGTAACGTGTATTAAATTTGCAGCGTTTTGCAACATACGGAACATTGTTTTTTTTCAAAACAGTGCAATTAGTTAAAAACAGGGGTAAGAAAATTAGTAACACGCTGCAAATTTGGAATTAGGTTGTTCTTACCGTTTTGTAACGTGTATGAAATTTGCAGCGTTTTGCAACATACGGAACATTGTCTATTATTAAATAAAAAACTTTTTTCAAAAAAAATTTAACCGCCTTCAAAAACAACCACAAAAAAGGGTAAAATAACCTACAAAATAACTTTTCTTTCGGAAGTCGGTGGCTTTGTTTTTTATTTCGCTGTCTTTTGCCACCGACTTCCGAAAGAAAAGTTATTTTGTAGGTTATTTTACCCTTTTTTGTGGTTGTTTTTGAAGGCGGTAAAATTTTTTTTGAAAAAAGTTTTTTATTTTACTGTTTTTAGTTTAAATATTCAACCCAAATTCTTGTCAAATACATCGTTTTCTTACATGTGCACTAGAATTTTGTAATCCGTGGCACCAGTATTAACATCGCTCATGTACACAATAAGCTAATAAAATTCCCTATCTCAAAAACTGCTGAACAGATTTTGATGAAACTTGCAGTATTCCCTAAGGTGAACGATCCCTAGTATAACAAAAAAAAGAATTTTGAAAATCGGTCCACAATTGGCGGAGTAATCGCGTAACAAACACGCGAAAAGTAATGTCATCCAAGTAGCCGAAATTAATAAAAATGCTTACAAAATAAAAAGTACTGAACCAAATTGGATGAAATTTTTATGGGACCACACTGCAAGTATACTGCATCGAACAAAAAAAGAATCACACTAATCGGAGTAGAAACCTCGGAGTAATCGATGTACATACATAAAAAAAAAAAGAAAAAAAAAAAAAACATACCGACCGAATTGAGAACCTCCTCCTTTTTTTGAAGTCGGTTAATGAAGTCGGTTAAAAAACAATGAAATTATTTAATCACACGGGTGAAAAAAAAATTGTAACTCGCTGTAAATTTGTAATTAAGTTGTTTTTACCGTTTCGTAAGGTATATCAAATTTGCAGCGTTTTACAACAAATTGAACATTGTTTATTATTAAAAAAAACAGTGCGATATACGTTACGAAACGGTTCTCTAACTAATTATTTTCGGGTTTGGGCTTTAATGACTGGACTACTATATCTTCTCTTTCAGATTTCCTGGCTCCGTGTTTATTACTAGCGGTTACTAGTACGCGGTGGTACTATAGTAGTTTGGTAATACCCAAAGACATTAAACTATTTTGGTAATACCTATATATGTCGTGTCTAGGTATTTAAATATTTGTATACAAGGTCTCTTTCTTTCCCATTTTGCATATTGGCAGTGAATTAGGCGTTTACCCATACAAACCATTAACCAGACTAATTTATCAATTTATATCTACTTTTAATTCTGCAACTGGAATGATGGAATCGCACGTTACCTACCACATTCTGTAGTACTATTCTCTATAATATTTAGTGCCAAGGCATCGCTGAAGCTACGGCTTGTTTTTAGTTATATTCCACAACTAGGCATATCACACAACGCCATCTAGTCCCAAGCTAAGCAGAGCTTGTGTTATGGGTACTAGACAACTGATAAACATACTTATATATTTCTAAATACATACATATTATAGATAAATTACACCCAGACACAGAACAAATGATCATGCTCATCACTAAAACATTTGTCCTGGGTGGGAATCGAACCCACGACCTCCGGCATAGCAGTCAGGGTCACTAACCACTAGACCAACGCAACAGGCCAGTTAGTGGATTGTCAACTTTATTCTCTAGAAGACACATCAGCATGAACCACATTGTTACAAAGTGCACTCTAGTAATTAATCCCATATCATAGATGCGTTTATAAACATTTTTAATTCATATACTTACACAAATTATAGCTAGATGCACCTACTTATACGTTATACAAGTATTAAATCCGTGCGGGAATCGAACCCGCGACCCGCAGCGCATCAGTCAATCACTCTACCAAAGTGCCAACCGTGGTATGAATTCTCTTTGTATTACGTTTTTCTTGGCATTCTATTAGGTACCTACTTAAATTTACCGTAACCCAGTATTAAAATTATTATCAGGAATTTTAAAGTAGCGTCTACGTTGCCTCGATTTGACATCACTGATTGGCAATAAGAACGACTTGTTACAATAGAAGTGGTGAAATTGGCTATAGCTAGTAATGTGTACGCTTCTGATAATTCATCGGAAATTGATGTTTATTGTTTTAAATGAATGATAGTAAATAATATATTTATTTTCAAGTTGATCGTTAAAAACACTTTAACACGTCAAACAATACTTTTCACACCACTTGCTCGTAAATGTCAAATATATAATGTCATGCAAACAAGGAATAAGGCAGGGCATTGCTGGCCCCCATTCGAGCCTGGCAATAATATTGTACTGAATTTCATTATTCCCGTGGGTATAATGTGATTTGAATTTGGAACCTCAAATAAAACCATATGAAAACTTTCACCAAGGAGTTGTAGCAGTAATGACGGCGGCTAGCCGCAACAGCTGATCGCTTGCTGTGGTGCCCACTTCACGTTCGAAGGTTGTCGTACCACATCAAATTTCAAAAATCGAATTAATTTCCTCGCAGTAGGTGTGACAAGCAGAGTACGCTCCTCGGGAGTAAAGCTGCCTTGTCTTAGGCTAACTTGAATCCCTCGCTCACTAAGGATTCTTAACTTAATTCCCTCGTTTCACTCGGGAATTAACACTTGAACCTCCTCTCTGCGCTACGGAGGTTCACCCCCAGAATCCTTAGTGTCGCTTCGGGATTCAATACGCCCTAATCTACTATTAAATGTAATCTACTATTTAATGCTAGATGAGGCTTGTGTTTCTTGACTACTCTGAAACGATCAAAAACACAGGTCACAGTCTCCTTTTAAATCCAGACATAATATTTTTCAAATCATACGAGGACCATCCAGGTGCATCCAATATAATACCGTTTATTGCCCGTGGTCCACCCGCTTGGTTCACCTAGGTGTACCACGGGAAATTATTTTTGCCCGTGGTTCACCTGAATGTCCATATGTGTATAATGTTCATATGTGTTCAGTTATCGTGTAGTTTAACTCATAATTCAAGAAGTAAGAACAATAATACTTTCTCTACCTGAAATTACCTAACTTAGAAAAATAATCAAGTCTCATTTTTGCACCATTGATTTTGTGTTATAAACCCACTCACAAGTTATATATCTTGGTATTAAAGATATTTTATTTATGTATTTTTTTTTATTAAACCACTAATAAAACGCTGCACTTACTTCGTAAAAAAAGCTTATTTAAGCTGATTTAGATTTTATTATACCGAAGAAAATTAAGGTAGGAAAGTTCCATCACTCTATAACAATTAAGATTAGGATTTAATAGACGGAGAAAAGACATTTTATCAACCCTCAAATTTTAATTGTCACTAATTGAAATCGGCCCATAATTTTACGCTCTCTTAATTTCATTTGGATTATATGGCTGGTCTTCAAAATTCCGTTTCTTTTGGGAATTAAAATATATTCAGACTTTAAGAAATTTATGCAGATTACACAATTAAAACAATCATCCAAATTACAATCATTACATTTTAATGGTATTGTAAAAATATAATTTATGTCAGTGCCAGTATTTCTAAACAAACTTTATCAAAGCTATGTGCTTGTGATTAGTTGTGACAGTCGAATTAACAACTATTCGTTCTCGTGAAATTTTATCACATTATTTACATAGGTTTAGAAAAAGCCTGATTAAGCCACAAAATAAATTTATTTTCATAAACATCTAAAAACAAGGAACAACATTATTTTCGTCTACATTGTCAACGTGTCTACAACAGTGTTTAAAGCTCGCGTGAAAGCATCGAGTGCATTCTAAGTTAGCAGCGCAGCGTTCTTTTGACGGGAGTCGACAGTGCGACTATCTGCAGTAACCCTCGCCCTGCAGGAATAACCTGAACGCTTCTGCTATCTTACTCGGCTGCTCCTCTAGAACCATTCCACAGTCGGAGATACTCAGCCAAGACGTCTTAGACGGGTCTAAGCGACCATTGAACGTCACCGTGTCATCAACATGCGGAGACAAAGCACCAGTCACGTTCAGAACCGGCACCTTTATAGTATGCGTGTCCCTTGAAATACTCAGGTCCGTCCTGCGCAAATATGAGTCAATAAACATCGCTAAATTGACTGGATTGACGTGTGAGAAACTCTCTTTGTAAACCTGGGCTAGGTCATGATTGCGGTCGTCGGTGCTGCGTCCAAAGTGATGCCACATTAGATAATCCAGCGCACCCTGTGTCATGCCGCTAGATCGCAACTGTCTTGTGTTTATTTTCTGGTATAACCATTCAGTCCATCCAGCTTGAGTGGATGTACAATTGATCAGAACCAGCGCATCTACTTTCTGAGGACTAACAATAGCGTAGCGCGCTAATATGTTTGCTCCGGCTCCTACTCCAAAACCAATGAAAGATCGTATACCAAAATGTCCCAAAATGAAATCTATTTGGGAGGCCAATGCATCCATGCTAGGATAAGTGTAATCTTCCGGTAGTGTGGGGGCTCCCTCTTCCTGGCCCGGCGCGGTTACGTGATAGATGCAAAACTTATCCAATATCGCCCTCATGTCGATGAAGTTGAAGAACGCCTGGAAGTTGGCGGCGTAGTTGAGTCCGAGATCATGGTAGGTGATGATGGCGCGCTTGCTGCGGTCCCCGCGGACGGCCACCAGAAGGTCCCCGCGGGAAGTCCTCACCCTCTCCTCCACGCATGCGCCGTCGTTGTGCAATCGTCTGTTTGATGGAAAATGTAATTGAACGCTTTTCAATTCGTCTTCGAAATTGTCAGAAGACATCATATTTAGTAGAGCAATGTTCTCGTGGACGTGTGTAGGCATTTTCTTGTTCAAATCAAAGGGTACTTTAATAAACGCGAATCCCTTTGTTTACTTGTTACGTATCGACCTCCTGCCGGTGACGATGTAGGTGTCAGGTTTTCTTCACTTGTCTTAATTAACGCTTTCCATTAGTCACTGTTAACGATCCAGTACTTGTTACGTGCATACTAATAACACAATGTCTGTCTTATTTCAATAAATCGTCTTATTTTGTCACTGAGTCACAGCATAACCACTAATTATGTTAAAATCTTAAACTATATGGCAGTATTGTGAACAGACTATGTTATTTAGGTGGAATTTATCGCAGGAAATGGTCAATAATGCGTAGACCGGGCCGAGCGTGAGTTCCAACGCGAGGTTGATTCGGTACTGCTCGGCTGTTTCCGTCGACCTTCGCGGCTACCTGCTCGGTCGCCCGCAGCTCACTTCACCCCGTACAGGGACGCGGCACATGCGCGGTGTGCATATCGAATTTTTCCAAGCTATTCTAAGTTTATTAATTTGCCTATCTATTTGTATATCTATGACAATCGATCATTTAAAATAGGGGCTTGTGTAACTTAATTAACTCGAGTGTCAAGTTTTATTTTTACTAAGTCAGATGGGAATTTCGTCAATTCCACAAATTGATAGAAACCTGTTTACCAACTTGTAGACGAATTATTATTATTTGAAGACCTTGACATAATTCGAATACGGGTCAGAGTGAAATTATGGATAGGCTGTGGGCAAATAAGTGATTAGGTAGATTGAGCAGTGTTAGTAGGTAAATATAAAAAGCTAACAAATTCAACAGTAGGTCCTGCTCTATTCTTGAATTTTCCCGCCAACCGTTTGAGTTTTGGAACAAGAACAGAACAAGGTATATTAAGCACGAATTGCTATGTTCCGTTATTTCTAAATATAGCTCAATTCGAAAACCTGATCCAAAATGTGTCATGGATAGATAAGTTTCTCTCTCTGTGAAAATTGATAGCGTGGTTGTCTGTTAAAATCAAATCTATTGAGAATTGACTTGAAATTTAATTTAAAAGATTTCCTTTGTTCTGTTGGTAGCGGATTTAGAAAAGCTCTCTTCAAAACTTCAAGTACAATCAGGGAACTAAATACTTGAGTAAATTGACATAATAATATGTATACTACTACTACTTCAGTTTGCATGTATAGCTTTTTGACAATGACAGTTCTGATTTTTATATACATAGGTACACCTTACACAGTCATGTACAATTGTACAACTTCAGTATGATCATTTTTTTTTATTAAACCAATATCTAAATCGCAAAAGAATAAACAGCCGGCTGCACCAATACATGTTAGTCGAGTAGAGATAGAATAAGGGGCAGTTAATTACGCACCGAACAGAAGAGCAGATGTGTCCCAAAAACAACGGCCTCAACTTACAACAACCCCCGCAGGTCGTATCAACCAGCCCCATTTCTTTTATAAACTTATATCATCGCCACTCCTCCCAAAACGGTGTATACTCAAAAATCTCGGTGTAGAATCAAAAATTCGAAGATATGTGGCATCTATCAATCCGCGCTTCGTTGAGAAGTACAGACGCCAGCACATCAACCTACCTCAACCTGTATTTCTTTAAAAGATTTTTAATCAATTATGATTGATCACAATACTGGAAGGTTAACGTTCGATTGATAAAAATTGGCAGATTCGGGTAGGATGACCTGCTGGCGTCTGTACAACCCACTCCTTGTTACTGGGATGAGGCCTGTGTCTTAACAGTAGGAAGATTACAAAATGATTATGTACCTATGACGACAGAAACGCAACTCGTCAGAAAACGCATGTAGACAGAATCGCAACTCGTCAGAACTGCATCTCGTCAAAAACGCAACTTGTCAGATTCGCAACTCGTCAGATTTTCAAAGACGCAGCTCGACAAACAGTAAAATTAATAAATAGGATTTTGTTGATGAACGTCATATAAATACACGTTATTTAAAAAAATATATATCTGACGAGTTGCGTTTCTGTCGACATGAAAATGATCCGTAAGTACCTATACATTTTTTGTAACTCGTATAAGTTGGTGGTCAATATGCTTAACAATTATTTTCCTCGAGCTTACTGTGAACTCCTTCTTTAATACCTATAAGTATCAATGTTATAATACCTAGACCTACAGGTATTGAAACTAAGTCATACCTATATCGATTACCTGTCTTCTGTCTCGAAGATAGCCATCGATAGACTTAAACCGATTACTTCGGGAAATTGTTCCAATCCATTGTTATTTTCTTGGTAAAGAAAATAGATCAAGCGCTTCTGTTCAACGTTAGTTTACTTTGCTTGACTTTATAAACAAAGGTAGCTTAAGTGATTATGCTGAATGAAATGTAAAGGATAACAAAGCATTTGTTATCTTTTACATTTCGTAACAACATATTGTGACAACAATTATGTTTAGGGAAAAAGTAGTTTGTGTCAATTAGTTTGCAATTTATTATTGTTATTACATATCTTGATAATTTAATTTTATTACCATTTTTTTATCGTGGTAAAATCATCAAATGAGTCCTCCCACCCAGGGCAGGGCGGGAGGGACTGTCAGACTCGTACTGACTAAAATCCACGAGGGGCCCCGTCATAATGCTGACACTCTTTAAGGCGCGCGTGGAACACAACACGCCGTCGACCCCCGGGCCCCACCCCGGCATGGTCCATGGTCGGACAGCGAGTAGCCAATTTTATTACCATAGAAAGAAGGTAGGTAGTGTTCGTTAGTATTACAAAAGCATGTATAAAGTCACAATATGGCGATAAGGCCGTCCTGTTCTTATTTTAAACGCATACTATCACATTATCGCAGGAGGCGGGGCGCGTGAGGGAGAGGATAGCGTCCACCTCACGACCCAGCCGCCGTGGTAGACGCTCACGGCAGCGGACGTCGCAGGACGATCTCCGGCCATCGTAGTCGCGAGCATGCGCACTAGGTGACTCGCCGTCCGGTCATGGACAATGCCCGGGTCGACAGCACGTCGTGTTCCACGCACGCTTCAAAGAACTGTCAGCAACCTGACGGGGCCTTAGAGGGCCAAAGCCTGCCGGGGTCGCGGGACTATCAAGTAACCGTGGCTCTGGAACGTAAAGGGCTATTGAAGGATCACCGTGGATTTTAGCCAGTACGAGTCTGAAAGTCTCTCCAGTCCCACCCTAGGCGGGAGGACATAATTATTTGATGATCTCAACAGGATTTAAAAAAAAAATAGTGTCACGTTATAATCTCAAAACACAACACAGTTACCCAAAACAGTACACAAAAGATAAAAGTCACAGCCCTCAAAGTCCGCTGCTCCCGTGACAAACACTCTCTGAGATAACGAGCCGACATTCGTTTGGGCCACGTATTTACACGAAAGAATACAATAATGTATACGTATAGCGGCTATCTGTGCTTGTTTGTGACAAGTCATCACCTTTAATATTAATGGCTTGTTTTATTTAAATATAAATTGATTTTGTGACGTAGTGAGGTAAATAAATACGTATTAGTGGAGTGCTATTACTTTTATACCTCAACCTGTCCATGTCAAAATCAAAATCAAAATCAAAATATTTTTATTTTACATGGGCCTCAGTGGGCACTTATAAAACGTCGAGAAGAGAAAAAAAAATGGCACGGTTCGGGTTGGTCGTTTCCATGGAGAAGAACCGGCAAGAAACTCCATGGTTACTCTTTTAAAGTCATTTGCTTTTACAATGCTGTTGTTACAGTTGGGTATAGGTACATAGACACGAGAGAACATCGCAGGCACGATAAGAAGAGGGAGCTTCTTACCAAAGCATGTAATGATAGCGGTCACCGTAATCCATAGACGAATGCAATACGTCACTGACTCACTGTAGGCGCAGTGGCTGAGCGTTCGTTGGCTGAGCTGCGTATCGCGAGTTCGATTCCTAAGCGGAAAAAATATTTGTATGACGTATGGGTTTAGTTGTTTGTGAATTTAAAAACATATTATTCTAATTATAACGACAGAAATTGCTAGTGCGGGCCAAAGACTCATTTTAATAAAAAAAAAACAGAATATCGCATTCGCTGCAATTCAAAAAAACCTCTTCCCATGCAATCCACATGCAATATAAAGTAATTATTTTTAGCTCAACTTGCCTAGCCAAATTGGTTGAGCAAAATCCTGATTCCAGCTTAAAATATTATAAAAGCTGCAACCTTTATATTGGTTATGGTAACTACAATATTACTTTAGTTACGCGTTGCAGTTACTGCTTTCCCCCAAGAGAACGTGAGTTTATGTACGTTGTGAATAATATGCACTCTACGTTACAAAATGAAAACACCTTTCCGTAGAGGGCTGCGTAAATATTTTGTGTACAGTCACGAGCAATAGTATGTATAGTGTATACACTAAGCATTCAAAAGCAATGTTCGGTTACCATATTGACTAAACTTTTGCCTTTTCATTAGACTTAGCCAAGCCATACTATTACGAAATAGGTCTTATTTAAAAAGTGGAAACCAGTATTTTATAAATAAATTGCGTTTGAATTTTGTGTGTATAGGTACATGTTATTGCTCGTGGCTGTACAAAGTAGAAGTGAGTTGTAACGGTGCGTACAGACTATATAACATAACATGTTATATAACATTTTTATAGTGTGGTCATGTTATGTAACATTTTAATATAACATTTTACATACATTTGTAGTGTTATATAACAATGTTATAACATTGTTACATGGTCTGTACGCACCTTAACAGGTAAAATCGCATAGGTACTTGTAATGCCTGTTCGTGTTCCAAAAAAATCAGTTACACAAACCTGCTACAACATAACAGTTTGCTATTTTATATACAGTGTAAGTAGGTATAAGACGGGCACGCAAGGTATAATGGGGACATACACTCTTTAGGCATACACACAACACTAAAGTAGCGCAAGTGCCATCAGGACGTCATTTGCAAGTGGCAAATAACATAAATGGTGACCTGTCGGCGCTTGCGCTACGTTATTATCGTCCCCGTCTTATACACTGTTCCCCTAATTGGGAAACTGGAAAAAATGAACAGTCGTTATGAAGAAGACCAAAATACACTTTGTTTTCACTGGGTAGGTACTTCTTGTTATTTCGCGGAAAAGAAACTGTTCTTTGTATTATTTACCTGTTATTTCTATAAATACCTACATTTTACTCACTCCTAATACAAAGTGCATCACATACCTAGAAATTATTTTATGGGACTGTAACAGATCCACTGTTGTGTTAGTTATAAATTCCCCGAAAGCTATAGTTATCGGCGTTGTGGTGGCGGGGCATTGACCTGGTGTCCAGTATGGCGGCAATGTATGGGGTAATGAGTAATTCAAGTCGGTGCTTTGAAAGGGTTGTCGATGACTTTTATTTAAACACTTTTATGGCTTCACAAGATTATGTTCCTGAAAAGCTGTGGTGACCTTTTTTCAAAAAAACATATTTATTTGTGGCCCTCATAATCTCTAAACTACTTATCATTACATGACAAATGAGGTGTAGTTAGAAGCGTCTCAGTTGTCCGCTGGTTATAGGGTAGGTGACGTGTCAACAAATCCAATATGGCGCCCTCTAGGGAATGTAAAACCGTAACCGAAAAAAATATATTTTCGCACAGTATCGACATGGGTATCAAATTAAAAGGCTTGATGAGCACATTTGAAATATATAAACATTATATAGCTTTTACTAGCTACTTTGCCGGTTTCTAACAGTGTCAACATGGCTATCAATTAATTTTGAAATTCACTCGCTACTTTGCTATTATTATTAAACTAGATGAGTTCACTGTTTCGTACCTGTCTACTCTGAGAATAACATCCGAAACAAACTCAGACGTCACAGTCTCTTCTAAAATTGTATTGGTAAAGTTATATGAGAACCATGCAGGTGTCTGAGGTGGTCTTTTGAAGAAAGAACCACACAGATTTGAGTGGACCTGTCCAGTCAGTGCAAGCATGTGTCAGTTATCGTGTAGCTCAACTAAATAACACACAACATATCGGTCGTAGCGTTATTTTTAATAGCATAGCCTTGCTCGATAAATGAACTATCCAACATACAAATATTTTTTAATTCGAGCGTTCCTGAGATTAGTACAGAAGTATAGATTCTTGCGTAAGAACTGCCTTGTTGATCTAGTGAGCGCAAGCGCGACTGCTGAGCAAGAGGACCCGGGTTCTTTTCCCAGGATGGGCAAAGTATTATTGGGATTTTTCGTCAATCGTCAGTCTCGCCCATTACGTGAGGCTTAAAACATTAATCTATAAGATTTTAAAGAATAAAAAACGTATAAAATACAATTGGTCGTAAGCCTTCATAAGCCATATTTTCAATGTGTTTTCTAAAAGGATTTTATATTATTTTGTTTAAACATTAAAGCTTTTTATTTATTAGGACCTACCTTTTGTTCACACTTAATTCCGAGAATGCTACATAAGCTTTTTTTTAAAAAAAAACAATACTCACACAGAACAATAGAAGGGGCTTCGTAGGTGTAATCTGAGCTCATTCGCTTCAGGATACAAATGGTCCACATTGGGTACCCGCTGAAATGGCACCTGAAGTATTCCAGATACGGCACATATCAATATTTTTCGTAATTGGAATAGTCACCCTAAAGGCGGCTCACTGCAGGCACGGCACGGCATGGCATGGCAAAGGATTTTATTACTAATCAATTTATTTTGAATGAATCTCATTTCAATGAGTAGCACAATCTGCCGTGCCATGCCTGCAGTGAGCGCCGGCCCTAAGTGGAATAAATCAACCTACCCTAACCTACCCAGTCGAACTTTAACCATCTACTATAGTAATAAAGTTGAAACTCTATTAAAATTATTTGACAGATTAGGGTACTTTGATGTGCTGGCGTCTGCACATTCAATAGGTATTAACTTCCTTGTAAGTAATAAAAAAGTGTAAATATACACACAACCTGTGTCGGTAGGTGTGTGTATATGGGTGTGTGTGGGTGTGTGGCCGAGTATGTGTGTGTGAATAAGATCGTTAGTGTATGGAAGCTTGGAGGCTCGAAGGCATCTCACGTACGGTATCAATCATCCACACAATTTATTTCTTAGCCTGCAAATATTTTCTTAGTGCTTTTATTTTATTCAGCACAGGTATTCGAGTTACTATTGAAAGGAATATGTGGAAACAATCTCTCAGTTTTTTGAAATAGATTTTCATATCACAAAACAAGAAGATTCACGTTCGATTGGTAAAATTTGACAACGAATTTTACAACAATTTTACACAAACTCCCAGACCCGGAACAACTACTTACTTGTAGGTTATACAAATTTTTGTTCCGTGCGGGGATCGAACCCGCGATACCCTTGCACTGCAGTGGATCACTCAGCCTCTACGCTAACCGTGCCGTCAAATATTTATACATTTATAGAAAACCTCAAATTTATACATTTGTCGTCAAACATTAGTCCCTCGCTATTGTTCTACAATAGCCAGGGACTATAAATGTTAACTGTTGTACAAAATTCAAACAAACTCTTAAACTTACCCGGTATTTCTCAGAAAAAACACCGTAAACATATCCCGATAAATTTCCACATACCTAAATCTTTTTTATAGCAACATAGAAAACACTTACCTGCACATAACACAAGCATCACATCCCAAAACATATAATATCCAATTTAATTGCGTAAATGATGTGCGCGGTAACATAAAACAAGATAATCATACATTAGATGGGGGCTAATGTCCCGTTAAATTGCTAATAACAACGAAAATCCTTTACAAGCGCGCTGGGAGCTCTCTCGTACACTTTACGCCCAGTTTATTAGGTTTTAAAGCAATTTATGAGCTTAATTGTGCTATAGGACACCCTGTTTAATGACTATCGGAATATCGACGGGGTGAACTGCATTGTAAGATTGTTTTCGCGTCATTTGGAGTGTTGAAAGCAACTGAGTTAAATTCAGCGGGTTAGAGGGCAGGATCATAAAATCGCGTCCCAATATTAAAAACCAGGAGGAAAACATGTTTAAGTAAATAAATAAAAAACATTTCAGTAAATAAATAAAGGCACCCACGACAAGGGATAAATTACTAATGTGGCGAAGAGTAAAATAATGATTTCATTTAAAAAAAAACATTAGGAATTTCTTCTGTGTCGTAGGAGCGTTTATTAAATAAACATCTAAATTCACATACACAAACATCCAGGAATAGAACAAAAACATGCATTTCGTGCGGGAATCGAACCCGCTCCGCCACTGCGCCATACGTGTGGTCGAATATATCATTCTGATCTAAAAATTATATCTTATAGAGTTCGATGAAAGAGTGAACACACATAAAAAAAAGTTAATAAACGTCAGCTGGTAATTATTTATCTGTTTTATTCTTTTATATTCTAAATCTATATTTTTAATTATAGAATCTAAAAAGAAGAAGTCGAAGAAGAAAGATTTCGGTTTTTAAAAGTGATCGTAATTTTTTTTATTGTTTGTATATATTATGTATAGCTATTTGTTTTCGGATGGTATTTAAAAGTACTTCAATTTATTCCCATTTCATTTACCTAATTTTGCCTGTGTTCCACCAAATATACTGAATGTGTACCAAAATATGTTCATTAAAATATGTCATAACGAGGTGTAATAAAAAAAAATCTACCTAAGCAGGGTCGACGAAGCCCCGCTTCGCGGGGCTTCTATTTCTGTGTACAAGGTTTAAAGGAACCTAACCAAACCGAACTTCGGGGTGTCCCTGAAATCTTGCTAAAGCGAGTTTTAGATTTGGTGCACATTCAGTATATTTGGTATACAAAAAGAATTATTGATGCGCATTTAAATTCTATCCTTTGTTTTCACGCACACACTTGTGCATTATAATTTTTCCTGTCTGAATGATTGCTGAGGTTGTTGAGCAGAACAAATGAAAAACAGTAATTCACAAACATTAATTTACAAAATTAATTGAGTACGTACTTAATACAGTACGGTCAAACAATTGAAACGAATTATTTCAACATCGTGTAATATCGTGACTCACGTAATAGAACATTGTAATGTAATATTCCGTAAAACACCGTCGAAATAACTTAATTATGTATACCAAATGACTGGTCACTGTAGTGGTGACGGTAATGTAATAAGGGTCATTTTAACAATGACACCCGACCTTGGAAGTATGGAATTGTTTGTGTACACATGTTTTACCACTGACTCAATGCCTCGTAAATTATAATTTCACCTCGATTTTATCGTTTTGTAATGTCAACTATTTTTTAGGTTGGTGACATTTGTGATAGTGTAATAATTATTAATGGGAATGGGTGCTTCTGTTACGGCCCACGGCTTGCCGCTATGAGCGGTGACTTGGCGCGAGCAGCGAGCAGGTAGATCAAATGTATAGAAATGTTTAAAACACGTCACGAGGCGCCGCCAGTGGCGAGTTCGCGTCCTTAGGCACGGGCCACATAGAAAAGACGTAAGACGAGGACGCGTCGCGGACGTGTGAAAATGTATGAGAGTCGAGTCCGCGCCCCGTCTCTTTTGTGTGTTTTACGTAGCGACGCTTCTATACATTTTGTATGAAAGAGACGCCGCGCGTCGAAGAGGCAATTATGTCTCCGCCCCATCTGCGTCTTACGTCTTTTCTGTGGCCCGCGCCGTGCCTTACAAATTAATGTATAATTTCATGTCTTATTCGCGCCGCTCGTCTCACCGCTCGCCGCTTAAACCTCTACACACACTGCACACGACTATTCGTGAGAGGGCTTTTATGCGAATTCAAATTGTATTAGGATTTTTGTATTTAGTCTAACTACGATGTTTTGATGGATGGATGGAAGTTTGTTACTCAATCACGTCAGAGCGGATGTACGCAGCTTGACGAAAGCCTTAGAGATATGTTATATCCTGGAATAACACATAAGATACCGTTTATCTGCAGTATTAGGTTCCCGTGGGATAAATAATTTGCGAGGTATACAGGGCAAAGCCGGTAAAAGCTAGGATATTAATAAATCTTGAAAGATACATTTATCTATCAATATTACAGATAAGTGATCGAGTTCGTGGTCACTTAATTGGGGCTTTAACCGTTCTTTGTAAGGTTTTACAAAGAACCAGTAATTTCTTCGAAGAATAATTATAATGTGGCTACAATTTAAATGCTCATCAATAATTCTTCTTGCATACCAAAATGGATAAATGATCACCAAATCTAAAACTCGCTTTAGCAAGATTTCAGAAACACCCCGAATTTCGGTTTGGTTAGTTCCTTTAAACCTTGCACACAGAAAAAGAAGCCCCGCGAAGCGGGGCTTCGTTCTGCTTAGGTAGAATTTTTTTTCATTACACATAATAGGTTTATTTCTTTATTACTATAAGAAGCACAATTTGGTGAACATTTATCCATTCTGGTGGAAATTTGGATTTTTTGGTTTTAATGTAGTTACTTTTCTGGTAGGCGTTTAAACACAAGCCATATAATATGCTGAACTAAATTTCTTGGTCCAAGCACACTATCATAAAAGTCAAACCAGTAATCCCTATCTGTTCCCGGGAGACTCAATGTTTTGTTTCTTTTAAAATACGACGTCTCAAGCAATAATCCCATTTTATCTAGGTTTTATTATACTTTTGCAGACTTTTATTATACTTTCCAATTCATTTCTATACAAAGTGTAACGTTAAATGCGCAAAACCTCTCGTGGGGTAAAATACTGTGGGTACTCAAAAATATTTGTTCTAAGACTTTTGGAAATTCGCAAAAAAATATTGGTTTTTCATACTGATTGGTACGATCAATTTCTCATTTTGTATGAAAATTGCGAATTTCCAAAAGTCTTGGAACAAACATTGTTCAGTAACATGCTGAGTTACCCCACGAGAAGTTTTGCGCATTTAACGTTACACGTTGTAAAGAGGTCATGGGTTTTATTTACTACAGAAAAAGACTACAATTACCTACCCATTAAAGCCGAAAAGCAGGTAAGAAAAGCATTAATATGAGGGTGACATTGTACCAAAACTTTTTGTTTTTAAGCTATTGCATAGCTTTTATCGCGGGCTGAGCGCGGCGATCAAATCAAGAAATTCCGTAACGAAAACAAAACCTAACAACCCGCATCGCCTAACGTCGTTTCTTTTTTTTTTCTTTCTTCTATGAGGCTTATATAAAAAAAAAATTTGAGAGGTGTCAAGGGACACCCGGATGGAACGAAGTTACTGTATACACTCAACAAAAATAATCGTCGCGACTCCACTCCACTCCACTCCACTCCACTCCACTCCACTCCACTCCACTCCACTCCACTCCACTCCACTCCACTCCACTCCACTCCACTCCACTCCACTCCACTCCACTCCACTCCATTCCATTCCATGGTAATAAACACATTACCCTCCTTTGCGTCGCGCAGTCGGATAAAAGTGTCGTGCCAACTTTTCGTAAGATTTTTTTCCGTCCAGCCCCCCTTTCACAACGCGCGATAAGGAACTTCGTTCCAAAAAAATGCATAAGTTTATAAAAAATGCTATGCAATAGCTTTACCGCGGCAGTCCCCGAGTGCCACACATATTTTTTTTTTTTAATTTAATTACAACGTTGTCCCACTCTACTAATTAATTTTGACCCAGTTTGTAATGCAAACGATGCAAGTACTTATTTTTTGTTTGTGTTATTGTTAAGAATATAGTTTTGAGTGTTTATTATAGTCAATGAATAATCATTATATTGATCTAGTTTACGCAATTTAGCCCCTTTTAAATTGCGTTGAAGTGATGGCTTGTAACACAGGTTTTTAATACTTAGTTCAGGCAGGTCGCTACATATAATTAAATTCCGAGTTAAATATCTCGTACCTATATACTTTAGTTATACACTAGTTTTTATTTATGCATAATTAACTGTTATTATATAAAACTTAAGTATATAACATTTCTGTGGCTATGTTTACACCCATCTTTGTAAAAGTTTTATGAATAAAAATTTATTATTATATTATTATTACTCTAGGATTTCTTCTGTATCGTGGGTGCCGTTTAAAAACATTTAAACTCACACGTTCGCTCAGTAGCTCAATTCACGTAACTAAACAAGTGCTGTTGCAGTGACAGTTAAGTTCCACTGCGCCAACCGTGAAAAACTTTAAAGATACTGAATGGGCTCCAATTTTTTCTAAATACTTCTTTTACACCTGTGTTTTAGCTTTAATTTCCTATTAATGCATCCATCAGCAATTCAGCATAAAAAGCGATCGTCAACTTTCAATAATTCTCGTTTAATTGTAATCGATACCAGGGCCTCAAGTCTTCTCCAGAATGCTTAAAACACTAATAAATAATTTATAAAAATATTTAAAAAATAAATCTTGCATGATAGAGCAGTGGTGGCCCAGTGGTATCGGTCCCGACTTACGAGTTGTAGGTTCGAACCCCGCCAGGCGCATTACTTTGTGTAATTTATTTCATCACCACTGCTCTCAAAACAGTGAAGGAAAACATCGTGAGGAAACCGCCATAACCTAGAACCAAAAATTCGAAGACATCTACGACCAATCCGCACTGGACCTGCATCGTGGACAATGGCCCACTCCCTCTCACAGAGAGGAGGCCTGTGTCCCAGCAGTGGGAACATTATAGGCTGATGATGATGTTGATGAAATCTTGCATGAATACATTTTCGAATGGCATTTTAAAACATTTTAAAACAGTCCAGGAATACCTTTACTTGGGCCAAGTAGTCTCTTTCCAGGCAAGGCAAGACAAAGAAGTCGCAAGACGGACAGAGAACGCCTGGAAGAGCTACTGGTCCATGAAGGAACTATTCAAGGGTAAGCTGCCAATGGCACTAAAACGCAAGCTCATGGACATGTGTATACTCCCCATCTTAACATATGGTGCACAGACTTGGTCTTTGACTAACATCCAGAAGTCCAAACTCAAGGTTTGCCAACGAGCAATGGAGCGCAGTATATTAGGTGTTAATTAACGGATCGCGTTCGAAACACAATACTGCGCTCCAAAACAAATATAGCAGACGTGGCTCAAAAGGCTGCTCAACTCAAGTGGGACTGGGCAGGACATGTCTGTCGCATGCCGGACAAACTGTGGGCCAAAATAGCTCAAAACTGGAGCCCTGATACAGTAAGACGGGGTCGCGGCAGGCCGCGAAGGAGATGGCGGGACGAACTGGACAGGTTCTGTCCAAATTGGAAGGAGGACGCACGAGCTCGCGAGAAGTGGAAGGAGTGGAGGGAGGCCTTTGCCCAGGAGTGGGACAGAACAGGCTAATAAAAAAAAAAAAAAAATATTTAAAACATTTGTATTACGAGACCATTGACCGTTCAATGATCGACTATGAATTTAGCATATTACGAACATTTTGCAAAATGATAATGGGATCGTGTATTCAATTTTTTTTTTTGTTATGACTCACAAAAACTAATTAACGGATTGGATAATGTAAAACTCAGGAATAATGGCGTGGTAAATAATTGTAGACGTTATAAATGCAATCAGTTATATTTCCTTGCTTTAACAAATTATCAGAATCTCATGGTAGGCACAACTCGTATTTCCATGGCTGACGGCTCACTGACAGGCAACCATAAAGTTACATGCTCTGTGGCAGGAACTGTCACATCATTTCCTGTAAATAAGACTCCTTGGTCACATCCTCTCCCAAGATCAGGCCTGATCTCGTGGAAGGATGTGACGGCATGGCTAGCGGCTTAGCAGGCTTGCTAAAAGGCTTTTGGCTTGGCTGGCTGGCTGCCTGCGGTTATCTGGCTATGGCGGTCCGGCCAAGGCTTGGCTGCAGAGGCGATATCTGGCTAGGCGTTACATTCTAGCTGGCTCCTATTAACTGGCTATGGCTGACTGGTCAAGACTGATCTGCAGAGGCGCTATCTTGCAAAGCGTGCGTTCCAATAATATAAATAATGAATGGATACAAACTCGATCTCGCGAGCAGCGCTGCGGACATAATCTAGTTAAACATATTATTATTTGAAATAATACCTAAACATGCAGTTAATAAATACTGGTAAAGCAGTCCGTTCATTATTTATCTATAGCGTATCGATCGGTTTGACCCGCAAGCTGTAATTCTCGCCGCATACAACCGTGCCGACCATTGCACTTTAGCTGGTGTAAAAGCCGGTAGTGTCAAAAGCATTGCAGTAACCATCAGTTAAAATAAACCATGATTTTGATTAAACTAGTGCTTGTTTATGTGTTAACGTTTTGGGTTCAAAATGCGGTGAGTTTTTCTGTTATTGATAGTTGATGGCGGGTTCAAAGTAGGCTAGTCTTAATTTAATTTGTGTTGGGCTATGCGGCTATTATAAACCTTATGGTTGATTCGAATAGAGGTTTTGTTTTTGGTTTTAATTTGAATGTACCAATATTCATTTTGTTTATAAACAATGCAAGATTGCATATTGACTTTTAAAATTATTAGCGAACTATTTGTATAACTGTATTGTAGTTTATGTATTGATAAGCGATTTTATTGGTATCATATGTTTTATTTAGTTTTTACAATATTTTCTATCTTAATTCTTAATCTACATACAAATATTATGTTGTAATAGTGTTTAGTTCTTAAAACATTTATAATGAACAGTTGTTTTATATTAAATTCATGATAGCATAGGGGACTACCATCATCTGCTTTGCTTTGTCCTTACTATTTGAGGTCGGCTTCCAGTCGCACCGGATGCAGCTGAATATAAGTATTTCACACGAAGTGAGTATCGACCTTCACAAACAAGTAACTAGGTAACGATACCTCTTACAAAGACTGATTGTCAGTGTGTAGGTACCATACTGTATTTTAATTTAAAAAGGGCATTTACACGAATATATTCTTTCTATTAAGCGCCTCTATTAATCTGTGACCGACAGTCTAACGGTCAGTTCACACCGAGACACGACACAACGCGACGTGACGAAACGATACTGCAAAAGTGTATCTTTTCGTGTAGTAAATAGGGTTAGATTTTGAGTAGCTCTATTGAAATGTGCGCGTGGCGTCGAGTCTTGGTGTGACTTGACCCTAAGTGATAATTCAACTAGTTTTTTACTACAATTTTTTGTAAGCGATGCGACTGGTGACTAGCTGCACGGCTTACTCTGGAAATTAATAATCAGATTATACCTTGTTATCTTTGTGTATAACCAATCAATGTCCGTATTTGCCTATCCCAGTTTTTAAGATGCCCAATCAGAAGCTGTCGTCAAAAACAAAAGAAAAGAGTCGAGTTACACGATAACCGACAAGAAAATGCACTAAACTGGGCAGGTCCACTCAAATCTATGTGGTTCTTTACTCAAGAATCCATCTCAGATACCCACATGGTCCTCGTATGTCTTCAGCATTACCTACAATGTCAGGACTTTAAAAATGTGACCGCTCTTAGTTTATTTCGGTTATTTCTTCATAAAGTAGTCAGTAACGAAAAACGGGATTCCGGGCGTCAATCAACTAAAAACTTCGACCCGTGTAAATGCCCCATAATATTAACTTAATTACATATTTCATCAGTGTTTTCCACGAATTCTAGTTATGAGACAAATAATACACACAGACACACTACTATATTTCGTATATAGATTAGGAGAATACATACACTATACGGTGTCGGCCCAAGAGGGAATATAAACGGTAATTATACGCCTTATACATTGTTTACTAACATTAAGTAAAGCCTACTTTTCGTTAGTTGGCAATATTGGATGTTTCACTTACTACATTATGCTTGTAGTCCCCGAAGGAGTAGTCAGAACTCAAGATCATATTATTAATTCACTTCTTTATAGGATTCCGTAGCCAAATGGCAAAAAACGGAACCCTTATAGATTCGACATGTGTGTCTGTCTGTCCGTCCGTATATCACAGCCACTTTTTTTCGAAAGTATAAGAGCTGTCCTGTTGAAAACTTGGTAAGTAGATGTATTATGTAAACCGCATTAGCATTTTCACACAAAAATTAAATTTGGGAGTTCCCTATATTTAGAATTGAAACTAAAAAAAATGTTCACCATACCCATACGTGTGGGGTATCTATGGATAGGTCTTTAAAAATGATATCGAGATTACTCATATCATATTTTTCTAAACTGAACAGTTTGCGCAAGAGACACTTCCAAAATGTAGTGTGACCCCCCTGTAACTTCTAAATTGAGAGAACGATAAAAGTAAAAAAATATATGATGTATTATGCAAACTTCCAGCGAAAATTGGTTTGAACGAAATCAAGTAATTAGTTTTTTTTTTAATATATCATAAATCGTAATTTACTTCTCTACAAGAATTATTTAAGAATTATTTATATTTATGTTACTTGCTGCTATCTTATATTTATTTATTACCTTTTATAGGCGAGTCCAACTCGCACTTGCCCGGTTTTTTTTCTTTTTTTGGTGTGTGGATGTGACTACCCTCTGGTCATATTTATTCACTTAAAACATACAAATATCCATTCAGGCTAGAGCCAATATATACGACACACTTGGCACAGTGGCTGTCCAATCGACTTCTACAAAGCGTGGCACGGTTTCGATACCCACACGGAAAAAATATTTGTAGTTCTGGGTCTGGATGTTTGTGTTTTCGGGTTTGAATGTTTTTAAACGCACCCACGAGATAAACGTAGCGAAGGGGAGTGTGTGGCTTCGTCTTCTTTGATTATATAGATCTGAATGGGCTCAATCATCATCATCGTCATCATCAGCCTATAATGTTCCCACTGTTGGGACACAGGCCTCCTCACGATGTTTTCTTTCACCGTTTTGAGAGCAGAGGTGATGAAATAAATTACACAAAGTAATGCGCCTGGCAGGGTTCGAACCCACGACTTACAACGCGTAAGTCGGGACCGATATCACTGAGCCACCACTGCCTCATAAATTAATGCATAAGGTAATGCGCTCATGTACCCAACGGCACAGTAACAGTACTGGGTGAGTGTTCGATTTCAAAACATAGGTATCACGATACCAGTACTTCATTATGCAATACTTAGCGTTCGTGTTCATAGTAGCATAGTCGATTTCTGTTTTAATAATTAAATATATGACCAGTTGACGGTTCCGTCTAGAAGTACAGCGAACAGAAAATTATATAATAACGCAACTACATATAAAATAAATTCGCTTTGGCCGCGTAGTAATATAAAAACCACAGAGAAATTCTTCAGCACAGTATTTTACAATCGCGTTGATTGTGTGGTTAGAGGACAGCTAAATAAAGAGCCCTGGGTTCGATACCAGGTACGGGCAAGTACATAATATAAAACAGAGTCTAAAATAAAGTGCCCACTTGATTTCAATGGGGCCTGCCACCAAGGTTACTCAGAAGAACAAAAAACAATGACTGGCTTAGTGTAGGTTTTCCACACCGTTCTGCTTATAAATGAAGACGTAATATTATGCGGTCACATTATATTGACACGCAAAATACTGCTTGCAATATAATAATATCTACGCAGCAATAGAATACGCACGTAGACGGTCTACGACCTTTGCTACGTTCGTAGCACTTGGCTACGACGTAGTACAAGATTCCTTACAACTGCGCGACGTAGCGGAATGTACTCACCTCGAGTATATTAAAATTCTCTTTTCAATTGAAGTTATTTCTGTTCAAACAAATATCGACTCTGTCTAGGTGTTTACTAAGTTTATTTCAGTATGATTATATTATTACTGTTGAATATTTTTGTTGCTGTAGCTTAAAGTGAACTTTTTCAGTGAGCGTTAAAGTTGTTTTTTCCAAAAATGTATACCTCGTTCACATGACTGCAAACTAGCTCTTGGTCGCATTATATCTATGTTTACTATGCCCACGGTCAAATGATTGCGTGACCACTTGCCACAATAATAGTTAATTCTAAGAATTCTTTAGTAATACATAATACGTAATAATAATAGACTTTTACTGCTGCAATAGTATGTCAACTTACATTATTAGTGCGCAATTATACGAGTCAAGGTAATTTAGCCTTCGGGGAATTAATGGCTGTGTTTGCAACTAGCAAACATATTGTCACACCTTATCACAAGGGGGTAGGCACAAATACGAATTCGCCAATTACGCCTCCTGCTTCTCTTGCCTCGTCTGTATAATTTTTAATTGGCTTTTATAACATGTATCTATGCCAATTTTATAACGCTAAAGAGTTTTTTTAACCAAACAAACGCGTTAATTACAGGAAGTTTTGGTTCAAATTGAAAAATAAACATTTTACTGTTGGATAGTTATTTATTGAGGAAAGCTAGAGGTATATAACATCACTTACAACAATAGGAACAGAGCAACGGGGGTGGGAACAGGAATTCTTATATTAGGTATAGTACAGAACAGATGGAAAAAACCTTCACTGAGAGTGAACAGGCTCCTTCTGGGTAAGCTCGCTCCATCGTCGACCTTGTCTTAGTCACTCCTGACCTAGACTAAGGTCAAGAGCAAACCAATTATACATAAAAAAAACACTAAAATTTGAGTGATTAATAACACTCTAATTTAGAATGGCGGCCGGGATCTACGTACTTACGGCTTTACGTACTTTTCCAGACACTGAGGTAATTCGGTAAGGACTAGATGATCACCCATGCTCAGCCCAACTTAGGTAAATGCTGCTTAACCTTTAAGATCGTAGTGTGAGACAGTTACTAGTAGCATATACCACGCCAATATAAACCCTATTGTTAAATACTTTAGACACTTTTTTCTTACTTAGGTGGGAGAACCAATAAAATTCCGCATTTTGGCGCCTCCGTTCGTCTGCCCCAAAGACAAAGACGCTGTCATAGACAAGCCTGACAATACCATCATCACGTGAGTACTTTCTACCTTCCTAATGTATAACTCACAAGATATTGTCTATCTGTGGGAACTAAATAATTATTAGGGAGGTATGAGGAAACCAACGACGATATAATACTAGACTCCTAATAACAGGCGACCGATGTCTGCCAACACATTAGGCAAAAAAGTCTTATATCCGTCTCATTTCGACCAATCCGTAAACATACGTTGAGACAGAACAGACCTTGAGTTAGCCAATCACAACGCAGTACCCCGTCCGTCCGTCGCTTACGTAGTACCTCAGCGAGTTGGCAGAATAGTTTTGTTCGTTAGATCGTGCAATGCGTAATCTAGTAATATATAGTCGTTGGAGGAAACAGAGTGTAAAGTTCCTCTTGCCCGACGCGATGTAAAGGACCTTCAACCCGACGGGTGTTGTCTAGTGGGCTTTCTGCCCAAAATTCATAGGAACTTTCTATATTTTATGTTCTAAACTCTCTGAGAACTTTTAATTGTGCGATGCTGAGGTATTTAGTTCTTTCTTCACTCCATGGATGTCGCTAGTCATCTGTTTTGTTCGACAACAGATTTTTTTTAAGTTTTATAACCGCTTCCGTCTCCTTAAAAGGAGCTCTGTCTCCCATGAGTGGGATCAATATATACTTTGGTACTTTATTTTATACCATGCAAAGATGGACCTCCAAAATAAAAAAATAAATGTATGAGAAAAAGTCATGAATTTATGTAGTATGTAAAGATAAATGAGATTGGTCGATTCTGGAGAAATTCCTGATATGGGCACAAAAAAAAACTCAGATCCTCTTTAGGTACAATCACGAGGAAATCTAGTAATAAGATAATAACAAAAATCTTTAGCTAAACAATATCTAGGACGGATTGCGTGACGACAAGTTATTAGCAAATAATAATATCTAGTAAGTAATAATCTGACAAACACAGAATATAATAAGCTTTCCTTATTAGTTTCTGTGATTGTGATAGTCTTTAGATATAATTGTATTTGGTTCTCTTCTTTATAAGTAAAATCTTTGCAACGTTATTGTTTGGTCATAGAATATATAATGTATGGTTCCAAGCTCTAAAACCCCTTCTACACGATCAACCCGACCGCCTGACAGAGGTGAACTTGGTCGTGTCAACAGTACCCCACCGTCTGGAACGCTGTCGGCTGACGGTCGGGTCCCACCGCGGACGCAGCCTGTCGGGACGGCTGCGCTCCCGACTGACTCCGCCCATATTTGGTCGCACACCGGACTAAGGTCACCTCTGTCAGGCGGTCAGGTCTGACCGTGTAGAAGGGGTTTAAAGGTTAGGTAGGTAGGTTGCCAATGATCGCAATGCCGCACCAAAAGTGTAACTAATATAAGTGTGATTTGGAGGAAATGAAATACAAGGAATCCGTAACTTCAGTTTTGATGAACATGAAGTCGGTTAAAAATATGACATTCGCGATTGTTTATGTTTTTTATCAATCATAAAACCAATGAAAGAGTTCAGTAATTTTTGCGTGGCTGAGTAACAAACACGAATTATGGCTCCGAACAGCTTAGCACGAGCACAACAAAATCAGCCCATAATCTTCCAACACGGCATAAAAGGCCGATGTTGCAATATTGTTATTCCTAGTTACAGGAAATTATGTTTTTTTACTTTAAGAGAAATGGTAGTACAACACTGGTAAACGCCTTTGTCTGCTCCAAATGTGCGTACTATTATTAATAATTATTAATCGAATGTTTTTCCCATACAGCTTGCAAACCGAAGCTGGTATCCCCGTGGAGTTCACATGGGTCGTTCGCTGGCATCCGTTGGTTGCGCCCACGCAGCGGTTCACGCTCGCACTCTGGCACACAGTGCGGGAGCTCGAACTCATGCTCAACGAGCCACAAATGGAGTCCAATGTCTTCGTTATTAAAAATACTGAAGTATTTCTTTTCATTTTTTTTTTTTATTCCACTTGCATGTAGAATGTTTCTGTGGGTAAAATGATAAATTGTGGGTTTGACAGTACGTTTGGCGGAGTAGCTGCAGAATTAACTACTGCGCTGCGTGTGACAGGTTCGATTCCTGTGCTGAAAAACATATTTAATTAGTAATTCATAGCTGTCACGTCAGCGACACGTCTTTCGTACGATCAATTGCTCGGCAGCACACGCATCATAGTTAAAAAAGTACCGCATCTAACAACAACAAAGTTACCGACGTGGTCTTTGATCGGCGGGATTGATAATATAGTCCTTGAGGGATATTCAGACGTCAGTACAACAAACCACCCCAATAATAAAAATTAATAATTAAAATACATAGATTATCAACTTTATGACTAAAGACAAGGTTCGTATTCGATTCGGATTTTTTAAAGGTTCTTTGGAATTAATTGACATGGTAGTCCGTACTTACCGTCTAATTTTCAGCTACTAACCGGAGTAAAGTACATCTTCAACGTCACAGCCAAAACATACCACGATGACGTCGGCACACAGCAGGTGTTCGAGATTGACAACACCCGAGGAGACCCAAAGCTGGTCATCGAGGGGCAATCGGACATGTTCGCCATCGACCTGATTGGTGGACAGCTGGCGTATGCCGATATTGATTTTATACTGGAAGCTCAAGTTACAACGTGTTATAGGACGCATGATTACTATGTGGGTATTTTTTGGATTTCTCTAATTTTCGACTAGCATTTTACCCGCGACTACTTCACTCAAGCCCCTCCCTCTTTCAATAGGGAGGGAGTTGAGTGTAGTAATACCTAACGTTAGTAAAATTGATAACCATCTCGGGTGTCCTATCTATAGGTTTACTAAAATTTTGTTAAATGGATTCAGCGGTATAGGCGTGAAACGAAACAATCTGAAACACACATTCTTTCATATTGCCAATTTAATGCATAATTTCGAATGAATTTGCCTCCTCCATAGTCGAATCACCGCAGCTGGAAAGTGATACGTAACTACATAAATATTCCTCCGGATAAGTTAAAACCCAAATAGTTTATACTTTTAATCACTGTATTACGTTCCCATAACACAGGTTATACACAGGCGAAGCCGTTGGCAACGGATAGTGCTCTTAACCGCTTCTAGAACGGGTGACTGACACCTCGTCAGAAGCCCTTCAAGATCCTTGCTTTAAGAACGTAGTCGAAATTGTACGGTTTCGCTGGATGTTATAAAATAATACATTGAACCGGCTTCATCTTCCATTATCCAATCTTCTTAATATAATAAAACTTATGAGGAATTAAGGATTCGTATACAGCCAGACTACACAGGTCTAAAAAAGTCGTTCTAGAAGTGTACAAGAGTTCCTAGATAATACCGCCACGACTGAAGTCCTTATGACGCGGCGCTAGAGTTACGTCAAATTGCACTAAACCATTCATGATCATCATCATCTCAGCCATAGGACGTCCACTGCTGAACATAGGCCTCCCCTTTTGATCTCCACAGATACCGGTTGGAAGCGACCTGCATCCAGCGTCTTCCGGCGACCTTTATAAGGTCGTCTGTCCACCTAAACCATTACATTACATTAACTAGGTACCACGAATTTTCCGCAGATCATGAGTGGTGGTGCAAACTCTAAGGAGCTATCTGTCAAATCGTAAAATAATTCTTACTTCGGACTCGTCAAAACGCCCCGTAACTAAGGCCGAAACCACGGTATTCGTGCTTAGGGATTAGATCCTCTGTTCCGAATTGCAATTATACACGACCCAGTTTACCATCAAGTTTGCACGGTAAACGTTGACGGTGTATGGCTGGCATTACAGACTGGCATTACTGAAGAAGTGCCTTTATAATTTTGTACTATTTCTCCTTGAAACAGTTCGTCTGGACCGTATCTAGTGCTGAAGACAATGTAGCCGTGACTGACGTCAAGGGGTCTCGCCTGGTCATCCGTGCCAACACCCTCAGTCCCGGCAAATCTTACGACGTGCTCTGTCAGGTCTATAAGTATTCCAATGGGGAATTTATTACACAGGTAAGGTTTGGGTAAGGTGGAAATTGTATGCTAGTTTATTAACTGAACATCAAACAAAACTTAAAGTGTCAGAATGACGAGCTTATACTTACTCATCAATCTTATAAAAACTAAGGTAAAAGAAGTTGTTTTCATAAAAAGTCTTATAAAAAAAAAACGTAAATTTTCAATGAAATGCATCATAAACAATTTGTAAAACGTTCTTATTCTTTATTGTACACACATATAATTAAAATAACACTTCACATAAGGGTAAATTATGTACAAAGGCGAGCTTAACCCAGAATTGGGTTTTCTAACAGCAAACCTTAAAACGTTGTCGCAGGGACTTAGAAACATTTCAAATAAATGCTTTATTTATCTATCTATATATAAATAAAGCATTTATATGATATACATAAGCTATTCATTCAATTCTAGAGGCTCTTTAAAAAACTTTATTCTTAGTTTATTTTTTACTTTTAGTAGATAAATTACAGACTTTTTATGACTACTAAAAGACTTATTCTCTATACATACTGTAAGTTCTCACTTCTTGCTAAATTTGATAATTCTAGGTCAACGGGAAGCCCCACAGGTTTTGATTACATTGATTACACATTCGACGCTTGCAGTCGAATACCTTACGGCAAAAAGGAGCATAAACGGCTGTATCTTTTGATTTTATTTTTCCTCTGTTTCAAAGGACCGTAGACCTGAGTATTTCATGTTAATTTCGGCGTGGTACCTCCACGCGTTTCTCAGAAATTTTGGTTTTAACAGACAGACGATCAACGAAATGATTCTATGAGGGTTCGGTTTTTTTACCCGACTGCGCCAGGAGGGTTATGTTTTTCGAGTGTATGTATGTATGTATGTATGTATGTATGTTTCTGTGTGTTGCTCTGCAGCCTAAACGGCTTGATGGATTTTAACTTGAGAGGTGTCGTTAGATTCGTCTTAAACGTGAGAGTGTCACTGGGTACATAAAACTGGCCAGGTGCGAGTCGAACTCGTGTGCAGAGGGTTCCGAACTAAAAATATTTTTTAAAAATCTCTCACATTCTATCAATTGGGGTATCAAATTAAAGGATTTTAAAAATGGTTTACCAAAATATATATAACTTACATGTTTCAATTTAATTTGGACTGATAAATGCTAACAAAAACTAAAAATAGTAAAATAAAATAAACATTTAAAAAAAAACAAAAAACCCGACTGCGTAAAAAAATAAAAAGAAAGAAACAAGCCCAGTAGTTTAGAATTCACTCATTCACACTCACAGTCGGGGCCCCTTGGGAAGATTTGATTGGTATAATTTGAATGGGCCCCGACTGTGAGTGTGAATGAGTGAATTCTAAACTACTGGGCTTGTTTCTTTCTTTTTATTTTTTTACGCAGTCGGGTTTTTTGTTTTTTTTTTTAATGTTTATTTTTTAAGCTATTACATAGCTTTTATCGCGGGATCTGAGCTCGGCGACCGAATCAAGAAATTCCGTAACGAAAATAAACCTAACACCCCGCATCGTCTAACGTCGTTTCAGTTCGGCAGACTTCGGCACGGTGTTTGTTTGTCTTGACGTTTCACTTGATTGACGTGACTGAACATTGCCTAAAATGAAAAAAAATGCATAACTTGATAAAAATGCTATGCAATGGGCGTTTTTCCATTAGCCGGCACGGCACCGGCACCGGCGACGGCGCCCGCGCCGTGCCGGTGCCGGGGAAGCAAAAATGTATGAAAATGTACGGCTCGCTTTTCCATTTACCGGCGCCGGCGCCGGCACGGCGTTCATACATTTTCGCTTCCCAGCACCGGCACTACGCCGGCGCCGTCGCCGGTGCCGGTGCCGTGCCGGCTAATGGAAAAACGCACAATAACTTTACCGCGGCAGTCCCCGAGTGCCACACGTATTTTTCGGTACGGTTTTTGAGTCACGGTACCCTCCCTAAAAATCACATTGTTGATAAAAATTCTAGTGAATGATGTTCATTTTCAGAGTAGTCTGCCATTCCGAGTGCTCCATCGAAGTTTGAGTGTACACTTCAATGTCAACCTGTTAGTGATACCTATTGAGACTCCTTTTAAACTGTACACCGATGTCAACGAACTGGACTACTTGGGTGTGGGTATGACAGTGAGTGAACATTATTTATTACTTTTCACGTAGGTAGGTCTGTAGTACAGACCTACAGACTGTACCTACCTAGTAGGTTGACCTACCCGAATCTGTCAAATTTTACAAATCGAATATTATGTGATAAAGTTGAAAATCTAGAGGTATGTTGATGTTCTGGCGTCTGTAATATTTTAAATTAAGTTTGTTTTCAGTTACATTGTTTCTGCCAATTAATTAAATGGGTAAATTATCCATATTATGGCTTATTTCTTTTTTTTTACGATGATATTCGAATATAATACTCACCTTGCGTCTTCTTTTTCTATTAAATAAGGTACTTACCAAAAAAAAACTAGGTAATAAATACCTACAATCAGCGAATGTTTAATATAGGAGTAGATAATACGCAAACGCGACGAATTTTGTAATAATTATCCACAACACTTACGCACTGTTTTTTGTTGGATGAATGTAAATTAGCCAGTTTTTGTTTTGTGAAATCACGGTTAGCAGAACTATTAAATAATGAAATCCAGTACAAAACTACAGAAAACGAGGACACAATGTGGAATCTGAACAGAAACTACTTATAGGAGAACAGCCTGTTGGTGCGGCCCTGTTCAGTAAAAAAAATATGTGAAATGAAGAAAATATGTGGCAAATGTAAAATAACAAAATGTAGGTAGCTGTGGCGAATTTACTTTCAATGTTTGAGGTTTAAAAAACTGTGGCCAAGTAACTTTGTGGCAAATGTACAGACGCCAGCACATCAAGCTACCACAATCTCTCAGATTTCTATAATAGTATTTCAACTTTATCACAAGAGTAGAAGATTAATGTTTGATTGGTAAAATCTGACAGATTCGGGTAGGTTGACCTGCTGGCGTCTGTACAACAACCCAAAAAATCAGCGCTGTCACTATGGTGACTAGTTATGGCAGTTTTAACTGAGAGAAAGCCTTTCTTGTCACATTCATCATGACAAGTTTTAGTTTTCGTCAAAATCGGCCTGGAGTCAGAGCTGTCGATAGAAGTTTTTTTTTTGTTTTGATTTAGTTTTTCAATATTTTGTTTGTGGATGTGCGTGTCTCTGACAAATAAAATATTTATTCATTCTGCTCGTAGTTTGCTTGGGAATGTAGATTTGGCGGTGAGCCCGTCGATACGTACTACGAGACCGATGACGCGGGCACCTTGTCCTTCCCATCGGGACTATCCTACGTCGGCGAGTAAGTTATGGCCTAATTTATTAGCTAATTGCTTTTAATTCGCTTATAGTCTAGTCTAAACCTAGAGTAATTGCTAAAGGGCGTACCATGTTTTAGGTTATTACGTTACACACTTGTGTTGTTATGTTTGTATTATGTTCTGCGAATAAAACATCGAATAAAACGCACCCGTATTAAACGTCCATGAACGTGTTTAACCAACTTCAAAAAAGGAGGAGGGTTTTATTTTCAAAGTGTCCTACGGAGTGTTGTCTGATGTCTCCCATGCCAAGTTCGCTACAATATATTTAATTCTCATTATAATACCTCACCTGAACATTCTAATATACAAGTAGGGTGCACAGCGGCCAAAACCAATATAAAACACTTCAAATAAGAACAAAATAAGTTAATAAAAACACTCATTCAATGCGATTATGATACACCTACACAAAAAATATAAAGTAAAACGAAGTTAATGGACATATCATAGCCATGTATTAATACATGCATCCTAGAAAGAAAAATACTTAAAATAGATGGCGCAACGTGTAAACAGCGTTCGAAAAACAAGGGAACGAGAAATTCAGCTTTGTGAGTAGTGGTTGCGAGGGCCTAGTGGTTAAGGCGTCTGGAGTACCTATCCAGAAGACGCAGGATCGAACCCTGCTCGCAACTGAATTTTTCGTTTCTTTAAAAATATCTTTGCGAAGACGCGACGCAGGAGTTATTGCGTATAAAAAATATAACTTTATGGTATTTGGTAGTCTATTATAATGGTAGTGTATCGAACCCTGCTCGCAACAGAATTTTTCGTTTCTTTAAAAATATCTTTGCGAAATACCATAAAAATGCAAAATCCATGTCAATATTGAAGAAACACTTAAAATCACATCATCATCTGCCCAGCCATCTGCCAGATGCAGCTAGATATCAGTATTTTACATGGAGCGACTGCCTATCGGACCTCCACAACCCAATAACTGGGTAAAACGATACCCCATGGTAAGATTGGTTGTCAGACTTAAGAACAGCCGGGACCAACGGCTTTTTCCGAGGCACGGAGGAAACTCGCATGACAGATGGTCACCCATCAACAGACCAACCTCGGCAAGCGCGGCTTAACCATAATGATCGGCCTGCGCGGCTGTAATTATTTAGCCACGAGCTCCTTACACTTAAAATCACATATTATTAACAAAAGTAAAGCGAGATCACTTTAGTACATTGCATACCACATCTAGTTGCGCGTGTTCCGTTATAGTATGCTGAATTTTGAACTATTACCCTTTATTTTTGAAATGTTTTTGATATGTATACTGTTTTTGTCTTTTAGAATAATTATTGTGTTTTGCGAAAACTGTACGTTGACAATAATGTTTTTAATTAGTTATAAATATTTCTCATGTTAGTGAATTTTCGTATGGGAAATAAAGATAAATAAAGATAAATCTGAAGTGTATGTATTTTTTTATGAATGTTCACCAATTTTTCCACTAACTGATAAAAATTTAGTTAAATAATACAGTAACTGACTTCCTAAAGAAAAATTATTTTGCACTTCTTTTGTCGGTTATTTTTTTACAGGGAAAAACTTAAACCGAAATATTTTGATTCTGTTTTGATTATATTTTAAAGTGATTCTGATTGCATAGGTACTTAATAACTCTGACGGTCACTGTGATGGGCCAGTCCGTGTCAACTCAGACCATAGCTCGAGGCACGACTTCGGAACTTAGATTACCCGTAATACAGGTTGGTAAACCAAACACGGCTGTTGGCTAAAAAAACATACGTGTAAATCAATATTCCCGTACCCTTAGCACGAATTTTCAGTATTTGAGTACGTCTCAAATACTGACTGAACTGGAACTTTGACAATTTCGAACTGTACCCTTAGCACGAATTTTCAGTATTTGAGACGTAAAGTAAACTGGAACTTTGACAATTTCAAACTGACAATTTTCAATGAAAAATTTAGTTCCTTCTCCGCACACCAGAGGCGCTGTTCCGTTTTTTCATACAAAAACGCTGTAAATACTGGAAAGATGCTGTAAAGTAAAAGAGTGAAAATTCGTGCTAAGGGTACTGACAATTTTCAATGAAAAATTTAGTTCCTTCTCCGCACACCAGAGGCGCTGTTCCGTTTTTCCATACAAAAACGCTGTAAATACTGGAAAGATGCTGTAAAGTAAAAGAGTGAAAATTCGTGCTAAGGGTACAGGTCAAAGATTTAAATCTTAAGGTGTACCCTCGTAATTTAAAATTATTTAATCTGTGAAAGTGACTTCGAACATAGACGATTTTAGGTCGGTGAAGCGGATTTTGCGGCGTACAGCCACAAAATCCACTTTACAGAATATGTTAATGCAAGCGAAGCCGAGGGAAAGAGCTAATTCTCTAAATATACATAGTTAAATATAAATCGCTTATTAAATATCTGATAAACAATCGTTGAACGCTTCTTCAAAAAAAAGTGTAACTGCAAAGTGCAAAATGACTCTTAAATCACTGAAAGTGTCGTTTTGACGTTGACAGTTTTTAGACACATGTTCAACAGATGTACAACAGATCTTTTTAGTGTTAAGGGGGATGCTCCAACCAGCCCGCGAAATTCAATTTTTTTTACGTTTTTTGCAATTTGCAGGCCAGTGACATGTTGTAACTTTATAAATATATGTGTTGCGGTAATAACAAGTATAATTTTAAATATAAAAATTATCAAAAAATTCGCTCCATCAGCTCTCACATAGAAAAGGTGCATCGTAGTTAGATTTCGGAGATTTTAACATGATGCACCTTTTCTATGTGAGAGCTGATTTGAAATTTGAATTTCGCGGGCTACATCGAAGCAATCACCTTAAGACGAGACGGATTTAGTTTTCTGATGAATATATGTTACAACTTCAAATATTCTCCAGATGATCCAACAGCCGCGGATCATAAATGAAGGCAGCATAGTGACCATCAAAGCTAACATAAGCGACGTAGCTCCAGGGTGCTCCGTCATTTGGTACTTCAGGAGTCAACACTGCCTAGTATCAGAATTCTCTAGTTCCACCGACATCTGCGATGATAACCCGGTAAGTAGTAAACTATTATATTATTTAACTTTGAAATGACATCGATAAAGATACCTATAGGTATCGTAGTTGTTCCGGATCTGACTATTATTTAAATGAGTTAAAATATTCGTAAACACACTCACGATACAGGCAGAATTTATTTGTGAGAGCCTTCGTTTAAAAAAAACATCAAGAGAGGTGGAACTTTTAAGCAGGTCAATGTGACCTTGGAACAAGTTCAATTGGAGGAACATGTAATAGAAAGAAAAGAAAATAAAAAAAAAAGTTTATTTGACAAGCCTTAGGCACACAATTACAATGAAATATTTGTTGTCAGTGTCTGACAGTTCCATCCAAAAAAAATGTATATAAAACCAATCAAAATATTGCTGGAATTAGGTGACTGCTGTTTTTTATTAGCGGGGCGTGGTGTGCGTGCTAAGTAGGCGCCACTTTGCGTGTCGTAAGTACCTAGCGGTCAGCCTTTTCCATGTTTATTACATTTATGTGCAGAAACGACGGCTTTATGGAAAGCGGTCGGAGGTGAAAAGTGCTACTATATTTCTTTTCGTTCATTTACATTTTTATTGCTGAAAGAATGTACCAACATTAGTTTCCAGTCGAGAAAATGTCGTGTTTGAACTAAAAAGCCGGTGTTTGGTTCTTAAGACCGCATATCCATTATACAAGTTACTTGTAGAGGTTGCAAATTGTATACAACTTAACAAACCTGCATTGAAGTTACAAGTGCATATGTGGATAATTGAGGAACAAGACACAAAGACTTGATAATGTCTCAGAAAAAGATAACAATATTTGGAATCCCATAATGAATTTCATTTCTCCACAAGACTAAGATCAAATAAATCAATTATTAAGAGTATTTTTATGATTATTTGATTTTGACTAACATCCACACGCGGTCAGGAAATAACTAATTTCTCAATTGTTGGAAACAAAATGTAATAAGTAATCTTTAATGTTCATTACATAATATTTTTTTGGTTAAATAGATTAGTATTAAAGTATTGTCGGTTGTTTCAAAGTTTCAATTGACACTCAACCTTACTGATATATACAAAAAGGTCAAACTGATAGTACGGATGACCAACCCGTGACATGCAGTCGAGTCGGTACTGAACAACGTTTACTGAAAATATTTATCGAATTTAGTTTTGTCAAATAATTTAAATACACACCAAAGTAATTTCATCAGCATAATCGTTCAAAATAATTATTACGAACCATTTTCCCCAGCTCATCTGTGAATTAAAACTAGTATGTTTAGTAACATACCAAATACTCGTAAAACAAGCACGTTCCTATAAGGGTGAACACGTAAAGACGAACGGTACAGCATGGTTATGCATGTTGAGGAGTGAGGGAATATTTAGGAAGAAATACGCTATGGCAGTAAAACGTGCAATGTCTCATGTGCCATGTATCGACGATATGATTGAGTTAACGAAGAACACTAAACAGGCATCTGAAATCTCAACGCTGACTACTCTGGTAGCTGAAATTTGTTGGTCACAAATCAAGACAAGCTACACGCATGTTCTTTCCACTCGCAATATTTGCTAGCGTATGGAATCATCACAGTGACACCAAGAAGTTTGGCGAATTCTTCAGTAGTACAGGAGCTGGTGGATGGTACACTTACAAATATGCCTCTTTCAAAGGAATCAGATACACTCTTTGTGGAGAGATGCAATAAGAGATGGCGTCACAAATTGTCTTTCATGGTATCTTCGGCACTTATAAAGAGGATTTGTCAATATTAGCACAGATCACCAATGTTGCTAATTGGTTTACGAGTACCACAGACGACATGGGCAGTTGTTTCAGACAAGCAGGCAAAGGGTCTTGTAACACCAAAGTGACTTTACCTTTGGTGAAATATTATGCGAAAATGTCTTGCGCCAATCAGACCGCACTACTATATGGTGTGTACAATCAAGTTGTTTCTGTCACATGCTTTAGCGGACATAGAGTGCATCTCTTTGATTCAACGTTCTTCGAACACATTGAGAAAAAACGAGTGATAAGTAATACTGGTAAGACACTTGGCCAAATAATTAACATATTAACAAGCACATTGGAGGAATTGTGATAGGATGAAGAAAGAAAACGGAAAGCTTTTGATGGGTACCACACAGTGGAGAGACATGAGCTCACTAGACTTCGGAACACCTGGTCTCGAAGTATATATTAGAATAGAGGGTAGGAACAAGATATTTCTCGGCAAAAATTAATTTTATATCATTGAAGTGAAAACTTCTTTAGCGGCGTTGTACACTTTTTCTGTAATGGGTAAAAAATTTAAAACTCGCGTCAGGGTCACGTGACCCTGATCGAAAATGAGTAAGACGTCATTCAAATTAGTTAATTTCATATCTGTACTACTCCAGTTTTAAAATAAAACATAGTAACAAAAAAGTTTTCACTTCTACCGGCACTCCTGGAGTGCAACCTTTTTTTTATTTTATATTTCTTCCATCTTGATCAAACATGATTTTGAGAAATACGATGCATTATCAATTAAATTCTTTAGTATTTAAGTTCTATTTTATTTGTATCAGTAATGTACGTATACAATAGAATATTTGTATGGCCTGCAGGTAGTTGTTCCGGCTCTGGGTGATGTGTATGTGAGTTTGTATGTCTATAAACGCACCAACGACAGGAGAAATTCTTTGTGTAAGGCAAAATTTTTAATAAGAAAAAAAAGGCAACTTTAATTTTCTTGCTGCTTCCTTGCTGCTGATTCTAAATGACGCTTATCCTACTGATCATCTCGTCTTTGATACAATTCATTTTAGGTCGACATACATGACAACATGTATTCTTCACCCATACTTTGTATGTACACTGTATTTTATTATATAAATACTCACTCAAAAGTAGGATGAAGAAAGAAAACGGAAAGCTTTTGATGGGTACCACACAGTGGAGAGACATGAGCTCACTAGACTTAGGAACACCTGGTCTCGAAGTATATATTAGAATAGAGGGTAGGAACAAGATATTTCTCGGCAAAAATTAATTTTATATCATTTTATTTTATATTTCTTCCATCTTGATCAAACATGATTTTGAGAAATACGATGCATTATCAATTAAATTCTTTAGTATTTAAGTTCTATTTTATTTGTATCAGTAATGTACGTATACAATAGAATATTTGTATGGCCTGCAGGTAGTTGTTCCGGCTCTGGGTGATGTGTATGTGAGTTTGTATGTCTATAAACGCACCAACGACAGGAGAAATTCTTTGTGTAAGGCAAAATTTTTAATAAGAAAAAAAAGGCAACTTTAATTTTCTTGCTGCTTCCTTGCTGCTGATTCTAAATGACGCTTATCCTACTGATCATCTCGTCTTTGATACAATTCATTTTAGGTCGACATACATGACAACATGTATTCTTCACCCATACTTTGTATGTACACTGTATTTTATTATATAAATACTCACTCAAAAGTAGGATGAAGAAAGAAAACGGAAAGCTTTTGATGGGTACCACACAGTGGAGAGACATGAGCTCACTAGACTTAGGAACACCTGGTCTCGAAGTATATATTAGAATAGAGGGTAGGAACAAGATATTTCTCGGCAAAAATTAATTTTATATCATTTTATTTTATATTTCTTCCATCTTGATCAAACATGATTTTGAGAAATACGATGCATTATCAATTAAATTCTTTAGTATTTAAGTTCTATTTTATTTGTATCAGTAATGTACGTATACAATAGAATATTTGTATGGCCTGCAGGTAGTTGTTCCGGCTCTGGGTGATGTGTATGTGAGTTTGTATGTCTATAAACGCACCAACGACAGGAGAAATTCTTTGTGTAAGGCAAAATTTTTAATAAGAAAAAAAAGGCAACTTTAATTTTCTTGCTGCTTCCTTGCTGCTGATTCTAAATGACGCTTATCCTACTGATCATCTCGTCTTTGATACAATTCATTTTAGGTCGACATACATGACAACATGTATTCTTCACCCATACTTTGTATGTACACTGTATTTTATTATATAAATACTCACTCAAAAGTCCTTTCTAACCATGCCATCCAACATCATATCCATTTTTAATTTCACAAGTCTCATCAATACAAAAATCTAGACACGCGAGAGCGTGGCCAGCCAAGTATGTCTTACAAAAACAACTTGCACAAACATTATTTTAAGAAAAAGAACTAAACGTTTTCATATATTTAGACAAGGCCGAGTTAACATTAAATATAAACAAACATACATATATAAACACACGCCTTTTTGCCAAGGACCCCCATGGGGCTGGGCGTGAAAGAATGTACAGTTAGGACCACCAATATGTTAATACATTTTTTTTAGCGTCGTAAAATCATGAAATGAATCCTCCCACCCCGGGCAGAGCGGGAGAGACTGTCAGACTCTTACTGACTAAAATCCACGATGTCCTTCAATAGCCCTAACGTTCCGGGTACACGGTAATTAGCATATTCCCGGCAGGCTTTGGCCCTCTATAGAGGGGTTCCGTCATAATGCTGACACTCTTTGAGGCGCGCGTGGAACACATCGCGCCGTCGTCCCGGGCATGGTCCATGGTCGGACAGCGAGTCGCCCATTACTCGCCGCCCGCATGCCCGCGCCTACGGCGGCCGGAGATCGTCTGGCGACGTCCGTCGCCGTGGGCGTCCACCACAGCGGCTGGGTTGGAGGGAGGACGCTGTCCTCTCCCTCCCGCGGCGTGCCTCCTCCTTCGCTAGCATGAATGCTTCGCAGGAGGCGAACGCTTCCCACTCCATCTCACTTCGCAGCATGGCCTCGACAAATTAATAATTATGTTAATACACAACAAAATTAAAAAAAAAAACTTGAGAGGTGTCAAGGGACACCCGGATGGAACGAAGTTACTGTATACACTCAACAAAAATAATCGTCGCGACTCCACTCCACTCCGCTCCGCTCCGCTCCGCTCCGCTCCGCTCCAATCCGCTCCGCTCCGCTCCAATCCGCTCCGCTCCACTCCACTCAACTCCACTCCACTCTTTGAGCACCCTTTCGCAACGCGCGATAAGGAACTTCGTTCCAAAAAAAAACACGGGCCTCCAATGTATTCTAAACAAACAGACAGAAACATTAAAAGTCAGTGTTTTTTTCACACAAATGCCATTTTGTCCTTAGTCAATGACTGTACTTCGAACCATCAGAAAAAAGCAAATATTATTTACTTATCCAACCTGATCGATTGTACTTCCCAACAGCACGGAACACGTATATCGGAGCCGGTTAACTTTTATTCCCTGGAAGAGAACTTTCTGAGCGAGCTGACAGATTATACCAATGAGACTGGTTGGAAGTCGGTGTCCGCCAATATGGCCGCCAGGGCCGGGAGGGTGAGGGTCGTGGCGGAGTGCAAATGTACGAAGGAGGAGAACTGTACTGCTGATGGGGAAGTCTATGCTGATGTCATATTCCAACTCAATGTTAGTCCTGAGGCTGGGTTTGTTATGGTGAGTTTATTTTTGATTACGTAAATTATTAATTATTTAGTACAAAGTCTTTTTCAGATGAATACGACACATGGCTAAATTCTTGGCCTACTGACCCCTACCTGGACTGATGTTAAATTAAACCCAAGGTTCTTAAAGCGACAATAGCTATCAAACGCTCACAATGTTGTGTTAGTAACATATTTGCACAGGACAAAAATTAATGTGTAATTTATGTACGTATTCAAGTTACGTAATTCTGTTTTCCCGTAAATATGTAGTTTATGTTCGTTTCAATATCTAAAGAATTACTTCAACGGAACTTCCTTTTTAAGAACCAAAAATCGCTACTCAACGTTGAAAAGAAAAGGGGAAAGCACGGCTTTATAAAAAAAAAAATACAGTAAAGAAGGTTTCAATTTTGGGCATGCGACAAAAGATGCTTGCACACTGACATACTTACATATACCTCTTATCAAGTTATAGAATTATTGTTATCAATTGTCATTTTTTCATTAAAGGTAATGCCAGACATGGGCACGGCAATGGAAACATTGTTTCGCCTCAGCACGGTCGCTGTAGTGGACTCGACCAGACCCCTGCGTTACTCGTTCTTCGCTGGTCTGACTAATAACGACACTTTGCTGCTGGGGTCATTTCTGGAGCACATGGCTATTGAGACACTGTTGCCATATATTGGTAAGTAAATATGATTTAAATTCTAATCTTGGTCAAGGTGACAGAAACAAAGTCTACGATAAATTATATTCGGGCTATACATTATTGGTCATTCATCCGTCTTCAGTGTGATTTATTAGAGTAAAGATAAAGGCTAAGGGGTAAAGTCTTCGGACGAAACTTGGTCATATCAAGTACCGCCCAAAGACTGGAATAAGTTGTCTTGGTCGTCCAGTAGCGATATGAGTGGAAGACATTGTTGCCATCGCGGATACATCCTGGATGAGGCTGGCACGAGAATATGAAGCTTGTAACAATTAAGCGGAGACTACTAGATTCTGCAGTTGGTGAATAGTTATAGTTCTATCAAACAAGCTGCTTTATGAAATATATAAAATGAGTAACGTAACTTTACAATAAGTTTTTTTTAATACATATTATATGCTGAGTAAGCGTTTTAAAACAGTGCATTGGCGAAAACTTAATTTCAGGAACGATTGTACCTATTATTTTTTTTGTATTTCTGAACTAAGTCCATAAAATATTTAAATGTTTTATTAACTTTTTAATTGTAAACTTTTTCTGACGGGCTAGATTTAGCCAAGCTTTTCCATTTATGTTTACAGAAGGAGGTACTTTCGTGTGGGTGGAGGTTTGTGACTCATTAGGCGCGTGTTCCATTGGCACGTCGTCCATAGTCCCCGTGGCGCCGGGAGAGGCGCGCACGATCGAGGCGCTGCTTGAGGATGCGCGGGCGCACGTGAGGCGCTGCGAGCTGATGGCGCTGCGCCGATTGGCTGCGTCTGCTATTGTTACTTACACTGTAAGTTAATCAGCCTATCTAGACGTTGTCAAACTCATTTTTCTAAAGAGCCAATCATTTTAATCTTAGAACTCGTTAGCGGGCAAAATTAAAATACGATACTGAATTCTAATCTTTATTATCTTCTTTGAATCGATTTTCATAAAAAAATAAGTTAAAAATAACTAAAACCCGACTACGACAAAAACGTGCACTGAAAAGTATAAAACAAGAACAATATTAATTTGACCGATATTGTGCTAGCCGTGGTCGTGTGCCACCTGCGGTTGTTTCACACAATCTTCGTTTGGTAGGTGGCACACGACCACGGCTAGCACAATATCGGTCAAATTAATATTGTTCTTGTTTTATAAATTAACTTATTTTTTATTTACACTATTTTGGGTCGTATACGTTTTTCGGTCACGACTTTATTGTTACTTTAATTGATGTCAAGGGTCTTATTTTCAGTATGTATGGCTGTTGTATAGCTCGCGCATTTTAAATATTAGTGACATCGAATGCCGTCTGAAAATCACGGGTCGTATTGAGATGGCTTGACGGCAGACTTTTCGGGTCGGATTCCAGACTAACTCTATGTAACTGAGTATAAATATGTCTCTTGGAAGGAGAGCGCCAGAATCCTGGGTAACTTTTTAATAACTATATTCCCCGGGGTAAATATTTTGGTAAGACTCGTTGTCAAATTTTTAAAGGCTCGTGATGTTAGCGCTCCCAACCAAAAAAAAAACTATACATTTCGATACCACAACATACTCGAAAGTCGGTTACAATTTATTGGATCACCACTGCTCTCAGCCTGATATTATTCTGACAGTTCATATACTATACTGCCGTCCTTTAACTAGAGTGCCGTTATGTACAAAAAACACATTTTGAGATACGGGGGGAAAACTGTAGAAAAAATTTAAATTGATGCTACTTCCTAACCAGGAGTCATATTCGAAACTTTTAAATACCAAAAAATATATTTTAAAAGGCTCTTTTAGACAGTGCAACTGACAGTCAAAAACGTTTCCGTAAATTAAAGAAAATAAACATTTATCATTTTGTTAAAGTAATCTTTAAAATATCTAGCCCTAGAATCATAACTATAATGCCGTAATGCATACCTTAACGGCATTTTTGCTAATGGTTTTGAACTAATAATTTAGTTATGTACCACACTTAAAAAAGTTACAATAATACTAACTTTAAAAGCCGCTAAATACGCTTAATGTCAATGTAGGTTAGCATTAATTGCCTAAACAAGTAGACTCGTATCATGCTATATTGCCGCTAAGACACCTTAACGGCAATCAAGAGAAGTAAATTTCAATAATTATTTAATCTTTTTTTTGACGTAGATATTTTTTTGTTTATTACATAACTTAAGTGTCGCTAAATACAAAACATTTCATGATAACGGCATTTTAGATTTGGATTACGTTTCATAAATTGATAGAGAATCAACAAAATTAAAGTCAAACGGAACGCAAGGGACTGTCAGACTTGTACTGACTGAAATTCACGGTGATTTTTCAATAGCAATTTACGTTCCAAGGTCGCGGTTACCTGGAGAGAGAGTCCTGCGACAGGTGGCAGGCCTTGGCCCTCTAAGAGCCCCGTCAGATTGCTGACAACTCTTTGAAGCGCCCGTGAAACACGACGCGCCATCGACCCGGACATTGGTCCATGAGACACTCGCCGTCTGTGAGATACCCATTAATTATCATACGCGTCTGCGGTGGACGGAAATCAGTCACGACGTCAGTTGCCATGGGCGTTTCCGCCTTGGTTGGTTCATAAAGTGGAGACGGTTCTGTCCATCACGCGTCCTGCCTCTTTCTTCGCTAGCATGACTGCTTCGCAGAAGGCAACTACTTCCCATTTCATTTCATCACCGGCGATCGTGCGGTATCCCCAGATCGTCCGGATGACAATGACCCTCAGACCAGCCGTGCCGGTCGACAGGAGCCCCGTGGAGGGCCATGAACCGCACGATACAGGCGTACAGTCTACGGCAGGAGGCATTTGGCTCACCGAGATTGGGCAGGAGTCACTTGGAGGCGGCCTCAGCCTGATTCCGTTTTGGAGCTAAACGAAATGCTCCTTGAAGTTCCATCGGCTGTCGAGGACGAGTCCTAGGTACTTCATCGTCAATTCAACGCCGATGTTAACCCTTTCTACCGTATTTGGGACTCCGTAAAGCACCACCAAGACACCGTAAAGTGGCATGTTCAGACGGCCATAAAAGCACACGTTCTCTGTCTTGTGCAGCGCCAGCTCAAGCCCCAACTGCTGGATCCTGCATTGCCAGGTCGTCGGTCACCTGATGTGATTATTCCGGCACGAGGACAAGCGTCTGGTCAACGTAGCACACGCTGAGGTCACTAGATAGGCCACTTGCAGCACCCAGTCGTACCCGATGTTCCACAAGAGCGGCCCAGGGCCGACCTCTGTGGGACACCACACGATATTTCTCGCCGGTTCCCCTCTCCTCGATGACTGGAGTAACTGACGGCTCTGTCCGTCAGGTAAGCCTTGCCAACGCGATTGAGCTACCTCAATCGCGTTGGCAAGGCATACCTGACGGGCTTGGTGTAACTCCATGGCAAGGTGTTGAAGGCGTTGGTGATGTTTAGTGACACCGCCAAGACGACTCTGCTCAGGGATACTGTCCCCGTCGTGAGAGTTCTTACGCGCATGATGGCGTCCACAGTCGAGCGCTCCTGAAATCAAACTGGCTCTCATGCATTGGAACCCGACAAGGCTATCCGCAATCACTCTTTCAAAGAGCTTAGCCACCTATTCGAGCAGCACTATGGGCCGAGATTAAGCAGGGCGCCCGTGCTTTTTGATGAGGACCTGTTTCTCCGTCTTCCAACGACGTGGGATCGGAGTGCAGAGTGCCGCGCGTCAATCCCGCACCGGACCCCGATCCCCGCTCCGCTGCCGTGGGAGCAGATGCACCCAAACTTTTACTCTCGCAAGAACACATTTTTTTTTGTTTTGGGGGGAAATCTTTAAAGGGCGTCCGGTTTTTGGGGATAAGACCGGGAAGTGTGGAATTTGTACCTCACTAAAACCCCGGTGATCACCATCAGCACAAGGAGGAAGGAGCCTGGATCTCTTAAAAGACCAACTCCAAAACCCTCTTGTGCAACGACGCAAGTATACTTAGCGGCATTTTAGATTAGTTATGTTGGATAGCGGCAATTTAGTATTTTACAATAATTCAAATATTCTGCTAGATTTTTAAAAAAATGCCGCTATTATGAATTCTAACTGTACTATACAATGCTTAAAATGCAGCAAAGGGCTTTTAGCGGCATTTATGTATAGGAATCTTAAATAACGGCAATTTAGCTAGGTAACAAATCACAAATTTATTGTTAAAATCTGTAGTTATGAAGCCTTAGCTGCGTTTTAGCTTAGCAATGTCACATAACTACGTTTTAGCGTAGGTTTACTATATGATTTATGCATTTAACGGCATTTCTTTTTTTCATATCTCGAAAACTATAAAAGCTATTGAAACCGTAATTAGACAGATCGATAGAGCTTTTTTTTCTGATAAAAATGGCCTCAGAAAGTCAAAAATACCTAAATGTCACATAACGGCATTCTTGTTAAAGGACGGCAGTATAAAACGTTTCACTCGAGTGTGACCGTATTTACTCAAAACGAAGGTTGCTATTTTTATTTACACAAGCAATGGAAAAAACAGATATTTACTTTAGCGCCCCTGTCAAAACACGTCTCGTGAAGGAAAAGTATTGCGCAGTTGCTACGGCGTAGCTGACGTCACCGCTAGCTGGCTACGCAGTCGTAGACGATAAGATCTGCTACGAAACCGTTTTAGTTTTTTTTAATGGTTTCTATTTATGGTTTGTTTTCGTTTAGACATTTGCCGTTGTACCACAAAACCTTCTAAACGTCTGTTGAACACTTGTCTAAAAAAATGTCAGATATTGACGTTGAAATAAGATCCGTTTTACAGTCACACTTTTTTTAGACATGTGTTCAACAGATGTTTAAGTTTTTGTAGTAAGGCTGTTGATATTTAGACAATTGGTCTAAAAAAACTAGTTATTTGTTTTTTTATAATGAATATATTTGTGACCTTTTGAATAGATTAGTGTTGTTGATATATCTATCCGAATGTGGACCTAAATACGAGTTATAATATGCAGAAGGCTCAGTGGATCATGAACGCTCTCAGTCAAAACCGACCCTATCTATTTTTAAAGTACAATTGTTTTCAAGTGTTTTAACAAATATTTTTTGAAACAAATGTACGAGTAATAGCGTTTCGAGTCCATTGATTCACGTCCAAAGTTATATTTGTGACTGACATCAAAAATAAAATCGCATCCTTTGAAAAATCAAGAAAATCCTAAAAAAAAACATATGAATAGACTATTCTCTTTTCCAATAAATAAATCCGTTATTGGATATACATTCATGGCTCATTGAATTTTTTTACAGAACGCCGATCAAGTAGAAGCGCTCTCGAAGTTCACTACGTCTCTGCTCAACGCTCTTGGAGGCATAGAAGAGCGTTGTGTTGAAGGGAACTACGATCAGTACAACGAGTTCATATACTGGCTGCAAAGTGCTGGCATTGATACCACCAAGTTAATGTAACACTTGCATTTTGAAAATGAAATAAAAAGGAATGTAAGAAGTGGAGTTTTTATTTTGAAATACAGCGTGTGAAATCAAAAATATCTCGATTTTTTAAATCTCATACCTATTCATAATCCTTAGAAGATATACAAAATTGGTCAGAATCACATTTTTTATGGATAGTTCACAATTTACAAACAATTGAACTGATTGACCGAAAAACTTTTAACAAAAATATTTTTAACATCAAAGAAAAACAAACCTTCTGAGAGAGTTTTCAAGGGTTTCTTTTTAATTTAAGGCCGATCGTCTATCAAGACTCAAGCGTTACTTAAAACTTTCAACCAAATGAAATGGCTTGAATATACTTTTAAGTAATGCTTGAGTATCGAGCGACATTCTGTAATCCGTGCCTAAGATTCTATTCATAGTCAAACTATCTGTGAATCATGGAGCAATTGCCTAGTAATGAAATGATGCAAGTTATCACTAAGTTAGCAATAAACAGCTATTAAACATACACAAACAAACACATCAATTTTAAAACTCTACACATATCAATACCACTGATTCGATTTCTAATGCAGCAAGTTCCATGTTTACTCAAAATTAAAACAAAAATACGTTTAAAATTTACCTAACCAAAATTGTTATCAGACCATACAAGACTACAATGTACGTTACTTTTAAGAATAGTATTACATAATACGTAAGTACACAACATAAATGTATTTACTGGAACAAGAGCCCTCACAGGAACGCTTGTTAGCGATACGACAACTGCAGCGCCGTAACGACAAAGCAATACGTACCTAGCCATACCCGCTCACCTGAGTCGTGGTCATGTCATGAGCGTCAGCGATATGGACAGATATTATGTAGCTCGCGAACTCTGCTCAAGTTAAGCTCAACACGCTGCAATTTACCCCCCATTAACAACTACAACATATAATGCTATCCTACTAAGATTATAATACCAAAGTATGAATGTGTGTTCCGTGTTCACGTCAAAACAAGTAAACCAATTTTGATGAACAGTACACAGAGATAGATGGACCCTAGAGATAGTTATGAGCTATAAGAGAGGGCAAACGAAGCAGCGGGCATCAGCTAGTTTGTCATAAATTGATTGTAATTTATAAGAATACGATTTGTGTGGGTATTGAACCATCACCATGACGACTGAGAGTAGACGGGCACAAGAATAATGAGAATCCTTGTCTTGGACTGTGAATGAAAAAGTGTATATTGTGAACCCTCCACAAGTTAGCGGTGGTTTAGAAGGTATTGTAATAAATAATATGTGTTTAATATAGTAAAAATCTCGTAAAAATTTGGATGAATCAGAAATTTTCTCAGAAAATCATCATATCTCAGAAATCTTCGAATAACATATCGACATAATTTCCTTCTATGTTCAATCAATATTGTAAGTAAGTATTCTTTATTTGCATAACAAAAGGTGTTATATCATATTTTAGGGCAGGACACATTCTGCAATAACAATGGCATGCAAATCGCTAACAGAGATTATGACCTAAGTCGTTTAAAACTAATACAAACGTGTAATAAACAAGTAACAGAGAAAAGAAGAAAACATTACTAAAACTTATACTAATACAGAAACAAAGACTCGTACATCTAAACTACGAAAGTTTAACTTAATTCTTCTAAATTATTCAATTTCCTGAAATAATATCGTCCAGTTTCCAACAACGCCATACGCTTTTACCTTGAGCCTCACACATAATACTTGGGGGCGCGGGCTCGCGTCCTCCGTTAACGAACCGATACACGATCGAAGAAAAAGCTCCTCACAGCCTCCGGCGACGTATCTCGATACTCTGATACTTATTTATACTGCAAACATAGGACTGCAACCGATACACTACAGAATATTGGATACACTAAGATGGCGGGTGAACTGGATAATACGTAATTTCCTACTCCTCCGCTTTTCTTTTCTAATTAATTTCATTTTCAAATTAAGTCAAAGTAAGTCAAGGTGTCTTACTGAGATTCCGCTAAATGTAAACGTAAATGCAAAAAGAAAAATAGTTAAATAGTAGGAAATTATAGAATATTTGCCATGGGGCCCAAACATCAACAGCAGCCATTCTAGAGCCCTATGAAATGAAAAAAAAATGGATATGTTTGATGATTTATGAACTGAAAGAAGTCCGAACAATATGATTATGCATTGTTCTACAGTCAAAAATGATTTTGTTATTTAAATTGAGGGTTCCAGCTGAATGATGATAATCCATTTTAGATTTGCATTGTCTTTTTTATTATTTGTATAACCTTTGTACAGAAAACCTATGTAACCAGTTACCTATAATTTTAAGTTTAATAAATTTTTATTTTGTCAAATTCTAAATTGTCTTTGTACCTGATTACTATTACAACTACTTTACTAAACTGCCAAAAGGAATTTTCAACCCAAAACACTTATTAGATAGCAACGTCGACAACAACATCAACGCCTGGCACACAACTAATTTCTAATAGGTAATAATTAATAATAATATAATCATTGGACGACCTCATTGGAGCTCTAAATATGGAGAGTTTATAAATAACTTTTTCACCTTTAATTTGAACTGCGGGAAGCGTCTGAAAATATTAATGTTCATAGAACATTCCACATATAAATATTACATAGAAGGTCAACCTGTACAAAACTTGCTTTTTGGTGTTAAAGAACGAAGATTTTTCTGTCAAAGATTAATAGTACGGACTTTAAGAATTTTCTTTTCTCAATCATATTATTTGGATGGATGAATATATTTTTTCTAATAACGATAAGTACAACAGAAATAATAGCCACTTTTGGTCTCATACAAATCCAACTAGAACCACAGAGACTCATAATCAAGTTCGCTTTTCTTTTAATTGTTGGTGTGCAACACTACATAATAAGATATTTGCCGCTTTGATTTACTCTATGGGTAAGTATTAAGAAATATTGAATACAGTTGTGGACTTAGCGGACGATACTATTTCCTTAAGATAAGTTAATAATGTTATCTACCGTGGTCACCGGCTCACAATAGCATAGCGAGTAAACGGTTCTTAAATGAAAATTGTCCAGGCCGTTGAAATGCCACGTATGAGCCCTTAAAATGGCCACCACGGTCACTGTTAGCGACGAATAATAATCGCACTAAGCAAATCTTGTAAATATGTAGTACTTAGAGATTAGGATAGTTTTAAGCAATAAAACTATTGTTATAATGAATAATAAGGGTCGGGTAAATGTAGAAATGTGCATTTAGTAAGTACCTTCTAATAAATTGATAAGTTGTTCTGTTTTTTATTTGTCCCTCCTGGTGTCTCTGCTGATGCCACAAAATAAACCCACAGTTGGGTAGACATATAAATGCGCATTTTACATATACCGTCAAATAAATTGAGAAACTGTATTGATCACTATTTTTGCCGCTTGGAGCACCACTTGTCCCGAAAATGTAAGCGAAGTGTCAGGTAGTCATAAAAAGTGTACATTTTAGAAATACCCTCAAATACAGTGATAAATTGTTGTAATTCCTATTTCTGGCACTTGGTGTCTCTGCCTGTAGGTTGATGTAAATTTAGTTTTTCACCATTTTTTAGGTCTAAAAATTAAGGTTTTGCTAAGGTTTTTATGTAATTAGATAGACTAAGTTAACCCTTAGGCTATAAGATAAATTGTAAAACAAAAAGGGAAGGTTTACTATAGAAAACTGCCAAATTAAAGTTCCCCATACAAAGTCGCATTAGTGCCGTGTGCAAAAATGGATTGCTCTGATTGGCTGAAGGGAAAAATATTAGGAACGTGTGCAAATTTTAAGGATTCTGATTGGTCAGAGCTTTCTATAAAAGAGGAGCAGTTTTCTATGGGATTCATTCCGAAACCAGCAGTATTATAATAAACAAGAAATAAGAAAAGTACTCCGAAGTCTCATTAGCGCCGAACCTCATTGAAGAACCATCCTCCAGTTTCTACCGCCAGCGAACCAATCCTACAAGTTCAACAGTTTACAAGTGGTCCTTCGTGAAGCCGGATCGGGTTCAAGAAAACTGAAGATGCCTTCTACAAGATCAGGATCAGTGCAGTCCAAGGCTACGGGAGATAGTACTTCGTCAGTCGACGGGAGTGCAAGCACGCCAAGTGAAACCACAAGCGAAGCGACTACGAGCGCGTCAATTACAAGTCGGTCAACGCTCACTAGAAGATCGCCGCCGCCTAGCGTACGAGCCCACCAGTCGTCTATTCGTCAGCAAAATACTGCCGGGAGGGAATCAGCATTGGGGGGAGCGACTCGCACCGCGCCCCTAGCCAGCACCGTGGAAGAGGAAGTTGAAGCGTCTGATCCCGCACGCCGAGAAGAAAGCCACAACACTACGCTGCAGAACCCAGACAGAAGTGTTGCCGTGAAGTTACGTCGAGATGAAGGAAGTGTACCGACGTCAATAGAAGGGAGTCTGCAGCAGCCTCGCCCTAAGAAGCCGACCCGCGAAATAGACACGCAGTCCGTCCGCTCGTCGCATAGGAAGAGAGCAGAAGCGCAAGCAAAGTTAACAGTGGCACTAAGGGAATTGGAATTGGCAGAAGCGCGATCAAGAGTGGCTCAGGCTGAACTAGAACTAGCAACAGCAGAGTCAGAAGAAGAAGATGGTGCCGGAGAAGAGATGTACGAGCAAACTCAAGAAGTCGAGAGGTGGTTCATCCAAGCTGGGGTCAAGCCTAGCAATGATAGCAGGCCGACTGAAACAGAAGAAAAGAAGAGTGACATCCACGAGTTAGCCCAAGTTATAGTCAAGCTGTCCGAGAAGTCACGTGATGTTGCAACACCGAAGCACTTCGAGCTCCCTCACTTCAGCGGGTCCTGTGAAGAATGGTTGCCGTTCAAGAGATCGTATGAAGACGGGGCTGCCTCCTTCAGCGACGCACAGAACTTAGCGCGCCTCAGAAGAGCAATTCAAGGCGCAGCCAGAGAAGCCGTCCAGAGCCTGCTGTTTACAGCTGAAGATCCACGCGAAGTTGTCAAGGGACTAGAAGCCAGATTCGGAAGACCTGGGGCATTGGCACTGGCAGAACTAGAGAAGATGAAGAACCTGTCAAAGGTGGGCGAGAACCCAAGCGACATATGTGTCTTCGCAAGCAGAGTGAAGAACGCCGTCCAAACCATCAAGGCATTGAAGAAGTCGCAATACCTCAGTTCTCCTGAAACTCTGAAGGCCATAGTAGACAAGATGCCACCGTCAATGAAATTCCGATGGTTCGCCTACCATAGAACCAGAAGGGAGGAAGAAATTCAAGAGTTGCTACTCATCGAAGCGTTTCTAGAAATAGAAAGCGACATGTGCGGGGACTTTGCTCCACCTGAAGTGTTTTCGGAGCAAAAGAAGGGGTCAAGAAAACCTGTACACACAGTGCAAGAAGTGTCTCAAGAGAAATATAAGAAGTCGTGTCCAATCTGTGAAGAAGAGCATTTTGTGATAGAATGCAAGAAGTTTAAAGAAGCCAACATAGATGAAAAATGGGACATTATCAAGAAGGCTAGACTTTGCTTCAAGTGTCTTCGGTTCAGGCACTCAAGAATCAACTGCAAAGCTCCAGTCTGCAAGAAGTGTAGAAGATGGCATCATACTATCCTGCACTCTGAAAAACCACCAGAGTCAGCAGAAAAGAAAGAAGACAAGGAAAGTGCATCAGAAGAGACAGTCGCCTCGATCCACAACAGCAAAGGGGAAGAGAAAATTTATTTGAAGATAATTCCAGTGGATCTCTACGGACCGAAAGGTCACGCTCGCGTGCTGGCGCTGCTGGATGAAGGCTCAACAGTCACACTCTTGGACGCATCAATAGCCAAGAAGATCGGAGCCGAGGGAACTAAAGAACCTCTCGCAATCGAAACAGTCGGCGGGAAAGTAATAAAGAAAGATAGTTCTCAGAAGATCCAGTTGAAGATAAAAGGGGCTCATAGAAGAGACAAGAGGCGAATCATAGCAAGAACCATCGACGACCTGAAGCTTTCAGAGCAAAGCATTTACAAGAACACTGTGAAGAACTGTCAGCATCTGAAGACAATTGAAGAGCAACTTCTCTACGTCACAGAAAGGCCCAAGCTGTTGATAGGTCAAGACAACTGGGGACTCATAGTTACAAGAAGACTGAAGAAAGGCAAGCCAGCCGATCCCGTGGCTTCTCTCACTAGCCTCGGGTGGGTGCTGCATGGATGTGAATCAGGGACGAATGCCATTGTAAACTTCATTCACCATGGCAAGTCTACAGTCGAAGAGCAGAATCTAGAAGAGTTAATAAGAGAACACTTCCAGTTAGAATCGCTTGGGGTCCAGAATCGCTTACCAAATGACAGCGATAGAAGAGCACTAGAAACCCTCGAGAAGACTACGAAGAGATTAGCCAGCGGTCGATTCGAGACAGGGCTCTTGTGGAAGAAAGAAGACGAGTCCCTACCCAACAACTACAGACAAGCACTCCGTCGCCTAGTCAATATTGAAAAGAAGTTGGATCAAGATGAAGAAATCAAAGAGTCCTATGAGAAGCAGATCCGAAGCTTGATTGAAAATGGATACGCAGAGAAGGTTCCAGAGTCTGCGAATAAAAGAAGATTATTCTACTTACCACACTTTGCCGTCGTGCACCCAGTCAAGAAGAAGCCAAGAATAGTCTTCGACGCAGCTGCCAAGTATGAAGGGAAGAGCCTCAATGACGCCTTGTTATCGGGGCCAGACTTACTACAATCATTGTTCGGCGTATTGCTGCGCTTCAGAGAAGGGCCAGTGGCTGTCATGGCTGATATCCAAGAAATGTTTCTTCGAATCAAAGTAAGAGAAAGTGACCGAGATAGCCTCCGATTCCTGTGGCGTGGAAGTCAAAGAACGGGCAAGCCTGAAGAGTTTCGAATGTCCTCAATCATCTTCGGGGCAGCATCATCACCGGCAACAGCAATATATGTGATGAATAAGAACGCAGCAGACTTTAAGAAGACTCATCCTGAAGCGGTGAAAGCAATAGAAAGGAATCATTACATGGATGACTATCTCCAGAGCTTTCCAACTACAGCTGAAGCAAAGAAGATATCAAAAGAAGTAAAGGAAATTCATGCAGTAGCAAGCTTCCATTTGAAAGGCTGGGCCAGCAACGACGCGAAGGTTCTGTCAGAAGTAGAAGATACTAATAAAGAAGACTCCCTACAACTGACGAAAGAGGAGAAGACACTGGGGCTAAGATGACTGGTGAAGGAAGACGCGCTAGCGTTCAATGTTGGCCTGCGCAATACATCACAAGACCTTCTTGAAGGAAGAAAAACTCCGACGAAGAGAGAAGTTACAAGCGCCGTAATGTCAACCTTTGATCCTATGGGCTTCGCGACGCCAGTCTTAATACAAGGAAAGAAATTAATTCAAGACATTTGGCGAACAAAAATTGGCTGGGATGAAGTAATCAACGAAAACCAGAAAGAGGCCTGGTTGAAGTACCTAGAAGAGGTGTCGGCGCTGACGAGACTTCGGATACCAAGATGCTTTTCACCCCGCAGTAGAAAAGGGCAACTGCACACATTCACCGACGCAAGTGAAGAAGCATACGCAGCGGTAGTTTACTGGAGGACGGTTGAACCTGGTGATAAGATTCACATCTCCATGATCGCCGGCAAAGCAAGAGTGACACCAACAAAACCAGTGTCAATTCCAAGGCTTGAACTACAAGCAGCCTTGCTTGGCACCAGGCTGGCAACCACAATAGAGAAAGAGATGGAACTTGAGGCAACAGTCCGCTCCTACTGGACGGACTCCAGCACAGTGCTTCAGTGGATCAAGGCAGAACCAAGAAGGTTCAAAACCTTTGTGGCCAACCGACTGGCAGAGATCGAGGAGCAGACCAAGCCCGAAGACTGGAGATGGGTACCTACTAAAGAAAACCCAGCAGATGACGCCACGAGGGGAACTCCGACTGAATTCGATCACAACGCAAGGTGGTTCCAAGGTCCGTCATTTCTCCGTCAACCAGAAGAAGAGTGGCCATATAAAGACTTCAAACCAGAGGGTACTATGTTGGAAGAAAAGAACAAGCAAAGAGTGACGGCGATAAAGGCTGAGGAGGTCTTACTCAACCTGGAGAGGTTCTCGAGCTGGGAGCGACTGCTGCGCGTGACGGCCAGAGTGGTTGCTTTCGCATGCCTCTTATTGAAGAAGACCCGTAAAGCAACCAACGCCGCCGTCCGTCAGAAGGAAGAGCCCTGGAGACCCCATAGAAGATCCCAGAAGAAGAAGACACAAATCGCCAAACGACCAGTCAGCAAAGAGAAGAAGAGGTTGTACCTGCCGCTGGAAGACGAACACTTAAGAAAAGCAGAAGAATTATTAATGAAAATAAGTCAGAATGACAGTTTCAAGTCAGATATAAGGAATTTAAAGGCAAAGAAACCCTTGGAAAACGCAAGTCGGCTTAAGAAAATCGACGTCTACCTAAATGACGCCGATATCATTAAATTAAGAAGTAGAACAATGAAGTTTCAAGGCGAAGAAAGAAGAAAAATGAATCCTATCATCCTAGATGGGAAACAGAAAATCACGCGTCTCATCATACAACACTATCACAAGAAGTTTCTCCACGGGAACACTGCCACAGTAATGAACGAGCTACGCCAGAAATATTGGATTCTGGGCTTAAGAGCGACCTTAAAGGCGGTTGCCCACAGCTGTCAGCGATGCAAGACAAAGAAGAGTTTGCCAGAGGTGCCCCCGACAGGAGATCTACCAAGCGAGAGACTGCAACATCATCAGTTTCCGTTCGCTTGCACTGCGGTAGATTACTTTGGGCCGATGCAGGTCACTATCGGGAGAAGAGTCGAGAAGCGCTGGGGGGCGCTATTCACTTGTCTTACAACCAGAGCCATTCACCTGGAGTTGGTACCCTCTCTCAGTACCAGCTCAATGATAATGGCACTTCGACGAATGGCAGCAAGAAGAGGTACCCCAAAAACCATATTCAGCGACAACGGAACCAATTTCGTTGGGGCAAGCAAGGAGCTGGAAGAGGCTGCGCAAGAAAGGGGCATCAAGTGGAAATTTATTCCCCCGGGAAGCCCAAACATGGGGGGCGCCTGGGAAAGACTCGTGCGAACAGTCAAGACGGCACTAGCGGCAGTGCTCAACGAAAGAAACCCCCCTGAAGAAGTGCTTCATACTCTTATGACTGAGGTTGAACACATAGTAAACTCCAGACCTCTAACCCCAATCAGTATGGAGCCAGAAGATGAAGAAAGTCTGACACCAAACCACTTTCTACTGGGAAGATCGTGTGGAGCAATGGCGCCGGGAGAATTCGACGACACAGAGTTGATCGGGAGGCCAAGCTGGAAAACTACCCAAAGGCTTGCTGACCACTTCTGGAAGAGATGGATCAATGAGTACCTACCACTCTTGATGCCAAGGCAAATCAAAGGGAGGGAGACAACCGACCCGAGGGAAGGAGACATCGTGTTAATAGTCGACGCATCGCTACCCAGAAACTCATGGCCTCGAGGGGAAGTTATCAAGGCGTACCCTGGGCCAGATGGAAGAACCAGAGTGCTGGACGTGAGGACATCAGGCGGAGTGCTTCGGCGACCTACACGACGGGTCATCGTGCTAGTCCCCGCGGCTTCGTCGCTTCAAGAAGATGATGTGCTGCGCACCGTGGGGGAGAATGTTAGCGACGAATAATAATCGCACTAAGCAAATCTTGTAAATATGTAGTACTTAGAGATTAGGATAGTTTTAAGCAATAAAACTATTGTTATAATGAATAATAAGGGTCGGGTAAATGTAGAAATGTGCATTTAGTAAGTACCTTCTAATAAATTGATAAGTTGTTCTGTTTTTTATTTGTCCCTCCTGGTGTCTCTGCTGATGCCACAAAATAAACCCACAGTTGGGTAGACATATAAATGCGCATTTTACATATACCGTCAAATAAATTGAGAAACTGTATTGATCACTATTTTTGCCGCTTGGAGCACCACTTGTCCCGAAAATGTAAGCGAAGTGTCAGGTAGTCATAAAAAGTGTACATTTTAGAAATACCCTCAAATACAGTGATAAATTTGTTGTAATTCCTATTTCTGGCACTTGGTGTCTCTGCCTGTAGGTTGATGTAAATTTAGTTTTTCACCATTTTTTAGGTCTAAAAATTAAGGTTTTGCTAAGGTTTTTATGTAATTAGATAGACTAAGTTAACCCTTAGGCTATAAGATAAATTGTAAAACAAAAAGGGAAGGTTTACTATAGAAAACTGCCAAATTAAAGTTCCCCATACAAAGTCGCATTAGTGCCGTGTGCAAAAATGGATTGCTCTGATTGGCTGAAGGGAAAAATATTAGGAACGTGTGCAAATTTTAAGGATTCTGATTGGTCAGAGCTTTCTATAAAAGAGGAGCAGTTTTCTATGGGATTCATTCCGAAACCAGCAGTATTATAATAAACAAGAAATAAGAAAAGTACTCCGAAGTCTCATTAGCGCCGAACCTCATTGAAGAACCATCCTCCAGTTTCTACCGCCAGCGAACCAATCCTACAAGTTCAACAGTTTACAGTCACGGCATTTAAAAGTTGTCAATTTCACTCATTTCCATGGACAGCCCACGCTTGACCAAAAACTTCAAAAAATTGTTAACAAGAAAGCTAAAGTTTCCTAGCAAAGTTTTTTCGTATCTCTTACGGATTTACGAGTAGCCCTATATAGCCTGACCATTTGCAGTCACACACGTCTATTTATAAAAGAGTTAAGATATCAAAATTATAGAAACAATATAAATGTCATTATGTTACACACTTTCCGTAAGTAATTAGTTTCCAATCAGCAAAATGTCTAATGATAATCAGTTGATTAGTTTTATCCCTGTGCAGTTATTTATAAGGTAATTAAGATCGTTACTTTAATTAACGTCTTACTAAAATACTTATTTGAGTTTACACTTTTCTTGTTATCTAATAAGGGTAATTACACGCATTAGTATGCATTTTAATTGCTGTTTGAGGTGTTATGAATGAGAAAATTATTATGACTGAATGATTAAACCACTGCAGTGTTTTGACCAAAGAAATAAAGGGAAATTGCTAACCGAGAGGTTTGTGTATACCTCGGTTTCCTCACACAGCATTAGTCGAAAAACAAATGTGAAGTCAAATAATTCAGTTTCAAATATTAACCTGCCTACACAGTATACACGTTTCGTACGCTTCGGCTGTCTACGGAACCAGAATTTTGAAACTGGTTCCATACGAGGCTTTTACTTCTATGGAACTGGTTCCCATCAATGTTTTTAATTATAGAAATGCTGGATCACAGAAAAAATTCCCAACAGGAAGACCGTAACTGTCTATGCAGTGTTTTCTCGGTTGGGGAAAACTCTTTCATGTTAAATGGTCATTTAAAAGAATAAACATCTTTCGTCAAATGATCTAACGACGAGTTTTAAATCATTAATTAATTTTGACTAATTGATTTTAAAAATGGAGTGCGCCATCTGCTTGTTGAAATATCCTTACGGTTTATTTCAACGCGACGATCCGAGGTATATTACCATTTTATTTGAATGACGCAAATATTATCGAAAAAAGAAATATATGGAAGGAAATAACATTCATCTATGTTTTAAATACAATTCAGGCTGCAAAAGGACTATTACTTTAAAGCGGAACGTAGTGGTCCATCATAAAAGCAATGTTGAGTGTATTTACCAAGCTCAAAATAAAGTGTTAAAGGAAATAGATTAACTTCAAAATTGAATAAAAAAAAAAGATGTCGTAGTATACAGACTGACCTGCCGTGACACAGGAATTAAACCAACGATTTTTCTTGAAATTGACAAATCCATTATTTGAAATTCGAATGCTGATAACAGGTTTAATACGACATTCGAAATTCCAGGGATTATGGCACCCTCGTTTGTTTCCAAATTCCAGGATTGGTAAAAACCAGAATTAGCAATCATTACATTTATTACTACAATAGAAGAGTCTAAAGAATGTTTAAACCAAGTCTTTATGTGTGTTCCAAATAAAGGAAGTAAAGCAGGTAAAGAATCCCGATAACATGCATTGTTCCAATTGCCAAGCTGTGAAGCAAATGTTAAACCAAATATTCGCTAATAAAACTAGATTAGTAAAAAACTTTCTTTTCAACTTCGGCGAAAATATGGGTCTATTGTTTTACTAAGCAGATCACAGAGATTAGCCGACAGAGCCATTTTGACACATAGCAGTCATTTTTGTTGTAAAACCTGAAACTGTACAGGATAATTTGGTGTGATTCTTACTTGTTTCTAACAAGTAAGAATCGATTAAGGAATAAATGGTGTACTACATCGTCCGAAGACCTTTTTTTTTTTTTTTTTTTAGCGTGGTAAAATCATCAAATGAGTCCTCCAACCCCGGGCAGGGCGGGAGGGACTGTCAGACTTCTACTGACTAAAATCCACGGTGTCCTTCAATAGCCTGTTACGTTCCGGGGTCACGGTAAGGAAATAATCCCGCGACCCCGGCAGGCTTTGGCCCTCTGAGAGGGGGGCCCCGTCATTATGCTGACGCTCTTTGAGGCGCGCGTGGGACACAACGCGCCGTCGACCCGGGCATGGTCCTTGGTCGGGCAGCGAGTTGCCCTTTACTCGCTGCCCGCATGCCCGCGCCTACGGTGGCCGGAGATCATCTGCTGACGTCCGACGCCGCGGGCGCCTACCACTGCGGTTGGGGCGGAGGGAGGACGCTGTCCTCTCTCGCTCGCGGCCTGCCTCCTCCTTCACGAGCATTACTGCCTCGCAGAAGGAGCAGACCGCTTCCCACTCCGTCTCGCCCCGCAGCATGGCCGCAACCAATGCCGGGCGCGAGAGGTCTCCGCCTATCGCCGCCGTGAGGACACGTCGGTGCACCGCCCAAGCTGGGCAGTCTTGCACCGTATGCTCTACTGTGTCCTCCGGGCGATCTTCGCAGTGGTGGCACCCGGGCGTTTCCTCCTTCCCTATCAGGCACAGGTACCTCCCGAAACTTCCGTGTCCGGTGAGGACCTGCGTCATCCGATAGGTCAGGACGCCGTGACGTCTCTCCAGCCACTCCTCAAAGAGGGGTCTTACCGCCGCAATTGCGGCGTGCCCGGCCTTCGGTCGCGACAGTCGTCCCCTCCATACTGCCCTGAGATCGCGCCGGAGCTCTTCCCGCCGCGCCTCGACTTCACGAGGCAGCGGGGTCACGCCCCGGCGCTGCGCCTCCACGCGCCACTCATAGACGCGCTGGAGGGCAGTCGCCTCCAGATCGTCCGAAGACCTAGTGCAAAAATGCCTGCGTAGCACGCTGCGTAGTCTCGCGTAGCTCATCGTAGCAGAAATGCTACGCTTTGTGTTCATAAGCGATGGGCAGCACACTAATAAGACGCGTACGTGATTGATATTCAAATTATATTACCTAATTAAAACTATATGACAGCTTAGTTGATCAGGCTTATTATTAAGTAATTATGTCGAGCTCATTTACCTACCGCTTTACTACATAGTATAAAACAAAGTCGCATCCTGCTGTCTGTCTGTCCCCATAAATGCTGAGATCTTTAAAACTACATAGCGGATTTTGATGAGGGCTTTTTAATAGATAGACTGATAAAAGAGGAAGGTTTAATGTTAACAACATGCATAATAAAGTGGAGATTGCACCCGTGCGGAGACGGGGCGAGTCGTTAGTATGAATTAAATCAGACGGTTATTTTCGTAATTACATTATTTGGGTAGAGTTAAGGTGCGTCTATAAACGGGTAATACACTTGCCCCAACATGTTCGTTACAACATTTCCGGACAGCTCAAAAACATTATAAATATATCTAGTACATCTCGTTATTATGTCTGAACCAGAATGGGTCATACGTTTGTCTTATAAAAGGCCAGACTTGTGTGCCTATATGGCTGGGCCACACTCAAAATATTGTCATATATGGCGCGATTGCATTACATCCATACTCTATAGCTAACATATTGTCCGTTTAGACGCCTCTTTATAGTGGTACAACTAGGTGTGATGTTATTGGTTCCTTACAAACAGACCATAATATATCATTATTTAAAAGTAATTCAAAATCACAAAATTAGAAACCTAGTAAAACAGATAAACCGGCAAATCTTCATAAATACTAGAGAATAATATAATCTTCAGCAAATCAGATCACCCGCCAAAGCTTTATAAGTAGATTGAGAATTATGTTGTAAAATTTGGACACCATTTTAAAACCTATTGTATCATAAAAAATATCCAAAGGTGGCTCTAACACTTCTCCAGAAAGTAATAACAATAGAAATCCTAGAACAATAGAATAAATAATAATCCATAGCTGACCAATAGCGGAGCTTTTACAGATTTACAGGTTTATCCCTACCCCTTCTTGAGGCATCCCTGCGTACGCGCTGGTACCTATATAAACTTGGGTCCCAAAAAAATTTACTTATTACTATTTCTGTTGCTAATTGGTGCAGTATTGAATTACAAATATTTTCTTTTACTTACAAGTTTACATTCACAGTTCCGCAGCAAAAATGGTAAACAACAAGGTAGTCTTATTTTTTATTCAATATTTTTATTTCTGAACGTTTATGATAACCGATTTAGTTATTTTTTTATTTTTGTTTCAGAAACAAACATCTGCGTCATCGGACGTCCCACTGAGACGTCGCGGCAGACCTGCTGGAAGCAACCGAGTTCCTCTCTCACGGGTTCGTTTTTAATTTATATTTTACAGACTTTTACGTAATTTATACATGAATTACTCATATTTCGTTTCTTTGGTTACAGGAAGAGCGGCGCGCACGCAATGCTCAGTACGAAAGGGAACGTCGGGACGAAGTAGCAGCACTGATATCGCAGTTGATTGAAGCGGCAAATTGTGATCCTAACGTAAGTAAATTAAGATTTTTCTACTAAGTAATTAATCATTCGTATGACGCAAACCAGTACAACGATACATTTATTTACAGATAACACAAGCTGAACTGCTTGCGACTGTAATTTGTCGCATCCAGGAGGCAAACAATTCCGAGGACATTGCAGATTTGGAACGTGTAAATGAGAACCTGGAGGCACAAAGTACGTTTCAACCGTTCAAGAAGTAACTTGATTTTCGCTTGATTTGGTTCTCAATTCGTTATTAATTATTTTTTTAATTACAGTTGCATCAGCAGAAGAACGATTGGGTCTGGCCGACGTAGACCTTCTAGAAGTTGAAACACCAGTAAGATGTTTAAACTATTTTGTATTATTTCATTTGTTTTCGTTACATTTTCTGTCTCTTGTACTTACTTTTAATTTGTTGTCTTGTACTGGAAAACTTTGGACTCTTTGATTTCTGAAAAAGAGCCAATCAATTGTGCCTTCATTACCAGCTTTGATAAAAAATACTTTGTATGTTTTTTTTTTACTTACCATATATTTTTTTACAGAGGAAAAAACGTAAGCGTTCGGAACATTTGAGTTCCGAAAGGAGCGAGAAGCGAATGAAAACCCAATCCGGCAGCTCAGCGGACTCCGGCGTCGAGTCAAGTACATCAACATCCACACTGCCTGAACCGACTGTCGAGTTCTTAAGTAAGTTATATCTATAATATTCAACTGCAACATAAGTTTTGCCTCAAAACCTTCACTAATTGCTATTAATATAATAATAAATTGTCTTTATGGAAGTTTTTCTTTTCGTTTTAGCCAATGCCGATATCGCACTGCTGTCGGATTGGGTTAAAGCGGAAATTTCGTCATCGCACAGTGACTCGTGTGATGACTTATAGACGCAGGTGAGAAGAAATCTTGTTAATTCCAAAAATTATCAGTTTAAAATGAAATCAGCCTCACCTACGTTTATGATTTCTGATTATGTGTCTGACTTATGTGTTAATTTTTATGTTATTTCAGAAACCAATATCTACAGCATCGGACGCCCCATTGAGATGGCGGCAAACCTGTTGGCGGCAACAGAGTTCCTCTCCACAGGTTCGTTTTTAAATAATATTTAACAGACTTGTACCTAATTTATTCACGTATTTAATTTCTTTGGTTATATGATGAGAAGCGCGCGCGCTAACTTTTTCTTTTTGTTTCGTTTCAGCCGATGCCGATATCGCACTGCTGTCGGATTGCGTTAGTGCGAAAATTTTATCATCACACAGTGACGTGATGATACATAGACGCAGGTGAGAAGTAACAACTTCTACTATTCATTTTATATTCACTTTTATCATCCTTTTTTTTTAGTCCATACAAATTTTATTTTTGCCTATTACAAGTATTCTTAATGAACACTATTTAAGTTTTCCGATATATCTTGTGGATCAGATTTCCTCCCTGTCGACCAACTAAAAAGAATGAAAGTACATTTTCATAGTTTTGTTGTCATGTTTTTCGTTTTCAGAGTTAGAACTTTATCTTTTCTCTTATTAACTTAACTAACTTCTATTTCAGATGTTGTCAATCATGTTTTTCACTACGATAACATGGATATGTTGATATACCCGATACAGTGGCCATTGAAAGAGATGCACTACGTTCGAAAACTACGAATGAAAATTGCTTTTGGTGTAAGACAAACAATGAAATACTTATCCCAAGCTGGACTTCCGAATCATATGATATTAAGCATGAACTTAGTGCAAAGATTAGTGGACTTGTCCAATCAACTGACCTCTGAACAGAGACATCGAATCGTATGATTGCCGGAAGGAGAACTGCCGAGGAACTGCGAACGACCGTAAGTGTTTTTTTTGTGTTTTCCCTTATTGTACGTGACTGTTGTTAATCTAAACTTATTTCATTTTATTAGAGTACATTCATGGCTTTGCTTCGATAATACATCATTAAGACCAGTTCTTTCCACATTCTTCTTATCATTCTTATAATTGTTACAATTTGTGTTCCTCATTAATTAATGGCAATAATATAAACAGAAAACATTTGATTTAACATTGCTCAATCATTTATTTTACTTTTTTTACAGAGAATCACTATGTCCGACTATGGCTCCGGCGACGGGACAAAGGCCATGTGCAGAACCAGTCACAACCCGGTTCCAAGAATGAGAACCCCGGAGCGTAAAGAAAGGATGCTGCGCGCGTATGCAGAGAATCCATTTTTGTCTGCTAGACTGTTTGCAGAAGAGCACAAGTGCAACGCGCAAGCCATCCGAACGCTTTACATCGGGCTGGAGTCATCATCATCATCATCATCATCAGCCGGGAACATAGGCCTTCCCCTTAGACCGCCACGCCGAACGACAATTCGCCACTTACATCCATCGGTTGTCCGCGAACCTCACGATGTCGTCGGTCCACCTAGTGGCAGGCCTGCCTACGCTGCGTCTTCCGGTCCGTGGTCGCCACTCGTACACAGTGGGAAAATAGTACTATCAGAAGAACAGAAGGCGGCCAGAGTTCATTTCGAGCGGGATTATCGGGATTTCGATTTTCCCACGCAATTTTCGACGAACAGAATTTTAAGTCCAGCCTGATAGCTCGTCGGCGCGGCGTCTAGCCTAGAGAATAGCTACATATAGGGTAAACGCCCAGTCATTGGACACTTAAGGACCTTCTATAGATGAAAAATAATTTTTGGACACATTTATGAAGTTACAAGCTAGAATCGTTCTTATTTTGCTTATTCAATGTGTATGTTAACATAATTTGCTTTTAAAAATTATATTTTATAGCATATAAATAACAAAAAATCCTGTTAAAAAAAAAGTACCCAAATATATAGTCATTGGACAGAATTTCTATTGTTGGACAGTCTATACTAGTTAATGGACAGCACAATTTAGCTCATTAATGTTCAAAAGAAGATTAATACGCTAAGTTATGCCCCTTCATTATTCACTATTTTAACGATTTATTTTTATAAATCGTTAAAATAGCGAATAATAAATTTATAAACAACATTTTTTATCTACATATCTCTTAGATTCTAAGACTTAGAAGAAACATTAATAATCACAGTTGCTTTCAAAACTATTCCGTCTTAGCAGCTCTAATGTAATACAAAAAGAAATGCTTTCTTGTAAGCATTAAACAAAATAAGATACCTCTTTTATAATTCACATCAAACAAAAAAATTACCTGAGTTCTATATTTTCTCAATCAGCACCGAATGTTAATTATTAAGCATATTTTTTGTAGAATCGTAGTCTTTCTTTTTACCCCTTGGGCATCTTTGATTTATCTACTTCTAAACACTGTTATCAGACAGTACCGTTAGTTAGGTAGGTTTTAGTTTGGACAAGGTGTCCAATGACTAATTTTAATCTTAAAATTAGTCATCGGTCTTTGGACAGGGTGTCCAATATCTGATTTTAATGTTAAAACTAGTCATTGGACACCTGTCCAAAGAATAGTAGAAGGTGCCTAAGAGCAACACTATTAAAAATGGTTCCTTTAGCCTAAAGTTATACGCAGTAGAGTCCAAAATAATTTCAATTATTTTAAAATTTAAAAATGCAGTTATTGGACGCTTGTCCAATAATTAGATTTTAATCAAAAAAGTTTTCAGTTATTGGACATTACATAATAACCTAAAAAACGTATTTGACTGTATGTAATCATATTAAAATCAGTGTAGAATATCATTATACATTACTGTGCAAACTACTAAGAACATAGGACTGTCAGGTAGAATACAAATCGTTAAAACATGTAGTAGTTAAACTTACCAAATTCTTTATTTCTCATTAGAATTGCCGGTTACCGTCCGGACGCCAAGAAAATTAATTAATTTTGACCAATTACTGCCATCTATTAGAAATTTTTTAAACTTTTAAGTATCACCAATAAACGGAGTACATAAAGAGTCAGTTGCATTGTTAGACTCTTGAATCATAACTTTAATAAAAACGATTAAAGGGAGTTCTGTCCAATAACTGATAGTGTCCAATGACTGGTAGTTTACCCTACATCTACAATAGATGTGGATAATATTTTTTTTACAATGATTATATGGACATGCTAATATATGAGATACAGTGGCCCTGGCAAGAGATGCATTACGTTCGAGATTTTAATTGCTTTTGATGTAACAACAAAATTTCGGAGACTGGACGTCCAAACCATTTTATATTAAATATGAACATTGTGCATCAATTAGAGGATTTTTGGACATTACATATATCCACGATGGACATCGTAGATATATTATGTATTTAAAAATTCATGTATATTATTTTCGTTTTTATAAACTGAAATTGTGACATGTAAACTATTTGTTATCATTCAAATAAACAAGCATTAACCCGTACCATTTCTTTTAATTGATTCCAAATAATATTAGGCCGCAACCTACATAGGCAGCACTCTATTCTGCACTCTGCTCTGCACACATAATACAAATATTTACAGACAAGTGCATCATCATCTGCCTAGCCTTTTCCCAACTATATTGGGCCGGCTTCCAGTCAAACCAGATGCAGCTGAATATCAGTACCTATTTTACATGGAGCGACTGCCTGTCGGACCTCCACAACCCAGTAACTGGGTTATACCATAGTTTATGGTAAGACTGGTTGTCAGACTTTAGAGCTTCTGACTAACAGTAACGACTGTCAAAGATCTACAAGTGACAGCCGGGACCAACGGCTGTACGTGCTTTCCGAGCCAATATGGTTTCCACGGAGGAAACTCGCTATGACAGATGGTCACCCATCCACAGACCAACCTCGGCAAGCGCGGCTTAACCCGACAGATCGGCCTGTGCGGCTGAAATTATTTAGCCACGAGCTAAATAATTATAGGTGCAGTGAAATATGAAACACTTCACAGGCCTGCACCGATCCGGACCCCCGTCGGGATCGGTGCATTATGAAATAAAACGGAGTATTAAGACTATAAGCAACCTGCCGGGGTCGAGACACCGTAGATTTACTCAGTACAAGTCTGACAGTCCCTCCTGCCCTGAGTGGGACGACTCATTTGATGATTCTGCCACGCTAAAAGACTATAAGCCAGCTCTGCTTTCATAGAACCAACAGAAAGAAGTACTTATTACTCAAATATAAATAAAATACCTAGCAACAGAATTAAAAAATTAAGTGATTGAAGGTACCATGGTGCATTATATCAGCGCGGGCACTATCTTCTTGTAACTATGTACTACTATTGTAACATTAAAGACGAACTATAGAAACAGTTTAAGAGACACGAATTACAGTAACAGGAAAATTAATGTTTTAATTGGAACCAGTAGTTCCTGAGATTAGCATGTTCAACCACACAAAGAAACATACTTTTCAGCTTTTAAATATTATAGTATAGGTACGTACGGCAGGTTCAGATTATAGATTACCAGCAGCAAACGCAACGGCATTCCACAGAACTGCAACGTGACAAATTCCTTTCAGACAGCCACCACATCTGAGTCGCCAGGCAACCTACACACACAACTTTGATGCTTGCTTTCACAGCATGGCTTAGGTGTGCAGGCTGCAATATTTAGCTATGTCACTGAGGTTTGTGGTCGCAAGCACCTTCGATTTTACACCACTAAGTATATATCGCACTGCTGCAGCAAATAAGTAAATGTACTCCAAAAAATCAGAATTAATTAGCAATCATTATGTTAATTATGACAAAAATAAGCATCTAAAGAACTTTTAAACCAAGTCTTTCCAAATAAAGGAAGTAAAGCAGGTAAAGAATCCCGATAACATGCATTGTTCCAATTGCCAAGCTGTGAAACAAATGTTCAACCAAATATTTGCTAATAAAACTAGAGCAATAAAAAACTTTCTTTTCAACTTCGACGAAAATATAGGTCTATTGTTTTACTAAGAAGATCACAGAGATTAGCCGACAGAGCCATTTTGACACTTAGCAGTCATTTTCGTCGTAGAACCAGTAATTGTACAGGATAATTTGGTGTGATTACTATTTTATCTGTTCATTATGTTTTGTAATTGATTCTTACTTGGATCTAATAAGTAAGAATCGATTAAGAAATAAATGGTGATCCCTTCTTTTGCAGACACAATCAAAAAAGTGCATCGTTCCGTGGACGGTAGTGCAACAATGTTTGCGAAGCACGCCGCATATTAGCCGAATCGCTACGCTTTGTATTGTATTCTTGAACGATAGGTAGCACATTATTAAAGTGATTGAGTGCGTTTTTTTTTTTCTTTTTCTTTATAACTACTTTCTTAAAAATATTTCATTGTTTAATTGGCCGGCTCATCACTAAGTAATTACAAAGTGAAATTATAAAATTGACTATGCAATTTAATACATAAGCGGTAGGTAAATAAGCTGGACGTATAATTATCTAGTGATGAGCCTGACCAGTTCAACAATTCTTTTGTGCATGTAATAGCGAATCTACGAGTGGAAGAGACAGCACAACCGTGTCAGGTCGTGTTATCAGGTTGTCTCTTTATGAGGGGAGATTTGTTTCAACAACGAAACAAAACAGTTGCCACTAAAAAATCGAATCACATTACATACGAGCCAACTCTAGAAGCATTACATCGATAGCAGCAAAGCCATCACCGATCATCAGAGAGACAATGTTGCAGAATGTAAGTAAAAAAAATACCATTTGTTTTGCCAATTATTTGATATTAAACCGTATATTCACACATGATTACAACATATCATTCTTTGTTCCTAAAAAAGAATTTTGTGATGTTTGTGAAGCTTACAAAAATAGCACAAATTAAAAGAGAGAGCTATTAAAAGAAAGCTACGAAACACACCAAAATGAAAAAGTTCTCTCACGGGTGGAGAAGGAGAACGAGAAAAAGAATTATGAAATTCATGTCAACTTCAAGCAGTTTTCCAGTGTCCCAAAGGGGACATCTCTGTGGGGCGAGGGTGCCTTCCGTGTATGTACGCCCTATGAAGACACTGTTTTCAACTCACCGATTTCACTAGTCAGCGACACAAGTCGTCTATCGACCTCAGTGAGCTTAGGAACAGTATACCTAACCCCGAAAAAAAGGTGTTTCTATATTAAAAACTATAACTCTTCAGAGAAGGAGTGGACCTTTTCTGGTTCACTTCTAATCTGATGAGATTTTACACACTGCTTATATCTAATCGCTTATTTAGAAGTTGACTTGAAATCCGGAATTCACCCGTTAAATAAACACGATGCTGACATAAGCTATATAAAGTTATGTATTTTTACAGGAACACGTGACAGTTAGGGATTTCAATTCGGAATTCCGGAGTTTTGTAACTCAGGATTTTCGAAGTGATTTTAAGAATTATTCAAATCCGGAGTTGAAATAGCAGAAGTGTTTGGGTAAGCTCGCTCCATCGTCGACCTTGACTTAGTCACTCCTAACCTCGACTAAGGTCAAGAGCAAACCCATTACACATAAAAAAAGAAGTTGAAACCGGTTTTCAAAGACCTTGCAAACATTATTTACAAAACGATGAAAAACGCCTCTTAGACATTCTCGGCAGCAGGCTTTTTCTGCACGAAGCTTAGAAGTTCTCTTTCTCTTTTTTAAATGTCTTATCGTTTCTCAAAACCAAGAACTTCGATCTCAAAAAACGAATTGCATGGCAGAACTTGATAGTGACGATGACTTGATTTTTGACGACGATAATAATAATAATAATAATATTCCACAACTATCACACAACGCCATCTAGTCCCAAGCTAAGCAGAGCTTGTGTTATGGGTACTAGACAACTGATAAACATACTTATATATTTCTAAATACATACATATTATAGATAAGTTACACCCAGACACAGAACAAATGATCGTGCTCATCACACAAACATTTGTCCTGGGTGGGAATCGAACCCACGACCTCCGGCATAGCAGTCAGGGTCACTAACCACTAGACCAACAGGCCAGTCAGACGAGACAGACGACAATCATCCCCAGACAGAAAATTGACTTTTTACAATCGAATGACAGACTGGGGTGCGTTTAAATCTTCCGGCGATATTTCGCCAGTAAAAAATTAAACTAGCGAGGGTTCGCTGAACGGAGTCATAAGTTTCTGTCAATGTTAGTTGTCAAATTCAATTGACACCTCAGTTTATTGAACAAATAATCAATTTGCCGGTTTAATATAAATCCATAATCCACAAATAATATTTACTCTCTAAAATAAAAATAATATTCGTTTTTACGGCGCGAATCGAGCAAAACAACAAAACTTAATGTCAATCTGACAGCAGGATAAAATTTTGCGTGGTAAAAAGGTCGCAAAAATTTATTCCTTTCAGTAAAAACATAGACCAGCGGACGACCGTAAACGGGGCAGATTAAATTTTAATTGGTATAATTTTTCACCTCTCGGTATACTTAAACGGGCTGTTTGACATTTAGTCAGTATAAATTTAAACTGGATAAAGGATTTAAACGCAGCCCTGTCTCGACTGTTGCAGTGGACGCCGACTGACAGACGAAATGTATGTATATAGTACATGTTCTTGGCGATTAAAATTTTAAGTCGGCGCCATGTTTCCAAATTCGAAGCATTTGTCATAGACTAAAAATATAAAGATAGGACACCTACACTTCGTAGATCCGTCTAATTCAACCTAATTTGGTCAAGATCCATAGATCTTTTGAATTGAAAGTGTGTAATGTTTCACTACACCGTCCTCTGGGCTGCGTTTAAATCCTTTATCCAGTTTAAATTTATACTGACTAAATGTCAAACATCCCGTTTAAGTACACCGAGAGGTGAAAAATTATACCATTTAAAATTTAATCTGCCCCGTTTACGGTCGTCCGCTGGTCTATGTTTTTGCTGAAAGGAATAAATTTTTGCGACCTTTTTACCACGCAAAATTTTATCCTGCTGTCAGATTGACATTAAGTTTTGTTGTTTTGCTCGATTCGCGCCGTAAAAACGAATATTATTTTTATTTTAGAGAGTAAATATTATTTGTGGATTATGGATTTATATTAAACCGGCAAATTGATTATTTGTTCAATAAACTGAGCTGTCAATTGAATTTGACAACTAACATTGACAGAAACTTATGACTCCGTTCAGCGAACCCTCGCTAGTTTAATTTTTTCCAGCGAAATATCGCCGGAAGATTTAAACGCACCCCTGTAGTGTATCTGTAGGTACCTCCTTAATACAAAATGACGGTTGGTAGAGACGTATTCTATACATAGGTCTTTGGATAAATGAAAACAAATTGTACTAGTTACTGCTTGTTTTTTATTGATAAAAATAGTTTACTCATAAGAGACATTAAAAATGAAAACATTACAAGTTGAAACTAAACGAAACATAAAATTCATTGCAATTTATAATAATTAATAATAAATAGAGGTTACAATTCATCACATATAATGGTACTCAAAGAAAACCCTTGTAAAATTATATAATTAAAAATCAATATAATATAACAATGAAGGCATTCTAGTCACAATTAGCTTTTACAAAGAAAATGTTTTACAATATAGAACTAAAATACATTATCAGTACGAACCATTTTCAAAATTCACAGGTTGCTATTTTTTGTAAAAATTATTTGTACCGTTACATTTGTTTTTACTATATTCCATCGTCGTCGCAGGTATTTATCAATACCCAGATTTCATGCCAATAAACTTTTCTCAGCGTCGGCTGAAACAAAAAAACGTTTTGAATATCGTAGTGCTGAGTAATCTACATTAAATTATTCTCGCCAAAGACAATATGCATAGAGATGTGTGGGAGAGACTGCAGGATTATTATACACAGCAGTTAAATAGTCAATAGAGAATTGAGAAGATGACAAAACACTCACTCAAATAATCCAAAGTCTCTGTTCTTGGTCGCCGTCTTGCTATCTCGCTTTCTCCTTTCTCCTTTCTGTTGCTTTGTTTTTCTGCAAATAGAAAACATTAATGCAGTTACTGGATAAAAAAAAAGTTCTAAAATATGTTAAAAGTTGATTATGTAGGAATATGTTGCAGTTATAAAGGATCGCACCTGTTTGCACGAGTTGTCGTATGTTGCTCGCTTATTTTGTCGGTTCTTCTTTCAGAAATCCGATGTGAGCCCGCTATCTCCGTGTCTTCCTGAAAAAATGAAAAACGTAGGCATTATATACGAGATTAATTTTCCAGCAGGTCTGTTTAAAAACGAGACGGCAGTTTCTCAGATGTTTAAATCTGAAATGAAAATAAGAAATACATAACTACCGTAAAAAAAAAAGTTACGACGTTGGCGTTGCATAACACTTACCTTTTCGTCTGTTGGATTGCTTCTCAATTACGTGCGTCTGTGAGTCCTCTTCCCCACCAATAAATTCATTGATGTGGTAATGGAAATTCAGCACTAACCCAATCCGAGAGCAATGCAATATCGGCCTCGGCTGAAATGAGAAGAAAAACGTAGTAAGACTTGTAAAAGGCAATATTACGGGCATAATCTGTGAAGACTTTAACAGATATAGATAGAAGAAGAAGACAGAAACACTCACTCAAAAAATCAAGAGTTTGTTCTTCATTGCCGACTTGTGGAGTAGGTGGCTCCGGCTCCGTGGATGATGGTGATACGGTCTGGTCTCTCACCTCGACGCCGGAGTCTCCTGAGCTTGTCTCAGATTGGGTTTTTGAACGTTTTTCTACATTCCGACGTTCAGAACTTGTTTGTCTTGAACGCTTGCGTTTTTGTCCCTGTAAAAAAACATTATTATGTAAAAAATATATATATATATTTAGAACAAAAAATATTGTACTTAAAAATATCCGCTATTAATGAGCAAAATATAAGGGAAACTCACGGTATTTTCGGTATCTAATAGATCCAAATCTACATCGTCTAGTCCCAGGCGGGCCTGTGCTGATGCAACTGAAATAAAAAAAAATGAATTTAAAAAAAGGAATAACCTAATCTGTCTCAAATCTGATTGAAACAATAATTGATACGTACTTTGAATCTCTAAATTGGCGTTTACGCGTTCTAATTCGGCGATATCTTGTGATTTACTCGCACGCTCTATGCGACAAATCACCGTCGCCAGAAGTTCAGCTTGTGTAATCTGCAAAAAAAAAAATATGTTACACTATTTTATATGTCATATAAATTATGAATTACTTAGTAGAATAATTATAATGTACTTACGTTAGGATCACAATTCGCAGCTTCAATTAATTCCGATATCAATGCTGCTGTCTCGTCCCGACGCTCCCTCTCATAGAGTGCATTGCGCGCACGCCGTTCTTCCTGTAACCAAAGACATGAAATAAAAAATAATTAGTATCAAATATTCACAAATAAATTATAAACAAGAGTGTAATTTCACGAACCCGTGAGAGAGGAATTCGGTTACTCCCCGCAGGTCTGCCGCGACGCCTCAGTGGGACGTCCGATTGAAAAGAAATTTGTTTCTGAAAACACAATAAAATGTAAAAATAAGTCATCGGAAATCATAAACATTCTCTAATTATTTAAAAACACAGAAAGTGTACCATACCTTGTCGTTCACCATTTTAGTCGCAAAAGTATGAAGAATGAAAGGAAATATGTTTACTTCAGAACTGCACTAGTTAGGTACAGACAAGTACTGAACCAATTTTTTTGTGACCCGATTTTATATAGGTACCTGCGCGTACGCAGGGATGCCACAAGAAGGGGTAGGGATAAACCTGTAAAAGCTCTGCTATTGGTCAGCTATGGGTTGTCTATTCTATTGTTCTAGGATTTCTATTGTTTTAATTTTCTAAAGAAGTGTTACAGCCAGTTTGGCATATTTTTTTATGACACAATAGGATTAAAAATCGAGTCTAATAAGTTTACGACATGGAAACTGATAGTTTTATACTTAAGTTACTTTCAAAGCTTTGGCGGCTCATCTGTTTTATAAGGCAAGTTATCTTTTCTTGTATTTGTGGTAAATCATGCTATAGTCCGTTTTTTCTGTTGTAAGAAAGTTATGATTGGTGTGAACACTTGTGTGACCAATTAAAACCACTTTGAAAAATACGTTTTTTACTATTTATGAGTTTTGCTGTTGTTGCCACTTCCATAACTCCTTAATAATAACATATCATCATAAAAATGATTTATTGGCATTGTAACCACTACATTGATAAAATATATTACTTTCAGAGATTATTTCCTACAAAGAAGCTTACAAACTTTACCTTTGTAATGTAAAATTTTAATATAAATAACCCTGACCAATTAAACAAATGAATTATTTAATTAGGTAATACTAAGACAAAATATTGTTAAATTATGTACACGAATCTCATTAGTGAGCACCTCTCGTTTTTTTATTTATTTCTCATACAATCTTAATACAGGTTTATATTATTGATTTTGTACATACAATGAAATGGTTTGTATTGTTTAAGAATACAAAGCCTAGAAGTCCGCTACGAAGCGCTACGAGTGTCTACACGCGCGCTACGAGTGTATCTACGCGCGCACTGCGAGTGCCTACGCTTGCGCTACGACTGTCTACGCGCGTGCTACGAGTGTCTGCGCGCGCTGCTACAAATGGCTGGAGAGGTCTGCGAATTTTTGCGAAAGTGCTCGAACTTGCTCAATACTTCTTTAATTATCCCTAAGCACAGATATATTATTCAGAGCCAGGTTCAATGCAATTCAAGAAGTATTGGGCAAGTTTTCAATGTGTCTCAAGCACTTTTCCGAATTTTTTAAGTAGCTCTTAGACCAAAAACCATGTCAATGTATTAGAAATAATTCTACCTTGAAAAAACATAATATAGGACCACATAGACCATCTTATCTTGTGCAACTATTAATAATTCCAAGAAAATTCTTCCTACGTGACAAAATGTCTGTGTCGGCTAATCTTCTTAGTAAAACAATACACTACTTATATTTTCGCCGAATTCAAAAAGAAGGGTTTTACTGCCCTAGTTATTGTAATTAGCAAAATATTTGGTTGAAAACCCGTTTCACAGCTTGGCAATTGGAACAATGCATGCAATCGGAATTCTTTACCTGCGTTAGATTACACGGGTTTAATTTACCAGTAAGCATCGCAAGCACCGATACTACTAATTTACGGTTACTTTACGGAGACAATGTTTACGATTCAGTCATTTTTAGATTTTTTTTAGATTACATATTTATAAATAAGTCATCTATACTAATACTAGCTGACCCCGCAAACGTTGTTTTGCCATATAAATTATTTCTAGAGCCAAATTATAAAAAAAAAATTTTAGTGTTCGATAACCCTTATCACTTAGGGATATGAAAAATAGATTGTAGCCGATTCTCAGACCTACTGAATAAGTATGCATACATAAAAATCGGTCAAGCCGTTTCAGAGGAGTATGGTACTAACACTGTGACACGAGAATTTTATATATTAGAAGATTATAAAACAGAAGACTTTGTTTGGTTGAACGCGCTAATCTCAGGAACTATTGGTTTGAATTGAAAAAATCTTTGTGTGTTGGATAGCCCATTTAACGAGGAAGGCTATAGGCCTTATAAAATCACGCTTCGACCAAAAGGAGCCGAGTAGTGAGTGAAACCGCGGGAAACAGCTAGTAGTTAATAAATTAATAAGTCTTCCAAAATGATTCGGAAAAAGTGAGGAACCAAAAAACTCCCCGGCAACACATCTTGTCTTTACTAAGTGCTGTATTGTATTTATTGATTGCAAGCAGTTATTATTTGCTCGCGGCCCCGCCTGCCGCTTGCACAGCAAACGCTGCGATTCTTTTGTTCATTTTCGTTTGTTTCCGCTTCTATTTGGACATCGGACGTTTACCCGCTATCTCGATATTTTCCCGCCAATTCTGCTGTTTCGTTTGCTCAGTCAGCAGTTTGCGATAGTTCGTTGATTTACTGCCCTAATTAAGCGGGGGATGTTTTGTTATATCCAATGATAAATAATTATTTAATACTAGCGGCCCGTCCCGGCTTCGCACGGGTGGACATGATGATTTTCGTCCTCTAAAACCTGGCGCTGATCGTTACAAACACAACAAAAAAGCCGTACAAGTAGCCGAATCGGTCTAGCCGTTTTCGAGTTATGAGCTTAGCAACACATTTTGAGAACCATTTTTATATTATAGAAGATAGAATAGAAGATTATTGTGCGCACAGCTCAGGAAAGGAATTCAATGTCGAGGTCTTAAAGAATGTCCAAATTACTTAGTAGGCCACTGATAATTGAAGTCAAACACGGAAGAAAAATTAACCCCTTTTCTCGATTCCTACGTAAAACAAGTGAACATCTCCAAGGAAAACACGAAGCACTCACTCACACATTAATAATAAAGTGGTTTCACTACAAAACGTTACGTTTTGATTCAAACACGGAATCCGGGCATTTTATAATCTAGGCCGAGGTCTTTGTTTTTGACATTGACACCACCCAAGATTGAAGCTATATCACAGCTTCTATCTTGGGTGTCAATTTTAATCTTTTAGTCAAGAGTAACCTCGGAACGTAAAGGGCTATTGATGGACCCCGTGGATTTAAGTAAGTACAAGTCTGACAATCCCTCCCAAGCCCTGGGTGCGAGGACTCATTTGACGATTTTACCACGTAAAAAAAGTCAAGAGTGAACATGTTACGTCTCGTGTCATTTATAATTATACTATATAAAGCTCGATTTTATACTATATAAAGCTCGATTACCACTCACTCACTCACTCACTCACTGACTGATTGACATCATTGTTCTCCCAGATGGTGAAGGGGGAGGTGGGTATATTTTGACAGATTCGTAAACAAGTAACTCTGGTGAGTATGGGAAAAATCCCAAACCTCCCCTTTTCGCCCCCCCTCCCCCCCCTCCCCATCGTATCTCGGAAACTAAGAGACCCGTATTTTGTTTTTTTTACGGATTCGTATAGAGGATGCTCGGAAAAGTAAAAACCATTTTTCAAAGTTCCCCCCCCTTGCCCCATTTCTCCCCCCTTTAGGCGGATCTCGGAAGTTAACAGACTTGCAACGTTTCTTTTTTCAGATTCATATCAAGGGGCCCAGAGTTGGTCAAAATCATTTCTCAAAACTCCCCCCTCTCCCCCTTTTCACCCCTCCCCCCATCGTATCTCGGAAACTAAGAGACCCGTGTTTTGTTTTTTTACGGATTCGTATAGAGGAGGCTCGGAAAAGTAAAAACCATTTTCAAAGTTCCTCCCCCCTTAACCCCTTCTCCCCCCTTTAGGCGGATCCCGGAAGTTAACAGACTTGCAACATTTTTTTTTTCAGACTCATATGAAGGGGCCCAGAGTTGGTCAAAATCATTTTTCAAAACTCCCCCTTCTCCTCCTCTTCACCCCTACCCCCATCGTATCTCCGAAACTAGGTAGCGGTAAAGCGAAGCGTTGCATAAGGATAAGGTCACGGTAGCTTTCCGGTGGTAGGTAGGTCCTGAGTGGAGCGAACCTGCGAGACCGAGCGTAACGAAAGTGGAGTGGGTGAAGCGTAACTGAGGGGTGACGACAAGCAAACTTACAAGTAACTCTCAAGAGAAGGGCAAAAGTACCAAGCCTCCCCTTTTTGGCCTCCCCCCCCCCTCCCAATCGTATCTCAGAAACTAAGAGACCCGTGTTCAGTTTTCGAGGATGCTACAGCCGATAGAGAGGTCAAAATCAAAATCCAATATGGCGGCTGCCATATTTTTAAATGTTCATCATGGTAGTCGTTTCCATGGTTTTCGAGGGTGCTAAAACCGATGGCGAGGTCAAAATGAAAATCCAAGATGGCGGCTCCGATAATTTTCGAAATGTTCAACATGGGGGTCGTTTTCATGGTTTTCGAGGGTGCTAAAACCGATGGCGAGGTCAAAATGAGAATCCAAGATGGCGGCTGCTATAATTTTCGAATTGTTCATCAATTTCATCATGGGAGTCGTTTTCATTGTTTTCGAGGATGCTAAAGCCGATAGTGAGGTCAAAATCAAAATCAAAGATGGCGGCTTCGATAATTTTTGAAATGTTCATCATGGGAGTCGTTTTCATGGTTTCCGAGGATGCTAAAGCCGATACTGAGGTCAAAATTAAAATCCAAGAAGGCGGCTGCGACAATTTTTGAATTGTTCATCATGGGAGTCGTTTTCATGGTTTTCGAAGATGCTAAAGCCGATAGTGGGGTCAAAATCAAAATCCAATATGGCGGCTGCGATAATTTTCGAATTGTTCATCATGGGAGCTGGCGTTTTCATGGTTTTCTAGGATGCTAAAGCCGATTCTGAGGTTAAAATCCAAATTTAAGATGGCAGCTGCGATTATATTTTAAATGTTCATCATGGGAGTCGTTTCCATGGTTTTGGAGGGTGCTAAAACCGATGGCAAAGTCAAATTGAGAATCCAAGATGGCGGCTGCGATAATTTTCGAATTATTCATCAATTTCACCATGGAAATCGTTTTCATGGTTTTCGAGGATGCTAAAGCCGATAGTGAGGTCAAAATCAAAATCCAAGATGGCGGCTTCGATAATTTTCGAAATGTTCAACATGGGGGTCGTTTTCATGGTTTTCGAGGGTGCTAAAACCGATGGCGAGGTCAAAATGAGAATCCAAGATGGCGGCTGCAATAATTTTCGAAATGTTCATTTACGGAGTTGTTACCATGGTTTTCGAGGATGCTAAAGCCGATAGTGAGGTCAAACTCAGTATCCAAGATGGCGACTGCAAAAAATTGAAAGTTTTCATCATGGATGTCGTTTTCATAGTTTTCAAGGATGCTAAAGCCGATAGTAAGGTCAAACTCAAAATTCAAGATGGCGACTGCAAAAAATTCAAAGTTTTCATCATGGGAGTCGTCTTCATGGTTTTCGAGGATGCTAAAGCCGATAGGAGGTTGATATATAATTTTTGAATTGTTCATCATGGGTGTCGTTTTCATGGTTTTCGAGGGTGCTAAGTGCTAAAGCCGATAGTGAGGTTAAAATCCAAATCCAACATGGCGGCTGCGATAATTTTCGAATAATTGTTCATCATGGGAGTCGTTTTCATGGTTTTCGAGGGTGCTAAAACCGATGGCGAGGTCAAAATGAGAATCCAAGATGGCGGCTGCTATAATTTTCGAATTGTTCACAATTTTCATCATGGGAGTCGTTTTCATGGTTTTCGAGGATGCTAAAGCCGATAGTGAGGTCAAACTCAAAATCCAAGATGGCGACTGCAAAAAAATTCAAAGTTTTTATCATGGATGTCGTTTTCATGATTTTCGAGAATGCTAAAACCGATGGCGAGGTTAAAATGAGAATCCAAGATGGCGGCTGCGATAATTTTCGAATTGTTCATCATGGGAGTCGTTTTCATGGTTTTCGAGGATGCTAAAGCCGATAGTGAGGTCAAAATCAAAATCCAAGATGGCGGCTACGATAATTTTCAAATTGTTCATCATGGGAGTCGTTTTCATGGTATTCGAGGGTGCTAAAACCGATGGCGAGGTCAAAATGAGAATCCAAGATGGCGGTTGTTATAATTTTCGAAATGTTCATCAATTTCATCATGGGAGTCGTTTTCATGGTTTTCGAGGATGCTAAAGCCGATAATGAGGTCAAAATCAAAATCCAAGATGGCGGCTGCGATAATTTTCGAATTGTTCATCATGGGTGTCGTTTTCATGGTTTCCGAGGACGCTAAAGCCGATAGTGAGGATAAAATCCAAATCCAAGATGGCGGCTGCGATAATTTTCGAATTGTTCATCATGGGAGTCGTTTTCCTGGTTTTCGAGGATACTAAAGCCATTAGTGAGGTCAATATCAAAATCCAAGATGGCGACTGCAAAAAACTTCAAAGTTTTCATCATGGATGTCGTTTTTATGGTTTTCGAAGGTGCTTAAACCGATGGCGAGGTCAAAATGAGAATCCAAGATAGCGGCTGCTATAATTTTCGAAATATTCGTCATGGGAGTCGTTTTCATGGTTTTCGAGGATGCTAAAGCCGATAGTGAGGTCAAAATCATAATCCAAGATGGCGGCTGCGATAATTTTCGAAATGATCATCATGGGAGTCGTTTTCATGGTTTTCGAGGATGCTAAAGCCGATAGTGAGGTCAAAATCAAAATCCAATATGGCGGCTGCGATAATTTTCGAATTGTTCATCATGGATATCGTTTTCATGGTTTTCGAGGGTGCTTGAACCGATGGCGAGGTCAAAATGAGAATACAAGATGGCGGCTCCGATAATTTTCGAAATGATCATCATGGGAGTCGTTTTCATGGTTTTGGAGGATGCTAAAGCCAATAGTGAGGTTAAAATCGAAATCCAAGATGGCGGCTGCGATAATTTTCGAATTGTTCATCATGGGAGTCGTTTTCATGGTTTTCGAGAGTGTTAAAATCGATGGCGAGGTCAAAATGAGAATCCAAGATGGCGGCTGCTATAGTTTTCGAATTGTTAATCAATTTCATCATGGGAGTCGTTTTCATGGTTTTGGAGGATGCTAAAGCCGATAGTGAGGTTAAAATCAAAATTAAAGATGGCGGCTGCGATAATTTTCGAAATGTTCATCATGGGAGTCGTTTTCATGGTTTTCGAGGATGCTTCAGCCGATAGTGAGGTCAAAATCCAAATCCAAGATGGCGGCTGCGATAATTTTCGAATTGTTTATCATGGGAGTCGTTTTTATGGTTTTCGAAGATACTACAGCCGATTGTGAGGTCAAAATCAAAACCCAAGATGGCGGCTGCGATAATTTTCGAATTGTTCATCAATTTCATCATGGGTGTCGTTTTCATGGTTTTCGAGGATGCTAAAGCCAATAGTGAGGTTTAAATACAAATCCATGATGGCGGCAGCCATAATTTTCGAATTGTTCATCGTGGGAGTCGTTTTCAAGGTTTTCGAGGATGCTAAAGCCGATAGTGAGGTCAAAATAAAATCCAAGATGGCGGCTTCGATAATTTTCGATATGTTCATCAATTTCATCATGGGACGTAACGAAGGTTGAGTGGGTGAAGCGTAACTCAGGGGTGACGACAAGCAAACTAACAAGTAACTCTCATGAGTAGGGCAAAAGTACTTAGCCACTCGTTTGTGGCCTCCCCCCTCCAAATCGTATCTCAGAAACTAAGAGGCCGATGTTCTGTTTTTTTACGGATTCGTATAGAGGTGGCTCGGAAAAGAAAAAACCATTTTCTCAAAGTTCCCCCTCTTGACCCCCTTCTCCCCCCTTTAGGCGGATCTCAGAAGAGACTCATCATTTTTTTTTCAGATTCTTATAAAGGGGCCCAAAGTATGTCAAAATCATTTTTCAAAACTCACCCCTCTCCCCGCCTTCACCCGTCCCCTCATCGTATCTCGGAAACTTGGTAGCGGTAAAGCGAAGCGTAGCGTAGCGTAGGGATAAGGTCACGATAGCTTTCCGGTGGAAGGTATAGGTCCTGAGTTGAGCGAACCTGCGAGGTGGCGAGCGAAGCGAGCCGGTGACCTCTGTAGCGTAAGTATGACCGATTGTGAGGTCAAAATCAAAATCCAAGATGCAGACTGCAAAAAATTCAAAGTTTTCATCATGGATGTCGTTTTCATGGTTTTCGAGGGTGCTGAAACCGATGGCGAGGTCAAAATGAGAATCCAAGATGGCGGCTGCGATAATTTTCGAATTGTTCATCATGAGAGTCGTTTTCATGGTTTTCGAGGATGCTAAAGCCGATAGTGGGGTCAAAATCAAAATCCAAGATGGCGGCTTAGATAATTTTCGAAATGTTCATCATGGAAGTCGTTTTCAAGGTTTTCCAGGATGACAAAGCTGATAGTGAGGTCAAAATCAAAATCCAAGTTGGTGACTGCAAAAAATTACAAAGTTTTAATGATGGATGTCGTTTTCATAGTTTTCGAGGTTGCTAAAACCGATGGCGAGGTCAAAATGAGAATCCAAAATGGCCTCTGCGATAATTTTCGAATTGTTCATCATGGGAGTCATTTTCATGGTATTCGAGGGTGCTAAAATCAATGGCGAGGTCAAAATGAGAATCCAAGATGGCGGCTGCTATAATTTTCGAATCGTTCATCAATTTCATAATGGGAGTCGTTTTCATGGTTTTCGAGGATGCTAAAGGCGATAGTGAGGTCAAAATCAAAATCCAAGATGGCGGCTTCGATAATTTTCGAAATGTTCATCAATTTCATCATGGGACGTAACGAAGGTTGAGTGGATGAAGCGTAACTCAGGGGTGACGACAAGCAAACTAACAAGTAACTCTCATGAGTAGGGCAAAAGTACTAAGCCTCTCCTTTTTGGCTCCCCCCCCCCTCCCAATCGTATCTCAGACACTAAGAGACCCGTGTTCTTTTTTTTACGGATTCGTATAGAGGAGGCTCGGAAAAGTAAAAACCATTTTTCAAAGTTGCCCCTTATGCCACCCTTCTGAGTTTTTAATAAGGTTTTAGATTGGATTAGGGGGTTCTTAAGGGGTATCAAATTTTTTAAAGTGCTCTAACGGATTTTAAAATTCTTTTGACTATCCTAAGGAATTCTCAATTTAGTTTGTATTTTTTTAATTTTGTTTCTTTTTTTTATTGAATTAGATACAAGGGTTTTCAGAATATTAAAAATATTTTACATATTTACAATTTACAAAATCTTTTAAGGACTATGGATTTTCCAATTCATTTAAAGATTCATACGGATTCTCAAAATTTTATCAAGGTAAGGAATACTTCTCCAAAACACGACCCCGCGAGCTGCTTGCAGCTCGCGCAACGCGCAAATACTAGTTTATATTATATTTATCACTAGCGACCCGCCCCGGCTTCGCACGGGTGCAATGCTGATACTAAATACACTACAGAAAAACTGGGCAAACGCTACGTCCCGCAATTTTTAAATCTGTAATATCTTCGAAAATATTCACTTAAATCATACGGTGTAAAGGGCCATATAGATCTATATTAAATGAACAATGTATTCAAGGTATTTAATTGGTTAAGGATTAATGCTGTATTGGTTAAAATCGCTTCGAAAATTAGCCATTATTTGTCGTAAAAAGTAAATGACAAAAAAAAGTTATTGTGGGTTATCCATAAGAGATAGACATATACCATCACGGACTTTTCTGTAGACCTTTTCAATGTGTACAATACTTAGTACATTATTTTGATAAAACTCGTAGGGTTCAGCCTGCGTTTGCAATGTAAGCGGAAAAAATGTAATTATTTACGACATCACATTAGAAACCTCAAAAATAACAGTACTTCTCCACTATTTAATGGATGTTATTATACATATAAACCTTCCTCTTGAATCACTCTATCTATTAAAAAAAACCGCATCAAAATCCGTTGCGTAGTTTCAAAGATTTAAGCATACAAAGGGACATAGGGACAGAGAAAGCGACTTTGTTTTATACTATGTAGTGATTTAGGTACTATCGACAAAGTTGAATCATGACCCATTTTGACAATAAATCGTTTGAATCCGTCAAATTGACAAATATCAAAATCGTTACCATGGATATGTATGTTTACGCGAATGTGGACCTAATTGTATTTGAAAGTCTGTAAGAAAATAAGCTTATGGTGGGTCATGATTAAACTTTGTCGATTGTGCATATTTTTATCTGTTTTGTCTTAATGTTTTGTTCCAAATAAACGATTTAGATTTTGATTTCTTGGCAAGCAGGCGTACTTCACCTTCGACTACATCTTACCATCAGGCGAGAAAATGATGAAAATTGTAAATTAAATAAAAAATTATACACATAATAAGTAATATTGGCCATAATCCATTTCTGCGGAAGGAAACAGCTTTTCGCTAAAAAATAAAAATATACCCGGAACTGTTTCTATTGTTTTCATTCCTTCAGCGATCGTTTTATAGATAAGGTCACAAGAACTGCCGACTGGTTGTAAAAATAAATCTTTTGTCACCCGTGGGCGCTGTAAAATACCTAATCCCTTTATCTTTTAATTCTATTGCAGTATTGCTTTTTTAGGGTTCCGTAGTCAACAAGGAACCCTTATAGTTTCGCCATGTCCGTCCGTCCGTCTGTCCGCAGCTTAGCTCAGAGACGCCCAGGACTAGAAAGCTGTAATTTGGTGTAAATATACGGATTTGTTGTTCCGAAAAAGTGGTAAAATAAAATCTCGTAAAATATTTTTTTTTAGGGTAGCTCCTGTACACGTAAAGTGGGGACGTTTTTTTTTTTCTCGCGTACCCCTTAGTGTGGGGTATCATTAGATAGGCCTTTAAAAAATATTGATAGTTTCCATTAACAATTTTTTGATAAAAAGATTTGTTTGTGAAATATTAAGCTTTAAAGTGCTAATTTTTCCTCGACTCGAGTGTCCCCCCCCCTCTACCAGCTAAACGGTTATGTTTGGGGGTGTGAAAAAATTCACAATAGTGGTATATATAACGAAGTTTTAAGGAAAATTATCGTGACTAAGTAGGCTTTACAAGTTTACGAGTAATCGTCGACCAACTTATAAAACTTTATTTTTACAGCTATAATAGGTGGGTATGTTTTGGGGATAGGTAGGTTTTTATTGTCAACTATTTTTAGCTAACTTCGAAAAAAGGAGGAGGTTCTCAATTCGTCGTAATCTTTTGTTTTATGTATTTTCCCCGATTTCTCAAAGACGCCTGGACCGATTTTGAAAATTCTTCTTTTTAAAATGAGTTTCAGAGAATCAGTTTAATTAGTTCGCATATAAATATTTTGCTAGGCAACTACGGAACCCTACACTGTGCGTGGCCCGACACGCACTTGGCCGGTTTTATTGTATTAGTATTGCTTTTGTTAGTATTGCTGCTTTTATTTGGTTTTGGATAGTACTTTATTCTGAAAGTAGGTAAAAAAATAAATTCAAATAAAGTCTTAAATTCATATCACTGAAATAAAAAAAAATACAAAAAAAAAAAAACAAATAATACCTACAGGAGGTCAAAGAAACTCCTAACTATCATCATCTCTGAGTCGTCACACGATTCAAGGTGTGATGATGAATTTTCCGCACTAACCCAATCCGAAAGTAATGTGATATCGGCATCGGCTGAAACGAAAAGAAAAAGTTAGAACACTCCTAAAAGACAACAGTTATATATTGATAGTTTTTCCGAACACTTACGGTCATTTCTGGGGCTGAGACTATTGTAAGCGTCATAATCACGGATAAACTGAAGTACTTGCGGGTGGATGAGCACATATAAAAAAAAAGAAATCGGTCTACCCTTTTTCTTGTTCGTTTTTTGCGCTCGACACCACTCTAATAATGGTAGTGCCATTATTATGGCTGCTACACACGAAAAATCGTTATGGCGGCTCCAAACTATTGCCGTGATTTCTCGGCACAAGTCGTGCCCTCCACACTAACGGAATGCTCTCAGTCGTTCGTGAAACCTGCCGTGAAATAGACGTAGATGCTGCTGCTGCATTAACTTTGTTTGCTGAATTTACTTAAAACTGTCTTTATTAATTATATAAAATCCATTTCAGACTTTCTATGAACAAATAGTTAGCAGAATTTCATTAAAAAATATAGAATTACATTAAAAATAGTAATTAATTTATTATGTTCACGGGCCCGTGAATGTGGATGGGTACGCGTGAACATCGCGCGAAGGAGGCGCGAATCCTTTGTCGCGGGACAAAATACCGACACTGATCGGGGAACAGGCGCGAACGCCCGAGAACCCCGCGAAAACCATCCACATTCTCGTTCGCGCCTGTTCACGGGTGTTCACGGCAATAGTCTAGAGCCGGCATTACAATTTGACGGTACAGTTAAAACTGCAACGATAAATCGGTGAATTCCCTTTATCCCCGTTAAAGGGGACATAGGGCTATAAGCAGAGCTGAGTTATAGTTGTTCGCAATACTCAAGTGCAAATGTAACAGCAAAAGATAATGGAATTACGTACTTCACATTTTTACAGCACCGACAAGTAATCCCACCAAATAAAGAGAAACGCAGGTAAATAATTCCGATAACTTGCATTGTTCTAGTAACCAAGCTGAGAAGCGGGTGTTGAACAAAATATTTGCTAATTATAATAACTAGGGCAATAAAAACGTTAACGAGCATTGAAAATATAAGTAGTTCATTGTTTTGCTAAGTAGATCATAGAGATAAGTCGATAATGGACTACCGTATAATTTTGTCACGTAGTCTTCATTTTCGTGGTAGCACTTAAGGTTTTACAAGAATGGTTGGGTACCTATAGGTATGAGGCTCATTACAGGTTCTGTAGTTTCAACCTTTTTCATGGAAAAATAGTGTGAGTTTATGTACCTATATTTGAATTGTTTATTCTATACTATAGCTTCTGCCCATGACCTCGTACGCGGATCCTGTTGCTTATGCCAGCGACAACGGGGTCGAAATCGAAGATCTGAAACGTCTGATGTAGAATTCTAAGGCTCAGTAACGGACAAACAACGGGATGAGCGAGACGATTGGAGTCGTTCCAGATCTTTCATTTTTGTATGCCAACAGGAAATCCCCATCAGGTCATTCCTATTTCCTATCATTCATTCAAGGGTCTATAGTAGGTACTTCAGTATAATCTTACTCGCTCGCACTTGCACGTACCACGCACTATTGCTTGCTCTTTCTTTTAGCTGTCTACACGCAAATCTATTTATTTTACGGCGAAAAAAAAGGAAATTCAAAAAAGTAAATAACATAAGACCTGCTTTATAGTTAGTTCAGTACCCTTAGAACGAATTTTCAGTAATTTTACTTTACAGCGTGGTTCCAGTACCCCTAGCACGAATATTCACTCTTTTTGACGTAAAGTAAACTGGAACTTTGCTGTAAATTTGATGGAATACTGCGATTTCTCTGTATAACTCGTGCTACCTCAGACTCTGTAAAGTAAAATACTGCAAAGTTTCTGTAAAAAATACTGGGATTATTGTCAGCCGAACTGACGTCACTGAGAAGTCACTAAAATCCGACTCACCACTCATGACTTTCGGAAATTTCGAGGTACTAATTTTTTAATGCAATTTGATGTAATGAAATAGACACTAGCGCCACGTCTAAAGGTCATGAGTGTTGGCATGGCTGCTCCATAGGATCGTTCTGAAACTCGACTTTTTGACTAATATTTATTTTAATTTTAAAATACCCAGTTCTAATCCAAATTCAGTGACTAAATAAGAAAATATTTGTACAAAAAGTGTTAATTATTTAATAGATTTGAATTAAAAAACTAAACAAAAAATTTCCGCATTTCATTTCACATTTAAAGTAGTAGACAAACGTTTTCAAACGCACCATGTCTAACATGCGTACATGCAATATAAGACAGTGTTCCCACTTTATAAAATTTTCCCTTTATTTAGGGTTAGGGGGTCCTTTCAAATAATGACAACTCATTATTTTAGCGGAAAAATTGTAAAAGAAAATAATAAATCAAAGGAGGTCTTTATGAAATTAACTACCCAAAAACCAATTTTCAAATCACTGCAATCCTATTGCTGGTTGGGGGGCTGCCGTGTACCATTTTTGAATTCTATCAGACAGGCTGATAGAATTTAAAAAATATACACGAAAACAAAGTTGATTTTAAGGAGAAATTTAATTTTTATATAAAAACGAGAAAACAATCAGTTACATTTTTCACAAGGATACGCGGAAATCTAAAATCAGAGGCTGACAATACGGTAACTATGACAACGAATATTCAATTAAATCAATCAATGTGTACCTAAATAAACAAACATTAAAAAAAATGTTTAAAATACGCTATGAAATTCAACAAATAAAGTTGTGTGGTTCGTTTCACTAAAATCGAGAAGCGTAGATACCTACTTAAGGAAGAAAATCATCGACGACTCAGCTCTGGAAAAATATTATTATCTGGAAAACTCGTGGTCCAATTCTGGCCCGACTTAATTTAGATTGCCATCGACATGCAGAAGAGGATCAGCACAAAATAATCGTAGAACCTGCCATTCTTCAGACATGAATAACGTGGAAGATAAAACCAGCTGACACAGTGATATACCTAGTGTGAAACCACTACTGTATGATTAAAATGTTTCCTAATTACTTCATGCAAACAATTTGATACAGAAAGTTGAGAGCCATTGGATCAATGTGTAATTCTTCATCATGGATTTAGGTACTTTGATTAACAAAAAATGTGCAATGTTATATCTCAGTGAAGTGAAATTATTCTAATATCATATTCCTTATTGTTGTTAGTAATAGTTATTTAGTGACAAACTGTTATAACTTACAGAATGTAAATAATTAAAGTATTAAATACCAACGACTTTCATTTTGATATGATTTTAATTGTAAAAGCTAAGCAGCTCTGTCAGAGCAAAATAAATATAATTATTTTTGCATGATAATATTGGTAAAAAGGTGACTACTGACATAATGAGTAGAGAAAAATAGACGGTTGAATTAGAATAAGGGCAGGAGAACGATGAGACGACGGGTTATTTAGGCCGTGCGCTGCGTTAGGCGGACGCCCGGCGCGGGCGCCCGCGTGGCGTGCTGTTTTCATGTAATCTCATCGACGGGCGACCCGCTGCACGCAGCGCTGGTCTATGAGATTACATGAAACAGCGAGGCCACGCGGGCGCCCGCCTAACGCAGCGCACGGCCTAAGATTTGCAAATAAAATATAACTATTCATATTTCTGTATTTATTTTAAAAATTGGTTAAAACACAAAATGTACCTAATATTAGGTAAACTACTACATATTTTGTCATATAATTCAGTGTATTTTTCTTGCATGATTCACAGAGCAGCAGCGAAATTGAGAGTAATCCTTGCTCTCAGTAGAGTTACTGTCCAAAGATAAAATAATCTGTAAAAATAAAGAAATTACCATTAAATTAACCCATTTTTCTAGTGTAAAAGACTTGTAACTAAAATGGTACAGCGAAGATGCTGGCTGAGTGGTGGTGGACCTTGCTTGTGATTGTAGTTCAGTTAATTTATATAGTGTGACAGATTCGGACAAAAGTGCACACTATATAGGTATGTTTTTAATCTACCAGTACCTATAAAGGGGTAGAAATGGGTCGTGAGACTGTCTTCACCAATAAACGTAATCAAATGGTTGATAACATATGAATGAATGAAGCGATGGTTTTGCATTTGATAGCTGTTGATGTATATCATCACATCCTGCATAAACTTATGATAGTAGTAGGTGTGGTTAATAATCTTTGGTTATTCTTACCTTAATTTCCAAGCTGATAACTGTAGTAGTTTGCTTTTTAGCATACATAAAGTTGGTCGTTTTCTGTTAGTAGAAATCCTGTTTTAAATTCGGTTTTGCACAGATTCAACACATTGAAAGTACTTGGTTGCGTTTATATGGCCCTGCGCTTGCTTATTCTGTAAGTAAGATAGGGATTTTAATAATAAAAAATAGGAAAAACTAGAATACAAAATGCAACAACAACTTTTACAAACATTGTACAAATATAACTTACCAGACGTCCCGTATATGTTTTGACTCATTGCTTGCTGGATAAAATTGACAAAGACGCGAAATATATCCATTATAACGGATTTATTTTTATTTTAACAGTATTTTCATGTTTACTAACTCGAATAACATCTGTCACAATAAATACGTGACAGATAGCATTGACATTTTACAGAATTTTTGCAGTAACGTACTCCACAGTAAATCGCTGCATGCTCGTGCTAGCATTTTTTGCTGTAAACAGCTGTAAACTTGCATATTGTATGGGATCACTGTAAAATTTACGTCCCAAACACAGCGTTCTCATAATTTACTGTGATTTACTGAAAAAATTGTTCCTGCTCTGCACACCAGAGGCGCTGTTTCATTTTTCATACAAAAAACGCTGTAAATACTGGAGCCGTTCTGTAAAGTAAAATTACTGAAAATTCGTGCTAAGGGTACTGTATTTACAGAGTTTTTTGTATGAAAAATGAAACAGCGCCTCTGGTGTGCAGAGCAGGAACAATTTTTTCAGTAAATTATGAGAACGCTGTGTTTGGGACGTAAATTTTACAGTGATCCCATACAATATGCAAGTTTACAGCTGTTTACAGCAAAAAATGCTAGCACGAGCATGCAGCGATTTACTGTGGAGTACGTTACTGCAAAAATTCTGTAAAATGTCAATGCTATCTGTCACGTATTTATTGTGACAGATGTTATTCGAGATAATAAACATGAAAATACTGTTAAAATAAAAATAAATCCGTTATAATGGATATATTTCGCGTCTTTGTCAATTTTATCCAGCAAGCAATGAGTCAAAACATATACGGGACGTCTGGTAAGTTATATTTGTACAATGTTTGTAAAAGTTGTTGTTGCATTTTGTATTCTAGTTTTTCCTATTTTTTATTATTAAAATCCCTATCTTACTTACAGAATAAGCAAGCGCAGGGCCATATAAACGCAACCAAGTACTTTCAATGTGTTGAATCTGTGCAAAACCGAATTTAAAACAGGATTTCTACTAACAGAAAACGACCAACTTTATGTATGCTAAAAAGCAAACTACTACAGTTATCAGCTTGGAAATTAAGGTAAGAATAACCAAAGATTATTAACCACACCTACTACTATCATAAGTTTATGCAGGATGTGATGATATACATCAACAGCTATCAAATGCAAAACCATCGCTTCATTCATTCATATGTTATCAACCATTTGATTACGTTTATTGGTGAAGACAGTCTCACGACCCATTTCTACCCCTTTATAGGTACTGGTAGATTAAAAACATACCTATATAGTGTGCACTTTTGTCCGAATCTGTCACACTATATAAATTAACTGAACTACAATTCACAAGCAAGGTCCACCACCACTCAGCCAGCATCTTCGCTGTACCATTTTAGTTACAAGTCTTTTACACTAGAAAAATGGGTTAATTTAATGGTAATTTCTTTATTTTTACAGATTATTTTATCTTTGGACAGTAACTCTACTGAGAGCAAGGATTACTCTCAATTTCGCTGCTGCTCTGTGAATCATGCAAGAAAAATACACTGAATTATATGACAAAATATGTAGTAGTTTACCTAATATTAGGTACATTTTGTGTTTTAACCAATTTTTAAAATAAATACAGAAAATATGAATAGTAAAATTTAATTGCAAATCTTAGGCCGTGCGCTGCGTTAGGCGGGCGCCCGCGTGGCCTCGCTGTTTCATGTAATCTCATAGACCAGCGCTGCGTGCAGCGGGTCGCCCGTCGATGAGATTACATGAAAACAGCACGCCACGCGGGCGCCCGCGCCGGGCGTCCGCCTAACGCAGCGCACGGCCTAAATAACCCGTCGTCTCATCGTTCTCCTGCCCTTATTCTAATTCAACCGTCTATTTTTCTCTACTCATTATGTCAGTAGTCACCTTTTTACCAATATTATCATGCAAAAATAATTATATTTATTTTGCTCTGACAGAGCTGCTTAGCTTTTACAATTAAAATCATATCAAAATGAAAGTCGTTGGTATTTAATACTTTAATTATTTACATTCTGTAAGTTATAACAGTTTGTCACTAAATAACTATTACTAACAACAATAAGGAATATGATATTAGAATAATTTCACTTCACTGAGATATAAAATTGCACATTTTTTGTTAATCAAAGTACCTAAATCCATGATGAAGAATTACACATTGATCCAATGGCTCTCAACTTTCTGGATCAAATTGTTTGCATGAAGTAATTATGAAACATTTTAATCATACAGTAGTGGTTTCACACTAGGTATATCACTGTGTCAGCTGGTTTTATCTTCCACGTTATTCATGTCTGAAGAATGGCAGGTTCTACGATTGTTTTGTGCTGATCCTCTTCTGCATGTCGATGGCAATCTAAATTAAGTCGGGCCAGAATTGGACCACGAGTTTTCCAGATAATAATATTTTTCCAGAGCTGAGTCGTCGATGATTTTCTCCCATAAGTAGGTATCTACGCTTCTCGATTTTAGTGAAACGAACCACACAACTTTATTTGTTGAATTTCATAGCGTATTTTAAATTTTTTTTTTAATGTTTGTTTATTTACGTACACATTGATTGATTTAATTGAATATTCGTTGTCATAGTTACCGTATTGTCAGCCTCTGATTTTAGATTTCCGCGTATCCTTGTGAAAAATGTAACTGATTGTTTTCTCGTTTTTATATAAAAATTAAATTTCTCCTTAAAATCAACTTTGTTTTCGTGTATATTTTTTAAATTCTATCAGCCTGTCTGATAGAATTCAAAAATGGTACACGGCAGCCCCCCAGCCAGCAATAGGATTGCAGTGATTTGAAAATTGGTTTTTGGGTAGTTAATTTCATAAAGACCTCCTTAGATTTATTATTTTCTTTTACAATTTTTTCGCTAAAATAATGAGTTGTCATTATTTGAAAGGACCCCCTAACCCTAAATAAAGGGAAAATTTTATAAAGTGGGAACACTGTCTTATATTGCATGTACGCATGTTAGACATGGTGCGTTTGAAAACGTTTGTCTACTACTTTAAATGTGAAATGAAATGCGGAAATTTTTTGTTTAGTTTTTTAATTCAAATCTATTAAATAATTAACACTTTTTGTACAAATATTTTCTTATTCAGTCACTGAATTTGGATTAGAACTGGGTATTTTAAAATTAAAATAAATATTAGTCAAAAAGTCGAGTTTCAGAACGATCCTATGGAGCAGCCATGCCACCACTCATGACCTTTAGACGTGGCGCTAGTGTCTATTTCATTACATCAAATTGCATTAAAAAATTAGTACCTCGAAATTTCCGAAAGTCATGAGTGGTGGGTCGGATTTTAGTGACTTCTCAGTGACGTCAGTTCGGCTGACAATAATCCCAGTATTTTTTACAGAAACTTTGCAGTATTTTACTTTACAGAGTCTGTACCCTTAGCACGAATTTTCACTCTTTTACTTTACAGCATCTTTCCAGTATTTACAGCGTTTTTGTATGAAAAAACGGAACAGCGCCTCTGGTGTGCGGAGAAGGAACTAAATTTTTCATTGAAAATTGTCAGTTTGAAATTGTCAAAGTTCCAGTTTACTTTACGTCTCAAATACTGAAAATTCGTGCTAAGGGTACTGAGGTAGCACGAGTTATACAGAGAAATCGCAGTATTCCATCAAATTTACAGCAAAGTTCCAGTTTACTTTACGTCAAAAAGAGTGAATATTCGTGCTAGGGGTACAGTTAGTATAAAAAGTTTCATGATGTAATTTTAAGTATTTTCTGATTGAACAATAAAACGCTGGCAGCGTTTTATTGTTCAATTTAGAGGTAACTTTGGGATTTTTTTCTATCGAGAAAATTTTATGGAATCATGTTTTCGCCAAACATAAGACCTAACATTAATCCTCAACTTTACCACATATTTATTTCAAAATTAATGCTGTAGTATTTTCGACGTATCACAGGTTTCTGCTAAGCCATTTGAGGTAGTATAGGCTCATAAGTGTTATATGTCGCTGGGCTTTCGATCTTCAAAGGGGTTTGAAGATTTTACTATGGAGCGTGGCATACCTACTGCCGCCATTTTGATTTTTTTTCAAAATCGCGGCCAGCCATGAAACCTTTGTAAATCGATAGCTGACATCAATAACAACAAAAAATATTATGACACCAACCCTCGTAAAGCTTCCGGTTTCTGAGATATAAAGTGTTAAAGTTGACCACATTAATTCGGAATAACAAAGGCTTAATATATTTTTATAAAATATTTTAGTAATTGATAGGTGAGATGATGGTCTGGGAGAAAAAGAAAAACGTAGAATGTGCCAGCTGCTTCTCTTCCGGCAGACCGTAAAAGTCGGTCGAGGGATAGGGCAAAATGTAAGATCCATAGCCCCTCAGCTTAAAACTCTTTCAATGGGCAGCAGCGTTGGAAGATTAATAAGCTGAAATAAATGTGCTCGCCAACCCGCCTGCCAGGCGTGGCGAGTATGGCAATAACCATCCAATGGAAAATCCTTGGGTGAGGCCTTAGTCCAGTAGTGGACTTTCTACGGCTGTTATGATGATGATATGCCTCATGATGTTTCTGCTTACTGTGGCCATCACAGCAATATATCTGGATAGAAGCAATATGTTCTTTAATTTGTATCGAGACGAGCGTGTCATATTTTGCATAGATATATTGATGATACAACTGTAATTTAGTATACAAACTTCGTCATAGTCGTCCCACTTCTTGTGTATTGTTTCTACAACTCAATACGGCACAATTAGGCATTTTTTTTGTATAACCTCTGACTGCGAGAATATTCGAGCGCGGATTCATTAAAAGAAATCAAAATATCTCCTTTTTTTACACGCGAAGTAAATACCTACACTTCCGGTACAAGCCAATCCAAGTCTGTAGTGGTCATAATTGTTGATGATAGGGATACAATGTAACGGCTAAGTTATGGCTTCAGGTACAAACAAGAAAAATCGATATTTAAAAATGTGGCAAAATCTAACCATCCCTACGAAAATTGCAAAAAGTAAAGGTGACATGCCATGGTTATATTTATCAATAAAATATAATACATCATACATTTCAAAGGTGCGAGCGAGAAACCTACAAAGCAGGCGGGTGAGGCGAGTTGATTTTAACATCTTGATACATTTTCAACATCTTGATACATTCGAACACATACACTAGCTTAGAATTGTGAATGTCACGTGATTAACTTTCACGGTTATTAACTCGGAAACCGGAAACTTTACGCGAATTACGTTAGCTGCGATCGGAGGATTTAAAAAAAACCAAAAATGATTTTACTAAATTTATTTTAAAGTAAAAGAATTACATTAATTATATTAAATCTAAAAATAGCCTACGTGCCTATTCGAAGTATGAATATGGAATGGAATTTTACATTTGTACAATAATTGAGAAATCTAGGTCTGTGCGACCGAAAGTGCTATCTCAGCTATCTGTTTCCGTCTTTCGTTTAATTGCAACATATATTTCTATAGTAAAATTATTGAGTGCTGAGTTGACGATTCCCCTTATGCAGCTGCGTGTAACACCTCCACCCGCAGATCAGAAACTATTTTAGAACTTTGAGAGAAAATGTTTCTGGGACTTTTCCTCTGGGCGAGCGATCCTCTTCTCTTATTTCAGGTTCCTCGTAGGTATGTCCCTTGGTGTTGGAAGTTTCGCAGCGTTTGCAGAACCATTTTTTGCGATAGCCCAGTATGGCAATGATAAGTGCGCCTGCACCTAATAGTGCAATGTAGAAGGGTATAGTCGTATGGTATATGATATCTGATTGCAGTTGGTTAAGCTGTATCGGCTGGCTCGTCATGACTTGGTTCTGGATGCTGTGTAGTCCTCTTAAGTCGATTGAACTGAGATGAACTTGGGTTAAGGCAGCATCCGGTGTGTCCACGTCGTTGTAGGGAATGTTCATTAGTTTTAAAGGCTGCCCTTGTATTACATCGTTGTCGTTGATTATAGTTAGTTCCTTTGTGCGGAGATAACAGTTGATAGGTATAGTGGCGAGGTAGCTTCCCTGTAGCGTATTGAAGTCTTCTCTCCCACAGACTGATTGCACTTGCGTTGGATTTGGGAATGATATGACGTAATGCTGGTCATCTAGTTTTTCCATCGCTTCTTTTTCCAGAAATACTGTATTAAATTGGCAGGAACTCTTGAGTGCTTGGTTCATGATAAGTTCTTGTATGCAATCAGTTTTCGTTCGTATTTGATGAGTTATTTCCTTTTCACAGAGATACCAGTTACTTAACTTCGAGCATTCTGCTTCTATGTACACGAAAGAATCTCCATTAGTTGCTATAAAGGGATAGGTAGGGATAAGGGCTTGGCGATTTTTATTGGGTACTATAGATAACTTATATAAATCATATATGATTTTGGAAATTATAGGAAATCTGAAAACTATAACTATTTGTTTTTCATTGAAATATGATCCGGGACTGATAATGTCATAATATTCTCTGAGCTCTAGACTTAGTATTTCATCTTTACTGTATATTTGTTCTAACCTATTTACCATAGACCTAAGTGTCTCTATATCTATCATAGAATGAACAGTGCTTGACGCATGTATAAACGCTAACATATTCTCTATTCTAACTAACTCTAATCTTAAATCTTCTACATTTTCACTTATAATAGACATGAGTTGACCAAACTTTGCATAAGTAATTAAACTGCCTGTGGTAAGAGTGTTATTTAACAGTAACTCTAAGGTGCTATTGATTTTACTCTGATTTTCGACTAACTGTAATAAAACGTTATTATGCTTAGCCATCCATTCTTTACTGAGACTGATATGATTGTTGAATTCATTAACTAGCTTATTATTATTAATTTGCAGATTTTTGATAGCATTTTCATATTTTAAGGCATCTGTGTAATCTAGATTTCCAGTTATGCTTTTAACTACCGATCCGAGACCGTCTATTAGACCTCTCTTTACACGACCGGGCTCTAAAGATTTTAGCTGATTAGATACTTTGCCAATTTTGTTAGTAAGATAACTAATTTGGAATTCAAACAGTGTATAAGTGTCATTACTAAGCCGACTTTTGTATTCTGATATCTGACACTGTAGCATTGTAATTTGATCTTCAATGTCCCTTAGATTCACGTACTGAAGAAATGTATGATGATGAGTGGTCATTCTCGTCGATCCAAGTTTATACGGTAATAAGCCGGGTCCGTTGGCCAAGCTTTCAAGTTTTATCTCCGACGACCGCGTCTCGCGAAGTACCAGCCATAGTAGAATCCTGCAACAAGTTAGGTTCCTTAGGGCCTCTTTTTAATCTATTTTTGGCTACAGGCCCACGTTTTTTGGATGTGTAAACGTGTATGGGTAAATCGGCCAGAATGGTATCTTGGGTATATCGCGGTGCTGTTTTTTGACGAGTTGCAGAAGGATTCTTAATGAATACCTGTTGTTGAGTAACGTATTCTATTTCAGGTTCGCGGTTCTTATTTCTATTTTCTATCAATGCAGTACGATTTAATAAAGAGGTTTCGTTAATGATATTATAAACTTCCTTCATTTGTGCCCTATGGTTATGAACGTACTGTTGTAATGCCTGTTGCGTAAAATCGATGTCTAGAATATCGCGGGGGTCAAAATGACCAGTTAATAGATCGAATGGTCTGCATTTAGTAAAGCTATGTATTGAAGAATTATAACCAATAATAGCGTAAGGCATAAGATTTACGATGGGCTCTTCTTTGTGCTTTAGTTTTAATATTCTTATATGTTCAAGGAGAGTCGAATGGAACCTTTCTATGTTACCGTTATCGTTAGGTGAATGCGGTAAAACTCTATGATGGTTTATCTTATGAAGGCGTGTGAATTCTAAGAAAAGTTGGTTGGTAAATTCTGTTCCGTTATCAGTTACTATAGTTAAGGGAACTCCGTGGTGTGTGCAATATTGTAATAATGATTGAAGTACGCTAATGCCCGTACCATCTCGGAGATGGTATGCTTGTCCGTATTTAGTAAAAACATCTATAAATGTCACATACTTTTCATTATGAACAGTGAATAAATCCATGTGAACTATCTCGAATGGCTTTGTCGCCGGAGGTACAATATTAAATTGGGGTCTAACAGGTCTCCGGTCATATTTAGCTTGCCCACAAATAATGCATTCATTAATGAATTTAGTTATTTGATCCTTCATTTTGGGCCAGTAATACTTTCTTGAAAGGGCTAAATAACATTCAATGATTCCTCGGTGATTAGTTTTGCCATCATGGTAGTTTTGAATAATTTCCTGCTGTCGTAGATAATCTTTAACGTTTTCTAATTCTATCTTAGCTAGTGCTAAGTTCATAGATGAACTCTTAAACTTTTCTTGTATAACTGGTATGATGGTATACATGGCAAGAGGCGGATTTATTAAGATACCTGTTTTTACCTTCGGGTTCACATACTCTTTGAGGGCATTAACTACATCTTGTTCTAATTTAGATGATGATATTTGGATTGCTATACGCGTGTGGGTTTCAAAGGGCTTAGTAACTACTGGTTTTCGTTTGACGTCTTCCACTACAGTGAGGCATAATTGTCTATGAAATCTGTTAAGAGGTTCGTCTGTGATTGGGACTTCTAATATAGGATTTTCGAGGCTAGTGTGAACGGTTGCAGTGGATGAGTTCGCGGATGGCGGGCTTTCTGATGGGTTAGGCATCAATGAACATAATTCGTCCATTAAGGTGTTAGTATCCTCATTGTGAATCTCCACCCGAGATAAGGCATCAGCGTTTGTATTTGATTTGCCTTTCTTATAGATCACGGTGAAATCGTATTCACTAAGTTTCAGCCTCCATCTAGTCAATCGCGAATTGGGTTCTTTAAGATTCATCATCCACTGTAGAGGTTTATGATCCGTCAGTACTTTAAATTTACGACCAAACAAGTAAGGTCTAAAATACTTGGTGGCCCAAACTATGGCAAGAAGTTCCTTTTCTATGGTGCTATAGTTAAGCTCACTCTCGTTAAGGGTTCGGGATGCAAAACACACAGGTTTATCGGAACCTACGGGTCCTTGAGATAGAACGGCACCAATTGCAACGTTGGAAGCATCTGTCGTCAGTATGAACTCCTTATCAAAATCGGGATACTGTAGTATGGGGTCATTTGTTAAGAGAGTTTTGCATTTTTCAAAACTGTTAATATAGTCGGAGTCTAATATAACTTTTCTACCTTTTTTCAAACATGCTGTGAGAGGTTTCGTAATTTTTGCAAAATCCGGGATAAATTTACGATAATAACCTACAAGGCCTAAAAATTGCTTAATTTCTTTTGGAGTTTTAGGAATGGGGTATTTCTCTATAGCTGTAATTTTATCTGGATTAGGTTTTATTCCTTCACTACTTATAATGTGTCCGAGATAACCAGTTTCGTGCTTTAAGAACTCGGATTTATCCATTTGGATCTTAAAGTTCGATTCCCTAAGTCTATTGAAAACTTTCTCGAGATTCGTCATATGCTCTTGCAGTGACGTGGAAAAAACGATAATGTCATCAAGGTAGACTAGGCATATGTCATTCTGCAGACCCCTGAGGACGTTGTCCATCACTCTTTGAAATGTGGATGGTGAATTCTTAAGTCCCATGGGCATTCGAAGAAACTCGAAATGTCCATGCTCGACATTGAAAGCTGTTTTTTGAATATCCTGAGGGTCCATTTCCACCTGGTAGAAGCCGCTAGCCAGGTCTAGAGTGGTAAAATACTGGCACCTACCTAGTTTGTCAAGAACATCGCTTATGTTCGGAATGGGATATTTATCGTTGATAGTTTTTTCATTGAGTTTCCTAAAGTCGACTACTAAACGCCATTTTTGTTTGCCTGAGGTATCCATTTTCTTGGGGACCACCCAAATGGGTGAACTCCATGCTGAGTCTGAAGGCTTTATTATTCCCTGATCTAACATTTTTGAAATCTGTTCCCTAACCTCCTGGCGATGGATGAATGGGTATCTATAACTTTTTGTATAAACCGGAACTTCATCTGTAGTCTTAATTCGATGTTTTATTTGATTAGTAAAGGTTAATGCTTCGCCTTCGATGTAAAACACGTCAGCATATTTCGAGCAAAGTGCTATAAGGTTGACTTTTTCTTCCTCGTTTAAATGATCTGTTCGTAATCGCGCCGTAACCTCTTGAACTCGCTTGGTACAATGTTCGGTACGCATGCACTCGATATTAAATAAACTCGCGTGCACTGGTCGGTCAAGTGACAATACAATATCATTCGGGCTCGTATTTTCTATTTCCAAGTAGCCGCGATTATTGTCCACGATAGTAAGGCACTCGCGTACAGTACAATTACATATAGTCTGTTCACTAACTAATGCCGCACCGTTTGGAGTGTCGATCGGTATTCTAACTAATTTCGAAGATTGAGCAGGTATGATGTCTTCATACAAGTTAACATTATAGGAATTGTACATACGGATGGGATTAGATGATGTGCGCGTTATTAACCTCTGATCTTTTAGGTCTATCTTAGACTCCCATTTAGTTAGCAAATCTAAACCAATTAAACCATCGAAATAATCATGAAAACGATATAGAAATAACTTGATAAACTCCGGATCGTTAAATTCTGCAAAGCAAGGTAAATTTATAGAATAATTATTCCTACTAACCGCGTGTACATTGGTAACTTCAAACGGGTCATAATTTAAAGGAAAATTCGGAAAATATTTTTCTACAGCTTCCGGGCTTATAAAAGATTGATTCGCGCCAGTATCAATTAGTAATTTTAGAGGTGGTTCTGCTATTAGTATATACGGCAATTGACGCTGAGTTTGGAGATTTAATTCTATTTTGACTTTTTTAATTTCTGGCCCTCCTGAAAATCCTGACTGGGACCTGCCTGAGGTTCAGGCGAGTCTGCCGTATTACCTTGAACACTTAAATCGCTTGAAGTCGGATCATAGTTGCACTCTAATGCAGCGAACGGATTATAATCGTAATAAGTATTATCGTAATTAAAACAGACCGGCTCGTAATAGTACTCCGTCGGGTAATATGAGCCGTCGTATGACGCGCACTCATTCACGTTCATCTCTCGGTGTTTAAAATAATTGGTTGGTGGCGGATTGCCTGAATTTTGCCAATTATGACCAGATAGCATGGGTCTAGGAGTAAAAGGTTGTACTCCACTCATAGGTTTAGGACCTTGATTTTGATTTTGCGCCGGATTGTTTCTAGGGGGCAAACGGAACATGTTACTTTGAGCGTTAAAAGGTTGAGGTACCGCACGGAATATTTGCTGTGTACGATTAGGCATGCGATTTTGAGGCTGCTGATTAATAAAGTTTGGATTAAATCTAAATGGTTGTGGCGATGGTAGTTGGTTGGGTCTAATTCCTATGGGATTAGGCCAGTTGGGAATTGGTACCGCGAAATTATTATTACGAGGAGCGACTGGATTAGTGTTTGTGCTATGAGGTGTTACAGAGTTAGAATTCTTTTGCGTAGTGGATTTTGAGACCTCACTACGTTCCTGTAAATATATAACGTTAAGTTCTTCCTGTACGTATTCAAGGGCTTTTTCGATGGTATCGGGACGCATGCACCGTATACGGGATCCTAATGGTTCCTTTAATCCTTTAACAAAAGCCTGCATAGTAACTTTTTTGTACAGTGTGCGTTTCGCTTCCACTGTCGTAGGAATTTGTTCGTGTAATGTTACATACGTCATCATCGTACTAAACAAAGTTTGGCATTCCTCATAGAATTCCTGAGGTGTTTTATTTCCCTGCGTAGCTAAAGAAAGGTCTCTATACAAAGCTGTTTCATCCCGTTGATCGGAAAAGTTATTGATCAAAGCCGTTCTAATCCCTTGCCAACTGTCAGGTATGCCGTTGGAATTTATGGTACAAGCGGCAGAGCCTTTTATTTTATTTAAGATGCCATTTAATAAGCATAAGTTGTTTAACTCGCTACCTGGGGCATTACTAACGTATTGAGTCACTATTTGATCGCATATTCTAACAAATCTAGTCAATACATTTGGATTCCCATCGAACTCCGGGACCATACGAAGGGTCTTGAAAATTGTATCGGGGTCGTGGGCCATATTTAAACTATTTATACTACTATTTAAATTATCTTCTCTATCACTATTTAAATCTCTACTGTTATCTATAGCACTCCAGCGAGCCGTACGTGATGAGGGCTCCTGGGAGTTAGAATTTTTCGGGTGAAAAATTTTGGAAGTTGGGTGGTACTAGGAATAAATAGGAAGCAACACAGGAACAATTCAAGTGTACTTACAAAAATTTCATCTTTGGTTCTCTCGTGAATCGAAGTCTGGATTCTCCTTCCGGAACTGCAGCTGGACCGTAGATTCGGATATTCGGCGCCGGGGCTCGATAGCCACCCAGGCGATTCGCGTACGCGGATGTCGATATTAGATATCCCTAAGCTCGCGAACCGGCCCGCGAATATCCTACCGACTGCGCCAATTACGTTAGCTGCGATCGGAGGATTTAAAAAAAACCAAAAATGATTTTACTAAATTTATTTTAAAGTAAAAGAATTACATTAATTATATTAAATCTAAAAATAGCCTACGTGCCTATTCGAAGTATGAATATGGAATGGAATTTTACATTTGTACAATAATTGAGAAATCTAGGTCTGTGCGACCGAAAGTGCTATCTCAGCTATCTGTTTCCGTCTTTCGTTTAATTGCAACATATATTTCTATAGTAAAATTATTGAGTGCTGAGTTGACGATTCCCCTTATGCAGCTGCGTGTAACACGCGGGTTGTTGTCATAATATTTTTTGTTGGCATTAATGTCAGCTAACGATTTATAAAGGTTTCATAGCTGGCCGCGATTTTGAAAAAAAATCAAAATGGCGGCGGTAGGTATGCCACAAATCTTCAAACCCCTTTATTCTCACAGCAGAAAATGCTCTTCACGTGAAGGGTTATGTTTTTAGGCTGTCTGTGAATTTAGTGATTCAATGATGGAACAATTTAGTGATAATCTAATATCTCTAAACGAGCAATTCTTGTATATTTATATATAATCAGGATCTCGGAAACGGTTCCAAGGATTTTCATGAAAGTTACAGATTAGGGGTTTTTCGAGCTCAAGGAATCGATTTATCAAGGTCCCAGGTTCGAGAAAAGCTCGATTCCCAAGATATAGACATTTTAAAAACCGAGCGAAGCTCGGTCAACCAGATATTGAATCTCTGTGTTACCTATAGGCCTTTAAACTGTTAACGTTGTTTATTTTTAATATGATTGTTCTAACAGGTTTAACATTTAAGTGGCCGGCCTAAAGGATGATTAACGCTACACCGCCCCGGACAGGGCACGGCACGAGTAGCGTGAACCATCCTTGAGGCGTGTCCCTGACTCTTCTTAGCCCCAGACGGCATGTAAAGGAACAGGGCAATTTTCAGGCAGTAAGTCTGACAGTCCCGGACCAACAGTAACCTTCCTTATCACGAGTTTTCACTATTTTACTTTACAGCGTTTCTTGTAGGGAAAAATGGAACAGCACCTGGTGTGAGAAGAAGGAACTAAAAAGACAAAGTTCCGGTTTACGTCAGAATAACTGAAAACTCATGATAAGCCCTCAGTCAAAGGTTTTTACAACCTAAATAATATACTTAAATAGTTTTGGTCCCTATTTTTGGTAATAGTTTTTCTATTAGACTTGTGCAATTCGCCTGTTTGTCTGTTATTTTTGAAGGAATCATAGGTATTAAATTAAAAAGCAACATTTTAACAGAGTATTTATGTATATTTTCCTCGTTAAAACTATTTAGTCTTCAAGAACAAACACATTTCCGCAGATTTACAAATAACTATTTTTAACTTAATTAGGTAAGCCTAACATTATTTGCAATAAAAAATATAAACATAATATTATCGTAATAGATAATTCACTAAACACACAAAATATTGCACTATTACTTGTGCAGTCGTTGTAAATCACGAGTGCGTCAACCCGCGCAATGTTGAACCGACCATTTGGGCGTTTATAACCGGTTTTTTGAACCAATATCAAATGGTAAACATTACATGGTTTATATGAATTCTAAAACATTTGTTATATTGCTATGACACACACGGTCGTGAAATGCAAAAACTGTAGGTACCTATCGACGTACCCCATTCACGGTGTAGTGCGTTTAAATGGGGTTGGCAACGCAAAGATATTGTAGATGGCGCCACCATAGAGTAGTCCTAATCCGACCAATGACGTAGTACTATTTAGAAGTACCTTGTACCTTACCAGATTTGAACTGACTTGAACCAATGACGATGCTTGGAACAAGCTATACTAGCGCCATTAGTTCCTTATTTGCCATCCCCATTGCCATCCGTCGCGCGTCGCTCTGAAAGTCGCATAGATCCCAAAACCTCGTGACATTTTTAACCAACTCTTTTACGTGTATCTCGTGACGAGACGAGGGGTACCTAAGTCGAGATTAATTATTGTTGGTAATGTGTATACATCGCGTTATTCGAAATAATTGTTCAAGAAGACTAAAACTTACATCTATTACTTCATATTGAATTTACTTACAATCATGGTGTACTTTGAAGAGCAAGATACGGAAATGTTTGATAATTTCATTGATTAAAATAAAAGTTGGCATGTACAGAGTTAAACTACCCGAATCAGCCAATTTTTACCAATCGAAAATTAACTTTCCACTATTGTTATAATGATGAAAATTTAGTTCTTTACTGACAGATTGGGGTAGGTTGACCTGTCTGTACATTCACGATAAACTTAGTAACGTAATTATTATATAAGTATCATTAATCAATTACTGAACTTCTCACAGGGCCACACTAACGAAAAATACCGTATACGAACGTTTAAAGACTACTATCGTGAAAATCAACGGGAAATGCCGTTAGATTGGCCCAGCTATTGTAGTGTGACTGCAAGTGCTGTGTTACTAATAAAGTTCGAACCATCTTTGTATAATAATATAATTATTATGTCTCATGTGCTAATAACGTACTGTCCGGTGAACATAAAGCGTTTTCCCTCACGAAAGTCCGCCTCGCAATCATATCAGGAGCGGTACAGAACTTGCACTCATACTCTACCTATATATTTTATCTAATTGTATTAATTTCTACAACAGATAAGTACAGGTATGACCACTATACAAGAGATAACAATTGTCCAGTGAATGCTAACTCAACATCGTTTAGTATCCGTAAAAATTATACACACAAACACAGTAAATGAATGAAAAAATATTGAAAAAAAAATTTTTTTTATACAATTGATTCTTGAGATTGAGAGTACACGGTCTGTTGTTAAATGTTATACTATTCTCAACACGGCCTATAGGGGTCCATTGCTCAATATACTTTTAATTTTTTTTTTAAATACACACAACCATTAAGTTGTAATAAAAATAGCCGCAGCTGTAAATTGTATGAAAAAAATCACAGTAGATAAGTTAGGTAGGTATAGAACAAGACATTTATGGGTAAAAATATCTGAATATCAATCAATGTAATAGGTACATAAGTAAAATTACAAATGTATCTTTTCTCACTTAAAAATACAATCATTTATTTTATTAAAAACAGATTAATAAGAAAATTCAATGTAAAGTTCACTTAACAGGTATAATTATATCCAAGAACGTACTTGCACTTGTGTTAGAAAGATGAATCACTCTCAGCAATGATTGCCAACATTACAACAGAAATAAACCAATTTTCATATATTTAATTAAGTATTAATAATAATTACATCAAAACAAATCACTAAGAAAGTGTACTGTATATTTTAACATTAGACTATTTTATTATTTAAAAAATTACCAACTGAATCTAAAAACATTTGCACTTATTTCATAATGTGTTTTTTCTGTCATTACATAAACAATATTGCAATAAAATATCGAGAAGTAGAATACATAATATTAAGTTGAATTTATTAGTTGGTACAAATACATACATTTCCAAATTCCTTATTTATTATGTACATAAAACAACACATAACAAAGCTATGTTTAAAACTACAGCTCTTAAGATACCTAAAACTAGATGGTGTATACATATAAGTATTACAATATAGACAAAACACTAACACGCTACATATTAAAGTTACCTTATTTCATTTCATCTGTATCAAAAATATAATTATGTATTGGAACAAAGTAGTTTGTTAGGCTAAGATCATATTAGCTGCGTGACAGGAGAGATTAGCTGCTACATCATGAAAAAAAGAAATTGTTTTCTGTTGCTGGCTCATAGACCACATGGAGGGAATATAAGCAAAAACGAAAAAGACAACATTCATCATTTCATCTTCGTTACCGTGCGAACCTGCTTCAGTTTTTTGCGTAGACTTGGGCATAAAGCTTCAGACCAGCGCGAAACTCTACGCATGGCGCGAATATGCAACCAGCCAGTGTAAAGGACAAGCGAACCAGTCGCGCAACCAAATATGATCCCAACCTTCTTGGTTAAAAACTTTTGAAATCTGAGTCATCATTAGCTAAGATGTTATTCATCTCACAACCTGCTTAATTACTAGACATGACTCCATTAATCTTTAGTTTCTTTACCCTACGCGTGGTGGCCTCTCCATCAGAACTGTCCGTGTCATGTGAATCGCCTTCTGATTTGACCCCAAGGCCTAATTCATGCGCGTCTGAATAGTTGCCAGACTGCCGCGCCTTTTCCAATGCTCTTACTGTAATGGAAATATGTTTTCTTATAAAAAGGAGCTGCAATAAATTTGAAGTAAAAGCCCTTAAGAGCAGTGGTGGCCCAGTGGTCGTAGGATGTGAGGTTGACCCAGCAGCAGGTGGAAAAGCGCAATACTATATGTAATTTAATTCGTTACCACTGCTCTCACAACGGTGAAGGAACCAACCAAAATGTACCAACAATATAGATAATAAAGAGTATAGTCCATACATGATGGGTTCCCAAACTATACGCTGTAACAAGTACAGAAACACTCCTGTTAACAAATGTCTGCATCGAATTTATGTCGAATCCCTGGCAATGTAATAGGTAAATGTAGTGGGTAAGTTAAGTTACAAATTGATATATTTGTCTGTACGAATTTTGGTTAGTCATTGAAATTTAACCTTGTATTCAAAACAAGGGCACTTAAGAACTATACATATAGCATAATAATAGATATTTGTAGATCATAAAATAAATTGAAGGTCATGGTTTTTCTACTAGCCTAATCGTCGGTGCAACATCTACATTATAATAATGTATGTTTGTTTATACTCAATAATCTCTCTGAGTCTGATTAATTTATTTTTCTTTATCCTTGAAGAAACATACAGGCTTTACATTACAACCCATAGTGAAATAGCAAAGCACAATGACTTTCAAGAAACTAATGTTATTACAAATCTTTTCATTATAATTTAACTAACTTTTAGAAAACTTGTTGTACAAACTAGATCAAAATGTTTTTTTTTATTTCACATTCATCACTTTTAAAACATCAACAACAGAAGCTCGGTTTGGGTTGGTTGATTCCATGGAGAAGAAACGGCAAGAAATTCCATGGTTACTCATGTGTACAGATGTATGAACAAGAGTAAGCATAAGCAGCCTATAGTTCCCATTGCTGGGATATAAGCCTCCTTTCTGAGATGAAGTAGACTGATCAATAAACACTACACATGCCCAGTACAGCTTGATAGATGTCAGGAAAGCTATAAATAATAAGTTGACTTACTTTGCGTTTCAAGCATATTATTTTGTCTCCTCAGGTCATCAATATCCTGTTGGTGTGAATTATTTTTTCTTCTCATAAACTGTATGTATTCAGCTGCCTTTTTTAGTATTTGTGCTCGACTCGCCTAAAATAAACAACAATCAAAACTTTTGGTGAACTATGAAACCAGTTATTCACTTTTAATGTAAAGCGGAACAAAAAAAAATTATTTTGTTTTTAAATTATTAATGATTATGTACATGTTTCAATTGTTTATTTAATATAAAAAATGTGAAGTATTGCCAAGCATGCGGATAAATCAAAAACTGTCTGATCCCTCTACATTTACGTTAAGCTGTATTATTTGATTGGTTTATTATTTAGTAAAAGCATTAAGTAACTACAGCACAAAAAAAAAGTAGTAAGCCATCCTAAAAAGACTACTATTATACACATTCAATAAACTCCATTTTTGGGCAATTATTAAAGAATCTGTCATAGGTGCAATTTAATAAAAAAAATTAGCCTCATTCAATTCCATGGAAGGTATGGAGTTACTATAATTATCTTTGAGAAAAGTAGGTATACATAGGTATATGTTTATAGAAAAAGTAAACTAAGTTTTCTTTTTTTTTGAGGTCTTAGCAATGTTCCGGCACATTGCATTGTATGGAAACACTAAAACAGTCTCACAAGATATTGAAGACAGTTTATTAACCTTTACTAACCTTGATATAACCATATTGTTCAAACTTAAAACTGGATAATGACTCGGTTCATTATTTATTTAGAGTAATCAATAATTTAGAGCTGTTTCAAGCATAGATTAAATAGTAAACTTGGTTAATATAATGTTTACTTTTGAATTAGAGTGGTAATGAACATCTCAGTTTAAAAACATAAAATATTATGCTTTTTCAACTCTAAATAAACGATTTTGATACATTTTGTAATGCAAAACTTAAAAACTATAAAAATAAAGGTAAATACCACATGTAAAATGTGAATGCTTACAATTTTTGAACATACCACTTTCTCATTCTGGAGAGCTGGTACTGCTTCCCTTAGTGATGTGAAACTGTCCTTTATGTGGTCTCTTCTCTTTCTTTCCAATGCATTGTGGTGTGCTCTTTTCTCTGCCTATAACATTAAAGATTCCCCTGAGTGTCACGGTTCAGCAATTTCAATGATAGTACACAACACAATGAACACCTTTGCTTAAAACTATGCATTTGAATCAATTTTTTTCATATTCATCAATATTTAGTCATGCAAGGCATATTTCGATTAAATATTTGAAAAAATATAAATCTGAAGTAGGTACTTTTGAAATGGATACGAACACAATTTACCTGCGAGTAGTATCCGCTGCCACCAACACTGTTTCTGGCATGTGTGCGAGAGTCCGAGTCATTTTCAGCCTGCAATTTGCAAAAATAATATCAGTAGCAAAATAAACATGCAGCAAGAGCCCGTGAACTGTCAAATCGGGAAAACACCTACATCGCTTTCAATATCGATGTCACGATCGTCGTCACTCATCATCTTTAATGAGTTCTTATCAACTGCACGGTCGCAAGTATTAGTAAACAATCATGAGTGAAATGCACGAGTACCAAATTATCCAAAACACGCGTTATTTATCCGATTCAATCAGCACAAAAGAAACCAAAACGAGTCCAGTTGAGCTGAACAGGCGTGACAATGACAGATCTATGGTAATGTAACCGATACGCAATAGTTAGCACAGAGTGCGACAACACTTTGCAATTTACCCTAGCTAGAGTGAGATAGAAGTAACATGATCTGACTTTTTAATTTGGTCGATTTTTCCAAGATTTTTACTTTTTAATATTTTGTGATGAAGTAAAAGAAATTAGTGCTAAACAGCCGCAGCCTTTCATTCTAGGATTTTGTTGCGCAATTCACATAAATAGTTTTTCTAAAAAAATATGATCGTCTTCAAAAACAACCACAAAAAGGGGTAAAATAACCTAATAACTTTTCTTTCGGAAGTCGGTGACTTTTTTATTAATTTCATTCATTGTCTCTTTTGCCACCGACTTCCGAAATAAAAGTTACAGGTTATTTTACCCTTTTTTGTGGTTGTTTTTGAAGACGGTCACATTTTTTTAAGAAAATCTTTTTATTTTACTCTTTTTAGTTTAAATATTCAAGCAAAATTCTTGTCAAATACATCATTTTCTTACATGTGCACTAGAATTTTGTAATCCGTAGCACCAGTAATAACACCGCGACCGTTAACATCTCTTTAATTCATTCCCTATCTCAAAAACTACTGAACCGGTTTTGAAGTTTGCAGCATTCCCTAAGTTGAACGATACCTAGTACAACAAAAAAATAATTACTTAAATCGGACTTGTAGTTCCGGAGATATGCGAACACAAACATAATTTTCTTACTAGACGAGTTGTACCTTCCATCATCAGCTCAGCTACATGAGATGATGATTTCCATACGCAAGTACTTGAATGACTTCATAAGATTTGCGAAAAACTATGTGTCAGCCAATAAAATTTGAGGGTTGCCCTCGATTTCTCCAAGATCCAATCATCAGATCCTGAAATGGTGGCAATGGGACCACACCGGAAGCACCAGCTTTCGATAAAAAAAAGAATCATGAAAATCGGTTCACCCAGTCGCAAGTTATGAGGTAACAAACAAAAAAAAAAAAACAGTCGTATTGTTGTGTGTACAACTTTTAATAAGATTACTTGCAGGAATTAAGTAATAAAACACGTGTCGTCGTCCTAGGGTTTATTGGATCTCTAAAAACCATAGATCATACAAGTCACCACAGATACAAGTTGCCACAGATTATCAATAAAATTGTGCAAACATTCGCAACATCACTCCCGGGGCACAATGAAATAGGTGTACCTAGGTATAAACGTTATACAATCACAAACTTGTATCTAGCTATTCTAAAATTACCACATAATACACAAACTCGTCAACAACACTTAGAAACAATAAGTATTCTCTAATTAGTGTGTATTAAACAATCAAATAAATCACACTGAAAGCAGTCTCAGATGGAGATCAAAACTTTAGACAAATAAGGAACCGAAATTCAACCATGAATAATTATTATTATGAAATAAATCAATCTAAGAATCTGAAAGGTAGTTTTATTGTACGACCCGACCTAGTCGATGTAGGGGGGGCAGATGTAGGACACTGAGTACCATCATCAGCATCTGATGACTCCATATGCTGTAGCTCTGGACCGAGCGTGGCACCAATGCTCTCAGGGAGGTTGTTCATCCATTCTTGAGATGCTGCTGAGACTTCTAGAGGATATAACTTTTGATAAGGTCTTACCTTTTCACCTGAAGCTGTCTGTACTCTAGCTGATCTCGTGCAACCGTCTTTGCCTGTAAAAACCTCTTTTATTATGCCAATAGGCCAATGCAATCTTTTGGAATCTGTCTCTACCAAAACTACTTCTCCGACTCTGGGTTCTTTTCTGGTTTCCTTTCCTTTACTTATTAATAATCCTAAATATTCACTTTTAAATCTCTTCCTGAAATCTTCTCGTAACTGTTGTAGGTATCTGTATCGAATATTTAGATTCTTGTGATCAATCTGATCTAAGTCTGGTGTCTCATTAGTAGGTAAACCTTGAAGGAACAACATGGGTGTCAAAGGTCTCATGTCTCCCATTTCTACATAAGTTAAAGGTCTGTTGTTGATTGTTGCTTCACAGTCACATAATATAGTTGAAAGCTCTACCCAGTCAACTGAAGCTTTCCCCAATACCCTGCGTAGCATGTCCTTCACCACTCTAACAAGCCTTTCCCACCAACCTCCCCACCACGGAGCTGCTGGTACAGAGAATTTCCACTGAATGTCGAAGCAGTTCTCTACTTCCTTCCAATCCACATCACGCAGCAGGTTGACAGTGCCCACGAAATTTGTCCCGTTGTCTGTGTAGACAATTCTCGGTCTCCCTCTCCTGCTTATAAATCTTCGTAATGCCATTATGAAGCTAGCAGTTGACACGGAGTCGGTGAGCTCTAGATGTATTGCCCTGTAAACTGCACATGTGAACAGAACAATCCAACACTTGTTATTATTTTTCAGAAAGAGTGGTCCTGCTAAATCTATTCCTGTTACTTCAAATGCTTTAGTATTGCAAATCCGATCCTTTGGAAGAGGTGGTTCTGGAACTTCGTAATGTTTTGCTTTAAACCTCTTGCAGATTATGCATTGCGATACTACTTTGTTTGATAATCTTCTAATTCCTGTTATCCAATAATTATTTCTTAAACTAGTCATTAAGGTTGAAGATCCTGCATGATTCATCTGTTCATGTTTTTGTTGAACCATCCGTTTCACTATTTCATTTTTTCCTGGTAATAATATTGGATATATGAAGTCTCTGTTTTCATTACTGTATTCTAACCTTGTCCTTATTTTTAGAATACCTTCTTTTTCAATAGTTTTCAGCTTTTTATTCATGATCTCCTCAGTGTATGTCTCTCTTTGTATTATCTTTATTAGTGTTTCTTCAGCATTCTTGTACTCTTCATATCCTATATGAGTAGAAGAAATGTTGTATTCTTTTCTGATTCTAGGGCTCATTCTTAGTAGTCTTGCCACTAGTCTTACTACCTTAGTATATTTGCTGAAATACAATAATCTATTGCTGAAATCTTCTGTAATTATCTCTGTGAGTACTGATGTGCTTTTGCTTTGTTCACTCTCTAAAACTTCTTTTTCACTTTTTGTTAATGTACTACAACTCTTTGGCCATTCTTTTTCTTTCAGGTACAACCACTGTGGACCCAACCACCATTGGGTTTCTAGCAGCTTCTTCGTGTTGCATCCACGGGACGGTAAGTCTGCAGGGTTGGAAATACCAGGTATGTGGTTCCAATAATCTTTACTTGTGTTCGTACATATTTCTTTCACTCTGTTTGTGACGAAAGCTTTCCATGTTTCTTGTTTTTTCAGCCATGCCAGTACTACAGCAGAGTCTGTCCAGCAGAATACTTTATAATCTTTACAGTGTTGGAGTAGGCCTGATTTTATGACTTCTTGATATTGCCTAGAGGCTATTAGTGCACCCATTAATTCTAGTCTTGGCAGCGTCATTTGTCTTTTGATAGGTGCCACTCTACTTTTGGCTATAACGAGTCTTACTGTTACCTCTCCTCTCCATTCAGTGCGAAGGAAAATACAGCTAGCATATGCATCCTTGCTCGCATCACAAAACACATGAACTTGTACCTTGCAGTCTTGTAGTGAAGCTTCTGCGAGGCATCTAGGTACTCTGCATCTATTGATACAGTCAATGGTTTTTATCCAGTCTCTGTATTCATTCTCCAGCTCTACAGGTATCTTCTCATCCCATCCAGTATTCATCATCCATGCCTTTTGAATTATCAATTTTGGAACTAATGTGGTAGGTGACAAGAATCCCACTGGATCAAATATCTGTTGAGTAATAGAGAGTAAGTCTCTCTTAGTGATATCTTTAGGTACAGTTTTTACATTTACGGTACAGCATAGATCATCTTTCTGTCTGTTCCACTGTACTCCTAATACTGAAACTGATTCTCCAACTTCCAGCCTTTCCTTCTGGTCTTGTATGTTTGTCATCCAGCCTCTTAGTTCAAACTTTCCTTTTTCCATTAGCTCTATGGCTTCTCTTCTGAATCTATTAACTTCTTTTTCAGAATCAAAACTTGTCACACAGTTGTCTACATAGAAGGATTCTTTCAATCGTGTTGCTGTTTCTGGGTAAGTATCCATATTTTTATTGAGGTGGTAGTTAATTGTAGCCGCCAGTATGAAGGGACTGCACGCGACGCCGAAAGGGACCCTTGTATGTTGGTAAGTAACTATTTCCTCTCTGGTTTTTGGATCCTTCCACCATAGTAATTTTAAATATGTTCGATCTGGTTCTGTAACAGCTATTTGTAAGAATGCCTTTTTTATGTCAGATATAACTCCAAAAGTACCTGTTCTAAACATGGTCAGTAACTTCGGTATAACTTCTATAAGGTTTGTTCCTTTCTCTATACAAGCATTTAAGGAATTTTTATTCTTGTCCTTACAGGAAGCGTCAAATACTGGCCTGATCTTTGTTGTGGTACTCTCCAGTTTGATCACTGCATGGTGAGGTAAGTAGTGGCCTTTATTTTTGTTATTTTCTTGTACCACTTCGATAATACCTTCGTTTTCCCATTGTTCCAAAACTTCGCTGTATTCTTCTAGTTTTCCAATATTTTCTAACTTCTTAGTTGTAGACACTAGTCTTCTGTATGCTTGATCATAGTTAGACTCTAGCTCTGGTCCTTCTTTCCACAGCAATCCTACTTCATAGCGTCCTTCCTTGTTTACTGAAATTTTATCATTGAAATCTTTTAATATTTCGGTCTGAGTTAGTTCTTCCTTTTTATATGGATCTTTTATACCTAATGTTTCTATATTCCACATAAATTCTAAGCTATCTTCTGGAAAGTTTGATACAAAATTGGAACTGACTGTTGTGTTATAAACACCTTGAATGGGACCTTGTAATGTCCAGCCAAGCTTTGTAGGAATAGCCACAAGACTGTCTGTTACATGGACAAAATTAGATTTCAAAATTGATCCTAAATAATCAGAACCAATTAATAAACTTATTTCTGATAGTTGCTCCTTAGGATCAGTCAAAGTAATTTTCATTTGCTGTAAAATTTTTACCAGGTTGGGGTCTTGTACTTTTGGTAATGTACCACAAAGTACATCTTGTTCCAACGCTGTCATTGTGGTCTGGTATGTATTTTCTAGGTTACTTACTTGGAGTTCAATGAGTTGGTGTGATTGTACTGTCTTCTTTACACCACCAAACAGTGAATGTCCTAGACTTTCCCTGCCAGTTACCTTTAGTCCTAGTTCTTTTGTCAGCTCAGCCTTAACATATGTTCTCTGTGAACCGGAGTCAAGAAGCGCCCTCACCTTCTTCTCTTGGTTGTTACAGGAAACTTTCACAACCAAGGTCTGTAATAAAGTTGTTCTATTATTACTTGTATAGTTACTAACTACTTCTATTTTTTCAGGTTTATCCGGCTTGTCTTCAAGAGTATTATCAGTATCTGTTTTCTTTTTCTGTTCACAGGTTGGCCCCTGAGACTTCATGTTAGGACAAAGAATAACATGATGCCGTTTGCTACACGACAAACATTTTACATAAGCTTTACAATTTTTTGCCATGTGTCCTCTTTTAAGACAAATATAGCACCCACCCTTCTTTTTGATAGCCTCCTTTCTCTCTTCTAGACTAATAGCACTAATTTTACCACATTCTAACGAGTTATGAGATTTATCACAAAAATAACAAAGTTCCTTACCATCTTTTTGTTTGTTTTGGTCGTTGGATTTTCCAGTGCTTACCTCTTTTGACACTAAACATGAAGCAGTTGGTACTGTGTCCGTGTTGCTTACAACACGTGCTAAATTACATCTTTCTTCTGCTTCTACCTCTTTACGAATAAATTCTAATAGCTGGTTGAGTTTTGGCTCCTTGTTATGGGGTAATTTAGCCCATTCAATTAATAATTTATCAGGAAGTGCTGACTCAATTAACGGTACTAACATACATTCATATTTACCTTTTGTTATGCCTAATGACTCAAGTATTTGTAAGTTTAAACTTATTTTATCATATAAAACTTGAACTTTAACACTGTCTTTCTTTAATACTAAATTTAACAATTCTCTAACGTAAATCTCTATTAATATCTCTTCTCTTCCATATCGCCTCTGTAGAGTCTTGATTACGTTGGTATAATTTTCTTCTGAAGCTGGGTAACTTGAGACGAAAGCTTGCGCCTGTGAACCTTCCGCCATCCCTTGTAATAAGTATTGCAGCTTGTCTTGAGCCTGTATATTCCCATCCTTGTGTATTTTTTCGAATTGGCTCCAAAATGCCAACCAATTTTTGGGGTTATCATCAAACTTCCTAATTTCAAGCTTCGGCAATTTTAATTGCGATTTTGTCTCCATGTATTTAATTTCATTAGCTCGTTCGGTTTTCGGCCATCTTGCTTTTAACTCAAGCCATTTTCTTCTGTAAGAATCGCAAGTGTCGCATTCTTTTTCGTACAATGTTTGGTCGAAATCTTCCGCGCTAAGCATGTTCTCCTTAATCGCTTCGTCGAGAATCTCCATCTTCTTTATTTTCTCTTGGAGAAACTCAAAGTCCGTGATGGTGTTAGCCGCCACTTCGTGTCGGGTGAACACACGCCGTAACTGGTCGCGCTTCCGCGACAGCTTCTGGAGATCCATCTGACTGTATTTTATTACTAACTATTGTACTCGGTGTCACGGTCGCCAATTTGTTGTGTGTACAACTTTTAATAAGATTACTTGCAGGAATTAAGTAATAAAACACGTGTCGTCGTCCTAGGGTTTATTGGATCTCTAAAAACCATAGATCATACAAGTCACCACAGATACAAGTTGCCACAGATTATCAATAAAATTGTGCAAACATTCGCAACACGTATTGATAACCTCCTCCTTTTTTTGAAGTCGGTTAAAAAGTGGTTTTTTGTGCAGTTTGCATTTAAAAAAACCCTCCTAAATAGTTTTCTTCATTTACAATAAATTGAAATAATGAAATTAATGATAATTCAAATAAAAATAAATGATAATTCAAATATAGTTTTTAGGGGATCAGCCCATAGATTTGGAACATGGACAGTGTCTTTTCTAGCCAAATGACAGATATTATAAAATTGGCCAAACCCTCTAGAAAGGAGGAAAACAACAAATTGTATCTGTTTTACAGGAAAGAGATACTCAGTACACAATTTGTTTTATGTCTTTTTAGAGAGTGAGGTAATGCGCAGTCCATACTGGTCATGGAAATACGGGAGTTAGTGCTTCTTACTAGAAAAACGATACCAAATCGGTGACCCTGAAACGGATGAAAGGCACACAGCTTGGGAATCTGTTTCTTTCTAATAGTGTGTCCATGATACAGTATTTTGGGGATAATATTATTATTATAGTGTTACAGAAAGTAGGTACATAAAGTATTACGAAATGTGTATTTATCTGTATCAATATGGGCAGACAAGATTTTCACAATCCGACTCATCATCATCCTCAGAGCGTTAATCCCGGTTGCTTCCTTGGCTTCCACCTCGGTGCCCGGGGTCCGCCTTCCTACCTAACCGCCTCCACTTCGCACGGTCTTGTGCATCTCCTGCCGTGAGCCCGTTAGCACGCATATCGTCACTTACGACGTCAAGCCAACGTTTCTTCGGCCTTCCTCGTTTCCCTGGCCCCGGCGGAGGCGGCATGGCAAGGCATTTGTTTCCCACGTAATCTGCCGGTTTACGTAAAACGTGGCCATACCAGCGTAGGCGACTTTCTTGCAGTTTATCTGCTATGTCACGGACATGAAGGCTGCCGCGGATGCGGGAGTTTTTACTGCGGTCCTTCCGCGAGACTCCGCACATCCATCGCAGCATGTTCATTTCCGTGACACGCAGGTTCTGCTTATGTCGCTCAAGTATAGGCCACGCTTCACTGCCATACAAAAGGACAGGTCTAATGATGGTCTTATAGACCTGTCCTTTGAGCTTCACCGGCATTTTTGGGTCACAAATAACTCCCGCCACCTCGCGCCATTTTGCCCAGGCCGCCGAGATACGTGACTTGACGTCGCTATCGACGTCCCCGGACTCGTGGAGCATCGAACCCAGGTACCTGACCTGTTCCGTGCGTTCGACTGTATCTTCGCCAATGCGAACAGGAGCAGCATTTGTGGTATTGCAGGCCAGGTACTCGGTCTTCGCCGCATTAATTTTCAGACCACCGTTTTCCAGCGACTCCTTCCATGCTGTCACACGTTGTGCCAGGCGCCCCCCGTCCGAGTCCGCCAGCGCGATGTCATCGGCATACATGAGCAGCCATGGCGGCTGCTCATGTAAGTCCCTGATGTGAGTGGACAGCACATCTAACACCACGCTGAACAAAAACGGACTGAGGACAGAGCCCTGGTGAACTCCGACGGTGACGGGGAAGGGTTTCGTATCGCCAACCGCGGTCCGAACTATAGAACCGGAGTCTCGGTACATGTCCCGGATGATGTCAACATAGGTCTCGGGTACCCCTTTGGATCTTAACGCCCACCAGATCATCTGACGGGGGACACAGTCGAAGGCCTTCTGCATATCTAGGAACAGAAGATGCAGAGGCGTATTCTACGATCTGTACTTCTCCATGACAACCCTTAGGGCAAAAATGGGATCCATGGCGCCGTGCCGCGGACGAAACCCATATTGACACCCCGAGACCGTACACTCCTGTCGGATCCGAGAGTCAATTACCCGCTCGAAGAGCTTCATGGTGTGGGACATAACCTTAATACCCCGATAACCACCACACTCCTGCACCGTTCCCTTGCCTTTGAAGACTGGAGTGATAATACTCAGTCTCCATTGGCTCGGGATCTTTCCGGTGAGGAGCATGCCGTTAAAAAGGTGGGTTAAGATGCCCACACCACGAGGACCCATCGCCTTCCAGGCTTCAATAGGGACTCCATCGGCTCCGACCGCTTTCCGGTTCTTCATGCGGCGAAGAGCCACATGTACTTCCTCGTGCGTTACCGGGGGCACTAGTCCCAGGTTTGGAGGGAGATCCGGTGACAGCACCTCTTTATGCTGCTTGTTTAGCAGCTCGTGGAAATACGAGCGCCATCTCTCCTTCACCGCAAGGTCATCGCATAACAGTTTGCCTTCAGGGTCTCTTATACAGCAGCACTTTGTAATATCCAGTGCCGCTTTGACCCTGGAACGTGCCAACTTATATATGAGCTTTTGCCCCTCAGACGATTCCAACTTATCGTAAAGTGGCTGTAAGTGGTCTCGTCTGGCTCTGGCGACGGCTCTCTTAGTGGCACGTTTTGTAGCTCTGTATGCGTCGCGGTCTTCGGGAGATTTGGACGCTTGCCACGTTTTGAAGAGAGCTTTCTTTTCTCTGATTTCCCTCTGGACAGTCTCGTCCCACCACCAAGTCTCCTTGTCACACTTGCGACCGCCCCTGGCCAAGCCGAGCACTGATTTAGCCGCTTCGGTGATGGCAGCCTGAATCCTGTCCCAGTGGCTTTGCACAGGTTCGCCATCGGTACCATCGCACTTATTGCCGATGGCCGAAGCAAACGACTGAGACGTGGCTTCATCTAGTCGCCACCACCGTATTTGGCGTTCTCGGCGCTCAATATACTTGTCCCTAGGCTTGACGCGCAAGTCCATAACAAGGAGACGGTGTTGAGCAGTAAGACTCTCGCCGGGTATGACCTTGCAGTTGGCTACCTTGCTGATGTGGTGCCGCCGCGTGAGTAAGAAATCGATTTGGGTAGCGTACCTCCCGCTCTTGTAGGTGATCAAGTGTTCGGATTTCTTTTTGAAATACGTATTCACGATGGCAAGGTCGGCCGCCGCACACGTCTGAAGAATATTCTCTCCTTCTGCGTTACGGCTGCCGTATCCAAAACCACCGTGAACACGCTCAAACTCCTCGCACCTGTCACCCACATGACCGTTCAGATCGCCACCCAGAACGATGCCCTGTGACAACGGGATGTCACGAAGCACCCCACCGAGTTGATTCCAGAACGCAGCCTTTTCAGCGTCGCTGCAACCGGCCTGTGGTGCGTAGGCGCTTATCAGGTGGGTTACAACCCCATCAATAAGCACTCCCACGACCATAAGCCGATCACTATAGCGTTTCACCTCCAGAACTGCATCCTGGAACTCCTCAGAGAGTACAACGGCCACCCCGTTCAGCTTGTAGCCATTCCCAATGAGCCGGGACCTGCTGCCTTTCCACCGAGTCTCCTGCAGGAACGCCACGGCCACCCTTCGCCTAAGAAGCACATCGGCCAGTTCCCGCGCACGTCCGGTCAGCGTGCCAACGTTGAGGCTGGCGAAGCGGATTCTTCGGGTTGGGGCTAACCTCTTTAACCGTGCCCACCCTCGACACGGTAGCCCTCGCCCACTTGCCACAGGAGTCGGGCGAAACTCCTGCGCGCCGTTTTGCGGCGGCGCCCTATCTGTGGCAAATTTCCTTTTTCTCTTCTCCATGTGAATTGGCTTGTTTTGGCTATTACGGGAGCGACTGCCGTCTGACCTCCCAACCCTAAAAGGGAAAGCCTGCGCCAGAGCCTCGTCCGCTGTACGGCAGGTGCACCAACTGGCAGGTGAGGTTGACTTGGGCCCCGAAGATCTAGGTGCGGCCCCTAAGCACCCGGTGCGGCCCCTAAGCACCCATTTTCACAATCCGACTGTATTTTTTTTAATGCTAACTTGGTACCTGATATTCATATTTTACGACTGGGTTGTACTGTTTTTGATGATTCTCTTTTTGTTCCATGAAGTATACCTGTCATTCGGTACGATGAATATTTCTTTCAACTACTATTGAACTAAACGTTCAATAGTTTTTGATGAATGAGCATTTCTTATTGTGTACTTGGATGATGTTTTTACCAGTATTACGGATTACGTACTTATTTGACAAGAATTTGGGTTAAATATTTGAACTAAAAATGGTAAAATAAAAAGTTTTCAAAAAAAGAAGTAACCGCCTTTAATGGGGAAGGCAAGTGTCAAAGTGAAAATGACAGTTTGGTCCCCAAAGAACTGTAAAATCAAAGGAATTTTCAGAAAAAAAAACATTTATTGATGTAAAATGACTAGATGTTGTGTAATAAGCTGTAAAAATGATGGAATACACTTTTCAAAATAATATCTACTTTTCTTTTGGAGGTTATGTACCAGTATTGCATCGCTCGAAAATCGAAGAATTATCACCTGGAACGAGTTTTGTAATAGTTGTGGTGTTAAGAAATTAAATATATTGTGATATTTCTCGAATCTAAATAGAAAAAAAGGTTAAAATTACTGACTTAAAACATTATGATATTTTATCAAAATAGAAAGTCAAAAGCAGCATTATATTCTTGATAAAGGAGAGGACAGGTAAAACATACCTAAACTCAAAAATTGAAACCTCAACTACAAGTAATTGTGGATTTATTACGGTAAAATCAAATGTATAACCACTCAATTAAATCACTTTTTTTCTCTTGTAGATGCGCCGCGGCGTCTTAATTCTTCTTTTAGTATATAGTACTTGCATGGACGAATAATTTTCCATATTTGTTTTGTATTTATACTCAATTTTTATAACAAATAATCTTGTTTGTTTTTTTGTACAAGGTAGACGTGGGGACCAACTATCGCAGCGCCATCTACGATTAGCTTTGAGTTGCCATCCCCATTATATTATGTGTGTACAATAAAGAATAATGAAGTTTTCTATAAGGAAGTTGAACACCTACAGAAAAACTGTAAGATAAATGTCACATTCATTTTTACAGTATACAGTACAGTAATCTAGCCTAGTCCTTCATAAACATCATAGATACTCACTATAAATCGAAATAAACCTATTCCTCTAATAAGTTAATTAACATTACTTTTACTTTAAAAACTATTAATCTCATAAGCCAGTTTATATTGGTCACCCTACAAACGACAACATCACAGGGTTGCCATTTAAAACATTAAATACACCTCCTAATTTTTCGGGAAACATCATTGGAGTTTTTTTATTTTACTTAAAAATATGAGTAACTAAAATACATTACAGAATGTAAAACTATCACAAGCTATAAAAAATGTAATGTAATTGTATGCATTTAAAAAAAAAACTTTAACTCAATAACTATGTAAATGTTGGTAATGTTTTTATTTTGTGTAAACACATATCAATGCCAGAAGGAGAAAAATCCCAAGCTGTGTGCCTCTCTTTCTTAAAAAATAAGGAACGGTTTTTATGTTACAAGCCTTCTATCCCTTATTATAATAAATCCATGGTTTAGCCCATGCTATGAGTCTATGGTCAATTCCAAAAAAAAAGTCCGTGGTCTATGTCATGTCATGGGCGGGAAAAACTTAAACGAAAATTTTTCACTTTGATTTATTTATTTTTATCTTTTGAAAACATGGATGGAAAATCAATTAATATTGAAGATATTGATGTTAACAGCCCAGATTTCTACGAAAAAGTTCACAATGAAATAGACACAGATATGGCCCGAATGAAGAAAAGTGTTGAAGTTATCATGAAGTTACGGAGTAAGTTTACACCAAAATTCAAATTGTACCTATCATTTGCATTTCGCAATCAAAAAACGATGAGTGATAATAATGAATAATGAATGTCGATGAGAGCTTGAGACAAACGCCCCTGATAATAAAAAATAAATTTAAAAATAACTAAAACCCGACTATGACAAAAACGTGCACTGAAAAGTATAAAACAAGAACAATATTAATTTGACCGATATTGTGCTAGCCGTGGTCGTGTGCCACCTACCTAACGAAGATTGTGTGAAACAACCGCGGCAGCAGGTGACACATGACCACAGCTAGCACATTATCGGTCAAATTAATATTGTTCTTGTTTTATACTTTTCAGTGCACGTTTTTGTCGTAGTCGGGTTTTAGTTATTTTTTAACTAATTTTTTATTTACACTATTTTGGGGTTTGGTATATTATTAATTATTTGATAAGTATTTAATAATAAAAGCATAGTAGCGAGGCGAGTGAATTTCAAATGTACTCAATACCCATGTTGACACTGTTAGAAACAGGCAAAGTAGCTATCAATGTATATAAAAGCTATATAATGTATATATATTTCAAATGTGCACATCAAGCCCTTTAATTTGATACCCATGTCGATACTGTGCGTCACCTACCTATAACCAGCGGACAACTGAGACGCTTCTAACGACACCTTATTTGTCATGTAATGATAAGCAGTTTAGAAGATATGAGGGAACAGACAAACATACATACATACATACATACATACACACATACATACATACCGGTCAAAATCATAACCCTCCTTTTGGCTTTGCCGTAGTCGGGTAAAAAAAAAATAAGGTGCAGCTTATCAATGTACTGATATTTTGTATAGGTAAGTATTTATTTATTTATTCGCATTCATTTTATAAAGTAACAGCAGCTGACTACTAGAAGGTAGACTGACCAACATGAACTAATGGCTGCTACACACGTAACGATTGGACGGTACAGTTCAAAGTACTTAAAACGATAAATTTAAGTACATGACTGTGTGCATGAGTTTGTCCGATTGTGTAGCATTAAGTAAGACATAACGAAATGTAACATTTTTATGATAAAAATAAATATTTATTATGTAGGTAACGACTATTTTGACTACTAATTGTCTCTAAAATAATGTCCGAATCTCAGGTCCAAAGAGTCCAAATGTTAAACATATGGAATTTCAAATTTCCGGGCTGATTTATTATATACTTACGATAAAAATCTAGCAGAGCGCTTTTTTAGGGTTCCGTAGTCAACAAGGAACCCTTAGGCCCTTCGTCCACTAAACGACTCAAGTTTCCGATACCTTACGACTTCAGTATCCAGGCGACTCTCGCAATAGAAATGCATATAAGTACGTTCGTACACATGCACGCGACGCGCGACGCCAATCGCGCGCTACCTATCTGCTGACATCGCGGCGACTTGAGTTTCCGCGACTTTCAAGATGGCGGAACAATATTTATTTACCATTTTTAATTTTATTCACAGAATAAAGGGTTCCGTAGCATATTCTTGAATCATTTTTGGAAAGTAAATATTTTAAAACGATAGAAAAATATTTACAATCATCTATCAAATCATAATTTTGTATGCAGTTTTATTAAAAAGTTGGGAGAGATGGTTTTTTTTCTATTTTATTGAATAAAAATTTTAAATTATGTTATAGTATTTGGATTTGGATTAATGTTAGGTTCCCAGGAAATTAACTGTGAAGGACGGACTGTCACACGACTGATCTTATAAAGATTCCGTTTTTTTTTGAACCTTCGGAACCCTAAAAAATATACTTTGATCGTCACAGTCATGTGTCAGCCATTTTATAAATTCATATTCTTGACCACCCATCATGACATTTTGACGCGGCGCTAGTGTCTATGTCGTTACATCAAATTGCATTATAAAAATTTAGTACCTCGAATTTTCCGCAGGTCATGAGTAGTAGCGAAACTCTAGTATCGGAAACTTGCGTCGCCTCGTGTACGAAGGTTCGTACACGAGGCGACGCAAGTTTCCGATACCTTACGATTTTGGTTTCCAGGCGACTATCGCAATACAAATCCATAGAGGCTCGTACACAAGTCGCGTCGCCGACATGCGTCGCCGACTCTAGTCGCTCGCTACTCATCTATCAAGATCGCCGATACCCAAGTCTTCGCGATTTTTAACCGACGAAAAATTTGTATCTATTATTTTAAAATTTATTATTAAAGTATCTGAGGTAGAAAAATATCCTTGTTTGTATCATTACAATTAATAATAATAATATTCCACAACTATCACACAACGCCATCTCGTCCCAAGCTAAGCAGAGCTTGTGTTATGGGTACTAAACAACTGATAAACATACTTATATATTTCTAAATACATAAATATAATAGATAAATTACACCCAGACACAGAACAAATGATCGTGCTCATCAAACAAACATTTGTCCTGGGTGGGAAGCGAACCCACGTCCTCCGGCATAGCAGTCAGGGTCACTAACGACTAGACCAACAGGCTTGTCAAATTCAAAAGAATATTCTAATAGATAATTAGCATGGAATAAGCTTTTTTTATAAGTGGTAAAATCATCATATTAAATGAGTCCTCCCACCCCGGGCAGGGCGGGAGGGACTGTCAGACTCGTACTAACTAAAATCCACGGTGTCCTTCAATAGAACCTAACAAAACGATAGCGCGATCTAACTCGACGACAGCGCCATCTATCGAGCATGGTGTCAAACTTTTTGCACTTTTATTTTATGGTTTTGTTACAAACATTACTACTTTAACCTAGCTTCGTCATGTACTTGCACATACGACAAAAATAGAGTAATCAAGAAAACGAAAACATTAAAAAAAACCTATTCAAATCTGAAATTTGAAACCACGGTCATCATCATAGCAGTAAGGGCGTCAGCGTTCCGGTGCAAATAAAAGAAAACTATAAAAAAAAAACCAGAAAAAAATTGAATAAACCTCTAAAAAACAACTGAAACACGAAAAAAGAAAGGGCTTTGTATCTTTTGTACCAGGTGCCATCCGCCATTATGATTTTTTTTCAAAACAGCGTACACGAATGAAACTTTCATAAATCGATAGATCACATCAATACAAACATAAAATGTAGAGAGGCAAAATCTCGTAAAGCGTCACGTTTCCGAGTTATGAGCTGTCAAAAATGTGCAAGAGGTGCCATAGTTTTTAAAAACTAGGTATGGTTTTTAATTTTTTGATGTTTCTAGATGAATGATGAAAGATATATAGGTTAACCCAATGTTATTCCAACGGGAATAATCACTAAGTATGATAAATATTACAAACATCGCCGACAGTTTCAGTTTAATGGTCAACAGTTTTTATTGTAAACACAATTAAACGTTATAAATCTAACGGAAACTAAGTGAATCTTTTTCTACGCGCTCCAAACCTGAACAACAACCTCAAGAACATCTCTGCAAGTGTACGCACCGTACATAGGTACAGACAGGAAAAGATTTAAGTATACAGGCAGCGAGTTTTTGACAGTTTTCCTATAAACTATATGCATGCCATATGTTTAATGGAATTTTTGCTGCCGCATGACGCAGGTCCTCACCGGACACGGAAGTTTCGGGAGGTACCTGTGTCGGATAGGAAGGGAAGAAACGCCTGGGTGTCACCACTGCGAGGATCACCCGGAGCTTACGGTACACTTGAAACACAAAAACCTCAACAGTAATTGGTTTGTGTTGCCAGTTTATGTGGTAAAAATGCATACCTAAATAAAAAGTGGTTTCACCTTATTTGTCGCGCACGTTCTCTGTTTCTTTGATCTGACCATGCCTACGGACATACACAAGCCTACCATGCCATGACCTGATTAAAAACGATTCAAAAGCAAGACATTTAAGTTTAGGTTCCAAAACTGCATCGCTTAAAGTCGTTACCATGACGTCCAATTCGCTTAGTGTCATTTGGATTGTTAAAAGTGAATGAAAGATCGCGATTTGTGGCTGAAACATTTTTGATGAAAAAGAGACAACGCTAATATTAAATAGCTTCATCTCTTTTTCATCAAAAACGTTTCAAATGACTTTGTTTCTTAGGATAGTCTGTAGCGCCCTTCGTTACGCCTAATGGCATGGCCTACGAGATTGAATAATTGAACTGACATTATAGTACGAATTAGAAGGTTTGACTGACAGATGCCATGGCCAACTAGATTTAATCGTAATGATTCAATCTAGTAGGCCATGACTGACGTTATGTAAGTCCTAAACTGGATGACGGTAGAGCATGGTAAGCTTCCCGAGTGTTTATTATTAAGTTCTTGTTGTGATATTAATTGCTTTACTGTTAATTAATGAGTGACACTACCGAGCGCGGTGGCTCAGGCCACAGACAGTGTTATTTTTGTGGCGTGAGTACTTTACGTGGTCCACGGAGAAGAGGTCGAGCTTCTATACGGTCCTACCTAATGACCAATGAATACCTAACTACCAAACCGTACATTGCTGAGTACTCCCGTCATCTGTTCTCGGATACACGAAATTAATTAAGTTCAAACACAAGATAGCTGTTGCGAATCGTTGAGGAGTTCCTTCGACTGTCTCTTGGTCCCATCATCAGATCAACTCCAAACCTTCATTAAATTGTACATAGTGCTTTAAAATTCTTACGAATTTTGAAAGGTCCGTTCGATTTCTCTGGTCTTTCATCATTAGACCTTGATTTGCTTATCATGGGACCACCCCTGAAATATCTTCTTTCCAACAAAAAAAGATTCATCGAAATCGGTTCATAAACGACGAAGTTCTGCGCGAACAAACATAAAAAAGCATAAACAGTCGAATTGAGTAACCTCCTTTTTTAGGAGTCGATTACAAAAGTGGGGACGTTTCACATAGATTCTTGTCATTATATATGTATAATGGTGTTCAATACGCATTGGAATTTGATCAAGATTTTGATTCAATTCTAGTGCGCATTCCGTATACTTTGTGCCACGCTGTACATCATAAGTAACGTTTTTAAATGTTAAAGTAATCTTAATATTATTCTTAATTTTTACTGTACTCGTATGACAACTAAACCTTCTCATGTCATTGTAAACCTTACTTTTTTGTCCTGTTTGTCAATAAATCCCTTTTCTTTCTTTCAAATCACCTGAAGGTTGACTGGAAGTATGCACTCAGATGTTCAATCCTACAACTTTATAATTCCTTTTGGAATTAAATTAGTAAGTATATAAGAAGCGCAATATTCAGGCAATTATATTTAATTTTAATTGTATATGTATATAAAAATCAATGTTCCGGTTATTTAAAAACGAAACAAAACATTAAACAAAAAAAAAACTATGGCACCTCTTGTACATCTTTGACAGCTCATAACTCGGAAACGTGACGCTTTACGAGATTTTTCCTCTCTACATTTTATGTTTGTATTGATGTGATCTATCGATTTATGAAAGTTTCATTCGTGTACGCCGTTTTGAAAAAAAAATCAAAATGGCGGATGGCACCTGGTACACGGCCCATACAAAAATGTTCAAACCCCTTTCTATGTTTACCTGGGGATTGAACCCATGGTCACCACCTTGAAAGTCGAAGCTTGAACAAATCGAGCTACCTTGTAGCCGGTTGGCGCGGCGAAATTATGAACCATATTCTTTCTAGATTGATTTTTTCCTCTATACGCGCCAATTTTAAAGCGCATTTCACACAGAGAGCGGGCGCGGGTCGGGCGCGGGTCGGGCGCGTTTCGGTGTACGGGCACGACCCGCCCCGCGCCCGACCCGCGCACGCTTTCAGTGTGAAGTCTTCCATTTAAATACAAAGAACTAGACCCGTCGTACTCCCGCCCCGACCCGCGCCCGACCCGCGCCCGCTCTCTGTGTGAAATGCGCTTTAATTCCAAAAATTTGAAATAGGCAGAGGCGGCCTTACCCATTGCGAGGCCCCGGGCGGCAGGTCTTTGCGAGGCCCTTTGTCCTTCATAAAAAGTGTTTGATGCAAAAGTATGTCTGGTTGTTTGGTTTAGGCATTTGTCATGTTGAAGAAATGCTTAAGTTATACAATTAATAAATAAAATTTGTGTTTTCAAACATCCGTGTAAGCGTTAAATCTAGTAGTTCTGATTTTTTGCAGACTTGATTATGATGTTGGCCCAAAGAACAATCCAAGTTTGAGACCGCACGCAACTTTGTCAAAAATCGAAAAAACACCGAACATTTTGGTATTTTTTAAATTTTGATATTTTTGGCGATCATAAGCCTAAAGGAGTTTCAATGAAACTAAAGCACGACGTTCTGAAAGTGGAATAGATTTGCTACAATATGAGACTACAATGATTTCTGTAAATACAAAAGCTTCTGAGGTACAGCTTTTCAAAATTCATAATCATTCTTTGCAATTCCTGGCAATTTTTTTTTTGTAGACGTTCCCTCACGTTAGTAATTTCTCCTGTGCCGTGGGTGCGTTTACAAACATAGAAACTCACATACACGAACATCCAGACCCGGAACAACTACTTGCAGATCATACAATATATTTTGTTCCGTGCGGGGATCAAGCCCGCAGCAGTCGATCGCTCATTCACTGGGCCTACCGTGTCGTCAAATTGTTTAGACATCTCTCTCAAGCAACTCTAGCGGTATCTCAAATCAACATTATTTTTAACGACTAATGTGGAAGAGGCAAAGCATCAGATATATCATGTGATCAGTTGGGATGTTTTCGAGCTTTGTTGCTTTTTCATTTGTAGTCTTCACCTTTGTAGACCTAATGGTCTACAAAGATATAACGGTGTTAAGAGGTCAACAAATGTGGAGGAGGCAAAGCAACAGATGTCATGTATTCTAACATCGCTTCTTCAAAACTCTCATTGGAACCAATGGTTTTTCTCTATCCAGACTTTGGCGATACGAACCTTAAAAGGCTAGTTTTTGATAGTCGCTATCTTCTCGAAGTAGACTAATATTGATACATTATAAGAATAAAAATCTTTAAAAAAAATCTTAAAGACTTACGAGTGGTGTTCATCGGCACTGCTCTTTAAACGGTGAAGGAAAACATCGTGAGGAAAACGGCATGTTCTCGAACCTCGAACCACCTCGAACACGTTTTTGCTTTTTTTTTTTCAAAAACTTACAATGTTCGAAAACATCCCAACTGATATTACCTATATCTGATGCTTTTCCTCTTTCACATTTTTGTTGTTAAAAATAAAGTTTATTTAAGATACTGTTAGATTTTCTGGTTTTTTTCTTTCTTATTTTTATAAAAACATTGTCCCACACTACGAATTTCTTCCGTATGGGTGCGTTTACAAACATAGCAACTCACATACGCAAACACCCAGACCCGGAACAACTACTTGCAGAAAATAAAAATATTTGTTCCGTACGGGGATCGAACCCGCGGCACACAGCGCAGCAGTCCAATTGCTCAGCAACTGCGCCAAACGTGCCGTCAAAAAGTTGCTCGAGTGGTATCCTAAATACCTACTGCAAGAAATTGCGAAATTCGAAAAATATAGAAATTTTGAAAAGCTCTATCTCGGCAATTACTGGGTCTACAGTGTAGATATAATTCGAATCTCATAGCAAAAGGCATATTTGAAACCGTTCTGAGAAGTTATTATCAACAACAATTTTTAAAGGTCATAAACCTAAAAATTTCAAAAAAGACCAATATTTTCACGGTTTTTATAAATTTCTTTACAAAGTAGCGTTAAACTTGGATTTATTTATTAGGCAAATCAAGACTCATTTGCGAGGCCCTTTTATTCAGGACAAAATAAAATATTTGCCTCCACGGCTAGCGCGAGGCCCCTTTTCTATAAGACGACTTGGTTCCCCCAAGTGACAGTACCAAATGTGATTGCCATGAGACAGCGTCATCAGCTTTGCGAGGCCTCTTGGACTCTTTTAGTTCCCAGTAACAAATAAAACGGTACGAAATTATGTTGCAACATGGGGCCTCGCGCGATCGGTGGAATCGCTTGACCTAAACGTGATCGTCGGCGACATCAGTATTGCGAAACCTCTAAGGTTTCTTTCAGTTCCCACTCATCATCAGAAATATACAATTGTAGGTCATGTTAAGTTCTAACTAGAAGTTAAGTTGCACTGCTTTACTGACTGGTGATCGCCGTTATCAATTTTTTTTCTTTTTTTTTTTCTCTGAGTGCGAGGCCCCTCAGGCGCGAGGCCGGGGGGTCCGCTTCTATCCCGCCTAGCTACGCCACTGACCAACTTCATAAACAATAGTCTGTAAAAAATCTGAACAACCGGATTTAACGTACGGCCTAAGCTAGCCCATACGTACAGACGACAAAGTTATCGTACTAATTTAAAGATTAACAAAATTAACAAATAAGTACTAAAATCTTAATTAATTTACATAGTATGTATTTATTTAGTTATGTTAGAGCCATAATAAGTAGTTAGGATCAAAATCAAAAGTTTTAAATTTTTTTTTTTTTTTTTTTTCGTTTGGGGCGCGAGGCCCCTGCAAGCGCGAGGCCCCGGGCGGTTGCCCGGTTCGCCCCCCCCTAAGGCCGCCACTGGAAATAGGAATGCGCTCGTCATTTTTAAAATAGAAGCATTTTAATTTATGTTATGAGATGTACATTTTGTGTTTTGTACAATGTATTATTAAGGTTGAATATAGAATGGTGGCCGAACAGACGATTTGAGTCTTACGACTCGAGTCGCCGCTGTGTACGGTCGTGCGCTACTAGAGTCGCGCGACTTGGGTATTCGACTGGAGTATCGGATACCCGAGTCGCCTAATGTACGAAGGGCCTTATAGTTTCGCCATGTCCGTCCGTCCGTCCGTCCGTCTGTCCGCAGCTTAGCTCAGAGACGCCCAGTACTAGAAAGCTGTAATTTGGTGAAGTATACGGATTTGTTTGATTTGATGATGATTTGATCCACCACCCGCACTGGGCCCGCGTGTTGGATTATGGCCCACTCCCTCTCACAGAGAGGAGGCCTGTGTCCCAGCAGTGGGAACATTATAGGCTGATGATGATGATGATGATACGGATTTGTTGCGTCAAAAAAGTGGTAAAATAAAATCTCGTAAAATATTTTTTTAGGGTACCTCCAGTACACGTAAAGCGGGGATGTTTTTTAGGGTTCCGTAGTCAACAAGGAACCCTTATAGTTTCGCCATGTCCGTCCGTCCGTCCGTCCGTCCGTCCGTCTGTCCGCAGTTTAGCTCAGAGACGCACAGTACTAGAGAGCTGTAATTTGGTGTAAATATATGGATTTGTTGTGCCGAAAAAGTGGTAAAATAAAATCTCGTAAAATATTTTTTTTTAGGGTATCTCCTGTACACGTAAAGTGGGGATGTTATTTTTTTTTCTCGCGTACCCCATAGTGTGGGATATCATTAAATAGGTCTTTAAAAAATATTGATAGTTTCCATTAACCTTTAGTTAGTCGCGCTTAAATACTTACGTTATTAGTCGCGTGGGGTCCGTACGGACCCCAGGATTTACTTTTGACAATAGAATAGATTGAAAAAGTGAAAATATTTATTTTATATAAGAACTTAAAGAACAACATCTAAATTATCAAAATAATGTAAGTCTTTATGAAAATAACAAAATTATAAACTTCTAAAATAGTAATCAAAATTATCTTAAATTTTTAAGCACATGAATCACAAACTTTTGTAATGTGTTCATTACACATAAACTTGTTGCATTTACAACGCTTCGTTTTTGTTATTCTGTCGTTAGACCTCGGACATAGGTAACATAGGCCTTTGGAACCACTTGAACTGGTTCCAGAAGTAGAAGATTCGGTATCACTTTGAAGTCGTTTGTTCAAGGCCCGTGGCAGAGTAGTAGTTACAACTCTCTTTGTTTTATTTTTTTTTACAAGTTCCATTGTGTTCTTTAGCCTCAAAAATTTAACAAATAACCATGAAACGCAAGTTTACATAAAATTGTGAATAAAAAAATCATAATTTTCATCATTACACTTACCAAAATTGTACTACACTATTAGTCGCGCGGGGTCTGTTGGACCCCAGGCACCTCCGTACGGCAAGAGTTTTCGATGCTGCGGCTCGCGGAACACTGAGATGGGAGGGGCAGAAAAGCTAGGAAGGTACCAAGACGTAAGGCCGCGTAAGTGTAATATTTGCCGAAATATGACAAAAACAATCTCGCTTGGGGTCCAATAGACCCCACGCGACTAATTAAAGGTTAACAATTTTTTGATAAAAAAATTGGTTTGTGAAATATTAAGCTTTAAAGTGCTAAATTTTGCTCGACTCGAGTGTCCCCCCCCTCTACCAGCTAAACGGTTATGTTTGGGGGTGTGAAAAAATTCACAATAGTAGTATATATAACGAAGTTTAAAAGAAAATTGTCATGACTTAGTAGGCTTTACAACTTTACGAGTAATAGTCGACCAACTTATAAAATGTACTTGAATAATATTTTTCTTAAACAAAATGTATCGGAGAACATGTTATTCAACTGCAAATGTAAGTTTGTCAACTTTATTTTTACAGCTTTAATAGGTATGTAGTAGGTGGGTATGTTTTGGGGATAGGTAGGTTTTTAGTGTCAACTATTTTTAACTAACTTCAAAAAAAGGAGGAGGTTCTAAATTCGTCGTAATCTTTTTTTTAAATGTATTTTGCCCGATTTCTCAAAGACTCCTGAACCGATTTTGAAAATTCTTCTTTTTAAAATTAAATTCAGCGAATCAGTTTAGTTAGTTCGCATAAGTATTTTGATGGGCAACTACGGAACCCTACACTGTGCGTGGCCCGACACGCACTTGGCCGGTTTTTTTTTTCTCGCGTACCCCTTAGTGTGGGGTATCATTAAATAGGTCTTTAAAAAATATTGATAGTTTCCATTAACAATTTTTTGATAAAAAGATTCGTTTGTGAAATATTAAGCTTTAAAGTGCTAATATTTGCTCGACTCGAGTTTCCCCCCCCTCTACCAGCTAAACGGTCATGTATGGAGGTGTGAAAAAATTCACAATCTATATATATAAAATTCAAAACTGACTGACTGATCTGACAACGCACAGCCCAAACCGCTGGGCCTAGAAACTTGAAATTTGGCATAAGCTCTCCTTATAACACGTAAGTGAGCACTAAGAACGGATTTTGCGAAATTCGGCCCCTAAGGGGTTGTTTTTGGGGTTGATAGTTTGTATGAAACTTCGCTACTACAGGTGCTAGAAATTCCAAATTTTGCATGAGGTTTCTTTTTAGGACGTAGAAGGTCACCATGACGGGATTTTGCGAAATTCGACCCCTAAGGGATTTGTTTTTGGGGTTGATAGTTTGTATGAAACTTTTTTACTACAAATGCTAGGCGTCTCAAATCTTGCATGGTGGTACTTTTTTAAGATGTAAATGCTCATAAAGGGGAAAATTTTGTGAAATTCGACCCCTAAGGGGTTGTTTTGGGGGTTGATAGTATTGAGACTCAAATTTTTACATAGGGGTTCTTTTTTGGACGTAAGTAATATCTAAGACGGGATTTTGCGCGATTAGATCCCTAAAAGGTTGTTTTTGGGGTTGACAGTTTGTATGAAACTTTGTTACTACAAGTGCGAGGAGCCTCAAATTTTGCACCGGGTTCGTTTATAGGACTTAGATGCTCACCATGGCGGGATTTTGCGAAATTCGACCCCAAAGGGGTTTGTTTTTGTGTTCGATAGTTTGTACGAAACTTTGTTACTACAAGTGCTAGGCGTCTCGAATTTTACGAGGGGGTTCTTTTTGATACATAAATGTTCACTAAGACGGTATTTGCGAATTTCGAACCATTTTTTTTTTTTTTTTTAGCGTGGTAATATCATCAAATGTGTCCTCCAACCCCGGGCAGGGCGGGAGGGACTGTCAGACTTCTACTGACTAAAATCCACGGTGTCCTTCAATAGCCCTTTCTATTCCGGGGTCAGTAAGGAAATAATCCCGCGACCCCGGCAGGCTTTGGCCCTCTGAGAGGGGGGCCCCGTCATTATGCTGACGCTCTTTGAGGCGCGCGTGGGACACAACGCGCCATCGACCCAGGCATGGTCCTTGGTCGGGCAGCGAGTTGCCCTTTACTCGCTGCCCGCATGCCCGCGCCTACGGTGGCCGGAGATCATCAAGCGACGTCCGTCGCCGTGGGCGTCTACCACCGCGGGTGGGGCGGAGGGAGGACTCTGTCCTCTCTCGCTCACGGCCCGCCTCCTCCTTCTCCTCCTTTGCGAGCATTACTGCTTCGCAGAAGGAGGCGACCGCTTCCAACGAATTTCGACCCCTAAGGGGGTTTTTCGGGGTTGATAGTTTGAAGACTCAAATTTTGCATAGAGGATCTTTTTTGGACGTAGTTGCGGGTATTTTTGAAAATAGAACCCAAGGGGTTGATATTTTGTATGTAACTTCGTTTCTACAAATGCTAGGAGTATTAAATTTTGCAAGGTTGTTCTTTTATGACGTAAATGCACACCAAGGCACTATTTTCTGAAATTCTACCCCTAAGGGGCTGTTTATGGGGTTGACAGTTTGTATGAAACTTTGTTACTACAAATGCTAGGAGCTTCAGCATGGGGGTTGTTTTAGGACCTAGGTTCTCACTAAGGCGGAATTTTACAAAATTCGTCCCCTTAGGGGTTGTCTTTGGTGTTTTTAATTAGAGGACTCAACATTGCAGGGGGTTTCTATTTAGGATACAGGTTCTCACTAAGAGAGGATGATATGAAATTCGACCCCTAAAAGTTTGTATTGGGGTTGATAGTTAGGAGTCTTAAATTTTTCGGACCTAGGTGTTACCTAAAACGGAATATAGCGGGTTGATAGAATTTTTGTTGAATATTGATTGAGTTTTTCCAACAGTATCCCATATAGAGGGTGGCCGGGACTAGAAATTCACAAAGGCAAAGTTCGAAATCACGCGGACGAAGTCGCGGGCGTAGTGCTAGTCTTATATAAAATTCAAAACTGACTGACTGATCTGACAACGCACAGCCCAAACCGCTGGGCCTAGAAACTTGAAATTTCGCATAAGCCCTCCTTATACCACGTAGGTGAGCACTAAGAACGGATTTTGCGAAATTCGGCCCCTAAGGGGTTGTTTTTGGGGTTGATAGTTTGTATGAAACTTCGCTACTACAGGTGCTAGGAATTCCAAATTTTGCATGGGGTGTCTTTTTAGAACGTAGATGCTCACTATGACGGGATTTTGCGAAATCCGACCCCTGAGGGGTTTGTTTTTGGGGTCGATAGTTTGTATGAAACTTTGTTACTACAAGTGCTAGGCGTCTCAAATCTTGCATGCCGGTTCTTTTCAAGACGTAAATGCTCAACAAGGTAGAAATTTTGTGAAACTCGACCCCTAAGAGGTTGTTTTTGGGGTTGATAGTTTTTAGACTTAAATTTTTACATATGGCTTTTTTTTTGGACGTAAATGATACTAAAGACGGGATTTTGTGAAATTCGACACGTAAGGGGTTGTTTTTGGGGTTGATAGTTTGTATGAAACTTTGTTACTACAAGTGCTAGGAGCCTCAAATTTTGCATCGGTTTCTTTTTTAGGACGTAGATGCTCACCATGATGGGATTTTGCGAAATACGACCCCTAAGGGTTTGTTTTTGGGGTTGATAGTTTGTATGAAACTTCGTTATTACAGGTGCTAGGAATTTCATGTTTTGCATGAGGTTTCTTTTTAGGACGGAGATGGTCACCATAACGGGATTTTGCGAAATTCAACCCCTAAGGGGTTTGTTTTTGGGGTTGATAGTTTGTATGAAACTTTTTAGTACAAGTGCTAGGCGTCTCAAATCTTGCATGGTGGTACTTTTTAAGATGTAAATGCTCACCAAGGTGGAAATTTTGAGAAATTCGACCCCTAAGGGGTTGTTTTTGGGGTTGATAGAATTGATACATAGGGGTTCTTTTTTGGACGTAAGTAATACCTATGACGGGATTTTGTAAAATTCGATCCCTAAGAGGTTGTTTTTGGGGTTGACAGTTTGAAACTCTGTTACTATAAGTGCGAGGAGTCTCAAATTTTGCACCGGGTTCCTTTATAAGACTTAGATAGATGCACACTATGGCGGGGTTTTGCGAAATTCCAACCCAAAGGGGTTTGTTTTTGTGTTTGATAGTTTGTATGAAACTTTGTTACTACAAGTGCTAGGCGTCTCGAATTTTGCGAGGGGTTGTTTTTAAGACCTAAATGTTCATTAAGACAGTTTTGCGAAATTCGACCCTTAAGGAGCTTTTTCAGGGTTGATAGTTTGGAGACTCAAATTTTGCATAGAGATTCTTTTTTGGACGTAGTTGCGGGTGTTTTGTGAAAATAGACCCCAAGGGTTTGATTTAGGGGTTGATATTTTGTATGAAACTTCGTTTCTACAAATGCTAGGAGTAAGTACCTTTTAAATTTTGCAAGGTTGTTCTTTTCGGACGTAAATGCACACCAACGCAAGGCACTATTTGCTGAAATTCTACCCCTAAGGGGCTGTTTATGGGGTTGGCAGTTTGTATGAAACTTTGTTACTACAAATGCTAGGAGTTTCAGCATGGGGGTTGTTTTAGGACGTAGGTTCTCACTAAGACGGAATTTTACAAAATACGTCCCCTTAGGGGTTGTCTTTGGTATTTGTAATTAGAGGACTCAACATTGCAGGGGGGGTTCTATTTAGGATACAGGTTCTCACTAAGAGAGGATGATACGAAATTCAACCCCTAAAAGTTTGTATTGGGGTTGATAGAAGTTTTAAATTTTTAGGACCTAGGTGTTACTGACGGAATATTGCGGGTTGATAGAATTTTTGTTGAATATTGATTGAGTTTTTCTAACAGTATCCCATAAAGAGGGTGGCCGGGACTGGAAATTCACAAAGGCAAAGTTCGAAAATCACGCGGACGAAGTCGCGGGCGTAGTGCTAGTAGTAGTATATATAACGAAATTTAAAAGAAAATTATCATGACTAAGTAGGCTTTACAAGTTTACGAGTAATAGTCGACCAGCTTATAAAACGTACTTGGATAACATATTTTCCTAAACAAAATGTATCGGAGAACATGTTCTTCAACTGCAAATGTAAGTTTGTCAACTTTATTTTTACAGCTATATAATAGGTGGGTATGTTTTGGGGATAGGTAGGTTTTTATTGTCAACAATTTTTAACTAACTTCAAAAAAAGGAGGTTCTCGATTCGTCGTAATCTTTTTTTTTATGTATTTTCCCCGATTTCTCAAAGACGTCTGGACCGATTTTGAAAATTCTTCTTTTTAAAATTAAATTCAGCGAATCAGTTTAGTTAGTTCGCATAAGTATTTTGATGGGCAACTACGGAACCCTACACTGTGCGTGGCCCATCACGCACTTGGCCGGTTTTTTTATTCACTTACACCATATCATTAAAACGAGAAGTAAAGTCACGCCAAGGTTAATCCTTAAAAATGTTTGGTTAATCCGAAGATTAGCCTGGTTGTAACTTTAGTCCACGTTTTAGTTTAGCAGAGCCCGGACATGAAAGCCATCGGCAACTTAAAAAAAAACGTGTTCCCTAGTTATTAGTTTGGTAGTACTTTTATGAAAGTAGTGTTGTGTTCTAGAGTACCCTTGTTTTATTTATAAGCCTATACTGTCTTACGGCTGAGCAAAGCAAAGGCCTCATTCAATTGCTTCCCAAGAGCTCTTCTTTATACATCTTCGAAACAGATCCATTCAGATCGTCTCGCCACCCAATCCGAGACTAATCTGGGCAAACGCCATGATGCGTAGCGGAGCAGAGCGGAGAGGAATTTACCAATCACATGGCTTAAAAGCCATACATCTCTTTTCCACTTATGATTGATGGTGAATCGCTCTCCGCGCCGCCTCAGTGGAACCGCAGCGCAGGCTTATGCTTAGCGGTCATATAGCCTATAATATGCGCCCAGTGCGAACTTATTTAATTGCACCCAGATCTGGCCATCTCTGCGCCTCTCCAAGGCCTGCGCCCTGTGCCTAGCCACCGTTGGCACACCCCTATTTTCGGCAATGAGCTGTCGTACCATGTCATGTTATTTTTTTTTAGTGGAAGCTGCAGAAATAGAAGTAGAACAGGCAGCTTTGTTCCATGCTGAACTCTGGTACGATTTGGTAGAAATTGAGAACGATTCGGACGAAAATTTCGGAGATGAAGTTTATGAAGGAACAGAGGACAATACACAAGCTACTGAAGTTACTGAAAATACCAATGAAAATAATGCATAAATACCTAATATGCCAAAGATTAAATTAATTAACTCGTAGTTAATATTTTTTCTTGTTTGTTTTCTTAACTTTGTCTATCTATTTGCCTATTTATTTAGTGTGTTTTATTTCTTAGTAAATAAACTAAATTAATATCTAGCCAATTAATATAAAAAGTTCAAGGTAATTCTAATACAGTTACGGTTATTAGGTAGGTACCCTGTTATCTCTTAATAAGTTATTATTTTATTAGTGTATAGACCGTTAAAATAAATTTAATTAAAACCCATTCCGGTTGTTTACATAGAGAATACAATTTTAATTAACCCGTTGCCACAGTGATATTTAAATTATAAAACCGTTTTCCGTAGTTTATCCTGGATATGATTATTCTGATGTGGTTTCGTAACTTAGTACTACAATGTGTGAGATTCTTGATCTCATTTCAGTATGACCTACTTTTTTGTAATTTTGAGAAAGTGGAATAAGTTTGCCGTAAAATGTTATTATTTTCCCAGAATTTAATCCTTGTTGCTGACATTTTCGGGTGGTTTAATACTGTCTACATCGTGTTTTTTTTTTTCAAAATCAACTATTTTCATTCCTGGACACTGGAGAAAAATATTAATTTTAAAAAAATCCAATATACTGGGTGAATTTTTCAACTGGGCGTGGATGTCTATATCCGAAACTATGAGGAATATCGAAAAACGTTGAAAAGAGTCTCGAGGCTGATTTTGACGAAAACTAAAAGTACATTATTGGATTTTTAAAAAATCGACAATCCTGGCCAGGAATCGAACCCGCTGATTTTGGAAAAAAAACACTCCCTGTATTATTTCACCATTTGATAGTGTTGCTAACAAGGATCAAATTCTGGGAAATAATCATATACGGTAAACTAAAGGAAAGACCTGATTTTATGAAATCGCTATTTTTATGTAACTTTACTTCTACTGAGCCATAATTTATTCGAAATTATACAATTTTATTATTTTCAATGTTTCACTGGATTTGACATCTCAACAATCCCACTGTATTCAGAAATACGAAATTATTGAGTTGAACAAAAAATTGTATTATTTCCAAGAAGAAACCGTTTATTGCCCGTGGTCCACCCGCTTGGTTCACCTAGGTGTACCACGGGAAATTATTTTTGCCCGTGGTTCACCTGAATGTCCATATGTTTTTATCGTAGTATTACGAAAGAAAAATAGTGATATTACATCAGGGTTGGGTTTAGTAATAAGCGGCAGTCGGAGAAGGTAACAAAGGCTTAAAATGGGTAAGGTTTAAGTCCTCGATTGTAATGCTACCACTATTTTTACGCGGAAATGTATTTTTCGAGACATTAAAGAAGAAAAATGTTTCTAACCTCAAATCTGATAAAAACCGAAAACGGAACGTAAAAATGGGCGATTGACAACCATATCTTTACCACGTATTGTCTATGGTGCAAAATCAAGCGATTACATACGTATAACAGAACGTCAAAATGAATGTCATCTGTCATTGTTTGCCATTTTTATCGGAAAAGTCTAGGATGCAAAAGAGAGCGAAGCGAGCTCGGGACTTGGGGCACCCCGGCATGGACAGGTTAGGTTCGAAGGGCATGGCGGGGTCTTCCAGACCCCGCCATCTCCTTTGTGTTAGATTATTTCTTTAGACCTTGAACGCAGAAGTAGGTGCCCTACGAAGCAGGGTTCCGTAGAGCCACCTTGGTAGGTAGTACTCGTAGCCAGTTATTTGACCTAGGATGCGAGTAAGTCCCGAGACTTGGACAACCCCGACACGGAAAGGTTAGATTCGAAAGGCGGGGTCTAGGCGGTGCCTTTACATGAGAGCGGTGCCAGCACACAGGAGGCACCCCTTCTTTATGCTAAACGATACCAAGTTTTTTGAATACGCCTATAATAGGTTACAAAACCACATTTCTGCGTATTGGGTTTGGTACCGGGGCGTAAGGGGCTCCCCCCTCCCCCTTTGCCCCCCTCCACCTGCCGCTGGATACTAAACTTATCACTTATCTACTTATGTTTATGTTTACCTACATAGATATACATTAAAATATTAACTAAATTAAATAAATAGTACTTTACTTATGCCGTCAAAATAATAATGAAATAAAATAAAAGAAGTTTAAAAAAAGTACTTTTACACGGAGTAGAGTTGGAACCCCATGCAACTCATCCACGTCGAAACTGGGCTTAGGGACAAACCCCTGAAAATAAAAGATATGGTGCTACTACCGTCGCTCGTCCACTTCGTTGCATGGGGACCAGTTTCACCTTTTCTTTTTAAGGCCGTGTATTCCAGTTAAACGCTTAGAAAATGAAAGAATGTTACTAACCAGCAAAAGTACTAGGCTGGTATGAGTTCAATGTGGTCTTTTTTTAATAATATGGTAATATTTAAATCATTTATATAGTCTAGCAAAAGTATAACACCAGTCAGGTGCAGGTATTTAAAAAACATACCACCAAAAAAAAAAAAAGAAAAAGTACCAGGCTTGCATAAGTTCAAACTTATGCAAGCCTGGTACTTTTTCTGGTTAATAACATTCTTTCAGTTTCTAAGCTTGTAGCTGGAATTCTGTGCGGACGGTCAGCTATCCACGCATGAAGTGCAACAGGTTCCCGTGAACCTTCTTGAATGTGGCAAAAATATTAGTCGACACCTAGAACACCTACAAAAAATAATTTGACGTGGCACACCTAGTTGAACCACGGGAAAAAATAATTACCCGTGGTACACCCAGGTGAACCACGGGCAAAAATAATTTCCTGTGGTACACCCAGGTGAACCACGGACAAAAATAATTTCCCGTGGTACACCTAGGTGAACCAAGCGGGTGGACCACGGGCAATAAACGGGAAGAAACGGTTAACTTATGTTTCGAATACAGTCATTGCCTTGAAAATTGATAAGTTTTTTTGTAATTATACGTTTTCCTTAAGTTTACCGTATATGGTTACTTCCCATAATTTGTTCCTTATTAGCAACACTATCGAATGGTGTAATAATACAGGGTGTGATTTTTTTCCAAAATCAGCGGGTTCGATTCCTAGCCAGAATTATTGATTTTTCTAAAATTCAATGATACAGTTTTAATTTTAGTCAAAATCGGCCTCAAGACTCCTTTCAACGTTTTTTTGATATTCCTCATAATTTCGGATTTAGCCTTCCACGCCCAGTTGAAAAAATCACCCTGTATAGGGTGACTGGCAATTAGTGTAGATACGATACTTAAACACGTGATTGTGCTCATGATAACAAACAATTTTTATAATAGGAGCAAAGCCGTAATCGTGAAAAAAATATCAGCTGTTCAGTTCATTAGGCAAACATAAATGTACTGAACAGCTGATTTTTTTTCACGATTTTGGCTTTGCTCCCATAATACAAATAGTTTGTTATCATGAGCACAATTCGTACACTAATTGCCAGTCACCCCATATATCTAATGCAGTTTAGTTTTCATCAAAATGGGTTTCGAGGCTCCTTTCAGTATCTTTCGGTATTCTTTATAAAAGTATTGGATTTAGCCATCCACCCAGTTGGAAAATACACTCTGTATCGTACCTACCGATTAACGATCTTTTACAGTTACAATTATAAAACCTCAAAAAACCCTTCTGAATAATAATAATAATAATAATAATAATAATAATATTCCACAACTATCACACAACGCCATCTAGTCCCAAGCTAAGCAGAGCTTGTGTTATGGGTACTAGACAACTGATAAACATACTTATATATTTCTAAATACATACATATTATAGATAAATTACACCCAGACACAGAACAAATGATCATGCTCATCACACAAACATTTGTCCTGGGTGGGAATCGAACCCACGACCCCCGGCATAGCAGTCAGGGTCACTAACCACTAGACCGACGGGCCAGATAATAAAAGTAATGTAAATATAATAAGCGATTATAACGGACCTTGAAATTAGTACATAATACGTTTATTAACTTAAATGAAAATTCTCTGTTGCCGTAATGGTATTCTGATAAATAAATTAGTTTCCTGTAGCCAAACTTGAACGTGGTCGAAGTGAAGTGGTCCCGTATACAGGGTGATTTTTTAGTCACCATCCAAATTTTAATATATTAATCTTTGGCGAAAATCATTGAATACGTGTTTTTTCTTTTTGTATCACTCAATACAAAAATATCGAGATATCACGTCTCAATGTTATCTATAAAAAGTTGATGGAAACCGCGCTGTGATGTGTCGCTCAGGTGTAGCGGGGCGGGGCGGCGGGTCAGCGGGGTGCGCTCTGCCCGTTTCATGCGTCGGCAAGTGTATATTATTAACGTTTAGCTTAGTGACCACGCAGAGCGGATGAGAAAATGATTTAATATGACAATTTGACGTATCGATTTTTTTTCAAAAATGGGCTTAGTGATTGATACCTAACGCCTGGAAAAATTTTGGACGGTGCTAAAAAAGTCACCCTGTATAAATTGCGTGATTACACAATACACATAGCAGCTGCGTGTTATATTAGACGGTACAGTTATTTCTAATGCAGGCGCAGAAGTATAACAGTCTGAGTCTGGGTGAAGGGCATGAGCACTTATTCTCCTCGCCAAACCTGACTGCTCTTCTCGCTCCCATTTATCGTTGCACATTCTGCGCACACGCCTACCACAGTACCACCATCATCATCTGGCCTTTATACCATAATTCATTTGATATCCATACAACATGACGGTATTTCCAAATTGATAATTTGATGAGAAGGAGCACGAGGAAGCAGTAATCGATGGACTTTTTGTGACAAACAATCAACGTATTGCGAATACGATTAGCTACAGTATCGTACACTACAGCGACATTGTCTACCTAATCACACGGCGATACGCCTAATTAAGATTTCAATGTTTAAATCAGTAAGGTTCTACTCACAGGCAGGACGTGGTGTCTTTTAATTCTATTATGGTCTTGTGGTGCAAAAAATATACATATATAGAACGGGACACGAACACGACAATACAAAGCCTGGCCTGCAACTAACAGGCGGCAATCACCATCTACGAAAACATTTGTCACTTCTTTGATGCGGTCTATCATTGGTACCACATGAGCAAGACCACGTTGCCGCTGTGATTGACGGTTGCGATTACCTTCTGAAAGTGTGTGGACTTGATAATTTAATAATTTCACAGTGAACCCTAATTCTAAAAGTAGACGGTTCATTTTAATTAACTCCCGATAAGTTCAACATAGTTATAAAGTCAACAATTATAATCCTTCATTTGTGACTTAACTTTAAGTTCGGCAAGATGAACCGTTACTCGTTTTTATTTGTTCTGCTTTTATGTGTATTGGTAGATTGTAGAAACAGACACCATCACAACTCAAGAAGGTCCGATAAGAAACAGTCCACTCCTCCTCACTGCACGCAAGTCACAAAAGGTGAGTAGCAAGTTACTGTTCTTTTTGGTTGCGATAACGTTTTGTAACATTAGGGCGCTCCCTCACCGCGAGCATTCACCTGTAATGTAACGTTACAGATTCGAACATTCGAAGACAATAGAGCATCAAATTGCGCACTTTTTTGTAGGTAACACTAAAGGTGAATGCTCGCGGTGAGGGAGCGCCTTTAGCTATTTCGTCTCGATCCCTTGGTAGGTACCTACTATCACTTACCGTAGTACTACTTATTATTAGTATTCTGTGCTATAACGTCATCTTGTGCATCTGATTATTTTTAGTAACTCGTTTCATGCTCTGCTTATTTCGTCTTTTTCCCTACTTTTGTTTGTTTCACTGAATTTTGCGTCCTATCGGTCTGTCGAAGTATCCCCGACTCGGATCGGGGAGTCCCCTATTAATAACATTGGACGGGCTTATTTCAATATTGGTAATAACATCTTCATATTTTTTCAGATACGGATTACCAGTCCAGATACAAGTACGATTACCCAATCGCTTATATTCAACCTGGACAACATGAGGCTTATCAACAGGTACCTAGGTGAAATAAATTAACAACTTTTTTCTAATCATGTCTAATAAGTAACCATTGAGCATGGGAGCGCCGCCGGCCGCATCAATGCCACCAGCTATTTGCTATTGCCTGAACTAAAATTGATGGTTTCGTTATTCTGACAACTTTTTTTTTGAGTGGCTTACTCGCAGGTCTACCTTTAGTAGGTTGTGAACTGCTCAACCGATTCTGTGGACGCTTATGAATTTAAGGCCTCCAGCCAGGGCCAAACTAAGCGACTGCACGCCGATGGCACCCCCTGTGAGGTACGGACCATCGGCTTAGGGCGTTGCTGGGGGGGGGGTGTCTGCAAGGGACAGGCTGGATCTGATCGGATTATGAGCTAATTTAAAACTAAAGCCGCGGGCTGGGTCTTGCATGAGTGGGGGGGGGGAGAGGGAAAACATCAAAAAAATAGACGCGCTGACACCTTTTTTATAATTATATTTAATTCCAGTTATTCTGCGTGAACCCGCCAACGGTGAACAAGGCAGTGACGGTTGTATGTGACTGGGCAGCGCCTCCTCAAGTCCAGTTCACCTTGGGTGATGAGTACATGCATGTGGTGCGTCAGGACCCCACCGGTCGCTACCTTGGTAATGCTGTCATCAACACCTACCAATTATGCAATCATCAACTTCACAACACCACTACCAGATCCGAGCCAGACGTGAAAATCACCGCTGTGTAATGGAAACTTGATCAAAGTTGAATAAATAAACTTCTTCTATAACTTTTGTATATTTTTTTTGGGGCCGTAGGTACTTACCTCAAAAAAACAGAACCCTAGTTGTACGAATATTACATTGTATCTGTCTGTCAAAGCGTGAAGTTATCAAGTTGACACCAAATACATACGTACTACGGTTCTTTGGAGGGAACAGCCATAGCATGTAGCATAATGTTATCCACTCCGCTGTCCAGGCAGAATTTTCCAAATTGGGTAGCTATTTGGTTACTCACAAATAAATCAAAACCTAGAATCATGATATTTGGCATGAAGTAATATGTCACAAAAAAGTCAGAATATTGTCAATATTGATAATTTGTTTTTCACCTCACCCGCTCGGAAAGATTCTATTTCTCATTCAAAATCTGAGCGGAAAACTCTATTTTGTGCTCTAGAGCACAAAGTGTTGTTTAAAATTCGAATACGTCTTGTATTCAATTGTTTTCTACTTTTCTACACTGGCAGGCGAGCCGCCCCCACTACATTTCCTCGCTGTGTGAGGTGAAAAGTTTTGTGTTGCACTCGGCAGCAAAGTTTTTCTGCGTCTCGTACCTTTGAAAACTTCGCATCGCTCAGGATTCTATATTTGAACCGCTCGTTTCTCTCGCGGTTCAATCTTAGAATCCTTCGCTCGCTCAGTTTTCAATTCAAGTACTCGCGCCAAAAATCAACTTTGCAGCCTTGCATAACAAATAACTATTTCACCTCACACGCTCGGAAAGATTCTATTTCTCATTCAAAATCTGAGCACAAAACTCCATTTTGTGCTCTAGAGCACAAAGTATTGTTTAAAATTCGAACACGTCTTGTATTCAATTGTTTTCTTCACTGACAGGCGAGCCGCCCCCACTGCATTTCCTCGCTGTGTGAGGTGAAAAGTTGTGTGTTGCACTCGGCAGCAAAGTTTTTCTGCGTCTCGTACCTTTGAAAACTTCGCATCGCTCAGGATTCTATATTTGAACCGCTCGTTTCTCTCGCGGTTCAATCTTAGAATCCTTCGCTCGCTCAGTTTTCAATTCAAGTACTCGCGCCAAAAATCAACTTTGCAGCCTTGCATAACAAATAACTATTTCTTGTTTATCAACTACCTACAATCTCTTTCTTTTCATGCAGTCCAATACTCATTCGCCATATATTTTCTTCAAATTGAATGTTCTTAGGCCTATGACATTGTAAATAATGCTGTAACCTACGCAGTTTTTTTCTTCGGAGAATGAAAATACGGTGTCAATTTGTAGGAACTGCGTTGACTACAATCATGACGTTTTCGTCCTTAAACTTGAATAATAACTGCTCCATTTGTAACACTACTCGTCGAAACTGAAGGTTTGCTTCAAGGGTCGATGTTTAGTCCATTTTTGTTATCATTCATGAGAATTTTCACCTAGTCACAACACAATCAAGATAAAAGGTGCTTTATCTCATCTCTATTCCTAAGGTACCATTTGTTTTGATCAGCCTACATTGTCCCACAGCTGGGCAAAAGCCTCCCCCAAGGTACCATTAAAAACAGTGGGTATTTATAGGGTTTTACAAAAGAATAAAACCGAACCTTTGTAATATCACTTTGTCGCTGTTTTGCCCATGTCACAGAATAAATAATAGTAATCCTATGTGTTAGTTTCTGCCTATGCCTACCACCATGAGAAGGAGTGAGTTTTTTTTTTGTTTTTTCTTTTTGTAAAAATATAGGTGGGCTGTACATGTAATTTCCACTTTCCTCAAAATTATGAGTCTAATCTCTTCGACTACATACTGAAATTCTATTTACAGATAAATCATAATGATAGACCGTAAGCATTTAATTACAATTTCACATGGTCCGAAACAATTATTTCTAAACCACAGAAGTTGCATCAGTGTTGCACTCGCAGGAGACAATGTGCAGCATTGTAACTTATTACAGCCTAGCATTCATACTGTTTATTATTAGTAGTTGTAGTGGTAAAAATGCGACGTTCAACGATGAAATGATAATGGTTTATGAACATGGTGGGTTTTTATTTTAATTATGAGCTAGGGAGAGGACAAAGATACCCACGGCAACGGATGTTGTGGGACGATTTCCGGCCACCATAGGCACGGCGCTCATGCGGTCATGCGGACGGCGAGTACTTATTGGGCGACTCGCTGTCGGACCATATTCCATGCCCGGGTCTGTCAGCAATCAGACGGAACCAAACCCTGCCGGGGTCACGGGACTGTCTACACAGGTAACCGTGACCCTGAAACGTAAAGGGCTATTGAAGGAACATCGTAGATTTTAGTTTGTACGAGTCTGAATGATTCCGTCCCACCCTGAGCGGGAGGACCAACGACCAAGGTCGTATGGTCGTTGGGGAGGACTCTTAATTTGATGACTAAGTTTACTGCGATAAAAAAAGACTGCCCTCGAACGTCATTCAAGGATGTTTACAGTTTGATTTCATTTATAGGATTTCGTGTTAAAGATGAGGTACCATCATTCTCGTTGAGCGGTTATATTCCACCTTTCACGCCAATTTATACGCTTAATTTAACGGTAAGTTGGTTTGCCTATTTCACACCTTGGCTTTTTTGTCAATAATCAGCGATTTTTTTATTCTTATTCTATCTACGACAAACAACATAATCCTAGTAATTATTATAATGATTATTACAATAAATGCGAAAGTTTGGTAGGACGGATGAATGGATGTTGTTACTGTTTCACGCAAAAACTACTGAAAGGATTTAGATGATTAGCACATAGATCATCTTTTGTACCAGTCAGTACTTCCTGAGATTAGCACGTTCAAACAAACAAACTCTTCAGTTTTGATATTAGTACCTGTAGATAATTACGAACACTTTCACTGTAACATGGTGTTAAATAAAGAATAATTATAACTTGGTTATTTAACTTTATTAAGTTTTTTGATATTTTGAAGTAGAAATACGAACGACGAACCAAAGTTACCGACATAGCCCAACGAATTAGCAAGTTGAAATGGCAGTGGGCAGGCCGTAAGTATAGCACGCAGAACTGATGGCCGATGGGGCCGTAAGGTTCTCAAATCGAGACCACGCACCGGCAAGACCGTAGGACGTCCACCCACTAGGTGGGCAGGCGATCACACAGGATAACGCTGGATGCAGGCCACTTTCAACCGGTCCGAAGTCTAAAGGGGAGGCCTATGTTCAGCAGTAGCAGCAGCAGGACGTCTTATGATGATGAAATTGAAGTTTTTTTTTTTTAGCATCCACGAACCGATTTAGAAAAACGATTCACGTATCTCAGGGTGGAATACATCAGCCCCGTGTCCGAAGTGAGAATAGATTATGATCCAGCTCGATTGATGATGACTTTTCACATACCTTTTCCAATGGCAGCAATACGATACGGCATTGTTGGTTATTCCATCAAACCGAGAGGAATTTGGACATCATTTAGAAAATTCTTGAGACAAATCTTTAAACATGTTCATAAGTATGTTTACCTGTAGCTATTACTAATGTTTGTTAAAACTATGGAAGCAGCCTTACTTTGTCATCGATCGAGGTTTCATTTATTTTGTAAAACAAACTAGGTCAAGATAGGACATCTAAAAATAAATAAATGAGAAGTAAAAAAATGTTTTTATTTTTTGTTCTCTTTATTCATCTTTTTTTTTTTCCATATAATTTACATTTTTACATTATTTATATAAAACTAAAAAAAGAAAATTTAAAAATATATTATTATTAATTGATTGATAGGTACCTAATTACATTATTTTTTTTTGTTATTATTACGGCTACGGGCGGCGGCTACCGGCTTTTGTGATCTGAGGCCTTACCACGAGCTCTTAACGCGATCCAGTTTAGGCTGTGGGAAAGAGACAGAGCTAGATACAAGTCGTCTAGCGTCATCTCTTTCCCACAGCCTAAACTGGATCGCGACGACTTTTATAATAGTGCACTATTAAGAAAGTCGTGCTGATTACAAAAGCCCATCAGACCTGTCATATCTGAGTAACATAAGTTTACAATAATGTCGTCTGGAACAATCAGCAACAAGTCATCGTGGACTATATTAATTATATGCAACATCCTGACTTAATGGAAAATTAATCAAATTGTGTAGGTAAGACCTACTTAAGTATGTGCCGACTGTAGTGCCGTCAACCACTGAGAAGATCCCAATCTGGAGCCAATCATGGGTCTAGAATCAGCCGGGCTATTGGCTAACTTGATAGTCACTGACCAGCGGTTGTCAACTGAACTTGGATAGCTTGATACCTGTATGAGGCTAAGTGTTGAGGAGTGGAGTGCCTCAAGAGCGATAGAAAGTTGATTTAAGGAACATTTATGTAAGTACATTTATCAGTTTCATTGCAAATGCAAAAGCCAATACGAATTTTACCTTTTGACAGCTATTTGATGATCACCACACAGTCATGTCTATCATGATAGTGTATTTAATTACAAACTGAAGCACGTATTTCAGCTCTGCACGAAACATTGGAAATTAACCTCCGTTCCACACAAATAAAATTGGCCAAGTGCATGTTGGACCACGTAGTACAATGGAATAATAATATTCCACAACTATAGTAATAATTATAGTTATTTGATAAGCAAGGCTGCAAAGTTGATTTTTGGCGCGAGTACTTGAATTGAAAACTGAGCGAGCGAAGGATTCTAAGATTGAACCGCGAGATAAACGAGCGGTTCAAATATAGAATCCTGAGCGATGCGAAGTTTTCAAAGGTACGAGACGCAGAAAAACTTTGCTGCCGAGTGCAACACACAACTTTTCACCTCACACAGCGAGGAAATGTAGTGGGGGCGGTGGCGCGCCTGCCAGTGTAGAAAACAATTGAATAAAGCGTGTTCGAATTTTGAACAACACTTTGTGCTCTAGAGCAGTGTTTCCCAACCTGTGGTCCGCGGACCCCTGGGGGTCCGCCAGTATATGTATGGGGGTCCGCGGTATCATCTCTGGCCCATACATAAATGCTAATGTCTCGTAATCGCTACGATTAGTTAGCACGGGTGAGCGAGACTGAACGAATGATGTGAGTGAGTGAAATAATAATCGGATTACAAGTCGAATCTGATTTGAGATTACAATTAAATTATTATTTTACTAGCTGTGCCCGCGACTTCGTTCGCGTGGATGTCGGAACTTAACAATGTATTTTTAAGTGCGAAGCGCTGTTGGAGGATACCGAATACAAATCATTTTCTTTATGTTTTTTTTAGCGTCATAAAATTAGTCTTCTCACCCAGGGCAGGGCAAGAGGGACTCTCAGACTTGTATTAACTAAAATCCACGGCGTCCTTCAATAACCCTTTACGTTCCGGGGTCACGGTAGCTCGTAAGTCCTACGACCCCAGCTGGCTTTGGCTCTTTGAGGCGCGCGTGGAACACAACATTGACGTCGACCCGGGCATGGTCCATGATCGGACAGCGAGTCGCCCATTACTCGTCGCCCGAATGCCCACGCCTGTTGGCCAGAGATCGTCCTGTGACGTCCGTCACCGTGGGCGTCTACCACGGCGGCTGGGTGTGGGTCGTGAGGTGGACGCTGTCCTCTTCCTCACGCGTCCCGCGTCCTCCTTCGCTGGCATGACTGTTTCGCAGGAGGAGGCGACCGGTTTCCACTCTATTTCACGTCAACCAATGCCGAGCGCGAGAGGTCGCCGCCTATCACCGTTGTGAGAACATGTGCGATGCTCTGCCCAAGCGGGGTAATTTTGCAACGTATGCTCTACCGTGTCCTCTAGACGATCCTTGTAGTGGTGACACCCACGCGTTTCTTCCTTCCCCATCCGACATAGGTACCTCCCACAACTTCCGTGTCCAGTGAGGATCATCAGTCAGGACGCCGTGACACCTTCCAGCCATTCCTCAAAGAGAGGTCTAACCGCCGCGATTGAGGCGTGTCCGAACCTCGGTTTCAATAGTCGCTCCCTCCGCAGCCGCCCGCATGCCGCATGCGCATGAGATCGTCTTGCGACGTCCGTTGCCATGGGCGTCTCCCGCGGTGGCTGCGTCGTGAGGTGGACGCTGTCCTCTCCCTCACGCGTTCCATCTCCTCCTTTGATAGCATTAGTGCTTCGCAGAAGGAGGCGACCGCTTCCCATTCCGTCTCGCCCCGCAGCATGGCCTCGACCAGTGCCTATCGCCGCTGTGAGGACACGGCGGTGCTCTGCCCAAGCGGGGCAGTCCTGCACCGTATGTTCTACCGTGTCCTCCGGGCGATCCTCGCAGTGGTGACACCCAGGCGTTTCTTCCTTCCCCATTCGATACAGGATCCATAGCGCCCCCTGAGATGGCGCCGGAGCTCTTCCCGCCGCGCCTCGACTTGTCTATGCAGCGGGGATTGGCTAGTGCTTCTTTATAAATACATGCCGTCGGACGGCAAGCCACCCATTACTCCCCGTCTGTAAGCGGCTGGAATATGACCCACTATTTCCGACGCCCTAGGCGCCTTCAGCGGTGGCTCGGGTGAGAGGTAGAGGGTGCAATTTCCCTCACGCGCAATAATTATGATAATATGCTCAGTATTGCCCAGACAGTAATAATTTTGTTGTGACATTATTTTGAAACTATGATATCTCCTAAGATATTCATTGAAATCAAACGATGCCAAGGGCAATTTTGTTCAAAATTAAATGCTTGTGATGATTAACGTATTTATTTTGATAAGGATTAATATCATATTAATGAAAATACCTTTGCAAATAATGCATTACTTTAAAACAAATTTGATTTCCATAAAAAAAGGTTATAGTGACTTAATCTTAAAAGATAGATATATGCTCTCGCGGACTTTATTTTAGAACTTTTTATGAGGAATAATTCCGTAGTACATAATTTTTGCGTATCTTTAACCGTTTACGCAGCGCACGCAACGAAAGCTCTCGAAAAGGAATACATTTTCCCGATTTTGAAACATTTCTCTTTGCTGCTCCGCTCCTTTTGGTGATAGCGTGATGTTATATAGCCTATAGCCTTTCTCGATAAATGGACTATCCAACACAAAAAGAATTTTTCAATTCCAACCAATCGTTCCTGAGATTAGCGCGTTCAAACAAACAAACAAACAAACAACCGAACAAACTCTTCAGCTTTATAATATTAGTATAGATTAAGGGGGTCCGTGAAAACTGTGCTTGATTTCCTAGGGGCCCGTGGCCGAAAAAGGTTGGGAAACGCTGCTCTAGAGCACAAAAAGGAGTTTAGTGCTCAGATTTTGAATGAGAAATAGAATCTTTCCGAGCGCGTGAGGTGAAATGGTTATTTGTTATGCAAGGCTGCAAAGTTGATTTTTGGTGCGAGTACTTGGATTCTAAGATTGAACTGCGAGAGAAACGAGCGGTTCCACTGTTGTAAGTATAACAAATAACTATTGCACCTGTACCTTCATGTAGTTAAATGGAAACGCATTTTACCTACTTTATTAAAGCAGCTTTGCAATTTCACGTGATCTAAATCAATTAATTCTCAATCACAGAAAGTAATAAGTACAGTCTAGTACTGTCGTACCAGTGACAATGTACGGCATTGGATTATTACTGCTGATTTTTAATGGATATTGTGGTGGATATACTCATATTTCTGATAAAAAAAAAGATGAAGATACTTTACAAAGATTTACACGTTCCTTTGAATATGGTGGGTTTGTGATTTGTACAAAAGTTTCTGTATATAAACAAGTATTTTCAACTACTTACATACCTGCAGGTCATACATGATACATGATTGTATCGAATTCGCGACACGCAACGCCAACCGCTTAGCCACTGTGCCAGTCATTGATTATTATTTATTTGTTTGTCAGTTTCGTCAATTTAATCGTTTAATTTATTCATATACATAGTTGGTTCTAGATACATATCCATGTGGTTATATGAATATTTTTTTAGAGAATATTTATGTATACAGGGCGCCCACGGCTATGCCACATGGAGTGAAAGTACCTTGAATATTGTAGATGGAACATTTTACTGAAAGAAGTCATTATTCTAATTTATTAATAGATTTTTAAATAATTACTTGTTTGATTGAAACGGGAGTCCAACACGCTCACGAGAAAAAAAATATTACTTGCAGCTTTAGCATACCGATCGAAAGGCTTCATCATAAAATTGTTTTTTGCTAAAATGAAATTTAACATTTTTAATACAAAATTAATCAATAAGTACTTATGATAATGTCGATTTTTGTCCTTACGCATTATGCGCCAATGTCAGTTTACCATTTTCCTGAACTTTAACATCAAATGTTAAAATTCATGGTCTTCCTTATTTCTCAAAACCACCTATGTTAGTTAGCAAAAAATAATCCTTAGGGTGAAGCCTTTTATCATTACCGTAATTTATTTGATCGGTATTATAAAATTACAAGTTAATTTTTTGGTCATGTAGCAGATTCGACTCCCGGTTCAAACATGTAATTATTATAAAATCTATGAATGCAGTTTAAATTGTTCATGCAGTAAAATGTTCCATCTACACTATTCAAGGTACTTTCCCTCCATGTGGCATAGCCGTGCACGCCCTGTATACAGGGTGAATTTTTCAACAGGGCGTGGCATGGCCATATCCGAAACGGCAAACTGTATACAGCATAGATATAATAAAGAAGAGTCACGAACAAAAGTATGGTATCACTAACTCCTACTCCGCTCTATTTTGAGTACCTAAGTACTTAATAAATAGTTAAAAATATTAAAACCGGCCAAGTGCGTGTCGGGCCACGCACAGTGTAGGGTTCCGTAGTTGCCCATCAAAATACTTATGCGAACGAACTAAACTGATTCGCTGAATTTAATTTTAAAAAGAAGAATTTTCAAAATCGGTCCAGGCGTCTTTAAGAAATCGGGGAAAATACATTTAAAATAAAGATTACGACGAATTGAGAACCTCCTCCTTTTTTTGAATTTAGTTAAAAATAGTTGACACTAAAAACCTACCTATCCCCAAAACATACCCACCTATTATAGCCAATATAGCTGTAAAAATAAAGTTGAAAAACTTACATTTGCAGTTAAAGTACATGTTCTCCGATACATTTTGTTTAGGAAAATATGTTATCCAAGTACGTTTTATAAGTTGGTCGACTATTACTCGTAAACTTGTAAAGCCTACTTAGTCATGATAATTTTTTTTTAAACTTCATTATATATGCTACTATTATGATTTTTTTCACACCCTCAAACATAACCGTTTAGCTGGTAGAGGGGGGGGTCACTCGAGTCGAGCAAAAATTTGCACTTTAAAGCTTAATATTTCACAAACGAATCTTTTTATCAAAAAATTGTTAATGTAAACTATCAATATTTTTTAAAGACCTATTTAATGATACCCCACACTAAGGGGTACGCGAGAAAAAAAAAATATCCCCACTTTACGTGTACAGGAGGTACCCTAAAAAAAAATATTTTACGAGATTTTATTTTACCACTTTTTCGGCACAACAAATCCGTATATTTACACCAAATTACAGCTTTCTAGTACTGGGCGTCTCTGAGCTAAGCTGCGGACAGACGGACGGACGGACGGACGGACGGACGGACGGACATGGCGAAACTATAAGGGTTCCTTGTTGACTACGGAACCCTAAAAATGGTACCAATTTTAAAGGTTCAACTTGTAACTTTAAATTGATACAAAATTCATTGAAATCTCGTTATGTTCAAGTTTCAACGGGATAGCTCTTATACTTTCAAAGAAAAGTGGCTGTGACATACGGACGGACAGACAGACATGACGAATCTATAAGGGTTCCGTTTTTTTTAAGGAGTTATCCCGGGATAATTTCAAGTAAGTGATTTCTGCATACTTTTGTTTGGTCGCGAGTGGTGGTTTTAATTCTGCAATAATCCAGGCTTGGTTGCACGAGACTGGATGATCATTGTCTACGGTAAGCCGATACAATATCTGAGCAGCACTACAAGAAAAATGGCGAATGCTGAGTAGCTTATGAGACAACTGTCAAAATGCTTCACTCTTATCTGATCTCAGCATGTTTTCAGCCGATAATTTAGTCAGCTTAGGCTGAATGCTGTTCAGCATTTTCGATTTCTGTTCAGATTTTGTATCGGCTAACCGTGCCCATTGTCTCGCGAAATCATGGGTTTCCAATAAGTAACGCCTGGTGGCCTACCATGACGTCAGTAGTTCAGCTGTGTGAACGACGCCATCTCGACTCTAGATGACTTGTATAGCTCCGTCGCTTTCCCTCAGCGGAACTACTCACGCTTTAACACAATATCATGGTAGGCCACCTGATTTTTTTTCTTGGCTTTTTATGTTTTTCTAAAGGTGAACATATTGAAGGCGAGGTAGAATCTGTCAAAGTTTTTGGAGAAATTGAACGTGATCAAAGTATTTACACGCGAAATGTAACAGTAAGTAAGCGTTTTATTTTTCGATATGATTATACAGGGGAAATAGGAATGCATTTTATTTTTATTGCATGTTATCATAACGCTCGTACGAATGGTTGGTTGCTAGAGAGGAGTCAGGTGTCAAGATAACCAGATACCTACTGCTACTGCACTGTCAGAAAATACAACGTTGGAAAATAATACAGACTACTTACCAAGATAAAATACTAATTACAAATGTGGGAAAATAATACAGACTACTTACCAAGATAAAATACTAATTCTACTCAATGTTTATTTTTTAGCCCGGTCGACCAGATGTGGAAAAGCGAATCACTTATCTCGCTGTGCACTATATAAGCTTCGTGTCACCTGTGGAAATATACTTTAATGATACCACGAACATTTTGTCGTTCTATATCAAATATCCACATATGCCAATACTGTATGGTGTTATCGGTTTCTCTAACAAAGTTAAACGTTCTCGCACCAGATTACGTGTGGACTTCATGGCGAAAATCGTACAGAAACCCAAAAGAAATAGGATTTAAGGAAGGAGGCATACATAACACCAACCCGTTGGTTCGGTACCCACTATCTAGTTTCACGAAATATTCGGGAAGTCTAGCAATATCCTATCTTTGAATAAAAAAAAATATCATTATGGTAATTTAATATAAAAACTTTATTTTCACTATTGCCGACCAACAAGAGTTAAGTCGTCAATTGTAAAAAAAAATCAAAATAATAAAGTGAATTTTCAATTTTTGAAGGTCAAAAATATTTCAAGATTATTAACACTTTTTGCGTAAACATTATCGATACATAGTAAATACTATTATTATTTAAGTTTATGGTGCGTTAGTCGTGCGTGCGCATGTTGATGTCGTCGTGTCGCTCACGCTCTGTCTCGCGGTGATCGCCGGACACGCGCGCGCCGGCCGACGTGCCGGCCTCGTCGTGCTCGCGCTTGCCGGGCGAGTGCGGCGCCGAGGGAGCCGACTGCACCAACCGCCCCATCAGACTCGCGCTCTTATCCTTGCGGGGCCGGGTCCACTCGTGCGAAAGCACCCGGTCTAGCGTGAGGCGCAGTGTGATGTCAGGTTCCAGAATATGCCGCACGATCGATTTGGCCGCCGCCGATACTGTATCACGGATCCTGGATCTAAAAACCCAGTTGCGCGACATTTGGTCCTTCAGTAACTTGCGCAAGTTAGAATCATCGAACGGCATGGAAGCGTTCAGCATTATGAAGAGGATAATTCCGAGAGACCACACATCAGCTAGCTTGGGATTGTAGGGCGTACCGCTCACCACCTCAGGGGCGGCGTACGCAGCGGACCCACAATACGTCTGGCTGAGTACACGTCGATTTTCGCCGTCCGTGCAGAATCTAGCGAATCCAAAATCCGCCAACTTCACATTGAAACGTCTTGATAGCAAAATATTCTCACATTTCAAATCGCGGTGTGCTATATTTTTGCTGTGAAGGTATTGCAGACCGCTAGCCATTTGTCTAAACCAGAGCTTAGCCTGGTTTTCCGGCACAACTCCATTCCGTTTTATGAAATCCAACAGATCGCCGTTGTCAGCATAACGCATAAAGATAAACACTCTCGGTCCACGTTGTAAAATACTGTGCACTTGAATGATATGGGGATTCTCGATCTTTGTTAGTATATCAAGTTCACGAGGAAAAAACTTTTCTAAAAAATCCCGAGGTGCTTTTTCTTTATCGAAGATCTTGCACGCAAGGTGCATCCGCTTCGGGCTGGCCGCATCGCAATACTCAGCCAGGTGGACGGTGGCATAAGATCCTTGCCCGATTTTCTTGCCGATGAGATAGCCTCGTTGTTCCAAGGCATTCACCTCGGAGCTTCGAGGACTGAGGCGCTCAGCCATTGAGCTCTATCGACTTTATCCTAACCCGTTTAGGATACATTGGACATCTCACTACTCACGTATGTCCAAGGTTTCAGTGATCCTCCTGTCAAAGTGTTAGCTTTTCGATTGATAATATCTTTCAACACAACTCTCATGGAAGAGAGTAAATCAATAAAATAATAATAAATCGTCAATAGCACGCACAAAATTTTGTTAAAATATTACGACATCACAAAGAATTTGGATATAAAAAACGCTTTCACTAGTAAGAAATCTTCCAAAAAGACGTATTTGCTACATTTATGTCATTTTTTTCCTTTGTTTCTAAAATTAAAACTATAATTTTTCAGAAAAGCCAACATTAATACTTTACAAAAAGATTTTATTGAATGAATAAATGTCACCAATCAAAGTTTGCTGTTTGAAAGCATATTGTTTTCTTGTCGAATTTATTAATAGGTACCAAAAAAGTATGCTTTGTGCTTACAAATATTACACTTATAAGGTTTAAGGATGCTATTGCTATTACAGTTACAGACATATAGCTTTTACTGTTGAGATAGCAATTAATACAGGTGTTGGTAATTTTATTAAGTAGGTGCATTCTTTCAAATGGGTGACACTGAACCTAATCTAAAATACAACAATTTTAGTCCATGTATGTAACATGCGGTCTAAAATAAGTCGTTTTGAAGTAATCAAACTTAACTTATGTTAACTTAAGTTTTTCAACAATATTCCACCTCTCCCCATAAACTACTTTTTTTGAGAATTTATGATTTTCAAGACAATAATTAAAATTATAGCTTTCTGAAGACATCATTACTAGTACACCGTAGTAAATTAGTTCCTCCTATCAGGCTGAATATGAACAGTCAAGTCTTCTCTTTATCTTACTCACACATCATTTGCGCCACGGTGTCCTCACCTTCTACTTGACACAGGTCCTCACTGGACACAGAAGTATCGCGGTTCCTGTGTCTGATAGGGAAGGAAGAAACGCCTGGGTGTCAAAACTGCGAGGACCGCCCGGAGGACACGGTGGAGTCGCGTACTGCATTGGTCGAGGACATGCTGCGGAGCGAGACGGAATGGGAAGCGGTCGCCTCCTTCTGCGAAGCAATCATAGCGAAGGAAGAGGTGGGTGCCGTGAGTGAAACAACAGCCCCCACCTCAAAATTTAGCCGCCGCGGTAGACGCCCACGCCGTGGATGTCGTGAGGCGACTTCCAGCTACCGTAGGCGCGGGCATGCGGACGGGGAGTAATGAGTAACTCGCCGTCGCGTCACTGAGCCCACAAACTTTTGACTGCGCCTTCCCTAGCCAACTGGTAGATAAAATTGGCCCCTCTTTAAATAAAGTACAGCTTGGCCAGAACGGATTGAAACGGAACTAATCTTTTTGTTACTGGCAACGTTTTAAAATCTTTGATATTTGATGTAAACAAAGACCGCAGGTTTGTTAGATTAATTATTGTGCCATAAACTAACGTTATAAGTTTAAAAAATAAAATAAAATCATTCAAAGTGCTGGTAGCGAGAGCACAGTGGCGACTTCCGGTTTTCTACTGTTTTTTGCCAAGCTGTAAAACTATTATTTACAGCTTGGCCAGAACGGATTGAAACGGAACTAAAATTTTTATTTCTGACAGCGTTTTAAAATCTTTGATATTTATTTATTTATTTATTTATTAACAAAGGGACACCAACAGCTTCTGTATATAAATTAATAAATAGTTTACTTATGTAAGAGTACAAGGCTTATACAGTCGCCAATAATAGGTGAACCAACATTCACAAACATAGGTGGTAACTTAAGCTAAAATCTAAATTAAAGTACTAAATAATGAGTGAAAATAAACTATAAATTTAAAACATAGAGTAAAACAAACGAGGTCAAAATTACATATCAAGGTACAAACAAACACATTCATTAACTAATCCTTTGGAGCTTTATGATTTAAAATATGGGTTTTAAAGATATTTGTAGAATTGTGGTAAATGTCAACGTCTGGATTTGATTTTACAAAAGAATTCATCTCTTTGCTGAGTCTATTGAGAGGTGAGTATTCTCCTATATTTGTGTTGAAAGTCTTAGTATGGAATAAATGAGTCACGGGATATCTGGGTATTCTATATTGGGGACTTTTATTCCAATTTGTTCAATTAAATTGATACAGTCTAATTTATTATTAACTAATTTGAAAAGAAACATGAGATCTTGTATTAGTCGACGGTCGCGCAGAGTTATCATTTTGTAGCATTGAATACGTTGCTCGTATGGGCACCGAGAAGATATACCACCGAAGGTATATGATAGGTGTTTTGTGAAGGCCCTCTGGATGTTTTCTATTCTTTGTGAGTGTACTGCGTAGTGCGGGTTCCACACTACGTTAGCAAATTCAAGGTGGCTCCGAACTAAGGCATTATATAAAACAATTTTTGTTCTTATCAGCTTAAATCCTTTAGTGCTTCTCTTAAGAAATCCTAATAGCCGTGCCGATTTCGTAACGATGTTATTAATATGGCTGATGAAGTTGACTTTACTGTCCATTGTAATGCCAAGATCGCGAACCTCATTTACAGTTTCCAATACAGCTCCGTTTATATTATATGAGACAGTACAGGATTGTTTTTTCCTTGTAAATCGGATATGATTACATTTATGTACATTCATTATCATGTGATTCAGGTTGCACCAGTGTTCTATTCTATCCAAATCCTCCTGAATTAGAGTCGTATCTTCAATTGAAGTTATTATTTTATAAATTTTGAGATCGTCAGCAAACATTAGGTATTTACAATGATGGATTTGAGTAGTTATGTCATTAATGAATAATAAAAACAAAATCGGTGCAAGGTGAGAACCTTGAGGAACTCCTGAGTCGGCATAATATGGATAGGATTCGTAACCATTTACAACAAGAGTTTGTGATCTGTGAAATAAATAAGATTTAAACCAGTTCAGGAGTGAGCCATGTATGCCATTAAACTCTAACTTGGACAATAAAAGAGAATGGTCGACTTTGTCAAATGCACTGCTGAAGTCTGTGTAAATGGTATCCACTTCTAGTCTTCTGTCAAGAGCTAGAGTTACATCTGTTACAAATTCGACGAGGTTTGTTTCTACGCTGCGTCCAGTGACAAAGCCATGCTGACTTGGTGAAATTCTGTTAATGTGGCGAGTAATTATTGGACAAACAAGAGACTCGAATATCTTAGAAAAACATGACAATATTGAAATAGGGCGGTAGTTTTGAACAAAAGCAGGATCACCTTTTTTAAAAACCGGGATAATTCTTGCGTTTTTCCATACATCAGGAAATATTCCTTCAGCAAGAGAAGAATTAAAAATAATTTGCAACGGTAGGGTGAGTTCATGGTGGCAGCGTTTTATAAACAAGGGTGGTATACAATCAGGTCCAGCACCTTTGGAAGTATCTATAAGTTTGAGCTTGTTGAAAATTTGTATTTCTGTTAACTTGATTGTGTGTAAGGTAGAGTTAATACCAGAAGATCCATTGGTAGTGTTATAAGTAGTGGCTGGATTTTTATTAAAAACAGAGACAAAGTGATCAGCAAAGAGGTTAGCAATTTCTGGACCACTGCTAGCTACCTTATCATTCATAGACATGTCAGAAGGTATGGAAGATTCACCACGACGTTTATCTTTAACGAAACGCCAGAAAGCTTTAGGGTTTTTGGGGATGTCGTTTTCGATTTTGAATTTGTATTTATTATAACAATGATTTAATAAAGTATGACAACGACTTCGAAGTAACTCAAAAGTGAGTTTATCTCGGGGATTATTGTATTTGCGATATTTTTGCCTAAATTTCTCTTTTTCAGACAGGGTTCTAATAAGTGAGTCCGAATACCAAGGGGGATACTTGGATTTTTTTCTTACATATTTGGGTACAAATTTGTCAATAGCCATCTGCAGTATACCATAGAAGGCGTTAACCCTTTCATTTGCGTCCACACATTCATAAAAGGCATCATGCCAATTTGTATTTTTAAGATAGGTTTTGATTTGGATATAATCTGCTTTGAAAAAGTTGTAACCAGAACGATATTTTGTTTTCAACTGTTTTAGGTTTGAAAGCGGAATAGAGATAAGGATATTCGGATGGAGGGAGTCTAATTTGCTGAGCAGGTCGTTCGGTTTAGTAACTCTTATATCTGATATGTTACTTAATACTAAATCTAAGATTCTGCAGTCAGTATTTAGAATAGAGTTAAATTGATGGAGTACATTGACTGACAAAAAGTCTACGAATGTGAAGCCCAGTGTATTTTCATAATTTGATGGCGATAGATGTAGATCGTCATTATTCATGTTCCAGTCAATAAAGCCCAAGTTAAAATCCCCAAGAATCACAACATCATCGACAAAATTTAGCACGTTGTTAACATTATCTAAAAAGCATTGTAAATAGTCTAGTTTGACAGGTGGTGGTATATAGATGACACATATGGCTATTTTCTTAATATTATTGTTAACATTTAACTCAACAGACAACCATAAATCTTCAAAACCACTTTCCCAGTTTTTCATTCTTACAGATTTAATTTTATTACTAACTGCGACCATAACCCCACCACCATCTTTTTTGGATGCTTTGGAACTCGATCTATCTCTACGATAAACCACATATCGAGGGTCAATGAACTCTCCTTTAGTTACGTTAGGGTTTAACCAAGTTTCAGTAAATGCTATGACATCATAGTTAGTCAGCAAAATGTTTTTGTAAATATCATCAGTTTTAGTCCGCATTCCACGAACATTTTGATAGTAAATATCAAGCATTATGAAAATAAATAGCGCTAAGATATTTGATGTAAACAAAGACCGCAGGTTTGTTAGATTTATTATTGTGCCATAAAACTAACGTAATAAGTGAAAAAAATGAAATAAAATCATTCAAAGTGCTGGTAGCGCGAAGACAGTGGCGACTTCCGGTTTTCTACATTTTTATGCCAAGCTGTACTATGGTCAATTTTAGACAGCTCTTGCTCAGTCCATCCCATAGGTCTATGTGGAATCAAACTGTCATGTGTCATTTCTCATGTCATTTCAATGTCATCTGTCAGATTAGAATTTCTGTCATTGTTGATTTATTTTTTGTGAACTGAGGAAAACAAAAGTAGGCGTTTTGTGTTGATAAAGTCATTAATTATATATAATACTTTATATAATTGAAGAATAATTAGCCTGTACAACTTTTATTATTTTATCACAACGCTGCCAAGATGATGAACCAATATATAAAAGAGTTAGAACAAGTAAGTACTATTCTGAATTTATTGTTTCTTTTACGTGATAGATTTTCATTAATAAATTAGTATTTAACTTCTTAAAAAATATATCTTGTAAATGTTGTAAATTTTCTAGGATCCCTTCGATCCTGATGAATTTGTGGAAAGAATGGTGAGAAGGTGCATGCAGGAGTCTCGTTTGAAGGATGATCAATTTGATCCTGAAATGATTCATGACATTTTTACACAAGCCATACAGGATCTGAAGGTTTGTACTTAGTTAGGCATGATTGATTTTGTTTAACTGTCATTGTTAAAGTTCTAAGAAACAAATAGCTTCACAAATATAATTTCAGATAAAATAAGTTCACTTTTGGAATAGCCTTATAATAAGTACTAGTTGTTCCCTGCGGTTTCACCCGCTGCTCGTCTCTTTTTGGTCGTAGCATGATATCATATAATGTTCCTCTATAAATGGACTAACCAACACAAAAATAAATTTTCAATTTGAATCTATAGTTCCTGAAATGATCACATTACTTATAATACATTATTTTAAAAGAAAGATTGACTGTACAGTCACGAGCAATAGTATGTATACACTAAGCAGTATTCAAAAGCGATTTTCTGCTATCATATTGATTAAACTTTTGCTTTTTCATTAGACTTCTATTTTGGAAGCCATACTATTACGAAATAGGTCTTATTTCAAAGTGGAAACTAGTATTTTATGAGTAAATTGCGTTTGAATTTTGTTAAGTGTTTACATGTTATTGCGCGTGACTGTACTTAAAGTAAAAATTATTCATTATGTTTAATGAAAAGCTTGATAGCTTATCATCATAATAAACCTGTGTCGTTCCATTGCAGGGCAAAGGCCTGCCTTCCCTCTTTCCACTTTTCGCAATCTAGTGTTTGGTTTTGTAAAATATTTCTTGTTATTTCACTATAGGTAGGGTAAAGGTAATATTTGTTGAGTAAATTGATTTAATTCAAGCATCAAGCTTATTAACTAGATTAAAATGTAATTTTGTAAACTCTCTCAGGTTCTACAAGAGAGACAGGAAAGGAAGTGTGCTAGACTGGAACAATCTGTTCAGGAAGAGGAAAAACTGTATGGTGCTAAACTGGCTGAAATTATGGACCAACATACAGTAAGTAAAATAAAAAAAAGATTTAATTTTTTTCATCTGCAGAATCAACGACGAAAACTAGTGATCATATTCAAAACATGAGGAGGCATTGTTTCTTCTTTAAAAGTCTGTTTGGAAAACCCATTGAGTAACGCTTCTTAGGCCACTACCCTAAGTGATCTAACAAAACCAAGGTCACTAAAATATTTCGTTTCTGTTTTCCAGCATTGTGTAGGTGTATTCAGCGCTTTAGATGAGCGCATGTCACGTTGCGGTGGACGTGCCCTGGACGTGGGCGAGAAGCTGGGAGCTGCGCGTGCGCCACGAGCGAGAGCGGCGGCCGCAAGGGACTTACTCTCACATCTGTCACACTTCTTGAGCCCTGGACCTGTGCTCATTGATCTGTTCAATGATGCTAGCAAGGTTTGTTGATTTTATTACCTACTTGAATACTTAATATTCCTTTTATTTATTTCTTAAAATGGTGAAGGAAAACATCGTGAAGAAACGGACAGTACATGATGATGACATCTACCAACTTGCACTGGGCCCGCGTGGTGGCCCACTCCCTCTCACAGAGGGGAGGCCTGTGTCCCAGCAATGGGAAAATTATAGGCTGATTATGAATATTCCTTTTCAATCATCATCAGCCTATAAATATTCCCACTGCTGGGACACAGGCCTCCTCTCTGTGAGAGGGGGTGGGCCATAATCCACCACGCGGGCCCAGTGCGGATTGGTGGATGTCACATGTCCTCGAATTTTTGGTTCTAGGACATGCCGGTTTCCTCACGATGTTTTCCTTCACCGTTTTGAGAGCAGTGGTGATGAAATAAATTACACAAAGTAATGCGCCTGCCTGGATTCGAATCCACGACCTACAACTCGTAAGTCGGGGCCGATACCACTGGGCCACCACTGCTCCTTTTCAATAATTACTAATAATAATTAATTTAATCGAAGGTTTTCCTCTTGCGGGCAGCGAGTAAAGGGCAACTCGCTGCCCGACCAAGGACCATGCCCGGGTCGACGGCGCGTTGTGTCCCACGCGCGCCTCAAAGAGCGTCAGCATAATGACGGGGCCCCCCTCTCAGAGGGCCAAAGCCTGCCGGGGTCGCGGGATTATTTCCTCACCGTAACCCCGGAACGAAACAGGCTATGAAGGACACCGTGGATTTTAGTCAGTAAAAGTCTGACAGTCCCTCCCGCCCTGCCCGGGGCCGGAGGACTCATTTGATGATTTTACCACGCTAAAAAAAAAAAAAAAAAAAAAAAGGTTTTCCTCTTAGATAAGTTTAATATTTTAAAAAAAACTTAGTATTAAAAAGTATCCCAAATTCACAGTTGAATGAAGCAGCAGATGTCATACAAAAGCTCCATACGATAGCTCAAGAGTTGCCGCCTGACAAATTCGAGGTTGCCAAGAAGAAAATTGAAGCCAAATATGACGAGATTGAAAGGAACCTCATTGAGGAGTTTGTAAAGGCCCAGAACCAGGGCAATTTGGCCAAGATGAAGGATATAGCGAACATTATGACCAATTTCAAGGGATACTCGCAGTGTGTTGATGCTTTTATTGAGACCAGTCAAATGGTAAGTAAATGAGAATCTAAACATAATCTTTGATACTCTGAACAAAGAATTAAAAATATTAGATTTCCTGAAAATTAATCTATCTCAAACTAAAATTTTCGTAAACCTTCTTTCTTTGTTTTAAAGCTGAAAAAAAACTATTAAGGGGGATGCTCCAACTAGCTTTTTACGTTTTTTGCAATTTGCAGGCCAGTGACATGTTGTAGCTTTATAAATATATGAGTTGCGGTAATAACAAGTATAATTTTAAATATAAAAAATATCAAAAAACTCGCTCCATCAGCTCTCACATAGAAAAGGTGCATCATGTTAAAATCTCCGAAATCTAACTACGATGCACCTTTTCTATGTGAGAGCTGATGGAGCGAATTTTTTGATAATTTTTATATTTAAAATTATACTTGTTATTACCGCAACACATATACCTATTTATAAAGTTACAACATGTCACTGGCGTGCAAATTGCAAAAAACGTAAAAAAAATTGAATTTCGCGGGCTACATCGAAGCAATCACCTTAAGTGTAGACATAATATAATAGCATTAGCCGGGCTCTTTGACTTTTGGGCCCAGATTTGTATAAAAAGTAAATAAACTCCTACAAAATGTTTTTATTAAATAACTTTCAGAACACATTACTCGGCAAGGACATATTCTCAGCAGTCCTACCACTCTGCAAGAAGAACTACACGATCATCAGCAACGTGTTCCCGAACCCTGACCAGGTGATGTCCAAGTTTGTACTGAACATCTTTCTCCTGAAGCTCCAGAAGTACATACAAACAAAGCTGGCCGATAAGAACGATGTCGAGAAGTACTTGAAGAATTTGTATGAAATGTATACTAGGTATGTTGGTTTTTAATTGATCTAATAATGTAACAAAGGTTTTGTAATAATTTTGGTGATTAAAAAGAGTGTCCATGGAGTTTCTTGCCCATTCTTCTCCATAGAGATCTACGCATTGGAATGCCCACCTACGCTACGGTACTTTCACAGTTATTGTCTTGTGACTAGCACTGTAGCACCATAACTATTTTGGCTTTGTTGAAATAAATGTTTTGATTTGATCGTGATTTGTCTTTTACAAGCCTAAAACATTGTTTGCAAAATGAAAGAGGCTGTTGTATATCGTAAAATGATTGCCGCGACGAACGAATAAGAGTGAGGTCACACGATGCGTTAACTGTGCGCCGTGCGGTGCGGCACCGCAAAGATTTGGATTGACAAGCCACAGACATTTCTATGTAAGACGACGCAGCGTCGCAACTCAGGTACCGCACGTATCTTGTACCCATGTCCTCACATGTTATGATAACATTAAAATGAAGATTATTACTCCATGACAAAAATAATGATGGCATCCGAACTGATTTATGAATACAATCAAAATTTATTTTCTTAATTTTCTAAACGTAATAAAACTAGTTTAAATTCTGCCATCGACTTTTGACCCCCGACCCACCGCATTGTATCCATTGCCAACCCGCGCTGATTCTATTTCCGACTTGCTAGATAAAAATTGTGATAGCTTTGCTAATATGCATGTTATAAATATAGTTTATTTCCTAATAGCACTCAGGAGTCATATTGCTTCCTATACTAGCTAGCAAAGTATAGAATCGCTTACTCTGATTCCGCGCGATCTTGAGTAACAAACTAAACAACTAGTAAGAGCCTATGCACACCACGTTTTTTAAACGCGCCGTTGACGCGCGTTTGCATCGATAAAGACGTGATACGCACGCAAGTCGGACGCAGCCTGTAGACCTATGTTTGCACATCTGTATATATACAAACGACAACAAACTGCTCTGTTTGATAAAAACGCGCCGCCTACGCGATAAAGACGCGCCGGTGCCGCGCGTTTGACGCGATACAAACGACAACAAATAGGGGCCTTACTCTTGAAATCAATCCCAATCTCGATCGTATTCCAATTCGATTCAGTTTCAATTCCAATATTCAGAAAATTGGCACTCTTGAACGAAGTCGAGATTGAGATTTGAATCGACTGCATGTTCGACTACACCTACACTGATTGTCATGGGGTAGCCATACAAATGAAAACGTTAATTACCAAATTTAAAAATATTGAATTACTCATTAAATCAATAAATGTACTGATATTTATTTTCGTTCGAGTAAAGTCGGTTTCATTTAGTTCCAAAAAATCCGCCCAATACTGTTCCAAGAGTGCCGAATGACAAGATCTCGATCCCAATTTCCAATTTCAATTGAGATCGAGTGTCGAGAGTAAGGGGGCAGGTCTGTTTGATAAAATCGCGCCGTCGACGCATGTTTCAAGAAACGCGCGTTTAAAAAACGTGGTGTGCATAGGCCCTTAAGAGTAATAAAATTGTTTCATTTTAAAGATTTAACTGTTAACTTTAAATTGATAACAAAATTCAAATCACGCCATTATTTAAGGAGCCATCCCGGATCTATTCCAAGTAAGTGATTCCATGCTCGCAAGTGTAGAAAAAATCGTTTGTTTCCAGTACCCAGCGAGTATGCGACGAGCTAGTTCAAGCGGGACTAGTTTCCGCGGAGAATAACACGACGACCGGCGATCTTCGCCGAGACGCGCTCGTGAACGGTGCGATGGCGGGCGCCAATGATGGGTATGCTGCACTGGAGACTCGCAGACTGAAGGCAGTCATGTCTAACGCGTTGAACGCGTTCTATGCTGAGAAGCAGCATGTTAAAAAGCAGATACAGGGTGGCGGGTAAGATTGACTTTTTCTAATGGGGATGGCAACTGGGGAACTAATGGCGCTAGTATAGCTTGTTCCAAGCATCGTCATTGGTTCAAATCTAATAGGCACTTCAAAATAGTACTACCTCATTGGTCGGATTAGGACTTAGCTATGGTGGCGCCATCTACAATTTGCTTTGACCGGCCTTCCCCATTAATAAATATCTTAAAATTCATTGACCACTTGGTCTAGATCTAGAAGCATGAAATGCACAAATAAACAATAAACAATTTTTTGTGGAAATTTGTCCCACATAATTATGTCTGTCGAAAGGTAACCGCGCGTAGGTAAACGTCAGCTTCGTTCACTGGTAAACGTAGAATGGGACGCCCCGCGGCAAGATGGACGGATGACCTGAAGAAGGTACCTGGCAGTGGCTGGATGAAAAAAGTGGGAGATCATACGCTGTGCGCTATATCCAGAAGTGGACTGCAATATCCTGAAGTGATGAATCTGTTAAAGCGTTATAAGTTTACTAAACTTTTTGTCGTTTTAGTCTATTAAGGAGAATTCTGCACGAGATTTGTTGACAGTTTAAAAAATAATATAAATTTCGTTTTACTCTTGACTATTCTAGTTTAGAGGTATCAGAGACACAGTCCACGATGGAGCCAGCTTAACCAGAGAAGCCCATTCACTCAAACTTTGAAAAAAAATTGGGTCATGATTATTCTGCATTATTTAAAAACTCTCTTCATTGTGCTTGCTTATTTCGACCCTCATTCTTTGACTTTTGTTTGGCTATTTCGTTTCTGCATATTACACGATAAACACCCTTACTACTAAATGTTATGAAAAATATCTAGTTTTAATTCCGCGACAAAAATCCAGGCTTGTTGCAGGATGCAATCCCACCCTATGCAATCATGCATATGCACATGCAGCAAAGGACCCACCCTCCCGTCCACATGCAAGAAACGGAAAAACATGCCATGCAATCAAACCTATACTCGACACGTGTTTCGCCCCTCCACGGGGCATCCTCAGGAGATGTTGACTCGACAAGCCTGGATTTTTGTCGCGGAATTAAAACTAGATATTTTTCATAACATTTAGGGCTGGTTTTTCAAAAGTCAGTTAACCGTTACCTGAGGAATAAAAATAACGGTATGACATATTTTCCATAGATAAGCTGTCAAACCGTCATTTTTATTCCTCAGTTAACGGTTATCTGACTATTGAAAAGCCAGCCCTTAATGTCATGGATTTCCGCAAAGTAACGCCTGATTCCATAATTTACTCATAACACTAATCGCAATAAAATCCAATTTCCTTCCTAACAGTTTTCAAGAGTTCAGACGCGATATCCAAGCGCTGGTCGGTACCCGCGCGAACATCAACATAGCGCAGATAGAGAACTATGGCGGCGAGACATTTCTTAGCGAACAACTTGTTCAGAAGGTGATAAACGATGCTAAGACGTCCTTCACGAGGTGCAAGACTGTAAGTGATGATTATATTTTATTTTTCACCTCACACGCTCAGAAAGATTCTATTTGTCATTCAAAATCTGAGCGCAAAACTCCATTTTGGGCTCTAGAGCACAAAGTGTTGTTTAAAATTCGAACACGTCTTGTATTCAATTGTTTTCTACATTGACAGGCGAGCCGCCCCACTGCATTTCCTCGCTGTGTGAGGTGAAAAGTTGTGTGTTGCACTCGGCAGCAAAGTTTTTCTGCGTCTCGTACCTTTGAAAACTTCGCATCGCTCAGGATTCTATATTTGAACCGCTCGTTTCTCTCGCGGTTCAATCTTAGAATCCTTCGCTCGCTCAGTTTTCAATTCAAGTACTCGCGCCAAAAATCAACTTTGCTGCCTTGCATAACAAATAACTATTACTTACACCCCGGTATCTTCAAATACTAGGTTATTCAATAGAACCCCAACTTGCGAATCATAGAGTAATGGATCCAAACTCAGGACTGTCTAAGGAACAGGGTGGTCTTGTCAGATATTCATAACACTTAAAAAAGCATGTTTGTTTATTTAGATATTTGAACCCGGTTTCTTTTGTTTGCATACTTACATTATTTCAGGACCTCCATTCATTGATAAATTATTAAAAAAAAAGATTTTAATTTTTTTTACGTGGTAAAATCATCAAATGAGTCCTCCCACCCAGGGCAGAGCGGGAGGGACTGTGAGACACGTACTGAAACAAATCGAGTCCTTCAGTAGCCCTTTGTGTACCGGAGTCGCGATATACGTGTGTTCCGCGATTCCGGCAGGCTTTGGCCCTCTAAAGGGGGGCCCCGTCATTGTGCTGATACTCTTTGAGGAGCGCGTGAAATAAATGAACTATCAAACAGAAAAATATAGATTTTTTCAATTCAAACCAGTAAATTGTGAGACTAGCGCGTTCAACCAGACAAGATTTTCAGTTTTTTAATATTAGTATGATTAGCTCTTAGCTCCTACAATTTTTTTTTTTTCTGTATGACGTTATTTAAAGTGTATATTATAATATTGAATTCTTAGAAAATACAGTCCTTATCTGTATCCAAGAAACGTAGTGTTCCAAGAAATGTTACGTATAAGTGGTTTCTTAATAAAATTACTCAAGACAATGGAGGATTGTAGGCATAATAGATTAGCAAACGCCAAGTCGTCTGCTGTGTTATCTGTTAAAATGTTTTATGTTTATTAATTTAGATTACATAAATGTTTAATTGAAGAGAGAGAATAAATGTTTTTTTTTTTTATATTTGCACTTGACCTAAATTACTGCTTGAGAATTTTAAACTAGGTTAACAATCTCGGTCGTGGGACTTATCCCATTACCGTGACCCTGCAACGTAAAAGGCTATTGAAGGACACCTTGGATTTGGCATGTATTTAATGCGGCAACTAAGTAAACTGAATATAGGTTTTAAAAAATAATAGAGTGGGTACCATATATAATGGGTTGGCAGCTAATAAGGAGTATCGTAATAATTAATAGGTAGCATATTAATATATCAGAAATAAGCTCCGTTTTAATTTAAACTAGCATCAAGTTTTTCTTTTGGGAACTGAATTAATATCTAAGCGGAAACTTAATGGCGAAAATAAAATAGAAAATGGGCATTCATACATAATATAAATCAGATTCTATTTAAAATTGTTTGTATGAAGAATAAATATAAACTAGCTTATAATTGTGTGACTTTTAATAGCTTTAAATCAGTATCACCTGCCAGAATGCTCGACGGAGCCCCGCTTCGCGGGGCTCCTATTTCTACGTACAGGGTTTAAAGTAACCTAACACGAAGGGGATGGCGGGGTCTTTCAGACCCCGCCATCCCCTTCGAACCTAACCTGTCCGTGTCGGGGTGCCCCAAGTCCCGAGCTCGCTTCGCTCGCTCTTGCATCCTAGGTCAAATAACTGATTACCTACTACCTGTCATGCTGGCTCACAAAATAAACAAAACTAAACATTAACGTGTTAGTTGCACACATTACCGGCGAATGCCACCCTACTAACATTATTAGTCGCCAAGTCATTATATACAGCTCCTCGCCTAATATTTCAATTGACTGGTATAGTTTATTTGCTACCTAAACGCAGCTGCTAGTTTTTAGTTTTTATAACACCCATAATTTTGAACCATAAATAATATAATAGTCGCGAAAATATTTAATCGCTGGCAAGTTGTTTTATTTGTTGCAAACATTTAGTCGACTTTTAAGTTATTAGTCACTCGGAAAATAATAAGCTCTTGGATTTTAGTCAGTACGAGTCTGACAGTCCCTCCTCCCCTGCCCTGGGTGGGACTCATTTGATGATTTTACCAAGTTAAAAATCTCTCTTACACAGGCATTGACTGTATTCATTCGCCCTTGAACCGGGTTCTGATTATAATGTCAACAAGTTTTTAGCTTCGCGTTCTTTTTACATATAAGTGGCACAACAATGTTGCAGCAACGTGAATGTTGCCGTCTTGCAAAAAGTTTAAAAGTCACTGTAAAGTTGCTAGAAACTATTGTTGTAACTCTGAAACATGTTACTGAAACTGAAGCACGTGTAGCATGACCAATTCTATCTCTTTTCTACCAAGAATAGACAAAATTATTGTTTTGAGTTATTTTGCCAGAGTATAGCACGACCCATAGTCTGTTGGAGAATAGGAACATTTGTACGTTTTACACATTGCTATGCTTTTTATTTTTATTTTATTTTTAGCGTGGTAAAATCAGCAAATGAGTCCTCCCACCCCGGGCAGGGCGGAAGGGACTGTCAGACTTGTACTGACTAAAATCCACGGTGTCCTTCAATAGCCCTTTATGTTCTGGGGTCACGGTAAGGAAATAAATCCCGCGACCCCGGCGCGGCAGGCTTTGGCCCTTTGAGAGGGGGCCAATTCATTTTTGCTGACGCTCTTTAAGGCGCGCGTGGAACACGACGCGCCGTCGACCCGGGCATGGTCCATGGTCGGACAGCGAGTTGCCCTTTACTCGCTGTCTGCATGCCCGCGCCTACGGTGGCCGGAGATCCGATGTCCGACGCCGCGGGCGTATACCACTGCGGTTGGGGTGGAGGGAGGACGCTGTCCTCTCTCTCTCGCGGCCCTCCTCCTCCTTCACGAGCATTACTGCTTCGCAGAAGGAGGCGACCGCTTCCCACTCCTTCTCGCACCGCAGCATGGCCGCAACCAATGCCGGGACATTGCTATGCTTAGATAGAAATCTTTTTACATTTTGTCTATTCTTCCGCCGATAAACCGTTTCTACGGTGCCATGCCAAGAGTGCAGCTTTTTTATGGTTCCATGTATATTTGGCTCTTCTTCAATCTTTAAATATCGGTAGCCTTTTTCCTTTCGCTAGTTGTGGCGGTTTCGCGAGATATCTACCAGCTCCTTCTAGCTTATATTTGGATCAGGTGGCCTATACGTCTTAATGCGAAAGTAATTCCAGTGATGTGGGAACGAGATGGCGCTAGACGACTTGTATAGCTCTGTCTCTTTCCCACAGTGGAACCACTCTCGCTTTAAGTCTACAGGTTCGCGCTGGAGACCGAGACAGGAGACAGCGACCGGAGATCGCGACAGTACTTAACATTAGGCAATGTATGAGCGGCAGTTCGCGAGAGAGACACAGACAGGAGACAGTTACGGTAGCGATCTCCGGCGCGAACCGCCACCTGAAGACGTCATGGTAGACTAGTGATGGGCCGGAGGGAAGAAAAAAATGGGAGGAAAAAAAAAGATTGGGAAAATATGGGAAAATAAAATAAATTCCCGGAATTTTCCCAAACGACGGGAACCAATAACAATGTTAAGAATATGTAAATAATTATTGTATTAGGTGGTAATAAGGTGGTAGTAAGGCCTGCAACCGCTGGGTCATGCCAGTATTGATGTAGGTACTCTTTTGACATACTCATGCCATGGACTCAAACAGAACTTAATTGTACGGACCCTCGTATCCAAGGCGATAGGAGGGTCCGTACATTACTTACTGCTTATCGAATGCATCACTCACGGTCTTCGGTTATGAGATAATAAATAAATAAATAATAATAAATAAATTGTTGTTAATAATTGTTTAAATTGTAAATAAATAGATTGTATATTCGAGGTTGAGATTTTCTAAACGTTAAGACTTTGATTGACACTAATGGTGGCATGGAAATATGACAGAACAAGCAGCTTCACGGACGTTTTTTCCGGGCCGTACATAGGCCTGATGCAGATGTAGACATATCTGCGTCGGTAGCCTGGCTACGATCCGGAGACTTCTTTGGAGAAACCAAAGGTTTTGTCAGAGCAATAATGGATGAAGTTCTGATGACATATAACTACCGGAGATTTATTGTGAAGGATAGCAGCCACAATAGGCGCGGACATGCGGGCGGCGAGTAATGGGCGACTCGCTGTCCGACCATGGACCATGCCCGGGTCAACGGCGCGTTGTGTTCCACGCGTGGCTTTTCAGCATTTATTTTTGACCGTATTCATGAATTTGATTTCTGTTTGAGTTCGTTCACCCGTTCACTGTGTAGCGTTCACAGCTGATTCCAATGTTTCCATCACATTTTGCAGACTTTGAACTGGCAATTCATCGAAATACTTACAAATATCTTATTTTATTGGCCATATTAATAGGCCAAACGAAAAATGCTTGAAAAAAAAATTTTTTGAAAAAAAAATTGATGATTTTTGAAAAAAAAAATTTTTTTTGGAATGTACTTGGTTATTGATACGAGTAAGCACACTAAATTCTTGCAGTTAATTTTTTAAGACCATATATTACGTTGAAAATCTGTTAGAGGCTCGAGAGTTTACGTTTGCCATTTGTCTACAAAGCAAGACTAAAAAAAATATAAATTGTTAGATTAGAGCTATGATTATGTGGCTATTTATACGTACAATACCCACTTTTCAGCGCACCAAGTAATAGATCTATCTTCAAAGTCAGCTGATTACTATTATAGGTATAAAGCCGCATTTATAGCAAAAGTAATATTCAAAAATCAACCTAATAATCAGAAAAAGATCGGTGTGATACTTTTGAGACTTGTTCGAAGTTGATTTTAAGTCTTTTTAAATAAATACGTATCCACAAACATTTTCATACATAAAATCCCTTACTTTTATGCTGTAACCATACTTTTACAATGAATGTCTTTTTTTTAACCACTCACATGCATGCACAGACTCACAAAAATGCAAAACTTTGTAAAAAATAAATTAAATTGCATAATTTTATACGAAAAATATTTTCCCGTCATTTGGGAATATTCCCGGGAAGAAATGGGAAAGTATCGGGAATTTTCCCAACTCGGGAAAATTCCCGGGCAAAAACCCATCACTATGGTAGACCACCAGCTCATATTAATTATTATTTTTAGCTGTGCACCGCTAACGAGCTGTCTGGAACAACTGTAGCGCTTCTAGAAGTATTGATCCAGCATCTTCTTATTGAACACGTGGACTACGCGCTGGATTTGGGCCTCCAGTCCATTCCTATTGTTGAAAGCAAGTCTCCACCCCAGGTAATAGAAATTTTGTTCTTAACCGTCTCAAAGTCAAATAATTCAGTATTTCTAAATAATTGAAAGCGTTTGCAAAAATAATATTGAAAGCGTTTGCTTCTGTTTTCAAGAGCTGCGCAATATTTATCATTGGTATGAAATATTGAGACTGACTGCTAAACGGAGTTTAGACATGGTGTTTATTTTTTATTTTGTTGATAAATTCTCCTTGAAAATCGTAAAAATTAGCAAAATAATCAATCTTTAGAGTTTATATTACTTTTATAAAAGAATATACGCAAAGTCTATTAGCATGTGTTCTGTTTTATTTACAATCCATGTTTTTTATGGGGTGTCATATAAGTCAGTATGTCCATAATAACAGACATTTGAAATCATTCTGCATACGGTTAAGTTCTGTACCCTTAGCACGAGTTTTCAGTATTTCAGACGTAAAGTAAACTGGAACTTTAACAATTTCAAATTGACAATTTTCAAGGAAAAAATTAGTTCCTTCTTCGCACACCAGAGGCGCTGTTCCATTTTTTCATACAAGAAACGCTGTAAATACTGGAAAGACGCTGTAAAGTAAAAGAGTGAACACTCGTGCTAAGGGTACTGATATATGTAATATGCTAGACCAGGGATTCCCAAATTGTGCGTCGCGACACCCTGATGCGTCGCAGGGAGTACTGCGGGGCGTCATGAGACGCGAGGGTTGACCATTCTCCGGATTGATATTGCTTGGAACCAAGATTCTATATTTATAAAATATCCACCAGGAAGTAGAGGATCGTCTCATTGATCTCTTTTGTAGCTACAAACCCAGATTCACGTACTCTGATGTCGTAGAGTTCGGAACCAGCTGGTATCAACTCGCTAGGACGCCGAGACCAAATTTTAAGCCTGTATGTGCGCCGCGAGCTGAAAAAGTTTGGGAACCCCTGTGCTAGACGATAAGGATAATAATATATGTTTTATTTTGAGAATACCAACTACCTGCATTCATTCCTTATGCATTTGTAAACGTTATGTCTGTCACCAATAAAAATAAAACACCATAAAACGACTTACTACACAAGCGAAGTCATACAATAATCTAAAATGGAAGTAATAATATTTGGACATTTTTCAGATTTATTTCTTTGACATCGTGAAGCAGGCGAACAAAATTGTCAGTATGTTTGAGGAGCACTATCAGGAATCTGTACTCACTTGTGTGGCGTAAGTATACCTAAGTTACTTATAATTAAGTTTGAAAATTCAGCATAATTAAAATAAAAATCTTTTACTTTAATGTAAGGGGTGCTACGCACATATTGAGTAAAAATAAAGGCCTGTTCAAATGGGAGCGGTATCAGCTACCGCCGTGGGTACCGGTAATACCGAGCATGGTATTTTGTGTGTCATTGAGAATCGCTCCCTACGATAGCGGATATCGCTTCGTTTGAAATAGACGCAGGCTCGGTGATTAAATCGTATGTATATTTTGCCGCCTAGCTGTGCGAATAGTGCAAATCCCAATATGTGTGTACTTTGTAACTACACGCCTACGTTATTTAATGATAAACAGATTGAAGAGTTCCAGTACACATATAAAACCTTTTCACCTCACCCGCTCGGAAAGATTCTATTTCTCATTCAAAATCTGAGCGCAAAACTCCATTTTGTGCTCTAGAGCACAAAGTGTTGTTTAAAATTCGAACACGTCTTGTATTCAATTGTTTTCTTCTTTTCTACACTGGCAGGCGAGCCGCCCCCACTGCATTTCCTCGCTGTGTGAGGTGAAAAGTTGTGTGTTGCACTCGGCAGCAAAGTTTTTCTGCGTCTCGTACCTTTGAAAACTTCGCATCGCTCAGGATTCTATATTTGAACCGCTCGTTTCTCTCGCGGTTCAATCTTAGAATCCTTCGCTCGCTCAGTTTTCAATTCAAGTACTCGCGCCAAAAATCAACTTTGCAGCCTTGCATAACAAATAACTATTTTGTTCTTAATTTGTGAAATTGTGACTAATTAATAAGTATGTCAGTAGTTGGTATGATTCCGAACTCAGTCTCACGCAGCAGTTTCCGATATTCTCATATAAACTTATACGGCCGTATACGACTTTGGTCTAAGCGATGAGTTGAGGGTCGACAGCGCGTTGTGTCCCACGCGCGCCTCAAAGAGCGTCAGCATAATGACGGGGCCCCCTCTCAGAGGGCCAAAGCCTGCCGGTGTCGCGGGACTTATTCCATCACCGTGACCCCGGAACATAAAGTGCTATTGAAGGGCACCGTGGATTTTAGTCAGTACAAGTCTGACAGTCCCTCCCGGGGTGGGAGGACACATTTGATGATTTTATCACGTTAAAAAAAAAAAAAAAAAAAGCGGTGAGTTGAACGTCGAGCGGCGCGAATAAGACATTTCTAAGTACAATCGACCAAGTTGAATCATGACCCACCATAAGCTTATTTTCCTACAGACTTTAAATACAATTAGGTCCACATTCGCGTAAACATACATATCCATGGTAACGAATTTGATCTTTGTTAATTTGACAGATTCAAACGATTTTTTGTCAAAATGGGTCATGATTCAACTTTGTCGATAGTACATGAATTCGCTGCTCACAGCGGCAAGATCGTGATCGGGCTGATAGAGAAAGGCCTCAGGACTGCTGTGTGCTGCCGATATCGGATCTCCTTTACTAACATTATTGCTTTTAAAAACTTCCCTATATTTAAAGCCGGCCCTTGGCAACAACTGGGATAAATTCCGCCCGACAGCGCAGAAGGTAACAAGTAGGAGTAGCGAACCCGTTCAATAAGTGTCGCTGCACACGAGCCGCTCGCGACAGCCAAAAACGCCGCCACGATAAGCTTGAAGCGGCTACAGAGGTTGCTGAAGCGCGCGACAACCATGCGGTGGTCGACACTTGCGGTCGTTGGCTGCTACTTTTTTTAACCAATGCATTCCTGAGGTAAGACAGAGAGCTGTGCGGAATCGTGGCGTGTGGCGGCGTTTTGTGGCCCGTGTGCGGGAGCCCTAAATGCGCAGACGACCGCCATGAAGTCCTATCCTGTCCGTTAACAAAATTTCGTGTTTGTCCCACTTTTACCGATCTTCCTAGACCTTACATAGATAGATACATGATAGTTTAGCTTCCAATATACCTAGTTTAGTTTCTTCTTTCATGATAGACTGATGCATTCTTCATGCGGGGAAATTTTATAGTTTACCTTTTTGCAATACTGATCTTAGATCGCTACCTGACCTCGTTTTAGACTCATCACTGTCCTGCATTTAATTATATCAGAAGCGCATTTAGTAAGAGGTAAAAGACAATAGAAGGGAAGTGAGACAGCACTTGTATATGTGCATGCGCATACACTTGCTTGTATGATATCGTCCAGTTTGTTGATAGCAAGTCTCAACTGATATTTCCATGACCGAAAACTTTTATCGTTATATCCTTAAGAGCGCGTATTCTGAAAGTTGGCAACGACGAAAATAGCTGTCAAATATTTACAAGTTTTAATTAATTTGGCAAGTTTACTGTGTGAAAATAAGAAATATGGCTCTGTAGTGCACTAAAACATTGATATAGGAATGCTATTAAAGCACTGAATTTGATGTTGTAACCGTTTCAGGTGTAGAAAAGGCACATGGAAAGTTTCCAAATCTTTTTTTACATCTAAAACTATATATTCGGTGTTACGATACATTCCCTTATAATTTTTTTAGTGCACTAGAGCCATATTTCTTAATTCCATACACTAACATTTCCAAATTAATTATAACTTGTAAATATTTGACAGCTATTAGCGACGTTGCCAACTTTCTGGTTATGCGCCCTTAACACAAAAAAAAACTATAGCATGACATTATTTCATCCTACAAGTCACAATGTAGTTAAAACCCTGAGTTTCTAGATTATTTCTTTTTTAACATTTTAGTTGGCAAGACAAATTGGTAATACCCTTAAATTCGTCGTCTGCATCACGCCTTCAAAATCTTCCCTTTCTAATATTCCAACACAATTTCAGTTCATCAGTGAAACAGAACGAGTGCATGCAAAGGAAAACAGCTATAATGGAGCAGCTTGAGAACAAGCTGGACGCTGGACTGGAGCGAGCTATAGTAGCTATTGTGAGCTGGGTCAAGCTGCATCTTCAAACCGAGCAGAAGAAGACGGACTTCAAGCCAGAAGGAGATATCGATACTCTTGCTTCTTCGGTAAGTGGTCTTACAAAATGGTTTATACGCTATTTGCTTAGTCGGTGGTATAAGCTATCAAATCGATTGCAGCGCGCGATGTGAGAAAGATGTGAACTAGCTTGGGACACGGACACTGGCGGACTTGCTTATGTGGAATAGGCTTAGTTTTAGTTGGTCAGTAAGAGCTAATAAAATGTATATATGCCGGGCGCGAGAGGTGTCCGCCTATCGCAGCCGTGAGGACACATCGGTGCTCTGCCCAAGCGGGGCAGTCCTGCACCGTATGCTCCACCGTGTCCTCCGGGCGATCTTCGCAGTGGTGACACCCAGACGTTTCCTCCTTCCGCATTAGACACAGGTACCTCCCGAAGCACCCGTGCCCGGTGAGGACCTGTGTCAGGCGGAAAGTAAGGACGCCATGACGTCTCTCCAGCCACTCCTCAAAGAGGGGTCTTACCGCCGCAATTGCGGCGTGCCCGGCCGTCGGTCGCGACAGTCGTCCCCTCCATACTGCCCTGAGATCGCGCCGGAGCTCTTCCCGCCGCGCCTCGACTTCTCGAGGCAGCGGGGTCACGCCCCGGCGCTGCGCCTCCACGCGCCACTCATAGACGCGCTGGAGGGCAGTCGCCTCCAGATCCCAGGGCAGCAATCCGGCAAAGAGGTTGGCCGATTCGCCGGCAATTGTGCGGTATCCCCGGATCATCCGGATAGCCATGACCCTCTGGCATGCGACCAACTTTAGTGGTCGCGTCCGGATGCTCGGAGCCCACACAGGGGCCCCGTAGAGGGCCATGGACCGCACGACGCCGGCGTATAGACTACGGCAGGAGGCGTTTGGCCCGCTGAGATTGGGCAGGAGTCGCCTGAGGGCGGCTGCTGCCCGGTTCAGCCTTGGGGCCAAACTCAGGAAATGCTCCCTGAAGTTCCACCGGCTGTCGAGGACGAGTCCCAGGTACTTCATCGTCTTCCTGAAGCCGATGCGAACTCCTCCTACCGTTATGTTGTAACCCGACTGTGGCGCATTGACGCGGCCATGAAAACACATGGCCTCCGTCTTGTGCAGCGCCACGTCGAGTCCCAACTGCCGGATCCTGTCGACGACTGTCGCGACCGCTTCCGTCGCCAAGTCGGCCGCCGCCTCGTGCGACTCTCCCTGCGCCAGGACGAGCGTGTCGTCAGCATAACATACTACGCTGACGCCATCAGGGCACGGTAAAAGCATAGCTTGAATTTTAGCAACATATTTTTAATTAAAAAAAATAAAAATTGCTGCCCCTACAACAGTAGTTCGGTTTTTTGAAAAATTGTCGTTTAAGTTTGAAAGTTATGACGTCGCAATATAGCGCCGGTTCAATTCTGTAGATTGTAGAAAGTATATTTTTATTGTTCCTACTCTTCCTAGCACCATCAACTTTTTCGTTACTTTTGTTTTAGCTTCGTAAAATCATCAAATGAGTCCTCCCACCCAGGGCTGGGCAGGAGGGACTGTCAGACTTGTACTGACTAAAATTTACGGTGCCCTTCAGTAGCTCTTAACGTTCCGCGTTCACGGTAATTCGGTAGACCCGCGACCCCGGCAGGCTTTGGCCCTCTAGTGGCGGGCCCCGTCATTGTGCTGACACTCTTTTATTTCTTTTTCTTACTTTTTTTTCGTGACACTCTTATTTAATGACCAGGCGTGTCTGGCAGTGGTGTCGTACCTCAACAACGTGATGGACAAGATCCACGACGGACTGGAAGGTGACAACCTTCACGCTGTTACCTTGGAGCTGGCTGTCAGGCTACACCGGGTCATATACGAGCACTTGCAAAACTACCAGTTTAATTCTGCTGGTGAGTTTATTTTTTATGTTTCTCCGTACTTGCTCTAAAACATACTGTGAAAGTAATAATAATAATATTCCACAACTATCACACAACGCCATCTAGTCCCAAGCTAAGCAGAGCTTGTGTTATGGGTACTAGACAACTGATAAACATACTTATATATTTCTAAATACATACATATTATAGATCATTACACCCAGACACAGAACAAATGATCGTGCTCATCACACAAACATTTGTCCTGGGTGGGAATCGAACCCACGACCTCCGGCATAGCAGTCAGGGTCACTAACCACTAGACCAACAGGCCAGTCGAAAAAGTCTTACTATAATATTTTAAATGTGAAGGTTTGTGAGGATGTTGGTACTCTTTCACGCAAAAAAATTCGAACGGATTTAGATGTTTGGTACACAGATAGTTTATAACCAGGATTACGATCCCGATTTCATGTACCCGTGGGATAATTTTCGAGTTGAAGCGGGTGAAATCGTTAACAACTGCTAGTGACGTATAGGCCAGGTTCACACGGCGACCATTCGATTCGATTTTTTCACGTATACGGTTTTACCGTATACGATGCAGTCGTTCACACGGCAACCATTCGATTCGATTTTTCGGGCCACGCATGCGAGTGCGTACGATTCTCGAATGGGCGAGTCGTGTGAACGAGACAACATGAACATAAGCGCCACTGCGTGTCGTATTCGATAAAATCGTTTCGAGACGCGGCGTTTCGGTGACAACTTCGCACGGTTTACGGTAAAATATATTTCTCGAACACGGGATTTTCCCGTATGAACGCCGTGTAAACAATTTTTAAGTTTTCATATATATTCTGTTGTCACTACTCTATTCGATAAAATCGTTTATACGGTATACGGGAAAATATTCGCCGTGTGAACCTGGCCTTACGCTACCGTTAAGGCTACACAAAGAAGATGATTCAGTAAAAAATGGTTTTCATTCTGCGCAAATAAAATGAACAGAAATTATATTTGAAATGATGAAATGACGCTTATTCACACAAGTAGGTTTTTTTTAACTCTTTTACGCTCGTGTTTTGTACCTGACTACTCTGAGAAGAAACAGCCGAAACAAACTAATAATAATAATATTCTCAACTATCACATAAGGCCATCTAGTCCCAAGCTAAGCAGAGCTTGTGTTATGGGTACTAGACAACTGATAAACATACTTATATATTTCTAAATACATACATATTATAGATAATTACACCCAGACACAGAACAAATGATCGTGCTCATCACACAATCATTTGTCCTGGGTGGGAATCGAACCCACGACCTCCTGCATAGCAGTCAGGGTCACTAGACCAACAGGCCTGTCGAAACTCAGACGTTACATTGCTTTGATCAATTTATGTGAGGACCATGCAACATCGTGTAGTATTCAAAACTTTGAATATCGTTGTCATTAATCCGATGGACTTCTAACTCCTTGTGTTATGTCCAGGCGCAATGATAGCCATCTGCGACGTGAAGGAGTACCGCAGCGCGGTGTGTGGTCGCGGCGCGCGCGCGGCCCCTGCGCCTGCGCACGCTCTGTTCGACGCACTGCACGCGCTCTGCAACCTGCTGCTCGTCAAGCCCGAGAACCTGCATCAAGTCTGCGAGGGAGAGACGCTTGTGAGTACCACCATTGTAATAGACTAGCTTTTGCTCACGGCATTGCCCGTCATCATAGAGCAGTGTTAGCTCAGTGGTGTTGGCCCCGACTTATGAATTGTAGGTCGTGGGTTCGAACCCAGCGTGGCGTTTTTCTTTGTGAAGTTTATATCATAACTCCTGCTCTCAAAAACGGTGAAGGAAAACGTCGTGAGGAAATCGACATGCCCTAGAACCATTCCAAAAATTCGAAGACATTTGTGTCTGACTTTTTTTTTCTCTCGAATTATATAATTATATTGTCTGACAGTTTGATTATGCGGCCTATCCAAATGTCCTTTCTTTGGTATTGTTCGTGGTAACATTGAGCTCCTTGTGTTATTAGTTGAGCTACACGGTAACTGACACATGATGCTCGCATTGACTGGACAGGCCCACTCAAATCTGTGTGGTTCTTTCTTCAAAAGAGTACCTCAGATACCTGCATGGTTCTTGTCTGGACTTTAAAAGAGACTGTGACCTCTGAGTTTGTTTCGGATGTTTCTTCTCAGAGTAGTCAGGTAAGAAACACCGACCTCATCTAGTTTAAAAATAGTGTCTTTTGACGTGTAAAAGAGTTTGCCAAAACCATTTTGCTAATAAAGATCTTTTATCATTTACTGGTGGATTATAATCCACGCCCTCTTACAGCGAAGAGACCTGTGTCCCAGCAGTGGGAACATTATAGGCTGATGATGATTGCCCCTCATCATTATTCTCCTGACCTTATCTAATCTAATATCTTTAAACGAGCAATTCTTGTATATTTATTTATATATAATCAGGATCTCGGAAACGGCTCCAAGGATTTTCATGAAAGTTACAGATTAGGGGTTTTTCGGCTCAAGGAATCGATTTATCAAGGTCCCAGGTTCGAGAAAACCTCGGTTCCCAAGATATAGACATTTTAAAACCGAACGAAGTTCGGTTAACCAGATATTTTATATATTTATTCGAGTGGTCACAAGTGTGACATTTGAGCTTGAGGTCCTGCACGCGTAGCTTGGCACCGTAGAAACGGGTTTTGTTCGACGAAAGAAAAGACAAAATGTCAGAAGTTAAAAAAACAAAAATGAAGTATCTCTATTCTTCGTAGAATAGAGATGGAATTTTATTGGTCGAAAGGATTTTTATACCAGTTTTTTGTTTTTACTTTTCCGTCCACACTTGATTTCTCCTGTATCATTTACAAGCAATAAAATTGACATACACAAACATCCAGACCCAATACAACTACCTATAGATCATACAAATATTTGATTCGTGCGAAAATCGCGCGCCACGCTGTTCAGCAGTCAATCCCTTAGCCACTACGCCAATCGTGCGGTTATGTTTGCTTCACATGCAACACAGGTCTTAGTAGACCTAGTAATAGGGTCTTAACGTCAAACGGGGTGAATAGGGGCGCAGGGGTGAATCGGGACGAAACTTAAACAGAGATTTTAATATTGAATTAATATGATAGGTTACCAACAATTACTCGATTTTATTTATTGTATAATACTACATTATTTTGAGACCTAGTTGGCAACACACCGTCATAATTTATCGATAGAATCGCTTTCAAAGTTTCGTCCCGATTCACCCCTGCGTCCCTATTCACCCCGTTTGACCGTTAGTAATTCATTTATTTAAAACTTCTTGCATGTGCAAGAACGTTTAACACAGTACAGAGGCGGACTTATGGACATTTTTTTAGCGTGGTAAAATCATCAATTGCGAGTCCTCCCACCCAGGGCAGGGCAGGAGGGACGGTCAGACTTGTACTGTCTAAAATCCACGGTGTCCTTCATTAGCCCTGTACGTTCCGGTGTCACGGTAATGAGATAAGTCCCGCGACCGGACTTAATGACTTGGGCATTTTCTTCCAGTCAATGTCAGGGTGATGCAGAAAACTAAACATAGTCCCTATGATTACGGGTAGCTTTATAAATAAATCCCGATGATATTAAGCCCCACCTGGGTATAAAATCCAGCACCTATACAACAATATCGGTCGCGACCTAAACTATAATGCCGGCTCCAGACTATTGCCGTGAACACCCGTGAACAGGCGCGAACGAGAATGTGGATGGTTTTCGCGGGGTTCACGGGCGTTCGCGCCTGTTCACCGATCAGTGTCGGTATTTTGTCCCGCGACAAAGGGTTCGCGCCTCCTTCGCGCGATGTTCACGCGTACCCATCCACATTCACGGGCCCGTAAACTTACTAAATTAATTACTATTTTTAATTTTTAATGTAATTCTATATTTTTTAATGAAATTCTGCTAACTATTTGTTCATATAAAGTCTGAAATGGATTTTATATCTATATACATAAAAGGCAAACTGAATGATTACTAATCAAGCCACAGCCCAGACCGCTTTGCCTAGAGACTCCAAATTTGGAACATAGGTTCCTTATGAAGCGTAGGGGAGCACTAAGAAAGGATTTTTGGAAATTCGGCCTTTAAGGGGGTAAAAAAGGGGGGGGGAAGTTTGTATGAAACTCGGTCATTTCTGAAGCTATATCGATGAAAATTGGAATATAGCTATTTGATAACAAATAAAGGATGACGTGTTTCAGGATTTTTGGAAATTCGCCCTTTAAAGGGGTAAAACAGGGGGGGAAAGGTTGTATAAAATTCCGTACATTTTAGGGGATGGCGGGGTCTTTCAGACCCCGCCATCCCCTTCGTGTTAGGTTACTTTAAACCTTGCACGCAGAAATAGGAGCCCGTCTCCGTCGATATTTCTTATTGGATGGTAATCAGTAACAAAACAAACTTTAGGACTTATGTATTTTATGGCAATCGGTTTTATGTATTTTGTATATTATTGATTGTTATATTTATGACAAACGAATTTAGGACATACAGTATTTAGGAATTTCAATGTTATGGCATTTGAAATTATGTGGTATTAAGTTCGGGCAAGTTATCATTCGGACAAATGATGATTAGGACAAAAAAAATTATGTCACAAAGTTAGGTAACACAATAGAGAACCGCTTAGGGGGGGGAGGTAAAGTGGAAGAGAGTAACAGGGGGGGGGGTAAAATCAGTTAATTTTTGTGTACACTACGGGTACACTACGATAATACGAAAAACTTTATTCCGAAATTCATAAATACGAATTTCAAAATACCGATTTTCATAATTCCGATGGTTCAAAATTCCTAATATAACAACTCCGATGGATCAATATTCCTATTTTAATAATTCCGAAATTTTTAAACTTCCTAACGTTTATAATTACTATTTTCAAAATACCGAATTTCAATAGACCGAATATCAAAAATTCCGACTTAATATATTTTCCGAAACATCAAAAACACGAATACCTACCGAATATTAAAATTCCGATTATTGAAATTCCGATTTGGGTCCGTCGAGTCGAAAAGTCCGAGTCGGGGTGCCCCAAGACACATTTTGTTCGCTATTGCATCCTGAGTTATAGCACCACCAAGGTGGTTGAACGGGCTCCTATTTCTGTGAGCAAAGGTTTAAAGTAACCTAACAAGTAACCTAACCTAACACCTTCGAACCTAAGCTGTCCGAGTCGGGGTGCCCCAAGTCCCTTCCCCCCAATTTCTTCTAATAACAATAAAAATCCTGAAGGCAAACAGTGAAAAGTTAAGAGGATGAGCCTCGCCATTCCGTGCCTACACAGGCTTAAATAACACTCTGGGAGTACGGTAGACAAAATTACGTGGAGCCGGTTTTGCACCAATTCGTTTCTGTCACTGACTTTGTGGAATGAGAAACGATCAAATAAATTTCGAGATTCTTAATAATAGATATTGTAATTTTTAGGTATTATGATATTCGGAGTTTTGAAAATCGGAATATCGAAATTCGGAATAAAATATTTCGGAGTATTTGGGTGTTCCCGTACACAACACTACACTACACCTACTTTATACCTACACCACACTTACCTTAACCTTCCCTGAACTTCCACGATTTTTTAAGACTAAAATCAGCCAAATCAGTTCAGCCTTTTGCAAGTTAAAGCGTGACTAAAGTTCGGCCGTTCAGAGAATGCGTTCCTGACACCTATCAGTTAGTACATGTATTTGTCATAAAATTATAACATTCATTGATTATTGATATAATAATGTTGTTTTAATGCTCATCAATTGTTAAAACGGGTAAACAACCAGCAAAAATATTTTTATCGTAACTGCAACGCCATTACAAAGTTACGTTGTCAGTTCAATCGCGACCTGTCAGGAACGCATTCTCTGAACGGCCGAACTATAACGAACAGCTATCCATTTTTATACCTCACTTGCTGAGCCGGCAGACGTTGTCCTGCCCAGTAATCAATCCTACACCTACCCTACACCTACTCTATACCTACCCTACACCTACCTCCCTACATCTACCCTACCACCTACCCTATGTGTTATTATGGATCTTCAGTTACCTACATACCAAATTTCATCGTAAACTGTTCAGTAGTTTTTGGGTGAAAGAGTAAAAAACATCCATCCATTCACACTCATAAACTTTCGCCTTTATAATATTAGTAGGATATAGATATAGATTTAGTATGGAGATTCAATTATCTCCAAACTTAACGCGAGCAAAGCCGCGGGTTCAAGCTAGTAATTAATAAAGACAGTTTTAATCATATTCCTACAAAGTAAATTCAGCAAACAAAGTTAATGCAGCAGCAGCATCTACGTCTATTTCACGGCAGGTTTCACGAACGACTGAGAGCATCCCGATAGTGTGGAGGGCACGATTTGTGCCGAGAATTCACGGCGAGAATTCGCGGCGCGAATTCACGGCAATAGTTTGGAGCCGCCATAACATAGAGAAGAAAAAAAAAGGAATAAAACCTGTTAATTTTGCACAAATAAGACGCACGTTATAAACATACGTAAATAGCTCAAAAATTCCAAATCCGTGTTGTTTTTATTAGTAGACGTAAACATTGTAATAATTATGCATAATTATATTTGCCGGATTATTTGACGTCAAATAAACTAATGTCACGTGCCTCATTTCTATGAAAATAATAAAATATGTTTAGTCGCTGACGTCTTTGTATTCTGCTGTTTTCTTTTTTGTTATTATTTTGTTGTTTGAAATATCGTTATATTTTCGAACTCAAGATAACAATAACTATATTGGGTCTTTGATTTAGGGAGTAATCTTTTATCTCTGTATTATCCTTTTTTCATCATGGTTAATTCATCAAATGACTTCTCCCACCCAGTGTCCTCCCACCACCCCAGAAGTTTGTGAGGATGTATGAATTTAAAGATGTTTGCTACTCTTTCACACAAAAACTACTTAACGGATTTGGATGTTCGACACATAGATAGTTTACAAATAACCTGGATTAACACATGGTATAATAATATACTTCGCCAGGTATGGCACTCCGAAACACAGTGGTCACGTGGGTGACACAAGCCTACGTCATCATCGCTATCTGCTGGTTCTCAAACTTTACAGTTTGGGGAAATTTAACCTAATAAAACATTGACCTAATTATTACATTACTGCTAACTTTTGCACGTGGCTTCCAACCCCTACCTCAGCGTAGTAGATTTTCAGTGACAAAAAGCATTATTTATCCATCCTAGGATAAAAGATAACAAAGAAACTTTTCGACGTTCACAAATAAAAATGTTTGAGTGCCGCTGGTTACACAGTCACTGAGCGAGACAGGCATACGCATAAAACAAGGATAGCGATACACGACAAAATGGCGGCATGACAATGACACAGCCCGTTCCTGTGTTACCAGTAGTGTGTGGTTATAACTCCCTAAGCGCATTTATAACTTAAGCGAATACGATAAAACGCTGTGGTTTTATTTAACAATTCTGTTGGTATACGTATTGAATTGTTTCGTTTGCTATGCTAAATACAATTTAAATGTTTTATTTATTTTTTAAACAAAATAAAAGTTGAAAATGTTTCCTTATTTTCGTATTTTGTTGCAATTAAGTGGCAACTGGAAAGTGACGTCAACATGTGTCACTGCGGGAGTGTCAGACCTTGTTTTTTTAGACTATGGATTAACACATACAAGAACCCTTTCCATCTCAGTAAAATGTTCCGTGGGACCAAAACGCGGGCAACGCCGCGGGCATAAGCATAATTTATGTACATACATAGCAATATTTCACCTTGTTACACCGAAATAAAGTTCAAAGTCACCTGGACACGTGACCGGTAGTGCCAATAAGCATAGTTGGCATCAATTAATGGCAATTTTTCTGTTCCACAGGCGGAACTGGACCAGTCCATACTACACAACTTCATTCAACACAGGGCAGACTACAAGACTAACAAATTATCCGGATTTCTCAAAGGACTCTCGTAAAAATACGGATATGTTTAAATACAGTTACGGACCATTGATAATGCACATCGATCTTTGGAGAAGCTCGTGGCTGAATTATTACAGCCGCAAAGGTTGATCTTCCAGGTAAAGTCGCACTTGCCGAAGTTGGTATGTGGATAGGTGACCATGAATATCATAGCGAGTTTCCTCGTTATGTATGTTTTGTGTTATGTCTCGAGAAGCATGTCAACCGGTAAGATCCAGCTGTCGTTTGTAGATCGTTGGCAGTCGTTATTCTTGGTCAGAAAATCGAAAGTCTGACAACCAGTCTTACCATGGGGTATCGTATTACCCAGTTATTGGGTTGTGGAGGTCCGATAGGCAGTCGCTCCATGTAAAATACTGATATTCAGCTGCATTTGATTCGAATGGAAGCCGACCCCTATATAGTTGGGAAAAGGCTAGGCAGGTGAGGTAAAGGAAAAACAGTAATAAGGAAAACTTGGATCAAAAGAAGTATATTCGTTACGATAGTAGTTATAGATGAGATCTAAATATTAAAAAAAGTATATAACGTTACGATAGAGTTATAGATAAGATCTAAATAATGTATTACGTGAATCGCGACTTTTCCTAGTGAGACTAATATCAAGTTCAAGGCTACCAACACCTTTGTAGATGACCGGTAGAGCGAATAAGCATACCGCAACGAAACGAGTTTTTTTTTTAATAACTTTGACCGACAACACAAGCTTTCACGGTTTAAAACTAAACTCATGTCGACACACAAGTCTAGTAGTTGGAGGTTTGATATGCAGTCGGTCTAAGTAAAACACTGATATTCAGCTGCATCTGGAAGCCGACTCCAAAATAGGAAAAGGCTAGGCAGAGAGAGATCTTTGAAAATATACCTAGTTTCGGCTTCTTAGCGTTATCTCTGTCGCACACTGCCTAATTGACGTTTGTCGCTGGTTCGTTGTGGTTGGTTAGGTCTTCTTCTTTCGTGTGACAGAGATAGCTCGAAAGCTGAAACTAGTCTCTCTTTCTATAGATCGATGTGCATTATTTATGGACGGGACATCTAAAAAGCCTTACAATAATATGGAGGATTTTTAATGGGATAATACTCAGGAATATGTAAAAAAATTACTTTCATCGAAGTTTGAAATACCGAAAAAAAATCTCATACAAAAATAACAAACAATTAAATTGTATGAAATAGTTGATTTTTTATTCGGTAATTCAGAATGTCCAAACTTGGTTTAAGAGTCAAATCTGTAGATTTGACTCTTAAACCAAGTTTGGACAACTTTTACTAACTTCATAAACCATTTGTCACCATATTTGTAAAAAAATATATAAATTAATCTTTTAAAAGATAATAATGTTATAAAGACAATGCCTCTATATGTATAATCGATTGACTGAATCAAAAGGCTTTTTGTACCGTAAACTATAGATTTTCAATCGAAAGAAAAATGTAGTTAGAGACAATCGCCTAAATAATTATTTATTCATAATTATATTACATATCCAAGTGATATATTGTTGCTTTGTATATTAGTAAAAGAACATTATAAGTTTCTAAAGTATTAAAAAATATTTAAATTGTAAATTTTATCTTTTTTATTTACTTTTTTCATATCAGTCATTTGTTTGTTCGAAATGATAGTAACGTAGACACATATTAGCTATGATGCTGATCGTGCTATTCTAGTTTATTAAAATCTAGGTTTATTTTGTAAGATCATGTCGAAATATAAAGCAAAGCGTAATACAATACGCTGACAAGTAGGATGTATAACGATTAGTTGATTAGGTAGCGGCAAGAGCGAGGTGATCCGCTCGCTCGTATCATGTTGTATAATGCTTGCAGAGCGCCTTATCAGCGGTATCTATACGACATGGCTTCACTACGTCCATTCATAAGTCCTCCCCTCCCCCCCGACGACGTTATTTGAATGAACGTCTGTGTGTGCGTGCGACGCGGGCGCACCTACGCCTGTGTTCACGCTCAGTCAGTGTCGCCCCAACCGGCCGGCCGAGCTGTTCTGTCTCCTCACGCGTCGCGTATCCCCCGTTCATAACAGTGACATGCCCACTAGTTCAGTGTAACAACACATTGATAACGTTATTTTAACCAAGTGCTGTGTCTCTACCGCTAATCTGGATAAAATCATTAAAATCGAGAGGTAAGCACTACACCGAATATGTTTATTTTCATTCAAGCCCCGACGCCTACGCGCCGAGCTGTGTCGCGATTTGTGAGCGACGAATTTACATGTTATAAGTTCATTCATTGGACGTTTGGGCCTATTTATATTATTATCAACGTGCGTGCTGTATGAATGGGTGCTTAGGGCCACTCATTGTGAGCAGACAGAGATCGAGCTGATGACTGATTCACGGCGATATGACGGCGCGCACTTTACCTACATCGCAATGAGGTCTTTTTGAGAATTTCTAAATATCGCTGGCTATGGCACGGCTGTTTTTGTCGGGCGATCGCGCGTTATCTAGGTGAGACCGGGCCGCGTCCGTTCCATTTCAAGTGGCGTTTTTATCCCGGCGCTACCTGAATATCGAGTCGAGTGGACTCGTCTGGCCGCAAGTCGATCCCGCTAATGGCATGGCGCACCATATCGACAGATACCGCAGACCACACCTTCGTGCAACTTGCGATTCTGTGATGTAGCTTTTTGTCTGCAGTCGTGCAGATAGCCGCACTATTTATAGACAAATGTTCAGGAATTCTCTACCAGCACACACTTGCTCGATGTTTCATTTAATTTCTTAATTAATATTGATCGTTATTGGTTATCAGTGGCAAGGTGACGAAACGATAAAGAACAATAAATCACAAAGTTTACGATGATGTTTACCTAGCCGGCCGGGCAGTTCGACGTCGCTCAATAATTTCATTATGAATGTTATTCCTACGCACGTACAGTAAAACAAACCTAATCTAATGGCTAGCTATTGCAAAGAAACAATGACGTCACTCTAAAAACTTAATATCACGAGGTGGAACACTCACGTTATGAAGAAATCTAGATAAGTTCGTTTAATCGTGCATCATTCCCGAATTACGTGGCTCTATTCACAGATGACAAAGAAATTCTAAAGTTTTCGAAGCCTATTACTGACAACCTATTTGCTAGAATAAATGTGCAGAAAGATTTTATTTGAGAAATAGGTAAATTAAAAATATTTGACCTACATGAAAAAAGCACTTCGTTTCAAACCAACGACGACCTAAACATACATAATATTATACATCTACCGATATAACAAACAGATTAGCTAATTATATTATTGTTTACACTATTTTGAAACAGGGTCCTGGATCACCGCAGATTAAAGAAGAAAATCCAAAATAAATAAAACTGTCGTTGCCAGCGGATAAAAAAATAACAGACTTATAAAACATGTCATAAATACCACGTGATACGATTATCGTCAATGCAAATCACACTAAAACATTCTGAACCAACAATTTACCGGAAAAATCAACCATCTTTAATTCGCCAACAATGTTTGATGTTACCTGCATGATAATTGATAACATAAAGATAAACTAACAAAAATACTTTTGTTATTCGTTTGTTGTGTTAACAATAATATCGAGTAGATATTAAGTAAATCCAGCAAAAAAAAAGGAGGAACATTCCAAATAGGATGAAAACGTAAACTCAGCAATCTACCAAATTAGCGGAACCAGAGATTATGATTAAATACCAGTTATCAGAATTATTTCTAGTTTAAACTGGAAATACTGTTTTATTATAATGATGGGTGGATGGAGGATTTCGAGGCTAAGTAACCACACTTTCTCTAAGTTTCAGCCGTGTTGGTCGCGGGACTTACCGAATTACCGTGACCCTGGAACGTAAAGGGCTATTGAAGGACACCGTGGATTTTAGTCAGTACGAGTCTGACAGTCCCTCCCGCCCCTCCCGTCCCTTCTGCCCTATATGGTGGGACTTATTTGATGATTTTACCAAAATAAAAATAAAAGTTTCACCCGCGCTTGCCGACGTTGGTCTGTGCATGGATGACCGTCTTATCATAGCGAGGTTTCTCCGTATCTCGGAAAGCACATAAAGCCGTTGGTCAGGTCTTTAACAGTCGTTACTGTTAGTAAGAATCTCGAAAATCTGTCAACCAGTCTTACGAAAGTTTATCGAATTATAAACTTACTCGGTTGTGGTGGTCCAGATAGGCAGTCGTTCCATGTAAAATATGTATCCTGTTCGCCTGAAAGCCGACTCCAAAGATGGGAAAAGGCTAGGCAGATTGCGTACCATTGAGGGCACCATAGCACCTCTCCAGCCAGTCCATATTCGTTGGGGAGGATGTGAATGTTGTGAGGAAGCATCGGGCCTCCCAGGGTAGGTCCGAGTAACAAGATCAGATAGTACGTTTATACGAATACAATTAGAAATGCAGTAAAAAATCGGAAAATAAACGGATTTGAGCGGGCCATCCCCGAAAATTGCTTTGAAGATTTCCAACTATAATCTGAGTTTCTTAACCACACTAGGGAATTCCCGGATTAGGTAAACCCTGACTACGGCGATCTCAGTAGTCTCCATTTCGACTCGTTTCATCTTTCACACGATACAATCCATCATTTCTTCCATGGGCCAACAAGAAATCATGAAGCAATTTCTTTCTCTCATACAATTTAATTAATTATATATATTAATCATAACATTCGCATCATTGTTTAAATTAAAATACTTTGATACAATACAGTTCGCAAGAATATACAGGGGCCTTGTGTCTACTGTCCACCAACGGCGTCATTGATCAATTCTCTGAACCGTACACTCCTTGATTTCCGGAGTAAAGAAAGATTGCGACCTCTTTTCTATCTTCCTGTATTTTAATACATTATAAATCTGTGAATAGTCCAAATTAGAGCAGTCTTTAGTACTCCATACTAAAAGAAGGCAGGTAGTCACCTGACTGAAACTTCTTGATAGTATTTTTATTTTCAATCAGTATTTTCTGCTTTTCATCCGTGCCTGGCATGGTTTGACTTGTAGTCTAGCGATAGCTATAGCTTATAGCATAGCCTTTACTACATCATTTATGAAGGATTCTCGTAAAGAACGTAGGTACTTTGTAGTTAATTATAATATTCGTACAGTTCCTCTGTAGCCTTTGTAGAGTCATCAACTCATCACAGATCTACAGCTGTTCCAATGCCTAAAAATCCTAAATCGTGCATTTAACAATCGCTTAATACCTATTTTGAATTTTCTTTAATGTCACATCGCCATGTATCCACATATGTTACGCTTACGAATTCGCTATGAGTAGGTAATCGATAACAGTATTTTTTTGTACAGGGCAAGTACAATAACGGAATGTAATCGGCAATACATTGGGGCACATTGTTTGTGTTTCAGCGTAGTGCGGCAGTTATCGATTACTGTTGCATCGCCATAAATCCCGTAATGGTTATTGGTGAAATGAAATATCTTACACGTGATGCTTCAGCTAACCGTGAAGGTTGTTCAAACAAGTTATGGCCACTCTATAAAGTTGTGCCTACATTTGTGGTATTTCAATGGTACAGATACTATAACCATGAAAATATAATTTCAGATTTAAATGGTGAAAGGTAGCGTTGTGATCGAGATCGAGACCAAGTATCAGTAAACTTAGAGAATTAGATATGTTTAGTAATCAGTGATGTAATCAATGATCTTCAGCAGATAGTAGGGTGGAAGCCAAGAATTACGTGAGATTGTAGCGCCTTCCTAGGGTCAGTTTTCTAAAAGCGGATAAATACTCCCGCCCATATAATTGGACACTCGCGCATTCTCGCGTAAGCTTTAAACTTGCTTGATGAAACTGAAAACTGACCCTTTATAAGCATCATTGACTTCAGCCCAGAATCAACGACTGCTGGTTGTACAACCTCTTTTCTCTTCTGCTACGTAAATAATGGAAAAAGGTTAACTGCTAATGGCTTCTGATAATGATACATATTAATGTTTGCATTTCAGACATATTCGATTAGGACAACATTCTTCGCTGCACGATATGCAGCTACAACTCACCTCCAAAAATGTTGTTGCTGTTTTCAAAATAGCCAAGTGTTTGACATTTTCAGTGCGGGAAACATGTACAGGATGGTGTATGCATTCGCTTGATGTTATGTTCATCGCATTCTAAACAGGAATGTGTCAACTGAAATTTTGTTCTTGTTACATGTTTGTCTGATTTTGTCTATTAGCCCCTTCTTACGTACATAGCGAACAGAAATTGTATCAATCTGTATCTTGAATAGCACCTACTTGATAATGAATTTGTTTGTTAAGATATAATATTATCATAGAGTGAACATATAACGCAGAGCAACAGCGTCTTCTATCTATGATATCTTATTATGGAATTTATACGACATTGTTAAATGTTCGTCTATTCTATTAGCCATGTTTCTAGTTATCTGTGGCTCGGGGAATCAGGCTCTGCAATGCGCCATTATCGTTTTATCAGACACCACCCGCGTGTTATCTGACCGCGTGAAGGTCAAATGCTCCCGACGTCTCACTATTGTATTTCTATCTTCGATATTTTGCTAGGATAAGTGCAGTTCGCTAATATTCTAAAAATAAAAGTATCACTAAATCCTTTTCTTGGTAAATCTCAAGTTTTAGGGAAGTCCCTTAAGTAAAAAAAACTGAATAACTTAATCCAGCAATAGATCTCAAGTTAATCCGGTTTTAAGACTTTGTAGAGTAGGGATCATTCAAGAAGCCATCAAGAAGCAGTTCGTCTTGTTAATCAACTTGATCTATGTAGCTGCAAGTTGCCACGAGACTACTTACGTTACTTGACAAACCAGTATATCAGAACTATATAGTCAAAGATGTGCAAATGATCTACCCCTACCTAATTCCTCGGCCGCGGGCGCTCATTTTTATCCCACAGTAAACAAAAAAATCTGTCGATCAACATCTGACGGGCTAGCGCAGCTGAGGTTCGGTGTACTATCGGACGACGACGGGGGTGGGGGCGGGGTGGCGGCGACATCTGCGCAGGCGCATAGTGTAACTGTGTGCGTGGTGCCCCGTCAAGTGTGTGTGTAGGGTGCAGTACACCTTGCACGCAACGGGACCAAACCCTGAGCAGGTAGACGCGTCGCTCGCCCGCTGACATAATTTGGAACGGATCTCACTTTCTCGATGGCGAATATGGGTTTGAAACACGCAGTTAAAATGGCGATAGATGATGTGGCATCTTTTTGAGATTTTTAAAATCTGGGTATTTTAATTGAGACTTGCGTTGATATTGAAACAATACATAAATACGTTCAAATAGATAGATGTGTCTAGATACATACTCAAAATAGTTGTTTGCTTTTGTAAAGCCATAAATAACGCCTGATTAATATGGTGCAATATTATTTGGCAATGCCAAACTCCATACTGCACTAGACTGCTGAATTGAGCAACTTTTAAAAATGAAAAAAGATGCATGATATTATACCTATTTTAAATAGAGTTTCTGCTTGTGACCCGATTGCTCAATAAAATAAAACTATAAAAATAAACCATAAAGTTTATAAAACCACATATTATAGCATGAAATGTTTACTAAATGCAGTCAACACAATGCCACAACAAAGAAAAACTACGTTAGCATAAAAACATAAGAGCCTACATTATGCTTATGTAATTCCGTTTCAAAAACAGAAACAGCAATCCGACATAAAAATTCAAAAATCCGTTTATCTTGCAGAAATCTAAACGCAAGAAATAAATCTTGAAAACATTTTTTGCGGTTGAGAAACCGATAATAACAGATGTTCAGCAGTGTTTGCCGCATTCGTTTACTATTTACACACATAAACACACGCACTCACACAAACGCGAGAGTTTACATTTAGGTACGCGAAATAAGCTTATGTCACAAATATTAGATCTTTGTCATTATAGTTGGGGAGCCGAGGATGCTAAATCTGCAGTTCCTCGAGCGCCATGGCAATCTATTGGATTTGAAAGATTATGTTTTAAAAAGAAAAAAGTTTCTGACAAGTTTTCTATTTTAGTGGGGGGGAGAGCGTGTAAACATTTTTAAAACTGTAAAAAAAAACAGTTGTAAAGAAGTACTCGAGCGCGTCAGCCATTTACAGTGTAAACGCGCTTTATATTTCTGATTACCATTACATATTAATCTGACGATTAATTCGAGGGGGTTGTCCGTAACAAGCGGTTGAAGACCCAAAAACGAAAACGCCTTACAAATAATAAAAATTAATTGGACGGAACGTTGATTGCTATAAAAAACGAGCAGGCGTTACGTTTTTGTTTTACAACTTCAGGACTCGCTCATTTCCAAATGCCATGCTCAAATTGTCAGATTATTGAAATATACACTCTTCTGAACGTAATTAATCTACCTTTTCTTAATCTGACGCGCTCGAGTATTTTTGCGGATCGATTTTTTTTTACTAATCTGACGGGTTCTCCCAAACAAACCCCACAATATTAAGGGTTGATATTTGGTACAGGTACATTAAAGGGTGCAAGGATTCTCTCCTATAATAATCTGACGCGCTCGAGTCACAACACAAATCCCTTCCTCGCCGCCCCTACTATTACAAGTGGCGTACTGGCGTAAGATGACTAACACAGCATCGATATTAGAATCTACGTATCATTATAATACTTTTACATCAATTTAATACACAGCTACTATTTATAATATAAAATGACGTGCAAGTATGCCAATCGCACACATATCGCTCTGTACGCCGCTGGCACAGTAACAATTCAGTCGGTGTACTAAATATAGCACAAAATAAAACAACTGTCTCTTGCCCTTCATTCACAACCCTTATCGCGTCATAAATGAACCTTACACACTTGGCTATAGTGGCCACATTCACATGCTGCGCGTGGGCAACGTAATTGGTTGACGCGGCCGTCTGCGCGGGCGCACAGAATTTTTAATTATGAATTAATTAGTAACGATCAACAACATCGCGCCTAATCCCGATTACTCATTTTCATGTCGTTTATAGCTCGACATACATAGATGTTGGTAGTATGATGTTATCATTGTGTATTTTGACGGGTCGGCCAATTGAGTTGTTAAAAAGATCCGTCTGTCTGTGCTACGCTACACTTCGTCATACGGCAAAAAGTCTCGTGTTTTGCTGAGCCTACGAAGTTATCACATGTAAAATAGATTGAACCATATAATTAGCTGATAACTAGTTACAATTTATAATAATATGCGCGCTCCCGCCCATGTGTTGGGGTCGACGACTCTCTGATATAAATATTATTAAATATATCGCTGTAGATACCGAACTCCATCTATCTACGACCATACAATGCACACGACTCTTGCACAGATAGTGAATAGTTTCATGAAATACCTATGTAGATATGTACCGGTCGTAATTTCAACAAGTTTTGAATAAGACTTTTTTAAATTCCTTATATGCTGTTTTTTCTTGTCTGTTTCATTACTTCAGACAAACTCTCGCGGGACGGTTATAACGGTCGCGGGAGTGGGACAGGCCCACGATCTTAAAGGATCGTTCCAAACAGAATCCCGCAGCCCTGAAAACACATAAGTAGTAGTTTTTAGTAAAAGTAAGTCCCTTCGCTCATGATTTCCCACCCAAACAAAATCAGGACAGGACTTTTTGCACAGTCAAACCCATTTTCCTTTTGTATTGTGCTACAAAATTTTCCTCGTCTTCAACCAAATAGAGATACATACTAGGTATATTTGTATGATTTTTTTTTTTTTTTTAGCGTGGTAAAATCATCAAATGAGTCCTCCAACCCCGGGCAGGGCGGGAGGGACTGTCAGACTTTTACTGACTAAAATCCACGGTGTCCTTCAATAGCCCTTTCTGTTCCGGGGTCACGGTAAGGAAATAATCCCGCGACCCCGGCAGGCTTTGACCCTCTGAGAGGGGGGGCCCCGTCATTATGCTGACGCTCTTTGAGGCGCGCGTGGGACACGACGCGCCGTCGACCCGGGCATGGTCCATGGTCGGGCAGCGAGTTGCCCTTTACTCGCTGCCCGCATGCCCGCGCCTACGGTGGCCGGAGATCATCTGCTGACGTCCGACGCCGCGGGCGCCTACCACTGCGGTTGGGGCGGAGGGAGGACGCTGTCCTCGCTCTCAAGCGGCCCGCCTCCTCCTTTACGAGCAGTACTGCCTCGCAGAAGGAGGAGACCGCTTCCCACTCCGTCTCGCCCCGCAGCATGGTCGCAACCAATGCCGGGCGCGAGAGGTCTCCGCCTATCGTCGCCGTGAGGACACGTCGGTGCTCTGCCCAAGCGGGGCAGTCTTGCACCGTATGCTCTACTGTGTCCTCCGGGCGATCTTCGCAGTGGTGGCACCCGGGCGTTTCCTCCTTCCCCATCAGGCACAGGAAACTCCCGAAACTTCCGTGTCCGGTGAGGACCTGCGTCATCCGATAGGTCAGGACGCCGTGACGTCTCTCCAGCCACTCCTCAAAGAGGGGTCTTACCGCCGCAATTGCGGCGCGCCCGGCCTTCGGTCGCGATAGTCGTCCCCTCCATACTGCCCTGAGATCGCGCCGGAATATTTGTATGATACGGCCATAACCGTCATCTTTTGATTGTACTTAAAGATGCCAAAATCGCTCATGTACTCACGTCAAGACATAATTATCTAATCTTAATTATTTGTTAAGTCTTAACAACTCTGCTCCTATCTTTGTTTTCAACCTTTTGGGATATTCCATAACAGACTAAGCTTAGACCGTTTCTAAGAAAAAACATTTCATTGATGTGACTGTGAGAAAGATAAAATCCCGATTTTATTATAAGCTAGACAGCGGGGAAGTAGCAATGTGTCTTTTTCAATTAATATGCTTTGAATGCTTTCTCAGTTAATCTTGGACATCACTTTTATTGGTGGGTGAAGAAAAATATCGCGAGGAAACCTGGACATTAGTGGACATATTAATCAATATTTGTATAAGTCCAAAGCCATGTTAGACATCTGTAGGGTTGCCAAAAGCTGCTTAATTGAGCCTTTTTTCTGGGACAAACCCGCCACTCTATTCCCAACCACTGCAACTCCTGAAAGCCAGAATCAACAGTGGCAACCACCAGAAAAGCGCTGAGACAATGAAGCTCGACGTGTCCTGGAGAATGAATTTACCTGTCTTGGATTCTGCAACGAAATCAATCAGAAAAGAATAGTGGAGGAGTAGGAAAAATATTTATGTTGCCACTTAATTGAGCCTTTATTGAGCCTGACAACAGAGGGTCGTCACATCCTCACATGAAAAGGAAAGGAAGATCACTTTCTAGCTATTTTCCACATGGCCCATGGGGCACAGCCCCTTTTGTGTTGTCCTCGGCCCTCAGACGTCACCGCTTAGTAAACCTAAGTTAAGACTAGTTAACGAACACCCACGCTAGACTACTTACTAAGTCTATTTTAAGACAGGATACATCATTAAAGACAATTAACCACGTGTGTAGATCTAATTAGTAATTAAGAAAGTACCCTTGAACTTTTTGACAAGACTTGCAAATGGTGTGAAGAACAAAGAAACAATGGATAGGCTGTATGATGCATAAGGGCGCTCCCTCACCGCGAGCATTCACCTGTAATGTAACGTTACAGATTCGAACATTCGAAGACAATAGAGCATTAAATTGCGCACTTTTATGTTACATTACAGGTGAATGCTCGCGGTGAGGGCTCCCTCACCGCGAGCATTCACCTTAATAATAAGGCTAGAAAAGAAGTCGTCGCGACGGATGCGGCGTCGAAATTATGCAGATTGTATTTTTTAATTTGATCTTTTTGTTTTGATGTTCAAATCATTGAATGATTTCTCCTTCCCATTACTGTCAGACTTGTACTGACTAAAATCCACGGTGATTTTTAATTTTACCTGGGTTTGCTCTTGACTCTTAGGTCAAGGTCACAGACGCAAAGGCTACTGATAAAGGCTATAATACCATACCAAAAAAAAAAAATTTTTCGATGGAGTGAGCTTGCCCAGAAGATATCTGTGTTTATTTTAACTATAGATTTAGTGGATTTTCAACTTCATATTCAAAGCACAAAGTTGTAACTCTATTGGGGATTGACTATGGTTACAATGCTGTGTTCTTAGATTACAATAGCATTGTTGAGATGACAAGTGGAGAGCAGTAGAAGAAGCTGTGCTGTGCCGAATCCTAAAGATGATAGGTGTATCCTTATCCCAAGATGCAGGACCAAACTGATGATGTGAGTAGTACCACATCATTGCGAAGTCACTCGTTTTCACAAATTCTAGGTGATGCTTGAATTAGGACCAAGATTTAAAATTCTAACAGCGCAATATATTTAGGCACGTGTCGTTTAATATTAGTATACTCGTAAAATATTAACATGATTTAGTCTCCATCATCTCAACGTAAATTAATTCAAATTTAAACTTCGCGCATTCCTCCAACTCCTACGCAGCTTGTTTACAAAGCTCCGATTCTCAAAACTAACTTGAAATAAGTTCAACAAAACTGATCAAACGCTATATTATTTGTCGGCGTTTGTTTTAAGTTTATTTGAATCGACTGAATGAAAGGCACTCGTCTATGCTTTTAGTATCATAAGAGCCTGTTGCTGCAGCGGGGCAGCTCTTACGAGCTTTTTATAAATATATGGTTTAGGCTGCTTTTACTTTGTGATGATTCAGAAACTTAACACCTAGTCAATGTTAAATATAAATTCAGAGGCTCTAGCATAACTTTCCACGTTTTCGTGACGTTATTAAACGGAAACTTTGACGTTAATATTTGTATAATAGAGGCGCTTTTTCATTTTCCATACAATAAACGCCGTAAAAATACTGAAAGTACGCTATAAGTAAAATACTGAACCGAAATGTTGTGAAAAGCCTCAGAAGTTTTTCTTTTTACATAGCATCAGACATTGTCGCTTAAGTCTGTCTCCACGTAGGTACTAGCTTCCGAACGGCTGACCGCTGATTATACCGACAAATTATAAGGACAAGGTCAGTGTGTAAGAAACTTTTCGGAGAATCTATCGGGTGGACGAAAATGAAATGAAACCCCTTGCTAAGTTGGAATGGCAGCTAGTAATTTATAATCGTATATGTAGAGGTAAGGTTTGGATATAGTATTAGTGATTAATGGATGTAGATCCTCGGATCCTGCAATGAGTAGCTATATAAATATTCCAGTGGAATAGTAACAGAACTTTATGTTAAGATCTTTCATCCTTCCGTTTTTGTGCCAATCCCCATTTTTGTGCGTACCTACCTACCTCATCCAGGTTTTCCCCCCATACTCCTAATAATGCAATATTTGCTTTTGCTACAAGTAAGATTATTTGATAGCACATACCAGTCATACGACAAAGTACCTACCTGATTTTTTCAATATCAGAAAGTCTACCAAATAGATAAGAGGAAAATGTTGAAAAGAAAAAAAAAAGTCACCAATATTAAGCGTTTTTCCGACTTGTAAAACATCTAAGCGTTCGTAATTATGGTAAATAATAGACCGAAGTCGACACCTTTTTACTTACCCACATTTTATAGATCGGTGTATCAAATAAATTAAGGTTAAGTAGTTGTTCAAAATGTTTATTCAGCGGCATTCCTTTGTGTGCGTTCGTGTTGCATTACAAGTGGGTGTCACATCGCGCCACGCTGTAGGCCAAGGTTCCTGATTTGAATCTGTGTTTAACAAACATCGGAGAACAGAAATATATTAGGTTTTTGTATTATATTTTGAGGTAGGAGAATATGGGCATAGCGACTGCCATAGATGGAACGAAATGTAGAGTTGTAGAAGTGCAAATGTCGTCTCTATTTGAGACACACCCAGATGTATTGTTTTGTATCGATTTTGTAGCTTAAAACTTGGGCCAATCTAACGGGAAATACCGCGTTAATAGACATTAATTTAGGTACTTATGCGAAAATTTAAAAACTGTCATCGCGAAATTAACGGGGAGCTTAAGATTATCAGGGACCAAATGTAATTAATGTCTTGTTCAGTACCTGGCCAAATCTATTCACTGGGTTGTGAAGGTGTTTTATGGCCAAAACCATTTCTAGTTACCTATCTATAAACTATGAGAACGTATCTATGCCTCCTCCACCATCCAGGTTGAATCTATTTTATTTAAACATATTATGTGTCTGTAATACGTCAGTGTTTGAGAATCACGGAGATATTCACATGTTAGAATATTTTAATCTTACAGCTACACACGTGCTGCCCAATATGAGTAGGTAATGTGAACGCGACGAACAACGGTCCATAATCTACGATTATAAACGTGATGATGAATGCTATACTTGGAAACGCACGCAATTGAAAACGTACTTAATTTCTATAAACAACAACTGAACCACTTACTAGTACCTACTTAGGATCAAGCAATTACTGGCCGGATATACGGAACAACAACGTGACAGTAGTTCCTGTTATGACGGAACCCTAAAAGCTTCCGATAAACATTGCACCGAGTGCACCAAGCGCTTTAGAGTTAGAAGCAAAGCAATGCATTTTACATTTTGTTTCACACATTAGTCACCGAGTTATGAATGGCTGAAGGGTGTGAGACGGGAGGGAGCGAGGGGGGGTAGGAATAGCTGCTAAATATAGCAGGCCAGTAACAGGTGGTCGGCCCTCACCCTTCCACATACACCCACGCGGCATATGGCCGACACACTCTCTCATTGTGAATAAAGAAAGTGAAAAGCTTATAACATTTCCCAGTAAAGAAAATCCTCATACTTTTACAGCTAATTTACATTCAACTGTATTGTTTATTTTACGATTCGGTAAATTTTATATGAGTTCCAAAGTATTTTGGAAAACTAAAGTAACGATTCTAAAGATTTTATTACTGTATGCCGGATATTTCGCGTGAACTCTTGGTCTATCTTAGAAATGTAGGTCTCAACTTGTGAGTTTTATTTTATCGCTGTTTCTAAGCAAATCACGTTCTGTGATGACGACGTGATGATGTATTAGTGCTGATACGATCTGCGAGAGAGCTTTTGCATGCATTAACATACCTTCCACTTACTTTGAGAGGCTAAGCTATGCGTTAGAAGGACCGTTCGTTCGTGACGAGAGGACACTGCACAATCGTGCAGCATGACTGAAATTAGACTTCGTGTGATCATTGCGTGTCTAATTTTCTTATTGTCCCGTTCAGTCGGATTCTCGGATATCCGTCCAGGGTGGCGATTGATCCGCGATTATCGGTGACGGTCCTCAAACGTCGAGGAAACGGAAAAGGGATGTTACAGTTATAATTATAGAACTATCTTCACGCGACGGACTTTTTAAACGATTTTACGGAACTGATGTGCTTGTTGTTTCAAGAATAAAGAGTTCCTTTCCTACTATTGAGTGGGCTACTTCGACTTAAACATTTAGAGGATGTTTTATGAGATTGCGTATCCTGTGTCTCAATGCGTTTATTATACAAAGATGGGTGGTAGTTTAGTAGTCCAAGACATCTTATTAGCAAGGTGAGGTTCAAGAACCAGTAATCCTAATTTATTTCAAGATCTCTTTCGCCGATTTGCTATCGAATTGCGATATAGGTGGGCGTCGTACTTGTTATAGTACCTACCAGTTATAATGAAATCGTACAGAGCGAGTTTTCTCGGAAGAGGCGCGGGCGTCTGGCTGAACAGTTAGTGCGCGTCAAATGCAACCGAGTGCGCTTGCGCACCCACACATGCGCTGCGACTTCATTCAAGCTTTTAAACTGACTTTTTTTAATTTCGCATGATGTAGAACGATCCTATTCTTTTGATAATTTCATTTTTTTAATACGTGGCCCAACTCTACAAATTCAATTCCTTGTAGGCCTGGTCTTGTACGGGAATCTAACCGAATCTAACGCAGCATAACAGTCAATTACTCAGTCACTGCACTAACCGTGCCATGGTCTAAATAACACATACTACCCAAATCCCTTAAATTGTTAGTCTTTAAAACACCACAAATCATGTTTAAAAGTGAAAGGAAAACTATAAATTTAGCCAATCTGAACACAGCTTTATTCACATTCAGCATCTCCACAAAAAGATTAATAACCGATCTCCCAAAATAGCTCTCGTTCTTAGCATAGTGTTACGGATAAATTATCCTACCAATGTTAATTAAAGTGAAACAAGTCTGGGTGAAATCTAAACCTATCATCAATCATAATTTGCCGCGCGCAACTTGTTGGCCGCTGTATCCACGACCCTGAACGCGACACTATATTTAGACGGAGTGCAGCCCTTTAATGCGACACACCTATGGTTGGCGGAGTGAGAAAGATGAAACGGTAAATAACTCAGATTCCAGAGCATTGCTCGCGATTCTGCATCGTTGAAAGTTGGACATGTAAATAAAAGTGGCCGTTCACCCCTAATTCGCCAGATGCTGTTTTCGGAAGAGGTAGTAATTGGTCAAATTATCGACTGTTCAGTAACCCTAAGCAAAAAACAATATGTCACGCGATGCTTGCACTTGGCCTGAGGCTAGGCGAGCGACGGCGACGGCCGATCACCGTCAGAACATTTTGCTCCACGCATTCACTTATGTGAACGCTATACCAAGAAAACCTTTGAAAAGACTATTCAGATACATTATATAAATTCCGTAGACATGTTAATTCGTTAAATATTTCTTCGAAGATGCTGAATATGAATGAATATAGCAAAATGGAAGCAATGAATACCAATTTTAAATGCAAAAAAAATGTATTTAAGAATCAGCGAGACATGAAGATGTAGATAGGGTTCTGTCTTGAATTCTAAATGACGAAATAGTTGAGAAAAAACCTTGTGCTGCTGGTCTCTTTATACTTTAACAGTGGGGTCTACATAGCCCAGTTGTTCGTCATCGGTGTGCGGCCAAAACGTAGGCCTGGCGACGAAATCCAGCGCACTCTCGGGAAACATATCGTGCACCATTTCCATCGTCATATCTTCGTATTTTGGAAGAGCATTTATTTGTGCTATCTCTTTTTCTGCCCTGTTGTAGGACAAAAATGTTTTTTGAATGAGAAACGCTGCTTTTGACATTATTTAATAGGTAAACAGAAAATGGTAATTAAGTTTCTAGTTCGATTACAGAAAACTAAACTGACTTAATTTGAGTAAAACCTGTACACAGTGCATACTTACTGCATATCTAGATTAATTTAATCAAAATAAGTGTATTTTAAGTAATCCATTTAAAACGCCACCAAAAATAAACTTACGCAGCTATAGCCGATTTGTTAGTTTCAGTGAACTTCGCGATTTCCGCCTGCAACTCTGTCCACTGTTTGTCGATGGAAGCCGTGAGCTTATCTTCAGGGTATGGTATTTTGAATGCTGAATATTCGGTCTGAAACTTATCCACAATCCCTGGGACCGGGACCATCTTCCTATATTGTTCCCAATTGATCTTTGGCGGAGACGCAGGGTTTGCTAGCATGCTACGAAAGAATTTGAACTTTATCTACAACTGTTGGCTATGGGTTTTCCGATAGCAGAATGGTTAACCAGAATCTAGGCAGCAGATGAAATAGAGACTGCAGCAGGTATTTTAGTAGCAGAAGGAGCGGGCACTGGATAACATCTGTTTTAAGTAGTATCTTGGTCATAAGTGATATCAAGGTATGGAGTTTTATAACAATCCTGGGTGGACAATAGAGAAATACCTAATAAAATTTAATCATGGTAAAAGCTCTATAGAGATCTTGAGTAAACAATTACAATTGTATGGGTCAACTTTCTGTCCTTTGGAGATTTTTCACAGTTGTTACAATTAGTGGCCCAAAAGTTTGACAGCCAGTCTTGTCAAGAGGTATCGTATTGCCCAGTAATAAAAGGGATGTGACAGTCAGATGGGAAGTCGCTCCATTCAAAACATTGGAATTCTGTTGCATTCGATAAGACTGGAAGTCGCTCTCATCTCAACATGGTTGGGGAAAGGTTACGCAGATGATGATGTTGTTGGTAAACATCTTCTTCAAAATCTTATCTAATAAGTAGATACATAAAAGAAATAATGTATTATTACCGTCGCAAATATGCCTCCGATTTCCCCTTGAAAGCAAAAAAGTGGCCACGTTGTTCGGGTGGCACTCTCGCTTCAAGTTCTTTCCATTTTATGGCACTAGCTGTAATTCTCTTCGCCATTTTATTTTATTAAATAATAAATAGGTTACGGTAAAGGAAAATAAATATATTTCTCCTGAATTTAAAATTACAACTGTCAATTCGTTTGAAAATGATTGTTATCAAATGTACTATATGATTGTTGTTATCTTAGAGTACATTTGTATAATAGTAATTTTTTGTCTATGGTCGACACATAACTTCAAACTTCATTTTTTTAACATGAGTACCTAGTATTTTAAAGAGGTTTTGTTTGATTTTCGCAGTTGTCATTCCAATAACCTCTACTTGCAAAGGTTCTATTTACATCCCTTCTACGTCCCTTGGAGTATTTTCTAAAATATAGTCATCTATAAATCCGTGATTATTCACTTCGACTATTCTTCTTCTAACCAACATTTGATCACGCTGAATCTAAAACTGAGACAGGAGAATTCAAAATATGTTTGATGCATAACAAAATTATTCCCCAGGTGTCCCAAAACATTAAAATCACGAATTGAATTTTAATGAAAAGCTTTCTTCAATCAAATCGAGTAGAAAATCATCAGATTATCAGTCACGCGATGCTGAACACCAGATCTTCATGCTGTGTTGCGTGCCTACTGGCTCAGGTTGCATAGGTCGGGGAGCATTTATGTTATTCATGAGACCCTGCCGTCTTGCGTCTGGCCCTACCTTTAGATACTTTATTAAGGGATGCGTTCTCGCTTTATATAAAAGAACTTTTAGATTTCACAGAACTTCTTGTGTGTTACTTTCTGAACTTGCATATTAGTAGGATCCTGTTGGATTAGATAGAGATAACATTTTTAGAGGGTCATGTATATCCTCGATATCTAATTCATCTCAGGAACTAATGTACGCTTCGGATGGTGCGAAATGGTACCTCAGAAGCTTCCATGAAAGTATGGGTCTACAAAGCTGCAAAGTTGCAGACCCACTCAATTTCGGTCGCGATTTGAAAAACTTTTTCAATAAGTTCTTAAGTTTTTAGGTTACCGTCCTTTTGTAGTTGTCATTGTTAATGCCAACTTAATCTATCTATTGATTTGATTGATTCAAATTAATTTTGCTAAACACAGATGAAATAAAAGTAAACGTATCAAACATTTGTAACGCCATTATGAAGTGTAATTCTAATTACTAAGAAGGGACGTACCTATGATATCAACAACGCTTGTACATATTATGCGCTATTTATATTACTTATTACGTACTGATAACTTTATCAGTAGTGATTAGATAGCGCGTACATTGTCATTTTGGACGGTCATACGATATTCGCAGAGCCTTGTTAGTCAGTTTGAATTATTCAGTATTGTGAAGCGTAATAATCGGTCTTAATTTGTTTTTCCGGTAATAATAATCGGTAATTGGTGTACTTTATCCGGTTTTTTCGACGTGCTTTAGATACAGTGTTAGTAATTTGTTAAGAAAGTGTTGAAATTCGTTTAGTTGAATTGTGCGTTTGAATTGTGCTGCGTATTTGCTTTGAAGAGCGTTATTAATCTTGGTAGGTACTCAGGTGTTGTAACTATGACTTCATCGTTATTATTAGTCTACCTTTACTGAAATGGGGGAAATTGTTCTATTTGAGGTAATTCTGGACATATTGAGTCATAGTTCCCGTTTAAATTCAGGAAAATGGCCCAAAGCTTTAAACCGTGGGGAAAACCAAAGGGCCTATAGGTAAAATCACTCACGACAACATTTCACCCCATTAAAGTTGATAAATTAAGTTCAAACTTCAAACAATTGACTATGCGCATCCTCTTCAATCACCAGCACCTAATTTTGGTGACTTGAGGGAACATTTAAAGCTCGGGGGCTATCTATCGGCTTCCCCTTTTCCACCCCAGCATTCAAATGAACAAATCGACACGCCGCTTCAATTACAAGACAATAATGTCGGGTGGTGTCAGATCGTGCCGTATCCGGCGGATATTAGCCGTAACGATGCCGGCTTCAGACGAGCCGAATTCTGACGACACATTTAGTGTATAAAATGTTCTGGCGATTCGACGAACAGCGAGCCATAGACTAAAAATAATATGAATGAACTTTTTGGAGTTTGATCAATGACGTTTGAATTTTCGAATTCAACCGGGTACTCGAATTAGAAGTTTTTAACGGTTATCAACAGGTGAATTTTCTTTTCTTTCATTATTGTTTACTGATGATGACTGAACGTAGAACAAGATACTCGTATTTATCTAACTGTCGTATTTATAAAACTAAAAACTCAAGTTATAAAACTTAGCTCTACTCAGAGCATCCTTACAACATGAAAAAAAGAAAAAAATAACTACACGATTCCTACGTGGGACTTACACAAAAAACAAAAGACGGATAGAGCGAGTAGGCCCAATGTAAGGAACAGGTTCGATACCTTATCCAGGCTTCGACTAATTTGACGGCTACTCCATTTCTTTCTTGTCTATGGTGTGTGAGCAAGACGGACTGATATTGACAGTCGAATATTGGCGATAGTAGGCCTGCTCACAGAGTACTTTTATTAATATGGCCTGCTTGCGGTTACCGAAGCCTTATTACTGGTCTTGATGGAGCGACGTTGCAACAACTGGTATCATAAAAATAAATGGTGATGGTGTACGGACTACGGTAGCGAGCCGCGGAGTACATTTTATAGGCAAATAATAAACATTACTTTTTGTTGCTCGGGATCTTTGGATATTATTTCGATTTTGTTTTATGGCTGTTGTAGATTTATTTCTTCATCGTTCTTTGAATATTTATTGGTTTTCTTTGGCATTTGCGGATCGATTTGTTTTTAAGCATGGGATATTGCCAGGGTCTTTTCAAAATAGAATTAAGTTTTTAAATTTAATGATAACGATAGGCTCGCATATGACCAATAACTTGCCTGATGATAATAAGAGATACTGTAGCCGACGATGAAGCACGTTTGCCTTGGAGAAATCTAGGCGGAGACTGATCATGCCTCATCTCTCTTTTGTCAGGTTGATCTTTCTAAACACATAGTTATACATTCAAGTAATAAATACACATAAATAAGGGCAGCTTAGTTCTGCCCCTGAGCCTGACTTACTGCATAGACACGGACTCCATATTCGGATCGCAATAGACTAGCCCGCAATACATCTATACTTTATATCATATTAAAGCTGAAGAGTTTGTTTGTCCGTTTGGTTGATCGCGTTTATCTCAGGAACTCCTAGTTCGAATTGAAAAAATCTTTTTGTGTTGTATAGACCATTTATCGAGGAAGGCTATAGGCTATAAAACATCACGCTATGACTAACAAAAGCCGAGCAGCGAGGATTAAACGGGGAACAGCTCGTGTTTAACATAACTGGAGAAATATTGCCTATCAAGGATGGCCTGTATGATATTATAGGGGTACAGTACCTATTAGACAACCAGTCTTACCATGGGGTATCGTATTGCCCAGTTACTGGGTTGTGGAGGTCCGATAGGCAGCGCTCCATGTAAAATACTGATGTTCAGCTGCATCTGGTTCGACTGGAAGCTGACCCCAATATAGTTGGGAAAAGGCTAGGCAGATAATGAGTACCTATATTATATTAATAACCTTATCCTTTTTGTTGCAGCCCCAGCAATATGAAGCTGGAGTGGGCAGAGACAGAGTCGGACTACGGTCTGGAGGAGGCCGCCTTCTACGAGGGCCCGCCGGCAGTCGCGCCGCCGCCGACCAAGCATGTGTCGTTCAGCTTGAGGCTTGACCTGGTATGTATATTTGGACTGTATTTTACTTTAGCCTTAGTTACTAGCAAGTGTTGGTTGAGGCTACTCTAGGCCGCGACGCGATCTGCGACACATGAGCGATAAAATAAATTAATGCTAACGTATATGGTTACCCTGTACATCAGCGAGACCATGAATCCGCGCCACCACTCATAACATAAGTAATAAGTAAGTTAGGATTAAATAGTTGGGGTGCTATGACAGGAAACCTCCACGTGCGCCCGTGGACTGAAGTTCCCTCTCGGATACGTCCGGGGGGAAGACCAGTTTTTCGGGCCGGTGCACCCTGGGATGCGGGCAAAAACTTCCTTAGGCACTGTGTGCCTAAGGGGTCTCTTTGCCCGTATGCGAATAGCCTGTCGTGTGGACGCTCCAACGCGTGTCCCTCTGATTAGCAGAGGGCACAGCGGTGGAGCGGGCTTGCGGACGGTGAGTTATGGGTAGCTCGCCGTCCGACCAAGGACCAAGCCCGGGTCGGTGGCGCGTCGTGTTTCGCGCCAAATGCCTGCTGGGGTCGCGGGTTTTTTCTTAACCCAGGTTACCGTGGCCCCGGAACGTAAAGGGTATAGGAAGGAACACGGGTGGATTTTAGTCAGTAAGAGTCTGACAGTCCCTTCCGCCCCACCCAGGGCGGGAGAACTCATTTGATGATTTTACCACCTAAAAAAAAAAAAAAAAAAAAAGGATTAAATAGTTCGCATTTATCGCATTGGGTCATCCTGTAATGGTAAATGTATGTAAATAAATAAACCTGCGGAAAATTCGAGGTACTAGATTTTTTAATGCAATTTGATGTAATGACATAGACACCAGCGCCGCGTCAAAAGGGGCGTGGTGGCGCGGACTCTAAGGCCGGCCGCATACATCAGTTTTGATGATCCGTTTTTCGAAATTTGTACGGGAAGTTATACAAAATATGTGTGTGACATGCACACATTTGTATGAATTCACTGTGTACGGATAGAAAACGGATCAGGATTCCTGATAGGAAAACTGATGATGCGGCCGGCCTAACTCGTTTTGCTCTACAGTTGCATCGCAAATCGCTGCCTTATATAGCCTCAGTCGTAGGCTTCATGTATTTTGGTTGCGGAATTATCTTGAGATGGCGCGGCCATGGACCGCAAAGGGCAACTGAAGTACCAGAGCGGTTTTCAGTCAGTCTAGTCTGACAGTTCCATTTCAAAAAGAGCGAGAGAATTCATCAGTTCAGTTCCGTTTCAAACAGAGCATTTGATGGTTTTCCACCTTAAAAAAAGAGAAAATAAAAAAGCATTAACAGCCTATAATGTTCCCAATGCTCAGTGGGAGTGGGACGAAAAAAGTAATAAATAATACATGACGCGCGGTATATACGAGGCCCTATAGACGAACTTAGTCTTAGCTCAAGCTTATCCAAATTACGATAGATCCGAAAATAAACCTTATTAGTACAAAGTTGAGTTATATATTCCTAAAAACGGCTGTGACTAAGCTTATCACACGAATTAGAACATTAATCGTAGGCAAGTAATATTCATTTTGGGATGAATCGCAATAGAGCTAAGGTTGAGCTAAGACCAAGTTGATTTGGGCCTTAAGTTCCTACCATCTGTATAAATAAAATAATGTTGCAACTACACAGTACACGACAACAACCACTTTTTTACACTCACTTCCAGTTAACGATCTCGTCTCAACAAGGTTGCATTCGCAGAGTTATCCAATCCCGTTAGAACTGATCCAGCAACCGATTGAAACCTCTTCAAAACCACTATTAACATTTAAACAAAATCTTCTTTGAAGTTTCAAGTTCCCAGAATTAATCTTGCCTTAACAGAATTCACATCAAACAACGAAATGCCTATAAACAATAATTGATGCGTTTCATTCATAAAAAAAACATGTGTTTCGGATTCGTTGCGGTTTAGTTTTGGCGGCCTTGTGTCAAATGTTAGGAGTTCACAGACCTCCAATGTCAATCGCTAAAGCTGAGTTTAGATTGCCGCGGAATGAAATGCAAATGCAAGTGAATATTCATTTCGAACGCTTGCATTATTACCTTTATGCATTTTGTGTGTCGCGGGGCTATCTGAACTGGGACTTAAAGAGCAATCGAAGGAATTTGGTGGATTTTAGTCAGTACGAGTCTGACAGTCTTTTCCGCTTCACCAAGGGCTGGCGGACTCCTATATTAATGGAATTTACCACCTATGTCATTAAAATGCATTATTGTGTAAAGTGTAGCTGACTTGACGCGCGTCTTCAGGAGATCACTGGGACTGGCCTGTTGGTCTAGTGGTTAGTGACCCTGACTGCTATGCCGGAGGTCGTGGGTTCGATTCCCACCCAGGACAAATGTTTGTGTGATGAGCATGATCATTTGTTCTGTGTCTGGGTGTAATTTATCTATGGTATGTATGTATTTAGAAATATATAAGTATGTTTATCAGTTGTCTAGTACCCATAACACAAGCTCTGCTTAGCTTGGGACTAGATGGCGTTGTGTGATAGTTGTGAAATATTATAATTATAATTAATTATAATAATTACATTCTCAGGAATTTTCGTATTTAGATTCTTCTATCTAGTTTATGGGTTACACAATTGGTACGAAAGTTCGTCACAAAAATTAGCTTGCAGACCGCGGCATTGTAAAATGAGCTTTTAGTGAAACTTTAAAATAGCACGCGAGAATGGGCGTTTTTCCATTAGACGGCACGGCACCGGCACGGCACCGGCACGGCACCGGCCTGGCCGTGCACCGGCACCGGCGCCGGGGCTTCGTTTTTCCACTGCACCGGTTCCTAACCGGCCCGGCAACGGCACGGCGCCGGCATGGCCGCGCATCCAGAATCAACGACTATATATTACTAGACTACGCATTGCACGATCTAAAGAACACAAACTATTCTGCCAAGTTGCTAAGGTACTACGTAAGCGAGAGGGACGGGGTACTGCGTTGTGATTGGCTAACTCAAGGTCTGTGCTGTCTCAACGTATGTTTACGGCTCACAGGATTGGTCGAAATGAGACGAATATATGACTTTTTTGCCTAATGTGTTGGCAGACATCGGTCGCCTGTTATTAGGAGTCTAGTATTATATCGTCGTTGCCATAGAGGTTCGAACACAAGCACGCGTCAGTGAATACCAAAATCGTAAGGTATCGGAGAATTGCGTCGCCTAGTGTACGAAGGGGCTTACTCGAACGCGTTGCGGACTGCGGGAGGGGCGGCTTCTAGCCGCTAGTCTGTATCACGAAGCTACTCAGGCACACAGCGGCGGTAGTTACGAATTTGAATATTGACGATTCTTTAAAGTGATGGGTCTATCAGACCCACCAGGCACCCCAAGGGTTAAAAACAAAGTAACATGACATAAGACTTTCAAAAGTAAAGAGGTCGCACATTGTCAGGCCTGTTGGTCTAGTGGTTAGTGACCTTGTCTGCTATGCTGGAGGTCGTGGGTTCGATTCCCACCCAGGACAAATGTTTGCGTGATGAGCACGATCATTTGTTCTGTGTCTGGGTGTAATTTATCTATAATATGTATGTATGTAGAAATATATAAGTATGTTTATCAGTTGTCTAGTACCCATAACACAAGCTCTGCTTAGCTTGAGACTAGATGGCGTTGTGTGATAGTTGTGGAATATTATATTATATTATATTATATTGCTAAATTAACCTTATTACGAGCCATAAACCGAGTCTCACGCCCTCAGCCCCGCGTCCTCCTACACGCCTGCGCACTCACACATGCACACGGCTACAATTCATACACATGCAATTATATTATGCACATTTGCCGGCCGGCACCGACTGGGAAGCTTGCTATCCCGGCGACGGCGACGGCGCCGGCAGGACTCAACGCCGGGCCGACGCCGGCGCCGGTAAGTGGAAAAGCGAGCCATACATTTTCATATATTCTTGCTTCCCCGGCACCGGCGCCGGTGCCGGCGCCGGCTAATTGAAAAACGCCAGGCCAGCACCGACTAGGAAGCTTATTACCCCGGCGCCGGCGACGGCGCCGGCAGGACTCATCGCCGGGCCGGCGCCGGGCCGGCGCCGGCGCCGGTAAGTGGAAAAGCGAGCCATACATTTTCATATATTCTTGCTTCCCCGGCACCGGCACGGCGCCGGCGCCGTCGCCGGTGCCGGTGCCGGGCCGGCTAATGGAAAAACGCCCAATGTCAATGTCGGATGATGAGATGATGCACTTGTCTAATTAATTAAGTGAAGAAAATGACCTACAAACTAACAATGTTGTATGAGAAGATCTATTGTTTGGTATCTCACCCACCGAACTACATTAAAGTTTCATCGACACGATGAGAAGATGCTTTTTAAGAGATTGAAAACAGACTAGTCTGTAGACTTAATCTTGCCAAAATAAGCTTAGAGAAAAAATAAATTAAATAAAACCTTTTTTTTTAAACAGTCGTTATCCTTTTCCAAATTCTAATAAACCATAAAAAAAACTTATAACTATAAGCTAGGGTCGTCAGTAGCTAACAGTCATCTGCGTAAGTCACATTCTCACAACGTGGTCAGCACTAAGGCCCTTATTACAGAACGTCATTGCACTCAATACTCAAGAATTACTTAGAACTAGATTCAAGACATTTGATTGGTTGAAACTAGTTTTAAGTAACACTTGATTTTTGAGGTGCGTTTTGTAATACGGGCCTAAGATATTTATACAGAAACAGGCACTAAAATAATTACACCTTTATAAAGTGCCGAGAACTTCCGATCACCGGAACTAGGGTGCTAAATAAAGTAAGAGTTCTTATGTACTTTGGAAAGTACGCAAGCACAAGGCGCTTATATTTATCAAAGATCCCTTGATACTGATTAAGAAATGAGAGGAAATCCGAATGGACGTGAAAAAGCGGTAACGTTTATGCTAAGAGATCAGTTTTCTATAGAAAACTGGCCCCAGCTAGTTTCGAGTTGGCACTGGCCCATATATCGGTGTGGTGCCGTTAATGCTTGCAAACACGATTATTGTTTCTGCTTCACTTAAATCCAGGTGGTACCAAAAGTATTGATTGCTTGGAATTGTAGTTATTTACATAGGTTAATTAATTTCTGTTCAATACAACCTATTTAAATATAAAAATATTATAATTACTGGCCTTTTGTTTGTTTATGGACACTTTTTATTATCTTTGTGGCTTCGACCGAAATGAGTATTTGGTCGCATTTTCCAATATCTACTGTGTTACAGGTATATTATTTAGGCAACCAACAGCGATACTAGTAATGTTTTACAAAATATGCAGTTTATATGGCCAATTATAGGTTTCTATTTTACTATTTCTACTGGAAATGCTAAAAATATCTAGAAAAACTGGACTTGGGTACCTAAGTATTGAGCAATAGAAATTCCCTAAAAAAAATTGTGGAGTTTAAGATCAACGACACAAACCGATTATTATTAAATTAAAATTCGCAAACTATATCAAAATAGTTTATGAAAGGAAATACCAAATATATTATGTACTGGACAAACGAGAGTAACAACTGTATTTCCTGTTTTTATTAAGAAGTCTACACACACCCGGGTGGATATAGTATCTTATTTGTCTAGTTAATGGATTATGTAGTAATCCGTCATTCAGCACTCCCTTAAGAACTGGCCCTTTACTAGTAGTAGCAGCTTTGGCTTTATTGTGTATTTATTTTTCAACCAAAAAAACATATGTATTCAGGAAAAATAAAGTTTTGTCCTACATTTTCCAAGAAACGTCTAGTTAAAAACTATGGGCAGATTTTATTCGGAACGACGCGACGGGTCTTTTGGCGTATGAAAGGATTGGGAATGTTCGTAAAAAGTAATGACATGACAGCAACAGTAGCTTTTGGGCTTTTTTTACAACGCACCGTCTCGGCGTCGACCCGGGCATGGTCCATGATCGGACAGCGAGTGGCCCATTATTCGCCGCCCGAGCTTGTGGGCTTGGAATTTAATAAAATAAAACTGGCCGCCTACAAAGTAGCAATGTACGCTACCAGTTAGTTTTCTTCTAAATGAATGTGTCCAACTGTCCATGTTTCGAACAAGTTTTCATATACGTTCCTTATGAACACTATAATCAGCAGAACTTATTCTGAACACACTCCTCCATAGACAGGTTTTATTTTCAAATGAAAACAGTAGCGTTTTTGTAATTAGCTGGGCGTAGAAACCGGTTGGCAAGCCTTGGAACCCATTTGTAATCTGTATGATTAAGAAAGTAGCATGGAAAATAATTTGTATTTATGTTTGAACGTGTTATATTTCTGTTTTTGTAGCTAAGTGCAGAGCAAAAATGTTGCATTTAGTGTCTACAAATATATAACTTTCATCACGGATTATATTAGAACAGAGTTTGGTTTTCCCAATCTAAAGTTTGGATAGATGTTTGTTATTCAATCGTCAGAATGGCTCAACAGATCTTGATATGATACAGAGATAGATCTGGAATAACGCATAGGATATCATGCACACAATAAAACAGAAGAAGCCGCTGGCAATAGCTAGTATGTTACAAAGGCATTATGTGCTTTGAAGGTTAATGTTTAAAAAGTTTTTTTTTTAATAAAGCACTCTCTTTTAGTAAAATTCTACTTAAAAACAAATTTCTATGAAAGTACTCCTATCATTATCTCCAAGAGTCATTATTGTCTATACTTAAAAATGTCGTCTTGCACAAGGGTGAGTCTATGGTGTCCACATCCCCGGATGTGTCGCTCCGGACCAGTGGACCGTGATCGCCGTGATCAACTTGCACTGCGTTTATTTTTAATTAGGATATTGCTCGTAGTATTCACTTTCACATTCTACGTTTTATTTAACTAAAAGTAAACTAGAAGAAAGTTTCGAGAAAAAACATAGACAAAAGAATTATAATGAAGACTGTTCAAAATACAATTCTCTTTTGCGTTTGTTCCAGGAATGCTAGTCTGTTTATAATAATTAACAAAAACTAGACTACAGAAAAACGGCTAGACGTACTCGTATACAACATACAAATAAATTAATGCATTAACAAAAATAATTAGCGTTCATACCTGTTTTCAGGTTTTTAGCTCAAACGAAAATAACAATAAAGTAGTTTGTTTTCAACACACGGTAAGAATCAATCAACGACTACAAGAAAGGAGTATCGAAAACAAACTCGAGTTCTTATTTCAAAGATCCCGCGCTTTTTAACTTTTTTATTTTTAAACTTGTCCGTGACACCACAGTATAAATATCTTATTACCGTGGTGACACTGACGCTAAGCTGCACTAATGAGTTTCGACATTAGCTGAGTACGACGAAAAACTGTTGGAACTTTTTACGAATGGGTTACAGAGTATTGTATTATTTTTAATGATTATTCAAGAGGGTTCGTGTGTCGAATTGGTTGGGAATAATTATACGAAACGTGATTATGATAGTCGGGAAGGATTATAATATAAGTTGCCGGGGTTTTATTAATGTTTAACTTAAGGTAATGTGGACACTCTATACTTACAGAAGACGAAGTTTTCCTCAACGACGAGTGTCTCCTGTGGGTCAATATTATTATTATGATAATAATTATGATATCATTAAAATGCTACAAAATAAATAACAAGAGAGTCGAAAAGCCCTATTTTTTATTTACAGCCTGTACACGTAAGTACAGTCAACAGCAAAAGTAGGTGATCAAAATCAGAAATTCAACACAAAAGAACAGAGTTTGCGTCAGAACTGTGTAGTTGAACTAGTAGTAAATGTTTGGTACAGTCGGCCAAGAAAGTGGTGTACCACCCTAAGGTTGAATATCGCTTGCAGATTCATAGGTGATAAAGATTAGTTTCGCTTGCAGATCGATCTGACAACTTCTATTGCTGTCTTTATCTGATTATTGATAACGACTATTACTGTTTGTAACGTGACAGCTGTTCTTAGTTTGAACTTGATGGAACCAATGACGTCGTAAAATCAACGGCGGGGGGCTGTAGATTTTGATGACAAAATTGTATCTACAAATTCAGAATTGTAATCAACAAGTTACATAAAATTGTAAAGGCACAAGGCGAATCCACAAACCTACAATTTCTGTAAACTTGTAATTTACAATATCAATAAAAAACAAGCTAAAAATAGATTTATCCTTTTATTAAATTTCTACAATCAATTTTAAAATACTTATAACAAACAAAAACATAGCATATATAGTAATATTTAGAAGATATTGAAAATTTTTAAAAATTAGAAACGGGTGTAACCGCCGTTGGCCTCTATAACCTCTAAAAGACGAGACCTCATTGAACCAACAAGCCGTGAGCAAATATCGGTTCCCCGCATTTCCTCCCAAATATAATTACAGTGACTAATAAGAGCTTGTTTGGTTCTTTCATTTTGATGCGACCATCGTTGGACCATAAGGCCCCAAAGATTTTCTATCGGGTTGAGGTCCGGCGATCTTGAGGGCCACTGAATTACCCTTACGTCAGTGTGTGAACGAAACCAGGCTCTTACGATCCTCGCATTATGAATTGAACAATTATCTTGAACAAAATCAAATTGTGGCACTTCGTTCTCCGGGTAAACATTACGGACTGTCGGTAGCATTGCATTCTGAAGCACGTCGATATAATTTACAGCCGTCGCTCGAGGAGGTAGAGAACACAATTCTCCTACACCATCCGCACTCATCCAGCCCCAAATATTTACGGAAATTCGACCTGATTCTCTATTTGGAATTACATGATCATCTTTATACCGTGTTGAATTATATCGCCAAAGGTGAAGACGTCCATGCTGACTGGATTTAAACGTTTTTTCATCACAAAACACTGTATTAGACCAATTAAACTCTAAGTGCTCTCTGGCGAAGTTCAGACGAGCAAGTCTGTGAGCATCCGTCAAATATATTTTCTTGGCGTAATGCCTGTGGTGCAAACCCATGTAATGTAGATGATTCCTTATTGTTTGGGCACTCACATCGAACATCTCCGCAAAATGTTTTGTGGGCTTAAAACCATTGATTTCATATTCCCGTCTCATGAATTCTCTATCGTTATTGGAGAGTGCAGGCCGGCGACCACTTCTTCTGTGATCCAACAAACTTCCCTCCTCTCCTTCACGACGAATCCAAAAGCGGACAGAACGCCTCGATATATTCAAATTCCGGGATATCGCACTGATACTGCTTCCCTCATTAAATTGGGCAATTATTTGTGCTCTTTCGGCAATGGTCAAGTTGGCAGGCATTGAGATGATTTTATATGCAGTTGATTGAAAAATAACACGGAAAATATATCGATTTTTTGCATATATTTGACAAAATGTCAATTGTCAGTTTTCTTTTTCAAATGGAATTCGGTTGTCTATTTAAATAGTTTTATTACTTTTGTTTGGAAACATTTCAATTGCTTTGTAGAAACTAATGTCCTTTTCATTTATACTAAAGGTTAAAATGTCATGTACTTATATGTGACATATGACGTATGAATACTAAATACATAGGTTTACGTCATGATAATGTTGTCTCTTTCAGTAATATCTTTTTATAACGAACCTTGTTGTAATTTTCGATGACCGGGAAACTAAATCAAAACTGGTACACCACTTTCTTGGCTGACCGTACTAATGTACAAAAAGTATGTGATTGTAATCAATCACATACTTTTGAATCACTTCGACGCCATACAGTTCTGACACGAACTCCGTTCATTAGTATTGAATTTCTGATTTTGTTTGAGCATCTACTTTTGCTGTTTATGAGTACAGTCATTCATAAACTGAAGCTATCATTAAATCGTATTAAGGTAGACTCGTTAATAACTGGGGTGAGATAAAGAGACTGTTGACTGTTATGACGTTAACACCTTCATTCAGGGAGTGCGACCATAAAGAATAATCTCTGACTTGATTTACGTGTGCTCTTGTCGACAGCCAGCGATGAAATGACTGAGGAACCATTAATCAAATATTTTTTATCTGAATAATTTTTAGGTAAAAAATGATAAAAACACATAATTTAGTATTTATTTATTATTTTTCCAGCTTACGATTTTTATTACAGGGTTACCTATAACATATATATTTATTAAACAACGCGCATTTTTTTGTTTAATGTGTAAAAAAAAAACAGTTCGATATTATCCAACTGTAATAACAGTTTGTTGTAGGCTAGGCAATGAGTTGTCATCAACAATCACTTTTTAATGTAATTCTGAACCTTATCGTCGCAGACTTCGTGTCGGCTCAAGTTTTTCATAAAATAATTTTATCATTACGTAGGTAGACAATATTCCAAGAAATCTTGAAGCTTGGTTGCTTTTGATATCAAGCTGAAATTGTGTTTGTATCTCAAGTAGGTATTAGAACTGAAAACAAAACTAACTCGCCTATTTACACGTTTATATTTCTCAATATTTCATACATTGGTAATGGTGAAAGTGATTAATAAGTTTTAAGCAGTTTTCCTGTATAAGGTACTCTAAGCATGCTATATGCTGTACACATCTACTTTTTAACTAAATGCTACATGAAGCCAAAGAAATTTGTATGCAGACACATTGAAATTATAGCACAACATTGGAAAACCGTTTAAAACTTGTTACCTGCATATACCTGTCGGAGAATCAACACAGAAGCACAACAATTTAGAAAAACGCCATCTATTATCGTTGCAGCGGAATCAAAACAAACACAATTTAGAATCTCAATTGATTATTATTAATTTAGAATAACGCCATCTATCTCTCATTGAAGGAACTATGTAGTTAAATTTGACAGATAATGCTTGGGAACTCAAGTTATTGATGAATAGACTTGGGGAAGGTTAGCGTGGGGAGCAATGGCAACACCGAGCGAATAGTCGAGTCAAAATGTCGATCAGAAGTTTACATTAGCTATTCGACGTTGACAGGTAGTGACGTTGACAGATGTTGGCTAACCTGTGTGGGGTAGGCCACATAAGCGGTGATAGGTGTGTGAAGAGACTTTGAATCGGTCCGGCAAGCTGGGTAGACATTTTGGTTGCTCCGCCATGTTAAACTTCCCGTGTTCCTAAGTTTTTAATCGAGCTATATCTCGAGCATCCTTGATTATTTTGTATTCGGAGTGTGTTAGCAAGTAATTAAAAGTGTTAACAAAGATTTTGTGAGGATTATTTCCGATATCCCGACCCCTCTGATAACGATTCTCCGTTATACCTAACTCTTTTGCTGACTGTACATAAATTCATTATAATTTTATTTTGAATGGCGTGATGAAACTGCTGAACGTTTCCTGCTACCATTCATAGATACTCCTTATACTTATAGGTATATATATTACCTTCTACTTATATAAATTACCTTATATAGGTACTTATATATATATATATTACCTTATAGTTAGATACTCCTTATATTATTTTATACTGTTACTTAATTTACTTAGGTGAAGTAAGAGAAATTGAACGCCAATTTAATTCAATCTACACTGTAGTGTAGATTGAATTAAATTGGCGTTCAATTTCGTAAGATAAAAAAAAGGTTTTTTTTTTTTGTTTAAATTGAATAAACTCAAAAACTACGCCATCAGCAAGTAACACTTTGTAACTATTTTTCTTTTTTCAAATTGAAACGTTCTAAACGAGAAAATAGTAACCCCAGTTAAGTACTAGTTTCCTCTATTTTAAAATCCTTTAAAAAAGCCTATAGACTAACTTTAAACCTCTTTAAACTGTCACTTACGGGTTATCTTGTTGACGCTGTTGCAAGCGCCATGATCCTGGCGCTTCTAACAGCGTCAAAATATCTGAAGCTCAAAATAATGAACATTCACGGAAGATATCCCGGGAGTAAGCAAGATTTTTCGCCTCCCTCAAGTCAACACAGCTTCTTTTAACAATTTCTCGCAAAAATATAATGCAACATACCTAATTATTTACTTAATAAATATAATTAGAAATGTTGCGACCTATCCGGGCGCGTCTCATTAGGGCGAGCTAGGCGATTTCCGGCTACTAATTAAAGGGACGATGCTAGTTACGTCCGCCTCGCAGGTTATGACATATTTGTTGTGATTTTTCCACGTAAAAATATAATTTTTGGTTGTAAGTAAAGTTATTAGTGTCGGATCATGTTCTAAGTGTTGGTGTGTCCGGTTGATGGTGGTAGGTTCGCCCACTCTTACAAGGAAACTCAAAATAACTGGCAAAAACCGGCCAAGTGCGAGTCGGACTCGCCCATAAAGGGTTCCGTAGCAGCAAGTACATAATATAAAAGTTCTTGTAGTTGGTTGTAACTTTGAAAGGTAAATTGCGGTTTACGATTTATGACGATTAAAAAACAACTAATAACTCGATCTCGTTCAAACCAATTTTCAATTGAAGTTTACACGGTAATGTACATCATATATTTTTTTTAGTTTTATCATTCTCTTATTTTAGAAGTTACAGGGGGGGGGGCACACATTTTACCACTTTGGAAGCGTGCCTCGCGCAAACCATTCAGTTTAGGTAAAAATGATGTTAGTAACCTCAATATCATTTTTCAAGACCTATTCATAGATACCCCACACGTATGGGTCAGGTGAAAAAAAATGGTTTGAGTTTCAATTCTAAGTACGGGGGGAACCCCCAAATTTGGTTTTTGTTTTATTTTTGTGTGAAAATCCTAATGCGGTTTACATAATACATCTACTTACCAAGTTTCAACAGGATAGCTATTATACTTTCGTCAAAAAGGGCTGTGACATGGGACGGACAGACAGACAGACATGACGAATCTATAAGGGTTCCGTTTTTTGCCATTTGGCTACGGAACCCTACAAAGGAGGTATAGTGATTTGTTTGAATTCAGCTGAATTGTCGGCACGGTTGGCGGAGTGGTAGAGAGATCGACTGCTGCGCTGAATATCACGGCTTCGATCCCAGTCTGTACGTAATGGGGTTGCTCTTGACCTTAGCCTAGGTCAGGAATGACTAAGACAAGGTCAACGATGGAGCGAGCTTACCCAGAAGAAGCCTGTTCACTCTAACTTTGAAGAGATTAGGGTGTAGGCGTGTTCGGAAACAGACGCAGGCAGAGAGTTCCACTCCTTCGCTGTCCGCATTATATTTGTTTAACATACAATTAGTTGCTCTGGGTCTAAGTGTTTGTGAGTTTCAATGTGATATTACAAACGTTGAAACTACCCAAGATACACTAGAAAATCACAGACACGGTTTAAAGAAAAAAAAAATCGTTATCTTGTATTTTTTGAAGTAATATCTAATATTTAACCAACCTTTACTATTTAATATGCATGAGAGTATAGTATTCAAGTAACAGCTTCCATTATTGCGACATAACAATATTTTCCTTGAAAATCGTCACGAGCTATGTACTAACTACATAAAATGTTGATAAAGCCTGATGTGTTCATAATGTTTTGTAAATAACGGTTACGTTGCCGCTGTAACTGTTTCGTTTTGCACAACTCTAATCGGTTACTTTTTTCTTAAACTGCTTCGTTATCGTTTTTCGACTAATTTAAATACAAGAACGACTCGTTTCAGAACCCTGTTGTTACCAAATTTCATAATTAAGATAAGACTAAAGAATTTTGAGCTATACATATTATAATGATTGCTGAAAATAATAATAAATTCCTACAATATTATTATTATTTAGGGCTGATTTTTTAATAGTCAGATAACTTTTATCTGAGGGGTGCGTCTCATTTCATATAAAGTTATTTGATATATTTTCATTTCAATAACGTTCACGTGATATAATCAACGTGAGATATACCAACGGTTGATATAATTTCTTTACACATACTGTTTGTGTTATTCTAAAACTCATTTCATATAATTTTATTTGATATAACGTTTATTTAACCGAAAATCATTACATTTAACGTTTGAAACATATAATTTAACGTTTAAACTATTTTCTTTGAAAACTTTGGCTTATCCTTTGAATTTTGATTGTTTGCCTACCTGATTGCTATTGTTATTAGAAAAATTAATTATCCAAGAGCGAGAGAAGCGAGCTCGGGACTTGGGACTCCCCGACACGGACAGGTTAGGCTCGAAGTGGATCGCGGGGTCTCAAAGACCCCACCATCCCCCTCGTGTTAGGTTACTTTAAACCTTGCACCCAGAAATAGGAGCCCCGCGAAGCGGGGCTCCGTCGAGCCAGCATGACAGGTAGTAATCAGTTATTTGACCTAGGATCCAAGAGCGAGCGAAGCGAGCTCGGGACTTGAGGCACCCCGACACGGACAGGTTAGGTTCGAAGGGGATGGCGGGGTCTGAAAGACCCCGCCATCCCCTTCGTGTTAGGTTACTTTAAACCTTGCACCCAGAAATAGGAGCCCCGCGAAGCGGGGCTCCGTCGAGCCAGCATGACAGGTAGTAATCAGTTATTTGACCTAGGATCCAAGAGCGAGCGAAGCGAGCTCGGGACTTGGGGCACCCCGACACGGACAGGTTAGGTTCGAAGGGGATGGCGGGGTCTGAAAGACCCCGCCATCCCCTTCGTGTTAGGTTACTTTAAACCTTGCACCCAGAAATAGGAGCCCCGCGAAGCGGGGCTCCGTCGAGCCAGCATGACAGGTAGTAATCAGTTATTTGACCTAGGATCCAAGAGCGAGCGAAGCGAGCTCGGGACTTGGGGCACCCCGACACGGACAGGTTAGGTTCGAAGGGGATGGCGGGGTCTGAAAGACCCCGCCATCCCCTTCGTGTCAGGTTACTTTAAACCCTTTTCGCAGAAATAGGAGCCCCGCGAAGCGGGGCTCCGTCAATCATTCATCGCAGGTGGTACTAGTACTTAGTACATCAGTGTTAGATTACTTGCCAGGAAGAAAAGAAAATTAGACCAAATAAGTTTTATGTCTTTTGAGTGTTATACAAAACGATTTTATATTCATTGATTGTTATGCTTATAGAAATTAGTCATTATAAAATTATGTCAATCGTTTATTATATTAACAGATCGTTATATCAAATAAAATTATATATTCAGTTGTTATCTCTTGTAAATTTTAGAGATTTTGTAGTTATATCATGTATTACTTACCCTTATCTGAGGAATAAAAATAGCGGTTTGACATACTTTCTATAGAAAAGCTGTCAAACCGCCATTTTTATTCCTCAGATAAAAGTTATCTGACTATTGAAAAATCAGCCCTTAGATAAATAAATTAGTTTGTTACAATTTGTATATAGTCTACTTTTTTGTAGACTATATTTTCATAATACAAATTAATTAAAGATCTGTCTACGATCTAGGCAAAAGCCTGTTTCGATTATATATAATTATTACTTACGCATTTCCTTAATTGTAATGTAAAAAGAATGATTGAACGTTCAGGATTCTATTTATATCAAAAAGTTTGCGTTTCCAACACCTATAGTTATGTCAAGTGAAAACCATAATCTATTACTACACTTACTCGAGCCAAACATCGTCGTTCCAAAATTAAACAACAAAAAACCTCATAATTCACTCTCACTGACAATGGTACACTATTTAATCTACCAATAATTTACTTTTTAACGCCGTTTGAAGGGTAATTTATCAGAAGGGGGATCTACAACACCAGATAAATCAGGGCACGTTTAAAAAGTAGCTTCCCTTGATGTAAGAGGACAACATCTCGACACCGCACACGTTCTATGACGATAAATGAGCGACAAATTGACAATTAACCTCGACCATACGTTATTCACATCCCTATTTTACGTTTTTTCGATTTTTGAATAGGCTGTTTATGTCTTTCCCTGACGTTTAAAAAGTTATAATTGTGTTACAGTATTTATGCTCAAGTGCCTCGTTATTTGGGGACAGACATTTCCTAGAATCCTTTTTTGGTTTTGTTTTAGCTTTTCATTTAAATCAATGCAGCAATGCCAACTATTCAGATCGGTAGTAACTGACATCAATTTAATACAATTCTTTTTTCAATTTTCCTAACCTTTGCTTGCTACGTCGACCGTTGCAGCTACCGACAGGTCTTGTGGTCAATTTGACCCCAGCTATGTGCCACACAAGGACGCCACCCATTGGAAAACCTTATAGTCATACAGTCCCCTTTGAACGCTCCAGTGATTTAGCACTCAATGTCCCCATTTCCTGCAAATGATCTTACCAACTTTGTAACGGACACGAGCGCTTTGATTTAAAGAATTAAGTAGGCAACAAGTTTGACAAAGGAGTTTTTTTTTAAGACAGCAAACTACTTTATAGTTTTCGGTAATTGTATTGTATTGTATTGTTAGGGGCTCCCTTTTCCGCATTTGGACTCGTAGTTGGTCCGTTATGCGTGAGGTGGGACGGTTGACTATATGAGCCAACCCAGCTCCTTCCAGAAGCTCAGAAGTCTCCTGGGACGTTCACAGGCTTCTTGGAGCGACCTTGGGTTGCCAAGGTTTTGTGCCCGTTGGTTAGCAACACCCTCGCATTCCAGGATTACGTGGGTAGCCGTTTCATCCGCGTTCAGGCAGCCCCTGCACAACGGGCTGTCTGTCGCGTTGATGGTAAACAGATGTTTGTTGAGTGGGCAATGACCGGTGAGCATGCCCACCACAACTCGTAAGTCTGTTCGTTGAAGACTGAGAAGTCTGCTGGTCAGTCGCGGTGTTAGTGCAGGTACCGCCTCTCTAGACTGTCTGCAGTCGGTTGTAGATGCCCATCTGGCATTATGTTTTTGTTGGGTTTGCAGACGTACCCAGGTCCTGAGTTGACCGGATGGGATAGGCAAAAAGGGTGTGGGGCCGGCCACGTCCACATCCGAGCCTCTCCTTGCAAGTTCGTCTGCCGCATCGTTACCCAATGATCCGCTATGTCCTTTTATCCATTGCAAGATGACCCTATTGCGGTTCGAAATTTTTTGCAATGCTAAGTGACATTCATAAATTAGGCTGGACGACATAATATTGCCGTTCAGCGCCGTAAGTACAGCCATGCTATCGGATAGAATTCTAATCCCGTAGTTAGAGATGTTTCTTTCCATGACTGCGGTGGCGGCTTGGGTGATTGCTACACATTCACATTGGAATATGGAGCTATGTTCCCCAAGCGGTAAAGATACTTTGATGTTGAGATCCATTGAGAATACACCAGCACCTGTGCCGGTTTTGGTTTTAGAGCCGTCCGTGTAAATTCGGACTTCGTTAACTCCTGATTGATCTCGTTCGGTCTCTGATAGTTGAATTCGATAAAGTTTATCGAACACGTGAGTTTTGGGGATTCTGTCACAGGGCGCTTCAATGTATGGTACATCGTTTAGCGCCCTTTCCCATATTATGGTGTGATTGCCCCTTTGGTTTTTCCACATGCCGGAGTGTTTTAGCCTGATTGCCGCCATACTGGCCTCCTGTTGAATAAAGAGATCCAGCGGCGGCAGACCTAGCATTATCTCCAGGGCATTAGTAGGTGTTGTTCGCATGCATCCTGTGGTGGCTGAGCAGGCCAACCTCTGGAATGTCTGTAGTTTTTTACGGGTGGTTATGAGTTCAGTTCTGGGCCACCAAACTACCGCTCCGTAGGTGATTATTGGCCTGATTACGCTCTTATAAAGCCATAGTGTTATTTTCGGCGAGAGGCCCCAGGATCTCCCCAGAAGTCTTCTGCATTGCCAAAATGTTATGCTTGCTTTGTCAATCTTGTGGTCCAAGTGTTTGTTCCATAACAGTTTGCTGTCAATGATGATGCCCAGATATTTGACCTCATTAGTTAGGGACAGCTCGGTGCCAAACAGTTTAGGTAGTTGTAAACTGCCAAGATTGCGTTTGTGAGTGAACATGATAAGTTCCGTTTTTGACGGGTTCACTGATAGTTCGTGCTCCAGGCACCATTGTTCGACGATCTTCAGAGCCTGTTTTGCCAGGTTGCATAGTACATTCTCAAAAGGTCCCGTTATGAGAATGGCTAGATCGTCCGCATAGCCTACCGTATAGTACCCATGGTCGGTGAGTCTGCAGATCAGCTCATTGACCACGATGTTCCATAGGAGGGGGGAGAGAACTCCTCCCTGTGGACAGCCTTTTGCTACCACACCTCGGGTCGTGGTATTTACGGTAAATTGAATAGCCCTTTGTCTTAGCATATTGTCTATCCACCCGGCAGTCGTGGGTTCGACCCCATGCCTAGATAGGGCTCGGCTAATGCTGTTAAAGGTGGTTTTGTCGAAGGCGCCTTCAACGTCTATGAAGATGCCTAAGGTTGATTGTTTAGATGATAGTCCGTTCTCAATGCGTGATACGACGCTATGTAGAGCGGACTCTGTTGATTTGCCCATACTGTAGGCATGTTGGTTAGCGTTGAGTGGCTTACACGACAGAGCATGTGTACGAATGTCCCTTTCACAGAGCCTTTCGAGGGTTTTAAGTAGGAAGGATGTGAGGCTGATGGGCCTGAAGGACTTCGGCTGCGTGTAATCACTTTTGCCGGGCTTGGGAATGAATACGACTTTCACTTCTCTCCATTTGAGGGGAGTGTAACCGTAAGCAATGCATGCTCTGAACAGGTTCACGAGATGCACCACCAAACGGTCATCGCTCCATTTCAGCAGTCCTGGAAAGAGACCGTCCAGGCCTGCTGATTTGTATGGGAGAAAGCTGTTGATAGCCCATTTCACCTTATCATGTGTGACAATTCTTTGGGCTTGGTTCCAGTCGGTGTTGGATGCTGAATTGCTGGTCTCAGCTTCCCAGCTCCCTGAGGAGGTGATAACACAACCTGGGAAGTGAGTTTGGAGCAGCAGTTCGCAAGTCTCTGCGTCCGACTTGGTGTACGTGCCATCAGGTTTCTTTAAAGAACCGATATTGCGCTCAGGTTCGCTGATCAGAATGTTTTTCATTCTGGTGGCATGGCTGTTGGATTCTATGTTCGAACAGAAGCGTTTCCAGCATTCGCTTTTCCTGAGACGGATGCGCTTCTTGTATTGATGTTGGGCTTCTTTGAATTTGTCCCAATCGTTGTCCTGTCGGGTGTTTTTAGCTCTATTGAACAGCTTTCTTACCTTGCGACGTAGTTTTTCCAGTTCTGGGCTCCACCAGCTGGTCTCTCCTGCGGGGACCCGTCTTGGCGTCACAAGTGGGCATGTTTTTTCAAAGCAGTCCACTAGAGTCTTGGTGATTTGATTGTTGTGGATGTCAATCTCCGCGGCGTTGTCATAGCTAGGAATTGGAAGTCCCCTCAGATTTTCCGCCGTTTCGGCAAGATACCTAACGCGGTCCATCTTCCGGGGATTCCGTCGCGGCTCCGCGGGATTTACCATGATGCTAATAGTATATATGATCCACCTGTGGTCAGAGCAAGATAAGTCTTTCGAAACATGCCAGTTCAAGATGTGCCGCGAGATATTCTCTGTTGCAAGAGTGAGATCAATGATAGTTTGGGCTCGTCTGGTGACAAAGGTCGGTTCAGAGCCCCGGTTCATAATTCTTAAGTTAGTGGTGAAGAGATAGTTCAGAAGTTCCTCACCTCGTGCGTTCGACTTCTCGCTGCCCCAGATGATATGGTGCGCGTTGGAGTCGGCTGATATCACAAGCTCCAGTCCTTCCCTCTCGCAATAGGCCACCAGTGCTATGAGCTCCGGTGTGGGTACCTCCTCGTCGCCTGGCAGATAGGCAGACGCAAGTACCACCTCGGGTAAGCTGAGGGATGGGTTGCTCAGGAGCCTGATGGCAGTCAGGTCCCTGGAACAGAACTCGGTTAATAGAACTACGGGTACATTATTTGGTGTAAATATACAAGTCCTTGGTTTACTTACGGTAGTGTTCAGGAGGAGCTTACCCCCGATGTTGGATAGACCACAGATTCTGCCATTCCTAATCCAGGGCTCCTGGATTAGGGCTATGGTCTTGGTTGGTCCCTCCAGCGCCTTACGCAAGTTGGTCGTAGCAGTAAGGCTGTGCTGGAGGTTGGTCTGGACGATTTTAATGGTCTCGAGGAGGGGAGCTGCTTGGGCCATCACTACTGTTCCCGAGCAGTTTCTCCTCATCGTCCACACCTACCCCACTGAACCAGTCCAGCCTGGTGGTCTTTGCCGAGGCATCGACGACGGCCATGGGACTGGGAGGTGAGTTATTTCCAGACACCTGCAGAGACACAGGGTTGTTTTGGCTCACCGTGGGGGGAGGTGTTGATACGGCCGGACCTAGGCCTTCAGCAGCTTGCTCCGTCTTTACTGGGACGGTAGTTTGCTCGCTTTTAGCACTAGGTTCGGTGGTCTGAAGAGCAGAGGGTTCGGCCTGCTCGCCCTTGGGTCCGCTTGCCTTCACCTCCTGCTGGAGCATCAGGTATACCGACCCCGTCTTGTAACAGACGCGGCGGTCCCTCTGAATGATCCGGTCGGTCTCCGATTGCGGGATTCCAAGGACAATGTAAACACCGTCCTTGTTGTCCTGCTTCTCGGCGTGGTAAAGGCTCCAGGAGTCGACGCTATACCACGGGTTTTGCCGTCGAAGCCTGATGCGCAGCCTGTCCACGGTCCCATCCGTGAAGTTGGGTAGGAACATCCCTGCTCTAATTCTGCGAGGGATCTCTGACTGGCGGCGAACCACCAGTTTGGTCCCATCGATAGGCGAGGGAAGTTCCGTGATGGTACGGCGAACCCATTTTAAGGTGAAGTCGTCCTCGCACCAGAGTTTAAGTACGCCATCACTCAAAAAGAGCTTGCCCCGGAAAGAGGGAGCTCGGTCGACATCCGCCGATGTTGACGGGGCGAAAATCGCCTCATCTAGCGCCAGATCAATGGCAGCCTGGATGACTGTCGAGTGCTCCTCGGTGAGTTCGTGGAAGGGTTCCGTTGTTACGGCCACGGCTAGGTCGTTGGACCCTATCGCGTCCGCGTAACTAACCCCTCCACGATGGTGGTTTCGTCCTGTAGGCGGGATTTGTCGGGGTGTGGCGGCTAGCTTCACACGCTTGCCTCCGTCCCGGGGCGACATGGTGTCGTCGGGACGAGTCCGCTTAGCGGGCTTGGTTTGGCCATCGGCCGCACCAGAGGCTCCCATGGAGCGCCACCTCTTCCCCGCCCGCTTACCGCGAGGCCGTTTGGCGCCCTTCGCCTGCTGGCCGGCATGGTGGTCCTGGGCTACCTGCGTCGTGCCAGCCGGTCCTGCAGCGTGCTCTGTAGGCCCGCGCTTAACCGGCTTGGCTGGATCAGCATCGATCGATCCAGCAGCAGGCCCTTGCGGGCTGCGCTTATCTAGATCACTGCTGCCAGCGGTTGTCCTCAGGTTACCCCCCACGCCGGCCTGCCGGCGAGTACGCCGTTTTTCAGCGCGCGCTTTTGCGCGACGCGTCTTAGGCGGTGCTCTCGCGTCGGACTGAGGGGCAGCGATCTTCCTCGGCTTGGTTTCCAGAGTCGCGCTCCATAGGATTTGCGTCTGTGAGACGATCCTAGGCATCGCGTCTCCGAGGGCCGTGAGGTCAATCGTGGTGGAGGCACCGCCACCTGTGGATCCAGTAGGTTCCACTCGTGTCGGTGCTGATGTTGGTGGTACAGGCGCATGTGCAGCCTGAGGAGGCAAAAGCAGCGCATTGGATGCGGCAGGCGACTTTGCCTCCGCGCCTTGCGGCGCGTTTGGTTTCGGCGCTTCCTTGGAAGCAGCCTGATGGTTGCTAGGTACCTTTTTTTTACCCATAGGTACTGGTGATTTGTAGTTCATTCTCAGCGGCGTTCCACCCTCCTTGGAGCCCGCAAAAGGGGACGCTGTATGCACAGACGCCAGAACTACCCTGAGAATATAGGTTCCCTCCTCAACAAGACGAGGACGAACATCAGTCCGAAGGACCCGGGTACGATTGGCCCCCGTGTGGAAGGGTGTAACCACACGAGGTCGCACCGGGCCCCGCGGGTGAGCCGTCTCGCCTCGAACAGATTCAGGAACCTCGCCAGACATCCCTCTTACGGGCATGTCGCAGCCGATTGACCATATGTGGCTAGCATATGGCCTCCCGTTTCGGGTGAAATCCAGGCCAAAGAGGCGTGTTGCCGTCAGCGGACACTGACTCCGGTCCACTGAGCAGCTCAACCATCCAGGACCCCTTCATCCCCCCATACGGGTCTCCACGCACGGCACAAACACGCGGGTGGCTAAGTTCCCCTACCTGCCATCAGCCATTTTGTGATGACAGGCCCGCAGCTGTATAGCCACAGCTGAGCTGCAGTGTGGGGTGGCTGGAGGACCGGTTTAAAGGCGCCGGTGGTTCGCCTTCGCTTCTATCTATCGGCTACAGTGACTCCGGGGAGGTTGTGAGTATGTGGAACCCGTTAATGAGTCACAGTATTACCAGGGTGTACGACGAGGACGTTAGACAGAAACTTGGTGATGGGCGCCCATAGCCAAGGTCCACATTCCCTTGGCGTACGCATGTCGGCGTTTCCTGGTGCTTTCCAGCGACAGTCTACCAGCTTGACTGCCACTCCAGGGCCGTATGAAAAACCACCACCCACACCCCTAGTTTTCGGTAATGTAACTTATTAATTAACCAGACCATTTTTATAGCGACTAACACCAATAATACTTCAATTCGATACCTACATATTCCTTTAGTTTTCTTTAAAAAGAATATTACCCCTCAGTAATTAATACAGAGCAAAAAAAAACAAGTCTGACACGCATCAATCGACAGCCAGATAATAAGAGGTGTTCGAGTGAATTGGGATCGTGGCCCCCAATATCGGTAATCACGTGCCAAGACATAGGGGTGACCCGACCCCACACTTTGAACCGAACCAAAATACCCCATGAATGTTTACGGGTTAATCAACAGGCACGGCTCAATGGACAAGGAATTCATTATTCTGCCATATGCATTCAGTTAACATGTCAAGATTTTGTCCTTTGCCTCACCTAATTAAAGCATTTCGTTCTGAATTATAGTAATGATTATTATGACGTTTATGTCTGTGTTATTTAGAAACTCTTTTCGAAAATAGAACTTCCCGTTCAATTACGTGTTTCCTGAAAACGTTTTAAAATAAATGATTTCGTCTGTAACTCTGCTTGAAATACTTTAGTTTTAACACTTTTTATTACTCAAGTTTATGTGTAACTAAGTACTGATTAGATGGTGTTTAGAAGCTTGCATTCAAACATAATGCAAGTAGAACTTAGGAATATCAGTCATTTTAATTGTTGCCTAATAAAAATATCCACTTTTTCCTGTGCGCAACAAACTATGATGGCTAGCCAAAATTAAAAACAAAAACAGAATTTCACTTCCGATTTGATTTACATTCATAAATAATCATAACCTCTTTTCACAATTTTAGAAACCTTTAAAAAGAAGTTTGTAGTACAATAAACATTATGTATGACAGTCAGGGGTCTCATAGACTCACATCGCGGAGTGTACTCGTAAGTTGATTGGCCCGAGGGGACACGCTGATTCGATTTTGACGTTTTTATTGGAGCATATTGATATACTTTATGATTAGAAGTTGTGTCATGGGCCACGAGATATTCAATTGAGAAGGGTCAGCTAGGGACACGCAAAAGTTTTCCTTTTATTCAATAAAAATACGTTAATAAATTGAGTTTACAATTTGTCAAAGAACTTTCACGAACATTTTCTTACGTAGTAAGTGATGTGGCGGTATGGTATAGTAAGCTTTTAATAAAATTATGTTATAGACCCATTGTCAAAGTAAATAATGTAATTGATTTAACAAACTTATGATTCTTGTTGGAGTTTATTTTTGGATTGTTTCCTTTAAGTGTATTTTCAAGGCTTTTCCTTTAGCCTGGAAAACTAAAAGATGTATTTTATTTTAATCACAGCTTATTTCTAATAAATACTAACGCACGAGGTTGTAAGTCCAAAACCAAGCAAGTACCAATGAGTCTTTCTAATACCTATGTGAAGGCAAACATTGTGAGGAAACATTTTTTTTTTTGCGTGGTAAAATCATCAAATGAGTCCAGGGCGGGAGGGACTGTCAGACTTGTACTGACTAAAATCCACGGTGTCCTTCAATAGCCCTTTATGTTCCGGGGTCACGGTAATGAAATAAGTCCCGCGACCATCGTGAGGAAACCTGGATTTATATTATCAGCATCTTTATAGTCTATATAGCCATGACATTCGAATGTGGAGTTCTGGCTGTTGCGGCAATTAGGTACAGCAAATACTAAAAAAGAGAATAAAATAAATACCTACTTATGGGGCTCCCATACTAGAGACATGTTTTTTTTTAGTTATTGGTGCGGAATCCTTCGTGCGCGAGTCCAACTCGCACTTAACCGTTTTTTACATTTGACGACGATCTGTCACATTTCTTAATCGTGCACATTGCAAAATATTATGAAATATAAACTTCCCTGTTTCAATAGTCTGCCAATCGATCAAAAACCAATTAACATCTCAATTGATCTTCATAATGTTCTTTAATTGATGTAATATCAGTTAAGCTACTTAAGATTATAACTATTCAATGCGATGCGAGTTAGCTACATAATTAAGATAATTATCGATATTCTATATGTATCGATATTATGCTGTTTTACAAACAAATTGGCTAAAACTGGCTTATCGTCACTAAAGATAGCGTGGAATTCTCAAAATTCGACGAAGTACAGGAAAACAGATGAAAACAATATGCAGGAAATTAGTTTTTTTTTAATTAATCACTTTGCACTTCTTTAAGGAAAACTTGGATATAATTAACGGGGAGTGTGCATGGTGATTATGTTCTGCAATGAACGTAATCAGTGTAACGATTAGTTTATTATTAAGTACGATAAGTTAACTGTGCTCATGAAATCGAAATACAAGGTATTTCGATTTCATTTTTTTTTTATTGGGCAATACCATCGCTCTAGTCCCAAACCACTGCAACTCCTGAAAGCCAGAATCAACAGTGGCAACCACCAGAAAAGCGTCGAGAAAATGTAGCTCGACGTGTCACGGAAAAATGTGTACGACATCACAATATGGCAGCATCATAATTTGGTTCTTATCGTGGTTGCATAGTGGGTACCTAGGCTTTTGAACTCTCGATCTCATCAATGAAGGTCATTCATTTTCTGATGAAACTGAAAACTATTCACAATTTTGATTTAAAAACAGAAAAATACACACCTCATACTCCCGGTAACTAAATATTCTAGTTTATAAATACATCAGTTTCAAAACCTTGACGTTAGCTCAGAGTTTATTTCTTATCGCATAGATTTTATTCTTTTGAATAAGAATGAACATAGATCAAAGGATCTTTTGAAGCATTGTGTTGTGAATATTTTTTTAAGCGACGCATGTCCGAACAGCGAACGGAAGTGGCTGGTGTGTGTATAGCATACCCCGTTCGTGTAATGTGGGCCCAGGCGATGCGATCACCGACTCCTGCGCATTATAGGATGATTGATAAACAGGGACCTAGAAGAACGACATGATTTCTTTTAGTTTTTTTTTTATTAAGTATACAAAATACGAAGTCGGTTTATAAAGAAGACTGACAGAACCCCATAAGTTTTCAACCCCACGTGAAAAACGAACATTTATAAAATTTGTACACCTAAATAAAATTAATTTTATCTATTTCTTAGATAAATAGTATACATTTTTTTTTACAATTATAACGTTCTAAAAGAGCAGCTAAGAGTGAAAAGAAATTCTCATAAATTGGAACTGTCGATTTCCATATCTAATATATCTTTAAACGAGCAATTCTTGTATTAATCAGGATCTCGGAAACGGCTCCAAGGATTTTCATGAAAGTTACAGATTAGGGGTTTTTCGGCTCCAGGAATCGATTTATCAAGTTCCCAGGTTCGAGAAAAGCTCGGTTCCCAAGATATAGACATTTTAAAAACCGAGCGAAGCTCGGTCAACCATATATTTATTATAAACGTCGATAAAAATTGGATATTGCCTCCTTCATATAAAGTTGTGTCGATCCTTCTTTAATATAATAATAATAATATAATATTCCACAACTATCACACAGCGCCATCTAGTCCCAAGCTAAGCAGAGCTTGTGTTATGGGTACTAGACAACTGATAAACATAATATATTTCTAAATACATACATACTTACAGATAAATTACACCCAGACACAGAACAAATGGTCGTGCTCATCACACAAACATTTGTCCTGGGTGAGAATCGAACCCACGACCTCCGGCATAGCAGTCCGGGTCACTAACCAGTAGACCAACAGTCCTGTCTGTTCTTTCAAACACCCTGTATAATATTTTATGTCCTCTTTTGATGGACACTGCAAGGTTTTATACGGCCTACTTGGTAATTCGGGTGCCCGTCTGTGATTTATAGATGCCATTTAAACGCTAACGTTCGTCGATAAGTGAAACTTAAACTGGTCTTACTGAATTAATTTGGCAATACAATGAATGACTCATTCTTTGGAATCAAGATAATATTATATCATACTTGAGTTCCTGATGGGATTCCTCGAAAAGTGACAGAAGTCAAATTGAACATTAATTAATATCAACTCTTCACTTAATTTATTGCACAATTAACCTGTGACAGGAAATTTTTAACCGACTTAAAGAAAAATCCAGGATTAAAATCATGGTATAACAGTCAATTAATGTAGTTTCTCACTTTTTTTCTGTTTTTGTTTTGGAAATCGGAATCTCTCTATTTTATGCAACACTTTGATGTGGGTAACTTAGTTTATCAACAGAATACTTACACAATTTTTTTTTGGCGTGGTGAAATCATCAAATGAGTCCTCCCACCCCGGGCAGGGCGGGAAGGACTGTCAGACTTGTACTGATTAAAATCCACGGTGTGCTTCTGCTTCAATAGCCCTTTATGTTCCGGGGTCACGGTGATTAAATAAAATCCCACGACCTACATATATACTTACACTTTAAGAATATGAAAAGAAGTTTCGTTAAATACAATCCTTTTTTTTTGTACTTTTCATATAAATAAATACATAGTAGGAAAGCTCAATGAAAAACTGCTGAAATTCAGTTTTTTTCTCTATACGATTAATCAGATATGATACCTACAATATTTTGATTATATCGGAATGTTTTAAATGATTTATGTTATAATTATGTAGATTATGATAAATATCTGTAAGATATCTTTATCTATTGGTGATAAGGTTGATTTTTGATGGGGACGTTTATGTGGCTGTATTCATTAAGTCGAGCACCGTTCAGGATACGACAGCGTTTAAGAACTATTACATTATAAAGTTACCGGCCATACTTGCAAAAGTATAAAATGATAATTTAATCACTTGCAAAAGAATAAAATAATAATTTAATCAAAAAATTCGTAACTAAAAATGTCCCGCGTTGAATATTTGAAAATAAAAACAATATATTATAGTTTCTTTTTTTAAGTTTAATTTCAATGATAACGCAATGACTGTGTTTATTTGTTTAATACTATAAAAGTTTAAATTTAATCTAATTATAGTGAAAACGAATGAGTGTAAATTAATAAAGTTTGTATTACCTACCCGTCAGTACTCGTATACGATACGAGAACATTAAAATTAAAAATTATATTTAAAAAAATTTACCTGCAGTACCACATTTCTGACTTGGTTGCAATGCCTGCAATGTTTGCCAGCAGTACATATTTATATTATGTAGAGGAAACGAGAACTAAGCTTACTGATAGGACATACAAAACATTGTAAAAGTCATGGCAGCCCTAGTACATTTGAAGGAATAGGGTGGTTTTTAGTCACTACGCGTCTGACAGTCTCTTCCTTTTCATCCAGGGCAGAAGTAAGTGAAGGCAGTAATTTTCTACTCCAAAAAACACCAAGTGTACACAACTGATACTGCTAGCCTACTTCATCCCACAGCTGGGCAAAAACCTCTCCCCATAACTTCCAGTTTTCACGATCCAGGGCCAAAGTGGGCCACTGATCGACGAGGTCTGCCGCGACGCCTTCTGGCTGTGTCAGGGCTCCACAAAGTGGTTATTTTAGCCCACAGCTCATTGGGCATGCGGCAAACGTGGCCGGCCCAGGCAAACATACTAAGCTTGTTATTCCAACTGCTGCGTCAAAAGTATCTCTACGAGAGGGTTTCTCATTTCTGTGTAGAAGCATAAATATATTAGTGACAATTTCTAACTATGCTGCATGTTTCCAGTGCGATGAAGGTGGCGGCAACGCTGACGGCATCAAGACTGAGCCTCCGGAAGCTGAGGAGCCCCGCGCTATGCAGAAGGTGCCTTCCCTCTCCGACCTCTCGGACCCTGAGGCTTCTCTAGGTAAGTCTTACTTAATTATTCTAGAAAAATATTTTGTATAAGTGTTGTGCAATATAGGCTCATCAATAACATTGAATATTGACATTACAAGATGAATTCAATCACAATATTTTTATTAAGACAAAGAGTACGAAAAATATTGAAATTTTTATGTACAGACGCCAGCAGCTAGATCAACCTATCCGAAACTGTCAAATATTACCAATCGAACAATAACCTTCGACTATTCTGATAATGATAAGGTTGAAAAAATTGTTGAAGAAATTTGACAAATTGTGGTAGGTTGATGTGTTGGCGTCTGTACGTACTTACATTTATATATGTATTTTATTTCCTATCCAGTGAGATCAGATCCATATAGGTACCTAAACTAGATTTAAAAGTCAATGTGAATTATCCAACATAACTCTTCTGAAAATGGAGATGAGAGAGTTTTTGATGTGGGTTGGTACAACTAAGCTCAATTTGTTCTAGAAATATCTTTAACTTTGGCCTTTACACATAGGCATGTCAAGATCGTGAAAAATTGAAACGGAAGTAGATTAAGTACTTAATTATGATTTTCATCGAGGTTGAAGAAGCCTACGTGATGGAAAATTATCGTTATTGTCAACGTGTATTGGTAAAATTTGCAATGACGAATTAGTTAATGTGAGAAGCATTGACGACTTCCGTTATCCTTGAACATCATAAAAACGTATGGTGAATCTTGAAATTTAAATGATTAGTGATTTGATTATTCAAGAGTTCCATTGAATTTGTTAGCAGAGAGTCTCACAACACGGTGTTCGTTTATGACATAGCCTTTTTGGAAATTAAAAAAAACTGGATATACCTACGTTCTATTTCAAATAAAAAAAAATCTATTGAATACATTATTGTTTTATCTGCGTTTAGATGATTGATTGTTGACTTAGTACTTACGTGCTTATTTTAACAATAATTATTGAAAATAACAGAGTGGTTGGCGCTATTAGCTTGTATTATTAACTATGAGAGTTTGCCAAACTCCTGGCAATTTGGCTAACCGTCAGTGTTCCGTCATCGTCCGTTATTAGTTTGTTTATTAAGAGAAGATCGCTGCGAATAGTTGCGCGTGAGCAGCCGAGTCGGACGCACACGTTTGGAACGTCGGACCGTATTATACTATCGCGCGGCATTTTTTTTAAGACTACCCACTTAATAATTATGTTAATTTTAAATGGATGAATTAAGTAATGTGAGTACGTGTGACTCAAGTGACAATGAAACGCAGAACATAGTTGTGGAAAGTGAGCAATCATCAAATACTATGCTAACGGAGGAGATGAGGCAGAGTGAAAGGTGTGATCAACGAGTTGTGGAGAAGAGAGGGCGGCAGGATGATGAGGAGATCGTGGAGGAAGATGGTTTTGTAACAGTAGTTAGGGGGCATAAAAAACCAAACAGGAAAAACTCGGTCAACAATAGTTTGGTGACGGAAGATGATAAAAATACTGAAGAGGAGAAGCATATTATATGTGTTACTGGAAAAGAAACTTTGCCGAAACAATTTGGAATGGCGAAGCTGCTACGATCATGTAATATTCCTAATATAACTAAAATGGTGTATAAAAGTGCATTCAGGGTTTTGATTCATTTCGAAAATAGAGAAAGTGCTACAAAGTTGATGAATTGTGAAAAGATGACCAATTTAGGTTATAGAACACAAATGACGGATGAACTCAATTTATGCTATGGGACTCTGAGGCAAGTAGATTTGGAAACAGATGAGAAAGAAATTTTAGAAAATGTGAGTTGTGAGAAAGAAATGATATCAGTTAAACGACTTAAAAAACTATCGGACAATGGAGAATGGGTTGATTCGGAAACAGTTAGGATATGTTTTAAAGGTGCTACTTTGCCACCGTACGTATACGGCTACGGTTGTAGGTTTAAAGTGGAACCCTACACGTTTCCAGTGTCACAGTGTTCCAGATGTTGGAAATTCGGTCACCTATCGAGGTCTTGCCCAACTAATAAAACAATATGCCCCAAATGTGGCAATCAACATCCTAACTGCGAAACAAATGAATATGTTTGTGTTAACTGTAAAGGACCACACATGGCAATGTACAAGAAGTGCCCTAGTTTTATAAAAGAAAAAAGAATAAGAGATATTATGACCAAAGAAAATTGTACATACAGAAAGGGATTGGAATTATATCTAAAAGAGAAAGGGACTCGACAACTGAACACTACAACAACGGACACAGAGAGAAATACAAATTCTGAAAGCTTAGAAAATGAGAATGCAAATTATACACAGATAAGAACATACAAGGACGCAGTGACAGTACAATCAAATGTTCAAAGTTTGAGTGTTGTATCTGGTAGCAAGACAAACATAGACAGCTTAAGAAATAAAAATAACCAACAGAGATATATACCGAGGACGAAGCAAACTGAGACCAGCTCTATGAGTAGTAATACAAAAAAAGACAGCCGCAATATACAACGAGAAACTACGAGTACATGCATAGAAACTGACAAAGGCGAACTGCCAGAGATAGAGGATACAAGCTCTAACATAGATTTTATTAGTATATATCAAAAAGTTAAAGATATATGTTTTTCCGACAAAACCTGGCATGTAAAAATACAGGAATTAGTCAAAGTTATCTTTGATGTATGTAGTAGATTATTCCTTAAAATTTTCAAAAGTGATGATGTGTGGAGGAAAATTATATTTATGTTTAACAATGGCTAACTATAATAGAAATAAGATATCTCTTAGTATTGTACAGTGGAATGCACGCAGCTTGTTGCCAAAACGTAATGAATTTGAATTATTACTAGCACAAGAAAAAGTACACATAGCGCTAGTATCAGAAACTTGGTTGGAACCGGATAAACATTTACATGTAAGTGGATATAATACTTTTAGAAAGGATAGGTTGGATGGTTATGGTGGGCTAGCTATTTTAACACACAAATCTTTAAAAGTGCAACAGTTTAACACCAATATCAATAATCCTGGTATAGAAATTATATGCCTAAAACTTTTGAATTGCTATGAAATTAAAAATATAGTGTTAATATATTGCCCTTCTTCGGTTCGCACTTCTCTTTCTGACTGGGAACAAATATTTTCAGTATTCTCAAACAATTGTATTGTTGCTGGAGACTTTAATGGACACCATGTAACTTGGTCCTCCAAAGCTGATGCAAGAGGAATACAGCTATATGATTCGGCTTTAGACTCGGGGTTTATTGCCCTTAATGATGGTAGCATGACAAGGGTGACTTTGGTTGATGGAGTTGCACAAACGACTTCTCCTGACATTACATTTGTATCCTCTGATCTATCTGTTTTGTTAGACTGGAAAGTTATAAACGAGAATTTAGGAAGTGACCATTTGGTTATAAAAATTTCATACAAACATATTAGCTGCTTAAACCCGGATGGTATAGTTAAAAAACGGAACTTCAAACTAGCGAAATGGTCAGAGTACAGCAAGACCCTAGAAAACTATTTGATACAAAATATCGTTCCAAGAAATGTGCAATCCTTATATGATAACTTTATAGAACAATTGAACAAAGCTGCGGATGAACATATACCTTTTAATAAAATTTGCAATAATCCTACAAATGGTTTTCGGCCTAAATCCTACTGGAATCCTACTCTGTCTCATTTAATAGCGCAACGTAGACTAGCATTAAAAAACTTTAGGAAAAATCCCACACCAAATAACTTAAGTTTACTGGATAACAAAACGAAAGCTGCTAAGAAAGCTATCAGTCAGGAGAAGTTAAAAGACTGGCAAAATTACTGCAGTAGTGTCAATGAAAAAACATCTAGTTCTGAAATGTGGAAACGTATGGGATGGATTAAGGGACGGGGATCGCCCAGGTCATCTGTTTCAAATGAACACAAGGAACAACTCTTGTGTAGTCTCGCTCCGGATTACGTCTACCCAAAACACCATCAATTTAAATCAAATAATACAGAGCTAGAGGACACGTTCACTTTACAAGAAATGATTAATTGCTTCAAACGAAAAGACACAGCGCCTGGGGCGGACGGGATTACATATTCTTTGATATTTCATTTGTCTCCTATTAGTAGAAAATATTTACTGGAATTGTACAACCTCATTTTTAGCACTGGGATTATCCCAAAACAATGGCGGAATATATTAGTAACACCAATACCAAAATCCTCACCAGATAACAATAGTATTAAATTAAGACCTATCTCCTTAATATCCTGTATATGTAAAATCTTTCACTCTATGTTGACAAAGCGGCTTGAGTGGTATATTGAAAAAAATAAGTTGTTGTCTCAGTATACCTCTGGTTTTAGGAGAGGCCAATCTTGTCAGGACTGTCTAGTTAAGTTAGTTAGTCAAATCTACACAGGATTTTCACACAAAACTCCAACAATAGCTTGTTTTCTTGATGTTACGAATGCTTATAATAATGTGTTAATAGATGTACTGGTGAACACTTTAGATGAGATAGGGATTGGAAAAAAGTTTTGTCAATATTTATGGAATTTTTTGAGTGAAAGACATCTTATGATAAAAGATGAATTGGATAAAAACAATTTTTTCATAAGATATACAGATAGAGGATTGGCTCAGGGCGACCCAATTTCGCCCATACTTTTTAACATCGTCACAATTAAGTGTTTCAATGAAATTCAGAATGTTACTATGTGCCAATATGCGGACGACTTTGTCTTGTATCGAACGTCTAAAGATTTCAAAGAATCCCAACGAGCACTTCAAATAGTGCTGGATAGATTGTGCTATGTGTTAGATGAATTAGGATTAGAACTATCGGCCGCTAAATCTAAAGTGTGTATCTTTAGCAGGGGTTTTAGAAGATCAAAGGTAGAACTTAAAATAAATAGTCATAATTTAGATATAGTTATCAATTATAAATATTTAGGTGTATGGCTCGACAGGTCCTTACGCTGGAGTAAACATATTAACACAATTGTTGGAAAAGTTCAAAGAAACCTCAATCTACTTAAAGTTTTAGCGGGAAGGTCTTGGGGATTGCATCCTCAACATTTAAGACATATTTATATAGCTCTGATTCGAAGTCGCATAGATTATAGTTGTTATTTGTATGATGCGAGTGCAAAATGTCACTTAGATAAGCTAAATAAATTACAAAACCAAGCACTGCGTATTATAGGAGGTTTTGTCAAATCCACTCCGATTCATGTAATGGAGAGTGAGCTGTGTGTGGTTCCACTGTACATACGAAGAAAATATTTAGCTTATAAGTTTTGTCTGAAAGTCAAATCCATAGAAAATAATATAACAAATAATCTATTGGATGAACTCCATACTCTTCGACTGAATTGTTACTGGCGCAATAAGGTTTTTCCTATATTAGCCGTAGCATATAACGAGGTTAAAGGAATTAAGGTAGCGTCTTCCAATCCTTTACTGATGTTCACCCTAAGAACATGGGTCACTAACATTAATGTGAACGAGATTATTGAATGTAATTTAGAGGCTGTAAGGTCACCGAAAGGGTCTTATGATTGCACTTTACTAAAACACGAAGTGACTAAAGAATTATGTACAAAATATAATGGTTGGGTTACTATTTTTACAGATGGGTCGAAGAGTGTAGATGGACACGGAGCGGCTTACTATATATCTTGTAATAACGTAGACAGCTCAAGTAATAACTGCTTTAAAATAAGTGAACCTGCATCTATTATGACGCTGGAGCTCATTGCGATCTCAGAAGCATTGAAATTTGTCACAAATTGTCATGACAGAAATATTGTTATTTGCTCTGATAGTAAAAGTTCACTACAGCATATAGCTCGATGCGCCTCTGGACACAGAGGTGCTTCGGTAGCATATGACATTCTTTCTAAGATAGATGAACTTAATCAAAAAGGTGTTCAACTGAGATTGCAATGGGTCCCATCGCATATTGGAATACAGGGTAACGAGAAGGCTGACATGTTGGCGAAGTACGCAGCCAAACACGGAAAGGAAACTAATATTAAACTTGATTACTCGGAAATATTGCCTAAATTCAAAAATGTTTGTTATGATCACTGGAAGGAACACTTTAACAAAATTTCAGTAGAAAAAGGAATATGGTATAAAACCATACAATGTCAGCCTCCCCGTGTGCCTTGGTTCATTAATATTAATTTAAGCAGAAAATTTGTAGTCACAGCTCACAGACTTAGATCAGGACACATTCCATGTAACAAATACGCCTTCTTGATGAAAAAGAATACCTCCCCCAACTGTGAAGTGTGTGGAGTTATAGAGGACATACATCACTTGTTGATGGAATGTGTTCGATATGAGGCTGATAGGAACAGGTTGTTCAGGACTCTAAAATTGAACAAGAACGACATAGGTACATTCCACCGATTACTAGCTAAACCGAGTTCAGATGAAGCAAGAAAGTTGTTCGACTTTATGGCCCTGATACATTGATCTCTTTTTTTATATTGTTATTGTTTTAGGTTACGATGGGACTGACATGCGCTGTGCGTTATAAAAGTCCCCAAAAATTAAAAGAAATAAAAAAAAAAAAAAAAAAAAGATCGCTGCGAATATTTTTTCAATTATTTTCAGCTATTCACTCATGTCTCTGTCATCATTTGGTTATTTTTGTGATTTATTTTAAAACGTCTTTATTAATGTAGACTACACTTTCTCGTGCATCAACAACGACACAATATTTATCGATATTTATTCAAATTAATCGATGTTTGCAAAGTGCAGTGATACTACAGAAGTGGAGTACAATGTATAATATATGTCGCATCCAGGTATATTTAGCTGGTTATCAGAATAATAACAGTACTAAGTGACATGCATGTATAGTGTCATAAATTGTGGGCGCAGAGTGGGATACGGGTCAATGAAAGAAATAACTCCTTTGACTTATGCACAGTTAATGTTGCAGTCTATTAATAACTCAATTATGCTAATTAATAATCTGGCCTTAAAAGGAAACACAGAGCAGTTCCCAGAGCATTACGTGTCTCTACTACCACGTACGAATGATCACTGTCGGTCCATCAATGGGATCGTGGTGCTTATAGCCTCTGGAGTCAGGATTCAGCACAACGCCGAAACAAAGGCGTTTTATGTTCTTTTTAAGAGCGTAGGTATTCAACCAAGATCCGACATATAAATAATTCCAATTTAAAATTATACTAGTGGTCGCAAAATGGTAGAAAAAAACCAGAAACTGCTATTTTTTAACAAAATTAGCTTTCTGCACTCCTTCTTTAAATTTTATAAACACTAACCCCCATATTAATAAACGTGGACTAAAGTTACAACCAGGATAATCTTGGGATTAACCATACATTTTAAAGGATTAACCTTGGCGTAAATTTACTTCTCGTTTTATTAATAAGGGGCTGACTGTGTGAAAATTACACCTGTATTAATAACCGCTTAAGTATTTATATAAATAAAACACAGAACAACTCATAAATCAAACAAAAAATACTAATCAAATGCAGAAATCATGCGCCCACGCAGAAAACGAACCCAACAATCTTTCAAGAATCTCGGTCTTGAATTATAGCGTGGTGGACGTGTCAATCGTTTAGGTTAACTGAGTAACAACGTCAGGGGAAGTGGAAGGTTGGCTTGATGGGGCGATCTCCTCCCTCCGGTAAATCACTGAGGAGCGGAACTGGGTCGGTACGTCTGCAGCCGGCGTATCCTGCTCACTTCGCTGTTGCTAACTTGCGCACCTCCGCCGGAATTGAGGGATTCTTTAGTGTTTCTTAGGCTACATTCATCGTAAACTTTGGTTACACACAGCGAATAATTGCCGCGAGTATTCGCTGTATGTGACAGACTACTCGCAATGAATAATCGCTGCGATTTGAAATGAGTAAGGTCAATTTTACTCGCAGCGATTAGTCGCTGTGTTTGTCCGAAGTTTAACGGTGTAGTAAGCGATCGTATGGGCCTACTATTAGGTTCTAATAGATGAATTCTTGGAAAGACTTTCATGTTACTGAGATGTTAAGTACATTAAACGTTATCATCATCATCATAGCCTTCTGCCTTTATGTGTAGAGGTCAGAGAAATATACCGATGAGAGGTGTGAAAAATATACCTAGACTTTAACCTAATGTGGAAGCTTTTCAAAAAATACAATAGCTCGTATTAACGAGCTATTGTATTTTTTGAAAATCTATAAATTATAATGCCAACCGATGACCATGAGAAAGTAAAAGTTGATTTATGAACTGAACTATCAATCTCTTATTAAAGTTCTTGAAACCTGTTGAAATACCTTACATATATGTAAAAAGGGGTTATTCATTACTTTATGATAGTTGCCTGACAAAATGAACGGGTTGGATTAGATACAGATGTTTAAATTTTCCTGACTTGAAAGCTCCAGTACTTTTTCTATAACAAATATTTCCATAATTAATAAATAAGAAGAGAATGCTAAAGCGCCAAACACTACATCAGTTGACCCTTGCAACATAATAAACTATAAAGGGTCAAGTTGACTTAAACAAGTCTAAATTAATAGCAGTTATTACCTCATTATTAACCTTGTACAAAATAACTTAGCAAGTTTTCACCAATAATTTCCACAAGGTTCAATGCATGTACGTACAGTGTTGCCATATTGAAACAAAACACGTTATGGTATAAATAATTAGTCAAAGGGCAACAACGCTTATAGGTACAATTCGTCCTCAATACCTAAGAGAAAAGTGACTAACCTGTTGACTAGAGTAGACAAAGCAAGAGAAACTGAAAGCTTGCGAAAACAAAAGAAGAAAACTATAATTAAAAAAGGAATGCGATTTGAATACCGGCCAGTAAGAAAAAGTGAAGAGTTTTTAGTGTTTAAGAACGCTCAGTTCATTTTATTTTTAGTACAACATAGATTAGGCGATTTAGATAAAAGGCATAAATGATTAAATTTTATTGATGCAAATAACGTAACAGACAAGTAGGTAGATAAAATAAGTTAGGTAATTCATTGGAAAAAAGCCCTAATCACAAAATTATGATCTAAATTACCTTCTTTATTAGTAACTTATAGTCATTTCTTTTTCATACTAAAATATGAAATACCTAATTAAAACGTAAAGGGGCAAATTAATTGAAATTTATATAAACGAGTGCGATGCCACAAAAGTAAGTAGAACTATAAATAATAGAATAATTTGTTACGTACCGCAGGAGGTATAGTCTATGGTACCACGTATTAATAAATAGGTGAAGCCCGAATAGGATAATACGCCGCATCCTCGTTACCTCGGTGCACTTTCAGATTAGTCCACGTCCATAACGGTATGCATTATATCTGAGTAGATAAACTGCAGGACATATGGGGCGTTCGTAAATCCTTGGTGAAGTTTTCGCACATTCTTAGCCTACTTGTGCATAATGTCTTGCTGTGTAAATGGGGCAGAACTGTTGAATCATTTCTGGGGATACGTCAACTGTTGAAACCTTTTTTTAATCTGTTGAACCTAAGTTGCAAGAGGTGAGGTTGTCCTACTGAAACAACATGTTTAAAAAAAAAAACAACAAAAAAACAAGATGGTATATTGCCATTCTTCTTTACAGTAAAATGTATGAATACATAATAAACATGTCAAGCCGAAATTAAATAACAAGAAAATACGATTACAGAGATATAAATTCATTCTAATTTCACTTTTAGTGTCACATAAGATCACGCCTCTATTCCCTGAAGGGATAAACAAAGGTGCAGCTTAAAGTCCTTCCACATAGCGCCAGTAATAGCATGCGGACAAATCCGGCAAATGCAGTAATGTGGTTAAAATGTTAGGTATCATTTTACTTTTTATCTAGCGATACGTTCGCGTTTGAACACTGCCTGACCCTCGTCTGATGGTAAGCGATGTTACAGTCAACGGTGAAGCACACTTGCTTAAAAGCAACCTTTCACTTTTAACTTAAGGTTCTAGCTAAAGATATTATTCTTACCCCAAGATAAGACCGGGGACTGCCTCATCAGGTTACCGTGACCATTGAACGTAAAGGGTCATTGAAGGACACCGTGGATTTTAGTCACTACAAGTCTGAGAGTCTTATGCCCTGCCCTGGGTGGAAGGACTCATTTTGATGATATTGACACGCCAAAAAAAAAACAAAGGTTCTAGCTATCAGGAAATAATTATAGTCTCCGTCAGGGAATAACAGCCGGAACAGTAAACATACGAAGTGATGTCACATAATTGTCATGAGAACATTAGATCCAGATATCAATCGGTATGGCAGCGATTACATATTTCAGTAGTCAATTCGCAGTAGGTGGTACTCAGCTCTAGAAGGATGTAGTCTGGTTTATTTTTAGAGAAATTCAGTGAGTAATGTAATAAACAGAGTAACATATGGATGGGTTAACACTAACCAGTATGTGATGGCTAGAAAGTAGGTGACTACTGATATAAAGAGTAAAAGAGAAGTTTACCTAAAACTTCTCTCACTTTCTTTTCGGAACCTCCGTTCCTCCGAATCAATTTGGCTACGGGTAGAAGAATAGCGATGAAAGAAATAGATGGAATACCTGGCGCAGTAGCTGAACGATTGACTTTTTCTTTGCGTCATCGGTTCCCCCACGGAACAAAACAGGCCCGATAGAGGAGAAATTCTTAGTGTGCTGCAACTTAAAAAACTTTTTTTTAAAAAGTACCGTAAGTTTTAATTTTAGTAGTAAGTTTTTATTTTACCCTTTTTATTAGATAATTCAGATATCCAACAAAAATCTTCGTATAATCGGCGTCTTTAGAAATTTATATCCAAGCGAGCAACAAATACGGATTTATGCGGGCAACGTCACGAGAAATCCATTATTGTTATCTATCCGAAAACCGCATGAAAATTGGTTCAGCCAAACGCGAGATAATCGTGAACAAACAAACAATCGACTTTGAAAATCTACGATCCAAGTAGGCAAAAAATTCCCTATCTCAAAAACTACTGCAGAAACTTGCAGTATTCCCTAAGTTGAACAATACCTAGTAGAACACAAAAAGAATGACTTAGTCAACGGTTACACGCTCAGTCTGGCGTCAGTTCAGTCCATCAGTCTAGTCCGGCTAAGACTGATGCCAGAATGATGGATGAAAAATACGGTTAATTTTTGTCATTCTGGACCATCAGTCCGTCAGTCAACCGGTTAGACGATAATTCTCCCGTCATTCTGAGCAGACTGATGGACCAGACTGACGCCAGACTGAGCGTGTAACCTTTGACTTAAATCGGACTTGTAGTTCCGCAGATATGCGAACACATTCGCCTCCTTCTGCGAAGCAGTAATGCTCGCGAAGGAGGAGGCGGGCCGCGCGCGAGAGAGGACAGTGTCCTCCCTCCGCCCCAACCGCGGTGGTGCACGCCCACGGCGACGGACGTCGCAAGACGATCTCCGGCCACCGTAGGCGCGGGCATGCGGGCAGCGAGTAAAGGGCAACTCCAACGACGATATAATACTAGACTACGCATGCACGATCTAAGGAACAAAAATTATTCTGCCAACTCGCTGAGGTACTACGTAAGCGAGGGGGAACATAACAGGCTACTGAAGGACACCGTGGATTTTAGTCAGTAGAAGTCTGACAGTCCCTCCCGCCCTGCCCGGGGCTGGAGGACTCATTTGATGATTTTGCCACGTAAAAAAAAAAAAAAGATATGCGAACACATACATAAAAACATACCTACATACATATACCTACCTACGCTTTTGAATTTTGGCACATTTGTTCAGACGCTGATATACACTAACATATACGAAAACTGGGCGGTTCTGGAAATATTACAGACATACATACGGGTCGAATTGATAACCTCCTTTTTTTTGAAGTCGGTAAAAAACGGTTTAAGTAGGTACTACTTGGTCTGAAAAAAAAATTGCGAAAACTACTACCTACTAAACCTGTTCGTAATTCGAACTGACTGAACTTCCCAACAGATGTGTTTGACCCAATTAAGTGCCCAAGAAGGTCTTTCATATTTGCACGTAATTAAGTGCATTGAACCCGACCTAGCGCCGTCTCTCCGGGGTGGGCCGCATACGGGCCCATTATTTCTCGGTGTATGTTCGTCTGTCCCGTGTTTATAACGTGGGAACAACACATATCTGAACACGTGAGGTAAATCGATGTATTCAAATTGTCTTCGGTGCATAAATAGGGTAACTAATGTGTTTTGTTGATGGTTTGTGGTGAACAAAGAAGAAGGTATACAGGGTGTCCCAAAACTCAAGCCGAAACGGGGTGACAGGATTGATCATAACCATCACGAGAAAAATCTGAAAAAAATTCTATCCCATGCAGTTTGAAAATTATGGAAATTTTAAGAAAATCCTAGAAATTTGATCAAACTGTACCATTTTTCGGTTATTGTGGTTTTCCTTTTTTATTTTTGTTCATTTGAACTTTGGAAACGTAATCCTAAATCACATTTCTAGAATCCCAATAAAAAATAATGACACAATTGCCTCAAGTTTCGGAGAATTGAGACTATTTGTTTAACTACGAATTTAAAATTTTCAACATCCGTCGACTTTGACAGGCCCTCCTTTAAAAAAAATGTACTAGAGTGCCTTGGCAAGTGGCATTAAAAGTTGGCGCATTTAATCAGGATTCTAAAATGGTACAATACTTGTTAGTTCCATACAATGAAAAAGAGTAAAAAAATTAAAACCTCAAGTAAGCCGATTTTTGCTATCTCAGATAAAATGTTTTTGATTCGCACAAGCTCTAGGTAGGTTCTTAATTTTAAAATATTCTTAAATGCCATAGACAGCATTAAAGATTCCTTTCAAAAAAAGGAAAAAAGCTTTAAGGAAAATATATTTAAAAACTGTATTTTATAAGATACATTCATCCGATTAAGATTATACTTTTTTTTTTGTGCGTAAGAATAATTACGTTCTAGAAAATTCAGCAATTAAAAAAAAAACATAAAATGATTACCATCACGTACACAAGTAGGTAGGCTAATTAGCTCCTTTGTTTCAATGAAGCGTTTCATTGATAAACCACAAACAAAACCCGACAAAACCGGATTTTCCTTTTCATTAACGAGATCGTATGAATGAAAACAGCAAAATAAATATTTATTTAAAAAATACAACAGTAAATAATGTTATTATTTTTAAAGATTAATTAAAAACGGAAACACGATACTAAGTCGTAATAGTAATCGGTCACGCAATATTAAATAATTATTAAACAAATAATAATGTTCTGGGCCGGATTTTCCTTCAGTAAGCTCGGAAACTGTATGAATGAGTAGTGAATGGTGATTGATTGTATGTATGAATGAATGTAACTTGATCGTTCCGAACGGTTTGGTACCGTCTCGGTGACTTGACGCAATGATTACTGTTTCAAATGTATTAGCAGAATTTTATAACTATTGCCACCCTCGACGCTTATTTTTTTTTTGTTTCTCAAGGAAACGTAAATTAATTAACGCTTTTTCCCCATAACGGTACTTTGTGGTATTTGTATGATTTTAAGTTACGATAAGATGTTTTCCTCCTTTAATTTATGTAGGTAGGTATAATCTACAATTCCATAATCTACTATCTCCGCTAAGATATGATGTAGTTTTTAAAGTTAGAAGATTACATAACTTAATTATTAGAAACGGTAACTCTCTACAAAACTAATTACAAAAGTAATGTACTAATTCCCAAACTTAATTTTGAAATAAGTAATAAAAATTAGAAAGTGAGTATGTTTGTTGCGCTTTAATGCATAAACCGTTGCACCAATTTTGATAAATTCTCTCACAGAGATTAATGAGTCCTGGAGATGGTTGTAAAAGACTTAGAAAAGGTGGAAATATAGTTAAGGGGAAAAAAAGTTAATAATCATTTAATTTGTTTAATTAATGTTCTCTATGAAAGTTAATAATAATATAATTAATGTTTTTTTAATACAATGATTCCGTACAGAAACAAAAGACCTATTAATAAACTATATCGTTGTGAAAACATTGAGGGAACGATAATAAATGAAATTACAATTAATTGTCTGTGGTTATCACATATTATCAGTTCCAACTAACCATAGAGTTACAATGGGAGCAATTTGTATGATATTATCAAACTGACCGTGCAATGTGATTCAGAGTACCACGAATTGACTATGTTTTAATGTTCTAATTATTATGTACAATGCAACATTAAACAGTGTTTACATACTTAGTTGTTATTATTGCGGGTTCATAATAATAAGGCCTTTCTTGTTTGAGTGTTAAATGTAGCTAGCTACTCTATGGTTGCGGATTCCCTTTGTTACAGTTTTTGAGAAACTTGGAGTATAAGTAGTAAAATTAAAATAAGTAGGTAGGTATCTAACATCAAATTAAAAAACTTGCATAAAAAATATTTTAGGAATCTCCCAATGACGTTTTTTTTACATTTTTTGTCTAATATCAAAACTGATTCATTCTTGATTATTTATGATTGAACAACTTGTTATTCGTAGCAGCTAAATTATTTTATGCAAATTCTAGCTTTTTTTCTAACTATGGGCATCAAAATCTATTTTTAAACGATCATGGACAGAAATATTAAAAGACAAAGTACAATGGTATTGCCATGAGTGGGCCGCACTGTCAAATTAAAAATAAAATACTGGCTTTAAAAAACATTTTAGTTTTTAATCGAAATTAATCCATAAAAATGCAGAAAAAAATGCGAAAATCCAGTCGGGTCTTGGTCACCTCAAGATCGGATGTTGCGGTGTCCATTTCCCGGCCATGTTGTTCCATATACAGGATGTTGCCAAAACTACGACGCAACTGTGTATACTTTACTCGCATAACTACTAAAGTTACAGGGGGTTACGTGGAAAACAATTATTATTTAACATATAGTTTACAAACATAGTGCTAAGTTTTAGACTGGTTTACAAAGTTGCCTGTCATTTCATTCATTAGTTTGAGTTAAGTTTGTCTGTTTTCAAATTATTTGTTTTGGAATTGAGTTTTTAGTGTATAAGTCTCAACTGTTTCGATGATACATAATTCCGTCGATACTTTTTTCACAAAACGTATTAAAATGACAGAAATTAATTGCTATCAAAGTTTTTTATGGAATAGCTATACAGAATCTTTATAGCCATTTATCGTAAATGTATAGTGATAATAAAAATGGTCATTATAATGTAACTTTATATTATGGCGTGCTAAGCGGTTTTTTATGCTCGATCAAGTTGAAACAAAGTTTCGAATGTCACCTGGTTTTTATAGAGAATACCACTTTCATCTTTATCTTTTCTCAATTAAAGTCTAGTTTGGTTTGGAGACGGTTATTTAGTAATATTTTCACATAGTGTCGACACATGTGGATAGTCTGCTCGGTACAGTTGCGTGTCTTATGGTGGCTCCGTAATCAATGGTGACAAGTTCATATTAATTTGATTTATTCTTTCATGTGTGTAATTATGGGAAAAATTATATCAAGGTAACGAATGTTTTGGGTTGTCGTCACGGGACTGAAATATCGTTCATTCAGAAGATTTTACTGTATGTTTGAGGCTTTAGTATTTTCTGTTGAAATTACAAACAAACGAACACGTCAAGAATAGCTGTAAAGCTCTCACAAAGCTCAGTAAATAACACCTGAATATAGAGACTACATTTTCCATTGTACGTTTTGCACTTGCACGCAAGATTTAGCAGACCACCTTGCGTCGTATTATTTTAAAACGAAGCTCGCAAACTTAGCAACTTTGCGAGCACAAAGCTACGAACTATTTCTGTACAGCCAGAATCGTTGTTGACACAAGAAAATTCTCATGAATGCCTACCATGTTGGCTCAAAGCTCAAATAAACACGTGTGCACGCACACATGGGGAACTCCTCCATCGCAATGTACTCACGCACACAGGCACAAGTATCGCTTCATTCATAAAAGCGGCTGGTGAATGGGCGCGGGTGGCAGCGAAAGCTCTGTAAGACTTATGCGCGCCTGGTATCGCGAGCGACCAGTTGGCGGACATGTTGTTTTATTTGTCCGCCAACGCTGTCCACTGGCAATAGAGTTGGTTGTCCTTCAATAGTTAGAGCGTTGGAGTAATTTGTTTGCTGTTGTTAAAGAACGACACATTTTCTTATATCTAGGAGTGGGCAACTGGGCAACCCATTGATTGTTTAAATATTAAACGATGATTGTGACTATACCAAAAAGTCCCGATGTCAATGATAGATATCACTATTACAAAACTAACAACTAAAGTACATCCTAGAAGAACTATCAAGATAATTATGATATCGTATCTGTTAAGTATCTAATTCATCAAATTCAGTCACAGACTTGCAGAATAATTCTTAGATATAGGTAAGTAGAATAAGTACATATTTTAACAGATAACATAATTATAATTTACTTAGCAACATTATTAGATATTCAATCAAATCTAATTATAAACGTTACTGCTATCTACTCAACTACATCGCGGAAGTTTATCAGTATTTTCTTATTGAATGAAAAATGATTGTAATGATAAAGTAGTTCATTCATAAAATGGTCGTTGGTACTATGAGTAGTTTGATACCGGAGCCTCTCCCCATGATACCGCTAGGACCAGGTAAAAAACTATTTTTTATTAATTTTTGTTAAACTTTATTATGCTTAACTGCAGTAGCGCATGCGTCCCACGTAGAGAGGTGCGTGTGCGCATCGTAATGTCCTGTTCGTCACCTCGCTACGCCTGCCTATCGTATACTTTGCATACTAATCTCGTATCTCGACGCTGCCCGCACATATAAAATTATATTTTAAACGACTAAATAATAAAAATTACGTAGGCCCTCCATTGAAGGTTTTTCAACCCGATATTGAAGCTTTGTGAATATATTAACTATGTATACTTATTTTTAGAACCTACTGTGGAAATTGTAGGTAATTACTTAAATAAATACGGCAACAGTTAACAAACAAGCAACTGTTATATAAATCTTTAGTTATGAAGCAACCTCTATCTATAACGTGTAGAAATAAATAAAAGTGAATCTTAAAATAACGAATATACAAATAACATAATGTATTGTTATCTTCCCGGTACCTCAGTGCCGGATTTATATTTTTTATGAGTGTAGGCTACTTTATTTCCGCCGCCCCATGTACTTACATACCTTTCTAAAATAATAATTTTCTATTTTTAGTAAAGAAGGCCTTACAGTTAAATAAAATTAGAATTAGTCATTAAGAATGAGCGTAATGAAATAAAAATGAAGATATACATTTTTTTACGGGCCTTTTTAATAGCAAAATCATTAATAATATCATCATAGTTTATGGTGTTCATTATCTCGGCTTCTATGTAGAGAAGAGCTAGAGAATTCATTTTTTCTTGAGACAATGAAGACCTTTGATAATTCTTTACGCGTTTTAAACAGGAAAAACTCCTTTCCCCAGAACAATTTGTAGCAGGAGTGGAAAGTGCAATGCGGAGAGCTATATCCAAGTTAGGGTATACATTAGACAGACTTTGATTCCTCAAAAAAGTTGAGAGACTGAGTAGTGAGTTTGATTCAGGCTTTACTGCACACTCTGCAGTTTTATCAGAGGAAATGTGACTTTGAAAATGCACACATTCTTGAATCAAATCGTCCTCTAAATCATTGGTATAATATTTTACGAGAGACTGAGCTTTTTCTGTAACTGTTTGTGTTGAAAGTTCAGTCATTTTTGTTAAAAATGATAATTTGTCTTTAAAGTTTAAGTAAACATTATGCCTTCTCTGTATTTCAGCTCTCAGTCTATCAAGGATGACCAAAAAGGTATTCACTCGGAAATAATCTCTAGAGCTAGTGGGTATTTCAGGTTCATTCGTTGTTTCATCCGTCATCTTATTTCTTTTAGGTTGTCTTTTCATTTTACCTTGATATTCCTTAAGTGTGCTCATCTCCATTGCTTTTTCTTCGAAATAGTCAAAGTTTTCTCGTTCTGCTATTATAAACTCTACTAGAGATCCATAGAGATCAGATACCGTCAATACATCTACAGATGAGCTCTGAATCTGAATGCTCACTTTATTTAACCTTTCCAAAATAACATTCCAAAATAAGACCCAGTTTCAAGTTTTTCTAATTTGATGCGAATTCCCTTTGCCTCATTTCGCGGGACCGGTTTCTCTGTACTGTCATTTTCAATCATTTTTAAAACTGTAATTACTTCATCCCAGGAATGTTTTAGACTTTTACAGGTACCAACGAGTGAGGTTCACTCTCTTGAGTGTTTTTCCTCTTCCTATCTCATTCGTTATTTTTTCCAACGTTCAGTTGACTTCACGAAGAAAGTATATAGGTACCTCCTCTAGCAACATAAAAAAGTGGCAGGCCTCTGTACAAGACTCAGCGGCCGAGGTTCCTACCAAATTCAATGAATGAGCTGCACAAGGAACAAACATAGCAAATTGTGGTTGTTCTTGAATTTTGGCTTGTAAACCATTGTAAATCCCTGACATGTTAGAGGCATTATCATAAGACTGACCGCGGCAATCATCGAGGTTAATGTTTAACTTTTCTAGCTCTATAGTAATGGCATTAAACATATCTTGAGCCTTGTGTCCTACAGAAGGCAAGAATTTAATAAATCTCTCAAATGGTTCTCCATTATCTAAAACATATCGAATCACAAGTGTTAGCTGATCTAAATGTGCTACATCATGATAATATAAGTTTCGATAGGAATGAGTTTCTAAAGGGATTTATTTAAAGTACTTACAAAAACCATGAGAAAATCAGTGGACGTGTTTGACTTTTATCCTCTTAAATCGAGTGACCGTCCTCTGAAATCTGCCGCCCCTAGGACGCTGCCGCCCCTAGGCCGCGGCCTATGTGGCCTATTTATAAATCCAGGACTGCGGTACCTTATGATTCACCTGACTTCCGTATCCGCAAGAGGAAACCGAATCTTAGTTGCCAAATGTATTATTTTAATCCGACTTCAAGAAAGTAAAGGAAGAGGTTTCCATTCCATTTCATCGGAATCTTTTTAAACATGTGTGTTTCTCGGTTATTCGAAGACGATTGGACTGATTTTCATAATTCTTTTGTTTGAAAGGGTAGATATACGAGTACTTGAAGATGGTCCCATGAACATAAGGTCAGGATCCGAAGATGGGATTTTCAATTAATGACAATTAAATAACCACGATTGTTATCGTAGCAACATCAAATCACGTACTAACATAATTATTAAATTACTAAAAAGGTTAAAATTGAAAAAAAAATGTGTTAATAATATGTTACATAAAAATAAAGTTATTCATAAAAATTTGTGAGAGTAATGCATAAAAATAAGGAAAGTAATTTCTTCAAGTTCACGATGGTGAAGTTTTAAGAAAATATTTTCCGCACAAGTATCAAAGTCCCAATATCTTCGTATACGTCTTTCATATCTTGTAATAATAAATTTCTGCATTATTCTAAAATTTGTGCCTTATAATATGAGTTATTGCTGCTATAAATCCATTGCTGACTCGTTACGATATACCAAACACATTTGAAATGTTGCCAACTTGCACCAAATGACTACCAGCATACTTAGCACAGTTAAAAACATACCTAATTATCTCGGAAACGAGAAGTAAAGGCACTTTATTAGAACTAGAACTGGTCGCTTTGAGTGATTTTAATTAAGTAATTAAAGCCAAAGTAAGGAATTATCAAGCCTTATAGGCATTGCTCAATTCTTTGGCTGGTTTTGTAACAACCAACGAGATAAATTACTTGTGAAAGGTAAATAAATGCGCCGGTTATCAGTTCCACGGCAATTAAAACTTATGTCCCAAAAACCTGATTGGAACGCTGAAAGTACCTATATATCTTAAAATGTTACAAAAACTTACATTGCAATTCCAATATCAATTTCCTAATTGACTAATCACTAGGTACAATTTAATTCAACCGATCTATTTCAGTAAACTACCATTGAAGTTATTCCACGAAAAATGTTTGTAAAAATCGTAAACAGAGGTAAAAGCTCGCGCCTACGCCGCTACGACGCGCTACGGTTTCCTCGATCGAACGTATAAAAGCTCGACCTACAGCGCCATCTAACGCCGCGTAGCAAAGTAAGGAACTCGATCAAGCGACTGGTGCACGTCGTAGTTCGTAGCCATTCCGCTAGATGGCGTTGGCGTTAAAATTGAAATGTTATTGCTCGTTTGCGATAGAGGGCAGTGCTTTTACAGTTTTTTTTTATTTCGAATGAGAGATGCAGTTTGTTCATTTTAAAAATAAAATATTCTTGATCAGATTGTTGAATTACGATGCGAGGATTTGATTTTTGTGCTACATTACACCTCGTTGGTCTAGTGGTCGCAAGCGCAACTGCTGAGCATAAAGTCCCGCTTTTGATTCCTAGGTCGGGCATACGTAGTAACTCTAAGTAGTCTGTGGGTCGAGCTAAGTGTTGAGATTTTCCATTAGGAATTGCTCAGTAGCAGCCACGTAGACTGGATTTGTGACCGGTTGATAGATAAGTTTAGAGGGTTGCCATTTATTGAAATCTACTATAGGTGCACCCCTGTCTAACCCTTATGGGAACCAGGGTTGGAAAAAAACAGTTTTTTTTTTTCAAACTTATAAAACAAACAGTTCAAAATGACAAGTGTTTTTTTTGTTTTTTTTTTTTTTAGTTTCTGGTTTTTTTTCGAATTAATTTCACCTTGTTTGTTGATGTCTAAACGTATAAATCAATTATGTTTCATTTCTAGACTACCTACATCTTTTCAAATTCGCCCTTTGCAATGAAATTTTTACGAAAAATGATCAATGGAAAAAAAAACATGTGATGTTATTTTTCTAATAATTTTATGCTTTGTTTCATTACAATGCCAATAAAAGTTTAAAATATGACACAACAATGGCATTAGACTCAAAAGGTTTTATGTCAAACTACTTATTTAGACTCCTGAATATTAATTTATTTTCATTTTATATGCATTCATCTGCCTTGAAAAGTAGTTGAAACGGGTAATAAAAAACACTGTTTAATTTCAAACTGTTTTAAACAGGTATTTTAAAACAACTTGTTTTAATCATGATGCCAACCCTGATGGGAACACAGGCGTGATGACTTATGTTACTGTAAAAATTAAATTGTTGCAAAAAATTAAATTGTTGTTTGATTGAGCTATAATATCATTAATTTAGAATTTAATACTTTTTTTTTTATTTTCACACGAATAAGAACAACCTAGTCTAGATATCAGGCATCAATTTTTTTTATTTCACGGGTCTTTGTAAAAAAAAAAAATATATTTTTATTTGTCTAAGGTCGCTTTTTAACATCTAAGGTCATGTTTTAACAAATTATAAAATAATATACTTAAAAATATAAATCTGAAACTGATACTTACCTACTTATCTTGTAATTAATTACGTCCGTCATTGGGTACTTAGCTACTGGATAATTTCGCTTCATGAGATTTTTTCTCGACAAACAGATAAAACCTATGAACGGAAATGCGTGAACACACGGTAAAAACTAAAAATATAATCGCGATATAAATTCTAATCAACCGGATACTTACAATGATTTATCTCGTTAATTCACATTAAATACATTTATTATTAGTTTTATCGCACCGTTCCCATTGTGGTTATCAATTTTATTTGCCCATATAAGTATTTGAGAAAATTAAAAGAATTAGGATCTTAGAGTTCGTTTAGTTATCAATTAATTAATCTGAAATTTAAATTAGTCAAGAATAAAATTATCTATATTCTATAATATTGGTGAATGTTGTCGTCAAAAAACAAAACAGGCTCAGCTTTGCGGACCGTTGTTTATGTGGATGTGACGTGCGCGGGGCGGCGGGCGAGCGCGGGTGTGCGGCGCGGGGGGCGAGGCGTGGGAACCACGCGGCAGGTGCGCGCGCGCCGGCCACTGATCCTGAACACACACACCTCCACATGCTTTACTATAAATACTCAAAATGCACACACGGACACTGATCTCCGTAGAGTCCGTTATTGAGAAAGTTCCGCTTTTCCAATAAAAAGACTAGGATTTGTGACCCTGCGCAGGCGCCGACTGGGCTAATTAAAAATAGAATAATAATTAATGTAAATTCTTTTAGCGAGATACCCAATGATGAATGAATGTTCAAATCTCTCCGTTAAGTCGACACTTGGCAGTCAGTATTAAAAATAAAGATTAGTAAAAGAGTTTATGGCTGTTATTAAAGAGAAGGAAGGAAGAGCATCGTTATTTCCTACGGTCGTAATGTTATTATATTAAATGATATTAAAAATGATGTGGTAATATTCATTCACAATATTTTTTGCATAAAACCGTGTCAGAATTTAGAAAGAGAGGAAATCGTTAATCACTGCCTTAGCGTCCTTTTAATCGATCTTGTCTATAACTTATTCTTTTTCTCAAATTAATAGAAAATTAGCTTACTATAGGTATCTTAATGATAAATCACAGGTATTTCTTATTTATTGAAATAAGAATCTACAACCGTGTAAAAAATATAATAAGACTAAGTAGAACATAAAATGAATACAAAAAAATTGTACATAGAGCAACGCTGAGCCTCTTGCCAACAAAAAAGCCAGTTTTAGTCATGTTCTGCTGGTGTCGCGGGACCGTTCAATAAGAACGCAAAGGGCAACTGAAGAAACAGGTACTTGCCAATAATATCATCAAATGAGTCCTCCTGCTCCAACCAGAGCAGGACTTATTTGATGATAGACACCCCAAATAAATTCTTTTGACCATGTTGGTCAATGTTAAGTATGAAAGGCTTTAAAAGACTGTCCCAACTAATATTAACGTTGTAAAAGTGTTGATTGATACGTTAATTTATGGTTTCGCCTGACTGGTCAGATATAGCGTGATTTACTACCTAATTAAAGCTAATGATCATATTATATTGTCCTTTTTCCGAATAAAATAATACCTACGTAAAAGGTACAAAAAACTCACTAGCACAAAACCTTCTTCCAACACCCCTATTTGCCGTGAAAGCCAATAAAGGAACAATTAATTTTAAAAGCACGGCGACGCTATAAACTGCTGTTTGAGCAAGTTTTAAAAACCTTACAGCAATTAACAGTAACTGAGTTAGTACTGACCGAGCGGGGTTCAATAAAAGTGGAGCAAAAATTAAATTCCTCCGGCGACCCTCCGGGTCTCTTGCTGGGGAGGAACCTCCCTTTGATGTCAGTACACAAAGTATTACACCTCTTTCTGTGTCGGTTCACTAACTTTAGTTTGCGTAAAAGCTACCTAATGGTTTTGATACTATCTTTCATGTCGACGTTGATTTGATTTATTTTTTAATTTTTCACCTCACCCGCTCGGAAAGATTCTATTTCTCATTCAAAATCTGAGCGCAAAACTCCATTTTGTGCTCTAGAGCACAAAGTGTTGTTTAAAAATCGAACACGTCTTGTATTCAATTATTTTCTACACTGGCAGGTGAGCCGCCCCCACTGCATGTCAGTGCACCAACCTATTTTTTTTTTTCTGAACATAAGTGTTAAGTAGTAGATGTCGTAGGTAAGTTTGAGTTTTTAAAATTCGAGAAAATCGTCTCGAACCGCCTTATCTGTCTCTGTCTCCAACATTCACAATGGAATCCAATGAATTTGAGCAATTTTCCGCAAATTTACGTAATAATAACACACAAGTGTCAAACACAAGTATTGATGTTCCAAAAAAACATGTAACTTTCAATATTAACAATAATTGTAGTAATTTTACTTTTAATTTCTAAAATGAATAAATAAATACTTATATAGTAAATTGTTTAAGCTGTTTCTCTTACTCCTACCATTTCCTCGCTGTGTGAGGTGAAAAGTTGTGTGTTGCACTCGGCAGCAAAGTTTTTCTGCGTCTCGTACTTTTGAAAACTTCGCATCGCTCAGGATTCTATATTTGAACCGCTCGTTTCTCTCGCGGTTCAATCTTAGAATCCTTCGCTCTCTCAGTTTTCAATTCAAGTACTCGCGCACAAAAATCAACTTTGCAGCCTTGCATAACAAATAACTATTGTTTCTCCCCTTTTGATAGCGCTGTTTTACGTACTATTATAATTATATTCTATGGTTTTACTGGAATTTCATGGAGTAATAACGTTGAACATTCTATGGCTATATCAAGTTATTCTCAGTAACACAAATTATCGCAATTACCTCTTTCAGCGTATCTTTTACTTTTAAAATTGATATAGAATTACAAGCAATATCGAATTACGATAGTAATCTTTATATAACAGAAAATCATAATGAATTATCTGCAGATGTTAATCTTCTAGTAATCTAGATAATTTAACTTCATTTAAATGGAGAAATAATTACTCATAACATGATGTTTTTTCGCCAAGAATGTAATCATAACCATTTGCTATTACTAACCATGTTTTTGGTAACACAATCTATCGATGACAATAAATTATCATTGTCTTGTATTACAAAATATTTAACATGCTAATGAACCAAAAAGTCATCATAGTTGCACGTTAAAAATGCAAAAATAAAATAAATAATAAATATGAGAATAATACAGGATGAGTTTCTTTCTTTCTCGAAAGAAATACTGGAAAAATGACGAATGCACAAATAATAATTATAATATACAAAAGCGCATTATGATATCACTATAACGTCATGAATAATACCACGGATAATTCCACAGTAACAGAGGTTTCTGAGAGGCGTCAAAGCGAGCCCCGGGGCGGGCAGCACCGGCCATGATTAATTTATTGTTAATGAGCAGGCTGCTAAACACCGGACTCCGGTTAACTAACCACAATTACGATAACCCCGTCGTTTGAAAACTAACTGTAGTTTTAATTGTAGTTTTAAACTTGATGTAACATTTGTCTTGTGAGTGCAATATAATTGAATCAATGAACATGTGTTACCTACGTTCTAATAATTATACCTAATTATCTTCATTATTTTAGCCTGGAATCACCTGATGTTGGTTATAGGTCCTCTCCTTTTTAATTTATACGTCTCGGTTATGAGCTGCTCATCCATCGGCTTAACTATCATAATTTTCAGTTTTTAAACTGACTGTTATATTTATAAATTTATTATTATCCTTATTTGGTTTGTGTTACGCCACTGTACCAAGACTTGCAAACACCATAATCAGTCATAATCGTATCAAGCATCAAGAGAATCAGGAATTGCAATAAATGAAATGCGATAAAGATTTTCTTTATTTTAAGTACCTATTTATTGTTATTGCTTGAGTAATAGAATAGAGTAGACTATTCCATTTTACGAACTTTATCGTAATTCATATCATAATTTTCCCACTAATCAAACATGGTAAGAATCCCGTTTTAGGTTTTGTTTGTGATTCCAAGCATTATATTCAATTGACAATTTTAGAAATTAGCACATATTTTAGTAGATACAGTTTGAAAAAGCTTAAAATGTCACCAACACCTTACGCCACCCTTAATAAAAATCGTACCTTCACTGCAAAAAAAACTATCTTGGAACCCAGTCAAATGCAAAGGTACAGTGTAAATTGTCCAACAAAGACAGGATATAAGATTGCAGAAACAAACTAAAAACTTAAGACAATAACGTATTCAGGATTCGACACGATTTTCACCATTTACCATTGTCGTAAGTCTTGTTATGCCGAAATCTAGTCTGTTGTAACACTATGGCTTTCTCTGGGCGATGTCGACCACTCGTAAAGTTTACGGGACAATAAACGGGCCGTTACAAGTACAATTGAGTCCTGTTACGGTTTATAGCAGTGTTATATTAATAGTGGAACTAAATCTTATGGTGATTTGATTCGTTTAGAAGTCAATGATTTTGAACATACATATATATTGTTCTCAGAAATGTATGAATACCATACATATTATTTTCGGCGTAGGTATCTAAGTTTCCCAGGCATCCAGTAGAAATCTCCAGTAGAAATCTTCTTTTAATAAGTATTCATAAATGTGATAGTGTGTATGTTTGTATGCGTTATTGTTTCGTTTTCACATCACAACGCAATGGCTGAACTGATTTTTATAAATCTTGGTACAGAGACTTACGGTCATAGGCTATGTAGAGGGGAGCGTAGCAGCGGGAAATAGCTAGTTGTTGAATAAAGTTTAAAATACACTTATGGAGTTATTAAAGTTATATTTTTATACGCAATATCGCCTGCGTCGCGTCTTCGCAACCCTGCTCGCAACTGAATTTTTCATTTCATAAAAAAAAAGAAATCTTTATGGAGTTATTGTTTCTGACATGAAGTAGGCGTAGTTAGAGATTGCAATGGAAGCCAAAATATACTTGTTTTTATATTGATGTAAATTGCGATAACTATAGTTTATTTGTATTCAGTAAGTTGATTCCATCACGTCGAGTTGTATAAAACTGGACTGGCCAAACATGGACTTCAAAAACTTACCAACACGAAAACCATACAGAACTAACTTTTAGTCTTTTGCAATTAGGTACACTTTTCTTTGTTATAAATACTTTTTTCAAGACTATTTATGAAACAGTGTCTGTGTTCAACTAACCTTTTCTTGTAAAGATCGCGTGCACTTTATCAGAGTAATGTGTTGCCAGCTAAAAGCTCTCATTAAGCTTCGCAATTATGTGCTGTTATTGCATGTGGCAACTCATTAAACAAGTCCAAACATATGTCTACCTACTTTATCAATAAGTAGATGATATTAAAATGCCTGTTTGTTTAAGCTCGGTAACTCATCTAGGTATTGACAGTAGACAAGCTATTCAAGCCAGCTTAGCTTGTGTTGTGTACAGCTGGGCTTAATATCTGTCCCGGTTTAAGCTGGATGTTAAATTGAAGAGTAATCGATTAAATGAGATGACAACTAAATAATAGGTGATTAATTTACACTTAAGAAACTCTGTTTTTATTTTCTTTTTATATATCTAATTATGAATAAAGTCAACGTGAGTTCAAAACATATTGCAGCAATGAAAACTTATCTTGAGAAGTCTGAAAAACCAAACCTGGGGTGGTTTCTCAAATGTACCTAAAGCTCATAATTTTGTTGTAAGTACCATTATACCATGTCCTAGAACCAAAAACTGAAGACCTGTCACATCCACCAACGCGCAAAATCCTGCAAATGTGCAAATGGTGAATATTAGCCCACTCTTTCTCATAGAGCCGAAACAAGGCCTTCGTTGCTTGTGGAATATTAATGCTAATGCTTAATCCAACATCGGTTCAAACCGGGCACGCCGCAATTGCGGCGGTAAGACCCCTCTTTGAGGAGTGGCTGGAGAGAAGTCATGGCGTCCTGACCTACCGCTTGACGCAGGTCCTCACCGGACACGGAAGTTTCAGGAGGTACCTGTGTCTGATGCGAAAGGAGGAGACGCCTGGGTGTCACCACTGCGAAGATCGCCCGGAGGACACGGTGGAGCATACGGTGCAAGACTGCCCAGCTTGGGCGGAGCACCGACGTGTCCTCACGGCTGCGATAGGCGGAGACCTCTCGCGCCCGGCATTGGTTGCGGCCATGCTGCGGGGCGAGACGGAGTGGGAAGCGGTCTGCTCCTTCTGCGAGGCAGTAATGCTCGTGAAGGAGGAGGCGGGCCGGGAGCGAGAGAGGACAGCGTCCTCCCTCCGCCCCACCCGCAGTGGTAGACGCCCACGGCGACGGACGTCGCTTGATGATCTCCGGCCACCGTAGGCGCGGGCAGCGAGTAAAGGGCAACTCGCTGCCCGACCAAGGACCATGCCCGGGTCGACGGCGCGTTGTGTCCCACGCGCGCCTCAAAGAGCGTCAGCATAATGACGGGGCCCCCCTCTCAGAGGGCCAAAGCCTGCCGGGGTCGCGGGATTATTTCCTTACCGTGACCCCGGAACAGAAAGGGCTATTGAAGGACACCGTGGATTTTAGTCAGTAGTAGTCTGACAGTCCCTCCCGCCCTGCCCGGGGTTGGAGGACTCATTTGATGATTTTACCACGCTAAAAAAAAAAAAAAAAAAACATCGGTTCAAAACATATCCAGCATATTTCACGATAAGTCAAAGCAGCACATCGTCAGTGGTGCGCATGATGCATACACGCAGACCGGAGTGACGCACGATCCACGATGTTGTAACATTTGCTCCGAACGCTTCGAGGAACCTAGCCGTCGGCGCTCGCCGATATTGTACCGCATTGTGATCACTGTTAGTAAATATTCACTCATTATGCCCAAGGGAACATTTCGCAAATGCTTTCCTCTGTTTGAGAAACGATTAGCGCTAACATTTTTGTTGTTAGTTTGCCAAACGTCATAGCCCGCTTGTAACAATCGTCGTTTTCTACAGCACTGATTTGTTTGTGTTTCTTAAGAACGATGCGAGCGTGAAAATCGAATTACCAACTTAATATGATACACTAGAGATGGATAGGATAGCAAATAAAAAACATATCAGGCTGGATATACAAACCGGAATGTCCTAGAACGAAATAAACCGAAGACATGTCACAATACGAACCCATACTGGCCCAGTATGGTGGATTACAGTCCACTCCGTCACACAGACAGGAGGCCTGAGTGTCAACAGTTAAAACATTATAGGCTGATAATTATGCTTTTTGCACAAACTAAATATTGCTTGCAGAATTCAAATATCAGAAAATTACGCCCTAGTTAATTTACTATAGTACCATACAATACAAATGTAGGTAATTTTACTTCACATATGGGAAAAGTTCTTCTCAAAGAGATGGTGTAGCATCAAATTACAAAGTATGAAAAGCATAAAATTATCGCACTGAAGCCATCGGATCCCGAGGAGTCGATAATGTGGGAATTGATGCACGCACCTGCTTCACGCCTCGGTATAAGCGACGCAACACTCTCGAACATACACTAGTACTACTCCACCATTAAGTACTTACCAAGTAGAAAAGATACTGATTTAGTAAATCATTGTAAAGCTTGTCCCATAAAAAAATTAATTTTGGGTCGTCGCATCATATTTGGTTTTACTCGCTACGACTCGAAATTTATCCCAAAAAAGGAAAAATTGGGTTAAAAACTATCCTATGTATTAATCCAAATTATAAACTACTTATCTGTGTACCAAATTTCATCCGAATCCGTTCTGTAGTTTTTGTGTGAAGTTGTAACAAACATCCATTGAAACAAACATTCACGTTTATAATATTAGCACAGAAATAGTATATTATATTAGTAGAATAGCAGGGTTAGTGGCTTTTTATTTCATAAATACACTCAACTACTGCTGGGACACAGGACTCCTCTATGTGAGAGGGAGTGAGTCATAAGTAGAGATGTGCCTGATGGCAATATTCCCACTGCCGGCAATATTCCCAATATTGCCACTGCCGGTAAAATACCAAAATTGCCGGCAACTTTGGCAATATTGCCAAAGTTGCCAGTCAAATAACACCTGTATATTTTATTATTACTGCAGGTGCAGTTTATATTACTGTAGCTAATACGTTGCGGCATTAAGTCCGCCTTATAAAAACTACTAAGTTGTTACTCTAAACGGTGATTTACTGATTATGTAAGAATTACCGAAACAAGTGCATTAAAATAATGTTATTTTTGTTGATTATTTGTAGTTTTGACAGAGATTTTATACTTCCATATTGTATAGGTACTTATACTCGTTGTTTTTGTTATGTGATTTTGCATGATAAACGAGTAGCCCACTCAACGAACAGTTATAGAGGGAAATTCTTGGAACACGATTTTTGACTACGTTATTTTGTTTGAACTAGTTAGGAGGTGAATATAATTATCAGAAGTCCCCGCCACTAGCCCTCGAGCTGTGGGAGAGGGTTTAAAGAGGTTTAAAGGTTCCATTTTTTGATTTTTCACTTATAACTCGGAAACCATGCCTCCTAGCGGCATGGTTTGTATGAATAAAACAAAGGCTGAATAAATTTCCTATAAGTTTTATTTAGTAACCATTTCGATATCTTATATAGTTTTCAAAAACCATATTTACCTTTTTGCATTCCGAAAGTCTTATTTAATATTGCCATAAATCCAGAAAGCAGCAGCAGTCTTTTCAGGCTCTCCCTGTAGTACCTACTCCTCCGTGTATTTTTGTGGGCAACTCACACTTGACCAAAAATTAATACCTACCTATACGAAAATTGTTTACAACAAAAAAGAACTAAAGTTTCCAAAGATAGTTTTTACGCATCTCTTATGGGTGCGCATTTCCTCCTACATAGTACAGTCCTACCTAGTCTGTAAGTACCAAGTATAATTTAAAATGAGTTTCTAAGCTAATTTTTACTGCTCCCTCGGTGGGGGAAGACAAGACATATCAAGCTTGATGGTGGTCACCGAATTTAAGAACTACTTATACCTGGTGGACATTGAGAGAGACCCGAAAGGGTCTCTCTCAATGTCCGTGGGTCTCCAGATAAAGATCTGTAGGCCCATATCACCTCAAGATGCAGCATACTGGTTCTGTTCATCGCAGGTGGTGAAGGGAGAGTCTGAATCAACTGCTACTGCTTTCTGGATCTATGGCGATATCAAATACAACTTTCCAAATGCGAAAAACTAAAAATGTTTTTTCCCCTAAATTACAGACTTTCAAAAGCGGATACCTCGAAAACTATGAAAACTCGAAAACTTACAAGATATTGAAATGCTTACTGAGTAAAACTTACGGAAAATTGAATTAGTTTTTTATTTTGTTCACATACGCTATGCTGCTAGAACGCATGGTTTTCCGAGATGTAAGCGAAAAACCAAAAAATGGTACCTTACCCCCCCCCCCCCCAGAGCTCATGGTTTTGATATATGTTCACCTCCTAACTAGTCCAAATAAAGTTACGTAGTAAAAAATGTGTTTCTAGAATTTCCCTCTATGCTTTGAGCATTCGTTGACTAGAATAAACTACAACATTAAAATAAATTATTCGAATTTATGCCTTTTTATTCAATATTTATTCAATATACAATGATCGTCAATTCTTATCTTAAAATGTATGTGTAATTTCTTATATTCACAGTCGTGTGCGGCAACAATGGGCAATATTGCCGGTAAAATACCGGGAATATTGCCAAAAATTGCCGGCAATTTTGGCAATTTAACAAAAAATAAATAAATTTTTGTATATAATGTAGACCATGGTCTGTAAATGCTAATTTTAAGTGTGTTACATAGTTTTCGCACTCACTTTGACTTAAAATTAAGCAATATTCCCAAATATTTCCACTCCCGGCAATATTGCCGGCAATATTTCCACCTATATTCCCACCTTGGGCAATATTGCCGGCAACGGCACATCTCTAGTCATAAGCCACCACGCGGGCCCAGTGCGAGTTGGTGAATGTCACATGTCTTCGAATTTTTAATTTTACGACATGCCGGTTTCTTCACGATTTTTTCCTTTACCTTTTATAAAACAACCCTTCATACTACTCCATCTTTACTAATCAGAAAAGACACAGATTCGTCAACCTCTAAATAAGTTCAACAAACATTCTGAAGTCCACGCTATATTTATGTGACATTCGCTAAGCGTACAACTTTGACCAATTAATAAATCTCGTTTATTGTCAAGCGACCATTTATTTTCAGGGATTGCTAAATTGTCTTTAATTAATTTTAATTGAGAGTCCTTACGAGTCTTTGCGAGGAATGTTATTGCGAACGCCCGCATGGACATCATGTGGGGACTGGGGTAAATATGACCCCCATACTTACGAATTCACACGAAAACTAACTTCACGGGTCGATTAATTTGTTTCTGCAGGTTTAATTAGAAAAATATAACAAACGAGTGTGCTTGTTTCCGTCCAGTTGTCAGAACACATTAAGGGACTGAAACGTTACGTTTTCATGAATGGAGATCTAAGAATCGCAACAGAATTAGCTCTTAAAACCGTTCGGCTACATTTACTTCCAAAGAAAAAAGCTGAACCCGAGACGCGCTGTATCGTCGACACAATGATTTGGCTACAGTTTACAGAAGCCGCCGTGTAAAATTTCACTAGCTAGAAATCCGGCTGTTTTCCGGGCTTCCCAGCGCATCCACAATGGCGTCCCTTCCGGCCAGGTTCCCGCCAAAACAGAAATAAACTGACCCAGTTGCGCGGGCGCACGTCCGGCCCGCGCGCGCTCCGTCTACGATCTGCATTTCCGGTTCACTTGTAATTTTTTATGGCTTATGATTTTTTCAATCTGCCTGTCATAATGAAACATGGTGAAACTAATTATATCGCACAGTGAATGTTTCCTTGTGGTTTTTGTTCAAGCTTGTTATACGTTTTGTAGGTTGACATGTTATTTATACGTTTATAATGAAATGCCTATAGTTATTTGATATTGCGACGGCTTCCAATGCTGATACATATCATGATGAAACGGACATAACAATTGGCTAAAGTTATAAAAGTAAACAGAGGGGAACGGCTAGCGCTTGAGCTAGATTCTTGTCAACGTTTTATGTTCCTAAAATCAGTCGTCTATGATATTATTTCCCTTCTAAGAATACTTTGCAGACTTCTTTAGAAAATAAATAAATAGAAGAAAATATTATCCGACTTTTTGTTAATTTTGTTTTTCATCGTTGCCATTATATTAAACTTAATAAACACATGTTCACCAAAGAAGCTGCGAGTGTTTTTCAGTAGGTACCCATATCTACCTAATAAGTGCTATGGAATTCTTTAAAGGTGAGATCATAAAAGAAACTAAAAAGTATGAAAATGAATGTGTTTCATATCATTATTCAGGGGACTCTTTTATTATAACATCACTTGCCCAACCATTACCACCATTTTATCGCCATATTAGACAAAAAAAAAACAATAGAAAAACACACATAGGGTGCACAAAGTATAGCCACACACGAGTATGTGTACAATATGAAGAGGTTTGCATAACTTGCGTGCTTTTTGGAGCGGAAAGGGACGCATTGCCTCACGACGTGACCTTGTAGCGGCGTGCTGCGCGGGCGCGACCTACAAAACATCTGGATCTTGCATCAAAGGACGCAGTTCATGAGTCCTGGGCTGAAAGTGGCTGAAAGCATCATATAATCTTAAGAGTTGAAACAACAACATTACAAAACACGTAACATTCAAAACTAGATGTGAAGTAACGTTTTTGTACCTTCTAAATCCTCCTGGAAATTCACACAAAAATCTAACATATCAACAATAATATCCGAAACATTTTTGTTTAGTTTCGTCCTTTCAAAACTACCTGAAGACTTGTATTTAACAATGAAGAGTACCTTCTATTTCGAATTGATTACAGAGAGTAGGTAAGCTACAAGCTACACTTCAGCAAGCATAGTTTATAGCGCTGATGAGCTCTTTTAGGAGTACCCTGTTTCAAAGACTATTAAAATAAGTAAGTCATACATGTCCCCAGGTGGCTATACACGCTTTTCGCAGGATTTTAAAACATCCAAACTTGGAACTTAAGGGGGATGCTCCAACCAGCCCGCGAAATTCAAATTTTTTTACGTTTTTTGCAATTTGCAGGCCAGTGACATGTTGTAACTTTATAAATATTTGTGTTGCGCAAATAACAAGTATAATTTTAAATATAAAAAATATCAAAAAACTCGCTCCATCAGCTCTCACATAGAAAAGGTGCATCATGTTAAAATCTCCGAAATCTAACTACGATGCACCTTTTCTATGTGAGAGCTGATGGAGCGAGTTTTTTGATATTTTTTATATTTAAAATTATACTTGTTATTTGCGCAACACAAATATTTATAAAGTTACAACATGTCACTGGCCTGCAAATTGCAAAAAACGTAAAAAAATTTGAATTTCGCGGGCTACATCGAAGCAATCACCTTAATCATAAAGTACCAGATTATCTCAGGTGACAAAAGTTTCAGACAAAAAAGAATAGTCAGTTGACCTTGTCATCTGTATAGCAACTCGCGACGTGACCTAGAAAATAACATCTGGATGTAACATGAAAGGCGATCGACACCAAGAGTTCCTGAATAGGCCTCCTGTGTTCTATAGTTACTTGTCAATATTCTATTGAGAAATAAAGTAGGTAATCTTCTACAAATATGATGATAAGTATGTTAAAACTTTTGTTGTTGAATATTTTTTTAAATTTACTTTTCTTGATATTGTACTTTTTATTAGAAGTTAGGCAAAAAAGACTTATCCTATTCGTCCGTTTCAGTGGTTTTTCTCTTGCTACGAGTATCCTATACAGCTATCTACTTTTCATTGGGCTTGTTGTTGATTTCTTTTAAAGTGATGTTAGCTTCGACCAGAACTCGGCTACCTAGTAGCCTTTGACAGGGTCCTCGAGGTGAAGTGGAGATGTAGCTTCACATTTGTTAGACAAATAATAACATAATTAGTTTTGATATTCTGAACGATTTCTCAGATACATGTTTAGATTCAGTAGATACATTATTTGTGTTGATTAAAAGTATGCATGTAGTTTTTTATTTTTATTTATTTTCGATAAGTGCCCGTTCGATCACTACCTCGTCTGATGGTTGTTAGTTCAAAATACATGTTCTATTACACCTTAAATTAAGGAAAATAAACAATTATCCCTTATTAATAAACGTGGACTAAAGTTACAAACAGGATAGTCATCGGACTAACCATAAATTTTTAAAAGGATTAACTTTGGCGTAACTTCACTTCTCGTTTTATTAATAAGGGGGGGGGGAGTTTCTTAAACTAAACCCCGTAATTCAATATATTTCAACAGTATTTTCACACGAGTAAACTAAACTTTTTTTCAAATACAAATTCTGTCCTCGAGGCGTTTTATACTTCTTTTTTTCTTCCATATACGGCTAGTTTTACCGGCCTGTAATTAAAATGTAACACCGGTAGTCGGGCGTATGGTTTATATCGTCTATCAAATAATAACACATAAATAGTGTTTTAGTGCATAATGTAACGTCATTAAATGTTGATGTCCTTTTGCCTGATCGATGTGACGAGACTGTTTATTTTTTAATTAATACTTTTATGGTTGCTTTGTAACTAGTAAGTCTAGTGATTAAAAACATGGCTGCTTCTCCTCGGATGTACCTATTTCCAAAATTCCAGCTTGCTTATCATGATCAATTCTTGACGACACGGTTGGTGTAGTGGCTGAGCGATCGACTGCTGTGCAGTGTGCCGCGGGTTCAATCCCCGCACGGAACAAATACTTGTATGATCTGCAAGTAATTGTTCCGAGTCTAGGTGTTTGTGTATATTATGTGAGTTTCTATGTTTGTAAGCGCACCCACGATACAGGAAATATTCCTAGTTTAAAAAAAAAAACAATTCTGCCAGGAATAGACTAAGTTATTTCTATACAATTCGTATTTTTTTTGGTCGATTAAAGCACAATTCAGTAGGCGACTGAAGAATATCTAAACATTCTAAATATCGACATGTTTGGGACGATAGAAATCTTTCTCCATTTCGTATATTGTTCTATAGACAAAATCCGCTTCTACGGTGTCATGCAACACGTGCAGTGCAGGTTAGGAATAAAAATATGTCAATATCAGATAAAGGATCTGCATATTTACCCAGTTGATATCTATAGTCTTCATAGCTAGCTCTTAGCGCGGGCATGCGGGCGGCGAGTAATGGGCGACTCGCTCATGGACCATGCCCGGGTCGACGGCGCGTTGTGTTCCACGCGCGCCTCAAAAGAGTGTCAGCACAATGACGGGGCCCTTTTAGAGGGCCAAAGCCTGCCGGAATCGCGGAACACGTATACCGCGACTCCGGTACATAAAGGACTACTGAAGGACACCGTGGATTTTAGTCAGTACAAGTCTGACAGTCCCTCCCGCCCTGCCCAGGGTGGGATATCATTTGATGATTTACCACGATAAAAAAAAGCTCTTAACTAGACCCTAAAACTTTTTGTGGCGAAATGATGGTGTACTACATATTTGGAATAGCTACTCGTATGCCTTATCCTTTGAAGGAGACAAGCGTTACATTATGTTTTTATGGCATTTGCTAATGCTGCTTATAACAGGGTGATAACAAAATCTTCAAATGTGTGAAAAAATCCTTATTAAGTAAATAACCAAAAGTTTATAACAATATTACGATTGTAGACACGATTGCTATCCACTAGCCTATTTCACATCAACACATAGTCTGATAATTAATTTCGTACTCGTAAATCAAGTAGCAAAACGCACTAAATCAATATTTTTAACTACTGTATTTCTAGATTACAGCCAGATAGACATAAGTGCTGAAATAGCAAGGTCTAAGTGTGCGATCAAACGATATGAACCAATATAAAACATAGGTGTATCGAACATAAAGTTGGGAAACAGACAATTACAGTTTTTATCGCTTTAACTTTTAGACTGATAATGCTTTATGTTACAATATCTATAGTTTTATGAAATTGAATTCTGAATCCTCATTCGTCTAGGTATCTTCTATTTTTTTTTTTAGCGTGGTAAAATCATCAAATGAGTCCTCCTACCCCGGGCAGGGCGGGAGGGACTGTCAGACTTGTACTGACTAAAATCCACTGTGTCCTTCAATAGCCCTTTATGTTCCGGGGTCACGGTAAGGAAATAATCCCGCGACCCCGGCAGGCTTTGGCCCTCTGAGAGGGGGGCGCCGTCATTATGCTGACGCTCTTTGAGGCGCGCGTGGGACACAACGCGCCGTCGACACGGGCATGGTCCATGGTCGGGCAGCGAGTTGCCCTTTACTCGCTACCCGCATGCCCCGGTATCTTCTATTTATCAAAACTTTCTGTCTACATACGCGTCAATAATTTTATTTGTGATATTTTACTTAAAGCAAAGCAACCTATTTAAATTATGAAATAATGTCCTATTCACCCACTACATATCGACACACAATTTCACATACGTCAAAATGAGTCGCTGGAATTAAATGCTATAATGCGGATCAAGTATTTCATCGTTTCTTGTTTTACCTGCGATGTTTCTCTTTTGCATCCTAAGATATATCACCTGTTGGTTTCAAGTAGAATTATAATGATATTTGTACAAATTAGCGATAATTTAAAAATTAAAATGTATTGGATGGTTTAAGACGCTTAGGCATTTATGGGTTATGCGCACTTCGTCCCATTTCCACTTCATCTCGTGTTAGCACTTAGTCCTCATCGCATTTAGTACTCCATTTGCAGTTGGTTCCATTCGCGGTTTGACCCATTCGAAGTTCGTCCAATAGTTTGTTATGAACCACAGTATATGCCTTCACAATATTGTTGGAAGTTGACGAAATGCTTTAAAACTATTTTCATTTGTCTATGGCCTCCAGACAAATCAAACAAAAACATTACATCAAAGAGTTGACAGTACTCGCACAGTACAAAAAAATAATTATAGTAAGTACAAACCTCAAGTAACATGTAGCTAGACGAGCCCCCGCGGCGGAAGTAGCTGTTACGAAATTAATGTGGCTCTAATTAAATAACAAGCTCCAAGCTCCCGTAGCCGCCATCTTGTCCTTACTGTCAAAATAGAACTTCCCTGTCAACAGTAGCCCACTTCTGTGTAAATGTAAACTGGTATTTTTACCATTGAAATGTTAGTGTGTAAGTATGTAGTGTTTAGAATTGTATGTCGAAAGGTTTTGAGTTTGTGTGATGGATATTTGGGCATGTGTTGAAGCTTCTTTATTATCCACAATGACAATGGATTATCGGTTTCATTGTGTATGTAATGCGATAATTTTCGTAAATAAGACATGCATACATACATACATCACCGAAGCAATTTCAAAAAGTTTCTCGCTTAAAAATTGTGATTTTTTGTATAGCTCGCAAATGTAGCGATTGTTAGCGCACTAGTGTTTACAGAAAACAATAGCTTTCAAAACTTTCTTACAACAAAGTCGTTGATGTCGTTGCTCTGACAATAATGAGCGAGGAACATTCCTCCAAGGTACCTCACGACCTCACGACGATACATTTTCAGGAAGTACACAAAAATCTATATTTATCAACCACAAAGACCATTATTGTCACTTTGTTAGAACAAAAATCGGTCTCTCGCGAGATAAGAGCTCGGCGCGTTTGTCGGCGCACTTCAAAGGCTGCGCACGCGTCTCACACAGACACGTTCGGAGAACGAGAGGTCCGGAGTTCGAGCCTGGCCCCGGCTAATCAGCCGCCGATACGTCGCGTTTAACTAATGTTCTTGGAATATGTGACGATTTGCGCAACAAAGAAAAAACTTAGGTACCTACTATTATTTCTCTAGTGAATTTTAGAGGTGGGCTAATTCAACGAAATCCCTTCAAAAAGAAAACTTTATATTCAGACATCAGTCTGTAATAAAAAAAAACAAATAGTGCTAATATTGATAGAAATTTTCTTCTTGCTACGCCAAAGTGAAATTCGTAGCAATTTGCTACGAAATATTATTCTACGTAGCACCCAAACAAATGGCCTAAAATTCTGACTTTCAAGAATGCCTTCATACTCAAAACATTCATGGTTACTTTAGTCATCTCCTAAGATAAAAAAGAGTTGTCCTTAGTTTTAGACAAAAGAACCAGCACTCGTTTTCCACGGGGTTGCAAGCCTTTAGGTCAAAATTAAAATCTTTTGTTCTTACTCCAAATGTAGTACGAGTATGTACAAAATATGGGTAGAATTAGGTATACTTTACATATAGTTTTGCTATTCAGTTTACCCTGTTCCTTTTTTTTTCCAAAATTATCATTTCTACTATGTAACTACAAAACTTCAGAACAAAATCTGTACTACCTACATTAAAATCTGAAATAAAAGGCCACTCAACTAACATTATTTTCAATGGTGTTCACCGGTCACCTAGTAGCATTGGTAGCATTTCGGTGGCGAGGTTTGAGTGGTGGCCCCATTGGTGATTACGATCGTTATCTATACCATCGACACGAGCGTGCGCCGCTCGACAAATTGCTACCAATTCATTTGTACCTTTTGTTTAGGATGAGTCGGGATTTTTTGAGTTGTACTCTTAGGTTGGTAGAAAGCGTGTTGTGTGTTACTTACATGAAAATTTGATTGTGTTTCAAGTTCTGATATTTGGAGTTAAATAGCTTGATAGATAACTGAAAAGCTTAGCTGGAAAAACTAGGAGAAGCACGGGTCCGCACTCTTTGTTTCTTTGTGTTTGAGATGGTTTTGCTGTTGACCTTATAGGTCAAAGGTGACAGACAAAAAGCCTAAGATTAACCGAGCTTACCCAGAAGAGGTCTGTTCACTCTAACTTCGAAGAGATTTGGGTTGTATGCGTTTGGGAATACAGATGCGGGTATAGTTTCACTTTTAGTGTGTGTGCATTATGACGGAAGATTGAAAGCGCTTAGTGTGAATTGGTGAAAGGGCAATTACTATGTCTAGATCTCCTATTTATTGATTTATGGTCAGTTTTGTACTAATACTGCTAACAAATTTTAAGTAGCTTATGTTTTCCCATTGCTAGACAAAACCCTCCCAAGTCTCTACAAAGGATGTTAAATATACTCGTAATTCAATTTTTTTAACCGTACTTCGCGTGATTGGATTTCTAATTGGCTTTGTTGTCTGTCTTGCTAGTCAATGTAAATATCAAGATTTATTAGAACTACATACATAACCACCAAGGCCTGCAATAAAATCCGTTATGATTGACTAAGCAATCAATAATAACTTATTAAAAAAATAAATTTTCATATACAATCTTAAAGGCTGCATAAACATCTTAATATTGTAATATACATAGGTATATCTATACTTATGTATGTGTATGTATATACTTATGTATAGTTATACCTATGTATATTGCAGCTACTGCATGAGTCACAAATGCTCTCAGGACACACCTCACATTTAGTAATGAATATTAAATTTATTGCTCTGTTATGAGCTAATAACACTGTTTATTCATAATTATCCGCGCGACCAGTTTTAAGCATTTATTTGCATACCGTATTTTACCCAGAGGCGCATATTTCTTGCAGGTTTACTTACACCATTATTTTAAATACAGCCTCTTTGATTTTCTTCTATATTTACTGTGCGTCTGCCATGTTCGTTGGAAAATTAAGAATTTATCTGACAGATAGTTTCATACATTTCCTGTTTTTTATTTTGTGAATAGAGTGTATTTGTTCTTGTATACGGAGAGTTTAAGCAGCTGGTTTTCTAAAGTTTTTGTCTGCAAAACAGAATGTACGTTACTGTCTACTTATACATACGAGGTTAAACAATTATGTTGGGAATTATGAACAGTTGAAAGCGATCAACCAGAACTTAGATATCCTTCTAATGTCTCAACAAATCTCATTATTATTTCGGCAAGTTATACCTTTCATGAAAAGCCTAGATGCACTTGCACTAGTTTGTCTATAATCCCAACATATTCCTTCTCAGATACAAATCAAATAAGAAGAGAATTCAATAGGATGTGTAATTGTGTACTGATATAGATTTATCGTCGACGACGAAATTCAATTTATAAATTGAATAGTGCATACATATTGATCCGTTGTGCATTGAACATAAATGCTGAAAATATTCATTTCCTTTTGCATGTTTTAATCAACATAAAGAAAGAGGTATTTAATTCAATATATTTTAAAGTGTCATCTCTCGAAATTTTTATTCAGACATTCATGTCAACCAATATCTGAAAGAATAAATATTAGCAGACTACAATATAACTGCTAATTAATCCGCCTTTGCGAGAACCACAAATGATAACAAAATATTTAAGCAGACAAAACAATTGATAAACACTAATTAGTATATTTTTACCAATCATTATCAAGTCATTGAATTTATAGAAATAAAATGATTCATGATCAAATCTCCTATGCAACTAAAAGATAAATGTATTATCAAAACAAAGTGTGAAAAAACATAAGCTCTTACCAATAGAAAGCCGAGTTGAAGCCTTAGCCGATCACGAAACAGGCTACCGTCTTGTTAATATTATAATTATTTCCCTAATGTGAATTGTAAAATAATCTACCGCCTTCCGGTCCATAATTACGTACACACGTCTAACATTTTATATGTACACCTATCCGAATCTATATCTACGTATAAAAATTTTTTAGTGATCTCACATTCGTCTTAGATGAATTAATTCTTTCAGTGCAGAAGAATCAATAAAAGCAAGTCATAATTAAAAAAAAGTAACCCTTTCTTCATTTCTGAACCAGATAAAATCAATAATGTTTTAAAGGCTGCAAAAGAAAACAAAAGAATGACATGGAATTTAAAATAAGTTTGCAGACTTGGAACCAAGAAGATTCTAAACGCATTTCTTGCTTGCCAGTTTTCTTCTTTGTTCAAATTTTTATTATCTATCATGTAAATTATCTTTAAACTGTTTTATTTTGCAAGGTACTGTTGTACTAGTCAAATAATTTTTGCATTTCGCATACATGCTGACTAAAAGATAGTTTTTATTTAGTGCTTTTCATAACCAACTTGCCACGAAGAAGATTGTCATTTGCAACTTTTTTCAGAAGTCACGTAGGCAGACACTGTGTGATAAAATACCTAGATCTAGTTAGTCTAACAAACCCACACAAATATTACCTGAACCCAACATAACTCCTTACCACTAAGGAAGCTGAGAATTTCCATATAACGGGTAAAGTCGACTGCGTCGAGGTTCCAATCGTTATAAAATCACATAGCATTGTGAAGGTTCTATTAAACTCGGCGGCAGTAACTCATTGCCTATAGTAAAAGTAGTTGGAGATTATCTGAACAAGATTTGTACCCTGACTAGGTTGGCTATACGACCGAAACTAGGACCAGAATAGCTTAAAAACCTATTGGATATTTGATGAAATTCAACTTTAAATGTTCTTAAATAGAGTGTAATTTGATATAAGTTGTGTGCTAGTTGTGATGTTTTGAGGCTGTTTGTCTGAGACACTGGTCCACAGTACTTGGGCGGCAGGTGTTCCGAGGCAGCCTCCTCCCACTGCCGGCGCCGATCTCTCGATCAATAGAGATCAATGATCTACTCGAGATTTAAACACTAGTTCAAATGCCCGGTTTCACTTAGATTTAAATGAATTTAATTGAATATAGAAAATCAAACAGACGCAGGGTTTATTTATTGTTGTGTTGATAAAGGGCTCGAGAGGTTTATTTATGAGTTTCACTGTGGATTTCTAAAAGGCTATTCAAATTCCGGATCTGTAAATCTGCTGTCAAATCCGTTGTTGAGTGATTTTGTTAGTTGTTGGTTAACTTATGACTACAGATTATTGAGAAACCTTTCAATGAAACTTTGGACAGCTTGCAATGTAGAAAACTATCAAGACAAAGACATAATAATGAACCTTCTTACAAAGTTTTTCAACTGGTTATTGTTAAATAAAGTACAACTAACTGTATGTGTTATAAGAGCTGAATTAAGGACCTTTTGTAGAAAAGTCGCCATAAAAGTTGAGTGAATAAAACCCATCCCCGTAGTTTTGAGTTTTCATTCTGCTAAATTCCTGCCAATTACTTGTTTCAGCTCATAGTATTTTACACCTGCACGCTCATGATTGCCATGATAAATTCTATGTCGATCAAAGTTATTTCTATACAATTCGAAAATTTATTTTTTCATTTGGGTCAACTTCAACAACTTCCACATTTTAAAAATGCTATGCTGGAACGATATAAATATTTCAATATTCCTTAATTTTGTCTATCCTTTCGTCGACAAAACCCGTTTCTACAGCATTATGCTACGCGTGCTGATGATGCTGAAAGTTGCCGTACATAATATGATCTACATATCTTGTGCTTATGTAAGTTTTCGTGATCTAAGAAGAATGTCCCATTGCCTTTGCTTACTAGGCTAAGCGACGGGCCCCCATAAAGGGCCAAAAGCCTGCCGGGGTCGAGAGACTATCTAAAAAGGTAACCGTGACCCTGGAATATAAAGAGCTATTAAAGGAACACCGTGGATTTTAGTCAGTACGAGTTTGACAGTACCTTTCGCTGCAGTCCGTTTCGCTTCACCCTGCTCGGGAGGACCCATTTGTTGATTTTACCACGAAAAAAAAAAACAAATTATCAGTAATCGTTGAAACTGTTTGTCGGTTATTCAAATTATAAAAGCTGCGTCCAATTGATCACCTGTGTGAGTATTGTACTTCAAACAGAACAGCTGATTACTTTTATAGAAACGTTAAGTTCAGAGCTAGCAATTGCGTGCATAATAAGCCCATAGCAAGAAAACATACAATTAAGTGTATGTTGTTAAACAAACATCAATTTATTGCGTGTTGTATCAATCGGTCGTTAGGTGTGAGGGGGGCGGTATCCACATCGCCATTTAATTTATTTATGGTAATATAAAATTATCTTTAATATCTAAGGACATGGAAATCATTTCAGATAACATAAGCGTATATCCTCTTTGACGAGCTAACTGTGTGGTTAAATAAAGTAGAAATTGTAATGCCTGAGGGTTAAATGCGCCATAGTCGAAACTAGAGATGCTATTTTGTTTTGTCGACAAGTTTCCATAGACAACTTTACAAATGTTTACCAATTTCTCTGGACAACGGCAACGTCATTTTAGCACCAATAGCACATTCAACGTCATTTTAGCGTCATGCAGCACTATTTAAGCTGTGGTAGTAGTTTTGTGTGATTTTCACCTCACTTTCCACTCGCCAAGAGAGGCCATTCCGGGTCAATATTAACCAAAATACTATTTTAAATGCCCTTAGGCCAGAACATAAAAAATTACTACTAAATCAGCAGCGAAACCAAAACATATTAATAGAGTAACCAAAACCTCCACGGTCAATTAAAACTAAGTGCGTTTACACTTCCCAAAATGGTGTAAAGATTAGATCGGCTACCGAACTCGATAAGCTTAATGGATATACCAATTAATCTATGGCTGCCAATTAAATCGCGAGAATCGATTCGTAAAGTGGCGTTACTGAATTAGTTAGTGCAACTCTACACGCCACCGATTAGCGAGTTCGATTCGATTCACTTTTGAAAATAGAAGACTATTTGGAATTCGAACTGGCTGGAACAAAATTACATAGCTAAGTGAAATAACTGTTTGAATGAATTAAAAATAATGTTTCTTGGTTTTTGACAGATTAATTAATCAATGTTGCCATAAAACAATAAAACTTTTTAAATTATTGGAAATAATTAAACGGGTATCTTCATAGGTGGTCACTGAAATTAGCTAATTACTAAAAGATGTTGCATTTTAACCTCTTACAAACTATAAAACATGTGTTTCCTGCAGTAATTAAAGAACTATAAAAATAATACTCTAATAAGAAACAGCCATAATTTTTTTTTGAATTAGAAAAAGGAACTATAATCATTAGCATGCAAATCGGTCTAAATATAATCTAAGCAGGTTTTCGCATGACTCATATAATAATTTCAAGTGATATTTAGATTTTGTCGGTCGATGCATTGATAAATGGCTAAAAACTCATGTACTCAATAAACACATGGTTCACACGCATGCTTTAATCCAAAGTAAATTAAACTTTATTTAGAAGGATGCAAGATTATAATTAACACATCAGATGATGTCTCTCATGATTTTGACAAAATATTATCTTGATCTGTTGTCGACTTCCATTTTGAAGTTAGATGTTACAACCGGTGTGATTCATTCAATTAATTACACTCAATAGCAATTAAATATTTTTTATAATAGCTCTAAATAACGGATATGAGAACTGTGGCTGCAATAAAACAACTACACTAATATTTTAATGCCCTTGCAAGTTGGCACGTGATCTAGTCCATTGAATGAAAATAGGACCTACATTAAATAAATAGAGTTCCATTTAAATCACCCTGTTTCACTTCATCACAAGAAAGATAAAAAGTAAAATTACATCTTAAATAAAACCTCGTCTTAACCCCATTGTACACTGCAGCAGTCCATAATTCGCTTGTAAAAACACATAGTTGTGGTGTTATTACATATGATTACGTCTCGTTGAGTCGTTGACCGGTCATATAGTTCGTGTAGACCCGACTTTATTTCTATTGGGACCAAACAAATTGATACCATCCACGATCGCCGTACATTAAGGCTGTATTATCTACTTGTAGAACCCACTTTAAATTAATTATGTTGCCCGAGAAAATTGTTTTTGTTTGCGGCGTTGTAAAAAATCTTAGTCAGCAAAAGTAGTTTTTGTTTTGGTACTTTTAAGATTGAAATAAACCGACTAGTTATACCTACTAAAGATAAGTATGGATTAGGTAGCTAAGCTAGGTAGCTTAATAATAGGTATGTAGTTGTTCTTATTTTTATGTTACAACAGGTCGTTCAGAAATACATCAAGATAATATGTGGAATACGTGATGACTTCATTCATTTAATCTAAATTTTAAAACCCAAAAACCGACTTCCACGATATCTAACGTTATATATTTTACAGTTTATTTCCGATGATACGTGAAAACACGAGGAAATATAAATTGTCAAGATAAATGAATCGCGATACGTACAGTAAAAGTTGTTTCATTTCAATAACACGGGTTTATATTGATGGAAGCAATTAAAATCAGTCCAGTTTCCCGAGCCACCGCATCTAATATAAAGTTGAGCGCAGTATGTTAGAGCAGCGTTAGTAGAGTGTTGCGCTGAAAGGGGTAGCTGACGGCCCACCAATCCAAGTTATTTATCACACAGGATACGTAATGCTTTTAAAATTTATTTGCGTTTTACTCCCATGACACGGCAATGCATTAAAACGAACGTCCTCTCCCAAACATACATCTCTCATACAGAGCTTTTTCATTCCAAACTTTTTACAATACCTTTTGTAGAGCTTCATTCATCGAAACAAAAATAGAATTGTAAAACCAATGACAAGCTACTGTTCTTTTCTTCCTTTTTTAGTGCCAGCCATTCATTATTGTACACTCTTTATTGAGATCGCAACATTATTAATAAGCTTTTTGATTACAATCGTGTTACAACGAGAGTATAAAAAAGAGGTCATCATTTGTCCATGCCGGCCGACAGACAGACAATTTGGTGTAGATACTTATCCGTAGTCCATACGGTAACGGTAGCTCGGAACATATGCGTATGCGCACACAGACACACACGTGCACACACACATGCATGCCGCAATGAATGGGATGCTGCCACCGGCGATTACTGATAGGGTTGCCACCACACAATAATATTTTATCGTCACCGAAAATCACAACTAATTTAAAAACGGAGCGATTGAATTTGATCGAGGTATTTAAGTTTAAGTGGCCGTCTTAATTGTGAGAGGTTGAATTAGCTGTATTGAGGCAGGAGATAAATGATCTTAATCAGAATGTGAAAGCCGCGATTGGTAAATTACTCGGTCGGTAGTTTAGTGATTGCTGTGGTACAGCCCTATAAATAAAACAAGGTAGATTATTGCGCGTGTAAGCGTGTTTCCCACGGCGTGCAAAACAAGTTCTTCGGCGGAGATAAGCTGAAACTTACCACGAGGCCGGCTAAATTAGTACCTCAGTGACAGTTTCCTGTCTCCTTTACATGTTTTCTATAGTCCAAAAGATCGCCTTATACATACTTATTGGATTTCCTATTATTTAAATGAGTTGTTCTGTCTGAGGGGTGACTTAACACTGCGGTTATAGCCCGCTTTCACAACTTGTGACAATGAAATATGTTGCAATACATATTTTTATTTTCACAAATTCATACAGTTACATAAATAAGCAAACCTACTGCTGAATAGGAATCATTTGTTCAGGTATGAACATCGTTTTACAGGTTTATCTCTGTATGTATTACGTTTTATAAGGACTGACTAGTGTCTGCACATTTTGCTGTATGTCGCGACTATTCAAAGTTGTGCCATTATTTTGTCGGCGTTGACAACTTACGACTTGTGAATGATGAGAAGTTGATGTTCTTCTTGAGTTATTTGTCCACTATGTGATTTCAAATATATCTAGTTACATCGTGACTTTTATAATATTATGTAAGTTGAAATCGAACAGCCAAATCAATGGCGCTGCCATTCATAAATAGTGCCGAGCGTGCCTCACATCCAGCGGTTACAAAATTATCGTATTGCCCAATCGTTAATGGATTGTTTATAATATTGTACTTAATTAGCTAGCCGCCATGTTCTTTCTCGATTCGTGAGAAGCTACACATCATCAGATTACATCTCCAGCGGTAGCAGATAGCGTCATTGCACTAATAACTCATATTGTTTTTATATTTAATATTAACACGCTACTCCATTCATTCTGATAAATTAATAAAGATAAAATTGATGTAACATAAATTGAGATGCCATTTTATTAGATTACTGCGATGGCCAAGATATAGATGTGTATCGTGAAATATATTTAACGAAATTGAAGTTTCGTTTTGAAACGTACGGATTATAAATTCACTGTATCAATCGATGTCTAAAACAGCTGCAATAAATAATCCCTGTATTGCAGTGGCAATCGTCACAGACTGTTAGACACCGTCATCGTGCAACCAATGGAGCCTGACACGTAACTACACGTGTGCCCGAGCTGATCATCCGACTAATATCTACGCTCCACTTACGAATCATTCAAGAAACAACACACACACACACAAAAAGTGAACACTCACACATCACAAGCAACTTTTTGTTTTCAATTACTGATCCGAAAGGTTCATTATCTCTAGGTTCGTTTTCTTGTTCTTTTTTCTAGTTCAAACCGGTGTACGACTGAAAATAACCCGTGGCGACATCTCATTAAGCCCGTCAGCAGTCGGGGCCGCTTTGAAAAATGTCTCATTTAACCCCGACGGTCCCTTAATAGCCGGTGAAGGGTTAACCGACGCAAATAACTCAATGCGGAAGTAGGCGAGTGTATCGACTACACTTTTTAATAGTTTTTAATTAGGAAATAGTTTAATTTTTATGTTGTGTGCTTGAGAGTTGTCATCGTGTCAACCAATAGCAAATTGGCGTGAGAAATGGTTAGTGATATTGGTGTTGAAATTGATAGCCGGAAGAGCATATATATATACGCATAACTAGTTTCTGTTCGTTCGGAAACTTAATACTCGTTCGCTGTTCTCCGACAGTAGCTGAAAGTTAAACACTACACTCATTTGTATACAAATTGTCTCATTTCTGACTTAAATCCCATTTATATGGTGTTTATCATATCAATACTGGCGCCGGAACTGTTGATTGTTTTTAATTGATCGTTGTAATAAAAATTAAAGATTGTAAACGTAATATATGTCAGCGGAAACGGTCATGTCGTCACCAACTCAAGCAGTTAAAAACTGAACTTATATATAGTTACTTGGTTTCGGAGATATAACTAAGCATAAATTATTAATAATGAAAACTAACTTATGACATTTAAGTAACCAAGTAAACATCAATATTTATTAACATAGGGTACACTTTAGAGTTCTAAAATGCGAAAAACTTTTGTAACATATGAAATGAAATACAGAGTATTGAGTAGGTAACTATTCATATACCTTTCAGTTAAAAAGCTGTCTTTTGCATGAAAATACTGTGAAAGACGCTGAAGACTCTTACACCTAACGTACTAGTTATATCGGTACTTGACGTAAATGGTACCTGAATATACATTGCAGTAGAAAAACTTTTCAAAATGCATTTGTTACCGAGTCGTTTCAGGCTGAAAACCTGTTCAATCTATCAGCTGAAATCTGAATCTATCAATTATTCTGAATTAGCGTACTATATTGACAGTCGGTGCCCATCATTATATTGACCCATGTTACACGGCAGATTAGTGTTAAAGTGTCTATCGAAATATGAATTATATGGGCCTCAAACTCTCAACAGTGTCCGACCATATTATACTATTTAATTACCCCACAAATATACCCCACAGCTGGACATAGTCTGGACAAACCCCTATCACACACGAAAAGCATAAAATAAATATCTAGCACATCTTCATTAAAATTTATCAAAAGGGCCAAAAAATGACTATGAACGCGAAAACTTGTTTGACTTACAATGTTCCCTATTTAAATGGACCACATGCCCAAAGTTATATAAAGAATTGATATCAAATGTCAACAACTGATGTAATTATTGGGAGAGGAACGGTAACCACGCCTCTTCCTCAAAAATATGACAGTTATATTATCTTCACCCCTCGAATGCAACGGTAAAAAGGGGTGAGACTGACAATGCCTTTATTGTAATCGTACATACATTATCTTTCATAACAGAATATATATATATATAACGTTATAATAGTTAAATATTATAACGATATCGTTTTTCAATAACCGGTTTGCAAATATATACAGTTGTTTTTTTTATGAAATAATGTTACATCTCATTTTGTATTTCGAACTTGAGAGCCATATTCAAATTGAGAACGAGTTAAATATAGAGGTGGGTTTACACGTGTGAATAAAATCTCAATGTTTCTGTTCCAAATAATAATTTTATATTTTTTTTTTTGTTTCAGGTATGTATTATATGCCGATAAAATTAATTATCCGAGACGTCAGGACTCAACGATGTAAAGGTACTTACATATTATTACGTTTCAATTAACACAAACAAAGAAGACCATAGAGTAACAATAAAAACGCTACATAATTTTACAGCCATACAAAATGGTTTTGGATAATCCAATCTTGAGACTAGTAGTTATGAACTGGATTGAAAACGGCGAAACCGGTCATAGGTTCATTCACTCAGTCAGTTCGGTCCAGCTGCCATTAGCGGGTGAAGATTTCCGTCTCATTGAAAACACACTCTAAAGATAAAGTACGACGCGCTAAGATACAACTGGCTTATTTGAGAACGTTGTTTGACTAAACAATTGTTTGACATCGTTGATTTCCGTTTGGATCACCATCTTACAATGTTAAAACATTTTGTAAGCTGTAATTTTCTTGTTGCTAGGCTGTTGAATTTGTTGATTTTTCATGTTAGTTTTACATAATTTTTTTTTTTTTTTTTTTTTTTTTTTTAATTGGCAAGTCGCTATTTGCGCAATGCCACTAACAAAAAACGAGGAAACTTGGTAGAAAATGAAAGGTTAATTTAGGACACGGAATTTGGATGGATATTGGATAGGATTATTAGGGAAAGCATTGAGAAAAGTAAATATTATATGCGTATATTATTGTCAGTGATAAATGATGATAGATACATTTATATACTTTTGAGTCATTAGAAGCCAGTAAAACAGATATGGAGGTAGGAAAAGCAATGTTATAGGAAAGTAAACTAGATATAAAAGAATCATGACTAAGAAGAGGACAGGAAAAAAACATATGATTTAAATCGCCAACATCACCACATTCGCAAAGGTCACTAGCAACGATCTGCAATCGGGCAAGGTGGACTTTGGAGCAATTGTGACCCAACCTCATACGAATAAGACAACTGGTAGCAACCTTACCAAAGTTAAATTTAAAAAACCATGGTTTCTTGGGAATACAATTTTGAATATGAGAATAATATTTTCCTTTAGTAGTGCTGCTGTCCGCCCACAACTTGCTCCAGGCATCCCAAAGAAAGTTCATTGGCAAATTCGCCAAGTCGTGACTAAAGTTAATGTAAGGGAACAAATCACCACAGCCTACAGCCTCATTAGCCAATTGATCGGCTCTCACATTTCCTGCGATACTACTATGGCCAGGTATCCAAGCGAGAGAAACTTGAAGACCTAATTTAAAGCATTTATACAAGAGACCTCTAATAAAAAGAACTATGGGAAGTATTGGTTTACATTTAAAAGGATTTCTTTCAATAGCCTGCAATGCACTTAGACTGTCTGTAAATATTATTGCCTTTTCCAACTCCATGATGCAAATATACTCTAAGGCTTTGAACAGTCCAAAACATTCACCAGTAAATACTGATGATTCAGGAGGAAGCTTGATTTTTTGTACTATGTTATATTGCGAGTGAAAAACCCCAACTCCAACATTTCCCAAAGAAGAGTGCTTAGACGCGTCTGTGTAAATATGATGCCAATTTTCCCATCGCAAGCCTTTGGTAAAGTTAAACGATTCTTTTACAAAATTATCATTTTTATTAATGCCTAGGTTTAGGATAACATTCGGAGTAAAAACTAATGATTCATATGAATGATTGAAGAGAGGAAATGATAATGACTGGTAAATTGGAGCTTGTAAAGCCATAATTTTTTTAAAGCTAACAATAAGACAAGGAAGAGATTTATTAGACCAATAACGGGAAGAATTGATTTGATCTAGAAGAGACTGCAATTTTTGACGTAACGGATGATTAGAAAATTGAAATGAACGGAATAGAAATTTGTCAGCAAGATACTGACGTCTAAGTGAAAGAGGAGGATCTACAGTTTCAACCTGTAAAGCATTTATTGGGCTTGATCTCATAGCTCCAGTCACTATTCGCAGTGCTTTTGATTGAATTCTGTCTAATTTTTTAAAAGCAGCTGAATTTCCAGGTTCCAGTAAAAAAGTTCCATAGTCAAGCACACTTCTAACTATTGCGTTATATATTAATTTTAATGAATAGGGGTGGGCACCCCACCAGACCCCCGATAAACATCTTAATATATTTAGCCTTTGCTCACATCTTGCCGTTATATAATCACAATGTGGAATACCAGTAAGTTTACTATCTAAAACCACTCCTAAAAATTTTACCGAAGATTTCACAGGTATTAAATTATCATCATAATATACAGAAACTGGGGGAGGAAGGCGCATCCTGGTAAAAAGTACAACTGAACTTTTAGAAGTAGATAGCTCAAGGCCATTGTTATCCATCCATTTTTTTTAAAGGCTGAGACCCGATGTCATTGTATTACAAGCCGTCTGAATAGAGCTATGAGGGCAATATAAAAGAAGATCATCAGCGTATTGTAGCACTTTTACTTTATTGTTTAAAGAACTCTCAAGATCGTAAGTGTAGATGTCATATAACAGAGGGCTGAGAACTGATCCTTGAGGAAGACCTTTCCAAACGACTCTAGATTCACACCTAGAATCCTGAAGTGTAAGATTAATATACCTCTCAGATAACATATTTAGAATGAAGTTTGTTAGTAATATGGGGACATTTAACTGCTCCAGTTTATATTTTAATTTTGATATTACAACATTATCATAAGCAGAGTTAATGTCAAGAAAAGCAGAAATTATGGATTGATTCGAAGAAAATGCTAATCTAATATCAGTGACAAAGATGCTTAAACTATCTATGGTACTTTTGCCACGCCTAAAACCAAATTGACTATCACTGAGTAGTTTCCTGTTTTCTAAATACCACTCTAACCTATTTTTAACTAAATGTTCTGTGATTTTTAGCAAAACCGATGATAGAGCAATTGGTCTGTAAGAAGCGCTACTCGATGGACTTTTGTTAGGTTTGAGAATAGGTATAATATCTTGGGCTTTCCATGAAAGCGGAATATTTCCGGATATCATAATGTTATTTATTAGTTTTAAAAAATAGAGAAGAGATGTGTCACTCATATTTGATAGAAAAGAGTACGGAATACCATCTGCACCCGGAGCGGAGTCTTTACTGTGTCGTACAACACCTTTAAGTTCTTCTAAACTAAATGGAGTATTAAGGTCACTAAGAGAATCTAATGTTGAAAGGGGAATAGAATTTGGAATAATATTTTCCGGGACAGATGAGGGAGCTAAGTTATCTAAAAAACTATTTACCAGCTCAGGTGGAAGGAATGCTGTAGATGAATCTGAGAACGCTGTTCTAAATCTTCTGATATTCTGCCATACCATAGATGGTTTAACGTTAGGAGAAATAGACAGACAGAATGATCTCCAGCTCTCAAATTTCTTTTTTTTAAATAATTTTTTTGTTTCTGAAATTGAGGCGCTCAGACTATTAAAATTTTCTTCGGTAGAATTTTCAAGATAGGCAAGTTCACACTGTTTCCTTTTTTTTATTGCATCTGTACAATCTTTGTCCCACCATGGCGGAGATGGGATTTTGTTTGGTATCTTTTTTAGAGGAAAAAGTTTATCAGCCGTTTTTATCATGGCTTCAGATAAGGCGTCGGCACATAACTGTTCATCACCAAATTTAATTTCTGGAAGATCAGAAACAATAATATCTAAATGCTCTTTAAATTTTTGCCAATCCACATCACCCAGTTTGTACTTCAACCGTGGAGCGCTCTTAGAATAATGTTTTTGACTGTCAGGAAATGATAAAACTATAGGAAAATGATCACTACCAAATGAGGAAAGCATAACTTCCCAAGTCAAACGCGAAGCTAATTTGTCAGAGCAAATTGACAAATCAGGAGCACTAGCACCCTCATGTGGAGAAGTGCGTCGAGTTGGGGACCCAGTATTTAATAAACAAAGATTGAGACTATCTAGAATGTCAAGTAAGGTGCTACCATAGTTATTTGTTGACGAACTTCCCCAGACTTCATGCTGGGAATTAAAATCACCTAAAACTACAAATGGTTTAGGAAGAATTGAAAAAATATTTACAATTTCATTAAAAATTACAACAGATGGACGAGGAATATATACAGAAACAAAACAAATATTATCTACAACTGCTGCAATAACAGAAAAATCATTATTATGAGGTGGGATTGTGAAAAATGAAAATGAATGATGATGTTTGATGAGTAGAGCAACACCGCCATACCCATCAGAGCGGTCTTCTCTGAGACATGCATAACCAGGGATCCTAAACAAAGACCCTGGTTTAAGCCATGTCTCTTGAAGAGCAAAAACAAAAGGTTTATATTTATTTACAATATGTATAATTTCTGATTTTTTATTAATTGCACTTCGACAATTCCATTGTAGGACTTTGTTGTCCATGATTATTATTAGTAATTGATGATTCAGAAACTGCATTTAATACAGTGGCAGCGATGGACGGTGAAAGGTGATGTGTTTGAGTTAATGATTTTATCAAAGCAATGATTAGTTCATTTACAGATAAGGCAGATAAATCATCCTTAGGGATGAGGGCACAGCCATCTTTTGATTGAGGTACATTTCTAGCAAGGTCCTGATGGAACTGCTGATCATAACCTTTAGAAAAGTGGGGTGGGGACCGAGGTTTAATAAAAACTGTTTTTTTATATGATATTTTATTTTGTTTAGATGGTGAGTAATGAGGAGGAACAGAAGCATTGATATGGCTTGAAGTTGTGGGAGAGGAAAGCAAGGCATCAGCATATGATATTTTAGAAATTGTGGGATGAAGCTTTGAAGCTTCAGCATATGAAATACACGACTTGGCCATGGATTCTTTAATGTTCTTTTGACGTTCATATTCTAAACATTTCTTGCTAGTGGCCTCATGAAAACCGTTGCAAAGACAACAAGATAGATTATCTTCAGATACTGTACACTCATCCCCAGAGTGGCCTTGACCGCACTTATAACAGCGTGGTTTAGACCTGCATTGATTTTTGACATGGCCATATCTGCAACAATTGTAACATTGTATTGTTGGGTATATGTACAAGTCCACAGAAAGTGCTGTATAACACATATATACACGCTTTGGAAGAATTTGACCGTCAAAAGTTAAAATAACTGTTTCGGTATTTTTCAATAAAGGTTTTTCATCAACAATACTTTTCCTTTTAATTCTTCTTAGCTTTAATATTTTGCCGCAACCAATTGGCACAGAGATATTTTCAATTATTTCATCATCTGTCCACTCTATAGGTACGCCTCTGACGACACCCATGCGAGTCACAGAAAATGTGGGGATGAAAGCTTTGTAACATTGTTTTTCCAACAACTTGCTGGTTATGAACAAGTTGGCATCATTATAATTTGAAAAAGCAACAACTAGCCGATTTCGTCCTATTTTCTTCAAACTGCCATTAATTATGTTATTGAAAGAATTCCTTTTCAAAAATCTACCAAAAGAAACTGGATTAAGAAAAGTATTATCGTTAGGGGCAGTTTGCTCCCTCTGAACATGTATAAGAAACGGAGCCGCATCGGAGGAATTGTATAAGAGCCGAGCAACTGAAGCCGGACGCTGAGACGACCCACTCAGATCGTCAGCACCAGCCCTTAACAAAGAAGTATGCTGAGAATCAGATGCCTTATTTTTAGTGTTATCTACAGTTTGTTCCACCTCACCGCAATCACAGTCGTTGTGACGTCTCCCGCCACTTTAGCGCCTTTTTTTGTTACAGTGCTTGCAAATTGATGGCCGAGCAGACACCCTTTTGCGTTTTGAGCTGTTATTATTGGTTGATAGTGATAAGGAGCAATCAGTGTCAACTGCACTAGTCTCATTATTAGAGATTGTCACATAGTGACCTATTTCCAAAGGTGCCGTCCCTCCGGGGTCATCCGGAGGATCCATAATAAACTACAAAACAACTAAAAAAACTTACCAAAATTGAAGAAAAAAAACTACCACTACACTAAATCTAAATAAAAAGTTGAAATATATACAAAAACTTAATCTAATCCAATATTTAATTAAAAATTAAAACAGAGCCAAAAAAACCACGACCGCCAACTTCAGGTTTCCCGCGCTTTTTTTTCAACATAATTTAAGGTTAATTATATTTCACAATTGAGTGCACAAATGCAATGCAAAGAATCACTACAAACAAACAAACTTCGTAGCACAAGCCGAAGCGTAATGTGTTTGCTCACAAACTCAGATTAAATATGTTTAATTAGCACAGCAGCTCACTTAAATGCATTTATTTCTCGTTTAAATGTTACTAAATAAATATTTAATTATTAAAGTTCAAAAATAAGTTTCGTAACACATCCTGTTGTATTTGCCAAATGATTTCGTAAACTGTGGAGATATATCGAACTCAAGCAGGTGAGAGAGGGATCATTTCAACAGTCAGTTATTTTCGCCGTTTAAAAACTATATTTAAAACTTAGTGAAGCTTAATTTTGTCTTTGGGGAAAATAAAACGCGAAGACGTCCACGTGAAAAATCACCTCGCGCTTTATGATTGATCATTTCTTGAAACTGGAGAGCGTCCCACTGCGCCCGCGCAGACACGTCACACATAATATTTTGAAAGCGTAATGTGTTGATTTGTTGAAAGCTCCCAAATGAGATATTGTGATGATATGACAAGGCATTTTGTTAGCGATCTCATAAATAAACATCGGATCAGTATAACTTTTTATTGTGAACAAATAAAATATTACCTAAATAAAGCGGCTATGTTAATTATTGTTGTCTATATGCTATAAACCGCTTAAAAGCGTGTTACTTTTAACGCTTTATTCTGCTTGAATCGACACAATAAAAAAGATAAGATTTGTTCGCCGGACAGTACGATGGCATTTATTAAGCGCTGAATGTGACAAAATTTGAATGTAAAATATTGTAATTGACAGATACATGAATGTTGTTTATGGACGTGCTGCACTCACTAATGAGTGTTTTGTATGAAACTGAGATGAATTATTCCGAATGCACAACTGTGCATTTAATAAACCAAAACATTTTATTCAAGGCTTGTAAGATTCGGTGTTTTCAAATGCATTCACACATTACGAGTATTTTTGTTAGTGCTATTCGACATATTTTCATGTCCTCCAACAGTAACTAACTGCACCTTAAAGTTACCAGACTGGATCAAATCCAGATAAAAAAAAGAAGCATGCCGTCCTCAATTCTCATTACACTGACATTTAATATGCAATAAAGGACAAAATAGTACAATTACGTGAGGCTTCCTCTAACAACATCTTCCGCGTAACGTGATCCAATAATCACGCCGCATGGCATGGCACGGCTCCGCGCGGAGCCGGCCGGGCGGCGTCCGCGCATCGTATCGGATGACGGCGACAAATCACTCGTGCATAATCGTAAATACGATTTTTTTATCCCTCACCATTCATGAACTATCCCACTATATCCGGTGAGCGATGCCACCATATTGTACGCCAGGTAACGCAAAAACATTGCTCATTATAGCGAGAATAAAACCAAAAACGTAAATCCCACTTAAAACTGTCTTCGTAAAGTTTAAATTCGCACAGCAAAAACGCAGGTTGCATTTCTAAGGTACCTACCTTGAAAATTTGTAAAAAAGGACGTTCTTTTGTGGCTGCAGACAGTGTGGCACCGAAACCTTTTTGTTCCTGCAAAAGCAAAATACTCCAAAATTTGAATGGGAAGTGGGAACTCATCGATTATTTCCAAGAAACGCTGACCGGCCGCGGCTGACGGATTGTCTGTAATACTATACGAACGCTCGTTAATTACAGCTTGTGAACACTGTAATAATACACGAGCTTGTGTCGTCATTGATGTTCTGAAACGTAGCTTAACAAGTAAAGTAACTACATTCATTGTATACGAGAGATTTCGGACTGAAAGGAAGTTCGGAAACCTTTTCAGAGGTCTAAATTAATTTTATTAAAAGGAAAGTGTAGGTTTTTGTTTGTTTGGTTTTATATGAAGAAACTCAAAAACGACTAAACATATTTTTGTAATAATTCTTGAAAACTCTCTCATCCTCTTAAAACTGCTGCTACTATGCCGACGCCGTGTGCCAGTATTTTATAAAAGATGATGTCCGACAACTTTTCATTCATACAACAGTCTATAAAGTACCTAAGCCAAGGTATCTAAATATAACTCTAGCGGCACTTTCTATTACGTACCAGCTTCCAACTAAGCTGGGCATGGCCAGTATGAACCACTGTGTAGACGGCTAGTCGACATCATTCATGTGCCCAGGTATAACCTGTAAACCCAGCCAGTTTACCTCACGTCCGTACACTTATCTAATAAATATTATTACTTATGTAAGTTCAGCAGTTTTGTTACACTCAATATGCATATAATGGTAGGTTATACGCAAGCTAACATATTTCAAAACATTGATCAACCATTTTTATGTCTACTAGACTTCCTTCGATGTTTGTTACAAAACATCCTATTTATGAAATCGGAAGCCGACGTCTAATTTAGAGTCTGCATAATTATCAATTATTTAAAAACACGATTTCCTAACAACTTAGTCAATGAATATCGTAAAAGAAGTTAGCCTCAGAACTGTGAAATATGACCGTAACTATCAGCGTAACGCAGGATGACGATTTCTCTTTTAGTTTTAGTCTATAGGGATGTCCTTATAAGTTTGACTCTTGCAGGTAACCTCATACCGATCTCCAGTTTCCATTACATCCAAGTTTCCATAAAAGAAATGAAATGATTAGATTCTTGGACTGAATGTTGTAAGAAATGTGAGGTGATGTAGTGTTTTTTCCGGTGGTTGCTAGGCGAGCTGTGCGAGTATATGGACCCGGGCCCCGGCCGCCCAGGGACAGCGGTGGCTCCACTCACCGATTACTAGATCTTCGCACCTCGCCGACCACAGAACGCATCCCATTCACGACAAGCGAGTAAATCAACCGAGAACGTTAACACCTTATAAGGTCTAATTGGTACCGTTTCCTCAGACGGAAAACAACTTTCTGCTATCGATGGAAAAACCACTTTCGTGTGCGTTCGCTTTGAGTTACGACTTTTTACGATGTCTATTTCTGTGCGCAAGCTGTGTGGTGCATGAATGTCGCTCGTGCTTGTGCTGAAGATAGAAAATGAACTTTTTGTTTTAAAGCTAGAGTTGATATTGGAATGGATGTTAATGTGAGTTTGTACGTTTAGTTGTAGATGTTTGGTTTTATGAATGAAGCGCAACGTTGTGAGCGGAAGCAGAGCCGGGCGTAGTGCGGCTTTCCCGCGGCGGCCGGTTTCATTAATAATTAAAACGCAGCAACTGGCGGAATGGCCGGACGTGGAGATGATTTCTAGCCGCTCTTGTTGCCGCCACAGCTTCTGCTCGGTTGCCGTTACACGAGCCGTACCACTGTGTCATTATTTATATATTTTAAGAACGGAACATATAAATAAAAATTTAGACAACATCGAAAATTTTGTAATAAAATATGAGCAGTAGAGATGTTGGTTTGTAATGACGTATCATTAAACAGTAGCTGCTCGGAGAGTGGTCGGCACGGCAGTCGGCTCCCGGTTCTCGGCACCATGACGCCGCAGTAATATAACGGTCAACATACAAAGTAAAAATTGACCGCCTCATTACGCAACACGCAAGTGGAATGGTACCGAACAGAACAGGAGAGTGTAATTCAAGTTACATGAGCAAAAAAAGGACAAAAGTAGTTCTGAGAGAGCGAGATGGTGGAGTATGACAAATCTATAAAGAGAATGGGATAGATAAGGTAGCTAGATACGCGCGTCCGGCAACACTTCCTGTCGCGGGAATGATAGTGTGCCAGTGTCCTGCAAACATTAATCGCTGTCGATACATTAATAAACGTTACAGAATTAGAATGACATAATCTGAGGCTAATAGTAAACTTTAACAAAATGTCAGGATCTTTCATAACACTAGGTATACATATCTGAGTCTGACAGCTGATTACATCACTGATTTCATGAACAAAATCCGTACTTCAAACACTTTTTTTTTTATTAACGTGGTAAAATCATCAAATGAGTCCTCCCACCCCGGGCAGGGCAGGAGGGACTGTCAGACTTCTACTGACTAAAATCCACGGTGTCCTTCAATAGCCCTTTATGTTCCGGGGTCACGGTAAGGAAATAATCCCGCGACCCCGGCAGGCTTTGGCCCTCTGAGAAGGGGGCCCCGTCATTATGCTGATGCTCTTTGAGGCGCGCGTGGGACACAACGCGCCGTCGACCCGGGCATGGTCCATGGTCGGGCAGCGAGTTGCCCTTTACTCGCTGCCCGTATGCCCGCGCCTACGGTGGCCGGAGATCATCTGCTGACGTCCGACGCTGCGGGCGCCTGCCAGAACTTCAAACGCTGCAGAAGATTTCAAAGTTCAACCTTGTCTTCAACATCTATTGAAAAGATCTCTACTGCTCCAGCAATTTTCCTTCCTCCTCCATAACTGATCGCTGAACTTCGCCACATCATTACTCTCCAGCCCCCATATAACCTAATTAATTAAGGCTCCTCTCCGAATGTATTCTTCTTCGTTGTTCTTCGTCACACTTCGTACAAATTCGTGAATGGTCTCCTCACGTGCGCAGGCGCCGCTGAGCATCACTTCCGTCGCCCACATCCACTGTAATGCAATGTGTAATTGTTGGCTTCTCTCTGCCTCGTCCTTCAGTTAATATTGTTAATGGAGCAACATGACTAACCCTACTTATTTCTGTCTCTATATTCTTAGAACTCATTCTGATCTTTCTATTGCGTATCGTGTTCTGTTTAGTTGTTATATTCTATGAATGAACTCCTATGTTTAAACTCAGCTGTGCTTATAAACTTGAGTCATAGAGAATCAGTTTCTAGTTTCCACCTTTGGCTCGGGGTCATAAGTGACTTTCTTGCACTTAATATAACTTATACTTGTTAGAAATCATAGACATCCTCTATAAATAAATCTTGTTGTGTTTGCATAATTTCATACTAGATTTTCACAGCGGCTTCGCTCGCGTGGTAGTTGAAAATTATTCCGAAAACCGTAATACCGGAGTAAAAGGTACGCTATTTGTCTGCTAAAATTCATATCCATTCCACTGTAAAATAAATACATCCATCCATTTAAACTTTCCCATTTATAATATTAGATAAGTTTGTCCTCTAACTTCTCCTTCTGAATAAATGAACGGAGCATTTTAAAACCGCTCTGCCGCAGTTCATAATTGACTTTTTGTATGGAGCCGTATCTCAGTAAGTTCGTTACACAGCCCTGTAAGCGGAAGCGCCCACGCCTGCTAATTGTGGTACTCTTTTTGTTTAGATGTCCACTCGTCTTAACTCGATTACAGCAATCAGAGCCTCGCCCTTTGCCCCGGCGGCTCCCGGGCTCTCGACGCCCCTACGTCTCGCCCGGGATAATTGTTCGTCATGACTCTTTGTCTATATTAAACAACAAACATTAATACTGCTTCGTTTGTTCTCATGAAGCTTACTACGAATAGTAAGGTCTCTGAAGCTTTTAGGAAACGTGTTTTTTGGCTAAAGAGCTCGAAATTGCGGTAAAGAAGATAGTCGCTACTGATTAATGTAAATGTCCAGCAATAAATGTCATGTGGTTTTGTGATTACCAGTCGAGTAGGTAATTAAATTTGAACGTCCTGTTTATCCAACTGGCTGTGATAATGTCCACAACACCTATCACACAGGGACGTGTACAGTTTGGTCGCCATAAGTTTTCCCTCAAATATTTATTTTTCGATTCCCATCCTCGTACATGATGTCCAAACAAAACCTACCCGTGGAAACTAAAACAGCGTGGGCTAGTTGACATAATGTTTGTTCACATTTCTACTCAATTAAGTGCTGCGTTTCATTCATGTTTAATTATTTAAGGCTCGCTGCTCCGCCAATGTAGGCCTATACAAGGTATAAATAGAAGTCAGTATGGCTCGGTGCGCCAACCTGTCATACAACATTGTCGCGCCCAGCCTCTCATTTATGAATGAACTCACAGATCTAGCGATTTCCGGCTAACTGTTGAGATAGTACGACACTCTTCCTGGTTCCTGCTATGGTATCTTTAATTACGCCGCCAGCATAAACAGACCGGTGGTGGACCAACCGCACTACTAACAAAATGCAATCTTGTTGTGCAAGACGTAGAGTTCAGTTTTTCCCGCGACCAGTGATCGATCGGAGTTCATTTCTGCTTTATCGAGATCGCTCGAAATATGAATAAAGATATTCTAAAAGTGACCAAGCGATCCTAATCGCCAGAGCGTTATGAACTTTATGATAAGACGATACGGTTAGGTATGGATTAACGTGATCTGGTGGTGAGTGTGTCTCGCATCCTGTGGAGCATGTTTTTTTCCTGTCTCCTTCCCGGCGTTTCACCGTTACGCAATATATCGTAAATAATTAGCGGAAGGCAAGATTCCCGTGTCTTATGGAGATGCTGACTATCAGGTTTTTTTCGCCGGACGTTTCCTGCGTCCGGCTAACCGTAAAGTGTCGAGTCTTCTTTATATGTACCTACATCTTGTAGAACGACTCTAGATCATAAACGTCCATTCAAATATGTCTTACAATGAAAGTAGCTTTGCTGAGATTTTTTGCACTTGACAATCTCGTCTTATTTTTACACCGTCTATGATTCAAACCATTCACACGTGTGATTTATATATCGGATCTGAGAATAGTTTAATGTAATCTGAAATACTTCTAAAAGTTTTTAAATGAATGACGTTTTGCATAAACGTCATTAATTTTATATCATATTTTTGCTGTAGCTGAAATCGTTTATAAAATGCCTCCACGCTTTATTGAACATAACAACAAATAATAAGCTCATCAGTGTATTAAAAAAAAGTATAGTGCCGGCCGATAGATGGGCATTGGCGGCATTACTGCGGCTCAGTGGCATGGCCGCCGTGCCGCCGACCCGGCCCGGAACGGGGACGTGTACTCACGTCTGCGGTTTTTGCTCGCACAACTAATTGCACGTATAAACTTTTACCAAATTGCGCAATTTACTACCCATTGCCCCCTTAAAATCTGTAAAAGCCATTTTTTCCTCGCTAACTGATTCCGAACACCTGATAACGAGATCGTATCGCCGGTAATCACCTGTAATTGAATTCGGAGTTTACCCACATATTTTGTAACGACGACAGAATCGAAAGATAAAGTTGTATAAACTTTCTCGTTTGTATTTGGTTCATTATCTGTTCTCACGCGATATGAGATAAATAAAACTCGGTTAATCGATCTAATTTATTCAGTACGTTGTACAACAACCGCACCTATTTATGTTTATCACAAATGAGCGTTTTTACTGATGCTGGTTGATGGGTGCGACGCGAAGCGACGCTCGGCAACGCTTGACAGTCGCCAGTGCCGCTCCGGCGACTTCGACTGTCGCTATGTTCATGAGCACTCAAACATGCGCACCGATCATTTGGACGTAGAACAAAATAAAATGGTAACCGTACATGTTCTCACGATGGCGCTTAAACCGCTCGACAAGATCAGATATAAAATGTTGCAACGCCGAAGACCGGTCGACCGCGATACGGAGCTCACTCCGGCCGCGATTAGAAAAGAATAACGATCGAATTTAATGAAAAGAGTATGTTAATGAGTGCGGCCCACAACTCGCACAGATCACGCATCGGATAGTAATCAGAAATCACATCGCTCCGATTATTATGCCTATTTAAATGTGTAGCTACTCCAAAACATAATTATGATTCTATGCGGCCATCAACCCGTTTGTTCCCCTGTGATTTGTGTCCGTATTAAAATCTATATATAATCAATACGGCGGTCTCTCGTAGGTAGGTATTATGCTCTAGAAATTAAAAGGATCATAAAATTATGATCAATCAATTTGTCACGAGAATTTGACTAATTAGCTGCGAACTCATCCGTTCCCACGAGAACAGATCTTAAAGGAAAATATTTAATTTATTTTATTATGTATGTTATAATTTTTATGGATGTATGATTTAGTGTGCACTAATTTATTTAAACAAAAATCTCACCATATTTTCGCTAGAGAGAGATCGGAGAAAGAATGTACCGTTTCGAACTAGAGCCACCTTTTCAACATCAACCTTTTTGATACGGGTTCTGTCAACTGCGCTAAATATGACCTACCCGTTAACTGCTGTTAACTGTTCTGTTACCTTTTATAAGCAGCTGACTATTCACGTCATTTATTTGCTCCTGTGAAGACGTATGTACCACTAATTGCTAATCAATTGAATGCGTGGCAGTGCATCGTGGCTGACAGGGCGATGGTATCGGCCCTAACTCAAGATGCTATCGAAGAAGCCCCGTCTACCCGTCAGACCCTATCTCCACATCTCGATAACTACTTAAGCGCAACTACATTACGTACTCTCTAAATGAAGACGCAATGAAAAACATTACCTCACGAAGCATAGTTTAATTAAAAAAAAGCTCAAATTCCATCGAAGCAGACGTTAAATAACTCACACAATATAAAATGCTATTCATCTCTTTATCAGATGTATCTTGTACTGTCAAGGAACGCTGAGAAAATGAAGGCATTGATATAACGGACCATTACGGAAGCAGAATAACCAATTTTATGTAAAACAAATCGATGGTATAACCAGCCAAAGTTATGGTAAGTGATCACCATGTTGATAAAGATATCTGATGATGATATCAACATATCATGATGCATTACGACGGGTATTTATTGAAGTTTGGAAGCGTAGTTATGCTGTCAATTATAGGCAGGTAGTAGATTTACCAAACTGTCTTCAAGGGAAGTGAGAACCATTGATGAGGTGACGGGTTGTGGAGATAAGAACAAAACTGATATGGGAACTTAATTTTGAGTAGTATAAGCATAGACAGCTTATAACGTTTCTACTGCTTGGCTACTGGCTTTCTTTCTATGACAGGAAGAAGTCATCTTGAGACATCTACCACTCAGATCCGATGCTGAATGAAATCTATGAATATTTGGTTCTCGGACAGAAAATTTTGCCTTGACTTTATGAGTTTTGGTTCAATGAGAATAAAAGTAACGTCAGAAAAACTCGTAAGTAGATGAAATATGTAGATATAAACACGTAGACAATGAGTAAAAAACTGCAATTGATAGGTCAACAAAGTATAGTAAGACCTTATAAGTATTGCATTCTTCACAGCTGACGATATGACCGTTCATTGAGTAAATCTATTGACATTATTGATAGAATTAATTATGGAATTACTATTACACCTCATTGAAGATAGGGATTATAGACGTAGTAAGGAATTATTTACATTTTTATGGTCGCGTTGAACTGATATGAGCTGTTTTCTCTGTCATTTTATTTATCATCAGTTGTTTCTATCTTTATTATTTTTTGAGTTTCTCTTGATTACGGTGTTTTACACCAAATAAGTGCATAAACAAAGAATAGGTAGATACTTAAATCTGAGAACTAGTTTTACCTGAAAGTATTTGTCAAAAACTGTTGTTTATTTGCATCCAAGTAGGTTGAAAGCCCAATTACAATATAGCTGGGAATCACGAGACCGTCTTAACCCTGGAACGTTAAGGGCAATTTGTATAATACACAACTATCACACTACGCCATCTAGTCCCAAACTAAGCAGAGCGTGATAAGGGTACTAGACAACTGATAAATATACTTATATATTTCTAAATACATAAATATTACAGATAAATTACACCCAGACACAGAACAAATGATCGTAGTCATCATACAAACGTTTGTCATGGGTGGGAATCGAACCCACGACCTCCGGCATAGCAGTCAGGGTCACTAACCACTAGACCAACAGGCCTGTTCCCAGTTGGGAACCAGGCAGATGACGATGAATGCTCAACAAAAATGAAAAATGTAGAGTATTCTCATTCCTTTGCATATTTCCAATTTCACACACCATTCATTATCTTTCTCAGTTATCAATTGGAATGTCTGAACCGATAACATTGTCCAACTTTACAGATAGACAGATATCCATTCATAACAATAGTTTGGTGGCCAAAGGGCCATTATTATTGCCGCAAGGACTATTGTTATTACATATTGTATGAGTCACGAGGTTTCTGAGGCTTTCCAGCGATTCCGACGTGTTGTCACAGCAAACATTGGAATGATGGTGTTGTGTACAACGATGTGCTAGTGTTGGGAAATGTACTACGACTAGTGAGTGACTCACGGAGACGAAACATGGTTTAATCGTAGAAAAATATGTCAGATGTGTCTTTGTCACAAAAAGGTATGGGCTACCTCAATATTTGTGCAGTTAATGATGAGCTACGCAGCCAAACTTTCAGGCTTTGATCAAAATTCATCAAAGCAAATTAATACTATGTTGAAATTCAATAAATCTACGAATCCATCGGCCCAGCATATTGTATTCGCAAAGAATCATCAACTTCCTTTAATATCAAAGACAGATTTCGGCGTAAACTAATATAGTTCTGAGAACGTTATTTTAGGAGCATTACAATAACTTCCGAATCAATATTCGAATTCGTCGAACGACGTCGGGGCAAGACGAGTTGTTTTAATGATTACTTGAGGCGACAGAGTACATACGTCCGTGCCGTAGTAAAGTAGAACGAGTCCGGTCCATTCATAGTTTTGAAGACAAACAACCTCGCCCATCTAGCCGCGAGTGAGCAGCGAGCATGTCATTCACGACGCTCATGCTCAATGAGCCGTAATGTTGCGACATTGTTGTATGAACACTCATACATCATGACCCATGGACATGTTGCTATATAAGCGCAGATGTTAACACAACTAATAAATAAAGAATTGATATTAATGGTAATAACTTCACTTTTATAGAAATCATAACCTATAATATTTTAATTAATATTACATGCCTATTCGTGACTGCTCAAGAGATTTAATACTCTTTAAAATCATTGCAAAATAAACTGCAGTTGTTGAATGAACGGAAATCAGATTTCCTTTGACGTTAACTACCTATGTAGAAAACAATTTAAAAGTAGATTATGTAAAGCACAGACGGCGTCAACGCCGGGCGGCTTGGCGAGCATGGCTGGAGCAAGTTCCGTTGAGCCATGTTGACATTATCGAAAGCAAGTCAAACAGCGATCGGACCTCGACCATGTTTACACATTGTATATTTCGAAAAATAAATAAATTGTCTTTCTGCGATGTTTCCACGAACGGGTCAATGCTTTTTTTTTTTTTTTTTTTTTTTACGTGGCAAAATCATCAAATGAGTCCTCCAACCCCGGGCAGGGCGGGAGGGACTGTCAGACTTCTACTGACTAAAATCCACGGTGTCCTTCAGTAGCCTGTTATGTTCCGGGGTCACGGTAATGAAACAATCCCGCGGCCCCGGCAGGCTTTGGCCCTCTGAGAGGGGGCCCCGTCATTATGCTGACGCTATTTGAGGCGCGCGTGGGACACAACGCGCCGTCGACCCGGGCATGGTCCATGGTCGGGCAGCGAGTTGCCCTTTACTCGCTGCCCGCATGCCCGCGCCTACGGTGGCCGGAGATCGTCTGCTGACGTCCGACGCCGCGGGGGCCTACCACTGCGGTTGGGGCGGAGGGAGGACGCTGTCCTCTCTCTCTCGCGGCCCGCCTCCTCCTTCACGAGCATTACTGCTTCGCAGAAGGAGGCGACCGCTTCCCACTCCGTCTCGCCCCGCAGCATGGCTGCGACCAATGCCGGGCGCGAGAGGTCTCCGCCTATCGCCGCCGTGAGGACACGTCGGTGCTCTGCCCAAGCTGGGCAGTCTTGCACCGTATGCTCTACTGTGTCCTCCGGGCGATCTTCGCAGTGGTGGCACCCGGGCGTTTCCTCCTTCCCTATCAGACACAGGAACCTCCCGAAACTTCCGTGTCCGGTGAGGACCTGCGTCATCCGATAGGTCAGGACGCCGTGACGTCTCTCCAGCCACTCCTCAAAGAGGGGTCTTACCGCCGCGATTGCGGCGTGCCCGAACCTCGGTTGCGACAGTCGTTGTCTCCATACTGCCCTGAGATCGCGCCGGACCTCTTCCCGCCGCGCCTCGACTTGTCGGGGCAGCGGGAATTCTCCCCGACGCTGCGCCTCCACGCGCCACTCATAGACGCGCTGGAGGGCAGTCGCCTCCAGATCCCAGGGCAGCAATCCGGCAAGGAGGTTGGCCGATTCGCCGGCGATCGTGCGGTATCCCCGGATCATCCGGATAGCCATGACCCTCTGGCATGCGACCAGCTTCTGTGGTCGCGTCCGGATGCTCAGGGCCCACACGGGGGCCCCGTAGAGGGCCATGGACCGCACGATACCGGCGTACAACCTCCGGCAGGAGGTGTTTGGCCCGCCGATATTGGGCAGGAGTCGCCTGAGGGCGCCTGCTGCCCGGTTCAGCCTTGGGGCCAAACTCAGGAAATGCTCCCTGAAGTTCCATCGGCTGTCGAGGACGAGTCCCAGGTACTTCATCGTCCTCCCGACGCCGATGCGAACCCCTCCCACCGTTATGTGGGACTCTGACCGCGGCGCATTCAGACGGCCATGAAAACACATGGCCTCTGACTTGTGCAGCGCCACTTCGAGTCCCAACTGCCGGATCCTATCAACGACTGTCGCAACCGCTTCCGTCGCCACGTCGGCCGCCGCCTGGTGCGACTCTCCCTGTGCCAGGACGAGCGTGTCGTCAGCGTAACATATTACGCTGACGCCATCAGGGAGGTCGCTGCGCAGCACCCAGTCGTATCCGATGTTCCACAGGGGCGGTCCCAAGACCGATCCCTGTGGGACACCGCACGACATCTCTCGCCGGTTCCATTCTCCCCGGTGACCGGGGTAGATGACGGCTCTGTCCGTCAGGTAATCCTCGACTATACGACGGAGGTAGGTCGGCACCCGGTGATACCGGAGTGCCTCCCTGATGCAACTCCAGGGCAGGGTGTTAAAGGCATTGGAGATGTCCAAGGACACCGCCAAGACGACCCTGCCCCGGGCCACTGCATCCCCCGTCGTGAGGGCTCTCACGCGCATGATTGCGTCCACCGTCGAGCGCCCCCTGCGGAAGCCAAACTGGCTCTCCGACAGGTTCGGGCCCACCCGATTCAGGTGCCCGGCGAGGCGGTCTGCAATGACTCTTTCCAAGAGCTTGCCCACCTCGTCGAGCAGCACGATGGGCCGGAATGCGGACGGAGAGTCCGCAGGGCGCCCGTGCTTCTGGATCAGGACCAGTTTCCCCGTCTTCCAACGAAGCGGGAACCGGCCCCTCTCCAAGCATGCGCTAAAGAGCCCCCCCAGTCGAGGCCCGAGAGTCCCCGAGGCCAGGACCCAGGCTTTCCCTGGCAGGCCGTCGGGTCCCGGGGCGGTATTTTTGGCTTTGAGCCGCTGTACCGCCACTCTCAGGTCTACCTCGGTCACCTCTGGAGCGTCGTAGACGTCGTCGTCGCTGTGGTCCGCGTTTGCGTCAGCTTCACCGTCAGATTCCGTCGGAGACGGAGCCATGGGCGGGGGAGTATGCTCCCCTCGCGATGGGAACAGGGCGCTCACCACGTCCTCCACGAACTGAGGCTGGAGACTCTGCGTCAACGGGGGAGCCCAGGGGCGGAGCTTTTCTCGTACCCACTTGAAGGGGCGGCCCCATGGGTCCCCGTTCAGAGACTCCAGCATCTCCTTGCGGGCCAGTTCCTTGGCCCGCCAGATCTCGTCGCGGAGGACGGTCTTCGCTGCCCTGTAGCCCTCGTAGAGCTCCGCCTCTACAGCCGCCGCATCCGGAGGTCGGGTGCGGCGCCTGCGGAATCTGGTGTACCGGCGGCGCGCGGCAACGCACGCTTCGCGCAGCGCTGCCAACTCGCTCGACCACCAGTACAGCTGACGCCGGGCGCGTCCTTGCCGGACCCGGGGCATGGCCACGTCGCAGATCTCCGACATGGCCTCCCGGAACCACTCGGCCTCGTCGTTTATGTCGGCAGGCCTGTCCGGTGGTGACACCCAGGCCTGCACGATCGAGGCTTCCAGGAATAGCTCCCGGTCCAGCTGCTTCAGCGCCCATCGCGGACCACTTGGGTTCCGTCCACTTGGGACCGGCGCGTCTGAGGTCTGGGCGGAGACGTCGAACCGGATATACCGGTGGTCGGAATAGGTCTCCACCTCCTCCACAACGCGCCAGTCGGTGACGCGCGGCGACAGGTCGGAGGTAGCGAACGTAACATCCACCACCGACTCGCCCTGCATCCGCACGCACGTGGGGACAGAACCCCGGTTCTCGATGACCAGGCCCTGTGCCCGGGCCCAGTGCTCGAGCATCCTACCCCGCGTATAATCCGTGGACCGGGAACCCCAAGCCACATTCTTGGCATTGAAGTCCCCGAGGACGAGCGCAGGGAGGGAACCGAGGGCGACGACGACGTCTCCCAGCTCCACTAGGGAGTCTTGGAACTCGGCGATAGATCGGTTCGGGGAGAAATAAACGCCTACCACGGCGATCTCCCCGAACCGGGCTGCGACAATCCCGCGCCCTCTCTGTACGCGATCGAGGGGCGGGGTAAACGGGTCAATGCTAAAGAGATAAACGAATGTTTAACTATAGTTAAGAGAAAAATAACTATTACAAACATTTACATATGCCCATCAAAAGTAGTTTATACAGATGTAGTCTTGATCGTAGGTATTATACCGTATACCTCGTCTTTTATTAATTAACTTCTTTTTATCAGAGACTTAGCACTTGATATTAATTAATTAACAATGATTTAGCAATTCTAGATTAACACTTCTGAAACATTATTTTAGAAGCTACGAAGGCACCAATATTTTTTACATAATTTTTTTTTGAAGCTCCCGTAATTATTGTAAATCGATATAGATATATGTAATTAATAGTATAGGATAAAATGCTACCGATTGCAGAGCGCCATACAATATAAATTACCGCTTACCGTAACAAATTATATCGACAAAAAATCGTGAAATACGATTATTAATCGAATCAATTTCACGGGAGCTGTGATCTCATATCGATGCTCAATTATGTCGAGCTCCATATAACATGTTCATATACCAAAACACCAAAATATTCTCACGTTGGGAAAACTGAAAACACGTATAATTTTGGGAAATATTAGAAAATTATTAGTTTATTAGAAATATCAGTATACAAATAATTTTCCTATTTGTTGTTTGGTAGAAATAAAATTGTATGTTAATAAAATCTCAATTCGCAAAAATCATTGTTCGTCCCTTTATGTACCGTGCGACCTTGGGGATGCGGGTTGTGATGCACTAGGGCGGGGCATGAGGCGTCAAGCGATGCTCGCGCGATATGAGCAGCCGCGCCGCGTCTCGTCGCGTCGTCGCCGCGACATCGCGAGGCTTCCGTTCCCGCGACCGACTCCGTGGGAACCGCTTTATTTTCGTATTTAAATTCGACCCTCATTAAACTGGTTTGCTTCAAAATTCGCTGCCTTCTTTCGACGCCTTTTACTCAACTTTTTATGGTTCCGTTCGACATTTACTGTTTGTGATTATTTTTATTTGAAGTCTAGACCTCGGCGTGAGTAAAGCCACAATGAGCTGCTTGTATTGAGAGTACCAGGCTGGCATCATTTGTAAGAGCTTCGCATTATTGATAACTCAACAGTTTGAACTTATTTTATGTTTATTTGTTATAGCCTTTCGTGACGTGAATTGGTCGTATATTCAGTTTTTGTTTTACTTTAAAAGTTGATAGTAAGAAATAATCTAAGATAACAACATACGTTTAATATTCCGTAGATAATGTTTAGATTTCATGTTAATTTAATTTGGGTAATATAAATTAATGGATGGAGAAAGAACTGGTTCTCGATCAGTGGCGAGTTGGGAAGAGAAACTTATCAGTGAACCATTATATTTAATTAATACAGGACGATTTATGTATGTAGTAGATACGGTCGCGTGTAATTTTTCTCATAATACTACCACGTAGGTATTTGGTAGTACTTTATTATTCTCGTTTGAGTTATGGTTATAGTTTTTGGTCGTGATTGTACCTTAGCGTCTATTAAATGATTTTTTCTGAAGTACTTTATGTAAATTAGGAGTCACAGCTACATTTTTATCGCATTAATCTGAAGGTTTGTAATTATTTTGTAATTGAAACTTCTTACAAATTAAATGTTAGTGTAAATATACGTAGATAGAGTGAGTACGTTGTGGGGATTTATTGGGTAATAATAATTACCTAATTAAAATTTTTATGTTGAGAAAATTTTGGTGATGGATGTTGAAAACAGGAACTCATAACACGATATCTGAGGAACCGAACCTATAACATTTCATCAATAAAAAATCTTATCTCCGCTTACAAACGCAACAAAAGCGTCACTTTGATCAAGACCGGAAACGTCATTGAAAAGACATAAACGCGATTCTTAAATTGATCAAAATTATTGTAACTGTAACTTAACCTTAAAATGCTCATGTAAATGTTTTATTAACACGTTTAATTATGTTAATATCGTAGAAGGGTTATCTTTCCCCGAAATGGTGTTCACTTCCCCACGGTATCAACTTACACCGGATGGTGGGTAACCCTGCAGTGCAACTTAGTATAGAACCTTACTGAACACTGACACCACTTAAAATTGAACTTTAAATTAATTTGTATAACCTTCAAAATCCTTCCGAGCTTAATCTACTTCAATTTTTTGAACAGAGAAACTATTTGACTTTCATTCTTCATTCAAATTTCAACTCTAGAGGTTGTTAATAAAGTTTCTTTTAGAGGATCGTGTGTTTAGATCGGATACCGGAAGGACACATTGTATGGGCCTTAGCTACCTGTTGATAATTTCTATTGTGAGTGGTGAACAGCACAATACTATGTTGTAAGTTAGGAGGAGCTTTTAAAAGCATTCCTTCGATGAGTAACACTTTAGCCGCAGGGACTTAACTTTTATCTTTTGCAAAAGATAGTTACGTCACTATGCGATAAAAATTAAGGTTTTTTTTTAAGTCAACAAGAACTTTTTTTAATTTTTTGACTTTTAACCATAAATATTAAATATAAATTTATTCATTTATTTATTAACCATAAATAAATAGTACCTGTAAAAAAATATACCTACCTACCTTAAAGTTACTTGCCTTGCAAAACGAACGAACTGAAAAATGACCACCATTAATTCGGGAGTTTATAAGTATTACAAAATAAATACTTCTTAACAAGACGTGTCATCAACATCATGTAAAGTATGTGAACCAAAATCACGACACAAATGTTAGTAATAAATACATCCACCAAAATGAAGCTGTCAAAAGCTCTTAGGGCGGTACCTTTCAGGCGCCAAGAACAAGCGCTTTAAATGACTATACTTTTGAATTAGCGTCCACTCAATTCATATTTATATCCGCCATTTTTCATGCGCAACGAGCTGCGCATACGCAAATGCAAGCCATTAATAAATTACAGAAACACACAGCCGCATTGATCTCTACGTCACTGTAGATGTTGCATGTGTGTGCGTGCACTTCCTCTTGTGTCGTGTCTGTGTGAGTGGAGGATTGTGCGGGGGGGAGGTGCACGGGGGAGGGAGGGGGACGACTTCCCGCGTAGCACCTGGCGCTCAGAGGTTACATGCATCGACGGGATCCCATTGATTTGTGGCGAGAAGCACTTGAACTTAATGTTCTGATCTACTCTTTTGTTTCCACTTACTTTGTTGCGAAAGTTAAATGTTGATACTAATGTGTTTCCCGGTCAAATTTCATATTAGTTTTAGTAATTTTAAGCTGGACTTGTTGATGACTGCTTTATTCTGGGAACAAGGAATACTTTTGCGGAATAATATACTTCGATTATTTTAATATTTCAACGCTTGTATTGCATTATTTATCAGAAGCTTTCAGGTTCAAGTTCTCCTCCCAATCAAATTTTTTATTCCTAAGCATTTACAATAATAAAAATATAGTAAGCAAAAGTCTCTTTATACACTTCAGAACTTATTGAAAGGAGGTATATATACCTATATTATGCATTAATGGCTTTGTAAATTACATACACTACTCTCATTCATCATTGTGGCATGGATACCATTATTGACTAATTGTGACATTATTGCCAATATTGAAAAAAATAAAAATGCTCGAACTAAGACGTCCAAACCTCAACCAGTCTGTGAATCAGTATTGGAACCATGATGACAATACCGACCACATCCTCTATTTGTTTTAGTGAAAGGCAATTGTAAACCTCTTATTTGTTTTGAGCAAACCCTTTTGAAATAAGTTGCGTTTTTCAACCATTACCATTTAAGAAAATACGAGTATATTTAAAGGTCAGAATTGTGAGTGTTACCAGTTTTATAAATTCAATAAGTTTATAACTTCGAATTTCAAATCCCCATTTATTCGATCCAATCAGAGTAGAGTGAGAAAAAAAATGTTAATTGCGTAGAATTGGAACCGGTATAAATTAGTGATCTTTATCTTTTGTATTAAGTGGACTAGACACTGATATATTACTAGAGAAATAATTCTTCACGTTGCGAACATCTTGGGAAATAAAATATTGTTTGCATATTAAAAAGAAATACTAGCTGTTTATCTGCTCGAAAACTTCGAGTCCGTTTGTCAAGCTAATCTCTTTGATCAAAGATTCATCTCTATTCTTTGATTTATCCATTATCTTTTACCTGTTACTTTTGACATAAGAGACCCAATCCCCAGTGTAAGCTGATGTCAAAATATTTGCCGTGATCAAAGGGCCTCCACGTGGTGTCGATGTCGTCCAAACATTGACACGGGACGGCGCGGGCGCACCTCGCCGCCAGATAACAATACCGCGAACAACTCGCGCCTCGCGCCTGACCCAGCGACACTCCTACAAACAACACAAACCCAGCGCACTTCAAACTGATGAGTTTGACTTATTCTCAAGTATTTGCCTCAACAATGAAGGACTCTGTCGTTCTTCATTAAGCCCCTCCAGTCTCCACAGGCCTCCTGCATAACATCCTGTCTTAGTTTCATTCATTTGTCATAGTCAAGAATCAATTGAGGTACTCTATGTTACTGCCAATTTGTACCACTTCCTGCCTACCTGTACCTGCCTGCTACACAACATTATTGTGCAATTTAGTACACCGATATTACTATTTAATAGTCCTGCTTGAACATGGTTTGTTCGTGATTATACATTCTAAGCTTCAGCAGATTAATGTTAATGAGTGTTACTATTCATTGAGGAATGCGCCGCTCTATGTGTTGCGTGTGTGCAAATCTATGAATGAAGACGGTGGACTGCACTTTATGGTGCCACAAAAACCGAGGCCCTTTAGAAAATACTCCCGACGGATACACAGAGCGCAATATTTACTACGCCCCCCGACCCTTTCACTTCCTCTACGGCGACAACCTGCGTCGGAGCGAGACTGCGTTACGCAAGCGCACCGGTCAGAGCGGGACGGCCGATTCATTCATAACCGAGTCCGCCATCCGGTCCGCGTTCTGCTCGATCACTTCATCTCCTTCTAACACGCAGTCTCCTCTCGAGTGCGAGCAGGTGGCACCGGATGCTTAACGATGTACCGGAGCTTCGATCGGAAGCTCTTAAAAAAAACCTCGTACTCTTTCACGTCACCTCGAGCCGAGTCACATCCCGGGGCAGCGCGTATCTAGTGCACCCGCGGCGCCGGCTCGACGCGTATCGAAACTACAAGTGTGTCGTTGTAATATGAAATTACCTCGTTTAATGAGGGGACAGTCGCAATTGGTGATTTTCGTAAGCTCGCTGGGAGTGAGACGGTGCGAGCTTCGCCCCTCCGCCGGGCGCCCATTCAGCTGCGAGTAGTCGCTCGCCGGCCACGGACGCACGCGCGCGCTCACACCTTGCCACTCCACTCTCTGGATACTGCTCCAATTTTGACATGACCGGTTCCAAACACGACCGCGAACGATCGACCTGTGTCCACACAGTGTTAGCTCACGAGTGATTTCTCTAATTGGTGCTTTTGAGTGAGTGTCGCCGGGAATGTACGAGAACTCGGCCTGGACAACTTTACAATGGCCCAAATTGCATTAAATGGGTAATTGGTGTACGTCATTGGATAATGGATTCGGCTCATATACCTAGTACATGTAATCCGTCGTTACGAGGAGCGTGGGCCGCTGTGAATTTTGCACTTGACTCCCGGCCCTGCTCTTTGTTTGTTGCCGTTCCATTTAAATATTTAAATTCAACAATGCGATTTCTGACCTCATGAGATGAATACGAAACTGTATATTTGTAGTATTTATTGTTTAAGTACATAGTTAGCCACATTCGGTTTAAATTGTTCACTATCAATTGAGTGCAAAAACAAAATAACCGCGATAACAGACTTCCAGGGAACCTTTCATGAGAATGAAACAGTTTTATGTAAGCCTAATGTTATTATTTGTATAGTATATTATAAACCTTGTTTTGCTCTAATAATTTGTGAAGTAAACATGCTGTATATGAAACACTAATTGGATGATATTGCACTTGCTGAATAAATAACTTTCAGTGTAATATGCCACGAAATAATAATATTTCCACTTTACGTTTACCACCTCTGAAATTAGCAATATAATTAGCTACTTTCAAATAACAGTTGTAATACCCACTTAGCACCTAAGTGGTTGAGAAATACTTCTAATATAATGCTGAACATAAATCACTTAGGTCATTCTGAGTGAAAGAGGACTTTCTAGCATTGCTTGTGGCAGAGGTTAACAATTAAGCGCGCTATTATGGCGGTCCTAATAAATCCTGGGTGGATTTCAATTAGTTGATTTCCAAGCGTTTTTCCCGCTAACGCACATAGCAAGAATTCCACGAGGCGTTTTCTCTGCCGCCACGACGCAGGTACGACGCGTTATCAGTCGCCTGGGCCGCGACCGTGGGAATGAAAGAAGCGTGTTAAACAATAGCAGTCAGATAAGAACATCGTCAGACAGAACCCATTCGGGGTACCTTTAAGTAATTAGTTGTGTTTTCATTTACGTTCTCCATACTGAATCCGCTTTGCATCGAAAATGGCCGATGATTCATACTTGGATTAGTCCGAGTAAAGATCTACGCTTCAGCGATTATGTTAATGTTGCAATAATGCTATATTTTGGCTGTTTCTATTGATAGTAACAAATGAAAGGTAACCATGTACAGGTACGCTCACTCGCTCGAATCATGGTTAAAAAACTTTGCGAGAATTGCCTTTGTTCTTTGAATTGCCTACCTGATTTAAATAAAAACTTTTTTGAGATACTGCGAACATTCGTTTTGTCTATGAATGTAAATTAGGCTTTTAATAGTTCTTATCAGATTATGAATAACAATTAATTAACAAAATACTTGTACTTATCATCGCTGTGTAGGCTACTGTCAATTGTTATGATTCCGGTTTGGCAACAATGGCAATTCGAAGTTCAAGTAACTTTTATAAATGACTTTCTTTTTTATTTCTTCCAACATATTCTCACGTCAACATTCTTTGAGAAGAGCTTCATTTGTTATTGTTTATTTATTATACACTAGCGACCCGCCCCGGCTCCGCACGGGTGCAATCTTTATAATATTATTAAAATTGCGACTATAATTTGAGATTTAAACTATCCTATCTCTCAAGTTGGATCGAACTGCACATGGTGTGCGAATTTTATTGTAATCGGTTAAGTGGTTTAGGAGTCCATTGAGGACAAACATTGTGACACGAGATTTATATATATTAAGATATGCATGCAATATCCTTCATTCAAATAAAAATAAGAGACTATCAGTCTGTAGGCCTAACTGTACTTCGTTGTACTTAATGACTTTAACAAATATTAGGGCAGTTATAGATGCATACTAAACATACAGGTCTAAGGACCTGTACACACTGTAGGGGAAACACAAAAACCCTGTGCCCCAGCAACGGATACAGGTGTTTATTTTGAAGCCGTCCCGCAATCCTCTACTTGTGGTTTTTTACACTTTTTTACTCAAAGAAACCTTTTCGATGAGGCTTTCATATGGGATGGACAGAAAAACAACATGTCGGTCAAATTTGTTCCTTTTTTGCATTTGCACGTTTTATTAGATTCATCTTTTTTCAGTAATGTATTTATGGATCTCAAGTGTAGGCCAATTTAACAGAAACTTTTTAAATAATACGTTTATTTGTTTATTGACGTAATGTTTATAATATACAATTATAATTATATTGTACAGTCAGTAACAGCATTTAGCTGACTGCCCTTGCATAAATTTGGGCCATAATTGCCTGAAATAAAGGATAAAATAAAATAAAATAAATAAATAAATGGTTGAGATTTTTTAGAATATGAATCGAAGAACAGCGAAGTAAATAAAATATAAAAGCATTATAAAATTCTATCGATTCATATTTTAAACAAATATTTATGCAATGGAGGGGGGGGGTCATCTAATTGCTATAATTAACTGTTCATTAACCCATCAACTGAGTTTTACTGAAACACTGAAGAAGTAGGTAAATAGTTTATTTTAGACTTATTCTAGAGAAATACGTCATCTCATTTTAACGTTTCAGTCACGCGCCAAAAACCTTATTATAACTTGTATACCAATTTACTATTATATTAATAAACACAATGGCTTGCGCCCGCGCATATGCAACAATAAATTCAATAGGTGGAACACCTTTTTCATGAGATACGATTCATGTTAAGACTAGTGAACTTTATGATTTTGTTAACTGAAATATCTCTTTTTTCAAATTAATTAACGATCAAGTTATAATAACATAAATAATAACAAAACAAAAAATTGTGCATTCAATTTAGTAGGATATAGAAGACATGTTTTTATTTAATGTTTATCATAGATATTACACTCTGCACTCTCCAGTCTTTCAATTCATCATCATCATCAGCCTATAATGTTCCCACTGCTGGGACACAGGACACAGTCTTTCAATTATTGAGGCTAAATAAATGTGACTTGTAACGAAGTTTTTTTACTGTACTTTTTGTCTCTAAGGAAAGGTATGGATTTGACAAAAACTTAAATTTTATTAAACATTAAAATCCCACCCAGTAGGCAATGTGATAAACCTAATCAATAATCTTATCCACGTACTAGATCCATAGAGTTCAATTAAACACGTAATATTCAATACCTATTTTCCTTGTACGCAACACTTAAAATAACGAGCCACCCAATTAAGTCGACTTATCGATTTCTCAACGGCGAATATTTCTCAATAATTACAATTTCAGAACGTTAAGTGCTTGCTTAAAATATCAATGCATAAAAGGTTTCGCGTCGCTCGTCCGAAACGCTAGGTGTATGTTCGAGCGTCGAATTTTCGCAGCCAGCGAACCGTGCCCTCTGACTCACAAAGGAGCGTTAAACTGAACGCTTAGCATTCAAATTCAAATGGTCCCCTCACTAGGTGTTCTAAAAACGAAATGAGCAAACCGTTTCAAAAATGTTTAAAGTCATCACGTGTGAATGCTATTTGGAAATAGCATTTAGTAAGATAGATTTTAAAAAGAAAGTTTAAGTTTGTCTTTGAATAGCTACCCTGTTATTTTTTTATGAGTTTTCCCAATTTTTGCAAAGTTTCCATTACGCTTGCATTAGATTTTAGAAACCAACATGTCTAAAACTTTGGCAAAGAAAATGTGGAAAAGTAGACTATGCCATTTTGATTGGTGACTTTTTGCAGTAAATAGACTATAATCTACTTTTAATGCTCGATATATATATAACAAGTAACATAAAATACGATGTTGAAATTGAATGATATTTTATTCATGTCAGTTGACAATGAAACAATACCAAATCCTTCATTGATAGCTCAAAGTTAGGCCTCGCGATGAATGGCAATATGTGAAGCATTTGCTCTACAGCGCGGCCATACATAATTGATAGCATATGTAGGTACCTACATATAGTACCTAAGTCAGTAGGTACAGTTGTTATCTTTTTGTTATTTTTGCACAACGTTATGACATGTATTTGTCATTCGTTTTACATATTTACTACGCCTACGTCTCTCATTCATAACACCCAAATGCGATTGATAAACTTTTTGTTAAAACTTTCTTATTTGAACTATGAAAGAGCTTCTAATATGCAGTTTTCTATATCGTGGAGATTGTTTCCTAACAGAGCGGCAATCACTTATTCTAAATTGACTTTTATCGACTTTTTCTTGGGAAAATCAAGCCCAAAAACTTTGACTAATGAAGGACACTAAATAACATACAATTAGTTAAGTTTTATAATATCCAAAAAAATAAATCAGTAGTTTTATGAGGATTGATATTTTTAAAAGAACGTTAACACGATGTTAATAGTCACTAATGTTGGTGAGAGACTAAGCGGTCGCTGCGCCCGTGACGACCCAATTTTCAGAATGACGAAATGGATTTCTGAACGAAGTAGCTCACCGGTATCACCATCAAAATTAATTCTTCCGTATTCCTGCTTTTAGTGACAGATTAGTTTACGAGTATCGTAACTCTTAAGCTACTGGATAGAGTAACTTTAATAAAAGTATGTAACAGTTCCGCCTAATAGCTCAGCCCATCAAACTGGCTGGTTGTAAAACAACAAAAGGATGCCGTCGAAATTTAAAATGATAGTGTTGTATCCACCTTATAACAATTGTTCATAAAATTAACGGACAGTATTTTTTGTGTTGACTTTTATGAATACGGCAATTTTCATAAATTAAAGGGTTAATTACCTCACTATTGTTTCATCTGAAAAGTATTTCAGTTTCGTTTCTACATGTCAATGTCCTGCGTTTATGGATCTCGTTCACTTTTAACTTTTTGCCCAAACATAACCCTTCAACTTACATCCAATATAGTTTAAGTATCTTTATGTATGGTATGTTTAACATAAAAACGTTGTTTCGTCCCCAAATAAATATCAATGTCTACATTGTGTTACATAAAATGGCGGTTGCGACACTGAACTTAACCTTACCAAATGAATTAACATACAAAAGTACTGAAAATGCATCCATTTAAATATCTAATTAACGCGTTTATATGTATTCTCCTAAACGAACATTTTGCGATTGTAATTTGAATTTTTATTACGTACCTAAAAGTTAATTGTAGTCAAGTTGAGTTGTGTTTCAAATTAGGCTGAATTTACGATGACACACTTTTGCTTTTTATGTTTTGCCACATTATGTGGCATAGACAAAAACAATGTTATCTAAATTCCTAAACAGTTTAATTTATTATTTGCTCCAGGACATTAAATTGTTATTCGTATTTCATTGCAACGCGTTATTTTCGCATAGAAAATTTATTTAACATCGACCAATAATCGTTTCATAAACCGTGGTCGCCATTTTGTCGAGTCAAGTCATCGAACGACTATTATGCCGCCCACGTGTTGTAAACAAACATTAAGAATATGGAACTCGCGGAGTTTTCCTCGCGAAGATTTTTCTCGGTGGTGCGCGTGTGCGTGGGCGTTGGGAGGTATTCGCCAATCGCCTCCGAGCCCGCCCAGCGGCCCCACGCCTCTCTCCACAGTCCACACGCCGTATCTCCAAGACACCCACACCACAGAATGTCGTCCAAACCATAGCCGTTTTATGACAGCCGTTCTACAATTATATTTTTTCTCGATAATTAGAGAGGTGCCGGAAAATCTCGCGTCTCCCGCAGCCTGCGCTGCCAAATTCCGAGGCCCGAAATCATTTTTGTTTTTGGAATCTGACGTTAATTTGTCGATAGATACCCCTTCTCGTCGCTACTGGGCTTTAATTTCAAATTTCGAAACACATTCACAGTAAGTCGTTCCAGTGAATTTTACCTTCATTAGTATGTAGATTTCTAAATAAGCAAAAACCTTTTCAAGATTTAGATACCTGTGTAGACTAGAGTTATGTCTGGTACTTCTTAGTTTTTCACTACACAGCCAACTTAGGATAAGTCGTTCACCGTTTTTTATCAATATAAACAATTTTAATCACGTCCCTAGATTGAGTCTGCATGGTATGTGTCTATAAACGCATAAGAACTCCTTAAAAGCAAGTCTGACGTTATTTACAGTAGCCATTATGAACACTATTTTTTTGGAATACACATACAATTTCAACGCGGAGTGCTTATACAAGTAGACACACTAATAAGATTTTTTTGTCTTGAATGTCCACTTCTATCGAGAGTCACGCCGAATAAAAAAGAAATCGATGAAAAATAGCCAATAAACTGAAAGAAAATACTAATAGCTCTTACTGAAACAAACCAGTTATATCTTCACAACGAAATAGTAACATTAGATGACATAGCCACTTGACCCTAGCTCCTAGTTAAAACAAATATGTCCCAACAGAAGTGATACAATATGAGTCGCAGCGAGCGAGCGTCTGTCCGTAATAACGTTTTAATTGAATGGTCGGAGGTCAAATCACTTGCGCCCCGCGTGACCCAGCCACGACACCGCGCAGACAGAATAAAGAATAAACCAACACACAATAACTCACAGTTAACACAACAAAATTACATAAACCGAAAGAATTTACGCTGATCGCACGCTAATATTGACTCAGGCTTACGCTAACAATGTTACGATCATTATTATGTGGCAACACTAAACAAAGTATAAAAGCTCGCTTGCTTGCGCACAAACTGCACAGCACTATTGCTATTGTTCACATAAACAACCCGCCGAATTGTTAGCTCTTGTTATACAAGCTCGCATTGTTCCACATTTGAATCGTGCGTCCCGCGTCACTCGATTCGCCGAAGCATCCATTGTCGCCATGTTTGTTGATGCGCGCGCAATCCGTGCAAAACCGCGCAAAATCTCGCGAATACTTTGGCCGAAATCAAAACATGCATTGATACGCGGCGCGGGAACAAACCAGTTCTCGAACGCATCACAATGTACCTAGTGGCTGAATAAATGAATTATTTTGCCTCATTGCTGTCAAGAAACCCATAAAGATTCCTTTTATTACTTTTTATTTCAAAACTGTATAGTTGTTTCATCTGCGTTCACCAAAAATCCTCAACATGACCGTTACATTAAGGATCGGTCCCCCGCAGTTATCGTAAATCCACTTAATTTAGAAATATTAAAATCTACAACCGAATTAGTGTCGTCTGCATCATCGGTCCAGATATGCGGGTGTCCAATTTGCCATTAAGATGGGGTCGAAGATGCGACCCCATTTGACCGTGGGTTCAGCCTTACACCTAACACTTAAATAATACATATTTGTTGTATGCCGCTAGACGAGAGCCATCAATTAGTGTCGCGCGACATTCGGTTACATTGTTCATTAGCACTTATGTAGGTTATTGGTCTCTAGTCTCAGCTACTAGCCAACGATTTTGCATTTTTATGTTATATAACATTGTTATCACAAGACAAATGTGATCTTTCCTATAACTTGCTAAAGTGAAACAATGACAACTGAAAAGATATTACCTCTTGACGCATTACTTTAATTTATGTCAATTAAACTTGAATTGCCAAACAATTTAGTACTTATTTCGTTTTGCCGCCGCGTAATAACAAACAAAGGGAGCCTAATGCCATAGAACGTGATCAAAATGTAATCTAGTAACAAATAAGAGACAAATGTAATGCGGTCGGTGTCATTGAGGCGTGGGGTGACAAATTGGGCGCGACAATCGAGTTAGTTGACCCGAGCCCGGCCAATCTGTGCTCACACCACACGATTAACCGCACAGACACTTAGACACACAGACAAACAGAATGTAGACACACAGACACATGTACTAACTGCCCTGTAATAGATACGAAGCTATCCGACACACTCAATTGTGCTGCACAGATTATTAGAAGGGTTACAGTCAATTAAGGGGTCTTGGGTTATACAATCGTGTATGAAATATCAAGGAGAAAAATACTAGTGGCATACCGAATACCATCTAAGTCCATCTTAAACACAAATTACAAAAAATTCAAAGATATCGGCGTCAACGCAGCTGCTACGCAACGTAGGCGCCTACGCGGCGTAGCAGGCTACGTAATACAGCCGTCTACGCGTCGTAGGCGCCTACGCAGAACATTTGATTTTTAATTTTTTTTTATTAAAATACCAATACGTAATATGATGTTGTAAATTACATAAGAAGCTTAGAACGCATTGAATTATTTTTTAAATTCTTAGAAAATATTCCAAAGATCCCCTTTCAAAGAGCCCACGGGTATTTCTTTCTGTAATCTAAATCATTGTCTCTTCTATTGTTGTTTGCATGTAACCTAACTTGTGTGTGTATAAATAAATAAATAAAAAAAAAATAAGATCTCGAAGTCAACATACGTCCAACTGGCCTGACCTCTATAAAACATAATTTTCGCTTTACGCCCGTTGTGAGCTGCGCGTTATTTGACTATTGTCCTCCAATATTGGTCGAGCTACTAGATGGTGGACTCATTGAATGCGACTACTTAGGATACAAAGGACTCTACTCAAACGTCAATAGAAATTCTCTCGCAGTATTCGACTTAATGATCTGGATTGCAGTAGGATTTAATAGGCATATAATACGATATGATTGATTGAATAAAATGGATACAACTACGTCTTTTCAGTCTCATTTGTACCATGAATCTCTAAATATTTTTAGCGCTTTTCTTATTTCAAACCTCATTTTCTGTCCAATTGCTTGAAAAAGCCTAAAACAGGATGCTATTTTAAACATTTATTATTTTAATAAAGCAGCCCAGATTAAAAATTAATGAAAAGGATTGAGGAAGGATTTTACCTAGCAGTTTTGTATTGCTAGTTTTGTGGTGCAGGCTTTAGTTTTTTTCTGAGAGTTATTCTAACAAGTTTTAAAGTTTATAAAACCACTGAATGCCCTTCTTTCAATATCATGTTTCATTTTATTTTACACAGGGTCATTTGTCCAATAAAATCCTCGACCAATAATATGACAGTTATGTTACTAAATGTGATTTTGATTAGAGACAATTTTTCGCCCCCATCGTGACTCAAGCATGTATGATTGACTAATACTATATCAGTTGGTTTCAATACCTAGATCATATAATGCTACATCTTTCTACTAACATACAGACATAGGTTTTATAATATCAGTCCCTTATTAAAAGCGTGTGAAACAATTTTGCCAGACACAAAAAAAAAACTATAAATTCTAAAATTGTGTTCCTATCTACATAATCTATAAATAATAAATAAATGAGTGCCAAAGATAAGCTAACAAATAACCAAAAATTTAAAATGCTCTATAACCGTGTGAACCGAAAAATAGTCCATTGAAAAGCGTCTTAGCCGATTATTCATTAATTACTTGTGGCAATACAGTTTTTTTTTTCTAATAATAACAAGCGTTAGAACCCCTTTTCATGGAACATTTTTTAATAAAGCGAAATGAAGATGTTTACTGGTACTTAACCCTTGCACTATTGATGGGGTTCGAAGTACCAATATCATCAATTTGTGACGCTGTGTTATTGGGTATTTGAGTGTTATGACCATGAATATTAAGAACATAAACATGGGATGATTATCTGGCAACACCGTGATTAAATTACGTTCGATACCCACATGATCTAAAGTAGATATCAATTGTTGAATAATGAATGTTCAAACAACACAACATGGATTTAATTTTGAAATTGTGTTTGTTGTTAGAAAGTGTTGTTAAAAAGTCGGTTGTTGTTCCGTCGCAGCTCTCATGGTAAACATTATTGTAATTGTACCCATATCGTGGTCACGCACAACGAAACGAGCATGGACAATTACGGCTCATTATAACTACCGAATGTTCACTTCATGTTGGACAGGTTGACCATAACATGGAAAATTTTATTTGCTACTTTAAATTGATGGAAAAATACAGTTTTGGGATAGAGAGATAAAAATATATACTCTGAGTCATAAATAATTTCTCAGATAGAACAGTGGCCTTCTGAATCTAACATCACATGAATAACGTGCCTAAAGTTTCAGCCTATTTGCATAGAGTGAATATGCTAACTTTCTTAACATTGTTACTAAATTGACTTTGACAGTTCGACACTAAGTTAGCAAAATGATCAGTCTCGGGCTAGTGGTTTGCGTGAGAACAACCCCGCTGCAGCAGCGGGGTTACACGCGGGGGTAGTGCGAGGGTGGGAACCACTCGGGGTAAGTGGGGTACCGGGCCGGAAGCGCCTGCATCGGATCGTTCCGCACACCTGTGGGAATGTTTGCCTGTGTACCTCTATACCTCCTCTACCACTCTGTCAGCCTAGTACTTTTAACAATTATCATACAAACGCGCTATCGTTTATCTCTTAATTACCACTCAACAATTATTTATAGCTATTACAGCAGATAAAAACTAACATTGCTTTAATTTATTACCTCTACAAACAGTTAACGTATTCATCTCAAACGGCAGAAATAGGAGTCAAGTGCAAAATTACATAGAATGTTTCTTTATTAACAGGTGCTGTTAAGTGAATACAAAAAAACAATGAACAGTGATAAAACTGATACAATAGGAATGAACTTTTCCTTCGTCACGTGACAATAGTAACATCGCCAAAATGAAAAATAGCGAAGAGTGTTTAGACTGACCGAAAAACTTTAATAACTGAAACAGTGTGATATTTATTGATCTTATTTAAATATTAAGTAAATAGTGTGTAAAAAGTCGTTGTAAATATAAAATATAAGTGAAAAGGACAATAGATACTATCGTCCTGCTGTCGGGTTGTGATTCGGACTTCAAGAGCCCGCAGCAGACCACTCATCAAGGCGACGGCGGCCATCGCAGGCATGGGAATCAAAGTCATGATGAAAGCTTTCAATAAGCCAAAAGGTAAGATATCCCTGTGCAATTTCCTAAAAAAAAAAAAAAAAGAAACTCGACTGATCAATAATAATATTTTATCAACTAAATTGTAGAGTCAACTGTTCCACAATAGCGTTCTAATTTCAAATATGGATTGTGGTCGAAGGAATCGTATCCAAAATGGCGACTCATGATCCTCGCTTCGCTTTTTGTGATGCAACCGCGCAACGCTCTCGGTTTCGCGTGCACTTGTCCCGAATGTGAACGCGCCGTGACCGAAAGAAAAATATGAAAACGTTCATTTTCTAAATTATTACCTATGGCATTGCTAAGTTTACAGAATATTGTACAGTCTGTGACAGGTATTGCGAAATTATTGTGTGTAAAACATAGGCTGTTTACAAATACCTTGCTGTCTTTGAGTTTACTTTGCTCGTCTTGGGAAATGATAATCTTCCCGCAGCAAAATGGAGATTAACAATATTATTTCTTCTTAAAAGAGATTAAGGCATCATCTCTATACTAAAAACCAAAATCCAACCTTGATACAAAGCAAATAAAACTCACAATCAATAAACCAAAGGGTCGAACCAACAGCTCATCATATCGCAACTCAATTTCCTTTAATATCACTGTATTTTGAAATAGCGTGTCCGGCTCCGCTACCCGCTAGGGCACTGACAACCGTCGTTGAGCAACACTCGGCCAACCATTACCGTAATTATGACTAGCTCCTCGTATGCTCTGCTGATCTTGAAAGTAAAGACCTTGCGTGCTCATAACCTGAGAACTAGAAACAATGTTTGTATACAAACTGGCTGCTTGTTCATCGGGACCGACGTCCGACTACTGTAATGTGTGGCTGTTGATCGCGTTTGATCACTGTTGACTAGTGTGGGAGGACGTTCATCAAACGCCGGAACAACAAAAGATAAAAGTATCTTATCATCCGCCTTACACTTGGAACTTCGGAGTCTCTTACCTCCATGTAAGCATACTTAGAAAAACATATCAAACTGCTAATTGAATTCAAAAATACATTTATTTAATTGAACGCCATAAACTGAAATAATAGCCACCCCGCTTCCGTCCAAACATTACGTAACGTGCGCATGAGCATCTCGCACCGCGCCTGCGTCCGCGCCGGTGTCCGACTAGCGGACATGTCACCTCCGAGCTAACAAGCTGAACTATGTAACCGGTCCAAATGCAGTAGCTGAGGACGCACGTTTTCTCATGCGACGAACAAAAGCGCTATCAATGAGGCAAACAACGGATTTACGACTCAACACATTCTTTCGGCCATAAAAAGTCATAACAATTTACGGGCATAACAAAGAAACAGAGGCATCTAGTACGGTGGCTAATAACGCGGACAGCAGCAGGGCACGCGGGGGCGTCCATTCACGCCGCTGATTGGCCCATCCGGTGCGCGCTCAATGAGATGATGCGCGCGCGCAGCGGCCGGCCCGCCGCCGCCGCCTCTGTCATTGAGCAAAGGTCCATCGCCTACGTTCGTGATCAACACAGCCACAGATCACTGAAAGATAAGTGAGCATTGTTAGATTCTCCACCTCGGAACGTAAAAACGATGAGGACCTCTGATATCTTACTAGAAACATTATAAGAGCGTTCAACAATGTAATCAACGTATGCTACTTTTCCCTTTCATGGTTAATTCAAAATTACCTGGACTCTATAGGCATCTTGCAATTTACTAAAGTAGTGCAACGGTTCGGCAGCGTAACGAATTTTAATGTATTAAATAAAAGTACAACTCATACGCAAAACGTTTATTTTCTGCGTGAGTGAGCAGGGAACCGTTTGAACAATAACAATTTTACCGCATTATGGCATAACCCTCCTCCACGCTTCAACGACTGGGAGGGTGACATCGGTAAGCAAATGAACAATTTTTCAAAATGCATACTTACAGACTGTAATTGGCTTCACACGGTAACGATATGTCGCAGGCTATGAGGGTAATAGCTAAAACAGGGTAATACACTAACCACGAAGTTAGTTGTGTCATTAAATTATAATACCTACTTACATTAAGCAAATACGAAAAACCGTTCATAAAACACTCAGAGAATGTTAAAGCAAGTTTAATGAAGCCTTCTTAAATTGACAGTTGCGTTCACATACGGGCATTCATTACAAAGTAGTCCTTTAAGCGAGGCTTTTAGCAATAATGATCGTTTTGCAATGATATTTAGTATAATTATAAGAAAAAAGAAGGCGATTTGAATGCGAAACAGCGCACGCGCCGTTTACGTCACGCGACGTTCCAAGTTCAAACGGTGAACAATGGGTTCGGTAAAAATGGCGCGAGCTTTTGTTCTGGCTCGCTATTGTGGCGGCCGCCGGTGGAGATTGCTTGGCTATGAAGATACTCATTACATATTCATGCATCATCACCTCATTTTCCCCTTAAAAGTTAAGGTAAAAAGCAAAAACTCAAGTCCTCACAGTCCATAAAATAGAAACGCATTTCTACATGATTGCAAAAGCAAATAATTTGAAAATAATACGCCAATTGATTCTCGATTCCAAAGCAGCTGTTCCCTTCACTTAATTCCCAAAACAATTTAGATGTAAACTTATCTAGAACATAAAATTACGTGGAAATAATTGTCGTTTACAATTCATTCGGTCTAGATAGACACGGGACATAATGGAGTCATTACATTTGTTTATCAACGAGCTTGGCTCAGAAATTGCTGGACGCAAGTTGACGCAACAAGTGTCGGTTGGACTCCCCTCGAACAACCCTTGTCGGCCACCTGTTAATGTGAAACCACCGCGCATTAGCATAATGTGAAATGTGTTGGAGTTGTAAAGAAATGCGGCCCGTTGCGTGCATTGTTCTTGTTATACATTCTTATTTCTGCGGTACGGGGAATTTGTTGATTGCTTTACGATATAAAAATTGTGTTCAAATTTTTAAAGAATTCGTATAAATAAACTTAGTTTTCATCGTGTTTTTTTAACACTCACTGTAATAAACAGAAATCATACATTACAACTAAAGATTCTCTAGTCTATATTTTAAATTGAGATATGTTACTTTTTCATCTTTGGAAAATACTGAAACATTTAATGCATACCGTACTGATGAAGTACCTACCATAGACACAAAACCTCATTTTCTTTTTTTCAAACTCCATCGTGTGCTCCTCTCCATGTGCTGTGTGCACACAAAGTTCCCAATTCAAAAACAAAGCACGGTAATAGTAAGTACGGCCGAAAGTACGAAGGTTGCGGGCCGTCCTCGGTCGGGCACGGCTAGCGGTGGAGCCACGCGGCGCATCTCCGGTGTTTTGTGCATTTATCTACGCCATTCACGATTCTCTTCGCCGCAGCCATACCAAGAACATTCGACATGTTGTGGAGACCTCGGTGACTTGGGAGATTGTTAAGTGGCGATGGTTTTTTGGTAAATTGTATTAGGAGTTGTAAATAACCTTAAATGTTGAAGTAAAGTTGTTATAAAATAATGTGTCTAATCCTAGATGAGGAATCAAGAAGAAATAATGTTGTGCTCTGAAACCAGATACAGGTCCAAACTTAAGGCAATTTTGAGAAGAACGCAGTAAGACTCCAAAAAAGTATTCTTCTGCGAAAAATAAAATAAGCTACCATAATTAAGCAATACGATTCCCCGTTCTTACTTATAAGCTATCAGTGACAATATCGTACAACGGATGGGGCTCATCGGAAAATACGCGACGATTACACCGAAATCATTCGGGATTAATTACTTTAATTACGGAAACGGAAGTCTTGCCATCGTAGTTTTTGCGCATCCAAAAATACCATTCCAGATCTTAATGCCAAGCACGGCTGTTATTCGAGCCACCACCTTCTCGCATTATCCCCAAGATAATTACAATTAGCTTTATTTAAGTTATTATAAAATACAAGGAATAAACAAGCGTCTCACTGAACATTCGTTTTTTCAGAGCGATGATAGCTTTCATATTTAAACTGCTGCAAGTTAAAACATACTTCACAACAAATAAATGTTTATTTCTATCATATTTTCATCAGTACATTAAATTAGTCATTACTTGTTATCAAATTATTTCTTTAAGACGTCCAACTGCGAGTTTTACAAGCGCATTTGACACTCGTACATTTTGCAAACTTTATATCAGTCAAATAGAATTAATTTTCGTTTCATCTTTAAAAAATAATCCTTGGTACCAACCCAACATTCAATTTAACGACCACGGAGGCGGTGCATATATTTCTGTTAAAAACTTTTTGATGACACTACTCTTCTATTACATTTAAAATAATTTTAAAGAACATAAGTTTAAATAGTACATTTTATTCAGCAAGTTGTTTGATGTGGAGATATGTGTAACACCATTAATTAGTTATGAATGGTTTGATCTTTATGATATAAAAATATAGACTTGTTTTTTTGTTTTTTCATTGAGAGAAATATGAGTTAGAGAGCCATCAGTTCTGTACAATTACTCAGAGCCGGAGGCTTGTTAGCGAGGAACCTCACAATCAGTTACATTTATATGTATCTGTGCGGATATATCCTCGCACGAGCAGGTGCCTGATAAATACAATACATTCTATACACTCACCATATAATATCATCACTACATTGAACATAAAAAAAAACGTATTGTATAATGCACATTGCATGTATAGAGATGAGTTTAAATACTTCAATTAAACGGACCATTAATATCCGTTGAGGTAAATAAAAATACATCAAGACGCAATGAGAAGTTTTTTGAAGTCGTTTCAAGAACAAATTGCTGCCCCGGAATCGTTCGACAAATATTCTTAGCGATTTTAATGTGAATGAACATAAATAAGCTTAATTCAGGAACAGGAATGCCTAGTCATGAAATAATTCTTCATAAAAATTGTTACACAAATAATTATGAAAAAGCTACAATGATAAATATGGCCCTAACAACGCAATCAAAGCACGCAGTTCCTATTTATCTCATTGTAAGTGCGTTAGTATAAAAAGCTGCGTGTGCGCAATAATCGTGAGTCAAGTGCAGCTGCGCGAGATATATAGTGCGAGTAAATCACATTGTGCCAGAGTGCGGCAATTAATGCAGGCGTGATTCGCAACCGCCGCCAGACCGACCACCTTGCACCATCGAACACCTCTTTATGTTATTCACGGCAAAAATAGAATCCGCAATCCCCATTGTTACTTCCTTCTGGTTATTTTCTGCTCACTTGATTTTAATCTTGTCAACCGATCTTGTTCGAAATGAATTCAAAATGACTCCATCTCAGCCACAAGAAAATTGAGCAATAAAAACATTTAAATATCAAAAGTTTAACAGCATGTTTCATAATAGATCTGAGAAGTCTTCATACGGAACATTTGTTTCAACTCATTTAGAGACATCAAAACATGACACTATTGAAACAGACACCGCATGTACACAACATCAAAGAGCCGAGCTTGCAGCTCGAGCCTTATTTTACTTAATTATGATTGGAATACAAAATTCTTTGGCTCTAATTGAAACTAAAACGACGAACACAGAGAAAAATTTAAATTATATCAGAACGAGGTTCAGCTAGAGCAGATCAGAGGCCGAGCGGGCAGCGACCGTGGGAGAGGTGCACAAATCTCCGCATCTCAGAACTGGTCGGCAGGTGCGCGCGCGCAGCACACTCACACCACCACACGAGCGCACACCAGCGCCACAAACCAGGCGCACTTATGAATGAAGCCTACACAAGAAGTACACACGGACACTCACGCACACAAACACAACAAATTCAATCTCGCTTGTTTATCTCTGATTTATTTTATTCGAAACCATCAAGTCTCAAAAAGTTGGCTATTAATTTGTTCTTCGGTGCTCGGTATAAATGCCGTAGATAAAGTAATTAATCCGATTGATAACGATCTTGGTTGACAAGAGATTGAACTCGCTTCCTCGTTCAAAAACTCCCAACATGTAAACTATGGCCTATGTGAATATGGTTTAAAATAACCCTGAGGCTTATGAATAACTCATTGCAAACAGATCAGATCGTATCTAGCAGCCATGCATATGAACAAACCTGATTATAAGCAGCGTATTAAAATAAAAAATAGCTTCTACGATGTGGCTTTGAAAGAAAATCAGGGTAAGGTATAATCTGCTGTTGTAGACAAACAATGTGGAGCGAAACTAAGTGTTAAAATATTGACATCAAACTCAAGATCAAAAGCATTTATTTCAATTAAAGCATTCTTAAGCACTTTGGAACGGTCCAGGAATCAGTTTGAAAGCGCCAAAACGTAAATTTCAAGGAAACTTATGGGAAATACACCTTGTTTTATTTATCTAGGAATCTATCATAAGTTATAGAACCTTTTTAAATTCGGTTATAAAGTAAAAATTTCAACAGTTTCCCATACCATAAAACACTCGGTTATTCGACACAAGGATTATTAGGATTTTAATAGTTAGGAGATTTTTGACGAACACCATCAAGAAAAATATGTAAAAGTAGATGGATTAAAAGATTTTTCTTTTGTGTTGTTGCAGACATCCCGTCACAGGTGCCGCCGCTGACGCCGGGCACCAACAAGAAGATGGCCGAGGCGCTGAAGGCTACCTTCGCCTCTTGGGAGAAGGAGCAACTGCGCCTCGGCGTACCCAAAGGTAACAACTTGTTTCCTACTTTAGATAATATATATATATATATATTACTGGACTCTAGATTCATAAAAATATGACATGTTTTTCAACCACACCACACCAACCAAGTTTACTTTTTAAGAGTTAGCCACCATAAAAAACGAAATTGAAAAGGGTATTGATTTGAAAAATTAGGTTCGGGTTCACCCGTTCACCATAATAGATGTTCATCAATATTTTTGTAGACATGGATTCCTTGAACACGGAAGCTGAAATGCACTGGAAAACGTTAATTACGAGTTATAATTTCGCCGAAAGCTATGAGTTATCGTACTGTTGAATAAATAAATTGCATTGAATACAGTTCTGGCATTTCAACTCAGCAAATACTTATAGGTAACTTAAGTATTTTACTGCTAATTTCGACTCCATTATGTCCAAATAATTAACTTTTGTTTATAGACAATTAAAGTAAGCATTGGATGGAGGTTCAGCAATAAAATACACTCTAATTACCGCAGTAAATGCTTAGATAATTTCATACAAAAACATTTCGTCGTGTTCCGAAGGAATAAGAAAATATCGCAGCGATGGTTTATTTCACAGTAATGTAAACGCCGACATTTCATTTCAGTTCAGCAATAGCACTTTATGGTCAGGAAGAAAAGGCAATAAAACCACGTAAATATTAATTTTAGACTTCAGTCGCTCAAGATCTGAGAGAAGACGGAGGGAAAAAAATCATCGCATGTTATTATTAATGCGATCAGTTCATTTTAATATGATGCACCTGCTTTTAAGTAAGCTAATAAAATTATGATTAATTTCTGTTACTAAGTCGCAAGTTGTAGAAGGAATCCAGTCGATCGGTTAGCAGATGATCAAGCTTGAAATCATTAAAGTGCAAATCGGTCGTCTGGTGTGGTCTGCGGTACAAGCGCGACAAATAATCGCCACACTTTTTGTCACGAGTGGTAAAGTGAAGTCGTTAGCGCGTAAGAATGTAGTGATAGTCGTCTTGCTTCTCCCTTGTTCAATATTTAAGTGTATACTGGTTACAAGCAAAAACTGTTAGCGTACAGTTGACAAAGCGTATAAATACAAGGTATCATTTGCATATGGTAATGTGACGGACGCGTCGCCGTGTCGCGACCGCCAGCGATACGCACCTCCACTTTTGTTGGTGGTGACTGACGACCATTTTCCTCACATTATTTTAAAACTTTTTTAACGAAAATCGATTTCAAACAGCAAAAACAGCGAAAACATATTCGTTTAATTCCAGAATCCCTTTAAGCTGCCACATAAAAATAATGGCGAAATTTCAATTAGCTTTGCAAATTATACTTCGTGTAAAACGTATTGATGTTTGCCTAGGATCATATTGTGGACAGGTGGCGGGTTCGATGCCCTAGCGCGGCGGAAGTGCGTGCGTCTGCGCCGCGTCTATTCGCGCTTCCGGTGTGCCCGCGCGCATCTAACACGAAATCACGCGCAGGATGTGAATAACACTTGCTAAATCTTTTATGATTATTATATTTTATCAATGAGTTTGGTTAATGAATGTAGTGCAACTATTTCGTTCGAATGAAATTAGAAAAACCAATACAAATAATTCTTCCTGTTTTATTTATTCATTAGCCTATATTTTCTCACTCTTTCCGCTCTACACGATCCAGTGAGATTGTTGGCCAATACTTTCCCAATAAATCCTTTACATTTCATCATCTCTTTCTAGGTCTACCACGTATTAGTTTTTTACCAGTTGGAATCCACTACGCGGTTCCTTTTGCCTATTGCGCCTCAATCAAACAACTACCAAAATTATATAATATTTATTTATCGGTTTTAATGTTTGACAAGAGTGCCCTTTTCAGTGAACGCGATTATAATGAGAGACTTATAACTCTTCGTCACTGTTCCACTGGGTATATGTTTCGTTATCAAAGGACATTTAAGTGTGCGTCAGCTGTACGTTGTCAAATCGACTTGATTCCTTAATTGTTCAACGTAATAAATTCAGTCATAAAACCCAGTTTGATAAAGTTTTAAAGTACTTCGAATTGAAGTAAACGTTTCACAATGCTGTGAATTAATGTGTCCTAACAATTAATTACCTAAGAAAATAGTTTTTAGTAAAAGTACACTACATATCGGCCTAGGCTTGAAAACGTAACGTCTTCAATTCCAAATAATAAAATTCAATTGTTTTGATTCACAACAGCTAAAATGACCTGTTTTTTTTTTGGGTGATTCAAACATCAAATGTGTCCTAAGCCCTACGTGTAGCGAAGGGACTGTCAGATTCGTACTGACTAAAACCTTCCCTGTTCCTTCAATTATCTTTTGCGTTCGCGGGCCACGGTATCCTGTTTAGACAGTCACCGCGACCCAGTACAATTATTTCCATGATAACGTAATACAAGGAGCACTCTATCGTTCAGCCTCATGTGTGTGGCCCGCCTTACTCCGGTTCGTAACATCTCAGTAGAGATAACGGTAAGATCTTATCACAACTAACACATGGGGACGATAAGTAGAAGAAACTGGTAGCACTTGCAATAACGTCTTTACTCTAATTAAACCTGTTTGGAAGAAGGACGAGAATCGCTTGATAAAGAAATGGGATCTCATTTACGAAAGAGTCGTTTTGAAACCTAATGTGTTGTATATTCATACATTGAGGTTGATTTTCCCGGAGGGTGACGGAGAGGTATTGCCAACATTTTGCCGGTAATATTATTTGATAAAAATAAATAATTATTTATTAAAAAAAATGTATTTATCTAGTTCTATGTAATTGGCCTATGGCCATCAGCCAGTCGACTCTAGGGAAAATAAAGTATTTGTTTTTATTTCATTTGGTCTATCGTTTTTCAGCCGATCTTTGTGTACTCATGCAACTGTTTTAATTTATGTGAAATATTTATCTCCTTAGTGTAGTAAAATTTATAAAAGTGAAGTTACAAATTACAGAATACATTTAGCAAGAACCATAAATTCGCTATTATTGGTTACGTAAAAATACATCATGGCAAAAAAATATGATAATATGAAATTAAAAATAATATAGCCACATACAAGTGAGCTAGTATCTACTATGTCGATTTTCTGAGAGAAAGAAAACAGGTTAGAATCAAACAAGTCATAAACACAAAAAAATCTAGGTGGTATTTAAACGTAAGCTACCATAATTCAACAAAAAAAAGAAAAAAACCTGTAACGCAATTATCGTAAAGAAGTAGCCTTCCAACATGTGTTAAACAAACATTAGTTGTATAAAGAACTTATCACGAACAGGTCGGTTTTGTCCAATAAACCATTTTATATTCCATTACAACATTTTCTAATAAAATTCTGTAACACTTTATAAAAGACACGCAATGGAACGTAAACCAAACTAAAAATCCGTCCATTGTAGTTTTATAGTCGCAGAGCCAGGGTTTAATCTGTGTTGAGATCTTTAACATTTAATAAAATGAATCCCTGCGTTCAGAATGACGTCCTGTAGTCGAGAAGACAGTGTTATCTTAACATCGATTGTTAATAAAATTGCTCCATTAACATACGGACTGGCTTTGTTCTACCTCTGGGCTTCAATTAACGTACATGAGCTCCGCGACTATATTTATTAGTTAATTTTAAACAAACATCTTGTTGTTTAACTTGTAGTAACAGGAATCCAGTGTTTAGACAATCACGATTTGTTTCGCAGATCGATTGGAGTTTATTTCTAACTTTTGTTTCTTATTTAAATAAATGACTCGGAGAATTTTCCATTTTCAGTAACTTCTTTTAAACCTACATAATATGAAGTACTTATCATTATTAAAAGTTGTCTGTTAAAAATATATTAAAAAATGTGATCAATCGATAGTGAAGTGACCACATTTAAATTTCGTTTTTGAGAAAGACTCAACCAATAAATACCATATCACATTGTAAATTAAAGATGTATCAAATTTTTTAAACTTTGGTCGAGGTGTTTGATCAGTAGTTCAACTAACTATTGTCCTATATTTTTCTTTAGATATTGTTAAAAAATGTGATCAAACAACCCAGTCTTAGATCACAATTTTCTAACATCAAACCAATGAAAACGAACAAGCAAATCATTGATAAAACGCGCAATAAAACAACCGTCTTCTAATAAATAAATATATTACTACACACATTCACTTGTCAGTATTTCAACAGCATGCCTGGTAAATCATATTTTTATGGTCGCACGATTGAAAACGTTGTCATTTCCTTTTGATGTCGCCATTTTAAATCGCTGTAAGCTTATATTCCGACAGTGTGTTCGCGGTTCTCCTGGCCATACAACCAAGGCATAAACATTAAACGTCATGTCTCGACGGCCACCGACTAAAAGCCATAATTAAACTCATTATTTATTATTAGACAGCTCTCCCGCTTTTAAAGGAAAAACTCAAGTTCTAAGTGTAAGAGCAATAATTTATAACACCGTAACTCCATTTGTATCGATTTACTTTTTCTTGTAGTTAACCTAGCTAGGCCCGATTAGAAAATCTTTAATGGCTGCCACTGATTAAGTTGATCGATCTTCCTTCTTAGCAAGGCGATAAACCCCTTTTCGCTTGAAACACTTGTCAAGAATACTAATGGTCGTATTGACTTACGAGTTTTCCCTTTACAACATAGTTTATACGTCAGACATTAAATATATGTATGTGGTCACTCAATTTTTCAAAAAGCATTGTTTAAAAACTGTCCACCATTGGAACTTTTCATATAACTGTCATTTTTTGACAGTGAATGAAAAAATGAAGTGACAGTGCACTGCAAGCTGGGACCACACTAACGGGAAATGCTGTTAATTTTGGCGATAATGGTCTCCAAAATATTCGTTTGTATGTCTATCACCATCACGATAGTTAACGAGATTTCCCGTGAGTGGAGCCCTATTATTATAAACTGACATTTGATTTTATAACTTCATCATCTCCCTCAAAAACAATTGAACTACAATCAAACAGAACATTAGAAATCCTTTACGACCGCTATAAAGACAATCGGCTGGGTGCATACATTGGGGCGTCAAGGTCGCGCCGCTTCCGGCGCCTGCGCAAGTTCCGCTGTGAGGCAACCGCTCAGCCAGTCGGTTCGCTGCCCTGCTAATTGTCGATATTGCAGGCCTGCCGACAATTGTGCACTTTACTACTTGATAGCGAGCGCCAATCACGGCCACTGACAGCCACTGATGGCCTGATTTCATATGTGAGACCTATCTGCATATGTCTATCTTGTAATTATTGCAAATTATCAGTATTTATGATCATTATAATAATAATGAGGGTATCGTTTAATGCCCATGGAATTTCTTGCCCGTTCTTATCTACAGTTCTTTCACAGTTATTACGTCTTTTAACTGGGAATGTAGCACCATAATTATTATTGTTATATTTTTATTTTTTGTGTTTTGATAATTCGAAAGTAACTGGCCCACTGTAAAATCCTGGATTTATGTTTATCGTAGACAAAATCATTTTACTTTAACGTGAAAAGTCTAAGGTATTTCACAAACTATGTTTCTATACAAATAGCCTATTCTGTGTCCCATTGCCCAGCAGTGGGACACAGAATAGGCTATAAAAGAATTAAATGTTGTCCATGTCCAGTCTAACAAAGTCTCTTATCGTTCCAAAAACTAAGGCCGAGCCGAGAATTATTAGAATTACAAGGCTCGCAAGGCACATATATTAAAACAATATTAAAATGTAGTCGTTAAGGTCTAAATTCCTTTTCAACTCCATCCATCTCTTGTCCTTTAGATCCTCGCCAATGGAACGAGGCGGCAGTAGCAGCGTGGCTGCGGTGGGCTGCGCGGGAGTTCTCCCTGGAAGGAGTGGCCCTGCAGCAGTTCGCGCGCACCCAGGGCAAAGACATCTGCGCCATGGGCCGCGAGGAGTTCGTCGCACGCGCACCCGCCTTCATGGGCGACATACTTTGGGAACATCTCGAGATTCTGCAGAAAGGTAGGTATTGTATACCGCTACAGGCATGCTTTTATTTCGTCTTGAAAGTATTGAAATAGACTTTTGTTCTGTGACTTTTGAGGAATTGTGAAAGATTTTTCAAACACTTCTCATTTCAACAATTGATATAATGATTCCTAATATAAAAGACCCCTTTAATTACCTATTGCAGTTTGTACTGCCCTCTTCAGCACAACAGTTAGCATAATTTATTAGGGCTAAAGTGTCAATCAAGAATCCCTCCTAAATTCAAAATCCTTGATAAATAACCATATACACCATTATTTTCGAAATAACTTTATTCTTCACTTGTCACAATTACCCAACAAACTACTTTCCAAATGGCAGTTAGACTCAATGATCAGAATGTTCGACAGATGTAGAGAAGGAGCGCTCCCTGCTGGCCAACGTGCCTCCGAACATGTACGAGAGCAACGTCTGCCTCCCGGAGCTGCCCGAGTACATCCCGCCCCCAGCACATCACTACAACAACAACAACAATACTGGTAAGTGTAACTTAAGTACAACGTATTTTGTAAACACTGCTTGAAGGCCCATTCCGCTCGCTGTGAGTGTTGACGAATGCGGGAGAGCAGTAAGATCAAATGTATAGAAATATTTGAAACACGCCTCGACGCGTCGCCAGTGGCGAATTCGCGAACTACAAAGTAATTAATGTAAAATATTCCAGACGCTCAACCAACTAAGTCACCGCAGCCCTGCTCACAGTTGTATTTTTCTTTCTATAGAAAGAAAGCTTTACGTTTCGCGACGCAATCGTTAATACATAATATAACATACTTAAAACATAGCTTAAACTCGGACAATTCGAGTATCTTAGTCTAAACATGCAAAAGTACAGTACAAATTACGAATACGCAAAATTATGCAGCCACCTTGGTGAATATTTTTTTAATACATTTTTTTTAATGGCTAATTATAAAATATAGCCGTTTTTAAAAATACCGCTGTAAAGATAAAGCTGCATTCCAAAAACAATAGGATTTAATTTGCAATCCAGTGTAGTATGTAACTAGCGGAAAATATAAAGGTGAAAGGCGAATTATAAATGAAGCGTAGCAAAGGGTAGGTCCGGTCTACGAGAGGTCTACGCTTGCTACGCCAATTTCGTAGCAGCTACGAAAATTAAAACTATCGATTTCTTGTCTCATTAAAATTAAAATATCTATAACTTTTCTTTTGCCATTATTATTTATTATCTTCACGCCTATTTTTACCAAAGGGGCTAGACAGAAGCATAAAACGAGCGGAGTTTATTTTTTTAATCTGTATAAAAAAAACTGGCCTTGACACTTATCTGGGATCGTGTGGACAAGTAAGATCGCTGGATTTACAGAAAGTCTTATATTTTTCATTTGACTATTACTGTCAGCCTGCGTCATCCGATTGCTGGGCATGGGCCTCTTCCCTTAATAATAAAATATAGGTAAACAATATAATCTTTAGAAATATTCTTTAAGGTCTTGCTCTTATTTGCGACACATCACCATTGACCATATTATTGCATTTTTTCTCATCAATAACCCTTTTTTGGAAGTCGGGTAAAAATTATATCAGTACTGAACTACTGAAATTGAACAGTAATATTGACTCGTTTATTTCAACAGTAGAAACACAAACGGCTATCATGACAAGTACAGATAAGGGGTGGTGTTAACTGCGCTAAAGAGAGCTCATTACAACGAGCTGATAGCCCGGCAATTACACACGAGTAGGTGGGTTCGAGCCCCAGACAGCGTTTATTGGCGACGTCATACTTTTGTCACAAAACATATACTTACGTGCGTTTAAAAGGGCTTGGAAACTTTTTTAAATACCTACTTTAGGGCTCTGAGTATAGTATTACACATCTTCGAATGTGTACTAATTTATGAATACTTAACGCAACACCGTACCTCCTCATTTGACGCACTTTGCGTATTATTTGTGGTTATGTTTAATTGTACCATTTAAACATTAAACTTTTATTTGGAATAGAAAACCATTATTTGATATTGGACACACACAGAAATAATGTAAAACTAAAATGAAAAAACAATAATCATTAAAATACAATAAGACTAAGAATAACTGTATTTAGTTCTTTCTGGGTAAATGCTCTATCTTGGTCCAAACTTTACTTCTAGGCTAGATTGAGTTCAAGAATCAACACAGTATAAACAAAAAAAAGATTGGCACTTTGTATTTCTTAAAAAAAATTGAAAATCTTCTCTTCAGCTCACTTTTGCTGATACTTTCAACAAACTAATGTTTTAATACGCCCCTTCATTTTTGTAAGAGGATTTATTCAATGATTTCACACGAATTGTAGATAATAAACCGTAAAACCAGTGAAAATTACGATTAAATCTATTATTTAATTTGTTTTGACACGAGAAAGCTGTAAACTTCGTCTAACATTGTGAAAATTCGGCTCATTTCACATCGACCTGTTAATCAGCACATAAATCTGATCGCAGTCACATATATAACGTCGAATTATTTAACTGTTTTAGTACGGAATAGATGCTAGATTTATGGAAAAATAGACCTTATTGTGGGTTCTAGTAGTACATATCAAATATAATATTCAGTGATATAGAGATTTGCGTAGAAGTTGTAGCCACCAAAAAGTCTACATCCGCAATAAGGTCGTTTTGCCAAACGTCTCATTCAAGACGAATGATGTAACTTTACCAATCTTTAGGTACATGTCGGTAAATGATAATTAATCAAATTTTACAATCGGGGTGGCTGCGTAATCTCACGGATAAAAGCTCATTTCCATTAGATATAAAACGTTGTGTTTATTGCGTTGTAAATCATCGGCGCGGGATGTTTTGACTGTAGCCCGGAGCTCGGCTACTGAAATAATAAATTAACTAAGGAGACAAGATGTCCTCTGGCCGTCGTTAGCACGGGTGGTCTCGTCACCACCTCAAACATTTGGACAACTAATTTACACCACTAATTGATGTACGGCATATTTTATCGTGGTTTGGAATAGACGATGATGGATAAAGTCTATATTCAAATGCATTTTTGTTGAAAACTTTTTCGTATTTGAAAAATTTGTAGAGATCTATGAACTAATAAAATGAAGATAGGTTAGCTTTTTTTTACTGTATAAACCTTTTGTGTACATATTTAGGTCACCGTTATCATACAATATTATGCAAATAATACAAAAAAATAAGTAGTCGCTCAGTAAAGTCACAAGGCAGAAAAATGTGCAAAATCTCTTCCATCACAACTCCAGTGAACCCAATAACTTTTATTGCTGCGATCGCCAACCTTACCCCGATACCGTTGCTAGTTAACTCAATTATAAAAACACTATCGTTGATATAAAAAACTACGTTTTACAGTAACGTGTAAGTATCAGTACACATACGGTTTCCACTTGGCTGGGCGTATGGCGCAATGTTCCGACCTTGGCGCTGTTTTTCCGCTCTCTTTCAGCTGAACCGAGGTCTTACAACCCGTCTTGCACCTTGTACCACAATTCAAAACGTGACATCTTCATAAATACAGGGTGAATTTTTCAATTGAGTGTGGTTGGCTATATCCAAAACTATGAGGAATATCTGAAAGGAGTCTCGAGGGCGATTTCGACGAAAACTAAAACAGCATTAGTAGATTTTTGAAAAATCAATACTCTTGGCCAAGAATCAAACCAGTTAATTTTGCCGTATATCATTACTTCCCATAATTTGATCCGCATTAGCGACACAAAGGAATGGTGTAACAATAGGTGATGATGACTTTTTTCCAAAATCAGCGTGTTCGACTTCCTAGCTGAGAGTACTTATTGATTTTTAAAAGTCTAAGTCTAAATGATGCAGTTTTATTTTTCGTCAAAATCAGCCTCGCGACTCCTTTCAGTATTCTTCGATATTCTTCATAGTTTGGGATATACCCATCCACGCCCTCGCCCAGTTAAAAATTCATCCTGTATATTATTTTGATGATTCTATACAGTTTTCATGATGCAAGAATAAATTGTACCTAAACAGCCTCACCTAGAATTGTTTTTTGCAATGTCTGGCTAAGGTGGGACAATGAGACTGGTAAAGTGATTAAAAAACAAGGCCAGACAGGAATCCTACGTTAATTTAGTGTGTAATAAATCACGGCCCACCCTTTTAGCTAGATTACCTGATCATTAACATTGCGATGACGCTACTGAAACAATGTAGCGTTGCGTCTATTTCAAGACTAGTTTCGCAAATAACGTTTATAAATAAATTGCTTTAATATTCATAGCACTTCTCTAATCTTCAAATACTTAATTGACTTGAATTAGAATAGACATTATTTTACAATTTACAGACAAATAAACACAGCTAAAAGAGTTGAAGCAAATGAATTCGACCAGACAATCAATTAAAAATTAAAATCAAATAACACAAGTACATCTTAGAGTAGATTGTCCAATCGCCCCTACCACGAGTTGCGGCGCGTGCGCAGGTTACTTCGCGTCAGTCTTCAGTTGCTACGCTCTTACTCATCACTCGCATTATTCTTGCAACCCACCTGAAAGTTCACTATCGGAACCTTAGTTCACTTATCCCTTATTTTTTTACTTATTTTTTTATTAGTCCTTTTCTTCTTCATTAATATCCTTAGGGATAAGTGGAAGTGCTTCAAGTGTATGTGATACAGTATGGAGAGCTTGGACTCTGGTTAAGCTATGTTTTTACACCCCAGCTCCCGATCTAGGGACTCCACAGACCTGGACCCTGGCATGGTGTGGCGTGGTGAGTTTTAGCATTTGTGAACACCTGCACTTAGTCAGTATTCAGTTTTCTCTTGTTTTCTGGTCATCCACCAAGTTTGTGAGGAGCTTTAAGTTTTTTTTTAAGCTTATGATGAAGAATTAAAGTTTATTTTTTTAAGTGAATATTCAGAAATGAAATGTTTTGGAGTTTGTTGAATTATACTTGCATTGTCTATCAGATAATGTTAGAATTTTTTTATTATTTCTTGGTATATTCTAATCTAAGTCCAGTACTTAATTGAGTTCCGCTGTTGTTAAGGAGTCGATGCACACCTTCTATGAAAGTTATCAACTTATCAGTATAGGTAAGTACAGTGCATGAAGGCTGCATGGTGTGTCGTCACATATGCGCATGCGACGTCGGGCGAGTTTCGCGCATAGTCGCGCGTCCTCGCGTCAACTCGAGCGTGCCGAACTAATGCAAGTGGGCCGACGAAGCTGAAGGTTAACGCACAAAAACACATCGTATAAATTCAATATTTTGCAACTGCACTCGTATTAATAAACTGCTGGGTATATGGTTAATGTTGTGCTGGTGCAATTTCGTGGCATCCGCGCTGTCGCAAGGGCCAGCGATCGCTTGCCGCCGGCACATCCTCGCGTTGCGCACTCGCCGACTAATCGCCGGACGTGCGCCTCGGAACAACGTTGCAAAATCGCTTACACTCAAACAATATGTCTAATGTTCTGAAAAATTCACGGACACGCGCCGGTTTGTCGCCGCGAGCCGCGACAAGCGACGCGCTCGACTGAAACGAACTCCTCCGATGTGTACATACACTTATCCTTGTATCTATTACATACCGATAACTGTTGATTACACATGCGGTCGAACATAAATTATAAGTAAGTACAACAAACAGAAGTCAAAAAGCATGTCCTAAAATAATACGAGTACGGCATCATTTAACTGGTCGTATCAGCAATAAACCGCGGTGGGTACAGTCATCCTTATTAGCGTACATTTATGAGTTAGCAGAGCAATATATCGGGCGTAGTACGTGGCAGCCAATCATAATAATTTATTACTATAAAGTGATATGGGCAGTTAATGTGGCGACGACTACCGGCGGCGCGGTGTCCTCGCGAGCGTCTCGCACTGATTTATCAGCCGGCCAAGCCCCGCCCCGACCTGATAGCCTTACCCTACAACCATTCAGCTTTTTATTATACAAACATTAATTGATACAATATAAAAGCAAATATTCAATATTATAATGCAAACACAGATTTTAAGTTAATAGGCTCACTTAGTCGTAATTAAAATATAAATCCTGCTATTTACGACGCTTAATTACCATTTTCAACAAATAATAGGACGATCCTATTGAGTGAGCCGTGTTTGAGTTTTAAACATTTGTATTAGCTTAATAAAACTTGTAATAGTATAGGAATTTATTAGTGTGTAATGTGTCTAGTGGAGTACGAGTAATGGATACTGGGCAACTGAGTATCAAGCTTCGTTTTAAATGGCTGGTACGGGACATAATATATGTTTATACCTTTGTTTTATGGTAGGTTTTCTATCCACTATCATATTAAAACACATAATAATATCCTCTCTGCAGTGACATATTACAATTTTCATAAATCTTGGTTTTCATCATCATTCCCCTCCCCTCACCCCGATTCTTTTGGAGAAGGTACAGCTTGTCTTGTTCTTCCATACTCTTTTCTATTAGTCCTCATTTTTGATGAGTCGTCTTAGGGTCGACATCTGTACCTACTAGCCATACATCCACCAATTCGCAATAAACGCTTGTAATCTTCATTCATAATGCGCATAGCAAAAGAGTGGAACTCACTCTATCAGCGTCGTTGTTCCAGAACGCAAACAACCAAAGAGAATCCTGTTCAAAGTTAGAGTAAACAGGCTTCTGGGTAAGTTTGCTCCATCGTAGGCTTTGTCTCAGTCACCTTTGACCTGGACTAGAGTCAAGAGTAAACTCACCTCCAAAAACATCTTTCTCACAGTCCATTTACCTTATCTTTGGTCTTCCTCTACACTTTTAGCCATCCACATTCATAAACTGTCCTAACCACATTGCCCTCCGCATCATGTGCCCATAACATGACAACCCATTACCTACCACACAGTTTTTCATAGATCCTGTTATATTTCCCAAAAAAAAGCGGACACAATCAGGACATTAGAACCAGAAATCAATATCATTTACATTCACTTCATAAATGTCAATAGTTTTGAAGTGTCGACAAGAAAAATATTGAGCTTTCTAAGATATCAATAAAGAGATACGTGTCGTTTCGAGCCGCCACATCCGGCCGCCATTGTGTTTCAACTGGCGAACTTCCGGTGCAACCCGATACACACTCCTGCGCACGTGCGCAAGCTTTTCAAATTTCGAACTACGAAAATTTTCGTACAAAGGACGTTATTATAGAGGAATAAGGGATGTAATAAAAAGAGAAAAAAATGTAAGATAGTTAAACAGATCAAAAGTAATTGCGTGACATTCGAATTTTACCTTTTTTTTTAAATATTTTTTGTTCCAATCATTAATTATTTTTACATGATTTCACAATTTATATACAACAATTCAGTGATAGGTATGTATATTTCAAAAACGCTGTTAATATAGGATAAGGGCAGTCATTTGACTAATTAAATAATACTCGTACAACGTTGTTTGCATCTAAAACACTGCAATTACACCACAAGAATAGACTATTTGCAACTTTATTGATAATGGACATACTTGCACGAACGGTATTTACTAAAATGATACTTGGCCGACTCTAATAGACCGTAGAGAACATATTCATTGTATAACAATAAAAAAACATGTAATCCCACCTTAGTACCCATTCAAGTGCAGGCAGGTAAGAAGTTATTAAAAAAATCAGCCCTCAAGGGTTGGCACACGAAAAGAGCAAGGGTACTTCTTTGATGGGGTGCTTGCAAACGCTCCGCGACCCTGAGGGGCCCTTGTCCTCCAATAAGCCCTTAATAAGGGCCCTTGCCAAGTGCCCTTTCAATCAGGCCCTTTTTCTTCACCTAGCCCACGTGTCCTTGATTCAAAATCTAAATCTGATTTACTTGTCAATGTTATTGTACTCGCATTATATTATTTTATATAAAGGAGAAGGGTCAGTGCAGTCACAAAGGGTTTTTAATATTCAAAGGCTGCCCTTATCGCGTCCATTTTACTGCTATTTTAATATCGTCGAAACGCATTGATAAACATTCATGGCGTAGTTAAAGTTTCAGTTTTAATAAAACGCGTCGATCCTTAATAATAAAGCGTTTAATCTTAGGATAGTGAATAGAAATTTTGAAAACATTTCTTGTTTGGGTAGTATTGTATGTAGGTTTATTTAACTAGATTTTTTTATGTTCTGTTTTATACTCTTGATAACATTTGAATGCCTATAAACACACTGGAGTGTGGGTGTATTTAAATAAGTCGTGGAATTTTTCACACAACCGTAGGTACCTACTCAGATAACAATTTAACACACATTTTTTATATTTTTTTGATTACGAATTGTTCGGTGTACTTTCAAACTTATTGAAGTATTGAATGTTAAAGGTGGTGCAGGTTTTTTCGTGAAAATCGATACGTCTATATATTTGGCAATTCGCAGGTGTTTTTTTGGAGTTTCCCTTTGTATTGAACTCCTAATCGGCAAGTGTGGGAATAGCGGCAAGTAAAGGAGTTTCACGAATTGCGAATCCTTCATCGTTCCCATATTGTCGGTAGACAAGGTCCTATAGAAGTGTTGGGTTACTGCAGTTTGCGCGTCTCGAGGCGCCGACAAAGCCCGCCGGCGGCACCTTTGATGTGCCGAATTCAATTAATTGCCTTATTTGCGGCAGTGGTACGCTCATTGTAGGAATCCCCCGCAAAAACAAATATTTGCTGAGTCTTCATTATACGTTATTAGGTGGTGCGCATTTAAATCGTCTCCACGACTCGTTTAGTTTGCCTTGATTGCGCCTGAGAGCAGTAAATCACATAAATCACTCATTTTTCTCGACGCTTTTAATAGCACATAAATGCCTGTCGAACATATTAACGAAACTGACATGTCTGACGTTTAATTATTAAATTAAAACAAAAAGACTCGCTTGAATCGTCCACCAGAATAATAAAGGGCAAGGCACATTTTATACACTAATAGCACAGTCTATTATTTACTTCTGAAAAAAACCCTGAAAGTAGGGCATCATGTAAAAAAAGCCTGAGCTTTCTGCAGGAACACAATTAAAATTACATAGCATGCCCAACTTCTTCTCCACACAAAGCATGAACTGCGATAATGTGTTACGTGTCCCCGATACGTTATCAACATCAGCAGGGTTCCAGGGGGTGTGAGGAGGGTGCGGGGGACGGGCAGCGATGGTTGCCGGACGGCGTGGGCGCATGTCCTTCGCAATACTGCCCCTGAGTGAGATATGGCTGTCACAACACAAGCTCACGCGCCGCTCTTTCACTGCTTTTTGTACTTTTCAACCAGAGATAACATTTTTTTTTTATTTTGCCATGCTTATTTAGGCTTGACATGTCAGTTTATCAATTATTTGGTTTTTTTAATGATAGCTGTGTCATTTTTGAAACAACAAACATATTGTTTAATATTAATTTGTATTTGGTTATGGTTTGTTAATTCCACAGCTGCAACTGGATGTGGAAGTGCGTAGATTTGCTATTCCAAATATTATACATATTAAATGTGCGCAATTACAATTATTAACAACACATCAATACATGTGGACAGCTCGGCAGGTCCGAGGTCGCAGCTCAAACAAGAATATGTCACAATCATAATGTTCTCAGAAATCGTTCCAAATATAAACGTGGATAAATGTCGTATCACGCGCCATCGCGACACATGACGGAGGCCGAGAGAAATAAATTATTGGTACCGGAAGTGACGTCCCGGGCTTGCTCCAATTTAAAACACAACCCACGGAACATCTAACGTCGTCGCAGCTCAGCGTTGACAAAAACTACAACGATGCAAGCTCAAATAATAGCCGTCAAACACAATCTCGTTAAATTTGCTTTTTAATGTAATAGCCGCCATTTCAAATACAAAATAAAAACAAATTATACTTAATGAATGTCACAAAATAATATATCGCATCCTTAATTCACCGGAAATAAAAATTTTAAAACCTTAGACTTGGAATAATAGAGAACACAAATTGAATTTCAAATTAGAATTCAATCAGTTTGTATAATCGACAGGGCCGGATGCGCTGCTTTTTAATTAGTGCAAAGGTTAGTGGCGTTACCGAAAAAAAACCTTTTTATGTTGTCATTCGTCGGTAATGTAATTAAATGGCACCGTTAGTTGTAGAAGCTCATCTGTCTGTCTGACAGTTCTGGATGAAGTGCTCCCGTGCCACTGTACAGATTTATGGACTGTTTTCAGTTCAAGTTTTTATCTAAAAAAGATTGTTTATCTGGCACTTCCGTCGCCTGCCGCGGCCGATACGCTCGCTAACGCTTTATTGTTTACACTTAATGTAATTCAAAGCAGGGAATTCCTCGGTAAATTGTATTTTTAAATTTAAAGCGGCGATGAGAATAGGGAGTTTACTTTGTGAATATCGATTGCCGGCGCCGCCGCCAGCTTGTATCGATATCTGTACCTCTACCATGAGTTGTCATCAGAAACTTACTCGCTAGCGTTGAAATCGCTAGCGTACTAACTTGGATCAAATAGATTTGGATATTGTTGGCACCATGAGATTAATTGAATCTTACGCAGGCGATAATGTAAGCTCGATAGATGATGTCGTGTTGCTAACTTCACTACTTATGTTTTGTTTCTTTCTTTCTCACAAATAAGAGGAGAGAACGGCTTATAATACGTCACTGTCGACTATTGTTCGTTGACCTTGCCCTTGTATCACTGACACCATTGCTGACACTGCGTTGTGTGGCTTGAAAGTTTCTATTAATAGATTATTTGGATTATTAACTACAAAGTGCCTCACTGTTTCAATTATTGGTGGATTTCGTGAGAAGGAATGTTTCTAATTGGTATTAAATTATTTAAAAAACGTAAAGTTATAAAATTCCAAAATTGTTTCCTCTAAACGCAGGTAAATGTGTGAAAATATGAAAATGTGGAAGTGTACCTATTAAGTCAACCAAGTTCAAGTGTCTAAAGACGTGTGAATCGCAACAAATAAACAATAATGTGCACAAATCGTCCTACGCTTCTTTAAAGGGTCCGTAAATTTTAAGATATTTTTTTCACTTATATTTTAGCTTGAAATTCATGTTGTAGTTCCCAAATTAAGCGGCCACTAACATATTTCATGTTAAAAAGCTCTTGCATGCATTATTTTGACTTTATATACTGAAAAACGTTAATAATTTTAATGTGAATACATGTTTCACACGCCAAAATGCTAGTGAGCTACGTAACTACTATCGTAAGCGTATCGTTCGCTAGCGCCTGTAGTATTATTGACTCATGGTACCGTTTTGTATGGTGACAGCTGAAAAACGTTAGTGACTATCGTGTAGATTACGTTAAGTTTTTAACCCATCGTTATCTACAGTGCTCATGGTACGAATTTTAATTCTCACTGTGACCGCTAGGGGCGCTGTACAATATTTCATACAAATAAATTACGGAGACGCTAGCGAGTTTTGGCTGTGTAAACTCATGGTAGAGGTACTGTTTCGGTTTTTGCGATCGATATTGCGAGGATGCCATACGTAATTTTTTTCCTTTTTGCTGCCGACTATTTGAGAATACATTAGCATGTCCAGATACAATACAAAGGCAGCGATAACTACAGTCCAACAAGTTTATTGGCCGATACAGTTTGTCGAAATAAAAGTGTACATACAAAATAACGGTGTTAAATAGCAGTAACACATGCAGCCACTAATGTCTCATATTGTTTTTGCACACATCACCACAGTTCTCCGCTTTTCCATTTCCTGATGCACTGTGTTACATGATGGAGATTGTTCGTCGATCACAATATCTACCGTGTGTTTATTTCCTTTGCATTTATTCAAATATTGGAAACTCATTTCCCGCGCTATTTCCCGGTGGAAAGGCGCTCGCGGAGTGCGGCATCTCGCTAATTGCGTTGCGCGCTCGACAGCCTCATTCTCCCAGTTTCATGCAACCTAGATGTATCTGTTTGTAAGTAAGTTACTTCACAACGAGCCCCTAAATAAGTTAGAACACTCTCAGCTTTGATATGGGGTTCGCAATAAAAGTACTAGGCAGTTAGGTACGTGATTGTCAATTTTCAGGGCAGCATGTCAGCCTCTTTTCGGAAATCGTACGTCGTTAGTAGGTACCGTGCCTTCCTTCAGAGACAATCGAATGATACCAAAAGCCGTCAAGTCAAACTTTGACGCAATTAATGTCATGTTACTGTGTGGTCTCCTGTCAAATTAGGCAACAGCAGTTTATGGTCACTTTTCTCCCTTATCACGCACTAACCATTATATTTGTGGCTGTTAGTTATAGCATACTAACAAAAAATCGGCGTCGGATCTTCCGATGGCGTCGAAATCGCTTCCTCTGGCAGACAATAGCGTCCCGTATCCGGTAGCACACGTGCTCAGGTGCCTATTATGTACCGGAGCGATCCTCGCCCCTCAACTACCTTTTGTGACCCAACTTGTACCACCCCTGTAACTTGACCCAGATTTGGGCCAGCCCACCAGCTCGTGCCCTCCCATCGCATCGTATTCTATCATTTCCTATGTAAACGCATCTGTCTCGAGGATCTTGTAAAGTGAAACTTTTGTCAACATCCTGGACACTCTGCCTACACAAATATCAATATCAACTCATTTTTTGTATATTCTTTGACATAGCTATTTTATACGCAATACCATTGTTAGAAGTTAGGATGTAAGGGGGCAAACTTGAATATCATCTTTCCCATTACTTGCTATCAAAACGAGATTATAAAAGGCCATTAAAAAAGAAATAAATTAAAATTTAAAGTTCGAATTACATAAAGGTTACAACAATAGCAACACCAATTTACAATAGACACGAATGGAAGTATTTTAAATTTAAAATTCAAGTGTGTTGCGTCTCGCGTGCCAGTATCAAACAATGAGAATGAGAATCATAGTCAAGGCCGTACGTCATGGTCATTATTATAACGTAATTATGACACACGACGTTACCTTACAAACTGAATTTGCGAAACAATCCAACTGTTTTTTCTCAAGTTTAACGTGATCTTTACTCTTTTGTTTTGTTATAATACTCGTACGTCACTGCCGCGTCTTTTTCATCTTTGGAGCCTCAAATTATAGATACTTAATGCTCATTTCCTGGTATTCCGAGATATTAGAAAAAGAAAAGAAAAATTGAATGTAGACACCTCTATTTTCTATTTACAAACCCATAAGAAACTTCAATAACCAAATCAAGCCAGCAAACGTATTTAATACTGAGGTTAAATTATTAAATGTATTTTACATAATTAAAATCTAAACTATAAATAAAAACTGACTAGTAATACATAATATGTACAACAAATAAATGAAGAGAAGAATTCGTCCACATCGCTGTCAACGGGAAGGATACCCAGAACGCCGCTGTATGGAAATGCTGATTCGTTGGCCTAGAAATAGGCCAGCCCTCTGGTCACCTGAAGAATAGACTAATCGCCTGGCGATATCTTTAAAAACTTTGTGAGCGCTCGGACCCCATGGTTCTAAATTTTCAACCCCAAACAGCTCGAAGACGGAACCCATAGCTATGTACTAGCTAGAAAGATGGGATGGCGTAAGGGTGTCGACACGTGTAGCATCCCACACCAAAGGCCTACCCAGCTTCCATGGCAAAAGGTTAAATTATAACAAAATGCTTTAATTAGGCCTGCTTAGTTATTTCCATAAGTGACTGTACCTTACAGTCAATTAAAATTCACAAATAGTTTTAACATATTAGGTACATTTTCAGTGGCCTCTGAAAAAAAGACAACTAGATGCGTCACCACATCCATTATGCTTGTTCATTATCTGTCTAGTGTATCGCCCGGACAATTTAATCGTTTTGTTTTTATATCTTCGCGAGACAATGCTACTTCAGCCGCACTCAGAACAAGTATTTAAGTAAAGAGGAATATAATTTACAATGTATTGTTCGCACTAAAGTAAAAGCCATGTACCCACCGTTACTTCGTACCTAGGTACTGTTCTACCAGGCGATTCCTGTAACACTGTATTCCACAACTCCACGTGTTCAACAAACGGTACTCGACTTTACATTGTTTTCGTTCTACGTTCATGCAGCTCTAGATTTCATTATTCATTTTCCTTAAATGATAACCAACAGGAAAATAATGAAGTTATTTTATAATAATAAGAATAAAATATTTATTATTGAACGTTGGTTTGTTATATTTGCATGGCTAGACTAATTATAATGGATAGGTAGATTTCGCATATGCGCACATAATTGACCTCAGCTATTATTAGATTGTACGAAGGCTGATACAAAAGCTGATTGTGTATTGTGTCGGTATATATTTCGATAGAAGGTACCCGTGCTAATTTTCGTGATACTCATCAGGAGGGTTAGCAAAAAAAATCAACGGTCGCGCAACAGTTGGCGTTGTAGCAGGTGACGCGACAGGTCGGCTCGTGTTAGTTCGTAGCGCTTCGGGCGCGCTCGGCTACACTCGGCTACTCTCGGCCCGCATTTTCCACGGCCGCCCTCTCGATCCGCCCGAAAGCTCTCAGTCGGAGATTAGGCGCGACGCGACACGGTGCTACGAATGCCTCTCGCACACAAAAGCTCGGAGTCGTCACGAGTAACGCGATAATATTACGTCGGTCCCTTTTCATTCATAGTTACGTTATTTTAAAAAAGATTTTTTATTCTTGAAGTGATTCTTTAACATTAAAATAGTTATAATAGTGACTTTACACAACATTCAAACTTTTAATAAGAGCTGAATCTTTTTGAAAAAATAAAACAATTTTTATGCGACAAAAAAATATCGAAATAGTAAAATCAGTGTCGGGGTGTGATGTGTTGGTGAGCAGTGGAGTGCGCCGGGGCGGGTGCTCGGGCCGCCATGCTCGTGGTGGAGGCTCCGCGCGAAGCCGCCGTGCCCCCGTGCGCGGCGCCCCTCGACATCCCCATGTCCTCACTCACCAAGCTCAACTTCACAGACTACAGTGCTAAAGTGAAACCTTATGAGAATGAGACCAGAGACAATACGAGACTGAATTACGAACAGGCTTTAGCTAGTGTGGCCAGGCTGAGCTATGAACAATCAGTGCCCAATACTGGGAAACTACACTATGCTGAGCAGAATAGGCTCGCATATGATCCCTCGGTGGACTCCCTGTGTGGAGATCCTTCGTTCATTTTAAATACAGGTTCGTAAAATCGTCTTTTTTTTAACAAGTAAAAATATTCAGTAATTGTATTAAACAGATAGATTTGGGAAGAAAAAAGCAGAGCCAATGCCCAGCAATAAGACATGTTATAAGCCATAAAATAAATTAATATCTTCGGAGATTTTTCCCAAACCTAGTGCCTCTAATTATGTAAAATATTTAAATTAAATAAATTGTTAAAGCTACCGGCTTGCCAAGTTGGGGCCATTAGTATTAATTCTACCAATTAATATTACATGTTTGTTCTTTTTAGAAACAAAATTATTTTAAAACGTTTATCTTTATTGTTAGTGGTTTATTTTTAAGACTTAATTTTATTGGCTATTTAATTTATGTATCCTTTTATAATTAAATACCGATGAACTACACTCATTAAGTTTGCGGTCACGGTAATTATGAGAAACACAATAACATGTAAATAATAATACAATAACGCGAAACATTTATAGTAAGTACATAGTACAGTACATAGTTTTGCAATACCATTGTGGTAACTTATTGTGTACCAGTACATACTTTAAACTAAGTTTCTACTAATCTTTAAAAATATTTTTACATCGTCTCATATTTTGTGCTAATTCAGTAGAATTCGTATTTACTAAATTGTATATCATACAACACACGTATGCCAACGTATAATCAAAAAATGGAAGTAATTATTCGTCTATTATTTATTTGACATATCCGATCTATGTTTCCGATTTCATAAACACACACTTATCTTATTGAGGACGGGAAATGAGCTAACCAAACAAATGCTGACAAATCTCAATCTTTATAAAAGCGTAACGTTTATTTTAATCATAAACACATTTACGTTATAAATAAGCAAAGCTTCATTGAGAACTCTCAAGTTGGGAGCGGAAGCACTTTCGCCGCCGCCATGTTGGATCCGGCGGCGGGGTGCGCGGGCGCACCTCGCGCGCTTCCGCCGCGTGACGCGCATAAAAAGCTTTGCAGTATTGTCACATAGCTTACATTTGCATACATAGATTACGTGAAAGCATTGTTAACGCCCCGATCAACTGCTATACACAATGACTCTAGCCTGGCACGTACAATACAATTCATACTTAAACTTATTTTACTTTAAACTTTACTACTACATAATATCTTAAACTTTATGTAACGTTGTACACAAAGTTCAAATACAGGAAAATCCAGTTTACAATTACTTTTATTGATCTCATAAAATGAATCTACACGGAATCACACACCCATTAATGTTGGAAAACATTATAATTATAACAATAATTTATTGCTCTATCGTATATTTCACAGCCAAACTGAGCTTAATTTGCCACGAGTCAAATGTTAATTGAAAAACGGATAGTAGTTTTGTAAACCACAACACGTATGGGGTATGAATATTCATACAATAGCTTCAGATGTAATCGATGTTGAGGCGTGTCGGCTGTCATCCATGGCTCTCACAAATGGTGGTCGGTCATAAATGGTGACCATTCTAGAGGTAACGGTCCAGGTCACTCACCTTTCAGTAATCGCTTCCTTCCTTTTACAGGTCGTCGCAAATCTCATAGTTGACGTGATCGAAATCACGATTTGAACCTGCCGACGGACACTTTAATGCTTATTTATGATTCAATCTTGAAAACCAAAGATTTGAAAGGTCGTTGCCATCATAATTTTGATTCTGATTTGTATCAAAAATAGCTGCATTCTGCCATTAATGTCACGATATCATGACACATGATTAAAATTTAAGCATTTTTAATAAAGATAACCTTTGCAAAATCTCACGAAAGTCATTAATGCTAAATCCTTAAGCTTCAAAACCATTCGCATTAAGTAGCTCAGCTGTAGGGTTAAACAATGACTTCCGATGAAGTCATACAAAGTAAGAGAAGAATAATACATCAATTTTATTATAGGTAAACTAACATTGAACCAATAAAATATAGAGCCCGTACTGAAACATTAGCCTTTGTACTTTGATTAAATCGTACATATAATGAGTAGCCTTCGCTTAAGAGAAGACTTAAAACACTCTTATAACACAACATATTTTTTAACTTTTAAAGGCTATAACATCCTTACATTGACTGTGCAAGTAATCGGCCAATAGATACAAAGCTTACCTTTCGCCAAATCTTCTTAACCAGATCCGTCTCATTAAATAAACTAAATCTGTGATGGGAAATCCAGAATTAAAATTTAAAAAATCTGTCTTATGCTAACATTTCATTTCAATCCATCTTTCAACATTATCAGCTAGATTATGTCTTAATTAGTAACTAATTCACAGTGCAATCTACTTAGATGATATGGTGTTATCATGTGTTGTGTCCAAAGGCGACAAACAACTTGTCACGTTAGAAACACCTGTCTAACGCCCGCAGCTGTCTCCTGACCTAAGAAACATGTGCACGATACCAAAGTTTATCACTAACCTATACAAATACCTACAAACGGCGTTTATTCATTAGCAGATACAGAAAAAAACTACCCGATCGACTTCATTAGCTTTGCGGATCATATTTTTATATTAAACAACAACTTTTGAAATATAGATGGTTAATTATAATAGCCTTGATGGTGCGCAGAAACGACTTTGACCAATCAGATATGAGTTTTCTTTTATTTTTCTTTTTTAATCAGTTTGAAAAATTCATATCGTGTACCCTAACGAACTCTTTTGTCCTACAGATAATTTTATTCATTCCTAGTTTAATCCTCCATTTCGCGAACTGAATACTGCGTGCGATTAGAACAATGTGCATGACGGATGACGTCAGTTGCCGTCAGTGACGTCACGTAGCTCGGTTCATTCATAAATTAATATGGCTACTTCCGGCCGCCGCCCGCCGTAATCCACACCAAATTTTAAACGCTTTCAGTCTAATCGACACTTTCTAAGAAATTGGATTCAATGTGGCGTAGAATGAGCATTCACATGTTTCATATTTCTAACACCATGAAGTTTATTCTACGTCTTTAATAACTTGTAGCCAAAGTCTCGATACCAATACAGTTTATCAAGACTATTCATTCAATAACAGTTAAGGAAACTTCATACCATTGAAATCTCATTCAATACCAATACAAAATTCAGGGCAAGGGATGTTTGGCCATTAGCAAAACAAGGAAATCGGAATACGACATCACACGTATCCGCTTCCTTGTCTCATCTTTATACAAAAGCTGACGAGTTTACATCACATATTGTTCTATCTGTACTTCCCGATATTTTCTATCTCTGCTCACTTTTGAAAGTTGATTATTAACGTGATGATTCAATTGATTTGTCGATTTGATTGATTTCAATCAGAAATACAAGTTTCAATAATCCTCTAGGTCAGACTTTCCTAAAAGAAGTGACTGAAAAGTTTTCTTTGATCTATTTAATTTGTCACATGGATATCATCAACACATCAAACTATTTTCAGCACACAGGACGTTTCCCAAAATAGATTGGCAAATCTAGCAATCAAAATATCGCACGTATTTATTTCAAAGTTTAAGAGCTGAATGGGCGTGACGTCAGAGCAGGTCACGTCTCCATTGATGCGCCCGCGCCGCCACTTCCGTCGTCTGTACGACGACTAGCGCCGCTACATCCTGCCTGCAGTTTTATGTCTATCACACCACATTTATTTGCTTTAAATCTATTACTTTGGCTTTTTTGAGTGGTGTGTCATTGGTTTTATTTTGGTACAACGAAATACGGGCTATTTGTATTTAGTAGTTAAACGCTGGCACTGGGTCTTTATAGATCAATTTCATTACTTTCTTAGATTTATTCCATTAGTATGTACCTTATGTTTTCTATATTAACTCACATAATACCCATAAAAGCTAACAAATTGCAATGTTGCAATAAAGAGAAATATCCGAATAACTTTAAAAATGTAATTCGATATTTATTTCCTCCAAATGCCGGCTCAACTAAATCGGCTTTTAAATGTATAATATTAATACTGCGAGGCAGGTTTAATGGCTTCCCTTATGTCAGCTATGTTCTAAGTATGACGGCGAGTGTTTACGTGGTGCTACCCCCCCTCATGACTCGCGCACAGTTTTTGTAACGACTGGCGGCGCGTGCGCAGGTGGCCGCGCACCTGCCACGCATACCGACTACCGACAACCGTAGACAAGGCATAGTGCACGCGATTTGACATTTTTATATTAGCATTAGCAACTTTATTGCGAAATGGCATCTAGGTAAATTACTGCTTGAACCAATGTTCATCATGGACAAAGTTGCAGAACTGTCAACTGCAGTTTTTCGGGAATGGCTCTATTCCCGAAAAACTGCAGTTGACAGTTGTTGTCAGATAGTTGATAAGACGTAAACATTCAAAACATTGATAGAGATAAAGAAAGATCCTGCCCGATTAGGATTTACAGCATCCTCCTTACAGTAACTTGTTTAATATAATAACTAAACTCAATGGGAAAATTTTAGTCCTATGTATCCCGATATTCCCGATCCAGCTCCTTAAACGTATTTGCCAGCTCTCACATCAGAGTGAGTACTGAAAACTAGCGTGTCAGCTGTATCGCTTACTGACTCTACGTTTTATTAAGTCTAGACAATGTAATAGCCGAACGATTTGCCGAGCGGTGTGGAAGTTTTATTGAACCACTATCGAATTCCCAGGAATCGTTTACGAGTCTTTAAACACAATCGGCATGTGCACCCATTAGTCAATCAATTTATATTTTAACTCTACGACCATGGAATTCTAAAGAAGATTCATTCCCTTGATTGTTACGACCAAACTTTTATAATTGTGTCAAAATCATCGTCGCCATCTGCTGCGACAGATTATAAATTAAAAAAAAAAACATAATATTCCACCGGATATTATTGTAAGACCCAAATTATTTTTGTGACTAAAAAGTAAACTCGGATATTTTTTGTTTAAAATCGATGTATAAATAGTGAAGTAAAAAAGTATGTTTGTAATTATTATCGGCTCGCTACACGCTATTTTATTGGTAATAAATATCGGTGGATCTGGTGTTAGTTGATTTCGCGTCGGTCGCTCGCAGGAAAACCGATTGCGACTCTTTATTTTTAAACGCAAGTTGAGGTCATGTGCTGTTATACCGTCTCACGTCTGCGGGCTGTTATGTGTATCACGCTTAACATATAACGTTAATTTACGTTAACGTATATTGCAAGTGGTAACCCTGTTTTCCCCCCTTTTTGCATCACGGACATACCTAAATTTCCCTGCCTAAAGCTTTTCAAGGCATTTAAGAAATGAAACGAAGTTTTAGTATGGTACGAGTAATATTATTCCAAATAATAGATAATATTTAAATTCGCAGAATTTTAACTAAAGACAGATTTCATAGAACACTTATTAAACACAATGGACATGTAGTTCTCAACATCATTGAACACAAATCGCGACTTTAAAATATTTCACGCTTCCTGCCGAAAGATGTTCCAATTTTGAATTTGATTTAAACACCACTCGTTGACAACCATTTCCTCTTATCCGAGAATAATGTAGTTTCCCTCACTATTATTTTCAGTTCATAATTTTTCCCCGGCGTCCCACATTTGACAAATTATTGTCATTTTCTAATGTGCACCTACCTAAAAAGATTGTCTATTTCTGAAAACTTTAAAAATGTTTTAAAATCTGTTTGGTACTTTTTACAATCATCAACAATATAGATAAACAGAATATTGCGACACTGCACTTTGTTCATCTAAAATTCTAAACCATTGATCGCACCGTAGGATCGCACGTTGAAGACTCAAAGAATTTTTCGTTAATCTAATAATCTCAGCCAATACTAAAACGGACAACATTTCTCATCTCATATATTCAGCGTCAATAAAAAGTATTTTCAACAACTATATCGCAGTAAAATATAGAGCTCCTTAATTGTGACTATTTACATTTTTAATTAATTAATGAGGCCAAATTATTTATGTCAAAACATCGGGCGGCGGCGCGGCGGCGGCCTGTCGTCGGGTGCGGCAGTGTGGCCGTACCGCCTGTCACAGCGCTCACCTGCGCACCGCATTTGATTCTAATTTTAAAAATTCATATTTCGACTTCCGTTCCCAAATGGGAATTGGCGCGTTATGCGTCTCCACGTTATTATAAAATACGTTTGAAATTTCGAATGTAGATCACTTTGTGCTGGGCTTATGTAATCGACTAAAATTGAATTATTTAGTTGAATTTTATCGTTAACAGAGTTAAGCTCTTCGAATTCTGACTTTAATTTAAAGGATTTGTCTGTCTTTAATCAGAATGTTTCGGACATTCTAATAAGAATAAAGGGCTGTTATGAACTTTCGAAGTACTGCCACAAAAACTTCGTTATAGGTCGTCTGTCGGGACACCATATGGCAGCTTAGCGCGTGCTCACCAAGACAAAAAACAACGACTCAAAGTTTTCGCGGCTCGAATTTCGTCGCAGATAACAAGTAAAAAAGTGCGACAAGTCGTGTCGCAGCTGCCGCCAGGTCTAAGGTTACTGGGTATGCGTTTGAGTCTTAATAATCGCGAAAACTTAAGAATCCTTATTCTTTATTTTTTTTTCCTTAAACTGTCTCATTCAGTATCGAACTTCACATTTAAATAAATCGATATTATAGTTAAAATAAACTTGGCGTTGAGTAGCTAATCGGCTTATACTTATTTATTTAGCAGATAAGCTTTCGTAGTAAAATCTTACTACTATTTAATATATTAATGTGAAAGTTTGTGAGAATTGATGAATCTATGGATAAGTAGATGGATATTTGTTAATATTTCACTGGATTTGGATTAAATTTGGCACACAGATATTTTATAAGTAATCTGAATTAACACAAGATACTTTACGACTTACGTCCCGCAGTAGTGCGATCCTAGGGAGATACTACGAGTATTACATATGTTCTGACTTATATATCTTAGTTGCGTTTAAGTTTCGTTATACTTATTCCCATGGGAATTTAAAGTTCTTTCTTAAAATCGATTACCTAAGTAGAACATAAGTATTTGTGACTTTTAAATTTAAAGTTTCTTTTGAACATTATTTATCAACTTCCTGCTTGTATCCCAATTTCTTCATCCTCGACATCTCTTTTAACCGTGTCACTAGTTTTCTCTTCCGTCCAACGTTTCTTTGAATTGCATTTTTTTAACCATTACCTACTTAAAAAACTTTTTGTCAACCTGAAAAATCAGAGGTCATAACATCCTGCCCTTAGGTAACCCAATGAGTTTGAGGTTGACTGATAACATTTTCGTATTCCTTTCCGTATTATTTGTCATCATGATTTCTTTCCAGCCATCATCTTTCTACTTTCAATTGCCTGTCCGATTTCATATCATCCATCTACATAAATTGTTCAATTTTTTTTTAATGTAAGGCTTCAGAAAGTTTCTTCTTGAGTTTATTCTGATTACTTCTGTTCTGTGGTTTTATTCACATACTAGCTGTCCCCGTGGTTTTAGCTAGGCTTCTCTCCCCCTATTTTCTTTTTGAACTTTACCCACACTAACAATTTCTTCCTGTATCGTGGGTGAGTTTACAAACACAGAAACTCTCACATACACAAACACCGAGACCCGGAAAAACTACTTGCAGATCATACACATTTAATTTAATATAATGATATATTAGTCGTAGTCTGATGTTTTATAGCTTATATCCTTCCTCTATAGATGAACCATCCAACACAAAAAGATTTTCTTTTCAATTCAAACAAACCAACTCTTCATCTTTATAACATTAGAATAGATTTCGTGTCGTCCATAGCTCTCATCATCTGCCTAGCTTTTATATTGGGGTCGGCTTTCAGACTTAGTTTAGATGTAAACCAGTATTTTACATGGAGCGTCTGTCTATAAGACCTCTTAGACCTCCACAGTTAGTACTGGGTAATAATTCAGCTCTATTGTTTCGTATTCGTTTATGACCGTGGGTATTATTTTTGTACCTTCTTGTTTTATTTTCCTGTTAGATTCATATGTATTTTATTGGTAATAAGAACGCCATTTTCCCCAATCGTCTTATTATTATTGGTAGTTACTTTTTCAAAATGAACTCCATTATTTTCCTTTACTTATTTCAAACTTTCCATTTTTTATCTGTTGTCAAATATTATTGCATCATTCACCTACGTCACCTATCTTGGAGTAAAATTTATGATTATTTTTCACTTTTAATTAATATACATATGTATCGCCTTTATTGTTCGTATGTAGGTACTTTTCGTTAAGACCACCATTTTCCCCAATCGTCTTATTATTATTGGCACTTACTTTTTCAAACTGAACGCCATTATTTTCCTTTATTTCAAAACCTACCACTATTTCCCTGTTCTCAAATATTATTGCATCATTCTCCTACGTTACCTATCTTAGAGTAAAATTTATGTTTTTTTTTACTTTGAATTAATATACTTATGTATCGCCTCTAATGTTACTTTTATAAATAGCTTCGATATGCTAAACAGTTGGGTGAATATTTTTTCTAAGATATGTGAAAAATACCTTTTCAGATAAAGTAGGTCTCATTAAACATGCTATAATATCTCGACATAAAAGGTTGTTAAGTCCTGTGACCAACGAGCCGTAGGTACTTATTAGTCTTTGTATTGATTAAAACGTCGATATACGTATGTATCTACTAAAATATAAAGACTAGACACTAGACATCATATACCTAATTTACCGAGACGCAAAAAAATGTTTACAGATCGACATTTTTGCTCAGCGTCTTGTATAGATCTTACATTTTGTTTCTATTTGAATTAAATCAGTGTGTGGAGCCAATGGCGTGGTGAATCGGCGACCTTTCGACCCGAGCGTTGGCGAGCGGGGCGTGGCCGCGCCCGATTGGCTCGCCCCGCCCCGCTCCGCCGCACCCGCCCCTCTCCACGCCCCACTACTCGATCTCCAACTGAGATGCTGTGATGCTGTGACTGACGTACTTGTCTTACCATACATTTTTATAAACGAATTGACGAGCGATCTTGGACTTTTTTTTTCTTGAAAATAAATACGGATGCTGCAACGGACGGAAATTGATAATAAATATTAAATGAATCTGATAATGTTGAACAGGTGTCTAATTAAAGAATAATTATTATACAATAAATATTTAATTTTAACGACATTAATTTGTTAATAAAATTATTTTAGGTAGAGGAACTTGATTTTTAGACAGGTTCAATACTAGCAACATAAAAAGCTCTTTCAAACTTAATTAACTCCAAGCTTTATAAAAACTTCATTGTAAATGTAACAATGACAAAAGAATTAACGACGACAAACCTAACATCCAAAAAAACTTCTTATTTCACAAAAAAAAGATCAAAAATCCAACAAAACTCATCAGAGGTCACCGGGTCCCTCCCAACTTCCCAAGGGAGCTATTTCCCTCCTCAACAGAATTTATAGTTTGCATTCCTTTGCCTCACGCCGAGAAAACAACTGCTTCATTAAAATTCTTCTATTTGTCCAAAGTGACAATCGTGATTTGTTTACAGTCTGTCGAAGTTAATTTTACATCGAACTTGACATTTCTGTAAAAGTAATAATGATTCTTATTTTCTTAGCTGTAAGGTTTGATATAGGTTGCTGACATTGACAAGCTTGTCAAGATGTCAGTGAGTCTTTATGTGAAGACGATAAGGTTGTTTTTAGACTGCAGCTGCAAATATAACGACTTCTACACGACTTTCGTACTAATGCTTCATTTGTTTCCTTAAAAAACGTTTCTATTCTACTTTTAGTTGACACTTTGGCCTGTATAAAAATAATTTGTTTGTGTTTAAACTTATTTAGAGATTTAATTACCTATGTTAGGGGTCCTTTTTACTTTTCATCACACACTTTATATTACAAATACGAGTAGGTATTACTCATAGGTAACAATCTACAAAGTTGAATCATAACCCATTATGGCAAAAAATCGTTTGAATCCGTCAAATTGATAAAGATCAAAGTCGTTACCATAGATTTGTTTGCTAACGTGAATGTGGACCTAATTGTATTTGAATTTCTGTCAGAAAATAAGCTTATTGTGGGTCATAAATCAACTTTGTCGATTGTACTTAATTTTTTTTTCATTATAAAATCATCAAAATTTTAATATGAGTTCACCACCCCAGTGTGGAGCAGAACTGATCAACTGACGGGGCCCTTAGAGGGCCAACGCCTACCGGGGTCGCGGGACTGTCTCATCAGGTTACCGTGACCCTGGAACGTAAAGGGCTATTGAAGGATGATCGTAGATTTTAGTCAGTACATTATTCTGACAGGGGACTATCGGGGGTATGCCACCGCACCCTGGGTAGGAGAACTCATTTGATGGTTTACACACGATAAAAAAAGGGTGGAGCAGAAGAGACTCTTAGACTCGTACTGACTAAAATCCACGGTGTACCCACAATAGCCCTTTACGTCTTAGTGTCACGGTTACCTGATAATAGTCTCGCGACCCCGGTGCTATTTGTAGCGTACATTAAGTAGGTATCAAGTCGATAGCAAAAATAACCATCAAAGCCACACATTTTATACATAGACATACACAATCATAATTATTTATTTACGTAAGGAATTATTGAATGGACTGACATTTATATACATTTTCCTTGTATTTTTGCTGAAGTTTATTAATAGGAAAAACGATTTCCTGAATTCATAATGTTCCACCAGGCTAACACATATGTAGGTATATGAAATAAATGTATAGGCAAGTGCTGCTATAGACGCTTTTACCTGTGGACACCGCTAATTGTGGGGAAAACGACACTGAAAAAAAAGATGGCGATACGTCAAATCTGTCAACCATAGACAAATGCTTATGGCTGCGTTCAAATTAGAATTTTAGGGTTGCCCGTTTCCCCAGAATTAACTGTGTCCACAGGTGAAAGCGTCCATAGGTACAGCACTTGCCCCTAAACTTATGTACCTATGAAGGTAAACTTCATATATTTGTAGTATTTTAGATATCTTAATTCTATCTATACTTAACATTGTACTTAAAGCTCAAGAGTTTGTTTTTTGTTAACTAATCTGGGCAACAACTGGACCCAATTGAAAAAAAAAATGTTATATAACCCATTTATCGAAAAAGGCTATAAGCTATCTAACATCACGCCACGACAAATAAGAGTTAAGCAGCAACAAGAAATGGCAATACCACCTTCAAGATAGCCATGTAACACACCGTTCAGTATGCCCCCTAAATTCGGAATTCTACGAAGTCTACCAATGCGGATAACGTATGCAAAATAATAAGGAAACCGATTGTTTCTATGAGGAAAACTGTACCTCGACGGTCACTACGGCTTTACTTTTTCGATGACAAAATGTCATTGAAATCGTTTAAGTCTTTGGGGAGATGGCTTGTACGAACGTAGCCCCACACACACGATTCACAGCAATAAAGAATGCTTCAAATCAAAACCAAATCAGTAGCAATGGAACAGCTATTACAGCATCAATGATGCCACTTAATCTTCATGATAACAAGATCACATTGACGGTCAAACGACAGACAATAGGAGACTACTGACCCCGCAGTACGGCTCTATATACACACACACACACACACACCCTGCACAATGCACAAGAACACACTGATACAAGCACAGTAACGCACCCTATTGTCAAATTGTTGAATCACATCGATAAACTGCGTGTACGTCATTTTTATTTTTATTTTTGTCACTGGCAACCTGCCCTCGCTTGCAAGTGATTGAGAAAATGCGAATTATAGTTTTCATTCTTTTGAACTCTGTCCTGATAAGTCAATTACAAACACAGAAAAAAAAGAAAACGCCATTGTCGCCATTCTTTTTTATAGAAACTTATTGTTCTATAAAAACCTTTTAATCCTGGCCAGCATATCTACTTCTGGAATTCTAGTAGACTGTTTTTTACAAATTCACACAAACTTATTTCAACTCTGTAGCCAGAGGAGCGTAAATTAAGTTGTGAGTCGGGTCATTTCGTGATTTAGGACCACTCTTTTTGCGTCTCGAAAGACTTTCCTATGGAACCGACTGAAATTACGCTACTGTTGCTAAATGTTTTGCCTGATTGCGTTTAGAAATATATTAACTCACATAGGTACACAAGTTTCTATTTAAGTACTTACTTACTTTCAAAGTGGCCTTCTCAAAACCAATACTTTTAAGTACATCCCAATTTACAAATCCAATAAATCTCAGGTCGTTTGCAAATTAAATCAAACCTCAATTCGTTGCTCGGTGTTATATCGTGGCTACGTGGCGTGAGGGTGTTGGGTACCAGAGAGGGGAGGGGGGGTATGTGTGGGTCCGTCGGCGCACGCGCAGAACAAAGGGCGAGCCGTGAACCGCGACCGACGCGCTTCGGTACCCCGCGCCCGCCAACACGCCTCGATATGCATGCCGTACTGATTTTTTTTTAATAGAAATTTTGTCTGACTGAGATATTACAGTGAATGTACGTAAATGTAAATTCCAATATGTATGTATGTTGCAATTAGGAGTCATTGTTAGGGCACAAATTATGAGGCACTACAGCATTGGTGCAATGTAGAGCTGATTCTACTAGTTCACAGGTGTTACGAGATCAGGGGCCTTACTCTTGAAACCAATCCCAATCTCGATCGTATTCCAATTCGATTCAGTTTCAATTCCAATATTCAGAAAATTGGCACTCTTGAACGAAGTCGAGATTGAGATTTGAATCGACTGCATGTTTGACTACACCTACACTGATTGTCATGGGGTGGCCATACAAATGAAAACGTTAATTTCTAAATTTAAAAATATTTAATTACTCATTAAATCAATATAAATGTGTGCTGATATTTATTTTCGTTCGAGTAAAGTCGATTTCATTTAGTTCCAAAAAAATCCGCCCAAAACTGTTCCAATCGTGAGCTAGTGTAACATTCCAGAGTGCCAAATGACAAGATCTCGATCCCAATTTCCAATTTCAATTGAGATCGAGTGTCGAGAGTAAGGCTGCTGGTTACCTCAAAGTAAGGTACTCTTGTATATATTCTAATCCAGCTGATATTTGTTACAGGCGGCTACACAACTGGCGGTCCTCGCGAGACGAACGCCTACGGCTACTCAGAGGCGAGCGGCGGGTCTGCGCCGGCGCCGACAGCGGCCTCCCCTTTGGACGAGTACTACCCCCCAGAGTACCCGCCCGGTCCCCCTGCGCCGCCTGCGCAGCCCTACCTCGACGAGTATTACCACCACGCACATCACTCGCAACCCCTGCTGACACACGAACAAAAGTACCAGCCTCACGCCTACACCAAGCCTTATCCGAGAGGTGAGTCACCATGTTCTACTCTATTTTATACTATTCTATTCTTGCACAGCCTGATAGTTCCGATGATTCCCGATGGCCACCCCCAGCTTGTCCCCCGCTGGGGGACAGCGCAACTTTTTCTAAAAAATGTTCCCAATGTCCACCCCGGGGTGGACATTAGGAACTTTTTTTAGAAAAAGTTGCGCTGTCCCCCAGCGGGGGACAGTGATACGATTTTTTAAAAATATTTACGTTGTCCCCCACGGGTGGACAGCGCTACAATTTTAAAAATGAGAATTCTCAGTGTCCACCGCCGGAGATACTTTTTTTTATTTATTCCCTTTTAATTGTTTTTGTAAACTTTGAGTGAAGACTCGTTACAGATTAAAGACTTTAGAAGGAAGATGATGAGATTATTAAAATAATAATAAAAACAAATTATGTATTTTAAAATCAACGTTTATTTAAAAAAAAAATCTTCTAATTAACACCATAATTAAAAATTCAAAAGTAGGTTTATTTATTGTAATAATTTTGTTTTAAAATTTTCTTTTGAAATTGACTAGGATATGACATTTATTTCTAAAATTATATACACCTGAAAAGTATTTAATCATTTAAAATGTTCATACAAGGTAGAGTAACATTATACCAATTTTTCTAATCCAATTTTACGGGCTCGCTTTATTAAGTTTTCATCTAACAAACTTATAATAAAACGAGCCCAGAAGAATGCTAACTAAAACTTTACTAGTACACACGGCTAGTTCGTTTGTTTGTTTGTGTAGTAGTTAGTTTGTTTGGTTACACATCAACCTATACAATACCAGTTTGTCTTGATCTCGCTTTGTGAAATCTTTCCGCACACTCAACGGTCAGCTTATATTGGTTTTGCATAGTTTGATGTGTAGCCAAACAAACTAAGATATGTGTGTACAAACTAAGATATTGTTTTAAACAAAATGATCTAAGTATGTGAAATTGTTAAAATAGTATTTTTTCATAACTAAGCTTACATTTACAATCTTTATATTTCATTACTAGTTTTTTTTTCAGTCAAAGTATTAAAATAGTTAAAAGGGCCCGCTACCGGGAATAAATAAAAAAAAGTATCTCCGTCCACTCGCGGTGGACACTGAGAATTCTCATTTTTAAAATTGTAGCGCTGTCCACCCGTGGGGGACAACGAAAGTATTTTTAAAAAATCGTATCACTGTCCCCCGCTGGGGGACAGTGCAACTTTTTCTAAAAAAAGTTCCTAATGTCCACCCCGGGGTGGACATTGGGAACATTTTTTAGAAAAAGTTGCGCTGTCCCCCAGCGGGGGACAAGCTGGGGGTGGCCATCGGGAATCATCGGATAGTTCTTCGAATCCTGACAAAAGCTTCGATGCAATCAATAGCACGATTTGAAATAGATAAGCGTGAAAGTCATGCGCTCGATTCTCTATGTTCCTATTATGTTTTTAATTAATGCATCTATTTCTCAAAGTATTTGTCAGTTTCAAAGTTTTAGATTGATCTACAATTTTGCAATCGATATAATCTCTAGTAACAATACACATCATGATTCCAATTTTCGTCAAAAGCCAAGAGTTTTTAAGGGGGCATCCAAAGCAGTTGTCAAAAGAGCCAAATTATTCAAATTTCCAGATTGCCTGTACTTAAAAGAACCTATCGTAAAAGAAAATAGTGAACACAGATAAAATCACGCAATCGTATCTATTATGTAATTAAAAACAAACACGTACGGCCATTCTCTCATTAGGAGAGATGTTAAGACAAGTGACTTGGTCACTTTAATTGATGTGGTATACAGTTTCAACAGTCGTTAACTGAATCTTTCATGTGGTTATTATTTAGTGGTGATCATGTTACTCTCGTATTTTTACTTGTCATCGTCACTGGAGTGCACTAATTGGTGTTAGTCAAACGATTCGATTTTATTTCTGGTTTTATCGAATAATTACGAAAGATACACGTACAATCAATACTGCTAGAGTTAACTCTTTTGACTACAAAACTTGACAAACTTCTTCCTCTGTGACGAGAAACCGTCAAGGGTGATAAATTCATGGCCCATGTTCGATCAGCTCTTTTAGGTGCGCGAAAAACACGACTAACAATCACGAGTGAATAATCCTGTATGTCCTGCAGTCCTTTATTCTTACAGTCCACCTGTTGGTGTACGTTAGTTCAAATGTTTCATAACAACCTTACCTGCAGCCTTGCCAGCTTAACAACAGGAACTAAGTACTCGTAGTATGGCACACTATTGAAAATCATTAAATAGTAGAGGTCTATTTTAACAAAAAAAATCCTTTCTTGTTGTCTAGGCGGCGGTGGCCGGTACGGCGGCGAAGCATACGGCGAGAGCTACGTGCAGGAGTACGGCGGCGCATGCACCGAGTGGAACGAATGGCCTACTGACCAGCATGCGCTGATCCCTCAGGACAAACTCGCATACCCCGCCACGGGACCCTGCTTCACCGGTACGTGGAAAACTTTTATTTGCTATACTGTGGTTAAATAATTACGGCTGCACGGGTAGATTTACAAGGATAAGAGCAGCTCTTAATAAATTTGGTTTGTGGATGGGTGATCAACAATGACATACATACTCAATTTTCTTTGTGGCTCGGAAAGCACGCAAATGCAAGTGGCAATGGCAATGGCAATGGCATCTTAGGCAGTTTGACTAGATTGTGGAAGCCAGAGTCATCATCATCATCATCATCAGCCTATAATGTTCCCACTGCTGGGACACAGGCCTCCTCTCTGTGAGAGGGAGTGGGCCATAATCCACCACGCGGGCCCAGTGCGGATTGGTGGATGTCACATGGCTTCGAATTTTTGGTTCTAGGACATGCCGGTTTCCTCACGATGTTTTCCTTCACCGTTTTGAGAGCAGTGGTGATGAAATAAATTACACAAAGTAATGCGCCAGGCGGGGTTCGAACCCACGACCTACAACTCGTAAGTCGGGACCGATACCACTGGGCCACCACTGCTCAGTCGGGACCGATACCACTGGGCCACCACTGCTCTGGGCACTGGAAGCCAGAGTGAGTCCATTAAATACGAGTACTTACCATTTAGATTAGATTGGCAGCCGAAAAGGCTGAATCTCTTTTGTCTTCCGTCTTCCAATTCTAAACAAGAAAATTATTTTGTATTTATCTCATCATAATATGCCAGTTAGTTATACGTAGATGCGACGACTAAAGTCGTATTAAATGGAAGATGTTAAGCAGTTGATGGAAGCATTAACCTTGACCATTTTAATGATGACCGTGAACTTTTCTTAGTGGGGTCAAGAATTTGCAAAAGTCAGCCAGCTTTTCAAACTCCCTACTGCTGAAATTTACCAACCAGTACTTGACCGTGGTGGACTATGACCCACTCCCTCTCACGGAGTAATTAAATCTTCATACTTCATATTTCTCCGTAAATTCCTGCAGTCCAGAGATGGGCATAGTCCCTATTAGTCGTATATCGTAAAGCAACTGTGTGGCACGCTTGCAGGTTCAGGGCCCATCCAACTGTGGCAGTTCTTGCTGGAGCTGCTGACCGACAAGAGTTGCCAGGGATTTATATCGTGGACTGGTGACGGATGGGAGTTCAAGCTCACTGACCCTGATGAGGTGAGTTATCTTAATAAATTCTACATGAGCTTTTCCCTGTGGTTTCAACACCGGTCGTAGCATAGTGTTTTATAGCCATTAGCCATTTCCTTGATAAATGGACCATCCAACATAATTATATTTTTTCAACTTGAACCAGTAGGCCCTTATATCAGCGCGTTCAATCAAACAAAATCTTTCAGCTTTATAAGAAGGGTTTGACTTAAGAAGAAACTACAGAATGCGTTCTTTACGTAATTCTCATTTTAAGGCGAATTTGTTGGGTCCGCGCATAACGAGGCCCTGCGTATTGAATTCTATTATTTTTTTTTTCATTATTTGTGTTTATTAGATTTTTATCAAAATTCCTAGCAAGCTTTCATATAAAGAGGGTTACCTCAATACGTAGTACTATTAAGTATTCTGCGCCTCAATAGAATTTCCTACGGGCCCCGCACATGCTTAATTCGGCACTACCCTCTTCGTCTCATGTCCACCAAAGACAAAACCTAACATTTTGCCTCATTCCAGGTGGCTCGGCGCTGGGGCATTCGCAAAAACAAGCCGAAGATGAACTACGAGAAGCTATCCCGCGGTCTTCGCTACTACTACGACAAGAACATCATCCACAAGACGGCTGGCAAGCGCTACGTCTACCGCTTCGTCTGCGACCTGCAGAGCTTGTTAGGGTAAATTGCACTTATACACGAATTGCCAGAGACTAGAATGGAAGATCTGGTGGCCTACCATGAACTCTTAAAGCGATCCAGTTTAGGCTGTGGGAAAGAGATGGCGCTAGACGACTTGTATTGCTCTGTCTCTTTCCCACAGCCCGAACTGGATCTGGTAAGGCCTCTGATGTATGATGTGTAAGATGAATGAATGAAACAGAAATATTGCACATAGGTTGAGGGATGCATTGATTCATGCATGATATGTACAGTTTAATGGGGCCAAATGTTTTAGTAAAATAGTAAATCCTACTGGCAAAGAACAGTTTTTAGGTATATGGTGACCACAGCCTTAAGCATTTCAGGCCTGTCTGCCATGACATAGAAAATCAGAAAAAAAAGGTGGAAAAAGCAAACCAAAGTAACGAAGTTATAATAACTGTACTGATTAGAATAATATAGCGATTCTGGTATCTGTCAGTATAAGTAGCTTTATTAATTTTGGTGTAATTGATATTAAATAAAAGAAACAAGTGATGAATGAAATATCTAACGAAACCCCCTTTTGTTACAGTATATCACCTGAACAACTGCACGCAATGTATGAACCCAAGATGGAGAAGAAAGACGAGGACTGAGCGAGCGCTGCGCACGCGCCGCCCCTCCACAGCGCTCCCCTTCGAACACCTCCAACCCAACGTACTATTAGCTACACAACTCTAGCATCCTACAGACTGTCACCTGCCGTACGACAAACATCGTACAAAATGTCTCAAAGATCTGGTATCTCACCACCCCAGACCTACCGCGTGTTTTCAAAAGCTAATTGCTAACACCGCAGGCCCAGTGCCTATAACAATCATTAAGATTTTGTATTCATTTTTGAACTTCATAATATTAAAATGGATTTGATCTCATAGCAGCCACCAGTGGAATTAATATTAACCAACTAATGAAGGCTTACACCGAAAGGTTCTATGTTATTGTTCACCTTATATTTTACATTCATACACTATGTACCCATGTAACCAATGGTGCCTTATTGAAAACTTGTTACTTCATTTTGGGTTTGCAAGTATTCGTTTTGATTGTATCGGACGCACGTAGCACGCTGTATGTACTCAGTGAAGTATTACGGAGCACCCTCTATATAATTGTCTACTATTTCGAGTCAATGTGATAGGTACGCGTCCACAAAATCTGCGAGAATCAATTAATTTAAATTCCTGCAACACAAAGGAACAGAATTCAGCGAGATAATCAAAACTTAGTGCTAAAATAGTAAAATTTTACTATAACTTTAATGATAACTGTAAATATAAGTTAATTTTGTTACTTTATAAAATAATTAGGTATTATATTATAGTAGTTGTTAAGTGTTGTATGTTTAATTCGCAAATTGTTGCAATATGCGATTAAAATAATGAGTAGTCAGAATGAGGACGGACATAAAACGATTTTTGTATTCAGAGATTTTAGTCCAAAGATTATTAAATCAAAATTCCCACCTATTGGTATGGATATGACAAAATTACCAAAGGGACTTCTCATGTGTCTGGTTTGAAGTGAGTATGATATTTTAACTTTTTTATCGACCAGTGTTTCCCAAAATTAATATCTTACAATTCATGCAATAAACTACTTATACATGAAACTCCTATGTACGTAAATATACTTGAGTATCCAATACATATTATGTGAACGCTGCAACACCGGGTGACGTCACTTGTCGCTGATCTCGTGGTAAGGGATTGTAATGTCTTACTAGTTATGAAATTAAATTAGTTGTATTATTTTAAATTTTTATAGCTCCTAGCGTACACCGAAGATATGTCGATAAGTTTTATTTTGTAAAATATCTCTCCTCCATCAATATGATACTTGATTTTCGTTTCGTGCAATGCGGTTGGTAGGTTAGAATTTGTCAATCTTTTTATCTTGATATTTTCACACGGTGCTGTTCGCTCGATTTTTAAATAATAACAGAATATTATAAAACGATGTCTTCCCCGTATTAACAATTTGATAGGTCTAACTCCGATTGACATAGGTACTCTTTTACTGTTTACGATACTTTCACCTAATTAATAAAGTCCACAGTCGAATGTATTGTATTTTGCTCCTGTTTTATGTGCTAATAGATATTTCTACACGTTTACTTGTAAGCGAAGCCATTGTAAGTGAGACCTATAGTAGTTACGGCCAAATTTTGAATGTATAAGTGTCGTTGTATGTATTGATGGAAGATATAAAATTAAATATATATATATTTACGAAATTATAAATATGTTTTTCTTTTCACACAACTTTGTTCCCCCATGGACTTTGTTTCCCCATCAGTCACCATACATATCAAAAAGAAAGATAGAATAAGGAACAAATCAAATAATTATCCTGATTAAGGACCAGTTGTACTGATTGGCGCCCATTACACGGTCAATCTAGATTGCAATCTGAGATCTCGGATCGAGATCACGGATCACTGGATCGCGTCACAACATTACACGTTCAATCCTGATTTCTTCAGTCCATGTATCGTAACCGCCACGTTAACACCTGTTGCCATGGATATAAATAAAGTTAAAGCGGTAGTTGAGGCGGTAGTGTCCCTTGTTTTGGCCTTAACGTTGAAGAAAAGGATTGGAAAAAGGCGCTGGGTTAAACACTGGTTACTCAAAAGAGAAATGTACACTCAGTTAAATGTACTAAATAAAATCCAACTAACTGCTGAAGTTGACGATTATTAAAAAATACTTCAGGCTGGGGGAAAATGTTTCGATCGTCCATTTTCAAAGAGCGAACAGCTTGTACTGACGCGATCTTGCGCTTACACGTTCAATCTTGATCGCGATCAGGGGATCGCAATCTGGATTTCAAAATATCTAGTCTAACTCGTACATTATCAATCTGGATCGTGATCATTGATTTTGATCGCGGATTGCGATCTAGATTGACCGTGTAATGGGCGCCGCAACTAAACTATGATCTTGTTAAAAAGCTTCCACTTACCAGTACCTGTGCCACTTCTTTATGGTTGCCATGGTTAAGGAAGTGGTCCCACACCAGGGGCAATTTCGCGAGCTAAGTGCTCGCGAAATCGTCTCTGGTGTGGGATATTGACTCGGATTCAGCGATCATTGTGCCGACCGATAGTAGTGCCAGACAATGGCTTAACATCAAAATCGTCTACCAACACCTAAAGCGTCTCTCGCAGACAGCTGGATTGATTCAGAAAGCGAAAGTGAATGTTCCTCACTCTGAGTGGAACGAAAGGGTTTGGCCCTCTATGGCCTCATAGGGGCACCCCCGTCAGATTGCTGACAGCTCTTCGAGGCGTGAGTGGAATAGGACGCGCCGTCGTTGCGTCGTCGACCCAACCATGTTCCATGCTCCCGCGCCTACGGTTTCCGGGAAACACCTCGGGACATCCGATCCGATTATCCGATACCGGTGGCTGTCCTCTCCCTTACGCATTTTGTCACCTCCTTCGCTATCATAACTGCTTCTTAGAAGGACTGGTGCTTCCCTTTCCCCCTCGCCCCCCAGCATAGCCTCAACCAATTCTGGAGCGACGCCACTGCTCCCTATCGCCTCCGTGAGGCTCTCTGGAGTTCTGAGATGTAAAATGGATCCTATTTCTGACACTAGTAGGCTACTATTTTTTTAGTCCCTACTAACTACTTCGCACATAGTGTTTATAGGTGTGGTCATGTTGAGAAGAATAGTGAAACAACGAGAATTATGAATAACTAAAAACCAGAAAAGATCATTAAAATCATCGAATGGGTCCTCCCGGCCTGAATAGAGAGGAAGAGACTGTCTTACTTACTATAAAACTCACAGGGAGTTTCTTGACCTTTCTGTTTAGAGGCCGTGCCATGCGACAATGGCGCAACCTTAGATTTTAGAACGATATTTTATTAAAATATTCTTCTGTAAGTTCAGAAAAAGCTCCAAAATAAGTCTGTAACAGAGACTTTTTTCTAGTCGCTTCGGTAGTTAGTCGCCATCAAACGATTCTTATCCTGTTACCAGGAGGTGACCCAGCGGGCGAAGACATTTTTTAATGGGGAAGGCAAGTGTCAAAGTGAAAATGACAGTTTGGTCCCCAAAGAACTGTAAAATCAAAGGAATTTTCAGAAAAAAAAAACATTTATTGATGTAAAATGACTAGATGTTGTGTAATAAGCTGTAAAAATGATGGAATACACTTTTCAAAATAATATCTACTTTTCTTTTGGAGGTTATGTACCAGTATTGCATCGCTCGAAAATCGAAGAATTATCACCTGGAACGAGTTTTGTAATAGTTGTGGTGTTAAGAAATTAAATATATTGTGATATTTCTCGAATCTAAATAGAAAAAAAGGTTAAAATTACTGACTTAAAACATTATGATATTTTATCAAAATAGAAAGTCAAAAGCAGCATTATATTCTTGATAAAGGAGAGGACAGGTAAAACATACCTAAACTCAAAAATTGAAACCTCAACTACAAGTAATTGTGGATTTATTACGGTAAAATCAAATGTATAACCACTCAATTAAATCACTTTTTTTCTCTTGTAGATGCGCCGCGGCGTCTTAATTCTTCTTTTAGTATATAGTACTTGCATGGACGAATAATTTTCCATATTTGTTTTGTATTTATACTCAATTTTTATAACAAATAATCTTGTTTGTTTTTTTGTACAAGGTAGACGTGGGGACCAACTATCGCAGCGCCATCTACGATTAGCTTTGAGTTGCCATCCCCATTACAGCATTTTCATTTTTTTTTCTTTTTAATAATCGACTAAAAACGTCACTAGCAACAAACTGTCAAATACGGCTGTCAATTTCGTTTTGTTTGACATTTGAGCATCTGTCAATCATTCTGTCAATGAAGTTAGCAAAAGTTAGGTTATATTTATTGAGGTTATTTCTATTATTTTTAAATTTTTAAATAATAAAGCATAACAATGCGACTTTCGCAGGTGTTGAACCGACAACACATTGGTTTTATGTTCAAGAAGCATTGGTTGGTTCAAGGAAAACGCGTACCTATCGATACTGGCCTGGAGGAACATCTCAAAGCTAAAGGCATCAAAGTTGAAGATGCTCTCGAATTTGTTAAAGAGCCTGAGATACGCGAACGGTAACATGCTTTCTATACTATAATCCTTTTTATTTAATACTCACCGTTCATTTAAACTCTCCGCAGCTTGGCAAATTTACTTAGAAACTTTATATGGTTACAGAATTGATATAATTGGACCTTATGAACGTCCTATTCCATTGGACCAAAACCACCCTGACTACAAACAACAGCCGTGCTACACTTTAAAAAGTACAAATGTACTCCTAGAGGGATTGGCTCAAGCCCAGGTGCTAACCAAGACAATAGTAGCTGAGAATAAACTTCCACCTGGCATTGAGGAGCTAGCAGAAATTCCTGCGCCATCAGCCATTCATGAAAATATTAAAAAGGCTATTTTATCTGCTAATGTATTTGATTGTGAACAAAAAAAGTTGCCTAAGATTAAGGATCCAGAAAGACCAGCTTTTAACTTTCCTAGGATATTGGGAATCACAGATAGAAGAAGAAAGTGAGTATGCACATCTGTAATAATGATATAGCAGACTTATACATATCCGAGTTCTTTTTCACTATTATTTCTGTAATAATCTATCCTATTGTATAGTTTATAGGGCTGATATCTATACTGTTACTCACACTCACATCCCACAGCCCAGAAATTATCAATCATAAGCTTTTATTTTATTTCAGTCAAATTCTAACAAATAAGTTGCTACAGCTTGTGGAAAAGAGCAGTGACAGTGAAGCTACTCTGTCTAAGTACGTCCTAAATGATGTTGAAAGCCATAGTGTATTTGAAAAGGAAGATGATTTAATAAAATTCCAAGACATTTCTCATATTCTGGTGACCAGCAACAAACCTGTGAAGCATGATGTAGAGAAAGATGTTCCTTTTACTGAGATACCAGATCTGTATCCTGTAAAACACACTGTAACATTGCCACCAGAGCATTTCTATGAAACGACTAGCAAGTACCGTAAGTACTTACCATAATCTATATCCTCAACTAAAAAATCTTTGAACTGTATGAATTTGTGTTACATATTTGATAGAAATAAGCTAGCTACAGCTTGGCCAGAACGGATTGAAACGGAACTAAAATTTTTATTTCTGACAGCGTTTTAAAATCTTTGATATTTGATGTAAACAAAGACCGCAGGTTTGTTAGATTTATTATTGTGCCATAAAACTAACGTAATAAGTGAAAAAAATGAAATAAAATCATTCAAAGTGCTGGTAGCGCGAAGACAGTGGCGACTTCCGGTTTTCTACATTTTTATGTCGAGCTGTAATTTAGCTTTTTTCTTCCTTTGTGAGTATTACAAATTGCCTGAAGCCAGTTATATTGTCTATTCATGGAGAAGAGAGAGAAAAGCCTGCCTCCCATAGGTATTCTATTTGTCACAAAGCAACCAAAATTAATTATTTTAAAAGTGGAACCATATCTTTTAAACCAACTTCTAAGGACATTGTTCTCAATTCAGATGTTTGTTTCTTTTTTAACTATGAATTTATCAAGCACCTTGCGTTATAGCTATCCGTCCAAGTGTCAGCATGAGACATCCTCACACAACCTGGCTGCACTACAACCAGACTGAAGTGAACAACATCTATGAGACACCAGTCACTGAGCAGCAAATCCTCGGGAGGTCACTGACACATGCCTTCACTGTGGCCAGTGCCTACGCCAAGCAGTTGCATGGGGTATGTAACATTTTGCTGATAAACCATAAAATGAGCGAATATGGAACAAACTGTGAAAGGCACTGAATAAATATGATATGTTGCCATAATCGTCTCTTCAAAACAGAGTACTACAAAGTTTTTCCCAATTTACCCATTCAAGGGATGCATCTGTATGCACCCTATTTTACTCTATACTGATTTTACTTCCTATTACTTACGAAACTACATTTTCATAGAAATAAATAAGCACAAAAATTATGCAGGTCAATAGCAATGAATTCTGCGAGAATGGAAATCACTGTCAGCAACATGCTTGGATCAATGATCCAGGGTAGTAGGTAATGACCTACACTGGCCTGTAATGAAGCCAATGTATAAAATGGACAGAAGATGAATAACACATAATTTAATCATCCTTTTCTCCAAATATTTAATTTTTACAAGTTACTAATAAATATATTGTATGTTTATCTCACAGGAGGATGTAAAGGACCTACCAGAGCCAATATACATAAATTGTATACAAACAGATGGTCAAAAATATCATTTTGGTGTGTTGGAACTGAATACACTTAATGTGGATGGTACTGAAGGTACCAAGAATGTCTGGTACTGCAAGAACAACTTACAGCTGTACGGCTCGAGTCGCTACTTCAGTGGCATGCCTGTCTTAGAAAACTATAATAACAAAGTATATGGATACATAAATGCTTTATATAACTGTTAAGCCATCAAGTTATCTATTAGTGTAGTATAATTATATTATTGATATTGTAAAAAAATGATTTTTATTTCATCACAACACTCTCACAGTTTTTATTCAAACTTCAATCATATTATTCAAAGTCTCTGTTATACTTTACTTCTAATATAAAACAACAAAACTATGGAGTACGCGATAAGAAAGCAAAGTATGATTGTAATGTATTCATGTGAATATCTCATTATATTTACAAGAACATAAATACATTTATTTCAGATTAGAATAGATAATGCTTACACATACCGAAACACTTTGTACATTAAATAATAGTACATAAGGAAATCGAAACAAAAAATATTCAAACAAGCTCATTTATCCATCGCGAATTTTTGCAATCGACGTCTTCTTAGCTCGTCGGCCGCGTCCACTTCAGTCTTGTCTCTGAAATGGAAAGTTCTGACGTTAACTTAAGGTTTATTTTGCTTCACTAGACAAAATAATCACGATAACTGTTGTTGTAGACCTACTTAAATGTCCATTCTCATACATCCAAATGATGATTCAGCAAAACGTTAGGGACGTTAGCACAGTAACTATAAGTTTCATCTGTTTCAGGAAACATTAAAGGACAACATAATTTGAAAATCTATTCATTGCTGTACTTTCTTTTCTCTTAGTCCATCCTGTCCCACTATTGGGCAAAAAGGCCTCCCCCAATTTCTTCTATGAACTATTTTCCCGGCCCACTTCAAACCAGCTACCTTTTTCTGGGCGACTTCGTCGGCGCCGTCCATCTCTCGACACCCATTGTGTGGAGACTTTCCCAAGGGTCCTATTATATAGAGCTGATGTGACCCATCTAATACCATTTCAGAAATCTTTCTTGCCAACATCCCTTCAGAAATCATTTAAACATCGTGAAATAAAACTTCATTTTTAGACTATCCTGCCACCCTGTTCTCGAACCACCGCAAATCAAGCCAGAATTAACAGTGGCGACCACCAGAAAAAGCGGAGGCAATGAAGTCCCGAGAATTATTTACAACCCTAAAGTGTTATGAATAAGGTTCGGTTCGAAAGAACGGAGTTTATGAGTTACCTATTAGTGTCTATAGGGGTCGTGGTATCGGGTTGCATGGGACTCGGGTCGTCCGTGACGATGGTTTTGCTGGTGGAGGGCATTGGAGATGGTTGCGTGTAGCTCGACGTGGTTGGTACCACATCAGGCTCCGTCTTCACTTGAGACGTTGTCGGTGATGGAACCTCCTTATTCAGCTCTTCTATTCTTCTGTAAAGTTATATAACATTGTTTTTTTATGGTACAGTAATTAATCATGATGCTATAATTATGTATACAGAGTTTTGCAAGAGGTTGTGGATAAGAGAACTGAAATTACTAGGAATAGTGAAAATTACTCAAGAGATGTCCCTCTTGAATATTATGAAAACTATAACTGCATAATTATCTTCAAAATCCGCAAAGTAGGTAAGTAGGCGACTTGACTGACATCTCCGACTTTTTTGGAGTCTCATTGATGAACATTAACCGTCGTTCCACTAACATCTGTTGAACACTTGTCTAAAGAAGTGTAACTGCAAAACGACCCTTCTATCAACGTCAATTGCACTTTTTTTAGACTAATGTTCAACCGATGTTTAACTGTTTTATAGCAAGACTGTAACATTTTACTACAGTATTGTTTATGAAAATGTGTTCGTTCAGTTCATACATAGCACTTGCGACAGTGCCGAAATATCTGAATCACAAAACAAAGTAAAAAAATGGGAATTATCCTGCTTAAGTTCTAATAATAGTGTTCAGGTTAACTTACGTTTCCGTTTGGGTAGACACAGTGGCGTTGTTCTGCGGCAGGTTAGCGACGACTGTGGAGTACTGCTGCATGAGCAGTACGGACGCGTCCAGCATGGCTTGAATTTCTCGCAATAACTAGAAACAGAAGCATGTTGGTTAAAAATAAATTCCTGATTCAGCAATTTTGGAGGAATATTTGAAGGATGAAAAGAAAAAGTTGGAAAAATAAAGTAAAATTATCGCATTCTATAAGGAATAGGAGAGTTGCACCCAGACTATGTCAGCCGTGTTTATTCCCATGTAATTTTTATTTTATTTTTATTGATTTATTTATTTGTCATCAGTGGAAAGCTGGCCAAGCTGTAACGACTTACAGCTTGTCCAGAACGTCTTGAAACGGAACTAATCATTTTAACCGACTTCAAAAAAAGGAGGAGTTTATCAATCTTAATATATATAAATCTCGTGTCACAATGTTTGTCCTCAATGGACTCCTAAACCACTTAACCGATTATAATAAAATTCGCACACCATGTGCAGTTCGATCCAACTTGAGAGATAGGATAGTTTAAATCTCAAATTATAGTCGCAATTTTAATAATATTATAAAGATTGCACCCGTGCGGAGCCGGGGCGGGTCGCTAGTTCGACTATATTTTTTTTATGTTTGTTACCTCATAACTTGCGACTGGGTGAACCGATTTTCAAAATTCTTTTTTTATTTGAAAGCTGGTGCTTCCCGTGTGGTCCCATTGTCACCATTTCAGGATCTGATGATTGGATCTTGGAGAAATCGAGGGCAACCCTCAAATTTTAAAGGCTCACACATAGTTTTTCGCAAATGTTATGAAGTAATTTAAGTACTTGGGTATGGAAATCATCATCTCATGTGGCTGAGCTGATGATGGAAGATACAACTCGTCTAGTAAGGACTCGGCATCGACTGATTTAGTACATTATGTTTGTGTTCGCATATCTCCGGAACTACAAGTCCGATTTAAGAGGATTGTATAGCAGCTGCCTTTTCAAAGAATAGGTATTTTGAAAAACTCGTGCTGTCCCTCTCGCGCGTTGAAAAACCCCCGATCGTGCGATAGAGAGCGTTGCAGCTCGCGACTGATTGTGAGTATTTTTTATATGAAATTTGTCTCTCGGGAGAAAACGTTTTTCACATACTAAATCACGTCCAATCTCTTAGATTCTGGTGTCAATCGTTTCAGCATATTATATTCTAGGTTTGTATGTTTTGCTTTTTTTCTAAAACTTCTTTGTTTTTAAAATACGAAGGTTTTACTTCAATGAAGATTTTGTCATAAAAATAGTAACTTTTAGGCGCCTGTTACTTTAAAACTATTATAAATTTTGAAAAAAAGAAAACCTATAAACCTAGTTTTTTACTGTGTCAGTAGCATTCTAAAAAATCATTGAGATAGGATAACATTTAGGGGCAGAAAAACGTTTTCTCTTTTAGTATGGACGAGCGGTCGGTAGACAATAGTCTTAAGTAATTCCTTTTTTGTTGTACTACGTATCGTTCAACTTAGGGAATATTGCAAGTTTCATCAAAATCGGTTCAGTAGTTTTTGAGATAGGGAATGAATGAAAGTGATGTTAACGATGTTATTACCGGTGCTACGGATTACAAAATTCTAGTGCACATGTAATAAAATGATGTACTCGTATTTGACAAGAATTGTGGTTGTATATTTAAACTAAAAAGAGTAAAATAATAACTTTTTCTAAAAAAAATGTGACCGCCTTCAAAAACAACCACAAAAAAAGGGTAAAATAACCTACAAAACTTTTCTTTCGGAAGTCGGTGGCAAAAGAGACAATGAAATTAATAAAAAAAGTCACCGACTTCCGAAAGAAAAGTTTTGTAGGTTATTTTACCCTTTTTTGTGGTTGTTTTTGAAGGCGGTCACATTTTTTTTTTAGAAAATGTTTTTGTTTGCTGACAACGTTTTAAAATGTTTGATATTTGATGTAAACAAAGAACGCAGGTTTGTTAGATTTATTATTGTGCCATAAAACTAACGTAACAAGTGAAAAAAAAAACATACAAAGTGCTGGTAGCGAGAGCACAGTGGCGACTTCCGGTTTTCTACTCTAATTTGCCAAGCTGTACTATGCCCCATGCTCCATGATTGTGATGAAGCGAGCTCATTATTTAAGCTGTTTTTTATATAAGAGCATGAACTCTTGCTCTCATGCGAAGTGGGTAGAAACTAATGTCAATTTTACAAGAATTCCGTTATTTAATAAAGTGAGGATATTTTCATTACCTGTAATCGAGCCTCAATATTCCTGCGCTCGTTGCCCTCCATTCGTTGCAGCTCGGCGGTGGTGAGGTTGGCGAGGGAGGCGGGGCGCGGCGGAGGGGGAGGCGGCATGCCCCATGCCATCATGGCTGTATCATACACAATCATCATATTAACATTAAATACTGTATGCTGTTACAAAGTTATAGAATACTAGCGGCACGTCCCAGCTTCGCACGGGTGGACATGATTTATAGCCTATGTTACTGAGGGTGAATGTAACATTCTAATGGAGAAAAAAAATTGAATTCGGCACAGTAGTTTTTGAGTTTATTAATTACAAACATACACGCACAAAAATACAAATCTTTACACTTTTATTATTAGTGTAGATGACACCTAAATGTCAAGAATAAGTGATAATATACAAATTAACTATTGTCTTGGCTATAAAGCAGGTTTTCTGTGAGTAGGTAATACTCGAATGTGTAGTGCCGACGCATATTGCGATTAATGAAATTTCGCGTGAAAGTGCTCTTTTTGACACGCTTTTGTTAGCTCAACCTGTAGTTATGCTTAAAATCAATTCTATAATACATAACTATGTTTTCGGACTAAGCTATGTCAAAACCAGCCGGGGTCGCGGGACTAACGTAATAGTTATTTGTTATGCAAGGCTGCAAAGTTGATTTTTGGCGCGAGTACTTGAATTGAAAACTGAGCGAGCGAAGGATTCTAAGATTGAACCGCGAGAGAAACGAGCGGTTCAAATATAGAATCCTGAGCGATGCGAAGTTTGTAGATGAAGAATACAAGACGTGTTCGAATTTTGAACAACACTTTGTGCTCTAGAGCACAAAATGGAGTTTTGCGCTCAGATTTTGAATGAGGAATAGAATCTTTCCGAGCGGGTGAGGTGAAAAGGTACTTACTATTGAAGGACACCGTGGATTATAGTCAGTACAAGTGTGACAGTCCCGCCCTGCCCTGGATGGGAGTCCCCACCCAGGGCAGGGAGGGACTTGATGACTTTACCACGATAAAAAAAAGCTAATGTAGTGGTACTCACGAGGTGGTGGTGGCATGTTAGGGAAGGGCGGCGGCACGGGTCCGGGCGGGCCGGGCGCGGGGGCGGCGTGCGGCGCGTGCGGCGCCAGCCCGGGCACGGGCGCGGCCGCCGGCGCCGGCCCGGCTGGGCCCGCGTCCGGCGCCGGCGCACGCAGCACGTTCAGCCGGCACGTCGGACACGTCTGCTGCCGTTGGAACCACAGCCGAAGACACGCCGCGTGGAATATGTGGTTGCACGGTAACTTCTTTGCACCTGTGAATAAAGTTTTTATGCTAGGCAGGCATCAAACATAGAGAATGGACTGATCAGTCCAGAAAGAGGGAACCAGTGACACAGTAACTTTTGTCTCATTCACACTTTTCTGTCTGTATAAATTACTTTACACCTAGATATCCCTATTCAACTGTCCATTCTCTATGTATATGGACACAAACTAAAGTAAACGTGTTTAAAAGTCGAATGTCCTGCGCAACTTAGTCATTATTGAATCAAACTGACACTTTCTCAATATAATATAGTGCTATAACAATTAGAATAAATGGTTTATGATACAAAGTCCGATAAAGGCATCCAAATAAATGAGTCCATAATAAAATATGCATAAGAAAGTAATGACATGTTTTCGGTTCCGTGAGTATGGCCACAAGCCACAATACAAACAAACACACGTCACACATGCTACCAGGTGTTCGAGGTCGTCGTGTACGAGTTCGATTCGTTGTTAAGTCTTATTTTATCCACTGCTTCAGGTTTCGCTAACCTTGTATTTATCAACACGAATGTTAAGAATTCAACAATTACTTGCAAGTTTATTTATACTACATAGTAATGTAACATTGTTATTATTTATTCGTATAAAATATACTGTTACAACAATCATATTTTGTTTTACCAGAATGATTAAGAAAAAAATGCGAGAAATCATGATGTTACAATGTAACGTAACATTGTTAGGAATTTTAAAAGTCACGTATTTTTTTATCAGTGTATTTAATTATCTATAAATCTTGCCTTGTAAAAAAATTGTGAAATTACCATCAACATTTGCTGCGATATTACTGCTTTAAATGAAAAGAAGTTAGGCGCATATCTTGACTACCATAGACCACTATCAGAAACTTTTTCCTTATTAAAGAATGTTATTTTTAAAAAGGGAATGCCATCTACTCCAAAAAAATAAGAAGTCGGAACATACCAGTATGCATTTCCTCACGGCATATGATGCACTCGTTGTCAGCGGCAGCAAGTTCCGCGGGCGTCGCGTCCGGATACAGCGTGTTCATATTCCGGATAGCGCGCCGTGACAGGACCACGTCATTATAGGCCTTCTTGAAACTCCTGCAATAACCATTAACATCATCACACCTGATCTCTGTAGGGTTTGGCAGAGGTGTACAATATAATTGGCAAGCCTATTCATCATCAGCCTACATCATCCTACTGTTGGGACACAGGCCTCCTCTCTGTGAGAGGGAGTAGGCCATAATCCACCACGCGGACCCAGTGCGGGTTGGTAGATGTCACATGTCTTCGAATTTTTGGTTCTAAGACATGCCGGTTTCCTCATGATGTTTTGAGAGCTACAAAGTAATGCGCCTGGATGGGTTTGTATTTGTACCCACGACCTACAACTCGTAAGTCGAGAGAGATAACGCTTTGCCACCACTGCTCGCCTGCGACTGCGTCGTCTTGCAATAATAATACTGCACTAAATTTAAACCAAATAAAATTCTTATTCTGTTTCAGAATTGCTGAAATCATATCAAGATCTTATTGTCTTGAATTTGGCAGTATGTCTACCATACAACCAAAATTGTTCAATTCTACAATGACCACTTGAAATATTTAGTGCTTATTCAGTTGCATTTTAAAACATGGTGTTTGATGGCCGGTGGCTCGTCGAGATAAGTAAATACTTTATCAGTTGGCTTACATAATCATGATAACATATTATTATCTCACCTCATAGTTTCATACATTGGTCGGAATGCAAATAGTGGCAATGTGTAGATCCTGACCATGACTGCCACAAAGCCAATGTAAAGCAGTACTTTTAAGAAGTTGATAGCCAACTCGGTGTACAGCAGAACTGCGGCTTTGCTCTCCCAAGGGGCTTCCCAGCGTGAGTCAATGGCATGGAGAAGGTACTAGGGAAAACAATAGTAATTATTATGTAATTCTTTTATTTTATAACCTACAAAAGTAATTGTATTTATATTCAAGGTCAGCAAAGACAAAAACAAGTAGTTGCATAAATAAAAATTATTGAAAGATATCAATACTGTCATATCACTGTCTACCAGGCCCGAAGCCACCTAACATGCCGATTCCTATCGGCTTGTCTTTCGAGATAAAGCAAATACTAGTATCTATTATTTTCATTATTCATAAACAAATTAAGAAAAGAACAATCAAAAAAAATAAATAAACGCCTACAAATTTTTTCCGCGCAATTTCAACTCACGCCAAGCAGACAAAGTTTGTAAGCCGCAAGGCGAATCCGGAATTCAGTTCATAAAATTCAAAGTTTCTCTTGTAGCGATCGTGAGCTTGAGGCCACATAACACCGCTAGTTTAAGGACGCTCGGAAGCCGAATATTACCGGCTTATGATAAGGATAGAAATATGAAATGCGTACGCCAGAACGAGATGGAATGATACTGGACTTCGTAATTCGTTTAGATTGTATTATTTGGATGACAGATTCACATTAGTTTTGGTTCGCGCTTATTTTTTTGTATTTATTGTTTTCACCTGTCCATTTGCATTTGATTTGGTATTATTGTTGAAATTTATAAGTTTTGCGTAGTTAGCGCATTAATAACAAAGTTAGTTCAGTTCAATGGTATTGTTATTTGGTAAATGTTCAGTGTTCACCGTAATATTAGTTTCGAAGTTTTAACTAGATGGCGTTGTGCAATTACGTCACGATCCTGAATAGCGGTGTTAAGGTCTGTAGGCGATTAGTATAGGGTTTTGTGAACATCATTTTTAAGGAAGTTGTTAAGAGCCAGTTCACAAAATTCGAACGCTCGAGTTTAGGTAAAAGACGGGAGCAATGTTCATGTGTGCGTAGCTATTCACACATACACAACGCAACCAGTGTAGCGCTAGTGTTGAGACGGACTAAACAATCTTGAGCCGATATGATCGTAATGCACTTTGGTTACATTTCTGAAAAAGTTTTTGGAACGAAGTTCCTTATCGCGCGTTGTGAAAGGGGGCTAGACGGAAAAAAATCTTACGAAAAGTTGTCACGACACTTTTTGCTATAGTAAGAGACAGACAGATATGTTTCTCTGTCTGTCTCTCTCTCTCTTATAGAAAGCAAGCCAGATATTTTTTCATTTTTATTTCGCATTGAACAGTGTGGTGTCGCGACGATTATTTTTGTTGAGTGTATACAGGTTTTTTGTAAATAATAAAAAATAATAATAATAATGAATCCTTAATGAAAAAATATCGAGGTTTTCGTTATCGGTGTCGTTTTCATGGTTTTCCAGGGTGTATAAACCGATGATGCAGTCAAAATGTAAATCCAAGATGGCGGCAGCATAAACTATCGAAGTTTTCGTCATGGGTGTCGTTTTCATGGTTTTCGATGGTGTTGAAACCGATGTTGCAGTCAAAATGTAAATCCAAGATGGCGGCTGCAAAAAATATCGTGGTTTTCGTCATGGGTGTCGTTTTCATGGTATTCGAAGGTGTTGAAACCGATGGTGCAGTCAAAATGTAAATCCAAGATGGCGGCAGCATAAATTATCGAAGTTTTCGTCATGGGTGTCGTTTTCATGGTTTTCGAGGGTGTTGAAACCGATGTTGCAGGCAAAATGTAAATCCAAGATGGCGGCTGCAAAAAATATCGAGGTTTTCGTCATGGGTGTCGTTTCACGGTTTTCGAGGTTGTTGAAACCGATGGTGCAGTCTAAATGTAAATCCAAGATGGCGGCTGCAAAAAATATCGAGGTTTTCGTCATGGATGTCGTTTTCATGGTTTTCAAGGGAGTTGAAACCGATGGTGCAGTCAAAATGTAAATCCAAGATGGCGGCTGCAAAAAATATCGAGGTTTTCGTCATGGGTGTCGTTTTCATGGTTTTCGAGGGTGTTGAAACCGAGGGTGCAGTCAAAATGTAAATACAAGATGGCGGCTGCAAAAAATATCAAGGTTTTCGTCATGGGTGTCGTTTTCATGGTTTTCGAGGAAGTTGAAACCGATGGTGCAGTTAAAATGTAAATCCAAGATGGCGGCTGCAAAAAATATCGAGGTTTCCGTCATGGGTGTCGTTTTCATGGTTTTCGAGGGTGTTGAAACCGATGGTGCAGTCAAAATGTAAATCCAAGATGGCGGCTGCAAAAATTATCGAGGTTTTCGTCATGGGTGTCGTTTTCATGGTTTTCGAGGGTGTTGAAACCGATGGTGCAGTCAAAATGTAAATCCAAGATGGCAGCTGCATAAATTTATCGAGGTTTTCGTCATGGTTGTCGTTTTCATGGTTTTCGAGGGTGTTGAAACCGTTGGTGCAGTTTAAATGTAAATCCAAGATGGCGGCTGAAAAAAATATCGAGGTTTTCGTCATAGGTGTCGTTTTCATGGTTTTTGAGGGTGTTGAATCCAATATTGTAGTCAAAATGTAAATCCAAGGTGGCGGCTGCCAAAATTATCGAGGTTTTCATCATGGATGTCGTTTTCGTTGTTTTTGAGGGTGTTGAAACCGATATTACTATCAAAATAGAAATCCCAGATGTCAAAATAACAAAAATCAAAAAATATTATTATAACTTAAAAAAAAAAAATACGATTCCTTCACTAATTATTAATCGAAAGGAACTTCGTTCCATCCGGGTATCCCTTAACATCTCTCAAGTTTTTTTGTTTATTCAGTCTATTAGACTGTTAAATGGTATAGAACGGAAAGCATCTCGCGCGCTGATTGGTTGAACGTCATGTGCCCGGCGGCGGCGCCGCCATAATTATTTGTTAGATAACACCGGTCGACAAATGAAAAAAAAAATTTGCGCATGGGTTTTACTTATCATATTCTGATTATACAAGCATATTTATTTAAAAAAATGTGATAACAAATCAAAAATATTTGCTTTAAGAGTTTTTTTTCCAAAGCTGTCAGAGGCGAAAATTTAAGCTGGACTCTATGTGGGCACTCTAATAAAAAAAAAAAAACTAATTGTTTTATTTTCTTGAAGTTACTTAGCATTGAAGAGGAAGAAGCCAGGGACAGTTTTAAGGCAGTAGTTCATGGTTAAATTGTAAACCCTAGAGCTGAAAGTTATGACGAGCTGATCACTGACACAACTACCAAATTTTTTCATCATCGGAAGTCGAAAGTCTCTAAAGATACACTAAAGATGCTTATGCTACATTCTCATTTGGATAAATTTAAAGATAACATGGAAGCTTGTACGGAAGAACAAGAGGAACGCTTCCATTAAGACAATTTGAGATTGGACAAGCATTTGAGAGACCTTACCAAGGCCAGTACTGAAAGGGAAATGATGGGAGACTATATTTGCGGGTTAGAAGAGAAACTTCTACTGAAAATAGCAGGAAAACTAAAACTATTGTTTACTTAATAGTTTAACTTTATTTTAAAACTTATTTTGTAAAAATTAAACATGAATGGATGTACGGTTTCCTGTGTAATAACTCATCTCAGTGTCAATTTTTAGGTATTTTCATTGATTTTCATTTTCCCATTTTTTACTCATAAAAGCAAATTCAAAACTTTTTTTTGTTCATTTTCTTATTTCTAGATATACAAGCAATAAAAATAACTTAGGTAGAACCCGTGCGCAAAAATGCTGTAGACCAGTGTAATTCGTTTGATGTCGAATGTTAACAAACTGTTTGGTGATTTTAATTAAATTTTGTGTTAAAAATAACCTGTGAGTTAAAGTTAGTTATATTTTATTGTTGTGGAAGTAAAACTGAATCTGCGATTAACCTAAGAAGTGAAGTTTCAACAATAGTCAGATAACTTTTATCTGAGGAATAAAAATGGCGGTTCGACAGCTTATCTATAGAAAATATGTCAAACCGCTATTTTAATTCCTCAGATAAACGCGTGACCGTTTAATAAATTCTTAAATAATTTGTAAAAAAAACCAACATGGTTTCTGCTACAATTTCTCATAATAGGCGTCTTTTTATAGTTTTCGTCTTCGAGGGTTTTGAATCCGATAGTGCTGTCAAAATGTAAATCCAAGATGGCGGCTGCAAAAAATATCGAGGTTTTCGTCATGGGTGTCGTTTTCATGGTTTTCGAGGGTGTTGAAACCGATGGTGCAGTCAAAATGTAAATCCAAGATGGCGGCTGCAAAAAATATCGAGGTTTTCGTCATGGGTGTCGTTTTCATGGTTTCCGAGGGTGTTGAAACCGATGGTGCAGTCAAAATATGGATAGTATGGAAACAAGGCCTAATTGTAGAAATAAATACCTACGCTCTCAACTGCAGCCTTAGGGTTGTCACGAGCGCGGAGAATGGAACATAATTATGTGGCGCTGATGCTTGATGAACCCGGTGGCTGCGCACCTTACTATGCGTTTCAACTAAGTATAAGATGACCTTGGCACCATATTGTAACTGCAATTGTGTTTAACGAAAAATACTTTGCGCAAATTACTTTTCAATACTTAATATTTATCTTATTCATGTTATTTTCATGTGATTTTCGTTATTTGACATCTGGGATTTCTATTTTGATAGCAATATCGGTTTCAACACCCTCAAAAACCATGAAAACGACATCCATGATGAAAACCTCGATAATTTTGGCAGTCGCCATCTTGGATTTACATTTTGACTGCAAAATCGGTTTCAACACCCTCGCAAACCATGAAAACGACACCCATGACGAAAACTCCGATAATTTATGCAGCCGCCATCTTGGATATACATTTTGACTGCACCATCGGTTTCAACACCCTCGAAAACTATAAAAACGACACCCGTGACGAAAACCTCGATAATTTATGCAGCCGCCATCTTGGATTTGCATTTTGACTGCAACATCGGTTTCAACACCCTCGAAAACCATGAAAACGACACCCATGACGAAAACCTCGATAATTTATGCAGCCGCCATCTTGGATTTGCATTTTGACTGCAAAATCGGTTTCAACACCCTCGCAAACCATGAAAACGACACCCATGACGAAAACTTCGATAATTTATGCAGCCGCCATCTTGGATATACATTTTGACTGCACCATCGGTTTCAACACCCTCGAAAACTATAAAAACGACACCCGTGACGAAAACCTCGATAATTTATGCAGCCGCCATCTTGGATTTGCATTTTGACTGCAACATCGGTTTCAACACCCTCGAAAACCATGAAAACGACACCCATGACGAAAACTTCGATAATTTATGAAGCCGCCATCTTGGATATACATTTTGACTGCACCATCGGTTTCAACACCCTCGAAAACTATGAAAACGACACCCATGACGAAAACCTCGATAATTTATGCAGCCGCCATCTTGGATATACATTTTGACTGCACCATCGGTTTCAACACCCTCGAAAACCATGAAAACGACACCCATGACGAAAACTTCGATAATTTATGCAGCCGCCATCTTGGATATACATTTTGACTGCACCATCGCTTTCAACACCCTCGAAAACTATGAAAACGACACCCATGACGAAAACCTCGATAATTTATGCAGCCGCCATCTTGGATTTACATTTTGACTGCACCATCGGTTTCAACACCCTCGAAAACTATGAAAACGACACCCATGACGAAAACCTCGATAATTTATGCAGCCGCCATCTTGGATATACATTTTGACTGCACCATCGGTTTCAACACCCTCGAAAACCATGAAAACGACACCCATGACGAAAACTTCGATAATTTATGCAGCCACCATCTTGGATATACATTTTGACTGCACCATCGCTTTCAACACCCTCGAAAACTATGAAAACGACACCCATGACGAAAACCTCGATAATTTATGCAGCCGCCATCTTGGATTTACATTTTGACTGCACCATCGGTTTCAACACCCTCGAAAACTATGAAAACGACACCCATGACGAAAACCTCGATAATTTATGCAGCCGCCATCTTGGATTTACATTTTGACTGCACCATCGGTTTCAACACCCTCGAAAACTATGAAAACGACACCCATGACGAATACCTCGATAATTTATGCAGCCGCCATCTTGGCGTCAGTACTGAAGCTTTACCGGTACTTGCTGGTGTTCTCCCAGTCGACCTTGAAGTGCAGCGACGTGCTGCAATGTACTATTCCGCACGGGAGACCACTGACGCTGATTTTTTGCCACAACGTGAACGTGCTAAAATATCTAGGTTATTCAAACCACAAAGTGACGTCTGGGAAGAACTTTTATCCGAATGGCAATGTAGGTGGGATAATTCTATCAAAGGGCGGCACCTCCACCAATTCTTTCCATCCGTTCGCGAGCGGTTGGCTAGGACGTGGCTGGAGGTGGATCACTGTGTTGCCCAATTTCTCACGGGACATGGTAACTTTAAAAGTAAATTATTTTCCTTCAAGCTTGTTCCCTCGCCTTTCTGTGAATGTTCAACATCAGATTGTGAATATGAACAATCAGCACATCATATTCTATGGGAGTGTATTCTTTGGCAGAACGAACGCAATATTATGTTGGATTCTGTTCAGACTACATCTGGAGTCATTTACTACACGGACCTTGTGGAAACTCGAACAAACTTCCGTGCCTTCAAGCGTTTTTGCCATACCTATTATTGGAATCAAATTTAACAGCTCACAATTTAGGACCCATTAATATTAGTAGTCATTTTACCCGTGGTGCTAGGCAACTGGGCTTCTCCCAGTTGTAATATCCCTTTGTGCCTATTGGCCTTGTTTTGTTCTGTCTCCTGCTTGCATGGAGGGAAGTGGGAACATATATTTTTTCCTACTCCTCCACTATTCTTTTCTGATTAATTTCGTTGCAGGATCCAAGACAGGTAAATTCATTCTCCGGGACACGTCGAGACTTCATTGTCTCGGCGCTTTTCTGGTGGTTGCCACTGTTGATTCTGGCTTTCAGGAGTTGCAGTGGTTGGGAACAGTGTGGTGGGTTTGTCCCAAATAAAAAAAAAAAAAAAAAAAAAAAAGCCGCCATCTTGGATTTACATTTTGACTGCACCATCGGTTTCAACACCCTCGAAAACCATGAAAACGACACCCATGACGAAAACGTCGATAATTTATGCAGCCGCCATCTTGGATTTGCATTTTGACTGCAACATCGGTTTCAACACCCTCGAAAACCATGAAAACGACACCCATGACGAAAACCTCGATAATTTATGCAGCCGCCATCTTGGATTTGCATTTTGACTGCAACATCGGTTTCAACACCCTCGAGAACCATGAAAACGACACCCATGACGAAAACCTCGATATTTTTTGCAGCCGCCATCTTGGATTTACATTTTGACAGCACTATCGGATTCAAAACCCTCGAAGACGAAAACTATAAAAAGACGCCTATTATGAGAAATTGTAGCAGAAACCATGTTGGTTTTTTTTATAAATTATTTATTTACGAATTTATTAAACGGTCACGCGGATATAGAATTCGATATTGATAAAAATCATTCTTACCTTCAAAATAAGCAGGGAGTTTAAAAAACAAAATCTCCGGTTATGATGAAGCCGAGTTCAAACAGCCATATACGTAACATATTTAAATAAACGCAACTCGTCTTTACGCGGCACTCAGAACTGACAACACTGCGATGTGCGCTTAGAAGCCTCGTAGATGCGCGTGTTTGTGTGAGTGCACCGTTTCGAACGTTAGTACGTAATTTCCGGACCATCCATATTTTTACTGTGCTACGGGGCAGACAAGAGCCACTCAAAGCGTGGGAGCGTATCTTTGCAAGTTACAACCACGATCTATACACGTCATGTAAATATATCCCAGGCCCCTCTCTCAGCCCCGTAGGGTTATTTTTTTTTTTTTTAAAGAAAATTAAAAACGTGGGTTTTTCATATTTCTGACAGCAAACCCTTTCATTTGATACCCATATCATGGGGGTGCATTTCAAACAGCTAATCCGCCATCTTGGATGTCCGCCATGTTGGATTTAAGACACGTGACTATTTTTTTCGTATTCCTGACAGCAAACCCTTTCATTTAATACCCATATCATGGGGGTACCTTTCAAATAGCCAATCCGCCATCTTGGATTACCGCCATGTTGGATTTAAGACACGTGACTATTTTTTTCATATTACTGACAGCAACCCTTTCATTTGATACCCATATCATGGAGATGCATTTCAAATAGCCAATCCGCCATCTTGGATGTCCGCCATGCTGGATTTCAGGTACGTGACTATTTTTATCATATTCCTGACAGCAAACCCTTTCATTTGATACCCATATCATGGGGATGCATTTCAAATAGGCAATCCGCCATCTTGGATGTCCGCCATGTTGGATTTAAGACACGTGAAATAGTCACGTGTCTGTCAATTTTTCATATTCCTGACAGCAAACCCTTTCATTTGATACCCATATCATGGGGGTGGATTTCAAACAGCCCGACCGCGATCTTGGGGAGGCCGCCATATTGGATTTCTCACCACTCTTGCGCCCCATTGCAAAAACTAATAAAACGAAAACGGATGGCTAATTAATGCACAAATTCTACAAACTACTAATAAAATTATAATAATACTTTAGTTTGATAAAGTAACGAAAATCTTACCTTATGAAAAAAAATATGGAGAACATCAAAATGTGGCAGTCGCAGTATAATATTCCGTTCACGATACGTACGCTCTATAATCAGGACGAGGAAAAAAGTGATACAGGTCCTACGTCGACGGGCGCTGGAGCCGTACTGATTGCAGCCCGGTTATGTTTCGTAATTTATACTAGTTTAGAGTGATTTTAAAAACGATAGTATGTTTAATTACATGAAGGGATTTTAATGAAATTTAGAAATTAGTTTAGTCTGTAAACATAGTTTATATTTACATAGTTTTTTTAATGTAATTACGCTTTGTTCGAACCAAAAATGGCGATAAAACAGCGATATAAAACGTAAAAATTGACCTCAGAATTTATTTTTTTACTAATTTGTGTTATTAAAAATATAAATTCTACTACGTAGTTTTACGACAAAAACGTATGTCTGATGATTTGTGTATTTTTTTTGGTTAAAATTACGAATGTTAATGGTAGATGTAGGAGTCGCAAATCGACTCTGCGTTGATTTTTCAGTAAACTACTTGTCGGAGATTAATTACCACAAAGTTAATAAAAGAGTTTTTTGAAATGTGTTACGTATAATTACAACACGAAAGACTGGTCTTTCTTTTGCAGGTATTCAAAAATGTTGGAGTATTACTTAATATGGTAAATTAGACGATCAAAATTTTAGTTCTACGCGCAAATGGGTAAAAGGCCTCTTAATAATTGATTAACCGACTACAGAAATTAAGGAGGTTACTCAATTTATTCGTCCTTAAAATACTAGTCTTGGGCATTCTAGTTCACTACCGAGAGCGCTCAATCTAGTTCTCCGCTCTTCAACGAACTAGTTCGTTCTTCTAGTTCGTTAGTTCCTAGCTCGTAATAGAGACCGACCGATCAAGAGCGATCAAATCGTTCGCTCGCAAAGAGATTTCAGATTTAGTTTGTTTTTGTTCGCTCTTATATATACGGTTCCTGCTGCATGCGACAATTTGTGTAAAGTGTACGAAACGGGATGCGCGCACGATCGGTGAGCGAACGGGAGTATTATAGTGTAGTGCTGTCCCGCTCCCGTGCAACGATCTTAGTTCAGTCGATCTCTTTCATTCTGTCCGAACTACTGAACTACGGAGCGGAAAATGTGGGAGCTAGTTCACTAGTTCATCTGTGGGAGCAGTTCTTTCGAACTAGTTCGTTCGCGAACTACACAAGACTATAAAATACTAGTCTTGGGTAGAGATGCGCAAAATGTGTCAGTAAAAAGAAAATGAATGAAGTATATCTTTTCACTTGATGAAGTAGTTCATTCATTCATTCAGTACTTCATTTAGTCCAACAAATCAGAACGAGTTCTTGAATGAGATGATTCACTGAACTAGTTCATTGGACTAGTTCACTGGACTAGTTCACTGAATTAGTTCACTGGACTAGTTCATTGGACTAGTTCACTGAACTAGTGATTTAGAGAAATGATGCATTTCACTAAATCACTAGTTCAGTTTTGTACGAATATCGATATTCCTTCAAACTTTAATACGAATATAGTCTTTACGGGAAATGGACCTACCGTTTCCCGTAAAGACTATATTCCTATTACAATAAAGTTCATACTTATTAGGGTGAATAGAGTAACTAAGCGAAAAGAAACACTGAACTAAAGACACATTTGAATGGCCAGTGAATGAATGAAAAGTTCATTTTCGGAAATGAACTAGTTCATTTACTTCAATCGTTCGCGAACTACCCATGTCTAGTCTTGGGCATTCTAGTTCACTACTGAGAGCGCTCAATTTAGTTCTCCGCTCTTAAACGAACTAGTTCGTTCTTCTAGTTCGTTAGTTCCTAGCTCATAATAGAGACCGACCGATCAAGAGCGATCAAATGGTTCGCTCGCAAAGAGATTTCAGATTTAGTTTGTCTTTGTTCGCTCGTTTTAATACGGTTCCTGCTGCATGCGACATGAAACGGGATGCGCTCATGATCGGTGAGCGAACGGGAGTATTATAGTGTTATGTAGTGCTGTCCCGCTCCCGTGCAACGATCTTAGTTCAGTCGATCTCTTTCATTCTGTCCGAACTACTGAACTACGGAGCGGAAAATGTGGGAGCTAGTTCACTAGTTCATTTGTGGGAGCAGTTCTTTCGAACTAGTTCGTTCGCGAACTACACAAGACTATAAAATACAACGTTTTGAACGTTTATTTTGTTTATTCTTTGTTCGCGGCATAACTTCATCGTTTATGAACCGATTTTGATGATTCTTTTTTTGTTGGAAAGAAGATGTTTTAATGGTGGAAACTTGATAAGGAAATCAGGGTTTGATGATAGAAGACCAGAGAAATCGAGTGAAACTTTCAAAAATCGTAGGGGCGGCTAGTATGTTTGAAGTTTTTTCATTAAGTTTTGGTCCGGCTTCCCTTTCAAGGATATTTACCCTACGCCACTGCTGTCTACCTCAAGTGACTACAAAATTGATCAAAAATACATTTTTCTCAAGAAAAGTTTGGACGGATAGCTGTTTGTTACTCAATTAAACCAAAACGCATAATAGTTCTGTATGAAATTGGACACAGAGTTAGAATATAGTCTCAATTAACACATAAGCTACGTTTTTCAATTACAGTGTGGGCAAATTGTATTTAATATAAAAGTAGTAAATAGTAAAAAAAAACTCACCTTGATCAGTATATTCACAATCATTATTATTAAAATACTGTACTCAAAGCCAAAGACTAGTTGAACCGAAGGTCCTTTAGAGGCAGTGAACTGGTACGCATGGTGGATGAAGTAGAAGTCTGCGTGAGCAAGCAGCATCAGCAGGGTCAATATCCTTACGTGGAACAGTAAGCCTATAACTGGACTCCTCTCCATCTGGGTAAAATAAAACATGTTTTCATAAACATAGAGTTCAGTTTCTTTTGTTGTTTGCTTGATGCCTTTACTTCAGAGGTTGAATTTTAAAATCTGAGAGATTTAAATTCTACTGTATCTTAAAATGTAAATTAATTAAGCGTTGATAAATAATTTCTTGCTATCACTTTAATGGATAGCTGATTGGATGTATCAATTAAGTTTGTATGTTGTTGCAACAGGTATGTTTATTATTTGTCCCTGAAGTATTTTCTTGTTTTATATCGTTTTGCAGATGCTCTCATATATGATAATCATTTTCTGGATAAGCAATTGATTGAAATATTTTTTTTTTTTAATATTTAAGATGTTTTGTGAATTGTTATGAGTAAATTATAATATTATACTTACGTTTCACCAAAAAAAAAAGAAATATGTTATGGTATCATTTAATGAGTTAACATTTTTCTGGCACCAAACAGGAACCGAAAGTTAATTACTCTTTAATTACTACCTATAATTAGTTTCTTTGTGTGACATTATTAATAGAAACCACTACTTACATAGTCAACTCTGTCTTCAGCCAGCCAATGGAATGCTTTCAGGAACAATAGCAGAGTGAACAGCGCAATAAACTTTGGATTAAAATCATCTCTGAACACAGTAAATGCCAGACAGGTCTCTGTTATGGCATACCAAGATCTCTCTATCAAATGCTGAAATATAAACAATGTTGTTTTTAAATATTGCCTTTTTATACCTACATGTGATAAGGTGAGGCAGGAAGTTCATTAATTTACCTCAAATTCAGCTGGACGAAGCTGCCCAAAGAATATCTTCCTCAAAAGTTTGCCTACTAGTAAAACTAGTATAAAAGCTTGCAAATACATTACCTGCAAGTAAAAGTTTGTCATTAATGAAGAGCAACGTCACTAGAAGGTTATCTTGTACGTTAATTAATGTTTCACATCATTAAATGTGTTAAAATATTGTTTAATCAAATGGCGGTGCGCCCATGCACCACTCAACTTTTGGCTACAATTTATACTGTGAAGAGAATCATACTTACAGCCATGCTAGGATTGGAATTCGTTAAATAAACTATCGAAGGATAAAACTGTTTCTTCTGGTAGTAGGCATTGCCGATAACCACAGTCGTAAGTCCAAGACTGATCACAGTTGCTAGTAAAGCCTTCATTTTGGTACTGGTGCGATTCGCCGATGCACTGATATATTCGTATGATTTCACCAGAGAAATTTCTACGCACTCCAATATCGCGAGACTGTCAATAAATACATTTTCAAAACATCATTTCGTATCTTCGTAAAACACAAAACTATTTTTGTTTGACGTGTTCAATGTTCATTTGTGTCATTCCTGTTACCACAGATTGCTGAATGTAAACAGATAACCAATTAACCATAGTTAGTTGAATTTGGGTTATCAGCCAATGGAAAAGCAAAAAAAGGATTTGTCTCGAGGGCCAAAATCGATTTTGTGAATGTGGCTTGATTAACTGGCAATACTAAATTGCTAATGTCACATTTGTGTCAGAACCACGAAAAGAGGAAGATGGATGTTGAATTTCTTGTGTTATTTTTCTTAATTCTGTAGCATCTTTTACTAGAAGTTATAGTTAAATGTGTTTTAAATAGTTACGGTAAGAAGTTTTACATCAAATTAACCGTTTAAAAGGTGTTAGTGTGTTATCTGCTGTTTGCCGCGCAATCTACTTTCTTTTATCGTCCAACGCTTGTTGTCACTGCTTGTTATGTTTTGAACTATTCGCAATGTCAATAAAATTATTGCCTATTAATTCAAGTATTCCCGTTATAGCTCAGTTCTATGTACAGTGACTGAATACCTATACGAAAGGATTGATTTTTACCGTCCATATATTTTTCATGAACTTCGTATTGTCCGACGACTGACCCGTATGTATCAAGTGACACCAATAAATATTAATACCAGGTTACCTGGCATTACAATAAAAAGCAGCTCATAATATTAATACCATAAGCACATCCTCCTATAAATTTTCCCTCCTGTTCTAAAACCTGTCTGGTTCTGTGGCGTGCAACTGGGGTGCTCCACTTGCTACTCCAACATAGACATAATCCAAATACAAGGAGACTCGATCCTCAATTACATAGCCAAGGGTACGCCTAAAATAACCTTTTAAAGTAAAGCTCATGTAACCATAAATTGAGCATAGGGAAAGATGAAATGAAATCCTATACTAATTACTGTTCTAAAATCATATAAAGCCACTAGCAGTCCAGCTTGCAGACTCACTACAATCATCATCTAAAAGGGAGACATACAATAAGCTACCAATGTTAAGTTCTTCAAGCGAAACATGGTCACATCAATCAATATTTAGCCTCTTGCATGCATCATTGATTTCATAGATAATTTGTATTTATCTTTGTTCCAGGATTGGCAAGTACTAAACCCCACAGGCATCTTATAAAATGGTAAGTCAAACTATTATTTATCCCTGATTTAATTGACTTTTTACATAATTCCATTTATTTAATGTGTATTTTACTTTGCAGCAGGGTGACGACCCACCATTCTTGCCAGTGGGTACTGACGTCAGTGCAAAGTATAAAGGTGCTTTCTGTGAAGCTAAGATAAAGAAAGTTGTTAGAAATATTAAGTGTAAGGTAAGGAAATCCCTATCAATATTGTTCATGGTAAGAAGTAAGAAAACATCTTATTAGAACACCTTCACCATCTATAAGTATAAAAACCTCAATTTATGAATCTTAGATTATTGTTTCTAAACTAATGAGTACATTTTTCAACCACTTGTAACTGAGTCATGTTCTTAGTTCTGCATAGGACCTAGCCTATTGTGGCCTTGAAAAAATCAGAAAGGGCCTGGAAGTACATACTTTAATGCTGTAACTATAACTGTTCCCAACACATTTTTTTTTTTCTAATTGCAGGTGACATTAAAAGCAGGTGGAGGTTCAATCACAGTGAATGATGATGTGATTAAAGGCACCCTGCGGGTTGGGAACATAGTGGAGGTGAAACAGGATCCTAAGAAAGACCCTATGGAAGCTGTCATCACAAAGATACAAGACTGTAGCCAGTATACTGTTGGTATGTAGAATTTGAAGCAGAAGCATAGTGTGGCTTGCGGGGGCCCAGTATAAAATTTTGTTTGGGGGCCCTTATTATTGTTATTGTTAGGGGCTCCCTTTTCCGCATTTGGACTCGTAGGTGGTCCGTTATGCGTGAGGTGGGATGATTGGCTATATGAGCCAACCCAGCTCCTTCCAGAAGCTCAGAAGTCTCCTGGGACGTTCACAGGCTTCTTGGAGCGACCTTGGAATGCCAAGGTTTTGTGCCCGTTGGTTAGCAATGCCCTCGCACTCCAGGATTACGTGGGTTGCCGTTTCATCCGCATTCAGGCAGCCCCTGCACAACGGGCTGTCTGTCGCGTTGATGGTAAACAGATGTTTGTTGAGTGGGCAGTGACCGGTGAGCATGCCCACTACAACTCGTAAGTCTGTTCGCTGGAGACTGAGAAGTCTGCTGGTCAGTCGCGGTGTTAGTGCAGGTACCGCCTCTCTAGACTGTCTGCAGTCGGTTGTAGATGCCCATCTGGCATTATGTTTTTTTTGGGTTTGCAGACGTACCCAGGTCCTGAGTTGACCGGATGGGATAGGCAAAAAGGGTGTGGGGCCGGCCACGTCCACATCCGAGCCTCTCCTTGCAAGTTCGTCTGCCGCATCGTTACCCAATGATCCGCTATGTCCTTTTATCCATTGCAAGATGACCCTATTGCGGTTCGAAATTTTTTGCAATGCTAAGTGACATTCATAAATTAGGCTGGACGACATAATATTGCCGTTCAGCGCCGTTAGTACAGCCATACTATCGGATAGAATTCTAATCCCGTTGTTAGAGATGTTTCTTTCCATGACTGCAGTGGCAGCTTGGGTGATTGCTACACATTCACATTGGAATATGGAGCTATGTTCCCCTAGCGGTAGAGATATTTTGATGTTGAGATCCATTGAGAATACACCAGCACCTGTGCCGGTTTTGGTTTTAGAGCCGTCCGTGTAAATTCGGACTTCGTTAGCTCCTGATTGATCTCGCTCGGTGATGATGATGATGATGATGATGGGACTCCCTTTTCCGCACTTAGACTCCCATTCGGTCCGTTGTGCGTGGGGATTCTGGCTAACAGAGCCAGCCTAGCTCCGCCCAAAAGCACAGAAGCCTCCTGGGAGCTTCACAGGCTTCGCGGAGCGACCTCACTGTTCCGAGGATTTCTTCACGTTGAGAGGCCACGGCCACGCATTCCAGGATAACGTGGGCGGCTGATTCCTCGGCGTCAAGGCATCCCCTGCAAAGGGGACTGTCTGTGGCACCTATGTTAAAGAGATGTTTATTAAGTGTGTTATGGCCCGTAATTGTTCCTATAATTATTCTAAGGTTATTCCTGCTCATGCTGAGGAGTTTTTTGGTTAATCGCGGGTGTACCATCGGCAGAGCCAATTTCGACTGTCTACAGTCTGTTGCCCGTGACCATCTGTTGTTATGGAGTTCCGTCGATCTTTGGCGAATCCACGCACGAAATTGTGAGAAAGGCAGTGGGAGAAGAGGGTATGGGCCTAGCACCTTCATATCAGAGCCTCTCTTCGCAAGTTCATCTGCTGCATCATTACCCAAAGATCCGCTGTGTCCTTTGATCCACTGGAGAGTAATCCGATTGAACATCGACAAACTCTCCAGAGCTTGGTGGCACTCGAGAATTAATTTATTGTTAGTTTGTTTATTTCCTAAAGCTTTGAGCACAGATAGACTGTCGGATACGAATTTAATGCCGTAGTCCCGGATGCCTAAGCGCTTTACTGCTGTTGCGGCTTGTGTTAAAGCAACACATTCGCATTGAAAGATCGAACTGTGTGTGCCTAGTGGTATGTGTATGTTAATATTGAGGTCAAGGGAGTGTATGCCAGCACCTGACCCGTTTTGTGTTTTTGAGCCGTCTGTGTAGATTCGCACTTCATTGGCTCCTGACTGGTCCCTTTCCTCCTGAACTGTTTGTATGATATAGTTTTTGTTGAACATCGGTTGGTTGGGTATTCTATCACACGGGGCAGCGATGAGAGGCTGGTACTCAATCGCCCGGTCCAGGATTTTGGCGTGTGGACTGGTAAGGTTTTTGCCCCATATGCCCAGATGCATTAGCCTGATGGCAGCCAACGCCGCCTCCTGTTGTATGTACAGGTCAAGGGGAGTTAATTGAAGGGCTATCTCCATGGCTGCTGTTGGGGTGGTTCTCATGCAGCCAGTGGTAGCCGAACAGGCCAGTCGTTGGAAGCGTTGCAGTTTGGTAATGGTAGTCGAGAGTTCAGTTCTCGTCCACCAGACCAGAGCACCATAAGCCAACATTGGCCTGATCAGCGTTTTGTAGATCCACAGAGTAATCTTTGGAGAGAGCCCCCATGTTTTTCCTAACATTTTTTTACATTGGTAGAGTGTAATTGTGCTTTTATTAAGTTTGTAGTCAAGATGCTTGTTCCAGAGCAGTTTGCTATCCAGGATCACCCCCAAGTACTTGACTTCGTCCTTGAGCGTTAGTTCTGTGTTTAAGAGTTTTGGAAGCCTATGAGGTCCAAGAGTTCTTTTGTTAGTGAACATTATTAGTTCCGTTTTTAAGGGGTTAACCGATAGTTCGTGCTTCGTGCACCAACCCTCGATTATTTTGAAGGCCTTTCTCATGAGATCGCATAAGACGCCCTCAAATTTCCCCGAGATTAGAATTGCTATATCGTCCGCGTATCCCACCGAGTACAGACCGCTGGCGTTGAGCTCTGCAATGAGCTCATTTACCACTAAGTTCCACAGCAGTGGTGACAGCACCCCACCCTGTGGGCAGCCCCTACTCACGATACCTCGTGTGGTGGTGTTCACGGTAAATTGAATAGCACGGTATTTTAACATGTTGTTTATCCATTCTACAAGTGTTCGCTCAACACCGTGTGTGGCAAGTGCCTGTTTGATGCTGACGAAGTTGGTTTTGTCAAAAGCACCTTCTATATCAATGAAGGCGCCTAGAGTTGAGTTTTTGTCTTTAAGAGCATTTCCTATGCGTGAGACCACGCTATGGAGTGCTGATTCTGTTGATTTGCCTGCACAGTAGGCGTGTTGATTAGGATGTAGGGGTCTTTGTACCGAAATTTGGGACCTAATCTTCCTATCTCCCAGCCTCTCCAGAGTCTTCAAGAGGAATGAGGAGAGACTTATAGGTCTAAAGGATTTGGGTTGCGTGTAGTCGCCCCTACCTGGTTTCGGTATAAAGATTATTTTTACTTCCCGCCATTTCAAGGGGATGTAGCGGTGGGCCAGGCAGGCTCTGAAAACCTTCACAAGATAGTCAGCCAGTAAATCTTGGCTCCACCTGAGCAGAGCCGGGAAAATACCGTCTAGTCCTGCTGCCTTGAAAGGTAGGAAGGTGTTAATTGCCCACGTTACTTTGTCTTTGTCGATTACCTCTAACGCCACCTCCCAATCCAGTTCGCTCGCAGCCCTCTCTCTGTGTGATTCCCAGCTTTGCTGGGTGGCAATCTGGCATCCTGGGAAGTGGGTGGTTAGAAGTAGTTCGCTTGTCTCAGCATCATTTGTTGTGTATGTGTTATCTGGCTTTTTCAGGCATCCTATTGAGTTGTCTGTCTCTTGGGCAAGACAGGTTTTGACCCTCATTGCCTGGTTGTTACTTTCAATGTTAGTACAAAACCGCCTCCAACTATTCTTCCCTCTGAGGCGTATTAGTTTTTTATATGTTTTACGAGCTGTTGTATAGCGGTCCCAGTCTACTGGCGATCGTGTGTTCCTAGCTCTGTTGAACAGTCTTCTCAGCTTGTGTCGGTGTCTTTCCAGTTCAGGACTCCACCAGGAATGTCGAGCTCCCTGCCTGGGTACCGTGAGGGGACAAGACTGTTCATAGCTAGATAGAAGGATGGATGTGATTTTGTTTACATGTTCGTCTAAATTGGTTACTGGTATTTCAGCCGGAAGGGCGGGTAATCTGCCTAGTTCAGCCTCGACAAGTTTAGTAAACCTGGTTTGGTCTGTGTTGCGAGGAACCCTTCTTGGTTGTGGTTTGGTTAGGTTGAAGTTAATGGTATAGCGAATCCATCTATGGTCAGAGCATGATAACTCAGTGGACACATGCCAGTCCTGTATGGAGTTTGAAATGCCTATGGTTGCTACAGTTAAGTCTATAATTGTTTGCGATCTTGCGTTTATGAAGGTAGGTTCGGAGCCCTTATTGAGTAAAACAAGATTATTACTAAGAATGAAATCAAGCATTTCCTCACCTCGGGTGTTGGTTTTGACATTACCCCAGAGCGTGTGATGCGCGTTGGAGTCTGTCGCGATGATTAGTTCCAGTTTCTCCTTTCCACAGTACTCAACCAGCGAGACGAGCTCTGGCAGAGGCACGTCCTCATCGCCTGGCAGGTATGCCGAGGCTAGTACAATGTCCGGGAGTTTCTGTTCCGTTCTAAAAAGTCTGACTGCTGTCAGGTCCCTTGAACAGAATTCATTAATTAACAGGTTAGGTACATGTTTTGGAATAAATATGCAGGTGCGCGGGTGATCTCGCTCGGTCTCTGATAGTTGAATTCGATAAAGTTTATCGAACACGTGAGTTTTGGGGATTTTGTCACAGGGCGCATCAATGTATGGTACATCGTTTAGCGCCCTTTCCCATATTATGGTGTGATTGCCCCTTTGGTTTTTCCACATGCCGGAGTGTTTTAGCCTGATTGCCGCCATACTGGCCTCCTGTTGAATAAAGAGATCCAGTGGCGGCAGACCTAGCATTATCTCCAGGGCATTAGTAGGTGTTGTTCGCATGCATCCTGTGGTGGCTGAGCAGGCCAACCTTTGGAATGACTGCAGTTTTTTACGGGTGGTTATGAGTTCAGTTCTGGGCCACCAAACTACCGCTCCGTAGGTGATTATTGGCCTAATTACGCTCTTATACAGCCATAGTGTTATTTTCGGCGAGAGGCCCCAGGATTTCCCCAGAAGTCTTCTGCATTGCCAAAATGTTATGCTAGCTTTGTTAATCTTGTGGTCCAAGTGTTTGTTCCATAACAGTTTGCTGTCAATAATGATGCCCAGATATTTGACCTCATTAGTTAGGGACAGCTCGGTGCCAAACAGTTTGGGTAATTGTAAACTGCCAAGATTGCGTTTGTGAGTGAACATGATAAGTTCCGTTTTTGACGGGTTCACTGATAGTTCGTGCTCCAGGCACCATTGTTCGACGATCTTCAGAGCCTGTTTTGCCAGGTTACACAGTACATTCTCAAAAGGTCCCGTTATGAGAATGGCTAGATCGTCCGCATAGCCTACCGTATAATACCCATGGTCGGTGAGTCTGCAGATCAGCTCATTGACCACGACGTTCCATAGGAGGGGGGAGAGAACTCCTCCCTGTGGACAGCCTTTTGCTACCACACCTCGGGTCGTGGTATTTACGGTAAATTGAATAGCCCTTTGTCTTAGCATATTGTCTATCCACCCGGCAGTCGTGGGTTCGACCCCATGCCTAGATAGGGCACGGCTAATGCTGTTAAAGGTGGTTTTGTCAAAGGCGCCTTCAACGTCTATAAAGATGCCTAAGGTTGATTGTTTAGATGATAGTCCGTTCTCAATGCGTGATACGACGCTATGTAGGGCGGACTCTGTTGATTTGCCCATACTGTAGGCATGTTGGTTAGCGTTGAGTGGCTTACACGACAGAGCATGCGTTCGAATGTCCCTTTCACAGAGCCTTTCGAGGGTTTTAAGTAGGAAGGATGTGAGGCTGATTGGCCTGAAGGACTTCGGCTGCGTGTAGTCACTTTTGCCGGGCTTGGGAATAAATACGACTTTAACTTCTCTCCATTTGAGGGGAGTGTAACCGAAGGCAATGCATGCTCTGAACAGGTTCACGAGATGCACCACCAGACGGTCATCGCTCCACTTCAGCAGTCCCGGAAAGAGACCGTCCAGGCCTGCTGATTTGTATGGGAGAAAGCTGTTGATAGCCCATTTCACCTTATCATGTGTGACAATTCTCTGGGCTTGGTTCCAGTCGGTATTGGATGCTGAATTGCTGGTCTCAGCTTCCCAGCTCCCTGAGGAGGTAATAACGCAACCTGGAAAGTGAGTTTGGAGCAGCAGTTCGCAAGTCTCTGCGTCCGACTTGGTATACGTGCCATCCGGTTTCTTTAAAGAACCGATATTGCGCTCAGGTTCGCTGATCAGAATGTTTTTCATTCTGGTGGCATGGCTGTTGGATTCTATGTTCGAACAGAAGCGTTTCCAGCATTCGCTTTTCCTGAGACGGATACGCTTCTTGTATTGATGTTGGGCTTCTTTAAATTTGTCCCAATCGTCATCCTGTCGGGTGTTTTTAGCTCTATTGAACAGCTTTCTTACCTTGCGACGTAGTTTCTCCAGTTCTGGGCTCCACCAGCTGGTCTTACCTGCGGGGGCCCTTCTTGGCGTCACAAGTGGGCATGTTTTTTCAAAGCAGTCCACTAGAGTCTTGGTGAGTTGATTGTTGTGGGTGTCAATCACCGCGGCGTTGTCATAGCTAGGAATCGGAAGTCCCTTCAGATTTTCCGCCGTTTCGGCAAGATACCTAACGCGGTCCATCTTCCGGGGATTCCGTCGCGGCTCCGCGGGATTTACCATGATGTTAATAGTATATATGATCCACCTGTGGTCAGAGCAAGATAAGTCTTTCGAAACATGCCAGTTCGAGATGTGCCGCGAGATGTTCTCTGTTGCAAGAGTGAGATCAATGATAGTTTGGGCTCGTCTAGTGACAAAGGTCGGTTCAGAGCCCCGATTCATAATTCTTAAGTTAGTGGTGAAGAGATAGTTCAGAAGTTCCTCACCTCGTGCGTTCGACTTCTCGCTGCCCCAGATGATATGGTGCGCGTTGGAGTCGGCTGATATTACAAGCTCCAGTCCTTCCCTTTCGCAATAGGCCACCAGTGCTGTGAGCTCCGGTGTGGGTACCTCCTCGTCGCCTGGCAGATAGGCAGACGCAAGTACCACCTCGGGTAAGCTGAGGGATGGGTTACTCAGGAGCCTGATGGCAGTCAGGTCCCTGGAACAGAACTCGGTTAATAGAACTACGGGTACATTATTTGGTGTAAATATACAAGTCCTTGGTTTACTTACGGTAGTGTTCAGGAGGAGCTTACCCCCGATGTTGGATAGACCACAGATTCTGCCATTCCTAATCCAGGGCTCCTGGATTAGGGCTATGGTCTTGATTGGTCCCTCCAGCGCCTTACGCAAGTTGGTCGTAGCAGTAAGTCTGTGCTGGAGGTTGGTTTGGACGATTTTAATGGTCTCGAGGAGGGGAGCTGCTTGGGCCATCACTACTATTCCCGAGCAGTTTCTCCTCATCGTCCACACCTTCCCCACTGAACCAGTCCAGCCTGGTGGTCTTTGCCGATGCATCGACGACGGCCATGGGACTGGGAGGTGAGTTATCTCCAGACTCCTGCAGAGACACAGGGTTGTTTTGGCTCACCGTGGGGGAAGGTGTTGATAAAGCCGGACCTAAGCCTCCAGCAACTTGCTCCGTCTCTACTGGGACGGTTGCTTGCTCGCTTTTGGCACTAGGTCCGGTGGTTTGAGGGGCAGAGGGTTCGGCCTGCTCGCCCTTGGGTCCGCTTGCTTTCACCTCCTGCTGAAGCATCAGGTATACCGACCCCGTCTTGTAACAGACGCGGCGGTCCCTCTGGATGATCCGGTCGGTCTCCGATTGCGGGATTCCAAGGACAATGTAGACACCGTCCTTGTTGTCCTGCTTCTCGGCGTGGTAGAGGCTCCAGGAGTCGACGCTATACCACGGGTTTTGCCGTCGAAGCCTGATGCGCAGCCTGTCCACGGTCCCGTCCGTGAAGTTGGGTAGGAACATCCCTGCTCTGATTCTGCGAGGGATCTCTGACTGGCGGCGAACCGCCAGTTTGGTCCCATCGATAGGCGAGGGTAGTTCCGTGATAGTACGGCGAACCCATTCTAAGGTGAAGTCGTCCTCGCACCAGAGTTTGAGTACGCCATCACTCAGAAAGAGCTTGCCGCGGAAGGAGGGAGCTCGGTCGACATCCGTCGATGTTGACGGGGCGAAAATCGCCTCATCTAGCGCCAGATCAATGGCAGCCTGGATGACAGTCGAGTGCTCCTCGGTGAGCTCGTGGAAGGGTTCCGTTGTCACGGCCACGGCTAGGTCGTTGGACCCTATCGCGTCCGCGTAACTAACCCCGCCACGATGATGGTTGCGTCCTGTCGGCGGGATTTGTCGGGGTGTGGCGGCTAGCTTCACACGCTTGCCTCCGTCCCGGGGCGACATGGTGTCGTCAGGACGAGTCCGCTTAGCGGGCTTGGTTTGGCCGTCGGCCGCACCAGAGGCTCCCATGGAGCGCCACCTCTTCCCCGCCCGCTTACCGCGAGGCCGTTTGGCGCCCTTCGCCTGCTGGCCGGCATGGTGGTCCTGGGCTACCTGCGTCGTGCCAGCCGGTCCTGCAGCGTGCTCTATAGGCCCGCGCTTAACCGGCTTGGCTGGATCAGCATCGATCGAACCAGCAGCAGGCCCTTGCGGGCTGCGCCTATCCATATCACTGCTGCCAGCGGTTGTCCTCAGGTTACCCCCCACGCCGGCCTGCCGGCGAACTCGCCGTTTTTCAGCGCGCGCCTTTGCGCGACGCGTCTTAGGCGGTGCTCTCGCATCGGACTGAGGGGCAGCGATCTTCCTCGGCTTGGTTTCCAGAGTCGCGCTCCACAGGATTTGCGTCTGTGAGACGATCCTGGGCATCGCGTCTCCGAGGGCCGTGAGGTCGATCGTGGTGGAGGCACCGCCACCTACGGATCCGGTAGGTTCCACTCGTGTCGGTGCTGATGTAGACGGTACAGGCGCATGTGCAGCCTGAGGAGGCAAAAGCAGCGCATTGGATGCAGCAGGCGACTTTGCCTCCGCGCCTTGCGGCGCGTTTGGTTTCGGCGCTTCCTTGGATGCAGCCTGATGGTTCCTAGGTACCTTTTTTTTCCCCATAGGTACAGGTGAGTTTTTGTTCATTCTCAGCGGCGTTCCACCCTCCTTGGAGCCCGCAAAAGGGAACGCTGTATGCACAGACGCCAGAACTACCCTGAGAATATAGGTTCCCTCCTCAACAAGACGAGGACGAACATCAGTCCGAAGGACCCGGGTACGATTAGCCCCCGTGTGGAAGGGTGTAACCACACGAGGTCGCACCGGGCCCCGCGGGTGAGCCGTCTCGCCTCGAACAGATTCAGGAACCTCGCCAGACATCCCTCTTACGGGCATGTCGCAGCCGATTGACCATATGTGGCTAGCATATGGCCTCCCGTTTCGGGTGAAATCCAGGCCAAAGAGGCGTGTTGCCGTCAGCGGACACTGACTCCGGTCCACTGAACAGCTCAACCATCCAGGACCCCTTCATCCCCCCATACGGGTCTCCACGCACGGCACAAACACGCGGGTGGCTAAGTTCCCCTACCTGCCATCAGCCATTTTTTGTGATGAAAGGCCCGCAGCTGTATAGCCACAGCTGAGCTGCAGTGTGGGGTGGCTGGGGGACCGGTTTAAAGGCGCCGGTGGTTCGCCTTCGCTTCCATCTATCGGCTACAGTGACTCCGGGGAGGATGTGAGTATGTGGAACCCGTTAATGAGTCACAGTATTACCAGGGTGTACGACGAGGACGTTAGACAGAAACTTGGTGATGGGCGCCCATAGCCAAGGTCCACATTCCCTTGGCGTACGCAAGTCGGCGTTTCCTGGTACTTTCCAGCGACAGTCTACCAGCTTGACTGCCACTCCAGGGCCGTTTGAAGAACCACCACCCCCACACCACCTTTGGGGGCCCTTATGAAGGGTAAAGATTTATCACAAAAAAAAAAAAGAATACTCATTATATCATAAAAGGTCTCTCAGTTCGGTGTGCCTTACGGCAAAGGCCTCCTCCAACTCTTTCCACTGATTTCTGTCTACCACCACTCTTGTCCAGAGCGGACCCAAAGTCATTTTCAGGTCATCCTCCCATCTTCTCTTTTTGCGACCTTGACTCCTAATGCCGTCTGCTCCATAAACTAGTCTTCTTCAACTCAAGGAATATGTCAAGTCAATACTTTTCACTTAATGACTGAAAAAGTATTTCTATGTTTTTTAATTTAATGATTTTCATCCTTTTAGTATTTGACGACGGCGATATAACAACGTTACGACGGTCTGCGCTTTGTCTGAAAAGTGGGCGGCACTTTAATGAGAGTGAAACTTTGGACCAGCTGCCACTCACACATCCGGAACACTTCTCTACACCTGTGATAGCAGGACGGAGGGGAAGACGAGGCAGAGCACAGTATGTTTAAATATTATTTAAAAGATTTAGCTGATTACTTCCAACTCATCTTGTTTGTTGCTGATAACACTCAACAAGGAATCATCTTTTTTTTTTTTTATATTCATCCTTACGCTTTTCTTTTATTATTTCATTTTGGGTTGTTGCAATGTCTTCTTTCATACACCTCAGTATGTATCATTAATTTCATTTTTCATCCTGAAAGTCCATCCATTGCCGCTTTGGTCTTCTTCTTACCATAAGACAGAAGTTATTCACACATGCCTCATTTCTCTGTCATGCTTGTATTTCACATCACTGGTAATTATGTACATATAATATTACATGATGTAAATAAATATTACCAGTTTGCCTCATCTGCCTACCCCTTAGGGGAATCCAGGCATTATAATCATTGTTTTTTATCACCAGCGCCACTTTCTCCATCTTCCGTACTCATTTGTTAATAATTTATTTTTCCAATTAATTAAGGTGAAAGCACCACGGTATTCCGCGAATATTTTTTACTACTTTTGCTATTTGCAGCTTAGTGTCAGTTTGTATATTGATGATATTTTAATTTGCAACTGTAAAAATATATTTACAGAATTGTATTAAAAATTCTATAATTTAAGTACTTACTCCTCTTTTGCAATTGATTTTCAGACCATAATAGTAAAATGATTGCACCAGGCTATGTGGGGTGTGTATTCCATATTATCATAATCATGTATATCACATGATTAGAACTTCGGGAAGTTGAAGATATTAATTCGTTAAATGAATAATTTTTACAATCTGATACTAATCTGCAAATAGCAAAAACAGTAAATATAAATTGGTGGTCTACTGTGATGTTTCCACCTTAACATTGAACATTCCTGCGCAAGGTCTGATGAGAGCTCGGGCTCGGGCTCCGGGCGGCGCGTGAAGGCGGACGTGGAGCCGCACGTGGGGCGCGTGGTGCTGGTGGAGGCGGGGGGCGGGGCGGAGCGGCGCCGCCCGCACCAGCCCGCCTTCCCCGCGCTCGTGGTCGCGCCCACCGCGCAGATCAAGGTCAAGGAGGACTACCTCGTGCGCTCCTTCAAGGATGGCAGATAGTTAGTATACTTACCTATCGAAGGGTCTTGGTCAATCGTACAGAAGTGTCACTTCCCACACTCGAGAGAATAAAATACATTTTAACAAGAATATGTACGTAGCGCGTGCGAAAGGGGCAGTGGGCGGCAGCTGACTGTGAAACCCGTCTATGGTCTGCGTGTGCTTGCACTTTCATAACAACACCGCGGAGTGCGCCAGGCCTGCGTTAGTCCAATAGAATTCAAATGCAATCCCTCATAGCTTATGAGTTCTTCAATTCATACTTTTGCGACAAAATACTTTATTCACTGGAGACCCAACCGGATCTATGGTCAATTGAACATTTTGTGAATGTATGTGTATTATTATACAGCCGATATTTGTTTTTAAAGCAAGTCATATTGGAAATAATTTACTAAAACTAGGCCAGCTATTTCCTATAGCTACTCGACTAAGGACTGTAGTGTAGAGGCTGTGCAACAAAACCACATTTTTAAACTAGGTTTATTATTAGTTTCAATTTTGGTTGATCTGTTTCGGAAATATACTTTGTTAACTTTTAAGGGTGCTCCCACATCTATCGACGCGGAATCAGCTTTTTCCATCGCCCTTTCTCTTTCTGTCGCTTAGAACTGCCATTTGCTAGACCGAGACACTAACGCCATTCGCACCGGCTCGGCTCGGACGACGCGACGCGACTTCGGCCGACGGCGGAACGAGTCGTTTGTAGATTAGCTGATCGCATCCGTACGGCTGCGTGCGGCGTCGAACTGCTTCCGAACCGCGCCGAAGACGGTCGAACGCATGCCTTCATCTCCGACGGTAGCTGATCGCATCCGTACGGCTGCGTACGGCGTCGAACTGCTTCCCGCGAACAGCGCCGAAGAAGGCCGAACGCATGCCTTCATCTCCGACGGTAGCTGTTCGCATCCGTACGGCTGCGTACGGCGTCGAACTGCTTCCGAACAGCGCCGAAGATGGCCGAACGCATGTACCTACATCTACGACGGCAGCCGAACGGCGCCGGAGATGGCCGAGTATCAACGATGGTGGCATAGCACAGTGTTTTACGAAGACCATTTTTCGGACATAGCTTTTTTAATGTGAAAATCTGATAGTTTAAGTTATTTAAATGAATTACTTCGTATCCCCATTGTACTAGCATGTCTAGTTTTTGACATGATTTTTTTTTTGAAAATCGACAGTTTTCAATAAGCCATTTAGAAAAAAAAAATTTTTGAAACTAAATAATTATGATAGATACGCAAAATAATTATGACCTTAGAAAAATCAAATCGACGGAGTTTTAAATGCTGCATATTTTAGTCCTCAGTAAATTCAGACTTATACGAGGTTTTTAGTCTTTATTTTTTTCTTTGATGTTCCGTCGTATTTGTGAAACTGAAATTATGCCCTTCATTTTCCTTGCACACCAAAAAAATACCACATCCCACTTGCGTGGAATCAATGTCCGAAAAATGGTCTTCATAAAACACTGTGCACAGGGCTTGTGGGCACAGGCGCGGCGCCGAACAGATGCGAACAGCAGTCGCGACGGCCGTTCGGAGCAATCGACTTCCGATAGCATGCGAAAATCCGTCGCGGCAGCTGATCGGCGGTAAGCCGAGTAGTGTGGTGATACGCACTCGGCTTAAGCCGGTTCCGTGTCGATAAGTTTGGGAGCACCCTAAGGCCTATATATCCTGCTTAAGGCGGCGCTAGTCGCGAGCTCGAACTCACTGGCAGGCATGGTCAAAAACCATGATATTTCACCGGAAATCGAGCCATATTGTACATGTGTGCGCGAGCGTCACCCCCCCGTGGAGAAAACAGGGGAAAACATTATTCAGTGAGATGCACGATCATTCAGAGTAAAAGGCGCGCGTAAAAAAATACGAAAAAGCCTTTGGAAGAAGGGGTTTTATGAAAAATCCACTGCACCAATTAATTTCAAATAAAATTTATTAAATTCTTCGATAAATTTGCTGTGTCGGTACGGACTTCGTTTTGGAAAGGGGAATGCCCAATTTCGGCCACGAAACGCCCAACAATTTGCTATTATCAAAAAAAAACATCTTTTTTATGTTTATTAATCGCGGTATTCATTTATCTAAATAAGACCGCAACATGTTGGCACAATAAAAAACTTTTTCAAAAAAAAATGAAACCGACTTCAAAACAACCACAAAAAAAGTTCAAAATAACCTACAAAAAAACTTTTCTTTCGAAAGTCGGTGACTTTCTTTTTTATTTCATTGACTTTTAGTCACCGACTTTCGAAAGAAAAGTTTTTTTGTAGGTTATTTTGAACTTTTTTTGTGGTTGTTTTGAAGTCGGTTTCATTTTTTTTTTGAAAAAGTTTTTTATTTTATCCTTTTTAGTTTCACTATTCAACCCAAATTATTGTCAAATACATAATTTTCTTACATGTGCACTAAAATTTTGTAATCCGTAGCACCGGAAAATAACAACGCCCATGTATAAAAACTAAAAATAAAAACTACTGCACCAAACTTAATGAAAATTTTGTGGGACCAAATGGCAGATATACTGTATCGAACAAAAAAAGAATCATCGAAATCGGACCAGAAACCTCGGAGTAATCGGTGTAGACAAAGTTGAAAACTTTTTAGGTTTTTGTTGATTTATGTTGATTTTTCAAAAAGTGCTAGTCCTATTTCGATAAAATTTTAATGGGACCATTCCAGAAGTATATCCTATCCAACAAAAAAAGAATTTTTCTAATCGGTTGTTAAACGACGGAGTTATGCCCGAACAAACATAAAAAAAAAAAAAAAAATACAAACATCCGAATTGAGAACCTCCTCCTTTTGGAAGTCGGTTAAAAAAAAAAGTATCGAAACGATAAAGATGAAATTAGGTAAATCCGTACTCCATTAGTATTATAGATAATATGAAAAGTGTTGCCAATTACTAATTTCATTATATAAAATATCGATACTTTTATTTTTCATTCGATTATAATTACTTACCATGTCATTTTAACCCGCGCAATGTTGAACCGACCATTTGGGCGTTTAAAACCGGTTTTTTGAACCAATTCCAAAAAATGCTAATATTATTCATTTTTCCTAATGATGTTATGATAATAATTAAATAAGCGAATTTCTAGTTGATTTATCATGAATTCTTTAGATCATAACAAAAACGCCACTGCACAATTAAATATTTTTATCTATTTTTAAAAATATATTTACAGTAGATTTTTAAAAATAAATTAAAAGAAAATACTTTCTAAAAAAAATGCAGAACTTAGAGCGCTTCAATGTTTTTTTCCGACTATAATTCCAACAAAAAATCGATATCGATTCTTCTACTTTTAGTCTGTTAAGTGGCAACATCGAATCCTCTATGACAGCTAGAGCCACTGTCATATGGAATCATAACTGACGGAACACAAGTCGATTTCGTTCGCGTTTGTATTTGTTTGTTTGTTTTCTTGCGGATTTGTTATCAATGTTTCTGGTCGAAGTGCAATTAAAAAGTATTCGGTGTTAAAAAGTGTCGGCCGCCGAACGGTAGGATGCTGTGCCCATGTAATGATAGTAATATGGTATTTGGGTTGGGCACGCCATCAGAGTAATATTTTCCCTCCAGCTCAATTCCTGGATGATGTACTGATTGTGTATGATACTAATGATGTATAATATCATAAAATACCTTAAAAAACTTAATGTCTTACAGTAAAATGATGATTAAAAAACTGTGTTTTTGAAAAAGAAAAACCATTTAATATCTTAAAAATCCGGACTTTTTTATAAACCAATTACTTACCCATTTCTTTCTTTATATTACATATTATCATTTCCCTATACTATTATATGTGTGCAGTTAGGGCCAAAATGTCTATGGTCGGTGGGCAATCCCCTTTGATGCTTCTTTAGCTTCTAATTTACACCTAAAGTTGTGTTAAAATTAGCAAAAAAAACGAATCTTTAGAAGCTCGTTACTTTTTAATAGCTTCATATTTTACAATTCTGCTTCCGTACAGACAAAATTAATAATGAGACAAAACGATACCATGTTTAATTTTGGATGTACCTTGTCAAATAGTGGAGTAAAACCCCAACGAAGTTTCTATGGAAAAAATGTTGACTTGTTTGACCTTAAGTGTACGAACCATCGGTTAGCTAGAGCGTTCGTTAGAATGATCGTGAAAATATTCGTAGCGATGTTCAGCTCTTCGTTGTTTAGTTCGACAAACTTTGAAACGCCGAATGCTCGACGTTTTGTTACAATTAGATACTGAAGTCTATCGGCACCTTAGGGAGCTTCCCCGTGACGCGATGCGACGCAACTCGACTGAGTCCAACTACAAGTGAAAATCATCGATACCACTACGACATATGACATAAAACGTGCGATTGTTTACGGGATTAGATGAAATACAAAACATGCTCGCCACGACGACAAGTCAATCGAATTGCATCATTATATCGTAGTAGCAAGGACGATTTTCATTTTTAGTTAGTAGAAATTACAAATCGAAGGAATAGCGTCAGGGGGAGGTCCCTAAAACAAACACACAATATTGTCACCAGTTACACGGTCCCGAAGAAGGAGGCCCGCGAGTTCCGCAAGGGCAGTGCGCCGCTGGAGTGGGCGGGAGTGGACGCGGCGCTGCAGTACCTCAACAACGCGGTGCTGCCGCCGCACTGGGACCGGGACGCGCTGTTCAACGAGCCCAGGAATACCTCCGATGATGTATGTATCACTAATTTTATTGAACCTCCTAATTTTTATTTTTATTTGGAATCTGTTGCGACTGGTCAGACCGACTGTTGGAATGGCCATGCGTGGCTTTTCATTTAGAAAAGGGAATATTTTGTTTTTTTGTTGTGCCACTTTTATTTCCTTTCAGAAAACATCATTTTAAGCATATACAATCATTTTATGTACAAAATAATTACGATCTTTGACTTCCGCCGAGACGACTCACTTATTACGAGTGGAAATACTCAATGGATGTCTCTTGTCGTGGAGTAGATGGATACCCGAAATTAATATTCAATCTCAATTCAAATCCAGTTTCTTTATTTTCACTGTTGCTTCTAATTGTACATCTTAAAACATCGGATAGCCAAATTCGATTATTGATTGGTTGACAAAGATATAACCAAAAATAGTAAACAAAATAGATTATTATTAAAATCTAGCAGGAGACTGTCTGTCAGACTCCGAATGATTAAACCATACTGTTTTTCTCCTCTTCACTTCTGTGATTGTACATATTTGTAATATCCACAGTCACCCCAACACTGATGGTTTGATTGTAAGCTCATCTCAGAACAACTTATTCTAAATTATGTGTTCTACACTTGGTTTTTCATTACCAGAAACTTATAATTTTGAACAAGTTTTGCTATTTCATTAACCATGAAATCGCAAAATAAATCGTACCCCATATTAGCATTTTCCCGCCATTTTAATCCAGCCACTGTCTGGCACGAAGGCGATTCCATTGAGAAGAGGCGTAAGACAGGGGGACGTTATCTCCCCGAAACTGTTTACTGCCGCAATGGAAGACGCCTTTAAGCTCCTGGAATGGCAAGGACTTGGCATCAACATCAACGACGAATACATCACTCACCTTCGGTTTGCCGACGACATCGTAGTCATGGCAAAGTCGATGGAGGAACTCAGCATGATGCTCGATGGCCTCGACCGAGTTTCACAACGGGTGGGCTTGAAAAAGAACATGGACAAGACGAAAATTATGTCAAATGCCAATGTTGTGCCCACCCCAGTCTCTGTTGGAAGCTCGGTACTCGAAGTTGTTGACTCATATATCTACTTAGGACAAGTAGTCCAGTTAGGTAGGTCCAACTTCGAGAAAGAGGTCAACCGCCGAATCCAACTCGGTTGGGCAGCGTTCGGGAAACTACGCAATGTCTTTTCGTCCGACATACCTCAGTGCCTCAAGACGAAAGTCTTCAACCAATGTGTGTTACCAGTGATGAGTTACGGCACCGAAACGTGGTCTTTCACTATCGGCCTCATCTCAAAGCTCAAAGTCGCTCAACGAGCTATGGAGAGGGCTATGCTAGGTGTTTCTCTACGTGATCGAAACCGAAATGAGGAGATCCGTAGACGAACTAAAGTCACCGATATAGCCCACCGGATTAGCAAGCTGAAGTGGCAATGGGCAGGCCATATTGCTCGCAGAGCAGATGGCCGATGGGGTCGAAAAGTACTAGAGTGGAGACCACGGACTAGGCCGATGGGGTCGAAAAGTACTAGAGTGGAGACCACGGACTAGCAAGCGCAGCGTAGGACGTCCACCAGCAAGGTGGACAGACGACCTTATAAAGGTCGCCGGAAGACACTGGATGCAGGTCGCTTCCAACCGGTATCTGTGGAGATCAAAAGGGGAGGCCTATGTTCAGCAGTGGACGTCCTACGGCTGAGATGATGATGATGACTGTCTGGTTGACATCTCTCCAACTTTCATCCACAGAGTTCAGATGACGAACCACGAGAGGAGAAGGACCACTTTGTGGCGCAATTGTATAAGTTCATGGACGAGCGCGGGACGCCCCTCAACAGGAACCCCACCATCGCCAATAAGGATATCGATCTGTACAGACTGTTCAAGGTAAGTTACTGTAACTAATCCAGCCAGTGGCGTATTTACCCTTACGCCGAAAGGGCCATGGCCTGGAGCACAGACTGCCGCCCCGGACCTCAGAGGAGCTCGTTCTTATCTTCGTGAGCATAAAGCGGCTGAAGAATCAAAGACAAAAATAAGTCTTACTAGGTCACAAAAACCTAAGTAACTTACCAAAACAACATTCATAATATTATGTTTGTTAGAAATCAGGACGCGGGACGCATTAGATTAGAATACTGTTGGTGCGGTGGGAGGCAGCGTGCCCTCACAACTCGGCGGCCTCTAGCGGACTTGCAAGGTTGTCAATGTATACTAGAAAAATAGCCAAAAACAAATAAGCTATGGATTAGAACTATTGCTTCAAGTGGCTATTTTAGACCTTCCGTCCTCTAAGCATTCCATATTATAAAAGGGCTTATGCCAAAAATCCGCTGTGTTCCTTCAATGGCCCTTTATGATTATCTGTTTAGACAGTCACCATAAACCATAATGTTATGCACGGCTTGGGTACCTGAGCATGGATGACTATACGAATTAACATTGTATTGTTTTGTTTCTACTAGGTGGTTGAAAAACTAGGTGGCTACAACAGAGTGACGAACCAAAACCAGTGGAAGACCATCGCTGACAAGATGGGCTTCCATCCCGTCACCACAAGCATCACTAACCTTTGTAAACAGGCTTATAAGAAGTAAGTAGTGCAGCTTTAGAGTCAGTATGTTCAAAGGGGGTAATCATAACACTAAAACGCATGGGTAGGTTCTGCACACATTTGTGGTTATGTGAATCGTCAAATATTGCCATCCCTAAGGCCTCGTTCATGGACACACGGGTAGCCAGGTGCGGCACGCGAAGTGGACTGCGCAACCTCAATAGTTGCCGCTTCTCCTTGAACGCTTTTTACATCGCCGCATGGACCTAAAAAAAAGGCGGACGGAACTTCACTAAGAAACGATTGAAGCAACACAATGGCGGCGGGCGGCGTAAATATGTGTGAGTGTGTATAGGGATGCCAGATGAAGGAAAAAATTACCCATTTTTAAACAATATTTAATTAAGATCCCCCTTGAACTTAAGTTTAATTACAATTTTTTTGTGACGGATACCTATTTTTAAAATAAAGGTAAAATCATTTAAGCACATTGGATATTAAAATATTTACAACTCGTTTAATGTTAATAAAGTTTTACAATCCCTTTTGGTGATTCAAATTTTTGTAGACTTGTCTTTTGCTATCGACACATCTAGAAATCCCTTCTAATTTACTGAAGTGGTGAAAACGAATGTTTAAGTATTTTTCGGCTATAAATATTTAATTAAAGCTATTTTATGTTCCATTCCTACACGTCTACATTCCTATTCCATGTCTACACTCCCTTATTATTTTTATACAATCTTTTTTCCATGCATCATTTGCCGTGGGGAAATCTGTAAAAATATAGAAGAATACAAAAACGATAAATAGTAACATAAAATATAAATCTCCCAATTTTGAAATAATTTGAACCTTGAAATAGTTGCAACACTGATTGATTTCGAGATGTTTATTAAATTTATTGACGTAAAATCGAGAAATAAGCTTCAAATTGACATGCTTAACTATGAAAAGTGATCCCCTGGCTTTTTTAATTGAACTACTATGGTTTAGACAACTTTTTGCAACTCATGACGGCATACTTTGGTTTTTATTAGACAAAATAACACCGTATAAAACCGCGAGTGTCGTTCGAAGCGTAATGGCCGACGGCTGACTTACTATGGTGTGAATGTGTGCGTGCTGGCTTGTCCACATTAGCGCACTGACTTACTATGGGTGCTTCAATTGTTTCTTAGTGAAGTTCCGTCCGCCTTTTTTTTTAGGTCCATGCATCGCCGTATGTTTGTTTTGTCTGCGGTCCGCACTGCGAGGCGCGAGACAACCGAGTTGTGTCGCGCTACTTGTGCGCAGCACAACGTTGGTCGTCTACTTTTGTGAATGACGACTCTAACAATGAACAATGTGATTTTATACTTGCGCAGGTTCCTGCACAGCTACGAGGACTTCTACCGCAAACTGGGCGTGACGCTGGTAGCTCACCCGCGAGGTGCGCGCACGCCGCCGGCCGGCCGCTCGCTCATCCGCGACCGCGACCGCCAGCCGCCCGCCGGGCCCACGCCGCCGCCCACCACGCCCACACACACCACCACCCAGGTACAGTACCACACGCGACCGCGACCGCCAGCCGCCCGCCGGGCCCACGCCGCCGCCCACCACGCCCACACACACCACCACCCAGGTACAGTACCACACGCGACCGCGACCGCCAGCCGCCCGCCGGGCCCACGCCGCCGCCCACCACGCCCACACACACCACCACCCAGGTACAGTACCACACGCGACCGCGACCGCCAGCCGCCCGCCGGGCCCACGCCGCCGCCCACCACGCCCACACACACCACCACCCAGGTACAGTACCACACGCGACCGCGACCGCCAGCCGCCCGCCGGGCCCACGCCGCCGCCCACCACGCCCACACACACCACCACCCAGGTACAGTACCACACGCGACCGCGACCGCCAGCCGCCCGCCGGGCCCACGCCGCCGCCCACCACGCCCACACACACCACCACCCAGGTACAGTACCACACGCGACCGCGACCGCCAGCCGCCCGCCGGGCCCACGCCGCCGCCCACCACGCCCACACACACCACCACCCAGGTACAGTACCACACGCGACCGCGACCGCCAGCCGCCCGCCGGGCCCACGCCGCCGCCCACCACGCCCACACACACCACCACCCAGGTACAGTACCACACGCGACCGCGACCGCCAGCCGCCCGCCGGGCCCACGCCGCCGCCCACCACGCCCACACACACCACCACCCAGGTACAGTACCACACGCGACCGCGACCGCCAGCCGCCCGCCGGGCCCACGCCGCCGCCCACCACGCCCACACACACCACCACCCAGGTACAGTACCACACGCGACCGCGACCGCCAGCCGCCCGCCGGGCCCACGCCGCCGCCCACCACGCCCACACACACCACCACCCAGGTACAGTACCACACGCGACCGCGACCGCCAGCCGCCCGCCGGGCCCACGCCGCCGCCCACCACGCCCACACACACCACCACCCAGGTACAGTACCACACGCGACCGCGACCGCCAGCCGCCCGCCGGGCCCACGCCGCCGCCCACCACGCCCACACACACCACCACCCAGGTACAGTACCACACGCGACCGCGACCGCCAGCCGCCCGCCGGGCCCACGCCGCCGCCCACCACGCCCACACACACCACCACCCAGGTACAGTACCACACGCGACCGCGACCGCCAGCCGCCCGCCGGGCCCACGCCGCCGCCCACCACGCCCACACACACCACCACCCAGGTACAGTACCACACGCGACCGCGACCGCCAGCCGCCCGCCGGGCCCACGCCGCCGCCCACCACGCCCACACACACCACCACCCAGGTACAGTACCACACGCGACCGCGACCGCCAGCCGCCCGCCGGGCCCACGCCGCCGCCCACCACGCCCACACACACCACCACCCAGGTACAGTACCACACGCGACCGCGACCGCCAGCCGCCCGCCGGGCCCACGCCGCCGCCCACCACGCCCACACACACCACCACCCAGGTACAGTACCACACGCGACCGCGACCGCCAGCCGCCCGCCGGGCCCACGCCGCCGCCCACCACGCCCACACACACCACCACCCAGGTACAGTACCACACGCGACCGCGACCGCCAGCCGCCCGCCGGGCCCACGCCGCCGCCCACCACGCCCACACACACCACCACCCAGGTACAGTACCACACGCGACCGCGACCGCCAGCCGCCCGCCGGGCCCACGCCGCCGCCCACCACGCCCACACACACCACCACCCAGGTACAGTACCACACGCGACCGCGACCGCCAGCCGCCCGCCGGGCCCACGCCGCCGCCCACCACGCCCACACACACCACCACCCAGGTACAGTACCACACGCGACCGCGACCGCCAGCCGCCCGCCGGGCCCACGCCGCCGCCCACCACGCCCACACACACCACCACCCAGGTACAGTACCACACGCGACCGCGACCCAGGTACAGTACCACACGCCCACACGCACCACCACCCAGGTACAGTACCACACGCCCACACGCACCACCACCCAGGTACAGTACCACACGCGACCGCGACCCAGGTACAGTACCACACGCCCACACGCACCACCACCCAGGTACAGTACCACACGCCCACACGCACCACCACCCAGGTACAGTACCACGACGCCGCCGGCCGGCCGCTCGCTCATCCGCGACCACGACCGAACAATACTACCACCCCGCGATTGTGCAGAGTTCAGTCCTTTAAAATGTTGTAAGTACAGTTTCACCAGCTAATTTAAATTGACCCTGTTTCTTGACCGGCTGTCTTCGAAACCAGGGCTCGAGTACTACTACCTTACTAAATTGAAGCTTATTTCCATTGCAGCGAGGCAAAGACAAAGATTCCGACAAAAGCGAAACAGACAAAAGCGACAAAAGTGAGAAAGATGAGAAGCCGGAGAAAGCAGAGAAGATGAAAGAAAAGGCTCGCAATAGTGACGAAGAAGACAGCGCCGACAACCAACCGCTTATTGTAGCTGCTCCCAAGTATGTATATAGGATATTACTACGTTATTTTGTACCATCTCTAACAAATCATTGAATTTAATTAACTATGCAATTTGTGATCCCATTAATACGATTTATATGTTCCTCTTTTTAGAAACTTTAATTTATTTTAATTCAATAAACAGAGTGGACAAAGAAAAAGAACGAGAGAAGGAAAAAGAGAAAGAAAGGGAGAAGGAAAAGGAAAAAGAGAGGGAGAAAGAGCGAGAAAAGGAAAAAGAAGAGAAATTAAAGGAAAAAGAAGATAAACTAAAAGAAAAAGAAGATAAACTAAAGGAGAAAGAAGAAAAACTGAAAGAGAAAGAAAAGGAGAAACAAAACGAGAAGGAAAAAGAAAAGGAGAAAGATAGTCAAAAGGACAAAGAAAAAGACAAAAGCTCAGCGTCTACCAGCACCAGTGAGGAAAAGGAAAAGGTGGTGGTTAAACCCAGGTCGCAGTCCAAAGGACGCACCATCACGCCAGTTAGGACAGAAGGACACGACAAAAGGACTCCTAAGAGACGCCCCTTGTCGTCTAAGAGTAAGTACATTCAATCTTAAAATCTTTTGCGCATACTTTTGTGCGCGCACATTGCTAAAGTGTTCAACCGTGAAAATGATCGCGAACAAAAGTTAAGCACAACCTTGCCGGTAGATACAGAGGCCAAAAGTGATAAGAACTTAGTACGCGCACTGCTGAAGTTCTACACAAAATGTTCGCGAACAAAAATGTAGCACTGTATTTTGGTGGAACCTACCCGAAAATGTCTAATATGACCAATCGAACATTGATCTTCCGCTATTATAAGGTTGAAAATCTATTAAAGATATTTGACAGATTGAGGTAGGTTGATGTGCTGGCGTCTGTACCACTAAGTCCATCAGTTCTGTGACCTAGCTGTACTGACACTCATATTATTTCAGGTGAAGGTATGAGTGCGGGAACATCGCGAGCGTCTCGACGACCGCACGCTTCAACAGACAGTGACAGTTCTGGCCGGGCTTCGAGGTAAATTGTTACTTTATAATTACGAAGGAATTTGTGTATTACTGAATATTTGATGGCTGTGTTCTGGATATAATGCTGTTTTATTAAAGCCGGAAACACATTATTTAACACGCCACGCGATGCAACGTGTCGACAACCGATGTGCAGTGAGCGCGTGTCGTCGCGTCGGGTGTTCATAGTGTGATTCTGGTCATAGAAAACAATACATTTGATTTGACCCAACACGCATCACGTTTCATCGGGTGGCTTATGATAATGTGTTTCCGGCTTTACCCTCCTGCCTGTGAATCGACGCGCGACGTCGTGTAGCCGGCTCAAAAACAAGTGCGGGATGACCTCTCCTTTTTTTTTTCTTTAAAATTCATTTTCTAGGCTGTAGGCTGAGTCTTGAGATAGTGTCGTTGCCAGTAATTTTATAAAATTAGTGAATACCTGTTCGTCACGGAGGCAGCGATGCATACAATTCTGTATTCTTAGAGAATACCACTGCACGTCACTGAGGTGGCTGGTCTGAGGTAGCGCTGCACTTGGAAATATAATAGGGGAGGTCTTGCTCAGCGGTGGGATAATAAGAGCTCGTTCAAACCAGCTTTTGTTGAACGAGACGCAGCGCAAACGCCGTACTTCCTCTTCAATGAATCCTGCGCAGATGTCACACAACATTTCGTTATCGATTCGGTATAGAATTTATTCGGGTGTAATGACCAATTATTATGAAAAAGAAAACATCTTTTATTACCCTATTATTATTTATAATTGAACCAAGAACTGTTACATTGCTGTGTAAGGTAAAATACTATTGATAATAATCAATTTAAAATTCTTTATTTTGGTCTATTTATTTGTTTCAAGAGATGAGAGATAATTAAAGGGATGTGTGTTAGTAATTTATTGATCAATTATGTGTGTAGATGTGGCCCTATAAAGAAGATGCAGAGTCGTCGCAGTCAGAGCGCGAACTCGGCGAGCAGTGGCAACACGATTGCTTCCAACAGCAGCAAACGGCCGCGGAAGAGGAAAAACACAGAGTAAGTCACAAAAAACTAACAAAACACACTTCCTACTAATATGATGGATGGATGTTTGTTACTCCTTCACGCAAAATCTTTGGACGGATTTGGATGAAATATGGTGCACAGATAGTGTATAAGCTAGATTAACACATAGGACAGTTTTCATCCCGATTTTATGATCCTGTGGGAGAATTTTCGAGTTGTAGCGGGTAAAGCCGTAGTATTTTCGTCTCTTTATTTAAAATAATGTTAAAAACCTTTTGACAAAACGTTTCTTAAAACCTTATAACCCTCACAGGACATCAACAAATGAACCAACACCAAGATCTGGAGTGTCAAACGTCAAAGCTCAAGTAGGCGACAAACTGAAAGTGTACTATGGACCTACCCAGTCCGAATCTAAGGTAAAAGTACGAAACAAACAATTTTTATTTTAATGTTTTAGTTTTGTCACAAACATATTTTTTTGTATGAATGAAATACATGAACCTATTTATCTTAAAAAAACTTTAAACTTTTTCACAAAATTATTTATTAGATACAAAAGAGGAGAATTTAATGTGAGGTTTGAATTTTTTACAATTTTCTAAACTGGCATACATACGTTGGGTTGGGGCAGAGAATGGTCATGAATAAATAAAAAAAAAATTGAGGCAGAGATATACGACGAATTTCAGCGATTGGAACTCGAAGTGCTGCCGTTAATTGATAAATCTACCTAATCAAATATTTACATCCTCCTTACCTCCCTTAACATGAGGAACCTGTAACAGTACGATAAAGATAGCGTTCTACGAAGCCGAAACTAGCCGTTCAATTCTTTCAAAAGACAGATTTACATGACGGTACCTGTAGATTTATGTTTGGTTGGTACACAGGTGACGTATGAGGCGAAGGTGATCGACAAGTCGGCGACGGGAGACTTGCTACGCGTGCACTACACGGGCTGGAACACGCGCTACGACGAGTGGATCAAGCCGCAGCGAATCGCACTCAACGTCACGCAGCACGAGCAGCGCAACAAGAAGGTACACCTCTAAAACAAACAACAACTTCGGATATTTTCGGGAAACTTCGTCAATTTTCGGAAATAATTATGAAGGCGCTCATCATAAACTAACTTCGGATTTTATCGTCAGTCTTAGGAAACACGTATGCTTGATAAAGGCTTTGTGAAACAGCGAGTTCGGCGTGCTTACTTACTGTGAAAATCTATGATAATCGTCACACACAACACTCCATGCGAACGCGTTCATTTAGCGGGACGACACACGCAAAGGACACGCCACGCTAAGCTCAATGTTTGCCAAATCCTTTAGAGTGCATTCTATATAAACATTAAAATCTACATAATATATATGTATACTTACATTAAAAATAAAAAAAGGCAAAAATGAAAAAAAAAGAGATTTTTTTCTAAAATACTATATTTAAAATGTAATGTCATTACATTTTCAGGGCTCTGCTATGAGTCGGCGAGTCAGAAGCAAGAGGACAGAAGGTATGCAGTATTCATTCGTGTCGATTACATCGCCCTACTGTAAATATTGTTTTCACATTTTAAATTTCCTACAGAGTCATCAGCAAGATCGAATTCAGACAGCGACTCGGAAAGTGACGAAGATGTAAAGAGACCGCCTAAAAAGTCAGATGACAAGTCGAGTTCAAAAAGTACGTACTTTGGATACTTAATATCAGAGTTCTCACCTTTATTCTGCTGCTAGTTTCACTCAACAATGTTGTTTGTCCACAGCACCTTCAAGGTCTAAAGATGTGAAATCAAGCGATAGCAGCAGTTCCAGCAAACCTCGCAAGAGGCCGGTGCGGACCGTGTCCACACCCACATCTGTGTCCCCGCCCAAGAAGACACGCCCCAACGCGGGCCACCAAGGACGCGACTACGACCTTAACGAGATCCGCTCCGAGCTCAAGGGACTACACACCGTCAAACAAGAGCCTGAAGACGCTAAACCGGAAGCAGACAAGGAGTCCCCGCCCCCCTCCGCCCCGGGTGCGCCGCAGCCCGAGCCCATGCAGCAAGACAAACAAGCCGAAGATGTTTATGAGTTCAAAGAACCGGAACCCTTCGAACTGGAACTTCACGACGAAAAGAAGAAGCGCACTCATCGTATTTTCGACGACATATCACCTAGCAAATATACATCCACTCTGTCCAAGTCGTTGAGTGAAGAAATCTCAGAAGACCCGATGCGACCGCGGCCGTCTTCCCTCAGATCTCCTTCCTTATCGCCTTTCAGAGATTTCGGCGCGGGCCGGGACGCCAGCCGCCAGAGTCCCGAGGACGACTCCAAGGACGGACTTTTCTCACTTGACGACGACTCATTCCCGGGTGACGGCAGCTCAGGACCCACCTTTGAGGGTTTCACACCAGCTAAAAATCAAGAAACTTACTCTAAAAAGAGTAAAGTGTCAAAGTTGAGAGAACTTATAGATGACTCCCCTGACAGTCCAGCCGACGATGAGCAGTCGTCAGATGATGAGCCAGAAGATATCACGATAAAAGAGGAGGCAAGAGAACCGACCCCAGTATTACCAGTCATTGAAGAACCTAAGACTCCGGAAACTCCTGTAAAAGATGAACCAAAGGAACCGGAACCTGTGGAACCCGTTAAAGAAGTAGTAGTTGAAGTGAAAGAACAGGTTGAAGACGTCATTCCCGAGCCGCCCAAAACTCCACCACCACAGAAGAAACCAGATCCTCCACCTATTAAAACAAACATCCAAACTACTGCGACCACTGTCACCACACCCAGTATTACTGTCACTACGGCGACGACATCCTCCACATCAGACCTTAAAGTAGAGAATATAGAAAAACCACCCAAAGAGGACCCTTTCAAGCCCCTCTCTGTTTCTATACCTGTCATGGAGCAGAAGGAAAATACGCTCAAGTTAAAAATTGAAAAGAAATTGGATCCTGTGCCGGTAGAGCCTCCCATTCTAAAACTGCAACCTCCGTCCAGCCCCTTGATCGACACCGAGGAGGACAAGTCGGAGCCCGACAGTCCCGCGCGGCTCGACGTACTGCCGGAGCCGCCGCCAGGGTTCCTGCTACAGTCTGAGGGACCGAAGATCGCGGAGAAACTGCTGAAGGCTATCAGCAGCGCTAAGAGGCTCTCTATGTCTCCCCCTCCGATGGACGACCGCCCGGTAACACCTAAGACCGACACGATTAAGCCCATCAAACCAGAAACCAAACTGTCTCCGATATCTCCCGAGCTGAGAAATGTTAAGCCGGAATCATTGAAACCTTTGGCGAAGACCGAAGCAATAAAGAGGGCGACGCCGCCGGTCAGTAATGAGACGATATTCGGGGAGCCGTCCACCTTGGTCGACGTGAAGCGTGATCTATTGGACGTGAAGAAGGTGAAGCCGGAGGAGGTGCCTCGACTGCAGAGTCCGCTGAGTGTTCTGGAGCGACGCAAGAGCGTGGCCGAGCTACCGCTGAGCGTGCCCGGCAAGAACAACAAGGTGTTGAGCGACACCATACAGAAGCTATCCAGTCAGATCAACCAGTCGGCCGCCGCCGCCGCGCCGCCGCCCCGCCACAGCGAACAGCGCAGCGACGACAGCGACTCCGACGAAGAGGACAGGAGGTAAGTAACATCTAGATCATTTTTGTTACGACCTTTGTAACTCAATTTGTATTTAGTTTTATGCTGACCTCACATAACATCAATTTAAAAGCGATACTCCTTTTCTACTCCAAACATCTTTGAAACCTAGCTCATTCAGTAAACTTTTTTTTTTAGATTGATAATCGACAAGCTTGTGGTGGACGAGTGGGGCAGCGGCGACCGTCCGTCGCCCGCGCACACGACACACGCGCAGCACGGCTCGCTGGCGTCGCTCGGCTCGCTCGCATCGCTCGGCTCGCTCAGCTCGCTGGGCGCGGGCGCGGCGAGCGGCATGACGATAGGAGCGCGCGCGCTGCACGCCGGCAAGTCGCCCGGCGAGTGGAGCGCGGGCGAGTCGCTGCTCATGCTCGAGGACGCTTGCAAGAACGAGCGGAAACACAGTGCGTAGTAAAAAACAACTTTATTTATCATTTTTTTTAAGCGTTGCCTCACACGAGTATCATTAATCTACTATTATCATAAATTTTTTATTTGTGTAAAATTCTCAACTAATCTGCCATATTACAGGCGCAAGCGTCGTAGTAGCAGGTGGGCCACGCGAAGCATTGCCGACGCGGGACGCACGGGAGGTGCGAGAGGGACGCGAGGTGCGGGAGGCGCGCGACGAGGACGGCAACATCTCTCTGCTGCTGTGCGAGGAGACCATCCCCGGCTCCCCCGCGCCGGACGCGGAGCCCGCGCCGCCCCGCCAGCGCCTGCACATGCCCTTCGCGTCCGCGCCGCCGCACCAGCACACCAAAGGTACGCTCAGTACTCAGACAGTAGCCTTTATTCATTCATTGCTTATTTATTTATGTGGCCGGCGATTAATGTGTTTTTCTTAATACCGTATAATTAACTAATTTTAATGATGTACTATGGTGCACTAATGTTTTGCAGAAGAGCGTCGTGCAGGCGGCAGCAGCGCGGAGGCGGCGCGGGGCGGAGGCGGCGGCGGGGCGGGGGGCGCGGGCGCGGGCGCGCGCTCCCCGTGGGCGCGGCGCGCGCGGCTGGACAACACGCCGCCCACCACGCCCGACAGCAGTCTGGACATGTCTCCTCCACACAGGTCACTACCACCATCTACTCTATCTTACTAATAAGCTCCCCGTGGGCGCGGCGCGCGCGGCTGGACAACACGCCGCCCACCACGCCCGACAGCAGTCTGGACATGTCTCCTCCACACAGGTCACTACCACCATCTACTCTATCTTACTAATAAGCTCCCCGTGGGCGCGGCGCGCGCGGCTGGACAACACGCCGCCCACCACGCCCGACAGCAGTCTGGACATGTCTCCTCCACACAGGTCACTACCACCATCTACTCTATCTTACTAATAAGCTCCCCGTGGGCGCGGCGCGCGCGGCTGGACAACACGCCGCCCACCACGCCCGACAGCAGTCTGGACATGTCTCCTCCACACAGGTCACTACCACCATCTACTCTATCTTACTAATAAGCTCCCCGTGGGCGCGGCGCGCGCGGCTGGACAACACGCCGCCCACCACGCCCGACAGCAGTCTGGACATGTCTCCTCCACACAGGTCACTACCACCATCTACTCTATCTTACTAATAAGCTCCCCGTGGGCGCGGCGCGCGCGGCTGGACAACACGCCGCCCACCACGCCCGACAGCAGTCTGGACATGTCTCCTCCACACAGGTCACTACCACCATCTACTCTATCTTACTAATAAGCTCCCCGTGGGCGCGGCGCGCGCGGCTGGACAACACGCCGCCCACCACGCCCGACAGCAGTCTGGACATGTCTCCTCCACACAGGTCACTACCACCATCTACTCTATCTTACTAATAAGCTCCCCGTGGGCGCGGCGCGCGCGGCTGGACAACACGCCGCCCACCACGCCCGACAGCAGTCTGGACATGTCTCCTCCACACAGGTCACTACCACCATCTACTCTATCTTACTAATAAGCTCCCCGTGGGCGCGGCGCGCGCGGCTGGACAACACGCCGCCCACCACGCCCGACAGCAGTCTGGACATGTCTCCTCCACACAGGTCACTACCACCATCTACTCTATCTTACTAATAAGCTCCCCGTGGGCGCGGCGCGCGCGGCTGGACAACACGCCGCCCACCACGCCCGACAGCAGTCTGGACATGTCTCCTCCACACAGGTCACTACCACCATCTACTCTATCTTACTAATAAGCTCCCCGTGGGCGCGGCGCGCGCGGCTGGACAACACGCCGCCCACCACGCCCGACAGCAGTCTGGACATGTCTCCTCCACACAGGTCACTACCACCATCTACTCTATCTTACTAATAAGCTCCCCGTGGGCGCGGCGCGCGCGGCTGGACAACACGCCGCCCACCACGCCCGACAGCAGTCTGGACATGTCTCCTCCACACAGGTCACTACCACCATCTACTCTATCTTACTAATAAGCTCCCCGTGGGCGCGGCGCGCGCGGCTGGACAACACGCCGCCCACCACGCCCGACAGCAGTCTGGACATGTCTCCTCCACACAGGTCACTACCACCGTCTACTCTATCTTACTAATAAGCTCCCCGTGGGCGCGGCGCGCGCGGCTGGACAACACGCCGCCCACCACGCCCGACAGCAGTCTGGACATGTCTCCTCCACACAGGTCACTACCACCATCTACTCTATCTTACTAATAAGCTCCCCGTGGGCGCGGCGCGCGCGGCTGGACAACACGCCGCCCACCACGCCCGACAGCAGTCTGGACATGTCTCCTCCACACAGGTCACTACCACCATCTACTCTATCTTACTAATAAGCTCCCCGTGGGCGCGGCGCGCGCGGCTGGACAACACGCCGCCCACCACGCCCGACAGCAGTCTGGACATGTCTCCTCCACACAGGTCACTACCACCATCTACTCTATCTTACTAATAAGCTCCCCGTGGGCGCGGCGCGCGCGGCTGGACAACACGCCGCCCACCACGCCCGACAGCAGTCTGGACATGTCTCCTCCACACAGGTCACTACCACCATCTACTCTATCTTACTAATAAGCTCCCCGTGGGCGCGGCGCGCGCGGCTGGACAACACGCCGCCCACCACGCCCGACAGCAGTCTGGACATGTCTCCTCCACACAGGTCACTACCACCATCTACTCTATCTTACTAATAAGCTCCCCGTGGGCGCGGCGCGCGCGGCTGGACAACACGCCGCCCACCACGCCCGACAGCAGTCTGGACATGTCTCCTCCACACAGGTCACTACCACCATCTACTCTATCTTACTAATAAGCTCCCCGTGGGCGCGGCGCGCGCGGCTGGACAACACGCCGCCCACCACGCCCGACAGCAGTCTGGACATGTCTCCTCCACACAGGTCACTACCACCATCTACTCTATCTTACTAATAAGCTCCCCGTGGGCGCGGCGCGCGCGGCTGGACAACACGCCGCCCACCACGCCCGACAGCAGTCTGGACATGTCTCCTCCACACAGGTCACTACCACCATCTACTCTATCTTACTAATAAGCTCCCCGTGGGCGCGGCGCGCGCGGCTGGACAACACGCCGCCCACCACGCCCGACAGCAGTCTGGACATGTCTCCTCCACACAGGTCACTACCACCATCTACTCTATCTTACTAATAAGCTCCCCGTGGGCGCGGCGCGCGCGGCTGGACAACACGCCGCCCACCACGCCCGACAGCAGTCTGGACATGTCTCCTCCACACAGGTCACTACCACCATCTACTCTATCTTACTAATAAGCTCCTCGTGGGCGCGGTGCGCGCGGCTGGACAACACGCCGCCCACCACGCCCGACAGCAGTCTGGACATGTCTCCTCCACACAGGTCACTACCACCATCTACTCTATCTTACTAATAAGCTCCCCGTGGGCGCGGCGCGCGCGGCTGGACAACACGCCGCCCACCACGCCCGACAGCAGTCTGGACATGTCTCCTCCACACAGGTCACTACCACCATCTACTCTATCTTACTAATAAGCTCCCCGTGGGCGCGGCGCGCGCGGCTGGACAACACGCCGCCCACCACGCCCGACAGCAGTCTGGACATGTCTCCTCCACACAGGTCACTACCACCATCTACTCTATCTTACTAATAAGCTCCTCGTGGGCGCGGTGCGCGCGGCTGGACAACACGCCGCCCACCACGCCCGACAGCAGTCTGGACATGTCTCCTCCACACAGGTCACTACCACCATCTACTCTATCTTACTAATAAGCTCCCCGTGGGCGCGGCGCGCGCGGCTGGACAACACGCCGCCCACCACGCCCGACAGCAGTCTGGACATGTCTCCTCCACACAGGTCACTACCACCATCTACTCTATCTTACTAATAAGCTCCCCGTGGGCGCGGCGCGCGCGGCTGGACAACACGCCGCCCACCACGCCCGACAGCAGTCTGGACATGTCTCCTCCACACAGGTCACTACCACCATCTACTCTATCTTACTAATAAGCTCCCCGTGGGCGCGGCGCGCGCGGCTGGACAACACGCCGCCCACCACGCCCGACAGCAGTCTGGACATGTCTCCTCCACACAGGTCACTACCACCATCTACTCTATCTTACTAATAAGCTCCCCGTGGGCGCGGCGCGCGCGGCTGGACAACACGCCGCCCACCACGCCCGACAGCAGTCTGGACATGTCTCCTCCACACAGGTCACTACCACCATCTACTCTATCTTACTAATAAGCTCCTCGTGGGCGCGGTGCGCGCGGCTGGACAACACGCCGCCCACCACGCCCGACAGCAGTCTGGACATGTCTCCTCCACACAGGTCACTACCACCATCTACTCTATCTTACTAATAAGCTCCCCGTGGGCGCGGCGCGCGCGGCTGGACAACACGCCGCCCACCACGCCCGACAGCAGTCTGGACATGTCTCCTCCACACAGGTCACTACCACCATCTACTCTATCTTACTAATAAGCTCCCCGTGGGCGCGGCGCGCGCGGCTGGACAACACGCCGCCCACCACGCCCGACAGCAGTCTGGACATGTCTCCTCCACACAGGTCACTACCACCATCTACTCTATCTTACTAATAAGCTCCTCGTGGGCGCGGCGCGCGCGGCTGGACAACACGCCGCCCACCACGCCCGACAGCAGTCTGGACATGTCTCCTCCACACAGGTCACTACCACCATCTACTCTATCTTACTAATAAGCTCCCCGTGGGCGCGGCGCGCGCGGCTGGACAACACGCCGCCCACCACGCCCGACAGCAGTCTGGACATGTCTCCTCCACACAGGTCACTACCACCATCTACTCTATCTTACTAATAAGCTCCCCGTGGGCGCGGCGCGCGCGGCTGGACAACACGCCGCCCACCACGCCCGACAGCAGTCTGGACATGTCTCCTCCACACAGGTCACTACCACCATCTACTCTATCTTACTAATAAGCTCCCCGTGGGCGCGGCGCGCGCGGCTGGACAACACGCCGCCCACCACGCCCGACAGCAGTCTGGACATGTCTCCTCCACACAGGTCACTACCACCATCTACTCTACCTTACTAATAAGCTCCCCGTGGGCGCGGCGCGCGCGGCTGGACAACACGCCGCCCACCACGCCCGACAGCAGTCTGGACATGTCTCCTCCACACAGGTCACTACCACCATCTACTCTATCTTACTAATAAGCTCCCCGTGGGCGCGGCGCGCGCGGCTGGACAACACGCCGCCCACCACGCCCGACAGCAGTCTGGACATGTCTCCTCCACACAGGTCACTACCACCATCTACTCTATCTTACTAATAAGCTCCCCGTGGGCGCGGCGCGCGCGGCTGGACAACACGCCGCCCACCACGCCCGACAGCAGTCTGGACATGTCTCCTCCACACAGGTCACTACCACCATCTACTCTATCTTACTAATAAGCTCCCCGTGGGCGCGGCGCGCGCGGCTGGACAACACGCCGCCCACCACGCCCGACAGCAGTCTGGACATGTCTCCTCCACACAGGTCACTACCACCATCTACTCTATCTTACTAATAAGCTCCCCGTGGGCGCGGCGCGCGCGGCTGGACAACACGCCGCCCACCACGCCCGACAGCAGTCTGGACATGTCTCCTCCACACAGGTCACTACCACCATCTACTCTACCTTACTAATAAGCTCCTCGTGGGCGCGGTGCGCGCGGCTGGACAACACGCCGCCCACCACGCCCGACAGCAGTCTGGACATGTCTCCTCCACACAGGTCACTACCACCATCTATTCTATCTTACTAAGACTTGACCGACTAAAAAGTTCTGGTGGCCTACCATGAACTCTTAACGCGATCCAGTTAAGGCTGTGGGAAAGAGATGGCGCTAGACGACTTGTATTGCTCTGTCTCTTTCCCACAGCCTAAAGACTCACGCTTTAAGACGTCATGGTAGGCCACCTGGTTCCATCAGTAGCGCTTTTTCAATTCAGCGGTGCGGCTTTAAAACAGTTCCGCGAAATTAAATAAATGGCGTGGAATGAAACAATCTACGTCAACATTTAAATTTCTTAGAAAAACTTTGATTTTAAATTCGTACAGAGAGCGCCGTATTTCGGAACGAGACAGCCCTTCGGAGCGCAAGGAAGACGAAGACGAGAGCAGAGTCAACGACGCAGCGGGGCTCGACGTCGAGAAGCCACACGGTTAGTAACTAGCTTCGCTGGCATAAACTAGAAAGTAAAGAAAAAACTAGGCCACATGAAAAAAATGTGTTCCAAATAATATTATGTTATAGCCATAGATAAGATGTAAATAATGTCATAGACGGAGTAATTTGCTATGAAAAGCAAAGGCAAAGGATGAAATTCAGGTTAGAAGTCTGCCGGGCGTCTAAGGACGCAAAATGATCTCCGGCCAACGTAAAGAGGGGCCTGCGGGTGACGAACATTGGGCTTAATCATCGCCTGACCAGCCAGGCTCTAACAGGAGGTGCGCTTCAAGGAGAACGTGCGATGAACACATTGCACTTGGAGATAGGTCTGCCGTGAATAGCGGGCCGATACCAGTTGGGGGTGCGCGCGAATGTTTCATATACAGGGTTTAATTTTGTAATGCCACCTGGAGGGAAAGTACTCTTAATACTGCAGATAGAAAATTTTACTCAAAGGAAACATTCCTTTATTTTTGAATAGAAAGCAAACTGCATTCAAAGGTTTTCGAAAATTCTCTTCTCCCACACCCTGGAATCGAACCGGCTAAAATCTGAAAAAATTATACCCTGTACTTTTATTGCATTGATCGTTAGGGTCAATTATAAGGATGAAAGCTCTCTAACATAAAGAGATTCCAGGGTGTGGGAGAAGAGAATTTTCGAAAATCTTTTAATGCAGTTTGCTTTCTATCTATATCTATACATATAATAAAACTGTAGAAAAGTAATTTTTGTACATTAAAAATAAACTCAAAAAATAAAGCCAGGTTATTAAAGGACAACCAATAGAACCCATTTCTAGCATTTTTAGAATTTTTGTCTGTTTGTCTGTTTGTCTGTATGTCTGTTTGTATGTTTATTTGTTCGGGCATCACTTAAAATGTACGAAAGCTCTGTAGATAACTTTAATACACAACGACTGACCGTACCTTGAAGTAACGTTTAGTTTTTGTTTCATCGGAATCGGTTCAGTCTATCAAAAGATATTTGAATTTAAAGTGTTCCAGAAGTAAAATTACGGTCAGTTCACACCGAGACGCGTAGGTCAGTAGCGCGATCTAGCTTCGAATGGAAAAACTACTTATTCAATTAATAAACTTAAACATAATTATTACAACGCACGGCAGATGGCGTTTTAAGAAAACCTGGAAACGAGGTGTTATTGAAGTAACATTTAAGCCCGGTTTCCACCGCGAGCGGAACGGACACATTAATGACTCCTTTAAACTCGCAAGCGCAAACTGCATACTTGTATTTCCACCAACAAATCGTTTTTGCGTTCCCAGAGCGAGCTCATTTTTACTCTTTTCACCCGCTGGGTCATTAATGTGTCCGCTCCGCTTGCAGTGGAAACCGGGCTTTATGTACGGTATTTTGTTTCATCGTAATCAATTCAAATGAGAGCAGTGGTGGCCCAGTGGTATCGGTCCCGACTTACGAGTTGTAGGTCGTGGGTTCGAACCCCGCCAGGCGCATTACTTTGCGTAATTTATTTCATCACCACTGCTCTCAAAACGGTGAAGGAAGAAAAAAAAAAAAAAAAAAAACATCGTGAGGAAAACGGCATGTCCTAGAACCAAAAATTCGAAGACATGTGATATCTGCCAACCCGCACTGGGCCCGCGTGGTGGATTATGGCCCACTCGAGGAGGCCTGTGTCCCAGCAGTGGGAACATTATAGGCTGATGATGATGATGAATCATTTCACCCGAAATTAATTAAAGCGATTTAAAGGAATCGAACATAATGGAATGGAATGCACTGGACTGGACTGGAATGGAATGGACTGGACTGGACTGGAATGGAATGGAGTGGAGTGGAGTGTAGTGGACTGAAAAGGAGTGGAGTTGACTGGAGTGAACTGGACTGGAGTGGAGTGGGTGAAGTGGTGTAGAGCGGGTGGAGTGGTGTAGAGCGGGTGGAGTGGTGTGGAGCGGGTAGAGTGGCGTGGAGCGGGTGGAGGGGAGTGGAGCGGGTGGAGGGGAGTGGAGCGGGTGGAGGGGAGTGGAGCGGGTGGAGGGGAGTGGAGCGGGTGGAGGGGAGTGGAGCGGGTGGAGTAGAGTGGAGCGAGTGGAGCGGAGTGGAGCGGGTGGAGTGGAGTGGAGCGGTTGGAGTGGGAGGAGTGGAGTGGAGCGGGTGGAGTTGAGTGTAGAGGATGAAGTGGTGTAGAGCGGGTGGAGTGGTGTGGAGCGGGTAGAGTGGAGTGGAGCGGGTGGAGGGGAGTGGAGCGGGTGGAGGGGAGTGGAGCGGGTGGAGGGGAGTGGAGCGGGTGGAGTGGGAGGAGTGGAGTGGAGTGGGAGGAGTGGAGTGGAGCGGGAGGAGTGGAGTGGAGCGGGTGGAGTGGAGTGGAGCGGGTGGAGTGGAGTGGAGCGGGTGGAGTGGAGTGGAGCGGGTGGAGTGGAGTGGAGCGGGTGGAGTGGTGGGGAGCGGGTGGAGTGGTGGGGAGCGGGTGGAGTGGTGGGGAGCGGGTGGAGTGGTGGGGAGTGGAGTGGAGCGGGTGGAGCGGAGTGGAGCAGGTGGAGTGGAGTGGAGCGGTTGGAGTGGAGTGGAGCGGTTGGAGTGGGAGGAGTGGAGTGGAGAGGGTAGAGTGGAGTGGAGCGGGTGGAGTGGAGTGGAGCGGGTGGAGTGGAGTGGAGCGGGTGGAGTGGAGTGGGAGGAGTGGAGTGGAGTGGGAGGAGTGGAGTGGAGCGGGAGGAGTGGAGTGGAGCGGGTGGAGTGGAGTGGAGCGGGTGGAGTGGAGTGGAGCGGGTGGAGTGGAGTGGAGCGGGTGGAGTGGAGTGGAGCGGGTGGAGTGGAGTGGAGCGGGTGGAGTGGAGTGGAGCGGGTGGAGTGGTGGGGAGCGGGTGGAGTGGTGGGGAGCGGGTGGAGTGGTGGGGAGCGGGTGGAGTGGTGGGGAGCGGGTGGAGTGGTGGGGAGCGGGTGGAGTGGTGGGGAGTGGAGTGGAGCGGAGTGGAGCAGGTGGAGTGGAGTGGAGCGGTTGGAGTGGAGTGGAGCGGTTGGAGTGGGAGGAGTGGAGTGGAGTGGAGAGGGTAGAGTGGAATGGAGCGGGTGGAGTGGAGTGGAGCGGGTGGAGTGGAGTGGAGCGGGTGGAGTGGAGCGGGTGGAGTGGAGTGGAGCGGGTGGAGTGGAGTGGAGCGGGTGGAGTGAAGTGGACAAGTTTATAAAATTGTTCCAGCAGCCTTTTCAAAATCTAAATCTTACCTACATAATAATATAAGCTGAGCCCAAATCCTTATTTTTTGTTAATCTTTTTGTATGTCCGTTGTAGGTAAGTAGTACATGTTTCTTTGACAAAAAATCTAAGAATTTTATTTGTTTTGGAGTTTTAACTCTTTTTGTCGCTTTACGTTCACGCGCGCTGAAATAGGATTTAGAGTAGGTTCCATCAATTTTTTTTCCATACCAACATTAATTTAATTCATTAAACAACATCGAATTCAAATCGATATACAAACCACTCTAATCCAATAGCAATTGAATGGTACTGCCTTTGAACAACAGAGGGCGTTTATTACAAACACGTTAAATATTCTTGAATTCGAAATACAGGGTTTATAAATGAAAAACGTGGCGAGAATTAAAAGCTTCGCACTAAAAAATACATTGTTAAATTCCGACATCCACGCGAACGAAGTCGCGGGCACAGCTAGTTCAAAAATAAAGGAATATTTCCTTTGAGTACAATTTTCTATCTGCAGTATTAAGAGTACTTTCCCTCCAGGTGGCATTACAAAATTCCACCCTGTATATCCCGGGCCCCCGACCAATGGTACAAGAAGGAATAGTGGGTTTTTAGTCGATTTGAGTCCGACATAACCCTCCGCTCGCCCCAGTCGGAGGGTATCCCTGAGGATTTTCCCACTCAAAAAAAAAAAGTTAGAAGTTTGTGTGTAATTGGGGTCGGCGCAACACGTTGTCTTCTTCTATTCTCCTCTATCAGACGTCACAGTATCATTTGTTCCTTTTTCTTTCATATCATTCCTAAGACAATACTTCCGGGGTGCTATGACAGGAAACCTCCACGTGCGCCCGTGGACTGGAGTTCCCTCTCGGATACGTCCGGGGGGAAGACCAGTTTTTCGGGCCGGTGCACCCTGGGATGCGGGCAAAAACTCTTCCTTAGGCACTGTGTGCCTAAGGGGTCTCTTTGCCCGTATGCGAATAGCCTGTCGTGTGGACGCTCCAACGCGTGTCCCTCTGATCAGCAGAGGGCACAGCGGTGGAGCGGGCTTGCGGACGGTGAGTTATGGGTAGCTCGCCGTCCGACCAAGGACCAAGCCCGGGTCGGTGGCGCGTCGTGTTTCGCGCCAAATGCCTGCTGGGGTCGCGGGTTTTTTCTTAACCCAGGTTACCGTGGCCCCGGAACGTAAAGGGTATAGGAAGGAACACGGGTGGATTTTAGTCAGTAAGAGTCTGACAGTCCCTTCCGCCCCACCCAGGGCGGGAGAACTCATTTGATGATTTTACCACCTAAAAAAAAAAAAAAAAAAAAAAAAAAGACAATACTTCCATCTTTTCTTTGGCCTCCCTCTACCTCTCAATCCATCAACATTCAGGCCGAGACTCCACCAAAGCTGTGCAAGTCGTGACGTGTTTTGAACAACCAATAGAATTACGTTGCGGAGTGGAGCTGTGTCAATAGCGCAATTCTATTGGTTGTTCAAAACACGTCTCGACTCCGCACAGTTCGACACAGCTTTGGTGGAGTCTCGGCCTCAGGCTTTAGCTGACATCATCATCTGCATAGCCTTATCCCAACTTTATTGGGGTCGGCTTCATGTCGCTGTCATGCTGCTGAACATTAGTATTTTACATGGAGCAACTGCCTATCGAACCTCCGCAACCCAGTAACTAGGCAATACGATACCCCATGGTAAGACTGGTTGTCAGACATATGAACTTCTGAATAACAGTAACGACTGTCAAAGATCTACAAATGACAGCCGGGACCAACGGCTTGATGTGCTTTCCGAGGGACGGAGGAAACTTGATATGACAGATGACCCATCCACAGACCAATCTCGGCAAGCGCGGCTTAACTCAGATCGGCCTGTGCGGCTTTAGCTGGCAATAATATAATGTGTGTGTCAGGTGGAGGACGGTCGCGCAAGGCATCGGAGAGCTCGGGCGCGGGCGCGCGGCACCGCACTCGCCGCACGCGCCGCGACACGGACGACACACCGCACCACCACCACCACCATCCGCCGCTCAAGTACAACTTCTACGTCGAACTGGGTACGTACTTCACTACTATACGGAACATTACTCCAATATCCCGGTCGTGTAACAGGAGTCTGATAGACACCTTCACCTACATTAAGTCAGAGGACATCCATTATGATTCCCACCCGAACAACGGTAAATCTCATTGATCACACATGAAGCAATTTTATTGTTCCCGTACAAGTATGAATATGATAACTTAAGGCAGTGGTCCGTCCGCCGACGATGAACGAGTAGAACTACAAACTATAAAAGAGTTGACGATCAGCGGGAAGCGAGTGTAATTTCGATAATTTTGTCGCCGGGCTATAAGCGAGTGTGCAAGTGCGACGAGCGATTACTCGCGCCATTCGCCCGCGATCGCTCAGTCCTGTGCAAACCTGATCAAGCGAGCCGAGCGAGCATCGCTGAGCGAGTTTATTTCTGAAAGCTCGTCGCTCAGCGACAAAACTAGTAAAGCGAGTCGTCGCCGGCAGTGTGAACAGTCAGAGAGCAACTATTAATATATGCAACTCTTTCGTTTACACGGAATGTACAGTTATTGTGCGTTTCTTGAGAGAGAAAATCGCCGATAGTTACTCGTTTTCTCGCCGCCGGTCGGACCACTGCTTAATCGTAATTTTGTTTTGTTCTTTTTTTTTTCGTGTGGGGAAGTGGCCACGCTCTGGTGTCGGAGTTATTTAAGCCGCGTCTGGGAACATCACAGACCCCTGATTATATTGGTCAGGCTGATAATGAGCGCCCACTCCCGGCCGCTATAACAAGGCTTTGTTTTCGTTTTAACATTGTGAGAAAAAAATTGAGTATGAATGTTGATGATTGAAAATAAAGCTTAAATATGCCAGTTTCTAATAGTATAACCTTTTTATTGTAATAGATCCTTCATGGGACTGTCAGACACGTATCAACGTGCTGACTTCACGTCTGGCTGACCTGCGCAAAGCTTACCACTCGGTGAAGGCGGAGCTCGCGGCCATCGACCGACGACGCAAGAAGTTACGTCGGAAGGAGAGAGAAGGTAACGTCAACACACTATCTCACTCGCGTTATGGTCGAAATTATCCTATAGCTAGCTATATTAGCTATACTCGAAGTTAAAGTAGCTTCCCATTATTGAAGAATTTTCGAAATATCGTAAATAGTTCCGAAAGTAGTCTTACTCTAAATATAGGCAGAGGTCGGAATTAGGTAGAGATTTCTAATAGACAATCTTGTGTGGAAAACAGTATTACAAATAAATAATAATAATAATAAAAACAGAAATAGCTTAGACAAATAAATTGTGTAAAGGTAAATCACTTCTTTATTAATTCAATCACGGGATTTTTCTGCTGTTTAAAAGTGATTCCGGGATTTGGGGCATATCCACTTTATTCTTTCGCTGTATGAAATCAGTGTATGTACATGAATAACTCTACCTAATTCCGACCTCTGCTTATAACTTGCATTAGATAAAGGAAGGTACAATATCGTAATCACTAAAGAAATACTGTAATTCTGTCTGACAAATGAACGATAACTCAGTAGGTAGACACGTCACTTTAGAGAGATTTCTCTAAGTTTACCAAGTTTACTGCTAAAAATTGTATCTAAGATGCAAACACATTCTGACTCATTTTTTTTCTATTCCAGCTGTGAAGGCTGCAAAAGCCGCGTGCTCCTGATCAAAAATGTTCAAAAACTGGCCATCAGGACAGTAGTAGCGGAGTTTGTTCGTTTTAGAATAAACACACGTTATCCGTTCGAGCCGTTCACGACCTTGCCACTGCGGTCACTTAGCGCGGGGCGGCATGATCAAGTTTATAGCAATGTTTGAAACACGCTACGAGGTGCCGCTTGTGGCAGATTCGCGTACCGGCAAAGTAAATAATATAATAATATTCCACAACGCCATCTAGTCCCAAGCTAAGCAGAGCTTGTGTTATGGGTACTAAACAACTGATAAACATACTTATATATTTCTAAATACATACATAAATTACACCCAGAACAAATGATCGTGCTCATCACACAAACATTTGTCCTGGGTGGGAATCGAACCCACGACCTCCGGCATAGCAGTCAAGGTCACTAACCACTAGACCAACAGGCCTGTCAAAATAATGTCTTATTCGCGCCGCTCGTCGTGAACGGATCGTTAAAGTGAGCATACTTTAATACGTATAAAGTATGTAGTTTTATAGATAGGTTCATATTTTAACCTCTAATGACGAATAAAGTCAATAAATTAAGAGTTTTGAATTATGGCATTTACTAATGTAGAGCCACGGTAAAATTTTGTAATGAATGTAAATAGAAGAATTAAATCAATTTATTTTGAGATTCTTTAGATGATTGTACAATAGTATTTAATCTTCGTAGCAGAAAACTGTTTATTAAGATATATTTTATTTATATTGTGAAAACAATTTGAACTTGTTACCTTGACGTTTGACTTAAAATTACTCAGTATGTATCGGACAACAGTTGTTAGCACTTAAAAGGGCGTCGTCAAAAGGTGAGACGCAGTTAATTCAGGGTCCTACCCCCCCCCCCCCCTACTTAAGTGGCAAGTGACAAGTTTGCCACTTGTCTAAGGCCCTCCGATAGCACATGATAAGACAAACCAACAAGTGTTTGATAGACCTTTCGATATCAAAGTAAATTCTTAGAGGCAAGGTGTTCATAATTATCGAACTCATTATTGCAGTTATGCGTTTTCGTCTATTCGTTGTGTGCGCGATGACAGCGCCCCTAGTGGCCGCAACTATTCAGGACTTGTCATCTGTCAAATCATGTCAACTAGATGATAAGATATCTTTGTGATATTAAATTTCGACTAGTTTTTCAACGAAATTGAAAAAATAGTGTAAAAAGTGAGTGTGTATATTATACCTAGCGATTTTCTTCCTCGTGGAAAATATGGATATTATAATACGCACGGGATTTGAATCGGTTAAGCATAAAATACATTTCCAACCTCAAACTGAGCAAAAAGGGAAAAAATTAGTATTAGCACAGCATGTGAGAGAAGTGGAAGAGCTTAGAACGAACGGGAAAAGTTAAAGTTAAAGTTTTCGTATTAAATTATAAAGAAAGTTATGAAAATAAAGCAACTTGACACATGACAGCCCAGAATTAATTCACATTTCTGCCACGTCGTGCGCTACGATCGATTTGCCGTTCCCCACCACCCACTTCGCACATAGTCAATAGGTGATTTCTAAAAATATTACCTGTCAAAAGAAAGGCTAACTCATAGTCTAAAAAAACAAGGTCTGACACTCCCGCAGTGACACATGCTGACGTCACTTTCCAGTTGCCACTTAATTGCAACAAAATACGAAAATAAGGAAACATTTTCATCTTTTATTTTGTTTAAAAAATAAATAAAACATTTAAATTGTATTTAGCATAGCAAACGAAACAATTCAATACGTATACCAACAGAATTGTTAAATAAAACTACAGCGTTTTATCGTATTCACTTAAGTAATAAATGCGCTTAGGGAGTTATAACCACTCACTACTGGTAACACAGGAACGGGCTGTGTCATTGTCATGCCGCCATTTTGTCGTGTATCGCTATTCTTGTTTTATGCATAAGCCTGTCTCGCTCAGTAACTGTAATAATAATATTCCACAACTATCACACAACGCCATCTAGTCCCAAGCTAAGCAGAGCTTGTGTTATGAGTACTAGACAACTGATAAACATACTTATATATTTCTAAATACATACTTATTATAGATAAATTACACCCAGACACAGAACAAATGATCGTGCTCATCACACAAACATTTGTCCTGGGTGGGAATCGAACCCACGACCTCCGGCATAGCAGTCAGGGTCACTAACCACTAGACCAACAGGCCAGTCAAACTGTGTAACCAGTGGCACTCAAACATTTTTATTTGTGAACGTCGAAAAGTTTCTTTGTTATCTTTTATCCTAGGATGGATAAATAATGCTTTTTGTCACTGAAAATCTACTACGCTGAGGTAGGGGATGGAAGCCACGCGCAAAAGTTAGCAGTAATGTAATAATTAGGTCAATGTTTTATTAGGTTTAATTTCCCCAAACTGTAAAGTTTGAGATCCAGCAGATAGCGATGATGACGTAGGCTTGTGTCACCCACGTGACCAATGTGTTTCGGAGTGCCATACCTGGCGAAGTATATTATTATACCATGGGCTAACTTATGTGGGGTGGAGTATTGACTATGTGCGAAGTGGGTGGTGGGGAACGGCAAATCGATCGTAGCGCACGACGTGGCAGAAATGTGAATTAATTCTGGGCTGTCATGTGTCAAGTTGCTTTATTTTCATAACTTTCTTTATAATTTAATACGAAAACTTTAACTTTAACTTTTCCCGTTCGTTCTAAGCTCTTCCACTTCTCTCACATGCTGTGCTAATACTAATTTTTTCCCTTTTTGCTCAGTTTGAGGTTGGAAATGTATTTTATGCTTAACCGATTCAAATCCCGTGCGTATTATAATATCCATATTTTCCACGAGGAAGAAAATCGCTAGGTATAATATACACACTCACTTTTTACACTATTTTTTTCAATTTCGTTGAAAAACTAGTCGAAATTTAATATCACAAAGATATCATACCATCTAGTTGACATGATTTGACAGATGACAAGTCCTGAATAGTTGCGGCCACTAGGGGCGCTGTCATCGCGCACACAACGAATATCAACTTTCAAAGCTTCTTAATATTCCCCCCCCCCTCCCTTAATCAAAAACTTATGACGTAAACTGGAACGCAACTGATATTAATATCAGTGAACTAAATTTTCATGAAAAAGGTAGGTATTGTTACACTCCTTCCTATCTTGAGGAAAATGTCAATGAGATAACAGATGTACAGCTAGCATTATGTATTTAGTGCATTTTGATTGTCCACGGATTAATTGTTTTGCTAAACGGCGAATGTAAATAGTAAGGCATCGATTGTTTTTGTAACATAGTAACTATGTTTTGTTTATATGGATTGTACTGGAAGGTAAAATATCGTGGAAGACTGATGGAATGTTGAAATAATAAAATGTTGGATTGTGAAGATAAGATTTATTTCCTAAAATAAATGTAATGTATGTTTCTTAAATGTTTGCGTCAATAAACATGTCCTGTAAATCGCATTATTTATTTCTCACTATGACGAAAAAACGCTACCGAGTTTGGTTGCTTAGTCTATCTTAGACGATATTATCGAAAATATCGTGGTACAGAAACAAGTCTTTAAGAATAGACTCGCGTCTGTCAGTAAAGCTATTTTAATGTTAACTGGATAGTTGAAACCATTCACCGATGAATCAATGATGCCAAGACACAATATCTCTAAAAACACTTGAAAGGCTTGATAACATGTTATTTTAAACTAATATGTTTAGCTGCGTAGGCCGAGTTGTCTGATCATTAAGCTGGGTACTCACTTAGCAGTGTTGTATGTGACGTATCAGATACAGTATCAAGTGAGTACGTTGGCACGGGCCGCGAGCCGATCGCGCGTGGTTCGCTGTGACCTCGCAGTGATCCGCCGAGTGGCGGTACCACTGCGAACACAAAGGGGGTCGCAGTGTGCTCGTGGACGCCGACACGACTAGTGAGTACGTAGGCGCGAGCTTGAAACGAACTTACGAGGTTTGCATGTCGGCGCCAGCGTGGCGTCCCTCGTCGCGAGCACTGCGGATCCGGCAGCTCGTAGCTAGGTACGTGGTGGACCGTGGACGAGCCGTCCCCACTTGCAGGTTAATACAGTATCGGATACGTTACATGCAACACCGCTAAGTGAGTACCCATCTTTAGACAAATTATTTCTTAAATTCTGTACATTTGTTAAGAAAATGTAGGGGATTTTAACAATAGTTAGTTGAACTATTGTTTAAGCAACTGGCCCTTGGAAATGCAGAAATAAGTCATTGAGTCGGCAAAAAGTCACTAGATATGTCTTCTGGCGGTGTCAACTACCCAATTGCTGTTAAATTGTCCGTGCGGTTAGTAGTAGTTGGGGTACTGCGGCCACGGGTGCTGCGGGTGGTGGTAGGGCCCCGGGGCCTGCTGGTAGCCCCAGGCGGGCTGGTAGGGCGGCGCGTAGGGCTGCTCGTAGGACGCCGCGGCCTGCGTCGGCGCCGCGTAGTACCCGCTCGACGGAGACGCCGCGCTGCCGGCCGGGGCTGCGGAGCTCTCCTTCTTCTTGCTGGACTCCACGCATGTGCTACTGCGATAAACACCAGTTTAGTAAATTTAATGGGCATGGAGCAAATTATATAATATTCATTTGTTGTTGAATTACACACTTATGATATTTGACTTCAAGTAAAGTTCAATTATGTATGTGGGAATGTGGGATCAGAGTCAAACAGATTTTGCAAAACACTTAATCAATTTATTTTCAACAACAAAAATGCAACACGTCTTCGTCTTTAAATCATAACCGCCATCTTCCTATTCATTCTTCGCTCTCGCTCTCTCATATATCCATCCCTTTCGTACACTCTTACGTTCCATTTCCCACATTTTCGGCCTTCCTGCTCTCTTGTCTGTCCTCAGACACTGCTTACCTCATACATTTTAAAAATGGACAAACAAAAACTTAAAATAAACTTAGACTTAGAACATTGATAAACTTATACTTAGAACATCGAAAAACTTACAATTAGAACGTCATAACGCCTAGCTCTTGCACACCATTCATCACCATACACACCAATTATTCAAAGTGACTTCCATCCGGCCACTTTGAAAATTCGAATTGTCCGTGATAAGTACCAAATGAAGTACACGGTATGGACTCTTCAATGACTTTCAAATGGTAAAATACATTCTTCAAATCGAGCACACTAAACACCTTCCCTTGTGATAACGTATCTATCAGGTCATCAGTAATAGGTAGAGGATACTCGTCTTTAACCATCTTTTCATAATGCTGCGTGTAGTCAACGCAAACTCTTGTTGTTTCGTCGTTCTTCTTTACTAAGACCAGTGGGTCCTCAATTTGTTTTTCTACAATACCCTGCTCCATCTGAGCTACTGGCACATCGTCGTTTAATACAATCTTCTCCAATGGAGCTTCCTTCACTTGAACTGGATGGTATGAATCAACACATTGTTGATAAGCCTCCTGTTTTACTAACGGACTGCTGATATTCTCTGAAAGAGATTCTATAAAACCTGTAAAGCAATTGACTTTATTTATCAACTCACTTTCATCTCTGAATATAGACACACATCCATCGCTCATTAACACCGTAACACTTCTCAAAAACTCGTGACCTATTGTTATTTCATAAGGCATACAGTCTCTAGGTATAATCTGAAACGTAACATCGTTGTAACACTGTCCATCAATGTCGATTACCGTCGTAATTCTACCTAACGACTGCACTTTTGAATGGCCTAAACCCGTTAGAGTTAGCCCGCCGCCGACTTTGAACTCCTCATCAAATAGTTTAGCGCATAACTCTGCCGATATAAGATTCACATCACTTCCAGAGTCGATCAACGCATTAGAACTGTGATTACCCGCTAACTTTATACTCTTCACCGGTTTTCTTACGTTTTCAGTAGCAAAGTCATTGTTTTTATTTATTTGCATAACTTCATTGCTTGACACTATTGACACTGTGTTTGACGTATCAAATAAATGTCCACTGTCATGGCCGCTCGTACACGCACACTGATTGGTTGAATCCACCGCACCGAACATAGCCTCTTTAGTCGAACGCTGTTTTACCGACTGCCCCGAACCCGCTGCTTCTCGACTGGATCTAGCTTCACGCATTGCCGACTGTTTTACCGACGTGTCTCCGCCAATGGTAGGGCACTGTCTGCCAATATGGCCAAATTCGTTACATTGGAAACATTTGATTCCTTTGGTGCATTGACTGGATAAATGGCTCCTTTCACCGCAGTTGTAACAACGACGTATATCATGCGTGGATGCTTCCTTCTCCCTTTCAGTTGCCGGGTCAGCTCGTCCTTCCTTCTTGTTTTTACTTCCATTGTTACTTCCTCTCATCTTTTCGTAAATGGATAATTTCTCCTTGAGTGCGCCGTATGTTGTAACGCCGTACAATATAGCTTTGTATATTTGATGATCTTCGATGCCATCTATAATATACTGGATCGCCACGTAGTCAGGGAATTTCGCTCTTTTGCCCAACTCTTTCATTGTGAGCATGTATTGGTAATAGCTCTCATCTCGCCGTTTCTTACGCGCTGCCATCAATTCGTGCATCTCTTTGGAGTTTATAGCTTCAGGAAATTCTTTCACTAGAGCCGCTTTAAGTTCTTCATACGTCCTGAACACCTTTTCTGACTTAAGCCACAACGCCGCCGTGCCGATGAGTGACCGCCGCGCAATTATCAACTTTTGCTGCGCTGTCCAGTTGAACACTTCTGCATTATCTTCTATATCTTGGGCCCATTTAGTGGAGGAATACGATTTATCCTCGCCATCGAACTGGGCGATGCCGCCGTCGAAATTGTAAAACATGGCCGCCGCCGCTGCCTGTGGCCCCGTGCCACCACTTTTGCCAGCGTCATCCTTCATTCTCGTCCTCGTCTTGGTATTCGTAGGCGGATTATCCGCCGCGTCGTAGAAAATATTTTCGTCTTCCGTCTTAGGGGCTGCCTCCACGAGCGAGAGAATCGCGGCGATATTATCGTCGTGCCACGTATTTCCATACACTCTCTATGAACCCGTCTCCACACGGCGATATTATCGCGGCGATTTGACAAGTGGCAATGTGTGACATTAGTCGGGCGTATCGCCGCGCGCTCGTGGCGCTCTCGCAGCGAGCGCGCGGCGGGCGCGCGACGACCGCGTTACCAGTAGTGAAACAAAACAAAACTATAGCACAACGACTTGTCGCGGACTCGCGGCGATTCCGTTGCGAGTCGTCGCGCGCGCGCGGCGATTCCGTGACGATACGCTGGCGGAATAAACGCTCGTCGTGGAGATTCTCCGACGATAGAAGGACGGACTCGCAGCGTTTCCCTCGCCCGTGGAGATGGCGCCTTATGGTTTGTCGAACGCCGTGCGTGCACCACACCACGTGCACTTCGTCGTCTGTCGTCTTTGTGACTCTGAGCCGAAAAGATCCCGGACGAGCCCCCAAAATTTGTGGGAATGTGGGATCAGAGTCAAACAGATTTTGCAAAACACTTAATCAATTTATTTTCAACAACAAAAATGCAACACGTCTTCGTCTTTAAATCATAACCGCCATCTTCCTATTCATTCTTCGCTCTCGCTCTCTCATATATCCATCCCTTTCGTACACTCTTACGTTCCATTTCCCACATGTATTGGGCCCGAAATCCTTTGCATAATAGCAAAGGATTTCGGGACAGGTAGATTTCAAGTCATAGAATCCACTATTAGTTATATTTTTCCTAGCTACTCTAAAGTTGCTGCTTCATTGCTTTCATCGATCAGTCTGTTAATATAGTAACAGTGATCTTTATACTCGTCAAAATAAGATCGCTATTGCAAAAGATGGTTGAAATTATAAGACAAGAATGACGTAGGTCTTACTTAGGCGGTGGTGGTGGGTCGTGCTTGTCCTTGCGCGCGCGCTTGCGCTGTTGCCTGGCGAGCGTGCGCGCGTGTGCGTACGCGGCCAGCGCCGCCGCCGCGCTGCCCAGCTCCTCGGCCAGCTCGCGGCGCCGCCACGCCAGCGTCACGCACATCTCGGGGTCTGCGCCCTCCTCCTTGCCGTACGACGACACCAGCTCTGCACGCACACATTATGAACCTAGTATTAGGTTTTTTTGGGAAATGTTTACAAAGTGAACCATTGACCATTTTCTTATGTAATCAGAATACAGGTACGATTTTGTCACACGGTTCACCTCCTATGACTGAGTATAGACACAATAGTATTGAATCCAGCAATATGAATGACTAAATCATTGGTTTCCGGGAACATAAGTTATTTATAAATGCAACATTGCGTTGCATTTCAAGCGACCTTTGGGAGAACACGTCCAAGGCTGATTATTACAAACCCTCCACATTTCACTATGCCTATACTCGTAGGAGATAGTGTCCTCTCACCGTCGAGCTCCTCGTAGCTGGTGCCGGGCGTGTGCAGCGCGAGCTCCAGGCGCTGCGCGTGCAGGCGCGCGTTGAGCGGGTCGCGCAGCACGGCGGCGTCCAGCGCGGCGCGCGCGGCGGCGGGCTGCGCGCGCACGTGGAACAGGAAGCGCGCGTACTTGATGGACAGCGCCGACGCCACCGCCTTGCTCTTTGCCGACGCTATGTAACCTTCGTACAGTTGAGAGCATTTATCGTAGTCGCCACGCCGCCGCTCCAGGTTCACGCGTCTGGTAATAACAAACATTTATTTATATAGCTTTTACACTTACATGGTCACTAACACTAAACTTACTTGCAAGGTTTGAAACAGGCACCTGTTATAGATAAAAATATCTGGTTGGCCGAGCTTCACTCGGTTTTTAAAATGTCTATATCTTGGGAACCGAGCTTTTCTCGAACCTGGAACCTTGATAAATCGATTCCTTAAGAGCGCCCTTCCCCATCCGACGAACGGCAACGCGAGGATGGCCAAAAAGCTTGGTGTTTCATCCAGAACAAGAGGCAAACCCGTCCCCGCTCGACTCGTCCCCCGCTTACCTCTTACCACCACATGGCTAACAAGCAAGTGACAACGCGATAACATTAAAGAAAAAATAGTGTGCGGAAGTTTCATAAAACTTGTTCCAGGAAATACATGTTTTTCCGTAAGCCTTACAAGATTATGAAAAAAAGGTTTTGCATTTAGAAACTCCATTATATTTGCAAGGTTTCTATGCAAATATTTCTTTCCGGTTACAATTAATGAGTACATTATAAACGTCCAAACATCATATAAAATTTGTGCAAAAAAGCTGATTTTTGGAGGTTTGTACTGAATTTGTTTCTTAAAATTTTGATTTCGCGTTTTGATAGAAACCTAGATATAGTGCACAAGATGCCTATTAGTTCAAAAGTTTCAAAGAAATATCTGTTACAACGCCATAATCACGTACGAGCGTTTGTATGAAAAGATAGACGGGTTGGCCGCCCTTAAGCCGAAAAACCCCTAATTTGTAACTTTCATGAAAATCCTTGGAGCCGTTTCTGAGATCCTGATTATATATAAATATACAAGAATTGCTTGTTTAAAGATATTAGATAATGGATGGAGAAGAAGAGGAAGGCCAAAGATGCATGGATTGTCTAAGGAATGATAATTAAAGAAGAATGAGTGAATGATGCTGTGACGTCTGATTGGGGACAAAAGAAAAAAACGTGTTGCACCTCAAGTAAAATGGGATTAAGGCAGGAAAATAATAAATGAACATTCATAATAAAGAAAGAGCCGTTCCGACTTTTGTTTTATTAGTTTGTGTGCGACCTGAAACAACCAGTTTTTGAGTTACCTGGTACAAACTAAGACCATGAAGACGCGTGTGTACCTGTACTGTATCTGCACAAGGTTGGGGCAAGTCTTCTCGATGCGGTCCAGTATGTCGGCGGCGCGCGCCACGTTCCCGTGCTCCTCCTCGAAGTACGCCCAGTGCAGGTGCAGCTCGGGCTTGTCCAGGTGGTGCACGGTGCACGCGCGCTCCAGCACCTCGCGCTCCACACTCACCAGCTCGGGGTTGGTCTCCACGCGCTCCTCCAGGAACTTTATCAGCTGTGGAACATATATGCTCTTAACTCAATTCAGCACTTATATTACACTCTTTAGAAAGAGAGAAAAAAAACGATCTGGTGGCTTACCATGAACTCTTAACGCTATCCAGTTTAGGCTGTGGGAAAGAGATGGCGCTAGACGGATTGTATAGCTCTGTCTCTTTCCCACAGCCTAAACTGGATCGCGTTAAGAGCTCGTGGCAAGGCCTCTGAACTATCGTTTTCAATCATCATCATCTGCTTAGCTTTTCCCAACTATATTGGGGTCAGCTTCCAGTCGAACCAGATGCAACTGAATATCAGTATTAATTTTTCATGGAGCCACTGCCTATTGGACCTCGACAACCCAGTAACTAGGTAATACAATACCCGATGGTAAGACTGGTGGCTGCTCCTGACTAACAGTAACGACCGTAACAGATTTACAAATTACAGCCGGAAGCAACGGCTTTACGTGCTTTATGAGGCATGGAGGAAACTAGCTATGAATGGTGATAAGATAGTCATACATCCACAGACCAACCCGAAAGATCGGACTGTGCTGCTGTAATTATTTACATCGTTCAGCCAATACCTGTCTCTTTTTCAAAGCCTGTAATGTCGAGCTACTGGCCGCACAATCGCCGTATTAACAGCTAGATCATTTCATCACTCAGTCTATTATGTATATCTGTGCGTGTCACATACCCTCATCCAGAACTCTTCGTAGAGCGCGCAAGCAATGAGACAGCGCTCATGTAGGACGAGCGCTCTCTTCAGCGAGCCGTGTTGCTTCTCCCACTCCAAGTACGACTTCCAGTTCTTGAGCTGACATCGCTCCAGCGGTTTCACGTGGAAGTACGGACGTTTTATCTACAACAACATAATATTATGTATTCACTTTTAGAATTCAGACAAACTCTTCTGGTTTATATAGTTTCTCCTACGTTTTACCAGCAGCCTCCCCTATTGCTTATTTTGTCGCGACTATCGGCGAGAATATTTACATTAGTTACATTGTAAATACGCGAAATCGCCATTGGCGGCGCCTCGTAGCGTGTTTGAAACATTTGTATACATCAGATCTAACCGCTCACCGCCCAGCGCTAAGTGACTGCTCACAGCGGCTAGCTCGTGAACGTGCCGTAATTTTTATGAAAATCATCCATCATCCACAGCGCGATTTTACCCACTGTTGAGCATAGACCTCTCGATCATACATTATGTCAAGTCCATCGTTCCTTAGGCGGCGAGTAATGGGCGACTCGCTGTCCGATCACGGACCATTCCCATGTCGCCGGCGCGTTACGCGCCTCGAAAGGGTCAGCAAAATGACGGGGCCCCTTAGAGATCGAAAACCTGACGGGATCGCACGAATTACCGTGACACCGAAATGTAAAATGCTATTGAATGACACCGTGGGTTATAGTCAGTTCAAGTCTCACAGTCCCTCCTGTCCTGCCCGGGTGGAAGGATTTATTTGATGATTTAACCACGTTAAAAGAAGCCCAAGCTTCATATTAGTTCGGATAAAAATGCATTATGGAACTTACTCCTTCTTCGAAGGTCCACCTCGCCGCGACCTGTTCTCCGGTAGTCTTATGTACCTTACGTCGCGCCGCTATGATGCGCTCTTTGATCGCTTGAGCTTCTTCTTCCGACGCCTGTGTTTTAAACAAGTTTTTATTTAAACTGATTGTAGTTGCTATAGTTATCAATTAATTTCATTGCAACAAGAAAATATCCAAACGCAATGGAAGACTTTCAAATAAAAAAGGAGAATATATAATGAAAATATGTCAATGACTTTAAAAAAAAGTGAATGAAATGGATTCACAGTGTAACAGGGGGAGGTCAACTCTCTAAAACCATCAGCGAAAATATGGGCTCGTCCAAAAGTAGCTCAAAGCTTCAAAATTAATCAGTACTTACAGTTATGGAAAATATTAGAATAATGAAAAAATTGGGTAAGTATTTTAGAATTCATAAGTTTTAAGACATCGGGAGTATCAACGAGTTGTTATTCGTCTTTACTTTGGGCCTATAATTAATCTAATGTCTGACCGGCTTCGTACTTAGAGAGTAAACGGGTATGGTACGAGCGGTTGTAGTATACATACGATGTGGTCGACCGGCTCGTCCTCCCCGGGCGGCAGGTCCAGCTGCGGCGCGGCGCCCGCGGCGTCCCGCACCTCGCCGCGCAGGCGCACCAGCTCCGCGCGCGTCACCACGCCCGCCACCGGCTCCGACATCACGTGCTCCTGGAAACTGAACGCAACCACCCTTAGGGAGCTTACCCATGACGCGATGCTACGCAATCCGACCGATTCCAACTACAAGTGAAAATCATCCTTACCTCTACGACATTATGACATACTTAAAACGTGCGGTTGTCTACGAGTGGACGAAAAACAAAACACGCTCGCCACGACGTCGTCAAGTCAATCGAATTACATCATTATATCGTAGTTGCAAGGACGATTTTTAGTTGGTAGAAATTGCAAATCGCGTCATGGAGAAGCTCCCTTAGTCAAACACCTATGCAGAGATAAGCGAGATAGCGTATAATCTGTTTCGCTAAGCTCTAACCAACACATAGTCACACAGTCATATAGCTATATGACATGGGTCGCTAGTCTCTGACAGAGATAAACAAGCCGAACTAGCAGATTATCTCTTTTCAAAGGCCGATGTGCAATACTTATCGACGATATTTGTACAGCGAATTACCTTCAACTAAATACAGTAGCGTTTCATTCGTGTCTTAGACACAAATGAGATTTTTTTTTAAGAAACGATACTGCACTTAGTCAAAAAGTTAAATCAAAGATTTTGACGCTGTATACATAGAAAACCTTAGGTAAAGTAATTCCTCATAACTAAAACAAAAATTAATGAAACACATTTCAAAGGGGTTTGCAACTTTTAGTACGGACCTTGGCTTCATTTTTTTTTTCTTTCGCCAGTGATGAAACTTTGGGCATAATTAGACTACTACTAAGAAGTCCATTGAAAAAAAAATTAAGTTTCTAAACCGTAACCAACCAGAGATATGGCGGTTTGTATTTTGTTCTAATCTGGAGTTATTTTTTTGTAGGAATCCATAGATTTTTTGATGTACTAGCTTTTGCCCGCGACTTCGCCCACTCTAACCACCTTAATGTTTTGTCTAAAGCCGTTTCTAGAGTCCCATCTATCTCTGTACCAAAATTCATCAACATCGGGTCAGCCGTTTTGGCGTAAAAATGGAACAGACTTCAAAACCTTAGTTCAAGGCCATAGTCAATGAAATAAAAAACAAAGCCACCGACTTCCGAAAGAAAAGTTATTTTACACTTTTTTGTGTTTGGTTTTGAAATTGGTTCCCTTTTTTTAAAAAAAAAAATATTCAACGTCAGAAACAAGACGATTCTGTTTTACCCTTTTTAGTAGGTACAGGCGTAATATTTTATGTTGTGTTTGCGTAAACAAGGCATAGATATGCGATAGCAGCAATCGCAGATGACTTTTACTGTCATTTATTGAAGTTTCCTCGATTTCTCCAAGATTCCGTCATGACAGAGTAACCATGGGACCATCTGTTAAGATACCCTTTCAAACAAAAGAAGAATTACTCAAATCGCTCCAGGCGTCATTGAGAAATAAAGGAACATACATAAAAAGAGTTCCGAAAAATTGTGAACCTCCTACTTTTTTGAAGTCGGTTAAAAAGATCTTCTTAACAGTGTTATAAACAAATCACTCATTATTTCTCGTAAACCTACTAGTATTACAAATACGAAATAAGTATGTATTGTATTGTAGGTATTGTAGGTATGTTCCGTTTTACGTCAAAACGGCTGAACAGATATTGATGAATTTTGTTACAGAGATAGATAGGACTTTAGAGACGGTTATAGGCAACACATAAAGGCGGTTGGAGTAGGCAAAGCCGCGGGCAAAAGCTAGCACATCAATAAATCTATGGATTCCTACTAAAAATAACTCCAGATTTGAACAAAATGAAGACCGTCATATTATCTCTGGTTGGTTACGGTTTAGTTTTTTTTATTATTTTTTACGAACTTCTTAGGTTGCGGTCTACTAATGACCAAAATTTCATTACTGGCGAAAGAAAATAAAATTTGATGCCAAAAAGTTGCAAACCCCTTTCAGTGTAGATAGCGTCATCATAACAATAATAATATTAATTAAGACAATTATTTCTTGCAATTACTGATGTAACTTAGCCACTTTTTTTGTCGTCTGTTGCCATCGTTAATCAGATACATTCAGGGTGAACATTTTAAATAAAAAACCTCTTTGCATATTACTGGATGGAAATTATGAAAATGTTTAAATAAGTAGAAACATGTTTGAATTGGCAAAGTATCTCATCTGCGTAAACCGTTCATGTATGGAGATTGTAAATATCATGATACCCACGAGATCAACCATTGCATAGCTGCAATTTAACGCGTCGTAGTAAAAACAAATATCTTAGGTTTTGTTGCTGATAAGCTCAACTGTTCTATAACAGGAATGTTAGGACCAAAAAAAAACAATCAAAAAGTGCTCTTATTTCTTTCTGTTATTTTCTTACAACTATTATAAGAACTTAATACTTTCACTCAGAACTCTTAATAATATATTTTTAAGAAAACTTGAACTATTATAAAATAATTTCAAAAAATTAAAAGAATCGTGTATATGAAAAGAATTATATGATAAAATGTTACAGTTCATATTTACCACAGATAGTTTTAAAGCGTAAAGATAACATAGTACAAACTTGTCGAAATGTGAAGTATATCCAAGTGTGGGCGTGGCTAACAGTCGGTCGTAAATATTGGTGACGTTGAGAGCGGATCCGTTCTCCGCCTCCCACTTGATGTAGGACTCCCAAAGTCGATCTGAGCGGAACTCAAGACCGCACGCCTCTGTAAATAACATACATTAACTTATAACGACACCCATTCACCAGTGTCACATGGTACTGCAATGTATCACAACAGCCATTCCTCACTAAAATTCAGGGTTCAAACTGCTTTTAATTTGCTCCTTTTTCAAAATCCGTCAAATAGCACACTTACCGCAGTTACCTTGGCTCTAATCTCATTTGTTTATAATTCCGGTGTAGATTCTACGTAAATCACTAATATTTGATTTCTTACGAGTAATTCTTAACTATATTAATATTTTTAAAGTTTTCAACACTAGTAATGACACTATGTTTTCCATGATTAATTTAAAATTATTTTACAACGAACATTTATAATTTAAAACAATACTTGCCATTACTTTTCCTACGATTAAATTCGTCAAACATACTGCTTTTAGAAAAGTTTTGTCGCTTAGATAGCTTAGATATGATGGACCATAGCGTTGTCTGTTGTTGATTATCGTATTACTGCCGGCATCAATACTTTCGAATTCAGTTCAAAACACGGAGACGGCCGTTTTTGAATCTTATGCAAGACACCTCATGGAAGAAGAGAATCTTTATGACTCACCTATAGCCCTCTCATACTGCGATCTAATGAAGGCGTGATCTTCAGTTCTGGTTGCCTTTATATGATTTAGAAAATGTATCCATAGATCCACCGACAGTGGGATGGCTTTCAGGCCTCTTTCCAAAACCTGCAATACAAGAACGTGTATCAAACAAGTTCCACATGTCTGTAAGCGTCGCCATGCTCACGGCAACACTATGAAGCAAGGGAATATTGAATAGCATAATATTATGTGTCATATCATTTAGAATAGAGTAAGCGAGACGTCGCGTGGAGGGTGCGCGAGGTACTTGAGCGGTGCGAGGGCGCGATGCAGAGCACGGGACGTCTCGCTTGTATCTATCTATAGTATTTAAAATGTTTGTCTGGGTATATTACACCTGTTCACATTCGACGCGCTGGCGCAGCTGTCGACGACCTCGCCGCAATCTTCCGTTACTAACGCCATTCAATGGCTAAATATGAAGATCAGCTGCGTTTCCATGATACCATGGTTGTTAATCTTAATCTTAATTATATCCACCATTCATTTAGTACTTACTTAAATAATAAATACATGAAAAAGTATTACAATACATCATGCGTGTACAAAGTATTATAAATATATGCACTAAAATACAAAATATACACCACAAGAAATGAATCACTAGAACGAAATCTATGTGATGGTAATAGAACTCTCCGGTGCGAACGGACGACTTTGCCTTACGAACGTTGACCTCGTAGCACTGTTGGGAAAAAAAATAATTGCAAAATACCAGTTATGGCTAAAACAATTTAAAATCCAAGTGTTAACGCACATCATTATACGACTGATCATCGGTTGTACCGCCTAACCAGTCACCAAGTGATTTAAATAGATTATAAACAATGTATCGACTTGATAGTGGGAATACTCACTTCGAGGCACTTCTTTTTACTTCCTTTACGTTTTTCATAGTCGGCGTATTTCCTCCAGTAGCCGTAACAATAGGGGTAGTGCGACAGAAACGCGTCGTACGCCTCGCGCGCCGCCTCCACGTCGCTCTGTAACAGCGGTTAGCATACGTCAAGGTAGCTGTCGCCACGTTGGCCACGCCAAATATTGTTGCCGTCAATCAGTTGGCCCTTGCCGATCGTCAATATTCATTCAGTTCTCATTGCTTCATAAAGCAACAAGATTAGCGACAGTTTTCATCATTTTTTTTGCAGCTATTTGCTACCTAGGTTCTTACAAGTTGTCAACAAAAAATACAAAAAAAAAATACTAAGCACCTGTACCTCTTGATCGACATATTGCAGTAAGTACGTCCAGCCAGTAAAATCAGTGGGGTCGTCATTGACAACTTTCCAGTATTTATCCAGTTCAGGTAACGTCTTCTTCTTCGGTTTTTCATCAATTGATGATCTTTTCTCTGATGGAACTGGTTTGCTTTCCCCATTCTAAATTAAAGTATAAATATTATTAGTTTAATAGCTAGTCACTATGTCAGTATTGACTTTTGAAAAACTGACTTTTTTTCTATCATTCTTTTATTTCTTTATAAAAAATTATAAATGTTACAGTTTACAGGAGTGATTTTTAGAAATAATTAGTCGAAAAAGAGGGGATCTAGAAATTACTCCAATATTTTGAGTGCATTCACCATTTCCCAAATTAACCCATATAAGTTATGAAAACATAATAGCCTTAATAAGTCTTTTCTTAACTCTAACACTTCTTTTGACTAAATAATGAATAATTTCTATGACATGTAGAATACCGTTAGAAAGGGTATCAACTAAAGAGCTTTAATTTCTTTTTTTTTAATAATTAATTTAAAACTTTGGAAACTTCCAAGGAATTTTCTTGAAACCAGTTGTATAAAACAAAGATGTATTTATGTAGATTTAAAGACTTTTGGAGAATAAACAAAATTTATTTTGTGCCATGCCACTATAACAACCTAGCAAATGACCTCCAAAATCCCTAGAAAAATTGTGTTGGTCCTTGCACTAAACACCCTGTATAATATAAAAGACAATAGGACTAAATTATAAAGGTAACTATATTATAAAACAATAGACTAAAAATCAGATTAGTAGTGATAGCAATGATGTTAAATCCAATAGTTACCTTTGCTACCGCTTGTTTTTTGTTAGAGGATTCACTTTCAGAGGTGGGCGAGCCAGGATCATATCCATCTCGTTCATCCTCAGTTTTTCGTTTCCGAGTTTCTTTGATCTCTTTCTTTGCAGTTGGGAGCTCATCTTCTGATACAACCTGAATTAATTGTTCGATTATTAATAAATAATATCTTTTTGATAACATGTTCCAGAATGTCTCAGATAAAAGCAAAATATTGATTATGGTGGACAAGGACAAACATACAATAGTAAATTATTCAGCAATGGGATGGAGTACATGTCACAAGCGCTATTTGAATAAGTAAAGAAAACATTTCATGTAAGAATAGTGCCATAATTCACTTTTGTTATGTGATGATCCACAACCTGTAAATCCACCATATATTTTAAAGGAAAAAACGTTCAATTTCTTACGAAACAAGAAGTGATAGGTTAATACATAAAAAGATACAATAGTACCTCAGTATCAGCAGGAAGTTCTGCGGGTTTGGGTCCAGGCAGCTCGTCATCTGATACATTTTCTGCATCTTTGATACTCGGCTTCTGAACCTCTGGTAGTTCATCCTCCGACACTACTTCAGTCTCCTCGGCACTTCCCACCTTTTATTAAAAGTCAACACATCATTCATGGTTTATATAATATTCTAAGGTTGTAGTTTCAGGCCTGCCGCAGCCATACATTAAACTATATTAATGAATATTGGAGAGAAGTTATGTTCTGTGCACTGTTTTTTTGATAGAACAAAACTGAAGAGTGAGGCAGATCAATCTGCTATTATAATGCACTGGAACTGCCTCCCTCCTGCATAGGATAAATTTGTATTTATGTGTGTACTTAATTTATACATATTTTTGTATTTTGTATTTATCCTGTGGGATTGGCAGTCAATACCAGTGAGCATAATATTAGGTTTCGGAAGCTAAAACTCCCAGTAATCCAGCAGGTGCAAGATGGAGTTCAGACTTCATGTAATCAGGCTAACGAATTTGGTATTTTCGTACTAAATATGCTTAGAGGCAAAAAGATTGAGTAGGGGTAGCACTGTTGGTATTGGAAGCTGAATAACGTAGAGGCAGGCCTGTGTATGTCACACACCATAGAAAATAAGGTACAACTATTAGAATTTTGCACAAAAAAAATGTTGACTGGTTACAACAGTTACAACTTGCTTGAACTAAGCAGAAGATAATTTGAAAAATTTATAAATAAAATCTGCTGAATTATTTTAACTTTAAAAAATAAATTGAAGCAAATTGATAGGAACCTAACTGTTTGATTCAAATATGCAGGAACAAAAAATAAATAATTTGGAGTAGGCAATCTATGATTTGTAAAATACACCAGTGAAACAGATTAAAGGAAATATTAAGAAAAAGAAGTAAGGGCCTTATGGTAAAATTATGATTGCATCTTTGAGGGAATTAAATATTATGTGCAATGTTTTGAAAGACATACATCACCTATGTATTAACAACATTTTGTCATGTATGGCAAGCAACAATGTTGTACATTAAACACACACTGTTACAAAAAAATAATGGAACACCAAAAAAATACCTTGTTAACTTTCTTAGTTGGAGTAGCACTTTCTTCTTTAATCAGTGTTTCAGTAATTTCAGTTTTGACAGCAACTTTATCAGTCTGAAACAAACATAAAACATTAAGAATTGGTTTAAAGAAATCCTGCACCTGCTCTATTTAACATTCAGATACATACATCGTTCTTATCCTGGGGAGCTTGCTCTTGTTCTTCTTCAATCAATTCTGTTGGTTCCTGCTTGACCGGTACATCCTGGTAAATAAAAGATATAAATAGTATTATAGCATACATATTAAGCATTTAAGAGTTCTCCATTTCTCTCTTTTCTGGAAATTAAAATATCAAATCACACAAAGTAACTGGATGGTTCCTATGTACAAACAGACATGTCATTAACTGAGGTTAACAGGAAAGCATTTTTAATGTTCAAATCGCTCTAGAAATCATTCTATGTGTACACAGAATGATTTCTAGAGAGGTTTATTTCAATTCTATGGTTGTATCATATTCCACTATGTACATTGTAAATAGGGACCGTCGAACTTGTTTTAAGTGAATTTCTCAGCAGTGAAAAATCTAAATTGATTGTTGGACACCTTTCATTTCATTGTAATATTAAACAGCAGCGAAGTTAGAGACACAAACCTCATGTTTTACAACACTAGTTTCTTCACTTTTGACAACAGGAGTATTCTCAGACTCAGCTGTATTAACCTCTTCAACCACAGTTGGTTCCACTTTCACCTCAGCTACATGGTCAATGCTGTCATCTATTTTTGGTTGTGTCATATCATCAGCTGGCATTGATAAGCCAGCATCAGACATCTCACTGACTTCAAAGTCAGTGTCCACCGTCGCCTTCTGACTTTCTGTAACATCACCATCAGTATCAGAAGTGGCCTTATATGCTGTGTCACTAAGAAGCGAGTCGCCGTCGGTGAGCACGTTATTGAGCGAGTCGCTGGGGAATGTAGCGTTATCGCCCACATCGAAATGGTCGGTGTTGAACCCGTCCGTGTTGTTGTCTAGGTAGTCGCCAACGCTACCCGCAGACAGCTCCACCGCATTGAGGAAACCTTGGTTCGATGTTGACGTATCGTCCACCGCTGCCTCGACACTGTTGAACTCGCCCTCAGTCAACAAATGTGATAATCCATTCGAATTCTCGTTTATCAGAGGGCCTTCATCAGTATCCATGGGTCCATCAGACAAGCACTTCTGTAAGAAAAGATATAATAAATATTAAAATATTGTGTGCGCATAGCATAGATACGAAACATCAAATCTTTTTTATAACCTCATTCAATGGAAGTGCATGAATAAGTTTTGATTATCACCTGCAAATCGGAACTCGCATCGTCATCCATTTCAGAAGTGTTTAATAAATACAACACTTGTTCCAATAACGCCCGATCAAGATCACAAATCACACTTGTATCTAGAAAATTTACTCAGGAAAATTATGCATCACCACAGAAACAGTTGGTATTGGTAAATGTTTTTTTTTTTTTTTCGTCAAGTTGGTAAAATGTTTTGTCTATGACACTTGACACTTTTTTACGTTTTTTTTTTCTTGCTGTTTCTGGCATGGCTTCAGGGCTTTTAAATACACGCCACGGTTGGTGCAGCATTGGTGCAGTGGCTGAGCAATCGACTGCTGCGCAACGCGTCTTGGGTTCCATGGGTTCCATCCACGGAAAAAATATTTGTTTCTATGTTTGTAAATGCACCCACGAGCATCGTAAAAATTAAAAAAAAAAACCGAAAAGTCCAGCCGTTTTCGAGTTTTTGAGTTTTGCGCTCAGCAAGAGATTTGGCGTTCGTTAATGTTTTCAATTCACTCAAGTCCAAAAACACTGGTGATTACTGGGGCATTTCTGTAAAACTTTTGAGCAACATAATCGACATCGTGGCCCCTTATCTTGCTGTTACTTTCAATAAATGCGTTGACTTGGGTACAGCTTGACATAAAAATGTAGAAAACCGTAAAGCTGCGAACATATTATCGGACGCGTCCGTCAGCCGCGGCTGAGGGACGCGGCTTATTCATTATCCAGCCAGTACATTTAATACTACACTGTGCAAACTGTCGGTCGTAAGACGCGGACGTGACCTTGAGAGTTCGGACGTCCGAACAAAATCTGGCCTTCTGTCTGGCCTTCTGTCGTCCGAACTACCGTGCACACTGCTAAGCCGCGTCCCTCAGCCGCGGCTGACGGACGCGTCCGATAATATGTTCGCAGCTTTACGGTTTTCTACATTTTTATGTCAAGCTGTACTTTCCCTGATCTTATGAAGAGCAGTAAAGTTTTCCCTTTATTTAAATCTGGCTGTAAAAATGATATTGGTAATTTTAGACCAATTTCTATTCTACCTGCATTCAGCAAAATATTTGAAAAGTTAATACTAGACAGTTACTTCGCCATTTTAATTCAAATAGTCTACTTCATAATGATCAGTACGGGTTCACAAAAGGCCGTTCGACTACTGATGCGGGTGTTGCTTTGTTGAAACACATATTTGACGCATGGGAGAAGTCGCAAAATGCAATTGGTGTTTTTTGTGATCTTTCTAAAGCCTTCGATTGCGTACACCACGATACACTATTGCGTAAACTTCGTCATTACGGTGTTCAGAATGAAGCCCTCAAAGTAATTGAGTCATATTTGTCTAATAGACTTCAATGTGTCGATGTTAGTGGCGCGAAATCTTCTGGGTTACCTGTTCAGCTAGGTGTACCTCAAGGCTCAATACTTGGACCGTTTTTATTCCTGGTCTATATTAACGATCTACCATACCATTTGAAGAACATCTGCGATGTAGTACTGTTCGCAGATGACACTTCTCTAATATTTAAAGTAGATAGGAATAGACAAGTGTTTGACGACGTAAACAACGCACTATCGAGGGTCATAGATTGGTTCACGGCAAATAACCTTGTGCTCAATCCCAAGAAGACTAAATGCGTAAAGTTCGCTTTGCCCAATGTTAGAAATCTGGGTCCCAACATCGTCCTCGGTAATGTGGAGCTTGAAACTGTTGATTCAGCTCTGTTTCTGGGTATAACAGTAGATTCAAAATTACAATGGGGTCAACATATATCGAACCTAGCAGGTAGGCTTAGTTCGGCCGCCTACGCTGTTAGAAAAGTTAGACAATACACTGACGTTGACACAGCAAGATTAGTCTATTTTAGTTATTTTCACAGCGTAATGTCCTATGGTATTCTACTGTGGGGCAAAGCCGCTGATATCCAAAATATATTTGTACTCCAGAAACGAGCTGTTCGTGCCATCTACCAACTTGGTGCGCGAGATTCTTTGAAAGATTTCTTCAAAGAGATTGGAATTCTCACAGTGGCTTCGCAGTACATATTTGCCAACATCTTATATATCAGGCAAAACATTCACCTATACAGTAAAAATAGTGATATCCATAATTTTAATACCAGGAATAAGCACAAACTTCGTGTTCCTTTTCATCGGCTTCATAAGGTGCATAATTCATTCGTTGGGGTTGGTATAACTTTTTATAATAAGTTACCGTCCTCTTTCCTAGATTTGCCATTTAACGTGTTTAAAGCAAAAGTAAAAGCTAACCTCTGTTCTAAGGCTTACTATTCTGTGAGTGATTATTTAGATGATACTAGCGACCCGCCCCGGCTTCGCACGGGTGCAATGTTGATACTAAAATATACACTACAGAAAAACTGCGCAAACGCTACGTCCCGCAATTTTTAAATCTGTAATATCTTCGAAAATATTCACTTAAATCATACGGTGTAAAGGGCCATATAGATCTATATTAAATGAACAATGTATTCAAGGTATTTAATTGGTTAAGGATTAATGCTGTATTGGTTAAAATCGCTTCGAAAATTAGCCATTATTTGTCGTAAAAAGTAAATGACAAAAAAAAGTTATTGTGGGTTATCCATAAGAGATAGACATATACCATCACGGACTTTTCTGTAGACCTTTTCAATGTGTACAATACTTAGTACATTATTTTGATAAAACTCGTAGGGTACAGCCTGCGTTTGCAATGTAAGCGGAAAAAATGTAATTATTTACGACATCACATTAGAAACCTCAAAAATAGCAGTACTTCTCCACTATTTAATGGATGTTATTATACATATAAACCTTCCTCTTGAATCACTCTATCTATTGAAAAAAACCGCATCAAAATCCGTTGCGTAGTTTCAAAGATTTAAGCATACAAAGGGACATAGGGACAGAGAAAGCGACTTTGTTTTATACTATGTAGTGATTTGACTTTAGTTTTAATTCGTTATTTTTCTGTGTGTTTATTCTTTTATTTTTTTACGACAGTCGTAGGGTATCATCTAATACTAATGTCGGAGCTGATGAAGATTGTTAACTAACCTTGCATTGTATAGAGTCAATCTTTCTAGTATTATATAGTTTCACAGGAATCATTTTGTGAGTACTATGTACTTTATAAATTTCAATGAGTAGATACCCACGTCTTTTAATGACTTGAATGACCCTGGCGGTTGAGATTATGTCATACTCACTCTAATGTCTCGCTGGCGGTGGCGCGTGTGTCGGATCATTTAGTTCCCTTCAAAATGGTTGAGCTGAGTGATGCTGATGCATGTGTCATGTTCGTGAACGGGCGCTGTCAGTCGTGACTGGTCATCTCTTAGCAGCCACGGTTTATTTTAATTAAAAAGAATTTTGTCTTTTTTATATTAATCACTTATGGACACTTTTCACTTGCAACATCGTTCTCACAATAATGTACCATCACAAGTTGAATGATGTAACAAAGATTTTGTTATAATTTTGGCGATTGAAAAAGAGTGTCCATGGAGTTTCTTGCCCGTTCTTCTCCATAGAGTTCTACGCTTTGGAATGGGCATCTACAGTACTTTCACAGTTTTTATGTCTTGTGACTGGGACCAGGGTCCTGTAACTCAGTAAGTTTGCATTTTGTTCTGGGCTATAGTTCTGTAACTGGACATTAGATGGCATGACTGTCTCAATTTCATCTATACTGAAATTCAAATAAAAAAAAAGAAATATTGTTCGAAGATCTATAAAATGTTAACTATTTAAATTTGTTAAAAGGAAAATTAAATAAAATGAAAACAATATTGTATAAAATATTTCTATGACAACACTGACCCGTAGTAAAATAATGATACGTTTCATTTTACGCACGCATTAAAACACAAAACCGAAGTAAATTGACATATTCATTGTGATAATTTTTATTTTTTTGCTCTCAAAGAAATATACTGAGCTGTAATTAAAACAACTATTTAAATTTTAGACTTATTGTAAATTTATAAAATAGTTTTCAAATTACAATTTCAAGTCAAATATTGGCACTGCAAAAAATGTTTGTTACGGAACTTCAATGTCGGCCATTCCGAAATTGTTGTTTTTGTTACCATGGTAACCTGTCTTGTGTCCACTTGTGTCAAACTCGATATTTTATGTTTTGTTTGATGTATTGAGAAAGTTTTAACCGTGATTTTCATTTACGACCTGGATAGCCACCTATGTTATTTGAATTATTGTGGATTCATTGTGTTCTTTTTACCCGACTGCGCGACGCAAAGGAGGGTATCAGGGTAATTACTCGTGCAGTGCCCGTGCATTCTCTTGGACTCGTGGAGTTTTTCATTGGAATTTCATGTGACCTAGTGTTATCTGTTGTGTGTTAAGTTGTTTGTTTAGTTTCTACAAACTTAATAAAATGTTGTAATACTCAATTTTGTGTTTTATTCTAAACAAAATAAACATTATAATATAAGTGAAGAAAGAAAGGGATAGCTATATAGCTATCCCTTTCTAGGATACTGCTCATAAATGTGTGTAAAATGTATGTATCTATAGACACACACATACACTGCAAGTTCTGTAACTCCACATCAGATGGCGCTTGTCGTTGAGGTCAAGTGAAGTCTCTATACCCCTATATACAAATGTACTCTATGACTGGGACTGTAGCACCGTAACTATTTTTTAAACTATTTTATTTTAATTTTGTCTTTTGACAATTCAAAAGTGCCTGTAACTGGCCTACTTGAAATAAACGATTTGATTTTGATTTTGATTTTGTTCCATTTATGTTAAAATAGGTTTGGATAAGTAAGCCTTAGTCTATTCTCCTTATCTAGACTGATTTCTATGTTGAGAACAATAATCAATCAATTATTAATCGACTCCAGGCCAAAGCTAAAACCGTGCTAAAACTCTGCACAAAAACCCAGGCACCATGCCAAAATATTACAAAATGGTGCTGTCTGAGGAGTTAGTGCTTCTTACTAGAAAAACGTTCCCAAATCGGTGACCTTGAAACGAATGAAAGGCACACACCTCGGGAAATGGGGAAGGCAAGTGACAAGTGACAGTTTGGTCCCCAAAGAACTGTCAAATCAAAGGAATTTTCAGAAAAAAAAAACTATTTATTGATGTAAAATGACTAGATGTTGTGTAATAAGCTGTAAAAATGATGGAACATATAAATTTCCGACAATTCACACTATCAAGAAATAATGGGTAGCTGCTGTGACTGCTGTGAGAACAAAAATTGTATTATCACTAAAGAAAAGCTGTATAATAAACAAATATTCAGCCTTGCGAAGCCGAGACAGGCCGTTCGTTGAGTTTATTAATGAAATTCTATGATTATACAGCTTGACATAAAAATGTAGAAAACCGGAAGTCGCCACTGTCTTCGCGCTACCAGCACTTTGAATGATTTAATTTTATTTTTTTTCACTTATTACGTTAGTTTTATGGCACAATAATAAATCTAACAAACCTGCGGTCTTTGTTTACATCAAATATCAAAGATTTTAAAACGCTGTCAGAAATAAAAATTTTAGTTCCGTTTCAATCCGTTCTGGCCAAGCTGTACCTTAGCTAAAAAATCGAATACACTTTTCAAAATAATATCTACTTTTCTATTTGAGGTTAAGTACCAGTATTGCATCGCTCTATAAATCATGAAATGGTTCGTCTGGCGGAAGAATTATCACCTGGAACGAGTTTTGTGATAGTTGTGGTGTTAAGAAATTGAATATATTGTGATATTTCTCGAATGTAAATAGAAAAAAAGGTTAAAATTTACTGACTTAAAACATTATGATATTTTATCAAAATAGAAAGTCAGAAGCAGCATTATATTCTTGTTATAGGAGAGGACAGGTAACACATACCTAAACTCAAAAATTGAAACCTCAACTACAAGTAATTGTGGATTTATTACGGTAAAATCAAATGTATTACCACTCAATTAAATCACTTTTTTTCCTCTTGTAGATGCACCGCGGCGTCTTATTTCTTCTTTTAGTATGTGTACTTGCATTGACGAATAATTTTCCATATTTGTTTTGTATACTCAATTTTTATAACATCTTCTTCATCTTGTTTGTTTTTTGTACAAGGTAGAACGTAATCTGACGTGGGGACCAACTATCGCAGCGCCATCTACGATTAGCTTTGAGTTGTCATCCCCATTGTTTCTTTCTAATAGTGTGTCCATGATACAGTATTTTGGGGATAACCCTGTCATTTGGCACGATGAATATTCTTTCAACTACTATTGAACTAAACGTTCAATAGTTTTTATGAATGAGCAATGGGGATGGCAACTGAAAGCTAATCGTAGATGGCGCTGCGATAGTTGGTCCCTACGTCAGATTACTGTCTACCTTGTACAAAAAACAAACAAGATTTATTGTTATAAAAATTGAGTATAAATACAAAACAAATGTGTAAAATTATTCGTCAATGCAAGTGCATCTACTAAAAGAAGAATTGAGACGCCGCGGTGCATCTACAAGAGGAAAAAAAGTGATTTAATTGAGTGGTAATACATTTGATTTTACCGTAATAAATCCACAATTACTTGTAGTTGAGGTTTCAATTTTTGAGTTTAGGTATGTTTTACTTGTCCTCTCCTATAACAAGAATATATAGCTGCTTCTGACTTTCTATTTTGATAAAATATCATAATGTTTTAAGTCAGTAATTTTACCCCTTTTTCTATTTAGATTCGAGAAAAATCACAATATATTTAATTTCTTAATATCACAAAACTCGTTCCAGGTGATAATTCTTCCGCCAGACGAACCATTTCATGATTTATGGAGCGATGCAATACTGGTACTTAACCTCCAATAGAAAAGTAGATATTATTTTGAAAAGTGTATTCGATTGTTTAGTTATGGTATAATCATAGAATTTCATTAATAAACTCAACTAACGGCCTGTCTCGGCTTCGCAAGGCTGGATATTTATTTATTATGTAGCTTTTCCTTAGTTATAATTCAATTTTTGTTCTCAAGGCAGTCACAGCAGCTACCCATTATTTCTTGATAGTGTGAATTGTCGGAAATTTGTATGTTCTATCATTTTTACAGCTTATTATACAACATCTACTCATTTTACATCAATAAATCGTTTTTTTTAGAAAATTCCTTTGATTTGACAGTTCTTTTGGGACCAAACTGTCACTTGTCACTTTGACACTTGCCTTCCCCATTCTTATTGTGTACTTGGATGATGTTTTTACCAGTATTACGGATTACGTACAGACGCCAGCACATCAAGCTACCACAATCCAACCATGGAATTTCTTTCCGGTTCTTCTCCATGGAATCGACCAACCCGAACCGAGCACCTGTTGTCGACGTTTTATAAGTGCCTATATGGGCCTATGTGAAATAAAAATATTTGATTTTGATTTTGAATCTGTCAGATTTCTTTAATAGAATTTCAACCTTATCACAAGAGTAGAAGGTTAATGTTTGATTGGTAAAATCTGACAGATTCGGGTAAGTTGACCTGCTGGCGTGGGTCGAATATTTGAACTAAAAATGGTAAATTCAAATTCAAATTCATTTATTGTTTAAAATAAAAAGTTTTCAAAAAAAGAAGAATCCGCCTTCAAAAACCACCACCACAGAATACTTAATAGTACTGTATAACATCAGCTTCTAAAACGAGAGAAAATATTGTAGAATGATGCCCGAGTTTGCAAGGGGAAGTTTTGGGGGTTAAACTCGCCGTTGTGCATACCTTACCCTTAAGTGAAATGTTATTTTAATTACATTATGTGTATACAATAAAGAATAATGAAGTTTTCTATAAGGAAGTTGAATACCTACAGAAAAACGATAAGAAAAATGTCACATTCATATTCACAGTGTAAAGTACAGTAATCTAGCCTAGTCCTTCATAAACATCTTAAGGTGGATCCAGACTTGGCGAGGTATGTTCTCCGTACGGCACACAACGCATGCCTCGCAAGGTGTGTAGGTACCTTTATATTCGTGGCGAGACATGAGCTACGCACGTGCGAGGGCGAGCCAACGTATGTCGGCAAATGCTTCAAGATCAAAGTGCCTCAGTGCGAGCATTACATTAGTTGTGGACGTAGCCGCGCATGCACGTTCGAGGCGTGCACCGCGTACAATATCAACACACGCCTCGACTGCGAAAATGAAACTGCGTTTGTTCGGGCCAAACAGCGCGCAGCGCATGCTCGGGCCGATCCAACCCACACAGCAACAGTCAAGACGGCGCCTTTGCATCGCGTGCGCGTATCCGCTGCTGCTTTTATAATTATTAATTCAATTATTGAAAAAAAATCGCGCGTACATCCGCAGCGAGGCGGACACAAGTGTCCAAACGCAACGCACTGCTCGCAATGAGCCGGCCGCCGCACATGCGCTGTGCACCGTGCGGAGCGCATGCCTCGCAAAGTCTGCGCGCCTACTTGCCTCGCAACAAACATGATCGAGGCGTTTGCTTCGCACGCGATGGCTCGACCCGAGCATAATAATTATGTTGGTATAATTTGTCAACACGCATGCCTCAAGCAGAGGCGTGTGTTGTGCGCCGTGCGGAGCGCATGCCTCGCCAAGTCTGGATACACATTTATAAATAGATACTATAAATCGAAATAAAACTATTCCTCTAATAAGTTAATTAACATTACTTTTATTTTAAAAGCGATTAATCTCAGAAGCCAGTTTATATTGGTCGCCCTACAAACGACAACATCACAGGGTTGCCATTTAATACACACAAACACATTGTGATCTTTTTTCCATTTTACTTAAAAATATGAGTAACTAAAATACATTACAGAATATAAAAACTATCACAAGCTATAAAAAATGTAATACAGGGTGACTTTTTTAGCACCGTCCAAAATTTTTCTAGGCGTTAGGTATCAATCACTAAGCCCTTTTTTGAAAAAAAATCGATACTTCAATTTGTCATATTAAATCATTTTCTCATCCGCTCTGCGTGGTCACTAAGCTAAACGTTAATAATATACACTTGCCGACGCATGAAACGGGCAGAGCGCAGCGCACCCCGCCGACCCCCCGCCCCGCCCCGCTACACCTGAGCGACATATCACAGCGCGGTGTCCAGGTTCATCAACTTTTTAGTAACATTGAGACGTGATATCTCGATATTTTTGTATTGAGTGATACAAAAAAAAAAACACGTATTCAATGATTTTCGCCAAAGATTAATCTATTAAAATTTGGATGGTGACTAAAAAATCATTCTGTATAATTGTACAAGTATGCATTTAAAAAAAATCTTTAACTCAATGACTATGTAAATGTTGGTAATGTTTTTATTTTGTGTATGTATACACAGATACACTTATCAATGCCAGAAGGAGAAAAGTCCCAAGCTGTGTGCCTCTCTTTCTTAAAAAAATAAGGCATGGTTTTAATGTTACAAGCCTTCTATCCAATAAATCCATGTGTCTGTCACTGTCACAGATAAGCTGGCTGTCACTGTCACAGAAACGCTGCGCCAGTGCCAGTGTTGCCGTTTTAGCCACTTTGTGGCTAGATCTAGCGGATTTTCAACGGTTCTAGCCAAATAGAAAACCATTTTAGCCACTAAAATAAATCTAGCCACTTCTGGCTGATTTTTCGATTGTTAAACTTTTACTAAATTACTATTGGAAATCTACCGATTAATTAAACCAAACTACAAAAAAAAAACAATTAAAAATATTAAAAAAAGCGTACCACAATTATGTTTTGCCTACTGAAGTTTTAAACAAAGTCACAAAAACGGTCAAATCGGTCAAACAAATTGAAATATCACCCACATCATCACCCATTGACGAAGAGATTAAAACCCCTTCTACACGATCAACCCGACCGCCTGACAGAGGTGAACTTGGTCGTGTCAACAGTACCCCACCGTCTGGAACGCTGTCGGCTGACGGTCGGGTCCCACCGCGGACGCAGCCTGTCGGGACGGCTGCGCTCCCGACTGACTCCGCCCATATTTGGTCGCACACCGGACCAAGGTCACCTCTGTCAGGCGGTCAGGTCTGACCGTGTAGAAGGGGTTTTATGAATCTCTGTCACTGTAGACTTTGGAATTGATTTTTAATTTTAAAACCCCTTCTACACTGTCAGACCTGACCGCCTGACAGAGGTGAACTTGGTCGTGTCAACAGTACCCCACCCCCACCGTCTGGAACGCTGTCGGCTGACGGTCGGGACGGCTGCGCTCCCGACTGACTCCGCCCATATTTGGTCGCACACCGGACCAAGGTCACCTCTGTCAGGTGGTCAGGTCTGACCGTGTAGAAGGGGTTTTAACCAAATAATAATTGAGAATATTTTTCACTAGCTGAACGTTTATTTTAATCAGCCTTTAATAATAATGTTAAATACTAAGTATTAAAATTGTTTTATTTGACCCATTTATCACCATGCCGAAATTGTAATATTTATCAATAGTATTTGGATAACAGTATCTGGCCAAAAGCACTTTAGCCATTTCTAGCCGAATTTTGAGAGATTTTTTTGCAAAACTGGCTACTTTTTTCTTACATGTGGCCACAAACTAGATTGTCGTAACGGCAACACTGGCCAGTGCGCTGTCACTGTCACCTACTGTCTACGGTTTGCAATTTCAGTTTTATAACCTGCAAACACACAAGAATAAAATAAAACAGTTTCAGTAAAATTGGTTTAATTAACTATTGTGTTATTTCACACATACACTATCCATTATGCTGTGTTTACATTCATTAATTCGAAGTGCAATTACTTCTGGCTCCAATGTAATTCATCAGCAAACGAGGGTAAGTAAATGTTTATAGCAAAATAAACTTCATGTGTGTCGGCAGAATTTATTATAATGCCAATTGAATAAATTAAGTACTTAATAAGTTGTCATTTGTGGAGCATCACAGCTTAGAGGGTCATTGGGTCATCTTAGGGGTTTTGTGAGTACTCCTATCCAATGTTCTATGAAAGTATGCGAGCATTCGTAACAGAAATTATCTAGATTTTCTTCCACTTTGTATTCTCTCTTCACACCATAATTACGTTATTTTACAATAAATTCTTAAAAATCGTGATAACCTGTGTGTTCTATAGCACTTAGTACAGAATGCGAATAATATTTTCCTCAAAAAATATTGTCACAAGGAATCTCCAGTTCTTGACATGTTCTTTGAAGTCTAGGTATATATATTCAGCCTATTCAATCACTGGTAATTAACAACCTACTCAATACTTGTAATTTTTGTCACAGAACACATTTATATTAAAACGGAGGAACCCATTGCCGCTTCACAAAAAGGGTGGTCGGCCAACAAAGATGAGGGGCAGACATTTTGTGTATGACCTGGTTGAAGATACAAGTGTTACAAGAAAACCTGATGTAAAAGTGATTTTAAGTCAATTTGTGGATGGTATGTTATTCTTTAGCTTATTGTGTTCTTTTAAGACTACTACTATAATATTTTACTATATATACCTAAAAAGGTTGGATTTAGTATCTTTTGACAGACTACCAGATTTAACCACTTTTAACCCCCTCCGAGTTAAAAGTGGTCATCATGTATGGTTATATAGTATGACTATCCACAAGTTTTTTTTACCTAGAAACATAATAATCATTATTATTTAAAACATTATCTCACTTCAATATGAGATAAATGTATGAATGAACAGCACTCTACCATACATAATTTAAATATGTTGTCGCAATTCATTAGGTATACCTGCAAGGAGAAAAAAGGCAAAAAAGTAGTTTCTCCAAGTTTTCGACTTATATCAGGCGATTAACTTGGATATGAAACCTGACACTTTAATATTTGATTCGTAGTGTTGTACTTCCTAGCACGACCATGAACATATTCATAATAACTTTTGATGGTAATAAATTCCTCTTACTTTGTACTATTATATACCACTAATTAGTAATTTTGTACCTCTCAATTACCGTAGATATGCAGGTCGTGCTAGGAAGGTTGCTTCCCAGCACGACCACGCTAAAATTCCAGCTGGCATTGAAGTTGAAGACACGGGAGCATGCCTAAAAATTTGTGCCCATTAGGTACCGCTATTTCATTACCCGTAAATTGTCGTAAACTGTAAGAAAAAAATAAAATTAAAAAATCTGCCCACAAGCCTGCATTTGATTTTTAAACTTGTCACGAGATGGCGTTAAATAAAATTGTGGGTAGAATTTCTTAATTTTATTTTTTCCTTACAATTTACGACAATATACCGGTAATTAAATCGGAGTATAAATGAGTACAAAATATTAGGCATGGTCCCGTGTCTTCAACTTCAATGCCAACTGGAATTTTAGCGTGGTCGTGCTGGGAAGCAACCTTCCTAGCACGACCTGCTTATCTACGATAATTGAGAGGTACAAAATTACTAATTAGTGGTATATAATAGTACAAAGTAAGAGGAATTTATTACCATCAAAAGTTATTATGAATATGTTCATGGTCGTGCTAGGAAGTACAACACGATTCGTATGTTTTCTTTTGTTATGTAAACTAAAATTGATAAATTTATATTGTTTTCAAAATTATTGACATAATCAACTAAATTTTCAGGTGTTGGCAATGAAGGTGATATTCTAACATTAAGGCCAATTCAGGCTTATCGCGATTATCTGATGCCTGGTTTAGCTGTATATGCCAGCCCAGAAAACCTAGAGAAGTATAAATCCTATGAAAATAAGCCTAAGACAAAAGATACCTATAGTTCGCCCTACGTACATAGGGTAAGTACCGAGTATAACTGCAATACATCTGGAAAATTGTAGAGCTAACCTTTAAATTGTGGGTTGAGTTGTGACCTTACTGGTTAGAAACTGATAGCATATAAATAACTAGCACTTTGCCCGCGACTTCGTTTGCGCGTGTTTCTAACTTCGAACTCAGTGAATTTAATTCCCACTCACCCTCCTTATAGGATACTTTTGTAAAATCTAAAAATGCTCTAGTAGTTTCGGAGCCTATTCAATACAAACAATCAATCGTAGTAGAAAAACTGATTTTCCGATTTTCACCCCGCCAGGGGTTGATTTTTGAAATATAAAGAAATACGCATTCTTTATTTGATTGAGAGATAATTCATGCCCAGTTTTGAGTTTGTCGAAGCAAGCAGTAAAATCCTTCCCTTAAAACTCACCAATTTAGGGGGTGATTTTCGAAAAACTCAACAATGGAGGCTAGTATTTAAAAAATAAAAATAATGCCCATCTTTTTTATTTACTTATATTCGTACCAAGTTTCAAGTTTATAAACCTAAGGGATAAGATTTTACATCCAAATGTTTGCACCCCTTTTCAGCCCTTAAAGGTGGCTTTTCGCAAAATCCCTTCTTCTACATAATAAATTGCAACTACTGACCTAAATTCAAGTTATAAGTTTAGTGGTTAAAGATCCTCCCCTTTAAACTTGAATACCTCTTTTCACTTACAAAAACACGTGTTTAATTATTTCTGATCTAGTATATAAATACTGATTTTCACAATAATCAACTCACATGTTATGATTTTCCCATACAAACTTTAACAACGCCTAAATTACCAATGGTAGGTAGTTTAAAAAAAATAATAGAGCCAATCTTTTTTTATTTACTTGTGTTCTGATTTGTGGCAAGTTTCAAATTTATAAACCTACCCAAGGAATAAGATTTTTCATACAAACGTTTTCACCCCCTTAGAGGAGGATTTTCGGAAAATCCCGTCTTACTGCTTCCCTACATGGTAGACTACAACTGCTGTCCAAAATTCAAGTTAATGCGTTTAGCGGTTTCGGCTGTAGTCGAGTCTTAATAAAAAAACCCTGTTCTTTTATATTTACTTATAGATTATTTATTAAATATCATGCTTATCTTACTACAAAAAAGTTAAATATCTGTCAAAAAAAAGTGTAACTGCAAAACAGCACTTACACCAACATCAAATGACGTTTTGCAGTTAACAGTTTTTATAAAAGTGTTCAACAGATGTTCAACTTTTTTGTAGTAAAACGGAAAGTTTCTATTGTTTAAATAATTAAAAATAATCTTACTTCTTTATAATGTAATTTTTCAGACTATTGGCTGCTTGACGCATACAATTTTATCTATTACCATGAACAAGACAGAACCATGGGTACTCGAGCCGTGGCATGTTAGTGCTTCGTTTAGAAAATCAGGCTTCATAGTACCAGAACACGTAATTGAGATGCCCCCTGCACAAATTAAAGGGCCGGATCTAACACTACAGGATAAAGAATTTTATGTTACTGTTACAGTGAGTATTTACTTATTGAGCTGCTTTTTTAGTGGGAAGCCACACAATCTGAAATACATAATGATTATGGATCATTTAAAGTTGACTTAGAAGTTTTATCTCTTCTCAACGCATTCTTGAGAAAGAGAGGCTCTTGATTGACAGAATGATCTCAAAGTGATCCTGTAAGCTGTGTATGTGATGATTATGATGATGATAGAGCTTCTTAGTAACCACATTATTGGGTGCTATCATCATCAGCCTATAATATTTCCACTGCTGGAACACAGGCCTCCTCTCTGTGAGCGGGAGAGGCCATAATCCACTACGACGAAGAAATGATTGTGACATTTCTACCAAGCGTAATGGGCCCGCCCATTACACTTGGTAGAAATGTCACATGTCTTCGAATTTTATGGTTTAAGGACATGCTGATTTCCTTCACCGTTTTATAAATTACACAAAGCAATGTGCCAAGCTGGAGTCGAACCCACAACCTACTCGTAAGTTGGGTGCGGCCAATATCACTGGGTCACCACAGCTCTAAAATCTGGGTGCCATAAAACCTATCAATTCTTCCCAGCTAGATATTTTGATAAACATTTTGGGCCTGATTTAAAAAAAAAAGTACTTAGGGTCATGGTGCGTAGTAAACTTGACACGTACAGCTTGCGTCCACTGATTCACACCTCTGTCACCTTGCGCTCTACGATCGATTGGATAGTCCCTAGCAGCGACTTCGCATGGCATAATAATAATAGGTTTCAGTTTTTTTCTTCTGACCTATGAAACCTTAAAAACAAGTTTTATATAAACTTTTTTACCCCTCTATTGCAATTCTAATGTTGCAATCGTAGTTCAGGCTTTGTATTCATGTCATGAGTCAAATCAGTTGGGACTTCTCTCTTTTGAATGGAATGGAATTAATAGGGTTGCTTTTCATTAAAATTTCGATTGCATTGCCAGGTAAAGATAAAAAATCTTTCTTGGTTTTCCATTCCATTAGTTTTTCTGTTACGGTTAAGTAAGTGCATGTTAGTGATTTTGCAATTTTTTATTTTTGCTTATAAAGTTTAATTTTTCAGATCAACAAATCGGAAAAAGTTAATGTAAGATGTAGAATTTACCACTGGGCTACGGGTATTGATAGACTGCCATGGGAAGAATTCTTTTGGAAGAAACCTAAAGAACCACTCTTCCCTGAGCAAGCAGCAGAATTGGAGAGAATTTCTCAACCTCAACAAATGTAGCATTATGATGTGCACAATGCTTGTGTAGTAAGTAGATTTAATGAATAAATATGTTATCTTATATATCTAATATCTTTTAATGTACTTTGATATCTAAATAACACAAAGTCTTCAGTAATTAAAATCCCCATGTAATGAGAATATTGAATTAAAAAAAAATAAGGATATGTGTAATTTAATTGTGTCCTACAAGTCATATAACATAATTATAAAAACAGCACAGCATTCAAATAATACACAATATGATGCTAAGCAAAGAAATATAATCTGACACAACAACAATACATGTTAGCTATAGGTAGAGAGATTTTATAGGATAATTTAAAAACAGGGCCCCCGTTAGGTCTACTGGCGCCTGTGTGCAAAAAAGGATTTTGGCGCCCCTTAAGGCATTTTGAATTATCTTTTTTTTTATTGTATGTCGGTCAGTGGCGTATTTTAAAATTCAGTACCCTGCGCTTCATAACTTAAACACAAAAAAAAACCATCAAGTGCTGCTCAAACTTCACAGTTCACACCCAGAGTTCCATACCATCTTAGAGAAGACAAATTTAATTTTTTGTTGACCAATACAAGATTAACTAACATAAGCATTTGCTATTGAAAAATGAGCTATCAAAAGCGAGGTCATGAAAAGCGAATGGCAACCTTAGTTCAAGCGCGAGCGAAGCGAGCGCGAAATTTTTTAGCTTTTTGGAATAGGACAAGGCAATTCTTCATAGAAGAACGCAGTGAGCTCTAAAAGTTTAACGTTTCCGGACTTCAAGTTTTAATCTAAAGTGAGATCAAATATTTGAAGTCTTTAGTAGGTACTTAAAAGTAATCCTAGTTAGGTTCTCAACTTTTCTTTTAACAATTATTTTTGATTTTTTTTTTCTGGGCCTTTGGCTTTGGCGCCCCTAAAGGATGGCGCCCGTGTGCATTGCACACATTGTAGCGGGGGCCCTGTTTAAAAAAATAAATAACAGACAGTTATTTTTAACTTACACTCGTGAGATATGACTATGCGTTATTATTTCATTTAGCCCATCACAAATGAGTTTCAGCTATACATCTATACAGTCTATACATTTGTTGGGTTGATCGCGCTAATATCTGGAACTACTGGTTGGAATTGAAAAATTATTTTTGTGTTTGATAGTCCATTTATCGAGGAAGGCTATAGGCTATATAACATCACGCTATTACAACTAGGAGCGGAGCAGCAATGAGAAATGTATCAAAATCGGGAAAAAGTATTCCTTTTCGAGAGCTTCCGTTGCGTGCACTGCGTAAACGGTTAGAGTTACGCAAAAAATATGTTACGGAATTATTCCTCATAAAAAGTCCTAAAATAAAGTCCGCGACAGCATAAATATCTTTTATGGTTAAGTCACTATAACCTTTTTTATGGAAATTAAATTTGTTTTAAAGTAATGCATTATTTGCGAAGATATTTTCACTAACATGATATTAATCGTTATCCAAATAAATGCGTTAATCATCACAAGCATTTATTAAAAAAAATATTCAATGAATATCTTAAGAGATATTACAGTTTCAAAATAATACCGCAATAAAATAATGACGGGCTGAGCAGTGGGCATGTCACAATTGCGGCGATAAGATCCCTTGTTGAGGAGTGGTTGGAGAGGCGCTACGGCGCCGGCGTCCTTACCTGCAACCTTGCGCAAGTCCTCCAAGGCACGGTTGTTTTGGGAGGTACCTCAGAGATACGGCGGCAGGTGAGGGGAATGGGGAGCAGTCAGAACGCGTGAGGGAAACTACATCCTCTACCTCTCGCCCCAGCAACCGCTGAAGACGCCCAGGGGCGTCGGAAATCGCGGGGCATATTCCAGCCGCTTGCGGACTCCCCAGTAATAGGTAGCTCGCCATAGCGCCAGATTATTTTTTCTGTGATATACTACCAATTTTCGGACTTCTATAGAACCTAGTGTAAGTTTTCACTTCTCGCGAGAGATGATTCATTGTGAACGGGAAGTATCTTATAAGTTATTGATTAATTGCGAGCGTCTAAAAATGCAGGATGAACGACTGTATCTGTGATTGAGTTGTTTTTTTTTTTTAATATTCTTTATTCATTTCGGCTTGATACCTTAACGTGTTCCTGAGGAAACGGGTTTTGACAGACAGATATAAGATAGGACAGATATACAAACGAAACGTATCAAGCTGAAATTGGAATGACTGTCAAGTTTGCGTATGGGGAAAATCATTTTCAACTACGGGACCATTCATTGTACGTGGTCAGAAACGCACTTGGCCAGTTTTCTTAGTCAATCTAGCTCTATAAACGATGTGTTGTTTTTCTATTGAAATAATTAAAATAGCGAATCCCATCGCTTTTGAAACAAAAGAGAACAAACGCCCTATAATGTGGGCATAATGCAATCGCCCTATAATGGTATCATACTTAATATTGTAATACCGGTTTCAACTGGTACTCTTTCGTCACCAGATTAGACACCATCAATAGGTTTCTCGACGTCAGCGGGGGGCTCCTCAAATTTCTGTGCTGTATAACCATCTTCACTATCTAAAGTTTCCTCAATGTTTCCCTGACTTTCAAATTGTTGTTCATATTGCAGCTCTTCAAATTGGTGGTCGGCTTCGCCAGTAAACTTTTCAGGCTCTTGATATTCTTCAACATACTGTTGTTGTTCTGCTGCTTGATCTAAACCGGCATACTGTTGTTCATAAACAGGATCGTATTTTTCGGTCACCTCTTCATCATTTAATTCTACAGGATAAGCTTCACCTTCGGTGTTTTCATAATAAGCATATTCTTGATTTTGTGAGTACTCATTTTGAGAATAATCTAAAGGCTGCTCGTGTTGGGAGGGATAGTTGTTATCGGTTTGTTCAGAATAGAACATTTCTCTTTGTTCAGCATCAAAATCTTCAATGGATTCGTTTACATACTCTTGATTTTCTGTTGTTTCATTGACAGGTTCTGCCTCCCGTGCGGCATCGATGTAACTAGTTTGATATGTTTGATCTTCTGGAATATCAACTGCGTCATTTTTCAATTGAACTCCGACATTTGAAGCGAATTCCTGATCGTTGCCAGTTACTACATAATTTTCATTTTCTACAATGTGGTCATTTACGTCAAGTGCCGACGGTGGATTATAATTTACAGCTTCCATCGGACTTATATCATGATCAACAGAGTAAACAACTTGTTCTGAATCAGTGGGCTCATGTTGCTCAACAGTCTCATTTTGACTATGTATGAGAGAACTAGCTACAACGGGGTATTCATCTTCATCGTTAAAGCTTTGCTCGTTAATTTGTTCACTTTGTTTTGAATAATCATCCGCCATTATAGAACCCATATTGACATCGACATCAGGTACCACTTTTGGTTCATCATGGTGGGTTAACTCTTGCGAAATGTCAATATTGGGCACATCTGAATGTTTGTAATCTAATGTAACGTTTTGTAATTGATCACTTATTGCATCGGCTTGGTCGACGTTTGCTACAAAGATGTTGTTATTTTCCCTTGTCTCTGTATCTGTATTCGGATTCAGGACCTCGCTCGCATATACTGTATTATTGAGGCATTCATTATCGTTGGGTAAACCATAATTCAATGTATCTGCTGGTAAATCTTTTTCAGGATACTCATTCAGATAATTAGTTGGTGAGTAAACATGTGCGTCTGTATTTATGTAATTTTCGTGATTGCTGGCAACTTGGTCTTGATTATTTTCGTGAGAACTCTCCTTGGATACACTCTGTTCGAGGTCTACAACACCGGTTAGATAATTACTCGTTGACTTTCCCTTTTCTTCATCCTTTAATATTTTCAAAATCTCATATTTACTCTTCCAATCGGTGCTATCTTGTGAATTTGGTTTCAATTCATCGGGAACTACGTCTTGATCGATATGCATTTCTTGCAGTCTTTCTCGGTTTTCGTTAGTTGTCCCATTCCTCACACTGTTGTTCATAAATGTTGTTCTTAACTTCGGAATGAGTATGTATTTTTTGCTAATTTCTTGTATTAAAAATGCGTCTTCGTTATTGTTTACTTGAATATCTGGGACCAGTTGTATTTGATTTGCATTGGATATTTGGTAATCAGGTATCGGTGAGAACTCTGATTTAAATCCAAGACGATCGACTACAGCTGGACGAGTTTCAAAGACGCGGGGCTGAAAACATTTAATTACGTGAAGGTATCACGGGATATTTGATTTGACGTGGTATTTTTTTATTTATTTTCCTGAAAATGTGAACTCACCTTATACCGTGCTGGGACCAACGCAGTGGTGAATCGCATTTTATCGAGCCGTCCCAAAATAAAATCATTCCTTTCCTTTCGCTTTTTATCCTCTTCCAAGAATGCGTCATATTGTTTCCTCAGAGCGTTGATACGGTCCGACTTAGCTCTATGACATGCAAAATAATGTTTTCATTAGTTTATATTGAATGAATTTAACCTACAACTATATTATTACTATTTTTTTTACACGCGTTACTTTTTGTTTGACTTCCCCATGTGAGTTCAAAAATTTATTATTGAGAGCAGACTCGAGCTGACCCGCATGGCGTCGATGTAAACAAAGCAGTGCCGTGTCGACCTTCGAGAAGGTTTGCTAGGTATAAGTAAATATAAAAGTCAGCATAGATGAGTATTGTACAGACATAGTCAACTACATCCACTGTAGACAAAAATAAAAAAAATACTTTTTGCTATATTTGTAGGACAACAACATTTGAACTCGGCCATCAGTTGATCACAGTCAGTGACTCCAAAAAGCCACCAAAACAGGTAAGTATGTATGCGGAGGCGGCAATTTTCAAACAGTTTTCCTTTATACAGTATGCCTATGCATGCATGCTTTATGCTGTATGTATCCAATATTTGGCTGTATGCTATACATGCAGTCTAAGAGTTTGGTATGCAGACAAATTTATAGAAATACAACATTAGAAAACGTTATGAAAATTGCTGCCTGCTTACCTGTTTTACTGGCGTTATCTTTTGAAAAGCATATTTCAAAAGGTACCTACGAGTACCTACGTAGTGCGGCCACACTAAAGAGAAAACCAAAACAAGAAAAGCAATAATTATGTGCAATCGTGACAGTTTCGTGAACTCTTGCTCAAAGACCCGAGTCACTACCGTAACTTACAGAGACAGCGAGTTGCCCCACAGTATTTTGATCTAATTAATTATTCGCAAACTAAATAAATACCTATATAATATGAAAAGATATTTTTTGAAATGAATCATTATTTCAGCGTTAAATACCACAAGTATGTAAGCTCAGCGGCTGTACCAGGCGCCGCGTTGTACCAACTTACAACGTCAGCTAATAGCGCCATGAAACGCGAACACTGCCAGCCGAATGACCTTCGACCTTGGTTTACGATCAGCCGCCACAATATGTATGCAATTTTGAGATCAAATCGAAGTAGGTAAATAAATTTATATAGGTACAGTCCCGGATCAAGGGAGGGCATGCGGGGCACATGCCCTAGGCGCCAGACTCCGGGGGCGCTTAACCGATTCATGGCTCATGACGCGCCAGGCGCGTCATAAGCAGATATCACGGGAGGCCCTTGACGCACCTGGCGCGTCATATAGAATTTACTTGAAAACAGATTTTAAAAAGTTAAGATAAAGAGAACTATCATTTCTCATCCTAAATTAAACATTGCAGTTGACAATACTCTTGGCCATTAATTTTGAATACATATTTTATAAGTCAGGGATAGCAAACCTTTGGTAAGTTTACAAACTTATACGGGGTGGAAGGGACACGAAAAATTTGAATTTCGCGAGCAACCTTAACTTCTTCCTTAATAATAATGATAACTTTTGTTTTGTGTCTATTCTGTACAAAGTAAACTATGATTCTTTCTAGAAAAATATTAATTGAAAAAAAATGAAAATATTCATATGATATACATAGAATAGAATAAACTTATATTCTTAGAAGATAAAAATATCCGATTTTGTTGTATCTTAGTTTGTCTAAACTATGATAAAAAAAGGATTTTTTCACCATAAGACTGTAACGATCTCTCTTTTACTTGTATTATATTTTGATATTTTCAAAAATACAACTGATTATAATAACTATTGAATATTTTTCGGAAAAAATTAATTGGCAACAACACTGTTATCGCCATTCAAAACAACTAGTTACTTTGAGTGATCATAGATGGCGATACCATCGATGATCTGTTGATCAATTTCTTCCTAAAAAATAAATAAATAGAATATTTCTGTAATTACCGCATTATTGCATTTAACTCGTATTATAATTATTTTTATATTTGGTGTAACTTAACAGCTGCGTAATAATTACGATAGCAACAGTGATTTGATTTCATATTGATATTAAAATTTAAGAAATATGTAATCTCTATTATTTTGATAAAAGGACTTGTATCCATGGTCATGAAAAAAAAAATGTTGACGACCCCCGTAAAATTTTACTAAAATAAATAAATCCTACCTTGGGAGGCCATATTTCCTTTGAAAATCAACGAATAAGAATTGAAACACACACAGAACTTTTTCTCTTAGCAGATCGACGCAAGATAACGGCGAAATACGCATAAAACATCATAGGGTGCCAATGACGCTCTAGGTGCGTCATCATGTATGTAGGCCCATGACGCGCCTGGCGCGTCATCGTCCAATGTTCGGGGCCTGGCTAAAGTATGCATGAAAATGATGGTGGCAATGAGTCGGATATATCATAAACATGATTGCTTGCTTGCAAACAAAGATCTGAAATATCGGAGAAAGAAGCAAAAAATTCGAGCTAGCTACGCTCACTGTTGCATTGTTCTTAGCCCTAGCTGCCGTTAGTAAAGCGGCATTAATTACCCCAAGTCAATTGCAAAAATTTTGTTGCAGTAACAAAGAAAATTGACTATTTTTATGATTATTTTACTGAAGAGCCAGAATCAAGTTTTGCCCCGGTTCGAAAAAGCCGTAAAACGGTATATCCAGGGCTGAATACCTATAGGTAAGTACCTACTTATTCAAAAGTAGGTATATTTTGATGGCATGAATAAAAAAAGGAGATGGTTCTCAATTCCTCATTTTTGTTCGCGCATAACTTCGTCGCGTGCCACCCGATTAGTCGATAGTGGCGACGTGTCGTACGTCGCCACTCAACAACGAAATAAAAAAACAACGCCATGATTGAACACACGCATACTGTGTGTGTGGGTACTGCACACAGGCCTAAATATATGAAGTCATCAGAGAACATTTTCAAAAAGAAACCTATTTTGGAAAAGTCGTTTTTCTCGGGAATCCCAAGACCGGACCGAGTCTCGATTTTTGTTTTTTCAGAGACTCGAAAGTGAAACGTGACTGGAAGCCCTAGTCCGGATTGCATTCTCTAGGCCCACAACACTCGTCCACTCGTCACGTCACGTCGCGCTTCGGTGTCGCTCATCCAAACACCAAAGTACCTACCTAACACTTTTAAGACGTAATTTATAAAACCGATCTCGAAACCGGCGCCGACACGCGACGTGTCTATCTGCAAAATGGTTCAGGAATGAAACTGCGTTTATTATGGTCTGGGTCGCTGCGCGTGTTCCGTCCCTACGTCGCCGTCGCGGGCGCTGGTGCGTGTTTCCCGCGACGTATGCCCGTGCGGATCTTTGCAACGGAGTACTTTTGTATGGGACCGCACCACGACCGTCAGTACGTAGTTTCAGCCCTTACAATTTATACTACTTACTTTTTTTTTTTATGTACCTACTCTGTCCCACTCCTGGGCAAAGGCCATCCTCCACACCTTCCACCTTTCACGATACTGAGCGTCCTCCTTCCAGTTCGGACTAGAGATGGGTAAATAGCCGGATGCTTTGAGTTATTATCGATTTTAATCCATTAACAGCCATTAATAGCCATCCAATGGCTAATAACCCTGCTATTAATGTATTGTCAAAGAAATAAATGTTTTTTTTGTTTTTTTTTTAAATCTGTGGGTGTGAATATAAATTGGGTGCGTGTACGCAGTGATTCAATGTATTGCATTATTCTTTTTATTTATTTTCACCTTTTTGTATGTGAAAAAGTGTTAATAATAAAATGAATACACATTTTTTGGGAAATCTAAAAAAATATAAAGCAATACAATATATTTATGAACTCGAATTCATTTCCTCGCAGTGGTGTGAAAAGCAGAGTACGCTCCTCGGGAGTACAGCTGCCTTGTCTTGGGCTAACTTGAATCCCTCGCTCACTAAGGATTCTTTATAATATTAAAGTAGGGATTACAGGTGAATGTTCGCGGTGAGAAACGAATCGCTGCAAACCAGTCTTGGTAGGTGGTAATCAGCAACTTGACTGAGGATGTGAGAGCGAGCGAAGTGAGCTCATGACTTGGGGCACCCGGACACGGAACTTTGCAAACAGAAATAGGAGCCACGCGAAGCGGGGCTCCGTCGAGCCGCCTTGGTAGGTGGTAATCAGCTACTTGACTAAGGATGCAAGAGCGAGCGAAGTGAGCTCATGACTTGGGGCACCCGGACTCAGAACCTTGGAAACAGAAATAGGAGCCACGCGAAGCGGGGCTCCGTCGAGCCACCTTAGTAGGTGGTAATCAGCAACTTGACTAAGGATGCAAGAGCGAGCGAAGTGAGCTCAGGACTTGGGGCACCCGGACCCGGAACCTTGCAAACAGAAATAGGAGCCACGCGAAGCGGGGCTCCGTCGAGCCACTTTAGCAGGTGGTAATCAGCAACTCAACTAAGGATGCAAGCGCGAGCGAAGTGAGCTCAGGACTTGGGGCACCCGGACTCGGAATCTTGCAAACAGAAATAGGAGACACGCGAAGCGGGCCTCCGTCGAGCCACCTTAGTAGGTGGTAATCAGCAACTTGACTAAGGATGCAAGAGTGAGCGAAGTGAGCTCAGGACTTGGGGCACCCGGACTCGGAACCTTGCAAACAGAAATAGGAGACACGCGAAGCGGGCCTCCGTCGAGCCACCTTAGTAGGTGGTAATCAGCAACTTGACTAAGGATGCAAGAGCGAGCGAAGTGAGCTCAGGACTTGGGGCACCCGGACTCGGAATCATGCAAATAGAAATAGGAGACACGCGACGCGGGCCTCCGTCGAGCCACCTTAGTAGGTGGTAATCAGCAACTTGACTAAGGATGCAAGAGTGAGCGAAGTGAGCTCAGGACTTGGGGCACCCGGACTCGGAACCTTGCAAACAGAAATAGGAGCCACGCGAAGCGGGGCTCCGTCGAGCCACTTTAGCAGGTGGTAATCAGCAACTCAACTAAGGATGCAAGAGCGAGCGAAGTGAGCTCAGGACTTGGTATTAGGATGTTTGAACAATTCGGAATTATGAAAATCGGTATTTTGAAATTCATGTTATCTTAGTGTACCCGTAAATAGCTGATTTTTTTTTTTTAAAGGGCCAGATTATTTCTAAATTGCACATTTATTTACTACTAAGAAATATGATGAAAATGAAGTTTAATCTGACAGGCCTAAACCTGAAAGCCATGGGTTCAATCACTAAAAATATTAAAAAACATTAATAGCAGGGTTATCATCCATAATTGCTATTAACTGGCTACTAACTGCTATTAATTGCTATTAATCGATTAATAGCCAAATGATATTAACCGGATTATTATCATTGCCCATCTCTAGTTCGGACGGAACGGAACCTGTCCAGTTCGTCCCGCCATCTTCTACGTGGCCTGCTACGACCTTGTCTCACCGTCTCAGGGCACCAGTTCTGAGCTATTTTGGCCCAGTTTGTCCGGCTTGCGGCAGACATGTCCTGCCCAGTCCCATTTCAGTTGGGCATCCTTCTGAGCCTTTTTCTGGCTGGATATTAGTCAAAGACCAAGTCTGTGCACCGTAAGTTAAGACTGGGAAGATACACATGTCCATAAGCCTACTTTTTAGAGCTACAGGCAGCTAGCTCACCTTATATTACTTACTTACACCTTATAACACTTACAGAAGATAAATTCTTTTATTTTTTGACAGCCCACGCGTTGAAAGCATTATAAATTAAACTACGTAGGTATCTACTGGAAAACAACCAACTATTATTTTTGAAGTTTGTGAGTTTTGTGACTGTTTGTGACGTATTTAGGCGTTGCTCTATGAGCACAGATTATAGCTATTAGGTACCTATATACAAAATGTACTCTATGGTAATTACAAGCTGACCGGCAAACTTCGTGCCTACCGTGTCAGAATAATATTATTTTTTTTTAGGCAAATTGGTCCAGCCGTCCTCGGGATTTAGTGAGATGAACAGCAATTGATTACCTATATTTTTTCTCAATCATTTTAGCTCAAGTCAACAATGAAACTCGCTGTGATGCCTGGAATGGCCAGCCTGCGGGCCTATTCACTATCATCGAGCGACACTGTGCGATGGGTTGCTTAAACTTGACACCTCTAATTTTATCGATGTGTGTAGCCCGAGTTATCGACTGTTACGCGGCTAAGTTGAGAAGTACCTCAAGAGCATTAGAATAGTTGATTTTAAGGAGCATTTTATATTTTTGTGGTTTTTATGCAACTGACAGCACATCTGACAGGTGTAAATTCGCGCTAACTGTCATCACCTAGATTATTTATGATCTGTGAATCATCTACAATCTGCCCATTGAATTGAATCAAGTCCTTGCTCAAGTTTATAAAAGAATTTATAATTAAAGGTAAGTTCACAAATCATCTAAATAAAAATAGACTCCCCTAGGACGACCCACTGACCCTCGCAGGTTTATTGTTAAAAACATAACCTATGTTAAAGAAAAACAAACTAAAAGTTTGGAACTGGATAATAATTCATTATAAAAGGTACTAAAGTGTTTTTTATTTATTTAATTATGCTAACCTTTCTTTATTACCGCTGGACTTTGCTGAGACCCACCGCGATATAGCCTTGGGTCGCTACTCTGGAGGCCCGCAGGCTGCACTGGCTAATAGGCTGCGTGGAAATCCGTCGCAATGCGGCTTAACTTCGTTGAGGAAAAGGCCACTAAATCAGTGGCGAAGGGTAAGTAAACAATACAACAGAAACACCACCAATTCTTTAAAAAATTTCACTTACGTAGCTTCCTTACCACTAATGCACCATAACAATAGCATGTTTACGTCTTTTTAGTTTTGCTTGATGAATTGTGTTGCGAAGTACCTACCACGCACACTATTTTTTTATTCTATCAAGTATTGGATCGAGCTTAAGGCCAAAACCAAATGCAAAGCTGCAGATTCCAGGAGGTCTGCAGCGGCTATTGGTGGAGGCCCAAACAAAATCATTCCGTTAAATGAGCATGAGCAGTGTCTACTAGCCATCATTGGTCGAGTGGCAGTGGATGGATTTCCCGGTTTGTGTTGTTAATTAATAAATTAACAATTTTAGTCTTTATTCCATGGGTATTTAATTTGTAACATCTAGACATTTAGTAATGTGTCATGTGTTGCAAGTGTAGCAAGGGGAACTGTTATTGCAGCAGCCGTGTGCATATTACATGAACCAAGTGCAGCTACTTTTCACATATTATATTTAGCTAATCAACTTATCTATTTAGTTAACTTACAGCAAGACATTGCTTACTGTAAGGTCAACTTCAGCAGGACAACTTCAAAACTTTGGTTCGCTGTTAAGACCTGATTGAAGGTCAAGATTGTCTATAGAATGAGGCACCTATTTATATCTTAATTCTTTTTCTTTTCTCATTCATCATTAAGTGTTTGGATATTGTGTGATTGCAAGTAAATTAAATATTTTACAGATACCAACTGTTGATGAGGAAACTTATGAGCATGTGGCTGCAGACCTAGTATCCTCCTGCCCTGTTTTACAAGTACCAGACGAGTCTGCCCTAGAACCTATGCAGGAAGAATGACTCGATAGTGAGTCCCTAAGAACGCCCTCTCCCTCGGCTGATTTACAGCTAACCCAAGATGAGTAAAGTAAGTATTTCATAGAATCAATATACATAAAATCAATGGGTGCTTTTATAATTTACCGTGACACGGCACGGTACGGCACGTTTTTATCGTCACGGTAAAGTAGGAAAGCAAAATGATGCATTTGTATGCAAACGCTTTTAATTTACCGTCCACGGCAACGGGACGCCGTGAACAGCAACGAGCTATCTTGCCGTTGCCGTAGCTCGTTGAGAGTGTAGTGTGTGCGTACAAGAAATTTGTACATGTGCATGCGTAGCCAAGAAGCGCGGGTGGCAGGGCGAAAGTATGTAAGGGAGAAAGTATGTAATAAAACGATTTTGTTGACATCCGAAAATAATTGAAAAAGTTATTTAGGTTTTCCTTGAGCTTATCAAATAGCGTGTAGTATGATCCTTTTAAATATTTTACTTTTAAAAGCGGATGTTGCCAATACTTTCTAGTAATATGTCTTTTTTTACGTCTTAAATATAACAAATAGAGCATAAGTAGTCGCTGTCTCTTCGAGAACATGTCTGCACTTTGAAGATGCGCAAAGGGTAATATATTCACGGCGAATTATAAAATCACCCTACGGCACGGCACGGCATGCCGTCCACTGCCACAAAACTTCTATCTTGTTCACGGTAATATCGTGCCGTGCCATGAAACGGCAAATTATAAAAGCACCTAATGCCACTTTATGTTGTAATTTTATAACTCAAGAACAGGCTCACTTATCCAAACCAAATATTCAATGTAAAAAAAAGTCAATGTAAAATTAATTATTTATTACAGTTCCTGAAAGTAACACCACAAGAAAGTAAGCCACAGCAGGCTTACGAAATTATGGAGCCGTCGGGCTGCTGCAGAGGAGCAACTGGCAGCCGCAATGGAGGGGCTGGCAACCACACTGAAGGGGCTCGCTAACAGCATGGCGGGGCAGTCGCAGTGGCAGCGCTGCAGGAACAAATGAAGCGACGAGCAGCTGCTACAGAGGCCTTCGTGCAAATTTTCAGAGCCATGAACCAAAAATAGCAAGCCTTTTGATTCATGATGTCCATAAGGATTGAGGAGCCACTTTTCATATCTTAACGAAATTAATATTCTTAAGCAGTAGTAAATTTAAAATATTGTAGGATCCAATCTTTGATATTGTAGTAAGTATAATAATTAGTTGTTCTAAAAACAGGAAGGTGGCTCCTCAATCTAATATTTTTTTTATCAATATTATTTCAAGAGCAACCTCAAATCTAGGAACATTATGGATTAATACTAACCATAATTTTGTACGATTTTGTAGCATTTTAGAATATTTCATGACCAAAATTTAGCCATAAACAGTACAGCAACAATTTAAAAAGTTACAATATTTTTATTATTACATTATAATAATATGGGTCTTCAGACCATACATGTGACTTTTTATGATGTTTTAAAGAAGTAATTATGTAGTTATTTGTTCAAAATTTTGAAAGTTCTACATAGCTCGGATTTCGTCCATTAACTAATCTCAAATGCTACAAATTGTGAAAAGCTTACTCCACAGTGTTCCTAGTTTTGATTCTTCTCCCACAAAATCTAAACTTTTAGATTGAGATGCCACTTTTATTTTCGTATAACTACTGGCCCTATAGGCAAACAGCAGAAGACAATCGTTATCGCTCAGCAATCAATAATACTCTTTCAACTTTACACCCCAGTTCATAGAGTTGAAAATCTATTGGAGTTTACAGATCGTTTGTTTGTTTCGTTCATTATTATCTTTCAGCTTTTCAACTTTATGTGCTAGTGTATAAAGTTGAAAATGGTGATTGCTGAGCGATAACGATTATCGTCTGCCTGTTTGTTTATAGGGCTAGGGGGGGTATTACAATGTATTAAAACCAGGCTTATTCCGGCGAGTGAAAGTGACAGAGCTATACAAGTCGTCTAGCGCCATCTAGTTCACTCACTGGAACAAGCCTGGTTTTAAGACGTTGTAATAGCCCCCCAGAAATATTATAGAACTAAATTGAGGATTGTTTCTATTTTTCATAACTTATAACAAAATAATTAAGTTAATCAAGATCCGAAAAGTGGATCCGCAATCCAAATTGTGATTATGACTAGTTTTAGTAATATTTTTCTGATAAGCTTCTTTATTATACATTCGTGTTATTTTAAACTACTTAGGTCATAATCTATGTTTAAAAATTGAATGCTATTGTTATGGTTGTCCTGCAGGCGTAGCATGGCGCCGTAGAAAGGGGTTTTGTCGACGCAAGAATAGACAAAATGACAGAACGTAGAATTTTTTTTTCTTGGTAGAATAGATAGAATCGCCATGCTACGCGTGCTGCCCTAAAAATTGAAAAAAGAAAGAAAAATGTGCTTCTGATAATACGTCATGTATTATTATGCTATTTTGCATGGTTGATAGCAATTTTGAACTAAGTGGTTTTGTTTTGTAAGTTTTGAGCTGGCACCTAAACCGCTGAACAATAGTTTTTCAATTTTTTCTTTCTTTGTATAAACAAAGAAAAAAAATAATGAAAAACTATTGTTCCAGCATTGTTTCAGCATTGTACCTAATATTTTTATAAACAAAGATTTTTTTTTGTTGTAAGGGTTTTTTATAATTAAAAGTATGTTTTAAAAATTGGCTTTAATTTCATTTCATTCATTTCAATCAAAGCTTGATTCATCTCAATTTAAATGATGAAGCTACAGTCCCAGTAACAAGACATAATAACTGTGAAAGTACTGTAGTTGCCCATTCCAAGGAGTAGATCTCTATGGAGAAGAATGGATAAGAAACTCCATGAACACTCTTTTTCAATTGCCAAAAATTATAACAGAGCCTTTGTTACATCAAACATAAACAAAACATTCTAAGAAATGGAGTATTCTATTTTTAACCGACTTCAAAAAAAGGAGGAGGTTATCAATTCGACTGTATTTTTTTTTATGTTTTTTACCTCATAACTTGCGACTGGGTGAACCGATTTTCATGATTCTTTTTTTATTCGAAAGCTGGTGCTTCCCGTGTGGTCCCATTGTCACCATTTCATGATCTGATGATTGGATCTTGGAGAAATCGAGGGCAACCCTCAAATTTTATAAGCTGACACATAGTTTTTCGCAAATCTTATGAACTAATTCAAATACTTGCGTATGGAAATCATCATCTCATGTAGCTGAGCTGATGATGGCGTGTATTCCCGTTCGTCCACTTGACTTCGTCCCCCTAGTGGGACGAACGGGAATTCGTTATTTATTTTCCCGATGGTCCCACTAAATTTTTTGAGTGGACGAATGGGAATAATTTATTAATTCTTTTTTGTAGTTCTATTGGTCCCACTAAATAATTTAAGACCGGTGGTTAAATTGGTAAAAAAAAAAACAAAAATGGTATAAAAATCCGTCATTTTACCAACATTTTTTCAACTTTGCGATATAAAAAAATTAAAATAAATTTATAAGAAAAAATTTATAGCGCTTGTCGAGAACGAAGTGGAGTAAAGGACAAACAAACTACGAAACAACGAATAAACATATTTCTGCACAAATCTTTTTAGTGGGACGAATGGCACTAATCGAAGAACATATTCCCGTTCGTCCCCTCTTGAATTAGGAGTGGGACGATCGGGAACAAATTAAATATTATTTTTGTAAATTCCCGTTCGTCCCACTAGTGGGACGAAGTCAAGTGGACGAACGGGAATACACCGATGATGGAAGGTACAACTCCTCAAGTAAGGGAATTATGTTTGTGTTCGCATATCTCCGGAACTATAAGTCCGATTTAAGTAATTCTTTGTCTTTACTTTGTCTACTACTTTACTTAGTCTGTACTAGGTATCGTTCAACTTAGGGAATACTGTAAATTTCATCAAAATCGGTTCAGCAGTTTTTGAGATAGGGAATAAATGTAAGAGATGTTAACGATGTTATTACCGGTGCTACGGATTACAAAATTCTAGTGCACATGTAAGAAAATGATGTATTTGACAAGAATTTTGGTTGAATATTTAAACTAAAAAGAGTAAAATAAAAACTTTAAAAAAAAAATGTGACCGCCTTCAAAAACAACCACAAAAAAGTGTAAAATAACCTACAAAACTTTTCTTTCGGAAGTCGGTGGCAAAAGAGACAATGAAATTAATAAAAAAGTCACCGACTTCCGAAAGAAAAGTTTTGTAGGTTATTTTACTCTTTTTTGTGGTTGTTTTTGAAGGCGGTCACATTTTTTTTGAAAAAGTTTTTTATTGCTCAAGCAATAGAGTAGATAATTGATAAAAACCAATTTACAAGATTGTAAAAGAAACAATATTGCTAAAAAGGCGATTTCATTTCAGCCTTTTGGCTCCAACTGAAAGCGCCCAATAAGAAGAGCAATAATAACTAATCACAAATACATGAAAATATTAATACATAGTACTTAATTAAACAATATACTTAAGCTATGTAATAATAAGATTCAATTTATACAATGCAAAATACCTAGATAATTGATAAAGAACAATTTACAAGATTGTAAAAGAAACAATATAGCTAAAGTGGCGATTCTAGACTTTGATTTGGTCCCAACTGAAAGCGCCCAATAAACATGGAAATAACTAATTAAAATAAGGGAACTACATAATCCAACTATAAAATATGTTTATATACATGACAATATTAATACATAGTACCTACTTATACAATATACTTAAGCTATGCAGCTATATAATAATAAGGAGATTGAATTTATACAATGCAAAATGTTCTTCAGCGGGACAACCTAAGCTTATACTAATAAAATACCTAGTTGTACAATCTTCAGCAGCTCCAACAATAGTATTTATCTGTCCTAGTGAAGCAAAATTACATATTCCTAGAATTCCAGTCTTTGTACTAGTATATCCCTAGTGTTGTCTTGAACTACGTCAGATGTCATAGGCATGGATATTTGGCTCTGTTGGTCAATAAGTATGTCCTCACTCACTGTTGAGGTCAGGCATTGGGACGTTTCGAGCATTGGCGATGTTGTGTAGAACAGTGCATGCATTCACTATCCTTGCTGTAACAGGGTCATAGTGTAGTACGCTGTGTGCTAGCAAACACCGCCAGCATGCTTTGAGAACACCAATGCAGCTCTCAACAGTGTTTCTCACTTTGCAATGAAATTCCATGTAATATTCTTCAGGTGAACCTGGAGCTGTGCCCAAGATAGGTGTCATCATCCACGGGCGCTGTGCATATCCAGAATCACCTGAAATAGAAATATTTCCTTTAGTTCATATTTCCCATTCAACATAACGGGTCTACACAATAGATTTTTCTTTTTTAGTTCTATCATTCTAACTGCATTGATATGATCAGTCAATCACTAAGTAATCTATTTAAATGCCAATACAAATGCCTACCTAATAACCAAAAGCTCTGGCGATTCTATTGCAGTCTCTCCGAATAAGTCTTGAAGGGACATTGATTCCAAACATAAGAATCATGTGCAGCACCACCAAATGATGCATCAACATGTAGAATTTTAAGATGTGCATCACAAATCTGAAACAATTTTTTTTTTACTCAATAGAGGTAATTATGAAAGATGATTATGAAAGATGGTATATACATTTAAACGCAATTATTCAACTTTTATTACTCACCAATAAAACATTCAGAGAATGATAATTTTTTCTATTAAAATATGTTTCTTCATGATCATTAGGCCTAATTATAGCCACATGAGTACCATCTATGCACCCAATAATGCCTGGAAAGCGAAATCTTTCCATAAACCTGCAATCAACCATACATATTTAAAATTAAAATTGAATTCCTTAATATTAAAAAGATACTTGTATCTGAGGAGCCACAGTACCTGTGAAAATTAAACACTATCAACAGAAATGACTCAGTAATTACTATAGGTGATTATTACTGCATATAGACTCTGGCAGACTAATTCCAAAACTGCATGGTAAGCAGTGTCTTAATTCTTAATTAAATTCTTTGAATATGAGCTTCTTGCCTCTATGTGGGTATGCTAGGTTAGTTTTCCATCAATTCAAACACCTAGATATTTGACACTAGGAACTACGGACAAGGACTTTTACCTAACTTAATACAAATGCATTCAATAGTTTACACATGAAAATTAACAAACATCCATTTATACATACAAGCAAACTTTCACTTTTATAGTATTAGTAGGATTATTAGTAGAGAGCCACTCCTATTATTATTATATTTTATAAACTTACTGTGTCATGATGACTGGTCTCTCTACCTGAGACACGGGAAATTTTATGTGGTTTAACATTACTTCCCGGACATTGAGTGCATCAGTAATCTGATGTAAACACTTGCTAAACGTTGGCTGGGACATATTAAACAAGTAGGAGGTACCAACATTACGTTGGTAAGATTCATTTGCATAAAAATTTAATCTAGCCAAGATCTGCAACAAACAATAATAATAGGATGACTTAGGTAATTAATTATCGTACTCTTTTAAACAAGATGGTACCTAACAAAATTAAATAAACATGTTAGAGTACTGTATGCAATATACAATAAATGTATTCCTTATACTTACTTTTAGTTCATTGCGAACAGCTGTTTTTGTCTAGCTTGTGGTAAATCACTGGTAAATATGGGCGAAGTTCTTATAAACCCTGTTGAAACGCAACCTTGTTCAATCGAAAATTTGCCATAAATTTTATTCCTTCTCTGGCAACTGCAACGGGTCATTTAGGTCACGTAGGCGTCTTCTTTCCAGTCGTAGACGAAGTCGTTTCCTCTCTTCATCAGCAAATCCCAGCAATTACTTAACTTCCAAGATCCTTCGGGCAACAACAACGGGTCCAAAGCATAGAGTAAGAGATGACTTGGCCTAAATGTTGTTTTTTATAAACGATATTTTACAGTCGATGTATGTATACGTAACGGCTCTCCTTCTATTTAGCAAAACACCAATTAATGTACTTTATCGTCTTTAACCACTGCTCGATGAAAACAATATTTCACTATTTCAATTCAATTTTTGAGGTTATGGTTATTATTACTGTACTCTGTGGGTTATGGCTCCATCGGAATATTTCACTAATATTTGCATAAAGACTGTGCATAGACTTTTATGTATGACTAGACTCTATGGCTAATTTTATTCAGCTATTGCTCAGTCCATCTTATAGATCTACGGCACAGACCTCTCGACCGGTGGCTAGCTTAAAACACTGCTCATGAATAGTGTTTTAAACGGTTGCATCTTTCCACCCGTTGGTTATAAATTTAATGTTGAACAATCGGAATGCAGCGAAACGAACGCATCAAATAGCTGTCAAAAGGGTAAATTTGACACAAATACAATGAACCTGATAAGTTTAAATGTTTCCTAAAAGCTACTATTCTAACGCACTACAGGCACTCCTCAACTTAGCCGCATAACAGTCGGTAAAATATAGAGGTGTCCAGTAACCATCCACTATGTCGAAGAGTTGCTCGTAGATAGTGAATCGCCCCGCTGGTCGGATTCGAACCCACCCACCTGCTCATAAGTCGAGGCCTACCTATACCACTGGTGGCCAATCAAGCGTGAGTAGTTTCACTGTGGGAAAGAGACAGAGCCTGTTCTGAGAAGGGTCCACCCTTTATAGCAGAACTTTTTACGTCATAATTTTATTTTGCATAGCAACGGATAGCATAAACCTCTTTTCGCAGAAAATCGTTTGGCATACACTCATTTACCATACACCCGAAACCCATAATTTTGTAAGTCAGAATCATCTTTAGGCATAAATTTCATATCCATAATAATCAATAAGTATAACCATCATATCGTAGAAAGTTCACAACCAGAATCATCTTTTGGCATATGTCTTATATCCATAATAATCAAAAGGAGAACCATCATATCGCAGAAAATTCACTGCCAGAATCATCTTTTGGCATGCATTTCATATCCTTAATAAAAAAAACCGGCCAAGTGCGTGTCGGGCCACGCACAGTGTAGGGTTCCGTAGTTGCCCATTGTAACATAATAGACGTAAAACCAATCAAGAAATGTGGCTTTATTTAACTAAAAGAATTACACTGGTTTTAATTATAATGACTATGACAGATATGATAGCTCTGTGACAAACGTATGACCTGAGATGTCACTGTACCACAAATACTAGGTACATTCAAGGAGGTTGAGGTATTTCGCAGATCACCTCATTCTCCCCCGGTTGAGTTTTCACTCCCTGCTCGATATACCAAAAAGTCGCTCAGGTATAACGGCGGCTTTCTGGTCCTGTTTGATCTCCGAGGGAGAGCTTCAGGCTGGAGTATTGGAGAAGGCGACGAGCTACGTAGATCCTGTGAACGTTGCGGTGATGATAGCGATGGGGTGAGAGTTTCGGATGGAGTTGTAGCGCTGTCTTCCATCTCTTCAGAAGCTGTTTCAAAGCTATCATCTTCGCCGTAGTCAACAGTATTTGGGAACGGTGCTAATTGACGGTTCGATACTGTTGATGTTTCCCCATTGTCACGTCGAATAAGAGAATAGTAAGGATTAGTTTCAAGGAGTTCAGCTTCTTCGACTAGAGGGTCTGTTTTAGATTGCCGGACATTCTTCTTTACCAATATCGGGCCTGGTGACAACCAGGACGGCAGTGAGTCTCCATTTGGGGATCTTCTAGGGTATGTAAAAAGTTTTTCATGTGGGGTGGCATTAGTAGCTGTACATAAAAGAGAACGTACACAATGCAACGCATCCTTCAGTACCACTCCCCAGTTTTCCACTGATAGTCCCTTTGACCGGAGACTGAGTTGGATAGTTCGCCAGAGAGTCCCGTTTAAACGTTCCACCTGTCCATTACCCTGAGGGTTATAAGGTGTCGTTCTAGATGAAGCTATGTTTGATTTTCTTAGGAATGACTTGAATTCTTCAGACATAAACGATGAGCCTCTATCACTATGAACATAGAGAGGCTGGCCAAAAGTAAGAAAGAGATCTTCCAAGCAGCTGATGACGGTGGCAGATGTCATATCTTTACATGGATATGCAAATGGAAATCTACTGTACTCGTCAATTATAGTCAATATGTACTTATTGGAGGTGTTAGACGGCAGTGGCCCCTTGAAGTCTAGGTTGATACGCTCGAAAGGGGCCGTAGCTTTGATCAAGTGACCTTTGACTTTGAGGAACCTTGGTTTTATCTGAGCGCAGATCGGGCACGATGCAGTTATCTCCTTAACGTCATTTGCTGAATAGGGCAGGTTTTTCGATCTCACCCAGTGATACATTCTAGTCACGCCCGGGTGACAGAGTGCGTTATGGAGCTCTTTTAGCTTACTAATATTCATATACGCACATACGCGGGATAGAGCGTCCGCAGCTGCATTTTCGGAGCCTGGTCTATAAATAATATCGTATTTGAAACAGGACAACTCTAATCGCCAACGTAAGATTTTCTCGTTCTTGATTTTACTGTTATGGTTTTGATTAAACATGAAGGCTACCGATTGTTGATCCGTGATTAAAAGAAAGTGTTTCCCAATTAGGTAGTGTCTCCATTTCTTTAAACTTTCCACAATAGCGCAAGCTTCTTTTTCTATTGAGGATTGCTTGCATTCAGAGTTTGACAAGGTTCGTGAAAAAAATGCTACTGGTCGTCCTCGTTGAGTAAGTGTAGCCGCTAGAGCGAATTCTGAAGCGTCAGTCTCGACTGCGAAAATATCGTCGTCGTTAATTGCTACTAGAGCCGCCGCCTTGATGTCCTGTTTGAGTTCTTCAAAACATTTGAGAGCGTCGTGCGATAACGGGAAGCTAGTGATGCAGGTGAGGGGTTTTATCTTTTCTGAGAAACGCCCAATCCATTTTGCATAGTGCGCGAACATTCCTAGAACTCGTTTCAGTTCACTTGCTTTAGTTAGTGCGGGGAGGTCTAGCAGAGGTTTTAGCCTTTCAGAATCAGGTCGGATAGTATGATTTTCCACAGTAAAGCCAAGCAAATTGATTTTAGTTTGATTGAAAATGCTTTTTTGTTCATTGAGAGTTAAATTATACTTCTTAGCGGCGTCCATAAATCGTTTTAGATTGTGCTCGTGATCTTTTTCATCCTTGCCGCAAACGGTTACATCATCTAAGTACGCGTATGTCCCATCTAATTTTTCTTCTGTTATTATAAAGTCCAGAGTTCGCTGGAAGGCAGCTACACCGTTAGTCACTCCGAACGGGATACGCGTGAATTGATAAAGTTTGCCATTCGCTTCAAAAGCTGTGTATATCTTCTCATTTTCCAGGATTGGGACCTGATGGTATGCAGATTTCAAGTCTAACTGACTAAAGACTTTGTATTTTGATACGTTGTTCACAACTGTTTCGATATTTGGCAAGGGGAAAGCATCTAGGTCAGTGAATTTATTGATTGTCATTGAATAATCGATCACGAGCCTTTTACGATGGGTCCCTCCTCCCGCTACGAGGACTTGAGCCCTCCAAGGGGAAATGCTTTTTTCGATTACCCCATCTTCGAGCAACTTGGATACTTCTTCTTGTATGAAGTCAATATCTTCTTTAGTGTAGCGCCTGCTTCTAACAGCAATCGGTTGGATATTTGGCGAAAGATTGGTGAATACGGAGGCCGGCGGAACAGAGGCTTGCAGAACATTACAAATTTGTAAGGGCTCGCCGGGACCTCCCAGATTGAAGTGGATGCTTGAATGTTGTTTGAGTAAGTCGTGACCCACGATAACGTCTGCGCAGAGGTTGTCAACGACTAAAAGAGGCGTTTGCTTATAGGTATGTTGATTAATTTTAATAGTTGCAAAACATACCCCTTCAACGAACGAGACTTGGTTAAGAGAGGCGAGATTGACAGTTTGTTTGCATGGTTTCTTAGGCAACTTCATGATGCGAGCCACTTTACTGTTTATAAAACTGACTGAACTTCCAGTGTCGACGAGAGCATCAGCTTTGTATTCGTTTATTGTGATAGGGATTGTCACACTCCTAAGACTTGAAGGAGAAGCAGCAGAAATAGTCCTGTTGTAAAACGTGTCATTGCTCGAGTTGGCAAGTTCTTCAGTCCACACAGAGTTTATATTATGCCCGGATCTACAAACGCTAGCGAAATGGCCTTTCTTCGAACATTTTTTACAAGTAGCTTTGCTAGCTGGGCACTTTATTCTAGGATGAACGTTCCCGCCGCAGAAGAAACAGCGCTTGGCTGATTGTGTTGTCGAGTATGATGCGACCGATGCAGTCTGAGGCGTTTGAGATGATGAAGCTACCGGCAGATTATCCGATACTTTGTCTCGGCAGATTTTAGGTACAGCATTTAGATGCGGAGAATTAGTACTGATCGTTTGTGCATCTTTCTCAGCAGTTTCCAAGGTAATGGCTTGATTAAGAGCATCGGTAAGAGCAAGCGTCGAGTTCTCTAGAAGTCGTTCACGGATTTTTTGTGAGAGCAGGCCGGAGACAAGAGCACTACAAATTGTCTGTTCTTCATGTTCTCTCGCAGTGACAGATTCAAATTTGCAATCTTTAGCTATCAGTCGGAGAGCTCTAACATATTCGGAAATAGTCTCGTCTGTTCTTTGTTTTCGACTGAATAGAACATGTCGAGCTAGTATCGTGTTTTTTGGTTTGACATAGATGTCTTCTAGAACTTTCATAGATGCTTTATAAGTCGTGCAAGACTTGATATGTTTGTAGATCGAAGCGGATAAATGGTTGACTAATAGCTTACACTTGAGAGAATCCGATATCTCTTCAGTAATCTCTTCAGAAAGAAAGCTTTCGAAGGTCGATTTCCAATGTAACCATTTTGCGTCGGCATCCGCGACATCGGGTTCGATGTCAAACTTGTCGGGTTGAAGATACCTTGATAGTGATGATTTATCCAGCTTTTTGTCAGTCATTTTTAGTTAAATAAATTGTAACATAATAGACGTAAAACCAATCAAGAAATGTGGCTTTATTTAACTAAAAGAATTACACTGGTTTTAATTATAATGACTATGACAGATATGATAGCTCTGTGACAAACGTATGACCTGAGATGTCACTGTACCACAAATACTAGGTACATTCAAGGAGGTTGAGGTATTTCGCAGATCACCTCACCCATCAAAATACTTATGCGAACTAACTAAACTGATTCGCTGAATTTAATTTTAAAAAGAATTTTCAAAATCGGTCCAGGAGTCTTTGAGAAATCGGGCAAAATACATTTAAAAAAAAGATTACGACGAATTTAGAACCTCCTCCTTTTTTTGAAGTTAGTTAAAAATAGTTGACGATAAAAACCTACCTATCCCCAAAAAACATACCGTAAAACATACCTATTAAAGCTGTAAAAATAAAGTTGACAAACTTACATTTGCAGTTGAATAACATGTTCTCCGATACATTTTGTTTAAGAAAAATATTATCCAAGTATATTTCATAAGTTGGTCGACTATTACTCGTAAAGTTGTAAAGCCTACTAAGTCATGACAATTTTCTTTTAAACTTCGTTATATATACTACTATTGTGAATTTTTTCACACCCCCAAACATAACCGTTTAGCTGGTAGAGGGGGGGACACTCGAGTCGAGCAAAATTTAGCACTTTAAAGCTTAATATTTCACAAACCAATTTTTTTATCAAAAAATTGTTAATGGAAACTTTCAATATTTTTTAAAGACCTATTTAATGATACCCCACACTATGGGGTACGCGAGAAAAAAAAATAACATCCCCACTTTACGTGTACAGGAGATACCCTAAAAAAAAATATTTTACGAGATTTTATTTTACCACTTTTTCGGCGCAACAAATCCATATATTTACACCAAATTACAGCTCTCTAGTACTGTGTGTCTCTGAGCTAAACTGCGGACAGACGGACGGACGGACGGACGGACATGGCGAAACTATAAGGGTTCCTTGTTGACTACGGAACCCTAAAAAGAACACTATTTTTATTCGCCACATTACGATGGAAAAGTTAATTGCTATATTTTTATGGAAATGTTAATTGTGTGGTTTTTATTTCGCTCCTAGTAAGATAATGCAGTAAGCATTCAGCATACAAGCATGCAACATGCAGCAAGCATGTAGCAAGCATGCAGCAAGCATGCAGCGAGCATGCAGCAAGCATGCAATATGCAGCAGGCATGCAGCAAGCATGCAACATGCAGCAGGCATGGCTTCTGTCACGGCTCCGGCACTGCGGGGCTCCGGCGGTCCCACGCGACTTAATCGTCGCAGATGGTTTTACGCCCACCACCGCAGCATCGGCTTGCTGGCCGGCTTCGCCGGCCAGCCTCAGCCGCGGCAGCGTGCGTTAAAACCACCTGCTCCTCAGCTCGCGGGCCGCCTCGCCCCTCCGCGCCTTCGCGGGTTTAAATTACACTCTAGGGGTAGGGCAGACAAGACTACGTGAAGTCGGTTTTGCAGCGATTCATTTCAGTCACTAACTTTTGTAGCACTCCATAGTGATTTTTTAAAACAATATTTTTTTTTCAATATGACTAATAAAATTATTTCTATTGAAATTCTGTGATCTACGTAGTATGCTAAGCCAAATTATGCCAAACAATCGGCGCTCTAAATAAACGTCATACTAAATGAAATTATGCAAAATTGTAACTCTGACAAAGGTAATTATGCCCAAAACAATTCTGCCATCTTAAAAGTATCCCATTTTAAATTCGGACATAAAAATATTGGGCCAAAAAACAATTATATTAAATATTTTTTATACCTTAATAAATGTTCGTTTAAAAAAGTTTCTGCCAAGTGAGTTATGCCGCAGCGACCTCCCTGACGGCGTCAGCGTAATTTGTTACGCTGACGACACGCTCGTCCTGGCACAGGGAGAGTCGCACCAGGCGGCGGCCGACGTGGCGACGGAAGCGGTCGCGACAGTCGTCGACAGGATCCGGCGGTTGGGACTCGACGTGGCGCTGCACAAGACGGAGGCCATGTGTTTTTATGGCCGCCGTAACGCGCCACAGTCGAGTTACAGCATTACGGTGGAAGGAGTTCCAATCGGCGTCAAGGGGACGATGAAGTACCTGGGACTCGTCCTCGACAGCCGGTGGAACTTCAGGGAGCATTTCCTGAGTTTGGCCCCAAAGCTGAACCGTGCAGCAGCCGCCCTCAGGCGACTCCTGCCCAATCTCAGCGGGCCAAACGCTTCCTGCCGTAGGCTGTACGCCGGCGTCGTGCGGTCCATGGCCCTCTACGGGGCCCCTGTGTGGGCCCTGAGCATCCGGACGCGACCACAGAAGCTGGTCGCATGCCAGAGGGTCATGGCTATCCGAATGATCCGGGGATACCGCACGATTGCCGGCGAATCGGCCAACCTCCTTGCCGGATTGCTGCCCTGGGGTCTGGAGGCGACTGCCCTCCAGCGCGTCTATGAGTGGCGCGTGGAGGCGCAGCGCCGGGGCGTGACCCCGCTGCCTCGAGAAGTCGAGGCGCGGCGGGAAGAGCTCCGGCGCGATCTCAGGGAAGTATGGAAGGAACGACTGTCGCGACCGACGGCCGGGCACGCCGCAATTGCGGCGGTAAGACCCCTTTTTGAGGAGTGGCTGGAGAGAAGGCATGGCGTCCTGACCTACCCCTTGACGCAGGTCCTCACCGGACACGGAAGTTTCGGGAGGTACCTGTTTCTGATGCGAAAGGAGGAGACGCCTGGGTGTCACCACTGCGAAGATCGCCCGGAGGACACGGTGGAGCATACGGTGCAAGACTGCCCAGCTTGGGCGGAGCACCGACGTGTCCTCACGGCTGCGATAGGCGGAGACCTCTCGCGCCCGGCATTGGTTGCGGCCATGCTGCGGGGCGAGACGGAGTGGGAAGCGGTCTGCTCCTTCGCTAGGCAGTAATGCTCGTGAAGGAGGAGGCGGGCCGCGAGCGAGAGAGGACAGCGTCCTCCCTCCGCCCCACCCGCAGTGGTAGACGCCCACGGCGACGGACGTCGCTTGATGATCTCCGGCCACCGTAGGCGCGGGCATGCGGGCAGCGAGTAAAGGGCAACTCGCTGCCCGACCAAGCACGGTGTCCTTCAATAACGTTATCTGGTTTATATGACGTTGTTGCTTGTGGGGTTTTAAATAAAACAGCTGTTTCTGTTTGAGCACCAATATTTATGTAATAAGTACCTAATTAGTGAATTAATATTTAAAGCGACATTCTTAAAAAATAATTATTACCTGTGCATTGCCTGTGTAGGTCAAGTGTAGGTAATTATTCTTAGATATACCTAATATTATAATAAAACCGTTAACATAATAACTAATAACATCAGCTTGGCCAGAACGGATTGAAACGGAACTAATATTTTTGTTTCTGACAACGTTTTAAAATCTTTGATATATTATTTGATGTAAACAAAGGCCGCAGGTTTGTTAGATTTATTATTATGCCATAAAACTAACGTAATAAGTGAAAAAAAAAAAGGTTGCACTCCAGGAGTGCCGGTAGAAGTGAAAACTTTTTTGTTACTATGTTTTATTTTAAAACTGGAGTAGTACAGATATGAAATTAACTAATTTGAATGACGTCTTACTCATTTTCGATCAGGGTCACGTGACCCTGACGCGAGTTTTAAATTTTTTACCCATTACAGAAAAAGTGTACAACGCCGCTAAAGAAGTTTTCACTTCAAAAAAAATCATTCAAAGTGCTGGTAGCGAGAAGACAGTGGCGACTTCCGGTTTTCTACAGTTTTTTTGCCAAGTTTTATAGTAGGTAATTTATTTAGGAGTTATCCCATTAGGATAAGCAGGAAGTATAATTGACCTTCCAAACAAAATTAAATGAAAAAAAAAAAAAGGTTGCACTCCAGGAGTGCCGGTAGAAGTGAAAACTTTTTTGTTACTATGTTTTATTTTTAATTTGAATGACGTCTTACTCATTTTCGATCAGGGTCACGTGACCCTGACGGTCACGTGACCCTGACGGTCACGTGACCCTGACGCGAGTTTTAAATTTTTTACCCATTACAGAAAAAGTGTACAACGCCGCTAAAGAAGTTTTCACTTCAAAAAAGGTTGCACTCCAGGAGTGCCGGTAGAAGTGAAAACTTTTTTGTTACTATGTTTTATTTTTAATTTGAATGACGTCTTACTCATTTTCGATCAGGGTCACGTGACCCTGACGGTCACGTGACCCTGACGGTCACGTGACCCTGACGCGAGTTTTAAATTTTTTACCCATTACAGAAAAAGTGTACAACGCCGCTAAAGAAGTTTTCACTTCAAAAATCTTATTTCCTAACTAGCACAGATAACAAACTTAATTGTGTCCGTTTCGACCGCGCGGCCATGACGTTTTTTGAAGTGAAAACTTCTTTAGCGGCGTTGTACACTTTTTCTGTAATGGGTAAAAAATTTAAAACTCGCGTCAGGGTCACGTGACCGTCAGGGTCACGTGACCGTCAGGGTCACGTGACCCTGATCGAAAATGAGTAAGACGTCATTCAAATTAAAAATAAAACATAGTAACAAAAAAGTTTTCACTTCTACCGGCACTCCTGGAGTGCAACCTTTTTTTTTAAATAAAAACCATCCCAAGTTTTTGTAAAAAAATGTAAAAGTCGATTCCCAAAAACCATAAATTTGTCAAAGCAATGGTTAAAAAGTTATAAGGGTTTGAACGTGGCCGCGCCATCGAAACGCTCCGAACCGCGCGGCCATGGAGATCTTTAAAACTAAGAGTCGCAGAGACCTGAAATTTTGGGAAATAGTAGATTGAATTTGTAAACCAAATGTAAAAATATAGAAAAAAATCCTGTGTTTGTATTTTAGGAGTTGTAAGGATAAAACCTCATGGCCGCGTCATTGAAACGGTGACAAAAACATTATCACCGATATCTCACTGAAAAAGCATCTCAGACGACTGAAATTTTTTGTAAAACACAGATTTGCATTTGTCAAAACTAGTAAAAATAGAACAAAAAATCCTAGGTTTATATTTAAGGAGCTGTAAGACTAAAACGCCATGGCCGTGCCATCGAAACGTTGAAAATTTAGTTTTTCGCCAATATCTCGCTGAAAAAGCATCGCAGAGGTCTGAAGTTTTTTGTAAAACACAGATTTGAATTTGTCAAAACTAGTAAAAATACAACAAAAAATCCTAGGTTTACATTTGAGGAGCTGTTGAACGAAATCTTCAATGCGTCTTGACTATGTCGATTAGGGTGACCACGGATTATTATTTACAGAGAAATTTCCACCTTTTTTATTAGAAATGATATCCCAAGGATTCGTTGAACAATGAGGAGTAATAATATGGCTATATCTTTGAAAATCACATAAATTAGAGATTGTTCGATTGTTGGTTTAAGTTTTTAAAAAAGTAATTGTTAAATTAAAAATTCAGGTCGGTGTCGGGTTAAGACGATACATAATTTAACATATTATGGTTTAATCGATGACTAAGGAGAATTTTAAAAACTATATAGTGAGAATAAGATCCATTTAAAGACGGGGCTGTCTTTAAACATCGCACAATGATGCAGCACTCAACATCGAACAATCTCTAATTTATGTGATTATTAAAGATATAGCCATATTATTGTTCGTCATTGTTCGACGAATCCTTGGGATATCATTTCTAATAAAAAAGGTGGAAATTCAATGATATCATAAAGTCATAGATATGTTATACACGTACAAAGCAACGTAAAAAACTGTTCCGCGCCGAGCGGCAACACAGATACACACGTTTTTATTCACACATTACATTTCACTACAAGTAAAAAGGATAGCTTGATAAAACGCAATAAGAAAAAAAGTGACAGCTAGATAAACAAAGAGCGCCACGCGTCATCAATGCCCCCGCACGTCAGCGTCTCCTCTCACTCGCACCCGTGCTCGCACTCTTTCTTTTACGACGCCATATTTATAGAAAAGTAATGTTTTATTTGTGAAAATATTAAAGACTAGCTTCTGCCCGCGACTTCGTACGCGGATCCTGTTGCTTATGCCGGCGACGACGGGGTCGTCAAAATCGAAGATCTGAAACGTCGAATTCTAAGAGCCAGGCTGAACAACTCTTGCCAAGACATCATTCCTATATATGTTATAGTGTAGCTGGGGTCTTGGAATTCCACATCAGGTGTTCCATATCTCAATTTTCATACGTCAACAGAGAGTGCTCATTAGGCTGGACAACTCTTGCTAAGACGTCATTCCTATATTATGTTATAAAGTAGCTGGGCTGTTGGAAGTTCCACACCAGATGTACCAGATCTCCAATTTTTATACGACAACAGAGGTTGCTCATCAGGCTCAACAACTCTTGCTAAGACGTCTTTACTGTATAAATATGTTATAGAGTAGCTAGGCTCTTGGAGTTCCACACCAGGTGTTCCAGATCTCAATTTTCATACGTCAACAGACAGTGCTCATTAGGCTAGACAACTCTTGCTAAGACGTCATTCCTATATACGTTATAAAGTAGCTGGGCTGTTGGAGTTCCACATCAGGCGTACCAGATCTTCAAATTTTATACGACAACAGAGGTTGCTCATCGGGCTCAACAACTCTTGCTAAGACGTCTTTACTGTATATGTTATAGTGTAGCTAGGCACTTGGAGTTCCACATCAGGTGTTCCAGTTCTTTAATTTTTATACGTCAACAGAGAGTGCTCATCAGGCTGAACAACTCTTGCTAAGACGTCTTTACTGTATATGTTACAGTGTAGCTGGGCTCTTGAAGTTCCACATCAGGTGTTCCAGATCTTCAAATTTTTATACAGCAACAGAGAGTGCTTATCAGGCTGAACAACTCTTGCTAAGACGTCGTTCCTGTATATGTCATAGTGTAGCTGGGCTCTTGGTGTTCCACATCAGGTGTCCCGGATCTTCAAATTTATTCTCTCAGCAGAAAATGCTCATCACGTGGAACAATTTTTGCTAAGGCACCATTTGTGTATCTCTTATAGTTAAGCAGGTCTGTTGCGGTTCTGCATCAGGTGTTCAAGTTTCCAAGATAAATTATAGCCTATATGTTAACGGGACTTAATACCTATACAACGAAAAAAAAATTATTCAAATCCATCCAGTAGTTCCGAAGATTAGCGTGCACAAACACACAGACAAACAGACAAACCGACAAACAGACAAAAAAAATTTTAAGTACATTTTCGGGTTCGGCATCGATATAATAACAATCCCTGATACTTTTTTTTTATTTATTTCCATTGTACAGACACCACTTTTCTACAAATTTATTATATGTATAGATAAATAGTATATTTACGAATGTTATGTGATTCCTTGACTTTTAGAAGTCTTGCATGTTTAATTTGTACAATTATCTCATCACACACGACGGCATTTTCGGTAGTTTTGAGTCACTTTTACTTTTGATTCAGTCTGTGGTACGTGAAGTGCCGCTGGCAACGTCGCACTGAGATCAAGATGTGTGAATCAGCCTCATTTGAGCGCATACGTTATTGAGCGCGTATGACGTATCTACACCTTTTTTACTTATAATATCATTGGTGGAAATTTCTCTGTAAATAATAATCCGTGGTCAACCTAATCGACATAGTCAAGACGCATTGAAGATTTCGTTCAACAGGACCTCAAATATAAACCTAGGATTTTTTGTTGTATTTTACTAGTTTTGACAAATTCAAATCTGTGTTTTACAAAAAACTTCAGACCTCTGCGATGTTTTTTCAGCGAGATATTGGTGAAAAACTAAGTTTTCAACGTTTCGATGGCGCGGCCATGGCGTTTTAGTCTTACAGCTCCTGAAATATAAACCTAGGATTTTTTGTTCTATTTTTACTAGTTTTGACAAATGCAAATCTGTGTTTTACAAAAAATTTCAGACGTCTGAGATGCTTTTTCAGTGAGATATCGATGATAATGTTTTTGTCACCGTTTCAATGACGCGGCCATGAGGTTTTATCCTTACAACTCCTAAAATACAAACACAGGATTTTTTTCTATATTTTTACACTAGCTTCTGCCAGCGACTTCGTACGCGGATCCTGTTGCTTATGCCAGCGACAATGGGGTCGTCAAAATCGAAGATCTGAAACGTCTGATGTCGAATTCTTAGAGCCTGGGGACGGGAAAACAACGGGACGCGCATGACGATTCCAGACGTTCCAGATCTTTCATTTTTGTAAGTCAACAGGAAATGCCCATCGGACTAAACAACACTTGCTAAGACGTCATTCCTAATAGTGTAGCTGGGCTCTTGGAGTTCCACATCAGGTGTTCCAGATCTTCAGTTTTTATACGACAACAGGGAGTGCTCATCAGGCTGAACAGCTCTTGCTAAGACGTCATTACTGTATATGTAATAGTGTAGCTGGGCTCTTGGAGTTCCACATCAGGTGTTCCGTAACTTCAAATTTATTTTCTCAGCAGAAAATGCTCATCACGCGGAACAATTTTTGCTATGGCGCTATTTATTTGTATATTTTGTATCTCTTATAGTTTAGCTGATCTATTGCAGTTCTGCATCAGGTGTTCAAGTTTCCAAGATAAATTATAGCCTATATGTCGCCCAGACTTAATAGCTATACAACAAAAAAAAAACCAATCAAATCCGTCCAGTAGTTCTGAAGATTAGCGTGTATGGAGTAACTTCTCCCGTTTTCCTAACATTTCCCTTCACTGCTCTGCTCCTATGGGGATGGCAACTCAAAAATAATCGTAGATGGCGTTGCGATAGTTGGTCCCTACGTCAGATTACTGTCTACCTTGTACAAAAAACAAACAAGATTTATTGTTATAAAAATTGAGTATAATACAAAACAAATATGGAAAATTATTCGTCAATGCAAGTGCATATACTAAAAGAAGAATTAAGACGCCGCGGTGCATCTACAAGAGGAAAAAAAGTGATTTAATTGAGTGGTAATACATTTGATTTTACCGTAATAAATCCACAATTACTTGTGGTTGAGGTTTCAATTTTTGAGTTTAGGTATGTTTTACCTGTCCTCTCCTATAACAAGAATATAATGCTGCTTCTGACTTTCAATTTTGATAAAATATCATAATGTTTTAAGTCAGTAATTTTACCCCTTTTTTCTATTTAGATTCGAGAAATATCACAATATATTTAATTTCTTATCACCACAACTATCACAAAACTCGTTCCAGGTGATAATTCTTCAGCCAGATGAACCATTTCATAATTTATAGAGCGATGCAATACTGGTACTTAACCTCCAATAGAAAAGCAGATATTATTTTGAAAAGTGTATTCGATTGTTTAGTTATGGTATAATCATAGAATTTCATTAATAAACTCAACTAACGGCCTGTCTCGGCTTCGCAAGGCTGGATATTTGTTTATTATATAGCTTTTCCTTAGTTATAATTCAATTTTTGTTCTCAAGGCAGTCACAGCAGCTACCCATTATTTCTTGATAGTGTGAATTGTCGGAAATTTGTATGTTCCATCATTTTTACAGCTTATTACACAACATCTAGTCATTTAACATCAATAAATCGTTTTTTTTTCAGAAAATTCCTTTGATTTGACAGTTCTTTTGGGACCAAACTGTCACTTGTCACTTTGACACTTGCCTTCCCCATTGATTGTAGCGTGATGAAAAGTATACTATAACCAGCGCAGGAGTATGAAAAATAATTGTACCAAGTTTCGTCAAAATCCGTCGAGTAGTTTTTGTTTCTATAACGGTTATACAGACAGACAATAATTTTATTAATTGCATTTTTGGCATTCAGTATCGATCCCTAATCATCCCCCGATAGTTATTTTAGAAATATATTTCATGTACAGAATTGACCTCTCTACAGATTTATTATAAGTATAGATAGATAGAAGATTTGGTTTACAAATTCAATCTACTATTTCATAAATTTCAGGTCTCTGCGACTCGTTAGTTTTAAAGATCTCCATGGCCGCGCGGTTCGCAGCGTTTCGATGGCGCGGCCACGTTCAAACCCTTATAACTTTTTAACCATTGCTTTGACAAATTTATGGTTTTTGGGAATCGACTTTTACATTTTTTTTACAAAAACTTGGGATGAATTTATTTAAAAAAAAACGTCATGGCCGCGCGGTCGAAACGGACACAACTTAATTTGCAAGCTTCTGCATAAAAACATCTTGATAGGATTAATTATTATAAAAAAACTTTTTTTTTTTAAAGTACGGACTTCAAAACCAAATACAAAAAAGTTTAAAATAAGTTTTCTTTCGGGAGTCGGTGGCTTTGATTTTTATTTCATTGACTATTGCCACCGACTTCCGAAAGAAAAATTATTTTAAACTATTTTGTAAGTATTTGATTTTGAAGTCGGTACTTGGGCGTATCCTTCCTTTTGAAATCATTGTTGTGTACAAACAAATAATCGACTTTGAAAATCGACGATCTGAGTAGGCAAAAAATTCCCAATCTCAAAAACTACTGAACCGATTTTGATGAAACGCAGTATTCCCTAAGTTGAACAATACCTAGTACAACAAAAGAAGAATTACATAAATCGGACTTGTAGTTTCGGAATATGCGAACACAAACATAAAAACATATGTATAGTCAAGTATAGTTATACGCGAGATTCGAAATTTGGCACATTTGTTCAGACGCTGATATAGAGACTAACATATACGAAAACTGGGCAGTTCTGGAAATATTCATTTAACGAATTGATAACCTTCTTTTTTTTGAAGTCGGTAAAAATACCAACTGACTGATCACTTTTGAAGGGCTTACTCTTATCCTATTGTCTTAGTTTATAATAATAATAAGGTAATTGTAAACCAAGGAACTGGTTTTCGAACATACCATAACATAGGCAATTATGAAGTTAAACATTTTTTAAACTCTTACGAAGTATATTACTATGATATGACAAATAACTACTTTGATGTGAATAGTCACGATAAATATATGAATTGACGTGTTCAGAACGTAATTCATAAATGGGTTTTGCAACACTAATATCATTTGGATATTCTCCAAGTAAAAACAGAGCTCCTTCTCTTATAATGTGTTCTTTTCTCAATCTGAAACGACTGTAGAATGAGTCAATATTATTTTTTGGTCTGGAGTGGCAATAGTAATCACGAAGTGCTTCTTCCGAGCCACGGTCAGGCACTCGAAGATCACCCATCTCATTAGATACCATACTTGAAAAGTTTGCTCGAGATTCTTTTCGGGTTGTGCTTTCTTTGTTAATGTAATTGCTGTAATCTTTAAGTAACATAGATAGAGACAGCAGTGAATGCATATCATCATAAACATCATTCTCTATATCATAGTCAGGTGATATAATTTCATCAGCATTTTTTAATCTGTAATTTTCCCATTTAGATCCAGGTATTGGATTATTCTTGTAAAAATTCTTCCTGTGCTCCAGTAGCATTGGATGTTCATCGTCATCAACATCAGCAGCTTCCAGTGCCTTTACTGTTTCTCCCAAATTTGACAAAACTATATTTTCAGGTCTAGGAATAAAATTGCCCCCAATGACAGTATTCTGTGACATAGCCGGAGAGTAGATGATATCCTTGTATTGCAAAACATCAATTGCTTCTAATAATCTCTTGAAAATGACTGGAATATTCATTATTCTATAATGACTTCTCAGAAATGGAGAGAATGTATAAGTATGACCAATGTGTGCCACTCGGTTACTAATGTTTAAAAATCTACTTTCAACCAATGCCAGTAATGCTCTATAGGATGCATAAATTTCCGGCAGCTCAATTTTGGTTGGTAATAAGTGTACCACATCAGCGTAGAACGCACACAAATTAATGCCAATTCCTCTAGTAGTAATTGGCAATGTCAACACTGAAGGCATTTTGCTAAACTCTTCACTTTTGTAATAAAAAGCGGTACCTAAAAATTAAATCCGACAAACGTTAAACGCTATGAACTGCTAAGATATCACAGACTACTTAGAGATACTGAATGATATTATAAACTCAAACCACAGGGCTGCGTTTAAATCCTTTATCCAGTTTAAATTTATACTGACTAAATGTCAAACACCCCGTTTAAGTACACCGCGAGGTGAAAAATGAAGCTAACTAAAATTTAATCTGCCCCGTTTACGGTCGTCCGCTGGTATAAGTTTTTACTAAATGGAATAAATTTTTGCGACCTTTTTACCACGCAAAATTTTATCCTGCTGTCAGACTGACATTAAGTTTTGTTGTTTTGCTCGATTCGCGCCGTAAAAACGAATATTATTTTTATTTTAGAGAGTAAATATTATTTGTGGATTATGGATTTTTATTAAACCGGCAAATTGATTATTTGTTTAATAAACTGAGCTGTCAATTGAATTTGACAACTAACATTGCCAGAAACTTATGACTCCGTTCAGCGAACCCTCGCTAGTTTAATTTTTTACCGGCGAAACATCGCCGGAAGATTTAAACGCATCCCAGAGCTTCACTTGGAGCGGGCGAGCAGGCGCAGGGGTGCGTTTAAAGCGCATTTCACACAGAGAGCGGGCGCGGGTCGGGCGCGGGTCGGGGCGGGAGTACGGCGGGTCTAGTTCTTTGTATTTAAATGGAAGACTTCACACTGAAAGCGTGCGCGGGTCGGGCGCGGGGCGGGTCGTGCCCATACACCGAAACGCGCCCGACCCGCGCCCGACTCGCGCCCGCTCTCTGTGTGAAATGCGCTTAAATCTTCCGGCGATATTTCACCGGAAAAAAATTAAACTAGCGAGGGTTCGCTGAACGGAGTCATAAGTTTCTGTCAATGTTAGTTGTCAAATTCAATTGACAGCTCAGTTTATTGAACAAATAATCAATTTGCCGGTTTAATGTAAATCCATAATCCACAAATAATATTTACTCTCTAAAATAAAAATAATATTCGTTTTTACGGCGCGAATCTTGCAAAACAACAAAACTTAATGTCAATCTGACAGCAGGATAAAATTTTGCGAGGTAAAAAGGTCGCAAAAATTTATTCCATTTGGTAAAAACTTATACCAGCGGACGACCGAAAACGGGGCAGATTAAATTTTAGTTTGTTTCGTTTTTCACCTCTCGGTGTGCTTGAACGGGGTGTTTGACATTAAGTCAGTATAAATTTAAACTGGAATAAATCGGAGATTTACAGATAAGTGACACAAAACTAAGCGAGAAAGGAACGTCCCCCCCCCCCCCGCCCCCCCCCCCCCAGGATTTAAACGCAGCCCTGGGGTGCGGTTAAATCATTGAGATAAAGTTATATGGAGGCGCCCCAATGTTCTATACATACATTTTGCTTAAATCCCTTCTACACGATCAAACCCGACCGCCTGACAGAGGTGACCTAGGTCCGGTGGGAATGAAAATCTAACGTGTAGACGTTGGTCGAGCGACCAAATATGGGCGGAGTCAATCGACCTTTGGATAACCTTGGTCGGGAGCGCATCCACAGAACCTATATACCCCTAAAGGCATCCGAGCGCATCTGTCCCGACAGGCTGCGTCCGCGGTCGACCCGACCGTCAGCCGACAGCGTCCCAGACGGTCGGGTAGGTACTGACTCAGGGATGTCGATCTGAGATCGATTAATCGAAGAATCGATTTTTGGAGCCAAAAAGATCGATTTTTTTAATCGATATGAAGTATTGAATCGATTCAGTGAATCAATACTTTAGGGCCGATTACACGACACGATTCATCGTGCCCTAAGTCGCTAAGTTCCGATGGATTGGGTGGTGTAATCGCTGTTAGGCTGTTAGTTTCCCTAAATCGGGCGATGGAGTGTACCCGACGGCCCTAAGTCCCTAAATCCCGATAAATCGTGTCGTGTGATCGCGGTTAGGGCGCTCAGTAGCGGCGCGGCGTTCGACGTGAAATGACATGTCGTGAAGTGAAAATGACTTCGCAACGCGAAAGAGAAATGAATACTCGTAAATATTCCTTCAGCTAACGTCTTCTCTTCTTCTTATTTTTTACTATACCCACTGTTACTACTTTTCAAGGCGGATGAATGCTTATAAAATGAAAATAAATAAATATTCAGGAGTTTATATAGCCTGACATAAAACCATTTGCGTCTATGCCATTGATTTGCCATATTTTTAACTTTTATTGGCAATTCTTAAAAATATTAGAAAAAAAACATCACTTGTTTTTTTTTCCATTGATCATATTCGTAAAAAAAAAACATTATTAAGGGTGAATATGAAAAGATCCAGTATAGAAATGAAACATAATTGATTTAATATCTGGTTGACCGAGCTTTGCTCGGTTTTAAAATGTCTATATCTTGGGAACCGAGCTTTTCTCGAACCTGGGACCTTGATAAATCCGAAATCCTGGGCCGAAAAACCCCTAATCTGTAACTTTCATGAAAATCCTTGGAGCCGTTTCCGAGATCCTGATTATTTATAAATATACAAGAATTGCTCGTTTAAAGATATTAGATACGTTAAGACAACGACAAACAACGTGGAAATCTTTAAAAAAAAAAGCCAGAAACTGAAAAAAACACTTTTATAAAACATTTTGAACTGTTTATTTTATAAATTTGAAAAAAAAAATGTTTTTTTTTCAACCCTGATGCCAAGTTTCTGATACTTTGTAAGCGTAGGCGCCACCTTCACTGCTCGACGGTCGGCTGAAAAGTGAGTTAGGGTGGCGATATCGTGTAGTGTGATCAGAACGCCCAATCTATCGAGGCCTGCTCATCGGCCCGATGAATCGTATCGTGTAATCGGCCCTTATAACCCTAAAAATCGACATTCGATTTTATTTTATTTTTTGGTATAAACCAAAATAATATTTACAGTTAATTGAATGTACCCGTATTATAAGAGTGCTTCAAAAACATCGCAAGCGATGAGCAATAACTCCTGTTGAATCCCTGTAGACTAGTGATGTTGCGAATATTCGCATTCGCATTCGCAAATATTCGCATGTTTTTTGATATTCGCATTCGCATCCGCATAAATTGATGCGAATGTTTGCGAATATTTCTGAAAAACTATTTTTTAATTTACTACTATGATTTGAATATGGAAACTATATGTAACGGAATAGTCTTGAAGTAATCAACTAAATTGAAATAGTTCTGTTAGTCCAATCGCAACAAAAATGACAAAACTTCCTTTTTATCGTGATAAAATCATCAAATGAGTCCTACCACCCAGTTATAATTATTAAAAAATCTACCACATAATTTAACATATAGGTGAAAAAAGAAAAAAAAATATTTTGAAGTGAAAACTTCTTTAGCGGCGTTGTACACTTTTTCTGTAATGGGTAAAAAATTTAAAACTCGCGTCAGGGTCACGTGACCGTCAGGGTCACGTGACCGTCAGGGTCACGTGACCGTCAGGGTCACGTGACCCTGATCGAAAATGAGTAAGACGTCATTCAAATTAAAAATAAAACATAGTAACAAAAAAGTTTTCACTTCTACCGGCACTCCTGGAGTGCAACCTTTTTTTTTTTTATTTATTTTTATAAGTTCTTTGTCCATGCCTGTTCCGGTGAAGTAGGTATACAAGGTGTTTCTTTAAAATGGGACAAAAGGGAGAAATCCGAATCCATAAGAGATACAACTTTCTTAGAAACCTTTAGCTCTTTTTTGATATTGACAATTTTGGCGTTTTTATTTTTTGGTCAAGTGTGAGTTGTCCACAGAAATGAGGGAAATTGGCCAAAAATTTTTTTAGTGCCGTTCGACTCTGTTTCATGTAAGGATCATTTCATTGTATCACAAGAAAAAAATCGGGACGGCGGAAGTTGTTCAAATGAATGAAGTTTCATTCATTCAACTATATCGACTTGACAATGTTCGGTTTAAATCTGTTTGACATGAATTGTTAAACCCATCAATAATTTTGCGTGCGTTTTATTTAAAAGTCAATATTCGCATTCGCATTCGCGAATATTGAGATTGAATATTCGCATCCGCGAATGTCAAAAATCAGACATTCGCAACATCTCTACTGTAGAATTGACAGACTGTTGTTTTTAAAAAGTTTAGATATGAAGCATTGGGAACTATCAGCTAAGGTATTATCTATTTCCTTAACTTTGTAAACGAACACATTTAAAAATTAATGTCTTGTTTAATACCTGATCTAATGTTTCGTTAAATATGGTAATAATAAAAATATCTTTTATCATTGAATTACTTACCAGATTTTACTGAAAAAAGATCGATCGATTTTAATGAAACAAAACTTGAAAAAGATCGATTTTTCAGAGATCGATCTTTTTTGGCCTCGATTTTTTTGTGGATCGATTCATTAGGTCACGATTCGAATCGATTCAAAAATCGATCTTTTTCGGAAAGAATCGACATCCCTAGGTACTGTTGACGCGACCAAGGTCACCTCTGCATCTGTCAGCGGTCAGGTCTGTACGTGTAGAAGGGGTCTTATACAAATATGAGTCAAATACGTGACAGAGAGTGAAATATTGGTTTTTCTCTTTCTTTCTAATGCAGTAATCATATTTGTAGCTCAAAATGGAAATATTTTGTTGGCATATTTGCCTACGAAACAGAAACGTGCCGGTTTCGCCATTTATTGTTACGAGCTTTGTGGTAGTTCTGCTGTCAAACAGTTGTTTACTTTTTGTTGAATTTAGATTTTTGAGTAAATTACGGAGTGTTTTCTTATAAAAGTGCGTGTTACAATTAAAAAAACTGTAATTAAACATGCCTGAATGTTCCATTGTGTCTTGTCGTGCCAGAAAAAAAGAAAAATCAGCCTAAATAGACTTTGCACAGGTTAGTAACAGTTTTTCATGCAAAACTACATGAAATAGAACAATTTCGGTAAAGAAATCGCTAAGTGATCATATTTTCATGGTTAGAGAATTACTATTTGGGTTTATTTCGTCTTACAGACAATATTTTTCATTTTATATTTTCGTTCGTTTATTTACAATAATAATAGTGTTGTGCCGTTCTGTTATAGTTCCCGATACTAGTCCCTTCGTTACACTGAAACTGTTACCAAATTTTAATGATATTATACATACTGATACATAAATACTAATCTTTTATAGGTTTCCTGAAAATGAACGACTGAAGAAAAATTGGTTGAACTCTATCGTTGTGGAAAATATTAGTCCTCGAAGTAAAGACTGGTAATGCTCACTTCACTTTGAAGAAAAATGTTTTAACAGAACACTTGATGGTATTAGGTTACATGAGAACTCTGTTCCTACAATATTTGCGGTAAGTGTATCAAAATTATTGTTTATTAACAGCCTGTTTTTTAGCCTAAGTTTTATAGATAGTAATGTGTATTTCATTTTTTTTTCAGTTATCCAGCAAAAAACAACTTCCAGAGCCATTTCGACCTATAGTCATTAGACAAAAAAAAAATATGGTAGATAGAGCGGTGGTAGTGGTAGAGGTTGTCCACTGCGTAGTGCGTCTCTATGAAGAATAAACTCCAAGGACAGGATAATAATTTTGAATCGTCATTTATACAGGACCTTTGTTACATCATTCATCTTGAGATGGGATTTTTAATAGAAAATTACGTGTGTAAAACAGTGTTTTAAGTAAGTAGTGTTGTTTTAAAAGTAAATAATACCATATAAAAATATCAGAGATAGAATAGATGAATAATTGAGTGAAAGTTAAAACTTTTTTATTTAATAAATCTCGTTTTTTTTCTACTCTTTAAAAGTAATACCGGGATTTAGTACATATCCACTTTATTCTTTCGCTGTATATGTACATGAATAACTCTACCTAATTCCGACCTATGCTAATGACAATTGAAAATGTATTTAACTGGCCTGCTTGAAGTAAATGATTTGAATTTTGTATAGGTATGCATAACTGTTACAAATACAACTATGTATTACCTATACAAAATTGAAATAAGCTTGATTATTTTTACCAATAAACAAAATTTAAAAGACAGCTTTCTTTTAATGTTACTTAGTTCATCATAATAATTATAAAACTTCACATTATTTTCACGTAACTACATGGATTATAATTCAATCTTGTGAATCATTGTATCCAGTCGTAATACTATTATCAACGACTAAATATTACTACAGCTTGACATAAAAATGTAGAAAACCGGAAGTCGCCACTGTCTTCGCGCTACCAGCACTTTGAATGATTTTATTTTATTTTTTTTCACTTATTACGTTAGTTTTATGGCACAATAATAAATCTAACAAACCTGCGGTCTTTGTTTACATCAAATATCAAAGATTTTAAAACGCTGTCAGAAATAAAAATTTTAGTTCCGTTTCAATCCGTTCTGGCCAAGCTGTAGACTACGCATTGCACGATCTAACGAACAAAAACTAAAAAACTCTTCTGCCAACTCGCTGAGGTACTACGTAAGCAAGGGGGACGGGGTACTGCATTGTATTGGCTAACTCAAGGTCTGTTCTGTCTCAACGTATGTTTACGGCTCACAGGATTGGACGAAATGAGACGGATATAAGACTTTTTTGCCTAATGTGTTGGCAGACATCGGTCGCCTGTTATTAGGAGTCTAGTATTATATCGTCGTTGACTATTATGATGGACAGCTTGGCCAGAACGGATTGAAACGGAACTAAAATTTTTATTTCTGACAGCGTTTTAAAATCTTTGTTATTTGATGTAAACAAAGACCGCAGGTTTGTTTGATTTATTACTGTGCCATAAAACTAACGTAATAAGTGAAAAAAAATAAAATAAAATCATTCAAAGTGTTGGTAGCGCGAAGACAGTGGCGCCTTCCGGTTTTCTACATTTTTATGTCGAGCTGTAATGCTAAAAGTACTAGGGATACTAGTATCGAAACTCGTTACAGTAACACTATGTTTCTTGATTGGCACAACCCTATCATTTGCCGCCATTTATTGTTACAGGCCTACTTGTAGGTATACACGTTTTTTGTGTAGGTATTTCCAGTCCATTTACATGATTTTATGTCTATGTGGTATGTAGTCTGTGGTGTATGCACGAAAATGTCAATTATTAAAATTGACATTGACAATTTGACATTCACATTAAAATTCACACCATGCCATGCATAGCAGGGGGTGTCGACTTTGTTCTACGAACAAGCTGTAGGTGGGCTAGGAAACAAGAAAGAGACATCAACATGAGAGTAAAAGAGATGAATTACATAATGTTGCCAACAAAAATACTATTTCACATTCAAGATCACATTCAATCTAATAATAGGCTTATTAATTGATTTTAAAGTATGTTATCCTTAAAAATTATTTTTGCTTTTATTCTGGTGCGAGAAAATGTTTGTTATGAATTTTTTTAACATTTAAATTGATGAATACACAAAACAAAAAGGAGATAATAAAATGACAACATGACAACACTGGAACGCCATATTGTCTATTGGCGATATAGAGATTCTTTGGCGGGAATTTGAACCGAACAGGCGCGGAGTTTTGAAAATTTTTCTTAAAATTGTAAAGTTTTTGTAAAAAAGTTGTAAATATTCTTTAAAGTGGTTGTACATAACTAGTGTATTATATAGTGATATAAAAAATGGAAGGTAACGAGGGCGGGGGCCATGATCCCCCGACCCCTAGCCTTAAAAGGGCCAGACAGGACAATATGGACAAAAGTGGCGGCGGCGGTGAGGAAAACATTTACTTACCTTATATTAAACCAAACTATAAAAGACTATATCCTGAAAATTCATTATCTACGGAATTTAAGGTGTTCGTGGAGTCAACAAATAATGAGCGACTGGGGAACAAAAGCCCTATATATCTTAATCATATATTTACAACGGGCATCAAAGGCGTGATATCAATAAGGCGAATAAACGCAAACAAGATCGTGGTGGTCTTTAAACAATTTAATACTGCTAATAATTTTATAAATAATACCACTTTCCTGGAGAAGAACATCATGCGGGCGTTCATCCCCGCTGCCCATATTGAAAAAACGGGTGTAATTCGATACGTGCCAACCAACATCTCGAACAAGGACTTGTATACAAAGCTGTCGTCAATATATGAAATAATCTCAATTAGAAGATTTACCAAAAAAGTAGGTCAAGAACGAGTCGCTTTACAAACTGTGAGCATAACATTCTTGTCAAGCACATTGCCCGATAATGTTCAATATGATTTATTCTCGTACAGGGTTTTTGAATATATTCCTCCTCTCCAACAATGTTTTAAATGCTTTAAATTCAATCACTCCGCCAAGATCTGCAACGCGAAGCAGCGCTGCAGTTGTTGTGCAGGAGAGCACTACTATAAGGAATGTGAAAAGCAGAATGAGCTCTGCTGCGTAAATTGCAGCGGCCCTCATCTGGCTATTTCAAAAGCCTGTCCAGTAAAGATCCAAAAAATGGTAGACAAAAAGAGTAAAATAAGTTATACTAGTTATGCGACAACTGTGAGTAAAAATGACTTTCCTCCTCTTAAGAGCCCGCAACAAATTGTAAATAATAATAATAATGTAAATAAACCGAATACATATGTAAATAAGTCTCAAAGTAGTAGTTCCTCTGTAAATAAACAGGCACCAACCAAAGCCACCTCTGTTGCCGATGTTAAGGCGCAGTTGTTAGGCAGTACTGATTTAACGACGGCTATCGTGCGAACTATACTTGCCTTGGCAAATAGGGCTGATGACTCTCCAATCACTACAGCATCAATTAAGGAAATTTTATTTAAAAACTTGTCATAATGGACCATACACAGTCACACAATTCACAATTACTAAGAATCGCTCATTTCAACATTCAAAGCATTAAAAACAAAAAGCCTTTACTAATAAAATTTCTAAAAGATCGTAATATTGATATCTGTCTATTAAATGAATCATGGCTTAAAGATAATCAAGTATGTAACATACCTGGATACAATATGCATAGCAAAAATTCACAAAATGGACATGGAGGCGTAGCTATTCTTATCAAACCTTTTTTAAAATATAATTTATTACAAACAGCTTTCTATGAGGATGTTCAATCAATTGCCTTATCTTTAACTGTTGAAACTGGTAAAATTAATATTTTATGTGTATATTGCCCACCTAGAAGTGGTGCTAACCGAATTAATAAGTTAAAGAAACTAATAAACGACTTACCTGAACCCAGATTTGTAGCAGGCGATTTTAATGCTCACCACATAGCTTTCGGCTGCGTTTCCACTAAACCACGTGGTCAGCGGTTATTTGATATAATTGAAGAGTGTAACCTATGTATATTGAATGAAGGTAACTTTACAACGCTTAACAATCCCAATCGTAACCCATCTGCTATTGATGTAAGTTTAATTAGCCCTAGTATTGCTCCTCTTTGTAAGTGGTCAGTACACGACGACAATATGAGTAGTTACCATTTTCCAACTATAACGGATATTACACTTTCAATCGACAGATATCAAGTAAATCCACCAATTGACAAGTTTTTATACAACAAAGCAAACTGGATAAAGTTTAGCGAGTTATCCAGTAGTATGTTTAATGATTTCACTATAGATTCAGAAAATCCTTTGAAATCATATGACCAGTTTTGTTCTCGACTTAATACACTTAAGCAAGAGTGTATACCCAAATTTACTAAAACTACAACTTTTCAAAGTAAGCCTCCAGCACCCTGGTGGAATGCTGAATGTTAACAGAGTGTCATCAACTCTTATGAGGCTCTAAAGTTCTATAGAGCTAATCCTAGTATGGAAAGTTATATTGAATATAAAAGGATTGATGCTATTAAGAAAAGGACTATAGCTAAAGAAAAACAAAATGGCTGGCGCAAACTATGCGACAACTTCAATAGAACCACTCCAATAAGTATTATCTGGAACTACATTAAATTGTTTAAAGGTATGCATAAAAATAATAACCGATCAAATAGTGATGAGTTCATCCCTTCATTTTTAGATAAGCTGTCAGAAGGCACTACGATACTTTTAGATGACCTTGATGTTTACTATAATCTTAATAACGATGATGAGAAATCCAAGTTTCTGTTAGAGCCTTTTTCGAAAAATGAATTCCACTCAAGCCTTCAGTCACGGAAAAATACTAGTCCTGGTCTAGACGATTTCCCCTACATACTAATAAAAAACTTAGATTCGGCAGTTCAAGATATTTTACTAGATATATTTAACGCATTATGGACAAAACAAATAATTCCTCAGTCGTGGAAAACTCAATGTGTCATCCCAGTCCTTAAACCGGATAAACCGCCAGATAGTGCAGACTCTTATCGTCCCATCTCCTTGTCTTCATGTATAGGTAAAATATTTGAGAACATTTTGAAATTCCGTCTTGATTGGTTTGTAGAAGCTAACAGCATCATTCCAAATATCCAATATGGCTTCAGACGGGGTAGAAGCTGTGCTGATAGTTTCTTATCCCTTATTTCAGACCTGAAATATGCAAAAAATAGTAATGCTAGTGTTGCATGTGCTTTCTTGGATGTAAAAGGAGCATTTGATAATGTTCATCCTGGAATCTTAGTTAGAGTGTTAACTGGCTTAGGAGTACCTGGCCTACTTGCTAAGTGGGTACATGAATTTTTAACTGATCGGACATTATATGTGAAGCATAATAATATTTTACATGGCCCAAGATTGGTGTCCAAGGGCACTATGCAAGGTGCAATTTTGTCCCCATTATTATATAATTTATATACCAGTGAGATTTGTAAATATGTAAATACTGATTTTGTAAATATTTTACAATTTGCTGATGACCTTGTACTTTATTCTGTAAACAATGATGTTGATATAGCTATAAATAGAATTAACCAAGCTCTCGAGGAACTACATTCATATTACAATGACAAATTATCCCTACAAATTAATCCAGCTAAAAGTAGTGCCATGATTTTCAGTAAGGACTTTCCTTCAAGCTCTATTATATTTAATGATGAAGTAATTCCTCTAGTTGAACATCACAAATTTTTGGGCATAGTAATTGAAAATAATTTATCTTTTGAAAAGCACATTAAATACATCTTACAAAATTCAGCAAAAGGCCTTAATATTATGAGGTGTCTTGCAGGAGTATCTTGGGGGGCTGACCCAAAGATACTTTCAGTTCTGTACAAATCCATAGTTAGAAGTCATTTTGACTATAGTTGTTTAGCTTACTTAGATAGTAGGTATGTAAATAGATTAGATATTATTCAGAATAAGGCATTGAGAATAATTTCAGGAGCTATGTGCTCAACGCCCATAAGGGCAATGGAAGTTGAAACAAACACCATGCCTCTGGTATTGAGAAGGTTACTACTTGCAGAAAGACATAGTGTGAAGCTGTTAGCATCAAATAATCAAGATATAATTAAAAGAATAGTACCTTGTGACATAGACTGCAATGCTCCTCTGACTGGTGCTGATCTTCTCAGTGGCCAGTCTCCTAGATTGCCCCGCATCTTGCTGGAAATTAAGAAAAAGTACTCTTCAATACACACTGTATCTCCATGGCCTTGTTATTCTCATGCTTATGATTGTTTATTTATTGATGTTCCTATATTTAAGGAGACTATCAATAACAATCAGGATATGTTAGAATTTTTAAGCAAAAATAGAGATTACTACAAACTTTACACTGATGGGAGTAAGGGTGAGAATCATGTCCGTAGTGCAGTGTATAATCCTCAAAATAAATTTTCTCAAAGCTTTATTCTGGATACTAAATGTAGTATATTTACTGCAGAGGCTTATGCAGTCTTAGAGGCACTCAAGATTATTACATTAGTTAAAAATCATCAAAAGTTTCTTATTCTTACAGACTCTTTAAGTTTAATTAAAGCTTTGGAAAACTCTCGATTACACTTTAAAACTTCGTATGTGATATATAAAATTAAGGAAATGTTACATAATTGTAAGAAAAAAGGCCTGGAAATTGCTTTTATGTGGATCCCTTCTCATAAAGGAATAACAGGCAATGAAATTGCTGATAAGACTGCATTTGAAGGAATAAATCCGTTAGATGTATCATCTATTGTAAATATACCAATGACAGACTGTTATGCATATCGCACACCCAGAACAACACTGCACTAAGTCTAAATAGCTCATTTTTCAGAATCGACGAAAAACCGTTATCTCATGTTATGTGACAGTTATTGCGAATGTCCTGCACATTGCATGTAAAGAATCCAATGCGTATCAGGATTACCAAGTTCAGTTGATTGTAAACGCATTAATAATGCAAAATAATGCATTTTTTGACTTAATTCACTGTTGTGGAATGACTGAACGAAATAAAACCTAATTATTTTGAGTTACGTCCTTTTTACTGATTGATTCTGAAATAATGCACTATTATTCTTATGTTTATTTATTGAAATTCAATCAACAATAACGACCTATTTGTTTTGTTTTTAGGAATATACTAATTAATAATTAAATAAATGACAACATTTTACTAAAATCAGTAGGTACTTATATTTTGAACATAAACTAGTACTCGTTTTGGACCCTTATAACATGTAAATCACATGTGTATATCACATCACATCTTGTGTATGCCTTACTATGAATTCTCTTTGCCTCTCGAAATCGCCCAGCTGCCAAAACTGTTTGAAAATGTCTTGTCTTACCATCTCGTATATTTTAGTTTTGCAATTCAACCTGCATTTGTCGCCTCAAGGTGGACGGATTTGACGCCCAGCGATCAGTTTTGCAGGATTTTCTAAAGAAACATACTCTTTTCCTGTATTTCGCAATGCCTTTTTTTTAACCTGGTAAAATCATCAAATGAGTCCTCCCACCCCGGGCAGGGCGGGAGGGACTGTCAGACTTCTACTGACTAAAATCCACGGTGTCCTTCAATAGCCCTTTCTGTTCCGGGGTCACGGTAAGGAAATAATCCCGCGACCCCGGCAGGCTTTGGCCCTCTGAGAGGGGGGCCCCGTCATTATGCTGACGCTCTTTGAGGCGCGCGTGGGACACAACGCGCCGTCGACCCGGGCATGTTCCATAGTCGGGCAGCGAGTTGCCTTTTACTCGCTGCCCGCATGCCCGCGCCTACGGTGGCCGGAGATCGTCTAGCGACGTCCGTCGCCGTGGGCGTCCACCACCGCGGGTGGGGCGGAGGGAGGACACTGTCCTCTCTCGCACGCGGCCCGCCTCCTCCTCCGGTCTCCGCCTATCGCAGCCGTGAGGACACGTCGGTGCTCTACCCAAGCGGGGCAGTCTTGCACCGTATGCTCCACCATGTCCTCCGGGCGATCTTCGCAGTGGTGACACCCAGGCGTTTCCTCCTTTCGCATCAGACACAGGTACCTCCCGAAACTTCCGTGTCCGGTGAGGACCTGCGTCAAGCGGTAGGTCAGGACGCCATGACTTCTCTCCAGCCACTCCTCAAAGAGGGGTCTTACCGCCGCAATTGCGGCGTGCCCGATTTCGCAATGCCTCAGCAATCTTTTACTTCCAGCCAGCAGGGTTTCGTATTCTCTTTCTACTTATCTTGGGGTAGCTCACTGATGGAGCAGTGTCACTGGCAGAAAAAGTTGAGGGTGCGTTTGTCGGAGTAGCATTGGAATTCCCTTGAATATTTGCTGTAGATGGACCCGGTCTATTGGATTAATTATCAGACGGACTACTTGAACTGCTGGAGCTTGACGATGATGAGCTTGAGTCTGACGAGGAGCTCGAGGAAGAAGAAGAGGATACTCTTCTAGGGATTACAAGAGGCCGAGATATTTCTTTAACAGGTACTACAAAAGTAGGATCCGTGTCCGAATCATCTATAAAATCTTCTTCAACGCTATGATCAGATAAAATAGAAACGGGTACCTCCCTATCTGATGCTTTATCGGCTGATGCTGCCTTCGCTGACGTCTCATCGGTTGATGCGGCAACGGTTGTATTTTCGACATCCTTTTCCACGCTGCTTTGTTGAACAGGTCCGGTTTCTTCTGTAGTTGCTTTGCCCTTTTAAGTAACAGGAGACCACGACCTCTCATCATCTGCTAAATAACAAATTTAATTAATTCAACAATAGTGCATTATCTCAAACAAAATTATTAATCTTTTTGTAAATAAAGAACAACACAAATTTTAAATATATTTCTTTTCATTTACAACGTAAGTAACAACTATAAGTATAAAAAAATATTAATAATGATTTTTTAACAAAATTAGGGCATAATTTATATCTACCATCAATAGTGCATTATTTAACTGGTTTTCACCTTTTACGAACAATACAGAACCATTTTGAAATAATACAAAAAATCTTACATACCTTCGTCAACAACATAGTACTATTTCGAAATAGTATCAAACACGTTGTTTAAGCACAGTCAGCAACACTGAATTAAAACTAAATGATTCGGAGTATTTTTTATGATACATTCAACAACACCGCATTATCACAAAATAATTCACTGTTGCGTAAAGGATCTGCGTGCTGTTCCCTAAGGCGCACAAGTTGCAACTAGAAATAGTTTTGTGTTCGCGGTAAGGCTCTGGCTGCGCGTCTTCACCAATAGAGAGTTAGCGCGCCATCTGTTGGACATTTTTGTAAATATAAATACGCCTGTCTTCGTGGTATACGCGGCAAATTTTCGGCTATTCAATTATATTTACAAGTCGATTTTGAGATTTTTCGACATAATACAGTGTTGTTCTGGGTGTGCGATATATTAACATTGTATTAAAAAAGCTGTGGATAGAATTTTGGAAAAAGGATCAAGAAGTTAAGGGAAAGTGGTATGGAAGCATACAAGAAGACTTACCAGTTAAGCCATGGTATAACGAATTGAAGTCTGGAAGTCGTGAATTTATCACCACCATCAATCGCCTTCGTTTTGGCCACACTAAGACACCTGCACATTTAGCCAGACTTGGCATTGTTGAGGATAGCAGATGCATAAACTGCGGTAGATCTGGAAGCTTAGAACATTTGATATTTTCGTGCCCCACATATTCTCTGGATCGGTTAATTTTGGCAAGTGAACTAAGTGAAAGTGAAGTGGTTATAACAAACGATCCCTCCCGCCGCCTCAAGATGATTTTAAAAAATGTTGACCTCTATAAACCAATTTATAAGTTCATCAAGAATTCATGTGTAAATATTTGAGAAATGTGATCACAGAGTACATTTTTATATAGGGTATAGAGTTGTCACTCGCGTCATTTTATGGAATGTATGGCGTATGGCGCCATCTGGTGCTTTGTGCAAGGCACTTTTGCTCTCCTATTATTTCACTTTATATTTTACTTTTGTTTTAAATATTGTAATTGGAAATATAAATAAAAAGAAGTAGATAATTCAAAAATCTGTTTTTATTTCTTCAATCTTTTCTTACAATACATAAATGCTAATTTTTGTACTTCATCATTTTCATCAGTCAGTTCTGGACCCTGCTAATAACTTATTGGTGTTTTTGCACCAGTTATAAACTAATAAATTGAGCGAAATTTGCTCAATTTTCAAAATTAATTCTTTTTTGTGTTCATGACACTTTATAAAACTGTAGTCAATCACTATTGATAATATAGTTTTTATGTATTGCATCAAATTGTTTAAATCAGGTTTTTTCCTTAATATTGCCATAACCACATCCTGAATATTTGAAAAACATTTTATTAATGTTAGTGATGGATATGTGAGGCAAGTTTTATTTTTGAAATATTCCCTAACTTTTATTGAACTTTCACTACAGTCTTTATCATAGAGCGATTCTTTACATATAATGCACTTTATTTTTAACTTGCGCAACACATATCCAGTCACGTAATCCAACTGTGTTCTTATTTTTGCATCACTCCTTTTACTATCTACATTTTTTAAAATGTCACTCTGAATGTCTTCAAAATCTACTTCTGTGGTTAAAGCTGACTTCTCACTTGACTTAAAAAACAAGATCTTTAAAGATTTAAATATGCTGCAAGAATCCACTTCACAGTTGGACCCTGGTGAATGCACACTACTCATATTATTTATTAAGAGTGAGGCAAAAGCTGCTTCAAAGGAAGCACAAGAAGGAGAATTATTTCTATAACCATGGCTTCTTATGCTTCCAAAAAAGTTTTCTAAAGGGTCCTGGTTGAAGTGGCGCATCCAAAGAGAAGTCAGCTTATATTTTGTTTGCAATACATTTACAAGATATTCCAGATTATCAATAGTGTGTAACCAGTTTTTAATAGAGGGTACAGTAACTGACTTTCCATTATTTTTCTTGAAACTCATTGAGGACAAAACCTTTTTAGATTGACACCATATGTTTCTGTGATTCGATCTTGGTGATACTGGGCCCAGCAATAGTTTTCCCCTTCTCTTTTTGAAATTATCAAAGCTACCGTTTATGGAGTCAAATAACTCGTCGAAAAACTTGAGAACTGCAGCTGTTTCCTTACATTCTTGCGGTAGTACTCCATGACCTGAAATAACATAGCTGTTGTTAAAATGAGTTATATTGCCTACACTATGCATAACTAATATAATTAAGAAACCTATAAAAATATAGCTAAATCATATCCTACTAATCTAAATAAATATAACTCAAATGTGTCTGACTGACTGATATAGTGAATCTATCAACGCACAGCCCAAACCACTGCATGGATCGGGCTGAAATTTGGCATACAGGTAGATGTTATGACGTAGGCCTCCGCTAAGAAAGGATTTTGATCAATTCTACACCAAAGGGGATAAAATAATGGATGAAAGTTTGTATGAAACTTTTGTGAGCGAAGCCGCGGGCAAAAGCTAGTACTTAAATTTATAAACGCGAAGGTTTGGATGTATGAATTTTTTTACCCATAAGTACAAAAGCTTCTAATTAGATTTCTATAAAACTTGGTACACAGGTAGACCATAATGCTGGAATTGCACATAGGATAATTTTTATCCTTGGAGTATGCTCCCTTGGGATAATTTTCTATCACTTGGGTAAAACTGCTGGCAGCAGCTAATGCATAATATAAAAATATAGATAGTATAAAAATAAGTGAAAATTATGTTTTATAAAATGGGTCAGTTTGAGCTGTAATATCTTTGGATCAAAATTAAAAAAAAAATCCCCTTAGACAAGTTATTACCTAAATAAAATAAAGCACAACCTCTTTAGGGGTCACTGTACTCATCATTACAAATAACTTTTACTTAGTATGGGAATGAAACAGAAATCAGCTGTTATTTACCTTTAGTTTAATAAATTATAAACAGTCTGCATTTCCATTTTATGTTTACATTTATGTTGCATAAAAAGGAAATGCAGACTTTGTTTTTCGCTTTGAAATTCAGGTAAAACTTGTTCATAGTGATGAGTACAGTAACTCCTTAATATATGCGAGTTATTTAAGCTACATCTTGTATGCATATAACAAAAGGTATTATACTCACAAGCTAATGATCCCATGTAACCAGCTACAGTCCGGCTGAATATTTGAGTAGCACATTTCACTTTCATTTTGGAAATTTTATGTGGGATCACATGTCTGTCTGTTAATTTAGGCATAAGCCTAATGCCATCAAATATACCATCTTTATTATATAACTCCACAATGTGATCCCACTTTGCAGTGACATTTCTCCCATTTAAATGTGCTTTCAAATCTGCCTGTAGTAAGTTATTGCGAATTCCTTTTATAAGGTGAGGGGGATCATATAAGGGCACTACTTTGTTGCCATCAATTTCAAAAATATTGTATTTTAATTCTTGGCTTTTACTTAGATACCTCATTTTTGTGTCATTTATTAGCCAGTTTATGGCACTGACGTTTGTTGCTCCTTGGTCACAAACTGTTGCTAGTACTTCTAGACCTATGGACTTAAGTTGTCTTATAATTGCTTTTAACTGAGACACTATTTCCATGGATGATGTAGTTGAGGCACAAAATGTATATGCCACAGGCTGTTTAAAATTTTTAAAGATCCCCCTAATCATAAAAACTAATGCATGATCAGCTATCTTTCTCTTCCTGTTTTCCCCATCATCAACAAATCCAGTTATACAGTCTCTTCTCTTGCTGTAGTCGAAATGTGGCGAAAGTGCTACTTCGTCAAAAAGTAGGATGCACAACTTGTCAGTTTTCTTCATTTTATCTACCTTGCTCTTCAACTGTAAAAATAAATCTTCATTCAGCCCTGGCTTGAGTGCTGCTTTCGTAATCATACGACTCAGTGTTAAGGGTGAAGGCAAAACAAAAAATCTTCTGAGCCAGCGATACGCTCTTGGACCCTGTTTATAAAGTGCCAAGGCCATAACTTTTTCGTTTTTTGTGAATCGCCTCCCCAATTTCTTTTTCCCAATTTCTCTGAATTGAAGAGATGTAAATATTGTTGCCGTAGGCGTAAAGTCCTTTATAGCCTTTTGGAATGTTGTGTTTTCAGACAATTTTAATGCCTTTTTAAATTTTTCTGCCATAGTGGCTTTAGACTTTTGTAGATTTCTTATTTTCTTGTTTAATGTGACCACCTCAGGATTATATAAAGTAGTTCTCCTCAAACCTGAAAAAAAATTGTGAACACTAAGTGACTTTCTTGAATAGGATTTATCACATACATGTCAAAGGCCAATGCTTTCTGTTTTCGCCAGCAATGAGACCTAGGTTAGGTTAGAGGACAATACGAGGAATCAATAGTAAAAAGAACCAAGTCTTTAAAATGTATCCAAATGAAGATGTTGTATATTTAGTCTATGGCACATTAGTTTTAAGAATAAAAAATGTATTGTCTATGGTCTTCCTTGATCACCTAAGCTACGATGTAACGGACGCCATCGTGTAAAGCTCTCAATAAATTATAATCCGAATTCATCTCAAGAAGTTGTCTTATTACAAGAACCCAGCCAGCCCCAAGCACAACATGGTGTCAGAATTGGTCTCAAAAGGTGAGAAATTTGTAATTATTCAAAATGTCTGACAAAATCTTCATTGCGAACATAAGGCCGCTAAAGATAGAAAATGGCGACAATGCTGCCGAGAAATGGAGGCAATGGAAGCAACGTTTCGAAATATTCATGGATGCTAACGAAATCAGCAAATGTCCAATTGCTAAACAGACAGCAATTTTACTGAACACGATTGGTGATGACGCGCTTGAAATATTCAATAGTTTCAACATCGACAGGACACAAACGAGCGTAGAAATTATTTTGAAAAAATTTGATGACAAATTCAGTCCGCACACCAACTTAACAGTTGAAAGATATAATTTCTTCACGAGACTACAGAAGCAAGACGAAACTTTGGAAGAATACCTCACAGTTCTCACTAACCTATCGACCGCATGTGAATTTGCAGCACTAAAAGATTCTCTTATAAAGGATATGCTCGTCATTGGTATACAAAATACACATATAAAGGAAAGACTTCTTCAAGAAGAAAATTTGACAATTGAAAATGCCATGAAAATTGCAAAAAGTCTCGAACTGTCTCAAGAAAGGTCAACAAAACTCATGTGCAAAACTGAAAACAAAGAAACAGTGCAAGCAATCAAGTCAAGTAACAGAAGCCGTTCACAGACCAGGTACAACAAAAATAATCATCACTACAGGAATAGATCATCATCGTCAAGCAGAAATAACTTCAAACAAAGACTAAAAACACCAGACAACAATGTATGCAGGAGGTGTGGTCAAGTACACAGATACAAATGTCCAGCAGAAGGCAAGACTTGCAACAATTGTAAGAAGAAAAACCACTTTGCAAAATTTTGTTTCTTCAAAAATTCAGGAAACAATAATAATTCTGGTAATAATAATCATAGAGTAAGTACAATTCAGTCATTATCACATCCACAAGAAAATCAATTTGTCATACGTTCCATTAATAAAAATTTTAACAGTACAGGAGACTGGCAAATTAATGTTTATTTTCAAAATTTCAAAGTCAAATGTCAAATAGATACAGGAGCTGACACAAATGTCATATCAAAGCATACTCTTGAAAGAATTAGGTCTAATACTCAGGAAAATATTAAGGTAATAAGAACAAATAATAAAATATATACTTTTTCAGGAGAAGTAGTGCCAAATTTAGGTACTTGCATCTTAAATTGCTCATTTGAAAATGGAGTTTCAGCAAGATTATACTTTACTGTGGTAGATTGTGAATGCATACCAATAATTGGGTGGAAAACATGTGAAAAACTTGGTATTGTAAAAAGAATATTCAAGATTGAAGACAGACATAGCAACAGGTCAGTACAAAATATTGTGTCAAAGTACGCTAGTACATTTGAAGGTTTAGGTTGTTTACCTTACAAGGCTCATTTAGACATTGATCTCAGTGTTAAACCAAAAGTTTGTCCGGTACGTAAAATTCCCTATTCTTTAGAAAATCGCCTGAAGGATGAACTAAAGAGTATGGAACAACAAAAAGTCATTGAAAAGGTTGAAAAGCCAACAAAATGGGTAAATTCTATAGTCCTAGTAGAAAAACCTAATGGTAAGTTGAGGATTTGCCTGGATCCGAGAAACTTAAATGAAGCTATAAAGAGACCCTACTATCCATATCCTACATTTGATGACCTTAGATCTAAAGTAGCCGGAGCTTCTATTTTTTCAAAACTGGATGCTAGTTCAGGATATTGGACTATTTGTTTAGATTCAGAAAGTAGTGACTTATGCACTTTTAATACACCCTACGGTAGATATAAATTCCTTAGATTACCGTATGGCATTAATTCCAGTGGAGAAATATTCCACAGAACCATGAATCAATTGTTTGGAGACTTACCAGGAATAATAATATTTGTCGATGACATTCTTGTCTATGGGTCGAATGAAAAAGAGCACAACGAAAGGCTTGAATTACTGTTCAAACGTGCATCTGAAGTAAATTTAAAATTTAATAAGTCTAAATGTCAATTTGGTATGGAGGAAATACGCTATGTTGGTCATATTTTTAACAAAAATGGAGTGTCACCCGACCAATCTAAAGTCGAAGCAATTTCTAATATGTCTAGTCCAACAAATGTTAAAGAACTCCAAAGATTTCTAGGAATGATTAATTATTTAGGTTCCTACATTCATAACTTAGCTGAAGAAACCACTATTTTGAGAGACTTGCTAAAAAAGCAAAATACTTGGCAATGGTTAGATCAACATGAACAACAATTTAAAAAATTAAAATCATTAATATGTCAGTCACCCATTCTTGTTCATTATGACATCAAGAAACCTATTAGATTGTCTGTTGATTCATCAAAAAATGCAGTAGGCGCTGTAATATTACATGGTAAAAATCCTATAGCATATGCCTCAAAATCACTAAATAAAAGTCAAATAAACTATGCACAAATAGAAAAAGAGCTTTATGCCATTGTATTTGGTTGCAATAAGTTTCACCAATACATATACGGTAAACCTGTTCAAGTCGAAACAGATCATAAACCTTTGGTCACTTTATTCAAAAAACCTTTGTCAGAAGTCCCTACAAGATTACAACGTATGATGATAGCCTTACAAGCTTATCACTTAATTGTTTCTTATACTAAAGGAACAGAAATGTACATTTCGGATACTTTGTCACGTGCTCCCATCAAGGACACTAACCAAAATCAAGAATTAGTTAGCCTAGACGATTTAGACAACGAAGTCGAAATTCATATTAACTTATTAACTTCTAACTTAGCTATCACAAAAGAAAAACTGGATAAGATTTTACATCACACAAATCATGATTTAATATCACAAAAACTTAAAGAATATTATAAAATAGGATGGCCTAAATGCAAAGAACATTGTGACAATTTAGTATCACCTTATTGGAATATTAAGGAAGAAATTCATATGATTAATAATTTACTTTTCAAAAACAACTCTGTCATAATACCTAAGTCTATGAGGTCTGAAATTTTGAATATCCTTCATGAAGGTCATTTAGGTATAGAAAAAACAAAAAGTTTAGCTAGAGGAGTAGTTTATTGGCCTAACATCAACCAGGACATAGAAAATAAAGTAAGACAATGTGAAACTTGCAGTATTTATTCTTCAAATAAAACTAAAGAGTCAATGTTATCTCATGAACAACCACTATTTCCTTGGCAAAAACTAGCCACTGATTTGTTTGAATATAAAGGCAAAAAATATTTACTTGTTGTAGATTTTTATTCCAATTACATAGAAATAGCAAATTTAAACAAAGACAGTAGAACTTTGAATGTCATAACACACTTAAAATCTATTTTTGCTAGACATGGTATCCCATTACAACTTCTAAGTGATGGAGGTCCCCCTTACAACTCGTTGGAATTTAAAAAATTTCTTCTTGATTGGAATGTTGAACATATTGTGTCAAGTCCACATTTATCTAGGTCAAACGGACTCGCTGAAGTTTCTGTAAAAATTGTGAAAAACATATTAAGAAAATGTGATGAATCAGGGTCTGATCCCTTCATAGGATTACTTCATTATAGAAATAGTCCTAGAGGAAATATTGCTTCACCTGCTCAGTTACTAATGTCAAGAAATTTAAGAACTAAATTACCTAATATAGTAAGTAATTTAAGACCTAAAATTGTAAAATTTTCAGAACACAAAGTAAAGAAACATAGTAATTTAAATAAAACAAAATTATATTATAACAAAAATTGTAAAACATATCCAGCATTTTATAATAACCAACAAATTTACTTTAAGAAAAATCCAAAAGATATCATATGGACTAAAGGTACTATTGTTTCAAAGACAGACTTTCCTAGATCATTTATTGTTAAAGATTGTTATGGTACAAATTACAGAAGAAATAGTCAACATATTCGGATAGATTATAAATCAGGCAATAATAAGTCAAATAATAAAAAAGTCAAATTCAAGGACACTAGACAGACTATGAATCAAAATAAGTTTCCAATTCCAAATAAAACAGACAAGTTGAAGTCAGAAACATTTCTTCAAAAGTCCAAAATAAAAGAAAAAGAGGATGATAATTGTATATTTATTTTCACTCATTCAGAGTCAAATCCTTTGTCAAAGTCTATTACCAAAGAAAATAATGATTCTGATTCCTTTTTGTCAGTAGAGTCAGATCATTCGTCTCAGTCAGTTACGGAGGCAAGATCTCCAGTATTTGTAAATGTCGAAGAAATAGCATCACCTGATAGTCTACATGAATATAATGAATATGATGACCAGGTTTTATTGGATACAAATGAATCATCATATAATTCTCAAAGTCCTATTACTAGTCCTATGCTTGAAAACTTACCTCATACCTCTGTTAATTTAGAAAAGAAAGATTGTAAACAAGTTAAAAAAGAAATGTCGCAAGCTGAGTATAGCTCGAGAGGTAGATTGATAAAAAAGAGACAGAAATTAGATTTATAAATTTGAAATTGTGTATTAATATTGTATAATGTTAAAATATATTGTATTATTATAATTTAATTTATCTTAGCTTTATTCATCAGTTTAAGGTTATTGATAAGTGTCAAATTGTCAATGTCATAATTTTATAAATGTCAATGTCATAATAATTTTATAAATGTCACATCAAACCTTTTAAAAGAAAAAAGGGCATGTTGTATATTTAGTCTATGGCACATTAGTTTTAAGAATAAAAAATGTATTGTCTATGGTCTTCCTTGATCACCTAAGCTACGATGTAACGGACGCCATCGTGTAAAGCTCTCAATAAATTATAATCCGAATTCATCTCAAGAAGTTGTCTTATTACAAGAACCCAGCCAGCCCCAAGCACAACAGAAGATACCTTCAGAAGCATTTTAGTACTTTTTTGTGAGGCGTTTACCTGTTTTTCCTATTATAATTTAAGACAACTTGAGGACACACAACAAGTTGTCTTTATGCAGAAGCGAGGGATGCAAAATAACTCATTAGAAAAACCGTGTGACTATTTAGTTTCTCAATACTTAAATGTACTATTTAAGTATTAAGAAACTAAATAGTCTCTAACTTCGTTCGGATATGGTTTGTAGACACAATTCTTTTTGTTTTTGGTTTCATAAACTTCTTTAAGATATGGCCTAAGTTTCAATACTGGTGAAAAGAAAAAAAAAACATGCCGGCTATATTTGGCAAAAGTTTCATTTAATCCAAGAAAATAAATTTGGCATTGATGATGAATAATTGACTGGCCTATTGGTCTAGCAGTTAGTGACCCTGACGGGTATGCTGAAAGCTGGGAAAGATGGGTTTGATTCCCATGCAGGACAAATGTTTGTGTGATGAGCACAATCATCTGTATTGTGTCTGGGTGTAATTTATATATAATACATATGTATTCAGAAATAAGTAATATGTTTATCAGTTGTCTAGTACCCATAACACAAGCTCTGCTTAGCTTATGACATTGTGTGATAGTTTTAGAATATTATTATTATATTACTGGCAATCTTAACTAATTATATAATTATTATAATAATATATTTCTTAGGTATTGTATAGAATACCCGTTTATATAGATTGCCGGTAACATATTCAATGACAAATTTATTTTTTATAGCCTGTGCCAACATAAACATAGAATTAAATCTATTTTGTATGTTTAGATATTTTAGGAGCTGCGCAAAAGTGATTTTTTGTTTCCAGTTTGTGCAACCGCTCACTTTTTGTTTGTCTATTATGTGAAGTTAAAACAAAATAAAAATAGCCTTTATTCACTGACTTTTACATATTTTTTACAATTTATCTTTAAAAAAAATTATGTGAAGTTACTTGTTGCTAAATAAAAAGTGTTTGGTTGCAGAAACAAGACACATTTTCACCTTGCCTTATTGAACAGTGAATTGCATATCAGATTGGACTTGTTTTATCAGCCCCATAGTGTTACTCAATTCTTGCATAATAATGTACTTACGTTTTGGCAAAGCCACGAGTTTGGGTGATGTTAGAGCATGTTGATGAGACAATCTAGATGTCAACGGTAAATGGATGTTGTCAGTTGACGTCGACGGTAGAGCGGTTGATGCAATTGATGCCAAAGGTTGAGCAGTTGATGCGTGTGACGTTGATGCAATTGATGTTGACTGTTGAGCCATTGATATGGTCAGTTGAGGTTGAGAGTATTCCTGGATGGATATTTCTTGCAAAGGAGTTCTTGTAATATTACTTCTAAAACCTGTAACATATAAAGATCACTTTAGTTCCTAAATACAACTACAACATGCTACTATCATGCCTGTATACTGCAGAGACCGCAGTATACAGGCATGATACATGACCGCAGTATAAAATAATTTCAACCAGTAGCCAAACACTTAAAATCAAACCAAACAAAATAACCCTATAATACTCATGCTCAATCTGGGAATCTCACACTCAGGCACTCTTAGGCCTGATGAGGCAGTTTATTATTATTGTGTAGAAAGAAGAGTATTTGAGATTAAAAAGAAAAACATATTATTACCTCGTAGATTTAATGTAGGTACTGCATTTGGGCTGAGTCTTTTACTCCAGGTGCAATCCTTTTCATCAAAGTGTGCATGGCATACTCGATAATAGTCAAATACTGTTTGATCTTTTATTAAAAAAAGATCACCACCAATGGCATTAACCCATAATTTAAATCTGTTTGGTTCCTTGTTTGGGTTAGGAAATAAGTGCAGGATAACATTATCTGCCCCTGTAAAGTGAAAAGAATTGTCAGTTATTACACTTCTCATCAAAAAAATCGAAACACTTTCGTTTTTATTGTTTTTGTCCTAATTTTTTACAAAAGAGAATTAATTCCATGAAAAAAAAACATTACTGTGTAGCTGGCAGTTTGGTCATTACAGTAAGAAGAAAAAAATCAAAATTCGAAATAATTTCATTTGTTTATCCTATAAATGAAATTAATCACTGTTTTGAGACAAATGTGTATTTAGGGTTGGAGTACGTTTCTCGTTTAAAAACTAAAAATTAGCGATTGTCTTTAAACTTTCTGTTTCTTATTTCATTTACTGTGACTTTGGGACGTCTGAAAAAACTTTTTTTTCTAAAACATATGGATACTTCGCCCGCAGAAGCCGCCCAAGTGGTGGCATTGCTGGATTCTGGACTTAGTCAGCGTGTTGTGGCTGCAAGATTGCATCTAAGCTTATCATCTGTTCATAGAGTCTACAAACGCTATCGGGAGACTGGTTCGTTCACGCGCCGTTCAGGATCTGGCAGGAATCGGGTCACTTCTGAGCGAGATGATCGATTTATTGTAACAACTTCTTTACGAAATCGACGCCTTAACGCTTTTCAACTGCAGCAGCAGCTTCGCGTTGTACGAAGAGTAGCTGTAAGTGACTCTACAATAAGAAGAAGGTTGAAGGAACGCGGATTGGCACCGCATAAGCCAGCGAATGGGCCGAAATTAACTGCAGACCATCGAAGAGCGCGCCTTAACTTTGCACGCGAGCACCTAACTTGGTCATACCTTCAGTGGAGCAAAGTACTGTTTTCTGATGAGTGTAAAATTATGCTGTATGGTAACGACGGAAGGAACAAGGTCTACAGAAGAGATGGAGAACGCTTTGCACAATGCTGCATTGAAGAAAAGGTCAGCTATGGTGGCGGTTCGTGGACGGTTTGGGGAGGAATCAGCGCCGACGGTAAGACAGAACTTGCCTTTGTGTCTGGGCCACGGCTGCCTGCACTAAACTCTCATCGGTACATCGAACAGTGTCTTGAACCTCATGTGATGCCCTATGCACATTTTATTGGCAACGACTTCATATTCATGCACGACAATGCTAGAGCTCACACCGCGGGCGTCGTACGAGATTATCTTACCGAAGTCGGTATCTCCATTATGGTATGGCCAGCAAGAAGCCCGGACATGAATCCCATTGAACATCTATGGGATGAATTAAAGAGACGAATTCGAGCAAGAGATCCAGCCCCAGAAACACTTAGCCAGCTGCAAAATGCAATCCAAGAGGAATGGGATAATATACCACAACATGTGATCGTGACTCTCATCCGATCGATGAAGAACCGTATGGAAGCAGTAATAAGAGCTCGCGGAGGGAATACAAGTTATTAAATAAACGTTTCTTACATTTTTTTTTCATTTACGCGTGTTGTTTTACCCATTTCCTTCATATTCCATACAGGGTAAAAATTACTCATTATACAAAATACGAAACCTATGAAGACTTAATTTGAATTTAGAACATTAACATTAGGATTTAAAAACCTCATACTACTCACTATTAAATGACATTTTACATTTATTCCTAAATATACACATTTTTCTGATAATCCTTATCAAATCATAAACTGCGAGGTGTTTCGATTTTTTTGATGAGAAGTGTATAATAGCCACACTACAGAATAATAATAATTAAAGGTATGTGATGCAGGTCAAATATCAAGGTTGGGCTAACTGTACTATACAGAACTGTGAGTTGGAACCTAATAATTGTTTTGTTGAAAAGGTTTACTCCTAAGAAACAAAGAGTCTATGCAACGTCTCAATATTAGGAAAAGTATAGTTTTGTACATAGAGAACTAAAATTAACTGCCTTTCGAATACCGTACTTAGATACACATTAAAAAGAGAATAGGTGTACGGACACCGGTGTCACAAAAAACTATTTTGTGCCGGTGTCTTCTTGGGTATTTAGAGCTTAATTTAAGTGTTATAAAGAGAGAGTTGTAAATTTACTTACGGGTATTGCTGCAGACACAACATCTTTTCATAGGCATGGTCGACAAAATCCAATTCACAAAGCACAACAACAAAGTCCTAATTCTCAGCCACAGGTCAGTCGATAATAGCGGGAATATCGGAATCCAAGTAAACGCCAGGTCAGTCGGGGATAGAAAAAACACGATAAGCACATCCATTCACCTCAGAAGAAAATAAACGGACTGAGAGATTTGAAAAGCAGTCAATGTCAAACATAACGTTCCATTCCTGAACGAATGATATTTATTAAAGTAAAAAAATGTTTTTTTCTACTCAATCAAATGGTAGTCGATTAGTAGTAATCAATTATTTTTGTTATTTTGAGTAAATAAAATGTAAAATTATTATTTTTTATTTGCTATTTAAAAAGTTTTATGTATGCTAAAGAAAATATAAATAACGATGTCTACGTGAAATGAAAAATATTCGTTTGACAACGAGGTTTTATTGTTGCTAGAGCAAAAAAAAATTAGTAATACCAGTATAATAAAATATTTTTTTAAAAATTGTAAATAGCACCATCTAGTAATAACGGCAACAAACTTTTTGACGATTCTATCAGGTTGTTTGAAGTTATGAGACCATGAATGTGATTTGACTGTCAGTCATTGACATTGACATAATGTGAAAAGTAAAGTCACAAGTGCTCGTGAACCGACAAACTGATAAAGACTTGGCTTAAAGGTCTAGTTACCAGGCCATAAAATTCCAAAAAAAAAAAAAAAATTGTCTATTGGCTATTTGACGTCAAAGGAAAAATGTCTGCCATCGCTTGCGCACCATTATTTAAATCTTGTTCTTGTGTTTATTTGTAATAAATAAAACAGTTGCATTTAATTCTACATACAATATTGTTAATGTGAGTCGAGCTTGCTCCTCTGTGTCTGTGTTTTGGTGAAATTAAGTGCGTATTTGTGAGATATAGACCCGGTGTTGAGACGTTTGTTTTTGTGCCTTATTCCCGATGAGTTCGTAGGAAGAAAACACTAGAATCTGTGCTATGTGTGGAACTTCACCTTAACCTAAAGATCCCAGCATCACTTTACATCGGTTTCCGAACCTTAGTACAATAAGTCATTGTAGCATAAATGAATAAAGAAGTCAAATGAAATCGTTTGTTTTACTAAACTGCTCCCTACTTATTATCTTTCAGCATTTTATGCACAAGTACATTGTGTTTCTCGATAGTAATTTGAAAGAAACTATCGAGAAGCGCAATGTACTTGTGCATAAAATGCAATACAAAGAACCTGTAAAGTACTTGTAGTATTTGAAATTCCCGCCCGATTCTACTGCCATGTTTTCGTGGGCTAAACATAGATGGCGTTGGTCGGTAAGGTTTCCTCACAAAATTAGTACGGAGTCGTCATTCTTCCCCTTTAGGGGTATATATGTTCTGTGATGCATAGACCTATGCACCATGCCATCCGATCCCGTTCGAGACCGTTGAATGATACGATTCTTTGACTAATATGTAGTTATCTGTGGATACGATTGATAAATAATCGAAATCAGGAGTAATAGTGTTCTGTGATCGAAATTCTTTGGGCAATTTCGGGATCCCGCAATGTCATTTGCAAAATACTCATAGCAATATTCATAGTTATGTTTTAAATCAAAACAATTTACATGTCTAAACACGTTCCTATTCCTTGATGTAATTCGGGCTATTCTAACCTTTAACTCGTCATATTTAGGTTACACAACTATTGAAGGAAATGATTCACAAGTGGTGGCACCGGTTTGTCCGTAAAAGGACCAAACCAATTCCTGAAGACACAGCAGTTCTTTGGAAACAACGGCTCAGTATAGCATATGGCTTGTTAGCTTGGAATGCTTTTGGTTTTGTGGTTTACAATGTTTACAAGGGCAAGGCGGACTGGGCTCATTATTATGGTATAAAATCAGATGAGGAGCACTCTATTCCACCAGGTAATTGCAGAAAATACGAATGTATCTAGCTTTTGCGAAAAATATAATATTCCAAAGAAAATTTAATTTGTATTGTGTGGTCAATGATTGTGATTGTGGGATTTCATGAGTAAATGCCTTATAGGCAACCCTTTGCTTAGGAAACGTAGCTTATTCATACATCATTATTTATAGGGTGGTCCAGGCCTAATGGATATAATAATTTTTTTTTCTAGCTCTATAACCTCTTTCAAAATCCTATGCAGACTGTTACAGATTACAAGAATTTCGACTGTTATTAAATAATGTGCCTTAGGTAAAATTAAATAGATGATTCATCTTTTGTGTATTTCAGGTGAAGCATGGGCGCAAACATTAGGTATTAAAAATGCAAAAGTTTACAGAATAGCTGGTTTAAAGAAAGTTGATGAGTATGATATTGTTGATGGCCAAGGAGTACGAACCGATCAAGCAGTTAATAGTCACAATAGTGAAGATTTAAATGAATAAGTAGGATTACATTAAGTAGGTAGCATTTGAAATATTTATGTAGATAAATAAAAAGATATAAAAAATAAAATATTATATTATTTAAATAAGGCACCAATTAATTAGATAAAAGCAATTTCATTTTAAACATTCTTCCTTCAACAGTCGTAACAAATTTTAAATCTTATCCTAGTTAAATAGTAACAAGTATATTTAGCATAAACTTACTTTTACTCTAGTTATATAACTGTTTAGGATAATTATTGTTTCATAAGATCACAGTACATCAAGGCGAGCTTATACAACATTAACAATTGGAGTGGGCATGGTATGTTATAGCGTGTCGCCTCCTTTCAATTTCTTGCAAGAGGGCAGATCTGTAATAAAAAAGAGCATTTAAAATGTGAATCTGGTGGACTTAGTGCAACGCTTCGTAAATTAGACAGGGACTAACCTAACAGAAACTACAGTCATGATAGAAGTTACTCTCTATTTCAAGTGATTAATTTGGGCACCCAATTATCCACAATACTTTTTGAATTATCACTGATTCATTTATACCAATAACTTTGAATGGTACAAATTATAACTCTTGCTGAAAAACTGCCCATGCAATTTTGCAGTTGCTGTACAGACATTAGGTACTGCAGATTTAGAATAAGAAATTAAATTGCTAGTATTGAATATTGTGTCATAATTATTATAACAGTTCTATGAAACTTCCAAGCCATTCTTTATCCATTCTTTAGATATAATTTGTACATTTAATTAATTTCCTACCTATATCGCTCATACTTCATAACGATAAGCTGTAACTCTTGTTTGTAAAGCCGCGTCAGCATATCGGAATAGCAGTCCAGCTCACTCAGCCTGAACATGTTCCAACGTAATTTATGGTCAAGTTCTTGATCAGCTGTAAAACAAAAATAGGATTAACATTTAGTTAACTGCCACAATGAGAATTGAGAGAAGTTCATAACCTACTTTTTTGTTGCTTATTGTAATGTTTAAGTTTCTTACATATTGTTGCCCCACTTTAGGAATTTCTCCTGTGTCGTGGTGGGTACGTTAATAAATATAGAAACTAACAACAAACACTCAGTACCCATACCATGAGTTGTCATTACAATACTCGATCATCGATATCGACCGCGTTTGGCGCTCTCGTTGGCCCGCTCTAAGGTTGTATTATCTCTCAATATCGTAATGACAACTCATGGTATGGGTACAGATACAGACCCAAAACTATTAGAGCGGTTACGCACTACATCCGTGAAAATAAGAAGGGTTTGACGCAGATTGTGCACTTCGCAAATTGTGCACTTGACGCAAAATGTGCACTTCGCAAATTGTGCACTTCTCAAAATAGTAATTCGCAAAATGAGCACTTCGCAAATTGTGCACTTCTCAAATGGAGCACTCCTCAAAATGATTCTGATAATTATCATAATGGTTCAAAAATAACTAAAACCCGACTACGAAAAAAACGCGCACTGAAAAGTATAAAACAAGAACAATATTCATTTGATCGATATTGTGCTAGCCGTGGTGGTCGTGTGCCACCTACCTATTGAAGATTGTGTGAAACAACCGCAGGTGCAAAATATATTTTTTTTGGTTACGTTACGACTTTCCATCCCCTAGAGGACGCCATCATAGTATAAAGAGGGGAAGTAGGTTATCTCCGGCCCAATCCGCGATATAATTGCCTACTGTCTTAGGGTTGTCACTCTTATCTAAATTTTAATTCAGTACCTTTAAATTGGCAAGGGTCAGGAAGTTGTACTTTTTACTTTTATTGTCTGAGTACAGGGTCTGTCAGGCAGGCCTCACTTATGAACTGGTGACAGTAGACATGAGTTTAAAGCCCGGCCCTTGCCAAAGATAACACATCTCTTATTAGGTAGTTAATAAAGTTCAACAATGGTTTTCCTATCAAATATAGAAATGTATTCATGATACAGAGCAGCATTATTTATATAAAGAAAAAGGGCGGCGGCGGTGGCGCGGCGGGGCAGTGTGGGCGCGACTGTCGGCGCTTCGTTCGCATCCACACAGCGGCAACGTCACTGTCCCGACTCTTCATTTCGCCGCTAGACGGCACAGGCGGTAACATAGACTAGAGCCTGTGTTTAAATTATTAACATAATAATATAATAAGTCAATTACTAACTTATTTTTCGTTACGATTTTATAACTATAACTAGTTAGGTACTCGGTTAATACACCTACAATACTGAGAAATCGGCAAAACTAAACGTAAACAAAGCAATAGCGGCAAATCAGTTGACAGATCAAAAGTACCTAAAACATTCTACCTACCTACTTCCCCTGTGTGATAGAAAACTAATTCAAGAAAAAAGATGTAAGTAGGTATATCATCATTAAAAAAATAATGCTAGAATAAGTGAGAAGCTTTCCTTTCCCGTTCAATAGGTAATCTGAACAGAGACAATTCTGGAATTGATGAATTATTAATACACCCAAACACACAGCAATACTTTTTCTTGCGATTATAAGACATTTTTGATTCATTTAGCGGTGCCGAAAGGCCGCGACGCGCGAACCTCGTGCAGTGTAGCCCCGACTGGCGCTACTTGAAACCGCTCGAGATTTTAGTAAGTGTGCGTGCGGCGACGCACAGATACGATGGCGCACACATACAAGCCGCGCGCGGTGCGTTTGTATGAAGATAACCTACTTCCCGTGTTTATACTTTGACGCCATGTATTTGGTGACACGTCACCTACTCTATAACCCTCCTTTTGGCTTTGCCGTAGTCGGGTAAAAATAAAAACTGCTTAATTACATTTTTTTTATTATTTTGCACGAGAACGTGATTATTTTCACACGAAACTACTGTTATAGTGCTAAAATCGAGCAAAATAATAAAAAAAATATTGTAAGTAATCGGTTTTTACTTTGAACCATTATAATAATTAATTATAAATAACGAGCAATGGAAAGAGCTATGCTCGGAGTTTCTTTGCGGGATAAAATCCGGAACATGGATATTCGGCGAAGAACCAGAGTCACCGACATAGCTCATAAAATTTGCAAGTTGAAGTGGCAATGGGCAGGCCACATCGCTCGTAGAACTGACAACCGATGGGGAAGAAAAGTTCTCGAGTGGCGACCACGGACCGGAAGGCGCAGCGTAGGCAGGCCTCCCACTAGGTGGACCGACGACATCGTGAGGGTCGCGGGCAACGGATGGATGCAAGTGGCGAATTGTCGTTCGGCGTGGCGGTCTAAGGGGGAGGCCTATGTTCAGCAGTGGACGTCTTCCGGCTGATGATGATGATGATTATAATAATATTCACATTCATTTTGAGGAGTGCTCAATTTGAGAAGTGCACAATTTGCGAAGCGCACATTTTGCGAATTACTATTTTGAGAAGTGCACAATTTGCGAAGTGCACATTTTGCGTCAAGTGCACAATTTGCGAAGTGCACAATCTGCGTCAAACCCAATAAGAGTACCTATAAAAAAAAAAACCGGCCAAGTGCGTGTCGGGCCACGCACAGTGTAGGGTTCCGTAGTTGCCCATCAAAAAACTAATTAAACTGATTCGCTGAATTTAATTTTAAAAAGAAGAATTTTCAAAATCGGTCCAGGAGTCTTTGAGAAATCAGGAAAAATACATAAGAAAAAAGATTACGACGAATTTAGAACCTCCTCCTTTTTTTGAAGTTAGTTAAAAATAGTTGACGATAAAAACCTACCTATCCCCAAAAAACATACCGTAAAAACATACCTATTAAAGCTGTAAAATAAAGTTGACAAACTTACATTTGCAGTTGAAGAACATGTTCTCCGATACATTTTGTTTAAGAAAACATATTATTCAAGTACATTTTATAAGTTGGTCGACTATTACTCGTAAAGTTGTAAAGCCTACTTAGTCATGATAATTTTCTTTTAAACTTCGTTATATATGCTACTATTGTGAATTTTTTCACACCCCCAAACATAACCGTTTAGCTGGTAGAGGGGGGGGACACTCGAATCGAACAAAATTTAGCACTTTAAAGCTTAATATTTCACAAACGAATTTTTTTATCAAAAAACTGTTAATGGAAACTATCATTATTTTTTAAAGGCCTATTTAATGATACCCCACACTAAGGGGTACGCGAGAAAAAAAAAATCCTCACTTTACGTGTAAGTACTGGAGGTACCCTTAAAAAAAATATTTTACGAGATTTTATTTTACCACTTTTTTGGCACAACAAATCCGTATATTTACACCAAATTACAGCTCTCTAGTACTGTGCGTCTCTGAGCTAAACTGCGGACAGACGGACGGACGGACGGACGGACGGACGGACGGACGGACATGGCGAAACTATAAGGGTTCCTTGTTGACTACGGAACCCTAAAAAACTCGGACCAACATTGTGTTTCGCACTGTACTCGTATTTTATCCGGTTTCGTGAAAATACAGATTTGATGGATATTGTTGTCGCTGTAATTAAATCTCTGATAGATAACAAAATATAAATAGTTTTATGGTTACTTCGGAACATTATTTTTCACGGATTCGGATCGGATTTAGTGCGGAATCGCTCTTACTTGTAGGTCGTACAAATATTTGTTTCGTGCAAGGGTCGAACACGCGACATGCTGTGCAGCAGTCGATCCCTGAGCCTATGTTGTGCTGCGCTAGCCGAGTCGTCATGAACTTTCAAAGGTTATAAAGTTTTTATCCAACAAAATAAAACTTTACTAATAGTGACCTACCGAAATTTCGGTTTCGGTTACGGCCAAAAAGGTATCCCTTTTCGTCACCTAAAACTGTTTGTCCGAAAATCACTATCCATAACACGTTTGCTATAAAATTCAGTAACCATAATGATCAAAAGTTCTAAATATTGTTTTACATAATTATCTTCACTTCTAACGCTGTTCTGGCATAATATCGAGTATCATAATAATTGAATCTCCTAATTTTGTATGAAATAAAGTCATATGTCCTAATCATTGTATTACATAATGTGTATTATTCCGAATGTTCAATTGGGTATAGTAAAACTGATATTTCATTAAATTGTTTAGAAACCGAAGATCTTGGGATCCAAGAGCGAGCGAAGCGAGCTCGGGACTTGTGGGCACCCCGACACGGACAGGTTAGGTTCCCTTCGTGTTAGGTTACTTTAAACCTTGCACGCAGAAATAGGAGCCCCGCGAAGAGGGACTCCGTCGATATTCCTTATTGGGTGGTAATCAGTAACAAAACAAACTTTAGGACTTATGTATTTTATGGCAATCGGTTTTATGTATTTTTAACCGACTGCAAAAAAAAAAGTAGGTTCTCAGTTCGACCTGTATGTATGTATGTTTGTCCGCGATTATCTCGCGTTTGGCTCAACGGATTTTGATGGAGTTTTCAGGAAAGTGTTCATTACATTCTGGAGAAGGTTTTAGTATATAACACTAATAGATATCCCGTGACGTTGCCCGTGTGGATCCGTTTTGCTTACTTGGATCGTAGATTTTTAGGGACGATTGCATGTTTGTCCGCAATTATCTCGCGTTTGGCTGAACCGATTTTGATGCAGTTTTCAGAAAAGTGTTTGTTATATTCTGGGGAAGGTTTTAGTATATAACAATCATGGATATCTCATGAAGTTGCTCACATAGATCCGTTTTGCTTAATAGGATTGTAGATTTTCAAAGACGCCGATTTTATGAAGAATTTTGTTGATTATCTCAACTAAAAAGGGAAAAATAAAAAACTTTTTGAAAAAAAGGGAACCGACTTCAAAACCAAACACGAAAAAACTATAAAATAACTTTTCTTTCGGAAGTCGGTGGCCATAATTATGTCAATGAAATAAAAAAAACAAAGCCACCGACTTCTGAAAGAAAAGTTATTTTATAGTTTTTTCGTGTTTGGTTTTGAAGTCGGTTCCCTTTTTTTCAAAAAGTTTTTTGTGTAGGTATTATTAATTGTTATATTTACGACAAACGAATTTAGGACATACAGTATTTAGGAATTTCAATGTCATGGCATTTGATGTTGATGTGATCTATCGATTTATCAATGTTTCATTCATGTACGCCGTTTTGAAAAAAAAAAAAAAAAAATGGCGGATAAGGAACTGGTACAAAAGGCACAAAGCCCTTTGCCGGATTTCATTACTTCCCAGTATTTGATCCTTATTAGTGGTCGTAACACTATCGAATGGTGTAATAGGTAATACAAAGTGATTTTTTTTCAAAATCAGCGGTTGCGATTCCTGGCCAGGATTATTGATATTATTTTATGTTGTCTGGTGATGATGGACATAATTATAACAGGTAGATACTTTTTCACTTGTCTCAGTCAAATCTTTCTAACTCATGATGTGTAAATAATAGTTAAAATGCACATAATAATGTTACCTTTGGAGTAAACAATGAGCCAGTGAGGAATCTCTTCAAGTAAATAAGGCGGCACCAGAGTAGGAACATACGGACTGACTAAATAGCAGCCACCAACTAAACAAGGATGTGCATATGTTGTCTGATGAGTTATTTCACTGTAACAAAAAAAAACGAAAATAGTATTAGTTGCTGGGCTCGGACAAGTCTCACAAATATCTTGGTAAGGTAGCGGAGTCCTTTAAGGTGATTGCGTCGATGTAGCCCGCGAAATCCAAATTTTCTTACGTTTTTTGCAATTTGCAGGCCAGTGACATGTTGTAACTTTATCAAAAATATTATGAATTGCGGTAATAACAAGTATAATTTTAAATATAAAAATTATCAAAACATTCGCTCCATCAGCTGTCATATTTTGATAAAGTTACAACATGTCACTGGCCTGCAAATTGCAAAAAATGTAAGAAAATTTGAATTTCGCGGGCTGGTTGGAGCATTTACCTTAAATTATTTTGAATATTTCAAAACTTTCTACAATATACATTAAACCGTTAAGGCGGCGCTAGTCGCGAGCTCTAAGTCACTGGCAGGCATGGTCAAAAACCATGATATTTCAGCTGAAATTAGAGATGTGCCGTTGCCGGCAATATTGCCCAAGGTGGGAATATAGGTGGAAATATTGCCGGCAATATTGCCGGGAGTGGAAATATTTGGGAATATTGCTTAATTTTAAGTCAAAGTGAGTGCGAAAACTATGTAACACACTTAAAATTAGCATTTACAGATCATGGTATACATTATATACAAAAAAAAATTTTTTTTTGTAAAATTGCTAAAATTGCCGGCAATTTTGGCAATATTCCCGGTATTTTACCGGCAATATTGCCCAATGTTGCCGCACACGACTCTGAATACAAGAAATTACACATACATTTTAACATAGGAATTGACGATCATTGTATATTGAATAAATATTGAATAAAAAGGCATAAATTCGAATAATTTATTTTAATGTTGTAGTTTAATCTAGTCAAAGCATAGAGGGAATTTCTAGAAACACATTTTTTACAACGTAACTTTGTTTGGACTAGTTAGGAGGTGAACATATCAAAACCATGAGCTCTGGGGGGGGGGGGTGGAAGGTACCATTTTTTGGTGTTTCGCTTACATCTCGGAAAACCATGCGTTCTAGAAGCATAGCGTGTGTGAACAAAATAAAAAACTAAATCAATTTTCCGTAAGTTTTACTCAGTAAGCATTTCAATATCTTGTAAGTTTTCGAGTTTTCATAGTTTTCGAGGTATCCGCTTTTGAAAGTCTGTAATTTAGGGGAAAAAACATTTTTAGTTTCGCGCATTTGGAAAGTTGTATTTGATATCGCCATAGATCCAGAAAGCAGTAGCAGTTGATTCAGACTCTCCCTTCACCACCTGCGATGAACAGAGCCAGCATGCTGCATCTTGAGGTGATATGGGCCTCCAGATCTTTATCTGGAGGCCCACGGACATTTAGAGAGACCCCTTCGGGTATCTCTCAATGTCCACCAGGTATAAGTAGTTCTTAAATTCGGTGACCACCATCAAGCTTGATATGTCTTGTCTTCCCCCACCGAGGGAGCAGTAAAAATTAGCTTAGAAACTCATTTAAATTATACTAGGTACTTACAGACTAGGTAGGACTGTACTATGTAGGAGGAAATCCGCACCATGAGAGATGCGGAAAAACTATCTTTGGAAACTTTAGTTCTTTTTTGTTGTAAACAATTTTCGTATAGGTAGGTATTAATTTTTGGTCAAGTGTGAGTTGCCCACAAAAATACACGGAGGAGTAGGTACTACAGGGAGAGCCTGAAAAGACTGCTGCTGCTTTCTGGATTTATGGCAATATTAAATAAGACTTTCCGAATGCAAAAAGGTAAATATGGTTTTTTGAAAACTATATAAGATATCGAAATGGTTACTAAATAAAACTTATAGGAAATTTTTTCAGCCTTTGTTTTATTCATACAAACGAGAGTTATAAGTGAAAAATCAAAAAACGGAACCTTTAAACCCCCCTCCCCCACAGCTCAGGGGCTAGTGGCGGGGACTTTTGATAATTATATTATATTCACCTCCTAACTAGCTCAAACAAAGTAACGTAGTCCAAAATCGTGTTCCAAGAATTACCCTCTATAACTGCTCGTTGAGTGGGCTACTAGTTTTTCATGCAGAATCACATAGCAAAAACAACGAGTATAAGTACCTATACAATATGGAAGTGTAAATCTCTGTCAAAACTACAAATAATCAACAAAAATAACATTATTTTAATGCATTTGTTTCGGTAATTCTTACATAATCAGTAAATCACCGTTTAGAGTAACAACTTAGTAGTTTTTATAAGACGGACTTAATGCCGCAACGTATTATCTACAGTAATATAAACTGCACCTGCAGTAATAATAAAATATACTGGTGTTATTTGACTGGCAACTTTGGCAATATTGCCAAAGTTGCCGGCAATTTTGGTATTTTACCGGCAGTGGCAATATTGGGAATATTGCCGGCAGTGGGAATATTGCCATTAGGCACATCTCTAGCTGAAATCGAGCCATATTGTTCATGTGTCCGCGAGCGTCATCCCCCCGTGGAGAAAACAGATGAAAACATTATTCAGTGAGATGCACGATCATTCAGAGTAAAAGGCGCGCGTAAAAAAATACGAAACGGCCTTTGGAAGTTGGGGTTTTATGAAAAAACTACTGCATCAATCAATTTCAAATAAAATTCATGGAATTCTTCGATAAATTTGCTGTGTCGGTACGGACTTTGTTTTGGAAATTTGATGCTTCTTTAATTTCTAATTTACGCCCAAAGTTGTGTTAAAATTAGCAATAAAAACGAATCTTTGGAAGCTCGTAACTTTTTAATGGCTTGTTATTTCAAAATTCTGCTTCCGTACAGACAAAATTAATAATGAGACAAAACGATACCATGTTCTGGGGGCACGGCAGTGCCCCGCCAAGTCTCGAGCAAAAGGGCACGGCCGTACCATCTTTTCTCGAAGCGATTCGCGGCTGTTTCGCCCCCCCTATAACTTCGACGTGGACAAAGCTAGGAGTTTAGGTTTTCGGTGAATAATAGTAGGCATTAGAACAAGCTTAAGTTCGAAATTACATGCCAATTGAATGAATAGTTTAGGAGTTACGGTCGATTAAAGTTACACCATTTTGTCACTCACTCACTGACCGATCATCAAAAATCTAAGGTACTTCTAGCAGACTTAGAAACTTAAAATTTTGCACCAAGATAGGTCATTAGCCACATATAAAGGAAAAATTATAAAAACATTAAAAAATAATATACCTTAAAAAACAATTTTATATTTGCGGTTTGGCAAGAACATTGTGTATGGATTTTGACTGCATTGTTAACTTTGTTCGTTGTTTAAGTTAGTATTCAATTGGATGAATACATACATAGAATAGAAAGGAATAATATAAATGTAATACATAGACTATAATTAATATAAATTAATACATAAAGTTCATAATTCATTAAATCAATAAAGCTAGAACTCCATTGTATTGCGATAAATATTTTATGCGCGCTCGATAGATGGCGTTGTACCTGTCTGAATCGCGCTATGGTTTCGTTACAGAGCGCAGTCTAAGTAGTACTTTAAAATAATTCAATAATTTTCATTTGATAGCGCCATCTATCTATGAACAACCATTTCGAAACTAAAAAAATATTGTAGCGATATTCGGAGTAGATTTATTATTGTTACTGAAACAGTTATTTAGGAAAATAGTTTATTAATATAACATAGACATAGTTACATATCTAGTTGTTTACGTGTTATTTAGTTTAGTTATATTTTTAGTTTGTAAGTTAGCAGATATATATTTATTTAGTTACTTGTTAGTTAGTTTAGTTCTATTTAGTTTGTTAGATAGAGAATGGGTCCTAAGCAAAAAAGTAGCTGAAGTCCAAGAAATTATGAGGACACCTAAAAAAAAGAAAGAAATACACTTACAAAAAATAAATGAGATCCCACCAAAAACATTAAATGTAAAAAATGCCAAGTCTCTCGATGCAGTCTTTCCATCGTAAAAAGTTTTGAGATCTCACAGAAGCCAAGTCCTATTCAAATTATTTTGTAGTTATAAATCAACATTTAGTAATTATATCAATAGTTTTCTTTATATTATAACTATAGTGACTTGGCAATGAGCACAAATTAACTTGCTGCCTGGAATTATGTGCAAATGTTACTGACGAGACCTGTGATCAGATTATTTGTTATGTGTGAATCATGATGGTCACTACCGACTACATGTTCCAATACAATAATTAAAAATACCTTACGGACCATCGCTTTATGAAAGTAAATGATGAATGTTAAGAGAATATATAAAGTAAAAGAGAATGTTTACGCATGCGGTGTGTGTAACCTCCAAATATGCCGTTTTATTTGTTTTTACTTGTGCTCATTGCCAAGTCACTATAGTTATAATATAAAGAAAACTATTGATATAATTACTAAATGTTGATTTATAACTACAAAATAATTTGAATAGGACTTGGCTTCTGTGAGATCTCAAAACTTTTTACGATGGAAAGACTGCATCGAGAGACTTGGCATTTTTTACATTTAATGTTTTTGGTGGGATTAACTTTGGATGTACCTTGTCAAATAGTGGAGTAAAACCCCAACGAAGTTTCTATGGAAAAAATGTTGACTTGTTTCACCTTAAGGGTCGTAGCACACATATCAAAACGGAAAGGGATCGTCACCGCCTCGCCTTTCTCCTCGGCGTCAAACAGTCGTCCACTTTACGTAACCACGAAACGTAAGCGGATCAGAAGCTCTGCCCCGTCGCGCGTCGACTCGGCCACAGCTAGGCGACGCCGCGCTTACGGCTCGCCGACCGCTGTTTGAGGGCTAGACGGAAAGTTTTTACTCGTATATTGGTTTAACATAAAATGAATAACACTTTTTTTACGAGTGTACATGCGCGAACGTTCGCAAAGGCTAACTTCACGGTCGCCTCTCTCGTGAATCGTACAGCACGTGCGGCAACGCAGACCGCGGAGAGTGGACGAAGATACGTAAGCTAATAGCGTACGGAGAGCTAAGCGAGGGTACGGAAAGCCAACCGCGCAGTGCACCGCGGTGACCGCGGTTCGTGAGCTTGTCCGAGGCGATGCGATTACGTTACGATTCCGATTAGTGTGCGTTGCAGTCAGTAAGGAGTTTCATACAAATAATACTGAACGGCTCGAGTTGATACGGTGACGATCCCTTTCCGTTTTGATATGTGTGCTGCGACCATAAATGTGGTCGCACATTATAAGACGGCGACGCATTATAATCAGTGGCGGATTAACGTAAAAGCACTACAAGCACGTGCTTGGGGCCCCTGTTCTCCAGGGGCCTCCATCCTCTGCTGGCGTTTCCTTTTTTATCGAGATTCATCTACATTTCCGAAATCACAAGGCGAAAGCGGTCCAGAAGTGACCCTTCATACACCCCCGCAGGGCCCTGCAGCTGCCCCCCCCTGAGCGTTTGCTCTGAATAAGGCAAGGAAAAAAATGTTTCAAGTTATACGTAGGTACTACACTTTCTATTTTGATGAAACTTTCATTTTATACTTTCTACCTTCCCAATTTAAGCAATAGAGGTCCTACACAGGCTATGTGCTTAGGGCCTCGGAAACTCTTAATCCGCCACTGATTATAATATAAATATATAGGTAATGCGACTACATGTCATCTGCACTGTCAGACTCTGTCCTCGAATATTCAATAAATGTGCTGGTTGGATTAAATTATCCAAAACCCTCCCTTAGAGGGTGGTTACGACATAATACTCATAATTGTTATGACCAACAATTAGATATTGTACCTATACAAATACTTAAGTTGAAATATGTACTTAAGTTGAAATACTTTTTTTTTAGCGTGGTAAAATATTAGTCAGTACAAGTCTGACAGTGATGGGTGGGAGGACTCATTTGATAGTCCTCCCACCCATTAGTCAGACTTGTACTGACTAAAATCCACGGTGTCCTTCATTAGCCCTTTACGTTCCGGGGTCACGGTAATGAGATAAGTCCCGCGACCCCGGCAGGCTTTGGCCCTCTAGAGGTCCCGTCATCTTGCTGACGCTCTTTGAGGCGCGCGTGGAACACGATGCGCCGTCGTTCCGGGCATGGTCTATGGTCGGGCGGCGAGTTGCCCATTACTCGTCGCCCGCATGCCCGCGCCTACGGTGGCCGGAGATCGTCTTGCGACGTCTGTCGCCGTGGGCGTCTACCACTGCAGCTGGGGCGGAGGGAGGTCAGCGTCCTCTCCCTATCGCAGTCCGCCTCCTCCTTAGCTACCAGATATTACACTCCATGTACTTACGCGCGGTAACCACCTACCGGGCGCCGGGTAGCCGCTACCCATAGCGCAGAGGGTTGTCAACAACCGCGCGGCGCGCACTTTCTCATATTCGGTCGATTTGACGATAGTTTTGAAATCGATATGGTTACAACTGGTATATTATGTGCAGTGGATGGATGTAGATCCAGCAAGAGAAGAGATAAAACTTATCTTTTTTCTGTTTTACTCGTGATACAGAAATGTAAGTATTTTTTTTTATTTGTTATGAAAGATTTTAGGTAAGTAGGTACTTACCTACAATTATTAAATACTGTTGTTGTTTATTAAATAGCTGTAGGTTTGTCGTACTACACGATCATACAAGTTTCAACTTGTCTCGAAATGTACTTACAAAACAATACCTAATTATAAATTATATTCTTTCTGTCTCTTTCTCTCTGTAACCTTGAATTGTCGAGTGTTTGCGCCGTGCCGCCGCCGTCCGCGTCGCCCGCGAAGCTTTGTTTTGTTACGTACGCGTAGTAGCGATGTTTTTTCGTTTAAATTATATTACAAGTGCATAAAATTGTATTGATATAGTTTGAACTATGATAACTTTGAATTATGGAGTGGTTCGAATTATCGCAGGTTTGAACTAACGAAAGACGAGTGTATAAAATTTTGTAACCTAAATATATTTGTTAAATCAATAACACATTCTGAAACATTAACAAACGTGTTTGATTGTATAAAGTACCTATACTAAAAATCCCTACTAAGATCTATGTCGACAGAGGCAGCCCTGGCAATTCACAATATCCATGCGCGGCGCGCATCTACAAAGCAAAACTCAACTTTACGTTTGTAAGATTAGGTACATTTTCGTTCGCAGCGTCCATCGACTTGAAAGTGTAGGCTATTATAGCGGTAGGTATTGAACATTTTGTATGGAGTGAGTTATATGTAATATTATGTGCTCATGCACCGTATGCTCCACTGTGTCCTCCGGGCGATCTTCGCAGTGATGACAAAGTTGAAATACTTGGACATAATTTGACTGAATTTAAGATTGTAACTTACTTGAAGTAATAAACTCCATGGTGTGGTGTGGAAACTCTTTGCCAGGGTTGTGGTACGCTTTCCAGTGGGTGTGTCCAGTGAGTAGTCTGCGTATTGTGGTCCATGTAGTAGCGCCGCCCGCGAAGTGTCCGGTCTGCGGACCAGCCAGGGGGCAGCGGAAGGTCACACTCATCAGAACCTACAACCGCTTTTTTTACTGGCTTGAATTTGAGCCTCTAAGGGCGGCCACATACATCAGTTTTCCTGATCAGGAAACCTGATCCGTTTTTCGAAACGGAGCCTCCGAACCGAAAGCAGGGAATTCATACAAAAGCAACTGCATGCCACACACGTTCGGTAACTTTCCGTTCGGTTTTTTTCCGTCCCGACTTTCCGAATGAAAGCCCATCAAGCATCAATATAGATATTCCGAACAGAAAAAAACGAATAAGTGTGGTAGTCGTACGGAATTTTGTTTCAGTTTTCCTGATCAGGAATCCTGATCCGTTTTTCGAAATCTGTACGGGAAGTTATCGAATGTGAACAACACACACAAAACATACAACACATTTGTATGCATTCACTGCATTAGGATGGAAAATGGATCAGCCCCAGGATGGGACTAGACTTTTATGTATTCCTGTTAGGATTAGGAGGTAATCAGCATCATTTGAATGAAGATCGAAAGATGGAATGAAAATGAAAGTAGATAATCATTAGAATGTTTGACATACCTTGAGAGCCAGTGATCATCTTACTTCCATGGGCTTTATTGTAAGGTAAAACTGATGAGTTCACACAGTTTGAGTATATTGGTGACGACTGGCTCGCTGTGGCGTATGCTACAACCACAAACACAAAGCTGAGTATTATTCTAACCAAAAAAAAAAAAAAAACAGCTGCCCGAGTCCACCTTCCCTGTTAAGCATTACTAGCCAAGATGTGTCCATGGATAGGTAACAATTGCGTAGTAAGATTTATCTGTCCTCGCTAAAATAAAAATTACTCTATCGCTCTAAGGCTGCGTTTCCACTGAGGCGGAGCGGAGCGTAGACGGCTTGAGTGTAGAAGAGAAGTGGATTTCAAGCCATGTGATTGGTGAATCGCTCTCCGCTCCGCCTCAGTGGAAACGCAGCCTATAGTTTGCTGTGAGAAAACCCGATTCTGGGTTAAGCTCGCCTTGTACATAACTTACCCATAAGTGAAATGTTATTTTTAATTATATGTGTACAATAAAGAAAAATAATAAGATTGTAGTGGTACATAATGGATTTAATCTGTGCCTCAGAAAGCATGGGTAGCCATTAGTCTCATCAAGAGGAATCATATTCAACAGCATCTGATTTCACTACCTACACCTACCTTAACATACCTAGCTGGGAAAAGGTGAAGCAGATGATGACTTGGATATCAAATATAATTATATACTAAATGAAATTCTTCATTTTGGACTTCAGATGGATTTTGAAGACAGGTAACAATCATTTGTATAAATAAAACTTACAATCTGTATAATTTTGGAGACGTAATGAATGTGGAGAAGGAGAATGCAGTCTTGGTGTTAAACTCATATTGGAAGACAATCTTGGCATACTGGATTCTCTTGATCCATATTGCTGTTGCTTTTGTTGTTGAACCTGGTAGCAAAAACACTAGTTGAGTAGTGAAGTATAAAGCTATTAATCCTAACTTATCATGTCGAAATGAAGTTGCAAGTTGCATTCAATAATGTTAGTTTTACAGATCTTATAATAGGCTTAAAGCTAGGTACAAATGTGGGCCCTGTAGGGCACAGAAATGCAACAGTAAGTTTGTTTGTTATACATTTTCAATATTTATTAAATTTTCATACATTTTCAGTTGTACAAGGTATTTTTCATTCCGAAAAAATTAAATGATAATAATATTGGGTGCCACATGTAGGAATGAAGCAAACTGAACTAGTTGTCAAAGGCTATCAATAATTCTTTTTGTATACCAAAATGGATAAATGGTCACCAAATCTAAAACTCGCTTTAGCAAGATTTCAGGGACACCCCGAAGTTCGGTTTGGTTAGGTTCCTTTAAACCTTGTACACAGAAATAGAAGCCCCGCGAAGCGGGGCTTCATCGACCCTGCTTAGGTAGATTTTTTTTTTATTACACATAATAGGTTTATTTCTTTATTACTTAGGAAACGTTTTTTGGTGACCATTTATCCATTTTGGTAACCATTTAGAATTTTTTTGTTAGTAAAATAGCTACTTTTTTGGGTGGTGTTTAAACACAAGCCATTGTCAAATTATAAATTTACGCAGGCGTTAGCTAGTTTCCGATATAAGCCACATTACCAGAGAGTATCATGGACTTTATTTAATTTTTAAACTGGTTACCATGGTTGTAAGGGACAAGTGTCATTAATGTCGTAAGTTGATGGAGATCATACCTGTTGTTGGTTCTGGTATATTGGATCTTCTTGCTGTTGTTGTCTATAATATCTGTAGCTTGTTTGTCTGCTGAATGAGTCGTCCCTTTCGTTCAAATTTGTATGAGAAGCCTATAAAACATAAAGTGAGTTAATAATGTTTAATCAGTTCTTAGCAGATGCATTGTAAAAAAATATTGAATTACCACATTTGAATCTAAGAGATATTGAGAATTGTAGCTGTTTGATGTGCTTGCTGTATCGCTAGTGGATAAACTGGCAAACCTGTAACAAAATTGATACTTATTAGTAAAGCCTCATTATGGGAGGCTTTCTTTCAGGTAAAGTTTAGTATCCAGCAGCAGGCAGAGGGGGGGGAGGGAAAGGGAAGGCCCCATAACCCCCGGTACCACTCCCAGGGCAAGGAAATGTGTTTTTGTAATCTAACCTCAAAACTCGTTATAGTCACATAAAAGGGCGTTTACCAAAAACTTGGTATCGTTTAGCATAAAGAGGGAGGTGCCCTGTGTGTCCTGGCACCACTCTCATGTAAAGGCAACGTCCAGACCCCACCATCCCCTTCTAATCTTACCTGTCCGTGTCAGGGTGCACCAAGCCCGAGCTCACTCTTGCATCCTAGGTCAAGTAACTGATTACTACTTAGCAAGGTGACTTAATGCGGGGCTCCTATTTCTGCGTTCAAGGTTTAAAGTAACCTAACCTGTCCATGTCGGGGTGGCATAAAGTCTAGAGCTCGCTTCGCTCTCTCTTGCATCCTAGGTCAAATAATAGATTAGGTACTACTTATCAAGGTGTCTCGACAAAGCTTTACCTTTACATGAGAGTGGTGCTAGGACACGGGGCACCTCCCTCCTTATGAACAATACCAAGTTTTTAGAATACGCCTATTATGTGACTATAACGAGATTTGAGGTTAGGTTACAAAAACACATTCCTTGACCTGGGAGTGGTGGGGCTCCCCCCTGCCCTTCCCAATCCCTCTAACCCCCCTCTGCCTGCTGCCGCCGGATACTAAATCCAATGTAACGCTTTCTTTCTTTGTGCATTCTTGCAGCATATAAAGGGCCTTTAGAGTGAAGAAGTAAACATTGTTTTGTTTGGAAACAATATGTCTAATGAAGAATCTTCTTCATTTACTATTTCAGTTTAACTTTTAATAGGTACGATAACAATTATATTATGGTTCTCATTGTTGAAGGTTTAGGTTTCAAGGAATTTTATAAGTTTATTACTGGCAGCATAATCTATGGTTTCTTATTTTGATGTGTTCCGTTGATTTGAATTTGAAAAAGAGAAGTGTGTCTTGTCACTGTAAAAAATATTCTTGTGGGGTTCGAAGAAAAGTAATTGTACGAAATGGTTGTGTGAAATTTGGTTAGGTTTTTATAAATGAGTTTTATCTTTTGTAAAGAATTATTATGTATACGTGAGCGAAAGTAAATATGAACAAATAATAATCAAGAAGTGTTTGATTTAATGAAGGATCCCATGTAAGTAAGGAGTGATGATTCCACACCACACGAAGGAGTGTTTTTAACGGGTCATGGGCCCTCATGTTACTACTTAGATAACGCGCTACGATATGATGAGTGAGTAGAAAAATGAATTACTAAAAGTCCGAATCTCAAAATGGCGGAAGAATTTGTAAAATTATCAAAATTGACCAGCGAGTCTGAATATTCTGTTTGGAAGACTAAACTTATGCTCATATTTAAAGCAAAAGAAATCAACTCTATTTTGGATGAAGGTGAAAACCTTAAAAAGGATTTTGAAAAGAAAGATGCAAAAGGAAAATTATTAATTTTATGCTCGATCAGCGAAAAATACATGGTTTACGCAATAAACTGCGAAACAACAAAAGAAATTTTAGACAAATTCGATAATATTTTCCTTGGACATAAAGATACCCAAATTACACAACATTTAGAAGATTTATACAATTATAAATTCAAAAACGAAGACATTTTATTAGACATTACAGAGATTGAAAATAAAGCAACCAGATTAAGAGGCTTAGGATTTAATATTGATGACAAACAGATAATAACAAAAATATTAACAAATCTGCCGGAGAAATTATATCACTTTAGAACAGCATGGGAGGCAACATCAATAAGTGATAAAACATTAATAAATTTAATATCACGGATTAGTCTTGAACTAAGGATGAGGACTAACAATCTTGTGGAGGAACCTGTAACAGTAACAAGAACATTGGATGAGAATGATAAAAACAGCCAAGAAGCGACAACAAGTTTCTATATAAAGACATGTTACAAATGTGGAAAAAAAGGACATATAGCACAATTCTGCAGGACTTCAACATCGAGTGGTGACGGTAATACCATAAATAATATACAATGCTTCAAATGCATGAAAAATGGACACCGATATACCGTATGTAATACCAAATTTAACTGCAAGAATTGTAATGATAACACTCACTATACAAAGTTCTGTCTAAATAAACACGTAAGTAACTGTTTTACAAGTAAAGAAATAGAAACTGAAGGAGCAACTATTGAATTTATCATTGACTCAGGAACCAGCAGTCACATTGTTACTTCTGAGAATTATCTTATGGATAAAAGGAGGATAAACTTTAAAATTATGACAGCTGATGGCAACATTCATCATGTAAATACCATGGGCAACATCTATACCAAGAATATTACATTGAGAGATGTTCTTTTTGTTCCAGAACTCAAGAAAAACCTAATATCTGTGTCTAGACTAACAGATGATAATTATTCTTTAAAATTTTTCAGAAAGACATGCGACATTCGTAGATCGGACGATGACTGTGCGGTTATTGGTGAGCTGAAACAAGACAGGTTGTTTTACATTAATATTAACCCAGAGCCAGTCGTGCTTTCAAGGTCAGTAAAATCTTTTTACTTAGATTCGAACTTTTGGCACCGGGCATTAGGTCATGTACCTATAACCAAAACTAAGGATCTTGTTCGTGGAATAGAAAGAGGCCTAGTGAAGGAAGCGGACATCTGCGAAGTCTGCACAAAAGCAAAATTATGTAGAAAACCTTTTAAAACAATTAGACAAAAAGCTAGTAAACCTTTAGAAATTATACATGGGATGGTTACAAATATTTTATAACCTTTTTGGATGACTATACACATTTTATTAAAGTATTTTTAATAAAGAACAAAAGCGAAGCTTTTTCAAAAATAATAAATTACATTAATTTGGCAGAAAATCATTTTCAAACAAAAGTTAAAACATTTAGATGCGATAATGGTGGTGAATACAATAGTAAACAATTTAAAATGTATTGCAATAGTAAAGGAATTAATATTGACTATACAATTCCTTACACTCCACAGTTAAATGGTAAAGCTGAACGGTTAAACAGGTCATTAATGGAAAGAACTAGAGCGTTACTGTTTGATATGCAGCTACCACGCGTTTTATGGGGTGAAGCTGTTTTAACCTCTGCATATTTAATTAACAGGAGTGCAAACACAATAAATAATAAAACACCAGCGGAAATGTGGTTTAATAGAATACCGAATTTAAAACATTTAAACATTTTTGGATCTTTAGCATATTATAAAAATAATTATCAATTAAAGAAACTTGACTCCAGGAGTAGCAAAGGACTTTTAGTAGGATTTACAAATAATGGTTATAAGATATGGGATCCTTCTGATTTTAGAATTGTTTATTCGAGAGATGTAGTGTTTAACAATAATAAGAGTGATGTTGCGGATTATCTAAAATGTTGTAATCGTAGAGTGAAACAGTGTGAGTTAGACAATTTATTTAAAGAGGTGAGTGTTGATATTGGTGACAATGGTTTTAGTAGTGAAGGTAATGGTGATATTAATAATGAAGTTAATGATGACGTAGTTGTTGGTGATGTTTTTCGTAGTGAAAGTGGTGTTGGAGCTGTTGGTGGTGAAGGAGATATTGAAGATAATGAGGTGTTTGAAGATAGTTTTGATAATGTTGAAGTTGAAGTTAGAGGTGAAGAAGTTGGAGATAATTTTGAAGATGGTGTTGAAGATGTTGGAGTTAGTGTTGAAGACACTGGAGTTGGAGTTGCTGTTGAAGATAATAATATTTTGAGAGGGGAAGGTAGAATTGACACAGGAGTTGAAACTAGTGATGAGTTTGAAGATGCAGTTGAAGCAGTTAATGTTGAACGGAGAATTTTACCAAATAGAGAGAGAAAATTGCCAGCATGGCTAAAAGATTATGATTTAGAGACTTCATTTTTAACATATACAGATGTTTTTAATAGTTTTGATAAAGATTTATGGTGTAAAGCAATGAAGGAGGAGAAAGATTCATTGGAGAAAAACAAGACTTGGGAAATTGTAAACAGGAGTGAAGCAAAGAATAGAAAGATAATCTCAAATAAATGGATATTTACAATAAAGCCTGGTGGAAGATATAAGGCGAGATTAGTGGCAAGAGGTTTTCTTCAAAAGCATAATGTTGATTATAAAGAGACATATAGTCCAGTGGTTAATACTACTAGTGTTAGATTGTTGTTGGCTATTGCAGCACAAAAAGGTTTGAAAATAAAGCAATTTGATGTGAAGACAGCATTTTTATATGGAGAGTTAGATGAAGAAATTTTTATGGAAATACCTTTAGGATATGATATTAAAGATAAAGAAAATAAAGTTTGTAAATTAAAGAAAAGTCTTTACGGTTTAAAACAAGCACCACTTATGTGGAATAAAAGATTGACGGAGTTTTTGAAGAAATTAGGTTTGTTTCAATTGAAATCTGATCCATGTGTGTTTGTAAATAAAGATAAAGGAATTTATTTGGCTATTTATGTTGATGATGGAATTTTAATTGGTGAAAACGAAATTGAGTTAAATAAAATTATTAATAAATTAGAAACTGAATTTGACATGCGTAAATTTGATAAAACTGAAAAGTTTATAGGGTTTGATGTTAAAGTAGAACGAAACTATATTAAGATTTATCAAGAAAGTTATATTAAACAAATTTTAGAAAAGTTTAAATTTGAAAACTTAAAGGACAGTTGTCATCCTGATATTTTAGTTGATGTACATCAAGAGGGGAAAGGTGGAGTTGATGATGTACATAAATTTCGACAATTAATTGGTTCTTTATTATATTTAGTTAATAAAACAAGATTGGATTTATCGTTTCATGTAGGTTATTGCAGTAGACATCAAGAAAATGCGAATTTAAATGATTTTAGTAACATTAAGAATATTTTTAGGTACATTAAAAACTCAATTAGTAGTGGTATACAGTATGTTCGTGGGAACGATATGAGTCTAAAAGCATACTGTGATGCAGACTTCGCAGGTGATCCTGATACTAGGAAAAGTACGACTGGCTTTGTGATATTTTATGGTGGTGGCCCTATACATTGGTGCTCACGCAAGCAGTCAGTCACTGCTCTTTCGAGTACTGAGGCTGAATACATTTCTGCAGCCGAATGTATAAAAGACCTGCTGTACATTCAGACTCTGATCTACGAATTGACGAATAAATTGCCGAAAACACAGTTGTTTGTTGATAATCAATCTGCTATAGTATTGATTAAGAATGGAATTTTAAATAGAAGGAGCAAACATATTGATGTTAAATATCATTTTATTAAGGAGAAGATAGATAAAAATTTGTTAGAAATTAATTACTGTTCTACTAAAAATAATTTGGCTGATATTTTAACTAAACCACTGGACAGAACAAAGTTCTTGAGATTAAGACAATGCTTAGTGAGTGATAAGTAAAGGACATTCTTTAATGTGAAGAGTTATGTGTTGTGTTTGAAGATTTATTAGGAGATAAGGTTGTTTGGGAGTTAATTTGAAATTTTGTTGTAAGTTAGTGATGTAAGGTTTTTAGATTAATTAATTCAAAAGTTTGTTTGTAGTTTTTAATTAAGTTGGGTGGGTTTAATTAAGTTGGGTTTTTAAATGAGTTGATGGGAGTTAGTTATAAGTTTGTTTTCTGTATGTTGTCCTAATTGTTTTAAATATAAAATTCAGAGGGGATGTTGAAGGTTTAGGTTTCAAGGAATTTTATAAGTTTATTACTGGCAGCATAATCTATGGTTTCTTATTTTGATGTGTTCCGTTGATTTGAATTTGAAAAAGAGAAGTGTGTCTTGTCACTGTAAAAAATATTCTTGTGGGGTTCGAAGAAAAGTAATTGTACGAAATGGTTGTGTGAAATTTGGTTAGGTTTTTATAAATGAGTTTTATCTTTTGTAAAGAATTATTATGTATACGTGAGCGAAAGTAAATATGAACAAATAATAATCAAGAAGTGTTTGATTTAATGAAGGATCCCATGTAAGTAAGGAGTGATGATTCCACACCACACGAAGGAGTGTTATTAACGCTCATAAGGTAATTCTTATTTTGTTTAAAAATAAACTTACTACTACTACCTCTAGATAAGTACATCATACTCAAACCGTGCTCTGCGGAGCCCCGGGGCTCCGCTAAGTCTTTATGGGGGCTCCTGGAGAATACAGCTACATAAACAAATAATTGCAAGGTTGAATAAGTATAGCCAACATCAGGGGGCTATGGATGGATGAATCACCCACTGTTATGTTCCAATTGATAAGTTAAATTATTCGCTATTTATTACCTGTGTGCTAAATTTGGAACTGACTCACTGGGTGTATATTTTCCTGCATGTCCACTCATAGTTTGAGCTTTGCCAAATTTATTCTCATGGCTTTGTGAGACAGCATCATTCGTACCGAAAGGTTGACTTCGAGGTCTTTTATTGTGACCAGTTGTCCACACATTTATAACTGAAATGAAAAGTAAGTTAAGTATACAAGTGAACCTAAAGGATTAAGATAATGCATTACAAACGCCAAATACAAAATAAATCCGGGATAATGTAATGTTTTGTCACTTCAGTACGTAAAAACACTTACTGGGTAAATCTGGAGGGGTATCTTTTTTTATATACTTTCCAACCACACCCTCGTTAACCGTTTTTTGGCCTTTTCTAGATATCATGATTAAATTATCTATCAATTGCTTAACATAGTCGTCGAAATTACGGCACACTAAATGGCGAAAAATAGAGTAAACGAATCAAAGAATCAAACAAAACATACAAAATATTAAAACCTACGGGAATACCACAGACTACTGAGATTCTGAGATACGGGAACAGAGTATATAACTGCAAACATATTATCGGACGCGTCCATTAGCCGTGGCTGAGGGACGCGGCTTAGCAGTGTGCACGGTAGTTCGGACGACAGCCGACAGATTCTGTTCGGACGTCCGAACTCTCAAGGTCACGTCCGCGTCTTACGACCGACAGTTTGCACAGTGCAGTATTAAATGTACTGGCTAGATAATGAATAAGCCACGTCTCTCAGCCGCGGCTGACGGACGCGTCCGATAATTTGTTCGCAGCTTATAGCCGGAAACACATTATTTAACACGCCACGCGACGCAACGTGTCGACACCCGATGTGCAGTGAGCGCGTGTCGTCGCGTCGGGTGTTCATAGTGTGATTCTGGTCATAGAAAACAATACATTTGATTTGACTCAACACGCATCACGTTTCATCGGGTGGCGTCGGGTGTTAATAATGTGTTTCCGGCTTATATGTTCTGTCATTTAAAGGCTCCAGTACACGTTGGCCGAGCGCGCTCGGCGAATGCGCTCGGCAGATTTTCGTGGTACTGTTCACACGTTGGCGTCTTTCATTCTGCGTTGGTCGCTAGACAAAGATGGACGTTAGTAAAAATTCTCTGTGGTTGCTCATTTTTGGGGTTTTTAATGTATTCATTGTGGTTACGTTACGTTACTCTATGACACCATCATGACCGTGAAACAATTAATTGTTGGCGCAGTGGCTGAGCGATCGACCGCTGCACAGGCCACAGCGTATTTTGGGTTCGATCCCCGCATGGAACAAATATTTGCATGATCTGCAAGTAGTTGTTCCGAGTCTGGGTGTTTGAGTATGTGAGTTTCATGTTTGTAAATGCACCCACGATACAGGAGAAATTCCTAGTGTAGGGCAATGTTTAAAAAAAAAACTAAATGACGGACTAATTAGATTTGTTGATACTGTCAAATAGCCAATTAACGCTACATTACTGTCTACTCCGACGCATACCTAAGCCTTTGAAATAAACACTCGGCCAACGTGTGATCGCTGTTTGCTGCTTGTGCCAAATTTCTTTGATTTGTGCACGAAAAACCGACACTAATCGGATCGTCGGCGAATGTTGGCCGCAAACGACAAATACACACAAAACAGCCTACTACACATTTGCCGAACACACTCGCCAAACGCGCTCGGCCAACGTGTACTGGAGCCTAAAGATGGACGTTAGTAAAAATTCTCTGTGGTTGCTCATTTTTGGGGTTTTTAATGTATTCATTGTGGTTACGTTACGTTACTCTATGACACCATCATGACCGTGAAACAATTAATTGTTGGCGCAGTGGCTGAGCGATCGACCGCTGCACAGGCCACAGCGTATTTTGGGTTCGATCCCCGCATGGAACAAATATTTGCATGATCTGCAAGTAGTTGTTCCGAGTCTGGGTGTTTGAGTATGTGAGTTTCATGTTTGTAAATGCACCCACGATACAGGAGAAATTCCTAGTGTAGGGCAATGTTTAAAAAAAAAACTAAATGACGGACTAATTAGATTTGTTGATACTGTCAAATAGCCAATTAACGCTACATTACTGTCTACTCCGACGCATACCTAAGCCTTTGAAATAAACACTCGGCCAACGTGTGATCGCTGTTTGCTGCTTGTGCCAAATTTCTTTGATTTGTGCACGAAAAACCGACACTAATCGGATCGTCGGCGAATGTTGGCCGCAAACGACAAATACACACAAAACAGCCTACTACACATTTGCCGAACACACTCGCCAAACGCGCTCGGCCAACGTGTACTGGAGCCTTTATGTACGGGAAACACAGACTACTTCCACACCCTGCCCTTCTACACGATCAAACCCGACCGCTGACAGAGGTGACCTTGGTCGGGTCAACAGTACCCAACCGTCTGGAACGCTGGCGGCCGACGGTCGGGTCCGACCGCCGTCGCCGAAGGCCATCCAAAGGTCGTTTGACTCCACCCATATCTGGTCGGCCGACCAGCGTCTACACGGTAGATTTTCATACCAGCCTGACCAAGGTCACCTCTGTCGGGCGGTCGGGTTTGATCGTAGAAAGAGAAGAGTAGCATAGCATAGATTATTACTTTAGTAACTACCACAAATTATGCTGGGGTGCGTTTAAATCTTACAGCGATATTTCGCCGGAAAAAATTAAACTAGTGAGGGTTCGCTGAACGGAGTCATATCTTTTTGTCAATGTTAGCTGTCAAATTCAATTGACAGCTCAGTTTATTGAACAAATAATCAATTTTTCGGTTTATTATAAATCCATAATCCAAAAATAATATTCACTCTCTAAAATAAAAATAATATTCGTTTTTACGGCAAGAATCGAGCAAAACAACAAAACTTAATGTCAATCTGACAGCAGGATAAAATTTTGCGTGGTAAAAAGGTCGCAAAAATGTATTCCTTTCAGTAAAAACATAGACCAGCGGACGACCGTAAACGGGGCAGATTAAATTTTAATTGGTATCATTTTTCACCTCTCGGTGTACTTAAACGAGATGTTTGACATTTAGTCAGTATAAATTTAAACTGGATAAAGGATTTAAACGCAGCCCAGGTAACTACTACTAGTCTGTCATAGATTATTACTTTTGTAAGTAGTCTGTACTCTGTGGTTAAGCAGTTATGGATAATGAAACTCTCTACTTAGTCTGTGGGATAATGGTCAATGATGGTCAATGTGATTGTTTTCAAAATAATTACTTAATTATTTGTGTTAGCAAATGTTGAATTTCTTTTAGACAAATAATCATTATAGGTCAAATAATGTTCTATTTAATCGGTTTAGGATTAGGTGACGCTAAGGACATTACTGTAAAAGGTTTGGAAATTGTTCGAAAATGTGACAAAGTTTTGTTGGAAGGTTATACTTCGATACTTACAGTTGGAAAAGATATTTTGGTAAGTCTTTTCCTATTTATCATTTGATGCTTTAAACGGCCAGTGGGTCATCCTAAAAACGTGGTTGATAATTTATATGACGCTATATCATAAGCGAGAATATTTTCAAAGTTTTCGAAAATTGCAGGAAGAATTTTATGGTCGACCATTGGTGCTAGCAGATCGGGAATTATGCGAGGGTGCTATTGATGATATTTTATTAGAGGCTAAGAATTCTGAAGTTGCCTTGTTGGTTGTTGGTGATCCTTTAGGAGCTACAACCCACACTGACATGTTGCTACGGGCAAAGCAATTTGGTGTCAAAACTCAGGTAATTTACTATTTTTTACAGATGAACCTAAAGTTTAGTAAAAATTGGGCATACTGCAAATTACCATCCATATTTAGATACCGGTCAGTGGGTCATCTTAGGGGCCAATTCACAGTAACTGTTCAGAACATCCTCCATCATCAGTGTTCCTAAACACAATAAACAACAACCCAATTCTTTTCAAATTTTGAGCGAACAGGTTTCTTTTGTGTAAGATCACTCTGTCATAGACTGTCTCTGTCACCTCACCTCTGACCTGAACTAGAGTCAAGAGTATGTCTCTGTCGCCTCACCTCTGACCTGAACTAGAGTCAAGAGTATGTCTCTGTCACCTCACCTCTGACCTGAACTAGAGTCAAGAGTGTGTCTCTGTCGCCTCACCTCTGACCTGAACTAGAGTCAAGAGTATGTCTCTGTCACCTCACCTCTGACCTGAACTAGAGTCAAGAGTATGTCTCTGTCACCTCACCTCTGACCTGAACTAGAGTCAAGAGTATGTCTTTGTCGCCTCACCTCTGACCTGAACTAGAGTCAAGAGTATGTCTCTGTCACCTCACCTCTGACCTGAACTAGAGTCAAGAGTATGTCTCTGTCACCTCACCTCTGACCTGAACTAGAGTCAAGAGTATGTGTCTGTCACCTCACCTCTGACCTGGACTAGAGTCAAGAGTACGTCTCCATCACCTCACCTCTGACCTGAACTAGAGTCAAGATTACGTCTCTATCACCTCACCTCTGACCTGGACTAGAGTCATGAGTAAACAACACTAGTAGAAAAAGTTTTTTTTAATTATTAATGTGTTGTATGTATTTAAATCGTTTAGTCTCATAACATTCAAGTTGCAAAATAACCAAAAATGGTATCAGTAATTTTAACACAATTCATATCAAGAATAAGGTACTTAACTATAACACAGTTACAGACAAAGTAATGACTTACGAGGACGGCGAGCTACCCATTACTCCCCGTTCGCAGGCGGTTGGCGGCTAGCCACCTAGCGGAGGTTCCGACGCCCTGAGCGTTTTCTGCGGTGGCTGGGACGAAAGATGGAAGATGACTTTTCCCTCACGCGTTCCGACTGCTCCCCATTCCCCTTGCATGTCGCCGAATCCCTGACCTGAGGTACCTCCCAAAACAACAGCGCCCAGGAGGACTTGCGTCAGGTTAAAGGTGAGGACGCCCTAGCACCTCTCCATCCACTCTTCAAAGAGAGATTATACCGCCCCAATTATGACATGCTCAGGCATTCATTATTTTGTTGGGGTATTATTTTGAAACTATGATATCTCCTAAGATATCCATTAAAATCAAAAAATGTCAAGGCCAATTTTATTCTAAACTAGCATTTTGCCCGCGACTTCGTCTGCGCGTGTTTCTAACTTCAAACTCAGTGAATTTAATTCTCGCTCACCCTCCTTATAGGATACTTTTGTAAAATCTAAAAATGCTCTAGGAGTGTCGGAGCCTATTCAATACAAACAAACAATCAATCATAGTATCTAGACTAACTGATTTTCCGATTTACAACCCCGGGGTTGATTTTTGAAATATAAATAAATACGCATCCTTTATTTGATTGAGAGATAATTTATGCCCAGTTTTGAGTTTATCGAAGCAAGCAGTAAAATCCTTCCCTAAAATTTTAATCACCCCTTTTCACCAATTTAGGGGGTGATTTTCGAATAACCTAAAAAGGGAGGGTTTTCACTCATATTCATATTCGTACCAAGTTTCAAGTTTATAAACCCAAGGAATACTAGATTTTACATCCAAAGGTTTTCATCTCTTTTCATCCCCTTAGAGGTAGATTTTCGCAAAATCCTTTCTTAATGCTCTCTCTTCTCTTCTCAATCGTTCTCTTACTGCTGAGAATCGTGACTCCGTTTCAACTTATCAATTAGTTTCCTCCATCTGTTGCGGTCATTGGCCTCATGGAGTGCAGTGCTGATAGGCATGTCGAGTTCTTCCGAGACTTGATCAGACCACCGTTTTGGGCTTCGGCCTCTAGGTCTTTTGCCCTCTATCTTTCCGGTCACCATTAGCCGCTCCATATTGTTGGTACCTCTGCGAGCAATGTGACCAAAGTATTTGAGGACACGTTGCAGGCAGGTTGAAGAGAGTGGTTGCGCTTTCTCTATGTTTAGTTGTTTAAGGATCGAGACATTTGTGCGGTGGGCTTTCCATGGTATCCTTAAAAGGCGGCGCCAGCAGCCCAGCACCACATTTCAAAAGCGTCTATTCTTCGCCTATCGGCAGCTTTGATGGTCCAAGTCTCTGCCCAATAGAGAAAGATGGAGAAGACAAGTGTACGGACCAGGTGCTGCTTTGTTCGATTTGTGATATTTTTATCTCTCCATACTTTGTTCAGTTGTGTCATCGCTGTTCACAGCTGCCCTTATTGGTAATTACGGAGCCAAGATACTGAAACTGGTCGACAGTTTCATACTCTGATAAGAGGTCGGTACGTTGGATGGCTTCGAAACGATCAATGATGAGAAGCTTGGTCTTACTCTTATTTATAGCGAGACCCATTCCAAGGCTAACAGATTCCAAGCGATGCAGCAACTCCGCCATTTCAGCCTCACATGATGCAAAAAGGGTAGTGTCATCTGCGTAACGGAGATTGGATATTCTACGACCACCCACTTTGACGCCCCCATTCTAACCCTCAAGAGTTTGGCGCATGAATGCTCACCTACATTATAAACTGCAACTACCATCCAAAATTCAGGTTTCTACGTTTAGTGGTTTAATATCCTCCCCTTAAAACTTGAATACCCCTTTTCAACAACTTGAGGGGTGATTTTCGAAAAATCCAAAAACACGTGTTTGATTATTTCTTATCTAGTATTTAAATACTGATTTTCAAATTCATCACGCGTTATGATTTTCCCATACAAACTTTAACATCGTCTAGATTACCAATGAAGGGAGTTTTAAAAAAAATAATAGTGCTAATCTTATTTATTCACTTGTGATCTTATTCGTGGTAACTTTCAAGTTTTTAAACCCAAGGAATAAGATTTTTCATACAAACGTTTTCACCCCTTTTCACCCCCTTAGAGGAGGATTTTCGCAAAATCCCATCTTATTGCTACCCTACATGGTAGACTGCAATTGCTATCCAAAATTAAAGTTTCTGCGTTTAGCGGTTTCGGCTGTAGTCGAGTCTTAAGGCGGCGCTAGTCGCGAGCTCGAACTCACTGGCAGGCATGGTCAAAAACCATGATATTTCACCTGAAATCGAGCCATATTGTTCATGTGTCCGCGAGCGTCATCCCCCCGTGGAGAAAACAGGGCAAAACATTATTCAGTGAGATACACGATCATTCAAAGTAAAAGGCGCGTGTAAAAAATACGAAACGGCCTTTGAAAGAAGGGATTTTTATGAAAAAACCACTGCATCAATCAATTTCAAATAAAATTTATGAAATTCTTCGATAAATGTGCTGTGTCGGTACGGACTTTGTTTTGGAAATTTGATGCTTATTTAATTTCTAATTTACGCCCAAAGTTGTGTTAAAATTAGCAATAAAAACGAATCTTTGGAAGCTCGTAACTTTTTAATGGCTTATTTTTTCAAAATTCTGTTTCCGTACAGACAAAATTAATAATAAGACAAAACGATACCATGTTTAACTTAGGATGTACCTTGTCAAATAGTGGAGTGAAACCCCAACGAAGTTTCTATGGAAAAAATGTTGACTTGTTTCACCTTAATAAAAAACCCTGTTCTTTTATACAATATATACAGTGTGTCCGGGCACGGGTTAGCGATATTTGAAGGGGGGGAACACCCAAATACTCCGAAATATTTTATTCCGAATTTCGATATTCCGATTTTCAAAACTCCGAATATCATAATACCTAAAAATTACAATATCTATTATTGAGAATCTCGAAATTTATTTAACCGAAAGTCGTATGTCCGATTTCTTCGTTTTCCGATTTTCACATATTCGAAAAATGTAATGCTCGATGAGTTCTCATTCCGAAAAACGAAATTCCGAATTTTCAATATTCCGAATAAACAGGTTTTTTCGGAATATTGAAAATCGGAGTTTTGTTTCTCATCCTACAAAGTCAGTGACAGAAACGAATTGGTGCAAAACCGGCTCTACGTAGTTTTGTCTACCGTACTCCCAGAGTGTTATTTATGCCTGTGTAGGCACGGAGTGGCGAGGCGTATCCTCTTAACTTTCACTGTTTGCCTTCAGGATTTTTATTGTTATTAGGAGAACTTAGGATCCAAGAGCGAGCGAAGCGAGCTCGGGACTTGGGGCACCCCGACTCGGACAGGTTAGGTTCGAAGGGGATGGCGGGGTCTGAAAGACCCCGCCATCCCCTTCGTGTTAGGTTACTTTAAACCTTGCTCACAGAAATAGGAGCCCCGCGAAGCGGGGCTCCGTCGACCTACCTTGGTAGGTGATAGTCAACAAATTGACCAAGGATACAAGAGCGAGCGGAGCGAGCTCGGGACTGGGGACACCCCGACTCGGACACGTTAGGTTCGAAGGGGATGGCGGGGTCTGAAAGACCCCGCCATCCCCTTCATGTTAGGTTGCTTTAAACCTTGCTCACAGAAATAGGAGCCCCGAAATCGGGGCTCCGTCGACTTGCCTTGGTAGGTGGCAGTCAACAAATTGACCAAGGATGCAGGAGCGAGCGAAGCGAGCTCGGGACTGGGGACACCCCGACTCGGACAGGTTAGGTTCGAAGGGGATGGCGGGGTCTGAAAGACCCCGCCATCCCCTTCATGTTAGGTTACTTTAAACCTTGCTCACAGAAAAAGGAGCCCCGCGAAGCGGGGCTCCGTCGTCCTACCTTGGTAGGTGGTAGTCAACAAATTGACCAAGGATGCAAGAGCGAGCGAAGCGAACTCAGGACTGGGGACACCCCGACTCGGACAGGTTAGGTTCGAAGGGGATGGCGGGGTCTGAAAGACCCCGCCATCCCCTTCGTGTTAGGTTACTTTAAACCTTGCTCACAGAAATAGGAGCCCCGCGAAGCCGCTCCGTTGAACCACCGTGGTGCTATAACTCAGGATGCAATAGCGAGCAAAATGTGTCTTGGGGCACCCCGACTCGGATTTTTCGACCTGACGGACCCGAATCGGAATTCTAATAATCGGAATTTTAATATTCGGTATTCGTGTTTTTGATGTTTCGGAAAATATATTTAGTCGGAAGTTTTGATATTCGGTCTATTAAAATTCGGTATTTTGAAAATAGTAATTATAAACGTTAGGAATTTTGAAATTGCGGAATTATTAAAATAGGAATAATGATCCATCGGAGTTGTTATATTAGGAATTTTGAACCATTCGGAATTATGAAAATCGGTATTTTGAAATTCGTATTTATGAATTTCGGAATAAACTTTTTCGTATTGTCGTAGTGTACCCTTGAAGGGGATATTCTAGGCTCTTTTTCATCGACAAAAATGCTTTAAAAAAATTTTTACTCCAAAACTTCGCGAATGGCAGCCATTTTAATTTTTTGATCTGTCGAACTGGGGTGTGTACAATAAAATTCAAATATCTTTAAATCCAAGAGACCTACATTCATGCAAATGACTTTATTGCAAAGTTAAACGTTGAGGCTTATCAAAAACTTACGAAAGTTTTCTAAATAACATGTAAAAATAACCAAAAAACATGGCAAACACGAAATTGTACACAAAAATTACTTAATAATTTCACATTTTTAACTCTAGCTCGATAAGTACCCCTGAATTTTGCTAGGGTTTTTGCATTAAATTAAAAGTGTTTGAGATAGGCTATAAAATGATATCAAAATTATCACTCTACGTTAAGTATCTTAGGAATTATTCTCACTTGAAAATCACCCTTCCGTCTCGCCCCGTAGCAATAATTCCAAGAAGTGGTTTCATATAATAAAAAAATGTACCATTTCAGTTTATGGATCATGGTGGTCAATAATGCCAGCTGATAAATATTTGTTGGAACGATTTAGCTCGCCCAAAGAATGCGACACCTGTAATATTGGGGTACGTGCGCTAAGGAAGGGTGATGTTCAAGTGAGAATAACTCCTAAGATACATAACGTCATGGGCTCTTAGTCCATACAAAGAAAATGTAGTTCAAGAAAAGATTCAATAGATGGCGTTATATGTATCGATTTGTTATTGAAGTTTCTGTATCTGTTTAAATTTGACCTGGAAAAAAGTATGTCCTTGTTTTTAAAAATTCGCTTAGCACAATAAAAAGGAATAATGGGCTCCTAGTTCCAAATTCCATGATTTCATTAAATAATTTTACTGTGCTGCCTCTGGTGAATACAATTTGTACTACGTTGTCGTTTGCTCACTCATTTAATGTTTATAGATGGCGTTGTTTTCATTTTCAGAGTTTTACTACACAGCTCAATAATCTATAATTTCTCACATTACCATTTACTAAAATTACGAGTATGTACCTATTTTGATAGAATGAAATATAATTATGAAATGCAAATCTATATCTATACATTTATGTGTAATAAAATTGTAGAGCTGTCATTCCTGTACAATAAATAGTTTTTTCTTTTTGTATTTTTTTCGAGTTATGGGATCGATTCTGATGACAAATCAACTATTTTTCCGTTTTTTTTATACGGTTTTTTCTTTTGCGTTAATTCCTAAACTACTGAAAACTTTCCGATCAAATATTCCTAATAATATGCTTCTGTCAATAGGCTATGTATTATTACGCTAGGTATTGCAACTGGGAGATATGCAATTTTGAATTAGGTACTTCTAGGTTACTCAATTCGACCGTATGTATAATATATGCTTTTTAAGTTTGTTCGCGCAGAACTTCGTCGTTTTAAATGTATGTTTGTTTTAAGTTGGCGGCCACTGGATAGTATTTAACCAATTTTTCCTCAAACCTACTTTTATGCTATTCCCTTTGGGGGATTAGCAATGTTGTAAATTATAATAATTATGTTGGTTTTCAGTAATTGTTGACATTTGTATAAGAAGCGCTATTTTAAATCAACTGTTAGCGAGCCAGCTAGTCTGGTTAAAAACCTGCTTGCCTTATGATCATTAGGTTTCGAGATCAAATCTTGCACTTTCTTTTTCACTTTTTGATTTTCTTTTTATTTATTCTGAGAGTTTCAAATACTTTTATGTCAATGTTATTATTTGCAATTTGATTTTTTATAATATTTTTTAATAGTTCTCTAGGATAAATTGTAGGTTAGTAAGTTGAATATTTTTTAAACTGTAATTTATTGTTTGACGAGTAGGAATGTTAATGGCAATCACATCAATCTGTTATTTTGTGTTTATCTATGTTTGAATTGGTGTTGATGGCGCCACTGACACGATCCGTCTTGTTTCTCAAATTCAAAATTAACGAAAGCGAAGCCGCGGGCCATTTGAACCATTAACATTCCTACAATATCCAACTCACTAACCTACAATTTAAATCAGCGTACATTTTACCCTAGAGAACTTTTGAAAAATATTAGAGAAAAATAAATTGCAAATAATATTAAAATAAAAGTATGCATTTTACTTTAATTATGAGAAACTCTCAGATTATAATTATAAAAACAAAAAAAAAGAAACGCAAAAAGTGTAATCAAAATGCAAGATTTGATCCCGATCAAAATGCAAGATTTGATCCCGATCAAAATGCAAGATTTGATCCCGAGACCCAATGCACGAAAAGCAAGCAGGTTCCCAACAAGAATGGCTGGCTCTCTAACAGTTAGCTTCAAATAGCGGTTCTTATACAAATGTCAAACGCTCAAGAAATCCTGCGCTATCGCAAAGTAGGCATGCATGAAAGAACGTGAATTTATCTGCCGAGTGACTGACGACGTAAGCTTCAAGGTCACGGGGCTATGTAGTGCAAAAGTACAGTTTGATTTTAACGCCATCTATTGGTGTTTGTGTAAAATAAACTACTCGCGGCCCACAAGCTAGCGAGTCATCGTTGCTAGCACCATCTAGCGTAGGCCGCCATCTCAATATAGGCCGAGTAAATGACGTAGTTACGGCGGTCACGTTTCTTTGTATGGGATGGGGTATCTGTACGCTAGTATTATATTATCTTTGCTTAACGTAGAGTGATCATTTCGATATCATTTTATAGCCTGACTCAAACACTTTTAATTTAATGCAAAAATCTTATCAAAATTCAGGGGTACTTATCGAGCTAGAGTTAAAAATGTGAAATTATTCAGTAATTTTTGTGTACAATTTCGTGTTTTCCCATGTTTTTTGGTTATTTTTACATATTATTTAGAAAATTTTCGTAAGTTTTTAATAAGCCTCAACGTTTAACTTTGCAATAAAGTCATTTTCATGAATGTAGGTCTCTTGGATTCCAAGATATTTGCATTTTATTGTACACACCCCAGTCCGACGGATTAAAAAATTAAAATGGCTTCCATTCGCGAAGTATTGGAGTAAGAATTTTTTTAAAGCATTTTTGTCGATGAAATTGAGCCTAGAATGTCCCCTTCAAATATCGCTAACTCGTGCCCGGACACACTGTATATTATATATATAGACTAGCTGTGCCCGCGACTTCGTTCGCGTGGATGTCGGAACTTAACAATGTATTTTAGTGCGAAGCGCTGTTGGAGGATACCGATACGAATCATTTTATTGATGCTAGTGCTTTTTTATTAACAACATTAGCTGTGAACCATCATTCTGGAGCATGCATAAATATGCTTACGTAAATCATCAAATGAGTCCTTCCACCCAGGGCAGGATAAGAGGGACTGTCAGACTCGTACTGATTAAAATCCACGGTGTCCTCTAAGTCCGATAATAGGCCTTTACGTTCCGGGGTCAAGGTAACTCGATAGTCCCGCGACCCCGGCAGGCTTTGGTCTTCTAAGGGCCGTCATTGTGCTGCGTGTTGAGAACAACGCGCCGTTGACCCACGCATACTCGCCGCCCGCAAGCTCGTGCAAGAGAAAAATCTACGTTTAAACGCCTCTGGCACCTGAGTACGTAGTACTATTAGGTGTTCTATGCCTGAGTAGTATGGGCGGGCTCCGTAGCCTGCCCGTTCCTGCCTTTGCCGGCGCTGGCAGCCCTAGGAACGTAAGCAGACATGTGTAGAAGTCATTCTTTCAAAGAAACAGGTCGTACCTATGCGTGAGTTAATGTTTTACTTAAAGAAAAAATATTTCGAAGATAATATGTCTAGTTGCGCTTTGTGATATTGAAAATATCGTACTTAATTTTAAAACGAATGGACATGATTTCACTTAATTCTCTCCAAGTTTTTCACATTAACCCTGTATTGGTAAAAATCGGTAGAGCCGTTTCGGAGGAGTACGGTAACTAACATTGTGACACGGAAATTTTATATATAAGATATATATGTAATATGTATGTATGTATATGTATTTAGAGATATAGATTAAATGCTTCCGATGATTAACGTGTTTATTTCTCATTGCTGCTCTGCTCCTATTGGTGATAGCGCGATGTTATATTGCCTATAGCCTTTCTCGATAAATGGACTATCCAATTCAAAAATAATTTTTCAATTCCAACCAGTGGTTCCTGAGATAAAAACTCTTCTGCTTTATAATATTAGTACAGATAATATGTATATTTTCCTGCAATAAGAAATTGCTTATTTTGCAACTTGGATGTTTTGAGATGTACAATCGACAAAGTTGAATCATGACCCATTTTGACAATAAATCTTTTGAATCCTTCAAATTGACAAAGATCAAAGTTGTTACCATGGATATGTATATTTACGCGAATGTGGACCTAACTGTATTTGTAAGTCTGTTAGAAAATAAGCTTATGGTGGGTCATGATTCAGCTTTGTCGACTATACATATTTTGCAACTTGGAAGTTCGAGACTTGAGTCTTATGAGATTTGAACTTTTTGCCACCATAATAATATTATGTTATTTTGCAACTTGAACGTTATGAGACTGACCCATTTAAATATTATACAACAACTCATATAATTCAGAACAATGTTTAAAATATACCTACACTCAGATCAAAACTTTGATCTGAGTACCTACAGGAATAACTCGTAAATATGACTTGGCATTGAAATACATTAACATAAAGAATAACAATTTTCAGATAATTCATAATGCTTCCATAATGAATGCTGTAAGCTGTTGTGGACTACAGTTGTACAACTTTGGGGAAACTGTTTCAATACCCTACTGGACAGAGACATGGAAACCAGATAGTTTCTTTGACAAAATTGTTGCAAATTTCTCAAGAAACTTACACACCCTTTGTTTATTAGGCAAGTAATAGAAATAATTTATTTAAAAGTCAGCTTAGATGGATATATTCCATATAGTCAAATTAGTTTCATCAGTAGACTAGTAACCACCTTGTTGCATGATAGTATGGGATACTTTGTGTCAAATCTGTTAGTTATGTTTTTTTCCAGACTTGTTTTTGATGTTGGCCATATTATTATGACTAATCCAAGTTGAGACCTTGAGGGCAGGATGCAATATTTTCTTAAAACAATCTCAAGAATAAAAAAAAACCTGGTAATCTAACCCTGGACTTCATGCCCAGGTGTTTGCGACCATTGGATCAATCTACACTAATGTTATAAAGAGGCTGCTTTTACGGTTGTTTGTAGAAAATAATATTTTTATTTTCTACAAACATTTTAATATTTTTTTATCTCCTGTATCGTGGGTGCGTTTACAAACATAGAAACTCACATACACACTAACACCCAGACCCGGAACAACTACTCGCAGATCATACAAATATTTGTTCCGTGCGGGGAACGAACCCGCGACACACAGTGTAAAACGTGCCGTCACGTCATAGTATAGTCACAGACTAGATAGGTTAGTATAGTGGTGGCTCAGTGGTATCGGCCTCTAGGTCATGGGTTCGAACCCAGCCAGGCGCATTACTGTGTAATTTATTTCATCACCACTGCTCTCAAAACGGTGAAGGAAAACATCGTGAGGAAACCGGCCATGTCCTGGAACCAAAAATTCGAACACAATGTGACATCCACCAACACGCACTAGACCCGCGAGGTAGATTATGTATGGCCCACTCCCTCTCACTGAGAGAAAGCCTGAGTCCCAGCAGTGGGAACATTTATAGGCTGATGGTGATTAAACGGATTAAAAAAAGTCTTATGAATTTTTATATGTATAATTTTTTATATTACCTTGCTTGTTCTCATTTTTACAGATATCAAGGTGAAAGAACCTACTGAAGATTCGTTAACAAAGAAAACCCGCCAGTACATGGAGCCGAGATTTATGTCTGTCAAAGAAGCAGCAGTGCAGTTGGTACACATAATAGAAAATAATCCGGAAAAAGGTTAGATTACGAAGACTTTTTTATCGTGTTATCATCAAATGAGTCGTCCTCTTTCCCAGGGCTATTGCGTATTTCGGTGTCTGTGTCGTGATCATCAGAAATAGATGTCAAAAGGTAAATTTTGTACCTATTGGCTTTTGCAATGAAACTGATAAATGTTCCCTAAAATCAACTATTCTAACGCTCTTGAGGCACTACACTCCTCAACTTAGCCTCTTAGCAGATATCTAGCCATCCAAGTTCAGTGGACAACCACTGGTCAGTGACTATCAAGTTAGCCAATAGCCCTGCAGGGCGGGGCGGGAGGTACTGCCAGACTTTTAATGACTATATGGCCGGCCATTTATATCAGTTTTTTTTTCCGTTCGGAATTCGTTTGTACTTCTTATTCAATAGCCCTTTGCGTTTTAGGGTCACGCACGGTTACCTGATGAGACAGTCCCGTGACCCCGGATATATTATAATCTTTTTTTTATCGTGGTGTAATTATCAAATGAGTCCTCCCACCCCGATACGGGAGGGACTGTCAAACTTGTACTAAAATCCACGGTGTCCTTCATTAGCCCTTTACGTTCCAGGGTCACGGTAATGGAATAAATCCCGCGACCCCGGCAGGCTTTGGCCCTCAAGGGGGGGCCCCCGTCATTTTGCTAATGCTCTTTGAGGCGCGCGTGGAACACAACGCGCCGCCGACCCGGGCATGGTCCATGCATGGTCGGGCGGCGAGTTGCCCATTACTTGCCGCCCATATGCCCGCACCGACGGTGGCCGGAGATCGCCTGTCCTATCTCTCTCACGGCCCGCCTCCTCCTTCGCGAGCATTACTGCTTCGCAGAAGGAGGCGACCGCTTCCCACTCCGTCTCTCCCCGCAGCATGGCCTCGACCAATGCCGGGCGCGAGAGGTCTCCGCCTATCGCTGCCGTGAGGACACGGCGGTGCTCCGCCCAAGCGGGGCGGTCCTGCACCGTATGCTCGACTGTGTCCACCGGTCGATCTTCAAATGTTAAAACAATTTTTTAATAAAGACGTTTCATCACGATGTTTTCCTTTTTGAGAGTAGTGGTGATGTAGTAAGTCGAGCATAATACGGTTTCATATATTTTTAGGGAAGAGAGATCGGGCGATATGCCGGGGTCGTGTTGTGATGTAAAAGCACTCGATATCGGCATAACTGAAAGCACCGGGAACCTGCTACAAGTACAGACGCCAGCTCCCCAATCTTTCAAATCTTCCCTGTCAAACATGAACCTTCTGCTTTTATGATTAAGGGCTGGTTTTTTAATAGTCAGTTAACCGTTAACTGAGGAATAAAAATGGTGGTTTGACAGCTTATCTATGGAAAATATGTCATACCGTTATTTTTATTCCTCAGGTAACGGATAACTGACTATTGAAAAACCAGCCCTAAGTAGAAATTCGATTTAAGAAATTTTACAGATTGGAGTAGGTTGATGTGCTGGCGTCTCTGCATTACTTTATGGTAAGCCAACTTCGAAAAAAATTGTAGTTACTTTAACAGAACTATTCTTTTCTATTTTCAACAGGAATTGACAAAAATAACACAGCAGTGGGGCTTTCTCGGGTGGGGGCAACAGACCAGCAGATAGCAGTGATGTCACTCGACGCGATGCAAAGCTTTGACCTCGGCCCGCCGCTGCATAGCCTCGTCATTCCTGCTCCCATTCTACATCCGTTGGAAGAGGACTATCTTGGACAATTTAAATCGCATAGTTGATTCGACAAAAAATATTGTATTATACAATTTGGTAAATAAAAAGTAAAATGAGTTTAATTAATATATTTTTATTATTTACAATTATAGTAATTAAAAATCATGATATTAACAGAATTTGATACGACCATGAGAAACCACATTCAAACCCATTATTGGTCCACAAAGCTACCACAAAATACATACTACAACAAAATTATTTTCAATTATAAATGTTAAAAGGTACATTAATTATTATTTGGTCTAAGTTTCACAATTATAAATAATGAAAACTATTATTATAATAATATACAAATAACGGAATGTAGATATACCAACATTATAATAAAATAGTACACCTATTATTGGTATACATCAAACATCTCTAGATAAAACTGGAAACTGGTGGGTCAAATGATTGTAATTAATAATTAGGATCTTATAATATGGAATTTTACATAACACTAGCACAATTCTTAACATAATTATACAGTCTTTAGACTTAGTTGTAAAGGGTACATACATGATTTTAATTTTAATAATATATTAAACGATTTCACATAACTCGTGCTTTCTATTTATCATGTGAGATTACAAAACAGGGAACTATATAAATAGACATTGAGTTAGAGTATTTAAATGTTTAAACAGCTGATACTTGTTGATCGTCATCATCATCATCGGGAGTATCGTGGTAATAATCATAAGGGCGCGTGACGCCTTCGTGTGAATGCGCGCGACTGAGTCGCTCGAGCCGCGCCACCTGGGCGGCCAGAGTGTAGGGTGCCTGCGGCATGCGCGGCGGCGGCACGGGCCGCGCACAGCTCGCTGCAGTACAGGACCCGTGCCCACTGTCACTTGAAGTTGCTGACCCGGTTTTTCGAAGTGGCAAGTTTACTAACGATGTAACACTACTACTCTCTGCCGATAGATCGACTGGGAGTGGCGTAGGTGTATCAGAGTGGGATCTCTCGTGTGCTGTACGAGGACAACAGATACCAGGGCCGGGTCCATCGCGGCGATGCGAGCAAGGCGAGGGTCCTGGTGGTGGTGGTCGCGGTTGGTGCGGCCTTGTTTTAGCTGGTTCTGATAAAGCCAGCAATTTCCTCACAGCTTGAGGAGATGCAGTACCAAACTTATTGCCTGCAAAGCTCTTTTTACTCTCACTGGCTGATGAAGCACTGCTTGTTGTAGATAAGGATGGTGATGGGTGTCTTCGTCGAGGAATGGCAGGGGCTGGCCCTGCTCCTTCACATTCCAGAGATAAACTGTGGAGACGTTCTTCGTCAGTTTCGACGTGCATTCGATTTAAATATGCCTTGACACGTCGAACCATTTGTGCTTCTTCAAACATTTTTTTAGGGTTTGGTACATTTGATGACTTTTTCCTTCTTTTCACTGTCACTTGACCTTGCTGCACTTCTCCAGTAGTAAGTTGGTTTAAAGCAACCATAGCATTTGAAGGTGGTTGCTTGCCTAGCTCTAGTAACGTTAGAAGGTCATAAGGAGCACTGCACATGTTCGTAAGTGTGCGAACTTCTTTAGAAATCATTCGCAATTTTTCAAAATTTAACATTCCTTCAACTTTAGTATCATTTCCCAAATGAATAAAGGTAAGATCTTTTTTAACCACTGGATAAAATGGTACAACCGGAGATCTACCTTGTTCTGTAATAACTAGCTGTCTGTACTGAGACATGTTCCTTGAAGGATCCATCACTTTTTCCAAATCTTTAAATAATTTAGAATATTTTGAAGGTAGTTTCTCCCAAGTCATCTTTAATCTCGACACTGCACTATGTCGCAATCCCGATAATATAGCAAACATGGAATTGAAGTTTTTACATTCTTTACAATGGCGTGCAACTTTAATAAACTGTTTTATAATTTTCTGTCGGCGTGCAAGAGTCTGTTCACTAACTACTTCTGTGACCACCCAAAACATTTCCTTGTTAACGAGTTCGGCAAATTGCGATAACATAGGTGTGCCATACCTACTTTTTAGTTCAAATAGATCATCAACATATTCAGTGCTTTCAATTTGTCGAAAGATACAAAAATCTTGTAACGTTAGTTGCACAGCAACCTCAACCGCATTTAATTGTAGGAAATGTACTACACTCTCCCGCAAAAGTTCTGGTGCCATTTCATCAGGTACTAAATTCTCAGTAATACCATTGGTTTTTAGGTAATACCTAGAGCTGAGACCAATCCTTTCTGCTAGATTTTGCAACTGGTCAGGCAAGCGATGTTGCTTTATGATTCCACCTTGAGCTACAGACACTTCACATAGTGAAAAGTTTGAACTAGGATCAGTTATACCAAATTCCTGCAAAGTCAACATAACAACTTCTCTTGCCGTAGTCTCTTTGTGTACCAACAAATATTTGCAAGTTTGATCAGATTTGTATACTTTCAGTACATGTTCGGGATAATCAGAAGATTGATATTCATCATAACATATAGATATTAAATCAGGATTACTATGTGAGTTATAGAAGGAAGTACTAGTATTTGCTTTGTTTAAGGAATCTGAGTTTGAAAGAATACTGTCATCAGTAGGTAAACCATCAGTAATTGTATTTTTAGGAAGAAGATTCATTTTCATTAAAGCTTTCTGTAGTTTTCTCTTAGGTCCCAATGTCATGAAGCCTTTCTGGGGTTCTTTCTTAATGCTCAGCTGTTGTGGTTTCTTGGTGGGAGACTGAAATACTGGGTTCAATGTTATAGGATCATCATTGAGTAGTTCTGCAGTTGAAAGTCTCGCTCTGGGGTCAGTGTGCCAGTGAACTCTATTAGAGCAACCTCTCTGCCTTGGAGAATTTTCTGGCATCAACAACATTTGTTTGAAGGCTAATAGATTACTTTTGACTGTGATACTTAAATGTGTTGATCCTGTGATTATTTCCATTGCTTTTGCATGACTCACATGTTGGAATGATTGACCATTAACTTCTAAAACTTGATCTCCTCTTTTTAATCCAACATCCTCAGCCTTTGAATGCTTTTCTACTTTAAATATAAATATTCCATAACCTCTTTCATACCCGCCCAATATTTTGAAGTTCAAAGGTTCATCTCTTGTAGGTCGAGATAAAGTAACACTACGTGTTCTAGCTTTTGCTGAACAAGCTATGTTTAGCAGCCTCAATTGACTTTCCATTTTTTCATGTTCTAGAGCAATTTCAAAGTTCTCGAGAAACTCCATCATAGATGAATCAGTTTCAAAGTCAGTAAAATGATTGTTGACCCAAAGCAGTACGACACGAGTAACCTTGTCTCTCACAGATGGTTCAGAGAACCAAGCTAGTAGTTGCTTTGCTACAACTAAAGGACTCTCAATGAATGTTCTATGTGTTAGAAGAAAATCTTCAACATACGTAGAGTCACGTGAGTTATCCTCAATGAGTTGCAACATCAATTGTTCTGGAGTTCCACGAATAACAACATGGCCTTGTTGTCGTCCTGGATCTCCAGGAGCTCCTCTATATTCTGTAACCAATACTACTACACCATTTTCATTTTCATGCCTCCTTATATTTTCTTCACCTTGGTGCAGTATTCGATAATAGTCAGTTTGTGTTATACAAACAAACTGACAGTCATCACATTTTGTGGTCATTACACCTTTATGATATAATTTCTCAAGTGTAGCTTCAGCCATCCCAAAGCTGTCACCAACAATCAGATGCTCCACTTCACCACTCTGGTGCTCTATACTAACATGTCCATTAATAAGGACAGACCAGGAGTCATGTTCTTCTCCATCATTCATGACTACTGTCCCAGCTTTCTCAACCACTGCAAATACCATGACAGCACATAATGCTCGACGCACTGTCAATGTCATGTTTGTGAATGCCTTCAAATGTTGAGTGAACTCCAAAAGTATTTCTATATCCTCATCAGTTCTTTCACTTGGATCTTTTTCCAGACATTCTCGAACTGCATCGCGAACTGTCAGGCTATCCATGCTTTCTTCTAAATCTTCTTCCTCATCAGAGTCAACGATGGACTCGAGGAGACCTGAAAGGTCTACCTCCATGTCCATGTCGAGTGAGCTATGTACTGAGGTCATTGTGTCACTTCCACTATAAGCAGAACTAGTATCACTGGCGTTGGAGCACTTCAGTGTATGGGGGTACAGCTCCGGACTGTGACGGCCTCCGCGCCCACCTCTCAACATCGTGAAGTTTCTGAACTGTCCTAGTGACGTCCAGCTTCTGAAAAATGTACATAATATCGTAAAGAATAATCGATACTTCCTCCATTTTTCAATTTGTTATTGTTTATTACCAATTAGTTTATTCGAACCCACTAAACAAAATAGTGATCATTATATCATGTATTATTATATTGCAACGAATATTCAATTAAAAATCCAAGTAATGCGGGGGACTTTCTTCCTCAGATGTTACTTTGTAGTTTGTATTTTACGAAAGATAGAAGTGCCATTGAAATCGTACTATTTACGTCACATCTTGTTTTTAATCTTCATCATAAACAATAGGTGTTCGTATGAAAGCAATTAATTAATCTAAGAATTACAAACCTTCACAATTTCTATTTATTTTGCATTCATGGCGGAACTGTCAGCGCTTCCATGTTGCTTTCTAAATTAATTACCCTTTACAACGAACGATACACAGTAAGTTTACGATTGTATATTTCACAATACACCAAATTTTGAAATTTCTCTATACTTTTAACAACACTCGTTAGCGGCTAAATATTACGATATCAGAACTTTATCCGAGGAAAATCATTAGAAAGCTACTTTCCTCCAAAGCTGAACAATATACCATAGAGAACATAGAAGTGAACATTGATTAGCAAAGAGCGGTGCCAACGGGCCAGATGTTTGATCATAGTCCAACATTTATTAGTCAGGAACAGGAATTCAGGATACTTTTTAAAGTATTGTTTAAAATGTTCAGCAATCAACTCATCATCATTTATAATATTTCTACTCCAACAAGTTTAAAAGTAACGTGCGCAGATGATTGATTCATGATTTTAAATGTATCACTTATTTTATTCCGGTCACCGTGGGGGAAGAAGACCACAACCCTCCAACAAATAAAACCATCAACAACAACAGAAGTAAACCTAAATATTTGAACAACGAAACAGGAAAATCACAAAACTTATATATATGCACCTATAATGTAAGGTCACTATCGTCAACTACAAGAATAATAGAATTAAACAATGCAATAGAAGACATCAAATGGGACATCATAGGACTAGCTGAAATTAGAAGAAAGGGATGCGATATTGAAGAACATAAAAATCATATCTTCTGTTATATAGGCGAGACTCTGGGACTCCATGGTGTGGGATTTTTAATAAGAAAAACCTGGAAGGACAACATTGTAAGCTTTATAGGAATATCGGAGAGAATAGCTTTACTGAAAATGAGCTTCAACAATGTGTCACTATCTATTATACAAGTGTACGCACCTACAGGCTGTTCCAGTGAAGAAGAAATTGAGAAGTTCTACAAGGACTTACAAAAAGCACAGGATCAAGCAGACAGGACCCTTCTGGTCATGGGAGATTTTAATGCAAAAATAGGACACCCCAAACAAGAAGAACATACAATAATGGGAAAATATGGTTATGGTCAACGGAATGAACGAGGCGAAAGACTAATCCAATACGCATATGAAAACAAACTGTCATTTATGAACACATACTTTAACAAAAGAAACTCTCGCAAATGGACATGGATATCCCCAGACCAAAACACTAAAAACGAAATTGACTTCATACTGAGTCACAATCCGAAAGCAGTAACAAAACTAGAGGTACTAAACAATGTAAGTTTCCCATCAGACCACAGAATGGTTAGATGTTCAATGAATCTCCAGACACCAAAGATCCACAGAAAGACATTCAAAGCCGCAAATAATATGCTAAAGTCTACAGAAGAAAAAGAAACCTATCTGAAAAAACTTAAAGATAATGTTACAACACTATACGAAACAACAAAAAATATAAAAGATATTCAATCCCTGAGCAACGCGTTGGAAAAAGCAATCACAAACAGTCTAAAACAAGATGGAAATAATAAAACGAGGCACAAAAAATCAAAAATTATTAGTGATCAAACATTGGAACTGATTTTTAAACGTACAGAACTCCTAAACACGAAAAACAAATCAAAAGAAATAAAACTCTATTTAAAAGAACTTTATAAAAAGACAAACAGAGCGATTAGACAAGATTATGAAACACATAGAAAAAAGATAATCGAAAAAAATATAACAACATTTAGAAGCTCAAAGAAAGCCTTTAAAGAACTGTCAACGCACAGGAACTGGATACAAGGTTTAAATGCTGGAAAAAACGAAGCGAAAAACAGAGAAGATATAATAAAAATCGCAACAACCTTCTACTCAGATCTCTATAAAAAACCATACCAGGAAGCAGCCCAAAGTATAGAACAGACTGAAATGTGCACTATAAAGGAATCCCAATCAAAAGAGACAACTGTAGAACAGATTACTGAAAAAGAGATAGTGGAACACATAAAGAGATTAAAACCTGAAAAAAGCCCAGGACCAGATGAAATTACAAATGAAGCCTTGAAGCTGGGAGCACCTTATCTGATAACATACCTCACAAAACTCTTCAACTTAATAATAGAACAAGAACAAATACCAAAGCAATGGTGCAGCTCAAACATAACACTGCTCTATAAAAAAGGGAACCCGCTCGACATCAACAACTACAGGCCCATCAGTCTATTATCAACAATCTACAAACTGTTCTCTTCAAGTATCCTAAGTAGAATAGCCCCAGATATAGACAAAAACCAACCAATAGAGCAAGCAGGCTTCCGTCCACATTACTCGACAATGGACCATATACATGCTATAGAACAAGTGATAGAAAAATACAAAGAATACAACATGCCACTGTACATAGCCTTCGTGGATTATTCCAAAGCATTTGACAGCATATCGCACGCATCTATATGGGAAGCTCTGAGAAAAAACAATATAAATGAAAAATATATAAGTTTAATAAAGTATATCTATTCGAAGGGTGTAAGCAGAATAAAACTAGAAAGGCAAGGAGAAGAGTTCGAAATTGGTAAAGGAGTGCGTCAAGGTGACCCTCTCTCACCCAAACTATTTATAGCGGTCCTAGAAAATATATTCCAGAGTCTAGAATGGAAGAGCAAGGGTATATGGATAAAAAATGAAAGACTATCACACCTAAGATTCGCAGATGACATAGCTCTTCTAAGCGAAACCTCAACAGAACTAGAAAGCATGCTACAGAACCTGAACACCCAAAGTCAAAAAGTGGGACTACAGATGAATGCTTCAAAAACAAAAATTATGACGAATAGCTCTAGAAAACCAATCATAATAGAAGAAAAGCCGATAGAATATGTAGACGAGTATGTGTATTTAGGTAAAATGGTTTCATTCAAGGCAGACAGTAATGAACAAGAAATATGCAGAAGAATCAACATAGCTTGGAAAAAATTCTGGTCTCAAAAAGAAATTCTCAAAGGAAAATACAGCTTAAAGACGAAAAAGGTCATAATGGACTCGTGCATCCTCCCAAGTCTAACCTACGCAAGTCAAACATGGGTATACACGGAAAATGTAAAAAACAAAATCTTGTCCTGCCAACATGCCATGGAGAGAAGCATCCTAAGATTAAGAAAAATACAAAAAACAAGAAATATTGACATACGCACAGCAACCAACGTTACTGATGCACTCCATCATAGTCTAAGACAAAAATGGAAATGGGCAGGACATATAGCCAGATACCAGGATAAAAGATGGACCCACAAAATAACCAAATGGAAAGGTCCAACGGGCAAGAGGAGCATAGGTAGACCAAGAAAAAGATGGGTGGATGATATTAAGAGCATAGCCGGAGAGGACTGGATGAGGATAGCTACAAATCGCGAAAAATGGTTCAAGTTGGAGGAGGCTTTTACCCAGGAGGGGCTACACACCAAAAATAAATAAATTGTACTACTGAACTTATGTATGCATTAATGTGTAGACAAATAAAGCTTTATTATTATTATTATTATTATTATTTTATTTTGTCTTCGAACTTCAAGTTCTTTCGCTGCGTGTTTTATGGTGCGTACAGACCGGCCCAACGAACGCCCAACGATGGATATTTAGCGTTCGCTAGCGTTGGCTTCCGCACGCTCGTTGGAGTTCGTTAATACGTCCAAATACATTTAGTGCTCGAACGAACGTTCGTTGGCACTTGAAGCTGCGAACAAATTATCGGACGCGTCCGTCAGCCGCGGCTGAGGGACGCGGCTTATTCATTATCTAGCCAGAACATTTAATACTACACTGTGCAAACTATCGGTCGTAAGACGCGGACGTGACCTTGAGCGTTCGGACGTCCGAACGGTCCGAACGGAATCTGGCCTTCTGTCGTCCGAACTACCGTGCACACTGCTAAGCCACGTCCCTCAGCCGCGGCTGACGGACGCGTCAGATAATATGTTCGCAGCTTGATTCCGGTTCTTTTCTCTTTCATCCGCAATTTAATCATGGACGACGACGACATCATTATAATTGCTAGTTTTATATACCAACACCATTCTTTGTTTTTCTCCATGATCTAAATGGCGGGAAATATCCAAGTAATTATCAAATTGGATGTCTACACGCTCGCTACGCTCTCTTGCTTCAACTGAGCGTTCGTTCGTTGGCCTTCGGCGACCGTCCAAACGGAGTTCGATCAAATAGCTCGATTTCTTTGATGTTACCGTCACGCTTCGGATTGCCGGCACACGCCAACGAGCGATCGTTGGCATTCGCTAAGCCGTCCAGACTGCAGCAACGAAGATCAACGAAACCCGTTCTTTGGCGTTCGTTTGGCCGGTCTGTACGCAGCATTAGAAACAGCCAATAATGAGTGCTATGGAAAATTCTCAACGTGGACGAAGCTAGTTTATAAACTAGCTTTTATGTTATATAAATTTTAAAAATAAAATAAAATATAGTTACTTTAATGAATGCCTCGAATTATCAGATTTTACTAACTTTATTTCTCAAATTAACTAGTACGCTCTCTATATTGTCTATATGTTCATTATTCTAGGTTATCTGTATCATTGCTCCGTTTTAGAACCGGAACACGTATATACATTTTCATAGCTTTTAATTTTTTTAACAAAAGTTTTACATGTTCTATTCATATTACAATTGTTCATGGCGTATCTAATAAGTAGTTTTATTAAAACAATATTTTATTCGTTAAGTCTTGTTGAATGCCAAAAAAAGTATTTGGACTGATTAACTGAACATTTTCTATCTCCATCTATTTTCAGAAATAGGTACTTTTGTATGAGTGTAGCGTTTTCGCAGCAAACCAGTGATGTTAATCTTTTAGTTACAAATTTTGTAAATTGATCGCTTCTCGTTGTGAAAAAAGTCGCATATACGTTGGATTAGTCTTGTGAAAGTGCAACATCTTAAAATAATCTTGTGTATGGCGTTAAAATGCGCCCAGTTTTAGAGTCGAAACGGATGGTGAGCGATGGCGAGAATACGGTGATAGATTTTTGGTGTTAAGTTTTGCTCCGTGTCATCACCGCTATAGTTTCCGATTACGTCCAGGAAAGACGATAACCGTTTTGATTCGCTGTTTTACGCGTTATTACAAGCAAATCTTAAAAAATCTCTTGCGATTATTGTTAGAAAATATATTGTCATTGACTGACCGGCTGATATTACACGAGGCTTGTATGTATATGCGACTTCTGCCTTCTGCTATTCGTGACACGCCTCAGAAAATAAATCTAAATTTGTGAATCGAATTATTCTTTTCTGTATTTGTGTCATTTTAGTGATAGAGACGGTTTTAAATTACGTAACTGTTGTGGAATCTTGAAGTGTTTATAGAATGGCCTGAGTGTGACCACTCCATTACCGTCATGTGTGACGAAGAATTGTTTGTTTAGGCTATAATATTGTGCATCCTACGGAAAGTGCGCGTTCGTCTCGTGGACTGGGCCAGATCATGACTCTGCTTGAAACAAAACAATTTTCGCATTGATCGCCGTCTACCTATCGTCATTTGGGACACTTTTATATTACCAAAATGTCTTCGGGAACTTTTGTGGACAGAATTGACCCTTTCGCCAAGCGGTCGCTGAAGAAAAAAACTAAGAAGTCTCAGGGATCTTCTCGATACCGCAACACGCAAGATGTTGAGCTGCAGGCACTGCCCTTGCTCAAAGGTGGGTCGAAATAATTTTACGCCTATTTTTACGAAGACCTTTCGTTCTTTTTGTATTTTTCACTAGATATTTACATAAAATTTTGCCTAAGTATTGCTCATTTTGTTCATCCCAGTACATTGAACTTTTGCCTTGATTTTGTTGAACTAAATAATATGTAAATAGGTTAGGAATAAAATTTTGTTTATTTGAAGAAAGATGGTTATCTTGAGTTATTCAGTCAAATCACACACTACAAAAAATTTATCAAGTTATGTAGGAGCTGTAAAGGTGTTCAGCCAAGAAAGAAGTATAAATAGTAAGATTGTTGACAGTTCACTTGACCTACCAATCTATAATAACAAGCATTTGTGGTAAAAATGTGTTTAATTCATGCTGATTGAATCAAAATATCACTTGTAAATTCCTTATGCATGAACATGATAGATAAATTAGCTACTATTGATTGTTTAGTGTAACAAAACATCACCCTTTACCTAATTTATTCCTGATGATTATAAACAATAACATTTTAGTATTTTTGAAGTAACATTGATGTTAAAAAATTGTATTGTAGTATTCCATTCTTATGTTTAACTTGAAATTACATATGCATTCATAATGTGTTGCATTTGGAAATTTCAGGTACTGCTTTTAAATCTTTATATTTTAAAACATACCTTTTGACTGTTTGCATGATGATATAAGAAGGGTTCTACAAAATGTCAATATCAAACTTAAAAAAATCTCTTATAGCTGTAACTAAATTTGTCTAAAGGGTTGATTGTTTACTAATTATTTTACTAAAACACTGATATAAGAAGATAACTTCTGCTCAGCTATTGGATTAGCCCAGGCAGTCTTTAATTACACGTATATTATGTATAGCTAGAGGTACATTGCATCATTAATATGGGGACAATTTGGTAGTTGATAAAGTAACCATGGAATCTAGCCCTTGCTTGAATCAGCTTGGTGTAAATTGAAAGATATGGAAATGCAAATTCAATTTCCAATTTTTGTTGTACAAATATCTGATACAGCCTAATTCTAATTAGAGTGCTCAGGCATTTGCAGTGGGGAAAATGTTATAAATATATATTTTGCACTATACTCAGTTTATCCTTTTAGTAACAAACTTAAAATACTCATAGTAATAAAATTGTTTCCAGATGTTCCAAGCAGTGAACAAGAGGAGCTTTTCATCCGTAAGCTGCGACAATGCTGTGTAGCATTTGATTTCATGGATCCTGTTGCTGATTTAAAGGGGAAGGAGATCAAGCGTGCTACCCTGAATGAGCTTGTAGAGTACATCACTGGAGGACGTGGCGTGCTTACTGAACCTGTTTACCCAGAGATTATTAAAATGGTAAGTCATAAGTTGAGTTATGTTGATTATGACAGTGGTATAATATTATCTTACCATTTTTCACAAAAGTTATTCTGATCATCATCCATTACTTGTCACCTATCTCTACTCTAATTTTATAGTTGTAATCAATAATCTATCATTAATCAATTCAAATTATCACTTATCAAATTCTACCGATGAAGTATTGCAAGAGTTTAATTAATTAACATTCATATTAATTTCATAGTAATTGACCAGTAAGGGTAAATAATAACGGTTGTGGGACTTTTCCAATTACCGTGACCCTGGAACGTAAAGGGCTATTGAAGGACACTGTGGATTTTAGTCAGTACGAGTCTGACAGTCCCTCCTGCCCTGCCCTGGGTGGGAGGACTCATTTGATGATTTTACCATGATAAAAAAGGCTAAATAATAATAATAATCTTATCTATACTAATATATGTATAGGTGAAGAGTTTGTTCGGTCGATCACGCTATTGTCAGGAACTTATGGTTTTAAGGCGCATTCACACATAGGGGTGAAACCACAGGGCAAAGCTAAAACAAAATAAAAGACTCCATGTACCTATATACCTATACTAGCTGTTGCCAGCGGCTTCACCCGCTACAACTCGAAAATTATCCCACGGGAAATAAAATCGGGATAAAAACTATCCTATGTGTTAAGCCAGGTTATAAAATATCTGTGTACCTTTTAGCCAAATCCGTTCAGTGGTTTTTGCGTGAAAGAGTAACAAACATACCTACATACACATATATTATGTATATAACCTCACAAACTTTCGCATTACAATATTAGTAGGATTACTTAAACTAAACAATTCATTTCGTCCCTTGCTTTGACTTACAGGGCAAGGTCCATTCTCATGTTAAAATGCCTTCAATAGAATGATTAAGATTATTATTTCTCTAAGAGAGTCTGCAAATAAGTGATAAACAGAAATGAAAATAGGTTTTTTACGTTTGCGTTGCTCTTTGGTTAAAAAAAAAAAACAAGTTCATATCTCAGAATTTATTAGATGTGTGATCCTATTCCAATTGCCATATATAATAAATTCGCGTAATAGATAATTATTAATTTTGGTTTCAACTACCCACTATTTGTTACCACATACTTTTAAAACAAAACATAGTTTTAGAGAAAGACTTGTTTCAGAAACCGTAATACTGCAAACAATTGTGATGTTTGTAACCAATCAACAACCTTCCTAATCTAAGAATTGGACCAGTTGTATGACCTGTAGTTGTGTAAACTATTAAATAAAATGCAATGCATGCTGGCTTTTAAATAAACAGCTTTCAAAGAGCACAGATGAGGATTTGAATGATTGAGATAAAATATTAATTTCGACCATTAGTATGCTTCATGATGCCGCGACCAGGGTTTCGATTGCCACTTCAGTCCTAATAATGCAAAAAAACATGTAATAAGACATTGTCTGATGGGTCACCTATAGACTTAGAAAGTCTCTGTGTCGCCACACTACACGGTACGGGACGTCACAGGGCATCAGACCAAACACCGTATTTATTGACGTCATTTCATAGGTTGTTAAATGTGAGCTCTCAATTGAGACTAGTTTTGAACACGCCTAATGAATATTATCTATTTTGTCGCAGATATCTGCCAATTTATTCCGCACTCTACCGCCAAGTGAAAATCCTGATTTTGATCCTGAAGAAGATGATCCGACTTTGGAGGCCTCATGGCCACATCTGCAACTAGTCTACGAATTCTTCCTGCGCTTCCTCGAGTCAACTGATTTTCAGCCTACTATTGGCAAGAAAGTTATTGATCAAAAATTTGTATTGCAGGTAAATATAATATTATGTTTAAATATGTAATTATTTTGCAAAACTCTTAAAAGGTTTCAACAAAAGAGTAATGTATGCACTTTTGTCAGACTCAATTGACAGCCGAAAAAGGGAAACCTGCAATAATAAAAACCTAATGCAGTGTTTATTAGTAATTTTCGTCTTATTCAAGGCAGGCTGAACTTCTTCCCCATGTTACCTGTCTTGTAATTGTGAATACATAATTTTATTACATATAATAATGGAAACATAGATTTGGCTTGAGTGGGTGATAAAGTTGGTGATTTGATGTTTGAGGTGCCTGAACCTTGTCTAATTTGTGAAGTAGGCAGTAGTAGAAAGTCAGATAATCCCTTCAAGAACCGACACCATTGTGACTTCTATAGTAATCAACAATCTTTGATATAGATACTTTTGATCGGTCGCTTTTGTGTAAGTGGGCGCATGTTTTGATGAAAATGATTCCCTTTTTAAATTGAGCCAGAAGCATGCACACCCTCTTAATGTTCGTGGAACGCTGTAAAATGGTACTGATACGTGCACATACAGTACACTTCATTGCATGGGCACGTATCTGTACCACTTCATTAAGCATAGGTTTGAGACACCTCTCTTTAGCTAAAGATAAGTTTCGTGCTACTTGAAAAGGTAACGCCGTACCATAAGGCCCGGTATCCACCAAAGCGGACAGGAGAGGAGATGTGTTGGAATAACCAATCAGATGTCCACATCTCCTCTCTGCTTAGTTTCAGTTGACATCTGATTGGTTATTCAAACTCATATCCTCTCCGCTTTGGTGGATACCGGGCCTAAGGCAGCCAATTGGGCATAGATAAGTAGTAAGCATTTGACTATGGCTTCAAGCAAATGATAATATATAATTCTGTGATGACTCAACTCGCCTGGTCACACATAATTTTGGGCAGGTTCATTTTATAAGGACACGTGAGATTTCGGTGATTTATTCTTGCATTGCCCAAAATCTCTTCTCCTTTTGAATATGTGTAAGAATAACTACTGCGACGGCTGAAAAGCGTTTAATGTGAACGTGGTTTACAATCTTAATTGCCTACCGTCTGCCTTTGAACTAAGGTGTCTATGTAAATGTCTCCTTAGAAATGTTGTATAATCGATATCATAAAATTACAAATATTGTAATCGTATTAAGTTTATAGTCTTCTTGATTTACCATCTTTCGCTTTGGAGATGGACTTTGTTGACATCCTAAATACTAGTAACTATTAATAGACGTTTATTAATAAGTAAATTATGTTTCTAAATGGATTAAAAAATAAAATGTACGCGGGCATGTATAATCATGAAGTGCCGATCCATGTAGGCCAAAGAGTTTATGAATGACTAGATATACTGGAGATAAACGTCTGATAACTGATAGGTGTCATCATCGCTCCATTTTGTTTTTTTTTTTGACGTGTGTATTGTGTTTTCGTCCGAACTTGGATATCGGTATTAAACGACACCTTCCTTTTATTAATCTACTAGCGACCCGTCTAGGCTCTGCACGGGTGCCATCTCTACTATATTAAGCATGTTTTAAATGCACATAATTATAAACCTTCCTCTAGACTCCGTACTATGGGCACGCCGCAATTGCGGCGGTAAGACCCCTCTTTGAGGAGTGGCTGGAGAGAAGTCATGGCGTCCTGACCTACCGCTTGACGCAGGTCCTCACCGGACACGGAAGTTTCGGGAGGTACCTGTGTCTGATGCGAAAGGAGGAAACGCCTGGGTGTCACCACTGCCAAGATCGCCCGGAGGACACGGTGGAGCATACGGTGCAAGACTGCCCAGCTTGGGCAGGGCACCGACGTGTCCTCACGGCTGCGATAGGCGGAGACCTCTCGCGCCCAGCATTGGTCGCGGCCATGCTGCGGGGCGAGACGGAGTGGGAAGCGGTCGCCTCCTTCTGCGAAGCAGTAATGCTCGCTAAGGAGGAGGCGGGCCGCGAGCGAGAGAGGACAGTGTCCTCCCTCCGCCCCACCCGCAGTGGTGCACGCCCACGGCGACGGACGTCGCGAGACGATCTCCGGCCACCGTAGGCGCGGGCATGCGGGCAGCGAGTAAAGGGCAACTCGCTGCCCGACCAAGGACCATGCCCGGGTCGACGGCGCGTTGTGTCCCACGCGCGCCTCAAAGAGCGTCAGCATAATGACGGGGCCCCCCTCTCCGAGGGCCAAAGCCTGCCGGGGTCGCGGGATTATTTCCTTACCGTGACCCTGGAACAGAAAGGGCTATTGAAGGACACCGTGGATTTTAGTCAGTAGAAGTCTGACAGTCCCTCCCGCCCTGCCCGGGGTTGGAGGACTCATTTGATGATTTTGCCACGTAAAAAAAAAAAAAAAAAAAAGACTCCGTACTATAAAAACGGCAAATGAAAATTTTGATTTAATTATTTATTTTTATAGTGAATTGTATAACTCAATATTCTTTGAATATTTCAAGCATCTACCTGTTGCTGTTATCAATATGGAGCAAAAAGAACAAAAAAAATCACGTTTGTTGTTTGGGAGCCCCCCTAAATAAAGTATGACTTAGGCAACCCTTCGAAATAAGCATTGTTTCGAGTATGATCTCCTCGTTGGAGCTAAATCGTTTTCCATCGAGCCATTTTTAGGGTTCCGTAGTCAACAAGGAACCCTTATAGTTTCGCCATGTTTGTCCGTCCGTCCGTCCGTCTGTCCGCAGTTTGGCTCAGAGACGCCCAGTACTAGAAAGCTGTAATTTGGTGTAAATATACGGATTTGTTGTGCCGAAAAAGTGGTAAAATAAAGTCTCGTAAAATATTTTTTTTTAGGGTACCTCCTGTACACGTAAAGTGGGGATGTTTTTTTTATTTCTCGCGTACCCCTTATTGTGGGGTATCATTAAATAGGTCTTTAAAAAATATTGATAATTTCCATAAACAATTTTTTGATAAAAAGATTCGTTTGTGAAATATTAAGCTTTAAAGTGCTAATTTTTGCTCGACTCAAGTGTCCCCCCCCTCTACCAGCTAAACGGTTATGTTTGGGGGTGTGAAAAAATTCACAATAGTAGTATATATACCTAACGAAGTTTGAAGGAAAATTATCATGAATAAGTAGGCTTTACAAGTTTACGAGTAATAGTCGACCAACTTATAAAACGTACTTGGATAGCATATTTTCCTAAACAAAATGTATCGCAGAACATGTTCTTCAACTGCAAATGTAAGTTTGTAAACTTTATTTTTACAGCTATAATAGGTGGGTATGTTTTGGGGATAGGTAGGTTTTTATTGTCAACTATTTTTAACTAACTTCAAAAAAAGGAGGAGGTTCTCAATTCGTCGTAATCTTTTTTTTTATGTATTTTACCCGATTTCTCAAAGACGCCTGGACCGATTTTGAAAATTTTCTTTTTAAAATTAAATTCAGCGAATCAGTTTAATTAGTTCGCATAGATATTTTGATGGGCAACTACGGAACCCTACACTGTGCGTGGCCCGACACGCACTTGGCCGGTTTTTTTTAAATTCGGAAACAGAAAATAGTCGCAAGGGGCCAAATCTGGCGAATATGGTGGGTGTGATAGCAACTCATATCGCAACTCATGTAATTTGGCCATAGCAATCGCGCAGGTGTGCACTCGTGCGTTGTCTTGGTAGAAGAGGATTTTCTTCTTAGCCAAATGCGGTCGTTTTTCAAGTGAAATTTGGTTAAATTGGTCCAATAAATTGGCATAATATTCGCCATTGATCGTTTTACCCTTCTCTAGGTAGTCAATATGGATTACCCCACGTGCCCCAGAAAACTGTAGCCATCACCTTATTGGCCGATAAAACTGCTTTGGCCTTCTTCGGAGCTGGTTCGCCCCTAGCAATCCATTGTTTCGATTGTTCCTTGGTTTCTGGTGTATGGTGGTGGATCAACGTTTCGTCTACCGTTATAAAACGACGCAAAAAATCAGGTTTATTTCGTTGTAACAACGCCAAACCTGCCTTCGAAGTGGTAACTCGCATGCGTTTTTGATCAATAGTCAGTAAACGCGGCACCCATCGCGCGGAGACCTTTTTCATATCTAAATGTTGGTGTAAGATATTGCGCACACGTTCGTCTGAGATGCCTACTATCTCGACTATCTCGCTCACTTTTGCTCTTCGGTCATTCAACACTATGTCATGGATTTTAGCGATCATCTCTGGAGTAGTGACATCAACTGGGCGTCCTGGGCGTTCAGCATCACTTGTGCTTGTACGAACACACCGAAAATCCGTAAACCATTTATGAATCATTTTAATCGATGGAGCAGAGTCCCCATAATATTTATCAAGCCTTTGTTTGGTTTCCGTAATAGTTTTTTTGCGCAAAAAATAATGTTTAATCAACACTCGAAATTCACTTTTCTCCATCTGCGAAAATGCGTTAAATTGTTTTTATTTAATGGCTTTCAAAAAAAAAACTAAGCAGCGGTACTGGCTGAAAATTTAAATTTATAGTCCCTCAAAAGAGTTGTGAACAAGGAGGTTACATGCAATTTGCGATAATTTTATTCCAAAATAGATTTTTACCAGACTTATCACTCCGCCCTCGTATTTACTTTATTCTGTTTTTTTTTTTTTTATTATTTGTTGATATAGCGGCAACAGAAATACATCATCTGTGAAATTTTCAACTGTCTTAGTATCACGGTTCATGAGACACAGACAAACAGACGGACACCGAAGTCTTAAGCTGAGAACATTTTATCGGACGAGTCCGTCAGCCGCGGCTGAGGGACGCGTGTGCACGGTAGTTCGGACGACGTCTTCGGATGCACAAATATCCAGTCGGCCAGATTCTGTTCGGACGTCCGAACGCTCAAGGTCACGTCCGCGTCTTACGACCGACAGTTTGCACAGTGTAGTATTAAATGTATTGGCTAGATATTTAGATAATGAATAAGCCGCGTCTCTCAGCCGCGGCTGACGCACGCGTCCGATAATTTGTTCTCAGCTTTAGTTATAGGGTCCCGCGTTACCCTTCGGGTACGGAAAACTAAAAAAAGATCTGTATAGCTCCATATCTTTTGCTCATACGTCATAATTCATAAAGCCCATTCACTCTTGTAGTCCCCTCAAGGTAAGGCAGAGTTAACATTATCCGTTTTATCATTTTACACAACTGTCTCACACTTGACTATGTTTAAGATAAATTGGGTATTTACACGGGTGGATTTGCAAAAATTTGTAGTAAAAAGCTACTCGAATTTTCATTTAGACGGTCGTTTTTCGTCGCATGAAAAAATCAAAATTATCGAAAAAACGACCCGTGTAAATGACCCATCGAGGGTTAATTCACACCGAGACGTAATCCTGCACGCAAATTTTAATAGAACGACTCAAAATTTAACTTTAGGGTCGATTTATACTAGCGCAGAGTCGAAGCGCATCGAAGCGAATTTCTAAAACTGAACATAACAATTTCTACCTTAACTCCACAGCGTAACGCACATAATTACTTCTAAGATTTTAAAAAGTCGCGCGCATTCTTCAGAATTCGCGCGTCTGCGCGCGAACAACGCCGATCGTGAATCGTGAAAATCTTAGAAGTAAAGTGTGCGTTACGCTGTGGAGTTAAGGTTGAAATTGTAATGTTCAGTTTTAGAAAATGCGCTTCGATGCGCTTCGACTCTGTGCTAGTATAAATCGACCCTTATTTCCTACTTATGTAGTAAGTAAACATACATAATATCCAGTGTCGTCGCGTCGCGCGCGACTCTGTGTGTACTGAGCTTTAGTCCAATAACTTCAAAACGGTGAGTTTATTAAAACTCGCTAGTAAATTACCTTACCTGTCATACATATTATTGTCATATTATCGAGAGAAAAGGATCTGTGATGTCTTCAATATTCATCTCAAAACAAAAATATATTGAGCTGTAAAATATAATTATTACTGTTACGGTGAGCCACCTGTAAATGTAATATGGATGTTTATGTGTTAATTACTCAGGTATCCGAGTCACAATCTCAAATTATTTATTAATGCATTTTAATTTGCAGCTTTTAGATTTGTTCGATTCCGAAGACCCGCGCGAGCGCGACTTCTTAAAAACGGTGCTACATCGCATCTACGGCAAGTTCTTGGGGTTGCGAGCCTTCATACGAAAGCAGATCAACAATATATTCCTACGATTCGTTTATGAAACGGAACATTTTAATGGTGTGGGCGAACTTTTGGAAATTTTGGGAAGGTCAGTAGACTGTCTTGCCTGTGATTAATTTAGTTAGGTCAATATAATTTATTTATTTAATAGTACACATACAGCTATCATTACAGTTTCCCAATTCGATAGTGCAGAAAACCATGTGTTAATAAATTAGCACATAATGTGTTAATATAATAATATTAACTATGACATAACATTGTTCTGACATTCAACATGTTATTTTTTTCATTGCAGTATAATCAATGGGTTTGCCCTTCCGTTGAAGAGTGAGCACAAACAATTCCTGGTAAAGGTGCTGCTGCCCCTGCACAAGGTGAAGTGCTTGTCCCTGTATCATGCACAGCTCGCCTATTGCGTGGTACAATTTCTCGAGAAAGACGCCACACTTACGGAGCATGTTGTACGTGGCCTTCTTAAATTTTGGCCGAAAACATGTTCGCAAAAAGAGGTAACTATTTAGTCATTTATATTAAAAGAAAAATACTAGTTTAGTTTGTTTTACTGGTATTTGTTGTCACCAAAATACGGTAACAGCAATATGATACAAAATATTAGGTAAATATTGATGAAATAATACAATAAAGAAGCATCTGCAGCCAAACTACATGTAAAACCTGTATCTCCCTATACAGCACCAAACCAACCGGACTTACCTAATTTTTTTCAATTTTGAAAAATCTTTGACTATTTGTTTTATTGTTATTTTAATCAATTTAATTTTAGTCAGACAGACATTAAAAAAAATGCTTTCCAGGTCATGTTTTTGGGCGAAATTGAGGAGATATTGGATGTAATTGAGCCTGCTCAATTCGTCAAAATACAAGAACCGTTGTTCAGACAAATAGCTAAATGTGTTTCCAGTCCACATTTTCAGGTAAATGATCTTTTTCGTATATTTTAAATGAACTGTTCTCCGCGATGTCACCCGCTGCTTAGCCCCTTGGGGTCGCAGCGTGGTTATTGTTGCACTTGAATTAACAATCAAAGAGACCATAATGTTCTCTGTGAATGGGCTGCAATCCACCTCTTCGGAACATTGATGGCTCTGGCTGTTCAAATTTAATCAGTTTTTTTTACAAATCACTTGGTTTTGGTTGGTTTTGGATACCACGGCGATCCATCAGCACTGAAACAAAATTAAACAAATGTAGGCAAAATTTATTCTGCTAAGAAAAATATCAAATTCAGGATTTAAATATGTTATTTAAATGAGGATACTATGTTATTTCCTTTTTTCTCTTGACGGCAGCCTATCCCTTTTCTGCATTGTTCATCTTTCCAAGAAGTGCTTGAGAATTGATTTAAATTTACTATTTCTGCCAGTACTCTTGCAGTTTAACCAAATTTGCTGGTGGAGTTATGCGAGTATAAAAAAATAAAGAATAAAATAAATAAATAGATATTATGTCAAGTAGATTCATTCGAAATTGACAGATGACAGAGCTCAATGTACTCTGTGACAGAGCCTACATTATTTGTATTCTTCGCCACCATGAGCGCTGTAATCGATTTTGATACCCCCACCTAGTAGTTCGCATCCAGCGAAAAAACTCGATTATACAAATCCGTATCCGAGCTAGCGACGAAATTCCAGTGCTGCCAGTTTCGAGTCACGGGCATGATGTGTGTGGTTGCCATCCGTCCGGGCTTCCCCGGATTGTCCTAGTTTAGAGGGTATCCGGGGAGCGTCCGGGGGGACTTAATTTGTAGTCCGGGTTTAAAAATTTAAAGGTTTTGGCCGCCCGCGATACACGCACACATCACGTCTCCCTTCTCGACGCAGTTGCCACGGTGCGCACTTCGACTTATGTCCGGGTTCTGGACTCTAAAATCCGGGGTTTTCACGCGTCTTGTCTTGGTTTCCAAATTTTAGAGATGACAACCCTATGTGTAAATAAAATGTGGCAGGGTGATGAGCTCTGATTCTTGCTGATTAATAAATACTAGACGACAACTGGTTCAGTCGTATTAGTGAGATACAATAGTGTAACAAAGTCACAAAGAAATACTATTGAAGCCTTGGATATTTTTAGTATTTCTTTTTCGCTTACCGTTTTCTGATTTGTGAGAAAAGAATGAGTATTTGGTAATTAAAGGGAATCGCGGGTTTGAGTGTCACAATAAGTGTTAAACATTTTGTAAATCGTGAAGGGCCTAGTGATGTTAATTAAAACCCTCACAGCTCCGCATTATCAATAAATTGCTATTATTTCGAACCTAAGCTCTATAATACTGTACTCGAAGTAAATTAATATTGTTGATAATGATTATGTGCAGCCATGTCAGAGCCCATAAAAAATCAATGAATATATTTTACTTTCAGGTGGCTGAAAGAGCACTATATTTTTGGAACAACGAATATATAATGTCACTGATGGAAGAAAATAATCACGTGATTATGCCTATAATGTTCCCCGCGCTGTATCGGATCAGTAAGGAGCACTGGAATCAAACTATAGTGGCGCTCGTCTACAATGTCCTCAAGACTTTCATGGAGATGAATTCCAAGCTCTTTGATGAGCTTACTGCTAGCTATAAGGCGGAACGGCAGAAGTGAGTACACCTTTCTTTATTTTATAACACAGTTATTTTATTTGTCAGTACTCATTTATATAATATTTTCTAAAGTACATAGTGTAGTGCAGTGAACGAAGAAAACATGGAAGAGTAACTTCAAACAAAATCTTTTTGATAGACGGCCCACGACGTTTGTTTTCTTTGAACAGCTAGTTTGTTCTCTAATAACATCACGAAGTTATGATTGGGTAGGTTGTCAACCCTCGTCTCTAATTGGCTAAGCAACGCATAGTAACAATAACATCATTGGAGCTAGAAATGAACACATGACATTAATTTGACGGGCTGCAAGATTTGTCAAAATGGACGAGTTATATAAAAAGTAGCAATGAAAGATTTGAATATTTTTTATTATGTATTCTTATTTCTTTTGCATCTGATGTAGATACATAACAACAAAAAGTTCACGTTTATATTTACATAAATTGGCTCATACGACTATGTATAGGTATACTAAGAAAGAAAGAAGTAAAACATATGTATTTAAATGGCACATGCCACCTACTGTGAGCTACGGCCTCCTTAGAGATTAACTAGAAAGTCTTATTGCCTTTTGTTTAAAAATGAAAAACAGAAATGGCTAACATAGCTTGTTTTACCAAAATGTCAAAAATGTTGGAAATGTCAAAATGTCAAATTGGAATAGCGTTTGTTTTGAGCTTCTGGTATCCTTTTTTCGTCATATAAAAATCGTCATCTTGAAAATGGACTGAACAAATTATTGTTGTTTTGCTTGGGGACCAGTCGTTTTCCTGTCTCTCCAAGCGAACTGATCTCGTCCATTGTTCTTTGAGATTTGGATCTTGTGGAAATCTGTCAAAGGAGCAGAGTGTTTTGTAATGTAGCAAAAAGAAAACAAAAACATATTTTACTTCAAACATTCAACATTAATTTTTACTTAGTCCATCGGGCATAACACCATCCCCATAGAAAAAAATTGATCCATGTTTATATATAAAAATAATGTAGTAGTCTAAGGGCTACTTACAGGTGATAACTAATTCCAGCATTTTTATTATGTAGATGAGATCGATTTATACACTATTTCAATGCGCAAGAAGGCATAATTTATAGTTTTAAACTGAATAAAAATACGAACAACGACATGTGCCGTCACAGCCGAACTAAACTCCTCCGAGGCACGATTGATAAGCCCCGCCTACCGAGGCACGATCTGCGTTGGGTCATTATCGGGCTCTAGGAATGCTTCTATGTTTTCTTCGTTCACTGGTGTAGTGCCATTAGTTAACCTTAAAAGTCCATTCACGTACGGATTATGAATGGACTTTATAGACAATATTAGTTTGCCCTCTACATTTTCACATAACACCTATCAATAATTACCATTGATTACGAATCGGCCACCAGTGTAGTGCTAAAAATAAAATGCACTGTGAATGTGTTATTGCCGACATTTCGACCGCACCACACGTATACTAGTTAATTCAAATATTGACATCGCATAGATGTAGTTATTCAACAAAACTTATTAAAAGAAATCAGTCCTCAAATATTGTTATCAACTTTTTTGTTTAGTGAATGATGAGTTAGTATGAGCGGGCGTTGTAACGGTTACCTATCATAAAATCGAAAACCGTTTGACCGAATTTCATTTGACCGAAAACTTTTCAACTATTTTCATTTGGTTTTTTTTTACTTCATCGAAGTCACGTTTGCCACTGTTTCAGTTAACCTATTATCTATTCGTTTTTTTTCGTTACTCCAACACTTCATTTGACCGAAAAACTTTTTACCGATGTTACACTTACTCGAAACGATGTTTGGTCGAAGTATTATGTTTCCTAACATTCAGTATACCACTGTTTTAATTGCCATATTTTCATTTCACCATACGCCTAGAAATTAGTGCACACTAATTATTGCTGATTCATTTTTTGCAGGTGCCATTGAAATGTAGGTAGATAATACAAAATAATTCATTAATTGTGCAAATGTCATCGATAATATAACTCTGACGGGTATTGTATTATCATTAATGACATTTGCTGTTAAAATACATAGTTGGACTATTAGGGATGTTCTGGCTAGCACGTGTGCTCGAATCTTTTTGCGCGTTTAGTGTGATTCTTGAAACTCTATGGTGACTTGTTATTGTATATTGTATTGTTCTTGTGTTTGTAAAAAGGTTTGTATTGTGATACACTTACATACAGCATACAAACAGACATGTAACAAGCAAACAAGCACCACAAAAACATGCAAGCAAGCATGCAGCATGCAAGCAAGCACGCGGCATGCAAGCAAGCATGCAGCAAGCAAGCATGCAGCATGCAACAAGCACGCAGCATGCAAGATGCAGCAAACACGCAGCCAAGCAAGCATGCAACAAGCATTGTTTCTGTTATGGCTCCGGCACTGCGGGGTTTTGGGTGGCCCCACGCGAGCTTATCGTCGCAGATGATTTGAACGATCACCACCGCAGCTTCGGCTTACTGGCCGGCTCAGCCGGCCAGCCTCAGCCGCGGCGGCGGCCGTTCTAACCACCTGCTCCTCAGCTCGCGGGCCACCCCACCCCTCCGCGCCTACGCGACTTTAAATTACACTCTAGGGGTAGGGCAGACAAGACTATGTAAAGTCGGCTTTGCAGCATTTCGTTTCCGCCACAATGTTTTGTAGCACAATATATTGAATTTTTATGACAGTAATTTAATTTTTCGGTAAAATGTTGTTTCGGTATGGTGAAAATATGGCAAATAAATCATATGGCAACTGAAAAAAGGTTAAAAGAGGCTTCGGTCAATAGTAAAAAGTTATTTTGTTAATCGGCGGAACATATTCGGTAAAAATAATACTTATGGCTAATGAAACTTCGATGATCTGAAAATATGTCAAATAATGCATATAGCAAAAGAGATGTCGGTCAATAGTTTTCGGTATAATGAAATTCGAACAAACAAAATTCGGTAAATTGATCGGATCCCCGTTGTAACAGATGTATGTGTTGCAGAGAGAAAAAGCGCGAGAAGGAGCGCGACGAGCTGTGGAAGCGGCTGGGCGAGCTGGAGATCAGCCACAAGCGGCAGGCCGCGGGCGGCGCGCCCAAGTGATGTTCCGAGACCACACCTCCATCCACGACCTAGAATAATGCGATTGAATTTGTTTTCAGCTATGTATTGATATTTTCTATTCGATTACATTTTTGTTAATGACGTTATTAATTTTTAATACCTCTAACGGTCGGTCGTCCGGATACGCTGTCGTTCCGATGTCTCTGTGGATTCGGTTCGCTCGCGAGCGCTGTCGGACCGCATCGACTCATGTTCGGTGTGACTACAAATTACTAATAGTGCTAAATGTTAATATGTCCGCATCCCGATGCACTATCATAATGATTATTACTATTTTATATACGTTTACATAGGTCTCTAGTTTACTTTAGGATTTTTTAATATTGTTAAATTGTTTAAATAAGTTAAAGTTGTATGTATTATTGATGCATGATCGATTGTAACGCATTTCGGATCACCGATAAATGTATTAATCGGGCACCCAGCTTTGGCTGAATATGATTGTACAAAAATGAATAAGAAAAAAATTAAAAATGTAATTTGTTTAGTGTACGCGGGACGTCGCGGCACGGCCAGCGCCTGACCTCGCCGTCTCGGCCCGCGCCCGTAGATCGTTGTATGAAATTTTCATTTAAATTAGATGCTCGATTCAATAATGTAATTTCGTCGTACTATCATTTTGTATAGTTACATAGTGTAAATAGGCATTTATTTATTATAAATTTATAGCAGTGTGATTTCTATACATAGCTGCGGGAGAGGAACACTTTAATTGGGCAAAATCGGTCTGAGCGAACTGGAGACTATTCATGTATCATGCATACAGCTCGGTAAAACTAAAAAGTTAATTTGGATTATATTGGAGTAGAACAATGCTAAAAGTAGATATAATAATTTGTAAGGGAATAGTCATTAATTTGTATGATATTATTGTAGCAATTAATTTTTTCTATCATCACTTGTAGAGCGCCGCGGGCGCGGCTAGGCCAGTGGCCGCAGTGCCGGACGCGTCCGCGCCTCTGTATATACCGATACGCGCCGCGACATAGCGCTACTGCGTGTGTATGTATGTACACAATGGAGATGTTTGTTATGTAAAATGTATTAACATTGCAAAAATTATATATGATCTTATATAAATTACTATTATAGAACACAGTATGGAAATAAAAAAGTTGACTCACATGAATTGAATTCTTTAAGTAAACATAATGTATGCGTAGGCGCCCCGCGGCGGCTAGTAGTAAGCGCCGGCCTCGCTCGCCCGTCTCACCTACTGTCCTCCAGAGATAACGTTCCCCTAGTGATTACTCAGTTGCGTAAACTACATTGGAAATACACAAGAAATTTTCACATTACTCGGTTTTTCATTTCAAATCGAGGCCCTATTAGAAACTTGCGCAGACGCATCAGTTTTCATTAAAACCATCATGTTATGAAACGATCTTGAGGCTTCAAGCAAACTCTCCTATTTTACGTTATCGACTAGACGACTGTTGAACCCTTAGAATATGTCATTGAACACGGGCGTACGATGAACCCCATGGGATCGATACACCGCAATAACCCAAGTTCAAGTTAATACATCACTATGACAACCACAGGCCAAACATTTACTGCCCAAGGTAATTGGGGCTGGTACTACACACGATTCCTTTCATTCCTATTTCCGACACTGGTAGGAATACATATTATTCCGTTACTCCAAAAGTTGCAAGTGCTAAGTAAAATAATTCACCCATGAACTAACTTTCCTAGAGACTTGTGTGGTGATAAAATTGTAACGATGAGGCTAACTGGCTCTCGAGCATATTATAGGTCGACACCTCCAAAAATGCCTACGGGTCTTGTGGAGTTAATAGAGGGATTAACAAGGGATGTGCTCAAAAACAATCCAACCGATATTTATGGGTTTTGTGCCGGTCACATGCAACAACTGCTGGAGATAAGAGATGGTCCTGGTAAGTTACTTAATTTTAATAAATAGTCATGACTGCAAAACAAAAATATCATACACGTCTCATTGATAAATAACTGCCTAATATAACGGGATCGTACTACCGGAATATACAGTAGCATCCATTGTGTTTTGCTAATGAACTACCTGTGTCCCACAGTGCCTTCAAAATGCGTACGGTAGTTTTTGCGACAAAAAGTAACAAATAACCATCCACCCACCCTCACAAACACGCATTTATAATTTTAGTAAGGTTGGCACTCAATAATTTTCAGTTCAAAAGAAGAAAAAAACATTGGAAGAAAAAATCGCGAAGGCCCAAGAAAAAGTACGGCAACGGGCAGAACAGCGGAGACGACAATATGATAAAGACTTACTCAGGCAACAGAGTGGCGTAGCTCCTGAAATAAAAGCTGCTTCTATAAATAAAGATGATACACCACCGATTCCTCCACAAGAACCTACACCAGTTCACGATCATAAGCCTACGCAGATACAACACGATTTGGGTAATGTATCAGAGACTGAATTGGTACACGAGTTGTCTACACCGAGTGAAAATCCGCAATACAAGGAAATTAAAGAAAATGCATTAAAAGATGATGACGATTTAAAAAAAAATGAAAATTCCGAATCTATTGATAAGCAGAATGAGTCAAAAAATAATATTACTCTGGCGGAATCATCAAGTCCAATGAATGATAATACCCAAGGTTCTACATCAAGCGAGCTACCAAAGATTGAGACTGTTACTACCGTACAATCATTAGATGTACAAATACCGCATGATTTTAAGCAATCTGTTCAGGAAGATCAAGAATCAGCAGCAGAAGCTGATGTTATGCAGGAATTTGATGCGTTTAATTCCTCTCCTGCTCCCGTACAAAATGTATCAAGTCCAATTTATTCGATAAAAACAAACCAAGATAATGGACTAGTTGATACTCCTGAGAATATTGCTACAGTGTCTGAAAACGTTGGTGATCTTCAAACCTCAGAAATACAGCCAGTAAATGTAATTTCTAACGACATTGTCGAAAATGAAATTGATAATGCAAATAACCCACTGAATAAAACAGATACTCAACCAAACGATACAGAGAGCATACAACCCTTTATCGAATCTGATACAGAACGCTCAAATATTAAACATAACATCGAAATGACGTCTAACGCTAATGATAACGTAAATGCAAATGAAGAAAATCCCCAAGAAACGAACACATTTGATATTTCTTTTCAGGAACTGCCTACTGTGGAACTACAAGATCCACAAATAAATCCAGACATGCTGGAGTCACTAGTGGAATCTAACACTGATAGTGATATCTCGACTCTTATGACACAGGAATCTACTAATGACGAGTTAAAGCAGCATAACGCTTTTGAACTTGATACTGTAAACGCTGAATTACCTGAAGATAATTCTGAGACAGATGGGGTGATTCCATCATCTGAACATCCAAAGAATATCAAACAACAGAATAACATTCATAGTATTGATTTGATGGAAAGCAACAATAAAGAAAATTATGACATTGAGAACAGTGGTCATGACCACACGTCAGCAAAGATAAGTGAAAATCAAATTCATAATCCAGATAGTAACATGGACTTGGAAACTGCAGCAGTTACTATACAGAAAGTGTTTCGGACGTTTCTTTTTAAAAGCCGAGCATCAACATTCGAGGAGACGATAAACGATGAGTCAGTCTATTTAAACGAAGATGAAAAAAATAAGGTAATATGATACCGAATTAATTATTATATCTTGTTTATCAATATTTTAATTCTTAAAAAACTAATCTTTTCTTCCAGGAGGAACGCAATTATCCTATTGCAAGTTCTTTGAACGAAAGAAGGCCACATGGACTTACAAGAATGGATACAGTATTGCAAACGGTAAACGAGGAAAAGTCCCTTTCCTTATCTACTGATGACTCTTCTACAATGTCTAGTGCAGCAACTGTCATTCAAGCCCATGTTAGGGGTTTTTTGGTTAGGAATAAACTCCATTCTAACAAGACAGTTTCTACGAATTCTTTAGCTGCTAGTAATTCCAACGACCCATCTCTTATGTCGCTAGAAATGGATAATGAACAAAATAAGAATAAAACAGTGTTGAATATTCACATCGTTCCCGAAGGAAGTAATTATTTAAGCAGAGACGAAAGTTTAATCACTTCAATGGACTTATCTCTGGACAGCAGCCCTCCATCTTCTATCAACTTGCACCCTTTGGGTTATGATAAAAGCGAAAGGCGGAAGCAATTAAAACGAGAAGATGCTATACAATCTGTATCTCCACCAAGTAATAACAGTGGGAAATTAAGCGAAGATGTGGATTCTGTGAAAGAATTACCACTCAATGATCATGACATATCGGAAGAGCATCAAGCAGAAATCAATTTCGTAAAAAGTGATATGAACGAAGGTACGAGCATAGCAGGTGGTGAAGAAGAAGTCCATTCTCAAAAGGCTGCATTAGAAACGATTGCTTCTGATACTAAAGAATTGACAGTTAAACAAGAAAAAAATAATTCTGATGAAATGGATGTTGTAACTCCTTACATATCAACTGAAGATAATAATTCTTCGAATCAGAAACTAATGCACTCTGGGGAGTTCCACGACGCCGTGCTACCTACCAAGGTGTCGCGCAGTGACGCTTCAGTCGCCAGTGGTGAGTGAAGACATCTATTATCAGGTGATAATTATTTCCGTTCTATCAAGGCCATCGCATGAACTGCTATTCAGTAAATCGATGCCGCTTGCCTTGTAACGTAGATAGTGATCAGTAGCAAGTAATCTAGTCTAAGCATCGCCATTACGAAAAAAAAAAAACAAAGATGATGTCAGTAAAACGAAGAAAAGTAGTAGTAGAACAGTAATTGAGTAGCGTAATGTGATGGAGGTGGAAATCATTTGGTATGTACGTAAGTAGTTGAAAAATCTTTTAATTTTGAATATTTAAACTTCCGTTTTTTTTAAGGCCAATCCAAAATTAACTACATACACAGACGTCGGTCCGTAAAGTTGAGAATCTGTTAAGTAGTTCGGAAGTTTTTAGTTAGCTGCATTGTTGTGTTGATCCTTTACAGAATCCGATCCCACCGAAATGCGGTACGACAGGGTGATTTATTGAAGAGGCTAGCAATTTCGCGAACGCATCGCGACAGCGTGAGGCGCAGTACAGGCTTTAGCGTCTTTGTACCATGCTGCGCCAAGGGTCAAAGGACTGCCATTTAAGGGCAACTCGGCCCCGCGCCTCTTTTTGTTTTTTTTTTTTATTGGGACAAACCCACCACACTATTCCCAAACCACTGCAACTCCTGAAAGCCAGAATCAACAGTGGCAACCACCAGAAAGCGCAGAGACAATGAAGCTCGACGTGTCCCGGAGAATGAATTTACCTGTCTTGGATCCTGCAACGAAATTAATCAGAAAAGAATAGTGGAGGGAGGAGTAGGAAAAATCAAAAATATAAATAGCGCCTCTTAACGTCTTCAGTACCCATACGACCCATACCATGAGTGGTCATTACGATACTCGATCATCGATATCGACCGCTTGGCGCTCTCATTGGCCCGCTCCAAGGTTGTATGAACTCTCAAGTCTCAACGAATGAGAGTGCCAAACGCGGTCGATGCGTATGATCGAGTATCGTAATGACAACTCATGGTATGGGTACAGGCGTGAAGCTTATTCGAATTCTCTCACGGAGCGTACAAAACCATTTCAGGAATTGTGTACAGACTGCTGTAGGTCAACCTACCCGAATTTGTCAAATTTCACCAATCGAACATTGTCCTTTGAGTATTGTGTTATGGTTGATAATATATTATTAAAAGTTTGACAGGGTATGATGATGTGCTGGCGTCTACGTCTGTACACACAAATTTCTTGAAATTTTGTTCGCATGTATTTTGATGTCACTTCGCTTCTCAGTGTGGATAGACTCTTAGGGCCTGGCCCCATGTCTCCGGCGCGGCGCCGTGCCGAGCCACGGCGCCGCGCCGCGCTTCGGCGTCGTGTACCGGCACGTACCCTATGTTCAGCAAGTGTATCCAAAGATAAAAATTACAGTTATATAACATGTTATGTTACATAGTCTGTACGCACCGTAAGGTAAGAAATAAAAGAAATTATTTTAACTTATTTATTCTTATCATAGAATTTTTTTTTTTGATGTAGACATACGTATGACTACATACATACATATGTATACACTAGCAACAGGACCAGGATACGCCTTTCGCGGTCCATATCAAATCAAAACTGTAATTTTTATCTTTGGATACACTTGCTGAACATAGGGTACGTGCCGGTACACGACGCCGTAGCGCGGCACGGCGCCGTAGCTCGGCACGGCGCCGCGCCGGAGACATGGGGCCACGCCCTTAGGCTGCCTGTCCAAAGGAGCGGAGCGGAGAAACTGAGAAATATTAACCAACTAGCTTCTGCCAGCGACTTCGTACGCGGATCCTGTTGCTTATGCCAGCGACAATGGGGTCGTCAAAATCGAAGATCTGAAACGTCTGATGTCGAATTCTTATAGCCTGGGGACGGGAAAACAACGGGACGTGCATGACGATTCCAGACGTTCCAGATCTTTCATTTTTGTAAGTCAACAGGAAATGCCCATCAGACTAAACAACTCTTGCTAAGATGTTATTCATATATATGTTATAGTGTAGCTGGGCTCTTGGAATTCCACATCAGTTGTTCCAGATCTCAATTTTCATACGTTAACAGAGAGTGCTCATTAGGCTGAACAACTCTTGCTAAGACGTCATTCCTATATGTTATAGTGTAGCTGGGCTCTTGGAGTTCCACATCAGGTGTTCCAGATCTTCAGTTTTTATACGACAACAGGGAGTGCTCATCAGGCTGAACAACTCTTGCTAAGACGTCATTACTGTATATGTAATAGTGTAGCTGGGCTCTTGGAGTTCCACATCAGGTGTTCCATATCTTCAAATTTATTTTCTTAGCAGAAAATGCTCATCACGCGGAACAATTTTTGCTATGGCGCTATTTTTGTATCTCTTATAGTTTAGCTGATCTATTGCAGTTCTGCATCAGGTGTTCAAGTTTCCAAGATAAATTATAGCCTATATGTTGCCCAGACTTAACAGCTATATAACAAAAAAAAAAAACAATCAAATCCGTCCAGTAGTTCCGAAGATTAGCGTGTATGGAGTAACTTCTCCCGTTCTCCTAACATTTCCCTTCACTGCTCTGCTCCTTTTGATTGGAGCGTGATGAAAAGTATACTATAACCAGCGCAGGAGTATGAAAAATAATTGTGCCAACTTTCGTCAAAATCCGTCGAGTAGTTTTTGTTTCTATAACGGTTATACAGACAGACAGACAGACAATAATTTTATTAATTGCATTTTTGGCATCAGTATCGATCCCTAATCACCCCCTGATAGTTATTTTGGAAATATATTTCATGTACAGAATTGACCTCTCTACAGATTTATTATAAGTATAGATAGATAGGATTGCACCACTAAAGAGGAGTGAAGATGTTATGCAATCCTATAGGTTAATATTTCTCAGTTTCTCCGCTCCGCAGCCTCGCTCCGCTCCTATGGAAAGGCAGCCTTAGGCTGTGTTGTGTATACGTATTTGATTGATGGTAATATTTTTCACAAATTCTAGGATAGTTTAGATTCTAAACTATCCTAGAATGACTTTATTTTTATTACATTCTAAACTTTAGAATGTAATAAAAATTAAGTGATAAAAACAACTACATTTAGCGAGACCATTTATTAGACTGAAGAAGCTTCAATCTATTCTTTAAAATTTTCCTGTTCTATAGGATTTTTTTTAAACTATAGAGTCTTCTGGTTTGGTGATAAATGTGTCAGTAAATATAGTCCTTTCCAATTTCGGTAACACGGCGGCGACCCTTTAAAAACTACTTGCGTGCTTTAATTAATATCATTGATGGAGAGGCCGAATTTGGTGTGCTTGTTGGTAACAAATCATATTATGTATTTCGAATTCCGATGTTAAAATCCCTTTCAACAAATTGTCTAGATTCACCCCTACCTACATTTCTATTCACACCCCATTTTTACTGTAGATTAGATATTTTTTGTCTCTGTCATCTTCATGTGACTGACAGAAGCAGAAATATGTTTAAAATTCTTATTTTAGTGAGTCTAAGCGGACCTTAATTTGTTTTAATAAATTGTAATTTTCTTTTCAGAATTCAAGAATGTACTGGTGTATTTCTTGCTTTGGAATCATTCATAGAGTTGTTTTATAGCGTTAAGTTGGAGATGTCACCGCAATTAAATTATTTAAATATATTATTAAAACACCATTGACTTTGCATCATATTAATTACTTATTTGTCATCATATTGTACAGATAGACGAAACCAGGTCTACCTACCCGAATCTGTCAAATTTTACCAACCGAAAATTAACCTTCCTGTATTGTGATAAGGTCGAAAATCTGGGGGTCATCCAACCGTCCAAATGACAGGGTAATAAAGAAAAGAAAGACATGGGAATGCATTTAAGCGCCGAAATGGAACTACTTCGGCGCTTTTTAATGCCCATTAAAAGAGCGCTCTTGCTTAAGGGGCCTTAACCCTATATACACACACACCCTATATAACAGCAACAACTAATACACTTTGATTTTACAAAAATATTTATACCGTGTGGGAATCGATCCCGTGACACGGCGCAATGCAGTCATCACTCAGCTGTCCGCTGCACCAACTGTGCCGTCAGTCTTATGATATAAGGCTGTGGGAAAGCTCCGTACTGAAAGTCCATGTAACATGATTTGGAACTATGATGAAACATAGGGTCAATTCTATAAAACTTCTTCAAACGATCATTCATTTCAAACTATATTCCATCCAGTGGCGGCCTTAGGGGGGGGCGAACCGGGCAACCGCCCGGGGCCTCGCGCTTGCAGGGGGCCTCGCGCAACAAACCAAGCAAAAGAAAAAACTAGTGATTTTTAATTAAAAACTTTTGATTTTGATTAATTAATTAATTATGTTATAGCCTTAATGAGTAGTTAGGCTACTCATTAAGGCTATAACATAACGGCAAAATTAAATAAGATTTTAGTTTTAGAAAAAATCAAAACATCTATTTTTTTAATTTATCATCTCAGAGTTGGTTAATTTTGTAAATCTTTTATTTAGTACAATAATTTTTTCACCTGAACGTACGGCTAGTTTAGGTTCCGGTAGTTCAGACTTGTTTAAGATGTAAGCCCAATCAGTGACGTAGCGAGTCTGAATCATGGAGGGGGCAAGACGCATCTGCGAGGCTCTTTTCTTTGATTTAGGATGAAAAATATCGCGAAGATTTGTGATTTTTTTTAAAGCCCGTTGCATGGGTCACCGCGTGCGAGACCTCCTTTTTTTGACGCTTTGCGAGGCCTCTTTCTGTTCACAGTTAGAAATAAAAAGTAACCAAGTTATCATGCAACTACGGGGCCTCGCGCGAGAAGCGGAATTGCTAGACCTAAATATGATCGTCGGCGCCATCAGCTTTGGCTCTATCAGTTCTCAGTTAGTAATAGTAGTAGAAGTTAAATTATACTGCATTACTGAGTGGTAACAAAGTTGAGATTGCCGTTGTCAATTTTATTTAATTTTATTAAATCTCTAAGCGCGAGGCCCCGTCATGTGCGAGGCTAGCTAGGGTCCGCTAAGCCTCCGCCTAGCTACGCCACTGGGCCCAATGAATAATCAAAGTTTGAGACCTCAAACACCGAACGCTACTTTGAAAAAAAAATTAAAAATTTCGTTCTTTTTTGAAAATTTTGCGTTTATGACCGTAAAGGAGTAGTTGTAGATAATAACTTCTCAGAACGGTTTCATAGATGCCTTTTGCTACAATATGAGAACCGATTCTGTAGACCCAGTGGTTTCAGAGACGAGCTTTTCAAAATTTATATTTTTTTCGAACTTAGACACCACTTGAGTAACTCTGGCGGTATCTCGAATCAAAAACAAGTGTGGAAGAGGCAAAGCATCTTCATCAGCCTATAATGTTCTCACCGCTGGGACACAGGCTTCCTTTCTGTTAGAGGGGTCCATAATCCACCACGCGGGCCCCGTGCGGGTTGGTGATGTCACATGTCTTAAAATTTTTGGTTTGAGGAAATGCCGGTTTCCTGACGATGATTTTGCTTCATCGTTTTGAGAGCAATGGTGATAAAATAATTAAAGAAAGTAATCTGGGCTGGGTTCGATTCCGCGACCTACAACTCGTAAGTCGGGTCGATTAATCGCTATCACCGCGAAACCGCTTGAGACGCACACACCCGCAGTTTGAAAATGGATTTCAAGGTAGCAGTGCGTGTTGTTGCTCTGATAATAAGAAATAGAAAAGAAGACGTCAACGCAAATTTCGAAAATATTGGATCCATCCACTTACTGGGCGTAGATCTGAGAAAGGTTTCCTTCATAAGAATTATCAAAACTTAAGAGACCATCCAAATAAATTCGAATTCTGGTTCGTTTAAAACAAACTCCGACTCGGTGGAAGACATGGTTGAAATTGTGCGCCAGCACTCTGCTCTGCAAGACGGTCTACCGAAAAACCGCCCGCGGTTAACGCCAGTGCGTACGCCCGTACGCGTCAACCAAGTTCTATTGATTAGTCTTTTGCCGCAGCTTTTACCCGCGAGCAGTTTGTAGCAAATCACGGTTTTCAAATCAGTCGCGGGAAAAAACCACGGTGCGGCCGCTTGTATTAGTTTTCTAGGGGCACAAATTCATGCCATTAAAAACCACAGCGGGTTTAACCGTAGTGCGGCCAAGGCCTAAACCCCTTCATAGTTCTTTTTCGAAAAAAGTTAGAAAGTTGGAAAACCCAACTGAAGACATGATATGATATCAGATGCCTCTTCCACATTTGTTGTAAAAAAAAAAACGTTGATTTGAGATACTTTTGAAAAGCGCTAACTCGGAAGCTTTTGGGTCTACAGAAACCATTTCAGTCTCATATTGTAGTATTCTACTTTCAAAACGTCGTGCTTAAGTTTCATCAAAGTAGTAAACTACACACATCAAAAGTGTCTAGGGATCAACATATATTTTTGCAATAACTTTTCTCCTGATTGATATTAATTAAAATGTTCTTTAAGGATTTTTTTTTTTTTTTTTTATTTCTTTTAATTTTTGGGGACTTTTATAACGCACAGCGCATGTCAGTCCCATCGTAACCTAAAACAATAACAATATAAAAAAAGAGATCAATGTATCAGGGCCATAAAGTCGAACAACTTTCTTGCTTCATCTGAACTCGGTTTTCTTTAAGGATTCATCAAATAAAGTGTTATCGTTTGTCACAGTAACGATAAACCAAGTCACCTTTGCATTCATAAAGAAATTTGCCATTTTCCTAATAAAGGGATTTTTGACATTTGAACCACTAACATTAAAGTTCGAAAAAAAGACTGAAATAACAGTTTTCTTTAAAATTTTATTGGGTAACTTAAACAATTAATAATCCGTGTTTCTACCGCGAACACTAACAACACAAGAACATCGGTTTGGCATACTCAAAATGAGTTCATCCAAATCACGCTGTGGAATGGCCGCCCATGTTCGTTGCAACAACAAAAAAAGGTCTTCTTGCGACTGGATACCCTCCATATTCGGCAGAGCTCTTCTCTGTAGCATATCCCATGCATGCTCAATCGGGTTCAAGTCTGGCGACTGAGCAGGCCAGGGCAGGACATTGATGTTAGCTGCGGCGAGAGTCTGTCTTACAACTCTTGCGGTGTGCGGTCGTGCATTATCATGCATTAACTGAAATAAGGGACCGATTTGCACTTGTAGAGGAACGATGACGTCTGATACAATCGTCTCAGCATAAATTTGAGCGTTGAGGTTGCCTCTGATCCAAATCAACTCAGTTCTTCCGCCGATCCAAATACCCGCCCATACCATGATGGTTCCACCACTATAAGGATGGACTTCCTGGCAGGATTTTAATCGCTGTTGGCGTCCAGGGGTTCTCCAGTGTCGTATACGTCTTGTATCCGGTCTCATACCAAAACGAGACTCATCAGAAAAGCACACGAAACGCCATTGTTCTTCTGCCCAATTTCTGTGTTCAAGAGCCCATTGATATCGAATCCTACGATTGTGCATTGCTATAGGTGGTACCCGTAGCGGTCTTCGGGAATGAAGGTTCACTTCATGCAAGCGGTTTCTGACTGTTTGGTCGCTAATTAAGTTCCCTGAAGAGTGATGAAGCCTCACGGCTAACATCATGGCGGTTATTGTTGGAGCTCTTCGAGTTAAGATCTGAATGTATCGGTCTTGTCTCCGTGTGGTGCAGCGATACCGTCCTCCATGGCGCTCAGCCACGGTACCAGTGCTTCGGTAACGTGTCCAAAGTCGACTGATAACACTCTGACTTGTATTCAGAGCTAAAGCCACAGTACGTTGCCGGGAACCAGCTTCTATCATTCCCACGGCTCTGAGCATTTCTTCCCTGCTTAAATGACGTCGCCGCTCCATAATAACGTTGGTTTTAATCAGTAGTAGGGAAACAGTAGCACTAATAATGTCTTCAATGCGTTGTATGTTTTTATAGGGAAAATATTGACAGCTGATTTTCATCTTTTACTCGAATTTGATTTACAGTTCCTGATTCAAATTATGAAATGCACCAAAAAGGATCCATATAAATTTATAAAATCATAAATTTATTACAAAGCCACATCTCAATCTCAAGAAATCCGCATAAAAATGCTTGATCCCTAGACACTTTTGATGTGTGTAGTTCTTTATGGTAATAATCGCCAAAAAGGCAAACAAAGTCTGCAAAAATCAGAACTACTCCATTTTACGCAGACACGGATGTTCAAAGTTCCTAACTGTTAAATGTTTCCCCGAACCTCCAAGCGGCGGCGCACCGCGAGGGAGGTTGACAGCTTGGTTGACGGGTAGCTGTGGGTAAAATCAGCCGTTAGTGCGAACCCTGTATATTGGTTGGATGGTTGGAACTTTTTAATTACTCGTGGGAACAAAAATGGAATCTTTTAATAAAAACCCCGATACACCGGCAGTCGCCGCAGAGAGCCAGGGTGGCTCACGTGCCTGTGGGGAGGAGTCGCTGGATTTATCCAGCACGTCCTCCTCACCGGCACCGAACAACAACGAGCGGGCACAGAGTGCCGCTCCTAACGAGGAGGCGACGATGATGCTAGAGTCGGAGTCCGACTCTGCATCGGACGCCGCCAGCTCCCGGAGCTCGGCTTCTAGCGCCGAGAGGAGCCAGAGAGAGTCGGACCGTAGGTCCGAGTTCCTAAAGCGCCGACGGTCAAAGGGCGTCCAATCGTCGTCGGAGGAAGGGCTTGTCTCGGCCCCTAAGATCCCCACGAGCGTGCGGGGTAAGGGCCGTGGCAAGACTTCGGGGAGGGGGCCCTCCCTTGGAGAGCCCAGCACAAGTCTGGCCTCGAACGAGGCCAAACTGAAGGAGGTCGTGGCGGCTGCGATGCGCGCGGTCGCTATGAAAAGGAGAAAAAAGACGCGCGAGGACGCGATCGCCGAAGCCATGACCTCCATCGTGGCGGCGGCGCGCATATATGGCGAGACTCCGTCCGCAAGGGACGATTTGTCCGACCTGCGGACGGAGGTCACCCGCCTGACCGCCGCCATGGGGGCTCTCCAGAAGGAGAACGCCGCCCTGAGGGCCGAATTGGCCGGATTGCAGGCGGCCGGACGTCGGGAGGCACCACCGGGGAGCCAAGAGAAAGGCCGGCCAGCGCCGGACGAGAACCCCATTATCACCCTGGTGCGGCAGGACCTGGCCGCCTTTGAGCGGCGGTTCTCCGTGCTGGAGAGCCGCGTGCTGCGGCCCCCGCTGGCGTCTTCGTACGCGGCCGCGGCCGCGGCCGCGTCGAACCCCCCCCCGACGGCGAGACCGCCCCAGGCGAGGACGGCCCCGGTGCGGACCGCCCCTGCGCAGACGGGCCCGGTGCGGACGGCCCCTGCGGGGGCGAGGACGGCTCCAGCCGGGCCCAGCCAGGCGAGGCCGGGCCCTTCGGGGTCATCGCGGCCGACCCCGAACTCGACGCCTGCGAGGCCAGCGAGGCCAACACTGGCGGCCAAACGAAGGGCCCAGGCAGATCACCGGCCGCCCCAGCAGCAGCAGCAGCCTCCTCCAGATTCTCCTCCGGCCAGCGCCGATTGGCAAGTGGCCGGAGAGAAGAGGAAGGCTGCCAAGGCGGCCAGGTCTAAAAAGCGGAGGGAGAGGCGGCGACAGCGCAAGGAGCGCGACGTCGCGGCGCGATTGCGCGCCCCTAAGACCGCGGCTGTGGTGATAACACTGCAGCCGGACGCGGTCAAGAAGGGCGTGTCGTACCGCGACGTGCTCGCGAAGGCGCGGGAGGCGGTAAACCTCGGGGAGCTCGGCATCACCGGCGGCCTCCGTTTGCGGGTCACTGCAACGGGGGCTCGCATGTTGGAGCTCCCCGGCGCGGCCAGTGGCCCCACCGCTGACGCTCTGGCCGAACGGCTCAGAGCGTCCTTAAATGCGGAAGAGGCCCGCGTCTCCAGACCCACCAAGCGCGCAGACATGCGCATTCTGGGTCTGGACGACTCCGTGACGGCGGAGGAAGTGGTAGCCGCCGTTGCCAGGACTGGGGGGTGCTCTCCCGAGGAGGTGAGGGCGGGCGCTCTGCGTCCTGGATTTGCGGGGCTGCAAACCATAACGGTTAGCTGCCCCGTTACGGCGGCCAAAAAGATCCAGGAGGGCCGAAGGCTCCTGGTGGGATGGGTGTCGGCGCAGGTAAAAATCCTGGAACCCCGACCCCTGAGGTGTTACCGCTGCCAGGTGGGTAACCACGCGGCATGCGTCTGCACCTCGGAGGTGGACCGCAGCGATAGGTGCTTCCGCTGCGGTCAGCCCGGTCACAAGGCCAGCTCGTGCTCCGCCCCGCCTCACTGCGTCGCATGTGAGGCGGCTGGCAAGCCGGCCGATCACCGGGCTGGGGGCAAGTCCTGCGCTCCACCCACCGAAGCCAGGCGCAGAGGTAGGCCCTCTGCCGCCGCCGTCACCGCCGCCACCGCCACCGCCGCCGCCGCCGCTCCCGCTGCCGCTGCCGCCGCTGTGGCTGCGCCCTCGCAGGGGGCCCTGGAGGAGGCTGCAATGGATTCAGAATAATGTCTCCATTGCGCTTCCTCCAGGCGAACATCAACCACTGCGCCGCTGCTCAGGATCTTTTGCTCCAGAGCATGGCGCAGTGGTTGATAAATGTCGCCGTGGTCGCCGAGCCGTATTTTGTCCCGCCCAGGAACGACTGGGTAGCGGACCTGGACGGCTCGGTGACCATTATTTCGTCGGCCGCCGCCGGTACCCCGCCCCTCGATCGTGTCGAGAGAGGGCGCGGGATCGTCGCAGCCCGGTTCGGGGAGATCGTCGTGGTAGGCGTATATTTCTCCCCGAGCCGAACTCTCGCCGAGTTCCAGGACTCCCTTGTGGAGCTGGGAGACGTCGTCGTCGCATTCGGTTCCCTCCCCGTGCTCGTCCTCGGGGACTTCAACGCCAAGAACGTGGCTTGGGGTTCCCGGTACACGGACGTTGCGCGGGGCAGGTTGCTCGAGCACTGGGCCCTGGCGCAGGGCCTGGTCATTGAGAACCGGGGTTCTGTCCCCACGTGCGTGCGGTGGACGGGCGAATCGGTGGTAGACGTCACGTTTGCCAGCGCCGCCCTGTCGCCGCGCGTCACCGACTGGCGCGTTGTGGAGGAGGCGGAGACTTACTCCGATCACCGGTATATCCGGTTTGACGTCTCCGCCCAGACCCCAGACGCGCCGGTCCGACGGAACCCAAGTGGTCCGCGATGGGCGCTGAAACAGCTGGACCGGGAGCTATTCCTGGAAGCCTCGATCGTGCAGGCCTGGGTGTCACCACCGTACAGGCCTGCTGACATAAACGACGAGGCCGAGTGGTTCCGGGAGGCCATGTCGGAGATCTGCGACGTGGCCATGCCCCGGGTCCGGCAAGGACGCGCCCGGCGTCAGCTTTACTGGTGGTCGCGCGAGCTAGCATCGCTGCGCGAGGCGTGCGTTGCCGCGCGACGCCGGTACTCCAGGCTCCGCAGGCGCCGCACCCGACCTCCGGATGCGGCCGCCGTGGAGGCGGAGCTGCACGAGGGCTACAGGGCAGCGAAGGCCGCCCTCCGCGACGCAATCTTGCGGGCCAAGGAACAGGCCCGCAAGGAGTTGCTGGAGACTCTGGACAGGGACCCATGGGGCTGGCCGTACAGGTGGGTGCGCGGAAAGCTCCGCCCCTGGGCCCCCCCGTTGACGCAGAGTCTCCAGCCTCAGTTCGTGGAGGACGTGGTGAGCGCCCTGTTCCCATCGCGAGGGGAGCATGCTCCCCCGCCCATGGCAGCTCCGCCTCGGACGGAGTCTGATAGTGAGGGCGAAGCTGACGCGAACGCGGACCACAGCGACGACGACGTCTACGATGCTCCAGAGGTGACCGAGGTAGACCTGAGAGTGGCGGTACAACGGCTCAAAGCCAAAAATACCGCCCCAGGACCCGACGGCCTGCCAGGAAAAGCCTGGGTCCTGGCCTTCGGGACTCTCGGGCCTCGACTGGGGGGGCTCTTTAGCGCGTGTTTGGCGAGGGGCCAGTTCCCGCTTCGTTGGAAGACGGGGAAACTGGTCCTCATCCAGAAGCCCGGGCGCCCTGCGGACTCTCCGTCCGCATTCCGGCCCATCGTGCTGCTCGACGAGGTGGGCAAGCTCTTTGAGAGAGTAATTGCAGACCGCCTCGTCGGGCTCCTAAATCGGGTGGGCCCGAACCTGTCGGAGAGCCAGTTTGGCTTCCGCAGGGGGCGCTCGACGGTGGACGCCATCATGCGCGTTAGAGCCCTCACGACGGGGGATGCAGTGGCCCGGGGCAGGGTCGTCGTGGCGGTGTCCTTGGACATCTCCAACGCCTTCAACACCCTGCCCTGGAGTTGCATCAGGGAGGCACTCCGGTATCACCGGGTGCCGACCTACCTCCGTCGCACAGTCGAGGACTACCTGACGGACAGAGCCGTCATCTACCCCGGTCACCGGGGAGAGTGGAACCGGCGAGAGATGTCGTGCGGTGTCCCACAGGGATCGGTCTTGGGACCGCACCTGTGGGACATCGGTTTCGACTGGGTGCTGCGCGGCGAACTCCCTCTAGACGTCAGCGTAATATGTTACGCTGACGACACGCTCGTCCTGGCGGAGGGAGTGTCGCACCAGGCGGCGGCCGACCTGGCGACGCGGGCGGTTGCGATAGTCGTCGAAAGGATCCGGCAGTTGGGACTCGAAGTGGCGCTGCACAAGACAGAGGCCATGTGCTTTCATGGCCATCTGAATGCGCCACTGACTGAGTCCCACATAACGGTGGGGGGGGTTCGCATCGGCGTCGGGGGAACGATGAAGTACCTGGGACTCGTCCTCGACAGCCGATGGAACTTCGGGGAGCATTTCTCGCGTTTGGCCCCAAGGCTGAACCGGGCATCAGCCGCACTCAAGCGGCTCCTGCCCAATATCGGCGGGCCAAACGCCCCCTGCCGGAGGTTGCACGCCGGCGTCGTGCGGTCCATGGCCCTCTACGGGGCCCCCGTGTGGGCCCTGAGCATTCGGACGCGGCCGGCAAAGCTGGTCGCATGCCAGAGGGTCATGGCAATCCGAATGATCCGAGGATACCGCACGATCGCCGGCGAATCGGCCAACCTTCTTGCCGGATCACTGCCCTGGGATCTGGAGGCGACTGCCCTCCTGCGCGTCTATGAGTGGCGCGTGGAGGCGCAGCGTCGGGGTGTATCCCCGCTGCCTCGAGAGGTCGAGGCGCGGCGGGAAGAGCTCCGGCGCGATCTCAGGGCAGTTTGGAGAGAACGACTATCGCAACCGAGGTACGGGCTAGCCGCAATCGCGGCTGTAAGACCCCTCTTTGAGGAGTGGCTGGATAGGTCCCACGGCGTCCTCACCTACCGCATGACACAGGTCCTCACCGGACATGGCAGCTTCGGGAGGTACCTGTGCATGATAAAAAAGGAGGAAACGCCCGGGTGTCACCACTGCGAGGATCGCCCGGAGGACACGGTGGAGCATACGGTGCAGGACTGCCCAGCTTGGGCGGAGCACCGCCGTGTCCTCACTGCGGCGATAGGCGGAGACCTCTCGCGCCCGGCATTGGTTGCGGCCATGCTGCGGGGCGAGACGGAGTGGGAGGCGGTCGCCTCCTTCTGCGAAGCAGTCATGCTCGCGAAGGAGGAGGCGGGCCGCTTGAGGGAGAGGATACCGTTCTCCCTCCGCCCGAGACGCAGTGGTAGACGCCCACGGCGACGGATGTCGCGGGACGATCTCCGGCCACCGTAGGCGCGGGCATGCGGGCGGCGAGTAAAGGGCAACTCGCTGTCCGACCATGGACCATGCCCGGGTCGACGGCGCGTTGTGTCCCACGCGCGCCTCAAGGAGCGTCAGCATGATGACGGGGCCCCCCTATAGAGGGCCACAGTCCTGCCGGGGTTGCGGGACATACGTATACCGCGACTCCGGCACACAAAGGGCTAACGAAGGACACCGTGGATTTTAGTCAGTACAAGTCTGACAGTCCCTCCCGCCCTGCCTGGGGTGGGAGGACTCATTTGATGATTTTGCCACGTAAAAAAAAAAAAAAAAAAAAAAACTGTTAAATGTTTTAAAACTCAAATTACATTTATTTAATTGTATAACTTTAGCATTTGTCGTCAAACATGACTACCAAACCTACTTTCGCATCACATACTTTTTATGAAGGGCAAGGGGCCTCGCAAAGACTTGCCGCCCGGGGCCTCGCAATGGGTAAGGCCGCCTCTGAATTTCCATCGTTTCTTTGTTTAATAGCATGTTGCATCTCTTATTAAAATATTTCTATTTGCAATATTTCCCTAGTAAACAATAGTATTTTTATTAGATTTAATAAACCATGTTCTGTTGACCATTTGAGATTGGTTCAATAAACCGGTTTTAAACGACCAATTGGTCGGTTCAACAATGCGCGGGCACTGCACTGCACGGTTAGTGCAGTGCACTGGCTGAGCGATTTGATTACTGCGCTGCTTGTCGCGGGTTCGATTCCCGCACGGAGCAAATATTTGTATGATCTACAAGTAGTTGTTCCGGGTCTGAGCGTTTGTGTATGTGAGTTTATGTAAACGCACCCACGAAACAGTAGATATTCTTAGTGTGGGGCAACGTTTTCGCCATTTTCATTAGTTGCCCATCTTAAAAAATCCCGTCACAATACGCCAAACTCCCGACCACCACTCGACACTGGTTACCATGGATTTATAAATATTAAGGGATAGAAGACTTGTAACATTAAAACCGTGCCTTATTTTATAAGAAAGAGAGGCACACGGCTTGGGATTTTTCTCCTTCTGGCATTGATAAGTGACAAATTACATTTTGTTATAGCTTGTGATAGTTTTTATATTCTGTAATGTATTTTAGTTACTCATATTTTTAAGTAAAATGAAAAAAAAGGGGAACACTCAAATACTCCGAAATATTTTATTCCGAATTTCGATATTCCGATTTTCAAAACTCCGAATATCATAATGCCTAAAAATTACAATATCTATTATTAAGAATCTCGAAATTTATTTGACCGAAAGTCGTATGTCCGATTTCTACGTTTTCCGATTTTCACATATTCGAAAAATGTAATGCTCGATGAGTCCTCATTCCGAAAAATGAAATTCCGATTTTCAATATTCCGAATAATCTATTTTTTTCGGAATATTGAAAATCGGAATTTCGTTTCTTATTCTACAAAGTCAGTGACAGAAACGAATTAATGCAAAATCGGCTCCACGTAGTTTTGTCTACCGTACTCCCCTTAATTTTCACTGTTTGCCTTCAGGATTTTTATTGTTATTATTAGGAGAACTTAGGATCCAAGAGCGAGCTCGGGACTTGGGGCACCCCGACTCGGACAGGTTAGGTTCGAAGGGGATGGCGGGGTCTGAAAGGGTTCACCCTTGTTTGGTAGAACAACTTTTGATATAATTTTACTAATTCGAACAACGTTTGAGAAAATAATCAGTTTGCATAATATCGGTTAACTTAATTTTCATTTCATCGAATATTTATTTGCGATAACAACATTTGCACTATTGATCAAAAGGTATAATGTTCATTTGATGTAATATTCAGGTGGTATAACATTTAGTTTATCGAATATTCGATTGGTGTAATGTAATGCAGAAAAGAAAACATTGTAAATATTTGTTCTGTCGATCTACCTTGGTAGGTGGTAATCAGCAACTAAACTAAGGATGCAAGAGCGAGCGAAGCGAGCTCGGGTCTTGGGGCACCCCGACTCGGACAGGTTAGGTTCGAAGGGGATGGCGGGGTCTGAAAGACCCCGCCATCCCCTTCGTTTTAAGTTACTATAAACCTTGCAAACAGAAATAGGAGCCCCTGAAGGAGGAGGCGCGGAGGAGCGGAGGGTCTGAAAGACCCCGCCATCTCCTTCGTGTTAGGTTACTTTAAACCTTGCTCACAGGAATAGGAGCCCCGCGAAGCGGGGCTCCGTCTACCTACCTTGGTAGGTGGTAGCAGGGACCGAAACCGGTATCAACAATACGGGTATTTTTTCGGTAACAACCTTTTTTTCTTTTACAGGTAATTTTAAAGGTTACCTTTATTATTAAAGTGAATACTTAACCAGTATTAATACCGGTTACCGAAATAAAAATTACCCCTATCTTACACGTGCCGTCGGCAATAGTCAAAGGGCGCGCATCGCCTGTGTGTGTGACAAAGAGTCGGGCCGACACACGAACTTAGGCGAACGCCGACCAATCACGGCCCTGGCTGGCACAGCACGCGGCACGCGCAACGCGTCTTTCATTCAGTTTGATAATATGTATGTATAACTCAGTATTACTCTATAATTATGCCGTCGTCATCGTCATTGTGGCCAACATGTTGTTTTTAATCCCCGACGGAAAAAGAGGGGTGTTATAAGTTTGACGTGTCTGTCTGTCTGTCTGTGGCACCATAGAGCCCGAACGAATGAAGAGATTTCAATTTAGTTTTTTTTAATTAAAGGTGAGGTCGCCAAACATAAGACCTAACATTAATCCTCAACTTTACCATTTATATATTATTTCAAAATTAATGCTGCAGTATTTTCGACGTATCACAGGATTCTGCTAAGCCATTTGAGGTAGTATGAGGTAGTATGGCGTACAGCACTGGTACAGACTTTCTTGGTAATGTTTACTATTTTCTAATGCCAAATTGGCATTGCGATATTCTGTTTCTTTCTCGTAATCAAGGTAATTTTGCACCCCCCACCGAATAATATCGTAATCGATAAATTCAAATACAGGAAAAATAAAACAGTGTTTTTTTGTTTTTATTGTAAAAATTATCCAACCTAAGAGAATGATTTAATATATCATCAAATGAAAGTTATTTTTTTATAGAATCATTCTAAATAAAAGTTTTACATTTTTATTTTATTAGGACCAAGTTATTAAAGAAAATATATTTTACTGGATACGTTAGAAAAACATTATTTCGCAACAAAACATAACGATATTATTCGCGTAAAAACAAAAAGACAGCGTGCACAATAATAGTACCTATATTACAATGTTATTCGTTAAACAATGACATCCAAACATAAACGGTAATAGATTGTAACTGGGATTTTCGCCTATATCATATACAGGGTGACTTTTTTAGCACCGTCCAAAATTTTTCTAGGCGTCAGGTATCAATCACTAAGCCCATTTTTGAAAAAAAATCGATACGTCAAATTGACATATTAAATCATTTTCTCATCCGCTCTGCGTGGTCACTAAGCTAAACGTTAATAATATACACTTGCCGACGCATGAAACGGGCAGAGCGCACCCCGCCGACCCCCCGCCCCGCCCCGCTACACCTGAGCGACACATCACAGCGCGGTGTCCAGGTTCCTCAACTTTTTATAGATAACATTGAGACGTGATATCTCGATATTTTTGTATTGAGTGATACAAAAAGAAAAAACACGTATACAATGATTTTCGCCAAAGATTAATGTATTAAAATTTGGATGGTGACTAAAAAATCACCTGTATATTATATAATTTAAATTATTGTTTGAGTACTATTTTATTCTTCAATTGCCTGTTAAGTAATATCCATTATTAGAAATGTAACTTTCAATAAAACTATGGCTTTCTGATAAAAGAACACTCATCATCATCATCATCAGCCGAAAGACGTCCACTGTTGAACATAGGCCTCCCCCTTAGACCGCCACGCCAAACGACAATTCGCTACTTGCATCCATCGGTTGCCCGCGACCCTCACGATGTCGTCGGCCTACCCAGTGGGAGGCCTGCCTACGCTGCGTCTTCCGGTCCGTGGTCGCCACTCGAGAACTTTTGTTCTCCATCGATCGTCAGTTCAATGAGCGATGTGGCCTGCCCATTGCCACATCAACTTGTAAATTGTATGAGCTACGTGGGTGACTCTGGTTCTTCGCCGAATATCCATGTTCCGGATTTTTATCCCGCAAAGAAACTCCGAGCCTCTAAAAGGCCAGCAGTGCAAGACCACGTTTCAGACCCCTACGTAGATAATCACTGGCAACACACACTGGTTAAACATCCTTGTCTTGAGACACTGTGGCATTCTCGATGAGAAGATATCACGTAGCTTCCCAAACGCTGCCCATCCGAGTTGGATTCTTCTTCGACCTCTAGAAAGGGGTCAGTTAGGTAGGTTCAACTTCGAGAACGAAGTTGGACCTACCTAACTGAAGAATCTGTCCAAGGTAAGTATAATGGTCTACAACTTCGAGAGTATATCATTCCCAACAACAACCGGTACGGGTGCCACATGGACGTTCGACATGATTTTCGTTCATTTTAAGGCCGACCCGTTGGAAGACGATACTGAGGTCGCTGAGCATAGCATTGAGGTGCTCCAACGATTCTGCCATGATGACTATAATCATCGGTAAAACGAAGGTGACTGATGTATTCGCCATTGCTGTTGATGCCGAGTCCGTTCAACGCGGTCTTGAACAGTTTCGGAGAAATAACGTCTCCCTGTCTCACGCCTTTCTGCAATTGCTCTCTTCCTGAAGTCGGAAAAACATGGTGGCGTTTCTATACAAACACCTCAACACTTCGATACACCTATAGTCGATATGACATCGTTGGGAAACGTGCAATACTGCCCAGGTTTCGATTAAATCGAAGGCTTTTCCATAGTTCACAAACGCTAAATATAATGGCAGATTATACTCCTCTGTCTTCTGTATAATCTGACGGTGTATGTGGTCTATGGTACTAAAACCTTTTCTAAACTCGTCTTTGTCGGGAGGCTGGAAGTCCTCAAACCTGCTTTCGAGACGGTTCGTAATGACTCTTGAGATCAGCTTGTATACATGGCTCAGAAATGAGATTGGCCTGTAGTTCTTCAACAAGGTGTTGTCACCCTTTTTGAAAACAACCACACCGGTGTAGTACCTTCGAATACGACGGAATTAAATAACTTCTGGAGAACTAAAAGTACCGGTTTTCCACCCGCTCTCAGAAGTTCAGTTGTGATTCGGTCCTCACCCGGCGCCTTGTTATTCTAGAGCTGTTTAAGAGCCATTCTAATCTCATACAGGCTGATGTCCGGGATATCCTCAGTGCAGTGTCGAGTCAATTTAGCTCTTGCGTCTCGAGCTGTACCGACACTGGGTGTTGATGTGTATAACTGTCCGTAAAACCTCTCAAGCTCTCTTAGGATCTCAGGTTTCGTCGAAATGATGCTGCCGTCATTAATCTTCAGCTTCGTCATTTGACTTTGCCTAATAGAGATAAGACTTTTGAGCCCTGGTTCCGCTCGATCACCTCTTTGATCCATGCTACCCTATAGGCACGCAGATCACGCCGCATTGATTAAGAGATTCGTCTATTGAGTTTGCCATATTCCAACATTTCAGCTGAAGATTGCAGCCTCATCTCGGTCCGGTCTTGCATCAACTTGATGGTTCCGTTCGAGAGCTTTTGAGACTTATTGCGGTGAGGGGTCTTAAAGAATTTGAATCCCACAGCTTGAACAGTTTCCACCAACCCACTGTTAATCTCATTCACAGTTTCGCATTCGGTTAGGCACTGGAAGCGATTGTGCAGTTCCAGTTGAAAGTCTTCGGGGTTCTGGATGTGGGCAGGACGATGTCGGAGCGTAGACTTTACGAGACGAGACCTTTCAAGCTTCACATTAATATTCAATGTGCCTCTGACGATTCGGTGATCGCTACCGGTTTTTACCTTGGGGATCACAGAGACATCACTGAATATTCGCTTCTTGGTCGTCATGATGAAGTCGATCTCATTTCTGATAGTACCATCGGGGCTCATCCACGTCTACCTCCTGGATGGCCGCTTCTGGAAGTAGGAGTTCATTAAATGAAGTTCTTCCTTTTCCATGAAGTCGACCAGTCGCTGGCCCCTCGCTGCCCATACCCAAATGGCCCCACTCTCAACTTATCGCCATTCCGTGCGCCCTTCGCGTTGAAGTCCCCCATAACAACGGTGAAGTATGTTTCAGAGGTATGTATGGCCTCGGATATCTCCTCATCCAATGCCTCTACTTCATCATCGAGGTCGGTGCCTATGACCTGTATGACCTTTAACGAATACCAGTTGATAATTCTGAGTATAAGGTATGCTACCCTACTCGACACACTGTCGACTTTCATAACGTTGTTGATGAGAGACCCGCGGACGGGAAATCCAACACCACCCTGGGATTTAGGTCTCCTTCCCGGTAGAAGAGCATGTTGCCGGAATCTAGAACTATCGTATCCTGACCCTCTCTTCGGATTTCATTGCATTTTGCTCAATTCTTCCTCCAGCTCGATAATCTTCTCATCGGTCCTCAGTGTGCGAATGTTGTGTGTTACCAGGGCCAATGTCCGTTGGGGGTGGTATGCCACACATACTAGATATGAGCGCCGATGGCCAATTCCACGGCGGCGGCGTGGCCTGTATATTTTCACGGCGGCGGCGCGTCGCGTCCGGCCGTGTGTCTTAGTAGTTTATTAGGGAAAGATTTCTTAAGAAGAAAAATGAAGAAAATCATGTTGTTGTTAGGTACCAAAAAAGTTTTATAAAGAAACGTATTTGTTAATTACAATTTTAGTCTTCTATAATTAGCGATTACGTTTACTAAAAACAATAATTGTTTCAGTATTTTAAGATGCGAGACAGAGTTTTTAATCAAAGCACTATCTATTTTTTTATGTGAAATGGGTTTGCTCTTGACCCTAGTTTTTTTTTATCGTGGTAAAATCATCAAATGAATCCTCCTATCCAGGGCAGGGCGGGAGGGACTGTCAGACTTGTACTGACTAAAATCCACGGTGTCCTTCAGAAGCCCTTTGTGTACCGGAGTCGCGGTATAAGTGTGTCCCACGACCCCGGCTGGCTTTGGCCCTCTAAATGGGAGGCCCCGTCATTGTGCTGACGCTCTTTGAGGCGCGCGTGGAGCACAACGAGCCGTCGACCCGGACATGGTCCATGGTAGGACAGCGAGTCTCCCATTACTCGCCACCCGCATGCCCGCGCCTACGGTAGCCGGAGGTCGTCCTGCGACGTCCGACGCCGTGGGCGTCTATCACGGCGCCGTGCGCGAGGGTTCTCCCTCGCGAGTCTCGCTTCCTCCTTCGCGAGAATGACTGCTTCGCAGAATGAGGCGACTGCTTCCCACTCTGTCTCACCCCGCAGAATGGCGGCGATCAATGTCGAGGTCGTCGCCTATCGCCTGCGTCAGGACACGGCGGTGCTCTGCCCAAGCGGGGCAGTCCTGCATTATATGCTCCACCGTGTCCTCCGGGCGGCCCTCGCAGTGGTGACACCCAGACGTTTGATCCCTCCTTATCCGACACAGGTACCTCCCGAAGCATCCGTGTCCACTGTCCGGTGAGGACCTGCGTCAAGCGGTAGGTGAGGACGCCGTGGGACTTATCCAGCCACTCCTCAAAGAGGGATCTTACGGCGAGCCCGTTGACCCTAGTCTAGGGTCACGAATGACCAAGACAAAGTTGACGATGCCCAGAAGTAGGAGCCCTGCTAAGCGGGGCTCCGTCGATTTCTCTTGTGAAGGAAGAACTAGTTTTGCCTAGGTCAGACTAGTTTATCCTGAAATCGGGTTTGGCCGGTAATTTATACACTTGAATGTGTAGAGCCGACTATACACGTACCAGTATACTTGTACAAATCGAGACTTGCACAAACATAGGACAGTGACCATGTTAGGGACTTTAACCATGGCGTGATGTGACGCGATTTGATCGATTCCAACCACAACTGAAAATCAACCTTGCCACTAAGAAATAATGATGCAATTCGATTGACTTGACACACACGTTTCAGTATACTTGCGCAAGTCTGGATTACCGCAAGTATACTGTAAGTCCCTGTTCACACGTGCCATACACTGCGCCGTCGGCTACCCGGCAACCGGAACGTGTAAAAAGGCACTAACGTGTGTGGCATAAGCTACGTAGTGAGTGTAGCTCTAAAGCGAACAAACGCCGAATGCCATCAGGGCGCGCGTGCGAGCGAGAAAGCAAGTTGCGACTCTTCGTGGCGGCGCGCCGCGCGGTCTTTCGGCGGCGGCGCGCCGACCGAATTCACGGCGACGGCGGCGCGCCACATATCTATGCCACATACTCGATATTATTATATCCCTTTCTTTATTCTCGCGTTAATAGATAATACAGCAATCGTAGATTGAGTGTAGATCACCTAGGTTAACTATTGCAAAAGTAATTGCTATTTTTTTTTTAAATACATTAATAAATAGTAACCAGCATTGCCATATTAATGTGTTTTTTGAAATAAAATCTCTACAGGAGTAGTATTGCTAAAAAATTGAGTTGCAAAACTCCAACTGGAACGACAAATAAACAAACAAGAAAAGTGAGTTTATAAAAACGTGGGAAAAACTTTACTATAATTAAAACGATTTTGCTGTTCTTACTCGAATAATATCGTTATCGTAACATATTGAAATTCTTCCGGGGTCGCGGGATTATTTCCTTACCGTGACCCCGGAACAGAAAGGGCTATTGAAGGACACCGTGGATTTTAGTCAGTAGAAGTCTGACAGTCCCTCCCGCCCTGCCCGGGGTTGGAGGACTCATTTGATGATTTTACCACGCTAAAAAAAAAAAAAAAAAAAAAAAAACATATTGAAATTCTTATTATCAGTGTTATCCGTAATCACTTGAAGCGATATTATTCACGTAAATAAGTACAATAAATCTGTAACGGAATATTAGGGCTATGGTTATTATAAAAATACAAATTTGTAATGTACTCATAGGAAAAATGCGAAAAAAAAATGACAAAGTGTAAGAGAGTACCTACATGATGAATATGCAATAAAACGCAAAGTATCGTTATATCACATTACGATATTATTCGGTGGGAGGAGCGATTTTTAGGTAACCGGTATTAAAACGGTAACCTCATTAAAGGTTTTTTCTCGTAATCAAGGTCATCTTTAGGAAACCGGTATTAAAACGGTAACCTGAATAGAGGTTACATTTTTCTTCGGTCTGGTTACCCAGATAGCGGTAACCTAAGTCTGAAAAATAACCGAAATTCTTCAATACCGGTACCGTAATTTATAAAGGTTTTCGGTCCCTGGGTGGTAGTCAACAAATTGAGCAAGGATGCAAGAGCGAGCTCGGGTCTTGGGACACCCCGACTCGGACAGGTTAGGTTCGAAGGGGATGGCGGGGTCTGAAAGACCTGTTTCCTAAACTCTCAAGTCACAACCCTATTGAGCGCGGCGAGCGTTGACCTTGATGTGACGTTAGCGTCAGATAAACTAAAATAAACTCTCGCGCGTAACCATTAAGTACAGTTTTGCTTGCGCACGGGAAGTTTATTATTTTATTATTATTTATTTATTTATTAAACACACACTATCTTTACAGGCAGATACCCAATACAATAGTGGTTTGCAAACACTCACAATATACAACTTTAAACATAACTTACGACCAATACTATAACTAAAACACTAAACTTTAAAAATAATTTGTAAACAAAAAACAAACAGCACAAAAACAAAAAAAAAAAAGAAAGTATAAATATTAAATGTACGAAACAAAATTCAACAAAACTCAAATAAACAAAATATGTCTGTCCTCTCATGCACTTCATTTAGTACACGTCACGTACACGTATTGTACGGGTGAGAGGTGTTTTTGACAGCAGGTTGGTTTTGGCCAGGGACCGAAAACCTTTATAAATTACGGTACCGGTATTGAAGAATTTTGGTTATTTTTCAGACTTAGGTAACCGCTATCTGGGTAACCAGACCGAAGAAAAATGTAACCTCTATTCAGGTTACCGTTTTAATACCGGTTAACTAAAGATAACGACTCTTTGTCACACACACATGCGATGCGCGCCCTGTGACTATTGCCGACGGCACGTGTGAAGTGTGCAAGATAGGGGTAATTTTTATTTCGGTAACCGGTATTAATACTGGTTATGTATTCACTTTTAATAATAAAGGTAATCTTTAAAATTACCTGTAAAAGAAAAAAAGGTTGTTACCGAAAAAATACCCGTATTGATCATACCGGTTTCGGTCCCTGGTTTTGGCAACAGGCACGGCCAGCAGTGGCGGTCGCCAGTTGAGAGATGAGTAGGTGAGCGATACGGCTGCAAGTAAAAATGTGCTTTATTTTCTCGTTCATACATTTTACATTTCGCACCTTTAAAGTAAAACCGTTACTAAACGAAAATTTTCGTGAATTGAGTTATCAATGCCATCTATGTAAAATATACGTAAACTTCAACATAAACTTGTCATTTTTTCAAAATAATGTATTTTACGCCATCTGGCGGTAAATCAAAGCGTTACTAAACAGAATTATGATCGGCTCACGAAATACAATATTGTGTCTATACCAATAAGAACGTGTTCATGGAAGACTGATAACGGAAGTTTATAGTAAAACTGTTATTATTTGGATAAACACGGCGCTGAATGTCACAAAAATGAATGAAGATGTTAATTTTTTTTTATAGGAAAAGTGTTTCAATTTGTTTAAACACAGTTTTCTGTGTTATTGACCAAAATTATTAATGGTAAAGTGTTACTATAATAATATAAATTAAAATAAATAATACAATAAATTAAAATAGAACCTTTTCTAAATCACGTGTTAAAACGTAAAAAGAGATCTATAATAACACCTTATTAAACGTCATATAGAACCCAGCATTCAGATTTTATTGACAAAAAATGGTGACTTTTTTCTAATTTTGGCTCTCCTGTAAAATTGTATAATTTCGTTTAGTAACGGTTTTACTTTAAAGGTGCGATTTGTTTGGTTGTTTTTGGGAAGAGAATCTTCTGCAGTACTATTAATATTCTGTGGTAACAATGGCTCTTGCCGATTGCCACAATTAAAAAAGCAAGTTTGACAGAACATAATTGTCTACAGCTTGACATAAAAATGTAGAAAACCGGAAGTCGCCACTTTCTTCGCGCTACCAGCACTTTGAATGATTTTATTTTATTATTTTTCACTTATTACGTTAGTTTTATGGCACAATAATAAATCTAACAAACCTGCGGTCTTTGTTTACATCAAATATCAAAGATTTTAAAACGCTGTCAGAAATAAAAATTTTAGTTCCGTTTCAATCCGTTCTGGCCAAGCTGTATGTTATTTATCGAAGACATTGATTAAAGAAGACATGGTTTCGGCCTTGATTATATTACAGAAAGAGAAAGACAAGAAAGAAAAGAAGAATTGGAAGAAAAAGAAAACTAAATCAGACTTGGCTGTATGGTCTCAGCTCCCTTTGCCTGTCCCAAAGAGGGACAAAAAGAACCAAAAAAAAAAAAGATGTCTATGTTATTGTCAATGTCAAATTTGTTTGTCAATTGTCAAATGTCAATCAAAGATGAAAGAGTAGAAGCCAAGCTTTATAGTGGGTGAAATAAAATCCGATTAAATTTCGTAAAATGCCCTTACCACCAGCCTTAGCTGCGCGACTAGCTAAAAGAGGAATTCTGAAACCAAAACCCACAGATCCTGACCCTAACAATGAAACTCCACCTGTACAGGCCAATGAAGAAATCATAGCAGAAGATTACGACAGTAAACTTGATGAACGCGTCATTAAAGAACACTTTTGGGAAGGCATCGAGGGTGTGAATGTTGACCCCATCAAAGGTCATAAAAGTTGTCCAAATAAAAGCAATATCTACCACGAGTGCTCCAAGTATTGTGTGAAACGATGGAAAACTGGAAAGTTAGTTCCTAGCGAAAAATATTTGGAATATAAAAAGAAAGCTTTGGAATTGTGGCCGTTGCCGCCAGGTTGGGAGGAAGTGTATGATGAAGGATTTGGTCAGCATTACTTTTGGAATGTTCACAATAATTTGGTCAGTTGGCTGCCTCCAGCTCATCCGCGTGCGACCCCGTCTGAAAGCGCTGCACATTTACGGGAAGAACGATTGTTGAAGGAAGGTGATGAAAGTGATGATAGCAGTGAAGCTTCTGATCAAGAAGTTCCTCAACAGCAACAACACAAGGAGAAGAAACATGACCGCAGAGAAAAAGATAAAGATCTAATACATCACAGAAATAAAAGACCACGAATTAAAGACAATGACTTAGATCCAATGGACCCTGCAGCTTATTCTGACATAGCGAGGGGCACTTGGACCTCTGGACTAGATACCCATGCTAAGACAGGAGTGGATTCCACTGCTACGGGATCCTTATATCAGATGAGACCTTATCCTGCACCTGGAGCTATACTTGCAGCTAATGCAAAACAATCTTCTCCGTCACCTTAAGATAATAAAACATTATCACAATCAATTTTTTTTTATTTTTATAAATAAATCTTATTTTTTTTATTTCATAAACTGACAAGTAATGCAAATGCTACAGTATGAATTGGATGACATCTTTATAAATATGCATAATTAATTTGTATGTACAAGTACAATGAAATATAAAATACTAAAATAAAACTATTACAAAGCATCATAAAATTCATCCTCAAAGCTATTAGCTGGCAATGTGACCACTCGGACCCCACAACCTTAGAGTTTCAACCCCAAATCATCATCATCAGCCTATAATTTTCCCACTGCTGGGACACAGGCCTCCTCTCTGTGAGAGGGAGTGGGCCATAATCCACCACGCGGGCCCAGTGCGGGTTGGTAGATGTCACATGTCTTCGAATTTTTGGTTCTAGGACATGCCGGTTTCCTCACGATGTTTTCCTTCACCGTTTTGAGAGCAGTGGTGAGGAAATAAATTACACAAAAAGTAATGCGCCTGGTGGGGTTCGAACCCACGACCTACAACTCGTAAGTCGGGACCGATACCACTGGGCCACCACTGCTCATCCCCAAATGGCTCAAAAATATGGTTACCCCTAAGGTTATATGTTGGTTATGCCGCAGGAGGTTCTAAGCAACTGCAGCAGCAGCACCGGTAGAGCATGATGATATCTGCACAGTCACAAGCAATAATATGTATAAACTTAACAAAATTCAAACGCATATTACTCTTAAAATACTGGTTTCCACTTTGAAATAAGATCTATTTCGTGATAGTACCTATGGCTTCCAAAATAGAACTCTAATGAAAAGGCAAAAGTATAAAGCCCGGTTTCCACTGCAAGCGAAGCGGACACATTAATGACCCAGCGGGTGAAAAGAGTAAAAATGAGCTCGCTCTGGGAACGCAAAAACGATTTGTTGGTGGAAATACAAGTATGCAGTTTGCGCTTGCGAGTTTAAAGGAGTCATTAATGTGTCCGTTCCGCTCGCGGTGGAAACCGGGCTCAATATAGTAGCAGAAAAACGCTTTTAACCCTTTAATTAACGCACACCCTAACTTTTTTTTTAATTCTTAGTATTTTGTGATTAAAGCTGGCTTTTGACTATGGGATGTAATATAATATATATTACATCTTGAGATATAATATTTTATCGCTCGTCATACATTTTGTACGTGCACGTTCACACTGCTATAATATAATATTAGGGGAAAGGTGTACGAGATGATTCCCTTAAGGGAGATTGCTTGTAGGTCAAATAATATTCTACTTAGCGCGAATGTAAATACGTATATACCTAGTAAATTTATCTATCTTACTGTTGGCATACTCAACATTTTAATTTTTTAGATGCTTTACTATTAAAAAAACACATTTTTAAAACGTTGTCAAATGATCATCTTGTACACCCCGGTGTCCAAGATGATCCTTGCGGTAGGGGCAAGATGATCCCAGGATCCAGGAAGAGAATAACCTAAATAAAACCATAATCTGGGTTTATTTTTTCACCTATATTTGATTGTACTGACAGCCACCTTATTTTTGACTTTAGCCCGCGTTTTTAGTGATAATAAAGACAACCAAAACTGTTTACTTGCTGTGCTATATGGCATGCCATTTTTAACAGCATCCAGTGCTTTGATCATGGAGTCTTCCGACCACAATTCGCGTTTAGTTTTTCTTTTATAATTACGAGGCATAGTCTTAAACCAAAAATATATAAACTTAAACATAATAACATACAAATGGTTAAAATATCCCCGAAATAGTAGGTTCGTTACCGGTGTACAAGAAGATCCGTGGGGATCATCTTGTACACCGGTAACATAATCATCTTGCCCCAACATAAACTTTTTTATTGAATGTTCGATAACTTAAACTATGTGCTTTCAACTGTTACCATGCTATTAAAAAAACAAAAAAGAGCAATATTCAAAGCTAACTAATACCACAGCCTAGTAATAAAGTACCTAGAACAAATTAGATATAAACTTCAACTCACCCTTACCTTAGATCAAAACACGGAATATTTGTTTTTTTTTCTCAAAAAATTTAAGTGTCACTCTCGACACCACTACTTTTGACTGAGGCGGGGGAATATCGGGGACTACGTTTTACCATTAAAAACAACTAGATGACGCTACTGGGTTCGTTGCAATATCAAAGGATCATCTTGCCTCAACGGATCATCTCGTACACCTTTCCCCTACATCCCAAACTATAAATATTTTTTATCATCGTCATCTGATGAACCATCGTAGGAATCAAGCAAAACAATCTCCATATTATCCATTTCAGAATTCAATCATTTCGATAAAAACGTGATGACACAATGGTGACCGAAGCTGAACTGTTCTAAAATATGTATGTTACAGTGTGAACAGCAATCGCGGGATGTAATATATAGCTCAAGATGTAATATATATTACATCCCATAGTCAAAAGCCGGCTTAATACATATTCCTTGCCGTAAATCATAATGACATGTTTTTGAAAAAAGACCTGAAAATCTTTGTTTTTCGAGAAAATCATGAAAATTATATGGCCAGTAAACTGGCCACTGAACGTTCTGCGTCACTAACCATCACAGCAATGTCACTGGCCAGTAAAATGGACACTAATGAAATCTATTTATTTTTTACGAAAATATGATAATAATATTAAAATAAATGTATTTCCTCATCAATCTTTTATAGAACATCAATTAACAGTCAGTTTTAATTACAGATAGAATTAACATTACATTTTCTTCTAAAACTTCATTTTTTAATTTGTACTGTTCTTGTATACTCGTGATTCTCGAAATCTTTTATTACTCATCTTACTTTTCTATGTCTCCTCTATCTTCATGCATTATATTCTCTCGAGGAGTTGCGTCTTCGAGAGAAATTATCTCGTGATACTTGGTGATTGGTGATAGCAGCTGTGGCCGTAGAGATGGCGGCGGCTGCAAAGGTGGGGATGATGGTAGAAAAATAACTCCTGTGATGGTTGCGATGAAGACGATGTTCCCGAACATGAGCCTTGATTTCAAATACGTGTGCTCAGTGTGCTGGTACTAAAACTTTCATCGAAGTAATCATCAGCATCGGAATCACCACCGATGTCTGATAGTGTGGCCTAGTCTTCAGTCATAACCACGAAGTCATTCCATTAGACCTTGTTTAGTGACTCCAACTCCCGCTAAGTGTATACGTGTGTCTAAAACAATGAGAAAATTACAATGCAAAACTAATAAATTACGATTTTCATAAGTACCCACACATTTGCAAAAACAAACGGCAATAAAAACCGAAAACTTTCATAATAATCGGTTATAACTACCGAACAAGATTGTTTATCGCAAATTTATTACTAAATTATAAAACATGGTTATATACTTGTTGTAAAACTAAACGTTTCATACGGATTACTCGAAAATAAATACTCAACACAACATCTCAAAGTTAGGTAGGCAATGTTTAGGTAATAATTTTTCAGAAAGCCGGTTTATATTCAATCCCAAATAATGTATATTTTTCTTATTATCCTCTATTAGATTTTCACATAACATCGTAGTATATACTATAAAATAATAGTTTCACTTACCCTTTCCAAGAAGACATGATTTTTTATCACCATATAACATATAAACACAACGTACACACGCGATGACAGCAAATGTTCCTGCACGGGTGCACGGTGGCCAGTTCACTGACCATCTTGAAAAAAGGCGCGAAGTTAAAATGTCGCGCTGCGAACTGGAATGCTGGCCTGTTGACGGGCCAGTGTGCTCTATTGCGGGTCGTAAATGTTCATAAGGTTCAATATATAAACAAAAATCTATGAGATACCGACCTTAAAGTGACTGTCCAGTTTACTGGCCACTTTGTATGAGCCGTCCTATAAAGGGTTAAATACTGCTTAGTGTTTACATACATATTGCTTGTTTGCTTAAAACTTCAAAAGGTAATGTTCATGGGCGTACCCAGCTTTTGGCCTAGGGGGGGGGGCAAGTCAGATTTTTAGGTCGGATCGTCCGTAGCTGTTTTTAACCGACTTCAAAAAAAGGTATGAGGTTCTCAATTCGGTCGGTATGTTTTTTTTATGTATGTACATCGATTACTCAGAGTTTTCTAGTCCGATTAGTGTGATTCTTTTTTCGTTCGATGCAGTATACTTGCAGTTTGGTCCCATAACAATTTCATCCAATTTGGTTCAGTACTTTATATTTTGAGAGCATTTTATTAATTTCGGCTACTTGGATGATCTTTACTTTTTGCGTGTTTGTTACGCGATTACTCCGCCAATTGTTGACCGATTTTAAAAAATCTTTTTTGTTGTACTAGGGATCGTTCACCTTAAGGAATACTGCAAGTTTCATCAAAATCTGTTCAGCAGTTTTATCTGTTCAGCAGTTTTTGAGATAGGGAATTTTATTATCTTATTGTGTACATGAGCGATGTTAATACTGGTGCCACGGATTACAAAATTTTAGTGCACATGGAAGAAAATGATGTATATGGCAAGAATTTGGGTTGAATATTTAAACTAAAAAGAGTAAAATAAAAAAAAATTTCAAAAAAAAATTAACCGCCTTCAAAAACAACGTATATTAAGTCTTAGTTTAAGGGATTATTTATGGGATTTAATTACCTGACGTGTATATGTAGATCGTGGGTGTAACTTGCAAAGATACGCTCACGATCTGAGCTATTGCCCCTCTCTTAGCCCCGTAGGGTTATTTTATGTTCAGGACATTTGAAAATGTGGGTTTTTAAGATTTTTTTAAATGCATTAATTATTTTATTATTTTTATCTTTGTTCACCGAGTTTAAAGCTACCCTGAAAATTTCAGCCTGCTAGCTTATCGGGAAGTGCCTCAAAGCCAACGACGATATAATACTAGACTACTCATTGCACGATCTAACGAACAAAACTATTCTGCCAACTCGCTGAGGTAATACGTAAGCGAGGGGGGCGGGGTACTGCGTTGTGATTGGCTAACTCAAGGTCTGTTCTGTCTCAACGTATGTTTACGGCTCACAGGATTGGTCGAAATGAGACGGATATAAGACTTTTTTGCCTAATGTGTTGGCAGACATCGGTCGCCTGTTATTACGAGTCTAGTATTATATCGTCGTTGCTCAAAGCCTATCCGCCATCTTGGCCGTCCGCCATGTTGGATTTAAGTCACATGACTATTTTTTTCGTATTCCTGACAGCAAACCCTTTCATTTGATACCCATATTATGGGGGTGGATTTAAAACAGCCAGTCCGCCATCTTCGGGAGGCCGCCATATTGGATTTGTTATGAAGTTTCTTAGCTAGTCATTGTATTGTCATCAGAACTCAGAGCGTGTGCAAAATTTCAGCCTGCTAGCTTATCGGGAAGTGCCTCAAAATTGAGTTGCAAAAGTCCAACCGGAACGACAAACAAACAAACAAGAAAAGTGTGTATAAAAACGTGGAAAAAAAAATCAATAAATAGTAAGATCATCGAGTTCAAAAAATAATGACGTCACAATTTCTTTTGCCATAGAAAATGTATTACAGCTTATAAAAAGTATGTCACTGTGACTGGTGGTTGAAATATTCAATTGCACCGTGCATTTTGCCAGTGTCTACTGCGCGGTTCATTTAAAAGTTTTATTTTTATTTTATTTTATTTATTCAGGGACATACAGCTACAATATGTGTTGAAACAGAAATAAGATAATACAAAATATTAACAATATTGCAGCCCACTACATTATCCTCATATTAACAAAAAAATAAATATGGTATTGAGTGCCTCTAGATAGGTAATCAGTAATTACATCATATAAATAAATGAGAGAAAAAAAATACATCATGCAAAATATTAATTACAATATTATAAATTGATTAATTGCTTGGCAATAAAATAACAATAATTAACACCAGATTAGAATTATTACAAATTAGAATATTTATGACAATGTGATTTGTACTTTGGACTAGTTTACATCTATACTAATATTATAAAGAGGTAACATTTGTTTGTAAGTTTGTATGTTTGTAAGTTTGTATGTAGGGGGTAATCTCCGGAAGTAATGAACCGATTTTAAAAATTGTTTCACTGGTAGAAAGCTACATTATCCGTGAGTGCTATAGGCTATAAATTATAAAGATATCATACATATTAGCCGAAATACTGCCCAACGAAGTGGGCACGGGTCAGCTAGTCCTTAATAATATTATTGATTAGAAATAATGTTTAAGTTAGAGCATAAGGCCTCGTTTACACTTTGATTAGTAATTAGGCGAGTGCATACATGTTCTATGGTGCCGTGGGGCGCCGGCTTAGAATTGCGCTCCCCCAAATCATCCCGTGGGTGTCGTAAGAGGCGACTAAGGGACAAACCGGAGGTCGGGCAGCAGCGTCCTCCGTGTACTGCACATCCTCACTGCGATCGCCAACCCGCCTGCCAAGCGTGGCGATTAAGGCAAATTACCCCCTAATGGAAACCACAGAAACCAGGCCCCCAGTCCCCGGCAGCTCCGCTATCCCTGGCGCGGGTAGCGGTCAAGGTAACGGCGGAGCAGGGGGTGCTAAGAATCTCCGGAAGAGATCCGGCTACCCACCCCAACGACGACTGGCCCTGGTAACACACAACATACGCACATTGAGGACTGACGAAAAGATCTGCGAGCTGGAAGAGGAGCTGAGCAAGTTACACTGGGACATTATGGGGTTATGCGAAGTCCGTAGAGAGGGGGAGGACACCGTAACCCTGAAGTCTGGTAACTTGCTATACTACCGGGAGGGCGACCAACAGTCCCAAGGTGGTGTCGGGTTTCTCGTTCACAAGTCCCTCGTAAACAATATAATAACCATCGACAGTGTGTCGAGCAGGGTGGTATACCTAATACTCAGAATATCCAAAAGATATTCGCTGAAGGTCATTCAGGTATACGCACCGACCTCATCACACTCCGATGATGAAGTGGAGACTATGTATGAGGACGTAAGTAGGGCCATACATAGCTCCAAAACCCACTTCACTGTTGTTATGGGGGACTTTAACGCAAAGTTGGGCAAGAAAAGCGGTGATGAGTTGAGAGTGGGGCAATTTGGATATGGGCAACGGAACCCTAGGGGACAGAGGCTGGCCGACTTTCTGGAGAAAGAGGAACTCTTCATGATGAACTCTTTCTTCCAGAAGCCGCCTCACAGGAAATGGACCTGGCTGAGTCCCGATGGTTTCACGAGAAACGAGATAGACTTCTTCATGACTGACAAGAAACGGATATTCAGTGATGTCTCTGTGATCAACAGGGTAAAAACCGGTAGCGATCACCGAATCGTAAGAGGCTCGCTGAATATCAATGTTAAACTTGAAAGGTCCAGCCTGATGAAGTCTACGCTCCGACCTACTCGGCCCCATATTCAAAACCCCGAAAGCTTTCAACTCGAGCTCTCTAATCGCTTTGCTTGCCTTGAGAACTTAGTGTCAGTGGACGAGATCAACGACGGGCTAGTGGAAACTGTCCGCACGGTAGGGTCTAAGTTTTTTAGACCCTGCCGTAAAGATAGACCTCAGAAATTGACCGAGCAAACCTTAAACCTCATGGCTGAACGACGTTTGCTACAGTTGCAGTCTTCCGATGACGCGAAGTCATATAGGCAGCTCAATAGACGTATATCTAAGTCCTTGCGACACGATCTGCGTCTCTTTAATACGCATCGTGTTACCATACAGCGAAACCAAGGCTCTAAAGTGTTCGCAAAGGACAAGTCTATTGGGCAAAGCCAGATGACAAAGCTGAAACGGGAGGATGGCAGCATAGCGTCGACCAAAGCAGAGGTTTTAGGCGAGATCGAGAGGTTCTATGGACAGTTATACACTTCGGTCGCAAAGCCCGTTGACAGCTTGGTAGGAGATCCAAGAGCCAAGCCGTCCCGACATTATACCGAAGATATCCCGGACATCAGTCTGTACGAGATTAGGATGGCCCTGAAGCAGCTTAAGAACAACAAGGCGCCGGGCGAGGACGGAATCACTTCAGAGCTTCTGAGAGCGGGTGGAACACCGGTACTTAAAGTCCTCCAGAAACTCTTTAATTCCGTCCTCTCCGAGGGCAAAACGCCTGAAACATGGAGTAGAGGTGATGTGGTGCTGTTCTTCAAAAAAGGTGATAACAGCCTATTGAAGAACTACAGACCCATCACGCTTCTAAGTCATGTTTACAAGCTGTTTTCAAGGGTTATCACGAACCGTCTCGAACACAGACTTGATGACTTCCAGCCTCCCGAACAAGCCGGTTTCCGAAGAGGCTATAGTACCATAGACCACATCCATACGCTGCGGCAAGTTATACAGAAGACCGAAGAGTATAACTTGCCATTATGCTTAGCGTTTGTGGACTATGAGAAAGCCTTCGATTCGGTGGAAACATGGGCGGTACTTGAGTCACTCCAGCGATGCCATATTGACTATCGGTACATCGAGGTGTTGAAGTGCTTGTATAATAACGCCACCATGTCGGTCCGAGTACAGGAGCAGAGCACGAAGGCGATTCCATTGAGAAGAGGCGTAAGACAGGGGGACGTTATCTCCCCGAAACTGTTTACTGCCGCAATGGAAAACGCCTTCAAGCTCCTGGAATGGCAAGGACTTGGCATCAACATCAACGGCGAATACATCACTCACCTTCGGTTTGCCGACGACATCGTAGTCATGGCAAAGTCGATGGAGGAACTCAGCATGGTGCTCGATGGCCTCGACCGAGTTTCACAACGGGTGGGCTTGAAAATGAACATGGACAAGACGAAAATTATGTCAAATGCCAATGTTGTGCCCACCCCAGCCTCTGTTGGAAACTCGGTACTCGAAGTTGTTGACTCATATATCTACTTAGGACAAGTAGTCCAGTTAGGTAGGTCCAACTTCGAGAAAGAGGTCAACCGCCGAATCCAACTCGGTTGGGCAGCGTTCGGGAAACTACGCAATGTCTTTTCGTCCGACATCCCTCAGTGCCTCAAGACGAAAGTCTTCAACCAATGTGTGTTACCAGTGATGAGTTACGGCACCGAAACGTGGTCTTTCACTATCGGCCTCATCTCAAAGCTCAAAGTCGCTCAACGAGCTATGGAGAGGGCTATGCTAGGTGTTTCTCTACGTGATCGAATCCGAAATGAGGAGATCCGTAGACGAACTAAAGTCACCGATATAGCCCACCGGATTAGCAAGCTGAAGTGGCAATGGGCAGGCCATATTGCTCGCAGAGCAGACGGCCGATGGGGTCGAAAAGTACTAGAGTGGAGACCACGGACTAGCAAGCGCAGCGTAGGACGTCCACCAGCAAGGTGGACAGACGACCTTATAAAGGTCGCCGGAAGACGCTGGATGCAGGTCGCTTCCAACCGGTATCTGTGGAGATCAAAAGGGGAGGCCTATGTTCAGCAGTGGACGTCCTATGGCTGAGATGATGATGATGATGATACATGTTCTGCGAGATTTCCAGGGGGGGGGGGGGCCGCTGCCCCCCCCCCCCCACAGATTTGACCCACGGGCAGATTTGACCCACTTCCGTTGCCTAGATATTTTCTTTACCATACAATGTAATTACCTTGCATGTTACTAAACCAAATATCATCATAAAAAAATTAACAGATTTAAAAAAATCTAAAAACCCGTTTTTTAATGTCCTAAAAATAAGAAAATAACCCTACGGGGCTGAGAGAGTGGCCACTCAAAACGTGGGGGCGTATATTAAGGGATTATTTATGGAATACATTATTTACATGACGTGTATAGATCGTGGGTGTAACTTGCAAAGAGTAGTATTGAGTGACGTTCTGTAATACTAAGAAAGTTTTTCCATATTCCTGAATACTTTATGGATGCGGATTTCCCCCTGTTCGCCAATTTAATAGTCGTTATATTTAGTTCGTCTTTAGTGTAGCTTTATTAGCTACACTAAAGAGGAACTATAAAAAATAGGAATAGTATAAAATTAGAAAAATAAATGAAAATCATAGTTAACATACACATATTTTATTACCGAAGTAGAAAATCTTTATATCTTACATTAATATTATGTCTTATTTATTTGATTGAAATTAATATTTCAGAAAAAAAAAGATTTGTAAGCTTAGATTACATAATCTAAGTTTGTATGATAATTACATTATCAAAGTCCTTTTACCAAAAGTAATACTGTCTACTCCTGTGGTCTATAATATACACTCTATTAATTTTCCAGATGTTTGATTAAAATGAAAACAAATAGGTCACATAAAAATTAGATAATAATGTAATTTCACTTACTAATTCTAATACAATTTTTTTAATTTTTGAATAGTGAACAATCAAAATTATCACAATGTGTTTTTCTGATTTTCTACGAACCATACCTACTCTGTTTACACACTCAAGTAACCAACCAACCGACCAACCTGCATTGCAGGTTGGTCCTAAAGGATGCTTATGATATGCCATAAACAATCCGGAATCAAGCCTGCATGCACTTACCATGTGATAATATGCATTTTTGTACCCTACCTAGCATCACAGAGTAATATAAGTAATTAAATTAACACTTTCAAAAAATAAAATGCAATTAGTTTATTCCTTGAAAAATCATCAACAAATTGTTTTTGTTGCTATTGGGCAACAGACGCTAGCACATCAACCTATCTTAATCTGACAAATTTCTAGATTTTCAACCTTATCACAATACTGGCAGGTTAATGTTCGATTGGTTGGGCTTTGAACATTTTTGTATGGGGAGTGTACCAGGTGTGAAACAAAAACGAAACCTCGTAAAGGCCTATCCGCACACAACAGTGCCGGCACAGTGACAGTGCCGTTCAGTGATCACTGAACGGCATTGTCACCGATCAGGGGGGGGTATTACAACGTCTTAAAACCAGGCTTATTCCGGCGTGACAGAGCCATGCAAGTCGCCTAGCGCCATCTCGTTTACTCACTGGAAATAGCCTGGTTTTAAGACGTTGTAATACCCCCCCAGTACGGATAGCGCCGTACAAAATGTATGCGACAATATGACATTTTACTGACACTGATCGATACGTTACTGATCGGCACGTGTCGGCACTGTTGTCTGCGGATCGGCCTTAAAGCGTCACGTATAGAGTACATTTGGCGTCACGTTTCCGAGTTATGAGCTGTCAAACATATACAAGAAGTGACACATTTTTTCTTTCTAATGTTTATTGACAAAAAGGATACTTCCGCATAAACTAATTGAATATTAGTTTTTTCACGCATTTCAAATGCTGAAATTGCATTAAACGAAATAATCCTATCTAAAAGCATATAAGAAACTGGTACAAAGGGCTCAAAACCGTTTGCCTAATCTGCTGGCGTCTGTACAGTCGTGAATTTAACTGCTGATAAGAATATTAGTGGGTACCTGCCTCACAGGTACAAAGTGCACCGAAATTATCTACAACTCATAGTATATTTTGCTATTGGATGTCTACAAACTCACACACAGAAACAAGAGCATAATATTATTTATTATTACCTACATTCAGTATTTATGATTATTGTGAAATAATTCTTTGAAATAAGGTTCAAGATAAATCTATGTCAACGCATATTATTATATTGTAATAATCATAATAGTTGTCATGTAAATATGGCTAACAACCTTCTTTAGCTTCCATTCGTGTATTTAGTTTCCGAGGAGATTATCATCAATAGATCTTCTGAAGTCAACAGTCCAATTGAGTTCTTAATGTTCGTCGATGCATCTGTGAAATCATATAATTTAAATGGTTTTAGAATATTACGGTAACTTTCTCATGGCATGTATAGCCAGAAATGATCAAGGGTTGCTAGACTCGTAAAGGCACAAGGTTTACACAAAAGGGGGAGTTTTGTCAGAGCAGGAAATCGTGAAAATAATGAAGACTTCCAACAGTCCAACAGACTTAACGCACATCGCGATCGTACACAGTGTAAATACGTAACTCATTTGTTTTTTTGTGGATCTTTCTTAACATTTATTTTGGTCTGGTGGCCTATGACGTCTAAAGGTGCCAGCGACAGGAGACCGCGACGCTTGTTGCGCTCTCTTCTGCATAGGCGGCGGTTCGCGCTGCGACCGGCACCTTTAATGCCAGAGTAGTTCCAGTGAGTGAAAGGTGGCGCTAGACGATTTGCTTAGCTCTGTCTCTTTCCTTTGCTGGAATTACTCTGGCTTTAAGACGTTATGGTAGGCCACCTGATCTACTTATGGCCTCTGTAGTTGGGGGGACTTATAAGCCTCCAGAAAAGTATGTACCATACTTATTTTTATACATACTCACTCAAACTGATCACGATCAGTCCGGCTTTCAGTGCCGTCCACTCGCTCTTGATAATTCATTTCGTTTAGCACAGGGGTTCCCAAATTTTCAGGTCGCGGCGCACATAAAGGTTTAGAATTTTTTTGCGACACGACGCCCTAGCTAGTTGATACCAGGTTAATAATAAAACAATAATACCTGGTTCCGAACTCCACGAAATCAGAACGCGTGAATCTGGGTTTGTTGCTGCAAAAGAGATCAATGAGACTTTCCTCTTCTTTCTGGTGGATATTTTATACATTTAGAATCTTGGTTCCACACAATATCAAACCGTAGAATGGTCGATCCTCACGTCTTACGACGCCCCTCTGTAGTCTCTGCGACGCACCAGGGCGTCGCGACGCACAGTTTGGGAACCCCTGGTTTAGCACATCTTAAAATTATGGACCTAATAGTATTATAAAATAAGGGGTAAAGACATACCTGATTGAACAACAACTACGTAAGGTGCGATGTCGAGCATACGTGAGACTAAACCTAGTGTTGGTTTGAGGGCGAGGTCAACTTGATAGAACTTTTTGATTGTGAATTTTTCGAGATCTTCTGACAACGAGCCTGAAAGGTTGGCCAATCGTCGACGGGCATTGTCCGCTGTAAACACACCGATCACGGATCTAAAACAAAACACACGTTCTGTTATATTGGTACAATAATTCCGATAATAGAGTCTGGCCAACGAAAGCTGTCCAAAAAAGGCGGTAATTTTAAAAAATCAAGAGCTTATAACCCCGGCTACACACTGCTTAAACGGAGTTGATACATTATACAGTATCTCATGTCTGGTGGCAGTTAGATTACGACCATAAAAATATAATTAAAAAATACCATAGCATAGCCAGGATATGAAATTTTTAACTTCTTCATGCGTTGAAGTTCACTGCTCAACCTTCCTGGCACGACATTGTATCGAAAGATCGAATAAATAAGAAGTTTTTACTAAACGTTTATTTGTTTGGGCATGCGTTCTAAAAAACAGTATATGTTTTTGACTTTCATGGGCAGTTTGGACTGTTGGCAGGCTTGTCAATGACCACCTTTACTTTAATGCTGGGGATATAAAAGGGGATGCATCCGCGTTACTTACCCTTTATCATTGACGACCGTCAGCAGTGGTGAGTGTGTTTCTTTGAGAGCGGCGAGCGCCTCGGTCGGCGTGCTGGACTGTGGTAACCTCTTCACGGATTGCACCATGTCTTGTGTCACAGGTTTGCTCCACCACCTTATAAGTTAATAAATATTAATAAAATAACCTGGTGTGGCTGTTATGCAGAAGAACAGGAGGGTATTATTTAAAATGACTTCATTTATTACGTCCTTGGATGGTCCTCATCGTCGTTATACTCGGAATCCACTAACACAAAGAAGTTTTCTTCCAGTGGATTTCGAGTTTAGGGGGAGACAGCATATTCAGCCTATAATGATCGCAAAAATAATATAGGTATATTCGGGTTCTAGACCATGCCGGTTTCTTCACGATGTTTTTCTACGTTATTTAGACCAGTGGTTATGAAATGAATTATACAAATAATGCGACTGGTCGGAATCCATGACCTATAACTAGTAAATCGCCACCACGTTTTGAGTGGCCCCTCTCTCAGCCCCGTAGGGTTATTTTCTTATTTTTAGGACATTTAAAAACGTGGGTTTTTAGATTTTTTTAAATTTTATGTAACACTTGAGTCTTGAGGGACGTTCTGTAATACGAGCCATATATATACTCTTAGTCATAGTATCCTTGAGTGCTGCACACTGGAGCCCAATAAGGCGAGTTTAATCATCAATCAATATTCTTACATATTTAATTAATAAGAAGCAAACATGTCACTCATAAACCTTAATATGGCAGCGAGACGATCTATTCCGGATCGATTCTTAGGGAGCTTCCCTTACGCGATTCGACCAATTCCAACTACAAGAGAAAATCAACCTTACCCCTACAACATAAGACATAAAACTCGTTGATATCTAAGGCTTTTTTTTTTTTTTTACGTGGCAAAATCATCAAATTAGTCCTCCCACCCCGTACTGTCAGACTTCTACTGACTAAAATCCACGGTGTCCTTCAATAGCTCTTTATGTTCCGGGGTCACGGTAAGGAAATAATCCCGCGACCCCGGCAGGCTTTGGCCCTCTGAGAGGGGGGCCCCGTCATATGCTGACGCTCTTTGAGGCGCGCGTGGGACACAACGCGCCGTCGACCCGGGCATGGTCCATGGTCGGGCAGCGAGTTGCCCTTTACTCGCTGCCCGCATGCCCGCGCCTACGGTGGCCGGAGATCGTCTTGCGACGTCCGTCGCCGTGGGCCACCACCACCGCGGGTGGGGCGGAGGGAGGACACTGTCCTCTCTCGCGCGCGGCCCGCCTCCTCCTTCGCGAGCATTACTGCTTCGCAGAAGGAGGCGACCGCCTCCCACTCCGTCTCGCCCCGCAGCATGGCCGCAACCAATGCCGGGCGCGAGAGGTCTCCGCCTATCGCAGCCGTGAGGACACGTCGGTGCTCCGCCCAAGCTGGGCAGTCCTGCACCGTATGCTCCACCGTGTCCTCCGGGCGATCTTCGCAGTGGTGACACCCAGGCGTTTCCTCCTTCCGCATTAGACACAGGTACCTCCCGAAGCATCCGTGCCCGGTGAGGACCTGCGTCAAGCGGAAAGTAAGGACGCCATGACGTCTCTCCAGCCACTCCTCAAAGAGGGGTCTTACCGCCGCAATTGCGGCGTGCCCGAATGATATTTACGGCTAGATGAAAAACAAAACACGCCACGACGACGTCAAGTCAATCGAATTGCATCATTATTTCTTAGCAGTGGTAAGGTGATTTTCACTTGTGGTCGAATCGCGACATGGGTAAAGTCCCTTACTTGCAACAGCCCTTGCTATGATCTAAGTACCTAGTACCTATTATTAAGTATACTGTTTTGTGCTGAACCGGAGAATGAAATAGGCGTTTCCGTATCCAGATTTCAAGTAAATACGGAGAGACAAGCGATCGCAACTGTCAGTTTTTAGGGTTCCGTAGTCAACAAGGAACCCTTATAGTTTCGCTATGTCCGTCCGTCCGTCCGTCCGTCTGTCCGCAGTTTAGCTCAGAGACGCCCAGTACTAGAAAGCTGTAATTTGGTGTAAATATACGGATTTGTTGTGCCAAAAAAGTGGTAAAATAAAATCTCGTAAAATATTTTCTTTTAGGGTACCTCCTGTACACGTAAAGTGGGGATGTTTTTTTTTTTTCTCGCGTACCCCTTAGTGTGGGGTATCATTAAATAGGTCTTTAAAAAATATTGATAGTTTCCATTAACAATTTTTTGATAAAAAGATTCGTTTGTGAAATATTAAGCTAATTTTTGCTCGACTCGAGTGTCCCCCCCCTCTGCCAGCTAAACGGTTATGTTTGAGGGTGTGAAAAAATTCACAATAGTAGTATATATAACGAAGTTTAAAAGAAAATTATCACGACTAAGTAGGCTTTACAAATTTACGAGTAATAGTCGACCAACTTATAAAACGTACTTGGATAACAGATTTTCCTAAACAAAATGTATCGGAGAACATGTATCTTCAACTGCAAATGTAAGTTTGTCAACTTTATTTTTACAACTATACATTTTTGAAATTTCTATATTTGTAAAAAAGCATTCCTATTTATTCCCCATAACCGAATATGTTTCGAAGAGAATCCAAGAGAAAAACCCAAAACAGCTATTGGTACCGGCCCAAAGACTTCATTTGTATGGTCGAAATGCCTACTGCATGGCGATTAAGATTTTTAATAAGCTTCCATCACAAATTAGACAGCTGCCTATAAATAAATTTAAACATGCAATATTTTCTTGGCTTCTGGACATGTGTTTTTATTCTGTTAGCGAATTTCTTGATTATAAGATTTAATAATTTTCCACTAATGGTGTGAATTGTATAATAATATAATATAAATTGTAATAAATATAATAGTATTGTAAATGTATAATGATTATTGTATAATTTAAATTAATTTTAGTATTATTGTTAGTCTTATGATTGTAAAATTGTAATATTTCTACACCGGCAACGGTAGTATATGCGAACTAACCTATTTTATACCATCTTTGTGTACCTACCATATACTCAGAAATAAACGATATTCTATTCTATTCTATTCTATTCTATAAAGTGGGTATGTTTTGGGGATAGGTAGGTTTTTATTGTCAACTATTTTTAACTAAATTCAAAAAAAGGAGGAGGTTCTCAATTCGTCGTATTCTTTTTTTTTATGTATTTTCCCCGATTTCTCAAAGACGCCTGGACCGATTATGAAAATTCTTCTTTTTAAAATTTAATTCAGCGAATCAGTTTAGTTAGTTCGCATAAGTATTTTGATGGGCAACTACGGAACCCTACACTGCGCGTGGCCCGACACGCACTTGGCCGGTTTTTTTTTCAAATGTTATTCTTTATTTCTATGTTGCGCCTAATCGCTTTATCTCTTTCTAGAGAGTGATCAATTTGCAATCATGCAGGTACTGCGCAGTCCATTCTTTATGTCGAGTAAGTACTTTTGTTTATGTAATAATCATATACAAGTACTATTTTTTCTTCTTATTTTTATTGTAGTGTGATTCGCGCTATCGCTAACATGTGCTAAAATTCTTAATAACATGATAACACATTGACACTGCAATAATTACCATTAAACCGATAAAGTTTAAAATGACGTAATTTAAACGAAATTGATTAATGTTTATCTATGAGGAAGGTCAACATCAATATTTTACGGGCCATTTGCAAGTTAATGATATGCCAGTTCTGTTGTAAATAAATAACTTGCATTTATTTTCAATATATCATGCTTTGCTGAAACTAACATTATGATTTTCCCGTCGTTGTATTGATGACGATTAATAAATAATGTATCTTTCCGATTCATTGGATAGCGTTAATTTTTTAAAGGTTTTTACTACAATCTTATCTGCAGTTAGTTTTGGTATCATTTTGATAAAAAAAGGTTATCGTTACGAAAATAAACAGAGGTTCGAGGCCGCCGGAATGTAACAGATCGGAGGCCACCAGAATGTTACAGTTTGGTGTTAGCTTAAAGTTTATAACAGCATCAGTCGCCAACTTATTTAGCTACAAGTAAATGTTATAAAACTAGAATTAAAAAATGCATGTTTTCGTTGTTGTTGCATAATTTTCTGATTGATAAGTGTGTTTATGCGTTATGATCCATTCGAGTGCAAATGGAACAGGATGAGTACTAAAAACCATTAAGCTAGGTCACAGAATATATAATAGTACCTAAAGGCACAGAAGGATAACTCCCAAAAAGAAAACAAACAAATGTAAAATCTATGCACGAAAGAATAGAGTCCATTTTTACTTGCACCCGCATCACTCACCAACTTTTATAATAGCCTAAACTTCCCGTGCGCAAGCAAAAATGAACTGAATAGTGACGCGCGAGAGTTCATTTTAGTTTATCTGACGCCAACGACATTAAAAGGTTACTGTCGGTCAAGCTCAATAGGGTTGCGACTCGCGAGTTTGGGCACAGTTAGGTAGGAATACGTATTTTATGCATTGTTTAATTACATTATGAATTAACATAAATATATAAAACGCTGTCAGAAATAAAAATTTTAGTTCCGTTTCAACCCGTTCTGGCCAAGCTGTAATGAATTTTTTTTTTCTCTTGATAAGTTAGTTTTGTGGCACAATAATAAATCTAACAAACCTGCGGTCTTTGTTTACATCAAATATCAAAAATTTTAAAACGTTGTCAGAAACAAAAAGATTAGTTCCGTTTCAATCCGTTCTGGCCAAGCTGTAGTCATAACTTTAAAGATCGATTGTTATCGTTTACGGCAAAATAGGTAACTAGTCCTTATCATTTTCATTTCATTCATTTCATTGTCACAGGCGCCGTGTTGCGTGTCTTTGTAGGTAAGTAGGTAAAAAAGTCGCGAAGAGAATTACGATCGGTGACCTTGAATGCGTAGTGTAGCCATTATCTGAGTTTGAACGTGTCTAAACAATAACGTAAACATCTTCCTACTTTCTACCGATCATAATTCGACCTACCCGTATTCAGCTTAGGTGAGTGAGAGTGATGTCAGGTTTGATAATCGTCTATTTTATTTATCTTGGTCGTCTTGTAGGCCAAATTTGTAACCTACCTAATCATGCTTAACTGATCATGATTACTAGCCGGTACTTAAGGCTGCATATTCTGAAAGTTGGCAACGTCGCAAAAAGCTGTCAAATAATTACAAGTTTTAATTAATTTGGCAAATTTTCTGTATGAAAACAAGAAATATCGCTCTGTAGTGCACTAAAAAAATGATATAGGAATGCAATTAAAACACTGAATTTGATGTTGTAACCGTTTCCGGTGTATAAAAGGCATTTGGAAAGCTTCCAAATGCTTTTTCTACATCTAGAACTATTTATTCGGTGTTACGATATTAATTATTGCATTCCCTCATCAATTTTTTAGTGCACTACAGAGCCATATTTCTTATTTTCATACAGTAACAATGCTAAATTAATGAAAACTTGTTAATATTTGACAACCATTTGCGACGTTGCCAGCTTTCGGAATATACGCTCTTAAATGACATTAATAAGCACGCCACAAGCAGGTAGACAATTTTTTGATCATTATTAAATAATGTACTACATAGATAAATATTCACTTTTTTTCTTACCTTTCGAAATCACGCGGTAGTGTGTGAAACGTGAGGCTCCTATCACTGTCATTATTTAAACAACCAAAAGTTATGCAGTATTTTTTTTTCCTCATCATATTTTTTTTTTAACTCGTGCGTACTTTCAACCAAACACCAAACTTAAATAATATTTATGTAAGCGCGTGCGTAGTGGGCGGCGCGCGGCAACCGACTAAATGTCCACTCCGAAGTGGATCCCGCGAATGCTTGCAGTTTTATACCTACACTGCGGAGTGAGCCAGGCCTGGCTAGGTATGATCACCGCGCGTCATGTCGTCAGTAGTATCTAACACTTGGATTACAAAATCCGCCTTTACTACTACGGAATAAAGATGCTTACTGTTACGTAGACATTACGAAGTAGGTCTTATAAGGAAGAAATATGACAATAATACTCACGATAGGTTCTTTTTGACTAAAGGTTGGAAATTCCGCGCCTCCATCCACTGGTCTGATATGAACTTGGTCATGTAGTTACGAATATTATCGGGTAGTAACACCACGCACTTCTGGCCTTCCTTCAATGACTTCGCTGCTTGGATGGCGCCCCACATCGCAGAACCACTGCTGCCACCTGTCATAAAACATAGGGATTCTTTAACTATGCTCACAATTGCGCGGGCATAAATAGGGTAAAACACCCAACTATTGACCCCTTAAGCGGTTTTCCTTGCTTCTTTCGCAAAATAAACTAATGTACGAGTTGCAAGTGGAAACGAATGTTTTCGGAAGATAAAATAAACATTGGAGAATGTAACTAAAACATTATTTCCAGTCATACAAAGGTAAAAAGTGTTTTTTTTCTCGAGTTTAGCAAGAACAGGCCATTTGACCAGTTATCAACATGCTTGTACCAAATTTTCATCATGCAAATGACCAATTTTTTGACCTCCTGTAGTATAACAATAAACTCAAATATTATTTATTATGAATGTGATACGAGGTTTTATTTGATAAAAAACAAACAAAGCTAGTCTTATAGCCCTTCTCATTTTCTTTTTTCACACTATTTAGGTCTTCAGTCTTCAAACGCCGTCAATAATATTCTTGCACTTATTTTTGAAATTTTGTAGTTTTTATCACTTTTTGTTGTAGTTTTTATCACTTTTTGTTGTAGTTTTTATCACTTTTTGTCCAATTTTTCTTCTTTATTAGTATCTAGTTATTTCACTGTTCTGTATTATGCAGCAGATATAAAAATACTCGACGGCAAAATATAAATTGAAATAACACGGCTTTAGTTCTACAAAGTGAGTTTAAAAACCATTGAATTAATATTTTCCTAATTACATAAGACGGTTTTAACTTTTTAAACTTATGTAAAAGACCTCACAAATGAAGAGAACATAGATACAAATAAAAAACTAGCTCACACTTTGCCTCGGAAATGATTTAAGTCAGTTTGTTCAAACATGCAGGTTAGGGTATATTTTGTTATTTTATGCATTAAACCAACCTGTGGCTGAGGCATTGCTCGTGTTATATTCTGCAATTGTCCCACGGGATCATAATTATACCGACATAAAAAGTATCCTGCGTCCAGGTACACCCACTTAACCAGGTTTTAAAATAATCTGCTTGCCAAATTGTGTTAAAATCCATTCAGCCGTTCACTTTTCCTATAATATTAGTAAGTCTAAAAGTCTAAGGCCGCTTTCACATTAGGACGTTAGCAGCGCGACAGTAGCGCGGCAGAAGCATATTTTTTCACATTTTATATGAACAGCCGCGCATAAGCAGCGTCTGTCGCGCGACTGTCGCCCAAATGTGAAAGCAGCGTAAAATATTCAGGAGGATCCAGAATGTGACAGTAGACCGAAAATTTAAGTACCTCACTCAAATTATGCTAGGTAGTCAGGTTACTACGTACCTAAGGTAATTTTTATGTTTGTGATTATGCAGATACACACCTTTAGGGGTGCCAACGCCCACGGGCTTAATACAGATGCATTAAAGTTAAGCTACCTCACCATTAAAAATGAACTATACGTACACACCGTGGTGTCAGTAACTGGTATTCTCGTACATTTGGTTAATTACCAGCTATTGACATGCCATGTTAAAAAAATGGTTATTCATACATTTGAGTGTACCAGATATTGACCTCATCATTTTAACAAGTTAACGCTCATTAAAACTTGAAAATCATGTGGAAAAGCATTGTGTCTGTCTTAAATAACCAAAAAATACCAAACTCAAAGGAATCTATTATGTAAAACTGAAATAAAATGACATTGAAAACAACCGTCAGCTTAGCAAATTGTTAAATTTCTTGATGATTTTAGGAGGGTATTTTGTTATCATAGGTTTACGGACGCAATATTGCTTTATTTAAATTTTCTGTGACGCCAATATATTACAAGACAAATTATATTTCATTTTCTGTATTCTTTATGCAGCACTGCAAGAAGATTTATTATTATTTTTGATAAAAACTGTTATGCGGTCAATAGTTGGTGGGAGGTCAGCAGTTGGGTACTTTACCCTATGTGGGCGGCGAGTAATGGGCGACTCGCTGTCTGACCATGGAACATGCCTGGGTCGACGGCGCGTTGTGCGCCACGCGCGCCTCAAAGAGTGTCAGCACAATGACGGGGCCAAACTTAGAGGGCCAAACTTTGAGGGCCAAAGCCAGCCGGGGTCGCGGGACTAAACAGCTGCCGTGACCCCGGTACATAAAGGGATATTGAAGGACACCGTGAATTTTAGTCAGTACAAGTCTGGCAGTACCTCCAGCCCTCCCCTGGGTGGGAAGACTCATTTGATGATTTTACCACGTTAAAAAAAAGCATGATCACATTTCGCCAGTCATATTTTTAACCCCCTCGAAACGAGTCTCTTGCTTTAATCTGGGCGCACAGCTATACTCCGTGGCTGAGTGGTGTACTGAGAAATTGCTAAAGGGAAACCCAGTAGGGGAACAGTGGACTTGGCAATGAGCACAAGAAGAAACAAATAAAACGGCATATTTGGAGGAGTTGAAAGTTACACACATCGCATGCGTAAACATTAATATCACAAAATTAATTTTCTTTTGGTTTATCCGTGTCGTCCCAACCGAATTTCGGATACGGCAGTCAGTCTCATCCAAGACTAGTAAACTGCAGTCGGGGACGCGGGCTATAATGAGGACACACACTTACGGAAAACTTAACTAACGTAGCTAACGTAGCGCAAGCGCCAACAGGACGCCATTTATTTAGTATTGTTAAGTTTGATTTGCGTGTGTTTTACCATCGTACCCCACGTCCCCATCTTATACACTGTTCCCTTAAGACTTTGCCCGATTTGGAAATCAAACCCGGGACCTCTGCATGTTTAACAGTTGCGTTTGACCGACCACACGATCAACGTTGGCATTAGCTCAACGACAATTTGGGAATTATATAATACTAGCAATATATTGTTTTAGGTTTCATTATGAAGAAAATCAATCATCATAAGCCTATAATGTTCCCACTGCTGGGACACAGGCCTCCTCTCTGTCAGAGGGAGTGGGCCATAATCCACCACGCGGGCCCAGTGCGGGTTGGTATGTCACATATCTTCGAATTTTTGGTTCTAGGACATGCCGGTTTCCTCACGATGTTTTCCTTCACCGTTTTGAGAGCAGTGGTGATGAAATAAATTACACAAAATAATGCTTTTGGCGGGGTTCGAACCCACGATCTACAACTCGTAAGTCGGGACCGGTACCACTGGGCCACCATTGGTATGAGTAGTGAGTACCACTGGGCCACCACTGCTCGCAATTGGTTTCTAATGAAGAAAATACTTACCACATAGTAAACCCTCGTCCTTAATAAGTCTTCGCGCCATTTCCAAGGAGGCATGGTCTTCGCTCTTCACCCACTTGTCAATGACATTTCTGTCGAGAGACTTAGGCAGGAAGTCGTAACCTATGCCTTCCACCTTTTGAAAAAAAAAACATATTTAAAATATTACATTACATTACTATGGATATTATTTTTTAAACGCAATAACGCATGCGACGCGCATCTTAAATATGATTTTTGAGGAAAGAAAAATTCAGTTACAAGTGGGGAAGTCTTCTGGAAGACGCGGGTTCGAAAGTGCATTTGCTGCGTAGCTTCTACTGGAACTACAGGAATTTCTAGATTTTCTTAAAAAGAATTCGCGAAAGAGACGAAAGTTGATGATGACACGATGAACTACTTCGTACGTTCGTCTTTAAAATTAAGCTTTGGTCACACACAGTATTCGCTGTACATGACAGGCTACCCGCAGCGAATAGTCGGTCGCTCGGCGCGATTTGAATTGAACATGTTCACTTTTACTCGCAGCGAATGCACTCGCAGTGATTATAGTCGTGTCTGTGACTGAAAATTTAGTAAATTTTGTCTCTCTCAATATCTAGGATATCCGCAATTTCGCCATGGTAGGGAAACGGTCCTCCCTGGACTTGATCTGGCACTCCTTGCTTCTTTTCTCGTGTGAGATTTTGGCTACTCATTGGTGTCAGAATTAATAGGTTTCTGACCTAGTTTTAGAATGATCTATTTAATTTTATAAAGCTAAAGAGTTTGTTTGTTTGGCTAATCTCAGAGACCAATGGTTTGAATTGAAAAACAATTTTTTTTGTGTAGTCAATTTATCACTGTACGACCATTAGTAGCCGGGCAGAGGGTGAAACCGCGGCGAACATCTAGTCTCTAATATGGAGATAACATTATCACAATATGTTGCTAAATAACACTATCTATCCTGAAGGGATATTATTTTGAGTAAATTATCAAGCTTTAGTAACTAGGCAATAACATACAAAACGTATAAATATTGATAACTCTGTGTTTACAGCAGACGCTGAGCAACTGGACCACGACCGGATGATGTAAGAAAACGTTAAACTTGTGGAATGAAAAATATTTTTCAAACATAACCGATATTGGCTCTAGCGTCATGTTCTGTAACCAAAACACTGCGCTTTATCAGTGTATTTTGTTTGATCTCTATGCAACGTCGCGTGGCAGGCCACGGCTATGTCCAACACGCCATAGCATGCCATAATATATGTGTTAAATTGATTCTGACTTATAGACGGCACGGTCAGCGAGGTGGCGAGCGATTGGCTGCGCTGTTTGTAGCAGGTGCGATTCCCACACGGAACAAATATTGATCAACAAGAAACTTCGAAATTACTGTTCTGTGTCAAGGTGTTTGTGTATGTAAGTTTAAACGTTTGTAAAGGTACAGAACAAATTATATATTATATATATACAAAACAAAAAACACTTAAAGACTTTTGCGATGCTATCACGTTACCCAGTATTTGTAGTTTCTTAGATATAATAATAACAGTAGAATAATATACAAAGATATACATCTGTACATATAGCATGCTATTGTATTGAACAACATGACTGATGAATAATGTATTGGATACGAAGACGTCAAGAAACTTATCAGCTATCAGAATATTTTTTTTGCCTATTCGTTCTATTTTTTCTATGATGTATTGAATTTTTCTTCCTTTCCACTCTAGGAATTTCTTCTGTGTCGTGGGTGGGCTTACAAACATAGAAAAGAAACTCAGGTACACAAACACCCAGACCCGCAATACTTGTTCAGTGCGGGGATGGAACCGCGACGTGTTGCACAGCAGTCAAGCATTCAACGACTGTCAACTGAGCCCTCAACAATCAATCAGTGTACGACTGGATTCAATTTTTTTTTTTAATTTATTTATTTACATTTCGTCCGAAATTATGACATGAAACATAGGATGTACAATTAATAATTAAAACGATTACCATAAACTTGAATTAAAATTAGAAATAATTAGTTTATAGATAAAAATAGTTCAAAATTATAACGTAATTTAAAAAAATTAAAACGATATTTGTTTCGCCGACAGGGCTCATCAAGAGAACCCTTCTATATCGTGGTAAAATCATCCAATGAGTCCTCCCACCTAGGGCGGGACGTGAGGGACTGTTAGACTGGTACCGACTAACCCAATGGATCTTTGTTATCTCATATGAAATAAATAAAATAAAATCCACGGTGATCTTTCCAGGGTCACGGTTACCAGATGAGATAGTCCCGCGACCCCGGAAGGCTTTATCAGCGTAACACGGTTAGATTCGAGATTCGATCGGTGTTCAATTTGTCGCGAAAATCGTGCGTAGCAGTCCTCGAGGCGCATCCATTAAGGCTACGTTTGGTCCCGGCGATGTTTTTTAGTACTGCAAGCCTCATACTACCTATCCCCCCCCACCCCGACCGTTCGGGTATACGTTACGCATTTTTCACAGATTAAAAAAAAAGGTTGGTGTTCAATCTGTCGGCGGTTAGTAGTACACTCGTACTGAATAACTGTATACGTTATGCTACTTTATAATTATTATCCTACCTAGTTGGTAACTGTTAGAGTACAGGACGGAAATAGTGACACGAGATACGACGCAGTCCTAATTAGACAAGCTCCGCGGCAGTAGTTTGACGTATTTTAAAGCGTACATGTGCGCAACCATATTGTTCCATTGCACATAATAATGATATGCAAGTATATGCTCATCTGGTGTGGATATTGATCGTAGCCTTAATTCAAGCTCTGTCGGTTTCCCCTTTAGAGGGCCAAAGGGCTGTCTTATTAGGTAACCGTGGCCCAAACTTAGAGGGCCAAATCCAGCCGGGGTCGCGGGACTAAACAGCTACCGTGACCCCGGTACATAAAGGGCTATTGAAGGACACCGTGATTTTAGCCAGTCCAAGTCTGATAGTGCCTACCGTCCTGCCCTGAGTGAGAGGACTCATTGGATGATTTAACCACGTAATAAAAGACTTAATTCACGCAGGAACTATTGTTTTGGTCCAGTAAAGTTATCACATTGGTGTGTTCACCTGTAATGTAACGGTACAGATTCGAACATTCGAAGACAATAGAGCATTATATTGCGCACTTTTATGTTACATTACAGGTGAATGCTCGCGGCGAGGGAACGCCTTTATAATACTAGCTGTTGCCATCAGCGACATCAATATTAGCAAAAAACTAAAAATAATGAACTTTTATCCCCTCCCCCCACTCCGCCTCACCCCCTAGACGTCAGTACTTTTAGTATGTTTATTCCCTAAGTAACCTGAACAATTTTCTGAAGAAATCACTTAGGACCTAACTCACGCACTCTACAACTCCTTTTGGGTGATTTATTGGGTGAACTATTCTGCCTTGATTATGTAAACAAACATTGAAAAGTCACCTTGAGACGGTAGAAATGGATTGAAAAATTCGACGCAGTAGGCATGAACTTCGGTGGCACGTTTGGATGTACTGAATCCGGAGGTCGAAAGTTCAAATCCTGCTAGAGGTTCGAATTTTTCTATCCATAGAAAAGCTTTGAAGCTAGGATTTACCTCATACACCTGGACGTCGGATTTGTTGAGCTCCTCAGGCTGCGCGAGTATGGAGCCGTACGGGTCGACCCCGACGATGACGCACTGCGGGCAGCGCTCCTTGATCTTGTGGCCCACGCCGGAGATGGTGCCGCTGGTGCCGGCGCCCATCACCACCATGTCCACATCATCGTCCAGAGACCACAGGATCTCTTCAGCCGTGCTGTCGTAGTGCGCCAGCGGGTTGCATGGGTTATTGTACTGTAAATATTTTAATATTCATACATCGCAAACAGTTACTAAGAGTAGCCGCTCATTGGTGACTTTTTGTTACCGAGTTGAAAGCTATTTGTCACCATAATCTAGGGTTGGCATGATTAAAACAAGTTTTTTTTGGAAGAGAATAATTGTTTTTTTTTTCTTTCCGAAGAAAAGCTTTGAAATTCACTACGCAATACGCATGCGTATAATACTTATAAAATATTAAAAAAAGTTGTTATAAAACACATGTTTAAAACAGTTAGTAAATATTTAATTACTAACAGCGAATTTGAAAAGACCTAGTCTAGAAATGTTCTTTTTAGTTTAGGATTAGGACACTATTTCAAATTAATTTAATAACAATTAGAATTTTATCAAAACTGCTTCTTTACAACCCTGTCATAATCGGCGCACTCCCTTATTTCTTCATAGCACTCGACGGGGAAACAAAAAGTAACGCTGAAAACAGTCTCCAATGAGGAGCAGCTCTTAGGCCGCTGCCTCGAAACTTGCGGGCAGCGGGGCGGAGGCGGCGGCGGCGCGGGAGCGGCAGGATGTTATGCGTATAATCAAATGGACCGACTCTCGAAAAAAACGGCGCGGCAGCGGGGCGGGAGCGGGCAGCGAGCGGTGTACTCGACAAACAGTCACCACCCGCGCCTGCGCTCTAGTGTTTTGACCACAATAAATCGAGCGTTAGGAATAAATTTGAATAAAAAAGATGTTGCCGTCATTGTTCAGACATTTCGTTCGTGAATAAAAACAAATATCTCGACGACAAAATCATGAACACAACACTACGCGGCTATAGTGACGCGCGATCTGCCCGCTAGTTTCGAAAACGGGTCTGCGACGAACGCGCCGCTCCCGCGCCGCCGCGCCGCCGCGCCGACGCCGCGCTGCCCGCAAGATTCGAGGCAGCGGCCTTAGGGTGCAGTCACACAACCACGCACAATAAACAGAACACAGTGTGGTTGTTATTAGATAATGAGATTAGAAATGGCAGTGTTTTGTTTTTATTATTTGCGTCGCCCACGATTTTGTAAGGTGAGATTAGCGACATGAAAAAAAACTTCAACTGACATGGAGAACACTAAACGATCAGTCCATATCGAGACGACACGACACTGGAAATGTGTATCTTTACGTGTATTTATAGTTAGATTTTGAGTCGCTATTCAAAGGTCTCGGCTTGAATTGACACTAACTAAGAGTGAACACAATACATACATGTTCAGCAACTTATAATCTGTTTTAATTTTACTTTTGCGATGGAAGTGGCTCTATGATAGTAGTATGAATTTACAGATATAATTTTTAAAATAAGTAATGTTCAATTTAAATGCGTTATGAAAGTTCAATCTTTATTTATTTATTATTCTGAATTATGAATTAACTTGTTATTTGAGGTAAACAATGACTGTTGCAAGAATGAGGAGAGTTTGGGAAAGTCCACACTGACCAATTAAATATTGCTGTACTGCTCAATAAAGGCTTGCACTTAAAATATATCTTCAGCTTTTCACCCACATTCCTCATGAACCTATGAGAACATTTGAATTAGAATGCTAACTCAACCATGTTTTAAATTGCTTGCAGAAACATTCATCATCATCAGCTTATCAGTCGTAAGACGTCCACTGCTAAACATAGGCCTCCCAACAGGTCTGGTTGGAAGCGGCTTGCATTCAGCATGATCCTGTGGTCTTCATAAGATCGTCTATACACCTTGTGGGTGGACACGCCTTGCCGCTTCCACAAACATTACCATGAATTAACACATTGGCTGTCCATGCCATTCGCCTACGTATGAACATAGCTGTTTATAAAAAACTATTGAATGTATCATGAGATTATCCAAATTAGACGGGACTGCACATGTGTTTAAATTACAATTATACAGATAATAAATGTGGTATTCATTTACAGACTGGGCACATACTTGGTCCAGGAGTACTACATCTGGGATCTCTTTGGCTAGCCGGTGGGCTACCATAATGTTGCTAGTCGGATCATCCCATGCTGCTTCAGTTGGAGTTCTGATTATTTCAGCCCCCAGGGCTATTAATGTATTCACTTTTTCATCTGACATTTTTTCTGGTAATACTATAATACATCTGTATCCTGAAAGAAATTAATTGATTAAACCTTATGAAAAATGTTCCAAGGTTGTTTATTTCTTATCACTGTAATGTATAGTACAACTGCATCCAAATTCTAGCTCTTTCTTCCTCCTAGTTAAAAATCTCTGTACTACAGAACACAAGAAATATAAAGGAAGTACATAGTTTTTTTTTTTGCTTCTCTAAGTTGAGTTTCAAATGGCAAAAAATAGCAATTTCAGTTAAGTTTTTATAAAGTTGATTACCCCTGACAGCAGAAGCAAGGGCCAGCCCTATGCCAGTATTGCCAGATGTAGGTTCCACAATAACAGACTTGCCAGGCTTCAATATACCCTTTTGTTCAGCGTCAATTACCATCCGATAAGCAATGCGGTCCTTTACGGATCCTCCAGGGTTTAAGAATTCACATTTTGCATCTGATAACAACATTTAAAAAATTAATTCAGGTACTCCTTAGCATTATTTTTTAAGGTAAAAGATAAAATGTTTATGTAAAGATGACTTATGATTTTTTTTTGTTAGGAAGATCAAGCTGTATTTATATCTATTTGAATAATGAAGTAATGGAATTAGAACTTACAAAGGAATGAACAGAAATAATAAGTTAAAATTCTACTCACACATATCACATTTTATACCCTCTTGTTTGGGTATTTTCGAGAGTTTCACCAATGGAGTATTACCAATTGCATTTAGTATGTCCGGATAAATTTTCTGATTTCTATCACTAAAAAATTAAGAAAAAATTAGATTCCACTTTGACGGTATTATGTCATGAATAAGTGGACCCTGTTAAGCAGAAAAGATCCAACCAACAATTTCCATAAAATTGAGATAAATATATAGCAAGAATCTCCGAATCGAGTTTTATATACTCAGAAAAGATCCAAGCAGTCAGACAACATTCACCAAACAAACCTCGATCACCCCAAAGTTACCAACCACATTTAGCGATTTAAAAAAAAAACTAACAAAATCCATGACTCTTGGATCCCAAAAATGTTATAATGTAGTAATTTTTATTATTTTTTCTAGGTTCAAACAGGTTGGATCCTTTTCGCAAAATATATTTTTCTATCAATTTTAATCTAAAGTGTAGTCCAAGGGCGTCATTACTTTCTACAGCATTCTCGCATAATGTACCAACTCAAAATTAATGATGTTACAAAGGTACTGTAATAATTTTGGCGATTTAAAAAGAGTGTCCATGGAGTTTCTTGCCTATTCTTCTCCATAAAAATCTGCTTCTTGGAATAGGCATCTATGTTACTTTCACAGTTATTAATGTCTTGTGACTGAGACTAGCAGCTTTATTTTGTAATATTTCATTATATTTTTTGTCTTTGACAATTCAAAAGTGCTTTTGACTGGCCTACTTTAAATAAATGCTTTGATATTGATGCACAGCCGTTTTTCAAAAATATGACTGGTGACAATAGTATGGAAGATGATGTAGACGTGATTAGCTCGATTAGCTAAGAGAATCTGTTGGATTTAGTAACCTTAAAATGGTTTTATAAGATTTCACTTGTGTTTTTTTATGGATTCCCTTCAATAAATCTTTTATAACTTCGTATTTTTGTTTTTGGATCCCTCGTCGAAATATTACCTAATATTTTCTTTTTGCAGAAAAGATCCATGGTTAGTTTTTTTAAGAAATTCAGGAAAACAGTGTGCATCTAGCCTGCGAAATTACATTAAAAATAATGCTATTTTATTGTGTTGCTACTAGTAACTTTTCATTATTGCATTCTTCAGCTTATTTAAAAAATATTCACTTCTGAACTTCAAATTGAATTTACTAAAAACTAACATTTTGTTGGTTGGATCTTTTCTGTTTAACAGGGTCCAAGTGTAAGTGCAAGTTTGATGAAAGTGTACTTACAGAGCTCCAACAATGTGCGGCATTTCCTTGAGGTTAAAAAAGTTCCTCACCACATTGTCTGCAGTGTTGTTCTCTTCCACATGGTTAGACATTATATAGATTCTTTATAAAGTATTAATCTGTGGGTTAGAAAACTTTGTTATCGTTGGAATCTGGTTGGAATGCTTACAATTTGATAAGAAATAAAAAAAAGAGCGTGAAATAACTTTTAGCACACACTAGCGATATTGTCTTGAAATAACTTTAATGATTCTAGTTCAGTAAAAATCACAAACCAAGTCACTTTGTTTGATTTGCTTTACTTGCCACGCCACTCACGAGCAGGTTTTTAATATATAAAAAAAAAAAAACAGTTTAATCTCAGCTCACACCACAGAACGCTCACACGCACAGCTCACACGCTCCCACTGAACAAACACATCAAGTACAACTGAGTGAGTACCACAGAGTACATTATATATATGAGGTGAGTACTGGTGAGTACAACTGAGTACAGTACAACCAAGTACAACTGACCACAGAACATATATACCCCACAACTGACTGACACGAACTGTCAAACAACTCAAACACTCCAATCAGCTGAAGAACGAGACAGTGCGAGAAATCGAGTGAGTAAACTTTTCCCAGTCCTCATAGACATAGAGTATGGACCGAGCACTTTCCTTTCTAAAGGCCGCTGTACACATTGGGCCAAGGCATTGTTATTCGTCAGCAAAGACAGTCGTGTCTCGTGAGTGTACGTTTCTGAGTTAAGATGGCCTGGCCAAGCAATGAAACTTTACAATTTATAGAAATGTACCGAAATGAACCAATTATTTATGGAATCCAAAGCATTTATTTTTATCCAAAGCATATTTTTGCCCAACTTGCTGGCCCACTGCCTTTAAATTTTTTGTTACGTGGTAAAATCATCAAATGAGTCCTCCCACCCAGGGCCGAGCGGGAGGGACTGTCAGACTTGTACTGACTAAAATCCACGGTATCCTTCAATAGCCCTTTCAAAAGCCCGGCAGGCTTTGGCCCTTTAAAGGGCCCCCGTCATCATGCTGACGCTCTTTGAGGCGCGCTGGAATACAACGCGCCTTCGACCCGGGCATGGTCCATGGTCGGACAGCGAGTCGCCCATTACTCACTGCCTGCATAACCGCGCCTACGGTGGCCGGAGATCGTCTGACGACGCGACGTCTGTCGCCGTGGGCGTCTACCACTGTGGCTGGGGTGGAGGGAAGACGCTGTCCTCTACCTCACGCGGCCCGCCTCCTCCTTCATGAGCATGACTGCTTCGCAGAAGGAGGCGATACGGACCGCTTCCCACTCCGTCTCGCCCCGCAACATGGCCTCGACCAATGCCGGGCGCGAGAGGTCTCCACCTTGCCCACTGCCTTGACCCAATGTGTAAACAGCGACCATAATTGTGGCCCAATACGCTGGCCCAATGCCTTGGCCCAATGTGAAAACCATTATAGGTCCATCTACAGATTATGTTTGTAAGTCCTAGATAAAGGCTGCTCGCGATGCAGAAGCATTGGCTTCTAAGGGATTGCAGAGTTTTCATCTTACCCAAAATAAATAGAGAAGTTTATCTTTATCTTTATAATCTTTTCTTTACATATTATTTATTTATACCTATATTATAATAAAATCGTAGAGCTGTCATTCCTGTACATTGAATATTTTTTTTTTTTCGAAATTTTTTAATTTTTTTTGATTTGATCTATCTCCGAAACTACTGTAAAGTTGTCGATCTTTTCCTCTAATATTCCTAATAGTATGCGTCTGTTAATAAGTTATGTATTATTACGCTATTTTCCCTGGGAGATAAGCAATTTTGAATTTTGTTGTTTTTAAATGTTTGTTTTTAGTTGGAAGCTAAACCACTGGATATTATTTTTTAAATTTTTCCTCAAATATTTCTTAAACTGCGCTTCAATTAATAGGGTATGTATCATTACGCTATTCCCCTTGGGGGATTAGCAAAATTATAATATGTTGGTTTTCAGTCATTGTTGACATTTGTATAAGAACCGCTATTTGAAAACTACTGTCAGCGAACCAGCCAGTCTGGTTAGCATCCCGCTTGCCTTTCGTGCAATGGGTCTCAGGATCAAATCTTGGTTATTTCTTTTTCACTTTTTGTGGTTCTTTTTTTTTATTTATTCTGTGAGAGTATCAAATAATTAAAAGTAATAATTTTATGCATACTTTTATTAAAATATTATTTAATTTAATTTTTTTCTAATATTTTTCAGTAGTTCTCTAGGATAAATCTGCGCTGATTTAAATTGATTACGATAAGTTGGTTATTATTATTTTAAACCGTAATTTATATTGATTCGAGGTGTAGGAATTTTAAAGATTCGAAAACAAACAAATCTTTCTATTATTTTGTGTTTATTTATGTTTTGATTATGTGCTCAAACCAGTAGGTACATAGATTCTGTTTTAAACGACAACAAGTTTTACTCATCGAGTTAAATAATAAGCTATTTTTTAGGTATCACGCGGTATGCTGAAGGGGGAAGAGCAATGCTTTCGTACGTTCAATATCGTTATCAAATTGCAGCGATACTGTAAATCGACCAAAAAATGATAGATCTTTGAAATTAATGTCGCTCAAACAAGGACGTTTCCTATGCAAACTATGTAGGTACCTACGTATAACATTATTGATCTAAACTAATATTATAAATGCATTATAGGGTATCTTTCACCCAGAAAAATAGAAGAGAGCTGTTGCCTATCTACGGCTGTTGATGGCGCCACTTACGCGATCGGTATTGTTTCTCGAATTCTAAATTAACGCAAGCGAAGCCGCGGGCAAACACTAGTAAGGAAATAAAATTCTTTACCCAGAGGCTAGAGCAGCGGGAAACATTAGTTTGTAAAAAAAATTACGACCAGTCGTATCTTTTTTTTTCATTTAACTTAGATCGCCATTCTTTGGCAGCCGTCTGGGTCCTGCTGGGACAGGAATAAAAGGGCTCGTTTTAATCACTTTTGCTATTTTCAATTATAATGTAAGTACTCGTAAGTAGCAACGTTGTGTATTGTATGCGAAAAAGTTGTTGCTATTAAAATTTTGAGAGGTGTTCATGGAAATCGATTGTTTGGAACAAAGTGCACGAACAAATGTGGGCGAACGATGCACACTATTTTGGTGGAATCGTACCATTATACTTCGTATCGTAAACTGACTACTAAAAATTAACCTTAACACAATTCCACGTCCAAATATGATGCTCGATCTTGCAAGATGCGTGTTCGAGGATGCGTCCTACATGCGCGGGCGTTCGAGCCTATATACTCGGCTCAGTATGCGCACACTCCCACAGAGAGATTTGCTTTGTCGCTCGTCGCGGCCGGTGCCAGGAGTTAAGATATGTCATGGACGAAAAGCTTGACGAAAAGCTTGCTCTCGGAAGGGGGCGCTTGCCGCCTGCTTGTACGACCATTTTGGCCAACCATACGCCAGCGTTTTGCAGTTCGCTGCACTGCGTGCCCTGACTCAATGCGTTGGGTTGGTTCGTTTTCTTTTAACTTGGTAAAATCATTTAGCTAATGAGTCCTCCCACCCAGGGCAGCAGACTCGGCAGACTTTGGCCCTCTAAGGTCCCCGTCTGACACTCTATGAGTCGCGCGTGGAACACAACGCTCCGGCGCGCGGCGACCCGGTCATGGTCCATAGTCGGACAGCAAGTCGCCCATTACTCACTGCCCGCATGCCCGTGGGTTAGTCCGCTTACGGTTTTTTTAAGTGCAGTTTTGGATTTCATTCTATTGTGGACATAAAATCAAATAAGTACCAGAAATACCATTGCTTTAAACGTTTGAATATACATAAAGTGCAGGTATTGCAGCGTCTCCGCAAAGGTGACTTCTGTTTATTAAATGAAACAAAATAAAAACTTATTTTTATTTATTAAATAATAAATAGATACATTTTCTTAGTCATTATTATTCTGTAACTTATCTACTTATGAGTAGGTAATCGTAACTTATAAACAAATTCTTGTCTATGCCGACAAAAAATATTATTATTTGTCTGATGCTTAAATGTGGTGCTGGTGTTCAATGATGTAGTCCAGAACAATTTCAGAAGTAATAAGGCCTTTTGGTATAAATCCTGAAAATTATAAAATAGTTCAGATTAAAGATCATTTACACGGTACATTTATCAGATACATAATTATAAGTATGCTGACACAAGTATAGTTAACTATGTAGGTAACCCAAAGCGCACGCGCGCTTGCAACCTTATTTAGAAATAAATTAAAATAAAGCGGTTGTTATGGATGAACCTGGCAATAGTTTGTTTACATTGGTACGTAATCAATACAGACTAATAACACAGAAATATTTAAACAGTCTTTTTTTTGACTGTCTTAGGGAGCTTACCCATGGCGCGATGCGATGCTACTTGACCGATTCCAACTAAGTACAAGTGAAAATTAACCTTACCATTAAGACATATGACATAAAGCACGTTGATATCTACGCGTAGATGAAAAACAAAACACGATAGCCACGACGACGTCAAGTCATTCGAATTGCATCCTTATTTCTTAGCAGTGGTAAGGTTGATTTTCACTTGTAGTTGGAATCGGTCGAATCGCGTCGCAACGCGTCGTAGGTAAAGTCCCTTACGTGCATCAATTTGGCAATCAGACAGTTTTAATCAATTGCAAATCTAATTATTCCGTCATTTAGAGTTTTGAAAAACAATGGTCACGATTTTTTACCCGACTGCGCCAGGAGGGTTATGTTTTTCGAGTGTATGTATGTATGTATGTTTCTGTGTGTTGCTCTGCAGCCTAAACGGCTTGATGGATTTTAACTTGAGAGGTGTCGTTAGATTCGTCTTAAACGTGAGAGTGTCACTGGGTAGGTACATAAAACTGGCCAAGTGCGAGTCGAACTCGTGTGCAAAGGGTTCCGAACTAAAAATTTTTTTTTTAAATCTCTCACATTCTATCAAGTGGGGTATCAAATTAAAGGATTTTAAAAATGGTTTACCAAAATATATACATATATAACTTATTGTTTCAATTTAATTTGGACTGATAAATGCTAACAAAAACTAAATATTATAGTAAAATAAAATAAATATTTAAAAAAACAAAAAACCCGACTGCGTAAAAAAACTAAAAAGAAAGAAACAAGCCCAGTAGTTTAGAATTCACTCATTCACACTCACAGTCGGGGCCCCTTGGGAAGATTTGATTGGTATAATTTGAATGGGCCCCGACTGTGAGTGTGAATGAGTGAATTCTAAACTACTGGGTTTGTTTCTTTCTTTTTAGTTTTTTTACGCAGTCGGGTTTTTTGTTTTTTTAAATATTTATTTTTTTATTTTATAAAATCAACGTATAATTATTTAAAAAGATAAAACGCATCTAAATCGATCCTGGGGATTGTGACGTCAGGATTCAATAAAAATTCTACTAAATTGTGACGTATTGCCAATTTTGAAAGCGTCGTGTTATCTCTGCCAATAAGTATTCTGTGGTTTTAGTAACAAAAAAAAGGTGTTTAACATTTTTGACTTTGACATTGTTGACTAATTAGAATTTTTAAGTCAAGTGTAGCCATAATTCTAGTTCCCCTCCCCCCCGGTAAAGTCTGACTGTTCATCGTATTATTGTCGATAACTAACATTAAGGCGTTAAAAGCAATTGTTCATATTCACCTGGACCGTTATTGTTGCCATTAACATACTCTTCTACAACCACGACGAATGGTGCTATATCTAATATTCTTGCAGCTAGTCCCACTGTAGGGTTTCCTTTATTTTCTGCAATCTTGTAATATTTTTTCATCAGATATTTATGGACGACATCGTTAAAATTGAGATTACCCTTCTTTTTTGGATTTGTGGCTTCAGATCTTAAACTGTCTTTGCTAACGACGCCTTTGAGGAATCTAAAACAAAATAAAATAATAAAATTATATTATATACAAATGAAACAGCGGGATATTGCAAGTGTGTAATCCAATAACAATTCGGTTCCGTTCGCGATGTTTTGGGTCCCCTGTTAAAATTTCCAGGTGACGGCGAACCCCTAATTATATCCCCCCCCCCCCCCCCCCCCCGAAGAAAATAATAAATTAACTGTTGAAGAGAATAAGGTTTTAATTTGAATAAAAGGTAACAAAAAAAGTGCTAAAAAAAATATCTTTATAATATTAATGTGTTGGGTATGCTTTTTCTAGTCGCAAATGGATTCAATTTTAAGAGTAATTTTGGTCAATTTTAACCTTAATTCTGACTCAAAACTAGTCGATTACTATATTTAGTTCTTATTATGACCAGGTGTGAAAACCCAGTGCCTTAAAGTATCAGTAATTGTAAACCAAACAGTCTTCCTCGGTGAATGGAATATCCAAAAAAAAAAAATAATTTATGAATTATTACCAACAGTTGTTGATTAGATGAGCACGTCCAACCAACCAAATAAACTCTTCAGTTTTTTATTATTAGTTAAATAGTTAGATAGATTATGAATGTTTAATACAAACCCATCGTTATTGACGACGAAGGCGACTTTGTGGTCAGATCCCAAAGCGGCTAGGGCCTCCAGACAAGTGTTACCCTCCACAACAGTCGGAACTGACCGAATGATTTTTAAATTTGAAATACACCTTTTCCACCAGCTGAAACATAACAGAGAAGTTCACTTTCAGTAATCCTAATAATGATAACGGCGAGTGAAAGTGACAGAGCTATACAAGTCGTCTAGCGCCATCTCGTTCACTCACTGGAACAAGCCTGGTTTTAAGACGTTGTAATACCCCCCAGGGCGGGTGGCGTACCATGCCGTCTTAAAGCGTGAGTAGTTCAGCTGTGGGAACGAGATGGCGCGATGAGTAAAGTCCCTAAGACGTCATGGTAGGCCCCCAGCTATAGAAGGAACACTGTGTCTTTTAGTCAGTACGAGTCTGACAGTCATTTCTTCTCCACCCAGGGCGGGAAGAATCATTTGATGATTTTACCACGTTAAAAGAAGGAAATATGTTCTATTCCGTTTCCATGGTTCAGTTTTTTTTTAATGTTAAAACTGTGACTTATTAAAAACCCAAAATCCCACGTAATAATTTGACACCAAAAAGAACGAAACGGTTCGTAAAACGATCGCTTTGGTTAGAACGTGACCTTCATAATAGTGTGCTTTATTAAATTACTTCTGGTGGCCTACCAGTAGTTCCGCTGAGTGAAAGCGACAGAGCTATACAAGTCGGCGCCATGGGCGTACCCAGGGGGGGGCAGGGGGGGGCAGCTGCCCCCCCCTGGAAACCTCGCAGAACATGTATGCACTCGCCTAATTACTAATCAAAATGTAAACGAGGCCTTATGCTCTAACTTTTAAATGAACCGCGCAGTAGATACTGGCAAAATGCACGGTGCAATTGAATATTTCAACCACCATCACCAGTCACAGTGACATACTTTTTATAAGCTGTAATACATTTTCTATGGCAAAAGAAATTGTGACGTCATTATTTTTTGAACTCGATGATCTTACTATTTATTGATTTTTGATTTTTTTTTCCCACGTTTTTATACACTCACTTTTCTTGTTTGTTTGTCGTTCCGGTTGGACTTTTGCAACTCAATTTTGAGGCACTTCCCGATAAGCTAGCAGGCTGAAATTTTGCACACGCTCTGAGTTCTGATGATAATACAATGACTAGCTAAGAAACTTCATAACAAATCCAATATGGCGGCCTCCCCAAGATGGCGGACTGGCTGTTTTAAATCCACCCCCATAATATGGGTATCAAATGAAAGATATTGCTGTCAGGAATACGAAAAAAATAGTCATGTGACTTAAATCCAACATGGCGGACGGCCAAGATGGCGGACAGGCTTTGAGGCACTTCCCGATAAGCTAGCAGGCTGAAATTTTCAGGGTAGCTTTAAACTCGGTGAACAAAGATAAAAATAATAAAATAATTAATAGATTTAAAAAAATCTTAAAAACCCACGTTTTCAAATGTCCTGAACAGAAAATAACCCTACGGGGCTAAGAGAGGGGCCATAGCTCAGATCGTGAGCGTATCTTTGCAAGTTACACCCACGATCTATACACGTCATGTATATATATCCCATAAATAATCCCTTAAATAATATACGTCTTAGTTTATCTTGTCTATTTTGTCACACACTATGTGTGACATAAAAAACTTTTTTCAAAAAAAAATTAACCGCCTTCAAAAACAATCACAAAAAAGGGTAAAATAACCTACAAAATAACTTTTCTTTCCGAAAGCCGGTGGCTTTGTTTTTTTATTTCGGTGTCTTTTTTGACTGTTATTTTACCCTTTTTGTGGTTGTTTTTGAAGGCGGTTAATTATTTTGAAAAAAGTTTTTTATTTTACTCTTTTTAGTTTAAATATTCAACCCAAATTCTTGTCAAATACATCATTTTCTTCCATGTGCACTAGAATTTTGTAATCCGTGGCACCGGTATTAACATCGCTCATGTACACAATAAGCTAATAAAATTCCCTATCTCAAAAACTGCTGAACATATTTTGATGAAACTTGCAGTATTCCTTAAGGTGAACGATCCCTAGTACAAAAAAAAAGAATTTTGAAAGTCGGTCCACAATTGGCGGAGTAATCGCGTAACAAACACGCAAAAAGTAAAGATCATCCAAGTAGCCGAAATTAATAAAATGCTCACAAAATATAAAGTACTGAACCAAATTGGATGAAATTGTTATGGGACCAAACTGCAAGTATACTGCATCGAACGAAATAACGACGATAAAATACTAGACTCCGCATGCACGATCTAAGGAACAAAAATTATTCTGCCAACTCGCTGAGGTACTACGTAAGCGAGGGGGACGGGGTACTGCGTTGTGATTGGCTAAACTCAAGGTCTGTTCTGTCTCAACGTATGTTTACGGCTCACAGGATTGGTCGAAAACAGACGAATATAAGACTTTTTTGCCTAATGTGTTGACAGACATCGGTCGCCTGTTATTAGGAGTCTAGTATTATATCGTCGTTGGAACGAAAAAAGAATCACACTAATCGGACTAGAAAACTCGGAGTAATCGATAAAGGTACATACATAAAAAAAAAAAAAAAAAAACTGACCGAATTGAGAACCTCATACCTTTTTTTGAAGTCGGTTAAAAACAGCTACGGACGATCTGACCTAAAAATCTGACTTGCCCCCCCCTAGGCAAGAAGCTGGGTACGCCCATGTCTAGCGCCATCTTGTTTCCCGGTGGAACTACTCGCGTTTTAAGACGTTAGGGTAGGCCACCTAACATAATTTTCCTAAAATGTATTTACCAAGCTTTTTTAGTTCAAAATTAATTGATTTACATACGGAAAGTCGCGTTCAGGAGGTTCCTTAAACAGATGGGCTTCCATCCACTGGTCGCTGACGAACTTGGTCATGTAGTTGCGGATGCCGTCGGGGAGGATCACCACCACTTTCTTACCAGCTCCCAGTTTGTACTCTTTCGCAGCTTGAATGGCTGAATATGTTATTGCTCCGCTACTGCCTCCTGCAAGTATTATGAGAGTTAAGGACCAGGGCCAATCTTCAATTTTTGGACTTCCGTTGAGGATAATGACGAAATTATTTTAATTTCATTTTAGTTAAACGTAATTAAAATAATTTATATTTTTGTTTTTTGTCGATGGATGGTTGCACTAGCAGTAAAAGTATCGGGCGTCATTATCCTCAACGGAAGTCCAAAAATTGAAGATTGACCCGTCATTTTGCCAGGCTATAGTCGTGGGATTTTTGCTTCTAGAGGGGTGTAATATGCTTCTAACTCCTCCTTTTAGCATATACTGAGTTAGAAGCAAACTACTGCACTCTAAAGCCGGCGACTAACTTGTAACATTGTATCGTTACGACGAAATGTTCCAGGTCAGTTCATCGAGCCGATCCGCCTCAGTCACGTAATGCCGTAACGTAACACGCTCGCCTTGAATGTTAGGATACGGCGAAAATGCTCATATCAGTCGCCGGCTTAAGGGACCTAACCAAGGTGATCACCAACGCCGTAAATGTGGGTGAGTTTTAGTTGAAGCTCATAAGAATCATCGACACGACGAAGAACAATTGTTAATTGGCGTTACTGATTTTAAGTCGTAAAAATCCTCTAATTATAGGTAAGGAACAACTTTTATATACTTACGACCAAGCCTGAAATCGTGACCTGAGGCCTTACCACGAGCTCTTAACGCGATCCAGTTTAGGCTGTGGGAAAGAGGCAGAGCTATACAAGTCGTCTAGCGCCATCTCTTTCCCACAGCCTAAAGACTCACGCTTTAAGAGTTCATGGTAAGCCACCTGAACCTGAAACAAAACTCTTTATTTTAAACAGTATGCAAAAAGAAGGGGTTAGAAGCATACTTCACATCCTAATATGGTGTTGCTGATTGTTATAACACGATTGCAGGTCTCTCACGAGTGCTTGGTCTCACGGTAAAGATTGTTCATTACCTATAATTGAAGGATTAAAACGACTTAAATGTAGGTAACCTTGTTTGTCCGATTTTTGCAGCTATACTATTTTCTTTAAGAAATCACATCGCTGGTCTCTACAATGTGCTCTTCGAGGCGGCTTGAACACTATAGTGTCGCTGTAAGAAGCTTAAGTGAATTGCAAATATTAGCCCCAGCGTGATGGAGTGAGCGCTGGGGCAGAACTCTCACAAGGCTGCGTTTATAGAGAATAGTACTGTACGTACGGTACGGTAAATCTTACCGCATAATAATCCTTCCTTTCTTATAATCTCTCTTGACATATTGAAGGACTGGTAATCATTCGGGTGGATCACCTTGTCGATGACTGATTTATCCAACACATCCGGCACAAAGTCGCCGCCAATTCCTTCCACCTGAAAGATACCGCATCAGTTGGTTATTACCTTATTAAAAAAAATATCAACGGTTCCCATCCGAATCGATTTTTTGTGAGTGGAAAACACATCGGGAGGAAGGACAACCAATCATGTTGTTAGTCATTTCTATTAGTTTGGACCCCTAATTATTTATTTCGCTAGGTATGTAAAAATAATGAAACTTACAAAGAACAGAACCGGATCGCCTTCCCCAAAAATAATGGAGCCTTGGGGATCGACGGTGACAATGATGCAGTGCGGGCACTTCTCCTTGAGCTTGCGGCCCACGCCGGTGACCGTGCCCCCCGTGCCGGAGCCCATCACGAACATGTCCACTGTGCCCAGCGAGTCCAGGATCTCCTCCGCCGTGTGCTCATAGTGCGTCAGGGGATTTACCTCGTTTGAGTACTGCAACGAGTAATTAACATAAGGTTTAGGAGAGGCGTAAGTACCTACATACGTGAAGCGGAGGAATATGAAAGGAAAAATTAAAGTTTATATGGAGGAGTGCAGAAAGCTATTTAAAAAAATACTAAAAAGCAAGCATGGGCGTAGCCAGCCATGGGGTCAGGGTGGGGCAGCAGTGTAAAGTAAATGTAACTAGCAAACTAAACTAAAATCGCGTCAGCCCCGGTAATTTGTGTCACCTGTGTCTGTACGTACACGGACAAAGTAAACAGTTAAGTTGTCCACCTAATCACCACTCTTGTGGTATTTAGGTGGACGGCTGGGCGGGGCAAGCGCCCCTACGTCCCTGCCCCACCATGACTAGTAGTAGAAGGTATTAATTTGTGGTTACCTGATTCATAGAAATGGCGTTCGGGTTGGCATCTAACAACCGTTTGGTGACCGACACGAAGCTGTCAGGGTCCTCGTGATGGGCCATGGCCGGGGTCTGGATGATTTCTGAACCGAGTAGACTCATGGTGCTCATTTTCTCATCCGAGTTCTTATCTGGAGTGACGATGGTGCATCCATATCCTGAAAATACATAACTTCCATAATTACTATTTTAATTTTGCACAGACAGTTAAGTGAGGTGTAGTATAACGTTCGAACGAGTTCACTTCACTCAAAGTTAGCCCACAATGGAACTTTTACCGGTTGCTCTCTAGAAGACATAATTAAAAAAAAATCACCAAAAACATCAGGGCGCATGAAAAATGATGTTAGTTTCTACTGATTACTTGAGAAGAAATTATCGTTACCACAAACTGCAGCTGTGAGGGAAACTCCAATGCCAGTGTTACCAGACGTCGGCTCAACGAACCTGGTGCCAGTTTTAGCTAAGCCAGCATGCTCCGCCTCTTGTACCATGGTGTACGAAATGCGGTCCTTTATTGATCCTCCTGGATTCAAAAATTCGCATTTTGCATCTAGAACAAACCAAGAAAATGTTGGCATCATTACTAAGGCGATTCTCACACTGCCCCGCATGATGCAGCGTAGCGCGTGGATGTTAACACAATCACACAGAAAATGCATCCACGCGCGTTCATGCGGATGCGGTGCGGTGCGTGTTTTCCATACAAACGGAACACGCATCCACGCGCTACGCTGCATCATGCGGGGCAGTGTGAGAATCGCCTAAAAGTTTTGTAATCATTGAAATTGTTGACTATTATTGAAGATGCGTAGCAGTGGCGAAGCAGTTGATGCTACGAAAACGCCGCGTAGCAGTTGATGCTACGAAAACGGCGCGTAGCAGATGAAGCTACGAAAACGGCGCGTAGCAGTTGATGCTACGAAAACGCCGCGTAGCAGATGAAGCTACGAAACCGGTGCATATCAGTAACGATGCGATGCTACGAAAACGAAGCGTCGTAGATGAAGCTACAAAATCGGCGCGTAGCAGTTGAAGCTACGAACACGAAGCGGAACTGCTGAACGCGTAGCAGTTGCAAAGCTACTATAAAAAGAAAGGAGAGATTTTTCTAATAAAGTTACGAGTGAATAAGATCTAACACATTTTCTAACTGCATTTGTATACATGAATTGTTTTTAAAATAATATTATGATGTGAAAAATGTCGTTGGTAAAAACCTAATTGCGTATCTATAATGTGTAACTGTTTAGTTGTAGCAATAAGTAAAATTAAATAATTAGGTATACATATAAACACATCGTACTAACTCTCGAATTCGTTGCTGTTGTAAAGGCGAAAATGCGATTTGTGTGCTAATTTTACCTAATTATTAATAACTTTATTTCTGAATTGCCTTTTTTATAAAAATACTATGGACACTTTTTAACTTTGCTATATTATCATTCTCACATAATGAAAATGTCAAAGATTCTGTAACAATTGTGGCGATTGAAAAAGAGTGTCCATAGAGTTTCTTGCCCGTTCTTCTCCATAGAGATCTACGTATTGGAATGGGCACCTACAGTACTTTCACAGTTATTATGTCTTGTGACTGGGACTATAGCAACGTAACTATTTTTCAACACATTTGCTCGAAAAATGCATTTAGAAAGCCTGTATACATTGTTCGAAAGTTAAAAATTACGCACCATACAACGGAACGTGCGGTAATAGTATATTTCATTAAGCCGGGTCCGCAGCGCCAATTTTCTAACAAAACATGTTTTGATAACAGCCCGTCGTCGCCGTGGTGTGTTCTCTTTTGTTATTGTTTTTGTTTCATTTCAAAAATGAATTCTGGCGAAGAGGACGGATGTAGAAGCTGTAATGGCTATCGTGGATTTAGTTCTACAAAGACGTAACCGAAATAGATTCCGACCCTACCTGCCACCTCGTTCCTTCAATATTTATCAAGAATTGAAAATCGATGATAGGGGAACCGATCAATTTACCGAATTTTGTTTGTTCGAATTTCATTATACCGAAAACTATTGGCCGACATCTCTTTTGCTATATGCATTATTTGACATATTTTCAGATCATCGAAGTTTCATTAGCCATAAGTATTATTTTACCGAAGTATGTTCCGCCGACTAACAAAATAACTTTTTACTATTGACCGAAGCCTCTTTTAAACTTTTTTCAGTTGCCAAATGATTTATTTGCCATATTTTCACCATACCGAAACAACGTTTTACCGAAAATTTAATTACTGTTATAAAAATTCAATATATTGCGCTACAAAACTTTGTGGCGGAAACGAAATGCTGCAAAGCCGACTTTACGTAGTCTTGTCTGCCCTACCCCTAGAGTGTAATTTAAAATCGCGTAGGCACGGAGGGGCGGGGTGGCCCGCGAGCTGAGGAGCAGGTGGTTAGAACGGCCGCCGCCGCGGCTGAGGCTGGCCGGTGAAGCCGGCCAGGAAGCCGGAGCTGCGGTGGTGAGCGTTCAAATCATCTGCGACGATAAGCTCGCGTGGAGCCACCCAAAACCCCGCAGCGCCGGAGCCATGACAGAAACAATGCATGTTGCATGCTTGCTTGAATGCTGCGTGTTTGTTCACCTTGCATGCTGCGTGCTTGCTGCTTGTTGCATGCTGCATGCTTGCTTGCATGCTGCATGCTTGCTTGCATGTTTTTTGGTGCTTGTTTGCATGTTGCATGTCTGTTTGTATGCTGTATGCAAGTGTATCACAATACAAACCTTTTTACAAACACAAGAACAACACAAATACAATAACAAGTCACAAAAGAGTATCAAGAATCACACAAAATGCGCAAGAAGATTCGAACACACGTGCTAGCCAGAACATCCCTTATAGTCCAACTGTGTAGTTAACAGCAAATGTCATTAATGATAATACAATGCCCGTCAGAGTTATATCGTATATGACATTTGCACAATTATTTTGTATTGTCTACCTACATTTTCAATGGCGCCTGCAAAAAAATGATCACCAATAATTAGTGTGCACAAATTTCTAGGCGTTTGGTGAAATGAAAATATGGCAATTAAAACAGTGGTATATTGAATGTTTGTGTGTAGTGGTATAGTGAACAACCGTCGTTTCGAGTAAGTGTAACATCGGTAAAAAGTTTTTCGACCAAATGATGTGTTGGAGTAACGAAAAAAATCGAATAGATAATAGGTTAACTGAAACAGTGGCAAACGTGACTTCGATGAAGTAAAAAAAAACCAAATGATAATAGTTGAAAAGTTTTCGGTCAAATGAAATTCGGTCAAACGGTTTTCGATCTTATGATAGGTAACCCGATGATAGGTTCAGAAAACAATATTTTTTAGATGTTCGGAGAGTGATGCTTGACGTCTTCTTTCAATGAGCGCGAACATAAAATGCGACGCTTCCCCTCCCCGCAGGCGAACACGGGTGGGTGATGTTATCCATTTGTCTCGGCAAACATGTTTCTGTGTTATTGCTAACAAAACTGTTAAGCCACGCCCCTATTCTGTTTTAAAAACATGTTATAATGTTAGCAAACACGAAAACAGGGCGCTGCGGACCCGGCTTTACAAGTGCGGAAAGGCTGTCATTGCAAAGAGTTCCAACAAATGTCTACCCGAGCCGAGGCGCAGCCGAAGGCGAGGGTTGACAGTCGGAACAAGTTGTAATGACGGTTCCGCACGTGTACTGAACGACTATTTTTAATACAGTTGCGAAAAAATGAAGCAATTTAATAAATAATAAAAACATAATAAACTAAATTCGCAAAGAAAATTTCTGGAAAATGGCGCCAACCACGCGCCAACCGTAGAATATAAGCAGAGTTTTTTTTTTCTTCACCTTTTTGGTAGGCAAAGGGAACTATGCCCATACAACTTAGTCTTCAGTACTTAGATTTTTTTTATTGATATGAAATGAAAAAAAAAATAAGATGAAATGAAATGAAACACCTAACTCATTCAATTAAATCATTAAATCTGACATTGAAATAAATTAGTAGCTTCTTTTTAGAAATATACGTTTTTGTATGAATCACAAAAACTCTTTAGTAAAAACTTCATGGTTGGTTTTTTTTTATTAGACATTATTTTGACAGTTGGGAAAGTGAACGCACTAGAGCGGGAAAGGTAAAAAAAAGCACTAGTGTGTAAATAGCCCACATCCCGAACGCTATACGTCCCTGCAATACGCCACTTTTTGAGCAACTGTATTAATAAATAGGTACTCTCACATACGTACCTATTTTACGGCATACCCCGTTGTATAGCACCGTGCGTTTTCTTTACGGTTTATTTAATTTCCATAAAAAAAAAAGAATTCCACCAAAGATTTTCACATTATCCCCCGCTTATTAATAAACGTGGACTAAAGTTACAACCAGGATAATCCTCTGATTAACCATACATTTTTTAAGGATATTAACCTTGGCGTAACTTTAGTCCACGCTCCTTGGAAGCGCTTTTGCTCAATACGTTGTCATAAGAGTAAATGAGACGAAAGATGTAGTTCTAATTTTCACCACGTGCATGTGGCGCCATTTGCGAATTCGCGCCATTTTCATATTTGATAAACATTTTTTTTTCTATTATTGATTTAAAATTCCATTTTGTTATTTTCCGTATCCACGTATTAATGAATCACCTATTATTAGTCCTTGCGTGTGTTTGTTTGCAATACGGCAAAACAATTTTTTTTGGTATTTAAATTCACAACTTGCGGTTAACTTATAATATACGTTACGTATGTTTATATTTAGCTTTTTTTTTGTTTTCTACAAGTACCTACACATTTTTGGATCTTTTTTTTCTCTTAATGAAATGATTTTTGGCATAAATTAAACTTCATTTATAAAGTAATCTGTTCCGTAATCATTGTACGGCGACGTGGTTGTGGTTTTAAATAAAAGAGGACAAACGCGTAATAGTCGTTGAAGCTACGAAGCTAATTGGGATGTCGATTAAGCATAATAAACATATTTATTTTTTCTTATTTTGGTATTCTATAGTTGATATGTGTAAGTCGCTTCCATGGACTTTTAATGTGAATCTTACAGAGAAATGTAGGTCTCCATGCATTATTAATTATTCTATTGAAATAGTCGTAGTTATTTTTAGGGTTCCGTAGTCAACAAGGAACCCTTATAGTTTCGCCATGTCCGTCCGTCCGTCCGTCCGTCTGTCCGCAGCTTAGCTCAGAGACGCCCAGCACTAGAAAACTGTAATTTGGTGTAAATATACGGATTTGTTGTGCCGAAAAAGTGGTAAAATAAAATCTCGTATAATATTTTTTTTTAGGGTACCTCCTGTACACGTAACGTGGGGATGTTTTTTTTTTTCTCGCGTACCCCTTAGTGTGGGGTATCAATAAATAGGTCTTTAAAAAATATTGATAGTTTCCATTAACATTTTTTTGATAAAAAGATTCGTTTGTGAAATATTAAGCTCTAAAGTGCTAATTTTTGCTCGACTCGAGTGTCCCCCCCCTCTACCAGCTAAACGGTTATGTTTGAGAGTGTGAAAAAATTCACAATAGTGGTATATATAACGAAGTTTAAAAGAAAATTATCATGACTAAGCAGGCTCTACAAGTTTACGAGTAATAGTCGACCAACTTATAAAACGTACTTGGATAACATATTTTCCTAAACAAAATGTATCGGAGAACATGTTCTTCAACTGCAAATGTAAGTTTGTCAACTTTATTTTTAGAGCTATATTAGGTGGGTATGTTTTGGGGATAGGTAGGTTTTTATTGTCAACTATTTTTAACTAAATTCAAAAAAAGGAGGAGGTTCTCAATTCGTCGTAATCTTTTTTTTAATGTATTTTCCCCGATTTCTCAAAGACTCCTGGACAGATTTTGAAAATTCTTCTTTTTAAAATTAAATTCAGCGAATCAGTTTAGTTAGTTCGCATAAGTATTTTGATGGGTAACTACGGAACCCTACACTGTGCTTGGCCCGACACGCACTTGGCCGGTTTTTTACTATAAATCTTTTAATATTCTTCTCTACTACTAAATAATTGATAAACATTTTTTTTATAATATTGATTTAAAATTCCATGTTTCTGTTATTTTCCGAATCCGTCATAATGAATCACCTTGTATTTTTATTTTCTTTAATACACATTTAGCCTTGACTACTTATTATTAGTCGTTGCGTGTGTTTGTTTTGTTGTCACGAATATACTCGATGACATGCTCATTCATAACATATTTACGTACAAACTTTATTAATTTGCTAAGCACGCACCGTGTAGGTATTTATCACAGCTAAGACGATGAAGATAATACACTAGGTGAGTTTATTATCAGGTATTGATGTAAAGATAACTATCAAGTCAATGCACAGGAGATTATTTTATAAGTAGGTGTTTATAAATATCAACAGCGAAGTGATTACATCGAAAAATAAATTAAAATGATATTTAGTGTTTACGTCTTGGAAACACATGAGACCACAGGGGGTCTGAAAGGATAATAAATCAATAAAATTTCATATTCTATTCAACAAGTGAGATAAAGTAGAAATAATAAACAGTACCTATATAGGCTTTTCTATTTAAAAATCGTACTAACATATAAAATCAATTACTATTCCTTAGTCTCGCTTTTTTTTCAGAAATTAAAATTTAGCCAATAAATAGCCGATTTGGCTAATTTTGGTTTTGAAATTATTTTTGGAAGTCCAGGGAAGGTTAAAAGGTGAGTAAATTTATGAATAAAAAAAATCCGAGGTGGTACCTACGACATTTGCCGACGTAGCTAGTATAGAGTGATTTAATAAAAAAAGCGTTTTTTAACCCCCCAAAAATTGAAATCTCATGACAATCAGTTTTTGAAAAGTTATTTAAAAGTACCTACCTAAGTGATGCAAAACCAAAAATGTTGCATCTGGTCTGGAAGTCAGCCCTAGTTTAGTTGGGGTAAGGCTAGGCATATTAATGAAAGTATATGTGCCACGTATGATGATTTATCGCATTTAGTCTATGTTTTGCTACTGATTATGACTTGACACATTATTATTTCATTTTGTTTCAAAAACTGAAGGAAATCTCTTTTTTCAACCTCACTACATTCCTATGTTTACTTAAATTCAAACTGTTCTGCTTGATTCGATATTGAACTTTGTATGATGCAGTTGGATAGACCACATCATTAGAAGCTAACCAGTTGCTCCTAACATCGTTTCTCTCTAATTATTCAAACGGGAATACCTCATATTTTTTCACGATTGGATGATAAAGTTCAGTTTGAAATTGTATTAAAACCGTAATCAAATCATCGATCTCAATCATCGTAATTCAGTTCATAAAAAAAATACCGACCGAATTGAGAACCTCCTCCTTTTTTTGAAGGCGGTTAAAAAGGTATATTTTGTTGTTCTCTGGTTTTATTTCAGTGGTGGTCCTGCTAAATATTGCCTAGGTATTTTTTAAATATAAGTATTTATGTATTAATTTATGACTTGAGCGTGTCGTGGGTTCGATTCCCGTCTGTAGCAAATGTTAGTATGTTCCGACAACAACTCATATACACAAACGACCAGATCGTTTGTGTATATGAGTTGTTGTTGTGTTTTGAGTGAAATGTTTGTAAACACACACGATATAAGAAAAATTGCTAGTGCGGGGCAACGTTTAAAAACAAGTGTATGTGTACTTACATATCTCACACTCCAGTCCATAAGATTGAGGTATTCGATTTAATCTGACCAGGGGTGTGTGACCGATGCATTGCAGTATGTTGTCGTATATTTTTTTCCCTCTGCGAAACAAAAATTTAATCATAACACATTCTGTTAGTACCTTTGGTCACAATTAAAGTTATGAAGGTGACTTAAATATGTTCATATCTAGCAGTAAATATATACTGTAGAATAATAACGTTATTTTTCAATATTAAGTTGTATTATGTACAAAGTTTATTACATTTCATTATACCAACTAAATATTTACAAAAAAAAAGAATATTAACTCGAATGAAAAGGTAAAGTTAATCGTAGATTTAGATAAAATTAATTTACTTAATAAAAAGACTTCAAATAAACTGGTTTCAATGTTTTCAGGTTTTTTTTGAGATATTCGATTAAGAAATGCTTTTTTAGTTTGTTCCCTTGTCGATTTCATTTACAAAAGTTTTACATAATAAAGAATATGTATAAAAAAAACGTTATGCTAAATTACTTTTAAGGTTTTGTTGTAAACGAAATAAGCACTTGGAAAGATAAGGCGGAGGGCTTTCCCCAGCAGTGGTACTAAATAAAAATATGGTTTAGTTAATTTTGGTGATTGCTAGTTTACAAAAAAAGATAAAAAAAATCTCGCACTTAACTCACCGTTCGTTGTGGCTGACGTTCATCGTAGAAATCCGTGATAGATCTTTGAAACAGAACGGACACTAAGAGACTTGCTAAGTGCAAGGATGTGTTGGGACTTATATCTAAGAACATGCACGTTACATTTTATAGCATTATTTATGTTCGATAATGTATTTTTTTATCACAAAAGAAATGTCGATAATGTATTTCTTATCGCTGAGATCAATATACACCTTAGTATCGCTACTACAGTTATTAACTTTGATTTATAAAAATGCGCCGTTTATTTTCCTTTTCTTAAATAATTAAATTCGACTGTAACTAAATGTTCAATAGCACATTTACGAAGAAAATATCAAAACGTATATGTATGCCTGTGTATTAGCGTATTTTATATAACTTAAATATGATGGTCTTGAGAAATTCACTCACAGGTTTAAAAATTAACAAGTTCATTTAAATTTACAATTTAATCTAACTGTCACGCACATGAGTACCACTTCCTAGCATAACAAACCAGAGTAAACACCATTTAAAATTATCATAAGCCTTGTATTTATAGCTTTATGTAACATGTTTGCTACGCATCTTATTGGTAACTTAATCATCCATGACCTTCGTCTTAGGCTACGTATGCACAGACAGCCTGCTTGCTTAGCACCTAGAGCTTGCATTCTTGCTACTTGACTTGTTATGATACACGCAAGAAGTGGTTTGTGTAGTGGGTGGCTAGGCGCCTTGGTTATTTGCTTGTTGGCATGTTGGCGAGGAGAGGAGAGGAGGCCTGTGTCCCAACAGTGGGAACATTATAGGCTGATGATGATGATGATGATGTTGGCGATATGTCACTTATTAAACTTTAAAACTTCTTGATACAGAACTTCGTCTGAAAAATATAAACTTTCGCGACTTTATCTATCATTTTGGATTCATGACAAAAAGTAACAGACAACTTGAGACAAGTCTTAGGAAGATAAATGTTCTTTATAGAGAATGTATAAGTTACTAGAGGCCCGGTACGTGCTTCGTTACTTTGACAGCAAAATCTCCATTAACAATATGATTCGCCATTTATTGAATTCATTGTTACTAAAAATGGTACGTGTTACCTAAATGAAGAACCACTCGACCGATTTTGTGCAAACTTTACATAAACCATCTACTAAATAGTCCGAACAAAGCCCAAACATTTGGTTTGGGTGAGTTTGTTCTTGAGGTATAAAATTACAACGAAAAATGGCATTGATTTTTATATTAGTATTTCTAGGATGAACATTTAAAGTGACATGTTGAGCATTATTCACGGGATTTTTAAGTTAATTTTTTAAGTTGTAGGTAAATTTAATGTCAGTCGAAAGTTATAAACAGAATACTGGGATAAAATTGAACCTATAAATAACTTCAGACTATAATGAACTGATGCAATTAATATTTAATCCATTATTTTCTTCACAAGTGACTTGCTTCCAATAACCAAACCCTTGTAATTCAAATTCGGCCGTTCGTGAACATTTTCGAATGTTGGTTTTACTAAAGCTACTCTCTTGGTGACTTGCTAGGCTCTAAGCGCTAAGCAAGCCGTCTGTGCAGACGTAGCCTTACTTACCGTTTTCAGGGTTAACAGGTTATTTATCACGGAGTTAAACGTAGTTAGTTAATAGATTCCTTATTATATCAAAGTAAGGTACGTATGTACCCAAGTCGCAACGTACCGATATCACAGAGAATTCGTAAAATTTCGACTATTTTATTATTTCTTGTGGAAAATGTTTAGTATGAGTGTGTTTTACGACTGAAAAGCTTTTTTTTAAGAAAAAACAATAAATAAACGCCGTTATTTCGTTAATCCTTTATTTGTCAATCCGCGATTTATAAATTTATGAAAAACATTTAAAAATGCAAGAAAAATGGTAGCCCACATATCAGGAACAGAGTTCAAGCTACCGGCAGTCAGGGCTCCACAGAAAGAAACCTCCACAATGTGCGCCATGTGCCGATGGATAATCCTGGCTACAAAGATTATCATTATCTTTATAATTATTATCATTTTTAGGTATTCATAATATATCTGATAATACAAGAAATCTTACCAGTGGCGAGCACGTAATTCACAAAAAATATCATCACTTTTGATAGGAAGTCAAGTCAAAGTCATGACTTTATGCATCAGGAAACTCATTAAAATAAAACAATTCCAGTGGCCTGTCGCCATGACCCACGAATGCCGCTCAAATTAAAAATAAAATAAGAAAATTGATCGTCATACGATATCTTTTCCTCAGATATACTTTGACAGCACGTTTGGTGCGGTGGCTGAGCAATTGGACTGCTGCGCTATGTGTCGCGGGTTCGATCCCCGTCAATGATATTATAAAGAAAGATACGCCATGAATACCATACTGAACGGCGTTCAGATATCGTTGCGTTGTTATTATAGTAATTTAAAACTACGACACTGATAGATAATGCGAACGTATTAAGATAGAAAGAGATAGCAGATAGCAAAGAGCAACAATTGTCTTACTTTGTCCTCAACAATTTGTGCGTGCTAGTCATTGTCATTGATCCCCGTGCGGATCAAATACCTGTTTGTATGATCTGCAAGTGGTTGTTCCTAGTCTGGGTGTTTGTGAGTGTCTATGTTTGTAACGTACGCACCATACAGGAGAAATTCCTAGTGTGGGGCAAAGATTAAAAAAAACCGGCCAAGTGCGAGTCGGATTCGCCCATCAAGGGTTCCGTAGCAGCAAGTAACATTATATAAAAGTTCTTGTAGTTGGTTGTAACTTTGACAGGTAAATTGCGGTTTACGATTTATGACGTATTAAAAAAAAAAGTTATTACTTGATCTCGTTCAAACCAATTTTCGCTGGAAGTTTGCATGTTATTAATGTACATTATTTATATTTTTTTAACTTTATTATTCGCTCATTTTAGAAGTTACAGGGGGCGATGATATTAGTAAACTCAATATCATTTTAGACCTATCCATAGATACCCCACACATGCGGGTGTGGGGTATCTATGGATAGGTCTAAAATGATATTGAGATAATAATATGAAATTTATGAATTTCAATTCTAAGTATGGGGAACCCCTAAAATTTTTTTTGTGTGAAAATCATAATGCAGCTCACATAATACATCTACTTACCACGTTTCAACAGGAAAGCTCTTCTACTTTCGAAAAAAGTGGCTGTGACATATGGACGGACAGACACGTTTTTTGCCATTTGGCTACGGAACCCTAAAAAACCTAGATAGGAATTCCTCACCCATCCAAAGGCGACCTACTTAAACACTTGTCAAGCAGCATACATAAGAATACATAATTCAAATAATGTCTTCTTTCAGTAAAATGTTTCATCTACAATATTCAAGGTACTTTTCCTCCATGTGGCATAACCGTGGGACGCCCTGTATAATATTTGCCATGAATAAGGGCTAGCCTGGACCAGGATAGCCCGCACAGGGCCCGCGTGGTGGATTATGGCTCACTCCCTCTCACAGAGAGGAGGCCTGGGTCCCAGCAGTGGGAACATTATAGGCTGTTGATGATGATGATGGACCAGGATTGCCGGCGATGAATATCCTAGATTACATAGATTTTTGATTGTTGATTTTTATGAGTTTCACATGAGCAGGAATGTGGCAGTATAATTAAAAAATACATAAAAATCAAAAGTCGCAAGCTATTTAAATCGTCAGAATTACAGTTTACCAGCAATCAACCGCTCTTCGAAGAGGGCAGATTGCCGCGACTTATATATATTAAATATTTTAGGAAGGTGCAACTTGATTACTCATCATCATCATCTGCCTAGCCTTTTCCCAACTATATTGGGGTCGGCTTCCAGTCGAACCAGATGCAGCTGGATATCAGTATTTTACATGGAGCGACTGCCTGTCGGACCTCCACAACCCTGTAACTGGGAAATACGATACCCCATGGTAAGACTGGGTGTCAGACTTATGAGCTTCTGACTAACAGTAACGACTGTCAAAGATCTACAAATGACAGCCGGGACCAACGGCTTTACGTGCTTTCCGGAGCACTTGATTACTCATGTAGATTTTAAAAAAGGAACTCTCGTTTCTCAATCAGTGCATTTATTGAATGATGAATATAAGCGGGTATACATATGTATGTTAGCAAATAAGTCTATGGCATTTACAATTCCATAGACAAGTTAAACAGTGGAGCAGAGGACCACGGTGATATTGTCACTTGTACCAAGTTTTATTGAAAGAAACGGGTTTGCTCTTCTCGTGTATGTAGTCGAGAACGTCATCAACCGTCAGAACGCCACTTGGTTCGAAGTAATCTGGAATGAACAAACAATTACATAAGAACAGTAAGTACCTACAAATGGACATGGTATAAGTAGATATTATTGGGATTTTCCTTAACGCATTTCACAGTAATACTGGGGCCATACTAACGGGAAATGCTGTTCATTATCGCGTTAATAGACGTTCTAAAGACTTATCATCATCATCCACAGCCTGTCTTCACCCACTGCTGGGTATAAGCCTCTCTTTATTTGTGCCAAGCTCCACGGTCTAGCGCCAGCCTCATCCAGAACACTCCCGCAATGGAAACAATGTCGTCTGCCCATCTCGTTTTAAAGACTACTTTCATGAAAATCAACGGGAAATGCCGTTAGTGAGGCCCGGCTATAACAGTCACGAAATCTGGTTTTGTTAGGAATTTCTTCCTGTAACGTGGGTGCGTTTACAAACATAGAAACTCACATACACAGACACCCAGACCCGGAACAACTACTTGTAGATCATATAACAAATATCTGTTCCGTGCGGGAATCGAACCCGCGACACACTGCGCAGCAGTTGATAGCTCAGCCACTGCGTCAACCGTGCCGTCAAAATTCGACCTACCTTTTAATTTTTCTGAGATTAGCGCGTTTAAACAAACAAACACTTCAGTTTTATAATATAAGAATGGAATAATCCACAGACTGATTTTACCCACTGCTGGGCATAGGTCTCTTCTAGCTTGTGCCAAGCTTCCCGTTATTACGGTAGCCTCATCAGGATCTGCCCATGGCGGCAAGTATGTTATAAATCTGCCCAACTCTCCACTGGACGGCCGACATTCCTCGTTTTAGTCCTTAGACGCCATTTGGTCACATCTGTACACCACCTACCATCGCTGCGCCTTGCTAAATGCTTGTATTTTCGACAAGGGCCATCATAATCTGGCAGGACTTTTCTGAATACTTGTGGAAACTGACAGAACATTACTTTTCATGTTATCGACGGATAACTACATATATTTACACAGGGTAGAAGTATTGTATGATAAGGTTGTTTATATGTGTCCACGCACTTATCGACGATAGCTAGATAGTTTAGACGGCGACAATAATACGCCGACGAATTTAGAACAGGTTTGGAACAGGAGACTAGCATCGCGTTGTGCACGAAGGAGTTAAGGGTGCACAACTGGAAGACTGTTTCCTTGATGAGCAGATCCATTATAGTTCCATAAATAATGTAAGAGATGCTCCTCCGAATTTATGGCCTAAGGCACATGTACAACGCGCGGGCATGCGGGCGGCGAGTAAAGGGCAACTCGCTGTCCGACCATGGACCATGCCCGGGTTGACGGCGCGTTGTGTTCCACGTGCGTCTCAAAGAGCGTCAGCAAGATGACGGGGCCCCCCTCTAGAGGGCCAAAGCCTTCCAGGGTCGCGGGTCTTATCTCATCACCATGACCCCGGAACATAAAGGGCTATTGAAGGACACCGTGGATTTTAGTCAGTACGAGTCTGACAGTAAGGGGTGGGAGGACTCATTTGATGATTTTACCAAACTAAAAAAAAAAAAAGGCACATGTACAACGGAGATACTAGTATGTAAATGAGCTTTTTTTGTTATTTTGTAAGTCTTCATGCAGTCCTGTTGATATTAATTCACAGCTATGCATTAGGTGTTTACATGTTTTGTTTTGCTTACCACGTATTTCCTTTCCGATAACCACGTATGGTGTGATATCCAGAACCCGGGACAGAAGACCGACCGTAGGTTTCCCTTCCTTTGCGTTTTCAGCCAAAATATGAACGTGTTTGTCCAGGTTTTCAATCACTAAGCTTTGGAAGTCAAAATCTTCCGACGTTTTTCCGGGCAACTTGGTTGGATTCGTCGCTCGATTGCGGAGGCCGTCCTTTGAAACAGCTCCCAGGTAGCGACTAGAAAATGTTATGTTGTAAATTCGGTGCGTAATCCATTGAAATTAGGACTTCGTATTTGCTTATCAGAGTGTATCATCATAAGTTAGAAAAGAAGAACGAGTCAGAGTAAGTTACAGCTAGTAGTTGCATATTTATGGTGTGTAACATCTGACATCTTACCTAGGTAAAATCAACACAAGTTCGAAGTTTCATGAAAAGTTGATAGACTTCGCATTCGACTTCTACCTCAACTTCAACTTCGACTTTGTGTCAATAGTCTATCCCAGACAGACGTCGACAAGTCAAACCTCGGTGAGAGCTGCTACTCTACTACTCCGCTCATTCATTGATCAAATCAAACAGCGTTCGTGGAAGCGATTTGACCAATCTTGTTCCATTTCACGAAATCACTTCCACCAACGCGATAGACAGACGTCAAAAACCAAACAGAAATTTAAAAAACAACAGGATGTTTCAATCGAATAGATCTGTGAAAGATAAAAAGACACGTTTCTCAAGTAGGAAAGAAACTGATGATTATAATAATCCACTGGAACGAGAGTATGCCGAGTAATTGAGCGCTTACCAATGATACGAGTATTTTAATATACAGATATATATGTTATACACAAAACAACAGAAAAAAACTGTTCCGCGCCGAGCGGCAGCACACATACACACTTTTTTATACACACATTACATTTCACTACAAGTAAAAAGGATAGCTTGATAAATCGCAATAAGAAAAAAAGTGACAGCTAGATAAACAAACAGCGCCACGCGTCATAAATCCCCCCGCACGTCGCGCGTCGGCATCATAGACTAGCAAATTGTCCCACGTAGGACATTTTCTGGTCTTCACGTTTTGCGGGCTCATAACATATCTGTTTACTAAAATATCATTGGGGCTAACTTACATTATAAAACGTCCAGATTCTGTGTTCAAAGCAAGAAGCCACTTTTTTTATAAATGTGTGAGTGAGATTGTTCTCCTTGCACTTGTTTACGTAAGAATCGAACGAAGGGCGTAATTTTTGTTCCTTATTTTTGGCATCAATTCTCAGTGCCTATTAGAAATCTGGAAATTCTATAATTAATCTGAGATTAGGGATAGTTACTTGTTCTCGTCAACCATAACACCGATGTCCACGTTGTTGCTCTTCATCGCCTCCAGGGCTTGCTCGCAGGTGTAGTCTTTTTGTAGCTTGGGATATTTGTGGCTCGGAATTAAATCAGTAATCGGATTATTCCACCAACTGAAAATTAATCACTGTTTCATTACATAGGTACATCATCTCAATTATTTATGATCAAGTTGAGTAGGTATATATATACCTGTTGTTAGAAGTCTAGCTTGTTTATGGGCGGTTTTACATCGCCATATTTTTTTCAAGATACCTTTTAAATATTTATGATGTAGTCATAAATATTTTCCGAGAAATTTAGAGGTCTTATCACTTTATGTATTTTATTTACAGCGTACTTGAAGTATTATGTATTGTGTTTATTGCATGGAAAATTGAAAAAGCGTCTCTAGTGTACGACCGAGGAACTAATTTTTTCCATCAAATTAACGTCAAAGTTCTAGACAATTGTCACAAAAACGTGAAAAGTTATACTTTAGTTCCGCGGACATGCGGCCGGCGAGTAATGGGTGACTTGTCGTCTGATCATGGACCATGCCAGAGTGCCACGCGCGCCTCTAAGGGCTGACAGCAATCTGACGGGGGCCCCCCTTAGAGGGCCAAGGCCTGCCGGGGTCGTGGAGCTTTCTCATCAGGAAACCGTGACGTAAAGGGTTATTGAAGGACACCGTGGATTTTAATCAGTACGAGTCTGACAGTCTGTCCCGTCCCGCCCTGTATGGGAAACTCATTTGCCGATTTTACCGCGATAAAAAAGGGACCTTCAGGTCAGTAACTTACCGCATGGTATGATTTGGAGGATCGATGAAGCGGTATGCTTCCATCCACTGGTCGCTGACGAATTTGGACATGTAGTTGCGGATGCCGTCGGGGAGGATCACCACCACGCTCTTGCCACGGCCACCGTCATGGAACAGATTCTTCACTGCTTTGATGGCTGCTGTCATGGCCGATCCACTACTGCCGCCTGGTTCACAATTTTTCAAGAATATCGGTATTTTAACCAAAACATGAAAATAGCTTCTAACTCTCTGTGAAAAATTCCTAAACTTCAAATGCTTTCGACAGACATATCTACGGTACCGTTAAGAGTTAATCCGTAAGAAACAGTTGATTGCGAGTGGGACTTGTACTTGCGTCTTTCTGAGTCAGTACTCCAGGCAACCAACTCTGCTATCGCAGCACCGCCAGCGAGGTTGAATCTCCGAAAAAATCTTTACGATTCGCAACATAATGTGTTAATGCGAATTATTAAGCAAGTGCAATAGCTAAAATAAATCAAAATTCTGTCTATTCTATTGCTATTAGCGAGATTAACCTGTTTGTTTTCGAATTTTAAGATCTCTCTACCAAAATGAATGATAATTATAATTTATTTCTAAGAAACATTATAGATTGCATTATAGGCGGCATTGCAACCATGCAAATATCTAAGTATGTTCGCATATGATTAATAAGCAATGTGACGCAAAATCTTATCCTCCAAATGGTCAGCTGCGATTGCGCCTTGAAACGCTCACATATAAAAAATCATTCATCGTCAATAGTGGCGACTTCATCAATAGCTTTTAAAATATAATCTTGCTTCCATATCTTCATCTTTAATCATGATTTGATAAGGATGTTGACCAATATTAAAGTTGCAGGAAGTAATCAAAGATTAAGGCCTTCAGATAAGATTAAACTTCAAATAATGAATCAAATAAATGCGTAAAAATATTGGATTCGTATTTTTCTTTTGTTTGCATATCACAAAAGACACAACGCATCAAAATTCGAGAGTGTGGCTCGTGACGTCAGAAGCAAGTGAAAACTGTACTTGCTTGTGACGTATAATTATGCAATTTTAAAAGTGTCGTAACTTACCAAAAAATCTTTTAAAAATCATGTGAAATCTTTTTTGATGATCTATCTGATGGACTAATAAGATTTGTTAAGTCAAATGCCCTGGCCCTGCAGTCTCGACAAATAAATAACGACAAAAATCGGTCGTTATGTCTAATCGATGTCATGGTTTTATAACGATACGACTTAGCGACCGATTTTTGTCGCTGTCTAATGTCGAGACTGCAGGGGCTGGTCGCGGGACATTAGGGGGTAAAGGGCTAATGAAGGACACCGTGGATTTTAGTCAGTACAAGTCTGACAGTCCCTCCCGCCCTGCCCCTGGTGGGAGGACTCGTTTGATGATTTTACCACGCTAAAAAAAATATAAAGCCAAATGCCCTATTAACAGATAATCACCGCATAGCAATCCTTCCATTCTCGCGAGGTCTCTGGCCATCACGAATGCATCTTTATCGCTGATTACTTCGTAGTGGTCCATCACAGATTCATCGCACACCAAAGGTATAGACGTACCCCCAATTCCCTCAACCTAGAAAAAATACCACTTAGTCGTAGAAAATGCATTCTAAACTACTTTATTACTGGGGTTATAAACTATTCTTTTAAGAAATTCTGCCCCACACCAGGATTTTCCCCTATGTCCTAGGTGCGCTTGCAACCATAGGAACTCACATACACAAACACCCAGACCCGGAATAACTCTATCTTATAGGTCATACATATTTTGTTCCGCGTGGGTATCGAACCCGTGATACGCTGCCAATATTAGTGGGGGAACAGTGTATATAAGACGGGCACGCAAGGTACAATGGGTACATACACTCTTTAGGCATACTTAACACAACACTAACATAGCGCAAGCGCCATCAGGTCGTCATTTGCAAGCGGCTATGAACAAATGGCGTCCTGATGGCACTTGCGCTACGTTAGTATTGCGTTATGTCAGTTAAGTTGTCCTTAAATGTGTGATTTCCCATATACATTGTTGTATTGTCTTATACATTGTTCCCCTATTTTAATTTGGTAGCTTCTATATCTATCTGCACGATACTGCGCCTAGATATGGAACTATGCTATCAAACAGTATCAGAAATTCATCGCTGTATATTTCATGGTTATTAACTTTCTGGTTACAGAACATATACGATGATCGTACGACGACAAAAGGACATAAATATATCTTAGATTTATTTTTTAAATCAATAGCTTGGTATATTTACCAAAAATGGATGGGCTTTCGCGTTTTTGTTGAACATGGTGGAGCCTTCTGGCTCGTTCACTACGACGAGGCACTTGGGGTTGACTTCCTTCAACCTCTTGCCGATCCCGGTCATGGTGCCGCCGGTGCCGCTCCCCACCACCAACATGTCAATGTCGCCAATTGGACTCATTGCTGAAAGTATCTCTTTAGCAGTCGTCTCGTAGTGAGTTCTCGGGTTCACGGGGTTTTCGAACTGAAATTGAAGTATCTACTGCTTAGTGACTGCTTGAACAGTGCCGGATCAATGGCAACTCTTGGAGGGGCCAAAATCATAAACATGCTTGGGCGCCAAATAAGCTTGCATGTTGTATGCTGTCATGATACCGTCTAGTAAACGTCAACAAATCCCAAATTAATTTATGGACGTACGTGCGTGAAGATAATGTACCGATGTACCTACACATGTACGAGATCGACAGTGTCAATTAATTTGGTAATTGGTTAGGGTTGGAGACCGGGTTGGCACCGCTATCAAGTTGACAAGACTGTGCTTGAAGCAGTGGTAGCTTGTATTGCAACGTGGATTACCTGACCCAGCATCACCGCGTTAGGAAGATCATCTACAAGTTGTCTTGCGATTGAAATTTCCAAACTGTTATTCTTAGTTTGGATTACTTCGGCTCCCAGCAACTTTACAGTATTCACCTTTTCAGACGAGTTTTTGTCTTCTGTGACAATTATGCATTTATTTTCTAGAATAGAAAATTAATGTAATTTAGTGAGTTAAAAAAGAGAGAGAATGTAGTTAGTATGTAACAGCAAACCAAACAAAACTATGAGAGAGTATCAATATGGTATCAGTATAAATATTTAACTTATCTAATTACCATACCCAATTTTTTTTTGATCTCGTTATCAAAACCACATGTAATAATTAAATGCCACAATAACTATTGAATTCGTATCTTTGATATGTTTCATATTATAATGTGTTTATTGTCAAATCAGTGAAATTAAAAAAAGGGCACGGTAATTAGGCGAAGAACGCTTAATTAGTGAATGACCGATACCTATCCCTGGAATAAAGTCCCTGGAAGTCCTATTTAGTCCCTCGATCTAGTAGCGCCCTAAATAAGTTACTTTCACCCCTAGATTAACAAGTTACTATAACTCACCAGAAAGTGCGCAATTGATCGCAATCCCGATGCCGGTGTTTCCTGAGGTAGCTTCCACATACTCAGTGGTTTCGTTCACAATTCCTTTACGCTTTGCATCCTGCATCATACCCAAGGCGAGCCTATCTTTTATGGAACCACTTGGATTGAAGAATTCACATTTGGCGTCTAAAAGTAAATAAGAAAGCCTTAAGCCTCATTTAGACGATGCAAGAACTCGCACGCGGGTAGTGTTACATTGCGGACTTTATGGTACAACGAATTCAGTTGATCAAACAAATACCGCAATGTCGTGAAACTCGCATGCGAGTTCTTGCTCCGTCTAAATGAGGCTTTAGGGACTTTACCCATGGCGCGATGCGACACGATTTAACCGATTCCAACTATGTAGGTACAAGTGAAAATCAACCTTGCTACTAAGAGATAATGATGCAATTCGATTGACTTGACGTCGTCGTGGCGATCGTGTTTTGTTTTTCATTTACCCGTAGATAACAACGTGTTTTATGTCATATGTCGTATTGGTAAGGTTGATTTTCACTTGTAGTTGGAATCGGTCGAATTGCAATCGCGTCGCGCCGTGGGTAAAGTCTCTAAGTGTGAGCTTAGAAAAATATCATGTACAGTCAACATCAAAAGTAGATGATCAAAATCAGAAATTCAGTTTTAACGAACGGAGTTCGCGTCATAACTGTGTAGATGAACTTAGTAGTAAATATAATTTACAATCACTTAGTTTTGAATCACTTCGACACCACACAGTTCTGTCGCGAACTCCGTTCATTAGTAAAAGGGATTAAACAGATTTTGATCATCTACTTTTGTTGCTGACTATACAATCATGTTAATACATCCATCCCCTATAGTCATCACAATTCAGATCATTGGAGGTCTTGTCCTTCTGGTTCAGTCTCCAAATCCATGAGTTCTGGCCTCTGGTGGATTTTATTGACTTGAGGTTTTGCACTCTATCAGAAAGAAAAGCAACAAAACCAATGGGCCATCTAATATATTGATTAGGCACAAGTATAAAAGTGAGCAGTGGTGGCCCAGTGGTATCGGTCCCGACTTACGAGTTGTAGGTCGTGGGTTTTAACCCAGCCAGGCGCATTACTTTGTGTACTTAATTTATTTCATCACCACTGCTCTCAAAACGGTGAAGGAAAACATCGTGAGGAACCATGTCCTTGAACCAATATGTGATATGTGATATCTACCAACCCGCACTAGGTCCGTGTGGTGGATTATGGCCCACTCCATCACAGAGAGGAGGCCTGTGTCCCAGCAGTGGGAACATTATAGGCTGGTGATGATGATGATGAACGTATAAAAGCCTGTTTCGTAATTTGTCGGATTCGGGGAGGTTCTGACAAATTCCTTATCTATTATTATCATTAAATACGCTTTGTTATTAGTGGTTTTTCAACTTTATACCGTAAATGTAGAGCATATTATAAAGTTAAAAATGTTGAAGACAAACAGTTTCAATCAAAACAAACGCAACCGTGTATTTCACATAAAAGACAAGGAAGAAATAAATATATTTGTAAACTAGTTAAATGATAACTCGAAAAATGAAGTTGAAAGAGATGAAGTGCACTATTGATACTCACAGATATCACAATTGACATTGTACGCTTTTGGTAACTTCTCCAGTTTAATAAGAGGTGTATTTCCCACTAATTCCAAAACGTTGTTGTACACCTGGTTTTCGGGTTTCTCTCTGTTGAAGATTGAGAATGAGTACAAAATGCGGATATTAATATAATTTTAATAAGACTCATCTGGCACATTGTTGATGTGCTATTATGCTGGCTTCTCACGGCATGACTGTGTAATCGAGAGCCACACCGAGCCGAACGTGGCCGCGCCTCCACGAGTATCGGACGCGTCACCCTGACTTGACAATACACTTTTGACAGGCCTATTGGTCTAGTAGTTAGTGACCCTGCATAACTGCTATGCCGGAGGTCGTGGGTTCGATTCCCACCCAGGGCAAATGTTTGTGTGATGAGCACGATCATTTGTTCTGTGTCTGGGTGTAATTTATCTATAATATTTATGTATTTAGAAATATATAAGTATGTTTATCGGTTGTCTAGTACCCATAACACAAGCTCTGTGCTTAGCTTGGGACTAGATGGCGTTGTGTGATAGTTGTGGAAAAAAAAATAGTACCCCACTCAACTAGAAAAAGAGGAATCGAGAGTGGGTCCTATATTTCTGTTACAGTAAAGAGAAAGGTAGTGGCTCTCTTTTTATCTGTTAGTTGGCTAAGGAAGGCGCAGTCTATCTAAGTCTAAGACTAAGTCAGATGTCATGTGCGCTAGATGGCGCTACTAGGTGCACACTTACTTTAGCAACTGAGAATGGTATATTTTGCGTTGGTAGAATCAAAACTTAGATATAGCATAATGTTTTGGGGGAAAAGTTATGACTATAATATCAAAAGAGCTTTTGTGTTGCAAAAACGAGCAATTCGCACATTAGTCCGTATCCCGCAAAGAGAGAGTTGCCGGGAACATTTCACACGTCTGCAAATACTAACAGTACCGAGCATTTATGTATTTGTACTCCTGTGTAACATGGCCAAGTATATCCATGAGTATGAGCCTGCAGAAGAACGAGCGATCAGAGAAGGCACACGTAGACAAGACATTAAACACCACAAGATAGTACAGTCTCATTTAAACATTGTGAAGCACAGTCCCAGATATCAATCAGTTATATTGTTTAATAAGTTGCCTCTGGATTTGAAAGGGGCTATCTACTCTAGCTCTTTTAAAGATTCTCTGAGAGATTTTCTATTGAATAAGTGTCTTTATGATATTGAAGATTTATAGAATCCAATAATCTAATTTTGTATTGTATTTGACTTGTTTTTTAAATTGATAATAGTGTTATATGATTAACGTTCTCTGATATTGTGATAATTGTTTTATATTCTTATTATGTAATTTCAGATACAATTTATTGTTCTTGAATAAATGACTATGACTATGACCACGTGACACGGCGTCTGCGCCGGAGAACGGAGCTAAACAGGCCGCAAAAGCAGCAGTTCTCCGAAATTCTGAAACATTGTGCAGGCTATTCTTTTTGCGGACGGGTATCGGTATGGGAAAAAGTCAGCTCATTCGAACTTAATAGCTGCATTCTAGCGCACGTTGTAGACGTACGAAAACAAAGGAGTTTAAATTTAAAAAATAAACTTACCCAATGTTCTGAGGTTTCTTGTCAGAACGTCTTCTCATGCTTACTAGGTTGCTTGCCATCTTATACATTACGAATATCTACCAAGTAACACCACCTGAACGCTGACTTCGATGGTATCTCGAAGTTCAGACTAATGGCGTCGAGATCCAACCTCTTTTTATAATGCAATATGCACTTAACTCACGCATATTTTTAGGGTTCTGTAATGTACCTACAAAGAACCCATATAGTGTCGCCATTTCCTTCCGTCCATTTGTTTGCATCTTGTCTCAGAGACAGGCCCTTATAGAAAGTCACTCAATACTCAAGCTTTACTTAAAACTAGAATTCAAGCCATTTGATTGGTTGAAACAAGTTTTAATTAAAAGCTTGAATTTTGAGTTGCGTTCTTTAATACGGGACTTTATACACGGCTACACATCATGTTATGCAGAATCAGAATAAGCTGATTGTTGATTATTCGGGAAAACCATAAAAAGGGGACCACGATAAACTAGTTTTTTACCCACTAGAAAAAAAAACACGGTAATCAACATTTTTATAACGAATTTAAAAGGAAAACTATCACATGTCAGTAGGTTTTAAAAGTTTACGAGTTATAGTTGATCAATTAGTAAAATGTACAACACATTTTCCCAAACATAATGTATGGTAAAACTATGGAACCCTTCACTTTATATTATGTTCCAACTCGCAATTGCTCGGTTTATTATATGTATATTTTATGATTATTAGGGAAACAATTTCCCTAATAATCATAAAATACATTTTATATTTTATTTTCCGCTAATTGAAGTTAAAAAAGCATGTCGGATAGTTTTCTATGCTGTAAATTAAATTACTTTTTATGATAGTAGAAAAGATTTCAAATTGTAAGAAAAATAATGCGTTTTTCGATTGTTTTTTACAGATTCTAGTCGATAACTGCTTTATTATAACGATTTACAATAAGGTCACTGATTGTTAAGAGGAAGTCTACCGAGCGCTCGTCCATACTAAAAGAGAAAGTAACATTTTCCTACCCCTAAATGTTATCCTATCTCAATATTTTTTTAGAATGCTTCTGACACAGTAAAAACTAGGCTTATAGGTTTTCTTTTTTTCAAAAGTAACTCTTAGGCGCCTGTAACTTTCAAACTATTATAAATTTTGAAAAAAAGAAAACCTATAAACCTAGTTTTTTACTGTGTAGGAAGCATTCTAAAAAATCATTGAGATAGGATAACATTTATAGGAAAACGTTTTCTCTTTTAGTATGGACGAGCGCTCGGTAGACGATTCTCTTAATAAATGGCGCAGTGGCTGACCGATCGACTACTCCACAGCGTTTCGTGGATTCGATCCCCGCTCGATATTAATATTTGTTTGACAAAACAAGTAGTTGTTCCGGGTCTGGGTGTTTGTGCGTATTTGTAAACGCACCTACCACAAAACAGAAAGTCCTAAACAGGGACAAGAAGGCTTGAAGTGTTCAGCACCTGCAGCTGCCGCACCAGCACAATATGTCGTTCTAGGATAAGTTGGGATCATCATCTCAGCCTATAATGTTCCCACTGCTGGGACACAGGCCTCCTCTCTCTGAGAGGGAGTGGGCCACAATCCACCACGCGGGCTCAGTGCGGATTGGTGGATGTTATATGTCGTCGAATTTGATGGTTCTATGACATGCCGATGACATGCCTCACGATGTTTTCCTTCACCGTTTTGAGAGCAGTGGTGATGAAATAAATTACACAAAGTAATGTGCCAGGTTGGGTTCGAACCTCGAGGCCAATACCACTGGGCCACCACTGCTCTCAAGATGAGATGGCGAATACCCTTAGGTATTGACACTTATGTATCCCACACCAAAAGTCTATCAGTCTACCTAATTTCCGTGGCAAGGGCATTATGGTCATACCATTTGATATCTTCCTGTCATAGTGTGCCAGGCCACTGGATTCTAAAACAGCTGGCAAGAGCAGTTAGAGTATCCAAAAAAACCTCTTTTTTCCTTTGTAAATTAATTTGACTGATTCAAATACCTACCGCAATTATGTAACTTAAGCCAGCTCGTCATGTTCATGTTAACCAACCTGAACTCTTGCTACAGGAAGGGCCGTGGTTTCCTAGGCTGTCTACTGCTTCACTATGTCATCCAGCATAAATGCGATGGTGTGTACTAATTTGAACTGCATTATTATTCGCGCCGAGCACTTGAAACAAAGAAACTGCAAAACTCAGGAAATAGGGGGAAACCATTTTTTGTTTTAATAAATTAATCATTTTAATACTGGTTAAAAGCAAAAGTGTTACAAAATTAGTGAATTTCTTTAAAAAACAGTCTTTAGCTATGCGTAATTGAGCCAAAGTTGTCGATTAAATGCATCCTGGTTAGTTTCCCTTGCAAGGTTGGCTGTGCTCATGGATGTAGTCCAGCACGTCGTCCCCGGTCACCACGCCACTTGGAACGAAGAAAGCTGAAACAAACATGATTTCATTACAGTTTTTTTCGAATGTTGCACAAGAATTCTTGTGTCGTGGGTACGTTTATAAATCATTTAAACTCATATACACAGCCAGAACTGAAACTTTGACATTTAGGCCATACAAATATTTGTTCCAAGTAGGAATCGAACCAGTGAGACGCAACGCGGCAGGAGACGCAACACAGCCACTGCGCAAGTCGGGCCTTCAAGATTGCCACCCTCATGATGTTTTCCGTCACCGCTGTCAGTTTTGTGCAAGGTATACTTAGAAAAAACATGGATGTAATTGAAAAAGACACATTGGTACTTGTCTGGGTTAGAATTCGTAGCCCAGGCATTAAACCTCAGGGCCATCACGATATTTTTATAAATATAATTATGGTGACTTACCGCTAATGTCGTATCCTTCCTTTCCGATGATCACGTAGGGAGCGATGTCCAAAATGCGAGAAAGAAGACCGATGGTTGGCGTCTCTTTCTCCACATTGTCGGCCAGCTTATACACGTGCTTGTCCAGGTGATCGGTGACCACGTCCTCAAAGTCGTACTCCACGCAGTTCTTGCCGGGCAACTTGGTGGGGTTCGTCGCTCGGTTACGGAGACTATCCTTCGATACAGCGCCCACGAAGTGTCTGAAATTAATATTCTTTGTTAACCAAACGAGCAGATTTGAACATGTTTAGAGTAGCAAACATAACATGATGAAGAACAGACATCTCTCATCGTCGACGTCCTTTTTGGGAAAGTTCAAAGAACAAGAGAGTGTTTTGTCTCGTTCATATCGTCTTTCTCTTTCATTTCTTCTATTTTTACAGAAGAGACCTCTCTTTCTTTTTAGGACAAAGTAATGAGCAAGAGAGCGTTTTGTCTCGTTAATTTTGTTTACATCAAACCGTTAGTGTGTTTTTTTTAATAACATAGTCTTTCGTTTTTTCAATTTTTATGGCTAATCGTTCTTGCTTGTTGAATCAAAAGAAAACCCAATAGTTTGAAGTCAGTGTTAATAGTGAATATGAAAGTCCTTAGAATAAAAGTTGTATTATATACCCGATATTATCGACGATGACGGCGATGTTCACGTTCTTCGACTTCATAGCCTCAAGGGCCTGCTGGCATGTGGAGTCTTTGTTCAGCTTGGGGTAGATTCGGTCCAACGATAACTCGCTAATCGGATGTTTCCACCAACTGAAATGATCACAATGAGAATTAAACTCGACTATCGTCAGGTAAGTGTTACCAGATATATTAAACCATTGATCAAAATATCAAATATCTACTGTTGTACCAGTGACACGAAGAACTACGAAGACTAGTTATATCTTTTTTTTCATAAAGAAGGGTTTACTCTTGACCTTAGTCCAGGTCAGTGGTGACAAAGACAAAGTCGACGACGGAACGAGCTTACCCAGAAGAAGCCTAGTTCACTTTAACTTTGAAGGTATTAGGATTGTATGCGTTCGGGAATACAGACCCAGGCAGAGAGTTCCAGCATTATAATTTCATGAGCGTCTTTTATAAAAGACGCTTCGAAACGCGTACGCGATGTTACTAGACACAAATATTTTCTTATCATAGAGACTTTATTTCTTTTTTTTATTGAAAGGATCGATTTTAAAATTATTTCTAATACAACACTCACTTCATGGTGTATGCTGGTGGTTCCATGAAGCGATGAGCTTCCATCCACTGGTCGCTGACGAACTTGGACATGTAGTTGCGGATGCCGTCGGGGAGGATCACCACCATGCGCTTGCCAGCTCCGATGTCCAGTGTCTTGGCAGCCTTGATAGCTGCACACATGGCCGATCCACTGCTACCACCTAGCGATGACATACTAAGTTGTATTGTGACTCCTCGGCTTTCAAAATTAGATTCTGAACGAACCAAAAGGCCGACCACCAGCAGCAATCAATTAAAATATTATGTTAATGATGCTCTCACGTGTTCACTCTTTACAAGAATGTTTGTAAACAAAGGTGGTTTTTCTAGTCACATCAGAGCTCATGATAGACGCCGTAGATGAAACGGTTGCCGTAGCCGCAAACGGCATGGAATGATTATTATAACATATTGAGTTACTGCCAGATTCAATCCATCAAGAAAATAATACGATGCTTACTGGGAAGTAAATCTGCTCTGTGTTTTGCGAGTATGAATTCCAGGCCTACAGATAATGTTCCAGGTGATGCTGTTTTAGTATGTGACAAAAATTTGAATAGGCTGTACGTACGCAAATATCTATCTGATGCCTAGCAACATTAAAAAAAAAAAAACAAACATTATAATAATCAACATTATAGGGTCATTAACGACAAATTCGTCTTATGTAATGGATTTGTTTAAGAAAATTATTAAAATATAACATTATCGTGTTGTTTTTATGGCGTTATAGCTTTTCATGCGAATTATATTAATTCTTACATTTATTTGAATTTTATTTAATATTTTTAACATTAGTTTTTATACCTTTTGCTGTACCTAATTTATTACTTGTAATTAGCTTAAGATTTGTAAATAATTACATTATAGAATAGAACGCAAATATAAGACTTGAACGAAAAAATATCAAACACATATTTTTATTTAGACAAAATTATAGGCGTCAGCGTCATGATAAGTAGTTACTCACCACATAGCAAACCCTCCTTCCTGGACAGTTCCCTGGCCATCAAGAAGGCTTCCTGGTCAGTGGCTACCTCCACGTGGTCTACTACTGACTTATCTAGGACAATTGGGGCCCAGGTTCCACCGATACCTTCCACCTAAAACAGGTATAGAGACACATATTGTAACTATTTAACATGAAAGTACACAATACATGTACAGCTATAGCCTTTAAAGTATTTACAATAATTTATTACTAGTCATGTTATCTTACCAAATACGAATGAGCTTTTCCATTCTTATAGAGCATGGTGGAACCGTCAGGCTCAGCCGCCACCAGGATGCAATTCGGATTCTTCTGCTTCAACTTCTTACCGACACCGGTCATGGTGCCTCCGGTGCCCGCCCCAAGCACCACCACGTCGACGTCCCCTAGAGCTGCAACGATCTCCGCACCGGTATGCTCGAAGTGAGTCATCGGGTTCACCTCATTGTCAAACTGGAATTCAAAGTATGGTGGTAAAACTTTTTTTTTGTCTTTTCTCCTCAATAGGAAGTGTTCCTGTGTAACAAATATTTAAACTCAAATCTCTCTATGCACTTGCTAGGTCTGATCCAGGAACAACTACCAGTAAACCATAACAATTTTTGGTCTATCTGGGAATTTAACCCGTAACTCAAAGTGCCTACTGGAAATCTATGGAGCCTATGTTCAGTAGTGGACATCCTGCGGCCGATATGATGATAATGACGTAGCACAGCACACGAATAGCTCAGTCACTGTGTCAACCGTGCTGTGTGTATGCTTCGAGAGAGAGGACGGTCCCCAATATGTAAAAAATAAGAGTAACTAGCGGCCCGTCCCGGCTTCGCACGGGTGGACATGATGATTTTCGTCCTCTAAAACCTGGCGCTGATGGTTACAAATACAACAAAAAAGAAGTAGCCGAATCGGTCCAGCCGTTTTCGAGTAATGAGCTTAGCAACACATTTTGCGATCCATTTTTTATATATTACAGATTATAGAGATAGATAGATTCCTACCTGATTCAACATCACCATTTTATCAGGGTTTTCGTCCTTCAGTTGACGAGCGACCGAGATTTCTAGATCTCCCGTTTTGACTTGGATCACTTCGGCCCCCAACAGACGCATGGTGTTTACCTTCTCCGATGAGTTCTTATCTTGCGTCACAATAATACATTTATTTCCTAGAAATTAAACATGATTATGATAAACTAGTTTTATATTATCTGTGATTGATTGGATATCAGATTCATACGAAGATTTATTATCGGCTTTCGTTTGTATGGACCTAATCTATTCAAATCTTAGTTCAAAACAAACGATATTACACCTTTATTTTGTCATCTTACCATGATAAATGACTCATGATAGTGATAATAATTATAGAACTTCCTTGTTCTCTCATAACTTCGTGGGAATCGTTATAAAATTGAATTTTGTATTTACCCATTAGGGCAGCATCGAAGGCAATCCCGATACCGGTGTTCCCTGAGGTAGCCTCCACAAACTCAGTTTGATCATTCACAAGCCCCCTATTTTTAGCATCCTGGATCATGGCTAAGGAAATTCTATCCTTTACGGAGCCACCAGGATTCATGAATTCACATTTGGCGTCTGAAAATTATAGCAATTGGTAAGTTAGTTAAATAAATACGTTTACCAATGATTGGTGGTGTTAAGACTGTTTGAATAAAACTTACAAACTTCACACTGCAGTCCATGGTCTTTCGACAACTTGTTCAGTTTAATAAGGGGAGTGTTACCCACTAACTCCAGAACGCTGTTGTACACCTTGCAGTCAGCTTTCCCACTGAAAGTGATGAGAACAAAATGTTACTAATGGTGGAATGCTAGCTAAGCTTTTGTTCTCTCTTTTCGGGTAAGATATCGGTAAAAGTAGCAAACGCAATGTTACTCTATAATCTACAAAAACTGGTTGTTAATCAAGTACAACGTAGTAGTAGCAACAGAGCTGGGTGTCGAGTCTGCTAACTATTTTTCAGAATGGCGCCACAATGGCGTTTCAATTTTCGAACCATTTTTTACTCAGCAGTAAAAAATGGTTCGAATAAGCACTACAATTGAAACGCCATTGTGGCGCCATTCTGAAAAATAATTAGCAGACTCGACACCCTGATTTAGGATTTTCCATCGTTGCAATGGCAAATTCAGTCTTCACTTTAAAATCCACAGGGTTACTGTAACTTGTAATTGTTTAATGCCATGTTTGTTGTCCTCAAGCTAATTCCTTGACAGAAAAGTATGAACTTACCTCGAACTATAGTCATTCTGTGGTTCCTTAGTATCGAAGCGCCTTCTTATGCTCACTAGGTTGCTGGTCTTCTTATACATCTTGGTGCAGTACAGTTATTTAACTTTATTGCAAAAGCTGACGCAAAGGCGTTTAGGACTGAGGGTAGTTTCAGACTGATATTCCTCAGACTCTTCACTGCTCTTATATATCACTTGTTAGGAAAAGGATTTTATGACGTATAGGGAAATCAAACGAATCGAGCAACCTCTGAATCATTTCATATTTGATTTTCCCCGTGTTGTTATTGTTTTGTACCTCAGTTTACAACTTTTCTCAATGTGTGGAAATCCTCGTCGTAATAGTATGTGTTTGGAAAAACAAATAAGAACCTCCTCCTGTTTGAAGTCGGTTAAAGACACATGAATTTGTCAATATCAGCGTAAATCCTTCATTTAAATTTCAACTACCTTGATTAAAACAATGTTTTTATTTAGAATAATATTTTATTATAATAAAATATGGTAACTTAGTAGTAGTTAAGACATCTTAAAATTACAAAACGGACAATATAAAATAAAAATACTTTAACATTTATTATTTACATCGCAGTTAAGAGCAAGTAGTAGGTAGCTAATTTTCCATTTCCCTCTTCAGAATCGGAATAAGCCTCTATGAAAAACATAGTTCACCAAAAGTCTTTCGAAGCAAACACAAACGATAATGAAGCCTAAGTTTTTTTGAAAACTAACAGTTTCACTACAAAATACCTAGTTAAACATCTCTTAAACACTTGTCTAAAAAAACTGTAATTACAAAATTTCATTGTTTCATTGTTGATATAAGGTCCGTTTTGCAGTAACATTTTTTAGACAAGTGTTTAACAGATGTTTAACTTTTTGTAGTAAAGCTGTTTAATGTTGCCAGTTTCTGAGATCACATGTTGTCAACGTGGGCACTAAAAGTTTGTTTTCATATCTCGGCACTTGTCGATTAGCAGTAACACAGTCACACTGGCAATTAGTGTCTGAACACTTGGATTCACTTTATCACAAAATTGTACTTTATCACTCGTTAACTACGGTAGTGTTGGTGGCATCTGCCTCTTCCTTGGCTGCGTAGTTGTCGTACAGCCAGTTCCAAAACTTAATTCTCTTGGCCTCGGGATCCGTCTGCACGGTGAAGTTCCCGTTAATGTCGAGGTAGCTGATGTGTTCTGTGTTATTCACTTGAGGCCAGGAGAAGTCCACTACTGACTCGTAGTCTACTGTAGGTGTTGGATTCCTGTAACAAATCGATGCAAAAGGGCATTAGATCAATCAAAAATCAGCAAAATCAAAACAATCATTTTAAGTAGACCAGTACATGTACTTTTAAATACTACATGAATACTACAGAATTATGGTGGTACAGTCCCAGTCATAATAACTGTGAAAGTTATTACAGAACCTTTGACCTCATTCATTTTGAGATGGTATTTAATGTGATAACTATGTAGCAAGTTAAAAATATGTGTAGTAAAATTTGATAACAAAGACAATTTTGAAACAAAATGATAGAATTATACGCAATGGTTATCGCAGATGCTAGACGTAATTTTGCAAACGAATATTATCTCATTTGATTCCAAGAGACCTTGTAGAAATCTCCTTTAAACGTCTTGGTTTTTTTTTCCTGAAATCATATCGGTATCACTGCACAGATTAAAACAATTCATCATTACTTTATATCGAATAAACTGATAATGTTAAATCTGAAGGATAACTAAGTATCTAATCGAGCAGCGTGTACCAGTAGGTATTCATACACGTAATAGTGCATATCAGGAGGTAGCTTGTTGCTTTGCGCTGAAATTATTAGTGAAGGCTGAACTGAAAGGCTACGTAATTATATTTTTTTCTTAAATAAAAACTCTGCGTCACACTAGGAATTTTTCCTGTGTCCTATTTCGAACTTTTTATCCAAACTAATCCAAACTAATATTATAAATGCGAAAGTAACTCTGTCTGTCTGTCTGTCTGTTACGCTTTCCCGCTTAAGCCTCTCAACCGATTTTGATGAAATTTGGCACAGACAATCTTTAGACCCTGAGAAAGAACATATAGGCTATCAAAACACCACGCGGGCGAAGCCGCGGGCGGAAGCTAGTACGTAATAAATTAGAACGGATAGGTTGTAGGTTATTAAATTGGGCAAATATAAGACATACTTTGGAAATAGGCAGGACGTGATCATTTATGTACAGACGCCAGTGGTCAACCTACCCGAATCTGTCAAATTTAACCAAACGAACATTAACCTTCTTCTATTGTGATTAGGTTAGATGGTGGTAGGTTAAGGTGCTGGAGTCTGTACCATCTTTGTAAAATTTTTATTGCTTACCCGGTTTTGGCAAAGTTCGTCCACATTTGGACCATGCGTCGTGAGACTGCCAGTTCAGGAGAATCATCATCCAATCTGTAGTTCAGTCTTGAGAAATAGAATAGGTAACCCATTTCATCGCCATGACAGGCGCCAGGGTGCGTGATGCCAAGCATGCGCTTGAACAGCCCCAGGGCTCCGTCGAATGCGAACCGGTACAAATATGTAGGGCTCGTTCGATTACTCTCCACTTGCTGGCGGACCGTCTCCAAAACTGGTCGCAGGAACATCACATCTGTGAATAGCTGGTGAGAAAACACATATAATAAGTAAACTAACTTAATAGTTACAATTACTAAAGGTAAAGCACTGTGTGCTTGTTATACTTTGTATGTCGTGCTACCCAATTTAATCGTATACGTAGTTAAATAAGTATGATAATGATACAAATATCGTAATACATACTTATTTATGTATTTTTTCCCACGTTTTTATACACTCACTTTTCTTTTTTAATTTTTTTTAGTGCAAGAAATATTCGACTGCAAGAAAGATGACACAGCAAGATGTTCAAACAAGGGAAAGATTAGACCTCGATGGTGCTGCAAGAAAATAGCTGATAAAGCGTTCTGGAGTAGTTTTCCAGAAAAAAAGCAGGTTCAATTCCTGCTCGCAGTAAATTTTTCTTTCCGCAAAAATGTTTACGATTCGCGACGAAGGGTGTTTAGGACTGTCTTATGAGGTAACAGAGACCCCGGAGCGTAAAGGGCAATTGAAGGACACCGTGGTTTCTTGTCAGTAGAAATCTGACAATCCTACCCGGCCCGCCCTAGGTGTGAGGACTCATTTGATGATATTACCACGTAAAAAAAAATAGTTTTTATTTAAGAAAGGATATGTAAGCAAAACCTGAAATAAATAAACAAATGTTCTATATTCTTACGTCAATAAGGCTGTCAATATTCCGGTTTTCAATGGGTCTCTGCTGGAAGTAGAACGCTCTGATGGCGTCTGCTATCTTATCCGTCAGGGTGTCGTTGTGTCCTTGGAGTGCAGGGGGCACCACGCGACGGAACTCATGCTGCAGTTCACTCAACAATTTCGGGTACCGTTGAAGACCTGCAGACATTGATAACTACATCAGTTATCATGAAAAATTATAAATGATATTTATTTAGCAAATTGGTTTTGGCAAACTCTTTTACACGTGAAGAAGACACTATTTTTACACTAGATGAGGCCGGTGTTTTGTACCTGACTGCGCTCTGTTAAGAAAAATCCAAAAAAAAAACTCAGAGGTCACAGTCTCTTTTTATGCCCAGACAATTTTGTATTAGTCAAGTTATATGAGAACTATGCAGGTGTCTGAAGTGGCCTTTTGAAGAAAAAAACACACAGATTTGAGTGAACCTGTCAGTCAGTGCAAGCATGTGTTAGTTACCATGTAGCTCAACTCATACAAGAAGCTCAACGTTACGTGGCAGTAGACTTTGAATACTTCATCATCATCATCATCACCACTACAGCCATAGGACGTCCAACCACGGCTGGACATAAGCCTGCCGTATGCCTGCCTGCTAGTATGGACCGGTTGGAAGCGGTTTGCTTCCAGGGCGATCCTGTGGTTTTATTCAGATCATCTGTCCATCTTGTAGGTAGACGTCTTCTTGAATACTAAATATTTTGATATGATAAAATAATTGACGACTTTTTACATTTTTTGAGTAAAATAGCCTATTACCTGAAAGATGATGCAATAATTACAATTTATTCGGCGTAATGACCTACATTTATGTTATGTACCTACGCGCTGATGAAATGAAATCAGAAATGCAGAAACAGATGGCGGAGCTAAACGATTCACTTACAAAAAACTTAATGGATAGGATGGATGAAAAACTTAACCCTATTATTGAAGAGAACGAACAATTAAAACAAAAAGTTAACGATCTAGAGAAAGAGGTAGAATCTTTGAAAAGAGAAAAGAAAGGTAACAACATTATTATTTTCGGGCTAGAAGAGGGAGAAAACTCGACGTCGGAGCTATTCGAAACTTTCAAGGTGATCCTGAAGGAAGATCTAAACATAAATATGGAGCAATTTGAAATAAACAATTTATACAGACTGGGAAAAAATAAAGTTCAGAATAAACCAAGACCGGTGCTTTGCTCTCTTATAAATGCATGGAAGAAAGATGTAATAATGAAGAACAAGAAAAATCTAAAGAACATTTATATATCAGAGGATTACTCAAAGGAAGTCTTGGAGATAAGGAAAGCACTGCTACCACGGTTAAAAGAAGAGAGAGAGAAAGGAAATATAGCTTTTCTGAATTACGACAAACTAGTAGTCAAAGAACCCAACGCAGAAAAAAGGAAAAGGGAGTCAACTACCTCACCGTCACCACCCAAAACTCAACCTAAAAAACAACTTACCCTAAACTTTGCTAAAAGTAACAGGATGGATGCCTTCGATGCAACAAGACCCAGATCAAACTCTCTGACAAACAAACCTATACCCAATAAACAATAGCAATTAAACGAGAAACGGAAAACCCAAACAAACCATGAAAACAAACAAACAGAAAAAACACACCTTCCCCCAAGCCGACTGGTCCTCGTGGGGGACAAAGACCATAACCCTCCAACAACACAGAGAAACAACTACAAAGAAACAAACATTTATGTCGCAGCCCTTAACGTGCGCACACTGAAAAATGAAGAGAACCTTATAGAATTAAATAATGCGTTAAAAGAAATTAAATGGGATATCCTCGGCCTCAGTGAGGTAAGACGAATGGGAGAAAGAATTATCTCGGAACCAGACTTCTTAATGTATTATATAGGAACGACGCCAGGCCTTCATGGCGTTGGTTTCATCGTCAAAAAATATCTAGAAAAATCTATTGAAGGATTTATCGGAATTTCGGAACGCATAGCAATGATGAACCTGAAACTACCGGGGCATAAAGATCCTTGGTCTATTTTACAAATATATTCACCAACAGAACAATCGGACTTAGAAACCATAGATAAATTCTACCTCGATCTAAATAACACTATCCAAGAACAGGCCCACAAGAACTTAATCATCATGGGTGACTTCAACGGTCAAATTGGAACTAGGCGCCCGGGAGAAGAAACAACACTAGGACCATTCATTTACAGAAATAAAACTAGAAGCAGAAATGGAGAAAAACTTATAAACTTCACACTAGAAAATAACCTAACCATTTTAAACTCAGTATACAAGAAAAACAAAAAGAAGATGTGGACATGGATTTCACCAGATGGGAAAACAAAGAACCAAATTGATTACATAATTACCAACAGAAACAACTGCTTTACAAATTTTGACGTAATCAACAAGCTCAACTTCAATACCAACCACAGACTAATTAGGGCTGAAATAAAATCAGTCCAACCAAAAAACCCTAGACCGAGACAGGAACTACCAACTAGTAAACTCAGCAAGCAACAAAACGAGCAACTAGTACTCACCCTAAAAGACAAATTTACAGACCTAGAAGAGTACGCAAAGATCGCAGGAACTCAGGAAAAATACAACTGGATAGAGACTACTATTAAAGTTCAACTTCAACACATTAGTAAGATAAAACCCGATTCGAGGAACGTGTTAACAACTAATACTGTAAAATTGCTAGAACAAAGAAACCAGTTAATCAACACAAAAGATATAAACGACAGAAGAAAGCACATAGCGAAAATCAGTAAAGACATCAATGAAAGCATAAGAAAAGACAACAAAAGAAAAAGAATGGAAATTATCGAAAAACATGTAATCAAAACAGGAGGTGTTAAAAAAGCTAACAAGGAACTAACAAACTCAAAAGACTGGATAGCAAAAATTAAAAATGACAGCGGAGAGTACAGCCACCACAGAAAAAACATCTTAGAAATTGCTACATCTTATTACAGAAAGATATACGAACACAACACCGTTCAAGACGAAGATGACCTAAAGGAAACCTCAAACGTTCCTAACATCCTTATGAGTGAAGTAATAAATGCCATAGATAGCCAAAAGAGAGACAAGGCACCAGGACCAGATGGTTTAAACAATGAAATCTTAAAAGAAAGTAAAGAAATTATAGCACCAATCCTTACCGACATATTCAACGAGATATTAATCACCGAAATTATCCCACAGCAATGGACAGAATCAAACATTATTCTTCTATATAAAAAAGGAGACAAATATGAAATTGGGAACTATCGCCCTATCAGCCTAATGTCTAATTTATATAAAGTATTTGCTAAGATCTTACTAAATCGGATTGAGAAAACATTAGACGAACACCAACCCATTGAGCAGGCGGGTTTCCGTAAAGACTACTCAGTGCTCGACCACATTCACGTAGTACGCCAAGTTATGGAGAAGTATAAAGAATACCAATTGACTTACTACATAGGATTCATAGACTACAGCAAGGCGTTCGATTCTTTATTTCACGCAAAGATATGGGAGTCATTAAAAGAACAAGGAATTGACCACAAGTATATCCGCTTAATTAAAAACGTTTACAACAAGAGTACAGCGAGAATACAACTGGAAAAGAAAGGCGAATGTTTCAAAATTGGCAAAGGCGTACGACAAGGAGATCCTCTGTCACCAAAATTATTCTCGGCGGTGCTTGAGTCAATATTCAGAGGTCTACATTGGGAAAATCTCGGTATCAACGTGGATGGTCGTGCACTAACTCATCTGAGATTTGCGGATGACATTGTGCTATTTGCAAAAACTCCCGAAGATTTAACAAAAATGATAAACGATTTGGGAATGGAGAGCAAGAAGGTGGGGCTACAACTGAATCCAGAAAAAACTAGGGTGATGACCAACGGTAAGAGAACAGCTATAAACTTAGGGAGTAATCAAATCGAGTATGCGGAAGAATATGTTTATCTGGGACAACTAATAACGAATGATAACCCCATGCGCAAAGAAGTTGAAAGAAGAATAACCAATGGCTGGAAAAGGTACTGGGCTTTAAAAGAAATCATGAAGGATAAAAATCTGCATATTAATACAAAAAGCAAACTTTTTAACACCTGCATATTACCAGTTCTCATGTACGGCAGTCAAACATGGACCTTGTCACAAAACCTGACTAACAAACTTGCAACATGCCAGCACGCAATGGAAAGAAGCATGATGAATGTGAAAAAATCGGACCGACTGAGAAACTTGGTAATAAGAAGCAAAACAAAGGTTACAGACATAACATACAAAATTAGAAGACTGAAGTGGCGATGGGCGGGGCACATGATAAGAGGAAGAGATAAATGGAACAAAAATGTGACGCAATGGTATCCAAGAGAAGGAAAACGGAAAAGAGGGAGACCACAAAAAAAGTGGGATGATGACATCAGGCAAGTGGCAGGCGTCACATGGAACAGAGTGGCTCAAGAAAGATGTGAGTGGAAAAGGTTGGAGGAGGCCTTTGCCGACTGGCAAACAGATCTTCAAAAAATAAGAAAATCTCAAATAAAAGACTAGATTAAGGATAACAATAGTATTAAGCTTTGCATGTATTTCTCTTTTATGTAATAATTTTGATCTGAATAAAAGGCTAATAATAAAAAACCTACGCGCTACGGTGATAAGGAGTAATTATAAGTAAATATTTAACCAAAAGTAAAAGTAGTGTGCTACTTAGGTACAGAATTAAAATTGGTAGCATCTAAGGACTATCCGCAAAAAGACGGCGCCCCTTAGAGGACCAAAGCCGGGGTCGCGGGACTAACGGGTATATCCATGACTCCGGTACATAAAAGGTTACTGAAAGACACCGTGGATTTTAGTCAGTACAAGTCTGACAGTCCCTCCTAAGCTGCCCTGTCCTGGGTGGATGAATTAATCACGTAAAATAAAGAAGGTAGACTCAAACAGCACGAATAGCGAAGTGCCTGAGTACACGATTCCCGCATGGAACAAATATATTTGTATGACCTACAAGTACCTAGTTGTTTCTATGTTTGAAACGCACCCACGATACAGCAGAATTTCCTAGTGACGGGCAAAACTTACAAAAAAAAACGGATTGAAACTAATAACACAATATTGGAAAACTTGCTAATTAACGTGTCTAATAAGTCGGATAGGTATTATCGATATTTTTTCTGTGTCTAATTTGATATTGGCACGGCTTTAGTATTTTAATTTACATCTTTGGTATCGCGAGGCAGTCGGAGTTCCTACATCAGTGAGTTGAGTTAACACATTGGTGTCCGGCGTGGCCCGCGGTGGGCGCCAATATGTTAAAAACTATTGAAAGAAAATTACTTGCTAAACTGTGTCTATTTTTTAGTATTTGCCAGAGTTAATACTGAGCATGAGATTCTGGGCTTTTGTACAGCTCTGCCCAAACTTTAGGGAAAATGATCGATTTAAATTGTTAAGTTTAATTCCTTGCTACGAGTATAATAAGTTAAATTAAAATTAAAGTTAAGTTGTCCGTGATTATCTCGCGTTTGGCTGAAGCGATTCTCATGCAGTTTTCAGAAAACTGTTGGTAACATTCTGGAGAAAGATTAAGTATACAACAATAATGCATTATCCGTGATGTTGTCTGCATGGATCCGTTACAGCTTGACTTGCATAGATGACGGATTTTCAAAGACCGATAATTATGAAGTTTTTGTTGAAAATCTCAACTAAAAAGGGTTTTTTAATTAGGTAATCGACTTCATGACACAATAAGTGTTAAATGAAATAAGAACTAAATAAATTCTTTTAGAAGTCGGTGTTAAAGGCAAATAGATAAAATATAGATCCATATCTGACAGTGAAATTAATTCAGATAAAAATTTTCAAAGTGATAGATAATAATTTAAAACAAGATTTTCCTTTTCGTAATTATAACGGTTTACAGGGATTTCCAATTTCAAATATGTAAGTTTCCTTGAATGAAACCCATGCGGTTGGTGTTGAAACTAACGTAAACACATTTTACTTCGTGATAACATTTACGGGAAAGGTGACGCAATATTGTGACGACATATTTTGATGAATTTTAATAATTAATTAATTGTTAATAATATTTATTATCTTTATAAGGTGTAAGGTGTAGGAGTAGGTATGTTACTTTGACATCATCATCAGCCTATAATTGTTCGCACTGTAGGACACAAGCAGCCTTACTCTCGACACTCGATCTCAATTGAAATTGGAAATTGGGATTGAGATCTTGTCATTTGGAACTCTTGAATGTTACACTAGCTCACGATTGGAACAGTATTGGGCGGATTTTTTTGGAACTAAATGAAATCGACTTTACTCGAACGAAAATAAATATCAGCACAATTTTTTTTATTGATTTAATGAGTAATTCAATATTTTTAAAGGAGATGGCCCTAGTTTTTAGGGCATTCTGCCTAGCAAATAAAAAATCATGTACAGTGACCAATTTTGGTTTATTTTAAACATAATATGCTGTAAAATTAAGGGGGATGCTCCAACCAGCCCGCGAAATTCAAATTTTTTTACGTTTTTTGCAATTTGCAGGCCAGTGACATGTTGTAACTTTATAAATATTTGTGTTGCGCAAATAACAAGTATAATTTTAAATATAAAAATATCAAAAAAACTCGCTCCATCAGCTCTCACATAGAAAAGGTGCATCATGTTAAAATCTCCGAAATCTAACTACGATGCACCTTTTCTATGTGAGAGCTGATGGAGCGAGTTTTTTGATATTTTTTATATTTAAAATTATACTTGTTATTTGCGCAACACAAATATTTATAAAGTTACAACATGTCACTGGCCTGCAAATTGCAAAAAACGTAAAAAAATTTGAATTTCGCGGGCTACATCGAAGCAATCACCTTAACTGTGAAAGTTACATAATCCAGTAACTTCAGATTTCTTAGTAATTAACAAAAAGCATTAATTGGTCATGAGCCTAGTCGGGTTCTTACCTCAATATTATCCAGATTATTTTGCGTGGATATAAAGAGACCCTTGTCACTGGATGGATATCCATTATATTCTACAGTTTAAACCAAGTATTACCAAGTATAGAGTGTGTGTATAGTATGTTTTATTTGTAGGTTTTCATAATAAGTTTTAAGTATATGCCTGAATTGTTAGTAATTACACAAGCATCGTTTGGAAAGGCATGTCTTACGAAGATACAACATGTTTTCTTAGCCGTCCCGTAGCTATACCGCAGTTAATACACCTCATTGTTGTATTATTGTTGACAGTGTCCAAAACGTAAGCACAATCAAATCCGTATGAAAAGCACTAGATAATCGTTGGGCAATGGAATCAGTCCGTGTAGAATAGCAATGGTCGGTATAGAGAAAAGATAATCGCGCAGTTTACAAACAAAAATAAGCCCCCGCACAAGCTGCGAACACAAATGAAAAAAATAGTATGAATGTCAAACAAAAAATATGACGAATGTCAAGCGATTGTCGAACCTGTCATGTCGTTTCGTTTCGTTGTTGCAGGAAAAAGTTATTATTTCAGTAATTTAAAATAAATGTTTCATAGCATTCGAATAACTTACAAAAGTGTTTTTAATATAATTGCAAAAGTGAATAATCATTTTAAGTCAGAATAATGTTAAATATTAGTCTGACAATGCATTCATATTATAGCTTAACAGGGAATGGAACGTTTATCCGAAATAGCGTGCTGCCCCGATACGCCGGAAACGTAAAACAACTATTTATGTCGAAATATTTTTTCGGAAGTTGTACGGAAACGTAAATCATTTAGTTATTTATATTTTTACTTTTTATGTATTTATAACTAAACATGTAAAATGTACATGTCACTGAGTAACTAGGCAGAAACTGGCCATGTCATTTGGTAATTAACGTTTTCATTTGTATGGTAGTCAAACATGCAGTCGATTCAAATCTCAATCTCGACTTCGTTCAAGAGTGCAAATTTTCTGAATATTGGAATTGAAACTGAATCGAATTGGAATACGATCGAGATTGGGATTGATTTCAAGAGTAAGGCCCAAGGCCTCCTCTCTGTGAGATAGTGGCCCACAATCCACCACGCGGGCCTAGTGCGGGTTGGTAGATGTCACAAGTCTTCGACTTTTTTTTATTTATTTGATTCTGATCTTTAGTATTTTTTGTTATAAAGACAACAGAAATACATAATTAATTGTGTATAACTGTCTGACAAAAGATAGTTGATGAGCATCCTGGTGAAGTTTAGGATCCCCTTTTACCCTTTGAGTATAAAAAACTAAAATAACACTTGAAATTACGAGGTTTGTGAAACCGGCATTAAAAAATGCGTGTCACAGAAGCAGAAATGTTTACTTGTCTAAACTCGTAAGTAGTTATTGTCAATCGTGTGGGAAAGTGGCACGAAATGGATATTATGGTCGCATGTGTTATTTTCTCATTTATTATGTAAATACGAGTAACGACTCGGTCTAACAGCGGTCAGCTTGTTGGCGGTTACTTTGAATACAGTTAGAACATTACATAACGTAGGTAACAGTTTACATCATCCAAATAACATAATATGTCTTTTCACTCAATTATGACCTACGTATACCAAAGCAATGTTAAATGGCTTCGGTCAATATTACCTGTGTGTTCTACTTTTTACTGCATGTTCTTAATTTATAGTTTCTTTTTTTTTCTGCCTGCTTTGTAGTTTATGTGTGTACGGCGTTTAAAATGTTCTGTATAGATAGACAAGAAAATCACATTTATTTATGTGCAGCTATAATCCATACTGCATCTAATAAATTATGTTCAAAGGTGTTTTGAATTTAAACTAACGGTCATTTTAGAAAATAAGCTGATAGTAATAGCAGTTTTTTTTTGCACAGGTGGCAATAATTGTGAGTAAAGAACCAACTTCATGCTAGTCCTACTATATTATTACAAACTAACTACTAAAATGGTTGTTTACTACTCTTTCACGCAAAAACCTCTGATCGGATTTGGATGAAATATGGCACACAGATAGTTTATAACCTGGATTAACACATAGGACAGTTTTTATCCCGATTTTATGCTCCCGTGGGAGAATATTCGAGTTGTAGCGGTTGAAGGCGCTTGCAACAGCTAGTAGAAAAAAAGACTATAAAATAAGATAACGCAAATGAATCTGTCCTTAACAAAAATATTTGAAGGAAAGTCAATGATGATGAAATTGATGAGTCGTGAATTTTCTGGAAAAGCTTCTGTCGCAAGCAACCATTTATTGTGACACCGAAATGTCGCTAATGTGCAAGATTGTGAATCACAGTGAAATTAGGTTCGTAGAAAACTCGAGTCGGGTCAGACAGGTAAACCGTTCAAAGACGATGTGACATAATAGGTACATACACATACTTCGCTTGAGCAAAGAGTTTGAAATATTTAACTCACTAAACACTGCAATGACACATTTATGAGGATATTAAGATTGTATCTGAGTATAATACGTCAAAAATGATTCGGTGGTTTCCACTAGCGGTAAAGTCTTGAGAAGATATATACAGTAAATGAATCATGCCACTTTCGTCTTTTGGATATTTATTATGGCTTGACGCAAATCTGACAGTCCCTCCTGCCCTGCCCTGGGAGGACTCATTGGATGATTTTACCACACTAAAAAATAAACTTTTATTGGCGTCAGCGTAATAGGGGAAGAAGCAATAAGTTCAAAAGCCGTGAATTTCAAAATAAATATTCGATATATTGAAAGTATGCAGGCAGTATTTCGCCAAGGCGAAAGTTTAAAGTATTTGTGAAGGGCCAGAGTGCGATAAGTTCCGTTCACCCGGATTGCAACATGTCTCCAAGGATTTATAGAGTCACCTTCATAGATATTAACAGTAAATTGCCTTCCGTTACCAACGTGAATGTCCCGTACCTATAAAATTGAGCAACATATAATAATATATGTACATACATTGGCGTCAGCTACTGCACTTAAGAATTTCCAAATGGATTGGACACCAATAACTTAGTGAGTCCATCCATACATAAAGATGTTTTGTACCTAATATTAATGACTATATTTTGTACTAGCTGTTGTCCAAAGTAGGCCCTATTGTAGTCAACTATCAACCCCAAAAGGAACTCCTTAGGGGTCGAATTTTGCAAAATCCTGTCATTAGTAGGTAAGCGCACCTACATTCTAAAAAGAACCCCCAGGCAAGATTTGAAACTCCTAGCACTTGTAGTTTCAAAGATTTCGTGATGAGTGAGTGACCTTTCGCATTTTTGTATTAGAAAAAGATAGATAAAGTACAAGCAATGTTCTATCTTTAAAGTTAATGTTGATATTATCGTAAACCGTTACCTAGTTCTTACTTAAAGTTAGTTCGGAACATGGTTCATTATTTATTTATGAATGTACGATTGTTGCCGAGGCAATCATCCGTGTCGCTTTTATGTTCTACTTTGTGGATATTTTTAGGTACCTAACGCCTACCTATCTATCTATTCACCTACTTATTGTACTGCTAGAATGTGCTCTAAAATGAGCTTTTAGCACATTTGGCCTTTAAAGCTCTTACTACCGGGACAGAGGAAGAGAACAGAGTTTTCTCTCTATGAGAGTTTTTGGGACTGGACACCACGCAGGCGGCCCGTTATAAGTATCACAAAATATAAATATCGCGCATGTAATCCCCGAATGTGTTAGGACCTTAAAGTACATTTCGCATGTTATTTTTAATGTAAGTCCCATTTATTTTTGGGACGACTCGATTGCAATCAACCGGGTACAAATCTAGACTCCGTCATTGCTACTAAGATAATTCATAGTGCAAACTCACAATTGGGAATTGAATCTATGACATAATGTCATGCAGTCGCCCTTACGACCACCCTACAGCATCTACACCAGCGAGGCAGTCACATACGTCTTCGAAATTATGTTTCTAAGCTTCACAATACGATGGTTTTCTTTTTTTCTCACAATTAGGTACATGGCAAAGTTAAACATTTCTCAGAGATTTACGGTACAGATACTTTATTGATGTACTCACGTCGAAACAGTATGATGCCTTCCTGTGCGTTGTAGCCAGTGAGGAAAGGCACGTCAGCGCCGGGCAGGGTTTCCGCAGGGGGGCGGGTGAGGAAGGCATCAGGCGCTTCGGGCTCCAGTGTGGGCAGGAAGGGGAGCGCCACCGTGCTCTGCAGGTCGCCAGGCTTGCCGGGCGCGCTCGACAGCCGCGCACCTGCTTTCACCAGCAACTCACTCGGCGTCGCACGGAGGTAACCTATCATCAGACAAGACACAGTTACACTTTGATATTTCCAGCTTACTCATGGCGCGATGCGATATCGAATTGTATCGATTGACGATATCGGTCAGATATCGCACAAGCGTCCGGCCGAAGAAAATGTATGGACAATCGGGACAATCGCTAGTGTTTGCTAATGGAGTCGCACCTATTGAGGATATCGCTCACAGGTCTGCTCGATATCGAATTGCATGTACGTCCTAATGACAATGCATAATAATATGATTCTGTGTTCGAAATTCGATTGCGCAACTATTCGTCTCTGGCGATATTTTTTGTCTTTGGTTTGAGCGCTAGTAGTAAGGTGGATTTTTGAAGTGCAGGTCGAATTTCATCGCATCACTCCATTAGTAAACACGTGCGAAAACCCAAATCGGCAATCGACTCGATATCGCACGAATCGCGTCGCGTCGCATCGCGCCATGAGTAAAGTCCCTTAGTGGTTTACAGCGAAAAACTGACAAGACTGTAGATAGCTGCCGATGGCCTACAGGTGAGTTCAGCTGTGCAAACGAGAAAGCGCTAGATGACTTGTATAGCTCTGTCGCTTTCCCTCAGCGGAACTACTAACGCTAGGCCACCAGGTATTTGTTCCGGGTTTTGCTGTTTGTATAGTTTTATAGTGTTCGTAAAAGCAACAACGATACAGAAATTCTTTGTAATGAGCAACTTTTTTATAGAGAGCTTAAAAAATGCATCTAGCATACGGACCACATTCAATGTCAATCAGTGAACCCGTTACGCCAAGTTACATTTTTACGACGTATTGGCACGTCGACCTCATTGACATTCAATTATAAGATTACTGGTGCAATGGATTTTCGGCAAAACGGACGCTCGGTCTAATGTCTATTCGAAATTGCGGGACATCGATATTATGGAATTTCGACAAACCGGATGTTCGATCTGATGACTTTGATGAAGTGGCTATCGGGCAAATGACATTTAAAGCAGTAAATCAATATCAGGGGTACATGCTAAACAAATACTCAATGCATCGTCATCCAGGATCATCTAAGAGAATTTGTCGTGTGTCATACAACAGTAATACTTACCCAGTAGCTCATCAGTGTTGTTGGTGTCGATGCCGAGCTCCCTGCCCAGGTCGAAGGCCCGCGCACGCGGCTCCTGCGCCAGCGCCCAAGGGGCCACCGCCACCCCGCTCTGCGCAATGGCTGCGTGGAACAGACCCTGCCACATAACTAGTTGTTAAAGACCATTAGCCACCTGGATATGAACTCTAGTGGCCTAAATGGAAAGCAGTCAATAGGCATGTTGACAGCATTAATAAATTGCCTATGTATTTATCTAATTGACTTCTTTCTTTGGTCAAAGAATAGCATGGCCATCCAACGTGGCAATGCTGCCAGTCTTCTGGGCACGTTCCCGGATGACAGCGATGTGGAGGAGTTCTTAGACGCCTAAGTGTCTCTTCCCATTTTTAGGGTTCCGTAGTCAACAAGGAACCCTTATAGTTTCGCCATGTCCGTCCGTCCGTCCGTCCGTCTGTCCGCAGTTTAGCTCAGAGACGCCCAGTACTAGAAAGCTGTAATTTGGTGTAAATATACGGATTTGTTGTGCCGAAAAAGTGGTAAAATAAAATATCGTAAAATATTTTTTTTTAGGGTACCTCCTGTACACGTAAAGTGGGGATGTTTTTTTTATTTCTCGCGTACCCCTTAGTGTGGGGTATCATTAAATAGGTCTTTAAAAAATATTGATAGTTTCCATTAACAATTTTTTGATAAAAAGATTCGTTTGTGAAATATTAAGCTTTAAAGTGCTAATTTTTGCTCGACTCGAGTGTCTGGTAGAGGGGGACCAGCTAAACGGTTATGTTTGGGGGTGTGAACAAATTCACAATAGTAGTATATATAACGAAGTTTGAAGGAAAATTATCATGACTAAGTAGGCTTTACAAGTTTACGAGTAATAGTCGACCAACTTATAAAACGTACTTGGATAGCATATTTTCCTAAACAAAATGTATCGCAGAACATGTTCTTCAACTGCAAATGTAAGTTTGTAAACTTTATTTTTACAGCTATAATAGGTGGGTATGTTTTGGGGATAGGTAGGTTTTTATTGTCAACTATTTTTAACTAACTTCAAAAAAAGGAGGAGGTTCTCAATTCGTCGTAATCTTTTTTTTATGTACATTTCCCCGATTTCTCAAAGACGACTGGACCGATTTTGAAAATTCTTCTTTTTAAAATTAAATTCAGCGAATCAGTTTAATTAGTTCGCATAAGTATTTTGATGGGCAACTACGGAACCCTACACTGTGCGTGGCCCGACACGCACTTGGCCGGTTTTTTGTTTTTATTTTAGTAATATTTTAGTTTGAATTTTAATTTAGTATCTAATTAGTCAGTCAGTTTTGAAAAATAATGGATATGTGTTTTTTTTTTTTGTTAAATCAATGCATATTTACAAAGATACAACGCATCACATTCGCAAGGGGGGAGCAAGTAAAAACTGTACCTACTTGCTTTTGTGCCTTTTGGCAATTTTAAAAGTGTTCTTCGTGTATTTTGGTGTTTTTGGTTATTTGGGTAAAAAAATATATTTGACACGAGTTATATAGCTATAAGAAGGACATTAGACAATGCCCTTCATTGTAATTAGATAAGAAGTACCCATTTATAATAGCTTCCTGGAGTTTACAGCTATAAGAAGGACAGTAAACAAGAGCCTTCAGTGCAATTAGATGATAAGCATTAATTTAGAATAGCTTCCTGTTATCTGCGATAACAGTAAGCATTTGATCATTGTTCTTGTATCTTATATATTGTATCTTAACCTAAATAAAGTTAGTCTTAACCTGAACTTCAGAGTGAGCACTCGTGCTCCTCTTGCTTTTTAAAAAGCCTTTCGCCCTCGCTCACAACCTAACTGGCGCAGTCGGTACGTCGCGTTCATCGGTTCCAGTGGTTAACTCCTTAATACCTTGTTCCGTGGCGTGCATCAAGAACCTACCGTGAGCAGCAGCAGGCAGCGGCGGCAGGCAACGAAATCCAGCAGAAGTCAGGAAGATTCACCCAACATCAACGGCCTCTCATCGGCTATGCTCGTGGGGTAAGCATAAAATTCTGATTATTCCCGAGATTCCTTTTCACTATCCCGGACATACTAACAGTGACGCAACTTTTGTGGTGTTTCTAGTGTCTAGGGACTATTAGTATTTTAAATACTTAAAAAACCTCGCCAGGTTCTTCTAACCATTGTTCACTTCTTCTTTTTTGATAAAAATGGCAAACGATAAGAGGTCACATGAGGAAAAACCTATTTTAGATGAAAAGCCGGTACCAACCGACTATTCAACGTTCTCAAGATTATTGCCCAGTTACGATGGGAACAAGAGGACGTTAGCATTCTACATCGAAGGTGTCGAGAATGCTCTTGAGCTAATCACGAATAGGGATGACGAATGCATTGCATGTCTCATCAGAAACAAACTTACAGGAAAAGCTGTCGAAGCTTTATCCGAGAACCCCGGCACTAAAACATGGCCTGAAATAAAAGGAGTTCTCCAAAAGAAATTTGGCGAATTTCGCACTGAAATCCAACTAGTACAAGAGTTAATGAACATCACTAGAGATAACAGCTCTATCGATGCGTTCGGTGATAAAATTAGACTCTTAATGAGCACACTAATATCTACTGAACCAAGTAAAAGGGTTTACTATGAGCAGATGGCACTAGAAACTTTTCTAGATAAACTCAACCCAATAACCGCGATACTAATAAAACTAAAATGCGTGGAAAATTTGGATCAAGCCATAACGGTGGCTAAACAAGAGGAGGTAAAACTTAGAACTAGGCGTGCACAACAAACCAAATCAAGCACATATAAAACCTCCACAAACAATAAACCAACAAAAGCAGGTACTTTCCAAAAGAAAGATAGCTTTAATAAAAACAAAAGCTCGCAAAATAATGCGGAATCGGTAAAGAAACTACACTGTCAAAGCGAAACAAATGATGACGAAGACAATCAGTCATCATCAGAGCAGGACACCGAGGAAAACATTTCCGAGGAAGTCCAAGACGAAAATTTTCTCCTAGACTTGGAAAATCAACTCAAAATATAGTTTTCATGAATAACATCCAAAATTATAACCGACTTCCATATATATTCATAGAAGAGTTAGGCGGCAGATTTCTTTTAGATACAGGAGCTTCACAATCATTAATACATCCGCAAATCCTTAAGGAAAAGAAAAACCTCAACATTAAAATAAAAAACGAGACACATTTCATTAAAACAGCCCACGCAACATCAAAACATAAACAAGTAGCGTACATAAAACTTCCGGAAAAATTATTTAATGATGATATCACACACAAATTTTTAATTTTTAACTTCGATTCGGACTTTGTAGGACTATTAGGATTAGATTTACTAGTTCCACTAAACTGCAAGATAGACATAAAAAATATGGTACTTCGGACAGAGAAAGCCAATATACCAATAAGGGACGACATAAAATCTTATACCAAAATAGGACCCAGATGTGAACAAGTAATTAATCTACTATGTAACTATCAAGAAGGAGAATATTTTTCCGACAAAAAAACAACAAAAAATGGATTAATATTCCCACCAGCATTAATATCAGTAAAAGAAGGAAACACATTAATGACAGTGATAAACACATCAAATAAAGAAATAAACTTTAAAAACAGTAGCCCCCTACATTTCCAACCTTTAAAAATAAAAAATAAGGTGCAAAATAAAGACACCGTGAACAAAATCACGGAAATGGAAATCAAAAAAGACAAAATACTAAAACAAAACCTAGATAGATTGAGAACAAGTCACATGAACCCGGAGGAAGACCGTGAAATTAGAAAACTCTGTTACAAGTACCGCGACATTTTCCATTGTGAAGAAATACCGCTAACCTTCACTCATGAAATAAAACATCAGCTAAGACTCACGGACAACAAACCCATCTACGTGCGTAATTATAGACAGGCACCAAAACAAAAAGAGGAAATAAAAAGACAAATTAATCAGCTCCTAGAAAATAAAATCATACAGGAAAGCAACTCTCCCTGGTCTTGCCCAGTACATATAGTACCAAAGAAAGTCGATGCTTCAGGAGAACAAAAGTATAGGTTAGTGATTGATTACAGGAAACTAAATGACAAAACAATAGAAGATAAATATCCATTACCCAACATAGATGACATATTAGATAAACTAGGTCGAGCACAGTATTTCACTACATTAGATTTAGCCTCTGGCTACCATCAAGTAGAGATGCACCCAGCAGATGTCGAAAAAACAGCATTCACTATCGATCGTGGACATTATGAGTTTCTCAGAATGCCATTCGGTTTAAAGAACGCACCAAGTACTTTTCAGAGATTGATGGATTCGGTATTGCGAGGACTAGATAACGTATTAACGTATTTAGACGACGTAATTATATATTCCACATCCCTACAGGAACACCTCGACAAATGCAAACAAGTTTTCGACAGGTTTAGAGCACATAATCTCAAAATACAATTAAACAAATCAGAATTTTTACAAAAACAAGTTAAATTCCTAGGACACACACTAACAGATAAGGGCCTTCAACCAAACGAGGACAAAATCGCAGCGGTTAAAAACTTTCCAATACCTAAAACACAGAAGGAAATCAAATCATTCCTCGGACTAGTAGGCTACTATAGAAAGTTCATCCAAGATTTTGCAAAGCTAACTAAACCATTAACAAAGTGTCTAAAAAAAGGTAACAAGGTTGAATTAACAAAAGAATACACACAAGCGTTTGAGAAATGCAAACAAGTACTCATTAACGCACCAATACTACAATATCCAGATTTCGAAAAACCTTTTATTCTCACTACAGACGCATCAGACGTAGCAATAGGCGCAGTATTATCTCAAGGACAATTAGGGTCAGACAAACCGGTAGCGTACGCATCACGCACACTATCAGAAACAGAAACACGATACTCTACAATAGAGAAAGAGTTGTTAAGCATCGTTTGGGCTATCAAATATTTCCGCCCTTACCTATATGGAAAGAAATTCACTATTTACACTGACCATCGTCCATTAACATGGATCATGTCCATTAAAGATCCAAACTCCAAACTTACACGTTGGCGTTTAAGATTAGCAGAATACAATTATGATGTTCAGTATAAAAAAGGTAAAGCCAATACAAACGCGGATGCATTATCAAGAATTCAAACGGTGCATCATAACAAAGTAAACGAAAATTCTCACACAGACGAACCCCAACCTAGCACCTCACACGATGATTTGGACATAGCCAACATAGATATTAGAACTTTATTAGATATGCCTATAACCCCGGACACAGAAAACCAACCGCAGGAAAACCAAACACAAACGGCAGTAACACCTCAAACTACAGCGATTGACGAAATACCAGAAATAGACGACGCAATTGACAGGCAACTAAAACAATTACACATACGAAAAACACCAGGAGACACATACAGAGTAGACGATAGATCAAAAGGGAAAACTATTATCAAAGACGTCTGGATTCCAATCAATAACACAAAAGACCAGATAATATTATTCTTAAAAGAGCATACAATCCCAGATAGAATCTTTCATTGTTTCTTTCATCACGAAGAATACTACCCACTATTCTGCGAAGTATATAAATCAGTATTTAGCAATCGTGGACCAAAATTAATCAGATGCAAAAGTAGAGTCACACTAATAGAAAATATTTCCGAACAAATCGACTTAATAAGGAAATACCATGAAGGAAAAACTATACATAGAGGTATTCAGGAAACATATAAACATTTACACAGAAACTATCACTGGCCAAACATGTTACCCTCAATACAAAAATTCATAAATAAATGCGATAACTGTCTCAAAAGTAAATACGAACGTAACCCGCTAAAACTACCACTATCGCTAACAGATACACCACACAGACCAATGGAACACATGTTCATGGATCTGTACAGCAGCGGAGGCACAACTTTCCTCACTGTAATAGACAACTTTACAAAATACGCACAGGCAATACCACTCACAGCTTCAACTAGTATTCACATCGCAGAAGCTCTACTCGGATTATTTTCAGTAATAGGGGTACCCAAGAAAATCACAACGGACTCTGACTCAAAGTTTGACAATGAAGTTATCACGGAAATATGTGCTATGCATAACATACACATACACTTTACAACACCCTATAACCCTAACTCAAATTCACCAATAGAAAGACTACACTCTACACTAGCGGAAATAATAAGAATACAGAGAATAACTGATAAGGATGAACCAACGAACCTTATGAAATACGCCATGATAGCATACAATAACACCATTCATTCATCAACAGGCTTTACACCCTTCGAACTACTGTACGGACACACCGACAGTAGAAACCCGTTAGAATTACATTGTCCTAAAGAATTTTATCAAGAATACGTTATTAAACACAAACAAATCATGGAAAATACACAGAAATTAATAAATAACAAATTGACAAGCGAAAAACAGCAAATAATAGAAAAAGCGAATAAAGACAAAGAAACAGCGCAATTTAAAGTAGGCGACATAGTATACAAGCAAGTAGCAAAAACGGCAAGAAGTAACAAACTAGATCCAAAATACCTAGGCCCATATACAATAGTACGTATTCATCCTGAACAAATAGCGGAAATTGTAGGAAAACACGTGAACGCCAAAACAATAAGAGTTCACTTTCGTCTACTAAGGCGCCCTGAACATGTTTCAGGAACGCCATCGCCTGCATCGCAGTGCTACGGCTCGCCGCAGCAACAGCAATCATACAGCCAATAGACAGCCACAATGGAATATTGGTGCTAACAGAAGCCAAGGCCCAATACCAACTAGACACGTACCACTTAGCAGTAATCTACAACACTACAAAGCTAAGAGAAATCTATCTAGATATTTGCAGTAATTACTACACAATAAAATTAAAACAAAACGCCTCAGCAGATAATGACGCATTAACTAAACGAATAGATTATCGCATCGACATAGTAGAAAGTAAGTTAATTTACTTAGGCTTAGAAACAGTAGGCTATAGACTAGGTCATAGATATAAACGCGGCCTTATAAATGGCCTAGGCGCTATAATAAAATCCATCACAGGAAACCTAGACCAAGACGATGCAACTAAATTCGATAACGAAATCAAAGCAATACAAACATCACTTAACAACAATAAATTAAATCAAAGAAAAACAATAAGTATAATGCAAGAATTCATGAAAGGTTATGAAAACAACTTGAAAACCATACAAAATAATCAAATAAAAATATACAGAGCAATAGACAGATACTCAACTCAAGAAAATAATATGGTGTTAAGAAACATCTTCAACGATATAGAGAGCTCACTTCAACAACTATATGATAGATTAGAGACTTTAGAAAATGCACTAACATTTGCACAACTTGAAAAGATGCACCCGAGCATTATCGACCCTACCTATCTAATAGAAGAATTGAATAATATCCAAAATGAAATCAGTGGAAACTTACCGTTTGACCCAAACCTAAATAACATACAACTATGGGAAAAAAGCATTGTAGTAAAAGCATATAGCACTAACGAAAGTATTAACTTCATACTGGAAATACCATTAGTTGCAGAACAACCTTATAATCTCCTACACCTATACTCCATTCCTAACGATAATAGCACAATCCTAGTTCCCAAAAATCCATTCCTAGTCTTGGGTAATAATGAGTTCGCCTATCCTCACGAGCCATGCACCAAGATAATAGAAGACGAGGTCATCTGCAAACACCTAGAGTGGAACGCACTACTGCACTCCAATGACTGTATAGCTCAGCTGATTCAACATCAAGAACCGCACAACTGCACCTATGCAACAGCAGCCTTCGAAAACAACATCATCCAACAAATCAAGGATAATAGCTGGATAGTAATAATGAAACAAGAAGAAGTCATAAAAACCACATGTGGTAACGACGTTCAATACCAAAGAAACAAAGGCGTTTTCTTGATAACTACAGATAACAACTGCAAGGTCCTAGTAATGGATAGAACTTTAGCAACGCACCAAAAATACATCAACATAAGAGAAACTATCCCACTACCTCGAGCACATCAAACACCGAAAGTATTACCAATCAAAATCAAATTGGAAAATATTGAACTAGATAACCTAAAGAAAGCGATCCAGCAGTCAGAAGAGGTCGAGTCTACGATAGAACAACCGGCAGCCATCTCTAGCACACCTAGCTGGTCGTCGATCACCTTATACATCATGGTACTATTTACAGGAATATTAGTAGCAATCTACAAGCTATGGTGGATACCTAGGTCGGCGCACACTTCAGTCCAGCAAGAACCGGAAGCTGAAGGTATCCAGCTCCAGTCGCAACCTTCGGCGCGCCTTCATCTTAAGGGGGGAGGAGTTATATAGCTATAAGAAGGACATTAGACAATGCCCTTCATTGTAATTAGATAAGAAGTACCCATTTATAATAGCTTCCTGGAGTTTACAGCTATAAGAAGGACAGTAAACAAGAGCCTTCAGTGCAATTAGATGATAAGCATTAATTTAGAATAGCTTCCTGTTATCTGCGATAACAGTAAGCATTTGATCATTGTTCTTGTATCTTATATATTGTATCTTAACCTAAATAAAGTTAGTCTTAACCTGAACTTCAGAGTGAGCACTCGTGCTCCTCTTGCTTTTTAAAAAGCCTTTCGCCCTCGCTCACAACCTAACTCACGTCAAATATGATTTAATCTTACAGACAGTCTTAATTAGATTTTTTCAGTCAAAAATCTACCTGGATTGCAGATCCCAAACATAATTTAATTATAATCGTTATTCAATCGTAATAAATATTCCCGTGTTTTTAGTTACTTAGATTTGAAAAGAAGTTCGCAACTTGCATCATAACTTGTTGATAATAATTATTATGTTATGCATAATATTTATATCCTTATACGACATCCATAGTAAATATATGCACCGGGGATAACTACTCTGAATAATGTTATAACAGGAAATAATAAAGGGCTTTTATTTAAATCATGACAACAAATGTGTCATACCTTTTTTTTACGTGGTAACGTCCTAAAATGAGTCCTCCCACTCAGGGCAGGGCAGGAGGGACGACTGTCAAACTTGTACTGACAAATCCACGGTGTCCTTCAATAGCCCTTTACGGGGTCACGATAGCTCGTTAGTCCTGCGACCCGGGCAGGCTTTGGCCCTCTAAGCATGGCAGGCATGGTCCATGATCGAACAGCGAGTCGCCCATTACTCGCCGTCCGCATGCTCGCGCCTACGGTGGGTGGCCGGAGATCATCCTGCGACGTCTGTTGTCGTGTGCAAATGAGTCATAGTTGACATAAATTTTAAAATATTTTTATGACATTGCCTTCGCATATATAATTTATTTATGTGTGTCAGGGTTGCGGCCTGCCGCTTGCCGTCTGAAGCATCACCCGGACGTTTATGTAATCTGCGTTATCCGCTTTTACATTGGCGAGTGCCAATTACCAAAGTATTGTTCATTTACATAATATTTTCCGCTATTTAGTTTAATATACTGTTTTATAGTACCAATATCATAATTCGATGATATAATGCTTCTGGTACGAGATCCGGTTAAGAAATATATACACTCATCTTTCTTAACCGGATCTCGGAACCGGATTTGATAATGGGTACATACCATCATGCGCTAGAGATTCTAAAAGAGGAAATTTTATAAAAAAATAACCTTTTTTATAAAAAAATGTACAACATGTAACGTAATTAACGCACACCCTCAGACACCCCAATTAGAATATTATGTTATAATCATAATACATATATTGAATTTTTAATTTAACATGTAAATGCATTGTTATTAACAAAATTAGTTATTAGATGCAGTAAGGTTTATTTTGTATTGAATGACGGAATTTGTATTAATACAAATAAAATTGCACTTTTAAGTCTTATTGCCTTGATTTACGGTCTATCTTAGTTTGTTTTGACATTCGCAAGGGGGGAGCAAGTAAAAACTGTACTTGCTTTTGTGCCTTTTGGCAATTTTAAAAGTGTTCTTCGTGTATGTTTTTGGTTATTTGGGTTACACTTTTAAGTCTTGTTGCCTTGATTTACGGTATATCTTAGTTTGTTTTGACTGTACAGGGGTAATGTGACTATAATTTCCGTAGTTTTAATTATTTTTGATTAAAAATTACCTATATTAAAAATGATAGAAATCGATTCAGTAAACGATTCTGAACAAACTAATTTCAGGATGTGCGTTAATTATGTTACTTGTTGTATAGGTATATTTTCGATCAACTTCCTTCATCGATTACTGATGAAAATCGGGCATTATCTAGTTGATGGAGTATACCCCAAGAAAGAAAAAAAAATAGGCTTGACCATTTCTACCTCTGCAAGCTCTGCCCACAAACAGATGCTATAGAACAGCTAACCTTCGATTTTCATCAATAATCGATGTAACCCAAAACCATCAAGAATTTAAAGGCAGAAAGTGGTAACATTCCCAGGATTCTTAAGGTTTATAGTAAAAAACAATAGCTTTATTTCACGAACCTGGGAGGCGGGCGACAACATGTGCAGGTGCACGGAGGCCGCACCAGCTGACTCGCCGAAGATGGTGACCCGCCCGGGGTCACCGCCGAACGCCTCGATGTTGTCCCGCACCCACTTCAGCGCCATCACCTGATCCTTTTACACAAAACTCCATTAGGCCAATATCGCCTCGATTACCATAATGTTTGCCTAGTTATTGCAAGCACAACTGCTAAGTTTGAGGTTCAGGGTTCGACTTCCAGGTCGTGAATATTATTGGGTTTTTCACACGAAATTTTTCAGTAGCAGCTACGAAGTCTGGATATATGACAGTTTTAAAACAATATAAATCGCTCCCCTATTATACAGTGTGTCCGGGCACGGGTTAGCGATATTTGAAGGGGATATACAAGGCTCTTTTTCATCGACAAAAATGCTTTAAAAAAAATTCTTACTCCAAAACTTCGCGTATGGCAGCCATTTTAATTTTTTGATCTGTCGAACTGGGGTGTGTACAATAAAATTCAAATATCTTTAAATCCAAGAGACCTACATTCATACAAATGACTTTATTGCAAAGTTAAACGTTGAGGCTTATCAAAAACTTACGAAAGTTTTCTAAATAATATGTAAAAATAACCAAAAAACATGGGCAAACACGAAATTGTACACAAAAATTACTGAATAATTTCACATTTTTAACTCTAATTCGATAAGTACCCCTGAATTATGATAAGATTTTTGCAATAAATTAAAAGTGTTTGAGTCAGGCTATAAAATGATATCAAAATGATCACTCTACGTTAAGTATCTTAGGAGTTATTCTCACTTGAACATCACCCTTCCTTAGCGCATGTACCCCAATATTACAGGCGTCGCATTCTTTGGGCGAGCTAAATCGTTCCAACGAATATTTATCAGCTGGCATTATTGACCACCATAATCCATAAACTGAAATGGTACATTTTTTTATTATATGAAACCACTTCTTGGAATTATTGCTGCGGGGCGAGACGGAAGGGTGATGTTCAAGTGAGAATAACTCCTAAGATACTTAACGTAGAGTGATAATTTTGATATCATTTTATAGCCTGACTCAAACACTTTTAATTTAATGCAATAACCCTAGCAAAATTCAGGGGTACTTATCGAGCTAGAGTTAAAAATGAGAAATTATTCAGTAATTTTTTTGTACAATTTCGTGTTTGCCCATGTTTTTTGGCTATTTTTACATATTATTTAGAAAACTTTCGTAAGTTTTTGATAAGCCTCAACGTTTAACTTTGCAATAAAGTCATTTGCATGAATGTAGGTCTCTTGGATTTAAAGATATTTGAATTTTATTGTACACACCCCAGTTCGACAGATCAAAAAATTAAAATGGCTGCCATTCGCGAAGTTTTGGAGTAAGAATTTTTTTAAAAGCATTTTTGTCGATGAAAAAGAGCCTAGTATATCCCCTTCAAATATCGCTAACCCGTGCCCGGACACACTGTATAACTGGCGAAATATCTGGCTTAACCGACTTCTGGAAGTTACAAGCGTGTTATATTATGTGGCCAATATCGCACACACGTTTTAGTGCGGCACGGATCAAAGAGGCAATCGAGCGGAACCAGGGCTCAAAAGTCTTCGCAAAGAATTCGTCTATTGGGCAGAGCCAAATGACTAAGCTGAAGATTAACGACGGCAGCATCATTTCGACGAAACCGGAGATCCTAAGAGAGCTTGAGAGGTTTTACGGACAGTTATACACATCAACACGACAACCCAGTGTCGGTACAGCTCGAGACGCAAGAGCTAAACTGACTCGACACTACACTGAGGATATCCCGGACATCAGCCTGTACGAGATTAGAATGGCTCTTAAACAGCTCAAGAATAACAAGGCGCCGGGTGAGGACGGAATCACAACAGAACTTCTGAGAGCGGGTGGAAAACCGGTACTTCTAGTCCTCCAGAAGTTATTTAATTCCGTCATACTCGAAGGTTCTACGCCAGAAGCATGGCACAGGAGTGTGGTTGTTCTTTTCTTCAAAAAGGGTGACAACACCTTGTTGAAGAACTACAGGCCAATCTCACTTCTGAGCCATGTGTACAAGCTGTTCTCAAGAGTCATTACGAACCGTCTCGAACGCAGGTTTGATGACTTCCAGCCTCCCGAACAAGCCGGTTTCCGAAAAGGTTTTAGTACTATAGACCACATACACACGCTCCGCCAGATTATACAGAAGACAGAGGAGTATAATCGGCCATTGTGTTTAGCGTTTGTGGACTATGAAAAAGCCTTCGATTCAATCGAAACCTGGGCAGTATTGCAGTCCCTCCAACGATGTCATATCGACTATAGGTATATCGAAGTGTTGAAGTGTTTGTATAGGAACGCCACCATGTCCATCCGACTTCAGGAAGAGAGCACGAAACCAATCCAATTGCAGAAAGGCGTGAGACAGGGAGACGTTATTTCTCCGAAACTGTTCACGAACGCGTTGGAGGACGTTTTCAAGCTCTTGGAATGGAACGGACTCGGCATCAACATTAATGGCGAATACATCACTCACCTTCGTTTTGCCGATGATATAGTCATCATGGCAGAATCGTTGGAGCACCTCAATGCTATGCTCAGCGACCTCAGTATCGTTTCCCAACGGGTCGGCCTTAAAATGAACATGGACAAGACGAAAGTCATGTCGAATGTCCATGTGGCACCCGTACCGGTTGTTGTTGGGAACGATACTCTCGAAGTTGTAGACCATTATACTTACCTTGGACAGATTGTTCAGTTAGGTAGGTCCAACTTCGAGAAAGAGGTCGCCCGAAGAATCCAACTCGGATGGGCAGCGTTTGGGAAGCTACGTGATATCTTTTCATCGAGAATCCCACAGTGTCTCAAGACAAGGGTGTTTAACCAGTGTGTGTTGCCAGTGATGATTTATGGCTCTGAAACGTGGTCTCTGACTGCTGGCCTTTTAGAGAGACTGAGAGTCACTCAACGAGCAATGGAAAGAGCTATGCTCGGAGTTTCTTTGCGGGATAAAATCCGGAACATGGATATTCGGCGAAGAACCAGAGTCACCGACATAGCTCATAAAATTTGCAAGTTGAAGTGGCAATGGGCAGGCCACATCGCTCGTAGAACTGACAACCGATGGGGAAGAAAAGTTCTCGAGTGGCGACCACGGACCGGAAGGCGCAGCGTAGGCAGGCCTCCCACTAGGTGGACCGACGACATCGTGAGGGTCGCGGGCAACGGATGGATGCAAGTGGCGAATTGTCGTTCGGCGTGGCGGTCTAAGGGGGAGGCCTATGTTCAGCAGTGGACGTCTTCCGGCTGATGATGATGATGATGATGATCGCACACACGTGTAGTGTGAGTCGCCACGAGCGTGTGACCCGGTAGACCACCGACTACGTCACCGTACGTCGAAAGCCTAGCGCCTATGCAATAGGGACTAGGCGTTTTTAAATCTTTTATTCATATAATCATATTACCTAACAACCATGTGTTGTGTCATAAACTTTTAGTGAACCATTGACGGTCAATCGTAGTCGGACAATACTCGGACGGATCAATCTAATTCCAATCTCTTACATAAATGTGTGGCTGTTATGTATGTGTGTGTGTGTTTTTTAATGAATGAATTATTAAAAACAAAGTAGTCGAACATTTAAAAGATATTATTTCATCGATTATAGCAAGTTGCATAAATATGATGACTATTTTTAACAATATGCGTTTTTATACTATGGGTAATATATTATGTTAGTTGTAACTTGCGTCAAAAGATTTCGAACTTGACCGAAATAAATGTAAACCATGACCAAGAATTACAAAATCGAGCGAATTGCTTACCTTTATTATGTAGCTATTGTGTCGTTTTACTTAGATACAGTTTTCTCTGCTGCGACCAAAATACAAGGCACGTAAATATCAATATCAATTCGAGTTTACACGTTAACAAACCACTCCACGGGTACCTACTTGCGCAAAAATTACAGAACCAACTTCGAAGGCGTTTGCAAAGATGTTGTGAAAAATAATGAAACTACCTATAAACACAGTTTCTAGCTAGTACCTAACTACTGTTACACGAAGACCTATATTAAAGACTATTTTTTCAACCTAAAGCTTCACTCAACTGATGGTTTAGAATTTAGGTTCATCATGCACGAGGTTGCGAGTTTATGCCCAGACAAGTACCAATGTGTCTTTTTCAATTCATAATTATGTACTTTCTAAGTTTTTTTTTACATCTCTAACAACAGTGACCTGGAACTGGTAACTGGTAACCTTGGACATGTGAAAGGTCTGTGGTGTTCCCAGAGGTGGCTAAATTAACTCTGACACTTAGGGCACCTTAGGGTGGCCACATTCTACGAAAAAGAAGAAAGGTGGCTAACTTGTTAAATTTTAGAACACCAGGCATTGTTACCTTAAGTCCCATATTTCCTGATACTTCATCATTTTCGAGGCTCAAGAAGCCTAGCGCACCGAGCCTGTAGTTGAGGGTGACCAGCACCACTCCTGCGCTCACGAGGTGATCAGGACCGTAGAGGAAGGCGTTGCCAGAGCCCATGGCAAATGCTCCGCCGTGGATCCAGACCATCACTGCTAGTTTTGGATTGTACCTGACAACAAGGGTTTAGACATTTTAAAACCTATACACATCTTAAAAAGTTTGTGATTACTAGCGTAACTGTTTTTTTTTTTAATTTTTGTGATACAATAATTGAACTGTTTTAAGGTTTTATAATTATAAATCTATATATTTTTAAATAAAGAATCTAAAAAAGAAAAAGAAATCATAATGTAATCTGCCGTAACAAAAAATACCTATAACGATTGATCGCAAACCTTTTTTGGGCATAAGGGCAGGAAAAAGTAAAAAACGGATGCAAGAACTTAACTTTTCCCGGATTCATCGTACGTAGGTATATGATGAAACCTCTTTCAATTTTTCATTTTTAGTAATATTGACTGTTAGTCACCCCGCAGAGCTTCGAAATTGCATAGTAACCGCAAACAACCCATCAGTGACGTTAGCTGCAGACTTACCACGTCAGAGGCCTTACCACGTCAGAGGCCTTACCACGAGGCTGTGGGAAAGAGCGAGATGACTCGTATAGCTCTGTCTCTTTCAGACTCTTTCCCACAGCCTAAACTGGATCGCGTTAAGAGCTCGTGGTAAGGCCTCTGGTCTAAGTTGCTACGTCCGTCCCACAAATTAGATGATTCAGCCAACCACCTATGTCAATCTGAGCCTCTTTAGTCAGCGAAAACTAGTATATGACGTTGATGTTGCTGTGGGAAATCCATGCTGCAATTACGTGCATGTTTGACAAGAATTGAATCCGGTATCAGGGGGTCTACTCTCAGTACTCTCTTAGTCCGTCAACGGCGATACGGGCCCGTACGAAAGTAATTCAAGACTTTGAGTAAATCGTAATACTCCCTATTAGTTTTGAATTCAGAAGTTCTGACAATACATAGGAAGTCGGGACAACTTTTTTATCATGTTGTCAACAATTTTTAGTTTGTATCACTAACTAATCTTATGTCCGTAAGTAACAAATAGAAGAAAACGTTCGAAATTTCGGCAGAATCTACGAGTTTCTTGCTTAATAGTAATACGCACACCAAAGACTATATTGTGCGACCATACCATGAAGTCGAAGCTTGAAGTTTTAAGACGCTTTATAAAGTTTATAAAGCGTCTTATCTTACTTAAAATTTTCCGCTTTTTCGATTGACTTACTATTAATCAAAGGTTTTTTCGTCATTTATCCTCAAGCACAGAATCTATACATATAATAAACTAGCGACCCGCCCCGGCTCCGCACGGGTGCAATCTTTATAATATTATTAAAATTGCGACTATAATTTGAGATTTAAACTATCCTATCTCTCAAGTTGGGTCGAACTGCACATGGTGTGCGAATTTTATTATAATCGGTTAAGTGGTTTAGGAGTCCATTGAGGACAAACATTGTGACACGAGATTTATATATATTAGATAGCGACCCGCCCCGGCTCCGCACGGGTGCAATCTTTATAATATTATTAAAATTGCGACTATAATTTGAGATTTAAACTATCCTATCTCTCAAGTTGGATCGAATTGCACATGGTGTGCGAATTTTATTATAATCGGTTAAGTGGTTTAGGAGTCCATTGAGGACAAACATTGTGACACGAGATTTATATATATTAGATTTGTAGAAAAGTGGTGATTGTACAATGGAAATATATAAAAAAAAGTAGCAGGGGTTGTTAATATATCGATGCCGAACCCGAAAATGTAGTTAATTTTTTTTGTCTGTTTGTCGGTTTGTCTGTTTGTCTGTGTGTTTGTGCACGCTAATCTTCGGAACTACTGGACGGATTGGAATGAATTTTTTTTATTGTATAGGTATTAAGTCCGGTTAACATATAGGCTATAATTTATCTTGGAAACTTGAACACCTGATGCAGAACCGCAACCTGCTTAACTATAAGAGATACAGAAATGGTGCCATAGCAAAAATTGTTCCACGTGATGAGCATTTTCTGCTGTGAGAATAAATTTGAAGATAATGGACACCTGATGTGGAACACCAAGAGCCCAGCTACACTATGACATATACAGGAACGACGTCTTAGCAAGAGTTGTTCAGCCTATTAAGCACTCTCTATTGACGTATAAAAATTGAAGATCTGGAACACCTGATGTGGAACTCCAAGAGCCCAGCTACACTATACCTACTTAATATACCTACATACATAGGAAATTAGGAATGACGCAAGAGTTGTTTAGTCTGATGGTCATTTCCTGTTGACTTACAAAAACGAAAGATCTGGAACGTCTGGAATCGTCTCGCGCATCCCGTTGTTTTCCCGTCCCCAGGCTCTTAGAATTCGACGTTTCAGATCTTCGATTTTGACGACTCCGTCGTCGCTGGCATAAGCAACAGGATCCGCGTACGAAGTCGCGGGCAGAAGCTAGTACTTAATAGTTTGGCTCAAGCAGAAAACGTATTCAAAGTTAAAATTCTCTCCTGAACATATTAATTTAAGCATTCTGAATTTTAAACTTTAATGTTATGTTTATTAGTGTTCTGGTCATAAGTGCAAGCTTAAAGATAGTGTATTTGAATAATAAACAATCAACAAAATATAAATTGTTAACTCCGCTGGAACTTAGAGTTATGCCAATTATCGAGTTGTGATGAACTCGGTTTTAGATAATGATGCTGTCTTACCCAGACATTTTATCAGGGAGTGCCGGAGAGTACACGTTGAGGAAGAGGCAATCCTCATCACCTTTGTAGGTGTCGAAGAGCATGAACCTGTGGGGACACACAGCGCCTTCCTCCAGTGCGTCTCGTACTCCCGACCACGGCTCCAGGGGCGAGGGAGGACGAAACCGTAGCGATCCACGGGGCGGCTGGGCGTACCTTTAAGACAATCATAACTTAATCTTACTAGGGTATGCTCTCCATTCCAGAAATACATTGAGAAAACGGTGATGAGTTCCTGGTTCTTTCTGATTATTTCAATGCTTTTTTATTTTTAGAAATAGCCCCTTGTGGAACACCTTTTAGGGCACATCTGTAGTCAGTTCATACCTAATACCCTTGAAGCTGTAATAGGGCATCTGCGCCGTGGTCCTCGTGAGGAGCTTGCGCCCGCGCAGCGCTCCCAGCTGCGTTTCGACGATAGGGCCGCCGCCAACGCGCATGCGGTCGACAAGCGCGTGCACGAGGCGTGCTGCGCGCGCCGGAACTGCCTGCAGCCGCCGCAGTGCGTGCTTCAGCCCCACCGACTCGCTCACCGTGCTTGACAGTCGTCTCCATGCCCCCGTCACCTGATCAAAAGGAGTGGCTTAATTGGTATTCAGCTGAATCTGGTTAGACTAAAAGTCAAACCCAAAATACTTGTGAGAAGACTAGACTAAACGATGATTTTAGATGCTTTCAGTGTTCTGTTTATCCGGCCACACTAACGGGAAACGCCACATGGCGAAAATTGACTTAAAATGTTCGTATAAACGCCCATAATCGCGATCAACGGCATTTCTCTTAAGTGTGGACCCAGTATTAGACTTTATTTACTCTTCTAAATAATCTATATAATTAGGAAAACCTACGTATAACTAAAATATAAGAGACATTATTTGTCCCCACACATCTTTTACAACGCACTATGGTCACTGCCGAAATTAAACTCCCTTCAGCTGGTTGCCGATTCATAAAGTTTATACCACACCACAGAATACTCGATATAATTACGTCGTTAACTACGACCTTACTTAATTACGGCCCAACCATTTTAGGGCAGCAGTCGGGACGGTAGCAGGAACAGTCATCGGGCCACCACCGTCCCGAATATAAGATAACAAAAGAGAATTTCCAACCTTACCATACTTAAAAAAAACATACCTAGCTGTGGCATTCGGAGACTGCCGCGGTAAAGCTATTGCATGCATAGCATTTTTTATAAAGTAAAAAATATCGCCTACCGCAAATATTTAAAAGAAAAATAAATTATAATGAACATATAAGTGGGTCTTTTTATATTCAAGATACCCAGGTCTCACTACCAAACCGGGTCAAAATTTTGAACAGGTTATGGGCCCAGCACGCTTCCACTGCGCCACTCTGCTTTGTTGTAGGAGAATTTTATAAGTAGATTTCATAAACCTCCTTTTGTAGCTGGCCGCCGCGCTCAGAGCCCATGATAAAAGCTATACAACAACTTAAAAATCACACCATCTACTTGACAACTTAGTGACGTAAGACGCCGCAGCTTTAACTCGTGGTGCAAAATCTAAAGAACATCCATCACTTATCAAGAATACCACCTACTGTTTAACAGGTCCCATAATTACGACGAAATAACTGTAATTTGAATAATTTTCACACCGTCGCGTGTGTTTAAACATAGCCGATAAGTTGTTATACCAATTTCAGTAAATTTTAAGTGGTTACTGTGATTATTGACACCACAAATGCTCCACCTTCGGACCTCACGCAAGTCCAGCAAACTACCAGACTTGTAATGACATACCTAAAGCGAAATTTATATTATGTATTGTAATAAATATCAACAATATCATGTCAAGATGATTTTTTGAGGAAAGAAATTTTTTTTAGATTGCAAGTGGGATTCGAACCCGCGTCTTCTGGATAGGTACTCCAGACTCCGGTAGCGTAGCGCCATCTCCTGGATTAGTGTTTAACTAAAAAAAAAACATGTCAGTTATGATAAGTACCTGTTACACAACTTCAGCAGTTATAATTTACCGATTTCCATGAATTTAAATAACTGACTTTCATGGCTGTGCAGAGCACAGATAAAGCAGAGGTGAGTTTGGGGTCACGGCACTGTCTAAACAGATAACAGCGACCCTGGAACGTAAAGGGATGAAGGAATCCTTGATTTTTGATTAGACCACACAAAAAAAGTATTGTTCATACTACGAGTATGTAACGTTTGAAACTACTGCTGTTTCCTAAAACTCTTTCACTAATTGGAAGCTACCCTACCTATTATGTTTTATATGTTTTTTTTTTTCTGTTAGTATGCTTTAGATTTAGTTTTGTAATTTTTCTGTTTAATACTTACGTGTTTTTATTTTTGTCTTTGTTGAATGTATGCATGTCTGTGTCAAATGAAATATTTTCTCTATCTTTTCTTTCTTTCAAATATCATGCGACACTGGCAGGTTCTGCATCTGCAGTGCTCTTTAAACCCAGCCTTGTGACAGCGCGGCCGCAGCGCTCACGCCACGCTTCGACTATAGTTTGGCATTCACTAAGCTACATGACAGCGAAACTATCCAATCGGACGATCACCCTTCTTGTCGAAGAGGACATGGTAGAGTCCAGCGATGACATTTCCTTTTTTTTTTTTAGCGTGGTTAAATCGTCAAATGAGTCCTCCCACCCCGGGCAGGGGAGGGACTGTCAGACTTGTACTGACTAAAATCCACGGTGTTCTTCAATAGCCCTTTATGTTCCGGGGTCACGGTAAAGAAATACCTAAGTCCCGCGACCCCGGCAGGTTTTGGCCCTCTGAGACCCCTCTCAGAGGGCCAAAACCTGCCGGGTTGATGAGTACCAAGCCTCCCCTTTTTGGCCTCACCCCCCGTCCCAATCGTATCTCAAAAACTAAGAGACCCGTGTTCGGTTTTTTCGGATTCGTATAGAAGAGGCTCGGAAAAGAAAAAAACATATTTTTAAAGTTCCCCCTCTTGACCCCCTTTAGGCGGATCTCAGAAGGGACATGGAACATATTTTTTTTCCAGATTCGTATCAAGGGGCCCAGAGTATGTCAAAATCATTTTTCAAAACTCACCCCACTTCACCTTCACCCCTCCCCCCATCGTATATCGGAATCCAAGATGGCCTCTGCGATAATTTTCGAATTGTTCATCATGGGAGTCGTTTTCATGGTATTCGAGGGTGCGGAGGGAGGACGCTGTCCTTTCCCTCTCGCGGCCCGCCTCCCCCTTCGCGAACATTACTGCTTCGCAGAAGGAGGCGACCGCTTCCCACTCCGTCTCGCCCCGCAGCATGGCCTCGACCAATACCGGGCGCGAGAGGTCTCCGCCTATCGCCTCCGTGAGGACTCGGCGGTGTTCTACCCAAGCGGGGCAGTCCTGCACCGTATGCTCCACCGTGTCCTCCGGGCGATCTTCGCAGTGGTGACACCCGGGCGTCTCTTCCCTCCCTATCCGACACAGGTATCTCCCGAAACTTCCGTGTCCGGTGAGGACCTGCGTCATCCGATAGGTCAGGACGCCGTGACGTCTCTCCAGCCACTCCTCAAAGAGGGGTCTTACCACCGCGATTGCGGCGTGCCCGATGACATTTCCTATAGACAATAGAATAGCTGTTCTGTCTTGTCGCTATTCTGTACCACTATTATTCCATTGTCAGTACTTTGGTCAATAGACGCAGACATGACGTCGGGTGTGTCGCCGGTATAGTATGTAGGAGCCATTAGAGGTTTTGTAAATGTCAACAACAATGTTATTGACTGAAGCAGTCATTTTAGTCAACGTTAAATAAGATATACCTAGGTAATTAAGTTTGCAGACTTTGCTATGACGTGACATTCATAATCTCATTATAATTCCTCTCACAGCTCTTCCCTGGTAGGTAATACGCAAATACAGATCAATGCAGTATTCTGTCTTATTTAATCATTTATTTTATTATATTAAAAAGAACCTTGCCCACGTTTAAAAAAGCAAACAAACAGACAGACCCGAAACATCTATCTGTAGGCCATCCATACTAATATTTGTTACAACTAAGCTTGTAAGTTTTTATTTGCTGCTAAGTTTCATGTAGCAACCTGCGACACGAAACTTAGCAGCCAATCGCTCAGCTACGGCGCCAACGGAGCCTTCAATGTGTACGGTGTTGTGAGGGTTCTGTACCCAAAGGCGATCCTATTGTTAAGAATATAATGCAGTCCGTCTGTCTGTCTTTCTGTCTGTACAAATACTAAAAAATAAATTAATATTTAGCAGGCTCCTATACAAACAAACGTGTTTTTTTCGCTCAATTTTACTCGATACTGGTAGATGTTTGAAATAGTCACAGGCCGGCCAAGTGCGTGTCGGGCCACGCACAGTGTAGGGTTCCGTAGTTGCCCATCAAAATACTTATGGGAACTAACTAAACTGATTCGCTGAATTTAATTTAAAAATAAAAATTTTCAAAATCAGTCCAGGCGTCTTTGAGAAATCGGGGAAAATACATAAAAAAAAAGATTACGACGAATTTAGAACCTCCTCCATTTTTTTAAGTTGTTAAAAATAGTTGACAATAAGAACCTACCTATCCCCAAAAAACATACCACAAAAACATACCTATTATAGCTGTAAAAATAAAGTTGACAAACTTACATTTGCAGTTGAAGAACATGTTCTCCGATACATTTTGTTTAGGAAAATATGTTATCCAAGTACATTTTATAAGTTGGTCGACTATTACTCGTAAACTTGTAAAGCCTACTTAGTCATGATAATTTTCTTTTAAACTTCGTTATATTTACTACTATTGTGATTTTTTTCACACCCCCAAACATAACCGTTTAGCTGGTAGAGGGGGGGACACTCGAGTCGAGCAAAAATTAGCACTTTAAAGCTTAATATTTCACAATTTTTTATCAAAAAATTGTTAATAGGAACTATAAATATTTTTAAAAGACCTATTTAATGATACCCCACACTAAAGGATACGCGAGAAAAAAAAAACATCCCCACTTTACGTGTACAGGAGGTACCCTAAAAAAAATATTTTACGAGATTTTATTTTACCACTTTTTCGGCGCAACAAATCCGTATATTTACACCAAATTACAGCTCTCTAGTACTGTGCGTCTCTGAGCTAAACTGCGGACAGACGGACGGACGGACGGACATGGCGAAACTATAAGGGTTCCTTGTTGACTACGGAACCCTAAAAATTTGATTAAAATAAACAAATAACATTTAAGTGGGACTCCCAAGCAAAAAGTAGTACAGTAGTTGTCGTTTTTACTTTTCATGACAATGGTACGGATCCCTTCGTGCGCGAATCCGACTCGCACTTGGCAGGTTTTTTTCTACCTGGCCAAGATGATAACTACGGAAACAAAAGATGGTCTTTGGCGGTAATCGCGGACTCATTATAAATACGGAAGAAGAAACAGATTTCCAAAACTTCCTACTTTCCCTTCGTAAGCCAAGCGTCTGTCGGCCATATCATTGTCATTTCTATCATAAGTTTAACATCTATCAATAGATTGGTACAGTCTGTTGTTATAAATACGAGGTAACTGTATCTGTAACAGTTTCACGTATAACAATTCGAAGCCTGGTACCTGGAGAAATAGACAGGCTACTTTACATCCTGGATTTATTTGCACTAAAAATATATTTAACAAATTCATACTAAACACGTTCTGTATCTATTTATAGGAAAAGTGCTGTACCTATGGACGCTTTAACCTGTGGACACCGTTAATTCTGGGGAAACGGGTTACTCTGAAATTCTAATTTAAAAGAAGCCGTCAGCATTTGTCTATGGTTGACAGATTTGACGTATCGCCATCTTTTTTTTCCGTGTTATTTTCCCCAGAATTAACGGCGCACATAGGGGTATTTCATTAATCTAGCCGGCCAAAAATATTACTGCGGGTTTTTTGGTTTTAAATGACGGAAATAAAAAAAGGGAAATATATACGGACAATAACTTTTATAATTGCATAAAAAAGTAATAAAACACAATTAATACAAAAAAAAATGCTGAAAATAGGCTATATAAATTTACATATTCTTACGTACACTTATCTGCATTACACTATGTATATTTACATAAACTTACATACGCTTATATACACACACTATTATTTAATTAATTTATCAATAACAATACATCGTTTTTCAAATCAATTCATCCCAATCGTTCTCACTCTCTGATTCTGTTGGGTTTGGTGTAGCAGACAGAAGCATGTTTAATGTTTCAGGCAGAAACGAAGACAGTCATCTTCTTTTTTTTTTATTGCCCTTGAGGCACTAAGAACTACATCTGAGCTTAAAAGAAGCCTGTTCAAAATATCTCTATTATAGGATTCTTTAGAGAATTTCCTTGAGTAATCCTGTCTGTCTGCCTATAGGTCAGTTGTCCTATAGGGTAACAATGCATTTTTTTATTTTATCTGATCCGTATACAAGTACTTTGTGCAGTGTGGGTGTCATTGGGTGCCATGGGTAGAGTTTTATGTATAAACAAGCACTTTCTTGCGCATATTTTTCATATTTTTCTACATCAATATTATATCCGTTCGAAATTGTTTCTAAAATAACTGTTAATCTATATATTAACTCATAATCTATCCTTGTAATGTCTCAAGCTAGTTTTGGATCTTCAAAGAATCTTCTGCTGGTGTACCCATCATTCGTATTTCTGAAGCTTGTTTTCGGCATATCTACAAATAAGCCAGTTTCATTGCGAAACCTGCAATGGTCTGTATCTCAATTTTCCTATTCTTTTCCATTTCTTTTTCTTCGTCTGTTTTCCTCTCCCGATACTTTTTACGGGCAATTTGTACGCTTTTTAAGAGTTTCCTTTTGTCCTAAATTATTATTAAATGTGCAATTGTTTTTTCAGTGTTTTTAACTGATCTTCAGTAAGGTCGTCACTAGTGAAAGGGTGGTCTCTCAAAAAACATAGTTTTTCTTCCATATTGCGTTAATTTTCATTTTTCATTATATCAAAGAGAGATTTACGAGTCACTTTCTCACTCCAGAAGTACCCATTATATCTGGAACAAGTATATATAGATTTTAGTCATTAATACTTTTTTTCCCAAATTTAGCTTATTTTGAGCGTGAAATTCAATGTTCTACGATTTTGCGCATCCGCGGTATTCCGCTGCTAATTTTTTTAGTATTCGTTACTTAAGGGTCTATATTTTTTATATAAAATACAAAAGTTGCCGGATCTACCCCGATACTATAACAAATAGACGGCTAAACAAAAATTTCTTAAAAAAATATCCTTATTTCAGACGTTATTTCTCGACCACTAAAAGTATATTAAAATAACAATTTTTTTTAATAAATTTATTACATTTGAATCGTCACATACCTGTAGTTTCCGAATCCATTGCTATTTTGCACCAGGAAAACACAGAAAACTTCAGTTTAACACACAAAGTTGGCGCTTTTGTAAATAGCCGACAAGAGACATGTGCGAAAAATTTAATGATCAACTTTCAACTGAATTTTCCTGATAACGCGCAATGCAAGAAGGGTGGGGGTGGCGGTATATTGTGGAATGGAATATCCCCTGCATCAGGTAGTCAATATAATTAGCATTCCTTAAACTTTGTCATTTTGACTTTTGGCCGCCTAGATAATTAAAATACCCCTATGTGCGGCGTCCACAGGTAAAAGCGGCCAAAAGCGCGAATATCAGCCGTAAGACTAAGCCGACAGACGTCACTGTTGAACATATCCAACAAGTCCCTATAGACTTCTGGGGTGCGTTTAAATCTTCCAGCGATGTTTCGCCGGAAAAAAATTAAACTAGCGAGGGTTCGCTGAACGGAGTCATATCTTTTTGTCAATGTTAGCTGTCAAATTCAATTGACAGCTCAGTTTATTGAACAAATAATCAATTTGCCGGTGTATTATAAATCCATAATCCAAAAATAATATTCACTCTCTAAAATAAAAATAATATTCGTTTTTACGGCAAGAATCGAGCAAAACAACAAAACTTAATGTCAATCTGACAGCAGGATAAAATTTTGCGTGGTAAAAAGGTCGCAAAAATTTATTCCTTTCAGTAAAAACATAGACCAGCGGACGACCGTAAACGGGGCTGATTAAATTTTAATTGGTATCATTTTTCACCTCTCGGTGTACTTAAACGGGATGTTTGACATTTAGTCAGTATAAATTTAAACTGGATAAAGGATTTAAACGCAGCCCAGGGGCGAGATTGAAAGACTGTCAGACTCATACATACTAAAATCCTGGTCTATATGTTGGACGGGGAGCCACAATTCTATGCGTGAGTTTGGTTCTTATGGCTTCCTAATTTGTCGAATTTGATCCGTATGAAGTTAATTTTTATTTTCCTAACTGTTACAATTTTACATTGTCACAATAGCGTAACAGCTGGCAGGATCGACATGGTCGTCTAGGAAGCGCAGCAGCCTTCAACCACGCTCCAAATACTACATTAACTATGTATTTCAGTAACGGAATCAACATGGCTGACATCTTGACATTCATTATGTATTTCGACATCCCTTAGCACGAATTTTACAAAAACGCTCTAAATACTGGAAAGACGCTGTAAAGTAAAAGAGTGAAAATTCGTGCTAAGGGTACTGTTCCAGTATTATGGTAGTTTACTACATACATTGATTGAAAATCTGTTTACTCCGTCCGTAGGTTATTGAAATATAATGAACAAGTGTTTTTTTTTATTTTTATGAAATCAAAAAAAAATTGACAAAGAAAAAAAAACGCTTCGAAATTCGGGACTCGGGAGTGGGGCTTGTGACGTCATAATGCCTGTAAAATTATACCGACTGAGTGACGTTTTGTGATTTTTAGAAAACGTCACTCAGTCGTTGCATCTTCTTCCATTTTGACTTAGGTAACAAAAGAAAAATACTGCTCGAATATTTTTTGATAATCTTTCTTTCAGACTGACTAATATTTTTTTAAAGTAAAATATTCTAGTGTGTATTATGAATAAATAATTTAAGATGATGTCATTGTCTAAGTATGCTATGATGCTCACCATCGTGCTTACTTGCCTGCAAGCTTGCTTATCTAAATACTTCGGCCTTCAATGTTAAGCACAGTAAATAAAGAGAGAAATAAAATGTCCAATGCGAACAAAAAATAGACGATACTTAATGATGTTTTGTAACTTTAAGCAGAGGCCCACTGTTTCTCAATCTGCGAACGATAAAATTGAATGGACGCTTCATTGAAGATCGCGAAGAGTGACATTTTGCGCAATGTAAAAAAATCAAAGGATGGCCTTTAAACAAATAAATAGGGTTGAGCAACAAACGCAGGTTTCGTTTAACTATATACTCCTGTTACAATCAAGTACCAACTTATGTTGGTAGGTACATAAATTGTGAAAATGTCAAGGTGTATCTGTATAAGTACTACAAAATAATAATATTTATAAGTACTGACGGGAAGAAATGAATACAATTTATACGGCTATAAATAAATTCAAGGCATTCAATTTTTTTCGACAGTTACAGTATGTTGTACAGGTATTTATGTGTCATGCACTCATGCCCATCGGGTGATTTATGTTAATTACACAATAAATATGTGTCACGTTCATTGTGCACGTTTTTACCTTTACAAGGTTCGCCATCATAACTTGCTTCTGTTAATTACCTGTATAATATTATAACGTGAAGCAAAAACTTTTTGAGTACTTTTGAATTGAATTGAATTGACATTGTTTATTTCAGACCAAGCACAAGTACAAGTCAATATTTTGTTAGTAGCCTAGTAGACTTATAGCTAAAGTTAGTAGAATTTAAAATTATTATTACTACGGACATGCATGAGCGACCAATGCCTCAGGAATTGGCTGTCCACTCTGCCCGACACCACGCTCAGGAGCGTTACACTTACCTAACAATTTTTTTTTTAAAATTACCGTTTTTAAAATGGTAAAAGGAATACAATTACTCACTTTTTGTTTAATATGTATTTTATTCACTACTTAAAAACTTGTAATAAATACGTGACCCCTGGAAGTTATCAATCCCGGAAAAAAACATCTCATGGACGACGTGATGTTACTTATCGTTAAAAGACCAAAATAAAGAATATTTTATATAAACCTATATCCCTCCTTATTGTCAACAAACTAACGGGTTAATCGCATATAAAGTTCGCTAAGTACCTAATAAATTCATTTAAATAAACTCACAAAACACAATTACATAACTAGTGTAGGCGAGTTATACAAGTTATGTGACCCAGAGTCGGTTGCCGCGAGCTGACGGACGCACAGAAAGAACATTGACTTTCGTATAATAATACAATAAACCATCGTGGACATTCGTGGATGTTGGTCAGGGCGCAGTGTTGCGAAAATAGCAGCCATAAAGAGGTCCTGATTGTATTCTGATGGTTATTAATAATGATCCTTCCTTGCCTTTTTTGGCTACGGCAACCGTTTCATCACTAACCTACTGGCGTCTATCATGCTCTGATGTGGCTAGAAAAAACACCTTTGTTTACAAACATTCTCGCACAGAGTGGACACGTGAGAGCATCATTAACATTTTGTAATTGATTGCCGCTGGTGATCGGGCTTTTAGTTGGTCACGCTTAGAATCTAATTTTAAAAGCCGAAGAGTCTCAAAGTCAGTTTCTAGTGTAACTAGTGACTTTCATTCTCTGCTGTTAGACGCCAGCTTTTCCCACTGAGATGGATCTACGTCACATCCCTTCATGTGTCGCTTAAGAAAGAAAGAAAGAAATAAAATTTATTGGTACAGATAAGCACATCCTTAAATCTGGATGGTTATGGCCTTTCGCTTAATTAAATTCATAATTATATAGTGTCCATAATCGTAACAATAACATTGAAACAGATGATGTTTGAAACATCAGGGTTCTTTTAGTATGATGGGTGGGGCCAAAGCCCGACGGGGTCACAAAACAGTCTTATCAGTTAACCGCGAGCCCCGAACGTAAAGGGCTATTGAAGGACACCGTGGGTTTCAGTCAGTACAAGTCTGACAGTCCCTCCCGCCCCGCCCCGGTGGGAGGACTCATTTGATGATTTTATAAAGGTTGTTCTAGTCCAAAGAAGGTGTTGTAGGTAAGAAACACTGACTATATTAAGGACTGACTGGTGAACGATTTGGTACATAACAAGTTTTACCTTTCTTGTTACGCTAGATCGGACGTGAAAGGTAGTGACTGGGTATAGGTATACCGGGTATACGCTTATACTATCTACCCGATCTTTGAGAAAGGCAACATTACTCGACAAGTAACACAAGTTTGTGACAAAAGTAATCCGATTTTTTTCACAGTTACATTAATCTGGGGTACTACGAGAATCTAAGCACAAAACCCGCATAGCACCGGCCGCATTTTTGGGTTTCGTAACAGTCATTTCATAGTTGGTAGCACTACGAACATAGATAAATGGCAGTAACTAAAAATTGGTGACAACATGATCCCAACCCTCGATGTTCTAAGTACTACTTTTATGGAGTAAGTTTTACTCAAAAGTTCGAGTTTCTTTCCGTATTTTCGTTGATGGACCAAGAGAGTAGACCCCCTGTTACAGTAATATCTAGACTAAATTCTACACGGACGATAGGAAATTTTATCATTACACTACATAGTTTATTACATGAAATGAAACGTCAACTGAGTTAGGTATTAGATATGTACAGTACGCGCGTACGGAGATTAACCTAAAATATGCCTACCTATTGCAGTCACCTACGAGGAATGCAATTTATAGTACTACAGAAAACTCAAGAAAATTGCGGTTAATCTATTTTGAAATCTTTAATACCTAACGATTTGAAGCTAATGGTATCCGGGTACAGGAGAGATACCAACTAAAAATATGCGTTTACTATACTAACAAAGGATTTACCAGTCCAATTTGCATTGGAATGTGTAAAAAAATTGTTAGCCTGCTGGTTAAAGGCATTAACCCAAATTAATTTGAGGTCGACCTTCCTCCATTCTTCTCTATGATCCGTCATTTCAGCAGTCCAGGGTTGAAAATCTGATTTCAGGTTACAAACTGTAGTGTTACGCTAACCATCCCTACACAAAATGCCTTACTAGAACCGAGCACCGTTCATTGGGAAGTTAATTTAATACTCGTAGATTATTTATCTACTCGTATAATGGGGTATTTTACGGAAAAAATCTTACTAGTCCGTCAGATTTTATCAAAATTATTTGGAACTTTTTTTTTGGAACGTAAACCTTTGACGAATACACGACACTTTTAAAATAAAGCAAGTGCAGTTTTCACTTGTTTCAGACGCCATGAGACCCCCTGCAATTTTGTAGCATTATCTTTTTCAAAATACGTATACATTATTTTTCAAAGCGCTTATACTGACGGACTTTATGCAATTTAGTGATGCTGTTAATATGCCTTTGAAACTCAGGAACAGGCAGATACTAAGGTCTAATATATACTAGGGGTCTAAGGTCTACTCCATACTGTGCATCTTTCTTAGCCCTCTGTGCTAATATCAAAGTCGCGCAGCTGCCAAACAAAAGGTTCCAAAGCCGATGATGACCGAGTTACATCACGATTGAATAAAGTGGACCATATGCATGCGGCACACTTCTCGTTGCTTCACTACTGATTCCACTGTTTAAGACATTCCCTGGATGATAGCGCAACGCACTGTCGTAATTTCACGTGCGTAGTTTGAAAAACGCTATTTTTCTAATGCAGAGCAAGGTTGCCCGTAAAGACGTTGGTGACAAGACCTTTTGAGAGAACAATAAGATGGGATTCTGTCGTAACATGCTTTCCTAACCTTTGCATTAAGGGCTTTTATAAAATTACACACAATGCTGTCACGTTTTCGGTTTCTAATGGGAACTTGAGATATTTGGATTACATTTGAGTAATCCTTTTGATTACGAAATCACCCGTGTTCAACGGTTATAGAGCTACATAGCGTTACTGTATCTATAATCAATATCTTTTAATAATCAATTTAGTCTCGTAAAAATTATAATCAGTACCCTTAGCACGAATTTTCAGTATTTGAGACGTAAAGTAAACTGGAACTTTGACAATTTCAAATTGACAATTTTTAAGGAAAAAATTACTTCCTGCTTCGCACACCAGAGGCGCTGTTCCATTTTTCCATACAACAATTTACAGTATTTTACAGCGTTTCTTGTATGAAAAAATGGAACAGCGCCTGTGGTGTGCGAAGAAGGAACTAATTTTTTCCTTGAAAATTGTTAATTTGAAGGTGTCAAATTTCCAGTTTACTTTTCGTCTCAAATACTGAAAACTCGTGCTAAGGGTACTGGTTCGATGAATTTTGGCTTTTGTTTTTTTATGTTTTCATTGTGTATGAAAGAATCTAAAAATATACTGTATATTGTCATTTTCAATATCGGCATGGCTGCTTTTTGACTGAGTCTACGAAAATTTTGGACTTTCGTGAAATAGGTACCTAGTCAGTCTCGACTCTCGTTACCAAGCTAGATGTTATGCAATCTCTCTCTATCAGTTAGTAAAAACATATTTATTATGGATCAATCTGTAACCTACTTTATGTAATTATTTTAAAGTGCTATATGGCAACACATGCTAGCATAAGACAGTTACATGTATTACAACAATTTGATTGATAAATTACATCACACACAGCCGAAATATTGTAACAGTAGTGCAGTAGGTTATTGATAGATTATAAAAATAATGAAACAAAAGGAAATAAGAGACATACATAAATACATCCTGTTAAGTCAACTACAGTCGTTTCACATAAATAAACCGTAAGCTACTGCAAAATTGGGGTGCTATGACAGGAAACCTCCACGTGCGCCCGTGGACTGGAGTTCCCTCTCGGATACGTCCGGGGGGAAGACCAGTTTTTCGGGCCGGTGCACCCTGGGATGCGGGCAAAAACTCTTCCTTAGGCACTGTGTGCCTAAGGGGTCTCTTTGCCCGTATGCGAATAGCCTGTCGTGTGGACGCTCCAACGCGTGTCCCTCTGATTAGCAGAGGGCACAGCGGTGGAGCGGGCTTGCGGACGGTGAGTTATGGGTAGCTCGCCGTCCGACCAAGGACCAAGCCCGGGTCGGTGGCGCGTCGTGTTTCGCGCCAAATGCCTGCTGGGGTCGCGGGTTTTTTCTTAACCCAGGTTACCGTGGCCCCGGAACGTAAAGGGTATAGGAAGGAACACGGGTGGATTTTAGTCAGTAAGAGTCTGACAGTCCCTTCCGCCCCACCCAGGGCGGGAGAACTCATTTGATGATTTTACCACCTAAAAAAAAAAAAAAAAAAAAAAAGCTACTGCAAAATTAGTGGTAAGAAACGGACAACTGCATCAAAATCACTTTATCTGGAGAGTCATAAATGTGTGGTGAAAACTTTGGACTTAAAATTAAATATTCTTCAAACAAAACTATACGTTTGCGATTATCTTAGCACTAATACTACTCATTTATCAAAAGCAATGCAAGTCGTTTGCTCTGAACCGGTTATTATCAAACCTGAAGCATTATGAGGAATTTGAACTTGACATTCATTCTCATCGTTCTACTACTGCCTTTTCTCAATTTATTTGTGGTCGGGTGCATGTTTTTTACGTCCATACTTCTAGAGACCTCGACATATCAGCTATTTTCAAGACAAAATGGTCCTTCACGCAAAAACCTTGCATTTGGTGGATAAAATACTTACGCCCGCGGTGGAAGCAACAAACATTGTGTTCTCCCCGTGCTTTGGGTGACAGATTCGGCTATAATTAAGCGATGAGTCTTAAAATGTTTGGCCGAATTATCTCAATATCAATGGGTCTCTTGGACGCAAAGAATACCGCAATTAGTTCTGCGGCATAGGTTGGAAAGTATTTCTGATACAAAACCGGTGAAACCTTAGAGAATGGTGAAAGAATTCGTCAGTCATAGTACAGGAACTCGGGGAAAACTGCCTGTTAAAAAGTGAATGAAATACTAGACTATTTTACCTTCATAGAGTTCAGGCTCGTGGCAGCATTGGCGACTACATCCCCTAGCGTAGCCGGCGGTAAGGCGTCGCTGCGCAGCACGAGTGCGCAAGCGCACACCACTACAGCGCGCCACCACCGCACGCGCATCTTTACTGGTCACTCAGCACTGAACACCATATGACACTTGTTATCGATGACTGTCACTCTATGCACTATGTCTATCGAGGCATTTTTTTGCCTTTTATCACTTTTTTGAGCCACTATTTTGGGTTTCGTTTCTTCCAATCCGCTGGGTAGGGTTTTCAAAAACAAAATCTGAAAACAAACAAATACATTTCAGGGTTATGAAAGTTCAAATATGTTTATTGTATTTGTATTTGTTTATATGTTACAAAACGAAAAATATATCTATAGTTGAGAATTTATCAACTCTCTTACTAATTAAAAGTAATAATCTGCTGTTACTTTTTTAAGATGGAAGAATGATCAAATGAGTCCTCGGTTAGCGAAAGCGGGAAGAGACTGTCAGACTATCTAACTGTCTAAAAATCTACTCTGTTCCTTCTTGTCCCTTTGTGTTACAGGGCCACGATGTCCTTTTAAGACAATCTCGCGACACAGCATTACTAAATTAGAGTTTGAATAGGTACCTCAATTTGGAAAAAGCCCGAGCAATAAAGTTTTAAAATTGAGTCATGTAATACAACATACACTATAATAATGCACATAAGTAAGCGAGGTACATTATTATAGCCGGCAGTGATTACTTAATCAGTATTTATATAAAATGTTGTAAGTACCTACTGTATCTAGACAACTATATTAGCTTAGGTTTATGAGCAACCATAAATAATTAAAAACAATGGCTGATCTTGAGACTTATTAAATGGTTAATAAGGTGTTAATAAACTTGAGTATTCAATTGTAATAAGCATCGTCTTGTGAATATTGAATTAAGGCGCTCCCTCACCGCGAGCATTCACCTGTAATGTAACGTTACAGATTCGAACATTTCATCAGTGGCAGACAATCGAGCATCGCAATGCGCACCTTGTATCAAATCTATACTAAATGGTGTCCGTTTCGACCGCGCGGCCATGACGTTTTTTTTAAATAAAAACCATCCCAAGTATTTTTTTAAAAATGTAAAAGTCGATTCCCAAAACCATAAATTTGTCAAAGCAATGGTTAAAAAGTTATAAGGGTTTGAACGTGGCCGCGCCATCGAAACGCTCCGAACCGCGCGACCATGGAGATCTTTAAAACTAAGAGTCGCAGAGACCTGAAATTTTGGGAAATAGTAGATTGAATTTGTAAACCAAATGTAAAAATATAGAAAAAAATCCTGTGTTTGTATTTTAGGAGTTGTAAGGATAAAACCTCATGGCCGCGCCATTGAAACGGTGACAAAAACATTATCACCGATATCTCACTGAAAAAGCATGTCAGACGTCTGAAGTTTTTTGTAAAACACAGATTTGCATTTGTCAAAACTAGTAAAAATACAACAAAAAATCCTAGGTTTATATTTCAGGTGCTGTAAGACTAAAACGCCATGGCCGCGCCATCGAAACGTTGAAAAATTAGTTTTTCGCCAATATCTCGCTGAAAAAGCATCGCAGAGGTCTGAAATTTTTTGTAAAACACAGATTTGAATTTGTCAAAACTTATAAAAATACAACAAAAAATCCTAGGTTTATATTTGAGGAGCTGTTGAACGAAATCTTCAATGCGTCTTGAATATGTCGATTAGGGTGACCACGGATTATTATTTACAGAGAAATTTCCACCTTTTTTATTAGAAATGATATCCCAAGGATTCGTTGAACAATAAGGAGCAATAATATGGCTATATCTTTAAAAATCACATAAATTAAAGATTGTTCGAAACGGACACTACTAAATGTACGCGAATGCTCATCAGTCAGGGAGGTAGTATTGTAATGTAATGCTCAAAGTCGAATCTATAATGTTACATTACACATGAATGCTCCCGGTGAAGGAACGCCTTTACAGAAAAACAAACGAGAGCGTTTTAGTGAGAATCCTACAAGCTTTCTTCCAAGCCCACTGTCAAGTCCGACATCTTCATGAAAAAAAAATTGGAGTTTATCGACTAGGAGCGTTCACTAGAAGGATCGTGAAAATGTTTGTAGCGATGTTTGGCTCTACGCCAAACATAGGGCCACACATTGCTACGAACTCCGTTCGTTGTTCAGTTCGACAAAATTAAAAACGGCGAATGCTCGATGTTCTGTTACAAGTGTGTCTATCAGCACCATTGCAAGAAATAACCGACCAAAACGATGATGGTTGGTAAATTACAATGACTTGCCGCTTCAATAGATGTGCTGAAGTAAGTTTGAACAAATTACTGGCTGATTAGTTTTACTGATGTTGACAAAGATGACGTTACGAAAGATATCTCAAATCTTAACAAATTTCGATATAGGAGCTAGGTGCTGTTACCCACTTTGCTAATAGTGAAGTACTAGGTAGGTACCTGTAAATCGATTTTGGTACGATTTTTTTTTTTGTTTGAAAGCTAACGAGACTGAGGTGGTCCTTATCCTTAGCTATAAATTACGCTATAACGCTATTAAATTCGTATGAAGACGTTTCAAGAGTATTCAGTTCATTTCAGACTGGCCTGTTGGTCTAGTGGTTAGTGACCCTGACTGCTATGCCGGAGGTCGTGGGTTCGATTCCCACCCAGGACAAATGTTTGTGTGATGAGCACGATCATTTGTTCTGTGTCTGGGTGTAATTTATCTATAATATGTATGTATTTAGAAATACACAAGTATGTTTATCAGTTGTCTAGTACCCATAACACAAGCTCTGCTTAGCTTGGGACTAGATGGCGTTGTGTGATAGTTGTGGAATATTATTATTATTATTATTATTATTATTTGTGTGTGAGTGTGTGTGTCTAATTGTAGATGGTAAGCTTTCAAGTGCCGTATTGTCTGCAATATTCTTACAAAATCCTGCTTGTTGAGACGAGTTATTTGATCAATATTTCAACTATTTGTTTAATCCTATACATTTTTAACCATTACTTAAAGAAGTAGAATATGTGTTTTAACAATAGTGTTTAATTATGTTTAAACAAGTGGCACTTAGATTTAAGTATAATTGACCTCCAACTTGTAGTTGGAAGTCTAGTATCTGTATTTAATATGATCTCCAATGCGAGCTGCAGTGCTATTTTGTATAAATAAGTAAACACAACCTTGAACAGCGGCCGCAGCGCTCACGTCACGCTAGTACTTAACTTTTCACTAAGCTACTGATAGCGACACCTGTGCTCGAACATGTTCGGACGGTCTCAAAGCTGCCTCGTCGAAGAGCACATCGTATAGTCCAGCAATGAGATTTATTTAAGAGAATATCAATCATAGCTGTACGCTCCACTACTTGCGCTAGTGGTGTCGGTGTCGTCGGTCGCCGCCGCTTGCGCCCGCGCCGAGCCGAGCGCGACGCTCTCGATATTATTCAACTTACTTTCACTCACGGTTCAACTGCAGTTACGTCTGAACCTTATACGAATTGATGGGGACAGGTTTATAACCACTATGACTAAGGTTGATCAGTAGTTAAACTAAGTACCTATTGTTTAAATACGATATATTTTTAACAAATGGTTAAAATATGCATATAGAAAATAAGAAAGTAACAATTACTTAAAACTTATACATTTCTGACCATTTGTAAAAATAGATTATGGGATTTTAACAATAGTATTAGTTTAACTACCCGATCATGCAGCTCGCCCAAACAAATACATACTGATTAAAATATAGATTAGGTGTGGATTAATCATAGTTACTATGCTCATAAATCAAATCTAAATTACCGTTTTTTATAGCTAAAACACATTTTTTCAGCAAGAAACTAATACAAAAACATAATGAAAACCTATTATTTTTTCGAAAATCTTTTCTCTATAGAAAAGACATCAACGACTTATTTTTTGATAATATTGAGTGAGATTCTCACAGCGTACTTTATGTTTCTCTCACGGCGATTCTCCTGTATACGATATATTTTGAGGAATAATGTTAGAAAAACTTATTTATAAACTGTTTAAATAAATATACTTTACTATCAAGTTTGTTGGTAGTGAATCAACAAAGAAACACAATCTGGAATGTAGACCTTACGGTCTACATAGACCATACGGTCCAAATAATTTTGACCGTATTGTATCCAAATGTCCAATGTGACACACAACATTATTGTGGGAACCGATCAATTTACCGAATTTTGTTTGTTCGAATTTCATTATACCGAAAACTATTGACCGACATCTCTTTTGCTATATGCATTATTTGACATATTTTCAGATCATCGAAGTTTCATTAGCCATAAGTATTATTTTACCGAAGTGTGTTCCGCCGATTAACAAAATAACTTTTTACTATTGACCGAAGCCTCTTTTAAACTTTTTTCAGTTGCCAAATGATTTATTTGCCATATTTTCACCATACCGAAACAACATTTTACCGAAAAATTGCTACAAAACATTGTGGCGCAATCGAAATGCTGCAAAGCCGAGTTTACGTAGTCTTGTCTGCCCTACCCCTAGAGTGTAATTTAAAATCGCGTAGGCGCGGAGGGGTGTGGTGGCCCGCGAGCTGAGGAGCAGTTGGTTAGAACGGCCGCCGCTTCGGCTCCGCAGCTTCGGCTTACTGGCCGGCTTCGCCGGCCAGCCTCAGCCGCGGCGGTGAGCGTTCAAATCATCTGCGACGACAAGCTCGCGTGGAGCCACCCAAAACCCCGCAGCGCCGGAGCCATTATGACAGAAACAATGCTTGTTGCATTTTGCATGCTTGCTTGAATGCTGCGTGTTTGCTGCACGTTGCATGCTGCGTGCTTGCTGCATGCTGCATGCTTGCTGCATGCTGCATGCTTGCTTGCATGCGACATGCTTGCTTGCATGCTGCATGCTTGATTGCATGCTGCATGCTTGCTTGCATGTTTTTTTGGTGGTTGTTGCATGTCTGTTTGTATGCTGTATGCAAGTGTATCACAATACAAACCTTTTTACAAACACAAGAACAACACTAATACAATAACAAGTCACAAAAGAGTATCAAGAATCACACAAAATGCGCAAGAAGATTCGAACACACGTGCTAACCAGAAAATCCCTAATAGTCCAACTGTGTAGTTAACAGCAAATGTCATTAATATTAATGATAATACAATGCCCGTCAGAGTTATATCGTATATGACATTTGCACAATTATTTTGTATTGTCTACCTACATTTTCAATGGCACCTGCAAAAAAAATGATCAGCAATAATTATTGTGCACAAATTTCTAGGCGTTTGGTGAAATGAAAATTATGGCAATTAAAACAGTGGTATACTGAATGTTTGGAAACATAATACTTCGAACAACCGTCGTTACGAGTAAGTGTAACATCGGTAAAAAGTTTTTCGGCCAAATGATGTGTTGGAGTAACGAAAAAAAACGAATAGATAATAGGTTAACTGAAACAGTGGCAAACGTGACTTCGACGAAGTAAAAAAAAACCAAATGATAATAGTTGAAAAGTTTTCGGCCAAATGAAATTCGGTCAAACGGTTTTCGATCTTATGATTAGGTAACCCATTATTGTATGTTTGATTTTTAATTGTCTTCCTTTATTAAATTAATTTATAATAATATTCACAATAATTCATATCATGTTATCCTCGTATTTCATATCCTCGTATTTCAAATTATGGCTTCCTCAATTACGTTATTGAAATAAAACAATAGTTACATTTTCCTATAATAAAATGATAACATTATATTTTATCATGAATAATAAAATAAATCATTTTGGTAAGTTACTATTTTTTTTTTACTCTCTGATATTTTATAGAAGAAAGATTTGTATTCTTGTAATGAGTAAACTCAAAAATAACAGATCGATTTAAAAAAAAAGTCACCATCGGAATGGTGCATTGGCCCTGAGTGACATAGGCTATAAGGGGGGAGGGCTGGACGCGGGACTAACGAATTACCGTGGCCCCGGAACGTAAAGGGTTATTGGAAATCGTGGATTTTCGTCAGTACAAGTATGACATCCTGACTTGCCCTGAGTGGGAGGACTCAATTGATGACTTTACCAAGCTTTAAAATAAACAGGGGTAGGGTAAGTGTGGGCGTAGCCGCCGTCTGGAGCTAGCACACTATATTTACAAAAAACTTTCTGATACTATGTCTCAAATTGACGACGCCTTTGGTGACGGAAATATAGGTAACGTAAAATAATACATACTACATAAGTACCAATATGGTCCAAACGGAACATGATACAACTATATAGTTAACCACTTATTGGACTCATAACATAACTAGGGTATTACAGTAATACATATAAACAAGATCAGAACCCGGAACAGTTGCGCAACGTTCGAGAGTATATAGTTATTTCGAAGCAGTTGCATCATCAGAACACAACATCCCTAAATGTAGGAAGTCAGCGGTAACTGGTGAAGGTGGGGCGGGACTACGTCTATGTAACTCTAGGCGGAGAATAGACAGTAGAATAGATTCATTTATTCGCTAGGGTCGTCATAATTCGCCTCCTTCTGCGAAGCAGTCATGCTCGCGAAGGAGGAGGAGCGCCGCGTGAGAGAGAGGACAGCGTCCTTCCTCCAACCCATACGCAGTGGTAGACGCCCACGGCGACGGACGTTTCCAGACGATCTCCGGCCACCGTAGGCGAGGGCATGCGAGCGACTCGCTGTCCGACCATGGACCATGCCCGGGTCGACGGCGCGTTGTGTTCCACGCGCGCCTCAAAGAGTGTCAGCCTTATGACGGGGCACCTCTACAGAGGGCCAAAGCCTGCCGGGGTCTCGTGACTAACGAATAACCGTGACCCCGGAACATAAGGGCTATTGAAGGACACCGTGGATTTTAGTCAGTACGAGTCTGACAGTCCCTCTCGCCCTGCCCTGGGTGGGAGCCTCATTTGATGATTTTACCACAATAAAAAAAGGGTCGTCATAATATTATAATGCTCGTAATCCACAAAGGGTACTCCTCCACTATTCTTTTAATTCTGATTAATTACGTTGCAGGATCCAAGGCAGGTAAATTCATTGTCCGGGACACGTCGAGCTTCATTGTCTCGGCGATTTTTCTGGTGGTTGCCACTGTTGATTCTGGCTTTTAGGAGTTGCAGTGGTTTGGGAATAGTGTAGTGGGCTTGTCCCAATGCAAAAAAAAAATCCACAAAGGGTCACCCCTTAACAAGACTGGAGTCAATAGCAAATCCATCTTAAATAAAAAAATCGCGTATTATGCTTGAGTCGCCCATAGGGGCGAGCCAATTGCGCCCTGGGATTCTCTAAGCAGGAACCAGACCCTGGATCGTAAAGGGCAATGGGGATGGCAACTGGTGAACTAATGGCGCTAGTATAGCTTGTTCCAAGCATCGTCATTGGTTCAAATCAGTTCAAATCTTAAAGGTACTTCAAAACGTCATTGGTCGGATTAGGACTACTATATTATGGTGGCGTCATCTACAATATCTTTGCGTTGCCAACCCCATTGATGATACACGGTGGATTTAACTCAGTATGAGTCCGGCAGCCGATAGAGGTGTATAGCGCCCGTAAGCAATGGAGCATACTCATATGCTTATTGCTTAGCCCATAAAAAGAGTGCGAACCTTTGACTTGATAAACATCCTAATAATACTTTGACTGACCATGGGAATCGAATTATATTACACTTTCAAAGAGTCGCACTTACGTCCACAAGACCAAAGATTACAGAGGTGGGCAGTGCATAATAATATAATACACACACTTCGCCAGTTAACCTATACACTTAAGTCATTTATGAATTTTGGCATAAAGTCGACCTTCTCTTACTTCGTAGTATTTGCAAGGCGAGTTTTACGGTTCATTTAGATTTGTTTACATATTTGAATTGTTTCATGGTCTAAATTCGCAGTTGAGTATCTGACAACGTCATCATACTTATAACATAACAGCTACTCCCACGGTTTCAGCCGCTGCTCGACTTCCATTTGCCTTCCTCGAAATATAGACTATCCAAAAAAAAAAAAATTTTGCATTTTGAACCAGTTCCTGAAGTTTGATTAGTCGTTTGAAGAGTCCGTCACAGAAATCCTAAAATTTTAATCTTTGAATGTTTGTTTCTCTCAAGATGTACAAAATGTACAAAAACACCGAATTTTTCTGGAGAAATCCCGACGGATGGTAACCCTCTAGTTATGTACAACACCAATAGATAGATGATAGAAAGAATTAGTCGACGTTGAACTTTAGTTTGACTACCACATAGGTCGAATATATCAGCCGATGTCCTCCTGTCGACCCTCGTCTCTTTAACTATGAACTGATGATCAATCAATTGTTGTACCGATTGTTACTCAAGCTCAAGGGTCCAACTGCGTCTAAAATCTTGTACTACCATATCAGAAATCGAAGGCGCCTGCAGCGACGCGCGTGCTAAAAGTTTGCATTCCTAGGATGCTTCCCTGAGATAAGACCACGTAACGCCGTGAGATAGTATCATGTTACCTCCCACATTATCCGACATGATCACATAGTTCCTGGTTATAATATAATCACGCTATGCTTCAGATATAGTAAGCACGCGATGCACTAGCTAGTTGTATGAGATACAGCGTAAGTTAAGTAATTGAAGACTTAACGAGACATGTGTAGTAGATGTCGTATTTCGATATAGAGCCCAAATAAGACAATGCCTTCCTAATAATCTGTACTTATTTGTTTGGTTGTACGCGCTAATCTCAGGAAATACTTGTTCGAATTGAAAATTTATTTTTGTCTGTGTGGGTAGTCCATTTCTCGAAGAAAGCTATAGACTACATAAATATGACATCATCACGCTACGACCAAAAGGAATTGGGCAGCAGGTGAACAGGCGGGGATCAAATCAGTTACCTACGATTCTCATACCTTCAAAAGTTTATTTATTTACTCAAAACAAAGAATTTTAGAACACGTTCGATACAGTTTTACAAAATCATAACAATTTTTTACAAACGGATGGGTGAACACTGCTCTCCTAGCTAGGTTATAAAAACGTGTGTTAAGGAGACCTTCAAAAGTAGCAAGCTTTTTTGCGAGCATTGGTGGCCGGTAGGTATCAGCCCCGATATACGAGTTGTTGGTCGTGGATTCGAACTAGCCAGGCGCATTACTTTGCGTAATTTATTTCATCGCTGCTGCTCTCAAAGCGGTGAAGGAAAACATCGTGAGGAAACCGAAATATCCTAGAACCGAACATCCCAAGACATGTGACATCTGCCAACCCGCACTGGGCCAGCGTGGTGGTTTATAGCCCACTCCCTCTCACAGAGAGGAGGCCTGTGTTCTAACAAATGGAACATTTATAGGCTGATCATGATAATGATGAACAGTTGAACACGTCCCGTTCGGACTCACAGAATTTTCTTTTTTTAATACAATGAAGATGACAAGCAAGCATACGGCCCGCCTGATGAAAAGCGGTCACCGTAGCCTATGGACACCAACAACACCAGAGATAACGTTTGCGCGTTGCCGACCTTGCAACTTTTTACCCTCAAAAAGGGCGTGAATAAAATAGAAAGGACAATATTTTATCCTTCAGCTGTTGGCACAACAATCCTTCATGTAGAACCTGGCTTACCCGCATCCGCGGACGAAACGAGTTACGGGTATACTTATACGAATGGGTGATGCCAGTCGTTCGGACCCTAAAGGGGTGCCTACCACCAAGTATGACGATTATGTCGCTTCTTATGACGCTTGTTTATTTTCATCTTGCCGGGGGGCATTATTGTATGCTTTCTAAGCTGTCCCTCCACGGCAAATTTAAGGTAACACGTGATCTTGAACTGGCCTAGCGTGGTACAGGATTTCAATAAAACAAGGGACTATTAGATAGAGATTTGTCACCACATAATAATATGTGCAGCACACTTTCAGAATTATATTATATTAAAAAGGTTAATATTTAAGTGTATTTGAATAGTTTACATGACATTTGTTAGCATACGTAAATTAATAACATCAAAAGGGTACCAAACAATTGGGTCGCGGGACTTATCTCATTACCGTGACCCCGGAACATAAAGGGCTATTGAAGGACACCGTGACAGTCCCTCCCGCCCTGCCTGGGGTGGGAGGACTCATTTGATGATATTACCACGTAAAAAAAAGGGTACCAAACAAAACATGTTTCATGTTTATTACTCAATCAAAATTAATTATCTTACTTACCCAAATATGCTTACTTAAAACAGCGACAATTCGCGCACTCGAACACTGCACTTACTACAACTGAAGTTTTTAAACTATAACAGGGTCGATTGCTTTGCAAACTTTGTTTGTACGAAATATTGTTGTTAAAATTTCGTCAACATTCGTCAGAGAATACGCGCGCGGGTACCTGATACGTTCACTTTACTGGTCAGGCGAGCACCGCCGCATAGCGTCGTAACACGCCTGAGAACTGTTACCCAACAACCACCACCACTGCTCTTTCGTATCTGAGGATCAGTGTTATCCAATACACAATTTTGGTCACTGTTCTGGTGAGTAGGCTGTGTAATATGAAGTTTCTAGCAACTTGGATTTTCTCGGGCTGTAATATTCGAAACGAAGGTGTAGTCTGCTAATCCGCTTTGTAAAGTCAAGCTAGGAAGGTTCACAGTTTAACTTTCATAAAGCTGAGCCGTCTTTGTTTAGAACCTATGATAAAATAAAATCGTGAAGGACCTATGATAAAAAAAAAAAAAAAAAAAAGATTCCGACGAATTGAGAACCTCCTCCTTTTTTTGAAGTCGGTTTAAAATAAAAAGTTTGGGTACTTCTTGTCTTCTTCAATTGTCACTGAAAAAAATATATATTATGTTCATTCTTATGATAATATTTGTTACCTTAGCACGAGTTTTCAATATTTGAGACGTAAAGTAAACTGGAACTTTGACAATTTGAAATTGACAATTTTCAAGGAAAAAATTAGTTCCTTCTTCGCACACCAGAAGGCGCTGTTCCATTTTTTTAATACAAGAAACGCTGTAAATACTGGAAAGACGCTGTAAAGTTAAAGAGTGAAAACTCGTGCTAAGGGTACACCGGGATGCAACTGATTATAAACCTATTTAAAAAGAACATAGAGTATAATATAATATCTCTTGGTAACTAGTACTACTACGGTACTGTCGGTGAGTGATAAGACTTCTGCGCTGCTTGTCGCGGGTTCGATTCCCGCATGGAACAAACATTTGTATGATCTACACTTAGTTGTTCCGGGTCTGGGTATTTGTGTCTTTGAATTTATATTATGATACTGGAGAAATTCCTAGTGTGGGGCAACGTTTGTTTAGACAAGAAACTAAAACACTTATAGCGTAATGTAGGTGTAGTTATTTTATATTTATTTATTATTATTTATTTTATATTTTTATATTCCGGAATAGTTAAGCGACGTCTACAAGCAGCGCAGCGGTTCAGGTTCCATGACCCAAGAGCCAATCAAGGGGTATACAGTGGCGTAGCTAGGCGGGGGTGAAGTGGACCCTAGCACCCCGGCCTCGGCCGCCCGGCCTCGCACTTGAAGGGGCCTAGTTCCCAGAGAAAAAAAAAATCTTAACAAAGGCGATCATAACTTTGCAATCAGTAAAAAGAAATATAAACCTGTATCGTCCGATGAGTGGAAATTGAAAGAACGTTATATGGTTACGTTTTATTTGAACTGGGAACTGAAAGAGACAAAAAGGCCTCGCAAAACTGATGTCGCTGGACAATCACATTTTGTGTATATGACTTGGAGGTTCCAATTAAGTCATCTCACGAGACACCTACCCCCGGTACCACTCCTATGACGCGAAAATGTGTAAGTACCGTTCTTGAGAAAAACCATTTTAGTAACCTAACCTCAAACTCATAAGAGTCCACATGAAAGTAGTATTCCAAAAATTTAGGTAGGTTTAGCATAAGGAGGGAGGTGCCCCTTGTGTCTTGGCACCACTCTCATTTAAAGGGAACCCTAGACCACGCGATCCCCTTCGAACCAAACCTGACCGTGTCGGGGTGCCCCAAGTCCCGAGCTCGCTCTTGCATCCTAGATCAAATAACTGATTACTACCTATCAAGGCGACTCAACGGAACCTCGCTCAGCGGGGCTCCTACTTCTGCCACACTTCTGCATTCAAGGTTTAAACATTACATACAGTCAATCCCGGAAGAACTACTAAGACTTGTAGATCATACAAATATTTTTTCAGTCCTGTTTATCGAACCCACGACACACAGCGCAGCATTCGATTGCTAAGTCACTGGGCCCGTGTTACTGTGCAGTGCAGCACATTTGTCATATTGCCATTGATTAAAAACTGGCCTTGCATTACAGAATACGAACGCTTGACACCATAGAGATAGAGCATGGACTGTGCAGTATCAGCTTGAAATTACCATTACCTTCCGACTGAGAGAAAAACAATCAGAGAACCATCTATCTCTTTAAAAACATTTGACATTCAAGAAAGAGAGAAGATCAGAGTCATAGAAGAAAGAGAGAGATTTATGATTTTGAGAGTATAGCAATTTAAAGTAGATAATCTTGATACCGCGACGACGCGACGCGCGACGGTGCGAGGTGGCACGACAAATATTTTTGGAAAAACTTGGGAGGCCTTTATCCAGCCCTTGGACAATAGGTATGGGCCAAACAAAAAGGTTGCGATGACAACTCGTCTCATTAGCTATTTCGTCTCTTTCCCTATTATAGCTTGACATAAAAATGTAGAAAACCGGAAGTCGCCACTGTCTTCGCGCTACCAGCACTTTGAATGATTTTATTTTATTTTTTTTCCCTTATTACGTTAGTTTTATGACACAATAATAAATCTAACAAACCTGCGGTCTTTGTTTACATCAAATATCAAAGATTTTAAAACGCTGTCAGAAATAAAAATGTTAGTTCCGTTTCAATCCGTTCTGGCCAAGCTGTACGTCACATTCATTTAGCCACCTTGTGCACGTCGGACGAGAGGCGAAAGAGACGAAATAAAGCATGAGACGAGTTAATGAAAATGACCACATGCACAAGGTGACGTATTGGTGAATGTGACATAATAGGGAAAGAGACGAAATAGCTAATGAGACGAGTTGTCATCGCAACCAACAAAAAAAGCTCGGTCTATGCTCTATGTCTATGGTCGTGGTTGTGAAGTGCTTGTTTTTTTCATTTCAAGCACCTGACATTCTGACAGCAGACAGGATGAAATTGACATATGACGTCATGTTATGTTTAATCTCAGTAATTTATTAGTGCATCACTTTGTAAAGAATTGCTATCAAATTTTCGTTTTTGAATATTTGCGTCGCATTTAAACTTATTGATTAGTTCGAACACACATCCGACAAGTGCGCATCTTCTACTGGTGAAAAAATAGAAGCGAAAACAATGGCGAACATTCCTGGACCAGGGGCAGTGGCTTCAGCACCTGAAGATCTTCCGCCACCTTACTCAGCTGTAGTGGGTAATCCACAATATGGGTTCGTGGCGCCTGCAGGCGAACCGTTTACAGCCGCAGCGGGGGCGTACCCGCACCCGCAGCCTAAGCAGTTTACAGCACCGGGAGTGTACCCTCACCCCACCATCACAGTTACAAATACTCAGCCTCAAGCAGGTGACATGGGTCCGCCGCCGCCTCCCATGCCCGTGGGGATCGTCTTGCCGCCCGCAGTCGGGACTGAGCCAACAACAATTAATTGCTTCAACTGTGGAAAAATTGTCACAACAAGGGTTACATACACGACAGCCTGGCATACCCACTTAGTGGCCGGATCCATATGTGTCATAACCATGTAAATATACTTTTTTATTATTATTTATCATGAATTTATAAAAATATGACAGGTGTCTCACAATAGCTGATCTCATGCTAATTGGAGAATTATAGGCTGATTATGTATGCACTGAACACATAATTAGCCTTTATGACTCTCACTGCTGGGACATAGGCATTCATTGTATTAGATTATTAGAAAGGGAAACCACTTCATTACCCCAATGTTGGTTGTTTGAACTTACATGTATCAAAATATTTGCTTCTGGAAAGGTCCATTGCCACATAAGGTTTTCCATCACTGATTTCATAGCAGTGATGATGAAATAATTAGTTTTAAATCCCATAAAGTAATGCCCTTGGGTTCAAATCTATCCTATATCTGGCAGTCATGGCCATCATTGCTCATTATAATAAACAACTGTGTCAAATTAATTTTAAGCACAAACATCAATTTGTATTAAATCACCTTAGTATTCATTGTTGTTAAACTGGAATATTGCAATTTGTTGTGTAATTTTTTGTTCTCATTACTGTTTTAACGATCTATTGCTATTGACATTGGTGATTTTCTTATTGATTAAGAAAATCACCAATGTCAATAGCAACAGATCATTAAAACAGTGTGTGCGTCAGAATGGCTGGTTGCCTGTGGCGTTGGTCAATGAGAGTTGATTCGAAAATTGCTACATAATTGCTTATATTTGCTACATATAATAAATAATTGCTACATAGGATATATACTTAGATATAAAATATTTTTTTTGACCAGCCATCCTGACGTCAGGATGGCTGGTCACCTCCTAGTTTAAAGTGAAGCGTATAGAGTTTCCCGAAATGTATTGCGTCAATAATTGCTTCATATTTACTTCATTTATCTCATTTATTTGTATCTTTAAAAATATGCTAAATAAAGGATGTAGCAGTAATTTAAATTATCCCAAGGAAAAGTCCCTGATAAAATAATAAAGGCAAATAGTTGCAGTGCGTCTTCACTCAACGGTATTGATACTTTAGGCGGCAGGCGTTCTAAATAAAATTGTTAAATGGCATGTTATGTATGAGTAGGTAAGTGGACAATGAGCACATTAAAAGGATATCGTAAATAAAAAAAAATACGGAGAGTAAAAAGAAGATAATTCCATATTGCATAATATATGCGAAAAAATAATATGGCAATAAGGTAAATTAATGCTGAGGTTATGGGACATCTCGCCCACGAAAAAAGGTGGCCCGCAGGCCAGATGTCCCCTTTTTAAAATGTGCATGGGTAGTTTCGCCCGAAACAATTTTTTAGCTTATTTTCATATTCATCATCATCATCATCTCAGCCATAGGACGTCCACTGCTGAACATAGGCTTCCCCTTTTGATCTCCACATATACCGGTTGGAAGCGACCTGCATCGAGCGACTTTTATAAGGTTGACTGGCCACCTTGTTGGTGGACTTCCTACGCTGCGCTTGCTAGTCCGTGGTCTACACTCTAGCACTTTTCGACCGCACCGGCCATCTGCTCTGCGAGCAATATGGGCTGCCCATTGCCACTTCAGCTTGCTAATCCGGTGGACTATATCAGTGACTCGTATGTGATCACATAGAGAAAAACCGAGCATAGCCCTCTCCATAGCTCGTTGAGCGACTTTGAGCTTTGAGATGAAACCGATAGTGAAAGACCACGTTTCGGTGCCGTAACTCATAACTAGTAACACACATTGGTTGAAGACTTTCGTCTTGAGGCACTGGGGTAAGTCGGACGGAAAGACATTGCGTAGTTTCCCGAACGCTGCCCAACCGAGTTGGATTTGGTGGTTGACCCCTTTCTCGAAGTTTACTTGTCCTAAGTAGATATTATATGAGTCAACAACTTCGAGTATTTTCATATTATTTTTACGCATATATTATACAATGTGGAATTAGCTTCTTTTTATTCTTCGTATTTTTTTTTATTTACGATATCCTTTTAATGTGCTCATTGTCCACTTACCTACTCATACATAACATGCCATTTAACAATTTTATTTAGAACGCCTGCCGCCGAAAGTAGCAATACCGTTGAGTGAAGACGCACTGCAACTATTTGCCTTTATTATTTTATCAGGGACTTTTCCTTGGGATAATTTAAATTACTGCTACATCCTTTATTTAGCATATTTTTAAAGATACAAATAAATGAGATAAATGAAGTAAATATGAAGCAATTATTGACGCAATACATTTCGGGAAACTCTGTACGCTTCACTTTAAACTAGGAGGTGACCAGCCATCCTGACGTCAGGATGGCTGGTCAAAAAAAATATTTTATATCTAAGTATATATCCTATGTAGCAATTATTTATTATATGTAGCAAATATAAGCAATTATGTAGCAATTTTCGAATCAACTCTCATTGACCAACGCCACAGGCAACCAGCCATTCTGACGCACACAAAACAGTTTGATCCTCTGGCAATTATTATTCTAATAATTCCAATTTGTCTGTTTCAGGGTTTGCTCTCTCTGTTGTCTTGGTCTCATCCCATACTGCTTCGATACCTTCAAGGATGCCGAGCACTATTGCCCCAATTGCAATACTTTCATTGGTAAAAGTAGCAAGTGCTAATTGGGTGAAAACAATACCACCATGCTGAGCTACGAAGATTGCAGTTTCAAAAAATGTATAAAAAAAATGTAAGAAGCAATTATGGTGCCATCAAATCCAAAAGAGCCATGTGTACCTAATTGCTAGTGTTTAATTAAATTATTTATCTTTTTGATTCCTAAAGCTTGTGAAATCTCAAATATGTATGACTCATATAAAGATATGTAATTATTGTTGATTCACAATTGCACGAAGTACTCCAGTACTGCACCTGCAGTGTTGTCTGTATTATGTTGATTGTCAATGCGACTATTTACTCACAGTACACAACAATGGTTTCGGATGCAGGTAATGTTGTGTGTAATGAGCAATAAATAAATTCATTTACTCTTATGAATTTGAGTCAAATTAAAAAAATATAGCTATACTCCTTTATGAAAAGTATTTTTTTATTCATATGACATCTAGGCCTTTGGAGACTTGTATGGTTATGCTTTAATTTACCACATTAGCTTGTTTTTTTACACCTAATCCAGCATCGGCCTATCTATCACTATATCGACACACAAGCATAGTTCCACCAGTGACTGATTAGGTGGATGCGTCACAAACAATATAAATATATTGAAAAATTAAAAACTAAAAAATACAACATCATGACCTCTCTGTCATTTGAATTGGTTTTTATCACTACAGTTCATTTTGTTATCAGTTTTTCTGAATAATTTAGTATATAATGTGTGTTTCACGTAATGTTTAAATGTGTCTGTTGATCTGTTCAATTGTTTGATGTGCATATTTAAGGAAAGCTTATTTTTCCCACTTTTTTTTTACTGTGCCTACTTTCCTGAAATATGTACTTGAATAACTACTACCGTAAAAATATTAACACTAAGAATGCAACAATTTTCGTCGTTTATTGTTCATGTTCATCTTCACATCTTTTTAAAATCCTGACTAAATATTCGTATCATAAACTGGATCATAATTTTTTATACATGTTCCATTTCAAATTAATAGTCCAAGTACCCACCTAAATATTGCGGTTGGAAAATCTTACATGTTCTTAAAGTAAAAAATGCATTCCACCTATTTTAATTTAGTACTTAACAACCAGAAACGAAGTTCTGCTAATGGAATTATAAAGATGAACAGTAGGTACCTAAACGGCAATTAACTATTCTATTATTTATTTTTAAACACACTTAACATTACGACTGAAATTAGACTGAATCATGATTGTGAGAATCAATATACCAATAATAATATTGTGTAGTTTCAGGAAAAGATAAAGAAACTAGTAATTTTTTATTGGTATGTTTTATCACCACTCAGTTCTAAACGCAAAATAATTTAAGTAAATAAAGTAATCCATTTTTTAAGGTGTAATGTAATGAAAACTATTGTAAATGTTCATTCGCTGTTTACAAAATATATAAATATAAGGTATTTATACTGGGAACTTCTTTTTTTAAGCACTGAAACGTCTGTACACTTAACACGCTTGTTAGTAAATTACTATCTTTCACGGCTAGAGATGTGCCGTTGCCGGCAATATTGCCCAAGGTGGGAATTTAGGTGGAAATATTGCCGGCAATATTGCCGGGAGTGGAAATATTTGGGAATTTTGCTTAATTTTAAGTCAAAGTGAGTGCGAAAACTATGTAACACACTTAAAATTAGCATTTACAGACCATGATCTACATTATATACAAAAAAAAACGTTGTTTTGGGTAAAATTTCCAAAATTGCCGGCAATTTTTGGCAATATTCCCGGTATTTTACCGGCAATATTGCCCATTGTTGCCGAACACGACAGTGAATGTAAGAAATTACACATACATTTTAAGATTAACACATTTTTTACTACGTAACTTTGTTTGGACTAGTTAGGGGTGAACATATCAAAAGTCCCCCGTCTCTGGACCATGAGCTCTGGAGGGGGGGGGGGGGTTGAAGGTATAATTTTTTGGTTTTTGCTTATATCTCGGAAAACAATGCGTTCTAGCAGCATAGCGTGTGTGAACAAAATGAAAACCTAAATAAATTTTCCGTAACTTTTACTCAGTAAGCATTTCAATATCTTGTTAGTTTTCGAGTTTTCATAGTTTTCGAGGTATCCGCTTTTGAAAGTCTGTAATTTAAGGGAAAAAACATTTTTAGTTTTCGCATTTGGAAAGTTGTATTTGATATCGCCATAGATCCAGAAAGCAGTAGCAGTTGATTCAGACCCTCCCTTCACCACCTGCGATGAACAGCTGCATCTTGAGGTGACATTGAGAGTGTCTGAATGTGGATAAGTAGTTCTTAAATTCGGTGACTACCATCAAGCTTGATATCTCTTGTCTTCCTCCAGTGAGTAAGGAGTAAAAATTAGCTTAGAAACTCATTTTAAATTATACAAGGTACTTACAGACGAGGTAGGACTGTACTATGTAGGAGGAATTCCGCAACCATAAGAGATGCGGAAAAACTATCTTTGAAACTTGAGTTCTTTTTTGATATAAACAATTTTCGTATAGGTAGGTATTCATTTTTGGCCAAGTGTGAGTTGCCCACAAAAATAAATCAAATCAAATCAAAACGTTTATTTCAACTAGGCCAATTACAGGCACTTATGAATTGTCAAAAGACATAAAATAAAACAATAACAAAAATAGTTATGGTGCTACAGTCCCAGTCACAAGACATAAAAACTGTGAAAGTACCGTAGGTGCTCATTCCAAAGCGTAGATCTCTATGGAGAAGAATGAGCAAGAAACTCCATGGACACTCTTTTTCAATCGCCAAAATTATTACAAAACTTTTGTTACATCATTCATCATCAGATGGTACATTATGTGAGAACGATGTGGCAAGTTAATAGTGTCCATAGTAAAATAAAAAGACAATTCAAAATAAAGTTACTAATAATTAAAATAGGCCGTGGCAGCTAAGAGATGACCAGTCCCAACTGACAGCGCCCGTTCACGAACATGACACATATATCAGCACCATTCAGCTCAACCATTTTGAAGGGAACTAAATGATCCGACATACACGCCACCATCAGCGAGACCTTTGAGTGAGCATGACATACTCTCAACTGCCAGAGTCATTCAAGTCAATGAAAGACGTAGGTTTCTAGTCAAAGATAGCTCTGAAGTACATGGTACTCACACAATGCTGGCTATGACGCTATATAATACTAGATGAATACACTCTATACAATGCAAAAGATAATTTTACATTCTTCATCTGCTCCGACAATTTTTTAAAAATCAAGAAAACCTACGACTGTCGTACTTAAAAAATAAAAAAAATACACACAAAAAGACAAGCAATAAAATGTAAAGTAGGACAACAATGTCCGTAAATCAAATGAAATAATAAAACAAATACAAACACATAAAATAAAACAAGATGACTTAACTAAGTCATAAAAAAAAAATATAAACAATTATATGAACACATATAACTAGTCTGGAAGAAAGAATAGAAAAAAAAGAGAACTAAAAACATCTGGGAAAGAGCATGAAAGCCGTCTTAACTTCAACAGAGTGACCAGCTGTTATTATCCACTAAGTAATCGTTTAGCACTTATTTTCCCCATATTCCTCTACGCTGCGGAGACGTGGACCCTGCGTGAGAACGAGCGGAAGAAGATAGACGCTCTCGAAATGTGGTGCTGGAGGAGAATGCTTGGGGTATCGTGGAATGAATTCCGCACTAACGTCTCCATAATGCAGGAACTTAACATCAAGCAGCGCCTGTCTTCCATTGTGCAAGCTCGAATCCTGACATTCTTTGGTCACGTATCCCGGCGTGGCGACGAGTCCATCGAGCGCCTAGTGGTGCAGGGCAAAGTTGAAGGCACCCGAGCACGAGGTAGATCGCCTATGAGATGGACGGATCAAATAAAAGCGGCTGTGGACAGTTCCCTGCACGTCTGCACCAGAAAGGCGGCCATCAGGCAGGAATGGCGGCGTATTGTTAGGCGCGCCACTAACAGCTGAAATGACGACCACGACCACTCTGCCAAGAGTGAAACGACGAAGAAGAAGAAGAAGTAATCGTTTATGGAATAATATGCCTTAGAACAAAGGATGGATTTAATCTTTGATTTAAACTCATTAAACGGCAAGTCTAGCAATGACGAAGGCAATTTATTGTAGAATTTTATACCAAGGCCTACAAATGAGTTATGAACCTTATGAAGTCGGTGAAAAGGAACACGTAGGTGGTGCTTATTTCTCGTGTTAATAGTGTGAAAATCACTGTTTTTGGTATATAGGTGTAAATTCTGCCTAATATATATAATGTTGGCAAAGATGAATTGAGATGCCACCGTCAGAATGCCGATCTCCTTAAACAAATCCCTCAGAGAAACTCTAGTACCCAGCTGGTAAATTGCCCGAACAGCTCGTTTTTGTAAGACAAATATATTTTGAATATCAGCCGCTTTGCCCCACAATAAAATGCCGTAGGACATTACGCTGTGAAAATAACTAAAATAAACTAGTCGAGCTGTATCAACGTCTGTGTACTGTCTTACTTTTCTGACAGCGTAGGCAGCCGAGCTTAATCTTCCCGATAAACTTGTTATATGCGGGCCCCATTGAATTCTAGAATCTACTTTAATACCCAGAAACACGGCTGAGTCAACAGTTTCAAGTTCTTCATTATTTAGAACAATGTTAGGACCTAGATTTGTAACATTTGGCAAGGCGAACTTTATACATTTCGTTTTTTTGGCATTTAGGACTAAGTTGTTAGCAGAAAACCAATCCGTGACCAATGATAATGCGGTGTTAACTTCGTCAAATTCTTGTCTGTTTCTATCAACTTTAAATATAAGAGATGTATCATCTGCAAACAGTACAATGTCACAAATGCCCTTTAAAAGATATGGCAAGTCATTGATATAGACCAAAAATAAAAACGGACCCAGAATTGATCCTTGAGGCACACCTAGCTGAACAGGTTGTCCAGAAGATTTCGAGCCATTAACATCTACGCATTGAAATCTATTACGTAAGTACGATTCTATAACATTAAGAGCTTCGTTTTGGATTCCGTAATGATGTAATTTTCGCAAAAGTGTATCATGGTGTACGCAATCAAAGGCTTTGGATAGATCACAGAACACACCAATAGCATTCTTAGAGCTCTCCCACGCCTCAAATATATGCTTCAGCAGAGCAACACCTGCATCAGTTGTTGAACGACCTTTCGTAAAACCATATTGTTCACTATGAAGGAGGCTATTTACATTAAAATGACTAAGCAACTGCTTGAGTATCAATTTTTCAAATATTTTGCTAAAAGCAGGTAAGATAGAAATTGGTCTGAAATTACCAATATCATTTTTATTGCCTGATTTAAATAATGGTATGACTTTACTACTCTTCATGAGGTCAGGAAAAGTACCCAGATCTACACATTTATTAAAAGTAATTGCAAGATAGGGGGCGACGATGTCAATTATATTACTTAAAAGTTTAATTGAAATGCCCCAATAATCACCAGTATGTTTGGATTTAAGTGTATTGAATACATTTACTACATCATATGGTGTTATGTGTTTAAAACTAAATAGGTTACCGCATTTAGGCACACTACTTTGCAGAATGCTTTCAGCTTTAGACGGAGACGAACTTAAGGAGCGAGTCGTAGTTATAGGAATATTTGCAAAGAATTCATTAAATGCGTCTGCTACGCTAGTCGCATTTGTAATTAATTGACTGTCTATCATAATCTCTAATTGCTTTTCATTATTAACCGATTTACCTGTTTCACTGTTGATAATTTGCCAGGTAGCTTTAACTTTGTTATTAGAATTTTTAATTTTTTCGCTTAAAAATTTTGATTTAGCAATAGCACAAATCTTTTTAAATAATTTTGAATAATTTCTTACATATTCCACAAAAGGTGTATCAAACCTAAATTTCTTCAAACCATATAACTCGTACAATCTCGCTCTACTTTTATAAATGCCAGGTGTAGCCCATTGATTGAAACCAGCAGAGGATCCATTTTTCTTAATGATTTTGGTTTTAAAAGTGGACTGGTATTCATCTTTAACAATATCAAAAAGGGATTTATAGATTTCATTAGGACTATCTGATTCAGCTATGGCTGGTGTGAGTCTATCAGCTACATTATTTTTAAACTTGTTACAACGACTAACTGTATAGGGCCTACATTCAATCTTGTGAGGCTTTTTGCGTGATGGCATAGGGAAGCTAGCCATCAATCCACAGTGATCAGACGATAAGTCACTTAACACTGCTTTACTTTCGGCATCAGAATCAGTAAAGATGTTGTCAAGACAAGTCGACGAAGATGCAGTAATTCTTGTCGGTTCAAAAAACAAGTTAATTAAATTAAAAGATTTAAAAAGGTTGAGCAGTCTAACACTTAAAGGAGTTGCATCTAAAATATTAACATTAAAATCTCCACATAAAATTATCCTTTTATTACTTGATTTTAACTTACTAAGTGAATCCTCCATTACAGATTCGAAGCGAGTAAAATCCCCAGAAGGAGGTCTATAAACACAAATTATTATATATTTCTCGAGTTCCACACAAGACAACTCAATAATACGCTCAACAGAAAGATTAACTAGATCTAAACGTTCTTTACATTTCAACTTGTTTGAAACAAGAACCAAAGAACCACCACGAATAGCGCCCCTTCTGACAAACGCACTTTGGACAGTAAAATTATTATCATTGAAAAACGGCAATTCATGCTCCCTCAACCAGTGTTCAGTAAGACATAAGACCTGAATACAGTGAAACTCCAAGAGCCCAGCTACACTATAACATAAAAAGGAATGACGTCTTAGCAAAGTTGTTCAGCCTGATGAGCAGTCTCTGTTGTACGTCACTAACAAAGTAAAATAATAATAATAATATTTTTTTTTTTTGTTTATTGTTGTTTAAAGTCCCATTTGACTAAGACAACACTGCAACACTCAACGTGTTCGTAGTCATGAAATTGTGACAAAGCAAAGGTGTTTCAGGATTATAATGTAGTCGTCTTCCCCTGGAGGCGACGGCCCTCCATCGCGTCTATCGAGGCGCATCGCCAGGAGAATGATCATCTCATCCGCACGCAAAATACGCGCATATGACGTGGAGTTGAGGATACCAGCCCGCTATACAATACAATCGCCAGGATGAATTCCCGGAAAGAGCTCCGGCGTGATCACAGGGCAATATTGAGAGAGCGACTGTCGCAACCGAGTTCCGGGCACGCCCCAACCGCGGCGGTAAGACCCCTCTTTAAGGAGTAGCTGGATAGGCGTCACGGCATCCCGCCTGACCTATTACATGACGTAGGTCCTCACCGGACACGAAAGTTTCGGGAGGTAGCTGTGTCTGATAGGGAAAGAAGAATCGCCTGGGTGTCACCACTGCGTGGATCGCCTGGAGGACACGGTGGAGCATACGGTGCAGCACTACCCGCTTGGGCAGAGCACCGCCGTGTCCTAACTACGACGATAATCGGTAACCTCTCGTGCTTAGTGTTGGTCGAGGCCATGCTGCGGGGCGAGACAGAATGGGAAGCAGTCGCCTCCTTCTGCGAAGCAGTCATGCTAGCGAAGGAGGAGGCGGGACGCATGAGGGAGAGGACAATGTCCACCTCCAGCCCAGCCGCAGCGGTAGACGTCGATGGCGACAGACGTCGCTACACGATCTCCAGCCACTGTAGGCGCGGCCATGCGGGCGGCGAGTAAAGGTCACAGCACACTATAACGGCACGACAACGGCGCAGCTGCAGCACGGCGTTACCTCGAATTTAGGCTATGGCTAAAGCGTACTAACTGCGCGTCATCGTCCGCTAGGTGCAAGCTCGCAGTCCGCGCGCCGCCCGTGAGGTGTAAGCTTGTTGTCACCGTGAACATAATTATTATAAGGCATTTGTTTCGCTAGCAACTAGGAGACGGCCCGCGACGTAAGCACTCGGTCACCGCGCCGTTAGCACGCCGTCTAATCACTTGCAGCGCGCGGGAAGCGAGGCGAGTTGTATGGTAGCGAAAAGCGCGCCGACTCCCCGCCGTTGGCTTTTTCATATTGACATTATGAAATATATTATACGACACATGATTTATGGCTCTAATTAGAATGGCAAGTTCTGTGCTGGGTTGGAGCCGTGCCGTTGCCGTGCCGGTATAGTGTGCCATGACCTTAAGAGTGCACGTTGTGTTCCACGTGATGTATTACCACGCTAAAAAAATTTAATCGTCTGAATGTACAATGTCGAACAAAAAAGCCGTCGAGGCCGTGAACAGAACACTTTGAGACATTCGCCATGATGATAGACCCATGGACAATATCAAGGTAGGTACTGTTCTCTGTAAAATTCCGGCAGACACTGCCCGTTGTAAGAAGAATTGATAAGTTACGTATTCGGAGTCCCGTCAAGTATAACACTTCAGGAAAACTCTTGGCTATGTGATCTTGCGATACTAAAAAAATGACCGAACCGCTGCAATAAATGAAAACATATTAGCCGAAATTGTTGGGAATGATGCGGTTTACACATCATACAATAACGTCGTCAATTAGGGTGATGCCAGCAACTACCCACTCGAGATTTTAAATTCATCAACTGCCTATGGTCCTCGAGCTCATAAAATAACCTAAAAGTAATAATAATGCTTCTAAGAAATCTAACTCCACCAAAATTGTGCAATGGAACGCGACTAATAGTTACTGCAATACGGTGCGTACAGACTATATAACATAACATGTTATATAACATTGTTATTTCATTTTTCATGGTAACATTCTACATAGAGTTGTAGTGTTTTATAACACATGTTAAATAACATGTTACATGGTCTGTACGCACCTTTACACAGAAATTTAAGCGAAGCTGAAATTCTCACCGGATGTGGCTCAGGGGAAACTGCATTGATACCGTGAATACCACTCATCTCCAACAATTTCCCTTTCCAGTTCAAACTCACACAATTCCCGGTAGCCGCTTACTTCGCGATGACCATAAATAAGTCCCAAGGACAGACCCTGAAGGAAGCTGATGTCGACCTAAGGTCCAACTGTTTTTCCCACGGCCAACTATATAACACATGCTCGCCTGTCAGTAATGCTGACCATCTTTTTATTTTAGCACCAGAGGGAAAAACTACCAATGTCGTATATAAAGTGTGTGTCTGGAAGTTTTCATTTCATTTGCTTTAAAGTTTGTTATAGATTCTATAACAAATTTTAAAGTGGGACATCAGGTACCCTCACTTTCTCAACAAATTAAAAAAGAGAATATTAGTTTAGGTGCCTTAAAACCAAATACAATGCGGACGAAGTCGCGGGCAACAGCTAGTATTAAATAAGACTTTCCGAATGCAAAAAGACAAAAATCGTTTTTCGAAAACTATACAAGATATCGAAATGGTTACTAAATAAAACTTATAGGAAATTAATTCAGCCTTTGTTTTGTTCATACAAACCATGCCGCTAGGAGGCATGGTTTCCAAGTTATAAGAGAAAAACCAAAAAATGAAACAACCTCCCCACAGCTCAAGGGGCAAGGGCTAATGGCGGGGACTTTTGATAATTATATTCACCTCCTAACTAGTTCAAACAAAGTAACGTAGTCCAAAATCGTGTTCCAAGAATTTGAATTTCCCTTATAACTGTTTTCTGAGTGGGCTACTAGTTTTTCGTGCAAAATCACATAGCAAAAACATCGAGTATAAACAGTACCTACTACCTATACAATATGGAAATTAAAAAAAAGTATAAATCTCTATCAAAACTACAAATAACCAACAAAAATAACATTATTTTAATGCACTTGTTTCGGTAATTCTTACATAATCAGTAAATCACCGTTTAGAGTTAGAACTTAGTAGTTTATATAAGGCGGACTTTAATGTCGCAACGCATTATCTACAGTAATATAAACTGCACCTGCAGAAATAATAAAATATACTGGTGTTATTTGACTGGCAACATTGGCAATATTGCCAAAGTTGCCGGCAATTTTGGTATTTTACCGGCAGTGGCAATATTGGGAATATTGCCGGCAGTGGGAATATTGCCATCCGGCACATCACTATTCACGGCCCTTTTTTAAGATGCTAATAATAATCAAATGAGTCCTTTTGCCCTGCGTTGGGCGGAAAGGACCGTCAAGACTCGTATTGACTAAAATCCACGGTGTTCCTTCAATAGCACTTTACGTTCCAGGGTCACTGTAAACTGCCCCTCTAGACAAGTCGCAAAACGATAATCGTAAACGCTCGGCAAGTCGGCACTCCCCAATAGATTTTCAACTTTATACCCAAGCACATAAAGTTGAAAATCCATTAAAGCCCAATCAGTGTTTACGTTTATCGTTTCTTACATGGCTACAGACCATGTTTGGACAGGCCCGCCAAAAAAAATAAAGAATAGACCATAACACTTGAAATATTTCTAATTAAGCTTTGTTCATATTCAAAATTATGTAGGTAACATGTGTCTATGATTTAATTTGTAATCATTTTATTTGATATGCTTGTTGATGACCGCTGGGCCTCTGCTTCGCTCACGTTAGAATTTGACCAGCTTCGGATTTTACCACAGATCATAGGCCATCTATTATCAAATCAATGTTATTGTTGTTATTTTTTTTAACCGACTTCAAAAAAAGGAAAAGGTTCTCAATTCGTCGGAATCTTTTCTTTTTTTTTAAGTATGTTCCACGATTTCTCGAAGACGCCTGGACCGATTTGGAAATTTTTTCTTTTGTTTGAACGGGTACCTATACTTCCCAAGTGGTCCCATGATCATCAGGTCAGGATCTGATGATGGGAAATCGAGGGCAACCTTCAAATTTTATAGGCACATAGTACCATTTTCATATATTTTCTAAAGCTGTTCAAGTATTTGCATCTGATAATCATCATCTCATGTAGCTGAGCTGATGATGGAAGGTACAACTCCTCTAGTAAGGACTCGGTATCGGCTGATTTAGTAAATTATGTTTGTGTTCACATATCTCCGGAATCACAAGTCCAATTTAAGTAATTCTTTTTTTGTTGTACTAGATATCGTTCAACTTAGGGAATACTGCAAGTTTCATCAAAATCGGCTCAGTAGTTTTTGAGATAAGGATTGAATGAAAGAGATGTTAACGATGTTATTACCGGTGAGCTACGGATAAAAAAAACCGGCCAAGTGCGTGTCGGGCCACGCACAGTGTAGGGTTCCGTAGTTGCCCATCAAAATACTTATATGCGAACTAACTGATTCGCTGAATTTAATTTTAATTTAATTTACGTAGGTACATTAACATTTATTAGGTACCTAAGTGATTCAGTAGCCTGAGTAGCCAACTCATAACGTCTAACCAGCAGCAAAGTCTATGTAAAGACGAATCAAATGAGCCCAAACTCGATGGGATTGCGTTATTGTATTAGGTACAAAGATCCCATGGCTACCTTCAAGCTCCATCATAAGAGCCTGGAAAATATCCAGTACAAAAGCCCATGTAAACACGAATCAAATGACCCTAAGCTCAGTAGGATTGAGTTGTTGTATAAGAAAGAACTCATGGTTTTCTTCCAGCTCTATCATCAGACCATGGACATCATCCAGCATCAATGTCTGTCTATGTAATAAAGAGCTCTAACGAGCCGAAACTCGACGGGATTGAGTTGTTATCAAATCGCTTCAAGAATTGAGTTCCCACGATTTCTCCAGGATTCCATCATCAGATCCTGACTTGATGATCATGGGACCAATTGGAAGGTGTACTCTTTCAATCAAAAGAAGAATTTTCAAAATCGGTCCAGGCGTCTTTGAGAAATCGGGGAAAATACATAAAAAAAAAGATAGCGACGAATTGAGAACCTCCTCCTTTTTTTTGAAGTTAGTTAAAAATAGTTGACAATAAAAACCTACCTATCCCCAAAACATACCCACCTATTAAAGCTGTAAAAATAAAGTTGACAAACTTACATTTGCAGTTGAAGAACATGTTCTCCGATACATTTTGCTTAGGAAAATATTTTATCCAAGTACGTTTTATAAGTTGGTCGCCTATTACTCGTAAACTTGTAAAGCCTACTTATTCATGATAATTTTCTTTTAAACTTCGTTATATATACTACTATTGTGAATTTTTTCACACCCCCAAACATAACCGTTTAGCTGGTAGAGGGGGGGGGGGAAATACGAGTCGAGCAAAAATTAGCACTATAAAGATTAATATTTCACAAACTGAATCTTTTTATCAAAAAATTGTTGATGGAAACTATCAATATTTTTTAAAGACCTATTTAATGATACCCCATACAAAGGGGTACGCGAGAAAAAAAAAACATCCCCACTTTACGTGTACAGGAGGTACCTTAAAAAAAATATTTAACGAGATTTTATTTTACCACTTTTTCGGCGCAACAAATCCGTATATTTACACTAAATTACAGCTTTCTAGTACTGGGCGTCTCTGAGCTAAGCTGCGGACAGACGGACGGACGGACGGACATGGCGAAACTATGTATAAGGGTTTACGGAAATTTACGGTTACGGCGGAATTACGCTTGCACTTCGCAGAGGGCAAGGTAGAAGTGTGCCTAACTAAATATAATTAAGACCATTTGTTTCGTCGGATACGATTAATGTCGTAATAAAACTAATTCACACAGAAGTTCAAGATTCTGATGATAAATTCCGGAATTACCTAGGTAGGTAATAGCTTTTTCTGTTTCTGTGTACAAGGTAAGTGGCACCTAGCTAGTCAGCCTAGCAAAATACGTAGAGGGTAGTTCTCACATATTTTGATGGCGCCTGAAATAATTATTTCCCTTTTAATGTATTAAGGGTTATTACCCTCATCTTAGTTCCCGTTCCCGTTAATCTATACTTATAATAAATCTGTAAAGAGGTCAATTCTGTACATGAAATACATTTCCAAAATAACTATCAGGGGGTGATTAGGGATCGATACTGATGCCAAAAATGCAATTAATAAAATTATTGTCTGTCTGTATAACCGCTAAAGAAACAAAAACTACTCGACGGATTTTGACGAAACTTGGTACAATTATTTTTCATACTCCTGCGCTGGTTATAGTATACTTTTCAATTTTCATCACGCTACAATCAATAGGAGCAGAGAAGTGAAGGGAAATGTTAGGAAAACGGGAGAAGTTACTCCATACACGCTAATCTTCGGAACTACTGGACGGATTTGATTGTTTTTTTTTGTTGTATAGCTATTAAGTCTGGGCAACATAATAGGCTATTTACCTTGGAAACTTGAACACCTGATGCAGAACTACAATAGATCAGCTAAACTATAAGAGATACAAAAATAGCGCCAAAGCAAAAATTGTTCCGCGTGATGAGCATTTTCTGCTGACAAAATTTTGAAGATATGGAACACCTGATGTGGAACTCCAAGAGCCTAGCTACACTATTACATATAGGTACTGTAATGACGTCTTAGCAAGAGTTGTTCAGCCTGATGAGCACTCCCTATTGTCGTATAAAAACTGAAGATCTGGAACGCCTGATGTGGAACTCCAAGAGCCCAGCTACACTATAACATATAGGAATGACGTCTTAGCAAGAGTTGTTCAGCCTAATGAGCACTCTCTGTTGACGTATGAAAATTAAGATCTGGAACAACCGATGTGGAATTCCAAGAGCCCAGCTACACTATAACATATAATAACATCTTAGCAAGAGTTGTTTAGTCTGAGAATTCGACATCAGACGTTTCAGATCTTCGATTTTGACGACCCCATTGTCGCTGGCATAAGCAACAGGATCCGCGTACGAAGTCGCTGGCAGAAGCTAGTGAATAATAATTTTAATAGTCTTGAAGCACTCGAACCGCCACTGCCCCTTATCTCGCTCAGCGTCAATTATACGCCTTTCCATTTATATCGCTGACCGATTTGAGACGAAAAGTAATACGAGCAGCGATTTGACTTAAAAAATCCAATCCAATACTCTTGCTTCTGACGAGTTTCTTTTTTAGATCTACTTAAAATAAACAAAAGTCGATTGGATGACGAATTTGAAAACAAAAAACATAGATATAATCCATTCTTACCTAGGTACTAACATATCAGGTCTAAAAGATAAGATAGCAGCAATCACTATAGATAACAGGGTAAATTTTTCGAGTGTAATCGTAATCAATACTGTATTCATGTGAAGTAAAATATTTTAGTATCAGTACATTTTTCTAACATGGATATGAACAGTGGTGTGAATCCAGCTCAAAGTGATGTAGTCAGAGTAGAGAATCATGAAGATAGAGAAGAAAAAGGTGTATTCCATAGGGAACCACCTCCAGCATACGAAGCGACGTACAACTATGTCCCACCTGTACCACCTCCGCCAGTGACTCATCAACCAGTTACACAGCAACCAGTTACTAATGAGTCAAGAAATCGAACTATTATCGTACACATGCCGCTGAAGCATTCCCCGACGCTCTTCAACTGCCCTAAGTGTGATGAAAGAATTGTGACTAATGTTACTTATGCTAGTACAAACAAAACTCACATGCTAGCTGGCTTTGTTTGTGGAATTTCTTGGTAAGTTGCATTGTAATAAATAATAACTTGTTTTGAATGTAGTCTTACAAAATGTGGTCTTTAAGAATTATCTATGTATGAACTACATACATACATAAACTCACGCCTTCCAATGGTGGTAGACAGAAACTACGCGCCATCTGCTATGATTAACTTCAATAAGCAAGAATATGTAGCCGTCGCCACATGACACTGCCAGAGTAGTCAAGCAACTTGTTGCCAGAGAAGAAGAAAAAAAAAACAAGATTATAATATTCTATTGTTTTTTATTTTTCAGTTGGTGCTGTCTTTGTTGTTTGGCTGCAATACCATACCTCACAAAAATATTCAAGGAGGCCCAGCACCACTGTCCAAACTGCAAGGCGTTTTTAGGTGCTTATTCAAAGTTCTGAACTGAAATGTAATACTCACAAATTGTTACTAGATAATTTACTTTCCTGTTTCCCAGTAAAGGTACTATGCAACAAAGTTAAGTGTGAACACGTCAATGAACTCCATCTATCAACTGTCACATAAAAGTAATGTTTAGCAAAAAAGTAAGTACTTTTGTGTGCAACAAATAATGTACAATATGGTGCCATTACACCTTCACAATTAATTTTGTTGCTTAGTACCTCAATAAAAACCTAATTATATATTTTATTGGATGTATAATTAATTTCAGTTTCAGGAATATGAAGAAATTAAAATAACTTTAATTAATTATCTTAATCCTTATATAATCATGACATTCATTTTGGATAATTTGGGTATTGTTTATGCTAAATTTTAAATTTAGAATAATAACAATATGAAAAAGAGGTCCTTTGCTTGTATTGTTTGGGTAGATTTTTATATCCTGTTGATGCATGTGGCAAAGGCTTTCTTCATGTTATTACTTCCACAGCACATTACTTCTTCATAAGAGTTGCTTGTTGAACTTTCATCGCCAAATCATTGATTCTTCTTTTTTTTATATTATGTGCTTCACAGGTACTTCTTATCTATCTAACATCTGAAATGTGAAAATACCTAGCTTTTAGTGAAATGTAAATAAAAAGCATTAGATGACTTATCATCTGTACAAATATTATAAAGCTGAAGAGGTTGTTTGGTTGAATGCTGATCTCAGAGACTACTGGTTTGAATTGAAAAAATATTTTTGTGTTGGATAGTCCATTTATTGAGGAAGGCTATAGTCTATATAACATCACACTACAACCAATAGAACCTAAGCAGAGGGCGAAACCGCGGGAGAAAGCTAGTAATAAATTTATATATAGGTATTTTGATGTGTCATTCCCATGCTATTTGTTAAGTTTTTACAACAGAAAACTTAATGTATTCAATACATAGTATTTATTTGTAAAAATAATTGTAAATAATGAACATTTATTATATCTTAACCTAAAGACTATTGTTTTATTATGGAAAACCCCCAAATTATGAATAACTGCGACACATCAATGTTGGTTGAGGCCCATGTAGCTCTTATTGGATCAAAAAACTAGCATACCAAGTTCGAAAACAGACCTCTCAGGGAAATCATTTTCATTTCAGAAACTTGTGGCAAAAATATTTTTTATGCAATCACGAATGAATGAAAAGTAACAGGTAATTCAAAAATTTTTGAGTACATACCTCAAAAGAACAAGACCAATTAACTGTTGTATGGAACTTGCAGCCTGAAACAATCTGATGCAATTTTCCATTTCCCGTCAACAGCAACTATCACAAAAGTCTGTTGAAAGGGTTTCTTGCTTTCATCATTTTGATATGTTACATCTCCACAAGCTTGAATCAGATAGGTCAACTTGTTTGACACCAGATTCTCAGATATAGGTTGTGCATCTAAAGTCTTTAGCACATGATTACTAGCTGGCAAATCCATCAGGAACTTCTGAATCTTGTCATTCCCGTTAATTCCGTTGCCATTCCAAACTAGTAGGCCAGTGTCCAAGTATAGTTTTGATGACAGATGCCGGTTATTATCTACCTGCTTATAAAATATTTTGGTAAATTCTTCAGCGGTTTCGCAGGCATTGTCAATATTTTTGATGGCCGCCTCTGACATTTTAAAAGTTACTCAATTATTCACAGGGTAAAATAATAAACACGCAAAGTTTCCTTTCACAACAATGTGCAATGGACTTGACATTTAGTGACAATGGGGATGGCAACTCAAAGCTAATCGTAGATGGCGCTGCGATAGTTGGTCCCCACGTCTACCTTGTACAAAAAAACAAACAAGATTATTTGTTATAAAAATTGAGTATAAATACAAAACAAATATGGAAAATTATTCGTCCATGCAAGTACTATATACTAAAAGAAGAATTAAGACGCCGCGGCGCATCTACAAGAGAAAAAAAGTGATTTAATTGAGTGGTTATACATTTGATTTTACCGTAATAAATCCACAATTACTTGTAGTTGAGGTTTCAATTTTTGAGTTTAGGTATGTTTTACCTGTCCTCTCCTTTATCAAGAATATAATGCTGCTTTTGACTTTCTATTTTGATAAAATATCATAATGTTTTAAGTCAGTAATTTTAACCTTTTTTTCTATTTAGATTCGAGAAATATCACAATATATTTAATTTCTTAACACCACAACTATTACAAAACTCGTTCCAGGTGATAATTCTTCGATTTTCGAGCGATGCAATACTGGTACATAACCTCCAAAAGAAAAGTAGATATTATTTTGAAAAGTGTATTCCATCATTTTTACAGCTTATTACACAACATCTAGTCATTTTACATCAATAAATGTTTTTTTTTTCTGAAAATTCCTTTGATTTTACAGTTCTTTGGGGACCAAACTGTCATTTTCACTTTGACACTTGCCTTCCCCATTGACAGATCAATTTGACAGTAACAGTCACAAACAGTCAGTTTTTCTTTTTGTAATTTTTCTGGCATGGCTTCTGGGTCTTTGTGCCGGGGAAGGAAGAAACGCGTGGGTGTCACCACTGGGATCGCCCAGAGGACACGGTGGAACATACGTTGCAGGACTGCCCCGCTTGGGCAGAGCACCGCCGTGTCCTCACAGCGGCGATAGGCGGCGACCTCTCGCGCCCGGCACTGGTCGAGGCCATGCTGTGGGGCGAGACGGAATGGGAAGCGGTCGCCTCCTTCTGCGAAGCAGTAATGTTAGCAAAGGAGGAGGCGAAACGCGTGAGGGAGAGGACAGCGTCCACCTCACGACCCAGCCGCCGCGGGAGACGCCCACGGCAACGGACGTCGCAAGACGATCTCCGGCCACCGTAGGCACGGGCATGCGGGCGTCGAGTAATGGGTGGCTCTCCGTCCTCTCCGTCTCCGTCATGGACCATGCCCGGGTCGACGGCGCGTTGTGTTCCACGCGCGCCTCAAACAGTTGTCAGCAATCTGACGGGGCCCCTTAAGAGGGCCAGAGCCTGCCGAGGTCGCGGGACTTCACTCGGTAACCGTGACCCTGGTACATAAAGGGCTATTGAAGGAACACCGTGGGTTTTAGTCAGTACAAGTCTGACAGTCCCTCCTGTCCCGCCCTGGGGCGGGAGGACTTATATAATTGATGATTTTGCCACTACAAAAAAAAGGGTCTTTGTGCCACAGTCAATAAAAGTATGAAGTACCTAATAACTAGTGTGTACAAAAACAACAAGCAAGGGATGTGAAAAAATAATCGATTATGGAAATAATCGATTAAAAATCGATTTTAAATCGTGATTTTATTTTTATGAATAATCGATTAATAATCGATTTTTTTTACAATCAATCATTACCGATTTTTCATCTGTAACCCTCCCCCGACATTATGATTTCTTGGTCTTCTGCCGGACCCCGGAACGTGAACTGCCAAAGAATACTATCTACATAATATTACACTAACGCGTGTATACTCTCTACTTAGTCTGTGACTAACGCCATCTGTGCATCTATGATGGCACTAAATTTCGTCTGTGTTTTTGAAACAGTTTAGTATATTTATTTATTCAAACATTCACTAGATGGAGTTAACGAACTGTACTATTTTACCGACATTTCCGTCCGGATGATATATTATTATGTCATTCATTCATTTCATTGTTTACGAAACGAATAAAGCTGCGAACATATTATCGGACGCGTCCGTCAGCCGCGGCTGAGAGACGCGGCTTATTCATTATCTAGACAGTACATTTTAATACTACACTGTGCAAACTGTCGGTCGTAAGACGCGGACGTGACCTTGAGCGTTCGGACGTCCGAACAGAATTATATATCGGTTTATTTTTATCCATGTTTACTATCACATTCTGCAAAAAGTCATTGTTGTATATTTAGTCTATGGCACATTAGTTTTAAGAATAAAAAATGTATTGTCTATGGTCTTCCTTGATCACCTAAGCTACGATGTAACGGACGCCATCGTGTAAAGCTCTCAATAAATTATAATCCGAATTCATCTCAAGAAGTTGTCTTATTACAAGAACCCAGCCAGCCCCAAGCACAACATGGTGTCAGAATTGGTCTCAAAAGGTGAGAAATTTATAATTATTCAAAATGTCTGACAAAATCTTCATTGCGAACATAAGGCCGCTAAAGATAGAAAATGGCGACAATGCTGCCGAGAAATGGAGGCAATGGAAGCAACGTTTCGAAATATTCATGGATGCTAACGAAATCAGCAAATGTCCAATTGCTAAACAGACAGCAATTTTACTGAACACGATTGGTGATGACGCGCTTGAAATATTCAATAGTTTCAACATCGACAGGACACAAACGAGCGTAGAAATTATTTTGAAAAAATTTGATGACAAATTCAGTCCACACACCAACTTAACAGTTGAAAGATATAACTTCTTCACGAGACTACAGAAGCAAGACGAAACTTTGGAAGAATACCTCACAGTTCTCACTAACCTATCGACCGCATGTGAATTTGCAGCACTAAATGATTCTCTTATAAAGGATATGCTTGTCATTGGTATACAAAATACACATATAAAGGAAAGACTTCTTCAAGAAGAAAATTTGACAATTGAAAATGCCATGAAAATTGCAAAAAGTCTCGAACTGTCTCAAGAAAGGTCAACAAAACTCATGTGCAAAACTGAAAACAAAGAAACAGTGCAAGCAATCAAGACAAGTAACAGAAGCCGTTCACAGACCAAGTACAACAAAAATAATCATCACTACAGGAATAGATCATCATCGTCAAGCAGAAATAACTTCAAACAAAGACTAAAAACACCAGACAACAATGTATGCAGGAGGTGTGGTCAAGTACACAGATACAAATGTCCAGCAGAAGGCAAGACTTGCAACAATTGTAAGAAGAAAAACCACTTTGCAAAATTTTGTTTCTTCAAAAATTCAGAAAATAATAATAATTCTGGTAATAATAATCATAGAGTAAGTACAATTCAGTTATTATCACATCCACAAGAAAATCAATTTGTCATATGTTCCATTAATAAAAATTTTAACAGTACAGGAGACTGGCAAATTAATGTTTATTTTCAAAATTTCAAAGTCAAATGTCAAATAGATACAGGAGCTGACACAAATGTCATATCAAAGCATACTCTTGAAAGAATTAGGTCTAATACTCAGGAAAACATTAATTTAATAAGAACAAATAATAAAATATATACTTTTTCAGGAGAAGTAGTGCCAAATTTAGGTACTTGCATCTTAAATTGCTCATTTGAAAATGGAGTTTCAGCAAGATTATACTTTACTGTGGTAGATTGTGAATGCATACCAATAATTGGGTGGAAAACATGTGAAAAACTTGGTATTGTAAAAAGAATATTCAAGATTGAAGACAGACATAGCAACAGGTCAGTACAAAATATTGTGTCAAAGTACGCTAGTACATTTGAAGGTTTAGGTTGTTTACCTTACAAGGCTCATTTAGACATTGATCTCAGTGTTAAACCAAAAGTTTGTCCGGTACGTAGAATTCCCTATTCTTTAGAAAATCGCCTGAAGGATGAACTAAAGAGTATGGAACAACAAAAAGTCATTGAAAAGGTTGAAAAGCCAACAAAATGGGTAAATTCTATAGTCCTAGTAGAAAAACCTAATGGTAAGTTGAGGATTTGCCTGGATCCAAGAAACTTAAATGAAGCTATAAAGAGACCCTACTATCCATATCCTACATTTGATGACCTTAGATCTAAAGTAGCCGGAGCTTCTATTTTTTCAAAACTGGATGCTAGTTCAGGATATTGGACTATTTGTTTAGATTCAGAAAGTAGTGACTTATGCACTTTTAATACACCCTACGGTAGATATAAATTCCTTAGATTACCGTATGGCATAAATTCCAGTGGAGAAATATTCCACAGAACCATGAATCAATTGTTTGGAGACTTACCAGGAATAATAATATTTGTTGATGACATTCTTGTCTATGGGTCGAATGAAAAAGAGCACAACGAAAGGCTTGAATTACTGTTCAAACGTGCATCTGAAGTAAATTTAAAATTTAATAAGTCTAAATGTCAATTTGGTATGGAGGAAATACGCTATGTTGGTCATATTTTTAACAAAAATGGAGTGTCACCCGACCAATCTAAAGTCGAAGCAATTTCTAATATGTCTAGTCCAACAAATGTTAAAGAACTCCAAAGATTTCTAGGAATGATTAATTATTTAGGTTCCTACATTCATAACTTAGCTGAAGAAACCACTATTTTGAGAGACTTGCTAAAAAAGCAAAATACTTGGCAATGGTTAGATCAACATGAACAACAATTTAAAAAATTAAAATCATTAATATGTCAGTCACCCATTCTTGTTCATTATGACATCAAGAAACCTATTAGATTGTCTGTTGATTCATCAAAAAATGCAGTAGGCGCTGTAATATTACATGGTAAAAATCCTATAGCATATGCCTCAAAATCACTAAATAAAAGTCAAATAAACTATGCACAAATAGAAAAAGAGCTTTATGCCATTGTATTTGGTTGCAATAAGTTTCACCAATACATATACGGTAAACCTGTTCAAGTCGAAACAGATCATAAACCTTTGGTCACTTTATTCAAAAAACCTTTGTCAGAAGTCCCTACAAGATTACAACGTATGATGATAGCCTTACAAGCTTATCACTTAATTGTTTCTTATACTAAAGGAACAGAAATGTACATTTCGGATACTTTGTCACGTGCTCCCATCAAGGACACTAACCAAAATCAAGAATTAGTTAGCCTGGACGATTTAGACAACGAAGTCGAAATTCATATTAACTTATTAACTTCTAACTTAGCTATCACAAAAGAAAAACTGGATAAGATTTTACATCACACAAATCATGATTTAATATCACAAAAACTTAAAGAATATTATAAAATAGGATGGCCTAAATGCAAAGAACATTGTGACAATTTAGTATCACCTTATTGGAATATTAAGGAAGAAATTCATATGATTAATAATTTACTTTTCAAAAACAACTCTGTCATAATACCTAAGTCTATGAGGTCTGAAATTTTGAATATCCTTCATGAAGGTCATTTGGGTATAGAAAAAACAAAAAGTTTAGCTAGAGGAGTAGTTTATTGGCCTAACATCAACCAGGACATAGAAAATAAAGTAAGACAATGTGAAACTTGCAGTATTTATTCTTCAAATAAAACTAAAGAGTCAATGTTATCTCATGAACAACCACTATTTCCTTGGCAAAAACTAGCCACTGATTTGTTTGAATATAAAGGCAAAAAATATTTACTTGTTGTAGATTTTTATTCCAATTACATAGAAATAGCAAATTTAAACAAAGACAGTAGAACTTTGAATGTCATAACACACTTAAAATCTATTTTTGCTAGACATGGTATCCCATTACAACTTCTAAGTGATGGAGGTCCCCCTTACAACTCGTTGGAATTTAAAAAATTTCTTCTTGATTGGAATGTTGAACATATTGTGTCAAGTCCACATTTATCTAGGTCAAACGGACTCGCTGAAGTTTCTGTAAAAATTGTGAAAAACATATTAAGAAAATGTGATGAATCAGGGTCTGATCCCTTCATAGGATTACTTCATTATAGAAATAGTCCTAGAGGAAATATTGCTTCACCTGCTCAGTTATTAATGTCAAGAAATTTAAGAACTAAATTACCTAATGTAGTAAGTAATTTAAGACCTAAAATTGTAAAATTTTCAGAACACAAAGTAAAGAAACACAGTAATTTAAATAAAACAAAATTATATTATAACAAAAATTGTAAAACATATCCAGCATTTTATAATAACCAACAAATTTACTTTAAGAAAAATCCAAAAGATATCATATGGACTAAAGGTACTATTGTTTCAAAGACAGACTTTCCTAGATCATTTATTGTTAAAGATTGTTATGGTACAAATTACAGAAGAAATAGTCAACATATTCGGATAGATTATAAATCAAGCAATAATAAGTCAAATAATAAAAAAGTCAAATTCAAGGACACTAGACAGACTATGAATCAAAATAATTTTCCAATTCCAAATAAAACAGACAAGTCAAAGTCAGAAACATTTCTTCAAAAGTCCAAAATAAAAGAAAAAGAGGATGATAATTGTATATTTATTTTCACTCATTCAGAGTCAAATCCTTTGTCAAAGTCTATTACCAAAGAAAATAATGATTCTGATTCCTTTTTGTCAGTAGAGTCAGATCATTCGTCTCAGTCAGTTACGGAGGCAAGATCTCCAGTATTTGTAAATGTCGAAGAAATAGCATCACCTGATAGTCTACATGAATATAATGAATATGATGACCAGGTTTTATTGGATACAAATGAATCATCATGTAATTCTCAAAGTCCTATTACTAGTCCTATGCTTGAAAACTTACCCCATACCTCTGTTAATTTAGAAAAGAAAGATTGTAAACAAGCTAAAAAAGAAATGTCGCAAGCTGAGTATAGCTCGAGAGGTAGATTGATAAAAAAGAGACAGAAATTAGATTTATAAATTTGAAATTGTGTATTAATATTGTATAATGTTAAAATATATTGTATTATTATAATTTTATTTATCTTAGCTTTATTCATCAGTTTAAGGTTATTGATAAGTGTCAAATTGTCAATGTCATAATTTTATAAATGTCAATGTCATAATAAATTTATAAATGTCACATCAAACCTTTTAAAAGAAAAAAGGGCATGTTGTATATTTAGTCTATGGCACATTAGTTTTAAGAATAAAAAATGTATTGTCTATGGTCTTCCTTGATCACCTAAGCTACGATGTAACGGACGCCATCGTGTAAAGCTCTCAATAAATTATAATCCGAATTCATCTCAAGAAGTTGTCTTATTACAAGAACCCAGCCAGCCCCAAGCACAACAGTCATAGATAGCCATGTTAATAGTCTTTTGTTTCCTAAAACCCTTTTGTTCTTTGCAGAGAATTTTATTCGCTTCTAAGTAAGTACTCAGTTCCTTATATATATATTTTTCAATGATTTTAGAAACAATTGGTATTAGCGCAATTGGTCTGTAGTATTCCATTAACTCTCTATCCTGTTTTTTAAATAATGGCTGTATCACTGACTTTTTGAGAGCTTCTGGAAAAATACCTTCTCTTATACACAAATTTATAATATGACTTAAGGGTTGGCATACTTCACCAGCTACGGTTTTGAGAATTTTTGTGCTGATACCGTCGTAACCCACACTGTTTGTATTTTTAAATGCTAACGTGATCTTAAATATATCAAGAGGCAGGCTTGGAGCCATGAACATGGAATCCTTTTTAGTTTTAATATATTTCGTGACATTGTCCCCCGAATTAACAATTGGTTGAATTTTATCTATAAAATAATTGTTAAATGAGTTAGAAATAAGTTTAGGATCCGTGATAAGTTCGTTATTAATTCTAAGTTTATTAATGTCATTCCTTGGTAAATTTAATTTTGCTTCATTTATTATTTGCCAAGTTGTCTTGGATTTATTTTTTGACGTCTGTATTTTATATATATTTTGTGCTCTTTGAGTTAGATTAACGATTCTTTTAAATAATTTTGCGTAATTTTTAAATCGCTTTCTATTTTGTTGGGTAGGTTTTAATCGGAACTGCCACAATAATTTCCGTTTGTTCTCACTACATTTTTTTATTCCACGTGATATCCATTTTTGTCTTTTATTTACATTTATCTTTATACGGATCTCGGGGAAGCACTGATTATATAAGAATGAGAAAATATCAGCAAACGCCTTGTATGCTACATTTGGATCATTAGCTTCATATACCTCCGAGAAAGTTAAACTTCGTAGATAGGATTTAAATTTAAGTATGTTATCCCTATTATAGTCCCTTTTTGTCGTTGTCCACCGTTTGATTGTACACAGTGTTCTTACTGGACATTTCAGCAGCTGTGCTGTGTGATCCGACAATGCTAATTCCAATACTGTGGCTTTCCAAGATTTACGAAAGTTATGCGCAAAATTGTCAATGCATGTTTGGCTCTTAAGACGAGTTGGTTGGTGTAGAGCCAGTTTGAGGTTAAAGCTTAGTAACAGATTTTCAAATTCTATACTTTGTTTAGTTTGCTTAAGAACATCAACATTAAAATCTCCAACTAAAACCAAATTTTTGTGACCTTTTTTTAACAAGAGGTTTACTAAACTTTCCAATTTATCCATAAATTCGTTAAAATTATTGGGGTTTGGTGAGTACCAAACCCCAATAATTTTAACGAATTATTGGGGCATTGAACTAACTGCCCATAAAATTGTATGTGTTTGTATTTATAGAGTTATAAATACAAACACATACAATTTTATGGGCAGTTAGTTCAATGGCGCAACATTCAAAAGTCCCTGTTGAGGCAAACTTTGCTATTTGAGTTAACTCTCTCCATTGATGGCCCGCCTTCACGAGTATACATGAACCACCTCTTTTGGTTTGCCCTCGACTAAAACAGGCAGCACAATCATAATTGTTTAACAACAGATTTTTTTCATATCCTTCCGGCATGAAATGTTCTGTGACGCATAGGACATCGATGCTTATATTTCTATCTAATAATTCGTTTAGACAGACCGCTAGACTATCACATTTACTCAGTAAGCCAGCAATGTTTTGATGCATAACATATAGATGGTTAGTCAAGAAAAAGATTATTTTCAATTAATGTTTCGTCTGTCTTGTGTACGTCATTAGATTGCGCATCAACAGTTTTATTTATGTCAGTTACTAAATCTAGTAGGTCCTTAAATATAATACTTAGTCCGAGGTTATTCAATGTACCAGAGAATTTATCGAACATGCTACAATCATATTCGAGATTAATTTTCATTATTTAATTTATTAATTATCATTTCGATAAAAATATACCCCTAGCACGAATCACTTTCGACCAGGGGGTCACAGACTACTTAGAGATACTACGTATCAGACTGCCAACTCCCGAACAAAAATTTTCGCCGTATGTTTTAATGTCGTATGACGTTTCTTTTTTTTTTAAATCACTGTTGCTCACTGGCAAAGGAATAATCGTATACAGCCTAAAACGCCGTACTCGATATTGCTATACTACTGAAACTTTTTTGAAATTAATTTTGGGAAAAAAATAAAATAAAACAAAGAATTACATAAAAACATTTACTTTTCAATTTCTTTTTAAATTTTTCGAATGCTTGTTTTTGCATTAGAGATGTGCCTGATGGCAATATTCCCACTGCCGGCAATATTCCCAATATTGCCACTGCCGGTAAAATACCAAAATTGCCGGCAACTTTGGCAATATTGCCAAAGTTGCCAGTCAAATAACACCAGTATATTTTATTATTACTGCAGGTGCAGTTTATATTACTGTAGATAATACGTTGCGGCATTAAGTCCGCCTTATAAAAACTACTAAGTTGTTACTCTAAACGGTGATTTACTGATTATGTAAGGATTACCGAAACAAGTGCATTAAAATAATGTTAATTTTGTTGATTATTTGTAGTTTTGACAGAGATTTATACTTCCATATTGTATAGGTACTTATACTCGTTGTTTTTGCTATGTGATTTTGCATGAAAAACTAGTAGCCCACTCAACGAACAGTATAGAGGGAAATTCTTGGAACACGATTTTGGACTACGTTACTTTGTTTAAACTAGTTAGGAGGTGAATATAATTATCAAAAGTCCCCGCCACTAGCCCTTGAGCTGTGGGGGAGGGGGTTTAAAGGTTCCATTTTTTGATTTTTCACTTATAACTCGGAAACCATGCCTTCTAGCGGCATGGTTTGTATGAATAAAACAAAGGCTGAATAAATTTCTTATAAGTTTTATTTAGTAACCATTTCGATATCTTGTATAGTTTTCAAAAAAACATATTTACCTTTTTGCATTCGGAAAGTCTTATTTAATATTGCCATAAATCCTGAAAGCAGCAGCAGTCTTTTCAGGCTCTCCCTGTAGTACCTACTTCTCCGTGTATTTTTGTGGGCAACTCACACTTGACCAAAAATTAATACCTACCTATACGAAAATTGTTTACAACAAAAAAGAACTAAAGTTTCCAAAGATAGTTTTTCCGCATCTCTTATGGGTGCGGATTTCCTCCTACATAGTACAGTCCTACCTAGTCTGTAAGTACCTAGTATAATTTAAAATGAGTTTCTAAGCTAATTTTTACTGCTCCCTCGGTGGGGGAAGACAAGACATATCAAGCTTGATGGTGGTCACCGAATTTAAGAACTACTTATACCTGGTGGACATTGAGAGAGACCCCTTCGGGTCTCTCTCAATGTCCGTGGGCCTCCAGATAAAGATCTGGAGGCCCATGTCACCTCAAGATGCAGCATGCTGGCTCTGTTCATGTGGTGGGGAAGGGAGGGTCAGAATCAACTGCTACTGCTTTCTGGATCTATGGCGATATCAAATACAACTTTCCGAAATGCGAAAAACTAAAAATGTTTTTTCCCCTAAATTACAGACTTTCAAAAGCGGATACCTCGACAACTATGAAAACTCGAACACTTACAAGATATTGAAATGCTTGCTGAGTAAAACTTACGGAAAATTGATTTAGTTTTTTATTTTGTTCACACACGCTATGCTGCTAGAACGCATGGTTTTCCGAGATGTAAGCGAAAAACCAAAAAATGGTACCTTCAAACCCCCCCCCCCCCAGAGCTCATGGTTTTGATATGTTCATCATCATCATCATCATCATCAACCTATTAATGTTCCCACTGCTGGGACACAGGCCTCCTCTCTGTGAGAGGGGGGGTGGGCCATAATCCACCACGCGGGCCCAGTGCGGATTGGTGGATGTCACATGTCTTCGAATTTTTGGTTCTAGGACATGCCGGTTTCCTCACGATGTTTTCCTTCACCGTTTTGAGAGCAGTGGTGATGAAATAAATTACACAAAGTAATGCGTCTGCCTGGATTCGAACCCACGACCTACAACTCGTAAGTCGGGGCCGATACCACTGGGCCACCACTGTTCACTGTTCACTTCCTAACAACTGGTCCAAACAAAGTTACATAGTAAAAAATGTGTTTCTAGAATTTCCCTCTATGCTTTGAGCATTCGTTGACTAGATTAAACTACAACATTAAAATAAATCATTCGAATTTATGCCTTTTTATTCAATATTTATTCAATGTACAATAATCGTCAATTTTTATCTTAAAATGTATGTGTAATTTCTTATATTCACAGTCGTGTGCGGCAACAATGGGCAATATTGCCGGTAAAATACCGGGAATATTTAATAAAAATTGCCAAAATTGCCGGCAATTTTGGCAATTTTACAAAAAAAAAGATTTTTTTTGTATATAATGTAGACCATGGTCTGTAAATACTAATTTTAAGTGTGTTACATAGTTTTCGCACTCACTTTGACTTAAAATTAAGCAATATTCCCAAATATTTCCACTCCCGGCAATATTGCCGGCAATATTTCCACCTATATTCCCACCTTGGGCAATATTGCCGGCAACGGTACATCTCTATTTTGCATCGCAGGCAAATAACGAAAATCGTTAAATGAATTTTGTAAAATAAATTATCATATTGCACCAGTTCATTAATGTAAACCTTTTGACACAACATTATTTTTATGAGCATTGTGTTCCAATTATGCATTTGTTACAGTTATCACTTATCACTGTACTGAAACACCTCACTGCACCTTTGGATGGGTAATTTAGTCTTTTTTTTTTGCTGCCATATATTCTTGATGGTTTATCGGTCGCCTTTTCCAAAACATGGTGAGGTGATTTTTCTACATCTGCTATTCTCAGGATTTTCACAGGTCTTCCATCTGCATAATGAGCTGGAAAAGAAGAAACATTATGTTTAGTATAAAGAAATATTACGAACCTCGGAGTGGGTGGATGATAGTGTAAACCGTGTAAACCAGTTGAGTTTTATGAAAACATTATGTTATTATGTTTTCAGTAAAACATATTATTTTAGCATGTAACTGTACAATGAATTCTGTTAAAAAGGTCTATTAAATTAAAGGAACAATATATCTTTGCCTCCTACCAGGCGGTCAAAATTTAGCACCCATACTAAATAACAATTTGCGAAACATTTATTTTTATACTAGCCATCGCCAGCGGCTTCGCCCGCGTTTATGACGTAAATTAATTAACAGGAATTTAATCCTGGGGTAAAAGGTATCATAATAAATTAAAATAATCTGAGTAACAAACATCCATCTATCCTCACAAACTTTGGTATTTACAATATTAGTTAGAAGTAAGGTTAAGAAAGCAAGAAGTAATGATAGCTGATGTTGTTTCACCATAATATTTACCGGTATACTGCCGAGTTGTTGTTCCACTCAAAATCTCATCTTCAGTAAACAGGGAAGGACAGGCACTGCCAATGAGACGAGATTTAGACGTATTGAAGTTCTTTTCGAAGTGCTTTGACAAACAAAAACCTTATAACGATTGCAGTCTTGCAGATCATCACGGTTTAGTTTAGACACTTTAGCCACACAGCGAGTCTTTTCTCATTACACGGGAAATGATGCCAAATAGCGTCCTGTCGCGAAAATTTACAAAACGGAGCACTCGTAATACATTTTGCAAATAGCAAAAGTAAATTATAGACACTGGAGATTTATTATTACAGAAAAAGCGGACAGGATAAACAATAAAGATCAATATTAGCACCAGCAGTAATGTCAGACATACGTCATAAGAAACAAAAACAAATGGCGGCCTACCAGCGCCTGCGACGGCCAATCACAGACGACCAGAAACGTCAGTCGACATTAAAAACAATATGGCGCTACGTCGAGCGTTTCGTTGTATGAAGATTATCACCCGTGCAGGGGGTGTCGACTTTGTTCTACGAACAAGATGTAGGTGGGCTAGAAAACAAGAAAGAGACATCAACATTAGAGTAAAAGAGAGGAATCACATAATGTTGCCAACAAAAATACTATTTCACATTCAATCACATTCAATCTAATAATAGGCTTATTAATTGATTTTAAATAAATAAATAATAAATCCTTAAAAATTATTTTTGCTTTTATTCTGATGCGAGAAAATGTTTGTTATGAATTTTTTAACATATAAATTGATGAATACACAAAACAAAAAGGAGATAATAATATGACAACATGACAACACTGGAACGCCATATTGTCTATTGACTATTTGACGTCATAGGAAAAAATGTCTGCCATCGCTTGCGCACCATTATTTATATCTTGTACTTGTGTTTATTTGTAATAAATAAAACAGTTGCATTTAATTCTACATACAATATTGTCAATGTGAGTCGAGCTTGCTCCTCTGTGTCTGTGTTTTGGTGAAATTAAGTGCGTATTTGTGAGATATAGACCCGGTGTTGAGACAGTGACTCTCGTTTGATTTTGTGCCTTACTCCCGATGAGTTCGTAGGAAGAAAACACTAGAATCTGTGCTATGTGTGGAACTTCACCTTCTAAAGATCCCAGCATCACTTTACATCGGTTTCCGAACCTTAGTACAATAAGTCATTGTAGCATATATGAATAAAGAAGTCAAATTAAATCGTTTGTTTTACTAAACTGCTCCTTACTTATTATCTTTCAGCATTTTATGCACAAGTACATTGTGTTTCTCGATAGTAATTTGAAAGAAACTATCGAGAAGCGCAATGTACTTGTGCATAAAATGCAATACAAAGAACCTGTAAAGTACTTGTAGTATTTGAAATTCCCGCCCGATTCTACTGCCATGTTTTCGTGGGCTAAACATAGATGGCGCTGGTCGGTAAGGAAAATTTTCCTCACAAAATTAGTATGGAGTCGTCATTCTTCCCCTTTAGGTATGTTCTGTGCTTTCGACAAAGTATTCGTATCGTCTCCGAAAGCATTTTGTATGGGAACTTGAACAGCGCCTCTGGTGAGCGTAAATTGAACTAATTTTCAGAGCACGAACAAATACATGTACGTTTCGAATCGTCTTCGTACGTAAACGTAAACGTCATTTGAGCCGTTTGTATGAAAATAGGTAGCACAAAGACATAAAATGACGGATAGTTTCGTAACTGTCGAAGGCTGGCTTACGAGTTTTACGAATATTTATTCACTTCAAATTTGACAGTGAGAAAACATTCGTCGTATTTTATTTTAGCGATAAAATTATAATTTAAGTGATTGTGTTGATATATTTTGTTAGAAAATGAATGTGTGCTCCAATATTTATTATAATAATATGTTACCTTTCTATTTATGCTGCCATAATTGACAAAAAATAAGTGCACCGAGTGCGGGAAGCATGACAGGATTACATAGATCTTTTAGCAACCGTATTATGATGGCCCTCAATCATTGCTTGATTCATTGAGTGATATTATTGTCATGATTAATTAATAAAATAAATAAAATCATCGAACACAATATATTCATAAAGCTTTTCTTTATTTTTACATTACATTTTACATTAAAGTTATAACAAATAACAAAATATGCTCCTTATCCTACGATCGTCTCCAGGCCCCACTTACTCTGTGCTATTTAATATCGGTCCAGCAGTATAACGTAAAAGCACAAAAACAAACTCACATTCGTATTGAATATAAGGATTTAAAACATTTACATTCAAAAATACAAATAAACATTTTGTTATAAAACACAGTTCAATGTATTGCAAGTTCCTCAAAGATAGGAATTTCTTCATAATGCAAGCCTTATCGAGAAGTACTGCCTTCTATCTAATTCAAGCTCTTCGCCGAGTCTCCAAACGAGAGGAAGAACGAGAGCCTCGTCTCATCATTGAACATCGTGGGGGATCCTTCTGTTCAACCAGTTATCAGACCTTCTTGATCAGGGTGTCAATTACTTATTTACTCCATTATGAATACTTCCGTTTAGTTATCGTAGTTTACTGGAATAGCTTACAGAAATATAACAAATCAACAGAAAAATAACAAATCATTAAACATTGTTTTGAAACCTCTTGACAGCGGAAAGATTTGACAATTCGTTGTGTGCGCGATGACAGCGCCCCTAGTGGCCGCAACTATTCAGGACTTGTCATCTGTCAAATCATGTCAACTAGATGATAAGATATCTTTGTGATATTAAATTTCGACTAGTTTTTCAACGAAATTGAAAAAATAGTGTAAAAAGTGAGTGTGTATAATAAACCTAGCGATTTTCTTCCTCGTGGAAAATATGGATATTATAATACGCACGGGATTTGAATCGGTTAAGCATAAAATACATTTCCAACCTCAAACTGAGCAAAAAGGGAAAAAATTAGTATTAGCACAGCATGTGAGAGAAGTGGAAGAGCTTAGAACGAACGGGAAAAGTTAAAGTTAAAGTTTTCGTATTAAATTATAAAGAAAGTTATGAAAATAAAGCAACTTGACACATGACAGCCCAGAATTAATTCACATTTCTGCCACGTCGTGCGCTACGATCGATTTGCCGTTCCCCACCACCCACTTCGCACATAGTCAATAAGTATAGACATTAGGTTTGACACAGGTTTTTTTTTCAAAATAAACTTTTTTCATGGCTTTTTATTTGTGCCAGCATGACAGACGTTCGTTTAGGAACGCAGTCAAATCAAACACAACGTTTTAGTAATTAGTTTAATTATTACGCCATTTATCTAACTGAATATTAACTGTTTCTGCAGTTCCTTTGTATTGTGTCATAAATTGAACAATTTTAAAATTTTAAATGCCCAAAAATCACTTATTTTCTATCAAAAATCCAGTTTCTGGACGAAACATTCATTCAAGAGTACGATCATTCGTTCTATTTTTCCCGTCCCTATTAACGTTAGTATGACGTCACCAACGTTTTCGTATCGCGCCCTCGGTACGAATTCGGAAGTGCTTCGTGCTTCCGACTTTCGTTGTATTCCGTTATTGTATCGACGGCACGATACGGTGGCGACACGAAACCTACAAATATTCGTGCTAGGGGTACAGTACCCCTACCGGTTGTCGTCCGAACTACCGTGCACACTGCTAAGCCGCGTCCCTCAGCCGCGGCTGACGGACGCGTCCGATAATATGTTCGCAGCTTAAGTGTTATTAAGTCTCTTTTTAACAATGTCTACGACTAAAAGGACGACAAGTAGTTGGCGTCAATAAGGCATTTAGATATTATTATTGCCATATTAAGGGGGATGCTCCAACCAGCCCGCGAAATTCATTTTTTTTTACGTTTTTTGCAATTTGCAGGCCAGTGACATGTTGTAGCTTTATAAATATATGAGTTGCGGTAATAACAAGTATAATTTTAAATATAAAAATTATCAAAAAACTCGCTCCATCAGCTCTCGCCTCTCACATAGAAAAGGTGCATCGTGTTAAAATCTCCGAAATCTAACTACGATGCACCTTTTCTATGTGAGAGCTGATGGAGCGAATTTTTATATTTAAAATTATACTTGTTATTACCGCAACACATATATTTATAAAGTTACAACATGTCACTGGCTTGCAAATTGCAAAAAACGTAAAAAAAATTGAATTTCGCGGGCTACATTGAAGCAATCACCTTAACGAAGGCAAGGAGCCGTATATTTTCCAAACGCTTGAACTCGTTGCCTACGGATTTCTAATAAATCTATTCATATTATAATGTTTATGGCGTTTATTTTGAACTTAGTTGACAAATTAACAAAAACTCAATAAATCGATTTTTCTTAAAAAAAATCGATTATTTTTTTAAGACAAATCGATTATTCATTAATCGATAGTTCATGCTACAAAAAAAAATCGATTAACAAATAATCGATTTTTTTGGTACAATGTATATATGTTCTGTGCATCGTACAGATTATGAGATTAAATTAATGATACTCCCAGAGGATCACGGTTCACCGTTCACGGCCAATATCATCCCATGGATTTATAATAAAATCAGAAAAACGTGCCGACAGAGATAGCTCTAACTTGTGGCTCTAACGGATGCTGTTATCTCTTTATAATAGAGTGACCCAACTTTTATGCCAAATAGTACACGTTCGTTTAGAGTTTTGACGATTTCATTTTCTAATTCTTTGTTATTGTCACTCTTCACTCATAATCTTAAAGAAAGTTAGGTTGAAGCGTCAACATCAGTGATCTAGAAAAACAAGGAATACCGTGGATTTTAGTCAGTACAAGTCTGACAGTCCCTCCCGTCCCGCCCTGGGTTGGGAGGGCTCATTCGAGGATAATAAATTACTAGCTGTTGCCAGCGGCTTCACCCGCTACAACTCAAAAATTATCCCACGGGAACATAAAATCGGGATAAATCGGATCCTATGTGTTAATCCAGGTTGTGTGTGTACCAAATTTGTGTGTACCAAATTTTAGGCAAATCCGTTCACTGCTTTTTGCGTGAAAGTGGTGAAAGTAACAAACATACCTACGTATGTAGGTATCATACATACATCCTCACAAAGTTTCGCATTTTTAATATTAATAGGAAGGATTATACCACGATTTAAAAAAAAAAACTAGTTTTTTTTTATTTTTTATTTAATAGTCAAGTCAGCTGATGATTAACTTAGCGATGGGTAGCTATAGCCATATCTAGCCAAATACCGGCTATGAGCAAAATAGCCACGGCTATGATACCCGTCAACACGATAGCTAGCTATCGGCTACTGGTTGGCTAGATAACTGACAGGTTATGATATAGCCGCGTAGCCGCTCGTAACCGCGTAGCTGCCACGGAGTATAGTTAACTGCTACGTTTTGTAGCCATCCCGGTATTCGGTAGCCAGGTAGCTAGAGTAGCCAAAATAGGCGATAGCTGTGTGCGCGCTCACTGCGCTACGAGTGTGCGATGTTCATTGGTATCGTCGATCTTTTTCTCACAATATTCACAAAATAGATTAGACAAAGAGAGAGCATTATACTTAGTAATTTCGTTCGTATAATAAACGAACTTATGAAATGCGATGATTAGTAAGGTGGTTAGTTATCGTCAGGCTTAAAATAAATAAACATTTGATAGTTAGTATTTTGGTTATTGTGACCTCCGAGAGGAAATCATTTCTTATCGAAATAATAATAATAATAATAATAATAATATTCCACAACTATCACACAACGCCATCTAGTCCCAAGCTAAGCAGAGCTTGTGTTATGGGTACTAGACAACTGATAAACATACTTATATATTTCTAAATACATACATATTATAGATAAATTACACCCAGACACAGAACAAATGATCATGCTCATCACACAAACATTTGTCCTGGGTGGGAATCGAACCCACGACCCCCGGCATAGCAGTCAGGGTCACTAACCACTAGACCAACGGGCCAGAAATCAGAAATATACAGAATAGAATCAGAAATCTTTCACCATCTAGCTAGACTTTGTTGGCGCAGCGAGGATTGAATTCAGATTGGGCAGTTGATGTTGTGTTATTTAAGTCCTACCTAGCTACACAGGCGCCGCCGCTAGTTACTAAACGCTTTGTTCAATAGCCAAGTAGCCAAATAGCTGGCTATTACACCACAAAGAGCCGGTTAGCTAAGCTATTAAAATTTCGGCTAGTTACCCATCTCTAGACTCAACTACATAACAAAATCAACGACAAATATAAGTTTAGAGTGGTTTTTTTCTGAACGCTGGGAAGGAACACCGTGGATATTGGGCTAGTACGAGTCTGGCATAGTAATGGGCGGGAGGACTCAATTGACGATTTTACCACGCTTACTTCTCGCTTCTCCCACAGCGAGAAGTAAGCGTCTTCGGCGCTTCAGCGACACTGAAACACACACAAATCTCAGCCAGCTCTCGGAGCAAAGGACGAAGCAATGAAGAAAATAATAAAAGCAAGAAATTAGGAAATAGTTTATTTGATGTCTTTCTATTATCATACAAAGTGGCTTACGTATTATACAATTAGATTTAATAATATTATTACTATTCCTATAATAGGTGACCCTTCGCATCCACAGATTCGACTGCTCCGATTTCTTTAAATACCGCGGTTCGGGATGCTTACTCATACATACATTTTATAAATAGACGTCAATATAATATTATGGTCGAATAGTTTAGATCACTTAGCCGGCATCACAACAAATATTGTTAAAACGAAGTTCCTAGTTAAAATGAAAACGCAGAACAAATCGTTCGTGGATAAGGGCGTTCTACTATATATTCAGAACATTTGACACGATCCACATGCGACGTACTCTATTCAATTAATAAAAAATAACATAAAAATAACTTCAAACTAGATCTTATCTTTAACAAGCATTTGATTTATTTATTACTAAAAATAAAACAGTCAGCATTTTAAATTCAAATCTTACCCTAAGGCACTGACAAAATGATTATGCGCTAGATAAGAAAAAATATTTATAAATAATATTATAATTCTAAAGAGTAAATAACATTCCTTAAAATTATTAAGAATAGAAGATAGTTAATTCGGCAAATTAGAAATAGGATTCCAGAATTAGTTAAATGGGAATTTTATCCAATAAACAATCGCACATCACAATAATTATATTTGTTGTAATAATTAACACTTTATTTAAAATATAATTTTTAGATAACTAAGTAAAATAAAATATTAATTTTCAAGATCATCAATATTGCTCAATTGCCACAACAAATTGATTTTATTTCACATCACAATTATATATTTACTCGTAATATTTAAATAATATCTTTTGATACAGGCAGATAAATATAATGATTACAAGTATCGATGATTGTGTTCGATACTAACTAGTTCAAGTATGTAGTACCTACCTACTAGTTATAAAAGTATCATATTGCCTATACAGTCCCAAAAATCACTAATACAATTTCATAGGAATCTAGGTCTCGCAAAATAATTTAAATTTTAATCATTTAATTTTAAAATAAATTTGTACATGTCATTAATCCTCCTAGTCAATAAGAATAATAATTGTTGCAACACATTTAAAAAAGATCTACGTGACACAGTGTTTTATAACATTGTGATAACAAGACCATTGTGGGCTCTAATGAAAAAAATAAATCCATAAGATTGACAGCAGATTGGCGTAGCTGCCCTGTATCAAAATTTCTAGGGGTTATTTTAATAAACGTGCAGCAAAGTCTAAATGAGTAGTAATGTTTATGCAGAATAAACAAATAGCATTCTGACTCGAATAGCTTATGCTGTTACTGACATACAGTAAGGGAATGTAAAAGTAATCTAGAAAATGAAGAGTTCTGATCGTGGGTCATATAGGACAAGAGTACTTTGAAGAGCGAACATAGCAAGGTTGAAGATCGCCATCTTGAGTGCAATGATAAGTCTTCATTGAAAGACGCGCTTACAATTAGGATTACATTTACTCCACACGTCGGGGCCCCATACCATTGCTAAGGTTGTTACAGCGGTAGCTACGCCTGTGATCATTTCAATAGTAAACTTTTACTATTGTTTACGTTTCCAAAGTGTTGATCGGCGAATCTATTAAATTTCTTCGCTGCCATTTCCCAATAGACTATATTAGTTAAGGCGGCATGAATATAAATGTATCTGTGATGCGATTTGTTTTTTAGAACCTTCACTGCTGCCAAAATAATATGCTGCCTGGTCAACATTGCGCAAGTGAAATGTTAAATTAAAATAAATGTTAAATAAACTAATAATTGCATTTTTTTTTGTAAATTGGGAAGTGCATAAGAGTACGCTTATTCGTTATTTATTGTAAAGTACCTACCAAAACATAAACGTTAACATTACTCGGTGCAATTTAGATCAAGTTGCAAAACTACTTGAATGGACGATATTGCGATTGTTTGCTGTCGAGTATGACCAACGCTGTAACTTTACATTCTGAACATTAGTTTGCGAGTCCCTTATAATATAATTACCAATATCGTTGAATAGTAACATATATCTGAGCGGCAGCGCGACAGCGGCGTCTGCGCATCTATGTTACCTGTGCGCGAGTGCACGCACTGGGCAGGAATGACACCTTGATACTACGTCGCAAACGCTTGCCTCTTGTTATTTTTCTTCGAGCCCCACCTGCGTGTAACATTCAGGAAGTGTGATAAAAGAGCCTTGACTTTTAATCACTAAATTGCAGCAACTTTAAACTGAGAACACAATGAATTTTGTCCAAATAAAAATAATATTTACCTGTAACGGTCCGTTGCTGACATCTAAGTTGTGTTTGTCAGACAAACCAGCCATAAGTCTTTCCTGTAAGCAGCAACAAGTAGAAATTATTCAATATTATCTAAAAAATAATATGATTCGAAATATTCTATTTCTGTTCTCCTTATTCTGTACTTAATGGTTAATATAGTTATGTAGGTAAAACAAACCTCGGCACTCCGTTCTGCATCAGCAAAAGTGTGGTTGTGAACGGATGATTTTGCTTGACGAAGCTCATCTTGTAATGAGTCGATTTTATTTTGCATCTGTGGAAAATGCAATGAATATTGAATATATTTTTAATAAAAGATTCACACCAACACCACAATATGCGCATTAACATTGTTGGACAATCATAATATGTGAAAAACAAAATTTTCATCTAAACAAGTATTAAAACGGATAGGACCCACTGCCAATTGAGAAAATCTTTTGCAAATAAACGGGATTTAATTTTTACAAGTAAAACATCCCCTAAATTTCACATTTATAGTCAATCAATTGCAGGAGAAGCAGATCATGAATATTAAAAAGAAGCTCTTTTGTTTTCGTTATAATTTATACAAAAAAAATAACAAAAGATACTATATTTAAAACAATGTATTTAACATTGTAGTGATGATGTAAATTTAAATAATTTTTTTACGACTTTTAATTCTTTGTTTTACTTTTTTGGTTGTAGATACACCTGTTTTACGCGGTTACCATAAAACTACCGTAAAAAAATATAAATATTCATAAGATCATAATTAAAACGAAGTAATAGAAACAAAAGATGTCACGCTTCGGCTGTGACCTGGACATAAGAACACAAAAGCACACAGAGTGCGAACACAACGATCACTGTCATCAGTTAAGTACCTCCTCTACGATCGCAGGCAATGACTTTTCTATGCAGGAGTATGCGAACGCCAGAGGTTCCTACGTAAAATAGTAAATTGCAATTATGTTACGCATCAGTACTAACAACTAGCATAGTTATATTCAAGGAATGGGCAATGAGAGGAAACCAGTTGGCAAATGGAAATGTAGGCTTCGGAGTGGTACAGTACCCCTTGTATCAACAGAATTGACCGCAAATGCGATTGGGAAAATTTTCAAGATACGATCGAAGTAAAATTTTCTAAGTCATTATTTAGTCCATTGAAATGTAAAATTTTTAGGCTTAGCTTTAATGCAATCACAATTAATTCATGAATATGGAAAAAGTATCTTTAGAATTTCGTATTACTATTAGCCTCGGTTATCGCTCATAAGTACACACAAATATTTCTTATACAATAATATTGATATATAACAGAGATAGCTAAATACCTGCAACACGGTGCGTTGCCTGAGATCATCTAGTTCTCGTTGTTTTTCAGCCAACTGTTGGGCCCACCGTTGCTCCTCTAACGTCACATTCTGCTGTAGGCGGCTTAATACTCCTTCCTGTTTCATACAAAATAGATTAGCCCAATTTTCAGCGTATTAAAGTTGATTTGTGAAGCGCGCTGAGACAACACAACTTACAGTATCTTCAATGATCCTTTTGTACTTCTCGACGAGACTTTGTGACTGTTCATTTTGTTGGATTAAGTCCTTGAGCCGCTCGTCATTGTCTGCGACAGGGGCGGGGGCGGGAGCGGGGGCGGGTGCGGAGGCGGGTGCGCGAGCTAGCTGGGCGGCCAGGTTGCGCGCGAAGGCCTGCAGCCAGTCGTGGCCGGCGCCGGCGCCCGGGGCGGCTGCCGGACACGCCTCACGCAGCACACTCGCCACTTCGTTGTACTGTGCTTCTTGTGCTTTGGCGATGGCCTCCTGTCGCAACAAGCACCACAGTTGCAAAGTTTTATAATAGAGTGCTTTCAATATTTAAGTTATACAACATACACATACAACAAACACACACATTATTGGGTGTCGCGTTGTTTCGCAGATGGAATTTCGTTTCGTCGAAAATGTTTCATTAAATATTTGCTCCTTGTGATTTATTTCGAATATTATTGTTTAACGACTTTTTCCATGAATGAAACTTAATTATTTCACAGAAACACAATTATTCAATTTTCAAATTTTTTTTTAACAATCTACTAAACAGTACAATTTATTTCTAACGAATATTGTTTTTTTTTAGTGTATTTTGCCACGGCTGAAAACGGCACAGAGAACATAGGGACTTTACCCATGGCGCGATGCGACGCAATGCGCCGCGATTCGAACGAATTCCAACTACAAGTGAAAATCAACCTTGCCACTAAGAAATAATGATGCAATTCGATTGACTTGACGTTGTTATGGCCATCGTGTTTTGTTTTTCATCTACCCATAGATAACAACGTATTTTTTATGTCTTATGTCATAGTGGTGATGTTGATTTTCACTTGTAGTTGGAATTCGTTCGAATCGCGTCGCATTGCGTCGCATCGCGCCATGGGTAAAGTCCCTTAGGATGCAAGAGCGAACGAAGCGAGGTCGGGACTTGGGGAACCCCGACTGGGACAGGCGAGATCACAAGGCGATGGCGGGGAAAGTAAGAGCCCCGTCAAGCTTAACATCCAAACTAATATTATAAATGCGAAAGTAACTCTGTCTGTCTGCCTCTCTGTTACGCTTTCCCGCTTAAACCTCTCAACCGATTTTGATGAAATTTGGCACAGACAATCTTTAGACCCTGAGAAAGAACATAGGCTATCAAAACACCACGCGGGCGAAGCCGCGGGCGGAAGCTAGTATTTTTATATTTTTTCGCAACCCGGCCAGCATATTTGCTTACATTTTCTTTGAAATAATACCATGTAGAACACATACTACAGTTTGTTAAATTAAATTAGTTGAGCTGTTATTCTGAGAAATGATTATTATGTGTATTGCTTGAAATGATAATGTGAGTTAAATTTTATGTAGAACGAAACTCTATAAAATTATTGGCTATGAAACAACGCACAACGACTTTTGGTGAAAACAAGTAAAATTGATATCACATTAACCCAAACTAAACAATTATTGTACACGGTATATAGTTTGTCATTGTATACAAGAATTATTCATAGAACATAGTACATGAATTGGTTATTTAATATTTTTAAACTACAGTAAGTGCAAAAATTAAAAATGTTAGCAACAAATATCAACAACAAAGCGAAGCCGGCCGAAGAATGTACATGCGAGTGTACACGGTAACATTGCACATAGGTCGCCTGGTGTATGTACAGTAGATAAAGCGGGCACTTACGCGCAGTGAGTCTTGGGCCGGCATCGCACTTGCCGCTTTCGTCTGAAGGGCCTTTTCGGCAGATTGTAACGCCTCCATTACTTTCCAGTTTTTAGTTCGCAATTCCTATGCAGGACGAGTCAAGTAGCTCATTAATTAGGTTAAAATATTAAGATAAAACAGATTCAAACATTGTAAGTTTTCTTTTAGGATCAAAATCATGCATTTTTAGTTCAAATGTTTCTAAAATAGAAGCACGACATTCCAAAATCGTGTGTGGTGAAAAAGTGTTAAGGCCAATCATAAGAAGTAGATTTGAAGGTGATGCTTAAGATAAAAAGATAAAATCAAATTAAATTTAACATAATCGATTAATTTGCGTTAATTTTGAAAATAGTTGCCAGTTGCTAAACGTATGTGTGTTGCGTGTGTCGCAGTGCTCACATTGTTCTTGTCCTGGTAGGTGCGCAGCTGTTCCTGCAGGCGCGCGGTCTGCTCGCGCAGCTCCCGCGACCCTCGCTGCGCCGCGGCCAGCTCGTCTCTGAGGGACTCCACGATGCTCTCAACCTTCGCCAGCTCTGCCGCCTGACAATCACACATGGTCACATTTAGTATCATCAAATATTCAACCAATTTTAGCTACATTTTCAACATAAATCTAACAACGTATCTCTAATAGCCCCCATAGTGCACCTACAATTTACGAATTAAGGTCCATATTTTAGGTCACAGAGATTATTTTTATAAAACGAGCCCAAATCCTGGCACCAACTGCTATTGAGATTCCTGATGGAAAAAAAAACAATAAATCTGTACCCGACCTGGGAATCGAATCCAGGGCCTCATGCTCAGACTTGCTGATAACTACAAGATATAGATGATTTAATTTCAACTCAACATTAAGTATTTGATGGCTATGGAATCTATGGAATAACACAAAAAAAAATTTATAGTACTAAAGAGTACTTGAATAATACCAACCTTGAGTTGATCGTTGGAAGGCAGTCCATTTTGCGCGGGCGCTGCTTTTAACTGTTTAATTTCAGCTAGTTCAGTCTCTTTCGCGGCCAGCTGTTCACGCAGCGCCGCGATTTCGTTTGACAACTGCACAAACACACAGCAGTTGAATAAGCAAGTAGGTAAGGAAAGACATTGACAAGGTCATAGGTTAATGAACCCAGTGTGATGTAACCAGCGGCGACAAAATCAAACGTTATTAATAGTGCTAAAAGACTATTTAAGTGCTAACAAATGTTATTTTCAGAAATCAGGCACCAATTCTAAAAACTTGAATAGTTTGGTCAGATTAGACAATTTATTATTTGGATGAATGTCTCCTAAAGTTGGAGTAATGATTAGATGCAATCATTATAATAAAAAAAAGGAAACATCAACATAAGGTCACATCATAGCTAAGAGCTATGCCAAGTTGGGGTTTTATCAAAACTCATTTGAAAAATAGTTTAAACAAATGAATGCAGCTAACTTGGTTGTTATTTACCTGTTGTTTTTGTTTCTCAGCTTCCTCCTTTAGTATTTCAACGTTGCTCTCTGCAGCCTGCGCACGGCTCGCCATTCTCTGCACTTCATTTTGAAGCTCTGCCATGGCTGAAAACATCGTTATTTGGTAATCTCTTTCATTGTACCTACTGTAATAAAATTGATAAATAGACAGGTTAGCACAAACATCATGAGCAGACAAAGCAGCACCATGAAGCTACGGTTCCACTGAGGCGGAGCGGAACACAGCGGAGAGCGATTTACAAATCACATGGTTTGGGTGGAGAAGAGATGTGGATTTCAAGCCATGTGATTGGTGAACCGCTCTCCACCTAAGGCCATCGCGCTCGGCTTGATATTAGTCCTGTTAGTGTAGGTAGTTGGTTGACCTGCGAGTCTCTCCTGCGCCTGCCGCAGCTCCTGCGCGGCGCGCTGCTCGCCGTGCGCGGCGCACTGCCGCTGCTGCTCCAGCTCGCTGCACGCGCGGTTGGCGTCCTGCACAACAATCTACACGTGAATCATGCCGCACTACTGGGAACCCACATTGATGATAACTCGCAAGCACTGCATGTCGTGGGTTCAATTCCCGCACAGAAGTTATATTTACACGACCTACCGAGGTAATTGTTACGGGTGTGGCTATTGGCGTGTTTGTAAACGCATTTTTTGTGCGACATTACTTTTTGTATAGTGTTTTACTCTACTGAAGTCCGTTTTTAGTACTGTAGTACTGAGCAGTGGTAGCCCAGTGGTATGAGCAGTGGTGGCCCAGTGGTATCGGCACCGACTTAAGAGTTGTAGGTCGTGGGTTCGAACCCCACCAGCCTCATTACTTTGTGTAATTTATTTCATCACCATTGCTCTCAAAACGGTGAAGGAAAACATCGTGAGGAAACCGGCATGTCCTAACACCAAAAAATCGAAGACATGTGACATCCACCAATCCGCACTGGGCCCGCGTGGTGGATTATGGCCCGCGTGGTGGATTATGGCCCACTTCCTCTCACAGAGAGGAGGCCTGTGTCCCAGCAGTCGGAAAATTAAAGGCTGATGGATGGATGATACTGTAGTCCGTTGAGACGGCCGCGTCCCTGTCCGCTAGTGCAGTAGTAACGCGTGACTAGTTCGTTGTACAGGTACCTGCAGCTGCTGCGCCAGGTCGGCGGCGTGCTGCTGCGCCATGGCGCACGCCTCGCGCGCGCCCGCCGCGTCCATGCGCAGCTGCGCCGCCTCAAGCGCGTGCGCGTTGAGGTCCGCCTGCAGCGCCGACAGCTGCCCCAACAACGTTGCCTCCGCCTGCACACACACACACATACAGATAGTAATTTATTTGTGCCAACCACACTCTTACTGAAGACCAAAATATAGTGTGTGGCTCACATCGGACAGTCTCTGGATGTGCAGCTCCATCTGAACACGCGCGGCCTGCGCCTCGCCCTCCACGCCCAGTTTTGACTGCAGCTAAAACAAGAGAGACAGGAGAGTATTACATTTGAACAACACAAATTCCTTACATAGTATAACACATTGAATTTTACAACAGGTTTATATAGGTTACCATGAGCTTCTCCTGCTGCAGCTGGTGGTTGTCGTCCAGCACTCGCTGCAGCCGCGCCTGCTGCGCGTGCAGCTCGGCGCGCGCCGCCCCGCCCGCGTCAGTGTCACATGAACTTACCATGAGCTTCTCCTGCTGCAGCTGGTGGTTGTCGTCCAGCACTCGCTGCAGCCGCGCCTGCTGCGCGTGCAGTTCGGCTCGCGCCGCCCCGCCCGCGTCAGTGTCACATGAACTTACCATGAGCTTCTCCTGCTGCAGCTGGTGGTTGTCGTCCAGCACTCGCTGCAGCCGCGCCTGCTGCGCGTGCAGTTCGGCTCGCGCAGCTGCCGCCGCCTGTTCGGCCGCGCGCGCCGCTCCTCCAGCGCGCAACCTCTCTGCGTTCAGTGTGCCCCTGATAGACGTACAAAAAGAAATATAATAACACAGAAACATTAACAAGTAAAGCATAGCAAATACAATAAAATTTAATTACAAAACTGAGTCGCAGTTATTGTCACATGGGTGTCAATAACTGCGACTCAGTATAGAGGTACATAATAGAGGTGTGACTATAACTAGAAGGGCCCATTTACATGAAGAAAGTACATACAAGTTTGACGATACTGCGGACTATTAAAAACAATGAATTGCGTTGATCAAACAAATACTCCAAAGTATTAAGACTCTCATGAAATTTTGTGTTAGTAGTTACTTAATACGATAATCACCAAAAGCCTATTTTTTTTCTGGTTTACAGTATTATCTACAAATATCCTTCGTATCCTATGATTGTTTTTACCTGAGTTCCTTAAGTTTAGCGTGCAGAGCCTGCGAGGCCTCGATCTCATCGGCGAGAGCCTTCTCCTTGTCGGCCAACTGCTTCTTCAACTTCTGAATGGGGTCATTGGGACCCTAAGATAAACATAATTATTACAAATATGTTTTTCAATGAGCACAACAGATATCTGAGACAAAAGGATTTGACAAAGTATGAATACTTTAAGAATGAATACTTTGTCAAATCCTTTTCAGAAAAGACAATGGCAACATGTCATTTTAGAAATGATTTTTCAATAACTAAAGTACATCCGTCAAGGTAAAATGAAAGTTAATCCAAGTCAGTTCCAGCGTTTGTGATGACGCGCGAGAGCGGCAATACGATAGTTCCGGGCATAAGTCCTGAATATTATTCACACAACGGCTGAGCGACGACGAGGCAATTTAAGTAAGTGCCTGTCTCGACACTTGACCCTCATACCTACATTGTATCGGAATAGTGTAAAATCATTACATAACTTTCTATTTCACTATTTGAACCATGCAATGAGATAAAAACTTAATCATTCATACTATTTGTTAAAATTATGTGACATTATTGTTTGACCTTTATTCTCTTTGCCGCTAAATAGAGATAATCATTGACTACCATAGTACGTTATCACTACAATACGTTAGGTCATCAACATCTGACTTTAGTCATTATTAATGACGTTAAAGAATTTCTATCTTTACTGACGTAAAGTTTTTTCTTAAGTATAGTATTATGTAGCTAAAAGTTAGCTAACTTCCAGCAATCGACTGGAAATTAAAAGGATAAGATTATGCCTTCTTCCCGGGCCAACTAATCAACCGACACGTCCATTGCTGTTACTGAAAAATTCTTCTCGAAACACCCAATAACACTGCTCTTCCTGGGAATAGAAAAATTTCGACTGACGGAGCGTTAGGCTCCAGTCCCATTATTAGTGATGACTTGTACATACCTCGGTCCACTCGGAGTGCTCAGGCAGCGGGTCGTGGTGCTTGTTGAGCAGCGCGTCTGTGAGGATCTGTATCTCTGTGCGGGACAGAGGAGCGTCGCGCACCACGCGCACCAGCTCACCAACGTTCACCCCACCGCTGTCGCCCGCTATTGACCACAACGTTACGTCACTTTAGGAAAAAACTAGGTAATACGCCTTAGCTGACAAAATGCCCTGTCAATATGGCCCTCGGATTTGGCCATGTTGTACGTCAAAAGAGGCTACAATCGCGTGCGGTTCCGAGCAGCAAGTTTCAGTGCCAGATTGACGAGGCATTTTGTCAGCTAGGGCGTGTTACGTAGTTTTACCGTACTAGCTAACTTTAAGCGCCTAGCATCTACAGTCATTGTTTACTAAGGGCACGTGCCCAGTGACCTGAGAACCTATACGTATATAATGCGGAGATTTCCAAAGAAAACCTAACCTACCCCAGGGGGCTTCTAAAAATTTTCGGTGTCGCTATTTATATCTTACATTCTTATAAAATTCTCTCGATTTCTTTTTGCAAGTCAATATTTATGTTTGTAAGAACAGTCAAAAGAAAACTTAACGCCGAAACGGGGCGCTATTAACTTCGAGACACTTTGCATTTGCATTGCTCTATCGCATTATGCACTGGCCCCATATTACAAACTGACAAAGCCTTTTAAAGGTTGAAGATGACCCTGCTAACACCTGTAGGTACTAAACACATCTGTTTCCAAGTAAAAGTGCTTTTAAAATCAATATTATGTTACTACATGTGGGCGATTGCACTGTATAATTACTTCTTGGTTATAGGCAGCAAACTAAAATGATCATTAAAGTCTACATTCCCATGCCTAGTTGTGAAGATCGAATGAAAGTCATTGCTTGTCATATGCGGCAACTATTTAAATCGAATGTGTGAAAAACAACAGGGGAAGCAAGCACGAAACTCACCCATAAGCGAGAGTACATTAGGTACATCAGGTTTCTTCTTCTTGTTCTTAGGTGGCGGGGTGGAGGCCGGCGGCGGCGCGTTGGCGAGCGCCTGCCGCAGCAGCTTGTCCGTGGTCAGCTCGCTGGGCTGCGGCGCGTTCAGAGGCGGCACCACCTCCTCGCGGACTACCTCCGCCACTTCCTCCACTGGCTTCTTCTCCGTCTTCTTGCCTAAAATTTTCCGACATTACAGAAGAGGCTCACCTTCCTTCAAGATTTATCAAAACCTACTTAGTTGTAAGGAAAACTAATTTGAAGTTAAAGCAGGTTTTGCTATATTTATATTATAAAATAAATTTTATGGGTGCATACCCTTGCGCTGTTCCTTCGCTGCTTCACCACTATTGTGGCGCTCACGAGTAACCTCTTCTTTAACAACTTCGACTGGTGCAGGGGGCTTGGCAACTATCTTGGCACTCTTGGGAGCCTTCGCGGGTTTGTTATCCTTCTTCTCCACCACTTCTTCCACTTTCTCTGGAGCCTAAAAAGTATTTAATATTAAATTAAACTATCATATTATTAAACTTATAATTGAATGGCATGCTATTATCTGAACATAGGTACATACAAACTATTATTGTTACTTTATATGGAATCATGCTTACAAACGCGTGCATCGATAGTGATATGTGATAGTCTTACAATGAAGGCACGACACGACATAAAACAGTGATACAAAGACGGAGTCGATACTAATGACTCTGACACGTGTTTAATGATGTAAATAATGGAAACGAGACGAACACATGACTGCAACTAAGACAGTCGTTCAATGATAGTTAGTACTAAAGCACATGCGAACTAGGTTGGAATTTCTAATTTATTATTACTACTTTAGAAATACTTATAATATCTAATCATAATGCAGAAATCTGAACCTATTATATTGTTCTACTGAACTAACATTAAATTAAAGCCAAAACCAATGAATTGTTATTTTCTTTATCATCTACAAATCAATAACACGTCACAATCGCAAGTGAACAGACACACACTTAGACACAACATTGGCGACACATATAACGTTCGGTGTAGACTCACTTTTTCCGCTACCAGTGACGAATGCATCAATTCAAACTCATCTTTGGGATGCATTTCCTCAAAGTGGTTGGAGACAGAGGTGCTGGCGGAGTCGGGCACCGCACTGGGATCGCTAACGCAACTCGGATCCTCTTTGTTTATCAGTATCGGCTTTACTTTAGGGTCCTTGCCGCGTTTGCGGATCTGTACAGACAGTGTCGCGCTGTAGTGGACCCGACTCAACAAATTACCATTGATTTAATATATTTAGAGTTACAAAATTCACCCATTCTAGTTATTATAGATTTAGTACGTTTTAAACATAGCCCACAAAGAAGACCCAATAAACTAGAGTTAATTCTTAATGCCAAGCAAGGCTCTACCATATTATTATACACTCAGTGGTCGTAAATGTTGTCCAAGCCTATAACGCGAAATCGTGAACAAATGAATATAAAACTTGTATGGGAGTTTTTCTATGATAACAGGTGCCATCGGCACGTAGGTGCTCGAGGGTAGTTGCATTGAGGCCCGTCGGGGGGTTTCAAATAGAATGAAATAGCAATTTTAGAACGTAAACATAGACAAGACGATAATATACATCCCGAGAGCAGTAGCCTTTCCTACCCGCCATAAATGTACGACTAGCTGTGCCCGCAACTTCGTTCGCGTGGATGTCGGAACTTAACAATGTATTTTTCATAAAATTGACAAACTTTCATACAAACTTTCATCCCCTATTTTATCCGCTTGAGGGTAGAATTGATCAAAATCCTTTCTTAGCGGCTGCCTACGTCATAACATCTACCTGCATGCCAAATTTCAGCCCGATCCTTCCAGTGGTTTGGGCTGTGCGTTGATAGATCACTGTGTCATTCAGTCACCTTTGAGTTATATATATTTAGATTACGCCTTTGGTTCAGAAGCCAGAAGGCAGCAGGGCGATGACACCTTCAAAGGAGCCGACTTGCTAGTAGTCTACCGAGGACTGCGACGTAGTTAGTCGCGGGCGCAAAAAGTTTCTGCCAATTTGTCGCGGGATCTTAATTCAGAAGTAAACATGTGCATTGTCTATTAGTCTCATGGCACTGTGAAAAACAGCGCTTGGCAAGTTCTAACAGTAACTGATCTCTCGGTGACACGATTGGCGTAGTGGTTGCAGGTTTGATTCCGACTCTGAACAAATATTTGTATTGCCTACAGGTAGTTGTTTTTTGGATCTGGCTGTTTGCGTATGTGACTACAAATGTTGACACATCCAGGAGTTTGAATTCCTTGTCTATTTTGGTAAAAATAATTATGTATGTTGAAACTTTTTAAAGGTTAACAGCAAAAGAAGCTAATTGACATCTATTCTCATAAAAAAAATCCCAAACAATTTGTTCAATCATGTTTACGAAATTATGTTAAGAGTTTGGACCATAAAACTGTTGCTGTTTTATTAAACCTAGTGAAGAAATTCAGTAAATTATTAGTAGTTTTCAGTTTAAAATCAATTATAATTATCTTTCAACATGCAAGTAACTATCTAAAACTATAACCCATGTTAGAAGAACCCTTAAAAATTAATAATATACCGACTAACTTCATTATTAATACTATCTTTCTGTTTAAAGTACTTTGCTGCATAAGTAACAAAGCATAATTTAAAACCGATTTATTGTTAATATGACTTTGTTAATTTAATAGAACTTTATCTTTTGAAAAACATGAATTTTTATGATAACAGAAATAATTTTGACTAACATGATTAATCTTTACTGTTATTGTTATACATACCATCATGCAATTTTGCCAAGTTATAGGTATTACTGATTTTAATATTGTTCAGAAAGAGAATGCCAAAAGATTCATATCTTCAGATAATGAAAAAAGTGCACTAAGTTCCATTTGAAAGATAGATTGAGATAAGTTTTTATCAAATTAAATCATTACATTCCTGAAGGTGTATTAGTAAGAGGAAAATTACTCCTTCCCAACCATTGTCTCCATTGCAGTTAATAAACCAAAAAATACAACTTTCACTTCAACCATCAGGATTTACTAAAAGGAGTCCAGATATTGAAAAATGCTATTGGCTATCTTTATATGTGGACTCTTTTTAGGTATTAATTATTAAACTAAATACAATAATATTTTTGTGTTCTCAATTACAAAGAGAAATGCTTACCTTAACATTGGGTGTATCCCTGGGTGCATCAACAACTACTGCAGGATTAAACTCAACGTGTCCCTTAGGAGCGGGCATCAGATCATCTTCTAGTCCGCTCTCTGCCGGTGCCTCACTCTCCTGCTCACTGCCAGTCACCACGGCACTCTCCTTGTTCTTTTCCTTCTTTGCTAACTAAAATATTATCATGATCATTATTTTAACTCTTATTATTCTTATTTGAATAACATGTAAGATCAACAAGTTTGTAAGACACTTCTGTTTAACTGTCTCCCATGTTTAAAGTTACCCCAATCTGTCAAGATAAATCTTCTTTTCTTTAATAGATTTTCAATTTATTCAGAAAACAAGGATTTATTATGGCTTGGGAATATTTTGACAGATTGAGGTGGGGTGATGTGCTGGCATCTGTAGGTATGTGATGATGGGAATTTGTCTGATACATGACTAAAAAAATATTAATCGTTACTAACAACAATTATTAGGAAAACCATTTATAGGTCTCATGTTATAGCCCAGATTGAAAAAGTCAAAGTGCTTCATAACTCTTATCATTTCACTCTAGCACAACTTGTTGACAAAATTAAATGTCTACCTACCTTTTTGTTGGCTTTCTTTTCTTTCTTCTTAGGTTTGTTTTTACTCTCAGCAAGAGCAAGTAGTTCAGTGGTGGCTCGGCGTTGTTGAGCAATAGCCTCCTCATAGCTAGTGCCTGAGGCTGAGAACAGCCCCATGAGGAGCAGCATAGCGAGGCCGGCTACCCCCACCCCACACAGCACGAGCAATGCCTGCAGCTCCATCGGATCTGCCGCACACGCCTACCCCTGATCAAAGTAACGAAAAATTTAATGTCGTAAAAATTATAGTGCATTTGTAAAATACGTAAGGCTCAACAAAGTAGTAAACTGCTAGTTCAATCATTCAACTTCCAATATTGAGAATGATGCATTTCATTCATCATCTACGATTATAGCGGCAGATTCTTAATGGAGAATAGTACAGAGTATTTATGAAATATATGATAGAATATACGAACCGCTGTCCAGAGAAAATATGTATCGAGTAGTACTAGTAATAGCAAAGCTGTAACTGTAGTTTTTTTAGTAATAAACTTGGAATTATTGTAACAAAATGAAGGTAAGAGCTGACACGTAAGCAATGACACATGTCAAAGGTTATTGACAGTCCTTTCGCTCAAAACGGAAAAATCTGATGATTTTGTAAAAAGTAACAATTCCATTGGAGCAGCCAGTACGTTAATAAACGTCTATCTAATAATTACATCTATAATAGTGAGATTATGAAGATTTACAGCCAGTAATTTAAATAGGTATACAAGCCAACAGCCACCATTTATCACGCTCTAGGGTTCGACGATAAGATAAAAAATATAGGGTACCTGTTCGCAATTAAGTCTGCTATAATATGCAAGCAAATTCTTCAAATATTTTTTTGTAATCAATTTACACCTAGCCTCACTACACGAAAGGAATTGGTAAAACGTAAAATTTTATTTGCTTTCAACTTTTTCTTTTTCTACGACAAGACCGGAGACACGAACCACAGATAACGATAACTGACTAACTGCAAAAACAATAAAATAAACCACAGAGCATCAATAAACGAATAAAACCCCTTCTACACGATCAAACTCGACCGCCCGACAGAGGTGACCTTGGTCCGGTTGCTGTGAAAATCTACCGTGTAGACGTTGGTCGGCCAACCAGATTACAGATATCGGCGGAGTTGAGCGACCTTGGTCGGGAGCGCATCCATCCCGACAGGCTGCGTCCGCGGTCGGAACCGACCGTCGCGTCGGCCGACTGCGATCCAGACGGTAGGGTACTGTTCACGCGACCAAGGTCACCTCTGTCGGCGGTCGGGTTTGATCGTGTAGAAGGGGTAAAACCGGGGTGCCGACCACAAACTATATAGACAAAAATTATCATCGGAAAAAGACTTAGCACCCTTAAGGTGAACGCAGACTTAGCCGCACCGCAGTCTCCGCATTACGAATGGGGAAGGCAAGTGTCAAAGTGAAAATGACAGTTTGGTCCCCAAAGAACTGTAAAATCAAAGGAATTTTCAGAAAAAAAAAACATTTATTGATGTAAAATGACTAGATGTTGTGTAATAAGCTGTAAAAATGATGGAATACACTTTTCAAAATAATATCTACTTTTCTTTTGGAGGTTATGTACCAGTATTGCATCGCTCGAAAATCGAAGAATTATCACCTGGAACGAGTTTTGTAATAGTTGTGGTGTTAAGAAATTAAATATATTGTGATATTTCTCGAATCTAAATAGAAAAAAAGGTTAAAATTACTGACTTAAAACATTATGATATTTTATCAAAATAGAAAGTCAAAAGCAGCATTATATTCTTGATAAAGGAGAGGACAGGTAAAACATACCTAAACTCAAAAATTGAAACCTCAACTACAAGTAATTGTGGATTTATTACGGTAAAATCAAATGTATAACCACTCAATTAAATCACTTTTTTTCTCTTGTAGATGCGCCGCGGCGTCTTAATTCTTCTTTTAGTATATAGTACTTGCATGGACGAATAATTTTCCATATTTGTTTTGTATTTATACTCAATTTTTATAACAAATAATCTTGTTTGTTTTTTTGTACAAGGTAGACGTGGGGACCAACTATCGCAGCGCCATCTACGATTAGCTTTGAGTTGCCATCCCCATTCTTTGTATGAAGTTCTATGAAACCTCGCACACTCACCCGCATCGCAGTAGCCGCAGAAGCGGTAAGAAAACGATGAATGCGGGGACTGCGGAGACTGCGGTGCGGCTAGGTCTGCGTTCTCCTTTATAATCATAAGAGAATGGGGATGGCAACTCAAAGCTAATCGTAGATGGCGCTGCGATAGTTGGTCCCCACGTCTACCTTGTACAAAAAAACAAACAAGATTATTTGTTATAAAAATTGAGTATAAATACAAAACAAATATGGAAAATTATTCGTCCATGCAAGTACTATATACTAAAAGAAGAATTAAGACGCCGCGGCGCATCTACAAGAGAAAAAAAGTGATTTAATTGAGTGGTTATACATTTGATTTTACCGTAATAAATCCACAATTACTTGTAGTTGAGGTTTCAATTTTTGAGTTTAGGTATGTTTTACCTGTCCTCTCCTTTATCAAGAATATAATGCTGCTTTTGACTTTCTATTTTGATAAAATATCATAATGTTTTAAGTCAGTAATTTTAACCTTTTTTTCTATTTAGATTCGAGAAATATCACAATATATTTAATTTCTTAACACCACAACTATTACAAAACTCGTTCCAGGTGATAATTCTTCGATTTTCGAGCGATGCAATACTGGTACATAACCTCCAAAAGAAAAGTAGATATTATTTTGAAAAGTGTATTCCATCATTTTTACAGCTTATTACACAACATCTAGTCATTTTACATCAATAAATGTTTTTTTTTCTGAAAATTCCTTTGATTTTACAGTTCTTTGGGGACCAAACTGTCATTTTCACTTTGACACTTGCCTTCCCCATTTCTTTGGGTTTCGGAAAATCCTTTTCAACGTTTTTGAACGAAAGTAAAAAATGGTTGTTTCACCAGTTCCTATGACAGACAGACAGATGTCAGCTTTCATAATCAGTTGCATTTCATCGTAGCAAATTTTTGTCAATTACTAAACAGCTGTCCTAATTCCATACTCATAATACAATAGTCTCCGATATTATGTAAAAGTATAATAACTTGTGCGCCAGTTTTGTGAAGTTTAGTATTCTAATGTAATTATAAGTGTCACAGTAAATCCTTGATTTAATCTTTTTGTCCAAGAATGTCGATTCCTCCACTCGTTTGCAGTACTCCTCCACCACCCGACCAGTGTGAAGACGATAAGGACCCTGGGGATTTTGATATATCATACAGTTGTTAGTATTAATTTGTTTTGTATTTATAGTGATACTTGATGAAAAGTTATTCAAGTAGTCTCTACTTGGTTCTTGTATGAGTAATGATCGAAGGCTCGATCGTACAATAACAATGGCAATTACAATAAGTTGGTAGTTGTAATACTGTAAATATTTGTTAATCCCACATTCTTTGGAACACATGTCATCTAATGGGCAATAACATAAATATAGGAAGTTTATGGAAGTTCTATTTGGTATTATTGATGTGCAATTGTTGATGTTTGATATTGGTTTTATTATTTAAAGTTCTGCATCAATTACTTTATTTGTTTTTTATGTTATTTGTTTTTTATGCATTTTTTCAGTATCACAAGAGGATGATGATGATGATGAAAACAATGATTACAATTATGGAAACTTTTCTTCATACAATCATTATCAACCTGAGAAAAAATCACTTGAAATTAGGGATTCAGAGATAAGTAAAAGTTTAGACACTGAGGAACACAAAGATTTACCCAAGGATTATGAAAGTAATAAAGAAACTGAAAAAAATGTCAGCCACGATGGGTTTGATACCAATGATATTAATGAAATTGAAATAAAATGTGAAGAAGATGTAAATATTGAAGATTTAGATTTAAAGCTAGACGAAGAAATTGTTACCAATATTGTTGAAAATAGTGATGAAAATGAAAGTAGTGACCAGAACACTGATAGTTTAAAAGACTTGAACATTCCATGTAACTCTAATAATAGTAGTCAAGATGATAGTACTAATACATCACCATATGAACATGTAATTGACCCCACTGTAGTTTTAAAGCAATCACATGTAGATGCTGATGAGGCAATTATTGAACAAGCTATCAACATTCATGCCAACCATGAACCTGCTACAGAAGATCTCAACCTCAGTAATTTGAAACAGAATGATGCTGAAACCTCTAATATTATAATAAGTGAACCCACAGAAAGAGAAAGTTCTTCACAAGATTCAAATGAACTTCCAGAAGATGTGCAACAATCCTTCACTGAGTTTGACATTCAATCAAAGGAAAATGTAGTGGATGATTTTGGAGACTTTGATGAGTTTCAATTTGCCAATGCTGAAAGTAATGTTACTAGTGTTGTTGACAGTTCTAATCCATGGGAAAGTAATGACACTAATGAATTGGATTTTGGCAACTTTACAGCCAACTTTGAAGAAAACAAAATGCATGCACAGGATTCACCACAGTTAGAAACTAGAACTATGTCCATCAAAGATAAACTTGAAAATGTGGTCAAAGAAGAAGATAATAATTTAGATGATGATGATGATGATTTTGGAGATTTTGATGATTTCCAATCATCAGCTGTAAAACCAGAAATCAGTGAAGTTCAGGAAGAAGATGAATGTCAAGAGTTATCAGTACTTAACTTACAATCAACTGATAACGAACATCATATCATGGAAAGCATTACTAAAGTATTAACTTCAGTATTTATTGAAGAAATAACAAAACCTGATGTTGAGTATGAAGGGAAACTGGAATCATTGCTAAGTGAGACATGGGGTCATCTGATGGAAACTGATGAAAGACAACCATATATTGTAAACTGGAATAATTCATTAGGACAAAAAACACTATTAAAAGCTTTATGTATAGACTCGAGAAACATAGTAAGTTGTTTTCAATAATTTTACTCTTCATTAGAATATAGTAAGAAGTTAAGAACTAGGCAGTAAGCATAGGTCCAGCAGAATCTTTTTTTTTCTATATCATTGGCAGTTAAGTCCAATAGTTATAAAAGTTGGTAAAAAGTGAAGGTGTTAATTAATTTATTGTTATTATTATGTATTGTGTTATTACATCTTTCAGCTTTTTGGACCAAAGTGGAGCAGCCATATGCCTAAATACGCTGCAAACTTAAGTGTTGCACCTTTACAACCACAGAAACAAACTTCTACTCCTTCTAATGTCAGTCAAAGTGAACCAGTTGTTGACAAAACAGCAAGCAAGCCCACCACATGGTCTGATCCTTTCACCTCAGATGGGCAAGAATGTAAGTTACTGTAATCTCTGGTTTCCTTAATAACTAACAAAATGACTGAATCAACCTCAATGAACATTATGTAATTGGCACATTATGCAACTCAGTAAAACAACACGCAAGTTATGCACAGTCCAGTTGAAATGCCAGAAAAATACTAATGTTTGTATATTGTTATTGAACAAAACCTTTGTGAATAATTGAACATACTAACAGTGCTTGTCATAATATACTCACCATGGTAATTCTTTTGCATGTCTTGCACTTGGATCAATAACATCCACCTGTAAATTATCTGCTTCATCCTATTCCAATAGTCACCTATGCCGAAGCCCTTCTCCTTGACCTAGAACACCTAATGGCCACCCTAGACCAAATGGCTCATAACCATTCCACCCTCAAGATATCTGAGTTACTATCACATGGTAAGTTGACTGACCTTTACAGGACTCCCAGAACTGTTGGTAAGATAAGATTTATTATGTAATTATTAACACAATCAACCCTTACTGGTTCAGTAGGCTCTTAGGGCCGGGTCACACCGGAATAGCAGCGACGCGGCGAGCACTTTCAATGTGAAATAATTTTAAACTTTAACTACATACTTAAAAGACCAATATCGCTTGAAAAGGTCGTGAGGCCGCCGGCAGTGACGCGAGCAGCCGCGCGCCTCGCGCATCTTGTTGATGTTTTCGCCCGCAGCTGCCAGCGGCGAAGCGAGGCCGCTCGCGGTTACCTTGCCGAATGTAGAAACTAAACTATTCAAGAAGATACCAGGCGCGCGGGGTATGGAGGTCGCGCGAGGCCGCCAACCACTGCCAGCGGCCGCTTCCATTTTGGTGTGACTCGGCCTTAAGGTGATTGCTTCGATGTAGCCCGCGAAATTCAAATTTGTTTACGTTTTTTGCAATTTGCAGGCCAGTGACATGTTGTAACTTTATAAATATATGTGTTGCGGTAATAACAAGTATAATTTTAAATATAAAAATTATCAAAAAATTCGCTCCATCAGCTCTCACATAGAAAAGGTGCATCGTAGTTAGATTTCGGAGATTTTAACATGATGCACCTTTTTTCTATGTGAGAGCTGATGGAGCGAGTTTTTTGATAATTTTTATATTTAAAATTATACTTGTTATTACCGCAACTCATATATTTATAAAGCTACAACATGTCACTGGCCTGCAAATTGCAAAAAACGTAAACAAATTTGAATTTCGCGGGCTGGTTGGAGCATCCCCCTTAAGCAGCTAAAACTTTACGATTCTTCACTTCTACGATTTCAATCATCGTATTGATGCCACGACGTGTTTTTTCGATAATTTCATCAGCAACTCATCACATCATACAGCGCGTCTTATTGCGTCAAGTGCGCATACAATACGTGATGCAGTTGCGTGGCTTGATTCTTAGGATGGGACTGGTCCTGGAATGGAAAGTGCATGTGAAGGAACAGGGTGGTTTTTAGTCACTAAGTCTCGCAGTCCTTTTCGCTCCACCCGAGGCGATATAGGATTGATTTGATGCTTTATTAACCTACAAAAATAAAGGCTTGTAACAGTATTTATAATATAAATCATTGGCGAGGTTAGTTTAGTGAAAGTAACCGTTAGGCAGTGGCAAGAGCAGTGGTGGCCCAGTGGTATCGGCCCCGACTTACGGGTTGTAGGTCGTGGGTTCAAACCCCGCCAGGCGCATTACTCACTGTAATTTATTTCATCGCCACTGCTCTCCAAACGGTCAAGGAAAACATCGTGAGGAAACCGGCATGTCCTAGAACCAAAAATTCTAAGACATGTGACATCCTTGGTGGATGTCACATGTCTTAGAATTTTTGGTTCCGCATGCGTTTGAATTTTCGGGCCCGCACTGGGCCCGCGTGTGGATTATGGCCCACTCACTCTCCCAGAGAGGAGGCCTGTGTCCCAGCAGTGGGAACATTATAGGCTGATGATGGTGATGATGATGATGAACCGTTAGGAGTATTTCTTAACATAAAAATAAACTAGCGCTTTAGTAGATTGTGAACCCACTGATACTTAGAGCCGGCGCCCATTGACGGCATGCCACGGTGTGACACGGTATCCTGTGACAATCCACGTTAAGACGGAAGCAAGCGCTTGCACTAGCCGTTGAAATTGCCACCCCCGACTGGCCAGATTCAAACTTTTTTACCTCACTTAGCACCAAACATTCCTTTAGTAACCTTTGCGTCTCACATGCCGCAGTACGTCTCGTCACTTTGCATAATGTTAAAATAATTTCAATGCTTACTTTTTTGAAATAAGGTCTATAAAATCGCCTTTAATCATTTTAACCCCCATAATAACATTACTCTGGAAAATTCATTTGAATCTGTCATTACCTGTTTCAGCTTGTAACACAGAACACGAAAGTAACACCATAACGCCGAGACCAACCGATTTAGATGTGTTTGAAGCTGCAATGTCCACCAAGTCTGAGAAGATATATTCAAGTACACTAGGTGTACAACCAATAAGACAAATAAACTTACCCGACACCCATATTTTTACGCCGACTGACTCTGAAATACCTAGGTCGAAAACAATTCATTATGATCTCGGTCCCACAGTTCTCTTGCCACAGCCAATCGTAACGGATGGTAAAAATTTGACAGACAACACTCTTACACTGAATACTAATAGTGTAGTTGAAGCTAACACAGATGATAATGAATACTGGGAATTCCAAGATTTCAAGAGCACATCTGAGTCCAGTTCATTGCCAGGTTTGGTAAGCCAACCTAAAACACCAGAGGAAAACAATCTTCAGGTAGCCACGACAGTGAATGCATTACCTAAACCCAGCATTGCATACCAAACTGATCTATTGCAACCCATTAAGATAGAGCCCTCAATGCCTACACTAAATTGGCCTGCCCCTGGAGAAGTAAAAGCCTCATATGATGATTTCACAGACTTCGTTTCATCAACACAGTCATTTGAGAAACAAGAGAGTGCTACAATACAGAACCCAGAAACAGAAGTACAGGCAAACAGTGACATCAAGTCTGAATATTTAAATCATCTCAAAGAGAAAAGTAAAGAAGTTTCAAAGCTTGAAAATGATGGCTTTGATGACGATTTTGATACATTCCAATCAGCAATGCCCCCAAAAGGAGCACACAATGACTTTAAAACAAACACTTTTGAAAATTCATTTACTCCAATGCCATTGGCCCAACCAACAGAGTTTGATTATGCATCTCCAAAAAGTAACTATGTAAAGTCTGATTCCATATCATTTACGCCTATGCCAAGACCAAACGAAGCTTTAACTCAAAATATAAATTACAACTCGAATACAACAGAACTATCAAGTAAGAGTTCATTATCTTCAAGCACACATATGCAAAGCAGTCTTCTGCAGCCTACACCTGCTGGTTTCAGCACATTGAGCATTCAAAATCAACGAACAACAGGACAAATACTGCAACCTTTATCTTTAGAAAGTTATTCACAAATAAACTGGCCAAGTCCTGGAATAGACTTGCAGGATCTCTCAAGATTCAATCCTGTTGAAACTCTACAATCGTTAAAAAGTGATTTAAGTGTCAGTGGCCTCAGCAAGGGTGCATCACCAGTACACTCACAAAAAAACTCGGTGGCCAACCAATCAACAGATGATGATGTATGGGGGGAATTTGTGTCGAGCAAACCTAAACAACAGGCTTCTCAGCTTAAGAAACCTCCAGTTTTTGCGGAAGACGACGAGTGGACGGACTTTATATCGAGCCCAAATGTGAAGCCCCAAAACGGTTTAAATACAATAAGTTTAAATGTTCACACAAACTCAAATATCCAGAAAACTGTACAAAACAAATTATCTATGAAAAACAACCAGACGCCTGTCGATATTCCAACATTAAATTACATAACTCCCAAATCCAACCCACACAAGACATATAAAGATAAACATTTTCAAAACTTATAACAACACAAACACAATGATTGTTCTCATAATTTATTATAACTGTACTTAATTTATATAAGTATTACATAAAATATAATTATGTAAATAGGGTGGTGGTGCATGTATAATATTTGTAATATTTTTCAAAGTACCTATTTATATGAGAGTCAGAATTTATTGATTGATTTTGCACTAGATATGTAGTATAGTACGTATTTGTACCCATTATTAGCTGTTATAATTATTAGCACTTGCACAATATGACTAGAGCAAAGATAGTAATTTAAATAAATTACACTTTATTCATGCACACGCCAGTACATCAACCTAACCCAATCTGTAAAATTTTTGTAGTAGATTTTGAACCGTAAAACTAAATCTGAAGGTTCATGTTCGATTGGGCAGAAAATTACGGTTGGGATATGTTGATGTGCTGGCGTCTGTGCTTAACTATGTTTAACTCAATGTACCGATGTATCATTGATAATAATTTTTAATTTTCATTTAAATTGTCATAATGTGCAAGTTTGTATCAAGTCCCGTCCTTAATTGTTTTGAAATAGTTTAAGTTTTCGTTTGTGCGATTGAAATAAGTTACGTGTTATTACAAAAATGTAAGCCAGTAAAAGCAATATGATATTGTAAAAGTACTAGTTGATTTATTGAATTTGTATATAATGTGAATTACTTATGTATAGGTTGTAAATTTATTTAGAAATGTATATGAATACTTGAGAAATTTATTATTTTGTTTTTTAACACACTGATATAATTATGAATTCTAATAAATAAAATGTACCAAAATTGGTAAATATTCAAGTTGTTTATTGAGGCGCTAAATATCATTATGATGTAACATAATAATATATGGTTAATAAATAGCAGAAAGTAAAAGTAATACATATAAAAAGTGTGTGAAACGGCCTCTGCGTGTTTAACTTGTGCCGTGACTGTCGAACTAATGGTGGCGGCGCGGCGATAGATCAAACGTCGAAATTTTTTCGAAATTGTGATCCCAGTTAGAAAGAAAAAAAATCGAAAAGAAAGAAATCGTATTTACAAACGTTTCGGCTTTTTGAAGTCAAGCTAATTCCAATTGATAAATAGAGTAGATCCCTCTTGAAGTCAAGAGTTTGCATTTGCTCAGGTAGAAATATTCGGATTATTGTGTAATCAGATAAAATTCCTCCAAATTAATTTCTAAAACTTATACCTACCTACCTTCTTCGATTCTCATTATAGTTCTGTTTTGTTGCCGCTTCTTTACACATGTCTTGTACATTACATGGGAATTTTCTTCACTTCCTTTCCGAGGACCCCTCAGCCGCGGAGCAGACATCTAACGCCGCCACTGCATGCGGATATACCACCTCGTTCGGGTTAGGGCCGAGACACACCGAAATGGCAGCGGCCGGCAGCAAGGCGACGAGCACAGTGTGCAATAATTTTACACTTTAAATACTTATTAAAAGACCAGTATCGCTTGAAAAAACCGCGCGGCCGCTCGCGGCACCGCGAACGGTACGAGTGTATAGCCCGGTTTCCACCGCGAGCGGAACGGACACATTAATAACCCAGCGGGTGAAAAGAGTTAAAATGAGCTCGCTCTGGGAACGCAAAAACTATTTGTTGGTGGAAATACAAGTATGCAGTTTGCGCCTGCGAGTTTAAAGGAGTCATTAATGTGTCCGTTCCGCTCGCGGTGGAAACCGGGCTTAAGCCTGTACAAAGTGTTTGAAATTCTCCCAACAGTCGTCGTTTCTTTCAAAAGTCATAGACCCATATTATTATATCCCCTTTTCTTATTTTCCTTTGTTACTTTCTTCTTCTTCTTCCACAATAAGTGCTTGTACTAATTCCATCATGTTCACAACAAACACACGAGTTTTCTTGCCAAATGAGAGGAGCCAAGGCGCGCGGAGTCTGGATATCGCGCGAGGCCGGGGGCCGCAGGAGTCGCCGCTGGCCGCTGCCAATCCGGTGTGACTCGGCCCTTATGCAACTTTTTGTCCCGGTATCGGTAGTATATTTCACAGCATAGATTTAAATATTTTGATGTATTTTCTGGAGTGCATATGGTCTAGCGGATGATCCGATGACCTTGTAAACCACGAGTTCCAGGTTCGCTTCGTACTTGAGTTGCGACGAAAGCGTTTTTACTGTGAAGAAACAGAGCTAGCACATCCAGTAGGTAAAACATTTTTTACGAGATATAGCAGCCAAGATTAAAATTTTTGATCATGGAATACTTTCCAAACTCAATAAATGTGGTATAAAATTAAGCATTTTAAATTAAATTTGTCGCAGTATATTTTGTCAGTATTTAAATTCAAGAACGTAATGATATTTTATGTATAATTTTTCATAAAAATAATTCTTTTATTGATTTATTTAATTTTGAAGACCATCATTAACTTATCAATGTTTCTTGTTTATACTATAAATAAATGATTGGTTTAGCAGTCATGGTCGATTGTTTAATAAAGTGTAAATAATGAGACTTGTATCCTTCTAAGCTGTGTTTTATTGAACATGTTTAATTTTCGGCGTCTGACTGCTCAATATCTTCTATGTGAGTACCAATGCCTTCTTTGTCGTCATCATCGATATGTGTAAAGAATTTTGGTAAATTATTTTCCATTGTAACTCTAAACTGACATTGTTCGAACTCCGGCCAAGATATGAACCTGAAACAAATATAATTTTTGAATAATAGTTCAGTAATTAATTATTTTAGAATTTACAGGGTCCAACTTTGCGTTTTCTCAACAAAGCATTTCGTCTGTAATGTAACCCTCCAAATCTGAAATGTTCCATTACATAGGTCAATGATCGAGGCAAGGGGAGCGCCTTATCATTTTCAATTGCTTGTCAAGGTGTCATTATGAAATCCACCTTATTTATATTGTCATAAAGTTCAAAGTTTGAGAGGAAAAAATCACTTGAAAAGTTGGAAACAAGCATGTTTTTCTATACATCATTGTTTATAAATCCAATTGATGAACAGCTACATATCTTTCTCTTCATGTTACCTGGAGATATTTATTTATTTAACTTAGATATTACAAAATTAAGTCAATTACTGTGTGGTAGCTTCAAGAATTTAAGGTTAGATATTTTATATTAAAAGTATCAAAATCGGAAAGATCTCGTAATCGTATTTGTCTTCTAAAGTAGTACATAACTGAAATATATTAATTAATCACATAAGAAACAAAGCTACCTACCGAACTTCCGAAAGGAAAAGTTATTATTTTTATACTTGTGTTTGTTTTTGAAGTTGGTGGGGAAGGTACCTTTAATTTGTTTAAACGCAATATTTAACGCATGCGACGCGCATCGTAAAGATTTGAGATGTTTTTATTTTTCCCTTTTTGGTTCAGGTATTCAACAAAAATCATCGTATAATCGTCGTCTTTGAAAATCCTCCATCCAAGTAAGCAATAACGGATCCATGGAGACAATGTCACTGGATATCCATTTATGTGAACTAAAAACTTCACCAGAATGTAAAAAAATACTTTTCTAAGAATCGCATCAAAATCGGTTCAGCCAAACGCGAGATAATCACGGACAAACATAGAGATCGCACTGAGAACGTCCTTTTTTATGTCTGTAAAAAAATAAAAGAACCAGCAGCTGAAGGGGAAGGCTCTGTCACTCACTTCTTGAACACAGATATTTTCTGTTGTAGATTTAAATCTCCGAATTCTGTGAATATGGTCATATGAGGTAATTGGGCGTCATCTTTATTAGGTGCTAGTTCCTTGTTTGTATCTGGAGGATCTTGACCTGTGATTAACCATACTCCACAACCAGGTATCCATTGTCTGAAAAAATAAAAAAATGCACATAAGGGTCAGTTCACAACGAGACGAGACGCGAATATGCTGGAAATGTTTCACATGACATGTGACTGTGAACATAAATTACCCTAGGCTGATAAAATTTTCGTTTTTCTCATGTTATTATTAGTGGGAAATGAGGAATGGTACCCCCGAAAGGGTAGAGATAGAGCCCAGCTCGCCGCTCTGTCTCCGTGGCGCACGTACCATTGACGTTCTGTTTTTCTCTGTGGCTCTATTGAAATGTGCGCGAAGCGTCACGTCGTGGCTCGGCGTGACTTGTCCCTTAAACTCTGAGTTATTTATTTGCTAATTATTTTAAAATGTCAAGAAGAATCTTTGAGAACTTACTCTAACATTGGGATAACCCTTGTTGATTTGGAAAACATGTGTGGCTTGAAGAAATACCAAAGCAGGGGTAAATATTCAGATGGACAAGGCAGGTTATCCTTTTGTGTGATGTTTACTAGAAGAAGCCTGTGTTCATCAATCTGAAACAATAAAATATTATTATTATTATTAAATACTAGCTGTGCCCGCAACTTCGTTCGCGTGGATGTCGGAATTTAACAATGTATTTTTTAGTGCGAGGCGTTTAATTCTCGCCACGTTTTTCATTTATAAACCTTGTATTTCGAATTCAAGAATATTTGACGTGTTTGTAATAAACGCCCTCTGTTGTTCAAAGGCAGTACCATTCAATTGCTATTGGATTAGAGTAGTTTGTATATCGATTTGAATTCGATATTGTTTAATGAATTAAATGAATGTTGGTATGGAAAAAAAAATGATGGAACATACTCTAAATAAATCATATATAACGTTTAGTGAACGTAAAGCGACAAAAAGAGTTAAAACTCCAAAACAAATAAAATAGATTTTTTGTCAAAGAAACATGTGCTACTTACCTACAATGGACATACAAAAGATTAACAAAAAATAAGAAGGATTTGGGCTCAGCTTATATTATGTAGGTAAGATTTAGATTTTGAAAAGGTTGCTGGAACAATTTTATAAACTTGTCCACTCCGCTCCGCCAGGCTCCGCTCCTCTCCACTCCACCCGCTCCATTCCACTCGCTCCACTCGACTCCACCCGCTCCTCTCCACTCCACCCGCTCCACACCACTCCACTCCACCCGCTCCACTCCACTCCACCCGCTCCACTCCACTCCACCCGCTCCATTCCACCCGCTCCACTCTATTCCACCCGCTCCACTTCACTCCACCCGCTCCAATCCACTCTACCCGCTCCACTCAACTCCACCCGCTCCAATCCACTCCACCCGCTCCACTCTTTTTCAGTCCACTACACTCCACTCCATTCCATTCCATCTCTCAACAGGACACATGTCGACCACATTTTAAAGAACTTGGGATTCTAACAGTACCTGGCCTTTGTACATAATTATATTAGTACTATTAACAACATTTAAAAAATATATTTATGACTATGAAACAGATGAGGGCAGGTTGGTAAGGGAAAAAACGCGTAGAATGGATTTTGCTAACAGAATCACCCCAGTACTAGGAATAGTCAAACACAGTCCACAGTACCAGGCAGTTAAATTATTTAATAAATTACCTCTCAATTTAAAAAACGCACTGTATACTAGCTCATTCAAAGCCAAACTCAAGGAATTTCTATTGGAAAAATGTCTCTACTCATTAGAAGAACTGTAATATTATGTAATCTGCCTAAACTGACATGTCACTTATTATTATTTTATTATTATAAATGTAGTTGTATAAATTGTACTTGTATTTGTCTGGACATTTATTACTTAATACTTATTGTTGATTAACGGTTTAATTTTAAAAATTACTTTAATTATTTTGTATGCCTTGTACATTTGTTATTCATTATTATTATTATTTTTTATTCTGGTTGTATAAATTGTATTTGTGTTGACTTTTATGGCATAATATTATTGTTGATTATCGTTTTAATTTTAAAATTATTTTATATTATTTTATCTTACTTTTAAATTCAACTCTATTGTACCAATTCGAATTAATTTTGTTATTTTTATATCCACCAATGTTTCATGTAATCATTTCGAACACTATGTTAATTGTTTACCAAATAAAAAAAAAACAATTCCTCCATTTAATTCCTCCACTCCACTCCATTCCATTCCTCCACTCCACTCCACTCCATTCCATTCCATTCCAGTCCAGTACATTCCATTCCATTCTGTTCGATTCCTTTAAATCGCTTTAATTAATTTCTGGTGTGAATTGATTACGATGAAACAAAATACCGTACATAAGGGTCAGTTCAGACCGCGACGCGAAGCGACGCGACGATGCGCGCACTCTTTTAAGGGCCATTCCAAATACGACTTTATTTTCTACACCAAAAGATACACATTTCGTTGCGAGAATTTAAGCGGCATCAGCGGCGCCGCGCTGCGCCGCGATGCGCATCTCAACGTAGTGGTGAGTCGCTGCGCATCTCGACGCCGCGCGGCGCCGCTTACGCCGCTCGAGGCCGCTCGACGATGCAAGATGTTAGACTGGGAGCTAGAGGTGTCTGAGTATGCGTAATGTGAGTGTCGAATTTCGCCAACCGATTTAAGTGACGAAAAGGTCAAAGAATAACAATGTTTATCTTGCCGGTCAACTGTCTGGTCCATTTTTTTACGCCCTCTTCTCTTATTCGTAAACGGAATGTATCGAGTACATGATTTAAAATCATTTTAAAGATTATTTCCGTAATAATTATAGAAAAATCAGATCACAGCTTTTTGCGGGACACTGATAAAGCTCATACATAATACTTAATGGCATAAAAATATTTTTTCCAATCAGTTAAGAACTTGTTCTAATTTGCTGAATTAAATGAAGTACTGAACTAAATGAGTGGACTACTTCATCAAGCGATAAGATACACATACTTAATGCAGGCAGGATAATGTATTGTCACTATTTAGGGTCTCAGGTATAAGAATTCGGTAATAGTTGCCTTCATTCGGATTTTGTATACTCAACTACCTCTAGCCCCTGGACTATGTAACTGACACCAAATGGAGGACTGCGGGAGGAAGGGGGGTGGGGCGGGAAGCACGTGACGAATGTAGACACTCCGCTGCACCGCGCGGCGTCTGGATGCGCAGCGCGGCGCATCGCTACGCAACGTGGCGCAGCGCATCGTCGCGTCGCTTCGCGTCTCGGTCTGAACTGACCCTAAATGTGTGTGCGTCAGAATGGCTGGTTGCCTGTGGCGTTGGTCAATGAGAGTTGATTCGAAAATTGCTACATAATTGCTTATATTTGCTACATATAATAAATAATTGCTACATAGGATATATACTTAGATATAAAATATTTTTTTTGACCAGCCATCCTGACGTCAGGATGGCTGGTCACCTCCTAGTTAAAGTGGAGCGTACAGAGTTTCCCGAAATGTATTGCGTCAATAATTGCTTCATATTTACTTCATTTATCTCATTTATTTGTATCTTTAAAAATATGCTAAATAAAGAATGTAGCAGTAATTTAAATTATCCCAAGGAAAAGTCCCTGATAAAATAATAAAGGCAAATAGTTGCAGTGCGTCTTCACTCAACGGTATTGCTACTTTAGGCGGCAGGCGTTCTAAATAAAATTGTTAAATGGCATGTTATGTATGAGTAGGTAAGTGGACAATAAGCATATTAGAAGGATATCGTAAATAAAAAAAAATACGAAGAGTAAAAAGAAGCTAATTCCACATTGTATAATATATGCATAAAAATAATATGAAAATACTCGAAGTTGTTGACTCATATAATATCTACTTAGGACAAGTAAACTTCGAGAAAGGGGTCAACCACCAAATCCAACTCGGTTGGGCAGCGTTCGGGAAACTACGCAATGTCTTTCCGTCCGACTTACCCCAGTGGCTCAAGACGAAAGTCTTCAACCAATGTGTGTTACCAGTTATGAGTTAAGGCACCGAAACGTGGTCTTTCACTATCGGTCTCATCTCAAAGCTCAAAGTCGCTCAACAAGCTATGGAGAGGGCTTTGCTCGGTGTTTCTGTACGTGATCACATACGAGTCACTGATATAGTCAACCGGATTAGCAAGCTGAAGTGGCAATGGGCAGGCCATATTTCTCGCAGAGCAGATGGCCGATGCGGTCGAAAAGTGCTAGAGTGTAGACCACGGACCAGCAAGCGCAGCGTAGGACGTCCACCAACAATGTGGCCAGTCAACCTTATAAAAGTCGCTCGATGCAGGTCGCTTCCAACCGGTATATGTGGAGATCAAAAGGGGAGGCCTATGTTCAGCAGTGGACGTCCTATGGCTGAGATGATGATGATGATGAATATGAAAATAAGCTAAAAAATTGTTTCGGGCGAAACTACCCATGCACATTTTAAAAAGGGGACATCTGGCCTGCGGGCCACCTTTTTTCGTGGGCGAGATGTCCCATAACCTCAGCATTCAATCAATCAATCAATCATTTATTTATTTGCCAATAATGTAGGTATATACAGATATGATGGTAATAATATTTTGCTAATAGTCCCGATACATTTTGCCTTACGGCATGCAAAATTATTTATAAAGAACCAATAATACACACAAAACAATACTAACAAATAATGCTCAATGTCAATAAATTAAATAGCAAATGACAATATTTTACATAGCAGAAGATTAAATTACAAGTGTCAACAATGTAATTAATAAATTAAATAAGAATATAAAAATAAATAAATTAAAAGTTTCAGCAAATTAAATCAATAATTACTTAATTCCAATACAAATTATCTTTAGAATGACTATAAATTCAATTACATAATTATGTCAATAAATTCTACTACTAAAATAATTATAACAAAATTAATGAAAAGGACGAATAAACATAAGATATAAATATTACCAATAAATTAAATCACAGCGAACAGAAAGCTTTGTCATTGAAAAAATCCTTAATTGAGTAATAACACTTGTCCAGTAGTAGTTTTGTCAACTTTGTTTTAAATGCTTTTATGGGTAACTCTTTCAAATGTAAAGGTAGTTTATTGTATATAAGAGGACCCATGGTTAAGATATTATTTTTAAGTAAAGACGTTTGGTAACCGCCTGTGTGTAGTAGATTTTTATATTGAGACCTAATCTGTCCTATACGTTGTCTTTTGTCCGCTACTGATGTAAACAAGTGCTTGTTAGTCCTTACGAATAGGGCAACTTCTAGCAGGTATAACGATGGCAATGTAAGTATCCTAAGTGATTTAAAAACAGGTTGACAACTTTCTGTAGATTTAAGACCTGTCATTGATCGGAGGCAGCGTTTTTGGGCTCTAAATATTCTTTCTCTCTCACTACAGTTTCCCCAAAATATAACACCAAATCTTAGTGAGGAAGCAACTAAACCATGATATGCTGTCACCAATGTGTTCATATTTACTTTTTTTGAAAGGTTATAGAGTACATATGCCGTTTTACTTAATTTATTGCATACGTTTTCAGCATGATGTTTCCATGTCAGTTTGTTATCTATGTGAACTCCTAGGAATTTTGTTACTGTAGTTGTATCCACACATTGTTCGTTATATTCAATTTTTATATTATCTGGCTCTAGTCTCTGGTAGAAATGCATAACTTGTGTCTTTTTTAGGTTTATCTCTAGATTATTTTTATGAAGCCATTCTATTATAGTTTTAAGCGTGTTGTTTATATCTTTTTTGTATTCCGTTTTATTTAAGCATTCTATAATAACTGTGCTATCGTCCGCAAATAATGCCATTGGGTGATGAACTTGCCGCGGTAAGTCGTTAATATAGAGCAGAAATAATAATGGCCCGAGTACACTACCGTGCGGAACCCCAAATTTAGGTATTCTACTGGAAGATAAATATTTGTATTCACGCTTAGTTTTAGTACAAACTCTTGAAATTTCTGTATACTGTTTTCGATCAGTGAGGTAAGACTTGATAAGGTTTAGAACGTTACCTCTTATGCCATAGTTTTCCAGTTTATTTAACAGGGTATCGTGTTTTACTCGATCGAAAGCTTTGGTCATGTCTGTGAAAATTGCACACACAGGGTTTTTCTTATCTACATTTTCCAAGATGACTTTTAAAAGATCAAATATCGCCAGGTTAATGTTTTTGTTTTTTCGGAAGCCCTTTTGCTCTTCGCATAATATATTATTTTTACTTAAAAATGTGTAAATAGGTTCATAGATTATCTTTTCAAATATCTTAGAAAATACTGATATTAGAGCTATGGGTCTATAGTTAGACATGTCTTCCTTAGTATTTTTCTTATGCAATGGTTTTATGACTACACATTTCAGTTGATCCGGAAATATACCTGAGGATATACTAATATTTATTATATGACTCAATGGTTTGGCTATGATTTCTGAAACAAATTTGACAACCGCGGTAGAAATCTCGTCGTATCCAGTACTTTTTTTATTTTTTAGATGTTTTATCACTCGTATAATATCTTGTGGGACTACTGGGGGCATGAATAAAGACCCACTGACATGAGTATTGCCACTTGTATTACTCAAATGTTTTCTACTGTCATTCTGTACCTGATCTACGAAGAAATCATTAAATGACTCAGCAATTTGCTGTGGATTATTCACCAGTTTATCGCCTGTATTTATTTGTAGTATAGGCTCTTGTATCCGATTGTTGTCATTAATTAACTGCCATGACACCTTTGATTATTTTGCGAACAGTTAATAAGGTAGTTATTTTGAGCTTTTTGAGTGAGGTTTATTATTTTCTTTAGAGTCCGTGAATAGTTTTTAAATGTACTTTTATTTTCACTTGAAGGAGCTTTCCGGTATTTCCAAAGTAGGTTCCTTTGTTTCCTGCTACAAATCCTAATTCCACGTGAAATCCATTTTATTTTTTTATCACATTTAATATTAACTAATTGTTTAGGGAAACATAAATCATAAAATAATCGAAACAATTCCAAAAACTTATCGTATGCCTCGTTAGGGTTGTCCGTTTCAAATATTTCTGAGAAAGACAGACATTGAAGGTGTTTTTTGAACAGAATTAAATTATCTTTGGATAAATTACGTTTAAAAATACGCCAAGAGTTAAGGATGCATGTTTTTTTAACCTGTATTTTCAAAATCTGAGCTGTGTGATCGGATAATGCAAAATCGATAACTTCACTCACACATTTTTGTCGGGAATTATGAGCAAAGTTATCTATGCATGTGCCGCTTTTAGGTCTAGTCGGTTGCTTTAGTTCTAACTTTAGATTATATGCCAGTAGCAAGTTTTCAAAGTCTAGTGTTATATTATTCCTCTTCAGTGTATTAATGTTAAAGTCCCCACACAATACAATTTTTTTACTTGACTTAGTACATAATTGCTTCAATAAGTTATTTAAATTATCCATAAAAGAGTTTATACATGACATATTCGGAGGTCTATAAATACATACAACAATTAATCTCTGCCGAGGTAATTCTACAGCACAATATTCAAATACACCCGCAATAGACGTGTTAGTAAGTTCCTTGTATTCAAGCCTATTTCTGATGAGTATACACGCTCCTCCACGCTTTTAGTGGCTTCTTGAATAACACGATGCAAGCTTGAAATTAGGTACTTTAATTAATGATTCCTGACCTGAAGTAACGAAGTGTTCTGTTATGCACAAAACATCGATGTCAATGTTTTTTTCAGAGCGCAGCTCTTGGATATACATTGTTAGCATGTCGGATTTATTCAGAAGTCCAGCGATGTTTTGGTGCAGAATATTAATATGGTTATAATAGAAAAAACTGATCGCTCGTTGTTTCAGTATTCTCTTGCTCAATTGGAATCTCAGCAGTACTTGTTGACGGAGAGTTTGTGTGAGTCTTTGTGGTAGGCATGACTTCTTGAGAACCGAATATTTTGTAGTCAAAATTTATCCTAGTCATGATCTGGTCAAATATGTTACTCCATCCGTTTTTATTTATTTTCCCGGAGTTGTAGGAAAACATTTCATGTGATAGGGTAGCATTGCAATCGAAGAAATAAGCGTAATCGTTATTTTTTATGTCTGTAAGGAGGAGGTTATTGAAAAACTCCACTTTATAATTATGTATTAATGCACCTTTTACATATATCGGGGTGCAAATAACAATATTTGTGTGGGTTATATTTTTCATCGAGCAGTTTAGATTGTGAAGTATGTTTGCGTAGTCACCGTTTTGTATATCATTTTCTCCAATGAAGATCAGGCAGTAATCATTCAATGAGAAGTCTTTTAATTTGTATTGAAGGGTCTCTAAGAAGTCTTTTGATGTGACGTTAGGCACAATGTAATTACAATACTCAAACTGATTGGAAAATACTTTTTCGATCAAGGGCAGAGTTCCTCCTGTGCACTTGCTGCTGATGATATTAAGTTTATTTTTAAGTTTCATTTACCTTATTGCCATATTATTTTTTCGCATATATTATGCAATGTGGAATTATCTTCTTTTTACTCTTCGTAATTTTTTTTATTTACGATATCCTTTTAATGTGCTTATTGTCCACTTACCTACTCATACATAACATGCCATTTAACAATTTTATTTAGAACGCCTGCCGCCTAAAGTAGCAATACCGTTGAGTGAAGACGCACTGCAACTATTTGCCTTTATTATTTTATCAGGGACTTTTCCTTGGGATAATTTAAATTACTGCTACATCCTTTATTTAGCATATTTTTAAAGATACAAATAAATGAGATAAATGAAGTAAATATGAAGCAATTATTGACGCAATACATTTCGGGAAACTCTGTACGCTCCACTTTAAACTAGGAGGTGACCAGCCATCCTGACGTCAGGATGGCTGGTCAAAAAAAATATTTTATATCTAAGTATATATCCTATGTAGCAATTTTTTATTATATGTAGCAAATATAAGCAATTATGTAGCAATTTTCGAATCAACTCTCATTGACCAACGCCACAGGCAACCAGCCATTCTGACGCACACCTAAATGTTACTTCAATAACACCTCTATTCCAGGTTTTATTTTAACGCCATCTGCCGTGTGTTGAAATTATTTTGTTTAATTTATTATTTGAATAAGTAGTTTTTCCATTCGAAGCTAGATCGCGCTACTGACCTGCGCGTCTCGGTGTGAACTGGCCGTAATTTTACTTCTGGCACACTTTAAATTCAAATATCTTTTGATAGACTGAACCGATTGCAATGAAACAAAGACTAAATAAGTCCTCAAGTTACGCTCGATCGTTGTGTATAAAGGTTATCTACATTGCCGTCGTACATTTTACGTGATAATGGAATAAATAAACAGACAAACCGACAAACAGACAACAATAATTCTAAAAATGCTGGAAATGGGTTCTGTTGCAGGTTGTCTTTCAAATCATCAAATGAGTTCTCCCGCCCTGGGTGGGGCGGAAGGGACTGTCAGACTCTTACTGACTAAAATCCACCCGTGTTCCTTCGGATGCCCTTTACGTACCGGGGCCACGGTATCCTGGGTTAAGAAAAAACCCGCGACCCCAGCAGGCATTTGGCGCGAAACACGACGCGCCACCGACCCGGGCTTGGTCCCTGGTCGGACGGCGAGCTACCCATCACTCACCGTCCGCAAGCCCGCTCCGCCGCTGTGCCCTCTGCTGATCAGAGGGACACGCGTTGGAGCGTCCACACGACAGGCTATTCGCATACGGGCAAAGAGACCCCGTAGGCACACAGTGCCTAAGGAAGAGTTTTTGCCCGCATCCCAGGGTGCACCGGCCCGAAAAACTGAGAGGGAACTCCAGTCCACGGGCGCACGTGGAGGTTTCCTGTCTTAGCACCCCGTCCTTCAACACCCTAGCTATTTTTTTTTGATTTTATTTTGATGTACAAAACCGATTTTTCTACAGTTTTATTATATGTATAGATTACACAAAAGCCATAAATATGTGGTGTTTGAGTGTTTTCTCAAATAAATAAAAATTATAATTTTACATTTCACAACTACCTACTTTAATACTCAATACTCAATACTCAATTTCTTTATTGCATTCCAAAATGTACATAATTATGTAAGTTACATTAGCTGGAGGGTTGTAATATCGACACAATTTTGGACCCTGTCGGGCACAGCATAGAATAATCATGGGAGAGAGGAGGAAGAGCACTCAGTGTTTACTTATAATCTAATTTAATGCTAAAATTTCTAATAGGTACTCATATAGGTAGATCTTCTAGGTATTATATTTATATATAATATTATACTATAAATTGATATTTACATTATTTTATTTTATACTATTGTGGGGTTTAATTGTAAGTATTGTATTATATGATATCAATATTTTATTTATTAAGTTTTCGTTATATTTGTTTGTTATGTAAATATAATATATTTTGTTGTATGTTTAATATTAAAATTATTTAATGTTCATATTTATAATTTATCATTTAAATATTCATTTACACTATAATAGGTTTTATTTATTAGGAATGTTTTCAATTTATTTATAAAAATATTATATTTATCTATATTTTTAATGGATTCCGGCAGCTTATTGTATAATTTTATAGACATAACGTAGGCACTGTCAGAGTGCATTTTTAGTCGTGATGTTGGTAGATTGAGCCTATTTTTATGCCTGAGTGTTATTTTCGTTTGGATGTCTTCCCTCTTGGTGTAGAACTCTGGGTATTTTCGTACAAATTTGCAAATTTCGAAAATAAAGAGGGAGGGTAGTGAAGAATTTTCATTTCTTGAAAGTGGGGCTTACAACTGTCTGTTTCTTCGATATTTACTATAATTCTAAGCAGTTTTTTCTGTAAAGTGAATAGTGTGGGCGCGTCGGTACTATTGCCCCATAAAACGACACCATATTTCAGCCATGCGTGGGCGTATGCGTAGTACGTTACCAGAGCAGTTTTAAGGTCTGTAGTTTTTTTGATCTCACGGAGGGCGTATGAAAATTTTGATAGCTTAGCTTTTATTTTTTGGATATGTGACTTCCAATTTATATTTGTGTCAATATCTAGGCCTAATAGGGAGAATTTATTAACTACTTCTAATTTAATGTTGTTAAAAATAAAGTTGATATTAATTGGTATTTTTTGTCGGGGGTGAAAAGTTATTAATTTAGTCTTGTTAAAATTGATTTCTAAATTATGTTCGGACAGCCAATTTATTGTTGAGTTAAGTATGGAATTTAATTTTTCATGAATACTGGTGTTGTTTTCACATGAGGTCAAAATCGATACGTCATCCGCGAATAGCACACAGGGCTCATTTATGTTATTAGGGAGGTCGTTTACATAAACAAGGAACATGAGACAACCTATTACGGTGCCTTGTGGGATTGAAGCGGTCATTAATTTACTATCTGATCTAACTAATTCAATTTCATTGTTGTGATGGTTGTAATGTTCTATTTCTACTATTTGTTCTCTATTTTTTAAATAGGATACGAACCAGTCATAACATTTACCGCGTATTCCTATATTGTATAATTTATTTAGTAATATGTCATATGCCTTTGTCATGTCCAAAAGTAATCCTATAGCGTATTGTTTATTATTAATAATGTCAAGGGCTTTTTGAATAAATTTATACACAGCTAAGGTTGTGGATCGATTTTTGCGGAAGCCATTCTGGCAGTCGTTAAATATTTGATATTTTTCGCAAAACTCATAAACTCGATTGCACATCGCTTTTTCAAATATTTTTGAGGCTGTCGGTAAAAGAGCAATGGGTCGGTAATTATTCGGATCTGTTTTTGAACTCTTCTTATGAATGGGTTTTATGAGGGCCTTTTTCAAGAAATTGGGAAAAGTGCCTTCTTCAAAAGACTGGTTTAATAATTTGTAGAATGGTAAGGTTAATTCGTCTGCGCACTGCTTCAGTAGGATAGGTGGAAGCTCGTCAACACCATGACTCATTTTATTTTTTAAGTTTTTCAACAATGACTTCACCTCATACGGGTCTATTGGACTGAGAAAAATCGTGTTTTGTGTAGGGGACATGACAGGAGATCCTTTCGGTTTGTTTTTCTGTATGTTTCTCTTAGCTTCTCCCATAGAAGCGAAGAAATTATTAAAAATATTGGCCACAATCTTGGGGTCAGAAGTTACACCATTATTCGTTTGTAGAGATAAATTGCTTTTATTGCTTGCTATTTTCTTGTTAGTTCGCTCATTGATAATATTCCACATAGTTTTAATTTTATTATTAGATTTGACCATTTTATTTTTAAAGTGTAATTTTTTTGCTGTAATAACTGTTTTCTTTAGTGTTTTTTCATATTTTTTATAAAATTCCGTTAATATTGAGTTGTTAGTTTTGGTAAAGAATATCTTTAATAATCTTTTATTTTTACAGGATTTTTTTATGCCTCTAGTTAGCCAGAGTTTTTTATATTTCGCTTTTAATTTTATTTTCCGTAGTGGTATGCATTGGTTTAAGATACTAATAAGTGTTTTGTTAAATGCTTCATAATTTCCGTTAATATCGTTATCAGTTGTTATTATATCGTTCCAATTTATTTCCTGCAGTTTAGATTTGAATTTTAATATATTTGTGTGGTTGTAGAATCTTTTCTTTGTATTCCAGGTGGTTTGTTTTATTTGTTGAGGGATATTAAAGTGCAATATGGTACCGTTATGGTCTGAAAAACCCAACTCCTCTACAGTTGCGTATATGTCCTTATGAATAAAATTTGTAAATACACTCGGCGTCACAAAAATCGCACCTCTTCGAAAATAAGTTTAAAACATGTCCCGCCAGTAACGAATACATTAAACCCAATTAATATTGGTATCAATTGAAAGTATGCTTAACGACCTTTAAATTAACAACAGTTAGAATCCCTAAACACAACAGGATTCATTAGCACGTAACGTTAAAAAAAATGTTGTCAAAATACGCATTGCAAGGGCCACTAATTGCACCTCCCTACAAGGGTATAAAACGGGCGACCCGGGTTAAATGTGGGTCATTCGCTATTCAACCTTTGAAGTGAACACACGTGAACAGCTACAGCAAGAAAAATACCCCAGAAGATGGATACCACTGCAGATGAAGCCGCTCAAGTCATTGCACTACTGCAATCAGGGATGCGGCAATGTGATGTTGCTCGGCAACTGAACTTGAGTCGTTTTGCCGTTCGACGAGTGTTCCAACGCTTCCAAGAGACTGGTGGCTATATCCGAAGACGTGGATCTGGAAGACAACGGTGCACATCGGAAAGAGACGATCGCTTCATTGTTTCGACGTCTATACGTAATCGGTTCTCCAATGCTGTTGAGCTGCAACAACAACTGCTATCAGCTCGCAGAACTTCTGTAAGCGTCTCCACGATTAGAAGAAGAATGCGGGAGAAGAAAATTGCAGCTCATAGGGCTGCTACAGGTAGGGTTGCCAACTATTTTTTCAAGAAATAAAGTATTTTCAGGTCTATGACGATAATTAAACAGTATTTTAGAAAAACGAACAGTATTTTATTTATTTATTGTTTTAAATACATATTTTTTGGAACTTCTCGCACAACTTACTAATTTACAATCATTTTTTAAAACTTCATACGCCTCATCACAATTAAAACTGAAATTAAAATAAATGAGGAGCTCATTTTTTATTAAATTGATAGATGCTCTATTTCTGTCATCCCGACACTTAGAATTCATTACTGAAAAAACTCTTTCAGTAAATGCTGAGGTAGCAGGAACAGAAAGTAGATATGAGACAATTTTAGTTATGTTTTTAAATTCTTCTGAAGTGTTTACTAATAAACTATGGCACCACTTTTGGCTAGTACTCATTTCAAGAAAATCTTTATTTGTAAACTCAGTGTGATTTGTTTGTGTCTGCGCTGCACTGAGCAGTGAGCGCCCTCTGACTAAATAAAAACAAATTTGTGAGCGTCTAAGTGTAACACATAATAATGTGTCTGCATTTTGATGCTGAAAACAGTATTTTGTATACTTTTTTTTTGTTCAACAGTAAAAAGTATAATTTAGTGAAAAACAGTATAATACTGTTCAAAACAGTATAGTTGGCAACCCTAGCTACAGGGCCAAAATTGACTGCACAGCATAGGAGAGACCGGTTGCAATTTGCCCGTGACCATGTGGATTGGACAATAGACCAATGGAGGGCTGTGCTCTTCTCGGATGAGACGAGGGTGTGTCTTTTCTGCAACGACAGGCGTCGAAGAGTGTATAGGAGGCAAGGTGAACGATTCGCACAAGCCTGTATTCAAGAGACAGTGGAATACGGGGGTGGCTCGTGCATGTTCTGGGGCGGCATGTCAATCGACGGTAAAACGAACCTTGTGTGTGTTTCTCGGACTGGAAGTGCTCGCGGGCAAGGGTCGCTGACTGCTGCTCGGTACATAACAGAGATCTTAGAGGAGCAGGTTGTCCCTTATGCGGGTTTTGTTGGCAGTGGGTTCACGTTAATGCACGATAACGCCCGCTGTCACACCGCTTTAATTGTAAGAGACTACCTGCAAGAAGTTGGAATCCCTGTTATGCGCTGGCCGGCGCGAAGTCCAGACCTAAACCCTATTGAGCACCTTTGGGATGAACTGAAACGGCGAGTACGGGCACGTGATCCTGCCCCTAACACTCTCCAAGACCTCCAAGATGCCGTCGTTGCAGAATGGGACAACATTCCTCAAGAGACTGTTGTCACATTAATTAGGTCCATGAGAGAACGCATGGAAGCAGTCATCAGGGCTAGGGGGGGGTAACACTAGGTTTTAAGTTGTTTTTAAGGACTTTGTTGTAATTTTTGCTGATAAAATAAAATTTAACTTTTTAATCATTTGCATTAGCTTGCTTTTTTTTATTCCCTGGTAAACAAAAAACCAAATCCATTGATTTATACTGAAATTTAAATAAATTGCCTTTCCAATGATACCTTATAGTCATATGTCTACCATTGATTAATAGGTTTAAAATGACTTTGAAGGGAATTCTTAAAGTGGTGCGATTTTTGTGACGCCGAGTGTATTAGATCCAAACATGTGGCAGACTTTGGTGTTATACGTGTAGCATTTTTCACGTGTTGGGTAAATTTATATTCTTGCATTAAATTTAAAAATTGGTTTGATTTTGGGCTATCCGATAATATATTTATATTGAAATCACCTCCTATAATGATATTTAGTTTTGAGTATTTATTCGTTATATATTTTAAAATTTGTTTAAGTTTCTGATAAAAAACTTCTTCCTCTTTTCCATTCCAATACATAATCACAATTAATAAATTATTAGGCAATTCAGTAGCGCATAACTCTAATACATATTCTATAGACATATCAGTGATGTCATTTCTCTGTATATAGTCTAAATGGTTTTGAAGTAGAATACAGACACCGCCACCTGGTCTGGTGCTGCGACAGTATGATGAGGCAAACTTGTAGCCATTAAACTGGATTAAGTCTAGTTTTTCTTGTGAGAGCCAGGTCTCGGAGACACATATTACATTGTACATAGAATTTTGGGTAATAAAAGCATCAAGTAAGTGTTGTTTGTTGTTTAGACTTTGGAAATTTTGGAATAAGATTTTAAATGGTAGGTCTTTGGTTGCGAAATGTATAGTTTCCAGTTTTCATATGTTTCATATGTTCAGTTTTCATATAATGTATAGTTTCTAGTTTCCAGTTTTTTTTTTTAAATTTGATGATGAGCCATTCATCATAATTATCATACCTAATTACAAGTTAATGATAAATTAATAATTGAATACTAACCATTATGACCTTTTTGCTGTCCGGTTTATGTGTCCATGGCAAAAAATGTCCTCTTGGTAGAGTTGTCAGTACTTTATGATCAAAAAGCATCTGAAATAATGCTGGTATTGATCTGTGTTTTTTTAACTGCACTTCAGTATCTGTAAGAAACTAAAAGATTGAATGAAATAGAATAGTTAATTAAAGGGGATGAATCAAAAGCAGAGGTGATACAAGACAAAACATTGAAAGGGATTTTCACATTGAAATATTCTTTTGTAAATTTTGTCCCACCCTAGTAATTTCTCCTGTACTGCGGGTACATTTACAAATATACACAAACATGAAGACCCAGAACTACTACTTGCAGATCATACAAATATTTGTTCCAATGGAGATGGAATCCACAACATGCAGGACAGCAGTTGATCGCTTAGCAACTGCACCAACCACACTGCCCAAGTGTCCAGGTATAATGGTATGTCACCAACAACTCATTAGTAATAAGGAGCAAATAAAAAATGGAGTAGGCCTAAATTGGTAATTTTACATATTATTGAGATTTAAATTCCTTTTCGGTTTTTCCGGTTCCGGTATTTGGATCGTAAACACGTATACTTGTCAGCTCCGACGAAAATATTTACAAAAACCACAAAAAACAGTCTGTTCATCACTAAACCGTGAAAATATCTTGAAAAAACCATCACCGCTTCAGAATTAAGAAGAAAACTTGGTGAAAACAGTGCAAAAAGTGATAAATAGCTAACTTTAACAAAAATTTCGTAGTGTTAAAATACGAATCTACCTCCTAAAATAAAAAGTGATTGAACAAGCTTGAAACGTCATTCATCATAGACAGCATTGGTGCCAACATTTAAACAACGAAATAAGTGTAGTTTGACAGTTCTAGTGTTGCTAGCTAAAACCAAAATTGTACATTATACTAAAATATGGATCAAAATATGGAATGGCTGCTAACCAAACTGGATGAGAAGTTGAACCAGCAAGCTTTAACAATAACTACCAATGTCACCAATAATGTCATGCAAGCACTTGATGAAAAAATGAAAACGCTTTTGGAAGAAAACAACACCTTAAAAACAAGAATAACAAATCTAGAACAGAAGATAGAATCTATGGAAAAAGACAAGAGAAAAAATAACTTAGTGTTCTTTGGTATAGAAGAGAAAGAGAAAACAGAATATGAACTAGTAGACTACTTCAAAGAAATAATAGTGGAGATGGGCGTACACCTAGATAGTCAGGAAATAGCAAAAATATATAGAATTGGACAGCGTTCAAATAGAAACCGACCACTAGTGGTTTCTTTTACTACAACATGGAAAAAACACCTAATTCAGAAAAATAGATCCAACCTCTCCCAAGGCATCTATCTCGCAGAGGACTATCCTAAAGAGGTACTTGAAACTCGCAAAAAACTTCAGCCGTTGTTAGAAGAAGAAAAAAAGAAGGGAAACATTGCATATTTGAATTACGATAAGCTGGTAGTAAAAGGTCCAAAAGATTCTAATCGAGAGAAGAGGAAAAGAGATAAGGCAGAGTCACCTGAAGCATCACCAACAAACACTAAGAAGCTATACACAAGTGCACCAACTAATAATTCACCTGCAACTAATACACAAGGAATAGTAAAACCAAGCATACTCAACTATGTAGCACGAGGAAGAGCATCATCGCTGTCGGAGCCAAATCCACCAAAAAACTAAAAACAGCCCCCTACAATCGGAACCCAAGCAAGAAAAAATCAACAACACAATCAAATAAAACAACAGCAATCAACACCCGGAACAGAAGTAAACAAAACATTACATTAGCATCAACTTTTGAAATCAGCACCCCAAGCCGGCCGGTCACCGTGGGGGAAGAAGACCGCTACCCTCCAATTAAATTACCCAAACAACATAAACCTGCGCACCTCAAAACAACTCAAACAATTCACATTGCAACACTCAACACTCTCTCCCTAAGAACCGACGAAAAACTGGCAGAACTGCTGCTGGCTTTAGACAATATAAAATGGTCAGTCATAGGACTGAGCGAAGTCCGACGACTTGGGGAAGGAATAGAGGATCATGGTAGTTTTATACTTTACTTTAAAGGTGAAACACCTGGGCTGTATGGAACAGGATTTCTCATCGCTAAAGATATGAAACAGCTCATCGATGAGTTCATCGGCATATCCGAACGCATTGTAATTCTCAACATAAAACTACCTCCAAGTAATGAAATGTGGTCTATTGTACAAATTTACTCACCAACCGAACAATCTAGTAATACGGAAATCGACACCTTCTACGCATTGCTATCAGAAGCTATAAAAGACCATACGCATAAAAACCTAATCGTAATGGGAGACTTCAATGCAAGAACAGGAAAAAGAAAAGAAGGAGAAGAATTAATTCTAGGCCCATACTGTTCAGGAAAGAGGTCAAGGAATGGCGATAAACTCTTACAAATGGCGTACGAAAACAATTTGAAAATATTGAATAGTTTATACAAAAACCGCGAAAGTAATAGATGGACGTGGATATCGCCAGACAGTCGTCACAAAAATGAAATCGATTACATTCTAACTAACAAAAGTAACGAATTCCAAGATTGCAGGGTCATAAATAAACTGAACTTCAATACAAACCATAGAATGGTCAGAGCTACACTGCAACTAAACATAGCAAAGAGAAGTAGGCCTTTTAAAATCAAGCAACCCAGCCTTACAGTACCAGAAGTTAGTCAAGAGCAGAAAGAAAAGTTAGAACACTTCAAAGAAAATACGGCTAATCTAGACTTACAAACTAAATACAATTATTTCGAAGAGCTTTTGAGAACGAGAACAGAGAACAAAACAAGGTACAATAACTCTACTATAAAATGGTTATCAAGTGCCTCAGTTGACCTGTTGAAAAATAGAGCTGAATTAATATCGATACCCAAAAAGACAAAAGAAATAAGACGAAACATAATGGAAATTAGCAAGAGAATTACAGTTCAAATGAGAAAAGACCGTCACAAGTACAGACTCGGATTATTGGAAAGTTGCATACAGAAGACCGGGGGCATCAAGAAAGCAGCCAAGCAACTGAATAGTAAAATTGAATGGATACCTAAAATTACGGACACAAACAGAAAAAACGCAAGCAAACGCTCAGAGATCTTAACACTAGCCACGAACTTCTTTAGAGACCTGTACGCAAAGAAAAACAGTGGACAACTAACAAACCTCGCAGGCGGAGAGGAAGTCCCAGACATATTAAAGGAAGAAGTAGAAAAAGCAGTGACAACTCTGAAGAAAGACAAAGCGCCAGGGCCAGACAAAATCAGCAATGAATTTATTATCGAAAACAGCGACCAATTAACTCCAGTCCTAACAAATATATTTAATGACGTACTAAGGAGCGAGACAATACCTGACCAGTGGACGATATCAAATATAACACTGCTTCACAAGAAAGGAGACAAGAACAACATCAATAACTACAGACCTATCAGCTTAATGTCGAACATTTACAAAGTCTTTGCGAAGATCATCCTGGATCGAATAACAAAGACGCTCGACGAGAATCAACCAAGAGAGCAAGCAGGATTCAGGAGCGGGTATTCAACCATAGACCATATACATGTCGTAAAACAATTATTTGAAAAAGCCAGAGAATTCAATGTAATGTTCTACTGCTGCTTTGTGGACTACAATAAAGCCTTTGACTCCCTGGAGCACCAAGAGATATGGCAAGCACTCAAGAATCACGGCGTGGAGAACAAATACATAAGAATACTGAAAAACATATATGAATGCAGCAAAGCTAAAATCAAACTTGAGACAGAAGGCAAAGAAATCAAAATAGGAAGAGGAGTCCGTCAAGGTGACCCTCTATCACCGAAACTCTTCACAGCGGTCTTGGAAGAGGTATTTCGTCGACTGGATTGGGAAAAGTGCGGATTGGTCATCAACGGTGAGAACTTGTCACACCTCCGGTTCGCAGACGACCTGATTATCCTATCATCGTCGAAGGATGGGCTGGAAAGAATGCTGAATGACTTGGACAGAGAAAGCCGCAAAGCAGGTCTTCTCATGAACACCCAGAAAACAAAAGCCATGACTACAAATGGGCAGCAAGAAAAAATTTGTGTCAACAACAACACAATCGAGTATGTTCATGAATACATTTACCTGGGTCAAGTAATCTCACCAATAGAGCTCACTTCTAAAGAGATCGATCGTCGAATAGGAAATGCATGGAAACAGTACTGGAGCTTTAAAGAGATCATGAAAAACAGCGAAACCAGCATGACTGTAAAACGGAAACTCTTCGACACATGCATATTGCCTGTGCTTACTTATGGTTGCCAGACATGGGCAACTACAAAAGCGCATTTGAAGAAACTGGAGACTTGCCAAAATGCCATGGAAAGGAGTATGTTGGGAATAAAGCTGTCTGACAGAATAAAAATATCAAACATAAGGAAACAAGCAAAAACAAAGAGCGTGGTTGCCACTATTAAGAAGCTCAAATGGAAATGGACTGGACACACAATAAGAGGGAAGGAGAAGTGGTCCAAAACCATAACGCACTGGTTCACAAGAGGCATGAAAAGAAATCGGGGCAGACCTGTCCAAAGATGGGCTGATGACATAAGGGCCATAGCTGGTCCAACCTGGACAAGAACAGCCAGAGATAGGGTTAAGTGGAAACAGATGGAGGAGGCTTTTGCCAAAGGGCAAACAGACAGGAAGCTATCCAACTAATTACTAAATACAAACTAATATTATTCATTACTTGTTAAAACGCTTATGTCTGAATAAAGGCTTTTATTATTATTATTAAATTCCTTTTCATAGTTATGTCTCAATTCACCCCATTCTACCAGGTAGTCAAAAAAGTTTTACTTCATAGTGGTAGCCTGGCATGGTGATGAATAGATCTGGTTTTCCAAGTTGATTGGTTGAGTTATGAAATATGATGTTGTTGATTAAATGTTTGACAAAAGACAATCCAGGCATTGATCCAATTATTTTTACAACTCTATCTGAAAAATAAAATTAATTATTGGAACAAAATTTTCAACAGCTCTACTTATGTTGAACAAGTTTTTTTTTTATTTGTTTATTTAAGGTCGCTTTTTAACATCATTGAACAAGTTTTGTTCTATTGCTTTCTTACAAAACCCTTCAAAAGACTGATCAAAATCACTTCAGAAATATTGGATTAAGTGTTGCAACATGTTTTGCAATATTATATTATTCCATGAATCATTATCTTATGACAACAGATTTATAGCCATCTTTATCTCTTTAAAAGTTCAAGCTTTCTTCAGTATTGGGAATAGAATAATTAATTTATCATTATAGAATTATGGAATGTTTAAGATAAAGATTAACAAAAATACAATCAAACCTCTATCATCTGTGCAAAGATCTCCAAGTAGTTCTTCAATTCTGTTTCCTTGGTCTATTTTGTCTTTAAATGCCAATTTCCACATTCCAAAGAAATCCGCTAATTTGTAGGTAACTCTACCTGGATATTTCTCTTGCAATTTCTGAGAACAGATGAGTTTTACAATGTTAGTATAGATAAAAAAAATGAAATCAATTATAATTTCTTCAAGAATTTGAATTCATCTGACTTACACTCAAATGAGTAGAGAATTGGCTAGACATTTCATACATGTAAATTGGGCACTTTTGACTTTGCAATAACTCCTCACTAAGGAAGCCGAATCCTGGATTGACTTCAATTAAAGGCGAGTTGTTGTTAATTCGATCCTTGATTGTGTTTACTATTACTTTAGCAGTTTTCTTGTTTATCAGGTACATACTCTCGGGGGTTTTATACTTTTTAAGAAGTGCATTGGGCACTTTGTCTCTAATGTCTTTATATTCTGGAGTACTCTTTATATAATTGACGACATCTGCAGACAGTTTTGGAGGCGGTTTCTCTTTTGTTATTCTGTTGGTTTTATGAGTTAACCTCAAACATAATTTCAGGCTAGTTTTGTCAGTAATCAAAACGCGAAGTAATGTATTTTTGAACATTCTGTGAGCAATTATAAATTGTTGCTGCAATGATTAGAATAGCTGATGTATTAATACTTAGAAATAGAATAAATCATAGAGTACATTTGTATATGGAATAAATATCGAATAATTTCAAATAATTTTGATAAGTTTATTTGACAGGGCCGCACCGCCGCGCCGTTTGACAGTGACACTTTGATTAACAGCTTGACACTGACAGTGACAACTTGATATACCAAACAGTGATTTTTTTACAATATGTCTGGCATGGCTCCAGGTCTTTTATACCATGAAACAATAAAACGCAGAGCAAGGGTCACCAATGCATGGAACTTACTCTCTAGAAAATGATAAAAATAATTGATTGACCATCTATCTTTCCATTACCATAAAGACATATCGATACATACCTACCATCTACGTCTCATGTATGCCGTTTATACACCGGGCCAACGAATGGGTCTGCTTGATCGCCTTCGATAGTTGGTTTTGAACTGAACATGAATTCAATCAAATACATCGAGTCATGGACCTAAAAAAAAGGCGGACGGAACTTCACTATACGTCGTTTTTTAATCTCGTAGACTGAATTGACAGGTGCAAATGGCGAACTGACACGAATTTCAATAGAATTTATGTCAGTTTTGACATTATCATTTGTCAATTTGGTCTACGAGATTAAAAAACAAACTTTAAGAAACAATTGAAGCACCCATAGTAAGTCAGTGCGCTAATGTGGACAAGCCAGCACGCACACATTCACACCATAGTAAGTCAGCCGTCGGCCATTACGCTTCGAACGACACTCGCGGTTTTATACGGTGTTATTTTGTCTAATAAAAATCAAAGTATGCCGTCATGTGTTGCAAAAAGTTGTCTAAACCATAGTAGTTCAATTAAAAAAGCCAGGGGATCACTTTTCATAGTTAAGCATGTCAATTTGAAGCTTATTTCTCGATTTTACGTCAATAAATTTAATAAACATCTCGAAATCAATCAGTGTTGCAACTATTTCAAGGTTCAAATTATTTTAAAATTGGGAGATTTATATTTTATGTTACTATTTATCGTTATTGTATTCTTCTATATTTTTACAGATTTCCCCACGGCAAATGATGCATGGAAAAATGATTGTATAAAAATAATAAGGGAGTGTAGACATGGAATAGGAATGTAGACGTGTAGGAATGGAACATAAAATAGCTTTAATTAAATATTTATAGCCGAAAAATACTTAAACATTCGTTTTCACCACTTCAGTAAATTAGAAGGGATTTCTAGATGTGTCGATAGCAAAAAGACAAGTCTACAAAAATTTGAATCACCGAAAGGGATTGTAAAACTTTATTAACATTAAACGAGTTGTAAATATTTTAATATCCAATGTGCTTAAATGATTTTACCTTTATTTTAAAAATAGGTATCCGTCACAAAAAAAATGTAATTAAACTTAAGTTCAAGGGAGATCTTAATTAAATATTGTTTAAAAATGGGTAATTTTTTCCTTCATCTGGCATCCCTATACACACTCACACATATTTACGCCGCCGCCATTGTGGTGCTTCAATCGTTTCTTAGTGAAGTTCCGTCCGCCTTTTTTTTTAGGTCCATGCATCGAGTGTTTCTGGGAGTATGAATTAAATGGAATAGCTGGGCATGGGCAAGCGCATTTTCAATTAATTAAACCAACCATACAGTACAGTACCCTCAACCATACAATCATACAAACTCATAAACACAAACGCCCAGACCCGGAATAATTACCTACTTGTAGGTCATACAAATATTACCGTACATTAATGATTGAACCCGCGAGACGCGACGCAGCAGTCCAATCGCTCAGCCACTGCGCCAACTATGCTATGAAAAATGATATAAAATTAAAAAAGTCCCATTAAAAATATTACCTAAATATTTTTTGGAAAGTTTTTCGAAGTAGGTACATATTAAACTAGCTTATCGCGCACGAAGCGAAACCAACACGGCCGCGGCCTTACGTCTAGAAAAATACGCGGAACCCAGGTCGGAACGCGGGTCCGAAGCCCGTTCTCACGCCCGTTCTCACGCCCGCCCTGAGAGACCCTAGAGCAGACCCAACACCCGGCCGCATCCGCTTCCAATTCAAATTCCTACACGCCCCGGTAATATATCTCTGCACTGTACCAGATTTCATTCGTTCGGTTTTAGCATTACAGCCAGTCTGACTTGATTAAATAACATTGGGTAAACCAAATACATAAATTAATTAACTAAGTACTAACTAAGGTAGATGAAATCTGACTCAATGTTGATGAACTTTATTTATTCGTAAGCTGTTCCGTTCAGCGTAATATGTCATCAATAATCTCAAATCGTTGTTTTTTGTGTTTATGTCTAGTAGGGAATCGAGAACCGGTCCTTGTTGGAAGTCCCGGGATTTTCGGGACAGGCGTCCAAGGAACCGGGAAATCCCGGGATTTTCGGGACTTTCGGGACAAAAATTCACTTTTTCCATCGCATTAGAAAACAATGAAAATAATAACATTACTTTAGGGCATAGTATTTATTCTGATTAAAATCATACAACCAACTTATTCGTCGGCCTCATGGACATGGGTTTCTTTTCTATTCAGAGGTGGCAAATCTATTCACTCTAACTGTACTAACTATAATAATTTAAATGGATGGAAACTTGCAGTTCATCTAGATGTCCAATACTGGACATTAGATGTAATGCAAGTAGGCCGGTGAAAAGAGGTTGTAGAATTCATGAGTTCGACCTATTTTAGGTCTCAACTTAGCCACGAGCAAACCCAATAAAAAAAAAAAACGAAAAGAGGATAAGCTTGCGTCGATGAGATGAGCTAAGCTGTAGAGTAACCATCCACCAGTTTCACGTTGCCAATTAGTCTAAGAAGCTCTGCGTTCCCCTAGGTCTAGTGCAGTAAGTTGTATTTATCTGAGCCATCCCAATGATTAAGTTGAGTAAGGTTGCTGCAATACTCCGTAATGCTACTGCTCCACCTGGGTTAGCGTTAACGTTAATGATAATGGCCAACTACTTGTTAATTAAGGCGTTAAAAATGCGCGTTGGCTACATTTAGGTTACTATGCCGTTAAGAGTTAATTCTTCGAGAAGTCACGCGTCAAAATGGAGGTTAAAGTAAGACACACAATGGAGCTTGAAGCAGTTACACTAGTTGCAACAATGAGCGTCATAAATTATTTTATGCATTTTAGACTGGATAACCACGCATCGGATAGCCACGCATCACTAACTGCCAAGCGATTCTTATTATGTGATTGCAGCTTTGGATTCCAAAGGCACGGCTCTGATTGAAAAAGTTCTAAAAACTCTAAAGCTTTCTCATTCGACCACTCCATTGTCGTTCTCGTAAATGCAGTTCCCGCCTAAAACAAAGTACATTCGTCCTTGCTGTGCGCGCGCGTCCCGCAGAATGAGACGGCGTTAATGTAGCCAACATCGCTTAGCGCGCTGAACTACGCGCTAAAACTCTTTGATGTGTCCAAAAAACCGACACCCGAGCTATCGCTTAACGTTTAATGCCATTAGTAATGCCGTTTGTAATTTAACACATTAAAACGTTGGCCACATTTACGTAACGCCTAAATTAACGTACTAATTTACGCGTTAAGACGCAGGTGGAGCAGTAGCATAAGAAAAAACATAAGAAAATTTGAATTTCGCGGGCTACTACGACGCATTCACCTTATGCAGAAATGGGCTTGCACATAGGCTATCCAGGTGTAAGGTATCGCTTCACTCTATTTAGGATGCCCACGTCAAAGTTGACACTGGATGTCAGCTCCATGCCCAGAAGCTCAAGGTCATCAGTTACAGAAACAGGAAAAATAGGAGTTGGTCCAAATTACTATATAAAAGATGTAGTTTCGATTTACTCCTACTTCACTAAGGAAATATACGCCTGTATGTTGATGGCGTTAAAAGAGAGAAGTTTCTTGTTCGGTCACTGGGATACTAAGTATCAAATCTGTTCGCTCTACCATGGTGTCTCTGAAGCAATGAACTTCATCTCCACTGGATTTTGCAGTGGGCAAGTATGTCACTGAAACAGTACTGTTATCTACCTATCCAACAATACCAGGCTGAAGTGGGTAAGAAATGTGCAGCAAAATAAGAGTTGCAAAGAAAACAGGTAACTGTTGAACTCCAGAGTCAATAACCAGAAGCTCAAAGGATCAGTCATCAACGACTACTCTGATTGATCGTTTACTAAGAAAGTCTGATATCCAGCTATAAAAATCAACTGGGATACCAAAAGCAAGAAAGCTTTTTCTCTCGAGACCCTGTCAAAGGCTTTCGAGATATAACCTTCTCTGTCAACCCCACCTGTATCAAACATGTTATCCCGTATATAACGACGAAGTAAATAAATACCTTCAGAGGCGGATTATCCTTAAGGCAAACTAGGCATGTGCCTAGGGGCGCGAAGGTACAAAGGGGCGCGCGGGTGGAATTGTAAAATAAAGAAAAAATATAATCTTATCTTAAAAAACGTTTCAAGTTCCTTCATGACACAATAATAGATATCTGAGGTCATGGGAAAACTGGAAATGCCAATGCATTCTAACCGTTTTTACGACAAATCTTTTACCGTCGAAGCAGTACGTCTATCGAATGCCTTGCCCCTGTCAGTAAGGCGCGCTCAAAGCTTGTCCACTTTTAAAAATCTCGTCATAAACCACTACCTTTCCTCTTGAACGTGTGACTCGAACGTTTATTTGCGATGTTCCATAATTATTAATGTATACAGCGTGAAATTCTCATGGTTGCTTTTCCGAAGCGAAATGAGTTTGTATCGGTAATACAATCGATTAATATTTATAAAAAAATTAGACTCAACAAATGGCAGATTTACAATTGTGATAAACAAAACTCGAAAGTGACTTGAACCAACAGTAGTGGCCGCGTGGTTGGCTCGATCGACCGCACGGGTCGTTGCACTTTTAAATCAGCTGATCATTTAGGACCGTCATAAATAATTATCTTTTAAAAAGTCTGATTTAGATAATTAAGTATTTGAGGCGTATTAAAAAAATGGAATCAACTTATTTACAATGTTTATTTACGAGGTACGAGTGAGTACTTACATTTCCCGGTAGCGGAGTAATTGTTCGAAATGCAAACCACTATGTTCTGTTCAATGCACAAACGAGTACCTACGTTTTAACTGGTTGTCTTTCAGTTTGATAAGAGTGTCTTTATCAAGTCTCACGATATTGAAAGCGTCCACTATCGCACATAACAACACGTCACGAGTTTGATGTATACCTCACAATACACCAGGTGTTTGAGCTCAGACCACGATAGACCACAGAAAAGATGTCGATAACGTATTACACTTATGACGTTCGCGGAAGGACTAAACTAAACCAACTAAACGTAAACGCAGAGGCGCGGGCGCGGGTGAGGGAGGCCGCGGCCCCCCCTCACCGCCGCGTTCGTGCAGGCTCGAGAGAGCTTATTTTGCTCTGAACATTTATTATTCACTCTTCTTTTGTAGTTTGCCGCGTCGTGAGTTTCGTGAAGGTACCTACCTACGTCATATCTAGTGCTGACTTCTATCGATTCTCGCTCTTTCGAGTTTATGAATACTTTTTTAAAGATTTAAAAAAAAAAAAACTTTTTTTTTTAAGTTTAACTTTGTGTTTCGATAGTACTACTGATGGTTAATCGTCCTGCCGTGGAAAGACAACCATTAAAATTTCACCCTGTATATATATAATTATGAATATGAATATGTGTTTACAGGGCCAATGCACACGGGCGCCATCCTTTAGGGGCGCCAAATTTTCAAATAAAAGTTGAGAACTTAATAGGATTAGGTTTAAGTACCTACTAAAGACTTCAAATATTTGATCTTACTTTTAGATTAAAACTTAAAGTCCGGAAACGTGAAAAATTTAGAGCTCACTGCGTTCTTCTATGAAGAATTGCCCCGTCCTATTCCAAAAAGCTAAAACAATTCGCGCTCGCTTCGCTCGCGCTTCAAATAAGGTTGACATTCGCTTTTCATGGCCTCGCTTTTGATCGCTCAATTTTCAATAGCAAATGATTCTTATGTTAGTTAATCTTGTCTTGGTCTACAAAAATTTTGTCTTCTCTAAGATGGTATGGAACTCTGGGTGTGAAGTTTGAGTAGCACTTGATGGTTTTTTTTTGTGTTTAAGTTCCGAGGCGGCAAGCTTTACAGCCCCAGGGCGCTGAATTTTAAAATACGCCACTGAATACCTTACATCCAATTTGATTCTTTTGTTCTATAAAAGAATTGACAAGTTTAAACAAATTATTTATACTGTTTTTCTGAGTCCCGAAAATCCCGAATTTCCCGGTTCTCAGTTTCACTTCCCGGGACTTAAATTATACTTCAAGAACCGGGAAATCCCGGGATTTTCGGGACCGGGATTTCCCGGTTCGATACCCTAATGTCTAGCCGCAACCAGAGCACCTAGTCCATCTGAGAATTTTGCTTTGTTATCATCATGACGTGAATGCAAGTTATGTAGCTACTTACGTACCTACATTTAATTTAATTATTAATTAGGGGTAATCGTAATCACCTTTCGTCCAATGCAGCTGAACTCCAATTCGGGCCCGTTACATTGTTATCAGGGCTGATAATCACTGGGCCTGCTGATATATCATTCAGCACAGTAGCTAAACTTTCATTATACTCGTACTTGTATGAATTACACATGCACAGTGATTTTGAAAAAATCAAGTATTGAAATGTTTCAAGTGTACCTTTTACTGCAGCTGGCTTTTGTGAGCGTGCTCGGAAATTCCGTCGCATTTACTAATTGTGGTAAGCAAATCGCAAATCGGATCCCCATCTAAATCTGTGTTTATGCTCGTTTAATCGTTAAGGATTAAAAGTTACAACTGAAAAAAGAAGCCTTTTTTTCTTTTACTCAATTAATTGTGCGTTAGGCAGTCTGTTATGTTTGTTTCTAATAAGGCTATAATTTAAATTCTCATCAATAATTATTTTTGTCGATTTAAGTATAGGTCACCAAATCTAAAAGCGCTTTAGCAAGATTTCAAGTACCTACACCCCGAAGTTCGATTTGGTTAGGTTAACTATAAACTTTGCAAACAGAATTAGAAGCCCCGCGAAGCAGAAAATAAGTAGGTTAATTCCTACAATACTTTATGATACTTACACGATTTGGTGAGCATTTATCCATTCTGGCATGTACGAGTACCTACAAATTTCGATTTTTTGGTTTTAAAATAGGTAGACGCTTAGATACAAGTCACAGCCAGCCAGGCAACAGCACTTACAAGTTTGCATCAATGAAAATTATTTCCATTATCTAATTGGTAACGAAAGCATCTAAAATTATATATATGAAAGTCAAAATAGTATTTATTATATAGCCGACTATACCGACATAAATAGTGAAATATGTAGGTACCTAATTTATAAAACAATATCGACTATGTTCCCTTCCCAAGAAGTAAAAAGGACTTAGAATATAATACATACATATTATTTTTTTCCCTGCGTCTCGCTCTTTCTATAACTAACCACTGCTCTATGATTAGAAGGTACCTAATTTGGTCTATAGGTACAACATTATTTTTTGTTTATGCGAAACCCGATACACCTGTCCAATATTTTTGTGTAAAGAATCTATGGACAAAATTTTAAAACCGTAGCTATATTACCTGGTTGTCCATTCAAAAACATGTTTTTTTCGCAGTATACTCGCGTAAACCGCGTCTCCTGTGTTATACACTCTTGATAATAGTTTGGCAATAGGTACCTAACCGTACGGTGATTTAAAATTTAATTAAAATATTTTTGAAAAAAAAATATAACATGGTGTAAAAATTATTGGAATCGAATCAGTTACTGATTCTGAACAAACTTTAGTCAGGTTTCGCATATAAACTAAAAATAATGTTGTATAAACTTTTAGTTGGTTTTTTTATCACTGACTGTTCGCTTTTGATTAATTGGTGGTCGGCTCTATAACTATCCGTTCTCTAACATCTTCATATAAGTAATTGAACTACTTACTAAATGAATACGTCATATCATTAGATTTAATCACAGTCCGGTATTAAAGCAATTAGCATTAGCAATAAGTACTTACATATATGCACCATACCCAATAACTAAGTATTTATTTACTTATAAAGATAAAAAACAATCAATTTAGTATCCGATTCATTGAATACTACTATCTCACTTTTATGACGTTGCTGTGATTTTAAAGGTAGGGTAATCGTTTTACTTATGCTTTGTCATCAATTTAATTTAATCCACTAAGACTTTTCTAGATAGTTTGAAAATAGGTACATTCGTACCTTATTATCTTTGGATTATCGATGTTTTTCTTAGTTATAAAGAAATAATGAAGACATGGAAATGCACACACGGCTTACATACACATAAAGCTACAAAACCAATGTAACACCTTTCTTTTAAAAAAAAAAACATGCCTCATATCTACTACTTGGGATTTTTTCCTGTGTCGTCGTGGGTGCGTTTACAAACATACAAATTCACACACAAACACCCTAAACCGGAACAACTACTTTTATATGTCCTCAAGTAGGGACGTTCGTTCAATGCGGGATGACGGGACGGACGGACGGGTTTCAGCCTGATGAGCACTCCCTGTTGTCGTATAAAAACTGAAGATCTGAAACACCTGAGGTAGAACTCCAAGAGCCCAGCTGCACTATAACATATATAGGAATGACGTCTTAGCAAGAGTTGTTCAGCCTAATGAGCACTCTCTGTTGTCGTATGAAGATTGAGATCTGGAACAACTGATGTGGAATTCCAAGAGCCCAGCTACACTAAATAACATCTTAGCAAGAGTTGTTTAGTCTGATGGGCATTTCCTGTTGACTTAGAAAAATGAAAGATCTGGAACGTCTGGAATTGTCATGCGCGTCCCGTTGTTGTTTTCCCGTCTCCAGGCTCTAAGAATTCGACATCAGACGTTTCAGATCTTCGATTTTGACTACCCCATTGTCGCTGGCATAAGCAACAGGATCCGCGTAAGAAGTCGCTGGCAGAAGCTAGTTTTAAAAATAAATATTGTTTTTTGCGATTTGTTTATTAAATACTAAGTTACCATCAAGTAGCCGGGTTAATTCAATGATATCTAAAATAGTGACACTTTATCATATCTTGGTTCAATCTCAGATGTATAGGTACTTATTTATTATTTTTATCTTATCGAAGTACATATAAAACGTCTTATTAAGGTATCTACTAATAAAATAAAATAGATTTTTAGCCTAATTCCAATTACCGGGTCTACGGAAATGAATAGGTACCTATAATATTAATTAGCCGCGATTGCAAAAGGAAATCTGTTGATTAGTGAGTAGATAACAGTACCTACTGTTCATCGTACTTGAGGAAGTAGATTGGTTCTGAAAAGGTTCTAAATTTAGTTTATCAGCTAAAAAGGTATTAACAAATGAGAATACTGACTGACTCTATAGGTATAGGTAGACGATAGCATCAACCTACCACAAACTGTCACATTTCTTAATAGATTTTCAACCTTATCGCAATACTGGAAGGTTTTATTCACCAATTAATAAAATATTACAGATTCGGGTAGGTTGACCTGCTGGCAATACAATGTACAATTCAACCAATCAATCCACTCGTACATACAAAGAGCGAGCCTTCAAGTCGCGCATAATGATGACATGTGATTAACGTCTATCTTGGTTCCACTAACTTCTACATTATTTCCCTAAAAACAAAAAAAAAATATGCAGGTACTAATGGGGATGGCAACTCAAAGCTAATCGTAGATGGCGCTGCTATAGTTGGTCCCTACGTCAGATTACTGAATACCTTGTACAAAAAACAAACAAGATTTATTGTTATAAAAATTGGGTATAAATACAAAACAAATATGGAAAATTATTCGTCAATGCAAGTGCATATACTAAAAGAAGAATTAAGACGCCGCGGTGCATCTACAAGAGGAAAAAAAGTGATTTAATTGAGTGGTAATACATTTGATTTTACCTTAATAAATCCACAATTACTTGTAGTTGAGGTTTCAATTTTTGAGTTTAGGTATGTTTTACCTGTCCTCTCCTATAACAAGAATATAATGATGCTTCTGACTTTCTATTTTGATAAAATATCATAATGTTTTATGTCAGTAATATTACCCCTTTTTTCTATTTAAATTCGAGAAATATCACAATACATTTAATTTCTTAACACCACAACTATCACGAAACTCGTTCCAGGTGATAATTCTTCCGCCAGACGAACCATTTCATGATTTATGGAGCGATGCGATACTGGTACTTAACCTCCAATAGAAAAGTAGAAAAGTGTATTCGATTGTTTAGTTATGGTATAATCATAGAATTTCATTAATAAACTCAACTAACGGCCTGTCTCGGCTTCGCAAGGCTGGATATTTGTTTATTATATAGCTTTTCCTTAGTTATAATTCAATTTTTGTTCTCAAGGCAGTCACAGCAGCTACCCATTATTTCTTGATAGTGTGAATTGTCGGAAATTTGTATGTTCCATCATTTTTACAGCTTATTACACAACATCTAGTCAATTTACATCAATAAATCGTTTTTTTTTCAGAAAATTCCTTTGATTTGACAGTTCTTTTGGGACCAAACTGTCACTTGTCACTTTGACACTTGCCTTCCCCATTCACACGTTTTACTTTCGATCCCACATACACATTTTAATAGAATCTTTCTTGTCAATGTCATGCCAAAAATGACAATGGGGATGGCAACTCAAAGCTAATCGTAGATGGCGCTGCGATAGTTGGTCCCTACGTCAGATTACTGTCTACTTTGTACAAAAAACAAACAAGATTATTTGCTATAAAAATTGAGTACAAATACAAAACAAATATGGGAAATTATTCATCCATGCAAGTACATATACTAAAAGAAGAATTAAGACGCCGCGGTGCATCTACAAGAGGAAAAAAAGTGATTTAATTGAGTGGTAATACATTTGATTTTACCGTAATAAATCCAGAATTACTTGTAGTTGAGGTTTCAATTTTTGAGTTTAGGTATGTTTTACCTGTCCTCTCCTATAACAAGAATATAATGCTGTTCTGACTTTCTATTTTGATAAAATATCATAAGGTTTTAAGTCAGTAATTGTAACCTTTTTTTCTATTTAGATTCGAGAAATATCACAATATATTTAATTTCTTAACACCACAATTATCACAAAACTCGTTCCAGGTGATAATTCTTCCGCCAGACGAACCATTTCATGATTTATAGAGCGATGCAATACTGGTACTTAACCTCCAATAGAAAAGTAGATATTATTTTGAAAAGTGTATTCGATTGTTTAGTTATGGTATAATCATAGAATTTCATTAATAAACTCAACTAACGGCCTGTCTCGGCTTCGCAATGCTGGATATTTGTTTATTATATAGATTTTCCTTAGTGATAATACAATTTTTGTTCTCACAGCAGTCACAGCAGCTACCCATTATTTCTTGATAGTGTGAATTGTCGGAAATTTGTATGTTCCATCATTTTTACAGCTTATTACACGACATCTAGTCATTTTACATCAAAAAATCGTTTTTTCTTCTGAAAATTCCTTTGATTTGACAGTTCTTTGGGGACCAAACTGTCACTTGTCACTTTGACACTTGCCTTCCCCATTGGAATGATTTTCGTCAAGAATAATGATTTTTAATTATTATTCAATAAAAATTGAATTTAAATATTAGTCACAGTAATGCAATTTCGACTTCAGAAATCGACTTCACCTCGACTTTGGCTTTGAGTCAATAGATTTATTCAACACAGACCTCGGCAAGAGTTGGTCATTTGAAATCCTTATTTATTTATTTCACCATCAGCCTGTATTCGTCCACTGCTGGACATAGGGCTCTCCCACCCAATGTGCGCCACTGAGCCCTGTCTTGAGCTTTCCATCCTTATTAATTTACTCGCTCCCCTAACATATTATCATGAAAAATTGCTAGGGATATTATGAACCGGATGTTACGAATCAAATAAAAATTTCACAGGATCTAAAACCGCCACTTTAACAATGTTTCTAATAAAATTGATTAATTTCAATTTAATTGCTTGAGCAGTAGAATGGAAATTTCCATTTTACTAATTTTATCACAATAATGCATTTACGATGTTGCTAAAGTGGCCTTTTTAGACCAGCAGATGCTCCAACCAGCCCGCGAAATTCAAATTTTTTTACGTTTTTTACAATTTGCAGGCCTCACATAGAAAAGGTGCATCATGTTAAAATCTCCGAAATCTAACTACGATACACCTTTTCTATGTGAGAGCTGATGGAGCGAATTTTTTGATAATTTTTATATTTAAAATTATACTTGTTATTACCGCAACACATATATTTATAAAGTTACAACATGTCACTGGCCTGCAAATTGCAAAAAACGTAAAAAATTTTGAATTTCGCGGGCTACATCGAAGCAATCACCTTATGAAAGGATACCTACCTTTATTGATTGTACTACATGAGAATAATTTATGGTGTTAATTTCAACAGGATCTGCTTACCGTCTAACGAATGTGAGCATTGAAGGGTGTGATGATCACATTCCGTGCGTAATGACGATTGGCGATCGTCTGCTAGTCAAATTGGAATTCTTTGCCGGTAAGTTTGTTGAATTTTTCTGGACCTAATATAACACAATTCTCTAGTTACGTGGTTTTATAACCTAAGTAATTAGAGTTACTAATAGCAACTATACGTCTTATCTATCTATACTTATAATAAATCTGTAGAGAGGTAAATTCTGTACATGAAATATATTTCCAAAATAACTATCAGGGGGTGATAAGGGGTCGATACTGATGCCAAAAATGCAATTAATAAAATTATTGTCTGTCTGTCTGTCTGTCTGTCTGTATAACCGTTATAGAAACAAAAACTACTCGATGGATTTTGACGAAACTTGGTACAATTATTTTTCATACTCCTGCGCTGGTTATAGTATACTTTTCATCACGCTACAATCAATAGGAGCAGAGCAGTGAAGGGAAATGTTACGAAAACGGGAGAAGTTACTCCATACACGCCAATCTTCGGAACTACTGGACGGATTTGATGAGTTTTTTTTTTTGTATAGCTATTAAGTCTAGGCAACATAAAGGCTATAATTTATATTGGAAACTTGAACACCTGATGCAGAACTGCAATAGATCAGCTAAACTATAAGAGATACAAAAATAGCGCCATAGCAAAAATTGTTCCGCATGATGAGCATTTTCTGCTGAGAAAATAAATTTGAGATATGGAACACCTGACGTGGAACTCCAAGAGCCCAGCTACACTATTACATATACAGTAATGACGTCTTAGCAAGAGTTGTTCAGCCTGATGAGCACTCCCTGTAGTCGTATAAAAACTGAAGATCTGGAACACCTGATGTAGAACTCCAAGAGCCCAGCTACACTATAATATATACAGGAATGACGTCTTAGCAAGAGTTGTTTAGTCTGATGGGCATTTCCTGTTGACTTACAAAAATGAAAGATCTGGAAAGTCTGGAATCGTCATGCGCGTCCCGTTGTTTTCCCGTCCCCATGCTCTAAGAATTCGACATCAGACGTTTCAGATCTTCGATTTTGACGACCCCATTGTCGCTGGCATAAGCAACAGGATCCGCGTACGAAGTCGCTGGCAGAAGCTAGTACATATAATAAAACTGTAGAAAAATAATTTTTGTACATTTAAAAAAAACTCAAAAAATATAGCCAGCGTGTTAAAGGACAACCAATAGAACCCATTTCTAACATTTTTAGAATTTTTGTCTGTTTGTCTGTATGTCTGTTTGTCTGTATGTCTGTTTGTATGTTTATTTGTTCGGGCATCACGTAAAATGTACGAAAGCTACTATTTAGATAACTTTAATACACAACGACTGAATGTAACTTGAAGTAACATTTAGGGCGACTTTCACCAAAAGTTAAACATGTTTAAAATTTTATTCAAAATTCAATAGAATTTTGACACTAAATAAAATTTTAAACATGTTTAACTTTTGGTGAAAGTCGCCCTTAGTTTTTGTTTCATTGAAATCGGATCAGTCTATCAAAAGATATTTGAATTTAAAGTGTTCCAGAAGTAAAATTACGGTCAGTTTACACAGAGACGCGCAGTTCAGTAGCGCGATCTATGTAGCTTGGAATAGAAAAACAACATACCTATTCGAATATGGTGTGGACTGGAGTGGAGTGGTTTGGAGTGGAGTCGAGTAGAGTAGAGTAGAGTGGAATGGAATAGAATTGGATGGAATGGAAAGAAAGAAAAGGTTTTTATTAGACTCACACAGATTGGGATGGAATGGGATGGAGTGGGATGGAGTGGGATGAAGTGGGATGGACTGGTATAAACTGGGATGGAGTGGGATAGAGTGGGATGGAGTGGGAACGAGTAGGATCAAGTGGAATGGAGTGGGATGGAGTTGGGATGGAGTCGGATGGAGTCAGATGGAGTGGGATGGAGTGGGATGGAGTAGAATGGAGTGGGATGGAGTGGGATGGAGTGGGATGGAGTGGGATGGAGTAGGATGGAGTGGGATGGAGCGGGATGGAGTGGGATGGAGCGGGATGGACTGGTATGGACTGGGATGGAGTGGGATGGAGTGGGATGGACTGGTATAAACTGCGATGGAGTGGGATCAATTGGGATGGAGTGGGATGGAGTGGGATGGAGTTGGGATGGAGTCGGATGGAGTGGGATGGAGTGGGATGGAGTAGGATGGAGTGGGATGGAGTAGGATGGAGTGGGATGGAGTGGGATGGAGTAGGATGGAGTGGGATGGAGCAGGATGGAGTGGGATGGAGTGGGATGGACTGGTATGGACTGGGATGGAGTGGGATGGAGTGGGAACGAGTGGGATCAAGTGGGATGGAGTGGGAAGGAGTTGGGATGGAGTCGGATGAAGTGGGATGGAGTGGGACGGAGTGGGATGGAGTAGAATGGAGTAGGATGGAGTGGGATGGAGTGGGATGGAGTAGGATGGAGTGGGATGGACTGGTATGGAGTTTGATGGATTGGGATAGAGTGGGATGGAGTGGGATCGAGTGGGATGGAGTGGGATGGAGTGGGATGGAGTGGGATGGAGTTGGGTTCGAGTCGGATGGAGAGGGATGGAGTGGGGTGGAGTAGGATGGAGTGGGATGGAGCGGGATGGAGTGGAATGGAGTAGGATGGAGTGGGATGGAGTGGGATGGATTGGGATGGAGTGGGATGGAGTGGGATAGAGTCGGATGGAGTCGGAAGGAGTGGGATGGAGGGGGATGGAGTGGGATGGAATAGGATGGAATGGGATGGATTGAGATGGAATGGGTGCTCTAATCCAGTAGCAATTGAATAGTTCTGCATTTGAACGACAGAGGGTGTTTATTATAAACACGTCAAATATTCTTGAAAAATCTAATTATATTCTAAATATAGGGATTATATGAAAACGATATGATTTATAAAAAACGTGGCAAGAATTAAGCGATTCGCACTAAAAAATACATTGTTAAATTCCGACATCCACGCGAACGAAGTCGCGGGCACAGCTAGTTAGTAATAAGTAAGTAGGAAAGAAAGAAAAGGTTTTTATTAGACTCACACAGATTGGGATGGAATGGGATGGAGTGGGATGGAGTGGGATGAAGTGGGATGGACTGGTATAAACTGGGATGGAGTGGGATAGAGTGGGATGGAGTGGGAACGAGTAGGATCAAGTGGAATGGAGTGGGATGGAGTTGGGATGGAGTCGGATGGAGTGGGATGGAGTGGGATGGAGTAGAATGGAGTAGGATGGAGTGGGATGGAGTGGGATGGAGTGGGATGGAGTAGGATGGAGTGGGATGGAGTGGGATGGAGTAGGATGGAGTGGGATGGAGCGGGATGGAGTGGGATGGACTGGTATAAACTGGGATGGACTGGGATCAATTGGGATGGAGTGGGATGGAGTGGGATGTAGTAATAAGTAGAAGTTTAGATGTCGCAACTAAATTCCACTAAGGCAGAAGCTACACCAGGCCGCGATGCGATCTGCGACACATGAGCGATTAATAAGTACTTAAATCTTAAATTAAGTAATGCTCACGTAGGTATATGGCTACACCGTACTCAGAACATAGCGATACCACGGTTAGGAACACAGCGGAGGTGATTAATTTAATTGATTAGGTAGGTACTCCAAGCAAGACGTGATTGTACTCATGAGAACTCCTCAGTCTCTGACTGACCGATGAGTAGCTGCAGCTATGCTCATCATTACAAACGGGAGATAGTTTTACTTTGATCATTTCAGGGTTGTTTTTCATGAGGTACATCTGAAAAATAACGGAGGTTATACCAGTAACAGACCTAACCTATATATATCTATCTACAAAAGGCAGCACAGCATCATTAAGAGCACTTGCTTTTAGCGTAGGTACTTATTGTTTTTTTTTTGTTTACGTTACAAAATAAAAAATACGTTTAAAATATTTTTTAACCGACGAAAAAAAAGGAGGTTCACAATTCGACATACGTATATTTTTATTTGTAGGTAGACTAGAATTTTTCAGTGAAATACACTATTGACCATACCTAGTCCTTTACAACCAAAGTATTTTAATTTTCATACTCATTAACACTTCCTTCTTGTTTTAATACTTCCTTCTTGTTTTATTTAGATACCTGCAGATACTACTTACACAAACAATAATAAAATTCATTTTATTTCAGATTTCGTGTCTCATAACCTTGACCAAAATGTTGTCTTGAATATCCTTAATGTTCATGCGAAACCGGATGTTACTCCGGGTAAGTTTGTTTCTATAGCTTTATAATCTTTATTGTCATTGTTTATAATAATCTTTTCATTAGTCATACCTGTGGTCATACTCTGAAAGTAGGTCATTACATGTCTGATATGCAGTTTGAAAGCTATCCATTGAAGGCCTAGGGAGAGAATCGCTTCAACTGACAGCTGCCAAATTTAAGAAAAAAAAACTAGTTCTATTTTGACATTTTTAATGAACCATGTTGTAACTTTTTATCAGCCACGAAATTACAGCGCAATAAAAATTACATACTCACAATTAAGTACCTATACTTAATTAAGAAAATATAATTCAGTACCCTTAGCACGAATTTTCAGTATTTGAGACGTAAAGTAAACTGGAACATTGACAATTTCAAATTGACAATTTTCAAGGAAAAAATTAGTTCCTTCTTCGCACACCAGAGGCGCTATTCCATTTTTTCATACAAGAAACGCTGTGAATACTGGAGACGCTGAAAAGTAAAAGAGTGAAAACTCGTGCTAAGGGTACAGTACCCTTAGCACGAGTTGTATTTGAGACGTAAAGTAAACTGGAACTTTGACAATTTCAAATTGACAATTTTCAAGGAAAAAATTAGTTCCTTCTTCGCACACCAGAGGCGCTGTTCCATTTTTTCATACAAGAAACGCTGTAATACTGGAAAGACGCCGTAATGTAAAAGAGTGAAAACTCGTGCTAAGGGTACAGTTTCAAGTAAGTTTTCTTTAAAATAACATAGATTGCGGCAAAATCAAAATGCTTTGATTATGATTTTTGACTGTGAAACTTTTCGAGTATGTTGTCCGCATGGCCCGCGCCTACTGTGGCCGGAAAACAAACACTTTGGAGGAGTACAAAGACATTAAACTATATTAAGAGCAATAGACGGGACATCACGAAGAAATTTGTGATCCAAAACTTTTTACCAATGTGTAAAAAGTCGCTCAGTCTAGTTCGAGACGTTCCGCCTGACAGTTCGTGTGACCGTGCGTCAAAATGTAAACTTTGATAGACGATTTTAAGAAAATTTGCCTAGTTTCGCTTTGCCAAACTGCAAATCTAGGTACGGGAAAACAAGTGGACTTGAAATAAATTTATTTTCGTAAATATTTTTTTATTTTTACCTAGTATTTAAGATGTTTTTCAATATTTTCTGATATTATTCTAGAACATTTGCATTTTTGAAATAAACGCCATCTGTTGCTCAGTAGCTGTACGTATTTTGCTAAGGAATTAGAGTTGTCTGTTTATCGATATGAACTATCGATATTTATTAAGTCAAAGATACCTTTAGGTACTATTATGTATTCTGTGTCGAAGAGTAATTAAATTTTTCTTATTCTTGTTTATGAATTAATGGACCGTCTCGTTGGTTGTCAGTTCATGTAAGGCTCATTATATGGGTAAAAATAAAATCAAGACGGTGGAAGTAGGTAAAACAAAAGACTTTTTCATAAATTAATAATCTAAGATCGTATTAATAACATAAAATATAATTTTATTTCTGTTCTGCCCCTACACACTTTTTTAACTTATTAAAATAATTATATTCTAGTTAACTTTATCGAGGTTAATGTATCGATAATTTAGTCATTCTTTAATGTTGCACCTCTATCATAAGGTGCTCGGCAGTGCCATCTATTGCGGAATAGCTGAAATATATTCTGATGAATTATTTTAATACGTGGTTTTGCTATACACCGCTAGATAGCGCTACTAACGCACGGCATCAACAATTTTGTATGACAATATTCCCAATGCCCGCTCTATAGTTCTTTAAATCTCTTTGGAGGAGTACAATTTTTTTCACTGTTTCCTAAACAGACATCGTCAAAAGCGTAACTGCTGTGTTCACTATTTCTTTAACGGGATAACTGAAGTGTTATTGTGAGTTACGCTACAGCTTGAGCTTCGCGACGTCCCATGCCGTGGGTGTCTCCCGCGACAGCTGGGTTGTGAGGTGGACGCTGTCCTCTCCCTCTAGCGGCGTCCGCCTCCTCCCTTGCTAGCATTACTGCTTTGCAGAAGGAGGCGACCGCTTCACATTCCGTCTCGTCCCGCAGCATGATAGCCTCGACCAATGCCAGGCGCGATTAGGTGTGCGTCAGAATGGCTGGTTGCCTGTGGCGTTGGTCAATGAGAGTTGATTCGAAAATTGCTACATAATTGCTTATATTTGCTACATATAATAAATAATTGCTACATAGGATATATTCTTAGATATAAAATAATTTTTTTGACCAGCCATCCTGACGTCAGGATGGCTGGTCACCTCCTAGTTTAAAGTGAAGCGTACAGAGTTTCCCGAAATGTATTGCGTCAATAATTGCTTCATATTTACTTCATTTATCTCATTTATTTGTATCTTTAAAAATATGCTAAATAAAGGATGTAGCAGTAATTTAAATTATCCCAAGGAAAAGTCACTGATAAAATAATAAAGGCAAATAGTTGCAGTGCGTCTTCACTCAACGGTATTGCTACTTTAGGCGGCAGGCGTTCTAAATAAAATTGTTAAATGGCATGTTATGTATGAGTAGGTAAGTGGACAGTAAGGCCAGGTTCACACGGCGATTATTTTCCCGTATACAGTATAAACGATTTATCGAATAGAGTAGTGACAACAGAATATATATGAAAACTTAAAAATTGTTTACACGGCGTTCATACGGGAAAATCCTGTGTTCGAGAAATATATTTTACCGTATACTGTGCCAAGTTGTCACTGGAACGCCGCGTCTCGAAACGATTTTATCGAATACGACACGCAGTGGCGCTTATGTTCATGTTGTCTCGTTCACACGACTCGCCCATTCGAGAATCGTATGCACTCGCATGCGTGGCCCGAAAAAATCGAATCGAATGGTTGCCGTGTGAACGACTGCATCGTATACGGCTAAACCGTATACGTGAAAAAATCGAATCGAATGGTCGCCGTGTGAACCTGGCCTAAGCATATCAGAAGGATATCGTAAATAAAAAAAAATACGAAGAGTAAAAAGAAGCTAATTCCACATTGTATAATATATGCGTAAAAATAATATGAAAATACTCGAAGTTGTTGACTCATATAATATCTACTTACAGCTTGGCCAGAACGGATTGAAACGGAACTAAAATTTTTATTTCTGACAGCGTTTTAAAATCTTTGATATTTGATGTAAACAAAGACCGCAGGTTTGTTAGATTTATTATTGTGCCATAAAACTAACGTAATAAGTGAAAAAAAAAATAAAAAAAAAACATTCAAAGTGCTGGTAGCGCGAAGACAGTGGCGACTTCCGGTTTTCTACATTTTTATGTCAAGCTGTAGGACAAGTAAACTTCGAGAAAGGGGTCAACCACCAAATCCAACTCGGTTGGGCAGCGTTCGGGAAACTACGCAATGTCTTTCCGTCCGACTTACCGCCTCAAGACGAAAGTCTTCAACCAATGTGTGTTACCAGTTATGAGTTACGGCACCGAAACGTGGTCTTTCACTATCGGTCTCATCTCAAAGCTCAAAGTCGCTCAACGAGCTATGGAGAGGGCTATGCTCGGTGTTTCTCTACGTGATCACATACGAGTCACTGATATAGTCCACCGGATTAGCAAGCTGAAGTGGCAATGGGCAGGCCATATTGCTCGCGGATGGCCGATGCGGTCGAAAAGTGCTAGAGTGTAGACCACGGACTAGCAAGCGCAGCGTAGGACGTCCACCAACAAGGTGGCCAGTCAACCTTATAAAAGTCGCTCGATGCAGGTCGCTTCCAACCGGTATATGTGGAGATCAAAAGGGGAGGCCTATGTTCAGCAGTGGACGTCCTATGGCTGAGATGATGATGATGATGAATATGAAAATAAGCTAAAAAATTTTTTCGGGCGAATCTACCCATACACATTTTAAAAAGGGAACATTTTCGTGGGCGAGATGTCCCATAACCTCAGCATTAATTTACCTTATTGCCATATTATTTTTTCGCATATATTGTGCAATGTGGAATTATCTTCTTTTTACTCTTCGTATTTTTTATTTTATTTACGATATCCTTTTAATGTGCTTATTGTCCACTTACCTACTCATACATAACATGCCATTAAACAATTTTATTTAGAACGCCTGCCGCCTAAAGTAGCAATACCGTTGAGTGAAGACGCACTGCAACTATTTGCCTTTATTATTTTATCAGGGACTTTTCCTTGGGATAATTTAAATTACTGCTACATCCTTTATTTAGCATATTTTTAAAGATACAAATAAATGAGATAAATGAAGTAAATATGAAGCAATTATTGACACAATACATTTCGGGAAACTCTGTACGCTCCACTTTAAACTAGGAGGTGACCAGCCATCCTGACGTCAGGATGGCTGGTCAAAAAATATATTTTATATCTAAGTATATGTCCTATGTAGCAATTATTTATTATATGTAGCAAATATAAGCAATTAAGTAGCAATTTTCGAATCAACTCTCATTGACCAACGCCACAGGCAACCAGCCATTCTGACGCACACCGCGATTAGGGTTACCATATGACAGGCGTTTGCCGCATTTGACAGGCATTTTAAGGTTTAGACAGGCGTGCGGCCGGCATTGGTCTGAGACAGGCATTTTTAAATTTCGCGCCCGCAAACGAATAACACAGGAAAATTACAAACAGTCATGTATCTTGTGAAGATTTTTACGTTTACTCAAAAATGCATGTAATGTGGTCATTATTTTGACAACCTTTTTTGAGCAAAGTCGACTTTGCCGGTCTGTTTCAAGGAGCGGCCAGCAATGTTTTTGCTGGCCGCTCTAACAGGCCGGTTCAGCGAATTTTTTTTATTTTTATTTAGTGAATTTTTGCTATAAGTAAATGAAGTAATAAATGAAGAAAATATAGCAGTCAAACATCGCATTAAAATTATCGCAAACTATTAGTAAGTAATATGAAACCGGGAAAGTCGGTGTTGAATTTTAGTAACTGTATTTTTCATAATTGTTATTTAATTAAATTTCTAGTTAATTAATATATATTTTATTTAAATCACTTGCTGGTTTTATGTAGGTAAGTTACTTGCATTTTTGAGTAAAGCACTATACAAGCCTTGGCCCACTATGTCTGCTTCGCTGGTCACGCTATGATTGCCTCGAGCTAGCCTAGCTACGCTCTAGGCCTTCCAGCTTAGCCATCATTGCAGCCCTTGCTGTCCTCGCTGTAAAGGCCTCGGCCTGCGGCCTCGGCCTTTATCTCAGCTCGTCCATCCAGTGCTGCATGCTGACCGCGCTGTGTCGGCCTGGAGCTGCTCTACGCTGCGCTGTCGGCCATCATCAGTGCGACCAGCAAAGTAGCCATTATAGGCCGCGGCAGTAATGTACTATTATAAATATTAGAAAAGAAAGAAGTATTAAAAAATTATGTCCTCTGACAAATATCAGTAATCAAAATATCCTTCTTCATTATTATCTGTTGGCTTTTACTTAATACCTACAGCTTTTTGCATTAGACAGGCATTTTTCTGAAAATTCAGGCATTTTAGTTACCATAGACAGGCATCCCTCTATTTACATATGGTAACCCTAGGCGCGATAGGTCGCCGCATTGTAATGCCTAATTCGAGAATAACTATGATTCATTTTGCATTTTATTTATCTGGACCGCCACGTTTTAGCAACGCAATTTGCGACTTTTAAAATAAAATAAAACTATAAACAGATTACGTCAACTTGTCAAGTCCCAAGTACAATATTTTTTTTTTTATTTTTGTTGTAGAAACTTGTGGGATCTACGAGTGTCCGGTGATGACCGCGAACACCAGGAACTCCCTGTACAGCGTGATGGAGGTGCCCGTCGTACCATTGGTAAAAACAATAAAATATTACGTTTAAATCGAGTCGATTTGCGACAGCCTTGGCCTTACAGTGCTTGTCGAGAAATTCGGCATTTAGGTGAAGGGCAAATGAGAAGGCCTCTATGAGAATTTCTGAGCACTAAGTAACTTCGATTGATTGATGAGTACGACACTTGTACCTCGGTGGCTTATACGTCGGAGATTAAGGTTCAAATCCTGAGGCCCTTACCACGAGTTCTTAATGCGATCTAGTTTAGGCAGTGTGAAAGAGATGGCGCTAGACGACTTGTATAGCTCTGTCTCTTTCCCACAGCCTAAACTAGATCGCGTTAAGAGCTCGTAGTAAGGCCTCTGCTCGCGGATCGAATTTTAACAAAAAATTGTAATACAAGACTGATGTGTCAAAATTGCAAAGTGCACTAAGGTATGGGCTTAGGTAGGTTCTGACTTGAAATAATAACAAAATCCATTTTGTTAATAGAACCAGAGGGGATCTCTGAAATGGGAAATACACAATGAAGATGGAAAAAGGGTGTTATGTTACGAGATCAGGATACTAGCACAGAATGGGATCCAGAAGTTCATGCGAGACTTTTTGAGGAAGAAGACTGCTCCGATTACACATGCCGATCAGCCTTGACACCACCCGACCCCGCTTGATAACGACCCAACAACTAAATAAGATAATAAAAACTGATTTTGAATTAAATGTCATTGACATCCAATAGCAACAACTTTATTTTATTATCTGGATTTGAAAAACTGTTATTGTGTAGTCATTAGTAAAATGCTATTTCAGTATGCAGTTATAGTATCTAATAGGCTAATTTATTGACAGTATCAATAAATTTCAAATTCCATCAGTTAGTTTTGATAAATAATGGATAGGCACCTACGTTTTTTTTTGTTACGACAATGCATATTTACAAACTGCTTTACAAAGCTATAACCAAAAAATAAAATTCTACGTCTTGCCTATGTGACGAATTGGCAGTTTTAAAAGCGTCGCCTCTTCTTCAATATTGGTAAGCGTAACAAAAGAAAGAATTGGTGTCAATTTTTTTGATAATCTAAGTGACTGATATGAATTTGATAGTCTAAGGCCTGAAACTGCGCGGGCAACCGTCGCGTGGCCACGCGGCGTGGCTCCGTGGGTATGCGACGGTCCCCGTCGCGGAGATCGATTTACGCAGTGTCGCTAGTTCAATTTGAAGATTTTTATTAGGGTTCCGTAGTCAACAAGGAACCCTTATTGACTGAAAAAGCCCGCGCGTGAAACCGCGCGTAGCACCCTGGCCCCGTAACGGGGCCCGCATCCGTGCGACGGACGCAACGGTTGCGTGGGTGCCGGGCGCACCGACCTGCGACGGACGCCCGCGCGGGTCCCCGCGACGTAGCACTTTTGTATAGAACCGCGCGGGCATCCGCTTAACGCAGTTTCGGCCCTAACGGATTAATTAGATTTTTTGAGTCAAATACCCAAATAGGCACAGGAACATTAAATATACAGGGTGGAATTTTGTAATGCCAACTGGAGGGAAATTAGTACTCTTAATACTGCAGATAGAAAATTTTACTCAAAGGAAACATTCCTTTATTTTTGAATAGAAAGCAAACTGCATTCAAAGTTTTTTGAAAATTCTTTTTCCCACACCCGGGAATCGAACCGGCTTAAATCTGAAAAAATTATACCCTGTACTTTTATTGCATCGATCGTTAGGGTCAATTATAAGGATGAAATCTCTCTAACAAACATGATAAATTAAATGAAAGGTAAACCAGGAAATCTTAAATTAATTTAATTATTTACAAGCCGGTTCGATTCCCGGGTGTGGGAGAAGAGAATTTTCGAAAATCTTTGAATGCAGTTTGCTTTCTATTCAAAAAAGGAATGTTTCCTTTGAGTGAAATTTTCTATCTGCAGTATTAAGAGTAAGTACCTATAGGTACTTTCCCTCCAAGTGGCATTACAAAATTCCACCCTGTATAGGAATAAACGTGTATACATGTCCGGGATTAACCCAAAAAAGTACAGCCAGTACAGGACAGATTTGAATGTTCTTTTTATTATTCGTTAAGTTATTAAGTCTGGGCAACTTATAGGTTATAATTTATTTTGGAAACTTGAACACCGGATGCAGAACAGCAACAGGCCAGCGACACACATAATAAATCAGGGTGTCGAGTCTGCTAATTATTATTCAGAATGGCGCCACAATGGCGTTTCAATTTTCGAACCATTTTTTACTCAGCAGTAAAAAATGGTTCGAATAAGCACTACAATTGAAACGCCATTGTGGCTCCATTCTGACTAATAATTAGCAGACTCGACACCCAGTAGAGAGGTCAATTCTGTACATGAAATATATTTCCAAAATAACTATCAGGGGGTGATTAGGGATCGATACTGATGCCAAAAATGCAATTAATAAAATTATTGTCTGTCTGTCTGTCTGTATAACCGTTATAGAAACAAAAACTACTCGACGGATTTTGACGAAACTTGGTTCAATTATTTTTCATACTCCTGCGCTGGTTATAGTATACTTTTCATCACGCTACTATCAATAGGAGCAGAGCAGTGAAGGGAAATGTTAGGAAAACGGGAGAAGTTACTCAATACACGCTAATCTTCGGAACTACTGGACGGATTTGATTGTTTTTTTTTTTTTTTGTTGTATAGCTATTAAGTCTGGGCAACATATAGGCTATAATTTATCTTGGAAACTTGAACACCTGATGCAGAACTGCAATAGATCAGCTAAACTATAAGAGATACAAAAATAGCGCCATAGCAAAAATTGTTCCGCGTGATGAGCATTTTCTGCTGAGAAAATAAATTTGAAGATATAGAACACCTGATGTGGAACTCCAAGAGCCCAGCTAAACTATTACATATCGACGGTAAAAAGGCAAAAGGGGTCAAGCGCCACATTTTGCGATCTTAACTTTTTTATTGACCCCAACTCCACTATTTTTTCTCTTTCGAATGGTCATAGTATCGTTTTCCGAGCATGAAAAAAAGTCACTTGCACCAAAGAATTATTTGTACTGAATTGCCAAATCGATACTTACCAAAAGTGCTCAAGCGACACCGACTTTACCTTGCTTGGTTGAAGGACCATTTTGTATATTACGTTTTTGTATCGCCTTGTCGTTTGGCATAATTTTAAAAACAATTTTAGAAATAAATATGTCGTTTGTATCCATATTCCTTTTATTTGTTTAATAATAATTTTTCACTTAACACTATTGATAAGAAAATGAAATACTATAACGTCGCTTACACTAATAGTAAAGATTGTCAACTAAACATAATTGGCGCTTGGCCCCTTTCTTAAATAATTTTATTTTCATTACGTTGCATTTGATCCACTCAGTACGCGCGCCAGCGCCGTTGCAAGTGGGTGTATGTTTTGTGTGCGTGAAAGCAAGTTCACGCGTGTTTGAAACGCGATCGCAGTTTTTAACACAGATTAACATTTTATATAAAACATGTCCGCAATTCCCGAAAACGTGAAATTGAGACGTATTTTAGACCGAAAAAGACTGTTGCTGTACGGATTTGAAGGATTTTTTTTGTTGTTTATGTATTAAGTTCGGTTAACATATAGGCTATAATTTATCTTGGAAACTTGAACACTTGATGCAGAACCGCAACAGACCTGCTAAACAAGAAGAGATACAAAAATGGTGTCTTAGCAAAAATTGTTCCACGTGATGAGTATTTTCTGCTGAGAGAATAATTTTGAAGATCTTGGACACTGCTGCTGTGGAACTTCAAGAGCCCAGCTACACTATACTAACATATAAGGGAATGACGTCTTAGCAAGAATTATTCAAACTGATGAGTACTCTCTGTCAACGAATAAAAATTGAAGATCTGGAACACCTGATGTGGAACTTCAAGAGCCCAGCTACACTATAATATATACAGGAATGACGTCTTAGCAAGAGTTGTTTAGTCATAAGTAGAACATTAGTCCAAAAAACCCATAAGCGAAATTTTATATATCTAACTATCAAGAACAAAGTCCCGTATTAGTGAGCATCTACTCCCTAAAAACCTATATGCATTTTATTTTGACACTCCTATCACTCCCACACAAACTAAAAACCCCAAAAACTTCCCCTTAGGGATAGAATTTCAGAAAATCCCGTCAATGGCAGTACCTACGTCTTAAAAAAATTACTATGTAAAATTGGAGACTCCTATCTATCAACCCCAAAAACAACCCCTTAGGTGTCGAATTTCGCACAAACTCATCTAAGTGAGCACCAACGTTCTAAAAAACCAAATGCAAAACTTGAAATTCCTAGCACTTATAGTAACGAAAGTTCCATACAAACTATCAACATCAAAGACAACCCCTTAGGGTTCGAATTTCGAATCACCCCGTCATAGTGAGCATCTAAGACCTAAAAATAAACCCCATGCAAAATTTGAGACTTCTAGCACGTCTAGTAACGAAAGATTCATTCAAACTATCAACACCAAAAACAACCCCTTAGGGGTCGAATGTCAAAAAACCCTTTTCTTAAGTAGCACCTACGCCCTAAATAGAACCCGCATGCAAAATTTGAAACTCTTAGTACTTGTAGCAACAAAGTTTCATACAAACTTTTAACCCCAAAAACAACCCCTTAGAAGTGAAATTTAACAAAATCTGGTGTTAGTGAGCACCTATGTCATTAAAAGAATCATCATGCAAGATTTGGAACCTGTTTCTATCAACATCAAAAACAACCACTTAGGGGTTGAATTTCGAAAAACCCCGTCTTAGGTAGTGCGTCCGTCCTAAAAACAACCTCCATGCAAAATTTCAGACTCCTAGCACTTGTAGTAACGAAAGTTTCATACAAACTATCAACACCAAAAACAACCCCTTAGGGGGTGAATATCGCAAAACCCCATCTCAGGTAGCGCGTATGTCCCAAAAAGAAACCGCATGCAAAATTTGAAACTTCTAGTACTTGTAGTAACAAAGTTTCATACAACCTATCAGCCCCAAAAACAACCCCTTAGGGGTCGAATGTCAAAAAACCCTTTTCTTAAGTAGCACCTACGCCCTAAAAATAACCCCTGTGCAAAATTTTTAACCCTTAGCATCGGTAGTTTCCGAGATTTCAGATTTGTGTCCTATGAGTGAGTGACCTTTTGCTTTTATATAATATAGATTAAGTGCCAAATTATTGTGGTTTATTTACTCAAACAATGTGAAAACATGCTGTTGTATGTACTAACAGTTAGGTAACTGCTGTTTTTAACCGACTTCTAAAAAAAAAGTAGGTTCTCAGTTCGACCTGGGTGTCGAGTCTGCTAATTATTAGTCAGAATGGCGCCACAATGGCGTTTCAATTGTAGTGCTTATTCGAACCATTTTTTACTGCTGAGTAAAAAATGGTTCGAAAATTGAAACGCCATTGTGGCGCCATTCTGACTAATAATTAGCAGACTCGACACCCTGTATGTATGTTTGTCCGCGATTATCTCGCGTTTGGCTTAACGGATGTTAATGCAGTTTTCAGGAAAGTGTTCATTACATTCTGGAGAAGGTTTTAGTATATAACACTAATAGATATCCCGTGACATTGCCCGCGTGAATCCGTTTTCCTTACTTGGATCGTAGATTTTCAGGGACGATTGCATGTTTGTCAGCGATTATCTCGCGTTTGGCTGAACCGATTTTGATGCAGTTTTCAGAAAAAGTGTTTTTTACATTCTGGGGAAGGTTTTAGTATATAACAATAATGGATATCTCGTGAAGTTGCTCGCATAGATCCGTTTTTGTTGCTTAATAGGATTGTAGATTTTCAAAAAAGCCGATTTTATGAAGATTTTTTTTGTGGAATATCTCAACTAAAAAGGGAAAAATAAACCACTTTTTTTTAAAAAGGGAACCGACTTCAAAACCAAACAAAAAAAAATATAAAATAACTTTTCTTTCGGAAGTCGGTGGCCATACCTCAATGAAATAAAAAAACAAAGCCACCGACTTCCGAAAGAAAAGTTATTTTATAGATTTTTTTTTTTTGGATTTGAAGTCGGTTCCCTTTTTTTTTATCTCAGTTTTGTTCCTTGTATTGTTTTAGTTAAATACAAAATTCATAGTTCTATTACCTACCCGCTGTGCCAAATATAAAATAATACTGTATTAAGATTATGGTAGCTTAAGCCAAAATCTGAATTAGTTCTATGATCTGTTGTGCCAAATAAAATAAGATATTTCTTTATTAACATGAAGCTTAGGCCAAAATCTAAATATTCCAACATTAAATATTGTTACTTGACCCCTCGCAAATGCGATAAACATGGTAAAAACCTGGAGTCAAACGACATCTATCTTTGAAACTATTGATATCAGGCTTATTTTGATGTAAAATTATTAAAGAACATTGTATTTTTAACCGAATTCAAAAAAAAAAGTAGGTTCTCAGTTCGACCTGTATGTATGTATGTATGTATGTATGTATGTATGTATGTATGTATGTATGTTTGTCCGCGATTATCTCGCGTTTGGCTGAACGGATTTTGATGCAATTTTCAGGAAAGTGTTCATTACATTCTGGAGAAGGTTTTAGTATATAACACTAATAGATATCCCGTGACGTTGCCCGCATGGATCCGATTTGCTTACTTGGATCGTAGATTTTAAGGGACGATTGCATGTTTGTCCGCAATTATCTCGCGTTTGGCTGAACGGATTTTGATGCAATTTTCAGGAAAGTGTTCATTACATTCTGGAGAAGGTTTCAGTATATAACACTAATAGATATCCCGTGACGTTGCCCGCGTGGATCCGATTTGCTTACTTGGATCGTAGATTTTAAGGGACGATTGCATGCTTGTCCGCAATTATCTCGCGTTTGGCTGAACCGATTTTGATACAGTTTTCAGAAAAGCATTTGTTACATTCTGTGGAAGGTTTTAATATATAACAATAATGGATATCTCGTGAAGTTACTCACGTAGATCCGTTTTGCTTAATAGGATTGTAGATTTTCAAAGACGCCGAAATTATTAAGATTTTTGTTGATTATCTCAACTAAAAAGGGAAAAATAAAAAACTTTTTTAAAAAAAGGGAACCGACTTCAAAACTAAACACAAAAAAACTATAAAATAACTTTTCTTTCGGAAGTCGGTGGCCATATTATGTCAATGAAATAAAAAAAAACAAAGCCACCGACTTCCGAAAGAAAAGTTATTTTATAGTTTTTTTGTGTTTAGTTTTGAAGTCGGTTCCCTTTTTTTAAAAAAGTTTTTTATTTTTCCCTTTTTATAGTAAACTTTTCTGAAGATTGTGATGTGATTCAATAAAGCAATAAAGAGATATTTTTTTTTTAAACTTTCTTTTTATTCTCCTGAACAATATGATCTGTGGTGCTTGACCCCTTTTGCCTTTTACCCGTCGATATACAGTAATGACGTCTTAGCAAGAGTTGTTCAGCCTGATGAGCACTCCCTGTTGTCGTATAAAAACTGAAGATCTGGAACACCTGATGTAGAGACCACAGCTACACTATAACATAATTATAGGAATGACGTCTTAGCAAGAGTTGTTCAGCCTAATGAGCACCCTGGGCATTTCCTGTTGACTTACAAAAATGAAAAATCTGGAACGTCTGGAATCGTCATGCGCGTCCCGTTGTTTTCCCGTCCCCAGGCTCTAAGAATTCAACATCAGACGTTTCAGATCTTCGATTTTGACGACCCCATTGTCGCTGGCATAAGCAACAGGATCCGCGTACGAAGTCGCTGGCAGAAGCTAGTTAAATTAATATAGGAATGCCGTCTTAGTAAGAATTGTTTAGTCTGATGGGCATTTCCTGTTGACTTACAAAAATGAGAGATCTGGAAGGTCTACGTCTCGAATCGTCTCGTACATCCTGTTGTTTTCCCTTCCCGGGCTCTTAAAATTTGACATCAGACATTGAACTTCGATTTTGACGACCCCGAGATGAACGATACAGGATCTGCGTACGAATACGAAGTCGCAAGGGCAGAAGCTAGTCAGTAATAACTTTATAGAGGCTGGAGATCCATCACACATTTAGGACCCTTGTGGATGGATAGAGGCTGGGGATCCATCCCACAAGGTTCCTTGTGGATTGATAGAGGCTGGGAACCATCACACAAGGACCCTTGTGGATGGATAGAGGCTGGGAACCTTCACACAAGGACCCTTGTGGATGGATAGAGGCTGGGGATCCATCACACAAGGTTGCTTGTGGATGGATAGAGGCTGGGAACCATCACACAAGGACCCTTGTGGATGGATAGAGGCTGGGGATCCATCACACAAGGTTGCTTGTGGATGGATAGAGGCTGGGAACCATCACACAAGGACCCTTGTGGATGGATAGAGGCTGGGGATTCATCACACAAGGTTCCTTTGTGGATGGATTGCGGATCCATCACACAACAAAGTTATTACTGCAAATGGAACCTTACAATTACCTGTTTTGTGTGGGTGAACACAAAACGTTTAGATACCTACATTTTGACCGTATTAAAGTTGCATTTATTTGAAAGAGCAGATAAGACCAGATTATTTTATTGTAATCCACGATTTATTTATGACGTATATTTCTGCATTGTCGCCTAGAACCATCCGCTGAATTCGTGTAAATATACATATAGGGTGAATTTTTCAACTTCTTGGATGACTGTAGTACTTATCTGAAACTATGACAATGCCGAAAAATACTGAAAGTAGTCTCGACGCCGATTTTAACGAAAACTAAAACTGTATTATTGGTTTTGTTTAAAATATCAATATCCCTATTCAGGAATTGGCCGTTTCCAGGGAATCGTGCGTTCGTTGATTTAAATTTTTAAGAAAAAAAAACACGCCAACAAGGATTAAATTCTGGGCAGTAGCGCAAATTCGCTATAAATACCTACTGCATTATTTACTACGATTATGTTTTATTTTTGTTGCATACCTAGTATAGTGATTAAGAGATTAAAACCTAGATAAAACCTCAAAGTTAATGGGCTGCCTGCAGGGTAAAAGTCCACAATGGAATTTATGGAGGTACTTCATTATTTACTTTATGTACCTAGGTACTCTTTATTGTATGTACTTGTTTATCAATGCTATTTTATTGAGTAGCAAAACAGGATAATCTGTTTATTTACAGGGTTTCTTTTTTATACAGAGTGTTTTATTTTAAGGTAGGATTTATTATTACTTATAGTATTTCTTCTCCGTAACAACCGTTTGTTTCACAATCTGACGTTTTAGCGAGCAAAAGCAAAGTACTTAGGCCGGGACTCCACCAAATCGAAGATGAGCGGAGATGTGTTTGAATGACCAATCAGAAATCCACATCTCATCTCCGCTTAGCTTCAGTGGGAATCTGATTGGTTATTTAGTTTACTTTGGTGGAGCACCGGTCTTCCTTAATCCGCCTTAGGTAGGTATCGCATGGTGTGCGCAGTGGCAGAGCAATCGACGCCTGGCAGCGTGTCGCAGGTTCGATTTCCGCACGGAACAAATTGATTGCCTGAAGGGCAAGTTTTGTTTTTTCCCATCTAAGTTGAAGTAAAAAGAAAAAACAGTTTTAATGTGGCCATTTAAAGATATTGCATTTTATGCTGTATTATATTTTCTCATATTAATTAGACTTAGGTACCTAGGGCGAGTGCCACTTTTCAGCGAAAACCGCTTTCTTGTCACAGGAAACTGGGCGAAGCAAACCAGTCATAGAACCACACGCATGTTGAGAAAGTAAGAATTTACAGTACAGACGCCAGCACATCAAGCTACCACAATCTGTCAGATTTCTTTAATAGAATTTCAACCTTATCACAAGAGTAGAAGGTTAATGTTTGATTGGTAAAATCTGGCAGATTCGGGTAGGTTGACCTGCTGGCGTCTGTACCTAAGTGGATAGACCTACTACGTGTATACTTGTATTTATTTACGTTCCTGTTTATTAAGTACATAGTAATGTCCGATCGATCAAAATAATCGATTTAATCAAGCGACATGTAAAGTTTTTCTTCTTAGTGTGTTTTTGTGTTTGCCACACATTCTCCCGCAAATATGGTTTATTTACCAGCAGAAGAAAAGCAGGAGGTTCTTAATTCGTCAAAATCTTTATTTTATGTTTGCTCCCCGTTTTCCCGATGACGCGTGACGTCTGAACTGGTGGCCTACCATGAACTCTTAATGCGATCCAGTTTAGGCTGTCGGAAAGAGATGGCGTTAGACGACTTGTACAGCTCTGTCTCTTTCCCACAGCCTAAACCGGATCGCGTTAAGAGCTTGTGGATTTGGATTTGATTTTTTTTTCTATGAAAGAGTATCTTCGCAGATGGTTTCCATGGTCAGAATTCTTGGAGAAATCGAGGGAATTCCTTAATAAGTGAGAGCTAATCTTCGGCGATTGCTGGTATCGCTTATCATATTGCATATTTGCATTGTTTACGCAATCTCACAACATTAAGAATCCACTCAAAAGGGTAAAATAAAAAAAAAAACACAAAAAACGGTAGGCTTAATTATTTTCTTTCGGAAGTCAAGGAAATAGGAACCACTCGCCGACTTCTGAAAGAATAGTTATTTGTAAATGCAAGGCTGCAAAGTTCACCTCACACAGCGAGGAAATGCAGTGGTGGCGGCTCGCCTGTCAGTGTAGAAAAATTGAATACAAAGCGTGTTCGAACTTTGAACAACACTTTGTGCTCTAGAGCACAAAATGGAGTTTTGCGCTCAGATTTTGAATGAGAAATAGAATCTTTCCGAGCGGGTGAGGTGAAATAGTTATTTGTTATGCAAGGCTGCAAAGTTGATTTTTGGCGCGAGTACTTGAATTGAAAACTGAGCGAGCGAAGGATTGTAAGATTGAACCGCGAGAGAAACGAGCGGTTCAAATATAGAATCCTGAGCGATGCGAAGTTTTCAAAGGTACGAGACGCAGAAAAACTTTGCTGCCGAGTGCAACACACAACCTTTCACATCACACAGCCAACAGCGAGGAAATGTAGTGGGGGCGGCTCGTCTGCCAGTGTAGAAAACAATTGAATACAATACGTGTTCGAATTTTGAACAACACTTTGTGCTCTAGAGCACAAAATGGAGTTTTGTGCTCAGATTTTGAATGAGAAATAGAATCTTTCCGAGCGCGTGAGGTGAAATAGTTATTTGTTATGCAAGGCTGCAAAGTTGATTTTTGGCGCGAGTACTTGAATTGAAAACTGAGCGAGCGAAGGATTCTAATATTGAACCGCGAGATAAACGAGCGGTTCAAATATAGAATCCTGAGCGATGCGAAGTTTTCAAAGGTACGAGACGCAGAAAAACTTTGCTGCCGAGTGCAACACACAACTTTTCACCTCACACAGCGAGGTAATGCAGTGGGGGCGGCTCGCCTGTCATTGTAGAAAACAATTGAATACAAGACGTGTTCGAATTTTAAACAACACTTTGTGCTCTAGAGCACAAAATGGAGTTTTGCGCTCAGATTTTGAAAGAGAAATAGAATTTTTCCGAGCGTGTGAGGTGAAATAGTATTTTGTTATGCAAGGCTGCAAAGTTCATTTTTGGCGCGAGTACTTGAATTGAAAACTGAGCGAGCGAAGGATTCTAATATTGAACCGCGAGAGAAACGAGCGGTTCAAATATAGAATCCTGAGCGATGCGAAGTTTTCAAAGGTACGAGACGCAGAAAAACTTTGCTGCCGAGTGCAACACACAACTTTTGACCTCACTAAGTGAGGAAATGCAGTGGGGGCGGCTCGCCTGCCAGTGTAGAAAACAATTGAATAAAGCGTGTTCGAATTTTGAACAACACTTTGTGCTCTAGAGCACAAAATGGAGTTTTGTGCTCAGATTTTGAATGAGAAATAGAATCTTTCCGAGCGCGTGAGGTGAAATAGTTATTTGTTATGCAAGGCTGCAAAGTTGATTTTTGGCGCGAGTACTTGAATTGAAAACTGAGCGAGCGAAGGATTCTAAGATTGAACCGCGAGAGAAACGAGCGGTTCAAATATAGAATCCTGAGCGATGCGAAGTTTTCAAAGGTACGAGACGCAGAAAATCTTTGCTGCCGAGTGCAACACACAACTTTTCACCTCACACAGCGAGGAAATGAAGTGGGGGCGGCTCGCCTGCCAGTGTAGAAAAGTAGAAAACAATTGAATTCAAGACGTGTTCGAATTTTAAACAACACTTTGTGCTCTAGAGCACAAAATGGAGTTTTCCGCTCAGATTTTGAATGAAAAATAGAATCTTTCCGAGCGGGTGAGGTGAAAAAATATTTCCAGTTTTTTGAAGCTGTTTTTTTTTTCAAAAAGTTTTTATTAGTAAACTTTTACGACTCTTCCAATGCGTTCTTCGGAGTTGGTACCTATTCAAACATGAGAAGACCACGTCCTCTTCCTCTTTACTCAGCTTAGGTACCTTAGAAAAAAATAGTGTATCAATAGCATCGGCTGTGCGATGTTAAGACATTATGATGTTTCCGATCTTCTAACCATAATAGCTATTTTTTTATAGATATAAATATGCGGATCTGTGCTGATAAAAAAAATTATTCATACAGCGCTCATGCTAAAAGAGCACGTACTTAACCCCGCATACTTTTAGCAGCAGTAATCAGCGATTTGATACGCAATGATGATACTCGTCGTATCTCCAAAACGTGCATCATAGAAGCAATCGATAAAATGCTTGATCTACGAGTAGCTAGCGAAAGAACACAACGAGTCATCAAAACATGATGGCATGCATGATAATTGAGAACTTGCAAAACTACCGCTGCTAAAATTATAAGTATATTTCCTATTTTTCAATGAATTAATTATGTGTCCTAAATATAGCAAAAGCAGTGATAATTTAATTAAACATTGCGCGGGTTAACCAAAAAAAATGGTAAATATGGGATTTGATTTAGAAAATAAAGAAAGAAAGAAATTGGAAAAGGATGTTCGACACCTATCCACATATACAGGATGTTTCTTTTAAATTGGCCAACAGGATGTTTCTTTTAAATTGGCCAAAAGGGAGAAATCCGAATCCATAGAATATACGGGAAAATTTTCTTAGGAAACTTTAGCTCTTTTTAAATTTGATGTTGTCAATTTTGGCGTTTTTTATTTCTGGTCAAGTGTGTTGTCGTCAGAAATAAGTGAAATTGACCAATTTTTTTTTACCCGACCTGGCCAGGATGGTTATGTTTTTCGAGTGTATGTATGTAGGTATGTATATTTCTTTGTGTTGCTCTGCAGCCTAAACGGCTTGATGGATTTTAACTTGAGAGGTGTCGTTAGATTCGTCTGAACGTGAGAGTGTCACTGGGTACATAAAACTGGCCAAGTGCGAGTCGAACTCGCGTGCAAAGGGTTCCGAACTAAAAATATTTTTTTTTAATCTCTCACATTCGTGATATTATCTAAAGTAACTTATTAGTAATAATCTTAATAAAATAATGGTATGGCTATTGTATTGTGTTGTTTATCCACTACTACATATCGCTATTAGTTTAATGAAGTTACATAATTATATGTTGTCGACACACACACACACACATTAGGAAGGGCATTTAGGTATTTTGAGAGGGCTCTTAAACTGCCCTTTTTATAAATTATTGGCTTATATATAATTAATATCTGGTGGCCTACCATGAACTCTTAACGCGATCCAGTTTAGGCTGTGGGAAAGAGATGGCGCTAGACGACTTATATAGAACTGTCTCTTTCCCACAGCCTAAACTGGATCGCGTTAAAAGATCGTGGTAAGGCTCCTGATCTGCTTTAGTGGATATCAGAAAGTAGATACTTATGTAATAATAAAATAGGTAAACAATTGGCAATATAATTTATACGCTGATCAAGTTTTTTTTTTCTTGATTTTTGTTGTCTTGCCAACAAAAGAGATTTATGTGATCTAAGTTGCCCATGTGCGGTAAAGAAATCCCGTCAAGTGCGAGTCGGATTTACAAATGAAGGGTTTCGCTTCGTATCATTGAAGAGAGTGGGCTGCAGCTGAAAATCAGCGTCAGGTGGCAAATTTTGTGTTGTGCTGAGCTGAGGCCCTTTGGCATTAATTTTTTATTAAGTTTCGTTTCCTCTATTTTTACTACCTACCTACTCTCTTTATTATTTTATTTGTAGGTATTGTTTATGTTTTAAGTTATAGTAAAGTAAACGCAATTTTCTTTCTTTCTGAGAATACCTAATAATTATGATACGCTAAAGATTGTGATAATTATGATATCGCAACAACCTTTTATATTTTTGTACCGCATTTTTTTCTGCTCTAGGGAAAAGTTATTCATAAAAGTTAGTTTGTATATATTATACACCACGTAGTGTGGTAGGATGGGTGGGTGACCTAAGTCTTTAATATTGTGTGTACCTATACCTAACTTCAAGTTCTTAAATCGATAAACTCGAAGTTATTCAAATACCTAACTCTGTTAGGAACATTTTCTTCGAAACGACACGCAATAGACCCTCTAACTCATACATAACTCACATTTATTTATTTGTATTTATTTAGGTAGGTAACATTCGTAAAGTTATCCCTGCATCAGCTACATAACTCATAAATTCTCTAACAAAAAACAACATATATCATGATCGTGACCAGCCATGCTATTCTCTAAAAACTCCGCGTGCAGCGCAGCGTCGAAACCTGAACCTGTTCCAATAGATTTTCAACTTTATACGTAAAGCATAAAGTTGAAAAATCACTAAAGAATAACTGCAGCTTCAACTGGTACATTATACTTATATTTGCAGGCGCATTACGATTTACGAACTTGATTCTCAGATTTACTCTCATGTCATAAAGTGAGGAGTCGGTTGTTGTATCACAGTGCACAATCAAGTAGTGTGCTCCGTCGAGTCTTATACCTATAGTCTGCTCTCCGTGAACGTGACAGCGCACTACAGGCAAGACTGGGCCACTCGCCAGACGCAATAATGATCGCTCTTCGTGTACTTGTGTGCTTCGCCGCTCTCGCGGCCTCCGCCGTCGCCACCGATGTGCAGCAATGTCCAGGTAATTCTCACTTTTACATAAGCCCGTTAGTTGGAACACGACCCGCTTTCGTTTCGATCGGTAGTTCACAGAAAACATTGTATACATTGCTTGCATAAACGTATTGTCATAGTGTATTGTGATTTGTTTGCGATGGGGCACCGTCGCTCGCACCAATGTTTAGACAGTCCAGCCAGTTTAACTTCGATAAAAATACGTAATGTTAGTTTTTTCATGTAAAAACCTTTTATCATTGCAGATAAGTAAATTAATTACCTACCTAAAGCCATTTAATTTAATGTCTGTTAACTGCTAACCAAATAAAAAAAAAACGATTTAAAAAAAACACAGTATAAATCACTTTACCAGTGAAAGGATGTTTTTAGCGGTAATCAGCAGATTACTTACTTACTAAGTACCTAAATAGGCTAAGCTGTGTAATATTCATTTCTAAAATTAATATTCAACATGATTTTTCTTTGAGTTTGTGCAACATTGCACGTGACTGTACAATGAGATAATAAAATTAACTTGTTTGACTTAATATCAGTTGACCTATGGCCTAGCTTTGTTCTGTTCCACGAGTAGAGATCCATTTACTATTGTGTTTTTATTTACTTAATTTATATGAATCTTACGTAAATCCTGTATGTTTATGAGCAAGATCAATAAGCAATAATAACCATGACGATTTCTTTTAGTTAAGTATCTAACAAAACATTGCATTTGCCTAAACAAAGTTATAAAAGAACAAATGTAACACCAAGTCAAATGCTTGTCGGTCTGTTTGCCTTTTTAAATGTACGCACCATATTATATTGATAAACTGCCAAAAAAGTATTTCTATAAAAAATTATCTGATAATAGAGCTGTTATATTTTAAAAAACGATGGTATAAAACATTAAGTTATACTTAAACAAAAATAAACAATACCTAGGTACACGAAAATCTACTATACCTAAGGAACCTTTTAACCCTAAACCTAAGGAGGAGGCTATTTTATAATAAAAGTATAGGTTACATAATATCATAATAAAATTACGTGAAACTTCGCCAAAAAACCGAATACCCGAGTAATTTTATACAAGTATGTGTATATAGGATGTTTCTTTTAAATTGGCCAAAAGGGAGAAATCCGAATCCATAAGAGATACATATAGGAAAAACTTTCAACCCCTCAACTGTGCAAATTTAAAATGGCCGGTTTTTTTACTATAGTGCGTCTGTGAACCCCAAAGCGGGTTTCGCCACAGACAGGGGTTTTTGCACGCCCTGTCTGTGGCGAAACCCGCTCAAGAGTTCCTTGGACATGCGGAAGCTCTTTTATTAATCTGAATCATTTCTAAATTAAATTTTCTACCTAGAAAATAGTACTTTTGTAATATATTTGTTGGTAATAATATTATACAGCTGGTATAATTACGGGGTACCTAAATGTTCAGTACATTTTGGGTCATATTTTAATATTATACCACACTTAGCGAGCCAACAAGAGTATTTATTTATAAACTTTTATTACTATTCACGTAATAATATTACACAAGTCGTGACTCTCATACAATTATTTTAAATAAATCAAGTTTTAAGTACAGAAAAAAAATGAAGGCTGCGACGCGGCCGTCTGTTTACTGGCGATTTCGCGGTAATTTTTTCTCTACCGAGAACTCAAAACGACACTTGCTAGCTGTCTCGCTCTACGTAGACGCGTTTTAATAAGTTAAACAAAGACAAAAGTAGTTTTATCGCTGTTTTTTCACATGAAATATGTGAACGTAGACAGAGCGCCCCGGAAAGGGTCTCTCCACAGACGCGGTCAAAATGGTCAAAATGACGTTGCGACCCGCTGCGGGCTTCTGCACAGTTGAGGGGAACCTTTAGCTCTTTTTTGATGTTGACAATTTTGACTTTTTTTACTTTTTGGTCAAGTGTGAGTTGTCCACAGAAATGGGTGAAATGGGGCAATTTTTTTTTAATACCTTTCGACTCTGATTCATGTAACGATCATTTCATTGTATCGGAAGAAAAAAATCGAATTTTTTTATTTTAATGAACCGGGTATTAGTACAGTCAAGTTCATGAGACTTAAATGTTTTCAAGGGATTTTTTATTCTGCCGACCATGGACCATGCCCGTGTCGACGACGCGTTGTATTCTACGCACGCTTCTAATAATGTCAGCATGACGGGGCCCGGTCTTAGACAGCCAAAGTCTGCTGGGGTCGCGGGACTTACCGACTAACCGTGACCCTGAAACGTAAAGAGCTATTGAAGGATAACGTAGATTTTAGACAATACAAGTCTGATAGTCCCCTCCCGCTCTGCTCTGGGTGGGTGACCGCATTTGATGATTTTACCACGACAAAAAAAAGGTAGGTGTTAAGATCTTAACATTTCTGACTGTTCAGACAAACAGTTTACAAATCACATGTTAGGTGTCACAATTAATAATTATTTCGTTTCCCATCGTACGACTACCGGTCAAACAGCTACAGTAATATTGAACTATAGGTTCGATACCTGTTTTACCTCTGTCTATTAATATATAGCCATAATATCGGCGTGTTCTACCGTGTCTGGATTGACACGCTATATATGGGAGGGGAGGAACGAAGAAGTATACAGGGTGGAATCGAAATCATGGGCAATATTTTATTCTAAGGCTCTACTCACGATGCTGATTGCATTACGGCTAATAAATCGCAAATCAAAAATATTACTAATGTAATTATGGACACCTTTAAAAATGTAGTATGTCACACTACAAAGGCTTATTATTGCAAATAAACACGTAAAAGTAATAAAAAATAAATCATAAACCCCAAAAGTCCTAAAGTATCAAAATTTAAAGCGCAGTACACCGCGCGCGGAACGAAAAGTAAACAAACATCAAATAATATTAGGCGAAGATACTTGCATTAATAACGTTTTTGAGATCCGTAATACGATTAGTATCGTTAGTAATGCCCGAGTTTAAAATATTGCTCATTAATAAAATTTCACCCTGTATAGTTTGCCAAATGATTTTTCTTAAACATCTATTCGATTCCTGGCCAAGAAATAAGATTTATCAAAAATCCACATGTAGTTTTCATCAAAATCGGCCTCGAGATTCCTTTGAACATTTTTCGATATTCTTCTTAGTTTCAGATTTGGCCATCCATGCTCAATTTGAAAATTCAACCTGTATAATGAAGTGATTTTTTTTTTTATAAGTAGTAAAATTTTCAAATAAATCCTCCCACCCAGGGCAGGGTGGGAAGGACTGTCAGTCTCGTTCTGACTAAAATTCACGGTGTCCTTCAATAGCCCTTAACGTTCCATGTTCATGGTAATGCGATAAGTCCCGCGACCCCGGCAGGCTTAGGCCCTTTACAGGGGGGCCCCGTCATTATGCAGACACTCTTTGAGGCGCACGTGGAACACAGCGCGCCGTCGAACCGGGCATGGTCCACGGTTGGACAGCGAGCGCATACCCGCGCCTACGGTGGCCGGAAATCGTCTGCCGACGTCCGTCGCCGTGGGCGTCTTCCACTGCAGCTGGGGTCGAGGGAGAACGCTGTCGTCTGCCTCACGCGGCCCGCCTCCTCCTTCGCGAGCATGACTGCTTCGCAGGAGGAGGCGACCACTTCCCACTCCGTCTCGCCCCGCAGCTTGGCCTCGACCAATGCCGTGCGCGAAAGGTCGGCTTTGGTAAACTAACAAAACTTTTCTACTACGGGGTTGTGGGGAATGACAAAAGGGTTTTTAGACAGTCATTTTGACGCATTGTTCTTTTGCAATGTTTTTTTTTTCATACAAATTGTATGAATCACAGAATTACTAATTTTTTTTTATGATGTTACTTGATTTAGTGTTGTGTGAGGATCATTTCGTTTTATTATGGGAAGGAAAATATCTGGACAGTAGAAGTTGGTCAAAAGCACATTAAAGTTTCTTCTACAGCATAAAGTTCATCAGTAGTAGTACCTGCTATTATAATATATTCTGTGGTAGTAGTCAGTATTTCATTAGATTTGACCCACTTCTGTTGCCCAGACATTTTCCTTCCCATACAATGCAATGATCCTTAATAGACACTAAATCAAATAACATCATAAAAAAGTGAGAAATTTTTCGTTCAAACAATTTGTATGAAATATTACTTCGCATAATTTCACCAACTTCCGCTGTCCCGATTTTTTTCTTGTTGTACAATGAAATGATCCTTACATGAAACAGAGTCGAATGGAACTTAAAACTCACACTCATTTCTGTGGATAACTCACATTTAACCAAAAAATTAAAAACGCCAAAATTGTCAACATCAAAAAAGAGCTAAAGGTTCCTAAGAAAGTTTTCTCCTATCTCTTATGGATTCGGATTTCTCCCTTATGGCCAATTTAAAAGAAACACCCTGTATATCGTGTATATTCCTAAAGTATGTGTTAAGTGTATAGTAGGTGAGTATCAACTATTATTTACATCGTAAATTATTTTGTCTATTATTCCTTTACTGATATAGCGGCAATATAAATAGGAACATTATTTGTGAAAATTTTAGATGATAATGATGAGAACGATATACAGCCTGGTGACAGACAAGCAGACAGAAAGATGGACGGACAGCGGAGTCTTAGTAATGGGGTCCTGTTGTACCTATTTAAACAGAACCATAAAAAAACATGTCAATTTCGGATTAAATTGCCATCCTGTACCGGCTGTACGTAAGTACCTACGTGTGGCCGGTTTAAACTCCAAGTTTACGATTAAATGTTAAATTGAGCAATGGTGGTGTGCAATACACATATACAATATTCTAAATAAGGAACTAAACATTTATGCCATGACAAACTATGACTGCAAAAAAACTGTCTATCAATGGCTGACAAACAAAACCTATGAAGAAATCGAAACAATCCTGAATGCAAACACATAATTGAGAGATTCATTGACACAAACAAACACTCACACCAACCCATCCACCCACAGTCCCACACCCACACCTACACCAACACACACACACCCCCACACACTCACATTTTTGCGCAATTTTAATTTTAACATTAATTGGTAATTTGAGTTTGATTTTAATTTTAATTTTTGTTTTTTATTCTGATTTTAATTAAATGTTGATTTTCATTTTAATTCAATTTTAATATTGATTTTATTGTGATATCAATTTTGATTTTAATGTTGATTTTATTTAGGCTTGAATTTTTATTTTTATTGTGATTATAATTTTGAATTTGATTCTAATTATGATATTAATTTAAATTGTAATTATTTATTTATTTTAATCTTTATTTTAATGTTGGTTTTTTGTTTGGAAATGTTTTTCCCCTAACTTTCTCATATATTGTTTATGTAAACCGGAAGAGCGGAAATACCTAATACAAGCAATTCTTTGCTTAAAAGGTACTTCCTATATTTGTACTGTTTTTTACATATATGTGGAATAAATAAACTTATTATTATTATTATTATTATTGCTCAGCATAGCACTTAAATATTTATAGCCCTTTAGGTTTTTACCGAGTTAAAGGTACAGCCAGGAGATAATTGACTTTGGACTATTCCTTGAATTATAATTTGAGATTGATAGGTTCTGTTCTCAATCGTGATCATCTCATGATTGATTTCTATTGCTTTTTAACTATGAAGGCAATATAAATTATTTAGAAATCCAATCATTTTGATGATTGTTTATTTTGTTTCGGCATTCTAAATAGCTATAATCGATACCAGCGGCTCTATGATGACTTTCTACGTTTCTGTGACATAAAGTAGGTAGGTACCTAAATACCTAACGGGAACCTTGATATTAATTTGATCGTGATTTCTGGTTGAAAACTTTAATTTGGCTTAAACACCGATATAAAAATTAGGTATAGATACTATGTATGGGTTCAACTTTAAAGGTTGCAAGAAAATTCGGCAATTTCATCATCTTCTTTCGAAAAAATTGGGACCACGCAAATTCGATTCAGAATATCAACCAGGAACGAAACCCATAAGCTAACCATAGTTCTATTTAAATCATATATAATATATGCCACCTTTGGTTATTATTAAAAGCAAATAACTAAACCTAAATGCAATTAACGCTATCACAACCTTGTACCTAGATAGTAGATACAGCTAAATGTTAAACTACTATGACGTCAGGTAGTGCAAGTGAAGTGTCTACTTGTGTGTGTTATTGTAATAAAAAAGCAGCTTTTTATCTAGTAAATGCACAAAAAAGTGTATAGGACATAATTATGTATGTTTCTGTATGTATACTTAATAGGTACCTACCTATATTACCTACAGGTTTCATCTTCATAATTTCAGCCCGGGATCATCTGAGGGTATACGCCTCGCTGCCCCTTTGTTCTGCCATACTTTTCGATTAGTGCGTCCGTCATCAATGTGTTTGCAAAACTTATTACCTATGTACTAAAAAAAAAAAACTTGAGAGGTGTCAAGGGACACCCCGATGGAACGAAGTTACTGTAGGTATACACTCAACAAAAATAATCGTCGCTACTCCACTCCACTCCAGTCCAGTCCGGTCCGGTCCGGTCCGGTCCGGTCCGGTCCGGTCCGGTCCGGTCCAGTTCGGTCCGGTCCGGTCCGGTCCGGTCCGGTCCAGTCCAGTCCGGTCCTGTCCGGTCCGGTCCGGTCCGGTCCGGTTCGGTCCGGTCCGGTCCAGTCCGGTCCGGTCCGGTCCGGTACGGTCCGGTCTGGTCCGGTCCAGTCCAGTCCAGTCCAGTCCAGTCCAGTCCATTCCATTCCATGGAAATAAACACATTACCCTCCTTTGCGTCGCGCAGTCGGATAAAAGTGTCGTGACAACTTTTCGTAAGAATTTCCGTCCAGCCCCCTTTCACAACGCGCGATAAGGAACTTCGTTCCAAAAGTGCCAGTTTGTTTGGGGTACCTCCTAGGTCATCTCCGTAACGCCTGGACCGATTTTGACGGAACTTTCATCTGGAAGACAGCTGATGTTATAAGGAGTGCAGGCCGCGGCTTTTTTTTTTAATTATCGGTATCTTTGCGGAATTTGATGACATAAAAAAATGTTATTAAAATATTTTATTTTAAAGTAAAAATTTTAGTTTTGTACCTATCTAAGGTCAATAATAACTAAACTACCTACCTATCCAGAAATATACGATTTCTAAGCAAAAAATATTTTGTTAAATAGCCTGAATTAAAATTAGTAAGTAGGTGATCATTATTGAATCTGGTTTGACCTTTGATTCTATTTTAGTTGCATCTTAAAAAGCAAAGTATTTTTCAATAGCAAAACGATCGGCGTGAAAAATGATACACTTACAAGGGCAACAAAATCATTTACTTATCATTTGAATACCTACTGCAGTAGCTCACGTGTCAGATATATAGGTACATGAAAATCATTAGCTAATTAGTAGCTAGTATTAGTCTAGCAGATGGCCGATGGGGTCGAAAAGCACTAGAGTGGAGACCACGGACTAGCAAGCGCAGCGTAGGCAGACGACCTTATAAAGGTCGCCGGAAGACGCGCTGGATGCAGGTCGCTTCCTACCGGTATATTATGTGGAAATCTAAAGGGGAGGCCTATGTTCAGTAGTGGACGTCCTATGGCTGAGATGTTATTTAGTCTATTACCATTTTGCTAGGTTAGTTCAACCTATGGTTTACTTTTTGTCAGTCAACATTGCGTTTTAATAAAGGTATAAGATGCGATTCATATACTGGAGTATGGCACTGTGCGCGCGCATTAAAAAATTTGAGCAGTAGAGTCGTTATTTTTATTTGTGTTCGCACAGCTAGACCTAGTTCAGTGAAAATGTTCACGCAAAAATGTGCTGAACTAAGGCCGGGACTCCACCAAAGCGGAGACGATAGGAGATTTGTTTGAATAACCAATCAAAATTCCACATCTCTCCGCTTAGCTTCGGTGAAAATCTGGCCTGAGACTTGCCGGTGGCCACGGGCCAAACGTGGTACCAGCTTAATAAAATAATACTTACACGCACTGAAGTGCGCGAACAAATAAACCGCACACTATTTTGGCGGAATCGTATCATTACAGAACCTAGGCTATAATAAACGCAAAAATAACTCCATATACACAATGTCAATAAAAGAATCACGATCTTACACGTGCTTACAGTGACTTCTACAGTTCTGGTACTAAATTGAACAATCGGTCAGACCATTAAGTATTATGCGGATTATGGAAACGCTGATAAATTAATACCAGTGAGTGCTTGCAGAGGCGGCCTTACCCATTGCGAGGCCCCGGGCGGCAAGTCTTTGCGAGGCCCCTTGCCCTTCATAAAAAGTATGTGATGCGAAAGTAGGTTTGGTTGTCATGTTTGAGGACAAATGCTAAAGTTATACAATTAAATAAATGTAATTTGAGTTTCAAAACATTTTACAGTTCGTATAGGAACTTTGAACATCCGTGTTTGCGTAAATTGGATATAGTTAGTTCTGATTTTTGCAGACTTTGTTTGCCTTTTTGGCGATTATTACCATAAAGAATTAGTTTACTACTTTGATGAAACTTAAGCACGACGTTTTGAAAGAAGAATAAATTTACTACAATAAGAGACTGCGGGCGACGAAGTGCATTGTAGTCGGCCATAAGAGGCTTACGAACCTCCGTTTTGCCGACGACATAGTTATTTTTGCCCCCACTGCTCGAGAGCTACAGACTATGCTCCAAGAACTGAGCACAGGCAGCTGCTGCAAGGTGGGAGTCGCGATGAATCGGTCAAAAACCCAGATCATGACCAACAGCACTAAGCGTAGGGTCGAGGTAGATGGGCAGATAATACACTATGTCGATGAGTATATCTACTTGGGCCAGTTAGTAACTTTCGAAAACAGGCAAGAAAGGGAAATCGATCGGCGAGTCGAAAACGCCTGGAAAAGCTACTGGTCCATGAAGACGCTAATGAAGGGTGATCTACCGATTTCCCTGAAGCGTAAACTCATCGATATGTGTATTCTGCCCGTCCTAACCCACGGTGCTCAGATGTGGTCACTTATCAAATCGCAAAAGTCCCGCCTTGGAGTTTGCCAACGGGCAATGGAACGCAGCATTCTAGGTGTGAAAAGAGAAGACAGGGTGCGAAACACTACGCTGCGTTCCAAAACTGGCATAATAGATGTTGGTAGGAAAGCTGCTAGGCTGAAGTGGGATTGGGCGGGTCACGTCTGCCGGATGCAAGAAGACCGCTGGGCGAAGATCTCCACCCAATGGGTTCCGGGAGATGGACGGCACCGCCGAGGCCGGCCCAGAAAAAGATGGCGAGACGAACTAGACGCTCACCATGAGAGCTGGTTCGAAGCGGTCCATGAAAAGAATTCCTGGAAAAAAAATTGGGGGAGGCCTTTGCTCAGCAGTGGGACAGTATAGACTAATAAAAAAAAAGAGACTGATATGGTTTCTGGAGACCCAAAAGCTTCCGAGTTAACGCTTTTCAAAAGTATCTCAAATCAATGTTTTTTTTACAACAAATGTGGAAGAGGCATAATAATAATAATAATAATAATAATAAAACTTTATTGTTCAACAAAGTAGTACATATTTAAATATCACTAGCCTCCACACTAGGATTCCCTGTGTCGTGGAGACTAGTCTCTTTAGTCTTACAAGAAATAGTTGTCTAAGTGAACACATTATGTAACATTAATAAGTGAGAAGAATTTGTAAGGCGACAATTTTGGAATACTACCATAACTTAAAAATCTATAAGTATTATTATATCTATGTAATGATACTATTTGGGTTAAATTTAAACGTGTGTTGTGTATGTGGTGTGTTGTGTGGGTGTGTGGTGAATGAGTGAGTATAGATAGGTTTGGGCCAAACGAAAAGCAATTAACTCGTTTGGTCCAAATCAACCCTTATGTATTAGTGTGATGAATGTGTGTGTTGTGATCATGAGTTAAGGAACTTTTCCGTGCTGTCATAATCCATTCCTACCAGAAGTTTCGTGAGTTGTTTTTTGCATTTATTTCTGGTCATGGTCTGTATATTAATTTCACCATTGAGCTTATTGTAGATAAATGGTCCCATATAGAGAAAGCATCTGTTGCCAAAAGAGAGAGTTTACATTTAGGTATACGCCACTTGGGTTTATTAGCATTTCTAAGAGAACGCATTTTTGTGTATGTTACCAAGTTATGGGCATTTTTATGGTACCTCAGAGTCACTGCTAGAATGTACAATTGACGCACGCGTAGAACACAAGTCTCTTGGTACAGAGTGTCAGTCGAGAAGCGCATTGGTTTATCGTAAGTAACATCATCAATCGCATCTGATATCATGTCTTCAGTTGGAATGTTTTCCAACTTTGTAACTTTTTTCGAAAAAGAACTTTGTAGGGGTTTAGGCCTAGGTAGGCCGCATTACGGTTAAACCGCTGTGGTTTTTAATGGCGTGAATTTGTACCCCTAGAAAACTAATAAAAGCGGCTGCAACGTGATTTTTTCGCGGGACTGATTTTAAAACCGTGATTTGCTACAAAATGCTCGTGGGTAAAAGCCGCGGCAAAACTGTAATCAATAGAACTTAGTTGACGCGTACCCACTGGCGATGGCGTTAACCGCGGGCGGTTTTTCGGTAGACCGTCTTGCAGAACAGAGCGCTGGCGCACGAAACCGGCATGTCCTCAAACCAAAAATTTTAAGACATGTGACATGACAAAATTTTAAAAAAATAACGAAATCGGTTAAAAATAGGTTTTTTAATTTTTTTTTACAAAGTAGCGTTCGGTGTTTGAAGTCTCAAACTTTGATTATTCATTGGACCCAGTGGCGTAGCTAGGCGGGGGTTTAGCGGACCCTAGCTAGCCTCGCACATGACGGGGCCTCGCGCTTAGAGATTTAATAAAATAAAATAAAATTGACAACGGCAATCTGAACTTTGTTACCACTCAGTAAAGCAGTATAATTTAACTTCTACTACTATTTCTAACTGAGAACTGATAGAGCTAAAGCTCCGACGATCATATTTAGGTCAAGCAATTCTGCTTCTCGCGCGAGGCCCCGTAGTTGCATGATAACTTTTTTTTAGCGTCGTAAATTCATCAAATGAGTCCTCCCACCCCGGTCTCCCGCCCTGCCCAACTGTCAGACTCGTACTGATTAAAATCCACAGTGTCCTTCAATAGCCCTTTATGTTCCGGGGTCACGGTAATAAGCTAAGTCCCGCGACCCCGGCAAACTTTGGCCCTCTGAGAGGGGCCCCTTTGCGGACGCTCTTTGAGGCGCGCGTGGAACACAACGCGCCGTCGACCCGGGCATGGTCCATGGTCGGACAGCGAGTTGCCCTTTACTCGCCGCCCGCATGCCCGCGCCTACGGTGGCCGGAGATCGTCTTGCGTAGTTGCATGATAACTTGGTTACCTTTTATTTCTAACTGTGAACAGAAAAAGGCAAAGCGATCTTATCATCAAGTCATCAAAAAAAAGGAGGCCTCGCACGCGGTGACCCACACGACGGGCTTAAAAAAAATCACAAATCTGCGCGATATTTTCATCCTCCATCAAAGAAAAGGGCCTCGCAGATGCGTCTTGCCCCCTCCAAGATTCGGTCTCGCTACGTCACTGATTGGGCCAACATCATAAACAAGTCTGAACTACCGGATTTAACCTAAACTAGCCGTACGTTCAGGCGACAAAATAATTGTACTAAATAAAAGATTTAACCAACTCTGAGATGATAAATTAAAAAAATAGATGTTTTGATTTTTTCTAAAACAAAAATCTCATTTAATTTTGCCGTTATTTTATAGCCTTAATGAGTAGCCTAACTACTCATTAAGGCTATAACATAATATTAATTAATCAAAATCAAAAGTTTTTAATTAAAAATTACTTGTTTTTTATTTTGCTTGTATTGTTGCGCGAGGCCCCCTACAAGCGCGAGGCCCCGGGCGGTTGCCCGGTTCGCCCCCCCCTAAGGCCGCCACTGAGTGCTTGCGCGACGACGGTCATGGCTATCAAGTCTATTATACAGCATGCAATTACTAGATTCTAATAGGTGACTTTACTTATTGCTGATTTTATACTTCTATTTTTATTTTTGATGTGGAGCATCTTCAAATGAGTCCCTCCGCTCTGTGCGGTAAGAACTGTCAGACTTGATTGACTAAAAACTACAATTCAGTTATCATTAGATGATGAACATGATACTTAATTATTATTTGTTAGGTTTGTTTGTTTGTCGGAAGTATTCTCTGCAACTTTTGAACCAATTTGTAAAATTCTTTCTCAATTCACCAGTAGAAAGCTACATTATTCCTGGATGTTATATTATTGATGACAGTTTTGAGCAAGAATATCATTTTATTCTATCTACTACAGATTGGCAAAAAACTGTAGAAAACCGGAAGTCGCCACTGTCTTCTCGCTACCAGCACTTTGAATGATTTTATTTTTTTTCACTTAGACATTACGTTAGTTTTATGGCACAATAATAAATCTAACAAACCTGCGGTCTTTGTTTACATCAAATATCAAAGATTTTAAAACGTTGTCAGAAACAAAAAGATTAGTTCCGTTTCAATCCGTTCTGGCCAAGCTGTACACACGTGGCTACTGCTTATTAGTAATACGACTTACGTAATGTTAAGTAATAGGTATTTTACATTAGTGTAAATAACGTTATTACCACAGATTACTTGTTTAATGGTTGCTAGGTGCACAGTATAGAAATCATAACTGTGCTAGGTGCCTGATTACATTCGCGAGCAAAATTATGGAATAACTTACTCCGATTCCGCGCGATCTTTTGTACCTACTTATTAACTATTTTACGAATAATAAAAATGATATACCATTTAAAGGTTTAACTGATGATTGATGATTAATAATAAAATAATCCCAATTTCATTCAAATCACGCCCTTTTTTAGGAGCTATCCCGCATCAATTCAAGGAAGTTATTCTATAATTCTGCTCGCAAGTGTAGATTTTACAAGCTATCATTTTAATAATGATCTCTATTATCTCTATGATAAGTATCAGGTGTAAAAAATATGTATGTGCCTAAAATTGTCTTCAATAATACGAGTACGGCAAATAAAAAGCAGGCCAGGTGCAAGGTTTTAGATCCCCTGATATGCAATGAAGCGGCATTGCAATCTTGCAATTGAAAGCCTGAAGGTGATTTATGGAGTTGATTTGAGGGTAATTGCCTGAGGGTTTTTTTGTCGTCGCTGCCGAGAAATCTTCTATTACTGGAATCTTGCTGATAGAAAGAGCGACTGAGCGAGCTTGAAATATGTGCATCCTGTCCTGCCTGACTCGAATACTTGTATTTTATTTTTTGTACCTATGATATTTTACTCGTACTATGAATGAATGAATGGTTTATTTCACTTAAAATTTCTTTAATCTAATTACATTGCCCCACAAAACTGCTTACTTACGCAGTTTGAGATCGTTGACTAAACAATAATGCTGGAAATTAAAACACTTTCACTGTCCGCGCAGCAGACACATTAACTAAACAATAGTCCTGGATCACATCACATGTGGTTCATCGGACAGGGAATGGGTTAAGATTGTATGTACCTATAGCCGTGTAACCATACATCCTTTTACGATTCTTCACATCGTAAGGCCTGACATACCATGGGGACTTTGGCAGTTGACGTGGTCTGGTATATCTACTTAGATACGTGACCAGACGAACAAAATTATAGCTACCAGACAACAGAAAATACGAGCACACACGCCACTAAGACAGATGTATTATTATGCCGATGCGATGTGTCATGCATACGCTTTGTGAATTGCGATACGATTGACGCTAGGCGCGTTATCACAAAGTAGATAGGTACCTACTTACTCCCAAAGGAAATTATTAAAATGTAAGCACGTGTAGAGACGTGATTATATTTAAATAAATAAGTACCTCTTATAAACTTCCTCAATGATTACGACCGGAATATCTAGATCTATAAACAAAGCGCTTCAGTAATCGATGTTCTCGCCCGCCCACCGACTATTATGTTAGGTATATTATTTTTGATTAATTATCATATTTTAAACCCACTAACATTCTGATCGCCAAGACTACGACGTGCTCTACATTTATAATGCAGACGTGCGCCTTTTTGCCGTAGATTTGACGGTTGGGGACAAAATAATCTTTATTTAATGGTCTTCATCCGTGTAATAAACTCGATAGGAAAATCCTTTTTGATACAAACAGCAATTTATTTGAAATTCAATGCGTACAGTCGCATACCTATTCATTGAATTTACTTACAAAAACCATAATAGGTAGGCAGTTGTTTTTCAAATGCCATTGTTGTGGTGACCGTGATGGTGAGTCTCGTTTTTTAAACTTACCTATACCTACTACCTATCCCATGGGTTATTTTGCGTATCTGACAATAGGCATGCTAGCGAAGTTATGGCGTAGAGTCGGAGCGCATCGAAGCGTCACACGCAATGATATTATAAGTAAAAACACACGTCGATCGAAGCATACATAGCAAATTCACCCCTGTAGGCAAAGAGAATTAAACTGAGATTAGAATGAATGCCAACAAAGTAGCTAGTAAAAGCTAGGTATACAATGTAAGTACATTATATCTACCTATATTTCGAATGCGCTCATCAAGCACTTTGATACCCATGTCGATAGTGTGCGGTTTTTTTCGGTTACGACTTTACATCCCTTATAGGGCGCCATATTGGATTTGGTGACACGTCACCTACCCTATAATCAGCGGACAAGTGAGACGCTTCTAACGACACCTCATTGGTCATGTATTGACAGTACTATTAGGCATTCTATGGTAATGATAAGTAGTTTAGAAGTTAGGAGGGAACAAACAAACATAAACATACATACTTAATAACCTACATCATATACATACCGGTCAAAATCATAACTCTCCTTTTGGCTTTGCGGTAGTCGGGTAAAAACCTAACCAACTTATCTTTCTAAGTTATACGCAAATTATGTAGTTACTAATCCTACTGGAACCACAGACTACTTAGAGATACACTGGAACTCCTAAACGAATGGACCAATTTTGACGGTCTACGGTTCTATGGAAGACCTGTCTAGACGTTTGATGAATCAGCATGTAACGTATGAGGACTTCTTAATTTGCATTAAATAATTATATACTTTATAAATACCTATATTTGAAGATCAACACGTTAAATATTCCACAACTATCACACAACGCCATTTAGTCCCAAGCTAAGCAGAGCTTGTGTTATGGGTACCAGACAACTGATAAACATACTTATATATTTCTAAATACCTACATACATATTTTAGACAAATTACACCCAGACACAGAACAAATGATCGTGCTCATCATACAAACATTTGTCCTGAGTGGGAATCGAACCCACGACCTCCGGCATAGCAGTCGGGTCACTAACCACTAGACCAACAGGCCAGTCAAACGATATTTATTATTATTTTTACTTACTATTCCGATACAATATTGTATGCTGCATGAGAAAATGATCTCAGCTGTATCTTCAACCCACACTATCACCTACGTATGGATGAACAAAATTCTCTACCCTGCCATCCACGATTTTTCGTATTTTTCAGTTTTTTGTGATACACATTTTTACGCGCGATAACTTGTACACAGTAAAATTGATGTCACTTCACAATTTATGAATAATATAGTAGGTACCCAAATCACGTGCCCAAATTACTTAATTAAATGAAAACACAATTGTAGTTCCTATTTACTGGATTTTTTACCTACTGCCTTACTTTATACATAATAGCATTAATAGGTAAGAGTCATCAACACGTACCACAGCACAGCACAGTAGTACAAATACAAACAATAAAATTACTATAGCTACTTGTTTTAACGACATAAACAGGTTGGTAAATAACGTCCAGTTTCTGAACGACAATAATAAAAAAAAAACCGGCCAAGTGCGTGTCGGGCCACGCACAGTGTAGGGTTCCGTAGTTGCCCATCAAAATACTTATGCGAACTAACTAAACTGATTCGCTGAATTTAATTTAAAAAAAAAAGAATTTTCAAAATCGGTCCAGGAGTCTTAGAGAAATCGGGGATAATACATAAAAAAAAAGATTACGACGAACTTAGAACCTCCTCCTTTTTTTGAAGTTAGTTAAAAATACTTGACGATAAAAACCTACCTATCCCCAAAAAACATACCTATAAAAGCTGTAAAAATAAAGTTGACAAACTTACTTTTGCAGTTGAAGAGCATGTTCTCCGATACATTTTGTTTAAGAAAATATGATATCCAAGTACATTTTATAAGTTGGTCGACTATTACTCGTAAAGTTGTAAAGCCTACTTAGCCATGATAATTTTCTTTTAAATTTCGTTTTATATGCTACTATTGTGAATTTTTTCACACCCCCAAACATAACCGTTTAGCTGGTAGAGGGGGGGGACACTCGAGTCGAGCAAAATTTAACACTTTAAAGCTTAATATTTCACAAACGAATTTTTTTATCAAAAAATTGTTAATGGAAACTCACATTATTTTTTAAAGACCTATTTAATGATACCCCACACTAAGGGGTACGCGAGAAAGAAAAAAAAACATTCCCACTTTACGTGTACAGGAGGTACCCTAAAAAAAAATATTTTACGAGATTTTATTTTACCACTTTTTCGGCACAGCAAATCCTTATATTTACACCAAATTACAGCTCTCTAGTACTGTGCGTCTCTGAGCTAAACTGCGGACAGACGGACGGACGGACGGACGGACGGACATGGCGAAACTATAAGGGTTCCTTGTTGACTACGGAACCCTAAAAAACTACAAGCAGCATTGTAGGAATCTAGGAAATAAGAAATAAAAACAAAGTTCTTTAAACCTTGTTGACCTTTAGTAGATAACTGGAACTATGGAGATTTTTGTAGAATGTAGATTTGGTTCAGCAGTTGTAGTTCCATTGATTTAAATCCATCACAATTGTATTTAAGTACCATAATATAAACAAATCGTTGCACACGACAATCTATAAAAAAACAAAGTAAATGTTGAAGACTTTCTGGAACCAATCGATCCTGCGAGTACAAAGTCGGTGAGAAAAGTCACCCCTTTTGGTAGTGACATCACTAGCAAACCATCTAGGTATGCATCACTATCACTAGTAAGGGGGTGAGATTTCTCTGAAAGCTTAATTACTATACAAGTCATAGTAGACTTCTGAACATCGTTCTATTCCATCAGTTTTTAAACTGTTCTGTGTATTCCATCATGTGTGCTTTACCTATTGTAAGTTGTTTAATTTCTGCAAGCTTTCAATTTTATCAAAATCAGCAGTCTCGTCGCGGTATTCGTGCGAGGGAGACGCGTGTTCCGCAAATAAGCATTAATTTTTCGTTATCGGCTGTTAAATTGTGCGCGTTGCTTAACCTCGCTACCTGCGTAGCGGAGTACCGTTATGTTGCCGATGTGCGAGCGGCCCATTCATAACGAAGACATTCATTAGCGTGTTATAATACTAATGAATGTAAACAACTCGCATTTAGAGAATGTGAATACAGTTATAATGGCGAGCGACATTTCTTTGAGTGAACATAGTATATCAGATGCGGAAGAAGAGCCTAACAGAGAAGAGAACTTAGTACAATCTGGAATGGAAGAAGACCAATTTAGGAGGGAAAAAAGGGATAGGGGGGAAAATTTTGACGGAGATGATGATGATAATGAGGGATGGAATTTAGTCAAAAGCAAAGAGAAAAGATTAAAACCACAACTGAAGGAGGATATTGAGATATATCTATCTAGCAATGAAAATTTGCCTAAGCAATTTGCATTAGCTAAGATGCTGAAGACTTGTGGAATAGCTGACATCACCAGAATAAAATACATCAACCCTTTCAAGATTCGGGTCGAAGTCTGCAGCGAGTTAAGTGCCGATAAAATTGAAAAATGTCAGGAATTCAAAGATAAAGGTTGGAAGGTATACAGGGCTATGGAAAGGACTTCATCTTATGGCGTCATTAAAGACGTTGACCTTGATTTATCTGACGAGGATATTTTAAGAAATATAATGTGTGATAAACCCGCAGAAATAATATCTGTATACCGGCTTAAACGTCGAGACAGACAGGGAGAAGGTTGGCAGCCAAGTGAAGCGGTACAGGTGTGCTTTAAAGGTTCATTTATTCCACAGTACATATACGTTCATGGATTGCGTATAAAAGTTACTCCCTATGTATTCCCCGTATCGCAATGCTCAAAATGCTGGAAATATGGCCACCAGACAAAGAAATGCCCCTCTAGTAAAATAGTCTGTCCAAAATGCGGTGGAAGTCATGAGAACTGTGAAACACAGAATTTCAAATGTGTTAACTGTGGTGGAAACCATTTGGCCTTGCATAAAGTTTCATGCCCAGCTTTTTTAAAGGAAAAGAGGTTGAGAGAAATCATGGTAGAATTTAACTGTACGTATAGGAAAGCCTTAACAGTATATGTACCGCCCACAGCTTCCTTGCTTGGAAAAGATAGCTTTCGACAACAGTCTGACAACCCTCCTACCAACACGAATTCACAAACGGAGAGTAGATTCCAAGAACGTGACACCCCCACATTTGCAGAGATAGTAAAAACTGACATTACATTGCATAAAGAAGGTGTAAATGAGGTTAAAAACACTTCTGCCAATACTTCAATGAGATTTCGACGTACTCGTAGGAAGGACTCTTCTCCTTGTAGGTTGGAGCTCCCGATAAACTCATCTACAATGAATAGTGAGTCAACAGAGCCTCCTGATGCTGCTGCTGGTGAAGAGAAAAAGAATAACAATGTTCGTCTAGACGAGCTATTAGTGAGACTTAAAGAAATTATATTTATAAGGGAATTGACGATGGAAGACAAGGTACATGGGGTGTTAAAGTGTTGCTTAGAGTGGTTAATCTTATTGAGTGTACAATTCGTATCAAAGTGGCCTTTATGTAAGATTATTGCTGACTATTTTACCTCCAATGTCTCGTAGTCAGAAATCTATTAAGTTAAATATTGCACAATGGAATTGTCAAAGTATTCGACCGAAATTAATATCCTTGGAACAATCTCTGAGTCAAATGAAAATTCACATTGCTGCCCTCAGCGAAACGTGGTTAGAACGAGATAGTCAGCTCAAAGTAAATGGTTACACGGTATTTCGTAAGGATAGGGAGGACGGTTATGGTGGGGTAGCGGTGTTGGTACACAGGTCTCTTAAATCAAGTTATGTGTCGTTCGAAAGCTGCAACCCAGGGATTGAGATAATTTGTGTTAAGATTTGCAACTGTGAGCACGTTCAGTATATAGTATCCTTATATTGTGCTCCATCAGTTCACACGAGCCAAAGTGATTGGGAACAAATTTTTTCTCGTTTTAATTTTAATAAGGTTGTTATTCTAGGCGATTTTAATGGACACCACACAAATTGGTCTCATAAATTAGATCAAAGAGGTACCCAAATTTATGACGCACTCTTAGATACTGACCTCGTAACATTGAATGATGGCAAACCTACTCGTATAAAATTAGTAAATAATACAGTACAACAATCATCGCCAGACATATCACTGGCTTCCTCAGATATAGCGCATAAATTTAATTGGGACACACTTAATGAAACGCTGGGCAGTGATCATCTAGTGATTAAAATTTCAATGCAGGTAGATAGTCTACCCACACCTACGGTACGCAGGAATTATAAAAAGGCCGACTGGTCTCAGTACCGCGACTTATTAGAAACTCTTATACAAGGTTTTATTATCACGGAAGACTCACAAAAAACATACGATTCATTTATCGATTTGATTAATTTAGCTGCAGATATTCATATCCCATATATTAAAATTAATTCTGACCCCGAGAAAAATTTCACTCCCAAACCTTACTGGAATAGTTCCTTATCAAAGTTAGTAGCCGAAAGACGGTTAGCGTTATCAATATTTCGACGTAACCCTACGCCCTTTAATTTCGACAAGTTGCAGGAGAAAATTAGAGAGTGCCAGAGGAGTCTTCGCATAGCAAAAAGTAAGAGTTTTCAAGATTTCTGCACTTCATTAGACGGGACGACATCTCATACTGTTTTATGGAAGAAAATGAGATGGTTTAAGGGATGTTATGTACCGCGATCTGGTATTAGTAAAGATAAGGCACTTGGATTATTACAAAGCTTAGCACCGGATTTCGTTTGTACTGAAGATCCGATATTCAATTCAAAAAACCCTAAGATTGAGACACAAATATCTAAACACGAACTGGACAATTGCTTGCGCACTAAAGACACTTCTCCTGGTAGTGATAACATTTCATATTCAATGCTATATAATTTGCCGGATAATGCAAAATTGATTTTAGTCAGGCTTTATAATATTTTTTAGCAACGGGTTTTGTGCCCCAGCAGTGGCGTAATATCACCATAGTACCTACCTATACCAAAGCCCGGCCGAGATCCTCAGTCTGACTCTTCTTGGCGACCTATATCTATGATTTCCTGCGTGTGTAAGGTGCTACATAATATATTGAATAAAAGATTAGAATGGTATGTTGAACATAACAACATGTTATCGGCCGATACTATAGGTTTTCGCAAAGGGCGCTCCATTTTAGATAATTTAACTACCCTTGTGTCGAGAGTCCAACTAGGATTTTCTAAAAAACAATCAACAATTGCTTTGTTGACATTGACAGTGCATACAACAATGTAAATTTAGAATGTTTATTAGATATTTTGGATAATATAGGGATAGGTTCTAAAATATGTACATACCTACGGAATTTTTTAAAAGAGAGATACCTAAATATTGAGACAGATGATAACTCTGTAATAAGACGGAAATGTTGTTTCGGTTTAGCTCAAGGCGATCCATCTTCTCCGCTTTTATTTAATATCTTAACAATGGAGATTTGCAAGTCAATAAACAATGTATTTATATCACAATACGCAGATGATTTCGTTCTATATGTCACCTGTAGTAATATAGAAGAAGGTAGAAAGCAATTACAATTAGCTTTAAATCAATTTGTTAGTTTTCTTTCTCTTGCTGGGTTAGAAATTTCAGCTCTCAAAAGTAAAATTTGTATTTTTCAAAATAAATTTGTACGGGACCCGATATCTATATCTATTAGTGGCATTTCTTTAGAAGTAGTTGATTGTATAAAATATTTAGGCATATGGTTAGACAGGAAGTTACGATGGTCTAAACAAATAAATGAACTTAAGGAAAAATCATCAAAAGTGCTTAATGTTTTCAAAATTTTAGCGGGAACCGGTTGGGGCATCCACCCAACTCATTTAAGGCGACTATACATATCGTGTATTCGTAGCAGATTAGATTACGCAAGTTTCCTTTATGGTAGTAGTTGCAAGACACACACAAGCAAGCTAGATAAAATTCAGAATCAGTGTATGCGGGTAATCGGTGGTTTTATAAAAACAACACCTATACACGTCATGGAGTGCGAACTACACCTACCGCCTTTAAATATACGAAGACATTATCTAGCAGGAAAGTATTGGTTAAAGGCGAAATCCTTTTCTAATCACAAGATCATTCCCATTTTGGACGACCTAATTCTTTTTAGTCAAAATTCTTATTGGAGGAGCAAAGAAAAGCCCCTTCTAATTTTAGCTCATAGCTACCTTAAAGATACTGCTGTACATATTAGTACACAATTAGATATGTTTAGACTTAATATCTGGGTCAGCAATGTGAATATTTCGAATATAATTAAGTTTAACGTAGATGCCGTAAGTAACGCTAAAAGAAGTTATAATTCCTTGACATTACAACAATTGTGTAACAGTTTTATTGAAAATACATATTCAAGTTATTACAAAATTTATACGGACGGTTCGAAGGAAAGAAATTGTGGCGGCCTAGCTATTTATGACCCGCAGGTGGGTAGTTCAGTGAAACTACGTATTGATTCAAATGTTTCCATAATGATGTTAGAATTGATAGCAATATCAGAAGCAATTTCTTATGTTCAATCTTTTCAACCGGGCAAATACGTCGTTTTAACGGATTCCAAGAGTGCACTACAACACATTGCTCGATGCACCTCGAATAGTCGAGGCACACCGATAGCATACAGTATCTTGGAGTCACTTTCCACTTTGGCCACAAAAAATTACACAATAGTTTTACAATGGATACCTTCACACGTAGGCCTGACAGGAAATGAAGAGGCAGACTATCTCGCTAGACACGCCTTGTCTGAGGGTATCCCTTCAGTTTGTTTGCCGTATTATACCGACTGTTTTTATATGATCTATACATATAATAAAACTGTAGAAAAGTAATTTTTGTACATTAAATAAAAACTCAAATAATATAGCCAGGGTGATAAAGGACAACCAATAGAACCCATTTCTATCATTTTTAGAATTTTTGTCTGTTTGTCTGTTTGTCTGTTTGTATGTTTATTTGTTCGGGCATCACGTAAAATGTACGAAAGCTTTGTAGATAACTTTAATACACAACGACTGACCGTAACTTGAAGTAACATTTAGTTTTTGTTTCATTGAAATCGGTTCAGTCTATCAAAAGATATTTGAATTTAAAGTGTTCCAGAAGTAAAATTACGGTCAGTTCACACCGAGACGCGCAGGTCAGTAGCGCGATCTAGCTTCGAATGGAAAAACTACTTATTTTCAAATAATAAAAATAAACATAATTATTTCAACGCACGGCAGATGGCGTTTAAAGAAAACCTGGAATAGAGGTGTTATTGAAGTAACATTTATGTACGGTATTTTGTTTTATCGTAATCAGTTCACACCCGAAATTAATTAAAGCAATTTAAAGGAATCATTACGGTCAGTTCACACCGAGACGCGCAGGTCAGTAGCGCGATCTAGCTTCGAATGGAAAAACTACTTATTCAAATAATAAATTTAAACATAATTATTTCAACGCACGGCAGATGGCGTTTAAAGAAAACCTGGAATAGAGGTGTTATTGAAGTAACATTTATGTACGGTATTTTGTTTTATCGTAATCAGTTCACACCCGAAATTAATTAAAGCAATTTAAAGGAATCGAACAGAATGGAATGGAATGCACTGGACTGGACTGGACTGGACTGGACTGGAATGGAATGGACTGGACTGGACTGGAATGGAGTGGAGTGGAGTGGAGCGGGTGGAGTGGAGTGGAGCGGGTGGAGTGGAGTGGAGCGGGTGGAGTGGAGTAGAGCGGGTGGAGTGGAGTGGAGCGGGTGCAGTGGAGTTGAGTGGGTGGAGTGGAGTGGAGCGGGTGGAGTGGAGAGGAGCGGGTCGAGTGGAGTGGAGTGGAGTGGGTGGAGTGGAGTGGAGCGAGTGGAGTGGAGCGGGTGGAGTGGAGTGGAGAGGGTGGAGTAGAGTGGAACGGGTGGAGAGGAGTGGAGCGGGTGGAGTGGAGTGGAGAGGGTGGAGTGGAGTGGAGCGGGTGGAGTGGAGTGGAGCGGGTGGAGTGGCGACGAGCGGGTGGAGTGGAGTGGAGCGGGTGGAGAGGAGTGGAGCGGGTGGAGTGGAGTGGAGCGGGAGGACTAGAGTGGAGTGGAGTGGAGTGGAGTGGAGTGGAGTGGAGTGGAGTGGAGTGGAGTGGAGTGGAGTGGAGTGGAGTGGAGTGGAGTGGACTGGTCTGGACTGGAGTGGAGTGGAGTGTAGTGGAGCGGGTGGAGTGGAGTGGAGCGGGTGGAGTGGAGTGGAGCGGGTGGAGTGGAGTGGAGCGGGCGGAGTGGAGCGGGTGGAGTGGAGCGGGTGGAGTGGAGTGGAGCGGGTGGAGTGGAGTGGAGCGGGTGGAGTGGAGTGGAGCGGGTGGAGTGGGGACGAGCGGGTGGAGTGGAGTGGAGCGGGTGGAGAGGAGTGGAGCGGGTGGAGTGGAGTGGAGCGGGTCTTTTTGTTGCTTTACGTTCACGCGCGCTGAAATAGGATTTAGAGTAGGTTCCATATTTTTTTTTCCATACCAACATTCATTTAATTCATTAAACAATATCGAATTCAAATCGATATACAAACTACTCTTATCCAATAGCAATTAAATGGTACTGCCTTTGAACAACAGAGGGCGTTTATTACAAACACGTCAAATATTCTTGAATTCGAAATATAGGGTTTATAAATGAAAAACGTGGCGAGAATTAAACGCTTCGCACTAAAAAATACTTTGTTAAATTCTAACATCCACGCGAACGAAGTCGCGGGCACAGCTAGTTAAAAATAAATGTAGAAACATGTGGAACGAATATTTTGATGAGCGTTCTCGAGCAAAAGGCATATGGTATAAAACAATCCAAAATAATTTGTCCCGTTATCCTTGGTTTATTAATTCCAATTTGTCAAGACACACTATTGTAACTGCGATGAGACTGCGCTCCGGACATATCCCACTGAATAGTTTTGCGTACCTAATGGGCAAAGTTACTTCCAAGAATTGCACTGACTGTGACTTTATTGAAGATGTTTATCATATTTTAGTGGAATGTGTCCGGAACGAAGCTGAGAGGATGTCCTTTAGGCTTGCTTACGGCATTAGCTTGCAAGACATTGGCGGTTGTAATAGTATTCTTACTGCTCCCTTATCAGAGGAAGCGAGATTCGTATACAAAATGGTTGATTGTGCTTTAAAACGTAGGAAAGAATATTAAATTGTGTATATTTGAACTAAGTATCATGTCTGTAACTATGGGGATGTCATGATCATGTGTGATCAAATCCTCTATTTTTAATAAAGATTAAAAAAAAAAAAAAAAAAATCAGCAGGTTTAAAATCTAATTTAATGAAGTAGGTAGGGGAAACTGAGAACACTTGATCCTTACGGGAGACTAGATACACTGGATTTACAGAGCTTCTGTGAATACTATTTAAATGGGGATGGCAACTCAAAGCTAATCGTAGATGGCGCTGCGATAGTTGGTCCCCACGTCAGATTACTGTCTACCTTGTACAAAAAACAAACAAGATTTATTGTTATAAAAATTGAGTATAAATACAAAACAAATATGGAAAATTATTCGTCAATGCAAGTGCATATACTAAAAGAAGAATTAAGACGCCGCGGTGCATCTACAAGAGGAAAAAAAGTGATTTAATTGAGTGGTAATAAATTTGATTTTACCGTAATAAATCCACAATTACTTTTAGTTGAGGTTTCAATTTTTGAGTTTAGGTATGTTTTACCTGTCCTCTCCTATAACAAGAATATATAATGCTGCTTCTGACTCTCTATTTTGATGAAATATCATAATGTTTCAAGTCAGTAATTTTACCCCTTTTTTTCAATTTAGATTTGAGAAATATCACAATATATTTAATTTCTTAACACCACAACTATCACAAAACTCGTTCCAGGTGATAATTCTTCCGCCAGACGAACCATTTCATGATTTATAGAGCGATGCAATACTGGTACTTAACCTCCAATAGAAAAGTATATATTATTTTGAAAAGTGTATTCGATTGTTTAGTTATGGTATAATCACAGAATTTCATTAATAAACTCAACTAACGGCCTGTCCCGGCTTCGCAAGCCTGGACATTTGTTTATTATATAGCTTTTCCTTAGTTATAATTCAATTTTTGTTCTCAAGGCAGTCACAGCAGCTACCCATTATTTCTTGATAGTGTGAATGGACGGAAATTTGTATGTTCCATCATTTTTACAGCTTATTACACAACATCTAGTCATTTTACATCAATAAATCGTTTTTTTGCAGAAAATTCCTTTGATTTGACAGTTCTTTTGGGACCAAACTGTCACTTGTCACTTTGACACTTGCCTTCCCCATTTAGAGAGGCCACATTTATAGCCTATGTACGTCCTAACTTTCTAAAATTGGTACCCGTGTCAAATTTGATAGTTGAGCAGATGGCGGATGATTTTGTGTTTCGTGTTGTAAGAAAATATTTTTCGTAAGTTTTTATTTGGATTAAACAGTTTGTTAGTAAACTTATTTTGGATAATTATCAATTTTAAACTACTTATGCCCGGTTTCTGGTGTCCTTTTGTCGAAAGTTTATCTATTCAATAGCGCTGTTGGTTCGATAAACTACAAAAATGGGTTTCTGAACACCGCAACGTAAGTTAAACTCAACATAAACTAAGATCAACTTGACCGACCAATCTGCGCCGTTTATCGGTTCCACAACTATAATACGACGTTGAATTTTTTTGTTCTGACCTTTTTTGAACAAAGGGTGGTCGGACATCTGGGATCAATACCAGTATTTATGATTTTTAGTTTAAACAAAATTGAATCATAGTGTTATGTATTTAAAGCTCGTTTCTTTCTATTTATTATTTTTTTACTGTTATTGGCAGTTATTTGTCTACGCAAAAAGATGCCTCAGAATGAATGTACAACATAATACTACCTAGTTAAATCGAAAAGACAAGTATGAATACGAGCAGCTCATCAGAGTCTGATCTGGAAGTGCTGGAGTTTATTTCTAATATATCTATACCCAGAAACTTACGAAGCAGGAGAAATCCTTTCGAAATGTATACAGATGAAGAATTTCAATCAAGATATCGGTTTGATAAGAACACTGTGATGCACCTTACTGATATAATCAGACCTGCTCTCGCTCCTGTTGTGAATTTAAAATTTACATTGTCTGTGTTAGAACAAATATTCATTGCGTTACGGTTTTATGCTACGGGTACTTTTCAAGTTATAATTGGTGATGATATTAACGTTCACAAAACTACTGTGTCAAGAGTGGTATATAAAGTAAGCAGGGAAATTGCAAAACTAGCTAGGAGTTACATACATATGCCAGAAGACCTGAGAGAAATAAAGACGCAGTTTTATAATATAGCAGGATTTCCAAACGTAATTGGTTGTATAGATGGATCGCATATACCAATTCAATCTCCTGGAGGTGAGAATGCAGAATTATTTAGAAATCGAAAAGGTTTCTTTTCTATTAACGTCCAAGTTGTTTGTGATGCTAAGTTACAAATCCGTGATATCGATGCTCGCTGGCATGGATCAACACATGACAGCACAGTTTATCATAACTCATTCCTGCGAGCACGCCTAGATAACAATGAATTAGATGGCCACCTCCTTGGAGACAGTGCGTACCCTTGTGGAAGGTACATTATGACACCATTTTTGAATCCATCTACAACTGCAGAAAAACTCTACAATGAAGCACAAATTAAGACAAGAAACACCGTTGAGAGGACATTTGGTGTATGGAAAAGAAGATTTGCATGCCTTTCTCAAAAATTAAGGTTAAATCTTGATCACACATTGGCTGTAATTGTTGCAACAGCTGTATTACATAATATAGCTTTACAGCAAAATGATACTGTAATAATTGAAGAATCAACTCGTGAAGATACCGTTACAGAATCTATTGAACAACCTCTTTCCTCAGAAGTAAACTATTTCCGTCGGTTGTTGTTGGAGCAATATTTTAGGTAGGTAAAGTTTTTCTTTTATTATTAATATAGAATACATAATGAAAACAAACAAACTGAGATATGTATATTTTTTATTTGTATTTCAAGGACACCAATAAATGGAGAGGTGATAACAGCTGAATGTTGTGTACTTTAGGGATCATTACATCATAAATTAAAATTTTTTCTTTTAAACTCTTGGTCCATTACTGCATTTTCTAGCAGTTTTTTTTTTAATTCAATATCCAGATTCATCAATATTTTTGTTTTTTCTAACTTCAATTCTTCTTGTTGCTGTTGTATTTCCAATATTTCTAACCTTTTAGTTGTTATTGCATCCTCATTCATTTGTTTTTGGTTCTTCCTTTTTATTATAGAGGCGCTAAGATTATTAATATTCTTTTTCTTTGTTTCAGTTAAATTTGTCTTCCTGAATTTTGGTGTGGTTTCCACATCTGTCATAAGCGGCGAAATTGGTCTTTTAGTGGTTTTCCTATTTGTCGGGGTTGGTAGTTCAGCAGGCATCAAAACATTGCAATTAACAATGAAGTCTTGAGACGTTCCAACTTTTGCATCTTCACTTAAAATTTGTGTTTCCGTGTCTGTAATGAAATAAATAATTTAATACAAAATACTACTGTTTACTGTATGTTAATGTACCTACTGAAACATTAAAAGTTCTATCTTTCAGGCATAATTCTAATATTTAATTTTAGGAAGTAACTGGTTTCCGGAGATTAAAAATTAAAATTACCAATGTTTTATGTTAAAAGAAAAACAGTTAAGACTTACCTTTTTTTTTTTTTTTTCCATTGTTCATCATGCAATCGGTTGTACACCTTTAGCAGATTTTTTGTATGACTATTGGCTGCTGAGGTCCATTCTTCCAGCGAAGAATCTGCCTCTCTCTTTATTACTTGGCTTTATTCAATAAGGTCCCATATGTGGTGGCGTTTGAGCCTTTTCACAGTTGTTGGTTCACTTAGGGCTAAGGCTAAGATGTTGGTGTGTGAAATTATTCGAGCTTTGTATGTTTCCAGTCGTTGCTCTACTTCCTCTTTTATGGTTTTTATTTGTAAATGCTCATGTAATTCTGACGTCTTTATAAACCAAGGAGCATTGGATATAATTCTAAGAGCTTTATTTTGGAATCGCTGGAGAATTTCCAAGTTTGAGTTCTTTGCGGAGCCCCACAGCTCAACGCCGTATGTCCAGACGGGTTTCAAAACATGGACCTAAAAAAAAAGGCGGACGGAACTTCACTAAGAAACAATTGAAGCACCCATAGTAAGTCAGTGCGCTAATATGGACAAGCCAGCACGCACACATTCACACCATAGTAAGTCAGCCGTCGGCCATTACGCTTCGAACGACACTCGCGGTTTCATACGGTGTTATTTTGTCTAATAAAAACCAAAGTATGCCGTCATGTGTTGCAAAAAGTTGTCTAAACCATAATAGTTCAATTAAAAAAGCCAGGGGATCACTTTTCATAGTTAAGCATGTCAATTTGAAGCTTATATCTCGATTTTACGTCAATAAATTTAATAAACATCTCGAAATCAATCAGTGTTGCAACTATTTCAAGGTTCATATTATTTTAAAATTGGGAGATTTATATTTTATGTTACTTTTTATCGTTATTGTATTCTTCTATATTTTTACAGATTTCCCCACGGCAAATGATGCATGGAAAAACAATTGTATAAAAATAATAAGGGAGTGTAGACATGGAATAGGAATGTAGACGTGTAGGAATGGAACATAAAATAGCTTTAATTAAATATTTATAGCCGAAAAATACTTAAACATTCGTTTTCACCACTTCAGTAAATTAGAAGGGATTTCTAGATGTGTCGATAGCAAAAGACAAGTCTACAAAAATTTGAATCACCAAAAGGGATTGTAAAACTTTATTAACATTAAACGAGTTGTAAATATTTTAATATCCAATGTGCTTAAATGATTTTACCTTTATTTTAAAAATAGGTATCCGTCACAAAAAATTGTAATTAAACTTAAGTTCAAGGGAGATCTTAATTAAATATTGTTTAAAAATGGGTAATTTTTTCCTTTATCTGGCATCCCTATACACACTCACACATATTTACGCCGCCGCCATTGTGGTGCTTCAATCGTTTCTTAGTGAAGTTCCGTCCGCCTTTTTTTTTAGGTCCATGTTTCAAAACTGCTTTGTAGATGAGTACTTTATTCTCTAGTGAGACGTGTGATGTTCTGCCTAAGAGCCAGGTCAGTTTTCGGAGTAAGATGTTAAGTTCATCACGTTTTTTCTCTATGTGGTATCTCCACGTTTGTTTTCTATCGAGATGAACGCCGAGATACTTAGCTACTGTACTGTGTGGGAGTATGCCATCTCCGAGTTTAACAGGTGGGCAGTCGTCTTTTCGGAGGGTAAATGTCACATGCGTAGATTTGTTCACGCTAGCTTCAATCTTCCAGTCCTCCATCCATTTATAGGTTTTGTCTAGGTGTGTTTGCAGAATTTGTGATGCAATGTTAGGGTTTTTGTGACTGCACAAAGCAGCCGTATCATCAGCGAAGGTGGCAGAGAGAACTTCTTCCGACGTTGGTATTAAGACTTACCTGACAAATAATATGGTGCTGATGAGTCATAATCATTAGTTAGAGGTTTGAATTGAGGAGTCAGTAGAGCCACAATTTTCTCATCAACTTCGGTTGTTTTAGGACAAAATGTTCCTCCTCCTGTCTTGTACATCTCAGTCTGAAATTGAAATTGTAAATAAATACAACATACACATACATTACGGCAAAATATGCCGAAATAATAATATTGGAATTTATGTGGAATATGCCTTCAAGTACAGCAAGTAAATTATAATTTTAGTCAATCAAACATCCTACTAATATTATAAAGGCGAAAGTTTGTAAGTATGGATGTATGGATGTTTGTTACTCTTTCACGCAAAAACCACTGAACGGATTTGGCTAAAATTTGGTATACAGATAGTTTATAACCTGGATTAACACATAGGATAGTTTTTATCCCGATTTTATGTTCCCGTGGGATAATTTTCGAGTTGCAGCGGGTGAAACCGCTGGCAACAGCTAGTTATATTATAATCATAGATTCAAGATAATTAACAGACGTGTTACGTACCTTGTCATCGCTCAGATTTTTTCGTGCTTTTTTCTTTAAATTATCATATAGGGCGTGTAACTGCTTTTCAGTCCTGGTGCCAGTTTCCGAGACGGCATTATATTTATTTGTCAGCGCCAGCCAAGCTTGTTTCTTGGCTTCTACAGAAGTCCCATCCGTCTTCTTATTGTCAATAATGCAGACAAATTCCTTTGCTACTTCGATAAGAAGCATCTTCTCTCTTTCTGTAAAATTTTTACTGCGTTTTCCAGGCTCCATTTAGTAATAACGAGGATATAATCGATAAGTATTAATAAGTAACAGTAAACTTCAAATCGGACGAAAAGCACACGACACGAATATACCACGGCGAAAACAATGAATACACCGGTACTGTTTATTTACGAACTATAGAGTTTGACGTTTTTCTTTCATAGACAAACGTTTCGTTCATAGACTATGTTATAGAAATTATCTTAATTTATTACTTAAAAAAATCCTAACTACTCTATATTACCCTTGAAAAAATTAAATTATGAATAAAACTTGTTATAATGATGATTTGAAACAATAAAATCAATGTTAACTCTATTTCTTAAACAGACCCATCTAGCGGCACAATATGGAACTGGCTATCGGTTTCATAGTTATTTTATCGGTCCGTGCGTCATCAGAAACTCGGCGACAGTTAACCTCAGTTTAACTTACCCATAACTTTGTTGAATCAATACTTATTGACAGGATAACTGGTGACACCAGAAACCGGGCATTAGTCGTTGTCTATGTGTTTAAGCGTCTGTTTCATAGAAAAGTGTTAATAATGGTCGATTTTTTTTACAATGTTTTTTTAAAACCTCGACATAGCTAGGGTACACATGATACATTTCCTTATGGGAGATCTAATATATGTTATTATGATGAATTATGATAAAAGGAAAATGCTACGTTTAAAAATATACACATTTCAAACTTTCGCCAGTCACAAATTTCACAGATTTTGTGACAATAGGAACATTACGTAATGTTTGCTGAAAACATACGTATATGTGTTTTATTATAACAGTGGAAATGTTTTTATTGTTTCTAGTTTACCTACTTAGCAAATAAATCAATGATAGACAATTTTCACATATTATTTTCATTTCCTTCCGTAGTTTTCCCCCCAGGATCAAGTGTTCCAGAGGGTGGGGAACAAGTCAGACATATATAGGGGACACAGTCATGATATAATTCCCATTACGAAGTTTTCGTGGGCTGGTTATTAAATTTATATGCCGATGTCATTAGCTATTATTCTCAGTATAGCCAATTAAATTCCACGTATTTAAATATCAAGATATTTAAAATCGGATTAATATTTGCGAAATAATGGCAAAAAAACAAAAGGGGGGATCAAGTGTCCCCAGTTTCCCCTAGTTGTGATTTGCCTACATCAAAATCGGACTTCGAAACTCATTTCAGTATTTTTTTCGGATTTGTCTATTCTTTTCGGATTTGTCCATCTGAGCCAAATCTGAGCATACTTAGAAAATTCACCCCGTATGACGATGTAGCCATACCCATACAAACACAAAGTTAACGGTACTTAATATGTTTTAATTTACAGACAAAAACTTCGACAACCTGAGTGAAAACGTCCAGCTGATACCATGCAGGAAACTGCCCTGCCGTCTTAAGAAAGGCACCAGTCCGGCCATCAGGATTGCCTTCACACCAGGTGGGTTCATTCATATCTTTAGCACTAATTCTCTAAAAACAAATTTTGACATTTATTATATCGAATCGCCAGTTCTGTTCTTTTACCCGACTGCGCCAGAAGGAGGGTTATGTTTTTTTCAATATAATACTCAAACCCCCTTATTAATAAACGTGGACTAAAGTTACAACCAGGATAATCCTCGGATTAGTGATGAGATTATTATACAGAATATAGCATAGCTTATTGGTGAAAGATAACAAATTATTGTAACAAAGATAGTACGTTAAATTACGATGATTTTTTGAGGAAAGAAAAATTTTAAGATTGCAAGTGGGATTCGAACCCGCGTCTTCTGGATAGGTACTCCAGACGCCTTAACCAACTAGGCTATTGCAACCCACACCTGCAAGCTGAAATTCTCTATTCCTCGTTTACGCTTTTCGGTAGCGTAGCGCCATCTCTTGGATTAGTGTTTAACTAACTTCCACCCAACACGTTGACATTACAGCCAAATCAATGTTGTTTATTGAGATAGCAACTACCATACTTATTAATTATTTTAAACGCATTAACGCATACGACGCGCATCGTAAAGATGATTTTTTGAGGAAAGAAAAATTTTAAGATTGCAAGTGGGATTCGAACCCGCGTCTTCTGGATAGGTACTCCAGACGCCTTAACCAACTAGGCTATTGCAACCCACACCTGCAAGCTGAAATTCTCTATTCCTCGTTTACGCTTTTCGGTAGCGTAGCGCCATCTCTTGGATTAGTGTTTAACTAACTTCCACCCAACACGTTGACATTACAGCCAAATCAATGTTGTTTATTGAGATAGCAACTACCATACTTATTAATTATTTTAAACGCATTAACGCATGCGACGCGCATCGTAAAGATGATTTTTTGAGGAAAGAAAAATAGAACCGAAAAGCGTAAACGAGGAATAGAGAATTTCAGCTTGCAGGTGTGGGTTGCAATAGCCTAGTTGGTTAAGGCGTCTGGAGTACCTATCCAGAAGACGCGGGTTCGAATCCCACTTGCAATCTTAAAATTTTTCTTTCCTCAAAAAATCATCTTTACGATGCGCGTCGCATGCGTTAATGCGTTTAAAATAATTAATAAGTATGGTAGTTGCTATCTCAATAAACAACATTGATTTGGCTGTAATGTCAACGTGTTGGGTGGAAGTTAGTTAAACACTAATCCAAGAGATGGCGCTACGCTACCGAAAAGCGTAAACGAGGAATAGAGAATTTCAGCTTGCAGGTGTGGGTTGCAATAGCCTAGTTGGTTAAGGCGTCTGGAGTACCTATCCAGAAGACGCGGGTTCGAATCCCACTTGCAATCTTAAAATTTTTCTTTCCTCAAAAAATCATCTTTACGATGCGCGTCGCATGCGTTAATGCGTTTAAAATAATTAATAAGTATGGTAGTTGCTATCTCAATAAACAACATTGATTTGGCTGTAATGTCAACGTGTTGGGTGGAAGTTAGTTAAACACTAATCCAAGAGATGGCGCTACGCTACCGAAAAGCGTAAACGAGGAATAGAGAATTTCAGCTTGCAGGTGTGGGTTGCAATAGCCTAGTTGGTTAAGGCGTCTGGAGTACCTATCCAGAAGACGCGGGTTCGAATCCCACTTGCAATCTTAAAATTTTTCTTTCCTCAAAAAATCATCTTTACGATGCGCGTCGCATGCGTTAATGCGTTTAAAATAATTAATAAGTATGGTAGTTGCTATCTCAATAAACAACATTGATTTGGCTTTAATGTCAACGTGTTGGGTGGAAGTTAGTTAAACACTAATCCAAGAGATGGCGCTACGCTACCGAAAAGCGTAAACGAGGAATAGAGAATTTCAGCTTGCAGGTGTGGGTTGCAATAGCCTAGTTGGTTAAGGCGTCTGGAGTACCTATCCAGAAGACGCGGGTTCGAATCCCACTTGCAATCTTAAAATTTTTCTTTCCTCAAAAAATCATCTTTACGATGCGCGTCGCATGCGTTAATGCGTTTAAAATAATTAATACGTTAAATTACATTCGCCACAGAATTGCATTCACCAAGATGTGTTAAATTTTGATGCAAACGTTGCAGTCCATTAATTTACGTCCGACGCGGTGGCTTTTCAAAGTCGACTCTCTAGCGTTTGGTAGACTCCGTAGACTAGACATTTTCTTGTGGGGATTTTTGAAGCCGGAGGTCTATGCCAATAATCCGCACCCTAACCCTACATAATCACCAGCTACGATACCCTGAAAGTCAACATAACGCAGCCGCCATCGCTCTGATTCCGCCGGATATATGCAGTAGAGTGCCTAATGGAAAATTGTACCTTTCGAATCCGTGACACCGTTCGAAGCCGCGGTGGACATTATATCTGGGGGCACAGCAGTGCCCCGCCAAGACGAGCCAAGCGAAGCGCAGGGCACTGCTAAATCCTACCTTTTCTCGTTTTTTTATAACCCTCGTAGTCGGTCATAATTAATGGCATAGAAATGAACCTTTCAATTTTTTTTTTTAAGATTTCACATTAAATTTCAAAATCGACCCGTCCTTGTTGAAATACACTTTACATCGGTACACAGAGATGTGATAAAGGGCTGTGAAGCAAGTCGACATTTACTTTCCAAAAGTTGTTTAGCGTATTGTGAGCCATATATTATACCTAATACTTGCTAAGAGTTGTAAAATACTGGATCAACCTGTTTTTGATAAGTATTTTTCTGTGGGATCAACTCTACAGTACTAAACCCAGACCTACTTAATTGTGTAGGTAACAAAAAATGCATCGAAAATAAGTTTTTACACTCGACTTCTTTAACAGTTCAGATTTTACATAAAAAGGGGGTACAAAGTTCGCGTTTAATTTAATAAATAGGTGCATATAAGAATAACTAGATACGACTACGTGATTAATAGAGCAAAAAAAGGCCTTGACACCTTGGTTGTTACTTACGTAGACCAAAGAAGATATAATTGAGCGTAATTACTTTGCGCTTAACATAATGAATACAAAGACTAGGTACCTACTGACTACAATTATGAAACATCATAAGATTGTTAAAGCTTATGACAAGAGGAAAATGTGCATTTAAAACTCTGCGGTTGTAAATAAAAGTAGGTAATTGAGGTCGCGACTACAAGTTCTATAAGTACCTATGATCACCAGGTGGTTCTCACCTATAATTTTATGAAGATCTGTGCAGGCTTATGATGATCCAGCTCATGTCACTATGTGTCGTCGATGTTGTATTAAACATTTCATCGATCTTTACGTTCGCACAATACTATAGAATACCTACCTAAAAGGTCCATTTTTTTGGAATGACTATCCATATTAATAGCTTGTTTACTGTTCCAGATCACGATATTGAGGACGTCACGAACCACGTAACAGCGAACGTGTTCGGCGTGGACTTACCATTCGTGGGGGTGGACGGCCAGTCCATCTGCGCAAAGATCACCACGGAGGACGGCGAGAAAGCCTCATGTCCACTCAAAGCAGGCACTAAATATATCTACAACGATACTTTCCCCGTGCTCAGCGTCTACCCTTCCATAAATGTCAAAGTACATTGGGGGTTGCAGGAAAACAAAGAAGACATTATCTGTTTTGAAGTACCTGCAAGAATTGCATAAATGAACAAACTTCAATACCACTCTACCAGAATACAAATTTTGATGCAGTGCTCACGTTTTGAATTTTAGACATCGCTCATATGGAAGAGGAATATTTTTTGTCGAATTGAACCATGTTATGTTGACCATTTGAGATCGGTTCAAAAAACTGGTTATAAACGCCCAAAATGGTCGGTTCAACATTGCGCATTATTATTCAATCCGTTGTGATTAGAATAGCATATGCTAACGGCCGGCAACGCCCGGCCCGCAGGCCCAGAAACTTCAAACAAAAGTGGCCTTTACCTACCAAAAGGTTGCCGACTGCTGGCATAGACACATATTTATACTAAATACTATAAACAGTTAAGCATGTCGTACTTACACGGATCTTTCAGCACAGCGTTAAAAGACCTAGTGCCTTATCATATTTATCAATGCAATTTTAGGAAACGTTGTTAAACAAAATAATGTTGACCAACAATGCTGACATTCCGCAAGAAGTGGACGATTCGCGGTTAATTTACCTCTGCCAGCCACCAGCAACGAACGACACGAGAATACTTAGGCCCGAATCACAGAGCGCACATCAATACTCAAGTTTTACTGAAAACTAGTTTCAACCAATCAAATGTCTTGAATCTAGTTTAAGTAATGATTGAGTATTGAGTGACGTTCTGTAATACGGACCCTAATATCAATATTATTTTGATAGTAATGACGTAAATGACGGTAATGGAATTGTTTAGTGCCACAAAGGCAACTGTTTCGAACTACAACCGCCTATTTAAAAACTTCTTTAATATAAAAGAGTTTTCCGCAACCGATGCAGATGTCTATCAGAGGCCTTACCACGAGCTCTTAACGCGATCCAGTTTGAGCTGTGGGAAAGAAACAGCCATACAAGTCGTCCAACGCCATCTCTTTCCCACAGCCTAAAGACTCACGCTTTAAGAGTTTATGGTAGGCCATCTGAGGCAGATAGTCAGCGGCTCTATAGCACTGTAGCTGTAAGTTAATGTAAGGAGAACACGAAGGAGTTTATTTTTATTGCCATTACAAGTAAAGAATTAAAAATAATATTTTACAAAATAATGTGTTTAATTTCAAATAGTTACTATTTACTGTCATCCATAAATAAACCTCAAAACTAGCGACTAATTTTTTTTAGCTCATAATCAAGGAGCTTAATTATTTTTCTTTTTCTTTGGGGCAGTGATGGCCGCGGGTACCTCGAAGCATATGACGTTTTTCCTACCATCTTTAAGGGCCCAGTGAACTTTTGTGGTGAGGATGGGGTAGAGGGACAGTATGGGGAACACATTGACGTATTCGTAGTCTTGTCCAGCGGCCAGCGGGCACGACACGTACTCGTCCGAGTCCGCACGCTTCACGTGTCCGCACGCGTCCGTGCCGTCCACGCCGATGAACGGAAATGGTAACCCACCGATGTTCGCTGACACTTCATTCGTCAAAGTTTTGACTTCTTTCTCTGAAATAACCATGAACAGTTAAATCCTATAATCCTAGTGACGAAACCAGCGCACAATCACACACTACTGAAGAAAAGCCATTAACAGAACTTTATTTATTATATAACCATCACCTCGGTTTATATTAAATACAGATTACTATATTATCACTTAAGCTGACATAGAAAACGAAGAAGTGCATGCGACCACTCATTGTTGTGCCTAGTGTTTTCTTCTTGTTTGTCTTTTGATGGATTAAGTGATAGGTTTTTTTTTTAATTTTTTTAACATGGTAAAATCATCAAATGATTCCTCCCACCCCGGGCAGGGTGGGAGGGACTGTCAGACTCGTACTGACTAAAATCCACTGTGTCCTTCAATAGCCCTTTATGTTCCGGGGTCACGGTGATGGAATAAGTCACGCGACCCCGGCAGGCTTTGGCCCTCTGAGATTAGCCCCGTCATTATGCTGACGCTCTTTGAGGCGCGCGTGGGACACAACGCGCCGTCGACCCGGGCATGGTCCATGGTCGGGCAACGAGTTGCCCTTTACTCGCTGCCCGCATGCCCAACAAGATGGCGCTATACGACTTGTTTAACTCTGTCTCTTTCACACAGTGGAACTACTCTTGCTCTAAGACGTCATGGGCCCAGCGCACACCGCTCTCGAGGAGCGGCAGAGCGCATTTTAAGATAACAATTTAATATAGACCTTATCTTGCTTGATATACGGTCGCGCGCATTCTCTTGTGGTAGGATGAGGGCGCTCCGAGCACCGGGACCGAATTTTTTATGTTGACCGTATGTAAATTTGTAAAAGTAGTTAAGGTTTTAAATATTAAATTGTTTTCTTAAAGTGCGCTCCGCTGCGCGTCCAGCGGTGTGCGGTGGGCCATGGTAGGCCCCTGTTCTTTTCTCTGCAGCATACTTTACATCTTTAGATACAAAAGCTTGCACTGGCAGGCAGCGCATACTAACCCGTAGTGAATCTAAATGTGACAGTGACATTGCTCTCCTTCGGCAAGTTGCAGCGAGATTTTCCACACGGGTTCACTTGAACCCGCTCCTGTAGACCCTCGAACGATTCACCTGAAATCAAAGCGGAAGTCTTCATCAGTTTGGGTGGTATGTACGTCCTTAAATTTAAATGTATTCTATGAGTAAAATGGGCCAATATCTATGTGTATACCTACTATTCTATATTCTACAATTATCTACACTAATATTAAGAAAAGGTAGGTAGTGCCCTTGCGCTTCGCTTGGCTCGTCTTGGCGGGGGCACTGCCGAGCCCCCAGATGAAGCTAAAGAGTTTGCTTGTTCCTTTTAGTTTCAACGCGATATTCCTGGAACTAACTTTTTCGAATTGTTGTTCATTGGGGAAAGCTATAATATAGCTTTCCCCAATCTGCTCCTATAGATCGTAGCGTTATGATAATTATATTATATCATCACGCTACGATCAATTAGGAGCCGAGCAGCGAGTGCAGAACCGCGTGCAACAGTTTGTTTATCCAGTAAGTACGGTCTTCTTTTCGTGTGAAGGGTGCTAGCCCATAGTCCCATAGATCCCATAGAGATATAGGCAATAAAGTTTACCTCTGTGCCTTTTATTTTTTTACTGAGATTATTAAATAGTCTCATTTGTAAAAATGGCGCGGTGGGATCGTCGGCGGGCACAGAAATGAAGCTCACTGGTTTGGTGTACAATAAAAGTATAATAACGGTACGACACAAACTATACAGCACATGAACATTATTCTAAGTAGGTAGGTACATAGAATCTAGGGCTCGCGTACATAGGTTCGTTCCGCGAGTGAGCGTGCGCACTCAGTGGTTGCGTTGGGCCGACTGCGCCATTTTTACAAATGGCGCCCTCTTCCTAATAAATATTATACACTATGTGGGGAACCATGTCATCTACCTTTTTTTTACCGATAGCCTCAAGTTAGACCCCTATCTGGACTGATGGTAAGCGAAGATGTGGTCGACGGTGAAGCACGTTTGGCTAGAAGTAACCTTTTCGCTATTTGACCGCAAGACCACAAAGTTGTAACTGTCAGTACCCTTAGCACGAGTTTTCACTCTTTACATCGTCTTTCCAGTATTAACAGCGTTTCTTGTATGGAAAAATGGAACAGCGCCTCTGGTGTGCGAAGAAGGAACTAATTTTTTCCTTGAAAATTGTCAATTTGTAATTTTCAAAGTTCCAGTTTACTTTACGTCTCAAATACTGAAAACTCGTGCTAAGGGTACTGGAAATACAGACACCGTCAAGAAATTCCACTCCTTAATTGTGCGCAAAATAAAAGTATTGGAAAAACGCTTTGTATGTAACGAAACGTAACGAAACTGGAAATATATGTTCAGGTATCTATTTTCGCGAAAAATTTAAGCATTTAAGCATCGCGCTGCGTCGCTTCATCTAAGAAATGTGTATCTTTTTATGTAGTAAATAAAGTGACATTTTGAGTCGCACTATCTAGACACGCAGGAGCGTGGCCAGCCAAAGCAAGGCGCGCTCACAATGTGTGATATTACACGAACCATTTGGAGGCACTTTTTAGCCCCTCATAACTCAAGAACTATTTAACCTAGACTTGTCTTTGGCACATATATTGAGACTGGCGAGATAGATATGTGTTCCAAATTTTATAAACATATCTCAAACGGTTATTTAGTTATTAACGACCAAAAATCGACATTTTTATGACTGACCTATAGATCAAAACTATATCCCAGTTCCAGATAACCTAGAAAGTTCAAATTTGGCATGCAGATAGGTAATTACGTGTATACAAAGGAAAAAATCAGAAACTGGTAATTTTTTATCATTTTACTATAATTTTCACTTAACTTATAATTAGTGCCTGTAAATCTCTACATGTGGATTTTAAGATCTTTACGTGAATATTTATCGAGTTGAATACCACCCTTAATTTTTTTAATGCAAATATTCCCGTTTTTGTACCTAAAAATAAGAATTATAGATTTTCGTATTTATTACGCGTAACTAACCGTATTCAACAACCAGTAGCGCCATCTATTATCATATTCAGGAACTCCTGCACCATGCACGAAATCAATGAAGGATTGATTTATTCAACAGAACACTAGATGGCGTTGCTCAATTAGTGCCGAAACTTTATTTGTGAAATGTAGATTTTTATGATCTTTACGTGAATAAAAACGAGATAAATACCACCCTAATTTTTTAATTCGAATATTCTCAATGTTGTACTTGTAATTACGAATATAGTTGATTTTCGTATTTATTACGCGTAACTAACCGTATTCTACAAACACTAGCGCCACCTTTTATCATTTTCAGACACTCACTGCACCATGCACTAAATCAATGACGGATTGATTTATTCAAGAAACACTAGATGGCATTGCTTCATTAGTGCCTAAACTCTATTTGTGAAATGTGGATTTTATGATCTTTACGTGAATACATAACATGTTAAACACCACCCTAATTTTTTAAAATCCATGTACTCGTATTCGCTTCTTTGTACTTATTATTAAGAATAGTCTGTTGATCTTCGTATTTATTACACGTAACCCACTAGATGGCGTTGTGCAATTACGTCACGATCCTGAATCGCGGTGTTAAGATGGGCAGGCGATTAGTATAAGGTTTAGTGAACATGGAATATTTAAATAATGTTATTAATGCGACTTGTTGGTATTAAATCCTTGTCCGAAAAAACCGAACTTCCCTTCTTGCCGGGAACGAACGGTGTCCCGTGTCTAGCATCCCCTACAGTTATTAACTGGCATTTATTATTATTTATTGTTTCAATATTTAGCGATCAATAGTGTAAGATCATTATTTATGTACAATCGACAAAGTTGAATCATGACCCATTTTGACAAAAAATCGTTTAAATCCGTCAAATTGACAAAGATCAAAGTCGTTGCCATGGATATGTATGTTTACGCCAATGTGGACCTAATTGTATTTGAATGTCTGTCAGAAAATAAGCTTATGGTGGGTCATAATTCAACTTCGTCGATTGTACAAAAAGTAATGATATCCCATCAAAAACATAAATGTGAAATGATGAGAGCCAAAGCCAAGCACATTAGTTTAATATTATGCCGTGGTTGTTGACTACAACGAAAAAAGAAGTGAAATCTAAATGGGTGCCAAGTTCACTGGTCAGTTCTGAAATTTATTTAAAACAACATAAACTATATTTCTTTTTATAACTAAGGATCATACATTGTAGCCTAATTTCTTGCTTGGCTAGTTCTCATATTTGTTCGATGGTTAGTACTACCAGCAAGCCAAATTTTCGGAATAATAAAATAAAACTGAGAAGTTACAGGTTTAGAAATTGTGAAGGTTATAATATAATTCGTATTTTATGAGAAATAGCCAAGTCAGAAATTAGGCTACAATGTATATTTTTTATATCCTTAGTTATAAAAAGAAATATAGTTTACTAGCTTCCGCCCGCGGCTTCGCCCGCGTCGTGTTTTGATAAAAAGTAGCTTATGTTGTTTTTTAGATTTCAGACTATCCATATCCAATTTTGTAACAAACGGCTCAGCAAATTAGCCGTGAAACAAACATTTACACAGTTATAGTAAATTAATTTGAATATTAGGGATTATATTAATGGAACGGTATAGATTTGGGTATAGCATTTGGTTAAAAGAGAGTAGGTATGTTTAAAAAAAATATAAAATATCTGTTTACAGTAGGTTTATGGTACCTATGTATTCCATTAAGTGGCAGAAAGTACCCAGGAAAATTTATTGGTCCCTTATGTCCAAGAGACACTTCCAGGGGCCAGCATCACGTTGTGTACAAAAATATTTTAAAATGACCTAATTTAAAACATTTTTGTACACAACGTTTGCTGTTTTGTTATTATTTGTTAAAATGTGGAGATTGTTTGGACTCGACACTCGCGAGCAGGCCACGTACAGTTGGCCATGCGAAAAACAGTTTTTCTCTAAATGGACACCTGCTACTTTAAGTGTTTGCCCTTGCGCTTTGATAATGGTCATTGCGAAGGCTGATTTGAGGGGAAACTGGATTCTTTTAAACTGAAAAGGTAAATCTGTAGGGATCATGGGTAGGTATACGGGGAATTAAAACTTCTTCATCTTTAGCTATTCCTGTCATTATAACTGCTCTAATAATATTGCGTCCTAGCTGCGTAATTTGCAATCGGGTCCCGTTGCATAGTCTCGGCGCTTCGAGATTTCTCATTAACAAAACTGGAACCCCAACTTTCAGTCTCAGCTAATGAGACGGCACTCCTGACAGCTCTAAAGAGTTTAGAAACTCTGTAGGATAACATGTCACCTGTTCACTGTCCATGACAATATCTACTGACAAATATTCGACAACATCGCCTTGCACATGTGACATCATTCGTTCATTGATCTGTCCCACGATTTCATTGGTCGGTGCCAATATTGCCATGATGTTCCTAGGTTCAGTGGTTAAAATTTTGTATACAAAAAGTTTGGCTTCGTAGTTCCCGTTCCGAATCCGTTCCGTTCCGTTCGAATTTCGGGAATTCCGTTTGTAGAATTTCACCCCCACGGTGGTAAAAATTTCAAAATGCTAGAACAAACGATTTTAAATTTCAAAAACGCTAGAACAAATTGTTATTTATTTCTTATCAAGTTCCTAAATATAAAGTTTCATGGTTTTATCCCCAGAAATGACAAAATCCCATACAAACTTTCAACCCTTATTTCACCCCCTCACTGGTCGAAATTTCAAAAACGCTAGGACAAATGTTTAAATATATCTTATCAAGTGCTTAAATATAAAGTTTCATGGTTTTATCGTTTAAAATTAAGAAATCCCATACAAACTTTCAACCCTTATTTCACCCCCTCACAGGTCGAAATTTCAAAAACGCTAGAACAAATTGTTATTTATTTCTTATCATGTTCCTAAATATAAAGTTTCATGGTTTTATCCCCAGAAATGACAAAATCCCATACAAACTTTCAACCCTTATTTCACCCCCTCACAGGTCGAAATTTCAAAAACGCTAGAACAAATGTTTAAATATATCTTATCAAGTGCTTAAATATAAAGTTTCATGGTTTTATCTTTTAAAATTAAGAAATCCTATACAAACTTTCAACCCCTATTTCAACCTCTTCATCCCCTTTTTCGCAATAAAAGGTAGCCTATGTTCTTTCTCAGGGTCTAAAGATTGTCTGTGCCAAATTTCATCAAAATCGGTTGAGAGGTTTAAGCTGGAAAGCGTAACAGACAGACAGACAGACAGACAGAGTTACTTTCGCATTTATAATATTAGTTTGGATTGGATGTTGTTTTAAATAAATTTCAGAACTGACCATTGAACTTGGCACCCATTTAGATTTACACTTCTTTTTTCGTTGTAGTCAACAACCAAGGCATAATATTAAACTATTGTGCTTGGGTTTGGCTCTCATTTCACATTTATGTTTTCAATGGGTTGAAATGTACTCGCAGCGTCGCGTGTCGGTGTGAATTGACCCTTAGAATTACACAATGTATTGTTTGAGAGTTACATTGAGCGGTCGCGTAAATCGTGATTTTTCACACCAAGAATTTCCTCACCGTAATCTTTGCACAATGTTATTTAGCTTAATATACAGACGCCAGCAAATAGTACTTTAGCACAGAGAAGGTTAATTTTCAATTGGGTTTTTAACGATTGTAGTGGGTCGATATACTGGCGTCTGTATCTGTATAGAATGTCTCGGAGACAGCCTAGTGAAGGGTTGGTTTACATCTCTAATTTAGATAAGCTGAACAATAATATAATTATTTGTTTGATTACGCTAAACTACTATACTACCGAGTGCGATAGGAAATTATTATTTAGTACGGTATTTTTTAAAGTTTTTAGTTACAGACGCATGCGTCAACTCAATCCTAATCTGTCAAACTTTTATAATTTTTTAACACTAGCACAGTGATTGGGAAACATTGACAGATTTAGGGTAGGCTGATGTGCTAACATCTATACTAGGTACATTAAACCCTGTACTAGTATACCCATACCCATTAACAGGCTGTTACTAAGATCAATCTTTATGATCGATAGTTGCTGGTAATGGCCAGCAACCATCGAAACTCACTATAAAAATGACACCTTAAAATACCCACTTCTTTAACACAACAAGCAAAAAAAGTAAATGACCTAATCAACAACAAGAAAATGTTGTAATTTCCTACGGCTAACAATTAAAAATAATGACAATGGCTTTTTAAAGGAAATAATAAAATCTAGGTATAGTTACTCAGACATACCTGGACACTGCTCCAATGGTACTTTGCCATTGCATAGTGATGGCAACACGATTGCTAGTATTGCAGGAACGAACCACACTTTAAAAAACATACTTAGAAGTTTCACACAAAAAGGTTACTTGACTTGGAACGTTGATAATAAAATGGCCGAGCTTAAACGAGTTTGTTTGCAAGTTATATCATGGGCAAGGACGTGCGGCAGCTCTGAGTGAGACGTAGCGACCATCTGTTTATATACCTCGAAACTGCACACTAATTCGAGTTATTTACTGACGACAAAGAGATTTAAACTGACGATGTTTTATTATCATCACAAAGTATGCGACAAAAAGGAATATTTTTACAACATTTTTTTTTTCAATTTTAATAAATCTTTGTTAAGGTTTTTTCAATGATATATTATGCTGTTATAAATACGCGCCTCAAGGTAAATGTGCAGAAGCTATGTCTAATTCAGGTTTTTTTTTTTATATCAGCAATAATTTTTATTTTGAAAAAAATATTTTATCTAGAAGGTATTATATTTTTATAGACATTTACTTACCTTAGAGCCAGTCCACACGGCGCGTTGCGTCGTCGCAACGCAAATATTTTGACGCATAGCCGGCCACACAGGCGCTGCGTCGTCGCAGCGTTACTACGACGCAGTCTTAACGTTCGGTCGACGCAGCGGTGACGCACAGTTGCGGCAAGCCCTTTCCTGAATCAATGTAATGAAGTAATCCATATCAATTTCTTCAATGGTACTCATTTTACCCTGCAAATAAGACTGAATACAAAAGTACGTAGGTAAAAAATGAAATGAGCTTGCGTGTATCCTCCCTATCAACGCACAAGCAACTGAGCGCTGCCTCTCCGTCGCCGCAATGAGTACACCCCCTCCCGCTTCGTCTCGGGGGCTGCTGTCCGTCATGTGTGCGTTGCGACGACGCAGCGCGCCGTGTGAACACCTTGGTTATTTGTATGTAAAACAACGCAACGGCAGCGCTGCGTCGACGCAACGCTGACGCAACGCGCCGTGTGGACTCTCGCTTATTGTTTTTGATTACATTGTAGGTTTGATTATTTTATTTCTATTAATAAGCAGGAGTTGTCCACTGATCACTCTTGCTTTTTCTTGATCACAAATGGTATTTCCACAACCTGTTGAATTGGCAGCCCAAGAATTAATATTATGCATAGTTAATTTTTATTAATAGATTAACTTCGAACAGCTATTTCTTGTTTCACAGGGTTGACGTATCGTGAAGAATAATTATAAGTATCTATATTTATTGATCGTAAATGCATTTTGGGATGCTGAACATTGATCTTTTGTCTGAATTTTTTTTTAGGATTTCCATGTTGCTATTATTTACCCCAGATATCTATTGCGTATGTCCAAACTAGCTTTAACTGCTCTAGATATTATAATGTTTCTAACAGGTCAGTCTTCTATTCAGTTGCATACATATCTGCGTATAATGTCGTATGGGATTTGGTCTCTGTTAGTGGCCAATCACCTTTTTCTTAGAGTGAAAGTGACGTGAAATGACGTAATCTCCATATCTTCTGCCATTTTTCTATTTTAAGTAATATGTTTTTGGAGGTTTGCTGATGGAATTGCTGAGTTGGCATTTATATTACCAGCAGAATCATCAGTGCATGTGGCAATAAAGGTTTTGTCATTGAAGTGGAGTCAGGACGTCGATAGTGAAGATGAGATACAGTACGAGTCCTAACATGCTCCCTTGAAGTAACCCTCACCTGATTTCGAACAGATCAGGCGTAGTATTACATATTTTCAACTAGTTAGCTTTTCATGAAGTATAAGAAATGAGGTAGGTGTTAATTAACGGGGAAATTTTGATCAGGAGACCGAGCTCTATCTAAAGCCTGACTTATATCTGGGAACAAGGCAAAGCAGTTGTACTTATTTACTAGCGTGCGGCTGCGGCCGATGATATCTATCAAACGGTTCCATGCTTATTATTTACATCCAAATTGATGCCAAGAAGAATAGGTACTCTTTAGAATACTCTTTAGCACGTACACCATGCAAATTACAGATGTATCTACTTCACAATATCTTTTAAATAGGCTGACACAGTAATGGGCTGTCTTATCGCTAAAAGCGATCTTTTCAAGACAACCTTTGGATGGTATTCAGATTATATTGCATTCAATTGAGGATGGCTTATAAGAAACTATTTTGCAACCAGATGAACTAACTGTTAGGTTGTATGAACTCGCTGCTGGTCGAAAGCTTGGCAAAAAGGATGGGTTCAACAACAACGATGGCCGACCCAAGAAAATGTTCGATGAAAGGTTTTCATTTTTTACCGACTTCATTGCTTCAAAATTTTTAAGGAACTAAAGATCGCTATTTTGACCAAATGTGCATCATTTTTCGAAACACTGACTTCATTAACATTCTGGTTTTGATTTTCCCACGGTAATTAGGTAACAGGTTAGTTGAGCAAGTTCATTACTGGTTCTTTTGTTCATGATCTCGAGTATTTACTTTGTTTTTTAGTAGGTCTAGGTAATATAATAATTTAAAACTGAGGAAATAATAAAACGAGCCAAATTACATAAAACTACAAAAATTATAATTGTAAATAATAAAATCATAGATTCTTTGCAATCACTACTTAATGATATGAGGCAGATTTAATACTTTTGTTTTTCTTTAAAACTATAGACAAAGTTACAAACGGATACTTATGAATAAATTTAACAATATTTATGTATCTAATTACTAGCTGACCCGGCAAACGTTGTTTTGACAATGATTTCTAGAAAAAAAAAATATGAAAAATAGATAGTAGCCGATTCTCAGACCTACTGAATACGCATATAAAATTTGGTAAAAATCGGTAGAGCCGTTTCGGAGGAGTACGGTAACTAACATTGTGACACGGAAATTTTATATATAAGATAGAACTTGTGACACAATTTCCAGCCAGTTAAATTACCATTTTTCAACCTAAGAACACAGAAAGCAATATTTGTTCATTCATAATAAAGTTTTTAATAAGATATAAGAGTATTTATGTATCAATTTCGGGCTTCCTACAACCTAATTTTATTTTAATGGCTTTATGAATCACAACAGACTTGTTGACCTTGAAGCAGCCAGTCTTATTTATTAGTTAGATGATCAACAAGACGCTAAGTTTTTTTTTTGTACCTTGTATACTTTGAAACAAAAAGAAAACCGTTTACTAGTCTTTATATAAGATCGCTCCATTTAATTATTTCATATTATTTGCGATATTGATGCTTTTGTGGGCATCGTACAGATAATATTTTACAAGGCAACAATGTCGGCCTTTAGCTTTGAATTGTGTATATAATTAACCTTGACATTACATCTATTAAGTAAATAATACAATCCGGATATTATGAATAATAATTCGTTCTAACTGCATTTTATTGGAATCTATGTCGTAAATTTATCTAGGGTATAACATCCAATTATTGACCTTTCAATTATTTCATTATGCTCCTCTTACAAAATAATCCATAGAGCGAGTAGAAAAATGTGCATCGAATTTAAAATTAATATTATATTTGAAACGGGAAGGGGTAGAAAGTCTCTAGAACCCGTCATTCATTCACTTCGAACCTAATCTTTCCGAGCCGGAGTGCCCTTAAGTTTTTTCTGCTTAGGACAGTCAGGTTCTGATAACTTTTTTATATAGCTTTATAATATGCGACAAGACAAAAATATTTTTTTTCTTAAAATCCATCAGGATATTTATAACCGGTGGGAATTCCACAATTGAGTGTTTTACTTTTACCATACATTAATATTTCGGGTTTCTTTTCTGGTTTTTTGTTATGGAAAGTTACTTAAGATTCTAATTAAAATCATTGGCACCTGAGTGGCAAAAACAAAGTCTAAAGGTGTCGGTCAAAAGGTTTTTAAACTGGTTTTGTGTGAAAAAAAAACTCGACAAACATGGTGCGTATAATGTCTGGCTAACAATAAAAATAGGTACCTAGCGTTGGTACCTAGGTACGGTCAGCCAAGAAAGTGGTGTACCAGTTTTGATTTAGTTTCCCCGTCATCGAAAATTACAAAAAGGTTCGTTATAAAAAGATATTACTGAAAGAGACAACATTATCATGACGTAAACCTATGTATTTAGTATTCATACGTCATATGTCACATATAAGTACATGACATTTTAACCTTTAGTATAAATGAAAAGGACATTAGTTTCTACAAAGCAATTGAAATGTTTCCAAACAAAAGTAATAAAAACTATTTAAATAGACAACCGAATTCCATTTGAAAAAGAAAACTGACAATTGACATTTTGTCAAATATATGCAAAAAATCGATATATTTTCCGTGTTATTTTTCAATCAACTGCATATAAAATCATCTCAATGCCTGCCAACTTGACCATTGCCGAAAGAGCACAAATAATTGCCCAATTTAATGAGGGAAGCAGTATCAGTGCGATATCCCGGAATTTGAATATATCGAGGCGTTCTGTCCGCTTTTGGATTCATCTTGAAGGAGAGGAGGGAAGTTTGTTGGATCACAGAAGAAGTGGTCGCCGGCCTGCACTCTCCAATAACGATAGAGAATTCATGAGACGGGAATATGAAATCAATGGTTTTAAGCCCACAAAACATTTTGCGGAGATGTTCGATGTGAGTGCCCAAACAATAAGGAATCATCTACATTACATGGGGTTGCACCACAGGCATTACGCCAAGAAAATATATTTGACGGATGCTCACAGACTTGCTCGTCTGAACTTCGCCAGAGAGCACTTAGAGTTTGATTGGTCTAATACAGTGTTTTGTGATGAAAAAACGTTTAAATCCAGTCAGCATGGACGTCTTCACCTTTGGCGATATAATTCAACACGGTATAAAGATGATCATGTAATTCCAAATAGAGAATCAGGTCGAATTTCCGTAAATATTTGGGGCTGGATGAGTGCGGATGGTGTAGGAGAATTGTGTTCTCTACCTCCTCGAGCGACGGCTGTAAATTATATCGACGTGCTTCAGAATGCAATGCTACCGACAGTTACCCGGAGAACGAAGTGCCACAATTTGATTTTGTTCAAGATAATTGTTCAATTCATAATGCGAGGATCGTAAGAGCCTGGTTTCGTTCACACACTGACGTAAGGGTAATTCAGTGGCCCTCAAGATCGCCGGACCTCAACCCGATAGAAAATCTTTGGGGCCTTATGGTCCAACGATGGTCGCATCAAAATGAAAGAACCAAACAAGCTCTTATTAGTCACTGTAATTATATTTGGGAGGAAATGCGGGGAACCGATATTTGCTCACGGCTTGTTGGTTCAATGAGGTCTCGTCTTTTAGAGGTTATAGAGGCCAACGGCGGTTACACCCGTTTCTAATTTTTAAAAAAGTTTCAATATCTTCTAAATATTACTATATATGCTATGTTTTTGTTTGTTATAAGTATTTTAAAATTGATTGTAGAAATTTAATAAAAGGATAAATCTATTTTTAGCTTGTTTTTTATTGATATTGTAATTACAAGTTTACAGAAATTGTAGGTTTGTGGATTCGCCTTGTGCCTTTACAATTTTATGTAACTTGTTGATTACAATTCTGAATTTGTAGATACAATTTTGTCATCAAAATCTACAGCCCCCCGCCGTTGATTTTACGACGTCATTGGTTCCATCAAGTTCAAACTAAGAACAGCTGTCACGTTACAAACAGTAATAGTCGTTATCAATAATCAGATAAAGACAGCAATAGAAGTTGTCAGATCGATCTGCAAGCGAAACTAATCTTTATCACCTATGAATCTGCAAGCGATATTCAACCTTAGGGTGGTACACCACTTTCTTGGCCGACTGTACAACTTATTATACTTGATATATAATCTCAGAGTATTTACAATGGACATGAGTGACGAAGCGGGCTTTAGTTAATCTATACTCATATTATAGGGAGGTAAAAGTTTGAAGAGTATAATATCCAGAAGGACTCGGAGCGCACAATAAAAAAAATTTTTTTTTTTTCCAGTGTGAACCTACATTTTTCCTGAGTGTTCGGCTAAGTTCCAAAGACTTTTTTTTTTCGTGGTAGAATCATCAAATGAGTCCTCCCACACAGGGCAGGGCGGGAGTGACTGTCAGACTTGTACTGACTAAAATCTACGGTGCCCTTCAGTAGCCCTTTGTGTACCGGAGTCGCGTTTGTGTGGGCGTCTACCACTGCGGCTTGGGTGGAGGGAGGACGCTGCCCTCTCCCTCACCGGGCCCACCTCTTCCTTCGCGAGCATGACTGCTCCGCAGAAGGAGGCGACCGCTTCCCACTCAGTCTCGCCCCGCAGCTTGGCCTCGATCAATGCCGGACTCGACAGGTCTCCGCCTATCGCCGCTGTGAGGACACGGCGGTGCTCTGCCCAAGCGGGGCAGTCCTGCACCGTATGCTCCACCGTGTCCTCCGGGCGATCCTCGCAGTGGTGACACCCAGGCGTTTCCTCCTTCCTCATCAGACACAGGTACCTCCCGAAACTTCCGTGTCCGGTGAGGACCTGCGTCATGCGGTAGGTCAGGACGCCGTGACGCCTATCCAGCCACTCCTCAAAGAGGGGTCTACCGCCGCAATGGCGACGTGCCCGAAGTCCCACAGACTTAGCGTTTAAGACTATTTATGCGCGCACTACGATTATACGCGGATTTTAGTTTTCTGTTAACTACAGAAAACTAAAATCCGCGCACTGCGAAAATAATTCGTTTGTGATTTCACGAACTAGTTTGCGATTTCATTTCGCAATATAAAATTCGCAACGATTGAACTTCGTAGCGCGCGCATAGTCTTATACGCTATGTGCGAAGTCTGTGGGACTATCAAATCGATCGCAGCGCTAAATGAAACACATTTCCAGTATCATCGCGTCACGTCGCGTCTTGGTTACATCGCCAGCGATAGATCAGCGATTTTTCCGCTGCTAAGCGAGCGACACGCTTGGCAGCGGAACAATCGCTGAGCGGTTCTCGCCAACTTATTTTTAGTTGCAAACTTTGCGTTTTGCAAATCGCTGACTGTAGGACTGATGCTTTAGTTATGAAATGCAAACCTATTAATTGATCTAGTATATCGAGTATAATCAAGGTTGGTCGTAGACTGGAAAAATACTGACGAGTTGATAGTATGTAGGTAAGTACTTATTTCTCACTCCTAGATGCACTAAGTATGAGATTCGTGACCCCGTCATACGTTGTAATTAAGGGATTTATTTGGAAGAAACCCGATTCGCCCTCACGTCCAGAATCAATCTTTTTTACTTTTGTCGATGCTTAGAGGGCCTAAAACCGCCGCTTTAGAAGGATCATAATTGCTATAAAATTTCCATACCTACATTGACATTTCATGATATCAACAGACTCCGCAACCAATATATGAAATTAATCGGAATGTACATTATGATCCAATTATATGTGTGCTGCTGCTAAAGTGGACTTTAAACTCGTAAAAACATGTTAATAAAACATTATATAAAATAATAAATTGATATGGTTTTACCTTACGTTACACGTAGAGGTGATATCTATAACTATAATATAATAAATGTTGGAAGTTTTTCCACTTTCCGACATCCTCGTGAACGACGCGGAGTCACGAACTAAAGTTCGTAAAACATAAAACCCTGATACTTAACCCCTTCGGACCTGAATTATTATAAAGCATCAATAAAATATTGTTAATGTTTTTTCTGTGAGTTAGAAGTGCAATTAAGAGATTTTTATAAAAATATGCGATTTATCGTTTTTAGATTTTTGGAAATTTTGATGTCCACTCAAGTGGACATCAGGTTTAGAGTGTTGTATTAGGTAAAACATATTTAGTAAATAAATGTTATGTAGTAATAATTTGAAGTGAGTAAGTATAACTGTATAATATTATTATAATAGTTTTTTTTTTTTTTTAATTTTACATTATGATTATTCTTGTTTTTGATGAAATACATATTTATATATTCTGACAAATGTTCGACAGTGTCATACTGGATTTCACTTGCTGGTCTCAGTTCTGAAACGGTGTTGTTTTGGTGTAACTGGTGAATTTACTGGACTGCTACCACCAGATGCGGGCCGTCCTCTTTTACTGCTAGGAATTGGATGTACCACCATGTTTATCAGAGCTTTTGCAACGCTCTGCCAACAAACAAAGTGCAACAATTCCAAAACATCTGTACTTGGAATATTACAGGTTTTGCAATCTTCTTGGTATTCCAGCCAGCTATTTATTAGTGCTAGGTCAATGCCCAATGGCACGAAAAATCATACGCAATGTCCATTTTTTGGATCTTATGAAGATTCGATACAAACTTATCAGATCACCTGAATTTCAGTTTTATCTACACCACCTATACCATTGTTATGTAATTGCACAAGTTCAGGACGCGGTATAGTTACGTTATTTTTACTTTTTAGATACCTATTTTATTCAATCGTCGAATTTCATCTTGATTTACTATTCCAACAAAATTTGAAGCAACTACAGACTACACCTTCCTTCTGCGAAGCAGTCATGCTCGTGAAGGAGGAGGCGGGCCGCGTGAGGGTGAGGACAGCGTTCTCCCTTCACCCCAGCCGCAGTGGTAGACGCCCATGGCGACGGATGTCGCTAGACGATCTCCGGCCACCATAGGCGCGGGCGGCAAGTAATGGGCGACTCGCTGTCCGACCATGGACCATGCCCAGATCGACGGCGCGTTGTGTTCCACGCGTGCCCCAAAGAGTGTCAAATTATTTCATTTTTAGGCTTACTGCTTGATCCAGGTCTAGATTCTACCTCCTCTAAGTCTTCTTCCTCTACTATATCGTCCTCCTCTTCAGAGTGATTACCTATCTCTCTTTTGGTTAGCAGTGTCATGTTACTACCCATACGAACAATTTTTAGTGGTATTGCCTGTTCAATTTCATCGTCACTATCTTCGTCGAGATCCGATATTTTTCGGTTTTCTAATAAATTGAGTAAATTATCCAAATCTTGACTCTTAGATAGATCAAAATCTAAAAAATAATAAAAATAACATGTAAAAATACAATACAAAGTGTTATTGTAAATACGTTTGGTTTACAACGATTGTGACCCCATGTCCACTGAAATGGACATCGACTTTATCTTCAAAATTATGAAAACAACCGAATATTTAGTATTTTTTGTAATTGTATATCTTAGCAAATATGATCATTATGCAGAATAAAAAATATCTAAACAATCAATCAATTCGTTTTGGAGTAAATAAAATAACACTAAAGACTTACTCGCATTGCGCGTATCCATGCCGAACGTCAACACTTGACTAACTATTTCATCCTACCCACAATGAATCCTTTGGTGTTTTGTTTATCGTAACGTTTCTAGGTAAGTAGTCGGTACAATCAAATGTTTACACTAGCGATTTTATTAACCCACCTCATATTTCACGCAATAATAAATCGTGTCCATTGAAATGGACGCTGGGTCTGAAGGGGTTAAATACATATTTCTCACCGCACTTTTATCTCAAAAGAAGTGATGGATGCTATCTGTCTGGCGCTGGATATAAATTACTAAACGTTTTGGTCGGTACTTTAAGGAAAGCGTCCTTTAAGTTTCCGCAGTTAGACGGGGGAGCCTGGGAGAAATATTGATCCATATTTGTAAGTACATTCTTCGAGGGGTCAGTCCCGACCTCGTATTCATCAATCGCGCGGTAGATTGCCTGGAACAAAATATTTTTTGAGCATTTACATATCGTCTATTTACAAACTCTATAGGTACTTATCAGTGTCGAATGTCGACAAATTATAACTATATTCGGCCAATGCACCATCAACTTCTATACTTAAGACCATTAATCCATCATCTATCAGGTTTTACGACCATCATCATCATTTCCCAGCTATATTGGGGTCGGCTTCCAGTCAAACCAGATGCAGCAGAATAACAGTTTTTTACATGGAGCGACAAATATTATAATCTGACACATTATTTGTACAGACTAGCACACTGTTTACCTGAAAGGCTGGTTGCTTATCACTGTGGAAGGCTTTGCGACTGCCGTGCAGCAGGTAGATGCCGCGGTCCGTAGCATCTGCGCACGCGTCGCCGTACATGCACTGGTCCGAGCGGTAGTTGTAGCGGCATGATAGTACGTGCACCGCCCGCTCGTGATAGTGGAATATTATGTTTATGATGTCCTGCGCCAAAATTCAACATTTTAGATTTTTTTATCCTTCTAAATTCCTTAACGCTGCAAAGAGTCAAGCATTTCTTGCAGCCTGCTTCAGAGCATCTAAAACAGCCACATACCAATATCCCAAATGATTCACATCATGCATTTCCATTGATTTACAGCAACATCATTGGCTTGTCTAGTATTTTTTATTCACAAACCAATCAGAAGCCATAATGGTATATGGATATGGTGAACTTTGGGACTGCACATGTCTTAGCAGACTGCAGAAACGCCTCTGTGATGTTGCAGTCTTAGATATAGAAGACAGATAATTTAAAGCGATCAATTCATCTGCATTGGATCAACATACCTGATCACCCCATGGTATGTAGTGCTTCCATTTCAGCATGATCGGAGTGACATAGTCCACCCAGCCAAATGATCGCATCCTTGTCAAGTTCATTAACATCACACCTGAGTTCAGACCTACAATAAACAAGAACTTCTAAGTTTTATAAGATTCTGATTGAAACTCTTAAAAAAAAAATGCTTTCAGGCTAGATTTTTTAGATGGAGCTGCGTGTTTTTAGGTCCTAAATTTGTTTTTTTTTTTCAGATACCTGTTAATTTGTGAGATACATATTTATAAGTGGAATCCAATTATTACTGACCAATAAAAACAGTACCTACTGTGTATTTGTAAATATTCACACATAATGTAAATTACAGCTAATTAGTTGCTGCCAGTGGTTGGAGCCAATACAACTCGAAAATTATTCCACAAGAGTTTTATGCTATCTGTGTACCAAATTTCATTCAAATCTGTTCAGTAGTTTTTGTGTGAAAGAGCATCAAACATACACACAAACTTTCACATTAATAAGTAAGATCAAACTCATTTTGCATGGTTCAACACGCAATTTAATTTAAGAAAACATACTTTTCTAGTATTTTTAAAAATATACAATGTGTAACGTTAAATGCGCAAAACCTCTCGTGGGGTAACTCGGCCCATGTTACTGAACAATGTTTGTTCTAAGACTTTTGGAAATTCACAAAAAAAAAAATGATTTTTCATACTGATGGGCCCGATCAATTTCTCATTTTTTATGAAAATCCATCTCTTTTTTTTGCGAATTTTCAAAGCAAGGTTGGAAAAAAAAACAGTTGTTTTTCAAATTTATAATACAAACAGTTCAAAATGTTTTAAACAAGTGTTTTTTTTTGTTTTTTTTTTAGTTTCTGTTTTTTTTTTCAAATGAATTCCACCTTGTTTGTTGATGTCTAAACGTATAAATCAATTATGTTTCATTTCTAGACTACATCTTTTCAAATTCGCCCTTTGCAATGAAATTTTTACGAAAAATTATCAATGGAAAAAAAGCATGTTGTTTTTTTTCTAATAATTTTAAGCATTAGTTCATTACAATGCCAACAAAAGTTAAAAATATGACATAACAATGGCATTAGACTCAAAAGGTTTTATGTCAAACTATTTAGACTCCTGAATATTAATTATTTTCATTTTATATGCATTCATCTGCCTTGAAAAGTTGTTGAAACGGGTAATAAAAAACACTGTTTAACAGTGGCGGATTAGGAGTTTCCGAGGCCCTAAGCACAGAGCCTGTGTAGGCCCTCTATTGCTTAAATTGGGAAGGTAGAAAGTATAAAATAAAAGTTTCATCAAAATAGAAACTGTAGTAGGTATAATTTAAAACTTAAAACATTTTTTTCTCTTATCTTATAGAAGACAAATTTAAATTTTTGTAGAGCAAGGCAAGATTAACTAACATTAGAAGCATTTGCTATTGAAAAATGAGCTATCAAAAACGAAGCCATAAAAAGCGAACGTCAACCTTATTTGAAGCGCGAGCGAAGCGAGCGCGAAAATTTTTAGCTTTTTGGAATAAGACACGGCAATTTTTCATACAAGAGCGAACGCAGTGAGCTCTAAAAGTTTAATGTTTCCGGACTTCAAGTTTTAATTTAAAAGTGAGATCAAACATTTGAAGTCTTTAGTAGGTACTTAAACCTAATCCAATTTAAGTTCTCAACTTTCATTTAAAGATTAGTTTTGGTTTTTTTTTTTCATTTTTTTCTGGGCACGTGTGCATTGCACACTTTGCGCTTATGGTAGCGGGGGCCCTTATACTTACTTATGAAATTTTGCACATTTGTTCAGACGCTGATTAGACTAACATATCCGAAAACTGGGCAGTTCTGGAAATATTACATAGGTACGGGTCGAATTGATAACCTCCTTTTTTTTGAAGTCGGTAAAAATGAAACGCCAGCAGAGGATGGAGGCCCCTGGAGAACAGGGGCCCCAAGCACGTGCTTGTAGTGCTTATACGTTAATCCGCCACTGCTGTTTAATTTCAAACTGTTTTAAACAGGTGTTTTAAAACAACTTGTTTTAATCATACCAACCCTGTTCCTCCAAAGTCTTAGAACAAACATTGTTCAGTAACATGGGCTGAGTTACCCCACGAGAGGTTTTGCGCATTTAACGTTACACGTTGTATTTGATTCATTAAACTTCTCGCAGTCAATAGGTAATAGATAATAAATTGCTGTGCCCGCGACTTCGTTCGCGTAGATGTCGGGACTCAACAATGTATTTTTAATTAAAATAAAGGATTTTTTCTTAAATAAAAGTAGTGTAAGTGACTCCTTATTACATCAGCTACCTGCCAATAGAAGTCCATTTCAGAGATTAGCCATTACAAACAGACAGAAAGACAGACAAAAATTGCAAAAAATGTTATTTTGGTGTATGTACCGTATATTCATAAGCATGTAGTAAAAAACGGTTGTTAATATTACAAATAGACACTCCAATTTTATTTATATGTATAGATAGAATAGAATCTAGACACGCGGAGCGTGGCCAGCCAAGCACCAGGAGCGCTCACAGTGTGTAATATTACACGAACCATTTGGAGGCACTTTTTAGCACTTTTTTTTTCATAACTCAAAAACTATTTAACCTAGACTTGTGAAATTTGGCATACATATTGAGACTGGCGAGAATTGTGTGTTCCAAATTATAAAAACATAATTATCTCAAACGATTATTTAGATATTAACGTCCAAAACTCGTCATTTTTATGACTGACCTATAGATCAAAACTATATCCTAGTTCCAGATGACCTAGAAAGTTCAAATTTGGCATGCAGATAGGTAATTAGGTGAATACAAAGGGAAAAATCAGAAATTGGTAATTTTTTAATATCTTATTATAGTTTTCACTTAACTTATAATTAGTGCCTGTAAATCTCTATTTGTGGATTTTATGATCTTTACGTGAGTATTATAACGAGTAAAAAACTACCCTATTTTTTTTTAATCCAAATATTCCCGTTTTTGTTCGTGTAATAAGGAATATGTTAGATTTTCGTATTTATTACGCGTTAATTACCGTATTCTACAACCACTAGTGCCACCTATTATTATTTTTAAGAAACTCCATGCACTAAATCAATGAAGGGTTTATTTACTCAAAAGTGACACTAGATGGCGTTGCTTAATTAGTGCCTGTAAATCTCTATTAATATTTGTGGATTTTAAAATCTTTACGTGAATGTATAACGAGTTAAACACCACCCTTATTTTTTTTAATCCAAAACTCCGTTTTTGTACTTATAATTAAGAAAATAGCAGATTTTCGTATTAACATAATATTACGCGTAACTAGCCGTATTCTACAGCTACTTGCGCCACCTATTATCATTCTCGATACTCACCATGCCACCTCCATTGATTTTTTTATAAGAGGTACTAGTAGCCATCTAGATGGTGTTGTGCAATTACGTCACATTTCTGAATCATGGTGTTAAGGTCTGCAGGCGATTAGTATAAGGTTTTGCGAACATAAAATTTTTCTCTTAGATCTGTGTATGTTAATTTCGGTTAAATTATATCATTTGATAACAGACGTCCGACTCCAAAAAAAAGGAGGTTAGGGACTTAGGGTTACCCATTTCGACCGTATGTATTAGGTATAGATTTTTTTAAGTTTGTCGGGCAGTTAACTCAAGTCGTCGTTTATGAACCGATTTTGATGATGCTTTTTTTCCTTGGAAAGAAGATATTTCGAAAGTGAAATCTCATGACAAGGAAATCAGGGTTTGATGACGAAACCCAGAGAAATCGAGTGGAGCTTTCAAAAATTGTAGGAACGACTAGTGCGTTTGTCAGCTTTTCATTAAGTATTTTAAAGCATTACAATTCAATAAAGATCTGGAGTAGATCTGATGATAGATAGCCAAGAGACATTCGAGGGAACTCCTCAACGATTGACAGCAGCTATCTTGTGTTTGTGCTTAATTAATTTGTATTGATAAGAACTTTACACCGAGATGAGATAAGGGTCTGATGACGAAGGACAGTTCAGGGAACTCCTCAACGGTTCACAGAAGCTACCTTGTGTTTGGACTTAATTCATTTATATTGATAAGAACTTCCGACCCTTACAGTTATTTACCTACTGGGATTTAGTGTTAATTATTGTTTCAATATTAAGCGCACATCAATAGTGTAAGATCATTATTTCTGTACAAAAAGTAATGATATCCCATCAAAAACATAGATGTGAAATTAGAGCCAAGCTCAATATTTTGATATTAAGCCTTGGTTGTTGACTTCAGCGAAAAAAGAAGTGAAATCTAAATGGGTGCCAAGTTCAATGGTCAGTCCTGAAATTTATTTATAACAACATGAAATACACACATCAAAAGTGTCTAGGGATCAAGCATTTTTATGCGGATTTCTTGAGATTGAGATGTGGCTTTGTAATAAATTTATGATTTTATAAATTTATATGGATCCTTTTTGGTGCATTTCATAATTTGAACCAGGAACTGTAAATCAAATTCGAGTAAAAGATGAAAATCAGCTGTCAATATTTTCCCTATAAAAACATACAACGCATTGAAGACATTATTAGTGCTACTGTTTCCCTACTACTGATTAAAACCAACGTTATTATGGAGCGGCGACGTCATTTAAGCAGGGAAGAAATGCTCAGAGCCGTGGGAATGATAGAAGCTGGTTCCCGGCAACGTACTGTGGCTTTAGCTCTGAATACAAGTCAGAGTGTTATCAGTCGACTTTGGACACGTTACCGAAGCACTGGTACCGTGGCTGAGCGCCATGGAGGACGGTATCGCTGCACCACACGGAGACAAGACCGATACATTCAAATCTTAACTCGAAGAGCTCCAACAATAACCGCCATGATGTTAGCCGTGAGGCTTCATCACTCTTCAGGGGACTTAATTAGCGACCAAACAGTCAGAAACCGCTTGCATGAAGTGAACCTTCATTCCCGAAGACCGCTACGGGTACCACCTATAGCAATGCACAATCGTAGGATTCGATATCAATGGGCTCTTGAACACAGAAATTGGGCAGAAGAACAATGGCGTTTCGTGTGCTTTTCTGATGAGTCTCGTTTTGGTATGAGACCGGATACAAGACGTATACGACACTGGAGAACCCCTGGACGCCAACAGCGATTAAAATCCTGCCAGGAAGTCCATCCTTATAGTGGTGGAACCATCATGGTATGGGCGGGTATTTGGATCGGCGGAAGAACTGAGTTGATTTGGATCAGAGGCAACCTCAACGCTCAAATTTATGCTGAGACGATTGTATCAGACGTCATCGTTCCTCTACAAGTGCAAATCGGTCCCTTATTTCAGTTAATGCATGATAATGCACGACCGCACACCGCAAGAGTTGTAAGACAGACTCTCGCCGCAGCTAACATCAATGTCCTGCCCTGGCCTGCTCAGTCGCCAGACTTGAACCCGATTGAGCATGCATGGGATATGCTACAGAGAAGAGCTCTGCCGAATATGGAGGGTATCCAGTCGCAAGAAGACCTTTTTTTGTTGTTGCAACGAACATGGGCGGCCATTCCACAGCGTGATTTGGATGAACTCATTTTGAGTATGCCAAACCGATGTTCTTGTGTTGTTAGTGTTCGCGGTAGAAACACGGATTATTAATTGTTTAAGTTACCCAATAAAATTTTAAAGAAAACTGTTATTTCAGTCTTTTTTTCGAACTTTAATGTTAGTGGTTCAAATGTCAAAAATCCCTTTATTAGGAAAATGGCAAATTTCTCTATGAATGCAAAGGTGACTTGGTTTATCGTTACTGTGACAAACGATAACACTTTATTTGATGAATCCTTAAAGAACATTTTAATTAATATCAATCAGGAGAAAAGTTATTGCAAAAATATATGTTGATCCCTAGACACTTTTGATGTGTGTATATTTCTTCTTACAACTAAGGATCATACGTTGTAGCCATTTTCTGACTTGGCTAGTTCTCATATACGAATTGTTCGATGGTTAGTACTACCAGCAAGCCAAAACTGACAAATTACAGGTTTAGAAATTATGAAGGCTATAATACAAACTTTTTTTTTAGATTTTCGTCAAATTACAAGTGGCTGTCACAAAAGTCATAAATAATCAATTGAAAGTACAGTACCGGGCAATAACTAATAAGCGCTGCTTTTTTTTTAGTTGAAATTTTACAGTATTTCAGAATTAAACCCTTACAATACAAATGAAAGAGAATCACCCGACTACGCAGTCTACGCACGTACGCACACAGCGATAAGCAGCTGCTGTGTGCGTGAATTGAATGACGCGCGAGGAGCGAGCGTGACCTTAGCGACCGGTAGCAATAATTTTACCTAATTTTAAGTAATTTGTTTTCGAAAATCACCCACATTATTGTCATTTCATTTGATAATAACTCATTTGAAGCATCAGTATAATACGGAATCATAATAATGACAGTAATACTAGACGCCATAAAAAGTTCACTGACCTGCTAAGTATCAGATAAATAATAAAATTTAAGTTTTGCTTTATTGCTATCGTTCAGCCTACTTTTCGTAGTGATTTTGTTTTTATTTGTGGATTAAATTGGTTGATTTGAAGTTTTCCCCGGGCTTAGGACCGGCAATATAAAAAATGATTTTTAAATATTTGCTAGTTAAATGTAAGTAAGTGGTGATACTTTCGACTTTTAGGTATTATTGGCGTAGTTAAAAATTTGAAATCAATTTATTTACACAAATAAAATCGATTAGTTAACAACGTATTTGCAAAATGTACAAATAAATAAATTACCTACCTACCTAAGTTACCCGGAGGTACCTATTGTTCAATGTTGCCACCATCACACTCTTGGCACAATCGAGCACGACGTAGGTAGCTGGTTTTCCTTCAGCTTACGTAAAACTAACACATTCGTTTTTAAAGTGACGAAAGCACTAATGATCCTTGCACGTAATTCTGTTACACTTGTCACACCACAGGGTCTCGGCGACCCGATCCAGCGGTCACCAAACTTTTCGGTCAAGTACTCGCGTACTTGCCGACCACAGTGAGGGGGAACTGTCTCCACTGATGGCATACAGGCGAACCACCTCCTCCAACTCGACATAAGAGTAATTATTATTATTGTCCGTCATCTTGCACTTGGTATCGAATGACGTCTCAACAATGCACCTACCGAGAAGCGGAATTAAAACGCATGCACTGCGGTGACATCAAACACAATGACTGTCGGTTCGGGGGCAGGGTGCCGGCCGCCCGCGGTAAGGCCGCAAGGCGCGTGCACGGGGCAGCGCGCGCGCCTTGGTTGGTTGAACTTGGTTGGGGTGGGATTGATTGCCTACGAATTTGTTGAATGATCGTTGCGTATGCGTTGTGTACATGAATGTTTGCGTTTGTTTATGTGTGAAAGCGCGATAGGGCTAGTAACAGACGCGCCGCTTTTAAATACGGCTGGTTCACACTTTTTTTTTTTTTTTTTTTTTTTAGCTTGGTAAAATCATCAAATGAGTCCTCCAACCCCGGGCAGGGCGGGAGGGACTGTCAGACTTCTACTGACTAAAATCCACGGTGTCCTTCATAGCCTGTTATGTTCCGGGGTTACGGTAAGGGAATAATCCCGCGACCCCGGAAGGCTTTGGCCCTCTGAGAGGGGGGCCCCGTCATTATGCTGACGCTCTTTGAAGCGCGCGTGGGACACAACGCGCCGTCGACCCGGGCATGGTCCTTGGTCGGGCAGCGAGTTGCCCTTTACTCGCTGCCCGCATGCCCGCGCCTACGGTGGCCGGAGATCATCAAGCGACGTCCGTCGCCGTGGGCGCCTACCACTGCGGCTGGGGCGGAGGGAGGACGCTGTCCTCTCTCGCTCGCGGCCCGCCTCCTCCTTAACGAGCATTACTGCCTCGCAGAAGGAGCTGACCGCTTCCCACTCCGTCTCGCCCCGCAGCATGGCCGCAACCAATGCCGGGCGCGAGAGGTCTCCGCCTATCGCAGCCGTGAGGACACGTCGGTGCCCCGCCCAAGCTGGGCAGTCTTGCACCGTATGCTCCACCGTGTCCTCCGGGCGATCTTCGCAGTGGTGACCCAGGCGTCTCCTCCTTTCGCATCAGACACAGGTACCTCCCGAAACTTCCGTGTCCAGTGAGGACCTGCGTCAAGCGGTAGGTCAGGACGCCATGACTTCTCTCCAGCCACTCCTCAAAGAGGGGTCTTACCGCCTCAAAGAGGGGTCTTACCGCCGGCTGGTTCACACTTACGGATTTCAGTAAAAAGGAAAAATAAAATAAAAAAATACCTACCTATTTTATTATTGATTTGGGTTGAGAATCATTAGTATAATAATTACGTCCTTGAATTTGGCTAGAATATGGATCAACACCTTGTATAATAGGAGAAATAGCCAAGTCAGAAATTAGGCTACAACGTATGATCCTCAGTTGTAAGAAGAAATATATTTTATGTTGTTATAAATAAATTTCAGGACTGACCATTGAACTTGGCACCCATTTAGAATTCACTTCTTTTTTCGCTGAAGTCAACAACCAAGGCATAATCAAAATATTGAGCTTGGCTCTCATATCACACTTTTATGTTTTTGGTGGGATAGCATAGAAAAACATAGATGTGTTCTTACCAAATTTGCCATAAAAAGGATGTTTTGCAAATCTTGGATACCATGATACATTAGGGTTATCATCTTCCAGAGACATGGCAGATATTTGCGATGAATTAAACCTAGAGAAAAATTGCCAGAGTTCTTCTACAGGCCCCAAGAACAATGTATCTGCATCCACATAAATCATTGCATCGATGTGTGGTATTAGTTTCTGAAATACAATATCATTTCATATTTTAATATTTACAGGGTTGAAGTATTGAGTCCTTAATAAAACTGAATTAAGATAAAATGTCTACTTATTTCATAACAATTTTGTCATTTTTTATTTTTGAGGCCCGAATTACAGAATATCCCTCAAGATGTTAGTGTTACTTAAAACTTGTTTCAACCAATCAAATGGCTTGAATGTTGTTTTAAGTATCACTTGCATATTGAGCAATGTTCTGTAATACGGGACTTAGAGTATTAACAAACCAAATCATTACAATATTAATAAAGTTATTAGGTATAACAAAATTGTAGTTTCTTACAGGAATAAATAATCGTTGAGCTGCACATTTACTAAATAGGTTCATCCAGTCCTGTTCATGTTGTTCAGGAAAGCTTACTTCATGAAGTTCGAATTCCAATTGGTTCTTTGTTAAATGCCTCCATTTTGTTAAAGTTTCATTGAATCTTGGTCTCAGGCTGTCATCAGCGAATATTACAAAGTAAACACGAACTCTTGTAAACAACAACACAGATTTAACGACATTCAAAGATTCATTGAATCTTGAGTCGCAAACTACAAAAGATAGCACTACCCTTTCTATTTCATTTGTCTCTTTGTTGTCTAAAACCCTGAAAATTCATTGATCAAGTTATGTTTTATCTAAACAACAGTATGTACTACAATAATTTAAAATACGAAAGAATCATCTACTTACGTGGTGGATAGAGGCCTATTGATGATAGGATATTTCTTTTTATTACTACTGACTTTAGAATATAAATATAAAACTGTTAAGCTACTCAGTATCAACAAAATCAGTTTAAATGACAACTTTTTCATATTTTTGCTGTTGAATTACCCATGAAAAACAGATAAGTTCGCAATCTAACTCATTTTACTGACGCTAATGACAAATTTATTGACAATGACATTACACCAAATAAACAATTTTATTTGGTTGGTAGAATTGTTAGTCTGTCAAAAAGAAGAGTAAATCATAGTTACAGAACAGGGACTGACTGAAAATTACTTGCTGAACTTGTTTTCATAAAGCGGCCATACACGTGCCAGTATTAGAAAGAGACAGTAAACTCTTTTTCATCTCAATGCAGATTGGGGATTCCTCCGTAGTAGCCAGTAGTAGCCCACGTTTTTAATGTGTTTTTTTGCAATTTGCTTATTGACAAGTTGTAACTTGGTCAAAATAGAATAGATTCACGACAACAAAAACCTATCTTGTCTGTGAAAAAGAACAACAAAATGATCAAAACAAAAATTTTTTGGTAAAGTTGAGAACATACAGCTTGGCCAGAACGGGTTGAAACGGAACTAAAATTTTTATTTCTGACAGCGTTTTAAAATCTTTGATATTTGATGTAAACAAAGACCGCAGGTTTGTTAGATTTATTATTGTGCCATAAAAATAACGAAATAAGTGAAAAAAAATTAAATACAGCTTGGCCAGAACGGATTGAAACGGAACTAAAATTTTTATTTCTGACAGCGTTTTAAAATCTTTGATATTTGATGTAAACAAAGACCGCAGGTTTGTTAGATTTATTATTGTGCCATAAAACTAACGTAATAAGTGAAAAAAAATAAAATAAAATCATTCAAAGTGCTGGTAGCGCGAAGACAGTGGCGACTTCCGGTTTTCTACATTTTTGTGTCAAGCTGTAAAATCATTCAAAGTGCTGGTAGCGCGAAGACAGTGGCGACTTCCGGTTTTCTACATTTTTATGTCAAGCTGTAGATATCACAGAACATATATACCCCTAAAGGGGATAGATATGTTGTTGAGAAAAAATTCGAAATCTAATCTAACTAGTGCTGCCAACAATTGGCATTTAGGCATTTAAGCACAGACCTTATACAGGATGAATTTTTCAACTGGGCGTGGATGGCTATCTTGGAAACTATGAGGAATTTTGAAAAACGTTGAAAGGAGTCTCGAGGCCGATTTTGACGAAAACTTAAACTGCATCGTTAGATTTTAGAAAATTCAATAATCCTGGCCAGGAATCGAACCCGCTGATTTTGGAAAAAAAAATCACACCCTGTATTATTACTCCATTCGATAGTGTTGCTAATAAGGATCAATTTCTGGGAAGTAACCATATACGGCAAACATAAGGAAACAGCATATTTTTATAAAACTGCTATTTTTCTATGTCACTTTACTTCAAGTGAGCCATAAATCTATTCGAAATTGCAAAATTTCGTTGTTTTCAATGTTTCACTGGATTTGACGCCTCAACAACTGCACTTTATTCAGAAATACGCAATTATTGAATTGAACAAAAAATATCATTATTTCCAAGAAGAAACGATAAACCTATGTTTCGAATACAGTTATTGCCTTGAGATTGATCAGTTTTTTTCATAATTAGACATTTTCCTTAAGTTTGCCGTATATGGTTACTTCCCAGAAATTGATCCTTATTAGCAACACTATCGAATGGTGTAATAATACAGGGTGTGATTTTTTTTCCAAAATCAGCGGGTTCGATTCCTGGCTAGAATTATTGAATTTTCTAAAATCCAACGATGCAGTTTTAGTTTTCGTCAAAATCGGCCTCGAGACTCCTTTCAACGTTTTTCGATATTCCTCATAGTTTCAAAGATAGCCATCCACGCCCAGTTGAAGAATTCATCCTGTATAGTTTGTGGCACAGACTAAGTGGAGAGTTTACACTCCTAAATGCCGTGCTAGAAATATTTAAAAAAAAATACTGTCAATGTCAACTGTCAATATCATGTCATTATTGTGTCTTATCAATCAGCAGGATCAGCAGCAATATCCTGAATTTACTTTTGTGGTTGTAGATTACATTTAGAATATTTACACTATAATCATGAGTGTGAAATCTGATGATTCGTTAAAAGAGAAAATATTAAACGTCGCAAAGAAAAATCCAAAGGGAATTTCACATAAAGACATAACAGCAGCTATTCCGGAAATATCTTCTGCCGAACTTGTAACTGCAATCAATGAATTATTACAGCAAGAATATTTCGATTTATTTAATCAGAATGGTGTGTTAGTCTACAGGTAAAGTGTGCTGTTGGGTTAGATTATTTATACCTAAGATGAAATTACTGGATGTTCACTGCAGTTTTGTCATTCAGGTTGAAAGCTCAAACAAGTAAGCAAGCAGTTAAAGGAGCTGACAATGAAGAAAAAGTTGTTTTTAATTTAATAGAAGAAGCAGGGAACAAGGGTATATGGATAAGAGATATCAGAGTTCGGTCAAACCTGGCCAACACACAACTAACTAAAGTATTGAAAAGTCTTGAAAGCAAGAAACTTATCAAAGCTGTAAAATGTGTAAATGTGAGTGAATTGCCAACCAATATATTTTTCAAGAAACATGTCCATTGTGAAATACCAACCTCATAACAAGATTGTTTTTTAGGCTTCTAAGAAAAAAGTGTATATGCTTTACAATTTGGAACCAGACAGATCTATATCAGGAGGAGCATGGTACCAAGATCAGGATTTTGAATCAGAGTTTGTGGATATCCTCAATGTCCAGTGTCATAGGTTCCTGAGTCAAAGGTCTGATAAAATGAAAAACAACCCACGAGGGCCAATTGTAGGCAGGACTCAGTCTTATGCCACTGCTGCTGAAGTACAAAAGTATATCACTGATCTAGGAATAAGTAAAGTAAGTAACTCAATACATATCTGGTTATTTTTATTATCTAAATACTCCTAATGCATAAAGATATAAATATGAAATATATTTTCAATTAACTAAATTATTAGATTTAAAGCAAAAAAATACTCTAGCACATTCCAAATAGGTTATTTTTAGTATCATTCAAAATGCATATTACACAATGCTTACAGTATGTTTTAACATTTTCAACACTACACTGATGAGACATAAATATGTTCTTTTATATTGATTGTATTGTATCTGCACGAAAACCAGTATAATACCAATAGGTCAAACATTCTATAGAAACTCGCTCACATAAAGTGTGACCTTCTGTACCCTGAATATTTTGACATGGTAAAATGTATGTTATGCTGCTGATGTGGATATGATTTGTGATGATTTCTATAAAAGGTTGTGACAATGTGTTTGTGTTTTAGGTTGAACTTGATGTAGAAGATGTCATCACAATTCTGAACACTTTGGTATATGATGGTAAAGCAGAGAGCAGTGTTTACCCTGATGGTAGCAAAGTATACCGTGCTATAGACCCACTCATACCGGCACCAGGACTAGTACAAGTTCCATGTGGAGTGTGCCCCCTCATACATAAATGTGCTTCCACTGGACTTATTACACCACAAGATTGTACTTATATGAAAGAGTGGTTAGAATAATAAAATATATAACATTAAGCTGTGCTTATTTATTCCCTGATGAGATAATGAGTAATTAACAGTTTAATAAATAATTCAAGAAACTACTTAATCTTAAACATAAATCATAGATGAACACTGAATTAATACAATTCCGGCACCACCTGTTTATAGCATATTCTATACAAATATAAAAACAAGGATGGAAAGAAATTGGCAGGGTTGTCACGTAACAAACAGTGCCATCAAGATATAACACCTTTTTCCTGTCTGATTTGGATTGTGACCTTTCTGCATAATATTATATAAGTTAATGCTCAACATGCCTAACATGGCCACCAAACAGTATCACACTAAGCGGCACTCTTGTGGCACACTTTCATACAAGTTTCACTTGCATGACAGGATAAGTATGTACTGAAACAATTGTATACAGACAGCACATATACAGATTCAATTAGCATGCGCCCACAATCAAATGATATTATAAGGGTCCCAATATCTTGCTGGTCCAATCTACTAAATGCTGTAAGTACAAGCTGAACTGATTTGAAACAAGACTAGGACTACCATTCATAAAAAGTCATCTTCTGCTAGTTCATTTACTGTGTGATTCAGCAAATACAAATAAACTTATCAAAAACTGGTAACAACATCTACTAATTACATTCATTTTATCATGTTGCATAGCAGCAACTTTCTATTATACACTTACATCACAAGGCTTCAAAACAAACTTCTAAAATTATTTTCTATATTATACAAAGCCGATGAGAGTATTGCGGGCTCCCTTTTAGGAGTAAATGCTTTTTCTTCTGTAGTTTTATTTGTTGGCTGAAGTATGTCATTATTATTGTTGTTGTTGGGAAACAGGGAGCTAAAGGCATCCATCTGGATATAGTTAAGAGACTGCAAAATCAATCCTTTGTTAGGGTATGGAGTAGCAGCCACAATAATACTGTTATGAGTATCCTGATGACTGACGTTTTGTGGCTTTGGTGCTTCTGGAGTTGCAGGTGTAGGAGGTGGTGTTGGTGGAGGTACCAGCACAGGGGGCTCCTTCAACACAGGAGGAGGAACTGTTGGCTTCTCTCCACCTGAAAATAATACATGATGTAGGTGATAACTTTCTATCATAAGTTTTAAGTACAACTGTCAGTCAAAATACATACTTAATGAATAAATAATCCTCTCCATCTCTCGCAGCTGTGTCTGTTGTGTCTGAACAGTAAAGTACAGATCAGTTATGGTATCAGATATGTGCTTCATTTCTTCTTCTTTCTTTGCTTCTTTTGCAGCTTCCTTTTTACTTTGCCTGGAAGAGAAAATAAATATACAATGAAACCACAAAAATTATACATATAATCTAGTTCTTGATTAGAACATATAATGGATCAATACAGACAATCAGTACCTTAATTTAAATATAGGTACATTATGCTAGAATTGATAATGTAAACAGCAGTGCTCACCTGTTATATTCTAACATTAATATGCCTGCTCCAATTGTAAATATCAATGTTTCACCTAGAAGATTTGCTCCTAACTCTATGGCCATTTCTTGACTGAGAACAGGTATGTTTACTGGTCGTCCCAAGTTTAAAATCCACATTTTAGCTTTCACTTCACACCAATTATAGACTGAAAAAAATACATCAATAGGTTCAATTTCTGTCTACAAAACCTTTAGGTAAAGTAGATTTTGCTTTGTTAGTTGCTGAAGATCTCATTTACAACCCTGTTTTATGTGTTACGACATCAGCAGAAAGGGATACAGAATGCTGTTTTAGTCAGGTTTATCAGTATTTCAGATTTTCCTTGATAAGGATATTTTGGCTAATCTGTACATTCTTAACACTCACATTGGGCAGGGGGCATACAGACATAAGTCCTGAAAAACGGATGATGTTTAGCTCGTTCTTTGCAAGCATTTGCGATGGGTTTACTTATCTGCTTTACCAACAAAGCGCCTAATTTTGCAATAGGAAATGCTCCTATGACCATTGTTAATTTTGATAAATTTGTTTATCCAAATAAGCAGTCAGATCAAATATTGCAAATAAAATAATTATTGTGCACATTTGCACAAGGTCACCAAATCCACAAATCTTCCAAGAAGAGTTTACAAGTAAAACGTCAATCAAATAATCTGAATGAAACCTGCCTGGATGTCAATCTGACGTCTGTCTGTTTGACACGCGATGTGAGAGTTGCAGTGTTGCCGTCAGGACAATCTAGTTTGTGGCCACATGTAAGTAAAAAGTAGCCAGTTTTGCAAAAAAATCTCTTTCAAAATTCTGCTAGAAGTGGCTAAAGTGCTTTTGCCCAGATACTGTCAGGTATCCAATTACTATTGATAAGTATTATAATTTTGGCATGGTGATAAATGGATTAAATAAAACAATTTTAATACTAATTAGTATTTAACATTTTTAAAAGCTAATAAACGTTCAGCTAGTGAAAAATATTCTCAATTATTTGGTTTAAAATTAAAAATCAATTCCAAAGTCTACAGTGACATCTGGAGATTCATTAATCTCTTCGTCAATGGGTGATGATGTGGGTGGTATTTCAATTTGTTTGACCGATTTGACCGTTTTTGTGACTTTGTTAAAAACTTCAGCAGGCAAAACATAATTGTGGCAAGCTTTTTTTAATATTTTTAATTGTTTTTTTGTAGTTTGGTTTAATTAATTTAGTAAAAGTTTAACAATCGAAAAATCAGCCAGAAGTGGCTAGATTTATTTTGGTGGCTAAAATGGTTTTCTGTTTGGCAACAACCGTTGGAAATCCGCTAGATCTAGCCACAAAGTGACTAAAACGGCAACACTGGAGAGTTGCTAGGTCATGGAATTAATTTAAGTTTTGTCGTAGAGAGAAAAAAAAGGACGGACTTTTGGACGGTGACTAGGCGCAGTCTAGCCCATCCCATCTCACAGAATTTTGAGAATCAGCTACACTCTCTCACTCAGTTATAAAAAAGTGGCTTCATTCACGTTTCTTCGCGTTTCGTTTTGTTTCGAACACGGAATCGAGATTTTATAATCAAAATCGGTGCATTTATTTCAAGTAGGCCAGTTACAGGCAGAATTGTCATAGACCACAGAATAAATAATAGTACTAAACGTACAGAAGCGTGACTCCCAAAAAACAATCAAACAAAAGTAAAATCTATGCACGAAAGAATAAAGCACATTTTAACTTGCAGCCGTACCGCCCACCTACTTTTTAACCGACTTCAAAAAGAACGAGGTTATCAATTCGACGGTATGTTTTTTTTTTTTTTGTGTGTTTGTTACCCGATTACTTGGGCCCGATTACTCCGCCAATTGTGGACCGAATTTCAAAATTCTTTTTTTGTTCGAAAGGAGATACTTCAGGAGTGGTCCCATTGTCACCATGTTAGGATCTGATGATTGGATCCTGGAGAAATCGAGGGCAACCCTCAAATTTTATAGGCCTACACATCGTTTTTCGCAAATTTTATGAAGTAATTTAAGTATTTGCGTATGGTAATCATCATCTCATGTAGCTGAGCTGATGATGGAAGGTAGAACTCCTCTAGTAAGGATTTGGCATCGACTGATTTAGTAAATTATGTTTGTGTTCGCATATCTCCGGAACTACAAGTTCGATTTAAGTAATAATTTTTTTGTTGTATGTACTAGGTATCGTTCAACTTAGGAAATACTGCAAGTTTCATCAAAATCGGTTCAGTAGTTTTTGAGATAGGGAATTATGAATGTAAGAGATTTTAACGATGTTATTACCGGTGTTACGGATTACAAAATTCTAGTGCTCATGTAAGAAAATGATGTACTCGTATTTGACAAGAATTGTGGTTGAATATTTAAAAACCCTCGCATTGTTAAGCCGACCAATTTGGCGTTTTTTCAAATAACCATGTCTGTGGAGCCGACCAATTGGTCGCTTTCGTCTATGCTTTCTTATTTGACGTAAATTGATAATTAAACCTTTGCCGATCTTGCTCAAACTTTCCCAGAGTCTAAAACAAAGAACAAGGAAGACATTTTACGTCATTCCAAATATTTCCAACGAACGAACGACGCGAGAAACCCCGGCTCGTCAGTTGAGATTTCGCACGCGCGCCGACAAGTCGCCGCTCGCGAGTTTTTTGTTGGTGATTGTGATTTATCTTGTGTTTTGTGTTGTGCTGAACTGAAAACATGCCTGGGTAAGTAATAAACATTTTTGATTGCATAAACAGTGTAGTTGATAAAGATTTCGGGCCCAAATAGTCATTTCAACAAACATGAAAAACCGTTAAAACGTCGTTGATACATTTCGCGCTATTTTAGCGGTAAATCTTAAAAGAAATGCAAACTGTGGCTATTACGTATGTTTTTATGTATTATACTATATAAAGCTCGATTTTATACTATATAAAGCTCGATTACCACTGACTGACTGACTGATTGACAGAATTGTTCTCCCAGATGGTGAAGGGGGAGGTGGGTATATTTTGACAGATTCGTAAACAAGTAACTCTGGTGAGTATGGGAAAAATCCCAAACCTCCCCTTTTCGCCCCCCCTCTCCCCCCTCCCCATCGTATCTCGGAAACTAAGAGACCCGTGTTTTGTGTTTTTTTACGGATTCGTATAGAGGAGGCTCGGAAAAGTAAAAACCATTTTTCAAAGTTCCCCCCCCTCGCCCCCCTTTTTCCCCCTTTAGGCGGATCTCGGAAGTTTACAGACTTGCAACTTTTTTTTTTTCAGATTCATATCAAGGGGCCAAGAGTTGGTCCAAATCGTTTTTCAAAACTCCCCCCTCTCCCCCTCTTCACCCCTCCCCCCATCGTATCTCGGAAAGTAAGAGACCCGTGTTTTGTTTTTTTACGGATTCGTATAGAGGAGGTCCGGAAAAGTAAAAGCCATTATTCAAAGTCCCCCCCCCCCCCCTTGGCCCCCTTCTCCCCCCTTCAGGCGGATCTCGGAAGTTAACAGACTTGCAACATTTTTTTTTCAGATTCATATCAAGGTGCCCAGAGTAAGTCAAAATCATTTTTCAGAACTCCCCCCTCTCCCCCCTTTACCCTTCCCCCCATCGTATCTCGGAAAAACTAGGTAACGGTAAAGCGAAGCGTAGGGATGTGGTCACGATAGCTTTCCGGTGGTAGGTAGGTCCCGAGTGGAGCGAACCTGCGAGACCGAGTGGAGCGAAGGGGGGGAGGTGGCGAGCGAAGCGAGCCGGCGACCCCCGTAGCGTAACGAAGGTTGAGTGGGTGAAGCGTAACTCGGGGATGACGACAAGCAAACTTACAAGTTACTCTCATGAGTAGGGCAAAAGAACCAAGCCTACCCTTTTTGGCCTCCCCCCCACCCTCCCAATCGTATCTCAGAAACTAAGAGACCCGTGTTTTGTTTTTTTATGGATTCGTATAGAGGAGGCTCGGAAAAGAAAAATCCAATTTTTGCAAAGTTCCCCCTCGTACCCCCGTCTCCCCCCCCTTTCAGGCGGATCTCAGAGGAGACTTGGAACATTTTTTTTTTCAGATTCGTATCGAGGGGCCCAGAGTATGTCAAAATAATTTTTCAAAACTCCCCCCTCTCCCCCTCTTCACCCCTCCACCCATCGTATCTCGGAAAAATTATGTAGCGGTAAAGCGAAGCGTAGGGATGAGGACACGATAGCTTTCCGGTGGTAGGTAGGTCCTGAGTGGAAAGAACCTGCGAGACCGAGTGGAGCGAAGGGGGGAAGTGGCGAGCGAAGCGAGCCGGCGACCTCCGTAGCGTAACGAAGGTTGAGTGGGTGAAGCGTAACTCAGGAGTGACGACAAGCAAACTTACAAGTAACTCTCATGAGTAGGGCAAAAGTACCAAGCCTCCCCTTTTTGGCCTCACCCCCCCTCCCAATCGTATCTCAAAAACTAAGAGACCCGTGTTCGGTTTTTTCGGATTCGTATAGAAGAGGCTCGGAAAAGAAAAAAACATTTTTTTTAATTTCCCCCTCTTTACCCCCTTTTCCCCCCTTTAGGCGGATCTCAGAAGGGACATGGAACATATTTTTTTAACCGACTTCAAAAAAAGGAGGAGGTTCTTAATTCGGTCGGTATGTTTTTTTTTTTTTTTTTTTCAGATTCGTATCACGGGTCCCAGAGTATGTCAAAATCATTTTTCAAAACTCACCCCACTCCTTCACCTTCACCCCCATCGTATCTTGGAATCCAAGATGGCCTCTGCGATAATTTTCGAATTGTTCATCATGGATGTCGTTTTCATGGTTTTCGCGGGTGCTAAAACCGATAGTGAGGTCAAAATCGAAATACAAGATGGCGGCTACGATAATTTTCGAATTGTTTATTAATTTCATCATGGGAGTCGTTTTCATGGTTTTCGAGGATGCTAAATCCGATAGTGAGGTCAAAATCGAAATCCAAGATGGCGGCTGCGATAATTTTCGAACTGTTCATCATAGGAGTCGTTTTTATGGTTTTCGAGGGTGCTTAAGCCGTTAGTGAAGTCAAAATGAGAATCCAAGATGGCGGCTGCTATAATTTTCTAATTGTTCATCAATTTCATCATGGGAGTCGTTTTCATGGTTTTCGAGGATGCTAAAGCCGATAGTGAGGTTAAAATCCAAATCCAAGATGGCGGCTGCGATAATTTTCGAAATGTTCATCATGGGAGTCGTTTTCATGGTATTCGAGGGTGCAAAAACCGATGGCGATGTCAAAATGAGAATCCAAGATGGCGGCTTCGATAATTTTCGAAATGTTCATCAATTTCATCATGGGAGTCGTTTTCATGGTTTTCGAGGATGCCAAAGCCGATAGTGATGTTTAAATCCAAATCTAAGATGGCGGCTGCGATAATTTTCGAACTGTTCATCATAGTAGTCGTTTTTATGGTTTTCGAGGGTGCTTAAGCCGTTAGTGAAGTCAAAATGAGAATCCAAGATGGCGGCTGCTATAATTTTCTAATTGTTCATCAATTTCATCATGGGAGTCGTTTTCATGGTTTTCGAGGATGCCAAAGCCGATAGTGATGTTTAAATCCAAATCTAAGATGGCGGCTGCGATAATTTTCGAACTGTTCATCATAGTAGTCGTTTTTATGGTTTTCGAGGGTGCTTAAGCCGTTAGTGAAGTCAAAATGAGAATCCAAGATGGCGGCTGCTATAATTTTCGAAATGTTCATCATGGGAGTCGTTTTCATGGTTTCCGAGGATGCTCAAGCCGATAGTGAGGTTAAAATCCAAATCCAAGATGGCGGCTGCGATAATTTTCGAAATGTTCATCATGGGAGTCGTTTTCATGGTATTCGAGGGTGCAAAAACCGATGGCGATGTCAAAATGAGAATCCAAGATGGCGGCTTCGATAATTTTCGAAATGTTCATCAATTTCATCATGGGAGTCGTTTTCATGGTTTTCGAGGATGCCAAAGCCGATAGTGATGTTTAAATCCAAATCTAAGATGGCGGCTGCGATAATTTTCGAACTGTTCATCATAGTAGTCGTTTTTATGGTTTTCGAGGGTGCTTAAGCCGTTAGTGAAGTCAAAATGAGAATCCAAGATGGCGGCTGCTATAATTTTCTAATTGTTCATCAATTTCATCATGGGAGTCGTTTTCATGGTTTTCGAGGATGCTAAAGCCGATAGTGAGGTTAAAATCCAAATCCAAGATGGCGGCTGCGATAATTTTCGAAATGTTCATCATGGGAGTCGTTTTCATGGTTTCCGAGGATGCTAAAGCCGATAGTGAGGTTAAAATCCAAATCCAAGATATATTTATAATATATAAAGCTCGATTACCACTCACTCACTCACTGACTGACAGAATTGTTCTCCCAGATGGTGAAGGGGAAGGTAGGTATATTTTGACAGATTCGTAAACAAGTAACTTTGGTGAGTATGGGAAAAATCCCAAACCTCCCCTTTTCGCCCCCCCTCTCCCCCCTCCCTATCGTATCTCGGAAACTAAGAGACCTGTGTTTTGTTTTTTTACGGATTCGTATAGAGGAGGCTCGGAAAAGTAAAAAACCTTTTTCAAAGTTCCCCCCCCTTGCCCCCCTTCTCCCCCTTTAGGCGGATCTCGGAAGTTAACAGACTTGCAACATTTTTTTTTTCAGATTCATATCAAGGGGCCCAGAGTTGGTCAAAATCACTTTTCAAAACTCCCCCCTCTCCCCCTCTTCACCCCTCCCCCCATCGTATCTCGGAAACTAAGAGACCCGTGTTTTGTTTTTTTTCGGATTCGTATAGAGGAGGCTCGGAAAAGTAAAAACCGTTTTCCATAGTTCCCCCCTCCCTTGCCCCCCTTCTCCCCCTTTTAGACGGATCTCGGAAGTTAACAGACTTGCAACTTTTTTTTTTCAGATTCATTTCAAGGGGCCCAGAGTTGGTCAAAATCATTTTTTAAAACTCCCCCCTGTCCCCCTCTTCACCCCCCCCCCCCATCGTATCTCGGAAAAACTAGGTAGCGGTAAAGCGAAGCGAAGCGTAGCGTAGGAATAAGGTCGCGATAGGTTTCAGGTGGTAGGTAGGTCCTGAGTGGAGCGAACCTGCGAGACCGAGTGGAGCGAAGGGGGGAGGTGGCGAGCGAAGCGAGCCAGCGACCTCCGTAGCGTAACGAAGGTTGAGTGGGTGAAGCGTAACTCAGGGGTGACGACAAGCAAACTAACAAGTAACTCTCATGAGAAGGGCAAAAGTACCAAGCCTCCCCTTTTTGGCCTCCCCCCCCCCTCCCAATCGTATCTCTGGACCTATGAGACCCGTGTTCTGTTTTTTTATGGATTCGTATAAAAGAGGCTCGGTAAAGTAAAAACCATTTTTTTAAAGTTCCCCCTCTTGACCCACTTCTCCCCCCCTTTAGGCGGATCTCAGAAGAGACTTGGAACAATTTTTTTTTTCAGATTCATGTCAAGGGACCCAGTATGTGTCAAAATCATATTTCAAATCTCACCTCTCTCCCCCTCTTCACCCCTCCACCCATCGTATCTCGGAAAAATTATGTAGCGGTAAAGCGAACCGTAGGGATGAGGACACGATAGCTTTCCGGTGGTAGGTAGGTCCTGAGTGGAGCGAACCTGCGAGACCGAGTGGAGCGAAGGGGGGATGTGGCGAGCGAAGCGAGCCGGCGACCTCCGTAGCGTAACGAAGGTTGAGTGGGTGAAGCGTAACTCAGGGGTGACGACAAGCAAACTTACAAGTAACTCATGAGAAGGGCAAAAGTACCAAGCCTCCCCAATTTGGCCTTCCCTATTTGGCCTCCCCCCCACTCCCAATCGTATCTCAGAAACTAAGAGACCCGTGTTCAGTTTTCGAGGATGCTACAGCCGATAGTGAGGTCAAAATCAAAATCCAAGATGGCGGCTGCGATAATTTTTAAAATGTTCATCATGGGAGTCGTTTCCATGGTTTTCGAGGGTGCTAAAACCGATAGTGAAGTTAAAATCAAAATCCAAGATGGCGGCTGCGATAATTTTCGAAATGTTCATCATGGGATTCGTTTTCATGGTTTTCGAGGATGCTAAAACCGATGGCGAGGTCAAATTGAGAATCCAAGACTGCGGCTGCAAAAAATTCAAAGTTTTCATCATTGATGTCGTTTTTATGGTTTTCGAGGGTGCTAAAACTGATGACGAGGTCAAAATGAGAATTAAAAATGGCGGCTGCGATAATTTTCGAATTGTTCATCATGGGAGTCGTTTTCATGGTTTTCGAGGGTGCTAAAACCGATGGCGAGGTCAAAATGAGAATCCAAGATGGCGGCTGCGATAACTTTCGAATTGTTCATCAATTTCATCATGGGAGTCGTTTTCATGGTTTTCGGGGATGCTAAAGCCGATAGTGAGGTCAAAATCAAAATCCAAGATGGCGGCTGCGATAATTTTCGAAATGTTCATCATGGGATTCGTTTTCATGGTTTTCGAGGATGCTAAAGCCGATAGTGAAGTTAAAATCAAAACCCAAGATGGCGGCTGCGATAATTTTCGAAATGTTCATCATGGGATTCGTTTTCATGGTTTTCGAGGATGCTAAAGCCGATAGTGAAGTTAAAATCAAAATCCAAGATGGCGGCTGCGATAATTTTCGAAATGTTCATCATGGGATTCGTTTTCATGGTTTTCGAGGATGCTAAAACCGATGGCGAGGTCAAATTGAGAATCCAAGATTGCGGCTGCAAAAAATTCAAAGTTTTCATCATTGATGTCGTTTTTATGGTTTTCGAGGGTGCTAAAACTGATGACGAGGTCAAAATGAGAATTAAAAATGGCGGCTGCGATAATTTTCGAATTGTTCATCATGGGAGTCGTTTTCATGGTTTTCGAGGGTGCTAAAACCGATGGCGAGGTCAAAATGAGAATCCAAGATGGCGGCTGCGATAATTTTCGAATTGTTCATCAATTTCATCATGGGAGTCGTTTTCATGGTTTTCGGGGATGCTAAAGCCGATAGTGAGGTCAAAATCAAAATCCAAGATGGCGGCTGCGATAATTTTCGAAATGTTCATCATGGGATTCGTTTTCATGGTTTTCGAGGATGCTAAAGCCGATAGTGAAGTTAAAATCAAAACCCAAGATGGCGGTTGCGATAATTTTCGAAATGTTCATCATGGGATTCGTTTTCATGGTTTTCGAGGATGCTAAAGCCGATAGTGAAGTTAAAATCAAAATCCAAGATGGCGGCTGCGATAATTTTCGAAATGTTCATCATGGGATTCGTTTTCATGGTTTTCGAGGATGCTAAAACCGATGGCGAGGTCAAATTGAGAATCCAAGATCGCGGCTGCAAAAAATTCAAAGTTTTCATCATTGATGTCGTTTTTATGGTTTTCGAGGGTGCTAAAACTGATGACGAGGTCAAAATCAGAATTAAAAATGGCGGCTGCGATAATTTTTGAATTGTTCATCATGGGAGTCGTTTTCATGGTTTTCGAGAGTGCTTAAACCGATGGCAAGGTCAAATGAGAATCCAAGATGGCGGCTGCTATAATTTTCGAATAGTTCACAATTTCATCATGGGAGTCGTTTTCATGATTTTCGAGGATGCTGAAGCCGATAGTGAGGTCAAAATCAAAATCCAAGATGGCGGCTGTGTTAATTTTCGAAATGTTCATCATGGGATTCGTTTTAATGGTTTTCGAGGATGCTAAAGCCGATAGTGAAGTTAAAATCCAAATCCAAGATGGCGGCTGCGATAATTTACGAATTGTTCATCATGGGAGTCGTTTTCATGGTTTTCGAGGATGGCGTCTGCAAAAAATGCAGTGTTTGAGGGGCAGTAAGTGCGTACCTAACACAATAATATTTTAAATATCGTAATTTTTTATCTAAACTGAAAAGTTTGTTTTGTTTGGTTTGGAATTGAAAAAATCTTTTTGTGATGGATAGTTTTTGTGTTTTCATCATGGGTGTCGTTTTTATGGTTTTCGAGGGTGCTAAAACCTATGGCGAAGTCAAAATGAGAATCCAAGATGGCGGCTGCTATAATTAACGAATTGTTCATCAATTTCATCATAGGAGTCGTTTTCATGGTTTTCGAGGATGCTAAAGCCGATAGTGAGGTCAAAATCAAATTCCAAGATGGCTGCTTCGATAATTTTCGAAATATTCATCAAGGGAGTCGTTTTCATGGGTTTCGAGAATGCTAAAGCCGATATTGAAGTTAAAATCCAAATCCAAGATGGCGGCTGCGATAATTTTCGAATTGTTCATCAATTTATTATAAATACTTTATAATATTATTAATTTCATCATCGAGGATGCTAAAGCCGATAGTGAGGTCAAAATCAAAATCCAAGATGGCGGCTGCGATAATTTTCGAAATGTGCATCATGGGAGTCGTTTTCATGGTTTTCGAGGATGCTAAAGCCGATAGTGAGGATAAAATCCAAATCAAAGATAGCGGCTGCAATAATTTTCGAATTGTTCATCATGGGAGTCGTTTTCATGGTTTTCGAGGATGCTAAAGCCGATAGTGAGGTCAAAATCAAAATTCAAGATGGCGGCTTCGATAATTTTCGAAATATTCATCAAGGGTGTCGTTTTCATGGGTTTCGAGAATGCTAAAGCCGATATTGAAGTTAAAATCCAAATCCAAGATGGCGGCTGCGATAATTTTCGAATTGTTCATCAATTACATCATCGAGGATGCTAAAGCCGATAGTGAGGTCAAAATCAAAATCCGAGATGGCGGCTGCGATAATTTTCGAATTGTTCATCATGGGAGTCGTTTTCATGGTTTTCGAGGATCCTTAAGCCGATAGTGAGGTCAAAATCAAAATCCAAGATGGCGGCTTCGATAATTTTCGAAATGTTCATCAATTTCATCATGGGACGTGACGAAGGTTGAGTGGATGAAGCGTAACTCAGGGGTGACGACAAGCAAACTTACAAGTAACTCTCATGAGTAGGGCAAAAGTACTAAGCCTCTCCTATTTGGCTCGCCCCCCCCCCCCCCCCCCCCGTCCCTCCCAATCGTATCTCAGACACTAAGAGACCCGTGTTCTTTTTTTTACGGATTCGTATAGAGGAGGCTCGGAAAAGTAAAAACCATTTTTCAAAGTTGCCCCTTATGCCTCCCTTCTGAGTTTTTAATAAGGTTTTAGATTGGATTAGGGGGTTCTTTTAAAATCAAGGAGTCTCTGAGTGAGATTGTCTCGAAACGAGAGAAGGACCACAAGAGAACAGCTTGGATAACGGACCACACGTGGGAACTTATTAAACGTAGGAAAGAACTCAAAGTGAGAGGACTACAGAACGCCGACGTATTGAAGGAATACTCAAACATATGCAGAGTCATCAAAAACAATTGCCGCCTTGACAAGAATAACTTCATTACTAACATTTGTCGCGAAATAGAAACTCATGCGTTGAAACAACAGACTTCAGATTTATTTAAGAAAGTCCGCTTGCTGAGTAGGCAATTCAAACCTAAATCGTGGGTGATCGAAGATACAGATGGGAAACCGCTACACGATCTCGATAAAATTGCAGAAAGATGGCGCGGCTATTGTGAAGACCTGTATAAAACACTCAACACATCGGACTTTTCGCGCGTGGACTGGTCCAACCTGGAACTGGAACCCAACATCGTGCGATCAGAGGTTGTAACAGCTATTATCTCAGTGAAAGCTAAAAAAGCACCAGGTCCAGATCAAATCACAGCTGGAATGCTTGGGGCTCTGGGTGACAAAGGTTTTGACACCTTGCACAACATCTGCAACCACATCTGGCGGTACGGCGAGTGGCCAAAGGCTTGGACTCAGTCGATCATCCTTCCTCTACACAAAAAGGGATCGACCAAAAAATGCGATAACTATCGCACACTCGCCCTAATTTCTCATGCAAGCAAAATCTTATTGAAATCACCAATAACCGGATTCGTTACTACCTTGACTGGCAGATACCGCAAGAACAGGCTGGCTTTGTGAAGGGGAAAGGAACACGTGAGCAAATTCTGAATGTCAAGCAGATTGTAGAGAAGTGCTACGAATTTGACTTACCGGTTATAATCTGTTTTGTTGATTACAGTAAGGCTTTCGATTGTGTCAACTGGGACTGTCTATGGAGAGTGCTGTTAGAACTGGGTGTACCCCACCATTTAACTGCGCTGTTGCAGTCTCTTTATTATAACAGCCAAGGAATGGTGAGGGTTGGTGAGATCACATCTAAACCATTCAATTTTGAAAAGGGAGTTCGACAAGGCTGCATTCTTTCACCCATTCTATTCAACATATACGGTGAATACATAATAAGGCGCACTTGTGATAACTGGAATGGAGGAATCACCGTCGGCGGGCGCAAGATCTGTAATTTGCGTTATGCAGACGACACCACCTTGTTTGCGGCAAGTGAAGCTGAGATGATCACCGTTTTGGATAGAATGGAGCGCGTCAGCATAGAACTGGGGCTCTCGATAAACAGGTCCAAAACCAAGATCATGGTCATAGATCGTACAGGCAAGCTTGAGCTCACTGGGAAACTTGATTTGGAGGTAGTCGATAACTTTATATACCTGGGCTCAAGCATTAGTTGTAATGGCTCATGTGAACCTGAAATACGAAGAAGAATTGGGATGGCAAAAGGGGGCCATGGCACAGCTTTAAAAGATATGGAAGAACAAAAGCATCTCCCTGAAAACCAAGACCAATCTTGTGCGCACCCTGGTGTTCTCCATATTCTCGTACGGTGCTGAAACTTGGACCCTGAAGAAAGCTGACCGCAATCGTATCGATGCTTTCGAGATGTGGTGCTGGCGAAAGATGCTGGCGATCCCCTGGACAGCACATCGCACCAACGTGTCAATCCTACAAGAATTAAACATAAAGACAAGGCTCTCTACCATCTGCCTACGTAGGATTCTCGAATACTTTGGCCACATTGCCAGGAAGAATGGCGATAACCTAGAAAGGTTATTAGTCACTGGCAAGGTGGAAGGCAAAAGGCCACGTGATAGAAGCCCAACACGTTGGACTGACCAGATCCGCACCGCTCTTGACACAACGGTCCACGAAGCTCTGCACTCGGCGGCAGATCGGGACAGATGGCGTCGCGTGGTGCGCAACAAACTGCTGCAACAAGGAGGTGGTCACGACCCTCAGCATTGAGGAAACCGATCCGAGGAGGAGGGGGTTCTTAAGGGGTTTCAAAATCTTTTAAGTGCTCTAACGGATTTTAAAATTCTTCTATCATAAGGAATTCTCAATTTATTTTGTTTTTTTTTTTTAATTTGTTTCTTTTTTTTATTGAATTAGTTATAAGGGTTTTCAGAATATTAAAAATATTTTATATAATTTACAAAATCTTTTAAGGACTATGGATTTTCCAATTCATTTAAAGATTCTTATGGATTCTCAAAATTTTTAAGGTAAGGAATACTTCTCCAAAACACGACCCCGCGAGCTGCTTGCAGCTCGCGCAACGCGCAAATACTAGTCGTTTTATATATGTATGGCGTTTTATTTGAATATTATCGATTTTTGTTGTGTTCAATTCAAAAATCGAATTACGTAAAACTACCTGAGCCGTTGCGCCAATCACAGCGCAGCATTTCGATAACAAGGACCCCGACACATGGATCGTTTAAAAATGGGTACGGCATCCGTGATTTAAGCTAGGTTCATATTGCTGTGTCGGGGTGTGTCGGGTCGCCGTCTGTTGTGTCGCGGAGTGTTCATACTAATGTGTTGTCTTGTGGCGCAATATGTCGCATTTTTAGATCATTCTCATTTTAAGAGTTGTGGAGTGAATACGTGTTTTTAAATGGAATCGTCTGACAGCGACTTCGATGAAGATATTAAATTTTTCCTATTGATGACTCATAATAAAGAAATTGGGAAAAAAATAAAGGAATTGGGTTCATCCCGTAAATAGATTAAGAGAGACTAGAGGCGCATTTCACTGTCTTGTTCGAGAATTAGAAAGTGATGACGAAAGATTCCAACGATATTTCAGATTTACTAAGATACAGTTTGAGCAAGTACACACTTTAATTGAAAAGGATATCAAAAAATACCGTGATCCATACATTCCTTACATTTCGTGTCATAGAGAACTTTGTATTGCCGTACTAATTCAAAAGTTCATAAGACATTTTAAAGAACGAAAAACAGAATTATAATAATTGCATGAACTGTGTTCCCTCGCAATAACGCGTCGTAAATGATAGATTCACATTAGTGTGGCGCGACAGATCCCCCACCACCTCTCTGGCGCGATCGGGCGTCGAGCGATTTTACTGCGACAGAACGCGCCACAACACAACACAACCTATTAATGTGAATCTATTCATAGTAAATGAACGTAAGCGATTGCGTTCTGGCGCGCCCCGACACACCCCGACACAGCAATATGAACCTAGCTTTATAGTTGAATATTTTTTGTTGAAGTTTTTTTTATTCGTGATTTTGAATGTTCAACGTATTGGAACTGAAAATTTAGTAGGTGTGTGTGAGTGTATGCATATATGTAAATATGTGTATTTTTTTTATTTGTTATTAATAAAAAGTATATTGTTCATTAAGCACGTCTTAATGTTGAACTTATTGGATCTGAAAATATAGTAGGTAGGAGGCGGATCCGGGGCGGATTTTTATTCATTTTGTTTTCCAAAATATTCTCGTCTATTGTAATGCTGCTTCATTTTTTGTGTTTTTAATTATTATTTTTATTTGCATAATATATACATAATATACACGCTAAAATACTTTAAATAATAATCATAAAAACAAGTAAGTAAAATAAATATTTTTGATTTCAATAAAAAAAAAATCTTATTTACATGTACATACAAATACTGTATTCGCCGGATCCATTTTTTGTATGATCCTTGTGTTTTGTTTGTGATTTTTTTAGTGAAATTGTTCGTTTTTATTATCGATTTGTGTAATGTTTTTGTTAGGCAGCATGCCTTTTTTATGTGCCTAATGTTTTATAAATATCTTCAACATGTAGAATGTAAAATTACATTTCAAATTTAGGCAACAGGATATAAACAGTGACCCAACATTTGAGTGGGTGTTTTTTGCGCCCGTTTTCAAGTGGTTGTTTGGGTAAGCGATACTGGGGGCCGATTCTACTAATTTGCAAAATTACATAGCCTATCGCTATTACGCAACGGTACCATTCCTATCGCCAAACAATGGTAACCTAAAATGTTATTCTGCTATTTGTTACGTTAGACCGGGAACGAAATCGATGCGTAATCGTAGCGGGAATTTACGACTGTGCTAGGAACGTTATCCTGTGATACCAGCAAGACGAATAGTATGTTTTAATGATACCACAGTATAAAATATGAAAGCTACTAAATAGAAACAGGAGCTATTTATGTGTTTTAAAATATAATAAATGATTCAAATGTTATGACAAAACACTTTACTGATACAACGATGGAAAATATCGATGGTTAAATAATAAATTCTTTGGAGAACGTTCCATTTTAATTCTCTTGCAAGCCGAAAATGTGAAACGAAACGTCTTGGTAATGTCAAATGTGATCCAAATATAAACAAACACTTTTGTAGCAAGTTCATCGAAATGACTGATTTACTGTGAGTATTTGTTTCATTTTATACTATTACATAATTATTTATAAAGTCTAAAATGGCACCATGACCCGATATTTTTTTATCATAGGAAATGTTGTGCGATAAGTCCTGAAAATTAACACATTTACGACCCACTTGAGGGTTACGGTCACACGACTCAAATCACACTTGATTTGACTTAGAATATAAAATAATAATCATTATGTGACAACTTTCAGATTGGTGCTTTCTAATTTCTGGCATATCTAATGGAAGGGCGAAAGACAACTTCATTTCGACAACTTGAACTTCTGCTTCTATAAAAATCTTGCTGTGGGGCAAATGCGGTCTAAAGAAGGACGAGCCACCTTAGCTCTTTTATGGAACAGTATGCTGTAATTTTAAATGCTGAAGGTGTTACAAGGACACCTAAAGATTGGTCTAAGGTATGTTTTCAAGTAAATATTATAAAATGTAATCATTAGATATAAAAAGTAAGTTGACATGAAAAAAAATTAAAACATTTAACAAAAATTTATATCTCTTTTAGTTTTGGAATGACTACAAATGTCCAATGCACGCTAAGGTCACTGATATCAATAGAGTTTCATCGCTACAGGGGTGGGACCGAGTAGGGAACCAATTTTAGCTCCCCTAGAGGAAAGTGTGACTGCTGGCTGCTCTTTTAGGTAGAGATGTTGGCCGACTTACTGAAGTCCGTCAAGATTCAGAGATTTAGGTAAATTGATGTGCTGGTGTCTGTACTTATTGACCATAAACTTCCTTTAATTTTTAATTATTTAATTAATTATTTATGAATTGTTTCAGAGATCTTCGTTTAACTCAAGAGAATACTGGTGCCCTGTAAATATATCCCCAGATGTCAGCAGTAGGACGGCAACACTGGAGACACCAGCAGAATTTTATCCATCCAGAGTTTTATCCGTGTCTGGTTGTTTGTGGGGTTCGTGTAAACGCACTCACTACACAGGAGAAATTCATAGTGTAGGGGAACCTGAGGCAGCGACAAAAAAAATATCAACAATAATTATAATTGGTATACCTATGACCAAAGGTATGAAACCACTGCACACAGTAATTGCAGTGTGCAGTGGTTTTATTTTTATTGCCAGTTTTGTGAATGAAGTACTTATTTAAAGTAGTCAAGTTCTATTAGTGTATTTAGACATAAAAGAAGACATGTAAGTAAGACATATTTTTTGATTTAATCATGCAGAGAAATAAAGATTATAAAAAAAACTTTTATATTTTAATGAAAATATTGTTGCAAAGTTATTTTTCACAAAAGGGTACCTATTTTTTTCTGTTATGTTTAGTGATTTAGTTTATTGTTTAAGGTGTATTTCTTTGTTTTGTAAATATTTAGATTTAATTAAGTATATTGTAGTGTAGTAGTGTGATAAAAAGACAATGCCAGTTGCTACTTAGAGCTATGACCCACCAAATAAAAGTTGGCTTCCAACTATACCAAATGTAGCATTCTATTTGTCCTTTATCAGTGATAACTAAAATTATGATTAAATGTCTTTAAAAGTGCAGTTTCTGTTTTATTGGATAAAATATCACATATAAGTTAGAAACCTATGTCGAGCATACGTTAACGTCACGTCCCTATTTTCACAATGCTGGTCTAGCCACAAAGCACACACAATACAATACTAACAATCTTGACGGATTACAGATGTTGGTGGAAGCTGTAAGATAATTCAAACACATTTATAATTTGTAATAAACAAATACAATAGCCACCCAAAAATCAAATGACTTTGTCAATAATGCCAGTTGTGACATTTTGACACAAGGATAAAATACACAAACAATATACGAAATGGACTGAGCACTCATGCCGTAAAAACGTGCTGAGAGTGATAGCTCCGATGGGGCCAGTTGTCTCTTTCTGATAGGGTAGGTCTCGTCCAAAATACCTCAGTGCCTCAAGTCGAAAGTTTTCGACCAATGTGTATTACCAGTGATGACGTATGGCGCCGAAACGTGGTCCTTTACTATGGGCCTCATTAGTAAGCTCAGTAAGTCCAACGAGCTATGGAGAGGGCTATGCTCGGAGTCTCTTTGCGCGATCAACTCAGAAATGAGGAGATTCGTAGACGAACCAAAGTAACCGACAAAGCCCAACGAATTAGCAAGTTGAAATGGCAGTGGGCAGGCCATATAGCTCGCAGAACTGATGGCCGATGGGGCCGTAAGGTTCTCGAATGGAGACCACGCACCGGCAAGCGCAGCGTAGGACGTCCACCCACTAGGTGGGCAGACGATCTTATGAAGGCCACAGGATCACGCTGGATGCAGGCCGCTTACAACCGGTCCTACTACAAGTCCAAAGGAGGCCTATTTTCAGCAGTGGACGTCTTACGGCTGATATGATGATGATGATGAATAGGATAGGTAACCAAAATACATGTTATTACGTTTTTAAATATACCTTAAAAAAAAAAACAATAAAAAAACATTTATAAACATAAAAACAGTAGTCCGCCGGTGTGGGAGCGGCAACCGGGCACCAAACTACCGGTGGTTAGGGCTACAGAAACAGGAATCTCCTCACAATGCGGGCCGTATTTAGGAACACTGCCTTCAAAATCAGGCCCTTGATCCAACTACCTAGAGAGAGCCTCGAAAGGTATTCGTCGAGGCCCTTTGCCATCAGGCCATTGGCTGTAACGATAAATCGGCACAATGATAGCCGAGCTCACATTCCCACTCCGACAACCGCGCGTGCTAAGTTGAGATATTTCATTTATTTATATTTCACAGCTTTCAGTTCAGAAGGTTCTCGTCATGCGAGATGGTATCATCGATTATTTATCATTACGCGGCGTACCGATCTGTCTATCACAACAATATCAGGGACATTGGCGACAATAGCCCGAATAAAAATAAAAAAAGAATATTGAAAAATAAACCTGAAAGCATTAATTATTTTAAACGCATTAACGCATGCGACGCGCATCGTAAAGATGATTTTTGCAAGTTGAAATTCTCTATTCCTCGTTTACGCTTTTCGGTAGCGTAGCGCCATCTCTTGGATTAGTGTTTAACTAACTTCCACCCAACACGTTGACATTACAGCCAAATCAATGTTGTATAATGAGATAGCAACTACCATACTTATTAATTATTTTAAACGCATTAACGCATGCGACGCGCATCGTAAAGATGATTCAATTTTACGATGCGCGTCGCATGCGTTAATGCGTTTAAAATAATTAATAAGTATGGTAGTTGCTATCTCATTATACAACATTGATTTGGCTGTAATGTCAACGTGTTGGGTGGAAGTTAGTTAAACACTAATCCAAGAGATGGCGCTACGCTACCGAAAAGCGTAAACGAGGAATAGAGAATTTCAACTTGCAGGTGTGGGTTGCAATAGCCTAGTTGGTTAAGGCGTCTGGAGTACCTATCCAGAAGACGCGGGTTCGAATCCCACTTGCAACTTGAAATTTTTCTTTCCTCAAAAAAAATCATCTTAACCTGAAAGCAATTTTAAAGCCGAAAAAGTAAATAAGGTTAGCAAGTAAGAGTTATATTTTACTGTTTCTATCCATACTACTTTCTGGGAATAGGAGGAAAGGGACAAGCGCCATCCAAGTTGCTCTTCTCTTTCGTCATGCTAATTAGGTATAGCAAATCAAAAAAAACCTAAACGGTGGCGATTACGGTTCATTTTTGGGTACTAGGTAACTTGAAGTGCTCAGTCCAGATTTTATGATAGCGCTATGTTTTGATTAGGTACCTATTTCCGCGTCAATGACGTTTCGTTGTACCTAATCATTCATGCTCAAATGTGAAATATTTTTAAGAGTTTATATTCATAATGTGATTATATAAAAAAAAACATTATTTTCGTTAAACACACTTATTCAAAATAATGTTTTATTAAAACTGAATATTGCATATTTAAATCCGAACCATAACACATTAAAAGGTGTCATTTGTCATTTTCTCTGCGTGTAGGTATGCTTAATGCGTAACGCACATGGCCGCGATGAAAACAGGAAATGGTTTTTGGGTTTTCGAAATCCTTTTATCACTAACTTTTTAAAAGCATCTTTTGCAGAATAACAATTATGTAATCAGGGGTCTTATTTACATTTAATATTTTTCATTAGTTTATATTTCCTGTATCTTGGGCTGAAAGGTGGGGCAGGATCTGGCATTGTCATTTACCATGTTCATAGGTTTAATGACACATTGAATTTAAAAAATAATATTTTTAAGATTATTAGTTTTATTTTAGTTTTATTTTATAATATTCATAACCAAGCTCAACAATATTGTTTAACTAAAACCCTTCCTTTCTTTTTTTCTTATATAACTCTATATCTCTATAAACTAAAATCACTTATATAAATCCTCCAACATGACAAAACTAAAAACAATAATTTGTGAGATATACAATGTACAGATTTTTTCACTTTACCCCAATCCCCCAATCTACCCGCACTGGTGGACGCCCACGGCGACGGACGTCGCAAGACGATCTCCGGCCACAGTAGGCGCGGGCATGCGGGCGGCGAGTAAAGGGCAACTCGCTGTCCGACCATGGACCATGCCTGGGTCGACGGCGCATTGTGTTCCACGCGTCAGCATGATGACGGGGCCCCCTCTAGAGGGCCAAAGCCTACCGGGGTCGCGGGACTTATCTCATTACCGTGACCCCGGAACATAAAGGGCTATTGAAGGACACCGTGGATTTTAGTCAATACAAGTCTGACAGTCCCTTCCGCCCTGCCCGGGGCGGGAGGACTCATTTGATGATTTTACCACGTAAAAAAAATCCCCAATCTAATTTTTTCTTAACGAATATAAACCTTCAACTTGTGACAAAATTGAAACTCTGTAAAAAAATATTAAATACAGGGTGTTTGGTCCATCGTGTGCCAAATTGAAATGGTCGATAGAAGGGGTCATCTGCTATCCTTTCAGACCCCTTAACACCCCTCATGCCCTGTGGATTTTTTTTTAATCGACTTCTTATTGTTTTACTAAAAAAGACCCAAATTTTACATTCAAATACAATTTTCTTTTTAAATATGGGGCGTAGACTCTGAATTTTAGTTTTATTTCAATGTGTATTGTTTAAGAGTACTTTTAAATACAAGATTAGTGACATTAGTCACCTAGTTATTTTTAAATTCACTCGCAAAGGTAAAACATAAATTAAAGCTGTACATGTTACAGCTGTTTATATGGCTACAGAAAAAAAACCAGAAGCGACCGGGATCTTCCAACTCCCTCACTAATTCTCCAGTCTATCCCCTTGCTAATGATGTGCCACATACCTTAAAAATCTTTTAACAACTTTGTGAATTCGCTAGAATTGTGAATCGAGTGCCCTAAGGCTGATATACAAAATTATGATTTTAAACATTTTTTTTTGCTTAAATGAAACTTGACAAACCTATGAATCTTATCTTATTCGTGTAAGGAAAAATCTGTCTCGTATCTCTATATTTTAGTGGGATTTACGTGTAAAAAAAAAAACTAAATTGCATTTTTAACATTTATTTCATATCTAACTGTTACAAATCCTGCTCAAATTAGTGGCCGATGATGTGCCCGTGTTTAATGAACTTTTGCCCATGGTATTTCAAAATGCTGTTCTGCGCATTGGCGTTTGACTGTGAGGAAATAACTTAACAATGTGTTCCACAATGTGTGGATTGGACGTGATGGCCCTATTCCATGGCCGCCACGTTCCCCAGATCTAACTTCGTTACACTTTATGTCTAGAGACGTTCCAAGGACCTGATATAGGTACGCAACGGACGTTCCACCTAGGGACGAGGTACTAGTCCAACGCATGGAAGCGGCATTCAATACCACTAAGGAGGAAATACGACTTCGTACAACAACTGTCGAAATAGATGTCGGGCCTGCATTCGCAACAGAGGCCAACAATTTGAGCAGGATTTGTAACAATTATGAAATAAACTTTAAACAAGCAAAATTTTTTTTCAAGTAAATCCCACAAAAACATAGAGGTACGAGACAGGTGTTACCTTATACGAATGAGATAAGATTTATAGGTTTGTCAGGTATCAAAAAAGCAAAAAAATGAATTAAAATCATAATTTTGAATATCAGCCTTGGGTGACTCGATTCACAATTCTAGCGAATTCACAAAGTTGTTAAAAGATTTTTATGGCATGTGGCACATCATTAGCAAGGGGATAGACTGGAGAATTAATGAGGGAGTTGGAAGATCCCGGTCGCTTCTGGTTTTTTTTCTGTAGCCATATAAACAGCTGTAACATGTACAGATTTAATTTATGTTTTACCTTTGCGAGTGAATTAAAAAAAACCTAGGTGACTAATTTCACTAATCTTGTATTTAAAAGTACTCATAAACAATACACATTGAAATAAACTTAAAATTCAGAGTCTACGCCCCATATTTAAAAAGAAAATTGCATTTGGATGTAAAATTTGGGCCTTTTTTAGTAAAACAATAAAAAGTCGATTTAAAAAAAATCCACAGGGCATGAGGGGTGTTAAGGGGTCTGAAAGGATAGCAGATGACCCCTTCTGTCGACCATTTAAATTTGGCACACGATGGACCAAACACCCTGTATTATTCCGGTATCTACAACGAAATCTATGTAGAACATCATTATTATTAGGTAAAAAATTAAAAAAGTTCTAGATCGGTCCTGCAAAAGTTTCACTCTACCAACTTATTATCAACCGCTAATTTGGACAGATGAACCGTCCTACTTCAGCTCCGGTGCGATCGTAACAAGTGTCAAAATATTAGTGGAATACGAGAACATGACTGTCACGCTTGCCTTCGACTGTGCTACGACTGTGCTAGCAGAATACGATCTAGCAGTTCTCTCGATCGATCGTTGCGCTCGACTGAACTGTAAGGCCCTTCGTACATTAGGCGACTCGGGTATCCGATACTCCAGTCGAATACCCAAGTCGCGCGACTCTAGTAGCGCACGATGCGTACACAGCGGCGACTCGAGTCGTAAGACTCAAATCGTCTATTCGGCCACCATTCTATATTCAACCTTAATAATACATAGTACAAAACACAAAATGTACATCTCATAACATAAATTAAAATGCTTCTATTTTAAAAATGACGAGCGCATTCCTATTTCAAATTTTTGGAATTAAAAATTGGCGCGTATAGAGGAAAAAATCAATCTAGAAAGAATATGGTTCATAATTTCGCCGCGCCAACCGGCTACAAGGTAGCTCGATTTGTTCAAGCTTTGACTTTCAAGGTGGTGACCATGGGTTCAATCCCCAGGTAAACATAGAATTTTTCTTTTTTCGTGTTTCAGTTGTTTTTTAGAGGTTTATTCAATTTTTTTCTAGGTTTTTTTTTATAGTTTTCTTTTATATGCACCGGAACGCTGACGCCCTTACTGCTATGATGATGACCGTGGTTTCGAATTTCAGATTTGAATAGGTTTTTTAATGTTTTCGTTTTCTTAATTACTTTATTTTTGTCATATGTGCAAGTACATGACGAAGCTAGGTTAAAGTAGTTATGTTTGTAACGAAGCCATAATAATTTATAAAAGTGCAAAAAGTTTAACACCATGCTCGATAGATGGCGCTGTCGACGAGTTAGATCGCGCTATCGTTTTGTTGGGTTCTATTGAAGGACACAGTGGATTTTAGTTAGTACGAGTCTGACAGTCCCTCCCGCCCTGCCCGGGGTGGGAGGACTCATATAATATGATGATTTTACCACTTAAAAAAAAAGCTTATTCCATGCTAATGGGGATGGCAACTCAAAGCTAATCGTAGATGGCGCTGCGATAGTTGGTCCCCACGTCTACCTTGTACAAAAAAACAAACAAGATTATTTGTTATAAAAATTGAGTATAAATACAAAACAAATATGGAAAATTATTCGTCCATGCAAGTACTATATACTAAAAGAAGAATTAAGACGCCGCGGCGCATCTACAAGAGAAAAAAAGTGATTTAATTGAGTGGTTATACATTTGATTTTACCGTAATAAATCCACAATTACTTGTAGTTGAGGTTTCAATTTTTGAGTTTAGGTATGTTTTACCTGTCCTCTCCTTTATCAAGAATATAATGCTGCTTTTGACTTTCTATTTTGATAAAATATCATAATGTTTTAAGTCAGTAATTTTAACCTTTTTTTCTATTTAGATTCGAGAAATATCACAATATATTTAATTTCTTAACACCACAACTATTACAAAACTCGTTCCAGGTGATAATTCTTCGATTTTCGAGCGATGCAATACTGGTACATAACCTCCAAAAGAAAAGTAGATATTATTTTGAAAAGTGTATTCCATCATTTTTACAGCTTATTACACAACATCTAGTCATTTTACATCAATAAATGTTTTTTTTTCTGAAAATTCCTTTGATTTTACAGTTCTTTGGGGACCAAACTGTCATTTTCACTTTGACACTTGCCTTCCCCATTATCTAATAGAATATTCTTTTGAATTTGACAAGCCTGTTGGTCTAGTCGTTAGTGACCCTGACTGCTATGCCGGAGGACGTGGGTTCGATTCCCACCCAGGACAAATGTTTGTTTGATGAACACGATCATTTGTTCTGTGTCTGGGTGTAATTTATCTATTATATTTATGTATTTAGAAATATATAAGTACCGTAAAACCGGCCAACATTGCCCTTGGCGGATATCTTTGCCCAAACACGAAAAATAACTAAAATCTTGAATTGTAAATAAATTTAAATAGCTGACAACATTATTTAATCTTTAGGGTAAACTAGACTATTTTCCTGGCAAAACTAAATATTAGTTACTTCGCTAAGTTCACTCAGTTGTCGGCGAGACATGTTTAAAGTAGTACTAGTCTGAGGTGGTGCCAAAATCTTGTTTTACGTTTTTACACACTGACAGCGTACGACATCTCTCAGGTAAGTCATTTCAACATTCCAGTAATAAAAAGAACCACGCTTCATTTCTATGCTAGTTTGAGACCAATAAAACGTAAAATCTTCAAGATAATGCAGTGGGCAATGATTCCCGAGCTTGCGTGAACATAGGAGTGACAACATTGCCCACAGCAAAAATAGTGTTAGGGATGGCACCCATTATATCTAGTAAGAGTTAACTCAGTTTTATCAACCAAAATGTTTTTATAATTCCTATGTTAAAACTCTTTTTAAAAGTAAATATTATATTTTTACGTTACAACGTCTGCCTGGCATGCCTTGCAATGACTATTTTTCCTTGTAATCTTTGTTATACCATTTTTTAAGATTTCTGTGTAAGATTTGTTTTAGAATCTTTAATATTAACCTTGAGTATAATAATACGTGCAATTTATAACTATTATACCTGACAGATTTATTATTTATAAAAGATTTTATTTAAAAGCAGATTATTATTTATTACATTAGTGTGTGGCAACCCTAGCCCACCGTTTCAGTTTGTATGAAAAAGCAGCTGGTGTGTAGTGTAACATTGCCCACCTCAGTAAAATTAAAAATATAACGTTTTTGATATATTGATCACGAAGGATGGCAACTTTGCATGATTCACTAAAACATATCTTATTTTCAAAGCTCTAGAGCTGATAGTTTTAGAGAAATTAAGGGTGGGCAATGTTGGACGGTCGTGCGTATAATTTTGCCCGGCTCTTTAATTGCATTTTTCTCGGATTCTGTTAAAGCTAGAAGCTCCAGATTTCGTGATTTGAAGCCTATAATAGTAATTGTTACCATGGTGTACTTGATTACGAGCTCTGATCAATATTTTTTTCGTAATCTCCAAAATAAGAAAAAAAGCGGGCAATGTTGGCCGGTTTTACGGTATGTTTATCAGTTGTTTAGTACCCATAACACAAGCTCTGCTTAGCTTGGGACGAGATGGCGTTGTGTGATAGTTGTGGAATATTATTATTATTAATTGTAATGATACAAACAAGGATATTTTTCTACCTCAGATACTTTAATAATAAATTTTAAAATAATAGATACAAATTTTTCGTCGGTTAAAAATCGCGAAGACTTGGGTATCGGCGATCTTGATAGATGAGTAGCGAGCGACTAGAGTCGGCGACGCATGTCGGCGACGCGACCTGTGTACGAGCCTCTATGGATTTGTATTGCGATAGTCGCCTGGAAACCAAAATCGTAAGGTATCGGAAACTTGCGTCGCCTCGTGTACGAACCTTCGTACACGAGGCGACGCAAGTTTCCGATACTAGAGTTTCGCCACTACTCATGACCTGCGGAAAATTCGAGGTACTAAATTTTTATAATGCAATTTGATGTAACGACATAGACACTAGCGCCGCGTCAAAAGGTCATGATGGGTGGTCAAGAATATGAATTTATAAAATGGCTGACACATGACTGTGACGATCAAAGTATATTTTTTAGGGTTCCGTTGGTTCAAAAAAAAAACGGAATCTTTATAAGATCAGTCGTGTGACAGTCCGCCCTTCACAGTTAATTTCCTGCGAACCTAACATTAATCCAAATCCGATACTTTAAATTAATTTTTAAATTTTATTCAATAAAATAGAAAAAATCCATCTCTCCCAACTTTTTAATAAAACTGCATACCAAATTAAGATTTGTTATGAGTATTGTAAATATATTTATATCGTTTTAAAATAATTACTTTCCAAAAATGATTCAAGAATATGCTACGGAACCCTTTATTCTGTGAATAAAATAAAAAATGGTAACTACATTGTTCCGCCATCTTGAAAGTCGCGGAAACTCAAGTAGCGGCGATGTCAGCAGATAGGTAGCGCGCGATTGGCGTCGCGCGTCGCGTGCGTGTGTACGAACGTATATGCATTTCTATTGCGAGAGTCGCCTGGATACTGAAGTCGTAAGGTATCGGAAACTCGAGTTTCCGAATGTACGAAGGGCCTAACTTATTTTGGGTCGTTAAGCATTAGTAGAATGAGAAAACGTTAAAAAGTCGCAGTTCAGCCGCGGTTACGCTGCGATTGTGACAGAAATGAGTTAGTAGAATCGGCCCCCTGATAAACTAAACACTTCTGAGAGCTGAGTCATTTCGTCTGTGATAAGTATGTGAACCAAACATTATTATTAAAATGTAACCCGAACCACTATAGTATGTGCCATTTAACACGGCAATAGCGGTCATTGCTCCGACTTTCATCCCGATATCTCAATATTAGCGATACTTCCTCTTCACCCGTACAAATCTGTCGCAAACAGTCGCAAAACTGACATCGCTTGAGTCTCATAATACATAAAAAATTACCACTAAAACAACACAATGCACAACCCAAAATAATAGAAAATCTAGCAAACGTACCCTACGAAATATTTTTTTTATAATAGTGTATTTTCGTTTTTACACAAGTTTATCACACTGAGACAATTTAACAAAAGTAAATATATTATTATGCATCATATAATTTTGCATTAACCTATAATACAATACTGAGTAAATATAAAGTTAGTGCATATTGTATGGATATAAGTATATTAATATTTTTTTGATATCAGGATGGTAAAAACACCTTATTTTTCCTAAAATAAATTACAAAAACTATTTCATCACAGAAAATGCTAATTTTGATCTTATGTCGTTTTTGTTTTACGAAGTCATCGCGTCAGGGGTGCAGCACCCCCGGCAGCAGCCGCCATTTAGATTTAACATTTCGTGTGGAAGTTTATTTGCGTTCGGTCTGTGCAAAGACATTAAACTAAATACGAGCAATAGACGGGACATCACGAAGAAAGTTGTGATCCAAAACTTTTTACCATAGGTAAAAAGTCGCTCAGTCTAGTAGTCGCGTTGCTATGCAACGCTAGATTGTGCTACTGACACACGGCATCAATAATTTTGTATGACAATTTTCCCAATGCCCGCTCTATAGGTTCTCTATGTTCTATGTTAGGGGTTTTGGTTTCCGCACTTAGTCCTTCATGTGGACCATTGTGCGTGAGCCATAGTGGCCTTGGTGGCTTATTCCAACCAGCCCACCTCCCTCCAGAAGTTGATCAGGTTCTTTGGTCTGTGGAGAACATCTGTGTAAGTCCTGGGTGTCCCGAGGGTTTCTGTCCTGATCTGTGTGACACCTGTGCACTCGAAGAGCACATGCGCGACGGTTTCCTCAGTCTCCATGCATGCCCTGCACAGGGGGCTGTCCGTTATGCCTATTGTGTGGAAGTGTTTGTTTAGGGAGCAATGTCCCGTTATGGTCCCTGTCAGCAGGCGCATGCCGGTCCTGTCCAGGCGTAAAAGACGTCTGGTTAGCCTGCCATCTAGGCATGGCAGGGCTTCCTTGGATTGCCTGCAGCCTGGTGTCGAGGTCCACCATCTCTCTGCTTGTGTGAGGGTGCGCTCCTGCAGCCATCTACGTATCTGGTTGAAAGGGATGGGTATAATGGGTTCAGGTCCGCAAACTGATGCGCTGGATGCTCTCCTAGCTAGTTCATCAGCCGCGTCGTTGCCCAATGATCCGCTATGTCCTTTAATCCATTGTAGTGTCACTTTGTTGCCTCTATAGGTTCTTTTAAATCTCTTTGGGTCTGTGCTATAATTTCTTTGCTTTTATTGTTATCGTTGTTGAGTTTGTTACTGTTTTGTTTTTGTGTTCTGTGTTGTTATTGCTACTTCATTTGTTGCTTGTAAAGAATCATGGAACCAGAAGCTTGAACATCTACTGGTGAAACCAGTAAACGCCGTCGTCGTCCAAACATATTCCAACCTCAAGAAGGTTCGGAATCGATACCGTTAACATCGCCGCCAGCAAAAAGACAGAAGACGATTCTCACCAGCGGAGAACGTCTTATGATTATTAATATTTTTAAATATGTCCAAAACACCAAGCTCGAGGATAAATATTTAACTAACCATGATCTTGTCAAACGTACGTCAGAAATATGTAGGGTGAGTGAGAGATCGATATATCGGGTATTACGTGAATACAGAAATACTCATAAAATAACGCAACCTGAAGGTAAAAGGAGTAGACCAAACGTTCTCCAAAAAGTTGATGATTTTGATAAATCGGCAATTACTAAAACTTTTGGAAAAAAAAAAAGATTTTTCATACAAAATGAGAAAATGATCGAGCCCATCAGTATGAAAAATCATTTTTTCCAAAAGTTTTTGAACAAACATTGTTCAGTAACATGGGCTGAGTTACTCCACGAGAGGTTTTGCGCTATTAACGTTACTCGTTGTATATACATTTGATTCTTTTGATGCCTGCGCATTCCACATTTTTTTATGATGATTCTTTCACAGTCCAGGCTGTCGTTTGTGGAATGCATTGCTTGTATCAGTAAGACAAGCCAAGTCACTGGTTTCTTTTAAAAGCTTAGTCTTAAATCATTTCCTTTCTCTCTAATAATACATATTTATATTTATGTATGTATGTGTATTTTATTTTATTATTATAAATGTTTGTGTGTATTGTATTTATATTATCGGTTATCTATTATTTGAAATGCATCACTGTCTACCCTCATTTTTTTTTAAAGTTCTTTTAGTCCATCATAATTGTCTGGAAGATATCGCTATTAGCGATAAGACCGCCGTTGTACCCTTAGTATTAATAAAAACTTTTTTTTTTAAAGTACCGACTTTAAAAACAAATACAAAAAAGTGTAAAATAACTTTTCTTTCGGAAGTCGGTGGCTTTTGATTTTTATGTCATTGACTATTGCCACTATTTTTAAAAAAGTTTTTATTTTACCCTTTTTAATTCAGACATTCAACAAAAATCTTCGTATAATCGGCAACTTTAGAAATTTATATCCAAGCGAGCAACAAAAACGGATCCATGCGGGTAACGTCACAAGACATCCAATATAGTATATTAAAACCTTCCCTAGACTGTAATAAACATTTTTCCGTAAACCGCATGAAAATCGGTTCAGACAAACGCGAGATAATCGTGAACAAACATACAATCGACTTTGAAAATCTACTATGATCCGCGCGCGGACGAAAATACATATGAAGGGAAAAGGGCCGTTACCTATCACTACATCCATTAAATCCGTCACACACAGTGGAACATTTTTTACGTCACGCGTAAATTTATAAGCACACAATTTGATTTCTTGAAATAAAAAATAATAATTTTGAATTAGAGCAACACAAGATTCACAACCCCTGTATGTCAAGCAGGCTGGTACCACGATACTGTAGCGATAGAAGCAACTATCGCTTATTAGTAGTTTTAGCACGTTTTAGGTAACATTAAGTGTCATTATCGCTTAGTGATGAAAAACTTGGTAGGAGGGAGTGAATGACCTCTTTTGCCATGTTAAATGGTACATACTATAGGCGTAAAGCTTTCTGAGAATAGAACTGTAAACAAACCCGTTCTTTTGTTTCGAACACGGCACTCATAAATTACGTCATGTTATTGTTAAGCTTGTGAGATGAAAAAAATGTATGGCGAGGTCTGTTCTTTTGTTTTATTTATGTAAGGTAATGTGTATTTGTGGAAATAAAACAATAACTTTTTGAAATAATGGTTTATTTTTTGAATTCTAATTACCTTTACGCAAGAAACTGGTAAAAATTCTCTCACACTGAACACACGTTAAGGATCCAGTACACGTTGGCCGAGCGCGTTTGGCGAGTGTGTTCGACAAATGTGTAGTAGGCTGTTTTGTGTGTATTTGCCGTTTGCGGCCAACATTCGCCGACGATCCGATTAGTGTCGGTTTTTCGTGCACAAATCAAAGAAATTTGGCACAAGCAGCAAACAGCGATCACACGTTGGTCGAGTGTTTATTTCAAAGGTTTAGGCCGTGGTTTAGTTATGCGTCGGAGTAGACAGTAGCGCTTAATTGGCTATTTGACAGTATCAACAAATCTAATTAGTCCGCCATTTAGTCTTTTTTTAAACATTGCCCTACACTAAGAATTTCTCCTGTATCGTGGGTGCGTTTACAAACATGAAACTCACCCAGACTCGGAACAATTACTTGCAGATCATGCAAATATTTGTTCCATGCGGGGATCGAACCCACAATACGCTGTGGCCTGTGCAGCGGTCGATCGCTCAGCCACTGCGCCAACAAATTGTTTCACGGTCATGATGGCGTCATAGAGTAACGTAGGTAACTTAACCACAATGAATACGTTAAAAACCCCAAAAATGAGCAACCACAGAGAATTTTTACTAACGTCCATTTTTGTCTAGCGACCAACGCAGAATGAAAGACGCCAACGTGTGAACAGTACCACGAAAATCTGCCGAGCGCATTCGCCGAGCGCGCTCGGCCAACGTGTACTGGAGCCTTTACATTACTAATACATTACAAGGCAAAACCATACTAAACCATACATAACTAGTTAGCTAATTTAATGAAGATTCCATTGATATAACTGCCAGCGGGATAACTAACGGAATTTCGGAGATATCGTCGTTTTAATCAGACGCGCCGAAATTGCATTCGTCCCCCAGAATGACCCCACAAAGATGGCGCTGGGGTCATTTTTTCGAGCCACAGAACGAGGAAAATAAAAACTCTTTCAAAAAAAAATGTAACCGCCTTCAAAAACAACCACAAAAAAGGATAAAATAACCTTCAAAACTTTGCTTTCGGAAGTCGGTGGCAAAAAGACAATGAAATTAATAAAAAAAAGTCACCGACTTCCGAAAGAAAAGTTTTGAAGGTTATTTTACCCTTTTTTGTGGTTGTTTATGAAGGCGGTTACATTTTTTTTTGAAAAGTTTTTATATATTAGCCTAAACTTCCCGTGCACAAGCAAAAATGTACTGAATGGCTACGCGCGAGAGTTTATTTTGGTTTATCTGATGCTAACGTCACATCAAGGTCAACGTTCGCCGCGCTCAATAGGGTTGCGACTTGGGAGTTCAGGAGGCACAGTTAGGTATGTCGGTGTATTTTTATTATATTATTTTAAGCATTTGTTAAATTAAATAATTATTATAAATGTTCCTCAAGGAATTTTGTTTTGGTTAATATTTAGAAACGTGCTACCCGAATTTGAGTATATTGATGCATGGGGGTGTAGAGAGGGGTTTATATAACTCCCCCCAAGCATTTTTTTTTGCCGGAAATTTCAAAAATTTTCTTTGAGAATTTTTTTCAAAAAAAAATTAATTTAATTTTTTTCAAGAAAAATGCTTGGGGGAGACAGCAACCGTTTTCTTTTTATGATATTTTAAAGTTACGGTATATTTAGCTACAATTAATATCCCTGTTACGGTAGGATCATACAAACGTCGACGGAGCACCGCTTCGCGGTGCTCCTACTTCTGGGTGGTTTAAAAATAAATAACCACGAAGGGGATGGCGGGGTCTTTCAGACCCCGCCATCCCCTTCTAACCTAACCTGTCCGTGTCGGGGTGCCCCAAGTCGTTTTTATGAAAAAAATTCTCAAAGAAAATTTTTGAAATTTCCGGCAAAAAAATGCTTGGGGGGAGTTATATAAACCCCTCTCTACACCCCCCATGCATCAGAATACTCAAATTCGGGTAGCACGTTTCTAAAGTTGAGCCTTTGTTTTTATCATCAGCCTATATATTTTTGGTTTCGTCATCGATTACTACATACTACGTATACATTCAGTGCCGTATTATCCACTTTAGGCCAGTGCCTAGGGGCCCACTATAACCAGGGGTCCAGCACTCCCGATTAATAAATGAAAAAAAAGGGGAATGGTAACATGGCACAATCGGCATTCCCAAATGTGATGACGGCACTGCGAATTCACAGAAGTCTTATGATTTCGAACGCAACAGTCGGTCAACAATGTTGCAAAGCCGTTTAAATTCATTAGCAATAATGTCTATTGAACATGATTTATTTTTATTTTTTATTTTATTTTATTTGGAACAACAAACAATTACATAATAGATAATACAGATATAATACTTAAAATTTACGATTATGTAATCAACAGCGTTATTCACAGAATATATGCAAAAATAGTAGTAACACGCTTCAAAGAAAAGTTAAAAGTAATCAAGATATACATAATTATGTAGTGTTAAGTGAAATACTTAAAGAAAAATAAAAATAAAAAGAAACAGTGATTTTGAGCTAAAATATACAATGTTGAGTTGATTGCAATAGGTTAGAAGGAAAAGTGTTTTATATCTAGATCATTGATTGCCTTGAGAACAGAATTTCGAAGTTTTCCGGGGGTTACACAGAACAGATCGATTTCGAGAAAGTACTTATTATAGTTTTCTACAAGACGTCGTAGCGGTGCTCGGACGCCAGCATTTGTTCGACATGCTCTCACTGCAAACAACGGCTGCCTGCGGACTGCACGTAAATTGGCCTTTCTAGGAACTAAATAACAAATCCTATTGCATATGTCAGGGCAGTCGTAAGTGTTTCTGCACAGCTCGTACAGCAGCAATGTCTCCAGAAATGTACGCCGACCAGTAAGGCTTAGAAGTTTATATTTCCTTAATAAATCGATGTAAGACGCAGATGAGTGAAAGCACCTATAATTCATACACTTTAGAAATTTCTTTTGCACCCTTTCTATGCAGTCCGAATATTTAGTGTACAAGGGGTTCCACACCGCAACTGCATACTCTAATTGAGATCTAATAAGAGTTTTGTAAAGATGCAGGTAGGTCCGAGGGCGTACGAATTCAGTGGCTGAACGCATTACAAAACCGTACATACGCCAAGCCTTATTAGTAATTGTATTGATGTGCGTATCAAAGTTGAGTTTATCATCAATAACTACACCCAGATCGCGTATCATGCTAACCCTTTTTAAAGTGACATCATTTAGTGAGTACTGGTATCTAAAAATATTTTTGTTTTTGGTGATACTCAAATAGCAGCATTTAGGGAGGCTAAGTTTAAGTTTATTAGATAAACAGTATTCAGATAGTCTATTTAGGTCACATTGTAAAGCAAGACAATCGTTAGTATTTTTAATTGCCTTAAATATTTTTAAATCATCTGCGTATAAAAGAAATTTTGAATTTAGAAAGCATTTACCGATATCATTGATGAATAGTATAAAGAGGAGGGGCCCCAGAATTGATCCCTGAGGAACACCTGACGTCACGTTTATATTGAATGATTGGTAACCGTTGATCACTACACGCTGTGTCCTTTTGGAAACATACGACGAAAACCACCTCAAAAGGTTCCCACGTATGCCATTAAATGCGATTTTATGCAGCAATAGCTCATGGTCGACCTTGTCGAAAGCTTTCTGGAAATCAGTATAAACCGAATCTACTTGAATACCAGCATCCATATCATTAAAAATATACTCTGAGTATGCTACAAGATTTGTTACGGTAGATCTTCTTTTAACAAATCCGTGTTGTTGTGGAGCAATAGCATTATGAAGTAACGGATAAAGTACACTATGGACAAGCTTTTCAAATACTTTCGATAAGGTCGACAAAATCGATATCGGACGATAGTTTTCAACATCGTCCTTAGGTCCTGACTTGTGCACTGGTGTTACATTAGCTTGCTTCCAAGCATCAGGGAAGATTCCTTGTGACAAAGATCGATTAAAAATGATTTGTAGAGGGACGCAAACATTTTTAGCGGTTTTCTTAAGAAATATTGCAGGAAGTGCATCAGGACCTGGGCCTTTTGAGATATCTAGAGATTCCAAGTGCCTCAATACCTGCTGAACTGAAAACTGAATACCATCTAAAACAGTACAATCCTCCGAGTATTCTGGGTTGGGGCAAAAGTTATTTGACAAAGTAGAGGGCTCATAAACAGATCTAAAATAATCAGAGAAAAGATTACAAATTTCATTTGGGTTATTCGAAGATAGATTTTTAAAACGTACAGCGGAGGGAATACCTTTAGACAACTTACGGTTAGACATAAATTTCCAAAAATAATTAACATTAGTTTTGATGTTGTCCTCAACAGAACTCATATACCGACCATAGCAATTTTTGCACTCAATATGAAAACGGGATCTGAAAAGTGAAAACTGTTCATAATCAGATAAATTTTTATACATTTTCCACTTTGTCCATGCTTTAGACTTGTTCTTAAAAATATGTATGAGTGCTGGTGAGAACCAGACTGGGAATTTAGATGACTTTACCGTTGTTAAAGGTACATGTGTTTTAATGACATTAAAAACTAAATTGTAAAAAATATCCAGCGCTTCATTAACAGAGCAGTTACCCAGAGAGGACTCCCAGTCTATATCTGTGAGAACTTGGTTGATATCATCATAGTTAGCTTTAAAATAGTTATATCTCTTAATTTTATTACGTATCATATTGCTGTTTCGTGTCTGAAAGGGAATTATTATATAGAACGGGGGGTGATGCTGATCAGGAGGCAACAAAAGGTCATCGGTTTCGCACACTTTACAGTCAGCGTTACTGATGAAGAGATCGAGTATTTTATCAGACTTATTCTTAAGTCTGTTGTACTGGATAGCGTCATGGGTGGACAGGAAGTTACTCACAAGTCTACCTACAGGGGAGTTATTGATATGAGTATCCCATTCAAGACTAGGTAAATTAAAATCACCGACCAGGTGAAAGCGTTCTACATCGGTATTTTCGAGATAGTCATCCAACATTTGAAAGTAGACACTAAAGACAGATTCAGGAGTTTTTGGTGGTATATAAGCTGAACAAATGATGTGTGATTTACCCCTGTTGGTGCTGGGCATCTGTACAATAACATGCTCAATGTCAGCTTGTAGAGTTACAACAGGATCGATTCTGACCGCACGTAGTGATTTGAGAATCGCTATCAGGGTTCCACCCCCTTCCCTCTTACCAGTGGCCTCGCGATCACGGTCACATCTGTGTACAGTATAGCGTTCATCAATGAATTCGGCGTCAGATATCTCCGGTATCAGCCAGGTCTCTGTTAGCACAATAATGTCATAGCAATTAGCCAGAATGTTCACGTATAATGTATGCAATTTGGTGCGGATCCCCCTGCAGTTCTGATAATAAACGGTAAGAGATTGATCATCCATAACTGAAGCAAACACTACTAAAAAGTATGACAGTATGCGATACTAAAAATGATTTCATGTCTGTGAATGAATTATGCACTGCATCCTCAATACAGTGTGAGAAATAAACATACAGAACATGGAGCAAAAGCATGCGTATACACGAATAAAAAAATGACAAGTAAATGGTCAACTGGTTAAATGAACATTGTAAAAACAGCAATCGGATAATATTAAAATTTGATCTGCAAAGTAGAAGAATGAGTAGCAATCGTTGCAGGTCGAGCACTAAGTGTAAGAAGTAAGGGTAAGCTAAGCAATCAATGATATAGGCATTACAAAGTGATAAAATTATACATTTATGAATATAGTCTAACAAAAACAGGGTAATCGGTTGAGAAAATCTGAAGTTCTGGGAGACGACTGAGTTAATGGTTAGAAACCGAAGACCTTGCGGCGGGAGAACCAGGTTTGATTTTGTCCACGTCTTGAAGAGATTTAATGGCGAATGCGCGCGCTCCTTCCTTTTCTCTTGCAAGAATGGTACCGTTCTTGACCCACACGTACTTGAAATTATGCTTAGCAGCGGCATTACGGCATTCCCGAAACAACTGCTTATTTTTCAGAGTTAAATGCTCATGTACGTAAATAGGTAATGCTGAGTTTGAGAAGCCAAGCATTTCTGCGTTCAAATTCTTGCATAATCTGCAGGCGCTGAGCATGTTGTCTCTAAGTATTCGGGAGGTAAACTTCACAATAATATTTTTCGGTCTATCTTTCTGTTCATGAGCGTGAGGGACTCGGTGTATGGCAACTATGTCTTTCTGAGTTAATTTAAAGTTGATTTTAGATCCAATATTTTCTATCATAGTTATCAAGTTTTCGCCTCGCCTCTCGGGTATATTACAGAGCTCAATATTGCAACACCGAGCGGTTTGTTCCATGTAGTCTACTTTAGCCAACAGTCCCGTGATGGTAGTTTGTAGGTCCGCAATATTCTGTTCATTCCTATTTAACTCCGCAACCTGCTTCCGCATGTCAGTCTGTTCGTCCATGGTATTTTGAACCGAGTTTCGAATTTCGATAAGTTCGTGAGACAGTGCATTGTGTTTCTCGTCTTGGTTCTTAATACTTTGCTTGATGGACAGCTGCTCTGAACGGAGAAAACTTATATCACTTTTTATTTCTGTTGTAACTTGGGTTAGAGTAGTTAATTCCGTTTTAATATTGGTAACGCAATCAGAAATTACGGATATTCTAGTGTCCATATCACGTTTCCACTCGCTCAGAGTATTTTTCAAATCAAGTGATAATGCATCAATCGCCTGAGAGAAATCCGATTCAGGTTGTTTACGTTTACGGTTACATATCCCATCACTTGTTTCAACCGTTCTATTCAAATTTGTCTCCGAAGAACATTTAATTTTGGTGTCAGTTGAACTTAACATATTTATATAGGATTTATGTTAGAATTATATTATGTACTTGAAGGTGACAAACGGAGCGACAAACGTATATCAATTCCTGTGCTAGATTAGACGTGCTCCGTGAACGCGTCGACAATTGTCAAAAGTTTCTACCTTTAGAGCGAATACGATGTGTCACCGGCTGGCGCAGCACGCTGCTATGGCCCTTACGCAGCTCGCGTAACGGCGACGATCCCGTGCGCTTGACTCGTTGTATGAAGAACCACTCAATCACTCAATGACTTGCACTCTGGCCAATGTTTTATAATTGATAGTTTGTTTATCACTTTTTAAAGTTATTTATTATAGTAACTGACCACAGGTAAGTATTAGTTAAAAGCAATTATGAATCGCCAAGTTAGTTTTGGAACACTTAGTTAATTTTAATGAATTATCAAAGTAAGACGATGTAAACTTCAAACTGTAGACTTTGATGCGCGTTTACGAAGTGTTATCAGAAAAGGTCAGTTTTCAGTACAATATGTACATTTTGTTTTTTAATGTTTATGTTAGTTTTATAAAAATACGCAAGATTTTCCTATTCTTTGTTTAATTTTTAAATGACTCCGGTACTTCGTCCTGTAGATTGTGGCGAAAGTCTTTTCACTTGATGGCGTGTACCTTTGCAATGGGATGACTGCGAAGTCTGTTTTTGATGATGATGGTACCTTCATTCTGCTTCGTAATGGAGGCAGAAAAAAAACCCAATTGCATTGTTGTGGTATGAAAAAGGAAGGGCCCAAAACGAGCTGTGCCTAGGGGCCCCGAGATGGTTAATCCGGCCCTGTATACATTATCGATAGGTAGCACAGATTGCTTATAGTACCTACGGCACCTTACAGCTCGACATAGAAATGTAGAAAACCGGAAGTCGCCACTGTCTTCGCGCTACCAGCACTTTGAATGATTTTATTTCATTTTTTTTCACTTATTACGTTATAGCTTGGCCAGAACGGGTTGAAACGGAACTAAAATTTTTATTTCTGACAGCGTTTTAAAATCTTTGATATTTGATGTAAACAAAGACCGCAGGTTTGTTAGATTTATTATTGTGCCATAAAACTAACGTAATAAGTGAAAAAAATTAAAATAAAATCATTCAAAGTGCTGGTAGCGCGAAGACAGTGGCGACTTCCGGTTTTCTACATTTTTATGTCAAGCTGTAGTTTTATGGCACAATAATAAATCTAACAAACCTGCGGTCTTTGTTTACATCAAATATCAAAGATTTTAAAACGCTGTCAGAAATAAAAATTTTAGTTCCGTTTCAATCCGTTCTGGCCAAGCTGTACGTTAGAAATAATTTATTATGATAATATTATCTTTTCTACCTAATAATATTATGTTTTAAACATTTTATCTCAGAAAAACAAAAAAGAATAATATTTAAAAATGTTTGAAATGTTAGGCTTTAAAACCTCATCAATGTCATAACGCCACATTAACCACCCGAGTCGCTGTGGCTCCGTGTGCTCTTGTAAGTTTTATAGGATAGGAGCAATGATCCGATTTGGTAAGTAAATGAAGGATGTAGATGGATGTAGGTAAAGTTATATAAGGATCGTCAATTCTATTGTAATGTTCAGTTAATTTGTCAACTCAACCCTTCCAAACTGAACAGCTTTTGCTTTACAACATCCAAAAAATAACAAAAATCTTCGACTTTGACCGATTATTTTGGAAACACTGTTTTGATGTTCTGATAGTCTCAGAACAAAAGTTATTTTTTCAATTTCATGCGCTGTGTAAACAAACGCTCTTACTTTTTTATAGTTCATTATTTAATACATTATTGCTTCTTTCATGCATATTTCAGCGGGCTGATTGGCGTAAAAAATATGAAATAAAAGCATACACAATGATCGTATTAATTTTACTTAACAAAAACGTGAAGCTCCTATCACTGTTATTATTTAAACAACCAAAAGCTATGCAATATTTGGTTTTCTTCATTTTTTATTAACCAACTTCCAAAAGGAGGAGATTTTCAATTCGGATGTTTGTATTTTTTTTATGTTTGTTCGGGCGATAACTCCGTCGTTTAACAACCGATTTGAAAAAATCTTTTTTTGTTTGATAGTGTATACTTCCGGAATGGTCCCATTAAAATTTTATCGAAATCGGACTAGCACTTTTTGAAAAATCAACAAATACCTAAGAAGTTTTCAAATTTGTCTACACCGATTACTTCGAGGTTTCTGGTCCGATTTCGATGATTCTATTTTTTGTTCGAAACAGTATATCTGCCATTTGGTCCCATAAAATTTTCATTTAGTTTGGTGGAGTAGTTTTTATTTTTAGCTCATTGTGTTCATACTTATATGGGCGTTGTTAATACCGGTGCTACGGATTACAAAATTTTAGTGCACATGTAAGAAAATTATTTTTTTGACAATAATTTGGGTTGAATAGTGAAACTAAAAAAATGGAACCGCCTTCAAAAACAACTACAAAAAAGTGTAAAATAATCTACAAAATAACTTTTCTTTCGGAAGTCGGTGCCTTGGTTTTTTTTTTTCATTGTCTTTTTATCCACCGACTTCCGAAAGAAAAGTTATTTTGTAGATTATTTTACAATTTTTGTGGTTCTTTTTGAAGGCGGTTGCATATTTTTTGAAAAAGTTTTTATTTTACTCTTTTTAGTTTAAATATTCAATCTGAATTCTTGTCAAGAACATCATTCTCTTACATGTGTACTAGAATTTTGAAATCCTTCGCACCGGTAATTACATCGCTCATGTACTCAATAAAATAATAAAATTCCACATCTCAAAAAGGTTAAAGGTTTTTTGTTTAAATGTATTTACTTATTGCGAAACATTCCAAGCTCAATATTTTCACCATATATTTTTGACTAAAGGCACATGATTTTGGTTTACACCAACACATCTGAGATTGAGCCAGTTCCTTGTATTTTGCCGTCAAAGTTATGACACCATCGTTTTGACTTTTAGCAAGATTATTCAAAAACGCATGCATGAAGCGTTTTGAAACTTTGTATGGTAATTATTAGCGTCAAGAAGGACCGAATACAGTTTTCAGCAAACTTATATCTTGTCTCATTTAGGCTCTGCGATGTTTTTTCGGGTAAAACCGCGATAACTTGAAAACTATAAATATTTTCTTAAATCTAATTAGGGCACATAGGGGCACACATTAAGAGCTACTCGTGTATGTTTATTCTACAGGGGCACATGCAATGGTTTTAGAGATATACGATTCATCAAAACGTTACTCCAGCAGGAAACGCAATATCTCGAAAATCTGAAGGGGCACAGATTATATTTTTGAGGGCACATTGTAGCACACATAAGCTCTCTGGCCATGCACAATTTTTCTCTCTCCGATCACTCGTTTAGAATTTTCCTGCTAGAAAAACGTTACCCCAGCAAGAATCGTTTTTCCGTTTTTTTTTTTTTCAAACCGACAGGGTGCACACATTTTTTATGTGGGGGCACATTTACAGCAGATAAGGCACCAACTATGCGTTCAACTCTTATAACTCTAGGAGATACTTTCTTGCTGGAGTAACGTACACGTTGTAAAGCAAAAGCTGTTCAGTTTGGAAGGGTTGAGTTGATAAATTAACTGAATCTTTACAATAGAATTGACGATCCTTATTTATCTTTACCTACATCCATCTACATCCTTCATTTACTTACCAAATCGGATCATTGCTCCTATCCTATAAAACTTACAAGAGCACACGGAGCCACAGCGACTCGGGTGGCGAATGTGGCGTTATGATATTGATGAGGTTTTAAAGCCTAACATTTCAAAGATTTTTAAATATTATTCTTTTTTGTTTTTTAACCGACTTCAAAAAAAGGAGGAGGTTATCAATTCGACTGTATTTTTTTTTTTTTTTTTTTTTTATGTTTGTTACCTCATAACTTGCGACTGGGTGAACCGATTTTCATGATTCTTTTTTTATTCGAAAGCTGGTGCTTCCCGTGTGGTCCCATTGTCACCATTTTAGGATCTGATGATTGGATCTTGGAGAAATCGAGGGCAACCCTCAAATTTTATTGGCTGACACATACTTTTTCGCAAATCTTATGAAGTAATTCAAGTACTTGCGTATGAAAATCATCATCTCATGTAGCTGAGCTGATGATGGAAGGTACAACTCCTCAAGTAAGAAACTTATGTTTGTGTTCGCATATCTCCGGAACTACAAGTCCGATTTAAGTAATTATTTTTTTGTTGTACTAGGTATCGTTCAACTTAGGGAATACTGCAAATTTCATCAAAATCGGTTCAGTCGTTTTTGAGATAGGGAATGAATGAAAGAGATGTTAACGATGTTATTACCGGTGCTACGGATTACAAAATTCTAGTGCACATGTAGGAAAATGATGTATATGAAAAGAATTTTGGTTGAATATTTAAACTAAAAAGAGTAAAATAAAAACTTTTTCTAAAAAAAATGTGACCGCCTTCAAAAACAACCACAAAAAAGGGTAAAATAACCTACAAAACTTTTCTTTCGGAAGTCGGTGGCAAAAGAGACAATGAAATTAATAAAAAAAGTCACCGACTTCCGAAAGAAAAGTTTTGTAGGTTATTTTACCCTTTTTTGTGGTTGTTTTTGAAGGCGGTCACATTTTTTTTAGAAAAAGTTTTCTGAGATGAAATGTTTAAAATATAATAATAATAGGTAGAAAAGATAATATTATCATAATAAATTATTTCTAACGTAAGGCAATCTGTGCTACCTATCGATAATGTAGACATACACACAGACAGGCCTGTTGGTCTAGTGGTTAGTGACCCTGACTGCTATGCCGGAGGTCGTGGGTTCGATTCCCACCCAGGACAAATGTTTGTGTGATGAGCACGATCATTTGTTCTGTGTCTGGGTGTAATTTATCACTACATCATCACTACATAGTATAAAACAAAGTCGCTTTCTCTGTCCCTATGTCCCTTTGTATGCTTAAATCTTTGAAACTACGCAACGGATTTTGATGCGGTTTTTTTTAATAGATAGAGTGATTCAAGAGGAAGGTTTATATGTATAATAACATCTATTAAATAGTGGAGAAGTACTGTTATTTTTGAGGTTTCTAATGTGATGTCTTAAATAATTACGGGAAGTTTAGGCTAATATAAAAGTAGGTAGAGATTTTACATTTGTTTGATTGTTTTTTGGGAGTCCAACTGTCCAACTTCTGTGCGTAGTACTATTATAATATTCTGTGTAGGTACTTCAAAATAGTACTTGGTACCTCATTGGTCGGATTAGGACCTAGCTATGGTGGCGCCATCAACAATTAGCTTTGATCGGCCTTCCCTATTGCAATCGCGTCGGGTCAAGGGAGCCCCTAAAAGTAATCCATGTTGTAGGTATTGCGCCGCCGCCGCTTCCCCATCTACTTTTATTATTATTATGTGTTTCATTGTACAGACGCCAGCACATCAAGCTACCACAATCTGTCAGATTTCTTTAATAGAATTTCAACCTTATCACAAGAGTAGAAGATTAATGTTTGATTGGTAAAATCTGACAGATTCGGGTAGGGCAGCAGCGTTGGAAGACTAATAAGATGAAATAAATGCGCTCGCAAACCCGCCTGCCAAGCGTGGCGAGTATGGCAATAACCATCCAATGGAAAATCCATGGGTGAGGCCTTAGTCCAGTAGTGGACTTTCTACGGCTGTTATGATGATGATATGCCTCATGATGTTTCTGCTTACTGTGGCCATCACAGCAATCTATCTGGATAGAAGCAATATGTTCTTCAATTTGTATCGAGACGAGCGTGTCATATTTTGCATAGATATTTTGATGATACAACTGTAATTTAGTATACAAACATCGTCATAGTCGTCCCACTTCTTGTGTATTGTTTCTACAACTCAATACGGCACAATTAGGTTTTTTTTACTTTTTCCTCTGAATGCGAGAATATTCGAGCGCGGACTCATTAAAATAAATCAAAATATCTCCTTTTTTTACACGCGAAGTAAATACACTTCCGGTACAAGCCAATCCAAGTCTGTAGTGGTCATAATTGTTGATGATAGGGATACAATGTAACGGCTAAGTTATGGCTTCATGTACAAACAAGAAATTCGATATTTAAAAATGTTTCAGTTGTATTTTAGACTGAATGATTAAACCTGTCTTATGTATTACATTTACATTGTTTAACATATTACTTTTATTTATCGTATAGGTAACTATCGTATTGATAGTTAAATCTTATGAAGATATTACATTCAAACAAGTGTAGACGGTCTAAAAATAAGTTATTAAGTTCAAAAAGTAGATTATATCAGACGTATAATGTTTAAATAACATCCAGATATAATGCAACATACATATTACGTTCAAAAAGTTATTATTTTTAACATCTTGATACATTCGAACACATACACTAGCTTAGAATTGTGAATGTAATGTTCGCCGCGTTAATAAAACACACTTTGTTAGATCTCGTAGGTGAAGTAGTATATGCGTCTAGCGCACGTCCGCTCTCGCTCGCGGTTGGCGCTCGACTGACTGCGCGCCGCCCAGGCGCATACACTACATCCCTTCTTTATTTTAATAAATAATTAAGTTACAATAACTTAAACAGCGATATTAACAATGAAATAACAGAATAGATTTAGTAATATATAACTAGTAAATCAGGCAGACAACATTATAATTATCATCAACAAAGTGACAGACAGATAATCATTTTAATTGCTTAAGGGTATATTGCAATACTTTAGTCCTCATTGTTCAATGACCCTGTGTCCTTATTATCATTGTCCACAACCTGCCAAGAATCATTAATTTTCTTTAATTTTCCCCTATTTCTAAATTAGAATCAGTAGCTCTTCTTTTTCTATTCCCATATTCTTTCCCTTTTTCTTTCATTAGCATATCCCTATCTCTCACATCGGAATCTATGAGTTTATTTCTACATCTGGGGCGAAAGGAACTTAATCTCGAAAGCGTCTTTTAACTTCCCCATTCATTTGTGGCCAATAGGGAATAGTACTATTGACAACGATACCGCATTCTTTGCAGAAATTGCGGATTAGATCGCTCGTAAATTGATTCCCGTTGTCACAGGTTATAGTTGCAGGAAACCTAACCTTGAAAATATTTCTTTTAGGACTTTAATGGTGTCAAGTGCAGTGATACTTCTCATAACCTTAATTTCTTTATTCTTTCAGGTAGTATCTTGAATCGTGTCCATCAATTTAAATATCTCGGTCATGTTGTTACTGCGGGCATCAAAGATGATCTCGATGTAGAAAGGGAGCGAAGAGCATTGGCGGTTCGATGCAACATGCTTGTCCGGAGGTTTGCTCGTTGTACGTGTGAAGTAAAGGTGACATTTTTTAAAGCCTATTGTCAGACATTTTACACGAGCAGCCTCTGGACGGACTGTACGCAGAAAGCCATCAATGCTCTTCGAGTTCAATACAATAATGCGTTCAGGATGTTGTTGGGGCTGCCACGCTTCTGCAGTGCATCTGGAATGTTCGCGGATGCGCACACTGATGACTTCGCAGCTATCAGACGTAAGCGTGCCGCGTCGCTACTGCAGAGGGTCCGGGGCAGCTCAAACAGTCTCCTGAATGTCATTGCGGGGAAATTTGATTGCCCGATTATTAATTTTTTTTCAAAATTACATGTTTACTAACATAGTTTTATAAGGTACATTTTATTATTATCAATTTATGGATGTGTTACGTCTGAAATAAAATGCATATTATTATTATTATTATAATAGTCGACCAGAATTAGTATGTAGTCTCGACTCGGAAGTGGCCCTAGAAAGTCAATAGCCACATCTATCCATGGCTCTTTAGGTAATGATCGCCTTTTCATCGGGTGTGGTGGATTAGGGGCCGATACAAGAGTGCATCCGTGACAACCTTTCACTACACGCTCAGCATCCCCATCGATCCTAGGCCACCACACTTTTGTCCTTAGGCGACCTTTCATTGCCACTATACCAGGGTGATAGATAACTTTGAATCTATATGCTTGAAGCCTGAGTACCCACCGTTCAATTTTCGCGCAAGGTTTTGAATGTCGTCCGAAAATCGTTTCTAACGGTTTGTGGTCGCTTATGAGCTCAAAGTCTTTGCCAAAAAGGTATATTTTAAAATGCTCAACAGCCCAAACTAATGCCAATGTTTCCTTTTCAGTTTGGCAATACCTTTTTTCACAATCAGTCAGAGCTTTGTGTCCATAAGCGATAACTGTAGGACCTTCCGTATCTATTTGGACAAGGACAGCACCTAGTCCCACTGGTGATGCGTCAGCAATAACCTGCGTTTGGTCGCTGGGATTGTAGTAACCAAGACATTTTATATTAGTTAAGCTAAGCTTTAGAGCTTCAAATGCTCTATTTTGTTTGGAAGTCCAAAATTTGTCGACGGTTGCCGATTTTCCAAGCCCTAATCTCAACAACTGTCTAAGGGGTCGGTAAGTGTTGCCAAATTTGGAATCTATTTCCCCACAAATTTGACTAAACCGAGAAAACTTTGCACTTCTTCAATCGTGTCTGGGCGTCTACTAGTTTTAATCGATCGTATTTTGCAAGGGGTTTTATTCCATCTTCTGTAAGTTCGTGACCGAGAAACTCGATTTTGTTGGTTTTATATATGCATTTCTTTTCATTTAAAAGAACATTATTTTGTTTTGCACCTTACTCAACCGATCATCGTGTTCTTTGTCTGTTGTCCCATACACAATAATATCATCAATAAAATTAAATGTACCTCCACATCCCAACAACATTTTTCTAGGATTTTTTTTTTGGACATTTCCGGAGCACAAGATATACCGAACATTAATCTTACTTTCTTTTAAAAACTGCCAGGTCTTATCTGTGATTACATTGCATCTACTCCCGGAGTCTATCAACATGTCTAAGTTTACTCCGCCTATGTTGCAATTAATTACGCTGTCTTCATCTAAATGGAAAATGTAGTCAATTTCAGATTTTTGGTTTCGCGTTGAGTCTAATCTCTGTTTTTTATTTGCTGGATCCGTGGTCTTATTTTTTGTAAATTGTCTTTTCCGCCTAGTCCGGCAACATTCTCGGAAGTGACCAACAAAATCGCATTTTAAGCGATCATACGGGGGGCCCCATACTTCATATTTTCCACTATATTAATGCAATTTAGGAAAAACGAAAATTTTATCAGCCTAGGGTATTTTATGAACAGTCACATGTCATTTTTTGTCTTTAGCCGGGCACTTAGAATCATTTGATTGGTGATTAACACTACCACAACGGCTAGATCCGATATCTTTATTTAGTTTAAAGTTTTTCTTTAAGGGTTTCTTGGAATCAATCTTGTTTATTTAATTTTTTTTTTTAAGACTAGGTATTTATTACCAAGCTACCTCCGTTCGCAAACCCTAGGTCCTCGTGGAGAAGAACGGAGAAAGAAACTCCGCGGCAACATATTTTATCAGTACACAGTCACACATTTATAAAAATACATCAATATTCTTATCATAATAAATATCAATTAACTTACATTTTCATTGTAGAACATTAGGACACAATTTATAACTTTCAGCATCACACACTTGGATTATCAATTATTATATCACATTAATTAAACAGAACACCACTCAGAGCACAGCTTTTTTCCTTATAAAACGATTGGATAATACTGACCATGAATGTGAGGGTACATCTGTTTTTATAAACTTGTAATTGTACCACTTCCAACAAATATTGCCGCCATAATTGACCAATGGCAGATTGTCATACAATTTAGCTAAATAACTAATGAAATAAGTAATAATAAACAAATCCTTTGTAGTAGAACCTTTTTAAAACTTGATTACATCATTTAGAAATTTAGTTATTATTTATTTGTCACCTTTAATAAATTTGATACAATATTTAATAATAATAATATTCCACAACTCTCACACAACGCCATCTAGTCCCAAGCTAAGCAGAGCTTGTGTTATGGGTACTAGACAACTGATAAACATACATATATATTTCTAAATACATACATATTATAGATATATTATATTTGACTATCATAAATGTACCTTTCATAAATATAGCTTTGCTTTGGGGAAAAATAACCGTCGAGTTTTCCGAGTGCAATTTTATACACATCTAAGTCTTTCCCGTCATCATCTTTACCTTCCTCTGCATGGGCCCCGGGCAAATTGTAGTAAGTCTCCTGTAGTGCTAATCCACCAACATGGAGAAGAGTAGCTCGCTTTTTATTAGGGGAGTCAATATTAGCAGCTAAAAGGTAGGTAAATTTCGGGGGCCCGTTTCCATTTCTCCCATCGGGTACAAACTGATGTCGTGTCACCCTCACAATCAAAGTGATCTAAGGTTGTCAGCATTGAAGTTGCGTGAGTCATTTTTTGGGGCGTCCTGTAACAGGATTTTGAGACTCAAACAGAGAGACAGGTACAGAGACAGGTATCCAGTCGCAAGAAGACCTTTTTTTGTTGTTGCAACGAACATGGGCGGCCATTCCACAGCGTGATTTGGATGAACTCATTTTGAGTATGCCAAACCGATGTTCTTGTGTTGTTAGTGTTCGCGGTAGAAACACGGATTATTAATTGTTTAAGTTACCCAATAAAATTTTAAAGAAAACTGTTATTTCAGTCTTTTTTTCGAACTTTAATGTTAGTGGTTCAAATGTCAAAAATCCCTTTATTAGGAAAATGGCAAATTTCTTTATGAATGCAAAGGTGACTTGGTTTATCGTTACTGTGACAAACGATAACACTTTATTTGATGAATCCTTAAAGAACATTTTAATTAATATCAATCAGGAGAAAAGTTATTGCAAAAATATATGTTGATCCCTAGACACTTTTGATATGTGTATATATAATAAAATATATATATAAAAAATGGTAAAAGGCCACGCTTAAGAGTCGTTATATATATAATAAAATATATATACCTATAAAAAATGGTAAAAGGCCACGTTAAGCGTGGCCTTTTACCATTTTTATATAATATATATTTTATTATATATATAACGGTAACACTACTGCATAGCCTTAGGGTACTTGTTAGTATTTGCGTGCCCATTAGAGTATTTCGGATTCGGCATGACCTTTAACGTAAGCATAAGCATGACTGACTAAATATAGGTACTAAATAACTTTATTCAATAGCGTTATTTTACTACTATTATGGAAATTGACTGATAATAACCTTTATCTATTCTCATATCGTTAAATTCGAAATACAAAACTCAAAACGAGTTTATATTGACGTACTTTGATCATAGATACATCTATTTATTTTTTTATCTGGGGTGCGTTTAAATCTTCCGGCGGTATTTCGCCGGAAAAAAATTTAAACTGGCGAGGGTTCGCTGAACGGAGTCATAAGTTTCTGTCAATGTTAGCTGTCAAATTCAATTGACAGCTCAGTTTTTGAAACAAATAATCAATTTGCCGGTGTAATATTAATTAAATCCATTTAAATCCACAAATAATATTCACTCTCTAAAATAAAAATATTCGTTTTACGGCGCGAATGCAGCAAAACAACAAAACTTAATGTCAATCTGACAGCAGGATAAAATTTTGCGTGGTAAAAAGGTCGCAAATATTTATTCCTTTCAGTAAAAACTTATGCCAGCGGACGACCGTAAACGGGGCAGATTAAATTTTAGTTAGTTTCATTTTTCACCTCTCGGTGTGCTTGAACGGGGTGTTTGACATTTAGTCAGTATAAATTTAAACTGGATAAAGGATTTAAACGCAGCCCTGTGGTTGCGCGCGCTTTGAGAAGAACGCTTCGTTGAAATTTTGAAAAAAGAACACTTACATAACCATTATATAAACTGTGTCAATCTTTATCTTTTATTTAATATTGTTCGTGTTAAATGAGAGTAGATAAAGTAGTGTATGAAACTGCACACAACTAGGTACCATACACTCGCGCGATACTTTTAAAAACTCTCTTCGCTCGTTTTTTTTTTTTTTTTAACTCACACTCGTGCACAACACCCCTCATTATGTACCAGTTTCACAAACCACTATAATATATTAACAAATTATTATATTTACTAGCCAGTTCTGGTAGCAATAAATATGCTAGCAATTAAGCCAATATTGATGCTTACACTAACGTTTCCCGGTCTTTTCTCTCATTTATTCTTTAAGCATGGTCGTTTGTACGAATAGTATTTGCGTGACCTTGATATTTCTGTGTCGAAATGCAAACGATTGATCCTAGTAAAACCAGTGACCTGATTAAAATACACACACCAAAAGTGTCTAGGGATCAACATTATATTTTTGCAATAACTTTTCTCCTGATTGATATTAATTAAAATGTTCTTTAAGGATTCATCAAATAAAGTGTTATCGTTTGTCACAGTAACGATAAACCAAGTCACCTTTGCATTCATAAAGAAATTTGCCATTTTCCTAATAAAGGGATTTTTGACATTTGAACCACTAACATTAAAGTTCGAAAAAAAGACTGAAATAACAGTTTTCTTTAAAACTTTATTGGGTAACTTAAACAATTAATAATCCGTGTTTCTACCGCGAACACTAACAACACAAGAACATCGGTTTGGCATACTCAAAATGAGTTCATCCAAATCACGCTGTGGAATGGCCGCCCATGTTCGTTGCAACAACAAAAAAAGGTCTTCTTGCGACTGGATACCCTCCATATTCGGCAGAGCTCTTCTCTGTAGCATATCCCATGCATGCTCAATCGGGTTCAAGTCTGGCGACTGAGCAGGCCAGGGCAGGACATTGATGTTAGCTGCGGCGAGAGTCTGTCTTACAACTCTTGCGGTGTGCGGTCGTGCATTATCATGCATTAACTGAAATAAGGGACCGATTTGCACTTGTAGAGGAACGATGACGTCTGATACAATCGTCTCAGCATAAATTTGAGCGTTGAGGTTGCCTCTGATCCAAATCAACTCAGTTCTTCCGCCGATCCAAATACCCGCCCATACCATGATGGTTCCACCACTATAAGGATGGACTTCCTGGCAGGATTTTAATCGCTGTTGGCGTCCAGGGGTTCTCCAGTGTCGTATACGTCTTGTATCCGGTCTCATACCAAAACGAGACTCATCAGAAAAGCACACGAAACGCCATTGTTCTTCTGCCCAATTTCTGTGTTCAAGAGCCCATTGATATCGAATCCTACGATTGTGCATTGCTATAGGTGGTACCCGTAGCGGTCTTCGGGAATGAAGGTTCACTTCATGCAAGCGGTTTCTGACTGTTTGGTCGCTAATTAAGTCCCCTGAAGAGTGATGAAGCCTCACGGCTAACATCATGGCGGTTATTGTTGGAGCTCTTCGAGTTAAGATTTGAATGTATCGGTCTTGTCTCCGTGTGGTGCAGCGATACCGTCCTCCATGGCGCTCAGCCACGGTACCAGTGCTTCGGTAACGTGTCCAAAGTCGACTGATAACACTCTGACTTGTATTCAGAGCTAAAGCCACAGTACGTTGCCGGGAACCAGCTTCTATCATTCCCACGGCTCTGAGCATTTCTTCCCTGCTTAACCACTCTGCACGACAACGTTTTGACACATGACACATCAGCTGAGTCGACCGGGTGATTCGAAATATGAGCTATTACACAAGATTTTTTGTCAACTTTCAGCATCCAATTTTTGATCAAAAATATGTTACTACAGCTATTTGATGCGATAAGTTTGTGAGCAATATCTCTAAGAACATGTTGAGGTCAATAAAACTGCCTCATTCTGTTGTAAAATGTGTGTAACATACAAAATGCTACACCGTTCCAAAAACTAGGTAATTTAGATGTGCAGAAAAATAAGTACATAAACAAGCTTATCACATGATAATAATGGTTACACAGTGAAATAAATAAAATAACTTACTATATACATTATTAGATTTGCTAGTGTTCATACATAATTTCATAAATAATAACGATCAAAGTCTGGATTAAAATTAGCAAAAACTATGTTGCAACATGACTCTTTTTAGTGCTGACCGTAAACCCAATGTTCACAAAACGATTAAAAACGTTCATTCAGCCTAATCGATACTCGCAACATAATCGAACATGGAAAAAAAGTAAAACAAGACATAGAGCATGGATTGATTTATCCGCTTATTTGACTATAGAAAGCTCAGTCCATGCAATAAGTCTATGAAACTAAATCTGAATCATGTTGTAATATTTCAAGTACCTATTGTCGTTTACGCAATAATTTATTTAATTTTATGTTTTATATAGTAATAAATATCGGTGTTTCATTGGAGGCTAAACATGTGTGTCTTCTAAACTTAAATTCAATCATAAGGTTTTACCTATACCCATTTTGTGTTTTCGTTAATTAATTTAAATTTATCTTTTTACAACGGATCTAAAATACGTGAAAAGACTTTTTATTATCACTTCGCGGTGCAAATACATTAAATAATTTTTTGAAATTCGAACTTGTGAGTTTGCGCGAATTTTGATTTTGATCTGCTGTACAATGACTAAATTATTATTTGTATATTAGTTCATATTTTACCAAATTATCATTACTTCACCGAATTTGATGCTTAACAGCGACATCGAATAGTGTAAAAATATACCTAGCATTTTCTTTTTTTAATTCAAAAGCTCGATTTCTGACGTGTAATACTTACATGACTAAACCAATCTCACGAAACAATTTTGTACAATAAAATAATTAATTGGGCTATCTTTTATTTGGAGCCGCGAGAGGGAGAGGACAGCGTCCTCCCTCAACCCCAACCGCAGTGGTAGACGCCCGCGTCGTCGGAAGTCGGCGGACGACCTCCGGCCACCGTAGGCACGGGCATGCCACCATGCCCGACCATGGACCATGGACCATGCCGTGGTCGACAGCGCGTCGTGTTCCACACGCGCCTCAAAGAGCGTCAGCATAATGATTTAGAGGACCAAAGCCTGCCGGGGTCGCGGGAGTTATTTCATTACCGTGACCCCGGAACATAAAAAGCTATTGAAGGACACCGTGGATTTGAGTCAGTACAAGTCTGATAGTAAGGGGTGGGAGGACTCATTTGATGATTTTTATTACCACGATTACCTACCACGATATTATTATAGATTACTACGATAAAAAAAAAAAAAAAAACTTTTATTTGGTAAGAAACAAACTCATTTATAAAAAGCCTATCAAGATCCAAGGCATTCTATATTCATTCAACCTTAAAAATTATATTATTGTACAAAATAAAATGTACAGTAAAAATTAGCTAATAAATTAAAATGTTATTACATATTTTGAATAGCGAGTACCACAGCGAGCGCATTCATAATTCAAAATTTTAGAATTAAATAATTGCTGCGCATTCAAACATTGATTACTGACATTGTTCCTTTTGTCTATTATTGTTTTTTGGGAATGACAATGTACGTAATATTATTATAAAAGCTTTAAACAATATTATAATAAATAATAATTGTATTCTAAGCTTAAAACAAATTTATTTTAATTTTTATTAATCGATTTCCTAGTTTCCTTATTTTTTTCACTCGAGTTGACAAAAAAATCAATTATGGAATCGATTAGAATACTCGCTTTCACACATCATTACGATTAAAAAAAAAATCATGGTTGTCGTTTACGAACACAAATTGAGTAGTGGTAATGAAAAATACGTGTTATTGGCCCTTTATTATAGAATTACGCCAAGATCTGTACTTTTTTACGTTATTTATAACATTTGGCATGATATATATCTTAATAGTTATTGAGTATAAGCGCGCGTATGTGATCAAAGTGAAAAATAAAAATGTAGACAAACAAAAGTGGCGCGAAAGTTCGAGTTCAGATATCAAATTCTTCATTACCACTGCTAATTTATGTTGAATGATGTATGAATTCGTTACAATACTAAATGAGAAGTTATTCATTCCTCCTATAATGATCCGTTGGATGTCCGAAAACCACGTTTTTATGATTTTTAGCCCTATCCAGCACAGCCATCAAAATGGCGAAGATCGTATTTACACTTTTGGATTTTGTTACGGTAAATTAAGAAAATAAGCGCTAAATGTAGAAGTTTTAATTTCGGGAATAAATCAGGTTTTAATTGAACATTCTTAATTAATGCGCACTCATAGGATTTTACGCAGGGAATATTATATTTTTTTAATTTATAATGAGGATGTCGTATGACTACAACGTCTGCCCCTTTTGGACCCACTATTGAGCCAGCGTAGGTTTACTTGTCGCGCCCATTTCGGGGGCGGTACCGAACTATACGGTTAAATGACGTCGCCGCTCCATAATAACGTTGGTTTTAATCAGTAGTAGGGAAACAGTAGCACTAATAATGTCTTCAATGCGTTGTATGTTTTTATAGGGAAAATATTGACAGCTGATTTTCATCTTTTACTCGAATTTGATTTACAGTTCCTGATTCAAATTATGAAATGCACCAAAAAGGATCCATAGAAATTTATAAAATCATAAATTTATTACAAAGCCACATCTCAATCTCAAGAAATCCGCATAAAAATGCTTGATCCCTAGACACTTTTGATGTGTGTAGTATCTACTGATTTTGTTTTGTATTTACAATAAGTAGGTATGTAGGTTATTTACAACAGAAAAGTTAAGTATGTCCAAGATTTATGATAATTTATTATCATAAATCTTGGTTATTATTTTTATTTAAAATAAGAATCGTGCAAATAACTCAATTATCTTGTTATTAAAATGAAAGCACTTACTCAATAATAATAATTAACAATAATTTACTGTTTGCATTACAGCACATTTAAATAATTGCGTACTATTCAGGCATGGCCCTTTGTTTTGTTGTAAACAACACTCACTGCATGGCCTTTGTAACATTTACACTTATCAGTTGTTTACATCAATCGAAGCAGAATTACAGCACATTTAAAATAATTGCATACTATTCAGGCATGGCCCTTTGTTTTGTTGTTAACAACACTCACTGCATGGCCTTTGTAACATTTATACTTATCAGTTGTTTACATCAATCGAAGCAGAATTTAGTTCCCGTTACATAATCATATGAAACCGAGGCAACAAAGTAATCATTAGCTGTGAACATCTACCTTGATAACGGTTTATTAGCGTTTATGTAGGTAGGTACAGCGTGACTACGTTCTGTTTTCACTTTAGTATCCAAACTACTAACGATCCTTATCGAAATAAAAAGTCGCTTGACTGATCGTAAACAACTTGCATTATTTTTCGTGTGCATTCTTCCCCTTTTTTTTTTTGGTAAATGTTTTCAGTACTTACTTTTATCCTCGTCGCCACTTGTAATGTTCGCCGCGTTAATAAAACACACTTTGTTAGATCTCGTAGGTGAAGTAGTATATTAGACATGGGTAGTTCGCGAACGATTGAAGTAAATGAACTAGTTCATTTCCCAAAATGAACTTTTCATTCATTCACTGGCCATTCAAATGTGTCTTTAGTTCAGTGTTTCTTTTCGCTTAGATATTCTATTCACCCTAATAAAGTATGAACTTTATTGTAATAGGAATAATAGTCTTTACGGGAAACGATAGGTCCGTTTCCCGTAAAGACTATATTAGTATTAAATTAAAGTATGAAGGAATATCGATATTCGTATAAAACTGAACTAGTGATTTGGTGAAATGCATCATTTCTCTAAATCACTAGTTCAGTGAACTAGTCCAATGAACTAGTCCAGTGAACTAATTCAGTGAACTAGTCCAGTGAACTAGTTCAATGAACTAGTTCAGTGAATCATCTCATTCAAGAACTCGTTCTGATTTGTTGGACTAAATGAAGTACTGAATGAATGAATGAACTACTTCATCTAGTGAAAAGATATACTTCATTCATTTTCTTTTTACTGACACATTTTGCGCATCTCTATAGTATATGCGTCTAGCGCACGTCCGCTCTCGCTCGCGGTTGGCGCTCGACTGACTGCGCGCCGCCCAGGCGCATACACTACAGTGAATATCACGTGATTAACTTTCACGGTTATTATCTCGGAAACCGGACACTTTACGTGGGTTGTTGTTTGAATATTTTTTGTTGGCATTAATGTCAGCTAACGATGTAAAAAGGTTTCATAGCTGGCCGCGATTTTGAAAAAAAATCAAAATGGCGGCGGTAGGTATGCCACAAATCTTCAAACCCCTTTATTACGAGTGGGGTCGACTAATTCTTATTTTTTCTTACAAGGGAGGGCACGGGGTGAGCCGCTCACCCCCTCTCTTGCACGAAACGCTCGAAACTGTTTCGTTATAGATAACCCGCGCAATGTTGAACCTTTGGGCGTTTATAACACCGGTTTTTTGAACCAATCCCAAATGGTCAACAGAAATTGGTATAACCAACAATGGGAACACTTAAAATTATAATCTGAAAAAAGCGCGTTCAAAGGCATTCAACCCATTGAACTATTGTGTAGGTACTACCGTACCTACGTAATAATAATACATAGTTCAATGGTTCAACCGCGTGAGTTGCCGAGGTTTGCTCGGATGCGTATATATTTTATACATTTCGTTTATTATGGCTGCTTTATAAGTTACGAAAAATCGATACGATTGGACGAATGAAACAAACTAGTTTTTCTCATCCACATTATCATTGCAGTTTGAACTGTACCGTCTAATCATTACGATTTATTGTTACGTGTTTAGCAGTCACTAGAGATGTTGCAGTGGCAGATCCACTTTTGATTTCTGTGTTTTCTTTTTGACAAAATCTAAAGTGAAATACCAATATCTGAATTACCAACTTCTTTATTATTATTTCTAGTTATTAAATATCCATTTTATACTGTGTTATGCTAGTCTTTTCTGGAAAATTAGTGCGTAGTATAAACATATTATTTACTTCAGGAGTGGATTCCAAAGTTTCGAGGTATCCAAACCAGTATATAACTAGCCCAGGTCCAAATCTGTTCCAATAGCATAGAAGTTGATCCTTGAGATAACCAGAGTGGTTTTCTTCATCTCCAAACAGTGCTTTACTTTCAACCCAGTTTACAATAAATCCATCAACAGCAATTGGTACGTCCAATTTGAAATCTGGTGTTTTGTCATAGCCTCGTGACCGCAGTATGTTCTCATCAGAAAATGTTATGTTCATTAATCGTAATTCTCTTTCTAAGCGTAATTCATACTCTAATCCTATAGACCTGAAATTAAAACAAATATTATATATACTTTACTCAGCTGACTCAGCATAAAATAACATAAAAAAAAAAACAAAACATAATGCTTACTGTTTTATTATATCTGCATAGGGACCATATTGATTATCATTCATAATACCCTGAAATAAAGACCATTAAGGAATTAGTTTAATGAGTGTAAATATGTCCAAACATCCACCACTAATAGATGTATTTGTTGCTGGATAGTTTCTAAGTCCTATCTCATTAACCACATCAATCAAGATTTTTCTGGTTCATAAAACCTTGTCAGTTTTCTTATATTTTATAAAATAAAAACCCAGGCTATATGTATATGCTAACATTGTTGCCACAACAGTTCATTTATTATCTGCAACAGTTCAATGGTTAATATTTCTATATTTATTTCATTTATTTACCTATATTTTTAGAGAATATCTCAACTATTACAAAATGTGGTGAGAAAATATTTTGTTCTTACCATAAACACTTGATATGCTAAGTCCTTGTCCTCAATCAAAGTTGTATCCTTGATGCATTTTTTTGCCATAGATGAATCAGAATATACACTCTGTAATAGCGACCTAGCAAACAATGCAGGACTGATCCCTTGACAATCTGAGAGCCTGTTTGAGAAAAGATAAGTTACTTGTTTATGTTTTCATTTATTCAATAATAATGCTAGTACTGTTATATAAACTACTTACTGCAAAATTACATTATCTTTAGTCTTATCCCTCATCAGTCCTTCATAAAATTCATGATATTTACTGGAAATCTGTGGAGATTTCCTGTAACTGTGTTTCATGGATCTCTGTACCAATAAAGAAATTATACTGCCCAAAGTAGAAGCTGGTATGCTGTAAATTTAATTTTAGTTAACCTTGAATCAGCAATCTGTGAGTAAGTTTTGAAAAAAGTACTAACGAAAATACTCACTGTTTAAACTTCTTTTTTAGTTCATTTTCAGATTTGCGGCTGTAAGATGTAAGTTTATTGAAGTCTTCGACAATAGCATTATATTCTTCTATCTTCATTACATGTGATTTTGTTTCTGTCATAATTAGTTGGTTTTCTACCGTTAGTCTCAGAAGACGGTCTATTTCGGCACAAATTTTGTATATTCGGCTTCTTTATTCAGAAATCTCGAGAGAAATCAATCAGATCAGAAATCAATGAAATGAATGATTATTTACACATACACAGATTTTTTTTTTTTTTTTTTTTTTTTTTTTTCCTCTTTGGCCCGCACGGTTTGTGCATTGAACCAATGTCACGTTTTATTTAATTTTTATTCAATAAAGGTAGGGAAACGGGATTATATTAAAAATATTAAAAGCGGAATTTACGGAATTTAGGATATAGGATCAGTATACAATAAAAAAAATGACAGTAATGAGTGATGAAAGACAAAAACATATTTACAATACAACTAAAATTACAATTTAATGTTATTGACGATAATGAATGATACTATACATTTATATACAGGAAAACTATTTGTACACAGTAGGGAAAATATTGAAGTAGGAAAAGGAATACGGAGAGATACAAGGTCGCTAAGAAAGGAAGAACGGTCATAAAGAGGACAGGAGAAAAAAATGTGGTTTAAATCACCCACATCCAGACCACAAGAACAGGTGGGATCGTCTTTAATTTTAAGTCTGGCAAGATGTGCTGGAGAGCAAACATGACCCAGCCTCATACGTATGAGGGTTGAAGTCTCCATCTTGCCAAACTTAGCCCTGCCAAACCACGGTTTATCCGAAACATCGGGTTGAATCGTGTGAAAATATTGCCCCTTCAATGCACTGCTCGTTTCCCAAGCCACCTTCCAGGTGTCCCGAAGAAAAGTTTTGGGTAGTTCTAAAATATCTTCACAAAAAATTTTATTTGGTACTATGTCACCACATTGCACCGCATCACCTGCGAGAACGTTCGCCACTTCGTTTCCCTCAATGCCAGTGTGGGCTGGAACCCACGCAAAAAGTAAGTCTTTTCCCTTGGAAAAGATTCTGTACGCTAATTCCTTTATCGAAAAAATTATAGGAAAATGGGACTTATCTCCCAACAGGCATTTACCAATGGCTTGAAGAGCACTTTTAGAGTCTGTAAAAATGATAGCCTTTTTAAGTTGAAGAACTTGAATGTATTCCAAAGCCTTTAAAATACCAAAACATTCTCCCGTAAAAACGGATGTCTCCGGAGGGAGTTTTATTTTTTGCACGATGTTGAATTGGGGATGAAAAGTACTTACCCCAACACAACTCGATGGAGAAAGCTTTGAAGCATCAGTAAAAATATGATGGAAGTCCGCATATTCAGTGAGAAAATTATTAAAATGTATACAAACGTTGGGGTCGGATTTACTGAAGCTGTTGAATTTAATATTGGGCCTAAATAGTAAACTATCGTAACTACAGCTGAATATGGGGAGTTTATTAGAGCGATGAAGTGGAGAAGATAGAGAAAGGTACTTTTTGTAACTTACAACTAAACAAGGAGCACGTTTATGAGACCAGTAATTTGAAGAATCTATCAGTGTAACTAAAAGCTGCAGTTTAGGAAGTAGAGGGTGAGCAGAGAACTGTATAATCCGGAATAAATACTTATCAGAGAGATACTGTCTTCTAATATATAAAGGAGCTTCTCCACATTCAACTTGCAATGCATTTGTAGGACTAGATTTCATGGCACCAGAAATTACTCTTAATGCTTTATATTGGATGCGGTCCCATTTTTTAAAAGCCATAACGCTACCTGGTTCTAGAGCAAATGACGCATAATCTAATGAACTTCTAATTATTGCATTATAAATTAATTTGAGAGAAAAAGGATGTGCACCCCACCACACTCCAGATAGGCATCTCAGCATGTTTAGGTGCTTTTCGCATTTATTACTAATAAACTCGCAATGGGGAACACTACTTAGTTTTGAATCTAAAATGACACCCAAATATCTGAAATTGTCTGTGAATGGAATGGGAGTATTGTTAAAGTGGATATTAATATGGGGAGTGTTTCGTTTTCGGGTGAATAACACAGCTGCGCTTTTAGATGTTGATAGCTCCAAACCATTTAGATGCAACCAAGAACCCAATTCGGATAGTGCGGAATTCATATCAAAACTAGCTTGTTCAATAGAATAGTTTGTAGTATATAACAACAGATCATCGGCATATTGAAGTACCCTAACATAATTAGATAATGCTGAATCTAAATCAAATGTGTAAATGTTATATAAAAGCGGACTGAGTACAGAACCCTGTGGGAGACCTCTCCATACAATTTGAGATATCTCGCGGTTCCCTACTGACATGTTGACCGACCGTTCAGCCAGAATATTAATGATAAAATTCACCAAGTTAACTGGAACCTGCAAGGCCTTTAATTTATGTTGTAAGACTGATAAAATAACATTATCGTACGCTGCATTTATGTCGAGAAAAACCGCGACGGTATCTTGATTATTAGAAAATGATATTCTAATATCAGATGTTATTTGGGGGGCTATGTTGTTCGCGTCCGTAGGATCTACCACCTTCTTAGGCCAACCCTACACGTGCTCCCCGGGTGGTGCTAAAGAACAACAACGCCGAGCCATAGGCGGCGGTCAAGTAACCTATATTAGGCTGCCACGAGCCTAGAGGAGTTAAATGCCCTCTAAAAGCGTGGCGATGGTACCTTGGAAAAGTGCCATATGTATCTTCCAACCCCAACTAATATGGAAATGTATAATAATGAGAGAGATTTGTCATGCGATCCGGCTAACCCCCGGCGCTCGTGGGTACCCGGGCCTGCGAGTGTGAAGTTAGTTACCGAAGACTCCCCAGGGGTAGGCGACCAGGCCCCTGTGGCAGTAAATGCACCTGGCAGCACCAAAAAACTTATTCAGCAAGTTCTTCATCCGAACTTGTTGAAATCAAAACCAAAATCCTCGTCAGAAGGAAATATCCCTGCGCGAATACCTCCAGACAAGGATCCTGAAAAAACAGAAGTCAACCAGCCTAGTCATACTGAACATGCTAAATGGCAGGAAGTAAACCACCGCAAAAGAACAAGAAATAGTCCTGAAAACACAAACAGAAACCAGAAGACTAAACCAAATTATTGGCTAGCTACTCCAGTACCTACTTATAACAGCTTCTCTGAACTGGAAAATACTGACCTAAGGAGACCGTCAGAATCAGAAACGGTAATAGTAACCAAGCCCCCTCCATTCTTCATTGATAAGGTTAGCAACATTCAACCCCTCACAGAAATGTTAGAGAAAGTGGCACATGGTAACTATGAGATCAAAATCCTCCAAAGTGAACGAGTAAAAATACAAGCCAAAGTCCATGAAGCATACTCCGCTATATACAAGGAATTAAAATCCAGAGACACTGAATTTTTCACCTACAAAACAAAGCAGGAGAGGAGTTTTAGAGTAGTATTAAAACACATCCACCCTTCAACTGATAATGACTTGCTGAAGAAAGCTCTGGAAGACTTGGGTCACAATCCCACCAACATCTGGAATATCAAAAATAATAAAACTAAACAACCTTTACCAATGTTTTTCATAGACCTACAGCCTAACCATAATAACAAGGACGTCTACAACTTAAAGACATTACTCAATTGTCGCGTAGAAATTGAACCACCAAGACCCAAACGCACAATCCCTCAATGTTCAAACTGTCAACAGTATGGACATACACAAAACTTTTGTCACAGACAGTCTAAATGTGTTAAATGCGCAGGATCTCACCATACATCTAAATGTCCCAGGAAAGAACGTTCTGACAAAGTGAAATGCATACTCTGTGAAGGAAATCATCCGGCCAATTATAAAGGCTGTATTGTATACAAAGAGTTACAAAAGATTAAGTTCCCACCTCATCGCCCGAAAAGACAGCAGTCGGCCAAACATGAATTCCTGCAACGGAAAACCACACAAGAAAGTTCAAACATATCTAAATATGCAAGAGACTCGGACGTATCCTATGCAGCAGCAGCAAAACATGGACTAAATCCACAATTACATAATGAAAATTCCACAAGTAATGAACAGAATATATCTGAAGTCCTTCGAACTTTTAACACATCAATGCAGACCCTCATGAATCAAATGCTAAAGATGACTCAAATCTTAGTAGACCTCATGTCAAGAATGCCAATAAATTCGCTGCCATAAAGCTATGCGTATGGAATGCAAATGGGCTAACCAAACACTCGAACGAGTTAAGAGCCAGTTCACAAAATTCGAACGCTCGAGTTTAGGTAAAAGACGGGAGCAATGTTCATGTGTGCGTAGCTATTCACACATACACAACGCAACCAGTGTAGCGCTAGTGTTGAGACGGACTAAACAATCTTGAGCCGATTTAATCGTAATGCACTTTGATTACATTTCTGAAAAAGTTTTTGGAACGAAGTTCCTTATCGCGCGTTGTGAAAGGGGGCTAGACGGAAAAAAATTCTTACGAAAAGTTGTCACGACACTTTTTGCTATAGTAAGAGACAGACAGATATGTTTCTCTGTCTGTCTCTCTCTCTCTTATAGAAAGCAAGCCAGATATTTTTTCATTTCTATTTCGCATTGAACAGTGTGGTGTCGCGACGATTATTTTTGTTGAGTGTATACAGGTTTTTTGTAAATAATAAATAATAAAAAATAATAATAATAATGAATCCTTAATGAAAAAATATCGAGGTTTTCGTTATCGGTGTCGTTTTCATGGATTTCCAGGGTGTATAAACCGATGATGCAGTCAAAATGTAAATCCAAGATGGCGGCAGCATAAACTATCGAAGTTTTCGTCATGGGTGTCGTTTTCATGGTTTTCGAGGGTGTTGAAACCGATGTTGCAGTCAAAATGTAAATCCAAGATGGCGGCTGCAAAAAATATCGTGGTTTTCGTCATGGGTGTCGTTTTCATGGTTTTCGAGGGTGTTGAAATCGATGGTGAAGTCAAAATGTAAATCCAAGATGGTGGCTGCATAAATTATCGAGGTTTTCGTCATGGGTGTCGTTTTCATGGTTTTCGAGGGCGTTGAAACCGATGGTGCAGTCAAAATGAAAATCCAAGATGGCGGCTGCATAAATTATCGAGGTTTTCGTCATGGGTGTCGTTTTCATGGTTTTCGAGGGTGTTGAAACCGATGGTGCAGTCAAAATGTAAATCCAAGATGGCGGCTGCAAAAAATATCGAGGTTTTCGTCATGGGTGTCGTTTTCATGGTTTCCGAGGGTGTTGAAACCGATGGTGCAGTCAAAATATGGATAGTATGGAAACAAGGCCTAATTGTAGAAATAAATACCTACGCTCTCAACTGCAGCCTTAGGGTTGTCACGAGCGCGGAGAATGGAACATAATTATGTGGCGCTGATGCTTGATGAACCCGGTGGCTGCGCACCTTACTATGCGTTTCAACTAAGTATAAGATAAGATGACCTTGGCGGTTCACCCTTGTTTGATAGAACAACGTTTCGTCGAAAATCACTCCGGCTAATTTTGGTTACAATAAAGTCGTTTCGTAGAATTATTCATTTCACCGAATAATTAATTGGTAAATTTTATTTAGCATATTTATTTCTTTCAAATAATTTCATTTGACCTAATTTTCAATGCACTAATTTTATTTAAACTAATGTTTCACTAGACTAATAATTATTTAGTCGAAATATCGTATCGAATATTCAGTTAATGAATAATTCGTTTCCTTTCATTGTCTATGAAAAAATTGGGCTCCGTCGAGATACTTTGGTAGGTGGTAATTAGCGTAACATCATAACATGAAGGGGATGGCGGGGTCTGAAAGACCCCGCCATCCCCTTCATGTTAGGTTACTTTAATCCTTGCAAACAGAAATAGGGGCTCCCTCGAGCTACTAGCAATTTGACTAAGGGCGAGCGTATAAATTACTAATTACCACCTACCAAGGTACCTTGACGGAGCCCCGCTTGGCGGGGATGGCGATGGGATGGCGGGGTCTTTCAGACCCCGCCATCCCCTTCGAACCTAACCTGTCTGAGTCGGGGTGCCCCAAGTCCCGAGCTCGCTTCGCTCGCTCTTGCATCCTTAGTCAAATTGCTGTTTACCACCTACCAAGGTAGACCGACGGAACAAATATTTACAATGTTTTCTTTTCTGCATTACATTACACCAATAGAATATTCGATAAACTAAATGTTATACCAACTGAACATTACGTCAAATGAACATTATACCTTTTGATCAATAGTTCAAATGTTGTTATCGGAAATAAATATTCGATGAAATGAAAATTAAGTTAACCGATATTATACAAACTGATTATTTTCTCAAACGTTGTTCGAATTACTAAAATTATATCAAAAGTTGTTCTACCAAACAAGGGTGAACCGACCTTGGCACCATATTGTAACTGCAATTGTGTTTAACGAAAAATACTTTGCGCAAATTACTTTTCAATACTTAATATTTATCTTATTCATGTTATTTTCATGTGATTTTCGTTATTTGACATCTGAGATTTCTATTTTGATGGCAATATCGGTTTCAACACCCTCAAAAACCATGAAAACGACATCCATGATGAAAACCTCGATAATTTTGGCAGCCGCCATCTTGGATTTACATTTTGACTGCACCATCGGTTTCAACACCCTCGAAAACCATGAAAACGACACCCATGACGAAAACTTCGATAATTTATGCAGCCGCCATCTTGGATATACATTTTGACTGCACCATCGGTTTCAACACCCTCGAAAACTATGAAAACGACACCCATGACGAAAACCTCGATAATTTATGCAGCCGCCATCTTGAATTTACATTTTGACTGCACCATCGGTTTCAACACCCTCGAAAACTATAAAAACGACACCCATGACGAAAACCTCGATAATTTATGCAGCCGCCATCTTGGATTTGCATTTTGACTGCAACATCGGTTTCAACACCCTCGAAAACCATGAAAACGACACCCATGACGAAAACTTCGAAAAATTATGCAGCCACCATCTTGGATATACATTTTGACTGCACCATCGGTTTCAACACCCTCGAAAACCATGAAAACGACACCCATGACGAAAACTTCGATAATTTATGCAGCCGCCATCTTGGATATACATTTTGACTGCACCATCGGTTTCAACACCCTCGAAAACTATGAAAACGACACCCATGACGAAAACCTCGATAATTTATGCAGCCGCCATCTTGAATTTACATTTTGACTGCACCATCGGTTTCAACACCCTCGAAAACTATGAAAACGACACCCATGACGAAAACCACGATATTTTTTGCAGCCGCCATCTTGGATTTGCATTTTGACTGCAACATCGGTTTCAACACCCTCGAAAACCATGAAAACGACACCCATGACGAAAACTTCGATAATTTATGCAGCCGCCATCTTGGATATATATTTTGACTGCACCATCGGTTTCAACACCCTCGAAAACTATAAAAACGACACCCATGACGAAAACCTCGATAATTTATGCAGCCGCCATCTTGGATTTGCATTTTGACTGCAACATCGGTTTCAACACCCTCGAAAACCATGAAAACGACACCCATGACGAAAACTTCGATAATTTATGCAGCCGCCATCTTAGATATACATTTTGACTGCACCATCGGTTTCAACACCCTCGAAAACTATGAAAACGACACCCATGACGAAAACCTCGATAATTTATGCAGCCGCCATCTTGGATTTGCATTTTGACTGCAACATCGGTTTCAACACCCTCGAAAACCATGAAAACGACACCCATGACGAAAACCTCGATAATTTATGCAGCCGCCATCTTGGATTTGCATTTTGACTGCAACATCGGTTTCAACACCCTCGAAAACCATGAAAACGACACCCATGACGAAAACCTCGATATTTTTTGCAGCCGCCATCTTGGATTTACATTTTGACAGCACTATCGGATTCAAAACCCTCGAAGACGAAAACTATAAAAAGACGCCTATTATGAGAAATTGTAGCAGAAACCATGTTGGTTTTTTTTATTAATTATTTATTTACGAATTTATTAAACGGTCACGCGGATATAGAATTCGATATTGATAAAAATCATTCTTACCTTCAAAATAAGCAGGGAGTTTAAAAAACAAAATCTCCGGTTATGATGAAGCCGAGTTCAAACAGCCATATACGTAACATAAATAAACGCAACTCGTCTTTACGCGGCACTCAGAACTGACAGCACTGCGATGTCCGTTTAGAAGCCTCGTAGATGCGCGTGTTTGTGTGAGTGCACCGTTTCGAACGTTAGTACGTAATTTCCGGACCATCCATTACTGTGCTACGGGGCAGACAAGAGCCACTCAAAGCGTGGGAGCGTATCTTTGCAAGTTACAACCACGATCTATACACGTCATGTAAATATATCCCAGGCCCCTCTCTCAGCCCCGTAGGGTTATTTTCTTTTTTTTTAAAGAAAATTAAAAACGTGGGTTTTTCATATTTCTGAAAGCAAACCCTTTCATTTGATACCCATATCATGGGGGTGCATTTCAAACAGCTAATCCGCCATCTTGGATGTCCGCCATGTTGGATTTAAGACACGTGACTATTTTTATCATATTCCTGACAGCAAACCCTTTCATTTGATTCCCATATCATGGGGATGCATTTCAAATAGGCAATCCGCCATCTTGGATGTCCGCCATGTTGGATTTAAGACACGTGACTATTTTTTTCATATTCCTGACAGCAAACCCTTTCATTTGATACCCATATCATGGGGGTGGATTTCAAACAGCCCGACCGCGATCTTGGGGAGGCCGCCATATTGGATTTCTCACCACTCTTGCGCCCCATTGCAAAAACTAATAAAACGAAAACGGATGGCTAATTAATGCACAAATTCTACAAACTACTATTATAATTATAATAATACTTTAGTTTGATAAAGTAACGAAAATCTTACCTTATGAAAAAAAATATGGAGAGAATCAAAATGTGGCAGTCGCAGTATAATATTCCGTTCACGATACGTACGCTCTATAATCAGGACAAGGAAAAAAGTGATACAGGTCCTACGTCGACGGGCGCTGGAGCCGTACTGATTGCAGCCCGGTTATGTTTCGTAATTTATACTAGTTTAGAGTGATTTTAAAAACGATAGTATGTTTAATTACATGAAGGGATTTTAATGAAATTTAGAAATTAGTTTAGTCTGTAAACATAGTTTATATTTACATAGTTTTTTTTATGTAATTACGCTTTGTTCGAACCAAAAATGGCGATAAAACAGCGATATAAAACGTAAAAATTGACCTCAGAATTTATTTTTTTACTAATTTGTGTTATTAAAAATATAAATTCTACTACGTAGTTTTACGACAAAAACGTATGTCTGATGATTTGTGTATTTTTTTTGGTTAAAATTACGAATGTTAATGGTAGATGTAGGAGTCGCAAATCGACTCTGCGTTGATTTTTCAGTAAACTACTTGTCGGAGATTAATTACCACAAAGTTAATAAAAGAGTTTTTTGAAATATGTTACGTATAATTACAACACGAAAGACTGGTCTTTCTTTTGCAGGTATTCAAAAATGTTGGAGTATTACTTAATATGGTAAATTAGACGATCATAATTTTAGTTCTACGCGCAAATGGGTAAAAGGCCTCTTAAAAACTTTTCTTAAAATAAATAAAATTGACATAATGCTAATTTCGGAAACTCATTTCACGTCTAAGAGCTATTTCAAAATTCCCGAGTATAACTTATATCATACCATGCATCCTGATGGAAAAGCACATGGAGGGTCAGCAATCCTAATCAAAACTAATATCAGACATCACCAATGCCAGTCGTATTGTAAGGACTACATTCAAGCAACGAACATAGTAGTGTATGATTGGATTAGCAACATCACAGTGTCAGCTCTGTACTGCCCCCCAAGACATACAATCAAAGAAGATGAATTTTGCGACTACTTCAGTACTCTTGGCCATCGCTTCATAGCTGCAGGCGATTACAACGCCAAACACACTTATTGGGGGTCTAGACTAATCGTGCCTAGGGGCCGGGAACTTTTAAAATGTATCCAAACAAATAATATGGATGTTTTCTCCACAGGTCAGCCAACATACTGGCCTACAGACACAAGTAAAATACCAGATCTTATTGACTTTTGCGTCTCCAAAGGAATAACGAAAAATAATATATCGTGCAATAGCTGCTGGGATTTATCATCAGATCATTCACCCATTTTTATCACAATTGAATCCAAAGTAAAATATACCTTAAAAAAATGTACATTGCACAATAAGAAAACAAACTGGACTCTTTTTAGGTACTACATAGATGAAGCATTTAAAGTACCACTTCCACTTAAAACAGAAGATGACATTACAAATGCTATTGAATTCTTTAATACAAACGTACAAAATGCTGCATGGAACTCAACTCCATTAGATCAATACAAATCTGATGTCCAATCTGTCGCCCCAAACATATTAGATTTAATTAAAGAAAAAAGAGAGACCAGAAAATTATACGAAAAAGAGATTCAACTACGCAGTAAGAGAACTAAAAAAAGCTTTGGAACAAGATCGGAATGCTTCCTTCCAGGCATACCTAGAAGGCCTTGATGCAACAGCAGCTTCAGACTATTCTCTCTGGAAAGCCACTAAAAAAATTAAAAGACCCATAGTGACCAGTTCACCACTCAGAAAACCAGACCTCAGCTGGGCACATAGCGACCAGGAAAAAGCAGCTATATTTGCGGAGCACTTAGAGAAAGTTTTTCAACCCCACCCATACGAGGGTTCACCCGAACATGAAAAAGAGATCCTCGAATTTATTGGCACCCACGATGATGATGATATCGAACCTGACAACTTTACTAAAAGTGAAGTAAAACAAATCATTAAAAAAGCAAACTCCAAGAAAGCCCCAGGATATGACCTAATCACCAACAAAGTCTTACAAGAACTGCCAGACTCAGGAATAACACTACTGACAGCAATCTATAATGCCATAACTAAACAAAGGCTTATCCCGCCGCAATGGAAAGTCGCACAAATAATTATGCTATTGAAACCAAACAAGCAACCTGAGGACCCAAAATCATACAGACCAATAAGTTTACTACCAATACCCGCGAAAATATACGAATCTCTAATACTGAGCCGACTGACACCATTGATAGAACAGCGCCAATTGATTCCCAAACACCAATTTGGATTTCGTCGTAAGCACGCTACCGTCGAACAGGTCCACAGGTTAATAAGCGAAATAGACAAGGCTTTTGAAACTAAAAAGTACTGTGCAAGTGCTTTTCTGGACATATCGCAAGCCTTCGATAGGGTATGGCACGAGGGTCTGTTATTTAAAATTAAATCTGTACTCCCTACCTACATGTACAAAATCCTAAAATCTTTTTTGGAAAACCGACACTTCCTGGTCCAAAACGGCGAAGCGCTCTCAAGACTCTGCCCTGTTAAAGCAGGAGTTCCACAGGGCAGCGTGCTGGGCCCAACGTTGTACCTTATCTTCACATCTGACCTACCAACCTCAGAGTGTATCACTACCGGTACTTTTGCTGACGACACCGCAATTTTAGCAAGCCACACAGACCCAATAGAGGCATCAGAACTTTTACAGTGTGGGCTTAATGATATATCCACCTGGCTAAAAACATGGAGAATCAAGGCTAATGAGACAAAATCTGTAAATGTTACCTTTACTCTAAGAAGAGGCACTTGTCCACCCGTCAAACTAAATAACTCAGAAATCCCTCAATCAGATCACGTAAAGTATCTAGGACTGTATCTTGATAAGCGACTCACCTGGCAAAAACATATTTTCACAAAGAGGAAACAATTAGGATTACAACTACGTAAACTGTATTGGTTAATAGGTCGTCGGTCACAACTGTCGTTAAGCAGCAAGTTCCTACTCTACAAAGCGATCCTCAAACCGATTTGGACGTATGGAATACAACTCTGGGGGACAGCCTCTCATTCTAATATCGAAATCATTCAAAGGTTCCAAAACAAAATCTTGAGGATGTTAACCGGTGCCCCCTGGTTCGTCACAAATGAACAACTTCATCACGACCTGCATATAACCACAGTGAAACAGGAAATACTCTACCATACAAAAAAGTACAAGGAAAGAATTAAAGACCATCCGAACAGCTTGGCCAATGTCTTGATGGAGGTCAACACCACAACTCGCAGACTAAAACGGAAGATGCCCCGAGACATACTTAAAATGCAACAGTGAAGTGAAGTAGGATGCGACACAGGTCGCATACCGAGCATGCCAGTGATCATCCCAACCAATCCACTGATAAATGTCCCATGTGGCGACAGATCGCAGTGTAAAAGAATATAATAAAAAAACAAAAAAAAAAAAAAAAAGATGTTAATATACTTATACAGTCAGTGGTACTTTTTCCTTTCCTAAACCCATACTGTGATTCTGCCAGAAGGCCCTTACTTTCCACAAACCATTCCAGGCGATTTTTAATTAAATGTTCAGCTAATTTTATGAGGATTGAAGACAAAACTATGGGACGATATGATGAAACATCAGAAGGCATTTTATTTGGTTTAAGGAATGGCAACACTATTTGACGTTTCCATTCAGCAGGGACATTTCCTGTTTCCATCACAGAATTAATGAGTTGTAAATAATAACTAAGCACGTTATCATTTAAATGAGAAAAAAAGGAATATGGTATGCCATCAATACCTGGGGCTGAATCCTTAGTTTTGTTGATAACAGCTTTTAATTCAGTCAGTGTAAATGAAGAGTCTAGCGTTGAATTAATATTTTGGTTATTGGTTAAGAGAGGTAGGTTATTCTCAGGAACCCAAGGAGGAGCTAACTTGTCTAAAAAGTTGCTTGCTAAAGAATCAGGGATAGGAGAGTGGTTGTTGTAAATGGATCTAAATCTACGAATATATTGCCAGACTATTGTGGGGTGAGTATTCGGTGAGATAGTTAAACAAAAGTTACGCCAAGATTCAAATTTTTTCTTTTTAATTAGTTTGCGGGTTTCTGATATTATGTTCGTAAGAATTTCAAAGTTAATATCTGACATATTATGGTTATAATTATATTCAGCCCTTTTACGTTTTTTAATAGCTTCGCTGCATTCTGAGTCCCACCAAGGAGGTGATGGAATTAATCTAGCATTGTTATTTTTTACAGGAAACAGTTCATTCGCCGCTTCGATCAATATGCATGCTAAGGCTTCAGCACAACTATTTTGGTTGTCATTAGAAATAACAGGCAATGAAGCAGCCTTTCTGTCAACAATATCCCTATATTTCTCCCAGTCATTACTCTTACTATTGGGTACTTTATGTTTGAGACTTGATTTCCGTTTTGATGCATTTGATTTAGAAAGAGGATAAGAAATTACTATTGGAAAATGGTCACTACCAAAAGTAGAGTCCAGGGTATGCCAAGTTAACGAAGAAGCCAGGTTTGGAGAACAGATAGAAAGATCAATCGCGCTTTGGTTCTGGTTAGGATCTGATCGACGAGTGGGTGCTCCTGAATTCAAGATACATAAGTTATGAATATCTATAATATCTAGTAATTCATCCCCATAAGAATTAGATATTGAACAACCCCATGATTGGTGATGACAATTAAAATCCCCCAGTATTAAGAATGGCTTTGGAAGAAAAGAAAAGAGATTGTTCATCTCTTGTAGTACAGAAGAAGAGGGGTGAGGAATGTATATAGATACAAGGCAAGTATTATATACTTGTATAGCTACAATAGATATTTCCTCACTATGAGGAGGTAGTGTAACTAATGAAAAAGGGATAGAATTCTTGATAAGTATGGCTACACCACCATACCCATCAGCTCTATCTTCTCTAATGGTTAAATAACCATTAATTTTAAAAATGTGATAGGATTTGAGCCATGTCTCTGCTAGAGCAAAGACAAAAGGTTCATATTTGTTTAATAAATATATGACATCACTTTTTTTGTTTATTAGACTGCGACAGTTCCACTGGATTATTTTGGATGTGTTGTCCATTATAAATAAACTGGGGTATGTTAAAAGAAGAAGCAGCGTTGGACGGTGAAATGTTGAACTGAGAAAGGAGACTGTTTAATGCTGAAAGAAAATCATTAAGAGAAAAATTTGAATTTTTTTCAATATTTTGATTATTTAAGGCACAACCATTTGAAGTTTGGTGAGAATTAAAATCCTGAATTATGGAATTGTGTGCTTGTTTATTGTAACCTTGTTCGAATTTGGGAGGGGAACGTGGTTTAAGAAATACAGTTTTTTTGTAGCTTGCAGTAGTAGGTATTTTGTTGTTAAATGAAGAAGTGGTAGGAATGTTTTTCACAGGAGAAGATAAAAGAGTGTCAGCATAAGATTTAGTAACAGCAGGATGAAGTTTTGCTGCTTCAGCATATGAAACTGAATTATGAGCCATATAAGTTTTAATCAATTTTTGCCTTGAAAATTCAGGGCAAGACTTATTGGTGGCAAAATGATATCCATCACAAAGGCAACATGAAGCATTCCTTTCATCTGTTTCACAACTATCCCCAGTGTGTGCCTGGCCACATTTGAAGCATCTGGGTTTGGACCTACATTGCAGTTTTGTATGACCAAAGCGGCAGCAACTAAAACATTGTACTGTAGGAAAGATATATAATTCAACAGGCAAAGCATTATAACAAATAAAAATTCTCTTTGGTAAGATCTGTCCGTCAAAAGTTACCACGATGGACTGTGATGGTTTCCAAGTTGTGGTGCCATCTACAATTGATTTAAAATTTAATCGCCTTATTTTTAAAATAGGACCACATCCAATTGGTACCGATATATTGTCTATGACTTCCTCCGGAGACCATTCCGCAGGAACCCCACGCACTAAGCCCATTCTAGTAACGTTAAATGTGGGAATAAATGCTTTAAAATCGTGTTTTTCGAGGCTATCATGATTGATAAAAGAATTTGCATTCACAAAATCAGAAAAGGAAATGCTTATTTTATTTCTACCAATTTTCTTGACACTGCCATTAATTATGTTTTGAAAATTATTCTGTTTTAAAAACCTCCCAAATGCGATAGGATGCAGCATAGAACCATCATTAGAATTTGATAATTTTCTTTGTACATGTACAACAAAAGGCGCACTGTCCGTTTTGCTGTACAAGTTTCGGCCGATTTGTGCGGGACCTGGAGTCTGAGATGGGGGGGTCTGAGAAATTGGCAATGAGATAGTAGGGGGGGCATTCCGGGTATCTAATTCGTTTTCAATAGTGACACTCGTGTCCACCGTGTCCGTACAACCACAACCCGAAGTTTCGGATCCGTGGCCTTTCCGGGTTCTACGACGTTTATTGCAGTGTTTGCACACATGCACACGACTCCGTTTCAGAGCCTTGGATGTTGATGACCGTGACCCATCAGTTTCCATTCCTGATTCGTTTGATTGAATCGTAACATAACTGCCTGCCGGGGGAACTAGGTCCCCCGGATCAGGCGGATCATTCATCTTACACTAGAAATACAATAAAAAACACTTACCACTACAGAAGAAAGATAGAAAACACTAAAACTAAATTAAAAGAGGTAAACTACGACACTAAAACTACGATTACTGATACTATATATAATTAATTTCAAGTTTAAAAATGAGAAGCAAAAAGAACGCGTCCGTCGAGTCCGAGTTTCCCGCGCTTTTTTTTCCATACACAGATTATTTATAGGTAAGTATCGGACGGAAATCCGTCATCCATCACAAACAAAATTACTTTTTAAATTATTAAGGGCCGATTACATTATACGATTCATCGTGCCCTAAGTCCCTAATTAATTTCCGATGGATTGGGTGGTGTGATCGCTGTAAGGCGATTCTCACACTGCCCCGCATGATGCAGCGTAGCGCGTGGATGCGTGTTCTTCCGTTGCTTGTAAGTATCTCCGTTTGTATGGAAAACACGCACAGTCCAACACACTAGTCTTGTGTAGTTCGCGAACGAACTAGTTCGGAAGAACTGCTCCCACAGATGAACTAGTGAACTAGCTCCCACATTTTCCGCTCCGTAGTTCAGTAGTTCGGACAGAATGAAAGAGATCGACTGAAATAAGATCGTTGCACGGGAGCGGGACAGCACTACACTATAATACTCCTGTTCGCTCACCGATCATGCGCGCATCTCGTTCCGTACACTTTACAGAAATTATCGCATGCAGCAGGAACCGTATTAAAACGAGCAAACAAAGACAAACTAAATCTGAAATCTCTTTGCGAGCGGACGATTTGATCGCTCTTGATCGGTCGGTCTCTAATACGAGCTAGGAACTAACGAACTAAAAGAACGAACTAGTTCGTTTATGAGCGGAGAACTAGATTGAGCGCTCTCAGTAGTGAACTAGAATGCCCAAGACTACAACACACAGAAAATGCATCCACGCGCGTTCATGCAGCATGATGCGGGGCAGTGTGAGAATCGCCTTAGGCTGAGGACACCTAACAGCGATCACACCACCCAATCCATCGGAAATGGGGAAGGCAAGTGTCAAAGTGACAAGTGACAGTTTGGTCCCAAAAGAACTGTCAAATCAAAGGAATTTTCTGAAAAAAAAAACTATTTATTGATGTAAAATGACTAGATGTTGTGTAATAAGCTGTAAAAATGATGGAACATGCAAATTTCCGACAATTCACACTATCAAGAAATAAAGGGTAGCTGCTGTGACTGCCTTGAGAACAAAAATTGAATTATAACTAACAAATATCCAGCCTTGCGAAGCCGATACAGGCCGTTAGTTGAGTTTATTAATGAAATTTTATGATTATACCATAAACAATCGAATACACTTTTCAAAATAATATCTACTTTTCTATTGGAGGTTAAGTACAAGTATTGCATCACTCCATAAATCATGAAATGGTTCGTCTGGCGGAAGAATTATCACCTGGAACGAGTTTTGTGATAGTTGTGGTGTTAAGAAATTAAATATATTGTGATATTTCTCGAATCTAAATAGAAAAACGGGGCAAAATCACTGAATTAAAACATTATGATATTTTATCAAAATAGAAAGTCAGAAGCAACATTATATTCTTGTTATAGGAGAGGACAGGTAAGACATACCTAAACTTAAAAATTGAAACCTCAACTACAAGTAATTGTGGATTTATTACGGTAAAATCAAATGTATTACCACTCAATCAAATCAATTTTTTTTCTCGTGTAGGTGCACCGCGGCGTCTTAATTCTTCTTTCAGTATATGCACTTGCATTGACGAATAATTTTCCATATTTGTTTTGTATTTATACTCAATTTTTATAACAATAAATCTTGTTTGTTTTTTATACAAGGTAGACAGTAATCTGACGTGGGGACCAACTATCGCAGCGCCATCTACGATTAGCTTTGAGTTGCCATCCCCATTGGGGACTTAGGGCACGATGAATCGTATAGTGTAATCGGCCCTTTATAAAGGGCTTCTGGGCCTTTGAGACACACAACGAATTATAACAAACAATAAACAGGAAATTCCTTTTCAGGACAAAGTTTTATCAGTATTGGACAAAGTTTTTTGGCTATTATTATTTTCATATGATTATTGTTAATTTATAGACGTGTAAGTTTAAAAAAAAGTGTAAAACTTCACGCTATGGCACCAAGTTTATTTGGTTATTTCAAGGCAAGCGAAACGATAGATGAGATAATGCTAGTGATCAAAGGCAAACATAAACTCTTCTTATTACAGACACACCATGCGCCAGCACATCATCATAATTTAAGCTGACATACTTCTTTAACTGATTTTCAACTTTATTACAAAACGGCAGAACCCATCCCACGTAATCGAGTAAAGAAGACAGACTGGAGTAGGAAGTTACACATGATGTTGTAGATGTTGCTTACCAAGGACACGAATTGACGATGGCGATGGCAGGACGAACTGGACAAAACCTTTAACCAGGTGGTCCACCTTGGCCCAAGATCATGATAACTGGAAGTTATGAGGAGAGGCTTTAGTCCAGCATTAGAATCATACAGGCTAGCAGTATCACTGTCAGTCGAACACAAGTTACATAGACTGTGCACCTACGTATTATTCGTAGCATGCTAGTATGCTAAAATAATCTTCATGAAAAAGGTTGTGGGACAAGGTCGTCACCATATCTTCACTAATGCTCAGTTCATAGTATTAGTCTATGGATTGAGTGAGGCTGTATTAGCTGTATTAGCCCTTTGCCTGTTCCGTGGACCAAATACAACAAAAAAAACTTGAGAGGTGTCAAGGGACACCCGGATGGAACGAAGTTACTGTATACACTCAACAAAAAAAACTTTTTGAAAAAAAGGGAACCGACTTCAAAATCAAACACAAAAAAACTATAAAATAACTTTTCTTTCGGAAGTCGGTGGCTTTGTTTTTTTTTTATTTCGTTGACATATGGCCACCGACTTCCGAAAGAAAAGTTATTTTATAGTTTTTTTGTGTTTGATTTTGAAGACGGTTCCCTTTTTTTCAAAAAGTTTTTTATTTTTCCCTTTTTAGTTGAGATAATCAACAAAAATCTTCATAAAATCGACGTCTTTGAAAATTTACAATCCTATTAAGCAAAACGGATCTATGTGAGCAACTTCACGAGATATCCATTATTTTTATATACTAAAACCTTCCCTAGAATGTAACAAACACTTTTCTCAAAACTGCATCTACATCGGTTCAGCCAAACGCGAGATAATTGCGGACAAACATGCAATCGTCCCTGAAAATCTATGATCCAAGTAAGCAAAACGGATCCACGCGGGCAGCGTCACGGGATATCTATTAGTGTTATATACTAAAACCTTCTCCAGAATGTAATGAACACTTTTCTGAAAACTGCATCAAAATCCGTTCAGGCAAACGCGAGATAATCGCGGACAAACATACATACATACATACATAGGTCGAACTGAGAACCTACTTTTTTTTTGAAGTCGGTTAAAAATAATCGTCGCGACTCCACTCCACTCCACTCCACTCCGGTCCGGTCCGGTCCGGGATCCGATCCGATCCGATCCGGTCCGATCCGATCCGATCCACTCCACTCCACTCCACTCCAGTCCATTCCATGGTAATAAACACATTACCCTCCTTTGCGTCGCGCAGTCGGATAAAAGTGTCGTGACAACTTTTAAGAATTTTTTCCGTCCAGCCCCCTTTCACAACGCGCGATAAGGAACTTCGTTCCATAAGTCTATGGATTGGTTGTCTTGTCACAGGTTGACACTGACAGTTCACCCATCGGTGACGTCTATAAGACGTCAATAACCTTTATTTTTGTTGTGGTTGTGTTTATTTACCATTACGTACATAGTACACAATCTATATGCTCGTAGTCGTATACTCGTATGTTAGCGAGCAATTCCATAACTGAAATCAATAAAAATGTCAGAATACAATGAAAACATATCAAGAAAGACATGGTCCCGCTCGATAGAACCAGTCACGAAGGTAAACAGCAAGTTTTGGATTATTTAAGAGAGATTGGGGCACTCGCGAAAACAAAATTTCTGTTTTTCTTACTTCTTTTTCAAAGCGGTTTCAGGCGGTAAATCCGCTCCTAGGATGACCTAACGACCGATCGAAACATGATTCGCAACAGTAACAAGTGTGTTTTGAATCTTGCAGGCTACATCTATGCAATCACCTTATGTAAATATTTTGTTTATTATAATTCTTATCACTTTTTAGATTGGGTACATGGATGGCGCATCTGATGGTCAAACTGCGGTATTTCAAGATAGTTTCAATGTAGGCTACAAACAAGGCTTTACTTTTGGTTTAGAATTAGGCTTCAGGGAAGGTAAATCAGGGTAACTATCAACTATTATTCATATTCGCTAAATATCTGATTGGAAAAATAAAAAGCCCCACCCTTATGAGGACCCACTGACCAAGCAATTATCTTTGTGATTTCAGGGTGCACCATCAGGGGACAGGTTTACCTAATCTGGAAGACCAACGTAGAATAAACTGCCAGATTTGTACAAATGTTGTAAAGGCTCAAGAAAATATTGGCAATTTATACTACTTCCAACAGGAAAAGAATAGTGAATATTTATCAAGAACTAATAGAAATTCATAATCAGCTTTATATGCGTTAGGGCTGGTTTTTCAATAGTCAGATACCCGTTAACTGAGGAATAAAAATGGCGGTTTGACAGCTTATATATGGAAAATATGTAATAATAATAATATTCCACAACTATCACACAACGCCATCTAGTCCCAAGCTAAGCAGAGCTTGTGTTATGGGTACTAGACTATGTCATACCGTTATTTTTATTCCTCAGGTAACGGTTAACTGACAATTGAAAAACCAGCCCTTAATGTTACATGTGCTTAGCAAGCTAAATATTTATAGCTAGTTGAAAGTTATTCAACAGCCCTATCAAAAGGTGAAAATTTAAGTCATGTTATTTTAGTAATAAGATGTAAATATTTAGCACATAAGTAATGCAACATAAATGTATTCTTCTATATTTTAAAATCAGAATTATTATGGTATATTGTTCAGAATAAATAAATTATGAGGAGATTCAAAAATTTAGTACAACTCGTATTTGGGCATGTCCCTCGAATTCTTTTTATTTTTGTACGAACTTCTTAACTTATTCAAGTTCAAATTGTTTCTCAATTGAAATTTACGTACCTGTACTACGCTTTTATGTAAATAGTAATGTAGTAATGCTAAAATTATAATTTTGTAAATTATTTTAAATCAACTAAACCCCTTCATTTTAGCATGTCCCAAGTAAAATTTGAAACTTTGAGTTCAGTTTTATCAATATTTTCTGGATCGCTTGGACAAGTTTTGATTTTTTTTTTATGAAAATATACTCTTTATTTTGTATAATATTAATAATAATAAAGCGTTAATTCATTTTATCCATTTAATAGTGCTAAACAAAATAAACTTTTTTGCATCAATGCCGTGGTTGATCTTGGTACGCATAGTCTGTTATTGTCTCGTCTATTACAAATAGAGACGTCTGATATTTTCTTAAATAAATTAGGATTTGTCCTTACAAAATTAGCTATTTCAAAGATATATAGTGAAGGCAGACTCAAGATGTTATATTTAATAAAATACTGTTTGCAGCTATCAGTTGTTTTTAAACCAAACATTGCCCTAATGCATCTTTTTTGTGATCTAAAAATTATTTCTTTATTCGTGGAGTTTCCCCAAAAAATTACCCCAAACCGCAATATAGACCCGACAATACCATGGTAGGCAGTTATGAGCGCATTCGTACTCACAATAGGTTTTAGTTTATAGAGAGCATAAGCAGAAGAACATATTTTTTTATTTAGTTCTTCTGTGTGTGCTTTCTAGTTCAGACATTTGTCAATGGTCACTCCTAAAAATTTTGCAATATCTACCGTTTTTATAACAGTTAATTTGTGTTGAACATTAATATTTGGTGCTTTCAAACGCTGACTAAAGAACATAATTTTTGTTTTTTCGAGATGATTTTTAGATTATTGTTGTCTAACCAGTTTACTATCGAATTGATGGTATTATTAATTTCCTGTTCATATCTATCTTTATTGATGGAATTGATAGTGACTGTACTGTCGTCGGCAAACAATGATACTGGATAATTAGTTACTAATGGCGAGTCATTTATATAGACAATAAATAATAATGGTCCTAAAATGCTCCCTTGCGGGACTCCATATTTAACTGTACGTTTTTTTGATGCATATGTTTCTTCTTTTTTAGTGTTTATGTTTATTTTAGAAATTTCAGTATATTGTTTACGGTTTTTAAGATAAGATTCTATGAGATTTAATATATTGCCTCTTATACCATATGCTTCCAATTTACGCAAGAGAATATCGTGATTAACATAATCGAAGGCCTGGGTCATGTCGCAGAAAATGGAACATACCGGTGTCCTTTTATCCACCTTTCCCATGACATTACTTAAAAAATCAAAAATTGCCATGTTTATTGTTTTATTCTTACGGAAACCTTTCTGGTCTTTTGTAAAAATATTGAATTTTTCGAAATACACTCGGCGTCACAAAAATCGCACCTCTTCGAAAATAAGTTTGAAACATGTCCCGCCAGTAACGAATACATTAAACCCAATTAATATTGGTATCAATGGGGATGGCAACTCAAAGCTAATCGTAGATGGAGCTGCGATAGTTGGTCCCTACGTCATATTACTGTCTACCTTGAACAAAAAAAAAACAAGATTTATTGTTATAAAAATTGAGTATAAATACAAAACAAATATGGGAAATTATTCGTCAATGCAAGTGCGACAAAAAGATGAACCAAGACGCCGCGGTGCATCTCATAGAGGAAAAAAAAAGTGATTTAGTTGAGAGGTTAGAAATTTGATTCTACTACATTAAACACACATTTACTTGTAGCTATAATTTAAAATTGTAATTTTTAAGTAGATATTACATGTGCTAGCCTCTACAAAGAATATAGTACTGCTTCTGACATTCTATGTTGAGAAAAATGTCATCAAGTTTTGTGTTTGTCTTCTTCATCTATTTTATTATATTGGAGCAATATGATAAGAATTTTAACTTCCTAACACCACAACTATCACAAATCTCGGTCCCGGTGATAATTCTTCCACCAGACGAACCCTTTTATGATATAAAGAGCGATGCAGTTCTTAACCTCAGATAGAAAAGTAGATATTATTTTGAAAGGTGTATTCGATTGTTTAGTTATGGTATAATCATAAAATTTCATTAATAAATTCTACTAACGGCCTGTCCCGGCTTCGCAAGGGTAGATATTTGTTTATTTTATAGCTTTTCCTAGTGATAATTCAATTCTTGTTCTCTCAGCAGTCACAGCAGCTACCCATTATTTCTTGATAGTGTGAATTGTCGGAAAGTATGTTCCATCATTTTTACAGCCTATTACACAACATATTATTATAGTCATTTTACATCAATAAATCGTTTTGTTTTTTTTCAGAAAATTCCTTTGATAAGACAGTTCGTAAGGGACCAAAACGTCAAAGCCACTTTGACACTTGCCTTCCCCATTGAAAGTATGCTTAACGACCTTTAAATTAACAACAGTTAGAATCCCTAAACACAACAGGTTTCATTAGCACGTAACGTTAAAAAAAATGTTGTCAAAATACGCATTGCAAGGGCCACTAATTGCACCTCCCTACAAGGGTATAAAACGGGCGACCCGGGTTAAATGTGGGTCATTCGCTATTCAACCTTTGAAGTGAACACACGTGAACAGCTACAGCAAGAAAAATACCCCAGAAGATGGATACCACTGCAGATGAAGCCGCTCAAGTCATTGCACTACTGCAATCAGGGATGCGGCAATGTGATGTTGCTCGGCAACTGAACTTGAGTCGTTTTGCCGTTCGACGAGTGTTCCAACGCTTCCAAGAGACTGGTGGCTATATCCGAAGACGTGGATCTGGAAGACAACGGTGCACATCGGAAAGAGACGATCGCTTCATTGTTTCGACGTCTTTACGTAATCGGTTCTCCAATGCTGTTGAGCTGCAACAACAACTGCTATCAGCTCGCAGAACTTCTGTAAGCGTCTCCACGATTAGAAAAAGAATGCGGGAGAAGAAAATTGCAGCTCATAGGGCTGCTACAGGGCCAAAATTGACTGCACAGCATAGGAGAGACCGGTTGCAATTTGCCCGTGACCATGTGGATTGGACAATAGACCAATGGAGGGCTGTGCTCTTCTCGGATGAGACGAGGGTGTGTCTTTTCTGCAACGACAGGCGTCGAAGAGTGTATAGGAGGCAAGGTGAACGATTCGCACAAGCCTGTATTCAAGAGACAGTGGAATACGGGGGTGGCTCGTGCATGTTCTGGGGCGGCATGTCAATCGAGGGTAAAACGAACCTTGTGTGTGTTTCTCGGACTGGAAGTGCTCGCGGGCAAGGGTCGCTGACTGCTGCTCGGTACATAACAGAGATCTTAGAGGAGCAGGTTGTCCCTTATGCGGGTTTTGTTGGCAGTGGGTTCACGTTAATGCACGATAACGCCCGCTGTCACACCGCTTTAATTGTAAGAGACTACCTGCAAGAAGTTGGAATCCCTGTTATGCGCTGGCCGGCGCGAAGTCCAGACCTAAACCCTATTGAGCACCTTTGGGATGAACTGAAACGGCGAGTACGGGCACGTGATCCTGCCCCTACCACTCTCCAAGACCTCCAAGATGCCGTCGTTGCAGAATGGGACAACATTCCTCAAGAGACTGTTGTCACATTAATTAGGTCCATGAGAGAACGCATGGAAGCAGTCATCAGGGCTAGGGGGGGTAACACTAGGTTTTAAGTTGTTTTTAAGGACTTTGTTGTAATTTTTGCTGATAAAATAAAATTTAACTTTTTAATCATTTGCATTAGCTTGCTTTTTTTTATTCCCTGGTAAACAAAAAACCAAATCCATTGATTTATACTGAAATTTAAATAAATTGCCTTTCCAATGATACCTTATAGTCATATGTCTACCATTGATTAATAGGTTTAAAATGACTTTGAAGGGAATTCTTAAAGTGGTGCGATTTTTGTGACGCCGAGTGTAGTTATAAATTTGAAAGTATAAGTATTTTTCAAAAAATTTCGAAAATATAGGAATAAGTGCAATAGGTCTGTAGCAGTTCATATTTTGCTTGTTGTCTTTTTTGAAAATGGGTTTAATGATGCTAGTTTTTAAACTTTCCGGGTATAATCCAGAGGTTATGCACATGTTAATGATATGGCTTATGTGGTCGCAGATATGATAAGCGATGAACTTTAGAATTTTAGTAGAGATCCCATCATATCCAACACTTTTTGTATTTTTCAGCGATCTTATAATTTGAAGTACGTCATGTGGAGTACTTGGTGCCATGAACATAGATTGATTTGATTTAGAAATATTTGCAGTAACATCCTTACCAGCACCTGGTATTGGTTTTATCTTTTCTATAAAAAAGTTATTAAAAGAATTCGCAATCTCTTGTGTGCTGGTTATGGTTTTATAGTTTTGTTTCTATGGAAGTGATGTTATCCTTTGGCAAATTGAGTTTCGACCTATTTATAATAGCCCACGTAGCTTTGGATTTGTTAATAGATGATTTTATTTTATAACAATTTTGTGCACGTTGCGTTAAATTAATTATGTTTTTATATGTTTTAGAGTATTTTTTAAATTTTATTTTGTTTAATTCATTACGATTTAGTCTATATTTCCACATAAGCTCTCTCTTTTTTTTGCTACAGATTTTTATGCCACGCGATACCCACTGAGGTTTTACTTTGGTTCTTATTTTAACGGTTTGGAAAGGAAAACATAAATTATAAATCATCATGAAAGCTTCCAAAAATGCATTATATGCTGTATTAGGGTTATTTGTATTATAAATTTCAGCAAAATAGAGAATAGAATAGAATAGAAAAGTATTTATTTGATTAGGACACACACACAAAAAAAATAATAATAATGATATAATAAAATTAAAAATACAATAAGAATTTTGATGAGCGTGTCCGCACCAAAAGGGTTACCAACTCAGCATTTGCTGGGCGAAAGACACCCAGCGCTGGTTTTCAGTTGGCACCACGCAGTGACACACGGACGAGGGTAGGCAAAGAAATAAATTATAAAAAATAATAATATAGTAAAACAAAATAAATAATAAGAAGTGAGTGTAGGGATACGTGTAGTGTATTAAATAATTAAATAATAATATATTACTTATATTAAAAAAGTTCCATAGTATCACAAAACATGTGCGCTTAATAAGTTTTTCGAATGACGCCACCAATGGCGCGGCCAGGGTCCTGTAACTCAGTAAGTTTGCATTTTGTTCTGGGTTATAGTTCTGGAACTGGACATTAGATGGCATGACTGTCTCAATTTCATGTATACTGAAATACAAATAAAAAAAAGAAATGTTGCTCGAAGATCTATAAAACTTTAACTACTTAAATTTGTTAAAAAGAAAATTAAATAAAATGAAGACAATATTGTATAAAATATTTCTATGACAACTTACACTGACCCGTAGTAAAATAATGATACGTTTCATTTTACGCACGCATTGAAACTTATGCCGAAGTAAATGGGGATGGCAACTCAAAGCTAATCGTAGATGGCGCTGCGATAGTTGGTCCCTACGTCAGATTACTGTCTACCTTGTACAAAAAACAAACAAGATTTATTGTTATAAAAATTGAGTTTAAATACAAAACAAATATGGAAAATTATTCATCAATGCAAGGGCATATACTAAAAGAAGAATTAAGACGCCGCGGTGCATCTACAAGAGAAAAAAAGTGATTTAATTGAGTGGTAATACATTTGATTTTACCGTAATAAATCCACAATTACTTGTAGTTGAGGTTTCAATTTTTGAGTTTAGGTATGTTTTACCTGTCCTCTCCTATAACAAGAATATGTCGGCGCACAATAAGATGCCAATGTCAAGAGTGACAACTTGTCACTGTCACTCTAGCGGAGCGTCGAGTCGATGGTAGCGGGGCGGCCATCTTGGTACGGCAGATGCCACAGAGCGGTCGCAAGCGCACCACGTTTTCGACGAATCGCTATCCATCGTCTTAATCAAAGTTCTTTTCAAAGTGATTGAGTGTTAATTAGAGCCTAAGTGATTATTGTTACGTAATTACAGTATTATTTCAAGTAAAATCGTTTAAGTTACCAAGACAACGGTTTTAATTCGAATTACCCTACTTGGACTACCCACATACCCACGCTGTACGATGAATAATTCTGATGAAGGCCGTCCTGAGCTTTCATCAGAAGTGGGATGCGATGGAAAGCATAATGAAGCAAAGCAAACGGATCCTAGAACTGCTGAGAAGCTATTAAGCAGCATGGAAGCTTTGCTTTCTCGAGTTTTAGCAGCCCAACAAACACCGCTGCTGAGTACAAATCGTACAATTCTTTTGAAGTTTGACCCAGAGGAGCCTGACGCGGACATTGATGGATGGTGTAAAGTGACTGATTTCATTGTGCAAAATAAAAATCTTGAAGGTGTTAATTTACTGATGGCGTTGACGGAGGCGCTGAAAGGTAGTGCAGCAGCGTGTTTAACGAAGCTTAATTTAGACGTTATTACATGGGAATCAGTTAAAGAAATCCTAATTGCAAGATTTTCAAAACCTAAACTTCTGCAAGACTATTTTGATGAAGTGTTACGGTTTCAAATAGGCGCTAAAGAAACTGCGTCTGAATCTGCTCTTCGGTTATGGAATCTCATCGAAAGAATACCTGAAAGTATGATGTCTGAGAAGGTAATTACTGGATTTGTGATATCTGTGTTGTGTCAGAAGGACAGCTTGATACGTCGCGAGTTAAATTCACAAACAATAACGACACGAGCTCAGTTATTTCGAGTACTTGGTGGAGTATCACTTAAGCGACGCATGGACACCGAAGTCCAAGAACCTGAAGCGAAACGTGCTCGTGTAATGGAGAAATTCACCGGAAAATGTCACTATTGTGGGTTAACCGGACACCGTATCGCCGATTGTAGAAAACGTCGAGATGAAACTGGAACGAAGACGCAAGATACTTCGAGTTCATCGCGAGCCGTGGAGAAAAGGACGACCCCGACCTGCTACAAGTGTGGTCAGCCTGGGCACGTGGCGACTGTCTGTCCAGATAAGAAGAACGGCAGTGAAGCTGCAGTCAAGGAGGTCCATCAGTGTCAGCACCGCCCCTCCAGGAGCATCTTGGAGACATCTTCTGGTGAGCGAGTTCCTTTCTTATTTGATAGTGGTTCATCATGTTCTCTGCTAAAAGAGAGTTTTTGTGACAAGCTTGCGGGTACTGTGCGTAAAAACCTCGTTTATCTGAGTGGCATAGGCGGTGAAGATATTCAATGTACCAGTCAAATTCAAAGCGATGTGGTCATTGATAAACTTCCAGTTACTTTGACATTTCACGTAGTTCCTGAGAGGCTTATTTCTGATCCAATCATAGTCGGGAGGGATATTTTTGACCAAGGGTTGTGTGTTAAAATCGATAATGATAATCTCATGTTCTTTTCCAAGAAAACGAGCCACTTTTGTGATTTAAAACTAAATAAGTCGGATTTTACTAAGATCAACACGGATTTGCTAGGACAGAATAGGGAAATGCTAATATCGATCTTAAACAAATATTCTGATTATTTTACCGAAGGTGTTCCTTCCCGTAGAGTAACGACAGGCGAATGTCAAATTAATTTGATAGATCCTCACAAAACCGTACAACGATGTCCTTATCGCCTAGCGCCGGCGGAAAAACTTATAGTCAGGGAAAAGGTTCAGGAATTACTTGACGCTGGCGTCATTCGCGAAAGCTGTTCCCCGTTTGCTAGTCCAATACTGTTAGTTGAGAAAAAGGACAACTCGTATAGGATGTGTGTGGACTATCGAGAATTAAATTCTAATACGCGACCCGAACACTACCCTCTGCCGCGTATTGAGGAGCAGATAGATCAGCTGGCTGGGGCTAACTATTTTTCCTCTCTCGATATGGCGTCAGGGTTCCACCAAATTTTGATGCACCCTGATTCCATAGAAAAGACCGCATTCGTTACACCTGAGGGGCAATACGAGTATCTTGCTATGCCCTTCGGGTTGCGGAACGCTCCCTCAGTATATCAGAGATGCATAACTAGGGCTTTGAATCACTTAAAAGACAAACCACTCATATATATGGATGACGTTTTATGCTACTCGACTGGCATCACTGAAGGTTTGCAGCGTCTAGATGATAGTTTAAGTGCCTTAACGGAGGCTGGATTTACATTTAACCTCCAAAAATGTAAATTTATGACCCAAAGAATAGAATATCTAGGATATTCCCTTCAATCTGGCGAGGTAAGACCTAACTCTCGGAAAATACAAGCATTGGTAGATGCCCCTCAACCAAAAACTGCTACTCAGGTTCGACAGTTCCTAGGGTTGGCCTCGTATTTTAGAAAATTCATTCCTAATTTCACACGTATTGTGGGACCATTATACCCTCTAACAAAGCTAAGAGGACCTATTACATGGGCTCAAAAGCATGAAGAAATACGGAACGACATAATACGCATACTCACATCTGAGCCAGTTTTAACTATTTTTGACCCGGAATTGCCAGTAGAGTTGCACACCGATGCTAGCTCTGAGGGATACGGAGCGATTCTCATACAACGGATAGATAATACACCGCACGTCGTGGAGTATTATAGTCGTCGAACCTCAGATGTTGAGTCTCGATACCACTCGTACGAACTGGAGACGTTGGCAGTTGTACGAGCGGTCGAGCACTTTCGCCATTATCTTTACGGTCGTCATTTCGAGGTCTATACGGACTGTAATTCACTCAAGGCATCCAAATCAAAAAAAGATCTCACTCCTCGCGTCCACAGGTGGTGGGCTATCTTGCAGGCTTATGACTTCGAAATTATCTATCGCGAAGGTCGCGGAATGGAGCATGCGGATTATTTCTCGCGTAATCCTCTTCCTGATGTTAATGACGGTGGCATAGCCTGCGGGAGCCCGCTGACTCAGCAAGTTCAGTATGTCGAATTACATAACGATTGGCTTTCGGTCGAACAAAAGCGTGACAGTGAAATACAAGACCTTATCACAAAGCACGACAGTAATAGCTTCCCCGATACTGTAGCTCAAACGTATGATGTAAGAGATAGTATCCTATATAGGAAAATCGTTCGTAATAAAACAGTCTCCTGGTTGCCAGTAGTTCCCCGTTCTTTAATTTGGACACTAATAAACCATGTTCATAATGAGTTACAACATTTAGGCAAGGATAAAACTTTAGATAAGCTCTATGAGCAGTATTGGTTCCCCGAAATGTCAAAATGCGTGCGTAAATTTATCGACTCGTGCATTATTTGCAAGGCATCAAAGGGTCCATCTGGAGCTCAACCCGTTCAGCTTCACCCGATCCCTAAAGCTTCGGTACCATGGCACACAATACATATTGACTTTACGGGAAAGCTTAGCGGGAAAAGTGATCGAAAAGAATACTGTTCGGTGATTATCGACGGTTTTACTAAGTACATTTTACTAGAGCATACTGCTTCTCTTGACGCTAGAAGCGCAGTACACGCGTTGCAAAAAGCAGTTCACCTTTTTGGTGCGCCTAAAAGGATCATAGCGGATCAGGGTCGTTGTTACGTAAGTTCCGATTTTAAGAATTTTTGCGGCGAACATAAGATAGATCTCCATTTAATTGCGACTGGATCTAGCCGGGCTAATGGCCAGGTCGAGAGGGTTATGCGGACCCTCAAAAGCCTGTTAACCATTGTTGAAAACGACCCGAATAAGACGTGGCGAGATGAAATAGGAAATATTCAACTCGCGCTTAACAGCACCCGATCATCCGTAACCAAGTATTCCCCTACAGAACTTATGTTAGGTATTCGTGCTCAGTCGTTAGGTATGTCGAAGCTAAACTCAGAAGCCCATGGTCAACCAGAACGTCTTAACCTCGATGCTGTGCGGAATGATGCATCTGCTAATGTCCAAAAGGCCGCAGAAAACGAAACTAAACGATTTAATAAAGGCCGTGCAAAAATTAAAGCCTTTTCAAAAGGTGATTACGTTTTCCTCAAAAGCAGTGAACGAAACCAGACAAAATTGGACAGAAAGTTTAAGGGTCCATTTGTTATAACGGCGGTACTAAACAACGATCGGTACGAATTAAAAAGATTAGGTAGCTCTCATCGAATTTATAAGTATGCCCACGAGAATTTACGCTCAGTACCTCACGGACACGAAGGTTTGCTCGAGATCGCTTCTAACCTTTTGAATTATGATGAGGCCGAGTCGGCGCCAGAGGATGTAGATGCTGAGAATGATTTGATGTCCACGAATGACAGTGACACCTTGACTGCATGCTCTGACACTATAACTGCCGCCTCTTCTACTATTACCGGGAATTCAGACACTCTCAGTGCACACTCTGATCCTGAGACATGGGATGTAGATGGCGAAGTCGAAATTTGGGATGAACAGGATATTCCGCAATCATAGGTAGGTTTTATGTCTTGCATTTGTCTGTTGGTTATTGTAAGCATTATTCAATCCGGAATTGTCCGGCCGAAAGGAGAGTGTCGTCCGGGCCATACCCAGTGGGGTTGGTTGAAGGGATGCACTCGTCCGATCTAGAAGTTATATCGTTATAGTCTATCCTGGTGGGAGAGACAGTGTCGTCCGGGCCATACCCAGTGGGGTTGGTTGAAGGGATGCACTCGTCCGATCCAGAAGTGATATCCTTGTAGTCTATCCTGGTCGAAGGGACAGTGTCGTCCGGGCCACACCCAATAGAGGGTTGGTTGAAGGGATGCACTCGTCCGGTCCAGACGTGTTGCAGTTGTTCGACTTGTTGAGTCGATGAGGACAGTGTCGTCCGGGCCAGATCCATTACGGGCTGGTTGAAGGGATGCACTTGTTCATTTCAATTTCCAGTTATGATTGACTCTGTGTTTGATGGTACAATCGAAAACCCATATGAAGTCCTGTAGCAGGATGGACGAGCGGACGTCTTGGTGATTAAGCATTGTTTGTTCCAGGAATACAATAACGCCCGAGGACGGTCGTATGTCAGTCTGGCCGTGTCGGCGCACAATAAGATGCCAATGTCAAGAGTGACAACTTGTCACTGTCACTCTAGCGGAGCGTCGAGTCGATGGTAGCGGGGCGGCCATCTTGGTACGGCAGATGCCACAGAGCGGTCGCAAGCGCACCACGTTTTCGACGAATCGCTATCCATCGTCTTAATCAAAGTTCTTTTCAAAGTGATTGAGTGTTAATTAGAGCCTAAGTGATTATTGTTACGTAATTACAGTATTATTTCAAGTAAAATCGTTTAAGTTACCAAGACAACGGTTTTAATTCGAATTACCCTACTTGGACTACCCACATACCCACGCTGTACGATGAATAATTCTGATGAAGGCCGTCCTGAGCTTTCAAATATAATGCTGCTTCTGACTTTCTGTTTTGATAAAATTTCATAATGTTTTATGTCAGTAATTTTACCCCTTTTTTCTATTTAGATTCGAGAAATATCACAATATATTTAATTTCTTAACACCACAACTATCACAAAACTCGTTCCAGGTGATAATTCTTCCGCCAGACGAACCATTTCATGATTTATAGAGCGATGCAATACTGGTACTTAACCTCCAATAGAAAAGTAGATATTATTTTGAAAAGTGTATTCGATTGTTTAGTTATGGTATAATCTTTTTTACAGCTTATTACACAACATCTAGTCATTTTACATCAATAAATCGTTTTTTTTTAGAAAATTCCTTTGATTTGACAGTTCTTTTGGGACCAAACTGTCACTTGTCACTTTGACACTTGCCTTCCCCATTGTCATAATTCGTTGTGATAATTTTTATTTCTTGCTCTCGAAGAAATAAACTGAGCGGTAATTAAAACAACTATTTAAATTTTTTTTATTAGACTTACTGTAAATTTATAACATAGTTTACAAATTACAATTTCAAGTCAAATATTGGCACTGTAAAAAATGTTTGTTACGGAACTTCCTTGTCGGCCATTCCGAAATTATTGTTTTTGTTACCATGGTTACCCATGTCTTGTGTCCACTTGTGTCAAACTCGATATTTTATGTTTTGTTTGATGTATTGAGAAAGGTTTAACCGTGATTTTCATTTACGACCTGGATAGTGGCTATGTTATTTGAATTATTGTGGATTCATTGTGTTCTTTTTACCCGACTGCGCGACGCAAAGGAGGGTATCAGGGTAATTACTCGTGCAGTGCCCGTGCATTCTCTTGGACTCATGGAGTTTTTCATTGGAATTTCCTGTGACCTAGTGTTATCTGTTGTGTGTTAAGTTGTTTGTTTAGTTTCTACAAACTTAATAAAATTTTATAATACTCAATTTTGTGTTTTATTCTAAACAAAATAAACATTATATTATTACTATGTGATTATTATAAGAGAAGAAAGAAAGGGATAGCTATAGATAGCTATATAGCTATCTCTTTCTAGGATACTGCACATATGTGTGTGTAATTTGTATGTATCTATAGACACACACATGTACCGCAAGTTCTGGTACTGGACATCAGATGGCGCTTGTCGTTGAGGTCAAGTGAAGTCTCTATACCCCTATATACAAATGTACTCTATGGGCGCGGCAACCGACCAATAGGGAGCGCCGATCGCGCTGTGGCGCCATACAGGTAAACAGTTCAAACAAAATTCGCTGCCGTAGGTTGGACTCTAACCTAATACCCCGCTTTTTAAGAAAATAGGTTTTTAACAAATTCTTATCAGCTAATTAAAACACAGTTATATCTTACACTCTGGAAAAATGGAAAGACTATACTCGTAGTTGTGAAAGTGCAATCGTTATGGTTCCCGGCGACAGACGCAGGCCCAAACGAGCTCACCACATACAGCCCAGCTCGTACCCTCTCGTTACCTAGCATTAGGTACCTACACATTTTTATGGTGAGTTACAATAATTCAAATAAATAAGAACAGTACCTACACATATAAAATCACTAGTTAATTACATTCCAGATAAAATTAAATAAATTTAATTAAAATAATTGCAAATATTGAATACATAAAATTGGTGATTAGTTTAAAATGCAATAGCTGTTCTAGTACGAGCGCTAGGGCAGCATTGCTATTTGTATATTATGAAGAGAATAAATAAGTATTAAATTATTACATAAAGTGATATTAACAATTGTAAATAATAATAAAATATACCGTTCATATATTTTATTTATCTAAATAAATGATTTGTCAATATTAATATTTTCAAAATTAATTTGCGAACTTATAATAAAATGTTTAAGTCTGATTTTAAGTATTTATATTGTAAAGGAAAGGAAAATCTTTTATGTAATTTTTGAACTTATTCATGTTTTCATTATTGTAGTCTCGTCTTTTTGTTCGCCAATAGTTTATTAAGATTTTTTTTTATTAATATTAGTTATTTTACAACTTTTGAACAAGCTCATAATTTGATATTGTTCATTTTTCATCATAGGCATGAAAAAACATTGTTGATATGGAGACTGTGGTAACAAACCTGACTGATAATAGTATTTTAACTGTTTCTGAAATGTTTCTAAAACTTGTGGATTTTTTAATTTAAAAAATAAGACAGATTTTTTCAAATAAACAAAATAAAGTGTTAAAATCCCTCGAAAGTTTTTTTATTATTCGACTTCGAATCTAGTAACAAAACTGACGTAAATTCATACATGGCCCTCACATTTTAATATTTAAAAAAATAAATACTGTTCGAACGTAAAATATAAGTTGATTTTTAATAACTAGAGAATGTATGTATGTTATTTCAGATATTAAGATAAACATTTGGCGTAAATAAAAATACAGTGACATTTTCAACAGTTGTACTAAATTTTTTTAAATCTCCCCTTATAATCTTGGCTTCTTTTCTGGCGGAGGCTTCATATTTTCTTGTTTGATTTCAGTTTTTATTTCAGCATGTCCTTGTAAACCTCCGTTAGTCATCTCAGAGCTGCTTGGATCTATGGGTTCTTGTTTTATTGTTATATTATTTACATTGCCATCTGCAGCTTTTTCATTACTCTTGTCATTTGAGTTCTCTGTCTTAACTGTGACACCATTTGTCTGGAAATTTTGATTATAATCATTTAAAATGTGGTAAGGATACATACATAATAATAATATTCCACAACTATCACACAACGCCATCTAGTCCCAAGCTAAGCAGAGCTTGTGTTATGGGTACTAGACAACTGATAAACATACTTATATATTTCTAAATACATACATAATTATTATAGATAAATTACACCCAGACACAGAACAAATGATCGTGCTCATCACACAAACATTTGTCCTGGGTGGGAATCGAACCCACAACCTCCGGCATAGCAGTCAGGGTCACTAACCACTAGACCAACAGGCATAAACTTATGACTTTTTCCATAATGAGAGTATAACTCACCTGAGTGGGTGCCTGTGTGACTGGCAATGGAAACTGTCTCACCAGCTCAGCCAGTAGCATGTCCACCCTCTGACGCTGGAATAATGTGGACGGTTCTTCTTTAGGAGTACTGCTTACATCCTTGGATGAAGACTGACCAGTGTTGTATGGACTTAGCCCTAGAATCAAAATTTTAAAATAGTAGGTAAATCTGCAGTAGTTGTAATCAACAGTAAAACTTGGTTATACATTTATATTAATGTAGTACCATAAAAAATAAAGATGTTTAGAAACTGCATAATAATATGAAACAATGTAATGACGCAAATTATGATATAAATCATAATTTGTGTCATTACATTGTTGATTCACTACCATCCATCTGCCTGCCTTTTCCCAACTGTATTGGGGTCAGCTTCCAGTCGAACCAGATTCAGCTGGATATCAGTATTTTACATGGAGCGACTGCCTATCGGACCTCCACAACCCAGTAACTGGGTAATACAATACCCCTTGGTAAGACTGGGTGTCAGACATGTTTTTGTTGTTTCACTACATGAAACAAAAGTTATTGTTAGTGTTTTTGCCCCAGTTCCAAGACTTGTATGTATTTTAGACGTGTCCGTTTCGACCGCGCGGCCATGACGTTTTTTTTTTTAAATAAAAACCATCAGTTTTTGTAAAAAAATGTAAAAGTCGATTTCCAAAAACCATAAATTTGTCAAAGCAATGGTTAAAAAGTTATAAGGGTTTGAACGTGGCCGCGCCATCGAAACGCTCCGAACCGCGCGGCCATGGAGATCTTTAAAACTAAGAGTCGCAGAGACCTGAAATTTTGGGAAATAGTAGATTGAATTTGTAAACAAAATGTAAAAATATAGAAAAAAATCCTGTGTTTGTATTTTAGGAGTTGTAAGGATAAAACCTCATGGCCGCGCCATTGAAACGGTGACAAAAACATTATCACCGATATCTCACTGAAAAAGCATCTCAGACGTCTGAATTTTTTTTTAAAACACAGATTTGCATTTGTCAAAACTAGTAAAAATAGAACAAAAAATCCTAGGTTTATATTTCAGGATCTGTAAGACTAAAATGCCATGGCCGCGCCATCGAAACGTTAAAAATTTAGTTTTTCGCCAATATCTCGCTGAAAAAGCATCGTAGAGATCTGAAGTTTCTTGTATTAGAAATGATATCCCAAGGATTCGTTGAACAATGAGGAGCAATAATATGGCTATAATTATCTTTAAAAATTGGTGGTATATGTTTTTAAAAAAGAAATGATTAAATTAAAAATACCGGTCAGTGTCAGGTTAAGACGATACATAATTTAACATATGGTTTAATCGATGACTATTAAGATATTAAACAACAGGAGAATTTTAAAAAATATATAGTGAGAATAAGCTCCATTTATAGACGATATCATCTTCTTCTATACTTATAATAAATCTGTAGAGAGGTCAATTCTGTACATGAAATATATTTCCAAAATAACTATCAGGGGGTGATAAGGGATCGATACTGATGCCAAAAATGCAATTTTTAAAATTATTGTCTGTCTGTCTGTCTGTCTGTCTGTCTGTCTGTCTGTCTGTCTGTCTGTCTGTATAACCGTTATAGAAACAGAGACTACTCGACGGATTTTGACGAAACTTGGTACAATTATTTGTCATACTCCTGCGGTGGTTATAGTATACTTTTCATCACGCTACAATCAATAGGAGCAGAGCAGTGAAGGGAAATGTTAGGAAAACGGGAGAAGTTACTCCATACACGCTAATCTTCGGAACTACTGGACGGATTTGATTGGTTTTTTTTTTGTTGTATAGCTATTAAGTCTGGGCAACATATAAGCTATAATTTATCTTGGAAACTTGAACACCTGATGCAGAACTGCAATAGATCAGCTAAACTATAAGAGATACAAAAATAGCGCCATAGCAAAAATTGTTTCGCGTGATGAGCATTTTCTGCTGAGAAAATAAATTTGAAGAAATGGAACACCTGATGTGGAACTCCAAGAGCCCAGCTACACTATTACATATACAGTAATGACGTCTTAGCAAGAGTTGTTCAGCCTGATGAGCACTCCCTGTTGTCGTATAAAAACGGAAGATCTGGAACACCTGATGTGGAACTCCAAGAGCCCAGCTACACTATAACATATAAAGGAATGACGTCTTAGCAAGAGTTGTTTAGTCTGATGGGCATTTCCTGTTGACTTACAAAAATGAAAGATCTGGAACGTCTGGAATCGTCATGCGCGTCCCGTTGTTTTCCCGTCCCCGGCTCTAAGAATTCGACATCAGACGTTTCAGATCTTCGATTTTGACGACCCCATTGTCGCTGGCATAAGCAACAGGATCCGCGTACGAAGTCGCTGGCAGAAGCTAGTTTCTAATAAAAAAGGTGGAAATTTTTCTGCAAATAATAATCCGTGGTCACCCGAATCGACATATTCAAGACGCATTGAAGATTTCGTTCAACAGGACCACAAATATAAACCTAGGATTTTTTGTTGTATTTTTACTAGTTTTGACAAATTCAAATCTGTGTTTTACAAAAAACTTCAGACCTCTGCGATTTTTTTTCAGCGAGATATTGGCGAAAAACTAAATTTTCAACGTTTCGATGGCGCGGCCATGGCGTTTTAGTCTTACAGCTCCTGAAATGTAAACCTAGGATTTTTTGTTCCATTTTTACTAGTTTTGACAAATGCAAATCTGTGTTTTACAAAAAATTTCATACGTCTGAGATGCTTTTTCAGTGAAATATCGGTGATAACGTTTTTGTCACCATTTCAATGGCGCGGCCATGAGGTTTTATCCTTACAACTCCTAAAATACAAACACAGGATTTTTTTCTATATTTTTACATTTGGTTTTCAAATTCAATCTACTATTTCCCAAAATTTCAGGTCTCTGCGACTCTTAATTTTAAAGATCTCCATGGCCGCGCGGTTCGGAGCGTTGCGATGGCCACGTTCAAACCCTTCTAACTTTTTAACCATTGCTTTGACAAATTTATGGTTTTTGGGAATCGACTTTTACATTTTTTTACAAAAACTTGGGATGGTTATTATTTAAAAAAAACGTCATGGCCGTGCGGTCGAAAAGAACACATTTTAGACAGTACAAGTATTTTTTTTAAAGCTTGTTTTTCTCTTGGGGATATTTGTCCTGCAAGTCTGTTGCTCGATATTTTTATGTAACCGTAACATCGCCTCTGTTCCCTTAGTAAAAAGCAGAAACACTGTAGGAATAATAGTACATTACTGCCGCGGCCTATAATGGCTACTTTGCTGGTCGCACTGATGATGGCCGACAGCGCAGCGTAGCGCAGCTCCAGGCCGACACAGCGCGGTCAGCATGCAGCACTGGATGGACGAGCTGAGATAAAGGCCGAGGCCTTTACAGCGAGGACAGCAAGGGCTGCAATGATGGCCAAGCTGGAAGGCCTAGAGCGTAGCTAGGCTAGCTCGAGGCAATCATAGCGTGACCAGGGAAGTAGACGTGGGCCAAGGCTTGTATAGTGCTTTACTCAAAAATGCAAGTACCTAACCTACATAAAACCGGCAAGTGATTTAAATAAAATATATATTAATTAACTAGAAATTTAATTTAAATCAATTATGAAAAATACAGTAACTAAAATTCAACACCGACTTTCCTGGTTTCATATTACTTACTAATAGTTTGCGATAATTTTAATGCGATGTTTGACTGCTATATTTTCTTCATTTATTACATCATTTACTTATAGCAAAAAAGTCACTAAATTAAAATAAAAAATTCGCTGAACCGCGCTTTTGTTCCTTCTTTGTATTTTTTTTTAAATAATATGGAATACAATCTTTTTGTGCCTACCTCTTTATATACAAACAGCTGTGTTTTAAATAAAATCTTTTTGCATTTGTTTTTTTAAAACGTTGAAACGTCAAAATAGCGGCCGGCAATGTTTTTGCCGGCCTGGTAGAGCGGCCAGCAAAAACATTGCTGGCCGCTACTTGAAACAGACCGGCAAAGTCTACTTTGCTCAAACAAGATTGTCAAAATAATGACCACATTACATGTATTTTTGAGTAAATACATACCTGGTTTAGTTGCTTTAAAATCCCACCAGTATCCTTTGCTGGGATGATATCTTGAGTATGACATAGTTTCTTCAAAGGAGCATTGCAAGTGGTGGACAGCAGACAGCTAGAAAAATGATTGAAATTGAAATAGAATAATGATTGGTTATTTCTAATAAATAATAATAAAAACACAAGTCTAATGTAAGAAAATGCATATTACTGGCATTTGTTTAATTAAAATAGGTCATGCAAGTATTTATTTTGTCTATTGCAATCATTGTTTGATATGTCTGTTTACTACAAACAGCAATTTAAAATTATTAACTTAAAGATTATGCCCTACCCAATATAATATGATCTACAACAGAACAGAAGGAAACTCATAGCATGTAAACAGTGAGATACTTTTCTATATTATAATACAAATAGCTTACCAGTCTAGAATTAAGAACACTAGCTAAGTCAGGAGCTTGATACACAATCCCAGCTATGATGTAGTAGTCAGCTAGAGGTATAGCCTGTGTGGGACTATGTCTATGCTGCTTCCGAATCACATAGAGGATTGGGTCCTGGACATGCAGTAATATATATTCTAGTCCTGTCATGTTTCTGTAACACAGTAGAATGTTGCTTGTTAATACAAAGTGAACAAAACCCATTGATACTCATATGTGAATTGAATTTCAATACATTTGGAAGACAAGTACTTACTGAAGTTGATCCATACTGAGGCGCTGCATCTTTACAATTTCGTTATTACAGGTGCGGTCAAAAAACGGATTTGATCTTTCAGAGAAATAGTCCATAATATTAGAGGGGCTTAGAAGTGGTATCCATGCAGAATCGTGCCACGAAAGACCCAATGGGTTTTCATTTGCTATGGGTAGGTTGCCGATCCTTCCGGGCATCATTTTGTTTGATTTGATTGATAATACACGTGGCTCTAATTTCCGAAATTATTCTTAAAATAAATCTTTTATTTTAAGTGCTTAGCCTGATTTGAAAGTCACATACATCAGTACAATAATATCATGAGAATCTGAATATATATATTTCTGATTACTTCACAACAATGAACAACACAATCTGCTGTCACTCTCACCACCTGTCACCTGTCACTGTCACAAATGTGAAGCGTCCGTCACATCCTATTTTTTTTTTACTTTTCCGACTTGGTTTCTGGGCTTTAAAGCGAGGCGCTTTATAAGCGCTGGAGGGAGCGCTTTTTTTGGGCGTCATACAAGCACCGAAGTCCGAAATAGAAACTTCCATTTTGGCGACCCCACTCAAAACAGTGGGGACAATTTTTGGCTGCTATTGCGCTGTCCATACTTTAAGTCTATGAAAATAATAACGCGCGTGTAAAACTGGCACAAAGGCTTGGCTTCAGGACCTCCCAGAAAAACATGAGAAAAATTACAAATGGGGAAGGCAAGTGTCAAAGTGACAAGTGACAGTTTGGTCCCAAAAGAGCTGTCAAATCAAAGGAATTTTCTGAAAAAGAACGATTTATTGATGTAAAATGACTAGATGTTGTGTAATAAGCTGTAAAAATGATGGAACATACAAATTTCCGACAATTCACACTATCAATAAATAATGGGTAGCTGCTGTAACTGCCTTGAGAACAAAAATTGAATTATAACTAAGGAAAAGCTATATAATAAACAAATATCCAGCCTTGTGAAGCCGAGACAGGCCGTTAGTTGTGTTTATTAATGAAATTATATGATTATACCATAACTAAAAAATGGAATACACTTTTCAAAATAATATCTACTTTTCTTTTGGAGGTTAAGTACCAGTATTGCATCGCTCTATAAATCATGAAATGGTTCGTCTGGCGGAAGAATTATCACCTTGAACGAGTTTTGTGATAGTTGTGGTGTTAAGAAATTAAATATATTGTGATATTTCTCGAATCTAAATAGAAAAAAGGGGTAAAATTACTGACTTAAAAATTATGATATTTTATCAAAATAGAAAGTCAAAAGCAGCATTATATTCTTGTTGAGGACACAGAGGACAGGTAAAACATACGTAAACTCAAAAATTGAAACCTCAACTACAAGTAATTGTGGATTTATTACGGTAAAATCAAATGTTAAATTAAATCACTGTTTTTCCTCTTGTAGATGCACCGCGGCGTCTTAATTGTTCTTTTAGTATAATTATGCACTTGCATTGACGAATAATTTTCCATATTTGTTTTGTATTTATACTCAATTTTTATAACAATAAATCTTGTTTGTTTTTTTGTACAAGGTATACAGTAATCTGACGTAGGGACCAACTATCGCAGCGCCATCTACGATTAGCTTTGAGTTGCCATCCCCATTACAAACAAAAAAGTTGTTTCTGTGGTTTGTTTGTGTTTGAGGTTATTTATTGACTTATTTTACTGCTACGATTTTAGTGGATTTTAGTGGCAGAAGAATTTAAGGATATAATAGGCAGATAGTAATTTATTTATGAAAAGCCACGACTCGTAGGTATCTATTTTATTCCAATTATATAGTGTTTCATGTTTGTAAGCCACAAACGAACTGTGTACACAAATCATGTCAATCGTTCTTGGCACACCTTGATAAAATTGGTTTCAAGTGCTATCTTTTCTTAAATTAACTACAGGTTATCAGGTATTTCTCTCAAGGTAGAGCTCAAAACAGATTTAGCTCATTATAGTATGCGTACGGCGTATTTAAATTATAGAACAGATAATCGATATAGCCCTAAAAATGGAGAATCGAATCCGATGTTATGAAGAAATAGCTGCTGAAGTGTTTGATACAGAGAATGTAGTGACCGATTCGTCTTCTGACCAGGTAAATATAATGAGTCTTGATTCTTTTCCAAGTATGTTCATCTGCCTTATAAATCAAGAATCATTTGGTAGATTTCTTTTATATAATTCTTGTTTCTAGAGACATTTCTTCTTGGCTCTTTAGAAACGTCATTTGTAATGGTAAGCTCTCCTTATAAGTTCCTTGTCCTTCCCAGTTAATTATTGGTAGTTGATACCAAAGAGATTTAAAAGAACCTATAGAGTGGGCATTGGGAAAATTGTCATACAAAATTGTTGATGCCGTGCGTCAGTAGCACTATCTAAGCGTTGCATGGCAACGCGACTACTAGACTGAGGGACTTTTTACCTATTGGTAAAAAGTTTTGGATCACAAAGGGGTTTGAACATTTTTGTATGGGCCGTGTACCAGGTGCCATCTGCCATTTTGATTTTTTTTCAAAACGGCGTACACCAATGAAACTTTCACAAATCGATAGATCACATCAATACAAACATAAAATGTAGAGAGGCAAAATCTCGTAAAGCGTCAAGTTTCCGAGTTATGAGCTGTCAAAGATGTACAAGAGGTGCCATAGTTTTTTTTTTGTTTAATGTTTTGATTCGGTTTTAAATAACCGGAACATTGATTTTTATATACATATACAATTAAAATTAAATATAATTGCCTGAATATTGCGCTTCTTATATACTTACTAATATAATTCCAAAAGGAATAATAAAGTTGGTGGATTGAACATCTGAGTGCATACTTCCAGTCAACCTTCAGGTGATTTGAAAGAAAGAAAAGGGATTTATTGACAAACAGGACATACGCACACACATAATATGAACTCAAGTATTACATTATAATATATAATTATATATATTATATTTATTTGTAAAAAAAGTAAGGTTTACAATGACATGAGAAGGTTTAGTTGTCATACGAGTACAGTAAAAATTAAGGATAATATTAAGATTATTTTTACATTTAAAAACGTTACTTATGATGTACAGCGTGGCACAAAGTGTACGCAATGCGCACTAGAATTGAATCAAAATCTTGATCAAATTCCAATGCGTACTGAACAACATTATACATATACAACGTGTAACGGTAAATGCGCAAAACCTCGCGTGGGGTAACTCAGCCCATGTTACTGAACAATTTTTGTTCTAAGACTTTTGGAAAAAAAAATGGTTTTTCATACTGATGGGCCCGATCAATTTCTCATTTTGTATGAAAAACCATTTTTTATTTTTTTTTATTTTTCCAAAAATCTTAGAACAACATTGTTCAGTAACATGGGCAGAGTTACCCCACGAGAGTTTTGAGTATTTAACGTTACACGTTGTATAATGACAAGAATCTATGTGAAACGTCCCCACTTTTGTAATCGACTCCTAAAAAAGGAGGTTACTCAATTCGACCGTTTATGTATTTTTATTTTTGTTCGCGCAGAACTTCGTCGTTTATGAACCGATTTCGATTAATCTTTTTTTGTTGGAAAGAAGATATTTCAGATAATATTTCTAATCAAGGTCTGATGATGGAAGACCAGAGAAATCGAACGGATCTTTCAAAAATCGTAAACAGACAATAAAACTGACAAACGCCGCAGACGGGAAGATCGCCGTTGTAGGCGTCTATTTCTCCCCGAAACAAACTCTCGCCGAGTTCCAAGACTCCCTAACGGAGCTGGGAGACGTCGTCGTCACCCTGGATTCCCTCCCCGCGCTCGTCCTCGGGGACTTCAATGCCAAAAGTCCGGCTTGGGGTTCCCGGTCCACGGACTATGCGCGGGCAGGATGCTCGAGCACTGGGTCCGGGCACAGGGCCTGGTGATCGAGAATCGGGGTTCTGTCCCCACGTGCGTGCGGATGCGGGGCGAGTCGGTGGTGGACATTACGTTCGCCACCTCCGACCTGTCACCGCGCGTCACCGACTGGCGCGTTGTGGAGGAGGTGGAGACCTATTCCGACCACCAGTATATCCGGTTCGACGTCTCCGCCCAGACCTCAGACTCGCCGGTCCCAAGTGGACGGAACCCAAGTGGTCCACGATGGGCGCTGAAGCAGCTGGACCGGGAGCTATTCTTGGAAGCCTCAATCGTGCAGGCTTGGGTGTCACCACCGGACAGGCCTGCCGACATAAACGACGAGGCGGAGTGGTTTCGGGAGGCCATGTCGGAGATCTGCGACCTGGCCATGTCCCGGGTCCGGCAAGGACGCGCCCGGCGTCAGCTGTACTGGTGGTCGCGCGAGCTAGCAGCGCTGCGCGAAGCGTGCGTTGCCGCGCGACGCCGGTACACCAGATTCCGCAGGCTCCGCACCCGACCTCCAGATGCGGCGGCCGTGGAGGCGGAGCTCTACGAGGACTACTGGGCGGCAAAGACCGTCCTCCGCGACGAGATCTGGCGGGCCTAGGAATCGGCCCGCGAGGAGATGCTGGGGACTCTGGACGGGGACCCATGGGGCCGCCCCTACAAGTGGGTGCGAGAAAAGCTCCGCCCTTGGGCTCCCCCGTTGACACAGAGTCTCCAGCCTCACTTCGTGGAGGACGTGGTGAGCGTCCTGTTCCCATCGCGAGGAGAGCATACTCCCCAGCCTATGGCTCCGTCTCCGACAGAATCTGGCGGTGAAGCTGGCGCAAACGCGGACCACAGCGACGGCGACGTCTACGACGCCCCAGAGGTGACCGAGGTAGACCTGAGAGTGGCGGTACAACGGCTCAAAGCCAAAAATACCGCCCCAGGACCCGACGGCCTGCCAGGGAAAGCCTGGGTCCTGGCCTCGGGGACTCTCGGGCCTCGACTGGGGGGCTCTTTAGCGTATGCTTGGAGAGGGGCCAGTTCCCACTTCGTTGGAAGACGGGGAAACTGGTCCTGATTCAGAAGTCCGCATTCCGCAGTCATTGCAGACCGCTTCGTCGGGCATCTGAATCGGGTGGGCCCGAACCTTGCGGAGAGCCAGTTCGGCTTCCGCAGGGGGCGCTCGACGGTGGACGCCATCATGCGCGTGAGAACCGTCACGACGGGGGATGCAGTGGCCCGGGGCAGGGTCGTCTTGGCGGTGTCTTTGGACATCTCCAATGCCTTCAACACCCTGCCCTGGAGTTGCATCAGGGAGGCACTCCGGTATCACCGGGTGCCGACCTACCTCCGTCGTACTGTGGAGGATTACCTGACGGACAGAGCCGTCATCTACCCCGGTGACCGGGGAGAGTGGAACCGGCGAGAGATGTCGTGCGGTGTCCCACAGGGTTCGGTCTTGGGGCCGCCCCTGTGGAACATCGGATACGACTGGGTGCTGCGCGGCGACCTCCCTGACGGCGTCAGCGTAATATATTACGCTGACGACACGCTCGTCCTGGCGCAGGGAGAGTCGCACCAGGCGGCGGCCAACCTGGCGACGCAAGCGGTTGCGACAGTCGTCGAAAGGATCCGGCAGCTGGGACTCGAAGTGGCGCTGCACAAAACGGTGGCCATGTGTTTTCATGGCCGCGTTAACGCGCCACGGTCAGAGTCCCACATAACGGTGGAGGGGATTCGCATCAGCGTTGGGAGGACGATGAAGTACCTGGGACTCGTCCTCGACAGCCGGTGGAACTTCAGGGAGCATTTCCTGAGTTTGGCCCCAAGGCTGAACCGGGCAGCAGCCGCCTTCAGGCGACTCCTGCCCAATCTCAGCGGGCCAAACGCCTCCTGCCGTAGACTGTACGCCGGTGTCGTGCGGTCCATGAGCATCCGGACGCGACAGCTAAAGTTGGTCGCATGCCAGAGGGTCATGGCTATCCGGATGATCCGGGGATACCGCACGATCGCCGGCGAATCGGCCAACCTCCTTGCCAGATTGCTGCCCTGGGATCTGGAGGCGACTGCCCTCCAGCGCGTCTATGAGTGGCGCGTGGAGGCGCAGCGCCGGGGCGTGTCCCCGCTGCCTCGAGAAGTCGAGGCGCGGTGGGAGGAGCTCCGGCGCGATCTCAGGGCAGTATGGAGGGGACGACTGCGACCGACGTCCGGGCACGCCGCAATCGCGGCGGTAAGACCCCTCTTTGAGGAGTGGCTGGAGCCTATCCAGCCACTCACGGCGTCCTGACCTACCGCATGACGCATGTCGTCACCGGACACTGAAGTTTCGAGAGGTACCTGTGTCTGATGAGAAAGGAGGAAACGCCTGGGTGTCACCACTGCGAAGATCGCCCAGAGGATACAGTAGAGCATACGGTGCAAGACTGCCCCGCTTGGGCAGAGCACCGACGTGTCCTCACGGTGGTGATAGGCGGAGGCCTCTCGCGCCCGACATTGGTCGCGACCATGCTGCGGGGCGAGACGGAGTTGGAAGCGGTCGCCTCCTGCGAAGCAGTCATGCTCGCGAAGGAGGAGGCGGGCCGCGTGAGACAGAGGAGAATGTCCTCCCTCCGCCCCAACCGCGGTGGTGGACGCCCACGGCGACGGACGTCGCAAGACGATCTCCGGCCACTGTAGGCGCGGGCATGCGGGCGGCGAGTAAAGGGCAACTCGCTGTCCGACCATGGACCTTGCCCGGGTCGACGGCGCGTTGTGTTCCACGCGCGCCTCAAAGAGCGTCAGCAAAATGACGCCGGGCCCCCCTCTCAGAGGGCCAAAGCCTGCCGGGGTCACGGGACTTATCTCATTACCGTGACCCCGGAACATAAAGGGCTATCGAAGGACACCGTGGATTTTAGTAATTACAAGTCTGACAGTCCCTAGTCCCTCCCGCCCTGCCCGGGGTGGGAGGACTCATTTGATGATTCTAACACGCTAAAAAAAAAGCGTTGTGTCTTTTTCACCAAAAATGTTTCAGCCACAAATCGCGATCTTTCATTCACTTTTAACGATCCAAATGACACTAAGCAAATTGGACGTCATGGTACGACTTTAAGCGATGCAGTTTAGGAACCTAAACTTAAATGTCTTGCTTTTGAATCGTTTTTAATCAGGTCATGGCATGGTAGGCTTGTGTATGTCCGTAGGCATGGTAGGCTTTCTGATCAAAGAAACAGACAGATAGAATGTGCGCGACAAATAAGGTGAAGCCACTTTTTATTTAGATATGCATTTTTACCACATAAACTGGCAACACAGACCAATTACTGTTGAGGTTTTTGTGATTCAAGTGTACGTGTTTTTTCTCTCCCTATCCGACACAGGTATCTCCTGAAACTTCCGTGTCCGGTGAGGACCTGCGTCATGCGGTAGCAAAAATTGCATTAAACATATGGCATGCATATCTATTATATAAAAATAAGTCGGGTTTTCCTTCCTGACGCTATAACTCCAGAACGCACGAACCTATTTCCACGGTTTTGGATTCGTTGGTAAGGTCTCAGGCTCCGTGAGGTTTATAGCAAAGAAAATTCAGGAAAAAGGATCCGCGTACGAAGTCGCGGGCAGAAGCTAGTAGTTTATAGGAAAACTGTTAAAAACTCGCTGCCTGTATACTTAACTCTTTTCCTGCCTGTACCTACCTGAAAAGCATTCAGTTTGTTTAGAAAATGTTTGTAATATCATACTTTGTGATTATTCCCGTTGAAATAACATTGGGTTAATGAGCGGATAAAAACTTACATCCAATTAATTACCTAATATCTTTCATCATTCATCTAGAAACATCAAAAAATTAAAAACTCAATAAAAAACTATGGCACCTCTTGTACATCTTTGACAGCTCATAACTCGGAAACGTGACGCTTTACGAGATTTTGCCCGCTACATTTTATGTTTGTATTGATGTGATCTATCGATTTATGAAGGTTTCATTCATGTACGCCGTTTTGAAAAAAAATCAAAATGGCGGATGGCACCTGGTACAAAAGATACAAAGCCCTTTCTTCGTGATGTCCCATCTATTGCTCGTTTATAGTTTAATGTCTTTGGTTGATACCTATTTCTAAAAGTCTCCTATGTTACAGGTTGATGTTGAGTCAATGATACTAAAAATTTACAAACAGTTCGAGAAAAATGCTGAAATTGAACCAGAAATTCCAGTAGTGAGAAAAAGGGTTCATGGTCAATTGTTAAAAGATTGTCTTGGATCTTTACCACAGAGCTATGAATGCTTAGATGCAAGTAGAACATGGATAGTTTACTGGGTCTTGCATTCTTTGTGGCTTCTTAATGATATGCCTGATGCACAAACATTATCTGATGTAGTCAAGTTCTTGTCAATGTGCCAGCATGAGGAAGGTGGTTATGGTGGTGGCCCTGGACAGTACCCTCATCTTGGAACTACATATGCTGCTGTAAATGCTCTTAGCATTATTGGTACAGAGGAAGCATACAACTCTCTGGACAGAAGCAGTTTGCAAAAGTTTTTATGGACTGTGAAAGATGTTGATGGATCATTTGCCCTTCACAAGGGTGGAGAGCAAGATATACGAGGCGCATACTGTGCCGTCAGCATAGCTAAAATAACAAATACATACACAGATGCATTATTTGACAAAACAGCTGAATGGATAGTCAGCTGTCAGACATATGAAGGTGGATTTGCCGGCTGCCCTGGTATGGAGGCCCATGGTGGATATGCATTCTGTGGGATTGCATCTTTGGCATTACTAAATAAAACACACTTATGTGATATTGATGCACTACTGAGGTGGTGTGTAAATCGCCAGATGCGAGTAGAAGGTGGCTTCCAGGGAAGAACTAATAAGTTGGTGGATGGATGTTACTCATTTTGGCAAGGAGCTGCATTCCCAATAATCAGTGCTATTCTCTCCCAAGGTAACCTTACTTGATTATAATTCTTATGAAACACATATCATTAGAGGGTCAAGCAATCATGTTACGGTTTCTACACTATTTTATTTAGGATAGGTACCGTAACTAAATTACAAGATTAGCACAAAACACTAACGATTTTCAATGTATCCATTTGTCTCAACATAATTTTTCCTTGGCATTTTATAAAGGGATTTGGCACTATGTCAATGATGTGTATGGAAGGCATAATTCTCTAAATCAGTATATCTTAAAACAGTAGAAAGAATAGCACATTTTTTTAACTTTACAAATGTTGCCTATCACTACTTTCTCCTTTGTCGTGGGTGTGTCTACAAACATGGAAACTCACATTCACATATTTTGACAGGCCTGTTGGTCTAGTGGTTAGTGACCCTGACTGCTATGCCGGAGGTCGTGGGTTCGATTCCCACCCAGGACAAATGTTTGTGTGATGAGCACAATCATTTGTTCTGTGTCTGGGTGTAATTTATCTATAATATGTATGTATTTAGAAATATATAAGTATGTTTATCAGTTGTCTAGTACCCATAACACAAGCTCTGCTTAGCTTGGGACTAGATGACGTTGTGTGATAGTTGTGGAATATTATTATTATTATTATATTATTACATATACCCAGACCCAGAACAACTACATGTAGGTCATACAAATATTTGTTTTGTGCGGGAATTGAATCCGCGACACGCTGCAAAGCTGTCAACGCTCTGCTACCACTGTTGTTGAAGAAGATGGCACATTTGGATACTATACCAACATCTAAAACAGCTAAAAATGTTTTGTACACAGTAACACATTCATAACTATAATGCAATGCTACTGTGTTCAGCATTTCATAATTATCTATCTCTATTCTTTGCAGATAATAAAGAGCTAATTGAGACAGTACTTTTCAATCAAGGTGCCTTACAAGAGTACATAATAGTGTGTTGTCAAGCATTGCCTGGTGGTGGGTTTATTGATAAACCTGGCAAGTAAGTATCCATATTGTTCTAATAATTATTATTGTTGAACAAAATAATTCAAGTAACTGTAGGATGACAGCTCACTTATCCCGCACAATGTTGAACCGACCATTTGGGCGTTTATAACCGGTTTTTTGAACCAATCCCAAACGATCAACATTACATGGTTTATACATGCAGGTTGATTTTTCCAAATTATTAACTACACTATCGAATGGTGTGATAATACAGGTGTGATCTTTTTTCCAAATTCAATTGGTTCAATTCCGGGCAAGGATTATTGTATTTTTTTTTTAAATTGATAAACAAATTAGCATATAAGATGATAATGCCAACCAACACAAACTGTATGCGAGACTGAGATGTGCAATGTATATTTGTGCCAAAAATATTATGCAAATACAGTTATGCCTTTAAGGATAAAAAACAATGCGAAAAAGGGTACCCTTAAAATTCTACATTATTGCCCTCTATAGTCGTTGATTTTCAAGACTAATTTGTAGTGGAGTATCTACTCTAGTACCTAAAACGATAAAACATGAATACAAATGATATAAAGTAGATACCAGATATCTACTGATATCATGTTTTATCACATTTTGACTTATTATATCTTACTTGTTTCAGGCATAGGGATATTTATCACACTTGTTATGCCCTGAGTGGGCTGTCAGTGGCACAACACGGCACTGGGGCCGGAGACCCGCTCGTCATCGGTAGAGCCAGCAATGAACTCAACAGAATACACCCCCTCTACAATGTTGCCCCACATCTCGCCTACAATGCTGTGCATTACTTCATCAGGCATCCACCACCCGTAAAAGACAAAAATTAATATTGGTGTTAAAACAATCCCTTAGCTTTTATAAATATTGTTTTGCTTTACCCAATTATTGGTAAATACCATTTTGTGTGGTGTAGATATTTATTATACAGAAACTGTACAATCATCCTACATTATTATTGTATCCTATTGTCACTCCTATTTTCAAGTTTTTTATTATGTAATGAAAAAACTACTTTTTATTTAAAATTAGAATAGAAAAAGGTTTTTTGAATAATTGTTTTTTCAAAGTATTATTTCAGGCTGTATTTTACAAACTTTCAAGCCCTAATGATTGAAACTTCATACGCGTAAGCGCGTTCGATTCCTGGTCAGGATTATTAATTATTAATTTTTCTTAAATCCAATGATGCAGTTTTAGTTTCGGTCAAAATCGGCCTCGAGACTCCTTTCAATGTTTTTCGATAGTCCTCATAGTTTCGGATATGGCCATCCACACCCAATTGAAAACTTCACCCTGTATATCGTTATACAGGACATTTAAAAATGTTTTTTACGAACTTTTTATATCTATTGCTTGAAAGTTTGTGAAATACAGCCCTTGACAAATTAAGGGCTTCAAATTTCGTATGAAACATCGTACAGCATATATTATATAAACCCCTTCTGCACGATCCAACCCGACCGCCGATAGAGGTGACCTTGGTCGCGTCAACAGTACCCAACCGTCTGGAACGCTATCGGCCGACGGTCGGGTCCGACCGCGGACGCAGCCTGTCGGGATGGGAGTAGATTTTCACACCAACCGGACCAAGGTCACCTCTGTCGGGCGGTCGGGTTTGATCGTGTAGAAGGGGTTTTAATTTCTGTTTAACTATAGCATCAAGTTCTTATTTGTTTTTACGTAAAATGTAAGGGTCAGCGCAGACAGAACAGAGCGCAGCGGAGAGGATTTTATTAACGAAATTAAAAATAAACTTTAAAATTGTATTATAAAAGTGCATAAATGCTTGAACCTGACAAAAAATGCTAGCGCGTCCTCGAAGATATGCGGGAATAGGAGGTTTCACTGCGAGTTTTCGCCGCCAGGGGCGCCACAAGCGCTTTGTTGTGTATTTCAAGTTATTCATACTGTAAATCATACAAAAAATGTTTTTATTTAATAATGCAGTGTTGTAACAAAATCAAGTTGCTTGTAATAATAAAGGGGTTCATTTTATTCCTTAAAGACCCATAAATAAGAAAAAAAAATGTAATCTTGAATGGCCATCCATGTTTTCATATAATTTAATTCCTTTTACGATATTTGCATTGTTATTTTATAGTTTTTTTGTGTTTAGTTTTGAAGTCGGTTCTCTTTTTTAAAAAAAGTTTTTTATTTTTCCCTTTTTAGTTGAGATAATCAACAAAAATCTTCATAAAATCGGCGTCTTTGAAAATCTATAATCCTATTAAGCAAAACGGATCTATGTGAGCAACTTCTCGAGATATCCATTATTGTTATATACTGAAACCTTCCCCAGAATGTAACAAATACTTTTCTGAAAACTGTATCAAAATCGGTTCAGCCAAACGCGAGATAATTGCGGACAAACATGCAATCGTCCCTTAAAATCTACGATCCAAGTAAGCAAATCGGATCCACGCGGGCAACGTCACGGGATATCTATTAGTGTTATATATTAAAACCTTCTCCAGAATGTAATGAACACTTTCCTGAAAACTGCATCAAAATCCGTTCAGCCAAACGCGAGATAATTGCGGGCAAACATGCAATCGTCCCTGAAAATCTACGATCCAAGTAAGCAAATCGGATCTATGCGGGCAACGTCACGGGATATCTATTAGTGTTATATACTAAAACCTTCTCCAGAATGTAATGAACACTTTCCTGAAAACTGCATCAAAATCCGTTCAGCCAAACGCGAGATAATCGCGGACAAACATACATACATACAGGTCGAACTGAGAACCTACTTTTTTTTTTGAAGTCGGTTAAAAATCATGCAATTCTATTAAATACTACATCCTCAACAAGTATGATTGGAAAATTCACAAAATCATGAATAGGTGAGTACAAATTATTGTACAATAAAAGTTCAAGTATTATTATAACATTTATAAAAATCGTACCTTAGCAAATAGTTTTTTATGTATTATACTTAGTTAAAGTTACAGATGGTAAATTTGTATCCGCGTTGATATCTATATATCGGGATTTTTCGAGCATAAATAAAGATTTCGTTTCACTGTCTTCATCTTCTGTCGAAAGATTAGGTTTTACACAAAAACTATAATTTTTCTCATATGAAATCAGCCTGAAACGATAATTTTATATGAATAAATACTGGTATTTATCATGTTTCATCGCTAGGGCAATCATTTTTTTTCCAAAGTAATCTGTTATTGCCATTCTCTCTCACCTTTGTATGTTTGTTCCCTTGTAGCGAAGCACCACGAACTCGCAATATATTTTTTAACTAGCTGTGCCCGCGACTTCGTTCGCGTGAATGTCGGAATTTAACAACGTATTTTTTAGTGCGAAGCGTTTAATTCTCGCCACGTTTTTCATTTATAAACCCTATATTTCGAATTAAAGAATATTTGACGTGTTTGTAATAAACGCCATCTGTTGTTCAAAGGCCAGTTAATTGCTATTGGAAAAGAGTAGTTTGTATATCGATTTGAATTCGATATTGTTTAATGAATTAAATGAATGTTGGTATGGAAAAAAAATTGATGGAACCTACTCTAAATCCTATTTCAGCGCGCGTGAACGTAAAGCAACATAAAGACCCGCTCCACTCCACTCCACCCGCTCCACTCCACTCCACCCGCTCCACTCCACTCCACTCCACCCGCTCCACTCCTCTCCACCCGCTCCACTCCACCCGCTCCTCTCCACTCCACCCGCTCCACTTCACTCCACCCGCTACACTCCACTCCACTCCACTCCAGTCCACTCCATTCCATTCCTCCAGTCCACTCCACCATTCCACTCCACTCCACCCGCTCCACTCCTCTCTACCCTCTCCACTCTACTCCACCCTCTCCACTCCACTCCACCCGCTCCACTCCTCTCCACCCGTTCCACTCTACTCCACCCTCTCCACTCCACTCCATCCGCTCCACTACACTCCACTCCACTCAACCCGCTCCACTCCACTCCACCCGCTCCACACCACTCCACCCGCTCCACTCCACTCCACCCGCTCCACTCCTCTCGACCCGCTCCACTCCTCTCCACCCGCTCCACTCCACCCACTCCACTCCACTCCACCCGCTCCATTTCACTCCACCCGCTCCACTACACTCCACCCGCTCCACTCTACACCACCCGCTCTACTCCACTCCACCCGCTCCACTCCACTCCACCCGCTCCACTCCACTCCACTCCACTCCATTCCAGTCCAGTCCAGACCAGTCCATTCCATTCCAGTCCAGTCCAGTCCAGTGCATTCCATTCCATTCTGTTCGATTCCTTTGTTCATTTCGGGTGTGAATTGATTACGATGAAACAAAATACCGTACATAATAAGGTTTTCTTTAAACGCCATCTGCCGTGCATTGAAATAATTATGTTTAAATTTATTATTTGAATAAGTAGTTTTTCCATTCGAAGCTAGATCGCGCTACTGAACTGCGCGTCTCGGTGTGAACTGACCGTAATTTTACTTCTGGAACACTTTAAATTCAAATATCTTTTGATAGACTGAACCGATTTCAATGAAACAAAAACTAAATGTTAGTTCAAGTTACGGTCAGTCTTTGTGTATTAACCGTATAGTTCGGTACCGCCCCCGAAATGGGCGCGACAAGTAAACCTACGCTGGCTCAATAGTGGGTCCAAAAGGGGCAGACGTTTTAGTCATACGACATCCTCATTATAAATTAAAAAAATATAATATTCCCTGCGTAAAATCCTATGAGTGCGCATTCATTAAGAATGTTCAATAAAAATCTGATTTATTCACGAAATTAAAACTTCTACATTTAGCGCTTATTTTCTTAATTTATCGTAACAATATCCAAAAGTGTAAATACGATCTTCACCATTTTGATGGCTGTGCTGGGTAGGGCTAAAAATCATAAAAAACGTGGTTTTCGGACATCCAACGGATCATTATATGAGGAATGAATAACTTCTCATTTAGTATTGTAACGAATTCATACATCATTCAACATAAATTAGCAGTGGTAATGAAGAATTTGATATCTGAACTCGAACTTTCGCGCCACTTTTGTTTGTTTACATTTTTATTTTTCACTTTGATCACAACTCAATAACAATTAAGGTATATATCATGCCAAATGTTATAAATAACGTAAAAAAGTACAGATCTTGGCGTAATTCTCTAATAAAGGGCCAATAACACGTATTTTTCATTACCACTGCTCAATTTGTGTTCGTAAATGACAACCATGTTTATTTTTTTTAATTGTAATGATGTGTGAAAGCGAGTATTCTAATCGATTCCATAATTGATTTAGTTGTCAACTCGAGTGAAAAAAATAAGGAAACTAGGAAATCGATTAATAAAAATTAAAATTTTGTTTTAAGCTTAGAATCAAATTATTATCTATTAAAATATTGTTTATAGCTTTTATAATAATATTACGTACATTGTCATTCCCAAAAAACAATAATAGACAAAAGAACAATGTCAGTAAAATGTTTGAATGCGCGGCAATTATTTAATTCTAAAATTTTGAATTAGGAATGCGCTCGCTGTGGTACTCGCTATTCAAAATATTATGTAATAACATTTTAATTTATTAGCTAATTTTTACTGTACATTTTATTTTGTACAATAATATAATTTTTAAGGTTGAATGAATATAGAATGCCTTGGATCTTGATAGGCTTTTTATAAATGAGTTTGTTTCTTACCAAATAATTTTTTTTTTTTTTTTTATCGTGGTAATCTATAATAATATCGTGGTAATCGTGGTAATAAAAATCATCAAATGAGTCCTCCCACCCCGGGCAGGGCGGGAGGGACTGTCAGACTTAAAATCCACAATGTCCTTCAATCGCCCTTTATGTTCCGGGGTCACGGTAATGAAATAACTCCCGCGACCCCGGCAGGCTTTGGCCCTCTAAGTCATTAAAGCCTTTTTTTTTTTTTTTAGCGTGGTAAAATCATCATATGAGTCCTCCAACCCCGGGCAGGGCGGGAGGGACTGTCAGACTTCTACTGACTAAAATCCACGGTGTCCTTCAATAGCCCTTTCTGTTCCAGGGTCACGGTAAGGAAATAATCCCGCGACCCCGGCAGGCTTTGGCCCTCTGAGAGGGGGGCCCCGTCATTATGCTGACGCTCTTTGAGGTGCGTGTGGAACACGACGCGCTGTCGACCCGGGCATGGTCCATGGTCCATGGTCGGCCATGGTGGCATGCCCGTGCCTACGGTGGCCGGAGGTCGTCTGCCGACTTCCGACGCCGCAGACGTCTACCACTACGGTTGGGGCGGAGGGAGGACGCTGTCCCTCTCCCTCTCGCGGCTCCAAATAAAAGATAGCCAAATTAATTATTTTATTGTACAAAATTTTTTCGTGAGATTGGTTCGGTCATGTAAGAAATCGAGCTTTTGAATTAAAAAAAAGACGTGTGGCACTCGGGGACTGCCGCGGTAAAGCTATTGCATAGCATTTTGTATCAACTTATGCAATTATAATTTTATTTATTTATTTTATTCATGCAGTATTGCTTTTTCTTTGAAATTAATTCAAGTTACACTTTTTGAGCGTGGTGACCGATAAGAAAACAAATTTTTCTATTATTAAATAAATAAAAAAAGTTAAAATATTGATATGTTCCATTAACAATTTTTTGACAAAAAGATTCGTTTGTGAAATATTAAGCTTTAAAGTGCTAATTTTTGCTCGACTCGAGTGTCCCCCCCCTCTACCATCTAAACGGTTATGTTTGGGGGTGTATATAAAAAAAATAAAAAAACTTGAGAGGTGTCAAGGGACACCCGGATGGAACGAAGTTCCTTTCGATTAATTAGTGAAGGAATTGTAATAAAATTTTATTTTTTTAAGTTATAATAATATTTTTTGATTTTTGTTATTTGACATCTGGGATTTCTATTTTGATAGTAATATCGGTTTCAACACCCTCAAAAACAATGAAAACGACATCCATGATGAAAACCTCGATAATTTTGGCAGCCGCCACCTTGGATTTACATTTTGACTACAATATTGGATTCAACACCCTCAAAAACCATGAAAACGACACCCATGACGAAAACCTCGATATTTTTTGCAGCCGCCATCTTGGATTTACATTTTGACTGCACCATCGGTTTCAACACCCTCGAAAACCATGAAAACGACACCCATGATGAAAACTTCGATAATTTATGCAGCGGCCATCTTGGATTTACATTTTGACTGCACCATCGGTTTCAACACCCTCGAAAACCATGAAAACGACACCCATGACGAAAACCTCGATATTTTTTGCAGCCGCCATCTTGGATTTACATTTTGACTCCACCCTCGGTTTCAATACCCTCGAAAACCATGAAAACGACACCCATGACGAAAACCTCGATATTTTTTGCAGCCGCCATCTTGGATTTACATTTTGACTGCACAATCGGTTTCAACTTCCTCGAAAACCATGAAAACGACACCCATGACGAAAACCTCGAACACTCCACTCCACTCCACTCCACTCCACTCCACTCCCCTCCCCTCCCCTCCCCTATATATTTTGTATTGTGTATATAAACCTTATATTCAATCACACCTTGCCCGTCGGAGTGGGGAGCGTGAGGTTTTTTCGTTACGGAATTTCTAGATTCGGTCCCCGCGCTCAAGGCCCGCGATAGAAGCTATGCAATAGCTTAATCATACTTACTCATTATTACTTCATAATGAGTAAGTATGAATAATCAAGCTTAGAATTAAAAAGAAAATGCTAGGTATATTTTTACACTATTCGATGTCGCTGTTGAGGATCAAATTCGGTGAAGTAATGATAATTTGGTAAAATATGAACTAATATACAAACAATAATTTAGTCATTGTTCAGCAGATCAAAATTCGCGCAAACTCACTTAAAGTTCGAATTTCAAAAAAATATTTAATGTATTTGCACCGCGAAGTGATAATAAAAATTTGAAATGAGAACAGTATGTTATGAACATGTAGCGAAAGGACATCATTTTTTTTGGGCCTTTTCTAAAAGTAGTTCAACGAAAAAAATTGGTACCTATGGGTAGTACTAGTCATTTAGAGCAATAGTTATTATGGCACAAAAGTTGTAGGATTGCTCTCGGCCAAGTTATACAAGTTCGAAGATTAGTAATTTTCATACATTTTTTAATTTCTGAAACTGCCGAGAATCACCAAATAATGCTAAGTATTGCTAGAACTAGCAACCTCAAGCAATTAAACATAACGCCTGTAATCCCTGAACACCTCTGCCCAACCCGGGCAGAGGTGTACCGAATTAAAATGAATAATAATCTGTTTATTTTTTGTGAAAAGTATAAACATTTTAAAATATACAAATCAGCTGGTGTGACCAGCATCGGGAACAGAATCGAAGCTGTCTGTGGTAGGCCTCTTGGGAGAGCAACCTCCTAACAATACGAGTCGTGACTAAAAGTACTGCTTTCTGAAATAACCACGTTTTTCGGTTAATAAAATCATCAACCGTGCTACGGTACCTATCCTGCTGAGATAGTCCCGCAAGCCGGTAGGCGTTTGGCTCCATAAGGGCCACTGAAAGCTTATTTAGACGCGCGTGGAACACGACATGCTGTCGTCTTGGGCCTGATCCTTGATAAGACAACTAGCTCCGCATTATTTGCCGTACGCGACTGGATTGAGATTTCGAGGGCGTCCTCTTTCGCGTGTTCTGCCTCTTCCTTCGCTGTCATTACTGTTGCAGAAGAAGAAGCAGCCTCCTTTCCGGATTGCCAACGTGTGATCTGGAACGGGATCCTCCAGCATCATGTGTATGAGTGGATCACCCGAATAGCCATGATCCCCTGGTGCGATTAGCTTGTCTGTTTGCTTCCTTATGGAAACGACAGACACAGGGTTCCCGTAGAGGGGCTTTAACCGTACCACTCCCACGTAGAGCCTTCAAAAAGCGGCGTTTGCCTCGCAAGGTTGGGTAACAGCTTGAAGGTAGCCCCGGCTTGATCTTGTTTTTGTTCCAAACGTCGGAAATGCTCCTTGAAGTTCCACGGGATGTCAAGGACGAGTATCAGTCGAGTCTCGTTGACTGGACGGTGAGGCAAACCCGTCTCACCGCTAATTGTGGACCCGACAGTATCGCGTTCCAAAAGCTATGAGGCTCTTTGAGAAACAACAATTAATGTTTTTTTTTTTTTTTTTTAACGTGGTAAAATCATCAAATGAGTCCTCCCACCCCGGGCAGGGCGGGAGGGACTGTCAGACTTCTACTGACTAAAATCCACGGTGTCCTTCAATAGCCCTTTATGTTCCGGGGTCACGGTAAGGAAATAATCCCGCGACCCCGGCAGGCTTTGGCCCTCTGAGAGGGGGGCCCCGTCATTATGCTGACGCTCTTTGAGGCGCGCGTGGGACACAACGCGCCGTCGACCCAACAATTAATGTATGAACGAAATGTAGGTACCGGCTCGTCGACTATCTTAGTATCTGGAACGCAAAGGGCAACCGAATGAAGAGGGTGGACTTTTAGTCAGCAGAAGTCTGACAGTAGATACATAGAGCAGTGGTGGCCCAGTATAGAACAGTGGTGGCCTAGTGGTATCGGTCCCGACTTACGAGTTGTAGGTCGTGGGTTCGAACCCCGCCGGGCGCATTACTTTGTGTAATTTATTTCATCACCACTGCTCTCAAAGCGGTGAAGGAAAACATCGCGAGGAAACCGGCATGTCCTAGAACCAAACAATTCGAAGACATGTGACATCTGCCAACCCGCACTGGGCCCGCGTGGTGGATTATGGCCCACTCCCTCTCACAAAGAGAGGAGGCCTGTGTCCCAGCAGTGGGAACATTATAGGCTGATGTCATCATCAGAGACTGGTGAGACTGTCAGACTCATGTCTGACAGTCTCTACAGGTCAGCCCATGCTCAGCGAGATAACTCATTTGATGATTTTATTTCCCCCTAAAAAGGGTTGATTCAAAAAGCAGCAGTGCTGATAACGTCTCTTATTGTTAGGAGATTCCTCTCCCAAGACCCCTAACCACAGGCAACCTTAGTTCTGTTCCCGATGCTGGTCCCACCAGCAGATTGTATATTTTAAAATGTTTTATTACTTTTCACAAATAATAAACAGATTATTATTCATTTTTATTCGGTACTCCTCTGCCCAACCCCTCAGGCATTACAGGCGTTATGTTAAATTGCTTGAGGTCGCTAGTTCTAGCAATACTTATCATTATTTGGTGATTCTCGGCACTTTCAAAAATTATAAAATGTATGAGAATTACGAATTTTCGAACTTGTATAACTTGGCCGAGAGCAATCCTACAACTTTTGTGCCATAGTAACTATTGATCCAAATGACTAGTACTACCTATAGGTACAAATTTTTTTCGTTGGCCGGCACTTTCAGAAAAGGCCCAAAAATGTATGGAGCCTGAATGTTCTCCTTTGATTTAATGGAATATGATTCCATCCCTCGTAAAAAATCGAATTATTAAAAAAAATCCTTATACCTCAAGTTTGTCGCATGTTACTACTTCACAGAATATTGATAGTTTGATTGCAGAATTTATATTTCAAAAAAATATTTTTATGATGTTATTTTAATTTTTATCAAATCGACTTCGAGACTGCCTTCAGGATTTTTCGCTATTCCTCATAGTTCAAAATTTAGCCATCCACGCCCCGTTCAGCAGATGATCTCCGGCTACCGTAGGCGCGGGCATGCGGGCAGCGAGTAAAGGGCAACTCGCTGCCCGACCATGGACCATGCCCGGGTCGACGGCGCGTTGTGTCCCACGCGCGCCTCAAAGAGCTTGAGCATAATGACGGGGCCCCCCTCTCAGAGAACCAAAGCCTGCCGGGGTCGCGGGATTATTTCCTTACCGTGACCCCGGAACATAAAGGGCTATTGAAGGACACCGTGGATTTTAGTCAGTACAAGTCTGACAGTCCCTCCCGCCCTGCCCGGGGTGGGAGGACTCATTTGATGATTTTACCACGTTAAAAAAAAATAAAAAAAAAACACGCCCCGTTGGAAATTCTAATTTTTTATTACTACAAGGAATCATTTAGAAGTACTCCCATCTCTCAGCATTAGATCCGAACCCGGTGTTTGTCTTTTCACGTATTTTAGATCCGTTTTAAAAAGATAAATTTACAATGATAAATGACATGGCCAGTTTCTGCCTAGTTACTCAGTGACATGTACATTTTACATGTTTAGTTATAAATACATAAAAAATAAAAATATAAATAACTAAATGATTTACGTTTCCGTACAACTTCCGAAAAAATATTTCGACATAAATAGTTGTTTTACGTTTCCGGCGTATCGGGGCAGCACGCTATTTCGGATAAACGTTCCATTCCCTGTTAAGCTATAATATGAATGCCTTGTCAGACTAATATTTAACATTATTCTGACTTAAAATGATTATTCACTTTTGCAATTATAATAAAAACACTTTTGTAAGTTATTCGAATGCTATGAAACATTTATTTTAAATTACTGAAATAATAACTTTTTCCTGCAACAACGAAACGAAACGAAACGACATGACAGGTTCGACAATCGCTTGACATCCGTCATATTTTTTGTTTGACATTCATACTATTTTTTTCATTTGTGTTCGCAGCTTGTGCGGGGGCTTATTTTTGTTTGTAAACTGTGCGATTATCTTTTCTCTATACCGACCATTGCTATTCTACACGGACTGATTCCATTGCCCAACGATTATCTAGTGCTTTTCATACGGATTTGATTGTGCTTACGTTTTGAACACTGTCAACAATAATACAACAATGAGGTGTATTAACTGCGGTATAGCTACGCGACGGCTAAGAAAACATGTTGTATCTTCGTTAGACATGCCTTTCCAAACGATGCTTGTGCAATTACAATTCAGGCATGTACTTAAAACTTATTATGAAAACCTAAAAATAAAACATACTATACACACACTCTATACTTGGTAATACTTGGTTTAAACTGTAGAATATAATGGATATCCATCCAGTGACAAGGGTCTCTTTATATCCACGCAAAATAATCTGGATAATATTGAGGTAAGAGCCCGACTAGGTTCATGACCAATTGATGCTTTTTGTTAATTACTAAGAAATCTGAAGTTACTGGATTATGTAACTTTCACAGTTAATTTTACAGCATATTATGTTTAAAATAAACCAAAATTGGTCACTGTACATGATTTTTTATTTGCTAGGCAGAGTGCCCTAAGAAAATGGGCCATCTCCTTTAAATTAATTAACGAAAACACAAAATGGGTATAGGTAAAACCTTATGATTGAATTTAAGTTTAGAAGACACACATGTTTAGCCTCCAATGAAACACCGATATTTATTACTATATAATTAAATAAATTATTGCGTAAACGACAATACTTGAAAAATTATAACATGATTCAGATTTACTTTCATAGACTTATTGCATGGACTGAGCTTTCTATAGTCAAATAAGCGGATAAATCAGTCCATGCTCTATGTCTTGTTTTACTTTTTTTCCATGTTCGATTATGTTGCGAGTATCGATTAGGCTGAATGAACGTTTTTAATCGTTTTGTGAACATTGGGTTTACGGTCAGTACTAAAAAGAGTCATGTTGCAACATAGTTTTTGCTAATTTTTATCCAGACTTTGATCGTTATTATTTATGAAATTATGTATGAACACTAGCAAATCTAATAATGTATACCGTAAAACCGGCCAACATTGCCCTTGGCGGATATCTTTGCCCAAACACGAAAAATAACTAAAATCTTGAATTGTTAATAAATTTAAATATCTGACAACATTATTTAATCTTTAGGGTAAACTAGACTATTTTCCTGACAAAACTAAATATTAGTTACTTCGCTAAGTTCACTCAGTTGTCGGCGAGACATGTTTAAAGTAGTACTAGTCTGAGGTGGTGCCAAAATCTTGTTTTACGTTTTTACACACTGACAGCGTACGACATCTCTCAGGTAAGTTATTTCAATATTCCAGTAACAAAAAGAACCACGCTTCATTTCCATGCTAGTTTGAGACCAATAAAACGTAAAATCTTCAAGATAATGCAGTGGGCAATGATTCCCGAGCTTGCGTGAACATAGGAGTGACAACATTGCCCACAGCAAAAATAGTGTTAGGGATGGCACCCATTATATCTAGTAAGAGTTAACTCAGTTTTATCAACCAATATGTTTTTATAATTCCTATGTTAAAACTCTTTTTAAAAGTAAATATTATATTTTTACGTTACAACGTCTGCCTGGCATGCCTTGCAATGACTATTTTTCCTTGTAATCTTTGTTATACCATTTTTTAAGATTTCTGTGTAAGATTTGTTTTAGAATCTTTAATATTAACCTTAAGTATAATAATACGTGCAATTTATAACTATTATACCTGACTGATTTATTATTTATAAAAGATTTTATTTAAAAGCAGATTATTATTTATTACATTAGTGTGTGGCAACCCTAGCCCACCGTTTCAGTTTGTATGAAAAAGCAGCTGGTGTGTAGTGTAACATTGCCCACCTCAGTAAAATTAAAAATATAACGATTTTGATATATTGATCACGAAGGATGGCAACTTTGCATGATTCACTAAAACATATCTTATTTTCAAAGCTCTAGAGCTGATAGTTTTAGAGAAATTAAGGGTGGGCAATGTTGGACGGTCGTGCGTATAATTTTACCCGGCTCTTTAATTGCATTTTTCTCGGATTCTGTTAAAGCTAGAAGCTCCAGATTTCGTGATTTGAAGCCTATAATAGTAATTGTTACCATGGTGTACTTGATTACGAGCTCTGATCAATATTTTTTTCGTAATCTCAAAAATAAGAAAAAAAGCGGGCAATGTTGGCCGGTTTTACGGTATAGTAAGTTATTTTATTTATTTCACTGAGTAACCATTATTATCATGTGATAAGCTTGTTTATGTACATATTTTTCTGCACATCTAAATTACCTAGTTTTTGGAACGGTGTAGCATTTTGTATGTTACACACATTTTACAACAGAATGAGGCAGTTTTATTGACCTCAACATGTTCTTAGAGATATTGCTCACAAACTTATCGCATGAAATAGCTGTACCTAGTAACATATTTTTGATCAAAAATTGGATGCTGAAAGTTGACAAAAAATCTTGTGTAATAGCTCAAATTTCGAATCACCCGGTCGACTCAGCTGATGTGTCATGTGTCAAAATGTTGTCGTGCAGAGTGGTTAAAGTTATCTACAAAGCTTTCGTACATTTTACGTGATGCCCGAACAAATAAACATACAAACAGACAAAAATTCTAAAATTGCTAGAAATGGGTTCTATTGGTTGTCCTTTAACACCCTGGCTATATTTTTTGTTTTTTTTTAATGTACAAAAATTACTTTTCTACAGTTTTATTATATGTATATAGATAGATAGATTAAACGATAGTTAAAACATCGTACTTTTCCATCTTTTATTTGATTTTACAAAACTTAACTTATTTATTCTTTATTAGTAAACACTAAACACGTACAGCTTGACATAAAAATGTAGAAAACCGGAAGTCGCCACTGTCTTTGCGCTACCAGCACTTTGAATGATTTTATTTTATTTATTTTTTCACTTATTACGTTAGTTTTATGGCACAATAATAAATCTAACAAACCTGCGGCCTTTGTTTACATCAAATATCAAAGATTTTAAAACGCTGTCGGAAATAAAAATTTTAGTTCCGTTTCAATCCGTTCTGGCCAAGCTGTATGTCAAAATTGGCGGCATTGAAGTTTTCGTTGACGAAATTAAGTGCTGGTGGCGCCATCTGAGCCGAGCTTTGCGTGAAACCTCCCATTCCCGCGCGGCGTCTAGTCGGCGCCCGTGTCGTACGTAGGGTTGCCAACATTTTTTTGTCTGAATATAGTATTTTTTTGAAAAAGCCATAAAAAATATAGTACGCTTCAAAAAAATATAGTATTTTAGTACGGAAGAATAAAGTTATATTTTTTTTTTTATGAAAACTAATTTTCTTTGCACTTCTTCCAATTTTTAAAGGCGTGTTCGAAAATTGCAGGTAGTTTGAAACGCAAAATATAAACATTGAGCTATTGTACTGAAATATAGTATTTTCGCGTACTATATATTTCTGATAGAAAGGCGATTAAGGCATCAATACCACAAGGCAGTGTTATTGGATGTCCTTTGTTTCTCATTTACATAAATGATCTCCCGAAATATTTAGCTGATTCCGGACCTTGCGTTTTGTTTGCAGACGACATCTCCATTCTCACCCAATGTCATGACAACACAAACTTAAAGAGTACCCTTATGGAAATACTTGATAAAGTAATAACCTGGATGAAAAAAAACAACCTGGAGATCAACTTTCCAAAGACTAAACTTATCACTTTCCATCCCCACCAAAAAAAACCACTAAATGTAAAATTTTCTTATAATAATCACGAAATAGAAACAGTCGACGAATTTACATTATTAGGCATAACTTTAGATAAAAATATAAATTGGAAGTCACACGTACAAAAAATAAAATCAAAACTTTCCAAATTTCTATACGCTTTTCGTGAAGTTAAAAAAACCACAAATTCACAGACTGCCCTGGTGACATACTACGCTTATGCTTATGCATGGCTTAGCTATGGCATTATTATGTGGGGATACAGTACTGACGCACTTTCACTGTTCACCATCCAAAAGAAATTTATGCGTATCCTAGTAAATATCCAACAAATTGATAGCTGCAAACCCCATTTCATAAAACTAAATATATTAACCCTGCCTTGTATATATATACTCGAAATATGCAAATTCGCTCATCAACACCCAGACTTTTACACTAAACGAGAAGACATACAGACAAGATACACACTCCGACACAAATCACGACTCAACCTACCTACATCCCGCTTAAAAATTCACTCAACCAGTCCTATGGTAATGTCAATAAAAATCTATAATAAGTTACCAGAATCCATAAGAAGTGAAAAAATAATCCATCTTTTTACAAGTAAATTAAAAAAAATGCTAATAAATAAATGTTATTATAGTGTCGACGAATATTTAAATGATAAATCGATGTAAAAATAAAAATGAAATGTTTTAGTTTAAGTTAGATTATAAATAAGATACAAAAAAATAAGTCCTCATGTCTACAAAATAATTATGTTCCCTTTGCTGTGCCCGACAGGGTCCACGATTGTTTCCTGTTTCCTTTGAAAAATGTTTACCACCTAAGACTACATTGTGGAATGCAATAAAGGTATTGAGTATTGAGTATTGAGTATTCTTCAACAGTATACAGGGTGATTTTTTAGTCACCATCCAAATTTTAATATATTAATCTTTGGCGAAAATCATTGAATACGTGTTTTTTCTTTTTGTATCACTCAATACAAAAATATCGAGATATCACGTCTCAATGTTATCTATAAAAAGTTGATGAATCTGGACACCGCGCTGTGATGTGTCGCTCAGGTGTAGCGGGGCGGGGCGGGGGGTCAGCGGGGTGCGCTCTGTCCGTTTCATGCGTCGGCAAGTGTATATTATTAACGTTTAGCTTAGTGACCACACAGAGCGGATGAGAAAATGATTTAATATGACAATTTAACGTATCGATTTTTTTTCAAAAATGGGGTTAGGGATTGATACCTATTGTCTAGAAAAATTTTGGACGGTGGTAAAAAAGTCACCCTGTATAGTACGGAGACCCTAAATATAGTACAATACTATATATTATAGTACGGTTGGCAACCCTAGTCGTACGCATACTTCCAGTGTTGTCACTGAGTATATAATGGACTCTCTGTCACTGAGTTTAATTAAAGAGAGGACAGAGGACGACGAGCGACGGTTCGCGAGGTCACGCGCTATCTCAAGCATACGCGATCCGTAAAAAAGAAAATGCCCGAGACTGCGCGGGGATTATTAGTCTGTGTCTGCGCTGGCCCTTAGTGATAAAGGATTTGAGTTAAAAAAGAAAGCTTTAAAATATATATTTTTTATAGTACAATACAATCAAATACTTAAGTATATAAAATTTTCATGGTGGCGATTGTTATGGCTCATGGCTCTTACATCCGCGGTGTAAAAAACAGACTTGGAAGCCAATAAATATTGTTAAAATAGATATGTATTGTTTTTTGATGAAATTGCACATAAAATAGTGATAGAAATTGGATAGAAAGAAAACCGGCCAAGTGCGAGTCGAGCTCGCGCTCGAAGACTTTCATACCACTAGAGAAACGGCATAAATCACGTCTTTTGTATAGGAACCCCCCTTAAATATTTATTTTTGTAAGATTCACGTTTGCAGTAGCGCAGTTGAAGATAAATAACGTTAACTTTTATTAAAATAGCGATGTTTTATTGCAGAAACATATTGACAAGACATTGACAAATCATACAAGTGAAAAGTTTTTGATGTTGTCATAGCAACTTAAAAAGAATAATATTAGCCTGCCAGTGCATGTCAGGGTGCTATGCAACCTTTAACACTTTCCCTCAATGGTGGAAAATATTATGCAGCCCCAATCCACAGCACATTTTGACGAGTGTTGGTTTTGGGACAGCTTTTGTCATCATGTCTGCAAGCTGATTCGCAGTGTCGATTCTCTTCACAATCAGTCTTCCTTCTGTCACCATTTCCCTGACAAAGAAATGTCTTACACTTATGTGTTTCGTTCTTTTATGGAATTCTGGATTGTGTGCAAGTTTGACTGCAGCTTCGTTGTCAACATGCAGAGTTGGTATATCATCCAACTTGGTTAGATAGCTATAAATTCTCTGCAGCCATACCAGTTCTTTAGCAGCCTCACTTGCCGCGACGATTTCAGCTTCTGTGGTGGAGATAGCAACTGAAGGTTGCCTCTGACTTAACCATGAGACGATCCCTCCGGCAAACAGGCACGTGACACCCGTGGTGGACCGTCCGGTCATTTTGTCGCCTGCATGATCCGCGTCGCTATAACCTTCGATGCTGCACATCCTGTTAGCCTGATATCGAATGCCGAGGCTCAAAGTACCTTTGAGGTACCGAAAGATACGCTTTACTTTCAGCCAATCTGCCTGTGTCGGGTTCTCCAGCTTTCTTGAGACCACACCAACCGCATAGGCAATATCTGGTCGAGTCCCCGTCATAAGGTACATCAGCGCCCCTACAGCTTCTCTGTATGGGAAGCTTACTTTCCCTGATTCAGTGCTCTCCTCTGATGTAATAGCATCTCCATTGTTTCTATCCATAGGCGTTGCTACTGGATTGCAATCGCCCATATGGAAACTTTCTAGCAACTTTTTGGTGTAAGCGGTTTGGTTGATTGAGACCAAATCCTTTTCTTGATGGATCTCCAAACCCAAGTAGTAAGAAGCTGGCTTGCTGGTGACCTTCAGCCTCTTCTTTAATTCGTCTAGAAAGCTTTCTGCCAATTTTTGATCCGATGCAGCGACTAATCCATCATCAACATACAGGGTGAGCAAGATCTTTTTATCTCCGACTTGTTTTGTATAGAGACAGCAATCCGCATCGCACTGCTTGAAGTTGAGATCAAGAAGTATCTGTTCAAAGCAAGAGTTCCAGCAGCGAGGAGCTTGCTTTAAGCCATATAGGCTCTTATTTAATTTCCATACTCTTGGTGTTTTATCATCAAGCCCTTCTGGTTGCTTTATGTAGATATCTTCTTCTAATTTTCCATTCAGGAAAGCAGTCGTGACGTCAAATTGGACCATGTAAAAGTTTTCTTTAGCGCAAACGCTTAGAAGCGATCTGATTGTCGACATCCTCGCGACTGGACTGAAGGTTTGGTCGTAGTCCAGACCTTTTCGTTGCCGGAAGCCCTTTACCACAAGTCGTGCCTTATACTTTTCGATGGATCCATCCGGATTACGCTTGATTCGGAAAATCCATTTGTACGGCAATGCTTTTCGATATGGTGGTAATTCACATAATGTCCAAACATTGTTATCCTTCAGTGAATTCATTTCATTCTTCATAGCTTCTAGCCATTTTATACAGTCCTTTCTTTCCATGGCCTCCTTGTAGGTTCTTGGAAAAAGTTCTGTTTCTACTGAGCAGATGTAGTCATCGTACTTCTTAGGACGACTCAGAGTGCTCCTATCCCTTAAGTAGTATCTCGGCTGAGAGTGATTGTCTTCGTCATCATCGCTAACATCAGCGATGGGTTCGCGAATTTCTTCCCCATTTTCAGCATCGACAAATTCTTCGATTGTATCCTCTGGTGTCCTGGCTCGAATTTGATCTCCAGTGTCTTCAACAGTAATAGGAGCTGGACTTGTTGCTCCTTTGTCAAAAGTGCTTGGCTCCGGTCTTGTTGAACTTTCTCCCTCTAGATCATTTTCGGGCATTAAATCCCCTTCAATGACTTCTTGTTCTGCTTCAGGTTCTATCCTGATGTGGTTGTATCCTCTATCTCCCTCTACTTCGGAACTCCTATCTGCTATTACAGTATCAGGATTTTCCGGAGCTGACGTTGTGATTCTGAATTCAACATCCGTCTCAAAGGTGATATCTCTGGACCTGATGGTTTGAATACCTGTCCAGACTCGATAGCCATCATCGTTCTCGTAACCGATCAGTATTCCCTTGATCGCCTTTCTCTCCATCTTCCTTCGCTTCTGCTTGGGAATGTGAGCGTAGCAGGTGCTGCCTATTACTCTCAGATGAGATATTTTCGGCTTCTTCCCTGTCCATAACTCGAAGGGTGATTTACCCGCTACATGTGTACGTGCAGTTCGGTTAAGTACGTATGCGGCGGTATTAATCAACTCTGCCCATAATGCTTGCGGCAATGTCCCTCTCGTGTACATCATGGCTCTTGCAGCCTCGACGAGTGTACGATTTTCTCGTTCGCTACAGCCATTTTGCTCCGGGGTATATGGCATCGTAAGCCTTTGTTGTATTCCGTGCTTGTTCAGGATCTTTCGAACATCTTCATTGTCAAATTCTCCTCCATTGTCGCTGAGAATGCACTTGACTGTATGTCCAATTGTTTTCACTTCATTCAGCATTTGTGTTAACTTTATCTTTACTTCGGACTTGTTCTTCATGAAATAGACCATGCGATATTTTGTGAAATCATCCTTGAATAATACGTAATACCTGTATTTTGAGAAACTTGGCTCAAATGGTCCGCAAACATCAGTATGTATCAACTCTCCAGGAAATTTAGCTCTTTCCCTTGTTCCGAACTTGAGTCTATGCGACTTGCCATAGATGCAGCCTTCACACTTTTTATCATCTTGACGCAACTTTATGCCTAGTTCCCTTTTGACTAAATCGCATACATGTCTCTTGTCTTGATGTGCGAAGCGTTCGTGGTATAGTTGAAGCAGGTTAGATCCAGTCACAGCATTCACTTCAATATGCCGTTTGTGAAGTACTGTCTTTACTGCCAACCTGTAAAGTCCGCCATTCGTTACTCTCTTTCCAACTATCCAGTCGCGTTTTCCAACAGCTAGCTTGCAATCATGGATTGTCGACGAAAAAACGCTGTTCTCAAGTTTGTCTTGTGCCGCTAATACAGAGAAAAGATTCTTCATCAGTGATGGTACCAACCAAACATCCGCTAAGTTGATTTTGTTTGTAACGCCGTTCACTGTCGACTCTATTTTCACAGTTCCTTTTCCCAAGGCTGGAATTTTTGTTCCGTCAGCTGTCATTATCGTTTGACTTGAGTTAAATTCTTCAAAATCATAGAAGAAGTCACGCCTCACAGCGATATGTACGGTAGCTCCGTTGTCAACGTACCAATTGTTACGGTCAGTTGCATCATTTAAGGTATTTACCACCATTGTCATTATATTTGTGCTGTGAGCTTGATTGGAACTGCTTGTGCCTGGCTTTGGGGGTCGCCCATCCTTTATCCACTTCTGGCAGTTTCGAACCCTGTGCCCTTTTTCCGAACAATAATTGCACTTTATTGGAATCTTTTTCTTCTGCTTTTGGCTGTGCACAGAATCTCTTGTGACTAGGGCCTCTTGACTAGTCTGTTCCGCTTTGCCTTGCAATTGTCTCTCAAATGCGCAAAGTTGACTTGTCAAATTTTCAATTGTTCGCTCTTTCTTGCATAGAAGTGCCCAACTTGATTTGAACGCAAAAAATCGATCATCCAGACAGTCCATGATCTTACATATTAGGAACAGCTCAGGGAGTTTCGTCGTGGCATCATTTTTTGTAACTTCATTATTGAGATCGTTCCAGATGTTTTTCAATTTTGACATCATAGTCGAAACATCGTCCTCTTTATTACGAGAAAAACTGAAGAACTCTGTGCATAATGAGTAGGCTTTGTCCTCAGTCTGTCCGTCGAACAGCCTGTGCAGTTCCAGCCAGACTTCCCGTGCGCTATCAAACCTCATGACTTTCCGTAGTGTGTCCTCCGACATGTTGGTCGTTATGACTAACAGTGCATTTGTGTCGGCTTTCTTAAATTTGGATAGTGCCAAATTGAAAACAGCGACATCTGCGTCTCCTGCTCCTGCCAGAGATGGCTTAGTTAGGGTACCTTCGACAACTTCTCTCGCGCCGTCTATGCCTTGAAGCATTAATAGAATTTTATATTTCCATGTGGCCCAGTTCGCCGTACCCACTAAGTTACCAATCTGCACTTTGGTCGAAATAGCATCCATTTTCGAAGTTATTTTTGTTATCGATCTTCTAACGTAAACAACGGCCCATGACCTGTAAGATTCACGTTTGCAGTAGCGCAGTTGAAGATAAATAACGTTAACTTTTATTAAAATAGCGATGTTTTATTGCAGAAACATATTGACAAGACATTGACAAATCATACAAGTGAAAAGTTTTTGATGTTGTCATAGCAACTTAAAAAGAATAATATTAGCCTGCCAGTGCATGTCAGGGTGCTATGCAACCTTTAACAATTTTAATTATTTTTCTATCACGGTTCATGAGATAGAGTCTGGTGACATACGGTCGGACGACGGAGCGAAGTCTTAGTAATAGCACAGATTACAATAATAGGGTCTTGTTTTACCCTTTGGGATTGGAATCTTATTATAAAGCACCTAATAAATGGGATGATATTATAGAGTATTATAAGGGAGTATTATAATTTTCCATGGGGTAAAAACAACACAATACGACCGATGTTTTTACCCCATGGAAAATTCGTATATTTATGTACTATTTAATAAACACCCCGCGTGTGCTTCGGTTTATAAAAGAACACTGTGTTTTAGAACCTCTCTGTTATGCAAGTTTCATTAACTGCTATTATGTTTAATAAAAAAAATAGGTAGGTACGTACGGCAGTATACAGGTGAATTTTTCAACTGGGCGTCAATGATATTATAAATTAAGAAAGATACGCCATGTTCATAATGAATGGCGTTCAGATATCGTTGAGTAATTTAAAACTACGACAGCGATAGATAATGCGGAACGTATAAGATAGAAAGAGATAGCAGATAGCAAAGAGCAACAATAAAATTGTCTTACTTTGTCCTCAACAATTTGTGCGTGCTAGTGCGATATCTACCTCTTTTTTAAGTTTTCGTCAAAACTTAAGATTCGGCCTCGATCTTTTTCGATTTTCCTCATGGTTTCGGAGATAGCCATCCACGCCACGCCCAGTTGAAAAATTCACCCTGTATTTTAGGTACTATTATATATTCTGTGCCTGTATAATATAATTGGTATTTCGTAACGAAATTTTTCTTCCCCTAAATAAGTAGGTAGGTAATTAATGCATTTTTATACAAATAATTACGGTCAGATTAAAGAAACAGTTACGATCAATTGGTAGGTTGCTAATGCGTCTTCCGGACCAGCTGCAGCCGCACGAATTCTTGGGAATTTTCAAATCCTGCAGCTCGTACACTAACTAGTTTTATTGATATAAAATTAATTAAGGTTTGTGCAATTTTGTTACAAAACAATGCATTTATTCCATTCTGCGGTAATGGTGATTGAGCCTTAGGTATTCCATGTCTTAGCCAAAGCGATTGGTCGCATGACCACTATAACATCTTTTAACTGTTTATGTAGGTACCTAACTATATTAGGTACAATGTCAAAGTTACATATAAGATAGCACGTCTTTTCATCTAATCGCTTTGTAAATTCCGACTTAGTTTATGCATCTGTTTATTAGAACATTGTCTATTCTACACATATCTGACTCACTTGTTTGAGTAGGTTTGGGAAATACATTGAATTCCTATGACTAAGTTTATTCCTCAGTTGTATAATTATGTACCTTCCTTGTTTGTACATAGTGATTTGGGAAAATTCCCGGGCAAAAACCCATCACTATTACTTTCCCATTTCTTCCCGGGAATAATCCCGAATGACGGGAAAATATTTTTCGTATGAAATTATGCAATTAATTTAATTTTTACAAAGTTTTGCATTTGTGTGAGTCTGTGCATGCATGTGAGTTGTTAAAAAAAAAGACATTCATTGTAAAAGCTGTGGTAAAAGTATGGTTACAGCATAAAAGTAAGGGATTTCATGTATGGAAATGTTTGTTACTACGTATTTATTTAAAAAGATTTAAAATCAACTTCGAAAGAGTCTCAAAAGTATCACACCGATCTTTTTCTGATTATTAGGTTGTTTTTTGAATATTAGTTTTGCTATAAATGCGGCTTTATACTACCTACCTATAATAGTAATCAGCTGACTTTGACGATAGATCTATTACCTACTTGGTGAGCTGAAAAGTGGGTATTGTACGTATAAATAGCCACATAATCATAGCTCTAATCTAACAATTTATAATTTTAGGTAGTCTTGCTTTGTAGACAAATGGCAAACGTAAACGTAAACTCTCGAGTCTCTAACAGATTTTCAACGTAATAATATATGGTCTTAAAAAATTAACTGCAAGAATTTAGTGTGCTTACTCGTATTCAATAACCAAGTACCTACATTCCAATTTTTTTCAAAAATCAACAATTTTTTTTTCAAAAAATATTTTATTTTTCAAGCATTTTTTTTTGGGCTTTTAATATGGTCAATAAAATAAGTTATTTGTAAGTATTTCGATGAATTGCCAGTTCAAAGTATGCAAAATGTGATGGAAACATTGGAATCAGCTGTGAACGCTACACACGGGTGAACGAACTCAAACAGAAATCAAATTCATTAACCGCCCTGCGGCGCATCACCACTATAGTGGTGATACTTTTTTTACTACGTTGTTAATACGGTCAAAAATAAATTCTAGAAAAGGCGCGCGTGGAACACAACGCGCCGTTGACCCGGGCATGGTCCATGGTTGGACAGCGAGTCGCCCATTACTCGCCGCCCGCATGCCCGCGCCTACGGTGGCTGGAGATGGTCTGCCGAAGTCCGGCGCCGTGGGCACCCGTGGGCGTCTACCACTTCGGCTTGGGTGGACAGACGCTGACGCTGTCCTCTCCCTCACTCGGCCCATGCATGACTGCTTCGCTGAAGGAGTCCACCGCATCCCACACCGTCTCGCCCCGAAGCATGGCTTCGCCCAAAGCCGGGCGCGGGAGGTCTCTGCCTATTGCCGTAAGGACACGGCGGTGCTCTGCTCAAGCGGGGCAGTCCTGCACCGTATGCTCCACCGTGTCCTCCGGGCGGCCCTCGCAGTGGTGACACCCAGGCGTTTCCCGCTTCCCCATCCGACACATGTACCTCATGAAACTTCCGTGTCTGGTGAGGACCTGCGTCATGCGGTAGGTCAGGACGCCGTGCCACCTATCCAGTCACTCCTCTAAGAGAGGGTGTTATCGCCGCAATTGTAGCGTACCCGGACCTCTGTTGCGACCGTCGCTCCCTCCATACTGCCCTGAGATCGCGACGGAGCTCTTCCCGCAGCGTGTGCATATCGCAGTGTCATATATTGCTACTTTCAAGAACTGGGTCGAGCACATACCTGTAGTACGGCACTTCTGATTCCACAAGGTTGTATTTTAGAGCAAGTTAAGGGATTATTCTGATTCTGGCTACAGGGTTGTGTCTATTCAAATATTCTCAGTTAGCGAGACGAGAACACTCGGAGAAATTGTGATAGATTGATTCGTCCGGACACGGTGGCATGCCCGACATATTATGTCAGCCCTGCTATCCTTCACAATAAATCTCCGGTAGTTATATGTCATCATAACTTCATCCATTATTGCTCAGACAAAACCTTTGGTTTCTCCAAAGGAGTCTCCGGATCGTAGCCAGGCTACCGACGCAGATATGTCTACATCTGCATCAGGCATATGTACGGCCCGGAGAAAACGTCCATGAAGCTCCTTGTTCTGTCATATTTCCATGCGACCATTAGTGTCAAGCACTGCAGGTTTGTGCCAGTTCTCTTTAGCCCAGGAGAGTGGGGTAAGGCCCTTGTCCACCGCTACTACATCTCGATGCATTCCCACGTCGGCTTTTAGGAAATATTCACTGAGATTGCATATCTCACGATTGTGGAGTCTTAACGTTTAGAAAATCTCAACCTCGAATATACAATCTCATAACCGAAGACCGTGAGTGATGCATTCGATACGCAGTAAGCAATGTACGGACCCTCCTATCGCCTTGGATACGAGGGTCCGTACAATTAAGTTCCGTTTGAGTCCATGAGTATGTCAAAAGAGTACCTACATCAATACTGGCATGACCCACCCAGCCGTTGCAGGCCTTACTACCACCTAATACAATAATTAATTACATATTTTTAACATTGTTATTGGTTCAATATTTATTTTCCCGTCGTTTGTGAAAATTCCGGGAATTTATTTTATTTTCCCAATCTTTTTTTTCCCCTCCCATTTTTTTCTTCCCTCCGGCCCATCACTATTTGTACATAATATTCAAGAACTACACACATCAAAAGTGTCTAGGGATCAACATATATTTTTGCAATAACTTTTCTCCTGATTGATATTAATTAAAATGTTCTTTAAGGATTCATCAAATAAAGTGTTATCGTTTGTCACAGTAACGATAAACCAAGTCACCTTTGCATTCATAAAGAAATTTGCCATTTTCCTAATAAAGGGATTTTTGACATTTGAACCACTAACATTAAAGTTCGAAAAAAAGACTGAAATAACAGTTTTCTTGGACTTGACGGTAGACCGGTGAAGGGTGAACATCACGCTTTTTTAATTATTTGGTTTGTGGTGAATATTGTCGATTTAAGTGTTCTAGTTTGACGTAAACTTCAATCGACATTATCTTTTGTGTTTGTGTTGTATCAGGTTTGTGGTAATTTTGTTTTTTAACCAATCTTTTTAGTTTTTACGTGTTCGCTCGGCGTCCATTATGGACGCCGACAAACCACCCGACCCTCCTCCCGAGCTTTTCGAGTACACTCCGATTTTAACAATCGACCTACCCAATCATCCCAACGACAATGCGAAACAAGATCCCATGGATGCTGAATCTGCTAGCAGGAAAAGAACTGCCACTTCTCCCACGACAACAGTTCCGAACCCTCCTAAAGTTTTAAAAAAAGAGACCGGACGGCAGATATATACGTCAAGGGACAAGGGCCCCTATATAGTTCACGTCTGTTTAAAAGATGGCGAGACCCCCAACACAGTGCTACACCCGATTAAATTCGGGATGTTCGTAACTCGGAATAATTTCTCGAACATACTGCTGGGTAGTGTTAAACGCCTAGGAAGAAATCGGATCTCGGTCGAGTTCCAGTCTCATCAGGATGCAAACAGCTTCTTAATTAGCCCTATTTTATGTAAAAATAATTATATCACCTCAATCCCACAATACAATGTCACCCGTCTAGGACTAGTACGAGATGTTCCTACGGAATGGAACGAGGATGAGGTGATTCAAAACATAAGGGTTCCTGCCGGATGTGGCGCGGTTATTAAGATTAGGAGAATGAGCCGTAAGGTAAGTTCCCTTGGTGTGACAGAATGGAAACCCACTCAAACTGTGGTGCTGACATTTGACGGCCAAATTTTACCCAAACGGGTTTTCTGTTTTTACTCTGCCCTTTCCGTAGAGATGTACATGTACCCAAGCATCCAATGCTATAACTGTTGTCGATTTGGTCACACACGTACAGTATGCCGCTCAAAACCCCGTTGTTTTAAATGTGCCCAAGACCACCCTGGAGATGGATGCCAAGTCTCATCTGACCTTGCATGTTGTGTTTCCTGTACTGGAAACCATTATGCTAATGACAAAGCTTGTCCTGAGTTGGGTCGGCAGAAAGCCATCAAAGCTCTTATGGCTGAAAAATTTATTTCTTACTCTGAAGCTAGCCAGGTGTTTCCACCAGTCTCTAGATCCTATGCTGAGGTATCAAAAATATCCCCAAAGAGTAAACCAGTTCACAGTCCTCCTCGTGCCAGAAGCCCTTCTGTTCCTTCTACCCAAAAATCCTACCGCAAAACTGTATCTCTAAAACCCAAATCTCACGCCCCACTTAGTCCCAGTTATGATAAGCAGGCTCATCAAGCCCTTACTCAAAACTATTCCTTCTCTGCTTCTCAAAATGGTTGCGCTTACCCTAGGGAAGGTGCAACCAGTCCTAACCATGTTTCTCCACAAAACATCCTGAACATCATATCCAGTATGTTAATGACTGTATTAGCCAATCCTTCCCAATCCCTACCTGACCACGTTGCCAATAAATTGACCTCAATTGTAAACTATATCCATAACGTTCCATCCCCTAACCCTGCTTCAGTGGAATGTGAGGAGTATTACTCCCAGGAAATCTGACCTACTCTACATTATTAACAAATTTAAACCATCAATCTGCAGCATTGCCGAGACATGGCTTCTTTCTGGGAGTAATTTCAGAATTCCATGTTTCGGTAGTGTCCGTGATGACAGATCAGATGGATATGGGGATGTGCTTTGTTCATCAATAACAAAGTACCATTCTCCCAAATTCCTCTACCCTCCGTTGGCGACAACATCAATGTTGTTGCTGTTAAGGCTGAGGATATAAATATTTTTAGTTTTTATATTGCACACCCACAGGTGGAAGATCTTGTTCAAATAAAAAACCTGCTAAGTTCTGTTCAGGGTCCTTTGCTTGTTATGGGGGATTTTAATGGCCATCATTATAGATGGGGATCAGCAGTCTGTGACAACTTTGGTATAGGATTGGTGGATATGTTGGATGAGCTAAACTTGTGTCTAATTAATGATGGCAGTGCCACACGCAGGTCTGCTCCAGGGCAGAATGCCAGCTGCGTCGACTTGACGTTCTGCTCATCTAGCATAGCCAGCCTTTTTAATTGGAATCGCTTGGATATGACCTATGGGAGTGATCACTATCCCATCATGGTTGAAATCCCTTCCAAAACCATCCCTGACAAAACCTCCCCTCCCTTATTAAAAACCAGTTGAACTCAGTAGATTGGGACCTGTACTCAAAAATTTTAGACTTGAGAGTTTCAACCCTCCCACCTATCAATTCTGAATCAGCAGAAAACTGCTTCTCCTTATTCTCCGCCACAATATCTTCCACAGCGGATGATTGTTTCACTTCCAAAAAAATCGCCATCTGGCAAAATTCCTTCCCCGCCATGGTGGGATAGAGAGTGCACTACCATGATTAAGGCCAGAAATGAGGCAGAAAAACGATTTAATTCCGACATGAGCCTGGAAAATATCATTTCCTTCCAACATGTATTGGCTAAGTCCAAGAAATTATTTAAAAACAAAAAGAGACAAGGTTGGCGGATCTATTGCGATTCGCTGAGTCCATCCACTCCGGCTTCAGTGGTATGGCGTAAATTAAAATCATTCGGGGGCAGTTTGGGGCCTCCCTCCGGGAACATGCTGTCTGCGGAACTGGGTAACCAGTTTTTTTCTAAGCTCGCTCCAGTGTATGTTCCTAGAAAAGATGAGTGTGGTGTTTCGGGGTTCCAAACGATATCGGATGATCCTCTGAACAGACCATTTTCTCTACATGAACTGAAATCAGTTCTTGGTCATGTAAGGGATTCTGCTCCTGGAGTTGATGGATTCCCTTACTCCTTCATTTCCAAAGCCGGGGATAAGACCCATCAATATTATTTGGACCTAGTCAATTATTGTTTTAGTTCTGGTTATGTTCCTCCCGAATGGAAGGTTCAAGTCGTTATCCCTATATTAAAACCCGGAAAAGATCCTAGTGATCATACTTCGTACAGACCAATTGCTTTATCGTCCGTACTTATTAAAACTTTTGAACATCTAATTAAAAACCGACTGGAATGGTTTGTAGAGAATAAGAAACTGCTTCCAACGTCTCAATTCGGCTTTAGGAAAGGCTTGGGTACAGCTGATAGTGTGGGTACCCTCACATCAGACATCCGACTGGCCCTTAGTAGAAATGAGTCGGTGGTAGCTGTTTTCTTAGATATTTCTGCTGCCTATGTGTTGGACTATTGTAGTTATCTAATTGAGCCATGTAACAAAGAAGCCCTACGTAGACTGGACTCAGTCCAGGCCAAATGCTTGAGAATTGTAATTGGCGCCATGAAATCCAGCCCCATAAATGCTCTCCAGGTTGAATGTGCAGAACCTCCCTTGAGCCTTCGTAGACAATACTTGGCGGATCGTTTTTTGTCCAAAGTCTTTTCCCTTTCATCCCATCCTTTACTCCCAATTTTAGATCAAATCTATCTTTCCCTTAACTTATCTTCTTACTGGAATAATTAATCCATTCCCTTGATGAACAGGTACAGGGAGCTTAAAAACCTCTCTTCACCTGTTTGTCAACATCCCACTCTTCCTGTGTTTTCTTCGGCTTATGAGGTGGCCCAGGCCAAAGATCGTAATGGGACTTGGTATTTCCAAAAATTCCCAGGGCGTAAAAGGCGACTTTGATCGGGTCATATCAAGATACTGGGAAGGTTGGAATCTGTTTTATACAGATGCATCTAAACTATCCACAACAGGTTTTACTGGAATCTCAACATATTTACAAAATTCGAAAATTGCCCTTTTATTCCAATGCCCACCACAGACTTCTGTTTTCACAGGAGAATGTATCGGCATTCTAGAAGCTATTAATTTTATTTACACTCACAATATTAAACATTCAGTCATTTTTTCAGATTCTCTTAGCAGTATTCAGGCCATTAGTCAAAATCAATTTAAGTCTAAAATCCACAGCAAAATTGTCATTGACATCCTCAATTAACTTTACATTTGTACGAACAATGGTTTAAACATTGAAATTGTTTGGGTGCCCGGTCACTCGGGTATTGGTGGCAACGAGTGCGCCGACTCCTTGGCTAAATATGCTACATCAAACCCGGTTGATCGGAAACACTACATGGTGCATAGTTACGACCTTAGGGCTGATACTAAACAGAAGCTGTTCAAATTGTGGTCAGCAGAGTGGCGGGTAAGTTCGAAACTCAAGGGGGCTTACTATGCTAGTCTCCAGCCTGACATCCGGCGGAAACCTTGGTTTTACAAATGTACAAATTTATCTAAAAGAACAGTTTCATCCATAGTAAACTGAGACTCGGCCATTGTTGCACTCCTGTGTTCCTTCACAAGATTCACATTCGAGACAATTCGTTGTGCGAGTGTGGTCTTGATGATGGCACCCTTGAACATATATTTTTTTCATGTCCGTTGAATTCCCAATCCCTAGACCTGTATCATAAGCTTTCCAAAATTAAAACTCCTCTCCCTACTAATGTCAATTCTCTCCTGACTAACTTTTCTCCCAAACTTATCCAACTCCTATCAGATTTTTTAAATGAAAATGATATTAAATTGTAACCCGTTCCTTCATGTAAATATGTAGATAGACCATAATATAATTGGATAGTTGTTTGTAGATAGTGGTTTAATGATACTAACAAAAATAATTATTGTGTTGTCTTTCAGCTACTAACCCATCCTAACGCACACAACTACCGCTGAGTTGGAAATTCGACGGCTCAACGGGCCCAACATATTGCTCGGCTGTCATTACTCGACACTGGCATCCATAGTCGCCGACTGTTGCCAAAAGAGCAAAAAAAAAAAAAAAAAAAGTTTTCTTTAAAATTTTATTGGGTAACTTAAACAATTAATAATCCGTGTTTCTACCGCGAACACTAACAACACAAGAACATCGGTTTGGCATACTCAAAATGAGTTCATCCAAATCACGCTGTGGAATGGCCGCCCATGTTCGTTGCAACAACAAAAAAAGGTCTTATTGCGACTGGATACCCTCCATATTCGGCAGAGCTCTTCTCTGTAGCATATCCCATGCATGCTCAATCGGGTTCAAGTCTGGCGACAGCAGGCCAGGGCAGGACATTGATGTTAGCTGCGGCGAGAGTCTGTCTTACAACTCTTGCGGTGTGCGGTCGTGCATTATCATGCATTAACTGAAATAAGGGACCGATTTGCACTTGTAGAGGAACGATGACGTCTGATACAATCGTCTCAGCATGAGCGTTGAGGTTGCCTCTGATCCAAATCAACTCAGTTCTTCCGCCGATCCAAATACCCGCCCATACCATGATGGTTCCACCACTATAAGGATGGACTTCCTGGCAGGATTTTAATCGCTGTTGGCGTCCAGGGGTTCTCCAGTGTCGTATACGTCTTGTATCCGGTCTCATACCAAAACGAGACTCATCAGAAAAGCACACGAAACGCCATTGTTCTTCTGCCCAATTTCTGTGTTCAAGAGCCCATTGATATCGAATCCGACGATTGTGCATTGCTATAGGTGGTACCCGTAGCGGTCTTCGGGAATGAAGGTTCACTTCATGCAAGCGGTTTCTGACTGTTTGGTCGCTAATTAAGTTCCCTGAAGAGTGATGAAGCCTCACGGCTAACATCATGGCGGTTATTGTTGGAGCTCTTCGAGTTAAGATTTGAATGTATCGGTCTTGTCTCCGTGTGGTGCAGCGATACCGTCCTCCATGGCGCTCAGCCACGGTACCAGTGCTTCGGTAACGTGTCCAAAGTCGACTGATAACACTCTGACTTGTATTCAGAGCTAAAGCCACAGTACGTTGCCGGGAACCAGCTTCTATCATTCCCACGGCTCTGAGCATTTCTTCCCTGCTTAAATGACGTCGCCGCTCCATAATAACGTTGGTTTTAATCAGTAGTAGGGAAACAGTAGCACTAATAATGTCTTCAATGCGTTGTATGTTTTTATAGGGAAAATATTGACAGCTGATTTTCATCTTTTACTCGAATTTGATTTACAGTTCCTGATTCAAATTATGAAATGCACCAAAAAGGATCCATATAAATTTATAAAATCATATTACAAAGCCACATCTCAATCTCAAGAAATCCGCATAAAAATGCTTGATCCCTAGACACTTTTGATGTGTGTATTTACAATTTATTCGTGTAGCACTGAAATTTCTTATTTTTCATTGCAACTATCATTTCATCCCATCATCTTCCACAGAGATTATTTATTTATGGCCTATGCATACAAAGGAAATATAAAACACATTTTTTATGCTATAATTTATTTCGTCGTCTTTGTTATAATAAAAATGTAACTATTACAGGATATTTCTCTTTAACCTTTATCATATCTGTATTACAGAAACTTAGACATATTTTTATAGAAATCAAAATATGCAACATTAACAATTTGTGTGATGAAGATAAACTTTTTGCAGAGCTACATAAATAAGCAATATATTATATTTGGTAATAGTTGATGTTCCATTGTTTCAATTCACACCAACACAAATTCCTCAGATTCAATGTCTGTATCACTGTCTTGGATATTTGGAGTCACCCAGCTTTGCTCATTTTCATAGATAGAGTATCTCACATTGGGAAAGTTCATAACATTGCTACAAGAGCCACTGTTTACAGAGAAAATAGGATACTCTAAATTAGTATTAACTCCCTGAGGAACTAGGAATGACTGTATTATATTTACAAAAGTCTCCAAATCATGTTGCGTTGCCAGGTAGAAGCCTATACAGCATGAGGGATCCATTTTACTAAGAGGCATTTTTCTTGGAGATCGACAATGAAATGACTGTAAGGAGAAGTTGGGCTGCCATACATCAACCATTTCCTGACAGTAGTGAGGGTCTAAGTGAATTAGTCTATCATCTTGATAGCCCACAAAGTAGAGTGAATGCTTTGGTCTTCCCCCAATAATTCCTATGCAAAAGTCCAATGTAAGCAGTGATGTCAGACAAGGACCATAAATAGGATTAAATTTATCAGAACCCAACTTTACAGGCACTAAAAGAATGAGTGATTTCCAAGCTCCATTTGGTAAACGACAAAGTGAAAATACATCTTGAATATAAATAGTTGAATCTTGAGCAACATAAACTTCTAAATTATCAAACTCATAATTTTCTTTTGAAGCAGCTGCCATGACTGCTTTTAAGCAGTGAGCAACAGATGCAGGACCATACCAGTCACCTGGTTTCTTTCCCAGAGCTTCTCCTAGAGTCACCATCTGGTGGATAGACAGGGGACTGTTTACTGATGATTTGTCACCAAACCATTTGATTATCATGCGGTGCAAGCAATCTTCTTGGAACTCCCTGGCATTTTGTATAGCTTTCTCAGGAGACCACCTCCAAGACCGCCCAAGAAAGTGAGTCACTAGAGCTTGAGCTAGCAACATTTGACCACTTCGGAGCATGCAACCCCAACCACAATCTGTAGTAAATGATGAACCTGACATGGTAGGAAATTCTCTTCTGTAGGTCATCCAAATTTTGCTAATGAAGTCAGATTTAAAACCTTCAATTCCTTCACCATAGATCTGCTCAATTGGCTGCTGTGCAGTTGCTTCTGTACCTATTTCTGTAGAAGATTCCAATGATCCAGTCGGACTTAGTTTACGATGGTAACATCGTCCTAGTAGCCACACAGGTGATTCCTTTGAAAAGCTGGTTTTCAATTTCACTGTCCATCCAAATTTCACGTTATTCCACATGGATAGCAGGCGGGACTCGACTTTACCCTTAAGGTCGAGCAGTTCTTCCGAACCATCACGAGCATTTGAACCTGTAGCTTTATTTCTATCAACATTTATCCCCGATGCATTTTGCGTGATTCCGTTCTCTGATGGTTTCAGCTCAGAGTTATGTGCAACAATGCTACTGGAGCCGTTCATTATATTACATATGCACCATATCTACTGTTACTTGCTGGTTGATAATATAAATCCAATATTTGTTGACTAGTCAGCAGTACGTTTTACCAATATCAGCATAAGGTTCAGTCTCCATATTAGTTAGATTTCCGCAACGTTATGATAACTCAACTTGCACTAAATTGTTATAGGTACAAACTATACTTAAAATTAATACTATTTCTCTTAAAATGTGAACAAAAACATAACGAGATAAGCACGACCCGCACGATTTATATTGGATTTACACAATGACAACGATGACAAATTGACAACTTGACATTTCTGATTTCTGTGATTAGCACTTTGAGCACAGAAAACATAATTGGGATTGCTTGTTCCAAACAGGAGGTTACGATTGGGACCGAGGCAGGCACTGTTTAAAGTTTCGTCTTCCCGTACAAACTTATTAAGGTTCGCACCTATGGTACGCGCATTATGAATACTGAATACGGTCTCTCGGCAGTTAGACTTATTTTCTTGCTCTTTGGCGGAATTCCAGAGGGTGATACTTAGTGAGTTGACCACTACGTAAGTGTACTTACCCAGACCTGTTACTTGGGCCTGGGCAGACAACTAAATTATGACTACTTTTGTTAGCTTGGGTATAACCTGTAATAGCAATTGTATGTGTTAATGAAATAAATAAATAAATAAATAATCATAATCAATATAAATAAAATATTATTTCATGCACATTTTATCGGTCCTTGCTCACATCTTTGTTAACTACTGGATGAAGTACGATCAAAGTACGATTGTCAGTGTTGTTCATTGCAGGCTGTTTTCAGTTTTTTGGATATCTGATCATATGATATTTTTTTTACTTTCGTTAAGTTTATCGGCCTCTGAGTGTTCTGAAATAAGGCCCAGAAGCCAAGCCATAAAATCATTGAGAAAAATAAAAGGAAAACTGTCAGTGTCAGCTAAAGTGTCAACTGTCAGCCCTGAGCCTTGTGTCAGCTTCATGGATTTATATATAGGTTATGTTTTGGTCCCCATGTGAAATTGGTGTAAATAAAAACCCAATTAAAATATAATTCAGTTTGTTCGTATTTGAAGAATCAATATGAAGAAAAGCAAGAAGTTTTTTGGGAAAAAGAGGGGTAACTTTAAGCCTACAACTAAGAAAAAGAAAAAAGCTGCGGAAGAACGAATCGTAAACAAGAAAGCAATTTTTAATAGGTACAAAAATGCACAAAAAGTCGAGGAAGAATTAGAAAAGAAAAGGAAAATGGAGGAGAAACTAAAGCAGCGAGTTACTTATTCTGAAAGTGAGGAGGAGGAGGAAGATGCATACGATCAATTGCTGTCTAGTTTTAATAACAAAAAGAGAAGACCGATGGCAGAAAGTGATGAAGAAAGCAGTAGTAGTGATGACATGGATGAGGAGGCGCTGGACACAAATATAGGAGAGCATTCTCATAGTAATGTTGATGACCAAGACATCTCAAGTGGGGTTGATAGTGAGGAAGATTTTGAGGTAAACAGAACATGTTTATATTTCATTACTTTGTATTGTAGACACAAAACGTAAGAAAATATGAATAGAATTAGTTAATTTCATTATAGAACATAGTTTTCCGGACAGCTGCTTAAATATTTATTTACTTAATAAACATTAAATAGGTAGCTGGAATGTAACAATCCAACAAAGCAGTATATTTAGGCGTTGCTTAACGTTAGTGAAAATCAGTATTGATCTCTCAAGTTCCCTGATCTGTGAAAGGACATCATTTTTTTACCCGACTGCACCAGGAGGGTTATGTTTTTCGAGTGTATGTATGTAAGTATGTATGTATGTTTCTGTGTGTTGCTCTGCAGCCTAAACGGCTTGATGGATTTTAACTTGAGAGGTGTCGTTAGATTCATCTTAAACGTGAGAGTGTCACTGGGTACATAAAACTGGCCAAGTGCGAGTCGAACTCGTGTGCAAAGGGTTCCAAACTAAAAATAAATTTAATCTCTCACATTCTATCAAGTGGGGTATCAAATTAAAGGATTTTAAAAATGGTTTACCAAATGATGATGATGATGATGATGGGACTCCCTTTTCCGCACTTAGACTCCCATTCGGTCCGTTGTGCGTGGGGATTCTGGCTAACAGAGCCAGCCTAGCTCCGCCCAAAAGCACAGAAGACTCCTGGGAGCTTCACAGGCTTCGCGGAGCGACCTCACTGTTCCGAGGATTTCTTCACATTGAGAGGCCACGGCCACGCATTCCAGGATAACGTGGGCGGCTGATTCCTCGGCGTCAAGGCATCCCCTGCAAAGGGGACTGTCTGTGGCACCTATGTTAAAAAGATGTTTATTGAGTGTGTTATGGCCCGTAATTGTTCCTATAATTATTCTAAGGTTATTCCTGCTCATGCTGAGGAGTTTTTTGGTTAATCGCGGGTGTACCATCGGCAGAGCCAATTTCGACTGTCTACAGTCTGTTGCCCGTGACCATCTGTTGTTATGGAGTTCCGTCGATCTTTGGCGAATCCACGCACGAAATTGTGAGAAAGGCAGTGGGAGAAGAGGGTATGGGCCTAGCACCCTCATATCAGAGCCTCTCTTCGCAAGTTCATCTGCTGCATCATTACCCAAAGATCCGCTGTGTCCTTTGATCCACTGGAGAGTAATCCGATTGAACATCGACAAACTCTCCAGAGCTTGGTGGCACTCGAGAATTAATTTATTGTTAGTTTGTTTGTTTTCTAAAGCTTTGAGCACAGATAGACTGTCAGATACGAATTTAATGCCGTAGTCCCGGATGCCTAAGCGCTTTACTGCTTTTGCGACTTGTGTTAAAGCAACACATTCGCATTGAAAGATCGAACTGTGTGTGCCTAGCGGTATGTGTATGTTAATATTGAGATCAAGGGAGTGTATGCCAGCACCTGACCCGTTTTGTGTTTTTGAGCTGTCTGTGTAGATTCACACTTCATTGGCTCCTGACTGGTCCCTTTCCTCCTGAACTGTTTGTATGATATAGTTTTTGTTGAACATCGGTTGGTTGGGTATTCTATCACACGGGGCAGCGATGAGAGGCTGGTACTCAATCGCCCGGTCCAGGATTTTAGCGTGTGGACTGGTAAGGTTTTTGCCCCATATGCCCAGATGCATTAGCCTGATGGCAGCCAACGCCGCCTCCTGCTGTATGTACAGGTCAAGGGGAGTTAATTGAAGGGCTATCTCCATGGCTGCTGTTGGGGTGGTTCTCATGCAGCCAGTGGTAGCCGAACAGGCCAGTCGCTGGAAGCGTTGTAGTTTGGTAATGGTGGTCGAGAGTTCAGTTCTCGTCCACCAGACCAGAGCACCATAAGCCAACATTGGCCTGATCAGCGTTTTGTAGATCCACAGAGTAATCCTTGGAGAGAGCCCCCAAGTTTTTCCTAACATTTTTTTACATTGGTATAGTGTAATTGTGCTTTTATTGAGTTTGTAGTCAAGATGCTTGTTCCAGAGCAGTTTGCTATCCAGGATCACCCCCAAGTACTTGACTTCGTCCTTGAGCGTTAGTTCTGTGTTTAAGAGTTTTGGAAGCCTATGAGGTCCAAGAGTTCTCTTGTTAGTGAACATTATTAGTTCCGTTTTTAAGGGGTTAACCGATAGTTCGTGCTTCGTGCACCAACACTCGATTATTTTGAAAGCCTTTCTCATGAGATCGCATAAGACGCCCTCAAATTTCCCCGAGATTAGAATTGCTATATCGTCCGCGTATCCCACCGAGTACAGACCGCTGGCGTTGAGCTCTGCAATGAGCTCATTTACCACTAAGTTCCACAGCAGTGGTGACAGCACCCCACCCTGTGGGCAGCCCCTACTCACGATACCTCGTGTGGTGGTGTTCACGGTAAATTGAATAGCACGGTATTTTAACATGTTGTTTATCCATTCTACGAGTGTTCGCGCAACACCGTGTTTGGCAAGTGCCTGTTTGATACTGGCGATCGTGTGTTCCTAGCTCTGTTGAACAGTCTTCTCGGCTTGTGTCGGTGTCTTTCCAGTTCAGGACTCCACCAGGAATGTCGAGCTCCCTGCCTAGGTACCGTGAGGGGACAAGACTGTTCATAGCTAGATAGAAGGATGGATGTGATTTTGTTTACATGTTCGTCTAAATTGGTTACTGGTATTTTAGCCGGAAGGGCGGGTAATCTGCCTAGTTCAGCCTCAACGAGTTTAGTAAACCTGGCTTGGTCTGTGTTACGAGGAACCCTTCTTGGTTGTGGTTTGGTTAGGTTGAAGTTAATGGTATAGCGAATCCATCTATGGTCAGAGCATGATAACTCAGTGGACACATGCCAATCGTGTATGGAGTTTGAAATGCCTATGGTTGCTACAGTTAAGTCTATAATTGTTTGCGATCTTGCGTTTATGAAGGTAGGTTCGGAGCCCTTATTGAGTAAAACAAGATTGTTACTAAGAATGAAATCAAGCATTTCCTCACCTCGGGTGTTGGTTTTGACATTACCCCAGAGCGTGTGATGCGCGTTGGAGTCTGTCGCGATGATTAGTTCCAGTTTCTCCTTTCCACAGTCTCAACCTGTGAGACGAGCTCTGGCAGAGGCACGTCCTCATCGCCTGGCAGGTATGCCGAGGCTAGTACAATGTCCGGGAGTTTCTGTTCCGTTCTAAAAAGTCTGACTGCTGTCAGGTCCCTTGAACAGAATTCATTAATTAACAGGTTAGGTACATGTTTTGGAATAAATATGCAGGTGCGCGGGTTATTAGCGGAGGTGTCTAGCAGTAACTTACCCCCAATGCTGCTCAAACCGCATATTCTGCCACCCCTGATCCACGGCTCTTGGATGAGGGCGATGGTCTTTCCTTGTTGGTTCTCCAACACTCTGCGCAAGGTAGCCGACGCAGATTGGCTGTGCTGGAGATTGGTTTGTAGGATCTTAGTCCCGCAAAGGAGAGGAGCAGAGGCTGCTGTCCTCGCCCTCACTTCTCTCCTCTGACGGAAAGCACTCCTCGTCCGAAGTCAAACCGGACGAGGGTGGATCCCTCGTTGAACCCGCTGCTGAGAGAACCTCCAGCGCTGCCATGGAGGTCGCCAACTCCATCGCCTCCCCAACAGTCTCCGTCGCAATAGGCGACAGGGAACGCTCCGGAAGCGGCAGAGCAGGCCCCTTCTCAGGCGCACTCGAGGCTGTTTCTGATGTTGGTCCTGATGTTGGATCGGCGTCCTTCTCCCTGGTACCACCCTCCTCCAGGAAGCGGATGTAAATGCTACCCATGAGGTAGTATACGCGCCGTTGCTGGTCCTTTATAGTTTTAACCATGGCCTCCGGCACACGGAAGTATAGACAGGTACCCGGGGGCTCCTGCCTAGCTCTTTCGTGTGTCAGGGTCCAGGTGTTCATTTTTAGGTTCGGGTTCTGCCTCGCCAGCATCCTTAGTAGCTCTGTTGTGTCCTCGCTATTCTCGGGGACGAACAACATGCACATTACCTTCTTAGGTATGTCGGCTTGAGGCCGAACGGTTAGCTTGGTTCCCGGTAACGGGGATGATATGTTGTTTACGACCTCTTTGAGCCAGGCCATTGTGAATTCATCCTCACACCATGTCTTAAGGACGCCTTCAGCAAAATGGGCCCGGCCTCTAAAATGAATCGCGGTGCTTTGGGTTGTTTCAGTTGGTTCAGGAGCTTTTAGCAGAGCCCGGAGCTGGTTTTCTATTACCAGCCGGATCCCCTCCGCTTGCTCCTGCGTCATTTCCGAGAAGGGCTCGGTCATGACGGCAACGCATAGCTCGTTGCTCCTGAAGGACGCAGCCGCTTCAGCGTAGCTCACCAAAGTTCCGTCAGCCATACGGGAGCGAGCAGGCTTGCTCTTCTTGCTAACCCCAGTTGGTGTGACGGTGTCTTCGGGACGCGAACGCTTCTGCGGCCTGTCCGGTTGTTCTTGTCCGGTTGTTTTGGTTTTACGCCCTCTTGGCCTCGCGCTACGCTTGCGCTTAGCGCCGGTGGCAGCCTCGTCTTTTGGCATCTCAGCCGTAGCCGACACTGCCTTGAGGGACGTCTTCTTTCCGGTGGTTGTTTCAGGTTGGTTGTTTGATACCCCTGCCGGCGGGGCTTTGGCCAGAATCGTCAGGTCCCTCTCAGAGACCGCAGCCGTTGACGCAGCCCGTGTTTTGGGCGCATCTACTTTTGCAGTACTCCTCGAGTCGCCATGAGCGAGTGCTGTCCTTGGCCTTTCAGTCAGGGTTGTGTTGGAAGGCGCAGGCGCATCCGTGGACGCAGATGAGGTTGGGATCTCTCGGAACGCAGCCTGTTGTGGCGCATCCCTTACGGTTGCCTTCCTCATCGCATCTTTGGACGCAGCCGAGCGCTTCTGTTTTTTCAGTGCGGGCTTGGGTAGTTGCCGCTTAGGCGCATCCTGGGACGCAGCCCTTGAGTTAGGTGTCGGTGGCGCATCTGAAGACGCAGCCCTTGGTGTGTTGGTTGCAATCGCATCCGACGAGCGGGACGCAGCTTGTGGTTTTGTTATTTTGGATTCGGTCTCTTTATCCATGGTTTATGGTTTACCAAAATACATATAACTTATATGTTTCAATTTAATTTGGACTGATTAATGCTAACAAAAACTAAAAATAGTAAAATAAAATAAATATTTAAAAAAACAAAAAACCTGACTGCGAAAAAAAATTAAAAAGAAAGAAACAAGCCCAGTAGTTTAGAATTCACTCATTCACACTCACAGTCGGGGACCCTTGGGAAGATTTGATTGGTATAATTTGAATGGGCCCCGACTGTGAGTGAATTCTAAACTACTGGGCTTGTTTCTTTCTTTTTAATTTTTTTAAGCAGTCGGGTTTTTTGTTTTTTTAAATATTTTTTGGGCCTTTTCTGAAAGTCGGCCAACGAAAAAAATTGGTACCTATGGGTAGTACTAGTCATTTGGAGGAATAGTTATTATGGCACAAAAGTTGTAGGATTGCTCTCGGCCAAGTTATACAAGTTCGAAGATTCGTAATTTTCATACATTTTTTAATTTCTGAAACTGCCGAGAATCACCAAATAATGATAAGTATTGCTAGAACTAGCGACCTCAAGCAATGGGGAAGGCAAGTGTCAAAGTGACAAGTGACAGTTTGGTCCCAAAAGAACTGTCAAATAAAAGGAATTTTCTAAAAAAAAAACGATTTATTGATGTAAAATGACTAGATGTTGTGTAATAAGCTGTAAAAATGATGGAACATACAAATTTCCGACAATTCACACTATCAAGAAATAATGGGTAGCTGCTGTGACTGCCTTGAGAACAAAAATTGAATTATTATTATTATTATTATTTATTTATTTCGGACAGAATCCATATAAGTGTTAGTAAAACAATTTGCTTAATAAACTATGTTAGTAAATAAATGTATGTACAACATAAAACTATTAAAATATTTTATTTAATTTCTTCCCGTCACTATTCCCACCCAGTGGGCCTGCATGGGACAGTCATGGCGGGAAGCAATCATTTTCAAAATGCTGTTGGTGCTACCGCGCAGTCTTTGGAATAATGACGCCACTTTCTTACGCCTAATAGCGTGGAAGCCATCAACGCGTGCATTGGTAAACATTTGTGACGCACTACAATGACGCGGTAACCCCAACAGCATTCTGAAAGCATTATTATACTGAATACGCAGGACGTTGAAGGCTCGTTGCGTATACCGAACCCATAGGCTGCTCGAGTAGAAAGATTGGCAATATGCCTTAAAAAGAGTTACCTTTACTTCCTTACTACATCGAGCGAACCTACGGGCCAGCATATTGCTCCTTACCGCCAACGCCCTGCGTTCCCTTTCTATATCCAGGTCATCTTTTAAGTCCTCAGTGACCAGATGACCCAGATATTTAAAACTTTGTACAATTTTCAAAACCTTTCCATCAACCATGATCGGAGGCACAACACTAGGTCTCTGATTTTGTGCCTTGAAAATCAACACCTCACTTTTTTGTGTGTTGTACCTAAGACCATGCTCGGATGCATAACGTTCGCAAATCTTAAGCAGCGTCCTCAGCGCATTGACCGAGGGGGCCAGCAGAACCATGTCATCCGCATAGCTTATGTTGTTGACACATGTTCCGTCAATGTAGCATCCGACATGCGTCCTGCTGAGCTCCTCGATCAACTGGTTCACATATAAGCTGAAGAGGCCGGTAGACGTGAGACCACCCTGCCTTACACCGCATTCCAATTTATATTCATCAGATAGAGTATCGCCCCACCTCACATGATTGGTCTGGTTTTTATACCAGAATTTAAGAATTCTGGTATATTCCGACGGCATGTCTGTTTCCTCTAGCTTCCGCCACAGTATGTCATAGGCAACTGTGTCGAAAGCCTTTGACAAATCGAGGAAACAGGCATATATCGGCGTCTTTCTCTCCGTATAATACCTGACGGTATGCTTAAGAGATAAAATAGCACTCTCAGTGGATAGTCCCGCCCTGAAACCGAATTGTGCGTCATGCAGATGTAAGCACCCACTGAGACTCCGCTCAAGCAAACCGTCAAGTATCTTAGCAGTTGTTGTAGCTAGTGAGATGGGACGATAATTTGCCCTATCAGATACATCCCCTGTCCTGTTCTTAAGAATGGGCACAACCAAGGTTTTCATCAGCGACTGTGGCAAGTATGTGTGACCGATACAAAGCGTAAAAAACATAGCCAGAACACGCGGCAGATGTACACCTGCATTTCTGAAATGCTCGATACTGAGACCGTCATACCCTGGAGACTTACCCCTCTTCATCCTCTGAATTGCCACTGCAACTTCCTCAGCCGAAAAGCGGGTTTTTCCCCCGGGCACCACGGCCTCAACACCACATGTAGTGCCTGTACCGGTCACCGCCGGCCCCAGTGGAGATTGTACCATAAAGTGATGTCTGAAACCATTGGAAATACCTTTGGGATCACTGATGCCACCCACGCTCACAGGCATACCCGGCATAGGGCTCATCTTGCTGGTACTCTTCCAAAAGGCAGAAAAATTCCCCGTTGAAAGATTTGAGGCCAGCATATCCATTTTTATTTGTTCTTGCCTATTCTGGCACCACTTCAGTTTGGACTTAAAAACCCTCCGACTATCACACATTTTTTCATAAACAGTACCAGCTGATGGTCTACCTGCTGATACCCATAGCTGAAAACCCTGCCTAGCCTGCCTGTGAGCGTCTGAGACGTGCCTGTTCCACCCGGTGATGTACCCACCCTTTCTGAAACACTTGCGAACGTGGGATTTAACAGACGCCTGCGTTAAAATATTTATAATTCTAGTGTACATTTTATCCAACAAAGCCGTATGGTCCGGGTCAGAACAGAAAGTATCAGCGCATGAACAGAATTCCATTGGAAAATCGAGCAATTTGAGCTCTTCATGGCACAGGTTTTTATACTGCTCAATCTGCTTAACCTCTCTTCTACCCCAGATCACACCGTCACATAATAATTTATTATCAATAGTACACTTAACAGCAATCTTATCCATATCACATAAAACATAAAGTGGTGAGTGGTCGGACCAATACACGTCATGCTTTACCCACACGTCACGGACAGTCCCTTGAGCGGCTTTAGTGACAATGCAGTGGTCCAACCACCTCCTACATCCATGAGCCTCACTAGTAAAAGTGTATGTATTAGACTGAATACCTAGTCTCTCCATATCTACACAACACCAGTCCTGTTCCACACAGAAACTCAACAGTTCATCACAAAACAGTTCATTTGGGTGAGCATTGAAATCCCCTAGAATATAAACCGCTTCACTATCAGTGTTAACTTCTATCTCAGATTTTATTACACTCAAGCAGTCGGTAAACGTAGGTAAATTTTCAATACCATTCACCGGCATATAAGCACTAAAAATTATGACTGACCCAGTCCGTGTCATAACTTTGATCGCACAAATCCGCGCACTATTGCAGTCTAATACCGAAACTGACTCAAAAGCACTTTTCCGCCACAGGATTGCCACCCCTCCATACGGCCTGCCACTTAGGAGACCTAGTGACGTATCCACCGCCGACGTGCCGGTACACCCGAAGTTTTCGTCGATTGTGTTAAGCAATGGTAAATCATGCGGCAATAACCACGTTTCTTGTAGCGCTACTACATCAGCGTCCTTACATAGTGCCCGTATCCCCTCCATTGATCTCTTCATTGCTTTACAATTAAAGCTGACTAATGTACTACGCATTCGTGTATTCTCCATTTAGTTATTTAATGTACCCGCTGACTGTTCTCGTCTAGTAACACAGTATTATCTCTAATATTGACAAAACGTCTAAACGTAATTCCGGAAGGCCACAGATTGTTGTCTAGAAATATGTCAATACTGTTTTTCGTTACGTAAATCTTGTACGAATTATAATCTCTTGGTTTCTTCATCTTAATTTTCAATAACGATACCTTCTCCTTTGTCTTTTCATAAATGATGCGGCGGCCAAAAAAATGATGCGGCGGCCTAAGCCTTGGGGTGAAAATCGAAATTTTCTTAGTGGACTGTATCAGGGGCGGTTCTGTAACACAAGTAGGGGTTTGGTGGTGTAGGAAAATGATGAGATACCTGCTTGAGCTATGGCGGAGACTCGATGAGAAGGGTTTCCTTAGCCGCGTGGCGGCGGCCCGTCCAAGATGTCACGTACTGATGAGAATCTGCACTTTCCACAACACACAGACACACACTTGCACAATTCAATAACAATCCTCGTTCTTTACGGTGAAATTTGAGTCTCTTTCGACTTTAGGTTAATTTTTTGAACTATTTATTATTATAACTAAGGAAAAGTTATTTATTAAACAAATATCCAGCCTTGCGAAGCCGAGACAGGCCGTTAGTTGTGTTTATTAATGAAATTCTATGATTATACCATAACTAAACAATCGAATACACTTTTCAAAATAATATCTACTTTTCTATTGGAGGTTAAGTACCAGTATTGCATCGCTCCATAAATCATGAAATGGTTCGTCTGGCGGAAGAATTATCACCTGGAACGAGTTTTGTGATTGTTGTGGTGTTAAGAAATTAAATACACTCGGCGTCACAAAAATCGCACCACTTTAAGAATTCCCTTCAAAGTCATTTTAAACCTATTAATCAATGGTAGACATATGACTATAAGGTATCATTGGAAAGGCAATTTATTTAAATTTCAGTATAAATCAATGGATTTGGTTTTTTGTTTACCAGGGAATAAAAAAAAGCAAGCTAATGCAAATGATTAAAAAGTTAAATTTTATTTTATCAGCAAAAATTACAACAAAGTCCTTAAAAACAACTTAAAACCTAGTGTTACCCCCCCTAGCCCTGATGACTGCTTCCATGCGTTCTCTCATGGACCTAATTAATGTGACAACAGTCTCTTGAGGAATGTTGTCCCATTCTGCAACGACGGCATCTTGGAGGTCTTGGAGAGTGGTAGGGGCAGGATCACGTGCCCGTACTCGCCGTTTCAGTTCATCCCAAAGGTGCTCAATAGGGTTTAGGTCTGGACTTCGCGCCGGCCAGCGCATAACAGGGATTCCAACTTCTTGCAGGTAGTCTCTTACAATTAAAGCGGTGTGACAGCGGGCGTTATCGTGCATTAACGTGAACCCACTGCCAACAAAACCCGCATAAGGGACAACCTGCTCCTCTAAGATCTCTGTTATGTACCGAGCAGCAGTCAGCGACCCTTGCCCGCGAGCACTTCCAGTCCGAGAAACACACACAAGGTTCGTTTTACCGTCGATTGACATGCCGCCCCAGAACATGCACGAGCCACCCCCGTATTCCACTGTCTCTTGAATACAGGCTTGTGCGAATCGTTCACCTTGCCTCCTATACACTCTTCGACGCCTGTCGTTGCAGAAAAGACACACCCTCGTCTCATCCGAGAAGAGCACAGCCCTCCATTGGTCTATTGTCCAATCCACATGGTCACGGGCAAATTGCAACCGGTCTCTCCTATGCTGTGCAGTCAATTTTGGCCCTGTAGCAGCCCTATGAGCTGCAATTTTCTTCTCCCGCATTCTTCTTCTAATCGTGGAGACGCTTACAGAAGTTCTGCGAGCTGATAGCAGTTGTTGTTGCAGCTCAACAGCATTGGAGAACCGATTACGTAAAGACGTCGAAACAATGAAGCGATCGTCTCTTTCCGATGTGCACCGTTGTCTTCCAGATCCACGTCTTCGGATATAGCCACCAGTCTCTTGGAAGCGTTGGAACACTCGTCGAACGGCAAAACGACTCAAGTTCAGTTGCCGAGCAACATCACATTGCCGCATCCCTGATTGCAGTAGTGCAATGACTTGAGCGGCTTCATCTGCAGTGGTATCCATCTTCTGGGGTATTTTTCTTGCTGTAGCTGTTCACGTGTGTTCACTTCAAAGGTTGAATAGCGAATGACCCACATTGACGACGATGGTAGTCGCTACACCCCCGCAGAGGGGTGTGGCAAGCGGTCCCGGGGCTTTGCCCCCTTCCCGCGGACGCTTGCCGCGGCCCATAGCGATGGGCCGGTCATTAGGGTGGTAAATGACCATGGCCTGTTCTTTGTTGTAAGGCATTTGTAGTTCCGGTGAGAAGTTGCTATTTGTTTTGTGTAGGCGCGCCGCGGTACTAACGACAAGGAACTTTTCCCGCTTCTTCACGACCCCTAGGCGGTCCGCCCCCACCGAGTGAGACCCCCAGTTACCTGGGGGAGGCTCAGCAGAGAGCGACCTGCGACATGGGGGCCGGCTGGGGCGCTCCTACACGAGTGTGTGGCCCCCGCCCGACCCGTGTTCCAGAGCTAGCCAGTAGCGACCCGGGCAAGGGGCTGAGGTGGGTGTGTGGACGGTATTGTACTGTGTAACACCGCCCAGTGGTTGCTTGAATCACAGCCCACGCTGTGCATTCAGGCGTAAGTGTGTAGCGCCTGAGGAGAAAGTGATTGTGTGACACTGCACGACGAACCTATATTAACTTAGAATCCGTCGCACAGCAGGCGTGCATGTAAAGTAAAGTCTATTGTTTGGGTAAGTTACGTGTTGGTCAGCGACTTACCCAGGAGTCAATCCGGGAGGGGCGGGGGCGCAGTCCGCCAGGAGGTCACGGGGAAGGCGCCTTGCGTCTGGGGGGCGCGCGTGCAGGGGTGCCAAGTGCTTGACGTGGGGCCAAGCAGAGGCGTCGGCACGCGCGAACATCCCCGTCGCCAGGCGCCTTATGAAGTCGTCCAGGCTCTCAATCCCGAGGTCGCGCTGTATAACGTCGTTCCTCACGACGAAGGGTGCACCAAGGATGGTCCGCAGCACAAGATGTTGCTGTGCGCGGAGCCGCCTACGGTTCCCCTCGCACGTGAGGGCGAACCAGGCGGGTGCGGCGTACGTCAAAATTGAGCGTATATATAGTTTATACACGCTCAACTTGACCCGCACCGGGAGTCGGGACGAGAGCACTGGACGTAGCTGGGCGCGGGCGGCTCTGACCCGCACGATGACCTGGCGGACGTGCGCGCCCATGCTGAGGCGACGGTCGATGGTGACCCCCAGGTACTTGACCCGGGGCGACCACGCGACGTCAGCCCCATGCAGCTTCAGGGGTGGTGGTAGGGGCGAGTTCCCGGTGACGATGGCCTGCGTCTTACCCACGTTAACCGACAGCCGCCACTTCGACAGCCAGTCGGGAAGGAGGTCGAGCGCGCGCTGCATTTTGACGGCCGCGTACCTGGCGTTCATAGAGGTAGTTATGTACGCGGCGTCGTCCGCATACAGCGCGAGCATGGCGTCGGCGGTGGTGGGGATGTCGTCGGTGTAACGTGAGTAGCAGGACGGAGAGATGCAGCTCCCCTGCGGCACCCCTGCAGTCACCGGGCGGGCGCTGGATAGCGCGCCCTCTACCACCACGCGTATAGTCCTGTTTGACAGAAAGGATTGGACCACCTTGACCACGCGACGGGGCGCGTCAGAGGTGGCTAGTTTATAAATTAGCCCTTCGTGCCACACGCGGTCGAAGGCCTTCTCCATGTCGAGGAATACTGCGACCGCGTACTCCTTTCTGATGGTGGTGGTTGTCAAGTGGTGCAGTACCCTCGACAACTGAAGCGTCGTGCTATGTTCCGACCTGAAACCAAACTGTTCGGGGCGTGGAGTTATGTGCGGCTGGAGATGTCGCAGCAGGAGGCACTCGAACACCTTGGAGATGGTGGGCAGCAGAGTGATGGGCCGGTAGCTCTCTGGCTTCAGAATGTTTTTTTTTCAAAGGTTGAATAGCGAATGACCCACATTTAACCCGGGTCGCCCGTTTTATACCCTTGTAGGGAGGTGCAATTAGTGGCCCTTGCAAAGCGTATTTTGACAACATTTTTTTTAACGTTACGTGCTAATGAAACCTGTTGTGTTTAGGGATTCTAACTGTTGTTAATTTAAAGGTCGTTAAGCATACTTTCAATTGATACCAATATTAATTGGGTTTAATGTATTCGTTACTGGCGGGACATGTTTTAAACTTATTTTCGAAGAGGTGCGATTTTTGTGACGCCGAGTGTATATTGTGATATTTCTCGAATCTAAATAGAAAAAAGGGGTAAAATTACTGACTTAAAACATTATGATATTTTATCAAAATAGAAAGTCAGAAGCATCATTATATTCTTGTTATAGGAGAGGACAGGTAAAACATATTACCTAAACTCAAAAATTGAAACCTCAACTACAAGTAATTGTGGATTTATTACGGTAAAATCAAATGTATTACCACTCAATTAAATCACTGTTTTTCCTCTTGTAGATGCACCGCGGCGTCTTAATTGTTCTTTTAGTATAATTATGCACTTGCATTGACGAATAATTTTCCATATTTGTTTTGTATTTATACTCAATTTTTATAACAATGAATCTTGTTTGTTTTTTGTACAAGGTATACAGTAATCTGACGTAGGGACCAACTATCGCAGCGCCATCTACGATTAGCTTTGAGTTGCCATCCCCATTTAACATAACGCCTGTAATCCCTGAGGGGTTGGGCAGAGGAGTACCGAATAAAAATGAATAATAATCTGTTCATTTTTTGTGAAAAGTAATAAAAACATTTTAAAATATACAAATCAGCTGGTGGGACCAGCATCGGGAACAGAATCGAAGCTGCCTGTGGTAGGCCTCTTGGGAGAGCAACCTCCTAACAAATACGAGTCGTGACCAAAAGTACTGCTTTCTGAATCAACCACGTTTTTCGGGTAATAAAATCATCAACCGTGCTACTGTACCTATCCTGCTGAGATAGTCCCGCAAGCCGGTAGGTGTTTGGCTCCTTAAGGGCCACTGAAAGCTTATTTAGACGCGCGTGGAACACGACATGCTGTCGTCCTGGGCCTGATCCTTGATAAGACAACTAGCTCCGCATTACTCGCCGTACGCGACTGGATTGAGATTTCGAGGGCGTCCTCTTTCGCGTGTTCTGCCTCTTCCTTTAGTGTCATTACTGCTGCAGATGAAGTGGCAGCCTCCTTTCCGGATTGCCAACGTGTGATCTGGAAGCAGATCCTCCAGCATCATGTGTATGAGTGGATCACCCGAATAGCCATGATCCCCTGGTGCGATTAGCTAGTGTGTTCGCTTCCTTATGGAAACGACAGACACAGGGTTCCCTTAGAGGGGCTTTAACCGCACCACTTCCACGTAGAGCCTTCAGAAAGCAGCGTTTGCTTCGCAAGGTTGGGTAAGCTTGAAGGCAGCCCCGGCTCGATCCTGTTTTTGATCCAATCGTCGGAAATGCTCTTTGAAGTTCCACGGGATGTCAAGGCCGAGTATCAGTCGAGTCTCGTTGACTGGACGGTGAGGGTTCACAATTAGCGGTGAGAGAAACCCGTCTCACCGCTAATTGTGAACCCGACAGTATCGCGTTCCAAAAGCTATGAGGCTCTTTGAGAAAACAACAAATGTATGAATGAAATGTGGGTACCGGCTCGTCGACTATCTTAGTATCTGGAACGCAAAGGGCAACCGAATGAAGAGGGTGGACTTTTAGTCAGCAGGAGTCTGACAGTCTCTACAGCTCAGCCCAGAGCGAGATAACTGATTTGATGACTTTATTTCCCTCAAAAAAGGGTTGATGCTTTTTGAGCAGCAGTGCTGATCACGTCTCGTATTGGTAGGAGATTCCTCTCCCAAGACCCCTAACCACAGGCAACCTCAGTTCTGTTCCCGATGCTGGTCCCACCAGCAGATTTGTATATTTTAAAATGTTTTTATTACCCTTCACAAAAAAAAAAACAGATTATTATTCATTTTTATTCGGTACTCCTCTGCCCAACCCCTCAGGGATTACAGGCGTTATGTTAAATTACTTGAGGTCGCTATAGTTCTAGCAATACTTATCATTATTTGGTGATTCTCAGCACTTTCAGAAATTAAAAAATGTATGAGAATTACGAATCTTCGAACTTGTATAACTTGGCCGAAAGCAATCCTACAACTTTTGTGCCATGTCATGTCATGTAACTATTGCTCCAAATTACTAGTACTACCTACAGGTACCAATTTTTTTCGTGAACTTTCAGAAAAGGCCCAAAAATGTATGGAGCCTGAATGTTCTCCTTTCTGTGAAAACTTAACTTACCTCTGCGTCAATGGATTGGTAGGCTTAAGCCTATCAATCCATTGACGCAGAGGTGAGTTAAGTTTTCACAAATGAATTAAAAATTGTAATATGGAAATTATGGAAATTAGTGCCTATAGTATGGTATGATTGCATTAGATGCTGTAAACATAATTCATTATGAAAAGATGGACAGAACAAAAGGTGTTAGATGACCGCGCACTAAAATTAAATAAGTTTAAAAAAACCTGCAAATTGAAACCTTCATGTAACATATTATTTACAGGTCCCCATAGATCATGAAATGGAAACTGAAGAAGATGAAATGTCAGATGATCCATTCACAAAACATTTGCAGCATGACCTTGGAGATGAATTGCTAGTCTCTCTCACAAACAAACCCCCTGCTGTGGAGACCACAAACAAAACTTGGCCAGTATTACGAAACTTATCTGTTATCATACCAAAGCCCATAGAGACTCTTTCTAAAAAAGTTAAACCAAAAGTTTCAATATTAGAAGAAACTACTTATGCGGCAATGGGAACAGTGCCTACTTTGATCAATAAAATTGATTTCCAGCAGTTACATATAAAATCTCAAATACATGGCAATATAGTGTCAGCTAATAAAACTAATTTAATAAAAAGAGATTTAGAACTGACAGAAGTTTTCACACCACTGCAAAGGGAACTGTTTTCAATATTTAATAACTATCAAGATCTGTATTATCCTGAAAGATCATTCAGCAATGCAGATGAAATTCGATATACATACTGTCTTCATGTAGTAAATCACATGTTAAAAACTAGAACTAAGATCCTGCACCACAATGCTAAACTGTCCAAAAAGAATGACGTGTCTGATGAATATCGAGATCAGGGATTGGTGAGACCTAAGGTATGTAAACATTAGCCATTACAATTTGATTAGTTGTTATCATCATCATCATCTGCCCAACCAAGTCGGATTCGGCGGTTAACCTCTTTCTCGAAGCTGGACCTACCTAATTGGACTACTTGTCCTAAGTAGATAATGGTCCACAACTTCGAGTACCGAGTTTCCAACAGAGACGGGTGGGCACAACATTGGCATTTGACATAATTTTCGTCTTGTCCATGTTCATTTTCAAGCCCACCCGTTGTGAAACTCGGTCGAGGCCATCGAGCATCTTGCTGAGTTCCTCCATCGACTTTGCCATGACTACGATGTCGTCGGCAAATCGAAGGTGAGTGATGTATTCGCCGTTGATGTTGATGCCAAGTCCTTGCCATTCCAGGAGCTTGAAGGCGAGCTCCATTGTGGCAGTAAACAGTTTCGGGGAGATAACACCCCCCTGTCTTAAGCCTCTTCTCAATGGAATCGCCTTTGTGCTCTGCTCCTGTACTCGGACCGACATGGTGGCGTTATTATACAAACACTTCAACACCTCGATGTACCGATAGTCAATACGGCATCGCTGGAGTGACTCAAGTACCGCCCATGTTTCCACCAAATCGAAGGCTTTCTCATAGTCCACAAACGCTAAGCATAATTGCAAGTTATACTCTTCGGTCTTCTGTATAACTTGCCGCAGCGTATGGATGTGGTCTATGGTACTATAGCCTCTTCGGAAACCGGCTTGTTCGGGAGGCTGGAAGTCATCAAGTCTGTGTTTCGTTTCATTTTTGTCATCTGGCTTTGCCCAATAGACTTGTCCTTTGCGAACACTTTGGAGCCTTGGTTTCGCTGTATGGTCTCTTTAACACGATTCGTATTAAAGAAACGCAGATCGTGTCGCAAGGACTTAGATATACGTCTATTGAGCTGCCTATATGACTTCGCGTCATCGCACAGTATTTCGTCTAGTACAAGCTAGCGGGACAAAATTCATGACGTCATTTCCAGGAATTCGTGATAACAACTTGTAAACAAACCTTCGCAGGTAAGAAATAAAAAAAAATCATTTGGTTCTTACTTCAACAAGTAATTTTGTGGAGGGGTTAATGTTCATTATAAGGAAGCGCAATTTTCATTTGTAAATAAGTTGCATTTTTAGCACACTTGTGACACCATCTGTAATAATTGATATGAAAGTGAAACGATTTTCTTGTGATGGATTGTACTATTGAGGGTATGTACTTACTATTTTGACTTAATTAAAAAAATACATGTACTTTTTTGCCCAAATTAGAGTTTATAAGTATGTTGAAATAATCCCACATATTTTTTCTTAACTTCAAACTTTAAAAGGTTGCAACTTTTTGTATCCCAATGTATCCGGCTAGATTTTTCTGTATGTTCTAATTGAAATATTCAGGCGTAGGTTACTTTAGTTTTTGGCTCCCGAAACTACCCGCAGATAAAGTAATTTACTTTCTTTCAGAACGAGCCATAGCTATGATAAATGTATGTATGTACATCGATTACTCCGAGGTTTCTAGTCCGATTATTGTGATTCTTTTTTTGTTCGATGCAGTATACTTGCCATTTAGTTTTATAAAAATTTCATAAAATTTGGTTCAGTACTTTTTATCTTGTGAGCATTTTTATTAACTACGTCTACTTGGATGACATGATGATCTTTACTTTTTGCGTGTTTGTTACGCGATTACTCCGTCAATTGTAGACCGATTTTCAAAATTCTTTTTTTGTTGTATTAGGGATCGTTCACATTCGTGATATTAGTAAACAAAAGTAGGAAATTTTGATGACCATCTTGAATGCACACCTTTGGACTTAGAGAACACAGAACGACGTAAGACACCTTATTTATACGTAAACAATTAAAATACGTAAAAAATAATTTTGTCTCGCTAGCTTGTACTAGACGAAACACTGTGCATCGGAAGACTGCAACTGTAGCAAACGTCGTTCAGCCATGAGGTTTAAGGTTTGGTCGGTCAATTTCTGAGGTCTATCTTTACGGCAGGGTCTAAAAAACTTAGACCCTACCGTGCGGACAGTTTCCACTAGCCCGTCGTTGATCTCGTCCACTGAAACTAAGTTCTCAAGGCAAGCAAAGCGATTAGAGAGCTTGAGTTGAAAGCTTTCGGGGTTCTAAATATGGGACCGACTAGGTCGGAGCGTAGACTTCATCAGGCTAGACCATTCAAGTTTAACATTGATAATCAGCGAGCCTCTTACGATTCCGTGATCGCTACCGGTTTTTACCCTGTTGATTAGTTGTTAGGCCTAAAAAAAAATAATCAAAAAAATGTCTATTTCGTACAAAGTGCAGTATTATGGCTAAACTGCAATGACCATTGATATTTTAACAGTAAAAAGCATTTCATCATTTGTGGGTTTAGAACTAGTTCAGGATCATTGTACTAATTTTCTATACACATTGTTGTCATTTTTATTAATTTCATAATTTTTGCAGGTTCTTATTATGGTACCATTTAAAGATAGTGCATATAGAATTGTCAAAACTTTGATTGAAATACTGGTTCCCAAAGAAGCAGGAGAAGTGGTGAACAAAAAGAGGTTTGAAGAAGATTTCACAGGAGGTGAACTGATAATGCCCAGAAAGAATCCTAAGCCTGAAGACTATGAGCTCACATTTAGTGGGAACACTGAAGACACATTCAGACTTGGCATGACTGTTACTAAAAAGACTCTCAAGGTAAAACTCAAACTCAAATTCCATATTGCATTCATTAACTTGATCTCACCTAACTACAAGCCTATAAATGCATTGTATAGAAAATTATCTTGCTTATGTATAGGGTTGCCATCTCTAAAATTTTAAAACCAGGACAAGACGCGTTAAAACCCCGAGTTTTGGAGTCGAAGTGCGCACTATGGCAACTGCGTCGGGAGGGGTGGGGGGACGGTGAAGTGTGCGTGTGTCGCGGGCGGCCCAAGACCTTAAAATTTTAAACCCGGACTACAAATAAAGCCCCCCCCTGGATGCTCCCCGGTTGCCCTCAAAACTAGAACAAATCTGGGGAAACCCGGATGGATGGCAACCCTACTTATGAATGACAATTTGAAATTATTCCAGCTCTATACAGACTTCTACTCTTCAGACATCATAGTAACGTCACCACTAGGCCTGCGCATGATAGTGGGCGCGGAGGGCGAGGAAGACCGCGACTACGACTTCCTCGCGTCCATAGAAGTGCTGGTAATGGATCAGACCGATGTGTTCCTCATGCAGAACTGGGATCATTTGCTGCATGTCCTCGATCATTTCCATTTGCAGCCGAAGAAAACTCATGGCACTGACTTCTCAAGAGTCAGGTCTTGGGCTGTTAATGGATGGTCTAAGTATTACAGGTTAGTATAATAAATTGTAATAAAAACGAATGTAGCTAGTAATTTGAAAGTTAAATCACACTCAATAAGAACAGCATTTTCTATAAAATCAACAATTCTTCAATCAATTTTTCATTATCATCTTTCTTGAATTGTTGCTTGAAGTAAGCATAACATATTTTGATTGACTCCTTTTTCCACATTATTCCATTATAAAAACCTTGATATAATTATTTTTATTTAAGTTTTTGTTTTTCCGATTTCCAGACAAACACTAATATTCTCATCTGTAGCATTGCCAGAAATTAAGTCTGTGATAAATAGGAAATGTCACAACTATGCAGGTAAAATCCTAATTGAGAATCCTGCTGAAGTGGGTAGTATACAACAAGTGTTGGTACAAGTTCCTCAGATTTTCCACAGGTAACCTATCATATACACATATTATGCATGTATTTATTAATGTGGTAAACTTATGTGCTAGAATGACATGACCTCGGCTTACATTCATTGCCATATTTTAGGTTTGCAGCAGCTAACCCTTTAGAGGCAGTGGATGCCAGGTTCCAGTACTTCATCAAGGAGATACTGCCGAAGCAACGCGACACGCTCATGAGCCACACACTCATCTACGTGCCGAGCTACTTTGATTATGTGCAGATAAGAAACTACTTCAAAAAAGAAGACATTGGATTTGTTCAGATTTGTGAATATTCAAAGGTGAATAAAGAATGAGTCAACACAGATGATCATTATCATGATTAAAATAGCAAAATAAATCTCAATTAAGTTATGTTTCTATTTCACTCGGTATTTTATTATTATTAATTAATTTCAGGATGCAAAAATCGCGCGAGCCAGAGACATGTTCTTCCACACTGAAGCCCACTTTTTGCTGTATTCGGAGCGAGTTCATTTCTTCAGAAGATTCAGGATAAAGGGAATACGGCATATCATATTTTATCAGCCCCCTACATTTCCGCACTTCTTTTCGGAAATGTGTAATTTAATGCAGGTGAGATTATACATGTAATTCTTGATACCTACCTGACATTATTTCCTCTCGCTTTCCTGCAAACTGTGGAAGTAATTTCGTGAAATGGGACGGAAGTATAACAAACCCAGGGTTTTTGATTGCGGGAGACACGCTATTTGCTTTGACCAATGAGCACGTGCGGCGATAGAGATGCCCATCACATGGTAGCAACACTTGCAGAGGTTAGTCTGTTGATGGGTGACCAAAGTGAAACAGAAAAACCCTTGCCTAATTTACATTGATTGATGTCGTTCGAGGGTAAACCCTCTAAACAACCAAGCCTCTTGCTAAAGCAAGGACTAGCTGTGCCCGCCGGTTTCACCCGAGTGATGTAACACGTCCCTATAGAGGCCCCGACAGTTTCCTTGAGGTGCGCGTGGAACACTACACGCAGTCGACTCGGGCCTGGTACTTCGTCACAACGGCGAATTACCCATTACTTGCTCACTGTCCACTCGCCCCTGCGGTATCACTCGAAAGATTCGAGTTAGTTTTGGACGGGCCCATATTTTTGTTGACGGACATTGAGTGTAGACCCCGGGACGAATGCGAAAGGTCGCCACTGTCTATCGCCTCCGTGAAAACACTGGCGACATTCATCACAATCTGTCTGGCTATTTATGCATGAAACCATAACAAACAAACACTAATCGACTGATGGTGCGTCCACAGGAGGTGAATCAGAACAAGTTCGGTGGCAGCGAGTGCAACATGACAGTGACAGTGCTGTTCTGTCAGTACGACCTGGGGCGCGTGGCGGCGCTGCTGGGCGGCGCACGCGTCGCGCGGCTGCTGCGCTCCGACAACCACGTGCACATGTACGTCACGGGGGAGAAGTGAAGCCTGTTGTCAATGTTTATCTTTCATAAATTGTAAATATTTGAACAATACTGTATTTCATTTATATATCATGACCTTAACGTGCAGAGGTGTACCTACACCCAGATACAGGGCGAAATTTCTAGTGTGGGGCAAACATTTCTTTTTAAAGAAAAGAAAGAGACAATTAGCAGTTATTTTTAAATCTCATGTAATGAGCCCGACGCTATTGCCATTAACCGAGCACGGATATTGTGTGTATAACCTAACCTCTGTGGTTGTTGGAAAAACCTAGTAACACGTTACCTGACCTGGGAATCGAACCTAGTATACTACAGGTGCTCAGTAGTGCACACAAAGCCATGTCTCAGAATACTCGTTTCAAAACAGCTATTTGTATTTAGTGAATTTTCAACTCTATGGTTTCAACGTAAAGTCGAAAATCTATTGGGTACCGAATGTGTCTTCTGCGTGGGGCTGTATTCTAGAGTCCTCTCTAAAGTCTAGGCGGTAGGTAAGTCACGCGTTTGCGACCAAGGAGGCAGTAAGCTAATAGTGTCATCACTCCGTTATTGTTATGGTTATTCACTAGTTTGCTGAATTTCCAGCGTTTGACCTTTACACTGATGGATTATGATGACCTACCTTTGTTCTGTTACCTTTTCTAACTCCGGCACGCACACACAACTTACTAGGTACCTCTTTTGTCAGGTTTTTGACCCTGCAGCAATCTTGGTAGGGTCAAAGCTTTAGCGTACGTAACGGGCATTAGAGTTCAAAATACAAGCTTGTAAAAAGAGCTATTTTGAGTGACTCGATATTTTTGCTCATCATATTTTTAGCTTAGATTCTGAGTGATCTATTCCAGTTTCGTTATACCTACCCTATCTACAGTGAATAAGAGATCTATTTCGACATCCTACATCTACGCGTTGTATGAAACTGCAACGAATCAGTTAACACAGTTAATCGCTTGGTTTTATTGACATACTGTGTAAGGTACGATTCACACCAACCGACCGAGGCCGGCGGCATTTTACAATGCGGTAAAGAACATGGAAATCTATCAACATTAAATACAGTTCATATTTGCTTGCAAAGTTATCGTATCGTACGTAGCGACGTGTCCCGTAAGTTGCATGCAAATATGAACTGTATTTACTGTTGATAGATTTCAATGTTCTTTACCGCATTGTAAAATGCCGCCGGGCCCGGCCGGTTGGTGTGAATCGTACCTTAGTGTTACAACTTGTGTCTATTATAAAGTTACCTTTGAGTTGTGTATTTCATAGATACAGTGCATTTTATATAATTTAATAGGAACTGTGGAAAGAAAACACGTTATTATACAAAACATTTTAATATTCGACAACAGCATGCTGTATAACGACATTGTCTCAACGTAAACACTAAACACATAAAACGTACATTTTAATCAAAACTCAAGTTTGATACTTTTTTGTTGATACCTACCTAGTTATAATTACGAAAATAATATTAGGCATTTCTCTATTACACAGCTAAGCTACACAATAAATAAGTACATAATACAAATCTCGGTAAGCCACTGACCACTAACAATAATATCTTTTGATATAAACCTAACTAAATTACTTTAACTGTAATGGCTAGCATATTTTACAGTTTGTGAAGAATGATAGGCACAGACACCGTCGCAAAATTTTGCACATCACCCTTTAGAAAGAGATAATCTTCTATTTCGGATTTAGATCGTTACCTTTGTCACACACTAACATGTTTGGTTGGTAAGTGCTTCGTGCGACAGAGATAACGATCTACGAAGCTGAAACTATCCGGTTATCTCTTTCCAATGGACGATGAAAAATGCAATAAATAATTTAGTGCTGGTACCTGTTAGTACCCATTTAATCAGAGATAAAGTAGATAGATGGGATGAACGCCCAATGTAGGTTTGGGTAGATGTTTTCGCAAAAGTCAGTGTTATAGTTTTGGGTAAGAACTTGTAGTGGCTATTCATAGTTACCCTTCTGAGTCCGACAAAGCTTAACATTAATACGTATGTGAAGCGATTGCATCAGTCCAACAAAGTGGAATTTGTGCAACTGATAATACTGAACTCAGTTCTATGTTAGTGTTACACATGTATAACATACAATAATTAACTCTACCTAACAAGATTCTGAAACATAACTCCGACAAACGTTTCTCCGCTTAACGATTCGCCGACACAACGATTCATTCCTGGACGGTTCGACGACAGAACCTTTCCTCGACGAACGTTTCGCCGACAGAACGATTAAGTCTTGAGTATTGTGTTTCGTGAAGTATTGTATAAATGAAGCTATTTAAACGAAGCCCCGCTGCGCGGGGCTTCTATTTCTGTGTTCATGGTTTAAAGGAACCTAACTAACCGAACCTCGGGGTGCCCCTGATGTCGGATTTAGTTACTAGTAGTATAATGTCTTTGTCGACGAATCGTTCTGCGGTGAAAGTTTTTGTCGTCGAACCGTCCAGGAATGAATCCTTGTGTCGGCGAATCGTTAAGCGGAGAAACGTATGTCGGAGTTATGTTTCAGAGTGACCTAACAAGACCCATTGAGAACGACATCTTTGGGTAAGCTAATTATTTGAAGCGATTAATTTTGTACTCGTAGGTACGGTCAGCGACAAAAGAACGATTTACAGATTTTTATAAGAATTGAGATTGGTCTGTGGTTGGGTGACCGTCTAACAAAGCGAGCGAGTTTCCTCGGTGCCACGGAAAACAAGCAAAGTCGTTGGTCCTGGCTGTTATTAATTTGTAGTCAGTCATTTGTTTGTGGCTGTTATTAGACAGTCGTTAGCGTTACTGGTAGTCAGAAGCTCAAAAGTCTGACAAACAATCTTACCAAGTGGTATCGCGTATTTACTGGGTTGTGACGGGCGGATATTAGGCAGTCCCTCCATGTAAAATCTCTTATTCAGCTGGATCCGGTTAGACTGGAAGCTCACCCTAACATAGTTGGGAAAAGGTCAGGCGGATGATGATGTAGAATAATCGTAATTCATGTTTATGATTCTAAAGGGGGTTTTGAGTAGTGATTTTTTCTGACCGCCCTACGGCATAGACCATTTTGAAGATAGGACCATTTTTAGCCATTACAATAATATATTTTGTTCTGTAAATTTTATCTAAAATTACTCACACACCAATCATAGAGACACACTTCAGCCTTCCGATGTCACTGCCGTCAAAATAATATTTGTAACTAAATAAAACTAGTTAACGCCCGGTTCCTAAAGTACAATAACGAGATATTTTGAGGAGATTCAATGGAATGATTTTATGGGTAATACGGAACCTAGTTTCTTTGATGAATGAAGCGTATCGCTAAGGTATGAAAACTATGCTTCAATAAGAGATTTGATGTTAAAAATCAGGTCAACGGTCCGTAATATTTTAGGAATCGGGCTGTATTTACTTACCTAAACTGCTACCGGCCGGTTATAATGTTAAAACTATTGGTGTTATTTCGTATAGGGTCATATTATGGCCATATTCTAAATCTATCTATATGACTTATAAAATAGCTTTTCACCAGCGCTACACAGGTCACAGCACTCAAAGTGACGCGTTACGTTATCTGACTAGCATATACCATGGGGTTTGCTCAGTATAAACTTAAGACTGCAATATTACAATCGGGTCGAGGAAGCAGTACAATCTTCACATTTTCTTAATCAAGTTGTGTAGTTTACGAGTGAGCGAGCGTCATGTAACGTTGTCTGTCTCGTTGAACTGTGAAGAGCCGTTGAGTCTCAACGAGATGTCGGCTTCAAACAGGACGGTCGCGTTGTTGGATGCGTCTAGGCTAGGCTCGGTGACGTCTTCAGTGAATGCGCCGGTGGTGTTGTCCGACGTGGAGTGAGTGACGTCGCCGTTCACTGTGGTATTGCCTCCTCCTAGAGATATAATTTTTGCGTTAGTACAAATGAAAGGTCATCGAATGTAGCGAATTAGAAACTGGGTCAATATCTATCTATCATTTAAATGCTCATAAAGACATTTTGCACGTTTTTGCGACAGCAAAGACAACGGTTATGTTTCCACGCATTCTTAATGTCTTGAAGAACAAGATGATCATAATATTTGTAGGGTTCCAAAAGGTAAAATAGGAATCATCAAGTTGAGAAGAAACTCGATGAGCAACGAAATAAAAAAAATGCCTTTTCACTTGCTTGATTAGCGAAACTAGCACTGTTTCGCTAATCAAGCTGTTTGCAATTTGTTAGACTCTGATAATGAAAAAAATAAGTTAATTTAGCCTACTTTATTCATCAGTTCTAAATCAACGATCTTAGATATCTGAGTATAGTATGTTTCTAAAAACAATCATTACAAATCATATCTTTATTTCTAAAAACAACCTAACTTACTTATTTTAATTACAAACAGCAGTGAAAAGTCATGAAAATGAAAATTATAGTATAGTATAGTATTGAATCAATCTGGCGGTTGAGAGTATGTCATGCTCACTCAAATGTCTCGCTGATGGTGGCGCGTGTGTCGGATCATTTAGTTCCCTTCAAAATGGTTGACCTGAATGGTGCTGATATATGCGTCATGTTCGTGAACGGGCGCTGTCAGTTGGGACTGGTCAGCCCTTAGCTGCCAAGGTCTATTTTAATTATTGATAACTTTATATTAATTATTGAATTGTCTTTTTTCTTTTTTTTTCTATGGACACTAATAACTTGCCACATCTTTCTCACATAATGTACCATCTGATGATGAGTGATGTAACAAAAGATCTGTAATAATTTTGGCGATTGAAAAAGAGTGTCCATGGAGTTTCTTGCTCATTCTTCTCCATAGAGCTCCTTGGAATGAGCACCTACGGTACTTTCACAGTTTTTATGTCTTGTGACTGGGACTGTAGCACCATAACTTTTTAATGTTTAATTCCATTTTTATTTGTCTATGACAATTCATAAGTGCCTGTAACTGGCCTACTTGAAATAAATGCTTTGATTTTGATTTTGATTGATGAAAAAATATGTAAGTATTTAGGTACCTACATATTTATCTAAATATTTAGAAAATGCTCAGTGTTTGCATTTTGTATGATACCTACCTAAAATAGATCAAATTGTTTACGTCAGAACTCTGATTCGAAGAAAATTGCAGATGTAACGTTGTGGGTTGTGTGACTGATCTTATGATCTAGTAAACTTCTGGTTTACAAGATGGATGGGTATATTTTATTAAACATCAGTAGGTACTGATTCTGTTCATTGGGGTATGTGTGGTTTTCTTTTGACTGATCATCTGTTACTTATCATCTCAATATTGTACCTACTTTCTGTGCAAATAAACAATTTTCCTATTTTTATTTTATTCTATTGAATCAAAGTCCCATTTTACTTGGGGTCAGCGCAACACGTTTTTTATGTTCATTCTCCCCTATCAGACGTCACAGTATCATTTACCTAATATCCTTATTGTTTCTAGTTTCTGCTATGATTCTCACCAGAAATCGAGGACCCCAAGGATAGCAGGGTTTGTTTTTTAAACAACATCAATCTAAGGCCAATAACATGTGTTTATAGCAATGTGTCTCTCAACTCTGATAAAGTTTAAATAAAGCTGTGGAGGAACAAATTACTAACAACAAAGGAAAATTGGGAAACCCTCGCTTTTCGTTGCATCAGTGCGGTTATTCGCCACTTACACGATGCATTATATTTACGCAGTGCGCTATTCTGGGCAATTCGGCAGAAACCGTTTGTGATTTATATGTTATAAACATGATCAGTGTATAACCGAGTGTGAGTTATTTGACTACCAACATCTATATTTAGAGAGACTGCTGGAGGCGCTTGCTCGAACACTCGAATATCCACGGTCCAAGCGAACGTAAAGCTACATTAAATCTACCTATTTGGGTACCTACATCATAATTGGGTCTTATTATTATTAAAAGTACCTACAGATTACTAGTACCGCCTCGCATTACTTATCTATCCAAATAGGAATTCAGTTCTTATTTACTAGCCTTAGGTATTCTTTTTTTAAATGTTGTACGTCACTTGGAATTTCTCATGTATCGTGTGTGTTTACAAACAGTTTAATTACCAATATTACATTAGAATTGACAGTCACATACAAATATTTTATCGGGATCGAACGCGCGATATTTAATTTAACCACTTGCACAGCGCCAATCATACCGAGTATTGTTGAACCCTGAGTCATCGTCATTCGTCATGTCACAGATTGTCATGTTTGCTGTTTACAGCCCCAAAATCACACGCATTTGGGTATCCTCCCCTCCTTCCCTCTGTAACATCAGTTCTAGATACATAAATGAAATTTTGATTTTCTCTGAAACTCATTTGCTTTGTGAGATGAATTGTTTATAAACTGTTTGTAAACAGGCCCCTCATGGCCGAGTTCTCGTACGGGTTGGAATTTTTTCCAGAATGTCTTCCAGTTCCAAGGATAAAGTTGAGATATATGAATAATTAGAGCGTATTACTGATAATGTCCAAATTAAAAACATTAGAAACAAAAATAAAAGAGACCAAAAATAATTTTTCAAATCCTTTCTCGGAAGCGGAACGCGGTGAATAGGTACTTTATTGATATAAATCTACCGAAAACTGTATTAAAACACACGTGTTTTTTAGGGTTCTACATCCAAAGAGTAAAACGGGAGCCTATTACCTTAGACTCCGCTGTCCGTCTGTCACCAGGCTATCTCATGAACCTGGATGGAGGAGTGATATGGTTAGAAAGTTGAAATTTTCACAGATGAAAATATGTAGGTACTTACTTAATTCTGTTTCCGCTATTACAGCAAATAGTAAAAAACAGAATAAGATAAATATTTTGGGGAGCTCTCATACAAAAAGCATGTTTTTTTGCTCTTATAATACTTAGATTTAATGGTATGATACCTTTAATGCGCGGGTCAGACTCGCACTTGGCAGTTTTTTTTATTAATATTGTATATAAAAAAATACTAAGTATAGCTTTGACGTCAAACTACAGGAAACAGAATCAACCCTGTTTGGTTTAAACAGATAGTGTAAATGTTTATTCAAATCTGTAGGTATATGTATGTGTGTAGCTATTTTATGATATGGTAGGTAGGTATATTCTGAAAATGCATGAAAAGGAACACATTTTCAGTATATTAGTTTCTATTTTGTAGTGCACCTTCCAGCTATAGAGCGGGAATGCAATGTAAAAAGAAAAGGCACTCGTGCGTTCAAAACACAACATAGTAATAATTCTAAAAGCGGTGCAACAATAGCAAGTTTTCAAGAAATTGTGATGACAAAGTGGATATGTCAACGGAAATGTATATAATCCGTCATTGTATACAATTCCTAGGAAATGTATATAATTCCTTAAATCATCCGGAAATGTGTGAAACCAAACCGAACCTCGGGGGGGAGGGGGGTGCCCTTGACGTTTATTTTCAGAGGCACCAACAACTCTTGGGCACCCCGAGGTTCGGTTTGATTAGGTTCCTTTAAACATTGCACGCTGAAATATGAGCCCCGCGTGGCGGAGCTCCGTCTACCTGAACACGAAAAAAACTTTTATAGATTTCCTAGGAATTTTATACAAATCCTAGATATCATACATTTCCGGTAACAGATACATAGTACCTAATGCAAGAGTTTGCCGTTTTTCTCTAAGCGGTTGGAGTCAAGTATAATACACATATAACAATTACGAGTACATACATAGTATTTTATGCTATGGGCGTTTATAAATGAGCGTTCACCGGCACCGGCGACCGTGCCGTGCCGTCTAATGGAAAAACGCCCAATGGTATAAACAAACGGTTACAGGTACCGGCGATAAAGGTTGATTCTTTGAAATGGGGCAAGCAGCTAGTTTCGGCTTTGTAGAGCGCTATATCTGTACGTAGCACGGTGCTTATCACAACAAACGATGAACTAGTAACCACCGGAATCAAGCCGGATCCAAGGATCGCTTGGATCCGGCACTAACATTTTGAGAAGGAGCAGGCGGGACGCGTGCCCTGGGCGCAAGCTTCCAGGGGCGTCAAAGTATACACATGATTCATTGCTTGCTTGCAAACAAAAATGTGAAATGTGAAAGGCGCAAAAATTTGAGCTCGCATCGCTCCCTACCAGGGTTGTCATGATTAAAACAAGTTGTTATATAACACATGTTTAAAACAGTGTTTAAAACAGTTTGAAATTAAACAGTGTTTTTTATTACATGTTTAAAAACAAAGATTAAAACAAGTTTAAAACATTGTATAAAACAGTACGAAAAAAAAACATGTTTTAAAACTTTTCATGTCGCAATAACTGAATATAAAATGAAAATAAAATAATAAGTAGGTATTTGAGTCTGAATAGTTCAACATAAAACCAATCGAGTCTCTATTGCTGTTATATTTTTGAACTTTCAATGGCATTGTAATTGACTTAATCATTTTTTTTATAAAACGTTCCCACACTAGGAATTTCTACTGTGTCGTGGGTGCGTTTACAAACATATAAACTCAAACATGCCGCCAACATTATTTTTATGTTATGTAGGTATTTCATTCAATGAAACAAATATCTAAGTACCAGGATTTGTATGGGACAAGATAGCACCTATTTTTGAAACATTATCATAATAATTTCAAAACAATTAAAATTGTAACAATTTTAATTAATAAACAACATTAGTCATAAATAAAAAACGTAAACTTCGATCCCTAATGTCGGCTGTCGAAAGAAATTTGGTAATTCCCCTATTTTTTAGACATTTATGTAGATCGGTGTTTCTCAGTCCATTGTTCATAAGGTAAAGCCCCGCACCGTGGCGCGGGGATATACCTTATGAACAATGAACTATTCTACGAAAGAATAGGAGGCGCGCCGCCTGTCCCGCTAGGAAAGTCCCTACGTGTCGCCCAATATAAAATCAACATTAGAACATACCTACCGGGTGAATGTGGCGTTTGATTACGCAACATACAAATAAATGTTATCTACTGGTCGTTTTTTGTAAATATTTAATTTATTAGGGCGAGTTTATAAAGATCTAGCCTAGAAAAGAAACATAGGCGAATTAATTTGAAATAATGCCCTAAACTAAAAAAAAAAACAAAAAAAAACACTTGTTTAAAACATTTTGAACTGTTTGTTTTATATAATTAAAAAAAAACTGTTTTTTTTCCAACCCTGCTCCCTACTGCATTCTTCGTAAGACGCAATGATCAGCCCCTGACAAAAAAAACTCCTAGCTCTTGGGCTAGAGAGGGTTCGTTTATCCTGGTTCCAAAAAAGTCATATATCCCGGATATATAATAAATAATATAAATAAATAATATTCCACAACTATCACACAACGCCATCTAGACCCAAGCTAAGCAGAGCTTGTGTTATGGGTACTAGACAACTGATAAACATACATATTATATATTTCTAAATACATACATATTATAGATAAATTACACCCAGACACAGAACAAATGATCGTGCTCATCAAACAAACATTTGTCCTGGGTGGGAATCGAACCCACGACTTCCGGTATAGCAGTCAGGGTCACTAACCACTAGACCAACAGGCCAGTCAAATATGACTTTGCTAAAACGACAAATACTCGTAGGTACAAATGTTTGACAGAAAGATAACTTTCTACGACTTCGACGTGGAAGCTAGCCAATTATGAATTTCCAAACACCGATACGCATTATTTATTTTATTGCCGGTACCAGTAACAAAAGAATCTACTTTGTAACAAACGCGAGTTGGCTTCAAAGATGCTTTAAAGTCTATTAATGCGCTAATTTACGACGTCATAAAACTGTCGTTAATTCTTGGAGTATTGCCGTAAAATATCGAACGATTAGACAGACAAAAGCATAAAAATTGTGTAGTTTGTTAACTACTTTCTGTCGGATTTAATTATGTCTTTATTATCTAAATCTTCTGTTTTTATGAGGCGTCTTGTCTAAGACTACCTGTTTTCTCATAATTTTATATTTCAAGGGGTTTTATTGCCAATAAGGAACCCTCAGCATCGTTTGAGAGGGCTTGCCCTCTGTCTGCGGTTTAGCTCAGACACTCGTAGCAAGTTAACGACTACAGTTGACCAACTTATAAAATAGACTTGGAGAAGTAAAAAGGAATATATCGCACAAAATCCATTGAAATATTCATAGACCGCGATAAAAGCATTAATAGTCCATAATGCGACGACCAACTACGGAACCCCACACACCTTACATTGTGCGGGGTTCGACAAGCAATTAGCAAGTTTTTATAAATGGTATGTCGGTGCGAACACAATAAGAGTCTTGTCTCAGTTATAATGGGTTTTAGGAACTATTTATTTCGAAATATTGAAAGCTGGGGAGTTGAAGTGCTCCTTCTACACCCACCCCCTTTAGCACCAGTGGCACTGCTCCTACACCCACCCCCTTAAGCACTAGTGGCACTGCTCCTTTACACTAGGAAAGAAGTGCTCCTTCTACACCCACCTCTTATAGCACCAGCGGCACTGCTACTTTACACTAGGAGGCAGTGCTCATTCTACACCCACCTCCCATAGCACCAGTGGCACTGCTCCTTTACACTAGGAGACAAGTGCTCATTCTACACCCACCTCCCATAGCACCAGTGGCACTGCTCCTTTACACAAGGAGACAAGTGCTCATTCTACACACACCTCTTATAGCACCAGTGGCACTGCTCCTTTACACTAGGAGACAAGTGCTCATTCTACACCCACCTCCCATAGCACCAGTGGCACTGCTCCTTTACACAAGGAGACAAGTGCTCATTCTACACACACCTCTTATAGCACCAGTGGCACTGCTCCTTTACACTAGGAGACAAGTGCTCATTCTACACCCACCTCCCATAGCACCAGTGGCACTGCTCCTTTACACTAGGAGACAGATTCAAAAAACATTCGTTTTGAATAAAAAAAACAATAACTCTACCTACAAGTCACTGAATAACGTCGAGAATTTAGGAATCAGGGCTTGACTTGAATGAAATTTATAGGAATTTCTGATGACCTAAGTGCTCAACTGTGATGGTCACACAATCGTGCCCAAACATACCCGTTACTGAGGGTGCCCTGCGGGTATACATTTCATATACTCTCCAGTAATCGCTCCAGTTAGTTTACGTGTTTTCAACCACTTTAATTACCTCTCATGTGCAAGCGAATGTTCTCTTGTTGGCTTGTATTTTATGCCCGAGGAACTGTACCCGTCTCGGGGAAAAAAGGGTCTGGCAAACTTACTAAAGTACGATTATTAATTCCAGTCAGTAACAGTGCAACTGTCACTGATACAAAGAAATTTAGTACATTTCATTCATGTACAAATGTCATTTTACTGACTGGAATTAATAATCGTACTTTAAGACGCTGAAAACCGAAATTGAGCTGCGCTGTTTAGGTATTTTAGCCACGCCCACTATTTCTCCGGTATCTTAGCGCCATTCTTAAAGAGCGGTGATACAGCGAACTACCAACGAAGAAGCAAAGGACGCGGTCAATGAATCAATAGATGGCGCTCTTATATATTTTAACTCTGTATGAAGAGCTAAAAACAAATTAGATCAGGCGATTAAAATGAATGTATTGGTTTATACATTTTAAGATACTGAATTTAAAACAGTATAAATGTAAAGAAAATAAAAACAAACTGCCGACCTTACTGTTGTATTTATGCATGTTTTTACCGTGGTATGTAGGTACCAATTTTGAAACTTACTTTATTATGATAATTTCAAAATGACACCAATTTAAATTCATAAGTAAAAATTATAAAATCTTTCATCAAAAATCAACATTAGAACATACAGGGTGAATGTAAAACGTTGAAGTTTCGCTCGATCGTTTTTTACCGACTTCAAAAAAAGGAGGTTATCAATTTGACCCGTATGTATGAAATATTTCCAGAACGGCCCAGTTTTCGTATATGTTAGTCTATATCAGCGTCTGAACAAATGTACCAAATTTCAAAAGCGTATGTATGTATAATGTATATACACACATCAAAAGTGTCTAGGGATCAACATATATTTTTGCAATAACTTTTCTCCTGATTGATATTAATTAAAATGTTCTTTAAGGATTCATCAAATAAAGTGTTATCGTTTGTCACAGTAACGATAAACCAAGTCACCTTTGCATTCATAAAGAAATTTGCCATTTTCCTAATAAAGGGATTTTTGACATTTGAACCACTAACATTAAAGTTCGAAAAAAAGACTGAAATAACAGTTTTCTTTAAAATTTTATTGGGTAACTTAAACAATTAATAATCCGTGTTTCTACCGCGAACACTAACAACACAAGAACATCGGTTTGGCATACTCAAAATGAGTTCATCTAAATCACGCTGTGGAATGGCCGCCCATGTTCGTTGCAACAACAAAAAAAGGTCTTCTTGCGACTGGATACCCTCCATATTCGGCAGAGCTCTTCTCTGTAGCATATCCCATGCATGCTCAATCGGGTTCAAGTCTGGCGACTGAGCAGGCCAGGGCAGGACATTGATGTTTGCTGCGGCGAGAGTCTGTCTTACAACTCTTGCGGTGTGCGGTCGTGCATTATCATGCATGAACTGAAATAAGGGACCGATTTGCACTTGTACAGGAACGATGACGTCTGATACAATCGTCTCAGCATAAATTTGAGCGTTGAGGTTGCCTCTGATCCAAATCAACTCAGTTCTTCCGCCGATCCAAATACCCGCCCATACCATGATGGTTCCACCACTATAAGGATGGACTTCCTGGCAGGATTTTAATCGCTGTTGGCGTCCAAGGGTTCTCCAGTGTCGTATACGTCTTGTATCCGGTCTCATACCAAAACGAGACTCATCAGAAAAGCACACGAAACGCCATTGTTCTTCTGCCCAATTTCTGTGTTCAAGAGCCCATTGATATCGAATCCTACGATTGTGCATTGCTATAGGTGGTACCCGTAGCGGTCTTCGGGAATGAAGGTTCACTTCATGCAAGCGGTTTCTGACTGTTTGGTCGCTAATTAAGTTCCCTGAAGAGTGATGAAGCCTCACGGCTAACATCATGGCGGTTATTGTTGGAGCTCTTCGAGTTAAGATTTGAATGTATCGGTCTTGTCTCCGTGTGGTGCAGCGATACCGTCCTCCATGGCGCTCAGCCACGGTACCAGTGCTTCGGTAACGTGTCCAAAGTCGACTGATAACACTCTGACTTGTATTCAGAGCTAAAGCCACAGTACGTTGCCGGGAACCAGCTTCTATCATTCCCACGGCTCTGAGCATTTCTTCCCTGCTTAAATGACGTCGCCGCTCCATAATAACGTTGGTTTTAATCAGTAGTAGGGAAACAGTAGCACTAATAATGTCTTCAATGCGTTGTATGTTTTTATAGGGAAAATATTGACAGCTGATTTTCATCTTTTACTCGAATTTGATTTACAGTTCCTGATTCAAATTATGAAATGCACCAAAAAGGATCCATATAAATTTATAAAATCATAAATTTATTACAAAGCCACATCTCAATCTCAAGAAATCCGCATAAAAATGCTTGATCCCTAGACACTTTTGATGTGTGTATTTATGTATGTATGTTTTTATGATTGTGTTCGCATATCTCCGGAACTACAAGTCCGATTTAAGTAATTCTTTTTGTGTTGTACTAGGTATCGTTCAACTTAGGGAATACTGCAAGTTTCATCAAAATCGGTTGAGTAGTTTTTGAGATAGGGAATTTTTTGCTTACTTAGATCGTAGATTTTCAAAGTCGATTGTTTGTTTGTTCACAATTATCTCGTGTTTGGCTGAACCGATTTTCATGCGGTTTTCGGAAAAGTGTTTGATACATTCTAGGGAAGGTTTCAGTATATAACAATAATGGATATCTCGTGACGTTGCCCGCATAGATCCGTTTTTGCTGCTCGCTTGGATATATATTTCTAAAGACGCCGATTAAGGAGTCTGCCCACTACACCGTATCATACCATGACCGAGCTATGAACGTATAAAGAACGGCAATACGATACGGCTTGCTTTGCCCACTGAAACGATAAACGGTATGGTGTCCGTATGCTACCCGTATGTTGCCCACCCGTAATTTGTAATTTGTATGTCTTATAAGCCGTTTCATAATCGCATGTGTATCGGTAACGCCTGGACGTTTCGGAAGTGCTATCAAGTTTTAAAATAATAAAATAGGTATGGCTTTTAAAAGATTAACTGTTAGACAAGACAACTTGCAATGATTGTCATAATATTGTATGAGGAAGAAGAAGAGAAACAAAAAACCACTCGACACTACTGGATTCACGATAATAAAGTATCGTGAATCCAGTAGCGTCGAGTGGTTTTTTGTTTCTCTTCTTCCTCAAAGAACGAAAAACTGAAGGAGAATATATTGGACGTTGTACAGGCAACCGTCGGGCATCGGTTTGGGAACGTCACGTGCCATGCGCGGAGCGTATCGGCACCGGCAAAATATTCTCGCCGACAATTATTAATGCTCCGTGCATGGCACATGACGGTACGGGTCGGTGACGGAATGGTCTAGTGGACGAAGTGTCATGCTTTTCTATATAAAGATATTTTTTTGCCTGACAAGTTCCTATTACGGTCATGGTATGATACGGTGTAGTGGGCAGACTCCTGTATACGAAGTTTTTTGTTGAATATCTGGGGAGGTATTACAACGTCTTAAAACCAGGCTTGTTCCGGCGAGTGAAAGTGACAACTAAACAAGTCGTCTAGCGCCATCTCGTTCACTCACTGGAACAAGCCTGGTTTTAAGACGTAATACCCCCTCAGAACTAACAAAAAAGGGTAAATTAAAAACTTTTTTAAAAAAGTACCGACTTCAAAAACAAATAGGTACAAAAAAGTTTAAAATAACTTTTATTTCGGAAGTCGGTGGCAATAGTCAATGAAAAAAAAAAACAAAGCCACTGACTTCCGAAAGAAAAGTTATTTTAAACTTTTTTGTTTTTGTTTTTGAAGTCGGTACTATTTTAACGTAATTATCAAAACCATAACTCCTCGTCTTTGAAGACAGTTAAAAATACCAAAAGTCACCCGATGATTTATATAGAGTGAGCAAGAAACAATGGACAAAGCTACGAGTATTTCCCTATAAGTCCAGTTCTAAGAGAATCATAGGTCTATGTAAATTGTATAGTTTATCAGTGGACATCTGCCGCGCTAGCGATAAGAGCAATAATTTCACTTATTTGTGACTTTCTTTTTATTATCAAAGTGAAAAAAAAAATACATATAAATGTATATCAGTACCTAAGTAGAAGTACATATAACGCTAAACGCACTGGTGAAAAACAATTTCCGAAGTTTCACCTGTTTCGGAACTGTTCGCCAAACGTCTCTTTTTATTGTGAAGAAAATATTAATAATTATTCTAAAAATATAAAAAAAGAAATATTACGAGTAAATAAAAAAGAACCTAATTAAAATTTCTAAAACTCAACAGAGATTCGAACCCAATACTCGTCCTTCAGAATCTGTACAAATACCACTGGACCAACCTAGCGCTACATTTGAAATTGAATTTACGCTATGGGTGGTACAAAATAGCCTTCATATACGTTGTAGTACCTATTTGGTTATAATTTTATTTACTCGTCTTGTCAAATTTTACAATATAAAATGTTGTTACTTTACTACTTCCTTTGGATGTTTTTGTTTGCTAATATAGTAGCTCTTTTTTGCTGGCCTCCGGCTTTTTTGTTTATTCCCTATTTTGCACAGCAAATGTTTTCACAACTTAGAACTTTATTACTTCTTTACAGAAAATATTAATAATTATTCTAAAAAAATTAAAAAGTAAATAAAAAATAATATTACAAGTAAATAAAATATCTATTAATTTTCTAAAACTCTTCTGAGATTCGAACCCGGTACCCGTTCGTCAAGATCTGTTCATATACCACTAGACCAACCAAGACTTACACTTCCGATTGAATTTACGCTATGGGTGGTACAAAATAGCCTTCATAGTACCTATTTGGTTATAATTTTATTTACTAGTCTTGTCAGTAATACGATATTTATCTTTGGTAATACAATATAAAAATGGTCTTACTTTACTACTTTCCTATGTTTTTGTTTGTTTGTTTACAAGCGCTTTTTTGCTGGCCTCTGGCCTTTTTGTTTATTCTCCATTTTGCACAGCAAAATTGTTTTCACAACTTAGAACATTATTTATGTTTAAACTTATTTCCTATACCAATGTCTTTACGTGCCAATTTTTATACAACTTAGTATAGATACTTTTTGGAACAAAATAAAATATTACGAATGTTTGAATTTATCAAACATCAAATAATGAAGTGAACGGATTGCGGGGCAAAGCGACAAGCGACATACGTCCGTCTAGCAGCGCGTCTATGCGATCACTGTCGGATTGTATACGTAAGAAAGAGAAGCGTGATCACAGGACGCTCGTAACGTTTTACAGACCATAATGTAAATTAATAACTTTTAAATAAGTTGAATATTCAAAAATAAAAAACAACTAAGTTCTGTATTTACATCTGATACGTTGATGTTATAAATTTTATCAATGTACGTTGACGAGTAATGCAGATTTTTTTGTTGGAAGATCATTTTAAGAGGTAAGTTTACAATTTTTTTGTATCGAGAAAACTTTACAAGAACGTGTTTCGAAAACAACAGTGTTCTCAGAAATATGTTCAAGATTAACATATATTTTTTTCACGGTCAAAAACTGTATAGATTTGGCAAAAAAATTGTTTGAGACAAGCCAATTTGGGTGTTGTCAGCGCCTTAAGTTGTTTTTCTTTACGCTGCGCGCTGTTAGGTTTCGTTGGGTCTTTTGATGAACGAAACCCTTAAACAAATTCTTTAGAACTTGGCGTTTTTGAAATAGAAAAAGTTTTCTTTTCTATTGTTATTGGTAAATTATAAGTTGCCTCCTGGGGTGCGGTTGGGTGCGATCGTTTTTCTATACTAATATTATAAAGTTAAAGAGTTAGTTTGAACGCGCTAATCTCTGAAACTTCTACTTCGAATAGGACAATTCTGTTTGTGTTGGTTAGTCCATTTATCGAGAAAGGTTATAGGCTATATAACATGGTGAGTTATTATTATTTAAAAAATAAACATTGAAAAGAACAACAGACAGGGCTATTTTTTATCCATGACTAATAATGATCAAAGACTAGTCCAATGATAGAAACTAATAGCAAGGAAAACCGTAAATTGTGTTCAACTACAACCACGTCCGAACTAATCAACTGTGTAGTTGATTGTGCGGACGTGGGATATACTTAAAGGTAGAAAAGCAGAACAATATATTGGCGATCTCTGTCAGTCGGACTGAAAAGCGGCCGCCCTGCATATACCTACAATCATAAGTTCGTGTGACAAGAGAGATGACACCGTTGATGCGTGAGACGGTCTACGGAAGAAACGCACACACAATCTCTGAACACATTATATTCTCTCTATGTACTATTATTGCAATGTAACGTCATCAAACTGCTTTCAGATAGTGCAGGTGTTGATCGACCTACGATTTCTGATGGTGTTTTGGGGTCCAGGTCATGAGTTTAGTACCGGCTACTCATCATAACTTTACTAGATAAGACTAAGTGTTAGTCGTGTCTTGAGATAGAAATTTAGTACAAAGCTTAGGAAAATGCACGCTCACACAGGGGACATCGTTGTTGTATAACGATTATTTGGAGTATCTCGTATACGTATCTGTACGAGTCCATGTTCACAAGAAACACAAGTGTGGAGGAATTAGAGGAAGGCGTGTGGCGGTGTGACGTACCGGTGAGGGGCATAAAGCATGTGGGCATTGGTGTGGTGCTGGTTTGCTTCTCTACTGTGTGAAACACCTTGCGTTGCGCGTACTGCGCGTCCTTGGGCTCCCAGAAGAACACGTAGTAGAGAGAGAGCATGATGGCGGCCAGCGACACGCAGAACACGTACACGATGACGGTGAGCACGCGCACGCTCTTCTTGTCGCGCTTGCGCTGCTCGTAGAGCGCGTCCAGCACCACCTCGTGCCCGCTGGCCGTGCCCAGTCGCACCGAGCCGCCCACCGAGCGCACGCTGCCCGACGCGCACGACTTGCCCGACATCTTGCCACCGCCGTGCACTGCCACGCTCGCCACTCAGCACTGCCGCACCGCACGCGACAAATCCAGGTAACTGGGACACGCTTATTGATATGGCCCAGTTCTCGTGATGCGCCGCGGCCGAGTTACCGGGCCGGGTCACGCCGACCGTGTCTGCCGCTTGACACCTCCTGATGCCGACTGCTGTTTCATTATTATGGCGCCCGCTTCGGAATTCATTTGTTTATCCTTTAATTTCACGCTCGGTATACGTAAATCTATTCCAGTTCCTCTGACGTAGCCATACGATCGCGAATCGTCTGTCATAGAACCGTCCCTGAACTTTCATTGTTTTCGGTTAACGAGCATTATGTTTTTTTCACAGTTTGAATGTTCTTTACAACACATAATATTCGTAAAACTTGTTGTCACTGTGTTAGATCAAATACATCGTTAAAATGAAGTCACACGCGACCGTGCCGGCTGAAGGGTTCACACCTCGTTATTTGTTTCGAATGAGAGCGAGAATAATGACGAGGTAACGAAGTTAATTCACGAGAATGGTGGCACGTTATTGTGACAGCCAGTGTCGCGGGCTGGGGCGCGTGGCGCAGGGCGTGCGGCGCGGCGGCGGCGACTCCGCGTGTGCCGGGCGCGCGCCGCGCCGCCGCGCCGCCCGATACCCGCCGCCCGGCGAGATCAATAATATGCAATAATTCTCTTATTTTCTGCAACATAATAGATCTGTTGTGTTGAAAAATGCGTCACTCAGAAGCAATAATTTTCTTGTGAGTAATTGTAAACAGACGCTAAAGCAGTTCATTTCATGTTATTCGTTGTTTCAACCGCAATAAATTTCGAATTATGTTATGGTATATGGTTTAGGTAGAGAATAGAAAATGGGTTGTTTAGGAAGAGGCCCAAGTATTTACTTAGGTGGTCGCGGGACTTATGGCATTACCGTGACCCCGGAACGTAAAGGGCTATTGAAGAACACCGTGGAGTTTAGCCAACGAGTCTGACAGTCTCTCCTGCCTGCCCTGCCCTGGGTGGGAGGAGTCATTTTATAATAATTTTACCACGATAAAAAAAATACCTAGGTATACTTAGGAATTTCTAATAAGTAAATTAGTACAAAGACAAAAAGTATTCTCCACCACCCATCTTCTTGTGCTGTAGCTGTGCTATGATCATGTGCTCAGCCTCTGGGTGGTTCGTACTAAACACGTCATATCACATACTCCGATGACTTTGTACTTAATTAAGTAAACAGCTCGCTTAAGCCCACGCTCTGTGGAGTTACGTTACTTTATAATTAACTTAATGCATTAACCTTACACTGGTTAGTCGTTACATGCACCATTGTAAAGTGCGGAGTGGTATTTTAAATCCGTCAGTAAACCGTTTTATTTGATTTCGCGCTGCTTAGCTCGAGGTGTCCTTCTCGTCTGCTCTGCAATGCAAACTTATCTCTAAAGAGACTGTTGTCTGAGACCACGACCACGTCGCTTGTTCCGCGGCTATATTAATTGATCGCTAACATTGTCGGGTCATTTAATCCTTTATGCTGGTAGGTACCTACGTTACACAATTATATCTTCGATTCATTCAAAACGTATACTCTGTATAAACATAATTATCTAATTTACTTCATTCGCTTATTGAATAAATATATTTTTAACATTTATTGTTGAAATAATTTTCTTTCAGATTTTTTTTTTGCGGATGTTAGACCCCTTTATGTTGCCGTAGGTCAGCTGGCACGACCCCGGTTCCTCTACGACAAGGCCATTTTATTTACTGTGTAGATGCGCTGGGCCCGCCCGCCCGCCGCACCGGACCGTAGCTCGGTACCTCTACAATGACGCGCCCGCGCCGTATGATCTGTCATTCATCATTCTGCCTCCTTGCTGCTACGCTGCGGCCGTAGCCCGTAGCCTCGGTGCCTCTACGAACACGCGCCTCGCGCCCGCGCGCCGCGTAGTCCAACAGACTGTACTGCTACGATGCCGTAGCCCGTAGCCGCGATGCCTCTACGAACTCGCGCCGCGTAGTACAACAGACCGTACTGCTACGCTGCCGTAGCCTGTAGCCTCGGTACCTCTACGAACTCGCGCCTCGCGCCGCGTAGTACAACAGATCGTACTGTTACGCTGCCGTAGCTCGGTGCCTCTACGACATCTCGTAGCCTGGGCCGATAGCTCTGCTACGCCGTTATATGCTGGAAGTTCTGCTGCACTGAGGTAGTGGGCATAAAAACTATCGGACGATGAGAGTTCCATAACTAAAGGGTAAAACGGGACCGACATATTGGACAGACAGACAGGCGGAGTCTTTGTAAAGACTCCGCCTGTCTGTCTGTCCGTCTGTCACCGGGCTGTATCTCATGAACCGTGAAAGACTGTTGAAATTTTCACAGATGATGTATTTCTGTTGCCGCTCTAACTGCTTATTTCAGTTGTTGAGTATAATTTTGAACAATTCCAACCGGAGTTAGTAAAATAACAAAGAGAAAATAAGATTCAATGCAAAATTTTTTGCTACAAGGCATATTAAACACGAATTTAATTAGCAAACATGCAGCTTACCGTACTTTAATGCGATGGCAGAATCAATTACTTAGTACATAATATATCAAGTGCCTACTTAACTAACAACACCTAATAATGTATTACTTTGGGCATTAGGAACCGTTCGCCGCGCCGTCACGTAATTTCTGAGGCTTCTATTACTTTTCCCAATCGGAGAGTTGTTTAGTCAACAAAATGGCATAATAACCCCCTAATACAATCCGAAACTCTATTTCAAATATTTCAGTATCTTTTTCATAGTGATAAAAATGTTGCAATGCGAAAAGTTTAAATTATTTGAATTTTGCGCATGTTCATGTTCAATTTATGTATGTTAGATAAACACAATTCTGCTTGATTTCTCGGGTAAACAGAGGTGTCATATGATTTAACGATTTAAATTATTTTACAGAATAAGCGATGATGAAATTAAAAACCTGCGATTATGTTCAAAACCTTAAAATTGAGTTGTGTTTGTCCCATCTTTATCTTTAGGTACATATAATAAAATCGTAGAGCTGTCATTTCTGTACATTGAATATTTTTTTCTTTTTGTATTTTTTTCGATATAAGGGATCGATTCTGATGCCAGATCAACTTTTTTTTTTCGAAATTTTTTATGTTTTTTTGTTTTGATCTATCTCCGAAACTACTGTAAAGTTGTCAATCAAATTTTCCTCTAATATTCCTAATAATATGCTTCTGTTAATAGGTTATGTATTATTACGCTATTTTCCCTGGGAGATAAGCAATTTTGAATTTTGTTGTTTTTAAATGTATGTTTTTAGTTGGAAGCTAAACCACTGGATACTATTTTTTCATTTTTTCCTCAAATATTCCTTAAACTGCGCTTCAATTAATAGGGTATGTATAATTACGCTATTCCCCTTGGGGGATTAGCAAAATTATAATATGTTGGTTTTCAGTCATTGTTGACATTTGTATAAGAACCGCTATTTGAAAACCACTGTTAGCGATCCAGCCTGCTTGCCTTTCGTGCAGTGGGTCTCAGGATCAAATTTTGGTTATTTCCTTTTCATTTTTTGTGGTTCTTTTTTTGTTTTTATTTATCCTGTGAGAGTTTCAAATAATTAAAAATAATTTTATGCATACTTTTATTTCAATTTAATTTTTTTCTAATATTTTTCAGTAGTTCTCTAGGATAAATCTGCGCTGATTTAAATTGTTGGTAGGTAAGTTGGTTGTTATTATTTTAAACCATAATTTATATTGATTCGAGGTGTAGGAATTTTAAAGATTCGAAAACAAACAAGTCTTTCTATTATTTTGTGTTTATTTATGTTTTGAATAAGTGCTCAAACCTGTGCATAGATTCTGTATTAAACGACAACAAGTTTTACTCATCGATTAAATAATAAGCTATTTTTAGGTATCACGCGGTATGGTGAAGCCGAGCAATGCTATCGTACATACGTTCAATTTCGTTATCAAATTGCAGCGATACTGTAAATCGACCAAAAAATGATAGATCTTTGAAATTAATGTCGCTCAAACAAGGACGTTTCCTATGCAAACTATGTAGGTACGCGTATAACATTATTGATCTAAATTATAAATGCAAGTATAGGGTATTTTTCATCCCGAAAAATAGAAGAGAGCTGTTGCCGAGAAAAAAAAAACCAATTACGTTCATATTCCAGATGGCTCCACTATGCGATCCGTATTGTTTCTCAAATTTTAAATTAACGCAAGCGAAGCCGCGGGCAAACACTAGTAACATATAAATCACAAACGGTTTCTGCCGAAATGCCCAGAATAGCGCACTGCGTAAATATAATGCATCGTGTAAGTGGCGAATAACTGCACTGATGCAACGAAAAGCGAGGGTTTCCCAATTTTCCTTTGTTGTTAGTAATTTGTTCCTTCACGGCTTTATTTAAACTTTATCAGAGTTAAGAGAGACACTGACACATGTTATTGGCCTTAGATTGATGTTGTTTAAAGAAATCTAGTGTTTTTTCAACGGCCTCTACAAAATCTAAACAGGTTTGAAAATACGTAACATGAGTAAAATTGATGGAGTGATCCATCATGATCGGCGATGTTTAACTCCCTAACCTAACGTCCCTAAGTTACCAAAATTCGGTGAGGAGACGTATTCTGAAAGATGCTGAAAGATGCAATATTGAATTTAGGCTTAGTGGTGCAAAAAAAAGTACCTTACATATTCGGAACATGAAGGGCAATTATAATTTGTTCACTGGGACGAACTGACTGATGTTTTCCTACCGGATCTCTAAAGTGTCTACAATCTAGATGTCTAAAAACTGAAATCGAACTCCTCGATGTCGCGACTCCACGATTCAGTTCCCCCAACAAATCACTATCTCACTCGGTCTGTTTTCTTGCAATGGGCACGTTGGGCTAGTTTAACTTATTTATGCATTTTTTGTAATTATGAAATTTTGTTTGTATGTCTTTTTTTTGCCAACACAATAAATGGCAATAAAGTGATGCTGAATTTCGCTATACCAATGTCAATTATGACAATAATTAGGTATATTTCATTCTTATCATTAATTATTTCTTTCTTTCTTTTTCATAAACGAAAGGACAATAAAATAAGACCTAAGGCTCTAGTTGGTAACTCAACGTTTTATTCGTAACTTGAGTCAGTCGTACAGATCTACCGAGTGAGATACCGATCTCGTCGACTCGACGCCGAGGAACGGGTGAGGATAAAAGGATCACAGTATTTATGGGGATTCGAGAAAATACGTATCGGTTAAGTACGAAAAAACGAGTCGAATTCATATAATTAGTATTCAATCGGTCCCTTACTCGATAACTTGCTGTCTCTTTAATTGTAGCTAGACTAATATACCTAGTGTTTCCGTTAAAAAGAACATACTTTAACTCACGCATTTTTTATGCGGCACGGTTGGTGCAGAGGCTCAACTATCGACTGTTAAGGCCCATTTAGATGGGGATAGTTTCACGACTCGAAGATACGATAATCGAAGAAATATACTCGTAAAATATTGTCTTCGTCTAAACATTCACTCTTCTCGCTCGTTGACTTGGGCGATAATTGCCTCGCAAGGGAAGATTTCTCGCAAGGGAAGTGTCCATCTAAACAGAATTTCAAAGCAATTAATCATCGCATTTCGAGTTTTTATGCCAGTTGCTAACATAAAAGCCCATTTGATGGGGAAAGTTTCACGGCTCGAAGATACGATAATCGAAGGAATATAAAATATTGTCTTCGTCTAAACATTCACTCTTCTCGCCCGTTGACTTGGGCGATAATTGCCTCGCAAGGGAAGATTTCTCGCAAGGGAAGTGTCCATCTAAACAGAATTTCAAAGCAATAGTCATCGCAATTCGAGTTTTTATGCCAGTTGCGTTGCAGTTGGCTTACATGAGGGTGTTTTGATTATTTCTGCTCTTCTAAGGCAAGAAGTAGTTAAACGGCGAAATAAAAAAAGATGTTGGGTTAAAAAATGGATAGCGAGAAGAAATAATTTGGGAGCATCTAACACGTTTTGCCTTGTATAGTAAATGGAATATGAAGAGACATTCAACAATACGTGTCATTTTTAGGGTTCCGAAGTCAACAAGGAATCCTTATAGTTTCGCCATGTCCGTCCGTCCGTCTGTCCGCAGCTTAGCTCAGAGACGCTCAGTACTAGAAAGCTGTAATTTGGTGTAAACATACAGACTTGTTGCGCCGAAATAGTGGTAAAATAAAATCTCTTAAAATATTTTTTTTATGGTACCTCCTGTACACGTAAAGTGGGGATGTTTTTTTTTTCTCGTGTACCCTTGTGGGGTATCATTTAATAGGCCTTCAAAAAATATTGATCGACAATTTTTTTCAAAAATTCGTTTGTGAAATATTAAGATTTAAAGTGCTAATTTTTGCTCGACTCGAGTGTCCCCCCCCTCTACCAGCTAAACGGTTATGTTTAGGGTGTGAAAAAATTCACAATAGTAGTAAAATAACGAAATATAAAAGAAAATTATCATGACTAAGTAGGCTTTACAAGTTTACGAGTAATAGTCGACCAACTTATAAAACGTACTTGGATATCATATTTTCCTAAACAAAATGTATCGGACAACATGTTCTTCAACTGCAAATGTAAGTTTGTCAACTTTATTTTTACAGCTATAATAGGTGGGTATGTTTTGGGGATAGGTAGGTTTTTATTGTCAACTATTTTTAACTAACTTCAAAAAAAGGAGGAGGTTATCAATTCGTCGTAATCTTTTGTTTTATGTATTTTCCCCGATTTCTCAGACGCCTGGACCGATTTTGAAAAATCTTCTTTTTAAAATTAAATTCAGCGAATCAGTTTAGTTAGTTTGCATAAGTATTTCGATGGGCAACTACGGAACCCTACACTGTGCGTGGCCCGACACGCACTTGGCCGGTTTTTTTAAGAACAATTATATCCGTGAATATCCTAGCAATCGCAAAACTCGAGTGACAAAACTCGCCCTCAAACCGGTTCAAACTGATTTGTACGATACTCGTATGAACTTGAAAAAATGTCATACGAGATCGTGTTTATACAAGTCGAGATTCTCGTATGCAAGAATCGTCTTACAATAATTTCGCTGTGTAAAGACCCATTTAGATGGGGAGAGTTTCTCGGACGTTTCGGTTCGAGAATGTCTAAGCAATTATCGCAAGCAATAATCGCCATAACATAATCGTATCAAAATATTCACATACAGGCAAGAACTAAAATCTCGTCAACGATTTTATCATACGAGGTTCGCAAATGACATATCGCTAGGCGATATTGTCTATGTTTGTTTACACAGCGAAATTATTGTTAGGAGATTCTCGCATACGAGAATCTCGAGTTGTATAAACACGATCTCTTATGACATTTTTTCAAGTTCATATGAGTATCGTACAAATCAGTTTGAACCGTTTTGACCGCGAGTTTTGTCATTCGAGTTTTCCGATTATACTAGGATATTCACGGAGATAATTGTTCATAAAAATGTAATTATATTGTTGAATGTCTCTTCATATTCCATTTGATTACAAGGCAAAACGTGTTAGATGCTCCCAAATTATTTTTTAATGCTATCCATTTTTTAACCCAACATCTTTTTTTATTTCGCCGTTTAACTACTTCTTGCCGTAGAAGAGTAGAAATAATCAAAACACCCTCACGTAATGCACTCATGTTAGCAACTGGCATAAAAACTCGAAATGCGATTATTGCTTTGAAATTCTGTTTAGATGGACACTTCCCTTGCGAGGCAATTATCGCCCAAGTCAACGGGCGAGAAGAGTGAATGTTTAGACCGCTAGTATTATATTATCTTTGGTTTAGACAAAGACAATATTTTATATTCCTTCAATTCAGGGCTGTTGGTCTAGTGGTTAGTGACCCTGACTGCTATGCCGGAGGTCGTGGGTTCGATTCCCACCCAGGACAAAGGTTTGTGTGATGAGCACGATCATTTGTTCTGTATCTGGGTGTAATTTATCTATACATATAATAAATTTGTAGAAAAGTGGTGTCTGTACAATGGAAATATACAAAAAAAAAGTAGCAGGGGTTGTTATTTTTTCGATGCCGAACCCGAAACTGTAATTAATTTTTTTTTTGTCTGTTTGTCTGTTTGTCGGTTTGTCTGTTTGTCTGTTTGTCTGTGTGTTTGTGCACGCTAATCTTCGGAACTACTGGACGGATTTGAATGATTTTTTTTTGTTGTATAGGTATTAAGTTCGATTAACATATAGGCTATAATTTATCTTGGTAACTTGAACACCTGATGCAGAACTGCAACAGACCTGCTAAACTATAAGAGATACAAAAATGATGTCATAGCAAAAATTGTTCCACGTGATGAGCATTTTCTGTTGAGAGAATAAAATTGAAGATCCTGGACACCTGATGTGGAACTTCAAGAGCCCAGCTACACTATAACATATACAGGAATGACGTCTTAGCAAGAGTTGTTCAGCCTGATGAGCACCTTCTGTTGATGTATAAAAATTGAAGATCTGGAACACCTGATGTGGAACTTCAAGAGCCCAGCTATACTACACTTCTCATCAAAAAAATCGAAACACCTCGCAGTTTATGATTTGATAAGGATTATCAGAAAAATGTGTATGTTTAGGAATAAATGTAAAATGTCATTTAATAGTGAGTAGTATGAGGTTTTTAAATCCTAATGTTAATGTTCTAAATTCAAATTAAGTCTTCATAGGTTTCGTATTTTGTATAATGAGTAATTTTTACCCTGTATGGAATATGAAGGAAATGGGTAAAACAACACGCGTAAATGAAAAAAAAATGTAAGAAACGTTTATTTAATAACTTGTATTCCCTCCGCGAGCTCTTATTACTGCTTCCATACGGTTCTTCATCGATCGGATGAGAGTCACGATCACATGTTGTGGTATATTATCCCATTCCTCTTGGATTGCATTTTGCAGCTGGCTAAGTGTTTCTGGGGCTGGATCTCTTGCTCGAATTCGTCTCTTTAATTCATCCCGTAGATGTTCAATGGGATTCATGTCCGGGCTTCTTGCTGGCCATACCATAATGGAGATACCGACTTCGGTAAGATAATCTCGTACGACGTCCGCGGTGTGAGCTCTAGCATTGTCGTGCATGAATATGAAGTCGTTGCCAATAAAATGTGCATAGGGCATCACATGAGGTTCAAGACACTGTTCGATGTACCGATGAGAGTTTAGTGCAGGCAGCCGTGGCCCAGACACAAAGGCAAGTTCTGTCTTACCGTCGGCGCTGATTCCTCCCCAAACCGTCCACGAACCGCCACCATAGCTGACCTTTTCTTCAATGCAGCATTGTGCAAAGCGTTCTCCATCTCTTCTGTAGACCTTGTTCCTTCCGTCGTTACCATACAGCATAATTTTACACTCATCAGAAAACAGTACTTTGCTCCACTGAAGGTATGACCAAGTTAGGTGCTCGCGTGCAAAGTTAAGGCGCGCTCTTCGATGGTCTGCAGTTAATTTCGGCCCATTCGCTGGCTTATGCGGTGCCAATCCGCGTTCCTTCAACCTTCTTCTTATTGTAGAGTCACTTACAGCTACTCTTCGTACAACGCGAAGCTGCTGCTGCAGTTGAAAAGCGTTAAGGCGTCGATTTCGTAAAGAAGTTGTTACAATAAATCGATCATCTCGCTCAGAAGTGACCCGATTCCTGCCAGATCCTGAACGGCGCGTGAACGAACCAGTCTCCCGATAGCGTTTGTAGACTCTATGAACAGATGATAGGCTTAGATGCAATCTTGCAGCCACAACACGCTGACTAAGTCCAGAATCCAGCAATGCCACCACATGGGCGGCTTCTGCGGGCGAAGTATCCATATGTTTTAGAAAAAAAAGTTTTTTCAGACGTCCCAAAGTCACAGTAAATGAAATAAGAAACAGAAAGTTTAAAGACAAGCGCTAATTTTTAGTTTTTAAACGAGAAACGTACTCCAACCCTAAATACACATTTGTCTCAAAACAGTGATTAATTTCATTTATAGGATAAACAAATGAAATTATTTCGAATTTTGATTTTTTTCTTCTTACTGTAATGACCAAACTGCCAGCTACACAGTAATGCTTTTTTTTCATGGAATTAATTCTCTTTTGTAAAAAATTAGGACAAAAACAATAAAAACGAAACTGTTTCGATTTTTTTGATGAGAAGTGTATAACATATACAGGAATGACGTCTTAGCAAGAGTTGTTCAACCTGATGAGCACCTTCTATTGATGTATAAAAATTGAAGATCTGGAACACCTGATGTGGAACTCCAAGAGCCCAGCTACACCATAACATATAAGGGAATGACGTCTTAGCAAGAGTTAGTCAGCCTGATGAGTACTCTCTGTCATCGTATAAAAATTGAAGATCTGGAACACCTGATGCGGAACTCTAAGAGCCCAGCTACACTATAATATACAAAAATGACGTCTTAGCAAGAGTTGTTTAGTCTGATGGGCATTTCCTGTTGTCTTACAAAAATGAAAGATCTGGAACGTCTGGAATCGTCTCGCGCATCCCGTTGTTTTCCAGACCCCAGGCTCCTAGAATTCGACATCAGACGTTTCAGATCTTCGATTTTGACGACCCCGACTACTGGCATAAGCAACAGGATCCGCGTACGAAGTCGCGGGCAGAAGCAAGTCTATAATATGTATGTATTTAGATATATATAAGTATGTTTATCAGTTGTCTAGTACCCATAACACAAGCTCTGCTTAGCTTGGGACTAGATGGCGTTGTGTGATAGTTGTGGACTATTAATATTATTATTATTACTTATCGTAACTTCGAGTCGTGAACCTCTCCCCATCTAAATGGGCCTTAAAACAAACAAAGACAATATCGCCTAGCGATATTATGTTATGTCATAAGCGAATCTCGTATGATATAATCGTTGACGAGATTTTAGTTCTTGCCTGTATGTTAACATTTTGATACGATTATGTTATGGCGATTATTGCTTGCGATAATTGCTAAGACATTCTCGAACAGAAACGTCCGAGAAACTCTCCCCATCTAAATGGGCCTTAAAACAAACAAAGACAATATCGCCTAGCGGTATTATGTCGCGAATCTCGTATGATATAATCGTTGACGAGATTTTAGTTCTTGCATGTATGTAAACATTTTGATACGATTATGTTATGGCGATTATTGTTTGCGATAATTGCTTAGACATTTTCGAACAGAAACGTCCGAGAAACTCTCCCCGTCTAAATGGGCCTTACGGGGCTTCGATCTTCGCTCGGAACAAATATTTGATCTGCAACTTCTGATCCAGGTCTGGGAGTTAAATTGTTAATGTATGTCAGTATCTATATTTGTAAACTCACCAACGATACAAGAGAAATTCCTAGAGTAGAGCAACGGTATTTAAAAAAAATACAAAGTAAAGTAGAGCCCACGTTCAACAATTTCAAGGGTATACACTATACCTACCTACTAAATAAATACAAGACTTAAAAGAGCTACACCTGTGAGCTGAAAGTATTTGAGTTTTCCGAGAATACTGTTTCACAAAGAGTAAAGAAACTTTTAAAACTCTCACAATATAAGTTAAGGCTTTGGACTAATTACAAGATCCGATCCAACCCGTTGCTGCCGGCAGATAGAAAACAATTAAGAGGTTCAAATTCATAACGAGGAAGTTTTGTGACTAAAGTTAAGAACAAGAAGTACAAGTATATTTGTAGTTTATTGTAGATATAATACAGCAAATAACTCAAAATGCTAAATCGAAGATTTATTGCGTACTTACATAAACACATAAATATTCGGAAAGCCAACATAAAGTCAACAGAATAAGGTAATCGATGTTCAGTTTTGGACACAATTGGGTTAAGCTAATTGGATTACAGGAAACCCTTCGAGTAAAACCTAATAATATCGTACGGATGTTGACGATGGTTCCAGTGTAAAGATATCTTAACAAAATAATCATTTCATCAATTAAAACAGACCTAAATCAAAGTGAAACGGGACAGTGCTCGTAAAATTGGGAAATGATTTACAACTAAGACATCCTTGAGATTTACCGATGCCAAACGCCAATTTGTTTGTTTAGATTTATCGTAAAACCCACTTTTTGAAGAAGGTACTTTTACTAAACAGTTATTTATATGTTTTTAGCTCATAAAAAATTGCGATAGATTACTTTAGTTTACAGCGCATCCAATGCTCGAGGTATTTGTTAAATGCTGGTGTGAATTTTATTTGTTTTAGCTCCAGAACAATCTTTCAGCTGCCCGTGTAGGCAGCGCTATCCAAACATCCATTGGTAGATTTAACGATAGACTGATTGTTTTTGTATCAACTGAGTCCTTATCCTAACTTCCTAACTAATATTATCAATGCGAAGGTAAATTTCTTTGTGACCTTTACACGTCTAAAACAATTATGTGATCATCCTGAAATTTCATTGAATACATAATATACGTTGTCAGGTGTAGACAAAAAGACATAACAAAGGATAGATCTTTCACCCCGAAAAAAGTTACTGATCTGATAAAAATGGCGTCACATTTACGACGTTAAAAAACTTTCTATAGGCTTGTATGTTAAGTTACAAAATATACCAAGAATTACCGGCTGGGTAGCGGTATTCGTGGTTTATTTTTGTCTATATCCAATTGGTTTATTTGATGGACAGGATTTTATATATTTCTCGCATTATTAGTTCACATTCAAGCTCTATTTATTTTGAGTATGACTCGAAACAATTGCGGATAAAAAACTCTACATTTAATAGACTAAATAATATAATATTTCAATTAATAATAGTCACGAGTTTCGAATACTTCAGTGGAGACTGCTTAAACTATTGTATCTTCGTTGTATGAATTCTCTATATTTTTATATTTATAGTTTATGTCCGTTCGTTTGTTCGTTTATTGCTTATTTATAATTTATGGTCGCGTTGATGACAAGCAGGATTACTCCCTTACATAGATACATTAGAGCATATAATATAAAGCAAACAAAACATTGCTTGCATCTTCATGTGGCGATGACAGTACACAGTGAGTGAGAGCAGTGATTTATTTTATCGTACAGACAGACAGTACTGAATAACACACCTGATATTATTTAACCAACTGCCTGCCACGGCTTGGTTTATTTTTGGTTAAGGACCACATGGCCTAAGCAAACATTCGAGAAGCAAACAAGTAGATATTTGTACATCCTATTTAGTTTCACTGTTCTATTTGAACCACCACACTTAATTCTTTAATAGCTTATTAATTTGTCCTATGATCGGAAGCCCGACGTGAGCTCGGTGCAACACTAGGGCGACTATCCCTTACACTAAAGTAATTATAGTGAATTCACCCAATTAAGTACTTAATTAATTGGAAGTGCGCGATGTTTTGTCGTTTCTCTGTCCCTAGAGGATTCCACCCAGCCTCAATATTATTGTAAAAAATAAACTTTTGTGTCAATATAATTTACATACAGCATAGATACCTATTTTTTAAATAGGTTGGCTGGAAACTAAATTATATTTGTCAAGAAAGTTTTTGTGTTTTTCAAGTACGGTTCAATAATTTTAAAAAATAAATAAATTAGGGTGCACATTTTTTGTTCCATTCAAATTATTTCTAGCTGGCAGGCGTAGTGTCTGCAAGCCCAGGTCTAAAGCCTAAGTTTTGCATATTTATAAATTAAACTTTTATCTACTGAAAAATAATCAGCTCAGTTTAACTTTTGAAATGAAATGACAATGAAAAGACTTTAACTTATTATTACCAGTCGAAATATAGGTATTTAAACCTTGGTAGCTTACCGGTGGGATCTGCTTCGTGGGTAGCGTGATGCTCAACATGAGGGAAGTGCTGGAGCTTGCTGGGCGGGTTGGGCTGCTGGTAACGTTGGTAGACCTGGTGTTGCGTGCGGTTGTCGCGACGCGCGTTCGCCTCCACCGCATCCACTGGTTCCAGCGATATCTCGGGCGAGCGCCACACGCAGACATAGTACACGGACAGCAGGATGGCCGCAAGCGACACCGACAGCAGGTAAGCCAGCACCGTCAGAACGCGCACCACCTTGCTGGCAGGCTTCTGCTTGTAGATGTCCCGCGTCGCCGACGGCGCGGAAGGAGCTACCTCCTCCGTCGCGCTGTCCTCCTCCGCCTGACCACTATGACGCACCGACATCCTGATGTCGCTAACTACATGTTCGAGAGATATTCAGCAAGAAATAAACCGCCGCGCCGCGCCGTGTCCGCGAGTGGCACGTGTAGTGTCCGCGGTCGGGCGAGTGCGGCTGTGCGGCTGGCCGGCCGCGCTCGAACGCTGTCCACCGCTGTCCGCTAACTCCCGCGCTATTCGCCGAGCCTAACAACCACACGTAACAGATCTACAACTGCTAGGTACGAATATTCAATAAATAGATATTCTATAAGTATCTATTTTGTTATACATTTCGCTTGTATGTATAAGTAAAGGTATGTACCTATCTTTTAGAACCGAGAGGCACACATACAAATACATAATTATACAGGCAAATGTAAAATAAAAAAAAAACGGAATTATCTTTTAAGGCAATTTATTTGAAACATACGTAGCCCGTTTCATCTTTGAAATAATGCAACTTGTTTTTAATAATGAGACTGACCAATGACACAATAACTGCATGTCCACTGGTATAACGACACGACTGAGCACTGTGTAAGTGTATACTGTGTATGTAGAAATGCATGAAGAATATAGGTAGATAGGGATCGCAATCCTGTTTTTTTTTGTCATTTTCAATCATATCTTTAACCTTTTTAGCCATTTTAGCAGTAATATTTTAGTTCCGAATCTCATACACAAAAATGAATACAGATACACTTTTTACGTCTTGATAGAGCGCCAATATCAATATCCGGAATATTAATTCCGTGAATCAAAATAATGGATTCCTAGATTTGGACGAAACGTGACGAATCTTACATGAATATAGTACCTTTTTACGTGGTCAAATCTTTAAATCAGTCCCCCGCCCAGCTTAGACTCTGTCAGACTCATATTAGTGACTAAATAGGAGAAAGGCCTAGGGCAGTATTTTCTCTACTTCTCCCTTAGAATCCATACTCCCTGACCCTGAGTACGTATCTGACCGTGACATCATTTTGGGCCCTACCAGAAAACCAGCGCTCTGACAATTAAAAATGTCGCAGCACATGCTGAGGTGCCTTTTGGCCTCGCATCTGTAGGACTAAATAGTTTTTTTGTTTGTTTTGGTTTTACCTTGTGTTGTTTTGCTTTTATATAATTTTGTTTCCTTTGTTGTTTTTATTCATGTAAGGTTGTTCTGTCCTGTGTGTGTCAATAAATGTCTTTACTTTCTTTCTTTCTAATCCATAACTATTCGTAAAATACGCTTTTAATGGTGAGCCCGCCCATTATTACACAGAGTGGCGCGTCTGCGTTAATTCTCAATTTCTTTCTTTTTAAACTTTGTCTCACACTAGTCACACTAGAGTTTCTCCTGTCGTAAGCACGTTCATAAACATTTCAATTAAAATTAATAGATTTAAAAAATCTAAAAACCCACGTTTTTAAATTTCCTAAATATAAGAAAATTACCCTACGGGGCTGAGAGAGGGGCCACTCAAAACGTGGGGGCGTATATTATTTAAGGGATTATTTATTAGATATATTTACATGACGTGTATAGATCGTGGGTGTGACTTGTGTCAAATCTGTGGAATCTACCGGCCAAGTTACTTAGTTCATTTTGTACCGTACATCATCATATTATGAATGGTCCTCGTCGAGCAAGCCACGAGAGCGCAGGGAGTTGATCCATTACACATAATTGGATCGTGGGCTGGTACCTCGGGAACTGTGCAATATTGTGTGCTCGCGCTATCGTTCCATGCTCAGCAATCAATCATCCCAGTAATGGACAAGCTACCGTCCTCAGGGGATATGTGCGACTTATTTTGTCACAATAAGTACTTCACTTAATTGATTACTTAGAAACTCAATAATTTTGGAATGAGAAATTAAGGAAAACGGTCGCCCCATTGAGGGCCCAAGCCTACCGGGGGTCGCGGTGGGGTTAATAAGTGACCCTGAAACGTAAAGGGCTATAGAAGGAACACCGTGGATTTAGTCAGTACGAGTTTGATGGTCTATTCTGCTCCACCCACGGTGGGAGGACTCAAGAAAGAATCACGCAAAACGACCAGAAACGTCGGAGTAATCGGTGTACTGTGTACAGTCACGAGCAATAACATAGAAACGACCTTAAAATTAAAATTAATGTAACAATCATTAAATTGCAAAAGTAAGTATGCTAACTGTGTCCAATAATAATGTAAACGTTAAATCAAGTCAAAATTAACTACACATTTTTATCAAAACTTCGTTAACGATAGATTGCCAAAAAATTATATTAACTTTAAGTTACATAATTATATACCCAAGAAAATTACAAAAACATGTAAACAGTACGGTTTCGAAATTATGTAAACAATTACAAAGCAGCAGTTTCACTCTGCTTGAGATCGGAAATAATTCACAATTTTCAAAAACATGTAAACAGTACAGTTTCAAAATTATGTATACAACTAGCTGTGCCCGCGACTTCGTTCGCGTGGATGTCGGAATTTAACAATGTATTTTTTAGTGCGAAGCGCTTAATTCTCGCCACGTTTTTTATAAATCATATCGTTTTCATATAATCCCTGTATTTAGAATTTATTTTTCAAGAACATTTGAGGTGATTATAATAAACGCCCTCTGTCGTTCAGATTCAGAAGAATTGCTACTGGATTAGAGCACCCATTCTATCTCATTCCATCCCACTCCATCCCACTCCATCCCACTCCATCCCACTCCATCCTACTCCATCCCACTCCATCCCACTCCATCCGACTCCATCCCATTCCATCCCACTCAGTCCCACTCCATCCCACTCAATCCCACTCCATCCCACTCCAGCCCATTTCATCTTACTCCATCCCACTACATCCTAATCCATCCCACTCCATCCCACTCCATCCCACTGCATCCCACTCCATCCCACTCAGTCCCACTCCATCCTAATCCATCTCACTCCATCCCACTCAGTCCCACTCCATCCAACTACAACCCACTCCAACCCACTCCATCCCACTCCAACCCACTCCAACCCACTCCATCCCACTCCATCCCACTACATCCCACTCCATCCCACTCCATCCCACTCCATCCCACTCCATCCCACTCCATCCCACTCCATCCCCCTCCAGCCCATTTCATCCTACTCCATCCCACTCCATCCTAATCCATCCCACTGCATCCCACTCCATCTCACTGCATCCCACTCCGTCCCACTCCATCCCACTCAATCCCACTCCATCCCACTCCATCCCCCTCCAGCCCATTTCATCCTACTCCAACCCACTCCATCCCACTCCATCCCACTCCATCCCACTCCATCCCACTCCATCCCCCTCCATCCCACTCCATCCCACTCCGTCCCACTCCATCCCACTCCATCCCTCTCCATCCCACTCCATCCCACTGCATCCCACTCCATCTCACTCCATCCCACTCCATCCCACTCCATCCCACTCCAACCCACTCCATCCCACTACATCCCACTCTATCCTAATCCATCCCACTCCATCCCACTCCATCCGATTCCATCCCACTCCATCCTACTCCATCCCACTCCATCCCACTCCATCCCACTCCATCCCACTCCATCCCACTCCATCTCACTACATCGCACTCCATTCTAATCCATCCCACTCCATCCCACTCCATCCGATTCTATCCCACTCCTTCCCACTCCATCCCACTCCATCCTACTCCATCCCACTCCATCCCACTCATTCCCATTCTAGTGTGAGTCTAATAAAAACCTTTTCTTTCTTTCCATTCCATCCCAAACCATCCCATTCTATTCCATAACACTCTACTTAACTCTACTCTACTCTACTCTACTCCACTCCAAACCACTCCACTCCAGTCCACACCATATTTGAATAGGTATGTAGTTTTTCTATTCCAAGCTAGATCGCGCTACTGAACTGCGCGTCTCGGTGTAAACTGACCGTAATTTTACTTCTGGGTCTGCAACACTTTAAATTCAAATATCTTTTGATAGACTTAACCGATTGCAATGAAACAAAAACTAAATTAGTCCTCAAGTTACGCTCGATCGTTGTGTATAAAGGTTATCTACATTGCCTTCGTACATTTTACGTGATGGAGCCACAAATAAACAGACAAACCGACAAACCGACAAACAGACAAACAGACAAAAATTCTAAAAATGCTGGAAATGGGTTCTGTTGGTTGTCCTTCAACACCCTAGCTATTTTTTTTGGATTTTATTTTGATGTACAAAAACGATTTTTCTACAGTTTTATTATATGTATAGATTACAAAGCAGCAGTTTCAATCTGCTTGAGATCGGAAATACACACATCAAAAGTGTCTAGGGATCAACATATTATATTTTTGCAATAACTTTTCTCCTGATTGATATTAATTAAAATGTTCTTTAAGGATTCATCAAATAAAGTGTTATCGTTTGTCACAGTAACGATAAACCAAGTCACCTTTGCATTCATAAAGAAATTTGCCATTTTCCTAATAAAGGGATTTTTGACATTTGAACCACTAACATTAAAGTTCGAAAAAAAGACTGAAATAACAGTTTTCTTTAAAATTTTATTGGGTAACTTAAACAATTAATAATCCGTGTTTCTACCGCGAACACTAACAACACAAGAACATCGGTTTGGCATACTCAAAATGAGTTCATCGAAATCACGCTGTGGAATGGCCGCCCATGTTCGTTGCAACAACAAAAAAAGGTCTTCTTGCGACTGGATACCCTCCATATTCGGCAGAGCTCTTCTCTGTAGCATATCCCATGCATGCTCAATCGGGTTCAAGTCTGGCGACTGAGCAGGCCAGGGCAGGACATTGATGTTAGCTGCGGCGAGAGTCTGTCTTACAACTCTTGCGGTGTGCGGTCGTGCATTATCATGCATTAACTGAAATAAGGGACCGATTTGCACTTGTAGAGGAACGATGACGTCTGATACAATCGTCTCAGCATAAATTTGAGCGTTGAGGTTGCCTCTGATCCAAATCAACTCAGTTCTTCCGCCGATCCAAATACCCGCCCATACCATGATGGTTCCACCACTATAAGGATGGACTTCCTGGCAGGATTTTAATCGCTGTTGGCGTCCAGGGGTTCTCCAGTGTCGTATACGTCTTGTATCCGGTCTCATACCAAAACGAGACTCATCAGAAAAGCACACGAAACGCCATTGTTCTTCTGCCCAATTTCTGTGTTCAAGAGCCCATTGATATCGAATCCTACGATTGTGCATTGCTATAGGTGGTACCCGTAGCGGTCTTCGGGAATGAAGGTTCACTTCATGCAAGCGGTTTCTGACTGTTTGGTCGCTAATTAAGTTCCCTGAAGAGTGATGAAGCCTCACGGCTAACATCATGGCGGTTATTGTTGGAGCTCTTCGAGTTAAGATTTGAATGTATCGGTCTTGTCTCCGTGTGGTGCAGCGATACCGTCCTCCATGGCGCTCAGCCACGGTACCAGTGCTTCGGTAACGTGTCCAAAGTCGACTGATAACACTCTGACTTGTATTCAGAGCTAAAGCCACAGTACGTTGCCGGGAACCAACTTCTATCATTCCCACGGCTCTGAGCATTTCTTCCCTGCTTAAATGACGTCGCCGCTCCATAATAACGTTGGTTTTAATCAGTAGTAGGGAAACAGTAGCACTAATAATGTCTTCAATGCGTTGTATGTTTTTATAGGGAAAATATTGACAGCTGATTTTCATCTTTTACTCGAATTTGATTTACAGTTCCTGATTCAAATTATGAAATGCACCAAAAAGGATCCATATAAATTTATAAAATCATAAATTTATTACAAAGCCACATCTCAATCTCAAGAAATCCGCATAAAAATGCTTGATCCCTAGACACTTTTGATGTGTGTAATTCACAATTTTCAAAAACATGTAAACAGTACAGTTTCAAAATTATGTATACAATTACAAAGCAGCAGTTTCAATCTGCTTAAGATCGGAAATAATTCACAATTTTCAAAAACATGTAAACAGTACAGTTTCAAAATTATGTATACTATTACAAAGCAGCTGTTTCAATCTGCTTGAGATCGGAAATAATTCACAATTTTCAAAAACATGTAAACAGTACAGTTTCAAAATTATGTATACAATTACAAAGCAGCAGTTTCTATCTGCCTGAGACCGGAAATAATTCACAATTTTCAAAAACATGTAAACAGTACAATTTCGAAATTATGTAAACAATTACTTACAAAGCAGCAGTTTCAATCTGCTTGAGATCGGAAATAATTCTCAATCCACCCGGGCAAGGTCCATGATCTGACTCGCGACGTCGAGCCGATGCCGCCCGTGGGCACCTACCACAGTGGCTATGTTGTAAGGTCGAGGCTGTCTTCTCCGTCACGGCGCCTACCTCCTCCTTCGCTTGCTTGACTGCTTCGCTGAAGAAGGCGATCGCTTCCCATTCCGTCTCGCCCTGCAGCATTATATTATCAGCCTATTGCCGTCCACTGCTGAACGTCCGCCTCTCCCAAAGAGCGCCAACCCTCCCGGTCCTGGGCAGTCCGCATCCATCCGCTGCCAGCCACATTCTTCAAATCATCGACCCATCTTGTTGCAGGGCGTCCTACACTACGTTTACCCATTCGTGGTCTCCACTTTAGCACATGTCTGCTCCATTTACTATCTGTCCGTACGGACGTGGCCGGCCCACTTCCACTTCAGCATGCTTATTCTAAGCGCAATGTCGATTACTTTGATTCTCTGGCGAATGACTTCTTTCGTAATTCTATACGGCAGAGAAACTCCGAGCATTGCTCTCTCCAAGGCACGCTGAGCAACCTTGAATTTGTGGACTACCTAGGCCTATGGTAAGTGTCCACGTTTCAGCTCCGTAAGTTATTACGGTTAAGACACACTGGTTATAAACCTTGGTTTTGAAGGATTGTGGGATCGATAATTCGAAGATATGACGCAGCTTCCCGAATGCCACGTAGCCCAAGCGTATCCTTCTGGTTGCTTCCTTCTAGAAGTTGTGCCGGCCCATTTGTATCGTTGTGTTGTGTTTTTTTCTAGATATAATTATGTATTCTTGCACAACCTCGAGGGTAGCACCATTTACAATATTACAGGTATTAGATTGACATGACCCATTGAACGTAAGTTTGGTTTTGTCTAAATTAATTCCGAGACCCACATGCCTTGAAGAATCGTATAGTCTGTTCAGCATTACTTCCAGCTCTTTCACTCCTACTGTCATCCGCAAATCGGAGGTGCGAGATGTACTGACCGTTGATATTTATACTACGTCCTTTCCAGTCTAGCGTCTTGAAAACGTCCTCCAACGCGTTTGTAAAAAATTTCGGAGAGATGACGTCTCCCTGTTTTACCCCTCGACGCAGTTGGATTGGTTTTGTGCTGTGTTCTTGTGCTTGGACGGTCATAGTTGCGGCCTTATACAGACATCTCATTACCTCAACGTAGCGGTAGTCGATGAGGCTGCATGGATCCACTCATCATATGTATCTCTGCCCGCAGCATGGCCTAGACCAATGCCGGGCGCGAGAGGTCACCGTCTATCGCTTCCGTGAGGACACGGCGGTGTTCTGCCCAAGTGGGGCAGACCTGCAACGTATGCTCCACTGACATTTCGTCTTTCCCTATCAGACACAGGAACCTCTTGAAAGTTTTGTGTCAGGTGAGGACCTGCGTCAAGCGGAAGGTGAGGACGCCGTGACGCCTCTCCAGCCACTTCTCAGAGGGGTCTTACCGCCGCGATTGCGGCGTGCCCGATACAGAAGGGATAAATGCGCATTACGGCAAATACGGTAGGTTTCTTGCTATCGTGCAGTGTAGCTAGATAGATATTTTCTGTGTTAGGTATTATGATTTATTGAAGTAACCGACCACACTATTTATATAACAATCTGTAATGTACCTATTCATCGCATTGTATTTTTCACTCAGCGAGCTACATTCAGGGTTTCTCTTAGACGTATCTCTAAGAGAAACCCGAAATAAAAAAAAATACAGCAAATAACAAAAGCATCAGACATAGCTTAGCATAGCAATAGACTGATGATTATTGTATTAATCATCATCACTGAATTAGTCCCATTCAGAAACCATTGTATTCAATGAATAAAAATAAAAACAGGAAAGTAGATATAGGCACTACTATCAATGTCATTTTAATGTATCCATGACAAAATTTCAATAACACGTACACAATTTCTATTACATGTTTACATATTTTCGATATTGTCATGGATACTTTAAAATTACATTAGAAGTGTAAACTTTTTACTGATATTGTTTCGTTTATATTACTGTGACAGCATTGGTTACCCAGTTTTGACACAGTTTGATGGTTAGGTTATTTAAAAAACCATGTTGTACACATACTTTTTGAAAAGTACAAGTAGAGATATTTTAGAAAATGTGACCAATGTATATATATTATTGCTCGTGACTGTACATACATAAAATATTTTGAGAACGCCCCTCGAGAAAGGTTTCTTAGGCGCGACGCTCACTGATACGTCAATGCGAGTAATGCCCATAGTAATGCCACATTAGGCGTGGTCTCTCACTATCTTGAGTCGAACGTTAGCGACTGTTTTCCCTTACTGACTCGTCGCAAAAAAATAAAGTGTGTCACCGTAGATAGTACCTATTCGTAAACAGGTGAACCTATTTGAATATCTACATTTTTTTTTTTATTTTGAATGTTTTTATTTTATTTTATCTTATCGTTTAACTTGTTTTCGTAGTTAATCAGCCATTATTATGACTGAAGCTGAAGCTATTCACGAAACGAAATGAGAAAATGGCGTCCGAGTTTATAGCAAAGGGCTCCACTTCCATCGAGTTTCACATTTAATCACGTTGACTCTGTCGTGATTCAAGTACGTCATACATGAGCATTGAGCACTGCCATTCATTTGTAAATAAATATGTGGTCTGTGTGGTCGATCGATATTCGTCATGTGATTGACGAGCCTAACATTTTAAAAAATATCCTACAAATATAAATCTGTATGAATGCCACTGCTTATATAAATACCAGACTGGTGATTTCCGAGTGCGAATGAACCGCAGCAGGTATGAATAAACAGGTAGGTTTTAAAGCCAGTCAAGTATGTTAGTCCCTAACGCTCCATCCAGGTCTTAAAGGCCTCATTTATGACGATTGGAAATCATCATCATCATCTAAAACAAAGAGTGCTCGCGTTTGACCACTACTCTAGCTATCATGTGGTCGACGGTGATGCACTCTTGCCTATAATAGAAACAAATATCAGCTGTCCCCTACATTTGGATTGACTCATATACTTAGTTCATTATTTTTCGTGATAAACTGAAAGCTGAGACATGCTGAATAACAATGACAATTGACATTACAGTACTATATGATAAGGCTGGAAGTGGGTTAACTACCTGCCAGCTGTACTCTCGAAATGAAATCTCGTCAACGGACTCTACAACGTGCTTCGACGAGACAGCTTTGAGAATGTCACTGCTGATGTCACAGACGCTAGAATTAATTAAGTATGAACTTCAATGGAAGACTCTCTTACTCTCTATACAATATATAGTACATACTAGCTTCTGCCAGCGACTTCGTACGCGGATCCTGTTGCTTATGCCAGCGACAATGGGGTCGTCAAAATCGAAGATCTGAAACGTCTGATGTCGAATTCTCAGAGCCTGGGGACGGGAAAACAACGGGACGCGCATGACGATTCCAGACGTTCCAGATCTTTCATTTTTGTAAGTCAACAGGAAATGCCCATCAGACTAAACAACTCTTGCTAAGATATTATTCATATACATTTATGTATATGTTATAGTGTAGCTGGGCTCTTGGAATTCCACATCAATTGTTTCAGATCTCAATTTTCATACGTCAACAGAGAGTGCTCATTAGGCTGAACAACTCTTGCTAAGACGTCATTACTGTTTATGTAATAGTGTAGCTGGGCTCTTGGAGTTCCAAATCAGGTGTTCCATATCTTCAAATTTATTTTCTCAGCAGAAAATGCTCATCACGCGGAACAATTTTTGCTATGGCGCTATTTTTGTATCTCTAACAGTTTAGCTGATCTATTGCAGTTCTGCATCAGGTGTTCAAGTTTCCAAGATAAATTATTGCCTATATGTTGCCCACACTTAATAGCTAAACAACAAAAAAAAAAAAAAACAAATCCGTCCAGTATTTCCGAAGATTAGCGTGTATGGAGTAACTTCTCCCGTTTTCCTAACATTTCCCTTCACTGCTCTGCTCCTATTGATTGTAGCGTGATGAAAAGTATACTATAACCAGCGCAGGAGTATGAAAAATAATTGTACCAAGTTTCGTCAAAATCCGTCGAGTAGTTTTTGTTTCTATAACGGTTATACAGACAGACAGACAGACAGACAGACAGAAAAAAAAATTATAAATTGCATTTTTGGCATCAATATCGACCCCTAATCACCCCCTGATAGTTATTTTGGAAATATATTCCATGTACAGAATTGACCTCTCTACAGATTTATTATAAGTATAGAAGATAGATAGTCGTAGAGCCACAGCCAGTATGAAAATATTGTTTGTCTTGAGTGGATTTTCAACGAAGCATTTTGTATACCTATTAGTATGTATGATAACATACAGAATACTTCGTTGAATAATACTCGTATTGCCATTGACAAAGTATTAAGTTTCGACTATAGATTCTGTCTTTAAAGAATACTTCGTTGACGGCTTCGTGAAGGGTCCATTTACTTACTGTTTGTAGGATAGGATGGTTCTTACGGGCGATATAGGTACTAGAATTATATCAGCTGTAGCATGCATGTTCATTCAAGGGCGTCGCCAGCTTGTGACTAAGGGGGGGCAATGGGGCTGAATTATTCTGAATATTTAAAAATATTGAAATTATTCTGAATATTTCAATACTTTCCACAATATACATTAAACCTTGTGAATTTATTTACGTTTTGTCATGCGATGCGGAATTTATTAATAGGTAAGGAAGTCAATTGCTCGTACTTTGGTCGCTTTGCGGCTGCCCCCAAATGGCGACGCCCTTGTTTCCATTGCTGAACAAAGGCCTTTATTTATCATATACTATGCATAAAACGAACAATGATGTTTTATATTTTCACGTTCTCGAAAAAGGCTGTAACAATTTCGATGAAAGAAAACTTAAAACACACAGCGTGTAGAGTAGGTACATTTTTAATTCAGACCATGCTTACACTTAAACCAAGGAATGTATGTTAACAACAGAACTTAAAACTAAATAATTTACAGTTTGCTTTTCTGTCTCTCCAGTAATTTCTGTTTGAGCGCTCTGCGCAGGATCTTCCCAGATGGGTTCTTTGGTATATCGTCGACGAATATCACTCCGCCATGCAGTCGTGACACGGAAGACAGCTGAGGAACAAAATCGTTATTACCTATTTATCATAAAATAGTCGGTTTGTTTTGTTGTATATTCCACCCTAATTACCTAATGTACGGTTGCACTACGTGTAGGGTTGCCAGACGGTCGGGAATTGGCGGGATTCTCCCGAATTTTTGTATGTCCTCCCGACTCCCGACAAAGCAAATAATCTCCCGAAAAACAAGTTCGATAATTTTAAGTTAACATTTTCGTCAAACGAAACTTGCAAACCACTTGGGCGCTTGGTGCAGAGCGAAAAAACATTGCAATGCACTCCGTCTGAGTCGAGTCGAGGCGCCTTGGCCGTGCGAAGTGAGGTGAGGTGAGGTGAGGGAGGGGCCCTTTTTGAATAGCGATAAAGCTCAAAAGTTGTTAAACGCGAAAAAAAAAATGACAAATACTTATGGCAAGAACAAAAACAATAAACATGCTCATTCGGTTCTTGTCTTGTGTGTCACAAATACCTACTATGTTTTTTTTTCTGATATCTACAGTGCAATGCAAAAATATGTTTGTTTACTTAATATATTATGTATAATTAATATTATTAGCTTATTTTTTATTTGTCCCGACCAAAGCCCTAAAATCCCGAAAAATCGGTTATTGATCCCGATATCAGGAAGAATCGATCTGGCAACCCTAACTACGTGGCGCGAGCTTATTCCCACCGGATCAAATATTTAATTTCCGGATATGGCTGTTTTGTAACATGTGACTTTAAGGGGGATGCTCCAACCAGCCCGCGAAGTTCAAATTTTTTTACGTTTTTTGCAATTTGCAGGCCAGTGACATGTTGTAACTTTATAAATATTTGTGTTGCGCAAATAACAAGTATAATTTTAAATATAAAAAATATCAAAAAACTCGCTCCATCAGCTCTCACATAGAAAAGGTGCATCATGTTAAAATCTCCGAAATCTAACTACGATGCACCTTTTCTATGTGAGAGCTGATGGAGCGAGTTTTTTGATATTTTTTATATTTAAAATTATACTTGTTATTTGCGCAACACAAATATTTATAAAGTTACAACATGTCACTGGCCTGCAAATTGCAAAAAACGTAAAAAAATTTGAATTTCGCGGGCTACATCGAAGCAATCACCTTAAATGTCTGTATCCACGACCACAGAACATATTGCACGACGCAGGAGAAAACCCCAATTGTGGCTACGTTTTTTTAGAACAAGGGAGAAAGTAAAATAAATAATTAAATTAAATATTATTAAGAAAGAACCACAACATTTATTCATGAACTAGCTTCTGCCAGCGACTTCGTACGCGGATCCTGTTGCTTATGCCAGCGGTAACGGGGTCGTCAAAATCGAAGATCTGAAACGTCTGATGTCGTATTCTTAGAGCCTCGGACGGGAAACGATTCCAGACGTTCCAGTTTTCTTACAAAAGTAAGTCAACAGGAAATGCCCATCAGACTAAACAACTCTTGCTAAGACGTGATTCCTATATATGTAATAGTGTAGCTGGGCTCTTGGAGTTCCACATCAAGTGTTCCAGATCTTCAATTTTTATACGACAACAGGGAGTACTCATCAGGCTGAACAACTCTTGCTAAGACTTTATTACTGTTTATGTAATAGTGTAGCTGGGCTCTTGGAGTTCCACATCAGGTGTTCCATATCTTCAACTTTATTCTCTCATCAGAAAATGCTCATCACGTGGAACAATTTTTGTTAAGGCGCTATTTTTGTATCTCTTATAGTTTAGCTGATCTAGTGTAGTTCTGCATCAGGTGTTCATGTTTCCAAGACAAATTATAGCCTATATGTTGCCCAGACATAATAGCTATGTAACAAAAAAAAAACAATCAAATCCGTCCAGTAGTTCCGAAGATAAGCATGCATGGAGTAACTTCTCCCGTTTTCCTAACATTTTCCTTCACTGCTCTGCTCCTATTGATTGTAGCGTGATGAAAAGTATCCTATAACCAGCCCAGGAGTATGAAAAATAATTGTACCAAGTTTCGTCAAAATCCGTCAAGTAGTTTTTGTTTCTATAACGGTTATACAGACAGACAGACAGACAGACAGACAGACAGACAGACAGACAATAATTTTACTGATTGCATTTTTGGCATCAGTATCGATCCCTAATCACCCCCTGATAGTTATTTTGGAAATATATTTCATGTACAGAATTGACCTCTCTACAGATTTATTATAAGTATAGATAGATATAGATAGATAGACGAGCATTGTTGCAAATGATCGCGTCAAGACTGCTACAGAGTTATTGATGACTCCTACATCAATGAGCTACATAGGTACCATACCAGCGAGTAACCATCACGCCGCCGCCGCGCCGCGCCGCCGCCGTTGCGCAAACGCTGTTTGCAAACTAAATTTTAGTTTCCATCTAAATCACTCCACGAGACCCCGCTATAATCGCCGACTATGATACTATCCTATAAATTTCGTTCAGGAGATATTTTACGAGTGTTATTGAGAGCTACTAGGCTTGTTAGGTCGAGCATCAGAGGTACAAAAGTTAATTATATATAATATTTACCTTTTTCGCAGTGAATTCAAGTAGTTCCTTCTCTGTGACTGTGGCTCCGGGCTTCTTGACGACGAAGGCGGTGGCGAGTTCGCCTACAGACTCGTCGGGGGCGCCCACCACGCCGCACTCTGCCACGCCTGGGTGTCCCAGAACTATGCTCTCTACCGCTGCCGGCGCCACCTGTACGAGTGAAGAAAGGAAGTATAAATTAATACCGAAGGGGAAAGCAGAGGTGAACTTAATGGTTCACTAACATTCCGCCAGTTATGTAATGTCCATGAGAGCGAGGCTTTTACCATCAACCGGCGGGAACCGGGAACATACCCAGATTCCTGATTTCAGAGAGAATTCCTGATAGAAAAACCCAATTGGGTGGATCTTCAAAACGGGCGTATTCGTGTGATCGCTCTGGTGCTTTTCAGATATTGATATTTAACGGTAATTATGTATCTCATTAAAAAGTATGATATTCAAATAGTATATTTTTACTTTTGGCCTTCAATTTACACTAACAGTTATGGAAATATTTAAGTTCAAAAAATTTCGCGACCAGAGCAATCATAATTGGTGCCAGAGCGATCATAAATGGTCAAACCAATTTAAAAAAAAAAGAATATTGATAAAAAATTATTAGTTTTGGCGTTTTTAGTCATATTCAGTTGGTATACGTGTAACAAGATAACATGTTTAAGTGATACCTTTTCTTCCGGAAGTCGGTGGCTTTGTTTTTTATTTCACTGACTATGGTCATCCCACTTCCGAAAGAAAAGTTATTTTATACTTTTTTGTGTTTGGTTTTCAAGTCGGTTCCTTTTTTTTCAAAAACCTTTTTTTTATTTTTCCCTTTTAGTTTAGATATTCAATTAAATCGGTGTCTTTGAAAATCTACAATACAAGTCAGCAAAAAAATGGATGTATGTGAGTAATGTCACAAGATATCCATTAGTTTTATATATTAAAACCGCTACTCGGCCCCATATTCAAAACCCCGAAAGCTTTCAACTCGAGCTCTCTAATCGCTTTGCTTGCCTTGAGAACTTAGTGTCAGTGGACGAGATCAACGACGGGCTAGTGGAAACTGTCCGCACGGTAGGGTCTAAGTTTTTTAGACCCTGTCGTAAAGATAGACCTCATAAATTGACCGAGCAAACCTTAAACCTCATGGCTGAACGACGTTTGCTACAGTTGCAGTCTTCCGATGACGCGAAGTCATATAGGCAGCTCAATAGACGTATATCTAAGTCCTTGCGACACGATCTGCGTCTCTTTAATACGAATCGTGTTAAAGAGACCATACAGCGAAACCAAGGCTCTAAAGTGTTCGCAAAGGACAAGTCTATTGGGCAAAGCCAGATGACAAAGCTGAAACGGGAGGATGGCAGCATAGCGTCGACCAAAGCAGAGGTTTTAGGCGAGATCGAGAGGTTCTATGGACAGTTATACACTTCGGTCGCAAAGCCCGTTGACAGCTTGGTAGGAGATCCAAGAGCCAAGCTGTCCCGACATTATACCGAAGATATCCCGGACATCAGTCTGTACGAGATTAGGATGGCCCTGAAGCAGCTTAAGAACAACAAGGCGCCGGGCGAGGACGGAATCACTTCAGAGCTTCTGAGAGCGGGTGGAACACCGGTACTTAAGGTCCTCCAGAAACTCTTTAATTCCGTCCTCTTCGAGGGCAAAACGCCTGAAACATGGAGTAGAGGTGAGGTGGTGCTGTTCTTCAAAAAAGGTGATAACAGCCTATTGAAGAACTACAGACCCATCACGCTTCTAAGTCATGTTTATAAGCTGTTTTCAAGGGTTATCACGAACCGTCTCGAGCACAGACTTGATGACTTCCAGCCTCCCGAACAAGCCGGTTTCCGAAGAGGCTATAGTACCATAGACCACATCCATACGCTGCGGCAAGTTATACAGAAGACCGAAGAGTATAACTTGCCATTGTGCTTAGCGTTTGTGGACTATGAGAAAGCCTTCGATTCGGTGGAAACATGGGCGGTACTTGAGTCACTCCAGCGATGCCGTATTGACTATCGGTACATCGAGGTGTTGAAGTGCTTGTATAATAACGCCACCATGTCGGTCCGAGTACAAGAGCAGAGCACGAAGGCGATTCCATTGAGAAGAGGCGTAAGACAGGGGGACGTTATCTCCCCGAAACTGTTTACTGCCGCAATGGAAGACGCCTTCAAGCTCCTGGAATGGCAAGGACTTGGCATCAACATCAACGGCGAATACACCACTCACCTTCGGTTTGCCGATGACATCGTAGTCATGGCAAAGTCGATGGAGGAACTCAGCATGATGCTCGATGGCCTCGACCGAGTTTCACAACGGGTGGGCTTGAAAATGAACATGGACAAGACGAAAATTATGTCAAATGCCAATGTTGTGCCCACCCCAGTCTCTGTTGGAAACTCGGTACTCGAAGTTGTTGACTCATATATCTACTTAGGACAAGTAGTCCAGTTAGGTAGGTCCAACTTCGAGAAAGAGGTCAACCGCCGAATCCAACTCGGTTGGGCAGCGTTCGGGAAACTACGCAATGTCTTTTCGTCCGACATACCTCAGTGCCTCAAGACGAAAGTCTTCAACCAATGTGTGTTACCAGTGATGAGTTACGGCACCGAAACGTGGTCTTTCACTATCGGCCTCATCTCAAAGCTCAAAGTCGCTCAACGAGCTATGGAGAGGGCTATGCTCGGTGTTTCTCTACGTGATCGAATCCGAAATGAGGAGATCCGTAGACGAACTAAAGTCACCGATATAGCCCACCGGATTAGCAAGCTGAAGTGGCAATGGGCAGGCCATATTGCTCGCAGAGCAGATGGCCGATGGGGTCGAAAAGTACTAGAGTGGAGACCACGGACTAGCAAGCGCAGCGTAGGACGTCCACCAGCAAGGTGGACAGACGATCTTATAAAGGTCGCCGGAAGACGCTGGATGCAGGTCGCTTCCAACCGGTACCTGTGGAGATCAAAAGGGGAGGCCTATGTTCAGCAGTGGACGTCCTATGGCTGAGATGATGATGATGATGATGATGATTAAAACCGTTCATCATCATCATCATTCGGCCATAGGACGTCCACTGCTGAACATAGGCCTCCCCTTTTGATCTCCACATATACCGGTTGGAAGCGTCCTGCATCCAGCGTCTTCCGGCGACCTTTATAAGGTCGTCTGTCCACCTTGTTGGTGGACGTCCTACGCTGCGCTTGCTAGTCCGTGGTCTCCACTCTAATACTTTTCGACCCCATCGGCCATCTGCGCTGCGAGCAATATGGCCTGCCCATTCCCACTTCAGCTTGCTAATCCGGTGGGCTATATCGGTGACTTTAGTTCGTCTACGGATCTCCTCATATCGGATTCGATCACGTAGAGAAACACCTAGCATAGCCCTCTCCATTGCTCGTTAAGCGACTTTGAGCTTTGAGATGAGGCCGATAGTGAAAGACCACGTTTCGGTGCCGTAACTCATCACTGGTAACACACATTGGTTGAAGACTTTCGTCTTGAGGCACTGAGGTATGTCGGACGAAAAGACATTGCGTAGTTTCCCGAACGCTGCCCAACCGAGTTGGATTCGGAGGGTTGACCTCTTTCTCAAAGTTGGACCTACCTAACTGGACTGCTTGTCCTAAGTAGATATATGAGTCAACAACTTCGAGTACCGAGTTTCCAACAGAGACTGGGGTGGGCACAACATTGGCATTTGACATAATTTTCGTCTTGTCCATGTTCATTTTCAAGTCCACCCGTTGTGAAACTCGGTCAAGGCCATCGAGCTTCATGCTGAGTTCCTCCATCGACTTTGCCATGACTACGATGTCGTCGGCAAACCGAAGGTGAGTGATGTATTTGCCGTTGATGTTGATGCCAAGTCCTTGCCATTCCAGGAGCTTGAAGGCGTCTTCCATTGCGGCAGTAAACAGTTTCGGGGAGATAACGTCCCCCTGTCTTACGCCTCTTCTCAATGGAATCGCCTTCGTGCTCTGCTCCTGTAATCGGACCGACATGGTGGCGTTATTATTATACAAGCACTTCAACACCTCGATGTACCGATAGTCAATACGGCATCGCTGGAGTGACTCAAGTACCGCCCATGTTTCCACCGAATCGAAGGCTTTCTCATAGTCCACACACGCTAAGCATAATGGCAAGTTACACTCTTCGGTCTTCTGTATAACTTGCCGCAGCGTATGGATGTGGTCTATGGTACTATAGCGTCTTCGGAAACCGGCTTGTTCGGGAGGCTGGAAGTCATCAAGTCTGTGTTCGAGACGGTTCGTGTAATTATAATTATATTAAAACCGTTCCCAGAATAATAGTTTTATTCTGGGAACGGTTTTACACTTTTCTGAAAACCGCATCAAAATCGGTTCAGCCAAACGCGAGATAATCGCGGACAAACATTCATACACACATACAGGCCGAACTGCGAATCTCCTTTTTTTTAAGATGGTTAAATAGTTTTATAACGTACAATTAATGCAAAATATCATTGCTCTGGTCTTTTTGGACAGAGCAATCACAGCCATATCGATCAGAAAAAGTCACAAAATCATGAATATAGCCGAATTTAAAAGCAGTAGAAATTTATAATTACGTGTCATAAAAACCATCATAAAGATCACCCAATTCACATAAAAAACAAATTTACAAGCTTAATATTTAATTTGATTAAGGTGCCATATCAATCATAAAATTCGAGAACCAAATCCAGAGTAATCATAAACTTGCCTTCGTGAACTTACCTTCGCGGATACGTGGCACAAAGGTATCTTCCTCAACGGTTAGATCACTGCTGGTGCTACCCAGCGAGAGTGGAATAGAGTGTCTATAACGCGTAACTAGGCATGAGCGCGATGTTTTACCTCAGCGCAGAGCGATGAGATAAAATGCCCGGACACGAATTTAAATTCAAATTGTGGCAAAAGTATTCATAATAAAACTACAAGTATTTTATAACAATGAAGATTAACTATTTCTTATGTAATCTAAATAAGTTGTTTCATATGTAGCTTCTCATTAAAAAAATAAAGAATATTTTTTTCATTCAATCGGGAGTGAGGACAACCCAGAGCGATCAGGATTTTAGGGTTAAAGATTTTTTTTTTTATATTTTAAATAAACTTATTCATAATATTAGCCTTGTACCAGGTAGATTAGAGACTGAACTGCATATAAAAAAATATTTTGAAAACGTTTTTCAATTTTAAAATGGGTTTATTCAGCCCGACACGAAAAAAAATGCCTCTGGAGATCGACCCAATTACATTTTGCTCTACCTGGGAATCAATGCCTGTAGTGCTATTCTCAATAAACATAGCCTTGTGAACGCGCAGCCGCAGCGCTTACGCCACAAGAGCAATCCATTGGACGATCTCAAAGTCGAAAACTAAGCACATCGTTGAGTCCAGGGATGTGATTTCTTATTGAGGATAGCATAGCAGGATCTCTAGACGCACAAACTCAAATAAAACAATTCTGGATAAAGAAAGTCTGAAGTCGTTGAACAATAGATAATATATGTCTAGGTATGTATCACCATGATTACAGATCGTAGTAGGTACCTAGACATTATTATGGAGCTGGCAAGTCATGATGATCTTTAAGTATTTAGATTAGATCTTATTATTAATTATTTTCACTCATCGTAAATGTGAGCACTAATCTTATGATAAGGAGTTATCATCAGTTTGTAGAAACTATAAAACTATTTGCGCGCTTGAAATAATCATATCTCCAAGCAAGAACTTAGATAAAGGAGCCATAAAACAATGCTGGGGATTTCGATAAAAATTATGGACAATTTAATCTAATAATATTTCACATTTCACAAGTTAAAGATAAAAGTAATTAAGTACCTACAAAATTAACCAGTGTGAGTCATACCTACATAGTGATTAAAAATGTTTTAAACTCGTAGTCATTCCTTCCAATCATTGAACCAAGTTTTGGTGAAAGATGGACGGGACTCTAAAGACGGTTATGGTAATGGGGGTGAGGAAGCCGTGGGCAAAACGATTGGGTTTATTTACCTGATGTCCTTTATATTTAATGAGTTCTTTAAGTCGGTCCACTATGAAGAAGCAGCCATCTTTGTCGTAGTAGCCGACGTCTCCAGTCTTCATGTAGCCCTCCTCATCAAAAATGGCGCGGGTAGCGGTCTCGTCTCCGGCGTACCCCTTCATGATAATAGGTCCTTTGAGACAGATCTCTCCATTCTCGTTTGGTCCGAGTTTTTTACGAGTATCGATATCTACTACCTGTAATTGAGGTTAAAATTGTAAATTAATGTACAAGCACAGAATAAATATAGTACTGTACAAGCGAAAATGTGCATAACGAATTCATAGGATAAAAGTACCTGGACATTGCAATAGATAGATATAGATACGTGGGTAAGTATAAGGCTGCTCCCACATTTTTCGACATTAAACTTACTCCTTACTCAAGATGTGAAGCTGTTATTTCTGTGATAGCTAGAAACATCATCAAACCTGATCTCACCCTAAATTATTTTGCGTATTGATATTATGTCAATTTCATCTAATACTGGACATCTTAGTAGATAGAGATTCGTAATTTCTAGCAATATCAACCTTCACATATAGTTCATTCATTATTTAGTTGAAACCACCAAAATGTTTATTTATCTACTTTTAAAGCCATGATATACGAGTACAAGGGCGTCGCCAGCTTATGACCCAGGGGGGGGGGGGGGGGGCAATGGGGCTGAATTATTCTGAAAAATTAAAAGTATTGAAATTATTCTGAATATTTCAGTACTTTCTACAATATACATTAAACCTTGTAAATTATTTACGTTTTGTCATACGATGCGGAATTTATTAGTAGGTAAGGAAGTCAATTGCTCTCACTTTGGTCGCTTTGAGGCTAGCTACATTTTGATCTCTAGGCGGGGGCGACTGCCCCCCCCCCCCCTGCCCCCCGTTGGCGACGCCTTTGATGATATAGTAGAAATATTTTAATTGTTTTTAAATAAAATAGAAACAATCCTATGAAACTTACTTTTGCCTTCACGCCAAGTAGAGGATAGCCACCACTTCCTGGTTTCCTCTCAATCTTCTCATCGTCGAAGTCCCTGGTAGCCGCCAGCGAAGTCTCCGTCATTCCGTAGGCTTGGAATATGCCCTTGCAATTTTTCATACTATGTATAATAACAAATGTTAATGTTATCATTTTAAAGTTATTTTTTGTCGATGCGCTGTGAGTTGTGGTGGGTTCGATACCCAGACGGACCATTTTTATATACAATGGGTTTGCGTTCGGGCTCAGTCTTGCCCAGATGCAAAGATTTAAAGCAAGGTCACCCAGGATTGAGAAGGTACTAGTACTAACACAGAGGAATCTGAACCGGAAAAACTAGTTTGGCCTACGGGTATTTTTTTTTAAGTTCTGGCTGTTTGTAGTTTGTTGTTTGCAGAATAATTCAAACAAAAGAGAGAAAAGGTCTTTTAAAAAAAATCTGGTACATTAATAGTAATGTGTCAAGATTCTAAAATCGTTGACGTGGGAAATAAGACTGCTTGGTTGAAATGGGATTGGAGATCAGTGTCTATAGAATGCACGCGCGGGGATCGATGGGCCGTCACGCAGTGGGTGCAGGGAGGCCTAGAAAACGCTGAGAGATTGACCGGAAAACTCCGCACAAAAAAAGCTTGGAAGGTTATGGGAAAAACCTTTGCCCAGCAGTGGGACAGTACCTATAGGTTAATAAAAAAAAAAAAATCTTACCGTTTCAAAGCCAGTGTGATAGTTTCTGAGGAGAGTGGCGCAGCTCCACACCAGACGGCGACAATGGAAGACAGATCAAATTTCTCTATTATAGGCGCCTTCGCAAGGAACACCACGATAGGGGGAACCGCTGCCAGGAAAGTTACCTAAAAGTTTTACGTTCAATGTTAGAGCACATACGGTGTAAGAAGACGCATCACGCAGATCACGCATTCTGTAGGTATAACAAACAAAAAAAGTTGCTGGGAAATCACTTTTATCTTTGGAGTTAATGTTATAGACAGCAGTGCGCAAAAAAAAGGGACATTTCGTGCAATATAATAACGTGTGGTGGTTATTAGAAACAGGAGTAGAAGAAGTGCGGTGCTTATAATATTTAAAATATGGTTTTAAGTAATGGTTAGAACTTTTTGATTCTGTCTAGGGTTTTTAATTAAATAGTCATCAGAATGATCAGTTATCTTCAATAATTAGTTTCCCAGGAGATAATTCACAAAAAAATACAGGAGCAACACGTAATTTTCTTTTTCCAAAGCTTTTTTTATTAAACCCCGTTATGACCGACCGACCATCCGGATTGTGAGTTTTACATTCCGAGATTCTTTGTGTCATAGCGAGTCGAAACTAAAATTTTATAGCCAGAAAAAAGTTACTTTGTATTTCTGAATAGCGCCCAGATATTTCATAGGATTGAAGCCATTCAAGTACACCAGCTTCTTGTTCACTAGGATGTAGTTGATGGTCGACATTAAACCGTAGGCGTGGTACCATGGTACTATCGTCAGCAATATGGTTTCCTGGGGATGGGTCTCGATTCTGAAAAATAACATATTAATTGACTTATTTTTTTTGTTAAGATAGGCATCGTGCCTTGCCAAGATCGGTTTATGTGGTTCAGTTTGAAATGCAGTACGAGAAAGAAGCAGGTTGTCGGTGCAGTCGGTCAGAACGGATATGTGCAGGTAAAATAAACGCATTATAAATAAGTACAGACCTGTCTCCTGAGACAGGCATTTTCAGATTTAGGATGTACACAGAAAATAACTATGTATATTGATAACGAATTAGGAAAAGTAAAGACAAGGCCTTTTGTTGTGGTTCTATATATGTCAGTAGTATAGTAGAACGTAGAACTAACACAGTTCCATAGTTAACTTTCTCTGTTTGGAAAGTCAACGAAGTTTCCTCCCGTAACGCGTGGAGCGGGACTTGACGGCTAAAAAATTATCTTTCTTGAGAATTAGAGATTTTCCGGTTTCTTTATACAGATTTTACCTGCAAGTATCAGTACGTACCGGTACCTATTTGTCTGTACCGACAGCCTGATTCTTGAAATATTGCACTCTTATTCTCGAAATATATTTTTTTTAATTACCTAAGTTTTATGTTTCTATGTGAACTAATAGTTCACCTAGAAACTTAAATCATCTTCGTACTGCGATCTACATAATACCTACCTAACCACTTGAAATTATCAAGAATATCTTATATTTATTTTAACGCCAACTTATGATACTATCTACAATGTTAATTACCTGTACTGAACTTTGGCCGCATATTTTATCTATATGGCTAAATAAAAGCAAGTTATCTAATTTTGAGGCCAGTGGCACTAAAGGACTTAATATTATAAGTGATTCACAAAAAAAATAGGTAAACAAACATTTGGTAATTACTCAAAACTGGCCGCGGAGTATAACAGATTGAGGTGTGTTAGCATGACTCCTTTGGGCAGGCCTGTTGTTCCCGACGAGTACAGGATGTAGGCCACGTCAGACCAGCCCTGGACTTCCTCGACCTCGAACTCCTTCGGATCCACATGCACCTTCATACTGCTGTACTCAATGATACCGCTAGCAACCGGTTTACCATTCAATTGTATAATTTTTTCGATACTTGGCACTGTTTTTATGGTCTCCAAATTCCGTTTGAGCCCCACTTCAGAGGCAAGAATCATTTTTGGTCGTGATATATTTAGCACGTGCGTCATTTCATCTGAAACAAACGGATTTATCCTGCATTTCACTCGCTGCTCAGTTGCTATTTGTCGTAGCCTTCTTCTTTAAACGGGCTATCCAATACAAAAATAATGTTTCAATTAGAACCAATCGTTCTTGAGATTAGCGCGTTCAACCAAACAGCTCTTTATTATTAAGTAAGTATAGATTTACTTATCGGTCGCTTTATCGGTCGTTCTGTACAGAAACTAATAAGTCCTACCTATCTATAGTATTGCTCGGTATTTCTTTTATCTAATCTACCTCAATATTACTTGTTCTCGTTTCACCCTTGTGTGTTTGTTAGGGTCGGACATAATTGTCCATGGCCCTCCTCTACTGGGCCCTTTGCATGCGGAGGCGACCGCCAAAGCTAGTCGCGTGCCAGAGGGTCATGGCCTTCCGGATGATCCAGGGATACCGCATGGTTTCCGCCGAAGCGACCAACCTCCTTGCCCGATTGCCGTCGTGGGGTTGAAGGCCCTCCAGCACGTCTAAGAGTACGCATAAAGGCGTAACGCTGCAGACAATCTCGGCTGCCTCAACGAGAGCCCCGCAATCTTTTGGGCCCCGTGTTTCTCTAAACATCACAGCACGCCTTCCTTCCATTTTATTTTTCTCGTACATATCTTAGATTAGGTTGATTTCCTGCTTGAGTAAGAGTTGCCCTCATATTATATTTTTGTATGAATGATCAAAAGAAAACCTAAAATATTCGAGGCGGTGTGCTAGTGAAACTGTGAAATATATTAGTTTAGCTCGCTTTCGCAACGTATGAGTGCCCCATATAGCCTTTAAGTGACTAAGGGCTTCCAATAGGTTATAGATGGCCCTGCACCTTACTGATAAGTTAAAAGACCATGGATTTACCTTTAGTGTATAGCACGTTGAGTGTGGTGACGGTGGCGCCGCAGCACAGCACGGCCAGCGCAGTGGGCATGAACTCATCCCTGTTCTCGCTGCACAGAGCCACCACATCGCCACGCTTTATCCCCAGCCTCCTGAGCCCCGTCGCCACATTCACAGTCTCTTGCAATATCTGCCTGAATGTTATCTTTTCATCTGTGTCGCCATTGATCTGTAAATATTATTCGGACCAATTACCACCTAAGCAGTTCGTCTATGGCATGCGGATGGCGAGTAATGGGCGACTCGCCGTACGATCATGGACCATGCCCGGGTCGAGGCGCGTCGTGTTCCACGCGTGCCTCAAAGAGTTCATTGACAGCAATCTGACGGCAATCAGCAAAAGCCAGCCGGGGTCGCGGGACTGTCTCATCAGGTAACCGTGAACCTGGAACGTAATGGGCTATTGAAGCATCTGTCTGACAGTCCCTCCCGTTACGCCCAGGGTGGGAGGACTCATTTGATGATTTTGCCACGTAAAAATAACTATATAGATCGTCTATTTAAAATAGGTAATGCTATGCCTATTTTTAGGGTTCCGTAGTCAACAAGGAACCTTTATAGTTTCGCCATGTCTGTGCGTTCGTCCGTCCGTCTGTCCGCAGCTTAGCTCAGAGACGCCCAGTACTAGAAAGCTGTAATTTGGTGTAAATTTTAATATACGGATTTGTTGCGCCGAAAAAGTGGTAAATTAAAATCTCGTAAAATATTTTTTTTAGGGTACCTCCTGTCACTTAAAGTGGGGATGTTTTTTTTTTCTCGCGTACCCCTTAGTGTGGGGTATCATTAAATAGGCCTTTAAAAATATTGATAGTTTCCATTAACATTTTTTTGATAAAAAGATTCGTTTGTGAAATATTAAGCTTTAAAGTGCCAATTTTTGCTCGACTCGAGTGTCCCCCTCCTCTACCAGCTAAACGGTTATGTTTGGGGGTGTGAAAAAATTCACAATAGTAGTATATACCTATAACGAAGTTTAAAAGAAAAATATCATAACTAAGTAGGCTTTACAAGTTTACGAGTAATAGTCGACCAACTTATAAAACGTACTTGGATAACATATTTTCCTAAACAAAATGTATCGGAGAACATGTTCTTCAACTGCAAATGTAAGTTTGTCAACTTTATTTTTACAGCTCTAATAGGTGGGTATGCTTTGGGTATAGGTAGGTTTTTATTGTCAACTATTTTTAACTAACTTTAAAAAAAGGAGGAGGTTCTCAATTCGTCGTAACCTTTTTTTATGTATTTTCCCCGATTTCTCAAAGACGCCTGGACAGATTTTGAAAATTCTCCTTTAGATTGAAAGAGTACACCTTCCAATTGGTCCCATGATCATAAAGTCAGGATCTGATGATGGAATCCTGGAGAAATCGTGGGAACTTTTTAAATTTTAAATCATTCTTGAAGCGATTTGATAACAACTCAATCCCGTCGAGTTTCGGCTTGTGAGTCGTGTTTATTACATAGACATTGATGCTGGATTATGTCCATGGTCTGATGATAGAGCTGGAAGGTAACCATGAGTTCTTTCTTATACAACAACTCAATCCTACTGAGCGTAGTACTATTAGGTGTTCCATGACTGAGCTTAAGGTCATTTGATTCGTCTTTACATAATGGGCTTTTGTACTGGATGTTTTCTAGGCTCTTATGATGGAGCTGGAAGGTAGCCATGGGATCTTTGTAATACAATAACGCAATCCCATGGAGTTTGGGCTCATTTGATTCGTCTTTACATAGACTTTGGTGCTGGTTCTATTAGACGTTATGAGTTGGTTTCTGAATCACTTAGGGACCTAATAAATGTTAATGTACGTAAATTAAATTCAGTGAATCAGTTTAGTTAGTTCGCATGTAGGTATTTTGATGGGCAACTACGGAACCCTACACTGTGTGTGGCCCGACACGCACTTGGCCGGTTTTTTGTACCTAAATGGTCATTTAACCAGAAATAATTACAGTGAAACCTGCATAACCGGGGACCTGGAGGGACCAACATAGTCGCACTTAGAGCCTTCTGTTACCCGTGCGTCTCAGATATCCAGGTGTATAAAATAATATCTGTTTCATATACAGATCGAGGCTCCATGAAAGGTGATAATACTTAATATTAGAGACTATGTTTTAAATTAAATATAGTCAAGAGCTAAAATATACGCCGTCTCATTTATAGAGGTAATTATTGGCGTCATCGAGGAATTGAAAAAGTTCTGACGAATTGAAAAGTTCCTCCTTTTTTCGAAATCGGTTAAAAAGGCTTAATGACGGTACATATATGTTCTTACGTAATATCATAAATAAGAACGTGCACAGATATTGTTTTATTTAGGTAAGTAATTTAAATAATTTTACATGTATTATAGGTACTACATTTTAATACTAAAAAATAATTCTGGCATAATTCTGTGGGTACCTACTTATAACGAAAGTTATAAGTATCGTAAATGAGAAATTGCGCAGATAATGTTTTATTTAGGTAATTTAAATAAATTTACATACTAAAAATTAAGTAAAATAAATTTATAAAAATGACTAAAATAAAACCAAGGCTTCAAAAAATCCATCCATGTCGCTGTCAATGGGGAGAGTGCCCAGAACGCTGGCAGAACCTATCTAGTCTGTGGCTGGCAGCATTGCCGCACATCCTTTGACCAAGACATTTCGACGCAAGTAAGTACATAAATAACTCTACCTAATTCCGACCTCTCTGTCCGGACTGTTCAGTCGCATCTTGAATTTTTTTTATGACCTCTTTGGTCCAATTTTCTATATTATTAATTTCGTGCAGGGCTACGGTAGACTCGATCGAAAGCTTGCCTGATTAATAAAACATTAAAAAATAAAGATTTCGAGTCGACAACATATATCCGCAAAATTCGGATTGTCGAGTATTTTGTACATTTCTAATGATTTTCTGACCAGACAGATCGCAGCCGCCATTTTTGACATCGGGTAACATGTTGAGAAGCTTTTTTAATTTTCTTTGTTTTTGGTAACCGAGTCGATAGCACTGTTAGCATGCCAGTGTCATGTGGTGTATTAAGTACTAAACCTCCTCGGCACGTTGCGATATTATTTAGAAAAAAAACTATGAACTGTAAGGCCAGGTTCTCACGGCGATTATTTTCCCGTATACCGTATAAACGATTTTATCGAATAGAGGAGTGACAACAGAATATAGTGAAAACTTAAAAATTGTTTACACGGCGTTCATACGGGAAAATCCCGTGTTCGAGAAATATATTTTACCGTATACCGTGCGAAGTTGTCACCGGAACGCCGCGTCTCGAAACGATTTTATCGAATACGACTCGCAGTGGCGCTTATGTTCATGTTGTGTCGTTCACACGACTCGCCCATTCGAGAATCGTACGCACTCGCATGCGTGGCCCGAAAAAATCGAATCGAATGGTTGCCGTGTGAACGACTGCATCGTATACGGTAAAACCGTATACGTGAAAAAATCGAATCGAATGGTCACCGTGTGAACCTGGCCTAACTTATGTCAGTGTCAAACAAACGTGTAGCCGTAAACAATGATGACAGTGGCAACCACGAATGCCTTTCTGATCGAGAACGATATTACCTCCGGCTTCTTCACGTCAAAGGGCCGACTTGCTTCAGAGAAGAAAGGACCTATGAAAATATTATTTACTGGCTTCCAGTCCCGGCTTCGCACGGGTGGACATGATATAATAATTATAGCCTATGTTACTCGCTGCGGCGCGCAGTATGGAGGGAGCGACTGTCGCAACCGAGCTCCGGGCATGCCGCAATCGCGGTGGTAAGACCCCTCTTTGATGAGTGGCTGGATAGGCGTCAAGGCGTCCTGACCTTCTGCTTGACGCAGGTCTTCACCGGACACGGATTTTTCGGGAGGTACCCGTGTCTGATGACGAAGGAGGCAAGGTCTGGGTGTCACCAATGCGAGGATCGGCCGGAAGACACGGTGGAGCATACGGTGCAGGACTGCCCCGCGCGCAACAGAGCACCGCCGTGTCCTCACGACGGCAATAGGCGGAGACCTCTTGCGCCCTATCTCTGTCCGACCATGGACCAACGAATTATTCCCGTTGGATCCCACTTTTGAATCCCACTTGAATATTTTTCGACGGCGCGTTGTATTCCACGCGCGCCTCAAAGAGTGCAGTCAGCATTATGACGGGGCCCCTCTGTAGAGGGCCAAAGCCTGCCAGGGTCGCGGGACCAACGAATTACTGTGACCCCTGAATGTAAAGGGCTATTGAAGGACACCGTGGATTTTAGTCAGTACGAGTCTGACAGCCCTGGGTGGGAGGACTTATTTGATGATGTTACACACTAAAAAACCGGCCAAGTGCGTAGTGGGCCACGCACAGTGTAGGGTTCCGTAGTTGCCCATCAAAATACTTATGTGAACTAACTAAACTGATTCGCTGAATTTAATTTTAAAAAGAAGAATTTTCAAAATCGGTCCAGCAGTCTTTGAGAAATCGGGGAAAATACATAAAAAAAGATTACGACGAATTTAGAACCTCCTCCTTTTTTTAAAGTTAGTTAAAAATAGTTGACGATAAAAACCTACCTATCCCCAAAAAACATACCGTAAAAACATACCTATTAAAGCTGTAAAAATAAAGTTGACAAACTTACATTTGCAGTTGAAGAACATGTTCTCCGATACATGTTGTTTCAGAAAATCTGTTATCCAAGTACATTTTATAAGTTGGTCGACTATTACTCGTAAAGTTGTAAAGCCTACTTAGTCATGATAATTTTCTTTTAAACTTCGTTATATATACTACTATTGTGAATTTTTTCACACCCCCAAACATAACCGTTTAGCTGGTAGAGGGGGGGGACACTCGAGTCGAGCAAAATTTAGCACTTTAAAGCTTAATATTTCACAAACGAATTTTTTTATCAAAAAATTGTTAACGGAAACTCTCAATATTTTTTAAAGACCTATTTAATGATACCCCACAGTAAGGGGTACGCGAGAAAAAAAAAAACATCCCCACTTTACGTGTACAGGAGGTACCCTAAAAAAAAATATTTTACGAGATTTTATTTTACCACTTTTTCGGCACAACAAATCCGTATATTTACACCAAATTACAGCTCTCTAGTACTGTGCGTCTCTGAGCTAAACTGCGGACAGACGGACGGACGGACGGACGGACGGACGGACGGACGGACATGGCGAAACTATAAGGGTTCCTTGTTGACTACGGAACCCTAAAAAAACATACAAAAATACAAATTTTTCCTCTTCATAATAGATATTAGGAGTCTGAAAAGTGTTGGTATGGTGGTACATGCATGAACTGTGTTGGTACGGCGAATCCCCGCTGCCTCGACAAGTTTAGTGCGGCGGGAAGAGCTCCGGAGCGATCTCAGGGCGGTATGAAGGGAGCGACTGTCGCAAACGATCTCCGGCCAATAGGCGCGAACAATGGGCGAAAAACTGCAGTTTTTATTTAGGTACTATATTTATTAAACACAATGAATGAAGCTATACGAATCTATGCCTTGCATACCTTTAATACCCATTCCTTGAGAACCGATGACTACAGAAATATCTACCTACATTTTGTACCAGATCTGTAGTTATGAGTCATGTTTCACCCGAGCGAAGCCGGGTTTTCATCTAGTTTGTTTATATTTCGCCGTAGATACAGATAAATGCATTTTCACACCACCTGCTCGTAAATGTCAAATTATATGTCTGTTAACTGGCCGTAAAGCAAGGCATTGTTCCCTCCCGCTCGAGCCGGGAATAATATATGTACTGAATTTCATTATTCCCTGGGAATAATGTGATTTGAATTTGGAACCTCAAACAATAGTAGATTACGCACCAAGGGAATAAAGCAGTGCCTTACGTCACGGGCGTATTGAATCCCGAAGCGACACTAAGGATTCTGGGGGTGAACCTCCGGAGCGCAGCGAGGAGGTTCAAGTGTTAATTCCCGAGTGAAACGAGGGAATTAAGATAAGAATCCTTAGTGCAGAGAGGGATTTAAGTTAGCCCAAGACAAAGGCAGCTTTATTCCTGAGGTGAGTACTCTGATTTTCACACCACCTGCGAGGAAATAAATTCGAATTTTGAAATTTGATGTGGTACGACAACCTTCGAACGTGAGCATGCTGTGGTGCCCACCTCAGCAAGCGATCAGCTGTTGCAGTGGGGACTGCCGGGGGGCAGCCGCCGCTGCCTCAATTCCTTCGTTCCAAGTTTTCATACTATGTTTTGTTTGAGGTTCCAAATTCAAATCACATTATTCCCAGGGAATAATGAAATTCAGTACATATATTATTCCCTGGTTTGAGTGTGGGGAACAATGACTTGCTTTACGGCCAGTTTGCATGACTTATAATGTGACATTTACGAGCAAGTGATGTGAAAAACATAGTATGAAAACTTTGAACGAAGGAATTGAAGCAGCGGCGGCTGCCCCCCGGCAGTCCCCACTGCAACAGCTGATCGCTTGCTGAGGTACGTTTAAACACCCGTGGTTTAAATCTTCCGGCGATATCTCGCCGGAAAAAAATTAAACTAGCGAGGGTTCGCTGAACGGAGTCATAAGTTTCTGTCAATGTTAGCTGTCAAATTCAATTGACAGCTCAGTTTTTTAAACAAATAATCAATTTGCCGGTGTAATAATAATTAAATCCATAATCCACAAATAATGTTCACTCTCTAAAATAAAAATATTCGTTTTACGGCGCGAATGTAGCAAAACAACAAAACTTAATGTCAATCTGACAGCAGGATAAAATTTTGCGTGGTAAAAAGGTCGCAAAAATTTATTCCTTTCAGTAAAAACTTATGCCAGCGGACGACCGTAAACGGGGCAGATTAAAGCCGGAAACACATTATTTAACACGCCACGCGACGCAACGTGTCGACACCCGATGTGCAGTGAGCGCATGTCGTCGCGTCGGGTGTTCATAGTGTGATTCTGGTGAAAGAAAACAATACATTTGATTTCACCCAACACGCATCACGTTTCATCGGGTGGCGTCGGGTGTTAATAATGTGTTTCCGGCTTAAATTTTAGTTAGTTTTATTTTTCACCTCTCGGTGTGCTTGAACGTGGTGTTTGACATTTAGACAGTAGTTATAAAATTAAACTGGATAATTGATTTAAACGCAGCCCTGAGGTGGGCACCACAGCATGCTCACGTTCGAAGGTTGTCGTACCACATCAAATTTCAAAATTCGAATTTATTTCCTCGCAGGTGGTGTGAAAAGCAGAGTACTCACCTCAGGAATAAAGCTGCCTTTGTCTTGGGCTAACTTAAATCCCTCGCTACACTAAGGATTCTTAGCTTAATTCCCTCGTTTCACTCGGGAATTAACACTTGAACCTCCTCGCTGCGCTCCGGAGGTTCACCCCCAGAATCCTTAGTGTCGCTTCGGGATTCAATACGCCCGTGACGTAAGGCACTGCTTTATTCCCTTGGTGCGTAATCTACTATTTTTTTCTTGAGTGATAAATCTTTGCCCTACCTAAGGGCCCCCAAACAAATTTTTAAACGGGGCCCGCCAAGACACGCTACGCCTCTGGTGTACATATTTATTTCAATAAACAGTAGTATTTTTCAAACAACTAGCTGTAATAGGCTTACTATAAGCTAGCTAGGCTAACTTACAAAATGTACTTGGAGAAGTAAAAGTTTAGTAAGTAGGTTGGAAAATTAAGTACTTCAAGAACGTTCGTTCTCAGTTGTGTAAACAGATTAAAACAACTACAGTTCTAAAACAACTACAAATGTATTGCGTTTGGCCCGACAGCCGACGCGTACTTTACCGACTTTTTACACTAAGGAGAAACCAGTTTATTTTATTGTTAGCATAATATATTTCGTTGTCTATACGCGAGATCATGTAGAAGGTCATATTTAAAACCTAAACACAACACGGGCCAAAGTCTACGCCAGTAAACTAACTAACGGTATTAAACTTACGATAGCAACAGCATCTTCTCCTTCACAATTTTGTCTTAATTTATCTATCGCATATTGACCGAAAGACAAGTGACCAGGTACACTCAACGCCGGTCCTGTAGAAACTACTTTGTTTATTATCATTATCTAATAATGAACACACCGTTCTACAATTGTGTTATTAACTGGGACTACTATTTACGAACACTACCGACTGAACCGGCGCGGGCGCACGATATAACTAAGCCCCCTCTGGCTGTTTATCAACAAAGCGCTATGTCACTATAGTCATGTTATAAAATTATTAAGTCGGTAAACAGTTAATAACTCGTAACTAAGCTGAGGCCGATACAGGGTTGCTGCTACTCTGATATATGTTACCATGTATTGCGCTAGTCCGGACTTCATTATTATTGATTCTTGTAACCTAACTTTAAATGATTTAAGGAGTTTCCTTAAATCATTTAAAGTTTCCTTAAAAAGTTTATTGATTTTGAAAAGTCCAATGATGCAGTTTTAGTTTTTATCAAAATCTTTTCTTGATTCCATTTCAGTGTTTTGCTATTCCTCATTATTATGTATTCAGTACCTATTAGCGGAAAAATCGCTCTGTATGTTATAAACAAACTACTGTTAATATTCCTCGTAATTCTAGTTATAGCATTCATCATCATCAGCCTATAAATGTTCCCACTGCTGGGACACAGGCCTCTGTGAGAGAGGGCGATGTGATCCACCACGGGGGCCCAGTGCGGGCAGGTAGATGTCACATAAATCATGATTGTGGTTCTAGGACATGCCGTTGCCGGTTTCCTTACGATGTCTCCTTCATTGTCTTGTATTTTAAATGGGAATTTGTGTGTTTGTATGTGTTTGTGTATGTTTCATTTTTACGTCAAAACTTCTGAACCGATTTTGATAAATTTTGATATGACTGTTAAAGGCTAGACGGTCATAAGATATAATACAATATGCAGGGGGTTGGGGCATGTTGGGGTAATTGAAACCACGAGACAAATCTAGTAAGTTAATAAATCTGTCTAATAATTCCTGATAAGAACAAAATAGAAACCTTGATGTTGATATAGTGTTCGGTTGGTTACGGCTTATTTTCTATGGTCTTAATCGGGTATCTAGTGGTCTAATAGTGACCTCAATTCCATCAAAGGCGAAATAATAAAGAGTGCTAAATGCATTTGTAAAGGATTCAACAATATAATGATGAATGTGTTTAAGTAAATAAAGACAATATTATCAGCCCTGTTGACTACAATAACTGTCTATATAGATTTGATAAGAATAATAATCTGTTATCAATCGAATCGCCATATCATATTATTTTTATAGACCGATTACCTATTCTTTTTACCCGACTACAGCAAAGCCAAAAGGAGGGTTATGATTTTGACCGGTGTGTATCTATTATCTATGTATGTTTGTCTGTTCCCTCATATCTTCTAAACTACTTATCATTACCTGACAAATGAGGTGTCGTTAGAAGCGTCTCAGTTGTCCGCTGGATATAGGGTAGATGACGTGTCACCAAATCCAATATGACGCCCTCTAGGCAATGTAAAGTCGTAACCGAAAAAAAAATTTTTTTCGCACAATATTGACATGGGTATCAAATTAAAGGGCTTGATGTGCACATTTGAAATATATATACATTATATAGCTTTTATACACATTAATAGCTACTTTGCCTGTTTCTAACAGTGTCAACATGAGTATCAAATGAAAAGGCATAATGATTCGAGTGCATTCGACATTTACTCGCTACTTTGCTTTTATTATTATACTTATCAAATAATTAATAATAATTAATTAATTATAACCCCAAAATAGTGTAAATAAAAAATAAGTTAAAAATAACTAAAACCCGACTACGACAAAAACGTGCACTGAAAAGTATAAAACAAGAACAATATTAATTTGACCGATATTGTGCTAGCCGTGGTCGTGTGCCACCTGCGGTTGTTTCACACAATCTTCATTAGGTAGGTGGCACACGACCACGGCTAGCACAATATCGGTCAAATTAATATTGTTCTTGTTTTATACTTTTCAGTGCACGTTTTTGTCGTAGTCGGGTTTTAGTTATTTTTAACTTATTTTTTACAGTTACAGGCGCCGCACTTTCAAACTTCCCCTTATAAATTCATTCCTTACCATTCTTGTCACTTCACACATCCATCTCAACATCCTCATCTCCGCAACATGCAATCGTTTCTCATTCATCTTTTTCACAGCCCAGCATTCCGATCCATACAATACGACAGGTCTATATTCATTCACGGATTTGTATATTTACTCCTGTAACTTGAGTGGCATCCAAGTGGCATCCGTGGGTCACAAGTTGTTCCGGTGACCTGTCGCCATTTCATCCATCCGGAGTTGATCCGGTGTTAGGTATGTCTCGATCTACATCGCCATCTCCTTGGACAAGCGACTCGAGGTACCGAAAACCCCTGGAGCGTCGTAGACGTCGTCGTCGCTGTGGTCCGCGTAAGTTTGCGTCAGCTTCACCTTCAGATTCCGTCGGAGACGGAGCCATGGGCGGGGGGGTGTGCTCCCCTCGCGATGGGAACAGGGAGCTCACCACGTCCTCCACGAACTGAGGCTGGAGAATCTGCGGCAACGGGGGAGCCCAGGGGCGGAGCTTTCCTCGCACCCACTTGTAGGGGCGGCCCCATGGGTCCCCGTCCAGAATCCCCAGCATCTCCTCGCGGGCCAATTCCTTGGCCCGCCAGATCTCGTCGCGGAGAACGGTCTTCGCTGCCCTGTAGCCCTCGTACAGCTCCGCCTCTACAGTCCCCACATCCGGAGGTCGGGTGCGGCGCCTGCGGAACCTGGTGTACGGCGTCGCGCGGCAACGCACGCCTCGCCCAGCGCTGCTAGCTCGCGCGACCACCAGTACAGCTGACGCATCGAACTCCTAACATAGCTCAATTTTCAAAAAGGCTATAATGTAGTTGTCATAAATGAGCAACGATCAGTTGATCAACATTCTTAATTAAAAAAAAAATCTTTGAATGACATCAATAATAGTATTAGTTACAAGAGTCAGGATGCTACTGTCTTAATAATTCTGCAAAACTATACACTTAAATTAGAAGGGCACCCCTTTGGGCTAGGCCAGAATCAAAACTCTTTAGTTTTGATTCTGGCCTAGCTACGCCCTGCTATAGCTTGTACCGCTTGTACCTACTACTCAATCTACGAGTATCTCTTTGAGGTATTCCACATAAGCATAGGGCACCCGCAGACAATGACACCAATTTAAAAAAAAATCTTACATGATGTGCACTAATCTTGTAATCCGTCACGACGTAAAAAATCCATATCTCTAAAACTACTGAACCGATTTTGATGAAACAGTGCAGTGTACCCTAAGTTGAACAATACCTAGTACAACAAAAAAAGAATTACTTAAATCGGACTTGTAGGTCCGGAGATATGCGTGCACAAACATAAAAACATACATACATTACATACACTTATGTTTGGCACATTTGTTCAGACCCTGATATAGACTAACATTTATGAAAACTGGGCAGTTCTGATAATATTACATACATTATACGGGTCGAATTTATAACCTCCATATTTTTGAAGTCGGTAAAAAGATTAGTTTCGTTTCAAGACGTTCTGGCCAAGCTGTAAGTCTATGGTTTACAAGAAAAGTAATAAAAAGATTGACACAAAAGCCATGCATCTATGCCAAAAAAAGTAATAAAAAGAAAAGCTGTCACTGTGTGGCAGTAGTGACAGTGACAGCCTGACACTGACAATTATTTGACAAAGAAACTATCTGACATGTGAAGTGACATTATCACTATCGTAACTTATGAAAAGTAATTATTTTAATTTTTTTAACCCCTCAACTGTGCAGAAGCCCGCAGCGGGTCGCAACGTCATTTTGACCATTTTGACCGCGTCTGTGGAGAGACCCTTTCCGGGTCGCTCTGTCTACGTTCACATATTTCATGTGAAAAAACAGCGATAAAACTACTTTTGTCTTTGTTCAACTTATTAAAACGCGTCTACGTAGAGCGAGACAGCTAGCAAGTGTCGTTTTGAGTTCTCGGTAGAGAAAAAATTACCGCGAAATCGCCAGTAAACAGACGGCCGCGTCGCAGCCTTCATTTTTTTTCTGTACTTAAAACTTGATTTATTTAAAATAATTGTATGAGATTCACGACTTGTGTAATATTATTACGTGAATAGTAATAAAAGTTTATAAATAAATACTCTTGTTGGCTCGCTAAGTGTGGTATAATATTAAAATATGACCCAAAATGTACTGAACATTTAGGTACCCCGTAATTATACCAGCTGTATAATATTATTACCAACAAATATATTACAAAAGTACTATTTTATAAGTAGAAAATTTAATTTAGAAATGATTCAGATCAATAAAAGAGCTTCCGCATGTCCAAGGAACTCTTGAGCGGGTTTCGCCACAGACAGGGCGTGCAAAAACCCCTGTCTGTGGCGAAACCCGCTAAGGGCTTCACAGACACACTATACTAAAAAAACCGGCCATTTTAAATTTTTTAAATTTGCACAGTTGAGGGTTATCACCATCCAAAGTCTAATCCGCTTTAGAATGCCTATTATCTAGTAATTTGTGATCCATTACTAATCGAATCGTTGAGATACAAGGATTATATTCATGATAAGATTATATTATTTCTGATAACAAACTTCAAGTTTTTCCTTGGAGTTCTTTCTAAATCAACATTTTCTGTAGGTAGCGTGTTTATTGAGCAATTCACAAGTTTTTGTAAAAATGTCGGTTACTGTCCAAAATAATGTGGTGTCGGGGCCCGAAGAACGAAGTATTCCAGCGCATTTATCATACGGGCAGTTCCTGTTTGACCAACTGAAAAACGGTGGTGATAATGTAGCCTTAGTAAGTACCAATCTTTAAATATTTGTATTAACTACTTATAGCTAATGACACACACAAAACGTCCTAGATAGTTACAAAAATAATTCCATGATATAATTATGTTCAATGGTTCAATAAACCAACTTAACCTTCCTAAGTAATTAAAACAGTAATCAGCTGATCATCTGTTGATAATGACAAACTTGGTTTGGTTTTGTAAACTAGTATGCACAGTTTACTGGTCAGTGGGTCATCTTAGGGGCAGTTTTTTCATATTCTTTATCACTTAATATTTATGCCTTCATATATATAATTATTTCAGGTAAGCGCAGAGACTGGAGAATCAGTTACATATAGATATATTCTTCAAAACAGTGTGAACCTTGCAGTGAGTCTACGTAAACTAGGATTAAAGAAGGGTGATGTTGTCGGGTTGAGTGCAGAGAACAGATTTGAGTTTGTGGTTGCAGCATTAGCTGTTGTGTACTGTGGAGGAGTACTCTCTACTCTTAACATCACTTATACACCGGGTAAGTACACATATTTCAATGAAAAACTTACGATATACTACTAGGAACATAGCAGGTAGCACTCTGGTCTCTACCTACCGGAGAAGAGGAGAAGCATGTGAGTTTATGTATGTATGTTGTTCAGTGTTTTCATGTTAAACTAAAGAGTATATTGTCATCTACTAACCCTCTTATTATGTATCAATTTAAAATTGTTTGTTATTTGGAATGTACTTTCCACAGATTTCAGTATTATCTTATACATATTTTCAGGTGAAATAACTCATTTACTGAAAATAACAAAGCCAAAATTCATCTTTGTTTCACCAATAACATCACAGAACATCTATGATTGTGTTCAAGAGCTCTCTTCTGCTTGCAAACTGATAATGTTTGGAGAGTTTGATGTGGTCCCGGACTGTATCATGTATGATAACCTAATAAAAGACCATGTCAAAGTGGAAGACTTTATTCTGGCTGATGTAAATGGAGTGGAAGACACAGTAGCTGTGATGTGCTCCTCAGGAACAACTGGATTACCAAAGGGTGTAGAACTTAATCATATTAATTTCCTCACATTGTCTGCACACATGAAGTAAGTCACATATCTGGATATTACCTATATTACTGCTTCTTAATATTTTGCTTTGTTTGGTAATCATAATTTTATGAGTGATAAGAATAGTGAAGTTTTTGTCCCTTAACCCTGAAAATAAATTCTGTTTAATAACACACATAATATTTCTATAATATTTACACTAAGCCAAAAAGCCCAGCCAGCTAAAGACTTCTATTATTCTAAATGCCCACCTCATACTAATTATGAAACTGTGTGATCAACTTTGTTTTCCATTTACACATTTTGTTTTATATCCTAGGTACTACTTTGATTATGTACAAAAACAAAAAAAGAATGGCATAGTAACTGGTTTGTCACTAATACCATGGTTCCATGCTTATGGCTTCATCACTACATTTGCTGTAATGGCAATGAATATAAAAATTGTATTTTTAATCCGTTTTGATGAACAGCAGTACTTGGAAACTATTCAAAATTACAAAGTAAGTGTTTTTGTTTGTATTTAGCAAAATTCACAGAATCATAATTATTATGATCTTGATGTACCTGTTGCTTACATAATTAAAAAACAAATTGCTCTATAATGTATTAGTATATCATTCATATCATGAGATCATTCTCCCAAGAAGACAAGCAGACACAACAGAAAGCCATATGTGCTGCAGTCCTTACCTACTCCACGCCTCTTCCACAATCATTCATTTTTCATTGTGCGCCAGCAACAAATACTGCCCATCTGACATACCAACATCTAAAACAAGGTCAGTGTATATCTTAGATTTAGCTGGACGACACGATGTGGGACACTCCCAGCTAATCAATTGGTGCCTATACGTGTTTCTGGCTACTGCAGGAAATTGACTCACGCCCAAGGCGATAGATTTGTTAGAACCTCCAGTCATGTCGCCCAGCAGGACCTATTAGAGTGGCGGTACAGGTTATTTACCTAAGTTCTCATTCATAGTTTTTTTAAATATTATTTACTATTTGGTAGTCGTGGCGTGGATACTTAACAATATTTCGCATTTTTCAGATAAACATGACAACAATAGTACCACCTTTGGCTGTGTTCCTCGCGAAACACCCACTGGTTCTAAAATATGATTTGTCGTCGTTAGTCGAAGTTTGGTGTGGGGCTGCACCACTATCGAAGGATATTCAGAAGGCAGTTTCAGAAAGGTAATGAATAAATATGCATGATAACTTAGATTATACAGTGTGTCCGGGCACGGGTTAGCGATATTTGAAGGGGATATACTAGGCTCTTTTTCATCGACAAAAATGCTTTTAAAAAAATTCTTACTCCAAAACTTCGCGAATGGCAGCCATTTTAATTTTTTGATCTGTCGAACTGGGGTGTGTACAATAAAATTCAAATATCTTTAAATCCAAGAGACCTACATTCATGCAAATGACTTTATTGCAAAGTTAAACGTTGAGGCTTATCAAAAACTTACGAAAATTTTCTAAATAATATGTAAAAATAACCAAAAAACATGGGCAAACACGAAATTGTACACAAAAATTACTGTTTAATTTCACATTTATATCTCTAGCTCGATAAGTACCCCTGAATTTTGCTAAGGTTTTTGTATTAAATTAAAATTGTTTGAGTCAGGCTATAAAATGATATCAAAATTATCACTCTACGTTAAGTATCTTAGGAGTTATTCTCACTTGAACATCACCCTTCCGTCTCGCCCCGCAGCAATAATTCCTAGAAGTGGTTTCATATAATGAAAAAAAATGTACCATTTCACTTTATGGATTATGGTGGTCAATAATGCCAGCTGATAAATATTCGTTGGAACGATTTAGCTCGCCCAAAGAATGCGACGCCTGTAATATTGGGGTACATGCGCTAAGGAAAGGTGATGTTCAAGTGAAAATAACTCCTAAGATACTTAAGAGCCAGTTCACAAAATTCGAACGCTCGAGTTTAGGTAAAAGACGGGAGCAATGTTCATGTGTGCGTAGCTATTCACACATACACAACGCAACCAGTGTAGCGCTAGTGTTGAGACGGACTAAACAATCTTGAGCCGATATAATCGTAATGCACTTTGGTTACATTTCTGAAAAAGTTTTTTTTTGTTTATTCAGTCTATTAGACTGTTAAATGGTATAGAACGGAAAGCATCTCGCACGCTGATTGGTTGAACGACATGTGCCTGGCGGCGGCGACGCCATAATTATTTGTTAGATAATTCGTTTGATGTCGAATGTTAACAAACTGTTCTGGTGATTTTAATTAAATTTTGTGTTAAAAATAACCTGTGAGTTAAAGTTAGTTATATTTTATTGTTGTGGAAGTAAAACTGAATCTGCGATTAACCGAAGTGAAGTTTGAACAATAGTGAGATAACTTTTATCTGAGGAATAAAAATGGCGGTTCGACAGCTCATCTATAGAAAATATGTCAAACCGCTATTTTCATTCCTCAGATAAAAGTTGTCTGACTATTATAAATCAGCCCTTAGTCATCGAATATAACCTAAATTTAATATATTTTCCGTGTTTTCATATTTTTTATGAATGTGAACCTTAAACATCTACTACAAGAACACAGAACGAGCTACTGTAAGAAGTTCTGAGTGCCGCGTAAAAGAAGAGTTGCGTTTATTTCTATAAAATCACGAGTGTATTGCGTTGTGTAGGTTTATGGCTGTTTGAAGTCGGCTTCATCATAACCGGAGATTTTGTTATTTAAACTCCCTGCTTATTTTGAAAGGTAAGAATGATTTTTATCAATATCGCATTCTATATCCGCATGACCGTTTAATAAATTCTTAAATAATTTGTAAAAAAAAACCAACATGGTTTCTGCTACAATTTCTCATAATAGGCGTCTTTTCATAGTTTTCGTCTTCGAGGGTTTTGAATCCGATAGTGCTGTCAAAATGTAAATCCAAGATGGCGGCTGCAAAAAATATCGAGGTTTTCGTCATGGGTGTCGTTTTCATGGTTTTCGAGGGTGTTGAAACCGATGGTGCAGTCAAAATGTAAATCCAAGATGGCGGCTGCATAAATTATCGAGGTTTTCGTCATGGGTGTCATTTTCATGGTTTTCGAGGGTGTTGAAACCGATGGTGCGTTCAAAATGTAAATCCAAGATGGCGGCTGCATAAATTATCGAGGTTTTCGTCATGGATGTCGTTTTCATAGTTTTCGAGGGTGTTGAAACCGATGGTGCAGTCAAAATGTAAATCCAATATGACGGCTGCAAAAATTATCGAGGTTTTCGTGATGGGTGTCGTTTTCATGGTTTTCGAGGGTGTTGAAACCGATGTTGCAGTCAAAATGTAAATCCAAGATGGCGGCAGCATAAATTATCGATGTTTTCGTCATGGGTGTCGTTTTCATGGTTTTCGAGGGTGTTGAAACCGATGTTGCAGTCAAAATGTAAATCCAAGATGGCGGCTGCATAAATTATCGATGTTTTCATCATGGGTGTCGTTTTCATGGTTTTCGAGGGTGTTGAAACCGATGTTGCAGTCAAAATGTAAATCCAAGATGGCGGCTGCATAAATTATCGAGGTTTTCGTCATGGGTGTCGTTTTCATGGTTTTCGAGGGTGTTGAAACCGATGGTGCAGTCAAAATGTAAATCCAAGATGGCGGCTGCATAAATTATCGAGGTTTTCGTCATGGATGTCGTTTTCATAGTTTTCGAGGGTGTTGAAACCGATGGTGCAGTCAAAATGTAAATCCAATATGACGGCTGCAAAAATTATCGAGGTTTTCGTCATGGGTGTCGTTTTCATGGTTTTCGAGGGTGTTGAAACCGATGTTGCAGTCAAAATGTAAATCCAAGATGGCGGCTGCATAAATTATCGATGTTTTCATCATGGGTGTCGTTTTCATGGTTTTCGAGGGTGTTGAAACCGATGTTGCAGTCAAAATGTAAATCCAAGATGGCGGCTGCATAAATTATCGAGGTTTTCGTCATGGGTGTCGTTTTCATGGTTTTCGAGGGTGTTGAAACCGATGGTGCAGTCAAAATGTAAATCCAAGATGGCGGCTGCAAAAAATATCGAGGTTTTCGTCATGGGTGTCGTTTTCATGGTTTCCGAGGGTGTTGAAACCGATGGTGCAGTCAAAATATGGATAGTATGGAAACTAGGCCTAATTGTAGAAATAAATACCTACGCTCTCAACTGCAGCGTTAGGGTTGCCACGAGCGCGGAGAATGGAACATAATTATGTGGCGCTGATGCTTGATTAACCCGGTGGCTGCGCACCGTACTATGCGTTTCAACTAAGTATAAGATGACCTAGGCACCATATTGTAACTGCAATTGTGTTTAACGAAAAATACTTTGCGCAAATTACTTTTCAATACTTAATATGTATCTTATTCATGTTATTTTCATGTGATTTTTGTTATTTGACATCTGGGATTTCTATTTTGATAGCAATATCGGTTTCAACACCCTCAAAAACCATGAAAACGACATCCATGATGAAAACCTCGATAATTTTGGCAGCCGCCATCTTGGATTTACATTCAGACTGCACCATCAGTTTCAACAACCTCGAAAACCGTGAAAACGACACCCATGACGAAAACCTCGGTAATTTATGCAGCTGCCATCTTGGATTTACATTTTGACTGCACCATCGGTTTCAACACCCTCGAAAACCATGAAAACGACACTCATGACGAAAACCTCGACATTTTTTGCAGCCGCCATCTTGGATTTACATTTTGACTGCACCATCGGTTTCAACACCCTCGATAACCATGAAAACGACACCCATGACGAAAACTTCGATAATTTATGCAGCCGCCATCTTGGATTTACATTTTGACTGCACCATCGGTTTCAACACCCTCGAAAACCATGAAAACGACACCCATGACGAAAACCTCTATAATTTATGCAGCCGCCATCTTGGATTTACATTTTGACTGCACCATCGGTTTCAACACCCTCGAAAACCATGAAAACGACACCCATGACAAAAACCTCTATAATTTATGCAGCCGCCATCTTGGATTTACATTTTGACTGCACCATCGGTTTCAACACCCTCGAAAACCATGAAAACGACACCCATGACGAAAACCTCTATAATTTATGCAGCCGCCATCTTGGGTTTACATTTTGACTGCACCATCGGTTTCAACACCCTCGAAAACCATGAAAACGACACCCATGACAAAAACCTCTATAATTTATGCAGCCGCCATCTTGGATTTACATTTTGACTGCACCATCGGTTTCAACAACCTCAAAAACCATGAAAACGACACCCATGACGAAAACCTCGATAATTTATGCAGCCGCCATCTTGGATTTACATTTTGACTGCACCATCGGTTTCAACAACCTCGAAAACCATGAAAACGACACCCATGACGAAAACCTCGATAATTTATGCAGCCGCCATCTTGGATTTACATTTTGACTGCAGCATCGGTTTCAACAACCTCGAAAACCATGAAAACGACACCCATGACGAAAACCTCGATAATTTATGCAGCCGCCATCTTGGATTTACATTTTGACTGCAACATCGGTTTCAACAACCTCGAAAACCATGAAAACGACACCCATGACAAAAACCTCTATAATTTATGCAGCCGCCATCTTGGATTTACATTTTGACTGCACCATCGGTTTCAACACCCTCGAAAACCATGAAAACGACACCCATGACGAAAACCTCGATATTTTTGCAGCCGCCATCTTGGATTTACATTTTGACAGCACTATCGGATTCAAAACCCTCGAAGACGAAAACTATAAAAAGACGCCTATTATGAGAAATTGTAGCAGAAACCATGTTGGTTTTTTTTACAAATTATTTACGAATTTATTAAACGGCCACGCGGATGTAGAATTCGATATTGATAAAAATCATTCTTACCTTTCAAAATAAGCAGGGAGTTTAAAAAACAAAATCTCCGGTTATGATGAAGCCGAGTTCAAACAGCCATAATTATACGTAACATAAATTAACGCAACTCGTCTTTACGCGGCACTCAGAACTGACAGCACTGCGATGTCCGCTTAGAAGCCTCGTAGATGCGCGTGTTTGTGTGAGTGCACCGTTTCGAACGTTAGTACGTAATTTCCGTACTATCCATATTTTTACAGTGCTACGGGGCAAAGAAGAGCCACTCAAAGCGTGGGAGCGTATCTTTGCAAGTTACAACCACGATCTATACACGTCATGTAAATATATCCCTTAAATAATATACGCCACCACGTTTTGAGTGGCCCCTCTCTCAGCCCCGTAGGGTTATTTTCTTTTTTTTTTAAGAAAATTAAAAACGTGGGTTTTTCATGTTTCTGACAGCAAACCCTTTCATTTGATACCCATATCATGGGGGTGCATTTCAAACAGCCAATCCGCCATCTTAGATGTCCGCCATGTTGGATTTAAGACACGTGACTATTTTTTTCGTATTCCTGACAGCAAACTCTTTCATTTAATACCCATATCATGGGGGTACCTTTCAAATAGCCAATCCGCCATCTTGGATGTCCGCCATGTTGGATTTAAGACACGTGACTATTTTTTTCATATTACTGACAGCAACCCTTTCATTTGATACCCATATCATGGGGATGCATTTCAAATAGCCAATCCGCCATCTTGGATGTCCGCCATGCTGGATTTCAGGTACGTGACTATTTTTATCATATTCCTGACAGCAAACCCTTTCATTTGATACCCATATCATGGGGATGCATTTCAAATAGCCAATCCGCCATCTTGGATGTCCGCCATGTTGGATTTAAGACACGTGGCTATTTTTTTCATATTCCTGACAGCAAACCCTTTCATTTGATACCCATATCATGGGGGTGGATTTCAAAGAGCCCGACCGCGATCTTGGGGAGGCCGCCATATTGGATTTCTCACCACTCTTGCGCCCCATTGCAAAAACTAATAAAACAAAAACGGATGGCTAATTAATGCACAAATTCTACAAACTACTATTATAATTATAATAATACTTTAGTTTGATAAAGTAACGAAAATCTTACCTTATGAAAAAAATATGGAGAGAATCAAAATGTGGCAGTCGTAGTATAATATTCCGTTCACGATACGTACGCTCTATAATCAGGACGAGGAAAAAAGTGATACAGGTCCTACGTCGACGGGCGCTGGAGCCGTACTGATCGCAGCGCGGTTATGTTTCGTAATTTATACTAGTTTAGAGTGATTTTAAAAACGATAGTATGTTTAATTACATGAAGGGATTTTAATGAAATTTAGAAATTAGTTTAGTCTGTAAACATAGTTTATATTTACATAGTTTTTTTAATGTAATTACGCTTTGTTCGAACCAAAAATGGCGATAAAACAGCGATATAAAACGTAAAAATTGACCTCAGAATTTATTTTTTTACCAATTTGTGTTATTAAAAATATAAATTCTACTACGCAGTTTGACGACAAAAACGTATGTCTGATGATTTGTGTATTTTTTTTGGTTAAAATTACGAATATTAATGGTAGATGTAGGAGTCGCAAATCGACTCTGCGTTGATTTTTCAGTAAACTACTTGTCGGAGATTAATTACCACAAAGTTAATAAAAGAGTTTTTTGAAATATGTTACGTCAAATTACAACACGAAAGACTGGTCTTTCTTTTACAGGTATTCAAAAATGTTGGAGTATTACTTAATATGGTAAATTAGACGACCATAATTTTAGTTCTACGCGCAAATGGGTAAAAGGCCTCTTAACGTAGAGTGATCATTTTGATATTACTTTATAGCCTGACTCAAACACTTTTAATTTATTGCAAAAATCTTATCAAAATTCAGGGGTACTTATCGAGCTAGAGTTTTTTTTTTTTTTTTTTTTTTGCATTTTTATCTTGCGATCAGTCATTCAGACTATAAGCAGATGAGGTGGGTGCTTTTTGTCATTGAAGGCGACGCTCCCATCGGAACCATGCCCTTTCTTTGTCTTTGACTGGAAAAAGATTCTAGTCAAAGATGTCTCGCCGTTTTCTGAGACGACGAATGGTTTCTGGTATAGTCAGCTGCCCTGCCAGCTGGTTGGGGTGCCTTGTCAGTCTTGACCTGTATTTGGCTGCGTACGTGTCCACTTCATCTGCTATCATAGGCATGTTTAAGATTTCATGCACTTCTCTTGTTTTAATGAACCATGGTGCATTGGATATTTGCTTTAAGATGTAATTTTGTACTCTCTGTATTACTGTTTTGTTGGAGGTGCTGGCAGACCCCCACAGCTGTATGCCATATAACCAGATGGGCTTCAAGACTGTTTTATAAATAAGCAGCTTGTTGTCCATGGATAGTTTTGAGTTACGTCCCAGAAGCCAGTAGAGACTCTTGAATTTTAAATTAATTTCATCTCTTTTTTTTTCAATGTGCTTTCTCCATGTGAGTCTACGGTCCAAGTGCATGCCCAGGTACCTTACTGTATGTTGGTGGGGTAGTTGAATATCGTTTAACCTGACTGGGGGACAATCTTCTTTTCTGAGGGTAAATGTTACGTGCACTGATTTTGACCCGCTAACGGCAATCCTCCATTTAGCCAGCCATTTCTCGATTTCATTCAGACAGTTTTGTAGGACTTGTGAGGCCTTAATCGGACATTTGTCTGATGTAAGTAAGGCTGTGTCGTCAGCGAAGGTTGCTACGGTAACTCCTGGGATTTGTGGTACATCATGAGTGTACAGCGTGTAGAGGACAGGTCCCAGCACAGACCCCTGTGGCACTCCAGCTGTAATTTCATAAAAACTGGAAGAGCAGTCATTTTCTTGCACTTGGAAAATTCTACCAGATATATATGATTTCAAGACTTCATAGAACGCATGTGGTAATATTGTTTTAATTTTGAACAGTAAGCCTTTGTGCCAGACCCTGTCGAAGGCTTGCTGAATGTCCAGAAACACTGATGAACAATACTCTTTTTTTTCGAACTATTTTCTTATTTTTCTACATACTCTATGTACTTGTTCAGTAGTCGCGTGTTCCCTTCGAAAGCCAAATTGGTGTTCAGGTATTATAGATTTTTCTTTAATGACTTTCATCATTCTGTGTAGCAATGACTTCTCAAAAAGCTTTGACATTAAAGGCAGAAGACTGATTGGCCTGTATGATGTGAGTTCATGAATGGGTTTCCCAGGTTTTTGGATCATTATAATATTCGAAACTTTCCATAGGTCTGGGAAGTATCCAATTCTCAACATTGCGTTAAATATCATCGTCAAGTACACAGCTACTTTACGAGGTGACTCTTCGAGGACCTTTTTATCAATATGATCATATCCTGGTGCTTTATTATTTTTAAACGACTTGAGGTTCCTGTATACTTCGAGCTAGAGTTAAAAATGTGAAATTATTCAGTAATTTTTGTGTACAATTTCGTGTTTGCCCATGTTTTTTGGTTATTTTTACATATTATTTAGAAAACTTTCGTAAGTTTTTGATAAGCCTCAACGTTTAACTTTGCAATAAAGTCATTTTCATGAATGGAGGTCTCTTGGATTCCAAGATATTTGCATTTTATTGTACACACCCCAGTTCGACGGATTAAAAATTAAAATGGCTGCCATTCGCGAAGTATTGGAGTAAGAATTTTTTTAAAACCATTTTTGTCGATGAAAATGAGCCTGGAATATCCCCTTCAAATATCGCTAACTCGTGCCCGGACACACTGTAGACTGTCTAGATTCATAGTAGGCCACTAAGAATTGACGCCAAAAAAAGGAAGAAAAATTTCCCCTTCATTCAATTCATAATGTTGGTGTTGGTTACATGCAGGAAAACATTAAAATGTTTGTGTGACACTCACTCACTCATTTATAAAAGAGTGGCTTCATTTTTTTGAACATGGAATCTTTTTATAATTTATAAGCATGACAAATAATTTATAGCACTCAGAAAATTGTAGCTCCCTACCATTTTTTAACACTACATCCAAAATAACATTATCTCTCTTAAAAAAACAGTAAAGATTTACAAAATATAATACTGATTTTTGCCTCAACACTGACCTGCCTAATACAATATACAAAATTAATTATTAGCGGCAATAGCTATAAGTTTAGTGCGACTGAAGATCAGCATTGTCATGTTTGTAATGACAATAATATTAAAATCATGGCTAACGATTGTTATTTATGTGCAGGACGGGCATTGACTTTATTAAACAAGGATATGGCTTGACAGAAGTAACAATGGCCTGTCTCGTGGATCTGACAAGTGGCGAGAAGGTGGGCTCATGTGGAACGCCTGCACCCGGTATGAGTGTCAAGGTACGATTATTGCCTTCCCTAGCTAATAACGACACGGCTTGTGCAGTGGCTGAGCGATCGACTGGTGCGCAGCGTGTCGCGGGTTAGATTCCCGCACTGAACAAATATTTGTATGATCTGCAAGTAGTTGTTCCGGGTCGGGGTGTTTGTGTCTGTGAGTTCCTATGTTTGTAAACGCACCCACGAAACAGGAAGAAATTCCAAGTGCAGGGCAAGCAACGTTTTTAAAAAAAAAAAAAAAAAAATTTTAAAAGTACCATGTGGCTGTGAAGCATAAATTGACGCTCCCAGTGGTGGGCAACCTTTGGTTAGGCAAGGGCCACAAAGTGGCAAAATAGATTTAAGGCGGGTCAGAATTTTGAAATTAAAACAGACTTTATTTATTTTATTTCTGTTTTAATACGATTGATTAAGTATATATTTTTGTTTAAATAAGGAGATCCTTATTTATCAAAGAAAATATTCTGTTTACAAAGCGATCAGGGACCAAAGGTTTGGGGCCAATTGCTCCTTTCCAACCGCTTCGATCTTGTTTACGCTTTTATTTAAGGGATGTTCAATAAACACGTAGAATTTTAAATAAACTTATTAATTATTGTAATCCGACGTAGGTATATTCGTTAGGAGTTAGAGAAATTGAACCCCCCCACCTATTTATATACCTATATAAATAGGTGAGGGGTTCAATTTCTCTACAACACTCTTTGGGTGATACATTATGTTTTTTTTTTTCAGGTCATAGATATCGAAAATGGGCAAAAGTTAGGACCGGGTAAAGAAGGTGAATTGTGGATCAAATCCCCATTGCGTATGAAGGGCTACATGGGCGACCGTGCCGCGAGCGACGAGCTAATTGACAGTGAAGGCTACGTGAGGACTGGAGACATCGGCTACTATGACACCGACGGTTACTTCTATATCGTGGACAGACTAAAAGAACTCATCAAATATAAAGGCTTCCAGGTAAAATCAGCATATAACTACCATTTTACTAAAAGAACTCATCAAATATAAAGGCTTCCAGGTAAAACAGCATATAACTACCATTTTACTAAAAGAACTCATCAAATATAAAGGCTTCCAGGTAAAATAGCATATAACTACCATTTTACTACCGCGTCGATACTTATAATCATAATACTATACCAACTTATAATCATTATCAGCCTATATTTTTCCCAGTGCTGGGGCACAGGCCTCTTGTCTGTGAGATGGAGTGGGCGAAAATCCACCACGCGGGCCCAGTGTGGGTTGGTAAATGTCACATGTCTTCGAATTTGATGGTTCTAGGACATGCCGGTTTCCTCGCGATGTTTTCCTTCACCGTTTTGAGAGCAGTGGTGATGAAATAAATTACACAAAGTATGAGTCTGGCTGAGTTCGAACCCACCGACCTACAACTCGTAAGTCGGGGCTGATACCACTGGGCCACCACTTCTTTTTTTTTTCAACTTATAATACGAAAGCGAAATGTAATGTAACTCCATCGAACAATTCCACGAGGAGTTAAAAGTTCCAGATCCCTCTAATAACCGGCAACTTCGACAGACGGGATGATACCAACTAAAAAGTGCTAGGCAAGGTCTCGGCTATGTTCTTTTTCCCATTTTCAATTCATATTGAAACTTTAATTAAGCTTTCGACTTAACAGGATCGTCTACCGAGCGCTCGTCCATACTAAAAGAGAAAACGTTTTCCTACCCCTAAATGTTATACTATCTCAATGTTTTTTTACACAGTCAAGAACCGGTCAAGTGCGAGTCGGACTCGCCCATAAAGGGTTCCGTAGCAGCAAGTAACATAATATAAAAGTTCTTGTTCTTCGATTTATGACGATTAAAAAAAACTAATAACTCGATCTCGTTCAAACCAATTTTCAATTGAAGTTTACATGGTAATGTACATCATATATTTTTTTTAGTTTTATCATTCTCTTATTTTAGAAGTTACAGGGGGGGGACACATTTTACCACTTTGGAAGTGTTTCTGGCGCGAACCGTTCATCTTAGAAAAAAATGATGTTAGTAACCTCAATATATTTTTTTAAGACCTATTCATAGATACCCCACACGTATGGGTCAGGCGAAAAAAAATGTTTTGAGTTTCAATTTTAAGTAGGAGTACCCCCAAATTTGGTTTTTTTTTTTTATTTTTGTGTGATAATTCTAATGCGGTTCACATAGTACATCTACTTACCAAGTTTCAACAGGATAGCTCTTATACTTTCGTCAAAAAGGGCTATGACATGGGACGGACAGACAGACAGACATGACGAATCTATAAGGGTTCCGTTTTTTGCCATTTGGCTACGGAACCCTAAAAACTAGGTTTACAGGTTTTCTTTTTTTCAAAATTTATAATAGTTTGAAAGTTACAGGCGCTTAAGAGTTACTTTTGAAAAAAAGAAAACCTATAAACCTAGTTTTTTACTGTGTCAGCAGCATTCTAAAAAATCATTGAGATAGGATAACATTTAGGGGTAGGAAAACGTTTTCTCTTTTAAGCCCGGTTTCCACCGCGAGCGGAACGGACACATTAATGACTCCTTTAAACTCGCAAGCGCAAACTGCATACTTGTATTTCCACCAACAAATCGTTTTTGCGTTCCCAGAGCGAGCTCATTTTTACTCTTTTCACCCGCTGGGTCATTAATGTGTCCGCTCCGCTTGCAGTGGAAACCGGGCTTTAGTCTGGACGAGCGCTCGGTAGACGATCCTCCTAAGTAATATATTTTGTCTAAAAAACTTAGGTTTCTAATTTCGTGAATGTTTATTCAGGTAGCGCCCGCTGAGCTAGAAGCGCTGCTGCTGCAGCACGGCGGGGTGGCCGACGCCGGCGTGGTGGGCGTGCCGGACGAGGCCGCCGGCGAGCTGCCCTTAGCGTTCGTTGTGGCGCAGCCAAACTCAAACGTCACCGAAAAAGATCTCGTCGAATTCGTTGCGTCCAAGGTAATAACAATAATAATATATCGACTGGCCCGTTGGTCTAGTGGTTAGTGACCCTGACTGCTATGCCGGGGGTCGTGGGTTCGATTCCCACCCAGGACAAATGTTTGTGTGATGAGCACGATCATTTGTTCTGTGTCTGGGTGTAATTTTATCTATAATATGTATGTATTTAGAAATATATAAGTATGTTTATCAGTTGTCTAGTACCCATAACACAAGCTCTGCTTAGCTTGGGACTAGATGGCGTTGTGTGATAGTTGTGGAATATTATTATTATTATTATTATAATAATAAATAAAGGTTGTTTTAGTATACAGCTACATTCAGTATAGGGAAGTGATAGTATGCACTACCACTTCCCCATTTCACATTTTATGCTTTCAAGGGTAGCTACTAAAGTTGAAAGTTTCTTTTTTTATGAGAACATTGAGAACTCGCACTTCTACTCCTCTTATTAAATTGAAAGTTTACACTAGCCCAATCCATTGCGACAGTGCTTACTACAGTGGTGCAGTTAACTGCACCCATCAACATTATATCGCTGGCATTGTTCTAGCAATTAAGCACTAAAATTCCATGCTTTTGGGTTTTATCAAATCAAAATGAAGGACGAAACCAACAGTCATTCGTACACAGGATGGGAGGAGGATTCTAGGTAGCTGTCACCAGCACCTTTAGACAAGTGGCGAACGATAAACGTTCTGTAGTCTTTAATAGACTTTCAACTTTAATGCTTTCGGGAATTATATTGAAAATTTATTAAAAATTCCAGAGCGTTTTTGTTCCTTCGTTTAATAGATTTTCAACTTTATGATTTAATAAATAATAAATGAATATCTCTAATGACCACAGAGCTTTTTCGTTTGTCGTTTTCCATATGTCTAAGGGGGCTGACACTATTATTTCAGAAGTAGCTCGGTTGGCGCTCCTTTGATAGCTCTAACGTAATCTACGAGTATTTGGTCGAGGTGTCATAGCTTGCGGCCGTTCACGACCTTGCCGCTGTGAGCGATGGTTGAGCGCGGGGGGCGAGCAGTAAGATCAAAATATATAGAAATGTTTGAACGTAGCGTGCACAACGCCGCGCGGCCCGCCGCTCCCCTCACCGCTTAGATAAACGGACCAAAGTCGTGAACGGCCGTTAGTTACCGTGACCAATGTGCCCATCTCATTTCTGTTCTCACCTAACCCATCTTTCAATTACCTACCAGATCGAAAACTTTTAAGCAAAGTTCATCAATGGGGTGTGTTTATCTATAAGTTTGATGTGTCGCCCTTTTCGGGATGGTCCATCGTGTGCCAAAACTCATCACCCATTTAAAAAAATTTTACTCATTCTGTTTTCTAAGATCTGACAAAATCTGTGACTTGGCGACAAATGACTAATTAGCGACTTTAATCTGTTATCGAAATTAAAATCCATGATGGGGGAATTGTGAATAAAAATGTATTGCTAGGTATCAATTGTGAGCATCTTGATAAACATAGATAAAAATATGTGCCAAGTAATAAGATAAGTATTTCTTTATCAGGTGTCACCAGCGAAACGTCTACGAGGCGGAGTGATATTTCTCAAAGATATACCAAAGAATGCATCTGGTAAAATTCTCAGGAGAGAGTTAAGAAAAATGTTGCAAAAGTATAAAAGCAAGCTTTAATAAACCAAAGTATTTACAATACCTCATAATAATATACATTTATTTCAAATAACATAAGATAGAAAATTTATGTTAATTAATATTTTAATTTAATTTGCAGTTACTGTTGATTTTTTTTTATATAAAAGAATGTGAAGGGAAACTAAACGGTTTTATTTACATTTGACCTTATCAGCTTGGTTCACTGTCCATAATTTCGTAGATTATTTCTATTTATTAACAAGTGCATCTTTTAATTCTTGCGGTATTTTGTTTAATGCGTAAGTGTGTAGGTCTTTAGAAACGGCTGCTAAAACTCCGGTCTTATTCGGGTGTAACTGTGTCGACCCGTATTTGTAGAAGTCGCCAAGAATATCCGTCAGTTTGCCTCCGGCGGCTGACAGGACTGCTTCTGGTGCACACGTGTCCCATTTCTTGCAGCCAGGACTGGCAAACACGTAAACTGACGCCTTACCTTCTAGAAGTTGCAGAACCTGTAACACATTTTAATGACTATTAATGTAATCTCACATAATATGTTTCGGCATAAATGCTCCAAATGGAACACATGCATTTCTTACCTTATAGCCGGCCCCACCAACTCTAAGTATCTGTGCAGCATTCATGACTTGCAGTGCTTTCTCAACCAGTGGATTGGAATGACTCCTGGTGGTGGTAATAATGAGGGAGTCAGGGGGAGGTGCAGGAGTGAACCCTCCCACACCTACTTCTTTTAAGCCCCATATAGTTCTGCCAATTATCTTCTCCCCTCCCAACATGGTTTTGTAATATGGCTGATGAATTACACCAGCCACTGGCTTCTCATTAACTGATATACCAATCAAAACAGTCACATGTTCTAGAAATCCTGTAACAATTTACAAATTATTTTTCATAATAATATTCCTTTCATACAGCCATGCAACATGCAAATGTTCAATTTTAGAACAAGTTATCTATCTAGACTAGAGGAAATAATTAGACCACAAAATCAGGTTTTCTGTACACCCAGAAATGAAGAGTATAAAATATCATGTTAGTCTTTTTGTTACACTGGTTAGGGTCATTATTACGAAATTAGTATTTACAATACATACATTAAAATGAAATTCTTGACCATGTTCCACTGTGTTCATATTACTACAGTGCATCTAAACAACAAAAGCTCAAAACCTATGTATATCTTCAATTTACCATAATTTGATTGGAGCAAACTTAAATACCACTTCACACTTATAAAAGGATGAGTTAAGTACATTTTCCATCTTTCCCATGGATCTCTCTTCAACATTAGTGCACCTAGAATTATTTTACATACTTGTAATAATTAAAATATTATAGTAGGTAGGTATAGATTAGATTATGACAATGCATGTTACAACAGCAGGGTGATGGCATGATTTGTGAAGGTAGACAATTTTAATGCTGTATCAAATTTAATTTTTATTAAGATTAAAATGATCTAACAAGGTGTTGTGGTACAGGCAGCCTGACCGCTGTAACCATAGTACTTCTATAAACTAGAAAACTTCTGATGGAGTGCTTATGGTGGTCAGGCTCTAATCTCTAAAAATTATCATGTGATTTATAAATAAAAATCATAACCCTCCTTTTGGCTTTGCCATAGTCGGGTAAAAATAGTGTTTACCTTGAGTGTACTCAGAAGTACCATCAAGAGGATCAACCCAGACTACTATGTCCTCCTCTTTGACACCCTGAAGGTCAGCAGGGCACTCCAAAGATAACACTTCTTTATCTGCTTCAGATATTATCCAGTCACTGGCAACATCACCCTGAAGTTAATAAAACACTATTATACTTTAGGACACTGTAAAAAAAAAAACAATTAATACCTGTCTGTAGGAAGTTGATTGAATTGCCATTCACAATACAATTGAGCAAACAATGTTTATCAACCTTGAATGTCAGGAAATACACAGCCTATGTTAAAAATAATCTAATAATAATATAATATTCCACAACTATCACACAACGCCATCTAGTCCCAAGCTAAGCAGAGCTTGTGTTATGGGTACTAGACAACTGATAAACATACATATATATTTCTAAATACATACATATTATAGATAAAATACACCCAGACACAGAACAAATGATCGTGCTCATCACACAAACATTTGTCCTGGGTGGGAATCGAACCCACGACCTCCGGCATAGCAGTCAGGGTCACTAACCACTAGACCAACAGGCCAGTCAAAGTCAATCTGTTTCAATATGAAAGGGTTTTCTTGTTATGATAAAACCAATTGAACAATGAAGGAAAACACTGAAATAATTGGAAAGGTATGGTATGAGGGAAGCCTTTGCCCAGGACTGGGACAGAAAAGTTTGATTAACATAGAAAGGTTTGTCTGTAATTGAATAGTTGGTCCTAGGGATCTACCACAAATTCAAAAGAATTATATAATCTCTACTTAGTTTGATAAATATTTATGATTTTTCATGTGTCATTAACTCAAAAGATTTTGATGGCAGTAGGCATGCATCAGTATCATCCACTCATACATATGTATAACCCATCAGGACTAGTGTTATTTTTAGACGTCCAACTAAAAATGTTTTACTGATGTATAATGTGTGACTAGAAGTTACATTTGTGAATTATTGATTGGGTTTTTTTTTATCCAGTTTAAATAATCAAATGAGTCCTTCCATTAAGGGCGGGAAGGCAGGGCTGTCAGACTTGTACTGACTAAAATCCATGATGATCCTTCAATAGCCCTTTATGTTCCAGAGTCTCTGTTACCTGATGAGACATTCCCATGACCCAAATATTGATGGAGCGGTTTATAATAATGATGAAATCACTTTACCTCATTATCAGAGCCATCTTCTTCACCAATTATGTTCACTTTAGGATACTGTGCTGCAAGTGATGCAATAATGCAACGCTGAGCCGACCGATCAGCTTCTGTTTGGTAATCATCTTTTCCCTATAATAGTGAAAGCACAAGTCTCTGTGAGTTTTTAGGTTCCTAATTCACATAATAAGCAAAATAATAACCATTTACTTAGTTTTTGAACTTTGGCCCCAATAAACTAATTGCTTTCTTCACACTTCTAGCTGTGATCTGAATTTTATTACCGTTTGTGTAACATGAACCAACGAACCTTTTCAACTATTCCGAGTTCGCCTTTGCTCATAACATCACGCACAATTTTTCCAGCTCTGTTGGCCACTGATACTGAAGAAGCCAAAAGTCTCACAACAAGAGGAACATTTGCCGTCATTTTTCCACAATTATTACGATATCGTTCGTCCTATATAGTATTTAATTTTGAACTTTCTATACTTATAATAATTTAGCTCAGTATCATTGACCACAGTTTAGCGCAAAAGCAATACACACACTAATTTACTTCCATTCCGCTCACAAAACTCCGATATCTTCCGTCAAAATATTCCGCTTACTTCTTTCAATGTCACAATCATTGACAATTTGACATACGTCAGTTGACACCATGACACAATGAAAAATGCAATGCAATGTCATCAGATTACATGAGAAAACCGGGGGGAACGGAACGGCACCGCTGTGTAACATAGAGATCATAGACCCATAGCACGGACTGATCATTAGCAATAATTAGCTGTTTCAACTTATTGCCACGTGTACTACGACCACCGAAGTATACGAACTGTAAAGTGTAAGTTCTCATTTTTATATTATAGGGTTCTGTAACCGAATGGCAAAAAAGAATAGTTAAATCATGTGTTTCTGTTCGTCCGTATGTTACACACACATTGATGTGTTCTGTGAAACGCTTTTAACGACCTAGACAAAAAAAATAACAAACAAATTGAGGAGAGAACATGAAACGGAACAAAAATGTTATGTTTGTGCGTGCTTCGAGACAGTTTTTTATAAACTGGAAGGAAAGGTTTTTAAACTGTACTCCGCGGTTTCACCCGATTTCCGAAATCTAACTAATATTGCATAAACCTAAATTAGAGATGTGTTGAATATTCTTAGATTTCAAGTCGTATATATTATACAATTTGAACCAGTAGTTTCTGAGATTAGCGCGTTCAACCAAACACTTCAGTTTTTTAATAAAGGTAAAGATTAACCTGCCAAGGATTAGGGTAGCTTAAAATGAAAGTCATGTTTTGTAGTGAAACATTTATTTTTTGTTGACAATTAATCCCTAAAAGATCAATGATTAGAAAAAAAAGGCCCTTACCCAATGATATTATAAGTATATCATTGCCCTTACCCAATTACATTTACGTTACATACTAACATTTATGGAAACTCTCATTTTGCTCTCTTTTGGAATTACAGACTACTAAAAATATTAAAAAAAAAGTAAAATAGGAAATAAATGCAGTCATATTATAGGTACAAAGAAAAACTGTCAAACAAAGTTTTCTTTGTGTTGATAAATCGGTTCTGAATCTGACAGAAATTATTGTAGATAAATATCGTACTACTAAAACATTGGACAGCAGCGGAAGCCGGTGGTTTTTTTTTTAATTTCTTTGTTTTTTTGCCACCGACTTCCGAAAGAAAAGTTTTGAAGGTTATTTTACCCTTTTTTGTGGTTGTTTTTGAAGGCGGTTACATTTTTTTTTAAGTTTTTTTTTTACTCTTTTTAGTATAAATATTTAAATATTATATAGGTATTTTAAATATTCAACCAAAATTCTTGTCAAATGCATCATTTTCTTACATGTGCACTGGAATTTTGTAATCCGTAGCACCGGTAATAACATCGATAAGGCGCTGTACCCAAGCTCTATGCAGCAAAGGTAGTCGCGGGGGTGAAGCAGCTGCTCGCGGGGGCAAATTGTAAGCAAAAATGTAAGAAAGGGGTTTGAAACTTTGAAGATTTTATGGAGCGTGGCATCCCTACTGCCGCCATTTTGATTTGTTTTCAAAATCGCGGCCAGCCATGAAACCTATATAAATCGATAGCTGACATCAATAAAAACAAAAAATATTAAGACACCAACCCGCGTAAAGTTCAGGTTTCTGAGATATAAAGTGTTAAAGTAAATAAAATATTTTAGTAATTGATAATCCTGGTCTGGGAGAAAAAGAAAAACGTAGAACGTGCCAGCTGTTTCTCTTCCCGGGCAGACCGTAAAAGTCGGTCGAGGGATAGGGCAAAATGTAAGATCTATAGCCCCTCAGCTTAAAACTCTTTCAATGAGCAGCAGCGTTGGAAGACTAATAAGCTGAAATAAATGCGCTCGCCAACCCGCCTGCCAGGCGTGGCGTGGCGAGTAAGGCAATAACCATCCAATGGAAAATCCTTGGGTGAGGCCTTAGTCCAGTAGTGGACTTTCTACGGCTGTTATGATGATGATGATGAATTGATAATGATATTAAAACTAGGTACTTATCATGCCTCATGATGTTTCTGCTTACTGTGGCCATCACAGCAATATATCTGGATCGAAGCACAATACGTTCTTCGATTTGTATCGAGACGAACGTGTCATATTTTGCATAGATATTTTGATGATACAACTGCAATTTAGTATACTTACAAACTTCGTCATAGTCGTCCCACTTCTTGTGTATTCTTTCTACAACTCAATACGGCACAATTAGACATTTTTTACTTTTTGTATTACGTCTGACTGCGAGAATATTCGAGCGCGGAGTCGAGGACTCGTTAAAGGAAATCAAAATATCTCCTTTTTTACACGCGAAGTAAATACACTTCCGGTACAAGCCAATCCAAGTCTGTAGTGGTCATAATTGTTGATGATAGGGATACAATGTAACGGCTAAGTTATGGCTTCATGTACAAATAAAAAATTCGATATTTAAAAATGTGGCAAAATCTAACCATCCCTACCAAAATTGCAAAAAGTAAAGGTGACATGCCATGGTTAAATTAAAATATAATAAAATATAGTACATCATACACAACCAATAGAAGACGATTTTCGCGAGTTGACGTCAGTTTACTACGTTATAAGCTTAAAATTAGAAATTGTAGTAACCACAGAACCATCATCATCTGCCTAGCCTTTTTCCCAACTATATTGTGGTCGGCTTCCAGTCGAACCAGATTCAGCTGAATATCAGTATTTTACATGGAGTGATGGAGCGACTGCCTATCAGACCTCCACAACCCAGTAACTGGGAAATACGATACCCCATGGTAGGACTGGTTGTCAGACTTATAAGCTTCTGACTAACAGTAACGACTGTCAAAGATCTACAAATGACAGCCGGGACCAACGGCTTTACGTGCTTTCCGAGGTACGGAGGAAACTCGCTATGACAGATGGTCACCCATCCACAGACCAACCTCGGCAAGCGCGGCTTAACCCGGAAGATCGGCCTGTGCGGCTGTAGTTATATAACCACAGAACCATCACACAAGAGAAATGTAACGAGTACTGTCAATTGTATTTTAGACTGAATGATTAAACCTGTCTTATGTATTACATTTACATTGTTTAACATATTTATACTTTTATTAACCGTATAACTCGTATTGATAGTTAAATCATATGAAGATATTACATTCAAACAAGTGTAGACGGTCTAAAAATAAGTTATTAAGTTCAAAAAGTAGATTATATCAGACGTATAATGTTTAAATAACATCCAGATATAATGCAACATACATATTACGTTCAAAAAGTTATTATTTTTAACATCTTGATACATTTGAACACTACACTAGCTTAGAATTGTGAATGTCACGTGATTAACTTTCACGGTTATTATCTCGGAAACCGGACACTTTACGCGGGTTGTTGTCTTAATATTTTTTGTTTTTATTGATGTCAGCTATCGATTTATATAGGTTTCATGGCTGGCCGCGATTTTGAAAAAAAATCAAAATGGCGGCGGTAGGTATGCCACAAATCTTCAAACCCCTTTTGCAGTTTTAACTTAATATTTAAAAAATTACAGGTCTGATTTAAAAAAAAAATTAGATATGTCTTCAGTAGGTATATGAAATTTCCTTTGTTAAAGTTACAAAAAATATAATGGTTACCGCTGAAAAAATTGAGAATTTCAAGACGAATATTTTTTTTTCGTGGTCATTTTGATAAATTTTTTTTCGTAGTTCTAGACCACTTTTGTAAATTGTTTTTGTTAATGTCTTTACTTTAAACATTTGACTATACACTGTATTTTTTCTGGCTTGTGGCATGTATAGATACGGCTAAATTTGCGACGTAAAACTAGTCGTTTACAGAGTGTTCGCTATGTACAGCGTCATAACATCACTTTCATTCCTTCCCTATCTCAAAAACTACTGAACCGATTTTGAAACTTGCAGTATTCCTTAAGTTGAACGATACCTAGTACAACATAAAAATAATTACTTAAATCGGACTTGTAGTTCCGGAGATATGCGAACACAAACATAATTTACTAAATCAGTCGATGCCGACTCCTTGCTAGAGGAGTTGTACCTTCCATCATCAGTTCATCCACCTGAGATGATGATTATCAGATGCAAATACTTGAACAGCTTTAGAAAATATATGAAAATGGTACTATGTGCCTATCAAATTTGAAGGTTGCCCTCGATTTCCCTGCGATCCCATCATCAGATCCTGACCTGATGATCATGGGACCACTTGGGAAGTATACCCTTTCAAACAAAAGAAAAAATTTCCAAATCGGTCCAGGCGTCTTCGAGAAATCGGGGAACATACATAAAAAAAAAGATTCCGACGCTCCTTGTCGGGGCCCCTTGGGAAGATTTGATTGGTATAATTTGAATGGGCCCTGACTGTGAGTGTGAATGAGTGAATTCTAAACTACTGGGCTTGTTTCTTTCTTTTTGGTTTTTTTACGCAGTCGGGTTTTTTGTTTTTTTAAATATTTATTTTATTTAAGTATATCATTGAATTTTATAACGGATTTCGAAATAAAAGTTATTCTACACTTTTTGTGGTTGTTTTTGAAATCGGTTAAAGTTATTAGGGTTCTGAACGTCCGAATGATATAACGGAACCTTTATAAGATCACTTGTGTGTGCGTCTGCCCTTATAGTCGGTTAATAAAAATGGGTACTTACATAAGATCTACTGCAGATACCCATTTCTGATTAGCTTTTATATTCTTTTATAACGAATGTCTACAATTTCAACGATTTACAACAATAGCAACATTTTAGTGAGTCATATTTATGTTTATTAGTTAAAATAGTGAAATATTACCGACTACAACAAATTAGCTGATAAATGCCTTGCAAATAGCGAAAACCTAAAAAAAATATATTTAGTACCTATCCCATTTCTTAAAATACACAAACATAACATTTCTTATCTAATATTATATTTATAACATTTCTTACCTTAGTCCTACATCCTAGTAAATATATTATGATTAAACAGTGTTTTACTCATAAAAAACTCGGGCGAACCCCGCCTGCTCACCAGCCCCCCCCCCTAACTTATTGCCGATGTCACTCAGGACCAAAGCAGCTATAATAACAGCCTGCGCATGTCCGTGTGTCCACACGTATGAAAATAACTAAAATAAAACAAGTTGATAAACATTCATACCGGATTCTTGAATCTCTTGTACCGTACCTAAAGGCGCTCCCCCACCGCGAGCATTCACCTGTAATGTAACGTTACAGATTCGAACGTTCGAAGACAATATAGCATCATATTGCGCACTTTGATGTTACACTAGCTGTTGCCAGCGGCTTCACCCGCAACAACTCGAAAATTATTCCACGGGAACATAAAATCGGGATAAAACGATCCGGGCCCCATCTTTCATATTTTCCAGTATATTAATGTAATTTAGGAAAAACGAAAATTTTATCAGCCTAGGGTATTTTATGAACAGTCACATGTGGCCCCTCAACTGTGCAAATTTAAAAAAATTAAAATGGCCGGTTTTTTTTACTATAGTGTGTCTGTGAAGCCCTTAGCGGGTTTCGCCACAGACAGGGGTTTTTGCACGCCCTGTCTGTGGCGAAACCCGCTCAAGAGTTCCTTGGACATGCGGAAGCTCTTTTATTGATCTGAATCATTTCTAAATTAAATTTTCTACCTAGAAAATAGTACTTTTGTAATATATTTGTTGGTAATAATATTATACAGCTGGTATAATTACGGGGTACCTAAATGCTCAGTACATTTTGGGTCATATTTTAATATTATACCACACTTAGCGAGCCAACAAGAGTATTTATTTATAAACTTTTATTATAGTAGGGGAGCCGAGGATGCTAAATCTGCAGTTCCTCGAGCGCCATGGCAATCTATTGGATTTGAAAGATTATGTTTTAAAATGAAAAAAGTTTCTGACAAGTTTTCTATTTTAGTGGGGGGGAGAGCGTGTAAACATTTTTAAAACTGTAAAAAAAAAACAGTTGTAAAGAAGTACTCGAGCGCGTCAGCCATTTACAGTGTAAATGTGCTTTATATTTCTGATTACCATTACATATTAATCTGACGATTAATTCGAGGGGGCTGTCCGTAACCAGCGGTTGAAGACCCAAAAACGAAAACGCCTTACAAATAATAAAAATTAATTGGACGGAACGTTGATTGCTATAAAAAACGAGCAGGCGTTACGTTTTTGTTTTACAACTTCAGGACTCGCTCATTTCCAAATGCCATGCTCAAATTGTCAGATTATTGAGATATACACTCTTCTGAACGTAATTAATCTACCTTTTCTTAATCTGACGCGCTCGAGTATTTTTGCGGATCGATTTTTTTTTACTAATCTGACGGGTTCTCCCAAACAAACCCCACAATATTAAGGGTTGATATTTGGTACAGGTACATTAAAGGGTGCAAGGATTCTCCCCTATAATAATCTGACGCGCTCGAGTCACAACACAAATCCCTTCCTCGCCGCCCCTACTATTACTATTCACGTAATAATATTACACAAGTCGTGAATCTCATACAATTATTTTAAATAAATCAAGTTTTAGGTACAGAAAAAAAATGAGGCTGCGACGCGGCCGTCTGTTTACTGGCGATTTCGCGGTAATTTTTTCTCTACCGAGAACTCAAAACGACACTTGCTAGCTGTCTCGCTCTACGTAGACGCGTTTTAATAAGTTGAACAAAGACAAAAGTAGTTTTATCGCTGTTTTTTCACATGAAATATGTGAACGTAGACAGAGCGACCCGGAAAGGGTCTCTCCACAGACGCGGTCAAAATGGTCAAAATGACGTTGCGACCCGCTGCGGGCTTCTGCACAGTTGAGGGGGTGTTAATCCAGGTTATAAACTATCTGTGTACCAAATTTTAGCCAAATCCGTTCAGTGGTTTTTGTGTGAAAGAGTAACAAACATACCTACATACACATACATACATCCTCACAAACTTTCGCATTTATAATATTAGTAGGATTACAGGTGAATGCTTGCGGTGAGGGAGCGCCTTAATAGGTACTACTTGTGGTATCTAAGTGTTGCCGCACTAGTAAGATATTATTAATCTTAGCCGTAATTTGAAAGATAGCAGGCTAAATACATTTTTTACAATTCATATCGCGTCATATTCAAAGTAACCATATTGATTATAACCAAATAAATAAAACCGGCCAAGTGCGTGTCGGGCCACGCACAGTGTAGGGTTCCGTAGTTGCCCATCAAAATACTTATGCGAACTAATTAAACTGATTCGCTGAATTTAATTTTAAAAAGAAGAATTTTCAAAATCGGTCCAGGCGTCTTTGAGAAATCGGGGAAAATACATAAAAAAAAAGATTACGACGAATTGAGAACCTCCTCCTTTTTTTGAAGTTAGTTAAAAATAGTTGACAATAAAAACCTACCTATCCCCAAAACATACCCACCTATTATAGCTGTAAAAATAAAGTTTACAAACTTACATTTGCAGTTGAAGAACATGTTCTGCGATACATTTTGTTTAGGAAAATATGCTATCCAAGTACGTTTTATAAGTTGGTCGACTATTACTCGTAAACTTGTAAAGCCTACTTAGTCATGATAATTTTCCTTCAAACTTCGTTATATATACTACTATTGTGAATTTTTTCACACCCCCAAATATAACCGTTTAGCTGGTAGAGGGGGGGGACACTCGAGTCGAGCAAAAATTAGCACTTTAAAGCTTAATATTTCACAAACGAATCTTTTTATCAAAAAATTGTTAATGGAAACTATCAATATTTTTTAAAGACCTATTTAATGATACCCCACACAAAGGGGTACGCGAGAAAAAAAAAAACGTCCCCACTTTACGTGTACAGGAGGTACCCTAAAAAAAAATATTTTACGAGATTTTATTTTACCACTTTTTCGGCACAACAAATCCGTATATTTACACCAAATTACAGCTTTCTAGTACTGGGCGTCTCTAAGCTAAACTGCGGACAGACGGACGGACGGACGGACGGACATGGCGAAACTATAAGGGTTCCTTGTTGACTACGGAACCCTAAAAATTAATATGATGCGCAAATAATTCAATACTAACGTTTTGGAAGACGTCTATTCATTTGATCAAAAATATTCTATAATTAACTACAATGTGTCCAATTTCGATCTGTATAAACTTACAGGGGTGGTAATTCCTATTTATTCCAATAATTTGGTGGTTCTGACCCCACATGATTATAGAATAATTTTATAAATGGAATCGAGCAAGCTGCTTCCCCTTTATGTTTGTACAAACTGAAATCGTACATATTTTATAGATCCACTTAACAACAACACATTATCTTAACATTATTTGATAAATTACAAAATGGACAACAATAAGTTTTGATCACGAGACATGATATTATATTTTATAATAAAGGCACTTAAATACAAGCCCGTGCACGAAGTAAATATCTATTTCGACAATCCACTTTTTTTTTTATTTCAAAGCTTGATGATTCTGCACATTACCCGACGTAACGCAAATTGTGTTTATTTAAGTTTTTTTTATTCGGCAAGTAAAATAAGTTATCCAGAAAATCAAGTGTCTTGTCGATAGGTACATAAAAGTAGCAATATCTGGTTGACCGAGCTTCGCTCGGTTTTTAAAATGTCTATATCTTGGGAACCGAGTTTTTCTCGAACCTAGGACCTTGATAAATCGATTCCTTGAGCCGAAAAACCCCTAATCTGTAACTTTCATGAAAATCCTTGGAGCCGTTTCCGAGATCCTGATTATATATAAATATACAAGAACTGCTCGTTTAAAGATATTAGATATTTTACAACTTCAATACATAATTTAACAAAAAAAAATCGAGAAACATCGTCCTTCGTCCCCAGTCGTGACAGTTTTAAGTGTGTACAAAAAATATAGGAACCTAAACGCGTAAACCTATATTAGTAAAAATTATATATTTCGTGCACAGACTATTTAAACAAATAAAGCTTATGTAATAACTTACAATACGTCTGATCTGATTAGTATAAAATTTTAATGCCATGTATATAACGGTGAAGGTATAACAGTTTATTCCACTTTGTTCACCCAGGTGATCAAAGTGGACAACTTTGGTGTCCGCAATTCACCTGGGTGAAACCACTACGACATTTGTGACATTTTTCCGAGGTGAACAAAGAACACCAAAGTCGTCCACTTTGATCACCTGGGTGAACAAAGTGGAATAAACCGGTATAACAAATAGAATAAAATTTTAAAAATCTGTAAAACTGTCTATAATTTTATTAATAAATCTAAAATATAACTTTACGTAGGTATACTTAATAACATTTTACATAAACTTATAACTAAGCTTTGCAAAAGAGATGCCCATATTATGTTAATATTTTCTAGGCTTATTTCAAAACAAGAAAATCTGATGTGAAATATTATGTTTGGTAAAATAATAAAATTGCAACAGCAAAAATTAAAAAAGGATTTCAAAAGAAATCGATTGTAAAATTTGTAAAGTACGATTCACACTTCCGTTTATCGCACGCACGTGACGTTTTCATTCCAATGCAAATGAAAGAAATGTATGTACCTAATGAGTTTTTTTTATTTTATTTTATTTTTAAACCTCTGAAATAAGTTTTAAGCTTATTGTAGCGCTGGACGTATGCATCCACTGACATTGAGCCGATGCGCTTTTCAGGTGTGAACCATACTACAGAACTATACTATTAGAGCTAACATCTTAAACTCGCTAGGTAATTTGCTTGGTGTCATCTTCAGTAACTTGTTTGAGGATATGTTTGACGATTTGGTCTATAGTGTGCGTGTCGAGCATGCGCGCAATGTTCTTGTCTTCGATCACATATAAGAACAAGTGCTTGGAGTTTTCTCGCAGGCGCTGCACGCGAGTCCATTTCTCACGGTCCGCGGGCTTTGCACCACACTGCTCGATCACTCTCTCCAATATCTGTATAAAATGGTCCAATTAAGCGTTTATGAAGAGATCCAAAGTCAAATCATTTCTTTCAATTAGGCCATCAAAGTGGCACTTTTGAATGTCGATTATTAAATTATAGGAAGTGGGATGGGATGGGAATTGATGGGATTGATTCTACACCCATTCGCAAGGGTAGATTCGTATGGAGAAGAATGGGCAAGAAACTCCATCTTTACTCTTTTTCAAAATATATTCCTCAATATATCATTATTGTTTAAAAAAATAAATAATTTACTTACCACATCTACGCTCTCGTCGGGCCAACCAAACAAGTATAGTGTCTCCTCATCAATAAGATGCATAAGTAACATTTTCAAATTCTCTGTTAGCTCTTCCTCTGTCATCAGGGCAACATTTCCCTTCTGGAATATAAAATTGAATTTAAAACTAACAATTTATTAGTAGGTACATATTTCCGCATGCATTTTGAACACTTTTTATTTTACGTTTCAATAAAAGCATAGCAGTCTAGCGCATACACGCGCATTTTCTCAGGTGTGTCACGCGTATAAAATACAATCACATTTAATGATATGGAAAATAGTCCACTAGCATCAAGAACAAGGTCCGGGCTAACGGAGGTCAAAATCAAAAGTTGTGTGGGAACGATTGTCCCGCTTGCCTGACATAACTATGCCAACCGTGCCATGCTTCACAATTTATTGAAATAGTCATTTGTCATAATAACTTTGTCCATTATTGTATAAAAACATTTTTGGTATGTTGTATGATTATTAGTTTACCTTATTCTGTACTTCGCTACTAGAACTGCTCTGGTCATCCTGCATGCCGCCGTAGAGCACACCTGCCCCACTATAGCCTTGCAGAATACGATCCGACTCCACATCTAACAGGTTTAGTATTGATTCCATTTCAGACTTTTTCACTCTTTCCACTGAACTATTGGCTCCCTGGAAAAATAGTGATTGACATGAGTATTATTATAATAATACAGGTAGTTTCCACAGTTGGATTAAACACTGAGTATGTGTTGGTAGAAGTCGAATAAATGTGGGTATACTATTTCGCACACCTCGCAATCTCCGAAGGGTTACCCCTTCGGAGACGACAAGCGTGATACAGTGTACTCACGAGCACGGCGCGCACGTGCATCAGATGTCCGCGGAACACGCCGGGGTGCCGCTTGCGCACGTGCCGCAGCAGCTGCTCGCCGCGCACGTAGGCGCGCGCCGACACGCAGTACATGCAGCGCCGCGGCCGGTCCAGCGTGTGCGTCTCCACGTGCCGCCGCAGGTTCACGTCCGAGTGGAACGTCTTGGAGCACACCTCGCAACTGAACGCTGCAGACATTATAGATCTAATTAATAACCTTCATCGTCACCTTCCTGCTCAGGCGATTCTATCTCTATTCTACCAAGAAAAGACAAAGTTATTTCATCGTTATACCTATACAAATCGACTATTTTATTGCACAAGTATGACACGATTCATACACCATTAAAGAATAGAAACATATCTCTTCTATATTTTAAACTTTGCTATGCTTAAATCGATAAAAATCTTTTACGATCTGTCATTTTGTCTATTCTCGCGTCGACAAAACCTGTTTCTACGGCGCCATGCTACGCGTGCTGGAGTCGGCAGAATTTTTTCTTCTTCCATTATTCTCTGTCAGACTTATTATAAAACTAGCTTCTGCCCGCGACTTCGTACGCGGATTCTGTTGCTTATGCCAGCGGCAACGGAGTCGTCAAAACCGAAGATCTGAAACGACTGATGTCAAATTCTTAGAGCCTGGGGACGGGAAAACAACGGGATGCGTGTGACGATTCCACACGTTCCAGATCTTTCATTTTTGTAAGTCAACAGAAAATGGCCACCAGACTAAACAACTCTTGCTCAGACGTCATTCCTGTATATTTTTATTATAGTGTAGCTGGGCCATTCAATTTTAATACGTCAACAGAGAGTGCTCATCAGGCTGAACAACTCTTACTAAGACGTCATTACTGTATATGTTATAGTGTAGCTAGGCTCTTGGAGTTCCACATCAAGAGTTCCAGATCTTCAATTTTTATATGTCAACAGAGAGTGCTCATCAGGCTGAACAACTCTTACTAAGACGTCATTACTGTATATGTTATAGTGTAGCTGGGCTCTCGGAGTTCCGCATCAGGTGTTCCATATCTTCAAATTTATTTTCTCAGCAGAAAATGCTCATCGCGTGGAACAATTTTTGCTATGGAGCTATTTTTGCATTTCTTATACTTTAGCTGATCTATTGCAGTTCTGCATCCGGTGTTCAAGTTTCCAAGATAAATTATAGCCTATGTGTTGGCCAGACTTAATAACTTTACAACAAAAAAAATCAATCAAATCCGTCCAGTAGTTCCGAAGATTAGCGTGCACAAACACTGCTTTTCTACGATTTTATTATTTTGACTGGCCTGTTGGTCTAGTGGTTAGTGACCCTGACTGCTATGCCGGAGGTCGTGGGTTCGATACCCACCCAGGACAAATGTTTGTGTGATGAGCACGATCATTTGTTCTGTGTCTGGGTGTAATTTATCTATAATATGTATGTATTTAGAAATATATAAGTATGTTTATCAGTTGTCTAGTACCCATAACACAAGCTCTGCTTAGCTTGGGACTAGATGGCGTTGTGTGATAGTTGTGGAATATTATATTATTATTAAATGTGTATAGATAAGCAACACCATTACCTGCAGTGTTTGAGGAGTCCAAATCATGTAATGTTCATACATAAAAAATTGAAAGAGTCACATTGGTTACTTGTTTATTTATCTACAACCAATTGCATGAGAGAGGTCTCACCTCTTGGCCAACATGACATTATTACTAGGTGTATTTAGAAAACATTCATTTTTTTCTAGTAAAATGTTAATTGGCTCAAGTGTGACTCTATTTATATAAGGGCTTCCACACACACATGGGCAACGACGTCACTCGCGTGATTCCGCACCCCTCTCTCTCTTACCTCAGTAATGCATTGGTTAAAAACAGTAGCAGCCAACGACCGCAAGTGTCGACTACCGGCCACAAATGGCTGTCGCGCCTTCCAGCTACCTCTGTAGCCGCTTCTAGCTTCTCGTGGCGGAGTTTGTGGCTGTCGCGAGTGGCTCGTGTGCGGCGACACTAACAGCCTTACTACAAAAACTTAAAAATCTGTTGAACACTTGTATAAAAAAAGTGTGACTGCAAAACGGACCTTATTTCAACGTCATAATCCAACGACGATATAATACTAGACTCCTAATAACAGGCGACCGGTGTCTGCCAACACATTAGGCAAAAAAGTCTTATATTCGTCTCATTTCGACCAATCCTGTGAGCCGTAAACATACGTTGAGACAGAACAGACCATGAGTTAGCCAATCACAATGCAGTACCCCGTCCCCCTCGCTTACGTAGTACCTCAGCGAGTTGACAGAATAATTTTTGTTCCTTAGATCGTGCATGCGGAGTCTAGTATTATATCGTCGTTGTCATAATCTGACATTTTTTTTGAAAAGTGTTCAACAGACTTTTAAAAGTTTTTGTGGTACCACTGTTAAGGTTCACTTCACCATATGGCAGAATAACCAAAATTGGTTCGATTGGTGAAAGAAAAAAGTTAACTTACGCTTTTCATCTAAATGCAGTTTCAAATGGTTGTTCAAACTGGCCTCACTGATAAATTCTTTTGTTGAGTAGGTACATGTTTCCATGGGACAAAACAACTTCTCTAATCCCATATGTTCTCTCAAGTGAATCAGCATCCTGAAAGCATTTCACTGTGAGTACATGATTTTTCCTGAATCGTCTATCTGTAATTCTATAATTATACATTCAATAAATTGAATAATGGTTGACATAGCTGCTTGTAGCTAAATCTTTTAACTTTAAACAAGCAATTTTTGTTATCCGCGTATTTCGGATCAGCTTTAAGGGCGCATAACCAGAAAGTTGGCAACGTCGCTAATAGCTGTCAAATATTTACATGTTTTAATTAATTTGGTTTGTTACTGTATGGAAATAAGAAATATGGCTCTGTAGTGCACTAGAATCTTGATATAGGAATGCAATTAAATTACTGAATTTCATGTTGTAACCGTTTCAGGTGTATAAAAGGCATTTGGAATGTTTCCAAATGCTTTTTTTACGTCTAAAACTATATATTCGGTGTTACGATATTAATAATTGCGTTCCCTAATCAATTTTTTAGTGCACTACACAGAGCTATATTTCTAATTTTCATACAGTAATATTGTAAAATTAATTAAATTAAGTAAATATTTGACAGCCATTTGCGACGTTGCCAAGTTTCAGAATAAGCGCTCTTAACAATTTGGATATTTTTTTTCAATAAAACATATATTTTGCTTTAAATGTCTACTGCAAAGTGAATATTATAAGTTGGCCAACAGGAGGAAATGTCAGTCCTTAGGAAATATGTTATGAATGATAAGACGGGTGTAAATAACGTAAATAGACATTTGAGAATGATACAAAAAGCAGAAATTACTTGGCTCTAGAAGAGAAGGTCTCGCCACAAGTGTTGCAGAGGTTTCCAGTGTGCTTCTCGAGATGGCGCTGCAGCTGCACTCGTTGGATGTACGACTTGTTGCACAGCGAGCACTTGTAGGGCTTGTCCTCCACGTGAGTGAGTGTGTGACGACGCATCACCTCGACCGTGTACGTACTGTAGCCGCACTGTTAAAACACATCATATTACAACCATCAATGCTCTCGTCAAAACCAAACGCCCCATCGATCTACCACTCCAAACTTACTGCTGGGAAAAGGGAACCAAACGTGAGGGGTGGCCGCTGTTGACGTACATATGGCCACTGTTGGCCTACATAATGGCTTTCGGTCTCGGCCATGTCATACGCTAACAGTAGCCACACTCGTGTCAGCAGTAAGTTTAAGGGCGGCCAACCCGTCTATCCTTTCATACAAACGCTCGTACGTGATTATGGCGTTGTAACAGATATTTCTTTGAAACTTTTGAACTAATAGGCATCTTGTACACTGTATCTAGGGTTTATACTTTGATCTAGGTTTCTATTAAAAAGCGAAATCAAAATTTTAAGAAACAAATTTTGTACAAGCCTCCAAAAATCAGCTTTTTTGCACAAATTTTATATGATGTTTGGGCGTTTATAATGTACTCGTTAATTGTAACCGGAAGAAATATTCGTATAGAAACCTTGCAAATGTAATGGAGTTTCTAAATGCAAAACTTTTTTTTCATAATCTTGTAAGGCTTACGAAAAAACACGTATTTCTTGGAACAAGTTTCATGAAATTTCCGCATATTTTTCTTTCAATGTTATCGCGTTCTCACTTGCTTGTTAGCCATGTGGCGGTAAGAGGTAAGCGGGGGACGAGTCGAGCGGGGACGGGTTTGCCTCTTGTTCTGGATGAAACAACAGGGCGCTCTTAAGTGCTAGAATTACGGGTAGACGGTGTTTTGTCAATTAGGGTAAAACTAAGTACAGTTTTAACCTATATCCAACACTTGGGATTTCTCCTGAGTCGTGGGACTCGTGGAGTCGTGGGGGGCTAGTAAATTTGTATTCTTAGCAATGTTTCACTTACCGTTTAGTTCCTAATGCCATGACAGCAGTAAACAAATAATAAACAGATTTATTATAACAAATTAGAATAATACAAAAGTGAAAAATTAAGTAATTAAAAATTACGGACAATAAATAAAATTACCACATCACATGAGAACTTCTTCTCGCCATGTATTTCAAGGTGCTTGGTCATGGCGGCGCGTGAGCTCGTCCACTTGCTGCAGTGGTGACATTGATATTGGTCAGGTGTATCTGTTGCAATATTATTGTTTTGTTAAAACATTTATTGCCACATGTGTTCTATTGTGTACAATGTGTCCGGTGTTGGTCTGTACAAACTTAGAGGGAAGGCAGCTTACTCAATTCTGCAATGCGCAAACTAAAAGTGCTGCAACTTTCAGATTTAAAAAAACAATGATCGCAAAAATGTAAATACACTTCAGCAGCTCTTTTTTGGGGCAGGCTGGCTCAAAATAAACATTTTGCTGCATTCAACCCCAAACATTAATAAATTGTACAAGCCCATGTTCTAACAATGCTATCTCCTCAACCAAGTATCATTGAAATGAGTTTTTCGTATGATTATTTAGGTGAACTCAACATATATTAGACAAGTAAAAAAAAGGAAGACGTCAGGGGCGATTTTTGTAAAAAACTTGCTTAATTGAAAAAACTAGTTGATGTTTTACCCTTTATTTCATATTGATGAAGCTTTTATTGATAATATTTGAGTTATATAAGCTATTCTTTATTATGTTCAGCTGCTAAAAGTTTATTAATTACCCCAGTTGGGACTTAAAACCAAATTCCATCAAAATACTGAAATGGTAACCATTAAATGGGGACTGGTTTCCGACCCCACATGTGGTACAATTTTAGTGACAGAACTGAACAAGCTACCTCCCCTTAAAGTTTGTACAGACCAAAACCGGACACATTGTATAATTTAGAAATCAGTGTTTCTAACCATAATAACATATTTATTATCATTATTAAACCATAATTTCTGACTAAAACAAAATTATATAAAATATATTACCTGAATGTTGTTTGTGCCAATGATTGACCAATTTGGAGAAGTTCTTTGTGGCATACGCACAGTTTTTGCAATCAAATTTATTTTTTATAATATGTTGCAACCTTATGTGAACCATTAAATTGTCCTTTCTTGAAAATCTTGCTTCACATATCTGAAATTTATCATTAATTTAATTTGGACATTATAACAATAACACACATGCGCAAGTGTTACATAAATTAGTTTGTGGTTTTACCAAGCTCTTCGACCAGCTGGTTCATACAGATTTGATAGGCAAGGTATACCAGCACACCTCATTATAGATTTCAACCTATACATGTCTGACAGTAAAGCTCTTCCTTAACTATTCTGCTGCATAAATAACATTTAATCTCTTAAATCAGGTTTATTGTAAGAAACACTAAACTTAATAAAATTAAAATTCTTTTGCCATTTAGACTTACTTCAAATTTTACTTTATTCAAAAATCAGTCTGTAACCATCACTATTGATTAAATCATAATTATTGTGATAATCAACACAGATATATAAATATATATTTATTATTTTCTTCCTTTTCAGACCCCTTTTAACACCAGTGCTCTTAAATTGTTGATCAAATAAAATATCTCAACAATATTAAATATTTATTAGTTTGAATAGAAATCTTACTTCACAAGTATATGAGGCAATCCCTTGTCCATCACATCCACTCTGCGCCATATGGCGAAGTACATGTGAGCGCCGCACAAATGGTCTCTTGCAGTGTGGACATGAAAAAATGGCTCTCTCATGAATATTTTTAATGTGCTCAATCAACGTTTTCTTATCTGGGCAACAGACATTACACTGGTCACAAGAAACACTATCAGGTAGCTTGGAATGTTCATTGCGAAGATGCAGTGCGAAGCTTTTCTTGAACCTGAACTTTTTAGGGCACTCATTGCAACTGTATGCTGCCTGCAATAAAAATAAACAGGTATTATTTTAGTTTAAATAAGTAAACAGATTAGTCTGACTTTGGTTTGAAGAACTTTTTATCTCAAAAAACTTTTTTATCTTCTCCTTCCAGCACAGGTGTTGTGTCACAAGTCTGTTTACCAAAGAAACATTACGATAAAGTTCGACTTGCCTTTCTCAATGCCACTATGTGTTTGCACACAGATTGAACATACTGACTTTCTGATTAGGCTTGTGAATTCTAAGTTAATTCGGACCATTAATTTTGATATCGAGCGCCTACTAATCGATAATGAATTCAAGTGATGAGTGAATGTAAAAGTTATGTCAAACGCACTTTGTTTACCTTTGGTAGAACTATATCAGAATACTCTAAAGCGCGACATCGTTTGTGATGCACCAATAACTCCTTTCCTGTATTAAAATTCTTATTGCAAACATGACAGATATATTCAACATCTTGAGAAGATACTTCTTTTTCCTTCTTCGGTATCAGAATAGAAATAAAACGATTTTTCACCGGGTTTTTGTTCAGAAGTTTCCTTTTCTTATTTTTGGGCCCAGGCGGTCGCCCTAACTTCTTTCGCTTAGGTGGCATTATGTGACAAATAAAAGTATTGTATAGTTTTAATCCTTGGAATTAAGTTGTTGTTTCTCGAACTAAAGATGTGCAATGAGTTCACTTTTACAAAAATTGATATTCTTTTCACTCAGGCGCTGGAAATTCCTTTCAATCGCCACGTCTTAAATTTTTAATTTTTTTTTAAGACCACAGACTACTAAACGCATAGACAATAGTGAAGTGACGTCTAAGAATGGGTTGCCAGCACAGCACAGACTAAGTAGAGAGTATACACTGTTGCCAGTTGAATCCATTGATATATAAATCATAGACTTAAATTATGGACTGCGTAATAGCTGCTTGTTGCAGTCCACACGGCACAGACTTTAGTCTGCGCAGCGTGTCTGTATGGACTTAAGTCGGTGTCAATGGGACGTGTGGACGGTACGAGTCGCACATACAGCTTGTCATAAAAATGTAGAAAACCGGAAGTCGCCACTGTCTTCGCGCTACCAGCACTTTGAATGATTTTATTTTATTTTTTTCACTTATTACAGCTTGGCCAGAAAGGATTGAAACGGAACTAAAATTTTTATTTCTGACAGCGTTTTAAAATCTTTGATATTTGATGTAAACAAAGACCGCAGGTTTGTTAGATTTATTATTGTGCCATAAAACTAACGTAATAAGTGAAAAAAAAAAAAACATTCAAAGTGCTGGTAGCGCGAAGACAGTGGCGACTTCCGGTTTTCTACATTTTTATGTCAAGCTGTACGTTAGTTTATATGACAAATGTTAAATCTAACAAACCTGCGGTCTTTGTTTACATCAAATATCATAGATTTTAAAACGCTGTCAGAAATAAAAATTTTAGTTCCGTTTCAATCCGTTCTGGCCAAGCTGTACTTTTGTGCGTGCAACAGTCTGCGCAGCGCAAGACTGCACCGTCTAGACCCAGCTTTAAATTGACCCAACTAAACTAGAGAGAAATCGATGAGCGGGTCCCTTTCTATTTCAGGAAAGAGAAAGATAGTGGCTCTCCGTCTTTAGTATGGCTAATTTTATGTGATAGTTTTCTAGGGAAGGCGTAGTCTATCTCTTTATGAGCGCATATTCTGAAAATTGGCAACGTCGCAAATAGTCAAATCAAAACATTTATTTCAAACAAGCCAAAACACAGGCACTTTTGTATTGTCAAAAGACAAAATATAAAAACATTTCAAAAATAGTTATGGTGCTACAGTCCCAGTCAAAAGACATAAAAACTGTAAAAGTACCGTAGATGCCCATTCCAAGGAGTAGATCTCTATGGAGAAGAACGGGTAAGAAACTCCAAAGCCCCATCCACACGTGTTAAAAAGCGCCGAAATAGAACAATTATTAATTCATTCCCATGTATCTCTATTCTGTTCACACGTCAGCGCTTCAAAAGCGCGGCGTTTATTTTCGAATTGTATTTGATGAAATTATAGTTCAATTTACCTTTTGGACGTGGAAGTCGCGGAACTTAAATAGGATATGATTTGTGGCAGCGCTGCTTGATTCGGCGCTTTAAGGCTGCATATTCTGAAAGTTGGCAACGTCGCAAAAAGCTGTCAAATAATTACAAGTTTTAATTAATTTGGCAAATTTTCTGTATGAAAACAAGAAATATCGCTCTGTAGTGCACTAAAAAAATGATATAGGAATGCAATTAAAACACTGAATTTGATGTTGTAACCGTTTCCGGTGTATAAAAGGCATTTGGAAAGCTTCCAAATGCTTTTTCTACATCTAAAACTATATATTCGGTGTTACGATATTAATTATTGCATTCCCTTATCAATTTTTTAGTGCACTACAGAGCCATATTTCTTATTTTCATACAGTAACAATGCTAAATTAATTAAAACTTGTTAATATTTGACAACCATTTGCGACGTTGCCAGCTTTCGGAATATACGCTCTTAATGGAATTATTATCAGTAACGGGTTTAATTTTTTTCATGGATCAGAAACTATGGTAAATCGCAAAAAAATTATAGCACTTCATTAAATACAGCTTGGCCAGAACGGATTGAAACGGAACTAAAATTTTTATTTCTGACAGCGTTTTAAAATCTTTGATATTTGATGTAAACAAAGGCCGCAGGTTTGTTAGATTTATTATTGTGCCATAAAACTAACGTAATAAGTGAAAAAAATAAAATAAAATCATTCAAAGTGCTGGTAGCGCGAAGACAGTGGCGACTTCCGGTTTTCTACATTTTTATGTCAAGCAGTAAGTCATGTTGAACCTGTTGAAACTTATCAAATCAATAGCGCTCTTATATCAACGAATGCGAAAACATTTAGGTGATTGCGAAGAAGACCAAGAAGAGTCAAGTTTAAATAAAATAATTACCCACCTTGGGGAGAGTCCTCCCCACCATGACCTGCGGAAAATTCGTGGTAGCCACTCACACGTCCAGCTCCCGCGACCACATGGCGTCGTTACGTCCGAGCACGCACGGCCTTGATTCGAGCGCTACCGCGCTCGCCTGTTGTGTAAAAAACGCTTATAACTACTTATCTACAACAGCTAGATTAAAGAGAAAAACTACGAAAAAATGACAGAAGAATGCAGATTAAACCTATGTACATTTTAAGATCTAAAACTCTAATTTAAGATATTAAAAACAGGTATGAACATTCAATTTGGAGTAAAATAAACATACAAATTTTATTTATTCGCAGCACAATGAAAGAATATTGTTTATTTTACAATTACAAAAATGCCACAACAAACTAGATTTTTATTCCTTTAATATGATGTATAGATGTTTATGTTTCTTCATTGCTAAGTAGTGAAATAAATCAATACAAAACACCTACTCCTCATAATTTTATCACGATATCGCGAGCGCTGTCGAAGCGCAGTCAAGGACAAAATACAACCAAGATGGCCGCCTAGCTAAGGTCTCATACAGACTTTTTTTAATTTTCGCAAATAAAGAAAACAGTTCTTTTTAATGTTTTTTTTTTTAAATAAATAACAAATAATAATCTCGATGTAATAATTTATTGCATACAGGTAACTAAGTGTTTTTTATATTTTATACAGGTGCATTTTTCAACTGGACATGGATGGCAATATCCGAAACTGAGAAATATCGAATAACATTAAAAGGAGTCTCGGGGTTAATTTTGACGAATACTAAAACTGCATCATTCGATTTTGGAAAAACCAATAATCAATCAAACCAGCTGATTTTAGAAAAAAATCACAGTGTATTATTACACCATTCGATAGTGTCCCTATTAAGAATCATATTTTAGGGAGAAATGATATACTTACGCCAAACATAGGAAAAAATATATAATATAAAAACAAATTACACCAAAGATACAATAAAAACAGACCTGCAAAAAGCAAAAAATGCTTAGCTATATTTTGCCGTTTTCACTGACCCTTATTTCGAACCAATATAGGTATGCGCGTGGATACCACGGTATCCGCAAAAAAAAACCTGAGGAACACAATAACATTTTCAAGTAATCTTATGTGAATACATTAAATTTCTGTTTGTAAAGTGCATAATTACGTTTATTACGAATTATTATTTGTTGTTCAAATAATATTTTACGGAAAAACAACGTAGGTAAACATAACTAAAATTATGCAGAATTCTTTAGAGCCGCCATTTTTGCGAAACAGCTATACTTTGAATGTAAAATATTAATTGATTTTAAACTTAAATTTCTGTTATGTGTACGTAGTTATAAAGCATTAATTGTCTAGTTTATTTTGACATATAATAATCTAAGAAACATTCAGTAAAACTTGAGTACTTACGACATAACCACGAGCACAACAAAAACACTCGTTCACCAAACGCACACGCGAGTACACTGAAGTTTGACATTTTTTTATTTATTCGTCTGGGCTTGTAACAGCGCCATCTCGTCTTAGTTGTATAAACTTGTTCATCTGCTATTGACTTAACGAACAAAAGTTCCAAATAGTACCGTATATTTTAAATAGATGTCGATTTTACAAAATGTGACACCTTGGATACTATAGTATCCGGGACGTTATGAGCTACTTTTTTTTAGAATACTATGGTATCCATGGACGTGTGGTGTGAGTGGGTAGTAGGTACACACGGCTACAAACAAGCTACACCAACCAGTATAAGCTGATCGTTCAATGTGCGAAAAGATCCTGTAAAGCGAGGCCAAGATGAACTGGTTTTGTATGGCTTGATGTGTAGCCGTCTGTACCTACTACAATAATTTAATTTTGAATTTTTGATGTAAGGGTGCTCCCAAACTTATCGACACGGAACCGGCTTAAGCCGAGTGCGTATCACCACACTACTCGGCTTACCGCCGATCAGCTGCCGCGACGGATTTTCGCATGCTATCGGAAGTCGATTGCTCCGAACGGCCGTCGCGACGGCTGTTCGCATCTGTTCGGCGCCGCGCCTGTGCCCACAAGCCCTGTGCACAGTGTTTTATGAAGACCATTTTTCGGACATTGATTCCACGCAAGTGGGATGTGGTATTTTTTTGGTGCGCAAGGAAAATGAAGGGCATAATTATTTCAGTTTCACAAATACGACGGAACATCAAAGAAAAAAATAAAGACTAAAAACTTCGTTTATGTCTGAATCTACTGAGTACTAAAATATGCAGCATTTAAAACTCCGTCGATTTTTCTAAGGTCATAATTTTTGCGTATCATAATTATTTAGTTCCAAAAATTTTTTTTTTCTAAATGGCTTATTGAAAACTGTCGATTTTCAAAAAAAAATCATCTCAAGAACTAGACATGCTAGTACAATGGGAATACAAAGTAATTCATTTAAATAACTTAAACTATCAGATTTTCACATTAAAAAAGCTATGTCCGAAAAATGGTCTTCGTAAAACACTGTGCTATGCCACCATCGTTGGTACTCGGCCATCTCCGGCGCCGTTCGGCTGCCGTCGTAGATGTAGGTACATGCGTTCGGCCATCTTCGGCGCTGTTCGGAAGCAGTTCGACGCCGTACGCAGCCGTACGGATGCGAACAGCTACCGTCGGAGATGAAGGCATGCGATCGGCCTTCTTCGGCGCTGTTCGCGGGAAGCAGTTCGACGCCGTACGCAGCCGTACGGATGCGATCAGCTACCGTCGGAGATGAAGGCATGCGTTCGACCGTCTTCGGCGCGGTTCGGAAGCAGTTCGACGCCGCACGCAGCCGTACGGATGCGATCAGCTAATCTACAAACGACTCGTACCGCCGTCGGCCGAAGTCGCGTCGCGTCGTCCGAGCCGAGCCGGTGCGAATGGCGTTAGTGTCTCGGTCTAGCAAATGGCAGTTCTAAGCGACAGAAAGAGAAAGGGCGACGGAAAAAGCTGATTCCGCGTCGATAGATGTGGGAGCACCCTAACAGAGACACTAGCGCCCTTCTAGCGCCGCATCAAAAAGACTTCATTTGTGGCGCCGTGGCGCAGACTAGCCCGCGTTTATTTTTTTGTATTTGCCATTTTCAAATCGGTAACGGTTGTAACTACTTATCTGGATCTAAATAGATTCGCGACATTTTTAGAAGTAAGTATGTAATTACATTATTAGAAATATAATAATAATCAATATTTGCTGTAACTTTAACAATTTAGATTAAACTGAAGCCGGCTGATTTGCGACATGGGAGAGATCAGCGCAGCGCAGTCAGTGCAAACAGGTAAAAAAAAATCTTTCGCCGCAGAACAGTGACTTCATTTTCATTGTGTCCTTGGTGTATCGGTGTATCCCTAGTTTCGTTACCATAGCAACTATGTGTGTAAACGAATTAATCAAACTCATCCTGACAACGTGGTTGACACATCGTTATTCTTTGGATTCTATTGGATTGTGACTTACCTTCTTTGAAGAATTGAGGACTGTTTATCTTTATTATACGCTGTTATAGCATTATGAGCTATGGAAAAGGAATTAGATCCGGAGGTTATCAAATCGACACAAATATCCTTAGGAAAATATGTAAAGCGTCCGCCGTTAAGTGAAAAATTACTAAAGAAACCACCTTTTCGATTTTTGCACGACATTTTTACGACGGTAAGTGCTCTTATATTTATTATTACGAATAGGTGTGAACAAACAAATTAATACTACAAAATTAAATTAAGACTTCAAGCCTTAATTTTGTAGTATTAATTTGTTTAAGTTCGACAAGCCTTAGGCTTGTCGAACACACACTATGTATTGAACTTCGCCGTTGATCAATCTAGTTGCTGAATAAACAGGGTGAATATTCCAACTGGGAGTGGATGGCTACATCTGAAACTATGTCTGTGAGTGAGTCTCAAAGCCGAAAACTCCATCAACGAACTCGCAGGTTTTGAAAAAAAACGCTGTATCACCCGGCCGGTAGTGTCGCTAATCTAATATCTTTAAACGAGCAATTCTTGTATATTTATTTAAATACTAGCTGTGCCCGCGACTTCGTTCGCGTGGATGTCGGAACTTAATGAAAGTATTTTTTAGTGCGAAGTGCTGTTGGAGGATACCGATACAAATCATTTTCTTTAAGCTTTTTTAGCGTCATAAAATCGTCAAATTAGTCTTCTCACTCAGGGCAGGGCAACAGGGACTGTCAGACTTGTACTTACTAAAATCCACGGCGTCATCCTTCAATAGCCCTTTACGTTCCGGGGTCACGGTAACTCGTAAGTCCCACGACCCCGGTGGCTTTGGCCCTCTAAGGCCCCCGTCATTGTGCTGACACTCTTTGAGGTGCGCGTGGAAAACAACGACGGGACGTCGGTCGACCCGGGCATGGTCCATGGATCGGACAGCGAGTCGCCCATTACTCGCCGCCCGAATGCCCACGCCTGTTGGCCAGAGATCGTCCTGCGACGTCCGTCACCACTGCGGCTGGGTCGTGAGGTGAACGCTGTCCTCTTCCTCACGCGTCCCGCCTCCTCCTCCTCTCCGATGACTGTTTCGCAGAAGGAGGCGACCGGTTCCCACTCGCCGCCTATCACCGTTGTGAGGACATGTGCGATGCTCTGCCCAAGCGGGGCAATTCTGCACCGTATGCTCTAACGTGTCCTCTGGACGATCCTCGCAGTGGTGATACCCAAGCGTTTCTTCCTTCCCCATCCGACACACACCTCCCAAAACTTCAGTGTCCAGTAGGGTATCGAACCGGGAAATCCCGGTCCCGAAAATCCCGGGATTTCCCGGTTCTTGAAGTATAATTTAAGTCCCGGGAAGTGAAACTGAGAACCGGGAAATTCGGGATTTTCGGGACTCAGAAAAACAGTATAAATAATTTGTTTAAACTTGTCAATTCTTTAGAACAAAAGAATCAAATTGGATGTAAGGTATTTATTTACTTCGTCGTTATATACGGGATAACATGTTCAGATACAGGTGGGGTTGACAGAGAAGGTTATATCTCGAAAGCCTTTGACAGGGTCTCGAGAGAAAAAGCTTTCTTGCTTTTGGTATCCCAGTTGATTTTTGTAGCTGGATATCAGACTTTCTTAGTAAACGATCAATCAGAGTAGTCGTTGATGACTGATCCTTTGAGCTTCTGGTTATTGACTCTGGAGTTCAACAGTTACCTGTTTTCTTTGCAACTCTTATTTTGCTGCACATTTCTTACCCACTTCAGCCTGGTATTGTTGGATAGGTAGATAACAGTACTGTTTCAGTGACATACTTGCCCACTGCAAAATCCAGTGGAGATGAAGTTCATTGCTTCAGAGACACCATGGTAGAGCGAACAGATTTGATACTTAGTATCCCAGTGACCGAACAAGAAACTTCTCTCTTTTAACGCCATCAACATACAGGCGTATATTTCCTTAGTGAAGTAGGAGTAAATCGAAACTACATCTTTTATAGAGTAATTTGGACCAACTCCTATTTTTCCTGTTTCTGTAACTGATGACCTTGAGCTTCTGGGCATGGAGCTGACATCCAGTGTCAACTTTGACGTGGGCATCCTAAATAGAGTGAAGCGATACCTTACACCTGGATAGCCTATGTGCAAGCCCATTTCTGCATAAGGTGATTGCGTCGTAGTAGCCCGCGAAATTCAAATTTTCTTATGTTTTTTCTTATGCTACTGCTCCACCTGCGTCTTAACGCGTAAATTAGTACGTTAATTTAGGCGTTACGTAAATGTGGCCAACGTTTTAATGTGTTAAATTACAAACGGCATTACTAATGGCATTAAACGTTAAGCGATAGCTCGGGTGTCGGTTTTTTGGACACATCAAAGAGTTTTAGCGCGTAGTTCAGCGCGCTAAGCGATGTTGGCTACATTAACGCCGTCTCATTCTGCGGGGCGCGCGCGCACAGCAAGGACGAATGTACTTTGTTTTAGGCGGGAACTGCATTTACGAGAACGACAATGGAGTGGTCGAATGAGAAAGCTTTAGAGTTTTTAGAACTTTTTCAATCAGAGCCGTGCCTTTGGAATCCAAAGCTGCAATCACATAATAAGAATCGCTCGGCAGTTAGTGATGCGTGGCTATCCGATGCGTGGTTATCCAGTCTAAAATGCATAAAATAATTTATGACGCTCATTGTTGCAACTAGTGTAACTGCTTCAAGCTCCATTGTGTGTCTTACTTTAACCTCCATTTTGACGCGTGACTTCTCGAAGAATTAACTCTTAACGGCATAGTAACCTAAATGTAGCCAACGCGCATATTTAACGCCTTAATTAACAAGTAGTTGGCCATTATCATTAACGTTAACGCTAACCCAGGTGGAGCAGTAGCATTACGGAGTATTGCAGCAACCTTACTCAACTTAATCATTGGGATGGCTCAGATAAATACAACTTACTGCACTAGACCTAGGGGAACGCAGAGCTTCTTAGACTAATTGGCAACGTGAAACTGGTGGATGGTTACTCTACAGCTTAGCTCATCTCATCGACGCAAGCTTATCCTCTTTTCGTTTTTTTTTATTGGGTTTTCTCGTGGCTAAGTTGAGACCTAAAATAGGTCGAACTCATGAATTCTACAACCTCTTTTCACCGGCCTTCTTGCATTACATCTAATGTCCAGTATTGGACATCTAGATGAACTGCAAGTTTCCATCCATTTAAATTATTATAGTTAGTACAGTTAGAGTGAATAGATTTGCCACCTCTGAATAGAAAAGAAACCCATGTCCATGAGGCCGACGAATAAGTTGGTTGTATGATTTTAATCAGAATAAATACTATGCCCTAAAGTAATGTTATTATTTTCATTGTTTTCTAATGCGATGGAAAAAATGAATTTTTGTCCCGAAAGTCCCGAAAATCCCGGGATTTCCCGGTTCCTTGGACGCCTGTCCCGAAAATCCCGGGACTTCCAACAAGGACCGGTTCTCGATTCCCTAGTGTCCAGTGAGGACCTGCGTCAGGTGGTTGGTCAGGACGCCGTGACACCTATCCAGCCACTCCTCAAAGAGAGGTCTTAGCGCCGCGATTGAGGCGTGCCGCGTGCCCGAACATCGGTTTCGATAGTCGCGCCCTCAATGCCGCCCGCCCTGAGATGGCGCCGGAGCTCTTCCCGCCGCGCCTCGACTTGTCGATGCAGCGGGGATTGGCCGGCAGTGCTTCTTTATAAATACGTGCTGTCGGACGTCAAGCTACCCATTACTCCCCGTCCGTAGGCGGCTGGAATATAACCCGCTATTTCCGACGCCCTGGGCGTCTTCAGCGGTGGCTGGGGTGAGAGGTAGGTAGAGGGTGCCCTTTCCCTCACGCGCAATTATGACATGCCCAGTATTGCCCAGGCAGTAATTATTTTGTTGTGGCATTATTTTGAAACTATGATATCTCCTAAGATATTCACTGAAATCAAACGATGTCAAGGGCAGTTTTGTTCAAAATTAAATGCTTGTGATGATTAACGTATTTATTTGGATAAGGATTAATATCGTGTTAATGAAAATACCTTCGCAAATAATGCATTACTTTAAAATCAAATCTATATACCTACTTATGTAATTATGTTATAGTGTAGCTGGGCTCTTGGAGTTTCACATCAGGTGTTCTAGATCTTCAATTTTTATACATCAACAGAGAGTGCTCATTAGGCTGAACAAATCTAGCTAAGACGTCATTCGTATGTAATGTTATGGTATAGCTGGGCTCTTGGGTTCCACATCAAGTTTTCCAGATCTTTAAAATTATTCTGTCAGCAGAAAATGCTCATCACGTGGAACAATTTTTGCTATGGCACCAATTTTGCATCTCTTATAGTTTAGCTGGTCTGCTGCGGTTTTGCACCAGTTGTTCAAGTTTCCAAGATAAATTATAGCCTATATGTTGGCCAGACTTAATACCTATACAGCGAAAAAAAAAAACATTCAAATCCGTCCAGTACTTTTTGAGTACAAAAATAACGCGTTTCAACTGCTCCCCATTCCCCTCGCTTGCCAGCGTATCCCTGAGTTACCTCCCGCAACAACCATGCCCGGGAGGACTTGCGTCAGGTTGAAGGTGAGGACGCCGCAGCGCATCTCCAACTACTTCTCAAAGAGGGATCTTACCGCCGCAATTATGACATGTCCCAGAGTCATTAGGTGTTAATTTTGTTGTGGTATTATCTTGAAACTATGATATCTCCTAAGATATTCATTGAAATCAAACGATGTCAAGGACAATTTTGTTCAAAATTAAATGCTTGTAATGATTAACGTTATTTATTTGGATAAGGATTAATATCATATTAATGAAAATACCTTCGCAAATAATACATTACTTTAAAACAAATTTGATTTCCATAAATAAGGTTATAGTGACTTAATCTTAAAAGATAGATATATGCTCTCGCGGACTTTATTTTAGAACTTTTTATGAGGAATAATTCCGTAGTACATAATTTTTGCGTATCTTTAACCGTTTACGCAGCGCACGCAACGAAAGCTCTCGAAAAGGAATACATTTTCCCGATTTTGAAACATTTCTCATTGCTGCTCCGCTCCTATTGGTGATAGCGTGATGTTATATAGCCTATAGCCTTCCTCGATAAATGGACTATCCAACACAAAAAGATTTTTTCAATTCCAACCAGTAGTTCCTGAGATTAGCGCGTTCAAACAAACAAACAAACAAACAAACTCTTCAGCTTTATATAATACTAGCTTCTGCCCGCGACTTCGTACGCGGATCCTGTTGCTTATGCCAGCGACGACGGGGTCGTCAAAATCGAAGATCTGAAACGTCGAATTCTAAGAGCCTGGGGACGGGAAAACAACGTGATGCGCGAGACGATTCAGACGTTCCAGATCTTTCCTTTTTGTGAGTCAACAGGAAATGACCATCAGACTAAACAAATCTTGCTAAGACGTCATTCCTATGTATGTATATTAAGTATAGTGTAGCTGGGCTCTTGGAGCTCCACATCAGGTGTTCCAGATCTCAATTTTCATACGTCAACAGAGAGTACTCATTAGGCTGAACAACTCTTGCAAAGACGTCATTCCTGTATATGTTATAGTGTACCTGGGCTCTTGAAGTTCCACATCAGGTGTTCCAGATCTCAATTTTCATACGTCAACAGAGAGTACTCATTAGGCTGGACAACTCTTGCTAAGACGTCATTCCTATATATGTTATAAAGTAGCTGGGCTGTTGGAGTTCCACATCAGGTGTACCAGATCTTCAATTTTTATTGGACAACAGAGGTTGCTCATCAGGCTCAACAACTCTTGCTAAGACGTATTTACTGTATATGTTATAGTGTAGCTAGGCACTTGGAGTTCCACATCAGGTGTTCCAGATCTTCAATTTTTATACGTTGACAGAGAGTACTCATTATGCTGAATAACTCTTGCTAAGACGTCATTCACTTATATGTTATAGTGTTGCTGGGCTCTTGGAGTTCCACATCAGGTGTTCCAGATCTTTAATTTTTATACATCAACAGAAGGTGCTCTTCAGGCTGAACAGCTCTTGCTAAGACGTCATTCCTGTATACGTTATAGTGTAGGTGGGCTCTTGAAGTTCCACATCAGGTGTTCCAGATCTTCAATTTTTATACATCAACAGAAGGTGCTCTTCAGGCTGAACAGCTCTTGCTAAGACGTCATTCCTGTATATCCCCTTACCGCATAGCTACCCAAATATGGGTACTTATTTTCAAACGTTCAGAAATAAAAAATTACGTTATTTTACCCTCAACGGCATATTAGGACAGATCAGGCAACTATTAAGCTTCAATAAACATACATGTGCTGCCATCTAGTGTACCGCATAACGAAACTATAACCTGTCAAAGTCAGTCGGTGGCAGTTGAAATTCGTCGTTGGTATTTGCATGTTTTTGAAATTCATTTTGTGATTGTGTGTCGAGTTTTCGTTCGAGCTTCATATCGTGGTGCTAAGAAGACCTATCAAAGGTCTGAAAACACGAAAAACATGTAAGTAAAAAGTAATAGTTTAGCGAAAATCATACCAAACCTTAGCATGACAAATGTGGAATACTATGAAGTAACGTGAAAGTTAGTTTTCCATATTTGGCATTGTATGCATTAGTAGCTATTTTTGCATTTGGCCTGATTTGGGAATGTATGCAGTAAAGCATAATGGTGAACGCACATCTAGCCGCACCGCAGTCTCCGCAGTCTGTTTTCTTACCGATTCTGCGGCTACTGCGATGCGGGTAAGTGTGCGAGGTTTCATAGAACTTCATACAAAGAATTCGTAATGCGGGGACTGCGGAGACTGCGGTGCGGCTAGATGTGCGTTCACCATTAAATGATATTTTTTCAGAAAAATGGATCCAATACGATTCTACGGCCTTGATATACCAAATGAAAGCGAAGATGATGATGATGAACTAACGGGGGATGATCCGGATGATTTTCATTATATAATGACGTTTATTTTTTAAACCTTCTCATTTACGAAGTGAAGATTGTCTTAAAATTACCTTTAAAGCATGCGATGCCAAATATGGCAATTAGTCTCATATGCCTTTACTGCAATGCATAGTATGCCATTTATGTCCAATTAGTTTAAGTTGCCTTTACTGCATAATATGCCAAATATGGGAAAACATAGTTTTATATCATATTTCGAAAAGTAATCAGATTTTGGAAAACTGCTTGAACTAACTTAAGAGTACATGTCAAGAACTATCAAATATATTTTGTCCAAAAAAAAAAAAAAACCTCATGCGGTAAGGGGATATGTTATAGTGTAGGTGGGCTCTTGAAGTTCCACATCAGGTGTTCCAGATCTTCAATTTTTATACATCAACAGAAGGTGCTCATCAGGCTGAACAACTCTTGCTAAGACGTCATTCCTGTATATGTCATAGTGTAGCTGGGCTCTTGGTGTTCCACATCAGGTGTCCAGGATCTTCAAATTTATTCTCTCAGCAGAAAATGCTCATCACGTGGAACAATTTTTGCTATGGCACCATTTCTGTATCTCTTATAGTTAAGCAGGTCTGTTGCGGTTCTGTATCAGGTGTTCAAGTTTCCAAGATAAATTATAGCCTATATGTTAACCGGACTTAATACCTATACAACAAAAAAAAATCATTCAAATCCGTCCAGTAGTTCCGAAGATTAGCGTGCACAAACACACAGACAAACAGACAAACAGACAAACCGACAAACAGACAAACAGACAAAAAAAAAGTTAACTACATTTTCGGGTTCGGCATCGATAAAATAACAACCCCTGCTACTTTTTTTTTGTATATTTCCATTGTACAGACACAACTTTTCTACAAATTTATTATAAGTATAGATTAGTATAGACATATAATCAGTGTCTCGGAAACGGCTCCAAGGATTTTCATGAAAGTTACAGATTAGGGGTTTTTCGGCTCAAGGAATCGATTTATCAAGGTCCCAGATTCGAGAAAAGCTCGGTTCCCACGATATAGACATTTAAAAACCGAGCGAAGCTCGGTCAACCAGATATTAAAGATTAAATGGGAAAGTAATACAATAAACTTTTTCGCTTTCGGACTTTTTCACTATTCCTGAAATCCTGATTATGGTTTAGAATTGAGTCATTTTACGCTCAGTTGGAAAATTTACCTTGTTTGGTATAGGCTGTCAAGGTGTTCTATCTGGTGGGTTACTGCTGTCTGCTACCCAATAATCATGTCCTCATTATTATCGGTATTTTTTTAGTTTGGTATCGCTCTATTGAAGTTGCTTGTTCTCTTTTTTTTTGACAACTTTATTATGTTGTATATCACACCCTCCTCCACTGTGGACCTGCGGAGATTGTTGGTCTATACATATATGGATGGATGGGATAGGAGTGGAAAACGCAGAAAGTTCTCCATAAGCATGGTTTATCAATCTTATCAATCAAGTTGTTTTTTCCTTGCCAAAATGTTTTACTACACCCATAATCCCATGACACATACGAGTACCTATGACTACGAACAAATGTTTGGTTCTGGGAGTTCCATTTTCGTGCTGGCCATCTATTAAAACTCCGTACTAAACTAGCCAGGTCAAGGTCAACTCCGACTTGCGGTCAGTTATTCGTCACTGTCTTACAATAAGTTACTTGGCTACATTACGACATCACTTTCGTGTAGTTGATTGATCCGTCTCAGTCTGTCTAGACAGGGTACATACAATCGATCGAATCCCTAGGGCTAGGCCGGAGGCCCACACGCCCACCACTCTTTACATCCTGAACTTATTTACAATCCTGTAATATTGTGTAAAACAACGGGACGAGTTTACCAACAACCCGATAATACCAAATATTTTGATAAATTGTTTAAAATATGTATATCTTCAGGATGATAGAGGATTTCGAGCGAGAAGTACCTACCTAACTTACCTTTCTTGTATATGTGCTAGTGGCCAACAACTCTGATTAAGAACCGTTAGGTATTGCCTAAAACCTACCATTTCTAAATACTTACCATATTTTTTTTCATTTTTATGTCTAAATCTGAATACTGTTCGCATGTTCACAAATGATGTATTTTACTTTTTAAGTGCTGATCGACGGCCGTTGCTACATTTCAGGTTTTGAAGACAACAGGTTTTTTTGGAAATTTATTTGAGGAAGGTGAATTAACATCAGATAATGTGAAAGACAGAGATAGTAAAATCGCATTTCTTAACAAAGTAATATTTGTATTGAGTAAGTTGTTTTGACTATTTATATTATATATTCATTTTAAGTGCCGTTAATTTCAGATCATTGTAACACGTTCACAGGTTTAACTACAGGAAAACAACTGGCGGCAAAACCATCTAAAATAGTCGCAGGTCAGGAACCAGAAAAAACTAACGAATTACTCCAGTGTTTGGCTAAAGCGCTTGATGATAAACTATCATCAGAAGAAGCTGTAAAGAAATATAAAGAAAGTGCAAAACCAGCTCAGGTATCTGAAGCTAAGAGCAAGGAGCCAGTTTCTAAATCAACAAAGAAAACAACTGATCCTAAAAAGTTAACTTCGCGAAGTAACGAAAAGTTGGGTGGTCAAAGAAATGATGTTACACGAACTACAACTAAGCAAGATAAAGAAAAGGCCAATGATGTTAAATCAAAAAGAAAAGAAACTGGGTTGGTTAAGGCTGAAGCGCAGAACCTCAAGAAAACACAGCAATCCAAATCAAATAATGTGAAAGGCGGAAAGGAAAATAATAAAGAAAAAAAAGATCTGCCTAAAGATGATATCATGCAAACACGGACCAAAAATATATCATCTAATTCTACAGGTAGAGAAAAAGACCACAGTACTCTTAACAAATCTTCAAGTCAGGAGTCTAACACAACAGAAGAAAAAGAAGATCAAGTTGGCAAAACAATTAATGTTGACCAGCTTGTAACTCCTAGAATCGAGCAGGATGACGAAGGAAAACTTAATAGCTCCTATACAATAGCTGAAAATGATTTGAACTCGTCGGTATCTTCAAATGACTTGCATGAAGTTACAAATAATAATAAACAAGATCTAATAACCTCACAAGAAGTAAATACAAATAATGAAACGGCATTCATTGATGTTGAACATCAAAATCAAACTAATATAGAAGTTAATGACGATGCGAAGTTGAAAAGCTTGGAATTAGATGTAAATATTCAAGAAAAACAAAAAGTCCATACTCAAGCTATTATTGAATCTGAAAGTAAGAATGCAGTAATAGAAAAAGACTCCGTGCCTTTAGTCAAGACCCCAATTATCACTTCCAGTGATACAAAAGTTCCTCGTCCACCAAGTGTGCGGCCTTCATCTTCTAGACCCGGAGCTCCGCGAATGCGTGAAAAACTTGACAACGTTATTAAAGATTCTGATAATTTACTCTTGGGCAAAGTCAACATAATCATAGAAAATACCCAGCATGAAGAGGTTTGTTAAAAATGACTCTCCCATAAACTGATTAAGCGTAGTTTCCATTACTAATTTAATTTTAATTGCAGGAAGAAGAGTCAAGTCTCATAGTAATAGAACAAGATTTAGGCTTGAATACAGCTCCTCAAGACCAGCAAGAACTGCAAATAACATCAAACGAACATGGACATTTAGTTCAACAAATTTTAGACTCTCAGAAAGAACTGTCTCAAATATCGGGAAAAACAGAGATTGTATGTATTTTTTTCATCGGCATGTAAAACGCGACAGATTCGCAGGAGTTATATTGCAGCCAATTATTTTAATTTGATTACTATTTTTCAGGAGTGGCAATTTGGAGCTCAAAAAGCCAGAGAGGCGATGAACCAGGAGATTGAGCAACTTCGGTTTAATATCCAAGCTCTGTCTCGAGTAGCGAATCCCTTGGGAAAATTATTGGATCACATCCAAGAAGATGTAGAGGTGATGCGTCAGGAACTTCATCAATGGTCTAACATTTACGAAGATGTTACCAAAGAGATGCTTAAACAAAAGACGTAAGTGTTGTCGAGCCTGCGGACCTTTGAACGGTACGCTTCCGCAACGCAAAAAGTAAAAACAATAAGTACAAAATGTTGCTAGAACTTATATTTACTTGTTGCGGCTTTAGTTTAGTACCTAAATAAGAATTATGCATGACTAAAAACAAAATAATTTTATCTTGCAGCCTCAACGAAGATTCGTTGATGCCGTTCCATACGAAATTAAAACAAATAGAGAGCGACATTGAAGAGAAGCATGACAAAATAAACGATCTTAAGATATTGATACACAAAAATGCTTTTAGAATTGAAAAGTTGCTAACGAGTGGGAATGTGCAATAATGTAGGTAATATAAATATATTAACAATTATTTTAATTATTAACTTTTTTTTTCAATAAATTAATAAACAATCACTTTTGCTTCGAACCAGGCTATTATTTATTTAGAAATCTATACATACATATAATAAATTTGTAGAAAAGTGGTGTCTGTACAATGGAAATATACAAAAAAAAAGTAGCAGGGGTTGTTATTTTATCGATGCCGAACCCGAAAATGTAGTTAAAATTTTTTTGTCTGTTTGTCTGTGTGTTTGTGCACGCTAATCTTCGGAACTACTGGACGGATTTGAATGATTTTTGTTTTGTTGTATAGGTGTTAAGTTCGATTAACATATAGGCTATAATTTATCTTGGAAACTTGAACACCTGATGCAGAACTGCAACAGACCTGCTAAACTATAAGAGATACAAAAATGATGCCATAGCAAAAATTGTTCCACGTGATGAGCATTTTCTGCTGAGAGAATAAAATTGAAGATCCTGGACACCTGATGTGGAACTTCAAGAGCCCAGCGACACTATAACATATACAGGAATGACGTCTTAGCAAGAGTTGTTCAGCCTGATGAGCACCTTCTGTTGATGTATAAAAATTGAAGATCTGGAACACCTGATGTGGAACTCCAAGAGCCCAGCTACACTATAACATATAAGGAAATGGCGTCTTAGCAAGAGTTGTTCAGCCTGATGAGCACCTTCTGTTGATGTATAAAAATTGAAGATCTGGAACACCTGATGTGGAACTCCAAGAGCCCAGCTACACTATAACATATAAGGAAATGGCGTCTTAGCAAGAGTTATTCAGCCTGATGAGTACTCTCTATCAACGTATAAAAATTGAAGATCTGGAACACCTGATGCGGAACTCTAAGAGCCCAGCTACACTATAATATACAGGGTGACTTTTTTAGCACCGTCCAAAATTTTTCTAGGCATTAGGTATCAATCACTAAGCCCATTTTTGAAAAAAAAAAATCGATATTCAAATTGTCATATTTTCTCATATCATTTTCTCATCCGCTCTGCGTGGGCACTAAGCTAAACCTTAATAATATACACTTGCCGACACATGAAACGGGCAGAGCGCACCCCGCTTACCCCCCACCCCGCCCCGCTACACCTGAGCGACACATCACAGCGCGGTGTCCAGATTCATCAACTTTTTATAGATAACATTGAGACGTGATATCTCGATATTTTTGTATTGAGTGATACAAAAAGAAAAAACACGTATTCAATGATTTTCGCCAAAGATTAATATATTAAAATTTGGATGGTGACTAAAAAATCACCCTGTATACAGGAATGACGTCTTAGCAAGAGTTGTTTAGTCTGATGGGCATTTCCTGTTGTCTTACAAAAATGATAGATCTGGAACGTCTGGAATCGTCTCGCGCATCCCGTTGTTTTCCCGTCCCCAGGCTCTTAGAATTCGACGTAGATTTTGACGACCCCTTCGTCGCTGGCATAAGCAACAGAATTCGCGTACGAAGTCGCGGGCAGAAGCTAGTAGGTAATAAAATGTTAGTTTATTACACAAAATTTTAGGAAATCGGAGTATTTTCTTTATAATTATGCTTACATTTTTATAACTTAGTGTCTAACCGAGTCTTCGATCGACGGCGTGAAGTTTAATAGCTCTACCCACCAGTGGCGTAGGGTAAATATCCTTGAAAGGGAACCCGGACCAAAACTTAATGAAAAAACTTACAAACATGCTAGCCGCCCCTACGATTTTTGAAAGTTTCACTCGATTTCTCTGGTCTTCTATCATCAAACCCTGATTTCCTTATCAAGTTTCCACCATTAAAACATCTTCTTTCCAACAAAAAAAGAATTATCAAAATCGGTTCATAAACGATGAAGTTATGCCGCGAACAAAGAATCTATACTAATATTATAAAGAGGTAACATTTGTTTGTAAGTTTGTATGTTTGTAAGTTTGTATGTAGTATTTCACTGGTAGAAAGTTACATTATCCGTGAGTGCTATTGGCTATAAATTATAAAGATATCATAAAAATTAGCCGAAATACTGCCCAACGAAGTAGGCACGCACGGGTCAGCTAGTAAACAAAATAAACGTTGTATTTTAAGGACGAATAAATTGAGTAGCCTCCTTAATTTCTGTAGTCGGTTAATCAATTATTAACAACTTCCATAAACCCTAAATAATCGCTGCGTCCCCGTAAGGGGGCGCGGCTGGCGGGCATGGACTTAGTCCTTTTTCCCGCGGGATCATTGTTGTGCCCGTGACCACGGGCACACTCGCTGGGGCGACCTTTCAGGCCTTTATTACTTCGGGCGCGCGCGCCTGTGAGAGTGGTTGCAGTGTTTATTTCTGCAGGCGCGCCACGGCATTGTCGAACTATGACCGCTTGCTTCACTGCACCCCGGCGGTCCGTCCCTGCCAAGTGAGACCCCCAGTTACCTGGGGGAGGCTCGGCAGGAAACGACCAGCGGCAGGGGTGCAGACTTACGACGCACCTGCAGCGGGGTGGGGGACTCCTGCCTGCCCCGCTTCCAGAGCTAGCCGGTCACGGTACAGGCAGTGAGTCGACATGCGTGTTCGTGTATGAGCGGCAATGTATTGGGTAACACCGCTCATGTGAGCGACTAAAAGGGAGCCCGCGCTGTCCTTTGTCGCGTGAGTATTGCGCTTGTTACGTGGCGAGTGTCAGCAGCGGGTTGCATCGCGCCTATATTAACCTCTATCGTACTGAGAAACCAAATGTGGTTCCTAAACGGTCACCACCGTTGAGTACTGAGGAACCATATGTGGTTCGCGCGCGGCACGCGCGTACAAGCCAACTTCAACCTTATTTATATTATACACTATGGCTCAGAATCGCTTGAAAAAATTCATCCATAGAGCTGGATTTTAGTCGATTATTATGATACCAAATAGTTACTGAAATCAACTGGGTGTCATTATAAAAAAAAAAGAATCGCATCTTTGTCGATGTCAAAATGTCAAGTGGTCAATCACTTGAAATGTTTTTATGTCTTATTTTTTCCATGATAGGACTATAAGTGTACTGAAATTGATAAAGTGTCGTGTTTATGTTAGATTTCAACTAAAATTTTAATTGGAAAACGTAAATTATCGAGTAGAAATAGGTTTTTGTCCCTCCTATAGGCCAATTTGGTTGTCAACAATGTATTTCTAATACCATGGAATTTCCGTTGTTTATTTTTTCGATTCAAGGTTAGTAATCAGTTGAAGAAGGTTTAGGTAGTATCCTAAAAAACATTTTATAGTGATACCTGTTCAAGGGTGTCCCGTCGATGTATGAAAAAAATTTTTTTTCAAGCTACGTAATCACAAGAGGTATCAAAATTTGCGTAATTTTATATAGATTACGAATATGCTAAAAAAACTATAATTAAGTTTTATCTTTAGGGCTCTACCGGAGCTTGAAGTTTTGTAAATTTTCATTTTTACAGACAGAAACCGTATGGTTAACAGAATATAAAAATCAATTAAAAAGTATATTTTATTATTTAACATCAGCAAAAAAAAGCATTAGAAAATAAATTTAAGCTTCTAATATTATTCAAAACGTGAAATTCAAACTTATTATAATGTCAAAATTTATCACTTCCATTCAAATCCGTTCTAAGTAACTATCTCAAAAAGTTTCGTCAGTTAGACTTTATGAGGCCTCTGTTATGGTTTAACACATTTTTCCACAGCTTGTGTGTGACAGAAAAAGTCAATTATTTACAAGCTCTTACTTTTACCATGATTTGATGATCCTCGTTATAAATACGTTGAAAAACAAGCGTTGCTGCCACCTAACAATTGAGCCACACACTTATTACGGTGTAATCTCTATTTTTATTAATGTTTTAAATATCCTGTGGTTACTGCTACTTTTAGCTCCTCGAGCTTTTAGTATTCTTCGAAAAACCAGCTCCTGAATGTGATCTCGTTCATCAAAGCGTGCTGCAAGAAGGTTTTCTGATAAGCATTTCTTGTAGTGATAGAAATCACAACAGACCTCAGATTTTCAAATAAAATTCGAGGGTACAACATATTATATTCTTCAGATTTGTAGAATATGTTTGGCTCCGTCCTTAAAAGACTTCTTCAGTTTGAAAAGGAACGAAACCGAACAATGTAGTTGACAACAGGGACCGAAACCGGTATCAACAATACGGGTATTTTTTCGGTAACAACCTTTTTTTCTTTTACAGGTAATTTTAAAGGTTACCTTTATTATTAAAGTGAATACTTAACCAGTATTAATACCGGTTACCGAAATAAAAATTACCCCTATCTTACACGTGCCGTCGGCAATAGTCAAAGGGCGCGCATCGCCTGTGTGTGTGACAAAGAGTCGGGCCGAGTGGCCGACACACGAACTTAGGCGAACGCCGACCAATCACGGCCCTGGCTGGCACAGCACGCGGCACGCGCAACGCGTCTTTCATTCAGTTTGATAATATGTATCTAAAACTCAGTATTACTCTATAATTATGCCGTCGTCATCGTCATTGTGGCCAACATGTTGTTTTTAATCCCCGACGGAAAAAGAGGGGTGTTATAAGTTTGACGTGTCTGTCTGTCTGTCTGTCTGTGGCACCATAGAGCCCGAACGAATGAAGCGATTTCAATTTAGTTTTTTTTTTTATTAAAGGTGAGGTCGCCAAACATAAGACCTAACATTAATCCTCAACTTTACCATATATTTATTTCAAAATTAATGCTGCAGTATTTTCGACGTATCACAGGATTCTGCTTAGCCATTTGAGGTAGTATGGCGTACAGCACTGGTACAGACTTTCTTGGTAATGTTTACTATTTTCTAATGCCAAATTGGCATTGCGATATTCTGTCTCTTTCTCGTAATCAAGGTAATTTTGCACCCCCCACCGAATAATATCGTAATCGATAAATTCAAATTTTACAGGAAAAATAAAACTGTTTTTTTGTTTTTATTGTAAAAATTATCCAACCTAAGAGAATGATTTATATATCATCAAATGAAAGTTATTTTTTTATAGAATCATTCTAAATAAAAGTTTTACGTTTTTATTTTATTAGGACCAAGTTATTAAAGAAAATATATTTTACTGGATACGTTAGGTAAACATTATTTCGCAACAAAACATAACTATATTATTCGCGTAAAAACAAAAAGACAGCGTGCACAATTATTAGTACCTATATAGTCTATTGAACCCAGTAATATGGTTAGCGCCAAAGATTGGAACTTCAGTAAATGCGATTTTACAATGTTATTCGTTAAACAATGACATCCAAACATAAACGGTAATAGATTGTAACTGGGATTTTCGCCTATATAATATATATTATAATTTAAATTATTGTTTGAGTACTATTTTATTCTTCAATTGCCTGTTAAGTAATATCCATTATTAGAAATATAACTTTCAATAAAACTATGGCTTTCTGATAAAAGAACACTCATCATCATCATCATCAGCCGAAAGACGTCCACTGTTGAACATAGGCCTCCCCCTTAGACCGCCACGCCAAACGACAATTCGCTACTTGCATCCATCGGTTGCCCGCGACCCTCACGATGTCGTCGGCCTACCTAGTGGGAGGCCTGCCTACGCTGCGTCTTCCGGTCCGTGGTCGCCACTCGAGAACTTTTGTTCTCCATCGATCGTCAGTTCAATGAGCGATGTGGCCTGCCCATTGCCACATCAAATTGTAAATTGTATGAGCTACGTGGGTGACTCTGGTTCTTCGCCGAATATCCATGTTCCGGATTTTTATCCCGCAAAGAAAATCCGAGCCTCTAAAAGGCCAGCAGTGCAAGACCACGTTTCAGACCCCTACGTAATCACTGGCAACACACACTGGTTAAACATCCTTGTCTTGAGACACTGTGGCATTCTCGATGAGAAGATATCACGTAGCTTCCCAAACGCTGCCCATCCGAGTTGGATTCTTCTTCGACCTCTAGAAAGAGGTCAGTTATATAGGTTCAACTTCGAGAACGAAGTTGGACCTACCTAACTGAAGAATCTGTCCAAGGTCTACAACTTCGAGAGTATATCATTCCCAACAACAACCGGTACGGGTGCCACATGGACGTTCGACATGATTTTCGTTCATTTTAAGGCCGACCCGTTGGAAGATGATACTGAGGTCGCTGAGCATAGCATTGAGGTGCTCCAACGATTCTGCCATGATGACTATAATCATCGGTAAAACGAAGGTGACTGATGTATTCGCCATTGCTGTTGATGCCGAGTCCGTTCAACGCGGTCTTGAACAGTTTCGGAGAAATAACGTCTCCCTGTCTCACGCCTTTCTGCAATTGCTCTCTTCCTGAAGTCGGAAAAACATGGTGGCGTTTCCATACAAACACCTCAACACTTCGATACACCTTTAGTCGATATGACATCGTTGGAGAACGTGCAATACTGCCCAGGTTTCGATTAAATGGAAGGCTTTTCCATAGTTCACAAACGCTAAATATAATGGCCGATTATACTCCTCTGTCTTCTGTATAATCTGACGGTGTATGTGGTCTATGGTACTAAAACCTTTTCGAAACCCGTCGTGGGGAGGCTGGAAGTCATCAAACCTGCTTTCGAGACGGTTCGTAATGACTCTTGAGATCATCTTGTATACATGGCTCAGAAATGAGATTGGCATGTAGTTCTTCAACAAGGTGTTGTCACCCTTTTTGAAAACAACCACACTCCCGTGGCATACTTCTGGTGTAGTACCTTCGAATACGACGGAATTAAATAACTTCTAGAGAACTAAAAGTACCGGTTTTCCACCCGCTCTCAGAAGTTCAGTTGTGATTCGGTCCTCACCCGGCGCCTTGTTATTCTAGAGCTGTTTAAGAGCCATTCTAATCTCATACAGGCTGATGTCCGGGATATCCTCAGTGCAGTGTCGAGTCAATTTAGCTCTTGCGTCTCGAGCTGTACCGACACTGGGTGTTGATGTGTATAACTGTCCGTAAAACCTCTCAAGCTCTCTTAGGATCTCAGGTTTCGTCGAAATGATGCTGCCGTCATTAATCTTCAGCTTCGTCATTTGACTTTGCCTAATAGAGATAAGACTTTTGAGCCCTGGTTCCGCTCGATCACCTCTTTGATCCATGCCACCCTATAGGCACGCAGATCACGCCGCATTGATTAAGAGATTCGTCTATTGAGTTTGCCATATTCCAACATTTCAGCTGAAGATTGCAGCCTCATCTCGGTCCGGTCTTGCATCAACTTGATGGTTCCATTCGAGAGCTTTTGAGACTTATTGCGGTGAGGGGTCTTAAAGAATTTGAATCCCACAGCTTGAACAGTTTCCACCAAGCCACTGTTAATCTCATCCACAGTTTCGCATTCGGTTAGGCACTGGAAGCGATTGTGCAGTTCCAGTTGAAAGTCTTCGGGGTTCAGGATGTGGGCATGTTATGTCGGAGCGTAGACTTTACGAGACGAGACCTTTCAAGCTTCACATTAATATATTCAATGTGCCTCTGACGATTCGGTGATCGCTACCGGTTTTTGCCTTGGGGATCACAGAGACATCACTGAATATTCGCTTCTTGGTCGTCATGATGAAGTCGATCTCATTACTGATAGTACCATCGGGGCTCATCCACGTCTACCTCCTGGATGGCCGCTTCTGGAAGTAGGAGTTCATTAAATGAAGTTCTTCCTTTTCCATGAAGTCGACCAGTCGCTGGCCCCTCGCTGCCCATACCCAAATGGCCCCACTCTCAACTTATCGCCATTCCGTGCGCCCTTCGCGTTGAAGTCCCCCATAACAACGGTGAAGTATGTTTCAGAGGTATGTATCGCCTCGGATATCTCCTCATCCAATGCCTCTACTTCATCATCGAGGTCGGTGCCTATGACCTGTATGACCTTTAACGAATACCAGTTGATAATTCTGAGTATAAGGTATGCTACCCTACTCGACACACTGTCGACTTTCATAACGTTGTTGATGAGAGACCCGCGGACGGGAAATCCACACCACCCTGGGATTTAGGTCTCCTTCCCGGTAGAAGAGCATGTTGCCGGAATCTAGAACTATCGTATCCTGACCCTCTCTTCGGATTTCATTGCATTTTGCTCAATTCTTCCTCCAGCTCGATAATCGTCTCATCGGTCCTCAGTGTGCGAATGTTGTGTGTTACCAGGGCCAATGTCCGTTGGGGGTGGTATGCCACACATACTACATAGATATGAGCGCCGATGGCCAATTCCACGGCGGCGGCGTGGCCTGTATATTTTCACGGCGGCGGCGCGTCGCGTCCGGCCGTGTGTCTTAGTTTTTTTTATTAGGAAAAGATTTCTTAAGAAGAAAAATGAAGAAAATCATGTTGTTGTTAGGTACCAAAAAAGTTTTATAAAGAAACGTACCTATTTGTTAATTACAATTTTAGTCTTCTATAATTAGCGATTACGTTTACAAAAAACAATAATTGTTTCAGTATTTTAAGATGCGAGACAGAATTTTTAATCAATGTACTATCTATTTTTTATGTGAAATGGGTTTGCTCTTGACCCTAGTTTTTTTTATCGTGGTAAAATCATCAAATGAGTCCTCCTATCCAGGCTGGCTTTGGCCCTCTAAATGGGAGGCCCCGTCATTGTGCTGACGCTCTTTGAGGCGCGCGTGGAGCACAACGAGCCGTCGACCCGGACATGGTCCATGGTAGGACAGCGAGTCTCCCATTACTCGTCAATCACGGCGCCGTGCGCGAGGGTTCTCCCTCGCGAGTCTCGCTTCCTCCTTCGCGAGCATGACTGCTTCGCAGAATGAGGCGACTGCTTCCCACTCTGTCTCACCCCGCAGAATGGCGGCGATCAATGTCGAGGTCGTCGCCTATCGCCTGCGTCAGGACACGGCGGTGCTCTGCCCAAGCGGGGCAGTCCTGCATTATATGCTCCACCGTGTCCTCCGGGCGGCCCTCGCAGTGGTGACACCCAGACGTTTCATCCCTCCTTATCCGACAAAGGTACCTCCCGAAGCATCCGTGTCCACTGTCCGGTGAGGACCTGCGTCAAGCGGTAGGTGAGGACGCCGTGGGACTTATCCAGCCACTCCTCAAAGAGGGATCTTACGGCGAGCCCGTTGACTCTAGGGTCACGAATGACTAAGACAAAGTTGACGATGCCCAGAAGTAGGAGCCCTGCTAAGCGGGGCTCCGTCGATTTCTCTTGTGAAGGAAGAACTAGTTTTGCCTAGGTCAGACTAGTTTATCCTGAAATCGGGTTTGGCCGGTAATTTATACACTTGAATGTGTAGAGCCGACTAGACACGTACCAGTATACTGGTACAAATCGAGACTTGCACAAACATAGGTCAGTGACCATGTTAGGGACTTTAACCATGGCGTGATGTGACGCGATTTGATCGATTCCAACCACAACTGAAAATCAACCTTGCCACTAAGAAATAATGATGCAATTCGATTGACTTGACGTCGTTGTGTCGTCCCTTAGGTGCAAGTATCTTCCCACACACGTTTCAGTATACTTGCGCAAGTCTGGATTACCGCAAGTATACTGTAAGTCCCTGTTCACACGTGCCATACACTGCGCCGTCGGCTACCCGGCAACCGGAACGTGTAAAAAGGCACTAACGTGTGTGGCATAAGCTACGTAGTGAGTGTAGCTCTAGAGCGAACAAACGCCGAATGCCATCAGGGCGCGCGTGCGAGCGAGAAAGCAAGTTGCGACTCGTCGCGGTGGCGCGCCGCGCGTTTCGTTCGGCGGCGGGGCGCCGACCGAATTCACGGCGACGGCGGCGCGCCACATATCTATGCCACATACTCGATATTATTATATCCCTTTCTTTATTCTCGCGTTAATAGATAACACAGCAATCGTAGATTGAGTGTAGATCACCTAGGTTAACTATTGCAAAAGTAATTGCTATTTTTTTTTAAATACATTAATAAATAGTACCAGCATTGCCATATTAATGTGTTTTTTGAAATAAAATCTCTACAGTAGTATTGCTAAAAAATTGAGTTTGCAAAAGTCCAACTGGAACGACAAACAAACAAATAAACAAACAAGAAAAGTGAGTTCATAAAAACGTGGGAAAAACTTTACTATATGCAAGCCCATGATGGAAGCTGTCAATGCTGATGTAAACATAGTCCACATATTATAAATTTAAATAAAATAGAAACTTTTGATAAATCTAATAAGTAAAGTAATTAAATTGTGTGTGAAGTTATCATGGACATCAGTAAATGGTTGCATAGTGCTACAGTAAACCAAAGTGAAATAATCTTTGAAAAACAAAACAACCACATTATTTGTTTTTAAAACCAGTTATCAGTGTCAGTGCGCGTATTTTCCTGATGGTGAGAACTAAACAAATTGTGAACTACCATAAATATGATTAACAAGTTAAACCAGTGCATAGTTTTCGATATAAACACAAAAACAACAATATGAATCCGTTGTAATTCAAATCCCACCAAATTTTTTTCATCAAACCATAGACAATATCACAACATTCATAACATAACAGTAGTGAAGAGACAAATAAATGTTACTAATGAACGAATGATTAAAAACAACCTGAATTTGACTTATGAGACTTCGTTCAGAAACTTAATTTATAGCATTTTTTTGAGGATTGGACACAAGCGTTTTGGGGATTACGTTTCGATACTCGCAGCATATTAAACTTTGACTTAATAATAAAAATGGATAACATTACCATGCGCAAACAGAGAAGAAGACATTCTGACTGCGACATCTTGAATGATACTATTTTTAATTCTACACTTCTGGAAATATCAACGCAAAGCGAAACTGCTGCACCTACTGTCGACAATTCCATCATCATAGACCTGGAAAAGCAATTAACTAATACGAACTCAGAACTTGTTGCTGCACACTTAGAAATTGATAATTTAAATTTAGAGATTAATAAATTAAAACAAAGTCTTGAAGATAAAGAAATAACTATAGGCCTATTAAAGAAAATTAGCACTCCTAGCACATTGTGTCCTACACCCGCGCGAGCTCATACTCGCACACCATTGAGAAGGAAACTTATCACTAGCCAAATAATAACCCCCAGAGTCTCTCCGCTTCATTCAGCTGGAGTAACATGCAGAAAAGTTTATGAACGATTTAAAAATAAACCACAAGGCAAAAATAATATAGAAAAATCTAGGACCTCTGCACCTGTGCACTACGACGAAGTCAACCCTACCTGCTCAAAAATTGACCTAGCTGAAATAATAACCACTTCAAAAATTGTAATACCCATGCCTAAAGGAGAGAAGAAGAGAAATATAATTGTATTGGCTGACCAGCAAGGACGCCACCTCCGTAATATACTACAAGATCTTGTTGGACCTAAGTATAAAGTTACTTGTTACTTGAAACCGGGCGCCATGTTGACGGATGTGTTAAATGGTCATGACCAAATAATTAGGAGTTTAACAAAAAATGATTATATTGTAGTATTAGCGGGTATTAATGACAATGTATATAGTTCAACTAATAATCTAAAAACCTGGCTAGAAAAAGTAGGACATACAAATGTAATCGTTTCGGAAATACCCTATAACAACTATCTGGATGTTCACCAGCTAAATGATGTTTTAAAGAGTGCTTGCCGCCATTTTTTGAATTCAGTTTATATAGATATGGATTATAGTAGGGAATTAAATTTCACAAAGAGAAACTGTATTAAACTCTCTCGTAATATTCTGAAAGAGATATGTCACGTTGAATATAAAATTAAGTTTGAAGAATATTCGCGACAACTTAACATTAAAAAATCTTATATTGACCAATGCACTCAAACTGACACAACAATCTGTGATAACAATAATATAATTTTATCTAGAGATGTAAATGTAAATAATCAGGACAACGATTCTAATATAAATAATTCAAAAGCAAAAGATAATGATTTATTTCGTGTATGACAAACTAATTGTAATGCATCAAAACATAAACGGGTTAGTAAACAAAGCAAATCTTCTCAGTGTACATATAGATGAACTTGAGGAAAAACATAAGAGTGTAGACGTTATTTGTATAACAGAGCATAACATGAACAAAGAAGATCATACGTTTCTTGATATTCCAAATTACACTCTTGCGGCAAATTATGCACGTAATAACAGAAATGGTGGATCATGTATCCTCATAAAAAACGATTTAAAATTTCAACGAATTCATTATGTTGAAGAGTTAAGCATCCCTAACTTGATAGAATGCTGTGCTATAAAGTTAATTGAACATCCTATTATCATTGTGTCCATGTATCGTGTGCCAAAATCTCGTAAAAACGATATAAATATCTTTCTTGAAACTCTGATAAAAATTCTTAATAAAGAGCTATGTCACAAAGAATTCAAAATAATAATTTGTGGCGACTTTAACATCGATCTAAAGAAAAAAAGCTACTCATCGTCAGAATTTGAAAATGCTATTCTAAACTTTAATTTAAAATTTGGGACCAGAGAAACAACGCGTTTAAGCAGCGATACATGTATCGATAATATCATCAACAATATTAGAGGTAGCAAGTGCGAAATCATGGACTTTGCTCTTTCGGACCATACTGCACAAATTTTAGTATGTCCAGTTAAAAAAACCTGTCGAATTAAACAATGGTACACCTTCAGAAGAGATTTAAGCAACAGCAACAAAGAAAAATTTAGGAAATGTATGGAAAGTCTCACATTTTCTGACATATTTAGCGAAAATGATCCAGAGAAAGCTTTTAATAAATTTTATGAACAGTTTCAGTTATTTTATAATCTTTGTTTTCCTCTTATAAGAATAAGAAATACACCAACCAAAAGACCTAAATGGATCTCAAAGGGCATAGCTAAGTGCTGCCGACGGAAAAGACAGTTGTTATGGTCGTATCGAAAATCCTCTAATATGGAAGACTATAATAATTTTAAAAAATATTCTTCAAGGCTGAAGCGAATAATTCATTCAACTCAAAAATCACAAAATGACTACAATCTAAAACAATCCAGTAATAAAACTAAAACAACTTGGAAGATAATTAACTCGACAAAACATAATACTCCTAAAGAAGAAATTGAACAAATAGATTTAAACGGGAAATCTATAACGGATCCGCAACAAATTGCTGAAGCTTTCAATACCTACTTTGCTAATCTTGTTAAACCTACAAACCCTTTGACATTGAAACATTGTACAATACATCATAAAGAAACACTGACATTGATTGATAATAATAATAATTCCTTATTTATAAATCCTACAATTCCTAATGACATATTTCAAATCATAAAATCTTTGAAAAATACACACAGTACTGGATACGATAATGTATCTACATCAGTTATAAAGTACGTTGCACAATCCATTAGTCCGGTTCTGAGCCACTTAGTCAATCTATGCATCCAAAACGGAATATTTCCCAGCAAGCTAAAAATTTCAATAATTAAACCTTTGTTCAAGAAGGGCAAAAAGGAGGATATGTCTTGCTACAGGCCGATAGCTTTAATCCCAATATTTTCCAAAATCATTGAAAAAGTTATCTACAATTGCATTTATAACTATTTTGACAAGCACAACCTTTTTGCCAGTGAACAAAATGGATTTCGTAAAAGCAAGACTATCAATATGGCCATCTACGATCTTCTTATTGGAATTTACAAAAATATGAACAATAGGACACCAGTAACGGCTATGTACATGGACATGACAAAAGCTTTCGACCATGTAGATCATAAATTACTGTTCGAGAAACTTTATAGATATGGGATACGTGGTAATGCTCTAGACTTGATAAAATCATATTTAAGCCAGAGGTTACAAATAACAGAATTACGTAAGGTTTCTCTCGCGTCGAAAACTGAAGTACAGTATCAATCAAGGCCAAAAGTTGTTACATATGGTGTGCCACAGGGAAGTGTTTTAGGTCCCTTGCTTTTCCTTATTTATATTAATGATTTACCAAGAGCTGTGAAAATTCCTTTAGTCCTTTTTGCTGATGATAGCACTGCTGTATTTTCTCCAACTGACATTAATACATTTGAAAATGACATTAATGACACTCTAAATGACATTGTAAATTGGTTAACATTTAATAATCTTATAATTAATTTAGAAAAAACAAAAATAGTCAGTTACTCTCAAAGAAAAACCCCCTTGACATTAAATATAAATTATAAAAACAAAAAAATAGAAGAAACAGATACTATAAAATTCTTAGGACTATGGATTGACAAAAATATGTCATGGAAAACGCAGATTGATACAGTGTGTAAAAAACTGAGTAAATTTTCCTACGCTTTATATAGACTTTCCAGGATTGTAAATCAAGCAGCAGTTTTAACCGCCTATCATGCCTATGTAACGTCTACGCTCAGATATGGATTGATTTATTGGGGGAATGCTACAGACAGAGAACTCGCTTTTAGGGCACAAAAGAAATGTCTCAGAGCTGTTTGTGGCATACGTGCCCCCGATAGCTGTAGGCCGTATTTTAAGAAGCTCAAAATTCTAACCCTTCCTGCCCTCTACATCTACGAGATAGCTATATTTGTAAAAACCAATAGGGAAAGGTTTGGTAGCCTTCATTCCCGTCGACACGCCGACAAAATAACAAATATACCTTCAAAAACAGCCTTGCTTTCTAAAAGTTTCTTCGGAATATCTTCACGAATTTATAATAAGCTTCCTAAACAAATAAGGGAAATTGAAAGAATAATTTGTTTTAAGAAAGAATTGAATGACTTCCTGGTGAATAGACCTTATTATACACTGCATGAATTTTTGTCCGACAGATTCGGAAACAGTTAGATCGAAACTGCCATTTTATGTTTTGATGCAAAATATAATATAATAATAATATATTATTTAAAATCTAATGTAACTGATAAATTCTAAATTAATGTTATTGATAATAATTTAATGTAATTAATAATTTTTAATTTAATATAATTGACAATTTAGCAATTAACTACAATTAATAATTTTGTCACAATTATTGTATGCCTAACATGGCGGAGCAGTGCAAGAGCACAACAACCTCTAGAACAACTTTTTTAAACCGCTGTCTCACAATAAAGATCTTTGACTTTGACTTTGACTTATAATTAAAACGATTTTGCTGTTCTTACTCGAATAATATCGTTATCGTAACATATTGAAATTCTTATTATCAGTGCTATCCGTAATCACTTGAAGCGATATTATTCACGTAAATAAGTACAATAAATCTGTAACGGAATATTAGGGCTATGGTTATTATAAAAATGCAAATTTGTAATGTACTCATAGGAAAAATGCGAAAAAAATTGACAAAGTGTAAGAGAGTACCTACATGATGAATATGCAATAAAACGCAAAGTATCGTTATATCACATTACGATATTATTCGGTGGGAGGAGCGATTTTTAGGTAACCGGTATTAAAACGGTAACCTCATTAAAGGTTTTTTCTCGTAATCAAGGTCATCTTTAGGAAACCGGTATTAAAACGGTAACCTGAATAGAGGTTACATTTTTCTTCGGTCTGGTTACCCAGATAGCGGTAACCTAAATCTGAAAAATAACCGAAATTCTTCAATACCTGTACCGTAATTTATAAAGGTTTTCGGTCCCTGGTTGACAAGAAGTTGTAAATTTTGTGATGGCTTAATAGTATTTAAGTAAAGCTGTAGGTTGCGATAAGAATCGACGATTTAATCCAAATAGTATTATCCTTTTCAGAAATAATCGCAAACACATCTGAATTGGATGGATCCTTTCCATTTTAATTTAACTTTAGGTCATTCTTAAAAAATAAACCATATGAATGACGTTCCATAGACTTGGTAGCTGCCGTTCGTCAAATTCTTTGTAGGCCTCAATAAATCACAAGCAGTCTCACTATGCCTCGAACTCATTATTTAAGAACGATTAAACACAATAACAACCGTAATTAGATACGAAGAAAACATTCGCAAGTCAAGTGCAGAAAATCATCGCGCTATGTAGAAACTGAAGGGTGTTTGCATATCAAAAACTATAAAACCTTACGTGTTTAAGGGTGCAAATAGGATTTTTGTGTATGACACCTAAATAAAAAATGTTTTTTAAATTATTATGTAGTTCAATAGCCAAAATTAGGGACAACTAAAAATTACAATAAAAATGTCAATTTACGTAACTTTGCAGACCGGTAGAGCCCTAAAGATAAAGTTTGATATTTTTTTTAATATTTTTCCAGTAATCTACAATAAATTACGCAACTTTTGAGAGGTCTTGCGTTGTGAAAATCTAAAAAAAAATTTTTCGGGACACCCGTTCATAATAACACGGATGATCGTTTACAAAGTCGTGCATTGAACAGCGCATTGAAAAATTACAGCTCCTTGTAAATAAATGAATTTTAGAGTTGGAATCTTATAGGAATAGTTTATGTGAGAATTTTTTTATTAGAATACTTATGTATTCGTTATATTAGTTCTAAAGTTTCGTGTAAATTGATTCAGTAGTTTTATCAAAAATAAATAAGGTACGTCAACACTGTTGACGTACCTTATTTATTTTTCTCTCTCTCTTAGAGAGATCTCGCCGTAACCACAGCCGTAACTAGACCTGTTGACTCAACAGGTCTAGTTACGGCTGTGGTTACGGCGAGATCTCTTATCTACAGCCGCTATTGAGTTCCGTTTTTGACGGTTTCACTGACAGTTCCACGATCTTTAAAGCCTGTTTTGTCAGGTCCTGTTATGAGAATGGCAAGATCGTCCGCATAGCGTACCGTATAATAACCGCGGTCAATAAGTCTGCAAACTCCTTCAGCCTCTTGCTACCACAGTTCTGTTTCTGATATTTATGGTGAATATGATAGCCCTCTGTCTTAGCATAATTGTCTATCCACCCGGCAGTCGTGGGATCAACCCCATGCCTTGGACAGGGATATGCTTATGCTGTTAATAGTGGTTTTGTCAAAGGCGCCTTCCACGTCTATAAAGACTCTTAAGGTTGCTAAAGGTTTAGGTACCTGATAGTCGCTACGAAGGGCGGACTCGATTGATTTCAAGCATAGAGTGGCTTACGTGACAGTGCATGCATTTGGATGTCCCTTTCACAGAGAACAGAGCTTTTCGAGAGTTTTTATAAGGAAAGATGTGTGGCTGATTGGCCTGAAGGACTTTGGTTGCGTTTAGTAACTTTTGCCGGGCTTTGATTGACATAAATTATCTACTATATAAAAATAAGTCGGGTTTTCCTTCCTGACGCTATAACTCCAGAACGCACGAACCGATTTCCACGGTTTTGCATTCGTTGGAAAGGTCTCGGGCTCCGTGAGGTTTATAGCAAAGAAAATTCAGGAAAAAAACGAAGCCATCTGGTGGCGAAACGGAGTTCGCCGCGTTTGCTAGTTTCGTATAATTATTATAAATGTGACCAATAAAAACCACAAATAATTATTACCTAATAAAGGACTTTTATTTGAAATCTATAATAATAATTACACGGTCAAAAAAGGTCACTATCGCACTTTTAAAATGTTGGTCATGAAACTTATTCATTCTTCACATTTAGTTTTCGTATGAAGGCGTCCGCGCTGCGAGCCGCCCGCGCCGCCAAGCGGCAAGCTCTCCTCTCCGCAAAGCGGAGAGGAGAGGAGATGTGTTTGAATAACCAATCAGATTTGCACATCTCTCCGCTTATTGACAGACGCTTATTACAGACATCTGATTGGTTATTCAAACACATCTCCTGTCCTCTCTGCTTTGGTGGATACCGGGCCTTATTCGTGCATTCTGTGCTCGTTCCTGACAGTGCAAATAGGAGAGCGCACGTCTCCAATATGCGAGGGCGCGCATCAAGTGCGAAAGAGGCTTAAGCATTCTTAGATATATGTATAAAATAAAACAAGTCTTAGATACAAGAGAAAAAATCACTTGAGCTCTTCCTTAGCTATCAACAAAAAAAATGCATATTACCAGCTGAATGATAGTGCTGATTTGTTACCTCACAATTGACATTGTGTCACAGAGAGTCCTCCCTCTTAGGGCACGACGGGAAGGACTGTCAGACTTGTACTGACTACTAATCCATGGTGTTTTTCGTTAGCCTTATACATTCTGGGGTCACAGTTAACTGATAAGACAGTACCGCGATCCCCGCAGGCCGAGGCCGTCTAAGGGGGCCCGTCAGGGGTTACTGTCCCCTAAATTAAAATTGGGTACTTATCATTTGAAAAAAGCATCTGCTGTTGTCTGATATTGCCCCACAATATTTAAAAGTTACAAATAGCAAAAAGCTGATTTACAATTTAATCTAGCACATTTCAGAGTCGCCTTTCAAGTTACACAGAAAAAACATAAAATAGTAATTTTACAAGAACTTAATTTTTTGATGAGAATAAACAAAAGATCTTTTTTTTTTGTTGGAAAATCTTTCCTAATAAATTACTTGTAAATTGATACTTAACATTATGGTGTTGGTGAATCATTTTTATTATTGTTATCACTATTTTCCTTTCCGCGATCTATTTCTTGGTCATTTCTTGATCGTTTTAGTATAACAGCAGCATGCTCCATCACCATGACTAGTCTATGTTGACTCTCCAACCGCTCTAAACAACCCTTGCAAATTGTTTTTGGCAAAGGATCTGACTTTGACACCTGAAATTTAAACATCCCATTTCATCAAAAAATTAGACAGCAAAAGTAAATTTACTACGGTTATTTAATTGGAACATTAGAAATAAGTTGTTTTAATAAATTGTTTACAACACCTATTTTCCAATACTAATCAAATCAATTTTATTATGTGAACTAGGTAGTAAAATATCTGTAGGATTTATTCTAGTAATTTATATAATTATGGTAATGGGATTTCCATTTAAAGGTTACTGACATATTTTTGGGTTGCCAATGACTATTGCTGTATTATACACAACTATGCAAGATGCACGCATTTTGCAAAAACAAGTAAGCAGGCTTGTTACCAACATAGATAACAGCTGTAACCAACAGCAAACAGAATGACGAAAACTAAGACAAGATAGTATTAAGAAAAGGGAGTACGTACATTTATTGATAGATATCTGCTTATTTTCTCAGATACGCTCAAGCGTGTGCCTTCTTCGCCATAAATATGAAGGACAACTCGATGCATTTCGGAACATAGTCGACAGATAAAGCCCGTCAAAACTGCTCTATCTAGACTTCCCATGACTATAGCGCAGAAACCCGTGTGAATTGTTAGTTTTGGTAAAATTCAACTGCAGGTTTACTGTTTTTTGATGATCAAACAGTTTCGTAAACACTTTCTTCCCAGCTTTTTTTTATTGATGAATCTCGTGACATATAGAAGTGACATTAGCTGAATCTGACACTGACACAAACAAACACAAAGACGTGCTTTTTTAATATTAGTTCATGACCATAGAATATAGATACAAGTCTTTCAGTCGAATGGAGATGGAGAAGGTGAAGGCTTAGTCCACGCTTTAGGTCTATGTACGGAAGGCTGCATCATTTTGGCATAGCTCACACAGACACAACTTAAAAACTATAGTCATGAAACATGGACTGAGCCCACGGAACGTGATACGGCATTTCCAAATATGTACCATATTCCAAGACACATGACGTCTTAGAATATGGTACTTATATTTTTATTTGTCATTTGGCTAGGGAAGCGTTTAGTATTTGCTATTTCAATGGACTGAGCCCGACACTAGGTTTCCCGGGTCATGGGTACGTATATAAACATAAACAGCCAGACCCGAAGCAACAACGTGTAGGTTCAAACATGTCTATGGTTCAAACAAATATTTCATCCGTGCGGGAATCGAACCCGCAATACGTGCAACTCAGAAGCGATCACTGGGGTGCGTTATCTTCCGGCGATATTTCGCCGGAAAAAATTAAACTAGCGAGGGTTCGCTGAACGGAGTCATAAGTTTCTGTCAATGTTAGTTGTCAAATTCAATTGACAGCTCAGTTTATTGATAAAATATCCACAAATAATATTTACTCTCTAAAATAAAAATAATATTCGTTTTTACAGCGCGAATCGAGCAAAACAACAAAACTTAATGTCAATCTGACAGCAGGATAAAATTTTGCGTGGTAAAAAGGTCGCAAAAATTTATTCCTTTCAGTAAAAACATAGACCAGCGGACGACCGTAAACGGGGCAGATTAAATTTTAATTGGTATGATTTTTCACCTCTCGGTGTACTTAAACGGGCAGTTTGACATTTAAAACTGGATAAAGGATTTAAACGCAGCCCTGGGTCATCGAATATGACAACCTACTAACTAGAGATGCGCAAAATGTGTCAGTAAAAGAAAATGAATGAAGTATATCTTTTCACTTGATGAAGTAGTTCATTCATTCATTCAGTACTTCATTTAGTCCAACAAATCAGGGCTGCGTTTAAATCCTTTAATCAGTTTAATTTTATACTGACTAAATGTCAAACAGCCCGTTTAAGTACACCAAGAGGTGAAAAATTATACCAATTAAAATTTAATCTGCCCCGTTTACGGTCGTCCGCTGGTCTATGTTTTTACTAAAAGGAATAAATTTTTGCGACCTTTTTACCTCGCCAAATTTTATCCTGCTGTCAGATTGACATTAAGTTTTGTTGTTTTGCTCCATTCGCGCCGTAAAAACGAATATTTTTATTTAAGAGAGCGAATGTTATTTGTAGATTATGGATTTCATTAATATTACACCGGAAAATTGATTATTTGTTTAATAAACTGAGCTGTCAATTGAATTTGACAGCTAACATTGACAGAAACTTATGACTCCGTTCAGAGAACTCTCGCTAGTTTAATTTTTTTCCGGCGAAATGTCGCCGGAAGATTTAAACGCACCCCTGAACAAGTTCTTGAATGAGATGATTCACTGAACTAGTTCATTGGACTAGTTCACTGGACTAGTTCACTGAACTAGTGATTTAGAGAAATGATGCATTTCACTAAATCACTAGTTCAGTTTTATACGAATATCGATATTCCTTCAAACTTTAATACGAATATAGTCTTTACGGGAAATGGACCTACCGTTTCCCGTAAAGACTATATTCCTATTACAATAAAGTTCATACTTATTAGGGTGAATAGAGTAACTAAGCGAAAAGAAACACTGAACTAAAGACACATTTGAATGGCCAGTGAATGAATGATAAGTTCATTTTGGGAAATGAACTAGTTCATTTACTTCAATCGTTCGCGAACTACCCATGTCTACTACTATCTAAACCACAGGCAATAACAGGGTAAACAGGCATTATATGCTAAAGATACATAAAAACGATGATGATAAAAAAATAGTATCTATATTAATTTAGTTTTTAAGTTACAAGATTTTATGTGCTGTGCAATAAAGGAAAAATAAGTTTAGTTAAATTTATTCAATTCATCCAAGAATGATTTACATTTATTCCGTAATATTTTAACAGCTTCTACAAATATCACGTTTGGCGGCATGGCTCCCACCGACTCCACATTAACTGAAATAAAAGAAATTGTAAAGTTACAATTAATTTAAAAAGATGGCTTAACCGATTCAAATAAACTGTACTAACAGATCGTAGTAGTAGTAGTTCTGGATCTAGCTGTTTATTTTTTTTTATTTTACTAGCTTTTGCCAGCAGATTCGCACACTTTAATTTCTGAAATCAGTCCAGTAGTTTTGGAGCCTATTCAATACAAACAGACAAACAAATCTTTCTTCTATAATCTTAGTGTAGATTTCTTTCTATTTTATTTAAGGATTTTTAAGGTATTTTTTAAATACTTACATATAAAATGGTCTCGCACTCTGCTCAATATAACGGCATCTTTTATTTCGTCGTATCGGTAAACATTCCTACTGCAAGTGTCATATCTGGCGTCTCGTACATACGCTCGTCCTTCCGAGTCGAGACTGATCACTCCTGGTGCAAAACAGCTTTGTAGCAACGACGCCTCACTGCCGCGCACTTCCCGCGTCAGCGTCACTTCAGGCAATAACCGGTATGATGCGGTTGCTGAAAGACGCGTATAATAAAATATACTAACAGATTTTATTTCACGTCGTATTTTCCAGGAAAATTTACAAAAATTATAGGTAATTTTCTTAGGTATAATTATTATGTAATTTAAATGCATAGCCTTGGCACAAGTTTATTTATTATGTGATGTGATAGACAAAATGTAATCTTTATTACTTTATGCCTCAATTTTTTTTTTTATTTTGTGTTTTAGTTGTTTCATAATTTTATTATGAACAAATATTTATTATGGATGAGGGACTCACAGAACCAAGAAGTATGGTGAAAAATAGGGGAGACCTGTTACCCAACAGTAAGTGATCCCAGGCTGTAATGATGATGAAATATTTCTTCACCAATCACCATCATTTATGCCAGGCATCATCCACCTTTTGAAAATTACAGTCTGTTGAATGACTTACCAACAGGAGAAAACTTGGCATGGTCTCTACCAATGCCTTTGACAGCAACAAGACTTAGGTCCAGCTCATGACCTGGTCTCATTTTGGACACTAGAATATCTCCATGCACAGGGCCAATGTCTGCTTCTTTGTGGACTGAAGCTTGATTTCCAATAGGCTGCCATTTTATTTGTGAAGAATAAACTTAAAAAAAAAAAGATATATTTATAACATTAACCTTTTTTCCATTAATATTATTATGAATTCAGTAAACACATACCACTGTGGTTTTCATATAAATCTTCAGCCCTGTAAGAATCCTTTGGTTGTGATTTATTTACAGTGCACTTTACTTTCATTGTAAACTCTAAAGTGTTAAATTCAGTACCTTCTGTTGCATCTGTAAATTAAATGGCTTACATTAATCCAGGAAAATAAATCAGACAACCATATAATATCTAGACAACTTTAAACAAAAACAAAAGTAACTTGTGTGTGTTGAATGTTTACGGAATCTCTAACAAAGTTCTTTATTAAAAATTAAAACTCTATAATAATTTGCAATAAAATTTCAGCTTTGAGTAGTAAAGTATTCAAATATATTGAAACAAAATATTAAAGTGTACTTGCCTTCAGGGCGGTATTCAAACAATCTTGGGTCTGCTTTGAGAGGAATCAGTCCTAATCTGTGAGCCAACACTTCATCCTGAATAATGGAAGTATTGTTTCTTATCATTACTTTTTCAATAGCCATGCTTGGCACTTCACTCAACATCAGCCTCCTGAATGCATTAGCAAATGCAGGCTGTATTCCAATTAGGTCTAATTCCATTTCAAAGTTATCCATTCGCACGATAACTATTCGAAACTTTTTTGCGAATTTTTTAGAGCTCCACTTTTCGTCAGCCATACCGTAATCGTTGGGTGCATTCTGCAATACATAAATGAGAGGTTACTTGTGAGCTTATTGTTAGCATTCTTGGTAAAGGTAGTTTTCATGAACAATATTAGTATGGTTTACAGCCGGTCTTTTATATATTATTATGTATAACTGTACATTAAATGCCTGCTCTGTACTTCAAACTTACGAAAACAATAGAAAAAAAACCAATCAACGGTCACGAATTCCTACATTTTTGACTTAGTGTTTGAAGAATTTACCTTTACGCGAAATTCTTCTAAAAGTACTCGAGGTTTCTCGTCTAATTGAGGCATTTTATATTTTCAAATAATTATTGTTACTTATTTTTAAAACACGTGCACTTCAGCGTTATTACACAAAAGTTCAGATTGGTTAACATGACAGCACAGCATGACACCTTGACATTGTGACATGATACTGGCAATACCGCGACCGTCATGCCATATTTTGCACAAAATCATGGACCTAGGGCTCATGTACACGACGCCGCCGCCGCCGCGCCGCCGCCGCTCCGCCACCGCGCCTCTAGGCTGTGTACCAACTGTGTACACAGTCGCTACCGCGCCGCGCCGCCGCTCCGCCGCCGCGCCGCCTCCGCACCGCCGCGCTGGCACCGCGATGCCAATTCGCTAGTGTTTGATTTATCTGAAAAAGGAGGTTTCTCATTTCGGCCGTAATGTTTTTTATGTTTGTTCGCGGATAACTTCTTTGTTTATGAACCGGTTTTGATGATTCTTATTTTGTTCTCCAGCTCCACTCCATTTCTCTGGTCTTCCATCATCAAACCCTAATTTCCATATCATGGGACCACCTTTGAAATATCTTCTTTCCAACAAAAAAAGAAGCATCAAAACCGGTTCATAAACGAAGAAGTTATTCGTGAACAAACAAAAAATAGTAGATTATTAACCAAGGGGATAAAGCAGTGTCTTCTGTCGCGGGTGACGATTTAAATCGCGAGCTTAACGAAGGACTCGAGGTTTACTCCCGAGCGTAGCGAGGGTGTTAAAAACTTAAATCACGAGCGAAGCGAGGGATTTAAGGCGTTTCCTGAGTGTAGCGAGGGATTTAAGTTCACCCAAGACTAAGACAGCTTTATCACCGAGGAAAATACTCTACTTTTCTTACCATTTGCGAAAAAATTAACACAATAATAATATGAGATAAGCATTTATTAGTGTTGTACTTCCTAGCACGACCATGAACATATTCATAATAACTTTTGATGGTAATAAATTCCTCTTACTTTGTACTATTATATACCACTAATTAGTAATTTTGTACCTCTCAATTATCGTAGATAAGCAGGTCGTGCTAGGAAGGTTGCTTCCCAGCACGACCACGCTAAAATTCCAGTTGGCATTGAAGTTGAAGACACGGGACCATGCCTAATATTTTGTACTCATTTATACTCCGATTTAATTACCGGTATATTGTCGTAAATTGTAAGAAAAAAATAAAATTAAGAAATTCTGCCCACAATTTTATTTAACGCCATCTCGTGACAAGTTTAAAAATCAAATGCAGGCTTGTGGGCAGATTTTTTAATTTTATTTTGAAGTGAAAACTTCTTTAGCGGCGTTGTACACTTTTTCTGTAATGGGTAAAAAATTTAAAACTCGCGTCAGGGTCACGTGACCGTCAGGGTCACGTGACCGTCAGGGTCACGTGACCCTGATCGAAAATGAGTAAGACGTCATTCAAATTAAAAATAAAACATAGTAACAAAAAAGTTTTCACTTCTACCGGCACTCCTGGAGTGCAACCTTTTTTTTTTTTTTCTTACAGTTTACGACAATTTACGGGTAATGAAATAGCGGTACATAATGGGCACAAATTTTTAGGCAAGCTCCCGTGTCTTCAACTTCAATGCCAGCTGGAATTTTAGCGTGGTCGTGCTGGGAAGCAACCTTCCTAGCACGACCTGCATATCTACGGTAATTGAGAGGTACAAAATTACTAATTAGTGGTATATACAGCTTGACATAAAAATGTAGAAAACCGTAAAGCTGCGAACATATTATCGGACGCGTCCGTCAGCCGCGGCTGAGGGACGCGGCTTATTCATTATCCAGCCAGTACATTTAATACTACACTGTGCAAACTGTCGGTCGTAAGACGCGGACGTGACCTTGAGAGTTCGGACGTCCGAACAAAATCTGGCCTTCTGTCTGGCCTTCTGTCGTCCGAACTACCGTGCACACTGCTAAGCCGCGTCCCTCAGCCGCGGCTGACGGACGCGTCCGATAATATGTTCGCAGCTTTACGGTTTTCTACATTTTTATGTCAAGCTGTAATAGTACAAAGTAAGAGGAATTTATTACCATCAAAAGTTATTATGAATATGTTCATGGTCGTGCTAGGAAGTACAACACATTTATTAAACATTAACATTTAACATTAACTTATTTATAAAAATAAATTAAAATAAACTTAAAGTTTATGTATTTGAAGAAAACAAAAATGCGGCTAATTCCTCGACTAATATTTTTTTGTCGGAAAAGCAAAGGCATGAAGCTCATACGGCCTCTTCGGTTTTCGTAATTTTATTGAATAATCATAACTGCATATAAATGCGTATTCCTTTTTCAAAAAGTTGTATAATGCTTTTTATACAAACTCAATGTTGTAAAGACAGACTGGGCTGCGTTTAAATCCTTTATCCAGTTTAAATTTATACTGACTAAATGTCAAACACCCCGTTTAAGTATACCGCGAGGTGAAAAATTAAGCTAACTAAAATTTAATCAGCCCCGTTTACGGTCGTCCGCTGGCATAAGTTTTTACTAAATGGAATAAATTTTTGCGACCTTTTTACCACGCAAAATTTTATCCTGCTGTCAGATTGACATTAAGTTTTGTTATTTTGCTCGATTCTTGCCGTAAAAACGAATATTATTTTTATTTTAGAGAGTGAATATTATTTTAGGATTATGGATTTATAATACACCGGCAAATTGATTATTTGTTCAATAAACTGAGCTGTCAATTGAATTTGACAGCTAACATTGACAAAAAGATATGACTCCGTTCAGCGAACCCTCGCTAGTTTAATTTTTTTCCGGCGAAACATCGCTGGAAGATATAAACGCACCCCTGATGTAGTTCAGTATCGGTAAGTATTCCAAATTTAAATCACATTCTCTCCCTAGAGGATGAATGAAATTCAGTACAACTTTCTTTCCCTGTTTTTAACAGATTAAAAATGACTATTGTTATGTACGCATTTTGTGGCATAGAATGTCACTTTTTTGAGCAAGTGGTACGAAAAAAACATATATATGGCCGCAATGAGAAACCTTTGTTAGATAAATAAAACACTGGCGAATGGCATCGCGGTGGCGATGGGGGCGCGGAGGCGGCGCGGCGGCGGAGCGGCGACGGAGCGGTGGCGGAGCGGCGGCGGAGCGGCGGCGGCGCGGTAGCGACCGTATACACAGCCTAGAGGCGCGGTGGCGGGCGGCGCGGCGGCGGCGCGGCGGCGTCGTGTACATGAGCGCTTAGAGTCAAAACCACACGGACGGTGCGGCGCCGCACCGCAAGCCATTTCGCCGCGCTGGCGACCACACGGGCAGAGCGGCGTCGCAACGTTCTACGGAGCCGCAGCGGCGGTAAAATGAGGGGTATGCTGCGCAAACAAACAACTGCGAGCGGCGCCGCTCCGGCTCCGCTCTGCTTACACCCCTCCCCGCCTCGTCTCGATTCCGATGCGCGCGCGGCGCGGCGCCGGAGCACACCGCACGGCGCCGTGTGGCTACAATGCATTTTTGTATGTACAGCTTGACATAAAAATGTAGAAAAACGGAAGTCGCCACTGTCTTCGCGCTACCAGCACTTTGAATGATTTTATTTTATTTTTTTTCACTTATTACGTTAGTTTTATGGCACAGTAATAAATCTAACAAACCTGCGGTCTTTGTTTACATCAAATATCAAAGATTTTAAAACGCTGTCAGAAATAAAAATTTTAGTTCCGTTTCAATCCGTTCCGGCCAAGCTGTAGAAAACCGCAGCGGCGCCGCTCAGGCGCCGCGCCGCAGCCACGCCGCCCGTGTGGTCGGGCCCTTACTAAAACAATAAAAATATGCCTTCAGAAATGTCAAAATTTTTCTTTTTAGTTAAGTTTTTATTGTAGGCATTTAATAAATAAAAGTAACTAAATTGGGTCACCATTTTTTTAAAGTGAGCTTTGAGCCGACTTGTCGTTGCGAGCTAAAAGGTGACAGAGACAATCACTAAAACAAAGCCTTCCGTAAGTATGTCACACAGTCCACGACCAACCCACACCATGATGTTTTCGACGTAAAGTAGGTACAGCTTGGCCAGAACGGATTGACGCGGAACTAAAATTTTTATTTCTGACAGCGTTTTAAAATCTTTGATATTTGATGTTAACAAAGACCGCAGGTTTGTTAGATTTATTATTGTGCCATAAAACTAACGTAATAAGTGAAAAAAAAAAAAAATATTCAAAGTGCTGGTAGCGCGAAGACAGTGGCGACTTCCGGTTTTCTACATTTTTATGTCAAGCTGTAGTAGCATGGTAGCCTGATGGTAGCCATTGAGGCCTATGTGATGCATAAGGGCTGATTTTTCAATACTCAGAAAACTTTTATCTGAGGAATAAAAATGGCGGTTTGACAGCTTATCTATAGAAAATATGTCAAACCGCTATTTTTATTCCTCAGTTAAAAGTTATCTGATTATTAAAAAAACAGCCCTAAGTAAAATAAAATTCTTTGATTTTGAAGTTAAGTAAATAAGACAGTATGGGTGAAATCTAACATTAAGGGCGGCCACATACAGCTTGGCCAGAACGGATTGAAACGGAACTAAAATTTTTATTTCTGACAGCGTTTTAAAATCTTTGATATTTGATGTAAACAAAGACCGCAGGTTTGTTAGATTTATTATTGTGCCATAAAACTAACGTAATAAGTGAAAAAAAAAAAAAAAATCATTCAAAGTGCTGGTAGCGCGAAGACAGTGGCGACTTCCGGTTTTCTACATTTTTATGTCAAGCTGTACATCAGTTTTCCTCAGGAATCCTGATCCGTTTTCTATCCGTACACAGTGAGTTCATACAACACACACAAAACATGGTTTTGTGTGTGTTGTTCAATTTCATTCATCATTTCGAATTTCGAAAAAAAAACTGATGTATGCGGAGGTGGGTAACTAGCCGAAATTTCAATAGCTTAGCTAACCGGCTATTTGTGGTGTAATAGCCAGCTAGCTAGCCAGCTATTTGGCTACTTGGCTATTGAACAATGGCGTTCAATAACTAGAGGCGCGGCGACGCGGCGCCGCCGCCGGTGGGTGTAGCTAGGTAGGACTTAAATAACGCAACATCAACTGCCCGATCTGAATTCGATCCTCGTCGCGCCAACAATAACCAAAATACTAACTATCAAATGTTTATTTATTTTAAACCTGTTGGTAACTAACCACCTTTCAAATCATCGCATTTGATAAGTTCTTTTAAACGAACGAAATTACTTAGTATAATGCGCTCTCTATGTCTAATTTATTTTGGAATATTGTGAGAAAAAGATGGGCGAAACGAATGAAGATCGCACACGCGTAGAGCAGTGAGCGCGCACACAGCTATCGGCTATTTTGGCTACTCTCGCCACCCGGCTACCGAATACCGGGATGGCTACAAACCGTAGCAGTTAGCTATACTCTGTGTTGGCTACGCGGCTACGACCGGCTACGCAGCTACGAGCGGCTACGCGGTTGCCAAGGGCTACTCGGCTACAAGCTATGTCAGTTATCTAGCCAACCAATAGCCGATAGCTAGCTATCGTGTTGACGGATATCATAGCCGTGGCTATTTTGCTCATAGCCGGTATTTGGCTAGTTATGGCTATAGCTACCCATCGCTATGCGGCCGCCCTAAGACTCAGTCAGTCTGAGTCAGTAAGTTCGAGCGCTCTATCTGCCTATTTCTTTGATCTGAGCATTAAGAGGTGTGATTTTGATGACTAATAAAAGGTAGCGGGGTTACCAAACTGTGCACCGCAAATTAAGCAATTGCTTAGGGTATCACGTCGCAGGGGGCACCTAAGTATAAAGAATCCCAACCTATCCGAGGTATATTGCCTATCTCGCTGAGCTCGCCGCTATTGCATCACAGGCTTAGTTAATTATGTACAAGTTTATTTTTTCTCTAAAAAAGCTAGGTACGGTATTTATTGTTTATGGAAAGATGCAAAAACAAAATCGAGCTCACTTCAGTCCACGACCTTCGGCTTCGGTCGCCTTACATTCTTTTACTTCTCAAAAGGCTTTTTTGCGTTACCTACATAAAACCTTCTTCAACATCCAAATACGTTAGGTATTAAAAATTAAAGGCAAAATATCAAGCATAAAATAGTTTACCCTGGATAGGCGAGACACCATAGCTGGCCTTGGATTCCTTAGGGCATCAAGAAGTCTTAATCCGGCACTGAGAGTATGCAATAATAGCTTCGATAATTAAATGATCGAAAGCAAATAAGCTATGTTGTAAGAAACTATTTCTTTCCGCTTGGCTGATAATGCGGCTAATATGCATTAAACCTACCAATAGTACCTACCTTTTTTTAGCGTGCAAAATCATTAAATGAGTCCTCCAACCCCGGGCAGGGCGGGAGGGACTGTCAGACTTCTACTGACTAAAATCCACGGTGTCCTTCAATAGCCCTTTCTGTTCCGGGGTCACGGTAAGGAAATAATCCCGCGACCACCAATAGTACCTTAGTATAAACATTAGAGCACTCATTTAGTGGAGCTTTCTATCAGTAATACATTTTTTAATTGGATGAATTCGTTTCGGAGATTACCCCTACGATACAAACTTACAAGCAACAAACAGATTTTACCTCTCTAATGTAAGTATATGTAGCGATGTTCCAAAAATATTTTCTTTTTTAACCCTGGAATCCATAATATGTGAAACATTAAGACAAGTGTAGTATAAGTTCAGTTTCTTTATAGTCACATGTAATTAAAATCATCAAAATTCTGTAGCAAGTTGTAGGTGAAGCAAGAGAGGCTTAGTGGCTTATCTACATTATGAAAACGTCCAATTTCTTGTCGATCGCATTCGCAGAGTCGGTGACTGAATGGCCGTGACATACAGACAGACACAAAGTAAGCGGTCAATAGCTCAGTGCGGCTGCACCACGCAAAGTACCAGAGGTCATAAGGTCGACCCACCGACCGTTTCAGTCGACACGGCGACACCTTTAAAATACACAGAATCTATTATTACAAGGTGCAACTAACAAGCAAAATCATTAGACGTAATTTGGAGGGGAAAACAGGTTTTTAGGTAAGTATTTATTAAACAAACTGCTTATCACGGGCTTATTAGCACCACAGTTAGCACGGACGGGCTAAACAAAACCATTACGAACGATATAGATTGCTGGTATGGAGATAAAAACGTATATTGCTTAAATGTTACGATATGAGGATTTTACTCCGAAATTAATAAAATTATGAAACATTTTTTGATTACTACACTGACGCTCGCAGCCATTATTACAACAGATGATGCCTCTTCTTTCAAAGATACCGGATTGACCTGTGCCAGTTATTTCTTGACTTCATAAGGAAATTGAAACGGACATGAATGTCTCCGGCTCCACATGCATACAGTACGTCATACGCGGACCGCGGGCGCTATTGAAGGTGCTGACCTGGATTTTTTGTTCTTAAATTGATTTCGGCTTACATCACTTTGATTATACCCTTTTACTACTGAGCAACTTGCTAAATAATATCTAGTTTAGAAGCATGAAATATTAATACTGTATGTGCATGGTCATAACTCATAATGTTAGAATCATTCTGGGGCATCGAGTGGAAAACATATACCATACTAATCATCTTTTTTACTTATAATTTATCATTGATACTATTATTATAATTACAGAGGTGAGGTTTATATGTTTGAATGTTGGGGGTAATCATCGGAACTACTGACCCAGTTCTGCTAGTACTTCTGGGAGAAGCGTTCTTGAGTGTTATAACATCCCTTTGGATTTTTTTCGACAGTTATTACAGGAGAGAAGTTGCGTGCTAAAGCTAGTGTACAAAATAGGCAAAAAAAAATATCTGGACCCAATGGAATAGGGTCATATTTATGAATGCAGTGTTTCTAGGAACTTTTCAGGACAAACTAGAATCTCGATGATTGAAAATAAAATGTTAACCTAATAGATTAAAGATAAGCTGCATGTTTAGTAATAGGAGCATATTAGATAGAGGTACATCTAGCTAGGACATAACTCGTAGTGCCAGCATGTTCTCTAACAGGACATGTTATGTTACACAAGTCAACATCACATAGCACTCGTACGTATAATTTGCACTTACTTATAAAAGTTATAAATTAATAGCCTGAGTTTTTATAATACTAGCCGACAAGGAGAACGACTCTTTCAAATTACAACTACTGAAACAAAATAAATGTAGGTAAGTAGCGAAAGTAGGTACTGGTGTCCCCCAAATGATAATCTGTATCAACTGTGGCCGGTACTTATGCAACATGACGAGAGCCAAGCGCCGTTCGCCAGCATCAGTGGCCACCGTATCGCCAGCTGCGACGGCCCCACCGCGGTGCTACCTCGACCAACAAACACCCGCTCTACAGTGCCATAATAATAATCGTGATTATATGGATTGACATCAATTAATCAAATTATACATGTGCATCGTATAACGAAATTGCATCAAAATGCACTCGTTCAATGTTTTCTTGTTGTTGGCGGTGTTCTCTATCGGATATATAAGTTCAGGTAAATATTGGATTCTTTTTACTCTCATTGACACCTCTTTTATAAACCTTCTATTTAGTAGAATGGATCACTGTTTTATTTTTACTGTTTTTGATTACCAATAACTTACCAATTTACTAGCTAAGCTGGGTAAACATGCAGGTAAGTGCCTGGGTACCTCGATAAAAATTAATATCATAAAATACCATGTTTACATACTATGATTGTATTTTAAAACCACTTTCCTGCACCTTATTTCATAAATATTTATACAGTCTACCTACTGCGAGTCTGCGACAACTTCTTTTCATGCCCGGAAATTACTTTCAAACTTCAATCGATAATGTAGATACTTATTTCCTTTTCTTCCGGCAATGTACCTATTACCTGAGTGGATTACTTCATTTATTTCTACCATTCATACAAACGTACGGCACGTTATGAACTTTAGCTATCTCGTCACTTTGCTTTCGCTCTAACGACTCTTTTCTACTGGTTGTACATAAAAGTAAGATATATGTATATTATACAATACATACCTATGTACCCCTACTCTCCGAAGTTTATGTACCTGTTACTAAGATATTAAGCAAGCTTAGGTATTTACATGTATTGTAAGTATGTTGAATAATTAAAAATAAACGAGCAAGTATTTACAATGGAATATTCTCTTGCTAACCGTACTTTGAAAGATTCTTTTATTATGCACACTCACCACGAGCATTTACCTGTAATCCAAGCTAATATTATAAATGCGAAAGTAACTCTGTCTGCCTGTCTGTCTGTCTGTTACGCTTTCCCGCTTAAACCTCTCAACCGATTTTGATGAAATTTGGCACAGACAATCTTTAGACCCTGAGAAAGAACATAGTCTATCAAAACACCACGCGGGCGAAGCCGCGGGCTGAAGCTAGTGTAACATAAAAGTGCGCCATTTGATGCTCTATCGTCTTCGAATGTTCGAATCTGTAACGTTACATTACAGGTGAATGCTCGCGGTGAGGGAGCGTCTAGGTGTGCAAGGTAAATCAAGTTGATTTTATGGTATTAAAAAGTACACAAATAATTCTTAAAAATTTAAAGGTTTATATCATTTATTCTCATTAAAGACAAAAAGTCACTTGCAAGAGAATACAGAACCAATATAAAATCTTGTATAAGTGAGTTAGTAATGGTCGCCGAAACAGGCCAGAACATTGTTACATTAGGTACCTACCTATATCAAGAACAACCGCATCATTTTCGGCTTAGTCCAGCCCCGGACCTACGATTTTTCGAACAGGGCGGGGAAAAACTTGATAGTGGCTCCCCCTCAAAAATTGGCCTGGCCTTTCGAATTAATTGTCAAAAAAAATTTAACTAGGCCTGACCTATAGATTTTTGTTCCATTTGACTTGTGTATAACACTAATATGATACTACGTTATGATCGGTCGATTTGAGACCGCCGGGAAATGCTACTACTACTCGCCCTATCTCCACCTGCACTATGCACACGTTCATAAATTAATTTCAGAATTGTTTGAAAACCAACTGAATGTTACAACAATGTGTACCTAACTACTACTACCTAGATCTAGATACTAGGATTTTTTTTCTAGCATGTATCGCATCAGGCAAGCATGTTCATTAGGCGGTAAAATCATATTGCCGCCCCCAGAAACTGGTGGCTATGGCGTCAGGGGCACGTGGCCCGCCTGCCCCCTCCTAGATCTGGCACTGGCTTCTTAATCTTAACATAGGTACTAAAAAACTTTTTCAAAAAAAATGTAACCGCCTTCAAAAACAACCACAAAAAAGGGTAAAATAACCTTCTAAACTTTTCTTTCGGAAGTCGGTGACTTTGTTTTATTAATTTCATTGTCTTTTTTGCCACCGACTTCCGAAAAAAAGTTTAGAAGGTTATTTTACCCTTTTTGTGGTTGTTTTGAAGCCGGTTAAATTTTTTTTGCAAAGTTTTTATTTTACTCTTTTTAGTTTCAATATTCAACCACAATTCTTGTCAAATACATCATTTTCTTACATGAGCACCAGAATTTTGTAATCCGTAACACCGGTAATAACATCGTTAACATCTCTTTCATTCATTCCCTATCTCGAAAACTACTGAACCGATTTTGATGAAACTTGCAGTATTCCCTAAGTTGAACCTAGTACAACAAAAAAAGAATTAGGTACTTAAATCGGACTTGTGGTTCCGGAGATATGCGAACACAAACATAATTTACTAAATGTCAAGTCCTTACTAGAGGAGTTGTACCTTCCATCATCAGCTCAGCTACATGAGATGATGATTACCATACGTAAATACTTAAATTATTTTATTTTATTCATAAAATTTGCGAAAAACGATGTATATAAAATTTGAGGGTTGCCCTCGATTTCTCCAGGATCCAATCATCAGATCCTGACATGGTGACGATGGGACCACTTCAGAAGTATCTCCTTTAAAACACGAAAATAATTTTGAAAATCGGTCCACAATTGGCGGAGTAATCGCGTAACAATCACACAAAAAAAAAAAAACCATGCCGTCGAATTGATAACCTCCTTCTTTTTGAAGTCGGTTAGCATAACAGCATAGCAGCAAAAGTATAGTTGAATATTGCAATGGTTAGCCTCTGGAGGCTGTAAAATTAAAAGCTAACTTTATGGGACTTGGGGGTTTGGAATTGAGCAGAGTACCTATAGTAGGACATGAGTTAAGTTTTTCATTTTTTGTTGATTTCTCAAGGGTTGAAATAACAACAAGGTATACCTACGTACAAGTACCTACACACGGCTACACATCAAGCTACACAAAAGCAGTATTACCTGACCACAGAAATATTAAAAACAGTACCTGCAGGCGTAGCATGGCGCCGTAGAAAGGGGTTTTGTCGACGGAAGAATAGACAAAATGACAGAACGTAGAAATATTTTTAGCGTTTTATGCATGTTAATGTAAAAATATGGAAAATAAACGTTGTTTTCTTCAATAGTGTACGAATGGTGTCATATTTGTGCAAAAAAACAGTCGATTTGTATAGAAATAACGATGAAATAACGTTGTCTTTTCTTGGTAGAATAGAGATAGAATCGCCATGCTACGCGTGCTGACCGTTCATTGCTAGGAAAGGTCTCACAACATTATGTACATAACTCTATTACGGTATTACCCATATCATATTACGAACTAGTATGTCTATTTATCTGATGAGTATCTACATTTCACGCATAATTAAGCAACAGGCAGAGGCGGCCTTACCCATTGCGAGGCCCCGGGCGGCAAGTCTTTGCGAGGCCCCTTACCCTTCATAAAAATTATGTGATGCGAAAGTAGGTTTGGATGTCGTGTTTGAGGACAAATACTAAAGTTATACAATTAAATAAATGTAATTTGAGTTTTAAAACATTTTACAGTTCATACAGGAACTTTGAACATCCACATAACGTTTGCGTAAAATGGAGTAGTTCTGATTTTTGCAGACTTTGTTTGCTTTTTTGGCGTTTATAACCATACAGAACTAGTTTACTACTATGATTAAACTTAAGCACGACGTTTTGAAAGTAAAATAAATTTACTACAATATGAGACTAAAATGGTTTCTGTAGACCCAAAAGCTTCCGAGTTAGCGCTTTTCAAAAATATCTCAAATCAACGGTTTTTTATTACAACAAATGTGGAAGAGGCATCTGTATCATGTCTTCAGTTGGAATGTTTTCCAACTTTATAACTTTTTTCGAAAAAGAACTTTGAAGGGGTTTAGGCCTAGGCCGCACTACGGTTAAACCGCTGTGGTTTTAAATCGCGTGAATTTGTGCCCCTAGAAAACTAATACAAAAGGCGATTTTAAAACCGTGATTTGCTACAAAATGCTCGCGGGTAAAAGCCGCGGCAAAACTGTTATCAATAGAACTTAGTTGACGCGTACGCACTGGTGTTAACTGCGGGCGGTTTTTCGGTAGATCGTCTTGCAGAGCAGAGCGCTGGCGCACAATTTCAACCATGTCTTCCACCGAGTTGGAGTTTGTTTTAAACGAACCAGGATACGAATTTATTAGTATGGTCTCTTAAGTTTTGATAATTCTTATGAAAGAAACCTTTCTCAGATCTACGTCCAGTAAGTGGATGGATCCAATATTTTCGAAATTTGCGTTGACGTCTTCTTTTCTATTTCTTATTATCAGAGCAACAACACGCACTGCTACCTTGAAATCCATTTTCAAACTGCAGGTGTGTGCGTCTCAAGCGGTTTCGCGGTGATAGCGATTAATCGACCCGACTTACGAATTGTAGGTCGCGGAATCGAACCCAGCCCAGCCCTACTTTGTGTATTTATTTTATCACCATTGCTCTCAAAACGATGAAGGAAAACATCGTCAGGAAACCGGCATGTCCTCAAACCTAAAATTTTAAGACATGTGACATCACCAATCCGCACGGGGCCCGCGCGCTGGATTATGGACCCCTTTTACAGAAAGGAAGCCTGTGTCCCAGCAGTGGGAATATTATTGGCTGATGAAGATGAAGAGTGAATAAAAATACCTCAGTAGACATAAAAGTCTCCGAGATAAACCCTCCCAACATTTTTTAATTTTTTGGAAAAGAGACACAAAGTTCTAAGACATCCCAACTCTGATACTTTGCCTCTTCCACACTTGTCTTTGATTCAAGATACCGCCAGAGTTACTCAAGGGGTGTCTTAAATATTGCAAGAAATTGCAAGGTTCGAAAAAAATATAAATTTTGAAAAACACAACTCTGAAACTACTGGGTCTACAGATATAAATAAATCGGTTCTCATATTGTAGCAAAAGGCATCTATGAAACCGTTCTGAGAAGTTATTATCAACGACTAGTGTCTAGTCCTTTACGGTCATAAACACAAAATTTTCAAAAAAGAACGAAATTTTCGAGGTTTTTTTTTTTTAAATTTTTAACAAAGTAGCGTTCGGTGTTGGAGGTCTCAAACTTTGACTATTCATTGGCCACAGTGGCGTAGCTAGGCGGGGGCTTAGCGGACCCTAACTAGCCTCGCACATGACGGGGCCTCGCGCTTAGAGATTTAATAAAATAAAATAAAATTCACAACGGCAATCTCAACCTTGTTACCACTCAATAAAGCAGTATAATTTAACTTCTACTACTATTTCTAACGGAAAACTGATAGAGCCAAAGCTGATGGCGCCGACGATCATATTTAGGTCTAGCAATTCCGCTTCTCGCGCGAGGCCCCGTAGTTGCATGATAACTCGGTTACGTTTTATTTCTAACTGTGAACAGAAAGAGGCAAAGAGGTCTCGCAAAGCGATCTTATCATCAAGTCATCAAAAACAAGGAGGCCTCGCACGCGGTGTCCCACACCGCACACGACGGGCTTAAAAATAAAACACAAATCTGCGCACAATATTTTTCATCCTCCATCAAAGAAAAGGGCCTGGCAGATGCGTCGCCCCCTCCAAGATTCGGTCTCACTACCTCACTGATTGGGCCAACATCATAAACAAGTCTGAACTACTGGATTTAACCTAAACTAGCCGTAGGTTCAGGCGACAAAATTATTGTACTAAAAAAAGATTTACAAAATTAACCAACTCTGAGATGATTAAAAAATGAATGTTTTGTATTTTCTAAAACTAAAATCTTATTTAATTTTGCCGTTATGTTATAGCCTTAATTAGTAGCCTAACTACTCACTAAGGCTATCAGGCCCGAAGCCACCTAACATGCCGATTCCTATCGGCTTGTCTTTCGAGATAAAGCAAATACTAGTATCTATTATTTTCATTATTCATAAACAAATTAAGAAAAGAACAATCAAAAAAAATAAATAAACGCCTACAAATTTTTTCCGCGCAATTTCAACTCACGCCAAACAGACAAAGTTTGTAAGCCGCAAGGCGAATCCGGAATTCAGTTCATAAAATTCAAAGTTTCTCTTGTAGCGATCGTGAGCTTGAGGTCACATAACACCGCTAGTTTAAGGACGCTCGGAAGCCGAATATTACCGGCTTATGATAAGGATAGAAATATGAAATGCGTACGCCAGAACGAGATGGAATGATACTGGACTTCGTAATTCGTTTAGATTGTATTATTTGGATGACAGATTCACATTAGTTTTGGTTCGCGCTTATTTTTTTGTATTTTTTGTTTTCACCTGTCCATTTGCATTTGATTTGGTATTATTGTTGAAATTTATAAGTTTTGCGTAGTTAGCGCATTAATAACAAAGTTAGTTCAGTTCAATGGTATTGTTATTTGGTAAATGTTCAGTGTTCACCGTAATATTAGTTTCGAAGTTTTAACTAGATGGCGTTGTGCAATTACGTCACGATCCTGAATCGCGGTGTTAAGGTCTGTAGGCGATTAGTATAGGGTTTTGTGAACATCATTTTTAAGGGAGTTGTTAATAATTGATTAACCGACTACAGAAATTAAGGAGGTTACTCAATTTATTCGTCCTTATAATACAACGTTTATTTTGTTTATTCTTTGTTCGCGGCATAACTTCATCGTTTATGAACCGATTTTGATGATTCTTTTTTTGTTGGAAAGAAGATGTTTTAATGGTGGAAACTTGATAAGGAGATCAGGGTTTGATGATAGAAGACCAGAGAAATCGAGTGAAACTTTCAAAAATCGTAGGGGCGGCTAGTATGTTTGTAAGTTTTTTCATTAAGTTTTGGTCCGGCTTCCCTTTCAAGGATATTTACCCTACGCCACTGAAGGCTATAACATAATTAACTAATTCATTAAAATCAAAAGTTTTTTAATTAAAAATTACTAGTTTTTTTCTTTTGCTTCGTTTCTTGCGCGAGGCCCCCTGCAAGCGCGAGGCCCCGGGCGGTTGCCCGGTTCGCCCCCCCCTAAGGCCGCCACTGGCAACAGGTAACCAATCATTGTGGCCACCTAATATGTAGCTTGGTAGGTACCTATTAAAGAAAAAGAAGCATGGACATAAGTAGATTAAAAATAAAATTAATTAGGTACCTATACATCTATACATATAATAAATTTGTAAAAAAGACGTGTCTGTACAATGGAAATATACAAAAAAAAGGTAGCAGGGGTTGTTATTTTATTGATGCCGAACCCGAAACTGTAATTAAATTTTTGAAGTGAAAACTTCTTTAGCGGCGTTGTACACTTTTTCTGTAATGGGTAAAAAATTTAAAACTCGCGTCAGGGTCACGTGACCGTCAGGGTCACGTGACCGTCAGGGTCACGTGACCCTGATCGAAAATGAGTAAGACGTCATTCAAATTAAAAATAAAACATAGTAACAAAAAAGTTTTCACTTCTACCGGCACTCCTGGAGTGCAACCTTTTTTTTTTTTGTCTGTTTGTCTGTTTGTCTGTGTGTTTGTGCACGCTAATCTTCGGAACTACTGGACCGATTTGAATGTTTTTTTTTTGTTGTATAGGTATTAAGTTCGATTAACATATAGGCTATAATTTATCTTGGAAACTTGAACACCTGATGCAGAACTGCAACAGACCTGCTAAACTATAAGAGATACAAAAATGATGCCATAGCAAAAATTGTTCCACGTGATGAGCATTTTCTGCTGAGAGAATAAAATTGAAGATCCTGGACACCTGATGTGGAACTTCAAGAGCCCAGCTACACTATAACATATACAGGAATGACGTCTTAGCAAGAGTTGTTCAGCCTGATGAGCACCTTCTGTTGATGTATAAAAATTGAAGATCTGGAACACCTGATGTGGAACTTCAAGAGCCCAGCTACACTATAACATATACAGGAATGACGTCTTAGCAAGAGTTGTTCAGCCTGATGAGCACCTTCTGTTGATGTATAAAAATTGAAGATCTGGAACACCTGAAGTGGAACTCCAAGAGCCCAGCTACACTATAACATATAAGGCAAGAGTTATTCAGCCTGATGAGTACTCTCTGTCAACGTATAAAAATTGAAGATCTGGAACACCTGATATGCAACTTCAAGAGCCCAGCTAAACTATAGGTAGGTAACATATACAGTAAAGACGTCTTAGCAAGAGTTGTTCAGCCTGATGAGCACTCTCTGTTGACGTATAAAAATTAAAGATTTGGAACGCCTGATGTGGAACTCCAAGAGCCCAGCTACACTATAACATATACAGTAAAGACGTCTTAGGAAGAGTTGTTGAGCCTGATGAGCAACCTCTGTTGTCGTATAAAAATTGAAGATCTGGTACAACTGATGTGGAACTCCAACAGCCCAGCTACTTTATAACATATATAGGAATGACGTCTTAGCAAGAGTTGTCCAGCCTAATGAGCACTCTCTGTAGACGTATGAAAATTGAGATCTGGAACACCTGATGTGGAACTCCAAGACCCCAGCTACACTATAACATATTATACAGTAAAGACGTCTTAGCAAGAGTTGTTGAGCCTGATGAGCAACCTCTATTGACGTATAAAAATTGAAGATTTGGAACACCTGATGTGAAACTCCAAGAGCCCAGCTACACTATACTTAATATACACACATAGGAATGACGTCTTAGCAAGAGTTGTTTAGTCTGATGGTCATTTCCTGTTGACTTACAAAAATGAAAGAACGTGTGGAATCGTCTCGCGCATCCCGTTGTTTTCCCGTCCCCAGGCTCTTAGAATTCGAAGTTTCAGATCTTTGATTTTGACGACCCCGTCGTCGCTGGCATAAGCAAGGATCCGCGTACGAAGTCGCGGGCAGAAGCTTTAATAAAACCTTTAATTTCCAATTAAGCGGGCTTTCAGCCTGGCCAATTTAGCGACGACACGGCTAGGTAAGCTAGCATGGTACCTAAGCACAGTTAAAAGGAAAGAAAACAATTTAATCAATTTTTGATATAGTATTGTCTTAACATTTAATGAATTAATTTTTTGAAAATTATCACGCCATGAGGTGAACTGTCAAGGCTTTCAATTTGTACATATCGGGCCATGTTATTGTTGCAATTGCAATCGCTAATGTCTTTGAATGACGATATCGTCCATATTTCACGGAGATGTTGCACAAATATTCATCATGGCTTTCGACATACATATTTAATGTTCTGTGGAACTTTTTTTTGAAGTGAAAACTTCTTTAGCGGCGTTGTACACTTTTTCTGTAATGGGTAAAAAATTTAAAACTCGCGTCAGGGTCACGTGACCCTGATCGAAAATGAGTAAGACGTCATTCAAATTAGTTAATTTCTGTACCCTTAGTGAAAAGTGATACAACTCGAGTTGTAGCGGTTTTTAAATCTTTAAAGAATCTTGAAGTTTGAATTTTGAAGTGAAAACTTCTTTAGCGGCGTTGTACACTTTTTCTGTAATGGGTAAAAAATTTAAAACTCGCGTCAGGGTCACGTGACCGTCAGGGTCACGTGACCGTCAGGGTCACGTGACCCTGATCGAAAATGAGTAAGACGTCATTCAAATTAAAAATAAAACATAGTAACAAAAAAGTTTTCACTTCTACCGGCACTCCTGGAGTGCAACCTTTTTTTTCCTATTTTTCTATCTAATCGGCGTTTCTCTATCTATTATAGAACGGGAAATAAGTTTCGTGTGCAATGATACAAGTCGCGTTTGTGGAGGATTTTGATGGTTTTTTTTTGTGTATAATGATATTTCTTTAGTTATATTAAATTGAACTAAAGCTTAAACTTACAACAATTACGTGTAAATTGGGCTATCTCGATTTATAACACTTGACACATTTAATATTAGTAACATGAACTTTGTGCTTGTTGATACGATTCGATTTATATTAAGTGACACAAAAAATATCATAGAATTATCAATTGTGAAAAATAATATAAATCGAATTATATCGCTTGAGAATAAGCAGCATTACATACCACCAACGTGTCAAATGATACAACTGAACATGTATCAAATGACACTAAAGTATTCTTAGTAATGCGTTTGGTTCATAATAATATAAATGAATTTAAATCGTATTAGTATGGGATTTTTAGGAAGCGATCAATCTAGTGATCGTTGTGAAAAGCAATACATGTCATGTGTCGTCATACCTCTTCTATCTCTGTCTGTGACGGCCGTCGCCGCAATGCGCAAGTGAGAACGGCAGTGGTAATTGCGCTCATACGCCAGACGACCAGTAAAAGTACGTACCTACTAAATTAAGTAATCATTCGGTTATTCTAATTAGTTTTAAGATTAGACACTTTAATTGAATTTTATCTAAGCATTTCATGCCAATATGGAATGAAAAGTGGTCATAACTTTTGAACCGTAAGTCTCAAAGGTAAAAATATGTATAGGTAGCGAGGTGGGAATGGCGAATCATCCTGCGACTCGAATTCTGTAAAAATCTAAGTGTGAATTAATGTCTATACAACGTGTAACGTTAATAGCTCAAAACCTCTCGTGGGGTAACTCAGCCCATGTTACTGAACAATGTTTGTTCTAAAACTTTTGGAAAAAAAAAAAAAAAAGATTTTTCATACTGATGGGCTCGATCAATTTCTCATTTTATATGAAACATCTTTTTTTTATTTTTTTTTTACAAAATTTTAGAACAAACATTGTTCAGTACCATCGGCTGAGTTACCCCACGAGAGGTTTTGCGCTATTAACGTTACACGTTGTATATAAAATAATGAATGTTTATGTAATACATTTCTACATCTACATCTACACATCTGTATAAAGGCAAGACGATTTGCCGTATTTGCCGAATTTTCCGCTGCAGAAAGTTGGTCAAGCAGTTCGATTGAGTTTTAAAAGAATACCTATAAGTAACACTAAATTATGTTTCAAGTTATACGTTACTTTTAGAAGAATTAGATGATTGTGTAGAAGCTCTTGTGTTTTTTGGTATTTCAAGTCGGTGCTAGGTTTAACTTGACCAAAGTATGATTCGCAAGAATAACAAGTCGGTCTTTGAATAATTCTAAATAAAAGAATAAGCAATACATCACTCGAATTTCGATTTGCGCAATGTTAAGAAAATCTGCGTAATCTAATTATTAATCTGAGAAAATTTGAATTTTACAGGCTACCTCTATGCAACCAATTTAATGTAATTTAGTTTTTTTTGTTTATCTCATTTATGAATTTTAATAAGATGTGATCTGATCTAAAAATAATCAACGAGTAATGTTTATAGTTACAGTAGACTTTAATGTAACTTTCTTTTATTGATTCATTAGTCTACAGTGAAAAAAGATTCTGTATAGTTCTAACTAATTTTTACATGTTTACATAAGCTAAATACGAATTGATAAGTAAAAGTCATTAAGAAGAATTATTTTTTAAGACATTTGTCATTTTCCAAATTAACATTTCTGCCCTCATTGAACACAATTTTAAAGGCACTTGTTTAGTTTTTTTATCATTTGTAAAGCCCGCTTCTTACTGCTTTATCGTAAACATAAAACCATAATAAAGGCTAGGAACCACATTTGTGCTGGATAACTGGTAAAAATACGTCATTTCTTTTGTACGAGTCTGACAGTCCCTCCCGCCCTGCCCTGGGTGGGAGACTCATTTGAAGATTTTACCACGATCATTTAAAAAAGTAGTGCCAATGTACTATGTAGCGCAAGAATCGACCAATCTGTCTACTGTTTATAAAATTTCATGGTGTTTCTGAAAAATAGAAGAACGAAATCAAAAATTAACTAAACCACTATTATCGTCGTATGGTAAATTTCTACAACAACAAACAGTAACACAAGCTGAATTAAACGAATTTGTACAGGACGCAAAAAAGCTGAGTTGTCTTGTCCTTGGAAATCCTCTGTTTACGTTCCCCTTTGGACTCTTTCTAGGCAGTTTTAGCAATAAACATCACGGGAGCGTTTCCATCAGTACATCGTTAACATGGAAAATGATTTCAGAGTAACTTGAAGTTCTCAATGTCTATGACTTGTTGCAGGACTGCTTGTAGAGATTTTACAGAAGCCGAATATAAGAGGAAATTGAAATTACACATGATGTTTTCGTACTTAGGGTGTCAAAATAAATTATAAAAGCTAAATATCAAGAGAATAATTTTTGAAATGCAAAGACCTTTGTAGACTAGTGTTGTTATTCTAGACCCGACTCGTTGTTTTTGGTATGAATTTATAAGTCTTTCGTAAACTGGGACCGTGCGCTCTTGGTCCTACGGGTTCACTTGACCACATAATTTAATTTCTGTAGTTTTTGCGGTTCATTAAAATTTGAAAGAAATCTATTGTTTGAAAGTACCAACGGTTGGCATAAATATAACAAAGTGTTATTCGACACGGTTTATTATAAAGAACTGTGATTATTGTGATCATAAAACTAAAAGATTATGTTCTACTCCTTGACTATACTTAAATTGGGCAGTGGGTCCATTTGATCAAGGAGTCTTGTAGTGGTTAAGAAAGTGATAATAAATAGGTACATTGATTTCATTGAGACTGTTAATGATTTCATTAAAATACTGTTAATTATTATAAATATATTCAATATTAAAATTTATCATTCATTTACACATTCATTCACCCACTTTTTAAATTAAACTAGACCCTGATTGAATAAGTATATGTGACTAATGCCCTACTATACAAATAGAATTCAACTTATATCACTTTACACCAAGAAAGGTTTACTTTTTGTCTGGTATAATTAAAGTTACATCATTATACACCACTACTTTAGTTGTATTTAATAAGTGTAAAATAATACAAGTGATGATTTTATCATTAGAATAGAATAGAATAGAATATACTTTATTGTACACCAAAATTAATAAGCAGCATTTTACAATTTTGTTACATTAACGGTACAACGGCGGTCTTATCGCTGAGAGCGATATCTTCCAGACAACCTCTGAATGGACTAAAAATATCTTAGAAACAGGGTAGTTAGTGGTGCACAGCAAATACATGCACAATTAATGCGCCAAAATAACAAATCACATAATTAAATTACACATAAAATAGACCCAAAAAATACATATAGGTACAAATACATATATAAACATACATTATACAAATACATATAAATACATATTATAAATTATACATTAAAGCGAAAGGAAATTATTTATAACTGACTTTTTAAAAGAAACCAGCGATTGTGCTTGTCTGACTGCTAACGGCAATGCATTCCACAAACGGACAGCCTGGACCGTGAAGGAATCGTCATAAAACTTTGTGGAGTGTGCAGGCATCATTAGCATCAAATTCTCTGATGATCTCAAGGTTCGAGAGTGTCCATCGTGTAAAAATTTAAAACGCTCTTTGAGATAAGAGGGGGTTAAGGGATTATAAATAATATTATAAAGCAGTGTTAAAACGTGCGTATTCCGGCGAAGGCGAATAGGTAACCACTTGAGTTTATTGCGAAATTCTGAAATATGGTCATATTTGCGCAAACCAAATATAAACCTTATACAAAAGTTTTGGAGTCGCTCAAGCTTATTCAATTGTGCTTCTGTGAGATCTGGATAGCTGGCATCGGCATAGTCAAGGATCGGGAGAAGGAGGGATTGAGCGAGCGCAGTTTTGGTGGCAGTTGGAAGAAAATTGCGCAATCTACGCAGAGATCCTGCAGATGCGAATAATTTGCGACTCACTTCTTGCAACTGTGGGCCCCAAGAGAAGTCTTTATCAATGTAAATACCCAGGTCTTTAACTTTGTCACTATAAGGAATAACTGTACCTTCAAAAATAATTTGGGGAAGCTGCAACCAGTTGATTCTTGAACGCAGTCTGGGGCTGCCAACAACAATGACCTGCGTCTTCACCGGGTTAACTTTTAAGCCATGGGCAGTACTCCAACCGGAAATACGTGCTAAATCCTTATTTATCATATTCACGGCCTCTGACAATTCGTCTAAGGGAGCTTGTGAATATATTTGCAAATCGTCAGCATACAGGTGGTAGGATGAAAGAAGATGATTAGAAATTGAATTTATAAATATAGCAAAAAGAAGAGGAGATAAAACGCCCCCCTGTGGTACGCCGGCAGAGGTATCGCACCAAGAAGACGACGAGCCTTCAATGCAAATACGTTGTCGGCGGCCACACAGGTAACTACGAAACCAATCAATTACCGTTGGAGATATGTTAAGAGAGCAGAGAATGCCGAGCAGAATATCAAAATCGACGGTGTTAAAAGCATTACTGAAATCTAATAAAGTAAGGACCGTCAAATTTCCATTTTCCATGCCCAATCTTATATCATCAGTAATTTTAACAAGGGCTGTAGTAGTGCTGTGTCCTGGACGAAACCCGGATTGGTAATCATTAAGGAGACTGTTTTTACAAAGGTAAGCACTTAGCTGGTTATGAATGAGGCGTTCAAGGACTTTGGATAGGAACGGTAAAATGGAGATAGGACGAAAATCGGCAAAAGACACAGGATTACACTTTTTAGGGAGAGGGGTAATTTGTGCTTCTTTCCAAGATGAAGGAAAAACACCACGGGATATGGAATAATTTAGGATATGACCGATGGCAGGAAGGATTTCATCCAGGATAGGGAGTATCATCTTACGACTGACACAGTCACTACCAACAGCATTTGAAGTGATTGATAAAATGCTCTTCTTAACATCACAAGCCGAGAATTGATTAAAGACAAAAGGGGAGTAATCGGGAGTAGGAAGAGATGAAAGATTATTTAGAGTGTTGGCTTTAATAGCATCATTAAAATTAGAGGAGACAGAGAAATGTTTATTAAGTTGTTCAAGATCTACATCTTTTGGAATAGATTCTTGGCGTGTCTTTCCAACTCCCATTGATCTAAGAAATTTCCAGACTTTTGCTGGGTCACCGTTTTCAACAGAATTATGAATGTGGCGGCGTTGAGCATCCCTACAGACCAAATTGCTGCGATTGCGGATCGCAACGTAATTTTCACGATTAATGGCGTTAGGTGTGCGTTTAAGTCTGGCTTTTGCTGCCGCCTTCTTGTGCAAAAGGTCCTTTAAATCATTAGTTAACCAAGGTGCAGGAAGATGTTTAATCTTTACTAAGTGAATAGGCGCATGGATATCGTAAAGCTGAATAAGGTTAGAATTGAAAATGTCAAGCTTTATGTCAATCGATTCCGCATCAATAAGATCTGACCAGTCAATGTTGCTGGCATCCCCACGAAGTTTTTCAAGATTCATACCACCAAAACTGCGCTGAAACAGGGTTTTAGGTTTACTCTTGGGAGGGCGAATTTTATAAGAAAGGAAAATGAGATCATGATGAGAAAAAGCGTCAGCTGAACATTGACCATGCTTAGCGACATGTAGGTTAGAAGAAACGAAAATGAGGTCAAGTAAAGAAGGAGTGCAGTTGGGAAAGTGATGAGTAGAAGTTAAAGGAAGAAGAGATAAATTGCAAGATTGCAAAATGGAGATAAGAGAAGAAGAACGAGAATCTTGTTTAAGAAGACAGGTGTTGAAGTCACCCATAATTATGGAGTGCTTATAAGAAGGTATAAAGTTTATGAGGAGACTTTCGAAAGAGGAAAAGTAGTCAATGCGTAAGGAAGGGCAATAATAGACACCAAGCAAGACCTTCGAATGATGAAGACTGACTTCTAAAAAGAGATGCTCGCCAGCATGCGGCGGTGGTGGCTGTGATGACATACTGATAATAGAAAAAGGAATGTTTGCACGAAGATATATGGCAACACCGCCACCACCGCAGCCTGTGCGATCATTTCTTATTAGTTGGTATCCGGGCAAGGAATAGGATGTGGACGGAAGACAAGGCTTAAGCCAAGATTCTGAAACTAGGATTGCGTGGATGTTTTTACAGTCCAGATGTGCCAGCATATCATGGTAATGAGCCGGAATACTTTGAGCATTAATATGCACTACATTAAAATTCTTGGGAACGTCAGAAAACTGAGAGTCAAGTGTGTCAGCGAGAGTCGGGATGCTACTGAAGCTGTCACTACCACTACTAGCTGATATAAAACTGTCATCATCGCTGGGTACACAAAAATCAGTCATTTATAATATAATGCACTAAGTAAGTGAAATATATATAAATATATAAATAGATATAGTATAATAATAATACAAATAAATAATAAAATAGAAATAAGGTCTGGTAGGTTAAAAACCACACGCCAGTTATGTGGTGACAAAAAAAATTTGCAACAATAACAACATTAAAGGCGTCACTCGGGTACAAATTCTACAGAGAAAAGTTAAAAGAAACAAAGAAAAGGAAGAATAATGTTAAAAATCGCAACATAATGAATCATCTATGTTACCATAGATAATTTATGCTCAACTTGCCAACAATATTCAAAAGTGAAATGGAACGCAGATAACATGACACTTGACAGATGTCAAGTGTCAGAATCTAAACCAAAAAAGGTGCACTTTATTTACAATAATTATTACTCTAAACTACGAATCAGGAAAAAATATAAATCAAAAAGGGGTAGGAGACTAAAGTAAAACATTTAAAAGAACAAAAATAAGAAGGTAAAGAGAAACAATAACAAAAGTTGTGAAAATGTTACCCGAGGGACGCCGGCCGTAACAATGGTTCACTTCTTAGCAGCCGCACGCCGATTCCGCCTAGCAGGTGGTGTTGAAGAAGCTGACTTGCTGGCGACCATCTGGAGCTCCGGCTTACCAGCATCAAGCTCTGCCGCACCAATGGCATTGAGCTCATTATAAGTGACGACACGATGCTTCGTTCCATCAGCCCCCAGGATGTAAATAGTGCCCTGTTTAGTCCAGCAGCTGTCGACACCGAACCTATCACGCGCTGCCATGAAAACCTGATGCCTGGATCTGGTCAAAAACTCAGACAGTGTTATCCCAGTGCCTTTAAACTTGGTTTTTGCATACCAAATTTTATCCCGGACATCCACATCTTGAAATTTGACCAATATGGGCCTAGGTTTCCCAGAGCTGCTCAGATTGCCCATCCTGTGACACCTACGGACAGCAGCAACAGTAAAAGAGTCCAAATTGAGTTTATCATGGACTATCTCAGCAATCACCTGTGACGTCTCCTCCTTGTTTACCTCTGGGACACCATGAACCAGGAGAATTTTTCTGCGGCCTCTCATCTCCAACGCATCCACATCCTTCACAAGGGCTTCCACTTGGCGTTGAAGGCAGCTCAGCGACTCCATCACAAATGTCTTGAACACTGCATACTCTGCAGCAACTGAGACACTACCGGCTGAATCCCCTGGTGTCTTGGACAGTTCGGCCTCAAAATGACACATTCTGTCATTAAATTGTGTCAGTAATTCTGACATTGAACTTTTCAGTGACTCCATTGAACTGTTACAGTACTTATTTCTTGTTACTGATGTTAAGTGAGTGTTAATTAAAGAATAACACACAACTGGCAGGTAATTATAGTTAGCAGTTTAAACACATTAATTATTGTGCAAATATACTATTAAATTAAATTAAATATGATTTAAATTATAGAGCTCAAAATTTTCGTGCCTGTTTATAGAACTACCCTCGGACGAAAAAATACACATAATAAAGACATATTAACGATAAAACTTCAATGTTTTCTACACAAAATTAGTTCTAGTGTTTTTACTATTTATAGCTCAATTGCTACCAAAAAGATGTTTTAAAAATAGTTGTATCATTCAATATTGATGAGTTTTATAATGTGTGAAATGATACAATTTGAGTTATATCATTTTACACTTAGGAATAAAAATGTGGCTAATGATACAAGTCAATTTTTTTTAATTATCTCAGATTCTAATTACTTTTGAATACAACCAAAGCATATCCGACGTGATACTAACAATTTCCAACCGAAAACAGTTAAAAGTTCAGAAATAAACCGATTAATAAAAAAGTTATAGCCATTTAAAAAATTCAAAACTTTAAATCGATTTTTCTCAAAACTAGGTTTTTTGACTTGTACCACTTTTCACTAAAGGTACAGATTTCATATCTGTACTACTCCAGTTTTAAAATAAAACATAGTAACAAAAAAGTTTTCACTTCTACCGGCACTCCTGGAGTGCAACCTTTTTTTTTTTTTTTTTTTTTTCCAACTGCTCCCCGCTTTGTGGCAGGACCTTTTTTGTCTTTTTCTTTCTTTTTGCCATTTTTCTTTTTGGCTATTTTCTTTTTTGATATCATTTTTTTCTTTTCATATTTTTGTCTTTCTTTTTTTCTTACAATATTTTCTTATCTATACAGTTTCTTTCTTATTATTTTTATCTTACATGTATTTGTTAACTTGTTTATATATATATTACAATTTTGCTTATATCTATTTTTCTTTACATGTTAAGTTCTTACATATTGTTTCCCTTATTTTATACTTATAACCTAATTATTATTTCATATCTTTTCTATTTTGTATTAACTGTATTGGTATTGTCACATTTGTTTTATTAAGATTCTGACTTTTCAGTTCCTGCCCTTAAGTTGTGTCCGTCTTATTTCTTTTTATTGCTATTTGTGCAACTTTTTTAGCAAATTCTAAAAATTTCGTTCTTTCCTTTTTGTTTCCGATTATTGCGCCCAGGTTTTCTTTATTCAATTTTGTGTCGAGTGTTTGCTGCAGGGTGTACCTATCGACGCCGTGCAACGGGCAGTCCAGCACGATGTGGAAGATGTCCTCGCTCTCTGTCGGATCGCAAACGCACGACGGGCTGTCCTTGCACTTGAACCTATACAGGTATGCAGAGAACCCGCCGTGCCCGGTCAGTATCTGAGAGGTTAGTCGGTCGATTACCATCTTCCGCACCGTGCCGTACGCCTCCACCCCGCTAGGGAAGAAGGTCTTGGTGACCCCCGCTGTGGGTTCGGATCTATACCTGCAGTCCCAGGCCTCGATCGTTAAAGCCCGTATATGGCGTTTAACAAACGAGATAGGACTGCAGTCATAGTCCGACTTAGTTTTCAACCCGAGGGCCGCTTCCTTCGCCAGCTGATCCGCTCTCTCGTTCCCCATCACTCCGACGTGGGCCCTAATCCAATAAAGTGAGACGAGTTGGTGGTTGTCTCTGAGGAATTGTAGGTTACCCTGGATCGCCTTTGTGATTTGGTTCGATGAGTCTGGATCAACTATCGACTGTAAAGCGGACCTCGAGTCACTAAGTACTGCGGTTTCCCTATAGCCATTGCCAATGATAATTTCGGTCGCTTGGAGGATAGCATACAACTCGGCTTGGAAGACCGTACAGAATGGTTCGAGCTTGAACTTCCGGGTACTTGTCTCTGTCGACCCTTCCCAACAGGTTAGGGCGGCTCCGACTTTCCCCTCCAGTTTACTCCCATCCGTGTAAATTCTTACCAAGCCTTCTGCCAGATTGCTATCCTCTTCCGCGTTGTCTAAACAAGTAAATTTTGAATTCAGGATTTTGCTGGGGTGGGTGTTGTTTATGACGGATGCGCGCAGCTCGACCTTTCTGCCGCCCAGTATTGCCTGGGGTTTCCCTCGCTTGGCCTCATAAAGCTGGGATGCTTCTTGGATCCGGAGATCCAGCGGAAGCAGCCCCGACAATACTAAAGCGGCATTGAGGGAGACCGTTCTATTGCTTTTAATAATTTTCTGCGCGAATCCGCGTTGCACGACGTTGAGAGCTTTCCTGGAGACTATTTTTCCAGCTTGGTTGGCCCAAACGCTTGCCGCGTACAAAATTATGGGCTCAATGACCGCTATATAGATGGTTCTAATGATTTCTGGATTCAGTCCCCAGGTAGCTCTCGCCGCTCTGCTTATTCCTTTGTAAATGTTAATGGCTTTCTTGGTGATATAGGAAATGTGCTGGTTAAAAGTTAGTTTATTATCAAAAATAACGCCTAATATTTTAACTTCCTCCACCATCTTAATGTCCACTCCCCCCATGCACAGCCTAGGCGTGTCGAACTTTAGCTTCCTCGTCAGGGTCATGGCCAAAGATTTGTGCGGTGCGAAGTTTAGCTTGTTCGACACCCCCCAGCCGTGCACGAGGGCGAGGGCGGCATTTGCTTTGCTCTCGACCTCTAGGCCCGTGTTGCCATCTATTATGAGTACTATGTCATCTGCGAAGGCCTGACAGTGAAAGCCAGCGGCGGTGAGTTCGTCGAGCAGGGGGTCCAGAATGATGTTCCAAAACATGGGTCCGCCGATGGAACCTTGGACGCAACCCTTGTTCGTCCCCTTGCTATATTCTTCCCCCGCGTACCTCACCGTCACTGTCCTGTCGCACAGATAGCTGCTGACAAGCCTTCGCAGATTGACGGGGCACTCCTTAGCCTTTAGTTGGCAGACGATCTTGGGCCACCATGCATTGTCGAAGGCTCCCTCTATGTCCAATGATATCAGGGTAGTAATCCGCTTAGCCACGAGGTTACCCCTGATATGCTGGACCATATCGTAGAGGGAGTCCTCCGTGCTACGCTGCGGCACAAAACCGTACTGCCTTGGATTTAATTTAGGCAACACGTGCCACCTGATGCGCCTAACTAGCATTTTTTCCAAAATTTTTCCTAATATAGAAAGGAGCCCGATTGGTCTATATGACTTGGGGAGGGTGTAGTCGTCCTTTCCTGGTTTACGGAGCATGATCACCGTTGCGGCTTTCCAGGGTTTCGGGAAGTGGGAGAGCTCTAGACATTTATTGTAGATCGCCAGGGCCAATTCTTTGTCCGCAGATATGACGGCTGCGCATATATCGGCAGTGAGAGAGTTCTGTGGAACTTGGTAACGTTTACTTGCCTAATATGTTAAAGTTATTTTATTCTTTGGAGCAGGGCCTCCTTTTACCTATTGGAAGCCCTCCTGATGGGCGCTTTGGGACTATGAGGCCGAAAGATGCTGAATTGAGCCAAGTGAATCGAATTAGCTAGCATTTCGCCTATGCGTTAAATACGTTGAATTTGCTTTTGATCGTTATTATTAAAATATACCTACTTAACCATTGCATTGGCAAATGTCGGAAATCTATAGAATTCTATGTTATAGACATATATGGTAAAAAATAACGTCGTGATCTCGAAAATTTTAGACTCCCTCTGAGATTTATAAGTAAGTTAAGTTTTTTTGGAAACCATACTTTATGATGTTTACGGGAACTCGGGGCCTAAAAGTATTATGGGGGGCTGGGGACATGCCTAGTGTCCCCGATTGGCAAGACGGCCCTGTATGGAACAAATATAATAATGACAACTAGCAAACCCGGCTAACTCCGTTTCGCCACCAGATGGCTTCGTTTTTAGGGTTCCGTAGTCAACAAGGAACCCTTATAGTTTCGCCATGTCCGTCCGTCCGTCCGTCCGTCCGTCCGTCCGTCCGTCCGTCCGTCCGTCTGTCCGCAGTTTAGCTCAGAGACGCACAGTACTAGAGAGCTGTAATTTGGTGTAAATATACGGATTTGTTGTGCCGAAAAGGTGGTAAAATAAAATCTCGTAAAATATTTTTTTTTAGGGTACCTCCTGTACACGTAAAGTGGGGATGTTTTTTTTTTTCTCGCGTACCCCTTAATGTGGGGTATCATTAAATAGGTCTTTAAAAAATATTGATAGTTTCCATTAACAATTTTTTGATAAAAAAATTCGTTTGTGAAATATTAAGCTTTAAAGTGCTAAATTTTGCTCGACTCGAGTGTCCCCCCCCTCTACAAGCTAAACGGTTACGTTTGGGGGTGTGAAAAAATTCACAATAGTAGTATATATAACGAAGTTTAAAAGAAAATTATCATGACTAAGTAGGCTTTACAACTTTACGAGTAATAGTCGACCAACTTATAAAATGTACTTGGATAACATATTTTCTTAAACAAAATGTATCGGAGAACATGCTCTTCAACTGCAAATGTAAGTTTGTAAACTTTATTTTTACAGCTTTAATAGGTATGTTTTTACGGTATGTTTTTTGGGAATAGGTAGGTTTTTATCGTCAACTATTTTTAACTAACTTCAAAAAAAGGAGGAGGTTCTAAATTCGTCGTTATCTTTTTTTTTTATGTATTTTCCCCGATTTCTCAAAGACTCCTGGATCGATTTTGAAAATTCTTCTTTTTTAAATTAAATTCAGCGAATCAGTTTAGTTAGTTCGCATAAGTATTTTGATGGGCAACTACGGAACCCTACACTGTGCGTGGCCCGACACGCACTTGGCCGCGCGTGAGGTTTCACGGAGCCCGAGACCTTTCCAACGAATGCAAAACCGTGGAAATCGGTTCGTGCGTTCTGGAGTTATAGCGTCAGGAAAGAAAACCCGACTTATTTTTATACTAGCTGTGCCCGCGACTTCGTTCGCGTGGATGTCGGAATTTAACAATGTATTTTTTAGTGCGAAGCGCTTAATTCTCGCCACGTTTTTTATAAATCATATCGTTTTCATATAATCCCTGTATTTAGAATTTATTTTTCAAAGAATATTTGAGGTGATTATAATAAACGCCCTCTGTCGTTCAGATTCAGAAGAATTGCTACTGCATTAGAGCACCCATTCCATCCCACTCCATCCCCCTCCATCCCACTCCATCCTACTCCATCCCACTCCATCCCACTCCATCCCACTCCATCCCACTCCATCCCACTCCATCCGACTCCATCCCATTCCATCCCACTCAGTCCCACTCCATCCCACTCAATCCCACTCCAGCCCATTTCATCCTACTCCATCCCACTACATCCCACTCCATCCTAATCCATCCCACTCCATCCCACTGCATCCCACTCCATCCCACTCAGTCCCACTCCATCCTAATCCATCCCACTCCATCCCACTCAGTCCCACTCCATCCCACTACAACCCACTCCAACCCACTCCATCCCACTCCAACCCACTCCAATCCACTCCATCCCACTCCAACCCACTCCATCCCACTACATCCCACTCCATCCCACTCCATCCCACTCCATCCCACTCAATCCCACTCCGTCCCACTCCATCCCCCTCCAGCCCATTTCATCCTACTCCATCCCACTCCATCCTAATCCATCCCACTCCATCCCACTGCATCCCACTCCATCTCACTCAGTCCCACTCCATCCTAATCCATCCCACTCAGTCCCACTCCATCCCACTACATCCCACTCCAACCCATTCTATCCCACTCCAACCCACTCCATCCCACTCCAACCCACTCCATCCCACTACATCCCACTCCATCCCACTCCATCCCACTACATCCCACTACATCCCACTACATCCCACTCCATCCCACTCCATCCCACTCCATCCCTCTCCATCCCACTCCATCCCACTCCATCCCACTCCATCCCACTCCATCCCACTCAATCCCACTCCATCCCACTCCAACCCACTCCATCCCACTCCAACCCACTCCATCCCACTACATCCCACTCTATCCTAATCCATCCCACTCCATCCCACTCCATCCGATTCCATCCCACTCCATCCCACTCCATCTCAATACATCGCACTCCATTCTAATCCATCCCACTCCATCCGATTCTATCCCACTCCATCCCACTCCCTCCCACTCCATCCCACTCCATCCTACTCCATCCCACTCCACATCCCACTCATTCCCATTCTAGTGTGAGTCTAATAAAAACCTTTTCTTTCTTTCCATTCCATCCCAAACCATCCCATTCTATTCCATTACACTCTACTCTACTCTACTCCACTCCAAACCACTCCACTCCAGTCCACACCATATTTGAATAGGTATGTAGTTTTTCTATTCCAAGCTAGATCGCGCTACTGAACTGCGCGTCTCGGTGTAAACTGACCGTAATTTTACTTCTGGGTCTGGAACACTTTAAATTCAAATATCTTTTGATAGACTTAACCGATTGCAATGAAACAAAAACTAAATTAGTCCTCAAGTTACGCTCAATCGTTGTGTATAAAGGTTATCTACATTGCCTTCGTACATTTTACGTGATGGAGCCACAAATAAACAGACAAACCGACAAACAGACAAAAATTCTAAAAATGCTGGAAATGGGTTCTGTTGGTTGTCCTTCAACACCCTAGCTATTTTTTTTTGGATTTTATTTTGATGTACAAAAACGATTTTTCTACAGTTTTATTATATGTATAGATAGTAGAAGATTAAAGGTTAAAATATGGCCTACAGCCTTCCTCGATAAAAGCACATTAGTAAAAGTCAGCTATCCAACACAATTTTTCAATTCGTACCAGACCAGTAAAGTTTCTGAGATTATCGCGTTCATCTATACAAATAAACAAACTCTTCAGAATAAATGTTGGACTCCTCAGATTTAACTTGGCAGTTCAAGCAATATCCAACATTTGCCTGCCTAGCCTTTTCCTCAGTTGCAAAACAGTTGAAATGTTGGGATGGACTTCTAATCTGGATCTGTTAGCCACAACCCAGTTGGAACTTTGTAAGACTGGTTGTCGTATTCGGGCCAATGACCCTTAAGAAACTGTCAAAAATGTGCAAATGATAGCTGGAACTAACGGGCATAACATGCTCTCTGAAGCACGAAGGAGTGTGTAATAGATGCAATAGCCAGTGGTACCCATCCACGGAACGACCTTGGTAAACGCAGCTTAACCTTGTAGATTGCATACAGGTTGATGTATGGTATGGCATATCAGCCACAAAGTTCCTTATAGCCCGAATAGTTGGCTAAGGTAATGTAAAGTCAAATGTACCTACCTATGATGGCGCATTTTCATTAGTTGTTACTAACAACTAATGAAAACTTCCCCGAATGCGGGCCCTGTAGCAAGCGTTACAGAAATCTCTCGCACACCGCATGCGGGCCCTAACAAGTTGTTGGGGCCCACCGCATGTGGGCCCGCATTCGGGGAAGTTTTCATTAGTTGATAGGGCCCGCATGCGGGGTGCGAGAGATTTCTGGAACGTGGGGGGTGTAAGAAAAACTCCATGTTCGTCGCTACTTATTGACAAGTGGCAGGCCCGCATGCTGTACCTATTATCGACCGATGAATTTCACTGGTCAATAACACGATGGGTAGGTATATTATAAGCAAGCGGAGAATCACCGCAGACGGTGTGACGAACACGTATAGACTTGTGACTCATAATGATTGTTATACTCGCATGCGAGGACTCCCCGTATTCTGTATACCAAACGAGTTAACGACCAATGAAACTGCGCCCCCCGTAACGAATTTACCACCCCAAAAAAAAAACAACTGTTTTGACACTCGCTACTATGATGGTCGGTACTTCCGTGCCACCATCGCAATGATAGCATAAAAACTTACAATATAATAACCTTTTTAAAATATAAGTTTACTTTAATGTAAACGTTGTTAATTAAATAAGTAAGGTGAAATTACAAAAGTCGTTGCAAAATACATTGACTATTGTAAAATATTGTTTTAAAAAGTTCAAAAGAATAACGAAGAACCTTCTTTGCAGTCCGCTTACCTACTTATTAAATTATGTTACAAGGCTAAATAGTGAAAACTTGTTGTGGATTATAAATTTTCAAGATTTTAGCTATTATTTCGCAATTAGTTAACTACATAGTTATAATGATTGTACAAAAGATTAAATTATAATTATTGAAGCTACTTTTAATTACCTACTCTTTTCAAATTTTAATTCATGGAATGTTTTCAAATCAATATTTAAGTATTTCTTGAACCTTTTTTCTATGAAAATCTATACATATAAAATTAAAATTGTAGAAAAGTGGGGGCTGTACAATGGAAATACTTAGATAAAAAAAGTAGCAGGGGTTGTTACTATATCGATGCCGAACCCGAAATTGTTATTAAGTATATTTTTTTTTGTCTGGTTGTCGGTTTGTCTGTCTGTCTGTTTGTCTGTGTGTTTGTGCACGCTAATCTTCGGAACTACGGGACGGATTTGAATGTTTTTTTTTTTGTTGTATAGGTATTAAGTTCGATTAACATATAGGCTATAATTTATCTTGGAAACTTGAACACCTGATGCAGAACCGCAACAGACCTGCTAAACTATAAGAGATACAAAAATGGTGCCATAGCAAAAATTGTTCCACATGATGAGCATTTTCTGCTGAGAGAATAAATTCAAAGATCCTGGACACCTGCTGTGGAACTCCAAGAGCCCAGCTACACTATAACATATAAGGGAATGACGTCTTAGCAAGAGTTATTCAGCCTGATGAGTAATCTCTGTCAACGTATAAAAATTGAAGATCTGGAACACCTGATGTGGAACTTCAAGAGCCCAGCTACACTATAACATAATATAGGAATGACGTCTTAGCAAAAGTTGTTCAGCCTGATGAGCACTCTCTGTTGACGTATAAAAATTGAAGATCTGGAACACCTGATGTGGAACTCCAAGAGCCCAGCTACACTATAATATTATATACAGGAATAACGTCTAAGCAAGAGTTATTCAGCCTGATGAGTACTCTCTGTCAAGTATAAAAATTGAAGATCTGGAACACCTGATGTGGAACTTCAAGAGCCCAGCTACACTATAACATAATATAGGAATGACGTCTTAGCAAGAGTTGTTCAGCCTGACGAGCACTCTCTGTTGACGTATAAAAATTGAAGATCTGGAACACCTGATGTGGAACTCCAAGAGCCCAGCTACACTATAAAATAAACAGGAATAAGGTCTAAGCAAGAGTTATTCAGCCTGATGAGTACTCTCTGTCAAGTATAAAAATTGAAGATCTGGAACACCTGATGTGGAACTTCAAGAGCCCAGCGACACTATAACATAATATAGGAATGACGTCTTAGCAAGAGTTATTCAGCCTGATGAGTAGTCTCTGTCAACGTATAAAATTTGAAGATCTGGAACACCTGATGTGGAACTTCAAGAGCCCAGCTACACTATAACATTATTATGTTACAACTCTTGCTAAGACGTCATTTCTATATTTAGAAATGACGTCTTAGCAAGAGTTGTTCAGCCTGATGAGCACTCTCTGTTGACGTAAAAAAATTGAAGATCTGGAACACCTGATGTGGAACTCCAAGAGCCCAGCTACACTATAATATATAGGTACAGGAATGACGTCATAGCAAGAGTATTTTAGTCTGATGGGCATTTCCTGTTGTCTTACAAAAATGAAAGATCTGGAACGTCTGTAATCGTCATGCGCGTCCAGTTGTTTTCCCGTCCCCAGGCTCTTAGAATTCGACATCAGACGTCTCAGATCTTCGATTTTGACGACCCCGTGTCGCTGGCATAAGTAACAGTATCCGCGTACGAAGTCGCGGGCAGAAGCTAGTCCTTAATAAATCTAAGCGGATATTATGAAAAAGTCAGACCAACCTACTCAAAAAGCTCAACATACCTTATAAAAAATACGTTATAATAATTTCAACTCTAATGATAGAGACTGACATGACATAATAACCAACATTTATGGAGTGAAAGTATACTACATTTATTATGTGTATTAGGTACTTAGTTACAACGTGGAATGCATGCATAACAGATTATAGCAATGAGACTAAGTTTTATACACTACACAGGAATATTCTTATGCAACTATATTCAAGTCATTGGGTCAAGGTGCTCCGTCCTCCCCAGACTAGGGCGGAGGACCTCGGCTGTACGTCTTTTACTGAATGTTTGACCGACATCCTGAAAATTGAAGATCTGGAACTTCCAGATCCTCAATTTTTATACGTCAACAGAGAGTGCTCTACAGGTTGAACAACTCTTGCTAAGACGTCATTCCTATATTATGTTATAGTGTAGCTGGGCTCTTGAAGTTCCACATCAGGTGTTCCAGATCTTCAATTTTTATACTTGACAGAGAGTACCTACTCATCAGGCTGAATAACTCTTGCTAAGACGTCATTCCTATATTATGTTATAGTGTAGCTGGGCTCTTGAAGTTCCACATCAGGTGTTCCAGACTGGAACACCTGATGTGGAACTCCAAGAGCCCAGCTACACTATAATATACAGGGTGTTTCTTTAAAATGGGACAAAAGGGAGAAATCCGAATCCATAAGAGATACGGGAAAACTTTCTTAGAAACCTTTAGCTCTTTTTTGATGTTGACAATTTTGGCGTTTTTATTTTTTTGGTCAAGTGTGAGTTGTCCACAGAAATGAGTGAAATTGGCCAAAATTTTGTTTAGTGCCGTTCGACTCTGTTTCATGTAAGGATAATTTGATTGTATTACAAGAAAAAAATCGGGACGGCGGAAGTTGGTAAAATTTTGCGATATATTTTAAAGAAACACCCTGTATACAGGAATGACGTCTTAGCAAGAGTTATTCAGCCTGATGAGTACTCTCTGTCAACGTATAAAAATTGAAGATCTGGAACACCTGATGTGGAACTCCAAGAGCCCAGCTACACTATAATATATACAGGAATGACGTCATATTTTATTTTATTTTATTTATTTTATTTTATCCTTTATTTCAGGCAACTAAGGCCCATAAAAACACAATACATATATAAGTATAAAAAATAATAACTATAAACTAATACATAATTATTTTAAAACAATAAACTTAAAAACTATTGCACACGAAGTGACGGCGTCGTGTTACGCTGCGAGGTGTCGCGTAGCCGGCCTCGAAAACGCCGATACAGCACACCTTTCGGCCAAAAATCTTCCTTGAGACAGGTCGCCAAATACTGGGTTGGAACGCGCACCACGAACGACTTAAAATTAGTGTTATGGCGCGCCTCCAACTTCTCCACCCTCAAGGTCCAGTTGGTCTTCATCCGTATGTACTCCACAACGTCCTCAGTCTTCGTAGCGTGGTACAAACGGGACACGTACAGCTGCGTCGTCGGTACTGCAGGACGTAGCAGCGTGTTGGGTCCTACAAGCGCTGACCCGCACTGGTTGCGATAAGAAGGCTTCCTCTTCTTTCTCTCCACCTTGATGAAGCCGTCCTCATCGCATGTGTCCTTCGGTAGACCCTGCTGTTTGAGGTCCACCACAGCGCCTTTAGTCGCGGTCGAAACTGACCGACTCTGCTTTCCCCGTTTTGGTTTAGCTGCTTGTGGTTTGGTTTGCGACACAGCAGGTTTTGATTTGGCGACAATTGCAGAATAGGCACATTTGGGGGTCGATGTACCTATTACAGGTACAGGCGTCGCTTCCCCGGCAGGTACGACGCAATCAGCCGAACACGATGCAACGCCTGCATTTTTAACAGCCGGCGACGTAGACTCACTCGCTGACCGAAAACTGCAGACTGAAGCATTTTGTGCTCCGCGACGTGTGTTCACGTTGGAGCCTTCCGGTGACCTACTTGTCGGAATAGCGTTGCGCAACAACGCCACTTCGGCTCGTAATTCACCAATGATGTTCTCTGATGACTCCAACTTGGACTTCATCTCGGCCTGGCTCACCTTCAGAGACGTGATGTCCTTCAGCAGCCTGGTGACGTCGACGTGGTCGAAAGTGACGGGAGGTAGCTTGTGCAGCTCCTTCGCCACAAAATCCGGCACGTCATCCGGATCGGTCCTCTTGAGCAGGTCGATGATATCCTGCAGACTCTTCTCGCCACCATCCCTCCGGCGAGATGGCATTTGTCCGACTTGGTCGAGTGTTTGAAACAGCAGCAACTTGGCACTGCATACTTCTTCCTCTTTGTAGGAGGACTTGCAGATCTGCAAGATGCTGACCTCGTCCATGTAATCGATGGCATGCTTGATGAATGCCAAGAGCTCGTTGACAATGAGCTGCTTTGTAGCCATTGCAAACAAAATCGGGCAGCGGTTAATACTGCACAATACGCGAATATAAAATTCTTGCTGAGTAGCGCAAACGCGTCCGTTTCCGAGCGCGCATGGCACTAGACTCATAGCAAGAGTATTTTAGTCTGATGGGCATTTCCTGTTGTCTTACAAAAATGAAAGATCTGGAACGTCTGTAATCGTCATGCGCGTCCAGTTGTTTTCCCGTCCCCAGGCTCTTAGAATTCGACATCAGACGTCTCAGATCTTCGATTTTGACGACCCCGTGTCGCTGGCATAAGTAACAGTATCCGCGTACGAAGTCGCGGGCAGAAGCTAGTCCTTAATAAATCTAATAGTGCGAGAGCCGGCTGCAAAAATACCTACCTTATCGGCTACCCCAATAGGCTTTGTATAGATCGTTAACCGACACCTAAACACGTAAAAAAAATCAGGTCTGCCAGAGCCGATCCAGCCGGGCCATAGAAATAATCGAGATTTTTTGACTTAATTTTTTAGTAAAAATTACGTCATAAGATACCCGAATGAAAGTGCTGGCAGCGGTTTACCATTGATTAGTTATGTAAAAAAAGTGGGTCTGCCATTGCGCACCTTGCCGGAAGTACTTGGCAGACCCCTAAAATATGCCCTTCTGAAACACTAAACCTACCTCATCGAGTACCCGGATGGGACCAACGCTAAATAATAACCAAGATGCCTCTGATAATGGATCAAAAGGTCTGCCAGGTCTAAGCTTGCCGGAACTTAGTGTTCAAAGCATTTGAAGTTGATAGGGAGCATAATTTTACCTGAAGTCAAAATAACATTTAACATTAAAATAACATTTTTTAAACATTATTTTGTTTCTAATTTTATACAAATTTATGAATATTAAATATTTTTTTATCAAAACATTAAATAAAACAACAAGTGTAGAGATAACTCGTAGATAATAACTCGTAGTGATTGTTGCTAAATTTTGAATGTACATCTTTATGTACATTCAAAATTTAGCAACAATCACTACGAGTTCAATATCATGCTTACAATTTATATACTTACAACTATCAAAACTTAGTTTAAGTTGGCTTTAAAATTACCTGAATTCTGTATATATGTAGGTTTAGGAAACTAAGTAGGCTTCCGAGTGTAGAAACTGTTATTGCGTAAATCATCGTAGGAACGCCGAAAGGTAGTCAGCGCCTAATCAACCTGACCACCACCAGGATCTTTCTAGTCCACCGAAATCAGGTCAACGTTAAAACAATAGGTTGACTAGCCATTTACTGTCAATACCTGAGTAGGTACGATAACTGTATAAATTAAAAAAGACGAGTGTTTGTGTGTAGTTTCAGTGAACGAGATCAACGACGGGCAAGCGGAAACTGTCCTCACGGTAGGGTCTATGTTTTTTAGACCCTGCCGTAAAGATAGACCTCAGAAATTGACCGAGCAAACCTTAAACCTCATGGCTGAACGACGCTTGCTACAGTTGCAGTCTTCCGATGACGTTAAGTCATATAGGCGGCTCAATAGACCTATATCTAAGTCCTTGCGACACGATCTGCGTCTCTTTAATACGAATCGTGTTTAAGAGACCATACAGCGAAACAAAGGCAAAAGTAAAGTGCTTGTATAATAACGCCACCATGTCGGTCCGAGTACAGGAGCAGAGCACGAAGGCGATTCCAGTGAGAAGAGGCGTAAGACAGGACGTTATCTCCCCGAAACTGTTTACTGCCGCAATGGAAGACGCCTTCAAGCTCCTGGAATGGCAAGGACTTGGCAGCAACATCAACGGCAAATACGAGTACATCACTCACCTTCGGTTTCCGACTACATCGTAGTCATGGCAAAGTCGATGGAGGAACTCAGCGTGATGCTCGATAGCGTCGACCGAGTTTCACAACGGTTGGGCTTGAGAATGAACATGGACAAGACGAAAATTATGTCAAATGCCATGCCCACCCCAGTCTCTGTTGGAAACTCGGTACTCGAAGTTGTTGAACATTATTATCTACTTAGGACAAGACAGTAGTCCAATTAGGTAGGTCCAACTTCAAGAAAGAGGTCAACCGCCGAATCCAACTCGGTTGGGCAGCGTTCGGGAAACTACGCAATATCTTTTCGTCCGTGCCTCAAGACAAAAGTCTTCAACCAATGTCTATTACCAGTGATGACTTACGGCACCGGAACGTTGTCTTTCAGTATCGGCCTCATCTCAAAGCTCAAAGTCGCTCAACGAACTATGGAGCGGGCTATGCTCGGTATTTCTCTGCGTGATCGAATCCGAAATGGGGAGATCCGTAGACGAACTAAAGTCACCGATATAGCCCGCTGGATTAGCAAGCTGAAGTGGCAATGGGCAGGCCATATTGCTCGCAGAGTAGATGGCCGATGGGGTCGAATGGCACTAGAGTGGAGACCACGGACTAGATGGAAAGACGACCTTATAAAGGTCGCCAGAAGACGCTGGATGCAGATCGCTTCCAACCGGTATATTATATATATGTGGAAATCTAAAGGGGAGGCCTATGTTCAGCAGTGGACGTCCTATGGCTGAGATGATGAGAAAGATCCTGGTGGTGGTCAGGTTGATTAGGCGTATTGACTACCTTTCGGCGTTCCTACGATGACTTACGCAATAACAGGTTCTACACTCGGAAGCCTACCTACTTAGTTCCCTAAAACTACATATATACAGAATTCAGGTAATTTTAATGCCAACTTAAACTAAGTTTTGATAATTGTAAGTATATAAATTGTAAGCATGATATTGAACTCGTAGTGATTGTTTGTTGCTAAATTTTGAATGTACCTACATCATCATTTCATCATACATTTTATCTCTACACTTGTTGTTTTATTTAATGTTTTGATAAAAAATATTTAATATTCATAAATTTGTATAAAATTAGAATCAAAATAATGTTTAAAAAATGTTATTTTAAATGTTAAATGTTATTTTGACTTCAGGTGAAATTATGCTCCCTATCAACTTCAAATGCTTTGAACACTAAGTTCCGGCAAGCTTAGACCTGGCAGACCTTTTGATCCATTATCAGGGGTGCGTCTCATTTCATATAAAGTTATTTGATATATTTTCATTTCAATAACGTTCACATGATATAATCAACGTGAGATATACCAACGGTTGATATAATTTCTCTACACATAATGTTCGTGTTACTCTAAAACTCATTTCATATAATTTTATTTGATATAACGTTTAATTAAGCGAAAATCATTACATTTAACGTTTAAAATAAATTTTCTTTGATGACTTTGGCTAATCCTTTGAACTTTGATTGTTTGCCTTCACGATTGCTATTGTTATTAGAAAAATGTAGTATCCAAGAGCGAGCGAAGCGAGCTCGGGACTTGGGACACCCCGACACGGACAGGTTAGGTTCGAAGGGGATGGCGGGGTCTGAAAGACCCCGCCATCCCCTTCGTGTTAGGTTACTTTAAACCTTGCACCCAGAAATAGGAGCCCCGCGAAGCGGGGCTCCGTCAAGCCAGCATGACAGGTAGTAATCAGTTATTGACCTAGGATGCAAGAGCGAGCGAAGCGAGCTCGGGACTTGGGGCACCCCGACACGGACAGGTTAGGTTCGTGTTAGGTTACTTTAAACCTTGCACCCAGAAATAGGAGCCCCGCGTAGCGGGGCTCCGTTGAGCCACCATGCCAGGTACTAATCAGTTATTTGACCTAGACACGGGGATGGCGGGGTCTGAAAGACCCCGCCATCCCCTTCGTGTTAGGTTACTTTAAACCCTATACGGAGAAATAGGAGCCCGCGAAGCGGGGCTCCGTCGAAGATTCATGCCAGGTGGTACTATTAGTAGTTACATCAGTGTTAGATGACTTGCCAGAAAGAAAAAAAAATTAGACCAAATAAGTTTTATGTCTTTTGAGCGGAATACAAAACGATTTTATATTCATTGATTGTTATGCTTATAGAAATTAGTCATTATAAAATTATGTCAATCGTTTATTATATTAACAGATCGTTATATCAAATAAAATTATATATTCAGTTGTTATCTCTTGTAAATTTTAGAGATTTTGTAGTTATATCATATATTACTTACCCCATTATCAGAGGCATCTTAGTTATTATTTAGCGTTGGTCCCATCCGGGTACTCGATGAGGTAGGTTTAGTGTTTCAGAAGGGCATATTTTAGGGGTCTGCCAAGTACTTCCGGCAAGGTGCGCAATGGCAGACCCACTTTTTTTTACATAACTAATCAATGGTTAACTGCTGCCAGCACTTTCATTCGGGTATCTTATGACGTAATTTTTACTAAAAAATTACGTCAAAAAATCTCGATTATTTCTATGACCCGGCAGGATCGACTCTGGCAGACCTGATTTTTTTTACGTGTTTAGGTGTCGGTTAACGATCTATACATAGCCTATTGGGGTAGCCGATAAGGTAGGTATTTTTGCAGCCGGCTCTCGCACTATAAGCGGATATTATGAAAAAGTCAGACCAACCTACTCAAAAAGCTCAACATACCTTATAAAAAATACGTTATAATAATTTCAACTCTAATTATAGAGACTGACATGACATAATAACCAACACTATGGAGTGAAAGTATACTACATTTATTATGTGTATTAGGTACTTAGTTACAACGTGGAATGCATGCATACAGATTATAGCAATGAGACTAAGTTTTATACACAGGAATATTCTTATGCAACTATAGTCAAGTCATTGGGTCAAGGTGCTCCGTCCTCCCCAGACTAGGGCGGAGGACCTCGGCTGTACGTCTTTTACTGAATGTTTGATCGACATCCTGAGCTAAAGTGTCAAAAATGGTGGTGTGCCAACAGTGCCCATTGCAGGTACAGAGCGCAGTAATGACCAGACCAGGATAACAATTGGCCAGACCACGGCGCAGTTAAAGAAGCTCGCACAGGGTGCATTAAAGGCTAATTAAGCTTACGGCACTGATAACCAGTTCTACACTTAAAACGATTTTTTTTTCTTTCCCCTGTCTTTGGGGAAAAGACCGGGGAGTGTGGGATTTTTACCTCACTAAAACCACCCCGGTGATGGTCACCATCAACACATGGGAGGAGGCCCCGTTTCCTCTTAAAAGACCTGACCGTGGATCTGTGCAACGCCTGTTAGGGCACATCTCTAGGGAGACTGTAAAGTGGCCTCTTATTAGCTTCGCTGTACAATATTGTGTACGGCGGCACGTGACCACTGTGCCGCCGTCGTCTATGAGGTCACACAGAGTCCCCACTCTGGACACTCGTGACCCAAAACTGCCAATTACGCAGGCGGGATTTCAGCATTTTAGGCAACGAGGCGGTTGCCACCCCGGGCGCCTCCTTCTCCGAGCGGGATCGGCCCTCTCACGATACCGCTCAGCAACTTCCTTCTGAAGCATGACAGCTAGTCTCACAGAATGACCTCACCGCCCTCCAATTGTCAGGGTCTGCTAGCATAGCCTCTACCACTACACTTAGCACGACCTGGGGTCTGGCATCACCCTCTTCGCCATGGAGCACGATGTACTACAGATGTGTTTCTGTCCAGGCGACAGAATTCTAAAGTCTGTGATCTACTGTATAAAAGTAGTAGTGTACCTTAGTTCAGTCTTGAGGGAACTCTATAGGGTGACTGGTAATTAGTGTACGATACTTAAACACGTGATTGTGCTCATGATAACCAACAACTTTACTACTAACTATGGGAACAAACCTGAAAACGCGAAAAAAAAATTAGCTGTTCAGTACATTTATGTTTGCTTAATGTACTGAACAGCTGATATTTTTTTCACGATTTCGGCTTTGCTCCCATAATAAAAATTGTTTGCTATCATGAGCGCAATCACGTGTTTAAGTATCGTACACTAATTACCAGTCACCCTATATAAACTTCGATACACAATACGAGTAAATTATAAAGTCCTTAGAGTATTGAGTAAACTCAAAGGAATATCTGTCTGTTGCCCTTGGTTCTTTTTTTTATAAAACACGTGCCCACGTGGACTGTTTTATGAGTGGCCCCATTGCCAAATAATATTAAGTTCAGTTTTCAGTTACATGTACGATTCGCACAACAGACTGTTACCTGCAAACTGTTGGTTTATATCGGCTTACAAATAACACACTAAATGCTTTTTCATACAGCGCCTGCCTATCTTGAATGCATTTATTCGAATCATCGCATGCCGGTTACAGAAACAGCCTGAAAAGTAACAATTTATTGAAATCCTCTCATTTCGGGGCTAGAAACATGCACATTTAAGTCTAAGTATGTACATAAAACTTTTTACGAAGGGCCCTATTATAGCTATTACAAAGATTCTCATCTCAACAACATGTCTGATGTGATGTAGATAAAGGTACATGTCTATTATGTATCTGGCCAATTAGGTAGAGGTGTTTGACCTACTTAATGGTGCATTTTCGTCGACCTTCGCCGGTGCAGGTACTGCGCGGAGTACCGGACCTTTACGGCGCACCGCTCTCCGACACGCGTGCTTACTGTGCCACTATTGTTGTATAATTACTTAATTACTTATATTTAGGTACCTTGTTATCTGAGTAGGTAATTGTAAACCATACAGTGTCAAGCTACCAGACGTCAGACGCAAAGATCAATGGCACGGGCATAAAGGTAGAGGCATGCCTTTAGAGTTGATATTCGTACAATCTCCTCTTCATTACCTACAGTCTCACACTAACGAAATGCCCTTAGTGTGGTCCGGTTATAAGAAACTTAACAAGACCCCAAAGCCAAACCCTTCTTCGGCTAGAAGAACACCGCGTGGTTTTTAGCAGGGACACTCAATCTACGATTGCTGTATTATCTATTAACGCGAGAATAAAGAAAGGGATATAATAATATCGAGTATGTGGCATAGATATGTGGCGCGCCGCCGTCGCCGTGAATTCGGTCGGCGCGCCGCCGCCGAAAGAAACGCGCGGCGCGCCGCCGAGACGAGTCGCAACTTGCTTTCTCGCTCGCACGCGCGCCCTGATGGCATTCGGCGTTTGTTCGCTCTAGCCTCGTAAGCCTCCTCTTCACAATCGGCCATGATGGCCGTGTTTGCCGAACAGAAGGAGACGGCGCTATACTAAGAATCGAGATAGAATTATTTGCATCTTGCTTTCTGGTATAGCGCCGTCTCCTTCTGTTTGGCAAACACGGCCATCATGGCCGATTGTGAAGAGGAGGCTTTAGCTACACTCACTACGTAGCTTATGCCACACACGTTAGAGCCTTTTTACACGTTCCGGTTGCCGGGTGGCCGGCGGCGCAGTGTATGGCATGTACTATAACTTTCACACGTACCGGCGTAATTTGCCATACCGGCACCGGCTACCCGGTAACCGGAACGTGTGAACAGGGACTTACAGTATACTTGCGGTAATCCAGACTTGCGCAAGTATACTGAAACGTGTGTGGGAAGATACTTAATTGCACTTAAGGGACGACACGAGGACGTCAAGTCAATCGAATTGCATCATTATTTCTTAGTGGCAAGGTTGATTTTCAGTTGTGGTTGGAATCGATCAAATCGCGTCACATCACGCCATGGTTAAAGTCCCTAACGTGGTCACTGACCTATGTTTGTGCAAGTCTCGATTTGTACAAGTATACTGGTACGTGTATAGTCGGCTCTACACAGTCAAGTGTATAAATTACCGGCCAAACCCGATTTCAGGATAAACTAGTCTGACCTAGGAAAACTAGTTCTTCCTTCACAAGAGAAATCGACGGAGCTCCGCTTAGCAGGGCTCCTACTTCTGGGCATCGTCAACCTTGTCTTAGTCATTCGTGACCCTAGACTAGGGTCAACGGGCTTGCCGTAAGATCCCTCTTTGAGGAGTGGCTGGATAGGTCCCACGGCGTCCTCACCTACCGCTTGACGCAGGTCCTCACCGGACAGTGGACACGGATGCTTCGGGAGGTACCTGTGTCGGATAAGGAGGGATGAAACATCTGGGTGTCACCACTGCGAGGGCCGCCCGGAGGACACGGTGGAGCATATAATGCAGGACTGCCCCGCTTGGGCAGAGCACCACCGTGTCCTGACGCAGGCGATAGGCGACGACCTCGACATTGGTCGCCGCCATTCTGCGGGTTGAGACAGAGTGGGAAGCAGTCACCCCGTTCTGCGAAGCAGTCATGCTCGCGAAGGAGGAAGGACGTCGCAGGACGACCTCCGGCTACCGTAGGCGCGGGCATGCGGGTGGCGAGTAATGGGAGACTCGCTGTCCTATCATGGACCATGCCCGGGTCGACGGCTCGTTGTGTTCCACGCGCGCCTCAAAGAGCGTCAGCACAATGACGGGGCCTCCCATTTGGAGGGCCAAAGCCAGCCGGGGTCGTGGGACACACTTATACCGCGACTCCGGTACACAAAGGGCTTCTGAAGGACACCGTGGATTTTAGTCAGTACAAGTCTGACAGTCCCTCCCGCCCTGCCCTGGGTAGAAGGACTCATTTGATGATTTTACCACGATAAAAAAAAACTAGGGTCAAGAGCAAACCCATTTCACATAAAAAAATAGATAGTGCTTTGATTAAAAACTCTGTCTCGCATCTTAAAATACTGAAACAATTATTGTTTTTAGTAAACGTAATCGCTAATTATAGAAGACTAAAATTGTAATTAACAAATACGTTTCTTTATAAAACTTTTTTGGTACCTAACAACAACATGATTTTCTTCATTTTTCTTCTTAAGAAATCTCTCCCTAATTAAAAAAACTAAGACACACGGCCGAACGCGACGCGCCGCCGCGACGCCGCCGCCGCCGCCGCCGTGAAAATATACAGGCCACGCCGCCGCCGTGGAATTGGCCATCGGCGCTCATATCATCTAGTATGTGTGGCATACCACCCCCAACGGACATTGGCCCTGGTAACACACAACATTCGCACACTGAAGACCGATGAGGAGATTATCGAGCTGGAGGAAGAATTGAGCAAAATGCAATGAAATCCGAAGAGAGGGTCAGGATACGATAGTTCTAGATTCCGGCAACATGCTCTTCTACCGGGAAGGAGACCTAAATCCCAGGGTGGTGTTGGATTTCCCGTCCGCGGGTCTCTCATCAACAACGTTATGAAAGTCGACAGTGTGTCGAGTAGGGTAGCATACCTTATACTCAGAATTATCAACTGTATTCGTTAAAGGTCATACAGGTCATAGGCACCGACCTCGATGATGAAGTAGAGGCATTGGATGAGGAGATATCCGAGGCCATACATACCTCCGAAACATACTTCACCGTTGTTATGGGGGACTTCAACGCGAAGGGCGCACGGAATGGCGATAAGTTGAGAGTGGGGCCATTTGGGTATGGGCAGCGAGGGGCCAGCGACTGGTCGACTTCATGGAAAGGAAGAACTTCATTTAATGAACTCCTACTTCTAGAAGCGGCCATCCAGGAGGTAGACGTGGATGAGCCCCGATGGTACTATCAGAAATGAGATCGACTTCATCATGACGACCAAGAAGCGAATATTCAGTGATGTCTCTGTGATCCGCAAGGTAAAAACCGGTAGCGATCACCGAATCGTCAGAGGCACATTGAATATTAATGTGAAGCTTGAAAGGTCTCGTCTCGTAAAGTCTACGCTCCGACATAGTCCTGCCCACATCCAGAACCCTGAAGACTTTCAACTGGAACTGCACAATCGCTTCCAGTGCCTAACCGAATGCGAAACTGTGGACGAGATTAACAGTGGGTTGGTGGAAACTGTCCAAGCTGTGGGGTTCAAATTCTTTAATACCCTGCACCGCAATAAGTCTCAAAAGCTCTCGAACGGAACCATCAAGTTGATGCAAGACCGGACCGAGATGAGGCTGCAATCTTCAGCTGAAATGTTGGAATATGGCAAACTCAATAGACGAATCTCTTAATCAATGCGGCGTGATCTGCGTGCCTATAGGGTGGCATGGATCAAAGAGGTAATCGAGCGGAACCAGGGCTCAAAAGTCTTATCTCTATTAGGCAAAGTCAAATGACGAAGCTGAAGATTAATGACGGCAGCATCATTTCGACGAAACCCGAGATCCTAAGAGAGCTTGAGAGGTTTTACGGAAAGTTATACACATCAACACCCAGTGTCGGTACAGCTCGAGACGCAAGAGCTAAATTGACTCGACACTGCACTGAGGATATCCCGGACATCAGCCTGTATGAGATTAGAATGGCTCTTAAACAGCTCTAGAATAACAAGGCGCCGGGTGAGGACCGAATCACAACTGAACTTCTGAGAGCGGGTGGCAAACCGGTACTTTTAGTTCTCCAGAAGTTATTTAATTCCGTCGTATTAGAAGGTACTACACCAGAAGCATGCCACGGGAGTGTGGTTGTTTTCAAAAAGGGTGACAACACCTTGTTGAAGAACTACAGGCCAATCTCATTTCTGAGCCATGTATACAAGCTGATCTCAAGAGTCATTACGAACCGTCTCGAAAGCAGGTTTGAAGACTTCCAGCCTCCCGACAAAGACGGGTTTCGAAAAGGTTTTAGTACCATAGACCACATACACCGTCAGATTATACAGAAGACAGAGGAGTATAATCGGCCATTATACACACATCAAAAGTGTCTAGGGATCAACATATATTTTTGCAATAACTTTTCTCCTGATTGATATTAATTAAAATGTTCTTTAAGGATTCATCAAATAAAGTGTTATCGTTTGTCACAGTAACGATAAACCAAGTCACCTTTGCATTCATAAAGAAATTTGCCATTTTCCTAATAAAGGGATTTTTGACATTTGAACCACTAACATTAAAGTTCGAAAAAAAGACTGAAATAACAGTTTTCTTTAAAATTTTATTGGGTAACTTAAACAATTAATAATCCGTGTTTCTACCGCGAACACTAACAACACAAGAACATCGGTTTGGCATACTCAAAATGAGTTCATCCAAATCACGCTGTGGAATGGCCGCCCATGTTCGTTGCAACAACAAAAAAAGGTCTTCTTGCGACTGGATACCCTCCATATTCGGCAGAGCTCTTCTCTGTAGCATATCCCATGCATGCTCAATCGGGTTCAAGTCTGGCGACTGAGCAGGCCAGGGCAGGACATTGATGTTAGCTGCGGCGAGAGTCTGTCTTACAAGTCTTGCGGTGTGCGGTCGTGCATTATCATGCATTAACTGAAATAAGGGACCGATTTGCACTTGTAGAGGAACGATGACGTCTGATACAATCGTCTCAGCATAAATTTGAGCGTTGAGGTTGCCTCTGATCCAAATCAACTCAGTTCTTCCGCCGATCCAAATACCCGCCCATACCATGATGGTTCCACCACTATAAGGATGGACTTCCTGGCAGGATTTTAATCGCTGTTGGCGTCCAGGGGTTCTCCAGTGTCGTATACGTCTTGTATCCGGTCTCATACCAAAACGAGACTCATCAGAAAAGCACACGAAACGCCATTGTTCTTCTGCCCAATTTCTGTGTTCAAGAGCCCATTGATATCGAATCCTACGATTGTAAATTGCTATAGGTGGTACCCGTAGCGGTCTTCGGGAATGAAGGTTCACTTCATGCAAGCGGTTTCTGACTGTTTGGTCGCTAATTAAGTTCCCTGAAGAGTGATGAAGCCTCACGGCTAACATCATGGCGGTTATTGTTGGAGCTCTTCGAGTTAAGATTTGAATGTATCGGTCTTGTCTCCGTGTGGTGCAGCGATACCGTCCTCCATGGCGCTCAGCCACGGTACCAGTGTTTCGGTAACGTGTCCAAAGTCGACTGATAACACTCTGACTTGTATTCAGAGCTAAAGCCACAGTACGTTGCCGGGAACCAGCTTCTATCATTCCCACGGCTCTGAGCATTTCTTCCCTGCTTAAATGACGTCGCCGCTCCATAATAACGTTGGTTTTAATCAGTAGTAGGGAAACAGTAGCACTAATAATGTCTTCAATGCGTTGTATGTTTTTATAGGGAAAATATTGACAGCTGATTTTCATCTTTTACTCGAATTTGATTTACAGTTCCTGATTCAAATTATGAAATGCACCAAAAAGGATCCATATAAATTTATAAAATCATAAATTTATTACATCTCAATCTCAAGAAATCCGCATAAAAATGCTTGATCCCTAGACACTTTTTAACCGACTTCAAAAAAAAAAGTAGGTTCTCAGTTCGACCTGTATGTATGTATGTATGTATGTATGTATGTATGTATGTATGTATGTATGTATGTATGTATGTATGTATGTATGTATGTATGTATGTATGTATGTATGTTTGTCCGCGATTATCTCGCGTTTGGCGGAACGGATTTTGATGCAGTTTTCAGGAAAGTGTTCTCTACATTCTGGAGAAGGTTTTAGTATATAACACTAATAGATATCCCGTGACGTTGCCCGCGTGGATCCGTTTTGCTTACTTGGATCGTAGATTTTCAGGGACGATTGCATGTTTGTCCGCAATTATCTCGCGTTTGGCTGAACGGATTTTGATGCAGTTTTCAGGAAAGTGTTCATTACATTCTGGAGAAGGTTTTAGTATATAACACTAATAGATATCCCGTGACGTTGCCCGCGTGGATCCGTTTTGCTTACTTGGATCGTAGATTTTCAGGGACGATTGCATGTTTGTCCGCAATTATCTCACGTTTGGCTGAACCGATTTTGATGCAGTTTACAGAAAAGTGTTTGTTACATTCTGGGGAAGGTTTTAGTATATAACAATAATGGATATCTCGTGAAGTTGCTTACATAGATCCGTTTTGCTTAATAGGATTGTAGATTTTCAAAGCCGATTTTATGAAGATTTTTGTTGTTGATTATCTCAACTAAAAAGGGAAAAATAAAAAACTTTTTGAAAAAAAGAGAACCGACTTCAAAACCAAACACAAAAAACTGTAAAATAACTTTTCTTTCGGAAGTCGGTGGCCATATGTCAATGAAATAAAAAAAACAAAGCCACCGACTTCCGAAAGAAAAGTTATTTTACAGTTTTTTGTGTTTGGTTTTGAAGTCGGTTCTCTTTTTTTCAAAAAGTTTTTTTGATGTGTGTATTTAGCGTTTGTAAACTATGGAAAAGCCTTCGATTTAATCGAAACTTGGGCAGTATTGCAGTTCCTCCAACGATGTCATATCGACTATTAGGTGTATCGAAGTGTTGAGGTGCTTGTATAGAAACGCCACAATGTTTTTCCGACTTCTGGAAGAGAGCAATTGCAGAAAGGCGTGAGACAGGGAGACGTTATTTCTCCGAAACTGTTCAAGACCGCGTTGAACGGACTCGGCATCAACAGCAATGGCGAATACATCAGTCACCTTCGTTTTACCGATGATTATAGTCATCATGGCAGAATCGTTGGACCACCTCAATGCTATGCTCAGCGACCTCAGTATCGTTTTCCAACGGGTCGGCCTTAAAATGAACGGAAATAATGTCGAACGTCCATGTGGCACCCGTACCGGTTGTTGTTAGGAATGCTAAACTCTCGAAGTTGCAGACCATTATACTTACCTTGGACAGATTCTTCAGTTAGGTAGGTCCAACTTCGTTCTCGAAGTTGGACCTACCTAACTGACCTCTTTCTAGAGGTCGAAGAAGAATCCAACTCGGATGGGCAGCGTTTGGGAAGCTACGTGATATCTTCTCATCGAGAATGCCACAGTGTCTCAAGACAAGGATGTTTAACCAGTGTGTGTTGCCAGTGATTACGTAGGGGTCTGAAACGTGGTCTTGCACTGCTGGCCTTTATAGAGGCTCGGAGTTTCTTTGCGGGATAAAAATCCGGAACATGGATATTCGGCGAAGAACCAGAGTCACCCACGTAGCTCATACAATTTACAAGTTGATGTGGCAATGGGCAGGCCACATCGCTCATTGAACTGACGACCGATGGAGAACAAAAGTTCTCGAGTGGCGACTACGGACCGGAAGACGCAGCGTAGGCAGGCCTCCCACTAGGTAGGCCGACGACATCGTGAGGGTCGCGGGCAACCGATGGATGCAAGTAGCGAATTGTCGTTTGGCGTGGCGGTCTAAGGGGGAGGCCTATGTTCAACAGTGGACGTCTTTCGGCTGATGATGATGATGATGAGTGTTCTTTTATCAGAAACCCATAGTTTTATTGAAAGTTATATTTCTAATAATGGATATTACTTAACAGGCAATTGAAGAATAAAATAGTACTCAAATAATAATTAAAATTATAATATATATGTATATTATATAGGTGAAAATCCCAGTTACAATCTATTACCGTTTATGTTTGGATGTCATTGTTTAACGAATAACATTGTAATATAGGTACTATTATTGTGCACGCTGTCTTTTTGTTTTTACGCGAATAATATCGTTATGTTATGTTGCGAAATAATGTTTTTCCAACGTATCCAGTAAAATATATTTTCTTTTATAACTTGGTTCTAATAAAATAAAAATTTAAAACTTTTATTTAGAATGATTCTATAAAAAAATAACTTTCACTTGATGATATTTAAATCATTCTCTTAAGTTGGATAATTTTTACAATAAACACAATAAAACACTGTTTTATTTTTCCTGTAAAATTTGAATTTATCGATTACGATATTATTCGGTGGGGGGTGCAAAATTACCTTGATTACGAGAAAGAAACAGAATATCGCAATGCCAATTTGGCATTAGAAAATAGTAAACATTACCAGGAAAGTCTGTACCAGTGCTGTACGCCATACTACCTCAAATGGCTTAGCAGAATCCTGTGATACGTCGAAAATACTGCAGCATTAATAAAATTTTGAAATAAATATATGGTAAAGTTGAGGATTAATGTTAGGTCTTATGTTTGGCGACCTCACCTTTAATAAAAAAAACTAAATTGAAATCGCTTCATTCGTTCGGGCTCTATGGTGCCACAGACAGACAGACAGACACGTCAAACTTATAACACCCCTCTTTTTCCGTCGGGGATTAAAAACAACATGTTGGCCACAATGTCGATAACGACGGCATAATTTTATTATAGAGTAATACTGAGTTATACGTACATTATTAACAAACTGAATGAAAGACGCGTTGCGCGTGCCGCTTGCTGTGCCAGCCAGGGCCGTGATTGGTCGGCATTCGCCTAAGTTCGTGTGTCGGCCCGACTCTTTGTCACACACACAGGCGATGCGCGCCCTTTGACTATTGCCGACGGCACGTGTAAGATAGGGGTAATTTTTATTTCGGTAACCGGTATTAAAACTGGTTAAGTATTCACTAATAAAGGTAACCTTTAAAGTTACCTGTAAAAGAAAAAAAGGTTGTTACCGAAAAAATACCCGTATTGATGATACCGGTTTCGGTCCCTGGTTTTTAGTCAGAACTGAAAATCCACGATGCACGGCGTGAGCGCTGTGGTCGCGCAGCTGCATGTCACAATAACAAAGCTGTGCTGTTTATAGCAGGTTTCTCAAACTTTCGTTTCCACGAACCCCTCTGTTACAATTTCCAGGTGACAGCGAACCCCTAACTCACTAACTAATTAAATCCTCCCCCCTCAAAGAAAATAATAAAAATATACACTTGAAGAAAATGTTAAAAGGTTTTTATTTGAATGAAAGGTAACAAAGAGCCAAAAGATATAATTATATCTTTTCAAAATTAATGTGATGGGTGTGCTTGTTTCATATAGCCACCATTATGTACCTAAATCTTGTCGTGAACCCCCTGCCGTCTAATGGCGAACCCACTTTGAGAAACCCTGGTTTATAGAGAATACCACTGTTAGCTGAGCTGCATGTGTGTCACGGGTTCGAGGCGCTCAGAGTAGACAATTAGGCCCGTGTTTATACTTTGATTAGGGCTCTTTACTAAAATATTCAAAACGTATAATAATATTACCTATTGTTTTTTTTCAAATACCTCTGTTCAGACTTCAGAGACACTTTCATTTTAATGACATCAGCAAACATCAGTGAGATACTTACCTAATGTCGTCCTTACCGATTTCGGTACGGCGGCGACTCTATGAAAACTACTTTCTTGCTTGTTCATCAGTTAGAACATGGCCTGCAAGCTACAACTAAACACTAAAAACTTTATTTCCAAAAATTTTATTAGTCCATTAAAAATATCGTGAAATAATATAATTATCTAAGTACCTAATCAAATTAGTAACGATTATCTCAGAAAAAATATTATTCAGTGGTCCAATACAATCGACCACCAAATCGTGGCTTCGTTCGAGCCTTACAGTCCGGCAAGCCAGGAGTGGCATCATCCACCTTCGGGTGGCACGGACAGGGCGGGCTCGGGGGCGCAGGCGACGAGCTGGAGTGCACCCTGCCGCGGCAGAAGTATCCAAAGTCAGGTCGCGACACACAAACTTTATCTTTCATGCAGTCGTCGAAAACTTTCTGTGTTCGGCGGCAGTGCCTCAAAGTATAATCCCCAGAGCTTTTGTCTACACAATTACAATATTGGTTGAATTCATGTAGGCATTCGCTTTTAATTCTGCGGAGAACGCTCATAGCACACGCTGTCACCTGTTTGCCGAGATGCAAGCATGCTCGTGGATCATTCTGCTCCTGACGACACAGCACGAACTCGTTGTTGACGTCCTCGCACAACTTTCCAATGAAAGGGGAAGCACTAATAAGAGCTGATGTAGACAAATTAACTTCATCTGTTTTCAGATCCTCAAACTCGGGAAGGGTCACATCATTGGTTAATACCATCTTGATCGGTGCTCGTTAAAACTTAAGGATATTTAAAAAATCTTGAGGTACCTAGCTGACAAATGTCTTTAGCAGTTTATTTTTTAAATAAATTAATGAGTTTTAGAATAAATTAAAATGATCAGAATCTGTCGATTAATGTTTTTGACAAGCAAAGTAAGTACCGTACCTACATTGATTTCTAGTTTGACGTTCAGTCAGTGTCAACGAAAAGGTCGAGGTGATGCTACACGTTATTTTAAAAACGTGGTCATAGTCCATATTATTATAGAGTATAGTTTATTAAGTATATTCATAGTCTGGGAACTAACGCTGCTATCTATGATTTCTATGGTTTTTTAGGGTTCCGTAGTCAACAAGGAACCCTTATAGTTTCGCCATGTCCGTCCGTCCGTCCGTCCTTCTGTCCGCAGCTTAGCTCAGAGACGCCCAGTACTAGAAAACTGTAATTTGTTGTAAGTATACGGATTTGATGCGCCGAAAAAGTGGTAAAATAAAATCTCGTAAAATATTTTTTTAGGGTACCTCCAGTACCTACACGTAAAGTGGGGATGTTTTTTTTTCTCGCGTACCCCATAATGTGGGGTATCATTAAATAGGTCTTTAAAAAATATTTAGATAGTTTCATAAACAATTTTTTGATAAAAGGTTCGTTTGTGAAATATTAAGCTTTAAAGTGCTAATTTTTGTAATGTTTGGGGGTGTGAAAAAAATAACAATAGTTGTATATATAACGAAATTTAAAAGAAAATTATCACGACTATGTAGGCTTTATAAGTTTACGATTAATAGTCGACCAACTTATAAAACGTACTTGGATAACATATTTTCCTAAACAAAATGTATCGGCGAACATGTTCTTCAACTGCAAATGTAAGTATGTCAACTTTATTTTTACAGCTATAATAGGTGGGTATGTTTTGGGGATAGGTAGGTTTTTATTGTCAACTATTTTTAACTAACTTCAAAAAAAAGGTGGAGGTTCTCAATTCGTCGTAATTTCCCCGATTTCTCAAAGACGTCTGGACCGATTTGGAAATTCTTCTTTTTAAAATTAAATTCAGCGAATCAGTTTAGTTAGTTCGCATAAGTATTTTGATGGGCAACTACGGAACCCTACACTGTGCGTGGCCCGACACGCACTTGGCCGGTTTTTATACAGTTTCCACTGTGGTTTCCACAGACACCACTTAAATTTTACAACACCGACCCTCTCAGAATGTTAATCTAGCGCCAAGAGTAGGTACTATTCAGCGATATCAGATTAAACAAATTGATCTGAGGCGGCGATAAACATTTTTTTTATTTGCAATCTAGTTTATTTAAAAAGAATAATAATAATATACCTATTCCGTGAAGAAAAAGGTGCATAATATTGCAAGCCGATACCACAGAATATATAATAGTACCTAAAGGTACTGCCGATACTGAAAACAAAACGGTCGTCTGCACCACAGAATACATAATACACTTGAGAGCAATGAATCCGGGTCACTTAAAGAATGTTAAAAATCTCGGAAACTAAAAATGATAGGTTAATGCAATAAATTGTATTTAATAGACAATGTAATACTCCTTAAATGAAAGTAAAAAAATATGAGTCACCATACATTTTATTAACACAAAATTACATAAAGAAAAAAACTGCTGATCTCTCCTTAAAACAAAAATAGGAAACATGAAATTTTTGAACTTTATTACGATTTTCTTGAATTTGAATACTTCGTATTGCCTCCTCGTGCTTCCATTACTGCGTTTACGCGGTTTGGCATGCTGTACACCAAGTTAGTAGATATCCGGGCTGCGCGCTGGCCACTCCATACGAGTAATGTTCATCTCTTGAAGGTAGTCATTCACAATCCTACCTGTATGAGGTCGGGCATTGTCATGCATAAATATAGCATCCTCACCTAAATTGACCATAAATGGACCAACGTGATCATTGAGGATTTCTTCCACATATCTTACGCTAGTTAAAGAGCCGTTTTCTATGATCACCAGCTCTGTGCGACTTTCAGAAGAAATTCCGGCCCACACAAGTACAGACCCACCACCGTAGGCTACTTTTTCTTCGATGCATGCTTGCTTGAATCTTTCCCCTGGTCTTCGATACACTCTGTGTCTTCCATCGTGCTTGTAGAGCATAAATTTTGATTCGTCGGAGAACATAACTTTTGACCAATCTTCAATACTCCAATTTACGTGGCTCTGGGCATATCTTAGTCTTGAAATACGATGCCCACGCTCCAGTTTAGGGCCGTTTGCAGGTCTAAGGGGTTTTAAGTTAGATTCAGCAAGCCGACGTCTTACTGTCCATGCACTTGGGTTACTTCCTCCGAGGCGTCGAAACTGATTGGTGAGTTCAGTTCCTGTGAGAAAGCGATTTCGAAGCATGGTGTTCACCAAGTGTCGGTCTTCTCGTGCTGTGGTACACCTGGTTCTGCCCGTTCCTGGTCTGCGTAGGTTAGAACCAGTTTCTTCGTAACGTCGGAGAACTCTTTGTACTGTTGACAGCGACACACCGACAGTCCTGGCTGTATCGCGCTGACTCCGGCCGGTTTCCAGCATTGTAAGTATTCTGGTGCATTCTTCAGGCGTAAGCGACATAATTTCAGCTTGAATAATGAATATAGAGCACTATCACATTGGTTTATGTACCCACATAAATGACAGATTACAAACAAAAGCAAAACCAAATGCTGTAATTTCGTAGTTCCATCTTCGAAAGTGGCCCTTTTTCAAATTTGATTTTTTTATGATATAACTTTACAATAACTAAGAAGTTTTAATACCTTCATTTAAGGAGTATTACATTGTCTATTAAATACAATTTATTGCATTAACCTAGCATTTTTAGTTTCCGAGATTTTTAGGATTCTTTAAGTGACCCGGATTCATTGCTCTCGAGTGTAGTACCTACTACGTCTGCACTGCACTCAATTTTTTTTTTTGAGAACAAAAGACGCAGGCAAGGCAAATTACTTGAAAACCCTGAAAAATATCTCCAATTACAGTATATTAATTTTAAAAACAGAAACTTCTCGCCTTAGGACTTTTCGCAAAGGATCAGAAAGGTGTGTGAACTTTCTGGCGTCGTCGCAGGACATGTTTAAGGTAGATACCATGTGGCCCCGGAACGAAGAAGGGATAGCGTGATTTTTAGAATCTAGCAGTCCATTGCCTCCCAGAAAGAGAGCGAACCTAACATTTTATTTTTTTGTATAATTATCTTATAGATTCGGATTTACCGATTTTAGAATTTTTGTTAGCTTGGTTACGCTTCGTGATTTAAAAAAATATCGAAGATGTTATCTCAAACTTTCAAAAATTCCTAGTGATACATTTTTTTCTTTAGCCGAAGGTAGGTACCTACTGCCCCAATACTGTGCAAAGACCCTCTCTCAATTCCTTCATAAATCTTCTTATTTTGAGATAAAGTTGAATAAAATATAGACTAATTTAATAAGTGCATGTCAACAATAAGTTGCAAACAAAAAAAAAGTTGCGTCTCTCCAATCTCGTCTTCAGTGACGTTCGTAAGATCCTTGATATTAATTACTTTGTTAATTCATTCCTCTTCAGTGGGTGGCCAATCAGTGGTGTGTCCTGCAGTGCGCACGAGCAGTGGCTGGCTGGACCTGTTCCCATTGCCATGCCAGAAGAATTCTGAGTGCCGAGTTATGAGCAACCAACACCTCTGCTGCAAAGGATTCTGCACGAAAGGTGTGAAACCATCAGGTGCACTCAAACAGCAACAACAACGGTTAGTAATACACAGTAAATATCACTAACCCCACCTTATTTCCTAGTAGCCCAGTCAACGAACAGTTATAGAGGGAAATTCTTAGAACAAAATTTTTGACTACGTTACTTTGTTTGGAATAGTTATGAGGTGAACATACCAAAAGTCCCCGCCCCTAAAGTTTCTGGCCCATTTTACTGCTCCCTCGGTGGGAGGAAGACAAGAGAATATCAAGCTTGATGGTGGCCACCGAATTCAAGAATTACTTATGCCTGTGGGCATCAAAAGAGACCCCTTTAACTGGAGGCCCATATCACCTAAATATGCAGGTATCATTCATTGACTTTGTTCATCGTAGATGGTGAAGGGAGGGTCTGAAAAGCAAAAGACTGCTGCTGCTTTCTGGATATCAAATCCAACTTTCCAAATGCGAAAAGGTGAACATGTTTTTTCCCAAATTACAGACATTCAAGAGCAGAATACCTCGAAAACTATACAAGATATCGAAATGTTCACTGAATAAAATTCAGCTTTTATTTTGTTCGTACATGTCATGCCGCTCGCTAGGACGCATATATAGTCCAGTCATTTTAGCTTAAATTAGGTAAGAATCTCGGAATTCGAGATACCCAGCTGTAAGTCTGTAAATACTTGTATTAGGACACCCTAAAAGTTGTCTCAAAACCTACATATGGTAGGGTGTACGCAACTATAAAATTTCAAGGTCAAATTATCATATACAGGCTTAGTGGTTAAGTCGACCTAGATCCTGTGAGGGGTTATAGTAGACGTCATTCTTGACTGATTTTGCTATGGGAACCCCTATCCCAATCCTTACCGTTTTTGAGTTATTAGAACTTTTGATTTTTTTCAAAAATATTCCACCTCTGCGTCATAAACTGGTTATTGTTACAATTTTACGACGTTTAGGACGCTAAAGTGATACTTTTTTGATAGCTTACGAACGACTCATTCTATTGAAACTAGTATATTTGATAAATTACTCATACCTTGGGAAATAAATGGCTGTAAAGTTCAAATATTGAATTTTTTTTGGAGCTACCCTTGTCTTTCGGGCCCAATTTCTCAAAATAAATGTACCGTATTAGATTGGCAGATTAGAGCAAAAATACTTTTGTCTCATTAGCTTTTTAAAATGGTACCACAATATCCACTTTTAGTAAGTAATGTCCAGAAAACAAAGGTTGATACTGACAAGGTGGTTTTTTAACCAAACTCGTCAATACTCTTTTAACCGATTTCATGAGAAAAAGGAGGTTCAAAATTCGAATGTACATTTCTATTAAGCAGAGCAGAGTGTTTTTGCTGCAATCTGCCAATCAAGTACCGTAAATTTATTTTGAGAAATTTGGCCCGAAAGACAAGTAGCTCCAAAAAAATTTTCAATACATATTTGAACTTTCCAGTCATTTATTTCCCAAGATATGAGTAATTTATCAAATATACTGGTTTCAATAGAATGAGTCTTTCGTAAGCTATCAAAAAAGTATCACTTTAGCGTCCTAAACGTCGTAAAATTCTTACAATAACCAGTTTATGACGCAGAGGTGGAATATTTAAAAAAAATTAAAAGTCTAATAACTTAAAAAAGGTAAGGATTGGGATAGGGGTTACCATAGTAAAATCAGTCAAAAATGACGTCTACTATAACCCCTCAAAGGATCTAGGTCGACTTAACCAGTAACCTTGTATATGATAATTAGACCTTGAAATTTTATAGTTGCGTACACCCTACCATATGTAGGTTTTGAGACAACTTTTAGGGTGTCCAAATACAAGTATTTACAGACTTACAGCTGGGTATCTCGAATTCCGAGGTGAACTTACTAATTTGACTGGACTAATATGGTTTCCGAGATATAAGCAAAAAAAACAAAAAATGTATAAAAACAATAAACCCGGGGATTGAAGGTCACAGCTCAAGGGCTAGGCTAGGGGCGGGGACTTTTGATATGTTCATCTCCTAACCTAATCCAAACAAAGTTACGTAGTCAAAAATTGTGTTCCAAGAATTTCCCTCTAAGTATAGATTGTTGGTGGCTTTCGTTGACTGGCTATAGGTAGTTTATTAAGTACATTTTCACAATAATCACGCTTTGCACGTCTTCTGCTATATTAGTAGGTACCTACCTATATTATGACCAGACATTTTAAGTTCGGCAGGGTCATATACATTCACGATACAACACAAAATAATCACAGAAATCAGTAGGTAGGTAGTTAGGTACCCATAGTCCTACTCTGAACGGTTACGGGCTCACTTCAGCCAAAGATAAATTAATACCTTCAGCCATAGAACACCTAATAGTACTCCAAGTCGGCGCACAATTGAAATATTTATTTCAATAAATAAATAAGCGCGTGAGGAAATACCTAGTTACATAATGGGTCTTCTAAAACCCCTTCTACACGGTCAGACCTGACCGCCTGACAGAGGTGAACTTGGTCGTGTCAACAGTACCCCACCGTCTGGAACGCTGTCGGCTGACGGTCGGGTCCCACCGCGGACGCAGCCTGTCGGGACGGCTGCGCTCCCGACTGACTCCGCCCATATTTGGTCGCACACCGGACCAAGGTCACCTCTGTCAGGCGGTAAGGTCTGACCGTGTAGAAGGGGTTTAACTTTCATAGGTCTTTGTTACTGCCAAGCGTGGTCATGACATGCCAATGCTTGACATTCGCCCTCATACAAAGTTTTAACTCTTATTAATTCAGCGTCGCTAATATGACTTGTTATTTATTAACCACACATAGGTAGGTATACCTACTTGTTAATTATCAACCACGCATATACTCATCAGGTAACCGTGACCCTGGAACATAAAGAGCTATTGAAGAAATTACCGTGGATTTTAGTCAGTACAAGACAAGTCTAACAGACGCTCCCGCCCGCCTTGGGTAGGAGGACTCATTTGATGATTACCTACACAAAGATTTAAAAAAAAAACGCATGACCTACTCGCGCTTGGCCACCGCAGTTATTTTGCATAACATCGTTTTTTTTTTCTAAGGTTAATAATTTCTATCTCCATACTCGAGTAGCTTTCTAGGACGTTAGGTTTAAAATATTTACTTCATGCACATAATTTGCATTTTTAAGCAGAATATAAACTTGAATTAGCGGTTGTAGTAAAATATGATGTCATAAACGTATACTTAGGTATCCGTATAAATAAATCGGTTGATTATGATAATGAGCATTATTAACATTTACGAAATAAAGCTTAATAAATTCGTGATACACAATACTTAGGCACTGCAACAATTAGGATTACTAATCCGTAGACCCGGAACAACTATATGTATCTGTTAGTCATACAAATTTTGTTCCATGCGGGAATCGAACCCGTGACAGTACGCTGCGCAGCAGTCCAATCCGCTCAGTCACTGCGCCAATCGTACCGTCAAAACAATCAGCTGTGCTTGTGGCTCGCTAAATATTATTTTACGTATGTATTTTAATTTATAGGCGGAGGTGATGTAGCTTGCGTCTCAAAAATTTCGTAAAACATTTAGAAATAATTCGAATCGCAAGGTCTAAGTAGGTAGTTAGTAACTCTTCCTTAGAAATATAAAAAATTTAACTCTTCGATACGATCTGCTTCACATTATTGATACACCAATATCGCTTTTACGCAATGTAGAACTAAAAATAACTTTATCGATCATGTTAGTAAACAGAGGCGGATTAAACGTTGGGAGCGCTGTAGGCAAGCATCTCATCGGCGCCCCTATATTAAAAATAACTCATACTATAGTTTGACCAAAACCGACGTATCTTAGGGTGCGTCCACATCTGGCGAATGCGCCGCGAATGCGCAGCTCGTACGCGGTTTGCGAGCGGCGCGCGAACTGCACGCGCGCAGTAACAGCAATGGTTTGGTACGCCAAAAGGCGCGCGCGCGGCGCGCGATCTGCATGCGTGCAGCTCGCAAACGGTGCGCGAGCTGCGCATTTGCGGCGCATTCGTCAGATGTGGACGCACCCTTAGCAAAACGCGGTGAAATGGGGGCCAAGGAAAAAAGAGCATGAATTTACATGAGATCAATGTTGTCGAACAGATCTTACGAATTCGGTTTACAATATTTTTAAAACTTTAAGGTACAGTCGACGACTGGCATGTAAACTCGAAAATTATGAAATTCCTTACATAATAATATCTGGCTTTAAGGCGGCGCTAGTCGCGAGCTCGAACTCACTGGCAGGCATGGTCAAAAACCATGATATTTCACCGGAAATCGAGCCATATTGTTCATGTGTGCGCGAGGGTCATCCCCCCGTGGAGAAAACAGGGGAAAACTTATTCAGTGAGATGCACGATCATTCAGAGTAAAAGGCGCGCGTAAAAAAATACGAAAAAGCCTTTGGAAGTTGGGGTTTTATGAAAAAACCACTGCACCAATTTATTTCAAATAAAATTTATTAAATTCTTCGATAAATTTGCTGTGTCGGTACGGACTTCGTTTTGGAAATTTGATGCTTCTTTAGCTTCTAATTTACACCTAAAGTTGTGTTAAAATTAGCAAAAAAACGAATCTTTAGAAGCTCGTAACTTTTCAATAGCTTCATATTTTACAATTCTGCTTCCGTACAGACAAAATTAATAATGAGACAAAACGATAACATGTTTAATTTTGGATGTACCTTGTCAAATAGTGGAGTAAAACCCCAACGAAGTTTCTATGGAAAAAATGTTGACTTGTTTGACCTTAAACGCCAGTCGTATGAATTAAATTATTGAACAGGATAAAAAATGAATTAAATCAGTTTATTTAATACTAGCTTCTGCCCGTGGTTTCACCCGCGTCATGTTAGACGTTTGGCCCTGTGGTCCCATTCCCATCCTCATAGGTTCCCTTGAAGAGCGCGTGGAACACTATGACGCACCGTGACTCAGGCCTTGTCCTTGGTCTAACGACGAGCTACCCATTACTACGGATAAGGATTAATATCATGTTGATGAAAATACTTTCGCAAATAATGCAATACTTTTAAATTAAAGGTAAAACGGGCGAAGACCGGGTCGGATTGCGCCCGATGACCTTTGATTTCCATAAAAATGGTTATAGTGACTTAACCACCCTTAAATGCATAATTTTTTGTATTTTATTCAAAAGTTATTCAAATAATAAAACATGATTCCAACAATGACGAAAAAATTAAAAAAAAAATGTTTGCTTATATTTCTCTTAAAAATGAGTAAATAAGCAAAAAATTTGAAAAATTACCCCCTCCAATATTTTCTATTTATTTTTATATTTAAAAAATATTTTTCGGTTTATGATAGTGTATTTTATAAGAATTCTGTTTCATATTTTGGAATTACAAAATTGCGATTAAAACTATTTTTTATTAATTAATAATTTTCCAAAAAAAAGTTGGGTTCCCAAAACCAAAGAGGTCTTAGCCAAAACATCACTGTCCATATTGTAAACTTAAAAAAAAATAATAAAAAAAAATGGAAATAATAAATGAATGCAAAATGAAAGTAAATACCCTAAATAATTAATAAATTTAAAATATAATAACATATTTCATTTATTTTATTTTTAATGAAATAATATTGGGTACCTATGTTGCCAAAACGATACACTATGCATTTAAGGGTTAAAAGATAGATAAATGCTCTAGCAGACTTTATTTAAGTTGGTGATAGCGTGATGTTATACAGGCTGTATCAAAAACCCTGTTGTTCCTTTTAGGGACGTATACATATACCTATAAGGATAACATTTATGAAAATAGAATTTAAAAAAAAACAATATTTACTAGTCCGTTTGTCATAATCAAATAACTAGTAAAATCGACATATTCAAAAAAATGTTTACAATCTCTGACTTTAAAAGTAAATTTTTAATAATAAATAGCCAACGAGCTCCGCGGCTTTCTTTGACTTTGACAAAAAATGCCGACAAACGCTACCGCGGGCGGCGCACGTGCCTAACTAACCCTTTATCCCCCGCCCTCCGCCCCGCAAATCACTTCCTAGTTCCTTCCTTCTTCCTTAGTCGCCTGCGCAACTTCCTATCGAACGGATGTGATTGTTGACCCGCGTAGTGAGTGACTTGTGTTTTGTTTACGTAAACATGTCTTTTTCTAACGCAGAATATTTTAATATGTTGATGTGTCTTGGGAAATGTGATTGCAATTATGCAGCAGCACGCAGACTCTACCAAGAACGTTTTGCGAATTTACCATTACCGTCGGCGATGGCATTCCAACGTTTGCACATGCGCCAGTTCAATACCGGCAGTGTCCACGGACGAGACCAACATCGAGCTGACGCAGGCAGACCGAGGACTCGAGACGATATTGAAGAGCAAGTCTTGGATTTGTTTGAGCACGATCCAACGCGAAGTACGCGATCAGTGGCACGTGAACTCGCAGTAAACCATATGCGCGTGTGGAGAGTCCTCAAAGAAGATGGCCAGCACCCATTCCACTATCGACGCGTCCAATCATTACTTCCCTCAGATTATGAGCCAAGACTACAATACAGTAGATGGGTACTAGACAAGTTTGCAGAAGATAATGATTTCCTGAACTCTGTACTGTTCACCGACGAGTGCTCATTTGTTCGAACAGGTGTGTTCAATTCACACAATGAACACGTATGGTCGATCACAAACCCGCATGCTATTAAACCCAGTCATTTTCAACATCGGTGGCGGATTAATGTTTGGGCTGGAATTATTGGTGATAAAATTATTGGACCTTGTTTTTTAGACCAATCAATGAGCGGTGCCAACTATCTTCGTTTCCTTCAAGAACAGCTGAGTGATGAACTGGACGAATTAGGCCTCCATATCGTGCGACGTATGTGGTTCCAACATGACGGCGCGCCGCCACATTTCTCCCGCGATGTGAGAAGCTATTTGGATACCGAGTTCGGAGACAGATGGATTGGTCGCGCCGGACCCATCAATTGGCCTGCAAGATCACCTGATCTGACGCCATTAGACTTTTTCCTTTGGGGTACTGTAAAACAACAGGTATTCAAAACGGTGTGCGATACGGAGGTCGAAATGCGTGCACGCATAGTAGCAGCATTTGACCACATCAAGTCCGATACCTCCGTTCTGCGAAGCGTGCGCGAAAACAATATTAGACGTTGTCACAAATGTGTAGAGGCAGAAGGTGGTCACATCGAACAGCATCTCCGTGGCCGTCAAGTTGATGTCATAATAAATTAATAGGTTCATTCGACACACACACTCGACGACATTTTAAGTGTAGTGAAAGTGTTAAATGTAATTTTAAAAATTAATCAATTGTGCATAAAAATAACGCCTACTAATCCAACATTTTCAAAAACTGGTTCGTAAAAGTGATTATAGCAACTTGTGTAGAAAAATTGTTGGATACCTATTTGCGCCAGCGGCGCGCGGCGGCGGCTCAGCGGCATCGATCAAAGAGAGTGGCGGTAGCGTTATATCTCTTTGTGGTTTCGCGACATCGCTTCATGCAGTATTGCAGCAGAGGTAACAAACTAGTTAAATATTACAAACATTAATAATTAAATATTTATTTTAATTAATTTTATTAATAGTTTTTCATAAATTACTCACTATATTACGTTTGTATACCAATTCTTAAAACGTAGGTAGAAGGAACAACAGAGTTTTTGATACAGCCTGTATAGCCTTCCTTAATGGACTACCCAACACAAAAAGAATTTTTCAATTCCAACCAGTATTTCCTGAGATTAGCGCGTTCAACCAAACAAGCAAACTCTTCTGCTTTATAATATAAGTATAGATTGTATATTTTTTCTTTATTTTATTTTACAATTCCACCCGCGCGCCCCTTTGTACCTTCGCGCCCCTAGGCACATGCCTAGTTTGCCTTATGGATAATCCGCCTCTGTTAGTAAATATCATCATCATTTCACCAACGACTGCTATTGCTGAATCACATCATTATAACTATTTTAAGCGGCGTATTTTTAAGGTCGAAATAATCATAGCTTAACTTAAGGTGAATTCACACCGAGACGCGACGCATTAAAAAATAGAGCGCCTCAAAATCTGACTTTATTTATTAACAACTCGAAAACATTTCCAATATCGTCGCGTCACGTCGCTTGATGTGAATTTCCCTCAATAAACCCGTCAGCTTTACAATGTCTATACACATAAGCTGAAGTTATTAGCTGACGCTATAGTTATAGTCTACATCTGTACACCATTATCCACTCAACATCATCTCATCTAAGTAGTATCCATGGTGGTTTCCATTGTAGAATGACCCAGATTACGGCTAGCGTAGCGGCGCTGAGTAGCACAAGCCCGAGCACAAGCACTAGCACCACAAGTAGCACGACCACCACCACTACTACGACCACTACGACCACCACTACATCTGCTCCGAGTACCACCAGCTCGACGACCACCACGACCACGACGACGCCGCGCCCGACCACCACGACCACCACCGAAGCGCCGCGCCCCTTCCTGCAGCTATTGCCCCTGCAGATACCGCAAGCTACTACGCAAGTTAGCGCTCCAGTCAAAACCAGTGAGTATTGCATACGTTGTTGTATCAAACCAGCTATGCTATTCTCTATAAGAAATCACATCGCTGAGCTCTACGATGTGCCCTCGGACGCGACAACTTTAAAATCGTCCAATCGCGATGAGCAAGCGCTCACATTCGCACTGCACGATTGGATGTGTCGCTTTCTAGCTTAAACCATAGTAGTAGGTCTTGGGCTCACCAAGAAGGGATTTTTGCAGTGACTCGAGCGTGTCAGATTATTATAAGGGAGAATCCTTGCACCCTTTAATGTACCTGTACATTAAAGGGTGCAAGGGGTGTGCTGGGGGGAGGTTTTTTCTTAATCTGACCCGCTAGAGTATTTTTGCGGATCGATTTTTTTTACTAATCTGACGGGTTCCCCCGTATGAAGGGTTGATACTTGGTACCGGGTACATTAAAGGGTGCAAGGATACTCCCTTATTATAATCTGACACGCTCGAGTCACTGCAAAAGTCCCTTCTTGGGCTCCTTTACTATAGCAAACAGTTCCAGCAGCATGGCGTGAGCGCTGTGGCCGCGCGGTCGCAAGAAGGCTTTGTTTATAGAGAATAGCATTATATACAAGTGTGTTACAGTGGGAACGAAATTTTGGCTGGAATATAAGTACATAATTTAAAAATATATACATATACAGATTGAATTTTTCAAATGGGCGTGAATGGCTATTTCCGAAACTACAATGAAAATATCAAAAATACGTTGAAAGGAGTCCCAAAGGAGTAAAACAGCGTCATTGGATTTTAGAAAAATGAATATTATAATTCTGGCCATGAATCGAACCAACTGATATTGAAAAAAAAAGTCACACTCTGTATTATTACACCATTCGATAGTGTTGCTAATTGGATCAAACTCCGGGAAGTAATCATATATGTAGGTACCTACATAATTATAATTAAAAAAAAACTGATCAATCTATACCTAAAGCAACGACTGTATTCCAAACATACGAGTAAGTTAAAAGTCTGTTTCTTGTTTGAAATAATGCTATTTTATGTTCAACGCAACAATTCCGTATCATTGAAAACAGTGGGCAGTGGGAGTGGGATTGTTGAGACTTCAAATCCAGTGAACCATTATTTTTCCAAAATCAGCGGGTTCGATTCCTGGCCAGGACAGGATTATTGATTTTTCTAAAATTAATGATGTATTTTTAGGGTTCCGTAGTCAATAATGTCCATGTCCGTCCGTCCGTCCGTCCGTCCGTCCGCAGTTTAGCTCAGAGACGCACAGTACTAGAGAGCTGTAATTTGGTGTCAATCAGTGGCGATCTTTTCATACAAGCCCAAAAGCCTGGCATGCGTTAGAAATGCTCGATAGAGAATCAATATCAAACCCGAACTATTTAAAAATTCGCGCGCTTAATTCTTATCAAAATAACACAAAGTATCTACCTATGCCACACTAATAAACATCGCGATTGGTCTAATGGTCGCGCGCAGAGTTTCGCATTAAGCAGCATCTACATAAATATAGCTATCACGCTTACACGTACCGGGCTTTTACCGGGCTTTCAAATACTATCTCTCGTCCCTTTCGCACTTCCAGCGATGTGCCGTGTAACGAGTTAGAGCCTTGTGCGTCTACAAATCGATCTGTATGATGATTTAAGCCCTGCATGCGTATGAAGTTGTACGCGTATTGTCACTTTGCAAACTCTATAGTGTTGCCGTTTTAGCGACCGTCGTGAGATCTTGGAGATTTTTAAAAAGTTTAGAGACTTAGATTTAGCAACAATAAAAACTAGCGACTTAAATAACTTAAATAACGAAATTAAATATTCAAGCAATATCATGAATATACAAAATTGCGACTTCTAGCTAGATTTTTCATATACCTGGGGACTTTTTTTGCCTAAATGACAACACTGCAACTCTGCGTAAGTAATTCCTGACACCCGAGTGCAACTCACTTCAGTTTCGTTTGCTTGAGTGGGAAAAAGTTTTGTTGTTAAAGTTTTTTGTGTGTTTTCTTAGATTTTCTCAGTGATACAATTGTTTTAGTGACTTACCTACAACCATGGAAGTAATAGTACCTTGTGAGGATTTAAAATGCGTTCAAGTTTTGATTGGCAAAGATAAGGTAAAATCTTTAAACTTTGCTCAGAAAAAACAGGTAATTTCTTCATTAAAACCGACGCCTAATCTGTGTATTTCTCAGACCAGTAAATCGCATAAACGAAAATTTAATAGATCAGTGTTTAAAAGTTGGATTTACAATTATCACTCACATTTTCCTACAGAGAAATTATTTATTCATTACTTGACATTTATGTAAATTAATTCGACAAACAAACATTAAAAAGTCAATTGATTTGCTTGTATTTTAGTCTTGATCTGAAAGATCGTAATGTTTTCGAATTAATTGATTTCATTCATGAGAATAACCTCGAAGATGCCTTTACCGAGCTGTTAAAGTTAGCGTATCTTGTAACTATTCCGGCTACAAGTTCTTCCGCGGAACGTGCTTTTTCGTCTCATAAACGTATCCATACCTATCTGAAAAATACACAAGATCAAGAGCGTCTTTCCAAAGTGTCAATGATAGCTATTGAAAAACAGTTATTGGTAGAATTAAAACGATCACCAACATTTTACTCTGATGTAATTAAATCATTTCTTAAGAAAGATAAACGATTCCAATTAGAATATAAATAATTTATTTAAATTCCTTATTACCTACATTCTATCTAGATATTTTGTAACTTTCGTTTTGTAACTTTCTGTTTTGTTTTTTTTTTGTCTGTAACCTGTTAGTTCTGATATGAACCAAGCGACTACTTACCATAACTTTGTTCCCTCAAGCAATGAAGCAAACCAAACGGCTTTTTTCAAAGCCACCGGAGGTATGCAATTGCTGATTTCGAAATCGGTTAAAATTTTATTGGGCTTGCATCGTTTTGAAACCCTAGGCCCGCCACTGGTGTCAATATACGGATTTGTTGTGCCGAAAAAGTGGTAAAATAAAATCTCGTAAAATATTTTTTTTTAGGGTACCTCCTGTACACGCAAAAAGGGGATGTTTTTTTTTTTCTCGTGTACCCCTTAGTGTGGGGTATCATTAAATAGGTCTTTAAAAAATATTGATAGTTTCCATGAACAATTTTTTGATAAAAAAATTCGTTTGTGAAATATTAAGCTTTAAAGTGCTAAATTTTGCTCGACTCGAGTGTCCCCCCCCTCTACCAGCTAAACGGTTATGTTTGGGGGTGTGAAAAAATTCACAATAGTAGTATATATAACGAAGTTTAAAAGAAAATTATCACGACTAAGTAGGCTTTACAACTTTACGAGTAATAGTCGACCAACTTATAAAATGTACTTGGATAACATATTTTCCTAAACAAAATGTATCGGAGAACATGCTCTTCAACTGCAAATGTAAGTTTGTCAACTTTATTTTTACAGCTGTAATAGGTATGTTTTTACGGTATGTTTTTTGGGGATAGGTAGGTTTTTATCGTCAACTATTTTTAACTTAGGTACTTCAAAAAAAGGGGGAGGTTCTAAATTCGTCGTAATCTTTTTTTATGTATTTTCCCCGATTTCTCAAAGACGCCTGGACCGATTTTGAAAATTCTTCTCTTTAAAATTAAATTCAGCGAATCAGTTTAGTTAATTCGCATAAGTATTTTGATGGGCAACTACGGAACCCTACACTGTGCGTGGCCCGACACGCACTTGGCCGGTTTTTAGTTTTCGTAAAAATCGGCCTTGGGACTACGTTTTTTGATAGGTATTCCTCACAGTTTCGGATATAGCCATCCACCACGCCCAGTTAAAAAACACCACCCTGTATAGGTGTTTATCCATCGGGTACGGCACAGGTACGGCCTAGAGAGCAGGTACCTGATCTAAAATGATCTGAGTAGGTACATGTAACATGCATGAGCCAGTTATTTTTGATAGTACATATTATTACGTACTCATGATGATACCAAGTATTTTAACAACTGTTTACTTGTATCGTATCTACTAACTTCTGTTAGGTTTTGTAGGTACCTACTTTACCTGATTAAATATTTACCGACACGCACGTCCGACTGTGGATTACAACTACTAATTAATAATTGGTAATCTAATTATTAAAATCGTAAGACAATAGATTTGCTTCAATAAAATTTCGTTGTGAAATCCAAGCAAACGATCAAGGCTGTATTGTTCTTGAAAATATAGGACGTGGCCAACCGGAACCCTTGTGTAATTAAACCTTAGTAGCTTTCAGGTAAAGTTTTTTGAAGTAGCCACTATTGTGTACCTTTATGTGACAGGGCTAAGTATTTTCTTAAAAGTACCTAGAGGTATCTTTTTCGAAGAGAAAGAAACTGTCGAACAACGATAATTACTCACTGCATGTAGATGTGCCTAATAGATAAAGGCCGCTATTATACGTTCGTTTTTTTCGTCAGACAACGGACCGTTGTTTTCGCCGGATTCGCGGTGGTGTATGATTTATAATGAAAGTATGTACATGCACCAGACATCTGTCCGGCGAAGGACAAGGACAAGGATATCCGTTTATTGACGGTCCGTTGTCCGATGAAAGAAACGGACGTATACAAGCGGTCTAAGGGCGCTTGTTTACATCCGTTTTTTTCACCGGACAGCGGACCGTTTTTTTCGCCGGATTCGCGGTGCAGCGGTGGTGTATGGTTTATAATGAAAGTGTGTAAATGCACCGGATATCTGCTTATCTGCCCGGCGGGCGTTTTGTTAAAAAACGGTCCGTAGTCCGCTCAAAAAAACGGACGTGTACAAGCGGCCTAACTCTGTCTGGTGCGTTCTTTTAAACATGTAACAAACATTATCATCAGTACATCATAATGGCATTAATGGCATGCATGACCTACCTCACGCCAGCTAAGCAATATCGGTACTAATTTCAAGTTTAGGTTTGATAAACCAAAAGCTAGGACATCTCTCCATCATAAGTAACAAAGGCATTTAATAATGAACTAGACTCATAATATTGTTCTTAGGCAATACCATAACTGCTGACGTAACTTACTCACACAACTCTGAATCGGTTTACGGGTATAACGTGGATTACTCGAGTGCAGGCAAGACGCAGAAACTGGTGTGCCCGAAACCTGGACAAGCGCCTGTGTTGCTGTTCCCGATCCCGTGCCAGAAGAACTCACAATGCCGAGCGACCAGCGGGCCCGACCAAGTGTGCTGTGAGGGACGCTGCGTGAAAGGTGTTCCGGCGCCACGGCCTACCTCGGCTCCCAAAACCCACCAACGTATGTTTTTTTTTGTACCTATAACTACTTTAAGTAATGATCATGCTGCGAATTACGTAAATCAGACCGGTTTAGAAGTTGACCTGAGAAAAATGAATGTGCTTATAGTACCTATAGCAAGTTGCACTGCGGTGTGGCACGCAGAAGGCGTTTACGCAGTGTTGCCGTTAGAACAATGTAGTTTGTGGCTACATGTAAGTAAAAAGTAGCCAGTTTTGCAAAAAAATCTCTTTCAAAATTCGGCTAGAAGTGGCTAAAGTGCTTTTGGCCAGGTACTGTTAGGTATCCATCCAATTACTATTGATAAGTATTACAATTTCGGCACGGTGATAAATGGGTTAAATAAAACAATTTTAATACTACTTAGTATTTAACATTATTAAAAGCTAATAAACGTTCAGCTAGTGAAAAATATTCTCAATTATTTGGTTTAAAATTAAAAATCAATTCCTAAGTCTACAGTGACATCTGGAGATTCATTAATCTCTTCGTCAATGGGTGATGATGTGGGTGGTATTTCAATTTGTTTGACCGATTTGACCGTTTTTGTGACTGTTTAAAACTTCAGCAGGCAAAACATATTGTGGCAAGCTTTTTTTAATATTTTAAGCTATTGCATAGCTTCTATCGCGGGCCTTGAGCGCGGGGACCGAATCCAGAAATTCCGTAACGAAAAAACCTCACGCTCATTTAATTTAATTAAATTATTAATTTATTAAATTAATTATTAAAATTAATTAATTATTCATTTATTAATATAATAATAATAATAATATTTTTTTTTTTTTTAAGAAATATTTAAAAATGAAACTTGAATGAATATCAAAGAAAAAGCAATACTGCATGAATAAAATAAATAAATAAAATTATAATTGCATTACTTGATACAAAATGCTATGCAATAGCTTTACCGCGGCAGTCCCCGAGTGCCACACGTCTTTTTTAATTGTTTTTTTGTAGTTTGGTTTAATTAATCGGTAGACTTCTAATAGTAATTTAGTAAAAGTTTAACAATCGAAAAATCAGCCAAAAGTGGCTAGATTTATTTTGGTGGCTAAAATGGTTTTCTGTTTGGCTAGAACCGTTGAAAATCCGCTAGATCTAGCCAAAAAGTGGCTAAAACGGCAACACTGCGTTTACGAGACTATGTTTATGCCGCAATTCCGCAAAATATAAGAAAGGTACTTATTAAAATAAGGCCTCCTACTTGGCAGCCTGTTAAAACAGCTTATGACTGACTATTAACGTTGTTCTCACTTCCGTGGTGACTATATCAATATACTGTTTTTAACCGTCTTATAAGAGGAAAATTTTCTCAATTTTTGTTTTAACTTTGCCCCACCCACCCTTGGAATTTCTCCTGTGTCGTGGGTGCGTTTACAAACATATACCTAAACTCAGATACACAAACGCCCAGACCCGGAACAACTACTCGTATATCATACAAATACCTATTAAGTATTAACTCCGTGCGGGAATCGAACCCGCGGGTAGTTTTTAATTTCATTGTCTTTTTTCCACCGACTTGTTTTTGAAGTTGGCAAATCATTTTTTTTACTTTTTTTCCACTCATGAAACTTACCAAAGCTAGAACGTCCCGTGTAAGTAAGACCTCACAACACGTTCCTTGACTGATTCCCAGCAGTACAACTACAGTTTATCTTTGATATATTTTCAACGTTGTATCTCTAGACAGCTCGGTCTTCCATCAAGATCGCAGTAGAAGTAGGCACTTCGCCCCTTTGGTGGATTTCAGGTGTGTTCTGAAGCGTGTTTCCATTCTATAAGTACAAGGCCAGAACGCAAGGACGCAAGAATTTAAAGTACCTACGAATATACTAATAGCAACTTGTGGCACCCGTGTGACATATAGATAGGTATGTCGGGCGTACAGGCGGTAGTTTCAAGTTGATAAACTATTATCAACTAAGTACTAACTTATGTACTTAAATTCGTAGGAATGTAGGTATACCTGATTAGATGTGTTTGGGTGTGTAAATCTCGACAAAATGATCTGCCCAGTTGTCTCTGCAGCTTGTTTACATAACAAAGGGTTTTATTTTATGCCCAATGACCGGACATTTCTTTTTCTAGCGCGTTTTGATCATGTCTTTTCCTTCGACCCATTTCAGCTGGGCATTTTTTGAGTGTACGTTACCCCAGCAAGAAAGTATCTCCTAGAGTTGTAAGAGTAGAACCAACGTAAAGTTGGTGCCTTATCTGCTGTAAATGTGCCACATAAAAAATGTATGCCCCCTGCCGTTTTGAAAAAAAAAACGAAAAAACGATTCTTGCTAGGGTAACGTTTTTCTAGCAAGAAAATTCTAAACGAGTGATCGGAGAGAGTAAAATTGTGCATGGCCAGAGAGCTTATACAGTGGTGGTCACATAATTAAAGACACTTGATAGGATATATTTTTTTCAAAGTTTACCTACCCTATATTTTTTAATTATAATGCAATAGGACCTTGCGATATTATTTAAATTATTCTAACGGCTATCGTGAAATGTTTGAAATTAAGTAAAGAGATCAAAGTGTCGTATTTTAAATTTTTATCAAATTTACTTTATTGCAAGCAGTTCAAACTAATAGAAAAATTTGGCCAACTAATTAAAGACACACAAATTATGCAACTATAAAAAAATAAATGTTTCGAATCTTGGGACGAACTTAATTATAATTACTTTTAGATGTGTAATGAAAACATAAAACCACCTTATTAATATTTTGTCGCACGTCCTTTAGCATCAACGACAGCCCGACACCGTTTAGGCATTGAAGCGATCAAATTATTGCAGATTTCAATCGAAATCTGCTCCCATGCCTTTTTAAATGTCGTGTTATGTTGATGCACAATACTTGTACGTTTTTTGCAACTATTTTCTTCACACGGGACCACAAGACTTCGATCAGGTTAGTGTAGGGACTGTACGGTGGCTAATCTAAAACTGTTACTGATTGCTTCTAAGAACTTCTTTGACCACTGCTCAAGTGTGCTTTGGATCGTTATCATGTCGAAAAGTTCGTATCACCTGCAAATGATCCTCGGCATAAGGTAACATGTTTTCTTCTGAAATATTCTTTTATTGAAATGTATCCATGTTACTTTCTATTTTTTTAATAGGTCTTACACTGTGACCAGAAAATTATACCTAAACTGCTTTATTACTCCTCCATGTTTGACTGTTTTCTTTGTGCATTTTGGTCAATTGCTTTTTTTGCAGGGCTACTCACTTTTACTCTTACATCAGAGTTATCCATTTTAATATTAGTTACGTCGAAAAAAAGCATATTTTTCCACTGTCGTTCTGTCCAGTGTGCATATTTTTTGGCAAATTGAAATCTTGTTCTGATATTTTCTTTCTTCAAAAGTGGGATGTTATGAGAAATTCTCCCAAAGAAGTTTAATTCTCATAATCGTCTTCTAATCGTTCTAGCAGACTCTTCTCTAGACCCCTGTGCACCAAATACTACTAAGCTAATCACTTCTGATCCTTTGAAAGGTTCTTTTTAGCCAGCGATGTTATTCTAGAGTCTTCTCGCTGGGTTGTTTTTCGGGGTCTAGGTATCCTAGGCACATTTCCCGTAGTATTAAACTTCTTAAAATGCCGGATGGCATTTTAACTATTTCTTTAGAGAATCGTAAGTAATCTGCAATTTTATTTAATGACCAACCCTTGTCATAAAACTTGAGAATTATCTTCCTTGCAGAAGGATCGCAACTTCTGCTTTTCCCACATACTAATTCAATTTAAATTTCACAATCGAACTTAAAGGAAGGTTTAAACTGAGCTATTTTTTGCTGTGACGAAAATTCGTGGCATAATATGGTAAAAAAAGGTGCTCCTTTAAAAGAAAAAAGTTAAAATACGCACTGTATTTAATTAGATGACCAGCGGAAAATGTACAAAAAAGTTTGTATCTTTGAAACACGAACTATGACTGAACTCTTGTTATTATAACCAGGCCTGGCTCACTCCGCAGTGTAGGTATAAAACTGCAAGCATTGGCGGGGACCACTTCGGAGTGGACATTTAGTCGGTTGCCGCGCGCCGCCCACTACGCACGCGCTTACTTAAATAATATTTAAGTTTGGTGTTTGGTTGAATTTACGCATGAGTTTAAAAAAAAAAATATAATAATTATGATGAAGAAAAAAAAATACTGCATAACGTTTGGTTGTTTAAATAATGACAGTGATAGGAGCCTCACGTTTCACACACTACCGCGTGATTTCGAAAGGTAAGAAAAAAAGTGAATATTTATCTATGTAGTACATATTTAATAATGATCAAAAAACTATCTACCTGCTTGTGGCGTGCTTATTAATGTCATTCAAGTACCGGCTAGTAATCATGATTAGGTAGGTTACAAATTTGGCCTACAAGACGACCAAGATAAATAAAATAGACGATTATCAAACCTGACATCACTCTCACTCACCTAAGCTGAATACGTAGGTAGGTCGAATTATGACCGGTAGAAAGTAGGAAGATGTTTACGTTATTGTTTAGACACGTTCAAACTCAGAAAATGGCTACACTACGCATTCAAGGTCAGCGATCGTAATTCTCTTCGCGACTTTTTTACCTACTTACCTACAAAGACACGCAACACGGGGCCTGTGACAATGAAATGAATGAAATGATAAGGACTAGTTATCTATTTTGCCGTAAACGATAACGATCGATCTTTAAAGTTATGACTACAGCTTGGCCAGAACGGATTGAAACGGAACTAATCTTTTTGTTTCTGACAACGTTTTAAAATCTTTGATATTTGATGTAAGCAAAGACCGCAGGTTTTATATTATTTTATTTTTAAATTTTGAAATCTCTTAAATACATATTTTATATTATAAACGTGTTTTAGTGATTGGATACATGAACTGGGCTGCCGTTGTAAGGCGACTAAAAAGTCACGGTGTATATATTATTCCTCACGTAAGGTGCCGTAGGTACCTACTGTTAACATTCTGTGCTACCAATCGATATGAATATGAAGTAATCGATGACGAAACAGAAAAAAGATATAGGCTGATGATAATAACAAAATTCCTTGAGGGACTTAAGGAGGTAATGAGGAGTGATATATATTTATGTTAATTAATAATGTAATTAAACAATGCATAAAATACGTATTCCTACCTAACTGTGCCCAAACTCGCGAGTCGCAACCCTATTGAGCTTGACCGACAGTAACCTTTTAATGTCGTTGGCGTCAGATAAACTAAAATGAACTCTCGCGCGTTACTATTCAGTTCATTTTTGCTTGCGAATGGGAAGTTTAGGCTATTATAAAAGTAGGTGGGTGATGCGGGTGCAAGTAAAAATGGACTCTATTCTTTCGTGTATAGATTTTACATTTGTTTGTTTTCTTTTTGGGAGTAATGCTTCTGTGCCTTTAGGTACTATTATATATTCTGTGTTATAACTTAATACTGTTTTAATTCTTAAAAATACGACTTTAGTGTACACAATAATGACAATTAAAATGGAATTGATACCTATCTTGGGTCCATAAATATCATTTATTTTGTTGTATGTGGTCAACATGAAGGGTGTCTTTAATTATGTGACCACCACTGTATGTGTGCCACAATGTGCCCTCAAAAATAAAATCTGTGCCCCTTCAGATTTTCGAGATATTGCGTTTCCTGCTGGAGTAACGTTTTGATGAATCGTATATCTCTAAAACCATTGCATGTGCCCCTGTAGAATAAACATACACGAGTAGCTCTTAATGTGTGCCCCTATGTGCCCCAAATTAGATTTAAGAAAATATTTATAGTTTTCAAGTTATCGCGGTTTTATGAAAACCCGAAAAAACATCGCAGCGCCTAAATGAGACAACGTATAAGAATGCTGAAAACTGTATTCGGTCCTTCTTGACGCTAATAATAACCATACAAAGTTTCAAAACGCTTCATGCATGCGTTTTTGAATAATCTTGTAAAAGTCAAAACGATGGTGTCATAACTTTGACGGCAAAATACAAGGAACTGGCTCAATCTCAGATGTGTAGGTGTAAACCAATATCATGTGCCTTTAGTCAAAAATATATGGTGAAAATATTGAGCTTGGAATGTTTCGCAATAAGTAAATATAAACAAAAAACCAAATAAGTAAACAACGGCTGGTTATCCGACCAAATTTGAATGACTACTAAAAAGCGACGGATTCATGAATACATATCGATGACCTTCTTTATTGGACGTATTATACCTAAGCTGTTGTCCGTACAGTTGCGTTCAAAAGTTTTGGGGGCTAATTAAAAAAATATAATAAATGCACCTTGTGACTATATTAACCTTGTAACTACATACGTCTTACAGCAGCGAATATTTTTTTTTTTTTTGAGGGCACATTGTGGCACACATGTGTGCCACAATGTGCCCTCGCAAATAAAATCTGTGCCCCTTCAGATTTTCGAGATATTGCGTTTCCTGCTGGAGTAACGTTTTGATGAATCGTTTATCTCTAAAACCATTACATGTGCCCCTGTAGAATAAACATACCCGAGTAGCTCTTAATGTGTGCCCCTATGTGCCCCAAATTAGATTTAAGAAAATATTTATAGTTTTCAAGTTATCGCGGTTTTATGAAAACCCGAAAAAACATCGCAGCGCCTAAATGAGACAACGTATAAGAATGCTGAAAACTGTATTCGGTCCTTCTTGACGCTAATAATAACCATACAAAGTTTCAAAACATGCATGCGTTTTTGAATAATCTTGTAAAAGTCAAAACGATGGTGTCATAACTTTGACGGCAAAATACAAGGAACTGGCTCAATCTCAGATGTGTAGGTGTAAACCAATATCATGTGCCTTTAGTCAAAAATATTATGGTGAAAATATTGAGCTTGGAATGTTTCGCAATAAGTAAATATAAACAAAAAACCAAATAAGTAAACAACGGCTGGTTATCCGACCAAATTTGAATGACTACTAAAAACAATGATATTATAAAGTCATAGATATGTTATCACGTACAAAAACAACGGAAAAAAGTGTTCCGAGCACACATAGACACTTTTTATTTACACACATTACATTTCACGACAAGTAAAAAGGATAGCTTGATAAAACCAATAAGAAAAAAAGTGACAGCTAGATCGCCACGCGTCATCAATCCCCCCGCACGTCAGCGTCTCCTCTCACTCGCACCCGTGCTCGCACTCTTTCTTTTACGACGCCATATTTATAAAAACGTAATGTTTTATTTGTGAAAATATTAAAGATAAATAGTATATTTACGAATGTTATGTGATTCCTTGACTTTTAGAAGTCTTGCATGTTTAATTTGTACAATATCTCATCACACACGACGGCATTTTCGGTAGTTTTGAGTCACTTTTACTTTTGATTCAGTCTGTGGTACGTGAAGTGCCGCTGGCAACGTCGCACTGAGATCAAGATGTGTGAATCAGCCTCATTTGAGCGCATACGTTATTGAGCGCGTATGACGTATCTACACCTTTTTTACTTATAATATCATTGACTAAAAAGCGACGGATTCATGAATACATATCGATGACCTTCTTTATTGGACGTATTATACCTAAGCTGTTGTCCGTACAGTTGCGTTCAAAAGTTTTGGGGGCTAATTAAAAAAATATAATAAATGCACCTTGTGACTATATTAACCTTGTAACTACATACGTCTTACAGCAGCGAATATTTTTATTTTTTTTGAGGGCACTTTGTGGCACACATGTGTGCCACAATGTGCCCTCGCAAATAAAATCTGTGCCCCTTCAGATTTTCGAGATATTGCGTTTCCTGCTGGAGTAACGTTTTGATGAATCGTTTATCTCTAAAACCATTGCATGTGCCCCTGTAGAACATACACGAGTAGCTCTTAATGTGAGCCCATAATAAGCTCTCTGGCCATGCACAATTTTTCTCCCTCCGATCACTCGTTTAGAATTTTCCTGCTAGAAAAACGTTACCCTAGCAAGAACCGTTTTTTCGTTTTTTTTTTTTTCAAAACGGCAGGGGCACACATTTTTTATGTGGGGGCACATTTACAGCAGATAAGGCACCAACTTTACGTTCTACTCTTATAACTCTAGGAGATACTTTATTGCTGGGGTAACGTACACATTTTTTGAGACCAAAAGGGTTGAAAGCCCAGACAAAGTGTATTTATTCAATGCACCCAATGTTCACCATCTCTAGTCACATTTTTACTAAGTGACTTTAGTTAACTTAGTTCACCACCTCCTCAGTGAAGGTACTTTTTCAAAAAACAATTACAGTAGTGATTAGCTAGTTAATAACTCAGCAATACGATCCGATATATTATTTGCAGCTTTGCTGGGCGTTATTCCTCGTGAATGTCCCTCGGCGCCGCTCGGCGAGCTATTGTTTGAAGTTCAAACGTGCAAGGCCGATTCGGACTGCTGGCCGCGGATCTGCTGTCCCGATGGCACACGCTCCTACTGCCGTACTGCTAGAGCTCGACTCGACCTGGTGCCCGTCGCAAACCAAATTGACGGACGTAAGTATACCTACATTTGTTAGCGATGGACCATTACATACTCAGTACGACAAAATGGGCACAAGGCTGTATACTCTTGTCAGAACTTGTAAAAGGAAAGAAGTCAGGATAGCACACTTCTGTATTCCTCCCCCTGCAAACCCATTAGTATCCAACATCATTTTAAGTCTCTTATCATATTTTATTTCTGTTTCAGCTGTGCGGATGTTGGAGCAGTATCTGCAGTGCACACCTCCTCCTCAATACGACCTGTTCCCTCAGAAGTGCAGTTCCAGTGTGGACTGCTTCCCCAACTTGTGTTGTGCAGAGGGTGGCAAGAAGCACTGCAGACCCCCACAGCGTAGCCTACTAGCATTGCTCGCTGGAGTTGGACAGGTATAAAACAGGGTAAACTTACAGCTTATAATTTTATGCAAGTATGTCTACATAATTTATCCAGATGCACTAACTTTTGCTGTATTTATTTTCAGAGAGTTGGATCTACATTGGGCAACCTGCGGCAAGTGCAAGAGAATGCAAATAAATCATAGATTAATAATTTTTTATTTATTGTGTGATTTTAGCAGTTAGATATTTTATACTTTTGTACAGTTTTATTAAAATAAATGTTTAAATACTAGTTTCCATTTTGTTTGAATTATTAGAACAAGTTCTGTTTTTCCTAATAACATGTGAAAAATAAATGAATGATCAAAATTATGTGTACCTAAAACATGTGATAATTTGGTGTATTCATATCGCAGGAATTAGCATTTATATTACATGAGTTTCTTAACTCTGAACCAATATATGTATCAGGAATCAAGTTTGTTGAAAATTAAAACAAGTTAATTTTTTAACTTACAAGTTTATTAGCTAAACATTTTAATCAAGCTGAAACAAAAGAAACAAATATGTTAATCAAGAGTTTTAGAGACTGGATAATATTAAAATGATACTAAAATTAACATTGAACACAGACAATAGTAGTTAATCATAACTGCAGTTAAGTTGCATTACATGAGCAGTATGAATAAAACAGAAACCAGGCCCTATAGACAAACAGCAGGTGAGAGCAGATGATAATTGTTATCGCTCAGCAGTCACTATTTCAATGTTATACACTAGTGCATAAAGTTTAAAATGTATTAAAGACTGCTGAGCGATAACGAACGAAAAACAAATGAAAATGATCTGTACACTCCAATAGATTTTCAACTCTACATGCTGGGGTATAAGGTTGAAAATGTATTAGTGACTGCTAAGCGATAATGATTGTCATCTGCTGCTTGTCTATAGGGCCAGTTTTTTTCGTTTTTATTAAACTTTGCCTTCATCTACTAGAAATTTCTCAAGTATATAGTAGACAAACAACCAGAACACGAAATTTACTGGTAGGTTTCATTTTCATATTACATTCATAAATTCACGATGGTTACTGTACTATTAATATGACATGCATCATACTGTTGGATATAATAGCACAATGACAAGATTTCTATTTTATTTATGTGTAATGCAGAGCTAACAGATTGGTCAGTGGGTCATCTATTTGACCTTCCAGGGAGAATAGAGAATAGAATAGAATCATTTATTCGCTAGAGATGGTTTTACAAAGCTGTTAAAATTGATGGGTGGTACAAAGACATCTCACCTGCAGTAGGCATGCGAAAATTACAGGTTTATTATGCATGCAGGTGGAATAAGTTTCAATTCAGGGAAAGTTTTGATCAGCAGGTTGCCTTTGCTTGGGCATAATAATTGGGTCTAATCCCTATACATTAACTTAGTACCTAGTTCTATGAAAATGACCAAATCATAGCAGTTTATTGAGTGTCTATATTTGTAATCTCAACAATCGTACGTGAGTCTAGTTGAAATGGGTACATACCTTCTTGAAACCAATGTCGTGAGCGTATTCTCTGAAGCACTGTCGGCAAATGTTCAGACCGTACTTGCGGATGAGACCGTGTCTGTTGGAGCAGGCGCGGCTGAAACATGCAAAGCTTCACTCAAACACGTGTTCTAACCAACAACATTTTCCATGTCAAAACACATTGTAAATTCATACCATGAGCGGGAGCCCTGGCCGTATCTGCGAGGATGAGAATACCAAATGTTAGCGTGACCCATTGTGCAAATTATTTAATTTTTGCGCTGCACCGCAGTTAGGAACACGTCCAAAATGGCGGATTCTTTTTTTTTTTTTTTTTTTTTTTTTTTTTTTTTTTTTTTTTTTATTGGCAAGTCGCTATTTGCGCAATGCCACTAACAAAAAACGAGGAAACTTGGTAGAAAATGAAAGGTTAATTTAGGACACGGAATTTGGATGGATATTGGATAGGATTATTAGGGTTAACATTAACAAAAGTAAATATTATATGCGTATATTATTGTCAGTGATAAATGATGATAGATACATATATACTTTTGAGTCATTAGAAGCCAGTAAAACAGAGATGGAGGTAGGAAAAGCAATGTTATAGGAAAGTAAACTAGATATAAAAGAATCATGACTAAGAAGAGGACAGGAAAAAAACATATGATTTAAATCGCCAACATCACCACATTCGCAAAGGTCACTGGCAACGATCTGCAATCGGGCAAGGTGGACTTTGGAGCAATTGTGACCCAACCTCATACGAATAAGACAGCTGGTAGCAACCTTACCAAAGTTAAATTTAAAAAACCATGGTTTCTTGGGAATACAAGTTTGAATATGAGAATAATATTTTCCTTTAGTAGTGCTGCTGTCCGCCCACATCTTGCTCCATGCATCCCAAAGAAAGTTCATTGGCAAATTCGCCAAATCGTGACTAAAGTTAATGTAAGGGAACAAATCACCACAGTCTACAGCCTCATTAGCCAGTTGATCGGCTCTCACATTTCCTGCGATACTACTATGGCCAGGTATCCAAGCGAGAGAAACTTGAAGACCTAATTTAAAGCATTTATACAAGAGACCTCTAATAAAAAGAACTATGGGAAGTATTGGTTTACATTTAAAAGGATTTCTTTCAATAGCCTGCAATGCACTTAGAGCGTCTGTAAATATTATTGCTTTTTCCAACTTCATGATGCAAATATACTCTAGGGCTTTGAACAGTCCAAAACATTCACCAGTAAATACTGATGATTCAGGAGGAAGCTTGATTTTTTGTACTATGTTATATTGCGAGTGAAAAACCCCAACTCCAACATTTCCCAAAGAAGAGTGCTTAGACGCGTCTGTATAAATATGATGCCAATTTTCCCATCGCAAGCCTTTGGTAAAGTTAAATGATTCTTTTACAAAATTATCATTTTTATTAATGCCTAGGTTTAGGATAACATCCGGAGTAAAAACTAATGATTCATATGAATGATTGAAAAGAGGAAATGATAATGACTGGTAAATTGGAGCTTGCAAAGCCATAAATTTTTTATAGCTAACAATAAGACAAGGAAGAGATTTATTACACCAATAACGGGAAGAATTGATTTCATTTAGAAGAGACTGCAATTTTTGACGTAACGGATGATTAGAAAATTGAAATGAACGGAATAGAAATTTGTCAGCAAGATACTGACGTCTAAGTGAAAGAGGAGGATCTACAGTTTCAACCTGTAAAGCATTTATTGGGCTTGATCTCATAGCTCCGGTCACTATTCGTAGTGCTTTTGATTGAATTCTGTCTAATTTTTTAAAAGCAGCTGAATTTCCAGGTTCCAATAAAAAAGTTCCATAGTCAAGCACACTTCTAACTATTGCGTTATATATTAATTTTAATGAATAGGGGTGGGCACCCCACCAGACCCCCGATAAACATCTTAAAATATTTAGCCTTTGCTCACATCTTGCCGTTATATAATCACAGTGTGGAATACCAGTAAGTTTACTATCTAAAACCACTCCTAAAAATTTTACCGAGGATTTCACAGGTATTAAATTATCATCATAATATACAGAAACAGGGGGAGGAAGGCGCATCCTGGTAAAAAGTACAACTGAACTTTTAGAAGTAGATAGCTCAAGGCCATTGTTATCCATCCATTTTTTTAAAAGGCTGAGACCCGATGTCATTGTATTACAAGCCGTCTGAATAGAGCTATGAGGGCAATATAAAAGAAGATCATCAGCGTATTGTAGCACTTTTACTTTATTGTTTAAAGAACTCTCAAGATCGTAAGTGTAAATGTCATATAACAGAGGGCTGAGAACTGATCCTTGAGGAAGACCTTTCCAAACGACTCTAGATTCACACCTAGAATCCTGAAGTGTAAGATTAATATACCTCTCAGATAACATATTTAGAATGAAGTTTGTTAGTAAAATGGGGACATTTAACTGCTCCAGTTTATATTTTAATTTTGATATTACAACATTATCATAAGCAGAGTTAATGTCAAGAAAGGCAGAAATTATGGATTGATTCGAAGAAAATGCTAATCTAATATCAGTGACAAAGATGCTTAAACTATCAATGGTACTTTTGCCACGCCTAAAACCAAATTGACTATCACTGAGTAGTTTCCTGTTTTCCAAAAACCACTCTAACCTATTTTTAACTAAATGTTCTGTGATTTTTAGCAAAACCGATGATAGAGCAATTGGTCTGTAAGAAGCGCTACTCGATGGACTTTTGTTAGGTTTGAGAATAGGTATAATATCTTGGGCTTTCCATGAAAGCGGAATATTTCCGGATATCATAATGTTATTAATTAGTTTTAAAAAATAGAGAAGAGATGTGTCACTCATATTTGATAGAAAAGAGTACGGAATACTATCTGCACCCGGAGCGGAGTCTTTACTGTGTCGTACAACACCTTTAAGTTCTTCTAAACTAAATGGAGTATTAAGGTCACTAAGAGAATCTAGTGTTGAAAGGGGAATAGAATTTGGAATAATATTTTCCAGGACAGATGAGGGAGCTAAGTTATCTAAAAAACTATTTACCAGCTCAGGTGGAAGGAATGCTGTAGATGAATCTGAGAACGCTGTTCTAAACCTTCTGATATTCTGCCATACCATAGATGGTTTAACGTTAGGAGAAATAGACAGACAGAATGATCTCCAGCTCTCAAATTTCTTTTTTTTAAATAATTTTTTTGTTTCTGAAATTGAGGCACTCAGACTATTAAAATTTTCTTCGGTAGAATTTTCAAGATAGGCAAGTTCACACTGTTTCCTTTTTTTTATTGCATCTGTACAATCTTTGTCCCACCATGGCGGAGATGGGATTTTGTTTTGTATCTTTTTTAGAGGAAAAAGTTTATCAGCCGTTTTTATCATGGCTTCAGATAAGGCGTCGGCACATAACTGTTCATCACCAAATTTAATTTCTGGAAGATCAGAAACAATAATATCTAAATGCTCTTTAAATTTTTGCCAATCCACATCACCCAGTTTGTACTTCAACCGTGGAGCGCTCTTAGAATAATGTTTTTGACTGTCAGGAAATGATAAAACTATAGGAAAATGATCACTACCGAATGAGGAAAGCATAACTTCCCAAGTCAAACGCGAAGCTAATTTGTCAGAGCAAATTGACAAATCAGGAGCACTAGCACCCTCATGTGGAGAAGTGCGTCGAGTTGGGGACCCAGTATTTAATAAACAAAGATTGAGACTATCCAGAATGTCAAGTAAGGTGCTACCATAGTTATTTGTTGACGAACTTCCCCAGACTTCGTGCTGGGAATTAAAATCACCTAAAACTATAAATGGTTTAGGAAGAATTGAAAAAATATTTACAATTTCGTTAAAAATTACAACAGATGGACGAGGAATATATACAGAAACAAAACAAATATTATCTACAACTGCTGCAATAACAGAAAAATCATTATTATGAGGTGGGATTGTGAAAAATGAAAATGAATGATGATGATTGATGAGTAAAGCAACACCGCCATACCCATCAGAGCGGTCTTCTCTGAGACATGCATAACCAGGGATCCTAAACAAAGACCCCGGTTTAAGCCATGTCTCTTGAAGAGCAAAAACAAAAGGTTTATATTTATTTACAATATGTATAATTTCTGATTTTTTATTTATTGCACTTCGACAATTCCATTGTAGGACTTTGTTGTCCATGATTATTATTAGTTGATGGAGATGATTCAGAAACTGCATTTAATACAGTGGCAGCGATGGACGGTGAAAGGTGATGTGTTTGGGTTAATGATTTTATCAAAGCAATGATTAGTTCATTTACAGATAATCCAGATAAATCATCCTTAGGGATGAGGGCACAGCCATCTTTTGATTGAGGTACATTCCTAGCAAGGTCCTGATGGAACTGCTGATCATAACCTTTAGAAAAGTGGGGTGGGGAGCGGGGTTTAATAAAAACTGTTTTTTTATATGATATTTTATTTTGTTTGGATGGTGAGTAATGAGGAGGAACAGAAGCATTAATATGGCTTGAAGTTGTGGGAGAGGAAAGTAAGGCATCAGCATATGATATTTTAGAAATTGTGGGATGAAGCTTTGAAGCTTCAGCATATGAAATACATGACTTGGCCATGGATTCTTTAATGTTTTTTTGACGATCATATTCTAAACATTTCTTGCTAGTAGCCTCATGAAAACCGTTGCAAAGACAACAAGATAGATTATCCTCAGATACTGTACACTCATCCCCAGAGTGGCCTTGACCGCACTTATAACAGCGTGGTTTAGACCTGCATTGATTTTTGACATGGCCATATCTGCAACAATTATAACATTGTATTGTTGGATAAATGTACAAGTCCACAGAAAGTGCTGTATAACACATATATACACGCTTCGGGAGAATTTGTCCATCAAAAGTTAAAATAACTGTTTCTGTATTTTTTAATAAAGGTTCATTATCAACAATAGTTTTTCTTTTGATTCTTCTTATCTTTAATATTTTGCCGCAACCAATTGGCACAGAGATGTTATCAATTATTTCATCGTCTGTCCACTCAATAGGTACGCCTCTGACGACACCCATGCGAGTCACAGAAAATGTGGGGATAAAAGCTTTGTAGCACTCTCTTTCCAACAATTTGCTGGTTATGAATAAGTTTGCATCTTTAAAATTTGAAAAACAAACAACCAGCCTGTTACGACCTATTTTCTTAAGGCTACCATTTACAATATTATTGAAAGAATTCCTTTTCAAAAATCGCCCGAAAGTAATAGGATTTAAAAAAGTGTTGTCGTTAGAGGCAGTTTGCTCCCTCTGAACGTGTATTAAAAACGGAGCAGCATCGGAAGAATTATATAAGAGCCGAGCAACTGAAGCCGGACGCTGAGACGACCCACTCAGATCGTCAGCACCAGTCCCTAACAAAGTACGCGGAGGATCAGACGCCTTATTTTTAGTGTCATTTATAGAATGTTCCACCTCACCACAATCACAGTCGTTGTGACGTTTCCCGCCACTTTTGCGCCTTTTTTTGTTGCAGTGTTTGCAAATTGATGGCCGAGCAGACACCCTTTTGCGTTTTGAGCTGTTATTGTTGGTTGTTAGAGATAAGGAGCAATCAGTATCAACTGCACTAGTTTCGTTATTAGAGATTGTCACATAGTGACCTATTTCCAATGGTGCCGTCCCTCCGGGGTCATCCGGAGGATCCATATTAAACTACAAGAACTAAAAAAACTTACCAAATTTGAAGAAAAAACTATCACTACACTAAATCTAAATAAAAAGTTGAAATATATACAAAAACTTAATCTAATCCAATATCTAAATAAAAATTAAAACAGAGCCAAGAAAAACCACGTCCGCCAACTTCAGGTTTCCCGCGCTTTTTTCGGCGGATTCTTCACAATAAAAGAACGAACTTTTTAATCTGTGGTTTCCTTTCTACTAAAGGTGAACGCAGACCTAGCCGCACCGCAGTCTCCGCAGTCCCCGCAGTCATCGTTTTCTTACCGCTTCTGAGGCTACTGCGATGCGAGTGAGTGTGCGAGGTTTCATAGAACTTCATACAGCTTGACATAAAAATGTAGAAAACCGTAAAGCTGCGAACATATTATCGGACGCGTCCGTCAGCCGCGGCTGAGGGACGCGGCTTATTCATTATCCAGCCAGTACATTTAATACTACACTGTGCAAACTGTCGGTCGTAAGACGCGGACGTGACCTTGAGAGTTCGGACGTCCGAACAAAATCTGGCCTTCTGTCGTCCGAACTACCGTGCACACTGCTAAGCCGCGTCCCTCAGCCGCGGCTGACGGACGCGTCCGATAATATGTTCGCAGCTTTACGGTTTTCTACATTTTTATGTCAAGCTGTACAAAGAATTCGTAATGCGGGGACTGCGGAGACTGTGGTGCGGCTAGGTCTGCGTTCACCTTAAGTTGGATACTATATAGGCATTTTGCAACGGCGAATTTCGCCGGGCGAAATACGAAAGTCAGCGCTAAGTTGCGGCGTCCGCGTCGTCCTATGTCTTCAGGGACACTACACTTTTCGTATTCGTATAGTAAGCTTCGTAGGCTGCAATCATTAATAACAACATACAAAGGTATTGATAAGTGCGCGCAGCGTTGGGTATCGGTGTGTATCGACCCTAACTTTACCTCATATTAGTTTTTCCGGCTTCATTTGTCTTACAAATAGCCTTCCGGGATAAATGGGGAATTCAAACTAAAAACATTTTATCCATTCTAACCTGTATAGCTTGGCCAGAACGGGTTGAAACGGAACTAAAATTTTTATTTCTGACAGCGTTTTAAAATCTTTGATGTTTGATGTAAACAAAGACCGCAGGTTTGTTAGATTTATTATTGTGCCATAAAACTAACGTAATAAGTGAAAAAAATTAAAATAAAATCATTCAAAGTGCTGGTAGCGCGAAGACAGTGGCGACTTCCGGTTTTCTACATTTTTATGTCAAGCTGTAGTATGGTCTTCATGTTGTACAGAGAGTGGCGTTTGTTTGTCTGTATTTTGTTTGTACTTTGACACTTACTAATGGGGAAGGCAAGTGTCAAAGTGAAAATGACAGTTTGGTCCCCAAAGAACTGTAAAATCAAAGGAATTTTCAGAAAAAAAAAACATTTATTGATGTAAAATGACTAGATGTTGTGTAATAAGCTGTAAAAATGATGGAATACACTTTTCAAAATAATATCTACTTTTCTTTTGGAGGTTATGTACCAGTATTGCATCGCTCGAAAATCGAAGAATTATCACCTGGAACGAGTTTTGTAATAGTTGTGGTGTTAAGAAATTAAATATATTGTGATATTTCTCGAATCTAAATAGAAAAAAAGGTTAAAATTACTGACTTAAAACATTATGATATTTTATCAAAATAGAAAGTCAAAAGCAGCATTATATTCTTGATAAAGGAGAGGACAGGTAAAACATACCTAAACTCAAAAATTGAAACCTCAACTACAAGTAATTGTGGATTTATTACGGTAAAATCAAATGTATAACCACTCAATTAAATCACTTTTTTTCTCTTGTAGATGCGCCGCGGCGTCTTAATTCTTCTTTTAGTATATAGTACTTGCATGGACGAATAATTTTCCATATTTGTTTTGTATTTATACTCAATTTTTATAACAAATAATCTTGTTTGTTTTTTTGTACAAGGTAGACGTGGGGACCAACTATCGCAGCGCCATCTACGATTAGCTTTGAGTTGCCATCCCCATTCCATGCTAAAATTCTGTGACGTCCTTGACATTGACGTGTTCAAAATTAAGTTGATAGTGATGCTACTTACGATTATTAAATATCGATTCATAAATATTGCATTATTAATAACATGATAAAAACTGGTGAACATCAGCAAATAAGTGTAGTTGATGACTGCTGGTGCTTAGAATGGATTATGTATGCATTCTGCCTGAATAAAGTAAAATTTGAAAGCGTTAAAAACGCGGAAGAAAGTTTGAAAATGAGAAAAAACTTTACAAGGTGTTTTAATTTTTGTGCGACAAAATCCTGCTCTAAATGGTAAAAGTAGCACGTGATTATTCTGCCTTATACTAAGTCATCCGAAGAAGAAGTACAGCTTGACATAAAAATGTAGAAAACCGGAAGTCGCCACTGTCTTCGCGCTACCAGCACCTTGAATGATTTTATTTTATTTTTTTTCACTTATTAAGTTAGTTTTATGGCACAATAATATATCTAACAAACCTGCGGTCTTTGTTTACATCAAATATCAAAGATTTTAAAACGCTGCCAGAAATAAAAATTTTAATTTCGTTTCAATCCGTTCTGGCCAAGCTGTAGGCAAATCGATTTTAGACCAATGGATTGAGTTGGTTATTTTTATTCGAGTCATAGTCTTATCGATTCAACATTAATTCGATCATACGAATTCTCGACACTTCGTCGCTAGTGGTTCTGTCTGCGGTTGTCGTAGTTGACGATTTATTTACGAATGGAGCATCAATTTGAAGCTTTCAAGTGATTTGTTGTAAGTAAATATTACAATATTATCTTATCTAAGGTATATGTTTAGACCAAAACGTCGCGGCTAGCTAATCTAACATTATTTTCTAATGCTTTTTCAAACGGTATTCGGTTTGTCGATAGACTGTTGACATTGCTCGTCCTTTTCTTTAATCAACCTATTCCAGTAGTTCAAAGTTATTTCGATCTATAAATGGACTTTTAAATACGTTTTTGTACCTTTGCACATGCATTTACTTTGAGTTTAATACTACATACAGCCACGTAGACATAGTTGTATTCACATGTTGGCGTTTTTTTGTCATACTTTATTACATCTTGTAGAATTAAAAATTATTATATGATTCATTGTCGGGTTATGCAAATGAAATCGTCTGCTACAACATAATTTCTTCTTCATAATAATTCGCAATGAATATAGGTATATTATTCTAAATAAATTGTTGTAAGCATGTGTCACAATAAAATTATTTATCCCTTAGTAACTTGGATTTTAGGTAAAAATACAATAAAATAAATAATTTTTGTTACTCGATCATCGATGTACTTAAAATTCAGAATTTGGTTGTAGTGGAGTGTGAATTTGTATAACACTGTAGGTACCTACACTTTCACTCCAGTAAAGTTATGAGCAAATCTTTCAGTATTATTAATATCAAGTCAGTCTTTAGGTCTTTTTAAATGTCTGTTTGCTGAGATATCCTTTCAAAAATTCCCTCAAAATTATGCTGAATTCTTAACACTGTACAATAATACCTAATTGTTAAACATTTTTTTCCATTCACAGCCTCACTTTGTTTTTACAGGTATCTGCTTTCAAAATGGGGTTCATAATTAACACAGTAAAGAGGATAATAAAGACAGTCATAAAGCTGTCTGTGTATTTGGCCTTGATTGCCACTATAATTGTTTTAATACCCAATCTGCCACCATACACAAAATTTACCAGCATAAAGTGAGTTAATATCTGATTATTTTATGACACTTGTTTGAACAATTGTTTTCTCTAATTTTTTGATGAGAAACTTTTATATGCATAACTCACACCATTTTTAGTGTAGCACCAGTACAACCAAGAGTTGGTCCCCTAGCTCTAAATAGTGCCTTAAACGATGCTGGGAGAGTGTACAAAGGAAAACTGTTAGGACCTGAAGCTTTCCAAGTGTATAAAGGTGAACTATACACCAGTCTTGCAACTGGAGAAATAGTAAAACTGTCTCCTGAAGGTCATGTCACATTTGTGACTACAGTTGGAGAACCCTGCAGTAAGTTACTTGTTTCATTTCTTAATCAACATACTTGTTTTGTCACTTTATCAACCAGATTGAAAATAACTAGGTTAAGTAGCAAATTGTAATGAAATAAATGTACTATATGTATTCTAATAAATAAGTACATAGTACAGAGGACATACATTTTAGATATCAAACAGACACTCATTTATTTTTAGTTACATTCTGTACATTGTATTCAAATTTTTGACCACAGGTTCAACATCAATTTATTGCATGCATAATATTTAGATTAATGACTCAGAAAGTTGTCCAACAATTTTCAAAACATAACTAATAATAATAATATAATAAAATTCCACAACTATTACACAGCGCCATCTAGTCCCAATCTAAGCAGAGCTTGTGTTATGGGTACTAGACAACTGATAAACATACTCATATATTTCTAAATACATACATATTATAGATAAATAATTACACCCAGACACGGAACAAATGATCGTGCTCATCACTCAAACATTTGTCCTGGGTGGGAATCGAACCCACAACCTCCGGTATAGCAGTCAGGGTCACTAACCACTAGACCAACAGGCCAGTCAAAAAAACTTAATAGTCTATAGCTTTTTGGAATCATCAATGTTAATTATATTTATTTTAGGTGGACTTTTGCATGAGCATATTTGTGGTAGACCTCTGGGGATTGTAATAGATGAAAAAGATGACACCTTATATGTGGCTGATGCTTACCATGGCATCTGGAAGATAAACTTAAAGACAAACAAGAAGCAGTTGCTAGTCTCGCCCAGAGTGGAGATTGAGAAACGTCAACCTAAGCTGTTCAACTGTATTGCATTGGCCAAGAATGGAGACTTGTACTGGACGGACTCTTCCAGTGACTTCCACTTGAAGGATGGCGCAATATCCTTTATGACTGACCCTTCAGGAAGGTAATACCAGTTACTATCTATGTCAATACAATATTCGTAATCATAATCTTTATTTCTTCTCATAAAAACAAGACCATATGAAACAATTTATCAATTCAATTTATGGGGAATATTTTGCAGTCAAGTGAGTGTGCAGAGCTGGTGCCTGTATTTCAGATCATACTATAACAATATTTCAACATACATATTTACAATATTTCAACAAACATATTTACAATATTTTGTATTCATTTTGATGTTTATAAAGAAAATTCTATTCTATTTAATACTTTTTATAACCAATGTAAACTGAATAAGTTCCCATCTATGGGAAGAACATAAAAGCAAGGTCTTGTTATACTGTATGTATGGCTTGATTGGTTGCTACGGTGTAATGTTGTTTCTTAAAATGTATTCATTCTTTTTTTTAGATTGTTCCATTATGATGCTGCCAAGAACCAAAGTAAAGTTCTTCTCGATAATCTCTGGTTTGCAAATGGTGTGGTTGTATCTCCTAACAATGACTTTGTAGTGGTCTCGGAAAGTTCCCGTGCCAGAATCATGAAATATTATATCAGTGGACCTAAAAAGGGACAATCAGAAGTTTTCGTTGATGGTTTGCCAGGTAACTATTTAAAAAAAAAAATCATATTAATGAAAAAAACAGAAAATTATTCAAATCCATTGTCTGCTAGATTACAATAAGCAACTTTTAACTCCAAATGAGTGATACAGTTTTTCTGAAGATCTGTGAATGATCAGCTCCTTTTAATCGTAGCGTGATGTTATAGGTATAACCACCAATATTGGCTATATTGGTGGTTATATATACCTATATAACCATCCTTGATAAATGGACTATCCCACACAATAATATTTTTAAAATTTCAATTTCTTTCTCTTGGTCCATCCAAACAAACAATCTAACTTCAGCTTTATAACATTAGTATAGATTAAAATACATGTAGTTCTTATCAATGTACTTTATTGATTAGATAAACTTTTAATAATACATTCTATAAATGCTTTCATATCCAAATTGAGAGATATTAAATAATTTCTTAATCATGTACACTTGTAGCATTCCTACAAGAAACATTAAGCTTATCTGGAAGCTCGACCACATGTCTACGATAAATGTGTCTTCAAAAGCCATGTAACTGTCGCGCGACTTGCTCGCAGCATAAATGTTAAGCAAACGTCGAGACTTTACCACGTGGCCTAACGTCGCAGATAGAGAATCTGCTATTGCAGGCACATCTACCCTATACGCTTGGCCGTTTTCATCGACTCCTTCCCATTGCAGCACTGATTCTTCAACACTATCGGCATCCTCCACTCCTGCTTTGATTTGACTTGTGGAATCTTTGTCTTCTAGAAGGATATACATAAATACGAGTTTGGAGTTTAACACACTGTATGTGTTATCCATGCAAAAAGCGTAATCTCCATCCATTTCCAGATTCAAAATAACTGAATTTTCGGAATGTTTAAAATATCTCACAAGTGTAACATGATTTGGGTCTATTGCTTCGAAGGAAATGTCCAGATCTCCGTGCTGACCGTCCAACACCTGGAAGTAGGCTTCCAGCATCTGCCCAGCTTTCCCTGTTTCAAAGATGCACGTCCGTTCTCCAGGATCTATTCTAAAGCTGACATCACTCACGTATATGTTCTGTCCATAGCAGTTAATGCTAAATATTGTCGTGGCCAAAAATAAAATAGTTTTAAAATACATTACTACAACGACTATCTATAGATAGTACAACTTCTAAGTTACTGTTAAAACTAGCGAATGTTGAAAATAATTCAGGTACATTAATTTCATCATTATTGACACAAGTGTTTTATATTTTGGTCTCTCGGGCCCCATCGCGCGCTGATCGTTTCATTGTGTTGAATTGACACGTTCTGTCCACGTATTCACACAGGTGTCCCTGATAACGCACGCGCGCTGCCAGATGGCTCCGGCTTGTTGGTGGCGCTGTACACCGTGTTCGAGGAGAACCGCCCCCCCCTCCCGCAGCTGCTGGCCGCCACGCCAATCATCAGAAAGCTGGTTGCCCGTCTACACAGACTCGTTGAAATACCCTTCGAATATCTCAACACCATTTACCCACATATTGTGTTTGAAGAGATTGTATACTTTGTAAGTACAATTTTATTTTCCAATCTGAGTAAGCAAACATAATATAATTATGTGCATGTGAATTTCAATGTTTGTAAATGAACCCGCAGTAAAGAAAAAAATCTTAGTGTGGGACCACTATTTATTAATTCTCTGAAGATTCGTAAATGAAAGAAGAAAATAGTCAACAGTACCTAGCTTATACATTTATTTTTGGTCAGTTCCAATACTATTTAGAAATGAAAAAAAGAAGACTTACCTGTGAATGCTCCTGGTACTTTATTTATTTATTCTAAAACTAAAACCCATAATTTTAATTTAAAATCATTTTTGAGGTATAATTTTGCAAAAGTAGCGAAAGACCGATAAGAAAGCTTCCAAGATATTAAATGTAAATGTCATTAATGCGACCCTAACAGATCAGTATGTTTGCACTTTAAAAAATGAATTTCAGTCAGCTATGTTCAACTCGTTTACAGATTGGTCACTTTAAAAGTCTATCTGGCTTAACTCCAGCCTTGTCTGGAGTACTGCAACTGGATTGGGATGGAAACATTGTTGCTGGATATTACAACACAGACAAAAGTTTAGGGCACATCAGTGATGCTATTGTTTTCAATGGCAAACTATATACAGGCAGCCCACATCAACAAGATTTCGTCGGAACAGTACCTGCTCCTCCTCTCTTGAAAAAGGCATTTGAATTGTCAAAAAAATCTGAAACTCCTAAGGTTGAGAAGAGTGCACCCGTCCAACAAACACCTACCAAGAAGACTGAAGAAAAAGCTAAAGTAGAAGAAAAGCCAAAAGCGGAAACAAAACCTAAAGTTGTGGAAAAACCAAAGGTGGAAACCAAACCTAAAGTGGAGGAAAAACCGAAGGTCGAAGCTAAACCTAAAGTTGAGGAAAAACCGAAGGTCGAAACTAAACCTCAAGTTGAAGAAAAACCGAAGGTCGTAACGAAACCTAAAGTTGAAGAAAAACCTAAAACGGCAACTAAGCCAGTTGAAGAGAAAGAAGCGCCAAAAGTAATTAAACCAGCGGCAGCGGCACAGAAGCCAGCGCAACAACCCAAACCTGCCGCTACAAAGCCCAGCGCTCCATCGCCACCCAATCCTACACCCGCTCCAGTAAAACAGGAACCTGCAAAAGCGCCAACGCAAACTGAACCGAAAGCGACTACTTCTAAACCTGAAGTAAAAACAACGCCTCCTCCAAAGCCAGCAGAGAAAACAACGCCTCAACCACCCAAGAAACAAACAACAGCAGAAGCTAAAGACACACCAAAAAAAGTGGAGCCAGCAGTCAAACAAAATGCTCCTCAAACTGCTGAAATTAAACCCAAACCAATAAAGGAGGAAATCCCGTCAGATACTGCCAAGCCGACCAAGGAAACATTAAAAGTGATAAAAAGAGATGGTCCAGCAGAGATCCCTGTGCCTAATCAGTAAGTCAACATGGTTGTGGTTGTATTCAATTTAGTAGTTAAAGATCTCTTTCTCTTGAAGGAACAAATGAAGAGAAACAAACATTGGTTCTAGGTATAAACATTGTGTTGAATAATTTAATAGGATCTACAAGCTGCATTTAGTTGCTCGTGATTATTATTAGTATGTTTGTTTGTTTGAAAGTCATTCCAATTTCATTCCTTTTGTAGTCTAAAATACACCTCATAGAAAAAATAGAATCTTGGCAATGTAGTAAAGTAGATAGAGATGACTATTTTTTTGTCTTAGTAACTTAAAAGTTCTTAGATAGTATAAGTATGGGGTCTAAGAAAAATTTGAAACAAATTGGTTTAGTCGACAGGCACCAGAAGCAGCACACCAAACTACCACAATCCCTCAAATATCGTTAGTGGATTCTGAACTTATCGCTTTATTAGCAAGTTCCTGTTTGATTGGGATTTTTTAACAGATCTTGGTATGTTGATGTGCTGGCGTCTGTACTTATTTTTTTTTGCAGTGGCTTGTTTTGTATTATTATTACACTTTTATTAATATGCTTAGACTCTTCGTGACCCTGACTTATGATATAATTTCGAAATCCACACGACAGCATAGGTGAATAGTATTTGCACTTTTTTAATTCTAATTCTTAAAGTATGTAGTTATAAATGTAGGCATACTCATTTTCGCGTAAAATTATATTCCATCCTCTTTATTTATTTTGATTGTGATATAAATACGAGTTTAGTTTAAATTTATCAAATTGGACCAATTTATAAATTATACACTTAAAAATATAATATTATGATAAGAACATCGCACTTTGATTTTCAGATCATAAAATACCTTTTAATTGTGTTGAAACTGTTGTTATAAAAATATTTTATTTAGAAATTATTGTTTTAGTGCAAATCATTGTACCTATCATACTGCCGTGCTAAGTCAAAAAGTTTTAAATCAATAATTCTCGTTTCACCTAATATTATTTTACGAATAATTATGACCTCTGCTTTTAAATATTCCCCATTTTCTGTAAACTCATATTTTGCTAAGTAACCCCGCTTTTTGTGCTAAGAGGGCAGTATGATCATCTCACTTGTTACATGTTATGCTATTTTATCTGTTTGTTACTCAGATAGTTACCAGTCACCAATTAGTGCAATAATTTGAATGTTTATTATTTCAAGATTAGTAGATCATTTAAAACCAAGAAATACTGACCTTATTAATGGAAATACTGCCACAACCTAAATGTGTGGTTGCGACGATTTCCAAGTACCGTTATGTACAGGTTACATAAAAACACGAAAGTTTCCCAGACGGGGGTCACGGTGTTTTACCGTTGTTGCAGCAAAGTGATACAGCAATATCTTTAACATAATAACAAGTACACCATGTACAATGTTTCATCCAAAATTAAAATAATATAACTGAGCAATATTTGTCGTGTAAGCAATATAAAGTATATTTTTATTACATAATGTACATTTCTATATTAAACCATTTTAAACTTAATGAAATCTTTTTTAATTTTTATGTCTATTACTAGCTTCCGCCCGCGGCTTCGCCCGCGTGGTGTTTTGATAGCCTATGTTCTTTCTCAGGGTCTAAAGATTGTCTGTGCCAAATTTCATCAAAATCGGTTGAGAGGTTTAAGCGGGAAAGCGTAACAGACAGACAGACAGACAGAGTTACTTTCGCATTTATAATATTAGTTTGGATTTGGATTAAAAATAAAGATTTCGAGAAGAGAACTCTCTAAATAGGAAGGAGGGGCATAGGGATAATTTACTCGCATTTCTTTGTGCGGGCTTTGGGCTTTTCTACTGGGACATAAATATCAAAGTGGAGTAGTGGGGTCCATGGCCGTCTATGAGGCGCCTCCGAAGGCTGGTCGCGTACCAGAGGGTTACGGCCATTCGGATGATCCGAGGATGATGTCCAACCTCCTTGCAGGATTGCCGCCGTGTGATATGAAGACGAAATTAAGCCCTCCAGCGCTTTTACGAGGGGTGCGTAGCCGCCGCCCGCACAGATGCGAATTTCCGCTGCCTCGAAAAGTTACAGTACTGAGGGAAGAGCTCCTGCGTGGTCTCATGGCGGTATGGAGGGTGCGACTGTCACAACTGAGGAACGGACACGTCGCAATCGCGGCGGGAAGACCCCTCTTTGAGGATTGACTGGAGAGGCGCTACGGCGTACTCACCTTCGCCGGACGGCACAAGAGTGCTTCGGGAGCTTCCAGGGATTGAGCGGGAAGTAACGCGGGTGTCACCACTCTCACATTCTCATCTTCCTACCGCTCGACCCAGGTCCTCACTGGTGACCGGACACGGTTGTTTTGAAATTTTCAACTTTAAGCTTCGCGCGTCTGCAAGATGGCAAATAAAATGCTTGTCCGGTTCGCAAAACTGTCTAAACACAGGGTACCAGAGCCCTGGAGCGCAAAGGGTAAGGGTAACCGAAGGAACGGGGTTGGTTTGTAGTCAGTACGAGTCTGACATTACCGTCCTTCCTTTGACTTTTTATGAAGAGGGAGGAGCTCTGGGTCCTCAGAAAACCAGCTTCACAGACCCTCAGTGCAATACCATACCTACTAGGGCATTACGTTGATCTGCGAGAAAAAACTTTTTTTGTGTGCTTGGATTTGTATTCGTTGATATTCATAATGGCATGATAGGGTAGGATTTTTTCACTCATTTTATTTTACTTGTAACGGGTGTAGGTAGTCAACATGATTAAACGTACCTATTGGTTGTAGAGAATTGGCAAGGACACGCAATTTTTCCCGAATGATAGTCCTATTGACATATTTCACCCAGAGTTGGGGTTCATTAGAATTTACCACGTTCAAAAATATACCAATGTTTTCGTAAGCGTAATACGGGTATTTTTTTTCGTGGTAAAATCATCAAATGAGTTATCCCAACCAGAGCGGGGCGGGACTGTCGGACATGTACTGACTAAAATCACGGTGATGCTTCAATAGCCCTTTACGTTCTAGGGTCACCATCACCAGTTATCTGATGAGATAATCCCCTGGTTGGGTGGGGAAGGGTATTTGCTTGCATTTGTTGATAAGGGTTCAAAATCGAAGGTTCAAAATGACTAACAAAACGCTTAGGTACGTAATACTAAATGCTTGAATGTCGTGAAAGTAAAATGGAATAAGGATAGGAAGTTGATTAAATCACTAAAACAATAAAAAAAATCATTGTAAATGTTTATTCATTTTATTTTATTTTTGTTAGAGAAATATGTTGAAGTTATATTGATAAAATAGGACTCTCAAGAATGGAGTGGTACCATGACTGTGTGTCACTAAAATGGATAATTTTAGTCTAGTTCATTCACAGAATTAGAGATGTTGCAGCGGGGGTTTTAGGACCGCTGCTTTTTTATATTAGGACTTTTTGAAGTTACCCATAAATTTTTCACGCTGATATGGCATCAGCGTGAAAAATATAAGGGTAACTTCAAAAAGTCTGGCTCATTCATGTTAAGTAATCGATCGTGTTATGTCCATGCATGAAAGAGGTTCTTTGCGAAACACGAAGTTCTTGAACTGGTGTCGGCTCACTGAATGTCCCCACACATTATCACTCCACTGATCATGTTTATCTTAAAAAATACAGTTACAGATGCAAGAGAGAACAAATGATGCAAAACGCGTAACTTAATGGAATGTTAAAGTCAACTATATCTAAAATGTTCGCAAAATATGCTTACATACATTAAAAAACATATCCCTCCTTCTATCGCAGTCGGGTAAAAAGGTTGAAATTGCTTTCCTAGCTAGAACGGCTTTCTTTCTTTCTTTAAATTAAGAGCATTATTCGTTTTTTCTAAATATGTAGATGAGATATCTAGTCGAAGAAATACATGAACAGTCATATGTTATTCATTATACCTTTTTATTTTCAATAAATACCTATTACTATGTACATTGAAAATATTAACACTATTGGTGTCTAATTCAATTTATTGCATTAAATATTCAATTCACTTTTCCGCGCTATCTCCTAATATCTACACATATCATTTTCAACTTGAACGCCACAATATTTATACCTGTAGTCTTATCCTCCGCACATTTCGGAACATTGTATTAAAAAAAAATTGGCATCGGTGCCCTACCATCTGTTTATATGTTGTATGTAAGGCATACCGTAACAGCGTGTTCATTTCCACCATACATCTAGTGTGAACAAGTCTTGTCTATGTTATTAGGTGAGCAAAGAAGGCGGTTGCTATATAAACACTTGCTCGGCTGCGAGCGCGTCCGCAAACGGTTTGACGACGCATCTCGTCGCGAAGTAAAATATTAAGCCGAATGTTATTGAGATGGGCAGCGCCGGCAGCGCTTTCTTGAGTATCGCAAGCAGTAGAAGAGTCAGGCACAAACCCTGTCGACAAGTTAGATAACAGTTACAATTCACTCTCAACTGACGCAATGAGTTTGAGCTGACCGATAAGTGATCCAGCTGCAGTTGATGTAGCTTAAGTCAACTATAGCCAAATAACTTATCGGTTAGCTGCAATCGACACACATGGCGCTAGGTTCAGAAAGAGACAAGTTTTGTAGAGCGCTGCGAGCGTATTGCGGGTTTGATTCCCGTACAGAACAAATATTTGTACGATCTACCAGCAGTATGTCGAGGGTATAGTGCTCAAACCCAATAAGTACGAAATTGACACTTTTGAGATATTCAATATTTAAGTTTTAAGGACATAAATACCTATGTTATTCAAATAATATCGTTATAATGAGTATTTATGGTAAAAGTGGATCGTTGAATTAGTGTAAAACAATACTTTTGAGTTTCTGAGGTAGTCCATTTTGTCATAGTTACAAAGGGTACCGACTTATTGGATTTTAGATCTAGAGAAATTAAACATATTATGTACTTTGAAAAATGTTTTTTTTTAAAGAATCACAAAAAAAATCAGGAGAAATCACTCTTCGTCACTTTCGAAAGCTGTCGGTTTGGTGTACGTCTTCATACCACACATCCATGCATGAAATTCCTCTGGTATGATAAGTTTTTCGAGATATATTTTTTTAGCAAGGCTAAGTGGTACGGCGACCTCCCCGATGGCGTCAGCGTAATATTGTTACGCTGACGACACGCTCGTCCTTTCGTCCTCGACAGCCGGTGGAACTTCAGGGAGCACTTCCTGCGTCTGGCCCCAAAACTGAACCGGGCAGCAGCCGCCCTCAGGCGACTCCTGCCTAATCTCAGCGGGCCAAACGCCTCCTGCCGTAGGCTGTACGCCGGTGTCGTGCGGTCCTTGGCCATCTACGGGGCCCCTGTGTGGGCCCTGAGCATCCGGACACAACCACTAAAGTTGGTCGCATGCCAGAGGGCCATGGCTATCCCTATACCGGACGATCGCCGGCGAATCGGCCAACCTCCTTGCCGGATTACTGCCCTGGGATTTGGAGGCGACTGCCCTCCAGCGCGTCTATGAGTGGCGCGTGGAGGCGCAGCGCCGGGGTGTATCCCCGCTGCCTCGACAAGTCGAGGCGCGGTGGGAAGAGCTCCGGCGCGATCTCAGGGCAGTATGGAGGGGACGACTGTCGCGACCGACGTCCGGGCACGCCGCAATCGCGGCATTAAGACACTACTTTGAGGAGTTGCAGGATAGGCGTCACGGCGTCCAGACCTACCGCATGACACAGGTCCTCGCCGGACACGGAAGTTTCTGGAGGTACCTGTGTCTGATAGGGAAGGAGGAAACGCCCGGGTGTCACCACTGCGAGGATCGCCCGGAGGACACAGTAAAGCATACAGTGCAAGACTGCCCCGCTTGGGCAGAGCACCGACGTGTCCTCACGGCGACGATAGGCGGAGACCTCTCGCGCCCGGCATTGGTCGCGGCCATGCTGCGGGGCGAGACGGAATGGGAAGCGGATCCTTCTGCGAAGCAGTCATGCTCGCGAAGGAGGAGGCGGGCCGCGTGAGGAAGAGGACAATGTCCTCCCTCCGCCCCACCCGCAGTGGTGGACGCCCACGGCTACGGACGTCGCCAGACGATCTCCGGCCACCGTAGGCTCGGGCATGCGGGCGGCGAGTAAAGGGCAACTCGCTGTCCGACCATAGACCATTTCGGGTCGACGGCGCGTTGTGTTCCACGCGCGCCTCAAATAACGTCAGAATAATGACGGGCCCCCCTCTAGAGGGCCAAAGCCTGCCGGGGTCGCGGGACTTATCTCTTTACCGTGACCCCGGAACATAAAAGGCTATTGAAGGACACCGTGTATTTTAGTCGGTACGAGTCTGACAGTCCCTCCCGCCCTGCCCGGGGTGGGAAGACTCATTTGTTGATTGGTAATTGAGTGGAATATAAGTGCTCTATTTCGTTTGGTAATTGAACATTAACTGAACTGGGTTTGAATTTCATTTAGCTATAGTTTTTATTTTACAGACATCAATGCTACCTAAGTTCTCGAATATGTCATAATTAAAACATATTTTTAATTATGACATGTCCACTTTATAACTATCAATCTCTATTGTTTCCTTCACGTCCTCTTTTGTAATTGTTTTCTACTCGCTTAAGCATAGTTCGGACTACGCTAGTAGTTTAGTTGAGTAGCGAGTAATTTAGTAGCTAAAAGAAAAGTGAGTCTGTTTTTAAAAACGTGGGAAAATTCTCGCTTCTGCCCAAAAATCGTTCGCACTTTGCTTTAGTACAGGTTATAAGTGAGTGGTGTTTTGCAAGACGAACAACCTACAACGCAATAATATAAATAAATTGTTTAAGCTAATCGTAACAGCTGTTTAAGAAGATGTGGATAAGGAATTACGTGTGATTAAAAAAAGAAGCTATGATATATACATATAATGAGAGGGCACAAACACTTTTCTGGTAATCGTGGACAAACATACAGTCGACTATGAAAATCTACAATCCAAGTTGAGCAAAAACGGATCCATGCGGACAACTTCACGGGATATCCTTTTGTGTATATACTAATACCTTCTCCAGAATGAAACGAACACCTTTTCTGATAACCGTATCAAAATTGTTTCAGCCAAACCCGATATAATCAACGGACAAACATACATACAAACATACAGGTCGAACTGAAAACCTACTTATTTTGAAGTTGGTTAAAAATACTAGCGTAGTCCGAACTATGAGTATTACCGCACTAAATAAAAGAACTTCGAAAACAATACGCGCGATGCAAATGCGCCTCGCAAACTGACAACAGTAATGCTAGAAGTTCATAGGTCCAATTGATTTATTGGGTTCTTCTTCGAACAAAGTGTCAAGAAAGTTAGTTGATGATGAGAGCTAATACAAAATAACTAAACATAACTTGTTACTTTTGAAACATAATCGAACAGTAAAACCCGACAAATACATTTGTTTTGATTTAACTTTTGGTTTTGTTTGTTTTTTTAATCTACGTATTTAAAGATAAAACCCGATAAATACAAATAGTGATTATTGCCTCTAAACAGTTGGATCATTTTAGTTAAAATTGTTGAACACTCAATACCAATAAAAAGCTTTATGTGGTTTAAGCGTGAAATAAAAATATTATGTTACAAGATAACACGCTTTATAGGGTACCAGTTTTTAAGTCTTGGCCAAACGTGGTGACTTTATTGGGTTATTACCTTACGTAACTTTCTTTCTGCTGCGAATTCCACTTATTGGATTAGACCACTGGAAAGAGCGTCAAAAATGCATTAAGATGTACTAATAAAACGATTTTTGATTTTTCGACACTTATTGGGTTTGAACACTATACCCTCGATGTCTGTAAAAGCACCCACGATACAGGAGAAATTCCTAGTGTGGGAGCAATGTTTAAAAAAAACACAAACTCTACTGAAATTTTTGTAACACTGTAGTTGCACTATAATAATTATGTAAAAATACTCACAATTAATATTGCTACGAAGCAAGCAAGAGTTGTGTTCCAGTCACCGTACGAGCTGGCCTTACCAACCAGTACGCTGTAAAATATGAAGTCACCCAAGCCGAGCTTCACGCCCTCTGAGAATTAAAAAAAAAAAACAATTTACTATTTCATTCAATAAGTTTTGACTTCATGTACAGTCGCCAGCACATACCAACACTATAGCAATCTCCTCCAATCTCTTAAACTTTAATAGTTTTGTTATTGGAACAGAAGGGACGATCAGACTCGTACTTGACTAACATCCATGTTCCTCCAATAACCCTTTTTTTTTAGCATGGTAAAATCATCAAATGAGTCCTCCCACCCTTAATGTCAGACTTGTACTGACTAAAATCGACGGTGTTCTTCAATAGCCCTTTATGTTCCGGGGTCACCCGCGACCCCGGCAGGCTTTGGCCCTCTGAGAGGGGGCCCCTTCATTTGCTTCATTTGCATGCTGACGCTCTTTGTGGCACGAGTGGAACACGACGCGCCGTCGACCCGGGCATGGTCCATAGTCGGACAGCGAGTTGCCCTTTATTCGCTGTCCGCATGCTCGCGCCTATGGTGGTCGGAGATCGTCTGCCGACGTCCGACGCCGCGGGCGTCTACCACTGCGGTTGGGCCGGAGGGAGGACGCTGTCCTCTCCTTCTCGCGGTCCGCCTCCTTCTTAACGAACATTAGGAGGCGACCGCTTCCCACTCCGTCTTGCCCCGCAGCATGGCCGCGACCGACGGTGCTCTGCCCAAGGTCTTGCACCGTATGCTGTCACCGTGTCCTCCGGGCCTCCAGTAACCCTTAGCAGAAAGTTCATATTCGATTGGGAAAATTTGACAGATTGGGGTAATTTGATTTGCTGGCGTCAGTACACATGAAGTGATTCAGAGATGACTTCGTCGTTATGTGATGTCGAATCGTGTGGATGTATAAAATTGAAAATGCTCCAGCCGAAAATACTGGAAAAAGCCAAGTTTCCTCTTACTTCTTTTGTTCTTCGTAAAGATAAATGGTCAATTTTAGGGCAGTCATAAAATGTATGGAATAAGATGGACTCACTCTCTTCGTCGTCGGCCCCGGGCGGCGGCGGCGGCGGCGCGGCTCGCTCCAGGCGCGTGGTGTACCGCGCGGGCTCCGCGCCGTCCACCCGCAGGCGCCGGCCGGCCGCGGCGCGCGCGCGCCACTCCTCGTCGAAGCCGGCCGCGTCGCCGCCCGCCCCGCTCCCGCCCCCGCCCCCGCCTTCGCCTGTGGCCGCGCCTTCGTCGCCTCCTGAACAACACTCATTTTCATAATTTTTATGGTTTTCGTGTAAATTCTCCAAGCAGGTGCAAGAATAGAAAAAAATCCAATCTAGTATACCTTCCCGATTATTATAATCATTAATCATGCATAAACAAAAGCCGTGCATCAGTTACTTTAAAAAAGTAAGAAAACTAAGCTTTGGAAGGATAAATTAAAAAAGAGATATTACATGTAAGTTTTTGTGAAAATAAAAAACGGAGCAGTTGGTAGTACAGTCAAGTCTTCTAGACCTTTGTCAGTTCTCAAATTCTTTCTTCTAACAATCTGTAATTGATTGACTTACTTTTAAAAATAGTGGTTGATTTGTCAGTAACTCAAAACCTTTAAAATGGCTTGAATATTTTATACTACTCTTTTTCATAAATCAAACTTTCTATCAGTGGCAAATCACGAGTATAATGACTGCATGGTTATTTTGGGGTATCGTGTCAAGGTGGTACGCAAAGGGTAAAAGCGATCTTATTATTAAGACTCCGCCGTCACCAGGCTCTATCTTATTAATTACCCATGCTAGTTAGACAGTCAAAATTTTCACAGACGATGTTATTCTCCCTATCTATAATAACAAATTAGATAAATATTTAAGGGGGCTCACATAATGCAGACATGATTTTTGACATTTTTATAGATAACTAGCTGTTCCCCGTGGTTTCACCCCCGCTGTTCGGCTCATAATTTACCAACAAAACGCCCTCCTGACCAGGAAATGCCAATGAATGTTATTACACCAATACATAACACAAGGGAAAAGTCGGAAATATCGGAAAATTACGGTATCTGCATAGGTCTAAAAGACTCGATTGTACATGAAAGTGTTAGTTGTAGTACTCCGTTGTTATCAGCGTATGGGACAAGTGGGATGCGTGGGAACGGACCGTGCGGGTTGAGAGGACGCAGCTCGCGCGCGCGCGCCTCACCTGGCCGCGCCGCGCCCGGCTCCTGCGCGCCGCCCGGCGTCGTGGCCGCCAGGCAGTACATCACAGTCGCTGGAACATTCATTATTATAACTTCAGACCAATGTGCAGCGAGCAACGTGAAAAAAACTTCATTCAAATAAGAGATTAGGTTTTGGACTTATTTGGTGTCTCTGAATTACATAATAACAGCTGCTGCCAGCGGTTTCTTCACCCGCTATAACTCGAAAATTATCCCACGGGATAAAAACATCCTACGTGTTAATCCAGGTTATAAACTATATGTGTAACAAATTTCATCCAAATCGCTTCAGTAGTTTTTGCGTGAAAGAGCAACAAATATCCATCCATCCAAACAAACTTTCACGTTTATAATATTATTAGAATATTAGGATCACCTGACTTAACAACTCTTGCAATGGCGACATTTTGCATAATTAGCTCAGCAACCTACTGGTAAGTATTTATTTAAATAGAAATGTGTTCAATATTACTCACATGAATAAATTAAAGCTGGGAATATTGGTTCGTTTCGTTCTTGTGCTGTTTCCACAAGTATTCTTAATGGTCCTTTTGGTGTTAACACTGCTATCAAATCTGGAACATAGAATTTGTATTGATATAGAGTTGAGGAAAAAACTTACTATGAAACCATGCTATGGGAGAAGCTGTGAATGCGCCATATAGTGACGTCATGGTCGCTTTCTCATATTTATATGTATCCCACCAAAAACATTAAATGTAAAAAATGCCAAGTCTCTCGATGCAGTCTTTCCATCGTAAAAAGTTTTGAGATCTCACAGAAGCCAAGTCCTATTCAAATTATTTTGTAGTTATAAATCAACATTTAGTAATTATATCAATAGTTTTCTTTATATTATAACTATAGTGACTTGGCAATGAGCACAAGTAAAAACAAATAAAACGGCATATTTGGAGGAGTTGAAAGTTACACACACCGCATGCGTAAACATTCTCTTTTACTTTATAATATTCTCTTAACATTCATCATTTACTTTCATAAAGCGATGGCCCGTAAGGTATTCTTAATTATTGTATTGGAACATGTAGTCGGTAGTGACCATCATGATTCACACATAACAAATAATCTGATCACAGGTATCGTCAGTAACATTTGCACATAATTCCAGGCAGCAAGTTAATTTGTGCTCATTGCCAAGTCACTATAGTTATAATATAAAGAAAACTATTGATATAATTACTAAATGTTGATTTATAACTACAAAATAATTTGAATAGGACTTGGCTTCTGTGAGATCTCAAAACTTTTTACGATGGAAAGACTGCATCGAGAGACTTGGCATTTTTTACATTTAATGTTTTTGGTGGGATCTCATTTATTTTTTGTAAGTGTATTTCTTTCTTTTTTTTAGGTGTCCTCATAATTTCTTGGACTTTAGCTACTTTTTTGCTTAGGACCCATTCTCTATCTAACAAACTAAATAGAACTAAACGAACTAACAAATAACTAAATAAATATATTATATCTGCTAACTTACAAACTAAATATAACTAAACTAAATAACACGTAAACAACTAGATATGTAACTATGTCTATGTTATATTAATAAACTATTTTCCTAAATAACTGTTTCAGTAACAATAATAAATCTACTCCGAATATCGCTACAATATTTTTTTAGTTTCGAAATGGTTGTTCATAGATAGATGGCGCTATCAAATGAAAATTATTGAATTATTTTAAAGTACTACTTAGACTGCGCTCTGTAACGAAACCATAGCGCGATTCAGACAGGTACAACGCCATCTATCGAGCGCGCATACAATATTTATCGCAATACAATGGAGTTTTAGCTTTATTAATTTAATGAATTATGAGCTTTATGTATTAATTTATATTAATTATAGTCTATGTGTTACATTTATATTATTCCTTTCTATTCTATGTATGTATTCATCCAATTGAATACTAACTTAAACAACGAACAAAGTTAACAATGCAGTCAAAATCCATACACAATGTTCTTGCCAAACCGCAAATATAAAATTGTTTTCTATGGTATATTATTTTTTAATGTTTTTATAATTTTTCCTTTATATGTGGCTAATGACCTATCGTGGTGCAAAATTTGAAGTTTCTAAGTCTGCTAGAAGTACCTTAGATTTTTGATGATCGGTCAGTGAGTGAGTGACAAAATGGTGTAACTTTGATCGACCGTAACTCCTAAACTATTAATTCAATTGGCATGTAATTTCGAACTTAAGCTTGTTCTAATGCCTACTATTATTCACCGAAAACCTAAACTCCTAGCTTTGTCCACGTCGAAGTTATAGGGGGGGCGAAACAGCCGCGAATCGCTTCGAGAAAAGATGGTACGGCCGTGCCCTTTTGCTCGAGACTTGGCGGGGCACTGCCGTGCCCCCAGATAGAGGGTGGCATTATCGGTCGCCCGCACGCGCAAAACTACAAACGCCATATACAACCGGAACCTTTGGCTTCGACTTCGGCCGAAGTTTGTGACTTGTGGCGATAACCGAATAATGAACATCGACTTCAATCTCATAGAATTTAACCTGAACGTCGGATACTATTGGTTACATAAGACTAATGGCGTAAGATATCAACTTTTACCCTATATGTGTTGGTAGTTAAGATTTCAAAGGTATTAATGCCTTATTTTTGCGTATTACATAGGTATTTATTTTTAATACACAAATAGACACAGTAATTTCAGTTACTGTGTGTAACTGAAATTACTGTGTTTTCATTTACTAGGGCAGAATAAGAATCAGAGTATACTATTTACCCCAAATAGATATAACAGCAAGTACTGCCCATGTGGTCCATTCAGGCAGGTACTTGATAAAGACAAGCGCCATCAGCGCCGCGATGAAGATCAGATAGGCTTGCTGGAGCCGCAGCGGACCCTTCCAGTGGATCACGATCATGCCGACCACGCCAAAGTTCCACATTCCAAACAACAGTGTTATGTAGTCCATTGGGATGTTGTAAGCTCTCAGTGCTTCCCTGAACACATGCATACATTGTTGGTTAATTATAAACATTGAATCAGTTTTTAAATTCGTCCTCGTCCTGCCCAATCAAATTAGAACCTGTTTGGTAATTCTGCCCACTGTTCTCTTCAAAGTACAAAATCATACAGGTGCTTCCTGCCCAGAATAATAAGAACGAAAAAAAAAGGTCATGCATAAGATTTAATTTTTTATATTTTTTTATGGCAGTAAATAGATCATAATCAAACGATTTACGCTATTTTTAAAATAATACATTTTGTTCTTTTTACAGTACACTGGGCAGAATTGCCGAAATCAGCTGTATTTTGTTTGTCCTTCATAAAAGACATTGGGTACAATGGGAATAAATAATACAAAAGTAACTTTTTATGTTATTTATTATTTATTCTTAAGCAGACTCGATTTTTCATCTCTTTATTTAGTACTTAATGTACTAACTTCTATCGCAGTCTCTGTGTACTTAAAAAGTAATTAAACAATTCAAGCAAAAAATAAAAATAAAACAAAACCTTCTTTATATGTAAATACACTTTAAAAAACCAAAGACTTTTAAAAAAATAATATTTTTTAAAAGGATTCGGAGAAAGGAAAGCAAGAAATTGCTTTGCTGATTTCCATGCCTAAATATTATTTGGGAATGGAATTCAGCAAACCAATGTTTTTGCTTAGCTATGCACAAGTTTCTAAATGACATGAAATACATTTAAAGTGTGTTTTGTCGTAATGATGGCAGGACCTACACCTGGACTATTTTTTTCCAATACAGGCATTGTTTTGCCTGAGAAGTGCGGCAGCACTGTCTTCTAATAAATTGTTGTCTTCATCGTCCAACTCTGCAAAAAAATCACAATTAAAAAAAGTTCTGCCCAATGTGATTTTTGCATCACATAATATTATTTATGTTTATTATAAATACAATTATTAACGAAAATCAAAAATAATTACAAAAGTCAAAGTATTGATCATTTAACTTCAATCCTGTTTATTTTTAATAAAGATAAGCCACCGATTTAAATGATAGTAAGAGATAAAACATACCTCTTCTCCGACGTGACTCCATTTTTGAAGCATGAATGGCTTCTGATTTTAGTTTGTTGTCTATTTTTCGCATAGATTTAAGGCTCACTCATTGGTTATAACCTAGCCCATCATGGGAAACTTCAAAAACGACATTAGAGTAAAAAATACAAATTCTAAGCGCGAAATTTGAATATGTGATTTTTGAAGGACAGTGGGCAGAATTTAGAATTTTACAATATTTTAGGTGGGCAGGAACCATGAAGCATGTTTTGTGATTTTGAAATCACAATGGGCAGGACGAGGTTAAACTTGTAAAGGTTACAAAGGAAAGTGTAATGTAACTTAGCACATAATGACTTAATTAATTTAACTAAAAAACTTCCACTCTTAAAACTATGCCATAGAGTAATAAGCATTGACCACAGGATCAATAATACCAAACCAATCCTAAGTAAATCTACAGCACAAATCCCAGTATATCTAGAAACTTAAGACATGAAAGAAAGAAAGAGAAACTTAAGAGATGAAAACATGAAAGAAAGAAAGAGAAACTTAAGAGATGAAAACATGAAAGAAAGAAAGAGAAACTTAAGAGATGAAAACATGAAATCATCATCATCATCTTTCTGCCCATATCCCATTATACTTGGGGTTGGCACAATACTTTTTTTCGTCCATTCTCCCTTTTCAGATGTAATATCATTTACCCCTTTTTCTTTCATATAACATTCCCTTAGACAATCCATCCATCTTTTCATTGGCCTTCTTCTTCACTCGTAGCATGAAATACAGGCATATAAATATGTATAAAGGCATTTTCCTGGTACTAATGCTACAAGGAAAAATATATTATAAAACTATATAATGGAAAAATATATGTATTTTACTGATACTCACTCAATATATAAATATGAGAACAAGAACAGAAGCATCAGTGATGACAGTATGAGCCACCCGTGGATAATTTTGTAACATCTCTTCTTGTACAGCACTATGAGTAACACGGTCATTAACGCAATCACACTCAGCAGGATCAATGAGTTAGCCAGAGCATTCCATACTTTTGTCACTGCATATGGACTTTCCTCATGAAATGGTGTGTAGGCTCTGAAAAAATGAAATACATAATTAGACAATGCTACAGCTTGGCCAGAACGGATTGAAACGGAACTAATCTATTAGTTTCTGACAACGCTTTAAAATCTTTGATATTTTATGTAAACTAAGACCGCAGGTTTGTTAGATTTATTATTGTGCCATAAAACTAACTTTATAAGTGAAAAAAAATAAAATAAAATCATTCAAAGTGCTGGTAGCGCGAAGGCAGTGGCGACTTCCGGTTTTCTACAATTTTTTGTCAAGCTGTAAATGGCTTGTTGGAAAATAAAACATTAATTGAGTTGCTCTAATCAATCTAGGAATGTTGTGGAGTTATTAATTCTGCAATCATAGATCAGTGTGCTTTGAACTTGGATATCAATAAGGAAAATATGTATTAACAGTTTATTTAATTAAAATTTAGCTCAGCTAATATACATGATATAAAAGCCTGTAACTATCAGGAATAATGCCCTTACCAGAAAAAATATTATACTATGGATTACCTACTAGTTCTGGAGATCAACAATATGTTTACAAATGACATAAAAAATATGTTTGTAAACATATTTTTACCTCTTTATATTATTAGTATACAAGTATAGATTTGTTTGAAGTATGTTAATACTCACAAATATACATCTTTGACTGAATAAAAATTAATTGAAGATATAGTTGCGACTACGACGAGCATGCACAGCGTGACAGGCACAAACAGTTTGATGACATGGCGGGCTCCATATTTAAGTTCAAGCTCTTCTAATTGTGGCTCAGCTGGTGGTGGTTGGGGAGGCATGCTGGGTGCCGAGCTACTGCCCGCCCCAGATCCACTGCTTGGAACTCCCTCAACACTCTGAATAAAAATACATTGGAAATAACTTCCTGTTTATGAAATCCTGGTTTCTTTTTTTAATGTTACACTCATTTATATTTCCTTTTGCTTGTTTCAAAATATTTATTTTATTTACTTAATTTACAAACATTACCACTACTATGTATTCTTTTCAACAATAAGTTAAAATATTTAAGTATTGTACAGGATTTTAGAAAGAGGTAAAATTGAAACACTGTGATTCATCCATTGGAATATGTAAGTGTACAACAAAGCAGCCGATTGGTGAATCATTAGAACAACAAGACTACACAGAACCGCTGTATGTTTTTCAAACAGATTAGATAGTGGGTGTTGAATGAGTGTCTCACCATAATATACGATAGGTGGTAATCAGAGTGGCATTAATGTTAAGTGATGTTTTATAGACAAATTACTTACGCCATAAGAGCGCTGATTATCTGTTTTAGTTTTTCGTTTTTTCGCTATACGTTCTGCAATCACCCGATCGGGGCGGGCTTCTGCGATGTGGCCGTCCATGAGTGCGGTGTGCTCAGTCGCCTCCTCTGTTTCGCTGCCGTTGTCACTCATTCAAGTATTCTTTGAATTTCAGACATTATGTTAAACACTGTTTAATAATGCTTTATCGCAGTTGGGCCTGTATCAACGTATTCAATAGCAAAGCTCAGCTTTTTGCAACGCCAAAAGATTGGAAAGCCAATGATAATGTCTAATGATGTCCACAGCTAAGCTAATGTCAAATCAGTGTCAAAAATATTGTCAATGAGTCCACAACATCATAGACTGGACCACAGACTACTTAGAGATACTACGTACGTGGACTGGACCCCACTCAACTAGACTAGAAAGAGAGGAATCGAAGAGTGGGTCACCATCTATCTCTTTCCTGCTAGAATAGTTGAGTAAATTTCTTTATTTTTTTAAACCTGGGGGCAAAGTTTATCACGATGGGTGCGTTAACAAAATAATTATTAATGCACATACACAAACGCCCAGACTCGGAACATCTACTCGTAAATATTATACAAATATTTGCTCAGTGCGGGAATCAAAGCCGCGACACGCAGCGCAGCTGACCAATGAGTGGCACCACTAATCTCTTTTTAACCGACTTCAAAAAAAAGTAGGTTCTCAGTTCGACCTGTATGTATGTATGTTTGTCCGCGATTATCTCGCGTTTAGCTAAACGGATTTTGATGCAGTTTGCAGAAAAGTGTTTGTTACATTCTGGGGAAGGTTTAAGTATATAACAATAATGGATATCTCGTGAAGTTGCTCACATAGATCCGTTTTGCTTAATAGGATTGTAGATTTTCAAAGACGCCAATTTTATGAAGATTTTTGTTGATTATCTCAACTAAAAAGGGAAAAATAAAAATCTTTTTGAAAAAAAAGGGAACCGACTTCAAAACCAAACACAAAAACAAACTATAAAATAACTTTTCTTTCGGAAGTCGGGTGGCCATATGTCAATGTTTAAAACTTCCGAAAGAAAAGTTATTTTTATAGTTTTTTAGGGTTCCGTAGTCAACAAGGAACCCTTATAGTTTCGCCATGTCCGTCCGTCCGTCCGTCTGTCCGCAGTTTAGCTCAGAGACGCCCAGTACTAGAAAGCTGTAATTTGGTGTAAATATACGGATTTTTTGTGCCGAAAAAGTGGTAAAATAAAATCTCGTAAAATATTTTTTTTTAGGGTACCTCCTGTACACGTAAAGTGGGGATGTTTTTTTTATTTCTCGCGTACCCCTTAGTGTGGGGTATCATTAAATAGGTCTTTAAAAAATATGGATAGTTTCCATTAACAATTTTTTGATAAAAAGATTCGTTTGTGAAATATTAAGCTTTAAGTGCTAATTTTTGCTCGACTCGAGTGTCCCCCCCCTCTACCAGCTAAACGCTTATGTTTGGGGGTGTGAAAAAATTCACAATAGCAGTATATATAACGAAGTTTGAAGGAAAATTATCATGACTAAGTAGGCTTTACAAGTTTACGAGTAATAGTCGACCAACTTATAAAACGTACTTGGATAGCAAATTTTCCTAAACAAAATGTATCGCAGAACATGTTCTTCAACTGCAAATGTAAGTTTGTAAACTTTATTTTTACAGCTATAATAGGTGGGTATGTTTTGGGGATAGGTAGGTTTTTATTGTCAACTATTTTTAACTAACTTCAAGAAAAGGAGGAGGTTCTCAATTCGTCGTAATCTTTTTTTTTATGTATTTTCCCCGATTTCTCAAAGACGCCTGGACCGATTTTGAAAATTCTTCTTTTTAAAATTAAATTCAGCGAATCAGTTTAATTAAATCGCATAAGTATTTTGATGGGCAACTACGGAACCCTACACTGTGCGTGGCCCGACACGCACTTGTTTGTGTTTGGTTTTGAAGTCGGTTACCTTTTATTCAAAAAGTTTTCTGTTACAAGAAGGAGATAGATGGTGACCCGCTGTTCGATTGGTCTCTTTCTAGTTTTTAGGCAGCTATTGCGCAGTCCATACTTTAAGTCTATGCTCTATATCAGAAAGAAAAATGCAACCCTTTGATTGCTTTTCCCTGAAAAGCTCAAAGCTCAACACAAGCACACTTCTCAATGAAATCTTGTCTTTTGTCGTGGTACAGAAATCTTTTATTTTTTCGAGCTCGTGATTCAGTAGAGACTGATGAGGCTTTTTTTCAGTTTATCTAAAAAAAAAAACAGTAGAATGGATGCGCATTGATGTTACAAGTTGTATTAAGGTGTTACACATTTTGTATAATAATATAATAATAATAATTTTGTATTTACAAGTTTTGTATTGTTACAAGGTGCGCATTGTGATGCTCGATTATCCTCACTCACTGATGAAATGCTCGAATCTATATCGTTACATTACAGGTAAATGTTCGCTTCAGTTATTGCGTACAGCTATAAATATACAGCGTGAAATTCTCATGGTTGTTTTTCCGAAGCGAAATGAGTTTGTATCGGTAATACAATCGATTAATATTTATAAAAAAAATTAGACTCAACAAATGGCAGATTTACAATTGTGATAAACAAAACTCGAAAGTGACTTGAACCAACAGTAGTGGCCGCGTGGTTGGCTCGATCAACCGCACGGGTCGTTGCACTTTTAAATCAGCTGATCATACTTTACTTTGAGACCTGACTTATTATAAACACAAAACCCAATAAGTTATTCCAATTTTCCCTTCATACTTTTACGGATTTAGGACCGTCATAAATAATTATCTTTTAAAAAGTCTGATTTAGATAATTAAGTATTTGAGGCGTATTAAAATAAAAAACTTTAAAAAAAAAGGGAACCGACTTCAAAACCAAACACAAAAAAACGATAAAATAACTTTTCTTTCGGAAGTCGGTGGCTTTGTTTTTTTTTTATTTCATTGAGTTATGGCCACCGACTTCCGAAAGAAAAGTTATTTTATCGTTTTTTTTGTGTTTGGTTTTGAAGTCGGTTCCCTTTTTTTTTAAAAGTTTTTTATTTTTCCCTTCTTAGTTGCGATATTCGACAAAAATCTTCATAAAATCGGCTTCTTTGAAAATCTACAATCCTATTAAGCAAAAAAAACGGATCTATGCGAGCAACTTCACGAGATATTCATTATTGTTATATACTCAAACCTTCCCCAGAATTTAACAAACACTTTTCTGAAAACTGCATCAAAATCGGTTCCGCCAAACGCGAGATAATCGCGGACAAACATGCAATCGTTCCTGAAAATCTACGATCCAAGTAAGCAAAACGGATCCACGCGAGCAACGTCACGGGATATCTATTAGTGTTATATACTAAAACCTTCTCCAGAATGTAGAGAACACTTTCCTGAAAACTGCATTAAAATCCGTTCAGCCAAACGCGAGATAATCGCGGACAAACATACATACATATAACGGAGAATCGTTATCAGAGGGGTTGGGATATCGGAAATAACATTCAGAAAATCTTCGTTAACACTTTTAATTACAGCTCGACATAAAAATGTAGAAAACCGGAAGTCGCCACTGTCTTCGCGCTACCAGCACTTTGAATGATTTTATTTCATTTTTTTTCACTTATTACGTTAGTTTTATGGCACAATAATAAATCTAACAAACCTGCGGTCTTTGTTTACATCAAATATCAAAGATTTTAAAACGCTGTCAGAAATTAAAATTTTAGTTCCGTTTCAATCCGTTACTTTTTTAAAGATTTGAAAAAAAAAGAACTTTTTTTTTAAGTTTAACTTTGTGTTTCGATAGTACTACTGATGGTTAATCGTCCTGCCGTGGAAAGACAACCATTAAAATTTCACCCTGTATAACTTTTTTTTTACCAAAACCTACCTATCCCCAAAAAACATACCTATTAAAGCTGTAAAAATAAAGTTGACAAACTTACATTTGCAGTTGAAGAACATGTTCTCCGATACATTTTGTGTAAGAAAACATATTATCCAAGTACATTTTATAAGTTGGTCGACTATTACTCGTAAAGTTGTAAAGCCTACTTAGTCATGATAATTTTCTTTTGAACTTCGTTATATATACTACTATTGTGAATTATTTCACACCCCCAAACATAACCGTTTAGCTGGTAGAGGGGGGGGACACTCGAATCGAGCAAAATTTAGCACTTTAAAGCTTAATATTTCACAAACGAATTTTTTTATCAAATAACTGTTAATGGAAACTATCATTATTTTTTAAAGGTCTATTTAATGATACCCCACACTAAGGGATACGCGAGAAAAAAAAATCTTCACTTTACGTGTAAGTACAGGAGGTACCCTAAAAAAAAATATTTTACGAGATTTTATTTTACCACTTTTTCGGCACAACAAATCCGTATATTTACACCAAATTACAGCTCTCTAGTACTGTGCGTCTCTGAGCTAAACTGCGGACAGACGGACGGACGGACGGACGGACGGACGGACGGACATGGTGAAACTATAAGGGTTCCTTGTTGACTACGGAACCCTAAAAATGTAGAAAACCGGAAGTCGCCACTGTCTTCGTGCTACCAGCACTTTGAATGATTTTATTTTATTTTATTTCACTTATTAAGTTAGTTTTATGGCACAATAATAAATCTAACAAACCTGCGGTCTTTGTTTACATCAAATATCAAAGATTTTAAAACGCTATCAGAAATAATAAATTTAGTTCCGTTTCAATCCGTTCTGGCCAAGCTGTAGATAGCTAGGTCCTAAAGGCCACCCTATGGTGGCGCCATCTACAACAATTAGCTTTGACCGGCTTTCCCCATTGTTATAGAACAGTTTTTGCAACATTGAACATGAAGTGGCGATTATTTAGACCTGCAGAAAAGTTTATCACTGGGGTCGCTCTTCAATTATCTTGATCCTGAATCATGTCTCAGTCCAGAGAGCTATCTTGTTAGAAGTCAGTGCGCTCGCGCTCACTCAGTCTTGGCTTTTTATGACCAACTCAATAGGCACTAATTTTTCGACCTCGCTTCGATCGCTTTCCAACTACATTGGTCTAAGAAGTGGTGAGTGGAGCGACGGGCGGCGCGAATGCGACATTGATTTCGTTAATGTACGCGAATACGCCACTGGTGACGCCTCGCGGCGTATTTCAAGCATTTCTATTTACAACTCGCCGCCCCGCGCTAAGTCACTACTCACGGCGGCAAGGTCGTATACGGGCCGCTATGGTCTAAATACCTGCATTGATCAATACCTGTATAAACATCTTGCTTGTTGGAATGCCCCTTACCATTAATGAACGGCAAGTTTATACTCAGAGTCGCTCTTGCCCCATTTTCGGTACGCTGTGCTATCACAAGTGCTATTAACATTTTTGAGTACTGGATCGAACCTAGTAAAAACTTAAGTTGAGAAAAGAAAACATTGCATTCCATTTTTTTCTCAACTTTAATTTTCGATGCCAAGGGGGCAGGCCCCCCTGAAACTGATCACTAGAAGGAACTCTCACAACAATACGAAGGAATGCCGTGATTGTCGCTTTGTTGGTTGCGAGAGAGAACATAAACTAAAATGATAAAAGCAAAATTTATTTCATTAATACACATTTTATTTACGTGGAAAATAAAAGAAGACAGGTGTGAAATAATATTAAACCTCTTAAACTGTTTATAGATAAAGTCCTTCAGGAGTGCCTTCCTTCTTGCGATATAGGACACTCTCCTTTGATTTTTTGAAGTCTTCATTGGTTACCTTCATACGGCGTTCTCGTAATGCCATTAGACCCGCTTCAGTGCAAATAGCCTAAAAAAAAAGCTATTATTTATATACCTTCAAATTAGATAAGCTACCTATATGTTCATGGACCCCATTTTCTAAAGTCACAAAAAGGTGCAAAATAACTGTATGAAAGTCAGTAGCTTTGTATGTTTTGATATATTCCCTTTAGGCAGTGGCCCGACCGCCGACGATGAACGAGTAATGAGTAGAACTATACACTCTAAAAAGAGTTGGCGATCGGCGGGCAGCGAGTGTAGTTTCGATAGTTTTGTCGCTGGACAGCGAGTGTTCAAGTGCGACGAGCGATTACTCGCGCTACTCGCCCGCGGCATAGAACACCTAATAGTACTACCCGCGGTCGCTTTGCCCCGCCGCACATGCCCACACTCGCACTCGTTCACGACACTGCAGCAATGTCGCATTGACATTGGTGGACACGTGTGTGTCCGGCGTCCGCAATTGCTTTCACGAGTCGTACATCAGTGTCTGTATCATTTCGTAGACGAAAACGAAGCAAGATGGACGCGATTGATTTAAGTTCAGAATCCGACAGTGATAACGAGTTTTTAAATAGATTATTGTTATTAAGGAAATCATCCGGAAAAAAATATAGAAGAGCTCTTACGTGTTCAAAAGGAAAACACATGGACAATTCAAAATATTCAAATTAACTTCTGAGTTTTCAGACGAAAATTTAAAAATTATTTTAGAATGATTAGGAACGATTTTAAAGAAGTAAGTACATGCGATGAGTGCTTCAGATTAAAAATTAATTTGGTATTTATGTATTCTGGGTAATTTACGCCGTATGTAACACATTTTTCGCTTCGAACAGCTTCAATGAGTTCCTCCATTTCGAAAACACTCGCGTCACTGCCACTCGAAAACAATGTCTCGGTCACCTAGCCGACACGCGCGTACACGCTCATGTACGCGCCTGCGTCGACAAGTGAGAGCAAATGCGGAGTTTGGTACTGCGCCATAGGTTTTAAATACTGCCACTCGCACGCGGCTCGTGACGGCCAATGCGAGTGGTGTCCGTTTGACCGCGCGGCCATGACGTTTTATTTAAATAAAAACCATCCCAAGTTTTTGTAAAAAAATGTAAAAGTCGATTCCCGAAAACCATAAATTTGTCAAAGCAATGGTTAACCCTCTGCGGCTGATGTGGTAGTCCAGCAGACACCGCGAAATACAAAATCCCGTTTTTTACCGGCAATTTTCAAATTTGAGCACCGCCGCTGCGAGTACCTTCCTGTAGTGGGCACACACGTCGGTCAATGTGCGACGGGCGGTCGCATTAAGCTCACGCTCGCGTTGCGGAAGGAAGGTGTCTACGAAACTACCACGTCAGCTTTAAAGTCAGTGTCCACGAGACTACCACCTCAGTCAAATGGTTATATCTTTATAGTGTCTCCTAAACTACCACATCAGCAATAAGTTTAAATGATGTATTATTTCGCGTTATTTTCCATTTTTTTATAAAATAAACCATTTACATAAAATACATTGTATCTATACAAATACTACAATTAGGATTATTATTATTATAATTGTACTTTTGCATGTTATCAATCAACTATTAAAACCTAAAAGAATTATATACACATAAATTATTACTGAGTAACACAGGTTACTGAAAATAATTATATATATAGCACACGCGAGTGTAGTCTCGGAGGAAGGCTAACAGTAATGTACCTTACTTGTTTTTAGATGGATATTATCTCAAGTAACAACCCTAAACCAAGGACTTCTGCTCATAAGAGAACATCAGCTGAAACTTTTGGACTAAGCTGATTAACCCCACAATGCTAGAGTCCATGGTAATCTAGTATCTCTCTCTAAAATTAAGAGAGGAGTTTTTTTGTCGAATATGGCCGGAGACTTAGTGCTGGATCAGAAAAACCGAGTATATAGTGAAAGATTGCCAAGAAAGCTGCGAATGATTATCACTAGAGTTTTTAGGCAAGGATACCCCCCCTCCACCACCACTAGTTCGGTCAGTTCTAATAAGTAACAAAAAATATATTATGTTTGTCCAAAAAAAACAAATAAATACCCTTGCTGTGAATGTTCGAAGGCAATTTGCCTTCAGTGCTCCGAGCCACTGTGTGATAATTTGTCAAAAAAAAGTGTGACTTTGAAAGTCTCTAGTTTTTAAATTGACCAACGAATGTATTTAATTTTTCCTACACCAATTAAAGGAATAGTGAACTTTTAAAATGTATCATGTTGAATTTGATAAACCTTAATTTGATAATTTTGTTATATCAAAAATGTCGAAGTAGAAATTTGTAGACTGATTTATGTTAAGTAAATAAAAGTTGTTTAATTTTGAAAATACAAATTGTTCTTTATTATTTCAAGTAAATTTGATTCATTTAAAGGCTAAAAATTTAATAAATATGAATAATTTATCTGCATACTATAAATCTACGAAAATATTTGCTGTTGAAATGGTGTCTCGTGTACTACCACGTCAGTTGAATTGTAAAACTTAAGCCACGTCAGTTGCAGAGGGTTAAAAAGTTATAAGGGTTTGAACGTGGCCGCGCCATCGAAACGCTCCAAACCGCGCGGCCATGGAGATCTTTAAAACTAAGAGTCGCAGAGACCTGAAATTTTGGGAAATAGTAGATAGAATTTGTAAACCAAATGTAAAAATATAGAAAAAAATCCTGTGTTTGTATTTTAGGAGTTGTAAGGGTAGAACCTCATGGCCGCGCCATTGAAACGGTGACAAAAACATTATCACCGATATCTCACTGGAAAAGCATGTCAGACGTCTGAAGTTTTTTGCAAAATACAGATTTGCATTTGTCAAAACTAGTAAAAATACAACAAAAAAACCTAGGTTTATATTTCAGGAGCTGTAAGACTAAAACGCCATGGCCGCGCTATCGAAACGTTGAAAATTTAGTTTTTCGCCAATATCTCACTGAAAAAGCATCGCAGAGGTCTGAAGTTTTTTGTAAAACACAGATTTGAATTTGTCAAAACTAGTAAAAATACAACAAAAAATCCTAGGTTTATATTTAAGGAGCTGTTGAACGAAATCTTCGATGCGTCTTGAATATGTCGATTAGGGTGACCACGGATTATTATTTACAGAGAAACCACCTTTTTTATTAGAAATGATATCCCAAGGATTCGGCGAACAATGAGGAGCAATAATTTGGCTATATCTTTAAAAATCACATAAATTGGAGATTGTTAGTATATGTTTTTAAAAAGTAGTTATTAAAGAACAAGGTTTAAAAATGTATAGACACCCTCCCCACCCTTGTAGCACCTTAAAACCTATGTTAATCGAAGGATCATAACCCTCTTATCATTTTATTGTTCTACGGCGAAACCGAAATGTGCATCCGAAAAAAGTTATATCGACATGAAGGAATGGGAATGGGAATCAGTCACAATACTATGTTCCCGATCACGATGGTTTTCTCTTTAATTATTACCGTGGAATGATTTTGTTCGTTCGTGGCTAATTGAGAAGCTCGCGGCTAAATAATAACAGCCGCACAGGCCGATCATTCGGGTTAAGCCGCGCTTACCGAGGTCGGTCTGTGGATGGGTAACAATATGTCATTGTAGTTTCCTCCGTGTCTCGGAAAGCACGTAAAGCCCTTGGTTCCGGCCATCATTGTAGATCTTTGACAGTCTTTACAGTCAGAAGCTCTAAAATCTGACCACCAGTCTTACCATGGGGTATCGTATTACCCAGTTACTGGGTTGTGGAGGTCTGATAGGCAGTCGCTCTATGTAAAATACTGATAAATCTGGTTCAACTGGAAGCCGACCCCAATATATTTGGGAAAAGGCTAGGAAGGTGGTGGATGATTTTATTCGGAGTTTTCAAACAACTCTTTGGAACTAAATGGTGAGGAATGGCTGGAGAGGCGCCACGAGCGGCGACCTCACCTTCCGCATGACGCAGGTCTTCACCGGATACATAAGTTTCGAGAGGTTCCTGTGTCTGATAGAGAAGTAACAATTGACTGGGTGTCATCACTACGAGGTTCGCTTGGAGGATACGGTGCAGGTCTACCTCGCTTGGGCAGAGCATCACCGTGTCCTCACGACGGCGATAGGCGTGCTAGCGAAGGAGGAGGCAGGCGCCGTGAGGGACAGGACAGCTCGATCTCACAACCGAAAAATGTATTTGTTGTGATAAAAAGTAAACGATTTTATTTGTATTTAAAGATATTTTTATTTGAATACTCCTAAAAAACGGTCAATAGTTACTTCACAATAACGATATTCATAAGAGTTCTTCATTGAACTTTTTTCTGCTCCGTGAGTTGTTTCCGTGCGGAAGTCACCATTTAGTTCCAAAGAGTTGTTTGAAAACTCCGAACAAAATCATCCACCACCTTCCTAGCCTTTTCCCAACTATATTGGGGTCGGCTTCCAGTTGACCCAGATTTATCAGTATTTTACATAGAGCGACTGCCTATCGGACCTCCACAACCCAGTAACTGGGTAATACGATACCCCATGGTAAGACTGGTGGTCAGATTTTAGAGCTTCTGACTGTAAAGACTGTCAAAGATCTACAATGATGGCCGGAACCAAGGGCTTTACGTGCTTTCCGAGACACGGAGGAAACTACAATGACATATTGTTACCCATCCACAGACCGACCTCGGTAAGCGCGGCTTAACCCGAATGATCGGCCTGTGCGGCTGTTATTATTTAGCCGCGAGCTTCTCAATTAGCCACGAACGAACAAAATCATTCCACGGTAATAATTAAAGAGAAAACCATCGTGATCGGGAACATCGTATTGTGACTGATTCCCATTCCTTCATGTCGATATAACTTTTTTCGGATGCACATTTCAGTTTCGCCGTAGAACAATAAAATGATAAGACGGTTATGATCCTTCGATTAACATAGGTTTTAAGGTGCTACAAGGGTGGGGAGGGTGTCTATACATTTTTAAACCTTGTTCTTTAATAACTACTTTTTAAAAACATATACCAACAATCTCTAATTTATGTGATTTTTAAAGATATAGCCATATTATTGCTCCTCATTGTTCGACGAATCCTTGGGATATCATTTATAATAAAAAAGGTGGAAATTTCTCTGTAAATAATAATCCGTGGTCACCCTAATCGACGGATAGGATTTTTTGTTGTATTTTTACTAGTTTTGACAAATTCAAATCTGTGTTTTACAAAAAACTTCAGACCTCTGCGATGCTTTTTCAGTGAGATATTGGCGAAAAACTAAATTTTCAACGTTTCGATGGCGCGGCCATGGCGTTTTAGTCTTACAGCTCCTGAAATATAACCTAGGATTTTTTTTTGTATTTTTACTAGTTTTGACAAATGCAAATCTGTGTTTTACAAAATATTTCAGACGTCTGATATGCTTTTTCAGCGAGATATCGGTGATAATGTTTTTGTCACCGTTTCAATGGCGCGGCCATGAGGTTTTATCCTTACAACTCCTAAAATACAAACACAGGATTTTTTTCTATATTTTTACATTTGGTTTACAAATTCAATCTACTATTTCCCAAAATTTCAGGTCTCTGCGAGAATTTTGACACTTTTTTTTTTTGTTTTTTTTTTTTTTAGGTGGTAAAATCATCAAATGAGTTCTCCCGCCCTGGGTGGGGCGGAAGGGACTGTCAGACTCTTACTGACTAAAATCCACCCGTGTTCCTTCCTATACCCTTTACGTTCCGGGGCCACGGTAACCTGGGTTAAGAAAAAACCCGCGACCCCAGCAGGCATTTGGCGCGAAACACGACGCGCCACCGACCCGGGCTTGGTCCTTGGTCGGACGGCGAGCTACCCCTAACTCACCGTCCGCAAGCCCGCTCCACCGCTGTGCCCTCTGCTAATCAGAGGGACACGCGTTGGAGCGTCCACACGACAGGCTATTCGCATACGGGCAAAGAGACCCCTTAGGCACACAGTGCCTAAGGAAGAGTTTTTGCCCGCATCCCAGGGTGCACCGGCCCGAAAAACTGGTCTTCCCCCCGGACGTATCCGAGAGGGAACTCCAGTCCACGGGCGCACGTGGAGGTTTCCTGTCATAGCACCCCAGAATTTTGACACTAAATAAAATTTTAAACATGTTTAACTTTTGGTGAAAGTCGCCCTAAGTTTTAAAGATCTCCATGGCCGCGCGGTTCGGAGCGTTTCGATGGCGCGGCCACGTTCAAACCCTTATAACTTTTTAACCATTGCTTTGACAAATTTATGGTTTTTGGGAATCGACTTTTACATTTTTTTACAAAAACTTGGGATGGTCTTTATTTAAAAAAAACGTCATGGCCGCGCGGTCGAAACGGACACATGCGAGTGTGGGCATTGGGCATGTGCGGCACGGCGGGGCTAAATGTGACATTTCATTCACTGTACCGAACGCGAGCAACGAGTGAGCGAGCATCGCTGAACGTGTATCGCTAAGGGAGTTAATTTTTGAAAGCTCGTCGCTCAGCGACAGAACGAGTAAAACGAGTCGTCGCCGGCAGTGTGAACAGTCAGAGAACAACTATTAATATATGCATCTCTTTCGTTTACACGGAATGTACAATTATTGTGCGTTTCTTGAGAGAAAATCGCCGAGAGTTAGGGCGTTTACGCACTACGTCCGATCCGAACCCGTGAAAATACGGTCCGTCTTAGCCGTAGAACTATTTATATGGTAATTTACGCACTAGATCCGATCTCCGTCATCCGATTTCTTTCCGTCATCCGAGAATCTCCGTTTCGGAGAAAAAATGACGGACCGAAGTTAAGTAGCCACAGTATTATTTGTATGTATGCTCGCGCACTGCGTCCGAGTTGAATCCGAGCTGCGTACGAGAAGAGGCAGCAGGGCGGGCGGGGGGTATGCGGTTGGTTGTCAGAGATCGGAGTAGTGCGTAAGCAATATCCGAATTCCGTCCGTGTTTTTTTTTTCACGGATTCGGATCGGACGTAGTGCGTAAACGCCGTTACTCGTTCTCTCGCTGTTGGTCGGACCACTGCCTTACGTCGAGTCCCGTTACGTCGAGTCTGGAAGTCTATTGTTCTCCAAAGTATTGATATTTAAAGCTTTCTATTATCTTTATGTCGAGTTTGGAGAAGATGTACATTGTACAGTCAGGGATGTAAAGTAAAAGACAATGGCATCAAAACATTGTTTAATTATATTGTTCTATTAATTTTTTCGTATATCACAGGATCACAGGAGCATGTCGACGAAGCCCCGCGCGGGGCTCCTACTTCTGCGTGGTTTAAAAAAAAATAAGCACATCCTCTTCTAACCTAAATTGTCCGAGTCGGGGTGCCAGCAAGTCCCGAGGTTAGACAACCGCACTTCGGGCTTTAACCGTAACATATATCTATATTTCATTGGACGTGACTGTACTTCTAAAAAATGCTAGAATTAACTCGACATAAAGGGAATAGAAACGGGACGAGGCTAATAGAAGCGAGGCAAGGTTTTCGACTCTACATAAAGGGAACAAACCGTTTCACTGTTTTTTAGTTTCAGAGTTCATTTTTTCCCTATTTTATAAATTCTCCTCATCTAAGTCTAAAGTGACTCTTTGTAAATAATTTGGAATATTTTTACCTTAATGTCAGCACCAGAAAGATCATCCTTTGACATGATAAGTTCAGACAGGTTGACATCATCAGCTAGGGTCATCCTTGATGTGTGGATGGTGAAGATCCTTCTCTTTGTTTTCTCATCAGGCAAGGGAAATTCAATTTTTCGGTCAATACGACCGGGGCGAATGAGTGCTGGATCTAAAGTTTCTATACGATTTGTCGCCATGATTACCTGTAAATTAATAACTATGTTAGCATGATGGCTTTACAAAACTCTATAAAAATTATCAGTTTTAAAGAAAACTTATTTTCAGTAAAAACTGAATAATTGAACTTATAGATAGTCTAGTAACTTTGTCGCCTGAAAGTATGGGTTTATTTGCGTCAAATCGATATTTTTTGTAGACTCGAGCTTTATTTCGGAGACTGTGGAGTCTTCAGTGACAATCCTAGTCTCGTATTGTAGCAAATTTAGTCTTTTTCAAACTCTTCCTAAGAAGTTATTATAAATAACTAGTCCTGTTTTAATCGCCAAAATTTGAAAAGATACCGTTTTTTTTTTATTTGTCAAAGTGCATCTCACACTTGGATTATTTATTGGGCCAACTTCATTCAAGTCTGCAAAAATTCAGAACTACGGGAATTGACACAAACACTGCTTTTTAAAGTTACTGGACTATGATGATGATGAATGGACTATGAGGAATATTATAACAATTTTACTTCTAGGATATTGGACTTACTTTAACATCACCTCGTGAATCAAATCCATCAAGTTGGTTGAGCAACTCCAACATAGTTCTTTGGATTTCTCTTTCACCACCAGAGTTAGAATCATAACTGTAAAAAATATAATTTGTAAGAAAACTCTTTGGCCAAAAATATAAATAGGTACTTAAGAATATCAAATGTTTTACCGTTTTGTGCCTACAGCATCAATTTCATCAATAAAAACAATTGATGGGGCATGTTCTTCAGCCACCCGGAATAGCTCACGAACAAGTTTGGGTCCATCTCCCTACACAAATCAAACATAAATACATATAGAACTCATGAAGACATTTTTTTATTTTGGCAAGTCACTAGAAATGAAAAATAATCAGGAAATACATACCAAGTATTTCTGTATGAGTTCTGAGCCAACAACTCGCAGGAAAGTCGCAGAGGTCTGGTTAGCAACAGCTTTAGCTAACAGGGTCTTGCCTGTTCCAGGTGGACCATAGAGGATTACACCCTTAGGAGGCTTGATACCCATCTCCTCGTAGTACTCAGGATGGGTAAGTGGCAGCTCTACTGATTCCTAAAATAGTATTATGAGATGATTTATAGAAATTCACTAACTTTAATTTTAATTTGCAGTTTATTAATAGATCTCACAACTTGTTTTTTGACGCAGTTAAATGATAAATAAAGAAATAGGCAAGACAGTTTAAAATTAATAGGAAAATTCTACCTTAATTTCCTGTATCTGAGTGTCGAGTCCTCCAATGTCAGCATATGTCTCCTGTGGGGCCTTCTCCAGCTTCATTACAGACACCATGGGATCTGTATCATCACCTAGGACCCCTACCACTGCATGGACCTAACGGAAACATATTTATTGTAGATATTTGCTTGCAGATGCTGTAATAATTCCTTTCATCACTTTACTTCACTTTATGACCTCGCAATAATATTGTGCAGGAGCAGTGGTGGCCCAGTGGTATCGGCCCCGACTTACGAGTTGTAGGTCGTGGGTTCGAATCCAGGCAGGTGCATTACTTTGTGTAATTTATTTCATCACCACTGCTCTCAAAACGGTGAAGGAAAACATCGTGAGGAAACCGGCATGTCCTAGAACCAAAAATTCGAAGACATGTGACATCCACCAATCCGCACTGGGCCCGCGTGGTGGATTATGGCCCACTCCCTCTCACAGAGAGGAGGCCTGTGTCCCAGCAGTGGGAACATTAATAGGCTGATGATGATGAATAATATTCCATTTTCCAACGATATTATCATATGAGGGTAGGAACCCAGGGCAGCTGGAACGGGAGGGACTGTCAGGCATGGGAAAAATCCCAAATCTCTCCTTTTCGCCCCCACTCTCCCCCCTCCCCATTACTTTGCGAGGCCAACCATTCTGAACATAGTTGACAGTTAACTTTAAAATCAAATCCCTTGCCGTCTTAATTTCGAATTCCCGCGCAGTAACAGGTAGACAACCATCAATGGCAAAGTTCACGTATGCAGCCTTCTCTGGATACGTGAACTTTGCCATTGATGGTTGTCTCCTGGTGTCCCTCACACACGGCGCGCACATCTGGCAACGCTCCGACGCCGACACACAGTTATGTCTTATGTCACGGAATCGCACGAGATAAGAAATCAGCTGTGATTTGAACGCTAGGTACTAATAAACACGATTTCATAATTGTATGCACTCAAAAATATAGCATAACGTTGCAAACGGTTTGCCGATACTTCAGGAATGCCACATCATCATCATCATCATCTCAGCCGTAGGACGTCCACTGCTGAACATAGGCCTCCCCTTTTGATTTCCACTTATACCGGTTGGAAGCGACCTGCATCCAGCGTCTTCCGGCGACCTTTATAAGGTCGTCTGTCCACCTTGCTGGTGGACGTCCTACGCTGCGCTTGCTAGTCCGTGGTCTCCACTCTAGTACTTTTCGACCCCATCGGCCATCTGCTCTGCGAGCAATATGGCCTGCCCATTGCCACTTCAGCTTGCTAATCCGGTGGGCTATATCGGTGACTTTAGTTCGTCTACGGATCTCCTCATTTCGGATTCGATCACGTAGAGAAACACCTAGCATAGCCCTCTCCATAGCTCGTTGAGCGACTTTGAGCTTTGAGATGAGGCCGATAGTGAAAGACCACGTTTCGGTGCCGTAACTCATCACTGGTAACACACATTGGTTGAAGACTTTCGTCTTGAGGCACTGAGGTATGTCGGACGAAAAGACATTGCGTAGTTTCCCGAACGCTGCCCAACCGAGTTGGATTCGGCGGTTGACCTCTTTCTCGAAGTTGGACCTACCTAACTGGACCACTTGCCCTAAGTAGATATATGAGTCAACAACTTCGAGTACCGAGTTTCCAACAGAGACTGGGGTGGGCACAACATTGGCATTTGACATAATTTTCGTCTTGTCCATGTTCATTTTCAAGCCCACCCGTTGTGAAACTCGGTCGAGGCCATCGAGCATCATGCTGAGTTCCTCCATCGACTTTGCCATGACTACGATGTCGTCGGCAAACCGAAGGTGAGTGATGTATTCGCCGTTGATGTTGATGCCAAGTCCTTGCCATTCCAGGAGCTTGAAGGCGTCTTCCATTGCGGCAGTAAACAGTTTCGGGGAGATAACGTCCCCCTGTCTTACGCCTCTTCTCAATGGAATCGCCTTCGTGCTCTGCTCCTGTACTCGGACCGACATGGTGGCGTTATTATACAAGCACTTCAACACCTCGATGTACCGATAGTCAATACGGCATCGCTGGAGTGACTCAAGTACCGCCCATGTTTCCACCGAATCGAAGGCTTTCTCATAGTCCACAAACGCTAAGCATAATGGCAAGTTATACTCTTCGGTCTTCTGTATAACTTGCCGCAGCGTATGGATGTGGTCTATGGTACTATAGCCTCTTCGGAAACCGGCTTGTTCGGGAGGCTGGAAGTCATCAAGTCTGTGTTCGAGACGGTTCGTGATAACCCTTGAAAACAGCTTATAAACATGACTTAGAAGCGTGATGGGTCTGTAGTTCTTCAATAGGCTGTTATCACCTTTTTTGAAGAACAGCACCACCTCACCTCTACTCCATGTTTCAGGCGTTTTGCCCTCAGAGAGGACAGAATTAAAGAGCTTCTGGAGGACTTTAAGTACCGGTGTTCCACCCGCTCTCAGAAGCTCTGAAGTGATTCCGTCCTCGCCCGGCGCCTTGTTGTTCTTAAGCTGCTTCAGGGCCATCCTAATCTCGTACAGACTGATGTCCGGGATATCTTCGGTATAATGTCGGGACAGCTTGGCTCTGGGATCTCCTACCAAGCGGTCAACGGGCTTTGCGACCGAAGTGTATAACTGTCCATAGAACCTCTCGATCTCGCCTAAAACCTCTGCTTTGGTCGACGCTATGCTGCCATCCTCCCGTTTCAGCTTTGTCATCTGGCTCTGCCCAATAGACTTGTCCTTTGCGAACACTTTAGAGCCTTGGTTTCGCTGTATGGTCTCTTTAACACGATTCGTATTAAAGAGACGCAGATCATGTCGCAAGGACTTAGATATCCGTCTATTGAGCTGCCTATATGACTTCGCGTCATCGGAAGACTGCAACTGTAGCAAACGTCGTTCAGCCATGAGGTTTAAGGTTTGCTCGGTCAATTTCTGGGGTCTATCTTTACGACAGGGTCTAAAAAACTTAGACCCTACCGTGCGGACAGTTTCCACTAGCCCGTCGTTGATCTCGTCCACTGACACTAAGTTCTCAAGGCAAGCAAAGCGATTAGAGAGCTCGAGTTGAAAGCTTTCGGGGTTTTGAATATGGGGCCGAGTAGGTCGGAGCGTAGACTTCATCAGGCTGGACCTTTCAAGTTTAACATTGATATTCAGCGAGCCTCTTACGATTCGGTGATCGCTACCGGTTTTTACCCTGTTGATCACAGAGACATCGCTGAATATCCGTTTCTTGTCGGTCATGAAGAAGTCTATCTCGTTTCTCGTGAAACCATCGGGACTCAGCCAGGTCCATTTCCTGTGAGGCGGCTTCTGGAAGAAAGAGTTCATCATAAAGAGTTCCTCTTTCTCCAGAAAGTCGGCCAGCCTCTGTCCCCTAGGGTTCCGTTGCCCATACCCAAATTGCCCCACTCTCAACTCATCACCGCTTTTCTTGCCCAACTTTGCGTTGAAGTCCCCCATAACAACAGTGAAGTGGGTTTTGGAGCTATGTATGGCCCTACTAACGTCCTCATACATAGTCTCCACTTCATCATCGGAGTGTGACGAGGTCGGTGCGTATACCTGAATGACCTTCAGCGAATATCTTTTGGATATTCTGAGTATTAGGTATACCACCCTGCTCGACACACTGTCGATGGTAATTATGTTGTTTACGAGGGACTTGTGAACGAGAAACCCGACACCACCTTGGGACTGTTGGTCGCCCTCCCGGTAGTAGAGCAAGTTACCAGACTTCAGGGTTACGGTGTCCTCCCCCTCTCTTCGGACTTCGCATAACCCCATAATGTCCCAGTGTAACTTGCTCAGCTCCTCTTCCAGCTCGCAGATCTTTTCGTCAGTCCTCAATGTGCGTATGTTGTGTGTTACCAGGGCCACTCGTCGTGGGGGTGGGTAGCCGGATCTCTTCCGGAGATTCTTAGCACCCCCTGCTCCGCCGTTACCTTGACCGCTACCCGCGCCAGGGATAGCGGAGCTGCCGGGGACTGGGGGCCTGGTTTCTGTGGTTTCCATCATTATAGGGGGTAATTTGCCTTAATCGCCACGCTTGGCAGGCGGGTTGGCGATCGCAGTAAGGATGTGCAGTACACGGAGGACGCTGCTGCCCGACCTCCGGTTTGTCCCTTAGTCGCCTCTTACGACACCCACGGGATGATTTGGGGGAGCGCAATTCTAAGCCGGCGCCCCACGGCACAGGAATGCCACGGCTTGGCTTAAATATGATCGTTAGTGGTTTATAATCTGTAGGTAAGGTGAAAGGTTTGGGCCTACCATAAAGATATTGATGGTATTTTCTAACGCCAAAAATTATTGCCGTAGCTTCCTTTTGTATTTGCGAATACTTCTTTTCTGCTACAGTAAGTGAGCGCGACGCGTATGAAACCATTTTTACCATTCCCATTATGAACAGTGGGTCTAAAGAGCCACTTCAACAACATCCAAAAAATATACATTGCAATAAAATTTGTAAAATGGAATATTCTTGCTAGCAGTAGCTAGAGAAGTTATGAGAAGTCTTTATTAGATAAGTGATTAACATAGATCAGAAAAGGTAGAGCTATTTTATGTACTTGTCATGGGTAAGAATATTTTTTTTTTTTTAATATTTATTTGCAAACATGCGATCGGTTCTTGAACCATAAGCAGTTGTTTTAAGAGAGTGTTTGGCATGTTAGGCTTGCCCTCCCATTGTTAGGCTGCCTTTGTATATTGCTTTACTCAGTGTATATTATCCCAAGTGTGCAGTCTTATAACCACTCTAGTGTTCTCCATCTGTGATTGAGTTCATCGCGCTTTATTTGGATGTGAGTCTTCCACGTCTGTTTGCGATCGAGGTAGAATCCGAGGTACTTTACTACAGTATTGTGTGGTAGCTGCTCATTACCCAGTTTCACAGCAGGGCAGTCTCCCTGTTTAAGGGTAAATGTGATGTGGTTGGATTAGCTGCACTAGCTTTGATACGCCAGCTCTTCATCCAGGTATAAAGCTTATCCACGTGCGACTGTAGCTTACTGGAAGCTATTTCTGGGTTGGCGTCAGATGTCAGCACTGCAGTATCATCGGCAAATGTGGCTGTCATTACAGTTTCCGATTCAGGGACATCTGCTGTGTATATCAGATACAGGAGGGGCCCCAGGACAGAGCCTTGTGGGACTCCAGCTCTTATGTCGTAAAAGTCTGAGACGGCATCATTAATTTTAACAAAGAATATACGATTTTCCAGGTAAGATTTCAATGTCAGGAATAGATTGTGTGGTAATGTTTTTTTCAGTTTACACAGCAGCCCAGGGTGCCAAACCTTATCAAAAGCTTGCTGTACGTCGAGAAACACCCCTGAGCAGTATTTTTTGCTTTCGAGAGTATTTCTAATATGTTCACACACTCTATGGACTTGTTCTACTGTCGCATGTCGTCTTCGAAATCCGAACTGGTGTTCTGGGATAGTAGCGTTTTCGTTTAAGTATTTACTAAGCCGTTTTGAGATTATTTTTTCATAGACCTTTGACAGTACAGGAAGCAGGCTTATTGGTCTGTATGGAGACGTAAGGTGCGGTGGCTTTCCCGGTTTAGGGATCATAGTTATTTGAGAAACTTTCCAGATGTTGGGGTAGTACGAGGTTCTTAGAATAGCGTTAAATAGGGAGGTGATGAACATTATTCCTTTTTTCGGCAAGTTTCGCAATATTTCTGCAGTCAGAAGGTCAAAACCTGGAGCTTTTTTGAGTTCCAAATCAAGGATGGTGCGACGCACTTCTGCAGGCGTGCAGCATTGGAGAGGGGGGCTTAGTTGGAGGTCACTTTCAAGATATGAGCTCACTTCGCGGTCAGTCATTTCAGTTCCTAGGTCCTCATTTGGGGTGAAGACGCTGCTAAGAAACTCCCCGTACGCTTCTGCTCTCTCTTCATCCGTTTTAGCCCATTCACCATTTACTTTTTTGAGCGGGTGCTGTGCTAGTTGCGGTTTTCTATTGGATTTTACAATTTTCCACAGTGAGTACTCATTTTTAGCAGGAGCTGATGGCGTTAAGTTTTCGAGATGTTGTTGGATTGTTTCATTCTCCATCTCAACTAGATTTTTTTTAAGTTCAGCTGCTGCTTTGTTGAACGCTCTTTTGTCAGCAGGGTGTCGACTACAGTGCCAAACCCTTCTAAGTCGTCTTTTTTCTAGGACTTGGCATTTGATTTCCTGCGGCAAGTTGCGATGAGTTTTAATTTCGGTAGTTTTTTTGTCAGATGGAGTACAAATCCATGCCGCTTTCTGTATTGATTTAGTTATGTAGGAAGTAGCACTTTCAATGTCTTCGTCGGTTTTAAGAGGAATCTTCAGGTCTAGATTGTCATTGAGGTATTGCTGAAAGGCTTCCCAGTCTGTATGGTTGTTATATAAGTATTGATTTCTTGACCGATTTATTACATATGTGCTCATTGTAACAATGACTGGCGAGTGATCTGAAGAGCTGTCGTGGCAGCTAGAAACATCCAAGAAGTAGGATGGCACCCCTTTGTAGACGAAGAAATCTAAAAGGTCAGGCAGTCTATTTGGGTCTGCGGGCCAATATGTTGGTTGACATGTTGTGAGGATATTTATATGGTGTTTGTCGATGCTATTCTTAAGGTTGCGGCCTCTAGTCAGTGTCAGCCTTGATCCCCATTGAGAATTTTTAGCGTTCCAGTCTCCACCAACAATAAATCTGTTGCCTAGAGTTTTGAAAAAGTCGTTGAAATCCTCCTCACTGGTTTCGTGGCCTCTTCTCTTTTTTGGCGGACAATAAATCGATGATATTAGAATAGAGCCTTGGCTATCATGCACCATGATTGTAGTAGATTGTATTTTTGAAGTTCTGTATTCGGGGATTAGTTGATGCTTAATGCAGCTTCTTACTATAACTGCAGTGCCAGCGTGCGCTGTGTTGTCTGGGTTATTTGTAATGTATGTACAGTATCCGTCTAGGTTGAATGATTTTTCATCTGTAAGGTGTGTTTCGGATATAAGCACTATATCAAGGTTGTGTACTGTAAAAAGTATTTTAAGTTCTTGTTTTCTGTCCAGAAGACCATTTATGTTCCAGCTTGCTATCCTTAGAGCCATTTTAACGAACAAGTTTATGGACGATTGTTGTCAAGAGGGACATAAGCGTACCCATTTGGTCAATTAGACGGTCTAGCTTTTCCGCTTGCTTTGAAATAATTTTTTCTAGGATAGTCGAGTCTCCTGTTATGGCTTGTGCATATGTTTTGGCTGATTCAGTGTTGGTAGATGGTTTTTCTGACAGGGTTGGTATGTTTCCGATAGTTGGAAAGTCTTTTTCTTCAACTTGTATCAATGGTCTTGTTTGCACTCTTGAATTAGACTTCCTTTTCTGAATTTCTTGAAATACTTTGCATCCCTTGTAGCTTGCCGCATGGTCCCCAAGGCACAGTGCACATTTTGCTGGTTCATCTTTGGTCTTAGGGCATTCTAGCGTGTTATGATTTTCTGCACACTTTACGCATCTATATGGACGCATGCAATAATTTTTCGTATGCCCATACTGCTGACATCTCTTGCATTGAGGGATGGTTTTCTTACGTTTGGGGTCTTCAATATTGACAGATGTGTGGTAGATGTATTTCAGGTTTTTTATTTCACTGTTGTTGGGGCCTGGCTCAATATTAACGAACCAGGTTGACATTGGTGCTTTTGTTTGCCCATGTCTGGCGTTTATAATTTCACCTTTCACTATATTGCCAGTACTTTCTATTGCCTCTTTTATAGCTTCCATGGGTGTCGAAGGATGAAGGTTCTTGATGACGATGCGGTATGGTCGTTCGTCTTTTGGGGTGAACGTGTGCCCTATCAATTTCTTCTCTCGGACTAGTACCATCAGTTTTTTGTAGGCATCAATGCTATCAGCTGTCACACGAAGTTGATTCTTGGTTACTATTTTGAAGGAAAAGTGAGTTATGTTTAGAACCTCTTCAATCAAATCTTTGAGCTTAGTGACGTCTTTAATGCCATAAAGCATAAGTGGTGGAGGCTTGTTAGCTCTTGCTTTTGGTACCGTTTCTTGATTTTCATCTACTTTAAGTTCCGAGTATCTATTTTGAGTTGGATTTTTTTCCGGAGATGGAGTGGGGCTTAATCTCATTCTTTTGCGGCTATTTTGCATAGCCCAACCAGTCTGAGCAGTGTGTGCACTTAGGGATTTCTTTTTGTACTGTCGTAGTATGGGTATAGATTGCCACTCATTCTCATCATCCGAAGTTTGGTTCAGAGGGTTTAAGTTGACTTTCGCTGCCTTACGATGTCTATCTTGATGATGGTTGGACGAATCTTTGATTTGGTTATTGTTTGTATTTTGTTCACCAGTAGCATTATTTTTACCGAGAGCCTGGTCAGCCACTCTCGTTATTTTATTTCCCTCGAGGGGGTTTATGATTTTGGTTTGGCAACACTGATCGATGTGTCATCTGTCATACTGACATCTTATTAAATAATCAAAGAGTTGGAGGTAGAAGAATAAATATTTTGGAAATGTGAAATGTCTTCCGCGGTTTTAACGCACTATTTTCGGTCGAAACCAGTGATTCCCGCAAAAATAACACTATCACTTGTTCCACAGGTGTTTATCTTCACTTTGATAGTATTTTAGTTCACAATATCACTGATAAGTCACTAAAACTGCAAAATTTTTCAGGAGCACTTTTGCTTCCTATCAGAGTTTGACAGCTCCATGTAAAAACGTAAGAATAATATGGATATTTCCCCTAGTCCGGGGATTTGGAGTGAGACAACAAGTTACTGTTGGTAAAAAATTGAATTCTAGTGAAAGAGACAAAAACAGGTTTATCACTCTAGCAACAGAAACACCCCACAATTGTTTTCTTTTGTTTCCATAATTTGGTGACATTACGCAGCTTGATCCCGTGGAATATCCATAGTAACATCAATGTTTGCAGACAATGAACCTAAATAGCTCTACCTTTTCTGATCTATGGTGATTAAGCATATCTTGTCTTTTTTTTTTTGTTTACCTTATGATTCAACAACACAGAGCAGCCAGGCTCCAGCTGGTCCTTATCAACAAAGGAGAGGATACTGACGTAATGCTCGCTGCCCACCGATGTGGACACTATAGCATGGTTGTCATCTATGATCTCCTCCAAGTTGCCCACCGACATTGGTGTCCCTCTAAGATCATCCACCTGATAAAATTATTCAGAACATTTACAATTTATACTTCTGCTTGCCTAAATGAATTATTCAGGATATACATGGTGGAAAAAATGTCTTTGTGTGGCATGCCAGAACTTTTATACTTTAATAAATAAATCATTTAGGTTACTTTAATAATAAAATTCATCATCTGCCTAGCCTTTTCCCTGTTATATATGGGTCGGTCTTCCAGTCGAAAGTATTTAATGAATGCACTAATGAAAAATAGAAAGAATAATAAAATTATATGACATGTGTAACCTCTAAGAAAATATTATATCTCACCTTCGACCTTTCTTCTTCAATCTTCTCCTCCTGAGGCTTCAGTCTTTCCTGATTGCGAATGAATTCCTCCTCCATGAGAAGATAATCCTTGATTCTTTCTAATTTCAGCAGCTTCAGCCGACACCTTGTATGTGGAGTCACTTGAGGCAGTTTTAGGGCGGCATCAGGTCCCTTTGCCTTGCGCTTCTTCTTACCTACCCTAGTTGGGATTGGAGGCTCGTACTTCTTCTTCTTATCCTTGTCATCTTTTTTGTCTCCACCGCTTCCTCCGCCAGATTGGTTCTGACCCTAATAAAAAAAATGGTTTATCGAACTTAATACAAGACTAAAACTTGATGAATAATTACGTAATCTAAGAGAAGGTTTATGTTACCATTATATATTACTCTATTTTAATTCTAAAGCACTGCTGTAAAATTCTGAACTTCTTATTATTTCCAAAATCAATGACTCCACAAACCAATGATTACAAGGCGGAATTTGGGCCACAGATAAAAAATCTGTTTGACTTCGGAAATGCAATGACAGCACCATGAAGGTATAGATAAAACTGGAGCCCAGACTTCGAATACTTACTTGAAGCTAAAATAATGTATTGCTGTCTCGCTCTCAGTGGTCTCAATATCTCTTTCTAAGTAGGATGACTCCTATTTCATATTTCCCAGAAAATCACTAGATAATAAATAATAATATATGTTTATTTCTCACCACAATTAATAAATGAACATACAATGGTTAATTCAAACAATAAATGAACATACAATGGTTAATTCAAATAATTATATATTCTACTGACCTGCAGTGCTATTCTCTATAAAACAGCCTGTTCACGGCGCGGCCGCAGCGCTCACACTAGTCACACTGCCATGGGACTAAAGTTCGGTAAGCCACTCGCGCTAGCGAAGAAATCGAAGAGCACATCGTAGATTCCAGCGAAGAGATTTCTGACAGAGAATAGCATAACTGTGAACTTCTAAGACCTAGCCCCAATTTTTAATAATTAAGTCGTATTCAGAAAACTAAAAATAAAACAAATACTTTCTGTTATAAAAACATTTATTAAATTTTCTTTTACACATGACTGTATATCTTTGCTCTGTGAAGTTTTTGTCTTTTGCCACGTAAATCACCTTATATTTTCGGTAAGTCTTTAAATGAGCTCGTATTCGCATTAAAAAAAATGAATTAGCAATTTTCTTAAGTATAATAGTTTCATGCGATTTACATGAAACTATTATGTTGCTAACATTTGATATGCGTTTTGCCAACTAATTAATTGTAAAAACAAAGAAATGTGTTTACGATTAATGTAAGAAATGACGATTTAAACACTTATGCGTAAAAACATTATATCACCTCCTGGACCTGCCGCAACCACGTACTATACATGTTTGCACCATTTCTTTTATAAAGCTATTAGAAGACCAAAATGCAAAATAAAGCTGTGAACCACAAAGTAAACAACCGCCATATTGGCGAGATTTTCTTAAGGGGGATGCTCCAACCAGCCCGCGAAATTCAATTTTTTTTACGTTTTTTGCAATTTGCAGGCCAGTGACATATTGTAACTTTATAAATATTTGTGTTGCGCAAATAACAAGTATAATTTTAAATATAAAAAATATCAAAAAACTCGCTCCATCAGCTCTCACATAGAAAAGGTGCATCATGTTAAAATCTCCGAAATCTAACTACGATGCACCTTTTCTATGTGAGAGCTGATGGAGCGAGTTTTTTGATATTTTTTATATTTAAAATTATACTTGTTATTTGCGCAACACAAATATTTATAAAGTTACAACATGTCACTGGCCTGCAAATTGCAAAAAACGTAAAAAAATTTGTATTTCGCGGGCTACATCGAAGCAATCACCTTAACGTCAAACATTCAATGTTGCCACTTTACCAAACCCTAATAATATGGGATTTATTACGAACTCGTCAACCATGAATAAAGACCCCCGTGACCAAAAATTTCAAGATTGTTAGTTTAGGTAATCGTAGTTTCATTACGACACCTAACAAATAGTTTATCACACTACTTGTCAGTGTTTAGGTCTAGATTTAGTTTATGTGGTGACTGCTTTGAAGAGTTTTCGGGGAGTTTATTATAAAGAGGTAGCAATACTTTGACAACACAAGAAAGAGAGATAACCACAGAAAGCGAGATAGAAGTTTTGTAGGTATTTGACTCAAACATTTGTACTTACTAAGTCTTGTCTCCAGTTTTATCTACAGGGTGGAATCGAAATCATGGGCAATATTTTATTCTAAGGCTCTACTCACGATGCTGATTGCATTACGGCTAATAAATCGCAAATCAAAAATATTACTAATGTAATTATGGACACCTTTAAAAATGTAGTATGTCACACTGCAAAGGCTTATTATTGCAAACAAACACGTAAAAGTAATAAATAAATAAATCATAAACCCCAAAAGTCCTAAAGTATCAAAATTTTAAAGTGCAGTACACCGCGCGTGGAACGAAAAGTAAACAAACATCAAATAATAATATGCGAAGATACTTGCATCAATAACGTTTTTGAGTTCCGTAATACGATTAGTATCGTTGGTAATGCCCGAGTTTAAAATATTGCTCATTTCTAAAATTTCACCCTGTATACTTTCATGGACTGCACCAGCATCCATCCAGTGGTGATACAGGCGACAACACTTACAGTTTGGCCAGAACGGATTGAAACGGAACTAAAATTTTTATTTCTGACAGCGTTTTAAAATCTTTGATATTTGATGTAAACAAAGACTGCAGGTTTGTTAGATTTATTATTGTGCCATAAAACTAACGTAATAAGTGAAAAAAAAAATAATAAAATCATTCAAAGTGCTGGTAGCGCGAAGACAGTGGCGACTTCCGGTTTTCTACATTTTTATGTCAAGCTGTATCATTGGCTAATTTTGAAAATGAACGTTTGTTGAAAATATAACAAAAAATTGAGAGATTGGGGTAGGATGATGTGGTAGCGTCTGTACTATTTTCTTTTTGTAGTCTGTGGTAGTACGGGTAGTACTGCTTATTTCGTATCGTGTATTGGCCACCATTTAGGTACATGAGCGCTTTTTGTCTTGCGCTTGTTAAAACAAAGCGCCCAAATAGAACAAATGCTCGCCCGTCTCAGAGAAAGGCACTCACAAGTGCTCACAAGCCACTTTTTGACATTTCACTAGGAAAGGCTCAGCCCCTATCTATTCTGTGGCTCAGCCCATGCTTCATAACTAGGGTCACCCTTGTTTGGTAGAACAACTTTTGATATAATTTTACTAATTCGATCAACGTTTGAGAAAATAATCAGTTTGTATAATATCGGTTAACTTAATTTTCATTTCATCGAATATTTATTTGCGATAACAACATTTGCGCTATTGCTCAAAATGTATAATATTCATTTGATATAATATTCAGGTGGTATAACATTTAGTTTATCGAATATTCGATTGGTGTAATGTAATGCAGAAAAGAAAACATTGTAAATATTTGTTCCGTCGATCTACCTTGGTAGGTAGTAATCATTAACTAAACTAAGGATTCAAGAGCGAGCGAAGCGAGCTCGGGACTTGGTGCACCCCGACTCGGACAGGTTAGGTTGGAAGGGGATGGCGGGGTCTGAAAGACCCCGCCATCCCCTTCGTGTTAGGTTACTGTAAACCTTGCAAACAGAAATGGGAGCCCCGCGAAGCGGGGCTCCCTCAAGCTACCTCGGTAGGTGGTTATCAGTAATATACGCTCGCCCTTGTATCCTTAGTCAAATTGCCGATTACTACCTACCGAGGCAGCTCGACGGAGCCCCGCTTCGCGGGGCTCCTATTTCTGTTTGCAAGGTTTAAAGTAACCTAACACGAAGGGGATGGCCCTTCGAACCTAACCTATCCGAGTCGGGGTGCCCCAGGTTCCGAGCTCGCTTCGCTCGCTCTTGCATCCTTGGTGAAATTGCTGATTACCACCTACCAAGGTAGCTCGGCGGAGCCCGATTTTTTTATAGACAATGAAAGGAAACGAATAATTAATTAACTGAATATTCGATGCGATATTTCGACTAAATCATTATTAGTCTAGTAAAACATTAGTTTAAATAAAATTAGTGCATTTGAAAATTCGGACAAATGAAATTATTTTTAAAGAAATAAATAGGCTAAATAAACATATAACAATTAATTATTCGGTGAAATGAATAATTCTACGAAACGACTTTATTGTAACCAAAATTAGCCGGAGTGATTTTCGACGAAACGTTGTTCTGCCAAACAAGGGTGACCCTCATAAGTTCATAACTATGGTATTTAAGGTGATTGCGTCGATGTAGCCCACGAAATTCAAATTTTCTTAGGTTTTTTGCAATTTGCAGGCCAGTGACATGTTGTAACTTCATCAAAATATGAACAAGTATTATTTTAAATATAAAAATTATCAAAACATTCGCTCCATCAGCTCCCACATAGAAAAGGTGCATCTAAGTTAGATTTCGGAGATTTTAACAATATGCACCTTTTCTATGTGAGAGCTGATGGAGCGAATATTTTGATCATTTTTATGGGAACCGTTCAATTTACCGAATTTTGTTTGTTCGAATTTCATTATACCGAAAACTATTGGCCGACATCTCTTTTGCTATATGCATTATTTGTCATATTTTCAGATCATCGAAGTTTCATTAGCCATAAGTATTATTTTATCGAAGTATGTTATCTATACATCTAAAAATAAATTTTTACTTTTGACCGACGCCTCTTTTAATCTTTTTTCAGTTGCCAAATGATTTATTTGCCATATTTTCACCATACCGAAACAACATTTTACCGAAAAATTAAATTACTGTCATAAAATTCAATATATTGTGCTACAAAACATTGTGGCGGAAACGAAATGCTGCAAAGCCGACTTTACGTAGTCTTGTCTGCCCTACCCCTAGAGTGTAATTTAAAATCGCGTAGGCGCGGAGGGGTCTGCCGCGAGCTGAGGAGCAGGTGGTTAGAACAGCCGCCGCCGGGGCTAAGTTTGGCCGGCGAAGCCGGCCAGTAAGCCGAAGCTGCGGTGGTGAGCGTTCAAATCATCTGCGACGATAAGCTCGCGTGGGGCCACCCAAAACCCCGCAGTGCCGGAGCCATGACAGAAACAATGCTTGTTGCATTTTGCATGCTTGCTTGAATGCTGCGTGTTTCCTGCACGTTGCATGCTGCGTGCTTGCTGCATGTTGCATGCTGCATGCTTGCTTGCATGCTGCATGTTTGCTTGTATGTTTTTTGGTGTTTTTTTGCATGTTGCATGTCTGTTTGTATGCTGTATGCAAGTGTATCACAATACAAACCTTTTTACAAACACAAGAACAACACAAATACAATAACAAGTCACAAAAGAGTATCAAAAATCACACAAAATGTGTAAGAAGATTCGAACACACGTGCTAGCCAGAACATCCCTAATAGTCCAACTGTGTAACAGCATATGTCATTAATGATAATACAATGCCCGTCAGAGTTATATCGTATATGACATTTGCCTAATTGTTTTGTATTGTCTACCTACATTTTCAATGGCGCCTGCAAAAAAATGATCAGCAATAATTAGTGTGCACAAATTTCTAGGCGTTTGGTGAAATGAAAATATGGCAATTAAAACAGTGATACTGAATGTTTGGAAACAATACTTCGAACAACCGTCGTTTCGAGTAAGTGTAACATCGGTAAAAAGTTTTTCGGCCAAAATATGATGTGTTGGAGTAACGAAAAAAAAACGAATAGATTATAGGTTAACTGAAACAGTGGCAAAAAAACCAAATGATAATAGTTGAAAAGTTTTCGGTCAAATGAAATTCGGTCAAACGGTTTTCGATCTTATGATAGGTAACTATTCAATTTTGATAAAGTTACAACATGTCACTGGCCTGCAAATTGCAAAAAACGTAAGAAAAATTGAATTTCGCGGGATACATCGTCGCAATCACCGGCTTTATCGCCACATTATTACATTATATTACGTTTTGTTGTTTAAAAAAGAAACCAAATAATGTGCAATTTTAAACATCGCGTTAAAAACGATTTTCTATTGATAAAAACGACAGAAGTGTTTTCAGACTAGTTATGAAAACTCTTATCCAGTGCAATAATTAATCACGATACCGAAACCTGTGCCGAAACTATAAAATGTACGAACTAAACGCATCTATAATGCCTTTGACATATCTTTAAATATAGCCTGTGGCTTTTGAGACCTGTGCTGTGCTTTTGACATATTATCTGTGCTTTTGATAAACAAATGTACTCTATGCTTTTGACGAATTTGACGTGTGTGCTCGTCGTGTACGCCTCATGTCATTTTATCGTTTTTGTGGAATGGACTTCTAAATACTAGTGAAGTGGTGTTGTGAATTTAAATAAATAATTTGAAACCTTAACACAATCATTATATTAATAAAAAATGATTTCATAAAATGCATCTGATATATTTAGCTTTCAGTGTCCATTGTCGTTAAAAACAAAGACTTTCTCTCAACAGCTGATGCCAAACAAATTTGGCAAATATCTATAAATTGCAACCAACTTCGACTAGTTTTCAAGATGGTTTTAGCGGATTTAGGTCGCAAAATTACGACTGCTTTGCAGTCCTTGAGCAGGGCAACAGTCATAAATGAAGATGTATGTTTGTATTATGCAAATAGTTAATAAATTCTGACGTCTGTAGGTACTCATTAAAAAGCAAAATACTCATCATCTTTCAGGTATTAAATTCTATGCTGAAACAAATATGTGCTGCTCTTCTGGAAGCTGATGTGAATATCCGTTTGGTGAAGAATCTTCGAGAGAATGTTAGAGCAGTCATTGATTTTGATGAGATGGCTGGTGGCCTCAACAAGAGACGGATGATACAGTCTGCTGTGTTCAAAGAGCTCGTCAAGGTACCAATATTGCATTTTTTTATGACTCGTCACTAAATATGTTTTTGACCTGGATTGAATTTCTTTTAATAAACAATGATAGAGTGTATAAGAATGGTATCTAATGGGATCAGATAACTATGGTGTGGAGAGAACTATTAATACATTTAATATTATTCCCATAGGAATAATCTACTTGGACTGGCACTTTAGAAGTAGTAATCCAAGTATAATTACTATAAGTTACTATGTTCAAATATAAAAAGATTTTATTATGTCAGAGATAAAATCATCTACTAGTACAAGGACACTAAAATATACAATGACTTTTTACTTAGTGGAACCTTTTTTAACCTATAAGGTAAATCTAAGATACAAGAAGAACATCTGGGGGTGTTAGTGCCCCTGCTTAGTCAATAATATTATTCAAATAAAGTATTACAAAAACATTTTAAACATCATTTCAGTTGGTAGACCCCGGTGTAAAACCATATCAACCAATCAAAGGAAAACCCAATGTAATCATGTTTGTAGGCCTTCAAGGCTCTGGTAAGACCACAACATGTACAAAATTGGCATATCACTACTTGAGGAAAAACTGGAAGTCCTGTCTAGTGTGTGCTGATACATTCAGAGCTGGTGCTTACGATCAGGTCAAACAGAATTGTACCAAGGCCAGGATACCTTTTTACGGAAGGTGAGTTTTCTATACTTACTTTTCTATGATGATGATGATGCCATCTAGCCGATTTCGGCCACAGCGACTGCAATCGATGGCTTTTAGAGTGGTTGAGGGCCTTGATATGCCCTTTCATGTGCTCTCCAGTGACTCGCATATCCAACTTTTGCCGTAAAGCTCCGAGCACAAAGTGGACATGTAAGAACATCATTGATGACATTGTAAGTTCACTTTTCTATACTAATATTATAAAGAGGTAAGTTTGTATGTAGGGGTAATCTCCGGAAGTAATGAACCAATTTTAAAAATTGTTTCACTGGTCAAAAGCTACATTATTTGTGAGCGCTATAGGCTATAAATTATAAAGATATCATGTACATTTTACCGCCCAACGAAGTAGGCACTGTTCAGCTAGTATGAAATAAACTAGCTGTTGCCAGCGGTTTCATATCGGGATAAAAATCCTATGTGTTAACCCAGGTTATAAACTATTTCTGTACCTAATTTCTTTCAAATATGTTCAGTAGTTTTTGCGTGAAAGGGTAACAAACATCCATCCAAACAAACTTTCACTTTATAATATTAGTAGTAGGAAGTAGAATAGTCGTAATTCCTAAATGATGAAGAGTAACAGGCTGCTGTTATTCTATTCAGTGCCATTGACACTTGTCTTTAGAATTATTAAAACTACTTTTACTAGTGACCGACCGAAATTTCAGTTTCGGTCTCGGTTTCGGCCGGTTTCGGCCAAAAAATCTAGTTTCGGCCTTAGTTTCGGTTTCGGCCAAAATATAGCCGAAACTTTCGGCCCCGCCGAAACTCAGGTATTCGTGCATTTTCGAGTGTCGTTCGGTAAAATTTGTAGCTTACACTTGTCTTGCTCGCCGGGGGGGCTCCGCCTCAGTTCGCCACCGTCCATTTCAAAAAAATAAATTTAAAAAAAAACCGTAATTTAAATATAAAATTCGTAAATTTTTGAGTTTACTGCCAATAGTAAGTCTTGTATTATTCATGTCATAATAAAATATATTTGTTACGTACGTTAATGATTAGAACACTTATCAATCGTCAAGGCAGTTACTGTATACGGTTTATTCTTTAAAATAAAATAATGCTTTTTTTTTAACTCAGTTATGACAGTTATTTCGTATTCATTCTCTAGTATAAAGCAAAGTCACTTCCCGCTGTCAGTCTGTCTCCCCTTATGTATGCTTAGATCTTTAAAACTACGCAACGGATTGTGATGCGGTTTTTTTACACTAAATTAAATGGCATCATAAAATATTGGTAATTCTTTCGTTCATACAATTTGTATTAAAAAATATTTTGCTAAGTTTGACCAACTTCCGCCGTCTCGATTTTTGCCTTCCGATACAATGAAATAATCCTTACATAAAACAGAGTCGAACAGCATTAAAAAAAAAAATTGGTCAATTTCACTCATTTTTGTGGACAACTCACACTTGACCAAAAATTTTTGTGTTTTAATAATGTTAAAAAAACAGTAAATTTCAAAAAACAATCGACAGTTTAAATGTTTTAAAAAGTTTCGGTTTCGGTTTCGGCCGAAACTGAGAGCAAGGCCGAAAGTTCGGTTTCGGTTTCGGCTGAAAAATCAGTTTCGGTCGGACACTAACTTTTACCACTGATAAATCAGGATGATATAATATCTCATTCCATACCTGTGATTATGTTTATATATTGTTGTTTCATGTTTATTATGTTATAAGATGGTCCAAAAACACATGAAATATATTTTTATTTAATAGAACTCTGTCTATAAATAGTATATGCTTATTTTTACAGTTACACAGAAGTAGATCCCGTAGTTATAGCAACTACTGGTGTGGAGATGTTTAAGAAAGAAGGATTTGAGATGATTATTGTGGACACAAGTGGTCGTCACAAACAGGAGGAATCACTGTTTGAGGAGATGTTGGCTGTTGCTAATGCTATTGTAAGATCACAAAGTATATTCTTAATATTCTGTTGCTAAAGTATTAAACTAATATTCTAATAGATTTACTTTACGATTTTTTCTAATTAACAAATGTTGTTGATCATGATAAATTATCTGATTATTGTGAAATATTATACAATTCAGAAAACAAGAATTAGTTTCAAAAATGCTTCTCTATTTAACAACTTTAATATCTATGTAATCAATTCTGCCTTTACACAGAAACCAGACAACATAATTTTTGTGATGGACGCAACAATTGGTCAGGCTTGTGAGGCCCAAGCAAGAGCCTTCAAAGAGAAAGTAGACATTGGTTCAGTCATCATTACAAAATTGGATGGCCACGCTAAGGGTGGTGGTGCATTATCAGCGTGAGTATTTTATATATTTGATGGGAAACATTAAGCAAAAAAAAGGAGATGTTATTATTAGATTAAAAAAAGATATGTTCGAAACACGCCGTAAGGCGCCGCCGCGCCAGTAGCATTCGCGTACTTAACACGTTCGTTGCATTACGAGATCTATCAGATCTCTTGCAGGACTTTTGTATTGTGCGTTGAACATAATCGTGTTGTTTCACTCCTTGCGGGAGGATCTAACGTGTAAAGTTCTTTAGGTATGAGTAGGACAAATATACATATTTGCTTCCTACTTAAAGCTGAATTCAAGGACATTAAAAAAGAAATTAGAGATGGATTAGGTCCCTAACGCACAGTACTGTAATTATTTTCATTCCTTGCGTTAGGAGATATGTCGGTACTCGTGGAATCGTACGCCTCGTAGACGCAAGAGAGGGAAGGTGACTTGTTTTAGTGTTGTCCTAGCATCGACGTGGGATGTCGCGCGCACGTTTGCGAAATAACATTCGCGTATAAACCTACGTGTTGATTATCATTTTTGTTATACAATGAGTGCTTTTAAAAGAAAAAAGTGTAAAAAATCTATTTTGGTGAGATTTCTAACAAAAAATCAACGCCGGATTATACTGCTGCATCGTCCAGTAAAATATTTTTTTTGGAAAATGTTCAAATTTGCCCCCCATTGGCTAATAAATAATGACAGTAATTCTGATTATGAAATATTTGACGCACCTAAAAAGAAAATGAAACTTTTTCAATCGACAACTGAGATATTATTTTATTCCCATCACTACTTACTACACATATTGAACTATCTTTGGTTGCGGTACGAGATACAATCGATATCATATTTTTTTTTTGGTATTTGTAGTTTATTCAAATGTCATAACTGCGTGCGAACCTAGCAAAATATAAAGCAATAGGCTATCTTTCACCCACAAAAACTTCAAAATATATTTGATTGTTTTTTTGGAAGATATAAATTATTTTCAAAACTGTATCTTTAGGAGACTGATTAGGTCTCAAACGCACCAAAAGGTAGATTAGTTTCGAGATCTTTTAGGTCTCCAACGCACCAGCTGAAAGTTCTTTGAAAGTGATGGCGCAGGAAACGTGTTAACAAGTCCTAAACAGGCCATTACGGAGGCTGCTTTAGTTATGCATACTTTTTTAATTTTATTTGGCTCATTTTTGTCTTTTTCAGTGTGGCTGCGACACAAAGTCCTATTATATTCATAGGTACTGGAGAACACATTGATGATTTGGAACCATTCAAAACGAAACCTTTTATCAACAAACTACTTGGCATGGGAGATATTGAGGGTCTACTGGACAAAGTCAATGAGCTCAAACTTGATGATAATGATGAATTATTAGAAAAGCTTAAACATGGCCAGTTCACACTGCGTGCCATGTATGAACAATTTCAGAACATCATGAAAATGGGACCCTTTTCACAAATTATGGTATGCTAAGTTTTCTTGCTGGAGAAATCTATGTGATAAAGCAATTATTGATACCATGCTAATATACATATTGTTTTATAGGGCATGATTCCTGGATTTTCCCAAGATCTGATGTCAAAAGGTAGTGAACAAGAATCAATGGCCAAACTGAAGCGTCTTATGACCATAATGGACTCCATGAATGAAGGCGAACTAGATCACCGTGATGGCGCCAAACTTTTTTCGAAACAGCCCACCAGGATCACGCGAGTGGCGCAAGGCGCGGGGGTCACAGAAAGGGATGTAAAGGATTTAATCGCACAATACACTAAGTTTGCAGCAGTTGTGAAAAAGATGGGAGGTATCAAGGGATTATTCAAAGGAGGTGACATGGCAAAGAATGTTAACCAAACTCAAATGGTGAAACTTAACCAACAAATGGCAAAGATGATGGACCCACGCATCTTGCAGCAGATGGGTGGTATGACTGGTCTTCACAATATGATGAGGCAATTGCAGCAGGGCTCCAGTGGAATGAATAGTTTAATGGGTGGCAAATAACACTAGATTTAGCTATGCCATAAGTCAAGTTTAATTTGAGCTGTATTTTAACCAATAAATGTGGACACCAACTTCCGTTTTTAATTACGTTTAGTGGGGTTCAACTGGACCAAATACCAAAGCTAAAAATAAAGCATATAATTAAACAATTAAACCTAACTAATATCTTGGCGCTATTTTACGATAACACGCTACAGTGACCATGCATCCAGTTATGAATAGATTTACTTACGTCAAAAAAATCCGTTTTTTACTACATGCATACGAATTTAAATACGGTAGGTACATACACCAAAATAACATTTTTTACAATTTTTGTCTGTCTGTCTGTAATGGCTAATCTCTGAAATGGCTGGGACCAAAGACATTAAACTATATATGAGCAATAGACGGGACATCACGAAGAAATTTGTGATCCAAAAGTTTTTACCAATAAGTAAAAAGTCGCTCAGTCTAGTTCGAGACGTTCCGCCTGACAGTTCGTGTGAACGTGCGACAAAATGTAAACTTTGATAGACGATTATAAGAAAATTTGCCTAATTTCGCTTTGCCAAACTGTAAATCTAGGTACGGGAAAACAAGTGGACTTGAAATCAATTTATTTTCGTAAATATTTTTTATTTTTACCTAGTATTTAAGATGTTTTTCAATATTTTCTGATATTGTTCTAGAACATTTGCATTTTTGAAATAAACGCCATCTGTTGCTCAGTAGCTGTACGTATTTTGCTAAGAAATTAGAATTGTCTGTTTATCGATATGAACTATCGATATTTATTAATTCGAAGACTCCTGTCGAAGAGTAATTAAAAATTTCTTATACTTGTTTATTTAATGGACTGTCTCGTTGGTTGTCAGTTCATGTAAGGCTCATTATATGGAGAAAAATAAAATCAAGACGGTGGAAGTAGGTAAATGTAGTGAATCTCCTTGCCTGCAACTCTTTAGAGAATTTGGTTGCTATGGATTGTTGACTGTCAATATTAATACTTGTACAAATTTATGCTGAATAAAGCCAATTTCATGGTTAATAGAGTATTTTAATATTTAACAATTTATTCAGCATATTATAAAAATAAAAATGAACGAATTTCAGAATATCGATCAACCGAATTCCAGTGTAATACCTGGAAGTCTAGCCAAATACTTACGTCCCGAACGTTTCGACTCTACACCCGATTCAGTCAATTCTGAAAACAAATGGAAACACTGGAAAAATCTATTCTACAATTTTCTCGAAATAGAACTAAAAGCAACTGAAACAGGTATGTTCGAGCCTTTAAAACTAATGATGCTGCTAAATCACTTAGATTCAGATGTTTTTGCATACATACAGGAATGTAAAACATACTCAGAAGCAATAGAAACATTAGACAAACTTTACTTAAAGCCCAAGAATATTATATACGCACGGCATACATTAGCAACGAGGCGACAGCATTCGGATGAAACGATTTCGCAATACATAGAATCTTTAAAAAAACTCGCAATCAATTGTAATTTTGAATCTGTTACTGCTGAACAGCACAAGAACCAATTTATTCGGGATGCATTTATAGCAGGACTGGCATCACCTGATATTCGTCAAAGATTGCTTGAGAATACAGATCTGTCGCTTGATGAAGCTTTAAACAAAGCAAGAACTCTGGAGACAGCGGAAAATAATGCAAAATCATATAACATCCAAAACATGTCTCTTAACGCTTCTCAAACATCAGAGCCGTCAGTAGAAAGATTGGCTGCTACAGCTCCATCAACGCCGAGGCAAAAATACTGTTGGTTTTGCGGAGGAAATATACATCAACGCATCAAATGTCCAGCATTCCGAAGCAACTGCGATCGATGTGGAAAAAAAGGACATTTTGGAAAAGTTTGTCGCAGTTCTAAGCCGTCATTGAATACAGCGCAAACAGACACTGAAGCTACAAGCAGTTTTGAAACGTGTGCAGCGTCACCTTCAAGCCTCAAACAAGCAACAGTTCCAGTAATCATTAATGAAATTCATGCCGATGCTTTGATTGATACGGGAAGCTCAGTAAGTTTTATCAATAAAGACATAGTCAAGTTATTGGGACTCAGACTCAAAGAACATCGCCAAACAATAACTTTAGCGTCTTTAAATCAAACTTCTTTTGTAGAAGGCGTCTGTTTCGCTACAATAAATCTATATGGCCACGTATATAAGCAAGTGCCACTTTTGATAATTGAAAATCTTTGTGCTGATATCATAATTGGTCATGATTTGTTAAGAAAACATTCTTCTATACAAATGATTTTTGGTGGCAGCGAAAAACCACTAAAAATATGTAATGTCTTAGCTGCCAACGTACCACCTGCAACTATATTTCAGCACTTGATACCCTCAGTTAAACCGATAGCAATAAAATCAAGGCGATATAGCACCGAAGATGAATCATTTATTAAAGAAGAAATTCAAAAACTACTTAAAGATGGTGTTATAGAACCTAGTATCTCACCGTGGAGAGCCCAAGTTCTTGTTACTGGAGGAGGACAACATCGCAAACGATTGGTCGTAGATTATTCGCTCACGATTAACAAATTTACTCAACTTGATGCTTATCCTCTCCCAAATATTGAAGCAATCATAACCAAAATAGCTAAGCATAAAGTTTTTAGCCAAATTGACCTCAAAAGCGCTTATCATCAAGTGCCAATCCTTACAAGCGAAAAAATATATACAGCTTTTGAAGCTTGTGGAAATTTGTATCAATTTACTCGAATACCATTTGGGGTGACAAATGGAGTAGCTGTTTTTCAGAGAACTTTACAATATATCATTTCAAAAGAGAATTTACATGGAGCATACGCATATCTCGATGACGTCACTGTATGTGGAAAAGACAAGGAGGAACATGATAAAAATTTGGAGAAATTTATGCAAGCTGTACAAAAATACAAAATCACATTAAACAAAGACAAATGCGTATTTGGGAAAGAATCAATAAAACTACTGGGGTATACTATTGAAAATAATACAATAAGACCAGATGAAGATCGACTATCCCCACTTATAAATCTCCCAATACCAGCAGACTTACCGTCTTTAAAAAGAGCTCTTGGAATGTTTGCACATTATTCTAAATGGATAAAGAATTTTTCGGCAAAAGTCCATCCGCTTACAATTTTATCTGAATTTCCTATGAATCGTGATGCCATTGCCAGCTTTCAAGGCTTGAAATCCGACATTGCAAAGGCAGTCCTTACTTCTGTTCTTGACGATGTTACATTCACAGTCGAAACAGATGCATCAGACCATGCTCTAGCCGCTACACTATCACAAAACGGCAGACCTGTGGCGTTCTTTTCAAGATCATTAACAGACCCAGAGCGACGACATCCTGCTATAGAAAAAGAAGCTGCAGCTATTGTTGAGGCTCTGCGTAAATGGCGTCATTTTCTACTAGGACACTTTATTCTCATTACTGATCAACAGTCAGTGTCATTCATGTTTAAACAAGATCATACAAGCAGAATTAAAAATGAAAAAATCGAACGATGGCGTTTGGAAATGTCTTGCTACAAATATGATGTCGTGTACAGACCTGGTCGAGAAAACACTGTAGCAGATGCTTTTTCTCGTGTTTGCGCACATCTGAATTCTGGTAATAGATTATATGAACTACATAATATGCTTGGACACCCTGGAGTAGTAAGAATGACTCATTGGATTCGAATGAAAAATCTACCATATTCGACCAACGATATAAAAAATATGACTGAAAATTGTAGAATATGTGCGGAAGTAAAGCCTCGTTACGCAAATACAAAAGGAAAATTGATTAAGGCCACAGCACCTTTTGAAAGATTGAATGTTGATTTTAAGGGGCCTCTACCCACAGTGACTCACAACAAATACATCCTGACTATTATCGATGAATATTCCAGATTCCCATTTGCTTTTCCGTGCAAAGACGTTACCTCAAATACAGTCATAAAATGTTTAAAAGAAATTTTCATGATATTTGGAACACCACAGTATATTCATTCAGACAGAGGTAGTTCATTTCTATCAAACGAACTCAGAAATTTCTTAGTCCCTTTGGGAGTAGCTTGCAGTCGAACTACACCTTATAATCCACAGTGTAACGGTCAAGTTGAACGGCTAAACGGGACGCTGTGGAAAACAGTTCAACTTTTACTACGTTCGAAAAATATGGCGATCACTCAATGGGAACAAATGCTGCCTTTGGCACTTCATTGTATCCGTTCTCTCTTGTGCACGAGCATTAATACAACTTCACATGAAAGAATGTTTAACCACACACGACGCTCACCTACAGGCGAATCCGTACCATCCTGGCTTTTGTCCCCTGGACCAGTTCTACTAAAAAAACATGTGAGAAGTTCTAAGTTTGACCCCTTAGTGGAAGAAGCAGAATTGATAGAAGCAAATCCGCTGTACTCTCATATACGGTTGCAAAATGGAGTGGAGACAACAGTCTCAAACAGACATTTAGCTCCTCTGCCTGATGAAGACCATTTTGAAGATGCAACCGATGAACAAAATGAAGATCAAGGCATATCTACACCTGCATCCGTACAGCAAGAAGAGATTCGTCGTTCTAGCCGGGAAAGACGACCCCCGCAGTATCTAAACGATTATATTTGCGACGATAATGCTGCTACTGGGTTTTACTAAAAGGAGGGGTGAATGTAGTGAATCTCCTTGCCTGCAACTCTTTAGAGAATTTGGTTGCTATGGATTGTTGACTGTCAATATTAATACTTGTACAAATTTATGCTGAATAAAGCCAATTTCATGGTTAATAGAGTATTTTAATATTTAACAGTAAAACAAAATACTTTTTCATAAATTAATAATGTATGATCGTATTAATAACTTATAATGTAATTTTATTTCCGTTCTGCCCTTACACACTTTTTTAACTTATTAAAAATATTTAAATCCTAGTCAACTTTATCGATAATTTATGTCATTCTTTAATGTTGCACCCCTATCATAAGGTGCTCGGCAGTGCCATCTATTGCGCAATAGCTGAAATATATTCTGATGAATTATTTTAATACGTGGTTTTGCTATACACCGCTAGATAGCACTACTAACGCACGGCATCAACAATTTTGTATGACAATATTCCCAATGCCCGCTCTATAGTTCTTTTAAATCTCTTTAGCTGGGACGATTTTGACGGGACTTCTATTGGCAGGCAGCTGATGTACAGCTCGACATAAAAATGTAGAAAACCGGAAGTCGCCACTGTCTTCGCGCTACCAGCACTTTGAATGATTTTATTTCATTTTTTTTCACTTATTACGTTAGTTTTATGGCACAATAATAAATCTAACAAACCTGCGGTCTTTGTTTACATCAAATATCAAAGATTTTAAAACGCTGTCAGAAATAAAAATTTTAGTTCCGTTTCAATCCGTTCTGGCCAAGCTGTAATAAGGAGTACAGCTTGGCAAAAAACTGTAGAAAACCGGAAGTCGCCACTGTCTTTTCGCTACCAGCTCTTTGAATTTTTTTTTTTTTTTTTTTCACTTATTACGTTAGTTTTATGGCACAATAGTAAATCTAACAAACCTGCGGTCTTTATTTACATCAAAATAATATCAAAGATTTTAAAACGTTGTCAGAAACAAAAAGATTAGTTCCGTTTCAATCCGTTCTGGCCAAGCTGTAACTTTTTTTTTTTGTAAAATCCTTTGATATAAAAAATACAATGTTGAGTTCCGACATCCACGCAAACGAAGTCGCGGGCACAGCTAGTATTATATAAATACTAGCTAAAACTGTGTCAGAAACAGATCAAATATCAAATAAAGAACACGAACAATAAAATAATCAGTCAAGGCAGTTTTACTTGCGTGTGACGACATCAGAGTTCCAACCACAAACTATGTAGAGAGGTATATCCCTTACGGTTACGTCCTACTGTCCCTTTTCTTCGATTCCCCCTTTTAGGCGATTTGTCGATTTGTTTTTCTTTCTTGAGGGAAAGAATTATCAATCCTTCTATACTTTTTCTCCCTCTACGATCCTTCATACAGAGATTTGTCTAATTTCCTTGGCAGTTTAGAGAGCTTGCTTAATGCTCTATCTCAATTTAAAACAGTAGCCATCATTGGTGACATTAACGTCAACATCACAGACGGGAGCACCGACCCAAACGCTGACGAATATCTCAATCTCACAGCATCGTATGCAATGCTGCCTGCCTACACTCTTCCAACTAGACTCTCAAACTGCCTAGACCATGTAATACTCCGCACTCCAAACTCTGCTACTGCACTTATCATTGATTCTCTCATCACTGACCACTCTCCTATTATTATTTTCTGCAACCTCAATGTAAAAACAAAAACACCCCGCCCTACTAGATTAAAAATTGACCTACCTCTGATTATTCAGAAAATTAATGACACGGATTTTTCCTTTATCTTCCAGTGTCCTAACCCAAATGAGGCTGCGGAATCTCTTGTTTCCACTATATCCCTAGCCATCAAATCACACTCACATGCTTCACAGATCCCCAGTAGAAAGCGCATAATTAAACCGTGGATTACTCCTGGCCTGCTGAGGTGCATCCATCACAGGGATAAGTTGCATCGCAAATTTAAAAAACATCCAGAGATTGAAACACACAAATTAATCTTCTGTCGCTATCGCACCTTCTGCAACAATCTCTTAAAAAAAGTCAAGCGTGAATATGACCGCTCTGAATTTCAGCGGGCCAGAAATGATCCAAAAGCTACGTGGAAGCTTATTAAACGGGTAGCATGCCTGGGTCAAAGCAGAGACTCGGCCTCTGAGCTGCTAACCTGCAGTACAGAACCATCACAGACCGTGGACAAAGTCAACAATTATTTTGCGAATGTTGGCGGAGTCTTGGCTGCTAAAATCAAACACTCTGTCCTCTATAAACATCTTTCAGATAGTCGTCCCAACCTCGAGACCCAGGTTCCTCACACACCGTCCTTGCCAAAATCAATGGCCCTCCAGAGCGTAGATGATGTTGAGCTTGAAAATATTATCCTCAGCCTCAAAAACAACTCTGCTGTTGGATTTGACGGTATTTCCTCCGCTATCGTGAAGGGGACTCGCCACATTCTCATTCCGATACTCGTATTTCTTTTTAATTTGTGCTTTTCAACAGGAACTTTTCCTGATGTTTTCAAAACTGCAGTTGTCCACCCTATCTATAAATCGGGAGACAAGGATAACGTTGCTAATTACAGACCCATCTCGGTGTTAAGTACCCTTTCAAAGCTATTCGAAAAAGTTATAAATCGTAGACTCACAAAATATTTAGATAAATTCAACCTTCTCTCAAATAATCAGTTTGGTTTTAGGAGTGGAAAATCCACCGAAGATGCTATACTAGAACTTACGGAAACAATTATTGGCCATTGGGAAAATAAATATAAAACCCTTGCAATCTTTCTAGACCTATCCAAAGCCTTCGACACTGTCTCAATTCCCTTACTTCTTTCAAAGTTAGAGCATCTTGGTATTCGCGGGATGGCCCACGATCTATTCAAGAGCTATCTTACCAATCGAAAACAAATTATAAAGCTTGGAAACTATCTCAGCAAAGAGGAGACTATTACTTTTGGTGTCCCCCAGGGCAGCGTTTTGGGTCCCCCACTTTTTCTCATTTTTGGGAATGAACTGTGTCAGTTATCCTTACCCAACTGCAAAATTATAGCCTATGCCGATGACACAGCACTGATTGTCCATGGCCGGGACTGGACAGAAACTCAACTCAACGCAGAGTTTGCCCTGAGCACCGTCATGAGATGGCTGACCGCAAATCTCCTTACTCTAAATGTCAATAAAACTAAATTTATTACATTCTCCCCCACGAAGGCAGGTCAGCCCTCAACACCGATTAGAATTCGTGCGCACACCTGCCCAGACTTAACGGTAAATTGTGGCTGTCAACAGTTAGAAAATACATCCATTATCAAATATCTTGGCATCACTCTTGACAGCAACCTGAAATGGAACCAACATATTAGTTCAACCGTGGCTCGTGTGAGAAAACTAATATTTATTTTCAAAAAACTTAGAGGCGCGGCCGATTTTAGCTGTTTATTAACTGTTTACTTTGCACTTGCTCAATCTATCCTGGGGTATTGCCTAACAGTCTGGGGTGGCGCTGGAAAAACAGTGATGCTACGGGCAGAACGAGCGCAGAGAGCTGTCCTGAAGGTGATGGCAAGGAAACCGACTCGTTTTTCTACATCCGCTCTGTATACCCTCTGCCAGGTTCTCACAGTCAGGCAGCTTTTTGTCCTCCAAACTGTTCTTCGCAAGCACAGCCAACTTACCTTTGACCCTAGATGCTGTTCTAACCGCCGCTCGAATAGGGTTTGTAACACTGAGTCTCGTAGAACCTTAGTTGCAAGTCGCCATTACAAACACATTAGTTCTAAAATATACAATAAACTAAACAAAAGCCTTAACATCTACCCTTTAAAAAAAATCAAATGCAAAATGAAACTTGTCTCATGGTTAAAATCGCAAAATTACGATGACACAGAGAAACTTGTGGAGGTTTGAAACATTCATCACTCTCTCACACACCCCTACAAAATCACACACAACACACATTATGTCATAAACACACACACAACACACTTCATTGACACACACCCACCCACACACCCCAAATGATTATATTTTGTCCTATTTTGATTTAATTCTTTTCCTTTTATAACTTTTTTTTTTATTTTTTCTGTTTTGCTTTATTTGTATAAAATTTAAGTAATACTTTGCACGGAGCATCAATTCCATTCTGTTTCTGTAGAAGGGCGTTGGTAGCTGCGCTGCAGTTTTATACTTTTGCAGCTATCATCGATCTACTTGTTGTATTTATTCTTTTGTTATGGTTCCGAAATAAAAATTTTTAATCTTTTTTTTTTAATCTAATACTTTTTCTCTTTCTACGGTCCGGTCAGCAGTTAGTGTGTGTTTATGTCATATCAGGCCTGGCTCACTCCGCAGTGTAGGTATAAAACTGCAAGCATTCGCGGGATCCACTTCGGAGTGGACATTTAGTCGGTTGCCGCGCGCCGCCCACTACGCACGCGCTTACATAAATATTATTTAAGTTTGGTGTTTGGTTGAAAGTACGCACGAGTTAAAAAAAAAATATGATGAGGAAAAAAAAATACTGCATAACTTTTGGTTGTTTAAATAATGACAGTGATAGGAGCCTCACGTTTCACACACTACCGCGTGATTTCGAAAGGTAAGAAAAAAAGTGAATATTTATCTATGTAGTACATAGGTATTTAATAATGATCAAAAAATTGTCTACCTGCTTGTGGCGTGCTTATTAATGTCATTTAAGTACCGGCTAGTAATCATGATCAGTTAAGCATGATTAGGTAGGTTACAAATTTGGCCTACAAGACGACCAAGATAAATAAAATAGACGATTATCAAACCTGACATCACTCTCACTCACCTAAGCTGAATACGGGTAGGTCGAATTATGATCGGTAGAAAGTAGGAAGATGTTTACGTTATTGTTTAGACACGTTCAAACTCAGATAATGGCTACACTACGCATTCAAGGTCACCGATCGTAATTCTCTTCGCGACTTTTTTACCTACTTACCTACAAAGACACGCAACACGGCGCCTGTGACAATGAAATGAATGAAATGAAAATGATAAGGACTAGTTACCTATTTTGCCGTAAACGATAACAATCGATCTTTAAAGTTATGACTACAGCTTGGCCAGAACGGATTGAAACGGAACTAATCTTTTTGTTTCTGACAACGTTTTAAAATTTTTGATATTTGATGTAAACAAAGACCGCAGGTTTGTTAGATTTATTATTGTGCCACAAAACTAACTTATCAAGAGAAAAAAAAAATTCATTACAGCTTGGCCAGAACATCTCTTAAATACATATTTTATATCATAAACGTGTTTTAGTCATTTGATACATAAACTGGGCTGCCGTTGTAAGGCGACTAAAAAGTCACGGTGTATATATTATTCCTCACGTAAGGTGCCGTAGGTACCTACTGTTAACATTCTGTGCTACCAATCGATATGAATATGAAGTAATCGATGACGAAACAGAAAAAGATATAGGCTGATGATAAAAACAAAATTCCTTGAGGGACTTAAGGAGGTAATGAGGAGTGATATATATTTATGTTAATTCATAATGTAATTAAACAATGCATAAAATACGTATTCCTACCTAACTGTGCCCAAACTCGCGAGTCGCAACCCTATTGAGCTTGACCGACAGTAACCTTTTAATGTCGTTGGCGTCAGATAAACTAAAATGAACTCTCGCGCGTCACTATTCAGTTCATTTTTGCTTGCGCACGGGAAGTTTAGGCTATTATAAAAGTTGGTGAGTGATGCGGGTGCAAGTAAAAATGGACTCTATTCTTTCGTGCATAGATTTTACATTTGTTTGTTTTCTTTTTGGGAGTTATCCTTCTGTGCCTTTAGGTACTATTATATATTCTGTGGTCATATAAAGATTTGGCAAAAAGGCCTCGAAGCCATTCCAAAAAAAAAAATGTGTTTATGTCAATAATACGTCAAAATTACAGTGGAATGTGGATTTTGTTTGATTGAAAAAATATTATTCGAAATAAAAACAGTTTTGATAGCGTTATGCAAACCATATGCTTAGAAATATTTCAGTTTGGTAGAAACATCCCGAAAAGGGTAATTGGTATCTATTTGTAGAGATTATGTTCTCTTGAAGATTTTATTTGTTTTGCTGGACGTGTTCGGTTTTTATTCCCGTAATGTCGCTTGGTGGTAAATACGACTGCTGAGTCGAGTCCTGGATTCGATTACCAGGCGTTATTGGAATTTTTCCGTTAAACACTGTGCCTGATTGATGCTTCTATGAGATAAAGAGGAACTGTACCTTTGTAGAATGCTCACCTCTATAAAATATCTCCTGCATACTCGCCGTTTATGTTGAGACTAGCAGCTGTTAAAACTCTTCTGTACAACTTCTAGGCTTACACAACTTTCAATTCCAATAAGATATTGAGACCCAGAATACGTTCCAAAATGGACCAAGACTTAAAAAGTCGAGAAGATCCAGTTGTGCTGAAGTTAGAGTCGCCAGAATTCAAAAGCATATTCACTCCTGAAGTTACAGAGCTAAAGAATTTGTTTGATAAATACAAATATGAAATAAGGATAGCTGGTGGTGCAGTCAGGTGGTTAATTTATGTATTCAAACATTTGCATGAGTTATCATGATATTCTAAAATTCTAATTACTACTTTTCCTGACTATCATTGGGTTAGCTACTGTTGTAAATTTATTTTTATTGTTGTAATAGTTTTGTTGTTTAATTTAAACACTTCCAGGGATCTATTAATGGGTCTGAGTCCTAAAGACCTCGATTTTGCCACTACAGCAACTCCAAAACAAATGAAAGATATGTTCACTGCTGAAAATATAAGAATGATCAATTTGAATGGTGAGAAACATGGAACTATAACAGCCAGAATCAATGATAAAGAGAGTTTTGAGGTGACCACACTTCGGATAGACATTGTCACTGATGGACGCCACGCTGAGGTCGAGTTCACTACAGACTGGAAACTAGATGCCAACAGGAGGGATCTCACAATTAATTCCATGTTTTTAGGTAAAGATCAGCTAATTCATTAATCATTTATTCTTTACTAGCCTCAAAATCACCTTTTAAACCTTCCCTGGACTCCAAACAATAATTCAAATGCAAAAATAGATTTTATCATACACATGATACACATAATTCACTCCATAATTTTTTTTATAGATTTTGATGGTGCTGTGTATGACTATTTTTTTGGATATGAAGATTTACAAAAGCGCAGGATTGTCTTTGTTGGAGATCCTGATAAAAGAGTCAAAGAGGATTATCTCAGGATATTGAGATACTTTCGCTTTTATGGAAAGATAGCTGATAAACCTGATAATCATGATGAAAACACACTCAAGGTTTTAAAAGAAAATGCTGAGGGCCTTAAAAATATATCAGGGGAAAGAATTTGGGTTGAACTTAAGAAAATGCTTCAAGGAAATTTTGCAGGAAGCCTTTTGAAGACAATGATTGATGTGGGAGTTGGAGAATACATAGGTGAAGGCTTTTTATTAACTTAATTTTTTTAAATACACTATTGTTTGCATTGGTAATGTTCTATTATAAAAATAATTATTTAATGCAGGTTTACCAGCATCTCCTAATGTTGAAGAACTAGACAGAGTGTTAAAAAGAGCTGACCACCTAAATCTGCACCCAATGAGTTACCTAGCAGCTCTTCTAACAGATCTGGATGATGTCACAGTGTTGTACAACAGACTCAAGTTCTCTGGCTTTGATAGAGACCTTGCATACTTCTTGGTAGAACATAGAGGAGACAAAATAGCCAGCAGGCCATTATTGTGAGTTGACTTGTTATTGTTTTGAAACATTACACACAACACCAGTCATATCTGCAAATTATATTTTTTTTATAAAATTCCTCATAAAAATTGTTTTTTTTTTCAGACCATATGAAAAACTAGTTTTGAACACCAAAATAAAACAAAAGGATGCAATTGAATATGTCAAAGAAGTATTAAAGTACAGAGGAGATGAGCTCATAAAACAATTTAATGATTGGGAAGTGCCAAGGTTCCCCATCAGTGGTAAAATGTTGAAAGAGGCTGGAGTCCCACCTGGAAAAATGTATGGTCCTATAATAAATAAGCTCAAAGACATTTGGATAGAAAATGAGTACAAACAACCCGCAGAGGAGTTAATTAAACACATCCCTAGTATTATAGAGGAATTTGAGAATCAAAAAATAAAACATAACTAACCATAATAACATTTTATTTCATAAATTAACTAAAGATTATGTAAGCACATCCCTTAAAAGTTCCTACCAGCTACCAGCTTCATGCTCCGTTAGCATGGGAAGTGGAAGCTGACCATACAATAAGCTTAATAATAACTATACAATAAGCACAATTTTCATAATATTTATAATTTCATTGTTGAAGGGATTTGCACAAATTATGATTACTGAACTTTTGGAGCTTCATATGGTTCAAACCTGTTACAGCCATCATCATCATCTCTGTGTTCTAAATAGCACCTTTTACAAAACAGATACTGGCAGCCGAGGCACCTCATTCTCGCGTCTTCATTGCATATTTCACAAAATGGTAGTTCATCAGATGGTTTCAATATGTCATCCTCCATAGATGCCTCTGCTTTTATCTTAAAATAAGTGAAATTGGTTAAGTACTTCCTAGGACTAACAGCTCTAAATAGCTGTAGCTTTACCTAAAACATACCTTTTCAACAATTTTTTTGACAGTAGTTTCTTCATCATCATACTCATCATTCTCATCATTTATTGGAATTGCAGTAGGTGTTTGTGCTGTAGAACTTTGTGGGACAGGGTCTGATCCTTTAAGCTTCTGCATACGGGTCTCTATATCACTGATAAGACCATCAAACTCGTCTGTGTATTTGGTATCAATGTTAGTTTGTTCCAAGTATTGCTTTATCAAGTCATCAGCTTGCTCTTGTTCTGTTCTAGTGTCTGGAGGTGGTAATACTGGCTACAAAAAAATAATGCAATCAATAAAATATTGATGGACTAATATTATTGAATACATTGTGGTTTTAAAAACTTACTTTGGCAGCAACTACTTCAATAGGTACACCTTTTAATTTAGCCAGTCTAGCATATATCTCAGCATTTGAGGCAGATGGAGTTTCACCTTTGATATTCTGAAGGCGACTTTTTATGTCATCGTCTGAGGTTGATGTAGCAGTTATATTTCTGCCTTCTTTTAACTTTTTTAGTCTTTCTAATATAAGCTGATCTTCTGTTTCTGTTGCCACAGGACTGTTAGGATTAGCAGGCTGTTTCTGGTCCATAGCACCAATTCTCCTAAAATACATTACATGTTTTAATAGGTATATTATATTACTGTCTTTTTAGAATGAATAATAAGTATTTTTTTTATCCAAAATAAAATGTTTTTACTTTTGTGTACCTGTAATAAGCATCCGGTGCTACAATTTGTCTAGGCTCATCAAGTTTTGAATTATTTTTACATTTTGTACACACCTAAAAGAATGAAGTATATATTACAATGTGTCATTCAAAATTGCCTTTAGCATAGTGAAACTTTGATTCTAGATTATAAAAAGGAAGACTGAAATTATGGTGTACATAAACAAATACATAGGTAGAATAGAAATAAATGTTGTTAAATAAAAACAAGCCTGCATTATCAAGGTTCCACTTAGGTATATTATTATTCTGTAGAAGCCTCACCTTAGTTTCAGCGTTAAGTTTAGATAAAAACATTTTGCTGTCCAAACATTTGGAGCAATAGCTGAAGCCGCAACTGGGACATCCTTTCTGAAAACATTTTTCATTACAACTTTATACTATATAAAAAGATTCAACCGAGTATTGTCAGGTGATGTGAAAGGATATAAATGTAGTTACTTAAGAATATACCTCTTTACGAAGCAAAGAAAATGGTTTTGTACAGGAATTACAAGACATGATTAAAGTGAAATTAAAAATAGTGAGTTCTCAACACAACAACTACAAAACGTTGACAATGTGACAATGTCACTGTGATGTCAGGTGTCAGGATGTCAAACATGTCAGTTTCATTTTTTTTTTTTGTAATATTTTTGGCATGGTTTCAAGGCCTATAGGCGAAACTGTCGGTAAAAATAGACAATATTTATTTGTCTTAAAAGATGCAACACACGCTCGGAAATGGTCTGAGCGGAGCGGACCACGGTTCGCTACCGAACCAAATCCGGTTGTCTACAGAGTAGTCCCGCAAATATAATTTTAATTGAGTCCCCCAGAGGCGAAGAGTGGGTGAATTTGGTACGGCGGAACGGTCGGAATAAATCGTGTATAGATAGACTTAAGGTCTGCGCACACCCAGAGCACCATACCCGTCGACACTTGATGCTCGGCTCGCACATGCTAGAGCTTGCAAGATTGTGTTCGAGCCATAGACTAAGACATGCGGAATGCATTGAGATACAGCTTGACAAAAAACTGTAGAAAACCGGAAGTCGCCACTTTCTTCGCGCTACCAGCAATTTGAATGATTTTATTTTATTTTTTTCACTTATATATCAGCGACTGATTAAGGGTTCTGACCGCCCTAGGCTAATTAGGAAGACGCGCCCCCCGCCTGGCGTGTTACGGAGGACGGCCTAAAAAGTATGTAGTACTCTTAACTGAGTATATAGTAGATAGTGTGAAAATTTTAAGATGGTCATGGTTCACTATCAGATACTACCTATAAAATCTTTTAGATCGATCTGCAACCGAAATTAACGTATTTTTTAATCTGCATGACATTCATCTTTTTTTTTTTCCATAGTGGTAAAATCATTAAACGAGTCCTCCCAGCCAAGCCAGGGCGGGAGGGACTGTCAGACTCGTATTGACTAAAATCCACGGTGTCCTTCAATAGCCTTTTACGTTCCGGGTCACGGTAATGAGATAAGTCCCACGACCCCGGCAGGCTTTAGCCCTCTAGAGGGCGGTTCGAAACAATGCTGACATTAATTGAGGCGCGCGTGGAACACAACGCGCCGTCGACCCGGGCATGGTCCATGGTCGGACAGCGAGTTGCCCTTTACTCGCCGCCCCCATGCCCGCGCCTACGGGGAGGGCATGAGCATACGGTGCAGGACTGCCCTGCTTGGGCGGAGCACCGCCGTGTCCTCACGCAGGCGATAGGCGGAGACCTCTCGCGCCCGGCATTGGTCGCGGCCATGCTGCGGGGCGAGACGGAGTGGGAAGCGGTCGCCTCCTTCTGCGAAGCAGTCATGCTCGCGAAGGAGGAGGCGGGCCGCGAGAGAGAGTGGATACCGTCCTCCCTCCGCCCTAGACGCAGTGGTAGACGCCCACAGCGACGGATGTCGCGAGACGATCTCCGGCCACCGTAGGCGCGGGCATGCGGACGGCGAGTAAAGGGCAACTTGCTGCCTGACCATGGACCATTGATGATTTTACCACGAAAAAAAAAATGTGGTAGGTCAGGACGGCGTGACGCCTTTCCAGCCACTCCTCATTCTCAAAGAGGGGTCTTACCGCCGCGATTGCGGCGTGCCCGATGACATTCAACCTTAGGGTGGCAAACCATATTTAAGCTGACCGTACATAAAGGCATCTACCTCACGCATTATAAGACCAAAATCATGACAAGTGACTGCAGGCTACCAAGTAGAAAACCAAATCTATGTCGTGTTTGACCGCATGACTTATATTGGCTTAGTTTCTGTAGACAACTTAGTTGCCAATGCCATTGACCATGAGCGTGGTCATCTATAGTGCGTGAAGTTGCTTCGACTCGAGTATTTTTTTAAAATATTTTCTCTAGAGAAAAAATAAAAATAAAACATTTAAAAAAAGAGGAGAGGCATCATCATATACAAGATTTCAGCGCCCCCCCGATCCTCGCGCCCTAGGCTGCAGCCTAATTAGCCTAAGAGTAAATCAGGCCCTGCTTATTATGCTAGTTTTATGGCACAATAATAAATCTAACAAACCTGCGGTCTTTGTTTACATCAAATATCAAAGATTTTAAAACGTTGTCAGAAAAAAAAAAGATTAGTTCCGTTTCAATGGGGAAGGCAAGTGTCAAAGTGAAAATGACAGTTTGGTCCCCAAAGAACTGTAAAATCAAAGGAATTTTCAGAAAAAAAAAACATTTATTGATGTAAAATGACTAGATGTTGTGTAATAAGCTGTAAAAATGATGGAATACACTTTTCAAAATAATATCTACTTTTCTTTTGGAGGTTATGTACCAGTATTGCATCGCTCGAAAATCGAAGAATTATCACCTGGAACGAGTTTTGTAATAGTTGTGGTGTTAAGAAATTAAATATATTGTGATATTTCTCGAATCTAAATAGAAAAAAAGGTTAAAATTACTGACTTAAAACATTATGATATTTTATCAAAATAGAAAGTCAAAAGCAGCATTATATTCTTGATAAAGGAGAGGACAGGTAAAACATACCTAAACTCAAAAATTGAAACCTCAACTACAAGTAATTGTGGATTTATTACGGTAAAATCAAATGTATAACCACTCAATTAAATCACTTTTTTTCTCTTGTAGATGCGCCGCGGCGTCTTAATTCTTCTTTTAGTATATAGTACTTGCATGGACGAATAATTTTCCATATTTGTTTTGTATTTATACTCAATTTTTATAACAAATAATCTTGTTTGTTTTTTTGTACAAGGTAGACGTGGGGACCAACTATCGCAGCGCCATCTACGATTAGCTTTGAGTTGCCATCCCCATTCGTTCTGGCCAAGCTGTAAAATGTCTATGGCTGAATGTCAACTCAAAAGTCTATACTTGGCATAAAGACCTTATAGCCATGCCATAAAATTTCAAAAAAAAAAGTCAGACCAGGATTATAGAACTTATCGAACTTATGAAGGAATTGACAAGGAACAAGGAAAATGAATTAGAAAATTGAATGAAGAATTGAAACTTATGACCAGGCTATTAAGCCTTTGATAAATAAACAAATATGTACAGAAAAAAACTTATGAACAGGCTGCATGGGCTAGATCCCTTTGCCTTCCCGAAAGGGAAAGTGGAAAAAAAAAAAAAGTCAATGACAATGACAGGTTCAAGATCGCGAATGTTTGTTGTGGTCTGTTGTTTTTGTAAAAGGTCTAAAAATCTAATAGATTTCATTGCATTATGAGGTCATTGAAACATTTGTTACCTCCAAATATTTATGAAGTAATCGACACAGCTGGAATATCTACAGTAAAACAAATAATAATTCTTTCTATTTGGGATATTAAAAAGTCGACAAACCTAAGTGTAAATGATATTTTGCTTTTAAAAAGTATTGTGACTGAAAATATATGTCCAATTAGTGCTACAGGTAATGATTTGAAGAGCATTAACACAAACAAACTCAATGTTTCAACAGGATGTACAGGGATAGACAATCTTTTGAATGGTGGCCTACAAAAAGGAACAATCACAGAAGTTTTTGGCGAAAGCGCAAGTGGAAAGACCCAATTGGCTTTACAAGTAACTCTAAATAATTGGGCTAAAGGGTGTGTTTATATTTGTACAGAAGATGTATTCCCAACAAAAAGATTTGAAGAAATGAAAATAAATCTTCCACAGTTCAACTCCAAAACCAACTATGGAAAAAATGTCTTTGTGGAGCATATAACCGAGGCGAACGATTTGCTGTCTTGTGTAAGGATAAGGCTACCTAAGTTGTTGGCACAGCATGACTTATCCCTTATAGTAATAGATTCTATTGCAGCACCTTTTAGATGTGAAAGTACAAATTATGTGAAGAGAGCAGAAGACTTAAGAGAAATTGCTACCATATTGATAACATTAGCACAAGAATACAACTTAGCTGTTCTTTGTATAAACCAAGTGACAGCTTCCTTTGAAGATTCTTCTAGTGTACTGCCATGCCTGGGTCTGGCATGGGCTAACATGGTCACCATACGGCTTATGCTAAAGAAGACTTATAAAACATTTGTTGCAAAACAGCTGCCAGAAACTATTAATCAGCAAGTTACTTATAAACATAAAAGTTTTATCAGAGAACTGTTTGTTGTATTTGCTCCCCATTTAACTAATACCATGACACAATTTGTTATTACTGCAAATGGTATTCAAAGCATTCCATAGTAAAACTAATTATTGGTTAATAAAAATATTGTTTTTTAATTTTACTTGTTTTTATTAAGGGATACCCCATACTCTAGTAACGCTGAATATTATAGGACTGGGTTTAAAACAAATTCCGAAAAAAGAAAGCTTGTTTTAAAATTAAGTTAATCTTTTAAAGTTAGCTTTCGCCAATTTGGGGAAATTTGTTGTGACTCCTTGCCAGTTTTTGTGTGTCTTTGGCGGGTTTTCCTGTCATGCTGACCGCACGCGGATGGTCAGCGCTGATGGGTCAATATGCTATGTGGTAAGGTGGCGTTTCTGAGTAATGCTGACCGCTCAGCGCTGACGGCCGCTTACTACATAGCATATTGACCCATCAGTGCTGACCATCCGTGTGCACTGACTCTGTGTCCGTTTCTAGTCCATTCACTATTATACACTCCCATTATTCTTCTACAGACAAAATGAAATCGTTGAATTCAAACCAAGACCAGGCTGTATGGGCTTAAGCCCTTCGCCTTTACCGTTTGAAAGGAAAAAAATTAAAAAAAACAGATTTGAAGTTGTCATTGTCAGTGTCAGTCTGTTGAGTTTAGTCTGTCAGTCAGTGTCAAACTGTCAAGTGTCAAGCAGTCAATGTCAGATGGAATGGATGTACTGTAGCGGGACTGTTATTGAGGATTACTGATGAAATTAATTTAAAATTAAGAAACCAGGGAATATTTCATTAACACTATTTGTCTAATTAAATTATTAAATGATTTAGTAAATATTTGATACAACTTTTTCTATTGTTGGTTGCTTTATTCCTATAGAGAGCCAGTATGTTCCCGAATCGAATTATAAACAGCATTCGTTATATAGCGATACACTTTCACCCCACAGGGTCGAAGCCTGCGCTCAATGCCAATCGGTCCGCCGCGCGATACGCCAGTGTTTTGTCGACCTCGCCCAGTAGAAGGAAAATGGTGTGTAAATTAATAAGTTAGCCTATGTATCTTTACTAAGTGTAAAATCTCATACAGTAATTGGTTTTTAGGCAGACAAATTGACTAAAGAAGAGCGCGACACACAACTGCAGCCACTGTTGCAGTCTGGTTGGAAAGTTCAAGCCAACCGGGATGCTATTGAGAAAGAATTTCAGTTCAAGGACTTCAACCAAGCTTTTGGCTTCATGAGTAGAGTGGCTTTGCTGGCTGAGAAGATGGATCACCACCCTGAGTGGTTTAATGTTTATAATAAACTCCAAGTAAGTGATCATTTGATTATAGCAATTTTATAATTTACAATAATAATTAACTTCCAATCAAAATCGAGTTCAATGTCATTTTTTGCAATTGACTGATTAATATTCATGTAATAATAAGCAACTAGGTAGGTAGATAAATAATGTTGAATAGTATTAGTTCATTATTTCATAAAGCAGATAAGGTTTACAATAATTTATGCCTTTTTTTACCATATTAGTCAAACACAGAATTATCATGCAATTACTCACATTATCCACCACCAATAATATAATTTAACCAATAATATTATTTTATGAATATGGCTTTCAGTATAATATAGTGTACTCTGTGAATATGGCGGTTAGCTGGCTCAGCTTGAAGGATAGGATAGTTTTGGAGCCAGTATAAATGATGCTGTGAAAGTGTGCATGCTAGTAACTTAGTATACCTACCCACTAACATTATATTAAAATAAAATCCTATTGCAGGTAACATTGTCTTCTCATGATGTCAATGGACTGAGCAAAAGGGACATCAGAATGGCTACATTTATGGATAAAAATTACAGCTAAGTTGCAGGCTTTGTAAGTTCAAGAACAACAAGACAATATCAACATTTACCTATATTTTATGAATGTATTCAGTGTTGTGTAAGTGTGAAAGTAAACAGTAATATATTGTATCAAGATTTTTATTTTCCTTTTTTGTAAAAATGGCTGGTAGAAATGTAGAGGGTCTCTGACTCTGTCAGACTCTTACTGATTATAAATTCACCCTGCTCCTTCAGTAGCCCTTTGCGTTCCAGGGTCACAGTTACTTTCATTGACGGTTCGCGACCCTGGCAGGTGTATTGCTCTATGGGAGCCCTGATAATTTACTGACTACCCCATGAGAAGCGCAAACAAAACGCGTCGTCGATAAAAAAAAACTGTCAAACTGAGCTTTGTGCAAGAATGTACTAAAAAGTCGGAAAGAAATCTAAGATACTTTCAGGCTTTCACGAAATATGATTTCAAAAAACCGGCCAAGTGCGAGTCGGACTCGCCCATGAAGGGTTCCGTAGCAGCAAGTAACAATATAAACGTTCTTGTAGGTGGTTGTAACTTTGAAAAGTAAATTGCGGTTTACGATTTATGACGCTTAAAAAAAACTAATTACTCGATCTCGTTCAAAACAATTTTCAATTGAAGTTTACATGCTAATGTACATCATATATTTTTTTTAGTTTTATCATTCTCTTATTTTAGAAGTTACAGGGGGGGGGGGGGGACACATAATTTACCACTTTGGAAGCGTTGGGGCGTTTTTCCATTAGACGGCACGGCAACGGCGACGGCGACGGCGCCGGCGAAGTGCCGGTGCGGGGAAGCAAAAATGTATGAACGCCGGGCCGGCGCCGGCGCCGGTAAGTGCAAAAACGAGCCATACGTTTTCATACATTTTTGCTTCCCCGGCACCGGCACCGTCGCCGTTGCCGTGCCGTCTAATGGAAAAACGCACTTTCTCGCGCAAACCGTTCAGTTTAGAAAAAAATGATGTTAGTAACCTCAATATCATTTTTCAAGACCTATTCATAGATACCCCACACGTATGGGTCAGGCGAAAAAAAATGTTTTGAGTTTCAATTCTAAGTACGGGGGGTACCCCCAAATTTGGTTTTTGTTTTATTTTTGTTTGAAAATCCTAATGCGGTTTACATAATACATCTACTTACCAAGTTTCAACAGGATAGCTCTTGTACTTTCGTCAAAAAGGGCTGTGACATGGGACGGACAGACAGACAGACAGACAGACGACATGACGAATCTATAAGGGTTCCGTTTTTTTGCCATTTGGCTACGGAACCCTAAAAATGATATAATGGGGAAGGCAAGTGTCAAAGTGACAAGTGACAGTTTGGTCCCAAAAGAACTGTCAAAACAAAGAAATTTTCTGAAAAAAAACGATTTATTGATGTAAAATGACTAGATGTTGTGTACTAAGCTGTAAAAAATATTATACCATAACTAAACAATCGAATACACTTTTCAAAATAATATCTACTTTTCTATTGGAGGTTAAGTACCAGTATTGCATCGCTCTATAAATCATGAAATGGTTCGTCTGGCGGAAGAATTATCACCTGGAACGAGTTTTGTGATAGTTGTGGTGTTAAGAAATTAAATATAATTGTGATATTTCTCGAATCTAAATAGAAAAAAGGGGTAAAATTACTGACATATAACATTATGATATTTTATCAAAACAGAAAGTCAGAAGCAGCATTATATTCTTGTTATAGGAGAGGACAGGTAAAACATACCTAAACTCAAAAATTGAAACCTCAACTACAAGTAATTGTGGATTTATTACGGTAAAATCAAATGTATTACCACTCAATCAAATCACTTTTTTTCTCTTGTAGATGCACCGCGGCGTCTTAATTCTTCTTTTAGTATTATGCACTTGCATTGACGAATAATTTTCCATATTTGTTTTGTATTTAAACTCAATTTTTATAACAATAAATCTTGTTTGTTTTTTGTACAAGGTAGACAGTAATCTGACGTAGGGACCAACTATCGCAGCGCCATCTACGATTAGCTTTGAGTTGCCATCCCCAAGACTTCGTATCTAAGTATTAAATTCAAGGAAACTGCTTTCTATTTACCCTACCCGATTGCGTGACGCAAAGGAGGGTAATGTGTTTTAAACGTGGTCGCACACTTGTCTCTTGTCTTGTGATGGCCTTGCACACTCATTCGATCAGCAAGCGCCATACGTACGCGCAATGACGTCATGATATTGATAGGTTATCTATAGATGTCCCATATTTCAGGTACGACTTTTTCACTGTCCCGTAATTTGGCGAAACCAATACGAGACAGTATTTGTCCCGTAAAACTAGTCGAATTGTCATTCTCGCTCAAATCGATCCGCGTAAAATGATCAAAAAATTATAAATGGGAGCTTTCCTCAAATTGTAACGAAAAAAATCCAACTAAGTTTAAGGATCGACAATATATTGTTAAAAACTAAAATAGGTTACAATATGGGAACATTATTAGTGACTTTTTTGATATAGCAAGGGCATGTCCGCTTGTCGTTGAATGGTTCATTTTCGAATATGGAAGTGTTGGGATAGGCTCTTTCTATGATCCTCTTCAATTCCAGAGCATGTGGCAAACCTCTCGTCTCGACACAAACTTTTACCTGAAATACGATGTTTTTTTTTACGTTGAAGCTAATAATGGAAAAGTGGATGTCACATGTCTTCGAATTTTAGATTCTAGGACATGCCGGTTTCCTCACGATGTTTTCCTTCATCGTTTTGAGAGCAGTGGTGATGAAATAAATTACACAAAGTAATACGGCTGGGTTCGAACAACTCGTAAGTCGGGGCCGATACCACTGGGTCACCAATCACCATGCACTGCTCTTAATTGTTGAGGCTATTTGCAGTAAAATATATCTGCAGCAGAGCTCTAATACCTTGGTATCTTCCTTCAATCTTTAGAAGTTATGACTGTTTTAGTGTTTTTCAAGATACATCCATTTGTTTTTCTCACCCTATAGTGAGTTGCAGTACAGTTTCGTCGCACAAGCTTTATCGGACATCCGTTTGTCGAACTTACGTAGAGTAGGTACAGTCGTAGTCGTAGTCGTCTTGAACATAAATGTACCTATTTACGAACCTCAATATAGTAGTCACTGCCTTCTGTCCATGAGTTGTCTTGAAAGTGACGATGAATATTGTAGCCCCCGGCTGCGATCAGGTTCATCAATTTAGATTTAGCCATAGAGTCGTTTCTTATACCAACCTAAAAGTTAGCAAAAGTTTCCGTTACAGGGTTATCATTTCAACTCGAGTAGCCGAAAAAGTCGTGCCTACCTACTGCGTTAGAAAAAACTTGCAAAAATGTCGAGAAGATGCAACCAAAACTCGTTTTAACTAATTAAGATTCTACAGGCTCATGAGAATATAAATTAGGTTTTGTTTGTAGTTAACACTATATGTACCTAAAGTAGCTAAGTATTGTATGTATGTATTCATTGTGTGTCGATTTCATTATTCGATCATGACTTACAAGCATAGAAACAAAGTGCATCAAGTCAACAGCATAAGTAGATGATCAAAATCAGAAATTCATGATCGGAGTTCGCGTCATAACTGTGTAGGTATAGGTAACATGTGTAGCGTCGAAGTGATTCAACAATATGTGATTGTAATTTCCCAAACATTTACCGAGTACTAGTTCATCTTCACAGTTCTGACGCAAACTCCGTTCATTAGTATTGAATTTCTTATTTTATTAGGGTTCCGTAGTCAACAAGGAACCCTTATAGTTTCGCCAAGTCCGTCCGTCCGCCTGCCGGGGTTGCGGGATTATTTCCTTACCGTGACCCCGGAACATAACAGGCTACTGAAGGACACCGTGGATTTTAGTCAGTAGAAGTCTGACAGTCCCTCCCGCCCTGCCCGGGGCTGGAGGACTCATTTGATGATTTTACCACGCTAAAAAAAAAAAAAAAAAGTCCGTCCGTCCGTCCGTCCGTCCGTCTGTCCGCAGCTTAGCTCAGAGACGCCCAGTACTAGAAAGCTGTAATTTGGTGTAAATATACGGATTTGTTGCGCCGAAAAAGTGGTAAAATAAAATCTCGTAAAATTTTTTTTTTCAGGGTACCTCCTGTCCATGTAGGTACACGTAAAGTGGGGATGTTTTTTTTTCTCACGTACCCCTTAGTGTGGGGTATCATTAAATAGGCCTTTAAAAAATATTGATAGTTTTCATTAACAGTTTTTTGATAAAAAGATTCGTTTGTGAAATATTAAGCTTTAAGGGCCGAAACTGCGTTAAGCGGATGCCCGCGCGGTTCCATACAAAACATCCGCGCGGGGACCCGCGCGGGCGTCGGTCGCGGGTCGGTGCGCTCCGCACCCACGCAACGGGGTCCGCATCCGTGCGACGGACGCCCGCGCGGTGCCACGCACGGTGTCACGCGCGGTGTCCGCCAGCGGTAACACGCACGGGCTTTTTCAGTCAATAAGGGTGCTTGTACACGGTGCATGTAACTGGAGCAAGTAAAGATGCGGGTTCCCCGCGCGAGTAACATATATGCGCAAGCTACTTGATCAAGTTACTCGCTTGTACTTGTACATGTTTCAAATGACTCGAGCAAGTAAAGACGCGGGCTACTTGCGCAAGCTGTATGTACAAGTTATGGGCGAGGCGCGGCACGGTGGTTCCGCCCATAGGTCATTAATCGAAAATTTCATCATCAGCTAACAGCAATTTAATTATCTATAATGATTGACCGATAAACAAGCTACCATAAAATATAAATATGTTACCCATTTTACATAATTCTCACTTATTTTTCTACCTCCGAAATCAACACATCGTAATGTTGCGTGCGCTTTGTCAGTAACTCTTTAGCAGTACCTACTAGTTTGTGTAACTTTGAATTCTTAGAAATGCATTGATTTTGAGTGGTGTTTTTGACATTAATTTCAAAGATCAAAGTATGTTATTACTAATTAGTTATATTTTTAAGTTTTGTTGTACCTATTATGACGTATTTTTAGGTGCTACGCCACACAGTATTTCTACCAAATATGTACCTTATATTTGACTTCACAAAGACCTACAAAAAAGTCAATCATAATCAACTATTCTCACATATCTTATATTAAAGATTGAACTGTCTATTTTGAAAATATAAAAGGTTTGTCTGCATCCTGTTGCATCTTTAGTTGCTATATAGCCTCTACGACCGCGTAGGCTCTCTCGTAGCACGGTCTACGAAGCAAACGTAAATTATTTATATTTTGTTTTTCAGGTAATTTGATTAAATTTTCTTTCTCAAGGATGCTTTTCCTAAAGATTTGGTCTGCCCTATCTGGAACTGTTCCTCAGAAATATCAACACGTGTCGGAAACTATTCTAGCTTCACTGGATGAGGTCGAAAGTGAAGACATAAGGAACTTAGACAGTTGATACTCAATTTATGTAAAAGTCTTGATAGATTTTGGAAAATTGTCTCTAGAGAAGTAAATCATAATTTTTGCATAAGTACTCAGATTGGTTAAATGAAATTGAATGTGTCGAATTAGTATTATGGGGTAATGAGAAGTACATTCAAGAAAACGCGAACCAGCCCGTGCCATCTTGCGAACGCGAACGTCCCAGGAAAGATTTTTTAGATTAAATAAAGGTTTGATTGAACGTTGTTCCACAATTTTACAAGCCTTATTCTCGGGTTTTAATATTGATTCGAATAAAAAAGAATATTCTTTGGAAACCGCGCGGTTTTTAATTCAAGAATATCCGTGGTATAACCTCCCAACTTCCGTTAACAAAGTCCTCATCCATGGAGCTGAAGTAGCACAATATTGTTACGTCGGTCGAATTGCGAGACCTATCTATAAGCTTCTCGAAAGTTCCCCAAGGTTCTCGACAAAAGATGGGTCGAGAAGTTTCTAGAAAATTCTACCCTGTTCTAGATGTTTCGAGATGGTTCTGGAATGTTCCAGAAGGTATGGGTCTATGTCGAAGTCTATGGATGTTTCCAGAACATTCGACCACCTTCTAGAAACATCTAGTGGGTCCGGCCGGGGTATAAAAAGGGCGTCGATCACCAACCTGAGTCAGTCTGGTTTTGACTACGATCGAGGCGACTCGAAGTGAACAAGCGATCTCTAAGTGACTTTTACGTGTGATTAAGAGTGTATATAAGTGTTTAAGTGTTGAGTAGTGTTAAGTGTTTATTTTAGTTTGTGATTCGTGTGTGATTAAAGTTTATTTGGTTTTAATTGGTGTTAATTAATTTATCCCAATACCCAGCTCGTAACATTTGGTGTCAGAAGTGAGGGATAAAATGCCGATTTTACCAAAGGACGACACGGACGGTATTCGTACCAGGAGTCAGCGCCAGCAAGACATGAACCAGAGGCGGTTTGGAGGTTCCCCGATACAGACGCCGGGTGGTGCTCAGCCTACGACGGAACCAGCCGCTGGTCCATCTGCAGTCTCTTCAGCACCAGCGGGTCCAGACCTGTCTGCGCTTATGGCGCTTCTGCAGGAGCAGGCTCGCCGCCAGGAGGAGCAGGCTCGCCGCCAGGAGGAGCAGGCTCGACGCCTGGAAGAGCAGCTACAAAAGGACAAGGAAGAGCAGGCTCGCCGCCAGGAGGAGCAGGCTCGACGCCTGGAAGAGCAGCTACAAAAGGACAAGGAGGAGCAAGCCCGCCGCCAGGAGGAGCAAGCCCGCCGCCAGGAGGAACAGTCTCGCCGCCTGGAAGAACAGCTACAAAAGGATAAGGAGGAGCAGGCCCGCCGCCAAGAAGAGCAGATGTTCCTGATAAAAGACCTGCTCTCGACATTTGGCAAGGAGCTCAAAGTGGTTAAAGAGCAAGTCAATCAGCACGAGAACCGCATCTCTGAAGCTGAGGTCCAAATTGCCGGGGTGAAAAAGGCTTTGGGTGAACTTCGGTCTGGAGACGGGGTTGTGTGTCCAGTGATTGCTGCACCTTCGGCACGAGGGTTTAAGGTGCCACCATTCGACGGAACATCTTCATGGTCGGCGTACAGGATGCAGTTTGAGGCCGTTATGAAAGCGAATGGGTGGACCAAGGAGCAAGCTACGACCGCGCTCATCTTGGGTCTGCGAGACCAGGCTCTGACTGTACTTGAGGTTCTTGGCAAGGATGTGACATATGAGCAGCTGCTGGAAGCGTTGGAATCCAGGTACGGCGACGCGCACCTGGAGTACGTATTTCGTGCTAAGCTGAAGGATCGGGTTCAACGTAGTGCCGAGAACCTACAACAGTGGGCCCTAGAAATTGAGAAGATGGTCCGGAAAGCATATCGGTCCGTCCCGGCTCTCATCGATTGCAATCTGGTACAGGCTTTCATCGACGGGATACGTGACTTGGAAGTTAGAGCAGCCGTAAGACTTGGGCATCACGAGACCTTGAAGGGCGCCTTGGCCCATGCTTTGGAAGTGGAGGCAGTGAGGCAAGACCATCGAACTCAGCGTAGTAGGGAGGTTGTGCCATCTTCTGTACGCGACCGTTCGAGAGGGTACGGCCCTAGGTGCTATACTTGCGGAGAAAAGGGTCATCTTCGCTCAAGCTGTCCAAAGCGAAGGGCAGCTGATATGACTGCCCAGCATCGCAATTGGAGATCGCATGGTAACGCTGATACATCGTCTAGAAGACCTTGTTCTGCAGACAGTAAGCAAGAGCCTAAAGAAGAAGTGCTCGTGAGGACGCTAAAAGGAAGCACGGTTCTCGGTAATGAATGGAAGGGAACCCTACAGCCTGCGCGAGAAAATGACATGGACAACTGTGTGAAAAGACCCCAGACAAACGGTAGTGGTTTTGACGAAGCGTCACTTGTTGTGCATAGCCCAGTGCGCAGGAAAAGGAAGTCCCGTAAAGTAAAAGTAAAACGGGATGGACCATACCGAGATATGACCAGGAGCAATGATGTTCCTTACCGCATACAGAGTGGTCAAGGTGGTGCGCCTAAATTTGACTACGTTAAAAAGTTGGCGCGATACAACAACGACTACGACGGACTGTGTATACTCGGGACTAACGATGCTCGGGACGAGCATGTCTAAGGAGGGGGCAGTGTTACGTCGGTCGAATTGCGAGACCTATCTATAAGCTTCTCGAAAGTTCCCCAAGGTTCTCGACAAAAGATGGGTCGAGAAGTTTCTAGAAAATTCTACCCTGTTCTAGATGTTTCGAGATGGTTCTGGAATGTTCCAGAAGGTATGGGTCTATGTCGAAGTCTATGGATGTTTCCAGAACATTCGACCACCTTCTAGAAACATCTAGTGGGTCCGGCCGGGGTATAAAAAGGGCGTCGATCACCAACCTGAGTCAGTCTGGTTTTGACTACGATCGAGGCGACTCGAAGTGAACAAGCGATCTCTAAGTGACTTTTACGTGTGATTAAGAGTGTATATAAGTGTTTAAGTGTTGAGTAGTGTTAAGTGTTTATTTTAGTTTGTGATTCGTGTGTGATTAAAGTTTATTTGGTTTTAATTGGTGTTAATTAATTTATCCCAATACCCAGCTCGTAACAATATGTTTTATTATCTGTCGGAGAATCATCCGAAGAGGCAGCAGGATCTAACAACAAAAATTATAAGGCCTTCAAGCGGGACCACACAAGAAAATTGTCGCGAGTAGTTACGAATACGGACTTACTTCAGACTTTTACTCAGCTCAGATTACTGGTCTTTGGAAACTTTCCAGTACGAAAAAGAGCGTTATATCGAGACAGGTTTTAGATTTACTAAGAATTTAGTTTATATTGAAATTGGGTTGGTTGTTGTAGTGATTTAAATTAGTTGTGGTTATGAAGTAGATGATGTTTGTAAATAAATTGTTGTTTTAGTTTTCTTGTCTTTAGGTACATAATATGTATAATATATAAAAGAATACATTATTTAATGATAGGCCCTTCGTGGAACAGTGGTGATATTATATTCAGATGTATTTCCGAGCTTGGGAGAATAAATATCTAATATTGACTAATTATGTTTTTATTAAACAGTACATATTGTACAGTTTATTGTATATAATGTACTAAATTATGTAAATAAAGCATTAATGTACATTCGTGAAGTATTTTTTTATTATTTACCCTTCAGAAAAAAACCCAGTTAACAATTTTAATAGCGTAAGGTATTTTTGACCGCTCTTGGTCGGCGCTTGAACCACCGTGCGCGGGTGACTCGCTTAGGTACATGCTCAAGTCGCTGGACCCGCACGTTTTTTAATGGGTGCCTGTACACGGTGCATGTAGCTTGAGCATGTTGAGGCACTTGCGCGGGTTATATGCACCGTGTACAAGCACCCTAACGCTATAGTCCGATCAACGAGGATTTTTTTGTATGAAGACTTTCGAAAAATTCCTCCGGTGCTGAAATTTGGAATATGATGAGAGTAGGTGATACAGATTATAGATGCACAATAATCCAAATTTTTTTTAGCCGAGAAGTTCTGTTTTTTTACCAAAACATGAAAATCCAAACTAATATTATAAATGCGAAAGTAACTCTGTCTGTCTGTCTGTTACGCTTTCCCGCTTAAACCTCTCAACCGATTTTGATGAAATTTGGCACAGACAATCTTTAGACCCTGAGAAAGAACATAGGCTATCAAAACACCACGCGGGCGAAGCCGCGGGCGGAAGCTAGTTGCTTATAACTCTCTGCGAAAAATTCCTCAGTCTCAAATTCTTTTTGTAGGTATTTGTATAAATGAAATAATAGGAAAAATAAAAATAAAAAAATAAATAAAAAAAATAAGTTAGAACAAGAAAGTATAAACATCCAACAAATGTTCGATTTCAGTGTCACTCCAAATCAACTTTTTACATATCGCGCTCTAACTTGAAATTGAAATTAAAATCTTCAAATTGAACTAGTGACACTGCGTAAATCGGTCTCTGCGACGGGGACCGTCGCATACCCACGGAGCCAAGCCGCGTGTGCACGCGCGGGTCCCCGCGCGTGACCACGTGCGTGGACACGCGACGGGTGCCCGTCGCGGGTTTCAGGCCTAAAGTGCTAATTTTTGCTCGACTCGATCAGTGTCCCCCCCCTCTACCAGCAAACATATTTGGGGGTGTGAAAAAATTCACAATGGTAGTATATATAACGAAATTTAAAAGAAAATTATCATGACTAAGTAGACTACAAGTTTACGAGTAATAGTCGACCAACTTATAAAACGTACTTGGATAACAAATTTTCCTAAACAAAATGTATCGGAGAACATGTTCTTCAACTGCAAATGTAAGTTTATCAACTTTATTTTTGCAGATCTAATAGGTGGGTATGTTTTGGGGATAGGTAGGTTTTTATTGTCAACTATTTTTAACTAACTTCAAAAAAGGAGGAGGTTCTCAATTCGTCGTAATCTTTTTTTTTTAATGTATTTTCCCCGATTTCTCAAAGACGCCTGGACCGATTTTGAAAATTCTTCTTTTGATTGAAAGAGTACACCTTCCAATTGGTCCCATGATCATCAAGTCAGGATCTGATGATGGAATCCTGGAGAAATCGTGGGAAATCTTTAAATTTTAAATCATTCTTGAAGCGATTTGATAACAACTCAATCCCGTCGAGTTTCGGCTCGTTAGAGTCGTCTTTATTACATAGACATTGATGCTGGATGATGTCCATGGTCTGATGATAGAGCTGGAAGGTAACCATGAGTTCTTTCTTATACAACAACTCAATCCTACTAAGCTTAGGGTCATTTGATTCGTCTTTACATGGGCTTTTGTACTGGATGTTTTCCAGGCTCTTATGATGGAGCTGGATAGGTAGCCATGGGATCTTTGTAATACAATAACGCAATCCCATCGAGTTTGGGTTCATTTGATTCGTCTTTACATAGACTTTGGTGCTGGTTAGACGTTATGTTGTTAGACGTTATGTTGGCTACTGAATCACTTATGTACCTAATAAATGGTAATGTACGGTCAGCCAAGAAAGTGGTGTACCAGTTTTGATTTAGTTTCCCGGTCATCGAAAATTACAACAAGGTTCGTTATAAAAAGATATTACTGAAAGAGACAACATTATCATGACGTAAACCTATGTATTTAGTATTCATACGTCATATGTCACATTATAAGTACATGACATTTTAACCTTTAGTATAAATGAAAAGGACATTAGTTTCTACAAAGCAATTGAAATGTTTCCAAACAAAAGTAATAAAAACTATTTAAATAGACAACCGAATTCCATTTGAAAAAGAAAACTGACAATTGACATTTTGTCAAATATATGCAAAAAATCGATATATTTTCCGTGTTATTTTTCAATCAACTGCATAAAAAATCATCTCAATGCCTGCCAACTTGACCATTGCCGAAAGAGCACAAATAATTGCCCAATTTAATGAGGGAAGCAGTATCAGTGCGATATCCCGGAATTTGAATATATCGAGGCGTTCTGTCCGCTTTTGGATTCGTCGTGAAGGAGAGGAGGGAAGTTTGTTGTAAATAAAATAAAATAAAATAAAAAAATAAAATAAAAAATAAATTGTTCAATTCATAATGCGAGGATCGTAAGAGCCTGGTTTCGTTCACACACTGACGTAAGGGTAATTCAGTGGCCCTCAAGATCGCCGGACCTCAACCCGATAGAAAATCTTTGGGGCCTTATGGTCCAACGATGGTCGCATCAAAATGAAAGAACCAAACAAGCTCTTATTAGTCACTGTAATTATATTTGGGAGGAAATGCGGGGAACCGATATTTGCTCACGGCTTGTTGGTTCAATGAGGTCTCGTCTTTTAGAGGTTATAGAGGCCAACGGCGGTTACACCCGTTTCTAATTTTTAAAAATTTTCAATATCTTCTAAATATTACTATATATGCTATGTTTTTGTTTGTTATAAGTATTTTAAAATTGATTGTAGAAATTTAATAAAAGGATAAATCTATTTTTAGCTTGTTTTTTATTGATATTGTAATTACAAGTTTACAGAAATTGTAGGTTTGTGGATTCGCCTTGTGCCTTTACAATTTTATGTAACTTGTTGATTACAATTCTGAATTTGTAGATACAATTTTGTCATCAAAATCTACAGCCCCCCGCCGTTGATTTTACGACGTCATTGGTTCCATCAAGTTCAAACTAAGAACAGCTGTCACGTTACAAACAGTAATAGTCGTTATCAATAATCAGATAAAGACAGCAATAGAAGTTGTCAGATCGATCTGCAAGCGAAACTAATCTTTATCACCTATGAATCTGCAAGCGATATTCAACCTTAGGGTGGTACACACTTTCTTGGCCGACTGTACGTAAATTAAATTAAAATTAAATTCAGCGAATCAGTTTAGTTAGTTCGCATAAGTATTTTGATGGGTAACTACGGAACCCTACACTGTGCGTGGCCCGACACGCATTTGGCCGGTTTTTTTACTTCTGCTGTTGACTACAATACCGGCGACACTTGCTATTGTTTCGTAAATGTTCTACGGTGCTAAATTTTTTTTACCAAGTGAACGAGTACCCAGTGAACGCTATAGTGTCGCTGTTAGTAGCTTAGTGAATAGCAAACTTTAGTCCTAGCTTGGCGTGAGTGCCCGCGCTGTGACAAGGCTGTGCCAATAGAGAATATCACTGTTGTGAGCTTTGTATACCGTGTCCCACAGATTTTAATCTTGTTTATGTACATTTTTTATACAATCACTAGCATGAATAGCCAGGGATCTTCAATTTACGATTTTTACTTCAAAGCAACTAGGTGAATCATATTGTAGGTTCTTACCCTGAACTTTACTAAGCGTCCATCGGCGGCTAATCCTCTTTCCATACAACGGTACAACATTACATTATCAACATTTCCTCCAGTTAGTATGCAAACCACACTGCAAAGTAACGATAGGCTAGGTTAGGCACTATTAGGAACAAAAATAATGAGATTAACAAACAATACATATTAAGTAGTTAGAGGTAATCGATGAACAACTATGTTCAAAAGTCAAGAGACCAAGATTATTTTCAAGGGAGTGTATCTTTCTCCAGGAAGGAGCTCGTGGCTAAATAATTACAGCCGCACAGGCCGATCTTCCGCGCTTGCCGAGGTTGGTCTGTGGATGGGTGACCATCTGTCATAGCGAGTTTCCTTCGTGTCTCGGAAAGCACGTAAATCCGTTGGTCCCGGCTGTCATTTTATAGATCTTCGACAGTCGATACTGTTAGTCAGAAGCTCCGACAACCAGTCTTACCACGAGGTATTCTATTGCCCAGTTACTGGGTTTTGGAGGTCCAATAGGCAGTCGCTTCATGTAAAATACTGATATTCAGCTGCATCTGGTTCCACTGGAACCCGACCTCAATTTAGTTGGGAAAAAGCTAGGCAGATGATGATGTATCTTTCTCCAGGAAGAGAGTCTTGACCTTTTGTTTGGTTTGCAATTTATACAAGAGCGAGCTAAATATGTTCTATTTTAGCACTTGAATACGTTTTTGGACCTGATGGCGCTTCTCGGCCAAAAAACCTAGGCAAAAACCGTGAATTGTGACAAATCTCCCTAAAGATCGGTGCTGGATAAAGACACTTGCTATGGTGCATGGTGTATATTTGGTACGGTAAATTTGGTAGTACCGGCCGCCTCAATTAATTTTTTTGCTTCTCTGTTCTATATTTATTTTTGTTTGTTTAAAAGGTTTTGTAATTCAGAGATTTTTAAAGAGGAAAGATATTTTCCTAGGACTATAGATACATACTTCTTTGATTTCAGTTCTGGAACAAGGTTTCCGATAATGGCAGCCAGCGGACATGCTGCAGCACCCTCTACTATGAACTTTTCTCTCTCTTGTAAATGTAGCATTGCGCGGGTAATCCAGTCCTCCTTCACTAGGAGCTTCAAAAGACAAGTGTGACATAAGAATTCGACAAATAATATCAAATATGTACATTTTGGCCAGGTTCACACGGCGACCATTCGATTCGATTTTTTCATGTATAGTATAATGGGCGAGTCGTGTGAACGGGACAACATGAACATAAGCGCCACAGCGTGTCGTATTCGATAAAATCGTTTCGAGACGCGGCGTTCCGGTGACAACTTCGCACGGTTTATGGTACCTAAAATATATTTCTCGAACACGGGATATTCCCGTATGAACGCCGTGTAAACAATTTTTAAGTTTTCATATATATTCTGTTGTCACTACTCTATTCGATAATATCGTTTATACGGTATACGGGAAAATAAACGCCGTGTGAACCTGGCCTTTGTTTACAGATCTCGAATGGATAGAAAAAAAATATAATTATGGGTTCGTTGCCTATATGCATTGACATTTCCATCATGGAAATTCCATGATGGAATTACCTGTCGTGGTTTTTTTAAACAGTAGGTTTTAAATAATTAAAATAATCTGAAAACAATGGAACTAATGTTGAAAATCATGGAACTAATGGAATCAACGTTGAAAATGAAACTCATTGCAGAACGTACAGACGATCTGTGCGTTCTTTCTGCAGGCGTAGCATGGCGCCGTAGAAAGAGGTTTTGTCGACGGAAGAATAGACAAAATGACAGAACGTAGAAATATTTTTTTCGTACCACTTGCTCAAAAAAGTGACATTCTATGCCACAAAAAGCGTACATAACAATAGTAATTTTTAATCTGTTGAAAACAGGGAAAGAAAGTTGTACTGAATTTCATTCATACTCTAGGGAGAGAATATGATTTAAATTTGGAATACTTACCGATACTGAACTACATCAGGGCTGCGTTTAAATCCTTTATCCAGTTTAAATTTATACTGACTAAATGTCAATTAAACACCCCGTTTAAGTACACCGCGAGGTGAAAAATGAAGCTAACTAAAATTTAATCTGCCCTGTTTACGGTCGTCCGCTGGTATAAGTTTTTACTAAATGGAATAAATTTTTGCGACCTTTTTACCTCGCAAAATTTTATCCTGCTGTCAGACTGACATTAAGTTTTGTTGTTTTGCTCGATTCGCGCCGTAAAAACGAATATTATTTTTATTTTAGAGAGTAAATATTATTTGTGGATTATGGATTTATATTAAACCGGCAAATTGATTATTTGTTCAATAAACTGAGCTGTTAATTGAATTTGACAACTAACATTGACAGAAACTTATGACTCCGTTCAGCGAACCCTCGCTAGTTTAATTTTTTACTGGCGAAATATCGCCGGAAGATTTAAACGCACCCCAGTCTGTCTTTACAACATTGAGTTTGTATTAATAGCATTATAAACTTTTTGAAAAAGGAACACGCATTTATTATGCAGTTATGATTATTCAATAAAATTACGAAAACCGATGAGGCCGTATGAGCTTGATGCCTTTGCTTTTCCGACAAAAAAATGTTAGTCGAGGAATTTGCCGCATTTTTGTTTTCTTCAAATACTCCTACATAAACGTTAAGGGGGATGCTCCAACCAGCCCGCGAAATTCAAATTTTTTTACGTTTTTTGCAATTTGCAGGCCAGTGACATGTTGTAACTTTATAAATATTTGTGTTGCGCAAATAACAAGTATAATTTTAAATATAAAAAATATCAAAAAACTCGCTCCATCAGCTCTCACATAGAAAAGGTGCATCATGTTAAAATCTCCGAAATCTAACTACGATGCACCTTTTTTATGTGAGAGCTGATGGAGCGAGTTTTTTGATATTTTTTATATTTAAAATTATACTTGTTATTTGCGCAACACAAATATTTATAAAGTTACAACATGTCACTGGCCTGCAAATTGCAAAAAACGTAAAAAAAATTGAATTTCGCGGGCTACATCGAAGCAATCACCTTAAGTTTAATTTAATTTATTTTTATAAATAAGTTAATGTTAATGTTTACTAAATGCTTATCTCATATTACCTATTATTGTGTTAATTTTTTCGCAAATGGTACGAAAAGTAGAGTATTTTCCTCGGTGATAAAGCTGTCTTAGTCTTGGGTGAACTTAAATCCCTCGCTACACTCAGGACATGTCTTAAATCCCTCGCTTCGCTCGTGATTTAAGTTTTTAACACCCTCGCTACGCTCGGAAGTAAACCTCGAGTCCTTCGTTAAGCTCGCGATTTAAATCGTCACCCGCGACATAATAGACACTGCTTTATCCCCTTGGTTAATAATAGCTACTATTTCACCTCACGCGCTCGGAAAGATTCTATTTCTGATTCAAAATCTGAGCGCAAAACTCCATTTTGTGCTCTAGAGCACAAAGTGTTGTTCAAAATTCGAACACGCTTTGTATTCAATTGTTTTCTACACTGACAGGCGAGCCGCCCCCCTACGTTTCCTCGCTGTGTGAGGTGAAAAGTTGTGTGTTGCACTCGGCAGCAAAGTTTTTCTGCGTCTCGTACCTTTGAAAACTTCGCATCGCTCAGGATTCTATATTTGAACCGCTCGTTTCTCTCGCGGTTCAATCTTAGAATCCTTCGCTCGCTCAGTTTTCAATTCAAGTACTCGCGCCAAAAATCAACTTTGCAGCCTTGCATAACAAATAACTATTTCACCTCACACGCTCGGAAAGATTCCATTTCTCATTCAAAATCTGAGCGCAAAACTCCATTTTGTGCTCTAGAGCACAAAGTGTTGTTCAAAATTCGAACACGCTTTATTCAATTGTTTTCTACACTGACAGGCGAGCCGCCCCCACTGCATTTCCTCGCTGTGTGAGGTGAAAAGTTGTGTGTTGCACTCGGCAGCAAAGTTTTTCTGCGTCTCGTACCTTTGAAAAACTTCGCATCGCTCAGGATTCTATATTTGAACCGCTCGTTTCTCTCGCGGTTCAATCTTAGAATCCTTCGCTCGCTCAGTTTTCAATTCAAGTACTCGCGCCAAAAATCAACTTTGCAGCCTTGCTTAACAAATAACTATAGCGTTTTAAGCATGGTAATGTGAAAAATATGGAAAATAAACGTTCTTTTCTTCAATAGTGTACAAATGGTGTCATATTTGTGCAAAAAAAACAGTCGATTTGTGTAGAAATAACGATGAAATAACTTTGCTTTTCTTAGTAGAATAGAGATAGAATCGCCATGCTACGCGTGCAAATAAGGTTAGGCACATCGGCCTACCTCAATCTGTAAAATTTCCCAAAAATTGAATATGAACCTTCTTTTGTGATAAAGATGAAAATCTATCGTTTGGCAGAATAGCCAGGTTAATATGATGGCGTCTGTACATTTGCGAATTGTGTTCGATTTGAGACAAGTGGTGTGTGCCAGTGTCACCCAACTTCAATCAGCGTCTCATACGCCTGTAGGTTTTTAATATACCATTCTCTCGGCAAAAATCATCGGCTTACTGTAGCCGAGGGACTCTGCAACACCGCCCCACAACACAAACCCCGCGTTGCCGACTCAGCAGCAGATACCTCGATACGTCTTTTTTGAAGAGCCTTACCAATTTATCTAAACGCGGCTTCGCGTTGGCAAATGAATTACAACCGACATTAGAGACAGTAATAGCATCGGCTACGTTATTTGCGATTAGTAGTGAGACAGGTTCATCGCTTTCCAAAGATTTGAAAAACGTCGGAGTCAACTCAGGTTGGACACCCTGCAAGAAAATTAGAAAGGTTGGATAAGTAGTTCACGCGCAATGCTTATTTTATTGATAGATACTGTTAGGGTGATCCAATAGTTATTTAACTTACATAAATAAGAACTGAAGGTTTCTTTTCCTTGATAACAGTAGATACGGCAGCGGCCAATCCTCCAGTGCCTACTGGCAGAATTATGGCTTCTAGGGTCGGTGTGGTTTCTAGAATCTCTACTGCTACAGAGCCATATCCGGCTAGCACATCTGGATGATCACGCCTTAGAAGTAAAAACAATACGTACAATTACTTAATATTGTAACTATTAGGTATTTTACACTATCATCATAACAATATGCATAAAATTACCCATTGATATAAGTAAGTCCTTTGTCTTTTGCCAGAGCTCGTGCATATTTTTGAGCTTCCATCAAGTTTAATCCTTGCACGACCACCTTCGCTCCGTATGCGTGGCATTTTTGCATCTTGTCAATGGCTAATGTGACGGGCAAAACCACAATGACCGGGATGTTCATCTTTGCAGCGTGATAGCATAGACCTAAGGCCTCATTACCAGATGAAGCCATGACTACACCGAGCTTTTTCTTGTCAGTTGGCAAAAGATGAAGAGCATTGCAGGAACCCCTTTCTTTGAAACTGTAATTTATTTATTTTATCAGCTAGTGCGGTCACAAGCATCTCATAGGAATGTGCTAGGGAAAAACCATAATCCAGAATAATTACCAAATTACTAGGATGTTTATCTATAGGGAGTCTCACAATCGGAAACTAACAAATACTGATTTTAGACTACAGCTAGACGTACCTGCCAGATTTTTGCATAAATTCCAATTTATAGTTAATGTTTATGCCAAATTCTTTGTGGGTATTTGCCAGCTGAAATATCATACAACCATTAGAGGAACTAATAGTCTTTGGAGGGAAATACGGCGCGTAGGGCGCGTGGCTGCGTTTGTAAACATTAAAACTCAATTACTTGTAGGTCATACAAATATATTATAATTCATGCAGGAATCGAACCCGCGACACGCTGCTCAGCAGTCAATAACTCGGCCACCTGCACAAACCGTGCCGAGTAATTAGTTTACGATTAGTTTCAGAATACAGTGTGTAGTATTTTGGTTTCAGATTAGTTCAGATAACTAAGTCCAACGTGTTTCAATTCCTTTGGGGGTGAACTTTTTAAGCTTTGTAAAGAGACGATCTTTACGACCTAATTATTTGGAAAAGTGGAAATATTTGGAAGAGACGTAAACTCAAAAATTCAGAGTTCGAAGAAGAAAAAGTTTGAAAAAGTGGCGCGTCAGGCCAAATAATTCAAACCCAGGATTTTAGACATGTAGGTAGGTCTAAAGAAAATCTCTAAAACAGCAAAGTTCTGCATTCCTTCCGTGACTTACCCTGACTGGTGTGCTGATGACGTATGGCCGTATTCTTTGTGTTGCTTCTACTATATCGTCGTACTTGAGTATTTTGGGATTTTCCGGGTCACAATACTCGTCAAAATCTTCCTAAAAATAAATTTAAATCACATCTTTTCTTTAGAATTTAAAGGAAGAAAAAATTGCCACGTACTAGGAGTATCTCCTTTGTGTTTGCGTTTATAAACATATAGAAACTCACATACATACACAAACACCCAGATCCGGAACAAGTAGGTACTTACTTGTATGTCATATTATAAATATTTTACAGTCTCTCTAAGCACAAAATCTTGTAATCTGGCCGAAATTACGGTATCCCACTCCGTATCACTTACCCAAATAAAAGGGTTCGAACTAAAAATGAATAACAACAGGGCTTGCCCCTACTCCCCATGAGTTTTCAGTTTTACTTTTCAAAACTTGTGAATCCGCAAATAGCACAAGGACTTCAAGTTTGGAGCTACTTTTGCACGGTCGCGTATCTTCGTTGATGCATTTTATTGAATTCCAGCATTATTTTAGAAAAGAAGTCCGAAATTATATTGTTGTCCCTATAATACTTACATTTTTTCGACTCATCTTGATTGTGTTACGGAAGAATAGCGTTGGTTTGTATGAATCTAGTTTTGTGTTTGTTTGAGCAATTTATTGCATCGTTTTATGATTTTCTTTCCATAGATGTTTTATTTATAAATTTTCATAATACTATTGTGTTAGTCCTGAAAAATTGACAGGAAAAACGTCTTTTTAATTTTAAATGAAAACAGAGTAAAACTGACATTATAAACTGTATTTTTTTTAAAGATCAGTTTTTGAATCATGATGTTTTTTGTATTATTATTTACTTATCTAAGTTTTTATTTTTTTGTGGATTTTAATCGGTTTTTATTCATTTTTTAACCGACGAAAAAAAGGAGCAGGTTCTCAAATCGACATTTGTATTTTTTATACATGTTTTCGGAAATGTAGGTATGATATCTAGGAATTGTATACAATGACGGATTGACATTCATAGGTACACTCCGTTAATATGATACATATTACAATTACCTTTTAAAATATTTTCACATTATAAAAAAAATTGAAATAGGTAGGGGAAAGGTGTACGAGATGATTCCCTTAATAGTTGGGGAGCCCAGGAAGGGATTTTTGCTGTGACTCCAGCGCGTCAGATTATTATAAGGGAGAATCCTTGCACCCTTTAATGTACCTGTACCAAGTATCAACCCTTCATCTGGTGGGGTTTGTTTGGGAGAACCCGTCAGATTAGTAAAAAAAAATCGATCTGCAGAAATACTCGAGCGCGTCAGATTAAGAAAAGGTAGATTAATTACGTTCAGAAGAGAGTATATTTCAATAATCTGACAATTTGAGCGTGGCATTAGGAAATGAGCGAGTACTGAAGTTGTAAAAAAAAAACGTCATTTTGAAATACTCGAGCGCGTTTTATTTATTTTTTAAATTGAAGGTAACACTGTAAAAATCATACTCACAAATAATCTGACGTTTTCCATGGGGCGATGTCGGTAAAATCGTGGAGAAAAGGTGAACTACCAGTTAGTTCGCAACTATCGGTCGTGATTTAATGTCCGCCATCTTCGATGGCGATCATTGATTGTCAAAATGATCCGCCATTTATTGAATTAATTTGTTACAAAAAATGTGATAAATGAAGAACCGCTCTACTGATTTTGTGAAAACTTCACATAAACCATCTACTAAATAGTTCGAACAAAGCCTTAACATTTGGTTTGGATAGGTGAGCCCGTTCTTCAGTTATAAAATTACAACGAAAAGTAGCATTGATTTCGTGTTATGTGAGGATCATTTCATTGTATGGGAAGGAAAATGTCTGGGCAACATAAGTGGGTTAAATCTAATGAAATGCTGACTACTACAAATAAACTTCATGCTGTTAGAAGAAACTTTACTGTACTTTTGACCAACTTCTACTGTCCAGATATTTTCCTTCCCATACAATAAAATGATCCTCACATAACACGAAATCAAATAACATCCTAAAAAACTGTAAGTAATTTTGTCATTCATATTGTGTCATATACAATTTGTGCGAAAAAATATTTTGCAAAATTTGACCAACTTCCGCCATCCCGATTTTTTTCTTCCGATAATAAAATGATCCTTACATGAAACAAAGTCGAATGGCATTAAAAAAAAATTGGCCAATTTCACTCATTTCTGTGGACACTTGACGAAAAAATAAAAAATGCTTAAATAGTCATAAAAGAGCTAAAGTTTCCTAAGAAAGTTTTCCCGTATCTCTTATGGATTCGGATTTCTCCATTTTAGCCAATTTAAAAGAAACACCCTGTATAAAGATAAATAAATTTCAGGTCTGACCACTGACCTTGGCACCCATTTAGATTTCACTTATTTTGTCCGTGAAGTCAACAAGCAACCAAGGCATAAATCATAATTGAACTTGGCTCTCATTTCACATTTGTGTTTTTCATGGGATTTTAATGATGTAGATGGGTTTTTATTCGTAATTAATACATTAAATTTTATTTTATACATTTTTTATACGTGAATGCAATTATCTTGTTTATAAATTTCCTTTAAAATGCTCAGAATAGCGATATCCCTCCATATAATTGTCAGATTATTATTCAGGAGGACTATGATATCAACTTGAACCTCCCACATAAAAATCTGACGCGCTCGAGTATCTCGAGATTACGTTTTTTTTTTTACAGATTGAAATATGAATTATTGCTTTGTGCCACATCCAAATCGTCAGACATTTTAATACGACACTTTTTAGGGTGTACTTTACATACACTTTGAATATCTGACGCGCTCGAGTAACTTATTTTTTTTTGGATTTTCAACCGCTTGCCACGGACAGACCCCTCGAGTTAATCGTCAGATTAATATGTATTGGTTATCAGAAATATAAAGCGCGTTTACACTATAAATATCTGACGCGCTCGAGTATTTCTGTACAACTGTTTTTTTTTACAGTTTTAAAACTGTTTACACGCTTTCCCCCCACTAAAATAGAAAACTTGTCAGAAACTTTTTTTCTTTTTAGAACATGATCTTTCAAATCCAATAGGTCTCCATGACGCTCGAGTAACTGCAAATTTAGCATCCTCGGCTCCCCTACTATAAGGGAGATTGCTTGTAGATCAAATGATATTCTACTTAGCGTGAATGTAAATACGTATAAACATAGTAAATTTATCTATCTTATTGTTGGCATACTCAAAATTTTAATTTTTTAGATGCTTTACTATTAAAAAAACACATTTTTAAAACGTTCTCAAAGGATCAACTTGTACACCCCGGTGTCCAAGATGATCCTTGCGGTAGGGGCAAGATGATCCCAGGATCCAGGAAGAGAATAACCTAAATAAAACCATAATCTGGGTTTATTTTTCACCTATATTATTTGATTGTGCTGACAGCCACCTTATTTTTGTCTTTAGCCCGCGTTACAGGCAACCCAAACTGTTTACTTGCTGTGCTATATGGCATGCCATTTTTAACAACATCCAGTGCTTTGATCATGGAGTCTTCCGACCACAATCTGCGTTTAGTTTTTTTATAATTACGAGGCATAGTCTTAAACCAAAAATACTTAAACTTAAACATAATAACATACAAATGGTTAAAATATCCCTGTAATAGTAGGTATGTTACCGGTGTACAAGAAGATCCGTGGGGATCATCTTGTACACCGGTAACATAATCATCTTGCCCCAATCTAAACTTTTTTATTCAATGTTCGATAACTTAAACTATGTGCTTTCAACTGTTACCATGCTATTAAAAAAAACAAAATAGAGCAATATTCAAAGCTAACTAATACCACAGCCTAGTAATAAAGTGCCTAGAACAAATTAGATATAAACTTCAACTCACCCTTACCTTAGATCAAAGTCACGGAATATTTGTTTTTTATCTCAAAAAATTTAATTGCCGCTCTCGACACCACTACTTTTGACTGAGGCGGGGAAATATCGGGGACTACGTTTTATCATTAAAAACAACTAGATGACGCTACTGGGTTCGTTGCAATATCAAAGGATCATCTTGCCTCAACGGATCATCTCGTACACCTTTCCCCTATATGAAATAGTAATACTCCAGCATATGAAACAGTGTCCGGGCTAACGGTTGTCAGGGCTTTTTAGAGAGGGACCTCCTAACAATACGCTCCGTGTCCAGGAGTACTGTTTTATGATGAAAAAGATGGGTCAAATATGGTCACACTCTTTCATAATAGCCTGATTAAAAATAAAAGTCAAAATAATACGGTGAAGGGTCTCATTTCTTGTAAAATCATATTGGCTAAGTCTTGGACAAGTTTTCAAATAGGTACCTAGCCAAAAATTTCAACCAGCCCTCGGGCCATGATTTACAGACTGCAGATTATCACAGCAAGTACCTTATTAAAATACATCTATGTATAAGTATTTTAATTACGCGCAGAGTTATGGGGACGAGAAAAAAAAAACAAGTCGGTAAATTATGTAACGCAATTTTACTATGACAACATCATTCGATAGGTAACATTTTTAAAATAAATAATAAGTACCTACGTATAGTAAGCATTGCCTCTTATTACTTTCTTGGGAAGCATACGCATTTGTTTCTGGGTTTGAAAGTATCGCTTGTAAATTCGCAGGTATTGGGGAGGAAACGGTCGACGACATTTCTTAACGTAAGAGTTTCTTTGAAAGATTTACTTTCACAAACAATGGTGATCTGTACAAAAAAAAAAAAAAGATTACGTCTATAGGTTTTTCTGATTCTTTTAATGTTGTACGGGATAAATAAGAAAAACATGGAAATTTTCTTCGAAAAAACATTGCCTTTTTTGAAGAAAAATAATTATGTCGGTAGGTATGTTTTTTTTTCGAGTGGGTTTGTCTCTTTTGTTGACTGTACAGTGTACACATGAGTTTTGCAGGAAATATTTAGTTATCATTAGTTTTAGCAAACCTATTCGAAGCCTCTGCCCTGATGACGGGATAGGACAAAAGCCCGCGACGACCTCTGGTTTGGCAGACGTATCAGGTTTTAAGTCGCGTACATCTTTCTTACCTGATTCAAACTTCACACTCGGGGATCGTTCAATCCTACTTGTATTGAGGACACGGATAAGCATTCAGCTTTTATATATAAAGAAGGTAAGTAGATATGATCGTCGTGGGCTCTTGGCCTCGGAGGCGGTGGTTCTAAATCTAATCTAATATCTTTAAACGAGCAATTCTTGTAGGTATATTTATTTATAATCAGGATCTCGGAAACGGCTCCAAAGATTTTCATTAAAGTTACAGATTAGGGGTTTTTAGGTCCCAGGTTCGAGAAAAGCTCGGTTCCCAAGCTATAGACATTTTAAAAACCGAGCGAAGCTCGGTCAATTAGATATTAATAATGCTTTATCTTCCAGAGCCACAAAGTAACAAACGCCTACTTCTGGGGTTTAGATTATATTATGTATAGATTTTTGTGTTATCTTACGCTGGTATCACGTAAATTATTATCTTCGTCCATCCATGTCTGTTCCGTTTGACAAGACAACACAGAGCATTGCAAGTATTTCATCACTTTTAGGATCTTGGTTCGTTTATATTCCTCTCCCGGCGCCACGCGTATCTATAATCAGATTTAGTTACTAGGTTAGGTTAGGTAAAATACTGGAAAAAAAGGATAGTTAAAAATTATTTTAAATAACGTCTTTTAAGTTAATGGGGCTTGTGAGTCAGGAGAAAGACATATCAAGCTCAATGACAACTAAAAAAAAACAATGTATTATACCTAAACCTTCCACACGAATCACGCTGTACCATTGGTTTGGTGAAAACTGCCCTAGAATCTGGGCAGCTATGCTATTTTCAATAAGAAATCACATTGCCGGACTCTACAATGTGCTTTTCGACTTTAGGATCGTCCAACCACGAAGCACGAGCGCTCACCGTTCACGCCTCAATAGCACGCAGCAGTTTTTGAGTTCATCGCAAACAGACAGAGAGACGCGGCGGAGGACTTCCTACTAATATTATAAATGCGAAAGTTTGTGAGGATGTACGTGTGTACATGTAGGTATGTTTGTTGCTCTTTCACGCAAAAACCACTGAACGGATTTGGCTAAAATTTGGTACACAGATAGTGGTGAAGTTAGGGATAGCGGCTCTTCGAAGGACCAACAAGCGTTGTGTAATTTTAGCGGATCGGATATTGGACGACACAGAAATTGAGCAAATGAAAGTGTGGGAAGTATAGGTAGGTAACTTACTTGGGAGTGCTGGAGGGGCAGGTTGGTGCACCGACTGCCGGCGTGGTCCGTGGATGATGACACGCGTTCTTGGATGGTCTTTGCACTCGCGCTCGGTGAATAAAATCGATTATATTGTCCCACTTTATCACTTTGTGTCGGCCAACACGTTAAATAGTTTATAACAGTATGATGGTACAGCGATTTAGTTTTAAGCGGTGCACGGTGTTGAGCGGTTAGCGGATTGAAGAGAACAGAGCAGAAATCATCATGGCGATCTCTGACGTCGCGGCGTGTCGTTGCGGCGGAAAACGGTTCTCATTGGCGACCGCTGTCATGTCGCTGCAGAGCAAACGCTTCTCATTGGCGTAGCAGTGTAGCACCTTTTGCGGAATGGGGGTAGGATTGGGAAGGAAGCCGGAGTATGATTGGCTCAATACTGTGGTCCAATATGAATACTACCTTCAATATGTGAGACGCGTTTGGATACATGATACCAACATTTTAATATTGCTAGCTTGCGCAAGCATCCTGCCCGGCTTTCGAGAATATGTAGTATTCTCAAAAGGTAAGAAATTACATTAAAGCGGATTGAAATTAAATTAAAGCGGACAAAAAGAGAAAAAGTAATAATGAAAATATGTGAACTACAGCTAAATTAGAATTTTAATTACGCGGTGGTATTATTGAGAAGGTAAAGGACATAGTTTAACAACAGGTCTTTTGAAAGAGCCACTGCATGTCTTCACCATGGCAACGCGGGTTGTCCCATCCCTGCCGGGAAAAATCTCGGTGATTATGCCCATTGGCCAACGCAAAGGAGGGACATCATCCTGATGCATGAGAACCACTGTACCAATCTTAATATTGTCGGCGACATTTAACCATTTTTGCCTAACTTGCAAGTTATGTAGATATTCTATACGCCATCTTCTCCAAAAGCTACAAACCATTTGGTCAAGCAATTTTTTGCGGCAAGTTAGTGTTTTCGTCGTTTCGGTAACGTTCACGACAGGCAACGTAGTCAACGGAGAAGCCATTATAAAATGAGCGGGAGTAAGCGGTTCTGGGTACGGATCCTCATTCAGGACACAGAGCGGTCTGGAATTTAAAACTGCCTCAATTTCAGTGAGAACAGTCGAAAGCTCCTCATAAGTAAGAAGTTGAGAACCGATAACACGGTATAAATGTGTTTTAATAGATTTAATATTTGATTCCCACAGCCCTCCAAAGTGGGGGGCGCGGGGTGGAATCATTTTCCACTCTATGCGGTAGCGGTTAGCAAGTAGTTCTTGCAATTGAGCCTTGGCTCCAACGAAATTTGTTCCGTTGTCAGAATATAAATAAGAGACAGGTCCTCTGCGGGAAATAAATCTTTTAAAAGCTGAAATAAAGGTGTCCGATGACACGTCGGTAACCAATTCAATATGAACTGCTTTTGTAACGAAGCAAATGAATAAACATATATAAGCCTTCTGACTTCTTTGGCCTCTGCGTCGACATAAGGTTACTTTAATGGGACCAGCGTAATCCACACCAGTATGAACGAAAGCTTTAGTCTCTTGTACGCGACAAGCGGGTAAATCAGCCATCTTTGGACTGGGGTGAGAAGGAGAAACTTTAAAACAGAAGTTACAAGCATGTACCCTTTGTCTGATGACACCTCTGGAAGAGAGGATCCAATATTTTTGGCGTAACAGAGAGCTAAGAAGGCTTACACCGGCATGACAATGAATGCGATGATAATAGTCTATTAGAACATGTGTAAAATTATCATGTTTAGGTAAAAGCGCGGGATGCTGAGCTTCATAAGGAAGGTTCGCGTTTGACAATCTACCACCAATTCTAATTATGTTATGCTCGTCTATAAACAGATCGAGTTTCTTAAACTGTGAGCGAAGTTTTTTACTTTTAATTTCGTCAAAAAAAAATGAAATTGTTGAATACAACGAATTAAATAAATTTCAGCGGTAACTAATTCACGGACAGTAATTATCTTATTTGCCTTGTCATAAGGAATAATATGCAAAAATCTCAAAATGTATACAATTATGCGCAATATTTTATTTAACGATGTAAATTTTTGAGAAAGGCTATATATTAAATTAGGTTCTGATACGGTAGATACTAATGTTAAAGATTTATTGTTAAACTCAGGCAATTGCGCGCTGCATGAAGATACAAACGGAGTGATAGGCCACTCAGCAGTTGGTCGCAGAAGCCACTCAGGGCCATGCCACCATAAATCATGATTTAGTAACTGTTCAGGTAGAAGACCTCGAGACAGACAGTCACTAGGATTTTCCTTTCCGCTAATATGGTAAAAATGTTCAGGATCAAGATTTTCTTGACATTTAGCGACGCGGTTACTAACAAAAATATTCCACTTGTGAGGTGAGGAATGAATCCATGAAAGAGTAATTGTAGAATCGGAAAAGGCAAATATTTTATTAATAGTGGTGCGAGAGCGGTAAGTGTCATAAACTAGTTTAATTAAGTTAGACAAAAGAACAGCGGCGCAAAGCTCTAGACGAGCCAGAGATACGACCTTAACTGGTGCAACTTTAGATTTAGCACACACCAAATTTACATGTGTGTTACCATTTGTGTCAGTGACATGTAAGTATATTACGCAGCCATACGCATTCAAACTGGCGTCAGCAAAACCTACTATATTTGTCATGCAACCCATAGTAACGGCTACATGACGCGGCAGTTTTAAAGAAGAAAGTAGAGGCAGTTGCTCTTTAAATTTTTGAAAAAGACGTACGATAGAATCGGGTGGAGTTTCATCCCAATCTGTGTTTAATTTCCATAATTCTTTTATGAGTAATTTCGCGAAAAAAACTACAGGAGCCACTAGACCGAGAACATCCCACAGACGGGCAACAGTGGAAAGTATGGAGCGTTTAGTACAACCTTTATCTAAATCAGATGTAGTAAAGGTGAAACAATCCTCGGAAGGAATCCATTTGAGTCCAAGGATCTTTAAATTATCCCCGTCAGAGAAGTTAATAGAAGAGCGGTTGGAGTGTGGAATGACCTCTAGTAATTCCGAGGAATTACTTGCCCACTTAGTAAGGTCAAAGCCCCCAGCCTTAAATAAGGCGATAAGTTCAGCGGAGAGAGTCTTTGCTTCCTCCAGAGTAGGGATCGAATTAGCCAAGTCATCCATATAAAGCTCATGAGAAGCGACAATGGATGCGCGCGGGAACCGATGTTTTTCATCCTCAGACAGCTGACGCACAGTGCGCATGGCTAGAAAGGGACTGGGCTTAAGACCGAAGGCAACTCGGTTAAATTTAAATTCGCGAACAGGTTCCATAGTATTAAATCGAAACAATATTTTTTGATACTTTTGATGATCATCAATAACCTTAATTCGAAGATACATCTGTTTTATGTCAGCTGTAACTGCAATAGGAAACAAACGGAAATTTAAAAGTAATAAAAATATGTCAGCCTGTAAATTCGGCCCTGTGTGCAATAAGTCATTCAATGAAACGCCATTATGAGACTTAGCGCTGGCATCTAGGACAATGCGCACTTTAGTAGTTTGTTTATCATTCCTAATAACAGGGTGATGCGGTATGTAATATCCTGCAGAACTAGGTGCGGTTTCAGATAAATAATCCTGATCTATATATTCTTGTATTATTTTGTTATAGCTAGCGCGCAAAGTCGGGTCGCGAAGCTTACTTTTCTCCAAGTTAATTAAACGTCGATAAGCGACAGCATATGAATTTCCGAGTAATTCTGGATTTTTACAGAATGGTAACGTAACACAGTACGTACCACTGGAGTCACGTGACACAGTAGAAGCGTACAGCTGTTCACATTCCCGATCCGCGGGGCTCATAAAAGATTTTGAAGGTATTTCTTCGATATTCCAAAATTTATGTAAAGTTTCGTCCAACGACAGAAAACAATGAGAATCATCTATATTTAACGCGGTAGAAAAATATGAAGCAGTATTTAAATCAATGTTATTTTTATTATATAAACTAGAAGGTATCTCACCCATAAGAATGTAACCAAACACGGTTTCAATAGCTGATGGCGCGGTAGGTGAGAGAATTTTATTATGAAGTAATAAATACGGAAACAGCTTTGCCCCTAGAAGCAATTCAACCTCACCGGGCACGTGCCACAGGGGGTCGGCTAGCGGTAACTCGAACAAATGTTGCACAGCAGAGGTGTCAACAACGTGAGATGGTAATTTATCCGTTATACAATCAATAACAAGAGCGGTTATTTTAAAAGAATTTGTTTTATTTTTTGCAGTAACTGTTATCTCAACGTAACCTATGATAGGCCGCGAAGAGGTACCTACACCCTTTATACAAGAATTTGAAAGTGGTATAATATTTAATTGCAGTTTCTTACAACAAGCTAAAGTAATTATATTATTTTGCGAAGCGTTATCTATTAAACACCTTACAGAAACGTATTGGTTATATTTGTTATCAACATAGACTTGTGCTGTTGACAAAAGAACCGTAGTGCGTGGAATGTTTATGCCTAAGCGAGAACACGCACAAAGCGCCACCTGTTGTGATTGCGCGGAACTAGTTGCAGCGTCAGCTGATACCGATCGCGGCTGTGAACTTTGTTCAAGATGTAAAAGAGAGTGATGTTTTTTGTTACATGTCCTACAAGTGTGTATAGATTTACACTGTGAGGCAGTGTGCGTTGTACTAAGACAGTTCACACATCCACGTTTGTTTTTAATAAAATCCAAACGCGAACCGGCCGATAGTGCTTGAAAGTTTGGACAGGTGTAAAGCTTCCAATGATCCTTGTTGTTACAATATAAACAAGTTTGGTTATTATCACAAGCAACAAAAGTATGTACTGTACTAGCACGTGACTGATTACGATAAGAATTATTTTTATTATTGTTGTTATTGTTACTTAGTGATGCGGTCCGAGAAGAAGTAGATCTATCGAGTATTTTAACTTGCGATTTTATGAATTCAACGAAATCCGTATAAGTAGGAATCTCCACATCTCTCATATGCATCTCGAATAAATGTATGATAGCGGGATCTAACTTTTTTAAAGCTAAATTTAATAACATGAAATCCTTTAAGTCTTTAATTTTTAATTGTTCTAGTGCCGAAACAGACGCGTGAAAACTTTCAATAAAGGTATTTAAAGAGGCGGAATTATTAATTGCGGGTTTGATATTTAGTAGGTTAGACATATAGTGTGAGCCTAGTGCTCGTTTATCTTGGTACTTTTGAACCAAACTATTCCAGATAGACGCATAATTTTCCCCTGACGGAATAATTCCGGCGGTAATTTGCAATGCGTTTCCTTTTAGGTTACCTATTAAATATTGCACACGTTGAGAATCTGTAAGGTTTAAATTGCTATGGATATTTGATTTAAATGATTCATAAAAAACAGGCCAATTTTCAATTCTACCGTCAAAGAACGGAATCAGAATTGGTGGCAGCTTGACCGAGCATTTGGACTGCGTCGCGCTCGCGTTGTCGCTAGACGTTGAGTTATTCAATGACCTTGAGGAGTTCGCTTCGATGAGTGAACGTATTCTCTCGACACGAGTGTAAACGCCGTCAAATGATATTTGACTGTTGTAATCAATTTTATGATCAGGATCTATTTGTAAAGAATATATATTTATTTTATCTAAGTTAGTACTAAATTCCTGACGAATAACTGAGAGTATTTGTGTGTCTGCCATAAACGTCTCTGCCGAACGAAGCTCAATACTAGTCGTATTTATTTTCTTTGAAGTTTCATACAATGACGATAAACGCTCAAAGATTGCTTGATTTTTAGCTTGCAGTAATTTAATTTTGATTTTAAGTTCTTCCATATTGGAGTAGTTTTAATAGTTTGAGTTTAGTTTTTTAGTTAGATTTGGATAATGTTTACCTACTCAAGTTTTAAAATTTTATTAGTTAGATTTTATTATAAGTTTTCTCAGATCAGTTTATTTTTATTAAAAAAAACTTAAATTAGGCATTTTGGTGTGCCATTAGTATAACTATAAATATGTTATAGCTATCTAAGGTAGACGGCGAAAGCGGTAGAAGCTGCACGCCGGAGATTAAGAAACTTAATCTCTGGTACAAGTCGACCTCCTACAACCAGGTGGAGAATGGTCGTAGATCCCTTGGCATCGTCTGACCCAGTAGTGAGTCAGACACTAGTTAGTATTAGCTAGGCCTACGGGAACTAGAAAATACAGCGGATAGAATAATTTAGGTCTAGTGGGTAGACTAGACTATTTATTTTTTTATCTTAGGCGGGTGTAATATTGCGGTTGAGTACGTATAAGTTGTAGGTAAGTTTACCGAACTAACTCACGTTATTTAGCGGTTTTAATAATTACCTATGCTATTTTAATGCAACAGGCGAACTATTAAGTTGGTACAGTAGTTCCCAATGAATAAATGTACCTAGCGGGGAATGTAAGAACGTCAGTATGCGTTCAAAATGGCGGTTTTCCGAATTTTAGGTATTTGACCTAAATCCTAGGTATAAGACCTAATTAAGTATGCTGATTCTATGAATCCGACTCGGATGGACCAAAAAACTTATGGTGAAGTTAGGGATAGCGGCTCTTCGAAGGACCAACAAGCGTTGTGTAATTTTAGCGGATCGGATATTGGACGACACAGAAATTGAGCAAATGAAAGTGTGGGAAGTATAGGTAGGTAACTTACTTGGGAGTGCTGGAGGGGCAGGTTGGTGCACCGACTGCCGGCGTGGTCCGTGGATGATGACACGCGTTCTTGGATGGTCTTTGCACTCGCGCTCGGTGAATAAAATCGATTATATTGTCCCACTTTATCACTTTGTGTCGGCCAACACGTTAAATAGTTTATAACAGTATGATGGTACAGCGATTTAGTTTTAAGCGGTGCACGGTGTTGAGCGGTTAGCGGATTGAAGAGAACAGAGCAGAAATCATCATGGCGATCTCTGACGTCGCGGCGTGTCGTTGCGGCGGAAAACGGTTCTCATTGGCGACCGCTGTCATGTCGCTGCAGAGCAAACGCTTCTCATTGGCGTAGCAGTGTAGCACCTTTTGCGGAATGGGGGTAGGATTGGGAAGGAAGCCGGAGTATGATTGGCTCAATACTGTGGTCCAATATGAATACTACCTTCAATATGTGAGACGCGTTTGGATACATGATACCAACATTTTAATATTGCTAGCTTGCGCAAGCAGATAGTTTATGACCTGGATTAACACATAGGATAGTTTTTATCCCGATTTTATGTTCCCGTGGGATAATTTTCGAGTTGTAGCGGGTGAAGCCGCTGGCAACAGCTAGTTGTTCTTTAATATGTAGTGATAGTGAGGATTAGCTTGATGAATTTGGTCCTTACGGTCATTGTGAAGATTCGGCCTTCAGCTGCCTTCCCGTGTATTATAGTCCGTTTTAAGTGCCATAAATCAATATTGCCTCCAGACACGACACAAACCACCCTGTGGAAAATGTTCATTTAGTTAATTTGATTTGATTTAAGACGCATTGGTTTAAGCTGTACTTTGATACTGTCAGTCAGGATAAATAAAATATAAATATGGAAGAATAATATTAGTAATCTTACTTTTTGCCTCGTAACTCGGGAAGTATGTTGGGTATACACAAGAGGGCGCCCAAACTGATTGCGCCTGCGCCTTCTGCTATTATACATTCCTCTTCCAATAAATGCAGAATCGCTCGTGCCGTCCAGTCGTCGTGGACCAATATCTAAAAACATAAGTATTAGAGTCTAACTTGAATTTATTTAACCTTCAAGTACCGACGTGAGCTTCGAGTTACGTAAGTACCGACGTGACGTCTGGCAGACCACCGTCGCTTAACTGACCAAAAATTTTATGTTTCTGGATTATTTAAAAAAATATTTTTGGTATATATTTTTGACATAATCTAGATATCGTACGAGTAACACAAAATGTAAAAGTTTTCATTTTAGTACTAATTATAAGCATTTATCTGTCAGTCTCAACTTTTTTGAGATGAAAAATCAACTTTTTACTTAGTTATTAACATTTATAAACTGAACATTTTTTTTTCTTCACAACATTTTTTTCTTAAAGTTTAATAACTAAGGAAATAAAGAAAATTAAAAAGAAAGAAAAAAATAAGTGATTTCTTGGAAATCGCAATGCACAAAATATTCGAAACAATTAAATTTTACAAACAGTCCTTGCTGCATTGTAAGTACACATATTTCATGCAAGTGTTACATTTATAAGCAGTATTGCGCTTGATGAATTATGATCACTCTCCATAGGAACAAAATTTGGATCGATGTCATCATAGTCGGACTCATTTAGCCATTTCTCTATAATGTCCGCATGGTCTTTATTTTGAGGCCTTGCAAGGTATTTTTTGTTTTATGTTTTACTCTTAAAGTACTTGGTTGATCTATTTTCGTATGTGACCGAAAATATCATATAAAACGATAAAACCTCAAACAAGTCTCATTCAAAAGTATTACACAAGTACAGACGAGTGGTCTGGTAGACCACTCCCGATCTTATAAAAGCTAAAACTCCCCGGAATCGCATGTGCCAACAAAACCACTCTTCTTAAACGCTGCGGGGCGACTGCTCGAGGGGTAGACAAAAGCGCGGGGGTGTATGTCTTTGCTAACACAGGTAAATAGACAAATCGGATACCCAAAGTGTCTGTCAGACCACACGTCGGTACTTAAAGGTTAACAGAATTTTATGTTGGTTCAAGACTAAGAGTCGCCGCATTGCACACGAGCCACTCGCGACAACCACAAACGCCGCCACGAGAAGCTAGACGCGGCTACAAAGGTAGCTGAAGCGCGCGACAGCCATTTGTGGCTGGTGGTCGACACTTGCGGTTGTTTGCTGCTACTTTTTTAACCAATGCTTTACTGAGTTATTTGTAGAGAGAGGGGTGCGGAATCACGCGAGTGGCGTGTGGCGGCGTTTTGTGGCCCGTGTGCGGGAGCCCTAAATATATTTTTGTGGAAAGAAATTCAGCTGCGAGTGGAACTCGAACCCGCGTCTTCTGAATAAGTACTCCAGAAGCCTTACCAATTGGCTATCGCAACTCCACACTAGGAGACCGAATCTTTCATTTCCTTGTTTGAACGTTTTACGGTAATGTTGCGCCATCTCTTGGGTTACTGTTGTTAGCCGGCCCGGAAAAAGGTCGCGAGACGACTTGTACTGTACAGTGTACACATAGGTACCGTGGTTTGGTACGAGTTGCATTTTGTTTAAAAATTAAGAGTTTGTACTAGGAATTTCTCCTGTGTGGGAAAACTACTAGGTCATACAAATATTTGTTTTATGCAGGAATCTCGCGGCATATAGTGCAGCAGTCGATCGCCCAGCCACTACATCAGCTGTGCTATAAACCGCCGTTCTTATTTACAAAAAGTAGTAGGTGAGTGTAGTAAGACAAACCAGTTTATCGATAAGTGACCGTGCTGTGTGGAATGCATTTTCGCCCGATTTCGGCACAGTAAGGGAGGACGCTAGACTCCTCTCGGGTACAGTCTGGTAGGGTCTCTCGTTATCCAAGGCCTTGGCAAAACTACAGCTTTTACCTGGCTCTACTCCCTGTGAACAAATAATAAACGTAATTAATTGAATGTCGTATAGTACGACATTTCATGTAAAAATTTCAAGTGTTTTTTTTTTTCGAAATGACTGATTTTACAATAGATGTTAATAAAACTTCACACATAAGTAGAATACTTGGGTCTAAACAGTTACCTAGTAGAAAACATTTTCGAAAAATAGTGTAACAAAAAAAAAAATCTGACGAAAGTGTATATTCTACTAATTTTTGCGGACGTATGTGTGATAAGTACTAGGATATGTAAGATAGATCTACGAGTATGTAAAGTTACATTAAAATCGGTGCAGTCATTTCGGAAAAAAAGGATTGATTATTTTGTATGAAATGGTGTACGGAACGGCGCGCTGTGTACACGCTCTTAAGAATTAATTAACATTATAAAACTATGAAATAAATGAAGAGGTTATCAGTATGGCACGATATTGAAGTGAAAAACAATAATTTAAAGATACAGTAATTGTTCCTACTGACTTCATCACCACTTTTTTTTCATGTCTTTACTGATAAACGACTGTTTAAAAAAGTAACCTACTATCGAGAGACATAGAAACAGGAATTTAAGCATTAAGGATCTATCGGTCAGCCGTCGGCAACCTATTGGCAGACAACGGCCATATTAAAGTGGCCAAATCAAGTCACGGCCGCAAATATTATGTTAAAATTGGTTTTAGAGTAATTATGAGGTTCAGTTTTCGACTTATATTTCGGCGAATAACTCAGAAACCTGACACTATTTAAAAGAAAACAAAGATGTTAAAAAAATTAACTTTACGTAAATCAGAACATTTGGTTTAATATGTTTCACGATTGAGGCTATGCCTGCTATCAGTCCTCCCCCGCCCACTGGGACTAGTATGGCGTCCGTCTCAGGCAACTGATTCATTATTTCAGCGCCAATACACCCCTCTGCAGCTATCACATTAGGATGGTCATACCTGAAAGGACAACTATTATTAATATTGGTTTATGGTAATATTCGTCCAAGTGTTAAAATGTCCACATGTCAGAATAACCTAATGTTATAATTCTATTTGGTTAGAATGAAGTTTTGCAAAAGTCAACAAGTGTTATAATGTCCAAAAGTCATAATTATTGTACATGGCTTATAATCCCAGATTCTGTGATAAAACAACGCCTGGATTTTTTTTATATAGGTAATAGAACCATTTTTAGGGTTCCGTAGTCAACAAGGAACCCTTATAGTTTCGCCATGTCCGTCCGTCCGTCCGTCCGTCCGTCCGTCCGTCCGTCTGTCCGCAGTTTAGCTCAGAGACGCACAGTACTAGAGAGCTGTAATTTGGTGTAAATATACGGATTTGTTGTGCCGAAAAAGTGGTAAAATAAAATCTCGTAAAATATTTTTTTTTAGGGTACCTCCTGTACACGTAAAGTGGGGATGTTTTTTTTTTTTCTCGCGTACCCCTTAGTGTGGGGTATCATTAAATAGGTCTTTAAAAAATATTGATAGTTTCCATTAACAATTTCTTGATAAAAAAATTCTTTTGTGAAATATTAAGCTTTAAAGTGCTAAATTTTGCTCGACTCGAGTGTCCCCCCCCTCTACCAGTTAAACGGTTATGTTTGGGGGTGTGAAAAAATTCACAATAGTAGTATATATAACGAAGTTTAAAAGAAAATTATCATGACTAAGTAGGCTTTACAACTTTACGAGTAATAGTCGACCAACTTATAAAATGTACTTGGATAACATATTTTCCTAAACAAAATGTATCGGAGAACATGATCTTCAACTGCAAATGTAAGTTTGTCAACTTTATTTTTACAGCTTTAATAGGTATGTTTTTTAGGGATAGGTAGGTTTTTATCGTCAACAATTTTTAACTAACTTCAAAAAAAGGAGGAGGTTCTAAATTCGTCGTAATCTTTTTTTTTATGTATTTTCCCCGATTTCTCAGACTCCTGGACCGATTTTGAAAATTCTTCTTTTCAAAATTAAATTCAGCGAATCAGTTTAGTTAGTTCGCATAAGTATTTTGATGGGCAACTACGGAACCCTACACGGTGCGTGGCCCGACACGCACTTGGCCGGTTTTTATTTTTTATTTCAAAAGCCCTTTCCGTTCCAATGTCGTCAAACAATTTAATGTGTAAATATAAAATCATTTTCACTTTTTGTCGTATGGACATTTTGTCACTTGATCTTTATAACAAAAACTAGTGTTTGCCCGCGGCTTCGCTTGCGTTAATTTAGAATTTGAGAAACAATACGGATCGTGTAAGTGGCGTCATCTGGAATATGAACGTAATTGTTTTCTCGGCAACAGCTCTCTTCTGTTATTCGGGATGAAAGATACCCTATATCCGTGTATACTCCTGACAACGTATATGCTAAATTTTGGGACGATCGATTCAGTAGGTAGTAATAATAATAATAATAATAAAGAACAAATGATCGTGCTCATCACACAAACATTTGTCCTGGGTGGGAATCGAACCCACGACCTCCGGCATAGCAGTCAGGGTCACTAACCACTAGACCAACAGGCCAGTCGTAGTAGGTAGTAATGCGTGAAAAGGTCAAAAAACAAACATACTTGCATTTTTATTATTAGTTTATATCAATAATGTTATACCTAGGTACCTACACAGTTTGCATAGGAAACATCCTTATTTGAGCGACATTAATTTCAAAGATCCGTGTTTATCTTAAACATTAGACCATAATTTTTTGGTCGATTTACAGTACCTATCGCTGCAAATTGAACGTACGATAGCATTGCTCTTCTCCCTTTAGCATACCGCGTGATACCTAAAAATTACTAATTATTTGACTCGATGAGTACAACTTGTCGTCGTTTCAAACAGAATTAAATAAACACAAAATAATAAAAACACTGATTGTTTTCAAATCTTTCAAATTCCTACACCTCGAAACAATTACAGTTAAAAAAAAAAAACAACTAACTACCTACAATTTAAAATCAGTGTAGATTTATATTTATATCTTAGAGGACTATTGAAAAAAAAAATAGTAATGAATTAAAATTGCGAATAATATTGAAGTAAAAGTATGCACAATTTATTTTTATTATTTGAAACTCTAAGGACAAATAAAAACAAAAAAATAAAACACAAAAATGAAAAAGAAATTTGCAAGATTTGATCCTGAGACCCCTGCACGAAAGTCAAGCAGGTTACCAACCAGACTGGCTAGTACGCTGACAGTAGTTTTCAAATAGCGGTTCTTATACAAATGTCAACAATGACTGAAAATCAAAATATTATAACATTGCTAATCCCCCAAGGAGAATAGCGTAATTATACATATCCTATTAATTGAAGAGCAGTTTAAGTTAAGGAATATTTGAGAAAAAAATGAATAAATAATATCCAGTGGTTTAGCTTCCAACTCCAAACAAACATATAAAAACAACAAAATTCAAAATTGCTTATCTCCCAGGGAAAATAGCGTAATAATACATAGCCGATTAACAGAAGCATATTATTTGAGGAAAATTTGATCGACAACTTTACAGTAGTTTAGGAGATAGATCAAATCAAAAAAACATAAAAAATTTCGAAAAAAAAAGTGATTTGGCATCAGAATCGATCCCCTCGAAAAAAATACAAAAAGAAAAAAATATTCAATGTACAGGAATGACAGCTCTACGATTTTATATGTAAAGAAGATTTTGACTTTTTTACGAAATGACATGTGGACAATTTAACACTTGAACGAATGTTACCATAATTCTTAATCATCATCATCATCATCATCATCAGCCGGAAGACGTCCACTGCTGAACATAGGCCTCCCCCTTAGACCGCCACGCCGAACGACAATTCGCCACTTGCATCCATCCGTTGCCCGCGACCCTCACGATGTCGTCGGTCCACCTAGTGGGAGGCCTGCCTACGCTGCGCCTTCCGGTCCGTGGTCGCCACTCGAGAACTTTTCTTCCCCATCGGTTGTCAGTTCTACGAGCGATGTGGCCTGCCCATTGCCACTTCAACTTGCAAATTTTATGAGCTATGTCGGTGACTCTGGTTCTTCGCCGAATATCCATGTTCCGGATTTTATCCCGCAAAGAAACTCCGAGCATAGCTCTTTCCATTGCTCGTTGAGTGACTCTCAATCTCTCTAAAAGGCCAGCAGTCAGAGACCACGTTTCAGAGCCATAAATCATCACTGGCAACACACACTGGTTAAACACCCTTGTCTTGAGACACTGTGGGATTCTCGATGAGAAGATATCACGTAGCTTCCCAAACGCTGCCCATCCGAGTTGGATTCTTCGGGCGACCTCTTTCTCGAAGTTGGACCTACCTAACTGAACAATCTGTCCAAGGTAAGTATAATGGTCTACAACTTCGAGAGTATCGTTCCCAACAACAACCGGTACGGGTGCCACATGGACATTCGACATGACTTTCGTCTTGTCCATGTTCATTTTAAGGCCGACCCGTTGGGAAACGATACTGAGGTCGCTGAGCATAGCATTGAGGTGCTCCAACGATTCTGCCATGATGACTATATCATCGGCAAAACGAAGGTGAGTGATGTATTCGCCATTGATGTTGATGCCGAGTCCGTTCCATTCCAAGAGCTTGAAAACGTCCTCCAACGCGTTCGTGAACAGTTTCGGAGAAATAACGTCTCCCTGTCTCACGCCTTTCTGCAATTGGATTGGTTTCGTGCTCTCTTCCTGAAGTCGGATGGACATGGTGGCGTTCCTATACAAACACTTCAACACTTCGATATACCTATAGTCGATATGACATCGTTGGAGGGACTGCAATACTGCCCAGGTTTCGATTGAATCGAAGGCTTTTTCATAGTCCACAAACGCTAAACACAATGGCCGATTATACTCCTCTGTCTTCTGTATAATCTGGCGGAGCGTGTGTATGTGGTCTATAGTGCTAAAACCTTTTCGGAAACCGGCTTGTTCGGGAGGCTGGAAGTCATCAAACCTGCGTTCGAGACGGTTCGTAATGACTCTTGAGAACAGCTTGTACACATGGCTCAGAAGTGAGATTGGCCTGTAGTTCTTCAACAAGGTGTTGTCACCCTTTTTGAAGAAAAGAACAACCACACTCCTGTGCCATGCCTCTGGCGTAGAACCTTCGAGTATGACGGAATTAAATAACTTCTGGAGGACTAGAAGTACCGGTTTTCCACCCGCTCTCAGAAGTTCTGTTGTGATTCCGTCCTCACCCGGCGCCTTGTTATTCTTGAGCTGTTTAAGAGCCATTCTAATCTCGTACAGGCTGATGTCCGGGATATCCTCAGTGTAGTGTCGAGTCAGTTTAGCTCTTGCGTCTCGAGCTGTACCGACACTGGGTTGTCGTGTTGATGTGTATAACTGTCCGTAAAACCTCTCAAGCTCTCTTAGGATCTCCGGTTTCGTCGAAATGATGCTGCCGTCGTTAATCTTCAGCTTAGTCATTTGGCTCTGCCCAATAGACGAATTCTTTGCGAAGACTTTTGAGCCCTGGTTCCGCTCGATTGCCTCTTTGATCCGTGCCGCACTAAAGGAGCGCAGGTCACGTCGCATTGATTTAGAGATTCGTCTATTGAGTTTGCCATATTCCGACATATCAGCTGAAGATTGCAGCCTCATCTCGGACCGGTCTTGCATCAACTTGATGGTTCCGTTCGAGAGCTTTTGAAGCTTATTCCGGCGCGGGGTCTTAAAGAACTTGGACCCCACAGCTTGGACAGTTTCCACCAACCCATTGTTGATTTCGTCCACAGTTTCGCATTCGGTTAGGCACTGGAAGCGATTGTGCAGTTCGAGTTGAAAGTCTTCGGGGTTCCGGATGTGGGCAGGACCAGGTCGGAGCGTGGACTTCACCAGACGAGACCTTTCAAGCTTGACATTGATATTCAGTGTGCCTCTGACAATTCGGTGATCGCTACCGGTTTTTACCTTAGCGATCACAGAGACATCACTGAATATTCGCTTCTTGGTCGTCATGATGAAGTCGATCTCATTTCTGGTAGTACCATCGGGGCTCATCCACGTCCACTTCCTGGATGGCCGCTTCTGGAAATAGGAGTTCATTAAATGAAGTTCTTCCTTTTCCATGAAGTCGACCAGTCGCTGGCCCCTATGGTTTCGCTGCCCATACCCAAATGGCCCCACTCTCAACTCATCGCCATTCCGTGCGCCCACCTTCGCGTTGAAGTCCCCCATAACAACGGTGAAGTATGTTTCGGAGGCATGTATGGCCTCGGATATCTCCTCATACAATGCCTCTACTTCATCATCAGAATGTGTCGAGGTCGGCGCATATACCTGTATGACCTTCAACGAATACCGGTTGGTTATTCTGAGTATAAGGTATGCTACCCTACTCGACACACTGTCGACTTTCACAACGTTGTTGATGAGGGACCTGCGGACGAGAAATCCAACACCACCCTGGGATTTACGGTCTCCTTCCCGGTAGAAGAGCATGTTGCCGGAATCTAGAACTATCGTATCCTGACCCTCTCTTCGGATTTCAGATAATCCCAAGATATCCCATCGCATTTTGCTCAATTCTTCCTCCAGCTCGATAATCTTCTCATCGGTCCTCAGTGTGCGGATGTTGTGTGTTGCCAGGGCCAAAGTCCGTTGGGGGTGGTAGCGGGGCATCTGCCGGGGATTCTTAGCACCCCCTGCTCCGCCGTTACCTGATCCGCTACCCAGACCAGGAATAGCGGAGCTGCCGGGGACTGGGGGCCGTGTGCTATTATTGTCAATCATAATGGGGGGGGGGGGGTTTGCCATAATCCCCACGCTTGGCAGGCGGCTTGGGGATCGCAGTAGGGTCACCGTAAGTTTGCAAAGGACGCTGCTGCCCGTCCTTCGGTGGCTGGACGTAGTTTAAGGACGTACCCGGGTCCTTATTAATTCTTAATATTCCTACTAATATTATAAATGCTAAAGTGTATATCTTTGATTGTGGGTGTGTAAGATGATGTCGACACGGCTGTACCGACTTAAAAGAAGATGAATTTTGATACAGAGATAGCTGGCTCCTAAAAGACGGTTACAGGCTAAATTGGAAACGAAGGAAGCCGGAGGCAACAGCTAGTATAGTAGATTCAATATACGTGTATAAAAACGCTGACTTATTGGCAACCGGCGCCGAATATGAGATCCGGTTTTAAGACGGCGCCGTTGACACTCGCGTGACTATGAATATATTGTCATAATTATGTTACCTATCTGAATATGGCAGAGAATTGAGAAAAGCATTTCTACTGCATCCTTACCCATTCAAGTAGGTACCAACGCGACCTTGGTCGGCTAATATTTTAAAAGCGTGTGTCTTAGCCTCGTCGATATTCTTCCCATGGACTACAACCGTGGCCCCGTAATCTTGGCATGTACTCACGATGATAGGGGGGGTGAACTCAGGGACTACTATAGTCACATGGATGTTCAGTTGATGCCCTTGATGTGCTAATGCCTGTGCACAAGAAAATGTATAAAGCTACCACCAAGCCTCTGTACCGAGCACCTTTTTGACCACAATTTACAAGTCTCTCATCGGCTTACGGGGTTCTTCCTAGTTAGCTCAAAATGTTTTCCTTCACTTATGGCAATGATTTCCAAGATAAAAGAACCTTATTATGGCAATGATTTCCAAGATAAAAGAACCTTAATGATAAGACATATACTTGCTAGGGTTTGAACTCAACCTAGATATTGCATGTGAGGCAAGGTGCTAAATTGTGGGCCATCACGACATAATTTCGGGCGCGCCAAAGTTCACCTAAAATTGAAACTCCGATCATTGGAAACCCGAAAATTGTATTCCTAACATTTTTAATCCTAATGATCACAACTCCTAATTGCTCTGTCACTAATTTTCATAATTCCGAATCATTCGACTTCATAATGTCAGTAGCAATAAACATCTATTATACTATTATTTGTTTTCCTATATTTTCTCAACATAACCTTCTTTTACACTATTATTCAAAGTCATATCTTTTTTGTTCAGATTTCTTTTTATTTTGTTTTATTTTTTTGGCATATTAGCACGTATACTTGAGGAAGTGCTTGCTTCGCATTCACTAATTATTTGAATTGGTTTTTTGAAATTATCGCTTTATTAAAGAAGACGCTTTATTAGTTAAAGCGTCTTCTTTAATTTTATTTATAGCGGTGCACAGTGTTTCAGGATTGCTTGGGAGCGGACATGTTTTAACTAATAGCATATATCGATGTAGTAAGACCTAATAACAAAAACTGCAAAAGAAACCCTATGTCAATTATTCATAGTTTTCGAGAAAAAAAATGCTAAAGTTGCTAGTTCAGAGTATGTGTCAAATAGTAAAAATGTGTTTTTTTCTTGAAGAGTCAAAACTAAAAGTAATATTTAATAACCTCATTTTAACACATAAAATTATATGTTATTTAAGCTTTACAACAGCTACGAAATGTAAGTAATTACGAAGAATTAGCAAAAAAACGAATTTTCGTGTTTATTTTTTATTATGATAATGACATCATTTCCGCGCCAAATTTTCTCCTTAAGGGTAAGTTGACCTTTTGTTCTTGCTGTACAAAAAAAATTTGCCATATAACCCGCAGTCTGAAGAAGTTATTATTTTTTTATGAAAACACTTAACGCCTATATTTTTAGAAATAGCAAAAGTACTGTGTGATTTAGTTTGCTATTAAAAGTAAGGCAGAAAATTCTATATTTGTTTGATCGTCTTAGCTTAATTGTACGGTACGTTAGCTAAAATTCTCATTTATTATATTTTAAAGATTAGGTATAATCATATTTGTTTGATCGTCTAAGTTAAATTGTACGCCTGTCCTACTTTTAATAGCAAACTAAATCACACAGTACTTTTACTATTTCTAAAAATATAGGCGTTAAGTGTTTTCATAAAAAATTAATAACTTCTTCAGACTGCGGGTTATATGGCAATTTTTTTTTGTACAGCAAGAACAAAAGGTCAACTTACCCTTAAGGAGAAAATTTGGCGCGGAAATGATGTCATTATCATAATAAAAAATAAACACGAAAATTAGTTTTTTTGCTAATTTCTTCGTAATTACTTTTATTTCATAGCTGTTGTAAAGCTTAATAACGTATAATTTTATGTGTTAAAACGAGATTATTAAATATTACTTTTAGTTTTGACTCTTCAAGAAAAAAACACATTTTTACTATTTGACACATACTCTGAACTAGCAACTTTAGCATTTTTTTTCTCGAAAACTATGAATAATTGACATAGGGTTTCTTTTGCAGTTTTTGTTATTAGGTCTTACTACATCGATATATGCTATTAGTTAAAACATGTCCGCTCCCAAGCAATCCTGAAACACTGTGCGGTGAGTACCTGAAAAGATATCCATAGATTAGGTTAGGTTTAGGTTATCTCCGGCCCAATCCGCGATATAATTGCCTACTGTCTTAGGGTTGTCACTTTTATCTAAATTTTAATTCAATACCTTTAAATTGGCGAGGGTCAGGAAGTTGTACTTTTTACTTTTATTGTCTGGGTACAGGGTCTGTCAGGCCTCACTTATGAACTGGTGACAGTAGACATGAGTTTAAAGCCCGGCCCTTGCCAAAGATAACACATCTCTTATTAGGTAGTCAATAAAGTTCAACAATGGTTTTCCTATCAAATATAGAACTGTATTCATGATACAGAGCAGCATTATTTATATAAAGAAAAAACCGGGCGGCGGCGGTGGCGCGGCGGGGCAGTGTGGGCGCGACTGTCCGCGCTTCGTTCGCACCCACACAGCGGCAACGTCGCTGTCCCGACTCTTCATTTCGCCGCTAGACGGCACAGGCGGTAACATAGACTAGAGCCTGTGTTTAAATTATTAAGTTATAATAAGTCAACTAGGTACTAACTTATTTTTCGTTACGATTTTATAACTATGACTAGTTAAGTACTCAGTTAATACACCTACAGTACTGAGAAATCGGCAAAACTAAACGTAAACAAAGCAATAGCGGCAAATCAGTTGACAGATCAAAAGTACCTAAAACATTCTACCTAACTACTTCCCCTGTGTGATAGTTCAGAAAACTAATTCAACAAAAAAGATGTAAGTTATAGGTATCTCATCAATAAAAAAATAATGCTAGAATAAGTGAGAAGCTTTCCTTTCCCGTTCAATAGGTAATCAGAACAGAGACAATTCTGGAATTGATGAATTATTAATACACCCAAACACACAGCAATACTTTTTCTTGCGATTATCAGACATTTTTGATTCATTTAGCGGTGCCGAAAAGCCGTGACGCGCGAACCTCGTGCAGTGTTAGCCCCGACTGGCGCTACTTGAAACCGCTCGAGATTTTAGTAAGTGTGCGTGCGGCGACGCATAGATACGATGGCGCACACATACAAGCCGCGCGCGGTGCGTTTGTATGAAGATAACCTACTTCCCGTGTTTATACTTTGTTAGAACTGTGACCAGCTGGTCACAGTTCTAACCTAACCTAACCTATGGATATCTTTTCAGGTGTTGAGGTGAGGTGAGGTTACACGCGAGCCGAGCGAGCGAAGCGAGCGGTGCCGCGGCAGCGGCCGGCGAGCGCTACCTCGAAATTTGTCGCGAAAATTTTCGAAGTTTTTTTTTTCATAGTGCCCCCAAGACGATACTCTGACCAGACGACTGGGGGCACCCCGACTCGGACAGGTTAGGTTAGAAGGGGATGGCGGGGTCTGAAAGACCCCGCCATCCCCTTCGTGGTTATTTTTTTTTAAACCACCCAGAAGTAGGAGCACCGCGAAGCGGTGCTCCGTCGACTTTTCTGACATTTTACTGGATTTAGTTTGACTAAATCCAGTAAAATGACTAATTAAAAATACTATCGTAATAATGTTTAGGGATAAAAACGTTATGATAAAAAACAGTAGGACTTTAAACATATTTACAATAACGATATTATTGATAACAATTTTCGGAAACATGAGTGTTATGAACATCGCCGGTAGCACTACAAAAAGTATGAATGGAAACTTTAGGATGAAAAATTTTAGGAAGAGTGATCATTCGGATTACAAATCGTTAGGAAGAACAATTTCGGGTAAACAACTTTAGGTGAGCCAATATGGACCCCATAATTTTGCATCTTCAAACAATTTTAAAATATTTTAACAATAGTCAAATCTGCAAAGGTGAAATTAATATTTACGCTTCCTGATTGTTATAATGCTTACCATGGCCCAATTTCCTATTGATGCCGTGAAAACACCACCTTTGCATTGATCTGCAGTTAACTTAAGTAACGTGTACAATGCAGACCGTTCGTGGAAACTGTTGAAGAAGAATATGAATAAGTAGAATATTCTAAAACAAAACAGTACCTAAGTAAGATACATGATATTACATGCAGGGTGAAATTTTATTAATGAGCAATATTTTAAACTCGGGCATTACTAACGATACTAATCGTATTACGGAACTCAAAAACATTATTAATGCAAGTATCTTCGCTTATTATTTGATGTTTGTTTACTTTTCGTTCCGCGTGCGGTGTACTGCGCTTTAAAATTTTAATACTTTAGGACTTTTGGGATTTTTTTTTATTACTTTTAGTGTTTATTTGCAATAATAAGCCTCTGCAATGTGACGTACTGTATTTTTAAAGGTGTCCATAGTTGCATTAATAATATTTTTGGTTTGCGATTTATTAGCCGTAATGCAATCAGCATCGTGAGTAGAGCCTTAGATTAAAATATTGCCCACGATTTTGATTTCACCCTGTAAATTGTTAAATGACCAAATAAATACCTTCCCGTTGTATGCCGAGTCTCCACTTTAAAGTATAGAAACATGTCCAACTTTTTGCTACTTTTTGCTTTCTGAAAATAAGTTGAAAACACGGTGTTACAAGCAATCAACCAAGTTCTGTTTAGTTTAATATCAAAGTTAAAGCATGCGTTTAAAATAATGTTGGGAGAGATCTCGTTTTGATGTACAGCAATCAAAGGAAAAAGGAATACCGTGAGCTGTGACGAGATCATAATTATAAATTATGATAAACGCTCGCCGACAGCAGTTACTGCTTTTACCCGTGCTTTTACCGTCGTAGCGCGATCCGTTCCGGCGATACGATCTAGCGTCACAATCTCATCGCATGCGATCTTTGTAACCTATGGATGTCTTTTAGTGTTTTCTCACTGCCGGCGTCAGATCGCACCTCGTTCAGCCTTTACAGAGAAGGCATGCGATCGGATTGCATCGCAAGATCGTGTCGCCGGTACGGACCGCGCTCTGTGGGTAAAGGCCTTTAGGTTCCTTTAATATTTAGTTTTAATGTGAAATGATGCACTTACAAAATGTGAATGACCACCAAATCCGGAAAAATTGCCGGTCTCCCGGAATGGTGCCTGCTTTATTCATGGATAAAATATTAAAGTCTGAACACAATACTGTCTCAAATATTTACCAGCAGTGGAGTAACGGGAATATATTTTTTCAAAATTTCTGCTGCTCTCGTAACATCATTATGGTATATAGTTTTAGGATTTTGTGGATTGGAATATCGGTCATACTCAGGGTATGGTGGATTCTGTAAGATAAAATCTTGATATAAAATTCTGCAAATCTTTCCCAAATCTTTCGAATTTTCCCAATCGATCACAAACCTTCTTCTCTCGTTATAAAGTTGGAAATCCATTACAGAATTTTGAAAGACTGGGGTACAGAATATGGGCTAATAAATAACCAGCTGTTATTAAGGACCCTGATTTCTAACGATGGGAGAGCCCCGTCGCTATGTTTGTCAGTTGGTGATTTTAGTAAGTGTGCCACCGAGTGACGAAAAAACGTTCGCGATAGGACACTTTGTTATAAGAATCTTAAAACAGGTATTTTTTTTCACAAACCCACCACACTATTCCCAAACCACTGCAACTCTTGAAACCCAGAATCAACAGTGGCAACCACCAGAAAAGCGCCGAGACAATGAAGCTCGACGTGGCCCGGAGAATGAATTTACCTGTCTTGGATCCTGCAACGACATTAATCAGAAAAGAATAGTGGAGGAGTAGGAACAGCTATTAACAGGAAACTTCATACGTTACTTACTGGAAACCAAACGGCTGCCTTATGAAATTCACGCTTGGCGAGGGCCGATGGAGATAAACCCAGAGTGTCCCGACAATCTGGGGGGGTTGGAGTCGGTAGTGGCTTGCGGGGCATGATTGCAGCTTTACTATATTTGTAAGCATTTGTAACCAGAGGTAAACAAAGCCATTTTAGCTGTTCTGGTTTGAATATTAGGTACCCTTGAGTTGGTTACATCTTTCTATTACAGAGCAGCAAAGTTGTTGTCACATGAAATGTACTCAGCATAGAGTACATTGTACTCAGTGTCACTTATTTCCACATTTGACACGATCCTTTCTGCAGAATAGACAACAGATTTTGCACAGAGTACTTTTATATAGATTTTGCATTATTAAATAATTTCGGGAAGTAGAGTTAGGCAGATAATATAGGTACTTTTAATTCCATGCTCTATAACAATGAAATAAAAATAATAATATGAAAGCAACAGTGCTATGGTCAGTTCAGTACCCCTAGCACGAATATTTGTAGGTTTCGTGTCGCCACCGTATCGTGCCGTCGCTACAATAACGGAATACAACGAAAGTCGGAAGCACGAAGCACTTCCGGGACGGGAAAAATAGAACGAATGATCGCACTTTTGAATGAATGTTTCGTCCAGAAACTGGATTTTTGATAGAAAATAAGTGTTTTTTGAGCATTTAAAATTTTAATATTGTTCAATTTATGACGCAATACAAAGGAACTGCAGAAACAGTAAATATTCAGTTAGATAAATGGCGTAATAATTAAATTAATTACTAAAACGTTGTGTTTGATTTGACTGCGTTCCTAAACGTACGTCTGTCATGCTGGCACAAATAAAAAGCCATGAAAAAAGTTTATTTTCAAAAAAAACCCTTGTCAAACCTAATGTCTAATACTTATTGTCAAATCTTTCCGCTGTCAAGAGGTTTCAAAACAATGTTCAATGATTTGTTATTTTTCTGTTGATTTGTTATATTTCTGTAAGCTATTCCAGTAAACTGCGATAACTAAACGGAAGTATTCATAATGGAGTAAATAAGTAATTGACACCCTGATCCAGAAGGTCTGATAAACGGTTGAACAGAAGGATAGTGTACTCTCTACTTAGTCTGTGAGAAGGATCCCCCACGATGTTCAATGATGAGACGAGGCTCTCGTTCTTCCTCTCGTTTGGAGATTCGGTGAAGAGCTTGAATTAGAAGACAGTACTTCTCGATAACGCTTGCATTATGAAGAAATTCCTATCTTTGAGGTTCTAACTTGCAATACATTGAACTGTGTTCAAAATGTTTATTTGTATTTTTGAATGTAAATGTTTTAAATCCTTATTAATCAATAATGTGTTTGTTTTTGTGCTTTTACGATAAACTGCTGGACCGATATTAAATAGCACAGAGTAAGTGGGGCCTGGAGACGATCGTAGGTTAGGGAGCATATTTTGTTATAACATTTAATGTAAAATGTAATGTAAAAATAAAGAAAAGCTTTATGAATATTCTGTGTTCCATGATTTTATTTATTTTATTAATCATGACAATAATATCACTCAATGAATCAAGCAATGATTGAGGGCCATCATAATACGGTTGCTAAAAGATCTACGTAATCCTGTCATGCTTCCCGCACTCGGTGCACTTATTTTTTGTCAAATAAGGCAGCATAAATAGAAAGGTAACATATTATTATAATAAATATTGGAGCACACATTCATTTTCTAACAAAATATATCAACACAACCACCTAAATTATAATTTTATCGCTAAATTAAAATGCGACGAATGTTTTCTCACTGTCAAATTTGAAGTGAATAAATATTCGTAAAACTCGTAAGCCAGCCTTCGACAATTACGAAACTATCCGTCATTTTATGTCTTTGTGCTACCTATTTTCATACAAATGGCTCAAATAACGTTTACGTTTACGTACGAAGACGATACGAAACGTACATGTATTTGTTCGTGCTCTGAAAATTAGTTCAATTTACGCTCACCAGAGGCGCTGTTCAAGTTCCCATACAAAATGCTTTCGGAGACGATACGAATACTTTGTCGAAAGTGATTCGTGCTAGGGGTACAGTACCCCTAGCACGAATATTTGTAGGTTTCGTGTCGCCACCGTATCGTGCCGTCGATACAATAACGGAATACAACGAAAGTCGGAAGCACGAAGCACTTCCGAATTCGTACCGAGGGCGCGATACGAAAACGTTGGTGACGTCATACTAACGTAAATAGGGACGGGAAAAATAGAACGAATGATCGTACTCTTGAATGAATGTTTCGTCCAGAAACTGGATTTTTGATAGAAAATAAGTGATTTTTGGGCATTTAAAATTTTAATATTGTTCAATTTATGACGCAATACAAAGGAACTGCAGAAACAATTAACATTCAGTTAGATAAATGGCGTAATAATTAAACTAATTACTAAAACGTTGTGTTTGATTTGACTGCGTTCCTAAACGAACGTCTGTCATGCTGGCACAAATAAACAGCCATGAAAAAGTTTATTTTGAAAAAAAAAACCTGTGTCAAACCTAATGTCTATACCTACTTATTGTCAAATCTTTCCGCTGTCAAGAGGTTTCAAAACAATGTTCAATGATTTGTTATTTTTCTGTTGATTTGTTATATTTCTGTAAGCTATTCCAGTAAACTGCGATAACTAAACGGAAGTATTCATAATGGAGTAAATAAGTAATTGACACCCTGATCCAGAAGGTCTGATAACCGGTTGAACAGAAGGATCCCCCACGATGTTCAATGATGAGACGAGGCTCTCGTTCTTCCTCTCGTTTGGAGATTCGGTGAAGAGCTTGAATTAGATAGAAGACAGTACTTCTCGATAAGGCTTGCATTATGAAGAAATTCCTATCTTTGAGGTTCTAACTTGCAACACATTGAACTGTATTTTATAACAAAATGTTTATTTGTATTTTTTAAATGTGTTTTTGTGCTTTTACGTTTTACTGCTGGACCGATATTAAATAGCACAGAGTAAGTGGGGCCTGGAGACGATCGTAGGATAAGGAGCATATTTTGTTATAACATTTAATGTAAAATGTAATGTAAAAATAAAGAAAAGCTTTATGAATATTCTGTGTTCGATGATTTTATTTATTTTATTAATCATGACAATAATATCATTCAATGAATCAAGCAATGATTGAGGGCCATCATAATACGGTTGCTAAAAGATCTATGTAATCCTGTCATGCTTCCCGCACTCGGTGCACTTATTTTTTTGTCAATTATGGCAGCATAAATAGAAAGGTAACATATTATTATAATAAATATTGGAGCACACATTCATTTTCTAACAAAATATATCAACACAATCACTTAAATTATAATTTTATCGCTAAATAAAATACGACGAATGTTTTCTCACTGTCAAATTTGAAGTGAATAAATATTCGTAAAACTCGAAAGCCAGCCTTCGACAGTTACGAAACTATCCGTCATTTTATGTCTTTGTGCTACCTATTTTCATACAAACGGCTCAAATAACGTTTACGTTTACGTACGAAGACGATACGAAACGTACATGTATTTGTTCGTGCTCTGAAAATTAGTTCAATTTACGCTCACCAGAGGCGCTGTTCAAGTTCCCATACAAAATGCTTTCGGAGACGATACGAATACTTTGTCGAAAGTGATTCGTGCTAGGGGTACAGACCGCGACGCGAAGCGACGCGACGATGCGCGCACTCTTTTAAGAGCCATTCAAAATACGACTTTATTTTCTACACCAAAAGATACACATTTCGTTGCGAGAATTCAAGCGGCGTCAGCGGCGCCGCGCTGCGCCGCGACGCGCCGCGCGGCGCGGCGCATCTCAACGTAGTGGTGAGTCGCTGCGCATCGGCCGCTCGACGATGCAAGATGTTAGACTGGGAGCTAGAGGTGTCCGATTATGCGTAATGTGATTGTCGAATTTCGCCAACCGATTTAAGTGACGAAAAGGTCAAAGAATAACAATGTTTATCTTGCCGGTCAATTGTCTGGTTCATTTTTTTACGCCCTCTTCTCTTATTCGTAAACGGAATGTATCGAGTACATGATTTAAAATCATTTTAATGATTATTTCCGTAATAGTTTATAGAAAAATCAGATCACAGCTTTTTGCGGGACAGATAAAGCTCATAATATTTAATGGCATAAAAATATTTTTTCCAATCAGTTAGGAACTTGTTCTGATTTGCTGAATTAAATGAAGTACTGAACTAAATAAGTGGACTACTTCATCAAGCGATAAGATACACATACTTAATGCAGGCAGGATATACAGGGTGACCTTTTTACCACCGTCCAAAATTTTTCTATGCATTAGGTATCAATCACTAAACCCATTTTTGAAAAAAAATCGATACGTCAAATTGTCATATTAAATCATTTTCTCATCCGCTCTGTGTGGTCACTAAGCTAAACGTTAATAATATACACTTGCCGACGCGGCGACGCATGAAACGGGCAGAGCGCACCCCGCTGACCCCCCGCCCCGCCCCGCTACACCTGAGCGTCACATCACAGCGCGGTGTCCAAATACATCAACTTTTTATAGATAACATTGAGACGTGATATCTCGATATTTTTGTATTGATTGATACAAAAAGAAAAAACACGTATTCAATGATTTTCGCCAAAGATAAATATATTAAAATTTGGATGGTGACTAAAAAATCACCCTGTATATTGTCACTATTTAGGGTCTCAGGTATAAGACTTCGGTCATATTTGCCTTCATTCGGATTTTGTATACTCAACTACCTCTAGCCCCTGGACTATGTAACTGACACCAAATGGACGACTGCGGGAGGAAGGGGTGGGGCGGGAAGCACGTGGCGAATGTAGACACTCCGCTGCACAGCGCGGCGTCTGAATGCGCAGCGCGGCGCATCGCGGCGCAGCGCGACCCATCGCCACGCAGCGCGGCGCAGCGCATCGTCGCGTCGCTTCGCGTCTCGGTCTGAACTGACCCTTAAACACAGACTTGTGTCGGCGCGGCCACAACGCTCGCGCCACGCGCTGGGACTAAAAGTTTGCTATTCGCGAGCACTCACCACTGGGCGAGTGCGATTCGACGATCTCAAGGCCGTCTCGCCGAAGAGCACATCTTCTAGTTAAACTTGCATGTAAATGGCCTCTCACCGCGAGCATTTACCTGTAAAGGCGCTCCCTCACCGCGAGCATTCACCTGTAATATAAAGTTACAGATTCGAACAATCGAAGGCAAGAGAGCATCAAATTGCGCACTTTTATGTTATATTACAGGTGAATGCTCGCGGTGAGGGAGCGCCTTTATGATTATAATTTTTATGTTTGGCAACTGAAGGAACAGATCTATATTTCTCAATATAGATTTTACAGATAATTATTTCATAAATGTTTTCAAACATCGCCATTCTAACGGTTTTCATACTTTTCATTTTATTCACGTATTCAAAACCGTGTAATACATTAAACACAATGATCTTCATTCTCATTCCAGATTTAATAAAGACAATTTGAAAGAAGTGACATAGTATGACAACATAATGAGTACGATGATCCCGTGATAAGAGTTCACTGCATGCACACAGGGTTCGGTGCCAGACAGGGGCCACGCTTTCTGGTTGTGGTTTTTTCAGTCTCACACTCCATATCTTGGAAGAGGTAGTCCGTATAGTTTTTCTTGATTAGATCCACCAACTGCTTCGTGTGGTCCCATCCTCTGGTTTCACAAATCATTTTAAACTGAAACATTGACAAGGTTTTGTTAATGTTGCTGCCGTGATTATAATAGTTTATTTTTCATCACCCGCAAATTGACCTGCGTATATGTAGAGCTGGTTGACTCATTAATTTTGTTCAAATCAATTTATTTCAAGCCTTGGATTCGTGTCAATGCTGATAATGGGGTCTTACTTCATTATCTGTTTAACCAGTTTAAAACACCTTTTTAAAACTGGTTGTCAGGCACCTGGCTTGTAGACCGTTACTACTCGTATTATCACAGCTATTATCTAATAGTACTCAACGGTTTACAAATGGCAACAGGGACAGTTTGACTTTACGTAATTTCTGAGACACTGAGCTCATTAAATTAAAAGTTCTTGCCTGATATGTGTACACGTTGTGGCCGACGCAGACCCTCTCGGGCACACAGTCACGGATCACGACGCCGACGCCGGCGAGCTTGGAGCACAGTTCGCCCAGCCCGCCCTGCTTATCCATCACCGACACTTTGTACTTTATCAGCCGACCCTCGGCTGCCATCCCTCTATCAAGGGAACGTCCTAACGTCGTTGCATCGATATTGGCTCCAGTAACAATGGTCACAACTCTAAAAATAAATAGACAGTCACTATGCAATATCCAACAGATCATGAATAAAAAATGAAAGACGGTGACATGGCAATTATGTTGTGAGAGAAGTTTTGAGCCCGAATGGGCGTTTAGTACATGTAGGGGAAAATTAATCGGGTGTACTGTGTAAAATATGATACTAATGATCGTAGTAATAAGTTCCACACATTGGTAAGAAAGGGTATAATAAAGTGGACACCCTGTTCACAGATTGGCAGGATTAGTAGAAGAATAAAAATAAAAGTCGATGCTCACCTTTTACCTTTCAAGTTAGGCAGCAGGCCGCACATCAGCGCAGCTACTCCCACTGAGCCGCCACCTTCTACATTAAACCTTTCTTCTTCAACCATATGCATGATCGCACGTGCTATCCAGTCTTCTGGAACGACAACCTAAAAAAATACAATCAATTTAAAAGTACCGATGAGTAAGTCCGCCGGGAATTTTTACTACTTGCCGCGATTTATCAAAAATGAACGTCGATTAAAAATGAAAATGAAGTCGCTCCGAGTTTTTGGAAGCCCTGGTAGAGAGGTCACTAACATTTCCTTGGAAATGTTAGTAACCTCTACCGGCACAGTTATGTTGCATTCATAACCGTGCCGTCAAAAAGACTGGCAAGTGATAAAATCATAAACTAACCATTTTAGTGACCAACCCCTTGACTGTACAGAAAGTGTTAACTCCGACTTTACTGACAGCTAATCCATCCGCAAGAGAAAAGTCTATTGGAAGGAAGATACGTTCGTTTTTCTTCAATGACTCCGTCATGCTGCGAGTTTTTTCTGTCTCGATTCCCTGTATTGAAATAAAATTATAAATAACAAATACTGCAATTCAATTTTAACTAAATAATAAGATACCTATTTTGAAATTTAAATTCAAAAACACCTGAAACTTTTGGATATAATATAGTATTAAAACGTATTAATAAATAAAATAGAAACTCACATATACTTCAGTGTCTGGTTTGAGATGTTTCACAGCGACGGCTACCCCAGCGAGGAGGCTGCCCCCCCCGCACGGCACCAGCACCGCGTCCACGTTGGGCACCTGATCTATTATCTCAATACCAACGGTGCCTTGACCTTGTATAATGTTTGGATGGTCGAAACTGAAAACATGTTCTACTTCAGTAACTTGTTTTAGAAGAGGAAGGCAAATGAAAAGATGTATGGATTGTGTAAGGAATGAAATTAATGAAAAAAGAGTAAATGATACTTTAAAGGCGCTCCCTCACCGCGAGCATTCACCCGTAATGTAACATAAAATACGCAATTTGATGCTCTATTGTCTTCAAATGTTCGAATCTGTAATGTTACATTACAGGTGAATGCTCGCGGTGAGGGAGCGCTCTAACATCTAATAGGGGAGAAAGGAAGAAAACGTGTTGCGCCGACCCCAAGTAAAATTGGGATAAGGGTAGGAAAATAATAATAATAATCAAAAATAATAATAATATAATGGTAGGAAAATGATGAAAGCAGTGAGTATTTGCTTTGAGTTACTGATACTGATTACATCATCCTAGCCTGTTTCTAACTATGTTGAGGTCAGTTTCCAGTCGAAACGGATTCAGCTGAATATCAGTATTTTGCATGGAGCGACTGCCTGTCTGACCTGCAAATCCCAGTAACTGGGTAATACGATACCCCTTGGAAAGACTTTTTTTTTTTTAGTGTTGTAAAATCATCAAATGAGTCCTCCCGCCCGGGCAGGGCGGGAGGGACTGTCAGACTTGTACTGACTAAAATCCACGGTGTTCTTCAATAGCCCTTTATGTTCCGGGGTCACGGTGAGGAAATAAAATCCCGCGACCCCGGCAGGCTTTGGCCCTCTGAGAGGGGGCCCCGTCAACCCATTGGAAATACATTTTCGCACGTCCGCGACGCGTCCTCGTCTTACGTCTTTTCTATGTGGCCCGCGCCTTAGATTCTGTCTCTTTCTTACCCGTTAACATACATCATTCTTTTTTCTTTAGCTAAGGTCATGCCATACAGTTTAGCCTCTGCCATGTTTTTTCCGTGCAGTATGACCTGTCCGCCATGCCTCGTTGCATTGTTTCTCTTAGTCATGGAGGAGTTGGTGGGCATGACGACAATGCTCGGCACACCGGCTTGAGCAGCAGTGTAGTTGAGGGCAGTGCCGTGGTTGCCCGAGCTGGCGCTTAACACCCCAAGTTTTCTTTGTTCCTCGCTTAGCATCATCATAGTGTTGCGTGCTCCCCGCTCCTTGAAACTGAACATTTAATGATGATAATGATTAAAGAAGGGGATTTCAATTAATACATACAACACAATAACTTCAAGGGCATTACAAAAACTTATGTAGGGCTCGAAACCTTCAAAAATTGCGTTACGTAATACTTGAACATCCCCTCAGCCTGACATACAACGTGCTACGGCATAGCTACGTAGCTGCACAGAGAAGAGCGCTACGACGTAGCTGCGTAGAAACGAAAGCTACGTCGTAGTTTTGTGGGAAAAAGTGCTACCCCGTAGCTGCGTAAAAAAGAAAGCTACGGCGTAGCTGCGTGTGAAAACATGCTACGGCGTAGCTGCGTAGAAAAGATGTGCTACGGCGTAGCTGCGTGTGAAAGTGGTACGGCGTAGCTGCGTAGAAAAGATGTGCTACGGCGTAGCTGCGTAGAAAAGATGTGCTACGGCGTAGCTGCGTAGAAAAGAAAGCTACGGCGTGGGCTGAAAATCGGCTTTCATAGACTTAGGCATTTTATTTTGCAAGTGCCAGTTTTTATGCCGGATATCGCTTCTGTAAAGCGCATTACACACAGAGAGCGGGCGCGGGTCGGGCGCGGGTCGGGCGCGGGTCGGGCGCGTTTCGGTGTACGGGCACGACCCGCCCCGCGCCCGACCCGCGCACGCTTTCAGTGTGAAGTCTTCCATTTAAATACAAAGAACTAGACCCGCCGTACTCCCGCCCCGACCCGCGCCCGACCCGCGCCCGCTCTCTGTGTGAAATGCGCTTTAGTAATAACAATATACGAAAATGACCAGAATTGATTCTGCACAAAAACGAAGGAATTATATTTTTTTTGATGTGGTGATGCTATTTTATGTTAAGAGTTGTTAAAGCTCTGAATTCTTCAACTTAAACACTAAAAATATTTTTATTTATTTTTACATATATGAAACGTTTCATCTAAGTAAAAATAAATAAAAATATTTTGACGATTCTTATTAAAAAAAAGGCATTTACAACCATTATGTAACGTATGTCAAAAAATCATAAATAATTAGTACTATAACCCCCTATAAGGATATTACGGTTATCCCTGCCGTTTTAGAGATATTTCGATTTTTCATACTAGCTCCATACAAAATTTTCGTAAAAAAAATATAATCCTTCGTTTTTGTGCAGAATCAATTCTGGTGTCATTTTTGTATATTGTTATTACAAACAGAAGTGATATTCGGCATAAAAACTGGCACTTCCAAAATAAAATGCCTAAGTCTATGAAAGCCGATTTTCAGCCCACCGCACCGTGCGGAGCGGCGTATTCAAGCCGCTTGAAACTGATTTTACAAATAGTTTAATAACTACTAATCAAACAACTAGTCCTAAGGCTGAGCACACACCACGATTAAACGTAAGCGATTAAAGAATATTTAAATCTTTAGAATACGGTTTACTTCGGCTTAAGTTTTGTTTAATTTTATTTGATCGCGCATTTTCAAATCGCGATCAAATACGTAAGTAACGTAGGTATTCAAAAAAAGTCACTGAAAAACGTCTCTACTACATACGCTTGTATATTTTAAAGCTATGTGTTATTTTTTTTTTGCTGTTTTATGATTACCATGCGTGCGTTTATAGCGTGGTAAGACTGTCTGCTAAATATTATATTTGTTTATTACCATCCTGTGAATTGTAGTGACTCTTGTTTCATATATAACTCCACTCCCAGTTTTTCTGACATGTGAGCACGCTACGATCAAATAACAGAGTAAAGTTTAAAAACTGTCAATGACTTGCAAAAAGTTTAAGGGGCGGTGTTACTTCGATATTGTTAAAAAATGGTTTCTGAAAGTACAGTGGACAGAGAAGGGCATTTTTTTTATCGTGGTAAAATCATCAAATGAGTCCTCCCACCCAGGGCAGGGCGGAAGGGACTGTCAGACTTGTACTGACTAAAATACACGGTGTCCTTCAATAGCCCTTTATGTTCCGGGGTCACGGTAATTCGTTAGTCCCTCGAACCTCGGCAGGCTTCGCTGCAGACCCCGTCATTGTGCTGATAATCTTTGAGGCGCGCATGGAACGCCGACAAAGAAGGGCTTAAAGTAGAATTATAACTGAACAAGGATCATTAGGCGATTCTCACACTGCCCCGCATGATGCTGCATGTTGCGTGTCGACGCACCTACGCGCGTTCCTGCGGGAGTGCAGATCTGCATCATCGTGCGGGTTTTTCACGCACTCACGCGCGTAGGTGCGTTTTGTAGATTCACGCATGGCGGCTCTCATTTATTTATTCGCCGTTCTCTGTGGTGGTCGTGCAGTACTGAGCATTCAAAATCACGCGCGGCACTGCGGGATTCGGTGTGCCATACCTTGCGTCTCGCCCCGCACCTACGCGCGGGGGTGCATGTTTCTCCGCGTAAATGCGCGTGATCCGCATGAACCCGCGTGGATGCATTTTCTGTGTGTTAACTGTGCGTGTTTTCCATACAAACGGAGATACTTACAAGCAACGGAAGAACACGCATCCACGCGCTACGCTGCATCATGCGGGGCAGTGTGAGAATCGCCTTAAATAGCTGGATATTTCCAATACCAATTGTTTTTCATAGAAGTAGCATAATAGAGTTTTAGTTGCATCTTTCGCAACCATTAGCAGGGTACTGAAAATAGCGCGACTGTAATAGATCAGTAGGTCAAAAACTGGCAATGTTTGTTCTTAACTAAAGCATTATGTTAAACGCACTTACCGGGCATTGTGTCCGAGCAATGACGCCTGCCATGCGTCGCGATGCATTTAATATATCTTCGAATTTGATCTTAACTGGATTATCTGGATCACAGTACTCATCATACTCTGGATCCTGTTTGTATTTATTTTCAAAAATTACTGTTAATGTTAAATTGCTATTGGCTATGAAGAAGTAACGTAACAAGACAACCGATAGCTGAGCCACAGATTAGCTGAGCTCACAATGTTTTTCTGTTATGTACAATCCATGGGTTATAAAGAGAGGCGTAACGTGAGGGCAGAGGGGGGGGGGGTGTATGCTTGTAATTAATAAACTCAAAAAGTACTGGACCGACTTCAACAATTTTGAACCGACCTGCTGAAACCTGCTTTGCTCCTCAGTGACAATGCAATAAGACGGATTAGGCTAAGGGACTAGTTTATCACATTTTGCATGAATGGTGCACTTAGCTCTCTCTTGCATTAATAAATAAGTTTCAAATTTCAGAGTATTTCACTAACTTAACACTACAAATAATATTGGATAATATTATACTTACATCTTTAGGGTTCACGGCCATATTTTTTTTTGTTTTTATTTCTTTATGATTTTCGTTATTTAGATTTGTTTCAAGACTGTTTCATGTTGAAATATGTAATTATCAAAGAAAAATGAGTATGGGTACTATTTCATCAAATTCCAGAATTACTACATAGCTGTTGACATTTTATTATAACCATTCTGATGCCATCCAATGCCATCCTATATACAAATGTACTCTATGGATGCTATTTTGCTCCATAGATATGTCTTTGCTACGATTCTTCGATATTATCGAATAAGGTCTTAACCACAAAATCTTAGATTATAGAATATCAAGGTTCCTAATAGGCCACTGAGCCAAAGAATTCAAAAAATAGGAAGGAAAATTATCCCTTTCGTTCGATTCTTATGTAAACCGGATCTTCCGCGAGACAGGTTTACGTATAATACTTTCTGAGATTTATGTTATGCCATTTTCAGCGTGCGTCTGAACTGAGGGCCATAGATATATGCCTATAACAGCTTTGATTCCCGTTTAAGAAATTTATGCTTTGCGGCATGATCATTATTAACTAAGTATTTTTAACTAAATCCTCTATAAGTTTCAAGTTCCAACGGTAAAAAAACGGGCTCTCAGGTCCGTAGAACGTCACTCAATACGCAAGCACTACTTTAAAACTAGATTCAAGCCATTTGATTTGTCGAAACTAGTTTTAAGTACCTACCTAACGCTTGAGTTTTGAGGTGCGTTCTATTATACGGGTCTTAATCCAGACGCACACGTTTTATAGTTGCCCACGGTAGAAGTGGTAATGTTTTGCCCCTGGGACTTAATATTTGTTAGTGCTAAGATAGTTTCTTAGCTCTGTTCGAAAAAAAATGGTTATTTCGAACCAGTAGTTCCTGAGATTAGCAAATTCAGTCAAAAAAACTCTTCAGCTTTATAATATTAGTAAGACTAGTTGTTGCCAGCGACTTCCTACGCGTGAGGTTCGTGATTTGAATAATTAGGATTTTTATATGCAACTTCCTTTTTTTTGTATGTGTTTGAGATGTGTTGAAATCACCTGGGGGTGTATTACAAGCTCTTAATTCCTGTCAGTTTACGCCTTAAAGTGAACTGCCTTGCTTAGTCGTATTACGATCACACAATGACGGCCAGTAAAACGGTCACGTGACCTCATACCGACTTCTGCCTGTGCTTGTGCCTGGAAATTTCGTATTACAAGCTACATAATGACATTTCAAGGCCGGATTAACTGTCAAAATTGGCATCTCCAAAATCATTCAGTTTACGCCACTTTTTAGTAACTTTTACTGACTTGTTTCTTTTAATTTGTCTTTCATCATCATCATCATCATCTCAGCCGTAGGACGTCCACTGCTGAACATAGGCCTCCCCTTTTGATTTCCACTTATACCGGTTGGAAGCGACCTGCATCCAGCGTCTTCCGGCGACCTTTATAAGGTCGTCTGTCCACCTTGCTGGTGGACGTCCTACGCTGCGCTTGCTAGTCCGTGGTCTCCACTCTAGTACTTTTCGACCCCATCGGCCATCTGCTCTGCGAGCAATATGGCCTGCCCATTGCCACTTCAGCTTGCTAATCCGGTGGGCTATATCGGTGACTTTAGTTCGTCTACGGATCTCCTCATTTCGGATTCGATCACGTAGAGAAACACCTAGCATAGCCCTCTCCATAGCTCGTTGAGCGAGTTTGAGCTTTGAGATGAGGCCGATAGTGAAAGACCACGTTTCGGTGCCGTAACTCATCACTGGTAACACACATTGGTTGAAGACTTTCGTCTTGAGGCACTGAGGTATGTCGGACGAAAAGACATTGCGTAGTTTCCCGAACGCTGCCCAACCGAGTTGGATTCGGCGGTTGACCTCTTTCTCGAAGTTGGACCTACCTAACTGGACCACTTGTCCTAAGTAGATATATGAGTCAACAACTTCGAGTACCGAGTTTCCAACAGAGACTGGGGTGGGCACAACATTGGCATTTGACATAATTTTCGTCTTGTCCATGTTCATTTTCAAGCCCACCCGTTGTGAAACTCGGTCGAGGCCATCGAGCATCATGCTGAGTTCCTCCATCGACTTTGCCATGACTACGATGTCGTCGGCAAACCGAAGGTGAGTGATGTATTCGCCGTTGATGTTGATGCCAAGTCCTTGCCATTCCAGGGGGGGTATTACAACCTTTTTTAATTCCTTGCAGTTTTCGGGCAGTTGACTTTAAGGCCTTAAGCAGGCTTGTTTTATTTCGTATTATGACGTACGTAATTCTGCAAGGAATCATCCTGGATTACTTGTCTCTGGATGTTTATGACGGGCTAGCGAATTCGTTCAAAAATCGAATCTACAATTTACCGATGATTACCGGTTTTATAAATTGTGTGTGAAAAAAATCTTTTTCATTGTAAATTAAGGAGATATTTGAGTTAAACTGTATTTTAATAACAATTTAAATATTTACAATCAAATTGAGCAACATTTACTGTCATTTTATGCAAAAACTTAATACCAAATAAAACTCTCACAAAGGGGTTTGTTTCTGAACGATCATATTGCGATTTGCGATACTTTTTTAGTCTGTGGCGGTTTTGTTTACCAAAACAAACAAGATTATCGTATTTTATTTATTTATAATGCCACTATGTACTGCTTTTTACTGCATTAATAAAGAAGCACATCGTTTTCCTACCGCAGAGAAAGTAAGGAAACAAAATGGACTAAGTCATGAGCGGAAAATTTTGAAAAATGGAGCTGTTCCAACACAACAATGTTCTAATTTTTAAAGCAAGAGCTAGAAATGTTTCAACAAGTGAAGGAATGATAAAACCTAGGACGTTTATTCAAACCGAAAGACAGTGTACCTAGTTCTCTTGAAATTGGCTGCGAAATTGAGGTACCAGAAGCAATCGAGGAAGTGAAATTAAAAATGTCTGCTGATACATTAAAGACTGCCCAATGTACCCAAATAAATATTGTACACAAGTTTTGGCTCCATTGGACTGTACATTTCTGGAATGATGCTGCGCGAGGCTATTAATTTTAAGTGTTTGAGTTGATCATACATTTTGTTTGGTTTATTCAACCCTACGTCCATTGCTACGAAAGATTATTTATTTCGTCACCATGTCTCAAATCTAAGCTCTGTATATTTTTTTTCTAACACTGATGGAACTACGACAAATAAAACAATTTTTTCAGGAGTAACATGTTTTTTATTTAGAACAATATATTACTATATGAGTAAATGTTTACGTATATGAATATATTTATTGCTTAGCGTTCAGTAAATGAGTGTATATGTGTCGTAAAAGGTAAAAACTTTGTCGTATTTTATGTAAAGCTCGTCAGTTGAGATTATATCGTGTATGCACTCTCCAGATATTCTGTAGTGCCTCCACTATTAATACCAAAGTTTAATTTAGTTAGTTTCAACTCTTTAAAGACAAATTAAAAGAAACAAGTCAGTAAAAGCTACTAAAAAATGGCGTAAACTGAATGATTTTGGAGATGCCAATTTTGACAGTTAATCCGGCCTTGAAATGTCATTATGTAGCTTGTAATACGAAATTTCCAGGCACAAGCACAGGCAGAAGTCGGTATGAGGTCACGTGACCGTTTTACTGGCCGACATTGTGTGATCGTAATACGACTAAGCAAGGCAGTTCACTTTAAGGCGTAAACTGACAGGAATTAAGAGCTTGTAATACACCCCCAGGAGCTTGAAGGCGTCTTCCATTGCGGCAGTAAACAGTTTCGGGGAGATAACGTCCCCCTGTCTTACGCCTCTTCTCAATGGAATCGCCTTCGTGCTCTGCTCCTGTACTCGGACCGACATGGTGGCGTTATTATACAAGCACTTCAACACCTCGATGTACCGATAGTCAATACGGCATCGCTGGAGTGACTCAAGTACCGCCCATGTTTCCACCGAATCGAAGGCTTTCTCATAGTCCACAAACGCTAAGCATAATGGCAAGTTATACTCTTCGGTCTTCTGTATAACTTGCCGCAGCGTATGGATGTGGTCTATGGTACTATAGCCTCTTCGGAAACCGGCTTGTTCGGGAGGCTGGAAGTCATCAAGTCTGTGTTCGAGACGGTTCGTGATAACCCTTGAAAACAGCTTATAAACATGACTTAGAAGCGTGATGGGTCTGTAGTTCTTCAATAGGCTGTTATCACCTTTTTTGAAGAACAGCACCACCTCACCTCTACTCCATGTTTCAGGCGTTTTGCCCTCAGAGAGGACAGAATTAAAGAGCTTCTGGAGGACTTTAAGTACCGGTGTTCCACCCGCTCTCAGAAGCTCTGAAGTGATTCCGTCCTCGCCCGGCGCCTTGTTGTTCTTAAGCTGCTTCAGGGCCATCCTAATCTCGTACAGACTGATGTCCGGGATATCTTCGGTATAATGTCGGGACAGCTTGGCTCTGGGATCTCCTACCAAGCGGTCAACGGGCTTTGCGACCGAAGTGTATAACTGGCCATAGAACCTCTCGATCTCGCCTAAAACCTCTGCTTTGGTCGACGCTATGCTGCCATCCTCCCGTTTCAGCTTTGTCATCTGGCTCTGCCCAATAGACTTGTCCTTTGCGAACACTTTAGAGCCTTGGTTTCGCTGTATGGTCTCTTTAACACGATTCGTATTAAAGAGACGCAGATCATGTCGCAAGGACTTAGATATCCGTCTATTGAGCTGCCTATATGACTTCGCGTCATCGGAAGACTGCAACTGTAGCAAACGTCGTTCAGCCATGAGGTTTAAGGTTTGCTCGGTCAATTTCTGGGGTCTATCTTTACGACAGGGTCTAAAAAAACTTAGACCCTACCGTGCGGACAGTTTCCACTAGCCCGTCGTTGATCTCGTCCACTGACACTAAGTTCTCAAGGCAAGCAAAGCGATTAGAGAGCTCGAGTTGAAAGCTTTCGGGGAAATTTGTCTTTAAACAGTTGAAACTATCTAAATTAAACTTTGGTATTAATAATGGAGGCACTACAGAATATCTGGAGAGTGCATACACGATATAATCTCAACTGACGAGCTTTACATAAAAAGACGACAAAGTTTTTACCTTTTACGACACATATACACTCATTTACTGAACGCTAAGCAATAAATATAATTATTCATATATACGTAAACATTTACTCATATAGTAATATATTGTTCTAAATAAAAAACATGTTACTCCTGAAAAAATTGTTTTATTTGTCGTAGGTAGTTCCATCAGTGTAAGAAAAAAAATATACAGAGCTTAGATTTGAGACATGGTGACGAAATAAATAATCTTTCGAAGCAATGGACGTAGGGTTGAATAAACCAAACAGAATGTATGATCAACTCAAACACTTAAAATTAATAGCCTCGCGCAGCACCATTCCAGAAATGGTCCAATGGAGCCAAAACTTGTGTTCAATATTTATTTGGGTACATTGGGCAGTCTTTAATGTATCAGCAGACATTTTTAATTTCACTTCCTCGATTGCTTCTGGTACCACAATTTCGCAGCCAATTTCAAGAGAACTAGGTACACTGTCTTTCGGTTTGAATAAACGTCCTAGGTTTTATCATTCCCGAAACATTTCTAGCTCTTGCTTTACAAATTAGAACATTGTTGATTGTTGTGTTGGAACAGCTCCATTTTTCAAAATTTTCCGCTCATGACTTATTCCATTTTGTTTCCTTACTTTCTCTGCGGTAGGAAAACGGTGTGCTTCTTTATTAATGCAGTAAAAAGCACTACATAGTGGCATTATAAATAAATAAAATACGATACGATAATCTTGTTTGTTTTGGTAAACAAAACCGCCACAGACTAAAAAAGTATCGCAATACGATCGTTCAGAAACAAACCCCTTTGTGAGAGTTTTATTTGATTTAAGTTTTTGCATAAAATGACAGTAAATGTTGGTCAATTTGATTGTAAATATTTAAATTGTTATTAAAATACAGTTTAACTCAAATATCTCCTAAATTTACAATGTAAAAGATTTTTTTCACACACAATTTATAAAACCGGTAATCATCGGTAAATTGTCGATTCGATTTTTGAACGAATTCGCTAGCCCGTCATAATCATCCAGAGACAAGTAATCCAGGATGATTCCTTGCAGAATTACGTACGTCATAATACGAAATAGAACAAGCCTGCGGCGCCAAAGGCTGTTAAACTATGGGGCTGCCTCCACGAGCGAGAGAATCGCGACGAGTCCGCCCTTATATCGTCGGAGAATCTCCACGATGAGCGTTTATTCCGCCAGCGTATCGTCACGGAAACGCCGCGCGCGCGCGACGACCCGCGACGAGTCGTTGTGCCATAGTTTTGTTTTGTTTCGCTACTGGTAACGCGCTCGTCGCGGGAGCGCGGAGATTACGAGCGATACGCCCTACTAATGTCACACATTGCCACTCGTCGCATCGCCGCGATAATATCGCCGTGTGGAGACGCGTTCATAGAGAGTATATGGAAATACGTGGCACGACGATAATATCGCCGCGATTCGCTCGCTCGTGGAGATAGCGCCTATATCGTAATAAAATTTCAAGCTTACAGCATAGTTTCTTTTTTTTTGACACTTTCACTAGCCTTACAGGACAACCGTTAACCGAAGGATTCATATAAGTTCTCAGTCTATCTTCTTCATCTTTGAGTGTTGATAGATTTTGTGGTATCCAAAAGTTAGATGGAAATAAAAACACCAAAATAAATAAATTATGAGCAACGACGTTTCATTTTTATTGTACAATAATGAGATTGTGTAGCAATGACACATTTTTTTAAATATCTACTTCTGCATGCACATAGGGTTCGGCGCGAGACACGGGCCGCGCTTTGTTCCCGCCATTTTATCGGATTGTTCGCCCATCTCTTGGAAGAAGTATTCTTTATAATTTTTCTTAATTATTTCCACCAAATCTTTAGTATGTGCCCATCCTCTGGTTTCAACGATCACTTTTAACTGCAACAAGGGTGTTTCTGTAACTTATGATTGCAAGGATAATTTATATGATAAGGTTATTAGTATTAGAATACAATACTTGAACACTAAAGACATCTCCTTTGACCCAGGCTCGCTCGGGCACACAGTCGCGCATAGTGATGCCTATGTTGGACAACAAGCCGCACAAGTCGGCCAACCCGCCGGGCCGGTCCGACACCGTCACTTTGAACTTCACGAGCCGACCTTCCGCCGACATGCCTCTCTCAAGAGCACGCGACAGGGTCGTCGAGTCAATATTGCCCCCAGAGCAGATTGTAACCACTCTGAAACATACATAAAGTAATTACAGGATTTGCAAGATGAGATCAAGATTGGATCAAGATCGAGATTGGATCATCGGACCATCACTTTTTCTCAAATGTCTGGCTATTTCTTATACTAGTAGGACTATAATTAATTAATATGTATAAGTATTTTTTATTATTTATTTTATCCAGTAACTGGGCCAGGCCAGGCCAGGAAATATTAAAAAAATAGAAAATGAAAAACGTCTTACAGGCAGTACTGCTGCGTTAGCTGCATGCTGCCATCGTAAGAATTATACCCTAAAGGTTAATGTTAGGGTCACACCGAGACGCAACGTAATGTAATCTTTTCGTAAGTATTATCGCAGTCACTCTATTAAAATGTGCGCGCAGCGTCACTTCTCGGTATGAGAGAGCTAACAATTCAGTTTATTATAACACTTACTTCTTGCCTTTAAGGTTAGGGAACAAACCAGCCAAAATAGCCGCGATGCCGACTGCCCCGGCTCCTTCGACAACGACTTTTTCTTCCTCAATTATGTGCATAATCGCACGAGCCACCCAATCTTCTCTCACAACAACCTAAAACAAAACATTTAGAACCGCGTGTTTACACAACAAATTAAAGAAAACTGGGGGTTACAAAGGCCATCCCAAGAAGCACATCAAAGCATTATAACGGCAGTCTAACAGCATTTCTGTAGCATTTAAGCATTTTGAAGGTGGGCTACCTTCAAAATGCTTAAATGCTACTAGCCCTACAAACGTTTATACGACTGATATAACTCTTGTAGCAGTCAGAGTCACTAGCTGTTCCCCGCAATTTCACCCGCTACTCGGCTTCTATTATCTCGATAAATCGAGCATCCAACACAAAAATATTTTTAGTGTTCAAACAACAAACTCTTCAGCTTTAGGTATGTTATTAGTATAAATTATAAATATGAATTGCGATTGAAAACATTCGTAAAATGTTGTTTCGATTCTATTGCTCAGGACAAAGAGTTAGATTATAGATATTATGTTAAGAATAAATTCTTTCGCAATTCATATTATGGCCACTGGGCTGTAGTGGCAATAATATGCATTGCGAAAGAATTAAGTCATTATTTTACATCCCTTGCTCGTCGATTATTGAATGTGATTACCATTTTATCGACAACTCCTTTGAGGTTAAAGAACGTGTTGACACCGACTTTATTAACAGATAATCCATCAGCAATTGAAGGCTCCAAGGGGATGAAGACTCGTTCATTTTTTTTAAGCGACTCTACCATACTGTTTGTGTGGTCTGTTACTACTCCCTGAAAACAATCATAAGTTAAGTTATATTCAGCGGCAAAATTAGCGGAACATAATAGAGACTCCTCGTCAGGCCATGTAAAAACATAAAAAAAATTGAAAGATGGCCCAAAGGTTATGCCTTTCTTCTTATGCACAAGATTGTGTATAATATGTAAGTATCTACTTTCAAATTTATATTGGACATCACTGATATCCGTCATGAAAGAAAATGTTGTGAGGAGACCTGTATTAATATGTATTAATCTATATAAGTCTGAAACCACGTCAGATGCAAATGGGGTTCCAGAGGCTTAATTAACTCTGCCACCATTGGATGGCTACATCCATAAACGACAAAAGAAAGATAGAACAATATTGATGTTAAAAGATACCAATATACAAATTTCTATGATATTAAAATAATATTATGAAAAATGTTTAGTTTTCATTACGCGACAATAATCCAGGATTGGAGGCATGATGCAGTTATCACCCTCGAGCCCTCATACAGATGCATACATGCAAGAAAAGCGATAAAATGGGGAACATCCTCAGGAGACCTTCTTTCCTTCATTTGAATATGCATAAAGGATCCCGAGGGTGGGACTGCATCCTTCATTAAAATCTGGATTTTTGTAGCGGAATTAAACTAAACATTTCTCATAAATAGCATTAAATATAATTCAAATTTACGCCTGATTCCATAATTTACTCGCTATGATACTTCAGTTGACAACTTACATATACTTCAATGTCTGGTTTAAGATGTTTCACAGCGATGGCAATGCCAGCCAGCAGGCTGCCGCCCCCACAAGGTACTAACACCGCATCTGCAGTTGGAAGTTGTTCTATGACTTCAATACCAATGGTGCCCTGACCTTCTATAATGTTCGGGTGATCGTAACTGCAAAAATAAAGCTTATGTAATATGTCTATTATTAAATCGCCTAGGTATATCAAATTATGACATAGCCCCAGGATTATCATCATCAGCTGGAAGACGTCCACAGCTGAACATAGTCCTCAGCCATAGACCGCCATCCACGCCGACAATTCGCCGCTTGCATCAATCGGTTGCCTGCGATTCTCACGCTTTCGTCGGTCCACCTAATAGGAGGCTATCAGGCTAGCCTATAGCCCCAGGAAGATGTAGCTAGGGAAATAGTATTGAACTTCTTTCTTTTTAGTTGCTGCTCTCTAGTATCTTTGCACGTGCCGTGGATGCGTTTACAAATTAATACCCGGAACAACTACTTGTAGGTCGTACAAAAGTTTATTGCGCGGCAGTCGATCGCCCAGCAACAGCGTCACCCGTGCCGATTGAATTTAGCATCTCAATCACGTATCAGGCATAGAAGTAGTCACAAGTAGAGTATTATTTATTTTATAAATGTATACGCATTATCACATGTGTTGCGAATTTCAAATATTTTTTGTGGAAAGAAAAATTCTAACCACTAGCAGGATTTGAACCTGCGAGAGTTTAAGGTCAGGGTTAGTATAAAGCTAAATCCAAGTTTGTACGGTCGCAGCCAGCTACGTCCCGCGGCCACCATTTTATAAAAGTAGTGCAGCTGGTATTTGGATTTATCTTTACCTTAAACCCTCTTGACATATAAAAGATAAAATTGCGTTCTCTAAGTGACATTAGACTAAATAGCATTGTTTGAAACTCACCCATTAACATACATCATTCTTTTTTCTCTTGATTTAACCATAGCATAAAGTTTTGTTTCGGCCAACGTTAAGCCATGCAACACTATTTTTCCGCCTTGTCTTTCTGCCTTGTTGATTTTATTAATTGGTGCATGCACAGGCATGTATACCACGCTGGGTATACCCAACCGAGCAGAGTGGTATGCCAGAGCGCAGGCGTGGTTACCAGTACTAGCTGCTGCTACACCAAATTTTTTTTGTTCGTCGCTCAGCAGTGTTAAAGTGTTGACCACTCCACGTTCCTTGAAACTATTTAATATCTGTTTAACTTAGTATTATAATAGCTTATTTAGTATACGACGAGTGTCTTAGGTAGACGCATTAATACGCGTCATAAAGAGTTTCCTTTCGAAACTCTTTATGACGCTGAACAAGTGAACACCTCCCGAATCTTGAGTGAAGGGGTGCGGTAAATCATCGGTTTTTAATTCCCGTATGATAATACTGGCTTATGCCTGAGGGGATGTCCACGTTATGATCGGAAATTATTCCATGGGACCTTGAACCCTATGTGTTAATCCAGGTTATAAACTGTGTACCAAATTCCACTCAAATCAGATCTATTCATCCTTACGTTTATAATAATAGTAAATGAACGTAAGATATTTATGCTTATAGAAGCATCTTAAACCTCTGTTTGACTGGCATGCAGGAAGGTTCCTAGCTCACTCAACAGCAGCCCGAAGTTCGGAAGTTGATACGTGAAACCCTCGGAAATTATACAGAGGTGTTGGCCCTGCGAATGATGAGCTATTATCTCCCTGGTCGTGTCAGATTGCCATTTCATCTGACCTAAAGTTGGATAATTTTAATAAAAAAAAATGTAAGTGTTACCATCCTGTGATTTGTAAGAATTCCTCTTTCATATATAACTCCATGCCCAGTGTTGCCGACATGTTAGCTTTCTACAAAAAAGAAATTGTATTAAGTAGTAATATTATTCATTTTGTCACTAGTTCATTGAAAAGTTAGATTTGTGGTTGCATTTGTCAGAAGATGCAATTTTATTTTTATGTCGAGCGGGGTTAGCGTTAGTGTTAGATTTAATCCCATCTTAAAAAACCGGCCAAGTGCGTGTCGGGCCACGCACAGTGTAGGGTTCCGTAGTTGCCCATCAAAATACTTATGCGAATTAACTAAACTGATTCGCTGAATTTAATTTTAAAGAGAAGAATTTTCAAAATCGGTCCAGGAGTCTTTGAGAAATCGTGGAAAATACATAAAAAAAAGATTACGACGAATTTAGAACCTCCCCCTTTTTTGAAGCAAGTTAAAATAGTTGACGATAAAAACCTACCTATCCCCAAAAAACATACCGTAAAAACATACCTATTACAGCTGTAAAAATAAAGTTGACAAACTTACATTTGCAGTTGAAGAGCTTGTTCTCCGATACATTTTGTTTAGGAAAATGTTATCCAAGTACATTTTATAAGTTGGTCGACTATTACTCGTAAATTTGTAAAGCCTACTTAGTCATGATAATTTTCTTTTAAACTTCGTTATTTATACTACTATTGTGAATTTTTTCACACCCCCAAACATAACCGTTTAGCTGGTAGAGGGGGGGGACACTCGAGTCGAGCAAAATTTAGCACTTTAAAGCTTAATATTTCACAAACGAATCTTTTTATCAAAAAATTGTTTATGGAAACTATCAATATTTTTTAAAGACCTATTTAATGATATCCCACACTAAGGGGTACGCGAGAGAAAAAAAAAACATCCCCTCTTTACGTGTACAGGAGGTACCCTAAAAATAGTACATTATGCAACTAGTGAATAAAGAGCGGATTTAAAGCGAGGGCCTTATATATGAATCAAGAGCAAGCGAAGGATTTTAATGACTGAATCACGACCGTAGGGAGTGATTCATGATGATTGAATCACGAGCGAAGCGAGTGATTCAAGTATTTAAATCCTGAGCGACGCGAGTGATTCAGGCCCTCGATTTAAATCCGTTTTATTCACGAGTTGCATACGATACTTTATACCATGACCACGAGAAAAATAATAATCAAGCGATAATTAGATATTTATCGAAGAAAAAAAAAAGACAAACGTGTGTTTACAAACATCTAAATTCACATACACAAACACCCAGACCCGAAACAAATAATTGCATAGATCATACGAATATTTGCTCTGTGCGGGAATCGAACCCACTGCACGCGACGAAGTAGTCCAATCGCTCGGTCACTGCGCCAACAAATTGACATTAAACTTGGAACAATGATTTAAATTAAGAATAACATTATCCTAACAACACGGGGGCTGACGGGGGTGGACCGCAGCAATGTGTTCTAAATTCAAACACCAAAACAGTGAGAAAAAGAGCTTTTTACTCACTGTTTTCAGTGAGAAAAAGTAACTTTTTAAAGTGGGAATGGTATAAAAAATATTTTACGAGATTTTATTTTACCACTTTTTCGGCGGTAAAATTTTTGCTCCTGTAACTTTTACCCGTAACTAAAAGTAAAAAAGTTATAAACGAAAATCGATGAAAATTTTCCGATAAGTTTTGCACATTTGCGGATCTGACAAATGCACACTATCTTTAAGAAAGGTAAAATTTCAATGGACTACATTACACAAAGTAATTAAGTTACCTGTAACGGTGTCCGAACAATCTGGCCTAGTATTCGTTTTGATGCTGCTAGTATACCTTCATATTTTACCTTACGTGGATTGTCTGGATCGCACCACTCATCGTACTCGGGATCCTAAACATGTAAATATATGTACAAGCTATAGAACATTTAAACTCAAGAACGGCTGGACCAATTTTTACGGTACTTATTTGATTTGTCTGATTTAAATACACACACAAAACTCACGCCTTCTTCCCATAGGGTAAGCAGAAACTATAGAGCGGCACCTGCTACGATACTTACATACTTCTTTAGCGTCATCCACATTCATACATAAATGTTCATAAGGACTCCGATTGCGAGTACTACGCACCCGTTTATTTTCATTTATAATAGAAGATAGGATTAGGATTAGACACTCCATTAACCGAAGTAGTCAAAAGGTACTCGAAGACCGCGTATTGACTGTGATCAAATTACTTACGTCTTTTGGATTCATGTTGGGGTTATACTGTTTTTTTTTTCTTCTTGTTTTTTATTCGACTGTCTTCTTAATTACATCTTAAACTATAATTTATTCATTGTTTAGGAAATGTTGATGGATTTATTAATACAATATAAAATCAATATCACTCAACATGATTGACGGACTTGACAGTTTAATTTTTACTTTTATTTTATTTGTCTGCATGAAGAAGGTTGTCTGCTTAATTTATGTAAATGTAACGCCCCGGCTTCACACGTTGGCCGTGTTGGCCGAACAGAGGGAGACGGCGCGGCGTAAGCGTTGACTTGGAACAATGAAGTCGGTAAAAAGGTGAATGTCCCAGCACCTAAAACCAAAAAAAAACGAAAAAAAATGCCGCGCTTTAAAAGCGCTGACGTGTGAACAGATACATGGGATTGCATTTGTTCTACTTCGGTTCTACTGCGCTTTTTTAACGCCCACTAAAAAAGCGCTCGTGCGAATAGGGGCTAAAGTTTGGTACAGTACAGTGCTTAAGTAGGTATACATTGTGCACCCACAGACGCAGTGGCGGCGTTAAATAGAACTCTCGGTAATGAGACGAATGCCACCGTTTCTGTTACGGTGGACAATACTTTACACTGTAGAGGACATTTTTGATATAGACCTAGTTCGTCTTACCGAAGAGCATAAAAACCAAACTAGCCATAGCCATTTTGTTTTGCACATGGTAAATGGGAAATGGGGAAAATGGAAGGTGGGCAGTGCGAGTTCTCCCAAACGGCGAAGTGCAAGCAACCCGTCTAGCGCCTCGGCAAATTTTCTTTAGTAAATAAATACCTACATGAATCAAGTTTTTGTGATTTGTACGCGTTATAATCAACTCAAAAGAGGACGTTGGGTTCTGGGTTAAACCCAAAAGAGGAAGTGCTGGTCTGAGGTACCCAATTGAAGTCAACCTCAATATTGTTTTATGGTACTTTTGTTATCAAAGAAACGTTTGTTTTTTTCATTTGTAAATAATTATGAACATTCAGACGTGCCTGCCGACAAGATCACTTTATTAACTTAGTAGCTTTTGCTTTAGCAATACATCGTTGAAAAACTGTTTTCGATTCCTTGTAGGCAGTCGTTTTTTCGTGCGCGTACAAACAGACAGACAAATAAATCTACTGTTAAAGGCCATATCAGTCAGACATCGACATGTAATTTTCTTTTACAATGAAAAAATAGTGAATAGTAGCAACTCTTTATTTCTTTTTTGATGAAGTACAAAATACACTTAACATAATACCTAATTTTATTGTGTTTAGCCACCTAGAATAGCTAATCTATGTACGATTTTTTTTAATGAGTACCTAATATATTATTTAATAACGAAATAGGATATTTTTACCTATATTACGAGTATAAGAAGACAAGAAAATCCACCTTTGCCTTTTATTCGCATTTTGTTGTCTTTTTTAGAAGATCTGGCTTTGCAATGGATTTAGGTAGGTACAATCGACCAAGTTGAATCATGACCCACGTTAAGCTTATTTTCCTACAGACTTTAAATACAATTAGGTCCACATTCGCGTAAACATACATATATTCAAACGATTTTTTGTCAAAATGGGTCATGATTCAACTTTGTCGATTGTACCTATTTACTAATTTAGAGGTTGGAATTAGCTAGAGTTATTTTAGTACTTGCATCGAAATGTTGATATTAATATGGATCTTCCCGGAATTAAAACAGACAATCTCGTGTGCAAACCAGTCTATCAAATAAATAATAATGATAAAATCATCAGAGATAGATTAGACAAATAAAATGTGTAAAAGTAAATAATTTTTTGTTTACTTTTACACATTTTACATATTTTTCAATAAATCACGGGACTTTTATGCTCTTTAAAATTAATTCCGGGATTAGGGGCATATATCCACTTTATTATTTCGCTGTATGAAATCAATGTAAGTACATAAATAACTCTACCTAATTCCGACCTATGGTAATAACTATTACCTATATTTTATACATTTATAATCTGGATGTCTGTGGTCCAATCCATTTACATCTTAGACGCGAATGTACCGTACTCCATTGCAAAATACCTAACTGTTCTAAATATTGAGACACCAGTATTCTAATACAGGGTTCAATACAAATAATAATATAAAACTGAATGAAATAATAATGTCATTAAAATAAACTTCTTACTTATCACAGATAATTATGTGAAATACTTTACACACTAATTATATAATTAACGTAAAAATTAGAACATTGGTATAAGTTATTTATTATTAACCCACATGACACATTGACCTTTGGTGTGACTGAGCGTGGGTCTCAGCTGCCCCATGCGTGCGTATTTGTTGCCCCTTAATCAACTATGCTGTTGTCAGCAGTTCGCCCGCTAAAATTCGAATATTATACCATGAGAACTTAAAATCAGGATAAAATCTATCCTATGGGTTAATCCAGGTTATAAACTATACCTAGTCCGTTCAGTGGTTTTTCCGTGAAAGAGTAACAAACTTCCATCCATCAAAAGAGACCTCTTTTGCCAATTAAAATGGCACGTCAAACGATACACCATTACTGTATGGGCGTTTTTCCATTAGACGGCACGGCGCCGCCCGTGCCGGTGGGTGCCGGGGAAGCAAAAATGTATGAAAACGTGTCTCGCTTTTGCACTTACCGGCGCCGGCGCCGCCGCCGGTGCCGTGCCGTCTAATGGAAAAACGCCCTATGGCATCATGCTTTTTAAATAGGTAAGTATGATATAATTTTTTAGTTTATTATGAAAATGCTTATCAAAAACTGCCAGACTGTGACCTCCATTTGTTTACCTACTTTTGATTGATGAGGGTAATATCCTACTAATATTATAGAGCGAAAGTTTGTGAGGAATGTATGTATGTGTATGTAGGTATGTTTGTTACTCTTTCACGCAAAAACCACTGAAGGTATTTGGCTAAAATTTGGTACACAGATAGTTTATAACCTGGATTAACACATAGGATAGTTTTTATCCTGATTTTATGTTCCCGTGGGATAATTTTCGAGTTGTAGCGGGTGAAGCCACTGGCAACAGCTAGTAATATATATTTAGAAATTACACCGGTACATGGCCCGGGGTAATTCTAAAAATCAGCAGAACGTGATGTGAAGCCGTCTAGCTGATTTCGATCATAGCGAGTGCAATCGATGGCTTTGTAAAGTGGTTGTTTAGAGCTATGTTCTGCTCTCGCATGTGCTCTCTCAGTTGCTCGCATATCCGACATCCCGAAAAGCTCCGAGCACAAAGTGCAGCCATGAAACTTTAAGGGAGCTTACATATGGCGCGATGCGAGGCTATATATTAGACCGATTCCAACTACAAGTGAAAATCAACGTTACCACTACGACATCTATCTATCTTCTATACTTATAATAAATCTGTAGAGAGGTCAATTCTGTACATGAAATATATTTCCAAAATAACTATCAGGGGGTGATTAGGGATCGATACTGATGCCAAAAAAGCAATTAATAAAATTATTGTCTGTCTGTCTGTCTGTCTGTCTGTCTGTCTGTATAACCGTTATAGAAACAAAAACTACTCGACGGATTTTGACGAAACTTGGTACAATTATTTTTCATACTCCTGCGCTGGTAGTATACTTTTCATCACGCTACAATCAATAGGAGCAGAGCAGTGAAGGGAAATGTTAGGAAAACGGGAGAAGTTACTCCATACACGCTAATCTTCGGAACTATTGGACGGATTTGATTGGTTTTTTTTTGTTGTATATCTATTAAGTCTGGGCAACATATAGGCTATAATTTATCTTGGAAACTTGAACACCTGATGCAGAACTGCAATAGATCAGCTTAACTATAAGAGATACAAAAATAGCGCCATAGCAAAAATTGTTCCACGTGATGAGCATTTTCTGCTGAGAAAATAAATTTGAAGATATGGAACACCGGATGTGGAACTCCAAGAGCCCAGCTACACTATTACATATACAGTAATGACGTCTTAGCAAGAGTTGTTCAGCCTGATGAGCACTCCCTGTTGACTTACAAAAATGAAAGATATGGAACGTCTGGAATCGTCATGCGCGTCCCGTTGTTTTCCCGTCCCCAGGCTCTAAGCATTCGACATCAGACGTTTCAGATCTTCGATTTTGACGACCCCATTGTCGCTGGCATAAGCAACAGGGACCGCGTACGAAGTCGCTGGCAGAAGCTAGTAATAATAATAATATGACATAAAACACGTTGATATCTACGGGTAGATGAAAAGCAAAACACGATCGCCACGACGACGTATCAAGTCAATCGAATTGCATCATTATTTCGTAGTAGGTAGTAATAAGGTTATGATTTTCACTAAACTTGTAGTTGGAATTGGTCGAATCGCATCGCATTGCGTCATGGGTAAAGTCCCTAAGTTAATGCGAAACGTCGTCCAAGGAGTCGGTACTGTTGCGACGAGGGTAGGCATCATATTCGCCCGCGAAGTCCCACTCCCGGTAGGTGGTCGCGATCACTCCTCGCAGCTCCTCCAAATGCTCAGGGCCACGAGTTTCGCACACAACTTTAACCTGGAAAACAAAGCAATATAATGTAGAATTTTCTTAAGATTTCTAGGTAGGGACAGTCATAACAAAACGACTTAAATCTAAAAAAAAAAAAACAAAAATATTATGCAGAAGTTTCTATTAAGCGAAGTGCAAGTGATAATTAATAAGTAGGTAAACTTGAGGTAAACTTATATGATTAACAAACCGATTTAGATCTAAAAAAAACCAAAAATATTATGCAAAAGTTCCTTTAATTTTTTTTTTTTTTTTTATAATTTATTTATTTAGACCATAATACACGTTTTATCATGCTAACACAAATACATTTCCACAAAATTTCGCAGAGTAAACAAATCTAAAACAAGTAATTGTGTTTATAAGCATCTGCTGCCAAACTAGGCCAGTAGCCTGTATTTCAGCATGCAGCGCTTCAAGCCCTTAAAACATAGATGCCATGCTGAGTACGGTTACAATTAAACTAGGCTTAAAATTAAATTTAAAAGGTAAGGTACAATAAGAAATATTTGAATTTGTGTCCTCCAGGTGAATAAAGTGAGAGAGCGAGTGTATGTGTGTAAGAGGATGTGTAAATTGTGAATTGTTAAAAAATGTCTTTGAAAAATTATACCTTCATAAAATTTTAATATTTCATAATATGAAAAATATGGATGGGTTTTTATTTCATTATCGTAAGATGGCAAGGACATTTTCCGTTTCCTTATAATTCAGCTTCCAAAGCCATTGGGAAACAGTTTTTTTAACTGTGTTTTTATTCATTCGGTATATTTCAACCGATTTATTAATCCTATCATAAATATACGGGCCCAGGAAAGGGAAAAATCTATTAAAAAATACTGTTCTTGCCTGTTTACGCCGTAGACACACTGGCAAACCTCTACGCCTAACACCGATGGAAGGATTGTACTCCAGAGCTATATGCTGTTTTAGTACGACATCTAATAGGAACAGTTGACGCACCGTCAGACACTCACAGTGCTCATAAAGAAGTGCAGTAGGATAACGAAAAGGTTTGTATGTGCAGACTTTCAGTATTGCTCTTTGTGCAACCTCAAGCTGTTTCATTATTGTCTTCGGTGCTCCTCCCCAGGCTGTTATACAGTATGTTATCAGGGACTGGCAAAGCGCAAAATATATTTGTTTTAATATTACAGGAGATACTACGTGTCTGAGGTATTTGAAGAGGTAGGTAAGTTTTCGAACTCTTTTACTCACCAAAAGAATGTGTGCCCTAAAACTCATGTTTTCATCTAGTTACGTAAGTTACTCTTTCTAATGGAATACATGCGCATTGTAAAACATCTGATTCATTTGGTGAGCAATTATGTGCAATCAGATTAAGATGACCTGGAGAAGAAGCTCTAATAGAAAAACATAAGTACTTAGTTTTTTCTACGTTTAGGGTAAGTACATTCTCGTGTAACCATCTATTAACTAAGTCAAATCCATTTTGGGCTTGCTGGTGCGTCTCATTCCAAGTTTTCGCGGTAAAAATGAGCGCAGTATCATCTGCATACGAGAGTATTTTCCCATTAAATGAGTTTAATGACAGAAGGTCATTAATATACACGAGAAAAAGTGTAGGCCCGAGAATGCTACCCTGTGGGACACCGTATGTTACTGGAAGGTCAGTGCTAGTGTAGGGGCCAACTTTAACGCATTGGGTTCGATCTGTCAAGTAATCAGATAAAATTTCGAGCTGTGTTCCTCTAATACCAACTCTTTCCAATTTCCGGATAAGTATGTGGACAGAGACCGTGTCGAAAGCTTTAGCCAGATCTAAGAAGATAGCTATACATTTACTACCCTTATCTAGATTACTTATTAATGATCTGTTAAGTTATTAACTGCATGGTTTGTAGATTTGCCACGTCTAAAGCCAAATTGATGTTCAGATAAAATATTTTTGTTTTCAAGAAAGTTAATCAAACGATTGTTAATAATTTTTTCAAGGAGTTTTGAAAGTGCTGGTAGTATTGAAATAGGCCTATAATTTTCGACGCGGTCCCTGTCCCCACACTTGTGAACTGGCCGAATCTGTGCCTTTTTAAAGTCTTTAGGAAAGCGTCCATTTCTCAAGCACATATTAAAGATATGGGTCAGATGTGGCACAAGTATGGTTTTATGCTTCTTTAGAAGCTGGTTTGAGAGATCATCCCATCCCACAGAACATTCATTTTTGAGCGTTGTTATGACGTTCATAACTTCGTCTTCATCCGTTTCAACAAAAACAATGGAGTTCATGTTATTTTCAATTACTGATGAGGGACTTGTATCAATATTTGTCTGTGTCAGTGTAGTTTTTTCAGCCAAAAGTTTTCCTACATTAGAGAAATATTTGTTAATTTTATTCACAGAGTGCTGAGGGGTATCTGCCAGTGTGAGTAACTCCTTTGGGTAGTTGATATCTTTTGCTGTGTTAGTGATAGTTTTTATAGTACTCCAAAGTTTTTTGCTGTCCTTACCAGCTCGTTGAACCAATTCTCTTTCATAACTGCGCCTGATTTTTTTTAGAATTGAATTTCAAAAATTTCTGTAGCGTATATAAGTTGTCTTTAATGTTTGATTATCTGGGGCCATTTTAGATTTTTTATGTAATTTATCCCTGTTGCGCATGCAACGCAACAGGCTTTGAGTTATCCATGGTTTCAAAATCTTTTTTCGACTTGGCAGTGTTATAGTTTCTGAATTTCTCAACAGAGCTGACCTCATTTCACCAATGACATAGCTGACCGCAGCGTCACAATTATTAGTTTCGTAAATTGGGGTAAAGTCAATTTTATTAATATCCTGGCTTAAACCCTCTTGATTTATTTTCAACGTGAGGTAATAGCGTACTTCCGTGACTGTTGCTTTTGTAAACAACAAATCACGGATTTATGGTCCGTAAGAGGAATTAAAGGTCAAGTAGGTATCAAAAGCGAAGTGCAAGTGATAAATAATAGTAGGTAAACTTGAGGTAAACTTATATGATTAACAAACCGATTTAGATCTAAAATATGGAAATGCCCAGAAGGCTGGCAGCTTTGCCACGTTGGATGGCAATGTTATTTTTTAGCGAAACGTCAGCGTCGATTAACTGCTTTACGATATCTCAAAATAATAATGGGTATGAAAATTTAACTAACCGAAATCTGAAAACTGATCTAAATCAATCAAAAAGTATGAATTTCTAAGAAGATCTTTACCCGAACACTGAAAATATCTCCATGGACCCAAGCGCGCTCTTGCATGATGTCTTTGATAGAAACGCCGGTGGAAGAGATGAGCTTGCAGAGCTCAGCGATGCCCCCGGGGCGGTCGCTGACGGTCACCTTGAACTTCACGAGGCGCTGCTCGGCAGCCAGGCCGCGCTCCAGGCAGCGGCCCAGGATCGTCGTGTCGATGTTACCGCCCGACAGAATACATACCACCCTGGAATGTAACAAGATCGATATGGTGGCCTACCTAGTAATTTGACAGCTGTGGGAACGAGATGGTGCTAGACGACTTGTATAGCTCTGTCACTTTCCCACAACGGTACTACTCACGCTTAAGACGTCATAATAGTAGGCCATCTGTAAACTTTTATTGTGCTGTGCACAGCAAAGGATTGGATTTCTTTGCGGGGGTCTGTATTTCCTGACAGCTATATAACCTTGGGTCCTCAAGTCAAGAGTGAATTATTATGTTAAATTACTTCTAGGCAAGCGCGTGCTACACCGTCGACCACATCTTCGCTTACTATCAGGCGAGATAGTGGTCAAGTGCGAACTTGTAGTTATAATATACAAAAAAAAACACATTTACTTCTAGGATGGGAGGCTTTTTTGACAGAGCTCCAATTAAAATTGATGTTTTGTGTGCGTTTACAAACATTTAAAGGCCATACAAATATTGTTTCGTTAAGGGAATCGACTTTGCAGAAACAGTGCAGCTCAGCAGTTTCGGAGATTAACCCCTCCCTACAAACACACACAAATTTTAACCCCTTTAAAATATTATCAGTAAAAAAAAGAACTAACTTCTTGCCAGCCAGCTCCGGCACGAGTCCGGCCATGATGGCGGCGACGCAGACTGCCCCCCCTCCCTCCACCACGTACTTCTCCTGCTCTATCAGGCGTAGGATGGCGCGAGCGATCCAGTCCTCATTCACTGTTATCTGTCAAAATAAACAAATAATATAGGCATCAAATCTTCCGAATAGTGAGTTTCAAAAAACAATAAACATCTGTTTTTTTAATTAGGTTAGGTACTGTAGATTGACAATTACGTAGTACTATTAGGTGTTCTATGCAATTACGCATCAAAACTCGGGCGTGGCGCTCGTGGCGTCTCAGTACAATAAGTTAAATCCAGAAGTGACGTATACAATTTTAGCTTACTTATATACCAAAAAAAAAATACAATAGAAATCATTTTTCCTAATCTATTTGACGGACCAATTAGATTTTTAATAAATCGTAATAACCAGTACCTATATAAAAAACTTTGAAGTAGTTAAAAAAACACTATAATCCTACTACTATTATAAAGGCGAAAGTTTGTAAGTATGGATGTATGGATGTTTGTTACTCTTTCACGCAAAAACCACTGAAGGTATTTGGTTAAAATTTGGTACACAGATAGTTTATAACCTGGATTAACACATAGGATAGTTTTTATCCCGATTTTATGTTCCCGTGGGATAATTTTTGAGTTGCAGCGGGTGAAGCCGCTGGCAACAGCTAGTATTCTAATAATTCTTTCATGAGGCATCGGTTACATTGATTGACATACTTAATTATAAAAATAATCATCAATTTATCAATACAAGACGGATTGTTTGTAAAAGGAGTTAAAATATAGATATGAAATATTTATTTTTTCGTTTGATTGATACAAAATATAGGTACCTATACGTCGACGTCAATTGACGTATGTATTTACGCAAGCCAGAAAGGCAATTTAAATTACAGCTATTTGCGTAATCATGACGTTTTCATTGACCAATTTATTTATTTTATCGAACAAAACATCCGGATTGGTTCGTGGAACATGAAAACACGGCCTAGACGAAGAAGGCGTGGTTATACCGAGCGTCATCAAGTTTGGTTGGGTTGTACACAGATGACTGATGCGCCTAGAACCCTGAGCCCTATCCTAGCCCCGTACCTATTTTGGTACCAAAGACCACTTTACAAGCGGGTTTAATAATAATTGACCATCCGTAACTGACTATAGTAATCTTATTATTTTTTGTCAATGTTAAATGAAGTGCCGGGCACATTTTTTCCGTGCCTCAAAGGAAAAGCTGGACCTTCATGGAACTTTTCTTTTTAACGTGATTAAATCTCAAATCATCCAATGTAATCGGGTGAAACAGAAGGGGCTGTCAGACTCGTACCGACTAAAATTCACGGTGATCCTTCAATATAGCCTTTATACGGTTACATGATAAGACAGTCCCGTAACCCCGATAACCCGTAACCACGACCTCATTCATAAGGCCTCTTCGTTGTCGCGTTATTTCATTTTTTCACCTACTGTAGGAAAACAGACATAAAATATAATTACCTACTGGATGTGGATAACTCTAGAAGTAGCAACTCAAAAGGGCACTTACCATTCTGTCGACGATGTTTTTGACAGTGGCGAACGCGTTGTACCCGACGGTGGGCACGGCCAGGCCGTCCGCCAGCGTGGACCTGATCTCCACGCTCCTCGGCTCATCGTGCTTCATCGCGCTCTGCATGCTGGGGCACTTCTCCGTCTCCACACCCTGGACCACAGCATTATTTGAAACTGTGTTTTACGGAGTAGGGATATTGAAGAAGAGCAAGATTTTAATTGTTGTTCGTCATCCTTCTATCCCTTTCCTGCCATCTGAGGTAGACCGTAGACGGAAGCGGTAGAAGAGTTGACCGTCAGAGTTACCAATGTTGATTTCCAAGGTCTGTCTTTGGTTTGCCGACAAAAGTGAAGTAACGCTTGCCGTGGTTTGTCTATAAATGGCTAAAGCTAATGACCAAGGTGAGATATCAGATGTAACACATCACAATAAGCGACTAGGTACTGAAATTCTCTCTCGTTTTTAGTCAACTCAGCCTTGATAGGATCCACCTCATAGCGGCCTACCCCAGGTAACATCACAGAACTCACAGACCAGCGATCTCACTGGAGCAGCAGTGGTAGGCCTCACTAGAATATTAGGTGTTCTATGCTAGAACCCGACAAACACGCCGCCGCCGCGCCAAACGGTTTACTGTTCCGTTGCTGGTGCGCAGGAGTTTCAGTTCCTTCTGGGTGAGTTTGCTCCATCGTATGTCTCAATTTGATTCTAGGCCGGCTTGAGGCCAATTGCAAACCCATAATAAATAAAATAAAAAATAAAACAAGTGTATGAGACAGCCAGGAGACAGCTGATTTAAGAGTAAATTAATGCTGAAATACAAGGTAACTTGCAAGTTTTTTCATTCTTTGTTCCAAGTTGTTTAATGTATAATATACAGAAGAGCATGTCGCAACCGGAGCTATAAATTATCACTCAATACCCTCTACGGACCATGTGATGTCAATGTCATTTCGGTACCGATATCATGGTACCTAAAGACGAAAACTGCGTAGGAGGAGGAGGGGTGTGAACTAGAATGGACATGAATTATCTGTTGCTATAAGAGTCCATGTTAAAAGATAACAGCATTGCGTCAGGTTTAAATATTTATACCTACTTAGTTAATAAAGTTAGGTACATAGTTTTCTAAAAATGTGTTACTAAAATGTGTTAAAAGTATAGTAGTTTAAGGCTCAGGTCTTGTAAAATTCACTCGCGCCGAATTATTTGCGTAACTTTGTTTGTGATTTTTGAACAAAATAGTGCAATAGCTTGAAATATTATTATTGCACATAAATAACCATAATATAAGTAACAGCTAGTTATTTTTTTTAAGTTGATTTAAGTGGATTATATACGGTAAATCAAGCGTTCAAATCAGCTCTTTCCTGCCCAACGTCATTTCGAGTTACGTTGGTGCACTCAATCTGAGACAATGAAGAATTAATTTAAAAATCTGAGCAGCGCATAATGACCGCAATATCCTCGTCTTCAAACTGCGCTGATTAGTTTTTTATATTTATCTTTCATTTTCTAAATTAAGATGGCAGAATATTATCAAAATTCTCGGATTTTATCTCTCAATAAATAGTTTTTTTCATAAGAACTATGCATCGTAGGTATGTAATATTTAGATTATTTTGATGTCGACAGATCAATAAAGCAAATACAAAAAAAAAATTGTACCTAAAGCACTTTTTTTCAACAATAAAAAATATCTCAAATAACCTCTCAAAAAGTGTTTATAAACGAGAATTGCAAGAGAAATTCCTTAGTGGCCGGTGGACGCAGGGTCATCAATCTTCTAACTAAAAGCCTGGCATGACTTAGATCATTATACTAAAAAATTGTGGAGTACCAAATGTAACTTATAAATCTTCTTAGAGATGTATTTTTTAATTTAGTAGTATTATAAAACGAGAGTTGCGGTCTGCTGACAATAGATGTCGCTACTATAGCTTTATACTATTATTTATCATGTATTTTATTACGTTTCTAGTTTAATGATGTCCCTGTCGTTTTTCAATATTTATATAAGTATGTTTTTCTATTTCGATATTTTCCCAAATTATTAATAGAATTCTATAATTATTTGGGCTACCTACTGGTAACTCTAATTTTCACTCATTCGCACCTTCGGTGGAACAAAGACGTAGCAGCTCATTTTTAAATTTTACAGGAGAAGACTTTTTTTTGCATGTTTTTCCTCGGTTCTGGATAACTATCTAAAGAAGGTTTGAAATCTTCACATTTAATTAATTGTTTTTTAGTTGGCTATACTTATACGTAAAAATCTTGTATTTAATGGGAGGTTTTCTTTACGCACTTAAAAAAAAAATAGTTTCCAAGAACTCTATAGATGGCGTTGAACTGACGGTGTTACTCTAGGAAAAAGATGTATGCCTTCATTTTTGCACAAATCCACGAGGCACAGACTTCTCTTCTTTTTCTCTTGGGACATTTTCTTTCTGGCGTGGAAAACTCATAAATTAAAAAGACTGGTAAATGAATATTTTTTTCTTTTTCCTTGTTGTTATTTATTTTTAAAATGCTATTTGTGTGATGTGATGTGACTGACAATGACATGACATGTACTTTTTGTTTTACGATCTCAAAATTACATCCAAGTGAAAAACATCAAAAAATGACGTGACGTTCGTTTATTGCAGTAACATATCAAGTTCAGTGCCATCTATCCATTGATTAGGGAAAACATAAAAAGAAAATCCCTCATTGCCAAAGAAATCCTAATAAAAGAATATAACAAAAAAAAAATGTCCTGAGCTGTGACTTTGTTGCACCAGAAGTTATTTAGTTTTATGACTGTTATGTTTTATGCCTTTGTTGCTCCAAGATTTTGAGCGAAAAAAGACCTCAATAAAGTCGCGGGCGAGGGGGCACTACTTACAATGAAACGGTGTCGGCCCAAAACGCATGGAAAAACCGCCAATAACAAAGCACTTCTGCCATCTAGTGTAGTTTCGAGATACTTTCGCGGATGTCTTTGTTGCCCCAAGTAAAGGCATGGTTTAGAAACAATTTGGCATACTTAGGTCGATTTTGCAGTTTTGGCTATTTGTGACTTTGGTGCACCGAAGGTGCGATGTCTTTTCAATACGTCAATAAATGTCAGTGTCACATTGGACTTAGCAGAAAAAATTGGATTCTCGTTTGGTGCGGCTCGTTATTTTCCTGCATTTTCTGCTTTTGGTCCTATTCTAAAGTAGTGTATCCGTGTGTTATTTCCATGCTAATAAAATTCTCACTGGAAAGCGAGATACTATCAGTGACACCGATAAATATCAAGTGGCTAGAAATAACTGTAAAAAACACTGTAAAAGGCCTCATAGTTGGTGAAATAAATATAATTACATAACAAATTTGTTTTATTTTTTTACTAATGTAGGCATATAATTATTATTAGTCAATTAAAACACTAAAAGGAATGAGCAAGCTTTGTATATACCTATATACAACCTATATATATATAACTATATACAGAAATGTTTTCGTTCGGGAAAACTAGATGTCGCTGTTGTCCATTGCCCGAAAAACCCGTGAAGTTAGATCTCTATGCCCTATTAATAAAAGTACTCTGTGGACGTACGTCCATCCTCTATCACGCCTCGGCGGGTACTGGCAGGGTCATCAATCTTCTAACTAAAAGCCTGGCACGACTTAGATCATTATACTAAAAAATTGTGGAGTACCAAATGTAACTTATACATCTTCTTAGAGATGTATTTTTTAATTTAGTAGTATTATAATACGAGAGTTTCGATCTGTTCTATAGAGATGTCGCTATACCAAAAATACTATTATTTATCATGTATTTTATTACGTTCCTAGTTTAATGTTTAATTATCTTTTTAATTGTGTCGTTTTTCAATATTTATATAATATGTTTTTCCATTTCGATATTTTCCCAAATTATTAATAGAATTCTATAATTATTTGGGCTACCTACTGGTAACTTTAATTTTCACACATTCGCACCTTTGGTGCAACAAAGACGTAACAGCTCATTTTGAAATTTTACAGGAGAAGACTTTTAAATTTTTTTTGCATGTTTTTCCTCGGTTCTGGATAACTATCTAAAGAAGGTTTGAAATCTTTACATTTAATTAATTGTTTTTTAGTTGGCTATAGTTATACGTAAAAATCTTGTATTTAATTGCCAAAGAAATCCTAATAAAAGACATAACAAAAAAAAAATGTCCTGAACTGTGTCTTTGTTGCACCAGAAGTTATTTAGTTTTATGACTTAATCCACATCACAATACACACTAAACACTCCAACTCACACCTCACACCCCATACATACCTCACCACACACCCCACATATCACCCATCTCATCACATCACGCACATTACACCGCATTCCATGTATGTAGTTTATAATGTAACAATAATAATTGTATGAAAGAGCGGAGTCCTCTAATACAGGAATTGTTTGCCTAAAGGTGGGCTCCAAACACGACTCATGTAAAATTATCTTATTGAGACAATAAACTATTTTGTATTTTTTTTTGTATGACTGTTATGTTTTATGCCTTTGTTGCTCCAAGATTTTGAGCGAAAAAAGACCTCAATATAAGGTCGCGGGCGAGGGGGCACTACTTACAATGAAACGGTGTCGGCCCAAAACGCATGGAAAAACCGCCAATAACCACAAAGGCACTTCTGCCATCTAGTGTAGTTTCGAGATACTTTCGCGGATGTCTTTGTTGCCCCAAGTAAAGGCATGATTTAGAAACAATTTGGCATACTTAGGTCGATTTTGCAGTTTTGGCTATTAGTGACTTTGTTGCACCGAAGGTGCGATGTCTTTTCAATACGTCAATAAAATGTCAGTGTCACATTGCACTTTGCTGAAAAAATTTGATTCTCGTTTGGTGCGGTTCGTTATTTTCCTGCATTTTCTGCTTTTGGTGCTATTCTAAAGTAGTGTATCCGTGTGTTATTTCCATGCTAATAAAATTCTTACTGGAAAGCAAGATACTATCAGTGACACCGATAAATATCAAGTAATGGCTAGAAGTTACTGTAAAAACACTGTAAAAGGCCTCATAGTTGATGAAATACATATAATTACTTAACAAATTTGTTTTATTTTTTACTAATGTAGGCATATAGTTATTAATAGTCAATCAAAACACTAAAAGGAATGAGCAAGCTTTGTATATACCTATATTTATATAACTATATACAGAAAAGTTTTCGTCGGTGAACACTAGATGTCGCTGTTGTCCATTGCTCGAAAAACCCGTGAAGTTAGATCTCTATGCCCTATTAATAAAAGTACTCTGTGGGTGGACGGCCGGAGCGATCGGACGTGAGGTCCACGACGAATTTTTATTGGTCCCTCTCGCTCGCACCTTCTCTCGCTCTAACGGTGATTACGCACAGTTACGCATCTCAGGTTGCTCTACTTGATTAAATTAAAATATATTTTTTAACCGACGGAAAAAAAGGAGGAGGTTCTCAATTCGACATGTATATACCTATATATATATTTTATTTATGACCATTCATTACTTTTTCTTACGTGGTCCAATTTCAAAAATTCATTTTTTTTTTTTGTTGTACGTAGTGTATCTGAAAGTTGGTCCCATTTAAATATCAAAACTAAACGCGGCCTTTAAGGGTAGAAAAAAAGGAATTAATTGTCAATTTTCCAACAGAATTTTCAGTTGTGAACCGATTCTGTTGAAATAAAGTTAACATAATGACTGTAGTCCTGAGGACATTATAATTATACTATATAGCAGAGATATGGAGAAGTAACTAAACAGGTTCGAGCGAATTCCGACCTTAATGACATTTAAAAATTTAGTTTGTTTTTTCTCACATTCACGTTTGCTAACATTGCTCCTTCATTAAAATCCGGTTTTTGCATAAATGTCAGTAAGGTCGAAAATCGTTTGAACCTGTTTTTTAAATTGCTTAACGATAGCAAGTTAAAAAAACAGCTTCAAGCGATTTTCGACCTTATTGACATTTAAAATTTAGTTTGTTTTTTCTCACATTCACGTTTGCTAACATTGCTCCTTCATTAAAATCCGGTTTTTGAATAAATGTCAGTAAGGTCGAAAATCGTTTGAACCTGTTTTTTAAATTGCTTAACGATAGCAAGTTAAAAAAACAGCTTCAAGCGATTTTCGACCTTATTAACATTTAAAAGGAGATGGCTAAACGAGTGCCCCAGTCGTCTATAAGAATTTCATTTTAACTCGTAGTATTTGAAAATTCATTAATGAATTGTTCAATGTTTAATAATTTCCTAAGACTTATATAAAATGTTAAACATAAAAAAGTATCTGAATTGCTTTTCGCTCATTTTTTATTGACATGACTTGGCCACGACGAAGTAATGAAAACTAGGGAAGGGTAATAACGCTTTTCCAGATTGTTAAAAAGAAACTGTATTTAATCGATTTTTACTAATGTGATTTAAAACGATTTGTTTTCTGAAATTAAGAATTGGCGTTGAAACAGTATTTGGCGGGTCGTTTCGTTGCTTTTTATTGTGTTTTCATGCGTTTTGATTCGGAAAATCGGATTGTTTTAAAGTGATTTGCCCACTAAACTCAACTTTATTATTTTCGTTAAAAGCTTCGGAATGAGCTTCTTAGTTTAATCTTAGTTCATATTTTGTGCAGAATAATATTAACTGGACAGGTTCCGTCTGAACTGGAAGGAAGACGCCCAACATCGTGAAAGGTATGAGTGGAAAGAGAATATTGCCCAGCACGCGTAGCATGGCGATTCTATCTCTATTCTAACAAGAAAAGACAAAGTTATTTCATCGTTATTTCTACACAAATCGACTGTTTTTTGCACAAATATGACACCATTCGTACACTATTGAAGAAAAGAACGTTTATTTTCCGTATTTTTTACATTACCATGCTTAAAACGCTAAAAATATTTCTACGTTCTGTCATTTTGTCTATTCTTGCGTCGACAAAACCTCTTTCTACGGCGCCATGCTACACCTGCTGGAGTGGGAGAGAAAAAAAAAAAAAACTGAAATATGATCGATACTACTTTCTAACGATTTCAATCGATTCTTTTATCGCTTCTGTGACACTTTGAGTCCAATCCCTTCTTTAAGAAAAAAACAAACGTCAGACGTCATTTGAACGCTCTGCGCTCTGCTTATTAATATTGTTCGTTGTGATTCTTCCTTTTGCTTTTCCTTGACCCCCGCTTGTTTATTGGACTTCCTGCTTGCAAACCTACCGACCTCTCGCTTCTCGACCCGGACTTAACTTGTATACTGTGAATCATGCAATGCATAAACTGTGGTATATCCACGCGAAGACGACGGCGTCATATACACTCGAGAGGAGCTCGTGGCTAAATAATTATAACCGCACAGGCCGATCTTTCAGCCAACATTGTCATCCTTGTTTTGAACTGCTGCATTCAGGAGCAAATGGTGAAATTCGTTTATTCGGCTATTCAACGGAGTGCATAACTTGTGGTCGTTCTGTGAGAACATTGCAAGGCCATCGCCATGTAGTGGAAAGAAACAGTTCAAAGTTGCAGAAATTAACAACATCACACCCAGATTTCCATCATCACGTAATAAAATGACATTTAAACACAGTCCGTCGCTTCGTATTCTTTCAGACTTTATTTATAAGAATCACAGATTATCGAATAAATATAGTATTTCCTATTTTTCTTGTTTCATTTCGAAATTGTTAAATGTATCCTTAGCTAATTAGAGGGTTCAACAACGAGTTCAGAAAGGATTTATCAATCACGACATGTTATACAATATGAAGGCGCCCAGCGTGTTTATTTGACTTTACCGATATAACTAACATATTATTAATGTGTTTAACATTAATAATGTAGTTTGAAGATATTTAATTAATCTGAGTGGGTCACAAAAAATGTGGTCATCAATAAATAAATACAATCGCAGATACATTAAACTAAACGCCTACGCAAAAGTTTATAGCAATATCAATATTTGCGATTTTTGTAGTACTTTTAATGGTAGGTGTTCACGTTTTTTTTTATCATGATTATGAAGATATAACAAGTTTTAGAAACTTTTTTTATGTGAAATATGAATATTGAGCTATTCAGCGTTATACAGTGCTAGGTCCCATTTCTATAGCCGTCTGAATTTTTCCACATACTTGAACTTTCCATCTCCTTTGGTTTGTTTTTTCTCACATTCACGTTCGCTAACATTGCTCCTTCATTAAAATACGGTTTTTGCATAAATGTCAATAAGGTCGAAAATCGTTTGAACCTGTTTTTTAAATTGCTTAACGATAGCAAGTTATTGTATCACATTCACGTTCGCTAACATTGCTCCTTCATTAAAATCCAGCAATGAACAAAAGCGTTGGTTACTCTGTCTCCAGGTGGTAATGGACTGTGCCTATGACAAGGAGTGCAGTCCTTGGATGTTACTGTGGTACCCCGGCCAGGGCGGGAGGGTCTGTCAGACTTGTACTGACTAAAATCCACGGTGTCCTTCAAATAACCCTTTCATGTTCCGGGGTCACGGTAATGAGATAAGTACCGCGACGCCAGCAGGCTTTAGCCCTCTAGAGGGGGACCCCGTCATCATGCTGACGCTATTTGAGGCGCTCGTAGAACACAACGCGCCGTCGACCCGGGCATGGCCCCGGACTTTTTATACCCGACTGCGCCAGGAGGGTTATGTTTTTCGAGTGTATGTATGTATGTATATTTCTTTGTGTTGCTCTGCAGCCTAAACGGCTTGATGGAGTTTAACTTGAGAGGTGTCGTTAGATTCGTCTTAAACGTGAGAGTGTCACTGGGTACATAAAACTGGCCAAGTGCGAGTCGAACTCGCGTGCAAAGGGTTCCTAACTAAAAATATTTTTTTAAGATCTCTCACACTCTATCAAGTGGGGTGTCAAATCAAAGGATTTTAAAAATGGTTTACCAAAATGTATATATAACATATGTTTCAATTTAATTTGGACTGATAAATGCTAACAAAAACTAAAAAAAAGTAAAATAAAATAAATATTAAAAAAAAAACAAAAAACCCAACTGCGTAAAAAAACTAAAAAGAAAGTAACAAGCCCAGTAGTTTAGAATTCACTCATTCACACTCACAGTCGGGGCCCCTTGGGAAGAATTGATTGGTATAATTTGAATGGGCCCCGACTGTGAGTGTGAATGAGTCAATTCTAAACTACTGGGCTTGTTTCTTTCTTTTTAGTTTTTTTACGCAGTTGGGTTTTTTGTTTTTTTAAATATTTATTTTATTTATCATGGTAAAATCATCAAATGAGTCCTCCCACCCCAGGTTAAGCGGAAGGGACTGTCAGACTTGTACTGACTTAAATTCACGGTGTTCTTCAATAGCCTTTTACGTTCTCGGTTTACAAAGGGTATACAAAGCGCCGTCGACTCGGACATGGTCCATGGTCGGACAGCGAGTCGCCCATTACGCGCTTACGATGGCCAGAGATGACCATGACCGAGTCACCGTGGGCGTCTACCACTGTGGCTGGGATGTAAGGTTTACGCTGTCCTCTCTCTCACGCGTCCCGCCTCTTCCTTCGCCAGCATCACTGCTGCACTGACCTTTTTTTAGGTTTAATTAGTTAAACACGATTGTTATTATTATTATTAAAACACTTGTGTGATACTCGTATTATTACAAACCAAGTCATATTAAAACTACTTATTAAGCAACAATTTCTATAACTCCTTTTAAATAATCCTTAGTAGAGCAATGTTCTTACCGCATCAAAATTGTTTTATAATAATTCAGTAGGCAGGATGTATGCGGGGGGTTGCGGGAAGGGAGCCCGAAATTTGACGTACGATCGACTGGCCGAACGCGATTCAATTTTGTCAAAAGAAGACGGAAGCCTTAAGTAGGTAAAGTTTTTCTTTGAAAAAAAAAAAGTTTTTTTTTTATGTTTTGCTTGCGGCAGTAATCCACTCTAAGCTCTCGCGTTAGGTAAATAAGAACATTAGAAATAATTATTGCAAAATAAGACAAAGTACCACCACGATAAGAGGAGGTGTGTGTCAATGTTTGTTTATCTGTTGAACTTTGACTTTGTTAATATAAAAGGAAACGGGAGTCGCAGATAATTAAGGGCCTACAGCATCGATCGCCTACAACATCGATTTTGTATCTGTGAATTGATTTCTGCCTTTGCTCGGCGTATTTGCAGTCATCTATACTTATAATAAATCTGTAGAGAGGTCAATTCTGTACATCAAATATATTTCCAAAATAACTATCAGGGGGTGATTAGGGGTCGATACTGATGCCAAAAATGCAATTATTAAAATTATTGTCTGTCTGTCTGTCTGTCTGTCTGTCTGTCTGTCTGTCTGTCTGTCTGTCTGTCTGTCTGTATAACCGTTATAGAAACAAAAACTACTCGACGGATTTTGACGAAACTTGGTACAATTATTTTTCATACTCCTGCGCTGGTTATAGTATACTTTTCATCACGCTACAATCAATAGGAGCAGAGCAGTGAAGGGAAATGTTAGGAAAACGGGAGAAGTTACTCCATACACGCTAATCTTCGGAACTACTGGACGGATTTGATTGCTTTTTTTTTTGTTGTATAGCTATTAAGTCTGGGCAACATATAGGCTATAATTTATCTTGGAAACTTGAACACCTGATGCAGAACTGCAATAGATCAGCTAAACTATAAGAGATACAAAAATAGCGCCATAGCAAAAATTGTTCCGCGTGATGAGGATTTTCTGCTGAGAAAATAAATTTGAAGATATGGAACACCTGATGTCGAACTCCGAGAGCCCAGCTACACTATTACATATACAGTAATGACGTCTTAGCAAGAGTTGTTCAGCCTGATGAGCACTCCCTGTTGTCGTATAAAAACTGAAGATCAGGAACACCTGATGTGGAATTCCAAGAGCCCAGCTACACTATAACTTATAAATATTATTAGATGTATAACATCTTAGCAAGAGTTGTTTAGTCTGATGGGCATTTCCTGTTGACTTACAAAAATGAAAGATCTGGAACGTCTCGAATCGTCATGCGCGTCCCGTTGTTTTCACGTCCCCAGGCTCTAAGAATTCGACATCAGACGTTACAGATCTTCGATTTTGACGACCCCGTTGTCGCTGGCATAAGCAACAGGATCCGCGTACGAAGTCGCTGGCAGAAGCTAGTCTCAAATAAAAATGTAGGAACTTACGTAGATGAGGACATGAGGCTTGAGATGTTTGATGGCAGTAGCCACGCCAGCCAGCAGCCCGCCGCCACCCACAGGCACGAGCACGGCGTCCACCTCCGGCACCTGCTCAATGATCTCCAGCCCCACCGTGCCCTGGCCCGCCATGATGTGAGGGTGGTCATAGCTGCCGCATAAATCGGTAAGGATTGAGGTACCTAAAGTATATTGTGATAAGGAAGCAGAAGGTCCCTAAGTCGTCACAATTGATTAAAATATAATGTTAGCCGACGCCAATATAGTTGGGAAAAGGCTAGGCAGATATGATGTTATCCACCCTGCCCAATCAATGAGATGGGAGTTGGTTGAAAGGTGCCACGCGAGTCCAAGTTGTTAGAGCGGTCAATGTCTCCGAACTATTGGTCGGACATTCATTATCCATCATGCTAATGCATGTCCACGACATGGTATACGATGTTATGGTAATGCACGGCATGTTGGATGAGCGCATGACCTACAACTCGCGACAAGGGCTTACTACCATAGAACGCACTCTGTGTATAAAGGAACAAGGTATAACCAACATCCTTACCCTTTGTTGAAAGGAGAGGATCCGCCGCCCGTCTGTCTAGAAGAGTATTGATTGGGCCTGCCCGACAGTCGTAATTGGGTTCTAATATGCATTGAACTTGCTGAGAACAAACTTCCTGATGACTCCATGTAAAATACTGGCTTCCGGTTCGACTGGAAGCCGACCCCAACATTGTTGAGCAAAGGCTAGGCAAATGATGATCAAAAATACATAAACTCACCCATTAATGTAAACAAGCGAGTGATCTTGCGCCATACTCATGGCGTGGTACTTGGCCTCTTTCATGTCATGTCCGTGTATGATGACGTTGGCTCCGAACGAGCGACATTTCTCTATCTTCATGATGGGAGCCACATTAGGCATCACGACTGTTGCAGGGATGTTCAGCTTGTTCGCATGATAGCTCAGAGCCTGCGAATGGTTCCCAAGGGATGCGGAAATTACTCCGCGAGTCTTGTTTTCCTTCGATAGCAATAGTAACGCGTTTCTTGCACCGCGTTCTTTGAAACTGTGAATAAATGAACAACGTAAAACTTGGGGTTAAAATAAAGGAACGGCATAACAGGTTCACTCACTTGAAGCACGCAGTTTTGCATTATTAATGAGATTACTAGTCTGGTATTCTGAACCTACATTTTCAGTCATCTTCAGCATCAACTACTACGGGATATATTTTTCAAAATAAAATGTAGGGTAATAATAAAGCACCCAACAATTTCAAAACGATCCATTTTCCCACGTTTTTATAAACTCACTTATCTTGTTTAGTGACCTTTTCAGATTTCAATAGATGCATAATATGTAAACATAATTTTTTCCCACGTTTTTATACACTCACTTTTCTTGTTTATTTGTATGTTTGTTTGTCGTTCCGGTTGGCCTTTTACAACTCAATTTTGAGGCATTTCCCGATGAGCTAGCAGGCTGAAATTTTGCACACGCTCTGAGATCTGATGACAACACTTATGACTAGCTAAGAAACGTCATAACAAATCCAATATGGCGGCCTCCCCAAGATGGCGGACTGGCTGTTTGAAATCCATCCCGATGATATGGGTATCAAATGAAAGGGTTTGCTGTCAGAAATACGAACAAAATAATCACGTGACTTAAATCCAATATGGCGGACAGGCTATTTGAAATGCACCCCCATGATATGGGTATCAATTGAAAGGGTTTCAGGAATACAAAAAAAAATAGCCACGTGTCTTAAATCCAACATGGCGGACATCCAAGATGGCGGATTGGCTATTTGAAATGCACCCTCATGATATGGGTATTATACGAAAGGGTTTGCTGAATGGGATCGAAAACAACAAAGATAAAAATAATAAAATAACCCCACTGTTCAGGATTCTCAAATCAAAATTACAGCCCCACAATTGATCGCAGCCGTGAGCTCTTTCCGAAGCGGTTCTGCCGGTGGCCTGGACGGCCTGACTCCACAACATTTGAAAGATTTGTTGAGTTCAGGCGCCGGGGATGCTGGTGAGCCGCTTCTGGGAGAGCTTACGGCTCTGGTCAACCTAATGCTCTCCGGCGGCGTGAACGATGCCGTCGTCGATGTTTTGTACGGGGCCAATTTATGTGCCCTGCGCAAGAAGGACATTCGTCCCATTGCCGTCGGGTGCACTTACATGCGTATGGCAGCCAAAATATGCTGCAAGATATACAGCGATTCGCTTGCGAAGAAGTTCCAGCCCCTACAACTTGGTTTTGGATCCAAAGGGGGCTTGTGAGGCTGCCGTGCATGCCCTGTCCTCTTTTTTAAACTCAGGATATGGTGATGTCATCCTCAAGGTTGACATTAAGAATGCTTTTAATTCTGTGAACAGGGACACTTTGTTGGCTGAGGCAAAAAAGGAATTACCTGATATTTTCGGTTTTTTGTGGCAATGCTACCGGCACCCTTCTAAATTATTATACAAAAATAACGTTTTGAAGTCAGCAGTTGGATGCCAACAAGGTGACCCTCTCGGGCCTGTCATTTTCAGCCTAGCCATACATCCCATCATCCAAAAGCTAAATTCTAAATTTAATGTTTGGTATTTAGATGATGGAACTCTAGGAGGTGATGTAGACACCGTTTTCAATGATTTCACATTTCTCAATCAAGAATTTAAATCCATCGGTCTGGATCTTAACCCGTCCAAATGTGAAATTTTTCTTCGTGACACGACTGACAGACAATCTACCCTTGACAAATTTCATACAATAGCTCCCCAGATCAAAATTTTAGACAAAAGTTCTCTGCACCTCCTAGGTTCCCCTATTTTCGAAGATAGTTTTTCTTCGTTCATCGACGAAAAAGTTAATAATTTCAATGATATTTCAGATCGACTTTCCCAAATCAATTTATATTCGGCTTTCACTATTATTAGGTATTGTTGTTTTGGTCCAAATTTTATGTACTTTCTCCGGTGTTCTCCTCTGTGGAAACACACACATATTTTGGACAAAATTGACCAAATTGTTCGTGAAACTTTAACATCCATCCTTAATGTGGCACTGGACGACCGAGCGTGGCTACAAGCCACCCTCCCTATCCGATTTGGTGGACTCGGCGTCCGCAAAATTTCTAGTGTGAGTTTACCCCGCGAGGAGATGCTGGGGACTCTGGACGGGGACCCATGGGGCCGCCCCTATAAGTGGGTGCGAGAAAAGCTCCGCCCCTGGGCTCCCCCGTTGACGCAGAGTCTCCGGCCTCAGTTCGTGGAGGACGTGGTGAGCGCCCTGTTCCCTTCGCGAGGGGACCATGCTCCCCCGCCCATGGCTCCGTCTCCGACGGAATCTGAGGAGGAAGCTGACGCAAACGCGGATCACAGCGACGGCGACGTCTACGACGCTCCAGAGGTGACCGAGGTAGACCTGAGAGTGGCGGTACAACGGCTCAAAGCCAAAAATACCGCCCCAGGACCCGACGGCCTGCCAGGAAAAGCCTGGGTCCTGGCCTTCGGGACTCTCGGGCCTCGACTAGGGGGGCTCTTAAGCGCGTGCCTGGAGAGGGGCCGGTTCCCGCTTCCTTGGAAGACGGGGAAACTGGTCCTGATCCAGAAGTCCGGGCGCCCTGCGGACTCTCCGTCCGCATTCCGGCCCATCGTGCTGCTCGACGAGGTGGGCAAGCTCTTTGAGAGAGTCATTGCAGACCGCCTCGCCGGGCACCTGAATCGGGTGGGTCCGAACCTGTCGGAGAGCCAGTTCGGCTTCCGCAGGGGGCGCTCGACGGTGGACGCAATCATGCGCGTGAGAGCCCTCACGACGGGGGATGCAGTAGCCCGGGGCAGGGTCGTCTTGGCGGTGTCTCTGGACATCACCAATGCCTTCAACACCCTGCCCTGGAGTTGCATCAGGGAGGCACTCCGGTATCACCGGGTGCCGACCTACCTCCGCCGAATAGTCGAGGACTACCTGACGGACAGAGCCGTCATCTACCCCGGTCACCGGGGAGAGTGGAACCGGCGAGAGATGTCGTGCGGTGTTCCACAGGGTTCGGTCCTGGGACCGCCCTTGTGGAACATCGGATACGACTGGGTGCTGCGCAGCGACCTCCCTGACGGCGTCAGCGTAATTTGTTACGCTGACGACACGCTCGTCCTTGCACAGGGAGAGTCGCACCAGGCGGCGGCCGACGTGGCGACGGAAGCGGTCGCGACAGTCGTCCATAGGATCCGGCGGTTGGGACTCGACGTGGCGCTGCACAAGACGGAGGCCATGTGTTTTCATGGCAGCCGTAACGCGCCACAGTCGAGTTACAGCATTACGGTGGAAGGAGTTCCAATCGGCGTCAAGGGGACGATGAAGTACCTGGGACTCGTCCTCGACAGCCGGTGGAACTTCAGGGAGCATTTCCTGAGTTTGGCCCCAAAGCTGAACCGTGCAGCAGCCGCCCTCAGGCGACTCCTGCCCAATCTCAGCGGGCCAAACGCTTCCTGCCGTAGGCTGTACGCTGGTGTCGTGCGGTCCATGGCCCTCTACGGGGCCCCTGTGTGGGCCCTGAGCATCCGGACGCGACCACAGAAGCTGGTCGCATGCCAGAGGGTCATGGCTATCCGAATGATCCGGGGATACCGCACGATTGCCGGCGAATCGGCCAACCTGCTTGCCGGATTGCTGCCCTGGGATCTGGAGGCGACTGCCCTCCAGCGCGTCTATGAGTGGCGCGTGGAGGCGCAGCGCCGGGGCGTGACCCCGCTGCCTCGAGAAGTCGAGGCGCGGCGGGAAGAGCTCCGGCGCGATCTCAGGGCAGTATGGAAGGAACGACTGTCGCGACCGAAGGCCGGGCACGCCGCAATTGCGGCGGTAAGACCCCTCTTTGAGGAGTGGCTGGAGAGAAGTCATGGCGTCCTGACCTACCGCTTGACGCAGGTCCTCACCGGACACGGAAGTTTCGGGAGGTACCTGTGTCTGATGCGAAAGGAGGAGACGCCTGGGTGTCACCACTGCGAAGATCGCCCGGAGGACACGGTGGAGCATACGGTGCAAGACTGCCCAGCTTGGGCGGAGCACCGACGTGTCCTCACGGCTGCGATAGGCGGAGACCTCTCGCGCCCGGCATTGGTTGCGGCCATGCTGCGGGGCGAGACGGAGTGGGAAGCGGTCAGCTCCTTCTGCGAGGCAGTAATGCTCGTAAAGGAGGAGGCAGGCCGCGAGCGAGAGAGGACAGCGTCCTCCCTCCGCCCCAGCCGCAGTGGTAGGCGCCCACGGCGACGGACGTCGCTTGATGATCTCCGGCCACCGACCAAGGACCATGCCCGGGTCGACGGCGCGTTGTGTCCCACGCGCGCCTCAAAGAGCGTCAGCATAATGACGGGGCCCCCCTCTCAGAGAGCCAAAGCCTGCCGGGGTCGCGGGATTGTTTCATTACCGTGACCCCGGAACATAACAGGCTACTGAAGGACACCGTGGATTTTAGTCAGTAGAAGTCTGACAGTCCCTCCCGCCCTGCCCGGGGTTGGAGGACTCATTTGATGATTTTGCCACGTAAAAAAAAAAAAAAAAAAAAAAAAAAAAAAAAAAAAAAAAAAAAAAAAAAACAGCTAGCACGCACAAATACCCACGAACTTTTTCGGAAGCATGGATATAATCAGCGCAAATGGGTAGGTGTTTTTCAAACTTCAAAAGTTATGACCTATTTTGTTTATTCAATCACTTCGCGTACGGGCTATGGCTATCCATAGCCCATACGCACATAGTAAGATCGTACGGAGTTTCAAGTACCTACTTTTTTTGACTACTGGGCCTATTGTTCTAAATTTTCAGTATTTTAACTAAGAATACATACTCGTACATACCTCCCAGTGTGTTGAAGAAAATCATTTTTCAAATAAATTTCCATCCCAAAAGTTGTAGACATGTGAGATTTCTGTAATAATATATGAATTAGAACAGCTAATTAATTGTTAAATTGCGATTAGTCGCCGTTTTGTGGCCAAGCAGACTTTTCGGTGTCATCATTGTCTTTTTCTTCTATAATGCTACGTGTTTTAGCAGTTTTAGTAACAAAAAGCCTGAAATCGGCCCTAATAAGGGTAGAGCGCGAGCGACCATTACGAAACCAGTGTCGAAAATAGATGTTGGCCAACGGTACTCAGGCACAGGGTGCAGATATGACCACGCCAGGACCACAATTAACCAGATCAGCGTACTGGGCGCATAAAAAGCTGTTACGGCACTGCATAGTCCCTCCTATTCCAGTACCTAGTGCTATTCTTTAAAGACAGCACCGCGGCAGTGCTAAAGCCACGGGTTTTCTTTGTAAAAAATATTATTATACGCTCGTCGACAAACTTGTCTTAGTCGTATAAAGAAATGCTTAGCAGGACTCAGCCCTGACAGTCGTTATCTTATGAGTGACCCTCTTTCTAGGCATAATATCATCTTTCAAACAGTCCATTCATAGTTTCTATAACCTTCTATGCATATACACTCGAGAGCAATGAATCCGGGTCACTTAAGAGGGTTGTATAGCTGCTGCCTTTTCAAAAAATAGGTATTTAGAAAAACTCGTGCTGTCCCACTCGCTCGTTGAAAAACCCCCGATCGTGCGATAGAGAGCGTTGCAGCTCGCGACTGACTGTGAGTATTTTTTATATGAAATTTGTCTCTCGGGAGAAAGCGTTTTTCACATACTAAATCACGTCCAATCTCTTAGATTCTAGTGTCAACCGTTTCAGCATATTATATTCTCGGTTTGTAGGTTTTGCTTTTTTTCTAAAACTTCTTTGTTTTTAAAATACAAAGGTTTTACTTCAATGAAGATTTTGTCATAAAAATAGTAACTTTTAGGCGCCTGTTACTTTCAAACTATTATAAATTTTGAAAAAAAGAAAACCTATAAACCTAGTTTTTTACAGTGTCAGAAGCATTCTAAAAAATCATTGAGATAGGATAACATTTAGGGGTAGGAAAACGTTTTCTCTTTTAGTATGGACGAGCGCTCGGTAGACGATAGTCTTAAAGAATGTTAAAAATCTCGGAAACTAAAAATGATAGGTTAATGCAATAAATTGTATTTAATAGACAATGTAATACTCCTTAAATGAAAGTAAAAAAAATATGAGTCACCATACATTTTATTAACACAAAATTACTTAGAAAAAAACTGCTGATCTCTCCTTAAAACAAAAATAGGAAACATGAAATTTATGAACTTTATTACGATTTTCTTGAATTTTAATACTTCGTATTGCCTCCTCGTGCTTCCATTACTGCGGTTACGCGGTTTGGCATGCTGTACACCAAGTTCCCGATTTTGGGGAATATTCTCCCATTCCTCTGTGAGAGCAATTTTGAGCTCACGAAGCGTGATTGGGGAAGGGTTTCGTTGTTTTACGCATCTGCCTAGCTCGTCCCAAGCATGCTCGATCGGGTTGATATCCGGGCTGCGCGCTGGCCACTCCATACGAGTAATGTTCATCTCTTGAAGGTAGTCATTCACAATCCTACCTGTATGAGGTCGGGCATTGTCATGCATAAATATACACTTCTCATCAAAAAAATCGAAACACTTTCGTTTTTATTGTTTTTGTCCTAATTTTTTACAAAAGAGAATTAATTCCATGAAAAAAAAACATTACTGTGTAGCTGGCAGTTTGGTCATTACAGTAAGAAGAAAAAAATCAAAATTCGAAATAATTTCATTTGTTTATCCTATAAATGAAATTAATCACTGTTTTGAGACAAATGTGTATTTAGGGTTGGAGTACGTTTCTCGTTTAAAAACTAAAAATTAGCGCTTGTCTTTAAACTTTCTGTTTCTTATTTTATTTACTGTGACTTTGGGACGTCTGAAAAAACTTTTTTTTCTAAAACATATGGATACTTCGCCCGCAGAAGCCGCCCAAGTGGTGGCATTGCTGGATTCTGGACTTAGTCAGCGTGTTGTGGCTGCAAGATTGCATCTAAGCTTATCATCTGTTCATAGAGTCTACAAACGCTATCGGGAGACTGGTTCGTTCACGCGCCGTTCAGGATCTGGCAGGAATCGGGTCACTTCTGAGCGAGATGATCGATTTATTGTAACAACTTCTTTACGAAATCGACGCCTTAACGCTTTTCAACTGCAGCAGCAGCTTCGCGTTGTACGAAGAGTAGCTGTAAGTGACTCTACAATAAGAAGAAGGTTGAAGGAACGCGGATTGGCACCGCATAAGCCAGCGAATGGGCCGAAATTAACTGCAGACCATCGAAGAGCGCGCCTTAACTTTGCACGCGAGCACCTAACTTGGTCATACCTTCAGTGGAGCAAAGTACTGTTTTCTGATGAGTGTAAAATTATGCTGTATGGTAACGACGGAAGGAACAAGGTCTACAGAAGAGATGGAGAACGCTTTGCACAATGCTGCATTGAAGAAAAGGTCAGCTATGGTGGCGGTTCGTGGACGGTTTGGGGAGGAATCAGCGCCGACGGTAAGACAGAACTTGCCTTTGTGTCTGGGCCACGGCTGCCTGCACTAAACTCTCATCGGTACATCGAACAGTGTCTTGAACCTCATGTGATGCCCTATGCACATTTTATTGGCAACGACTTCATATTCATGCACGACAATGCTAGAGCTCACACCGCGGGCGTCGTACGAGATTATCTTACCGAAGTCGGTATCTCCATTATGGTATGGCCAGCAAGAAGCCCGGACATGAATCCCATTGAACATCTATGGGATGAATTAAAGAGACGAATTCGAGCAAGAGATCCAGCCCCAGAAACACTTAGCCAGCTGCAAAATGCAATCCAAGAGGAATGGGATAATATACCACAACATGTGATCGTGACTCTCATCCGATCGATGAAGAACCGTATGGAAGCAGTAATAAGAGCTCGCGGAGGGAATACAAGTTATTAAATAAACGTTTCTTACATTTTTTTTTCATTTACGCGTGTTGTTTTACCCATTTCCTTCATATTCCATACAGGGTAAAAATTACTCATTATACAAAATACGAAACCTATGAAGACTTAATTTGAATTTAGAACATTAACATTAGGATTTAAAAACCTCATACTACTCACTATTAAATGACATTTTACATTTATTCCTAAATATACACATTTTTCTGATAATCCTTATCAAATCATAAACTGCGAGGTGTTTCGATTTTTTTGATGAGAAGTGTAGCATCCTCACCTAAATTGACCATAAATGGACCAACGTAATCATTGAGGATTTCTTCCACATATCTTACGCTAGTTAAAGAGCCGTTTTCTATGAACACCAGCTCTGTGCGACTTTCAGAAGAAATTCCGGCCCACACAAGTACAGACCCACCACCGTAGGCTACTTTTTCTTCGATGCATGCTTGCTTGAATCTTTCCCCTGGTCTTCGATACACTCTGTGTCTTCCATCGTGCTTGTAGAGCATACATTTTGATTCGTCGGAGAACATAACTTTTGACCAATCTTCAATACTCCAATTTACGTGGCTCTGGGCATATCTTAGTCTTGAAATACGATGCCCACGCTCCCGTTTAGGGCCGTTTGCAGGTCTAAGGGGTTTTAAGTTAGATTCAGCAAGCCGACGTCTTACTGTCCACGCACTTGGGTTACTTCCTCCGAGGCGTCGAAACTGATTGGTGAGTTCAGTTCCTGTGAGAAAGCGATTTCGAAGCATGGTGTTCACCAAGTATCGATCTTCTCGTGCTGTGGTACACCTGGTTCTGCCCGTTCCTGGTCTGCGTAGGTTAGAACCAGTTTCTTCGTAACGTCGGAGAACTCTTTGTACTGTTGACAGCGACACACCGACAGTCCTGGCTGTATCGCGCTGACTCCGGCCGGTTTCCAGCATTGTAAGTATTCTGGTGCATTCTTCAGGCGTAAGCGACATAATTTCAGCTTGAATAATGAATATCAGTGAACGAAGAAAACATGGAAGAGTAACTTCAAACAAAATCTTTTTGATAGACGGCCCACGACGTTTGTTTTCTTTGAACAGCTAGTTTGTTCTCTATTAACATCACGAAGTTATGATTGGGTAGGTTGTCAACGCTCGTCTCTAATTGGCTAAGCAACGCATAGTAACAATGACATCATTGGCGCTAGAAATGAACACATGACATTAATTTGACGGGCTGCAAGAATTGTCAAAGTGGACAAGTTATATAAAAAGTAGCAATGAAAGATTTGAATATTTTTTATTATGTATTTTTTTTGCATTTGATGTAGATGCATAACAACAAAACGTTTATTTTGAGCTTCTGGTATCCTTTTTTCGTCATATAAAAATCGTCATCTTGGAAATGGACTGAACAAATTATTGTTGTTTTGCTTGGGGACCAGTCGTTTTCCTGTCTCTCCAAGCGAACTGATCTCGTCCATTGTTCTTTGAGATTTGGATCTTGTGGAAATCTGTCAAAGGAGCAGAGTGTTTTGTAATGTAGCAAAAAGAAAACACAAACATATTTTACTTCAAACATTCAACATTAATTTACTTAGTCCATCGGGCATAACACCATCCCCATAGAAAAAAATTGTTCCATGTTTATAATTAATATAAAAATAATGTAGTAGTCTAAGGGCTACTTACAGGTGATAACTAATTCCAGCATTTTTATTATGTAGATGAGATCGATTTATACACCATTTCACTGCGCAAGAAGGCATAATTTATAGTTTTAAACTGAAGAAAAATACGAACAACGACATGTGCCGTCACAGCCGAACTAAACTCCTCCGAGGCACGATTGATAAGCCCCGCCTACCGAGGCACGATCTGCGTTGGGTCACTATCGGGCTCTAGGAATGCTTCTATGTTTTCTTCGTTCACTGATGAATATAGAGCACTATAAACACGGTTTATGTACCCACATAAATGACAGATTACAAACAAAAGCAAAACCAAATGCTGTAATTTCGTAGTTCCATCTTCGAAAGTGGCCCTTTTTCAAATTTGATTTTTTTATGATATAACTTTACAATAACTCAGAAGTTTTAATACCTTTATTTAAGGAGTATTACATTGTCTATTAAATACAATTTATTGCATTAACCTAGCATTTTTAGTTTCCGAGATTTTTAGGATTCTTTAAGTGACCCGGATTCATTGCTCTCGAGTGTAGCTATGAATGTTCATACCTACTCAAAACATTGCGCACAAATAGTTATATCGCAGCACCTGTATTATCATTGTATATCACAATTTTAATGAAAAAGTACCGTTTCCATTAACTTTTATGACCATATTAACGCTTATGATTGCCTCGAATAAATACGATCCTACAACTCATTAGCAGCAGAGACTAGATTAGTGTCTGGTTGATAGCATTAAAGATTTCCTCCTATGGGCTTAAGCGGAAAGGACTGTAAAGAAAGATTCTTTGACTAAAACTAAACAACGCGAGGATCAGTGGAAACCCTGTTCCCTCAGTTGCCCTTATCGTTCTAGGGGCGCGTTAATTGTCCTTTGCAGACGATCCTGCGAATGTTTATGATCATCACTTTGATAAATATAATTATAGTCATGGACCTAAAAAAAAAGGCGGACGGAACTTCACTAAGAAACGATTGAAGCACCACAATGGCGGCGGCGTAAATATGTGTGCGTGTGTATAGGGATGCCAGATGAAGGAAAAAATTACCCATTTTTAAACAATATTTAATTAAGATCTCCCTTGAACTTAAGTTTAATTACATTTTTTTTGTGACGGATACCTATTTTTAAAATAAAGGTAAAATAATTTAAGCACATTGAATATTAAAATATTTACAACTCGTTTAATGTTAATAAAGTTTTACAATCCCTTTTGGTGATTCAAATTTTTGTAGACTTGTCATTTGCTATTGACACATCTAGAAATCCCTTCTAATTTACTTAAGTGATGAAAACGAATGTTTCAGTATTTTTCGGCTATAAATATTTAATTAAAGCTATTTTATGTTCCATTCCTACACGTCTACATTCCTATTCCATGTCTACACTCCCTTATTATTTTTATACAATCATTTTTCCATGCATCATTTGCCGTGGGAAATCTGTAAAAATATAGAAGAATACAATAACGATAAATAGTAACATAAAATATAAATCTCCCAATTTTAAAATAAATTGAACCTTGAAATAGTTGCAACACTGATTGATTTCGAGATGTTTATTAAATTTATTGACGTAAAATCGAGAAATAAGCTTCAAATTGACATGCTTAACTATGAAAAGTGATCCCCTGGCTTTTTTAATTTAACTACTATGGTTTAGACAACTTTTTGCAACACATGACGGCATACTTTGATTTTTATTAGACAAAATAACACCGTATAAAACCGCGAGTGTCGTTCGAAGCGTAATGGCCGACGGCTGACTTACTATGGTGTGAATGTGTGCGTGCTGGCTTGTCCACATTAGCGCACTGACTTACTATGGGTGCTTCAATTGTTTCTTAGTGAAGTTCCGTCCGCCTTTTTTTTTAGGTCCATGATTATAGTGTTTAACAAACGAACGTTTAGAGCGATGTTTATCTTTCGCCAACATGGACGACGCTACGCTCCGTCATACAGTAACATCCAGATGCAAAATTATAAGCTGAGTGGCAATATTATGGACAAAGAGTTAGCGTTTCTTAACTATCCATTATAAACCGACGTATCAGAAAATAAAATCGAAAATTCTTTTGATTTGTCTTCATTCTACATTTCATCTCTATCATCTATCAATCATCTTTGTCTTAGGTAATCATATTTTTCAATCATTCTCCGAGCCTACTAAGTCAATAAAATATAAGTAGGTACAGTATGCAACTTTGTTTGATTGTTAAAAACTTTTGGTTGGTGAAAATAAAAAAAGTTTGAAAAATATTTCCTTTTTGGGAATGGATTTCGGTCGATTTCTGCGTTAATTTCGGTACCAACTTATATAAATATTTCGGTCTCAAATAACTTAAGTTTATTTAATTGTTAGTACTCACCACGCATGGTGTTTTCACGATCTCACTCTGGATCCTAAAAGCCGCCGCCGAGACATCTTCAAATGAAATCTGTTGTGGCTTCTCTTTGTCACACATCGGATCGTACTCAACCGTCTGGAACACCATATTTATTAAATTTTTAATAACAAAACTGTAACATAATTAAATCTAATCCCCGCTAGGTCGATCGATTCCCCTTGGCTTCTTACATAGAAATGAGTGTTACGAGACGTTATCGCTTATAAAAGCACTAATTATTATATGATAAGGGTTAAAGGTGAAACTATGCTCGTGATGGAACATATGCCTTGTCTATCAGCGTATTAGGACAGTAGATGCCACTATCAGTGATTATAAATACTTGTAGTTACTTACAGCGGGCTCAAACTTGTAACGCTCCATATAGCTATTTATAAAACTATTTAATTAAACTATACGCAATAAATAACTCGTTCGGTATCGACTGACTGCAGTGGCGCACATTTGAAATATGACCATTTTAACTTTTGTTTAATTTTCGCCAAGTTTATTATAAGATAAGGTTTTTGCTGTGATTCGATAATAATTATCTTCAAATAGTCTTAATTAGCATAACTCTGCCCTAAGATATTTTTTTATGTGAAAAGATTCTTAATTATTACGAAGATAAACTTTGTGAACTATGTTGATTTTAGCCGCATTAGTTGAGTGAAAACTGTAAATAAGTTTCAGTTTAATTTTTTTTAAAGCAAATCTTTTCCCCCCATACCGTAGGCCAAAACGCAAAACAGAATCGGTGAACTCAAATCTGCTTGTGGCTCATAGACATAGAGAATGGACTGAGTGTTCCTCCAGCTCGGCTGTAAAATACTGGCAGATAAGTACAGACGCCAACACATCAACCTACCCCAATCTGTCATTTTCCCAATCCAACAAGAAGCTTCCTTCTATTATTATGAAAAAGTAATATATATATAATAATGCCATGGAAGCTGGGTAGGCCTTTGGTGTGGGATGCAACATGTGTCGACACCCTTGCGCCATCCCATCTTCCTAGTTCAGCGTGTTGTGCTGGCGCTGCTGCTGCAGGTGCTGAAAACTCCAAGCGGCGCAAATACATTGGCTTAGCTAGTAGCTATGTGTTTGAGCCGTTTGGGGTTGAAACTCTAGGGCCATGGGGCCCGAGTGCCCACAACGTTTTTAAGGATATCGCCAGGCGTTTAGTCGACTCTTCAGGTGACCAGAGGGCTGGCCTATTCCTAGGCCAACGAATCAGCATTGCCATACAACGTGGCAATGCTGCCAGCGTTCTGGGCACCGTTCCTGTTGACAGCGATGTGGATGAATTCTTTGACGCCCTTTGAATATTTCTTTTATTATTATTATTTGTACATATTGAAAAAGTTGAAAATATCGATATTATTATTCATTTATAAAATTAAATATTAGCCAAGCTGCCAAACGTTAGAATGACACTTGGCATAAAGGCCTCGAAGCCATGCCAAAAACATATCAAAAATAAAAAAAAACAGAATGACATTGACACTGACAGACAGACACATTTTGTCTGTCACTTTGTGCGTTGTGTACTGTTTGGTTGTGTTGAGACTGAGGATTTTGTTGTACTGTTACTGTCCCTAAACTGTAGTTAGAAAAACAATAATAAAGTGCTTGTGTTTTTTATCATTCTCAGGCTCACGGTAAAGAGTACATAAACGAAGATGCCATATGCCAATCAGCCTTCTGTGCATATTACAGAACTAACAGACGACAATGTCAAATTCGTCGTTGAAGACACCGAGTTGAGTGTCGCTAACAGTATGAGACGTGTGTTCATAGCAGAAACGCCGACGATGGCTATTGACTGGGTACAGCTAGAGGCGAACTCCACCGTTCTTAGCGACGAGTTCCTGGCACATCGCATTGGTCTCATACCACTTATATCAGATGATGTGGTTGACAAAATTCGTTACTCAAGAGATTGTATGTGTGCCGATTTCTGTTCAGAATGCAGCGTGGAGTTTACACTGGACGTTAAATGTACAGGAGATCAAACTAGGCACGTCACTACGGCAGATTTGAAATCAAGCGATCCAAGAGTGGTGCCGGTGACGTCAAGACACAGGGACGAGGACCAGGCCGACTACGGTGAGACTGATGAGATTTTAATCATCAAGTTGCGTAAAGGTCAGGAGTTGAAATTAAGAGCATACGCAAAGAAAGGATTTGGGAAGGAACATGCAAAATGGAACCCAACTGCTGGTGTTTCTTTTGAGTATGACCCTGACAATATCATGAGACACACATTGTATCCTAAGCCTGACGAGTGGCCAAAAAGTGAACACACTGAGCTTGATGAAGATCAGTGTGAAGCAGAATTCAACTGGGAGGCAAAGCCAAACAAATTCTTTTATAATGTAGAGTCATCGGGTGCACTCAAACCAGAGAACATTGTTCTTATGGGTATAGTGGTGTTAAAGAATAAACTACTCAATTTACAAGTACAGTTGGCACAGGAAGCTCAGAATGATGCGTTAGCTATCAATTAATTTCTTATTAATATACTAATAAACCTATCATCAAACATTTGAATGAGTGTGTTATTCCATACAAATAATTGAACCCAGATTAAGCCTAATATATGAAAAAAAAAACAATTAAAATTGGTTAAACTCTTTGGAAGCATGCAACAATAAACACCGCAACCCATGGTTTCAATAAATTAAATAATAATTAATAAATACCGATACATTTCGTAGATACATCTCCATTACTAAGTCAATTGTAAATATAGTGTTGTTGCAGTCACTGATTTAAAGCAACTGTGTGGAAGTAGATCAATCACCAGCCACTTGCATCATGCAGTGTAATTATGTTGAACATTCAAGAGAATGTAAAACATGATTGCAAACAAAACTCGTTTACTAAGGTAATTTCATTAATACAGTTCTATTTGGAACATACACCATTGATAGCAAGTTAATGATAATTTACTGATAACTTCTCCGCATTCATATGGACATGGCAATTTTGTAATTTAATTCCAAATAGTAAGCATTTCTTATTTTTCTGGACTATAGTCAATTAAAAATATAAATTTTCTATAATGCCAACTTTATCTTGCTAGCAAGACTCCAATAATGGTATCCAGACCCTCACAAACCCCCACCCCGTAAGCCCGCATCTACTGTGACCGGAAATCGACTCGCGACGGGGACGTCGCGAATCGATTTCACAGGCATTTCCCCATGAGGTGGAGGCTGTCCTCTCCTTCACGGCGCCCGCCGTCTTTCTTTAACATGACTGTTTCGCAGAAGAAGGCGACCGCTTGTGATCCCTTCTACTTCAAATTCATAGAATTCGAATACATCCTTTAATTTTGGAAATATTATTTCATTGTTTTTTTTTTTGGGCATCATGATGAGCATATCCAAGGGGTTCAAATTGTTGCATTTTGGCTCCCCTATCAGTTCGTGACGGATATATGAATTAGCATTTTTTCACACACCTAAACAACCGTTTAGCTGGGGGGTCTACTCGACTCCAATAAAATAGCACTCTAGTTTTATATTTCACTAACGGATTCAAAAATTTAATGTTTCTATTTAAGCGGGTTTTTTTAAAATAATGTATGTGATTTATTTTACACTTTGTCTTTACTTTTTTTTAGCGTGGTAAAATCAAATGAGTCCTCCCACCCCGGGTAGAGCGGGAGGGACCGTCAGACTCGTACTGACTAAAATCCACGGTGTCCTTCAATAGCCCTTTATGTTCCGGGGGGTTCACGGTAATGAGATAAGTCCCGTGACCCCGGCAGGCTTTGGTCGTCTAGAGGGAGATTTTGTCTTTACTTAGCTAATATTTTTAATCATGCCAAATTACAGCATTATAACTTTTACTACCAAGAGTTGTTTTTTTCGTGGTTAAATCATCAAATCAGTCCTCCCACCCTCGGCAGGGCGAGAGGGACTCCCTCTAGAGGGGGGCCCCGTCATCATGCAGACACTCTTTGAGGCGCGCGTGGAACGCACGCGCCGTCGACCCCGGGCATGGTCCATGGTCGGACAGCGAGTCGCCCATTACTCGCCGCCCGCATGCCCGCGCCTACGGTGGCCGGAGATCGTCTGCCGACGTCCGGCGCCATGGGCGTCTACCACTGCGGCTGGAGTGAAGGGAGGGCGTTATTCTCTCTCTCACGCGACCCGCCTCAACCTTCGCGAGCATAATTGCTTCGCAGAAGGAGGCGACCGCTTCCCACTCCGTCTCGCCCCGCAGCATGGCCTCGACCAATGCCGGGCGCGAGAGGTCTCCGCATATCGCCGTCTTGAAGACACGGCGATGCTCTGCCCAAGCGGGGCTGTCCTGCACTGTATGTATGCTTCACCGTGTCCTCCGGGCGATCGTCGCAGTGGTGACACCCAGGCGTTTCTTCCCTCCTTATCAGACAGGTATCTCCCTAAACTTCCGTGTCCGGTACGCCGTGACGCAGCCGTATCCAGCCACTGTGCCCGGACCTCAGTTGCGACAATCGCTCCCTCCATATCATAGACTACCTCCATACTGCCCTGTATCGCGCCCGAGCTCTTCCCGCCGCTCCTCGACTTGTCGAGACAGCGGGTATTCACCCCGGCGCTGCGCCTCCAAGCGCCACTCATAGACGCGCTGGAGGTCGCCTCCAGATCCCAGGGCAGCAATCCGACAAGGAGGTTGGCCGATTCGCCGGCGATCTTACGGTATCCTCGGATCATCTGGATAGCCATGACCCTCTGGCATGTGACCAACTTTAGTGGTCGCGTCCGGATGCTCAGGGCCCACACGGGACCCCGAAGAGAGCCATGGACCACACGAACTACCAGCGTCTTTGAGCTAAACTGTGAACAGATAGACAAACGGAATGACAAGGCGTAACCCTAAAAATAAATGTACTAACGTCCAGCAAAGTGGGCACGGGTAGGCAAGCTTGTATTAAATAGCAAATAGCAATAAATACTTATAATTATGTATAAATCATTGTTTTCTTCTTGATAATCGAAGAAACCATAAAGAATTAAGTTTATACCACAAACTTTATTTAGGTACTTATATAAAAAGTAAAACGTGTCTGACAGATGTTGAACACAATAATCAGTGTTTGACCATGTTTGACGCAGTGTTCAAATCATTTTCATAAAACATTAAAATCAACAAGTAACTAACAAAATTAAAAACAAACTAAATTCAATGAACGTAGAGAGTGCATAAAACGGCAAATAATTTTAATAATATTTTTTACAATAGTCTTTGAGAGAGTCCTCTATCAAACATGGCTCAAGTAGTTGACGCTAAAGTAACTTCATCCTCATTAGCCTGCAGTATCCCTGGTGATAGCTTTCCGAAAGAATATGAGCCCTACATTGAAGAACCAGAGGTAAGTATAAAGTACGAGATATCCTTATCATTGTTGGCTGTAAGAAAGACAACCTTTGCCTAAAGATAACTTTTTTAATAACTCTTTTATATTGTCTATGACTACTGTCTGTGGTTGAGTTAAGCATGTTGAGTTCTGTAATAATTAATAAAATGTGTAAAACATTAACAAGTGTTTCAGTAATCAAACTGATCTAAATCTAATAACGCTTCCAGTAAAACCAAAATATAAAAGAGGTTATGTCCCCAGCATAACAAAAAGTAAAAACAAGAAATCTACGTGAGTACAAAAGTAAAAACTAAAATTGTAAAACTATAAAACAAAATGGACGATGTATCCAAAATTACACAGCTAAAAAGCGAAGTGGATTTTCCGATGTGGAAATTCGAACTTGATATCCTGCTAGAAAGTCATGGATTACAAGACATAGTTCAAAATAATAGCAATGCTATTCAACTATCCGGCGACAGCGATAATTTAGAACAACGTCAAAAACAACGTGCAGACGATGCAAAAGTTAAAAGGATGATCCTGCTAAGCATTGACAAGAAGTTAAAACTACATATAATGTCATGTGAAAACGCCAGAAGCATGTATGAAAAGCTTTGTTTTTTATTCCAAAGGAACACCGACCATCAAAAATGTGAAATGTTACAGCAATTTTTCAGATATGAATATGCACCAGATAAAGATGTATCCTACCATATAGGTACACTTCAAAATATTGCTTACCAACTAAACCTACTTGGTGAAAAAGTAAATGAGAACATGCTTATATCTAAAGTATTAAGTACATTACCAGAAATCTACAGCAACTTTATGACTGCCTGGGAATCAAGCCCACTTTCAGAAAAAACCATGCACAACCTGACAGCCCGTCTGATTGCAGAGGAACAAAGGTTCAAAAAGAATTCCTCGAGCTGTAATAACCCAGATACTGATAATAATGTAGCCTTTCGAGCCAGTGAGAAAAAACAAAATAAAGGGAAATATTCAAATAACAAGAAACAAATAGGCTGTAAAATCTGTAAAAAGAACAATCATAAAACAGAAGACTGTTTCTATAATAAGAATAAATGTTGTAAAATATGCAAAAAGACAAACCATCTAGAAAAAGACTGTTTCTTCAGGAAAGATAAAGTAGCTCTACTTACCTATGAGACAAACAAAACTACAAAAGAATTCATTATAGATTCCGGCTGTACTTCACATATGATTAATGATAAAAATATTTTAACAGAAACATGTAAATATAAATCTGATATTACAACCGCAAAGAAAAATGCTACAATTACATCACAAGAAAAAGGTACAGTGAAGACTTCAGAGAAAAATCATTTAGAACTGCATGATGTACTGTATGTACCCGAATTGCCAAAGAATCTGATGTCTGTTAATGCCATCACTGAAAACAATGGTGAAGTATTGTTTAAAGGGAATGAAGTAATAATATCAAAGAATGAAGAAATCCTTTTAAAAGGAAAGAAAAAAGAAAATGGTTTATATTCAGTAAATATACATACATCAAGTGAAGAAACATCTCTATTATCAGTAGACAAAAATGATGCTCTAAGCTGGCACATAAAACTTGGCCATCCTGGGAAACAAACCATGAAAACAATGTTAAAAATGGTAGACGGTATGAAATTAACTAATAAAGACATTGACTCTCTTAACAACTGTGAGGTCTGTCTTAAAGCAAAACAAACCAGATTTCCTTTTAACACTGAAAGACATCGAGCAACACGACCTTTACAAATAATTCATACAGATCTATGTGGCCCAATAACACCTGAAACATGGGACCAAAAGAAATATATACTTACCTTTCTCGATGATTACACACATTGCACTTGGGTTTACTTACTGTCCAGTAAAGGTGAAGTTTTCAAATACCTAAAAGAATTTATAGAAGAAGTTGAAAGGCAAAAGGAACGTAAAGTAAGTACTATACGTTGTGACAACGGTGGAGAGTACTCTAGTAATATAATGCAACAATGGTGTCGACAAAAAGGAATCAAATTAGACTATACAATACCATATAGTCCCCAATTAAATGGCAAAGCGGAACGTCTAAATAGGTCACTCATGGAAAAAATAAGATCCCTGCTATTTGAATCAAAAGTCAACAACACCTTATGGGGGGAGGCAGCTCGAACATCTGCTTACCTACTAAACAGAACCCCGACACATGGATCGGATAAGACCCCTATAGAGAAATGGACAGGTGAAAAACCAAACTTAAAAAATATAGCCACATTTGGACATCAAGCCTACAGCAAAAAACTAGGATATTTAAAAAAGTTAGAGGAGAGAAATGAAACATTCATAATGATTGGTTATGCTCCCACTGGATACAGGTTATTTGATGAAGAAAAGAAAAGAGTTCACATTAGAAGAGATGTTGTATTTAATAAAAGTAATAACAATCAAGAAGAAAATGACTCAACTGAAACTAAAATCAACGAACAAGACTGTATAATCATACCAAATAAATATATTATAAAAGAAGAATATATTGAAGACATAAATAACAAACCAAATCAACATATTATTGAGATTATGGATGAACAAAACCAAGAAGAAATTATAGAGATTAATAATGAACAATATCAACAACAAATTATTGAGAATAATGAACAAAACCAACCACAACCTATTGAGACTAATAATAACATACAAAACCAATCACATATGGAAACAATTAACAGCAAAGAAGACCAAACAGAACAAAGAGAAGTTGATAGAGACGTAGTTGAAGAAAATGTTTGTGAAAGAAGACCTAGAAGAGAAATAAAAGTACCAAAAAGATATGATGACTATGTTTTGATAACATATGAAGAAGCAATAAGTGGAAAGGACAAAGATAAATGGTTGAAAGCTATAGATGAGGAAAAAGAATCACTACTAAAAAATGAAACTTGGAAAGTTATACCAAAAGAGAAAATACCAGAAAATCAAAAAATACTTACAAGTCGATGGGTTTTAAAAATTAAAGAAGATGGAACTTATAAAGCCAGATTGGTCATAAGAGGATTTGAACAAGAAAAAGGAGTTGATTATGAAGAAACATTTAGTCCAGTCATCAATAGTAGCCCACTAAGATTATTATTTGCAATAGCTGAAGAAAAACAGTTTAACATTAAAACATTTGACATTAAAACTGCATTCTTATATGGAAAGATCAACGAAGACATCTATATGTACCCACCAGAAGGAATGGAAACTGTCCAAGGAATATGCAAATTAGAAAAAGCCCTATACGGCATGAAACAAGCTCCATTACAATGGAACAAGACATTCACAAGTTTTCTAGAGTCAACAGGATTGAAACAAACAAACGCAGAACCATGTATATTCAAAAACAAGGATGAGACAATCTATCTTGGCATTCATGTTGATGATGGAATCTTAATTGGAAAAGAAGAAAATAAAACGGAAGAAATTTTAAATAAACTTAAGAAACAATTTGAAATGAAGATAGAAAATAATCCAAGAAAATATTTAGGAATGGAAATAGAGAAAACAAAAGACAAATTAAAACTTAAACAAGAAAAGTTCATAGATAAAATCTTAACTGACTATAACATGCAAAATTCGAAAATAGCTATAACACCTATGGAAACCAACAAAAAAGAAGACAGCAAAAAGAACACAAATTTTCCATATAAACAACTACTTGGAAGTTTAACATATATCTCAAACAAGACTAGACCAGACATTGCATATGCAGTGAACTACTGTGCTAGAAGAACAGAGAACCCTACAGAAGAGGATGTTACTATAATAAAAAGAATTTTAAAATATCTAAAAGGCACAAAACAGAAGGGATTAGAATACAGAAAGAGTAACAAGGATTTAGAACTAAAAGCATTCTGTGATTCTGATTATGCCGGTGACCCTGTCACAAGAAGAAGCACAACTGGTTATGTAATTTACTTCTGTGGCAACCTGATAAGCTGGTGTACAAGAAAACAACCAGTGGTCGCACTTTCAACGAGTGAAGCTGAATACATTGCAGCCGCTGAGTGTGTTAAAGAACTATTGTACTTAAAAAGTGTTTGTGAAGAACTGTTAAGTGTCTCTTTAAGTGTAAAATTATATGTGGACAACCAAAGTGCCATTAATCTCATTAAAAACGGTGTTATAAATAGACGCTCTAAACACATTGATGTTAGATTTAAATTCATTCATGAGAAAGTATGTAACAAGGAATTGGATATTTTCTATTGTCCTACTGCTGATCAAATTGCAGATGTATTTACTAAACCTTTAGACAAAGTAAAATTTCAAAAGTTTTCTTCTATGATTATTAATTAAAATATAGCTTGTTAACTTAGAGACTGTGAAAAAAAAAAAAATAATAACTTAACATTGCCCATTGTTATCTTTTAAAATGTAAAATATTTTCAAAATTGTAAAAGCAAAGATTGACTACTTAAGGGGGAGTGTTGGCTGTAAGAAAGACAACCTTTGCCTAAAGATAACTTTTTTAATAACTCTTTTATATTGTCTATGACTACTGTCTGTGGTTGAGTTAAGCATGTTGAGTTCTGTAATAATTAATAAAATGTGTAAAACATTAACAAGTGTTTCAGTAATCAAACTGATCTAAATCTAATAACGCTTCCAGTAAAACCAAAATATAAAAGAATCATAGCTTCAAGGAAGTAGTACGATTTTCTATAGTAGCAAAGTTGACTTGTATCACTGCAAGGTTTACATTTCGTCTAGATTTGTGGTTACGGACATCTCTTCGTTTTCTGAAAAATGACGAATTCATTAATTTCAGCTTAGCTTATTTAAATTTAGTGTGTGACGTTGTTTAATCAAATATGGTAAGTAGTACCTACATTTTGTGCCTCCACCTCTTGGGAGCTACCTATTCAACAAAAACGGTTTCTGCTGGAACAACATTTTAGCAGCACTTTATTTTTAATAGTCTGGGCAATGAATGATTGTGGTTGGAAAAGTTGAAAGCAGAAAATCTGACTTATGAACTTTGTTTGGACTAGTTAGAAGATAAACATATTAAAAGTCCTGACCCCTCCGAGGTGAGCCCGGGGGATGGGGGGGCAAAGAAGGTCCTGTTTTTTGGTTTTTTGCTTATATCTCCAAAACGGTACATCGTATTAAATTTTGTTGTACTACATAATAAGACATCATAAAATTCTCTTCAACTTTGCTCTTCAAATTTTTTATCTATCTCTTATCGTTGAGTTGGTATGAGCTCCGAAAAAGGATCATTTTTTAAAAAATTGTCTAATTCTCTGTCCCGTTCGTTGTTTTTGGTTTGCATCTCGAAAACGGTGTGTCGCACGAATACTTGTTGTACTGTACTACACAATGAAATCTGTTAAAGTTCTCTACAACTTTGCTATATATATTTTTTTTATCTCTTATCATTGCAAAGCTATGACCTGTGAAAAAAAATAGATTTTTCAAAAATTTGTCCAATTGTCTGTTTCGGTTTTTGTGATTTTTTATTACATCTCGAAAACGATGCACCGCATGGAATAATATTGTACTGTATGATAAAAACTGGTGTGAGAGTGAAGAACATATTTTAAAAAATCCACTTTTTTCGAGGCTCATAGCTAGGCGATTGAAGATAGATAAAAAATGTGAAAGGCAAAATGTAGAGAATTTTATCAGGTTTCATTCTCTAGTACAACTTAATTTCATGCGACGCACCGTTTTCAAGATATAAACAAGAAAACAAAGAACGAGACAGAAAGTTTAACACATTTTTGAAAATTGGTCGTTTTTCGGAGCTCACAGCTATGCGAATATTGGAGATAGATAAAAAGTGTGACAAACAAAGTTGTAGAGAATTTTATGTGGTTTTGTTATGTAGTACAACAAAATTTTATACAACGCATCGTTTTCGAGATATAAGCAAAAAACCCAAAAATGGGACCTTCTTTGCCCCCCCATCCCTCGGGCTCACCTCGGAGGGGTCAGGACTTTTAATATGTTTATCTACTAACTAGTCCAAACAAAGTTGTTAAGTCAGATTTTCTGCTTTCGACTTTTCCAACCACATACCCCTTTTGAGCACTCATTTACCAGACTATAAGGGGATAAAAAAATGGCATTCAATAATTATTAGATAGTGATAGGTGATGATAGTGTGTAACGAGAGGTAGCTAGGGTAAACGTGTATTATGTTTAAATGAAAGGACATCATTCATGTGATGAGTCATCTTATTCAGTGGATGATCAATGTCCTTTGTGTGGCATAAAACTGCGAAGATACCCGTATACCTACTTACAAGTTTCCACTGCCACTGACGTTTGGTTTGTTAATTAAACAGTATCTTTTGTCCAGAAAGTTGATAAAAAGCCAATAACGGATACGCCGAGCAAAATGAAATTAAAACTACAAGACGTACAAGATGCACATAATCGGATTAAGAAGAACGTTGTCTTCACACCAATCGTTGTAAGTTAAAATCGTTACTCTAATTTGCCATGTGCAGTACAGTCCAAAATTACACAAAAGAACATCACATATCGAGAGGTGCTTTTTTGTTAAATTAGTTTGTCCTAATAGAAAAGGCTTGCGGTGTTCAGCCCCTACAAACAGACGTATCCCTCTGTTATCTCCCATTTAAATACGAAACATACTGTAATCCCCGGAGAGATTCTAAGTTGTAAAGATGTAACGATGGTGCACCACACGGTCAGCAATGCACAATTTAGGCCGATCAACATACATAATATAATCTTACTAAAAATAATGTTGTTTATAGGTAGGTAGCTAAACTGTGCTTATAAATGTGTCTTAGAAGAATTTTAAGGGTTCCATTTTTTCATTCGGACGTACTGGAAACCATAGAAACTAAATTTATAAACATAATATATTGTTTTTTAGGAAGCAAAGCACATTGGAAAATCCTTTTGCAATGTCTGTTTTAAATGTGAAAATTTACAAAATACGGGAAGGTACGTATGAAAATAGTCAACAATTAGACCGAATTTGGGTTTGCACTAAAAATACCTTATTAATAAAAGTTTTAAATTGTAGCTTTAAAGCACGCGGTGCTTGTAACGTTCTTTCCGTCATGTCGGCTTCAGACAGGAGCAAGGGTTGCACTGTGTCGGGGGGGCGGAACTTCGTCAGCGCCATGACTTACTATGGATTTCGAGAATCAGTGCCTATCAACGTGATTGTGCCTAAGGATTGTCCTCTCGTTGACAAACATAGATATAAAGAGAACTTCGCAATCGTGAAGGTTCACGGTAACGATCACAATGATGCCAGCCTGCATGCCCTCTCTTATTGTGATGAAATTGGATCCACTTACGTACACGGGTGGGTACCTATACTATGTATATTCTTTGATCAGGTAGGCCTCTGTAAATCATCTCCCTCCCCCCTATAGTTTGATTCATTATTATTTAACGCATCAGCACTCCTGTTACAATCCCTGAAGACAATAACAAAGAAATGTAGGTACCTAAACCCCTAAATCAAATACAGGACAAACCAAGGAAGCACTCAGCAAAGTTACATAATTCACTGACCGTTCGGTTCGGCAGTATCTGCATTCAAGATATTAATGGTCTATAAATATTCAAGTGATACGGCTATTTCCCTTGGTACTCGTAGATAGTTCATATAAATGTATAACTTAAACTTATTTTCAATTTTGATTCGCTAATACCTAGGTCAGACCGGTTGGACTTAATTGCTGGCTACGGGACGTTGGGACTGGAACTGCTGACACAACTGGAAAACATGGACGCCATCTTGTGTCCCGTCGGCAGCGGAGGGCTCGTGGCTGGTCTCCTGCTGGTTGTCAAGAGCCTTAAGCCCAACTGCTTGATATACGTATATTTCTACTTCTTATAAGATAAAACATTATAATATTATGTCGATAAAACTAAGGTATACAACCTAGCTGACAAAACTTAATGCTCGGAATCACACGCGAGGGTGGTCGTTGTTGTGTACAACACGGCCTAGGCAGAAGGAGGCCATATTTCGGGTAAACTAGGCATCAAACACTAGAGTCGAGCTTGGAAGTCGAGTTTTATCGCAGCACTATAGCAGATGGACGTTTGGGAATGGACCGTATGAAACTACCTACCTCCTATAGTCCCCACCGATATTGTAAATGTCAAATGTGAAACCGCCCGTCTATTTAGTAGGTTTTTTTTTATTAGGGCGTGGAATGTTCGGCTGTACCGACGATGACGAGAGCCCTCCAAGAAAAGAAGCCAGTCATGATTCATCATAAGCCGACCATTGCCGACAGCCTCTGCAGCGGTATCGTCAGTCAGAACGCTTTCAACATTATCAAAGGATACCTTGATAGAATGGTTTGTTTTTAATTCAAACTTCGATCAAGAAATGTTTTTTTTATACCGTTAAATCCTCAAATGAGTCTTCCCATTCGGGTCGGGACGAGATGGACTCTCAAACTCGTACTCACTAATATCCACGGTGTTCCTTCAACCCGTGATAGATAGCTCCAGGATTACGGTTCACACGTTCCAGAGTTACGGTTACCTGGTGAGATAGTCCCGCGACCCATCAAGAAATGTCGAAGTTTAACAGGTTCACCATGCATTTTAAACGAACATATTCAACTGACTATGATTAGTAGTACCTACGTAGGTAAAGGAATATGGATTTTTTCTCCTCCACCTTGGAAGAGCAAGGAGGAAAAAAAACCTTGAAATGGATTTCATTCAAACGAACAACTCAATCATTGACAGATAACAGTTGATGAATCGTGGATATCGCGCGCCATGATCAATATTCTGGAGCGAGAGAAGCTGGTGGTAGAAGGTGCGGCGGCCTGTCCCGTCGCTGCGGTGATGGCGGGGAAAGTTCCGGAGCTGCGCGGCAAGAAGTAAGCAGAGTGGCGTCAAACACGCGTCCTAATACTAAGGAGAGTCGATCTGTGGTTGTTAGGGACTTTATATACCCATGGCGCGATGCGACGGCGATTCTACCGATTCCATCTACGAGTGAAAATCAACCTTGCTACTAAGAAATAATGATGCAATTCGATTGACTGGACGCCGTCGCGTGGTGGCGATCGTGTTTTGTTTTTCATCTACCCGTACATGACAACGTGTTTTATGTCATATGTGTAGGGTAAGGTTGATTTTCACTTGTAGTTGGAATCGGTCGAATTGGAAACGCGTCGCGCCGTGGGTAAAGTCCCTTAGTTACTTCTCGAAATGCTTGTGCGATAGCTTTTTAACTGCATTATTTACTACTAGCTTCTGCCAGCGACTTCGTACGCGGATCCTGTTGCTTATGCCAGCGACAATGGGGTCATCAAAATCGAAGATCTGAAACGTCTGATGTCGAATTCTTAGAGCCTGGGGACGGGAAAATAACGGGACGCGCATGACGATTCCAGACGTTCCAGATCTTACATTTTTGTAAGTCAACAGGAAATGCCCATCAGACTAAACAACTCTTGCTATAGTGTAGTGGGGCTCTTGGAGTTCCACATCAGGAGTTCCAGATCTTCAGTTTTTATACGACAACAGGGAGTGCTCATCAGGCTGAACAACTCTTGCTAAGACGTCATTACTCGGGCACGCCGCATTTGCGGCGGTAAGACCCCTCTTTGAGGAGTGGCTGGAGAGAAGTCATGGCGTCCTGACCTACCGCTTGACGCAGGTCCTCACCGGACACGGAAGTTTCGGGAGGTACCTGTGTCTGATGCGAAAGGAGGAGACGCCTGGGTGTCACCACTGCGAAGATCGCCCGGAGGACACGGTGGAGCATACGGTGCAAGACTGCCCAGCTTGGGCGGAGCACCGACGTGTCCTCACGGCTGCGATAGGCGGAGACCTCTCGCGCCCGGCATTGGTTGCGGCCATGCTGCGGGGCGAGACGGAGTGGGAAGCGGTCAGCTCCTTCTGCGAGGCAGTAATGCTCGTAAAGGAGGAGGCAGGCCGCGAGCGAGAGAGGACAGCGTCCTCCCTCCGCCCCAGCCGCAGTGGTAGGCGCCCACGGCGACGGACGTCGCTTGATGATCTCCGGCCACCGTAGGCGCGGGCATGCGGGCAGCGAGTAAAGGGCAACTCGCTGCCCGACCAAGGACCATGCCCGGGTCGACGGCGCGTTGTGTCCCACGCGCGCCTCAAAGAGCGTCAGCATAATGACGGGGCCCCCCTCTCAGAGGGCCAAAGCCTGCCGGGGTCGCGGGATTATTCCCTTACCGTAACCCCGGAACTTAACAGGCTATGAAGGACACCGTGGATTTTAGTCAGTAGAAGTCTGACAGTCCCTCCCGCCCTGCCCGGGGTTGGAGGACTCATTTGATGATTTTACCACGCTAAAAAAAAAAAAAAAAGACGTCATTACTGTATACGTAATAGTGTAGCTGGGCTCTTGGAGTTCCACATCAGGTGTTCTATATCTTCAAATTTATTTTCGCAGCAGTAAATGCTCATCACGCGGAACAATTTTTGTTATGGCGCTATTTTTGTATCTCTTATAGTTTAGCTGATAACTTCTCCCGTTTTCCTAACATTTCCCTTCACTGCTCTGCTCCTATTGATTGTAGCGTGATGAAAAGTACCTATACTATAACCAGCGCAGGAGTATGAAAAATAATTGTAACAAGTTTCGTCAAAATCCGTCGAGTAGTTTTTGTTTCTATAACGGTTATACAGACAGACAGACAGACAGACAGACAGACAGACAATAATTTTATTAATTGCATTTTTGGCATCAGTATCGATCCCTAATCACCTCCTGATAGTTATTTTGGAAATATATTTAATGTACAGAATTGACCTCGCTACAGATTTATTATAAGTATAGATATATCAAGAAAGTACTATGTATAAGTAGGATGACAGTCAAGTAGAATGGAATGTAGATAGCTCTGATCTTCGAGCATAATTCGCCTAGAAATGGAATACGGCTCATTCAGTGACGGCATGGTTATCGCAGTGGCTGGGCGTTTGGATCGCGGGTTCGATTCCCGCACGGAGCAAATATTTGTATGTTTTTAAAGTAGTTGTTCCGGGTCTGGGAGTTTATCATTTATGTAGGGTAAAGTACCCAATTGCTGACCTCCCACCAACTCCTGACCGCTTAACAGTTTTTATCAAAAATAATATTAAATCTTGCAGTGTCGCATAAAAAGTACACAAAATGAAGTATAATTTATCTTTTATTATATTGGTCTCATAGAAATTTTAAATAAAGCAATGTTGCGTCCGTAAACCTGTTATAATAAAATACCCTGCCAAAATCAGTACGAAAATTAACAATTTGCTAAGCTGAGGGTTGTTTTAATGTCATTTTATTTCAGTTTTACATGATAGATTCCTTAGAGTTTGGTATTATTTTCGTTATTTAAGACAGATATAATGCTTTTCTACATGTTTCTCAAGTTTTAGTGAGCCTTAATTTGTTAAAACAATGGGGTCAAAATCTGGTACACTCAAAGTATGAAAAACCATTTAATTGACATGAGATGTTAATAGTTGGTAGTTAACCAAATGTACCAATATACCAGTAATTAACACCACTATTTCTATGTAAAGTTCATTTTTAATGGTGAGATATCTTTACTTTAATGCATCTGTATAATGCCCATGGGCGTTGGCTCCCCTAAGGCTGTGTATATCTGCATAATCACAAACATAAAAAAATGCCTTACGTAGTAACCTGAGAACCTAACATAACTTGAGCGAGGGGCTTACATTTTCGGTCTACTGTTAGATTCTATATATCTGGATCCTCCTGAATATTTTAAACTTCTAAGTTTATAGGAAACGTGAACAACTGAGTGGATTTTGAAAAAAAATTGGCTTGCAGATAGTTTTATAACCTGGATAAGTGGATTAACCTGGGCATAGGATACTTTTTATGCCGGAATATTGTTCCCGTGGGGCTACTAGTGCTACTACTGAATATAAAGCGAACAATGCCGCGGTAAACGGTCATAAGTTGGTTAATAAATACATAACAGTCTAGCAAAAGTTACTCTAACCTGCATTGTTTGTATAAAATGACCTATTCTATCATATCCGAGGCAAAATGTGAGCTAGTTTTTGAATTGTATCTATGTTCTCTTCACTTGTCCACTCTCCACATAAATTTAATAAGTTAGAAACGTCTTTTGTAAATGGGAAACCAGTTTTTTTAGTAATTTAAACTTTTTTAAGCTCTCTTTCTACATTTAAAGCCGTATCCATTCAAATTATTTTTCCGGCGAGCGTTTTAATTTATGTAGCATGATACAGAACAATGAGATAAACACTAATCAAGAGGAAAAATGGGTCAAAAAGATACAAAAACAACCAGAAAACTTCAAAAATAGTTGCAAGAATATTATTCGCCGCGTTTGGAGACTGGAGATCTAAATAGTCTGAAAAAAGAAGGCTAATGAGGACAATAAGATTAGCTTTATTTGTTTTTCATCGTATAAAACCACCTATGACATTCAAAATAAATTCTTTTTAAATTTATTCTTGTAATACAGGAGGTCAAAAAACTGGTCATTTGCATGAGGGTAATTGGTACAAGCATGACAGTAACTGGTCAAATGGCCTGTTCTTGCTAAACTCGAGAAAAAAAACACTTTTTACCTTTGGATGACTGTTTATAATGTTTTAGTTACATTCTCCAATGTTTATTTTATCTACCAAAAACATTCATTTTCACTTGCAACTCGTAGGTAGGTACATTGGTTTATTTTGAGAAAGAAGCAAGGAAAACTGCTTAAAGGGTCAGTAAATGGGTGTTTTACCCTATGTGAGTTTATATATTTGTAAACGCACCCACGACACAGGAGAATATCCTAGTGTGGGGCAACGTTTTTTATTATAAAGAAAAAAGTGACGGTTCCGATGTTGCGCTGGTGCGCCGCCGCGCCACTCGCTTCCCTGCGCCCGTCACTCGTATCTTCAGTACGTTCAAAGAAATCATGAAAGGAACCAACTGTGATCATCCGTTCCATGTGATAGGATTGACGTTGGTGTTTTTTGACGAATCGCCAATTACGTAGTATTCCATGTGAATGAGCTCTTCGTCGATTCCCCCAAGTCTCTGCTCCATTTATTTCCGCATCGGCGGAAAACTATGAATTGGCCTTGCCTTGTTCTTGGCAAGGCGTGTAGCCACTTAATTGCGATCCGTTACGAAAACCTTTCTATATGAGAGTGGAATAAAGTGTCTAGGTTGTATTTCAGATTTATTTTTCAGCATTGTGTGTGTCCTGACGGGTGGTAACATCAACAGCAGTCGCATGTCGCGGGTGATCGACCGTGGTATGGCGGCGGAGGGCCGACTGGTCAAGTTCAGCGTGACGCTGCCCGACGTGCCCGGCGCCATGGCCAAGCTGCTGGCCAAAGTCATGGACATCGGCGCTGATGTCAAGAGCTTCGTGCCCGAACGCGCTTGGATGAGACGAGACATTTTTACTATTTCGGTATATGAGTTTTGTTACTATTTGAATGTATTGAAATGATTTTAGATTGGTGTAGGAGCTCATGGCTAAATAATTACAGCCGCACAGGCCGATCTTTCATTTCCAAATTGTTTTTTTTTAAACGTTGCCTGACAGTAGGAATTTCTCCTGTATCGTGGGTGCGTTTACAAAAATATACAAACAACTAGACCCAGAACAAATACTTGTACCGGCGACACGTTCCGCACCAGTCCATCCAATCGCTCAGCCGCACTACGCTAATCGTGCCGTCTTCCAAATTGATTGTGCTGGACACCGACTTAACATGACTGTAGGGGTTAATCTCTAATACGAAACATTTTTCCTGAGTGTTGTAGGCTGCATAAGCATGTCATTATATTTGTCGAGCTATTACAACTTTTGTCTAGCACGTCGGAAAAATTAACAGTGCGGGCTATGAAGGGATGCGACCGATCAAGTCTGGACATTACTAATGTTCTTCGTATTTCCAGGTGAACATGCTTATTGAAACAAGTGACTTGCACCACGCCAAGGACTTAGAGAAGAAGCTGATGAAGGACTATCCACATTCTCACTTTATTATGTTGTAGTTTATCTGTTTTGTACCAAAAACGTGTCTGTAATAATTCCCACTAATTCACTATTCACATAACGTAACATTACATAAATGAGACAATAACAATGAGTAAATTAATTTTACGTCGAAATGGGTTTTTATTTATTATTTTGTTCGTTATCTATAAATTACGTTAGTCTACTAAAGAACTAAGTAAGCGTAAAAAAGAACAAAATTGTTTTAGGAACTGCTTTTTTGTTCAAGCGCCAAAAGAGCGATGTAAGAGTGCACACGAGCCACTCGCGACTGCCGAGGCGGGCCCCAAGAAGCGAGCAGCGATTGTAGCGTGTAGCGGCGAGTTCATTTATAAAATGCAGGAAATACGCGGCGTTTTGTGGTTGTGGCCGGTGGCCCGTTTGCGGGAGACCTAAAGTAACTGCTTCCTCGCGCACGCTCACGTTCGTATGGGCCGTAGCTAGTAAGTCTGCCTGTATTGGTCAATAATTTTCTCCGATTCTACGCTCTGCAGGCTCGCTCCACTCCTATAGACAAGCAGCCTAAGAGGAGACCTTAGAACTCTTTCCCACAACAATAAACAGTTTTTTTTTTGCAGGATCTCGTTTTTTCAGTACTTATATCTTCCAAAACCGCGTTGTCCGCGCGTTACGCTTAAAGACAGTCTCCTCTGTCCACGCTTGCATACATAATACTGATCGAGATCTGATGGAGAAGTTTGGTTTACAATCCTTCTTGGTAACTTCAAACATCGTATCTTCTGCCAGAAAAGTCAAGTCAAAAATTATTACGTAATACATGTCAACCTACAAAACTGAAAGCTCTAAATAAAACAAGCATAGTTCAGTTAAATAAATTCTAAATTCCAGTATAAAATTAACAGACAACATGGTAATTATGATTTAGTGAATAACTAAAGGATGTGCCTTAGTGAAATGGATTTTGATAATCGTTTGATTTCAGAGTGCCGCTACAGAACAGAGAGAGCCGCACGTTTTATCATTCACTGAAATTAAAAACGCTGCAGCTAAAATTGAAGGAGGCATCATACACACGCCACTTTGTGTTAGTACCTAGTTATTTAGCCACCGGGAACCAACCATTTGAATACTTTATATTTGTTAAGTTACATAAATGCTTTATTTCGATTTCAGGAGGCGAAAATTAGTAAATTTATGGATTACAATATATATTTGAAATGTGAAAATTTACAGTATACTGGTAGGTAAGTACTGGCATGTAACTCTCAAATTAGTCCTATTTGCCTATTGCTATGAACCAGGCGAGAATCCAGACTTCGTGGCTGATTACGAGATTTTTCGCCTGATGGCCAAAACCATTGCGCTAGCCCGAAAGCAAATGGGAATCGAAGCGAGGACCGCCGATACCCTCTTGCTCAGCATAGTCGCGTTAATTGCAGCCACTAGACCAACAACGAGGTAGTCTGTTACTATTAAATAAATAATTTACTACAATTATTACCAGTTACTAATTATTATTTTGCCATTGAAATAAGTTGCGCAGAGCGCGGCGTGCGCAATGCGTTGCTGTCGTACGGAGCGGAGGGCGTAGAGCGCGGCGTGATCGTGCCGTCTCACGCCAACATGGCGCTAGGCTCGGCGTACCACGGCAGTGCACTAGGCGTGCCGGTACGTGTATAGGATCTCTTTATGTTATTTAATCTCATGAAGGTGAGTTGTTGACTTGATTATACAGCTATAAAATGGCGATTGAACCTTGATTGTAAGTCTTCCAAAACTTCACGCTTGCTTGCTAGTTATAAAGTGAGAAAAAAAACGGACGTAATAGTTTTTTTTTTTAATTCTATTTTTAGTTAGGGGTTTTTATCTAAGATATGAAAACCCCATCATACCCTTTTACAATATATCTTTTTAAATTTTCTTATAAACTAACTGACGTAATAGATACAAACGTCTTTACAAGTTCCTTTAAGTTGCTTCGAAATTGTTTACTGGGCCACCCCTAGTGTGCCTCTCGGGATTCGGGAAAGACAGCGCGCTTGCATTTTCGTTCGTTAGTGTATTCATATTCCACCCAGTATATCCTGTCCCCATCCCTGTGATTCAGGTGACGGTAGTGATGCCGGAGCTGACGCCTCCGGCGCACGCGCAGCGCTGCTCGGAGCTCGGCGCCGACGTGGTGCTGTGCGGCAACACGTTGGCCGACGCTGTCAAGTATGCCCGCAAAGTGCACCAGGAGACCAACCGAATACTACTCGAGTACACAGTTTCACTACTTACCTGGCTTTTAGGACTTAGCTTAAGGTTGGGTCCAGTCATACCTACTTCATCCTAAAATAAACTGTATCCAAATATGTTTAACGTTTTTTTCGTGTGCTTGGCTTGACCACAGTCTTTGTGTAGGAATATTATTATTTTCTTGTATTTTCGGATGAAGTGCGACTGAGTTAAGTTTGAGCTTGAACTAAGTTCGTTCCCGAATTTTGCGGTGAGCGTCGAGCGTCGGCACGAGTGCCACAGAACCGTTCTTGAAACCAAATTCAAATTGATTCCTAACGTTTGATTTAGGTACTTACTGTGGGCAAAAGAGGATAAGGCTTAAGGCTTTGTCTCAGTCACCTTTGACCTGGAATATAGTCAAGAGCAAACAGCTCGTCTACGCTTCGTGTGCGTTACTATATAGGCAGCGCAAGGCCGTAGCCAAGGGAGGGATCAAGGGGGATTAATCCCCCCCCGAAATAAAATTTTATTTTATATAATAAAAATTCCGCGAATAACGTCACGCCAAGAGCATAGGGCAAACTACAACACAAAAGATCCTGAAACTTTTTTTAGAATTACTATAATGATTCCTCTTTTGGATGACTTCATTGATCAGCTTCAGTCGAGATTCCAAAATCATAAAGCCACATTATCATCTCTCAACATTTTAATTCCGTCTGTGTGTTGCAAAGAACCCATTAATCAAAATTATCAAGGAAACAGCTTTGAGCTCTATAAAAAATATTTGGAATGGGACTTCGTAAAATCTGAATTAGACATGTGGCGGATAAAATGGATGGAAGAATCTGAACTAGATCGACCAACATGTGCTATTGAAGCTCTCGGAGAATGCAACCAGGCCTTATTTCCAAACATTCACAAACTTTTAAAGATCTTGGCGACACTGCCTGTTTCTACATGTACTCCCGAGAGGACTTTCTCTTCTCTGAAACGCCTCAAAACTTATTTGAGAAACTCCACAGGCCAGGAAAGACTAAACGGTTTGGCGTTAATGTCAATCCACCGCAGAATTGACATCGACACCGAGGAAGTAATTGACTTGTTCGCTGCAAAAAAAGCTAGAAGACTAAATTTAATTTTGTAATAGGTAATAATATTTCTTTAATGGTTTTTCATAAATATATACATAATAAGTAACACCATTTTATTTCTTTTATTAAAACGATTTCATGTTTTTCTACTGTTCTACCAAATCAAACCCCCCCTGAAATTATTTTCTGGCTACGGCCTTGGGCAGCGCAGCTGGTGCGGCCAGTTTCAGTTCTAACGTTTCATTTCTGCTTTCTTGAAATTTCTGACAAGGAGTGTGCTCTGATGTTTACATATATCCACTTTCAGTTCGGATGATCCGTTGGTAATGGCGGGTCTAGGCACAGTGGGCATCGAGATCATCACGCAGCTGCCAGAAGCAGATGCGGTGATCGTGCCGGTGGGGGGAGGCGGACTACTGGCCAGCGTGCTCGTCGCTTGCAAGAAACTCAATAGCTCCTGCCTGGTTTATGTTAGCTTCTTCGAATCAGTTTTATCAAAAAACTTGTCTGAACAACGAGATTTATTTTAAATATAAAAAAAAAATTTGCTCTTTATTAGGAATTTGTCCTGTATCGTGGGTGCGTGCGTATATATAAACTCACATGTACAGTCACGAGCAAAAGTATGTACACACTAAGCAGTATTCAAAAGCGCTGTTCTGCTACCAAATTGATTAAACTTTTGCCTTTCCATTAGACTTCTATTTTGGAAGCCATACTATTACGAAATAGGTCTTATTTCAAAGCGGAAACCATGCAGTATTTCACGAGTAAATCGCGTTTTATTTTTGTTAAGTGTACCTATATCATGTTATTGCTCGTGACTGTACACAAACGCCCAGACCGGAACAATACGTTTAGAACACACAAATATTTTCTCCGTGCGGGAATCGAACCCACGACACGCACACGTCCCAAGCCCAACGCACAGAAACAAAGCCAATCATGCCGTCAAAGAATAATAACATAATATTAAATGACTAAAAAAGTTAGTACGCTCTCGGATTTTTCCCACGTTTTTATACATTTTAAGAGCATTAATCTGAACTGAAACTAAAATACCTGAAAGAACCTAGATGCTGTAGACTTACTTGTGATGCCTTTAATAATTGACATAATTGTCTTAGGTGAGCACCTTTTAACCTTTACTACAATTGCAGGGAGCCGAATGTTCGAAGGTCCCAAAGATGATGAAATCGCTTCAAGTGGGCCACCCAGTCTCAGTGAACGTGCTGCCTAACTTGGCAGAAGGCATCAGCGCTTCTACCGTCGGGATCAATGCATTCTCAACCATCAAAGGCAGACTTGACAGGATGGTGAGGCACTAACGATCTTCATAATCGGCTTTTATAAAGTAATCAGCTAAATTATGTTTTCTCTCCCAAAATTATCGACGCTTTTTTTATTCATTCATCGTACAAGGGTAACTCTCAGTTCCCTTTTTTTATCGTGGTAAAATCATCAAATGAGTCCTCCCACCCAGGACAGAGCGGGAGGGACTGTCCGACTTGTACTAACTAAAATAGCCCTTTACGTTTCCGGGTCACGGTAATTCGTTAGAACCGCGACCCCGGCAGGCTCTTAATTTCGTTAACGAAAAGGTTCTTTTGTGTCATCATCAGTCTCCTTCCTTTCTTCAAGTTCATTTGGGGTGTATGCGCAACAATGTCATGTTCAACATGGCCTATTATCCTATTACGCTTTTGCAGTTGGTAGTAGACGAGCTGTACATAGCCCGGGCGCTGATATCGATGCTGGAGCGCGAGCGGCTCGTGGCGGACGGAGCTGGCGTGTGCGCCATTGCGGCTGTCATGCAGGGACTAGTGCCAGAGCTGCGAGGGAAACGGTATGGGAATTCAGAATTATTGTTTTTTGACTCAATCCCAAACACCTACTGCTACCTTATTAAGGTCTTGTATTATTGGAACACTGCCAGAGCGCCCCGTTTTATACTAAGTCAAGGAAGAAGAACAGACAACACGTGGAGATGGAGATGTACCACTTGACACCACGCGGGTACTATCGTCTGAACTAACGGGAGCAATTTGTCTTTTACAGGGCAGTATGCATTGTAAGTGGGGGTAACATCGACTGCGGACGACTTGCACGCAACATTCAACGCGGCCTTGGCTCCAGTGGGCGGCTGATGAGATTCGCAGTGCCCGTCCCCGACCACCACGGCGGGCTCATACAACTCGCCAAGACCATATCCGAAGAAAGTGCAGTACTCAAGAGCTTGGTCACAGAGCAGATGTGGGTCCACACGGACGTCGGAACCACTTGGGTATTTATGCTAATAATGTACTTGTGGAAAATTCTGTTCAATTGTTTGTATGTAACAAGTCAATTTATCATTTACATAGGCGGCAGTAGCCAATAAATTGGCCTTGAATTTCAAACAGGATTCAGGCACAAGACTTCCTTCGTCTTATTTACTAGATTTCATGAAAATAACCCACATAGGCCATATAGGTTTTCTCAATGATTTACAACATGAGGCTTTTCAAGGGCATGAAAATGTTTCTTCAGGTGGCTGGTGGTTTCTGTATGTTGACCGCTTTCCATCAAGCATTATTATAATCACCTTTGTACAAGCTAATGCTGTTTTTGGAGTTTACGAGCTTCATAAACAGTCTAAATAGGTCTGAGTTATTTATTTATATCATAATCAGCATACATAATAAAATTTATAATTTGTGCTGCTTTCAGGCCAATGTGGTGGTCGAGACAGCAAATGAAGACCACGCGTCTAGTTTTAAAGATCGCCTCCGCGATCAGTATCCTTCTGCTAGGTTTGCTATCATCGATCTCCATGACAAACACAAAGTTACTGTCCGATGAAGTGAAAGATTATAATACTAGTTTATATTATTTTTGATAAGTTCTGTATACCTGATGTTGTAATAAACTTTTGTGTTAGCATCTAAATTTATAAGGGGAGGATTATAAATACAAAAAATTATTTTTTTGTTAATTTTTTTTTTATTGTTTTTTTTACTTATACATAATCTTATGCGACAGGGTCATCACCCTTGGTGGCCCTCGTGTAGATCACCTGACCGTGATGCTGGACGACCTGTTTGATTAAACCTGGAACAACAAAAAGAAGTGTCAAATACATGCTCTACACACATTCGAGGTATTTTGTGTTTTTTCTGAAGTTCAGACTCAATATATCAGATTGTAACTGTCATGGTTTATCTAGTAAAAAGGTTCATCATAAAATAATCTACAAGAAAAACATAATTATTGGTACAGATAGCATGCTACATAAAGAAGAATGCTCAAAAATGCTGCAAACAGAAGTATGCTCTTTAGCGGTATACACTTGGTTGTGAACAGCACTTAGATCATTTTTAGGGTTCCGCAGTCAACAAGGAACCCTTATAGTTTCGCCATGTCCGTCCGTCCGTCCGTCCGTCTGTCCGCAGTTTAGCTCAGAGACGCACAGTACTAGAGAGCTGTAATTTGGTGTAAATATACGGATTTGTAGTGCCGAAAAAGTGGTAAAATAAAATCTCGTAAAATATTTTTTTTTAGGGTACCTCCTGTACACGTAAAGTGGGGATGTTTTTTTTTTTCTCGCGTACCCCTTAGTGTGGGGTATCATTAAATAGGTCTTTAAAAAATATTGATAGTTTTCATTAACCATTTTTTTATAAAAAAATTCGTTTGTGAAATATTAAGCTTTAAAGTGCTAAATTTTGCTCGACTCGAGTGTCCCCCCCCCCTACCAGCTAAACGGTTATGTTTGGGGGTGTGAAAAAATTCACAATAGTAGTATATATAACGAAGTTTAAAAGAAAATTATCATGACTAAGTAGGCTTTACAACTTTACGAGTAATAGTCGACCAACTTTCATTCCGCCGCTAGAGGGCGCAGCGATAAGTTTACTTGTCACATAGCTCCGTATTGATTTTTAATAAAAAAATAGATTAAGTGATCAGTTACAAAAAATTTAGTGCTTTAATCAAAGTTTATAAGTGCAAAGATATTTTAAAAGTTATCTGGCTGGTGGATAATCCTTAATGTGAACTTTGTGGTAAAGTGACAAATAGTTGAACTAAACTTGATTTAACGGTCTCATCTCATGAACAAAAGCTGTTTTTCCTGGATTAAAACAACGGTTTTCTGGTGTTTCTGGAGTGGTTGTAGCGGTGAAGTGTCGAACTGTGATTGTTGGCTGTATCTTTTGCAATATTATAAAGTCAGTCGAAAAATCTAACCTCTAAATTCATTGTAATTATACAAAACAACATTGGTGCCAGAGCCATCTGTTATTGAATAGCAAAATCACTCGGATATCTACTTTGGCTATTGATCAATGCATCGATGAGACGTCAGCCGACTGTGTGGATCCTGGCCGCAACTTGTTCTCTTAAGATAGCATAGAGGTCGCTAGTAATAGCGTGCACTGCAAGTGCTTCAAGAAAGTTATAGAGGGCGCTCATAGTGCCCTGAGTTAATTATATTTTGATCGAGTCACCTTTGATCGCACATTATGGAATGTAGTAAGGATGCATCAGCAGCGATCAATTGTTTTATGGAATGTTGTAAGGATGCATTAACAGCGATCAATAGTATCCTCCAGTGTTGTGTTTGTGGTGGTAAATACCACTACCAATGCCTAAATCTGACATCGCAGCAGTTTACAGCACTGAACGATGAGTATAAGGCTTCCTGGAAATGCCCGGCTTGTAGTAACGTTACTAGACGTGCCAGGTCAAACGTTAATACACCTGTGCGCAGTTACACTGAGCTCCCGGCTGAAGACTGTTCTATGGACATGTCGTGTGATAACTTGGACCACAGTTCACTCAGCGCATCCACCAGTTTGGGTAATAAAACCTTAGTCACGGATGCGTCGTTGTCAGCGAAGTCCAGCACCAACGCAGATTTTGAATCGTTCACCGCTACTCTGATATCAACTCTAAACCAATGGCGTAGTGACATGAGTAAAGACATGCTTCAGTTGCGCGACGATATCAAGTCATCTCTAACAGATATCCAGAAGGAAATACAAACACTACGTTCGGAGCAGTTCCTCTTAAAACAACGTGTCTCTGATATCCGTAATGATGTCTTAATACTCCAGACTAGTGCCCAGAGCCAGTCGGTGGAACATGACATTTTAAAGAAACGTGTTGACGAAATAAGTAGTATACACGCACCGGCAGTGTCCGAATCGATGATAAGTGATTTGGAGGCTAAGATCGACGTATTAGAACAGCAGGCTCGGCAGTGTAATGTGGAAATATGTAACCTGCCTGAGAGACGCAATGAAAACCTACCAACGATTATCGAGGCTATAGGAAGTGCACTTAAGTCTCCGGTCCTGCTGAAAGATATTGTTTCGGTGCATAGGGTTCCACATGCACACCAACAAAGCACAAGACCAAAAAACATTATCCTAAAACTTACTACCCGCCTGCAGAGAGACAACATGCTAAGTGCTTTCCGTAAAGCTGATTCTCTGAAGACTGACCAACTCGGTATCACTGGCACATCCACATCGATCTATGTCAATGAACACTTGACCCTGAGGAAGAAGCAGTTATTTCGTAAAGCCCGTGAAGTCGCCAATAATCATAACTATAAGTTTGTATGGATCAGAAATGGCACCATACTGGTACGGGAGCGTGAGGGTGAAAACGCTTTCGCAGTACGGGGTGAAAGCGATCTCCATAAATATATTAAAAACAAATCAAAACCAGCTGAATAACTGCTTCTTCTTTAGCCCAATTCTCTTCACAACCACTGCTCGTTTTCAATGCCTGTCACTTGAGCTAAGTAATGTTATTTGTTCTATGTTGCATGTCTTGTTGATATTAATTTTAATTGTCTTAGTTTTAGAATTCGCGATTAGCATAATTTTAACAATTACAATTTTATTTTCAATTTTTAAATATTTCACAAAATATGTAATTAATGCAATTCAATGGGACTACATGCTTTATACTATTTTTAATTTTTATTTCTACACACAATATCTAATAATACTGATTGTTTCTAGTGAGTACCATAGAATATTTACTAATTCTCCTAATCGAATGAAGATATGGGCTTTTCTCGATCGCATCTTCATTGGGCTAGTGATATTATCTGGCAGTCCAGTTATAATTTGGATGTTATCTACGTGCACAACATGGTTGGTTTTATATGAATTCATGGTCGGGTACTATGGTCATGGATAATGACGACCAAATATCTATATACTACCAAAACTGCAGAGGTCTGCGAACTAAACTGCACGCTTTATATATGAATATTTTGTCATTTTCTTATGATATAATAATTCTAACTGAAACGTGGCTTGTCCCTGATATTGCTAGCATTGAGTTTGTAGATCCTCGCTACGTTGTTTACCGATGTGACCGTGATCGCAACGCAACAAATAAACAGGATGGCGGCGGTGTCCTTGTCGCGGTGTTGCGAGGGCTTCGGTCTTGTCTGCTTGATACTTCTCAACGCCCACATAATAACTTCACTGCTTGCATTGAGCATCTCATGGTTGGGTTCCCAAGCAGAAATAATGGCTCAAAAATGCATGTTGTTAGCGCAGTGTATATACCACCTTGGGCCAACACTGATATATATTCCTCTCATATCGACACACTTCAGGACTTTTTGAATGAACCTGATGTGATGAGCGTATTTATTGTTGGAGATTATAATATTCCTGATATTACGTGGCAGACTACCCAAATCAGTAGTCAGCAACAAAGTACAGGCCTGACATGCATGGGAAATTCTCCTATATGTACGGAACTGCTACAGCTCATGTCGGTCCTGGATGCCAACCAATACAATTATATATCCAATAGTAATGGCAGGATTCTCGATCTGTTTATCTCTAACATCAATAGCACTTTGAGTCCTCCAATAGACCCCTTGCTGCCTATAGACCCACACCACCCTCCGTTTGTTGCAATAGCCCCCATTGGTATATCTATGCAAACCATAAAAAGAAAATCTATGGATAAATACGACTTCCGTAAAGCCAATTATGATGTTATTAATAAGCAGATCGATGAAGTCGATTGGTCAGCCCAGTTGGATCATCTTCCATCCGAGGAAGCTGTAAATACCTTTTATGACATTTTGAGTAACATTGTCAGACCGAACGTCCCTCACGTGAAGTCTCGCGCGCTTGACTTTCCGGTTTGGTTCTCTCCGCATCTGGTTAAGACTTTCAAAAAGAAACAACGCTACTGGGTTAAGTGGAAGAAATTTAAGAACATTAAAGACTACAACATGTTTTCGGAATATAGAAATTCTTTTAAAGAAGCCTGTAAGATTTGCTATTCCGCCTACATTCAATCTGTTGAAGATAATCTTACTTCCAATATTAAATACTTCTGGAAGTATATATCAAATCGGAAAGATAAATCGGGTATACCATCTACAATGCATTACCAAGGCGTTAAGTCTAGTGCTCCAGACGTGGTTTGTAATATGTTCTCAGAGTTTTTCCTATCAGTATTCGAACCTGCATCGCCCGCGCTATCGACATGGACGCCGCCAACGCATTGTGACTGTGACGCTAACACCCTAATTGACAAACTGTATATCGAAGAGTCAAAATTACTCCGGGAACTAAAGCAACTCGATCCGTCCAAAGGAGCAGGTCCCGATGGGTATCCAGCTCTGTTCTTCAAAGTTACCGCTGACAGCATATGTAGACCGCTCCACATTATTTACAATAAATGTCTGAGTGAAGGGGTGTTTCCGGAAATATGGAAACGGGCCAATATTACACCCGTACATAAAGGTGGCTCGAAACATGACATTGAGCAATACCGGCCCATTTCAATTCTGTCGACCTTGTCAAAGCTTTTTGAAAGACTCGTACATAACGAAATCTACCCAATCGTACACAACGCTATAATTCCGGAACAACATGGTTTTGTTAAACGTCGATCTGCCGTTTCCAATTTGTTGGTATTTACCAACTATCTATTTGAAAATATGGATAAGCGGTTGCAAGTGGACGCTGTTTACACAGACTTCAAAAAAGCCTTTGACAAGGTCGACCATGAAATTTTGCTGAATAAGATTGCATTTAATGGCATACGGGGAAATCTGCTTCGATGGTTTTCATCCTACATTAGAAATAGAACCCAGAAGGTTGTTGTGAGTGGCCATCAGTCAGATACAGTGTCCATTACCTCTGGTGTTCCACAGGGCTCAATCTTGGGACCCCTGTTATTTAATATTTATATAAATGACATTTGGAAATGCTTCTTAAGTACAAAATTTCTAATGTATGCTGACGATTTAAAAGCCTTTAGAACGATTACCACTTTAGAGGACTGTTTATTGTTTCAAGAAGACCTCGATAGACTCTCAGCATACTGCCTTAAGAACAAACTACACTTAAGCGTTTCCAAATGCCATTCTATAAATTTTACCAAAAATAAATCTGTCACGAACTTCAACTATAGCCTAAATAATATCTTACTTAAAAACACCTCTATGGTAAGAGACCTCGGTGTTCTATTGGATGATAAGTTATTACTGAATCAGCACGTGGAAAAAATCGTTAATAATGCATTTAAGATGTTTGGTTTTGTGATGAGGTCATCTTCTGAGTTCAAACGGCCTTCCACATATCTTTATTTATACAAGACACTTGTGCGCTCACAGCTTGAATATGCAGTCCCAGTCTGGAACCCATTCTACCAGAAATATATAGATGCGATCGAGAAGGTCCAGCGTAAATTTCTCCGTACCATGTCCTATAGGTGTCACAAAAGATATTTTTCGTACTCACAATTGTTAAAGAAATATAATCTGTTAACTTTAGAATCTAGACGTAAGTTGTTAGAGGCGAACATACTTTATGGTATTGTTCATAACCACTTTGATTCCATTGATCTCACCAGTAAGTTATGCTATGTGGTCCCCCGCACTGTCAACAGGCGTAATGTCCGTGCAGGTACATTATTTGCTGTGAATACATGTCGTTCCAATTCAGGATTGCGTTGCCCTATCCGCCGAATTGTAGAATCCTACAATTGCAATTTTATCACTATAGACATTTTTGTTAACTCAAAATTACAATTTAAATTTAATGTATATAAAATATTATCTAGTAATGATCTAAATATGTAGTCCCTTTTCTAATTTTCTAATTATGTATATTGCCTATTTAATTTTTAATCTAATTTAACGAATTTTAAATTATGTATTGTATTTTATTAGAATGAATCCACTCATAAAGGAACAATTTAATTTTAATTTATATAAAATTTTAATCTTCTAGTTTTTTGTTTTGAAAAACTAATTGTTTTGTATTTATTTGAATCAATTTCCATGAGCTTTATTTAATTATGTACTTTAGTGCTTTCTAGTGGCACTTTTTGAATTAATTTTAAATTTGTTATCTGTGGATAATGTAGTGGGCTTCAATATTGTTAATACTACTGATAAACTTATACTGATGTTAACACATTATATTGTAGCTGTTTATTGTCCCTTAATAAATAAAATAAAAAATAAAATAAAACTTATAAAATGTACTTGGATAACATATTTTCTTAAACAAAATGTATCGGAGAACATCTTCTTCAACTGCATATGTAAGTTTGTCAATTTGGGGATAGGTAGGTTTTTATCGTCAACTATTTTTAACTAACTTCAAAAAAAGGAGGAGGTTCTAAATTCGTCGTAATCTTTTTTTTTATGAGTTTTCCTCGATTTCTCGAAGACTCCTGGATCGATTTTGAAAATTCTTCTTTTTAAAATTAAATTCAGCGAATCAGTTTAGTTAGTTCGCATAAGTATTTTGATGGGCAACTACGGAACCCTACACTGTGCGTGGCCCGACACGCACTTGGCCGGTTTTGGCTATAACTTTGACATTTGGATTCTATTTTAGTGCACAGTAAAAGAATGAAATGCAAAGTTAAATATAGCACTTAATAAATTATGAATTACTTCAATATTACAATTTGAGTAAATACTGTGTTTGTCTTTTTGATCATTGTTCAACAGAACAGAAACTAATTTATTTAGTTAAAATTCATACCTTTTTCTCTAAGCTCGATGAGTGCCCGCCTCGCAAGAGAGCCACGGACCTTCAACCTTTCAGAGACAACGGCGGGTGTGATCAGCTTGTACTGGGGCACTTCCTTGTACAGTTTCTCATATGTGGGCTTGTCAAACAACACCTGGTTGTTCAACTTGTCACGGACTTTTCCTTTGGACCACTTCTGCAAGGTTGAAAAAATATATCAGTAATGAAGCAGTTCACTCTATGCGAATATGGTGCAGGGTCAGGGAAGGTGATGCCATCAGCCTCAATATATCAGTTTTTACTCTCACAGAGTTCAAGGTGAGATGGATAATCATCTGGCGATACACCTGCCAATAAATACTTGTGCTGCCACTCCTGATGAGAGTAACTATTTCCTATAAATGATTCATACCACAAGTATACGGAAGTTGATGATAGTGTGCTAAGTATATTATTATTTTCACTTATTTTTCACATTACAGGAGCATCCAGGCGTTTACTTCATGTCACACGCACACATAACCTATCTTCTAGGACATCGTAAATTGTTTACCTTCTTCTTGGCTTTGCCGCCACCGGATCCTTCCTTCTTCTTCTGTGTTTTCTGGGGCTGCTTGGCCGAAGCCTTAGTATCCTTCTTGGGCGGCTGAAATTACAAAAACATTGTTGACAACAAGCTTGGCCACGAGGTTCCATCGCAACTTCTCAAAATTAATTTAATAATGAACACGAAACTGAATGAATGTTATGTCACTTGATATTTAAGTGTATTTGATTTATAAATATTATTCGATCGAGACGTTATAATCGGGAAATTATTAGTAAATTGAAAATAATCAAGCGAGAGCTTATTCACTCACCATCTTGAAACCGGAAAGAAGGTTATAGAATTATTGTCTATGGATTGCACCAATCTGTCATTTACGTTCCAAAACTCAACTAAGTTCAAAGGTCATTGAAATTTATTATTTAGAATCTTGTTTATGATAATAATACTGTTAGTTTGTTTTTATTTTATAATTCTAGATCACTTTCAACTTGAAATAAATGTATTTTCTATAATAGTATGATTGTAAAATAATTTCAAATTAATGTTATGTTAGTGAATTCGAGTTTCTGAACGTTTTGCTGCGTTCATAAAAAATCTGATTAAAACCCTTTTAAAGGTGAACGCAGACCTAGCCGCACCGCAGTCTCCGCAGTCCCCGCATTACGAATTCTTTGTATGAAGTTCTATGAAACCTCGCACACCTAGCCGCATCGCAGTAGCCGCAGACCCTGAGACGACCGAACTCCCCAACCGCAGCTGATGACGTCACCAACGTCGGCCCGCACGCAGCGGACGCTGCGGCTAGCGCGGTGCGGATGACGTCATTCGCATCCCCGACGCGGAACCGAGCTGAATCAATCAATCAATCAAATCTTTATTTGTAAACACAGGTTCAGATTACAGTGTGCAAGATGTTACAATAATTATTAATGTTAAGTTTCTCTGCGTTTTGCCATTTAGCGTACAAATATATATTTACCAAGCTTTTACCAATTAAGTATGTTCATTGACAATACAGTACTCTAATATCAATGTCAATTTAACTACGAAAATTTTAAATTTAATAAAATACAATAATTAGTGCTGTGGTATATTAGAAACTCCTTTGGTCAGCTGTCTCTGTGCTAACGCGCTAGAGGCCATATCAAAAACGTAGTGATTATATACTCTCTGGCCATATAATGAAATGTCATATGTATTGTCTGTCACAAATAAATAAATGATTTTACGAATTAACAAGACTTATTATTGGCGACGAGAAAAAGTCAATTAAACATTACGTAAATAGATATGTACATGAAATGGACAAATTAAAAAAATATCGTGGCACCCTACGCGGGATGCTCACGCGACTCGACACCTATGTCAATCAGAGGGTAACGATATCTGACGAAGACATCACTGCTCGCCTCATGGGCCTGAAGGAGACGATCCTGGCTCTACGGGAGGTACAAGAGAAAATCGAGAACAAGACCGTCGACGACAAGGACGATGACGCTTATGATCAAGAACAAGAATACAGGTACGAGTTTGAAGAACTTCATACAACGATAACAACTAAACTTTTAACAAAACAGACACAGAATAGAGGCCAGCAACAGCAACAACACATAAAACAAAGTGAAGCCCGGCATGGTAATACACCAAAGATACAATTTCAACCCCTACAACAATCAGAAACTTTCAACAATTTCAAAAAAAAGACTGGAAGTATATTTTCGATTAAACGACATATCGGAAGCACACATGAAATCAAATATTTTACTGTCAACATTATCACCAGAGCTCCACGAGAAACTTTGCGATTTAACATCGCCGGAAGAACCAATGAATATGCCATTTGCTGATATTACGGAAATACTTGACGACTACTTAGACCCAAAACCTAGCAAATGGGCGCTACAACATAAATTCATATCAAGAATGCAGAAAGCTGATGAAACTGTAGCGCAGTACGCCGCAGAGTTGAAGAAACTTACCACTAACTGTGAATTCAATTGCCAGCATTGTAACAAAAATACATCAGAAAGCTTTTTATCTCTACAATTTATAAGGGGATTGAAAGATAGCGATGCACGTACAAAAATCTTACAAGACCGAACAGTTTATACATTCAAATCACTGACACAGATTGCGATATCTATTGAAATGGGTAAGGCAGAAAACGCATCAATGAAAACTGAACAACCAAGTACCAGTAGTGACCACATCAACAAAATCACCCCCTACAAGAGACCGGCAGAGCCAAGACAAATTACACCTAAAGATCTAAAAGGGAAATGCTTCCGGTGTGGCGCTGCGAATCACGAATCTAATAAATGTGGCGCTAAAAACGTTACATGCCATAAATGCAATAAAGTCGGTCACCTAGCCCGTGTTTGTCTACAGCGCCACTCTGATGCGAGTCTTAACAAAAATAAATCAAATACGAACCTGTTAGAAGAGTCAGTGACAAGTGACCACGATGACTGGAATAATATTAATATCATATCTGGAGAATCATCTGAAAAATATATGATAACGGTACATATTGAACACGTTAAGATAAAGATGGAATTTGATACTGGAGCTACACTAACTACAATGTCATTAAGAGACTATAAAAAACTAAACATTGGAAAAAGAATTTTTAAAACAAACTTGAAACTCAGAACTTATACTGGAGAAATAATCAAACCAACAGGCGTGGCATACGTTCAATGCAGATGCCAAGGAAAAGAATTCCATGGAAAACTGTACGTTATCAATAACAACGTTGACCCAATTTTTGGCCGCAGCTGGATGAAAGAACTCGATACACTTAACTTAGCAGACATAAAAGCCATACAATCTACTGAAAACATAGAATTAGACCAGCTTCTGGAGCTCTACAAGACATCAGTCTTCAGAAACGACCTTGGCGAAATACCCAATTACAGAGGACACCTAAACCTGAAAGAGAACACTAAGCCAATTTTTATTAGACCACGTAGAATACCTTATGCATTAAAAACCAAAGTGGATGAAGAAATAGAGCGACTATGCACACAAGGTGTCATCACGAAAGTTGACCACTCTGAGTGGGGTACTCCAGTAGTACCAGTTGTCAAACCAAATGGAAATATCCGATTATGCGCTGATTATAAGGTTACCTTGAACAAAATAATACAAGATGAACAATATCCTATACCAATGATTGAAGATATTTTCACAGAGATGAATGGGGGTAAACTATTTTGTACACTTGACATAACTCAGGCGTACCTTAACATGGTAATGGATGAAGAGAGCGCAATGCTACAAACACTCAGTACACACAAAGGAACATACAGAGTAAACAGGCTCATGTTCGGAGTTAAGGTCGCTCCGAGCCTATGGCAGAAATACATGGACAAACTATTACAAGGCCTAGAAGGCGTTAAATGTTTCTTCGACGATATAATTATTCAAGGAGCTGACAAAGATCAACTACTACAGAGACTCAAACTCGTTCTCGATAAACTAAAAGCAAGTAACCTTCGAGTAAACAAAGACAAGTGCCACTTTTTCCAAAAAAGTATAAATTACCTTGGACACACTATCGACAAAGAAGGTCTACACAAAAACAGGGACAAGATAAACGCAATAATTAAAACAGAACACCCAACCAATACAGCAGAATTAAGAACATTTCTTGGGATGGCGAATTTTTACAACAAATTCATACCAAACCTAGCATCGATCACGAACCCACTAAACAACTTACTAAAGAAAGAATCAAGCTTCCTTTGGTCTGCAGAATGTGAACAAGCTTTTATACAAATTAAGAAAGAAATTGTAAGTGAAAGAGTACTGATACACTTTGACTCTAAGAAGCCGTTAGTGCTTTCAACAGACGCATCGCCACTGGGACTCGGGGCAGTACTGTCACATAGACTTCCAGATTGATCAGAGAGACCTATAGCATTCGCTTCGAGAACGCTGTCTGCTAGCGAAAAAAATTACAGTCAAATCGACAAGGAAGCTACAGCGATACACTGGGGATTGAAAAAGTTTTTCTACTATTGCTATGGTCGGAAATTCATCCTCGTTACAGACCATAAACCACTGACAGTAATTTTCCACCCACATCAAACGCTGCCAGCAATGAGTACGATGAGGCTGTTTCACTACGCTCACTTCTTATCTGGATTTGACTACAACATTGAATACAGAACCTCGGCGAAGAACTCAAATGCAGATTATTTATCCAGGTTTCCAGTAGAAAACACCAAGATCAACAGAATTGACCAGAATTACAGTTTTCAACTTCAGCAAATCCATACCATTGATATTAATCCAGATGTCATAGCAAAAGAAACAAGAAATGACGCCGACTGTACATCTTTGCTACAAGCATTAAAATCTGGCCAATCACTAAAAACACTTGGTTACAAGGACAATGAATTTACTTTGCATGATGATTGTTTACTGAGAGGATCACGGGTCTTAATTCCAAAAGCACTACGTGAAAAAGTTCTAGACGAACTGCACCTCGGTCACCCAGGCATTGTAAAGATGAAGCTATTGGCTCGCAGTTTCGTATACTGGAAAGGAATTGACAACGATATTGAGACCAAAGTCAAATCATGTAGAACCTGTAGATTGCAACAAAATGAACCAGAGAAAGCACCACTGCATCATTGGGAACAGCCAACTGGCCCCTGGCAAAGACTTCATATTGATTTCGCTGGACCTGTGCACGGACACCAACTTTTAATTATTGTAGATGCATTCTCAAAATGGACTGAAATTATACCAACCAGGTCAACCACAAGCTCTTGGTGCATACAAAAATTGAAAGAACTATTTTGTACCTTTGGGACACCTCACGTCTTGGTTTCAGACAATGGTCGACAGTTCGTATCGGAAGAGTTCGAAAAATACTTAAAAGATTGCATGATCATTCATAAGACCTCCGCTCCATACCACCCTGCAACCAACGGTCAAGCTGAGCGCTTTGTGCAGACAGTCAAGAGAATCTTAAGAAGCGTAGAGGGGGAAGGAGGTAGCCTAGTAGAGAAGTTAGTGACAGTGAAAACTCGTCTCCGACGGACACCCATTAATGCTAATGGTCAAACTCCGTACCAGCTTATGTTTGGCAGAGAAATACGCACGGCACTACATGCTATGTTTTTAAGAAAAGAAAAGGAGACAGCATCAGCGCTTCAGGAGGTCAATGTCCGAGAGTTCAACCCAGGCGATCGGGTACAGGCTCGTGACTACTCGAGTGCCACGCAGCGGTGGCAGTTTGGAAGCATCATCAAACGTTTGGGCCGACTACACTACGAAGTTCGCACCGACAACGGTGATGTCTGGCGCCGACACCTTGACCAGCTCTTGGGTGCACCCTTGATCCGCAGCAGCTAGGAAGGGAGAGATGTGGTATATTAGAAACTCCTTTGGTCAGCTGTCTCTGTGCTAACGCGCTAGAGGCCATATAATGAAATGTCATATGTATTGTCTGTCACAAATAAATAAATGATTTTACGAATTAACAAGACTTATTAAGTGCCATAATATTGAACATAATGAGATAATAATATTGATGAATACAATAATAACAATGTCAAATAAGTTACTAATAAGAAGAAAATGTCCATTAAAATAACAAATAAGGTCAAGATGTAAACAATGAATTCATGATGATGAAAGTCTCAATACATTGTCAAAGAGCTGTCGTCAAAATATTCACTGAGAGAATAGTAACATTTCTGTATTAATAAATTTCGTAGTTTATGTTTAAAATTGGGTAAATTCAGACTTTTTATCGAGCAGGGTAACTTGTTAAATATTCTTTGGGCCATACACAAAAAGCTTTTCCTCATTAAAGCTGTGGCCGTATATGGTATTTTAAGCTCTAAGTCATTTTTGTCACGCAGTTTCCTATAGTGACTTTTAAAAGCTATTTCATACAAGGCTATGTTTGTTTTGACAAAGACATTAACTTCATATATATACAAAGAAGGCAAGGTTAAGATTTTGAGGCTTTTAAATAGAGGTTGACAACTGTCAGTACTTTGTAAACCACACATGGCTCTGATGCATCTTTTTTGGGCTTTAAAGACATACTCTTTATTTACTGAGTTGCCCCAATATATTATGCCATACCTTAGTGTGGATGCAACATAGCCATGGTAAGCCACTAAAAGTGATTCTAAGCTTACAATTTTAGCAAGTTTATAGAGGGCATATGCAAATTTATTTACTTTTTTACAAATGTCGTCCGTTTGGGGTTTCCAGGACAAGTTATTATCTATAATAACACCAAGAAATCTAGTCATAGTTGTTGACTCTAGTGAAGTCCCCATATAATGAATGTCAAGGTTAATACTAGGAGTTCTCTGATAAAAATGCATTATTTTAGTCTTTTCTAGATTTATAACAAGATTATTATTATTAAGCCAGTTAATTATACTATTCAATGTCAAATTTATTTCTGCTTCGTATGTTGTAGGATCGTCACATTTTATTACTACCGTGCTATCGTCAGCAAATAGTACCATAGGATGTTTTATTTTTCCAGGCAGATCATTTATGAAAGTTACGAAAAACAATGGTCCCAACACAGTACCTTGTGGAACTCCGTATTTAATTATTCTACTACTAGATCTATATGCTCTTTCGTTTCCGGTTTTTGGACATATTCGTGTAATCTCTACAATCTGCCTTCTGTTGGTTAGGTAAGATTTAATTAGATTCAAAATATTGCCTCTTATACCATATTTCTCTAGTTTATTTAATAATATCTTATGATCAACATAGTCAAAAGCTTTTGTGAGGTCCATGTATATAGCACATACGGCATTTCTTTTGTCCATATTCGATAAGACAGGGCGTAACAGATCAAGGATAGCCATGTTAATTGTCTTGTTTTTGCGAAATCCTTTTTGTTCGTTGACTAGAATGTTTGATTTCTCCAGGTATGTATAGAGTGCTTTATAAATGACCTTTTCAAATATTTTTGCAAAAACAGGTATCAATGCAATAGGTCTAAAATTTTTCATAAGAGATTTGTCCTGCTTCTTGTACAGTGGAGTGACTATGGAGGTTTTGAGCTTCTCCGGAAAGATACCTTTCTCAATACAGAGATTGATTATGTAACTAAGATGAGGGGCAATGTACTGAGAGACTGCTTTTATGACTTTGGTGCATATTCCATCACTACCTACACTCTTTGTATTCCTGAGAGAACTAATATGATGCAAGATGTCAAGGGGCAAAGTTGGTTCCATAAATAAAGAATTGCAAGTGTTTGAATTAATGGAACTATTTTTTGTTTCACTACGATTTGAATGAGATACTTGGTTAATATAATATTCATTAAAGGTGTTTGCTATTTCAGTAGGATTCGTAACCACCTTTATGTCGGTTCTTATTTCAGTTATTGGTTCTTTAGGAAAGTAGGCTTTATTCTTGTTTATTATGGACCATGTCGCTTTGGATTTATTTTGTGATGTTTTGATGAAATAATTATTTTGAGACTTTTGAGTCAGGGCTATAATTTTTTTAAGTCTATGTGAATATGCTTTGAGCGCATTCTTGTTCTCGATACTGGGCTTAGTTCTGTATTGCCATAGAAGCACACGTTTTCTTTTACTGCATTTTTTTATTCCTGTTGAGATCCACTTAGATTTCTTAAACAGTGACTTTTTGATAGTTTCATAAGGAAAGCAAAGATCGTAAAAACATTGAAATATGATTTTTTTTGAGGAAAGAAAAATTTTAAGATTGCAAGTGGGATTCGAACCCGCGTCTTCTGGATAGGTACTCCAGACGCCTTAACCAACTAGGCTATTGCAACCCACACCTGCAAGCTGAAATTCTCTATTCCTCGTTTACGCTTTTCGGTAGCGTATTTTACGATGCGCGTCGCATGCGTTAATGCGTTTAAAATAATTAATAACATTGAAATAGATCTAAAAAGCGGTCATAAGCCTCATTAGGGTCTAAAGTGTTATAAACATCTGAAAATGTAAGACTTTTTATGTAATTTTTAAATTTTTCCAAGTATTCTTCACAATAATTTCTACGTCTAATACGCCATGACTTAATTGCACATGTTTTTTTAACTGGGCATTTTAAAACCTGTGTGGTGTGATCTGACAGTCCAAATTCTATAATTTCCCCCTTGCAATTTCTGATATTATGCGCGAAATTATCCAAACATGTCCCACTACTTATTCTAGTGGGTTGAGAGAATTGTAATTCTAAGTTATAGCTTAAAAGTATATATTCAAAATCTAGAGTCTGTTTACTTCTTTTTAAGGGGGATGCTCCAACCAGCCCGCGAAATTCAAATTTTTTTACGTTTTTTGCAATTTGCAGGCCAGTGACATGTTGTTACTTTATAAATATTTGTGTTGCGCAAATAACAAGTATAATTTTAAATACAAAAAATATCAAAAAACTCGCTCCATCAGCTCTCACATAGAAAAGGTGCATCATGTTAAAATCTCCGAAATCTAACTACGATGCACCTTTTCTATGTGAGAGCTGATGGAGCGAGTTTTTTGATATTTTTATATTTAAAATTATACTTGTTATTTGCGCAACACAAATATTTATAAAGTTACAACATGTCACTGGCCTGCAAATTGCAAAAAACGTAAAAAAATTTGAATTTCGCGGGCTACATCGAAGCAATCACCTTAATGTATTTATATTGAAGTCTCCACAAACGATAACCTTTTTATTACATTGAATGCATATTAAATGGAGAATCTTTTCCAATTTGTCATAAAAAGTATGTAAGTCTGAATTTGGGACCCTATAAACACACACAACAATAATACCGTGTTCGGTTAATTCAATTGCGCAACATTCAATCAGATTTTTAATACAATATTTATTTAAATTTACCACTTTAAATGTATGTCCAATTTTTAGTAAAATACATGCGCCACCTCTTTTAATTTCCCTTGAGAAGCTTACAGCTATGTTGTAGTTAGGTATATCTTCTTGCTCAGGCGTCATAAAGTGTTCCGTAATACATACAACATCGATAGGTTTTTTCTTACTTTGTAGTTCTTCCAAACAAACATTGAGGAGGTCACTTTTGTTTAGAAGCCCGGCAATGTTTTGATGTAGGACGTATATGTTATTGTAAACGAAAAAAATTAGAACTTTCTTTGTGGCTAGCGTTTTGCGTATTATTGTCGGAAGGTCTTTCTTCCATGTTACTATTGGTATGCATGTTGATCTGACTAAATAGATGTAAATCGACTAATATGTTATTCATACTATTGTCATATATATTTCGCATTCCGTATTTATTAATCTTGCCCGTAGAGTAGGAGAACATCTCATGTGATAATTTACGGTTGCTGTCAAAGATGTATGCGTATAATTTATGATTTAGTATGTCTAAATAAAGGAGGTTGTTGAACATGTCAATTTTGAAGTTATCTATTCGTTGTGTGCGCGATGACAGCGCCCCTAGTGGCCGCAACTATTCAGGACTTGTCATCTGTCAAATCATGTCAACTAGATGATAAGATATCTTTGTGATATTAAATTTCGACTAGTTTTTCAACGAAATTGAAAAAATAGTGTAAAAAGTGAGTGTGTATATTATACCTAGCGATTTTCTTCCTCGTGGAAAATATGGATATTATAATACGCACGGGATTTGAATCGGTTAAGCATAAAATACATTTCCAACCTCAAACTGAGCAAAAAGGGAAAAAAATAGTATTAGCACAGCATGTGAGAGAAGTGGAAGAGCTTAGAACGAACGGGAAAAGTTAAAGTTAAAGTTTTCGTATTAAATTATAAAGAAAGTTATGAAAATAAAGCAACTTGACACATGACAGCCCAGAATTAATTCACATTTCTGCCACGTCGTGCGCTACGATCGATTTGCCGTTCCCCACCACCCACTTCGCACATAGTCAATAGGTGCTCCTGCTATAGGTATATGTGGGGAGACAGATTACTATGTTGGTATGTGTGTCTTTTTGAAGGATGTGCAATGTGCGTGCGCAATTGACAAAGATTTTTTTTGTTTCTGCGATTGATCGAACTTAAAAGAATGGAGGATTCTACTTTAATTACGTTGGTCATTTTCATTACATAACAAAATATTTTTATTATAGTATTAGGTCGAGATGAGAAACATTATTTAATAACTACCTACAAAAATAATTTTTGTCTGCCCCGTCGTCTGTTTCACATTATGATTCTTTGGTCCCGATTTGTTTTGTAACTTTTATTGGAATTTCATCATCTTTGCAGTATTTTTCTTCCATTCTTAAACTACAGCGTCAGCGTATTTATCAATAAAAGTTCTCCTGACAATTAAATGAAGTAAAAATAACATATTCCGTAACGTTTCAATAGCTTTGTCTAAGTGATAGCATTTTAGTAACTGTAAGTAAATTCTACTAAACCACTAGAAAAAAGCCCCAGCCACTAAAAGCAATATTACGCCACTAAAAGAGGAGTCAAAACCAACAATTTTAGTGGAAAATCCACTAAGTTGGCAACACTGGCGATGCGTGTGTTAGAAATAGGATGTATATTCTGTTATATTTATATAAATATCAACTCAATTATCAAGTTTTTAGGTATCAGGATGATTAATGTTATTTATTTACTGTATGTAAATAATATCTCCAAGGACTTATTTATATTAATGTTTATAAATGAAAGCACAAATCCAGATTAGCTATTTATTACCAAAACTACCTCCTTTCGCAACCCTAGGTCTTCGTGGAGAAGAAAGGAGAAAAGAAACTCCACGGCAACATAATTTATCCGTTCACATTATAAAAATACATAATTTACAGGAATATTCTTATAACATAATAAATATCAAATAACTTACATTTTTATTGTAGAACATTATGACACACAATATAACTTTCAGCATCACACACTTGTATTCTCTATTATTACATCACATTAAATAACCAAGACACCACTTCAGACACGTCTTATCTCTTTGAACAGTTGAATAATAATGACTACCAAAGTGAGGGTACATCTACTTTTATAAACTTAGTATTGTACCACTTCCATCAAATATTACCGCCATTATTGACCAATCACAGATCGTCAAACATTGTTGTTAAATAATTAATAAAATGGGCAACAATAAACAAATCCTGTTCAGTAGAACCATTTTAAAACTTAATTAGATAATTTACAAATTCAGTAAGTATTTATTTGCAACCTTATCTTGATTCGATTTAAATTTGAACATCAACTGATTTCGTTCTGAAATCAGTTGATCGCTGTTAATATATTACTATTATTACTTAGATATATCCTATATCTATCACGGCCATACTGACAAGTACTTCGCTCTCGAAGTACACGGCCATACTGACAAGTACTTCGCTCTTGAAGTGTATTATCCCTTTTTTTCTTTCCTTTATTACATGTTTTTTGTTGTTTGTCAATTGCCTAGACGTGTCAAGTCCCTTCCACCCGCTGCTCGTGGGATAGACTTGCACCAAGCAAATGACCGACCAGCAGAAACAAATTTCTGTTTTGCCAATTGCCTAGACATGTCAAGTCCCCTCCACCCGCTGCTAGTGGGATAGACTTGCAACAAGCAAATGACCGACCAACGGAAACAATGTTTTCATAACTTCAATGCCCAGTTTATAATGCCAATACTCAGTTCATAATGTCAATACTCAGTTCATACTGTCAATACGCAGTTCATAATGTCAATACTAAGTTCATAATGTCAGTACTAAGGTTCATAATGTCAGTACTAAGGTTCATAATGTCAGTACTAAGGTTCATAATGTCAGTACTAAGGTTCATAATGTCAATACTAAGGTTCATAATGTCAATACTAAGGTTCATAATGCCAATAGTCAGTTAATAATTACAATAGTCAGTTCATAATTGCAATAGTCAGTTCATAATTGCAATAGTCAGTTCATAATTGCAATAGTCAGTTCATAATTGCAATAGTCAGTTCATAATTGCAATAGTCAGTTCATAATTGCAATAGTCAGTTCATAATTGCAATAGTCAGTTCATAATTGGACCGATTTATGCAAAAATGATCCAACCCACAATCTCGACAATTTCGAGTTTTTGTGACTTATGTACTCTAAATAAGGTATATTTTAACATATCAAAGACTCGGAACTCTATGTTAATAATTGACGAAAATCCGTATGGTCCAAACCACAACTGTCATAGCGAACATCATTTTTTCATAATGCATAAATGTTTCAAGCTATTAGAATCATTTTTGCATTTTCTTGGTTGCCCTGATATAGGTTTTTTGTTTTTTGCTATAATGATTCAAACTACTTGGAACAATAATGCTTTTTATACAATATGGAAAATATTATAAAAATCATTCTTCTTAAATGTTCCAATAACCTTGAATCATTTTAACTCAATTCCAAATAACATTCGACTACAGAAGTATACTGATTCAGACCACATGACTATTCTATTTAATTAAAGAAAAACGAAAAATTCAATTCTTAAAAAACGATTCACGGTTAAATATAAAATTATCATTAATATCTCGGCTAAAAAGTAAACAAAATATTATTTTTATACCGAAAACTTTAATGAAATACGTATATAACTATTTAAACCTTCTATCTTTTATTGCATTTTTTTGTACCTGCAATAAAATTGTATGTTTTGCATGAAATTTATTCTATTTTTTTAGAATAATGTGGTCATGTAGACAAACTTATTGAAGATCATTTTTGCATATTTCTAAACCAACCATTGGTCGGTATTCTAGGTAAACCTTGCCTTTACCTAGAATACCGACCAATATAGTTTTCTACAAAAGGCAGTTATGGGTATACAACTGCGGTATACACTCGGCTTCCAACGGTGTTGGGAATTGTTTTGTTTGGGCTGAAGGCGAGGCAGGCAGAGGGGCCCAAGAAGTGGGTTCATGTTTGAGGAAATATATTAAGTGCGTGCTACCTCCTACAGTAAAAAAATTGATTTTGTGGAGTGACTGTTGCGGAGGGCAAAACAGGAATATCAAAATCGTTTTGATTTTAAAGGCTTTATTAAATAGACACCCCACTCTCGAGACAATCAGCTTCCGTTACCTAGAATCAGGACACACTTTCCTACCAAATGACGACTTCGCTAAAATTGAGACTCGACTCAAGCAATATGAAAGGATATACTCCGTGGATGATTATATTGCCATTATGAAACAATGCAAAAACAAAAATCCTTTACAGGTCCATAAAATGGAATGTTGTGATTTTGTTGGATCTCAAATTCTAGAAAAGAAAATAGTTAATAGAAAAATATTTAATGATAAGAGCAAAGTAAACTGGCTCAAAACAAAAGAAATTTTAATCACAAAAAAGACTCAACATTCTTTGTTCATGAGAACTTCCTTTAATGAGGACTACAAAGAACTGAATATTAAAAAGAAATTAAAAGGTGTTGATTTGGGTGTCATAGAAGAAGATTTGCAAGAATTATGGCCTTCAGGAAAACTGATTAACAAAAAGAAGTTAAACGATTTGAAATCGTTATTCCATCTCATACCAAATGATTGCATTGGTTATTATAAAAAACTGAAGGGAGACGATGCAATAATAGACGATATAGATGGTTATTGTGATGAACCCGACTTTGATTTGGATGAGGAGTAGGGTAACATTTGTGTTTTTTTAAATAAAATAAAAATAATAAACATTTTTAAGCTTTTATTTTTGTCATAGTTTGGAACATTTTTGCATTTTTCTTTCCGCAGCCTACACAGCTAATTCCATACAAAATGTATTATGTAATAATGATCCACGCGCAAGTTTTCTTGAATATCTACGAAACTATTAAAATTTATTTACTAAATACATGCATGTAAATTAGTTTAGAACACTTAGAATAACATAAAATTAAAAACATAACATTTAGAACTACAAAGCCAGAGAAATACCGAAATAAACTTTAAACTCTATTATCTCGAAATGAGGTTAGTGTGGACTGAATCATTTTTGCTTAAATCGGTCCAATTGCAATAGTCAGTTCATAATTGCAATAGTCAGTTCATAATTGTAATAGTCAGTTCATAATTATCGACCTCGCTGGTTAACAATAGCCTCTGGCCTTGACATATCAGTCTTATCACCTGCTGCGCGTGAATTTCAGAAAGATATCAGAGCAGTGACCGACCAGCAGTTTATAATCCTTACAATCTTACTTATTATAACCTTACTGGGCAAATCAAACACCCCACCGTCGTCGGTGAAGTTCAATCACCCACAGTTAGTGAATATCATACCACAGCTAAGGTTTTAGTTATTCTTCTTTATCTTTATTCTTTATCTTTACATTATAATGAAATCGTAGAGCTGTCATTTCTGTACATTGAATTTTTTTTTTTTTGTATTTTTTTTCGAGATAAAGGATCGATTCTGATGCCAGATCAACTTTTTTTTTTTTGATTTTTTTATGTTTTTTTTTTTTGTTTTGATCTATCTCCAAAACTACTGTAAAGTTGTAGATCAAATTTTCCTCTAATATTCCTTATAATATGCTTCTGTTAATAGGCTATGTATTATTACGCTATTATCTCATGTATGTTTTGAGTTGGAAGCGAAACCACTGGATATTATTTACTGAATTTTAAAGATTCGAAAACAAACGAATCTTTATTATTTTGTGTTTATTTGTTTTGAATTAGTGCTCAAAGCAGTGCATAGATTCTGTTTTAAACGACAACAAGTTTTACTCATCGAGTTAAATAATAAGCTATTTTTTAATGTATCACGCGGTATGGTGAAGTTCCCCCTTCAAAGGCAATGCGCAATGCTTTAAGAAATTGCAGCGATACTGTAAATCGACCAAAAAATGATAGTCTAGTGTTTAAGATAAACACGGATCTTTGAAATTAATTTCGCTCAAACAAGGACGTTTCTTAAGCAAACTATGTAGGTACCTACGTATAACATTATTGATCTAAACTTATATTATAAATGCAAGTAGGTATGTTTGTTTTTTACCTTTTTACGCAAACTACCTACTGAATCGACCGTCCCAAAATTTTGCATTACTTTGTTAGGAGCATAGACGGATACCTATAGGGTATCTTTCATCCTGAAGAATAGAAGAGATCTGTAGCCGAGAAAAAAAAAACAATTACATTCACATTCCAGATGGCACCAATTACACGACCGTATTGTTTCTCAATTTCTAAATTAACGCAAGCGAAGCCGCAGGCAAACACTAGTATATAATACAATGATGTCTTTAAACTAATACATCATACAAACGATAGCAAAATAACACTTATTTCACTAAATGTCTAGATTCAACTAAAGTGATCGTATATCAAGTACAATATAATAATTATTATGATGTCTATCACTTGTTCATTTTCTTTTGCATATTATTGTTTAAGCTCTGTGTCTGTCTGTACCAATAAATATTATATCTTTCCTTTTTTTTTTTGGCTACATGATTTGCATTATATTTTTAAAAGAAATTCACGACTCGGTTATTCTGACAATATTATTATTATTGCAAATAGTACTTTCAAGTCGAGACCTTTTCAAAACCACGTTTTTTTTTCACCGATTTACTGAACTATACTCTTAATAAGGACTAAGATTCAAATCGTATTTCGGTTCCTTCGACCAAATACTAGTTTTCACATAATCCAAGTCCAGTCTTGTTCCATCCCATCATATTTAAGTTTTTAAGACAACTTTTTAAATAGTCATAATTAAAGCACCTTTTTATTTTGTAACAACTCTTGCTTTTTCTATCAAAGGTTATATATTATCTGTAAGTTTAAATATTACTTTAAGAAGACCATTCATCATCATTGTGAGAGGCGGGACAGTTTTTTTTTTACTTATTTTTTTAACAAAAAGTATATAATCAAATTGTTTAAAATTGATGTTTCATTTCTAGACTCGATCTCTTATTTTTTTGACTCGCAATAGTAAATAAAATATTTACAAAAGCCGATCAAAAACATTTTTGTATGCCGCGTAATCTCTTCTAGTAGTATCGGTTCTAATGTTGATTTTTACACTGAGTGGCATAGGGACTTGCCTAGAGGGACCAGCGGGGGTTTAACTCTGAACTAAGAATTCTATTCTATGAATAGAGGAAACACCAACATAACATAATCTTCTATCCTATAGAAATGGATCGCCAAATGTGTTGCTAATGTGTAGTTATGAGCTAACTCCAAAACGGCTGTACCCATTCGGCTAATTCTTTTTTTCTTGTGTTTGTAACTATCAGGGCCAGGTTCTAGAGGGCGAATATATTTTCTTTTTTTTTAACTCTGTATGTTATTCGTCATCTGTTTTTCGTTCCAACTAATGTATCATAAGAACGTCTATTTGAAGGTTATTGACAGCAACGACCATTGATTGTCTAGAGGCTACACGACTGGACCGATATATCTAGGGTAGAAGTTCAAGTCTTAGGTTGGTAGGTATTATCTTTTTTTTTCTTGTTTTTATAGCGTTTTTTTTTTTTTTTTTAAAGCTACTTTCACCCTGATTAACATCATGTTTACCCATGCGAAGCCGGGACGGGCCGCTAATATATTTTAAAATGAGGGGAATAATCACTAATCCATCATCAGTCGAAATTAAGGACCACAATTTTGATTTCGTAATAACTAATGTTTTTTTTATTAATTCATTTAAGTAGTTATATATTTGATTGTATAGAAATTTAAATTGTCATATGCTAATGTTTCAAAAATAGGCGTTATATTGTCCTGTTACTAAGCTACTGTACCTGGTAAATCCTGGTACTAAGGCATTTGTTTAACTAAATACATTAGATACTTATCCCAAAAATAATGTTTTATTTAAATACAGTCCCAGTAAAAGTTCAAAAATGTGACGTAGGAACAGCATAGGTTTTACGTCAAGCTATTCATACTTTTAAATATTAATTTATTTTCATTTTATATCTAGTCATCTGCCAGAAAAGGTAACTTTAGAACTTTTTTTTTTTTGTTTTCACATTGTTTAAAGCTTGTTATAGTCTTTGTTTTTAAAGTGTGATAAAAAAAAACTGTTTAATCATGCCAACCCTGGTACTTTTTAAATGAAAGATGGATTAGAAAAACAAAAATGTAGTCTCAACTCTCATCATTTTTTGGACCAAAAGTTTTTTTTTTGTTTTTTTATCTCGTTTTTTTATTTACTTTATGAAGCAACAACTGTTTACTGTTTTTTTTTTTCTCGTTTAGCGAATTTATTTACTTTTATGCAAAAGAAACTTGATTTGTCAATTTTTCACTGCTGTATTATTGTTTGGCCAACAAACAATTTTGTTGGCCCTAGCACATTCAAAATTAGATGTGTTTTCAATTTCCTATTAATCGATACTTCTTTTCAAATACTTAACCACTCAAGTTGTTATTGCTTTAAAGGTCACCTTTATAAAATTAAAATATACACAAACTGTTTCAGTGTGTAACTATGTAACAGATGCTGCAGTTTCATCAACTGACCATTTTTAATTTAAAAAAAACATTTTTATAAATAAAAATATTTAGTCTTTTTTTTTTGCAACTGCCCAACATCACTTTGTTTTGATGTATTTATTTTCTATTCAATCTCGTTAACATGTTAATAAAGCTTAGCTAAGCTAAAAAAAAAAAAAACTTTCAGCAATTCAAAAAAATAATAATAATACGATCTACATCTAGGATCTTTCCACCTCACTTTTTTGATTACAACGTTTAAAAGCAGAGCCTCTGGAGGCCTTACCGACATTAGCCAATAATTTATACTGATGTGGTGCAGGAGTTCTCGTTCCGTTATCCTCAGCCTGGCTTCAATCCTTTTCAGCAGCGTCGCAGTGCCGCTGTTCGAGATGGCAGCACGTTGTCATCGCCCTTCACCAGTCGATTCATCCACCCGATGACGCAGGGGTGCAGCAGGTGCAGCAAGGGTGTGCTGATTGATAGCTCCAACGTTGATTATGAAAAATACACAAAAAAGTTCATTAGAAATTATAAATAGGTTAGGGACTTATCCCACTTCTGATGTTAGAAATAGGATGTATATTCTGTTATATTTATATAAATATCAACTCAATTATCAAGTTTTTAGGTATCAGGATGATTAATGTTATTTATTTACTGTATGTAAATAATATCTCCAAGGACTTATTTATATTAATGTTTATAAATGAAAGCACAAATCCAGATTAGCTATTTATTACCAAAACTACCTCCTTTCGCAACCCTAGGTCTTCGTGGAGAAGAAAGGAGAAAAGAAACTCCACGGCAACATAATTTATCCGTTCACATTATAAAAATACATAATTTACAGGAATATTCTTATAACATAATAAATATCAAATAACTTACATTTTTATTGTAGAACATTATGACACACAATATAACTTTCAGCATCACACACTTGTATTCTCTATTATTACATCACATTAAATAACCAAGACACCACTTCAGACACGTCTTATCTCTTTGAACAGTTGAATAATAATGACTACCAAAGTGAGGGTACATCTACTTTTATAAACTTAGTATTGTACCACTTCCATCAAATATTACCGCCATTATTGACCAATCACAGATCGTCAAACATTGTTGTTAAATAATTAATAAAATGGGCAACAATAAACAAATCCTGTTCAGTAGAACCATTTTAAAACTTAATTAGATAATTTACAAATTCAGTAAGTATTTATTTGCAACCTTATCTTGATTCGATTTAAATTTGAACATCAACTGATTTCGTTCTGAAATCAGTTGATCGCTGTTAATATATTACTATTATTACTTAGATATATCCTATATCTATCACGTGCGGCGACTGCGGGGACTGCGGGTACTGCGGTGCCTATAGAAGATGGCCTGGGGGATGCTCCAACCAGCCCGCGAAATTCAAATTTTTTTACGTTTTTTGCAATTTGCAGGCCAGTGACATGTTGTAGCTTTATAAATATTTAAGTTGCGGTAATAACAAGTATAATTTTAAATATAAAAATTATCAAAAAACTCGCTCCATCAGCTCTCACATAGAAAAGGTGCATCATGTTAAAATCTCCGAAATCTAACTACGATGCACCTTTTTTATGTGAGAGCTGATGGAGCGAGTTTTTTAAAAAAACGTAAAAAAATTTGAAATTGCAAAAAACGTAAAAAAATTTGAATTTCGCGGGCTGGTTGGAGCATCCCCCTTAAGGTGATTGCTTCGATGTAGCCCGCGAAATTCAATTTTTTTTACGTTTTTTGCAATTTCCAGGCCAGTGACATGTTGTAACTTTATAAATATATGTGTTGCGGTAATAACAAGTATAATTTTAAATATGAAAATTATCAAAAAATTCGCTCCATCAGCTCTCACATAGAAAAGGTGCATCGTAGTTAGATTTCGGAGATTTTAACATGATGCACCTTTTCTATGTGAGAGGTGATGGAGCGAGTTTTTTGATAATTTTTATATTTAAAATTATACTTGTTATTACCGCAACTCAAATACACTTCTCATCAAAAAAATCGAAACACCTCGCAGTTTATGATTTGATAAGGATTATCAGAAAAATGTGTATATTTAGGAATAAATGTAAAATGTCATTTAATAGTGAGTAGTATGAGGTTTTTAAATCCTAATGTTAATGTTCTAAATTCAAATTAAGTCTTCATAGGTTTCGTATTTTGTATAATGAGTAATTTTTACCCTGTATGGAATATGAAGGAAATGGGTAAAACAACACGCGTAAATGAAAAAAAAATGTAAGAAACGTTTATTTAATAACTTGTATTCCCTCCGCGAGCTCTTATTACTGCTTCCATACGGTTCTTCATCGATCGGATGAGAGTCACGATCACATGTTGTGGTATATTATCCCATTCCTCTTGGATTGCATTTTGCAGCTGGCTAAGTGTTTCTGGGGCTGGATTAGAGATGTGCCTGACGGCAATATTCCCACTGCCGGCAATATTCCCAATATTGCCACTGCCGGTAAAATACCAAAATTGCCGGCAACATTGGCAATATTGCCAAAGTTGCCAGTCAAATAACACCAGTATATTTTATTATTACTGCAGGTGCAGTTTATATTACTGTAGGTGCAGTTTATATTACTGTAGATAATACGTTGCGGCATTAAGTCCACCTTATAAAAACTACTCAGTTGTTACTCTAAACGGTGATTTACTGATTATGTAAGAATTCCCGAAACAAATGCATTAAAATAATGTTATTTTTGTTGATTATTTGTAGTTTTGACAGAGATTTATACTTCCATATTGTATAGGTACTTATACTCGTTGTTTTTGCTATGTGATTTTGCATGAAAAACTAGTAGCCCACTCAACGAACAGTTATAGAGGGAAATTCTTGGAACACGATTTTGGACTACGTTACTTTGTTTGAAATAGTTAGGAGGTGAATATAATTATCAAAAGTCCCCGCCACTAGCCCTTGAGCTGTGGGGGAGGGGGGTTTAAAGGTTCCATTTTTTGATTTTTCACTTATAACTCGGAAACCATGCCTCCTAGCGGCATGGCTTGTATGAATAAAACAAAGGCTGAATAAATTTCCTATAAGTTTTATTTAGTAACCATTTCGATATCTTGTATAGTTTTCAAAAAACCATATTTACCTTTTTGCATTCGGAAAGTCTTATTTAATATTGCCATAAATCCAGAAAGCAGCAGCAGTCTTTTCAGGCTCTCCCTGTAGTACCTACTCCTTCGTGTATTTTTGTGGGCAACTCACACTTGACCAAAAATTAATACCTACCTATACGAAAATTGTTTACAACAAAAAAGAACTAAAGTTTCCAAAGATAGTTTTTCCGCATCTCTTATGGGTGCGGATTTCCTCCTACATAGTACAGTCCTACCTAGTCTATAAGTACCTAGTATAATTTAAATGAGTTTCTAAGCTAATTTTTACTGCTCCCTTGGTGGGGGAAGACAAGACATATCAAGCTTGATGGTGGTCACCGAATTTAAGAACTACTTATACCTGGTGGACATTGAGAGATACCCGAAGGGGTCTCTCTCAATGTCCGTGGGCCTCCAGATAAAGATCTGGAGGCCCATATCACCTCAAGATGCAGCATGCTGGCTCTGTTCATCGCAGTTGGTGAAGGGAGGGTCTGAATCAACTGCTACTGCTTTCTGGATCTATGGCGATATCAAATACAACTTTCCAAATGCGCGAAACTAAAAATGTTTTTTCCCCTAAATTACAGACTTTCAAAAGCGGATACCTCGAAAACTATGAACACTCGAAATCTTACAAGATATTGAAATGCTTACTGAGTAAAACTTACGGAAAATTGATTTAGTTTTTTATTTTGTTCACACACGCTATGCTGCTAGAACGCATGGTTTTCCGAGATGTAAGCGAAACACCAAAAAATGGTACCTTCAACCCCCCCCCCCCCCAGAGCTCATGGTTTTGATATGTTCACCTCCTAACTAGTCCAAACAAAGTTACGTTGTACAAAATGTGTTTCTAGAATTTCCCTCTATGCTTTGAGCATTCGTTGACTAGATTAAACTACAACATTAAAATAAATTATTCGACTTTATGCCTTTTTATTCAATATTTATTCAATATACAATGATCGTCAATTCTTATCTTAAAATGTATATGTAATTTGTTATATTCACAGTCGTGTGCGGCAACAATGGGCAATATTGCCGGTAAAATACCGGGAATATTGCCAAAATTGCCGGCAATTTTGGAAATTTTACAAAAAAAAAAATTTTTTTTGTATATAATGTATACCATGATCTGTAAATGCTAATTTTAAGTGTATTATATAGTTTTCGCACTCACTTTGACTTAAAATTAAGCAATATTCCCAAATATTTCCACTCCCGGCAATATTGCCGGCAATATTTCCACCTATATTCCCACCTTGGGCAATATTGCCGGCAACGGCACATCTCTAGGCTGGATCTCTTGCTCGAATTCGTCTCTTTAATTCATCCCATAGATGTTCAATGGAATTCATGTCCGGGCTTCTTGCTGGCCATACCATAATGGAGATACCGACTTCGGTAAGATAATCTCGTACGACGCCCGCGGTGTGAGCTCTAGCATTGTCGTGCATGAATATGAAGTCGTTGCCAATAAAATGTGCATAGGGCATCACATGAGGTTCAAGACACTGTTCGATGTACCGATGAGAGTTTAGTGCAGGCAGCCGTGGCCCAGACACAAAGGCAAGTTCTGTCTTACCTTCGGCGCTGATTCCTCCCCAAACCGTCCACGAACCGCCACCATAGCTGACCTTTTCTTCAATGCAGCATTGTGCAAAGCGTTCTCCATCTCTTCTGTAGACCTTGTTCCTTCCGTCGTTACTATACAGCATAATTTTACACTCATCAGAAAACAGTACTTTGCTCCACTGAAGGTATGACCAAGTTAGGTGCTCGCGTGCAAAGTTAAGGCGCGCTCTTCGATGGTCTGCAGTTAATTTCGGCCCATTCGCTGGCTTATGCGGTGCCAATCCGCGTTCCTTCAACCTTCTTCTTATTGTAGAGTCACTTACAGCTACTCTTCGTACAACGCGAAGCTGCTGCTGCAGTTGAAAAGCGTTAAGGCGTCGATTTCGTAAAGAAGTCTCGCTCAGAAGTGACCCGATTCCTGCCAGATCCTGAACGGCGCGTGAACGAACCAGTCTCCCGATAGCGTTTGTAGACTCTATGAACAGATGATAAGCTTAGATGCAATCTTGCAGCCACAACACGCTGACTAAGTCCAGAATCCAGCAATGCCACCACTTGGGCGGCTTCTGCGGGCGAAGTATCCATATGTTTTAGAAAAAAAGTTTTTTCAGACGTCCCAAAGTCACAGTAAATGAAATAAGAAACAGAAAGTTTAAAGACAAGCGCTAATTTTTAGTTTTTAAACGAGAAACGTACTCCAACCCTAAATACACATTTGTCTCAAAACAGTGATTAATTTCATTTATAGGATAAACAAATGAAATTATTTCGAATTTTGATTTTTTTCTTCTTACTGTAATGACCAAACTGCCAGCTACACAGTAATGTTTTTTTTTCATGGAATTAATTCTCTTTTGTAAAAAATTAGGACAAAAACAATAAAAACGAAAGTGTTTCGATTTTTTTGATGAGAAGTGTATTTATAAAGCTACAACATGTCACTGGCCTGCAAATTGCAAAAAACGTAAAAAAATTTGAATTTCGCGTGCTGGTTGGAGCATCCCCCAGGCCATCTTCTATAGTCACCGCAGTACCCGCAGTCCCCGCAGTCGCCACACGCATCGCCAGTGTTGCCAACTTAGTGGATTTTCCACTAAAATTGTTGGTTTTGACTCCTCTTTTAGTGGCGTAATATTGCTTTTAGTGGCTGGGGCTTTTTTCTAGTGGTTTAGTAGAATTTACTTACAGTTACTAAAATGCTATCACTTAGGCAAAGCTATTGAAACGTTACGGAATATGTTATTTTTACTTCATTTAATTGTCAGGAGAACTTTTATTGATAAATACGCTGTAGTTTAAGAATGGAAGAAAAATACTGCAAAGATGATGAAATTCCAATAAAAGTTACAAAACAAATCGGGACCAAAGAAGCATAATGTGAAACAGACGACGGGGCAGACAAAAATTATTTTTGTAGGTAGTTATTAAATAATGTTTCTCATCTCGACCTAATACTATAATAAAAATATTTTGTTATGTAATGAAAATGACCAACGTAATTAAAGTAGAATCCTCCATTCTTTTAAGTTCGATCAATCGCAGAAACAAAAAAAATCTTTGTCAATTGCGCACGCACATTGCACATCCTTCAGCTCGGTTCCGCGTCGGGGATGCGAATGACGTCATCCGCACCGCGCTAGCCGCAGCGTCCGCTGCGTGCGGCCCGGGCCGACGTTGGTGACGTCATCAGCTGCGGTTGGGGAGTTCGGTCGTCTCAGGGTAAAAAAATTTGAATTTCGCGGGCTACATCGAAGCAATCACCTTAACAAAACGCGATGAGTGCGGGTACTGCGGAGACTGCGGTGCGGTTAGATCTGCGTTCACCTTAAAACCATAGACATTGAAAGTGTATACTCTCTACTTAGTCTGTGATTGAAACCCATCTATGAATTAATATGCTGCGTACACACCAGCCCACGAACGCGTTAGCTCCCGCACCATGCCGCACGCTCTTTGGCCTTCGAAAGGACATAATTTTTTTCTGTCTAAATTAATTTAGTGGCAAAACGATTTAACTATCTAACGATTTAAACATACATACATAGTCATAACTACTATTTGTTCAGTGAGGGAATCGAACCGCAAAAGAAAAACAATATTCATAAAGGGCTTCACACACAGCAGCTATAATGTATGTATATTAATGTACATTACATCCCGGGATGTATAGCTTTAAATTATCTTAATGTATCACACACACAACAGGTGAGTACCTAATGTATCTTTCCCTTCATTTCATAACATCCTTTTCGAAGAGATATATACGGAAATGTAGGTATTGAGATGTATTAAGGGCTTCACACACAGCAGCTATAATGTATATTTTTACATCTTCGAATCTCTATGGAAAGATGTAATGATATGTATCGTGCTATAATGTACATCTTTACATTATAGCTGCTGTGTGTGAAGCCCTTATAGAATATTAAGATGTATCGAAATATAAATGTATATTTTCGTATCGCTCTGTATCTTAAGATTCGAAGATGTAAAAATATACATTATAGCTGTCGCGTGTGGTCTCCTGACTGACGATTTCTATGGAAAGATGTAATGAGATGTATCGTGCTATAATGTACATCTTTATATTATAGCTGCTGTGTGTGAAGCCCTTAAGATGTTATGGCAGATTTTGATGAACTGGGGGGGTATTACAACATCTTAAAACCAGGCTCGTTCCGGCGAGTGAACGTGATAGCGCTAGACGACTTGTATAGCTCTATCACTTTTACTCGCCGGAATAAGCCTGGTGTAAAGACTTTGTAATACCCCCCCCCCCCCCCCCCAGGACTAGGAATTTAATTTAAACAGACTTTGGCGTGGGAATAAATCCAACCACGCGGGTGAAAGTTACAGTAATATAAACACATTTTTTTAACGTAGCGCAGTCAGGTTATAAAGTTAAAAAAAAAACGCAGGTTAACAAAACAACAATTATCCTTTAATTCATAGAAGCTTCCATTTCATTTTCCTCAGTCCATGGTTGCAATCACCCATTACAATAAGAATAAATATGTACAATAATTTTACTTCTAGGTACAGAGGTGTTTTAATTATGTCATAAGAGGCGAAACTGAGGTCACCTTCGAGACATAGGTAAATATTGGAAAAGACGACATATAATAAAGTACAGTCAGCGTCACGATTTGGGTAGCTCTTTGAAAGATTCTATCACAGGTAACCTCTTCTAGATTCCGCATACAAAGCATGCGCCCCACACTTCATTGCATGTGCATGTAGTTAAGTTTTCTTGTGCTGTCTACATAGAACGTCTTCTTAGGTGTGCTCGTAATTGTGGTACCCAATTGATGAAGCTCAGTATTCTACATTTGTGACTTCAATGACTCGTAATACGAAAGTTCTTCTTCAGTAACTGACGATCGGAAAGTTTCCACTCCATGTAAAAATTCCGAAACTCCCAGGATAACCGAATCAGGACTTAATTCACTTTCTTTCACTGCACCTGAAACAAATTTTTTTTTTTTTAAATTACGGTATATTTGGGCATTTTTGTGAGTATTGTGTAGGCCGAGAGAGAAAAAGAATAAATGAAGTGGGAAAAAAAAATTAAAAGTGCAAAAAACTTTGAAATGTCTAGTCAAGACATATTCTATCCTTCTATTAATAATATATTTCAAAAGGGCTGGACCATTTTTGGAAGAAATTTAGCGCACAGATAGTTTAAATCCTGGACTAATACATAAGATGTTTAGGATTTTTATCCCAGTAATACAATCCCTTGGAACAATTTCACTCGGGCGAAGTGGTAAGTAAGCTAAAAATAAGTAAAATCAAATGAGTTACCAGCATGTAGTTTGGCGACCAGCGCGCGGACCGCGGCAGACCTCGCGGTCGACACGACCTGCAGCAGGTCAGCTCCCGTGCAACTGTCCGGCAACGCTGCCGCGACCGACTCCAGATCCACCTCCTCGCGTAACTTATAGCTGTACATAGATACGAAACTTGGTTACAACTTACGATTAGTAAAGACTAACTTTTGAACAACGTTATTAAAAAATTGAAAGAAATTCTTTCTTCGCCGAAACGGCGAATGGAAACTAACAGGGATAGTGCAAATGTTATTTGGATATCATTTTTATCGGAGCAGTTTCTGGAACAAGTCATCGACAGCAAATTTAACGCCAGTAAAGAAAAAACTAATGATTGAGCAAACCTTTTGATAATTTTCTACGCAACAAAATTGATAATGTTCATTCAAAAAACTGGGTATTACAGGACAAAAGGTGTTTTGAACTTTGGTACAAATACAAACTTTCTACAAAGTGCTTTGAGCACGCAGGTTTTCTCATGCAAGCCGCAGTACGGCCCCACGTATATCATCTTGTCGAGGCGACCGGGCCGCAGCAGCGATTGCTCCAGTAAGTCGGGGCGGTTTGTCGCACCCATTATGAAAACGAAACTAGACGTATCTGCATCTGGAATCACGAAATATTTGATTTATTTTATTAGAAATAATATGCCATTGTGTAAACTCTTATAATTTTTTACAGCCAGGTAAATCGTGCCAGAAGATTAAAACAGAATGACTACATCTTATGATCGAGATTTGCCCCTAACCTAATACTTCAAACATTGCACACTGCCAAAGCAAAGAATTCGATAAATCGCCGTGACTGAGTAATAAATGAGGTAGGTAGTAACTATGCAACCATGTCATCTTCCTTCATTACCTAAAAAAATTGTCGGTACACTTTAAACTTTTTCTGACAACGACGGTGTCTATTTCTATAGATCACATGGCCTCCTTCAAATCGTTAGTCCAATGGTTGGGCCCGGTGTGTTTCGTCACAAACCTTCTCCACTACTGACACCATCGAGTTCAGCCAGCAGTTGGCTCACCACACGATCGCTCGCGCCGCCAGAGTCGCCTGCCGCTCCACGTCGCGGGGCCAATGCGTCTAACTCATCCAGGAATACAATGCATGGCGATGAGGCGCGCGCTGCTTCAAATACTGAAATAAGATTTAAGCCATTTTGTATTTCAAAAAAGCAATTTTAATCCTTACACATAAACTTCAGATTCTAATGCAACTCTTTGTATCTTTTACGACTTTTTTAATAGCTTTAGTTTACGTGTAGTAAGATTTTAATATTTATAAACTAACTGTGCATAGATAGTTTTCAGTCCATGTGAGTACAAACCTTTCCTAACATTTTCTTCAGACTGTCCGATGTACATGTTGAGTAGCTCTGGTCCCTTTACGCTCAGGAAGCTTACATTGAGTTCAGTGCTCACTGCTTTAGCGACGAGGGTCTTGCCACAGCCAGGAGGGCCGTAGAGCAGTATTCCTACAATAGAACCCGAAAATTGTAATTAGGCAAATAGGTCATCTAATAAAATATACCAACAACTAAAACAAACTTCTCACCTGATCTCTTCAAGCTAGAATTTTTGAACAAATGCGGATATTTTATAGGGAACTCTATGGTCTTCAATAGCTCTTTCTTCAGCTTGTCTAGACCTCCAATGTCTTCCCAGTACACCTTTGGTATTTTGGGAGCATCCAAATGTTGACTTTGTAGACCTCGAATTGACTCTGTTTAAGAATATAACATGTAAATGAATGTTAGTATGATCTTTGCCACGAAATATCAGATTATTCAGCGAGTAACCAAAAAGTTTACCAAGAGCAGAATTGAAGTCTTCCTCTTCAACCAAATGCAAGTCCGGTACTGGTGGTAACTGATTGTAACTATTGTGCTGCTTCAAGTAGGACTCTCTTATCGCAAAATGGAGAAGAGTATCCAAGTCTCCATATAAAAACGTCTCAGTTTTCGCGGCCACCCTTTGCAAGACATCTCTTGAAGATTTGCTAAGGCACACCAGTTCTTTATCAGTGCTTAACTGGTTTGGTGACAGCTGTTCTTCCCCATCAATATTTAGCTGCATCACAGTCGCGAACCACTCCAGCATTTCGTATCTCTGCTGAACATTCAGTCTAGGAATGTGGATCTTCTCTAGAAACATCCTCAACATGTTTGGCTTCAAGTCCTGCCTCTCTGTTATTGCAATAAATATGATTGGGTGTTTGGTGTAGTTTTGGTACAAATCTGTGATGGTGTTCATGAAGTATTCTAATACTCTACTGTCTTCATTGTTTTCAGGGTCCACGGCAAATACCTAAAATTAGGGAAATCTGTTTCAACAAGAGAAGGTTGTCAAGGGTCAAAGTAAATATCCTGATGGCTACTTAGGGCAACTTGAATAGTTTCTGGCCTGACTCTCCTAGGGCAACTGAAGGATTAAGGTGATTTTAAGGGTTACATACCCAAAGGTAAAATGTGACTACATTATTAAGTAGTCAGGCTTATTTGATTATTTTCCATCCCAAAAAAATTGGCAACAGAATTTTTTTGAGGATATCATAAACTGCTACTCTAAATTAATTTTTAATCTATGTTAATTTAATACTTTACCTCAAAGTTATCCAGCACTACAATAACAGGGGCAGCCGCTTTAGCCTTTTGAACTGTGGAGTTGATCTTGCTCTCTGTCTGCTTAGCAGTTGAACTCTGAAGAGCATTGCAGTCGATTGGAAGGGAGTTCATTCCTGGAAACATAATTTGGTTTATCTACACTAACTTTATAAAGAGAAAAGATTGAATAAACTAAAAAACTACTGTGCCCATTTAAAACATTTTTTCACCATTAGAAAGCTACATTCACCCTGAGTAACATAGGCTATATGTCGACTCGTGCAAAGCTGGGACAAGCAGCTAGTTTGAAATACTTTGGATTATTGGTATAGGTTGGTGTTTGTGTGTTTAAAATGTTGCCATGTTTTTGTTGTACAGCTTTTACAAACATACCATTATATTTAGCTAGTATTTTGACAAGTTGATGTCTGCCAGATCCAGTTGAGCCAGTGAGGAGTAGCATTGGAATAATAGGAGTTGACATTGAGGACAGCAGGTCATCTGAAATAAATTAACATATTAATATTTTTTCAATATAAGAAATATGCCAAAAATAATTATAGTTGTTTTTCCAATAGATACTTTACTCATTTCTCCAGTCAAAAATGGAAGCATTGTCTCTTGTATTTGGTCAAATTTTTGTTTTAGTCCTGTAGGACACATTCGCAGAATATTATTCAATTTCTTGTTTGGAGCTGGTTTGAAGAACTCATCCTTAGGTTTCAGACTGTGTATATTTTCTCCTAGAGTTAGCTGAGTCACACCTTTTACTATGAAGAATGCATGAACTATCTTATCCTGAGAGTCACCATTCACTTCAGCAACATCACTACTCAGCTTTTTACATTTGAAATATAGCTTTCCCGTTGATTGTACTAAGTCTAAGTACTTATAATGATATTTTGCAGTCACATCTGGTGTGAGGTCTATGCTAAATATGTCATTAGTGCTCACTAACTTCGGTGTTTCAAAATGGTTATTTAAAACCTCTTTGATGAAGTCATTTGCTAAGTCATAGTCGTTGACTACAAGGCTCACTTCAGCAGTTGCTGCTATTTTAGGTGAGCTGTCTAAACTGGGAACTGGATGAAATGTCACGCTGATGTCTTGACAAACATTTAATCCAAAACATGAAGTTATGTTATAAAATTCATTTTCATTAGTAAATGCTATATTTTCTGAGACATGTTTAGATCCAACTATTGGTACTATTCTTACATTATCTACAACATTTTGTGCTGTGTCACTCCACAGCTTTTTGTGCAACTCTGAAGTCATGAAGTGAAGATTAAATTGTATTTCTTTGTTGGTTTTCTTCTCTAGGTGCTTTCTTCTCTCGTCTGGTGGTAACTTTAATGCTACCCAAAGTACTCCATTGTCTAGGTAGAATAAGTTTTCACTACCCAGCTGGATAAACTGTTCTTTAGATATTATAACGCATTTATTCATAAGAACTGGTAAGTTATCATCCAGTCTTTCTCTTATGAGTAATTTGACTAGATGTGATGGAATAGTTTTCATTTCAAAACGTTCCATGGTTTTTCGATAAGTATTCCTTCTTTGGCACCAAATTCTATACTTTATCGAGAGAAAAACGAGGAAATAGTAGTAGTTGTACTTTGGATAGACAACTTTTAAACAAAACTTTATCACCCATAGTTTACGAGAAGTTTGTTCATTCATATTAACTTGTCACTGTTTTATATACCTAATTGTTTTGTGTCACTAAAAAGAAAAAATAAACAAAAGATGAAAAAAAAGGCTGTGATCCGCGCAAGAATTTATTTTTCACACATTTTTGTTGAATTATGATAACAATGCATTTTGCTGATAATTTTCATGATAAAATGACAGTGACACTGACAATGACACTGACAGAGTCTTGAAATGTCCTGTCAAGCTGTCATTGGCGCTCGTATGGAAATAGTATGTAACATAACACAGGACCAACCCATGCACCAACCACACTTTCTACTGAGTCTGATGTCTTTTGATGATTTTCTGCAAAGTTTTAGTTTTATTGGGATGAGAATGTTGGTACATAAAAAAAATCTTTTAAACCAACGACGCCGTTGCAACGGCGTCGTTTGCTACTGCGTTCCTGTCACGCACAGAGTACTTTTATTATACTGTCACGTTATTGTTTCAAAATATCAACATAATATTCTACAAAGATGTATTTAACGTGGGCTTCGTTCAATAATTTAAGAATGCTTATGATGGCATGTATGCCGGTAGTTATTTTTTATCTAATATGGTTAGTTAACACATCGGAAGGAATTCGTAGTGAGGAGGGAACTTTGTTGGATCTTGTCTGTTGGCCCGATGGGAATGCTATACCTGTTATTATAGCTTGTGGATCTATTATTGCAGTCATTATAGAGGTATTTACTATTGCATCATTGAACTTTCTTGATAATAACTCATGCTCAACCATTAGATCGACTAATCTGTCTAGTAGATCCCTAAGATGACCCACTGACCGATCTTTTCCCGTTTTGAATGGAATAACCGTGGGATACCTAGCATCATTGGGCCGAAAGTCCGATTACTGGATAACCAATCTTATCAAGGGGCACGTTACTCAGTATAACTTAACTAGTAAATGGAGGTCAGCAGTCGCTCCATGATCCTTCGAGGTGCAGGCGTGAAGTTATTGTATGATAATAAGTACTGCAGTCAACTTCAAATTAGTTGGGAAAAGGCAAGGCAGATGATGATGATCTATAATAAATATAAAAAGCTGTTTCATCGTGAATGAGAGTAAGATCTAGCTGTGAGCACCTATACTTACCTACTCACGGCCCATGTAGGTGCCTATCGTATTAATTTCGCTGGCTTGGCTTAAACCTTGGCTGGAGCCTTACGGACTCCGAGCACAATCCGTAGATAACGTCGGTAATACAGACTGGGGTCGTAAGCTGTATTTTGTAATGGTCAATTAGACCCTAAGATTTTGATAACATCTGCACTGATTTTGATTCTATTATTATTCTTTTCATTCACCAGCTGTACGGTTTGTATCAGTTATTCAAAGCTGGTTTACCAAAGAGAGAATATGACGTCACAAATGGCCTCTTCTACTACGTTTGGGGGCTTATTATAATGATCATCATTTTCCTCGCAATTATGTTTTATTCCGGACTTCAGTCTACTATAATACGAGGTAGCTCATTCATGTTTGTTTGATTTATTTCATTGAGATTTTGCGTGTATATTCTGCCGACAATGCAATTTATAAGCCACTTTTTTTGCACACGTCTTCAAAGTAGTTGATTGATGACGATTTTGTTGTAGCCAAAATAAAAGGTGGCATAACAAAAGCCATGCTCAGATACTCAAGCCATTTGCCATCAAAGGTAGCTATTGATAGATTGCAGACCCGGTTCCATTGCTGCGGCCGAGTCAATTTTCAGGAATGGTTCTTCATTCCCTGGTATATGAATGGGGAGCATATGGAAACCAAATCTTTGTGAGTAAGCAACAAATTACTTCTACGATAAATGCACATATGTACAAGCACTTGACCACGAAGTCTAAAATTGTAGAATTATATTTTTGGAGACTTGTGCTTTGGGCCCAAGAATAGTAGTGTGGTATTACTTAGATGGATGGAGGCCCGATAATACTTAGTAATAATTCCGGTAAAACTTAACTTGTTTATTTCAACAGAAGAGGAAATAATTTGTTTAAAGTTGAAGTCACTTTAGGATTCGCTCACGGGTCTTATCAGGAAACCGTGACCTGAACGTAAAAGGCTATTGAAGAAACACCGTGGATTTTAGTCAGTACGAGTTTAACAGTCTATCCCGATCCCGACCCGCCCGTTAGGACTCTTTTGATGAATTTACCACGAGATAAAAAAAACCGGGCTTCGCTTAACACAGACGGATTTCAAAGCCTTGAACGAGTGTGGGTGTGCTTGTTCGGGCTTCAAACGAGAACACTCACATACGTTAAAACCACTTGCAAAATTTCGAAATTCGATGCTCTGCAAGTGGTTTTGCCATTTTGCACACAGCGTAGGTAATAATTAGTGTAATGTTTGATACTTTGATACTGTTACGCTGATTTCGACAGTTCAATCCACAAATTCGTGTCGGACAACGTCCCGTACAGCTGCTGCTCTACAGATGAACTCTATCCCTGCATACACCATGGAGTTACACAAAAGGGCACTATTTACAAATATGATCCTGCGGTTAGTGACTTTTTTTTTATTATATTCAACTGCTTCCTACAAACGTTCTGAGATGGCTTTACAATATTTTAGGTTGCAAACGCAGTTAAGCCATATTCTGTTGCCCAAAAAGTTTGAAAGCAAAAATGTAATGCCTATTTCTAGCAGAAATTATAATAATTGCCCCGTTAGTCTCGTGGTCGCAAGCTCGACTGCTGTGAGTGTGGGGTCCTGATGTCAATACCCGTGCAGCCGTGTGAGGCGAAAAGAGCTATAGTATTGGTTTTTTCTATCAGAGTATCTTAGTTACAGCAGTCCGGAGTTTGGAAGTTGGCAGTATTATACTCCCGTGTCTCGGAAAGTACGGAAGACATCGTCGGTCCTGCGCCTGATCTGTCTCCAGGCGATCGTGAACTCTAGACATATAATTGCCGTCCCATCGGACGAGAGTAAAGTAACAGCTAGAGATATACCTAGTGCACCTGTGACTGCACACGCATTTTTTGAGAATTATAGGCTTTTAGAGAATTGGCCGATGAGGCTTTTAAAACTTTGCCATTTTACGAATTTGTCCTTTCGCGACTCGGTTTAAAACAGTCGGTATTTACATTTTCAGACACAACTAACGATATGGAAAGCCGGTTGTGAGGAAAAACTGATCAGTGAAATGATGTCAGTGTCGTGGCGGTTCAATGCCGTGATGGCACTCATAATAATAGCAATGGTTAAGTATTCTTGATTTATCTCTAAAGATCGGCTATTAAAATTCAAGAGGAAATGAGTTATGGCTGCTGCTTATATTATAGCTATGCAAATCTGATGATGTACATTTTGTAGATAGGTACCTACTTTCCGCTTGGCCACAGACATTCGCTGTCGCGAAAATTCGCGCAGTACGACTACGAATCTAGACTTAATTAAACATCGCGTGATTTCTCGCTGCAGCGAATTGTCCCGTTTCCAGGCGGATACTTATGCGTCTGCGATATAATGCCCGTACAGTATTTGCTTTTTCAAATTAAATCTTTCCGAGTCTGCGTGATCGGTTTAACTAATTCTGCTTCCTAACAAAATATTCCTCCTTTGAACAGTCATTACAAGTAATAGCAGGACGGTATCTCCACACAGCATACAGAGGCGGCCTCCACGTTGATAACCAGATCACTTGCAAAGCTTTCCTGCTTCGGTCCATAACCGACACTGAGCCACTGAAGGACACGGTTAGGAAGAAAGTGTTCAAAAAGAAGTTCCATCAAGCGCGAACTTTGCATTGGGTGTCTGTGTCGTACAGGCGCGGGAAGAAACGATATGTGACGTCATCACAGTCAGAAGGGAACAGCTCCGATGAGTTGTTGAAGCCAATTTCTGAATAACTTATGAAGTGCTGGTATAAAATGGTACTTACGATATTTTGAAATAAAATTTTACCCCTATCCACGGGAAGAAAATTCGCGCGGTGCAACAGCGAATTATCTTGCAACTAAAAAAATGTGTAGATATAACAGTTCTAAACATTATACAATACAATATGTACTTAAATTTCTGCAACTTCGTCAAAATTATAGGCTTTTGTTGGTTGAGGTTGAGGCCGACTCCTGGCATCATAGTCAAGTAGGTCTTTGAAATGAGTCATTAAGTTTTTATGCACATATAAGTACAAATTGGTGAATGAAACAAAAATCAAGTAATAATACTGATACTGCTAGCCTACTTCATCCCACGGCAAAGGCCTCTCCCCATGACTTCCACTTTTGGCGGCGATGCGATCCAGGGCCAAAGTGGACCACTGATCGTTGGTTATAACCAGCTCGTCCGTCACACATTTGTTTTCGCCGTTCGCATCGCGTGAATTTTCGCTGCAGCGGATAATAATAATGTTCCGTGGTCAAGCAGTTCGCGACCGTCAGCGAAAAACCTCTTTTATGTGTAGGTACCTACATACCTACCTACAATAAGTATTGTCATGGTTGGCTAAGCGTGGAAATGATTTGTAAACTGTTTTGCTAATTAATGGATTTATTGTAAGCCTTAATAATATTAAGTTAGGTACCTATATTTATGTTAAATTCAAATAGGTACTTTATTTATTTACACTATCACGTATTAATCTGTGGATGTCGCAAGGCGTTATCTACCATTCAATCTTTGTTTCAAAAGGAGAATAGGTACAATGTTAGAGAAACATTAAAAAAAAAAGTACCTTAAGCATTTTAGTAAGTACTTAGGTATTTTTATCTTGCGGTTTAATGCAGAAACTTGATATAGGTACCTAAATAAAAACTTATTTAATTTTACTACGAAAATACTGTATTTGCTCAGGGTTGGCGATCTCCTTCAGTCGGTCAAGGTTGTCCCACCAGTGTGTCAGCATGTGTCGATGCATCAGCTTGAACCATGGCGTCACTGGGTCCTTGAGGGTTTCTATGAAACTGATAGAACGAAACACACTTTTGAGTAAATGGCGAACGCAATTTCCAAGAGCTTCTAAATGATTGCTGATATTCAGTACCTAGTGCTATTTTCTAAGTCGTCGTCAAAACTATCATTTTTTTTTAAAGTGGGTCAAAGTTGGTCGACGACGCCGCGATGTGTTCCACGCGTGCCTAAAAGAGCGTCATGGCTCATTTACATTAGGTCGGTTTGAGGTCGGTCACCGAAGGCGGCGGCCGCATTCGGTTTAACTGAAACGCTTACCTAAATTGAGTTGTTTACATTGGTCGGTTAACCGAATTCGGCGACTTGATTGATGCGGCGATTGTATATTGAACAGGCAGGTTGCAAGCATCAACTCGACACCGACAACGGGCTCGACCGAATACGGCCAAACGAATACCTGTTTATATTAGTCGGTGACCGAATACGGCCTGCAGCCGAATACGGTCTAACCGACTTAATAAATGCGCCATCAGCATAATGACGGGGCCCCTCTAGAGAGCCAAAGCCTGCCGGGGTCGCGGGATTTATCTCACTACCGTGACCCCGGAACATAAAGGGCTAGAAGGACACCATGGATTTTAGTCAGTATGAGTCTGACAGCCCTCCCGCCCTACCCGGGATGGGAGGACTCACTTGATGATTTTACCACGATAAAAAAAAAGTGGTTCAAAGTTTTTTAAAGAATAATAATCTTGACCAACGCAGTTACCTCAGTCACAGTAGATTACAGTTCCTTCATTTGACAGCGAGGCAAATGGCGTAAAATGGAAAGATATTCACAATTTGTTCGCACCTACCTGTTGATCTGGTTCCTAGGGATATATTTGACATCATCAATTTCGTCAGGGTTCGGCTTCACTGGCGCGTCGCTTCTCAATATAAGCACGTGAGTTAATTCGTTTTCCCCCCACACGCCGTCACCGGGGTCGTCGTATAAGAAACGAGACATAAATGTGAAGTCCTTCCGGTTCAACTGGAAAAAGTTAATTATATGTAATGCTTTTGACTACCGCACCGTAGTAGACTCGGGCATGCGGACGGCGAGTAATGATGGGTGACACGACCATGGAACAACTCGGGTCGACGACGCGTCGTGTTTCACGCGCGCCTCTAAGACCTTTCAGCAATCTGACGGCCTCCTTTAGAGGCCTTAAGGATTATTGTTTTTTTTTTTTAATTTAATGATGCAGTTTTAGTTTTCGTCGAAATCGGCCTCAATACTCCGTTAGTTCGCGGGACTGTCTCGTCAGGTAACCGTTGCCCTGGAACGTAAAGGGCTATTGAAGGATCACCGTGGATTTTAGTTAGTGTACGGGTCTGACAGTCCCTCACCCGTGGGGAGGATGACTCATAGACTCGTACAACTTAGACAACATTTATTTTTCTATTCTATGTTGATACTCTTATAATTACATTGGGCCGTTATTTTGGACTTCTTACCTGATATTCAGGTATCCCCAGTTCCTCGTTAAGTCTGCGTACGGCGGCGGTCATGACATCTTCCGGTACACCGTTGATCAGCAATGGATGACTGCAGCATGTGTTTGTGTACGCACTCGGAAATGTTACCTACAACATTAATTTGATTTTGTGCAACATATTTTGATGTAGGGTCCATCACACATAGCTATACGACCTGGGGGTTCTCGGTTCCATATGTGGCTTAGACTTGGATGTTTAATAAAGGTACGTACAAAATCGCATGTCGTCGTAAGTACACGCACATCTCTGAAACCACCCAACCGATTTCAATGAAATTCCGTAAATGTGTGTGGTTGGTTTCTGCTACAAACTTAGCTTGTACTTAGTTTGGGATTTAGAAATGAAATTATATTTTTTGTTCAAGGTAGGTTATTATACCTAAACGCTTTACACGTCGTCTTTTTACAAACTAGATGAGGCCGGTGTTTCATTCTTACCTATTACTCTGAGAAGAAACAGCCGAAACAAACTCAGAGGTCACTTAATTCCCTTTTTGTGGAGCAGCCACACACTCGTCGAGTGGTATGGGAAGTAACGAGGAAAGGAGGCAGAGACATAGTGTGGCAACGTTACTCGTCATGCTCCTCGTCCTGCCCCTTTTGTCGGTTTTTGCGCGCGAGTCAAAGGACCACGCGACCTCGCAATACGAGTGCGAGTGGCTGGCCACATAATCGCGATTCGCGCGGCCGCAGTCCGCATCGAGCGGTCGCGCAAGACGCACGCGTTTGTAAAATTGGAAATTATGTCGTCGCCAAGCGTGGAATGGTCAAATGAAAAAGCGTTAATTTTTATTGATTTTTACTACATATTTCTTTTTACTACATATTTCTTTTTACTACATATTTCTTTTTATTAAATTAATAGAATTAGCTATATACTAAAAATGCATAGCGCGCACGCTGCCACCGTTTCAACGTCCATTGTCTCACCAAGGCAAATGACAAGTGAGGAGCGTCGCGATTAATTGCGCGAGTAGAGCAGTGTGTGGGCAGAGAGGGCAACATCGCGGCAAATCACGGCAGCGCGAGGAGCAGAGCGATGAGCAGCGCGAGGAGCATAGTCTGGCCGCAGCATTAAGTCCAGACATTATATTGGTCATGTCATACGAGGACTTAGGCTAGTGTATGAGATGGTCTTTTGAAGAAAGAACCGAGGGAGTAGGCAAATTAAGTTACTTTTTGAGCAGCTCTCTTTTGCAAGAGAAGTTCTCCGGCCGGGTTGAACATCAGCACACTGAAGGCTCTATGCAGTGGCAGCTCGCCGTTTGGTCCGACTCTGTGGCACTCGCGCTTCGTGGCTGATCCAACGATGTTGTCTCTTTCGTCCACCAACAAACACATGTCGTTTTCTAATGCAGCTGCCTGAAATCAAAAATGTGTTACACCTTATGGGTTTCTTTCTCCTAGCAGCATGCTTATTATAACGACTTTGGTCTAAGCGATGACTGGTGCAGCAGGTGTCGCGAATAAGACATTAGGTACTTTATAAGTACGCGAATTCGTCACTGGCAGTGCAGCATAGCGTGTTTCAAATATTTCTATATTTATTTGATCTTACCCGTCGCCATGATGTCTACCTAGGCCGTTAGGTGTTATATCCATGTAAGTTTGTTACAAAACTAACTAAATTTCGTAATTTTTTTTTAGTGGCTCCTCGCATGTAAACTTAGAGGAGGTTGTGAGTTGCTTAACCTGACTTTTCCTTGGATGCCTTAAATGACTCTAAAACTTCCAGCCAGGGGGCGAATTTCCAGTAAAAAAAAAACAACCACAAAAAAAGGGTAAAAAAACCTACAAAATAACTTTTCTTTCGGAAGTCGGTGGCTTTGTTTTTTTATTTCATTGTCTTTTTGCCACCGACTTCCGAAAGAAAAGTTATTTTGTAGGTTATTTTACGGTTAAATTTTTTTTGACAAAAAATTTAATTTAAATATTCAACCCAAATTCTTGTCAAATAAATCATTTTCTTACATGTGCCCTATAATTTTTTAATCCGTGGCACCGGTATTAACATCTCTCATGTACACAATAAGCTAATAAAATTCCCTATCTCAAAAACTGCTGAACATTATTTTGATGAAACTTGCAGTATTCCCTAAGGTGAACGATCCCTAGTACAACAAAAAAAGAATTTTGAAAATCGGTCCACAATTGGCGGAGTAATCGCGTAACAAACACGCAAAAAGTAAAGATCATCCAAGTAGCCGAAATTAATAAAATGCTCACAAAATAAAAAGTACTGAACCAAATTGGATGAAATTTCACACTAATCGGACTAGAAACCTCGGAGTAATCGATGTATGTACATAATAAAAAAAAACATACTGACTGAATTGAGAACCTCCTCCTTTTTTTGAAGTCGGTTAAAAATAGGATGTAGGTACCTGTACAGCTGTGATGTCTTGGGTGTCCGTAGATTGATTCATGGCTGCGTTGATGCAAACAAACTTTCTGTCTACGTTCGAACATTTCCACAGCATTCGACCACTGTTGTAACATGTTCTAACATTTCGACCCAACATAATTTCAAAAGATAACTGAATAAAATGCCAAAAATTTGCTAGAAAATGTATTTATATACCTGGCACAAAGCTATTGAAAAACAAACTCATGTTTTATGACAATTCTATATATTGTAGACAAATTAACATACTTAATACAAAAAACGTAGGTACCTATCGTATTTTGTACACTTACATTCTTACATATTTTTGATTTTCACCTTCAGAATTATGGTTGACCTTGTCGCATGATTGAGTTAAATATGGCAAAATTATTATAGGTACGAGTATAGGTATCTAAAGTTTTTAGCGTTTCTATTTTCCATTCGTAAATGTTAAACCAAGAAATAAAGTTAATTATTCCTGTTTTACTCTTTTAGTTAAATAAGCAAAGTTAGGGGTTTCTTCGGCATCCCTAGATGTAAACGCATACCGACATTACTTTGCCGTGGTAACCTTAGTTATGCCGCAATGTCGTTAAACGTCCTACGGGGTTGACGTCAACGCAAAAGAATGATGATGTGGTTCGGGTCTTGTCTTAACCATTAGCCCCTTCGTATAAATGCTAAGCGACGCAAGTCTCCGATATCTTACGACTTTGGTATCCAGTAGGTGACTATATCGCAATACAAATCCATAGAGGTGCGTACACAGGCACGCTTCAATAGATACCAAAGTCGTAAGGTATCGGAGACTTGCGTCGCCTAGTGTACGAAGGAGCTAGGCTCCCGATGATTGTTGAAACGTAAATACCGAAGGTTGCCATTTCTGAAACTGTCTTGCTCTTTGAGTTCTATTCACCGCCTAATAATCCCTTGCATTCCCGTGTCGTTAGTAGTGTGCGTCGCGCTTTACTCTTTTCGTTGGCCACTACAGTACTAAATGCCTGCGTAGACTTGAAAAAGCGAGTGTTGGCAGGGGCCTTGCCAGGTATACGTATCCTGTCAACAGAACAGAGATTGAACTCTCCATAATTTGAACGTTCAATTGCCCATCAGGTGGCCTACCATGACGTCAGTAGTTAGGCCGTGGGAAAGAGACAGAGCTATACAAGTCGTCTAGCGCCATCTCGTTCCTTTATCGGAACCACTCACGCTTTAAGACATAATGGTAGGCCACCAGTTCTTGGTTTTATGGTGCTTGTATGCACCAAGCGTAATAAATTAGGTTTTACAGATATAGGTATCACGTATACAATGAACACCGGGACAACGCGAATTTCGACTCGCTCTGTAGACTCCCAAGACATCGAGCGAAAAACGTTAACGTTTAATACATTTTCAACTTTTTAATCTAGCCGTAGCGCATAAAGTTGAAAATCTATTAAACATTACAGAGCGTTTTCATTCGTTCCGTTCTTTATCGGACAGCAGTAATGGGTTTTCAACTTTATGTGCGTGGATATTATGTTGAAAATCTATTAAAGACTCCTAGAGCGTTTACGTTTATCGCTTGCCCTTTAGCTACAGGGTGTGGTGGGTACATATTTGAATATCGAAGATTAAAATATCTACGCTTAAAATATCGATGTTCAAAATATCGAAAATGAAAATATCGAATGACCATAAAATCGAAAATTAAAATATCGAAAGTTTAAAATATCGAATGATTAAATGATCTACGTCCAATATATCTAAAATCTAAATATCTACAAAAGTTACATCGAAAGATCTAAATATCGAAATACAGATTATCTAATGTCCTAAATATCGAAGTACAGATTATCGAATGTCCGAAATATCGAACCTAACAAGGTAAGTAGAGGATGGCGGGGTCTGAAAGACCCCGCCATCCTCTTCGTGTTAGGTTACTTTAAACCTTGCAAACAGAAATAGGAGCCCCGCGAAGCGGGGCTCCGTCGACTTACCTTGGTAGGTGGTTATCAGCAATTTGACTTAGGACGATATTATACGTTTTTCGATATTTCAACTAGTAGGTATTTTTAACGTAGATATTATGAAATTAGATATTATGAACTGCGATGTATTAAACGTTGATATTTTGAATTTCGACATAACGTCTTTCGATATTTTGAATCATTCGACATTTAAATCAGTCGACATTTTAATCTTCGACGTTTTAAGCGTAGATGTAACATTTTTCGATATTTTGTTACAATCGATATTTTAATTTTCGATATTCTGAACATCGATATTTTAAGCGTAGATATTTTAATCTTCGATATTCAAATATGTACCCGGTGTGGTAAATGAAACAAATACGCGACAATGAGGTAGGCATTATTTTGTGCATGGTGTCATTTTTGCCGAGCATTTGTGCAAAAGTGTGTTGCTGTATATTTAGTATTCATTAAAGCCATTATACCTATGGCATCAGAGTTATCTGTTCTAATAAAACATGGTTTCATTAATAAATATAATATTTATTGTAGCATTTTATAGAAATTGTACAGAGCATTATGTGGCTTCTACGGATTCTCTCTGAAAATAATCTTTTTTGCAAGCACCCGTCGTTATTAATCAAATATTTACAGTTTTATCATATTTTGTTAAACAAAATTATAAAACCAAACGAGCGATTCATTATTTTATTTAACTTTTTTCGCTTAATTAACATAAGTAGGTAAACGCATTGTGTAATATTGATGCATAAGAGGTAGTTGCCGAACGAAATAATAAACATAATATATAGCACCTACCTATAGCACTAAAACCCTACATTATAATTATTTTATGCCGTTTTTATATAACAGCATTAATCAAATAAAGAAAAAAAAACATTTTTTAAGTTTTCCTCTGGTAGGTATAAATTAAATTGATCGAGACTATAGCTACTACAAGGCGACAGTTCTGTTGTAAATTATTTATTTTCACTCATGAACTTCTGTATCTTGTCGGGTTCTGTGAGTTCCTTCAGACGGTGAAGGTTGTCCCACCAGAGCTTCAGTCGGTGTCGGCGAATCATGTTGAACCAGGGCGTTATTGGACCTTCAAGAGTTGGTATGAACCTAAAAACAAAAATATGTATTTGAGTATACAGGGTATATTTTTGAACTGGGCGTGGATGGCTATAAATCCGAAACTATGAGAAAAAATCCTAAAACGTTGAAAGGAGTCTCGCGGCCGATATTGAGGAAAACTAAAACTGCATCTTTGGACGGAAAAAAAATCCTGGCCAGGAATCGAAGGGTTTAATTAACATTTTTCCTAAGTATGGGCATGCTGTCCGATCATGGACCATGCCCGGGTCGACGGCGACGGCGCGTTGTGTTCCACGCGCGCTTCAAAGAGCGTCAGCATAATGACGGGGCCCCCCTTTAGAGGGCCAAAGCCTGCCCGAGTCGCGGGACTTATCTCATTACCGTGACCCCGGAACATAAGTCTGACAGTCCCTCCCACCACGTTAAAAAAAGGTTATGGTGCTTCACTTACGCGTTAAACTCAGCTTTTGGCACGAAGCAGTACTCGGAGATCTCGTTGGAGTTGGGCTTGACCTTGACGTCACTTTGGAAGAAGAGGATGTGGTCGATTTCGTGCTCTCCCCACACGCCGTCGCCGGGGTCGTGGTAGTGCACGCGCGTCATGAATGTGAACAGCTCCGGGTCCATCTGGATCATAAGAACGTCATTTGTAAATTACGACGTTACAAATGGATTGAAGAATCCTTCCTCCCCTTTTATTATATTAAGTAGGATAGAGAAGAATATATTAGTTTCACAAGTACCTACATTTATCTCTCATCATTATCAGCTAACAATGTGTTCCTAAAAAAATACAACAATTCTAGTAATTACTTGGTCTAAAGGAATGCCAAGCTCGTAGTTGAGTCTGCGTCTCGCCGCCGTGACGACGTCCTCAGCCTTCTCGTCAATGAACAGTGGGTGACTACAACACGCGTTTGTGTAGTAATCTGGGTAGGTTACCTGAAAAATTTAAATTAATACTTTAGAGCTTGTATGTACGCCAAAGAACATTTCACACAAACTTATAAAACTAGGGCTAAACTAACGGGAAATGTTTATTATCGCGTTAATGGACAGTTGTAGGAACATTTAAACTAAAGACTATTGCGGCTGAAATGGCTGAAAAGATCTAAATGAAACTTCATACACTTAAGCATGATGGATGAATATTTTGGAAATACCATATTTACAAAAGGATGCTTGGAAATTTATTTTTGTATGGAAAATCTTAAATTTCTCTAATATAACTGTATCATGCAGGCGAATATCATGAGAACAGCTATATACAATCAAGTAAGATACGACAATAATGAGACATGGTCAAAGTCTACTTTGTTACAATAGATTGATTATGACTCATATTATCAACTTCAACTTACATTGACAAATAATAAAAATAGCATTTTGAAAAACAACTACCTTTCGCGACAATAGGGGAGGAGGAGGAGGCACTCCATCAAGAGAAGTGGAAGGAATGGTGGGAGGCCTTTGCTCATGAGTGGGACAGAATAAGCTAGTAAAAAAAATCGCGACAATAAAGAACCATAATAAATTCAGCATGTGTTTTCTTTTGATTCTTGTTATATAGATATCTCAGAAATCAAATGATGCATATTTAATTTTAATCAAAATCGGCTACAATAGTTGCAATAGTTTCAGATTTGGCCATCTATGCCCAGGTGGAAATTTCACCATGTATATGTTTGCATTGCAACAAAATAGTAGGTGAAATTCTTATGGAATAATGCACTAGAACACTTACTTTTTGGCTAGCTCTTCTCTGTAACAGCATGTCTCCTCTCTTGTTGAACAGAAACACACTGAAGGCACGGTGTAGAGGAACTTTGCCATCTTCACCAACTTTATGGCATTCTCTTTTGGTAGCCGTCCCTATGAAGTTATCTTTCTCATCAACTAGAAGACATATGTCTTTATCTAGAGCCTCCAACTGAAAATAAACAGAAAAACATAGAAAAATGGTCATTTTTACGGATGTTATAGGACCCACAACATACATTTACCTACTTTCATTTTTGTTATTCTGTTAAGGTCATTTAAGAATGACCATATCAGAATAACAAAAATAAAAAGAAAATGAAAAATTATAACAACTGCATTTTTTTAGTAGTTTTTGAATTTATGCAAAAAACAGTAACAACTATCTAACTTAACATGTTCATTATCCAGCTGCAATATCAAAAATAATGTCACACATCCAAGTTTCTCGAGATACTTGGCCTTTATACCACTTCAGGTCCATAAGGGCAATAAAAATAGGTGGAGGGACACTTTATCCTCAACTTGCAGAGTACCCACATGTATGTCTTGTGCATAGAAGCAGATAATTCAGTGACCTACATGTGTGGCAACCCAAAATGACCCACAGGTGGGTCATGGACAGTGGACTTGTTAAATTAAATTATATGGAAATGAACTGCTTACTAATTTTAGTCATAAACAAGTTTTTCTCTTTATTTCTTGTCTGTCCCTAAAGAGTAGAAGAGAAAGTGATCTATCAAATGTGAGTATAGTAATGGGGTTATAGCTTGACATACTTTTTTTATTCATACAACATTCAAGTCTCACCTGAATGGGCTCAACGCTATCCTTTTCTTCAGCTTGTGGTTTCAGAGGCTCAGAGGCAAGAAGCCTCTTTTCCACCCGCACCGTGTTCCATAACGACCGTGTGAGTCTGCGTACCAGCATCTTGAACAGTTGAACAAAGAATGAACATTTGAATGCGTAAAGTTCAACTTGGTTTGATACAGTATTTTAATGTTAATTCATGTGATGTTTATCTTTTAACACAATACAATATTCAAATGTGTAGATTGTTAAAAATTACAAAAAGAATAAAAGAGATGCATATTTGGGAGGTCAGGGAAATATGGGCTATAGGAAGGAGGCCTACATGCAACAGTGGGTGGAAAAGTCTGCCGATCAACAAATAAGGTGAGTCAAGTGGTGTGCCTAAAGGTCAGCAATAATGCAAGTTAGCCCAAAACCTATAAGTTATGAATAGTACATAGTATTAAGTTCAAAGTGCAAATTAGGCTTTTACAATTGTACACTAGCTGTTATTCCGTGGTTTCACTGCCAATGTTCGCTATTGGAAGGAGTTCCTGAGATTAGCATGATCAACCAAACAAACTCTCTCTTTTATAATAATAGTACAGTATGAAGTTTCCGAATCTGAAAAATAATCTTAATTTCTTGTCACGTGATAATGTTTAATATTTGTTAGATAATTATGTGACTTGTTGTGCAGTAAAAAGTGGAGAAATCATGGTAATGGCCCAGATAGTACACCATTTGCATACGAACAACCGTGTGAAGGTCTTGAAGTTAGATTTTCAATTTAGGATTATCTTGAACATTTGCGTAGCATGAATAAAAATTTACCAACACTGTTTATCAAGTTCTCATTGGTCCGACTAAAATATTTCATGAAATAATAATTAATCGCCGTAACAAATTTGTTGCAGACAATTTGTTGTGATTGTTTGTATCAGGTCTTAAAAAAAATAATTACCTACCTCAGTACTTTTTTGCGTAATAAGATATTATGGTAAACTTATTATTTCAGCGGTGCGCATTAGAACAACAAACAGAAATAATAAAAAAGACCTCCTTCTTGGCCAGCAATACAATTTTTTACTTTTTTTTACGTCCAAAAAATGAAATGAATGAATGTCAATGTCGGTGAATGTCACTGTCATCGTGTCATCACTTTTTATTAATATTTCTGGCATGGCTTCTGGTCTTTTATGCCCATAGATATAGAGTATGGAACTAAAAATCTGTGCCGTGCAATAATGAAGGAATATTTTTAACCGACTTTTTTTTATGTACAGCTTGACATAAAAATGTAGAAAACCGGAAGTCGTCACTGTCTTCACGCTCACAGCACTTTGAATGATTTTTTTTTTTTTCACTTATTACGTTAGTTTTATGGCACAATAATAAATCTAACAAACCTGCGGTCTTTGTTTACATCAAATATCAAAGATTTTAAAACGCTGTCAGAAATAAAAAAATTAGTTCCGTTTCAATCCGTTCTGGCCAAGCTGTATGTATACATCGATTACGATTACTCCTAGGTTTCTAGTCCGATTAGTGTGATTCTTTTTTGTTCGATGCAGTATACTTGCAGTGTGGTCCCATAAAAATTTCATCCAATTTGGTTCAGTACTGTTTATTTTGTGAGCATTTTAATGATTTCGGCTACTTGGATGACATTACTTTTTGCGTGTTTGTTACGCGATTACTCCGCCAATTGTGGACCGATTTTCAAAATTCTTTTTTTGTTGTAATAGGGATCGTTCACCTTAGACTGACTAGACACCTTAAATCTGTTCAGCAGTTTTTGAGATAGGGAATTTTATTTACATGTGTACATGAGCGATGTTAATACCGGTGCCACGGATTACAAAATTCTAGTGGACATGTAAGAAAATGATGTATTTGATAAGAATTTGGGTTGAATATTTAAACTAAAAAGAGTAAAATAAAAAACTTCAAAAAAAAATTTAACCGCCTTCAAAAACAACCACAAAAAAGGGTAAAATAACCTACAAAATAACTTTTCGGAAGTCGGTGGCAAAAAGACAACGAAATAAAAAAACAAAGCCACTTGTGGTTGTTTTTGAAGGCGGTTAAATTTTTTTTTAAATGCATTACATCAGCGTTTTCCACAACAAATAGAAAGAAAAATTCTATAAACAAAGATTCATGAAGAAGAAAATAAGAGACACAGATTTAGGTAATTCGATGATGGTTACGTTTTTGTTTACATTTATTCATTTATTCACAATATATTATTTTCAGTCCGTAGTATTTATTTTTATAACTAATGGGCCTCTCACACAGGCAAAACTGTGGTGAAGCTTGTGCGTGTGGTAGGCCCTTAAGGTACAGACGCCAGCACATCAAGCTACCACAACCTGTCAGATTTTTATGATAGATTTTCAACCTTATCACAATAGTGATTAGTGAAAGGTGCACCTGCTGGCGTCTGCGTCTGCATACAAACTTGTACAGGTTATTAAATATGTGTGAACCACTTTTGATCATTATTTGGTCAGAATAAGATTTAAAAGATTAAAGATATTTTCGAACTCGATTTTAAGTACAGACGCTAGCAGGCCAACCTACCCGAATCTGTCAAATTTTACCAATCAAATATTAACCTTCCGCTTTTGTGATAAGGTTGATTTATTAAAGAATTTTTACAGTTTGAGATAGGTTGATGTGCTGGCGTTTGTGCAACTTCATACTATGTATATTATGTACAGACGACGCCAGCACAACAACAACCTATCTAGCACTATCTAGTCTGTGTCAATAACCTACCTCAATCTGTCAAAAAAAAAATACATTTATACAACTATTGAGAACCTCCTCCTTTTTTTGAAGTCGGTTAAAAACAGTAAAAGGTATCTTTTTAGATTTAGGTAGATGGCCGTTTTGCAGATCAGACCGGATCATCGGGACAGTCAACAAAAAAAAAACACTTAGTACAATAATTATTAATATACTTACCAGTCAAGTTTTTTTAATAACACTGCCAGCTTTTACATGAAATACTATTAAATTAAAATTTTCTTGTAGTTAAAATTATAGTTGTTTAATGTTGACCGTAATAGAGGAACGAGATCTATTTTTAAGTTAATCATGCTTTCCTTGTGTTTAGGAGCTACAGGAAGGGTGCGTCGCTCTTAAAATAACTTTGTCCAACAACACGGCATTTCCGAACACTGTTCATTACAGTTCTAGAAATCACAGTCATCACGTCGTATACGCAGGTGAAATAGTTTTAATAAAGTTTTGAATTTAACGGACATTAAGGTATAGATAGAATAAAGATTGCGTGAAAATCTTTTATTTTTCTACCAAAATACTCTGGTGGATTGACTTGGTAAATATGTCTAATGTAAAACTAGCCATAAGAGTAAGGCCCTTTACTGAAAAGTAAGTCAAATTATTTAAATTTTATTTTTTATTTAAATCATTTATGTATGAATCGATTTCAATTGATAAAATATATTTTATTTCACAGAGAACTGAGGTCAGAGAAGGATCGGGTGCCAGTTGTGAACGTTGTTGACGACAACACAGTAACAATCACCAATATTAAAGTAAGTACTTCTAACTTATTTTTATTAATAACCAGCGACCCACTTCGCCTCCGAACGGGTGCAATCTTTACTATATAATGTATTTATATACAATCATATAAACCTTCCTCTTGCACTATCTATACCTACTCAAAAACCGCATCAAAATCCGTTGCGTAGTTTTAAAGATCTAAGCATAGGTAAATTAGGACAGACAGACAGCGGGAAGCGACTTTACTTTATACTTTGTATTGATTTAGGTTTACTAGGTAGGTACAGACACCAGCTCATCAACCTATCCCAAACTTGAACAAAGTTATTGAGGCAGGTCGACGTGCTGGCGTCTGTACTTCTTACTTATTACGTGCTTAATATCAACGATATACATACCGAGCAGCCGGTTATGTCTGTTTGTTGACATTACAATCGATCGTAATCAACTTTCGACTCATGCTTCACTCAGAAAAGTAAAGTCCATAAATATTGTACAATTATCAGATAGGTTTATAAATCACTCATCAATCATTTAACTTTCTTTCTGGCGCAGTCGGTTAAAAATAGAGAAAGGTAAGACCCGCTCGGCAAAAACTATTATAGCTACTACTTGAATATGAATATGACTTACTTTTGCTAGTGGCTCATTTACGAGTAAATCTTGAAAATCCACTAAGTATAGCAAAGTAGAGATGCGTACTCTTCTTCCAATATCTTGGGTAGTGATCACCAGAAATAGGTGCAATTTGCACGGGTGGTAGTCTCTGGACGCTTGGGTATTGTTAACAACTATCAAGATGTAAGAAACATCTAACTATATTATGTAGATACACATTCAATACTCTCACCGTGAAAAGAAAGCTGGATCATTGCCATCTGAAAATAACTTTCGAAAATATGCATGGAAAGATATGAATATTTACCTACTTAGCTATACAATGCATACCAAGGTACAGTTGGTATTGCTATGTTGTGTATAATTTCTTATCAAAAGGGCTACGTGTTTTACCGCGGTTCTACATTATTATGTTTACAGCTTCAAGCTATCTATGTATTTATTATTTTATTTATGTTTCTGCAGCTGTTACACGATCGCGTCATACCAATTACCTATAGTCTTTATGTTTATGAAAGAGTTTCTAATCTAAACTAAGATACATAACGCCAAAAGAGTTTGTTTTTTTGGTTGTACACGCTAGGCTTAACGCTAGGTAATCTTAGGAACATGCCGAACATGCCTGAATCGAAATGAAAAAATATTTTTGTGTTAGATAGTCTATTTTCCTTATTTATCGCGCAAGGTTCTCCTTGCGATGATATTTAAGCCCTTATGAGCTATAAAATATCACGTACCGACCAATAAGAGCGGAGCAATCAATGGGGTTGGAACCACGAGGAAAAGCTAACGGAAACGTCGACCCGGTCCCCGCGGTAGAACAATTTATATTTTGGTTATATTACTCATGACGAACTATTTGCCTAGGTAAGCTTATCAGGCGCAGGTGACAGTCGCGAGCGCACTCGTCAATATTATGCTGACTATACCTTCGACAGCTTCTGTCCAGTCACGCAGCCATCTTATGCATCGCAGGAAAAGGTCAGTTTAGTATTTAAGTACAGAAGCCAGTACGTCTACTTACCCCAATCAGTCAAATTTTACCAATCGAATATTAACCTTCCCTTATTGTGTTACGTTGATGTGCTGGGCTTGTGGCGTCTGTACCTAAATATAAAATTAAGAAATCTAGGAGCCTGGTTTAGCTGTTTTGCTATCGGAATAGAAGCTAGGTCTGACGTTGCGGTTGTCGTAGTTGCCCTAGTAGCTAAGCTAGCAACTGCTGTAGTGCGTTTTTCGGGTTCAATTCTCGCACGGAAAATAGTTGTTACACCTTCAACTTTCCAGTAGTTGTTCCGGGTCTGGGGCTTTGTGTATGAGTGTTTAAAAGTTTGTTAATGCACCCACGTTAGGAATTTCTCCTAAATTCGTAGTATATATGGGACAACGGACATTAAAAAAAAGAAAAGAATAAGATCTTTCTATTGAAATTACTGGATTTCTCTTAAAACTAACTACTGACAAAGAGAATAGAAAAGTATCTATACCTATCTACTTAACAGTCTTTGAATAATTGCCAGGTGTTCGAAGCTATCGGCCAGGAGGTGATAGCCAGCGTGTCCAGGGGTTGTTCAGCATGTGTGCTGGCGTACGGGCAGAGTGCGACCGGCAAGACTCACACCATGATGGGAACAGAGGCACAGCCTGGGCTGATCCCACGACTCTGTAAGGCGTTGTATGAACAGCAGCCTGTGGATTTTACTATCAGGTAATTACCATATTACACGTTTAGTATCCACTTGATAATCTTATACCTACTATCAGTAACAGCAGGGAACTGCCTGACTTAGGTACGAGGTTGTAGGGCATGAGTGTGAACTATGTGATTTATTTAAACCATATACTGCGCTCAAAACGGTAAAAAACAGTATCAGGACATGAGATATGCCCTTTTCCTGACGATGATTTCCAAAGCATTTGAAAAAAACCAATCTGGGTCTGTAAGACGGATTACATTCCATGCCCTCTCATTGAGAAGGGGCTTGCATTCTAGCACCTTACTGCTATGTACAGACGCCAGCAGGTCAATCTACCCAAATCTGTCGCATTTTAACAATCGAACATTAACCCTCCTCTGTTGTAATAAGGTTGAAAATCAATTAAAGAAATTTTACAGATTGTGGTAGCTGTGTGTCTGTACATAATAATTATTATGCTGCGAAATACATATCTACTAAATAAGGTTGAGCAGCTTGAATAATATAGTACTGATACGAACTAATTCTACAGCTAACTAGAGCACTCATTTCATCTGATTTGTCCTTATACATCAAGGGATCGGACAAAGTAGACGTATATGAAAGTTTGCGTAAGTCCTTGGTCCTTTTAGTCCCTCCACAACATTTCACATATTCAAATAAGTTCTTAGTAAAGAGGCATGTGCAAGAACCTCCAATGAATTCTAATGACAGCTGTGTCACAGTGTGGGGTAATCTTACCAGGTGTATGTAATACAAATGGATCTGTGATAAGCGTGACTAGAATTTACTGTTAGTTAGTAGTTTATAAATACTTATTGTTGAAACGACGAGACGAGATACGTGTATGATGTTGACAGGGGAGAATGGTAGAAAGCTCCGTGGTCTTAGCCCCCTCGTACACAAGGCGACGCAAGTTTCCGATACCTTACGACTTTGGTATCCAGGCGACTATCGCAATACAAATCCATAGAGGTTCGTACACAGGCACGCGCCAATGAATACCAAAGTCGTAAGTTGGTCGTAAGGTATCGGAGACTTGCGTCGCCTAGTGTACGAAGGGGCTTAATTGTACCTGCCAAACAAAAGATGTAGAAACGGGAATGAATACGTCATGCAAAATAAAATAGTCGATAGAATCGAGACTGTATGAAAATAAAAATAGAAAATAGTAGTGAAACGGCCTTAAAAAGTTGCCTGGCTTTATGTGGCCTGTTACGCCTGCTGTGCATTTTTTTCTAAATAATATAGGTAGGTATTTGTAATGTCGTATTACTTCAGTTTTTTAAATAAAATAAACCATACATTACGCCTGTAATCCCCTGAAGGGTTAGGCAAAGATCTATCTAATAGTACACTAATAGTAAGGAGTAGTAAGAGTAAGACGCGAGACGTATAAGCATATTGCCGTCAACAGGGCGTAAATTAAGACTCCGACGATAGAAAACACCTGTTCTTAATATAAGAGTTAAGAATAAGAATAATTTATAATTTATAACAGCTAAGAATAAGAATAATTTATAATTTACCTATAACAGTTAACAATAAGAATAATTTATAATTTATAACAGTTAACAATAAGAATAATTTATTTGCTTGATAGTTGGCGTAGCGATCGAGCGATTGTCTGCCGTGCTGCGTGTCACGGGTTTGATTCTCAATTTCCCCCGAAAAATATTTTTATCGCCTGCAGATAGTTGTTCCGGGTCTGGCACCCACGAATCCACGAAACAGGAGATTCATTATGGTTTTTTTTCAATAAAAAGACATGAAATTGTTACCATTACCAAAACCCATTGTTTACCGTAGGTAATAGGTATAGGTAATCTTTGTTGCTTCTACGTCTATTCGCAAAAGCATTTTGTTTTCGGCAAGTAAATTGTTTCCATCGTTTATGCATGTCGTGTGAAGGAGCCATAGGTGGCAGGCACGCGATGAGATTGTCAAAATGAAATGGGTGTCGCGCCATTATTTCATCGGCGTCGATTTTTTCACGGTAAATGATTGAGGACATTAATGCGTGGATAACTTTATTGTAAATTTACTGTTTCTGAACTGCGTTTTATTAATTATATAAAATTAAATAGCTTAGGCCTAGAGCTAGAAATTACCCGAAAGGAACGGAAATTGTCCAAAATGATTCCATCTACGGATATTGCAAGACTTGGATGAGGTCATGATTACTTTTACCTCTGTGCTAAACATCAAAATCCGGTCTGATATATGTGAGAGGTCATCCATTGTTTCTGAATCTATGATTTAAGTAAAGAACAAGACAAATAAAAAAAACATACGCGGATTATAAGAAAAAAAATATGCGAAGGTACTTTTTTCGCCTAAAATTATGAATTTGTTTGATCAGGCTCTCCGTGTCAGCTGAAGAGGTTGCCCATTTCTGTCATATACTTTTATTATCTATTCAGATTAGAATGCACAGGCAATCCTCGTTTTCCAGGTGACTTTGTCGATCAGGGCCTCAAGTCTGCTAATTTTATTTAACTCTCATGCTATTGATATTCAATTGAGACTCAATCACGACTCCATTACGATTAGAACAAATTTGGTATTCTGCAAAAACTTGTATAAGCTCAATAGAGTCGTAATGGAATCGTAGTGTAGGTAATTGTAATTGACTCTCAGTTGAACAGTTATAAGTATTGTCATTAGAGAGTAGAATACCGATAAAGTCCACAATCGATTTGCAATTGTAACACGGTTGAAGAGCAGACTAGCAAATATTCTGATAGCAGTTCAATGGAATGTCACTGGAAAACCATTGGTCTTAAATTATTAGCAGAATACCAAATGTAGTTAAAACTGCTACTGAGATCCAATTGATATTCAATTGAGTCATTACTAAATTAGCAGAATTGGGGCCCTGTTGAAAAAGCTTTAATGTTACATTCATGGTTTAGAGGGTTTCGTACGTATTCTTGCCACATGATTAAAAGCTTTTTAAAAGAATAGATTTTTCATCAGAAACACTTTTTAAAATTCTATTCAATAATTTAAAAGTTCTAAAGTTCTAACTAGCAATGTGTGAATCTATAAAATGTAAATTCTTAGAGAAAATAAAAAATACTAAAGTTTCACAGCGGTCATTTTCTCGAAAGTGCGAATAACTTTTCAATCGGTTTAGTGCGTGTTGAAAACTTTTTTTACAGTTGTTTTTCCAACACTCGTGTAATATATTGTTGGTTGTATTCGATTAAGTTTGAATGGTAATATAAAGAGAGGCACCATGGCTTCCTGACCTCAAGGCTGAAACGACACGCGAGCCTTTAACACCCTGCGATCATGGCTTTATCTGCGCTAATATCTCCCTACACGATATACTTACATGTGTTCGTGTTACGTATTCAAGAATTATTGGAAAGCTATTGCTTGTTTTTGCTGAAGATTGCAGAGTTGCAGGTACTGTAAATTTTGAGATATTATTTCTTAGAGAATTTAACATCGTTTAGGTATGTAGTTGTGTATCCCGGAAAATAAATCACGTACATAAAAACTTGAACTAATCACCCGTAGTCGGTGAAACATTAAACCAGGAGAAAAAGTTGACCAGTTGATGCTTTATTACCAAAATAACTTTGTGTCGCTTTTGCTAGTATCGTAGGGGCAGCGTAGCAGCTGGCTAGGCATAATGTAGCAGCTACGTAGGCACGGCATAGCAGAAGCGTAGGGTCGATGTAGCACTCTCATAGACGCGACGTAGCAGCGGTTTCGAATCAGCGTAGCATTGTCGTAGATACAGCGTAGCAGTCTACGTTGACGCTACGCTGCAGTTTTGGTCTAGAGGTTGCCTAGCAGCTGAATACAAACGTCGTAATAGCTGTTCAGATACGTCGTAGAAGATGCATAGGTAAAGAAATAACATGATGCTTTCATTAAACCCACAGAAATACGAGTATTCATCTATGATTAAACCGTTTATCTCACTCTTAAGGTCAAACAAGTCAACATTTTTTCCATAGAAACTTCGTTGGGGTTTTACTCCACTATTTGACAAGGTACATCCAAAATTAAACATCGGCATCGTTTTGTCTCATTATTAATTTTGTCTGTACGGAAGCAGAATTGTAAAATATGAAGCTATTAAAAAGTTACGAGCTTCTAAAGATACGTTTTTTTTTGCTAATTTTAACACAACTTTAGGTGTAAATTAGAAGCTAAAGAAGCATCAAATTTCCAAAACGAAGTCCGTACCGACACAGCAAATTTATCGAAGAATTCAATAAATTTTATTTGAAATTAATTGGTGCAGTGGATTTTTCATAAAACCCCTTCTTCCAAAGGCTTTTTCGTATTTTTTTACGCGCGCCTTTTACTCTGAATGATCGTGCATCTCACTGAATAATGTTTTCCCCTGTTTTCTCCACGGGGGGATGACGCTCGCGCACACATGTACAATATGGCTCGATTTCCGGTGAAATATCATGGTTTTTGACCATGCCTGACAGTGAGTTCGAGCTCGCGACTAGCGCCGCCTTAATGAGCAAACTTATTTAGCTTTCTCGATATTCTTAAAAACAGAAAGTTTCATCTCTAATAGTAAAAGGAACAAATTTTTAACTGTTTTCTTAAAAAAAAAATAAGTCTTCTCTACATTCAATAAACTGAGATGAGTACAAATGTATTTATTTATTAGAAAAGTACAGCCACATCACATACATTTTTACAATTTATAATAAGAGCGGTCCGATGCACATTTTATTTAATGTATAAACATTGTTTTATCTTTTACGATTTAAAAACAATATAAGTGACTCGATTTTATCTGTACTGTGATTTAACGTGTGGTAGAAAATTATAACTAAGTTGCCTATATACCTACGGTGAGGGTTGTGTACGGCGACTAATATTTTCAGTGGCAGTAGTTAGTAAGGCTTCAGTCCTTCCGAGTGGTAGTGAGTCGCACCCCGTCGGCTGTCGCGCCCTGTGTCTCCCGCCCGCCCCTAGTCGACTACGAATAGTGAGTGGTTAAGGAAAATAATTAAAGGTAAAAATAATATCTAACTCATAAGATAAAGTAATATTACGGATAATTTACAAAAAATAAATACATATTTTTGCCAATTTTGTAGTATATTACGGGTTAATATTCTACGCAACTTCACATTTTGCGTAAGATTTCATTTATTGTTTTTAAGAAAATGGTAAAATGTGTAGGTAGGTGCTGCTTGCCATTTTCTTAAAAAAAACCTATCTTTGCCTAATGGAGTATGCCAAGTATTTTATTAATTCTTCTAATTAATAACTTGCACGTCGTTCTACATCGTTCTCACATTTAACATGGTATCTAAAAGTTTAAAAAAGTGCCCTCTTGTCCATGGAGTTTCATGCTCATTTTTCACTATAGAGTGGTAACTACATAATTATTATATGTTTACATGTTTTTACGCCTTGTGACTGTGGCTCTAACTTTTACTATTGGTATTTTTATCTACGTCTTTTCTCAAGTGTCTGTAATGGTTTTTATTGAAATAATATGCTTTGAGTTTGTAAAAGACGAGAGATGTCAAAGATCAGTTTAAATTTTTTTCTAGCAGAATTTTAAGCATTTTTTTAGTTTCCTTTTTCCAAGTTTTTCAAGTCTGCTCACGCTACGGAAAAAGGTGTGCCTATCTGTTAATATAATATTCATCAACGCTTCATTTAGGTAGGTTTGTATTTGCTCGTATTTTAAACCTTTCCACAGTTCTATGTTAGTTTTGCGGTGGCGAGTTGTTTTATTGCGTCTGTATCACACCGTGCGAGGTGTCTGCTCGCCCGCGGTTCCACCCCACATAATACCTAGGTATCTAATGTATCTCCGTACTTTTCAACTGTTACATTCCCACCTTAATAACAGATTATTACACACGAACCGTTTTTCAAAATAATGGAATCACTGAACTCAGTAGATACCACATAAAAGTTTCGATTATCATTAAAATTTGAAGAATGAGGTGTCTGGGATTGATTTAATGAAAAATCGGAAAGATAGTGTTTGTTCAACTATCCTTTATTTAGCTTACTGCCATTTATTTTATCACCCCTACTGACTACTCCCAAAACGAATTAAAAATATCGTGTGTAGAGCATCTCTCAGAACCAAAAAATCGAAGATATGTGAAAACTATCAACCCGTTCTTTCTGGAGGCCTCTGACCCAAGTAGTAGAAACATTATAATTATACAGAAAGAAATTAATTTCTTATTTCTGCGATTTCTTCATTAAATCTTGATATTCTTCATTAGGGCATTTCTACGAAGAGGGCATTTTTTTTGTCCTTTTAAAAAAAACATGGTTAGAAGTTACATACACATCCCAAAATTTTTAAGCGAACGTCCCAATCTATATTCTAACTGGAGAGCATAACATAAATTCCGTAATAATTCATAATTTTTCTTTAAAAAAATCTGAAGTGAAAAAACGGGTGTAATTTCACTAATTTTGACCTGTCCCTTTCCCGAAATCGAGTGTAAAATATTTTATATCTTTTAATGGAGCTGAATTTCAAGCAAACTTTTGATATTCTTGGGTATATGGATAACTAACCAAGAGACATTGATAGTAAATAAACCTGTAATTGCTTATTTTTTTATATTTGTGGATGCTTAAAGATTTGTCCCAGTCTAATGAATGATTTCCGTGTCATACAAAAAACACTAGATAACGATACTAAATACCCGCGAACTGGAGATCACTATCCGATTCTTGTAAACTATCAGGTGCTCCCGAGCAGACGATGTGAGTGCATGTCTGGTGTGCTGCTGTTTTTTTCCATTTTCGAAGGTGAGAACCTGTTTCCGTGTCTTTAGTTCGGGGTCTTTTCTCAATCCCGTGTCAAAGATATCTTCTGAATGTTTTCTTTTTAAATATGTTTTGTTTCCCTAAACTGAAGTTTAACTAGATACCAGCATGGTTGTTTCATTTAATTTGTTTGAATTCGTAACTGTAATAAGTTATTTTGATTAGTACGATATTTTTTCAATTCCGTGGCCCTCAATTTTGTGTCCTGGTGTCCACGGAATTGAGAACGATGGTTTACCTATGTAACTAATCACGGTTTATATGAGGTTTAAAGTCACTTGCTTCACAATTTGTCATGGTAAAGTAGTTAACGCCATACATTATGTACCTGTAATGTTGAATAAAAGGTTTATAGTATCTAGAGTTGACATCGCTTTTGCAAATTCTGATTTTATGTAATACTGCCGCGTCTAGCTACTTGAGCCTCGGAAGATCGTATAATGATAGCCTATATTTTATTCTGATGTATAAACTATATTGCTGCAAAGTTTCATTAAAATACATTCAGTAATTTTTGAGTAAAAAATTGACCTGACTAATATACACCCCAATACTTCGATTATGTCTATTACTTCCTGCGGTTTGATAAATAAAACTGACTTGACGTCTATACTTCATGTCTCTTGTTTGTATCGTAATTTAAATGTTTAATGAAAATGCTAGAATACATTTTTACCATATAAGTTTAATAAAAATGCTCATTTAAATGATTTGACTAAAAGTTAGTTATCCAAGCATGATAACTCAAGGAATCTCTCTCAAGGTAGACTCAATATAAACTTAAATAATTAAAGTACCAAAAACTGCTAAAATATGTTCTTGAATGTTTTTTTTTAATTGAATTTTTCTATCCCGGTTTCGTAGAATATGTGTAATTCTAAATTCTGTGGTCACATTTCTCAATTCCATGGCACTCAAAATTTATTTTAAAAACTACTGGCGCAATTACTGGCAAATTAGCACCATTTTGTTAAAAAAAAATGCATTTTATTTTGGTTATATACAATTAGTCAAAATGTGAAAAAAAAAATTGCCCACGGAATTGAGCAAAAATCACCGTGTCCGTAGAAATGCCCATTACTTGCCTATACCAGAACATTTCGCAACTCCGTCCAAGTAATTTCCACATAGTTAAAACTTAAACAAAGTTCAAAACATAGTTTCACTTTGTAAATTACACGATGATTTATTAGCAGCAATTAGTTTGGTCGTGACTAACTGGAGTTAACTTTATGCGAGTTTCTCGCAGTTAACTTGTTAAAGCTGGACAAATGGCGTAAACGACTATTGTTTTTTCATTAATTTGTTTAAACAACACTGATTGATCAAGTTGGACTAAGTTGAACGTTAATTTCGATGAATGTTCAACTTTATGTTAATTTTAAGAGGCCTACGCCGCAGACGCGACTTCCATAAAAATCAACGTAGTTAATAGTGCAATAATATAATGAATAAAATGTAATCAATGTGATATAATTATAGGAATGATGAATATTTTGATACAAATGTAATGATAATAATGTAATGATTATGAACGAATGTTAGGGAATGAATTTAATTTAATTTTTGTTAATTCTTTAGTCACTATTATGATCTATTGCACTTATAATGATTCTTTACTGTTCTATGTATTTATGGTAGAAATAAAGGCTTTTTTATTTTATTTTATTTTTATGTTAATTTAAAAAATGCGATTGTGTTGTTATTGAGTTTTGGAACTTTAATAAATCGTATAATCTAAACTTGTAAGTAGGTATTATAAAGTTGAAAAGTTTGTTAAATGGTTGATCGCGCTAATCATAAGAACTACTGGTTCGAATTGAACAAATCTTTTTGTGTTGGATAGTCCATATATTGAGAAAGGCTATAATATATAACATGACGCTATGGCCAATATATTATAGGATCCCAGGGGCGGGTCAAACCGCGGGGATCAGCTACTTGATAAATATACCGTTCATTATACAGGGTGATTTTTTAGTCACCATCCAAATTTTAATATATTAATCTTTGGCGAAAATCATTGAATACGTGTTTTTTCTTTTTGTATCACTCAATACAAAAATATCGAGATATCACGTCTCAATGTTATCTATAAAAAGTTGATGAACCTGGACACCGCGCTGTGATGTGTCGCTCAGGTGTAGCGGGGCGGGGCGGGGGGTCGGCGGGGTGCGCTCTGCCCTGCCCGTTTCATGCGTCGGCAAGTGTATATTATTAACGTTTAGCTTAGTGACCACGCAGAGCGAATGAGAAAATTATTTAATATGACAATTTGACGTATCGATTTTTTTTCAAAAATGGGCTTAGTGATTGATGCCTAACGCCTAAAAAAATTTTGGACGGTGCTAAAAAAGTCACCCTGTAGAGTGAGCAACGGAAATCAATAAAATCGTTAACACGAAATTTGACATCCTGAACAACGACAGGATACAGTTTTCTTTTTTATTGTCGTTCTCGACATTCATTGAGTTTTATTTGTAGAAGTGGTTTTTGTGTAAGTAGAAAGATGAGTTCCCTGAATGTCCTTATGCGGCTAAACTCTTATGTATCGCTGATTTTTTCTTTTAACTCGTAAGTAGTATCTACTGACTTGAAGGAAGAACAATAATCTATTTATGTTTCGTTTGTTTATAAAAAACCACTCATTCACAATGAACCATTTTTATAAAAAAAAACTTGCCCCACATTATGAATTTCTCCTAAATGATGGGTGCAAACATGTTTACTAAATTACACATACAGCCAAAACAACCAAAAACTAGATACATGTAGGCCATACAAATATTTGTTCCGTTAGGGAATCGAACCTGCGAGAAACAGCACAGCACGAGCAGAGTACATTTGGCGCAGTGGCTGAGTGTTTAGCTACACTCAGCCACTGCGCCAAATGTACTCTCAACTGTTTACGCCGTATCACTTAGTACCTAATCAATCAACAATGCAACAATAACTTCGCGTTATTGGAACCATGAATAGGTCGTATTAAGGTTTCGAATTCGTAACACGCTATGATATTGCAGTTTCCTGGAGATATACAACGAGCGCGTTCACGACCTGTTGTCCGGTGAGGTTCCGCTGCCGCCCTGCCACTCGCTGCCGCGGCGCAGAGGCAACGCGCGCAAAGACCTGCGTGTGCGCGAGCATCCTTCTAGAGGACCCTACGTGCAGAGTAAGTCTGTTGTAACAGCTTTAGTCTAAGGCTTCGGTCACGCTCACCTATTTCTCGCTTTGAAAGTTTATGCAAAAAGAAATATACCGATCTCCAGTGGTCTAAATTGATGGAAACTGGTTTAGCGATTTAGGTGTGACAGCGTAGCTATACAAAGTACTTAATTCTCGAGATGTAGAAAAGCCCGACAAGAACTGTTGGCAGTCACTCAATAGACCCTTCTGTTCGGAATGTGGTTCGGAAGGTCCTCCTCTTTTGAAGTAGGGGTTTTAGTCAATTTATCCCAAGACCAAAAAAAGTGGTTAAATCATTCTGGTCTCGTCTTCACATGTGGGATGAGGATGACTAACCTGGTAGTTCTATTGTCAACTAAACACACACAGCTTACAGTAAGGACATGCCCTCGAAGCCTCAAATGCCGGGAACACTTTAAGGCATTTGTAGAATTGGGAGCTTGCCGTAGATGCTATACTCATGATTTTAATAACTGATTCTGGAAAACATACCATCAACATCATGCCGAAGATACATGAATGCTTATGATTTGAATATCTGAATCCGGAAAGCAGTACCTAACATCATGCTTAAGCTTTTCACATAAAGTCATGTCATCTCATCAATCAGATCTCCGTCGCGTGTCGGTTCAGGACGCCGAAGTCCTGCTGACGCTGGTGGCCGAAGGGGCCCGAAGGCGCCGCACAGCCGCCACGCGACGCAACTCCACCTCATCGCGATCTCACGCGCTGCTAGAAATCGCCACACCTCACGCTACCCTGCACCTAGCTGATTTAGCTGGAAGGTACACGCACGATAACAAATCCCCTGTTAACATTTAATTTAAAACTTTACCCATCATAATAATATCTTTTAGTTCTATCGCTTCTGTGAGAGCAATTTCGTAAAATGTAAAAATGGAAGTTTGTAAACAGAAGTGGTGGGACAGGGTCTGCACAGGAGACGCGTTTTCATGCTCTCTTTGATTGGTAAACTGAGTCAGGTAGCATTAACTCTCGTTGAGGTTTTTTCTGTAAGGAGATTCTCTAGGAACCGAAAATGCAAAAATCCTTTTTCTCAATATCTCGAAATCCCATTCATATCAAAAATAAAACGATTATACCATCAACAAGATGTACGAACATCAAAAATTGTTTTCATAGAAATCAAATCGTCATTTCGTAAAACATAAATTTTCCACTGCATAGAATTATTACTAGATGTTTAACAATAAAAGCAGGTCAGGGCAGTGCTACAATATATCTTGAGTTTTTCAAGAACGATTTTGGAACTCCTTTTGTGCTACTAGAGATCATCAGATGATCTTAGATTTGGAATAATATGCTGTTCCCTATGTAAAATAAGAGCTCACAATTTGATGGTAAACATAACTATGTATACCATCAAATCAAAGGCTTTGATGGCGTGGTTATGAGTTTTAGTGCGTAAATTGAAGAGTTATTTATGCAAATAAGATACGTTATTTAGTATCTACACTTTTTGCAATCACGCGCAATGTTACTTACGCACTTTTTTAAATGGATTAAGAATTGTAAGTTATGGACAAACGCGAGATGTTAAAATTTCGTTATACTGCAATTCTAACAATAAACTGCTTTTCTTTGACGTACAATAAATTATGTTATCGAATCAGATAAGCAATTTATTTGGCATACCAGAACATGATAGTTCATTGGTTTTCGTATTGGTGTGGACTCAGTTCTCTTTAACCCTTTTCTCTGTTATACAACTTTTTCTATTAGCCAAGGGTGATAGGTGCAGCGGAGTGCATCGTCTAGCGGGCCTTGTAAACCGAGTTCCAGGTTCGATTCTTATCCGGTAAAACTTGTTTTGGTCGCGGGACTGATCTCATTACCGTGACCCCGGAACATAAAAGGCTATTGAAGGACACCGTGGATTTTAGTCAGTACAAGTCTGACAGTAGGGTAGGAGGACTCATTTGATGATTTTGAAACGTAAAAAAAGGGGTGACATGTGCCTTCTCCTAGGGTTTGAAGTCCCTTTGTTACAAATAGAATTGTTTTCTATCTGCCTGTTATATATTTACATATTTTGGTTGTGAGTGTAAATTGATTGTGCAATAACCTTATACATAGGTATATACGAGTATTACAGCGTACCTATGAGTTATAGTTATGTTCATGTATTACAAGATCAAAGAATTGCGTGCGAATGTCCCTAATCCATCGGGTAGGTTAAGCTTCGACGTGCCTACCTGTAGATTTATGAAGCCTTACTTTAATGCTCTTGCTTAATACTTACTTATTTTATTTATTAGTCATGGCATAACTAAGAAGTAACGTATAATGATTGATTTAATGAGGCAACGTTCGTAATTTGAAACACTCCTAAATAACCTTCCCAAATCTGCGTTGGTCAAAGTAACCAATATTTGTTTTTGCCAATTAAATTAAGGTTGGGCGCTGACTGTGACTTTTGGTCCCGTTGACTTACCCGACAACCCAGTCAAGTGCTATGATATATTTATCGGCCACTAGTAACTATTTGTCACCATGACCAGCGCACTCGCAATTAACAGGGTGAATTTTCCACCTGGGCGTGGATGGCTGTATCCGAAAGTATGAGGGTTATCGAAAAATATCGAAAGGTTTCTCGAGGCCGATTTTAAGTTTGCCGTATGTCTTTACTTCCTAGAATGTAATACTTGTTAGAGACACTATCGGATGGTTTAATAATACAGCGTTTTTATTTTCAAAACCATCAGGTTCGATTCCTGGCCAGTGGCCAGGTATATTGATATTTCAAAAATCCAATAATTCACTTTAAGTTTTCGTCAAAATTGACTATCCTTTCAGTGTTTTTCGATATTCCTCAAAGATTCGCCCAGTTGAAAAATTTAGCCTGTAAATCTTCATGGTAGACGACGTGGTACCTAACAAGTTTATTTAAGTTTCAACATGTGTGATAACTGTATTATTTGTCCAGTGAAAAAGCCAGTTGGGAGGGCTGTGGCGGAGGTCGGCAGAAAGAAGGTGCTAATATAAACAGGTCATTGGTTGCACTTAGCAACGTCATCTCAGCACTTGGTAAGTTATTGCTTGACTAACAATATAAATGTTAATATTAAATTTCAACAAAATGTTTTAGAGACTTTTGCAACTTGGGTAGGTCGCCATTGCAATCGCGGCGGTAAGTTTCCTCTTTTAGGCGTGACTGGTGAGATGTCCTCACCTACCGCCTGATGCAGGTCCTCACCGAACATGTTTTTTTCGGGAGGTTCCAGCGACAGGATAAGCCCGGATACACCAAATTGTCGGGGATCGCGGGACCGCAGGCTCGGGTCGTCGGCGCGTTGCGTTCCAGGCGCGTCGCTTTCAACAAACTCCGGCCAACTTACGCAAAATAAAAACAAAAAAAAACTTTCCTATGTTCTAAGTATTTTGCTGTTACTGCTGAAAAGATGCCATTATTGTTTTATTATTTTCAGTTCATGGGGATCCTAGCAAAGGAGACTATGAGAATTTTACAGTCTGGTTAGTGGAAAATGGCTAAAAAGGGAGCAAGACTATACCCAGCAGTGGGTGAAATAAGGCTGCCGATGATTCTATTTTTTTCCCTCCTCCTTCAGTTGTTCATTACGTTCCAGGGCTGCGATACCCTATCAACACAGTCATGCGACCCTGGAATGTGACGGTGATGATAGGGATATTGGTGATGAATTGCAGAGCTGTTTGCCTTGAGTACATAGGTATTTGCGTGTTTCCAACTAGACAGTTGATATATTTGTGACCAGCTTCTGCCCGCGACTTCGTACGCGGGTCCTGTTGCTTATGCCAGCAGTCGGGGACGTCAAAATCGAAGCTCTGAAACGTCTGATGTCGAATTCTAGGAGCCTGGGGACGGGAAAACAACGGGATGCGCGAGACGATTCCAGACGTTCCAGATCTTTCATTTTTGTAAGACAACAGGAAATGCCCATCAGACTAAACAACTCTTGCTAAGACGTCATTGCCTTATATGTTATAGTGTAGCTGGGCTCTTGGAGTTCCACATCAGGTGTTCCAGATCTTCAATTTTTATACATCAACAGAAGCTGCTAATCAGGCTGAACAACTCTTGCTAAGACGCCATTCCTGTATACATATGTTATAGTGTAGCTGCAATGGGCTCTTGAAGTTCCACATCAGGTGTTCCAGATCTTCATTTTTTATACATCAACAGAAGGTGCTCATCAGGCTGAACAACTCTTGCTAAGACGTCATTCCTGTTTATGTTATAGTGTAGCTGGGCTCTTGAAGTTCCACATCAGGTGTCCAGGATCTTCAATTTTAATCTCTTAGCAGAAAATGCTCATCACGTGGAACAATTTTTGCTATGGCATCATTTTTGTATCTCTTATAGTTTAGCAGGTCTTTTGCAGTTCTGCATCAGGTGTTCAAGTTTCCAAGATAAATTATAGCCTATATGTTAACGGGACTTAATACCTATACAATAACAAAAAAATCATTCAAATCCGTCCAGTAGTTCCGAAGATTAGCGTGCACAAACACACAGACAAATAGACAAAACAAAAAAAAATCTAATTACAGTTTCGGGTTCGGCATCGATAAAATAACAACCCCTGCTACTTTTTTTTTGTATATTTCCATTGTACAGACACCACTTTTCTACAAATTTATTATATGTATAGATTTAGTAATCCTCTTAAAACAGGCGTCGCGTCGGCAACCTTTTGGTAGGCAAGGGTCACAAAATGGAAAATTCACGTGACGCAATTTTTATAAGTTAGTAGGTAGTAGGTACCTATTTATTTGGCTTTGCCGTAGTCGGGTAATAAACATTTAAAAAGGAAAAGAAAATCTTCAGTTTATAAAACAATCACGCAGGCCGCGCGTTGCCGACCCCTGGTTAGTTCACTATTTACCAAGTATGAGTAAATATGCCATCAGAGTAAACTCGAGGCATTGACTTGTTCAGAAATAAATTAAAGAATTGAGAAATTAGTCTCAATTATTGATTTAGATAACAAACGTGTCTGACCTCGTTAAAATTTCTCACATTTCAAACAAACGCATTTTGAGTACAAATGTTAATATTTTATAGATGTTATAAAATCACAGCTATTGGCGCAATGATATGCTTCTGAATAACTCTTTGGGGAAAACAAGAGCGATACTACATGTGATGTAATCATCATCATCATCACCATAATGATCATTTAAAGCTGGTTCCTAAACCTATAAACAATTTACAGCCTGTATACGAATTATGGCTTTGTAAGTACGATACTAGTAGCTCGCCATTGGCGGCGACTCGTAGCGTGTTTCAAACATTTCTGATAGGCCTGTTGGTTTAGTGGTAGTGACCCTGACTGCTATGCCGGAGGTCGTGGGTTCGATTCCCACCCAGGACAGATGTTTGTGTGATGAGCATGACAAGAATTTTATTTAAAAAAAAACCCTTTGCGCGTTTGATAACTCAGTCTACAGTTGATGATTGTTCTGTTTTTGGGTGTAATGTATTTTATCTTTAAAATTTATATAGGGTGAGTGGGGGTAAGTTGGAATGAAAAATTGATGAGATGAACAATGTTGATTTGAAACTGTTGTCACACAAAGGGATTCAATGCAAATGCATAAAATTTTGTTTTGGGTAAAAAAGCATGGTCAAGTTGTTTCTATAATCTTGAAAGAAATGTTTGTGAAACAATAATTTATGAAAAAACTGTAATTAAAATTGGTCTTAATGAAGAAAAGATGCAGGGGTATGACGAAATGCCCAAAGGGTAAGACTGAAATAGTGACTAAAATAGTCCTTATGGTTATGACCATAAGTACGTTTTTATTCTTACCCCGCTTGATGGCAGACTAAAATTTCAATTTTACGCGGAAAATATGTCCGTACGGAAAATGTCAAAAAACACACAAATGCTCTCACTTACCGACTGACGCAGACTGCGGTGTGGGGCAAGATAAAACGGTGTCTACAATGATGTTGCCAGCATTAAAAGATTTCCTTTACATTCGGCGTTATTGTATCTTTTTTATCTTTCCCCGTTTTTCATCTTACCCCCACTTTAAAAATATATAAGTATGTTTATCAGTTGTCTAGTACCCATAACACAAGCTCTGCTTAGCTTGGGACTAGATGGCATTGTGTGATAGTTGTGGAATATGATATTAGTATTATTTCTAACCAGTTGATCTTACTGCTCGCCGTCCCGCGCTACCGCTCACAGCGGCAAAGTCTATCATCATTTGGGCTCAGCGCAACATAATTATCTTCTTCCATATTTCTCGTCATCACATCAGTTCCTTTGTGATGTGTTGTGTGAAATTTGTGACCCTGGAGCGGCGGAGCCGTATCGGGAAAAGCCGTTAATTATCGCGATGATGGATGTCTTTACAAACATTTTAAAGTCCATCATCTCGGATACCCCGTTAGTGTGGGCCCGCATAATTATTTACCTAACTATTTTTTTAAAAGAATTAATTAAAGATTATTATATTATTATCATAATAATATAACTATCACACAACGCCATCTACTCCCAAGCTAAGCAGAGCTTGTGTTATGGGTAATAGACAACTGATAAACATACTTATATATTTCTAAATACATACATATTATAGATAAATTACACCCAGACACAGAACAAATGATCGTGCTCATCACACAAACATTTGTCCAGGGTGGGAATCGAACCCACGACCTCCGGCATAGCAGTCAGGGTCACTAACCACTACACCAACAGGCCAGTCAAGATAAAAAAAATGCATAAATTAAAAATGTCTGATTCGGTTCAATCCCCCTACTTCTCAGGCAGGTTTCTATTTCTGTGTTTATCTAAGGCTAATTGAAGAAGTGCAGGGCAATTTTCAGCGTTTCCCAAAAGTTGCACGTAGCTCTCGGGTCATTGTTTCAAATTAATAGGTTTAAATATACCTATTATTATTATTACTAGCCTGTATTGTCCTACTGCGGGAAAGGAAACTCCCCGTTCCTTCCCATGGTCACGATTGTACGCTACCTTCCAATTTTCAAGGAAAGCAACAATTTCGTTCCGCAATCTCCTTCGTTAAAATTAAAAACAACATTCATATTTTATTAATTTGTATTTCCTAGTTGGCGGGGGTGCAACACGTGGGAGGTTCGTCCCATACCGCGATTCAGCCCTCACTTGGCTACTAAAAGACTGCTTCACGGGCGGCGCCAGCACGTTTATCATAGCTAGTAAGTACTTATATGACATCGCATCTATAAGGAACCTAATGGCGGCTCCACATTAGTGCCGTGAATTCACGCCGCGAATTCTCGGCACAATACCGACACTGATCGGGGAACAGGCTTCTCGTTCGCGCCTGTTCACGGGGCTTCACGGCACTAATGTGGAGCTGCCATAAGAGTGGGGGAGGACAACGTCCATCTTACAACCCAGCCGCTGTGGGAGACGCCCTTGGCATCGGGACGTCGCGGGCTGATTTCCGGCCACCGTAGGCACGGGTATGCGGACGGCGAGTAAAAGACGACTCGCTGTCCGACCATGAGCACGTCGAGCTTCATTGTCTCGGCGCTTTTCTGGTGGTTGCCACTGTTGATTCTGGTTTTCAGGAGTTGCAGTGGTTTGGGAATAGTGTGGGGGTTTGTCTGACCATGGGCCATGCCCGGGTCGACGGAGCATCGTGTTCCCCGCGCGCCCGAAAGAGCTGTCAGCAATGACGGGCCCTTAGAGGGTCAAAGCCTGCCGGGGTCGCGGGACTGACTTATCAGGTAACCGTTGCCCCGGGCCTTAAACGCTTACTGAAGGACACCGTGGATTTTAGTCAATACAAGTCTGACAGTCCCTCCTGTCCTGTCTGAGTGGGAGGACTCATTTGATGATTTTAACACGTAAATAAAAAAGGGGTTGGGCAGAGGCAAACCCTAATAGTACACCCACAATTAGGCAGTTATCGTTAAGTTTCATGTAGGTAATAAGGGGTACGTCTAGTCTATTGCCAACAACCGAGTACAAAGCTGTCTCTGAGAAATCCCGTATGAAAAACCCAATAACACCGATGATGGATCATGGACCTGGGAATCGAACCTAAGCTCAGCACTTGCGTTTGCGACTACTCGACCATCGAGGCAGCTAATATTTTAAAACAGATTGCAACACACAGTTTTGTTTAATTAGAATGTTAGGTAATAGCGTCGAGGTCTATGACTAGGCTCTTATGATGTTAAAGCCTTGACACAAAATGTAAATAAGTATTTGTGTGATTATGTCAGATAAAGCAGAGATTTAATGTTGAAAGTCCTGACCTTGATTCAATGCTTCTATTTAAATGGAATTTGTGTCAAATGTTTTTTTGAACCATATCTGTCAATTTGAATTGTAAAGTGATAACAATGGCATGAATATCTTCTAAAGTGTTTTTTTTTATCTGCAACGTATACAGCTGTTTCACCCAGTGTTGCCTGCTACGGTGAGTCAGCGTCGACGCTTCGCTGGGCTGCCCGAGCACGCCAGCTGCCGACACCGCGCGCCGTCAGCTACGGCTCACACGTCGCCTCACGAGCTGCGCTACAGGCTCAGCTCAATCAACTCATTACTGAACTCACTAGGAACTATATACGATATGTCAGTATGAGTATCAATTTCCAGCATTACAATAGTCTAAAAATTAAAATGAAGCATATTAATGTTAGGCGTTTAAATAATTACAGGTACCAGAAACTGGAAAAATATTATATGATGATGAACATTGGACATTACGAGTAAATGAACATGATTTACCATCTAGTGATTTAAGTAAAGCAGCAAACATAGGCAATATCATGAATTTAACGCGTCCAAAAACAGACGCGACCAATTCCGAATCAACCGCTTCATCAGTAGCTAGCGGGAGTTCGGATGTCATCAACACGATAGACAAGAACTCAACAATCGCAAGCGAAGTTAACAAAGAAATGGACAAATTATTTGGACCTTCTTTAGAAAGAGCCAGCAGCGGGGATGATCTCAAAGTGATGGCTCCGCTTAGACATAAAAAAAGACAATTCAGATCTCAAGAAGTTTTAGCTAATAGTGAGACGTCCATGCCAAGCCAAACCAACAATTTGGTAAATACTTTACCATGTCAGAGCGAAGTGGCTATAAATGATACACCAAGTACAGAAAAACTAACTAAAGTTCCTAGCATAACCATTCTTCACGAAAACCAGCGAGCAGAAATTGTGGCCTCTGTTACAGAAAGACTTTACACAAAATTGAAAAAAAAAGAAGAGGCTGCTGTTTCTAAAGTAGAATCAGTGGTAGACAAGAAAATAATAGAGCCACTGAGTGAGCTAAAAATTTGCACAAATGCACGACAAAGACTCATGGAACTAAGTCAAAAAGCCATTCGAAATAAAAGAAGAATAGGCATACCGGCGCATACACAAACAAGAATTACCGCGACTCGAGTAAAAGATCAAGCTATTGATGTACAAACCGATCTTCACTCATATATTTCCAGAAATAGGCTTACACATGCATTTTATCGAGATGTAGCTACTGAGACCGTCCCAATGACACCGCGTTGCAAAGAAATAGCCGTAGGGCCTACCGGATCACTAGATTCTATTGATATTTCCACAGAGACTAAAAGAGTGTATTATAAAAATTCTTTCATGATGACTGATACAGTAACCAAAAATGAGCGATATACCCAAACACTTGTTGTGCCTCCACCTAGAAGAAGAAAACGCGCATCAAATCACATCTGCTGTAAGGAAAATCGTAACTTTACTGAAGAATCCTCAACAGCACCAGTTATAAGCATTAATATATCACAGATGTACCCGGTAGATGCAGAATCTCAAAGTTCTGATGACAATTTAGAAAATTTGAATAAATCAAACAGCAAATCCAGTGTTGCAACTACTACTCCAGATTTGTTGACAAACCACAGTACAGTAGAACCACAAAATATTATTGACATAAGAGAAGATGAAATTAGTGTACTAGTTAATGTAGCCGAAGACGCCACAGCTCCTTATTTAGTACAAGGCGTAAATGCTGGAAAATCTACGAATTACATTAAACATAGTGAAGAATTCCCAGATACAGATGATTTTACACTACCTCGAGTTAGTCCCAATTCCGTAAGAAAAGTGAATTCTTCCGAGATAAAAAATATGATATTGGGACGTAATGAAAATATGTATCCTTACAATATTCTACTATCACCACCAAAGGAAAGAGATACTAAAAGGATCGTTACATTTAAAGATAGCAAGGTAGACCAAGCTAATGCAACTGCTCCAGAAACTAGGAAAGGGAGTGAAAATGACGAAAATGCAAAGAATGACACTGAAACAGCTTCAGATATGACAACATCTGAGAAAGATTTCCCAGTGGACAAAGACTATGAGAGTATTTATTCTGATTCTACAGAATCTAGTAAAGTAGAAACAGATTCTTTTATTTGGAAAAAGGGTGGTAGCAGAACAATGGGAAGTTTAAAGAGGTCGAATTATGTTCCTGTTTATAAGAGCAATAAGTACAAAACAACGAAAGCGAGGGTTCTTAAGGATTTTTTGGGATTAGAACCAGAAGGAAACGATTTAAGTTTTTTGAATAATGAAACACGTCAAAATATCAGGGATCTAAGTTCCAGTGACAGTCGAGACACGGACAGTGCTGAGTACAAAAGCAGACGTTGCAAGTCAAACTATGATAGCAAGTTATATTGTCGTCGTAATACAGATTCTGATCACGATGAAATGAGCGAATTTCAGAATATGGAAAGGAAATTACTGGACTCTTGTGGTAATCTCGAGGAGTCAGTTAATAAATATGAAAATTATGTTGCGAATTACAAAGGAGTAATGAAAAATGGTTGTGTTGATGCAGCGCCACGGAAACCAAAAGAGTATCTACAGCATTTAGTACAGTTAAGAAGAGAAGTGGTGAAAGCAGAGAGCGAGAATACAGACAGTTCTGTAGATGTAGCTCATCAGTAATGTAATGAGTTTGTGTGTCTAGAAATAAGTTAAAATATATTTAAGGATGTTCAACGTTAAGTATTTTTGTATTAATACCTAATAATAAACATTAAATAAATATAATATAATAGATACTCATAGTTTTTATCTTATGCAACTATACGTTAGTTATAATCCCGAATAATAAAAAGATATAATGTTGTTACATAAGGGTACACACAATTTGCTTTGACATTGACTCTATTATTCTTGCATTATTAAGTCTAGCCACTTGGAACAAGTGACGTCTGACCGATACAGTCAAATTCAAGTTCATTGAAATCGAAAGATTTGTGACCCTGTCTTAAAGTAGCAGACAACATTATGAAATAGTCAAGCTCGCAGTAAAGTGCCTTAACTAAGAGAGCTGTACTGGTCATTGACAATGCGCGAGCGCTAGCGAATAACGTCAATTCAGAGATTTAAATAAATATTAAGAAAACTATGGATAATTGGCCAATTTCAAAATAATTATATTTGGAAAAAAAACACAATAAGTTAATTCGGTTGTGTGGTGTGATTTGTTCAATTGTTTTGCAAAATGTCTTTTTTATTAACGCAAGTGTTTAGTCCCCAAACAATAATATTTGCGGTTGTCGCTATCATTTATACATTTCTGTGGTTCCGATATAAGTTTACGTATTGGTCAAAAAGAGGCGTTACCGGGCCGAAACCGGAGTTTATTTTTGGGAATATTAAAAAAGTGATTAAAAGAAAGGAGCAGTTTTTCCAGCCTTACTATGACAATTACTTCAGATATAAACATTTACCTTATATCGGCATGTACTCGTTCCATCAACCAGTGCTGTCAATTCACGACCCAGACATAGCGAAGCTCCTGTTGATCAAAGACTTCGACAGTTTCCAATCGCGCGGTACGTATGCCGGTGGAGTTGGTGACCCCTTAGCGGCAAATCTGTTTAACATTTTCGGGAAAAGATGGAAAAGCCTGCGGCTCAAGATGACTCCCACCTTTACTCCTGGGAAACTGAAGACGATGTACCCTATTGTTGAAGATATTGCGAACCAAGCTTTGGATTATGTAGACGTGTTACATTCTAACAAAGAAACCATTAATTTCACCGAATTTTATTCAAAATATGCGATGGAGATTATTGGAAATGTTGGCTTTGGTGTTGAATGTAACGGCTTTGTAAATCCAAAATCGGAGTTTTATATAAGAGGACATGAATACTTTGATCATCAGTCTCATTATTGGTAAGACTAATTAGTTTATTAATATTTTTATTTAGTTTGAAGCCTTTAATGTAATTAATTATGTAACATAATGCTGATAAATTTATATTGAGCATATCATTTCCTGGCAAACCGCGAAACATTTCACAACGTCCGATGGTTGCTTACCAAGTCACTAAGTAGAAGGACATTTTGAAATAACTTTTTAGGGTAGGACCTTGTACTAAAGACAACTTTTCCTACAACTTTACCTTACGATGTTCGAATGCCAGTGCACTGATTGCATAAACTTTCTCACTTCACTATGATTTCTGAAGGGCACTTATTAAACCTTGAAAACAACGGAAGGGAAAGAAACAAGCAGAAATATTTACAAAATAATTGGTCAGTTTATTAACGTTGTTACATTTTTTAGGAGACTCATCCGAGCGTTTGCGTTTTTCGCGCCCGACACGTTTGACAGCTTAAAGATCAGACGAATCAGCTCCAAAATAGAAAACTTTTTCTGTGGCATTGTTAAAAGGACGGTCGAACACCGGCAGAAGCATTCATTGACACGAAACGACTTCTTACAAACCCTTATCGAATTAAAGAATGGACATGTAGTCGATGAACAAGGTACGTAGGTGAGATAACTGCATTGCACATTCGTTTATGTTTTAAACATTTATTTTGTAAGAGTAACCTAGTTGAAGTAAGCAAGTGCTTATTTAACGATACAAAACATGACGTAAAAACCTATTAACACCATTTACTTAAGCAGTTGTTTTGGCAGCAACTATACGATCGTGTAACCATGTATTAAAATGTGTCACTAGAACAGTTGATCAAAGTAAAAGCAAAACTTCTTCATTAAAATGTGTAATACTTGCAACCGGTGTCTGTCAAGTTGTATGAAACCCGACGAGACAAAAGGAGTTGCTGCTTAAGGATCCCAGAAAGTCGAGTTTTGTAGTTTCTGCCTATCTCTATCGATAAACGAACAAACGGTAAAGGCGGCGGGTAGCATGATAGTCAGGGTTGGAAAAAAAACAGTTTTTTTTCAAATTTATAAAACAAACAGTTCAAAATGTTTTAAACAAGTGTTTTTTTTGTTTTTTTTAGTTTCTGGCTTTTTTTCATTTTTTTTCCACATTATTTGTCGATGTCTAAACGTATTAATCAATTATGTTTCATTTCTACACTACATCTTTTCAAATTCGCCCTTTGTAATGATTTTTTTACGAAAAATGATCAACTGAAAAAAAACATGTCGTGTTTTTTTTCTAATATTTTTAAGAATTATTTCATAACCATGCCAATAAAAGTTAAAATATATGACATAGCAATGGCATAGACTCAAATGGTTTTATGTTAAGCTATTTAGACTCCTGAATATTAATTTATTTTCATTTTATATTCATTCATCCGACTTGAAAAGTAGTTGAAACGGGTAATAAAAAACACTGTTTAATTTCAAACTGTTTTAAACACTGTTTTAAACAGGTGTTTTAAAACAACTTGTTTTAATCATGCCAACCCTGATGATAGTATACGTGCCCATAGACATAGAAAACACGTTGTACAGACGCCAGCAGGTCAACCTACCTGAATCTGTCAGATTTTACCAGTCAAACATTAACCTTCTACTCTTGTGATAAAGTTGAAATTCTATTATAGAAATCTGACAGATTGTGGTAGCTTGATGTGCTGGCGTCTGTACATATCCATCTAATTAAAAATTTCAGGTGAAGTGAAATATACGAAGACCAATTTCCCGTTCACGATGACCGATGTGGCAGCAAACACCATGTTGTACATGATCGCTGGTTACGAGACTTCGGCCACGACCGGCCAGTTCGCGGCCTACCAGCTGGCGATGAACCCTCACATTCAAGCCCGGGCGAGGCAGGAGGTAGACTCGGTACTTGCGAAGTATGGGGGCGAGTGCACGTACGAAGCTCAGAACGAGATGACGTATTTGAATATGATTTTGGACGGTAAGTGTCTCGATACAATCTTATTATCTTTTAAAAAGCGCAGTTAGCCCACAGTAGGAGCTTATCGTATCGTGATTATGATTTCGTTTACACACATACACGAACAGCTAAACCCGTAACCTGTGTAGGCCATACAAATATTTGTTTAGTACGAGTATAGAATCTACCACACGTAGCGGAACAGCCAATCGCTCAGCTACCATGCTTACCGTGTAATCTACCACATAATTTAACCATAAATATTAAAAATAAAACCTTGATGGTTACCCATGAACTTACATTTTAACTCACGTTTTAGTTGGCGATCACGTTCTCAGTTATTTAACTAAGCTTGGTTGTTATTCAATCAAAGTTTATATGGAATTTAACTGATTCAATCATTAAATTGTTGATCAAGCTTTCAGAAACAAAGTTGTTCAATATTAATGGCTTTTATTTTAGCGTGGCAAAATCATCATGACATATTGTGTCCTCCTTATACCCAGGGAAGGACTATCTGACTTTAAATCCACGGTATAACTTCAATAGACCTTTAAGTTCCAGGGTCACGGTTAAATGTTTAGGCAGTCCCGCGACCCCGGCTCTATATTAATGACTAGGTTAAGGTTAAGTGAGCTATTGCTGCAATACATTCTTGGTTTAAAATGATAATATTATGTTTTTGAAGACAAGTGAATTTGTGTGTTAAAAAGTAAAGTTGACCTAATGTTATTTTTTTTTTGGGACGAAATCCTTAAATAGAGGAAAGGGGTTGACAGACTCTTGTTGACTTTTTTTCTATCGTGGTAAAATCATCAACGAGTCCTCCCACCCAGGGCAGGGCGGGAGGGACTGTCAGACTTGTACTGACTAAAATCCACGGTGTCCATCAATAGCCATTTACGTTCCGGGGTCACAGGCAGGCGCTCTAGAAGGGTGCCCGTCACAGCTTTTTGAAGCTTTTTGAAGCCAGTTTTTTAGGTCTGATTTCGAAGACTACAATTTTTATTTCCATTCCAGAAACGATGCGCATGCATCCATCGATGCGCGCTCTATTCAGAAGATGTAACAAAGACTATAAACTGCCCAACAGTGATCTGGTTATAGAGAAAGGCACAATGGTGTTCATCCCCATACATGCAATACACATGGATCCCGACATATTCCCGGAGCCTGAGAAATTCGACCCTGAAAGATTTTCACCCGAGAATAAGGCAAAGTTGCATCCGTGTCATTGGATGCCGTTTGGGGAAGGACCAAAGAAATGTTTAGGTGAGAATTTCATTATTACATTTGTAACTTATTGTCGAATAAGTCACCGAAGATGAAGCCGTCGACATTTGCAACATTTTTATTTGATCCATTACACTGCCCGTACCAAGATATTTTATATGTGTCCGCAATGCGGATGGAGGTAGGCTTTCTTAGTACCGTGAGCAGGATTTGAACATGCGACCTCCGGATTCAGTCAATCCTAAGCTCTTTCCAATCAAGCCGCTGAGGTTCCTGCATATAGTGCCGAATTCTGCAATCCAATTCTAACGTCTTACGGACGTGAACTTTTCTTTCAATAGATACATTAATGCGTATAATATTTATAAAATAATTATGTCTTAGTCCCGCTACATTCATCATCTGCCTAGCCTTTTCCCAACTATATTGGGGTCGGCTTCCAATCGAACCAGATGCAGTTGGATATCAGTATTTTACATGGAACGACTGCCTGTCGGACCTCCACAACCCAGTAACTGGGCAATACGATACCCCATGGTAAGGGGATTAGTCCCGCTACATTAAGAAGAAATAATTGCTTCTGATATTTATAAATTTTTGGTAATCAGACCTTTCTGGTGAACAACCAGTCCATAATCACTTCTTTTAGTTAGTGTGGTTAGAGTCTAAATTAAATGATGTTCGATTGTAAAAACTTTCAGCACAGGACCAGTAGTTTACTAAATTATTTGGTAATCATGCGAACAATGCACTGTTTATGATGACTTATTGATTGTGTAAAATTCAAATAAAATTAATAGCCTATCGACTTTGTTCTTGACCTGCTAGTACCGGACTGCACGTTGTAAGCGAGTCATCGACACCTTCGCGTCATTGAACATTATAATCTCCGTATGTGTTAATTTTATCGATTTTATTATATCATCCTAGTTTATATGGTAATATATTCAATCAATGTCGCAATTGTTTGCTATGCATAGTTTATTTTCAATCTTATTTAAAATAGGATTAGATCATATTATACAATATCTTTTTGAATGTATTCATGTCGTAATGGCTAAGAGGTAAGCATGGGTTCGATTCCCGACTATTTACCCGAATTGCACAAGACTAGTATTTGTATGGTGGCCTATAGAAGCTACAGATGGTTGGCATGGATTTAAATGTTTGTAAACGTACCCCCCCATAATATAGGAGTCACTACTAGTGTGGGGCAACGCTTTTCCTTTTATATTAAAAAAGTGCAACAGGCACAGGTGCTCATAGGTAAATAATAATATTTGATTTTAATTTCTTAACTGCTTTCTCAGGTGTAAGGCAGGGGTATATTCAGTCGAAGATGGCGTTGATAAAAGTGCTACAAAAGTACGAACTGATATTGGACGAGAGAACTGAGGTGCCGATGAAGATTAAGAACTCCTCATTGGTGTACGCGGCTCAAGGCGGCGTGTGGCTCAAGCTACGGAAACTAGACACGTAAATAACGTAGGTTTAAACAGTTACTTTAAAAAACTTTAGTTTTTCATTTCAGAAACGCTTTTAGGAAAAACCTTTCAGGGTACGACTGGCTGGCAACAACCCCACTGGCATAAGTCAAGTAGTTTGTTTGCGTTTCCGATGCGGGTGACCCACAGTTATTCTCGAAAGATCATTGTGCCGACATTTGGGTACCCACGGTATAAACACATTTCCCCGACTTTAGGTTTGCGGAAATGTGTTCAACTGTCGGCACAACGCTTGTTCCTATATTTCTACGAAGCCCTCGTAAAAGGCGCCTCTATAGTATTTACTGGCTTCCATAGACTATGGTGACGGTTATCAATCAGGCGGGCCGTCTACTTGAATGCCAGCCTTTATATGATCATGAAAATCATCAAAATATCTCATATTAGAAGTTACTCTTATTGATGAGTACCTACAATAATTCCTAAGAGGTTTCTGGTACCGAAAAATTAAGCTTAAATAAGATGTATTATTAGCATCTTCAAATTATCTTTAAATCGGAAATGCATTATTTGGTGACGGTAAATCTTATGTTCTTGTCGGTCATTTTAATACAAACATTTTGTTCCGGCTTTTTCAGGCGACGGTTCGACGGTTCGTACATCAACGGGTATGGATGGCGATGAAGATACGAGTAATTACACATATGTGTGTGGGCCTGTGGCAATGGGCATCAGACCAGCTCTACTGGTGAAAAGTTAGCGAAGAGCTTGTAGGTAGTTATATCTAACTTATACTTTGATAGCTGTACGTTAATCAATCTATTTTGTGGTGTAACGTAAAATACATCCCACTTATAAGTTGGTCAAGGCAGAGTATATTTCCTGGTAATGTTCGAATCAGTGTTGAAGATTATACAGACTTTAGGCATAAAATAATATTTTCTGCACACTCGACCTAAAATCACCGCGAATAGAAGTAGTTATTGTTTGCGTACCATGCAGGTTTTGAATGTAACGACTCGTCGACTGGCCCTGAAGCCTCAAAGTGGTAATTCCGTTTGTTTGCTATCTAGGTGGCCTTTGTATTCGCAGAATATTATTATGGCTCTGTTCTCATATGCCTACATGTCGAGGAATATGGACAAAGTGCGACGTAAACGCGAGATAAGCGGGCGAAAACTGCACAAAGGAGAGAGTGAAATGTTATGGGGTGATCTTTGCCCAGTACTGGGATAACAAAAGGTTAAAAAAAGGTACCTAGATGATTATTGCTCAATTAGTGCCGCGTTCTTGGTGAGGTACCTTGGTATACCTGTTTCGTGACGCCAGTGAATGGAATAATATATAATAATATTTTAATTATTTCTTAATTGACTGATTTCGATTAATATAATTTCTTTGAAATATTTTAGTTGTAGTGTAGTTATTGATTAAATAAGATAGGTATATTTTTTTACGATAGAGATTACTTTTTATATTAAAAATGAATTGTTATGCCTGTTTGTTGTTTTTTTTGAATTTCATACCCTAATTCTTCTAGTGTTATGTTGACTGATAGGTACTTACATTGAAATACATATTATGAGGTCCAAAATAGTGAAGATTACTTTTTTTTTTTGTTAAAGATGCATTATTTAGAATATGCAAAATAAAAGCTCCAAGTTCCTTATTATCATAATAATTTCTAGTTGATTTTATTCTTACACTTTCCGATGTGAGTATAAGCCGTTGTTTGCGCGGAATGATCATACAAAGCGAGACCACGATAAATTGGTTTTGTATAGTTTGATGTGTAGCCGTGTGTACATGTAATGTGACATTGTATTTAACCACTCTGCACGACAATATTTTGACACATGACACATCAGCTGAGTCGACCGGGTGATTCGTTTGAGCTATTACACAATATTTTTTGTCAACTTTCAGAATCCAATTTTTGATCAAAAATATGTTACTACAGCTATTTCATGCGATAAGTTTGTGAACAATATCTCTAAGAACATATTGAGGTCAATAAAACTGCCTCATTCTGTTGTAAAATGTGTTAGTACAGGATCCGTATATACAACGACCTTCACCGATCGAGTAACCGGACGAAATGTGTTTTTTATGAATTAAAATATGTTGAAGAATGTGACGGTGATGGGTTGCCTCATAAAATCCTGTCAAGGATATTTTTAATTAATTTTTTAAAAGGTCATTTTTTTTCAATACCTTCACCGATAGAGTAACCAAAGAAAATTAACACCAATTGAAAGTCCGAAGTCTATAGAATATGCTAACGTAGGGTTGCCTACCTTTTTCTTGTCAAGGATATAGGGTTGCCTAATTTGAACAGGTGATAAAAAAATGCTACCTTCACCGATCGAGTAACCAAATAAATTATATATCAAAATAAAGACATTTTTTTTACGAATACGATGGTATACGGTTGCCTATGAAAAACTTGTCAGAAATTAGGGTTGCCAAGCGTTGAAGTTTGAAAATTTTAGACGGTTGGAAGCACATGAGTATGAGAGAAACGGACTAAGCTTCTTAAGAACGAGCAAAATTGTTACCTATTTTGGTAGGGTTGTCACAATAGGGTAGACAAATTAAACAAAAAATTATTAAATAGCTTTAATATTCAATAGGATAGAATCGAATCAAATAATTTAATTCAACTAAGCCAATTACAGGCAATTTTGAATTGTCAAAAGACATTTTTAAAGATGTTTGGTCACCAATATATTAGAGACCAAACACCTACCTTCAAGAGGGCGCGCGTTGTCAAATAGACCGCGCTTCTTACATTTTCGTTCATATTATCATTACTGCTCATCACATGTATTTCTCATTTATAGTAGCTTCTAGCTATGTCATTGGGAGTAAAATAAAGAATACTCCGTCACTCGGGATGCTCTCTCCACTCCATAGATCGCACTTGTTTTAGCCCCGGCCCAGTCGTCCAAAAGACTACACGCGCCTGTCGTCGAAAAGGTTACGCGCGACGTTCAACGCGACATGCGCTCGTTACGCGGTCGTAGTGGTTCTTCTCAATCTTATCGAAATAGGCTTGTGTATTTGTTGTATTTTTCCCACATTTTTATACACTTACTTTTCTTGTTTGTTTATTTGTTTGTTTGTTTGTCGTTCCGGTTGAACTTTTGCAACTCAATTTTGAGGCACTTCCCGATAAGCTAGCAGGCCGAAATTTTGCACACGCTCTGAGTTTTGATGACAATACAAAGAATGAGTAGCTAAAGAACGTCATAACAAATCCAATATGGCGGCCTCCCCAAGATGGCGGATGGCCTGTTTGAAATGCACCCCCATGTTATGGGTATCAAATGAAAGGGTTTGCCATCAGAAATACGAAAAAAAATAGTCACGTGACTTAAATCCAATATGGCGGACGTCCAAGATGGCGGACAGGCTATTTGAAATGCACCCCCAAGATATTGGTATCAAATGAAAGGGTTTGCTGTCAGGAATATGAAAAAAAAAGTATTAAAAATTAAGTAGTATAAAAAAAATTATAGATTTGAAAAAACGTGGGGGCGTATCTTTGCTAGTTACACCCACGATCTATACACGTCATGTGAATATATCCCATAAATAATCCCTTAAATAATATACGCCCCCACGTTTTGAGTGGCCCCTCTCTCAGCCCCGTAGGGTTATTTTCTTATTTTTAGGAAATTTAAAAACGTCAGGTATGACATCAAATAATGTTGTTTAAAAAGGAAAAAGTTTTGGATTACGTAACAAACCTATGTATTTAAGGATAAGATAACACATAAAAAAATCGGAAGAGCAATTTTTCACTAGAAGTTAGAGCGCGATAGGTAAAAAGTTGATTTGGAGTGACACTGAAATCGAAAATTTGTTGGATGTTTATATCCAACACACGACACGACACGCACTTGGCCGTTTTATTTTTGCTAAGACCGAGACCTTCGTAGCCTTTATTTTCTTATAAAATTTATCCTTACAGCTATGTATTATACCTTTCTAAATGACATGGCCGGATTCTGCCCTCAAAACTCAATCCAAATTTCATACTGTACATTAATAACAATTATATGAAAAATTCTTCTAAAATAAATAAAAAATAGTCGCAGCAATTACGATTCTCTAAAACAGGCGAGGAAAATTCCTAAAAATTAAAAGTTTTAAGGGTGATTTCCCTTTTGATTCATTGCTAGGAAGAGACAATTGCATCGACGTTTGGATACACGCTTATGACAATCAGTGTACCTATGTAAACTATGCTTGATGGTCATATTAAAATACCTATAAAACGCCCGTGACTGTTAGAATTGTACGTAAATGATTTTATTATTAGGATAATTTACCACTTTTCGAATGGCGCGCGTCTTGACGCGACTAACGCACCACTTTATAAATCGATAATATATTTAAAAGTGCGTATCCAAATGTCCTAGACTTATTTTGACGTTTCTGCGACAGTTGATCTTAACCGTCAAAACTGTCAAAACTGTATAGTCTTACGTTGATCATAACACGTATTACCGTGTTCGTTAGGTACTGTATTGGATTTTAGATGTTTTAACCCGACTCCACGCTATCATTAATCAGACTTTCGTTTACGCTTCCAAAGTTAATAGTATTCTGCTGTGTAAAAATTAAATGGACTTGTATGTATATACGTACGATTTGGATTCTGACGGTCATCATGATTGTGGTCACTTATCGAATGCGACGGTATAATGTTGTAACAGCTTTAATACCGCAGCTACAAAATACATTGTCTGAATGGTTATCCTTAGAAGAGGTACGTACCTAAATCGTAATTATATTCATATTACGCATTTTAATACCACACACTTATAGAAATCAGTACATAACAATATTTTTTCATGAAATCCCACAATCAGGTTAGCGTGTGCACTACACTACCTGTATTATTTCTTCCGTTAACTCTTAAAATGTCCATGTTACAGGATCGGAGAGCAAATCTGCAAGTATATCATCCCTGTTGGATACAAGCTAATCGGCACTTGATATTAAATATACTTAAACAGGCTGGATGCCTAATTATAGAAAAATGAACCTGCATTGTCTGAACCACTTCCAATTCTACTAACTGCTAATCCTGCTATCGCTTATGATCCACCACTACCTCCACTACCGCTACCAGCTGATAAACCTGCACTCAATTATATAATTAATAAATAAAAAATACAAATATCATTTTAGTGTTTTATTGTCTGTTTCTCTGCGTCTGTCCCTGCTTTGGCGACCTGAAACTTTTGAAAAGAGTCTAACAAAAATAGTTAACTGAGCATTAAGACGCGGCCCTACCGCAGTGCACGGAGAGGCTACGCACGTGATGTAAGAAAGCTTCGCTTTGTAAGGAAATGTATGTGGTTGTGTCCACTGCAACCCACGGAGAAGCTACGCACGAATTGACGTCATTGATACACGCGTGGCTTGCTCATATACATAGTCGTGTGTACTCCAGTGGAAACCTAGATCCACGTCGTCAACCAAATTAATACACGCAGCTAAAATGCGCCGTATGCCCATGCACAGCATGCGCTGCGGTGGGGCCGCGCCTTTAGCCACACGGAACTGACCAGTCTGTATGAAGAGACAAATCTAATACGCGCCTAGTGAAGAAACGGCCTCTATCTACTGAAAATACCAATTCTCCTATTGTTCCGCCTGAAAAAATGTGCCTGAACATTTTGAATAGCAATCGGAAATTGCTACTCAAAATGTTCAGGCACTTTTTTAAAATCCTGTTTACAGTATCTCTCGCTTGTTCTCTGTTCATAAAACTTAAACTACTATAAATAAATACCTGTAAGCTTTAATATGAGATACTATTTGTCAATGTACATTAATATTTTTTGTCAGGGCATCGCTCTATACAAATTCCGGCCATGTCATTTGTCCTTACGTCTAGTTGTATATAAAACAAACATATTTTACATACAACAATAAATAAAAAAATCCTAGAACTAAAACTATTAAAGTTTCACAAGAACTAAAGTTTGATTTCACAAAAATTGCAATAACTTGAAAACTACTGGACCGATCTTCATGAAACAACTTGTGGATCTATTTTTGTAAAGAAACACAACCCTTTTAAATACTTTAATTGAAAAACATACATAAACAAAAAGTGAGTTTTCAAGTTACGTAATAATCTAAGTTTTAAACTTTTACAATTTTCCACTAAAAAACTTATCTAATTAGAAAGTAATAAGAACGTACAAGATAATCTAATAAGAATCTAATATATACACAACACAATCACTGGATTCTGATTAGAAGACACTTGTCTTAAAAATCACCTTATAAATCACACTGTTCAACGGCAAAGGCCCTTCCACTACTTGCACCCCTTGTCGTTGCGTGGGCCGACAATCACCTTCTTTCATCATATGCCAAATTTCAGTTCCGGAGGAATTTTTCGGACCACATATGCCTCGTTGACTGGACTATTGGAATGGGTATCTACGGTACTTTCACAGTTATTATGTCTTGTGACTGGGACTGTAGCACCATAACTATTTTTGTACTAACTTTATTTTAGGTTTTCTGACAATTCAAAATTGTCTTGGTTGCATTAAATTATTTGATTTGATTTGATTCGATTCTATCATACTAGATAATAAAACTATATAACATATTTTTTGTTTAATTTGTCTTACCCTATGGCCCATTGTGACAACCCTACCAAAAAATGTAACAATTTTGCTCGTTCATAATAAGCTTAGTCCGTTTATCTACTCATGTGCTTCCAACCGTCTAAAATTTTCAAACTTCAACGCTTGGCAACCCTAATTTCTGATAAGTTTTTCATAGGCAACCGTATACCATCGTATTCGTAAAAAAAATGTCTTTATTTTGATATATAATTTATTTGGTTACTCGATCGGTGTAGGTAGCATTTTTTTGTCACCTGTTCAAATTAGGCAACCCTATATCCTTGACAAGAAAATGGTAGGCAACCCTACGTTAGCATATTCTATAGACTTCGGACTTTCAATTGGTGTTAATTTTCTTTGGTTACTCTATCGGTGAAGGTATTGAAAAAAAATGACCTTTTAAAAAATTAATTAAAAATATCCTTGACAGGATTTTATGAGGCAACCCATCACCGTCACATTCTTCAACATATTTTAATTCATAAAAAACACATTTCGTCCGGTTACTCGATCGGTGAAGGTCGTTCTTTATACGTATCTTAGACTATGTGTAACATACAAAATGCTACATCGTTCCAAAAACTAGGTAATTTAGATGTGCTGAAAAATATGAACATAAACAAGCTTATCACATGATAATAATGGTTAATAATCATAAACAAAATTAACACTGAGAAAAGCTTACTTACTCCGAAATTAGCACTACAAATGGCGGGTTTGCTCTGCCCAACTTGTACTAAATTGTTTCGTGAATGATGCTGTTCTGAGGTCATCATATAGGCATAATTATGACGGGCAGCCTCTTCCCAAACTATGTTATAGTATTTTTAATGGAGCGTTTGCCTATATCCTACCTCTACCACCCAATTAGCACTGGGGGATACGGTCCCACCCCGTAACTTCGGTTGCTCTTTGCGTTTCAGAGCCTCACAAGCTACCCCTTGGTAAGGCTGGTCACAAAATCTACAAATGACAAAACATAAGTTGTAGTTTTTATATTTTTATTATTAACTAGTTTTTGACAGCGGCTTTGCCCGCTCCCTATGTCACTCAGGACCAAAGCGAAAAGTTGAAAGAATTTTTTGAAATCGGTCCGGTAACGTTACGGAGCCTATTCACTACAAACAAACAAATAAAATATCTTTCCTCTTACAACATAATAACTTCTCATAAAGGTTTTTACTCTACGTGAGAAGGATTGCAAATATTCAATCTTGTTTTTCCTTTTCTTTAGTTTGTGTCTCTTTCTCAATGTCTGGTTTATTGGGTCGAGTTACAGTTTCAGATTCATCGTCAGAAGAAGCAATGTTGGGGGTATTTGTATCTGACATATGGACACGTTTTTTATCTTTGTTACCCGTCTGGACACCGACAGTTTTTAAATTTGATTTTCTTTCTTTTATTGCCTGGCTTTTTTTTACTAATCTACTTAATTCTGATGGAGTTAGGTTCATTACAGAGTCTTCGATCGCAGGCGATCTCGAGGTTGATGCTTCAGGACTGCTTTCATCCCTAATTTTAATCGAATCTCTTTTCTTTATTTTGCTACGGTGAATTAAAACAATGCTGTCGATTTTTGTGGGATCTGGGGAAACTTCGTCCGTGTCTTCAAATTGTGGTGACACTACGATATTTGACTGTCCGAATTGCCTCTTTATTTTCGTTGGGCTATCCTGGTCGAGAAAAAGTGAGGCACAAGTGGCTCGTTCTTCCAACTGTGTGTCGGAGAAAATTGGTAGTTTGTACACTAGGTCAAAAATCCATTTCACAATAAATGCCCTATCTTCAGGGACAACTTTAATTGCATCTTGTAGCGCTATTCTTTTCATCTCTTCAGGCATTAATGATGGTTCAGAAGTTTCCATTTGGTTGTTTTCCCAATAAAGGAGATATCCTCCTTCTTCCATTAATTCTTCGAATCCACTCTGATAAGAGTCTTTACGTTCGTCGAGTGTAATTTTTGTGTCGCTTCCAAATTCGCTTTCAGTGTTCATCCATGTTTCAGGCAAGACAGTTTTAATTTGAACCTCGTTTTTCTCCTAAGAAACACACTGTTCAGTAAAAATGTACACATGTGTATTTAGAATGGTGTATGTTACACCTCGTTCCTAATAGCTAGGGTTATTGCCCTTCATTATATTTATATCGCAAGACAATTGGATAAAATAATAATCATCAGTCTTAATATGACCGCTTTAATCTTTTTTCTACTAACAGCAACATTAAGTTAAAATACTTTTAATAACAGTGCAGGTTTCTTATAGGTACTTTTGTACTGCAAAATAAAAGAATAGTTTACCAACCATAATTTTATCGATGTTCCCGTGTAGTTCGGCAGAAACTCGAACTAGTAGGAAGTCTACGGCTAGAAGCACGCGCACCAGAGCCAGCAATGCCGACAGCAGCCAGCAGGCTGTGTGGAGCCAGGCGGACAGGATGGTCAGCTGCGTCGCTTGGTATACTCCGCGGATGCGCCGCTCGTACACGAGAGTCGCCACATTCACAGTATATGAGCAGCTGGAGCAGATGGAAAACATTAAACCACTAAAACAATTCGATTACTTTGAGCAGTCATTAAATGGGGTTGGCAACGCAAAGATATTGTAGATGGCGCCACCATAGAGTAGTCCTAATCCGACCAATGACTAGATTTTGACCAGCAGGGCTATCGGTTAACTTGTTAGTCACTGACCAGCAGTTGTCAACCTGAACTTGGATGGCTTGACACCTGTTATGAGGCTAAGTTGAAGAGTGGAGTGCGTCAAGAGCGTTAGAATAGTTGATTTTAGGGAACATTATTTACATTTATCAGTTTCATTGCAAATGGAAAAACAAATACGAAAACCTTTTGACAGTTATTAGTTGATCACCCTATAGACACCGAGTTACGCAATAGCCCCGCTGGTTACTACTGTTCCCATCGTTCATATAAGGCCATTGTTGCCAGGGTCGCGTGGTGACAGTACTTACGTGGGACTGCCAGTGATTTCACCAAGTTTGCGGCACAAATCCTCCAAGCCGGCGTGTGTGATCACGGACGAATAGATGCAGAGACTCCCCATCGCTAGCGAAAACACGAATACCGGCAGCAGGATTCGCCATGGCCGTTGTAAACTGGACCATAACAGAAGTGAATACATAGGTAGCAACGGTGCAATTTGCGTTGAGTTGAATTATATTGAACAGGTGCCTATTTCAAAAAATTTCAAGTATGGAGTATGAAGGGTACAACGGTACAACTAAAAGTTAACGTAGAGGGACTTTACTATAGTGTAGGTATACTTTAGCTGTGCCCGCGACTTCGTTCGCGTGGATGTCGGAACTCAACAATGTATTTTTTTTTAAACAAAGGATTTTTATAAAATAAAAGTAAGCCTAAGTTACTTCTTATAACATCAGCTACCTGCCAATAGAAGTCCCGTCAAAATCGGCCCACCCATTTCAGAGATTAGCCATTACAAACAGACAGACAGACAAAAATTGTAAAAAATGTATGCATGTAGTAAAAAACGGTTATTTCAATATTACAAACAGACACTCCAATTTTATTTATATGTATTGATGGCATTCCGTGGGTCTAGTCCAGACAAGCGGCTGGTTTGGGAGAAGGTATTCCCTTGTCACACTCTAATAAATGGAGGCTTTCATTAAACTAGGTAGGTACGTGTGGCGTTTACGGGGGGAGAGGTGATGCTGTCTCGCCCAAAGTCGCGTGGTTTCGGCAGTTATGTATGTTTATCTTCATCATTTAGAGCCTAAAATACACACTGTTTTTTTGCATTTTCGTCAAACTTCAGGTGGTTGTCACAAAAGTCATAAATAATCAATTGAAAGTACAGTACCGGGCAAAACTAATAAGGGCTGCTTTTTTTTTGTTTTTGAAATTCTACAGTATTTCAGAATTAAACCCTTAATTCAATACAAATGAAAGAGAATCACCCGACTACGCAGTCCGCGCGTACGCACACAGCGACGAGCAGCTGGTGTGCGTGAATTGAATCTACTACTCTTGAAGAAACTAGTTCACACTTACGGATTTCAGTAAAAAGGAAAAATAAAATAAAAAAATACCTACCTATTTTATTGTTGATTTGGGTCGAGAATCATGAGTATAATCACGTCCTTGAATTTGACTAGGTTGCAGATCAGCACATTGTATAATAAAAAAGGTATATCACCCAGTGAGGGTCCTGCTTCCGGTTGAACACATGAGGAACATGGTCGTCCACACCAGGCCGAAGATGCCAGACACCAGCGGCACGTACGTCGGAAGAGAACACGTGCTTTTGTCCACCCACTGGGTGCTGATGAAGTCCACCGGCACTAAAACAGTGATATTCTACGGTCTACCAAAACAAGTGTACAAAATGTTCATTGGTTGTAAAGAATAAGAAACAAATGAACATGTAATTAGGTACATGTTATTCTTCCTTTTGAGTTTCATAAAACCCTTGTGTTCATTTGTATTGTTAAAAATGATGCCTCCCCATTTTCGTGCCCTGCTTCTAGGTTCTAATATGCATCACTCATCCATCTCTTGCCCATGATTTTGGCGATATCGTCAATTCAATGCGCTTTTGCACGGCCCTTGTTTCGTTGACCCGATCTTGGCCACCATTCGATCAAAACCTTACTTCTTGTTATAGATAAACTCGAACTGTAGTGCATCTAGGTAGGGGAAAGGTGTACGAGATGATTCCCTTAAGGGAGATTGCTTGTAGATTAAAAGATATCCTACTTAGCGCGAATGTAAATACGTATATACATAGTAAATTTATTTATCTTATTGTTGGCATACCCAAAATTTTGATTATTTAGATGCTTTACTATTAAAAAAACACATTTTTAAAACGTTGTCAAAGGATCATCTTGTACACCCCGGTGTCCAAGATGATCCCAGGATCCAGGAAGAGAATAACCCACATATAACCATAATCTCGGTTTATTTTTTCACATATATATTTGATTGTACTGATAGCCACCTTATTTTTGACTTTAGCCCGCGTTTTTAGTGATAATACAGGCAATCCAAACTGTGCTATATGGCATGCCATTTTTAACAGCATCCAGTGCTTTGATCATGGAGTGTACTGACCACAATCCGCGTTTAGTTTTTTTTTTTATAATTACGAGGCATAGTCTTAAACCAAAAATATATTATGAACTTAAACATAATAACATACAGGTTAAAAATATCCCCGTAATAGTAGGTATATTACCGGTTTACAAGAAGATCCGTGGGGATCATCTTGTACACCGGTAACATAATCATCTTGCCCGAACATAAACTTTTTTATTCAATGTTCGATAACTTACAGCTTGACATAAAAATGTAGAAAACCGGAAGTCGCCACTGTCTTCGCACTACCAGCACTTTGAATGTTTTTTTTTTTTTTTTTTCACTTATTACTTTAGTTTTATGGCACAATAATAAATCTAACAAACCTGCGGTCTTTGTTTACATCAAATATTTTAAAACGCTGTCAGAAATAAAAATTTTAGTTCCGTTTCAATCCGTTCTGGCCAAGCTGTATACAATGTGCTTTCAACTGTTACCATGCTATTCAAAAAACAAAATAGAGCAATATTCAAAGCTGACTTAAGGTACAATTCCGAGACGGGCCGCAGACCGCAAACTGCAACAGCAAACTGCAAGCGACAACACTTGTTTCTATGAACATCTATGAAATTGATTCCAAGCGCGGCAACACTGCTGCCTGCAGACGCAACGCGCAGCGTGCGGCCGCGGCGCGCAGCGACCGCAGACTGCAGCGCAAGTCGTGTCGCGAACCGCAGAGACTTCACACGTATAATGTCGACTTTTTCGGATGACGATGAAGAAAAACTTATTAACATTGTAGCTGGTCATCCAGTTCTTAATAGAATAACTTCCTTCTTTGGTTCGACTTTAAAAAAAAAGATTAGGTGCTTTTCTTTTTCTTTTGGCATATAATAACAACAAGTCATCATCATCTTCCTCTTCTAGTAAAAGACACATTAGTACACTATCGGTAGCGTTATCTAACATTCTGTCTCGCATGAAGCTATTGGAACAACTGAGGCACGGTTCTGTGCATTGTGCAGCCACGGCATGCAGCCGCAGTTGGAATAGCGACCGCAGGCAGCATTGCGGTAACCACAGCCGGTAGCCACAGTGTCGCCTGCGGTTGCAGTCTGCGGCCCGTCTCGGAATTGTACCTTTAAGGTACAATTCCGAGACGGGCCGCAGACCGCAAACTGCAACAGCAAACTGCAAGCGACAACACTTGTTTCTATGAACATCTATGAAATTGATTCCAAGCGCGGCAACACTGCTGCCTGCAGACGCAACGCGCAGCGTGCGGCCGCGGCGCGCAGCGACCGCAGACTGCAGCGCAAGTCGTGTCGCGAACTGCAGAGACTTCACACGTATAATGTCGACTTTTTCGGATGACGATGAAGAAAAACTTATTAACATTGTAGCTGGTCATCCAGTTCTTAATAGAATAACTTCCTTCTTTGGTTCGACTTTAAAAAAAAAGATTAGGTGCTTTTCTTTTTCTTTTGGCATATAATAACAACAAGTCATCATCATCTTCCTCTTCTAGTAAAAGACACATTAGTACACTATCGGTAGCGTTATCTAACATTCTGTCTCGCATGAAGCTATTGGAACAACTGAGGCACGGTTCTGTGCATTGTGCAGCCACGGCATGCAGCCGCAGTTGGAATAGCGACCGCAGGCAGCATTGCGGTAACCGCAGCCGGTAGCCACAGTGTCGCCTGCGGTTGCAGTCTGCGGCCCGTCTCGGAATTGTACCTTGAAATTGATTCCAAGCGCGGCAACACTGCTGCCTGCAGACGCAACGCGCAGCGTGCGGCCGCGGCGCGCAGCGACCGCAGACTGCAGCGCCAGTCGTGTCGCGAACCGCAGAGACTTCACACGTATAATGTCGACTTTTTCGGATGACGATGAAGAAAAACTTATTAACATTGTAGCTGGTCATCCAGTTCTTCTTTTCTAGGGTTATCACGAACCGTCTCGAACACAGACTTGATGACTTCCAGCCTCCCGAACAAGCCGGTTTCCGAAGAGGCTATAGTACCATAGACCACATCCATACGCTGCGGCAAGTTATACAGAAGACCGAAGAGTATAACTTGCCATTATGCTTAGCGTTTGTGGACTATGAGAAAGCCTTCGATTCGGTGGAAACATGGGCGGTACTTGAGTCACTCCAGCGATGCCGTATTGACTATCGGTACATCGAGGTGTTGAAGTGCTTGTATAATAACGCCACCATGTCGGTCCGAGTACAGGAGCAGAGCACGAAGGCGATTCCATTGAGAAGAGGCGTAAGACAGGGGGACGTTATCTCCCCGAAACTGTTTACTGCCGCAATGGAAGACGCCTTCAAGCTCCTGGAATGGCAAGGACTTGGCATCAACATCAACGGCGAATACATCACTCACCTTCGGTTTGCCGACGACATCGTAGTCATGGCAAAGTCGATGGAGGAACTCAGCATGATGCTCGATGGCCTCGACCGAGTTTCACAACGAGTGGGCTTGAAAATGAACATGGACAAGACGAAAATTATGTCAAATGCCAATGTTGTGCCCACCCCAGTCTCTGTTGGAAACTCGGTACTCGAAGTTGTTGACTCATATATCTACTTAGGACAAGTAGTCCAGTTAGGTAGGTCCAACTTCGAGAAAGAGGTCAACCGCCGAATCCAACTCGGTTGGGCAGCGTTCGGGAAACTACGCAACGTCTTTTCGTCCGACATACCTCAGTGCCTCAAGACGAAAGTCTTCAACCAATGTGTGTTACCAGTGATGAGTTACGGCACCGAAACGTGGTCTTTCACTATCGGCCTCATCTCAAAGCTCAAAGTCGCTCAACGAGCTATGGAGAGGGCTATGCTAGGTGTTTCTCTACGTGATCGAATCCGAAATGAGGAGATCCGTAGACGAACTAAAGTCACCGATATAGCCCACCGGATTAGCAAGCTGAAGTGGCAATGGGCAGGCCATATTGCTCGCAGAGCAGATGGCCGATGGGGTCGAAAAGTACTAGAGTGGAGACCACGGACTAGCAAGCGCAGCGTAGGACGTCCACCAGCAAGGTGGACAGACGACCTTATAAAGGTCGCCGGAAGACGCTGGATGCAGGTCGCTTCCAACCGGTATAAGTGGAAATCAAAAGGGGAGGCCTATGTTCAGCAGTGGACGTCCTACGGCTGAGATGATGATCCAGTTCTTTGGAACTTTGTGCAGCCGCAGTTGGAATAGCGACCGCAGGCAGCATTGCGGTAACCGCAGCCGGTAGCCACAGTGTCGCCTGCGGTTGCAGTCTGCGGCCCGTCTCGGAATTGTACCTTTAAGGTACAATTCACAGCCTAGTAATAAAGTACCTAGAACAAATTAGATACCTATAAACTTCAACTCACCCTTACCTTAGATCAAAGTCACGGAATATTTGTTTTTTTTCTCAAAAAATTTAATTGTCACTCTCGACACCTCTACTTTTGACTGAGGCGGGGGAATATCGGGGACTACGTTTTACCATTAAAAACAACTAGATGACGCTACTGGCTTCGTTGTAATATCAAAGGATCATCTTCCCTCAACGGATCATCTCGTACACCTTTCCCCTACATTATATCTCATTCAGCCGCATTTATTAGCGCGTTTGGTTCAATGTAAGGTAAACACACCGAACCGAACGCGTTGAAACTTGAATTAGTTCTTACTGTCTCCAATTTCCTTGCTGGTCGGTAAGAGCTCATTGATGATGTTGAGTTCGAGCGACCTGAGGGACAGGAGCTTCGGGAACAGCACACACTTCTCGTCGAACAGGTACATCAGCATGTGGAAGCAAAATGTGCAGAACGAACCAAACACGAAAGCCAGAAAAAAGAGAAGCAGATGGGCACCTGAAAACATACTTTTTAACTATAGTAAGTAAGTAGTACGCGAGACTGACAGTCTTACACAAGTACTCTCTTCATATGAGTGCGAATAACCCAGTAGGTACTGTTCAATAATAACAGAACATAATTCAAGCTGTAACTGCTCGTTTTAATTTTGAATATTACCACTGCACATTGTAGGTAAGTAAGTATTTCAATAAAATGAGCCAATATTCCTGTGTTCGTACGTAAACGAACAAAGTGAGCTTTTGCACAAGTTACCTGCCTTATGGTGGCTCCACATTAGTGCCGTGAATTCACGCCGCAAATTCTCGCCGTGAATTCTCGGCACAATACCGACACTGATCGGGGAACAGGCGCGAACACGCGTGAACCCCGCGAAAACCATCCACATTCTCGTTCGCGCCTGTCACGGGGGTTCACGGCACTAATGTGGAGCCGCCATTAAAGTTTAGGCACATGAATAAACTACCTATGCCGAGGTCTGTTGCCGACATCATGGTGCTCATCGACGCAGTACTTCAGGTCAAACTTGTTCAATAGGTTACAGAGACACCAGCACCTATGCCAATCCGTCAAACTTTAATAGATTTTAAACTTTATCACAAAAACAGAAGGTTCATATTCGATTGGGGAAAAATTTTACAGATTGGCGTAGTTTGTTGTGGGTTTTCTTTGTAAATGAGCATTATACAAATATACATAGGCAATTTATTTTGCACACAAACACAAGCTTTTTTCGCATAGGGGATAGCCAGAAACTACAGGACGAAGATTCTCTTGATATAGTAGTTGTGTAAACGTATAGGCTTCTCTTTGATTACCCGTGATCTCGACACGTGACTTTGATCAGGATTCGGTACCAACCTTTCCATGCTCCATTTATGTCAGTCTCACATTTTTCAATTAATCGGTATTCATGAAACAGTGGAACTCTTTCGAGCATTGTAATTTTGGAATTTTATTTAAACTTGCAAAATAAGTACTTGCGAGTTTAGTTGCCACGAATGACAGCTTTTAGAGAAGAGGGAACTGATTAATTTATACTCTCTGGTAAAAGCCAAGGAGAAAATTATTGGACCTGAATGTAGACGATAAAAACAAAATAAGAACTTTTTTGGAATACAACCGGCTAAGACGCCATTCGCCCGAGAGCTTTATTGCTTTAAAAAGCCCTGAAATAGAATGCATGCTTTTAAAGCGCTCGTGCAAATGGGGGCTGAGATGACCGGACCACTAGGGTGCACTAGGGCGGGAAGATTTATAATTATGATGATTTTTACGCACCAATTTAAAAAAAAATTAAAAAAAAATATCTGACTTTAAAAAAAAAAATGGACCAGTAACCTCTGAGTAATCGATGTCCACACATAAAAAAAATGCAGGCCCAATTGAGAAGGTTCTCAATTGGGCCTGCATTTTTTTAGGTGTATCTTATGATAATATGCCTGCCTATATACGTGTTACAGTGTGCATAAAGTTTGAACATGCTACGGCAGCTAAAACTGACTTCAAAAAGGAGAAGGTTCTCCTTTTTGAAGTCGGTTAAAAACCATGCCTTGTGGTAAAGTTGTAGCGAAGGTATAAAACGAAATTGCTCAGTCATTTTATACAGGCGCTTTGTACCACAAGAAGTTGGTATGGAGTGGTAGCGGACTCACGGCTTCGGGGAATAAAAACTACAAAAGGTAATCTACGTATAGTGTAACATATGCCAGAAATTATTTTATAACGGGCACGTCATACTACTACACTTTTAATTAATCATAAAACTGAAGAGTTAGTTCGTTTGGTTGAAACCGAATTGAAAAAATATTTTTGTGTTGAGTAGTCCATTTATCGAGGAAGGCTTAATTACATCACGCTTAGACCTATAGGAGCCGTGCAGTGGGGTTGAAACGGGTAACAGCTAGTGTTTTATACTTTTTTAGCGTGGTAAAATCATCAAATGAGTGCTCCCTCCCCGGGCAGGGCGGGAGGGACTGTCAGACTCGTACTGACTAAAATCCACGGTGTCCTTCAATAGCCCTTTATGTTCCGGGGTCACGGTAATAAGATAAGTCCCGCGACCCCGGCAGGCTTTGGCCCTCTAGAGAGGGCCCCGTCATTATGCTGACGACGCTCTTTGAGGCGCGTGTTAGATTATAGAAATGGTGTGTGTGGATAAAATGTGTATTTCTGGTTTTATTGATATTAATATCGACTTTATTATCAAGTTTTAGATATCAGGATGGTTAATGTTATTTATTTACTGTATGTAAGGTATCTCTAAGGACTTTTGTCCAGGAATGGGTTTATAAAGAAAAGCACAAAATCAAGACTAGGTATTTATTACCAAGCTACCTCCGTTCGCAAACCCTAGGTCCTCGTGGAGAAGAACGGAGAAAAAAACTCCACGGCAACATATTTTATCAGTACACAGTCACACATTTATAAAATACATCAATATTCTCATCATAATAAATATCAAATAACTTACATTTTCATTGTAGAACATTAGAACACAAATCATAACTTTCAGCATCACTTTCTTGGATTCTCAATTATTATTTCACATTAATTAAATAGAACAACACTCAGAGCACAGCTTTTTCCTTATAAAACGATTGGATAATAATGACCACGAATTTGACGGTACATCTGTTTTTATAAACTTAGAATTGTACCACTTCCAACAAATATTGCCGCCATAATTGACCAATGGCAGATTGTCATACAATTCAGCTAAATAACTAATGAAACAAGCAATAATAAACAAATCTTATGTAGCAGAACCTTTTTAAAACTTGATTACTTAATTTAGAAATTTAGTTTTGATTTATTTACAACCTTTATTAATTTCGATACAATATTTGACTATCAACTGATTTCGTTCGGAAATCAGATCATTGTTGTTTTAAATATAGTACTATTTTTAATTACTTAAGGGCTATGTAGTAAATAAATCTAACACGGCCATTCTGAAAAAAACTTCGTTCTCGAAGTTTATAACTTTTTGATAAAACATATTAGTTAATAAATCTTAATACACATGATTTAACATATACCTACACAGTACATGATTTAACATACATTGTACATCATCACACATATATACACAGTTTTATACTATCTGAATAGCCACAGGTAAATCCACAGGCTCAGTCTAAGTCATAGGTTACAGTCTCAGTCATGGCCACAGGCACTGGCAACAGGACGGTACTGGCACAGTATCAGCCATGGGCACAGTCATCAGTCTAAGTCATAGGTTACAGTCTCAGTCATGGCCACAGGCACTGGCAACAGGACGGTACTGGCACAGTATCAGCCATGGGCACAGTCATAACGATATTAATAAATAATTAAATAAATAAATTATTTTCAAATAGTCTCTGGCCTTGACATATCAGTCCTATCACCTGCTGCGCGTGAATTTCAGAAAGATATCAGGGCAGTGACCGACCAGCAGTACATATACATAATATTCATACAATAGTCTCTGGCCTTGACATATCAGTCCTATCACCTGCTGCGCGTGAATTTCAGAAAGATATCAGGGCAGTGACCGACCAGCAGTTCATATACATAATATTCATACAATAGTCTCTGGCCTTGACATATCAGTCCTATCACCTGCTGCGCGTGAATTTCAGAATGATATCAGGGCAGTGACCGACCAGCAGTTCATATACATAATATTCAGTTCATAACGTCAATAGTCAGTTCATAATGTCAATAGTCAGTTTATAATGTCAATAGTCAGTTCATAATGTCAACCTTATTGGGCAGACCAAAACACCCGCCGTCGGTGAAGCTCAATCACCCGCAGTCAGTGAATGTCATTACCACAACTAAGGTTTTAATTCATACATAATACATACAATCATCATTATCAATCATCTTTAAACTAATTATAATAAACCTTCACCAATGTAAAATACAATACATAAACGATAACAAAATAACATCATCATCTTACATCACTTAATCTCTAGATTAAACTTAGATTGTTTCTCTTTTTTTAAATTTGTATTTAGATAGTGTATATAATATATCAAGGACAACAAACAATAATGTCATCTTTCACTTAGTTATTTTTCATTTTCTTTTGCATATTATTCTGTATGTCCTCAACCCTGTACCTATATACTAATACATATTATTTCCCTTTTTTTTGTACATGAATCATGGATTTGCATTTTAATTTCCAAAGAAATTTACGGCTCGGCTATTCTGACAATTATTATTATTATGGTCTTAAACTTTCGTTTTCTCAGGTTTATTTATACCTGGTATTTATAGAATCTCACGGGTGTGAACCAAGGCGAAATTCTAATTATCTGTTTGTAAAGGTGAATTATTTTGTACTGCAGTAAAATTATTATTATCTAATATTATTATTGGAATAGTTTTGTCACGTCGAGACCCTTTCAAAATCACAACTTTAATCTACATGGTGCAATGCTTTACTTTTAATTTTTAGACTTAGCTCAATAATGAAATCTTTCCATCAAATTGTAATTTTCATATCAGTCAAGATCTTGTAACATTAATAAAACTTTCTATTAATTATTTTATTAATGTCAGAATGACATTATATTCATAATCAAAACGTCTTTCTATTTTTAGCAGATTGAAAGAAATAAACTGATGTTTATAAATATACCCACTAATTGCAAAAAAAGTTTTTTTTTTTTTTTTTTTTTGTTTATAAATTAATATATTTTTTCTTATGAAAATGACCTTTGGTTTAAGATCTGGTCATTGAACGGAGGATCTACAACTACTTTGCTTACGTACACCTCCAGGAAGACTATCTATCTGTATTTTGCAAATGAAAAACAGAATCAATAAAGAAAAACCTCATTAGTCTTAATCTTTATCAATTGTTCCTTTTACTCAATAATGTAACAACTTGTTACCTTTTTTTTTTTTGTAACCTGTTATCAGTTTTTCACAATTTTTCACTTTTAAATTATATCCCTCCCCCTTTTTTTTTAGGTTCGTTAAATTATTAACGAAGCTCAACTTTAAAAAACAATTATGAAATAATTTTCATGGTACAGATCTCTCTGATCTTTACGACTCGCTTATAATGAGATTACAACATATAAACAGAAGCCTCTGAAGGCCTTACCGACATTAGACAATAATTCATACTGTGGTGCAGAAGTTCTCGTTCCGTTATCCTCGGCATGGCTTCAATCCTTTTCAGCAGCGTCGCAGTCCCGCTGTTCGAGATGGCAGCACGTCTTCATCGCCCTTCTAAAGACGATTCGTCCACCGGATGACGTCACAGCTTTCAGCAGGGACGTGCAGATTGATAGCTCCAACGTTGATTATGAAAAACAAAATAAAAGTTCATTAGAATTAATAAATAGGTTAGGGCACAATCCCGCTTCTGATATTAGAAATATAGGATTGGTGTGTGTGGATAAAATGTGTATTTCTGGTTTTATTGATATTAATATCGACTTTATTATCAAGTTTTAGATATCAGGATGGTTAATGTTATTTATTTACTGTATGTAAGGTATCTCTAAGGACTTTTGTCCAGGAATGGGTTTATAAAGAAAAGCACAAAATCAAGACTAGGTATTTATTACCAAGCTACCTCCGTTCGCAAACCCTAGGTCCTCGTGGAGAAGAACGGAGAAAAAAACTCCACGGCAACATATTTTATCAGTACACAGTCACACATTTATAAAATACATCAATATTCTCATCATAATAAATATCAAATAACTTACATTTTCATTGTAGAACATTAGAACACAAATCATAACTTTCAGCATCACTTTCTTGGATTCTCAATTATTATTTCACATTAATTAAATAGAACAACACTCAGAGCACAGCTTTTTCCTTATAAAACGATTGGATAATAATGACCACGAATTTGACGGTACATCTGTTTTTATAAACTTAGAATTGTACCACTTCCAACAAATATTGCCGCCATAATTGACCAATGGCAGATTGTCATACAATTCAGCTAAATAACTAATGAAACAAGCAATAATAAACAAATCTTATGTAGCAGAACCTTTTTAAAACTTGATTACTTAATTTAGAAATTTAGTTTTGATTTATTTACAACCTTTATTAATTTCGATACAATATTTGACTATCAACTGATTTCGTTCGGAAATCAGATCATTGTTGTTTTAAATATAGTACTATTTTTAATTACTTAAGGGCTATGTAGTAAATAAATCTAACACGCGCGTGGAACACAACGCGCCGGTCGCCGCGTCGGTCGACCCGGGCATGGTGAGTGTTTTATACTTAGCTGCCGTATACGTATACCTTTATGTTCAATTGTTTTCAATTGAATTAACAAAAAGGGCAATAACCCATGTTGTTTTTGAATAACCACAAAAAAGTGTAAAATAACTTTTCTTTTGGAAGAAGGTTGCTTTGTTTTTTAATTTCGACGACTTTTTTGCCACCGACTTCTAAAAGAAAAGTTATTTAACAATCGTTTGTGTTTTTTTTTAGAAGTTGGAATGTATTATTTGTTAAATATGAAAGCTGAATTGATATTGTGTGCAGTATCATACCGGCGTTATGGTAAGGCGCGGTTAGGCGACCGCCCAGGGGTGCCGAATACGAAGGGGCGCCGCAGGCCTACTTTCTCGTTAATTTCCCAATTTCTTTCATCCCATTTTTAGGGGATAAACCCAAAACCCGTCTAAACAAAACACAAAACTTACACAATCAATTCAAGGAACGTTTATGCAAAATTGACAGAGAGTCACGTTAGTTGAACTTTTTCATTCTGTTTGATCGAACGGAAGTAAAAGTCTTCAGTTTTATTTTTCATCGAAATAACGTGATTTATGAGTGTAGATGGATAAATAAGCTATGGAAAAGGAAGGATAATTTTTTACTAAACTTACTTCAGCCAGGATCTCGTGGCTAAATAATTACAGCCACACAGACCGATCTTCCGGGTTAAGCCGTGCTTGCCGAGGTTGGTCTGTGGATGGGTGACCTTCAGTCATAGCGAGTTTCCTCCGTGCCTCGGAAAGCACGTAAAGCCGTTGGTCCCGGCTGTCATTTGTAGATCTTTGACAGTCGTTACTGTTAGTCAGAAGCTCTAAAGTCTGACAACCAGTCTTACCATGGGGTATGGTATTGCCCAGTTACTGGGTTGTGGAGGTCCGATAGGCAGTCGCTCCATGTGAAATACTGATATCCAGCTAAATCTGGTTTGACTGGAAGCCGACCCCAATATAGTTGGGAAAAGGCTAGGCAGATGATGACTTCAGCCGTTAAACGAGCACGTTGGGCAGAGCACCCCCGCGGCGGTGCTCTGCTCTGCGCCGTGTCGTCACGACGCGCGACGGCGATAGGTGGACACCTCTCGTGCCCGGCATTGGTCGAGGCCAAGCTGCGGGGCGAGACGGAATGGGAAGCGGTCGCCTCCTTCTACCATGCAGTCATGCTCGCGAAGGAGGAGACGGGCCGCGTAAGAAAGAGGACAGCGTCTTCTCTCCACCCCAGACACAGTGGTAGACGCCCACGACGATGGACGTCGGCAGACGGTCTCTGGCCACTCTAGGCGCGGGCATGTGGGCGTTGTTGACTCGCTGTCCGACCATGGACCATGCCAGTGTGTCAGCATAATGACGGGGCCACAGCCTACCGGGTTCGCGGGACTCACGAATTACCGTGACCCCGGAACGTAAAGGGCTATTGAAGAACAGTCTCTCCCGCCCTGCCTTGAGTGGGTAAAATCATCAAATGAGTCCTTCATTTGATGATTTTACCACGATAAAAAAAGTACAGCTAACACGACATGGTGACCCCCCCCCCCTGATGTAATCTGGATCCGCCCTTGCAGTAAGGGGGCGCCGTAGAAAATCTCGCCCAAGGGCGCTGGTAGTGCTAAAACCGGCACTGATTGTGTGGTCTGTGTCCAATAGCTGATGGTAAGCTGATGGTAGCTTGTGTAAAAGGTATGTCATGTGATGAAATTCGAGATGATTGATGCACAAACAAAGGGGCAATCGATACAATCGCGTTCATTGATGATAATCACCCGATCTTAGTGATGTTCCCTATTCGATTGAATTTCAACTTTTTTAATTTATAAACAATAAAAAAAAACGAAACGTTGCCCCACACTAGGAATTTATCCTGTATCGTGGGTACGTTTACATACATTTGATACATCGAATCTCTCATACACAAACACCAAAACCTGGACACGACGACTGAGAGCCTATGCACACCACGTTTTTTAAACGAGGTGCAGCGCGTTTGACGCGATACGCACGCAACTCAGACGCAGCCTAAAACAAACGACAACAAACTGCTCTGACGAAAACGTGCCGTCGACGCGCGATTCTAAAACACGCTGCACCGGCGCGTTTAAAAAACGTGGTGTGCATAGGCTTTTTTTTACCACGACTACTTGCACCTAAGTTATACAAATATTTGTTTCGTGCAGAGATCTCACTCTCCGCAGCAGTCGTTCGCGTAGCCTCTGCGCCAACTAGATACTTTCTAAGTCGTTGTTGCAGGTTTAATTCTTCATTTGTGTCACATGGTCAAAATGTATCCCAGTTGTATGGAATATCGATGTTTTTAAGTTCGTTCAGCTGTGTGGTTATGCGTACACAGAAAATGGCGATTACTAACCCGGCTTTCTATAGGTAGCAAAAATATGTAGGTAATGTAAATAACTATGAAAATGTATTTACCTACTTGAATGTTCACTGTCATTAAAGGTATTCTAATTAAGTGAAAAAAACTTTTTAGAAAAAAATGTAACCGCCTTCAAAAATAACCACAAAAAAGGGTAAAATAACCTACAAAACTTTTCTTTCGGAAGTCGGTGGTTTTTTTATTAATTTCATTGTATTTTTGCCACCGACTTCCGAAAGAAAAGTTTTGTAGGTTATTTTACCCAGAGGCGGCCTTACCCATTGCGAGGCCCCGGGCGGCAAGTCTTTGCGTGGCCCCTTGCACTTTATAAAAAGTATGTGATGCGAAATTAGGTTTGGTTGTCATGTTTGAGGACAAATGCTAAAGTTAAACAATTAAAAAAATGTAATTTGAGTTTTAAAACATTCTACAGTTCATACAGGAACTTTTAAAGAACTAGTTTACTACTTTCATGAAACTTAAGTAGTAAGTAAAATAAAGTAAGTAGAATTTTACTACAATATGAGACTAAAATGGTTTCTGTAGACCCAAAAGCTTCCGAGTTAGCACTTTTCAAAAGTATCTCAAATCAACGTTTTTTTAACAACAAATGTGGAAGCGGCATCTGATATCATGTCTTCAGTAGGAATGTTTTCCAACTTTATAACTTTTTTCGAAAAATAACTTTGAAGGGGTTTAGGCCTAGGCCGCACTACGGTTAAACCGCTGTGGTTTTTAATGGCGTGAATTTGTGCCCCTAGAAAACTAATAGGTACAAGCGGCCGCACGGTGGTTTTTTCCCTCGACTTATTTTAAAACCGTGATTTGCTTCAAAATGCTCGCGGGTAAAAGCCGCGGCAAAACTGTAATCAATAGAACTTAGTTGACGCGTACGCACTGGTGCTAACCGCGGGCTGTTTTTCGGTCCGTCGCGTCGTGCAGAGCAGAGCGCTGGTGCACAATTTCACACATGTCTTCCACCGAGTCGGAGTTTGTTTTAAACGAACCAGAATACGAATTTATTAGGATGGTCTCTTAAGTTTTGATAATTCTTATGAAAGAAACCTTTCTCAGATCTACGCCCAGTAAGTGGATGGATCCAATATTTTCGAAATTTGCGTTGACGTCTTCTTTTATATTTCTTATTATCAGAGCAACAACACGCACTGCTACCTTGAAATCCATTTTCAAACTGCGGGTGTGTGCGTCTCAAGCGGTTTCGCGGTGATAGCGATTAATCGACCCGACTTACGAGTTGTAGGTCGCGGAATCGAACCCAGCCCAGATTACTTTGTGTATTTATTTTATCAACATTGCTCTTAAAACGATGAAGGAAAACATCGTCAGGAAACCGGCATGTTCCCAAACCAAAAATTTTAAGACATGTGACATCACCAACCCGCGCGGGGCCCGCGTGGTGGATTATGGACCCCTCTTACAGAAAAGAAGCCTGTATCCCAGCAGTGGGAACATTATAGGCTGATGAAGAGTGAATATAAATACCTCTTTGACTGGCCTGTTGGTCTAGTGGTTAGTGACCCTGACTGCTATGCCGGAGGTCGTGGGTTCGATTCCCACCCTGGACAAATGTTTGTGCGATGAGCACGATCATTTGTTCTGTGTCTGGGTGTAATTTATCTATAATATGTATGTATTTAGAAATATATAAGTATGTTTATCAGTTGTCTAGTACCCATAACACAAGCTCTGCTTAGCTTGGGACTAGATGGCGTTGTGTGATAGTTGTGGAATATTATATTATATTATTATTATTACCTTAGTAGACCTAATAGTCTCCGAGATAAACCCTCCCAACATTTTTTCAGTTTTTCGAAAAAAGTCACAAAGTTCTATGACATCCCAACTCTGATGCTTTGCCTCTTCCACACTTGTTTTTGATTCGAGATACCGCTAGAGTTACTTAAGTGGTGTCTTAAATATTGCAAGAAATTGCAAAGTTCGAAAAAAATAAAAAATGTGAAAAGCTCAACTCTAAATGTACTGGGTTTACAGATATTTAATAAATCGGTTCTCATATTGTAGCAAAAGGCATCTATGAAACCGTTCTGAGAAGTTATTATCAACAACTAGTCCTTTACGGTCATAAACGCAAAATTTAAAAAAAAGAAGGGTTTTTTTTTATTTATTTTTTACAAAGTAGCATTCGTTGTTTGAGGTCTCAAAAATTTGATTATTTATTGGGCCCAGTGGCGTAGCTAAGCGGGGGCTTAGCGGACCCTAGCTAGCCTCGCACCTGACGGGGCCTCGCGCTTAGAGATTTAATAAAATAAAATTGACAACGGCAATCTCAACTTTATTACCACTCAATGAAGCAGTATAATTTAACTTCTACTACTATTTCTAACTGAGAACTGATAGAACCAAAGCTGATGGCGCCGACGATCATATTTAGGTCTAGCAATTCCGCTTCTCGCGCGAGGCCCCGTAGTTGCATCATAACTAGAGATGTGCCTGATGGCAATATTCCCACTGCCGGCAATATTCCCAATATTGCCACTGCCGGTAAAATACCAAAATTGCCGGCAACTTTGGCAATATTGCCAAAGTTGCCAGCCAAATAACACCAGTAAATTTTATTATTACTGCAGGTGCAGTTTATATTACTGTAGATAATACGTTGCGGCATTAAGTCCGCCTTATAAAAACTACTAAGTTGTTACTCTAAACGGTGATTATGTAAAAATTACCGAAACAAATGCATTAAAATAATGTTATTTTTGTTGATTATTTGTAGTTTTGACAAAGATTTATACTTCCATATTGTATAGGTACTTATACTCGTTGTTTTTGCTATGTGATTTTGTATGAAAAACTAGTAGCCCACTCAACGAACAGTTATAGAGGGAAATTCTTGGAACACGATTTTGGACTACGTTACTTTGTTTGAACTAGTTAGGAGGTGAATATAATTATCTAAAGCTGTGGGGGAGGGGGGTTTAAAGGTTCCATTTTTTGATTTTTCACTTATAACTCGGAAACCATGCCTCCTAGCGGCATGGTTAGTATGAATAAAACAAAGGCTGAATAAATTTCCTGTTTTATTTAGTAACCATTTCGATATCTTGTATAGTTTTCAAAAAAACATATTTACCTTTTTGCATTCGGAAAGTCTTATTTAATATTGCCATAAATCCAGAAAGCAGCAGCAGTCTTATCAGGCTCTCCCTGTAGTACCTACTCCTCCGTGTATTTTTGTGGGCAACTCACACTTGACCAAAAATTAATACCTACCTATACGAAAATTGTTTACAAGAAAAAAGAACTAAAGTTTCCAAAGATAGTTTTTCCGCATCTCTTATGGGTGCGGATTTCCTACATAGTACAGTCCTACCTAGTCTGTAAGTACCTATTATAATTTAAAATGAGTTTCTAAGCTAATTTTTACTGCTCCCTCGGTGGGGGAAGACAAGACATATCAAGCTTGATGGTGGTCACCGTATTAAAGAACTACTTATAGCTGGTGGACATTGAGAGAGACCCGAGGGGGTCTCTCTCAATGTCCGTGGGCCTCCAGATAAAGATCTGGAGGCCCATATCATCTCAAGATGCAGCATGCTGGCTCTGTTCATCGCAGGTGGTGAAGGGAGGGTCTGAATCAACTTATATTATTTATACAAATACAACTTTCCAAATGCGCGAAACTAAAAATGTTGTTTCCCCTAAATTACAGACTTTCAAAAGCGGATACCTCGAAAACTATGAAAACTCGAAAACTTACAAGATCTTGAAATGCTTACTGAGTAAAACTTACGGAAAATTGATTTAGTTTTTTATTTTGTTCACACACGCTATGCCGCTAGAACGCATGGTTTTCCGAGATGTAAGCGAAGAACCAAAAATGATACCTTCAACCCCCCCCCCCAGAGCTCATGGTTTTGATATGTTCACCTCCTAACTAGTCCAAACAAAGTTACGTAGTAAAGAATGTGTTTCTAGAATTTCCCTCTATGCTTTGAGCATTCGTTGACTAGATTAAACTACAACATTAAAATAAATTATTCGAATTTATGCCTTTTTATTCAATATACAATGATCGTCAATTCTTATCTTAAAATGTATGTTTAATTTCTTATATTCACAGTCGTGTGCGGCAACAATGGGCAATATTGCCGGTAAAATACCAGGAATATTGCCAAAATTTCCGGCAATTTTGGCAATTTTACAAAAAAATTTTTTTTTTTTGTATATAATGTAGACCATGGTCTGTAAATGCTAATTTTAAGTGTGTTACATAGTTTTCGCACTCACTTTGACTTAAAATTAAGCAATATTCCCAAATATTTCCACTCCCGGCAATATTGCCGGCAATATTTCCACCTATATTCCCACCTTGGGCAATATTGCCGGCAACGGCACATCTCTAATCATAACTTGGTTACTTTTTATTTCTAACCGTGAACAGAAAGAGGCAAAGAGGCCTCGCAAAGCGATCTTATCATCAAGTCACCCGGTGACCCATAAAAAAAATTGACAAATCGGCGCGATATTTTTCATATTCCATCAACGAAAAGGGCCTCGCAGATGCGTCTTGCCCCCTCCAAGATTCGGTCTCGCTACGTCACTGATTGGGCCAACAACATAAACAAGTCTGAACTACCGGATTTATCTAAACTAGCCGTACGTTCAGGCGACAAAATTATTGTACTAAATAAAAGATAAATTACAAAATTAACCAACTCTGAGATGATATATTAAAAAAATAGATGGTTAGCTTTTTTCTAAAACTAAAATCTTAAATAATTTTGCCGTTATGTTATAGCCTAAGTACTCATTAAGGCTATAACATAATTAATTAATCAAATCAAAAGTTTTTAATTAAAAATTACTAGTTTTTTCTTTTGCTTGGTTTGTTGCGCGAGGCCCCCTGCAAGCGCGAGGCCCCGGGCGGTTGCCCGGTTCGCCCCCCCAAAAAAGGGTAAAATCCTACCCTTTTTTGTGGTTATTTTTGAAGGCGGTTACATTTTTTTCTAAAAAGTTTTTTTTTAACTCTTTTTAGTATAAATATTCAGCCAAAATTCTTGTCAAATACATCATTTTCTTACATAATTATGTAAGAAATCTGTAGCACCGGTAATAACATCGTTAACATCTCTTTCATTCCTTCCCTATCTCAAAAACTACTGAACCGATTTTGATGAAACTTGCAGTATTCCTTAAGTTGAACGATACCTAGTACAACATAAAAAGAATTACTTAAATCGGACTTGTAGTTCCGGAGATATGCGAACACAAACATAATTTACTAAAACAGTCGATGTTGACTCCTTACTAGAGGAGTTGTACCTTCCATGATCAGCTCATCCACCTGAGATGATGATTAACAGATGCAAATACTTGAACAGCTTTAGAAAATATATGAAAATGGTACTATGTGCCTATAAAATTTGAAGGTTGCCCTCGATTTCCCTGGGATCCCATCATCAGATCCTGACCTGATGATCATGGGACCAATTGGAAAGTATACCCTTTCAAACAAAAGAAAAAAAATCCAAATCGGTCCAGGCGTCTTCGAGAAATCGGGGGACATTAATAAAAAATAAAAAAGATTCCGACGAATTGAGAACCTCCTCCTTTTTTTGAAGTCGGTTAAAAATACATAATACACGCTGTTTTTTTGCATTTTCGTCAAACTTCAGGTGGTTGTCACAAAAGTCATAAATAATCAATTGAAAGCACAGTACCGCAAAACTAATAAGGGCTGCTTTTTTTTTAACCGACTTCAAAAAAAGGAGGAGGTTCTCAATTCGGTCGGTATGTTTTTTTTTTTTGTTTTTTTTTTTTATGTATGTACATCGATAACTCCGAGGTTTCTAGTCCGATTAGTGTGATTCTTTTTTTGTTCGATGCAGTATACTTGCAGTGTGGTCCCATAAAAATTTCATCCAATTTGGTTCAGTACTTTTTATTTTGTGAGCATTTTTATTGATTTCGGCTACTTGGATGACATTACTTTTTGCGTGTTTGTTACGCGATTACTCCGCCAATTGTGGACCGATTTTCAAAATTCTTTTTTTGTTGTACTAGGGATCGTTCACCTTAGGGAATACAGCAAGTTTCATCAAAATCTGTTCAGCAGTTTTTGAGATAGGGAATTTTATTAGCATGTGTACATGAGCGATGTTAATACCGGTGCCACGGATTACAAAATTCTAGTGCACATGTAAGAAAATGATGTATTTGACAAGAATTTGGGTTGAATATTTAAACTAAAAAGAGTAAAATAAAAAACTTTTTTCAAAAATAATTTAACCGCCTTCAAAAACAACCACAAAAAAGGGTAAAATAACCTACAAAATAACTTTTCTTTCGGAAGTCGGTGGCAAGACAACGAAATAAAAAAACAAAGCCACCGACTTCCGAAAGAAAAGTTATTTTGTAGGTTATTTTACCCTTTTTTGTGGTTGTTTTTGAAGGCGGTTAAATTTTTTTTGAAAAAAGTTTTTGTTGTTGAAATTTTACAGTATTTCAGAATTAAACCCTTAATTCAATACAAATGAAAGAGAATCACCCGACTACGCAGTCCGCGCGTACGCACACAGCGATGAGCAGCTGGTGTGCGTGAATTGAATCTACTACTCTTGAAGAAACTAGTTCACACTTACGGATTTCAGTAAAAAGGAAAAATAAAATAAAAAACTACCTACCTATTTTATTGTTGATTTGGGTCGAGAATCATGAGTATAATCACGTCCTTGAATTTGACTAGGTTGCAGATCAGCACATTGTATTATGTCGTTACGCCTCATACTTCATCAAATCAATCAAGAGAAATCGGTAATTAAGTTGTAATACAATTCTATGCATGAACTTTATTGTAAAACATCGGTCAAGGGTGAGTCGGACATGCGCACGAAGGGCTCCGTACCATTATCTATAAAACATGCATGCGTGCATGTAGCCCCCTAAAATATTTGTTTTACTATAACATAATTATTTATTTTATAAGCGAATATATTACTGATGACTATGTATTCTGTGAATATTTCAAGCGTCTACCTGCACTTGGCTGGTTTTATATAATAAATAAATAATCGACAGTCAATTGTTTAACCTATTAGGTACTACTCGTAAATACCAAGACTAGGTAATTGATTGCTGTTATCGATAGCAAACGTTTAGCGAACAAAACACATCACAAGATTGGAGACGGCAACAAGCGGTCATAATACGTTATTAGTGCTGAACTTCATACTTATTTTACTCGCGTCGTTCAGAAACAGTACAAACATTTATTTTGTAACATGAAGACGTTTGTTTTGTTGTGCTCCGTGTTATCATTAGTAAAAGCTAAATATATTGATTTATCGTCCAATGAAAATGTCTCCTGGACATTTGTGAACAAAAATAACAGTAAGTTTTATTTATTTAATGTTTTTTTTTTATAATTATTTGATTGTTTAACGAATTAATTGAATTTAACACAAAATAATGTATTCGCTACATCTCGGACCAAACAGGTCATGATTTAAATATATAACAGATGTGATAAGGAAATTTTATTTATATAATAGTTAATTATTAGTACAGTTCACGAATTGATTATTATAAATTACTTTCACATTCTTTTATTATTTACTTTTAGCTCGACCAGTTTGTTAACTTGACAGATATGACTACTTTTCTCATATAATATACCTACCATTAGTAGGTTGGCAGAGGAACGTTGTTCATGATGGACTTTCTGTGGCATATAATATGTTTGGAATTTAAGAGGGAAACCGTATACAACTCATCTTCATGGGCTTACTACTGCGAAAAGTCATGTTCACCATCTATGTACTGTTTTATTTTCTTTCATTACCTACGTTTTTTTTAAATAAAATAACCCCATTCTATTCTACTGCTAGGCTAAAGTTTCTCCTAATTCCTTCAAAGAGGCCCTCTGTGTGTTTACTCGTAATATACCTGATTACAATAATTATTCACACAAATCAATATTGATATTTTCCAGCTATAGAGGGCATAGCGTCAGTGCCGGGTGGAGTGTACTCGGACTTGCAAGCGAACGGCATTATTGGAGACATCCTGTTTGAAGACAATGACGTGCGCACGCGCTGGGTCGCTTACGACACATGGTCGTACACCGCTAAGTTTAATGGTATGCCCTGCCCATTTCATATTTTTCCTTATTCAATCGATCCTATCGCAGTTTACGCTTGGACTTGGCCTCTCCCCGCATGCTGGGGTGATCGTGGAAATGTGTGTCCGTACCTCCAAACAGAAGTGACGAGGAGGAGCGGTTTTAATTAGTCAGTAGGACAGATCACTATGCTCATCTCACGATAAAGATGGTCTCTCCTCGGCCAATTCGGAAATACCTCGTGCCAGAATCCAGAGTGGTTTGCTTGATGCAAATCCCTCTTGATTCTATGCCCATTTTAATTTAGCATGAAACTTTGGAGGCTGAAATGGTAGGGCGTGATGAAAATACATTCATGAAAACTATATTTGAACATTTTCAGACATCATTTGCACAATTTTCGAAAACTAACAACCAGAGCTTTTCGAAGAAATTGTGGGCACTCATCATGGCTTTGTAATCAAAGGCATTTTTTAGGGTTCCGTAGTCAACAAGGAACCCTTATAGTTTCGCCATGTCCGTCCGTCCGTCCGTCCGTCCGTCTGTCCGCAGCTTAGCTCAGAGACGCCCAGTACTAGAAAGCTGTAATTTGGTGTAAATATACGGATTTGTTGTGCCGAAAAAGTGGTAAAATAAAATCTCGTAAAATATTTTTTTTTAGGGTACCTCCTGTACACGTAAAGTGGGGACGTTTTTTTTTTCTCGCGTACCCCTTAGTGTGGGGTATCATTAAATAGGTCTTTAAAAAATATTGATAGTTTCCAGTAACAATTTTTTGATAAAAAGATTCGTTTGTGAAATATTAAGCTTTAAAGTGCAAATTTTTGCTCGACTCGAGTGTCCCCCCCCTCTAACAGCTAAACGGTTATGTTTGGGGGTGTGAAAAAATTCAGAATAGTAGCATATATAACGAAGTTTAAAAGAAAATTATCATGACTAAGTAGGCTTTACAAGTTTACGAGTAATAGTCGACCAACTTATAAAACGTACTTGGATAACATATTTTCTTAAACAAAATGTATCGGAGAACATGTGCTTCAACTGCAAATGTAAGTTTGTCAACTTTATTTTTACAGCAATAATAGGTGGGTATGTCTCACAAGAGAGGAGGCCTGTGTCCCAGCAGTGGGAACATTATAGGCTGATGATGATGATGATGATGATGTTTTGAGGATAGGTAGGTTTTTATTGTCAACTATTTTTAACTAAATTCAAAAAAAGGATGAGGTTCTCAATTCGTCGTAATCTTTTTTTTAATGTATTTTCCCCGATTTCTCCAAGACGCCTGGACCGATTTTGAAACTTCTTCTTTTTAAAATTAAATTCATCGAATCAGTTTAGTTAGTTCGCATAAGTATTTTGATGGGCAACTACGGAACCCTACACTGTGCGTGGCCCGACACGCACTTGGCCGGTTTTTTATTTAATGAATATTCAGCATTTTTAGTTACACATATTCTGCCTGATAATGTTCTCTATCCCTCTACGGTCAGAGAAAACAGTTAGATGATTTACTTTACGAAATAAATACCATTTTCAGTGTCAAGTGAAGACTTGGAGGCCAGAGTCATACACTTGGTGTTCGAGGGGCTGGACACGGCAGCTTTCATAGTGCTGAACAAACATCAGCCTATAGGGGCAGCTAACAATATGTTCGTGCGATACGTTTACGACATCAAAGGTAAACTTCAGGTAAGATTTCAAGTCCATAAGATGATCTCGCAACAGGGTCAATGGGCATGTCACACAAACGTTTCTTTATTTGCCACCCAAAAGTAACCTTAACTTGTTACGTGTATTATTTACTTTTGAGAGAAGTCAATCATAATGAAATGTACGTGAAACTAATCGATGTATTTTTGAGTCCAAAACAAATAATTCTTATGCTTCCATTCTATTTTTGACATCGTAGGCCCAAATCCAATAGATTTGTGTAAATTGACTGTGATAGACGGAGAGAGACGGCGTCCACCTTGCCATTCAAACTAACAGTGAAGTAATTGTTTTACCGAATTAGCGTAATACTCGTATATTTGTGTTACCAGTATTAACCTCACCAGTAATCGGCTTCTTCTCATGTTTCAGGCAGGAGAGAACGAATTGAAAGTGACTTTCATATCGCCTGTGGACGTAGCAAAAAGACGATCTGACAAAGTGTTTGTGGCGCCTGCGTGTGTGCCCACGGAGTACAATGGAGAGTGCCACGCCAACCAGTTAAGGAAGATGCAGGCTTCTTTCAGCTGGGACTGGGGACCCGCCTTCCCATCAGTGGGCATTTGGTAAAATATTGGCTTTTAAAAGTCGTCGATTTAAAATACACTAGCGAGCAAAAGTATGGCATCACTTAGTTGGAATTGATCTTGGATAGCTCCTTAAATAATGGCGTAATTTGAATGAATTTTATATCAATTTAAAGTTAACAGTTAAACCTTTAAAATGGTACCATTTTTATTATTCTTGACTAGTTATTAAATACTCAAGATCTCCCAGAATCGGAGTAAATGATTCTATTGAATACTTTTGCTCGCGAGTGTACTTAGGCTGTTAATATAATCAACACTTTTTTAACGTCAATTTATAAAATACAATCTCCCAAAACACCTCGTAATTTCTTATGCTCAAAATAATTTGTATGTAAACACCTAAACAAGTGATGTAAGTCACATAAATACGATAAGCCTGTCCTTTATTTTGCCACTTGAGGATGTATTTTTATGTCACGACAACAAGATATCAACATCATTTTTATCTATTGCATAAATGATAGGATCTAACTGTCAAAGTACATAATAGATACCTTCATACTTGATGGATGACTGTTAAACAGAGACCGGATAATCCTTTAGTTATTTTTAAGCTAAGAAAATATGGAAGAGGGAATGTCATAGGATTTCAAGTCCTGATAGAATTCTATTTACTCGTATAATTCTCTATTTTTCTACAACTCTATACTCTGTCGTAGTTCCAAAATCATTGAACATAATTATGAGATACGCAAATAGCTCTACATTTTACTTGAAAAATATAATAGTACCTACCTAAGTTATTCGATGTATTTCAGGAAGCCAGTCTACATCGAACTGTACAATGGAGCAATAATAAGATCAGTGACAACACACACTAGTAAACTTGGAACTGATTGGAAGTTAGACATGAAAGTACACTTAGAGACGAGCATGAAAAAGACGCAAGTAACTGGAGTATTGAGTGTTGCGTTACAAGTTGAAGGAAAACAGACCTTAAAAACATGGACACATGTGAATAGGACCAGCGGAGGAGACGGAACTCTTGTCGTACACATCAGCATGAGTATAAGCGAGGTAAGGGAATAATGTGGCTGAGAAGCTGCGAAGCTGTCAATCCAAGGTATCTATTGTCGTGGGAACTCTACCACTTTTTATAACATACAGAGAAACATGGATTTCTTAGGCACAAAAAAGAAATAACGCGATTTAACTAGAAAAACTGTTTTCATTAGCTAATAATTTCACTTCACCTAACATCAAACGAACTGTTTTGATTAATTTGTCAAAAGACAAAGATGGTAAAAGAAATACTTATGCATTTTTTCTTTGACCTTTTTTATCGTGGTACCTAATATCATCCAATGAGTCCTTCCAACCAGGGAGGGACGAGAGGGACTGTCAGACTGTTGGTGATCCTTCATTAACGTTTTAAGTTTTTTTGTTCTTTAAGGTCACGGTTACCCGTTGATACAATCTTACGTATATGTTATCTTTCTTGAACAGTTTTACTACTTATCCAAAAAAATCTCAAAAAAGTTCAACCCTGTACACCATTTCCTGTTTGTATTTTACAGAACAAAATTAGACTTTGGTGGCCAAATGGTTATGGAGAACAGCCTCTGTACGAGCTGAACGTTCTCCTAACTCCTGATGAGTACCAAGACGAGCCATCACACAAAACTCTCATGGTAGGTTTCCGAACTGTGGAGCTGATTGAATCTGATGCCTCTGAGATCTTCGGTAAGAACCGTTATTTGATGGCTTCATTTTTAACCGACTTCAAAAAAAGGAGGAGGTTCTCAATTCGTCGGAATCTTTTTTTTTTTTTTTTTTTTTTTTTTTAGGGTTCCGTAGTCAACAAGGAACCCTTATAGTTTCGCCATGTCCGTCCGTCCGTCTGTCCGCAGTTTAGCTCAGAGACGCACAGTACTAGAGAGCTGTAATTTGGTGTAAATATACGAATTTGTTGTGCCGAAAAAGTGGTAAAATAAAATCTCGTAAAATGTTTTTTTTAGGGTACCTCCTGTACACGTAAAGTGGGGATGTTTTATTTTTTTCTCGCGTACCCCTTAGTGTGGGGTATCATTAAATAGGTCTTTAAAAATATTGATAGTTTCCATAAACAATTTTTTGATAAAAAAATTCTTTTGTGAAATATTAAGCTTTAAAGTGCTAAATTTTGCTCGACTCGAGTGTCCCCCCCCTCTACCAGCTAAACGGTTATGTTTGGGGGTGTGAAAAAATTCACAATAGTAGTATATATAACGAAGTTTAAAAGAAAATTATCATGACTAAGTAGGCTTTACAACTTTACGAGTAATAGTCGACCAACTTATAAAATGTACTTGGATAACATATTTTCTTAAACAAAATGTATCGGAGAACATGTTCTTCAACTGCAAATCCGTGTTGCCAGTCTTTAGCAAGATATTTGAGAAAGTAATGCTAAATCAGATGCTTAACCACTTCAACACCTACAAAATCTTACACGATCAGCAGTATGGTTTCACCAAGGGACGTTGTACAACTGACGCCGGTGTCACCCTATTGAAGCACATATTTACTGCATGGGAAGAGGCACAAGACGCCATAGGAATATTCTGTGACCTCTCCAAAGCATTTGATTGCGTTAATCACGATACATTACTTTCGAAACTTGAGCATTACGGATTAGGTCAACTTGCTCTTAGTTTAGTAAAATCTTATTTGTGTGATAGACAACAACGAGTTCAGATAAATGGTGTAAATTCACAGGGTTTAACAGTTAAAATGGGAGTTCCACAAGGCTCAATATTGGGTCCTTTCCTCTTTCTTGTATATACAAACGATCTACCCTATCTACTTAAAAATCAACTACACAATATTGTGTTATTTGCTGATGACACTTCCCTAATTTTTAAAATAAGTAGGCGAGCCCAGAATCTAGACGATGTCAATAATACCCTGCGTCAGATCCATAATTGGTTCACAGCAAACAATTTAGTATTAAATGGAAACAAGACTAAATGCATTAGGTTTGCCTTACCAAATGTTAAAAATAGTAATTGTGACATAGTGTTGGATGATGAGATACTAGAATTCGTCGATAAAACGGTTTTCCTGGGTATAACACTCGATTCAAGGCTACAGTGGGGCCCTCATATTACAACTCTTGCGGGCGATTAAGTTCAGCAGCATATGCTGTTTGGAAGATTTGTCAATTCACAGACGTTGATACTGCGAGAATTGTATATTTTAGTTACTTCCACAGTATAATGTCGTATGGCATTTTATTGTGGGGACGGGCGGCTGACATCGAGTCTATCTTTATTCTCCAAAAGAGAGCTATTCGAGCCATATATAATCTCCGTAGGCGCGATTCTCTAAGAGAACTGTTTAAGGAAATTAACATCCTGACGGTACCTTGTCAATATATCTATGAAAATATAATGTACGTTAGAAAAAATCTGCATCTTTTCTCTAAAAGAGGTGACAGACATAATTATCATACTAGAAGTAGGAACCAATTAGTTCAGCCGGGCTTCAGACTCGCCAAAGTAGACTCTTCTTTCATGGGGTACTGTTTAAAATGCTATAATAAGCTACCACAAAACGTTCTTGAACTGAATGAAACGAAATTCAAAACATGCATTAAACGCACACTGTGTAAGCAGGCATATTACAAACTGAGCGACTATATCGCTGATGATAATGCTTGGCTCCATGCTGGTCCTGCTCCATGAGACAGTGAATGTATAAAATTGATGTTTAAAATTGATAGTGGAAGTATACTTAATACCATTGTTGGAGCTGCTGAAGACTGTACAACTGTATTTGCATTGTATAGATTCAATCTTCCTTGTATTATATAGTTTCACGGCCGACATTGTGTGAGTACTATGTGCTTCGGAGCTGTCATTCACTGAGTACCTACGTCTCTTGTTGACTTGAATGACCCTGGCGGCTGAGATTGTGTCATGCTCACTCAAATGTCTCGCTGATGGTGGCGCGTGTGTCGGATCATTTAGCTCCCTCCAAAATGGTTGAGCTGAATGGTGCTGATGCATGTGTCATGTTCGTGAACGGGCGCTGTCAGTTGAGACTGGTCATCTCTTAGCTGCCACGGTTTATTTTAATAATTATTGATCATTTTGTTTTTGAATTGTCTTTGTTTTAATTGTTACTCTGGACACTTTTAATCAAAAACTTGCTACATCGTTCTCACATAGTGTACCACCTCAAATGAATGATGTAACAAAGGTTCTGTAATTATTCTGGCGATCTAAAAAGAGTGTCCATGGAGTTTCTTGCACGTTCTTCTCCATAGAGATCTACTTCTTGGAACGTGCATCTACGGTACTTTCACAGTTTTTATGTCTTGTGACTGGGACTGTAGCACCATAACTTTTATAGTGTTTAATAATATTCCTTTGATTGTCTATGACAATTCAAAAGTGCCTGTAACTGGCCTACTTGAAATAAATTCTTTGATTTTGATTTTTGAAAATGTAAGTTTGTCAACTTTATTTTTACAGCTTTAATAGGTATGTTTTTACGGTATGTTTTTGGGGATAGGTAGGTTTTTATCGTCAACTATTTTTAACTAACTTCAAAAAAAAGGAGGAGGTTCTAAATTCGTCGTAATCTTTTTTTTTATGTGTTTTCCCCGATTTCTCAAAGACTCCTGCACCGATTTTGAAAATTATTCTTTTTAAAATTAAATTCAGCGAATCAGTTTAGTTAGTTCGCATAAGTATTTTGATGGGCAACTACGGAACCCTACACTGTGCGTGGCCCGACACGCACTTGGCCGGTTTTTATGTATGTTCCCCGATTTCTCGAAGACGCCTGGACCGATTTGGAAATTTTTTCTTTTGTTTGAAAGGGTATACTTTCCAATTGGTCCCATGATCACCAGGTCAGGATCTGATGATGGGATCCTAGGGAAATCGAGGGCAACCTTCAAATTTTATAGGCACATAGTACCATTTTCATATATTTTCTAAAGCTGTTCAAGTATTTGCATCTGATAATCATCATCTCAGGTGGATGACCTGATGATGGAAGGTACAACTCCTTAACAGTAAGGAGTAGGCATCGATTGATTTACTTTGTGTTCGCATATCTCCGGAACTACAAGTCCGATTTAAGTAATTCTTTTTTTGTTGTACTAGGTATCATTTAACTAAGAGAATACTGCAAGTTTCATAAAAATCGGTTCAGTAATTTTTGAGATATGGAATTTTATTAGCTTAATGTGTACATGAGTGATGTAAGTACCGGTTCGAAGGATTACAAAATTCTAGTGCACATGTAAGAGAATAATGTTCTTGACAAGAATTCGGGTTGAATATTTAAACTAAAAAGAGTAAAATAAAAACTTTTTCAAAAAAAAATGTAACCGCCTTCAAAAACAACCACAAAAAAGTGTAAAATAATCTACAAAATAACTTTTCTTTCGGAAGTCGGTGGCTAAAAAGACAATGAAAAGAAAAAAAACAAAGGCACCGACTTCCGAAAGAAAAGTTATTTTGTAGATTATTTTACACTTTTTTGTGGTTGTTTTTGAAGGCGGTTACATTTTTTTTGAAAAAGTTTTTTGAAAGTATTTTTATAGCTTTCCCTCAAATTAGGGCCACACTAACCAGAAAAGCCGTTGATTATTGCGGTAATGGACATTTATACCATTAGTGTGGCCTGAAAAATTAAACAGTTCTCTGGTTTTCTCAGTGATTTTTAGGTCTTTTCCATCCTTGTTGTAACTTTGAAACAACTTAAGATCTTCAAAAATATTTTTCAGGTAACGCGACAGCTGGGCAGGGACTTACATTTTATTTCAAAGTCAACGGCTACCCTCTTTTCATGAAGGGCTCGAACTGGATACCTTCTAACATTCTTCCAGAGCTGGGCGAAAGTCAGAAAGACGTTGGTATGTCACAAGAACTGTAGTATACATATATTTTTATCTATATCCTACTTTACCTAGTATACCAAAGAAACAGGGTGTAACGGCGGAACCCGATCACAAGGCTTGGTCCACCATCTGTACTTCAAGGGACCTGCACTTTGTGCAACTCCAGACCGCAGCTTAAGGGACCTGTCCGAAGCTACTACCAGCACCGTCGTTGTGGCAGGAGTTCTAGCTATACTTTAATTACTATTAAAAGAGTCCATCATCCCTCGTCACTTTAGCCTCAGGGGTACTTGAATCAACCAAGATTTTGGTTTTTTCTAGTGGATAATCTATTATCGGCTGCCCGGGACGCACACATGGCGATGCTTCGAGTGTGGGGTGGCGGGGTCTACGAGTCCGACTACTTCTACGAGAAATGCGATCAGCTCGGTATCCTCATCTGGCAAGATTTCCTCTTCGCTTGCTCCATGTATCCTACTGATAAAGAATTTATAAGGTAAGCTAGCTCTACCATTGCATTTCTAAATGTCTCTGTCAAACACCTAGACTAGTCAAGAGCAAAAACATGATCAGCAAATAAAACTAAACGATTTTGGAATAAGAAATTATCCACGGTTGGTGCAGTGGTTAAATGAATAGCTGCACCGTTGCATGCTGCAGGTTTCATTTCCGCACTGTATAAATACTAGCATGGTCTACAGATAGTTGTTCCGGGTTTTGCTATTTATGTATGAGAGTTGAAATGTTTGTAAACGCACCCAGGATATAAGAGAAATTCCTAGTGTGATGCTCTCACCCAGTTTAGATGCAAAACATGTTTTACAATGACAAAACATTTAATGTTCTAGCACGGTTCAAGATGAAATAGAGCAAAATGTAATACGCCTTCAACACCATCCCTCCATAGCCGTCTGGGCAGGTAACAACGAAAACGAAGTGGCGCTCAGAGGCAACTGGTACGACACTCGGCCCTCTTTTGACAAATACAAAGCTGACTATATCAAACTGTATGTGGATATCATTAAACCTATTGTCGAAGACCTGGATCCGGGGAGACGTTACTTAGTTTCCAGTCCATCGAATGGACTGCAATCAGAAAAAGAGGGCTATATAGCAGCCAATCCTTACGATCCTCATTATGGAGACACACACTATTATAACTACTTAGCAGATAACTGGAATATGATGACGTATCCAAAAACGAGGTTTGCATCAGAGTACGGCTTCCAATCTCTACCCTCGCTCAAAACTTTGAGAACTGCGACGAAAAATGAAGAAAATTTCAGTTTACACAGTGAGTTTTCAAAACATAGGCAGCATAGCCCGAACGGTTATAGTTACATACAAACGCAAATGGAAAGTCGCATGAAATTGGCAGAAGATGATCCGAAGTATTTTGAAAAATTCGTGTTTTATAGCCAGGTACTTATAATTTTTTGGGAAAATGTTTATTTTTTAAGTTTTACTTTACAAAAGAAGGAGTAAATGATGACGTGACATCTGAAAAGTCCCCAAGAATTCGTTGAATGCGATGAGGGCAGGAAGATAATGATAAACTTTACAGGTTATATCCACCGTGTGATGACCCATTATATCCTCGAAAATAATTTGTAGATATCCCAAGCGATGGCGATAAAGGCGGAGACGGAGTTGTACCGACAAGATCAAGCAAATTGGTACACCATGGGTGCTCTGTACTGGCAACTAAACGATGTGTGGCAAGCGCCCTCGTGGTCGGGGATCGGTAAGTTACCTATAACAACTAGTACTTGATATTTCTTACGACATATAGAATGCAGAATGACGTAAAACAGAGTTATCACTACATGATTATTTGACAGCCTCGTAAGTTTAATTGCGATAGCTGAACTTGAGATCTCGCCCTCTCCTAGCCAAGGCATTAACGATAAACATTAACGCTCGGTATTCTCTAATAGATTTTTAACTTTATACCCTAAAGCGTAAGATTGAAAATCTATTATAGTCTACTGAGCGTTTGCGTTTATCATTTGTTACTCGATTCCCAGATCGAGTGTTACTGGGTATTTCTAATTTTCTACCAGGAATTTCTCAGCAGCACCCACGGAGTCTGAATTTGTACCCAGTTGATATCCACCAAATGTGTCTAGAACATAACTTGCATTTAGATGTTTTAATAGGTTCTCCTCTTCCAAAGCTTTCGGGGATTATAAACGCTATGTTGTTTTCAGAATATGGAGGCAAATGGAAAATGTTGCACTACTTCGCAAAATCATTCTTTGCGCCGGTTCTTGTATCACCTCGCTTGCTTTCAACCGATGAAATCGAAGTATACCTCATAAACGACAGATTTGAGCCAATAACCGATGCCAGGATCACTGTGGAATTTTATAACTGGGGTTCTGCGGCACCACTTAGTACCAAACAATATTATGCAGATGTCCAACCACTGAGCTCAAAGTTACAAAATAATATCAAAATTGACATTATGGACTATAAAAGAGAACAAGTATTTATCAAGTTTAGCTTGCAAACATCGGGTGTAACGTCGCCACCGAATTTTATCTTCCCAACGCCTTTGAAAACGATCGTGGGTTTGAGGAAACCGAACATTCAGGTTAGTTTTGTTGAGTAGCTGGCTTTTGCCTACGACTTTGCTCGTCTCCGTCTCCAAAGGTCCATATATGGTATATTTCTTTGTACCAAAGTTCATCAAATTCGGTTCAGCGGCTCTTACCGTAAACTGACTTTCGAATTGTCTTATTCAGACCAGGAAATCAGTTCATATTTTTTATACTTTGTTATTCTTTACTTTTCTTCAATTAAATATTTTTTTATAGATGTTGAAAAAGTTAGCTTCTATTTTTGATGTAGTATATTTTCAGCAGAAAATGATTCTCATTACTTCTTGCAAATCATGCCTTTGACGAGATAGAGACGATAGACGTTAGCTTTTCTGAAGTGTTTACTAAGATTATATCTATTTTTTTTACAGATAACAGTAGGAAATATCGTCATGAGACGGCGCAATACCAATCTAGAATATTCGATAAACATAAGAGTCGATACCGTAGTGTTGTTCCTTTGGCTGGAAACTGACGTTGAAGGCCACTTCGAAGATAATGGACTCATCATTACAGAACCACAGAGCACCGTGATATTTGTATGTGAGAAACACGTGCCCACACAAACGTTACAGGAATCAATCAAGGTTCAATACTACTCCAACTGATGGAAAAAAAAATGAGAATTTAGTATTAAAAAGTAATTTACAAGTGCCTTAATAAATAATGTAAGACAAGGTGGTTTATTTTGTTTTAATGATTTTATTGTTTTCTTTGACTAGAAGCTGATTTTCAGTCTAAGATAGAGAAAGGGACCATGCCTACCGTTGGACGTGTTCGCCAACACTCGAGAGTGTCCCTCATAGTGCGGTGAGATAAATAAAAATATGTTATTGTTTGAAACTTACGCCCAATATTCAACTTTAATGCATTTTACATAGGGTTGTTTTTGATAAAAGTAACGCGGCACTTTAGGCACTCTGGTAGCAGTTCTCACTCTCGCTTTTAACCTGTATTTTATTCAGCCTTTAAAGTAAGTGGACCACATGAGGTGGTTAAAAACCGTTTAGGTATGTAAAGCAGGAGGTATGAAATAAAACATAGGTACGTGAAAAAAAGCAAATTAATATATATTATAAGTTTTAAGTTAACAATGCGAATATATGCGTGCTGTAATTACAAACTAATTATAAATACCTGCAATATAATATAGTACAATGATGCATCTAAATTAATCTTTGGACGATTCTTCAAGAACTGGTAAGGGCTTTGCTGATATTCTTTTAAGTATCAATACTTTACAATTATTATTTTTTATATTATTTAATAATAGGTATAGTCTGCAGTATAGTCTATAGATTTATATTATTAAAAGTTGAAATGGGTAGCTAGAATTTCAATGGGGATCATAGTGAGCATGTCATATTTTTCAGTTTTTAATACAGGGTAATTTGACTGGATTTACATACTTTTCATCATTAAAGTGTTTCACTAAAAATTATGCTATTTCAAACTGGTATACCTACCTAGTAAAGGTACTAGGTATTCTCTAGTATCTTTTATTAGGTATTCTAGGATAAAAGTTATTGAAAAAACTATTTCATTAAGAAATTCTTTTTATGGAAAATGTATGAATTATAGCTACCCTCATATTGTATACATTTAAGTTATCTGACCGTCCAGGCGTATAAATAGCAGAGTAAATATCTTACAACCAACAGAAAACACTGCTAACGTTAAAATCATACAAAATATACAAAGATTTGAGACCTAATTTATAGAAAACGTCGATTATAAACAGCTAATAAAATAAAGACCCTTACCTATACAAGGCCATTACAAAACTTATTGCAAACAGAGACTCGTTGCGAGATAACGTCGAGTATACTCAAAAAAGCACCATTCTTTTTTTAAATCAACATCACATTTGTCGCCTGTTTCACCACTTTTACTTAATTTTAATAGAATTTCTCGATTTTACAAATATAAAATAATAGATATTTTGATTTATGAGTAAAAGGTGGTTTATGAGTTTCAGAGGCTTAAAGCCCCTTGCTTTCAAAAGAGAGCACATTTATCAATTTTAAATACCGGATTTTTATTTTCTTATTACAAAGACTTTCATATTTTTAGAAAGCAAGTATTACAAAGATAACGTTCCTAAAATTTGTTATACATATATTTATTTTTAAATATTATACGCATTAACGCATGCGTCGCGTATTTCAAAGATTTTCTATGAAAAGAAAAAATAACGTCACCGCAAGACGTTAGGACTGGATTGAAAAATTTGACGCTAGCAGGTAAGAACCTCGGTGGCTCGGTTGGTAAGAGCAGGTTGTAGGTTCAAATCCCGCCCGCGGTTCGTATTTTTGTTCCCAAAGAAAATCTTTTAAATATAATTTTATAAATTAAATAGGTATTTATCGAATTATAATGAGATTTCAAAGGCAGTGGTGAAACACGATCACATATAAAGCGTTTACAAGCTAAGCGTACATTGTGAAATTGCAACAATTTCATTGAACTTTGCCATTGCACTGTCGTGCAAAAGTATTGAACGGAAGACTTTTTATTTCAGCGGTTTTGTTGAGCATATATTTTTTAATTCAATTATGTCGTGAATCAGCGCAATAAATATCGACTAGCGAAGAGAACTTCAGTTCAGTCATATATATTATAAGCTTTTTTTAACATTATTCTATTATTTTCAACAATAGCAATTGTTTATTGTTAGACCAACGAACGTTTTTCAAAAATAAACCAGAATTAAAATAATAAAGATAAGTAAATAAATAAAATATTTTAACTACGCTCTTCTGGTAAGAAATACTATTATTTTGCTAGTTTAGCTATTCTATTTAATCGTTGTTGTAGTAAATATAAGTTAATACTTAGGTACTCCTAACACTATTTCTTAATAAACATACACAAATACATAAATGTATAATGTATTAAAAATCTCTGAATAAATACCTACTTACAGACTATTGCAGTTCCACGTTCAGAGTGGTCATTTATTTTGAACTGCATTGTAATGGTGTCATTGAAGAAAATGAGGCGGACGAAATATCAATATACATCAATCAATAACTAAATAAAATGATAATATTATTTAGAACTTTGTTAAGTTGAACGTCACAATTTGTGAAAAATACTTAGTTTGCTTTTTTAGACAAGAAATATTAATACAATACGTACAACACAAAGCCAAGAATACACATGAATAGAAAAGACAGAACAAAGAAATAAAAAAAAATGGCTACATATTTATGGCAAGTACGCAGAATACTGGGACGTTACTTTTTTCAAGTTAAAATAAAGGTAGACTTGCGTTTTTTTTTATTGTTGCCCTCCAATGTATAATTTGTGGGTGTGTTTATAGAAACATAAATTTACACTCACATGCACAAACCATCGAGATTGTGAGTGCATATCGCGAGTATTAGTTATGGCCCAGTATACTACTAACTTACTCTGTTACCCGGTTTTTGATAGCCTTTAGAATTTAATCAGTTGCTAAACCCCGTTACAATTGATCGATCAATTAAATAACGTGAGATCATTCGAGGATAGGGCTTTCAGAAAGCGGCGATTTGCCTTTGGCATTATGTATTAAAATACATACAAATAGTTGATACATATACTATAATAACAGCACATTTAACGGCACATCATGCAGTACTTAATTGTGTTCCTAGAGAGATTGTCATTAGCTTCTTTCTGGCATTTGTATTGACACAGCTTTCAAGCCGCGTTCACATCAAACGTAAACGTCCCTTCAAAGTTATTTTACCACTGACTGCAGCAACCTAAAAGAAACTCTTTGCTATGGGAATAGAGGTCAATGTAATCATAATAATTCAAGAGCTAGTTTATTTAGAATCCTGCTCAGTTTTATGCACAAATCTACGACGAATTTGAATAATGACCCACCTTAAGCTTATTTTTTTACAGACTCTCTAATATAATTAGGTCCACATTCGCGTAAACATACATATTCATGGTAACGACCTTGATCTTTATTATTTTGACGGATTCAAATGATTTATAGTCAAAATGGGTCATGTTTCAACTTTGTCAATTTTACATGCGCGTAGTATCATTTACTATGAGGCGTCTTTCACTTACAAACGCGTCATTGCTCGTACGAATTACGTCTGTGGTAAAATAAAAGTTGGTGTGAACGCGGCCTCGGTGAATGGCTAATAATATCTGCGTGCGATGTTTGTCGCTAGTTAATAGTAATACATAAAATGTATATATAAGTGAACAAATTAAATGGAACACCTTATTTGTACTATCTCTTCTTTTCTTACGTGGGTAAGGCGAAGCTTCTACGTGTGCTTATTAACTTAAAGAGCGATTACACTGCTTGCTGTCAACTGTAGTGCTACTTCTTATTAGTGCTCCTAATTTTTTTTTCGGTGTCCATTTAATTTGTCCCGTAATATATAAAATGAGTGTATGATATTTTTTTGACATTTGGTGTTCAACTGGGTGTAAAAAGATTCCCCAAAATGAAATTGACGCATACAGCTTCAAAAATATTTTTGAGCAAAAATAATTCATGGGGAACAATTTTTATTTAGAGTATGAAATCCAACAACTGAATCTCGCAATGTATTGCATACTACAGACAGCTCACCAGAGGTGAGATATGGTTTTAATTTATCATTGCTTTGATTTCGTTTAAAAGGTAAATTTTCAACTTCGATATCTTCATGCTGTCGAATCGAAGTCTTTACCCCAGTGCAAAAAAAAAGGTATTGCAAGCATAATGACGGGTAGAATATCATTTTTTTTGGCCTCATTAAGGGTCTTTTTACACCCATAATATTGCTTATATCAATTGACAAAAATGGGATGACCTCATTACAAGGTTAGTGGTCCATGCAAGCCCATCAGAGATAAGCACCGAACCTGAAAACAAACATCCATTTTTATTAAAGCAGCTATCAATATATCAATACAGATTGAGAAGAGAAGTATAGACATTAGTAAATAATTGCAATTCGGTGGGTTATACAAATACTTAATAAAAAAAATTGTACCTAATTTATAATAAACATTATTTTAATTGACATTCACCATAAGTAAATACATAAATGCATATAGACTAGAGTAGCGTAGAGTATATTATATGAAAGAGTCCACAAATATAATAAATCTGTCCAATTTAAGAAGAAAAGTTTTGTCGATTGTGTTTTGTGAAAATAGCTTTTGTTCCAAGACAATGGTCTTGGAACAAAAGCTATTTTCACTGTGACTGAATTTGATTAACAGGTGCTTCTTTTTTATCTATTATATAAAAATAAGTCGGGTTTTCCTTCCTGACGCTATAACTCCAGAACGCACGAACCGATTTCCACGGTTTTGCATTCGTTGGAAAGGTCTCGGGCTCCGTGAGGTTTATAGCAAAGAAAATTCAGGAAAAAGGATCCGCGTACGAAGTCGCGGGCAGAAGCTAGTTGTTCATAAAATATATGCATATTTAAAGATTGCATGCTACAAAAGCGTCTAAAAAGGTTTTAAACGTGCATAATATAGTAAATACTTACCACAGGAGGCATACAAAGCAAGCGTTATTTTTTTAACATTTTACTGTAATATTTTAATCTTATAGTAATATTTTTTATCTTGTAACACTTTTAACTACTAATGGTGCTTCAAAGATAATAAAAGTACGGTGCACAAACGAATATAAGTTAGCATCCACTTTAGCCATAAAATACACACCTTATCTTAAAAACATCCCAACAACGACCTAAATTTAACAAAACATCAGAGAAAGTCATAAGTGGAAAATACTACTAAAGAGCCACTTAATTATATCAAATTAACACATATTTTGTGCTAAAGTATAGTCAAGAAGAATTCAAAATAAGAAATATATGACACATTTTTATGCGGGGGCCACGCTAACGGTAAATGCCGTTCAATATCGCGATAACGGACTTCAAATGTCCATCTTCGCGATAATTAACGGTATTATCCGTTGTTGTGGCGCCAGTATTAAAGGGATATGGTTTTACACACAATTTATTTTATAAGGAACAGCTTAGCTGTAAATATACTGTTGAACTTACTATCTTTATTGAAGTAATAACTTAAATATTATACATTAGGCACAAGTTTTAAGTTCAAGTTTTTTCTAAGTATGGGCTATGCCCAAAGGCTATTTATTTTTACTTGGCAAGTGTGGAAGTCCATACATAATTTTATTAGGCACAATTTTTCAGCAGTTTTTACATTACACATTTATTAGAAATAAGTTCAACAGTATATTCTATAACAACCACTCGTCAGTATGCAGTTGATTACAATTTATTGACAAAATCTCAAAATCCAAAATGGAGGGTAGGTATGCATAACGCATTCAAAAATCTATAATCGAAGGAATCGGTCCTCATTCGATACACACATTGAATGAAAATGAGTTTGTACAAGAGCTCCGTCCACTATTGAACAAAATTGAATATAATATCTAACTACGCAGATTCAGCATGAAAAACCTGTTTGCTATTTGTACTCGTATAGTAAAGTTGAAAATTTTTGGAAGAAAAATCAGATCTATAACAGTCAAGAACATATCTGTGATGAGAAAAGAATCTGCATTATGTTTGTATCAATTTTGATCGTGGACGAGACGCAAGACTGATTCCTCGACCAAACCTTAGATTTACCTGACGCGCGAGTGGAGGGCCGCCCTCTCCTCGGACGGCGTGTCCCTCAGGAATGTAGAGGACAGGTTGAGGACCACCATAAGGCAGCACAGTAGCAGCGGGCCCAGGATGGCTCCCTCGGGCCCCAGATAGAAGATGCCTCCCGCTATAGCAAGACCAGTGACGTAGGGGTGCCCGCCACTGAAAAAATGGCATAATGTTGTTATTTAGAGACGACACTTGAATGGCGTAGTGTTCGAGCTATCGTCTCATTGATTGTTCCGAGTCCGGCGACGTACGACATAAGAGAATTTCCCAATGAAAGTTTAAAAACGTTGTCCCAACACTTTTAAACAAGATAGAAAAGAAGATATAAAATAACGTGACATCTAAAAACACATCAGCCGATACATTATCGGTATTATTTCGCCAACCTTGACCTAAAGGTGAATTATTAATAAATTGAAACTAAACCACAAATTAACAAACGTTTTTTATCAGCAAAAAGTATCGAATACTACTTACTCTTTAATCTCGGCGTAGACAGCGGCATCGAGGAAGGCTATTGGCGCTGCCTGAGCTATGGGCAGTAGGAGCGCCGCCATCGGCCGGCCCTGTAGCCACACGTCCAGTGCCGCGGGTATGCCCGCTAGGTACGGACCGAGGAACGGAGCCGCGCCTAATACCGCCGCTAATACTGCAACAATGCTTGCAAACTTAGCATGATTATTTTACGGTATCTATCAATGCTTCTATTATCTATCATGAATCTGATTGGATCTCGATTTTAATAATGCATTGTGCAAGATCAACAAACAGTTGGACATGCGTCGGGTGGAAAACAGAACACACGCATAAAAAAACTTTTTATAAAAAAATGTGACCGCCTTCAAAAACAACCACAAAAAAGGTTAAAATAACCTACAAAACTTTTCTTTCGGAAGTCGGTGACTTTTTTTATTAATTTCATTGTCTCTTTTGCCACCGACTTCCGAAAGAAAAGTTTTGTAGGTTATTTTACCCTTTTTTTTGTAGTTGTTTTTGAAGGCGGTCACATTTTTTTAGAAAAAGTTTTTTATTTTACTCTTTTTAGTTTAAATATTCAACCACAATTCTTGTCAAATACATCGTTTTCTTACATGTGCATTAAAATTTTGAAATCCGTAGCACCGGTAATAACATCGTTAACATCTCTTTCATTCATTCCCTATCTCAAAAACTATTGAACCGATTTTGATGAAACTTGCAGTATTCCCTAAGTTGAACGATACCTAGTACAACAGAAAAAAAAGAATTACTTAAATCGGACTTGTAGTTCCGGAGATATGCGAACACAAACATAATTTACTTAATAGAGGAGTTGTACCTTCCATCATCAGCTCAGCTACATGAGATGATGATTTCCATACGCAAGTACTTAAATTACTTCATAAGATTTGCGAAAAACTACGTGTGAGCCAATAAAATTTGAGGTTTGTCTTCGATTTCTCCAAGATCCAATCATCAGATCCTGAAATGGTGACAATGGGACCACACGGGAAGCACCAGCTTTCAAATAAAAAAAGAATCATGAAAATCAGTTCACCCAGTCGCAAGTTATGAGTTAACAAACATAAAAAAAATATAGTCGAATTGATAACCTCCTCCTTTTTTTGAAGTCGGTTAAAAACAGTGTTACATTAGCTGGAGATAATACCCACGCAGGCCAATTGAAACGATAAATAGTGAAATATTATTTATTATTATTACACTACACATGATCTACAACAATTACGTCTTCTTTTTCTTTACATCAATTTGCCTCGGTGGCCGCAACTGTGCGTACACATATTTGTAGAAATCTAAAGCCTTTTGTTTGTCGTAAGCGGCATTGTTCCTACATTGCGAACCAACGCAGCGGTTTATGTATTCTTCAGGGGGGGATTTCGGTTCCTCTGCGGGTCTTTTTCGTGACGAACTTGTACCTCGAAGAGTCTCGACAAAATCTTTAGAGGAATCGAATACAACTTTGATAGCGGTCCTGTTGGTCATGTTCAAGTGTGTGTCTTTGAGCAGGTCGTCCTTGTCTACTGCCGTCATGGCGGCGCTTGCGTCACCGTTTGGCGAGTTGGCTTGACGTATTAAGTAGAACATGGGAGCAGGCTCTGTGACGTCCTCGACTGTCGTCACTTCACTGTTATGCTTGTCACTGTACAACAGACACATCACTTGCGTGTCGAGACTCAGCTGACACATGTCACTCTCTTGCAAAATTTTCACTACGTCTAGAGGCAGGGAACACGGGGCAAATAAACATGTATTGTTATTTGAAGTGTCCAAAATCATGTTATTGAGTTCATTATTGGTGTTTAGAAATGCAATGTTTCTACATATACAGTCCATTTTATTGCTGGTAATAGTGACTGTTGTTCCGGCAGTTTTGCAACTAGTATAGTCGAAGGTTACGGAGTGTGGTTCAACGTTATCAACTCTGTTTCGTATAAAGTTGAATTGTTTCCTATTGCTTCTTTTTCTGAGACACTTAACACTGCTCAGGGCGTTGGTTTTAAGTTTAGTTATCTCATTCTGAGTTATGTCTGTGTTTACAGACTTAACTATCAGTCCATTCGCGTATATTTCTTTGAATTTGTTGCCAGTAATGTATAAATTATCTGCTGTAATGTTTATTGCACCGCTCGTTATATCGTTAAAGGTACTTTCTGATATAGTAGCCAATATGGTCTGTACTGTGATTCCTTTAAGTTCTAAGTTGTCAATCCTACTGTTTGTGATGGTAAAAACGGCATCGGTGCCCATAATCGCCTCTATGGCTTGATTACGAACGTCTGATATTGTAACGTTATCAAATTCAATACTTTTTATACCAGAGACATTATAAATTGCTTTAGTGTTTATCGAGTTTATTTTGCTGTTAGTCACTCGGATTTTTTTCAATGTTACGGTTCCTAGGCATTTCAGTTCTGTGGGATTGCTTGGGGACTTGAAAGTATTTCTTGGTAAGGAGATAACTTCCTTGACATTGTCTATGGTGACTTCAGGCGGAGTTTGGAGCAGCGAGGTGGGTGCCAGAGACACGAATTCGAGTCTGTCACAGTCTTTGACGGTAAATCGTTGAAGTTGAGAAGATCTTTGCAGTATTGGGCAGTCGAGGACCACTCGTAGATCTCTGCAGTTCTGTACAGTGAGGCTCGTTATGTGGTCGGTGTAGTAATCCTTCAAGTGAATTATGAAGTCCTAGAACAAAAAAAAGTTGGGTTAGGTCTCACAGTTTTAGAGTAAGAAATGGAAATTGCAATAAATAACTAACTTTTTTCTTTTTATGCAGGAAAGTAAGTATGAATATTAAGTAAGCTTTTAGAATTCAAGTTTTACGATTACATGATGAGCAACTTTGAAACAGATATTAAAAAAAGGTAAATTAAATTCAAAAGAAATAATTACTTACATTGCTTCTGACGCTACAACTGTAAACCAGTTCATTGGGTAAGTTATTAGCGCAGGCCCACTCTGGGTCTTGGCAGCTCGTAAAGTTGATCCTGACACTCAACGCAGATTGAAGCACCACAGCGAACAACACAATGTTCCCGGGGGCCATCACAAACACATGTTTTCCCTCACAATCACCGATTTGCACAAAAAGGCGCGCGCAGTAAAAATACACGTACACGAGTGAACATCATCCGGAGATAATTCTTCGCTAACATGACGTACACACATTCATGAATTTTATCAGAAAGTTTATTGATTTGCCTGGCTTATTTTTTTTTATAATTATCAATATTACTACATCAATGTTGTGAAGAAAACATATTTGTATAAAGATTGGTGTTGAATTTTTTGCGAGATGTAATCGTACTGTTTCTAAGTTTAGAAAAAGTACCGTAATTTACCTATTTTTTTTTGGATACTGACAAACAGACTGACTGAATTTTCTGATAAATTAATTCGTAACCATATTAGTACATAACGAGAACCAGTAATTAAATGCGTGTGACTTTATCGCGACATTTGTAACTGTATACTAAGGTCATGTTTGTTGATACGCACCTAAAATTAAATTGTGAGCTGTCCCTGGCCTTCAGATAACAAGGACATATTATAAGGATCAAGTTTCTATAGGAACTCGAGACTTTAAGGACTACTTTTTTAAACAGTCGTTTAAGTGTCGCTATTGGCAAAGGCGCTGGGCAAAGATCTCCTCTTCTTCTTTCTAAACGTCTCTATTTTGGGCAAATTCTGGCCATGAGTAAAACCAGCCAGGCTGAAGTGGCAGTGAGTGGGCCACGTTGAACGAATGCACCCGGAGGGGTGGACAAAGATCGTCACTCACTGGACGCCTGAGGGAGGACATTAACATAAACAGTTGTTAATGTAATTGAAATTGAAAATAAAAATAAAAAATATTAATCATACCGCCTTCGTATTCTCACTACGTCGTAAGTTGCAAAACATATAAGGAAAACTATGGTAAAAAGTAAGTTGCAAAACATTTTTATCTCTGTTATAAATATTAATAATAATCATAAAACGAGGTTAATAATTATATTTAATTAGATGACACTATATTCTTACACATGTAACCTACTAACAAAATGATAAAGGTCAACATTAAAATAAAAAAGAGTTCAAGGCACTATTTATAATGTGAGAATTAAAAACAAAATATTAGCAGCAAAATATTTCGACCCCAAGTCTTATGTATCCCGAATCTGACAAACTGCAGGCAAACTTGAACCTTTTGCTTTTTATGATAAATTTGAAAATCGAATAAAGTAATTTTAGAGATTGGGTTAGCTTGATATGCTGGCTGTATATCTGAACATAAATGAAACTAGTTTTGGACTAAGATTACATTACATTGGCTAGATGAGTTTGAAAGTGGTGATCTTACCTGAAGGTAAGTACACAACTTTAGCACCAAATAGGTTGTGTACGAGCCACGTCCATAGACCGTAGAACAACGCCATCTTGAACGAAGCTCTGAACACCTGAAAGAAAGACATTGATCATTTTATATGTAGTAATCAGAGATAGATGAGAAACGATTGCATGTAGCGGAGATGAGGATGTTGAGATGGATGTGTGGAGTGACAAGAATGGATAAAGTAAGGAATGAGTTTATAAGGGGAAGTTTGAAAGTGACGCCTGTTACAGAAAAAAATAAAGGGAATCGTCTGTCTTGGTATGGACATGTGATGAGGAGGGATGAGACTCATGTGACTAAGAGAGTGATGAGTATGAATGTTGATGGATGGAGAGGAAGAGGAAGGCCAAAGAAAAAGGAGTAGGTAAATAATACTGTGACGTCTGATAGGGGAGAATGGAAGAACAAAACGTGTTGCACCGACCCCAAGTAGAATGGGATAAGGGTAGGAAGAAGAAGAAGAATCAGGGTATAGTCTTCCCTTAAGGTGTCAAGGGAAGAATATCCGTGCGCCCGTGATTCCCATAAGCGAGTAGAAAGAATACCAGTCTATTTTTTATTTGAGATGGGTTTGTTCTTGAATCTAGGTGAGAGCTGACAGAGACAAAATCTACTAGATTTTTTTATCTTTTATAGTGTAGTGGAGTGCCGTAAGGCGCAAATATAGTAATAATAACTCCATAATAAATAAATAATTAAAAAATTGAGATCGATCAAAATTTATTTTTAACATTTTTCTATATGTTGTTAAAAACACATTTCTAAAATTTATATGAAGTTTCATTGACTGATCTTGGATTCCGAGGTATAAACCTTACGGCATTCCACTAGTAGTAGAATACGAGATTTATATTATTCTATGCGAAGTTTTTGTTATCAAATTGGAATAGAAATCAGTTAGAGTCCAAAATGAGATAACCTCATTGCTATCAAAATTAAAACAAATATACGATCATTAAAAAATTGCGTCTCTAAAACTTATCTCAGTAAGGGCTGTATCTTATCTTTATAAACTGGGTGGAAGGAACTTTAGACATTGCAGCTACTGCCCCATTTAGATAAACCAAGAACATGCTTGCAAGTTTAACAACTGAATTTATTGTCGGCAATGTAGTCAAAATTGATGTAGACGCAATGTAGACATAAGGCTCAAAAAATAAGTTAATTGCATTGTTTGATGAAACAATGCATTTAACTTATTTTTTGAGCCTTCTTCTTTGAATGTTTTATTCTATTTTTTAGTAATAATCTTACCTGATTGATAGCCACTGAGAGAGCGATGCCGAGTCTCGGTCCGAAGTTAGGTTGCACCTGAGTGATCACCTCCACTGGTTTGTACAGCGCGTTGCTGGACGCCAGTAGATAGAACAGCGTCGTGAAGAACACCACCTGATGGAAACGTTAGAAAATTAATAATAACATCGAGGAATATAAATCCCACTTAGGTATTAGGGTGAATGCCCGCAACATATAAAAAATCAGTGGCAAAGAGTTTGGTTTTTGAATTATGGTTAAAAAGCTAACCGTGTAGGTTTCCGATGGGGTTGCCTTGTTGTCCTAGCAAAAATAACGAATTTGCTGTTTTTAATCCCTTGGAAATTTCCAAATATTTATGTTGGAAATCTACAAATGAGTTCTATCAGTCTGGGTGAAGCCGTCAGCCAAGGGACCCTCAGATTGGACTAATTTAAAACGACCCTGTTTCTTCGATTGCTCTTTGAGTTCTACGGCCAAGATAATCACCTAAGAAAACATTCCCGCAAGTACAATTCATTTTACCCTGAAAACGCCCCAGCGACTACAAGACCATTTATTTTCCATAATAAGAATGAACATTATATCTTACCAAGTTGATGAACATGTTGATAAGCGCACTCCCGCCACACAGTAGCAGCGACGTGAACGCACCGAGCGACCCCGCCAACAGCGACACGTTGCTGGCTAGCGGAGCCCAAGACCTTATTTTCCTTATTTTAAGAATGAATTTGATATCTTACCAAGTTGATGAACATGTTGATAAGCGCACTCCCGCCACACAGTAGCAGCGACGTGAACGCACCGAGCGACCCCGCCAACAGCGACACGTTGCTGGCTAGCGGAGCCCAAGACCTTATTTTCCTTATTTTAAGAATGAATTTGATATCTTACCAAGTTGATGAACATGTTGATAAGCGCACTCCCGCCACACAGTAGCAGCGACGTGAACGCACCGAGCGACCCCGCCAACAGCGACACGTTGCTGGCTAGCGGAGCCCAAGACCTTATTTTCCTTATTTTAAGAATGAATTTGATATCTTACCAAGTTGATGAACATGTTGATAAGCGCACTCCCGCCACACAGTAGCAGCGACGTGAACGCACCGAGCGACCCCGCCAACAGCGACACGTTGCTGGCTAGCGGAGCCCAAGACCTTATTTTCCTTATTTTAAGAATGAATTTGATATCTTACCAAGTTGATGAACATGTTGATAAGCGCACTCCCGCCGCACAGTAGCAGGGACGTAAGCGCACCGAGCGACCCCGCCAACAGCGACACGTTGCTGGCTAGCGGAGCCCAAGACCTTATTTTCCTTATTTTAAGAATGAATTTGATATCTTACCAAGTTGATGAACATGTTGATAAGCGCACTCCCGCCGCACAGTAGCAGGGACGTAAGCGCACCGAGCGACCCCGCCAACAGCGACACATTGCTGGCTAGCGGAGCCCAAGACCTTATTTTCCTTATTTTAAGAATGAATTTGATATCTTACCAAGTTGATGAACATGTTGATAAGCGCACTCCCGCCACACAGTAGCAGCGACGTGAACGCACCGAGCGACCCCGCCAACAGCGACACGTTGCTGGCTAGCGGAGCCCAAGACCTTATTTTCCTTATTTTAAGAATGAATTTGATATCTTACCAAGTTGATGAACATGTTGATAAGCGCACTCCCGCCACACAGTAGCAGCGACGTGAACGCACCGAGCGACCCCGCCAACAGCGACACGTTGCTGGCTAGCGGAGCCCAAGACCTTATTTTCCTTATTTTAAGAATGAATTTGATATCTTACCAAGTTGATGAACATGTTGATAAGCGCACTCCCGCCACACAGTAGCAGCGACGTGAACGCACCGAGCGACCCCGCCAACAGCGACACGTTGCTGGCTAGCGGAGCCCAAGACCTTATTTTCCTTATTTTAAGAATGAATTTGATATCTTACCAAGTTGATGAACATGTTGATAAGCGCACTCCCGCCACACAGTAGCAGCGACGTGAACGCACCGAGCGACCCCGCCAACAGCGACACGTTGCTGGCTAGCGGAGCCCAAGACCTTATTTTCCTTATTTTAAGAATGAATTTGATATCTTACCAAGTTGATGAACATGTTGATAAGCGCACTCCCGCCACACAGTAGCAGCGACGTGAACGCACCGAGCGACCCCGCCAACAGCGACACGTTGCTGGCTAGCGGAGCCCAAGACCTTATTTTCCTTATTTTAAGAATGAATTTGATATCTTACCAAGTTGATGAACATGTTGATAAGCGCACTCCCGCCACACAGTAGCAGCGACGTGAACGCACCGAGCGACCCCGCCAACAGCGACACGTTGCTGGCTAGCGGAGCCCAAGACCTTATTTTCCTTATTTTAAGAATGAATTTGATATCTTACCAAGTTGATGAACATGTTGATAAGCGCACTCCCGCCACACAGTAGCAGCGACGTGAACGCACCGAGCGACCCCGCCAACAGCGACACGTTGCTGGCTAGCGGAGCCCAAGACCTTATTTTCCTTATTTTAAGAATGAATTTGATATCTTACCAAGTTGATGAACATGTTGATAAGCGCACTCCCGCCACACAGTAGCAGCGACGTGAACGCACCGAGCGACCCCGCCAACAGCGACACGTTGCTGGCTAGCGGAGCCCAAGACCTTATTTTCCTTATTTTAAGAATGAATTTGATATCTTACCAAGTTGGTGAACATGTTGATAAGCGCACTCCCGCCACACAGTAGCAGCGACGTGAACGCACCGAGCGACCCCGCCAACAGCGACACGTTGCTGGCTAGCGGAGCCCAAGACCTTATTTTCCTTATTTTAAGAATGAATTTGATATCTTACCAAGTTGATGCACATGTTGATAAGCGCACTCCCGCCACACAGTAGCAGCGACGTAAGCGCACCGAGCTACGCCGCCAACAGCGACACGTTGCTGGCTAGCGGAGCCCAAGACCTTATTTTCCTTATTTTAAGAATGAATTTGATATCTTACCAAGTTGATGAACATGTTGATAAGCGCACTCCCGCCACACAGTAGCAGCGACGTGAACGCACCGAGCGACCCCGCCAACAGCGACACGTTGCTGGCTAGCGGAGCCCAAGACCTTATTTTCCTTATTTTAAGAATGAATTTGATATCTTACCAAGTTGATGAACATGTTGATAAGCGCACTCCCGCCACACAGTAGCAGCGACGTGAACGCACCGAGCGACCCCTTCAACAGCGACACGTTGCTGGCTAGCGGAGCCCAAGACCTTATTTTCCTTATTTTAAGAATGAATTTGATATCTTACCAAGTTGATGAACATGTTGATAAGCGCACTCCCGCCACACAGTAGCAGCGACGTGAACGCACCGAGCGACCCCGCCAACAGCGACACGTTGCTGGCTAGCGGAGCCCAAGACCTTATTTTCCTTATTTTAAGAATGAATTTGATATCTTACCAAGTTGATGAACATGTTGATAAGCGCACTCCCGCCACACAGTAGCAGCGACGTGAACGCACCGAGCGACCCCGCCAACAGCGACACGTTGCTGGCTAGCGGAGCCCAAGACCTTATTTTCCTTATTTTAAGAATGAATTTGATATCTTACCAAGTTGATGAACATGTTGATAAGCGCACTCCCGCCACACAGTAGCAGCGACGTGAACGCACCGAGCGACCCCGCCAACAGCGACACGTTGCTGGCTAGCGGAGCCCAAGACCTTATTTTCCTTATTTTAAGAATGAATTTGATATCTTACCAAGTTGATGAACATGTTGATAAGCGCACTCCCGCCGCACAGTAGCAGGGACGTAAGCGCACCGAGCGACCCCGCCAACAGCGACACGTTGCTGGCTAGCGGAGCCCAAGACCTTATTTTCCTTATTTTAAGAATGAATTTGATATCTTACCAAGTTGATGAACATGTTGATAAGCGCACTCCCGCCACACAGTAGCAGCGACGTGAACGCACCGAGCGACCCCGCCAACAGCGACACGTTGCTGGCTAGCGGAGCCCAAGACCTTATTTTCCTTATTTTAAGAATGAATTTGATATCTTACCAAGTTGATGAACATGTTGATAAGCGCACTCCCGCCACACAGTAGCAGCGACGTGAACGCACCGAGCGACCCCGCCAACAGCGACACGTTGCTGGCTAGCGGAGCCCAAGACCTTATTTTCCTTATTTTAAGAATGAATTTGATATCTTACCAAGTTGATGAACATGTTGATAAGCGCACTCCCGCCACACAGTAGCAGCGACGTGAACGCACCGAGCGACCCCGCCAACAGCGACACGTTGCTGGCTAGCGGAGCCCAAGACCTTATTTTCCTTATTTTAAGAATGAATTTGATATCTTACCAAGTTGATGAACATGTTGATAAGCGCACTCCCGCCACACAGTAGCAGCGACGTGAACGCACCGAGCGACCCCGCCAACAGCGACACGTTGCTGGCTAGCGGAGCCCAAGACCTTATTTTCCTTATTTTAAGAATGAATTTGATATCTTACCAAGTTGATGAACATGTTGATAAGCGCACTCCCGCCGCACAGTAGCAGGGACGTAAGCGCACCGAGCGACCCCGCCAACAGCGACACGTTGCTGGCTAGCGGAGCCCAAGACCTTATTTTCCTTATTTTAAGAATGAATTTGATATCTTACCAAGTTGATGAACATGTTGATAAGCGCACTCCCGCCACACAGTAGCAGCGACGTGAACGCACCGAGCGACCCCGCCAACAGCGACACGTTGCTGGCTAGCGGAGCCCAAGACCTTATTGAAGTGAAAACTTCTTTAGCGGCGTTGTACACTTTTTCTGTAATGGGTAAAAAATTTAAAACTCGCGTCAGGGTCACGTGACCGTCAGGGTCACGTGACCGTCAGGGTCACGTGACCCTGATCGAAAATGAGTAAGACGTCATTCAAATTAAAAATAAAACATAGTAACAAAAAAGTTTTCACTTCTACCGGCACTCCTGGAGTGCAACCTTTTTTTTTTCCTTATTTTAAGAATGAATTTGATATCTTACCAAGTTGATGAACATGTTGATAAGCGCACTCCCGCCACACAGTAGCAGCGACGTGAACGCACCGAGCGACCCCGCCAACAGCGACACGTTGCTGGCTAGCGGAGCCCAAGACCTTATTTTCCTTATTTTAAGAATGAATTTGATATCTTACCAAGTTGATGAACATGTTGATAAGCGCACTCCCGCCACACAGTAGCAGCGACGTGAACGCACCGAGCGACCCCGCCAACAGCGACACGTTGCTGGCTAGCGGAGCCCAAGACCTTATTTTCCTTATTTTAAGAATGAATTTGATATCTTACCAAGTTGATGAACATGTTGATAAGCGCACTCCCGCCACACAGTAGCAGCGACGTGAACGCACCGAGCGACCCCGCCAACAGCGACACGTTGCTGGCTAGCGGAGCCCAAGACCTTATTTTCCTTATTTTAAGAATGAATTTGATATCTTACCAAGTTGATGAACATGTTGATAAGCGCACTCCCGCCGCACAGTAGCAGGGACGTAAGCGCACCAAGCGACCCCGCCAACAGCGACACGTTGCTGGCTAGCGGAGCCCAAGACCTTATTTTCCTTATTTTAAGAATGAATTTGATATCTTACCAAGTTGATGAACATGTTGATAAGCGCACTCCCGCCACACAGTAGCAGCGACGTGAACGCACCGAGCGACCCCGCCAACAGCGACACGTTGCTGGCTAGCGGAGCCCAAGACCTTATTTTCCTTATTTTAAGAATGAATTTGATATCTTACCAAGTTGATGAACATGTTGATAAGCGCACTCCCGCCGCACAGTAGCAGGGACGTAAGCGCACCGAGCGACCCCGCCAACAGCGACACGTTGCTGGCTAGCGGAGCCCAAGACCTTATTTTCCTTATTTTAAGAATGAATTTGATATCTTACCAAGTTGATGAACATGTTGATAAGCGCACTCCCGCCACACAGTAGCAGCGACGTGAACGCACCGAGCGACCCCGCCAACAGCGACACGTTGCTGGCTAGCGGAGCCCAAGACCTTATTGAAGTGAAAACTTCTTTAGCGGCGTTGTACACTTTTTCTGTAATGGGTAAAAAATTTAAAACTCGCGTCAGGGTCACGTGACCGTCAGGGTCACGTGACCGTCAGGGTCACGTGACCCTGATCGAAAATGAGTAAGACGTCATTCAAATTAAAAATAAAACATAGTAACAAAAAAGTTTTCACTTCTACCGGCACTCCTGGAGTGCAACCTTTTTTTTTTCCTTATTTTAAGAATGAATTTGATATCTTACCAAGTTGATGAACATGTTGATAAGCGCACTCCCGCCACACAGTAGCAGCGACGTGAACGCACCGAGCGATCCCGCCAACAGCGACACGTTGCTGGCTAGCGGAGCCCAAGACCTTATTTTCCTTATTTTAAGAATGAATTTGATATCTTACCAAGTTGATGAACATGTTGATAAGCGCACTCCCGCCGCACAGCAGCAGCGACGTGAACGCACCGAGCGACCCCGCCAACAGCGACACGTTGCTAGCCAGCGGGGCCCACATGCTCGTAGCGATGGCGCTCAAAGTACCCACGTTTGCTTGCAACCATGCCACTATGCCGGAGTAGTCGAACATACCTGGCAACGAAGAATATAGGTTAGAAAGAGATCCCACGTTCATCATAAATGTCATGGAGGTATTTGAAGAATTCATATAAGTGGGGAGGGGAAACATATTTAAGCCTTAAGACGCCGTAATTGCGAAACATATTTTTCATCACAATATCAAGGATCTTGAAGTAAATCTCACGGATTTAATTGAAATATGTTCATTGAAACATGATTATCAAAATTCCAATGGTCTACAAAGCCCAAAATGCCTTGAATATTCTGTTACACAACAAAAACATTAACAGCTGATAACAAAATTTAAACATTCGTTACTAGCTGTCACCAGCGGTTTTACCCGCTACAATTCGAAAAAATAGTCCCATGGAAACATAAAATCGGGATAAAATCTATTTTGTGTTAATCCAGATTATAAACGATGTGTGTACCAGATTTCATTCAAATCCGTTCAGTGGTTTTTGCGGGAAAGAGTAACAACCATCCATCTATCGAGACAAACTTTTGCATATAATATTAGTAAGAAGTAGGATTTACCGGGAGTATTAGATACATCGTTGACGAAACTATCCCACGAGTCCTGTATGGCCGAGCCGTCGACTTGCGGCCCAACAGTGGACGCGAAGTGGCCCGACACCCAACTCTGGTACACTCTGTCCCACAACTCCAACAGTTGTTGTTCTACGCGCAATATCTTGTCTGGATCTCCTTCTTTCAGTATGCTTTTTACCTGTATTTTATACAAAGAAGGATTTATAACAAGAAGACTTTATAACATCATGATTACAGCGTGGTGTGGAATGTCGGATGATTTAATTCAGACCCTAAATAAAGTCGTTATAAGTTTGATTTTCATGCGAAACTATATTTCATGGAGAATAAATAAATCGATAACTCAAAAAACTATTTACAATGATAATGAGATAAGCAGTATAGTATATTTGCATCATCAACAACTAATCCGTGCTTTTCTCAATCTGTATACGCTATGTGCGAAGTCGGTGGCGGGCAATGATATTCTAATATGCAGATATGATATACACTTACAAAACAACAGAAAAAACTGTTCCGCGCCGACAAGTAAAAAGGGTAGCTCGAAAACGCAATAAGAAAAAAAGTGACAGCTGGATAAACAAACAGCGCCACGCGTCATCAATCCCCCCGCACGTCGGCATCATAGACTAGCAAATTGTCCCACGTAGGACATTTTCTGGTCTTCACGTTTTGTGCGCTCATAACATACCTGTTTACTAAAATATCATTGGTGGTCTAACAAATCGATCGCAGCGCTCGATGTGACAGATATGTGAATTAAGGGACTTTACGCGCCATGGCGACGCGATTGCAATTCAACCGATTTCAACTAAAAGTTAAAATCAACCTTGCTACTAATAAATAATGATGCAATTCGATTGACTTGACGTCGTCGTGGCGATCGTGTTTTGTTTTTCATCTACCTGTAGATAACAACGTGTGTCATAATAAAATTGTCGTAGTGGTAGGGTTGATTTTCACTTTTAGTTGGAATCGGTCGCCATTAGTAAAGTCCCTAACTGGGGACACACGCGGTGAAGTACGTGACAAGTTTAATATGCACCAAAACCTGCTTTAAGTGCTTTTTAGGTTTTATTATTTTTTTAATGAAAAACAGGCCTACTATGTCTATTAAAATATCTAGTTGGCAAGAACTGATGTTATGGGCCCCAATAATGTGATCACTGGGGGGCGTTGTCTTCGCGCACACAGCGTATACTGTAAAGTTTTTATCAAATGGACACTTACAATTTGATCAAGCTTTATAATATCCGTATGGAGGCAGAAAAAGGAAACAATTTAAATTAAAAACATACATTCGCCTGTAAAACCATATTTGTGGTATGTCTGGGGACTTATTGGCAGTCATATAAAATTGTGCTGGGAGCTTTCAGGACCGATGTTAAGAAAGTAGCTAGGGAGTTGGTGAATGCCACGTCGAGCTGGGCTAACATGGTGTATGACGTCACTATCACAAATTGGAAAACTGTGTCCCAGCAGTGGAATTAATTCTAAACAGCAAAATACAGGGCAACTAGCATTTTTACCATCATCATCATCATCATCATCATCAGCCTATAATGTTCCCACTGCTGGGACACAGGCCTCCTCTCTTGTGAGAGGGAGTGGGCCATAATACACCACGCGGGCCCAGTGCGGGTTGGCAGATGTCACATGTCTTCGAATTTTAGGTTCTAGGACATGCCGGTTTCCTCACGATGTTTTCCTTCACCGTTTTGAGAGCAGTGTGGTGATGAAACAAATTACATAAAGTAATGCGCCTGGCGGGGTTCGAACCCACGACCTACAACTGGTAAGTCGGGACCGATACCACTGGGCCACCACTGCTCTTTTTTACCAGGGTTGGAAAAAAAACTGTTTTTTTTTTAATTATATAAATCAAACTGTTCAAATTGTTTTAAACAAGTGTTTTTTTAGTTTTTTTTAGTTTCGGCATTTTTTTTCAAATTAATTCGACTATGGGTCGACGCCATAACTTATAAACAAATTATATGTTTAATTTATAGACTAGATCTTTTCAAATTCGCTGTATGTAATGAAATATTTACAAAAAAAAATATCAATGAAAAAAAAAAACATCTAGGTACTGTTGTTTTGCTAGTGTTTTGAAGTATTATTTCATTACAATGCCAATAAAAGTTAAAAATGTGACATAGCAAGGGCACACATACACTCAAATCATTTAATGTCAAGCTATTCAGACCCCTGAATATTAATTTAATTTCTTTTTACAGGCATTCATCCGCCATGAAAAGTAGTTAGAATGTGTAATAAAAAACACTGTTTAATTTCAAACTGTTTTAAACACTGTTTAAAACAGGTGTTTTAAAACAACTTGTTTAAACATGTCAACCCTGATTTTTACACACCATCAGTTTGATCCCGACATATTACGAGTATACGTTAAGTATACTCAGTAGATTTAATTAAATACTTACCGCAGTTGAGATTCCTTCCCTTCCATAAGTGTAAGCGTTATCAATGAGTGAGTCAAGTTTCTCTTCCCAACCGTCGGGGAGGTACGCGTGCAACTCACTGTTTTGAACGTATGTACTGTTCAGAAGGCTGCCACTCAGCTGGACCACTACTATTGCTTCTGAGTATATCTGCAACGAAAAAGAATGTTACATACTTAGTGAAATATGATAATGTATTAAAGTCACGTGTCTATGTTTGTCTACACGAATATTTAAAAAAGGAAAGATTTGATTGTTTGTTTGTATTTAAACTACTGGACCGGTTTCAAAAATTCTTTCACCAGTTGAAAGCTGTTTTGGTCTCGTGTGATATAGGCAATAAGGGGGCAGGGGGGTTGAGTGGGCGAGTAGCTAGTACACGATAAAGTCTGAACAATTGAACTGATAAAATAAAGATTTTTGAAGGAAGAAAAATTCAGACTCGAACCCGCGTCTTCTGGATAAGTACTCGTACTCCAGCCTCATTACCAATTGGGCCATCGCAACACATGCCATGTCAGTAGGTAGAGATATAAAGATGCGATAGATTCTAAGGGTGTAACCATCCTAATAGATTATGTATGGGCAATATTAACGATAAGTCTGATGCGGTACCAAGTTTTTTTTAAGTTGATATAATCAATTAATGACTGAAATCCACAGTGTTCCTTCAAATGCCTTTTGCGTTCCAGTGTCACGGTTACCTGTTTACACAGTATCAAATTGCGTCGTGGAAAAGAATCACATCTTTATTGATTTTGTTGCGTGGATATAAAGTTCTTTTTTGGTCGGCCCAAATATTTACCGCATCGTTGAAACATTTCAAGATGGTTATCATAATTCTGAGCTAAAAGCACTTTTATAGTTCGTGATTAGAAGCATTAACTTTTAATGCCAAAAGGTCAAGCTAGGCAAGAAAAAACTTAATTACTATTAGACACGAAATAAAATCCCATGGACAAATAATACTCTTAAATCACAGTTCCTTGTTTTTGAAGTTACCACCATAAATGACGCATTTATCGAGCACGCATATAATATATCGCTCACGCATGTATGCTCGTATGTCTTTGTAATAAGGTAAGTATTTAAACGCGCGTTCTTGAAATGCAACTTCATTTCAATTTCAAACCCATAGGTTAATCGATGATGTTTCCACTTTAGCAAATATAATTGTTATGTGCGAGTTCAAGACCGAGTGAGCAGCATGTGAAGTTTTTTATAGACTAATAAAATGTTTCTCAATTGTAGTGCATAGATGTAACAAAGGTTCTGTAATAATTTTAGCGATTGAAAAAGAGTGTCATTGGAGATTCTTGCCCATTCTTCTCCATACAGATCTACGCATTGGAATGAGCACCTACGGTACTTTCACAGTTATTATGTCTTGTGACTGGGACGGTAGCAACATAACTATTATTGTACTAGTTATATTTTATGTTTTTGACAATTCAAAATTGTATGTAATTGACCTAATGGGGAAGGCAAATCAAAGCTAATGTAGATGGTGCCACCATAGCTTAGTCCTAATCCGACCAATGACGTAGTACTATTTTGAAGTACCTTTAAGATTTGAACTGATTTGAACCAATGACGATGCTTGGAACAAGCAATACAAGCGCCATTAGTTCCCCAGTTGCCATCCTCATTGAAATTTTATCTGACAACATATTTCTTCCCATTTTATAGAAAGCGAAAGTAACGCAATATAGAGTCAAGAGCAAACACATCTCAAATAATAAAAAAATAAGTTACCTGTATAAATATAAAGATAATAGCGACAGTCAGGAACAGGATGAGTCCCACGATGACGATGCAGGTGGACACCGTGTCTACAGAGCTGTAAGCCATGTCCCTGAAGCTAGCATTACACAGCGACGCCATTTTGCCCAGACCGCGGACGTGTGCGGGGAGTAATGCTGATTGCCTGTTAAATGATATGTTTAGAAGGACCAATATTGCTTGAATTTTGGGTATTGTTCCATACTAAGGCTGATATTTTGTCTGACAGTCATTACTGTAAAATATATTTTCAAAATAAATTTTATATTCCAAAGCTTTTTTGGAGTGGGAAATCATCATCAAAATATTCCTCGTGATTTGGGTAGAGAGGAAGGAATGTGGAGTTGAAGGAAATTTATTACTGACTTAAATTGACCCTGTTCCTTTAGTTGCCCGTTTGTGTGTTCCAGGGTCTTCCAGGGTTCCAGGCACTTTGTTCTAAGCGGTGAGCGGTGCTAGTAAGACATTAGTTACTTGTAAGTTCACGAATTCGCTACTGGCGGCACCTCGTGCCGTGTGTCAAACATTTCTATACATTTGATGTTACCGCTTGCCGCCCTGCGCTAAGTCACCGGTCACAGCGGCAAGGTCGTGAACCGGCCGTAACGTAATCATACCGCTAGAACTTAGTTTTTATTTGTCATAGTTTGTTTCTTACCTAGCTCTCCACCAGATCTTCACATGTCCCATGACATTATTATATTGGTTCTCAAAGAACAGCCAAACACCGAAGTAGTTCAATAGCCTCTTCAGCACATGGATGGCCAAGAAGAACAAAGTCACTGGTAGCAACCAGATATGCTTCCATACAAGCATGCACAGACATCCGAAAAAGAGAAGCTTGAAGTACAAAGCGGTTTCTTCATCATTGTCAAAGTTATTCTTCATATAGTTCTCGTCAAGGGAGCGTTGCTTGAACGCAGCTAAAAATCGAGTATCGCATTTGATTTTCGGATTCGATAAAGGTAACGCGGACAACGTTCTCGTTTTGAATAAAATTTTGGGGTGTCGTGGGGAGCTTTGGATGGGTTCATTGGCGCTCCAGCTACCTCTTTTCACGACAGTTTCGGGGGTGACGGGGGACGGAGTGTCTTTTTCTGGGGTGCTTTCTTGTTCACTGGATTCTATGTGAGTTTCCTCTTCAGGTTTATCTTCCATCTTTTTGTCAGTTTCTTGCTCATTTATTATGGCTTTATGTAAAGCTACTATCATTGAAGCTTCCGGATCTGTAATGTTATGATTAAACTGTGTTCATATAAAATCCTTTAGCATAGCATTATGAGCCTATAATGATCCTGATGGGAAAGGGCCATCAACTATGAAGACTTAGTGCAAGTTGGTACCTGCCATGTCTAACGTATTTGATAGTGTGAAGAGCAGTGGTGACTGATGATCTAAATATAACTCGTAAGTCAGGTTTTTACCACTGGGTCACAAACTTTTTGCAAAATATTTTCAAGTAAAATGAAAGTATTTACACTAATAAATATAAATGTAGGTGATGTGGCAAAGCTTAGGATAGGCCTATGTTCTGCAGTAGACTGAGATAGGATCAGTTTATAGTATTGTTTACAAAAAATAGTAAGGTCTAATTTCCTTTGTAGGTAACTAAAAATCAATCAAAAATTACCTTTCTCCAACAGCTTCTTATGGACATCAACCACTTCTAAAGCAAAGCCAGTGACACAGATTGCTTGGAGGAATACAAAGGTGTACACTTGCAGGGATCCTGTGAGGCTTGCTATGAAGCTGGAGATCACTAGCCACAGTAGCTGTGATGTCAGCCGGAAAGCAAACTCTCTCTGCGGTGTCCATAGGATGTACACGCTGATGACGTATGCTAAGAATATTGTCAATGTCTGGAAAGAACACCATATTTTTTCTTCAATTAATGCTATTCTAGTTTTTAAATAGTAACTAGCATTCCTGGAATTAGTTTTTTGAACCAAACAAACTCTTCAGTTTTTAAATATATAGGTAAGGGACCTTATCCATGGCGCGATGCAACACAATTCGACCGATTCCAACCACAAGTGAAAATAAATCTTACCATAACGACATATGACATAAAACACGTTGATATCTACAGGTAGCTGAAAAACAAAACACGATCGCCACGTCGACGTCAAGTCAATCAAATTGCATCATTTTATCGTAGTAGCAAGGTTGGATTTTTAGAAGTTTCTCTAATACTTCTTCATTCTTCTGCCTTCATTTTTATTAAAAGCTATTGAAGTACACTTACAATATAAGAGCTGCAGACACTGATGAGTAAGGTGGTAGAGAAACTGATGAAACTGCTGAGCTGCCAGAACAAGCAGACGAAGCTCCTTGGAACTGAGTTGTACATCCATGGCAGCACGAATATTGCAGACAACAACCCTATTACAGTCTGAAAAAAAAAACAATTACTTAAAAAAGGTTTTAGAAACCGCTTATTACGACGAACGCTTTGAGAAATGGTTTCTTTTTATGTAAATTAAAAAACCGGCCAAGTGCGTGTCGGGCCACGCACAGTGTAGGGTTCCGTAGTTTCCTATCAAAATACTTATGCGAACTAATTAAACGGATTCGCTGAATTTAATTTTAAAAAGAAGAATTTTCAAAATCGGTCCAGGCGTCTTTGAGAAATTGGGGAAAAAAAAAAAAAAAGATTAGGACGAATTGAGAACCTCCTCCTTTTTTCGAAGTTAGTTAAAAATAGTTGACAATAAAAACCTACCTACCTATCCCCAAAACATACCCACCTATTATAGCTGTAAAAATAAAGTTGACAAACTTACATTTGCAGTTGAAGAACAAGTTCTGCGATACATTTTGTTTAGGAAAATGTATTGTCCAAGTAAGTTTTATAAGTTGGTCGACTATTACTCGTAAACTTGTAAAGCCTACTTAGTCATGATAATTTTCCTTAAAATTTCGTTATATATACTACTATTGTGAATTTTTTCACACCCCCAAACATAACCGTTTAGCTGGTAGAGGGGGGGGGGGGGACACTCGAGTCGAGCAAAAATTAGCACTTTAAAGCTTAATATTTCACAAACGAATCTTTTTATCAAAAAATTGTTAATGAAAACTATCAATATTTTTTAAAGACCTATTTAATGATACCCCACACTAAGGGGTACGCGAGAAAAAAAAAACATCCCAAGTTTACGTGTACAGGAGGTACCCTAAAAAAAAATATTTTACGAGATTTTATTTTACCACTTTTTTGGCACAACAAATCCGTATATTCACACCAAATTACAGCTTTCTAGTACTGGGCGTCTCTGAGCTAAGCTGCGGACAGACGGACGGACGGACGGACATGGCGAAACTACATAATATAAGGGTTCCTTGTTGACTACGGAACCCTAAAAATGGCTAGCCACGCTCTCGCGTGTCTAGATATTTACGAACATAAACTGTACAAAATAGAAGGTGAGAGCGCCAAACTCGGTCTTAAGATCAACCATTCGAAAACCAAGATCATGGTAGTGGACCGAGCGCAACTTCTGCCAAAAACCGATGCACTCAACGGCTACGAAAAAGTCAGTCAATTTGTGTACCTGGGGTCTATGATCACAAATGAGGGCAGCTGTACAGATGAAATACGCCGAAGGGCCGGGATGGCCAAAAGCGCTATGGCGAATCTGGACAAAATCTGGAAGAATCGCGGTATTCACCGGAAAACCAAAGTGCGACTCGTTCGTGCCTTTGATATTTTCTATTTTCCTGTACGGCGCAGAAACCTGGTGCTGCAAGAGCAACGATAAAAAAAGATCGATGCTTTCGAAATGTGGTGTTGGAGAAGGTTGCTAAGAATTCCGTGGACCGCTATGAGAACCAACGAGTCCATACTGCAGGAGCTTAACATCACGACGAGGCTCTCAGCAATCTGCCACCAAAAGGCCCTTCGCTTCTTCGGACATATCATGCGGTCTCCTAAGCATAGTCTGGAGAAGCACATCATAGTGGGTCAAGTGGGTCAGATGGAGGGAAGACGAGCCAGGGGCAGAGCACCCTCAAGATGGACGGATGCCATCAGGAAAACTTTGGGGCCGGACATCCAGACGGCAGTCCACAGCTGCAACAACCGCAGCAAATGGAGAGCTCGCTGTTGTGGTCGCGATCCTCAGCATTGAGGGACCGAGGAAGAAGAAGTATTGCTAGACCAGACCGGTTTAGAAACCGCCTATTCCGCATATATTGAGAAATGGTTTCTTTTTATGTAAATTAAAAATATTTGTTAACATAATAAAATACACGTATTCTCTTTTGAAACCAAATTTTATTATTAAATGTTATATTTCTATTGTAATGCTAGACCTGTTTTAACCATTGTTGGTGACCTGTATTATATTTTTTCCCCTTTCTATTTATCATAATACATTTATTTATTAAATTCTTTTTTAAGCTTGGTAACATCATCAAATGAGTCCTCCCACCGGCCACCCAGGGCAGGGCGGGAGGGACTGTCAGACTCGTACTGATTAAAATCCACGGTGTCCTTCAATAGCCCTTTGCCAGGGTCACGGTAATTTGTTAGTCCCGCGGCCATTTATCATACTACCTACATAGTGAATCATTTGATTGTTGTTAGATATGCTCAACTTGATTTTAATCCAATGTTTACCTACTTTATATGATTTGTTCCATTGCTTGCAATTTCAACAATAGGTACTTGTATTATTTCACTCAAGGCCAATGATGTCATTGTCATAAAGTCAATATAGTTATTCTCGGGAAAGGTGAGAAAGATTAAACATTGTTAAATAAATATGTGTACATTGTGTATGAATAAATTTATATTATCTACTATCATATAAAACTGCATTTTATTTTGTGAAGAATTTTCATGATACACACTAAAAAAAATTAACCCATCCTAGTAGGTACAGACACCAGTACATCAACCTACCTCAATCTATCAAATTTCTTCAATGGATTTTCAACCTTGTCACAACAACAGAAGGTTAATGATAGATTGGTAAAATTTATAGTAGATGAACATAATATTGAAAAGTTTCATGCATTAAAATAAACCTGCAGTGCACATCTCCTTCGTAAATAATAATAATAAAGCCTTCTTTATTTCATATCTTATAAATGTACATTCCAAATTTTGTTAGTAAGTAGTATTAGTAGTAAGCCGTCAGCCATGTAGCAAAAAGAATACAGAACAGCATTAAAAATAGTTTTTTTTTGACCATTTGAATAGAATTTGATCGTTGCTCATTTGTTAGTTTGTTTCACTTGCACACAATATCATACTAGCGAGCTGGCCAGATTATCATGGCACTTTGCCAATAGTTAATAAGAAAATTACACATAGGTAAATTAAATGAAATTGTTGCCAGGCAGTTCCAAAGGTAACGAAACTACTACTATTGAAGACTAAGGCCCGTATTACAGTTTGTCTATCAAGATTCAAGTGTCACTTAAAACTAGTTTTAACCAATCAAATGGCTTAAATCTAGTTTTAAGTAATGCTTGAATATTGAGCGACATTCTGTAATACAGGACTTAGTCTTTGAAATAATTATGTTAATTGAATGTTAACACAATAGTCCCTCACAGATATGAGGTAAAATTGTACAACCCTGTATACACAGACTGCTAATTTTAAGCAGCCAGTTTAGAACAAAAAGAGCGTTAAATACAATGAAACATACCTTATAGTGATCAATAAATTGTTCTCCAACAGTATCCGAAGCAAAGTTGACCACATTCATGGGTATCACCATCAAACCGACCACAACAGATGTATTGGACTTCTCTAGATCTTCGAACCATGATTTCAGCTTCTTAGACAGTTTATATTTAAATGGATGGAGTAAAGAGCCCACAAGCAGGGCCCAAAATAGAGGCTTGAAGAAGGGCTCCAAGATAAGAAACAGCACATAAAATGCAACACAACATATTACTAATATAAATAGGGCAAAGGCGTTATAGAACCCATGTTTCATGGGTTTCTCATTCCCTTCTGTTATTCCGCCAATGATATTGAAAATATTTTCGAAAGGGGACTGCTGCATTGCTCCTTTGATGTTGTAGAATTCGCACAGCACTACTTTAAGTAGGTAACATTAAACTTATTAAAAAATAGAACAGGAAATAGTAGTAATCACATTATAATCTCAAAATTATGAGATCATGGTTTTTATTTGATTTTGGGGAACATTTCGATTCACGATCGCGTTTCAGTGTGAAATCGGGCCGTTGACAACAGGATAGCATATTATATTTAACACGCGAGTGAAAGAGATATTACAGTTCTGCAAGCAAACTCTTTATGCATACAATATTTTATGTTTTAAATGTAGTATTTTTTGTTCTGAAAATTGATCGATGGACTTTCGGCTGGGCTGTCGTTTATACGGTAAGCTTTGTTTGTTCAGACTCGGTACAAAACAACATACCTAGTTATCGTAAGTGGTATAAATAATAAAATAAGAAAACTATTTTGAATCAGATTATATAATTCCTAAACATTATAACTATGTTTTGAATATTATTTCACAAACAGACTTCCTCAAATAAACTCACTACATAACAAACTTCGCGCACTAGCAAAAACGATTTTTTGGCGCGAAGCAGCAAAAATTATCGTAAATGAAAATAATAAATTGTGTTTTTACATAGGTCAGTTCTGTCTTTTATTTTCCTTATAGGTAGATTAATTTGAATGTATGGTCCGAGAGTCGGTTGACATTTTGGGTACAGTAAAACGGGGCTATTTGGGATTTAGGGGGTATTTGGAACGACCCAGAATTTCTAACAAAAACATCGATAATTGTCGGTTGGTGTAAGGTCGAATTTATTTTACAAACTCTAGGAACACTTTGATAGTTTACGCTTACAATAAACAAACGTATTTGTAATAAAAATCTTTCTTTAATATCCTACCATACCAATCCCAAAAAAAAAGAATTATTTTATGTGGTATTGTATGTCCCAAATATCGATAGATTTGTTTAAAGTTTTTTTCAGCCCTTTTCTATTGCTGTCCATAATAGCCCCAAATATACGATATTTGGGACAATCACATCTTTATTTATTTTTTCAGTTCCTTCCTGTTGTAAGTCGTTACTTCAAACGTATATCTGCATAAGTATACGTTTGAAGTAACGACTTACAACAGACCCATAAAAATTTTGCTAAATTATATCAAATGTGTCCCAATTAGCCCCATTTTACGGTATGTGTTTGAGGTCTTACTCATAGATTGGACCCTGTTAAGCAGAAAAGATCCAACCAACAATTTCCATAAAATTGAGATAAATATATAGCAAGAATCTCCGAATCGAGTTTTATATACTCAGAAAAGATCCAAGCAGTCAGACAACATTCACCAAACAAACCTCGATCACCCCAAAGTTACCAACCACATTTAGCGATTTAAAAAAAAACTAACAAAATCCATGACTCTTGGATCCCAAAAATGTAATAATATAGTAATTTTTATTATTTTTTCTAGGTTCAAACAGGTTGGATCCTTTTCGCAAAATATATTTTTCTAACAATTTTAATGTAAAGTGTAGTCCAAGGGCGTCATTACTTTCTACATCATTCTCGCATAATGTACCAACTCAAAATTAATGATGTTACAAAGGTACTGTAATAATTTTGGCGATTTAAAAAGAGTGTCCATGGAGTTTCTTGCCTGTTCTTCTCCATAAAAATCTGCTTCTTGGAATAGGCATCTATGTTACTTTCACAGTTATTAATGTCTTGTGACTGAGACTAGCAGCTTTATTTTGTAGTATTTCATTATATTTGTTGTCTTTGACAATTCAAAAGTGCTTTTAACTGGCCTACTTTAAATAAATGCTTTGATATTGATGCACAGCCGTTTTTCAAAAATATGACTGGTGACATTAGTATGGAAGATGATGTAGACGTGATTAGCTCGATTAGCTAAGAGAATCTGTTAGATTTAGTAACCTTAAAATGGTTTTATAAGATTTCACTTGTGTTTTTTTATAAATTCCCTTCAATAAATCTTTTATAACTTCGTATTTTTGTTTTTGGATCCCTCGTCGAAATATTACCTAATATTTTCTTTTTGCAGAAAAGATCCATGGTTAGTTTTTTAAGAAATTCAGGAAAACTGTGTGCATGTGTGTTGCTACTAGTAACTTTTCATTATTGCATTCTTCAGCTTGTTTAAAAAATATTCACTTCTGAACTTCAAATTGAATTTACTCAAAACTAACATTTTGTTGGTTGGATCTTTTCTGTTTAACAGGGTCCGATTGAAAACTTGTCTAAGGCTTCCTCAATAATACCCAAACGCAAAATTATTTAAAAACCTAACTGAGAAGTATTCAGGAAGTATTCAAACAATAGATTTTCAATAATATCCTGTCGCAAAACGAGGATCTTGATGCGGCATTTCGAAACATTCGAGGCGAGGAATCAAATAAGCGGGTTTGATTTCTGGCCATTGAACTATAATGTACAGACACCAGCACATCAACCTACCTCAATCTGTCTTTCATTTATAGATTTTCAACCTTATCACATTAATGAAAGGTATTAAATATTCACTTGGTAAAATTTTACAGACTGGGGTAGATTAACCTGCTGGCATCTGTACATATTAGCTCAATCTGTAGGTATCTGGTACCTAAGTACTATAATTTTTTTATCTATCTATCTATACTTATAATAAATCTGTAGAGAGGTCGATTCTGTACATGAAATATATTTCCAAAATAACTATCAGGGGGTGATTAGGGATCGATACTGATGCCAAAAATGCAATCAGTAAAATTATTGTCTGTCTGTCTGTCTGTCTGTCTGTCTGTATAACCGTTATAGAAACAAAAACTACTCGACGGATTTTGACGAAACTTGGTACAATTATTTTTCATACTCCTGGGCTGGTTATAGGATACTTTTCATCACGCTACAATCAATAGGAGCAGAGCAGTGAAGGGAAATGTTAGGAAAACGGGAGAAGTTACTCCATGCACGCTAATCTTCGGTACTACTGGACGGATCTGATTGTTTTTTGAAGTGAAAACTTCTTTAGCGGCGTTGTACACTTTTTCTGTAATGGGTAAAAAATTTAAAACTCGCGTCAGGGTCACGTGACCGTCAGGGTCACGTGACCGTCAGGGTCACGTGACCCTGATCGAAAATGAGTAAGACGTCATTCAAATTAAAAATAAAACATAGTAACAAAAAAGTTTTCACTTCTACCGGCACTCCTGGAGTGCAACCTTTTTTTTTTTTTTGTTATATAGCTATTAAGTCTGGGCAACATAATATAATAATTTGTCTTGGAAACTTGAACACCTGATGCAGAACTGCAATAGATCAGCTAAACTATAAGAGATACAAAAATAGTGCCATAGCAAAAATTGTTCCACGTGATGAGCATTTTCTGCTGAGAGAATAAATTTGAAGATATGGAACACCTGATGTGGAACTCCAAGAGCCCAGCTACACTATAACATATATATATACAGTAATTAAGTCTTAGCAAGAGTTGTTCAGCCTGATGAGTACTCCCTGTTGTCGTATAAAAATTGAAGATCTGGAACACCTGATGGGGAACTCCAAGAGCCCAGCTACACTATTACATATATAGGAATCACGTCTTAGCAAGAGTTGTTTAGTCTGATGGGCATTTCCTGTTGACTCGCTTTTGTAAGAAAACTGGAACGTCTGGAATCGTCATGCGCATCCCGTTGGTTTCCCGTCCCAGGCTCTAAGAATTCGACATCCGACGTTTCAGATCTTCGATTTTGACGACCCCGTTGCCACTGGCATAAACAACAGGATCCGCGTACGAAGTCGCTGGCAGAAGCTAGTGTCAAATAAAGACTGAAGAAGTAGAAGATAGTGTGCGTTCCGTCGCATCTGGAAACTAAAGCCTCTTTTAGACGGAGCAAGAATTCACGTCATGCGAATTTCACACTTACGGTATTTGTTTGATCAACTAAATTCGTTGTACCTATAAAGTCCGCAATGTAGGTAACGCAACTCGCGTGCGAGTTTTTGCATCGTCTAAATGAGGCTTTAGAAGCTATACTATATGAACTATAAATGCTAGGACGAGACAATTACCATAAAAATGTCGTAATCTCCATCTCCACTAATGTGTTCCCATTTAAATTTCGATTAATTATTTGTCGACAGTAATTTAGGACCATTATGGTGTTGACCATTTTGACAGATTGCTGATAAAGCGAAAGATTAATAATTCAGCGTCACAAAACACACAAGTTAGTTATAGTTATTGGGTTTAACTGCTTCTTTCACTTTTATTCTTTCACAGAAACTGAAGGAACCAACGTAGCTTTACATGCTAGTCGAAAATAAAAATTGAGTCCATCAAAATATAAAAAATATAATTGTACAGAAGAAGGCAATACGAGTTTCAAAAATGAAAACTATTATTTTTATAGTTTTTTACATTTTGTTTAGTGAAAGTGCACTTTTGAATACTGAGACTAATAACGGTCAAGGTCTTACCAGTTGTGTCGTAAAGATGATAGAAGAAATTAATTACAAGAAGTATAACCCCTTAGTGGACATCACAGTCGTGAATATAAACAACGAATTAAAGTTATCAGCCCTCCATAAAGTAGAAGGTGCGCGGTTTGTTTCCAGAAAATTCTTTTGGGAGCCCGGAAATATTAGCAATGTGATTTATATCGTGATGAGTGAAACTTATCAAGAATTAAAGAACGGGTTAAGAAAATTCATTTCCGATGCATTTTGGAATCCATCAGCAAGATTCATCATTATCCTGCAAAGTTATGAGAATAACAATTTATTGGAAATTACGGATCTATTTCATGCATACAATGTTTATAATGTTTCGTTAATATCACGTAATGATGACGATTACGCCATATTCAAGTATAATTTTACAAAACCCGGTAATTGTTTGAAATCAGGGCACTTAACATTTTGGTCATGGTGCTCGGACTACCAAACGGAGAAAAAATTACCTGTCCTAAATAATGGTAGTATTCGCAACTGCCAATATAAATTTTTATCACAAAACATATGGCCACTCGTGAACTTCGACACAGGCACTCAAGGTTCCGAACAATATTTGATTACATTATTTCAAAAGCAATTAGGTCTTAAAATTGATTTACAAGAATTTGGCAAAGTTGATAAATATGGGAAAGTCATGAGCAACTCAACACTGATAATGTTGAAAAAAGTAGAAAACAACGAAATTGAAGGTGCTTTAGGAGGATATGAGATCAGTCCCGTGTATTCTGGTAATGTTTCACACACTTATCCAACAAAAATTGATCATGTATTCTATATTGTTGCTCATACCAGATATGTTGGACAATTAGTTGCAGTTATACGTCAGTCTTTTACTACTTTTATCACAATCGGATTTTCATATGTAATTTTCTGCGTGACGGTAACATTGTTATCAGTATTTTCTCCTCGAAAAGATGTTTCCCGCAATGCCCTTATTGTATTTGGATATTTACTGAATAAAAACGTGGTTAGGCGAACAGTCTCTGGATGGCCACAGATACTCATTTTCTCAAGTCTACTGTTTGCATCGTTTATAATTCCTTATGCAATCCAAGCAAACTTGTTCAGTGTAATTACTCAGCCAGTTCGTGACTATGAACCGAAAATAGAAGAAGATTTAAAAAAATATCAAGCTGTTTTACACACTGATTTTCAGTATCGCTCTAATTTTAATGGTTATATGGATTGTGGAACTAGAATTAGTTGTTTATTGATGGTCAAAAAATATCCAAACCATCGCTTTTATACCGTCGTTTCAAATTCCCACTATATGGTTTATCAGTGGCAATTGACAGACGATCACTGCAACATGGTAATGTATCGGTTGCAAGAACCTTTTTTGACATTATACAGAGCAATTTATTTACGCCGTGGCTCAGTTTTGATTCCATATTTGAACCAATTTATACTTCAGTTTGCAGCCTCGGGGGTCATGAAAAGGCATGAGTCGGATTTATATTTCCGTGAGTGGTTAAAGTGTAAATCTCGTTACCGACCTGAACATGTGGCACTGCCACTGTCAAATTTTTATTATGTGTTTATGATGCTCATTGGCGGTTATTGTTTGTCTTTATTATTATTTTTTTGTGAGCTTTGGGCTGGAATACAATGTACGATGAAACGGTAAAATAAAATATTAATATGTAAATACACTGTGTCTCTTTTATACCAATAAAGGTTTTGAGCGTAAGTTATCTACTTGTTTTTCTTCACAAAGCTTGACCTACCAATAGACTGCAACCCCGAAAAACTTTGATCGTTTTATTCTAATGAGCCTATATCGTGTATGAATTCGCCGGTAGAGGCGTAAGTGTATCGAGAGGTCTATGAAATATCAACAATCGCTGTTTATGGGTCGGCCATGCACATTTTTTTTCTTAAATTCAATAATATATTGTGCATATTCTGCAACACCTCAGATTAATGCAAATTTTATGAGAGATAGGGATCAATTAATTTCTTCTTCTTTCTGCCCTTATCCCATTCTACTTGTGGTCGGCGCAACACGTTTTCTTCTTCCATTCTCCCCTATCAGACGTCACAGTATCATTTACTCCTTTTTCTTTCATATCATTCCTTAGACAATCCATCCATCTTTTCTTTGGCCTTCCTCTTCCTCTCCATCCATCAACATTCATAGGGATCAATTAATTTCGGTGCTTTAAAACCGGAGCTAAGAAAAAGTGGTGCAAAAGCTGGTGTTGATATTCCGTTTTTTTTTTTAAATAAAACTTCAAACTTGGCTTCACGCCCTTAGCAGCAAAGTTTGATAGGTACTTCAGGACTTTACTCAACAGAGTACCTACACAGTTGGTGAATGAAAAAAGGGGTCGAGGTTTCAAAAAAAATGTGTTTATCCTACATTCAATTGACATTTTATCAATCTTTTCGCCATTTTCGACACACTTGGTGGAAAAAGCTGCAACATAATAGAAGTGATGGCAGAAACTTAGGGTTATATATCGAAATGGCAGTTTCAGTACCTAAGACTGTGTCCCCAGTAGGCAAACTGTTAGCAGCCGACTGAGTTACCTGCTTATTTAGGTCGACCGCAAGAACAGTTTGCGGCAAACGGACTCACTACGCCCGGCAAACCATCATCATATCGCCGCCCCGCCCCGACTGGAACCGGTTTTGCTGAGAGTCGGCCACTAACTGAGACAGTTGGCGCACGTAACGTTGCAAACTGCGTAAAGTGAGCGCAAAACTAGCAAACTGTGGACACTCTATTTCAAATAATTATGGAAGAGCGTACTAAACCGATGCGCCGCAAACTACTGGGAACACAGCCTAAATGGAGGCTTACCTACCTACCTACCGTTTCAAATCTGGATATTATTGATTGATCTGCCATCCGGCCATAACATGTCTCGGTGGTAACCAATCAACTGTTAATGGCAACCAACATCAATTCGACAAGACCAACAAGATTTATGATGAAACCTGTGACGAGACTGGAGAATCTTCAAAAAAACAGCAAATTTTATAAATACACTTAGAGTAAATATACTTGATCTGTATGAATTAAGTTTTAACCTAGAATATCTACCTGTAAGCTGTAGTTTTTTTTAATTATTTACAAGAGTTCCCAAAATGTCCAAACGACTCTCGACAATAGTACATTATGATATAAGTGCGGTAAGTTGATCATTACAGCAGAGGCGATATTGGTAGCACAAGCCGTAAGGCGAGTGCTATAAGAAAGCAGAGGCTGTAATTATCAAACCGCACGTATGTCATACGACGTTTTATAACACATTTGTGAGTAAATAAATAAAATCATTACATCGAAAAGGAAAAGCAAGCGGAATAATTTATACTTTTTCACAAATTAGCGATGCGCGCGCACCAGCATCTTTTGTTTATGGCAAAGGCACAAAAAACAGCCAGTATTACTAATAAAGTAAATTAATTCTTTTGTGGTTTTATTACAGTTATATGGTTGTAATTAATTGTCAAAATTAATTAAATTAAAGAATAAAATGTTTATTTATTATATTTCATCTCCCAAATTTAATTTTAATAATAAAATGTTGACCGCTTTTCTGACATAAAAACTCTTTGCTAAGATTTAAAAAAAAAAGTACCGTTCGTTTTAGACGGAGCATCTTGATGAACAGTGCGATTTACTTTACCATTACCGCACTAGTGCGTTTTACTTTACCATTACGCACTAGTGCGTAATAAGATACATTACGATACTGAAATAGGTGCAGTAAGAGACCTTTTATGAGCAAATGTGTTATAAATTAAATTACAATGTTGTGCTAGTGCCAGCAATGATCGTCTGAAAGAGTTTTAACCACCCTTCGAATAGGGATGAGCGTTGAATCAACGAACTAGTTGAATCAACCGTTGATCTCCTGTCAACGTATTAACGTTAACTGAATATGAATCAACTAGTTGAATTCGTCAACGACGTTTAAGAGTTGAAATCGTTCGTTCGTTCGGTCTCGTTAATTCAACGAGTTGAATTAACGAGAACGAACGAACGAACGAGTCGTTGAATTAACTAGATTCAACTCGTTGAATTAACGAGAACGAACGAACGAACGAGTTCAACGAACAAACGTCGTTGACGAATTCAACTAGTTGATTCATATTCAGTTTCAGAACGCAAACGTTATCTTCAACGTTGAGTTTTATGGTTCGATATTTATAAAGTCATAGATTGCGAGCGATTGAATGAGTTGATTTTCGAAATATTTATTTTAAGAATAGTACATAAACATTGGTGGAGTTTGTTTAATTATCCCAATGTATTATTTGAAAAGTACTATTTTTGAGACGCACGAGGTATAGCGAACAGCCCTCTGTGAAAAATGTAATAATAATATTTTTATTTCACACAATTTAGATGTTAGATGTTAGTTTGTACATAAAACGTTTCCAATACAAAATTTGAATCAAATTATTTCTTAAATAAAACGCGCAATCGTTGATTATAAACCGTTTAATGAATCAACGGTTTACGTTGCAAGTTGACAGTTAAATTCGTCAACGAGATGAACACGTTAACTCATTCAACTCGTTGACGAATTTAACTAGTTGATTAACTCGTTGACAAACGTGAATCAACGTTAACGTTTCGTTGACGGAAAAACCGTCAACGACCCATCGCTACCTTCGAAGCTTCGGTACCTACGAAAGATGATTCTAACTAGACTTTTAGTAATAGACAATAGACATTAATAATGTTTTGTGACCTTATTGACCAATGATGTGACATTATAAAAATATTGTCCTATAATTTGTCAAAACCAAACACCCTAATACCTATGTGCGAGTGGCAACAGAAAATTAAATCAATTCGTTTGCTTTATCATTTAAAAGCTAAATGGTGTACCTAAATCGTAAAACGCTGATTTCGTTTGATGATTTAAGAGTCACAATGCTCCTTTTAACAATGATACTAATTGCCTCGTTACAGGCACAAATATGATTAATGTTTCCAGTGATACAATAAAAATCAAATTCTGACTGTATTTCTTTTATTCAATAAACGGTTTTTGAAAATAAAGGTAAAAACTTCAAACAAACTCCCGATTTTGTCGTGGTCTAAAATGAAATCAGTTATAATCAATTTTTTCTCCATTCTGATTAGTACTTCTGCCTTATTACAATATGATCAAGATCACGTTAAAAGTCTCACCAGTTGTGTCGTTAAATTAGTGGAAGACATTGATTACAAGAAATACAGAAACACCATGGACATTACAGTCATGAATATTAATAATGGTTTGAAATTATCAGCCCTCCATAAAGTACAAGGTGCACGATTTATTACGAGAAGGTTCTTTTGGGATCCTGGAAATGTTAGCAATGTGATTTATATTGTGATGAGTGAAAATTATCAAGAATTGGAGCGTGGTTTAAATAAAGTCACTTCTGATAAATTTTGGAATCCAACAGCAGTATTCATCATTGTTCTGCAAAGTTACGAGAGTTACAGTTTACACGACGTTACTGCTTTACTTCACGCTTATAATATTTTTTATCAAGTTTCATTAATATCCCGCCACTCAGATGACTACGCTATATACAAATATAATTTTACTAAACCTCATTATTGTTTGAAATCGGGTCACCTAACGTTCTGGTCATGGTGCTCTGATAATTACACTGAGAAGAATTTACCTCTTATATACAAAGGAAGTATTCGTAACTGTCGATATAAATTCATTACGCGTAATTTATGGCCGTTTACAAACTTCGATACAAACAGAAAAGGATCAGAACAACATTTCTTGTCATTATTTGAGAATCAATATGGAGTTAAAATTGAATTGAAAGAATTTGGCAAAGTTGACAAATATGGGCAACTGATGAGTAACTTATCAAGGATAATGATTCAAAAAGTCAAGAACAACGAATTTGAGGGAGCTATGGCAGGATACGCGATTACTTCGGAGAATAACCATGGAAACATATCATACTGTTACCCACTGCTTATAGATCATAACTTTTATGTAGTTGCTCATTCTAATTTTGTAGAGCAATGGGTTGCAGTGTTACATCAGTCTCCTATAACTTGTATGGTAGTCGGTCTCCTGTTTGTAATTTATTGCGTGTCAGCTATATTGTTATCAATATTTCCTGCAGGAAAAGATGTTTCCTACAATGCTCTTACGGTACTTGGTTATTTATTGAATAAAAATTCTGTTAGGCGAATTAAGTCTGGAGGGCCACAGACACTAATGTTCTCGAGTCTACTGTTTACAGCGTTTATAATTCCATATGCGATTCAGGCAAACTTGTTCAGTGTGACAACTCAACCGATCCGTGGTTTTGAACCTAGACGTCCACAGGATTTAGAGAATTATTTCCCAATTTTATTTTCTGAATGGCACCATCGCAATGAATTCCCCGGACACTGGGATTGTGGAACTAGATTGCGTTGCTTAAAAGTAGTCAAAGACTCTAAATCCAAGAATCTTTATACCGTAATTTCAGATGCCCACTATCGCGTTTATCAATGGCAACTAGCTGACGATCAGTGCGAAATGGCAACATATCGCTTGAAGGAACCTTTTAATAGTATTTACAGAACCATATTTTTACGTCGTGGCTCTGTTTTGATTCCATATTTGGATCACTTTATACTTCAGCTTTCCACAACAGGTATCATGAAAAAGTTCTCCAGAGATATAACTGCCCGAGAGTGGTTGAAGTGTAAATCTCATCATCGACCTGAACACGTGTCACTGCCACTATCAAATTTCTATCATGTCTACATGATACTTGTTGGAGGTTACTGTTTGTCTTTTATAATTTTTATTTATGAGATTTGTTCTAGATCACAACGCATGGTGCTCATGCGGTCGAACCCTTAATAGCAGAACATCAGCTTGCGTGTTGTGGAATAGTACAAATACAGATCTGGTATAAATAATTTATATACATAGGTGACTTTTTTTAGCGTGGTAAAAGCATCAAATGAGTCCCCGGGCAGGGCGGGAGGGACTGTCAGACTTGTACTGACTAAAATCCACGGTGTCCTTCAATAGCCCTTTATGTTCCGGGGTCACGGTAAGGAAATAAGTCCCGCGACCCAGCATAGGTGACTTGACTTAGAGGTTTGTCCTTGTGCTGCAAAGGAGTAGGCAGGCATTTTTCAATTTTGTTCATCGACACGTATATTCAAAAATGTTTGTTGGATTATTTATTAAATTATAATTATTTTATCTAGTAATTGGTGAGTTGACGTTTTTGTAGCACTAAACTAATGGTTGGCACTTGATATAGATGATTGTCTAATGTGTTACGCTTTTTTCACCAATAAAGATTTTAACTGCACAATTAGAATCTACATTTTTTTTAACCCAAATCCCTTGATTCTTAACCTTGAACCTTCATCTTGAAAACCTCCAGGTTATCCTGCTACCCAGTTTTTTTCAAAGTTTAAATAAATAAGTCAATTTTAGTAAGTTCTTTTTAATCAGTACGTAAGTGGTTAGTGATAGTGATTTTATCTGGATGGCTTTTTTTTTTTTTTTTTTTCTTTATCTTTGGGTTTTATCACTCAGTGATAATGTCACCCGAATAAACAAAAACATCTAAGCATCCTACTTACATATTATTAATATGAGATCTGGACTATTTTTACTCACAAACACTTAGTCCATTGAAATTGATTTCCATCTTCTCTACCTATTTTTAAATCTAAATAAATGGCATATCTATACGAAAATCTACTCATATTTAGATTTGGAAAGTAAAGATAGGTAAGTTTCCTGTTAATCTTTCGAGTTGCCGAGTTGACGTTTCCCAGCCAATGCAGCGTTCGCTCGGTCGTCGGTGCTGTGGATAACCTTCTTGCTTCCGGTCATGGTTCAGTCAATAGAGACGAAAGAGCGTTTGATGTTGTCGCCTCTTTTTGAAAAGAAGTGATGGCCACAGAGAAGGCAGCGAAAAGGGAACGGGAAAGACAACGTTTAGGGGTTCAACGTGGACAGGGGTAAAGATCGTGGGGGTTTATAGGCATGCTCAAAAATCTTTTAAGTGCAACATTAAAACCTTATCCTGAAAATAACGAACGCAACAAAAATATACGTATCCGATTTGGTGCAGTCTTTCGGAAGTTATTCACGTACAGACCGATAGAGTGACTTTGTTTAATTCTATACAAAGATGTCCCTATAAGGTAACTCATTATTAAAAGAAATTGGGGGTTTAATTTGTGTAACCAGTCCTTTGAATCAGTATGTACGTGCGACAGCAAAAAGAGATCATTTATTTACTGATCGTTTTGATAGCAAAGTGTGCCTATTGTGCCTAATTCGTAAAACGATGTATCCATATTTCATTCGATTATTTGAGAGCATTAAATTGAGTGCCAATAAAAGGAACCAACATGATTAATGTTTTCAATGGTATAATAAAAATCAAAGGGTGTCAATATTTTGTTTATTCGATATAAGGTTCCAGAAAATGAAAGATCAAACTGGTCAATATTGTGTTTAAAAATGAAATTATTAATATTTCATATTTTCTGCCTTTTGGTAGGTGCAGGTGCGTCTTTGATAGCTGAGCAAGATGTTGGTAAAAGTCTTACTAGCTGTGTTGTAAAAATTTTAGAAGACATTGATTATAAGAAATATTATCATTTGATGGACATTACTGTTATGAATATAAATGATGATTTAAAACTATCATCCCTCCATAAAGTAGAAGGTGCACGATTTATTACAAGAAGGTTCTTTTGGGATCCTGGAAATATTAGCAATGTGATTTATATTGTGATGAGTGAAAATTATCAAGAATTGGAGCGTGGGTTAAATGAAGTCACTTCTGATAAATTTTGGAATCCATCAGCAAGATTCATCATTGTTCTGCAAAGTTATGAAGATTATAGTTTACATGATATTAACAATTTACTTCATGCATACAATATATTTTTTAAAGTTTCGTTAATATCAAGAGATGGTGACGATTACGCTATTTACAGGTATAACTTTACAAAAGCTAATAGTTGTTTCAAAACGGGTCATCTTAAGCTTTGGGCAAGGTGTTCAGATTTTCACACTGAGAAAGAATTACCTGTTTTATATAGGGGACATATTCGTAACTGTCGCTATAAATTCATAACACGTAATTTATGGCCGTTTATGAACTTTGACTCATACAATAAAGGAACTGAAGAACATTTTATTACATTATTTGAGAAGCAATTTGGAGTAAAAATTGATTTTCAAGAATTTGGAAAAGTTGACAAATATGGGAATCTTATGAATAATATTACCAAGATTATGGTCCAAAAATTAGCAGCCAACGAATTCGAAGGAGCTGTGGGAGGATACGCGCTTAACTCGGAGAATTATTTTGGAAACATATCATACAGTTACCCAATGAATATAGATCACATGTTTTTTTATGTTGCTCACGCTAGTTATTTAGAGCAATGGGTTGCAGTGTTATATCAGTCTTCTCAGACTTGCATTGTGATAAGCCTCCTGTTCGTAACTTTCTGTGTAGCGGCTTCATTGTTATCAATATTTCGTACCGAAAAAGATATTTCCTACAATGTTCTTACTGTTTTGGGATATTTATTGAATAAAAAATCTGTAAAGCGAATAGAATCGGGGTGGCCTCAGGCAATTATTTTCTCGAGTCTTTTGTTTACATCGTTTATACTCCCCTATGCAATTCAGGCAAACTTGTGCAGCGTGACTACTCAGCCGGTCCGTGGTTATGAACCGAAAGAACCAGAAGATTTAGATACGTACTTCCCACTTTTATATACTGAATGGCAGCATCGCAAATTTTTTCGTAAGCATTTAGATTGTGGAACCAGACTTCATTGTTTGAGTCTGGTCAAAAGATATCCACAAAGTCCATTTTTCACGGTAGTTTCAGATGCTCATTATCAGGTTTATCAATGGCAGCTGACTGACGACCAATGCCAAATGTCTTTGTATCGATTGAGGGAACCTTATACTAGCATATACAGAACCGTGTTTCTGCGTCGTGGCTCCGTGTTGATTCCATATTTGAATAAATTTACTCTTCAGTTATTAACAACGGGCGTAATAGATAAGTTTGCTAATGATATATATTTGCGAGATTTGTTGAGGTGTAAATCTCGATACCGGCCTGAACACGTGCCTCTCACACTGTCTAATTTTTATTACATATTTATGATACTAATTGGCGGTTACTCTTTGTCTATTTTGATGTTTGTTTACGAGATTTGGACTGGATTGCGTCCAAAAACTAGCAATGAACGGGAAATTATGGAATGATGCATCCACCATGTGTGTGGCTGATTTAATGTGTTTGCGTACCTATTGTTTTAGATATGTCAATGCAAGCATCGTCTTTAAGAAAATATTGTAGCAATGATTAATGTATCTCACATTTAGGTAAGATTTAATAGACTAGAATAGTATAAAGTTGCTTATATAATAATAAATATATCTTAGTTAAACTAGAAGTCGGTCCTAATATAGAGGGCAGTTGTGGTAAAAGTAATAAGTTATTTAAATATCTAGTAGTTTTGCGTAATAATGTGTGCTTAAAACTAATGATTGTGGTTGAATTATATTGTTTAACATTTTTTCTTAAATAAAAGTATTAATAAAAGTCAAGTGTTTTATTTACTTTTGTCATCGAAGTCAGTATTTGGTTTATTTGTGTTTTTTGATAAAAATGTCGACGATTTGCTTGGCAGCGCGTGGTTGGTCTGCGAGCACCAAGTGTCCAGCACCGAGCACCATTGCCTCCATGAAGTTACCACTCGATTTTAGGAAGCTGAAACAGTCACCGATAAGACTCATTATTTGAATAAATTCTCAATTGTTAATTCTTTCTTCCCAGACCTTTAGCACCTGGGCGCATAATAGCAAGCCGCGGTAGATACATATTTTTTATTTTTAGTAAGTACTTATTCATTCAACAGTAGTTAGGTACACAAGTAGAGTACATTATAGTCTAGATAACTTGTGCCAAACTGCAGGACAGTTTGTCAGCAGTGTTCTCGTGGACATAGATTACATAAGATCTTTACATTCCAAGAGGTACAAAAGTATATCTACTTAATGTGTTTTTGTAAGTATTTTGAGTTTTATTGCCCCTACTGATTTTGACGCGTACAGTGCCGTGACTTGCCTTTTATGCGCCCAATGCGAGCTTCTTTAACTTTGCTCCTGATCTGGCCAATTGTAGACCTGGTCTGACCATTTTTGGACCCCACCAGCACCCCTATTTTCGGGTAGGACATCGATAGTCAGCTCCTCCAGCTGGCATCCCATCCCATCCTTTAATTTTAATATTCGAAGTTCAAAAGTGCCTCTTCGATGGTTTAATTGAAATAAATGATTTGACTTTGACCCCTCAAGTTATGTTTAAGTCAATGAAAACGTTTGTGCTTTACTTACGAATTAATTCGAGAAATATTTGCTTCGTCGTAGAGACATTTTCTGTCGGCGTCGAGGTACTTCTGCCTTCCGGACCACTGCAGGCTTCGATACGTGCGTACTGACAGCGCGTACGGTACCACCATGTCTAGCTGCCCACTGGGTAGTAAATATGAATTTATTATTTGTCCCACAACAGGTTCATCATACGAGTATTCTTGTTATGTAAGAAGTAGATAATAGTCTTGGCAACGAGGCTTTTGTGATCCGACAAATTCCTCCGGAACTGAAATTCGGCATATGATGAAAGAAGGTGATACAGATTACAGATGCAAAATAATCCAACTTTTTTTTTCGAGATGAAAATTGCTTGTAACTAACTATCTGTGAAAAATTCATCAGCCTCAAATACTTTTTGTATATGTATGAATGTACTAGTTAGAGTGGGTAAGTATAAAAATCCAACACGATTACTGTGTCACATCAAATTAACTTTTTACTTATCGCGCTCTAACTTCTTCTTTATACTTTTTTGTGTGATTTCATATCCTTAAATACAAAGGTTTAAGCAATTTTCATGTTTTGGTAGAAATTCCCTAACTTCTCGAAAAAAAAATGTTGGACTATTGTACCTACATTTTTACCCTGTATCACCTACTTTCATCATATTATTATACCAAATTTCAGTGCCGGAGGACTTTGTCGGAAGTCTTCATACAACAAACATCCTCGTTGATCGGACTAATAGTACATTTAAAGAAACTCCTCAAGCACACGGTTATTTACAATACACAATCAAACTGCAACATGAAACCGGATCCATCTCCGCAGTATGGAGGACTCCCCCTGATCTGCACATCTAGTTTACATAGACTTGGAACTATCTCGCACTCGAATATAAGCTTGGAGGCAGATTCATGAAAATTAAAGCGGGTAACCCATCCCTCAGAAAATATCTCTGTAAAACTGCAAAGTGCGTCTTTGAGATGACGTGACAGAGAAGTAAGTAAGAAGACATACGTCCTGATCATCTTTCTGAATAAATAAGGGTAGGAGTTGACCTGTAAAGAATAAACCTATATTATAATTTAGGGCTAGCTACTACCAGCGGCTTCAGCCGCGTTTGTGGCGAAAATCAACCCACATGAACGAGATACTGAGTTGAAAGTTATTCTATACATGTAAACTTCATCCAGATCCATTTAATGTGAATAACAAAAATTCATCTACCATATCCGAACAACCATACTTCATCATCATCAGCCTATAATGTTCCCACTGCTGGGAAACAGGCCTCTCTCTCTGTGAGAGGGAGGGGGTCATAATAATCTAATCCCCCACGCCGGCCCAGTGCGGGTTGGTAGATGTCACATGTCTTCGAATTTGATGGTTCTAGGACATGCCGGTTTCCTTACGATGTTTTCCTTCACCGTTTTGAGAGTAGTGGTGATGAAATAAATTATACAAAGTAATGCGTCAGGCTGGGTTCGAACCCACGACCTACAACTCGTAAGTCGGGGCTGATACCACTGGACCACCACGGCTCCACCATACTTTTATAATATTTTTATTAAGGAAACTAGCTACCGCCCGCGGCTTCGCCCGCGTGGTGTTTTGATAAAAAGTAGCTTATGTTGTTTTTCAGATTTCAGACTATCCATATCCAATTTTGTAACAAACGGCTCAGCAAATTAGCCGTGAAACAAACATTTACACAGTTATAGTAAATTAATTTGAATATTAGGGATTATATTAATGGAACGGTATAGATTTGGGTATAGCATTTGGTTAAAAGAGAGTAGGTATGTTTAAAAAAAATATAAAATATCTGTTTACAGTAGGTTTATGGTACCTATGTATTCCATTAAGTGGCAGAAAGTACCCAGGAAAATTTATTGGTCCCTTATGTCCAAGAGACACTTCCAGGGGCCAGCATCACGTTGTGTACAAAAATATTTTAAAATGACCTAATTTAAAACATTTTTGTACAAAACGTTTGCTGTTTTGTTATTATTTGTTAAAATGTGGAGATTGTTTGGACTCGACACTCGCGAGCAGGCCACGTACAGTTGGCCATGCCATGCGAAAAACAGTTTTTCTCTAAATGGACACCTGCTACTTTAAGTGTTTGCCCTTGCGCTTTGTTAATGGTCATTGCGAAGGCTGATTTGAGGGGAAACTGGATTCTTTTAAACTGAAAAGGTAAATCTGTAGGGATCATGGGTAGGCATACGGGGAATTAAAACTTCTTCATCTTTAGCTATTCCTGTCATTATAACTGCTCTAATAATATTGCGTCCTAGCTGCGTAATTTGCAATCGGGTCCCGTGGTATAGTCTCGGCGCTTCGAGATTTCTCATTAACAAAACTGGAACCCCAACTTTCAGTCTCAGCTTATGAGACGGCACTCCTGACAGCTCTAAAGAGTTTAGAAACTCTGTAGGATAAGATGTCACCTGTTCACTGTCCATGACAATATCTACTGACAAATATTCGACAACATCGCCTTGCACATGTGACATCATTCGTTCATTGATCTGTCCCACGATTTAATTGGTCGGTGCCAATATTGCCATGATGTTCCTAGGTTCAGTGGTTAAAATTTTGTATACAAAAAGTTTGGCTTCGTAGTTCCCGTTCCGAATCCGTTCCGTTCCGTTCGAATTTCGGGGATTCCGTTTGTAGAATTTCACCCCCACGGTGGTAAAAATTTCAAAAAGCTAGAACAAACGATTTTAAATTTCAAAAACGCTAGAACAAATTGTTATTTATTTCTTATCAAGTTCCTAAATATAAAGTTTCATGGTTTTATCCCCAGAAATGACAAAATCCCATACAAACTTTCAACCCTTATTTCACCCCCTCACTGGTCGAAATTTCAAAAACGCTAGAACAAATGTTTAAATATTGTATGAAGCAAACATAATAATTCACTCGTTCAGTTCAGGTGAACGAGACTAGCTCAGTCACCAATCTGCCGGTGTAACACATTGCTTTTTTGTACCTTGTGCATAATTTTAAATACAGTCCATTATAAACAATTTGATTTATGTGGTTTTATTACCAGCGACTGCCACATAAAGAAATGGTCCATCGGCCATAATAGTGATCGCGGCAGTGTTATCAATATTAACATTCTATTGTGTATTGAGTGGCTCAATTTCGTTAGCGTGGTCAAGCCGCGGCTATCATTCGAATTCGTCGAGTTGTCATACATCGTGCGTCTCAACTTTCGCGTCGTGTGCGAAGAGGACGCAGACAGCAGCGTCACAGGGCGCAATACAGCGCGCCTACGCGGAGAGCGAGAAGCAAGTACGCGTGCGAGGGAGAAGCGCGATCAACTCGGCCGCGGGTTGGTCGGCAACGTCGAGTTCCAGCAAGTTCTATAGCTGCCGGGCGGGTGCCGGGGCGCATTGGCCGCCAAATTCACCATCGACCGACGTTTTTCCGCCATTTTGGTGGTGTTCTATCAAATAATCAAGTGAAAAGTGTTAAAACAGTACTCTGTGAAAGTGAAACACGTCTCACTATTTCGGCATTGTGCAATTATTGCATTCTGCATTATTAATAGCATCTATACATGCGTAAAATTGCTAATTGCAAAGTTTTTTAATTGTGTAGCTTCACATCTCATTAGCCATCATGGCAAATAATTTAAAACGCCTAATACTGGCCAGAGGCCAGACAAAAGGGACTATAACCACATTATGTAAGTTTGCCGAGTCCGAGGATATCGACAAAGCCTCTATAAAGGCTCTTATGGTTAAAAAGGACAGGCTGGTCACTGCCTTTTCAGAATACAGCTCATTCAACATAGATGTATCTGTCCTAGATGAAAATAATGATGAAGATTTTGGTCACTACGAATCCATATATCTAAGTGCCCTAGCCGCTTTCGAAGATGCCATCGAACAAAAATCCAGCCCAGGTAAATCTCCAGACCCCGGAGCGGAGCATGATGAGGAAGGCAGAGAGAGAGACGCTATGAAACGCCTTCCACCTATAAGTATTCCCAAGTTTGGAGAACAACGGGCAGCAGCACTTGAAACTGTGGCAGACAGCCAAACATCCTCAAATAGTGCAGTGAACAGCGGTCGCAGGACAGGTTTAGTAGCCACAACAACAGAGGACAAAAAGGTGACACAAGTATGCAAATTTTGTAAGTCTAATCACCACCAACTATATAAATGTGAAAAATTTAAACTTGCCTTGCTATCTGATCGTGTCAACTATGTAAAGACAAATGAGTTGTGTACCCTGTGCTTAAATAAACACCCGTCAAAGTGTAAATTTACTTTTAAGTGTTCAATTTGCAAACAAAAGCATAATAGTTTACTGCATGAAAATAAGCCTGAACATGAGGTAAGGCAAGTGTCATTATCCATGAATAGGTGCAATGATGTTTTATTGCCTATTATAAAGGTAAGCATAACTGACAAGTTTGGTCAACAATTTCAAGTTAGGGCTCTTTGTGACTCAGGTAGTCAGGTTTCCTTTGTGTTATCAGACCTAACAGAAAAAATTGATTGCAGGTTAGTCAAAAACTATACTTATATCAAAGGAATATGTGGTCAATCTAATACTGTTCCTTACACTGCTACATTTAATATTTCTTCTACTATCAACACTTACAATACTCAAATAGATTAGTGAGGTGAGCAGGCGCATGCACTATTCTTTTCATTCTCTCAAACGACTCCAGACCTTCCTTCCTTTGCAAACTAAAATCATGCTTGCACAAGCACTTCTCCTTCCTACTCTTGATTATGCTGATGTGTGTTACTTGGATGTGAATGAGGAGCTTCTTAATAAACTTGAGCGTCTACAAAATCTTGCTATTCGGTTTATTTTCGGACTTCGCAAATATGACCACATCTCTGAATTTCGTGCTCAGTTAAAATGGCTCCCAATCCGACTTCGTCGTGATGTGCACATCCTATCTGTTCTCTACAAAATCCTCAAAGACCCGTCCACTCCTGGCTATCTCCGCTCCCGTTTCCGCTTACTACCTCCTAATCCCCGGCCTAGGCGCGCTTGTAACACCACTCAAGTACTTGAGTGTCCTAGGGCGAACACTAAATTTTTTCTCAACTCCTTTACTTATCGAGCTACAAAACTATGGAACAGTCTACCACAGGTAATCCAAAACTCTCCCTCTATAACATCTTTTAAATGTAAATTGAAAGAGCACTTCCTTTCGCAACTTCCTTGATATTTATGTATTTATATAAGTATATATTATATTATATATTTATTGTTAAGTAGTTATATAATAATATATATATTTTTTATTTGTTTTGTTCTTATTTATTATTTGTATGTACAATCCTGTCCCCGTATTACTTATTTCGTGTATCAGTTTTACAGGTTGGCTGGAAGAGATCTCTTTAAAGAGATAAGCTCACCTTTGTGAACAAATGCTAGTTTATATTTTTACTGTAAATGTTTGTACACAATAAAGAATATATATATAGCATGCTGTGTAGTGCAGAACATTACCAGTGATTTACCTCAGTGTCAGATAGATACAGATAATTTAAAAATTCCTTCATATGTCAAGTTAGCTGACAAAGAATTTTACAAAACTGGAAAAATAAGTATCTTATTAGGCTGTGATGTTTTCTTTAAAATTTTACTGCGTGAACAAATACCTATTATCCCTAAAGGTTTGTATTTACACAATACCCACTTTGGGTATATAGTTGCTGGAAGAGTGAACACTAGAAGTTGTTCTCCGGTAAGTAAGTATACCGCACATATTTTACAAAACAGTGAATGTGATAGCATTCAAAATATAGAAAAGGCGTTAGAGCAGTTTTGGAAGTGTGAGCAAGTGACAGAAGTTTTCACTGAATCGGTTTCTGAAGAAGCTCTTGCTGAAAAAATCTTTTCTGAATCTGTAATGTTGAAAGACAATCAATTTCAAGTTGACTTACCTTTGAAACAAAATTTAGATCAATTAAACATGGGAGACTCTTTCATAAGAGCTTTAAAACGTTTTAACAATTTAGAAAAAAGACTACAGAAAGATTCTGAACTTTTCAGAGGTTATAAAGATTTTATTGACACTTACATTTCCATGGGTCATGCTAACTACATTGATATTCAAGGTTATGATTTAAAGGCTGGTCAGGTATACTTCCTGCCACACCATCCAGTAATAAACGAAAACAGCAAAACTACAAAATTGAGAGTCGTTTTTGATGGCTCAATGCCTACAAATCTAGGTTTTTCCTTAAATGATATGTTGCTCAATGGGCCCAACACTCAAAATGAGTTATTTAATATATTAGTTTTGTTCAGATTACATAGGTATGTGTTATTTTCTGACATTCAAAAAATGTTTAGAGAAGTTATTCTCAATCCTAAACACTGTGCTCTTCAAAATATATTGTGGAGAGATGCACCAAATAAGGAAATACAGTGTGCTCAATTGCAAACTGTCACTTATGGGCTTAAAAGCTCAACGTTTTTAGCTACAAGATGTTTAAAAGAGTTAGCATCTAGATTTGCACACATTTACCCTGAAGGTGCACACATATTACTGAATCACTGTTATGTAGATGATATTTGCACTGGTAATAACGATTTGCAAAAATTACTTGATATGAAAAACCAATTAATTGCCATTTTAAAACTTGGTGGATTTAAACTTCATAAATGGAGTTCAAATAGTGAATATATATTAAGTGACATTCCTTGTGCTTTGCAGATTTCAAATGAAATTGATTTATGCAAAGGTGATGATCAATATGTGAAAACTTTGGGTATTAAATATAACACACAAACAGATATATTGAACATTTCATGTCCACAAACCGAGTTGTTAGATGTCTACACCAAACGTCAGACATTAAGTTTTATTGGCAGACTCTTTGATCCACTTGGTCTAGTAGGTCCAATTATTGTACTTGCAAAAATAATCATGCAACAAACATGGTTAGAGAAGATCTCATGGGACTCACCATTGCCACATAATTTAAATAAAAAATTTAGAGATTTTGTTGAGAATTTATCCAAAACTGGTAGCATTCCAGTAAAAAGAAATATTGACACACAAAACTCAACATGTATTGAACTAATAGGTTTTGCAGATGCCTCTCAAAAGGCTCATGGTTGTTGTGTTTATTTAAGAACCATTAACAGCAATGGTCAAGTAAAGGTTGAGTTGTTATGCTCAAAATCAAGGGTAAATCCCATAAAATCATTAACCACACCAAGATTAGAGTTAAATAGCGCTTTGATACTAGCAAGGCTATCAAAAAAGTTGTATGATCAACTAATTAAAAACAATTTTACTATTCAGGTATATTTATATGTAGATTCGCAAATTGTTCTTGCCTGGCTCAACACAGAGCCCACAAAGTTATCTGTATATGTTGCAAACAGAGTAAAAACAATCAGGGATCTCACTCAAAATGCCTCATGGTCATATATCACTACCAATGAAAATCCTGCGGACTGTTTGTCTAGGGGTATAGAACCTCACTTACTTAAAAACAACCAGTTATGGTGGCATGGGCCAAAAATTTTACATAGTAAGAATTACACACATGAATCTACAAATATCAACACTTCTATGGAAATTCCTGAGCTTAAACTTTGTAATATTACACTGACTTCTGAGTCAAATACAGGTTACAGTTTGTACTCAAAGTATTCTGATATTAATAAATTAAAAAGAATTATTGCTTATATTTTCAGATTTTCTAATAATTGCAAAAAAAAGAAAGAAGATAGGGTATATGGACATCTAAAAATAAAAGAACTTGAATTTGCACTCAAAAATATAATTAGACAAGATCAAAAACAACATTTTAGTGAAGAAATAGCTTGTATCATGTCCAAGAAACCAATTAAATCCAATTTAAAATCTTTAAATCCATTTTTAGATGGAATAGGTATCCTCAGAGTAGGAGGTAGGTTACACAATGCTAACATACCATATGATCAGAAATATCCTATCATATTACCCAAAAAATCATTCATTACACGTTTAGTAATTAGTAATGAACACAAATGTTTGTTACATGCTGGAAAAAAGTTGACCCTAGCTAGTTTATGTCAAAGGTTTTACCTAATTAATGGACTTAGGGAAGTCAAAGGGGTAATTCACAAATGTTTAGTGTGTTTCAAGCTAAAAGCCAAAGCATCAGAACAAATGATGGGATCTCTTCCCTCAGACAGGGTGAACCCCAGCAGGCCTTTTGAAAAGGTAGGAATTGATTATGGCGGTCCATTTTCAATAAAATTACACCGTGTTAGAAAGCCACAAATTTTAAAAGCATACATACTGTTATTTATTTGTTTCACAACAAAGGCCATTCACATTGAGTTGGCATCAAATCTAACAACTGAATGTTTCTTACAGGCATTAAAAAGATTTATTTTTCGTCGCAATAAGCCTTCTATCATTTATTGTGACAATGGTTCTACTTTCAGAGGTGCCAATAATCAGTTACACGAGTTATACTCATTACATTTTAATCAAGTACATCAGGACAAAGTCACAAATTTTACTTCGGATCTTGGTATTGAATTCAGTTTTATTCCGTCTTATTCACCAGTATTTGGAGGCCTATGGGAAGCAGGGATTAAAAGTGCAAAATATCACTTGAAAAGAGTTGTAGGCCAACAGGTACTAACATATGAAGAGTTGAATACTATAATCATTCAAATAGAAGGTCTTTTGAATTCCAGGCCTTTACTTTCTTTGCCAAGTATTGACCCAAACGACATGTCTTATTTAACTCCTGCTCATTTTTTGACAGGTGCTTCTATTACATCATTCCCTGAACCTGACGTCACAAATGTGCCCATAAACCGTTTGTCATTCTGGCAGCAATGTACTCACATGGTGCAATCCTTCTGGAAAACTTGGTCAAAGCAATATTTGACTCAGTTACAAAACAGGCCAAAGTGGCATAACAGTGTTCCAAATATTGAAAAAGGGGTCTTGGTGCTACTGAGAGTTGATAACACCCCTCCATTAACATGGCCAGTGGCCAGAGTGGAACAAACTTTCCCCGGATCAGATGGCAAGGTCAGGGCATTATCTGTAAGAACTAAAAGTGGTAAAATCATGCGTACTAGTGTGATGAAAGTTTGTGTTCTTCCTATCTATGATGAATAAATTATTCTTACTAATTTACCTCTGTGTGGCTACGGGACGTGTCATGTGGACTTGTTCATATAAAATTAGTTTCATAGTTGGTTAGATAAGTACTTAATAGTTATAAGATTAATTAAGGATATCTTTATAGTATACTTATCCATAGATTACATTCAAAACTAGGAACATTAACATTATGTCATAAAGTCATAAAAATTGCCAATAATTCAATAAAAAACCTAGCAATCCTTTGTTAACTAGGCTAAATACATAAATAAGCTTTAGAATGTAAGATATTATATTGTGCAAACTTCTGTTATTTATAGCTTTTTATAATTGAACTTAAGTTGTAAACAGATTTAAGGCATGTTTAATAGATACATAATTATGCTTTATGAAGGTAAAATATAATATATGTGAACATCTGTTATGTAATAGAGACATGCATAGAATGCACAGTACATACACCTGTGTACTTGTACCTGTGTGTATAATAGGCTTTATAATCACTACTTTCAGTGTAAAGCAGTTAATAATTTTGTAAGTGGTTTGCTAGTTTATAATTTGTTTAATTTAAAGTAACTTTATTAGTTTACCTATCTCTCTCAGTAGGACAGTATCAATTTAAACGATTTCAAAAGTATTGAAGCATTCAACAAGTTCATAGATACTAAAACATTTTGTTTATTTATTCATTTAGTAGACCTGTATCAAGAACTAGGGATTCCTATTTGTCCAATAATAAGCTAATTTAAGATTAAGTTAAGTTTTTGTTTGTATTCAAAAATAGCCTTTAGTTTCTTTGTCGGCGTTGCCAATTTATGTATGAAGCAAACATAATAATTCACTCGTTCAGTTCAGGTGAACGAGACTAGCTCAGTCACCAATCTCAATCTGCCGGTGTAACACATTGCTTTTTTGTACCTTGTGCATAATTTTAAATACAGTCCATTATAAACAATTTGATTTATGTGGTTTTATTACCAGCGACTGCCACAAATATATCTTATCAAGTGCTTAAATATAAAGTTTCATGGTTTTATCTTTTAAAATTAAGAAATCCCATACAAATTTTCAACCCTTATTTCACCCCCTCACTGGTCGAAATTTCAAAAACGCTAGAACAAATTGTTATTTATTTCTTACCATGTTCCTAAATATAAAGTTTCATGGTTTTATCCCCAGAAATGACAAAATCCCATACAAACTTTCAACCCTTATTTCACCCCCTCACAGGTCGAAATTTCAAAAACGCTAGAACAAATGTTTAAATATATCTTATCATGTGCTTAAATATAAAGTTTCATGGTTTTATCTTTTAAAATTAAGAAATCCCATACAAACTTTCAACCCCTATTTCAACCTCTTCATCCCCTTTTTTGCAATAAAAGGTAGCCTATGTTCTTTCTCAGGGTCTAAAGATTGTCTGTGCCAAATTTCATCAAAATCGGTTGAGAGGTTTAAGCGGGAAAGCGTAACAGACAGACAGACAGACAGACAGAGTTACTTTCGCATTTACAATATTAGTTTGGATTAGTTTGGATAACAAAACTTACTTGTAACACAGGACTCCATAATGTTCCATCAACTCCTCCAACCAAGGTTTTACAGTTAGAAATTCATCAACTTGTAACTGATTGAATACAATTTTATTAAATACAGTGAACTTCTTCTTGACGTGAAGGGCGTTCTGGACTTCTGGCTTGTTTAAAAATGTTTGTATTGAGCTGTCACGTTGTGAAGGGAACTCGGTGGCTTCACCATTAATGTAGTTAAATGCATCAACGGGTACAACGGTATAAAGTAGTTCTATAGCATCTGAGGCAAACTGCAAAAAAAGAAAGGAACAGAGGCTCAGAATATCGGAAAATAGAAAGAAAGTAAATTCTTGTGATTATATTTACTGACCAGGCTGAAAATACCGGCCATCACGCGCAGTGTGAGAATTTTTTTCTTTATTCTACTAAGACTACAATCCCATACCATTCAACATTTTTTAGCCCGATCGATCATATTAGTATGACCAGAGGGCTAGTATTATATTATCTGTGCCAGAGGACTTATCACGTTTTTGTGACGTGAAGTAAGAGGGGGGCTTGATGAATAAAATTAGTATTTCGTTCGAACGCTTTTACATTTTCCATAAAATGTATGTCGTAATACTTACTTCAAGTAGGTAGGTACCCTGTACGACATAAGCTTAGAATACATACTATGGTCTGCGTAGACCACTAAAGAGAAGAAACATTAAGTCTTTACAATAAAATTTAAACATCGCCATGACTATAAAAAATTTCTACATTCTGCCATTTTGTCTATTCTTCCGTGGACCAAATGGGTTTCTACGGTGTCACGCTACGCGTGACGTTTATGCAATGTATCATACAAATCGTTAGTCTTGATTAGAATAACAACCTACCTGTTTGTAAGCGGCGATATTGTTTTCCTTCCAGTTTCGTCTAGCCTCATATTCCAGTTCGTCAAGCTCTTTCGCCTGCTTATGGTCTATGAGGCCCACTTGTAGCGCCCATTCGGCGTAGTGCAGCATTGTCGGCGGATCTATCCAGCCGTTGCCAATCACCAGACCCTACGTTATATCAAGCTCTTTATTATCAATTAGGTCATACAAAATTAGCCGACTTATATTTAGTTGTAGGCCTGTTTTATTATTTCCTGTTTGCGTTATGTTGAGACCAGCATTGCTATTCCCTAAAAGATGCAGCGTACTTGGAGCATAAAGATTGAACTATTGGGCACAGACTGTGGTTTTGATGCGGACGTGTTGCTGACATAAAATATTGTGTCCAAGTCGTGTAGCGCGGCGCGAGCCGTCGCTCGGAGTTTTAATCACCATGAGTCAACAACTTGTGGCAAACGAATTACTGGCGTTCCTGCAACAGAAGCTGGATGTGATGGACGAGGTGTCTGCTATCCAGATCTGCACGTCGAACTTCAGTGAGGATGACATTGCGGCTTCTAAGCTGCTCTTGTTCCAACTGACGAAGAAGACAGACCAGATGGTGTCCCGCAGACGTGATGGGACTAAGAAAAGCGTGCAGGACATCATAACCCTGCTGAAAGAGACCGACCCTGACGACGTGCCGACGTTTGTGGCGAAGGATAAGCATAAGCTCCCTCCCGTCACTTTCGACCACATCGATGTAACGAGCCTGCTGAAGGACATCGTGTTTCTGAAGGCAAGCCTTGTGGATGTCCAGAAGAGGTTGGATGCATCCCAAATTACAGTTGCCGATTTGCGCAATGAAGACATAGAGTTGCGTAAAACCATTTTTTTGTTGGGTCACCATCGAGTGCATCCAATATCAACGTGTGTCGCGGAGCGGGCCTCAATGTATCGGGGGCAAGTTTTGCGTCAGCGGTTTTGTCGTCGCCCGCGCCGTAGCCGTCGAATGCTGAGCCTGCAAAACGTGCAAAATGCGCGCCCCGCAGCTCCGCTCCTGCCCCTGCGGCTCCTCTGTGTTCCGCCGCTCGAGTTTCCCGACCTTCCAGTCAGCTGCCCATGTCAAAAGAGTCATCAAAAAACATCGTTGCTGTGAGCAAGGTCGCTACATCTGTGAAGCCTATGCCGGAAAAGGCATCGAAGCAAGCCTGCTTCGATGCCTTTTCCGGCATAGGCTACCGTCACGAAACCATCATCATCAGCCGATGATGATGGTTTCGTGACGGTGCAAAGGAGGAAGCGCCGTCAGCGAACCAACAAGAACCGCTGCGGCACGGCTCCTGTGGAGCCCAACACTATACGTGCTGCTAAGCCGAATACTCCGGTGTATATCTCACGCCTACACCACACCACTAAGGCTGAGGACATCGTGGAGTACGTGCGTCAAAAGATCAAGTACACGCCGAGAGTTCAGCTGCTGGAATCGCGCCGCAACGTCAATTTCAAGGCGTTCGTGGTGCGTGTACCAACATGTTTGCTGCACCTCGTCATGGAGGAGAACTTTTGGCCGCAGGACGTGGTGTTCCGTCGCTTCCGCGGACAAGTGCCACTGGAGAGCGCTATAAAATAGTGCTAAGTGAAGTGTTTACTAACATAGGCTTAAGTTTCTTTATACTAACACAAACTGTACTATAACAATATATATGTTAGTCTATAAGGTATATATCTATGGGCCCAAGTAGCCTGAAATAAAGTGGTTATTATATTATTATTATATTATTATTATTAACGTTGCGTCAGCGCTGCGTCCTTTAAGAATAGTAATGCTGAGAGCGGTTTACTTAGACACAGAAAAGTTTTTAATTTCATTTAGAAGGAATCTAATTACTGTCAATGTAATGATTTTCAATATAAATTCCTGTACCTAATCAAAATATCTTATTAGAAAAAAAAAACAACTACTAACCTTCAAATTAATCGGCCTTTTATAATCTTTATTGTGACGTATGTAATGTCCAAAAGCAGGAATATATTTCCCAGCGTACGATTCACCAGCTATGAACAGAGGTGCAGTTCTCAATTCCGGAAAAACTTGAAGAAACTGTTGTATAAAACTTAGAAGACACTGGCCTACCTGTCAAGAAAAAATTAATTATTGTTTACTAACATGTTCACACGGATTCGCTGGCGTTAATATAGATGTTGGCAATATTAGTACTATCATATCTATAGCCTCCATTTTTTCCGCTTCTTTGCAAAAAAGAATTGGCATTTAGGTACTTATTCGTCTCTAGAGTCCCATTGGATTATTTACCAAAATTCATCAAAAACGTTTCAGTGATTTTTGCAGGAAAGCGTAAAAAAAAACTACCCATATTTGCCAAACTTAGTTCCGTATTCAAAATACAGATAGGAAAGTACTTACTACAGAAATATTGGTGACGTATTCTCCTCTCTCGGTGAAGCTAAATCCAGTTCCCACAGGATTGTCAATGAAGAGAAGCGAGTAGTTGGAACTCCATGTTATATTCTTTTTTTGTACTGCAAAAATGTAAAATAAGTTCATAATCTATCAGATAATAATAATATAGGCATTTAATCAAAATAATGTCAAAAATTGAGTGACTGACGGCCCCACTTACGGAACGTAATTACAATCGCACTTCAAATTTTTGGTTCTAGGACATCACAATGTTTTTCTTCTCTGTTTTGAGAGCAGTGGTGATGTTATAAATTATTCATAGTAATGCGCCTAGCTGTGTTCGATTTGCGGGCGGCGAGTAAAGAGCAACTCGCTGTCCGACCATGGACCATGCCCGGGTCGACGACGCGTTATGTTCCACGCGCGCCTCAAAGAGCGTCAGCATAATGACGGGGCCCCCCTCTAGAGGGCCAAAGCCTGCCGGGGTCGCGGGACTTATCTCATTACCGTGACCCCGGAACATAAAGGGCTATTGAAGGACACCGTGGATTTTAGTCAGTACAGTTCTGACAGTCCCTCCCGCCCTGCCCGGGGTGGGAGGACTCATTTGATGATTTTAATACGTAAAAAAAAAGCTGTGTTCGATCATAAGACCTACAAGCCGTAAGTTGGGGCCACTACTGGGCCACCACTGCCCATTGCTGCTTGAAAAGCTCAGAGACGACTGCAGCAGTAACTCTGAGAAAATATCGAAAGAATGCACTAGAAAATTACCTGACCCGTTGACGATTTCTAAAGGACCAATTTCTCCAAACAAGCCGAATAAGGAAGAACCACCTGGACCTCCTTGCAGCCAGATAACCAACGGTGTATTCTCTAGATGAACTCCTTGCGCGGGGAAATACCAGAAGAACAGGTTCCATTTTCGAAGTTTGTCAACTGTGAAGTATCCAGCGTGACTTTTGACGCCAGCGAACAGGTTGGGGTCTACTTCAGAAAGTTTCTGGGCTGTTTTTGTTCTTCCATATTCAATTAGTGGTGTAAGGATGAGAGGACGGTCACCTCGAGTCACAGCTGAATTGAAAACTGAACAGTGACCGCTGGAGAAAAATTTAGAAAGATGTAGGTAAAATATTTCACAAAAACAGATAATAGAACAGTTAGTAAAACAATTGCTATCAAAATAGTGTAAATTTTCCTGCTCCCGAAACTAATGGTGTACAATTTTTATTATGTGAAAGTTTTATAAAAAAAAAAACATGTATTTTTCATTACTCATACTCTGAAAATAGGTCATTAAATGCCTGATAAGCTATTTGAAAGTTACCCATTGCAGGCCTAGGGAGAATCGCTTTCAACTGACAGGTTCAAACATCTAGTTCTATTTTGACATTTCTATTGAACCATGTTCAAACTTTTTATACAGCCACTAAATTACAGCGCGATTTAAAATTAAAATAACAGTAAGTAATAAGAATATTATGACTTTAATATAGGTAATAGTTTCAGCTATTTTTCTAAAATAACATAAACGTCAAAATCTTTGCCATTTCAATAATTATGAACATGAAAAATACTGGCTGTGTAGCTGGACGACCACAGACAAACATTAAAAACAAAAATAAATAAATAGGTAGGTTTTCTTTAGCTAATAATTTATCCTATTATTTTTACTTTCCTCGTATTTGTAATGAAAAGCACAGTGTTTACCTCGAGTGAATTACTTATTTAGTCCCTCGAACTAATAGAGCCCTCTCTACGTTACGGGCGCCAAACCCTGTCTCGGGGCTTAAATATGTAACTTTCACTCCTTGGATAACAATGTACTATTGAAAGTAATAAAAACTTGAGAGGTGTCAATGGACACCCGGATGGAACGAAGTTACTGTATACACTCAACAAAAATAATCGTCGCGACTCCACTCCAGTCCAGTCCAGTCCGGTCCCGTCCGGTCCGGTCCGGTCCGGTAAGGTCCGGTCCGGTGCGGTGCGGTCCGGTCCGGTCCGGTCCGGTCCGGTCCGGTCCGGTCCAGTCCAGTCCAGTCCAGTCCAGTCCAGTCCAGTCCATTCCATTCCATGGTAATAAACACATTACCCTCCTTTGCGTCGCGCAGTCGGATAAAAGTGTCGTGACAACTTTTCGTAAGATTTTTTTCCGTCCAGCCCCCTTTCACAACGCGCGTTGGAACTTCGTTCCAATAATAAAGAAAAATGAAATTGGCACGTACCTATCGAAAGATCCTAGTATTAGGTTTAATATGAGGGTTAAAAACAGTGTTTGGTTCTTTATACTAAACTGAACCAAATGCATTCTGTGTGTAATCAAAATTAATCTACTATTGCTTTAGGTACAGTACACTACAACACTGAGATACACGACTGTAATGTAAACTTTGAGTATCAAACTCCTCGCTACAGGATCAAGACTAAACTAACATTTTTTTTTAAATGCATCTTATTTAAGTTATGTTTATCAACAGGATAATTATTTCCAAAGCCTTTATTGGGAATACCTATTGTTCTCTTTTGATATGCACGTTTCCTCGAATCATGATGTTGTTTTAAAAAACAAGGTAAAATATTTAGGTTCTCTATCCATTTGCATAAAATTTTAAGACCTAATATAACTTAGCATAATTTTGTTTGGCATAATTATATTTTCGCATAATATAATTACGCATAATGGCTTACGCATAATTTTTTAAGCATAATTTCTCTAAGCATAATAATGATTAAGCATAATATTCTAAAGCATAAATTTATTAAGCATAAAGTTCTAAAGCATAACTTTTTTAATCATAATATCTTAAAGCATAAATTTACTAAGCATAAAGTTCTAAAGCATAACTTTTTTAAGCATAATATCCTAACGCATAAATTTATTTACGCATAATGATATTAAAACATTACTTATAAAGGCATACAGCATGCAAGCAAGCAAGCATGCAAACAAGCAAGCATGCAAGCATGCAACATGCAGCAGGCAAGGTTTTCTGTCACGGCTCCGGCGCTGCGGGCCTCCGGCGGCCCCACGCGTGCTAATCGTCGCAGACGGCTTTCGCTCACCACCGCAGCTTCGGCTTGTTGGCCGGCTTCGCCGGCCAGCCTCAGCCGCGGCGGTTCGCTCGCAGCCGCCTGCTCCTCAGACCGCGGGCCGCCTCGCCCCTACGCGCCTACGCGATTTTAAATTACACTCTAGGGGTAGGACAAACAAGACTACGTGGAGTCGGTTTTGCAGCAATTCGGTTCTGTCACTAACTTTTGTTGCACATCATATTCAATTTTTAATTAACATAAGACGGAAAGATATAGTTTGCCCCCAAATAAGTACAAAACATGCTTTTACAGCCAAATTTTATATGTTCCTTGGACCACTGCTCTATAACAGACTTAATGGAAATGGCAACATCTACTCCTTAAATTATAGTAATTGAAGAAACTTTACAAACATTGTCCTATGAAGATACAGAGAAGTTATTACTTGTACTAAAGTAAAGATTACTTGTAATATTGTTATAGTGTGTTTTTTAAACTAAGTTAAGATAGTATTATAATTATATTTTTTACACCTTTGATAAACATTAGATTAGTATGATTTTATATAATTATGTGATTATTTTTAAATTAAATTAATGTTACCTTAAATCGCCTGAAACACAGGATTACCTAGTTCAGGCACAAATTTATTTGTGAATTTAATGTACTCTTAGATAAGAAAACTGTATAACCTTGCACCATATGTTTTTGAATAAATGACATGGCCGGAATTTGTATAGAGCGATGCCCTGACAAAAAATATTAATGTACATTGACAAACAGTACCTCATATTAAAGCTTACAGGTATTTATTTATATTAGTTTAAGTTTTATGAACAGATAACAAGCGAGAGATACTATAAACAGGATTTTAAAAAAGTGCCTGAACATTTTGAATAGCAATTTCCGATTGCTATTCAAAATGTACAGGCACATTTTTTTCAGACGGAACAATAGGAGAATTGGTATTTTCAGTAGATAGAGGCCGTTTCTTCACTAGGCGCGTATTAGATTTGTCTCTTCATACAGACTGGACAGTTCCGTGTGGCTAAAGGCGCGGCCCCACCGCAGCGCATGCTGTGCACGGGCATACGGCGCATTTTAGCTGCGTGTATTAATTTAGTTGACGACGTGGATCTAGGTTTCCACTGGAGTACACACGACTATGTACATCGTGGTACGGCGCACGGAGAGCCTACGCACGTGCCACTGCAAAACCGCCCTGCGATAATCGAGCTGTACAAGTGTACATAGTCGTGGGTCATATTCGTGTACTCCAGTGGAAACGTAGACCCACGTCGACAGCGTTGAGCTATGTAACCGCCTATTCGAGCAAGTCACGCGTGTATCAATGACGTCAATTCGTGCGTAGCTTCTCCGTGGGTTGCAGTGGACATAACCACATACATTTTCTTACAAAGCGAAGCTATCTTACACGTGCGTAGCCTCTCCGTGCACTGCGGTGGGGCCGTGTCTTAATGCTCAGTTAACTATTTTTGTTAGACTCTTTTCAAAAGTTTCAGATCACCAAAGCAGGGACAGACGCAGAGAAATAGACAATAAAACACTAAAATGATATTTGTATTTTTTATTAATTAATTAATTATATAATTGAGTGCAGGTTTATCAGCTGGTAGCGGTAGTGGAGGTAGTGGTGGATCATAAGCGATAGCAGGATTAGCAGTTGGTAGAATTGGAAGTGGTTCACGCAATGCAGGTTCATTTTTCTATAGTTAGGCATCCAGCCTGTTTAAGTAGGTATATTTAATATCAAGTGCCGGTTAGCTTGTATCCAACAGGGATGATATACTTGCAGATTTGCTCTCCGATCCTGTAACATGGACATTTTAAGAGTAAATAAAGAAATAATACAGGTAGTGTAGTAAACGTGGTTAATTATACTTGATCATAATTCGGGTGCAATCTCAGATACTAGCACACGCTAACCTGATTGTGGGATTTCATGAAAAAATATTGTTATGTACTGATTACTATAAGTGTGTGGTATCAAAATGCGTAATATGAATATAATTACGATTTAGGTACGTACCTTTTCTAAGGATAACCATTCAGACAATGTATTTTGTAGCTGCGGTATTAAAGCTGTTACAACATTATACAGGGTGTTGATCCGCATCCTAGTCAAATTCAAGGACGTCATTATACTAATGATTCTCGACCCAAAACAGCAATAAAATAGGTAGGTATTTTTTTATTTTATTTTTCCTTTTTACTGAAATCCGTAAGTGTGAACCAGCCGTATTTAAAAGCGGCGCGTCTGATACTAGCCCTATCGCGCTTTCACACACAAACAAACGCAAACATTCATGTACACAACGCATACGCAACGGTCATTCAACAAATTCGTAGGCAATCAATCGAACCGCAACCAATCCAAAGCAAGGGCGCTGCACCGCGCCCCGCGCCCCGCGCCCCGCGCCCCGCGCCCCGCGCCCCGCGCCCGGCACCCCGCGCCCGTTCCCCGCGCCGCGGTTCGCAGGCGGTCGGCACCCGAACCGACAGTCATGTGTTTTATGTCACAGCAGTGCATGCGTTTTGCAAATTCCGCTTCTAGGTAGGTGCATTGTTGAGACGGCATTCGATATAAAGTACAAGACGACGGACAATTACTCTAATGTCGAGTTGGAGAAGATGGTTCGCCTGTATGCCATCAGTGGAGACAGTTCCCGTTCACTATGGTCGAAAAGTTTGGTGAACATTGGATCGGGTCGCCGAGACCCTGTGGTGTGACAAGTGTAACAGAATCACGTGCCAGGATCATTAGTGCTTTCGACACTAAAAACGAATGTGTTAGTTTTACGTAAGCTGAAGGAAAACCAGCTACCTACGTCGTGCTCGATTGTGCCAAGAGTGCGATGGTGGCAACATTTAACAATAAGTACCTCCGGGTAACCTAAGTAGGTAGGTAATTTATTTGTACATTTTGTAAATACGTTGTTAACTAATCGCTTTTATTTGTGTAAATAAGTTGATTTCAAATTTTCAACTACGCCAATAATACCTAAAAGTCGAAAGTATCACCACTTACTTACATTTAACTAGCAAATCTTTAAAAAACATTTTTTATACTACGTAGATCGGGGTAGGTATTATTGACGGTCTAAGCCCGAGGAAAACTTCAAATCAATCAATTTTATCCACAAATAAAAAAACAAAATCACTACGAAAAGTTTAGGGTGAACGATAGCAATCAAGCAAAACTTAAATTTTATTATTCATCTGATAGCAGGTCAGTGAACTTTTTATGGCGGTCTAGTATTACTGTCATTATTAAGATTTCGTATTATGCTGATGCTTCGAATAAGTTAATATCAAACGAAATGACAATAATGTGGGTGATTTTCGAAATAAAATTACGTAAAATTATTGCTAAGGGTCGCCAAGGTCACTTCTCGGCGCACGATAGGTACTCGCGCGTCATTGAATTCACGCACATCTAATCATCGATGTGTGCGTACGCGCGTAAACTGCGGTCGGGTGATTCTCTTTCATTTGTATTGAATTAAGGGTTTAATTCTGAAATACGGTAAAATTTCAACAACAAAAAAAAAGCAGCCCTTATTAGTTTTGCCCGGTACTGTTCTTTCAATTGATTATTTATGACTTTTGTGACAACCACCTGAAGTTTGACGTAAATGCAAAAAAACAGCCTGTACCACAATCACCACAATACAATTCAGACAAACATGGTGACCGTCAGAATCCAAATCCATTTTACACAGCAGAATACTATTAACTTTGGAAGCGTAAACGAAAGTCTGTTAAATGATAGCGTGGAGTCGGGTTAAAACATCTAAAATCCAATACAGTAACGAACACAGTAATACGTGTTATGATCAACGCAAGACTACAGTTTTGACAGTTAAGATCAACTGTCGCAGGAACGTCAAAATAAGTCTAGGACATTTGGATACGCACTTTTAAATATATTATCGATTTATAAAGTGGTGCGTTAGTCGCGTCAAGACGCGCGCCATTTGAAAAGTGGTAAATTATCCTAATAATAAAATCATTTACGTACAATTCTAACAGTCACGGGCGTTTTATAGGTATTTTAATATGACCATCAAGCATAGTTTACATAGGTACACTGAATGTCATAAGCGTGTATCCAAACGTCGATGCAATTGTAGCAATGAATCAAAAGGGAAATCACCCATGAAACATTTAATTTTTAGGAATTTTCCTCGCCTGTTTTAGAGAATCGTAATTGTTGCGACTATTTTTTATTTATTTTAGAAGAATTTTTCATATAATTGTTATTAATGTACAGTATGAAATTTGGATTGAGTTTTGAGGGCAGAATCCGGCCATGTCATTTATTATTATTATTATTATATTATTTAATTGTTACAGAAACGTATTAATTTAGAAAGTATTAATTGTATGCCTAAATATTATTATGCTAATAGTCATTAGGCGTACTAACGTTATGCTAATAGTCATTAGGCCTATTAACGTTATGCTAATAGTCATTAGGTCTACTAACGTTATGCTAATAGTCATTAGGCCTACTAACGTTATGCGAATCAAATTTATGCCGAAACAAATTAGTCTTTAAGATGATTATGCGAATGTAAGATGTAGGTATGCCTAAAAAAATTATGCCGAAGTATTATTATGCCTAAACAAATTGTGCCAAAATCGTTATGCCGAAGTATATTAGGACAAAGAACATTATGCGAATAGAAGGGATCCCAAATATTTAGAGTTTAGGGGATTATAAAAATAAATATTAAATAAGTACAGTGCGTGGAAACATTTTTTTGTTGTTGTAAATACATGCATATAACATTTCGACAATTAATGTGATAACTTTTTGAACTTATGTTTTCTACTGTGTATCGAGGTTCATTAAAATTGGTACAGTTATTTTCATAATAAGTAAAGTTACTTTATTATTTATTCACAACTGGTAAAACATAATATACAACTAGCAAGATTATTAATTAATTATTTTAAAAAGTACCTTTATATACATACTACATATAAAAACTAAAATTAAAAGTAAAATATTTACAGAAATAACTAAACTAAAACTAAAGTTATTTAGAATTAAATACTCATGCATGGAAAAACGATAGATACCTATGCATATAAGATGAAATATAAAACATAAATTGCACAGAAAATACAATAGATTTCCAGGAAATTACCTTCTATGCAAGCAAAGGCTTGTAGGTATTAGGAGTCTCCGCACTTCCACTTATCGTTCGTTTTATTTAAGCAATTAAAAAAAACGTAGACTTACGTGAACATGCAAGATTACTCGTATATCAGTGATTGAGGAGAAATTTTCAATTGTCTAAAAATAGGTATTTATTATAGTTAGATGATCCTATTTTTAAGTTTTTTAAACCAGATTTTTATTAAACCTATGTTAACAGTAACATAATTTTTCGAAAATAGCCTTTGATAACTTTTTTTATCACAAATGAAATAATTAAGTTTATTTTTAATCTTTCCTCTATTAATTAATCATGTGCCCATTCTTGGAATAACTTGCTTATTATTAATCAATTAAAATGTAGTAAATTCTGCTCCTAATTTTCCTTAACCACTTAATCATGTAAATTGAATTAATAATTAAAACAATGTTTTATTTAATCTCGTCATGTAAATTAAATAAGTTTAAAATATTTCATCACAAAGATTATGACGTCAATATTAAGCACTTGTTGACTCAGTTAAGTATTATGAAATTAATTAATCATATTGGTCGCAAGTGCAACAGCTGAGTTTACCTAATAAGGTTTGATTTCTAGGTCAAGCAGTGTTATTGGGTTTTGTCAACAGAAAAATCTTAGAAGCAGTCTTAGAGCCTGAATTTCTGCCATGTCTGGTTGATGACGATAGGGTTTAAACTTGCGAAATAAGTCTAGGTCTATACGTATGCTCAACACTTTAGGCAGTAAAGGCATTATACTATGGTAAAGGCATAAAACTTTTTTCAGGCGGTTTAGATTCAACATTCAATTCCAAATGAGAAAAGCTTGTAAAATTATCCATGGAAGTACCGATGTAGCCTGATCCACCTCCTCTATAACGCGTATGCTGACGGTGCTCGACGCGCTCGTGGAGACCAACCCTGGATTGGACTTGTTTGCTGATGAATGGAAGACGATCATGTTGAAATGTTTGCGTTTCTGCGAGACGACGGAGTGGTAGAATAATTTAATTTAGTTTTAATTGCTAACGCTGTAATAAAAGTACAATAAATATGAACTAACTACTTAGAAATACGTCATATTGTTAGTTCATTGACTTTGACTAGTAGTTCCGATTGGATTCCAGGAAACTGAGGAATACCCAGAGTGAACAGTTGCAGTTCAGCGACGCACTTATGCATGACTTATTAGCATGGGTACTTATATCTTCCGAGAAATGTAATGTTGGCATGGCCAGATGACTTTCTTTGCCATTCAACGTGGCAATGATGCCAATCTTTTTATTATATCGTCTCCAGATAACAGCCATGCAGGAGTATTATATTTAAATACGTTATCTGTAAGGTAGACAGACGATCTGATGAAAACCACAGGATCGCGCTAGATGCAAGCCGCTTCCAACCCGTCTTATTGGAAATCTATGGTGTAGGTCTATGTTCAGCAGCGGACGTCCTACGGCTAAGGTTCTCAGATCGAAAAATCGAAATTCGAAACAAATTTTTGATTTTTTTTTCGCGGGCTCGCCAGCAAACTGTCATGTTATTTTTACTATAAATATTTATTGATTTGTTAAGATTTTTATTTTGGATTGTAGAAATTCCTGGCGGCTTAGGATTCCCCCCGAATTCCGGACAAAGCACTATGTTACCGGACATGTCCGGAAAATTCCGGACGTATGGCAACCCTACCTACGGCTGATTTGATGATGACGATGATGGTTCAGTACCCTTTTCCGACTCTGCGTCAGCTGATAATGAAAACGAATTAATACGTCAGTATGTTTTATCACTTTTGCGCAATATTAAAGTTGGTACTTAAAGTCTGTGTCATAATTGGTCAGATGACTAATGTAAAGGACGAATCGATATTACATAAGGCCCTTTGTGAATAGTCCCGGGACTAAAATTCCTAGCGTGAATGGTGGTTGGGGAATTTTGTGGCTTACTAAGGTTTCTATTTTTAGATAGTGGCTTCATACAAGTTGCTTTGGTTTACCGAATTTTTACATGTCCTCATATGGAAAGGAATATAGCCAAAGGCGCGGCCTTGCGAACGGCGAGCAACGGGAGCTCACCGTCAGGAACGGCCTGTTCCTGACGGTGAGCTCCCGTCGTCTGATAGGTTCTGATGGGGCCGATGGAGACGTTACTGCGGTCCTGAAACGCAAAAGGCAATTGAAGGAGCAGTGTGGGTTTTAGTCAGGACTAGTGTTATAGTTTTTTCCGCTCCACGCACGGCAAGAGGACAAATCATTTACTCCTCCCTATAAAACGGGATGGAACTAAATTTTTAAAATTCTATAGAGCCTGCTGGTAGCATTCAGCATGCAGTGTGGAATTTACCATGACATTTGAACTAATTCACTATGAAGGGCCGTAATCACAAAATCATTATTTCCTTTATTCATTTTTTACCTTATTAAATACATTTTTAAATATTTTCACAAAAATAAAAATAAAACATTTATCAAATTGTTGGTCGTCTCAATGTTTTTTGCCACCTACTTATACGCTAAGAATAGCACTAAAATATAGATAAAATTATGAATAATTGAAGATAACCTCTTTTAAGAGCGGGTATAATGCCAGGAAAAATTCAGATTTCACCCTCGCGTCTCACATGCCTCTGCTCTAGTACCAATAACAACCACGGGCGCTGTGACGACGCGCTCTGCAAAACTTCTTTGAAAAAACAAAACAACTGCAGTGCCACAGTGCACCTAATATGTATTATTACAGTATGTCAAGTATGTGACTCGGCCTCTGTTCTTGAAATAAGTGTGTACCGCCGCACGGTACCATCGCACGCAGTAGTTCTGCATTTTTCATTTCATTCATTTAATTGATTTTCATTGTAGCTGCGTGATTGTAATTGTTATGTTTTTTGTTTTAAAAATGTTTCATTTGTTGTGAATGATGTAGGAAGTATTCAATAAAAACAAATATTGCATGTTTTTCTCTACCTTTGTACTCTGCAAACGGCATTAGAATCAAACAATATATCGCGTGTGCGCTATCTATAGGAACCAAAACTTCTACCTAAAATCGAATCTTACTTACAAAGTAAAAGAGAATGGCAGGCGTCTGTGGAGTCTGGGTACCACGGTCAGAGCTCGCCTTCACATATGAAAATATCCTCAATAGATAGTTCTCGGCGAAATTAAGAAATAATTTAATCATAGCATTTTTTTCTACCGAGTTTCACCAGGAAAGGGCTCTAACACATAAACACGTTACGACGACGCAACGTGGCGCTGCACGTTGCGTCGATGTAACGAGCCGTGACGTGGAAATCGTCGTCGAGCAACGTAAATAATCACGTCACGACGACGCAACGTGCCACATTGAACGACGTCATATTGACGGTGTCGGATTTTTAGAATTGTCCCAGTTAGTTTCGAGAAATAGACCACACTAGATGTGTTCTCCTACTGTTAATAATTAATATTATGAAGACGGATAAAGCAGAAACAGATACAAAGAAAATCCGTGATCCAATAAGTCCAAGATTTTACGTGCCGTGCAACGTGGCACGTTACTACGACGGCGACGCAACGTGCAGTGCCAGTGCGTTGCGTCGTCGTAACGTGTTTATGTGTAAGAGCCCAAACGCTGTTGAAAGAGGAGATTTAGGGTCGCAACACATCAAAACGGAAAGGGATCGTCACCGTATCAACTCAAGCCTTTCAGTATTATTTACACACTAATCGGAATCGTAACGTAATCGCATCGCCTCGGACAAGCTCACGAACCGCGGTGCAGTGCGTGGTCGACTAGTGGTCGGCTTTCCGTACCCTTGCTTACGGCTCTCCGTACACTAACTTACGTATCTTTGTCCACTCTCCGCCCACGGTCTGCGTTGCCGCACGTGCTGTACGATTCACGAGAGAGGCGATCGTGAAGTTAGTCTTTGCAAACGTTCGCGCATGTACACTCGTAAAAAAAAGTGTTATTCATTTTATTTTAAACCAAAATACGATTAAAATCTTAAAAGGTGTCAAGGGACAACGATAGCAAGTTAAAAAAAAGATTCAAGCGATTTTCGACCTTATTGACATTTGAGCAAACACCTGATTTTAATGAAGGAGCAATGTTAGCGAACGAGAATGTGAGAAAAACAAACAAAATTTTAAATGTCGATAAGGTCGAAAATCGCTTGCACCTGTTTTTTTTAACTTGCTATCGTTAAGCAAATGTTTTCCGACCTTCAAGCGATTTTCGACCTTATCGTCATTTATTCAAACACCGGATTTTAATGAAGGAGCAATGTCAGCTAACCAGAATGTGAGAAAAACAAACTAAATTTTAAATGTCAATAAGGTCGAAAATCGCTTGAACCGGTTTTTTTAACTTGCTTGACGATAGCTAGGTAAAAAAAGGTTCAGGCTATTTTCGACCTTATTGAAATACCTAGGAGTGTATTTCGTACATACATTATTTGTGGTAATATGTATATCAAAATGTGATAAATTAACTTTTAATTTTATTTTCCATTTTTTATCAAATAGTAATCTGTACCTCACTATGTTTTTTTATAAGTATGTAAAATGAAGAGATCTATAAAAAAATAATAATCTGAAACAAGCGGACCTCGTGCTGAAAAATACTCGACCAGCAGTACAATTGACTAACTGTATTTTGCGCGCATGTGGCAAAAGAAATTTCAAAAAAATGGTCTTCGGCTATTTGAAATTATTTCAGTCTTTTAATATTTTAGTTCTAGTGTTTATGTTGTATTATGTGTTGTTTCTCTGATTATATCAACAAAAAAATATTATTTTAATAGCCGCCGGGCGCGGAGTAAACTGTCATAGTCCTCCCGTCTCAATAGAGCGGCGCCGACTGGCAGGTGAAACAAAATGATGCCTGAAACTAGAACCCGAGCCGCGACTGAAGTCGCTTTGACGCGGCGCTAGTGTCTATGTCATTACATCAAATTGCATTAAAAAAATTTAGTACCACGAGATTCCGCAGACCTTCACTCGTGACGCAGATTCTAGTGTGACACGAAATGGAAAATAACATTCTACACGGTTTAAAAACGTCGTAAGCGCCGAGTGCTAAGAACAATGATAACTTTTATTATAAACAATATTTCAAAAAAGGGCCAGACACGTCCCTCGGCTACGTAATTGTGTTCATATTGATCTAATTTATATTTCTGTAGGACGAACCAAAATAGAATGAAATAAAAAAAAGTGAAAATCAGAGGTAACTTTGTGATCGTTTTCTATCGAGAAAATTTTGTCTTATTATGTTTTCTGTTTGACTCTGCCCTCGCAAATATAATGAAGTTTCCCAACATATACTTTTTTTCCGAATTAAACACGATTTAGTACTCTAAAAATCCAATCCAAAATTGAAGATTTCGCTTGTAGCGCCGTCTTCAATAGCCAAACACAGCATAATTCACTTGACTTGAGCATTGTCTTTCTGTTTAATTGTCGCTCGTAGTGAACAGACGTTGCGAATAATTATTGCAATAAAAAAAAATAATCACTTAATGTGTAAATAAATCGTGACCTAGTTGGGCCATTAGTCAGTAGTTGCGCATTTCCGTACATAAAAATTGTGTGAGGTGATTTATCAGAAATGACCGGTGTTTAAGAGGAACATAATAACCTACTTCGCGATGGAAGATAGTCCATTTAACCGGAGTAGTAAATGTGTTCGCTCCCCGCCTTCTACGCCTGTGCCCGTGGCCGTACCAGCTTCTTCCCCCAAGCCGCCTGCACAAAGGAACGATGCCCCTGACATTGTCTCGACACCAGAAGTTCAGAACTGGATGTCAATCATCGAACAGAGCCTTAATGAGATCTGCAATATTGCTGCTGATGGAAAGCTGAATGTGGAGCAGAAAACGCGTATCAGCAGCCTATGCCGCAAGGTTGGTCATGGGACCTCGCAAATGGCCGTCATGTACCAGTCCGTCAAGGCTAAAGCCCTCCAAGCGCACTACACTGTCCGAACTCTAGAAAGCCAACTAGATCTTTCGGAGCAGCTTCAGAACCTCAAGCTGAGTATACAAGACTCGGCGAAACCTGCCCAGGGAATTTCATTTGCCGATATGGTAAAGAAAGGTGCCAACAACTTTATTCAGCCGAGCCATGTAAGTTCTGTAGCCATTTACCCAAGTGACACATTGAAGACTAGCGATGAAACGAAAAGCCTTGTCCAAAAAATAATCAGCCCTGAACAAATGAAGCTACACGTGAGAGGCCTGCGTAAGACAAAGAACGGTGGGGTTATCATTAGCACCGAGACGAAGGATGACATCGAGAAACTGAGGCAATCGACGCAGCTATCCAAATCAGGCCTAACAGTAGACGAACCCTATAAAAGGAAGCCTAGGGTTGTGATTATAGGAGTGCCGACATCCATGCAGGATAAGGAGGTTTTCACCTGCTTGTACAACCAAAATCTTGCCGAGAAACTTCAGGACTGCAGCCTTGAGACGTTTTTAAACTCAATTAAATTAAGCCATAAGTCAGGTAAGAAAGATCTTGAAACCTGCAATTTCATCGTGGAAGTATCGGCAGTTATACGCAAAGCCCTGGTATCACAAGACCGAGTTTTTGTGAATTGGTCGTCATGCCCTGTGAGGGACTTTACTTTGGTCACACGCTGTTATAAGTGTCAGCAGTATGGACACGCGGCCAAGTGGTGTCGTCAGACATCATACACCTGCGGCCACTGTGGTGAACAAGGTCACTCCTTAAAAGAATGTCCAAAGAAAGCTGACGAACCAAAATGCGCTACTTGCTTGCATTTTAAAAAGCCTGACAAGCACAAGACAGGTGCTGTGGATTGCCCTGCGAAAATAATGGCTGAGAAATGGTACATTAATTCTGTAGATTATGGAGGCGCCTAAGAGCGCCTTTTCATTAGTTATTTGTCTGACCTTATTACCTTCACTTATATTATGATAAATAACTTAATTAATGATTTGGATGATTTTTCTGTATCAGAGTCCAAAGTTTGTGAAGTGGAAAATTGCAAACAGTATCTATCCGGCTACAAAAATCCGCCAACCATATTAACACAAAATATTCGTAGTGTCTTTAAGAATTTTGATAGTTTTAGCACATTTCAACAACGGCTAAACATAAATTGTGACGTTATTGTTTTAACCGAATGTTGGCTTGCCAAACAATATAACATACCACTAATTCCGGGTTATAGTATGTATAAAAGTTCTGTCAATTACAACCAAAATGATGGGGTGATAGTTTATGCACGAACTGATCTAAATGTCTCTGTTGAGGAACCCGATATGCACGAATGTAACAGATTATTAGTTAAAATAGGTTCAGAATTTGCGATATTAGCATTATATCGACCTCCGTCTTTTAAAAATACTAATGTTTTTACAGGCTCTCTAGACGAGACGTTGCAGAATCTGTCATCCACTAAAAACATGGTTGTAATTGGAGACATTAATATCAATATTCTTCCAGGAAGTACTGATGCGTCTGCTCAGGACTACCTCAACCTATGCGCCTATCATGGCCTGCTCCCAGCACACAGCTTTCCGACACATCACAGTGGCTCCTGTTTGGATCATATTATGCTTAAATCTAATTTCCCTACACTTGCACTTGTTGTTAATTCAACAATAACTGATCACAATGCAGTCCTACTAACCTTAAATTGTAAATTACCTAATCAAAACACTCGCAAAAACTCATCAACACTGAATATAAATAAACTTGAGGAAGATTTACGCGTCATCGATTTTAATCCAGTCTATAATTCCGCTGACCCGCAGTTTTGCATGACGTATGTAATTAAAAACTTACAGAATGCTATTCAGAAAAATACTGTCGTATCTCAGTTAAGTAGCAAAAATCACAACATAAAACCATGGATAACACCTGGTCTTATTCGCTGCATGAAACACAGAGATAAATTGCATATGAAAGCTAAATCATATCCAGAAAACACAGTACTGCAACTTTCATACAAAAGATACCGAAATTATTGCAATGATCTCCTTAAAAAGATTAAAAAAGATTACGACAAAACGGCTTTGGAAGAGGCTGGAACAAATACTAAAAAGATCTGGAAATATATTAAAAACGTAACGTATACTGCGAAACAATATGAATCATCCTCAGGTTTATTACAAGCACACTCGTCTCCGCTGGAATCCGCAAACAGCAAATAATTTCTTTGTTAATGTTGGAAAGAGTCTAGCGGAAAAAAATCTAGGGCAATCCGAAAACCTAACGAGCACACCTTTAACATGTAATACTGCTTTATCATCCTTCGCGCTGCTAGATACTGACGAGACTGAAGTAGAAAATATAATCATGACCTTGAAAGAAGATTGTGCCGCTGGCTGGGACAACGTTCCGATTAAAATTATTAAAAAATTCAAGGACATTTTGGTACCTCCACTAACTTATATTTTCCGCATCTGTTTATCTTCAGGTCATTTTCCAGAGAGTCTCAAAAAAGCTGTAATTATCCCTGTCTATAAATCAGGCAGTAAAGATCAAGTATCGAATTATAGGCCTATTTCTTTGCTGCCTTCTACGTCAAAAATATTAGAGAAAATAATTAATAAAAGATTGCTGAAATATTTGGAAGAAAAATCAATTCTGTCTAAACGGCAGTTTGGATTTAGGCCTAAAGTTTCAACTGCAGATGCGGTACATCAACTGACTGACTATCTTGCACAAGAATTTGACAGGGGTAATCACACAGTAGGAATTTTCCTGGACCTCGCTAAAGCTTTTGATACAGTTTCCATTCCTATTCTGCTGCGCAAGCTTGAGACCATGGGCATCAGAGGCACCCAGTTGAAACTATTTCAAAGTTATTTAGAAAATCGTTCCCAGTGCGTAAAGATTGGCAATGTTCTCAGCGCTGTTCAAAAAAACACATTTTATGGTGTTCCCCAAGGAAGTATTTTAGGGCCCACTCTGTTTTTGATTTACATAAATGACCTTTGTAATCTAAAGCTAGAACATGGCACTATTATTACTTACGCTGATGACACTGCTCTACTTTTTTCGGCTGACTCAGAAAAAGAGGTCTACCGGCTTGCGCAACACGGATTCAATATTGTCAATAAATGGCTTCAAAATAATCTGCTAACTCTAAATGCGGAGAAGACAAATTTTATTAAGTTTTCGATGCGTAAGCAAACATCAAATATACCCTCAGTGTTACACGGCCATTTTTGCACCATCCCTTTAGATAGCCAGTGTAAGTGTCCCAATATTAATAAAACTGATCGAACAAAATATTTAGGCATAATAATAGATGAAACCCTTTCCTTCAAACACCATTTGGAAGTTATAAATAATAGAATTCGTAAGCTCATATTTGTATTCAAAAAGCTACGATTTATCTCAGATTCAAAAATAATTAGGCAAGTATATTTTGCTCTTTGTCAGTCAATTTTGACTTATTGTATTACTTCATGGGGTGGGGCAAGTAAAACCTTGTTATTGACCATTGAAAGAGCTCAAAGGGCTATTCTCAAGGTGGCTACTTGTCGGCCTTTCCTGTTCCCTACTAACCTCCTGTATAAATCTTGTGAAGTACTAACAGTTCGACAGTTATTTATAATGAGCACTGTACTAAAACAACACGCAGCTCTTCCTTATTGCACTGAATTATAATAATAATAATAATAATAATAATAATAATAATGTTCCACAACTATCACACAACGCCATCTAGTCCCAAGCTAAGCAGAGCTTGTGTTATGGGTACTAGACAACTGATAAACATACTTATATATTTCTAAATACATACATATTATAGATAAATTACACCCAGACACAGAACAAATGATCGTGCTCATCACACAAACATTTGTCCTGGGTGGGAATCGAACCCACGACCTCCGGCATAGCAGTCAGGGTCACTAACCACTAGACCAACAGGCCAGTCGCATTAACAACGCAATTAACTAATAAAAGACGGAAAGATATAGTTTGCCCCCAAATAAGTACAAAACATGCTTTTACAGCCAAATTTTATATGTTCCTTGGACCACTGCTCTATAACAGACTTAATGAAAATGGCAACATCTACTCCTTAAATTATAGTAATTGCAAAAAAATCCTTAGGGAAACTTTACAAACAATGTCCTATGAAGATACAGAGAAGTTATTACTTGTGCTAAAGTAAAGATTACTTGTGATATTGTTATAGTGTGTTTTTTAAACTAAGTTAAGATAGTATCAAAATTATATTTTTTACACCTTTGATAAACATTAGATTAGTATGATTTTATATAATTATGTGATTATTTTTAATTAAATTAATGTTACCTTAAATCGCCTGAAACACAGGATTACCTAGTTCAGGCACAAATTTATTTGTGAATTTAATGTACTTAGATAAGAAAACTGTATAACCTTGTACCATATGTTTTTGAATAAATTTATTATTATTATTATTATTGTGAATTAAATTAAAGTAAGAATATACGAATAACCTATAAATACCTACTTTACTTAAGCAGCTTTTATATTCAAAGACTTCACCTACATCAAAGTTAGAGGAGTGTGTACTAAAATCGAAAATCCCATCACGGAAATAGAATAATCTCACCCTTTTTGCGAACGGTAGGTAAGTAGAGTCGCGTCGCCCCTGGTTACTAAACCCTAAACTCATAACAAATAATATATTTTTCTGTACAAGTAAGTAGGTAAGTTAACTCGAAAAACAATATCAGATTCACAAAGAGTGGCCGTAAATAAAATATTAGAGTGTCCCTACTCGTCCCGGTCTGTATAACGAGTAATAGTTTTACAACATGATTCGAGTATATTATATAGAGGCAATCTCCGGGGATCGTAGTTCGAGTGGCTATTATGATACGCAGCATATTTTCAGCAATATTTATTGCTATAATATCAGTATCCCGACCGTATTTCATGTTTATCAAGACTACTGGGTATCCTATCGAACTCACGTGGACAAAATCGATGTTCCACATACTAAACGCTCTTTTGTTTTGTTCCAAGAAAAAGGGTTTTCCACCAGAGATGCGCTATGTAGCTGTGGTGCGAGGATGTAAAAGCTGAGCTACGAAACTGTGTGACCGTTTCCACCGATGCTACGCTATGTAGCTGTGCGAGTAAGATGTGCTATGGAGATGGGTAGCTGCGCTACGAAGATGCGCTGTCACAGGGTAGCTGCGCTACAAAGATGCGCCGCCACAAGGTAGCTGTGCTATGAAGATGCGTAGCTGCGCTACGAAGATGTGCTGTCACAAGGTAGCTGCGCTATGAAGATGCGTAGCTGCGCTACGAAGATGTGCTGTCACAAGGTAGCTGCGCTATGAAGATGCGTAGCTGCGCTACGTAGATGTGCTGTCACAAGGTAGCTGCGCTATGAAGATGCGTAGCTGCGCTACGAAGATGCGCAGCTCGATCTATGCGATGTATCGATTGCAGGGAAAACGACCCATAGCACGAATCCATAGCAAGCAGCCATAGCACGCAGCCACAGCACGCAGCCGCAGCACGCAGCCATAGCATGCATATTTTCATATAAAAAACACATCTTAGTTGAATCCGTTTCCACCAGTGCTGTGCTATGTAAACCAATGAATATGATTGGTGGATATCAAACGCATCCGCAGCAACGTAGCATAGCGCATCTCTGGTGGAAAAGCAGCCTAAGGCTGCGTTTCCAATTGCGTTTCCACCAGATATGTGCGATGGAAATGTGTCGTGCGAGGATGTCTAGCTGTGCTGTGAAAATGTGTGGGGGTTTCCACCAAAGCTGTGCGGTGAAAATGCGCGGATGTGTAGCGGAGCTGTGAAAAAAAAAGACGTGTGGCACTCGGGGACTGCCGCGGTAAAGCTATTGCATAGCATTTTGTATCAACTTAAGCAATTATAATTTTATTTATTTATTTTATTCATGCAGTATTGCTTTTTCTTTGATATTAATTCAAGTTACTTTTTAAATATTTCTTTAAAAAAAAAAAAACAAAAAAAAAAAAGCAAAAAAAAAACAGAAAAAAACGACAAAAAAAAATATAATTATTATTATGGTTTTATTATTTTATTATTATTATTATTATATTAATAAATCAATAATTAATTAATTTTAATAATTAATATTAATAATGTAATTAAATTATAATTTAATTAAATTAAATGAGCGTGAGGTTTTTTCGTTACAGAATTTCTGGATTCGGTCCCCGCGCTCAAGGCCCGCGATAGAAGCTATGCAATAGCTTAATAAGTTTAAAATAACTAAAACCCGACTACGAAAAAAACGCGCACTGAAAAGTATAAAACAAGAACAATATTCATTTGGCCGATATTGTGCTAGCCGTGGTTGTGTGCCACCTACCTAATGAAGATTGTGTGAAACAACCGCAGAATACGACTTTGCATCCCCTAGAGGGCGCCATATTGAATTTGGTGACACGTCACCTACCCTATAACCAGCGGACAACTGAGACGCTTCTAACGACACCTTATTTGTCATGTAATGATAAGTAGTTTAGAAGTTATGAGGGAACAGACAAACATACATACATACATACATAGTACATACATACATACCGGTCAAAATCATAACCCTCCTTTTGGCTTTGCCGTAGTCGGGTAAAAATGTGTCGACGATGGTGCGGTGTAGTAGGAGCGGAGACACAACACATCCCTCGCAACACATCCCACTCACACTTCCTTCGCACACATCTCTCGCACAAATCCCTCGCTTGTTTTGTATGTGCAAAAATCTAGCTCCACTGAGCCGTTTCCACCAGAGCTGTGCTGACGAGGCGAGGTAAATGAAGCGATTTTATTGGTGATTTACAAACACATCCCTCGCTACGCATCCTCGCACATCTCTGGTGGAAACGCAGCCTTAGAATGATTTGATTTTTCCTCGCGATTAAAATATGTAGTACTCAGGGGAAACCAGGATGTGAAAGAAAGAAAGAAAAAGTTTTTATTGGACTCACACAGGACAGAACAACAACATAAAATTGATACTTAAATAAAAAAAATAACAGAAAACATATTAATTTAAAAAAAACATAGTAAGATGCAAAATAATTAGTCCTGCGTCCTGTACGAGGCCAAAAGGCCACTATCTCAGCATATGCTGTGACCTTAAAAAAAAGTCACAGTGCTGGTATTCTGATAGGGCCCTAAGGGATATCACGGATAGATACAGCAAAAAAAATATTACTTTTATATATAGGAATTATATAATAATCTATCTTCTATCTATCTATACTTATAATAAAACTGTAGAGAGGTCAATTCTGTACATGAAATATATTTCCAAAATAACTATCAGGGGGTGATTAGGGATCGATACTGATGCCAAAAATGCAATTAATAAAATTATTGTCTGTCTGTCTGTCGGTCTGTCTGTCTGTCTGTCTGTCTGTCTGTCTGTATAACCGTTATAGAAACAAAAACTACTCGACGGATTTTGACGAAACTTGGTACAATTATTTTACATACTCCTGCGCTGGTTATAGTATACTTTTCATCACGCTACAATCAATAGGAGCAGAGCAGTGAAGGGAAATGTTAGGAAAACGGGAGAAGTTACTCCATACACGCTAATCTTCGGAACTACTGGACGGATTTGATTGGTTTTTTTTTGTTGTATAGCTACTAAGTCTAGGCAACATATAGGCTATAATTTATCTTGGAAACTTGAACACCTTATGCAGAACTGCAATAGATCAGTTAAACTATAAGAGATACAAAAATAGCGCCATAGCAAAAATTGTTCCGCGTGATGAGTATTTTTTTTCTAAGAAAATTAATTTGAGGATATGGAACACCTGATGTGGAACTCCAAGAGGCCAGCTACACTATTACATGTACAGTAATGACGTCTTAGCAAGAGTTGTTTAGTCTGATAGGCATTTCCTGATGACTTGCAAAAATGAAAGATCTGGAACGTCTGGAATCGTCATGCGCTTCCCGTTGTTTTCCCGTCCCCAGGCTCTAAGAATTCGACATCAGATGTTTCAGATCTTCGATTTTGACGACCCCATTGTCGCTGCCATAAGCAACAGGATCCGCGTACGAAGTCGCTGGCAGAAGCTAGTATAAAATATTTATGTTTAGACAGATAAACATACAATAAATTATTATGTAGATAGTCTAACTCTACACCAACGCCACCGCTTGACTATGCCATCCATATGGTTGAATTTCAGTTAGGGAAATAGTTATTTGTTATGCAAGGCTGCAAAGTTGATTTTTGGCGCGAGTACTTGAATTGAAAACTGAGCGATGCGAAGTTTTCAAAGGTACGAGACGCAGAAAAACTTTGCTGCCGAGTGCAACACACAACTTTTCACCTCACACAGCGAGGAAATGAAGTGGGGGCATTGACCTATACTGGGGGCGGCTCGCCTGGCAGTGTAGAAAACAATTGAATACAAGACGTGTTCGAATTTTAAACAACACTTTGTGCTCTAGAGCACAAAATGGAGTTTTGCGCTCAGATTTTGAATGAGAAATAGAATCTTTCCGAGCGGGTGAGGTGAAAAAAATATTTTTCACCTCACCCGCTCGGAAAGATTCTATTTCTCATTCAAAATCTGAGCGCAAAACTCCATTTTGTGCTCTAGAGCACAAAGTGTTGTTTAAAATTCGAACACGTCTTGTATTCAATTGTTTTCTACTTTTCTGCACTGGCAGGCGGTCCGCCCCCACTGCATTTCCTCGCTGTGTGAGGTGAAAAGTTGTGTGTTGCACTCGGCAGCAAAGTTTTTCTGCGTCTCGTACCTTTGAAAACTTCGCATCGCTCAGGATTCTATATTTGAACCGCTCGTTTCTCTCGCGGTTCAATCTTAGAATCCTTCGCTCGCTCAGTTTTCAATTCAAGTACTCGCGCCAAAAATCAACTTTGCAGCCTTGCATAACAAATAACTATTGCATGTCTAAGGTAATTGTCAAGCTTTGTTTCGGATTATTCTTCAGCCATGACGGCTAGCAAACAAACCTGTGAGGCTCAATTATATTTACCATCATTTTTTTCCAGGCGGTCGGTGAGGACACCGTGGCGTTTCTCTTGCCACTCCTAAAAGAGGGGTCTTATCGTAGCAATTGCAGCGTGCTCGTACAACCCCTCAAGTCCATTGAAGTCACTTTAATAACACAAACATTTTGTGTGCAATGCACATTGCACAGTATGCAAGTCTTGAGACCTTACCACGGGCTCTTAACGCGATCCAGTTTAGGCTGTGGGAAAGAGACAGAGTTATACAAGTCGTCTAGCGCCATCTCTTTCCCACAGCCTAAAGACTTACGCTTTAAGAGTTCATGGTAGGCCACCTGAACTGTTCTTTAAATTCGCAAAGCTTCTAGCACGTTTCTACTTTGAGATAAGATCTATCTGACAATAATATGGTTTCTAAAATGTTATGTTGGTTAAAAATAATTTCATTTCAGTAGAATTTTTTTTAAGCTAAAGCCAAGTAATTAAATTGAAGGGTTCAGTCAAAGAACAGAGAATGTCACAATTGTAATTTTTCTACTTATAAGACAAGTTGATTCTTTATCTATAGTAGTTTATTTAATCAGTACGTCAATCGTCATCTTTAACCCTGCCGAACATGCATCGTTTTACTTTTGTGATAAAGTTGGAAACCTATTCAACGAAAGATTGGGATAGGTTTGGTGTTGGCATCTGGACCCAAACGCCGTAAATCGGCCGTTACATTAAAAACGAAATGAGTTTTAAGTTTACATTTAGTAAGGAACTAACTATTTAGTCTCTACTGACTTATACGGTGCTGTTTAATGGAATCGCACCAAATCCAAATTAATCCCAGACAACATCTGATTATGGCTTAAAGCCGATTGCAGATAAAAAAGGAGGAAAAAAAAAAAAGTTTACATTTCTTATTTAGGTGTTGAAGTTACAAAAGTATGAACGTCACATAGAAGTGCGGTGTCGGGGATATCCTAACAAGGGCATGTGAGTCGGGGAATACTAATAGTATTAAATTCATCATGTTCAGTAAATATGCAATCATTCATTTGTACACTCAGTGGCTATCATTACATGAACTTTTATTTTACACTTTCATATACGGTAGAGTAAGGGAAAGGGGGTCAATCAACGCTATCACGGTCTATTTTAATTATTTATAATTTTCTAGCTAGTTTTTATTTATTTATACATATACAACTATAACAAGATTATTTTATAAAAAAAATACCTACATATATATATACATACTATATATAAAAACTAAAATTAAGAGTAAAATATTTACTTGTAAATAATTTTCTTGAATTGTCTATTTTAGGTATATATTTTTTCTATGGGCACTTTTTACTTGCTACATCGTTCTCACATAATGTACCATCTCAAGATGAATGATATAACAAAGATTCTGTTATAATTTTGGCGATTGAAAAATAGTGTCCATGGAGTATCTTGCCCGTTCTTCTTCATAGAGATCTACCCTATGGAACGGGCACCTACGGTACTTTCACTGTCTTGTGACTGGGACTGTAGCACCATAACTATTTTTAATTTTTTTTTTGTCTTTTGGCAATTCAAAAGTGCCTGTAACAGGCCTACTTGAAATAAATGATTTGATTTGATTTGCTGGCCACTGATCTTATTAGGCTTATTTTAAGCTCACGTGAAGCGTAGACGTTGTTTTCATTACTTTTCTATCTAGCATGTCATAATACATAAATGTTGCTGTCGGCTTACCATGAAGTCTTAAAGCCTGAGTTTTTAGGCTGTGGGAAAGAGACAGATGTATACAATTCGTCTCCCGCCATCTCCTTCTCTGAGCGGAACCACTCACGCTTTAAGACGTAATGGTAGGCCACCAGTATTATCGATGTTGCGTAAGATGTGTTGGTACCGTCAGACCATCGCACTGCTTAATTTTGATCACTTATCCAAAACATGGATTTTGGGAAGCGGTGCCTTGCTAATTTACGATATCGTTATAGTCTGTGAGAGCATCCAATCAAATAAGCTTTCTTTTTTTTTAAGTTAGCTGTCAGATAGCCAATTACTCTTGCCGAAGTCTGTCTTTGGGTGAATGAAGGTTAGGCAGCGCTTGTTTGCGTCAGTCTTTCTGTCTCGTTGCAGTTAAATGTATTTTCTGACGCAAGTGAACATAATACCTAAAAGGATGCAACATTTTCCCGTACATAAGAGTCAACAAAAATAAAATGAAGTAGAAAATGTATGTTCGATTGAATAACCCTTTGAGTTGCGTTGTTGACCGAAGTCGTTTTGGTCTGCAAGCGGCCTAACAACAGTTGCATCACAAATATTGACATACTGTAGTGCTGTCACGTCCTTTTTGATTTACTATTCAATCTGTTCCACTATTTTTCTAACGCACAAAGGTTTCTTATTTTATTTTGGACACATTCGTGTGTATGCATATAACCGTGCATGATCTTGTTTTTTTTTTTTTGCCTACATTTTTATAATTGGAGTTGCTCGTAACACACAGTATCAGAAACGCATCATCGTCGACTGTTAGCCCGAAATCCTTACAGTATCTTCACCTTAATCTTTTAAAAACAAATGGTTAAGTTCATCGTCATCATCAGCCGGAAGACGTCCATGTCCACTACTGAACAAAGGCCACCCCTTACCGCCACGCCCGGTGGCCTGCGACTCTCACGATGTCGTCGGTCCACCTAATGGGAGGACTGTCTACGCTGCGATTTTCGGTCTGTGGGCACCACTGGAGAACTCTTCCCCATCGGTTATCAGAGATAACCGATGGGGAAGAGTTCTCCAGCGATCGATGTGGCCTGCCCATTGCCACTTCAACTTGACGAGCTATGTTGTTTACTCTGTCTTCGTTGATTATCATGCTATGTTCATATTGTTCATGGAACATAATTTTTATGTACTGATGCTGACTAGTATAAGCTGTGGTATAGGTAAGGAAAACAACATCCCAGATTCCGTTCAATCATAATAATTATTGATTAAATAATGTTTACTTTATATATCCTTTTATTACTATACATAAATACATTGTTTATTTCCCGTTAGTTAGAAGTTTCATGACGTAAATTAGTTTACTAATAAATGAGAGGATTGGCCTCTCCTGGGTAATACCTGCTTACAATACAATTTTAGTTCTTTTACCAGAAACCTCTCATGGGGTTATATTATTCATCATTATGAACACGTTAGGCGAAAATGTTCGTCTGTTGAATGAAGAAAAAGTGTGGCCGGTGCGACCATGCAGTGCGCGTCCATGCACTGCGATTGCAACATAAATATTTAAATCACAAAAGTACGTACTAGTTGGTAGTAGCGATTGTATTAGGCCTCGCGGCCGGACTGCCTACTAATGCGCGGGTGCACTAACTACGGTATCAGACTTGAAATCAAACTACAGCGGGGATCAACAGCTTACTGTGCTTTCTGAAACGCAGCAAAAACTCGGTAGACATGTAATATTTAACATTCCTACCGAGTTTAAGCTGCGAGTATTTATTTACTCGCCAGCAAAAGTATATGGAATCACTTACAATCGGGATAGCTTCTTTAATAATGGCGTGATAAATGAATTTGGTATGAATTTTAAGTTTAACTTTTAAATGGTACCTTTTTTATTATTCTTAACTCGTTATTAAGTACGTACTCAAGATCGCTCGGAATCGGAGTAAGTGATTCCATACTTTTGCTCGCTAGTATATATATGGTCACCCTTATATTGACTTACCTTGGCAAGCGCGACTTAAGGGCACATAACTAGAAAGTTGGCAACGTCGCTAATAGCTGTCAAATATTTACAAGTTTTAATTAATTTGGCAATGTTGTATGGAAATAAGAAATATGGCTCTGTAGTGCACTAGAAAATTGATATAGGAATGCAGTTAAAACACTGAATTTGATGTTGTAACCGTTTCAGGTGTATAAAAGGCATTTAGAAAGTTTCCAAATGCTTTTTTTACGTCTAAAACGAAATATTCGGTGTTACGATATTAATTTTTGCATTCCTTAATCAATTTTTTAGTGCACTACAGAGCCATATTTCTTATTTTTATACAGCAAATTTGTAAAATTATTCAAAACTTGTTAATATTTGACAACTATTTGCGACGTTGCCAACTTTCAGAATAAGCGCTCTAACCTTAAAGATCGACCCGAAAACAAATTCACATAAGTTTGAAAACCAATCTGGATATACATATAGTACAGAATCTTGTACGTGATCAGCCTTGATGCATGTTTTATAGGCGTGCCTACCTGTTATGGTAATCGTGATGGTAAATCGTTAGTATTCTAAGCCAGTTTATTTATTTGGAATGCTTAGATATTAACAGTAAATTATTACGTTAATTTAAACTAGGCTGGGCGTCGCGCGTCGGTCACAAGCGACTTTGATCCTTGTTGCAAGTTGCAATGTTATGTTATGGAGTAATTATGACCACAGAAAATTTTCTCTATTATATAAAAATCAATTCCTGTTTGTTAGTCTCGGTAAAATTCGCAAACGGTTGGACCGATTTGGCTAATTTTTGCTTTTAATTATTTTAGGAAGTCCAGGGAAGGATTAAAAGGTGATTTTGAGGCGGTACGAAGTTGGCCGGGTCAGCTAGTATGAGATATATAATAATAATAATATTCACCAACTATCACACAACGCCATCTAGTCCCAAGCTAAGCAGAGCTTGTGTTTATGGGTACTAGACAACTGATAAACATACTTATATATTTCTAAATACATACCTACATTATTATAAATAAATTACACCCAGACACAGAACAAATGATCGTGCTCATCACACAAACATTTGTCCTGGGTGGGAATCGAACCCACGACCCCCGGCATAGCAGTCAGGCCACCAGACCAACCACTAGACCAACACGCCAGTCAATCAAATATATATTACAATACTGTTGGTTTAAGTTCATTAGACTATAATGGCTCTCTAAATAACAAATTCACCGTAGTCATGTAAGTATATGAACTTGGGGTCGAGGGACTGTCTTATGAGTTAAGAGTGACCTTGGAACGTAAAAGGCTGTTGAAGGATACCGTGGTTTTAGTCAGTACGAGTCTGACAGTCCCACTTATCTTGCCGAGGACTTATATGATGATTTTGATATGAACTTGGTATGATATTGTAAATAGACGTAGTTTATCCATTTAGTTTCCCTTAACTTTTATAATACTTATCTTATTACGGTGATTTCGTAACGTAGTACGTACTGAACAGAGTTCAGTAATTTCTGAATACTGTCTTATGGTATTTCCATAAACTAATGCTTTCTCCATCAGAACTTTTATCGAGTCTAGTAACTTTTGGTTGCAGATAGGTAAATAATTATTATATATCACAACGGTGCATTTTAAAATAAATATTACTTACTAGCTTCACGTAGCTTATCCGGCAAACTTCGTACCGCCTCAAAATAATAATAATATTCAACAACTAACACACAACGCCATCTAGTCCCAAGCTAAGCAGAGCTTGTGTTATGGGTACTAGACAACTGATAAACATACTTAGATAATTTCTAAATACATACATATTATAGATAAATTACACCCAGACACAGAACAAATGATCGTGCTCATCACACAAACATTTGTCCTGGGTGGGAATCGAACCCACGACCTCCGGCATAGCAGTCAGGGTCACTAACCACTAGACCAACAGGCCGGCCAAAATAACCTTATAAACCTTCCCTGGACTTCCAAAAAATATTCAAATAAAAATTAGCCAAATGGTTCCAGCCGTTTTCGAGTTTTAGCGAGACTGACGAACGATTTTTTTTATATTAAAGATTTTGTGCGCTGAAATTGTAGCTTACAGTAGTGAAAGATTTATTTTAATAGGCCCTTATTAATGAGTTCATCTATTAAAATAGTTAACTGTAATAAATGTTGCGTAATTAAACAAATTTTCAAACACAACACAAACAAATGTCATAATTATTATTTAAGCCTACAGAAAATGATGACAGATTAGTGGCAATTTATGCAAAAATGATTCACTAAATGCTCTATATGGGCAATAATATAACATGATTCAAGGAACAGGAAATCCCATTTATGCGCACGCATTAGTATATAATGTTTGTTTTTAACGGGAATAAGCATATTCTTTACTGGACCAGTGATCCTAACACATTAATAAAATACAACCATGTATTCAAATATGTGTGTGAAGTTCGCTCTGTGCCTGGCTCTGATCGTCTGCATCGACGGCCACGCGTTGAAATATCGCACCCTGCCTCTGTCCGCTGAAGGCATGATTGTGGAGATCACTGTGAGAAGCAAGGAAGACCCGCGTCACCCACTGCAGACAATGAGAGTGGACATCAATGAAAAGGACAAGACAGTGGTGATTGCAACGGCTGATCTTCTATCAACTGTGCCGAAACAATCCAAAGATGCTGTCCATTCTTTAGAGGACCGCAATGGTATTCGAGTAGGGTCCTGCCCCCAGGGCACGGTGGGTCGTGGAGGATTCTGCTTCCCCACCGACGATTCTTAATCAAATGGACATTTTCTTCAATGACTTTAAATCCTGTGATAAAAACTGTTAATATTCTCACTGACTGATTAAAATTCTTGTTAAAACATACTTGTTGTTTCTATTTATTTCAACCAACTCTTTATTGTTTTTGATATTGACACTTGCCAATTGTATATCAGCTGATGATGACGATAATTATTTATGTTTACCAACAAAACAAACAATTGAATAAGCGAACAAACTAAAATTCGCATTAGATAAGGATTATAAAACAATGCAATGCAATAGTAATGTCATAATCCAAGAGCCCCTTTACTTAAAAAAAAAACAACCATTAATATTTATAAGTATTTTAAAAATGTTACAACGCTTATAATGGCAGTTCTCCTCTACCGTTGGGTACGTTAACAATTAACATGTAAACCCAGTAAATCACATAAAGACCGTTCAATATAACAGCATCTGTCCAGTAGATGATTTGAATACTCGTAGTCGTACTACGATAATGAACCTATTATGACACTGGCTTGCATTTGACAGTTTGATGATTACATTCTTTTTCTTTTTGTCTTAATTTACTACACGAATTTCCGAAAAAAGACCCAAATGAAATAAAGAATTTCCAAATATTATGCGGTCAATACTGAAAACTATCGATAGTGTTTCTGTAGTCCATTCCGATATGGTTGATATTTTGTACTACAAGCGGGCCCGCTCCAGATTTGCAAGGGTTCTCGATCTAGTCAGGGGACTTCCGAAAACTTTCTCTTGACAATATCCAATAACTACAATGAAAAATTAATTATCAGATTTAGTGCATTTGTTTGGAAGTTATGCGCGCACAACCAGACTAATGCGACTTTTTATCCTATGAAATTTTGGACAGAACCACAATCTTAGTATTTACATTGGAATAGAATATAATGTACACTAAAAATAATATTTTTTCACGATATTTTTGATTAGGGGCACAACGGCAGACTTCAGCTAAATATTCTTCATCTGAAGAATCCTATAGCTTCTGATTCTATTAACTTTGAATTTTATTCAATACGTGTGTTTTGAGAAAAGACGATGACAAAAAGTTGGAACAATTCAGTCACGTGCTGGTCATACTTTTTTGCGGTTTACATACGTAAGTAGTACGCAGTACTTTTCCTTCTAAAACTTGTTAAATTGTTTTATTTCGCAGAATTACGTAATGACCACTACTTATCATACCCAATGGTGTTGAACTCAATATACCTAATGATGTAACAGTTATATTATTTATGATTGGCTGATTATAGTCCCAACCAAGAAAAATATACCTTTTATTGTGGAAGTTACCAGCAGTGGGTTAGATCTCGTTTTTGTTTCGTGTTAAAATCATCAAATGAGTCCAACCCAGGGCAGGGTTTCCACCGTGACCTGGGTGCCTAAAATAGCTGTCAGACTGATGATTATACGGGGGATTAAGGAATTTTACTTGAATATTTCATTAATTATGACTAAGAAAGCTTGTCATACCAACCTTTAGATTAGTCGGTAACGCTGACTAATAAATAAGCACATCTAGTATAGCATAGCATACATTTGTTACCTGTTGAAAGTTTTACCTTTATTGAAAATAATGACATAGGTACTATCAAATCGGTGAATGAATAAAGCTAATGAATGAAAACTTATGCATAATAAGGAAAAATGTCACAAATATATTATTAAGGGATTCTTACGATTCATATCCAGTTTACGTCATGTAATGATGGATCATGGTGCCTATATAAAGTCCTGCTTTGACAGGACTGAGCACACTTGTGACCTAGGCAGCGTTTGTTCACCACATTAATAAATACAACCATGTATTCAAATATGTGTGTGAAGATCGCTCTGTGCCTGGCTCTGATCGTCTGCATCGACGGCCACGCGTTGAAACATCGGACTCTGCCTCTGTCCGCGGAAGGCATGATTGTGGAGATCACTGTGAGAAGCAAGGAAGACCCGCGTCACCCGCTGCAGACAATGAAGATTGATATCAACGAAAAGGACAAGAAAGTTGAGATGTCGATGTCCGAAGCTCCTTCAGGAGTGCTGACACATCTCTCCAAGACAAACAACGACGTGTCACGCTTGGAAAACCGTGACGGTGGCGTATTTACAGTTGGACAGTGCCCCATAGGTCACATTCCTAAGGGAACCTTTTGTGTACCAATCCCACCCGACTATTAAATTTAGATCTATGTAAACTATCGTCCAAATACAAGCTCATAAGTTTTGTTGATGAATAAAATTTCATTGTTAGGTAAATAATAATTGTTTGGTTTACTAGTGTGTTACTGCATGTTCTGTAACCCTTGTTTTTCATAATTCCTTAAACTTGGTTTCATCGATTTTCCCATAAAGTAGGAGGAAGACTGTTTGATGTTATTTTAAATAAATCAATCACAAACCTCATCTGCAAGAATGAAATGGTACATTCATGAAATAAGGCAAAAGGCGTACAATACACGATACGATATATGAGACAACTTTCAGAAATTAGAGATAGAAGTGCAAGTTAAAACTCATGAAGTAAGGGGGGGGGGGGCAGCACCCCTTGTCCCTAGACACTGAGGCCTTATCATGAGTTTTCAGTTATTCTGACGTAAAGTAAACTGGAACTTTGACATTTTTAAATTGACAAACAAGGAAAAAATTAGTTCCTTCTTCGCACACCAGAGGTGCTGTTCCATTTTTCCATACAAGAAACGCTGTAAATACTGGAAAGACGCTGTAAAGTGAAATAGTGAAAACTCGTGATAAGGGTACGGTCATACTCGTACTGACTAAAATACACGGTGTCCTTCAATAGCTCTTTACGTTCCGGGGTCATGGTAATTCATAAGTCCCGCGACCCCGGCAGGCTTTGACCCTCTAGAGGGGGCCCCGTCATTATGCTGACACTCTTTGAGGCGCGCGTGGAACACAACGCGCCGTTGACCCGGGCATGGTCCATGGTCACCCATTACTCGCCGCCCGAATGCCCCGCGCCTACCGATTCTGCCGATGTCCGTCCCCGTGGGCATCTACCACTTCGTTGTCTCCTTAGATTAAAGGGGTCATTCCCAATGTGCTCCAAAAAATGGTTCCAAAGTAATCCATCCAATGTCCAGATTCCTAGTAGGCCACTGAGAATTGAAGCCACACACCGTAGAAAAATTACCCCTATTGCTACGTATAACGAGTGAACATCCAAGGATAACATTTAAAAGGTACGGTACGTGTGCGTGGCGCTCACTCACACATTTATAAAAAAGTGGCTTCACTGAAAATGTTACGTTGTGTCTCGAACTGGGAATCTGGACATTTTATAATCTAAGGTCGTGAGAGCTTTTATAAGCATTTAAGCTTACATAGTATACAGCCAGTAACGAAACAATTACTTGTAGACTATAAAAAATCAAATATTGAACCTGCGACACGCATTGCAGCGTAGCAGTCGATTGCTCAACTACTGTACCACTGTGTCGTTAAACTTGTAATCTCCGTAAATCAGTCAGTCAATGAGTCGCCTCTCATGCACGAAGTTGTGATATCAAATCTGGGCAAGAACCATTGTTGTATATTTTTCAACGCATCATCATCATCTGCCTAGTCTTTTTCCAACTAAATTGGGGTCGGCTTCCAGTGGAACGAGATGCAGCTGAATATCAGTATTTTACATGTAGCGACTGCCTATCGGACCTCCACAACCCAGTAACTGGGTAATACGATACGCCATGGTAAGACTGGTTTTTAGACTTTCGAGCTTCTGACTGTTAACTAATATTTTTCAACGCATATGTAGGTACTTGAAATTCCTCGGTATATTGTGAAATGCCACCATTTCATCACTTGATCAGTCATACCAAGATATCGCTTAAATACACGCTTATACACGATATGAGCAACATTAAATATGTTCATCAATATTCCCCGTCAATACTGGGCACTCGATATCGATGAGTACTTTTTAGTTACTTAGTTTACGAGTATCTAGGAGACTAGGACATCACTGAAAGAAAACATTGTAATGAAACTTGGACTTATTTATATTTACAACATCAATACATTTTGATGGATGAAAAGGAAGAGGTCGGCCAAAGAAAAGATGGATGGATTGTCTAACTCTAAGGAATGATATGAAAGGAAAAGGAGTAAATGACACTGTGACGTCTGATAGGGGAGAATGGAAGAAGAAGAATATAATTCTAAGTCATGTCAGAGGTCCTTTGAATTCCTAGAGGCGGCTTAATTAACTTATACATACAGTAGAATAAGTTCTGGATTTACCCATAAGTAAATTTAGCAATTGCTTAGGGCATCACCTCTAAGAGGGGCACCATAACCAGGGTCAAAAATGGTTGTATTTGTATTGGCTTTGGGGTACAAACCCGAAATCTTTTGAAACAACACCAACAACAACAAATTCATTGTTTATGAAAAAGTGCGAAAAAATGTGAACTCGCTTCGCTCGCTCTTGCATTTCCCTAGTTCTAAAGATTTTTTTTCCTACTGAACGAAGTAATTAACTACACCTTCCTTATCACCAATTAATACGTTAAATACTTAATTAAATGCAAAAGCTTTGCCGTGGATAGGGGGCACCATAGTCTTGGATTGCTTAAGGCATGATTAGAAGTCTCACAAAAAAAAAGAAAGAAGATTGACGTATTTATAGAAAGAAAGTTAAACTAGTCCCTGAAAAGAAGGGAAAATTATTGTTTTCGGTTTCGGCCGAAATTGGTACTATAGGACCGAATGATTAATAATAATAATAATATATTCCACAACTATCACACAACGCCATCTAGTCCCAAGCTAAGCAGAGCTTGTGTTATGGGTACAAGACAACTGATAAACATACTTATATATTTCTAAATACATACATATTATAGACAAATTACACCCAGACACAGAACAAATGATCGTGCTCATCACACAAACATTTGTCCTGGGTGGGAATCGAACCCACGACCTCCGGCATAGCAGTCAGGGTCACTAACCACTAGACCAACAGGCCAGATTGGTTTAGTTTTCAACTGAAATTTCTGTTTTGGTCGGAAAATATTACCTGTTATTTAACCACATGGCACGTGCGCCTCTCCGATACCTTTTTTGACTCACCATGTGCAGAACTAATTCACAATCATTTGTCAGAAAACTGACGCAATGAAGAGTCAAGGAGGTACAAGGAAAAATTACTTTTTATTTTATTAGTGACGAGCAAATATCATGAGTCAATGGCCGTTATGGAAGACAGTAAACTTGGGGTCACTGCAACACGTTTTCTGTGTTGCGACTACCCGAAGTTTAATGAAATAAGAGCAGGAAGAAGAATGATGATGGTATCCATCAAGGTAATTCTTGTTTAAAATTAAACAACAATAATAACAATATTGTACGATGATTCGACTTCGTGTGTCAGGTTAATATGGCTAGAGGTTGCACCAGGTTACCAACTAGGAAAAAGATGTGTTGGTAAAAAGAAGTTACGACTCATGACAAGGCAATACGGCCGTTGACGAACTTATGGAAAGGATTGGCGGAATTGACCCTTATAAAGAAATAGTAGGAGAAGAAATAGACAGGCCGGTTGGTCTAGTGGTGAATGACCCTGACTACGGAGGTCGTGGGTTCGATTCCCACCCAGGACAATGTTTGTGTAATGAGCACGATCATTTGTTCTGTGTCTGGGTGTAATTTATCTATATTTATGTATTTAGAATTATATAAGTATGTTTATCAGTTGTCTAGTACCCATAACACAAGCTCTGCTTAGCTTGGGACTAGATGGCGTTGTGATCGTTGTGGAATAATATTATAATGACGGTACGGTTGGCACAGTGGTTGAGCGATTAACTGCTGCGCTGTTTGCCGCGCAGGTTCGATCCTCACACGGAGCAAATATTTATGATGATCTATTAGTTGTTCAGGTCTGCGTGTTTGTGTGAGTATAATTATTATATTTTTGTAAACGTTATCATGGTACAGGAAAAAAATCCTAGTGTGCGGCAAGTTGTTCAGCCATCTGCGCCAATCATGCCGTCTTTTGTATTAGCATTTATGGATGCGATTAAAGATTCCAGCTTTCACGAATTACACAGAAATAATAGTTGGGCAGGTTCAAAGAGGCAGCTAGACACGAAGTATGATAAATGAATAGAAATAGACAAATAACAATAGTATATTTTATAACAGAACAGCACGCTTGCAAACAATATCTGACCGGTAATCAGAGGTGTATACCGTGTATATGCTGTAATTGCCTAAATGTGGGTGTACCGAAACTTATAAAAACCAAAAATATAATCACGGAAGATATCCCGTAAGTGACATTTTAAATTTAGAGACAAACCGTGAAAGCTTAAAACAGTGTTTCGCCAATTAGTTTAGCGCAAGCATAGACTTCATAGCCCTCACTCAATAGGTACTCAAGCATAACTCAAAACTAGATTCAAGCCATTTGATTGGTTGAAACTAGTTTTATGTAACGTAATACTGACCTTCGTATCTATGATTGACAAGATTTAAAAAATACTTATAACATTTTACGATTTCAACGTAATTCTGTAGAATTTAAGAGGATCGTCTACCGAGCGCTCGTCCATACTAAAAGAGAAAATGTTTTCCTACCCCTAAATGTTATCCTATCTCAGTGATTTTTTAGAATGCTTCTGACACAGTAAAAAACTAGGTTTATAGGTTTTCTTTTTTTCAAGAGTAACTCTTAGGCGCCTGTAACTTTCAAACTATTATGAATTTTGAAAAAAAGAAAACCTATAATCCTAGTTTTTTACTGTGTCAGAAGCATTCTAAAAAAATCATTGAGATAGGATAACATTTAGGGGCAGGTAAACGTTTTCTCTTTTAGTATGGACGAGCGCTCGGTAAACTATCCTCTTAAGTCAGATGATTAAATAGTTTCAACACTTGACACATAACTTTTTCCTCTGTGGACGACGATAACTTAGGTCAATTACTTGCATAGTGATTCACTCAATAATAGCGAAGTATGACGATCGTAGAAGTCAATAAATGCGCAACAAGGGATAAAATGTACCGAAGTATTTCCAATTTACGTCACTGAACGGTATATAAAGTCCCGCTTTGGCAGGACCAATCACATTTCTCAACGGCTCCTCAACTGAGCAGCGTACCTTCACCACATTAATAAATACAACCATGTATTCAAATATGTGTGTGAAGATCGCTCTGTGCCTGGCTCTGATCGTCTGCATCGACGGCCACGTATTGGAACATCGCACCCTGCCTCTGTCCGCGGAAGGCATGACTGTGGAGATCACTGTGAGAAGCAAGGAAGACCCGCGTCACCCGCTGCAGACAATGAAGATTGATATCAACGAAAAGGACAAGAAAGTGGAGATGTCGATGTCCGAAGCTCCTTCAGGAGTGCTGAAACATCTCTCCAGGACAAACAACAACGTGCCCACTCTGGAAAGCCGCTCAAATATGGTTTTGGGAAGGTGTGCTGCAGGGTTCACCTTCAGAAAAGGCTTCTGTATCCCTGATGACTACTAGACTGCAAACCAATATTAGTCTTTTCCAAATACTGTGATACTTAGTTATATTTTGTTGATTAATAAAACTTCATTGTGATATAACTCTATTTTTGTTTATTGTTAAACTGTGCTTCTTCCCTATGATTCGTAATTGGACGGTGTGGAATCTTCCAACTTATACATAACCTATTTTATTGGTTTAGTTTTCAACTGAAATTTCTGTTTTGGTCGGAAAATATTACCTGTTATTTAACCACATGGCACGTGCGCCTCTCCGATACCTTTTTTGACTCACCATGTGCAGAACTAATTCACAATCATTTGTCAGAAAACTGACGCAATGAAGAGTCAAGGAGGTACAAGGAAAAATTACTTTTTATTTTATTAGTGACGAGCAAATATCATGAGTCAATGGCCGTTATGGAAGACAGTAAACTTGGGGTCACTGCAACACGTTTTCTGTGTTGCGACTACCCGAAGTTTAATGAAATAAGAGCAGGAAGAAGAATGATGATGGTATCCATCAAGGTAATTCTTGTTTAAAATTAAACAACAATAATAACAATATTGTACGATGATTCGACTTCGTGTGTCAGGTTAATATGGCTAGAGGTTGCACCAGGTTACCAACTAGGAAAAAGATGTGTTGGTAAAAAGAAGTTACGACTCATGACAAGGCAATACTGTTGAAGATATGTCACCTCCATGTACTCCGGGTACTGGCTGTCTGCTTTGTTTGTTATGTTTGACATATGGTTTAAAATGTGTTCCATTAGAACTCTGCTGTAAAAGATTCACTCAATAAATATTCCCTAACAAAGGTTATGGGCTAATCACGAAAAATACGTTGTATGTTGTGAAAGTAATTCGAAATTGATATTCAACAATTGTAAAGTACACGTAAGAAGAAAAATGTCTTCGAATGTACGTATCGAATTATTGACGAAGGACAACTACGACAGCTGGAAGGTCCAGGTGGAAGCATTGCTAATAAAGAATGACTTCTGGGAATATGTGAGTGGAGAAAAGCCAAAACCTACTACCGATGCTGCTAGATCAACATGGGAGAAGGCTGACAGAAAAGCGAAGTCTGAGTTGATATTGGCATTAGATCCGAGTGTAGTTCGTCATGTAAAAAGAGTGGAGACTGCACGAGAGGTATGGTTAAAATTAGAGAGCTTGTTTGCGTCGAGAGGACCTGCAAAGAAAGCGAATTTAATGAAAAGGCTTATGTTACAAAGGATGAGTGAAAATCAAAAGGTATGTGAGCACCTTGATTCCTTTTTTGAAGCCGTTGACAAATTGGAAGAAATGGACATAAAAATCCACGATGATTTGTTAACGATCATGTTGCTGTACAGTCTTCCGGGAAATTACGAAAACTTTAGATGTGCTATAGAATCTAGAGACGAACTCCCAAAGCCAGAGCAACTAAGAATTAAAATCATCGAAGAGGATAGTTCAAGAGGAAACGCTCAAGTTGACAAAATAGAAGGCGCCATGTATTTGGACAAACATCAGAAGAAAACTGGAAAAACATTTAAGTTTAAATGTTTTAAGTGTCATAATTTTGGCCATAAGGCATCGGACTGCACAAAGAAAAGGGAGAAGACTCAAGAATCCCGATGTGTGGAGTCAGGCACTAGTCATGAAAATAATTGTGAAGCTTTAACCATAAATCATGTTTCAGATGACTGCCGCATCGCTGTTTATGCGAAACGCCGTCAGGAATGGATTTTTGATAGTGGTTGCACTTCTCACATGTGTAATGACGCGAAAAGGTTTGCTGAGATACTCCCTGCCAGTCAAAAATTAAAATTAGCCACAGATTCTTTGACAACCGTGCAAGGTAAAGGTACAGTTAGATTATTAGCATGCAATGATGATCGAACGCGTAAAATTCAATTTGAAAATACCCTATTGGTTCCCGATTTACGTAGTAATTTAATTTCTATCGCGCAGCTAACTGAACGAGGTTGTGAAGTCACCTTCAAGCGTGACGTAGCCTATGCAGTTAAAGAGGGTGAGGTAAAACTGACCGCTGATCGGCGAGGTGATTTGTATTACTTGAGGGAGCTAGACGCTTCAGCGTCTGTGGTATGTAGTGAAAATGTTGATCTGTATAGATGGCATGAGCGTATGGGACATCTGAATGCTAGGGATCTTATGAAAGTACTAAAGAAATCAGGTATTGATCAGCTAAAGATCGATAGTAACTTGCATGATTGTGACGTGTGTGCTAAGGGGAAAATGGTTTCGTTGCCTTTTGTGAAATCCAGTTCACGCTGTAACGAGAAGTTACAAATAATATACTCTGATGTGGTAGGTCCAATGAGAGTTCAATCGAATGGCGGAAATAAATACTTTGTCACTTTTATTGACGACTATACTCGTTGGTGTGAAGTCTTTATGCTGAAAAATAAAAGTGACGTTTTGTCAAAGTTTAAAATTTTTAAATGTCATGTCGAAAATTTGACAGGAAGAAAAATTAAATGTTTACATACGGATAACGGAACTGAATATAAAAATAATTTTTTCGATAAGTTTTTAGAAAATGAAGGTATTAAGAGACGTTTTACGACGCCATACTCACCTCAGAGTAACGGTATCGCTGAACGAATGAACCGTACATTGATTGAGATGGCGAGATGCATGATCTTATCGTCAGGTATTTCAGCAAGTTTTTGGGCAGAAGCTGTAGCTACTGCATGCTATTTGCGTAACAGATGCCCAACTAGTAGTCTAAATGGTGAAATTCCATACGAAAAATGGTTTGAGAGACCTGTGAATGTCAAATACTTAAAAACTTTTGGCACGAAAGTACACGTCTTAGAAAAGGAACCAGGTAAGGATAAGTTTGCAGCACGAAGTTCACTCGGCATATTTGTCGGATATCCAGGTGATGCGAAAGGCTATAAAATATGGATACCAGAGAGTAGAAAAATCGTAGTGTCGAGAGATGTAAAATTTCAGGAAGGTAAACCAACTGAAATTGAGTGTAAGGTCTCAAATGAATCACTAAATGAACCACAATGTGAAAAGAGTATTGTGAGAAAAACTGTTGAAATAGAAGGACAAACCAAAGAACAGTCTGATATACCATTTAGTGACGAACCTTCAAGAGAAGAAATTCCATCAGTTATTCAACCGACTGTGTCAGTGTTCGATGAAAGTACAGAGAATACAGAATCTATTGGAAACGATGATGGAAACGTTACTTTAAAAAGAGGTCCTGGAAGGCCAAGGATTCAGAGAGGACATATTGGCCGACCTCGTAAAATCTACAACATGGTTGAGATAAGTAGCGACAATGAGTCATCGACGGAAGAATACGTTGATAGTGAAAATTTTGCTGGAGCTATTGAAACCACGTTAAAGGAAGCTTTGGCATCTGACGAAAAGGTCAAATGGGAGGAAGCGATTCTTTCAGAAATAAGAAGTCTAGTAAGTAATGACACGTGGGAAATTGTGAAGAAACCTTCAGATCGTAATATCGTAGGGTGTCGATACGTGCTGACGACAAAGCTAAATATTGACAAGACTGAGAAGAAGAAGGCCAGACTGGTAGCAAAAGGATACAGTCAGCAACATGGCCTAGATTACAATAAGACATTCGCCCCAGTTGCGAGGATTGCAACTGTACGTTTGTTGGTCGCCTTAGCTGTCGAAATGGGCATGGACATTGATCAAATAGATATAAATACCGCATATTTAAACGGTGATCTGAACGAAGATATCTATATGAAGATCCCAGAACTACTGAGAGAAGGTTTAGAGAAACTGAAAAATATAGATGGCGTTAATTCTACAGTAGGCAAAAAAGCTGCAAAAATGCTTGAAGATATGAAAGCAGGTGGTGACACCTGTCGTCTAAAGAAGTCTCTTTATGGTCTCAAACAAGCTGGACGACAGTGGAATATTAAACTGGACGAGAAGCTGAGAGAAATGGGATTGAGACCTACAATAAATGAACCTTGTTTGTATCACAAGCGCAATAAAGATGGATCAGATCTTTTTGTTGTGGTTTATGTAGATGACGTATTGATCGCATCACAAAAGAGACTGTATATAGATAAATTCAAGCAGGAATTGGCGAGGAGGTTTGAACTTAAAGACTTTGGTCAAGCAACTTTCTGTCTCGGGATAGATATGAAGAAAAGCGGCAATGAATATTTCTTGTCACAAGAGAAGTATATAAAAGATATTTCGAAGAAATTTACTATGGATGGTTGCAATCCAGTCCGGACTCCAATGGAAATTGGAAATCCTGTTATTAGCGAAAAAGAAGTAATAGAAGGGAAACAATTTCCATATAGAGAACTAATTGGAGCGCTCATGTATTTAAGCGTATCAACTAGACCTGATATCGCTAACGCTACGGCTAAACTTGCGCAGTTTGCAGAAAACCCGCAGGAAACTCATTGGAGGGCTGCGAAGCGAGTTCTTCGATACTTAAAAGGTACGATAACTCACGGTTTGAAGTTTAAACCGACGGGGTTATGCATACAAGGGTATGCAGATGCAGATTGGGGTAGCTGCGTCGTTGATAGACGATCCTTTACTGGTTATTTATTCGTTCTAGGTGGCGCAAGCATATCGTGGACTTCACAAAAGCAACGCATCGTTGCGACTTCTACTTGTGAGGCTGAGTTTGTGAGTTTGGCAGAAGCTATGAAGGAAGCTGTGTATTTGAACAGCCTGTTAAAAGAACTAGGTCTAAATCAACTCTGTAAGGTAAGAATGCATGCTGATAATTTGAGTGCTATTTGCCTTGCTGAGGATCATGGTATACATCATGCGAAAAGTAAGCACATTGACATTAGACATTTCTTTATAAGGGATGTGCTACGTGACAACAAAGCTATAACGTTGGAATATTTGTCAACTGATAACATGTTGGCAGATGTCCTCACCAAACCTTTGCCTCGCGTAAGACACGAGTTACTAACAAGTGCATTAGGATTGTGTGTGCGAAAATAAATAGGTTTATATTTTGTGTATAGTATCGTACATGAGTTGAGGGGGTGTGTTGAAGATATGTCACCTCCATGTACTCCGGGTACTGGCTGTCTGCTTTGTTTGTTATGTTTGACATATGGTTTAAAATGTGTTCCATTAGAACTCTGCTGTAAAAGATTCACTCAATAAATATTCCCTAACAAATACGGCCGTTGACGAACTTATGGAAAGGATTGGCGGAATTGACCCTTATAAAGAAATAGTAGGAGAAGAAATAGACAGGCCGGTTGGTCTAGTGGTGAATGACCCTGACTACGGAGGTCGTGGGTTCGATTCCCACCCAGGACAATGTTTGTGTAATGAGCACGATCATTTGTTCTGTGTCTGGGTGTAATTTATCTATATTTATGTATTTAGAATTATATAAGTATGTTTATCAGTTGTCTAGTACCCATAACACAAGCTCTGCTTAGCTTGGGACTAGATGGCGTTGTGATCGTTGTGGAATAATATTATAATGACGGTACGGTTGGCACAGTGGTTGAGCGATTAACTGCTGCGCTGTTTGCCGCGCAGGTTCGATCCTCACACGGAGCAAATATTTATGATGATCTATTAGTTGTTCAGGTCTGCGTGTTTGTGTGAGTATAATTATTATATTTTTGTAAACGTTATCATGGTACAGGAAAAAAATCCTAGTGTGCGGCAAGTTGTTCAGCCATCTGCGCCAATCATGCCGTCTTTTGTATTAGCATTTATGGATGCGATTAAAGATTCCAGCTTTCACGAATTACACAGAAATAATAGTTGGGCAGGTTCAAAGAGGCAGCTAGACACGAAGTATGATAAATGAATAGAAATAGACAAATAACAATAGTATATTTTATAACAGAACAGCACGCTTGCAAACAATATCTGACCGGTAATCAGAGGTGTATACCGTGTATATGCTGTAATTGCCTAAATGTGGGTGTACCGAAACTTATAAAAACCAAAAATATAATCACGGAAGATATCCCGTAAGTGACATTTTAAATTTAGAGACAAACCGTGAAAGCTTAAAACAGTGTTTCGCCAATTAGTTTAGCGCAAGCATAGACTTCATAGCCCTCACTCAATAGGTACTCAAGCATAACTCAAAACTAGATTCAAGCCATTTGATTGGTTGAAACTAGTTTTATGTAACGTAATACTGACCTTCGTATCTATGATTGACAAGATTTAAAAAATACTTATAACATTTTACGATTTCAACGTAATTCTGTAGAATTTAAGAGGATCGTCTACCGAGCGCTCGTCCATACTAAAAGAGAAAATGTTTTCCTACCCCTAAATGTTATCCTATCTCAGTGATTTTTTAGAATGCTTCTGACACAGTAAAAAACTAGGTTTATAGGTTTTCTTTTTTTCAAGAGTAACTCTTAGGCGCCTGTAACTTTCAAACTATTATGAATTTTGAAAAAAAGAAAACCTATAATCCTAGTTTTTTACTGTGTCAGAAGCATTCTAAAAAAATCATTGAGATAGGATAACATTTAGGGGCAGGTAAACGTTTTCTCTTTTAGTATGGACGAGCGCTCGGTAAACTATCCTCTTAAGTCAGATGATTAAATAGTTTCAACACTTGACACATAACTTTTTCCTCTGTGGACGACGATAACTTAGGTCAATTACTTGCATAGTGATTCACTCAATAATAGCGAAGTATGACGATCGTAGAAGTCAATAAATGCGCAACAAGGGATAAAATGTACCGAAGTATTTCCAATTTACGTCACTGAACGGTATATAAAGTCCCGCTTTGGCAGGACCAATCACATTTCTCAACGGCTCCTCAACTGAGCAGCGTACCTTCACCACATTAATAAATACAACCATGTATTCAAATATGTGTGTGAAGATCGCTCTGTGCCTGGCTCTGATCGTCTGCATCGACGGCCACGTATTGGAACATCGCACCCTGCCTCTGTCCGCGGAAGGCATGACTGTGGAGATCACTGTGAGAAGCAAGGAAGACCCGCGTCACCCGCTGCAGACAATGAAGATTGATATCAACGAAAAGGACAAGAAAGTGGAGATGTCGATGTCCGAAGCTCCTTCAGGAGTGCTGAAACATCTCTCCAGGACAAACAACAACGTGCCCACTCTGGAAAGCCGCTCAAATATGGTTTTGGGAAGGTGTGCTGCAGGGTTCACCTTCAGAAAAGGCTTCTGTATCCCTGATGACTACTAGACTGCAAACCAATATTAGTCTTTTCCAAATACTGTGATACTTAGTTATATTTTGTTGATTAATAAAACTTCATTGTGATATAACTCTATTTTTGTTTATTGTTAAACTGTGCTTCTTCCCTATGATTCGTAATTGGACGGTGTGGAATCTTCCAACTTATACATAACCGTGTTTTTATTTTTTGAGGTTGATCTAAATTTACAGTTTCTGTAGACAGATATTTGTGTTCATATTAAGTACTTTAAAACAGATATACACAAACAAGAAAATACACACACACTTAGGTACACTTGACCATAATACCATCAGATAAAGATACCATACATTTTTGTCTCATACGAGGTACTGCTTCATGTTGCTAGTAATGTGCCTCTTATTCATAATTTCAGTAGCGGCATAGACGGATTCATCATAGCAACTATTTTTGTTGTCTCCAGACGTCATCCAACAACTTGAACAGTGTCACGGCTTTAAGGAAAAAGCCCTTTGAGTCACGCTTGTTGTAAAATAATATATGGTACTGTATGCACGTGTTCAAGGATGTTTGGCTTTTCAATGATGTCAATGGAAGGATTCCTTCATAAATCTTACTGTTAAATAACTTTGTGAAATATGTTGCAAAACATTTTGCCCCACAGAATTCCTTTTACAGATCATTATGCAAAACATAATTATACCGTCCTATTACAAAAATTTAATCATTTGTTGAAGAGTTGCTTTGCAGTTGACAGTTAAAAGTGTTTAACCGCTGTTTAACTTTTTTGTTGTAAGATGGAGAAGGATGTTGTTGTTATTTCAATCTCTTTTTCAATTGCTGGTTTTTATGCTGATGACTGCGGGTTCAAATCTCAGTTTAAAATAGGTTTTCTATTTTTTTGTATTCGTAAAGGTTTAATAATTTTTTTAAAGTATTTCCTCTATTTGCAACAGAGTTTAAATATCTCAGTCGACCAGCTAGTTAAATACTAAAACAGCGAAGAAAAATATTTTAGAAGAACACAACTTTTCCAAGGATTCATCATCATCATCATCATCATCAGCCTATAATCTTCTCACAGCGGGGATACATGCTTCCAGCCTCCTCTGGGTCCGAAGCTTTCACTGGGTGGAAAACAGAGTCTCCACTGAAAGCATCATGAAATGAATTTGACATAAAAAAAAGAAAGGTGCATACTGCGGTGTTCATACTCGTGGAATGGTATGTGGTTAACAAGTGTAATGCCACAAATCTACGTCATTCACCTAAGTTCCTGGAATATGGTCAGGGAAAAGCTGTGAGCATATCCCTTTTATTGATTTCCTTGTGTTTTGTTTCCTCATTGTAATTCTAGTATTTCACAATAGAGAGTAGTTTTATTTTAATTCTGCTTTAAAGGTTTAGTAACTGCCATTAACAACGACCAAATTAGATGTTTGTTTGGACATTCATCAGTTATTGTTACAATCGATTGATAGCCACAGCCACATCAATTATAATAATAATAATAATATTCCACAACTATCACACAACGCCATCTAGTCCCAAGCTAAGCAGAGCTTGTGTTATGGGTACTAGACAACTGATAAACATACTTAAGGCTGCATATTCTGAAAGTTGGCAACGTCGCAAAAAGCTGTCAAATATTTACAAGTTTTAATTAATTTGGCAAATTTTCTGTATGAAAACAAGAAATATCGCTCTATACTGCACTAAAAAAATGATATAGAAATGCAATTAAAACACTGAATTTGATGTTGTAACCGTTTCCGGTGTATAAAAGGCATTTGGAAAGCTTCCAAATGCTTTTTCTACATCTAAAACTATATATTCGGTGTTACGATATTAATTATTGCATTCCCTTATCAATTTTTTACTGCACTACAGAGCCATATTTCTTATTTTCATACAGTAACAATGCTAAATTAATTAAAACTTGTTAATATTTGACAACCATTTGCGACGTTGCCAGCTGTCAGAATATACGCTCTTAAATATTTTTAAATAGGTACATACATATTACTGATAAATTACACCCAGACACAGAACAAATGATCGTGCTCATCACACAAACATTTGCCCTGGGTGGGAATCGAACCCACGACCTCCGGCATAGAAGTCAGGGTCACTAACCACTAGACCAACAGGCATGTCAATTGACCAGAAGTTGCGGAAATTCGGTGAATGTATCACCGAATTACCGCAACTCTTGCGACATCCTCGATTCAAAACTGGGTCCTTTAATTTGCTCTTTGTTTTTACGACTTTTTTTCATTATTACCTTTTATTTAGTTTCACCCTATCCCCTATCGTTATCTGTCTGCAATCAACTCTTGCAAGTGAAATTCAACACATTTTCTGCGCTTTCCGATTGAGCTGCACAGTGTAACATAACATGTGAGAAGACAGGCGACCGTAGACCATCTACGGTCGCCTGTCTTCTCACAGCGGAAGCTTATTGGACCAAATTGGCAGTATGGCCCGATGATAAGGTTTTATAATATTCCACATATATAATAATAATATTCCACAACTATCACACAACGCCATCTAGTTCCAAGCTAAGCAGAGGTTGTGTTATGGGTACTAGACAACTGATAAACATACTTATATATTTCTAAATACATACATATTATAGATAAATTACACCCAGACATTAAAATACACCCACACAATTTAAATGATCGTGCTCATCACACAAACATTTGTCCTGGGTGGGAATCGAACCCACGACCTCCAGCATAGCAGTCAGGGACAGGGTCACTAACCACTAGACCAACAGGCCTGTCAAAGGAGATGGCCCATTTTCTTAGGGCACTCTGCCTAGCAAATAAAAAATCATGTACAGTGACCAATTTTGGTTTATTTTAAACATAATATGCTGTAAAATTAACTGTGAAAGTTACATAATCCAGTAACTTCAGATTTCTTAGTAATTAACAAAAAGCATCAATTGGTCATGAATCTAGTCGGGCTCTTACCTCAATATTATCCAGATTATTTTGCGTGGATATAAAGAGACCCTTGTCACTGGATGGATATCCATTATATTCTACAGTTTAAACCAAGTATTACCAAGTATAGAGTGTGTGTATAGTATGTTTTATTTGTAGGTTTTCATAACAAGTTTTAAGTACATGCCTGAATTGTTAATAATTGCACAAGCATCGTTTGGAAAGACATTTCTAACGAAGATACAACATGTTTTCTTAGCCGTCCCGTAGCTACACCGCAGTTAATACACCTCATTGTTGTATTTTAAGTCAGAATAATGTTAAATATTAGTCTGACAAGGCATTCATATTATTATAGCTTAACAGGGAATGGAACGTTTATCCGAAATAGCGTGCTGTCCCGATACGCCGGAAACGTAAAACAACTATTTATGTCGAAATATTTTTTCGGAAGTTGTACGGAAACGTAAATCATTTAGTTATTTATATTTTTATTTTTTATGTATTTATAACTAAACATGTAAAATGTACATGTCACTGAGTAACTAGGCAGAAACTGGCCATGTCATTTCTAATGGAGTTCTTTCATGAAGAGCCCAACTACTACTACCTATTTCAGTAAAACAAACTTCAAACGTAGTAAGAAAAGTTTCAATAAAGTAGGTCCAAGCGACAATGCGGGACCATTTGTAAAGGATACCGTGGTCCTAGTATAATAAGGACAACTGAACAAACAGGGTGGGCGGGAAGATTCATTTTATAATTTTGCCACATAAAAAAAGGTATAAAAATCGCTAACATAAAATGCTGTTCCGGTATTTTTAAGACTCATATGTTGCAGGCTTCAAATGACGCGGATATGAAGTCATTCTTTTGTGTGAGAACATACCTACAGGGGGTTTTCCTGTCTTATAATATTTTTGTAGGAGGAATACTGGACTTTGCTTACCTTTATCCTTTATTCAAATTACATTACGTAATGGAGAAGCGTCAGCAACTGCTGGGGTCACGGGAATGTTTTAACATGATGAAGAATAAGGAGATTATCAGTCAGCCACGGCTAACTACATTTCAAGTCAACCAAAAAACAGCTTTGGAACCAGTTGTTGTAACACTAGTTTTATGATATTCGCTTATCTGGCAGTCCAGCTCTGGTCCGCATCATTCAGTATTTACAATAAAGAATTTAAAAAACGTATACTATACACACTTTTCTTTTCACCTTTACTTCATTTATAGCACATTAAACACACAGTTATTAGATGAATAAATTACTCTGTTAGGGCGCAGAAAAATAACTTGAACACCTATATAATTATGAGACATTTGATTATTCTAAAAAAAATACGTTTCGAGCAACTAGTATAAAATAATAAATAAGCTTTCAGAGATATACATTTAAATAAAATACCTCCATGATAGGTACACAATTGGACCATAGAACGTGATCTTTCATCCCAAAAGAAAAAAAAACATTTTCCAATACAAAATAAGTTGTGAACAATGAACTTTGAACACCTTGTATAAAATCATGGAAATATTTAACAACAAATATTTGCTATAAAGTTCCCTTTAATTGCAACTTCAGTACCAAGAATCTTCCTTCTTTGTAAGACAATCACGTATTGATACGACAGACAGAAGGAAAACTATGGATTTTAATCCGACGAATACAAGGTATTATGTAAATTAGTATACGTACGTTATCATTACCAAACTCTGTAAATAGTCAGTGTATCATTTAGTGTTATTTCCCTAACATAATTTATTATCATAGGGAAGACTTTCCGTCGTGGGTACCGCACAGGAAGTACTTGCCTCCGGATTTTCCCGAAAGTTACGTACACGGTGACTAGTACGTGCTTACTAAAAATTAGAGCAGTGGGTTGTGACCGAGTTTAGTCACCAATCCTAAGTACACTTTGAGTTCACTTGACCATAGTTTTAGACCAGTAGTCAACGTAACGAAATAGTTTTTTTTTTTACTTATTTCACACATTCACACAAAATGCAAAAACTTGTCACTTTCACTCATTTTTGGTTCTGTACCCAAAGGGTAAAACGATACACTATTGCTATCAGACTCCGTCTGTCACCAGACTATAAGATACACCGCCTGACCATGCAGCAGCACCAGCCATGAACCGTAATAGTTAGACAGTTGTAAGTTTCACATTATCATTATGATGTATTTCAGTTGCAGCTTTAAAACAATGTAAAAAAAAAACAGAAAAAAAACCCGGCTGTATAAAAAGGGAACTGAAAAGACGAAGTGTTTTTTTTTTTTAAATTAGTGTTATCGACTGTTACGAAAAATATTTTGTTCCTCTCGGTTTAGGGTCAGACTAGAATAAAACAACAAAGTAACTTAAACCGGTTTATTATTACGAATAACAATTTCCCGAACGATATTATTATTTTATTAATTGACAATTCATATAATAATAATAATAATAAATGTTTATTTCAATAACTTAAGAATACGTTTACAATTTGGTCTTCAGGGAATTTCCATTTAAGTAAGAAGTATACTTGTGTTAGGAAGTTCCGCTCTTCCAGTAGTTACAACTTATTTAAGAGCGTATATTCCGAAAGCTGGCAACGTCGCAAATGGTTGTCAAATATTAACAAGTTTTAATTAATTTAGCATTGTTACTGTATGAAAATAAAAATTATGGCTCTGTAGTGCACTAAAAAATTGATAAGGGAATGCAATACTTAACATCATAACACCGAATATATAGTTTTAGATGTAGAAAAAGCATTTGGAAGCTTTCCAAATGCCTTTTATACACCGGAAACGGTTACAACATCAAATTCAGTGTTTTAATTGCATTCCTATATCATTTTTTTAGTGCACTACAGAGCGATATTTCTTGTTTTCATACAGAAAATTTGCCAAATTAATTACAACTTGTAATTATTTGACAGCTTTTTGCGACGTTGCCAACTTTCAGAATATGCAGCCTTAAGCTATTGAACGTACGTTACAGATGGCATTTGAGAAAAAGATAAAAAATGACATAAAACAAAAATATAAAGTAAAAAATTGTAAAAGCGCGCATAGTGTGAGGGTGTGTAAAGGTGTGTTTGGGTGTGTTTGTGTGTGTGTGTGTGTGTGTGTGTGTGTGTGTGTGTGTGTGTGTGTGTGTGTGTGTGTGTGTGTGAAAGAAAGAAAGAAAGAAAGATAGAAAGCTTTATTTGCATAAATTGTAGGTACATGACATAAGATATTAAAATAAGTTTTGATCCTTGTACAATTTACCTTAAAATAGGCATGCAAAAATTGTTGGTTGTATTAACATGAGTACTGAATACAAATTAATAAAAATTAGGCATGTCAAAAAAAATTACATCAATAAAAATTAAACAATTGAATGAACGAACACAATTATTACACGAATATAATGTCAAAACGAATACTTTATTAAATTAGATTTACTTCTATAATTGTTGGTAATCAAGAATAATTAGTTTAAGTCATTATCATTTAAAAATTCGTTAATAGAATAGTAACATTTCTCAATAAGTAGTGCTGTTAATCTCTTTTTAAAATTGTGTATTGTGTCATTCTTTATTATGTCAGGTATTTTATTATAAATCATAGGACCCATGCAAGTAATGTTTTTTTTAAGTAAAGCAGTATTACAGCTCTCAACATGTAAAAGATGTTTGTACTGACTCCTGACTGGTCTTTGTCTCATTTGTTGTACTGTAGTGAAAAATGGCAATGTTCGTTAAACAGAACATGCACCTCGCATGTTCTGTTTAACGAACATTGCCATTTCTAGAACAATACATTGCCGGAAAGGTTAACAGTTTTAGGGATTTAAACACCGGAACGCAGCTATCTGTTGTTTTCATGTTCATAATTGATCTCAAGCACCGTTTTTGGGCTTTGAATACCTGTTCCCTCAGACAAGAATTTCCCCAGAAAATTATACCGTATCTCAGAGTAGATGCCACGATCCCATGATATGCAATCAAAGTTGTAGACATGTTCACTTTCTTAGGTAGGTTGAAGAGGACATAATTATATGCAGATGCATTTAATTTTTTGCAAACTTCTTCTGCTTGTGGTTTCCATGTTAATTGACTGTCGATAATTATGCCTAGGAATTTCGCTTTTAGTACTTGGTCTATTTTATGACTATCATATTCAATAATTAAATTTGGTAAAGATGTTCGTTGGTAAAAAGATACTATGTTAGTCTTTCCTAGATTAATTACTAAGTTATTTTTTTCAAGCCAATTTATGATGTCTTTTAGTGTGTTATTAATGTCTTCTTCATATTTATTCGTATCAGAACAACCAATTAATGCGGTGCTCGTGTGTCGTCAGCAAATAAAATCATTGGGTCTTTAATGTGACTTGGTAAATCGTTGATAAACAGCAGAAATAAAGGAGAACTTAGGACTCCACCCTGAGGCACGCCGTGTTTAATATACGCCGTGTGGGTGTGTGTGTGTAATGATAATATCTGGTATGTGAATAGTGTTGAATACGTGCTTATGAAGAAAGAGTAGTTTCACACACATATTGTTTGGACTAAATTTTCAATCTCGTCGTAACTTTTTGTCTTTAGCCATTCAGTCAGAGAATTTTTGCAGTCTCGATACGAATGTGGATAAATATTTAATTCCTTGTTTATAACATTATATATGTGAGAAGATTGCCTAGCGTACTGTCTCTTAGCAAAAGTTGATTTAACAGGAACATTGGGGATCATGTAGCTCCTTCTTCCTTGTCGAGTCGTGGAATTGAAGGTAAGACATTTATGTTTTTTTAATATAATTAAGAGCACATAGAGTTTTCGTACCGTCAGAACGTCAGAAATTAGGTAAAGAGTTTCAGTTGGGAACCTAAAAGGCTTAAATAGCATAACTTTTAGGAGTGATCTCTGAGCCCTTTCTAGTTCGAGGAATTTAGTTTTTGTAGCTCCTCCCCAAACGGGTAAACAGTACGATAGTACGGACTGTGCCAGTGATGTATATATTTGCAACAGAAGGTTTTTAGTGGTCACGTAACGCAGTGTTTTAAATGTCCAGATAAGTTTGTCGGATTCTTTTCATTATTAATTCAGTATGCCAATGCCAAGATAATCGTTGGTCGATCATTATACCTAGATACTTAGTATATTGGACTTTTTCAATTTCTATGCAGGGGCAAGCAGGGTTCGAGTTTGAGGGGGACTGGCAATTATGGATTTTAATTTTGAAGTCAGCTGAAGGCTGTGAAAGTTTATATTTAGAGAAGCAAATGAAGGTGGTTTTTGGTATATTAAGGGTCAAAAGATTGCGGTCAAGCCATGATGCGATCCTAGATAGACCGGACTCAGCAGATTTCTTGACATTATGCCAAGATGTGTCGCTAAACACTATGGCAGTATCATCCGCGTATGAGTAGATGTGGCCGCCATCTATGTTCATATTATAGAGGCTGTTTATGTAAACTAAGAACAAAGTGGGGCCAAGCACGCTTTCTTGACCGACACCGTAAGTAGTCGTTTCAACCAAACTAATTGTATCGCCAATTTTGTTTTCGCCCACATAGGTAGTCCTTGAATAAAGCAAGAGGCTGACCTCTTATCCCGTTGCTTTCTAACACGTCCAGAAGAGTCGAGACAGAGACAGTGTCGAACGCTTTTTTGATGTCAAGGAAGACAGCGAGGCACTTGCCTCCACTGTCTATTTTACTGGTTACAGTGGAGGCGAGCGCCAAGGCTGCGTCCTCCGTTGACATTCCTCGCCGGAAGCCAAACTGATTGGGTGATAATAATTTGTTTTTATTGAGATAATTCATTAGACGTGAATTTATTAGTCTTTCTAATATTTTGGAGATGGACGGTAATACTGATATGGGTCTATAGTTCGATGGGTCTGTCTTTTCTCCACTCTTATGCACTGGTGTTATTAATGCAAGCTTCAGAGCGGTTGGAAATGTCGCATGGTCAAAGCACAAATTTGCCAGATGAGAGATAACAGGAGCAATCAGGCCATGGGCAGCATATAAAACTATTGTGATTTAATAAACATTAATTGGAAATTCTTTCCCTTTTATAATTAATTAAAGCTAGCCAGTTTCAACGTCTGAAATTAAAGAAGAGCTGAGGATCGATCATATCCACCGAAAACACTGTTTTTTTTTTCTTAAAAATAATAAATGGGAAGTTGTAAAACATTATTCCGCTCATTTCTATCTCATATAAATATTTCCGGATTGCTGCTGAGAAATTCTCAATGTAAAAACCCGGTTTGGGAATCGAACCTGGGATCTCATACTCAACAGTCACACTCGCGACCCTGGAGTAATGAGGCAGTCAAGTGAGTTAGCTGTAATATGATAATAATACCGACTTTTATAGCCCCTGAAAGTACAGTCACGAGCAATAACATGAATACACTCAACAAAATTCAAACGCAATTTACTCGTGAAATACTGGTTTAATCTTGTAAATTAGACCTATTTCGTAATAGCATGGCTTCCAAAATAGAAGTCTAATGAAAAGGCAAAAATTAATCAATATGGTAGCAGAACATCGCTTTTGAATACTTCTTAGTGTATACATACTATTGCTCGTGACTGTACGGTACGTTAATTAGACGGTATTTTTGTAGCCGACAAGTCGGGATGTCGGTAAAAGTCACAGTCAGTCCATCTCTAGTTATGATCGAAAAAATAACAAGATAAGCATAAACAATACGTATTTATGTTATTTTCTGGGAAATCTAGCTTATTATTTTGACCGGAGCGTTCTTCCTTTACAATTCCTATATAGAAAGAATTGCATTAATAAGATTGATTTCCTAAATTGTTTAGACTCTAATATCGAGGAAGATTGGTCATAACATGTCAATAAAAGGGGGTTCCCATTAGCTTAGAAGGTTCGACACTTTTGAGGGTTCTTTCACAAAGAAGGTTAAATAAATAGGATTTCGGCGTCACCCACTAATTTGATTATCACAAATTTTGTTGTTATGTATTGGAAATGGCTGAGTATTTTGGTTGTCTGAAAAGTCGAAGTATAATCATACCTTAAATCAATCATTTAAAAGTCTGAATTTTAGGAGGTATACTTTTAATTAAAGGGAAAATTAAACGTAATAAATTAACTTTAGTGACCCGTTTCCGGTTGTACTTGACCGATTTTTTACAATGTATCGGTCGAAGTCGTCACCAAGTGATTCACAGCGTCGTCACATCGGCGTCGTCGTCCTCCGGGGAACGTCCGCATGCGTAACGTCAGAGACGCGTCGACAAGAAACCCCTAGCATGATATAAAACAACGCGCAGCCGAGGACCTACAATCATTCGTGATCTGGCCACCGTTCGTTCAACACATCAAAAGTACAATAATGTATACAAACATGTGTTTGAAGATTGCCGTGTGCCTGGCTTTAGTCGCCTGCATCGACAGCCACGTGTTAAGACATCACGAAGTGCCTCTATCACCGGAAGGCATGGTCTTGGAAATCACAGTCAAGAACAAGGGCGACGGGAAACTTGTGTCTTCAATGAAGATTGATATCAATGAGAAGGACAAGAAAGTGCTGATGTCGATGGGTGAACCTGTGGAGCCAGTGGAAGTTGGAGGATCGACTACGGAGTTCGTGCCCAGCCTCGAGAACCGTCACAACATCCGAGTGGGCTCCTGTCCGCTTGGCTACGTACGGCGAGGTGGATTCTGCTTCCCCGATGACGATTACTAAGCTAATGGACCTAAAGTGATTCTTTTCCTAAAGTGTTCCCCTGTTTTCCAAGACTTATAGAAATGTGATAAACCTGTGTTATTAATTTATTAAAAGTCGTTTTTAAAGTTATCTCATGTTTCTTTTTTGTCTCGTTTTAAATTCCTTTAATGGTCTGAAAGTGTTAGAGCTTTTTTATTATTAACGCGGGACGAACTGCATAGGTCTCATCAGAATCTGAACTGGAAGGGGACGCGTGAGTTTTTGAGAAGTGGAAAGAGTGGAGGTAAGCCTTTGTTCAAGAGTAAGACAGAGCTGATAAAAAGTTGTTGAAATATTCGACTAGGTAATCATTTAATTCGTTTGCCCTTGTATGGAAAACTACTTTATCATGGGTATTTTGTAACAAAACTGTTGTGTAAATATCCACTGACAGAATCTTTGAAAACATATTAAAATCTGAATTCGAATAATCATGACACAAAATCGTAAAAAGTGGAGAGATTTGTAAGGGACCCACAATCAGCATTGCGTATCTAAAGGCAAAAGAGATAAGGTGTCGGAGTCCACCCCCAGCAACGCTGGCGCGCACTTTTTACGATTTTGTGTCATGATTATTCGAATTCAGATTTTAATTTGTTTTCAAAGATTCTGTCAGTGGAAAACATATTTACACAACAGTTTTTAAGTTACAAAATACCTATAATAAGGTAGTCGACACCACAGGGTCCACAGGCTACATATAGCGATCCCATTGGGGGTGGCGAGAGGGCCACCCGACTCTCGACCACAATCCTGCGGCCGCTGGCAGTGTTACATCGGTCGCAGCAACCCCACTTTCTTCTTTTACTTTAAGGTTACATTGAGGAATCGAGCAAAGCTATAGCAAAACAAAGTGCGTGAAAAAATAACATTAATAAAGTAAAGTAGGTATAAATTAAACAAAAAAAAAAAATGACGAATAAATGACCAATTTTATAGTATCATTGTTTATCATTTTATTTATCAGCTGCACTTCCTGCCTATGTCCTTTGTGCGAAGTGAGTACGAGTAGGTACAATTGTTTGAAAATTAAATGATTCTAGTTTGAGTACCTCAAGGGTGACTTGCCGTCCATTTTCAAGTAGCCCAGTTCGACGGGGATCGACACGCGCCTCATACAGTTTTTAGCGATATGATATAGGCCCTCATAGGGCCAAACGCCTGCAGGGGTCGCGGAACTGCCCCATTGATGAGTAACCGTGACCCTTCCAGGGTCACGGTTATGAAAGAACACGATGGATTTTAGTCAGTACGAGTTTGACTGTCGCTTCACCTAGGGCGGGAGGACATTTGTTGTTTTTACCACATAAAAAATAGCAGGTACCTCAAGGAACCCTGAAGAAAAACTTACAAAAATCGATTGCAGATAAATTTGATTCTTAAGTTGGGCAGTGTTATTACATTTTATTGATTTGTTCCCGTAGGATTGGGATCCTTTTGATTCCCACTTTTACTATTGCATATTATTATAAAAGTGCATGTAATAGTAAAAGCGTAAAATAATCTACAAAATAACTTTTCTTTCGGAAGCCGGTGCCTTTGTTTTTTTTCTTTTCATTGTCTTTTTAGCCACCGACTTCCGAAAGAAAAGTTATTTTGTAGACTACGCTTTTTTGTGGTTGTTTTTGAAGGCGGTTACATTTTTTTTGAAAAAGTTTTTATTTTACTCTTTTTAGTTTAAATATTCAACCCGAATTCTTGTCAAGCATTATTCTCTTACATGTGCACTAGAATTTTGTAATCCTTCGCACCAGTACTTACATCACTCATGTACACATTAAGCTAATAAAATTCAATATCTCTAAAATTACTGAAACGATTTAGATGAAACTTGCAGTATTCTCTAAGTTAAATGATACCTAGTACAACAAAAAAAGAATTACTTAAATCGGACTTGTAGTTCCGGAGATATGCGAACACAAAGTAAATCAATCGATGCCTACTCCTTACTGTTAAGGAGTTTTACCTTCCATCATCAGGTCATCCATCTGAGATTATGATTATCAGATGCAAATACTTGAACAGCTTTAGAAAATATATGAAAATAGTCATCAGATCCTGACCTGGTGATCATGGGACCAATTGGAAAGTATACCCTTTCAAACAAAAGAAAAAAATTCCAAATCGGTCCAGGCGTATTCGAGAAATCGGGGGACATACATAAAAAAAAAAAAAAAAAAAAAAGATTCCGACGAATTGAGAACCTCCTCCTTTTTTTGAAGTCGGTTAAAAAGTGGGATTCAAAAGTGTTATCCAACAGGATTACATCCGCGTGTATAAAGTAGTAATATAATATTGTCTTGATGATATCAATGACACAGCAAAGATGTAGTTTTGGCAGCAAGATACCTACATAATTTACTTTTTTTGGATGTTATTATGTATCAACCTGTTATAAATAAGTAATCTAAACACAACCTTGTAGAAACCAGTATGATTACTAGGAAATACCGGTGACATGTTTTTTTAGGAAGTATTTGATGTTACACGCCGCGATTTTATTCGTGCGATTTTTTAACTTGAACGACTTTTTTTTATTGTTTTTACATCATCAAATGAGTCCTCCCGAACCCAGGGCAGGGCGGGAGGCACTCTCAGACTTGTACTGATTAAAATTCACGGTGTCCTTCAATAGCCCTTTACGTTCAGGGGTCACGGTAATTCGTAAGTCCCGCGACCCCGGCAGGCTTTGGCTTTCTATAGAGGGGCCCCGTCATAATGCTGACACTCTTTGAAGCGCGCGTGGAACACAACGCGCCGTCGACCCGGGCATGCTCCATGGGCGGACAGCGAGTCGCCCATTACTCACCGCCCGCATGCACGCGCAACTTGAACGACTTTGCGCGAATTTTCACACACACACACACACACACACACACAGTTTCTTTATTCATACCCAAAGTAACAGAATAGACGCGAATAAAATCGCAGTGTGTTGTTAGCCTAATTGAATTCCTAGATCTGATAAACAAATCATTATGTCATTGCGTCACAAGCGAAACTGTTGAACACAGCATTCTGCGTTCGATTCTCGAGTATGTTTGAGTTATTAGGTATTTCCATCAAGAATTTTCAGTGACAGATCTAATTTTATTTATGAAACGTTGCTCCTATCCACACAACGACGATATAATACTAGACTCCGCATGCACGATCTAAGGAACAAAATTTTTTCTGTCAACTCGCTGAGGTACTACGTAAGCGAGGGGGACGGGGTACTGCGTTGTGATTGGCTAACTCAAGGTCTGTTCTGTCTCAACGTATGTTTACGGCTCACAGGAGTGGTCGAAATGAGACGAATATAACTTTTTTGCCTGATGTGTTGACAGACATCGGTCGCCTGTTATTAGGAGTCTAGTATTATATCGTCGTTGTATCCACAGTATATCTATGCTTCTATCCACACAGCTCCTATCTAAGAATTTCTTCTGTCATCATCATCATCATCATCATCAGCCGGAAGACGTCCACTGCTGAACATAGGCCTCCCCCTTAGACCGCCACGCCGAACGACAATTCGCCGATTGCATCCATTGGTTGCCCGCGACTCTCACGATGTCGTCGGTCCACCTAGTGGGAGGCCTGCCTACGCTGTATGCTTTATATGTGTAAGAATTTCGCAATTTTGGTCGCATTTACGAGTAAACACACACATAAATCTTCAGACCCGAAACAACTATTTAGGCATATACTTTTTTTTTTTTTTAGCGTGGTAAAATCATCAAATGAGTCCTCCCACCCCGGGCAGGGCGGGAGGGACTGTCAGACTTCTACTGACTAAAATCCACGGTGTCCTTCAATAGCCCTTTCTGTTCCGGGGTCACGGTAAGGAAATAATCCCGCGACCCCGGCAGGCTTTGGCCCTCTAAGAGGGGGGCCCCGTCATTATGCTGACGCTCTTTGAGGCGCGCGTGGGACACAACGCGCCGTCGACCCGGGCATGGTCCTTGGTTGGTAGCGAGTTGCCCTTTACTCGCTGCCCGCATGCCCGCGCCTACGGTGGCCGGAGATCGTCTCGCGATGTAGGCATATACTTTTTTTTTTTTTTTTTTTAGCGTGGTAAAATCATCAAATGAGTCCTCCAACCCCGGGCAGGGCGGGAGGGACTGTCAGACTTCTACTGACTAAAATCCACGGTGTCCTTCAATAGCCCTTTCTGTTCCAGGGTCACGGTAAGGAAATAATCCCGCGACCCCGGCAGGCTTTGGCCCTCTGAGAGGGGGGCCCCGTCATTATGCTGACGCTCTTTGAGGCGCGCGTGGGACACAACGCGCCGTCGACCCGGGCATGGTCCTTGGTCGGGCAGCGAGTTGCCCTTTACTCGCTGCCCGCATGCCCGCGCCTACGGTGGCCGGAGATCATCTAGCGACGTCCGTCGCCGTGGGCGTCTACTACCGCGGATGGGGCGGAGGGAGGACTCTGTCCTCTCTCGCTCGCGGTCCGCCTCCTCCTTCACGAGCATTACTGCCTCGCAGAAGGAGGCGACCGCTTCCCACTCCGTCTCGCCCCGTAGCATGGCCGCGACCAATGCTGGGCGCGAGAGGTCTCCGCCTATCGCAGCCGTGAGGACACGTCGGTGCTCTGCCCAAGCTGGGCAGTCTTGCACCGTATGCTCCACCGTGTCCTCCGGGCGATCTTCGCAGTGGTGACACCCAGGCGTCTCCTCCTTTCGCATCAGACACAGGTACCTCCCGAAACTTCCGTGTCCGGTGAGGACGCCATGACTTCTCTCCAGCCACTCCTCAAAGAGGGGTCTTACCGCCGCAATTGCGGCGTGCCCGGCCTTCGGTCGCGACAGTCGTTCCTTCCATACTGCCCTGAGATCGCGCCGGAGCTCTTCCCGCCGCGCCTCGACTTCACGAGGCAGCGGGGTCACGCCCCGGCGCTGCGCCTCCACGCGCCACTCATAGACGCGCTGGAGGGCAGTCGCCTCCAGATCCCAGGGCAGCAATCCGGCAAGGAGGTTGGCCGATTCGCCGGCAATCGTGCGGTATCCCGGATCATCCGGATAGCCATGACCCTCTGGCATGCGACCAGCTTCTGTGGTCGCGTCCGGATGCTCAGGGCCCACACAGGGGCCCCGTAGAGGGCCATGGACCGCACGACGCCGGCGTACAGCCTACGGCAGATGTAGGCATATACTTAGCTAATGTTTTCCGGCGGTAATCAAACCTACAATACGCAGCGCACCAGTCCATCGATCAGTCACTGCATCAACTTTGCCGTTGTCGGTATGATACCCCCGTGACTTGGAAAGCATGTTGGTACTGCGCTTGATCTCTACCGGTCGTGTCGGATTGCCGTCCCATCGGACTAAGGGACTTTAACCTTGGCGCGATGCGACGCGATTCCACCGATTCCAACTACAAATGAAAACCAACCTTGCTACTAAGAAATAATGATGCAAATTGGTTGACTTGACGTCGTCGTGGCGATCGTGTTTTGTTATTCATTTACCCGTAGATAACAACGTGTTTTATGTCATATGTCGTAGTGGTAAGGTTGATTTTCACTTGTAGTTGGAATCGGTCGGATTGCAATCGCGTCGGGCCATGGGAAAATTCCCTAAAAGGAACAGAGAGTGCACCTGTGACTGCACACACTTGTGTTGTATAGTAGTTTCCGCGCAGATGGCTATCTCCGTTGAAATTGGCCACCGTATCCGAAATCGGTGAGGACTATGGTCCTATATTCATAATTTTTACTTACTGAGTACATTTTCAAATGGTTTTTTTTTTTTGATAAACAATGAAAAAAAAAACCATTTAAAAATACTGGGTGTAAGGGACAGCCCTCCGCAAACTTTCAGGGCTTGCACAGTAGATGAAACTGAATAATCTTCCACAATTTTTTTTTTCAGGATGTGAAAAAAAAGTCAGCCTCTTCATACAAACTGTCCAATCAAGTTTATAATTTTCTATGGTGAGGCTGATTTTTTCTTTTTCATTTCCTGAAAAAAAAATTGTGGAAGATTATTCAGTTTCATCTACTGAGCAAGCCCTGAAAGTTTGCAGAGGGCTGTCCCTTACACCCAGTATAAATAATAGTGGCCCACCGATACCGGGAATGGATATCTCCGCAGAGATTGGCCACCGCCGTGACCGAAATCGGTCAGGAGGACTAACATTTTTATGTTTAGCCTGATACCTGATTGAATATTGTATAAATGCATGAGTCAAATAAAAAAGATCCCTGAAAAATAAACCCATTACATGGAGAATTAGGGAGTTCCCAGATGCAGTGTTTTAGAAACTAAATATCCAATGTGTTAGTCTTATCAATGATATACTTTGTCACTGAAAGAATAACAGTGTTATTAGTTTAGTTTAAATAATTCAGTATATTTTATTTTAATAATGTGTAATGCTTTTTAATAGTAGATTACGCACCAAGGGAATAAAGCAGTGCCTTACGTCACGGGCGTATTGAATCCCGAAGCGACACTAAGGATTCTGGGGGTGAACCTCCGGAGCGCAGCGAGGAGGTTCAAGTGTTAATTCTCGAGTGAAACGAGGGAATTAAGATAAGAATTCTTAGTGTAGCGAGGGATTTAAGTTAGCCCAAGACAAAGGCAGCTTTATTCCTGAGGTGAGTACTCTGCTTTTCACACCAACTGCGAGGAAATAAATTCGAATTTTGAAATTTGATGTGGTACGACAACCTTCGAACGTGAGCATGCTATGGTGCCCACCTCAGCAAGCGATCAGCTGTTGCAGTGGGGACTGCCGGGGGGCAGCCGCCGCTGCTTCAATTCCTTCGTTCAAAATTGAGGTTCCAAATTCAAATCACATTATTCCCGTGGGAATAATGTGATTTGAATTTGAAACCTCAAACATGAAAACATAGTATGAAAACTTTGAACGAAGGAATTGAAGCAGCGGCGGCTGCCCCCCGGCAGTCCCCAACTCCCCACTGCAACAGCTGATCGCTTGCTGAGGTGGGCACCACAGCATGCTCACGTTCGAAGGTTGTCGTACCACATCAAATTTCAAAATTCGAATTTATTTCCTCGCAGGTGGTGTGAAAAGCAGAGTACTCACCTCAGGAATATAGCTGCCTTTGTCTTGGGCTAACTTAAATCCCTCGCTACACTAAGGATTCTTAGCTTAATTCCCTCGTTTCACTCGGGAATTAACACTTGAACCCCCAGAATCCTTAGTGTTGCTTCGGGATTCAATACGCCCGTGACGTAAGGCACTGCTTTATTCCCTTGGTGCGTAATCTACTATTAACTAGGTAGTTATAATATGAAATGTGTGTGTGTCTTTTACTCTAAAACTATAAAAAAACAGAAAACAAAACATAGAATTATGTTGCAGAATAACAATCTAATGGAATGTCCCCGGTCATAAACATTACAATAGTGAGTCAGTTTTACGATATAACGAACAACATGAGCACAAATTACTTAGTTTATGTATCTACTTGCATACAATTAGCTATACAAAGGTGAATTTTTGTGTAACAAAAATTGCAACTTTGAAAAAAATAAAGAGAAAATTTGTACCTATTGCTATATAAAAATGTATTGTGCATATATGTTGAAAAAATAATATATTATTTATTAAAATTAAAATACATTACACTAGGTGTTTCCAGCGGCTTCGCTTGTTACAACTCGAAAATTATCCAATGGGAACATACAATGGAAACGGGATAAAAACTATAATATGACGACACGGTTAGCGCAGTAGCTGAGCGATTGGACTGCTGCTGTGCAATGTGTCACGGGTTCGATTCCCGCACGGAGCAAATATTTGTATGATCTACAAGTACTTGTTCCGGGCACACACAGTTTTCGTGAAGCAGATAACATGGGTGTTTTTTTCTAAACGTTGTAGGATTGGAAGTAGGATTTACTAGAAATATGATACGTTTACAAAGATATTCAATATAAAATGGGTACTGCAGATCTCACTGTTTTAATGGTATGCAAATGACGGCATGGTTAGTGCTGCTGTGCAATGTGTCACGGGTTCTATTCCCGCACGGAACAAATATTTGAACCTACAAGTACCTAGTTGTTTCGGTCTGGGTGTTTGTGTATGTGAGTTTCTATGTTTGTTAACGCACCCACGACACAGGAGAAATTACGAATTGTGGGTGCGTTTACAAACATTGAAACTCACATACACAAATACCGCAATACTGCTACTTTGAGGAATAGGTGGAGAAACGCCAACTGCTTACGGAGGTCCTCATCGGATATGGTTTCTTTTAGCAGGTTCCTATTTTGGATTCAGCGGTAGGTTATTCCTGGGGGGCATGCGGACGGCGCGTAATGGCGAGTCGCTGTCCAATCATGGACAATGGGTTGACGGCGCTTCGTGTTCCAAAGAGCTGTCAACAACATGAAGGGCACTTTGAGCGCCAATCAGGGGGGGGGGGGGGGGTATTAAAACGTCTTAAAACCAGGCTTATTCCGGCGAGTGAAAGTGACAGAGCTATACAAGTCGTCTAGCGCCATCTCGTTCACTCACTGGAACAAGCCTGGTTTTAACACGTTGTAATAACCCCCAGGTAACCTTGGCTCCGGCACGTAAAGGGCTATGGAAGGACACCGTGGATTTTAGTCAGTACAAGTCTGAAAGCTTGCCCTGGGTGGGAGGACACCATGATTTTACCATGGTGTCATTATTGATGTAAGGATGGCCTGGGGACATGGTGGAGCATAATATTCTGGAAGTATGCCTGTTTGGTCGGAGCACTGCGGTGTCCTCGTACAAGCGATAAGCGACGGAGACCTATCGTTCATCTCTGGTCATTTTCAACAATTAATTGAATTAATTAAATTGCATAATAATATTCAATATTTCTTGTTGCTTGTTGTTGGTTTTTGTGTTTCTTTCCTTCTTTTGTTTATTTTTAAAATATAATGGAATTATGTTGACAGATAAATAAACGGAATAGTAATAAATTAATTGAAATGATCACCAAAATATCATTTCAATTATTTCCAACTGAAACCAAAATAATTAATGGTGAAAATAATTACACTGAAACATTTGAGGTAAAGCCTGATTCAGTCATAACAGTGCGCATGAATAGCGTATTTTAATCTCCTTGTCAAAGGTTATTATTTCAATAGCTGGAATTATGGCCGCCGTCGAACTGAGTGCTGAACCTCCATATTCCATTCCCTGAATAGTTCTCTCATATAACGGTTGATACAAAATAATTTGGAGTATTTTGCGCTCACTTTCACTGCGGAGCTTTACGATGTAAAATGCGAGATTGTATGCAATCATTAGAAATGTTTCATTCGCTTTGAACAGATTTAAACGTATTCATTTTGGCGTGTTATTATTTTATTTTGTAATTATGTTCACGTACGTTACTTTTGTAGAGAGCGTATTAATTAAAATGTATAATATTAATTTATTTACGGAACTCAAAGTATGAACTGCGTCAATTGGTTTCCATGTACAGGATACTTGGATACGTCAGATACTTTGACATTATCACCTTGCCGCTCATGCTACAATTCGACCATAATCCTGAGCAAAATATAAAAATCCTGAAAAATGGAAACCCTATGTCATAGGCTTCTAGGGTTCTCAGAGGCGGCTTTATTGACTCTGACACCAGAGACGGCTAAATCTCACAAGAAATATAAATAGTAACAACATTCTCCTGACTTTTTTTTTAACAGGGCACAAATCCAATTCAGGCCGAGACTCCACCAAAGCTGTGTCGAGCTGTGCGGACTCGAGACGTGTTTTGAACAACCAATAGAATTGCGTTATTGACACAGCTCCACTCCGCAACGCAATTCTATTGGTTGTTCAAAACACGTCTCGACTTGCACAGCTTTGGTGGAGTCACGGCCTCAGGGCTGTTACTGAGAAATACCTGATGGAATAAAGAGATAAAAGAGATAAAATAACGAGTAGGTATTTATTTGCGTAAAACATACAATTAATAACCCAATAACACATGGTGCCTAACCTCGGTATCAAAACTAGGCCCTCAAGCTCAGCAGTAGTATTTGCGACTGCTAGGCGAACGAGGTTGTAGAACTACTTATCTACTTCAATTATATATTTTGTTCGTCCATGTAACCCTGATATTGGCTTATAACCAGGGTTGGCATGATTAAAACAAGTTGTTTTAAAACACATGTTTAAAACAGTGTTTAAAACAGTTTGAAATTAAACAGTGTTTTTTATTACATGTTTAAAAACAAAGATTAAAACAAGTTTAAAACATTGTATAAAACAGTACGAAAAAAAACATGTTTTAAAACTACTTTTCATGTCTGAATATAAAATGAAAATAAAATAATGTATTTGAGTCTGAATAGTTCAACATAAAACCAATCGAGTCTCTATTGCTGTTATATTTTTGAACTTTCAATGGCATTGTAATTGACTTAATCATTTTTTTTTTTATAAAACGTTGCCCCACTAGGAATTTCTACTGTGTCGCACGAACGCACCTAGCGTTTACAAACATATAAACTCAAACATGCCGCCAACATTATTTTTATGTTATGTAGGTATTTCATTCAATCAAACAAATATCTGAGTAGGTACCAGGATTTGTATGGGACAAGATAGCACCTATTTTTTAAACATTATCATAATAATTTCAAAACAATTAAAATTGTAACTATTTTAATTAATAAACAACATTAGTCATAAATAAAAAACGTAAACTTCGATCCCTAATGTCGGCTGTCGAAAGAAATTTGGTAATTCCCCTATTTTTTAGACATATAAGTAGATCGGTGTTTCTCTGCTCAGTCCTTTGTTCATAAGGTAAAGCCCCGCACCGTGGCGCGGGGATATACCTTATGAACAATGAACTATTCTACGAACGAATAGGAGGCGCGCCGCCTGTCCCGCTAGGAAAGTCCCTACGTGTCGCCCAATATAAAATCAACATTAGAACATACCTACCGGGTGAATGTGAAGCGTTTGATTACGCAACATACAAATAAATATTATCTATTGATCGTTTTTTTGTAAATATTTAATTTATTAGGCGAGTTTTTATAGATCTAGTCTAGAAAAGAAACATAGTCGAATTAATTTGAAATAATGCCCTAAACTAAAAAAAACAAAAAACACTTGTTTAAAACATTTTGAACTGTTTGTTTTATATAATTAAAAAAAAACTGTTTTTTTTCCAACCCTGCTTATAACGAACATGTCACAAGCCTACTAATGCATAAGTGTATTTTTTTCCATTCGGTTTTCTAAGTAAATCGTATGACTCATCAGAATTTCAACTGAGTATTCAAGAACGCAAAGTAGACTCTAATTTTGATTGAAATATTAATGACAAACCATGTAAACTTACTTACACAAGCACCCAGACTTGTAGTTGTAGATAATAAAAATATTTATTATGTACGAGAATCAAACGCGGAACACACAGCACTGCAGGCAATTGCCTGCCCCAACCATGTTGACAAAAAAACGGAAATATAAGTAAACTTACTGAAGTGAATACAACCAATAATCAATATCTATATTTCTGGTTTTGCCTTACTAGAGATAAAAAATAGATTGTCTATCTCTAGTAAGGCAAAACAAGAGATAGAAATAGTTTTTCTATCTAGTAAGGCAGAACCAGAGATAGATAGAAAATTGTTTAATTATTAATGGTTAATGACATTTGTCAGTAACCTACGTCTTGCAGTTTCATTCATAATACTTATAAACTACGTATTACCTACAAACAGTTATCCTTGTAATATTGCATTTATGGGGTAATTTTAACTTGGTTGGCAGTTTTCAGTAATTGAAACTGTATTTGCCATATCAATATTATTAATAGGTAGAATATTATTATTGAGGAAATACAACAAGGCAAAACAATATTATATTTTATGTACCTACGTCGGTTATTGATATTTAGTAATTCCCTCACGTGTTTATTTACTTATGCATAATTGCAGAATGCACATACACAAAAATAAAAATATCCTATGTATCATTCTGATTCCCATAGGTATTCTTCTGAAGTTCTGTAAAGTCGAGTGAAAGAAGAATAAGGTCTTATCTCATTCTTCTATTACTCGTTGTTTCAGCATACGTAGCATGACCAATTTCTATCTGTATTCTATCAAGAATAGACATTTTTTTCATACAGTTCGACATATTTTTTGCCAGAAGAAATATTTTATTTTCATTCCTTTCCTCCGTCAACAAAACCCCTTTTCTATAGTGTAATACCACGCTTGCAGCTGTCGAATCATTTCTAGCCGTACCTATTATCTACGAACATGCAATACATTCACATTTTTTCCCTAGAGTAGGAAGAAACTGCATATCATTCATAAAGGATCGCATGCGCATCTGACGGGGCCCCCACTGAGGGTTGAACGCCAGCCGGGGATGCGGGACTGTCAAACAGGTAACTGACACTCTGAAACGGAAAGGGCGTTTGAAGGAACACCTTGGATTTTAGTCTCTACGAGTCTAACAGACCTTTAAGCTCTACCCATGGCTGCACTAAATTGATGATTTTACCACGTACAAAAAAAGCGTCTTTGACTGCTGAGCATTATTTACTGGGTTTGATTCCCAGGTCGAGCAAAATCTTATTACGTGTTCAGGAATGTCTCTGTAGCAACCCAGAGATTGGATTTGTGCCCGGTTGATGGCATTAGGCTTGCAATCACTGGCAAAATATGGGTGTACAGTTAGCCCACACTTCTGCCTTACTCTCTATGGATTATAATAAAAGCACGATGTTATGATTTTTCCCACGTTTTTATAAACTCACTTTTCTTGTTTGTTTGTTTGTTTGTTTGTCGTTCCAGTTGGACTTTTGCAATTCAATTTTGAGGCACTTCCCGATAAGCTAGAAGGATGAAATTTTGCACACCCTCTGAATTCTGATGACAATACATGACTAGCTAACATGAAGCAAGAAAAAAACAACTGATGAAGAAACGTCATAACAAAACCAATATGGCGGCCTCCACAAGATGGCGGACGAGCTGTTTGAAATCCACCCCCATGATATGGGTATCAAATGAAAGGGTTGGCTGTCAAAAATACGAAAAAAAATAGTCACGTGACTTAAATCCAATATGGCGGATGTCCAAGATGGCGACAGGCTATTTGAAATGCACCTCAATGATATGGGTATCAAATGAAAGGTTTTGCTGTCAGGAATATGAAAAAAATAGTTACATGTCTTATATCCAACATGACGGACATCCAAGATGGCGGATTGACTATTTGAAATGCACCCCCATGATATGGGTATTAAACGAAAGGGTTTGCTGAATGGGATACGAAAAAATAATAAAATAAATTAAAAGATTCAAAAATTAAATCTAAAAACCCACGTTTTTAAATTTAAAATAAGAAAATAACCCTACGGGGCTGAAAGAGTGGCCACTCAAAACGTGGGGGGTATCTTTGCAAGTTACACCCAAGATCTACACGTCATGTAAATATATCCCATAAAATAATCCCTCAAATAATATACGCCCCCACGTTTTGAGTGGCCCCTCTTTCAGCCCCGTAGGGTTATTTTCTTATTTTAAATTTAAAAACGTGGGTTTTTAGATTTAATTTTTAAATCTATTAATTTTTTTTTCCCACGTTTTTATAAACTCACTTTTCTTGTTTGTTTATTTGTTTGTTTGTCGTTCCGGTTGAACTTTTGCAACTCAATTTTGAGGCACTTCCCGATAAGCTAGAAGGATGAAATTTTGCACACCCTCTGAATTATGATGACAATACATGACTAGCTAACAAACGTCATAACAAATCCAATATGGCGGCCTCCCCAAGATGTCGGACTGACTGTTTGAACTTAAATCCAATATGGCGGACGTCCAAGATGGCAGACAGGCTATTTGAAATGCACCCCTATGATCCCTATGATATGGATATCAAATGAAAGGGTTTGCTGTCAGGAGTACGAAAAAAATAGTCACGTGACTTAAATCCAATATGGCGGACGTCCAAGATGGCAGACTGGCTGTTTGAAATCCACCCCCATGATATGGGTATCAAATGAAAGGGTTTGCTGTCAGGAATACGAAAAAAATTGTCATGAAACTTAAATCCAATATGGCGGACGTCCAAGATGGCGGACAGGCTTTGAGGCACTTCCCGATAAGTTAGCAGGGTGAAATTTTCAGGGTAGCTTCAAACCCGATGAACAAAGATAAAAATAATAAAATAATTAATAGATTTTAAAAAATCTAAAAACCCACGTTTTTAAATATCCTAAAAATAAGAAAATAATCCTACGGAGTTGAGAAAGGGGACACTCAAAACGTGGGGGCGTATCTTTGCAAGTTACACCCACGAACATCATGTAAATATATCCCGTAAATAATCCCTTAAATATTATACGCGTTTTTAGATTTTTTTAATCTATTTTAAGTTGTTGACAAATCCTTGCGGTGACATTGAACAAACAAGTTTTTTTTACTATTTGGCGAGTAAAAAATAAGTAGCAAGATGTAAACAAAGTACTTAATACTAAATTACATAATTAGACATTGTTGACGTTGATTAATTTAGCTTTATTTTATAGTACGTGTCCAATGAATGTTCCTATACTTCCAGTAAATAATAATATGTTATGTATAAAGTTGGGAGGTCGCGCGACTTTTCTCATTACCGTGACCCCGGAACATAAAGGGCTACTGAAGGACGCCGTGGATTTTAGTCAGTACGAGTCTGACAGTCCCTCCCGCCCTGCCCAGGGTGGGAGGACTCATTTGATGATTTTACCACGAAAAAAAAAGTTTAAAGTTGGTGTTATATTAACATTAGGTATTAACAGCGCCATCTAACACTTGTTATGCGAACTAAAGGCAAAACCATTCGCAAACAGTTAAAAACTCCGCGGTCCGTGTGTTTTTTATTAATATGAAAAAAAAAAATGCTACATTCAATGGAATTCGGTGATAGAGTAGTAATGCAAGTCTTTTTTATTAAATCAATGTTTATTTAAAGATATTACCCGTACGATTGCTTGCCTACTACATTTTGTAGCTGGCAAAGATCTCAAAAATGCATTTTATCTATAAATTAATAAATAGACTTATCCCTTGCCCAGCAGAGGGACACATAACAAACTGAAAAAACATACCGTCGAATTGATAACCTCCTTCTTTTTGAAGTCGGTTAAAAAAGGACTAATATTAGAAAGTAAGTAAAATTACTAATATGTCGTATAAGTTGGCGCAGTGGCTGAGCGAACGACAACTGCGCGTAACGTGTAGGTTCGATTCCCGCACAAACCTAGCATTTGTATGGCCTAAAGATTGTTATTCCGACTGTTTACTCGTATTTACGTCAATTTAAATATTTTTTAAACGCACCACGATACAGGATTATTATTTAATGATATTTAACTAAAATCATCACATCTAAATTTGTTCAGACGTTTCTATTTATAAATCGTAATTGATATGTCATCATGTACCGAGACATGAGCAATCCTAAATGAAAATTAGAGCACCTGGCACGATGTTCAGACGCAGTCATAACAAGCTATTTGTCACCACATTAATAGCTCCATCGCAGTGCTTGTCAACCTGATGACGAAAGGGACGGAAACTTGTGTTGATGATGACTCAAGGCTTGTATGACGAAAGGGCACGGAAACTTGTGTTGTTGATGACTGAAGGCTTGTATCAGAGCTACCTCCCAAGTCATCACTTTCCCGTTTCGCGGGTCTAACGAGCTACCGTCACCCCAGAACGTAAAGGGTTATTGAAGGACACCGTGGATTTTAGTCAGGACAAGTCTGACAGTCCCTCCTGCCCTGCCCCGGGTGGGAAGACTTATTTGATGATTTTACCACTTGCCGCATGGCCATAGCATGGAATCAGACATAACTTTATGGAAATCCATGACATAGCTACTAAATATTTTGCATAATATTTAATAGATTAGGTGGAATGACAATTATTTTCCTAGGGAGGATGGTATTTAGCAGATCAGCAGCTTAGAATAGAGTTAAGTCACACGGTTTCGAAAGCTGTAGTCCAAATGGAAACTCATATTATTAATAGCTAATGCGATAAGTGAGTAATAAGATATAAATATGAAGATCTAAATTACATAAATAAGTAGCTGAATACCTAATTACAATTAAAAGCGTCATTGTTTTGTATGCTTTTGTACCTTCATTGGTTGCCGTTTGCCCTTTTAATTTACCCAAAACCATCTACACCTGCAGTTCATACCTACTGCAATAGATGGCGCTATGCGTAACAACACAATTCCAGAATAAACCACACTATCAAGCATTATTTCAGTGGCCTTATATTATAAAATATTCTGTGGTTTGTTAACAACGTAGTTGAAGTTGCGTTTATTGTATTGAAAATTGGAAAAGCGCCTCTAGTGTGAACTGTGAACTATTTTTTGCTATCATAATATTCGAGTTAATGTTTCCGTTTACGCCACGGTACCCTTATCACGAGTTTTCACTAATTTACTTTACAGCGTCTTTCCAGTACCCTTAGCACGAGTTTTCAGTATTTGAGACGTAAAGTAAACTGGAACTTTGACAATTTCAAATTGACAATTTTCAAGGATAAAATTAGTTCCTTCTTCGCACATCAGAGGCGCTGTTCCATTTTTTCATGCAAGAAACGCTGTAAATACTGAAAAGACGCTGTAAAGTAAAAGAGTGAAAATTCGTGCTAAGGGTACAGTATTTACAGCGTTTCTTGTAAGTATGGAAAAATGGAACAGCGCCTCTGGTGTGCGAAGAAAGAACTAATTTTTTCCTTGAAATTAATCAATTTGAAAATGTCAAAGTTCCAGTTTACTTTACGTCAGAATAACTGAAAACTCATGATATGGCTTCTGAAAAGTCTTGCTCAATGGTGTCAAGCCTCAATTTATGTAACTATTGTGCTCTCTTTTTGAGTGCAATAGAATATTCCCCAATGCGCATTATTGTTAGAACGAGAAATAATAGTTAATCTGTATCCCATGGGGTGCACGTATTCGGGGGAACGTAAGTGCTTTGTGTCCTTCTGAGGTAGGTAGTTTCACAATATGCAGTTAGATCTTTATTGGATACTTCCCTTAGGAATTGGACAAAAAACTGTTTACGTAGAGGGTATCTATACCATATTTTCTTTCATTATTTTTTATTTATTTATTTAAATGGGTTTCCTCTTGTCATCAGTCTAGTTCAGTCTCATCTTTCAGAAGCAAAGATGAGACCTTAGATGGAACGAGCAGAAGGATCTAAAATTCTTGCGCACCCACGATGGCACCGATAGAATACAGGTACTGGTAGTCTATCATGACGTCTTAAGGTGCCAGTTCGCGCGCGAGACCGCGACTGGAGATAGCGACAGGAGACCGCGATACTTGTCGGGGCCTCTTCTGCATAGGCGGCGGTTCGCGCCGCGACAGGGAGAACAAGACAGGAGACCGCGACACTTGGCATTGCCTAAGTTAAGTACTGTCGCGGTCTCCTGTCGCTGTCTCGCGCACGAACCGGCACCTTTAGGGATCCCGCACACGGGCCACAAAACGCCGCCACACACCACTAGCGCGATTCGTCACTCCTCTCGTTAGTAATGCATTGGTTAAAAAAAGTAGCAGCCAACGACCGCCACAAATGGCTGTCGCACGCTTCAGCTACCTCTGTAGCCGCTTCTAGCTTCTCGTAGCGGCGTTTGTGGCTGTCGCGACTTGCTCGTGTGCGGCAACACTTATAGAAAGAAGTAATCCCACAGCGGGAACGAGATGGCGCTAGACGACTCGTATAGCTCTATTTCTTTTGGACACAGGTGGCCTACCATGAACTCTTAACGCTAACCAGTTTAGGCTGAGGGAAAGAGATGGCGCTAGATGACTTGTATAGCTCTGTCTCTTTCTCACAGCCTAAACTGGGTCGCATTAAGAGCTCGTGGTAAGGCCTCAGGAATTACTTCTGCATAGTAACTCTGCAGAAACCGATTGGTGCCAGATTCCGACAGGTTGGTGATCACTAGCCAGGTAGTTCTGGTGAGGGCTACCAACACCACTGGAATTGAAGATGAAAAGGGTTACGTTCGAGTCAGTAATTAAAAATGCGAAACGTTGCGAGTATCATCTATTCATATAATAAAATGGTAGGAAAGTCAAAACTGTACATTGAATATTTTTTTTAAAGAATACTTGGGGTGTGATCTTTAATAGATACAAAGCCAAAAATATAGTTTTTAGAATTTTTATCTGTTTGTCTGTATGTCCGGGATAAACTCAAAAAGAACTGCATGGATTTACTTTAAATTTGAATGTTATTAAGAAGTCGGGCCAACATAATAGGCTACATCATATTGTCACGCTATTACCTACGACGAAAGAGCAGTAAACCTTTATTTAATTTTCTTCAACGCATTCATCACGCAGACGACGGCGTCGCGGGCAGTAGGTACCTATCTATTATTCTATACGACGTGTAACGTTAAATGCGCAAAACCTCTCGTGGGGTAACTCAGCCCATGTTACTGAACGCAACGTTTGTTCTAAGACTTTTGAAAATTCACAAAAAAAAAAAAAGATTTTTCATACTGATGGGCTCGATCAATTTCTCATTTTGTATGAAAAACCAAATTTATTTTTTACGAATTCACTACTTTATAACTTTGATTAACACGTAGGGTAGTTTTTATCCCTATTTTAAAGTCCCGTGGGATAATTTTCGAGATTTAGAGATGATAGTCGTTAGCAACAGCTGACATAGAAATAAGTTGGTACTTTCTTGATTTTTCCAAAATCCATATTAACATTATAACCAAAGAATGTCAAAGAAATATCCAAATTTTTCGATAAAGCATATTGCTACAAGTAAGCACGAATACAAGCGGTTTGGCCGTCGAGTTGTGTGACATCTTACTTCTACAGTACTGAAGATGAAAAGGGTAACGTCCAATATAGACACAAGTGGGTATTTTTATTTCTTCGCCGACACTGACCCATTTCTTTGTCGAGAGTGGCCGAGGACGGATCTAAAACTATTGTTTCTAAATGTTTCGTCCATTTTGTTTTGTTATGTGGCCTTTTATTGTTGGTTTTATTGTGTTTTTATTGGTAATAGAGGTTTAATTAACATTTTGTAGGTATTTAATCTGTTAGTTTTTGTTAATATAGTTTGATTTTCACTTTTGAATTTTGTATTGAAATACGCATTTAAAGGCAGTGTCCTATTTGGTCTACGTTGCTATATTTATTGTATTCTATAATTATTTAGAGAAAATCATATACAGACGCCATCATCGCACCACATCAACCTACCTCTATTATGTCTTTCTTTGATAGATTTCCAACCTTATCACATAGTATAAGGTTATAATGTTCGATTGGTAAGTTCAGTTGATAGATTCGGGTAGGTTGACCTGCTGGCCTCTGTAAAATATGACTCAAACACACAGAATTTGACTTAAATAAATTTGAAATGTTAGATGCAGGAACGTGAAGATGACACCTGAGGCACTGGCAACACAGAACATAATGTACTCGTAACGTTATTAAAGATTGATTTACAAAATTATTAAATGAATGTGTCGAGTGTTAGTTAAGAAGAAGAGGAATGCATCACTACTTATTTCATTTTTTTAAATTCTGCATCATCTCAGCCATAGGACGTCCACTGCAGAACATAGGCCTCCCCTTTTTTTTCTTTTTTTTAAATTATTATTTATTAACTATTTGGCAAACATTTATTAATTCTATTTAATACAAAACAACCGATCACAATTTTTTTGGGGTTTGTAAAATCCTACTGCTGAATTTGGTAGAGCAAAAGGAACTGTCGGAGTTTAGTGACTAAAAACAACCTGTTTCTTCAATAGCCATTTACGTTCCAACGTCACGCTAACCTGCTTATACAGTCCCGCGTACCCGAATTTGATTAATTGTTGAAAGTGTTTAATTAACAAAAATTGCACATACACTACCACTACTATGACTCTAGAGACATTTTTCTGATTGAAATGGTTTAGCTCTTGACTCTAGTTAAGGTCAAAGGTCACTGAGACAAAGCCTATGATAAGCGCTAACCCAGAAGAAGCCTATTCACTCTAGCTTATAAGAGATTCGGGTTGTATGATTCGAGATCCATGCAGGAAGTTAATTACGTTGTTAAAGTCATTCAAGATTATTTAGAGTTAACGTAATACTGACTTCTTGCACGGGAGCACATCGATCGTGCTCTTTGAGCCCAACCGGAATTGGAAAATGGTTCTCCTCCACGAACGGCCTACTACTAATACGGCTGACCTCCCCAACCGTGGTGTCGCTGCTGCCTTCTTTCCCGGTTTCTTCCATTTTTCTAACTTTCGGCACGTCGAAGTTGCAGTCGTGGAAGTCTCGGCCGACGTCTTCGCCACACGCGTCCCTACAGGTATATCCTGTCCGCTTAATTTCGCATGTCCGACTTAAACCACAGAATACTTAATAGCTTAAACAAACGTCACCGAGTCTTACCACATTCGCTGCAATTTTACACAAATTTCCGGAAACGCTTGATGAATGTATCGAGTCGAAACACAGAGCAGACATTGATGGAATGTGCTCAATAGACTATCTCAGTGCACATTGATGGTCGCTATGTTTAGCCACTAGTGTCCGACCGAAACTGATTTTTCAGCCGAAACCGAAACCGAAACCGAACTTTCGGCCCTGCTCTCAGTTTCGGCCGAAACCGAAACTTTTTAAAACATTTAAAATTTCGATTAAGTATTTTCGAAAATTTACCGTTTTTTTTTAACATTTATTAACACAAGAAAAAGGAATTTTCAACTGGGCGTGGATGGCTATATCCTTAACTATGAGGAATATCGAAGAACGTTGAATGGAGTCTAGAGACCGATTTTGACCAAAACTAAAACTGCATCATTGGATTTTAGAAAAATCAATAATCCTGGCCAGGCATCGAAACACCAGAATTTGGAAAAAGAACCAACCAATTATTACACCATTCGATAGTGTTGCTAATTATGGATCAAATTCTGGGAAGTAATGATATACGGCAAACTTATGGATATAGCAGATTTTTAAGAAATTGCTAATTTTCTGTTATTTAACTTTTACTGAGCCATAATCTATTCGAAATTATAAAAATTCATAGTTTTAAATTTTTCACAGGATTTAATTGAAGTCTCAGCAATCGCACTATATTCAGCAATACGAAATTACTGAATTGAAAAAAAAAATGCATTTTTTCAAACAAGAAACCGTTAACTTTTGTTTCGAATAAAGTCACTGCCTTGACGATTGAAAAGTTTTTTAAGCATTAACGTACGTAACAAATATATTTTATTATGCCATTTTAATATACGAGACTTACTCTTGGCAGTACCTAAACTCAAAAACATAACCTCAACTCACGATTAAATGGACGCCGGCGAGCAAGCACGTGTTAGCTACGAATTTTACCAAAGGACGCACGAAAATGCACGAACACTTGAGTTTCGGCGGGGCCGAAAGTTTCGGCTATATTTTGGCCGAAACCGAAACTAAGGCCGAAACTAGATTTTTTGGCCGAAACCGGCCGAAACCGAAACCGAAATTTCGGTCGGTCACTATTAGCCACCTTTCAATTTAAACTAGATGTGCCACGTAAACGTCTATTTGATAAACCTATCTTTGTAAATGTAGTGTTGTTTTGGATAGTGTTTTGTTTTCAGAAAGCGTTGATGATGAATTAACGATTTGCAGACATGTTTTGCTTGTGGTATGCAGGAAGCTTGTCCTGTGGATTTAAGCGGTGGCGGTGTATAAGAACATATTTATTATGAAGGAAGATTGAAAGTGCTTAGTTCAAATTAGTGGAATGGCAACTAAGACAGTATGGTAATTAGTAACACGTCTTCTCAGCAGTTTTGGAACGAAGTTCCTTATCGCGCGTTGTGAAAGGGGGCTAGACGGAAAAAATTCTTACGAAAAGTTGTCACGACACTTTTTGGAACGAAGTTTTTATCGCGCGTTGCGAAAGGGTGCTAGAGCTCAAAGAGTGGAGTGGAGTGGAGCGGAGCGGAGCGGAGAGGATTGGAGCGGAGCGGAGCGGAGCGGATTGGAGCGGAGCGGAGCGGAGCGGATTGGAGCGGAGCGGAGCGGAGCGGATTGGAGCGGAGCGGAGCGGAGTGGAGTGGAGTCGCGACGATTATTTTTGTTGAGTGTATACAGTAACTTCGTTCCATCCGGGTGTCCCTTGACACCTCTCAAGATTTTTATCTTATTTTCTGTACATAACCTAATAGAACATAATTATAAGGAGACACAGGAGCTAGAAACGCACCACTAAATGTAATCCTCTACATGACCACGTCCATACAAACAAAACGTCATAACCATTCGTTTGCAATCACGCAGCGTTAATGATTTTCTAATTAGAAGCACTAGGCGTTCCAAATGTGCGCATAATCCCTTGTAGTCCACTAATTGGAGGATTACCAGTTATAACAATTTAGAAATAATGGGAGTCTGACAGTAGAAACGGAATGTGGCATAGTAATTATTTTGGTGGTTCCCAACCGAATGTGTTAGGCGTGTTCCTGGCGCCGTGACAACTTTTTAAGAGGTTATTTTATTCACGCGATTAATTGGACTCATTACCTCATTTTATGGTATCTGTGTTCGTTCAGGTGAGGGTAACATACTTTTGTCTGTGATTATAATCTGTTTTTATTCGGTAACAGAAGCTCAAAAGTCCACTTAATAATTTATCAAGATAATCTCGAGTAACTTTATTTACGTTTTTTTTAAAAAAACGTTGCCCTATTCTAGCAATATGTTCCTGTATTGCATTTACAAACATAGGAACTCATATACAAATTTTGACTTTTCTTTCTCGATATAACAGTTAGAAATATGACACAGAATTTAGTTCAGGTATGTTGCAAAAGCTTTTTCAGAGAAGTAAAGTAAAAAAACTGAAATACAAGCACTACCATTGTATTTTTACTCGACTGCGCCAGGAGGGTTATGTTTTTCGAGTGTATGTATGTATGTTTCTTTGTGTTGCTCTGCAGCCTAAACGGCTTGATGGATTTGAACTTGAGAGGTGTCGTTAGATTCGTATTAAACGTGAGAGTGTCACTGGGTACATAAAACTGGCCAAGTGCGAGTCGAACTCGTGTGCAAAGGGTTCCGAACTAAAAATATTTTTTAAAATCTCTCACATTCTATCAAGTGGGGTATTAAATTAAAGGATTTTAAAAATGGTTTACCAAAATATATATAACTTATATGTTTCAATTTAATTTGGACTGATAAATGCTAACAAAAACTAAAAGTAGTAAAATAAAATAAATATTTAAAAAACAAAAAACCCGACTGCGTAAAAAAACTAAAAAGAAAGAAACAAGCCCAGTAGTTTAAGAATTCACACTCACAGTCGGGGCCCCTTGGGAAGATTTGATTGGTATAATTTGAATGGGCCCCGACTGTGAGTGTGAATGAGTGAATTAATTAAAAACTACTGGGCTTGTTTCTTTCTTTTTAGTTTTTTTACGCAGTCGGGCTTTTTGTTTTTTTTTAATATTTTTATTTTTCCAATTATTTAATCGTGTCTTGCCTTGATGCCGAAGAAAAATTACCTAAGCAAATAAATATGCTGAAAGATTTCCATCAAAGAAAAGATTTGTTAAAAAGAAAATAATTCCTGGAAGGATTGTTGGCCTTCAACAAAACTTCGGAATGATAGTGGGTGTTTCCAATATTATTTCTACTTCGCCCATAGATATTTTTAAAATCTTGTATTTCGTAGCACTGAATTGGTTTTGCTCACTGGAACATTATTTTTTAATAGTTATAGTAACAGTATAGGTTGCTTCTATAAACTCAAAACTGGGCATAAATTACCTCTCAATCGAATAAAGGATGCGTATTAATTTATATTTAATAGTAGAACCTATTTCGCAGTGGGAGTTTAAGAAGTAAACTGAAGTTATTAAATTTATTAGTAGCACAAAGCCGGATAAACAAAAATGAAAATATTATGGTTACATATAAAAAAAATAGTTAGGATAAGGACTTCCCCCTTGTTACGTTTTTCTCACATATTGTATTCAAAAATTGTAACAATCCGATGTAATAACAACAAATTTTAGGAGTACCTAGCCTTGGAGTTTCTTGCCGGTTCTTCTCCATGGAAACGAACAACCCAAACCGAGCACCTGTTGTCGACGTTTTATAAGTATCAGGAACCTATGTGAAAGAAATATAATTATTTGATTTTGATCAACAATCTTCAACAAATAACTGTTCCTAAATTAACTCCTACGGGAGGGACCATAATAAATACTAATATTAAAATGATTCATGAAAAACGAAAATATACCTAAATTGAAGGTAATTTAGGAATAGTTTAACGTGGTCACAGGTCACGTGTACCCAAGAAGGTAGGCAATGTACGGAATGTAGGCCTGAAATCACGTCGCGCCTTCAGTTCATAGCGTACCATACAGATGGCGCCACCGACCGCTGCACGTGGGCGGGCGGGGAAAGTTCAAGATCACACTCTTCACGCATGGCACAGTTAACGATAAGTGAAGGATACGCTCAAAGATGAAAACAACTTTACGTTGTCTACTCAAGTACCAAGCTAATCAGTAAACGCCCCAGCACTTCAAGAATTTGTTCTGTTCATATTTAAACTTCAAACGCAATCCTAAAGACATACCAAGGGACGCTCTGATCCTCTAAATGTTAATTTTATCTGTCCTCCCCTGATATTTCAAAACAAGCAATCAGAGTGCTTGTGGAGGTCAAATTTAATAATTCTGAAAGGCTTTTTTTTATTGGGGAGTGGAATGCCTCCGCGGCGCCCTTGGAACTGTGCCCCCGTCTCGTAACGCGACCTGCACCGCTTTCATGTTCACCTAATTATACCTCATAATTGAGCATGACTGAGGCTTCCAGAACAATGAAATGTCATAAAAAGTTTCGTGCGCTGAAAAAAACGTACGATTTGTGTTTCGACAGCGGCGATTGCTTTGTTTTTAGACCTCGATTGATGAATGGGATTTCGTTATTCTGAATGTTGATTCATGCGGTGATAAAAAATACTTGATTAGTTTTGTTTGATTGAAAAGTTGACTACTTTCGTTTTTTCTGCCATTGTAACTTAGTCTCTATTACAAAATAAATACTCAGTATAAATTCTGCCCTTCAAAATATTCCAACAATTGTACTTTGTACATCCTCACGGGACTCAAGTTTTCGTTGGCCGCGTCAACTTTAAAACTCAATTTAGTTCTCAACTACGCAGACGAAACCCTTCTACAGAAGACTTGAAAATATGAAACGAATAAGACAATAACGAAGAACGCGAGACGAAAAGAATAGAAAGTACTCGAGTTTGAGTTTCGTTATAACTTCAAGGAGATTCGAAAGGTAAAGACATTCAATTAATTTGTGACGAAACATTCTTAGGTACGGTCGTCCAAGCGACCGTCCTCTAGGTTTTTGGGGCACGAGTCTCTCCATTAGGAGGCTTTTAAAAAAGATAAACAAAGAGCCGTTGTAGTAGTCGTGGACTCGTGGTCGTGTGGACGATGCACGATGGTTGTGGTGTGTCGCGTGGTGGCACGTGGTCGTGGTCGGTGGTGTGTGGGCACCGACCACAAACGCACGGTGCCCATTTGTCAATTGATTCCCGATATAATGAAGGGTACATCGCTACATTGGAGCGAGCTGTCAGAGGTGGTCGCCCATTTCGGTATAGATTTGGTGGGGGTGTGAGTGTGGTGGCCGTAGGGTGTATCGAGCGCTGCGTGCGCATCGCGGTGCGTGTCTTGGTCTCACTCACACTCATCATCCCGCCGTTTCTTTATCCCGCTCTGTGACCTACACAGCCTCCAAGTTGCGTGCTATTTGATTACGATACGCGTCTGTGTGGCCTCTTGTTTATATTGGACTTGATGCCACTTTAAATTGATTAATTCTTACAACGACACCTCCGATTCTAAGAAACGATTTCGTTTAATGTGTTCAAGTACATTTCTTTGTGTTTTTTTTTTAAATTTTTGTTTTGTTCTTTCTTTCATAACAATAACTATAACTATTTTACATCACAACTTAAAAAAAGCAAAGAACCGTCTCGTAGTCAAATAAAGTTTTCTAAAATCGTTTCAGAACATGTACTTACCTATATCTAAACTTTGTTAAGAGTTTTCAATTTCTTTATTTCCCCTGAAACCCTAGTCTCTTAACCAAAAAGTAACAAAGCTCTTGTATTTAGTTTAATTTTTAATTTCTAGAGTCCTTGTTGAGTCTCTAAACGTGACAAAACTGCGTCTTTAATAAATCAAAAATCTATAATACGTGACGTCCATTTGATCAATTCCCACCGCTGGGGAATGCTCTCTCTCGTATTTATAAGAACAAGTCCAATTTGTGTGATGATCATGGCTTTCATACATCTTACAACATATACCTTGTTAATTTATCAAGTCATAAATAATATGCGTTCAAATAAAAATTGGGTAGACATCTCATTAAATGTCACAAATGCAGTTCCAAAAATATAGATGATATTAATATTCAATTTAATACTGTTTTTTTATAAAATACAATCCTTTTTTGCGTCCGATACAAAGACGTTATTATACATGCGTAAACATTCATACCGAGACTGCGGAACCCCTTACTGCGCGTGGCCCACTGACACGCACTCGCTTTTCTTAATCCGAGACTCAATACCACCAATAAGTTAAGAATTTAAAAAAAAGCTGCATTAATTACGACAGTAATTTAAATAGTTTTAGAGTGACGGAAAACAGCTGTGTGGGTGAAAAATATTTTAGAACAACAAGTACACCAAAACAGACTTGAAACAATAATAACTTTTTAATTTTAGATAAAATCCTAAAAATATTGAAAAATAACCTTAAATAAAATAGGTACTAAATATGTGAAGTTCAATACAATGTACAGGGAACGCTGTTTAGAATCATGAAAATCCTTGCGCTTGTGAAACCGTCCTAAAGAGAGTTTCCACAACTCACTAACACCGATTCGCCGGTCGTGAGCACGCGACTTTTCACGCACACACCCGAACCCAGCAAAATAAGCGCCTGAAACTCCGTACGGAGTCGCGAAACGTACTGTCGTCTCCCTCGCACGCAGTCCCCCGTCCTATTTCAACAGGTTTCGCCTTTCAGCAGTTGCAGTAGAACGCGTGCCTCTAGTAACAGAGCACAAACAGTACGGGGAACACACGTCGCGTTGGAAAACTGAAAACACAGTTTCACTGACAGCTCCGACATCACCTGACATTCACCGTCGTCGTCCGAACTACGGCGGGTTCGCGTATTAGTGAAACACTTGGACGTGGATACATATAACTATTTATAAATGCATATTCCGACGTGTGTTCAGTGGCCGGTTGGGAGTTAGTGGAAAACGCGCGCGTCTCCGCGTCTCGCTGCAAAACTTCACGTGTTCATCATGAACTCCGTCAAACTTAACTGTGCCAAAAACTATGTAATAAACCACTTGTAAATATGAAAGTTCTCCGTAAACTACCACTTTGCGATGCTTCCGTGAATTAATATGGAAAAATTAAGAAATGGCAGCGCAAGTTAGCACGATGTAAATCTTAACGTGTTTCAATGTTTACCTCTTCAGTGTTGTGAATATAGAATAAATTAGTGTTTAGAACTTGAAAGAGATGTAGCGGTGTATCAGCGTGGACTTTTAGACTCTAGAAGGATGGGTGGCCATGGTTGTGATAACATACGAAGAAATAACGAGAAGAAGATCGGAGTGCGTACGTTATGGTCCTGAAAAGACTAACAAAAATATTCTGGTTGTTAATACTCCCGTAAGTTGTGATTAAACGCTAGGAAAGCAAATATTTTTACTAAATAGTGAAAAATTAAATATTTTATGTACATATGTTGGTACCTGTTGTAGTGTTTCCGTTTCTATTACAATTACAAACGTTGAGAGATTCTCGTTCGCCGTTGGAGGATAATTTCCCACGAGGTTGTGATAACTACAATAAACAGACTAGAGGAAAAACTTGGAAGTTCCATTTTCATTGAGATGTGCTTGTACGTCGTGTTGTATAGTGATATATAGTGCAAGTACTTGGACTTATTCGTGTGCCGAGCTCCAGACATCGACTTTATCAAGGTAAGATTTATGGAGTTGTGTTGTGAGTGGATTACTTCTTTAGAATATCTACTTTATATGTATTTAAATAGTAATTGTTTTTGAATGTTAAGTAACCATTAATCGGTGGGAATTTATGTTCCCTAATGATGTTTCAAGCTAGGTTGTGACTTTTACTAAATCGTAAAAATGTCATTTGCATTTTCATCTATCTAATAAATTTCCCCTTAGGTGAAGAAATACGCAACATATTTTATGACCTACATAACTTCTGTCAATTTCGAATTCAATAATCGCATAACCAAAGCTGTCGGGAAAAAAACGGGCGATTTTCTTTTGTTCGTACAATTGTAACACCAAGTCCTTTGGACGCGAATTTTAAGTATAATTAGTTTCCTTTTTCTTTGTTTTACTTTCTTGTATTTCTTTTTGAACATTTTTCATTAAGTTTACTTATTCATCATTATTTTGAGTTGTTTATTTGTTGTTATTGTTTAATAATCATCTTCATGATTAACATTTAATTTAAGTAAGGGGAAGAAGTATGAAATTCAAAAACAATTGCTGTCGTATTTTTAAAAGGGATAGGAAATATAAATGCTCAATTAAGAATATAGCAGACAGATGATGGTGTATTCATAATTTGGGCAATTATTTTCGAAATATGATAACACGAACAAAAGCTTTACAAGTCAATTTATAACTTTGGATAACTTAAAGTGACTCTACCTTAGAAAATTATTAAAAAAAAACAAACTAAGTTATAGTTCAGACCATAAACCCGCAACCATTTAAGGTTTCATTGATTACAATGAGTTAAATAATTGCGTAAATTTACCTACATACATACCATCAAAAACCATATCTTCACCAAATGATTTTGAAAAAAAAAAGGTAGGTATTATAAAATGAAAATCAAAAAAAAAAACAAATATTATTATTTCACATAGGCCCATGAAGGCACTTATAAAAGGTGCTCGGTTCGGGTTGGTCGATTCCATGGAGAAGAACCGGTAAGAAATTCCATGGTTACTCTTTTAAAATGTGGTATGGTTTTACAAATACCAAACAATATCTAAATAAATACTCGTACAATATCTTAAACTTTTAATTTTCTATCGAAACTAAAACTTTGTCAAGTTATCAAGAATAACACATTTACCTATTCATAATAGAACTATTGAGTAACAATAGATTAAGTTATGAATAAAAAAAAAAAAATTTAACGAAAAACAAAAAACCCGACTGCATTAAAAAAAAACTAAAAGGAAAGAAACAAGCCCAGTAGTTTAGAATTCACTCATTCACACTCACAGTCGGGGCCCATTCAAATTATGTATACTAATCAAATCTTCCCAAGGGGCCCCGACTGTGAGTGTGAATGAGTGAATTCTAAACTACTGGGCTTGTTTCTTTCCTTTTAGTTTTTTTTTAATGCAGTCGGGTTTTTTGTTTTTCGTTAAATTATTTTTTTATTTCATAATTTTTAGTTACTATTCATTGAGTTCGTTATAAGACGGTTTTCGCAATCTATTCATTTCATTGAGGGAGTTAATATCGTGGGGATTATTAATCAACCTGCGGTGCTCTAAACTATTGATGACTAGCTTCTGCCCGCGACTTCGTACGCGGATCCAGTTGCTTATGCCAGCGACAACGGGATCGTCAAATTCTAAAATCTGAAACGTTTAATGTCGAGTTCTAAGAGCCCCGCTATGTTATAGTGTCGCTTGGAATTCCACAACAGGTGTTCCAGATTTTCAGTTTTTATACGTCACCAGAGAATGCTCATCAGGCTGAACAAGTTGTACTAAGACGTCATTCCTATATCCTGTAGCTGGGGTCTTGGAGTTCCACATCAGGTGTTCCAGATCTTCTATTTTTATATTTTAACAGAGAATGCTCATCAGGCTGAACAACTCGTGCTAAAACGCCATCCCTATTTATGTTATAGTGTCGCTGGACGCTTGGAATTCCACAACAGGTGTAACAGATCTTCAGATTTTATACTCCAACAGAGAATGCTCAATTGCTCATCAGGTTGAACAACTCGTGCTAAGACGTCATTCCTACATATATGATATAGTGCAGCTGGGCTCTTGGAGATCCACATCAGGTGTTCCAGGTCTTCAATTTTCATACGTCAAAAGAGAGTGCTCATCAGGCTGAACAATTGTTGTTAAGAAGTCATTCCTTCATAATTATCTTATAGTGTAGCTGGGCTCGTGGAGTTCCACATCAGGTGTTCCAGATCTTCAATTTTCATAAGTCAAAAGAGAATGCTCAGCAGGCTGAATAACCCCAAAGACGTCATTCCTGTATGTTAAAGTTTCATCATTCTAGCTTAAAAAATGACAATACTTCCATACAACCTTTCACCCACCCTTTCAACCCCTTCAAACCCCCTTTCCGCAATAAAAAGCCTATGTCCTTTCTCCGGGCTCTAAACTATCTGTGTACCAAATTTCATTGAAATCGGTTCAGTAGTTTTAGCAGGAAATCGAGACAGACAGAAAGACAGACAGTTACTTTCGCATTAAATTCATAATATTATTAGTGTGGATTAGTCTCTCTAGAGACCTAACTCGGCTCAAAGCTATGCTTGATATGACCTTTAGCAAAAATGCGTGAATTTATGTAGGTAAGTCAACGACAGCTCGGTCCAAAGTAGTTCCTTGGAGCTTGTGCACTTTCAGATTATTTTTACCATCGTTCGTCATGCTTATTCACTGTTTTTTTTTGTGTTTGTATATCATTTATATACGAGTACTAGAAATAAAAACTTAAATCAATAAGTAAGAAAATTAGCGAGAATTATTGTTTTGTTAAACAACTTTAAAACGTTATATATCCTAAACTATTATTTAAAATGAAAAATGATAAAGGGAACCTAAAGAAGATTTTAAAATACCTATTCAACGATACCCCACATGACATATTTCATGGACTTTTATTTTTTTTTTATTTTGGCAATATGGCGTCTGGTTGTTGCTGTGGTGAATTTTGATTACTCTCATGTCTTTAGTGACACTCGCAAGGTTAAGACGAATCGATTGACGTAAGAATTATCAAAATCGGCCTACGCATTTGGTCTCTAGAACGCCACATAGAAACAAACATACATACATACATACATACATAGACTGATAAACACATTACCCTCCTTTGCGTCGCGCAGTCGGGTAAAAAAGGTATCAATTGACTCAAATCATAAATAAAAGTTTGATGACAATAAAGCCGCGTCAAATAAAAAAGTAATTGTCAAACAATAAAAAAGAAACATGAACCATTAATACAATAATAAAGTGTCAAACTGTCAGATAATTGGCCCCTCAGTCATAAAGCTAAGTGGCCTATAATGTCCGCCACAAATACTAAACAGGGATTCCGAGGAAAGTGACACTTTGTTTTGGAAAACTTAGGGCTCTTTCATAGAACGCTAGGAAATAGTTGTGTACATTATTTAAATCTTTCAATTAAAATAATGTCATAAATAGATTTAAAAAACTTAATTAATTATCAAAAAATTAAAACAACACACTCTCTACATTTTAACATCCTAATTAATAAATAGTAAAATGTGTAAAAATACGAAACAAAGAGGCAAAATAAAGAAAGATATAGGTTGTCAAAATATTTGTCCACATCGCCGTCAATGGGAAAAGGAAAACATAAATTTCATAGTTACGAAAAAACGGCATTAGGATGGGCAGTAGCTATAACTTTAACCTTCCTATACCCGCGCGTTGGTTTGTGAGACCGACGGAATGATTTTTCGAATTTAATTTTTATCACTGATACGCTAGTGAGCTGCTTTATCTAGGTTTTCGTAGAAAAATCATATGCGACGGGGTTCCAAACTGTAGCGGGTACAGGTGTCACAAAAATTGGCGCGGGTAAAGGAAGATTACAAAATATTGTTTTTCAGATTCATGCGATTAGAATGGAAGCGAAATAGGCACCAGCGATACTAGAGAAATTCCTAGTGCCCGGCAAAAATAAAGAAAAAAAACGACTCCATAATACTTAAGCTTAGCAGTTGATGTTATACGGTAGAACGTGTGCCAAATTAGGTGAAAACAGTTAAAATAAAATTATTGAAAGTGAAAGAGAAAGTGCAATTCGAATACCTTTTAATTTTAAAATTGTAAAATCTAAACTAAGTCACTCTAAATATTGGATACCTTTAGTTGATTTACTTCTACTTTTTACCTATAGCAAAAATGATGTAAGTTTCTAAAATTAATAAAATGAAAGAAAGGCCCAATACACAGTATTCAAAATTTAAGTCTAAAATAATTTAAAATATTTACGTTAATGTATGAAAATTGAAAACCCCACTTAGTAATGAACTGAAAAACATTAAACAATATAGAGATTATATTTGAGTATGAGTTAGTTTAATTATTTCAGTTTATTTTTCTTACAAGTCAATCTGTGACCTATATCCACGTGTCGTAGAGACTAATTCCCAATATAGACACACATTAGATGTTAATATCCGAAGATCTTAACTCTTTTAGGCAAATGATGTAAAGTTTTCATTTCAAAACGTATTTTCCAAACAAACAGAGGCGTTCGTACCCAACATAGGGTTTTGTATGAATGCGCAATGTTCATTTTCCTTGTAAATAAGAGCAGAGAGAATGTGCGCGTACATTGAAATTAGTTATTATTTATGAATCTTCGTTTGAGGCCCGAGGGAAATTATTTATACTTCCGTCTATCGTTCTGCTGTCTTTTGCATGAGTGAATTGTTATTTGATTGTTTGATATGGACAAATTTTAATAAAATAATAGGTATTTATTTTTAGTTATATTTTACAGAAATATCTTAAAAGTATTTTTGTCAATACTTTAAGAAAATACCAGACTTTATTGTTCGATACTCAATATAAAAGTTTATCTGGAATTTCTCAGGAAAACGAATGTAATTACACAATTAAAATTGGTCTACTTTCAAAAGTCTTTTAAGTTCTATTTTTGATAGTGCTGTGACTACACAATTACTTTAATTATCACAATAAAAAACCCAAAACAAAACATAACAACAGACGTCTTAACCTCTCGGACCCCAATGCGCCCCAATGGCACAATTTTGTGCCACCAAACCCCGACCGATTTTAAACTGTATTTTTGAAAAAATAAGTCTTAAAATTGGTCAGGGTTTGGTGGCAAAAAATTTTTCTCGGGGCTGTTTTATCCATTTAATTATTGTTATTCGAATTAGTTACAATTCAAAAAACAAAGCGAATTCTCCTCAACAAATAACAGGTATTTTCCCAAGTATATCGTGGAAATCAGTAATTAAATAAACCCTGTTCTAACCCGTATTTTACCGACGGGTCAGAGTAACATCACCATAGATATGCATGTATACTGGAAAGACTACACACTCACAGGTGTTTACTCGTCAAATATTCATCTCGACAACCCAAAGGGACGCTTCTCGTAAATCGTACATGTATTTGCGATATGACAATCTATGTAGATCTAGCCTGGTTTGTGTTTAGGGGTTATGCCAGTGGGAAGAATCGTTTTGGTATTATCTCCGTTTTGGTATTTGAGTTAGATATTGACTTAAATGATGGTATTTTGAATTAAATAAGTTTTGTAGAGATTAAATCGGTATTTCATTAAATGCATTAAATTCTTCTGAATTATCTTTCATTGGAATTCAATGTAAATATTGAAGCAGACAAGTGTAAAACGAATATAAATTCTCTACGGGCATACAAATCGTTAGAAATTAACTTTACATACATACGAAAAAGCTGCAACATACAGCATACAGTCGCTAATTCTTCAATCCCTAGGGAGGTGCCACAAAATGATGTACATGATGTCGGGCAACCGAATCGCGTGTTGATTGCTCCGCGTATTTTAACTCCCAGCACGATGAAATTGTGTAGAAAAAAGAAACGGACAATTTAATTTACGTCGCATTTCCCATTTGTTATATTTTTGCTGCAAAATAATGCTAATCTGTGAAGAATTTCCCACACATGAATTCTGGGTTTGTGGCGCGTAAACCATAAAAATGTATCTCATTGAGATTACTATTTTAAATAAAGGCGTCGAAGATGATATTTTAGGTCTTAATTATAGCGAACTTCTCTCAAATAATGCGTCAAGTAATAATATGGTGCCTAGTTTAAATCCCACCTTCTCAAATAATTAATTTGAAACTTCTGTAACTTGCTTACACAGGATAATAAATAAGCCCGCGGCTTATTTCGATGCCCCCAACCAAGTGTTCATGGGGTTTTTGTTGAAATAAGTTTAAAGTACGTGTTCCGTAATGTGCACTAACAATGTTATTTATTAATACCTTTTTTTTTAATTATTTGACATTACCACATTACCTCCGGTAGAAGCCCATAATGCAATGTTATATAAAATATTTTATTTGATAAATTTACTGCAATAACCCCGTAAGTAGTATTACTGTAATATTTTATGCATTCGATTTTAGGTATTATTTATTTTTATAAATTACTAGGTTTTGAATAAAAGGATTTTCATAATAATAGCACAGATAGACTTCGCAAAAAAATAGCTTTCATTTAGTACATCAATGACTTCAATAGTCCCACTTGTTGAAAAGATATTTGACAGAATCAGTAAATCTTTTTTCCTGTAAAATTTTGATTTTTCGATTGCCGGGTTATTGCTTGGAAGCATCGATTTAGTCTTTCGTAATTATGGTAACCCTAGATTTACCCTAAAATCGCTCCAATAAGCAATGTCCTTCATTCCTAAGGAACTCTAAACTTCCATTCACTAAAGAAATTAATTAAAAGAGAAAATAGAAAGAGTTTGAAAGAAAATCAATTTCCACTTCCGTTCTCACCAAAGCTTAAGACAAGAAAGAAAAACTGTAACGACTCTCGACTAATGAAAGAAATGAAGAAAAATGGAACAGACTACCAAAAATCACTGTTATTTATACTCGTAACAGTTAATTATGCGTCGAACGACGTACGTAACAGTTCCCACACTGTTATGAAAGATGTTACTTATGACATTTGTAATTTTGTGAGAGACAAGTGATTGAAAGCTAACATATGCATGTATTGTTATGAGTCAGTTTCGATTTTGCAGTAATTTATTTTAGTTAGAACACACTAAAAGTGACTAAATGCAAATATGTTTGAAGTGTCAAGTATAATTTTAGAGTTCCAACAAAGTCAAATGTAGGCGTTGTGTCAGAAACCAAGAGCCAGCTGTGGGCGGGACAAGTTTATCATTTGCGTTCAGGCTCGTGGGCTGCTAAGTGTACTTGTAATTATTATTATTATAGAGTTTCCTGTTACAATTCTGTACCCTTATCGGAAGTTTTCACTATTTTACTTTACAGCGTTTTTTTGAAGGGAAAATGGAACAGTGCCTCTGGTGTGCGACGAAGGAACTAAGTTTTTCCTTGTCAATTATTTGAAAATGTCAAAGTTCCAGTTTACTTTACGTCAGAATAACTGAAAACATATGATAAGGCCTCTGTACGTGATTAGTCTGCAGATCTGGTGGCCTACTATGAACTCTTAAAGCGTGAGTCTTTAGGCTGTGGGAAAGAGATGGCGCTAGATGACTTGTATAGCTCTGTCTTTTTCTTACAGCCTAAACTGGATCGCGTTAAGAGCTCGTGGTAAGGCCTCTGAAAGATAAAATAAAACAAAATTGTTACTTTTTTTGTAAGAATAACTTAGGCGTTCTTCTTTCAAAGTTCTTATTAATCTGTTATTCATTTTAGTGAGTTTTCCAATTCTTAGCAACGAAAGAGAGTCTATCGATACGCCAACTTTTCAGAAATATAAATATATTTTGGTAGATTTATTTATTACGATTTTTATTATTAGAACAGTGAATGACCGCATTTATAACTTTTCACTATCATTCCACCTTTACAAATCATCATAAATTTCTATTCGAATCAACTCTCACAGCGATAAAATATCGTTAAACCCTAAATTAGTGTACGCTATTTTAGTCACAGAGACATTTCACATAAAGATGACAATTCCACGCACATATTTACAAAAGTAAACAAAACTAGGCTGTAGGTTGTACAAATTATTACCTATGATTATACCGGTGACAGATTTATGCAAAACGTTACCGTCTTTCGTCTCTGCCTGCCATAAAAATATGTTATTAGCATAGCAATGTGTTAGAAAATAAATATAGAACGAGGTGTGAGATTTCCATCCCATTCAGGAACATCCATATTTAACATTAATGTGCGCACATTTTATTATTACCGTTGTGCTGAAAAAAAGACTTATGTATGTAGGCTATAAAATATATTCAACGAACGCGAAATGAGTGGCGTTTAGGTATACTTTTTGCATTAAATACGTACATTAATATTGAAGAATTTATTTTTGCATACAATCGATTGAAACAAAACAGTTTTAAATACAAAATTGTGACGTGATGGTGACTTTTACAAGTCGTGAACGCGTCAAGTTAGCACATCAAAATATTTGCATGCTAACCAATACGTGAATAACATTGTTGTAAATTGATATTTCAGACTCGATAAAAATTAAATAAAATCATATTTATTCACATTCATAGCTGTGAGCTGTACCTATTACTCTTTTAACTCTGTTGATGTACTTATACCTCAAAATAATGGTTTGGGTGTTTGTGTATGTGAGTTTCTATGTTTGTAAACGCACCCACGATACAGAAATAAATTCATAGTGAGGGGCAAAGTCTTTTTTAAAAAGAAAAAAAAAATCCTCGTGCTGATTATAAGACAGATACTTAAATAAAATCAGCAAAATTGTACTGATTGCGTTTGCATTGCAATTGTGTAAATCGAGAAGCTGGTTCTTGCTGAAACGTCCCCAGTTATTATTATGTAAATAGGGCAGAGCTGTCCCAATAACTCCTTAACCCAAAGAAATACATAAAATACCTAAGTCTTGGGATATATAAGCATAATAAATGATATAATTATTTATTTGTAAGTTGGTTACAAAAAAAACTCTTTTACACGTCACAACCAATATTTTCGAAGCGATGAGACCGGTGTTTCGTACCTGACTACTCTGAGAAGAAACAGTCGAAACAAATTCAGAGGTCAAAGTCTCTTTTAAAGTCCAGACATTGTTTTGCTCAGGTCATACGAGGACCATGCTGGAGTCTGAGATGGTGTAATGAGAAAAGAACCGCACAGACCTGTCCAGTCAGTGCGAGCATTAGTCGGTTACCGTGTAGCTCGACTCAGAACTCAAGGAGCTCAACAGCTCAATAAGTGTTGGTAATGCAGACACAGACCTGATGAAAAGAAATAAGTTATAATCCGAAATATTAAATGAAAACCACAGGATTGCGCTGGATGCACGCCGTTTTTGACCGGTCCTATGGGAAATCTATGGGGGCGGCCTATGTTCAGCAGTGGACGTCTTATGATATATGCCCAGTGCGGGTTAGTAGATGTGAAATCACATGACTACGAATATTTCGTTTTAATACTCTTCTTCTTCTTTAGCCTCTTTCTACCATCTTGGTGTAGGCCTCCTTCAACTCTTTCCACTCTTCACGACATCGAGCTCTTTGTAACCAATCTGAGCCCGCAACCCTTTTCACATCATCCTTCCAGCGCATTTGTGGTCTTCCTTGAGGGCGTTTTCTCCCCATGGCTTCCATTCGAGAAGACTTTTGCACCAAGAGTACTCTTAGTTTTAATATATGCCTAAATATTTCCTAATGATATTTAGCTTCACAATTTTAAGAGCAGTGTTGATGTAATATGAAAGTTATGCTTTCGCCTGGGTAGAAACTCAAGAGTCACAGCTAATAACGTCACCTTGGAGGTCAATGGAGCTAAGCCACAATTTTTGCGAAATGGAGTTAAGTGCATTAACGTACTCACAAAGAGACATACTTTATAATAGTTGGAGCCATTACCACTGGTTCACCAATGCACTCTTCACCTTGCGGTGGCCATCACATTTTACAACTGTACTCATTAGCGGAGAATGGAAAACATGGAAATACCATGTTAATTTAAACATTCGCGAGCAAAAGTATATTATCATTTACTTGGAATTTATCCGTGATAGCTCCTTAAATAATGGCGTGATTTGAATGAATTTGGCCAGTATCAATTTAAAGTTAACAGTTCAACCTTAACAATGGTACCACTTTTATTATTATTATTATTCTTCTTTAGTTATTAAGTAGATCAGATCGCACGGAATCGGAGTTAGTGATTCCATACTTTTGCTCGCTAGTATACGAGTAGTTCAGCTGAAAGTAATAACGTGTCATTGGAAACTAGTTTATATGAATTACAGCGCATTAAGGTGGCGAGTGATTACAGCAGAACGTTGTGTTTGTTTCTATAATGTTGGGCAAGAGTTATGTTTGTGGAAAAATGTGGTGGACGCTTTGCACATGTTGAAATAGTGTGACATGAAAGAGGCGTGATTTTTGGAAGGGGTACTGTTGTTTTACGTTAGTTTGGATTTGTGTCACATTTGAAACACACCCAGGAATGTATAACTAGCTTTTGCCCGATATTATGCCCGCTGTTATCCCGTGTGGTAGCAAAATAAAAATTATTAGTGATAATCCGGGTTTCAAACTATGTGCGTATGTGCCAAATGTTTTCCAAATCCGTTCCGACGTTTTTCGTTCCACCCATTCTCACAAAATTTCACTATTGTATAAGGAGTCCTCTCGCGCCCGGCATTGGTCGCGGTCATGCTGCGGGGCGAGACGGAGTGGGAAGCAGTTGCCTCCTTCTGCGAAGCAGTCATGCTCCCGAAGGAGGAGGCGCGCCACGTGAGGGAGAGGATAGCGTCCTCCCCCCAGCCGCAGTGGTAGACGCCCACGGCGTCGGACGTCGGCAGACGATCTCCGGCCAGCGTAGGCGCGGGCATGCGGGCAGCGAGTAAAGGGTAACTCACTGTCCGACCATGGACCATGCCCGGGTCGACGGCGCGTTGTGTTCCACGCGCGCTTCAAAGAGTGTCAGTAAGATGACGGGGCGGGCATCTAGAGGGCCAAAGCCTCCCTGGGCCGCGGGACGTATCTCATTACCGTGACCCCGGAACATAAAGGGCTATTAAAGGACACCGTGGAGTTTAGTCAGTACAAGTCTGACAGAGGACTCTTTTGAATATTTTACCAGGCTAAAAAAAATAAAAAAATTGTATACGTAAAGGACAGTAGGAAGACTTGAACGATGTCATATTTGGAAAGAAATCAGAATACAGATAGAAATGTGGTGACTCTCTGTTGACGAGTAATAAAGAAGTATTGGAAGAAAACGTACTGCACAAATCCCAAAATTTAGAATAACATGCAGGAGCAGGGGAATAACATGAGTTGTATGAGACAAGTTTATTTGGATGACGGTCGATGTCTGTGATTATTATTATTTGTGTTGCTAACAATTGTAAATCATACGAAACCCTGACCTTTACCCAGCGTTTATGATATTGTAACTACGATCGTTCGGATTAGTCGATATTTACTGGCCGAGTCTTGAAATAGTTCAGCATCAACAAATATAAATCAGGCCAATCTATAACCGACTTAACTCTTAGCCGTACAATGCAAAGCTTCATCTATTCCAAGCTGTTAATATTAACGTACTATCGAAAGATAAACAGAGTAATGGCATTACTCTCATTGCACTTTTCATCATTCAATTAACTTTTATTAGGTGTTGAGACCCTACATCTTCCGGCTTCTTATCATACGGCCGAAGGTCCAAAAATAGGGGGGCTTTTTTAATGATGATAGTTCGATCTAAACAAGATTACGTAACAATAGAATTTAATTGAATAATGATGAGTTCACAAACACTCATTTACAAAACCAAAAATAAACTCTGAAAACGTCTACCTACACGCATTATTTACGCTTGACTAATCACAAAGACAAGTGTTTTCACCTAGTCGACCTTGAAGAATACATTAAAACTAAAGCGGTTACTAGTACATTCACCGACAACCCTTAAAGTTCACGGCTGTACGTGTATGTACAAAAAATAAATGGCCAAAACACGAATAATGATTGGAGGTACGCTCGCGTCGAGCGGTTGTTATTGCTCAGTGCCGGTCGTTCCCTGTTTTAACAGTTGTGTGCGAGCCAAATCGCGGCCGAGTAATGTACTACAACTGCCAAGGCGAATTCTATTGCTATGATACACCAGTGACCTTCTATTGTCTCCGACAGTGGGACATTTCTTCTGTATAGTCGTGAGGTAAAGCGTTATGGTATACGGTATTTATTCCCGTAAACTTGAAGTGGGCATACCACAGTCGAAGTAAGTTTTACACTAAGAAAAATTGTGGATAAACGAATGTTACAGTTGATTTTGTTTTGGTAAATTTTATTATACTTAGAAAGTGTGTTGTGAAAAGATAAAGATAAAATTTATCTTTTAAAATCATTCCAGATAAACATGTAATTATCGACAAAAAGAAAAACTAAGAAAGTAAGAGATGAGTCAATTCAGTTTTAATTTCAGAAGATAGATATAGTCTGATAGTAATATTAAGTCAATCCGTAATTTCATTAAGAAGGAAAAGGCGTTGCAACAATGTCAGTCATTTTGACATTAACATGTAAATAAAAAAGAAAAGCGGTGCGTGAGAAATACGAATTAAGCCTCATTTAGACGGAGCAAGAACTCGTATGCGAGTTTCACTACATTGCGGTATTTGTTTGATCAACTGAATTCGTTGTACCTATAAAGTCCGCAATGTAACGCAACTCCGCGTGCGAGTTCTTGCATCGTCTAAATGAGGCTTTAGTTTAATAATCATGACATTCCTGAGCCGCGCCCGAGTTGTAACTAGAAATGTTTTATATAAGATAATGTTATTATAAATGCGAAGATTTGTGAGGATGGATGAATGGATTCTCTTGCTCGCAAAAACTACCGAACGGGTATTGATGTTTGGTACACAGATAGCATAACCTGGATTAACACCCTTACCGTGGGATAATTTTCGAGTTGTAGCAGGCAAAGCCGCTAGCAAAGCTAGTATTAGATAATGTTATTAACTAAAACTAATAAAAACGATGGTTTACCTTCTAGCTTCACTTTGCAAATATGAGAACGTTAACTCAGATAGCTCCGGTTAGTTCTAAGCTCAGTTAAGTAAAAGCAAACAGATAAAATCATTTCAACATCGAATTTTAGCCGTTTATTCAATAGAGGTTTTGTTTAAACGCAAAATATGGCCGAGATGCTTTTCTGTAATTAAAAAAAAAAAAACAATTGCAACATCAGTGGAATAAATGGCCGAATTGGCTGTTTCTGTTTTTTTTTTTACCGACTTCGCTTTTAAAGAGGTTTCTCGATGACACCTGGACCGATGTGTAAAATACTTTATTTTGTTTGAAAGGGTGTATTTCACACATAGTCCTATGGTAATCAGTTCAGTATCTGATGACGGGATTTTGGAGAAATCGAGGAAACTCTTTAATAAATGACAGGAAATTAACCGCGATTTGTGCTACTGCATAACTTTGCGTTGTACTCGTACGCAATCCGTAATAATTATCACGCCTGTACTCACAAAAAAGGGTAAAATAAAAAGCCGTGACCTACCACTTGTTATAATAAATGTTTTGGGTCTTATTTTTCTAGCATTACAAAACCCAAATACCGAAAATGCCGTAAGAAAAATCGCAGCCTAACGACGAGACATCGAAAATAGATCATAGAAAGACAATAGAATACGACACGGAATCATAACCCGACATAACTATGAACAAGGACAATATTTTTCCAGAAAACATCCCGCAATTTTCTGTCACAATTCTGTTTTCACGAAGACAGGAACAAAACGCCCCTTTCTCTATTCATTGCTCGTTCTGTACGACAGTCAAGGCTACTGTAGTGGAAAAAATGCAAAATAAAAATAGTGACACTTTTTTCAGTCGATTCGTCACAGTTTCACGGTTTTATCACGTTGTTTCGTACACCCGTCCCTCATGTAGGACTAAGAAAATGTGTAGTTTTGTGCAGTAACGTACACAACTATCGTCGGTTCGTGTGCCAATTTAATTAACAGTGTAATTAAATTGGCACAGTCAAATTTTTTTTTAATGTTTTCCGGCTTTCTACCGTAGTAATACGAGTTTTATTATTTGTAATGAATGGCTGCTATCTGTATTCTTAGTTTAAATAAAAATAACACAATTATTTTGAAGTCTAGACCACCAGCAGCATACCTTATTTTTTTAGCGTGGTAATTTCATCAAATGAGTCCTTCCACCCAGGGCAGGGCGGGAGGGACTGTCAGACGTGTACTGACTAAAATCCACGGTGTCCTTCAATAACCCTTTACGTTCCAGGGCCACGGTATTCGTTAGTCCCGCGACCACCAGCAGCATACCTGGAGCTTGATAGTCAACAATATGATATTTAGAGTTTTAATTCTTTTATTTTCGAGTTAAGGAACAAGTTATAATAATATATTGAATTCGAGCTACGAACTGACACAAGTCTAAAAAGGCATTTTACGACGCAGAAAATTTCCAAAGGAGGCAGAAAATAAGTGACAACACGGGGTTAATTATCTAAAACTTGGCTAAATGCATTGAAATCATCTGTAATGTGTGAATGTTTCATAAAAAAATATGTTTTATTGATTGATGATTTTCAATTTACGCGGTAATCAGTAACCATTCATCTTGATTAAAAAACCAGGCCCTGTAGCCATGTAACTAACTATAAACGCTAACGCTGAGTAAGCTTTAATATATTTTCAACTTTATGTGCTCGGGTATAACGTTGAAGATCTAGTGAAGATTGCTAATCGTTATCGCTCTTTCCTGTCGCTAACGCTTAGAAATCATAAATAGATTTTCAACTTTAGGCTCTAGGCTATAAAATTGAAAATCTATTGGGGGAGTACCGAGCGTTTACGATTATCATTTGCGACTTGTTGTGACTTGGCTATGGGAGCAGGCGTTCTAACTTCTAACGCAGCTTCCGATAGTTTCCCACGCTAAAAAAAAAAAACCTTCCAATAGTTTGTTTCATTTCGATACTGCGAATGCAGTTAGCTCTCCAATGCAAATACAGAGAATCCAAACACAGAGATATTGCCTTACAAATTAAAATAGCAATATAAATGCATCAATGCAAGTTGAAGTTTCGCCAACATAACCTTTGTTTATGTGTCTGAACAAAAACATCATTAATTCTCTCTCAAAATAGGATTCTCATTTGTTAATCCTACTATAATATTATAAATGCGAAAGTTTGTGAGGATGTATACGTATATGTGTATGTAGGTATGTTTGTTACTCTTTCACGCAAAAACCACTGAATGGATTTGGCTAAAATTTGGTACACAGTCAGTTTATAACCTGGATTAACACATAGGATAGTTTTTATCCCGATTTTATGTTCCCGTGGGATAATTTTCGAGTTGTAGCGGATGAAGCCGGTGGCAACAGCTAGTATTATAATATTACGATTGAGTTCGAAGAAAAAGAATATTATAATTGAGTATGAGCATTGAGTTTTTGTGATATCCCTTAAATTCTATACAATAATCAAAAGTTAAAAGAAACATAATTGTAGTCAGATTTTCATAAGTGAAAATATGTGAATGGACAACCAGAATAAAAGTTAGCAATTATGTTCTAAAACCAAATATGAAATTCTTAATGAAGAGAAAATATGTGCGTGACTGTACCTTAAATAAGCTAGAAAACTATTTTCATTAAGACGCCCCACAATCGAAAAGATATAAAAACCTCATTAAAATGTTTTATCTCCATAAACTAGTAGCGGCATTTGATGTCGCTTGTGAAATACCAACATTTTTATTTAATGGATCAATTTACTGAACCAAATTAGAAATGACAAAATACTGAATCGATTAATTTTAAACCTGTGTATCTTCACCATTAAATTTCACGAAAAGTTATTAGTTTAAGCTTGATAACGTAGTTTTTTTTTCTACAAACTTTCAAATCTTCATTGACACATAATCAAGAGTTGTAATACTAATGTTTTATTGTGGATAAGATTATTTTTCTATTGCTATCAGTTTGCGACAATCGCACTTGAACTATCTAACATTTTCAAGATCAACCGCCGTAGGCAGACCGACATAATATCCGGTTTTTCTTTTAATACGTACACTGTAGCTAAGATAGTAAAATAAAAATAGGATTATATGAGTGTACGAATTAGAGTTTCATTTAACTGTTTCTATAGTGTTTATAAGAAGATTTCGGTCAAGTACAACGACCGAAAACCGAAATATTTTACACGAAAAAATACCTTATAAAATTGCACTAAAAATTATTCGTTTCTCATCATACACCTGTACCTAAATGTACGAGTATAATAATAATGGTATTTTTTGTGCGATTTGTTTTTTGCGAAAACGATTAATTTTCTTTTATTATTCGTTTTTGTATAAAATCAAGTCTTCGGTGATAAAAACTTTAAAGTTCACAATTAGTGACAGTCAACATAATAAATGTTTTTGGAACTGAAAGGCACTGTAATAAAATTATTCATTCATATTTTATTTGCATTAGGTGTCTCTTATTGTCTTACGCCGCCGTTGGTTCATCAATTACCATCAATAAGCTACGCCGTAGCAGGTGTAGCGCTACGTAAATCAGTAATAACTACGCGACTTGAACAAAGTGTTGAAATATTTTCGTAGCACTTCATAAAGTTGACTGTTCGGGTTGTTGTAAGTTCGCCACAAAAATAATTCCCCAAGAAAAAAAATATGTATAAATTAGTTAAAGATTTTTGTTTTTTATTTATTTTTTGATTCTTGTACATTCGACCCATTTTTTTCCGCACGGGCATAGCAGAACAATTAAATTATAAAATCCAGCACAAAACTACCGAAAACGAGGACATAATGTGGAATCTGAACAGAAAGTACTAGGAGAACAGGATCAAAACTTTTTTTCGAGGGGAATAATTTTTGTGGCGAACTTACAACAACCCGACGGTTCTTCCGAGTATTTTTTATGAAAGATAGAAGGGAATGAGATATTTATTTCTTGTAGTAACAGATTGCAGTGTACTATGTTACTAATTAGTACAACATTTAAAGTAAAGTCTAAAAGCGTCTACCGTTTACAAAAAAACCGCAGTCTTACTAATTTTCTGGATAATTTTCTAATCTAAATCCCTTTTGATAAAAAAAATCCTTTCTTTTGTTTTGTAGGCTGTTAGTGATTGGATGTCTTGAAGACTGGCATGCGCAAATTTCGTCTTTGATTGGTTACAGATAAAGATCGGGATCAAGATAAATGCCAGCCTAAGATATTTACAGTATTTAAAGCCACATTATGAATACGAGTGGAAAAAAAATCGTCGTATAAAACTGACATTAAAATTTGACGAAAAAAAATAGTCGTTTAAAATGATATTATAATTTGACGAAAAAAATTCGTCGTATAAAAATTACATTATAATTTGACGCAATGCAGGAATATGAAAGCAGGTTGATGTCTCACGTTCAACGAGTCGTGTGAAATAACTAACTACATTCTAGCCTCGTAAAACTATTTTATGGTTCACGGCGAAAATTCGCTATGAAACAGCCATTTTTATTCGGCTGCATAAATGTCAGAAATATTCGTTTTATTGCAGAGGAACAGATATAAGTATTTCAAATTAGGATAGTTCGCTCTCTAAAGTGTTTGTGGAGGTTAGTAAGTAGTAAATCCATATAAAAAACTGGTTATTAGCTATATCGTAAACTGAAATAGTGGAAGCCATTCAGTCATTTCATTTCATCACTTTATTGAGTAATATCTTGGTAGATGATGAGTCAATCTTAAAAGTCTCTGTCCCTATAGTTTTAGCAAAAACAAGATACTCGTACTTCGTCACGAGCTGTCTGTAAGGCGTTTTCTAATCAAAGATTAATTCAAATTCCGCGTTAACATAAAAAAAACTCGCTAATTAATGTCATATTCAGAGGCATTAGGAAACGTGAATCAGTGGTTCACGTTTTAAAAATAAAACGGTCGTCTTGGTAAAAACGAAATGTGGGCGGGAAATACAAAAATATGTCGGCCACTGAATTTTGACGGCTCATATACATTGCATTTTGTATATGTTCGTAATGACCTTTACACATATTTGTAACAAAAATATCAACTAGTATTATATAAAAGCCGTTTTTTCTTATTGTAATATGTACTAAAGTAATATGAGATGTAATTTCGAGAACATTAACTGGAAAACCCAATTTTTCTAATGCTGATAAGCGCTAGTTGAAATTGAGAGTCAGCTCAATTTCAAAAAAGCTATTTTCTCGAATTGAGTTTGACTTTTATGTTTTTACTAGCTTATGCCTTCGTGGTAATTGTCTCACTAGGATCGCAGTACCGGGTTGTATAATTTGAAAGCTTACAATATTACTTTTCAAATGCCTTACCACTTTCCATTGTTCATTGACTGGCCTGTTGGTCTAGTGGTTAGTGACCCTGACTGCTATACCGGAGGTCGTGGGTTCGATTCCCACCTAGGACAAATGTTTGTGTGATGAGCACGATCATTTGTTCTGTGTCTGGGTGTAATCTATCTATAATATGTATGTATTTAGAAATATATAAGTATGTTTATCAGTTGTCTAGTACCCATAACACAAGCTCTGCTTAGCTTGGGACTAGATGGCGTTGTGTGATAGTTGTGAAATATTATATTATATTATATTATATTATTATATTGCATAGAAATAGTAAGAAACTGTTTTTATTAGTTTGTTGTGCCAAACATCTTAATTTGAACTTAGTGGAGTAACAGCAAACAACCAATACGTCCATCTTCAGAAACTTTCGGACTTCGTAGTAAGAAGAAACCAACATGATAACAACCATGAGGACAAGATCACCTTATCTCATTATCTTTCTCTGTATTCCAGTATCGAAGCAGATTAAACCAACAATATTCTATTCATCTGACCATACGATCTGTCAGTAACTTTTTAGCTTAGTTGAACGAGTAACAGCTCGCAACAGCAATATATCTGGCAAGTTTCAAGCTGTTTGACAGCACTGATTTATGAACGCAACGGACTGAATGTCGTAGACGAAGGGATGACGTATGCATGTGTGCTTTAAGGGTCAATTCACATAGAGACGCGACGCTACGATCACAATCCAACAGCGATTCAAAATCTAACTTTATTTCTAACTAGCTGACCCGGCAAACTTCGTACCGCCTCAGAAACAATAAAAAAAACCCTTTAGACCTACCCTGGACTACGACAAACATATTAAAACCAAAATCAGCTCAATCGGCCCAGCCGTTCTCGAGTTTTAATCAGACTAACGAACAACAATTAATTTTTATTTATATAGATAGATTCATTTGTTTCAGACAATTTTAGTCTATATTCCTACATAAAATACAAACACATTAATATAATCTATTTTAAAAATTAAATAAAAAATCGGGTATATTTAAACATAGAATTGTGAATAGTAACTGCACGAAAAGATACACATTTCACTTATTACGCGACACTCGAGCACGGTGCCCCGTGCACTCATTTTAATAGCGACTCAAAATCTAGCTTTAGTCACTACACGGAAAGATACGCACATTGTTAAAATCGTTGCGTCTCGTCTCCTTGCGTCGCGTCTCGATGTGAACTGATCTTAAGTCACACATGAAAACGGTATGAAGTGAGCAAATCGTGAAAGTAAGTACCTAGCAAGCAGAAATGGACTGATAATATATTGAGCGATGTTTTGACAGTCACACGTAACTTGCTTGACTTTTACTCATTTATTCTTCTAGGTGAGCAAAAGTTTTTGCGAAAATATTACGTAGCTAATACTTGTAAATAGGAAGTTGTACTTTTACTATGCGTACACATAATTAACCTTTAATGTTCCTTTGGGGCAACTTCTCCGCATTCAGCTCATGCTGGTTTTCGTCGTCAGGCTATCGAACATTTCGTTGAAATTTGGACAAATAAATTCCTTTTTTACCCGAAAATGCAACTACAGTTCGAAATAATCCCTAAATAACCAGTTTGGTTTGGTTGTTTACTTCTCTCATCAAGCAATTAATTTTCTACGTCACTAGAACATTAATGTACTAAATATAGTATACTAAGAGAAAACTCAAAAGTGTATGTATAAATTAGTATGTATGTACGCACAGGTGAGTCACTTTCCTTGGTATCTATACTATACGTAAAACAAAACCGAACGTACGAATATTTACGCGCGTCATAGTTTCCATTTTGTTCTAGTGACGGTGTAAAGTTGTGTATTCACTGAAGGAAAAAGTATTAACATGTTCAGCAGATTCATAACCTTGCTCAATGTTTTACCCAGAATTATTAGGTAGGCAATCGTTTAATGTCTGCCAACATTATTCTTGACATTGATGCGCATTATTTCACGTTTCAAAGTTGCTAAACAATCTAAACACCTGTTTTACTACATTTTGTGTTGTCTGCGTGGCACAATGTAGTTGGTGGTCACGCTACCCAACATTTTGTCATGTCGTGAATATACGGCTTTACCACCGCTCGTCTAAATTAAGTTTCCACAGTTGTGTGCTGATATTTTTTTAAGATGACGCGTTGTTTTTAATGTTTGTACAGGAATGTTGTACGTGTTCGCTGAAGTTGGGCGTCATCTGAAGTAATTATGTATGAAGGGGCGGCGTTGGCAGCGGTTATTTAGTTGTAGGCATAGCTGACGTAACGAGACAGTTTGTGGTAAACGTGACGAGACTAGTGCATACGAAGCGGTCTGAAAACAAACAGCTTTGTGTGATAGGCTGCCTGCCAGACGATAGACAAAGGAATGTTGTGGGGATCTAACTGCCATCATTTTAAATGGACGCGCGTAATATGAACATCTTCAAGACCTATTTACACAAGACGATTGGTCATAAAAACCGGCATTACAAAAAAGGCGCCAATTATTCCTAACTAAACAAAACCCCTATAGAGACCGGGCAAAATTAAAAAGAAAACATTATTTTCACCGTAACTAAATTCCTAAAACACGCGGGACTGAAAGGGAAAAAATACAACAATGGACTGAAGAGGTTTTAAAGGACCCGGCTGGCCCACTTTCGCCCGCAGCGCTTTTTTCGCTTAATGACGCCACGCTCAAGGAAAGTTGGAAATATTAAAATGAGCAAGCACTTGTTTCGTCGGTAAAACGGCCATCGCTCTAGGCATAAACCTTCGCGCCTCCTTCGTAAGGATACCATATTTTAAATGTGAGTCGGATTCGTCGGCTCTCGATGCCTGAAATGAAAAAAGTTTGACAGCCGCCTTATCGCGTTTTGTTTATATCGAGATCTGTATGCATAGCTTTAAGTTTTCAATTGTTTTGCAAGCTAATAAGAGGTACATAAAGTTTGTATTGAAATACTTTGACGATGGGTTGTTGATTTGTAAATCCATAAGTTTATTCATTCATTGATTCAAGAAATATGTTTGTCGTGATTATTAACTTTGCTTTAGACGGTGAATTCCCGAGTGACACAAACAACGTCTCACTCAAAAAATAAACTGACAACTCCATAAAATTATTTACGAAGGACAAATACACACTTAACGTACAATAAAACTTGGGCATTATCTCACAAGGACAAACTCCCGACGACTTGCTTACATTTGACAACACATAAAAATCAGCGCTTACGTGGAACCGTCTCCAAGGCGCAAAGTGGAATGTCGTTAAGGAAAAAAGGAAAAATACTGGGATTTATTCGTAGCGTGTCCCCAATGAGTAATGCCTCCTGCGATTTAGGTGTCAGCCCGATAGAAGGCGTTCGACAGCAATGATTTATGCCCACTGGTCCCAGTGCCCTCTGCACTTTGAAACACCGCACTTTATAAAGATTTGTACAGACTTTGCCTAAGCCTTAAGAATGAAGTGGCACATATTTTTTGGTCTGAGTATTGCTGGAGGAGGATTTGAATAGAAAGGACATTAATAAATTGAATGATCCGGGACTTATTTCGGGGAGCTAGGCAAGCGATCCATATTAATTTGAAACTGTATCGCGCGGATTAATACTCCCAAAGTGAAACGAAAAATCAGAATGCTAATATTAAAAATGTTCTTGAATGAAAACTAAATATATCTTGAATGACAAAATGATATTAATCTGACGATAAAATAACGTAATGAAAATATAGACTTAGCAAAAACTTGGGCGTAACAAAATAAAGTTATAGACTGGGCTAGTAGCACATAGCGGTAAATATTTGTACCGAGAGCGTTTCAACAAAGTCTCGAGATTAGAAGAGACGTTTATTTACTTTTTACGAACTCTCAAACTCTGTTGAAGTGTAAAAGTAACTCTGAAATCCATTAATTAACTGTTAGTTGTAATGATCAGTAATTTAATTACTTGGCAGAGCGAAATTTGATCGATCCGAGTTTGTAACGAAGTTGATTTCGTCTTGTTTAGTTTGGAACTCAATATCTTTGAGTTTTTAATGATTGCCCATCTTTGGGCTGATTATTAATTTTGAAATTACTTTCCAATATCGCTATCTTAATTGCTTTACAATGGAGTAATAAGTGAAAGTATTATATTACGGTGAAGATACTTTGGTATTTTGTGAAGGTGAACTGTTCGTCAAAATTACCGTCGATTCACGCGAAAGCTTTTTAAAAAGCGGATATTTTTATAATGCTGCGCACATTATCCGTATAAAGAAGAGTAATGTAATTAAAGAAGTAGGTTTGGTGCCAAATATTTAGTTTTGCTGTATTTCGTCGGTGCGCAAGTGTTCGTAGGCCTCGTGTTTTCTTCTCGACCATATCGTAACAAAACCCAATGATAATAAAAAAATAAAATTGAGTACGTCGAGCTTACCATTGTCATTTTTTTTCAGTTTATATGTTCAGACTGGTCGCTACGAAAACTCTTTACCTTGTGGTTTGAACTCAGAATCTTATATCTGCGTGCGTTATGAATACGTTTTCTATAATACGAAAGAAGATAGTTAAATCTCCAAAAACTATTATCGATTCTTTGTCACTACAATAAACACAATAAAAACCAAAGGCTTATTATGAACTCCCAACTATTTTCCCCAACATTCCGGGACCCTATTTCCCCAAAACATTTATTTTTCACCTCGCCCAACCCTCTGTAAACGGCATTACGAAGGAGCAAGTATCGTATCTTTTATCGTTGGGTAATCGCTTATTCAAATTTCCTATAATAAAATGACAGGTGACTACCCTGATCGAATATACAGACGTTTTGCTCGACCATAAGGGTCGTTACTAAATCTTGCATCGATCTTTCGGGTATTGCGTAGTACCCTCATCATCTGAGTAGATGTGGGATCTCGGATGTAGGTTTGTGAAAGTGATTGGTCTGGTCTAGATTATTTTAGTGGGTATTTGAATTTTTGGCTTGTCCTTTATGGAAAGGATTTGAATAATAATTAATTGGTGTTTTATAACAGCGATGTAAGTTTTGCCACAGTCGCATACGAAACGAAAATAATATTTGGTACTAGTGGTAATCTATCTACGCAAGCAACTTTATTTCTCGTAATATTCTGTCACATCACACTTCAGCCGACTGATCCCTTGAGGAAAAAGCAAGATAACAAACTTACTTTAAGTTACTGAAACATTTGAAAACACTCTACGAAAAAATAGGGAATAAAAATGCTGCCACACATGTTTTGTGGCAGCATTTTTCAGTTCGACTCGTAGTATTTTGCAGCAATATAGGTAATAAATCTCCGAGTCCAACCAACTGAATATTTCCCTTTTATGACGTTTATGACAAACAAAACTGATAAGAATCTAACATCCGTAGTTTTAATCTTGGAACATCGTGGAGGCAATAAATACTACAGACATTAATATCATTGTAGTACCAGCATCTAAATCTATCTCAACGATGACCTGATGAATCAGTACACAGGGGGGAGGGCATGCGACGAAGGAGTGGGGGACGGGGGAATGCTAATGATTTATGTTGTCGCTCCGAGACGCTTCTCCCATAATAAATGTACCCACGTTACGCAAGTGAGTTCTTTGGGATCGGACGGCCGAGTCTAGCCGCAAATTGTTTGATCACTCAATAATTGCATTACAGGGGACGAGTCAACAAGGAAATTTCGCTTCTCACAGATAGATGGCGTGTTTTTAAAGGTCCCCCTATTTATCACATACCCTTTTAAGTTGATTTGAGTGGCCTCATCTTTTTGACTGATTACATTAGGTGGGGAATGTTTTTGCAAGTGTAAGTTCATGGTGCTTTTTGCCAATGAGTCTGATGTCTCCAGAAAGGTTTTTTGTTGTTATCTGGATCTCATCCAAGTGTGGGAAATCATTATTGGTTATTTATTTACTTATACCTACATAATTATTTGGATTGCACAAACGCGTGGATGCATATTTTTGGGTACTTGATTAATCACTCAGAAGTTTATTTAATTTAGCGTTTCAGGGTTTTTTTTACTTATTTAGTTTATTAAATGTTGATGCATTACCACCAAGATTATTCCGATATTAAAAGGTATTTTTCGTATTTTTCATAAGGCTTCTAATAAATAGGCTTCAAAGATAACTAAATCACATCGTACGTAACTACATTCCGCTAACGACGTAAGTGTCTACGTCATTAACATAGGGTATAATTATGTTAATATTCTAATTGCCTATCATGGAATAATTTGATTGTGTATGGGAAAATTACTATAGATATTGTAAAATTGTAATAAGATGCAGTAAATTGCACAGTTTTCGGCACTAATGTGATGTTTAGTAGCCAGCAATGTAAGACAATATAAAACAGGGTAAAGGGGTGAAATGGATAAAAAGAAGATCGGCTGATCAAAGAACTGATATCGCATAGAATGTGTTCAGTACGCACATAACTTCCGAACGACTGTACCAGTTCCAAGTTCCAGTCAGTTATTGCCAGGACAAGGTTATATGGAACAAAGTTTTTGGTAAATCCATTAGGTCGAAAATATGAAACCTTGCGAAGCCGGGCCGTGTTATTTATAAACGTGGTTACTTTAATTCTTATGTAATTTCACTAACACTAGCTTTACTTACTACTGATATTAGTCTACTTCATCCCACTGCTAGGCAAAGATATCTTCCCCTGACTTCCAGACTCCAGTTTTAACGATCCAGGGCCAAAGTGGACCACCATCTTCCACGAGGTCTGCCGCGACGTCTTCTCGCTCTCACACTAGCTTGAACCTAAACATTTTTCTAGAAATAAATAATGAATGAATATACTTCTCTGTATGAATTCCCGCCTCACTACCGTTTACTCAATCCACAATCAGAGTACAGTTTATAATAGTTTCCATTTCTAAAACCACAAAGTTTACATGAAAATAATTTATGTAGGTACATCTGGGAGGGAAGTGTGAGATGTATCAGATACCTATCATTACGGAAGTCGTAACAGTCAGTGGAGGACAAGGCTAATTTGTGTGTACCGCTACCTATCTACAGCGGTATCAAACTGTATACGTGAGATTGATGATAACATTGCTCCAAATGTCTTTTAGTTATTCGAATTTGGACGTAAATGTAGAGTTGTTAAGGTGTTTTTTGGGTGTAGTGGTTTTCGGCGGGTGATTTTAATGTGTAATTGGGTAAAGTTTGGCAAGGTGCTGTATTTGTGCGAGTTGTCGAGATTGTATAGTATATTATACATTTGCTAATAAAACAGTTTGAAACTATGTTGCCAAATTGACATTGTCATTAGCACTATCTTTATAACTCAAAACCAATAAAACATGGTAAATAAACGTTTAAGTTCTAGTAAAAACAAAACTGTTGCGCTATACGCGAGCTTCAATTCAAATAACACTGATTACAGATTCACTCATCAAAATATCCATTCCACGTTCAATTAGCCACTCAATTAAGGCGAAAACAAACCAATTTTCACAACAAACTATTTCCCAGTAAATCTACTAATCTCATAAGCTGTTATAGCCGTTTTAAACATAAAAGCGCGCACGTTCAATATTTACGGGCTCTTATAAAAGTACGATTGTTAGCATGGCCGCCATTACGGTGAACCCAGTTAAGCTGAAACGTGGCATCGACGTGAATGATTTATAAACGAGGATAACAGCGCATTAGCAAAACCACAACACGAACGCACACTGGATTTAGTAAAAAGAGATCTGCCATTATTGTGTGGAAAGATTTATTAGTTGCAGGCACGCCGCCATTTTTTTCGCTGTCAATACGCCGCGGGTATAGAAAATTAGGTAGGGTTAACAAAACAAGCGGCGTGCGGAGTTGTTGCGCATAGCCTGGAGCTCAACCCGCATGGAACGGAAATTAAGGAAAAGTTTCAGTGTTACAGCTTAAGATACGTTGTACCTACCAGTCGTGAACATCAATGTGTGAGGCACGTGTGCTCCACAGTTTCATCAAACATCTTCGAGAAAGTTTCAGTATGTAATTGTTTAAGTATGTTTGAAAACGGGCCTTATTTATTGGTTTTTCTAAATTAGGTCTATTTTAATTCTTTATGAAGCGTGTACTTTTTATAAGTATTGAAGATCTCGTAAGGTATTTCTTTCAAGAGGTAATTTCAAATTACGCGTATCCGTCAGCAGCGGATGTTACACCGGCGCCATTGCTTCTCTTTTCAAATTGAATTGAGGAACAGGTGATGTTGTGCCAATTCGATTTTGTAACCGTTTTATTCGATTGAAAGTGATCTTTGAGATAATTGTTTTGAAACATTAGTCCGTTTTACTTAACTTTTCTTAGAAAAAAAAATATTTGAGGAATTTTCCGTCATTTCCGATTTAATAAATTAAGTAAAACCCACGGTTTTCGTAATGTATTTTCTAGTTTTCCTTGAGGAAAGGTCATGATTTTCCGTCTTTTGATTATTTTTAGATCACAGTTGTTGATGAAAAACAGTTTTCTGTGACATTACTGGGCAAACCTAAATACTTAGTTAAAAATGACATTGTGGAAAGCATGTAGGTATGTATTTTTGGACATGTTTTATTACACCACTGCCTAAATAAAGGAGAGTGGAGAGAGAAGAGTGGAGTTTTCAGGGTGCATGTATGTTCGTGAGTATCTATTTCGCCGTAACTTCTGAACGCCTGAACAGATTTTGATGTATTTGGTATCTTAGAATCCTTGAGTTATCGTGGGTCTATGGGACCCTGGGCTAGTGAGTCGGGCGATCTAAACAAAAAATCTTCCATGGAACTGCCCCCGACTGCAATAATGTGAGTTTTCTGTTAACCAATATTATTTAGAATATGTTTTTTACATTATTCTAGTTCACTTTTGACATTTATATTTTTTAAAATTTCAAACTATTATTTTTTTTATTTTATTTCAAAAGAAACTAATCGTTTCTTTCAATTACTCTTTAGCTGAGCCTTCAGGCCCCTCTAGCTGGGCTTACAGATTCACTCGTGCGTATCAGCCGCCCCGGCTTTCTCACAGCTAATGTCAGTTACCTTTTATTGCGTATATTATGTAAATATAATAATAGCCCAATAGCACGGCCTTGCGTACGAATTTTATTTGAAATATAACGTTATATTGCCTGCCTAACCGCGGCTTTGACGGGTTTTGTGTAGCTATACGGCATCTATTGATAAGGGATATTGGGGTAGCCTAGTACAGTATACTCCTTGTCGGAGTTTGAAGGGGAATAAATTATAAAATATGTTAGAGAAAAATGTGTGTGGTATGCTATTGAGGCCACATTGTAAAGCTCGTAATGTTTTTTTTTTTTTAAGTTCAAGGCTGGCTGTTAAACTTTAGGTCTTTTGTGTAACATAAAATACCTCCAAAGGAACATTACTCATTTTCATGTGTTGCGCGGAGGATGGTTATTCTAATTTATTTTGACAAGGCTCCGTTGTTTTGTTTGTGTAGGTCTGGGAGTTGGATATTAGCTCCGTTGTTGTAAGATAATATCTGTTGACTGGCTGAAAAGGGAATTTAACTCGGCCTCTGAGAAAATAAAGGTAGACACATTAACTTGTTAATTCAACAACAAAAATAACTACTTAACAAAAAAAAACTAAAGATATCGTTATTTCTTTGGAAGTACGACTGTCTTACTTTTTACTTCACAATTTGAGCGTGAAACATTCATAATATTTGTTTCCTTGTGTTTGACTTTGACTCCCTCGAGAACTGAGAAGGCCGCGCTGAACAAACTCAACTACCTACAACTTTCAGCGAAAGTCCATTACTTATAGTACCTTATAATTATATAGACTTCTTGTTCAACAATAAACATGAAATAAACGCAGTGTCATACGTAAATGAGAGTAGATACGCCTTTATCTCAAGTATTAACGATATTAACAGGGCAAGTTCTCTCATAGCGAAATATAAGCGGCAACTAATTTCAGATTAAACAAACAACAGTGATTACGGTTAGTGTAATTTACGAATGGTTGTATCAAAACATTCTATTTGTACGAGCGGACTGCGTACGCAATAAAAGCAGTTACTGGCGAGTTTGTATCCAATCTTCGTAAACAGCGATCCGTGCTGTTATTGGCCATAACGATTACAAAGCTACGGCCAAATTGAAAGTATAACTCGGTCGATGCGATCCTAAGAATGTGCAAGCCGGCAAATCTATAACTAAAGCTACGTCGACCGCCCTTCGTGAAATAATTGCACGCCCGCCCGAAAATAGGTCAATTGCCTCCTGTGTGAGAGTGAGAGGTGTAGGGATCATCGCGCGTGACAAGGACGGAAGTTTTAATTCGTTCAGGTGACGTCACGAGGGTTTTAACAGGATCGTTCGTTTTCTTTTTGCCAGCTATTGTTTTGTTACTGCTCGGAAGCTTCAGGAGCTCTCGTCTCCATTCAGGGGGTTTATTTGTTCGATCTTGTGTGGCATCAGTAATGTGTCTTTTCTATTACGTTAACCGTGAGAGTTTTCGTATTTACCGTATTTTTGACGAAACCCGATACGGTTGTCGTCGGAGATCAAGAGAGAAATGAGTCAGAACAAATGAACGGTTACACTTTGATCAAGATGTTCCTGTTTATTTTCGTATAATCAGCACCATGTACTATTTGCCTGATGAACTCTTTGTTACGGTTTTCCTTGTAGTAATTTGTGGATACACCACGCTCTCATTGTTTTAGGTAACAACGTAACACAATAAGTGGCGTAAATGAAAGGCCTGACTTTGTTGAACCCTCGGCTTAACTTTGTAGAGAAATTCTTAGGGAGCGCCTGTTTATTTCAGTAAGAAAAACAAAATAAAATCTTTCTTTTAAAACATTGTTTACGTGGTGGTTCATTACTGTAATAAAATATGTCATAAACAGTGTAGTAGTGGGTAATTGGACACTTGAATGAAGAGAGATTCTGGGACACAATAACACCCTTTGTGTCTCGTTGATAATGCGAGCCGAAAGTCATTAAGTACGAAACCTATTGACTGAAGTTATCATGGCGAAATATAATGTTTTATTGTCATCTCTAAAATTATAAACCCTTTCCTGAAATGAGCTTATATCGAGCATAAAATGTACAAAAGGATCTTATTACTTATACAGCAGTTAATAATACTTCGAGAACTGGCTAGCTTTCAGCAGACTTTCGAGCTTCTGCGTAACAGTAATGGTAGCCATACACCATCCTGCCTATCGAACGATCGATTTGACGCTTGCAATTGTTTCAAATTGGCAGTTTGTCCAAATACACCATACACCATACTGCCTATCGTACGATCGATTTGACAAAACGTCAAATCTGCAGCAGCGATGCCAACTTAGCAACTTTATAGCTAGATCTAGCTATTATTCGGTGACCGATAGCTACAAATTTATAAAATTGTAGCTGTCGTCACCGAATAATAGCCAAATGCATCACTGCTGCCGATTTGACGTTGTGTCAAATCGATTTGATGACCTATCAAATTGGCATGTCATGCCATCAAATTGGCATTTTTAAACAATTGCAATTTGAAACAATTGCAAGCGTCAAATCGATCGTCGATAGGCAGGATGGTGTATGGCTACTATAACAGTAAGGAATGTCAAAGATCTACAAATGACAGGCGGGACCAAAGGCTTTACGTTCTTTCGAGGCATGGAGGTAACTCGACGCTATAATAGATGTTCACATATCCACAGATCAACCTAGGCAAGCGCGGCTTAGTCTAAGTACAATCGACAAGTTGAATCATGACCCATTTTGACAAAAAATCGTTTGAATCCGTCAAACTGACAAAGATCAAAGTCGTTACCATGGATATATATAAGGTGCTTTATTATTATCTGCCACGGCTGCAATGGGAGATACTATTGCGTTTATAGATTACAATAGTAAAGATAATTAATTGATTATTTGTCATTTTTTTTTTCATAAAAAAAAAATACGTATATTAAAAATATAAATCTAGTCAGCTGATTTCAGTTTTCATTCTCAGAACAGATAGAAAGAGATAGCAGTTGTTTTCATTGACGAAGCAACACATCGCGCGTATTTTGTGAACCACGTTATGCAGAGTAGAGCCAATGTTAATTTAACTTGTTTACTGTCTCAAATTGAATTGACTGTTCCGGGGTACGAAATTTCTTCACTATTGTAATCTATAAACACAATACTACCCCCCATTAAAGCCCTGGCAGATATTAATAAAGCACCTTATATGTTTACGCGAATGTGGACCTAATTTTATTTGAATGTCTGTACCTATAGGAAAATAAGCTTATGGTGGGTCATAATTCAACTTTGTCGACTGTACATAGAAAAACTGCCTGTGTGGTTGTCATTAAATAATAACAGGTAGCCCTGAGCTCCTCAAACTAATTCCGTCACACTACAAAAAATTTAAACATCGGCATCGGTTGAATACTTATCTAGAAAAACTGATTTTTCGTTGATTTAAGAGTCGTTTTAAAGGTACACTTTTTTTAGACAAGTCACTTCTTGTACTAAGACGATATTGATGGATGTTTTGTCATTTGAATGCTTGAATAAGACTTAATTTACACACCTTCTTTTCACATAAGGAAAAGTTCCTGCAGTTTAAAAGTAATTTACCGTGAAGACGCTCCATCCTGCTGGTTAGCAAAATAAACAGATTTGATAGACGTGGCTTGTAAGATGTGTAATTACTTCATAATTAACACATAATAAGGAACAGTGAACGTAAGACAAACGTTGATGAGCAGTCTGATCATAAATTGTTTTAACGTGAGATTAGGCCGGGGCCCCCTAACCGTCGGTATGTAATCATTACTTTTGATTCCTGACAGAAGGATCACATTTTGCATTTATCAAGGTTTTCTTTGAACTTTGAACGTAGTGCTACTTTAACTAGCGATGAGATTGATTGTAGCTTTAGTAGGGCAACAACCATAGATTTTCTTTTTCTAATGATATGTTCGCGTTGATCGTTCTTTTTGGTATCTATGGTTAGTTTTTTTTTTAATGTCCTTTCTCAGCAAAGGCCGCCCCCATATTTTTCCAAGAGCTCTTGAGCTAATCTAGACATTTAAAAAAAAATTCACTCGGAGCAGAATTATTTACTTTTGTACTGTACCTTGGGTCTTTAGTATTTACCTTCATTAGCCGATTTCAAAAAAAGGAGTAGGTTCTCAATTCGGTCAGTATGTTTTTTTTTTTTTACAAACTTCAATTACATTATGCAAGCATGTTGTTCATAAAGCCCGAAATTAATATTCAATCTCAATGTAAATCCTGTACCATTTTATTTGATATCTTAGAATCTGATAGTCATTTATTGATTACACACAAAAATAGGGGTGTACGTCATTACTGCGAAGTTCGTTACCGCGATGTACGTTACACCGAATGTTCATTACCGCGAAATACGTTATCGCGAAAGTCCTTTACTGCGAAATACGTTGTCGCGAAAGTTCTTTGCTGCGACGATTGCATTTTCAGTGTGCGTTATGTAGGCTGATTGCTAATACTGGTTATAGTGGTATTGTCATTAACCTCTTAGGTCCTGAGAGTCCAGATGTGGATCCTAAAACGTCATTACCGTTGAGTCCTGAGAAGCCACATCGGGATCGTGCGTACAAGCCAACTTCAACCTTATTTGTACACTACACTATGGCTCTGAATCGTTTGAAAGGTTGAAGTTGGCTTGTACACACGATCCCGTGTGGCTTCTCAGGACTCAACGGTAATGACGTTTTAGGATCCACATCTGGACTCTCAGGACCTAAGAGGTTAAAGAACTTTCGTGATAACGTACTTCGCAGTAATGAACTTTCGCGACAACGTTTTTCGCAGTAACAAACTTTCGCAGTAACGTACTTCGCGGTAATGAACTTTCGCGATAACGTACTTCGCGGTAATGAACATTCGCTGTAACGTACCATCGGCCAACGTAGTCTCTTTATATTCTTAAACCAAAATCGCTTGCACCGATCACCATATCTCTCTAATGATCACAGATGTCTGCGCTGACCCTTTTTACAAAAAGAACAAAGAAAGAGAAATTTGTAATTTTTTACGTAAGTCATACTTACAATTCATTTACGCGTCAACTTGTCCTATCTACTGCTATTGGCTGACGCTTGTACATAATCGCTTCTATAGTGGCCGAGCGCCTGCATATGGGAATAGTCTTTAGGGGGTAAGAGATTAAATTGGTCGATAGTACATTGCGGTAACGAACTTCGCAGTAATGACGTACACCCCAAAAATAGGGATCAACACTACGACTGACATTAGACTTATAAGTTTAAACATGTACATTAAATACTTATTCGATTAAAATAATTAAATAAGACTTTAACAACTTACATTATCCCCAAAGAAACGAACGGTAAGAACATAATATAGTGTTTCAGCAGTACACGGCTCGCAGCAAATAATTATGTAGTCTAATTAAACATGCGAGAAGTCAACTTTCTAGTCTCCTCCCCTCTTTTGAGAGGCATCCGAGTGCGTGATGAGGGATGACGAGACGGTAGTACTACACGGCGGCTGTTTGCTTGCTCACGTTTAGAATAATTTAGACTAGAGTAGAACAATTCTAGCTTGCTGTTTGTGAAGTAAGCATAAAACCTTTGTGTAACGATTTTGGTGTAATAATAATAATATTTTTTATTTAATTCAAAGTTTACAGATTTGGGCTTAGCAGTTAAGTAAATAAGTAAACTTAACACAATACATACATAAGTGCGCAAACACGGTATAGATATCTGTATACAGAATATATGAGCCCTGCCTCTTAAACTAGGGTCACCTGTATCTTAAGAGGCAGTTTTCAACGGAACAGTTATACAATTTTGAATTCATACAAGATAGGTACAGTTTAAGTTTCGGTTGATTATTGCTGTGTGTAATTTAGTAGCGAGACAGGTATACTTTACTTAACAATTATAAATAAAGGTGCTATAATAAGATAAATGTACAATATAGTATATTCTATTCTAAGCATGCAATTGTTATCAAGTCTATGTTGTCTTCCCTGTGGAACAACAGACTCCTCTTTATGAGAAAAAGTAGGCTAAGGGCTCCCGCACACGGGCCACTGGCCACAACCACAAAACGCCGCCACCGGCATATTTCTTGTAGTTTTCATGTATTTTATATGGATTCACCGCACACGGTTGACGCCGGTGGCCGCCACACGCTACAATCGCCGTCACTTGCTTCTTGTGGCCAGCACCGGCCACTAAACGCCGCCACACGCCTCCACTCGCGCGATTCCGCACCCCTCTCTCTCTTACCTCAGTGATGCATTGGTTAAAAAAAGTAGCAGCCAACGACCACAAGAGGCTGCCGGTGGCGACCACCGGCGGCCACAAGTGGCTGTCGCGCTCTGTGGCCGCTTCTACCTTCTCGTGGTAAGCCAGTGGCCCGTGTGCGGCGACGCTAAAATCCAACAATACAAAGACACACACACAGTGCTAGTTCCTACATGAGGGAATTTTTGTTTCTCGGTTAAGCCGTTTTTCTTACGATGATATTGTCTTCAACATTTAAGATTATGGGAAATAATTAATAGATTTAAAAAATCTAAAAACCCACGTTTTTAAATGTCCTAAAAATAAGAAAATAACCCTACGGGGCTCAGAGAGGGGCCACTCAAAATGTGGGGGTGTATCTTTGCAAGTTACACCCACGATCTATACACGTCATAAAAAACGTGGGAATAATAACAAAAACTAATAAGTCTGTAGCGCTTTGCTTAGTCTTTACTGCTGTGGTCTTTGGCAAGTTGAGCGGAACATCCGGAATTTATGAAAATGTTGAAAGCTTTGGATGTTAATCTTATTAAGAATGTTTATACATATAATATGCTGCTCTTGTACGGTAGTCAATAAAAACGAAAATGAGGAAAAAATGTTCGCGGGCGGGTACAATGAGAAAACAGAATCGTGTTGTGACTTGTGACAGAAGCGACAATGTTACTACTGTCAAACGCAATAACGAACAAGAAAGAGGGTAGACCGTTTCCGTTTATTGCCCGTGGTCCACCCGCTTGGTTCACCTAGGTGTACCACGGGAAATTATTTTTGCCCGTGGTTCACCTGAATGTCCATATGTTTTTATCGTAGTATTACGAAAGAAAAATAGTGATATTACAGGGTTGGGTTTAGTAATAAGCGACAGTCGGAGAAGGTAACAGAGGCTTAAAATGGGTAAGGTTTAAGTCCTCGATTGTAATGCTACCACTATTTATACGCGAAAATGTATTTTTCGAGACATTAAAGAAGAAAAATGTTTCTAACCTCAAATCAGATAAAAACCGAAAACGGAACGTAAAAATGGGCGATTGGAAACCATATCTTTACCACGTATTGTCTATGGTGCAAAATCAAGCGATCACATACGTATAACAGAACGTAAAAATGAATGTCATCTGTCATTGTTTGCCATTTTTATCGGAAAAGTCTAGGATCCAAGAGCGAGCGAAGCGAGCTCGGGACTTGGGGCACCCCGGCATGGACAGGTTATATGCGAAGGGCAGCCATCTCCTTTGTGTTAGATTATTACTTTAGACCTTAAATGCAGAAGTAGGTGCCCTACGAAGCAGGGTTCCGTCGAGCCACCTTGGTAGGTAGTACTCGTAGCCAGTTATTTGACCTAGGATGGCGAGCAAGTCCCGAGACTTGGACAACCCCGACACGGAAAGGTTAGATTCGAAAGGCGGGGTCTAGGCGGTGCCTTTACATGAGAGTGGTGCCAGCACACAGGAGGCACCCCCTCCTTATGCTAAACGATACCAAGTTTTTGGAATACGCCTATTATGTGACTACCTACCTATAACGAGTTTTGAGGTTAGGTTACAAAACCACATTTCCGCGTATTGGGTTTGGTACCGGGGCCGCGGGGGGTACCCTTTGCCCCCCTCCGCCTGCCGCTGGATACTAAACTTTACCCACTTATATATATTCTTTATTGTGTACAAACATTTACAGTAAAAATATAAACTAGCATTTGTTCACAAAGGTGAGCTTATCTCTTTAAAGAGATCTCTTCCAGCCAACCTGTAAAACTGATACACGAAATAAGTAATACGGGGACAGGATTGTACATACAAATAATAAATAAGAACAAAACAAATAAAAATATATATCTTATATATAAAATTTCCGTGTCACAATGTTAGTTACCGTACTCCTCCGAAACGGCTCTACCGATTTTTACCAAATTTTATATGCGTATTCAGTAGGTCTGAGAATCGGCTACTATCTATTTTTTTTTAAAATTTATATGGCAAAACAACGTTTGCGGGTTCAGCTAGTATTATTATATAATTACTTAACAATATAAATATATAATATAATATATACTTATCTACTTATGTTTATGTTTACCTACATAGATATACATTAAAATATTAAGTATCTAAATTTAATAAATAATACTTTACATATGCCGTCAAAATAATAATGAAATAAAATAAAAATAAAAGAAGTTTAAAAAAAGTACTTTTACACGGAGTAGAGTTGGAGCCCCATGCAACTCATCCACGTCGAAACTGGGCCCAGGGACAAACCCCTGAAAATGAAAGATATGGTGCTACTACCGTCGCTCGTCCGCTTCGTTGCATGGGAACCAGTTTCACCTTTTCTTTTTAAGGCCGTGAATTCCAGTTAAACGCTTAGAAAATGAAAGAATGTTACTAACCAGCAAAAGTACTAGGCTGGCATGAGTTCAAGGTGGTCTTTTTTTTTAACAATATGGTAATTATTTTAATCATTTATACAGTCTAGCAAAAGTACAACACCAGTCAGGTGCAGGTATTTAAAAACATACCACCTTTAACTTATGTAAGCCTGGTACTTTTTCTGGTTAAAAACATTCTTTCAGTTTCTAAGCTTTTAGCTGGAATTCTGTGCGGACGGTGAGCTACCCACGCATGAGGTGCAACTGGTTCCCGTGAACCTTCTTGAACACCTACAAAAAATAATTTGACGTGGCACACCTAGGTGAACCACGGGAAAAAATAATTACCCGTGGTTCACCCAGGTGAACCACGGGCAAAAATAATTTCCCGTGGTACACCTGGGTGAATCACGGGCAAAAATAATTTCCCGTGGTACACCTAGGTGGACCAAGCGGGTGGACCACGGGCAATAAACGACCGTTTCGCCTACTCATAAACATCCACCCGCAATGACTTCAGTTCATCCGTGATCATGGTGCTTGTAACAGTGTCGAAATATCGGAAACTCAAAAGACATAGTTGGTAAATATCCCGCTTAAGTTTTAACCACATTACGCACGTAGTCACCCTTATAGAAATATGAACGTGTTTTTAAAACCAAGTTTGTTGTAGGAAAATGTGTCCTACGTTGTTCTCTTTATTAAAAACTAAAAGTAAGATATTACAGTATCAAACAAATTAGAACACGATAAGTACGGATTTATTTTATACTAGCTGTTGCCCGCGACTTCGTCCGCATTGTATTTGGTTTTATGGCACCTATACCAATATTCTCTTTTTTAATTCGTTGAGAAAGTGAGGGTATGTACCTGATGTCCCACTTTAAAGTTTGTTAAAGAATCTATAACAAACTTTAAAGCAAATGAAATGAAAACTTCCAGACACAACACTTTATATACGACATTTGGTAGTTTTTCCCTCTGGTGCTAAAATAAAAAGCTGGTCAGCATTACTGGCAGGCGAGCATGTGTTATATATAGTTGGCCGTGGGAAAAACAGTTGGACCTTAGGTCGACATCAGCTTCCTTCAGGGTCTGTCCTTGGGACTTATTTATGGTCATCGCGAAGTAAGCGGCTACCGGGAATTGTGTGAGTTTGAACTGGAAAAGGAAATTGTTGGAGATGAGTGGTATTCACGGTTTCAATGCAGTTTCCCCTGAGCCACATCCGGTGAGAATTTCAGCTTCGCTTAAATTTCGGTGTAATGCAGTAACTATTAGTCGCGTTCCATTGCACAATTTTGGTGGAGTTAGATTTCTTAGAAGCATTATTATTACTTTTAGGTTATTTTATGAGCTCGAGGACCACAGGCAGTTAATGAATTTAAAATCTCGAGTGGGTAGTTGCTGGCATCATCCTGATTGACGACGTTATTGTATGACGTGTGAACCACATCATTCCCAACAATTTCGGCTAATAATATATGTTTTCATTTATTGCAGCGGTTCGGTAATTTTTTTAGTATCGCACGATCAAATAGCCAAGAATTTTCCTGAAGTGTTATACTTGACGGGACACCGAATACGTAACTTATCAATTCTTCTTACAACGGGCAGTGTCTGCCGGAATTTTCCGGAGAACAGTACCTACCGTGATATTGTCAATGGGTCTATCATCATGGCGAATGTCTCAAAGTGTTCTGTCCACGGCCTCGATGGCTTTTTTGTTCGACATGGTACATTCAGACGATTACATTTTTTTTAGCATGGTAATACATCACGTGGAACACAACGTGCACTCTTACTCGCCGCCCGCATGGCCGCGCCTAGAGTGGCTGGAGATCGTGTAGCGACGTCTGTCGTCATCGGCGTCTACCGCTGCGGCTGGGCTGGAGGTGGACATTGTCCTCTCCCTCATGCGTCCCGCCTCCTCCTTCGCTAGCATGACTGCTTCGCAGAAGGAGGCGACTGCTTCCCATTCTGTCTCGCCCCGCAGCATCAGGTCTCGACCAATACTAAGCACGAGAGGTCACCGATTATCGTCGTAGTGAGGACACGGCGGTTCTCTGCCCAAGTGGGTAGTCCTGCACCGTATGCTCCACCGTGTCCTCCAGGCGATCCACGCAGTGGTGACACCCAGGCGATTCTTCCTTCCCTATCCGACACTGCTACCTCCCGAAACTTTCGTGTTCGTTGAGGACCTACGTCATGTGTGGTAGGTCAGGCGGGACGCCGTGACGCCTATCCAGCCACTCCTTAAAGACGGGTCTTACCACCGCGGTTGGGGTTAGGGTTGCCAACCGTACTATAATATATAGTACCCATTGTACTATATTTAGGGTCTCCGTACTATATACTTTTGAAGAAATATATAGTACGCGAAAATACTATATTTCCGTACAATAACTAAATGTTTATATTTTGCGTTTCTATTTCATTACTAAAATTAGTAAAATAAAAAAACTTCCTGCAATTTACGAACACAAAACGTGTTCTGAAAAATCTGGAAGAAGTGCAAAAAAAGATAGTTTTAAAAAAATAAATAAGTAAAAATACAACTTTAGTCTATTTTTTATTCTTCCCTACTAAAATACTACATTTTTTTGAAGCGTACTATATTTTTTTATGGCTTTTAAAAAAAAAATACTATATTCTGACAAAAAAATGTAAGGCAACCCTAGTTGGGGCGTGCCCGGAACTCGGTTGCGACAGTCGCTCTCTCCATATTGCCCTGTGATCGCGCCTGAGCTCTTTCCTGGGATTCATCCTGGCGATTGTATTGTATTGTATAGCGGGCTGGTATCCGCAACTCCACGTCATATGGGCGTATTTTGCGTGCGGATGAGATGATCATTCTCCTGGCGATGCGCCTCGATAGACGCGGTGGAGGGCCGTCGCCTCAAGGGGAAGACGACTACATTACAATCCTGAAACACCTTTGCTTTGTCACAGTTTCATGACTACGAACACGTTGAGTGTTGCAGTGTTGTCTTAGTCAAATGGGATTTTAAACAACAAAAAACAAAAAAAAAAAATACGCATCTTACTTTGTTAGTGACGTACAACAGAGACTGCTCATCAGGCTGAACAACTTTGCTAAGACGTCATTCCTTTGTAGCTGGGCTCTTGGAGTTCCACAACAGCTGTTCCAGATCTTCAATTTTTATACGTCAACAGAGAGTGCTCATCAGGCTGAGCAACTCTTGCTAAGACGTCATTCCTATAATTATGTTATAGTATAGCTGGGCTCTTAGTGTTCCACATCAGGTGTTCAAGATTTTCAATTTTTATACGTCAACAGAGACTGCTCATCAGGCTGAACAACTTTGCTAAAACGTCATTCCTTTATATGTTATAGTGTAGCTGGGCTTTTGGTGTTCCACATCAGGTGTTCCAGATCTTCAGTTTTTATATGTCAACAGAGAGTGATCGTCAGGCTGAACAACTTTGCAAAGACGTCATTCCTGTATATGTAATAGTGTAGCTGGGCTCTTGGTGTTCCACATCAGGTGTTCCAGTTCTTCAATTTTTATACGTCAACAGAGAGTGCTCATCAGGGTGAACAACTTTGCTAAGACGTCATTCCTGTATATGATATAGTGTAGCTGGGCTCTTGGAGTTCCACATCAGGTGTTCCAGATCTTCAAATTTATTCCCTCAGCAGAAAATGCTCATCACGCGGAACAATTTTTGCTATCGCACCATTTTTGTATCTCTTATAGTTTAGCTGGTCCGTTGCGGTTCTGCACCAGGTGTTCAAGTTTCCAAGATAAATTATAGCCTATGTGTTGGCCAGACTTAATACCTATACAACAAAAAAAAAATCATTCAAATCCGTCCAGTACTTTTTGAGTTTATCCCGGACATACATACAGACAAACAGACAAACAGACAAAAATTCTAAAAACTATATTTTTGGCTTCGGTATCGATTGTAGATCACACCCCAAGTATTATTTTCAAAAAATATTCAATGTACAGTTTTGACTTTCCTACTATTTTATTATATGTATAGAAGATATGTATAATATTAAATATTCCGTGATGAATAATTGCCTGTCATAGAGGTTCACGCTTACTGAAATGAAAACATCTGAATCTGTTAGATGACACATTTTCTTCTATAATTTCCAAGAATATAAACGAATTCCGCTAGTAAAATTAATCATTTTTAATTTTTAATGGGTGCCTTGAACTTTGTCTTCTAATTTTTTTTTTAAATTTGTGTGGTAATGGTTTAATAGTATGTATGAGCTTTGCAGCAAAATTCAAAATATTTTTTTTTATGTTTGCAATCAACCCTATCGTTCAGAATGGCTGAACCGATTTTTATTTTTTGTTTTTCTTTGTCAGTTAAATAGTTTAGAAAGTATCTAAAGTATTATAAATTAAGTATTTTCTATAGTTCAATTCAGTTATCCTTTAAAATAAACCAAATGAAAGAAAATTTTAATTCTTTCACTTTCTTCATTATTATGTACACTGTACACTGCATCCGCGTGAAACAAGGGGCAGGTTACTAGTGTCCAATATAATTTTTAAATTTTCGTTATTAATTCTGTTTTATGTAGTTTGTCGGTACGTTAAAATGCGAAAACTTTGTTTATGCAGACATGCAATAATTATGAAAACATTATGTCAAGCGCCTACGCTGCCAATGCAACCAACTATTTTTAAAATATCGAATGTTTTATTCCCACTATGAAGTTTAGTACAACAAAATATTTTATGCAAAATATAAAACCTATTTGAAATATTTCATTTGTTGTTTCAGGTAAGAAGGTAATTGCAAGTGTGCATCATTTGAGAAAAAAGGTACAGACCTACATTATATATTAAGAACTTGCAAGTTGCACTCTAAGCTCTTGGAAAAGCTCAATAAAATTTTAATAAATCACTCCCGAATGAGATGCGTAAAGTATAATGACGAAAGATTAAAAATTCCTCCATAACGTCCCAGTTTGAACCGATCAGCGTTTTTATTATGTCGATTTTTCCTCTCAGAACGATGGAGTCGTAAAATTGTTATTGGTATGCTCCATAAAATCGCTCATAACATACGTCCCGAACATCAATTAACTTGGAACCAATTAATCTACTGATACCCTCAGTTTTATAACTCCGTTTCAACGTAGAAATGAAACTTTATATTACACTGAATATTTATAAGGAGCGCGGACGTAAGTTTCAATCATATTTTTTGCTTCAACCGAGTGAAATCTGTATTAAAATATGAAAGCTCTTCTGAATGTACGCTGAAGGTATCCTCTATTCTTTAATATTAATGAATTCCTTATTACAGATTTAATTAGACTAGTGTGAACACAAAGAGACTCTCTTTAACGTAAATTATAACTTTATTATAATTTACGTCAATTTATTCGTACTCAAACAGAAACTGGTTACTTGTTCACCTTTCGCTGCACAAATACTGTAGTCTGTGACAAATACTAAATATATTACTTGTTAAAATTATTGAAAAAACTAGCACAACAAACATTTTATGATTGTCTATGGTCTGCGCCCGCGTCTCCGTCTGTCAGTGTTGCCAACCAATGACACACATGACATAGACAAGCAGTTACGCCGGGTGCAGACATATTTACAAATTATAAGTTTATTTATTTTATATCCTATCCTAATAAATATATATTTATTACTGTATGTATATCTGACCGTGACATCACTTTGGGCCCTATCTGAAAACCAGCGCTGTGACTTTTTTTTCTAAATGTCACAGCTCATGCTGAGATAGGGGCCTTTTGGCCTCGTACAGGACCAAAATTGGTTATTTTATTTTAATTTATTTTGTACAGCTTGACACAAAAATGTAGAAAACCGGAAGTCGCCACTGTCTTCGCGCTGCCAGCGCTTTGAATGTTTTTTTTTTTCACTTATTACGTTAGTTTTATTGCACAATAATAAATCTAACAAACCTGCGGTCTTTGTTTACATCAAATATCAAAGATTTTGAAACGCTGTCAGAAATAAAAATTTTAGTTCCGTTTCAATCCGTTCTGGCCAAGCTGTAAGTTAAGTTTCTTTATTTAATTTTTACATCATTGTTTTGCATTTTAAGTTGTTGTTCTGTCCTGTGTGAGTCCAATAAAACTTTTTCTTTCTTCTTTCTTTCTTTCTTCTCTTTCGAGTTTCTCGGTAGAATGACTTTGGAGTTTTCCATCTCGAATAACTTATTTCAAGACAAATATATCTAGTGTTGTGATTCGCTACATACCATCACCATTATTACTTAAAACCTTCACACACCATTTATACTTGGAATGGCTTTGAAATATCATGAAGTTTAAAAGTTTGTTTATCTTAAATTATAATAATTTTAAGCCTATTTCGAAGTTCAGACGTGGCGCTTAATTGAATCTAGAGTTATTTAATAAGGCCTCAGAGATAATTAAAAACACGCAACGTGACATCCGATTAATTTAATTTTCACCTGTCAGAGAGTATATTTAGAAGACGTACCTCCGAGCCCTCGGGAGGAGGGAGAAGGAGGGATTCCCACGACACTTGGAGAGGAAATGGAACTTTCAGCTTTGATAAAGTTTTAATATATTCTTCGGCAAGTTTCCGACTTGTTTCGCCGGGCGTTATGACGAATTCTGTGTGTGTTCGCCTTCTTTTCGTTACGCTTTTCCCAGTTTCACTTATTCTGTGGAAGGATTTAATTTATGGAATATGGTAGCGGGCGCGACATCCCGTTATAGAAAGTATATAGTTTGTAAGTTAGTTTATAAAAGTTAGTTCTTGCAAGGAACTAGTTTCCAGTGAGACTCCGGTGGTTTTTCGCATAGCTTCAAGATATTGCGGGAAGTGTACCACTTGCAACCAAGTTTTGTTGGACTACGTTTCCGTTGTGGTTATCGTTTTTGCTACGTTCAAAGTTTCTTTGGCTTATTATTAAGCGAAATTTAAATATCAGAAATACCAATAAGACTAAATGTAAGATTTCACGAGTTTAAATAAAATCCTTCGTTAAGTCTAAGGAAGAACTTTTTTATTATTTAATAAAATAAGGTATTCAAAGATATAATTATCCATTCATGAACATTTAAAACTCAATTAAACATTCTCGCAATAAAAAATTTGAAAAGACGCCGAAAGTTTCCCACTCAATGGGTTATTCAAAAGTGTTTAATCGCAAATATAAAAAAAAACAAGTTGTTTACGAGTTATCAAACACTGGCGGTCTGGTGACGGCATTTGTGAATTAATTTTTAGGGTTCCGTAGTCAACAAGGAACCCTTATAGTTTCGCCATGTCCGTCCGTCCGTCCGTCCGTCCGTCCGTCCGTCCGTCTGTCCGCAGTTTAGCTCAGAGACGCACAGTACTAGAGAGCTGTAATTTGGTGTGAATATACGGATTTGTTGTGCCGAAAAAGTGGTAAAATAAAATCTCGTAAAATATTTTTTTTTAGGGTACCTCCTGTACACGTAAAGAGGGGATGTTTTTTTTTTTCTCGCGTACCCCTTAATGTGGGGTATCATTAAATAGGTCTTTAAAAAATATTGATAGTTTCCATTGACACTTTTTTGATAAAAAAATTCGTTTGTGAAATATTAAGCTTTAAAGTGCTAAATTTTGCTCGACTCGAGTGTCCCCCCCCTCTACCAGCTAAACGGTTATGTTTGGAGGTGTGAAAAAATTCACAATAGTAGTATATATAACGAAGTTTAAAAGAAAATTATCATGACTAAGTAGGCTTTACAACTTTACGAGTAATAGTCGACCAACTTATAAAATGTACTTGGATAACATATTTTCCTAAACAAAATGTATCGGAGAACAAGCTCTTCAACTGCAAATGTAAGTTTGTCAACTTTATTTTTACAGCTGTAATAGGTATGTTTTTACGGTATGTTTTTTGGGGATAGGTAGGTTTTTATCGTCAACTATTTTTAACTTACTTCAAAAAAGGGGGAGGTTCTAAATTCGTCGTAATCTTTTTTTTATGTATTTTCCCCGATTTCTCAAAGACTCCTGGACCGATTTTGAAAATTCTTCTCTTTAAAATTAAATTCAGCGAATCAGTTTAGTTAATTCGCATAAGTATTTTGATGGGCAACTACGGAACCCTACACTGTGCGTGGCCCGACACGCACTTGGCCGGTTTTTAATGTTTAAAATTTTGCAAAAGTTCTCCGGAATCAGGGGAGTCGTATTTAAGAAAATAATTAACCTTTATTCGTTCCTGTCAAATGCAATGAGCCGCAAGCAACGATTTGCTTTGTTCTAGATTTTTCACTTTATTTCATGGCATTACCATGCATGCAGGCATGGCCGGAGGTCGTGGGTTCGATTCCCACCCAGGACAAATGTTGGTGTGATGAGCACGATCATTTCGAGGGGTGAAAGGCTATTTGCTTTAAGCGACATCTTGGGCGATATTGAGTTATATACATATTCGGAATCAGCAATTTTTTCTCCGTCGTTTGATGCCGGTTTCATCAAAATCAGAGCACTTTTTTGGCGTTTGATACAACACCATTTTTGGGTTGTTCCCAAAGTGGCAGTGTATTATCCGACGTCGAATTTGCATTTTATTTTCAGTGATGTACTTGAACTATACAATAATTAAAGAACTGAGACATAAACCAGTTACCCTTTCTCAGATAAATGATTCGATATCGGTTAAAGCATTTTTCATGTTTCTATTTCTTATTAGCATGTTACTTAAATCATTTGGAATTCCACCATTTACACGTTGTGGTGTCGCTTAAATCATTTGTCCGTCAACCAAATACGACATGAAGTGTCGCTTAAGCTCTTTCAGCTGCATCTATTTTCAATCTAGGATGCTTCTTGAACCAAATAGACGTTTTGTTTCAGCTATTTTGCATATTGGAAAACAATTTTTCAGTATTGATAAAAAGAAAAGTTGACCTTTAAATCATTCAATTCTAAAATGATACATTTAATTCATGTCATATAATACCTTCTTTATTCCATCTCCCGGGAGTTAACAATCGTGATTATTCAACCAAACTGCAGCGCTCGGTCGCTTCAGTCGAACTCCAAAGTGGTTCAAGGAGTGAGAGTGATTGAAAGAGAAAAATTTAATAAGTAAATGTATGTGCGGGATGTATGTGTATGGATGGATCCGGGTTAGTCCTTAAACTATGACCACCCATCGAAGGTCGGGCAGGGAAAGCCTTCCCCCTCATTATGATTGACAACCTTTGAGCACGGACCCTAGTCTTCGGCATCTCCGCTATTCCTGATGAACTTTTGCCCCGACATGACGCAACATCTGCATATTGAGCGATGACCGATTGTCGAACTGGAGGAAGAATTGAGCAAAATACGCTGGGATATCTTGGGATTATCTGAATTCTAACCCATTCGGTTAGGATACAATAGTCCTATATTCCGGCAACATGCTCTTCTTCCGGGAAGAAGATCGTAACTCCGAGGGTGGTGTTAGATTTCTCGTCCACAGGTCCCTCATTAATAACGTTGTGAAAGTCGACAGTGTGTCGAGTAGGGTAGCATACCTTATACTCAGAATAACCAACCGGTCTTTGTTGAAGGTCATACAGGTACATGCACCGACCTTGGCATATTCTGATGATGAAGCAGAGGCTTTGTATGAGGAGATATCCGAAGCCATACATACCTCCGAAACATACTTTTTCGTTGTTAAAGGGGAATTCAATTCGTAGGTGGTCCATGGAATGGCAATGAGTTAAGAGGCCCCAGCCATTTGGGTATGGGCAGCAAATCCATAGCGACCAGCGGCTGGCCGACTTAATGAAAAAGGAAGAACTCCATTTGATGAACTCCTATTTATATAAAGATGGACGAGGATAAACCCTGACGGTACAACCAAAAATGAGATTGACTTCATCATGGCGTCCAAGAAGCGAATATTCAGTGATGATTCTTTGATCTCCAAGATGAAACTGACAAGGTGACCTGTGGCGATCACCGAATCTTAAGAATCACATTGAATATCAATGTAAAGATTGAACGGTCACGCCTGTTGAAGTCTACCGTCCGACCTGGTCCTGCTAACATCCAGAACACTGAAGGTTTCCAACTCGAAACGCATGATCTTTTCCGTTAGGCACTGAATGGAAAACTGTGGACGCGATCAACAACCGGTTGGTGGAAACTGTCCAAGCAGTGAAGTCCAATTTCTTTAAGACCCCGGAGGAAGCCTCAAAAGCCCCCGGATCCATCAAGTTGATCCAAGAGCGGATTGAGATGGCTGCAATCTTCAGCTGATATGTCGGAATATGGCAAACTCAATAGATGAATCCCTAAATCAATGCGACGTGACCTGCACGGATCAGAGATGCAATCGAGCAGGACCAGAGTTCAAAAGTCTTCCCAAAGAATTCAGTTATTGGGCAAATGACAAAGCTAAAGATTGACGACGGCAGTATCATTTCAATGAAACCGAGATCATAAAAGAGCTTGACAAATTATACGGAAAGTTATACACATGCTCCGGCAGATTTTTAGAAGACAGAAGAGTTTAGTGCATCACATGCCAGAATCCAATTTGAATGTGCAGCGTTGGGAAGCCACGTGATATCTTCTCATCGAGGATCCCACGGTGTCTTAAGATGGTTAAGGTGTTTAACCAGTGTGTATTGCCAGTGATGACATGCTACGTAACGTAGTCGTAGACTGCTAGCTTTTTGGAGAGACTAAGAGTCACTCGACGAGCAATGGAAAGAGTTATGCTTCAAGTTTCTTTGCGGGATGAAATACAGAACAAGGATATTCGCCGAAGATCCAGAGTCACCGACATGGCTCGTAAAATTTGCAAATTGAAGTGGAAATGGTCGGAAGACGCAGGGTAGGCAGGCCGCTCACTAGGTGGAATTGTCGTTCAGCGTGGTGGTCTAAGGGGGAGGCCTATGTTCAGCAGTGGACGTCTTCCAGCTGATGATGAAGCGGGTAATTCTTTAACTGATGTTGTTGTTGATAAAAATATTGATGTTCCTAAATTGAGACAGTTCTACTTTATTATTATTCTAAATGAATCTAACTTCAACTGAAATTGCGTTGTCTATATTTCTTTATTTACTAATGTAAGCACCTAAGATTTTGGGTGATGGCGATAATTCAGGTTGTTTCAACAGCCATTGATAATATTAGACGTAAAAAAATGTTACATCAAACGTTACATTTTCAATACAATATGTTACATATGTCTATTAGGCTGCTATTTAAATTAATATCAATTGTCAGTTGAGATAAATAGCTTGCTACTGTTCATTATGGGCTGCGTCACTTCATGCTATTTGGCTTCTTCTGAAAATATAAAGCAGAGCCGCTTAAATCTTTTTTCTTTTCCCAAAAAAATAGGGGTTTAAGGTAATTTGTATTAAGCGACATTTATCTTTGTATTTAAAGGTCCTTTTTATTAAGTGTAAACATCAACAATTCAACGCTTTTAAATGAAATTTAATTTAGTTTACCCCATTCAAATAGTTGCAGAAGTTTTATTGTTATGATTTTTTTTCGATTTTTTAAAACTTTAAATGGCTCTCCTGTAAAGTTGCAAAAATGTCGCTTAAAGCAAATAGCCTTTCACCCCTCGATTTGTTCTGTGTCTGGGTGTAATTTATCTATAATATGTATGTATTTAGAAATATATATGTATGTTTATCAGTTGTCTAGTACCCATAACACAAGCTCTGCTTAGCTTGGGACTAGATGGCGTTGTGTGATAGTTGTGGAATATTATTATTATTATTATTATTACGGTGCAATTTTAAATCTTAAAATATCAATTTGGGTATTATGCGATCGTGCATTCTTTTTCTAGCAATACTATAATGACAAAAATACGCAATGATGTAAATTCAATTTGAAAATGCCCAGATTTAGAATTTCAATTAGTTGTCATTAGATTACATTTTTTATTTTAGCTCTTCTTTTGATAAAACATCTATCTCTCGTAAAACATTTTCTAAGTACAAAACACTCAGTATTCTGCCATCGCATTCACGAATTTAAATAAAGATTGGCAGCTAAGCAATACAAACAAAATAACTCCATTTTATGATCTTTCGAGCGTTAAAAAAATAAGTTAAAAATAACTAAAACCATAACAATAATTAAAAGTATAAAACAAGAACAATATTCATTTGACCGATATTGTGCTAGCCGTGGTCGTGTGCCACCTACCTAATGAAGATTGTGTGAAACAACTACAGGTGGCACACGACACGTCACCTACCCTATAACCAGCGTACAACTGAGACGCTTATAACGACACCTCATTTGTCATGTAATGACAAGTAGTTTAGAAGTTATGAGGGAACAGACAAACATACATACACACATACATACATACATGCATACATAAAGGTCAAAAAAATCATAGCCCTCCTTTTGGCTTTGCCGTAGTCGGGTAAAAATGACGTGAATTTGCCGACCGTTGATCTTCATCACGCTTGCGTCGCAAACGTCACTGCTTCAATCGGATTATCCCGAAAGGACGAAACTACGCTAGTTTCGGTCTCCAGACAGTCTGACAAGATATCTCCGTCGACCTGCTTGACATTACGTCTGTGCCCATTACGTACCCGCCGCGACAAACAATGCTTTGATAGCTTCTAAACTGGGGCAATCCCGACATCTCTCCTTGTCATGCAAGTAGGGTTGCTAAGCTAACGGATTATGACCATTTGGTTTTAAGTTTTAAGCTTTAAAACAATATTTTAACCAACCATAAAACACATATACAGTGGTGGTCACATAATTAAAGACACCCTTCATGTTGACCACATACAACAAAATAAATGATATTTATGGACCCAAGCTAGGTATCAATTCCATTTTAATTGTCATTATTGTGTACACTAAAGTCGTATTTTTAAGAATTAAAACAGTATTAAGTTATGATAACAAGAGTTTAGTCATAGTTTCTGTTTCAAATTTGATACAAACTTTTTTGTACATTTTCCGCTGGTCATCTAATTAAAGACAGTGCGTATTTTAACTTTTTTCTTTTAAAGGAGCACTCGTTTTTTACCATATTATGCCACGAATTTTCGTCACAGCAAAAAATAGCTCAGTTTAAACCATCCTTTAAGTTCGATTGTGAAATTTAAATTGAATTAGTATGTGGGAAAAGCAGAAGTTGCGATCCTTCTGCAAGGAAGATAATTCTCAATTTTTATGACAAGGGTTGGTCATTAAATAAAATTTCAGATTACTTACGATGCTCTAAAGAAATAGTTAAAACGCCATCCGGCATTTTAAGAAGTTTAATACTACGGGAAATGTGCCTAGGATACCTAGACCCCGAAAAACAACCCAGCGAGAAGACTCAAGAACAACATCGCTGGCTAAAAAGAACCTTTCAAAGGATCAGAAGTGATTCGCTTAGTAGTATTTGGTGTACAGGGGACTAGAGAAGAGTCTGCAAGAACGATTAGAAGACGATTAAGAGAATTAAGCTTCTTTGGAAGAATTTCTCATAAGATCCCACTTTTGAAGAAAGAAAATATCAGAACAAGATTTCAATTTGCCAAAAAATATGCACACTGGACAGAACGACAGTGGAAAAATATGCTTTTTTTCGACGTAACTAATATTAAAATGGATAACTCTGATGTGAGAGTAAGTGAGTAGTCCTGCAAAAAAAGCTATTGATCCAAAATGCACAAAGAAAACAGTCAAACATGGAGGAGTAATAAGGCAGTTTAGGTATAATTTTCTGTTCACAGTGTAAGACCTATTAAAAAAATAGAAAGTAACATGGATACATTTCAATAAAAGAATATTTCAGAAGAAAACATGTTACCTTATGCCAAGGATCATTTGCAGGTGATACGAACTTTTCGACATGATAACGATCCAAAGCACACTTTTTTTTTTTTTTTTTTTTTTTACGTGGCAAAATCATCAAATGAGTCCTCCCACCCCGGGCAGGGCGGGAGGGACTGTCAGACTTGTACTGACTAAAATCCACGGTGTCCTTCGGTAGCCCTTTGTGTGCCGGAGTCGCGGTATACGTATGTCCCGCAACCCCGGCAGGGCTGTGGCCCTCTATAGGGGGTCCCCGTCACTATGCTGACGCTCCTTGAGGCGCGCGTGGGACACAACGCGCCGTCGACCCGGGCATGGTCCATGGTCGGGCAGCGAGTTGCCCTTTACTCGCCGCCCGCATGCCCGCGCCTACGGTGGCCGGAGATCGTCCCGCGACATCCGTCGCCGTGGGCGTCTACCACTGCGTCTCGGGCGGAGGGAGGACGGTATCCTCTCCCTCAAGCGGCCCGCCTCCTCCTTCACGAGCATGACTGCTTCGCAGAAGGAGGCGACGGCCTCCCACTCCGTCTCGCCCCGCAGCATGGCCGTAACCAATGCCGGGCGCGAGAGGTCTCCGCCTATCGCCGCAGTGAGGACACGGCGGTGCTCCGCCCAAGCTGGGCAGTCCTGCACCGTATGCTCCACCGTGTCCTCCGGGCGATCCTCGCAGTGGTGACACCCGGGCGTTTCCTCCTTTTTTATCATGCACAGGTACCTCCCGAAGCTGCCATGTCCGGTGAGGACCTGTGTCATGCGGTAGGTGAGGACGCCGCGGGACCTATCCAGCCACTCCTCAAAGAGGGGTCTTACAGCCGCGATTGCGGCTAGCCCGTACCTCGGTTGCGACAGTCGTTCTCTCCAAACTGCCCTGAGATCGCGCCGGAGCTCTTCCCGCCGCGCCTCGACTTCTCGAGGCAGCGGGGATACACCCCGACGCTGCGCCTCCACGCGCCACTCATAGACGCGCAGGAGGGCAGTCGCCTCCAGATCCCAGGGCAGTGATCCGGCAAGCAGGTTGGCCGATTCGCCGGCGATCGTGCGGTATCCTCGGATCATTCGGATTGCCATGACCCTCTGGCATGCGACCAGCTTTGCCGGCCGCGTCCGAATGCTCAGGGCCCACACGGGGGCCCCGTAGAGGGCCATGGACCGCACGACGCCGGCGTGCAACCTCCGGCAGGGGGCGTTTGGCCCGCCGATATTGGGCAGGAGCCGCCCGAGGGCGGCTGATGCCCGGTTCAGCCTTGGGGCCAAACGGGAGAAATGCTCCCCGAAGTTCCATCGGCTGTCGAGGACGAGTCCCAGGTACTTCATCGTACCCCCGACGCCGATGCGAACCCCCCCCACCGTTATGTGGGACTCTGTCAGTGGCGCATTCAGATGGCCATGAAAACACATGGCCTCTGTCTTGTGCAGCGCCACTTCGAGTCCCAACTGCCGGATCCTTTCGACGACTATCGCAACCGCCCGCGTCGCCAGGTCGGCCGCCGCCTGGTGCGACACTCCCTCCGCCAGGACGAGCGTGTCGTCAGCGTAACATATTACGCTGACGTCTAGAGGGAGGTCGCCGCGCAGCACCCAGTCGAAACCGATGTCCCACAGGTGCGGTCCCAAGACCGATCCCTGTGGGACACCGCACGACATCTCTCGCCGGTTCCACTCTCCCCGGTGACCGGGGTAGATGACGGCTCTGTCCGTCAGGTAGTCCTCGACTGTGCGACGGAGGTAGGTCGGCACCCGGTGATACCGGAGTGCCTCCCTGATGCAACTCCAGGGCAGGGTGTTGAAGGCGTTGGAGATGTCCAAGGACACCGCCACGACGACCCTGCCCCGGGCCACTGCATCCCCCGTCGTGAGGGCTCTAACGCGCATGATGGCGTCCACCGTCGAGCGCCCCCTGCGGAAGCCAAACTGGCTCTCCGACAGGTTCGGGCCCACCCGATTTAGGTGCCCGACGAGGCGGTCTGCAATTACTCTCTCAAAGAGCTTGCCCACCTCGTCGAGCAGCACGATGGGCCGGAATGCGGACGGAGAGTCCGCAGGGCGCCCGGGCTTCTGGATGAGGACCAGTTTCCCCGTCTTCCAACGAAGCGGGAACTGGCCCCTCGCCAAACACGCGCTAAAGAGCCCCCCCAGTCGAGGCCCGAGAGTCCCGAAGGCCAGGACCCAGGCTTTTCCTGGCAGGCCGTCGGGTCCTGGGGCGGTATTTTTGGCTTTGAGCCGTTGTACCGCCACTCTCAGGTCTACCTCGGTCACCTCTGGAGCATCGTAGACGTCGTCGTCGCTGTGGTCCGCGTTCGCGTCAGCTTCGCCCTCACTGTCAGACTCCGTCCGAGGCGGAGCTGCCATGGGCGGGGGAGCATGCTCCCCTCGCGATGGGAACAGGGCGCTCACCACGTCCTCCACGAACTGAGGCTGGAGACTCTGCGTCAACGGGGGGGCCCAGGGGCGGAGCTTTCCGCGCACCCACCTGTACGGCCAGCCCCATGGGTCCCTGTCCAGAGTCTCCAGCAACTCCTTGCGGGCCTGTTCCTTGGCCCGCAAGATTGCGTCGCGGAGGGCGGCCTTCGCTGCCCTGTAGCCCTCGTGCAGCTCCGCCTCCACGGCGGCCGCATCCGGAGGTCGGGTGCGGCGCCTGCGGAGCCTGGAGTACCGGCGTCGCGCGGCAACGCACGCCTCGCGCAGCGATGCTAGCTCGCGCGACCACCAGTAAAGCTGACGCCGGGCGCGTCCTTGCCGGACCCGGGGCATGGCCACGTCGCAGATCTCCGACATGGCCTCCCGGAACCACTCGGCCTCGTCGTTTATGTCAGCAGGCCTGTCCGGTGGTGACACCCAGGCCTGCACGATCGAGGCTTCCAGGAATAGCTCCCGGTCCAGCTGTTTCAGCGCCCATCGCGGACCACTTGGGTTCCGTCGGACCGGCGCGTCTGGGGTCTGGGCGGAGACATCAAACCGGATATACCGGTGATCGGAGTAAGTCTCCGCCTCCTCCACAACGCGCCAGTCGGTGACGCGCGGCGACAGGGCGGCGCTGGCAAACGTTACGTCTACCACCGACTCGCCCGTCCACCGCACGCACGTGGGGACAGAACCCCGGTTCTCAATGACCAGGCCCTGCGCCAGGGCCCAGTGCTCGAGCAACCTGCCCCGCGCAACGTCCGTGTACCGGGAACCCCAAGCCACGTTCTTGGCGTTGAAGTCCCCGAGGACGAGCACGGAGAGGGAACCGAATGCGACGACGACGTCTCCCAGCTCCACAAGGGAGTCCTGGAACTCGGCGAGAGTTCGGCTCGGGGAGAAATATACGCCTACCACGACGATCTCCCCGAACCGGGCTGCGACGATCCCGCGCCCTCTCTTGACACGATCGAGGGGCGGGGTACCGGCGGCGGCCGACGAAATAATGGTCACCGAGCCATCCAGGTCCGCTACCCAGTCGTTCCTGGGCGGGACAAAATACGGCTCGGCGACCACGGCGACATTTATCAACCACTGCGCCATGCTCTGGAGCAAAAGATCCTGAGCAGCGGCGCAGTGGTTGATGTTCGCCTGGAGGAAGCGCAATGGAGACATTATTCTGAATCCATTGCAGCCTCCTCCAGGGCCCCCTGCGAGGGCGCAGCCACGGCGGCGGCGGCGGCAGTGGGAGCGGCGGCGGCGGCGGTGGCGGTGGCGGTGGTGACGGCGGCGGCAGAGGGCCTACCTCTGCGCCTGGCTTCGGTGGGTGGAGCGCAGGACTTTCCCCCAGCCCGGTGATCGGCCGGCTTGCCAGCCGCCTCACATGCGAAGCAGTGAGGCGGGGCGGAGCACGAGCCGGCCTTGTGACCGGGCTGACCGCAGCGGAAGCACCTATCGCTGCGGTCCACCTCCGAGGTGCAGACGCATGCCGCGTGGTTACCCACTTGGCAGCGGTAACACCTCAGGGGTCGGGGTTCCAGGATCTTTACCTGCGCCGACACCCATCCCACCAGGAGCCTTCGGCCCTCCTGTATCTTTTTGGCCGCCGTGACGGGGCAGCTAACCGTGGTGGTTAGCAGCCCCGCAAAGCCGGGACGCAGGGCGCCCGCCCTCACCTCGTCTGAGGAGCACCCCCCAGTCCCGGCAACAGCGGCCACCACGTCTTCCGCCGTCACGGAGTCATCCAGACCCAGAATGCGCATGTCTGCGCGCTTTGTGGGTCTGGAGACTCGGGCCTCCTCCGCATTTAGGGACGCTCTGAGCCGTTCGGCCAGAGCGTCAGCGGTGGGGCCACTGGCCGCGCCGGGGAGCTCCAACATGCGGGCCCCCGTTGCAGTGACCCGCAAACGGAGGCCGCCGGCGATGCCGAGCTCCCCGAGGTCTATCGCCTCCCGCGCCTTCGCGAGCACGTCGCGATACGACACGCCCCTCTTGACCGCGTCCGGCTGCAGTGTTATCACCACAGCCGCGGTCTTGGGGGCGCGCAATCGCGCCGCGACGTCGCGCTCCTTGCGCTGTCGCCGCCTCTCCCTCCGCTTCTTGGATCTGGCCGCCTTGGCAGCCTTCCTCCTCTCCCCAGCCACTTCCCAACCGGCGCCGGCCGGAGGAGCCTCTGGAGTAGGCTGCTGCTGCTGAGGCGGCCGGTGATGGTTCTGGGCCTTTCTTTTGGCCGCCAGTGTTGGCCTCGCTGGCCCCGCAGGCGTCGAGGTCGGAGGCGGCCGCGACCCCGACGGGCCCGGCCTCGCCTGGCCGGGCCCGGCCGGGGCCGTCCTCGCCCCCGCAGGGGCCGTCCGCACCGGGGCCGTCTGCACTGGGGCGGTCCGCACCGGGGCCGTCCTCGCCTGAGGCGGCCTCGTCGTCGAGGGAGGTTTCGGCGCGGCCGCGGCCGCGTATGAAGACGCCAGCGGGGGCCGCAGCACGCGGCTCTCCAGCACGGAGAACCGCCGCTCAAAGGCGGCCAGCTCCTGCCGCACCAGGGTGAGAACTGGGTTCTCCCCCGGCGCGGGCCGGCCTTTCTCCTGGCTCCCCGGTGGTGCCTCCCGTCGTCCGGCCGCCTGCAGGCCGGCCAATTCCGCCTTAAGGGCGGCGTTCTCCTTTTGGAGAGTCCCCATGGCGGCGGTCAGGCGAGTGACCTCCGTCCGCAGGTCGGACATATCGTCCCTTGCGGACGGAGTCTCGCCGTAAATGCGCGCCGCCGCCACGATGGAGGACATGGCGTCGGCGATCGCGTCCTCGCGCGTTTTCTTCCGCCTCTTCATGGCTACTGCGCGCATCGCAGCCGCCACGACCTCCTTTAGTTTGGCCTCATTCGAGGCCAGACTTGTGTTGGGCTCTCCAAGGGAGGGCCCCCTCCCTGAAGTCTTGCCTCGGCCCTTACCCCGCACGCTCGTGGGGATCTTAGGGGCCGAGACAAGCCCTTCCTCCGACGACGATAGTATGTTGCCCCTTGGCCTGGGGCGCTTGAGGAACTCATTCCTTCTGCCTGCGCTCCCCTCGTCCCTTACCACGCTCCCAGAAGCTGAGCTTCTGGAGCTAGCGGCGTCCGATGCCGAGTCGGAATCCGACCCGAGCATCAGCGCCATCTCATCATCCGGAGCGGCACCCTGTGCCCGCTCGTTGTTCGGTGCCGGTGAGGACGTGCTGGACAAGTCCAGCGACTCCTCCCCACAGGCACGTGAGCCACCCTGGCTCTCTGCGGCGACTGCCGGTGTATCGGGGTTTATTTCAATAAAATTTTCCATTTTGTTCCCACGAGTAAAAAATATATCCAACCAACCAACCAAAAATTACGGGGTTCGCACTAACGGCTGATTCTCCCTACAGCTACCCGTCAGCCAAGCTGTCAACCTCCCTCGCGGTGCGCCGCCGCTTAGAGGTTCGGGGTAATTTTTTATAGAGGTTTTCTTCCTCGCGGCCCGGGCGGTTAAGCCAAGGCCCTCGACCCCCGTCGAAAGTCATAGACGTGATCATGACAATCTTCGGGGCTACGAGAATAGCGGTGGCAAGAGGAAGCGGGAGTGCAAGACCTCCTCTTGCCTGCCCGGTGGCAGGGTTAGTGCACACCGGGCCCGCTCTTACTCCAACCACTGTGCCCTCTGATAAGCAGAGGAACACGTGGTGGAGCGGTGTATCCCTCTTGGTTTGGTTTCTCCCTCTGAGCGCAGGGGCCCAGAGATCATTGAAACCGCAAGCCCCACCACGACGACAACGTGGAGATACGACGGTGGGGATCCAAAGCACACTTGAGCAGTGGTCAAAGAACTTCTTAGAAGCCAATCAGTAACAGTTTTAGATTAGCCACCGTACAGTCCCTACATTAACCTGATCGAAGTCTTGTAGTCCCGTGTGAAGAAAATAGTTGCAAAAAACGTACAAGTATTGTGCTTCAACATAACACGACATTTAAAAAGGCATGGGAGCAGATTTCGATTGAAACCTGCAATAATTTGATCGCTTCAATGCCTAAACGGTGTCGGGCTGTCGTTGATGCTAAAGGAGATGCGACAAAATATTAATAAGGTGGTTTTATGTTTTCATTATACATCTAAAAGTAATTATAGTTAAGTTCGTTCCAAGATTCGAAACATTTACTTTTTTTATAGTTACATAATTTGTGTGTCTTTAATTAGTTGGCCAAGATTTTCTATTAGTTTGAACTGCTTGCAATAAAGTAAACTTGATAAAATTTAAAATACGACACTTTGATCTCTTTACTTAATTTCAAACATTTCACGATAGCCGTCAGAATAATTTAAATAATATCGCAAGGTCCTATTGCATTACAATAAAAAAATATAGGGTAGGTAAACTTTGAAAAAATTATATCCTATCAAGTGTCTTTAATTATGTGACCACCACTGTATATAGTTGGCTAATTGTTTTACTGAATACTGGAGTAGTGCCTGAATAATAAGTAGTGAGTCGTTTTATGAAAATAGCTCATTTGATTGACTTAAAAAGCTACTGAATCCTAATCAACTTACCTGTTCCGATGACTGGAAGGCAAATTAGGTGTCTAAAAAAATGTTTTTTTCTAATTCTCAGCTGTAATTTCAATTTTGCCTGTCGGAATAACTAAGTTGGTAGGACTGTATAGCAGACTATACGTCACAGGGCGACATAAGTCAGTAATGACATTTGATAACCCTAATAAATCGTTTGATATGTCTGTCCCGCTTCCACGTCGACCTGCAATCTCTCCCTCGACGCCGACGCTGCCCCAATGATATTTGTGTTCGATTATAATTAAACCTATGTCCTCCTTCTTTGAAATGTCAAGCTGTCTTTAATTAAAGTCGGCCTTTAATTATAGATCTGTCCCTTTTTGTTTTCTCGTCAAACAAAAAGATACTCGAGTATTATTTAAAACTTGACAAACGATTAAGTTTTCGCAAAGTTTGTTTATGAAATTAATATTTGAGTCCGACGTTTCAGTTTATGTAATAGATGCTGTGTGTCGAGCTGTCTTTTGAACTTTTGTTGACAGATAAATATTTCATACTGTAGAACTTTTGCCAGTCTTATCTATTTTCTAGCAAGAGGATCAAGAACTTTGTTAAGTGTGCACTTAGCTAACATTTAATTCAAGAAGTCAAATTAAGTTAAGTTTTTATTTAAGTACATAGATTTATCCTATCTTCTAACAAAGCTATAATCATTTCTTTATGAGCCTCGACATTGAACAAAACACAGCATAGCTAATACATAGTATGTGGCATTATAGACTCTAAAATGTCGTGAGATTCAATAGAATAAGATCTATTACTAACTTTCTCAGGTTTTTGGCCTAAAATATTATGTATTTTAGTTTATTCAAATAATTCTAATAATTGATAAGCCACCTATCATTTCAGATGACGTAACTTTAACCTTTCCGATCAATAATTCACCCATCTAAGGAGTAATAAATATTTATTAAAAATGCAAGTTTATTTCCATCTCATAGACAACGTGTAACGTTAATAGCGCAAAACCTCTCGTGGGGTAGCTCAGCCCATGTTACTCAACAATGTTTGTTCCAAGACTTTTGGAAATTCGCAAAAAAAAGATTTTTCATACTGATGGGCCCGATCAATTTCTCATTTTGTATGAAAGAGCAAGTTTTTTTTTGCGAATTTTCAAAAGTCTTGGAACAAACATTGTTCAGTAACATGGGCTCACCCCACGAGAGGTTTTGCGCTATTAACGTTACACGTTGTATTTGATTTGCCAGGATTAAAAAAAAAGACCCTAAAAGTCTGTGGGTAATTTCCAAGCCGTACTTGTTACCCATTACCCCAATAACCCTGCCCTTGATTCATTACACAACGTTTCCACGGTTCCCCCCAGTCTCACACGCACGTTGCCTCAAACCCTTAATTACATGCATAAAATAGGCATCTTACTATTAATTTCTTTCGTAATATTATTCTACTAGACTTAGGCGTACCTTCGTGCCAAACTGTCAAAATCTCCAATAAGTCTCGTAAAGCAAAAGAAGCAAGATTAATTGGAACAATGTTCGCGTGTCGGGCGTGTGCAGTGGATAATTTATGAAATTCATTATGGCGCCCAACAGCGCCCGCACTCCGCCGTCGTATTGTTACCACCTAATATAAAACATTATTTATACACCCGTTCACGTAATTACCGTTTTATTCCGACATTTTCTTTCTCAAGTCTCGTTATGAGCTAAGAAACTAGATTTTCTTGTTATGCCTACACGTAGAACTTTGGTAATCACTAGGTAATTAGGAGATAAAATGTAGCCTGCGTTTATTAAGTGCTCCTGGCGTCCTGTTATATAATTTTCTTGGTACAATTTGGAAGATATTTATTTATTATTATTAAATTAGGCTTTGAGTTTATGTCTTTAATTTCCATAAGGATGTTTCCAATTCTACGTTATAATTTAGAATCTTGGGCGATGTATAGGTACCTATATACTACCTAATTACCGGAATGTCATCTAATTTAGGTTACGGATTATGGCCTCTGCTCTTTTTCTCATGATTTTAGACCAACTCTTTGAAATATGGCCTAAAGTTCATACACCAATGATTACCATAAATAACTTATTGATGAAAACAGAATTTACGTTCATTTTGTCGTGTCCATAAACGGTAAAAACAGCCTATTTGTGTCACAATAATATTTCTCGTTTTGTGTCATTTTTTTTTTTATTGAAATCAAGCAAGCTATAAACCAATCGTGGCTTTCAGACATAAACAAAGATGTTGGCGCCGACGATGTTTTCTTGTTAACTGTGGCGTTCAGTAATGGTGGATCCGTTCGATAGCGGAGCCCAACCACGGGCACAAACACGACTTGGTTTGGCGAAAACAACACTATTTATCAAGAGGGTAGATATCGGCAACTCTTTTCGGGAAAAGTCGGGCAATAAAAGCCACAGCCGCGTAGCGCGTGGGGATTTCATATTCCAATATGGCGGCTCGTCGCGCCAACGGCCAATTCACTTATACCCGTGACTCATGGCTCATTGGAGCGGCGAGCACCAATCATATTATCTGAGATCTGTGTTCCACAATCCTACTTGATATGCGTTTGCTTAGACAAGTGAATTTTAAGAGCTGCTGGCGAAGATTGAGATAATAATTTTGAGGTTATGTTAAGCAGGGGTATATTCAGTAGATATTTTAGATGTTAACGGTTTTATGTTTTACATTTTAAATAAAAATCCAACAATGTACTTGATTTATTTTTGTAATTTTAGTAAGTATATTATTAAGTTGAAAATACTTGCTTCTAAAACAAATTGTTGTACGTATAATGAGCTTAGAACCAATACACGCTTCTAAAGTAGATCGCGAAATAATAGTGAGATTAAAACAGATTTATTATTATCAAATAACATTAACTAATTGATATTGGTTTACCGCAAACTGTATTTAAATGATATTAGCATAGTTACTACACAATTTAACAGCCTATTATGGTCAATTATTTAAATAATGTGTGTGTTCATGCTAAAATAAAATGCTAAAATAAACAGAATTATTGTTATTACTTTATTACCTTTACTAGTGCTATGTATATCTTAGTAACATCTATTAGATTGAGACTAGTTGTTTGTTGATATTGTTGATAATTATTCCCACGTTTTTACATATAAACTCACTTTTCTTGTTTGTTTTTAATTAACAACCTTTATTTACATTGTTTTTCTAAGCCATTTTGAGCTGAGCTGCCGGGGTCGCGAGACTTATCTCATTACCGTGACCCCGGAACGTAAAGGGCTATTGAAGGACACCGTGGGATTTTTAACCGACTTCAAAAAAAAAGTAGGTTCTCAGTTCGACCTGTATGTATGTATGTATGTAAGTATGTATGTATGTATGTATGTATGTATGTATGTTTGTCCGCGATTATCTCGCGTTTGGCTGAACGGATTTTGATGCGGCTTTCAGCTAAGTGTTCATTACATTCTGGGGAAGGTTTTAGTATATAACACTAATAGATATCCCGTGACGTTGCCCGCGCGGATCCGTTTTGCTTACTTGGATCGTAGATTTTAAGGGACGATTGCATGTTTGTCCGCAATTATCTCGCGTTTGGCTGAACCGATTTTGATGCGGTTTTCAGAAAAGTGTTTGTTACATTCTGGGGAAGGTTTTAGTATATAACAATAATGGATATCTCGTGAAGTTGCTCACATCGATCCGTTTTGCTTAATGGGATTGTAGATTTTCAAAGACGCCGAATTTATTAAGATTTTTGTTGATTATCTCAACTAAAAAGGGAAAAATAAAAAACCTTTTTTTAAAAAAAGGGAACCGACTTCAAAACCAAACACAAAAAAAACTATAAAATAACTTTTCTTTCGGAAGTCGGTGGCCATATGTCAATGAAATAAAAAAGAACAAAGCCACCGACTTCCGAAAGAAAAGTTATTTTATAGTTTTTTTTGTGTTTGGTTTTGAAGTCGGTTCCCTTTTTTTAAAAAAAGGTTTTAGTCTGTACGAGTCTGACAGCCCTTCCGCCCTGCCCTGGGCGGGAGGACTAATAATGATGATTTTACCACGATAAAAAAAGCCATTTTGAGCTAATGTCGAAACTAATAAATTTTGTAAATGTTTTAATTCAGTAACACTCAACATTTGGTAATTCCTTTGTAATATACCTAAGACTTGTATAGAATGCAAAATTTATATGCTATTTCCATTTAATTTAAATAGTTTTCACCATCATCCAGTTGGAACTTTGATTGCCTGTATTTATGAAACAGAGACAATGAGTTGCCGAGCATTTCTAAATTTTTTGACAAGCTGCCATAATTAGGTCACTGACTTGTATTAAATTTATGAATTGACTTACATTTTTACACGATGAAGAATAAAAGCTTGAAATTTACACAAATAGGTATGAATGATGTGATATTTTCACAACACATTATATTAGTATCTGATTGTACCGTCTTAATTGTCTCATAGAAAACGCCAAAACAAAATTAATGCGCCGTTACCCGTAACAAATGGCTTACGATGGTTGGCCAAATAATATTGGAACGATAATTATGTATTTGTTCTCGTTGTACAACCTTGAGTCTAGCAGTGTCGGGTTAAAGGAAGAATGGAATTATTTGTGGGTATTCATGGCCGTGTGTCACACAGCGAGTGTCAACAAAGACGTTCTATTTCCCAACTCTATTATTTTAGTATGAGAGATTTAAGTTCCGTGGTATAGAGCCGTCTGTTTGAAGGAATGCTCGTTCCACTATAGAATATAAAAGAGAGCATAAGCACTGCGTGACATCGTGGCCCGTAACGAATTCAACTAAACATGTAACTTTGTTTTATAATAAGCTGAGCGGTGTTAGCACGGATTTCTTCTTGGCGAAAACATTTCTTCAAAGAGCTTGTACAGTTATCAAAGAAAGAAAATCTTTTTTAAGTCTTCACTTTCAAGTCTATTCTTTATGAGAAATCCTTTCAAAAGGTTACTTAAATATCGAGTTCTGTTTTCGTTTAACAAATATCTATCTGTGATGAGTGTACCCTTAAGGAGTACTTGTATTTGCGTTAGGAGCATGAGGATACATCATTTTATTTTAAATCGTTTAACACAACTGCGGTTCAAAAGGTTCCATTATCATAATACTAACAAGGGAAAAGAACAAAACGCGTGCAATGCTTGCTTATAATAAAAACAATGGGGTCGTCCCACGCGTCCCTGAATGTTTTAGCGGTCTGAACCCTTGCTTCGCACGAGCTCAACATTTTTACTTTACTTTTTGCCAAGGAGTGCTCTCTTTGAAAAATGACTAAGCATATCGGTAGAAGAGGAATTTTATTAAAATTTGTCGTTCACCTCTTAGTTTATGGGTAATTTCATCAAAGATCATTTATATTTAATTGAGTTCCTCAGTATGAAAACAAACTACGATTTTTCTTACAATTTTGATAGAGCATGTTTGGTGCTACACTGTACTACATACATGAATATGTAACTAACCAAAAATGCATAGAACAGTCTTCCAAAACCTCGAAATACACATTTTAAAAAGCAGAAAGAATTTCTAGCCCCAAATTTTATACAGGTAATGTATTAGACTGAAAATGGCACTTACATCCGAACGTAGGACAAAACAAAATCACATTTTGATGTTCGCGCTGCACAGGTGCATTGTAGTGAGGTCTATTTTATATTCCCGTATCCATTTAGAAGGAAAGTGCGATAAGCGAAATTGCCTTGCTTTTATAACAAGTACTAAAAAGAACCACCGAAAATGAGACGCAGATTGTTCTGTGCAATTTCCCTCTCGTACAATTTTGCGCTTGCAATATTTTTATGTGGCAAGTTCCAAGTAAAATGTTGCTTAATCTTCATATATTATATTCCGTTTTTGAATTTCACAACGTACGGGCGAAATAAATATTGCGACGTCACAGGGAATGGAGTGCGATATAAAATAAATGGAGCGAGTTAGTAAAACGGGACGGTCTAATATTTCGTCGACATAAAATTAGAAATTTACGTTGAGACGGTCAAGTCAATTACAGGTGGTTTACAAAGTTATGATCCCTCACGGAGGAGAAGACGTAGATTTATCTGTGTTGGCTTCGATTTGCTTATTTTGCGGCGCGCATTTAAAATTGAATACATTAATTTCGTAAAGTTTGTCGTGGACTAAATTATAGATGAAGATCCGAGACGAGTCAGTCTAGCGATGTAATTTGACTGGTAACATTTCTCGTTACGGTTGTAATTTTACTGCGACCGTATTAATCAAGTTGATGCTACATCAGTTGCCCCATTTGTATGTTGGCTTTTATTGGAGAGAATTTGAAAGCTACGTTGTACATAATATGGCTTTTTTACTGACATGTTGTGACTTTATTAGGTAGTCAGACGTGTATCCGTATCCGTAATGGAAAACATCAACATTGCTGACAACAATACAAATACTAAACAAAAACAAACAGTGCCAACATAACAAACACATACGATAATTTGCAAATTGTATCATAATTATGTAAAATTGATTGTATTAATTAGAACAGAGTCCTAAGCCAACTATCTGTCAAAAAATTTTATGCACGCAGACATAATTCATCGTCTGCCAATTTTGTAAAAACAAACGGCGTATACCCTTAACCCGAAAACAGAGACATAAATTATTAAAAACGATATCATATTCACTGAATGCGAAAAAAGTAAAAGGAGGCAGGCAAAAAATCGAATCTCCTTTCAATAGTCGTCACGTACTGGGGCCGCCTTCGCTTTTCGTCCAATATTTAGTATGCACGTACTTAGAACGCCAGTGAGCGTGATTGGTGGAACATCCCAAAATCCCAAAGGCTTTGTGGGTTATTTGCAGTAGTATCACGTGTGGTGTGTTGCCTACGTGACGTCACACTACCTGGCCCACGCCGCCGCCGGTACTAAATTCTGTGCTATCTGTATGTAAAACTGATGAGTTGTTGGCTTAAAGATATAATTCAGAAAACGAGGGAAATTGTTCATGTTTAGTGGCGGATTTCAGTTTAATTTCTACATTTTCTGGTTGTTAAATTCGCCTCGTTGGGCTTGTGATTATAAGTAGGCATCTACAAATATTGAGTTTTTGGGTCAAGGGTGCGGCATAACAGTTTTTTTTATTAGTAACTAACTCTGACACCGGATGCATGCGCCCGGCCGTGAGTGCAACTATGCATGAAGGTACACTTCTGAAAGAAATATGTCAGTAAATGTAAAATACGAAATATTGCTCAGTACCCTTAGCACGAATTTTCAATCTTTTACTTTACAGTATTTACAGCGTTTCTTGAGGTTTCTTGTATGAAAAAATGGAACAGCGCCTCTGGTGTGCGAAGCAGGAACTAATTTTTTCTTTGAAAATTGTCAATTTGAAATTGTCAAAGTTCCAGTTTACTTTACGTCTCAAATACTGAAGATTCGTGCTAAGGGTACTGGTATTTCATAAAAACTCCTTTTTGACAATCTGTTTGCTTTTATTAATCTGCTGTTATTCAAGGAATAAAAGTCCCGCTTTGCCGGTATTGTCAAAGAGGAACGGAATTAAATAGTTCAGTATTACCGATGGACTCCGTGTACATTGGTTGTTTTTGAACACTAAAAATATACTGCAATTTACAAAAACATGAGAATGTTTGAACTTTATTGTTTATCGTCTTGTGTCGTAGTCGTACCAATTATGAGAGGAAATTTAGGAATCTACCTTCATGAAGATTGGATAAAAAAAAAATGTATTTTAAGTTTGGTTTGTCCTGTGCTGTTATTATTTGTGTACTCTGTTAGTCTTACCATGAAGTATCGTATTACCAAGTTACTGGGTTGTGAAGATCCGATAGGCAATCGCTCCATGTAAAATACTGATATTCAGCTGCATCTCTCGAAAGCCAACTCCAATAAAGTTAAGAAAAGGCTAGGCACTTGATGATAGAACGTTTGCCCATCATTCGCAATTTTTCAAAAATATCTTCCTTGTCTGCCTTGCTTGTCAGTCGGCATAGACAGGTAATAGAACACCTTTGAAACGCGACCACTAAGACAATGGTTGTCAGTATGTCCTGAATCAGAGAATTAACGAGACAGCAGCGGGTTGCACACGACAGTCGGATCTAATTGCACAACCTCCGCCGTATCGGGTTGATTAACCGATACAGATTATTAAGGGGATTGCTCATAGCTCCACATTTGTTCTGGCGGCCGGCCAGCGACGACACTACGACTGAGTGTCGGTTATAGGGCTGTCTAACGGCAGATTTTATTGACCGTTTATATTTATTCGCTATAAATCGTTTTAAAAGAAATCTTTGTGGATTATGTTGTTTGTGTCAAAGTTTAATGTTAATGTGTTTATCTTGTTTGTGTTCATCGATGTAGGCAGTTAGTGTTATGATGGGAACATGTTATTAAAGACCTGATTTAAATTCGGAACATATTATGTTTAAAGTTTTCATAAGTACTTTCGAAGTGCATTATTTTATCTTAATAAATAAATTCATTTTGAGTCATAAAAGAGCGGTTACAGTGCCAATATTATAGTGAAACTTACAACACCTAATAATTTGTACACCTAATCAAACTTAAGATCATTATATTCTTACACTTGAACCATATTGCTAGTTTTGTTTGAGTGCAGTGTAAGAAAAGACGATCCTATCAATATCAATGGGCTCAAATCCAGACTCCAAAGCTGCTACTGAGAAATTTCGTATGGACAAACCCAATAAAACTCATGACCAATCAGGAAATCGACCCAAAGACTTTGAGCACAGCAGTCGCAACCACTATAACAACGTAGTATTTAATAACTCTCTGAATTATTTCCACAAGATAAAGCCAGAACCACACTCGCCGCAACTCCGAAAACATTAAAATTAATGAGGAAAAAAGCCGCTCAGCTCAGCCCTAACGTTAACACAATAGAACTCCGCCCACCAAGTCCACGCTGCAAATATATGAGTGCGGCTGTCAGTGGTCGCCGCAAGCAAACGTGCCAGTGTGATCATGGCTTTATAATTCATCGGCCTCTGAGGCGCCTTTGGACAAAGATTAATTTTAGAACAAAGTCCGATTTTAGAAAAACAAAATGATTAGTCGATCCGTTACGGACAAAATTGTTAAAATATAAATGATTTCAGAATAATCTATAGGTATGTCTGATGTCCGCAGCTGTTTCACGATTTATTCATACTTGTTAGACTGATCATTAAAACACTATCCCTTAAATAAGGGCGCGCCAAAGTTCTCCTAAAATTTAAACTCCGATCATTGGAAACCCGAAAATTGTATTCCTAACATTTTTAATCCTAATGATCACAACTCCTAATTGCTCTGTCACTAATTTTCATAATTCCGAATCATTTGACTTCATAATATCAGTAGCAATAAACATCTATTATACTATTATTTGTTTTCCTATATTTTCTCCACATAACCTTCTTTTACACTATTATTCAAAGTCATATATCATGTCATATCTTTTTTGTTTAGATTACTTTTTATTTTGTTTTATTTTGTTGGCATATTAGCACGTATACTTGAGGAAGTGCTTGCTTCGCACTCACGAATTATATGAATTAGTTTTTTGTTTTTCTTAGTTAAAGCGTCTTCTTTAATTTTATTTATAGCGGTGCGTATCTGAAAAGATATCCATAGTTTAGGTTAGGTTAGAACTGTGACCAGCTACGCGCGAGCCGAGCGAGCGAACCGAGCAGTGCCACGGCGAGCGCTACCTCGAAATTTGTCGCGAAAATTTACAAAGTATTTTTTTCATAGTGCCCTCAATACGACACTCTGAGCAAACGACTGGGGGCACCCCGACTCGGACAGGTTAGGTTAGTCTTCGTGGTTATTTTTTTTTAACCACCCAGAAGTAGGAGCACCGCGAAGCGGTGCTCCGTCGACTTTTCTGACATTTTACTGGATTCACTAAATCCCGTAAAATGTTTAATTAAAAATATTATCGTAATAATGTTTAGGAACAAAAACGTTATGATTAAAAACAGTAGGAGTTTCAATATATTTACAATAACGATATTATTGATAACAATTTTCGGAAACATGAGTGTTATGAACATCGCCAGTAGCACTACAAAAAGTATGAATGAAAACTTTAGGATGAAAAATTTTAGGAAGAGTGATCATTCGGATTACAAATCGTTAGGAAGAACAATTTCGGGTAAACAACTTTAGGTGAGCCAATATGGACCCCTTAAATAAACTTTCTACCCACGTAATTGTTAAAAAAACTCGTCGTATGTAAATCACAAGGAAGACCACGACCTAGTAAAGGCCACATGTATATCATTTGATTTAGTTAACCATCAATTAAATTGATACCGAACTAAGTTCCCCGTGAAATATTAACGGCACGGCGCTTGTTAGAAGCAAGCAATTACCAGACACGCGAAGGTAGACCACTAGTTGATTTTTTTTATATTCTAGGAACGCTCGAAATATTCCAATACACGAAGTCCCGTGTCACTTCCATACAATTTTCCAAGATTTCTATAATTTCTACATAATAATGTTGTACCAAAGAGCCTTTGTTTGCTTCCACGTTTTAGTTTTCCAATTAAAATCGTTCAGTGGTCCGTCTGATAAAATAACCCGAGCCATAGTCAGGTCGGGATATAATTGGCCCTCGGTTATTGGTGGAGCCGACTCTGAAACACTCTCCGTTATCACTATTAGCACTTAGGTCTCGTGATACTGGCACAGGACCTGAATAGAAATGACGTGAAAGGGGTTCGCCCGAGGCCTCTTTCGTAACGCTTCATGCATGTCACGGACGCCTCCGCGCGCCCCGTATAACTCGGGTTTTGGTCTACTATGTAAGTAATCGTTTGTTTTATTATTTCTTGCTATATTTCTTTTATAAGATGATACGTCATTTCTCTCCGCACACGAAAAATCACTCTAATTACTCGATGTTTGAGGATGAATGACGCGAACTCGCATTTTCTTACTCCCCAGTAAATATTATGGGTTGGGAATGTGAAGAGACAGCTGTTTATGAAATCAATTTCCTCCACAATTCTATGTTTGGGCGTTATTCTGTACTTATAGGTACAATCTTTTGCTCGAAAATACGCTATTTGAAAAGATTAAAGCGGACTGTTTTGATAGACAGTCGTAAATAGATCCTTTTTGGTGGAAAATTCCTTTCATAAATGTACATAGTAAGTAAATAAGTATCACCGGAGAAGGTTTTATCGTCAAAGGCCGCATGGAGATGAACATCAGATAATATCATTTATATTTCTCAAAGAATCGTAGCAATTGAATACACATTTCTACTTTTAAAGCATTTATTCTATACTCGAGGTAAACTGGCTTAAAATATAACATTGATAAAGTGAAAAATAACCATTTGTTTAAACATGAATCTTTGCCAGGCTTTTTTATGATCAAGTATCTTTTAATAATGAACCCATTTATTTTTTATATCATGCAGTGAATACAGAAATATTATTCATAACATATTATAAGTATTGAGGGTTTTTTTTTATTTAACCCGTTAAATTGGAAAACGTTTTCGAATTCAGAGAAACCTGGCTGTATCTAATTGATATCATGCTCCGTGAATGTTTTGAGATAGGTACTTCAGTTCAAAGATATATTTTATGTATTTACATAAAACCAAAGATCCGTCCATCTTGGGAGGGATTGTATCAAGAATACAAAAAGAAAAGGAGTAAGTGTTGCCGTGACGTCTGACAGGGGAGAATAAAAGGAAGAAAATACCTACCTTAAGTAAGGACAGAAAGGGTTAAGAGCAAGAAGATGATGAGGAACTTATGGTTTATTCAAAAAAAAGGTTTTAGTTATTGAAATCCAACCATTTAGCCTCTTTTAAAATTAGATTTTTAAAAGAAAAAGATCTTTTACTGAACAAACTTCTCTAAATAATATAAATTATTATATACGTATTTAGGTTCCTATTTTTCTACATTTTATTTTTTATAGTCTCTTTAAAAATCTTTCTTTTTACCAGATTAGGTTCTCGAAGCTACAGCGGCAACACATTATACCAATACTTATTATAAATTCTGACTGTGTTATCTTTTTAGTAAAAGGAGCTTCGTCGTACTTTGATTACGGTTAACAAAAGAGAATTATTCAGAATATCAACTAGCCTCATGATGCTTCGACGTTGCAACAACTTCGTAAAAGCTTTTAAAGTACTCTACGTGTACTTATCGGTTGACTAAGCTTACTGTGGCTTATGTTAACAACAGATTGGACAGATTTACTCCACCATGGAAAACACAATTTTCGTTCGTGACTAAAGTGTAATAAAGGCAATGCGGTCGTAAAGAATTCAGGCACTCTATGAACGTGCTCGAGTGACGTGTTATCAGCTTAAAAATACATAATGCTTTTTCACGACATTAGTACTTTGTGACTAGTCATTTATTAAGCGCTCGCTGAGGTACGAAAAGCGATAATCCTCGAGAGGCTTAGACAAATTTCGAGTAGAAAATTGATGTGGTGAGAGGAGCTTAACAAAAAAGGACTCATTTGGGGCTTTAGTTAGTCATAGCGTAAAGATAAAATGGGATTTCAGAGGTGGAGACACCTTTTTCAAGAATTCTTTTCAACGTGTAGATGGCTCGTGTCGCTAGGTCCAAGAGTTTTCGGAGGGAAAGGTTAAATAAAACGGTATTTTGGGTTTCCATTCGGGACAGCTCCTACGTCTACACAAAAAGAACACCGCAAGAAGTACAAAACTATGATTAGTCTTATTAGATAATGTGGAAGCAAAAATATTGAGCAGTAAAATAGCCCGGTCATGATTGCATTCAGGGGTATTTTAATTTGCACAAAGTTGAATCTTGGTTCGACTGAACCACAATGCAGCGGCCCGATCAAGGAGCACCCGTGAGGTATCATCGCACCCGTGAAAATTGGACGTCCCGCGGAAATCGGGACACCTGGCAACACTGTACGAGTGTACGTACGTAGCCGACTACGTCCTGCGTTGTCGGTTTTAATCAAAGCGTGGGGCGATTTGGTATAACGCATGAGTGCAATTCGTGTGGTTGCTCTATTATTTACCGACAGCCGGACGGTTCGACTTTGTAACGTGTTTTAGGTCGCAAATACTTCGTGAAAGGCACCACTGAAGTTCGTCGTAGACAACGCTCTACATTGTAGTTTTAGTGCAGAAGTACTCACAGACAGTGAATAAATTAATGGTCTGTATATTACTGCACCGTGTTACGATTATTTCGTTGTTTTATCGCACTACTTTGAATAGTGTCACTTTGATCTTTGATTTTGTTTTGTTTGACGAATATTGTTCTACGTCGTACCTACCTATTTGTAGTTCTTATTTTCGCTGTGAGACAAATTTTGAACTTATGAAAGCAGATGAATATGTCTGCGACTGAGCCGTCTTGTAGTCAATTGACATTTGCGAAATCATAAAAAAGATAAATATTTTAATAGTTTTTAAATTTTATTTTACTAACTCACAAAATTTAATTAGTCCGAAATATAAATTATAAAAAAAATATTTGACCCGTATTTTTTCTTTTGTTACGTAGACCAAAACTGACGAAGATACAACGCTTCTAAAAATCACAAAACGTCACTCGGTCGGTTTTTTTAACAGGCGTCAGGACGCCTCGAGCTTCAGTCCCGAATTTTGAAGCATTTTATCTTTGTCAAAATTCATTTATAAAAAAAAAGTGTTCATTATTTTATAATACCTTTACTGTAACTGTGATTTAGAAAAGCGTGATTCTGCTTTACGTTCCACACTCGGACTAAACAGATTTTCAATTTATTTATGCAGTAAACTACTCTATTTCGCAAACATAACCAAACATTTTTGCCACACTGATTACGCATCGTACAATACAACAAATTCCTTTTCAAAAAAAGTTAAATTGACACAGAATGCGTCGAATACGGTACCAATGTGTGAGACAATAATGTCCCTCCTGCCTTACTAGGTCGGTGTATACTGTAGTGACACACGGGGCTATTTCTGACCGTGCGTTACAAATGCGATCGCATAATATTTTATTTTCAGTGCGTACTAGTGTTTATTCGTAGATGACGCGAGAGTCCGCCAGTGACTATACGCCCGTCAAATATTTAGAACAATCTCTAGTATAGGGGACAGTAATGTTTTAGGCGGCCTTCTCTTATTTACAGAATTCTGAATGTACCTAAGTACTTAACGTTCTATAGACAATAAAGTCAACATACATATAAACAAAAAAGGTTTACGTACTTTTGAAATGTCACTTACGGGATATCTTCCGTGATGAAATATTTCGACGCTGTTGCATGCGCCATGATGCTGTAAGTGACATTTTTTTTAGAAACAAACCGTGAAAGCTTAAAAAAGGGTTTACGTACTGATTTAATTTTTCTTTGGTTTTTAACTTCCATTGTTTAAAAGTTAAAGTTCAATACATCTTGCAGCTTAAGTGTTTGTTACGAAGTTCAAAGTCAAGCAACTTTGCGATAAGACTAAGAGCTAACTTGGGACTATGTTAACAACATTATGCATGCACAATGCACATATTATGTACGTTAAGTAAAGTTCGTGTTTCACGTTGGTTCGGCAGTAATTCAACTGTGGTCCACACGATGTCCGACATAACGCATTAGCAGCGCTCGAAACTACATAAGCACCTAGGTACTACACACATCTTAGGGAGTTGAAACCATCAACTGTCTGCCTACGGTTGTTTAAACATTAAAACTTCAACTTTCGACGGGTAAATGGAGCATCAATGTACAACAAATAATTTATAATAGATCAACAACTGTCACTCTTTCCTAATTTCAACATAATTTATAATGCTCTAAAAGCGCTTGGCCACTTAAAAGTTTAGTAAAATACGCAAATAGAAACGTAGTACAACAAAGAACGAATTCCGGATGACAATCAGATGACAACTTTTTTTTTCATGGAACATAAATTCAAAAATTAATGTGATTTTCAATGTCGTCGTTTCGGAGACTCAGAGCGTACGCCGACATGATTCCATTTGTTTCATCCATCTAAATGACGTCCCGTTTTACTTGGCATTTCCTTGAAAATTATGTATAAACATTTGGCGACTACATTGTACTATACGTACCTACGAACACGATCGCTTTCAAAACATTGTTTCAGGGATTTACGAGCCCATCTAAATATTTGTAGGGACATCTTTATGTGGTTTGCTAACGAAGATTGCTAGATGTTTTTTTATTTCGTATTGTGCGAAACTGATGATATCTGCGTAGACATATTTCATGTTGTCACTACGTGTTCGTAGAATCACTTATCACTTAATTACGTGGTTTATTTTATTCTTCTCCAATTTAAAATGTCATTCGAGCAGATGTCATTGAAGTTGATGTTCAACTGTCTATTCAGTGATATTCATTGCGATGTGGACTATTAGGCGATTCTCACACTGCCCCGCATGATGCAGCGTAGCGCGTGGATGCGTGTTCTTCCGTTGCTTGTAAGTATCTCCGTTTGTATGGGAAACACACACAGAAAATGCATCCACGCGCATTCATGCGGATCACGCGCATACACGCGGAGAAACATGCACCCCCGCGCGTAGGTGCGGGGCGAGACGCAAGGTATGGCACACCGAATCCCGCAGTGCCGCGCGTGATTTTGAATGCTCAGTACTGCACGACCACCACAAAGAACGGCGAATAAATAAATGAGAGCCGCCGTGCGTGAATCTACAAAACGCACCTACGCGCGTGAGTGCGCAAAAAACCCGCACGATGATGCAGATCTGCACTCCCGCAGGAAAGCGCGTAGGTGCGTCGACACGCAACATGCAGCATGATGCGGGGCAGTGTGAGAATCGCCTTACTCCGTGACTACGTTGGTAAGTATTTTTAGATTAGAGTATTAATTTTCCTACACAAACAATACGACAAAAACTACAACATATTTACCAAACCAAAATAATTAAAGTTGCTTTCCATTATTTGCAGGTAATTTATCACAGCCGAGGCTGCGACGGGGATTTTTTCGCATCGCCGACCACGAGGTTTGAAAGCTAAAAAATAAGTACTAGCTCAGCTTACGCTTGCGGGCTATTCTGAAACAAATAAAAGTGAGTGGAGACTCGAGGAGCAAACTTACTAGTAATTTTAAGTCGATGAACGAAACGGAACTATTGGGGTGTAGGAATTGCAAATCGAATCGCGTTCAGTGGAGCAGAGAGACAAGGATGTGCCTATTTAAATTAATTTCGATGCGAAGCTTGCTCGGCTATCTTCAGGAAATGTAGCCGAATGTGGGTCGAATGAACGTTCGAAATACAATGCGCCATATTGATTGTGGCACTGATCGTTTTGGTTAAGGACCGGGAAATGAATTGAGTCTCAATACTGATATATACATTTGATAGTCCTCAGTGCGGAGACTCAGTGTTGTGTTGATACAAAACCCTTAACTCTGTTTATTTAAATTTGATGCCATAAAATATTAATCTGTATATCATCATCAGCCTATAATGTTCCCACTGCTGGGGCACAGGCCTCCTCTCTGTGAGAGGGAATGGGCCATAATCCACCACGCGGGCCCAGTGCGGATTGGCAGATGTCACATGTAATTCGAATTTTTTGGTTCTAGGAAATGCCGGTTTCCTCACGATGTTTTCCTTCACCGTTTTGAGAGCAGTAGTAATGAAATAAATTACACAAAGTAATGCGCCTGGCGGGGTTCGAACCCACGACCTACAATTCGTAAGTTGGGACCGATACCACTAGGCCACCACTGCTCCTGTATATAAATCTAGTGAAATATTAGCTACAGTTCTATCACAGATTTGCTAGTCAAATGTCAGCTCTTTAATAAACTGTAGCCGTAACAACGCGTTACGCATCCATCGGCCTAAAATAACTTCTAAAGAATTGGGTCTCTATCAATCAGGAGCAATAAAAACAAGGTGACTGACACCCTTTGTAATGTAACACACGGCCTTTTCGCCCATCCGACCGGCCGGTGTAATGTTCTGAATTGTCAAACTATTCGGCACAAGCGACGATGAGAAAATAACTTCGTATAACTGACACCTATGAAAGCTCTAGTGGACATTTTAAGAGCTATATTTAACTAAACAGAAGACAGGATTTATTTCGTTCCAAAACGAAGATTCTAGAACAATAATTAACAAATTCCATGGAAATAATTTTCGTTGAATGTTCTCAAAGGAATGAAGGCCAAGAATTTTAGTAAGGTGAAATACAATACAATAAGTATGAAAAGATTTGTATGTTTTGTGTTTCATATGGCGTAGGTAAGTAGGTGCCATTTTAATAGTTGGTTTTATTCTTAAATAATAAAGTGATAATGTAAGCGTAATACTAATTGTACCTTTTATTGTAAAATTTGTAGAATTCCAGTAGAAAACACAAGACTTTAGCAGTTTTGTGTTCTATGACACAATCACGTAGAAATATGATTTGTTTGTTCTACGCTCATTTTGACAACAAAGCAAACGTTTTCTTTGATTTACAAGAAACATGGAATAATCATGTTTCGTTCGATTAACGTCGTGTCCCTTGCTGAAATTGTTTAGGAAATTACCTACTAATGGACATCAATCTTCCTCGAGGCACTTTATAAAACAACTTTTTGTTAAGAAAAAGTGTGTAATTTGTTACGGGACGCAAATTAAGACGGCGAGTTTGAGTTCTTGAACGAGAAAATGATAAATATCATAAAAAATAACCTCATCTTGGGCTTTTAGGGGTGCTAAGAAAACATTTTTGCTCGTTTAATTTTAAGAAAGGTAGTTTGGAGTGCATCATACCACTCCGTAATTAGCCTTTTTAACTTATTATACATTAAAAAGTGTAACGAAGATTGCAAAAAGTTAAACATAATACATAAAGAAAATAAAGACAGATTTTCTCAAACAGAAAATAATATTTCTTTTAAAGCAATATAGCAGGGAAAATTCAGTACTTACGTTCAATGGGAGTCGAGTTAGCATTTAGATCAAGGGTGCCAACATAAAAAACGAGCCCGCGGGAAGGTTCCAAATTTAAAGGCGCTTTTTAAAATAAAATGCGGAGAAAATTCTATTTACTTTTGCGTTAATTTTGCGTATAGTACTTAATGAATACTCTTTGGTACTTCATTTGCATTCTAACTATCCCTTTATTTTATCTGTGTCTTGTTATTATTCTGTGAATGTGTTCGCGCACTTGTATTTAGATACATGAGATAAGGTATTTCAACTTTAATGGCTTATTTTAGTGAAAGAGTCTCGCTTTGTTTAATTAACTAATTTGTGTACTAATAAAATCACATACTAACTAGTTTCTTTCTACAGCTATAACTAAATTATCTAAATATTTTTAATGTGTTTATCTTTTATACAATTTTGTTTTATCTGTATAATAAGTATTTTACCTAAAACACTCCAAGATCAAACATCAATCCATTAGGCAATGTCTATAAAAACAAAAGAAAACAGCTCACGTTTCCATCGCGCCGACATGAAAAGTGCGAAAAAGTAAGATTTTATTGTATTCAATTTTTTAAAGCCTACGTTTTACGTTAATCCGTGGTCTCTACGTGACCGCTCCGACGCGGCTGGTAATGCGAACAAAAACGTCGCAAAACTTGTTGTTGGGACCACGGGTTTGTTTTTTTTTGCCAAAAGCTTTGGGCTCGTGTTTGGATAATTTTTATTCTCTCGTTTAAAGGTCAACTTGAACATAGCAAAAATTATGTTCAAAATTATTAGATTTATATCCAGTGGTAAATTATTTTTGGGGGTCTACTCGTTACACACATCAAAAAAATTTGCGATTACTTTGTTAAATTGAAATATTTTTTGTTACGGTATAATTATGATTTCTTCTTCTTTCTATATTCTTTCTTTAAACATATAGATTTAGAATATAAAAAGTTCAATAGTTTCCATAATTTAAAATATTAAATCAGTATAAGCTAGAGATCACATGTCATACTAACTTGACCTGTGTACTTATGTATATTTTTATAATTATTGTGTACTTTGTAATTCTTGCCTAAAACAAAATGTTTTTTTTTTTATACCCGCCTTTGACCCATACCATCTGACTTTGTATTATTATTTATTTTAGATATTTTTACTGACAGCACTTGAACCGGTTCATAGATCTGATCGCTTTCAGTTTAATTGAAAATTCAGCTGAAAAACATTTTATTTGTATTAGCTACTGTGTAAAGTGAGACTGGTAAATACAATCATTACGAAATTGCGCCAATAATTCAATGAAATAACGGAATTCATTGTCCATTGCTGCTTCAATGTTGCCATAAATCACTATTTATAAATCTGTGTTTGTCTGTAATAAATAATCGCGCCGAGCGCATGTTCGAAAGCAGAATTTATAAAAAAAGTAAGTAGATATTGTTTAATCATTTTTGTTTGATTGTTATTATTGATTATTTTACTGGGTAGTACTCAATAGACTCAGGGTTTGAATAAAAGTAAAATTTCAAAAACTGTTCGAAACTCTTTCCGATTTTTCTTTGATAATTTTCCAATGAAAGTTTCAACTGTTTTTAAAACACCTGTTGAGTGTTTTTCTGTAGTACTCTGGAAGGATAGATAGAGATATATTTATAGAGATTACTGGTTCCGATTTTTTGACTAAAAATATTGTCTATTTTATGATATGTTTTTGTTTTTCCCATACATTATAGCGTAACTACAACTGGACTGCCATCTCTCAACAATAGGCGATCATAATAACGTAGTAACTGCGTCATATTTCATAGCGTTTTGCGATTTACGACAAACGTTGAAGAAAAATCGTATAAATACATTGAACACGTGACCGTCAGTCCAGCTGCGTCTAAGGATGTACCCGAGAAATGTTCGCATAAAATATTCAAACAGACCGAGTTAGGGTTGCCAGTATCAGATGGGTTAGCTCACTTTATGGAAGTTATAATATTTAAAGGTTATGATGCTCGTAGGCTGCTCGGAATCGGTCATCGCATCGGCCGTATTAGGCATTAGTAGTCGTAAAGTTTTCACTGTGGGCACACTGAAAACTAACTTTAGGTACCTATTTATAATAATTTATCAATTTTGTACTTAGGGCACTTTCCGAAATTCGATGTAAATTGAGGCACAATATTTGAACTATGAATTCGTTGTGACGTGTTTCATCATAATTATGGCCATTTATCAACATGTCAATACTAGGTACAAGCAACTGCTCCTTCGCTTCTAGAGTATTTTTAATATTTTCATTCTTAGTCACCATTCCTTTTAGTTATTCAGAAGATGTTATTTTTAACTCTTGAAATATTTTATGAAATGATTTCGAAACGATCTTTACTTAGTTTGTAAACTGCCAATTAATTAACCGACGAAAAAAAGAGGAGGTTCTCAATTCGACATGTATTTGTTTTTTTTTTATTTTTCCTTTTTTCCTAACCCTGCACAATGTTTAAAAACCGTTTAAAATAAGAACGAAAAAGTCACGTGTCGCACAGATTCATGAATTAATGAAAAGAATATGTTTGAAAAAAAGAGGAAGTCTAAAATAAACTGGCGCTCGAGACGTAACGGCGCGAAAAAAATTGCAAGTTTTAAAATAAATATTTGAATAGCCGTGGTGCGTATAATGATTTTATCGTGGAACTTCATCCGCTTATAATATTTCTATTTGGGCATAGGTATATCTATCCATTTCAACTAATGTTTTTTTTTTTTTTAATTTATCACCCACAGACAGTGTAAGACGAGATAATTGCGTCATATTTAAAATGTTGTTGTTAGAACGAAACTTATCACATTAAGGGCTGATTTTTCAATAGTCAGATAACTTTTAACTGAGGAATAAAAATGGCGGTTTGACAGCTTATCTATGGAAAATATGAAAACTGTTATTTTAACTCCTCAGATAGGTTATCTGTGTTAGCGACGAATAATAATCGCACTAAGCAAATCTTGTAAATATGTAGTACTTAGAGATTAGGATAGTTTTAAACAATAAAACTATTGTTATAATGAATAATAAGGGTCGGGTAAATGTAGAAATGTGCATTTAGTAAGTACCTTCTAATAAATTGATAAGTTGTTCTGTTTTTTATTTGTCCCTCCTGGTGTCTCTGCTGATGCCACAAAATAAACCCACAGTTGGGTAGACATATAAATGCGCATTTTACATATACCGTCAAATAAATTGAGAAACTGTATTGATCACTATTTTTGCCGCTTGGAGCACCACTCGTCCCGAAAATGTAAGCGAAGTGTCAGGTAGTCATAAAAAGTGTACATTTTAGAAATACCCTCAAACACAGTGATAAATTGTTGTAATTCCTATTTCTGGCACTTGGTGTCTCTGCCTGTAGGTTGATGTAAATTTAGTTTTTCACCATTTTTTAGGTCTAAAAATTAAGGTTTTGCTAAGGTTTTTATGTAATTAGATAGACTAAGTTAACCCTTAGGCTATAAGATAAATTGTAAAACAAAAGGGAAGGTTTACTATAGAAAACTGCCAAATTAAAGTTCCCCATACAAAGTCGCATTAGTGCCGTGTGCAAAAATGGATTGCTCTGATTGGCTGAAGGGAAAAATATTAGAAACGTGTGCAAATTTTAAGGATTCTGATTGGTCAGAGCTTTCTATAAAAGAGGAGCAGTTTTCTATGGGATTCATTCCGAAACCAGCAGTATTATAATAAACAAGAAATAAGAAAAGTACTCCGAAGTCTCATTAGCGCCGAACCTACTTCAAGCCTCCAGTTTCTACCGCCAGCGAACCAATCCTACAAGTTCAACAGTTTACAAGTGGTCCTTCGAGCCGGATCGGGTTCAAGAAAACTGAAGATGCCTTCTACAAGATCAGGATCAGTGCAGTCCAAGGCTACGGGAGATAGTACTTCGTCAGTCGACGGGAGTGCAAGCACGCCAAGTGAAACCACAAGCGAAGCGACTACGAGCGCGTCAATTACAAGTCGGTCAACGCTCACTAGAAGATCGCCGCCGCCTAGCGTACGAGCCCACCAGTCGTCTATTCGTCAGCAAAATACTGCCGGGAGGGAATCAGCATTGGGGGGAGCGACTCGCACCGCGCCCCTAGCCAGCACCGTGGAAGAGGAAGTTGAAGCGTCTGATCCCGCACGCCAAGAAGAAAGCCACAACACTACGCTGCAGAACCCAGACAGAAGTGTTGCCGTGAAGTTACGTCGAGATGAAGGAAGTGTACCGACGTCAATAGAAGGGAGTCTGCAGCAGCCTCGCCCTAAGAAGCCGACCCGCGAAATAGACACGCAGTCCGTCCGCTCGTCGCATAGGAAGAGAGCAGAAGCGCAAGCAAAGTTAACAGTGGCACTAAGGGAATTGGAATTGGCAGAAGCGCGATCAAGAGTGGCTCAGGCTGAACTAGAACTAGCAACAGCAGAGTCAGAAGAAGAAGATGGTGCCGGAGAAGAGATGTACGAGCAAACTCAAGAAGTCGAGAGGTGGTTCATCCAAGCTGGGGTCAAGCCTAGCAATGATAGCAGGCCGACTGAAACTGAAGAAAAGAAGAGTGACATCCACGAGTTAGCCCAAGTTATAGTCAAGCTGTCCGAGAAGTCACGTGATGTTGCAACACCGAAGCACTTCGAGCTCCCTCACTTCAGCGGGTCCTGTGAAGAATGGTTGCCGTTCAAGAGATCGTATGAAGACGGGGCTGCCTCCTTCAGCGACGCACAGAACTTAGCGCGCCTCAGAAGAGCAATTCAAGGCGCAGCCAGAGAAGCCGTCCAGAGCCTGCTGTTTACAGCTGAAGATCCACGCGAAGTTGTCAAGGGACTAGAAGCCAGATTCGGAAGACCTGGGGCATTGGCACTGGCAGAACTAGAGAAGATGAAGAACCTGTCAAAGGTGGGCGAGAACCCAAGCGATATATGTGTCTTCGCAAGCAGAGTGAAGAACGCCGTCCAAACCATCAAGGCATTGAAGAAGTCGCAATACCTCAGTTCTCCTGAAACTCTGAAGGCCATAGTAGACAAGATGCCACCGTCAATGAAATTCCGATGGTTCGCCTACCATAGAACCAGAAGGGAGGAAGAAATTCAAGAGTTGCTACTCATCGAAGCGTTTCTAGAAATAGAAAGCGACATGTGCGGGGACTTTGCTCCACCTGAAGTGTTTTCGGAGCAAAAGAAGGGGTCAAGAAAACCTGTACACACAGTGCAAGAAGTGTCTCAAGAGAAATATAAGAAGTCGTGTCCAATCTGTGAAGAAGAGCATTTTGTGATAGAATGCAAGAAGTTTAAAGAAGCCAACATAGATGAAAAATGGGGCATTATCAAGAAGGCTAGACTATGCTTCAAGTGTCTTCGGTTCAGGCACTCAAGAATCAACTGCAAAGCTCCAGTCTGCAAGAAGTGTAGAAGATGGCATCATACTATCCTGCACTCTGAAAAACCACCAGAGTCAGCAGAAAAGAAAGAAGACAAGGAAAGTGCATCAGAAGAGACAGTCGCCTCGATCCACAACAGCAAAGGGGAAGAGAAAATTTATTTGAAGATAATTCCAGTGGATCTCTACGGACCGAAAGGTCACGCTCGCGTGCTGGCGCTGCTAGATGAAGGCTCAACAGTCACACTCTTGGACGCATCAATAGCCAAGAAGATCGGAGCCGAGGGAACTAAAGAAACTCTCGCAATCGAAACAGTCGGCGGGAAAGTAATAAAGAAAGATAGTTCTCAGAAGATCCAGTTGAAGATAAAAGGGGCTCATAGAAGAGACAAGAGGCGAATCATAGTAAGAACCATCGACGACCTGAAGCTTTCAGAGCAAAGCATTAACAAGAACACCGTGAAGAACTGTCAGCATCTGAAGACAATTGAAGAGCAACTTCTCTACGTCACAGAAAGGCCCAAGCTGTTGATAGGTCAAGACAACTGGGGACTCATAGTTACAAGAAGACTGAAGAAAGGCAAGCCAGCCGATCCCGTGGCTTCTCTCACTAGCCTCGGGTGGGTGCTGCATGGATGTGAATCAGGGACGAATGCCATTGTAAACTTCATTCACCATGGCAAGTCTACAGTCGAAGAGCAGAATCTAGAAGAGTTAATAAGAGAACACTTCCAGTTAGAATCGCTTGGGGTCCAGAATCGCTTACCAACTAATGACAGCGATAGAAGAGCACTAGAAACCCTCGAGAAGACTACGAAGAGATTAGCCAGCGGTCGATTCGAGACAGGGCTCTTGTGGAAGAAAGAAGACGAGTCCCTACCCAACAACTACAGACAAGCACTCCGTCGCCTAGTCAATATTGAAAAGAAGTTGGATCAAGATGAAGAAATCAAAGAGTCCTATGAGAAGCAGATTCAAAGCTTGATTGAAAATGGATACGCAGAGAAGGTTCCAGAGTCTGCGAATAAAAGAAGATTATTTTACTTACCACACTTTGCCGTCGTGCACCCAGTCAAGAAGAAGCCAAGAATAGTCTTCGACGCAGCTGCCAAGTATGAAGGGAAGAGCCTCAATGACGCCTTGTTATCGGGGCCAGACTTACTACAATCATTGTTCGGCGTATTGCTGCGCTTCAGAGAAGGTCCAGTGGCTGTCATGGCTGATATCCAAGAAATGTTTCTTCGAATCAAAGTAAGAGAAAGTGACCGAGATAGCCTCCGATTCCTGTGGCGTGGAAGTCAAAGAACGGGCAAGCCTGAAGAGTTTCGAATGTCCTCAATCATCTTCGGGGCAGCATCATCACCGGCAACAGCAATATATGTGATGAATAAGAACGCAGCAGACTTTAAGAAGACTCATCCTGAAGCGGTGAAAGCAATAGAAAGGAATCATTACATGGATGACTATCTCCAGAGCTTTCCAACTACAGCTGAAGCAAAGAAGATATCAAAAGAAGTAAAGGAAATTCACGCAGTAGCAAGCTTCCATTTGAAAGGCTGGGCCAGCAACGACGCGAAGGTTCTGTCAGAAGTAGAAGATACTAATAAAGAAGACTCCCTACAACTGACGAAAGAGGAGAAGACACTGGGGCTAAGATGGCTGGTGAAGGAAGACGCGCTAGCGTTCAATGTTGGTCTGCGCAATACATCACAAGACCTTCTTGAAGGAAGAAAAACTCCGACGAAGAGAGAAGTTACAAGCGCCGTAATGTCAACCTTTGATCCTATGGGCTTCGCGACGCCAGTCTTAATACAAGGAAATAAATTAATTCAAGACATTTGGCGAACAAAAATTGGCTGGGATGAAGTAATCAACGAAAACCAGAAAGAGGCCTGGTTGAAGTACCTAGAAGAGGTGACGGCGCTGACGAGACTTCGGATACCAAGATGCTTTTCACCCCGCAGTAGAAAAGGGCAACTGCACACATTCACCGACGCAAGTGAAGAAGCATACGCAGCGGTAGTTTACTGGAGGACGGTTGAACCTGGTGATAAGATTCACATCTCCATGATCGCCGGCAAAGCAAGAGTGACACCAACAAAACCAGTGTCAATTCCAAGGCTTGAATTACAAGCAGCCTTGCTTGGCACCAGGCTGGCAATCACAATAGAGAAAGAGATGGAACTTGAGGCAACAGTCCGCACCTACTGGACGGACTCCAGCACAGTGCTTCAGTGGATCAAGGCAGAACCAAGAAGGTTCAAAACCTTTGTGGCCAACCGACTGGCAGAGATCGAGGAGCAGACCAAGCCCGAAGACTGGAGATGGGTACCTACTAAAGAAAACCCAGCAGATGACGCCACGAGGGGAACTCCGACTGAATTCGATCACAACGCAAGGTGGTTCCAAGGTCCGTCATTTCTCCGTCAACCAGAAGAAGAGTGGCCATATAAAGACTTCAAACCAGAGGGTACTATGTTGGAAGAAAAGAACAAGCAAAGAGTGACGGCGATAAAGGCTGAGGAGGTCTTACTCAACCTGGAGAGGTTCTCGAGCTGGGAGCGACTGCTGCGCGTGACGGCCAGAGTGGTTGCTTTCGCATGCCTCTTATTGAAGAAGACCCGTAAAGCAACCAACGCCGCCGTCCGTCAGAAGGAAGAGCCCTGGAGACCCCATAAAAGATCCCAGAAGAAGAAGACACAAATCGCCAAACGACCAGTCAGCAAAGAGAAGAAGAGGTTGTACCTGCCGCTGGAAGACGAACACTTAAGAAAAGCAGAAGAATTATTAATGAAAATAAGTCAGAATGACAGTTTCAAGTCAGATATAAGGAATTTAAAGGCAAAGAAACCCTTGGAAAACGCAAGTCGGCTTAAGAAAATCGACGTCTACCTAAATGACGCCGATATCATCAAATTAAGAAGTAGAACAATGAAGTTTCAAGGCGAAGAAAGAAGAAAAATGAATCCTATCGTCCTAGATGGGAAACAGAAAATCACGCGTCTCATCATACAACACTATCACAAGAAGTTTCTCCACGGGAACACTGCCACAGTAATGAACGAGCTACGCCAGAAATATTGGATTCTGGGCTTAAGAGCGACCTTAAAGGCGGTTGCCCACAGCTGTCAGCGATGCAAGACAAAGAAGAGTTTGCCAGAGGTGCCCCCGACAGGAGATCTACCAAGCGAGAGACTGCAACATCATCAGTTTCCGTTCGCTTGCACTGCGGTAGATTACTTTGGGCCGATGCAGGTCACTATCGGGAGAAGAGTCGAGAAGCGCTGGGGGGCGCTATTCACTTGTCTTACAACCAGAGCCATTCACCTGGAGTTGGTACCCTCTCTCAGTACCAGCTCAATGATAATGGCACTTCGACGAATGGCAGCAAGAAGAGGTACCCCAAAAACCATATTCAGCGACAACGGAACCAATTTCGTTGGGGCAAGCAAGGAGCTGGAAGAGGCTGCGCAAGAAAGGGGCATCAAGTGGAAATTTATTCCCCCGGGAAGTCCAAACATGGGGGGCGCATGGGAAAGACTCGTGCGAACAGTCAAGACGGCACTAGCGGCAGTGCTCAACGAAAGAAACCCCCCTGAAGAAGTGCTTCATACTCTTATGACTGAGGTTGAACACATAGTAAACTCCAGACCTCTAACCCCAATCAGTATGGAGCCAGAAGATGAAGAAAGTCTGACACCAAACCACTTTCTACTGGGAAGATCGTGTGGAGCAATGGCGCCGGGAGAATTCGACGACACAGAGTTGATCGGGAGGCCAAGCTGGAAAACTACCCAAAGGCTTGCTGACCACTTCTGGAAGAGATGGATCAATGAGTACCTACCACTCTTGATGCCAAGGCAAATCAAAGGGAGGGAGACAACCGACCCGAGGGAAGGAGACATCGTGTTAATAGTCGACGCATCGCTACCCAGAAACTCATGGCCTCGAGGGGAAGTTATCAAGGCGTACCCTGGGCCAGATGGAAGAACCAGAGTGCTGGACGTGAGGACATCAGGCGGAGTTCTTCGGCGACCTACACGACGGGTCATCGTGCTAGTCCCCGCGGCTTCGTCGCTTCAAGAAGATGATGTGCTGCGCACCGTGGGGGAGAATGTTAGCGACGAATAATAATCGCACTAAGCAAATCTTGTAAATATGTAGTACTTAGAGATTAGGATAGTTTTAAACAATAAAACTATTGTTATAATGAATAATAAGGGTCGGGTAAATGTAGAAATGTGCATTTAGTAAGTACCTTCTAATAAATTGATAAGTTGTTCTGTTTTTTATTTGTCCCTCCTGGTGTCTCTGCTGATGCCACAAAATAAACCCACAGTTGGGTAGACATATAAATGCGCATTTTACATATACCGTCAAATAAATTGAGAAACTGTATTGATCACTATTTTTGCCGCTTGGAGCACCACTCGTCCCGAAAATGTAAGCGAAGTGTCAGGTAGTCATAAAAAGTGTACATTTTAGAAATACCCTCAAACACAGTGATAAATTGTTGTAATTCCTATTTCTGGCACTTGGTGTCTCTGCCTGTAGGTTGATGTAAATTTAGTTTTTCACCATTTTTTAGGTCTAAAAATTAAGGTTTTGCTAAGGTTTTTATGTAATTAGATAGACTAAGTTAACCCTTAGGCTATAAGATAAATTGTAAAACAAAAAGGGAAGGTTTACTATAGAAAACTGCCAAATTAAAGTTCCCCATACAAAGTCGCATTAGTGCCGTGTGCAAAAATGGATTGCTCTGATTGGCTGAAGGGAAAAATATTAGAAACGTGTGCAAATTTTAAGGATTCTGATTGGTCAGAGCTTTCTATAAAAGAGGAGCAGTTTTCTATGGGATTCATTCCGAAACCAGCAGTATTATAATAAACAAGAAATAAGAAAAGTACTCCGAAGTCTCATTAGCGCCGAACCTACTTCAAGCCTCCAGTTTCTACCGCCAGCGAACCAATCCTACAAGTTCAACAGTTTACAATCTGACTATTGAAAAATCAGCCCGAAGTCGAGTAAAATATTAAGTTGTGGATTTTATTGTTCAACATAATATAAAGGACGGTCTAACGTGTCTTCGTACAATTTTGTCATAAATCTTAGTTTTCTAGCCAAAGATTTGTTTTCAAATAAACAATTTCTTTGTTGTATTTTCAGTAGGCGTCGGAATATTCCAAATCCCGTAAATTTTAGACACCTTGATACTTTACACGTGTGTTTTTAGGTACCTACTTAAACTGTCTAAAGTATTTACTTATTGAGTTCTGCATTTTTAAAATAATGTTAAAACAATATCGACAGAAGATATAAATGCGTTTGGCTCGTTTTCAAACAAAAACCCATTACTAGACATTACGTGAGCTATGTTCAACTACATTTTCCATTAAATAAAAGTGAATGAACGAGTATGTGAACTCTTTTATGAGTTGAAGTTATTTTGACGTTAAAATGTACAAACTGTTGCGTGACGTCACTTTGTAGTTTCATATTTGGAACTGGCGTTAACAAAGTAAGTGTCAGTCAGCCATGTTTTTTCATCAGAATTATTCTTTTGTATTCTTTGGTAAATGTTTTTCTTAAAAATTGAACGTAAAGCTTTAGTTTATTTTGGTAAGATTAAAAAAAAAAAAAAATCTACATTTTTTCACCTACTTGCCTGGCATGTAATTGTACAAGGATTATACGATGCTTATGAAATTATAACCTAAATTACTATATAAGTTAGGTATTTCTTTCACTTTCGACCACATCATTTTTTACCATCGCAGACGATAAGCTGGTAAAACGCAATTCTATAACACATAAAAAAAAAACCGGCCAAGTGCGTGTCGGGCCACGCACAGTGTAGGGTTCCGTAGTTGCCCATCAAAATACTTAAGCGAACTAACTAAACTGATTCGGTGAATTTAATTTTAAAAAGAAGAATTTTCAAAATCGTTCCAGGCGTCTTTGAGAATTCGGGGAAAATACATTAAAAAAAAAGATTACGACGAATTGAGAACCTCCTCCTTTTTTTTGAATTTAGTTAATAGTTGACAATAAAAACCTAACTATCCCCAAAACATACCCACTTTATAGTGTAAAAATAAAGTTGACAAACTTACATTTGCAGTTGAAGATACATGTTCTCCGATACATTTTGTTTAGGAAAATATGTTATCCCAGTACGTTTTATAAGTTGGTCGACTATTACTCGTAAACTTGTAAAGCCTACTTAGTCGTGATAATTTTCTTTTAAACTTCGTTATATATACTACTATTGTGAATTTTTTCACACCCTCAAACATAACCGTTTAGCTGGCAGAGGGGGGGGGGACACTCGAGTCGAGCAAAAATTAGCACTTTAAAGCTTAATATTTCACAAACGAATCTTTTTATCAAAAAATTGTTAATGGAAACTATCAATATTTTTTAAAGACCTATTTAATGATACCCCACACTAAGGGATACACGAGAAAAAAAAAAAACATCCCCACTTTACGAGTACAGGAGGTACCCTAAAAAAAAATATTTTACGAGATTTTATTTTACCACTTTTTTGGCACAACAAATCCGTATATTTACACCAAATTACAGCTTTCTAGTACTGGGCGTCTCTGAGCTAAGCTGCGGACAGACGGACGGACGGACGGACGGACGGACGGACGGACGGACATGGCGAAACTATAAGGGTTCCTTGTTGACTACGGAACCCTAAAAATTGATTACGCCATCAACAAAGCAGCACAACATAATTAATAAACCGATTGTCAGTTTGCTTGTGCAAATTTATGTGTACGACAATGTAAACATGAGCCGAACAGCGGCCATTATGACAGCGATCATCAAACTTTAATGGCCGGTCCATCAATAAAGTTATTTCAAGTGTTCCGCGAGTGCAAGACCTTTACGAGCCCGCACTAAACGTGTGTTTGTGTAAACAATGTTATTCTTGATATCAGTAGGTTAATCGATACTGTTTGGTGCCTTAAACGATTGTTATACTTTGAAGTTTTTTATTGAAACACATTCCAGTGGAACAAACCTTTAATAAAATTGTTTGTTGTTTAGCAGGTTTAGCTAATAGGTATCTTTTTATAGGTATCCGTTTTTGTAACAATTTTGGTGTACAATAAAGTGTATTCTATCTATCTACATATCTTCGGGTCTATGGTTTTATATAGTAATCGTAATTTGAGCCTGGTTCGAAAAATGATTGCCTTGTTTTCGTCGTCTTTTGTTCTATATCAGATACCACCATTACCTTGATAACCGAAAGGAATGTCATCAAAGACGTTCTGAAAAAACAATTACTTTGCTTTGCCTTAATGTTTAAAGTCGACGAACAGCTCAATAAATATTCAACTACGATCATATATTTACTCAGTTCATAAAAATCAATCAGCAAGATGGCGTATTTTACGTAAATATAATATCCATTTAAAAAATGTGCGTCATTACATCCACCGCTGAACATTAGATCTATAATGGTTCTCATTATTTAGTCTGTCCTTAATGCATTTCTACACAATTGAAAACGGTAAGTGGTGAATTAAAAGCGTCTATGTTTACGAGATACGAATTCTTAAATAAAACTATTTTGGCTCTGATCTTGTACAGTGATTATACCTATTGTAGCGAACGAATAATGTATCTACTCATTTACTTGGTTGAATTTTAAATCGAATCAATTCGAATGTTTACAGTGCCTTAACTTATTTACCCTATGTTAGCAGTTCTTTGAGTGAGGATTAGGATAGTCGGCAAGAGGTATCAATCAAAGGTTGCCAGGGTTTCAGTAATTTTCAAAAGAGTTATCGAAATACAAAAAGCAACAGATTGGTTACAGTCAGTAGGTATACGAGTCCAGCTGACACTCCCCTTCGCCTCACTCAGCGAGGGAGGACCCATTCGATGATTGCCAAAACCACAATAAAAGAGGTATATTCCTTTATAACGACCGGTTGATCGAAGTCCCGTCAAACAGATCAAATATCCATGCATACAAACTAACACTAGTGAGGGGGAATCAAACAACAGTTGGCAAAGCTATTGATGATAGCCACATGCTCAGTTTGTTGCTACCTAGTTCTTGTAAAACATGCTAGTCTCATACTAATATCTTCAGATTCCTATATCTACTAATATATTCTAATAGACAAGTGAGTTTTGGTTACAAGGTAGTATTTACGATGGTCATAGGAGGGCTAGCGAAGGGGCCAAGCATACAGTGCGACCGGCCGCGAATGAATAAATTAAAAGATGTTTGTGTCACTTTGCATCTCGCAAGAAGAGTCTACGAGTATATAAGCTCCTGTGTCAATACGTACAAAAGCCAGAAATAAATGTAGGTCATCATCATCAGCCTATAATGTTCCCACTGCTGGGACACAGGCCTCCTCTCTGTGAGAGGGAGTGGGCCATAATCCACCACGCGGGCCCAGTGCGGGTTGGTAATAAAAAAGTAGTTGGTAGTAAATGTAGGCAATACCAAAAAAAAAAATTGAGGTTCATTCTTATAGACGACCAAATGGTTTATCGCCATGACTTTAACGTATCGTTACGCTTATTCTCCTAAGAGTTAGGCAAAAATGATCCATCTACTTATAGTACACCCACGTTTCGACATTGACTGAAACCTTGAATGCTAGACGTGGTAAAAATTGTTAGCAACGGAAATTAAAGAACAACAGACCGGGTATTTTTTAGGAATCTGTTTTTTCAAGATGAACTCTTCTTGTTTCAATACGGTTCTTATTTTTCTTCAATACCTCAGTTGTACCAGAGATCGTCTAACTTTTTGTATAACAAAAAAGCTGACGTATCAATATTATAACCTCTTAACGTCATACACTTTCGTTTTTATCCGATATTTCAAACGTCTCTAGAGTTTTTCAAAACATTGATTCCATTTTCCCTCCAGAGAGATACACATCGTGGTCTGCCTACAAATAATACGATATCTATTTCAATCAATAACAACAATAAAGGCTTGAGACATCTTTTGTTAACATGCTCGTTTATTTCGACCTTTACGGTGAAGAATCTTTGGAGATTATTATTATATTGCACGCTCGGGATATTTAATAAATAACACGCTGTATATTTTATTTTATCTATGGAAAAGTTATGGTAAATGTCACGTATTGCAGAGAAAATTCTAACACAGCATAGTGGCCTCTTTTTTATCACAGTTATCTGAGTCAAGGTTTCTCGATGGTGGTTTTACTTAACCTTATTATAACTTAACACTTTTGTCTGTCTACCTGTAACGATACTGAAAGATTATGTCTTTAAGTACAATCTGCCTAATTTTCTGTATTAAAGCATTATGAAAAAAATACAAAAGCTATCACAGCTTATTCCAGTCTTAACGAGCTGTTACCAGTGGCACCGGCTACAATTCGAAATTATCTCACATGGAAACATAAAACCGAAATAAAAACTATCCTATGAGTTAATCCAGGTTGTAAACTATCTGTAAGAGTAACATACACTCATACATAAATAGGTATACTCAACTATTTTGCATTTATGATATTATTTACGAGTATTATAATAGTACAGAGACAGCGACATCTATTTCATAAGATTTTTCGATTGTTATTCTCGTAGTAATAGAAGTTGACGTTGTATATAATACGGCTAACGTCAGGAGAGTGAGTTAGTGCCCAACAGATGTCGGGAACACATTCCACCACGGACCGGAATAGTCTGGTCAAATGACACACCGTGGATTTTTCATAGTGTTTTTATCTTTTATTTTTAAGTTAACCTTTATTTTAAACTGTTGGATAATTGTTCAGAGGGAACGTCGTAGTCTGTTTTTATTCTCCTGTAAAATATTGCTCCACTAATTGTCTTTTTAAATATGTGTCAAGCTAATGGTTGGTACTTAAGCCTAGAAGTATGTGTTAGTGAAATATTTCGCTTCTATAACGTAGAAAAATTAATCAGGAGACTATTTAAAGTACACACACTTTTCAACATGAAAAAGTATATAATTGTAAGATATAAGTAGGTAAGTAGCTACCTACATTTCAGTATCCACGCAACGCATTGCGCAATCTTCAGCGAATGCACTCATGTTTTCAGCGAGAAATTCAGTTACGTGACATCCAAATTATAAATACCTAACTAAATATAAATACGCAGTTTTATTTTAAAACTGTCCTCTAAATTCTTCCTCGTTTTAGCGAATACTACATCTTGCCTAATGGGTATAATAATATACTGGTTTCAGAGTGCTATTAGTCCACATGACAACAATATTTTAAAGTACTTTTTGGCACTTGGCCCAGACTTTGACGGAAGGAAAGAAACTAAATCGTAGTGTTTAATTGGAACAATAAGTTTCTTCACTAGAGTTTATTGATTGTGACGCTTCGTTTTAGATGAGTTAATGTGAAACGATCTGTTTATGTTTCATGGTTTTATTTTAAGACTTGGCTTTACGTATTATGGCTAACTAATTTCAAGCTTCTATAAAAACCTATAGACCGTATATCCAAGTCTGTATATTCAAAGACAGTCATCTGTGTAATTCATAGGACCTAAAATATCAAAGAAATCTATGTTTTCACGGATTTGTTACTAAGTGAAACTTTAATGCTAGACTAATTTAGTTTCGGTAGTTCATGATCAAACTGAATACTTTGTAAAATACCAACCTAATCATTTAATTTGAGAATAGAAACCGTAATCATCCAAGATAGCGGTATTTAAAAAATAACTCAGTATCCGGGTACTAAGAACTAAATCCGCATCTCCAGCTACAGTTTCCCAAACAACGTACTAAATAATTCCATGGCTCAGCCAGTGGCTTCGTGCACTCTCACTCTCTACGAAATGCGCGGCACCCTTTATCCAATCAATGGCATTCCGGATCACTGGGCGCTGAATACGTAGAACAGAAGAGTACAGAAGGTTGGCTACGCAGAAAAGGTGCTCTGTCTCACTCACATAGACAAGACCTACCTTCAGAAGACCTCTATGTCGTCTGAAGGTGGGTTCAGAAACCTTTCGAGCACATACTTAAATTACAGAATCAGTGGCGTAGCAAAACCGAATTTAGGAGGGGGCAAGACGGATCTGCAAGGCCCTTTGCTTTTAGGATGATAAATATGACGTGCCTTCGCTGCTCGCGCGAGGCCCCCTTGTTGTAAGATGACTTGGTGGAACCAAGTCACTATACCAAATGTGATTTTTAGCGACATCAGCTTTGCGAGGCTTTTTTGACTCAGTTCCCTGTTACAGATAAAACGAACCCTAGTTATCGTACAACATAGGGCCTCGTGCGAGCAGTAGAGGCGCTAGATCTAAACGAGATCATCGCGACATCAGCACTGCGAGGCTTCTATTTCATAGTAGAAGTTAAGTTGTACTGCTTAACTGACTGGTTGCAAACTTGTGACCGCTGTTGTCTGAGACGAGGCCCCTTCAGGTGCGAACTGGGGGCTAGGTCCGCTTCGTCCCCTTGCTACGCCACTGGCAAGAATAGTGTGAGTATTTAGTTGTTCTGTGCATTCGTTTGCATTAGCCAGTGAAGCGCGTGGTAGTGGAAGCTTACTGGATAAAATGTAGTCTATGAGCACACACAAGGTATGGCTAGCTGATATAAGTTCGGGATGCGGCTGAATGTTTGAATGTCTCTTATGTCTCCTGGGCCACGATTCTTGGTATTAAAATGAACTGTGGGATTTTTTAGTAGGAGTCCAATCCCCTCTTTACTTTGTGTATTTCCCCACAAACCGTGCTAAAATATCTGAACGACAACCGATTAAGTACAAGTTTATAATGTACCTACATATTTTTGCTGTACTTAAATACCAGTACGAAGCACGTTTGTACATGCTATAGGTACGTAAAGTATTTCTATGTAACATCATTATATACGAAAGGTTAGAAATACGAAAATGAGTACACCCCAACGACTATATAATACTAGACTCCTAATAACAGGCGGCCGATGTCTGCCAACACATTAGGCAAAAAAGTCTTATATCCGTCTCATTTCGACCAATCCTGTGAGCCGTAAACATACGTTGAGACAGAACAGACCTTGAGTTAGCCAATCACAACGCAGTACCCCGTCCCCCTCGCTTACGTAGTACCTCAGCGAGTTGGCAGAATAGTTTTGTTCGTTAGATCGTGCAATGCGTAGTCTAGTATTACCTATATCGTCGTTGGTACACCCTTTCTTCAGGGTTTTATTATGTGTTTGCTGGCCGTATGAAACTGACCTTCTGTTCCAATATTCTTCGTGATGAAGGCGAGTTAAAATCAACTGGAGGAAGTTTTACCATATTACCTCCGTGTATCGGATTTGTTACCGCCATGCCAGACCTGTGAGTGCCGTCATAAGAACCCTTGATGTTTATTGAATTGTAACTTGATTGTGAATGCGTTCCAAGCTTTTTTTTTTGGAAAATTGAATTGTTAATATTTTCCTGTTATTTTTTTGTTTGGACTTTGATTGATGTCTTTGTTTACGTCAAGGTTTGGGACATTTCAGTTAGAGTTTGTGCGATGAGTTGGAAAACAGAATGTATCGTGTTTACCGTGGCTCATTAGGTTTAGGCTATAATTTAAACGCTCATCAATGTTTATTTTTCTATACTAAAATGGGTAAATGCTCACCAAATCTAAAACTAGTGTCCGACCGAAACTGATTTTTCAGCCGAAACCGAAACCGAAACCGAACTTTCGGCCTAGCTCTCAGTTTCGGCCGAAACCGAAACCGAAACCGAAACTTATTAACACATTTAAAATTTCAATTATTTTCTAAAATTTATGTTTTTTTTTTAACATTTGTTAACACATAAGAAAAAGTGTATAATTATACAAGAATTATAGGATGACTGAAGACCGATTTTGACGAAAAATAAAACTGCATCATTGGATTTTAGAAAAATCAATAATCCTGGCCAGGAATGGCAGGAATCAAAACCGCAGACTTTGGAAAAAAAAACACATTATTACACCATTCGATAGTGTTGCTAATAAGGATCAAATTCTGAAAAATATTATACGGCAAACTTATGGAAATAGGAGATTTTTAAGAAATTGCTATTTTTCTATGATATTTAACTTCTACTGAGCCATAATCTATTTAAAATTATATAAATTCATAGTTTTCATAGTTTTTTTTAGTTACAATTTGTCACTGGATTTGTAGTCTCAACAATCGCACTTTATTCAGAAATACGAAATTACTGAGTTAAAAAAAAAACATTATTTCAAAGAAGAAACCGTTAAATTATGTTTCAAATACAGTAACGGCCTTGATGATTGATAAGTTTTTTAATCATTAACGTACGTAACAAATATATTTTACTAGCTTCCGCCCGCGGCTTCGCCCGCGTGGTGTTTTGATAGCCTATGTTCTTTCTCAGGGTCTAAAGATTGTCTGTGCCAAATTTCATCAAAATCGGTTGAGAGGTTTAAGCGGGAAAGCGTAACAGACAGACAGACAGACAGACAGACACAGGAGTTACTTTCGCATTTATAATATTAAGTTTGGAAAGTTTGGATTATTACATAAATATACAAGACTTACTCTTGGCAGTAAACTCAAAAACATAACCTCACGATTAAATGAACGATGGCGAACAGCGCCGGGCCCCGCCGTCGAGCAAGCGCGTGTTGGCTACGAATTTTACCGAACGACGCACGAAAATGCACGAACACTTGAGTTTTGGCAGGTTTCGGTTTCGGCAAAGTTTCGGCTATGTTTTGGCCGAAACCGAAACTAAGGCCGAAACTAGATTTTTTGGCCGAAACCGGCCGAAACCGAAACCGAAACCGAAATTTCGGTCGGTCACTATCTAAAACTCGCTTTAGTAAGATTTCAGGGCACCCCGAAGTACGGTTTGGTTAGGTTCTACGGGCTTCGTCGTCACTGGTTAGGTCGATTTTTTTATAACAGAAAATAGGCTAATTTTTACAACACTTTATGATACTTACACAATTTGGTGAGCATTTATGCATTCTGTCAGGTATTTCGATTTTTTGGTTTTAAAATGTAAGCATTTAATCACAAGCCTTGAGGTTACTCCTAATTCATAAACCCAAGGCTTGTGATTAAATGCCTGCTTTTAAAACTTCTAATTCATTAAATAGTTAAACATAACAGTATTATTAATCCAGGTTCTCGTGCACTATCTTTGCCAATCACAATTTTAATCGAAAATTTTTCGCCTCCCTATGTTAATGACCTTTTTTCAAGATGAAGTTTAAAAGATCTGATCAAGACTGTTTGCTATCGGTATGGATAAGTTGTCCAGCCAATTTCAATTCCAGAAACTCCTTTGAATGACAGTTGTAAGAATTGCTGGAAGAAGAAGGAATACTTATATAGCAATGCCGCTTATGGAATAAGCATGAAGTTCTTAATAAGAGACGAAGGCTACACGAATATAATTTCCCCAAGTGAGGCAGCCATGCCCTGGGATCTGGAGGCGACTGCCCTCCAGCGCGTCTATGAGTGGCGCGTGGAGGCGCAGCGCCGGGGCGTGACCCCGCTGCCTCGTGAAGTCGAGGCGCGGCGGGAAGAGCTCCGGCGCGATCTCAGGGCAGTATGGAAGGAACAACTGTCGCGACCGAAGGCCGGGCACGCCGCAATTGCGGCGGTAAGACCCCTCTTTGAGGAGTGGCTGGAGAGAAGTCATGGCGTCCTGACCTACCGCTTGACGCAGGTCCTCACCGGACACGGAAGTTTCGGGAGGTACCTGTGTCTGATGCGAAAGGAGGAGACGCCTGGGTGTCACCACTGCGAAGATCGCCCGGAGGACACGGTGGAGCATACGGTGCAAGACTGCCCAGCTTGGGCAGAGCACCGACGTGTCCTCACGGCTGCGATAGGCGGAGACCTCTCGCGCCCAGCATTGGTCGCGGCCATGCTGCGGGGCGAGACGGAGTGGGAAGCGGTCGCCTCCTTCTGCGAGGCAGTAATGCTCGTGAAGGAAAAGGCGGGCCGCGAGCGAGAGAGGACAGAGTCCTCCCTCCGCCCCATCCGCGGTAGTAGACGCCCACGGCGACGGACGTCGCTAGATGATCTCCGGCCACCGTAGGCGCGGGCATGCGGGCAGCGAGTAAAGGGCAACTCGCTGCCCGACCAAGGACCATGCCCGGGTCGACGGCGCGTTGTGTCCCACGCGCGCCTCAAAGAGCGTCAGCATAATGACGGGGCCCCCCTCTCAGAGGGCCAAAGCCTGCTGGGGTCGCGGGATTATTTCCTTACCGTGACCCTGGAACAGAAAGGGCTATTGAAGGACACCGTGGATTTTAGTCAGTAGAAGTCTGACAGTCCCTCCCGCCCTGCCCGGGGTTGGAGGACTCATTTGATGATTTTACCACGCTAAAAAAAAAAAAAAAAGTGAGGCAGCCATTTTTATTCAAGATTTAATTTTAACACTTTATTGGAATAACTAATTTGTGTTTTCATGCCAAATTATGGCTTTCCAGTACTAAGTCTTTGAGCTAAGCTACAGACGGACGGACATGACGAAACTAAAAGGGTTTGTTGGAGAATACGGAACCCTAAAAATTTAAGTGCTAGTAACAAAAAGAATCAAGCCACTGTACCGTACCAAGAATTGAATAATCTTTGTCTTAACTGAATTTAATTTAAATTATTTTCCTATATTTTATTATAACACATGCCCCTTACTGGCTAATTTTGGACCTCTCAAGCCAACGGTATATCCACACAAGGGTATAACAGGCTCAAAGCTAAAGCGGTAGTATACCTACTTTAAAGGGAACTCCGGGGCCCTACAGACGGCAGGCTTTCGCGTTCCGCCTCACTGAGGTTTCCACGTCACGTCACTTCTAAGCCATTGAACAGCGTCAAGTGTCATATCTGTTCAGTCTTTGTTTTCAATTAGTGTTTTGATAAGGGAATAATTTAGGTAATGAATAATGGAGTGACGATCAGTTTCAACGCTTTTTGTATTTCTTTAACGAATTTTCAAATGATAGAGATAGGTGTTTTGGTAACTTATTCCAGTCATTTGTACATTTTAGAAATTTCCATGATCTACTCGTATCTACAACAATATTACAAAGTTGAAGTAATAAGAATAAATTTTATTTGAGATCACCTCAGGAATAAATTGAAAATTATTTTTGTGTCGCAAATATATGTACTTTTTAAATAACCTATAGCAAAGAAAGGCTCTCTCTAAATGAACCAAGTTTCATCAAGATTCGATAAGAATGAGTAACAAACATTCATACATCCAAACATCCAAAATTTCCCGTTTTTAATATTAGTTAGATTACTTAAACCCGTGCTAGGTATATATAACGAGAACCTAATTACAGCAAAAGTCAAACAATTTAAGTAAATTTAATTTTGAATAACATTGTGTTATTAAAATCATGACAGGTTTTAGGTAACAAATTTTAATTAGCTAATTTCAATATTATGTTTTCTAAGTTCTTTAAAGCTATTGTCAAACAGATAGGCGTGGCGAACGCGAAGCGAGGCGTTTTCATTTGTAATGTATGCAATTGTTTGAAGCCCGTCACATAGACTATCGGATCGCTTTCGCTTTTCTGTGTGACTGGCTTCTAACAATTCCATACATTACAAACAAAAACGCAACGCCACGCATTCGGTTCGTCTGTCAGTTTGACAAAGGCATAAGAGTCATTGAATTTTCTGAAGAATATTATATGACCTATTTTTATATAAGAGGGTATATCTACTTGTTTTTTAACCGACTTCAAAAAAAGGAGGAGGTTCTCAATTTGTCGGAATCGTTTTTTTTTTTTTTCATCATTACTGTGGGTCTGAAAGGCCACAGCAGAATCGTAAAGCTGGGTATCCACTATGTTCGCGAACCTCTTGGGCTCCGCGCTCTTGCAACAGCTCCGCATAGTGGATACAGCAACTCAATTTTACACGAAACCACAATGACCGCATACTTGATTTAGTTTTTACTGATTGCCCTGACGTGCTGAGAGCGATGCCTACATTACCCATTAGTCGCATTGACTTGCATCATCCACCTTTCGAACTTGTATTGAGCACTGGTACCGCTACACTGAAGCATAATACATCACTTACAAAATTGTGTTTCCGTAATACAAATTATGAGAGCTGTAATAGGGACCTAGAAAATATTGATTGGGAAAAACACGCATCGGAACTTGGATGTAACGATTTTGTTCAATTTTTTTATAATAAAATTAACTCAATTATTGAAAAACATACCCCTACAACTAGAATTTCTAATAACAAGTATCCCACCTGGTTTTCTAAGGATTTAATTAAGTTACTTGCATCCAAAAACAAAGCCCATACTAAGTTCAAACGTTACGGAAATCCCAGAGATTACGATATGTTTTCTATGCTTAGAACTCGTGTATATAGTCGTAAATCAATGCTTTAGAAATTATATTGAGCAAATCGAATGTGATCTTAGAATTAATGTAAAGGCTTTTTGGCGCTACACGAAAAGCAAACGTGTTACTAACAGCATTCCTGGATGCGTTTATTATAAGGATAGTGTTTGCACCACGGGCAGTGATATTGCCAACCTATTTGCAAATTATTTTTCATCAGTTTACTGCCACAATGCAACTGCAAATTACTGTCCTACTTCAAATCAAACTTCAAGCTACACCATTGGTCCTTTGCATAAATAGCTGATGAGGTTATTTTGCAAAAGTTAAAAAACGTGGATTTGACAAAGAATGGTGGCTTTGACGGTATACCTCCTATCTTTGTACGATTGTGTGCAAAGGGCCTTGTAACTCCGCTATCAATAATATTCAACAAATCTCTCAGAGAGGGAGTATTTCCTGATTTGTGGAAAATCACCAAGATCACTCCGATATATAAATCTGGTGATAAAAGTGACGTTTCTAATTATAGACCAATTAGTATATTAAACTGGTTTGCAAAAATATTCGAAGGCTTTGTTTATAGACACATATATAATCATGTCACTCATTTATTGAATCCCCGTCAGCATGGGTTTATCACGGGCAGATCGACTAATTCTAATCTACTATGTTACACAACCTATATATGCGAATCATTTAATTGCAAACAGCAAGTGGACTCTATCTATACAGATTTTTCCAAAGCGTTTGATCGTGTCGACCATTCTGCTTTACTTTCGAAGGCCCAACATGCTGGAATACATGGGAATCTGTATAGGTGGCTCACATCCTATCTATTGAACCGAACTCAACTTGTTGCACTTAGTGGGTATGAATCCATCCCATTTTTGTCGACTTCAGGCGTCCCCCAAGGCTCAAATCTTGGGCCCCTATTGTTCCTTATATTTGTAAACGATTTACTTGCTCAAATAGACAGTCAATGTTTAGCCTACGCTGACGATATTAAAATCTTCAGACGTATTTCCAACCACCAAGACTGTGACGCTCTCCAATCGCTCCGCGCTCGGTTATTTGTTAGTTACTTAGTTAGATTTTTTGTATTGCTGGTATAACCAAATTATACAAATATTCAAAATTAGATGAAGACATTCGCATGAAGTTTTTATAGTGGCCACTTAATTCTTGAAATTTCAGTTCCAACACCAATGAACTTGGACGTCTTTTCTTGTAAATGTCAGATTCCCAAAAGCGAGGAGGGCTTCTATAGTCTTCGAGTAAATAATGAAATAAAATATATGCTGCACTAGCCACTGATGGTGAACGACATGTTCGCTCAATGTTCACAAAAGGACTGTGGAGCATGCCGTGTTTCTATGGAGATGCGCGTACCGTCTCCATCAGAGCGGTTACGGGAGCGCGGAGCGCAAGAGGTTCGCGAACGTAATGGATACCCAGCTTAATATAAATTGCGATATATGTAATTATTATCTATTCTATTGCTTGAGTTCGGTTACTAATTCATAATATTATTCTTCTTATACGTCCTTGTTAGAGGCCAAAATAGTATCTTGTTTCTTGGCTGCAAAGTAAAAAATTTAACAGTTATCGTACGTCATTCGCTTCTCAATCAAACAAGCAAGCATCAAAGAAAAAATAAAATGCGATAACCATTCGTAATAACTTCAGTTGTTCAGAAGTTTGCTATCCAATTACAGGTTAACTCTCCTTAGTTGCAGACGTTAATTTATTTGATATTCAATCAAGATTGTCGAGTTAGTTTTGTAACTGTAATAAATTTACTGAAATTCTCTTCACTGTAGTACCTAGGTATTTCCTTTTTATTCCTTTGAGATTTTAGGTTATAAGGTACTAACTAGAGCGCTTAAATAATTCAGGAATTTAAAACTAGTGATGGGTTGTGTGTCGTAGATGTTTGGCTGTTTGAGTTACTAATGAAGTTACAACGAAAGATGTTTTTTTTAGGTACGGTGCTTGTTCTAATTGTGTATTCTAATTTTCTTCAGTTTTTAAAGTACTTAAATCTATACCTAGGGTGAAATGTAATACGACAAATTTAAATATACAATAATACGTGTTGTCAAGAAAATGTATAAAATAACAAATGTAAAATTAAAAAAATAATTGATCAGTGTTACGCTATGAACGGCAAATTTTAATAATAATAAGAGTACTCCACGACGATTATAAAGCACTGCGATGAGTCTGACGAGATGTTTTGACACTTTTTTTTTTTGCATTCTAAATGCTGGAATACCGACAATTCGTACTTAAATAAAGATAATAACATCAATGGACCTTTTGAAAACGATAAACGCGTCATTTTTTTTAACGGTTTAGATTGTAGAAAGAACAGTTTATAATTACTATGTTACTGTAACTGAAGCTTCCATTTCATTTTGTCGCATTTATTCAAATTCAGCCTCATTTAGACGATGCAAGAACTCGCACGCGAGTTGCGTTACATTGCGGACTTAATAGGTAAAACAAATTCAGTTGATCAAACATTTACCCCAATATAGTGAAACTCGCATGCGAGTTCTTGCTCCGTCTAAATGAGGTTTAATATGTATCACTAACTATTCCCTGCGGTTTCGTCACAATTTTTGAAATAATATGTTTGTCGGATCCGGTCAATAGTACGGACAGCAAACGAATCGTAAGCGCGCCATTTTGAGTATCACGTGGTCTGCGCGCGCTTATACAGAGTCGTGATGTTTCATCGGGGCGGCGAGGAGCGCATTCAGTGCCCGACCGCAGCAGTGTGAAGACATCCCGAAACTGTACTCGATTCGTTGTGCCCATTATAAGTGTAGTGAGTGATTAAATTAAATTGTGTTTGATTCAATTTGTGATTTAAAATTAAAATAACCAAGTGAACCGCACCCAGTGTATTTTCATTGCACGAGACCCAAACTCTGCCCACATGATGCCTGAATCTGACGGAATAATACTGGTGGCTCCGACATCAGAATTGGGATCAAATCGTGCTAATGAAATTACACGCGGGAACAGTGACAATAACATTCAGTGCAAATGCAAACTTTGAAAACTCAGCCAGTGAATAACAAGTTTTTATTGCCGGAATTCGACCCCGACAAACCGGATTCCGATGCGCGGTCGTGGTGCGCCACCACCAACTTGTGTTTTAACGGGAGTGAAGTGGAGGGATGCCAGCTTATTTTGACGCTGAGCAAGGCGCTAAAGGTGAAGCGTCAACCTGGCTATCTCAAATAGCCTACAAAGGAATTTAAGGTACTTACAACAAGATTTATTTCGCAAAAGCGGGTACCTACCCTCATTAAAAAAAAAAAAATGAGTGGTAAAAAAAAAAAAAAAAGAGTGGTGAAAAACCAAGTGATAAAGAAACATTACCCACGTTCGCCAGTCGTTTCATATCTGATGCGAAAAATGAACACTATCTGTGAATCATCGAAAACAAGTGACACCAAGCGAGGAAAAATAACGTCAATTAGGTGTTATAACTGTGCTAAAACGCCCATAAGCGTATTGAGTGCAGAAGTAAGGCGATGGATACGAAGGGAAGACCTACAGCATCAAGTCATGTGACGCAGCAGCCGGCATCGAAGACCTTGGTGTGCATCAAATGTGGCAAGCCAGGTCACATAGCCGTGCGCTGTACGAGCAGTAGTGGCGGCAGTGGCAACGGACCAGTCCAAGGCGCGGCGCGACGCGTCGATGTCTGCATCGTGCAACCACCATCAGACACGTTACAACACAGGTGAATCGTTTCATTTTTACTTACGCCTCTGGTGCCTTGTGTTCTTTATGTTGACTATCGCTGGTTAAGCGTTAGTGAGTTAATATCGCTGGTTAAGCTTTTTTTATTATTACTGTCTAAGTGGTAGGATTTGTAACGCTGGTTAAGCGCTACAATGTTAAGAACTGGTTAATTACTTCAGTGATTTACTCTACTGCGTAAGTAGAGATGCATAGTGCTGGTTAAGTGCTGTGGATTTGGGGGAAATGCCTGAGGTTCAAGTACCATTTTGAAGTAGAGATGTTGAGTTGGATGATAGTGTGGAATCTTAGGTCGGCTGGTCGGACCGTACCAGTAGCTATTCGTAGCCGTAATCCGTATCTTATTGACATCCCGGTGTCCATGGAAGCGCGGTGTGCGGATGGCACTGGCGGAGGTCGTGTATTGTGTGTTCATGGTGAACGGTGTGAAACAAACAGAGGTTTGTTATTGGGGCTAGTGTTAGCCACAGGCCACGAATTTGATTCCTGCTGTTTTGATTACAATATTGCTGCATTGTGATAATACAATTGCAAAGGTACTTGAATGCTCTGGGATTTCCGATCAGTCTTAATTAGATCCAAAGTTTAAGGGTCTGTTTAGAGTGATAAAGATTTTGAGATGGTGACCGTTACACATTGAAACCCTTGAATTCTAAGTGTACCTACAAACATTCCAACGGGTCATGTACCAGTCGAAGTTACCATAGATTCTGATTAAGTTGTGGTGAGAGGTCGAGTAAAACGGTCTATTGGCCGTCTTGTTTTCGACTGTACCAGTAGCCATTTCGTAGCCGTAATCCGTATCTTATTGACATCCCGGTGTCCATGGAAGCGCGGTGCGCGGGTGGCTCTGGCGGAGGTCGGGGTCTTGAGAGACCATAGTGTGTAGTCAGCGGGTGATGCACTCGGGCGATCCACGTGGTGGATGCGCACAGAAGTTCTGATCCATGCATTGGATGTGTGAAAGCAATGTGATTGCTGGTCGGCTAGAGAGCCGTGGCGTTAGAAGTTTTACTCGAAAGTTGAAGGTCACTGGAAAATCGGTAGTTTTTTGCAATAGAGTTGTGAAAGTAGATTCGAACGACTGTGGTACATGGCCCGGGGTAGTTGTTGGTGGCCCGGGGTGGTTGTTAGTGGCCTAGGGTAGTGATTGATGTATTTTCAATTGGCTATTCCCAATGTTTGATTTAGTTAAAGAGTATTGGTTTTAATGGTACAGTAGAGTTGAAATTTCCTTATTTTCACCAAAGAACTGAATATAGAGTTTGGTCAGGAATGACCGAGTGGAACAGTATTCTGTCGTGGACTATTTTGTGTTTCAGAGTGATTATTACACGAGGACGAGTGAAAAGAGTTGAAGGAGGCCTACATCAAGATGGTAGAAAGAGGCTGAAGAAGAAGAAGATCACACGAGGACGTGTTAATCGCAGGATGGCCGTGTCGGATCCGGTCAATAGTACGGACAGCAAACGAATCGTAAGCGCGCCATTTTGAGTATCACGTGGTCTGCGCGCGCTTATACAGAGTCGTGATGTTTCATCGGGGCGGCGAGGAGCGCATTCAGTGCCCGACCGCAGCAGTGTGAAGACATCCCGAAACTGTACTCGATTCGTTGTGCCCATTATAAGTGTAGTGAGTGATTAAATTAAATTGTGTTTGATTCAATTTGTGATTTAAAATTAAAATAACCAAGTGAACCGCACCCAGTGTATTTTCATTGCACGAGACCCAAACTCTGCCCACATGATGCCTGAATCTGACGGAATAATACTGGTGGCTCCGACATGTTTTTTATTTCATTTGTGTGATAGGTTATTGTATAGATGTTTATTTTGACTGTATAATCGCTTGGAAACTGAATGGGCCACTATTTTTCAAATAGTAGATACGAGCTTTGGAAATTGAATTCTTAGAAACGTGGTTCTTGTATGAAAACAACATAAAACAGAGAAATATATCGAGAAAGAGAAATAAAATTACGCAAAGGTTATTCAACTGTGCGTTACAAAATTAAAATAATTGGCGAGCGTTGTGCATGAACATTTATTTTCTTGAGCCTCGCAACACTTACTACATTAGTACCAACTACCAACTATTGAATATCATTTTTCTTCGTTGCGTGTGGACCCAAATTATATCCGACTATAGTTGGTGCCAGTTAAGATGTCAGTAGCGGACATTGACCCCTACCTAATAATAACATAAGTCCTCGTATAATGACATAAGCTCAGAATTAGCATTTTTATAAAATACCGAATAATTAATTAGTAAGTACATTGTAAGGATATAAGTATATAAGTATATGTATAAGTATTCATAAGATATCAAAATGGTAAAAATATTTCACCTGTACCTAAGATTTTATATTATTTTTATAATTAAGACTCACAAGTAAACACTATCATATCACAGAAAAATGCTAATTCTGATCTTATGTCATACGTGTCACAACGTATACAGATTTCTTGTTTTTTTTCATCCAATCTCTGGAACTCGGGAATGCTAATGGCAATTCAAGGAACAGCGTTAGTTTTAGTCAGTCAGGTTTGAAAGTCCCTTCAGTTCATATCATGCAGGGTGAGAGAGAGAGATATTATGATGATTTTCGCCCCATGACAGAGAAGACATATTTTATTTAACCCACAATTTTTTATTCCACAACATTTCAGAAAAACGATCGATGACCCAAATCATTCATATACGACAAATAAATAAAGCAATATTCAAAGCCAACATGCGGCTGAATATTAATGACCAGAGATATAAAATTTCCGTTCAACACGATATGTTTGTTGCCTTGTCCATTAGTTGGTGCAATGCCAAACGATTTCCGACATATGGACGTATGGCATTGTTCTATGAACGTTTGTTATAGACGGTATTAATGTGTCGTTTACATTTTGGCATTTTTTAATGATGGCTTTTTATAGGGAAACCTTCGGGGCAATTATGGTTAGGAATTAAACAAAATAGAGAGGTTTAGAAGGAGATAGGGGAGGTCTTTGCCCAGCAGTGGGACAAGTTACAGGATACAATTGTTTATTGTACGTACAGCTAAGGAGTGGAATTCCCTGCCGCCATTTGTATTTCCCGACAGCTATAACCTTGGGGTCTTCAAGTCATGAGTGAACAGGTTACTTCTAGGCAAGCGTGCTTCACCGTCGACCACATCTTCGCTTACCATCAGGCGAGATAGTGGTCAAACGCGAACCTATCATTAATAAAAAAAAAAAAAATACAAATGATCTATATTAAAAAAAAGTTATTGCAGAGTACTGAAAGTTAAGTTCTTAGGTTAGGTAGGAGGTAAGTCTGATCCGTTTATAAAATTAAGGGATCAGATTTTCTCAGAGTGTGGTGAGTTTCTCGAATGGAAGCCATGGGGAGAAAAACGCCCTCAAGGAAGACCACAAACACGCTGGAAGGATGATGTGAAAAGGGTTGCGGGCTCAAATTTGTTACAAAGAGGCAAGAGCTCGCTGTCGTCAAGAGTGGAAAGAGTTGAAGGAGGCCTTAACCAAGATGGTAGAGAGAGGCTAAAGAAGAAGTAGAAGAAGAAGTGGTGAGTTTTGAAACTCTATTAAAATGTTTTAGTGTACGATTAAGCTACAAAAGCGTCCAGCGGAGTGTGCAAAAGGCGAAGGAAACAAGCACGCTCCCCACGCCACGGAGGAGTTCAGGTGGCCAACGACTTGAAGCAAGAGTAGTTCCACTGGGAACGAGATGGCGATAGACGAATTGTATAGCGATGACTCTTTCTCACAGTAGAACTATTCTCACTTTAAAACTTCATCGCAGGCCCACAGAAACCACGCCCCGCCCCGCTCAACGCTCTATAGGACCTCTGGCCGAACAACTATAGTTAAGGGGAGTTTGGGAATTTTGTGGCCAACTGTTTTCTTTAGTTTACTCCTTGATCAACCGTGGATGGACACTTGTATACTAAAAATATAAAAATCTTGATTGCCGCATCCGCCATGACGATGGTAATTATTATAAAGGTGTTTAAAACTACAAGAGAGGTTTCATATGAGTCATTATCCGGTAGTTATTATAATCATTGTCACCATCAACTTGTACATTCTGAATACGAGACAATCATTTAAACTAAATGATCCTTAAAGTATATTAGTAACGGTTGCTTTTGGCAAGCAGGCTGACATTTGCGGTTTTATATTATATTGAAGCAGGAACCATGACGCTTCTTTATTAGAGCTTTTAGACTACTTCCCACTTATTATACAGTAATGGAAAGCTTTTATCAATTCTAGGATATTGTATTTTTTATGAAAAGACCTTTTTTATCTCCTTCCTTTTTGTGAAAACATAAAATAATCAGCTCTGGAAACCCCGGAACATTCTAGGCCCTAGATATACCAGAATACTAGTAGTATTTTTATTATTTTATTTTTTATTTAAAGTAACGATGCCCCACACTATAAATTTCTCCTGTATCGTGGTTACATTTACAAATATATAGAGCAAGAGCCCGTGAACCCCAGACCTACGTTATTTTATAAAGGCTGAAAGTTTGTCAGCGGATGCTCCCAACACTGGTAAGAACGATGACCATTTTATGGATTTTGGGTTATGGTGGCTTTGGCAGGTAAACGGTACTAAAGATGCGTAAAATATAAGTTTACTTACGTCATAGTATAAAAGCTGATTTTTATATATAATACTCGGGTAATAAGTAGATGATGTTTCCTCATCAGCCAGACACTTATCATGGTGGCAACCCCTTGCCAGACACCCTTAATGTTCACGAAATTATAAGTTTACTTACGTTATAGTATAAAAGCTGATTTGTTTAAACAATACTTGGGTAATAGTATGTAGATGATGTTTCCTCATTAGCCAGACACTTTTGATAGTTCCAACCCCTTGCTAGACAAACATTGTAAATAGCCCAGTCAACTGATGTTCAATACAAAGTGTAGAGGGAAAGTCTTGGAACACAATTTTTGACTACGCAACTTTGTTTCGACTAGTTAGGAGGAGAACATATCAAAAGTCCCCATCCCTAGCCCTTGAGCTAAGGGGGAGGGAGGGGTCCGTAGGTATCACTTTTTGGTTTTTCATTTATATCTCGGAAAGTCGGAAACCATGGGTCCTAGCGGCATAATATATATGAAAAAAATAAAAGCTGAATAAATTCCCCATAAGTCTTATTCAATAAATGTTTCCAGGTTTTGTTTAGTTTTAGAGCTATCTGCTCTTGAAAGTCTGTAATATTGTGAAAAATCATTTCATCTTTTTGCATTTGGAAAGTTGTATTTGATGTCGCCAAAGATCCAGAAAACAGCATCAGTGTTTCAGACCCTCCAAGTTGCGCAGAATGTCATTTTAATTTATATTAGGTACATTACAACTTAAGACGTATTTCGTTAGATTCGAGTCGTTTTATGAGATTTGACCCAATTCTGTTGCCCAGATATTATCCTTCTTATACAATGAAATTATCCTAACATGACACTAAACCAAATAGCATCATAAAAAAATAAATTATTTTTTTATTCATACTCATTTTACACACATTTAGGAGTACTTTGGATCCAAGAGCGAGCGAAGCGAGCTCGGGACTTGGGGCACCCCGACTCGGACAGGTTAGGTTCGAAGGGGATGGCGGGGTCTACATACTAATTTTTATGGACACCACGCACTTGATCAAAAATTAAATATGCTAAAATTGTTTACATTATAAAAAGCTAAAGGTTCCTAAGATCGTTTTTCTGTAGCTTGTATGGAAGCGGATTTCCGACTTTCCGAGATTTAAGCGAAAAACCAAAAAGTGGTACCTACGAACCCCTCCCTCCCCCTTAGCTCAAGCGCTAGGGATGGGGATTTTCGATAAGTTCTCCTCCTAACTAGTCGAAACAAAGTTGCGTAGTCAAAAATTGTGTTCCAAGACTTTCCCTCTATAACTTGTTTTGAACATCCGTTGACTGGGCTATTTACAATGTTTGTCTGGCAAGGGGTTGGAACTATCAAAAGTGTCTGGCTAATGAGGAAAGATCATCTACATATTATTACCCAAGTATTACTTAAACAAATCAGCTTTTATACTATAACGTAAGTCAAACTTATAATTTCGTGAACATTAAGGGTGTCTGGCAAGGGGTTGCCACCATGATAAGTGTCTGGCTGATGAGGAAACATCATCTACTTATTACCCGAGTATTATACATAAAAATCAGCTTTTATACTATGACGTAAGTAAACTTATATTTTACGCATCTTTAGTACCGTTTACCTGCCAAAGCCACCATAACCCAAACTCCATAAATGGTCATCGTTCTTACCAGTGTTGGGAGCATCTGCTGACAAACTATCAGCCTTTATAAAATAACGTAGGTCTGGGGTTCACGGGCTCTTGGGCTAATAGTAAACCAGAGTAAGTATGTAGTTTCTTGCCAATTCTTATTCATACAACCTACCTTTGCGAATGGGTGTAGAATCAATCCCATCCCGTCCCATTTCCTTAATTTTAATTATTCGACATTTAAAAGTGCCTCTTTGATGGCCTAATTGAAATAAATTATTTGACTTTTGACTGTTATAAACTCACATAAACAAACGCCCAGACCCGGAACAACTAATTGTAGATCATACAAATAGTTCCGTGCAGGAATCGAACCCGCGGCAGTCCAATCGCTCGAATAATTATAAAGGACAATATTCAAAAGACCTTTTCCTTTCCATCCTATCATAGATTAGCTATGAAATCAAAACAAAACTTTTTCATCCCAGTTTGAATCATAACTATACGCCCTAAACAGAACATGAGTAGGAGCTTTTACAACTGAAAGCCAACGCGTGTCGGCTACTAATAATGAAAACCAGAACTTTTGCAAGGGATTAATTCGTTCGCAACCGGAATCGCAATACAGGTGATCCCAAACAATTCACCGCGAGCACCACTAGTTGGCAAACTTTCCACAAAATAAACGTCTCTGGACCCTTACATTAAAATCCTTTTGACTCCAGCTTAAAATTAATAGGCCATTCATAAACGTGGCCCAATTATATTATGTTTTAATTACAAGCCTAACTTAATTTCGGAACAAAAGAGTTTCCTTATTTTTTTAAATTAAATTATGGACGGAGGAGTCGGTGTTACTTTTACGGCCAGGAGCGTAAAATCAAGGTTGCTATGGCAGCCCTGACCTCGTTTTTTAAATCTTTACATTATTATTTTTGTGTTTCATTACAATTAATTAGGAAAAATTGGGATGTTAGGACAATGTTAATTTTTTTAAAGATGTTTTGTATTGTTATTGCTTACACGACTGAAAACATACAATGCTCTTCAGTACCTATTTACAAAAACGTTTAGATATTAATTATGTGTATTCTTAATGTCTGTTTAATTTAATTTATACCACGATCAATACATTGAAAATATCTTGTTACTACGAGGAATAAGCTTGAAACTTATACAGTTTCATAAAAAGATTTTTCAATACATTTAAACTTCAGGGCACGGAAGTTACAGAAAGAAAGTTACAGGAGGACATACTATTCTTAATTTCTTTTGTGACTTTCAATTTTTATTCATTTGAAATATTTGAAATCTTTTTCTTTCTTATTCTTTCAAATTATTTTATCTTGAAACAATGTTTTCATTCTTTTCAGAATTTTAACGACTTTAAATTGTAAACAAACATTTTATTGCACTTGGAGAAACTTCTATCAAAAGTATTTTAAGAGTTATTAACATTCTTCATTTAATGACTTGTCACTGGGATGTTGCAAGGCTCCAAGTCCCGTATCTATTTGCACTAGTATTTACACCCGGTGTTCCCTACCTAGCAGGCAGTGCCTACATAAGCTGCTTTATCGATAGAGTATATTTGTTCACATTGAAGTAGCTTTATTTAATTTTGTATTTAAAATGCAATTAAGATTTCTAGAAACGTAAAACTCGCTTACGGTTTTAAAAGTTGGTCTGACAAGGTATGGAACATCTAACGTAGCGGTCATTAGATGCTTCACATCAAAATCTGTGTTCCATTAATTGCATGCATTGCCATAATTTATTTTACGTTCAATAATGTATTTGAAAACTGCTATAACAACTTTAGAATTGGTAGAGCTTTTATTTTTTTATGTGGAGGAGCTCGTGGCTAAATAATCACAGCCACACAGGCCGATCTTCCGGGTTAAGCCGCGCTTGCCGAGGTTGGTCTGTGGATGGGTGACCATCTATCATAGCGAGTTTCCTCCATGCCTCGGAAAGCACGTAAAGCCGTTGGTCCCGGCCGTCATTTGTAGATCTTTGACAGTCGTTACTGCTAGTCAGAAGCTCTAAAGTCTGACAACCAGTCTTACCATGGGGTATCGTATTACCCAGTTACTTGGTTGTGGAGGTCCGATAGTCGCTCCATGTAAAATACTGATATCCAGCTGAATCTGGTTTGACTGGAAGCCGACCCCAATATAGTTGGGAAAAGGCTAGGCAGATGATGAGAGCTTTTTCTATATGGTGGTAACATCATCAAAAGAGTCCTCCTACCCAGGCGGGGCGGAAGAGACTGTCATACTTGTACTGACTAAAATTAAATAACCCTCCTCAATAGCCCTTTACGTTCCAGGGTCACGGTAACTTGATGAGATAGTCCCACGACCCCGGCAGGCTTTGGCCCTCAACGGGAGGCACCATCAGATTGCTGATAGCTCTTTCTTTTTACATTAATAATAATCCGTGTAGAAACTCAGTCATCTAAAAAGTGTATGCAGAATTTTAATTCTGTCCATTTTAAAACTGCAACATTAAAAACTCGGCGCAATTTCCCTCGACTAATTGAATAATGTTTTCAAAAAGCATGCAAATGAGTCGCGTTTGCATATGTTTGGCACACATTATGGCCGATAATGTTTTCTAAAAATATCATTTAACAAACATGTGCAGTTTTGCGTGGCGAAACTTTTGTTGTTGTTCCCATGTTGAAATTGTAATGTTATTGAAATGTTACATTGACATAGTTATACCTATCCATCGTAACTTTAAAAAAAGGCCTAGGCAAATAATATATTGTATGGCGCCCGCCAGCCAGGTAGAGCGCTGACCCGCGTAGAGACCGGATGAGGAATGATCAGGATAGGGCTCAGTGGTGTACATTGTATTGAGGCCTATTTATCGTGGTAAAATCATCAAATGAGTCCTTCCACCCAGGGCGGGTTTGGAGGGACTGCCAGACTCGTACTGACTAAAATCCACGGTGATCCTTCAATAGCCCTCAACGTTCCAGTGTCACGGTTAGCTGAGCAGAAATCTTGTTCAAAAGCCTCAGGTATCTAAATAAAACAGCATATAAGGTGACTGGTAGTCAGTGACCGATACCTACTTAAACACGTGATTGTACACATGCTAACAAACCACTTTTACAATGGGACCAAACCTGAAATCGTGAAAATAAAACAGCTGTTCAGTACATTTTCACCAGTTAGGGGAACATAAATGTACTCAACAGTTGATTTTTTTTTTCGCAATTTCAGGTTTGGTCCCATAGTCAAAGTTGTTTGTTATCATGAGTACAATCACGACCGTGTTTAAGTATCGGTCACTAATTACCAGTCACCCTATATATATGTACTAGCTTCCGCCCGCGGCTTCGCCCGCGTGGTGTTTTGATAAAAAGTAGCTTATGTTGTTTTTCAGATTTCAGACTATCCATATCCAATTTTGTAACAAACGGCTCAGCAAATTAGCCGTGAAACAAACATTTACACAGTTATAGTAAATTAATTTGAATATTAAGGTTTATAATTGATTGGAACGGTAGAGGATATACGGATTTTTTTAAAGTAACGGAAACTATCTCACCTACTATTAACTATGAACTAAAAGATCCCGAAATATTAATTATGTACAAAATTAATTTACAGGACCTAACTAATAGAAAATACTTACTTAAAAAATTATACGAAACAATAAAATAATTGTACTGGATCGAAAAATGTAATTCTCTGTAGCGCAAATTTCTCTGATCGCATGCGTCCGACAATGATGTCTGCCCTCACGTGTCTGCCCGTTCGGGTAGGCATAGTTAGATTCGTGCGCTCCCCCACCACACGACAGCGCCGTTGCCTGCCGCCACACTTCGGCGAATGTGCGCGACGGCGACCGACGACCGACGGCAGCGGCGGCGATGCAGAGTACCTATTCGTTAAAAGGAACTTTAACTTCGAAAGCCAATTTTTTTTAACTTGATACACCCAAAACTTCTAAATATGATGTTCCTAGGTTCAGTGGTTAAAATTTTGTATACAAAAAGTTTGGCTTCGTAGTTCCCGTTCCGAATCCGTTCCGTTCCGTTCCGTTCGAATTTCGGGAATTCCGTTTGTAGAATTTCACCCCCACGGTGGTAAAAATTTCAAAATGCTAGAACAAACGATTTTAAATTTCAAAAACGCTAGAACAAATTGTTATTTATTTCTTATCAAGTTCCTAAATATAAAGTTTCATGGTTTTATCCCCAGAAATGACAAAATCCCATACAAACTTTCAACCCCTATTTCAACCTCTTCATCCCCTTTTTCGCATTAAAAGGTAGCCTATGTTCTTTCTCAGGGTCTAAAGATTGTCTGTGCCAAATTTCATCAAAATCGGTTGAGAGGTTTAAGCGGGAAAGCGTAACAGACAGACAGACAGACAGACAGACAGAGTTACTTTCGCATTTATAATATTAAGTTTGGATATTCACAATTATCGCCAGTTATATTAATGCTAAAACGCTGCTTAAACGCTAGATGAATGAATTAGACGAAGAAATCCATAATTATTACGCTAAACCTTCAGTAGCATCAAGTACGTATGCCTAAAGGACTGTGCCCTACAACAGGTAGGTACACAAAAAAGTTGAGCATATTTGGAACTTCCAGAATATTCTCCGTGCAAACCTCGTTACGAAGATTCTGTTGGCGAAGAAACTTTTCTTTTTGTTTTATGAAACCTCATCTTGACTCAAACAATATGTGATAGAAGGGAACTCTTACAATTGTGGACCCAATCAACTTTTGAAAGAACTCTTTTAGAATTAAGAAAGAGGTTTTTCTTTTGTCTCTGTGTCTCAACTTGACTTTGTGTACGTATTATATTAACAAAATTAGCTCTGTTGCCAAATGGTAACAATGAAATTTAAAAATATATTATTTATTCAACGAAACTGGGACAGTTTCGCAGAAGTAAAACAGAAATTAAAACTTCTGTGTAAAAGTCTGCGAATTACTAGGAAAAGAGTATTACGTTTTTTTTTTTAACTACTTCCCACTGGGCAGGCAGAGGCTGAATAACTATAACATAGTTAATCAGGTTTCATTTAATTTAGATACCCTTTTTTAATTCTATTGTGTAAATAGTTAGTTGTATTTTAAATTCTATTCTTCTATCTGGCATTTGAATCAAAATTTAATGTTGTTTAAAGAAACGTAACATATTCTCATAAAACATAAATAAATATCGGTATATTAATTTACGAATAACGATCACAATCTTACGCAAATAAAATAATAATTAAAAAGGTAAAATCAAACATGTCTACATAATTATCCGATCAAGCGTTATAATTGCTTATCGAGTGTAAAATTAATGATCATTTTAATGTGTTATTAAAATTTTCGGGAGCGAGTCGTACAAATCGTTAATTTACTTTATCGGTGAGTAAGTTAATGAACAATCGCGTCTATTTATTCGACTGGAAACTCACACATGATTGTTATGTATACTACCAGATACATAATACGTATATGTATATTCTGGTATACAAAGAGGGGCTATACTCAGTAAAGGGCTTTTCGTTACAATCAACAATGCAAGCAACAAGATATGGTTTGTCAGACCGACTCAGATCATGTTTATTTGTTGGTTTCAGCCTTCAGAGAACAGGCATAGGTACACTCTTAGGTACATAAACACTCGTCTTACAGAACAACTGTACCTATGATTTGCTGAAATCACTTTTCTATTGGCAAAATCAGTAGGCAGAAAGCACGATATATTATTATTAGCAACTAGTATATAAAAATTATAATTATTACTTTTTAATATTCAAAAGTGTCTTTTGATGATATTCTTCAATCGAGTATAGCTTCCACAGGGCAAATATGTATCTGTATAATGAGTATATTAAACTTGCTGACGCGGGTACTTAATCACAAACCTGTCTAACTATTGTTTTCTTTAGAATTGTCAGTTCGTGAGAATGTGCTTTCTACGTATCATTACGCACGCAAGTTACAGTACATGTTATACCATGCTACACATAAATTACCTTTACTCCTAGTTTGACAACGGATAAAACAACGGAAAAACATCTTTTGATTTCCTATACATACCAAACTATTGACAACGTTGTAGTAGCAACTGAAATCATCAACAAGGCACTTAAATCTGCAAAACCAGCGTAAACACCTGTGATTACGAATGATATAATTGATGGTATTGGTATTGTATATCGTGTTCAACATAGCAGGATACCTGACAATGTATTTTGTTTGTTTAACTCGCTTAAATTAAACCTTATTACAAATATTATAACGTGTTGTTTACGTTGTCTGCTTTTATCATGCAGTTACTTGAATTAAGTATTAATTTAAATCGATTTGTTTGATTATATTAATTATGTACTTATACGCATTTTTGGTATATGTACGAAGCTGATATCTTAGATCGTCTTGTTATAAACAGCAAAAAAATAACCGAATCCTTTATTATTTAATATTTTCCTTAGTCCAAATAAAATATCACCCTCATTACAAATTATATCTGTATTAGTTACAAAAAATAAACACAAACAATAAAAATAAAATAAAATACGAGGGCCTGATTCAGAAATCAGTTTTTCTGGACACGGCGCGCATTGTTTCTGGGTTCCTTTCACTGGAGCCCTGACCACTGGAGGCTTGGACCCTGTTCTCGATGCCGGTAGGCTATTATAGTTGATATTTTTAAAATATTATGAAGATAATAAGTTTGAAAATTAATAAAGGATACTAATAAAATACAAGCTGAATCGTTCACAAAAACATCGGCCAGTGATTAATTAAATGAAGAACATTCTTGGCTCGATCCTCTTGTGAAACTACGTAGACGTAATGTGACGTAGACATGCAAGTACGAGCTTATACTTGCAACTTGCAAGCGCTTGACCGGCTTCGACTTGCAAGTTTTTGTTCAAAACTGGGTTCTCTACATGCAACAACTTTAAGTTAGAAGAAGCTTCGATTCGCTGAAAGTTTTGTACTGAATGACTCCACAGTGTACATAACATGTACATAAACTTAAACACTAGTTTCCTGAGACTAGTTTGTAAGTATATGTAAAATCGTGCATTTAGTTTATTTAATACACAGTGTTAGTTTAAAAACTTACACTACCTACTTGTCAAATTATATTCTAATGAAATAGAATTAGATGTATAAAAAAAGCTTATAAATCTATAATATAATAAATTTGTAGAAAAGTGGTGTCTGTACAATGGAAATATACAAAAAAAAAGTAGCAGGGGTTGTTATTTTATCGATGCCGAACCCGAAACTGTAATTAGAATTTTTTTTGTCTGTTTGTCTGTTTGTCTGTGTGTTTGTGCACGCTAATCTTCGGAACTACTGGACGGATTTGAATGATTTTTTTTTGTTGTATAGGTATTAAGTCCCGTTAACATATAGGCTATAATTTATCTTGGAAACTTGAACACCTGATGCAGAACTGCAACAGACCTGCTAAACTATAAGAGATACAAAAATGATGCCATAGCAAAAATTGTTCCACGTGATGAGCATTTTCTGCTAAGAGAATAAAATTGAAGATCCTGGGCACCTGATGTGGAACTTCAAGAGCCCAGCTACACTATAACATATACAGGAATGACGTCTTAGCAAGAGTTGTTCAGCCTCATGAGCACCTTCTGTTGATGTATAAAAATTGAAGATCTGGAACACCTGATGTGGAACTTCAAGAGCCCAGCTACACTATAACATATACAGGAATGACGTCTTAGCAAGAGTTGTTCAGCCTGATGAGCACCTTCTGTTGATGTATAAAAATTGAAGATCTGGAACACCTGATGTGGAACTTCAAGAGCCCAGCTACACTATAACATATACAGGAATGACGTCTTAGCAAGAGTTGTTCAGCCTGATGAGCACCTACTGTTGATGTATAAAAATTGAAGATCTGGAACACCTGATGTGGAACTTCAAGAGCCCAGCTATACTATAACATATACAGGAATGGCGTCTTAGCAAGAGTTGTTCAGCCTAATGAGCACCTTCTGTTGATGTATAAAAATTGAAGATCTGGAACACCTGATGTGGAACTCTAAGAGCCCAGCTACACTATAACATATAAGGCAATGACGTCTTAGCAAGAGTTATTCAGCCAGATGAGTACTCTTTGTCAACTTATAAAAATTGTAGATTTGGAATACCTGATGTGGAACTCCAAGAGCCCAGCTACACTATAATATATACAGGAATGACGTCTTAGCAAGAGTTGTTTAGTCTGATGGGCATTTCCTGTTGTCTTACAAAAATGAAAGATCTGGAACGTCTAGAATCGTCTCGCGCATCCCGTTGTTTTCCCGTCCCCAGGCTCCTAGATTCGACATCAGACGTTTCAGATCTTCGATTTTGCGTCCCCGACTGCTGGCATAAGCAACAGGATCCGCGTACGAAGTCGCGGGCAGAAGCTAGTATAAAATAATAACATATAAGCAATGAAAAAAAAATATATATAAATTCACTATAACTAAGTAGTCATTAGTTATTCACAAAAAAAAAAACAATTTCGCCTTTTCATTTTTTAAATTTTGCATTTTTTTTTAAACTATGGACACTACAAGTTTCACCTTTAAGCTCACAGACAGGCGAAGCGTATGCGTATGGAATTGTTTGAATCCAGTCACATAGAAAAGCGAAAGCTATCCGATAGTCTATGTGACTGGCTTAAAACAATTCCATACATTACAAATAAAAACGCCTTGCTTCGCGTTGGCCACGCCTGTCTGTTTGACAATAACTTTATTGTGGGTGCGTTGAAAAACATAGAAACTCTCATAAATCTGATACCTCATATTATTCTTCAAAACTACTTCACTCCTTATTATTTAACAATTTGCAAATCAAACACTGTGCTTCTGTTAATTCGCTTCTTGACTCCGTTTACCGCTTCATCTCCTGTCAATGTAGCAATAGGGCTTTCACAAGACGTCTGTCTGTTTGTTTTGCCCACATGACTTGTGTAACATCTCACTGTGCAGGAGTTCGAATAAGTGCATTCAAGCGGAAGATGGCACAGTCATGATCAAAGCGGTCGCTTGAATGCAGATTAGTTGTGTAAATCGATTCACCTACAGTTGTCACTAAGAGCCTGGCAAGTAATTTGATAGATTGATTGTAGGAATTTCGGGGTCGAGGGATGTTTTATCTGGTGACCGTGGCCCCGAAACGTAAAGGGCTATTGAAGGACACCGTGGATTTTAGTCAATACAAGTCTGACAGTCCCTCCTGCCCTGCCCTGGGTGGGAGGACTCATTTGATGATTTTACCAGGTAAAAAAAAACTAGGATTGTTTCTGTGTCGTGAGTCGATTTACAAACATTTAAACTTATGTACACGGACAGAAATACACAGAAACCCGGAACTAATTGTAAATCATTCACATTTGCATTAATGACATTACACTTAGGTCAATGTCTGGATAGTATTTTGTGTTCAATTAATTGCATAATATATACTTTGCCTATAAATTTTCGTCTAAAAATGTCTTCAGTCTCAAGTAAATATATTATTTTACTAAATTCAAATATTTGTTCCGTTCGGGAATCGAATTTGCGACACGCACCGTTGCGGCACAGCCACTGCGCCAGCCGTGTCGTCTACAATTGAGTTACTTTTAAAAAAGAACAACATACTCCTACACGTTGTTTTAAAACAACATCGTCCAGTCAGATATAAGAACTTTGCATTAGACAGCGCCACGCGATGTCCACGAAAAACAACACTCGAATTTCCGTCCGTATGACAAAGCAAGATCAAAATAAGTCCGAATTATTTAACGCCCAGTTTTTTTGTGATGTTGCTAAGAAGAGCTATGGAATGCCGAGTCATGTGACGCTGTCTCACTGAAATAATAAATTGTCGCTCTAAACACTGCCGTGTCTCAGACTGACTGAAAAACAGGCGTTTTCTTTTGTTTTCTACAATGATGATCACTGTTTCTGTTGACTTTGATTTGACAGGACATTAGTACCTGTTGTTCTTAATTCTGTCAGAGAGTTTCATCTTTTTTGATGATTTAAATTAAAAGAAGCAACTATAGCGTGAAAAAACATGTTAACTTTCATAATTTTTTACAACATACCTACTCAAAGAGCAGTTGAATTAATCATAACTCACAAAACATAATTATATTTTCTTATAATACTTGTTAGATACGTGATACTTATGGTTCCAAAACTTGACAAAGCAAAGAGGTAGCCATATCTCTGCCTACGAAGCAACCATTTCTATACCGACAGTCAATCTGAGAGACATGGACAGTTCAATTCGGTTCGGCGCTTCCCACATTCAATACACAGTCGTGTCTCAAAAACGCTCTAGGTATCAGACTTCCGACCGTCATAGCTTGCATAAATACTGGAAACTCTCGTTTACTAATGTTTGTGCACGTATCTCCATGTCTGTATTCAGTTTCAGAGAGATAATCTCTAAAGGATCCATTTAAATGATGGGTTTACAGATGTTGTCGTCTTGTGAGGCTTTACATACGTAGTGGGGTATATACTTGCAAAATAAGAAACTTTTGTTCATAACGTTACAATTTTACAACACTTGTGCACTTTTACAGCAAGACCAGTGCAAATGGTTTTCCGATCACATCGTATAACTTATAATTTTTATGAACTTTTGATGTCGAAAATGCACGGAAAGCTCGGCAACCAGCAGTGAAAATGGTCTAGGGAAAAAATTCGAAACACCAAGTGCTCCGCTAAAGAATACAAACTGACATAACAAACACAATTAATGTAGACTCCATGTTACCGAGAATCGGAAACGAATCCCAACTTCCAAGTCACCGACAAGGTTAGTGGCGCAGTTTTCGCAAAAAACGTCGTAAGCATTCACTTTTAGACATTACTTTGTAAGGGGGGTGACTGGGCGGAAGGGGGGCCTCCCCCAGCCATAGAAAGAGCCCCTATTGTCGCGAATCTCTATAGACAACTCGAAATTAGGAATCTGCGGAATCGTGGAAATTATTCAAATGATACCGTTTGGGACGTAAATAGAAATATTGGAGCTCATTCGCTGGATTTATTGTTAGTTTGTTTTTCTTATATCGGATAGGGCCCAAGAATTTGTTTTGTCGATCTTATCTCCATTCCTTTGGCAATCTGGATAACACGGACTATTGGATTGTGAGTAGATACATTCGATTGTAAGATTATCTAAGTTATTCTTTTAGAAATCCGAACAAAGAGAAAAGTTCTTCTGAACCCGGTAAGTCATAGGAACACCTATGACTTATCGGGTTCAGAAGAAGTTCAGCTGTCTTTTCTCATCTTCTTCTTCACCTTGGGTCAAGGCGATGGCTACTGAATGTTTTTTCGGACGCTTTAATAGTGTCGTCTGTCCACCTAGTTTCGTTTCTTTTCCGTTTCGGTAATAGTACCTGTAATTTAAATCTAACTACTCGTATCCGATCGGCATTTAGGGTTAGTAATATACCGAGACGCGGCGCCACGTGGCACGACGTTACTGAAAATGTCTTTCTTTTCCTAAAGCACAGAATATATAATAGTACCCCTAAAGTAAATAAAGTTACATTTTGAGACGCTCTATTGAAATGTGGCTCTGCATTTTGGTGCTAATAGACCCTAAGGGTACGCATCAACTTGCAGCACGCTAGGGTTGACGTTGACAGCTCCACCCAGGGTTCATTGCCGCACCGCGCGGGTAGTATGACACTGTAAATGACGTCACTTGTCATGCTCGTGTGTCGGTGATATTTTCTTATTTACTCGGTTGAAGTTTAAGAATGTGTACCAGGCCATAAACATAATACTCGTATATATTATAATATGTGTATATACAAACAGTTTACAGACACTGGTGAATAGGATATTTTTTTGATAAATTAAATTGTAGATTTTTCACATACAGATTATGTAGCTATTGGCAAAATATGCGACATTGACGACGCAAGAGAGTAAAAAGAGTACAGAGTATGCAAGACTTCCTAAACGATGATCTGAATAGCGTAAATATTCATCATACTTTTTTTCAAATAAAAAGAGTTTTCAATAAAAATGGAATAAAAATAAAGAAGTCTAAATTAGTGAAAGTTCCCCCTAATGGTCTTTTAGCGAATTTACGTACACACTTAAAAAAAAAGGCATCTGAGGCTCTTGCACGTACTCGCGGTGTAAATGCACCGATATTTTCGATTAGAAAAAACAATTATCCTGGTTTTCATTCTCATAATTATCTTTGCTGACAAACCCTCGTAAGACAAATCGATAGAAGTAAAAATAACCAAAACTTAGCCATGTTTACACTCTTTTTCTTTACAGCGTCTTTCCAGTATTTACAGCGTTTCTTGTAAGAAAAATAGAACAGCGCCTCTGGTGTGCGAAGGAACTATGTAATTTTTTGAAAATATGAAATTGTCAAAATTCCAGTTTACTTTACGTCTCAAATACTGAAAACTCGTGTTAAAGGTAAATGTAATACGTAATTCACTCAAACTTTGCAGTCCCACTATACAACAATTTCCCTGTTGTCGTAATAGCAACTACAGCACCGTATGTTAAACTAGTTAGAAACACAATCCTCGAGCGATGAATCCCGCTGACATTATTAGTGCATCGCAACATGTGCAGGTTCCAACAAATGTAACACTTGTGCGGGAATTACTTGGAATTGCACGTTATTACGCTAAGAGCGGTTTTCTTTGAACGTATCTGCATGGGTCTTGTGTTAATGTGGTATGTATAATAATGTTGGCAGTTAATGTTCTGTCGTTCGTAATTATTGGAATACGGGAGACCATCTGTGAGAATGATTTTTATTATTTTTCTTTATAATATAAATAAAATGTTCTTTTCCTACTGATAAATGCGCAGTGCTTTATCTGTCAACGTGGCAGAAAGTAGACCTGACAAACTATGAGTTGACTCAAGTTACTTGCTGGAATAAATCAAATCAAATCAAATCAAATCAAATCAAATAATTTATTTCAACTAAGCCAATTACAGGCACTTTTGAATTGTCCAGAGACATAAAATAAAACTAGTACTAGAAAATAGTTATGGTGCTACAGTCCCAGTCACAAGACATAAAAACTGTGAAAGTACCGTAGGTGCTCATTCCAAAGCGTAGATCTCTATGGAGGAGAATGAGCAAGAAATACCAGTGGAAAGTCGGTAAAGTCAGTCGTAGGACTGGTGACCAAACGAGTGATATTCGTTTTGAAACCTATAGAGTTTCCACAATTTCAAGAGGACTGACATAAGATTTACTTACTTATCTAAGAATTTTTATAGTGAAAAACAATTGATTTTCCGTTCTTCATCATCATCAGCTTATAGTAATCCACTTCTGGACTGAGGCTTCTCCAATCGCACGCCATTTTACTTTATCACCATCTACTCTCATCAAACTGATACTGGCCACCTTGCGAAGATTGGCGCTCTACCTTGTCTGACGGCGATCCACCTTTTTTTGCGGCTTCTCAAACATTTCCCAAATCTATATCCTCAAGACACTATGGTATAATTGAAGCACTTCATCAGCCAGTGACATGTCGTATCTATGTCTCTGTCAGAGCCAGACTGCGATACATCGGGTAACCATGATTGATCTAATACATTCATCGACGATTCGACGCCTATCTGCTGAACTAAGTTTAATGTGAACGTAAATTCATGGTTGTAATTAGTCAGGGGGAGTAAGCAAAATTAGACACAATTTCATTTATTTTTCTCACAAGATTTCTACAACCGGAAATGTACACGCTTTCATACATCAACGGGCCAACTAAATAAAATCTATAGCCGCTGTTTAATACACAACAGTTACTACAACACATTATTTTTATTTGATAGCCGATGCGTCAATGTCGCGGACACCGTGTCATCATCATTATTGGCGGCCCTATTCCATACCCTGCTGAATATAAGCCTCTTCTCTTTTGTGCCATGTCTAAACCAAGTTTTACCCACCTATGTGTGAATGCCTTCCTTCAAGCGGGCCGTTGTGGGCCGCCAACACTTATTTTTCTGACACCGTGTAAATCCTATTTAAATGTAATTAATTGAGAGAGTAATGTATTGTCATATTCCACTTTGTATCGCTAATACATTTAAACGAATATCTTTAAAAGAAAACAGGTATTTTCATTTACAGAAAACTTTAGATTTCCATTAATAAAACTATGTCATTGTCATCAGCCGGAAGACGTCCACTGCCATGCTGAACATAGGCCTCCCTCTTAGACCGCCACCCCAACAACAATTCGCCACTTCCATCCATCGGTTGCCCACGACCCTCAGCACGATGTCGTCGGTCCAGCTTAGTGGGAGGCCTGCCTACGCTGCGTCTTCCGATCCGTGGTTGCCACTCGATAACTTTTCTTCCCATCGGTTGTCAGTTCTACGAGCGATGTGGCCTGCCCATTGCCACTTCAACTTGTAAATTTTATGAGCTATGTTGGTAACTCTGGTTCTTCATCCATGTTCCGGATTTTATCCCGCAAAGAAACTCAAAACTATGTCAGTAGAATAATGTTATTCGTAGACATAAGATGCAGGAACTACTTCATACACGCGTGAAATGATTGGATCGTAGACTACTTGTAATAGTTTGGCACATGGCTCATAATATTATAATCATATTGGACGCATTTCAACATTCATTCATAAATTATTGTTATGATGAATGATGATACCGAGTTCTCTACTCTTGTATAATATGCGCCACTATGACACTCAATTTGTTCTAATAGTCTGAAAATTATTTGCAAGACTTAATTTATTACGATTCGGTACTCAATAATGTTTAAAAAAGCTCCTCGTTATTTATTTATTTAAAACTTCTTGCACATGTAAGTACAAAGGCGGACTTTATGTCTTGGGCATTTTCTCCCAGTCAATCAATTAAACCAATTTGTTTTTGCACAGCGTATTTTGTAACTATAATATTACAGTAGTACTAAGAGCTAAAAGCTTGTTTGTAGGTTGTCTCTGGAACTATTGAACCGATTTTGAAAATTCTTTCACCAGTCTCAGTGGAATTGGCTATAATTCATTGTCAAATTGCAGTTGTGCGAAACCAGGGCAGATAGCACTTTTAAATAAACACGTTGTAGGAATTTTCCAATACAATGGATGTTTCCAGAATCTCCATGGAAACACTTTGTATTAGCACATGTTTGTATTGTGTCTATAAGGAAACTCTGGCTTCAGGAAGTATGGCGGTATGCGTCGGTGATTTTAGTTGATTCCGATCGGTTTCTTTACGAAAGGTATGAGTAGTTATTGATGTGTAAGAGACATAAATATAAAAATAACATCATGCCTGTAAACCCGACGATTGAGGCTGAGGTGCAAGAGGACCTAACATTTCAAAGAGTCCATCGCCTTCAGTCTGGCGCAAATCCAAACTTTGTGGGTACTATTAAGAAAATAGAATAATAAAACCCAATAGCTACTTGCTTGGGAATCGAACCCGAAGATCTCATGATCAGCAGTCGCACTTGCAACTAGACAAATGAAGCAGCTATCGATAATACCTAAATTCTTTAACTCATAGAGTCTGTGTTGCTTATTGCTCCATAAGCGTGTTAAAGTTAGCCAGTAATGTATAAACACACACACACGTAATATTTAAAACGAGTAAATTCTAGAGAAACTTTTAAGGAAACCATTGCAATAATGCTATCAGTTCCATTTAAGGTAACCTCATATGACGTAAACTCCAAACATATACAATAACTGCATCATGCAACATACCACCATTACCTATTTACGAACACAAGCCATCATCGTTCCCTAATAAAGCAATAGAACGCGAGATAAACACAAAATGGCCACCGGAAACTATGAAACTTGACGTCACGCCAACTATAGTTAAGGAATCCATTGACGTACTACACGAAACATGATATTTTATGTACTCTACTGTCTTATTTGCAGATCAAATTCCAAGAACGTTCGTTAGTGCGGGGTTTTTTTAATTTTGTAGATCAAACGTACGGAAAAAAAAATAGTTAGTTTCACGAGATTTTGCGGAAAATCAACGGAAAGTTTTGACGTTCTGGCGAAAAGCTTTCGTAGAATCCCCTTGTTTTTTTAGAATAATATTATGGTATTGGTATTAGTACGATATAGACGCATTCATGAGAGATTTGCCGGAGCAAGCCGCACAAAGGGAAGAGTGAAACCTTTGCCCAGCAGTGGGGCAATTTAGGTTAATAAAAAAAATTGATACTATTTTTTTTTTCTTTCGTCTTTTAACTCTTTTTTTTTTTTTTTTTTTTTTAGGTGGTAAAATCATCAAATGAGTTCTCCCGCCCTGGGTGGGGCGGAAGGGACTGTCAGACTCTTACTGACTAAAATCCACCCGTGTTCCTTCCTATACCCTTTACGTTCCGGGGCCACGGTAACCTGGGTTAAGAAAAAACCCGTGACCCCAGCAGGCATTTGGCGCGAAACACGACGCGCCACCGACCCGGGCTTGGTCCTTGCTCGGACGGCGAGCTACCCATAACTCACCGTCCGCAAGCCCGCTCCACCGCTGTGCCCTCTGCTAATCAGAGGGACACGCGTTGGAGCGTCCACACGACAGGCTATTCGCATACGGGCAAAGAGACCCCTTAGGCACACAGTGCCTAAGGAAGAGTTTTTGCCCGCATCCCAGGGTGCACCGGCCCGAAAAACTGGTCTTCCCCCCGGACGTATCCGAGAGGGAACTCCAGTCCACGGGCGCACGTGGAGGTTTCCTGTCATAGCACCCCGTCTTTTAACTCTTAATAAAAATATTACAAGTCATAACAAAGAACCTAATTCGGAGCAACAGCAATCAAATTAGCGAGCGCTTTTTCAAAGACACGCGAAGTGCAGCAAACATTTACCATAATAATTGACACCATTGTGAAGAAAATAAAAGAATCACCCGCCGCTTCGTTGGTACTCGGAATTGTTCGGCATTTGTCGTAAAACAATGTTTTATTGTGATATAAACATGGCTCCGGCAGACAGCCATTGACGGCCGACCTTACGGGGTACACAGACGAGCGACTGATTAATTAAAAGACCGGTTAAATGCTTAAAGACTAATTGCGGTTGCAGCTTCAGCTCTTAACTACATATATCTATTCTTCAACTCCACCTGACAAATACTTACTGAAATATAAGTCAATGTTCTATTTCTACCGCTTCACATGTAACATTACCAATGCTATAATACCAAGAATAGAGAAAGTTATTTCTAAACGATTCGATACTTTTTGCTCGAATACGTCACGACGCGTAGACGACTACAGAATCGAATATAATTTTACATTCTATCATGTATGTTATATATTCTTTCGACTACAAAACCTGTTTCTATGGAGTCATAATACACGTGCAGGTCTTCAGTTAGTCCATAGTTGGACAGATCTTTAGATCAGCCCAATTCACGTACAAATGATGACAATGCGTGATACCCAACTTATTTGATATCACTGAATCATCTTGTAAAACGTCCACGCACGACTAACGAGAGTGTCATAGTAGGTCGTCAGTCACCATTTTTGATAGACACCACACTGCCATTGATCATTTCCAAAAATAGTACGAGAACCGACGACAGACGGCCGGAAAAGGCCACAGTACGCAATTCTCACGAGATGTGCTTGTGAACTTTGTCCGTTAGTAAATTGGAAACCGTATGTGCTGATGTTGGTCGTCAAAACGTCCGTCTGTATAAGTACTTATGCGGTAATGAGCACTTTACGTTCACATGCGGTACCTAACAAGGCTCTAAAGAAACTGGCAAACGTTTGTACGAGCTAATGTGCTTTGTTCAGTTGTATTGCACCGTCAAGTACTTCAGTCTTCTTTATGTGGAGCAATGCAATTTGGGAGTTCGTTTGAGCTTTTCAAGTAAACGATTTCGTTATTGAAAACGGATGCTTTTGTTCTATGTTGGATGAGTAAATTAATTAGTTGTTTTATTGAGAGCAGGTGAAATGTTTTGCTATTGTCCTTTTGAGACTGCTTTTCTAAGGAATTTATTAGTATAACCTACTAATTGGTTTTGACTGTTGTTCTTTTATTACGTAGGTAATCCGATACTCTAGTACTACTTCGATTTGTTATTCAGTAAATTATATATAACATGAGCTCTTTAAAGAAACGTAACGTTTAAGCTTTAACAAACGTATTCTCTGAATGGTATGAATCAGACGCCAATTTTAAACGTCCATTTTGGCCCATATCGGAACTTGACCGAGATTCGGGCCAAAGCAATAAACATATCTCATGCCAATCCGATAAAATGTGAGCACACAGTCACATGGACGTCTAAATATTCAGTTATTTACTAGATCATAAAAAACATGGACATTATTAGGTATCATAAAATCATTATTTAGTAACCTTTATTTATCCTTTTGTTTTGCTACAAGAGACACTTTTGTTCTACATCTTACATCTTATGTTTACGATATGTTTGACCGGATGGACGGACGTGTGGAAGGCAGTTTGTCATTTTTACATAATAGCTAAAACAAAGACGTGGACCCCGGTGTTCCACGCGTGTGTTAAGGTACATAGCTTGGTAAAAACAAAAAGATATACCTTTCCCCCATAAAACGACTGCCATGATTTTCAAACCATTAATTCATCAAACGGGTGAGTCAAAAAAGTACCTTCCACTGACAAATGGGAAAATTGCCCCTCAAAACAACAAAGAGTAGGTAAACAAAGCAGACAGGACAGGCCGTATTTATTAACCTAGACGTCCATCCTTTTTAATCCCGTATGGTCTTTGTCAGGCAAACAGTGAATGAAGCATGCTCGTATGTATTGACCAGTTGGTCTAAATTCGTTCTTTACGGATTATTCCCCTTTGTATTCCTCTGTGGAGTGCCATTGCCAACATATAGCGGCCACTAATTCAATTTTGCTAATGGTTTCGGCCGTTTCACTTTATATCTACTTCAGTATGACGGGCGTGTGTGATTTGGTGTTGTTGTTGTTTTTAGTCGTATATTTTTTAATGCTAAATGCTAAAGCTCTAAGCTTATCCTATTTTATTTAAATTAACTTTTCGACTACTACGTTTTGTATTTAAATTAATTGTTATAGTTACTAATGGCGTTTATACTGAGCCGCTTAAAATACGCTTTTTCATTAGTCTAGTCTTGTATACAAGTATGACGTCACATTGCAGGAGGTAGCTTTAAGGTAAGCGTCCACAGGTCCGCATCGCACGTATCGGACGTATCGTACGTAACGGATTTTAGTTTGCCTTGTATTAAAACTCATACAACTGCGTCCACTGATCCGCGTCAGCAATGCCTACACGCGATGCGTACCGATGACGTCATACGGAATGCCGATCAGTGGACGCGCCCCGCACGCTTACCGAATCATTTGTTCTTTTTCTTTCATGCATTCCTCTTAGGCTAAAAAACAAACAATAACAACTTCTGCATCGCTTTCCTCCTTTCTCACAAACACTTTCCGAATGTACGATCACTAAAAAATCCAAATGAAGGTGGCATCGGCAATCCGATTGCTGATACTCGCGTCGGCAATCCGATCGCTGCCGATACAGAAATCCGTTTGATGCGATGCGTCTGATACGTACGATGCCGACCGCTTACCTTAAATTGGAAACATGTTTTCGAGAGTGTGCAAATTGCATGCAGGTTTTCCTTGCACAGTCCCCAATTGCGGAACAAGTTCAAACTACCTACTTGCAAATTGTAGCTTGTACGCAGGTTTGTTCAAGTTGCATACAGTTTGCTACTTGTATACAAGGATACAAGTAACTGCTAATTGTATACAAGGAAATGAGTAACTTGTATAATGGAAACGCGTCTTCAAAGAACAAAGTAGTGGTCTATAAGAAATAATATCATTTTGTCTTCAATATTCAATCTTTAGGCAACTATTGGGAAAAATTATATTTGTACCAAAAACTTTGATCCAAAGATGCTGTTTGACGAACGTTAGCAAATTAGATATGTCCCTAATTAAAAGGTTATGCTACATTGAAATCAATAACTCAATTTGCGATTACCAATCTTATTTGAACAAGCCTTTATCAAAATTATCAATTATAACGTTCAGATTATTTTATTTGCAATATTATTATTTTTTTTTATAAAGGCCACCGCTTGCCTCTGTTCATGAAACCTAAAATAACAAAGACGTTGAAAATAGAGATAAAATAAAACTAGATATTTTAAATTGAATCAAAGCTGAGGAAAATGATGTATAAATGTTATTGTCTTACACGTGTCTTCTTAAGTAGAGTTTTGAAAACGTTTCAGAGATTCGTAACTTACGGTGCATGCTTATGCCATTATTTTTAAAGGAATTTGAAACGATTCATTAGTGTGGAGCAAACGTACGAAAGCACACAGTTTCGTGCGGTCGTGCCGTAGAGGCGAGGTTAAAACTCCTCTGGGCCATCATGACATTGAAAAAAACATTGCTTAAAATTGATCGATCAATCCATATTAAAATAGAAATGACGGAAAAAATTACACCTTGAGAAATAACGATTAATTTACGTCTGATTGACAGACCCATAGAAGATTACAGACATATCACCACTCTTCTGTTTTTCCTGCCTATTTCCCTTTGGGTCCCAAAGTGGTCCTAAAGCTTCGATGGCTACAGTACGGATCGTTGGCCACTCAAATCCGAATCGAACTTGGCCTTTTTGCGCAAAAAGTCAGTCTGGGACGACTAGAGGTTGGTTGATAAATCAAATCTGTGCGTCCAACTAAATTGATTATAGGAACGCTGTCGGCTGTTTTAATTTAGTTATTGAGTAGCTTTTCAGACGGCATTAACTTTTTGGAACATTAGTACCTTTTTTGTTTTCGTTTTAAAACATACGAGTATTGAAATATGTAAGCCCATTTTGTCTGTGGTATTCATTGGTAGTATTATTTTTTAATATAGGTTTTGTAAAGCCAATGCAAAAAAGAATGCTAAGTTGAATGTCTGCTTAACATCATAATACCTAAGTGACGGATAGTTAAATACTTAGTATATTAGGTACCTTTCACTTCCTTTCTCATTCTAAGTGTCTCAGACACTATTATTAAAATCTCAAAAGTCTTCACTTCACTTTAGATTAAAAATTCTTTTTCAATTCCTGGAATTCACAATCTAAACGCCAAGCTCTTCCTTGTTTTCATAACATCACTTCGTAAATCCTTTTTGATTTATATTCCTGAATACCTCAGTTTGCCTTTGTTGTACGTGACAAAATTAAAAACACTTCTTGTGCATAAAAATGTAATAATTTACCTGCAGTTACTTTGTGTCCCTAGACTTCTTTATTAAAGTTTTTGAGCCAAAGTGATAAAAATGATGGCGGGCCTTCATAAACTAAGAAAGCTTTGTCTTTATTTTGTAATAATTTTTAATGAAAACTGGTCTCGGTTTTGTTTAGACACGAAAGGGCGACAAAGGCATTGACCTGTGAAGTTCACGCTAACTATTTTCAACAGGCTAAGCAGTATTAGTTATGGGTCAAAGAACAACTAATTTAATACTACAGCTTTATAGACACATTTTTGCTATCGGTGTATATTTATATTTTTTTCAATATTTTTTATGATCGTATGCTAGTTATTCAAATGAACCACTTTCACATAGGGGAGACATGTCTCTGTAGTGGCAACATTGGCTGATTAGAATAGGTAACAGAGTTAATTTGGATTATAAAAACAGGCAAATAAATTATGAATCAATCCATCCAACAAGAAAAAAGTTTTTTTAATATCTTATTTATTTCTAAAATTCTTTTATTTTCTGTTTACACGTGCCATTCGATAATTAAGACTTAATAGTATCTAACCAATACCAAACTGTTTAATCCTATAACTGAAGTTAAGAACTACATAATTCATTTCTGAAGCGAAAATTATTGAATCTATTTTCAGCTGCTTTCAAACCGAAATCTTAAACACTATTGGCTAAATTTATATTTGTTTCAGCAATTTCTTCATAGATTAAGCTTGATTAACTTTTGAAACTTGTTAATAACCACACTGCCTTTATTTCGCGTAAGTTTCGTTAAAAAATAGGCATTTTTATTAATGGGAAACTAAAATATCAGTTGAGAGTTTAAACAAGTGTCCTGTTTCCATCTGTACAAACTCAAAAGGGAGGTAGCTTGCTCAATTCTGTGAATAATATTATAGCACATGTGGGGTCGGAAACCAACCCCTCCTGAATGGTAGCCATTTTTGTTTTTTGATTGTTTTGTATGAAGCTTAAAACTAAAAGTAGGTACTGAAACTTTGGGATTGAAACCCTAAAAATGTGTAATTCTCATCGACAATTGTTTAATAGCCCGTCTTCACCCACTGCTGGGTATACCCAGCAGTGGGTGAAGGCGGGGTTTTTTACAAGAGAGACCTATAGGCCTCTCTTTATTTGTGCCAAGCTCCACGGTCTTGCGCCAGCCTCATTTTTTGTCATAGAATCCATATATTTATTAAGTGTTAATACATTAAACCACATCATTATTCACATCATTTAGGCCACATCGATGGGAAAGAAAAGTTCTTGAGTGGCGACCACGGACCGGAATATTTTCAGCAGTGGACGTCTTCCGGCTGATGATGATGATGATGATGAATAATTTAAATCCTCTAAAATTTTAACAAAATAGTATTGAATAAAGGTAAAAACTGTTCGTATTTAGAAAAATGTTGCACGGATTTAAACGCAAGCTTTACGGGTAAACTGAAAAATAATTCCAACTATAAATGAAAGTGTTGCTTCCATTTTCATAAAGAATGCAACCAAATATCGGAAATATTCACGGAAAAAGTAAGTCCATTTTACGTTTAGAAAGAATAACGGGAAAATGTATTTTCTATTTAGTTTGTACGTTGAATAAAATTAAAAACTAGTATTTCCAGTGGGCACACTGAATTCCTAGAATTACAGTTTTTTTTTGTTTGCTTTAAAACAAATACTAGGAATAACTTCTAGTATTACTCGTAAATCGGATATGTATCTGTTTCCATGATCAAAAAGGAGATGTATTAAATAGAAATGTTTTGTAGAATTTTTTGTTGAGATTTGAAGATCTAAAATGCACTAGAAAATATAAAATTCTAGTAGGTAAAGCAACAGAGCTTTGTTATTTTATAAAAAAAAAAATGACTTTCAGTTGAACTTTCAAAATTAACCTTGAGCTTCCAACCTTAACCTAAGACTTTCTCTAATATTTAAAAATCCGTCCAGAATATATACGCAGCTGGTATAATATTGTAATAATATATCATAACAAGAGGCATCCATTCTGACAGGCTATCAATCATCTTGGTCCAGCTCTTGGCACCGGCTTACGTCTTGTTATAAATGAATTTTTAAACCCAGTGCTGCGACGCCCGTCCCTTATCGACCGATAAGATATAGTTACTTTTATGTATAAAGAGTTTCACCTTTATGTGCACTTGGTTTTACTATAACAGGAAAGTTACACTTTTTCCATGGTGTCCTTCAATAGCCTTTTTACGTACCAGGGTCACGGTAATGAGTTAAGTCCCGCGACCCCGGCAGGCTTTCGCCCTCTCTTTCGTGACAAAATCATCAAATGAGTCCTCCCACCCCCCTACTGTCAGACTTGTACAGACTAAAATCCACGGTGTCCTTCAATAGCCCTTTATGTTCCGGGGTCACGGTGATGGAATAAGTCCCGCGACCAGGAAAGTTACACTAAGTTAACTCAAGTACTAGGAGTGCTACAATATTTTCGTAGCAGCGTAGCAAGTGCTACGCGGCAGGCATGTGCTCGCTTCTTGCTACGCAAGTTACATGTTACGCGCGATCAGTGTTTTTAGACTAGCTACTCGATATAAATTTAGGAATATTTGATTCTGAAACTCATATACGTTTTAACTATTATATTAGATTCTCATCAGCAATTTTTATTAAACCATTTTTTAGCAATATTACTAACATTAAAGTTTATATAAATCTTGGTATCATGAATTCATGCGTCGCATTTATCACAGTACATTTGTAGAAGGATTTAGACATAAAAGCGTTTAAATTCACAAGTTTTGCTCAGTTACGTGCTTTACGTAAACAAGAAGTTCTCCTCGTCTCCGCTATCTAAACTTTAGTCGTAAACCAACGATTTTATCGCTCGCTTCACGTGACTAAACGTGACTGTGTTTTTCATTTTATTTTATGGACTACATTGTCTAGAAATTGGAGTAGTCCAACTTTTATATTATTATCGTAAAATTAACTTTTAACGGTCACTACATAAATAGATAAAAAGTAATTGAAATGATAGACATTCCGCCATGTACTCAAAATGAATGAAAAGTTGACCAACTTGTTTTTTCATCGTCTTTTTTTAGCGTGATATCTGTTAATCTAAATGTTGATGATTAACCGATATCACGTCAAAAATCACAAGTTTGAAGTGGGCATCTGTCACAGTTTTATCAATCGAATGATCTGAAGATTGATCTGGTTATAATCTAACATTCAGATCATTCACTGATTCAGTCACAGCTCTTTAGTGCATATAGCTTACATTTGGCGTGCCTTTAATCATGGGCCTTGGGTCGCCTGACTGTCCTCACGGGTAACCGTGGCCCTGGACCATCATCATCATCATCATCAGCCTATGTTCCCACTGCTGGGACACAGGCCTCCTCTCTTGTGAGAGGGAGTGGGCCATAATCCACCACGCGGGCCCAGTACGGGATGGCAGATGTCACATGGCTTCGAATTTTTGGTTCTAGGACATGCCGGTATCCTCACGATGTTTTCCTTCCACGAAGTAAGTCGGGACCGATACCACTGGGCCACCACTGCTTCAACCCTGGACCCTGTAGCAAATGAATCAACACGTTGGAATTTAGTCATTTTAAGTCTGACAGTCTCTTCCGTTCCACGCAGGCCAGGGCAGGGGAGGACTCAGTTGATGATTACACCAAAATAAAAAATATTTGGGGGTTTGGGGACATACCATTGACGCACTAACTTTTGCAATACTGAATGTACAATTTGAGCTTAGTACTATAATTCGTTACAAACTAGAATAATGAACTGTGTTTAGAAGCTTCAGTATCTGTTTTACGGCCAATAACTAATATTGACAAGTTAAATGAAACGTGAAACAGCAGCACTCGAGCGCACTGGCATGACACAAGTCAAAAGTGATGACGTCACTTGTGTCATGGGACAGTTGACGTGTCGGGCTGTTGTAAATTCGCCACAACATTGTATCTCCAAGAAAAAAAGTATTGATCCTGTTGTCCTAGTACTTTCTGTTCAGATTCCACATTGTGGCCTCGTTTTCGGTAGTTGTGTTATGGATTTTATTTTTTAATTTTCTGCAATCCGTGCGGAAAATGATTTTATTATTTAACTTTTTTTCGAGGGGATATAATTTTGTGGCGAATTTACAACATCCCGATGTGTCATCACTAAACAGCTCGCTCTTGTTAACTTGTGAATTATTATTTTGTTTTTTTTTTTTAGCCGACTTCAAAAAAAGTAGGAGGTTCTCAATTCGTCGGAATCTTTTTTTTTTTTTTTTTTTATGTATGTTCCCCGATTTCTCGAAGACGCCTGGACCGATTTGGATTTTTTTTCTTTTGTTTGAAAGGGTATACTTTCCAATTGGTCCCATGATCACCAGGTCAGGATCTGATGATGGGATCCTAGGGAAATCGAGGGCAACCTTCAAATTTTATAGGCACATAGTACCATTTTCATATATTTTCTAAAGCTGTTCAAGTATTTGCATCTGATAATCATCATCTCAGGTGGATGACCTGATGATGGAAGGTACAACTCCTTAACAGTAAGGAGTAGGCATCGATTGATTTACTTTGTGTTCGCATATCTCCGGAACTACAAGTCCGATTTAAGTAATTCTTTTTTTGTTGTACTAGGTATCATTTAACTAAGAGAATACTGCAAGTTTCATCAAAATCGGTTCAGTAATTTTTGAGATATGGAATTTTATTAGCTTAATGTGTACATGAGTGATGTAAGTACTGGTGCGAAGGATTACAAAATTCTAGTGCACATGTAAGAGAATAATGTTCTTGACAAGAATTCAGGTTGAATATTTAAACTAAAAAGAGTAAAATAAAAACTTTTTCAAAAAAAATGTAACCGCCTTCAAAAACAACCACAAAAAAGTGTAAAATAATCTACAAAATAAATTTTCTTTCGGAAGTCGGTGGCTAAAAAGACAATGAAAAGAAAAAAAACAAAGGCACCGACTTCCGAAAGAAAATTTATTTTGTAGATTATTTTACACTTTTTTGTGGTTGTTTTTGAAGGCGGTTACATTTTTTTTGAAAAAGTTTTTATTTACGTTTGCGTTTACAACACCTGTCGTCTGGATCCGAACGTCCTAAATATGGTCAAAAGTAGTCTACAATGTGCCTCTGTCGATTTATTGTGAGCTGACTATGCCAATGAAATGTTTTTTTTTTTTTTTTTAAAGATTTCTGCTCTAGGATTTTTTCCTGTTTCGTGAGTGCGTTTACAAACATAGAAACACACATACTCAAACATTCAGACCCAGAATGACTGCTTGTACGTCGTACAAAATCTTATTATTTGTTTCGTGAGGGGATCGAACTTGGCACACGCTGTACAGCTGTCAATCGCTCAGCCACTACGCCAATTGTGTCGCCAAGATATTGGTATCTGCAAGAATATATCACATTACACATAACATAATAACATAGTAAATTAATTTTAGTATCACACTATTCGACATTAAAGTAACATAATTATTTCTCGTTTATACGCCAGCAAGTCAACCTACCCGAATCTGACAAATTTTACCAATCGAATATTAACCTTGCACAATTATGATAAGGTTGAAAATCTATCAAAAAAATTTGAAAGATTGAGGTAGGTTGATTTGCTGGCGTCTGTACATGCATAATAATAATCATGAAATTACATCAGGTGGATTTGGAGTACCTACAGAATAATTTTATAGCCTCTTGATCCATCCCATAGTTAACTCTTTTTTTACACATATGAATTGAATTCAGGGGTATTGTAAAATGTGTTGCAGTATTGCAAAAGATAATTTCCAAAACAATACTCTTGTATATTCCTAATTCCTACGCATTCTATTATTATGTTGACATAATTTTCTGCGTTTTGAATATCTACACACATCAAAAGTGTCTAGGGATCAAGCATTTTTATGCGGATTTCTTGAGATTGAGATGTGGCTTTGTAATAAATTTATGATTTTATAAATTTATATGGATCCTTTTTGGTGCATTTCATAATTTGAATCAGGAACTGTAAATCAAATTCGAGTAAAAGATGAAAATCAGCTGTCAATATTTTCCCTATAAAAGCATACAACGCATTGAAGACATTATTAGTGCTACTGTTTCCCTACTACTGATTAAAACCAACGTTATTATGGAGCGGCGACGTCATTTAAGCAGGGAAGAAATGCTCAGAGCCGTGGGAATGATAGAAGCTGGTTCTCGGCAACGTACTGTGGCTTTAGCTCTGAATACAAGTCAGAGTGTTATCAGTCGACTTTGGACACGTTACCGAAGCACTGGTACCGTGGCTGAGCGCCATGGAGGACGGTATCGCTGCACCACACGGAGACAAGACCGATACATTCAAATCTTAACTCGAAGAGCTCCAACAATAACCGCCATGATGTTAGCCGTGAGGCTTCATCACTCTTCAGGGAACTTAATTAGCGACCAAACAGTCAGAAACCGCTTGCATGAAGTGAACCTTCATTCCCGAAGACCGCTACGGGTACCACCTATAGCAATGCACAATCGTAGGATTCGATATCAATGGGCTCTTGAACACAGAAATTGGGCAGAAGAACAATGGCGTTTCGTGTGCTTTTCTGATGAGTCTCGTTTTGGTATGAGACCGGATACAAGACGTATACGACACTGGAGAACCCCTGGACGCCAACAGCGATTAAAATCCTGCCAGGAAGTCCATCCTTATAGTGGTGGAACCATCATGGTATGGGCGGGTATTTGGATCGGCGGAAGAACTGAGTTGATTTGGATCAGAGGCAACCTCAACGCTCAAATTTATGCTGAGACGATTGTATCAGACGTCATCGTTCCTCTACAAGTGCAAATCGGTCCCTTATTTCAGTTAATGCATGATAATGCACGACCGCACACCGCAAGAGTTGTAAGACAGACTCTCGCCGCAGCTAACATCAATGTCCTGCCCTGGCCTGCTCAGTCGCCAGACTTGAACCCGATTGAGCATGCATGGGATATGCTACAGAGAAGAGCTCTGCCGAATATGGAGGGTATCCAGTCGCAAGAAGACCTTTTTTTGTTGTTGCAACGAACATGGGCGGCCATTCCACAGCGTGATTTGGATGAACTCATTTTGAGTATGCCAAACCGATGTTCTTGTGTTGTTAGTGTTCGCGGTAGAAACACGGATTATTAATTGTTTAAGTTACCCAATAAAATTTTAAAGAAAACTGTTATTTCAGTCTTTTTTTCGAACTTTAATGTTAGTGGTTCAAATGTCAAAAATCCCTTTATTAGGAAAATGGCAAATTTCTTTATGAATGCAAAGGTGACTTGGTTTATCGTTACTGTGACAAACGATAACACTTTATTTGATGAATCCTTAAAGAACATTTTAATTAATATCAATCAGGAGAAAAGTTATTGCAAAAATATATGTTGATCCCTAGACACTTTTGATGTGTGTATTTTGCTACTAACATTACCGTGGAAACAGTAGGCTACACGGCAACCTTTTGAAGTGAACACTTTTTGTTTTTTTTAACAAAAAGCTCCTTGACAACCAGTTACTGGTATATTGGCTCCTTCCTCTATTCTTCATTTTTATTGGCTTTCCTCTATTAGCGCGGAGAGCTCTCGAACTTTCTAGTTTTTTTTTCTTTTTTAATGTCGGTTAGAGAACCCGTTCCGTTCGTGCGATAGATAATTTAATTTAGATTTTTATGATAATATGGTTTTTAACAGAAAATTCATGTATCACTTTAATGTTTTGAAAGTATGTCTGATAATAATGTACATATTTATACTGACACTGTTGTTAGAACTAAAAATGAAAATACGATAATTTCAGTACAAATAAAAACAAAATAAATATCCCGTTTACAAGAGTGCTCTAGAAGATAAAGGTGGCTTCACAATTAAAAAAAAATTCAATCAAATGGATCCTTAATAGACACTAAATCAAAAAACATCACAAAAAAGTGATAATTTTTTCATTCCAACATTTTGTTTGGAAAAATATTTTGCAAAATTTGACCAACTTCCGCCGTCCCGATTTTTTTCTTGTCATACAATGAAATGATTCTTACATGAAACAGAGTCCAACGGCACTAAAAAAATTTTGGCCAATTTCACTCATTTCTGTGGACAACTCACACTTGACCAAAAAATAAAAACGCCAAAATTGTCAACATCAAAAAAGAGCTAAAGGTTTCTAAGAAAGTTTTCCCGTATCTCATACGGATTCGGATTTCTCCCTTTTGTCCCATTTTAAAGAAACACCCTGTATATAGGAGCCCTTTAGCTAGATATGCAGAACTATCAGCACCGTTCATCATTTGAATAAAGTCAATAAAAGAGCTGTGCCGGTGACTACATATTGGTCTGACAAGATTTGAGTATCGACATGAAGAAGCTACCAAATTAATTCTTCACTTCGCTTCATTAGTTGCACATAAGTACATATCCTTGCAAATATTATTTGTCCAATAAGTAGTGTGACAGAGATAACGCTCTATAAAAACGAAAATCACCGACCATCTCTTTCTAAAGGTCGATGTGCATTATACTAACTTTGCGTACGGTGACGGTTACGTTGCGCCACTTACGTCAGCGTCGCAGTATTGAACACGTACGCGACTGACGTAGGCGACCGACTCCAACGTAACAATAATTCAGGCTTAGTAGGTAGTACAAGTACCAACCCTACGTGTAAGATGAGTCGTCCCGCCCCACGAGACAGCATTGACTCATTGAGTCACACAACATGTCAACAAGGCCGACCCGTTTCGCCGTTTACGATATTGCTTTTAGGTTAATTTACTTTATGATTATTCAATTCGTAAAGTTTTCACATTCGATACTATTCTGGTCTTACGTTGTTTACTGCTATGATGCGGTTTGTGAACACTTCAGGGTTTTTTTTGGGTCATTGTACCGTCCAAACGTAACCCTGGAACGTAAAGGGCAATTGACGAAACTCGATGCATTTTGGTAATTATGAGTCTGACAGTTCCTTGCGCACCACCCAGGACTGGGGCTGGGCACGTTTGAAGATTTCACTACCTGGATGGGTATTACAACGTCTTAAAACCAGGCTTGTTCCAGTGAGTGAACAAGATGGTGCTAGACAACTTGTATAGCTCTGTCACTTTTACTCGCCGGAATAAGCCTGGTTTTATAGCTTTGTCTCCTTCTCACAGTGGACTACTCTCGCTTTAAAACATCGTACTGCGATTGTTTTTTTTATGTTCCTCACCAACCCATACATTTTGATATTAAATGTGTTAATTTCAGCATTATTTGTTTCAGGATGTGTCGGTAGCCGGCACAGCCCATGCATGATGGCCGCAGTAAATTCGGTAAGGTCCACAAACAGATGTTATTAAGCTTACTTATTTTGTTTACTGTGCTCAGAATGTATTTTATATCTGACGTCGGTCTGATATCGGCTGATCTTTGTATGATCGTAAAGACCACACAAAACGAGACTATGATAAACTGGTTTTACAAAGCTTGATGTGACGGTATCTGAGTGCGTGCCTGGTGACATGACAATAAGCTCGTCCTTATGACCTAATTGAGGGATGGTGGAGGTGTATTATTAGGTACACCTCTGCCTTACCTTTCGGGGATTACAGGCGAGATATTATGATAATCGTATAGTACCTCTGAATTACACTAAAGCCTTTGTCAAACTGACAGGCGAAAAAATGCGTGCCGAAGCATTTTTGTTTGTAATGTATAGAATTGTTTTAAACCAGCCACATAGACTATCGGACCGCTTTCGTTTTTCAATGTGACTGGATTCAAACAATTCCATACATTACAAATAAAAACGCTTCGGATCGCATTCGCCTCACCTGTCAGTTTGACAAAGACCTAAGGGCGAGTTGTTTGACCAATAAATTTTAGTTCAATTAATTAAATGGATTTAGGATTTAACAAATAGTTAGGTTTCCTACTGCCTTTTATTGTTTTTTTTTTTAACTTTGTTTCGTGGGTGCGTTTACAAACATCGAAACTCACATACACAAACGGACCAGACCCTGAACAGCTACTTGTAGGTCGTACAAATATTTATTCCTTGCGGGAATCGAACTGATCTGTCTCTCTTAAGGGAGAGTTATATGCCCATAAGAAAAACAATAATATTCTGTCAAATGCTCTTCAAGTAATTAAAAACTGACTTTCTTACATATCCTACTAATATGAGGGTATGTATATGTGCATGTAGGTATGTTTGTTACTCTTTCACGCAAAAACCACTGAACGGATTTGGCTAAAATTTGGTACACAGATAATTTATAACCTGGATAATAATAATAATAATAATAATAATTTTTATTCATAAAACTTTATACAAAAGATGTGTATAGAACGACACAGAAAGTTAAAATAACTATAACAAAAAATAGTGCCTACATTAAAACTAGAGTATAACTAAATTACATTAATCACATGTACAAAATATTGTCACTTAAATTATATGTAGCGACCTGCCTGAACTAAGTTTATAAAAAAACCTGTGTCTCAGGCCATCACTTCATCGCAATTTAAATGGGACAGTAAATTATGTGAACTAGATAAATATGAAAATACATCTTTAGCGACTGTAAAAATAACACTACTATAATAAAAACTATTCTAAACAAACAATTAGCAAATGGCTTGATAAATAAACTAGGTCAAAAATTAACGCTTACGTCGCGAAATTTTCAAGGTTTCACACGTTTAATTTTATATAGCTACGCGTACATAATCATTTTTGTAGGTACATAAAGATATTTGCAATGTTAGTGAAACAGCTTAATTATTGTTAGTAACAAATATTTGGTTGGGTTTCTTTTATTTTACAAAGAAATGATCCAAAACAACTAGGTGATTATTTTTTTATTTAATTATAATTAGAAGGAAAACTACAGTTTATGTCTTAAGCTTAGTGCTAACTAAATACTTTAGTGGCGCTCTTAGGCACCTTCGTAATCTATTGAATTGATGTAGTTGTCTTCCGCATATTTGCGTGCTGGACAACTTACATCACCAGTTGGATGGTCACATTTCCTTTTGACTCGTTTACAGGTCGCACATTGGGAGGGAGAAGATTTGTTGCTACATTCTTTGTAGGTATGACCATTTTCGCCGCAGTGATTGCATGTAGGGCTAGTTTCTCTGCAATACTTTGCTGCGTGTCCAAACTGCTGGCAATTGTAGCACCTGGTGACTATGGTAAAATCTCTTACGGGGCATGATGTCCAGTTTATATAAATTCGGCCTTGATTTATAAGGATTTTCCTGGTGCTAGCGGGTACTTCCAATATGTAGTTGCAGGTAGGAAGATTTTTTTTACCCGATTTATGGCTCAGTTTTATGGTATCTTGAAAGGATTCACGAGTAATGTTCAACTTGTCAGAGATATTTTGTTCATAGATACAGTCCAAAACTTCCTTTTCGGTGAGGGATACGGGGACACCGATGACTGCAATCCTAGGACGGCGTTTGGATGGCTCTTCGACTGTGAGGCCTGATGAAACTAATATCTCCGATCGTTTCAATTTGTTGATATCGTCTTTATTATCGGTGCTAATAATAACGCCCCCATTTCTGACTTTCCTTAAGCCACGGACATGCAGTTTTAGTTCTTCCGGAGAGATGATTTTTTGCACAAGGGTCTTCGTGTCGTCACTACTTTTGGTCTTGTCACAAGGATAAATGGCAACTGAACTCAGATTTGATGGGCGAATAAAATTAGCAGAACCTTTTTTGACCATATTAGCATATGAGCAATTTTCAGGTTTCAGTTTAGTTTCGACGACCTCTTTAAACTGCTGAAGAGAGTTCGAAACGTTCTGCTGTACCTGCAAGTGCTGGACGGTGCTGTGCGCCTGGATGGTTTTCTGCTTCAAGGCTTGATATAAGACGGCCATCTGAGATGTCCCACTTGAGACCTTCCGGCAAAGACTGGAGACACGGAGTTTCTGTTCCGAGTTCATTTTTCCCTCTGAGACAATAGAGCACACTTCGTTCAAAATGGTATCTATAGATACCATCCATTTCTGGATCTCTGGCGTAGATATTACTTCACTCGGCAATTCATTCGTCGTGGATGGTGGTGGACTTACATCTCTATGATGGACTTCCTTGATTGGGGTTGGTGGAGGACTTCGTTGTAGTAATTGGCTTCGGCCAAAAGGACTAGATCCTGGGTTAGACATAACTAACACAAGCACAATTTGTCTATAGATTTAGTTCATCTTGCACAATGAGTTAGTCGGTAGTAACCTACTAACACACGCGACACACTTTACTCATGTAACTGACGTCGCAGAAAGCCGCAATTATTTAATTATATTTTCATATTATCCGATACAAAAAACACGTCTGCTTAGTCTCGCATCTAATGAAGCGAGCGATGGATTAACACATAGAATAGTTTTTATCCCGATTTTATGTTCCCGTGGGATAATTTTTGAGTTATAGCGGGTGAAGCCGCTGGCAACAGCTAGTTAATTATAAACCCTGAACAAATAAACATCGCACACACAAATTCAGTATACTGACACAAAATTCACGATAGCCATATTTCAGTATTTACAACCGACAACAAAGCCGAAACTCTTATCAACATAGCTCATAAAATTCACTCTACGGACATTGGAATACATGAATTAATAAAGCAGTGTGTTAAACATTGGACAGACAGTGTTTATCAATGAATTTGAACACCAAGCTTTGATATTGACCATTCTGAAACGATTCTCGTATCGCTATCGCTTGTAGCATCTACCTAGTCTTTTCCCAACTATGATGGGGTCGGTCGCGGGACTCACGAATTACCGTGACCCCGGAACGTAGAGGGCACCGTGGATTTTGGTCAGTACGAGTCTGACAATCCGTCTCGCTCTGCCCGGGGTGGGAGGAGTCATTGAATAGACCGGAAGCCAGACCAAAATATCGTTAGTGATTTCTTCTCAAGCCATAATTAGTAGACTACATAAGGGAGTCGGATCATAAAGATTTGTGGAAGTCAGCTGCTGTTCCGTTGGTGGGATAAGCAGCAATAGCCGTTCAAACACGTAGAAAAAATAATATTTTTTTGTCATTTCCTCCCAACTGAAACCTGGTTTATATTGAAGATTACCTTATATCACGAAGAATAAAAACAATCAGCTGTCTGTAACATGGTGGAATACACGTCTGCTGGTCACTCGAACATGTAATTTTTTATATTATTTTCAGTGATTTCCTCTCGACTCAAATTTTACCTGATGAAAGTTTACATGAAGATATGTATAAAAGCAAACGTCAGCTGGCTGTATCTCGGTGGAAAGATCGTAAAATAAAATATGAAGAAACAAATATTTTATTAAATCTGAATAACTAAACGTAATTTATTTGCAATATCAAAACGGACATAAGGGAAACGAGTGTCTGTCTTAATGACACATAGAAGAAGCCATAAAAAAATATTATTTGGAAAAAAAATTGTGTCATCCTTAATGTCTAATCTTGTCAAATCATTCTGCTGTCATAAGGTTTCAAATCAATATTAAATGATTTTGTTGTTGTATTTCGTTATTTTGTTCAAGTTATGGAACTGTTCTTACTGGAGTGAATAAGTAATTGACACCCTGATCAAGAAGGTCCGTTAACCGGTTCAACAGAATCAGAAGGATTCCCGCACGATCTTCAATGATGAGACAAGGCTCTCGCTTGGAGATTACGTGAAGAGCTTCTCGATCCGGCTTGCATTATGAAGAAATTCCTATCTTCGAGGTCCGAACTAGATATCCATTGACATATGTTTCATAAAAACATGTTTATTTTGTATTTTTAATTGTTTTATATGTAATGTAAATGAAAAATGTAAATGACAATAACATCAAACAATGAATCAAGCAATAATTGGGGGTTTTCTTTATAGAAAAGCTTTTTATTTCTTATACTTTTCACTAATTGAGAAAATAAATCAATAGACCCATTTATACGTTTTTTCAAGAGTTCATTATGATCGTTTTGCATATTCGTGTAAAGAATGGGCAGAGAACCTTAGGCCCATCGCATACGGCGTATTCTAAACGCGCAGAAGACGCGCGTTTCAGGAACGCGCCTCTTCGGCGCCGTAGACGCTGATTTGTTATTGCGTTTGGATTGATGATACAAGCGCGCGTATAAAGAAGCGGAGTAGAGGAGAGAGTCTTATAATATGTATGAGTTATTAAGTAATCGTTCAGACATAACCGCGCGGTTAGTCAACCGCCAGAAAATAGAATCGCGCTGCTCCCGCGCGTTTCTATTACTATGAAGTCTTTACTTTGCGTTCAGTTGCGTGGCGGATACCGCGCGGTTAGCACATCACAGCTCGTGAGTTTGGCACGGTTCGTTTCGACACTGAACTGTTTATTGATGAAGTGGAGAAGAGAAATGCAATATGGGATATTCAGTGTGAGGATTACTCAAATAAAACTATCATAACCAAGCTTGGCAAGAGTTAGTGGAGATATTTGGAAATTGTGAAAATACGTTGGAAACTTGGTCGGTTACTTAATATTGGATGCACCCATTTGCATTGCATACCGCATTTTTCTTATCGTTTTTTTAAGGAGCAACAACCACAGTAAATCGATTTTTCGCTGACCTCCTTTTTCAAACGGACGTTATCCCTGTACGATAATCACATATAACCGCCGGAGTCTGATTGCATAACAATTTTGCGGTTTCGAACCGCGCGATTGATGAACGCGCGGTTTCCGCAAGTCTGTACTAGCCCTTAGTCCTGCTTGTACAATAATTTTCAAAGTATCAGCTGACGACCTTTCCACCGAGATACAGCCAGCTGACGTCTGTTTTTAGCCATATCTTCATGTAAACTTTCATCAGGCAAAATTTGGGTTGAGAGGAAATCACTGAAAATAAAATAAAAAATTAGAAAGAAGAAAGAAAAAACGTTTATTCGGGTAACCGCGGCGGTACACACAATATAAACAAATAAATGAAAAAAAAAAAAACAAGAAAGTAAAACATGTACATACAACGAAACATAGCAAAATATAACATTGTGTGTCCCACGGCTACGCCAAATGGGACCAGTTCAGCGAATTGTCGAGTAGCTAGTACCTACTCGACGCTGGTTTTCAACTGGACCTGGACGATGACGTGACGGACGCACAGCAGTCTTAAAACATCCAAACGGGGTATGTGTGTGTTTGTGAGATTTAATGAGATGAATTACATGTTCGAGTGACCAGCTGACGTGTATTCCACCATGGTACCGTCGGCTGATTGGTTTTATTCTTCGTGATACAAGGTAATCTTCAATATAAACCAGGTTTCAATTGAGAGGAAATGACTAAAAAAAAATATTTTTTCTACGTGTTTGAACGACGATTGCTGCTTATCCCACCAACGGAATCGCAGCTGACTTCCACGAATGTTCATGATACGACTCCCTCATGTAGTCTGCTGATTATCGCTTGAGAGGAAATTGGTCACGGACATCTGTTACGGGCTCCCGCTCTAGAATGATTTTACCATGCTAAAAAAAAAACTATGATGGGGTCGGCTTCCAGTCGAACCTAGTGCAACTGAATAATATCGGGATTTTATATGGAGCGATTTTATATCTGACCACCAAATACATAACATCATTAATTTATTAGAAACTAGTTTATGCCTAAAAGCGAAAATTACCCTAGAGGAAAGTTGTATATAAAATAAAAATGTATCCTAAATGATAATCTAGGTCAGCTATACTCTAAGTGTGCTCCGTGGAGCCCCGTGGCTCCGCTAAACCTTTCTGGGGGCTCCGCGATAATACAGTTACCAAAACAAAATACCGCAATAGACTGGATTCCGAACCTGATATAAGAATTCAACTCTTACCGATCAAACCTAATATAAACGATTAATGAGAAATAGAAACAGTTTCACACGCTTCATTACGTTTTTTTTTCATTTACCTACATACATTTTCATTGATTGCCTGTTATTGAAGAATGCACATAACTTTTTGTTTTTTTTTTGGGTTTCATCAAAAACTTTGCCATTTTAAAAGGGGTCCACCACCAAAAAAGTTTGAGAACCACTGATTTAGGTTATAAAATACCGATGTTAAATTTTATCCCAATCCATTCAGTTGTTTCTGCGTAAATGGGTAACAAGATACATCCATGGATGGAATGAGATTAATATTTGTTTATTGATCATCTATCTTAAAGACTAAATCTTAAACTGTCACTATATTGCAAACTTTTGGTTTAATTATAGGAGGTATAGTAAGATGATCCCCTTTAAATATGTGATGATTTAGTGGCTTTAAATAGCTCAGTGTTTTAGAGTTTCGAATACATTATAGAACAGCAGTCCGTAAATAAGTTGTTTGTTTTTGTAAATTATGATGTTTTCGAATGTATTTTTCTATCTTAATTTCAATAAACATCCATAATTTATTCAGTTTCGTAAAGAAGAATGTCAAAAATGTAATCTATGTAGATTTTATAAACACGTTGTCAATGACCCCAAAAACATATAAAACATTCAGTAACAAATATATATTTCTGAATATAACCAAAGTATTTTTGAAGTGAAAACTTCTTTAGCGGCGTTGTACACTTTTTCTGTAATGGGTAAAAAATTTAAAACTCGCGTCAGGGTCACGTGACCCTGATCGAAAATGAGTAAGACGTCATTCAAATTAGTTAATTTCATATCTGTACTACTCCAGTTTTAAAATAAAACATAGTAACAAAAAAGTTTTCACTTCTACCGGCACTCCTGGAGTGCAACCTTTTTTTGAAGTGAAAACTTCTTTAGCGGCGTTGTACACTTTTTCTGTAATGGGTAAAAAATTTAAAACTCGCGTCAGGGTCACGTGACCCTGATCGAAAATGAGTAAGACGTCATTCAAATTAGTTAATTTCATATCTGTACTACTCCAGTTTTAAAATAAAACATAGTAACAAAAAAGTTTTCACTTCTACCGGCACTCCTGGAGTGCAACCTTTTTTTTTTTCATTAACTCTTGGCATAAAAATTAGTACATAATGATCTTTATGTGTTTGTCAGAACAGAGATATAAAATCACACAATAGTATACAGATGGCCTCGAACTCTGTACAAAATTATCGTCTACGTCTTAAAAACATGTTTTGTCCTCAGTAAGATAGTAATATCACCAAGTACGTATCTCCCTAAGTATAAATTATACGATCGGATTATTCGGTTGCTAGGAAATTGCCGCCTCACCTAGAAAACGTTCCACGCCTAGCCAAAGTTTTCTAATATTCATAAATACAAAGGTATATGACATCACACCTGAAGTTAGTAACGAGTTCAGCATAGTTACGATTAGTAGATTCTAATAAAATTTTAGTGGATTCTCGTGGTTTTGTAGGTTGGATAGATATGGATGTTTGTCGGCCATTTCTAATTGACTTTGTGACAAAATTGAGAGCAATGGTGGCTTGACTAACGAGTTGTATCTCGTGGGTTCGAACCCTGCCAGGCGCGTTATCTTGTATAATTTATTTAATCACCACTGCTCTTAAAACGGTGAAGAAAACATTGTGAGTGAACCGACATGTCCTAGAACCGAAAATTCAAAGACATGTGACACCTACCAACACGCACTGGGCCCGCGTGGTGGACAATTGTCCACTCCCTCTCACAGAGTGGAGGCTTGTGTCCCAGCAGTGGGAACATTTATAGGCTGATGATGATGCCACAACAGGAAAGGTTTGATGACGCTACATTGTAAGGATTCACCAAAACAAATCTAAGAAAGGAAAGGACCCTGCAGGACACTGCAGAATGACAATGATGATGTTGATTAGGTTTCCAGTACGTTACTCCTATTCCGCAACTTTTCCTAAATTACGTCAAAGAACAAAAACCACATCCAACTAGCAAGTGATTCCGTCGCTCGTATCGAATCAACTAAACAGAATAGCTCCACACCTCTCACTGTTTTATCTCCTTTTTTCCCGCCATAAGGCCCCGTTCAGAGCTTAACAGCCGGCGATTGAGGGACGTAACTGCGAGTTGGCTCATCACTGCTCTCTCCCAGGTATAACGTGACCAGGTTAAATAGACCTCCGCGAACAATTTTTTTTACGGTTACGCAGTCCATTTTATGCTGGTATGGTTATAATGGTGCCCGTGTTGGACGTTCTGCCATGGACGACTTCCAAATCGCATCGCATTTGAATAGCGACTGCAGTTCGACGATGGTCGTTTAACTTTTATCGATCTATAACTGAACAATCTTTAACGTTTATATTTAAATTAGCTATTAAATATTTAAATTATCTAAACGATAATGTGATGTTTAAAATATTCAAAGCTGATAACAGTATATTTTATCAGGAATAACTAATAGTAGATAATCATCTCAATATGTAAATATTGATTCAATTTGATTAGACATCATTCGCTCGTAAGTTATATGAGTCAATAGTTGCAAAACTGCTCGCTTCGGTGAACTTTTCCGACTATAGTAAGGGCTAATGATGTTTGCAACCGAATATTTATGTAGAAAGTTTTCCAAGATACAAAGAAATATTGATACTAAAAGACAAAATAAATATTGTATAAAGAACATTGGCGAACCGTGAAATATGGCATAATTTTCTGCGTCTTCTAATGGAAACTATGTAAGTATATAGAGTTTGAACTCCTGATCATCAAGTTTCACTATTCAAGGAAGTGTGAAAAAACAGAAAATCTATGTAACTCTCGTTGGTCTAAGAACTTAGATACTTACACAAATTATTACGAACTGCAATAAATAAGGTAGAAATGGTCTAGGAAAGCCAGAGGAAAGCTTTTAAAAATAGTGTAGATATTTTAACCTTCACTTTATCGATAAATATTACTTAGGTACATACCCATACAAAATAACAACTCAACAAAATGAACGTCACTTTCAACAATGCAGAAAGTCATTGCCCTATTTTCAAATTGTATAATAACCGTAAACATTAAGAGGTGATGCCCTAACACCAGAACCACGTTTATGGACGATAACAGAAAATCATAAGAACGTCTGCCAAACGACGGTAGTTACACACACCTTTAGTTCCAGTTCAAACGCAAACAATATCTTGAAATCAATTTGCTCGTTTCAGTCATTTTCTAGCTGTTCGGATGAAATAAAACGGTGCAATAATGACGTCACTCGAAGACTCGTCACTTCATTCTAGATTTTAGTATGAAGTTAGTCTGTCGTGTCATTTACTTTTTAACCGACTTCCAAAAGGAGGAGGTTCTCAATTCGGATGTTTCTATTTTTTATGTTTGTTCGGGCATAACTCCGTCGTTTAACAACCGATTTGAAAAATTCTTTTTTTGTTGGATAGGGTATACTTCCGGAATGGTCCCATTAAAATTTTATCGAAATCGGACTAGCACTTTTTGAAAAATCAACAAAAACCTAAAAAAAAAACAACTTTGTCTACGCCGATTACTCCGAGGCTTCTGGTCCGATTTCAATGATTCTTTTTTTGTTCGATACAGTATATCTGCCATTTAGTCCCATAAAATTGTCATTTAGTTTGGTGCAGTAGTTTTTATTTTTAGCTCATTTGTGTACATACATGGGCGTTGTTATTACCGGTGCTACGGATTACAAAATTTTAGTGCACCTGTAAGAAAATTATGTATTTGACAATAATTTGGGTTGAATAGTGTAGTAATAAACAAAAAAGGATAAAATAAAAAACTTTTTCAAAAAAAAAATGTAACCGACTTCAAAACAACCACAAAAAAAGTTCAAAATAACCTACAAAAAAACTTTTCTTTCGAAAGTCGGTGACTAAAAGTCAATGAAATAAAAATTAAGTCACCGACTTTCGAAAGAAAAGTTTTTTTGTAGGTTATTTTGAATTTTTTTTGTGGTTGTTTTAAAGTCAGTTACATTTTTTTTATTGTTTTTTTTTTTTATCTCTTAGAATGCTCCTTAATCATTCGAAAATGATAAAAACTAGAAGAAATAAATAACAACTTTTAGGGACATAAAATCTGCCAATTATATAATCAAATCTGCAAATAGTAAAAACTTTTAGGGACATAAAATCTGCCAATTCTTGCTAAATTGATATTTTGATAACAATTTTTTGCTTGTGTTAAAAATAATACCTAAGTACTTAAATACATTGTGTTGCATATTAAACTTGACACGTACGTTATTCCGCAGCCGTGGGTGCCCATATTAGTTCTCATCTCTGTCAGATCGCACGCTGTGATCGATTTTATAGTCCCCGTAACACCTTACTATTTTTCACTAAAATACACGACTGACATCAACGTAAGAGGAATTCTAGAATTATTTTTTCGCCAAAAAAGTCCATAATATGGTCACGCGAAGCGTCAAACAAAATTTTTGCCAGAGCAAGACTTCTCTCTCCTTTTAATCTACAGACAGAAGATTTCTAATATTCCACATTCGGTTTCAAGTTTTCCAAGAACAATAAGACAAAAGACACAGTTCTAGAAACACGGAATGCTCGTAAATGCCTCAGATTCAATTGTCAATCCTACAGCTGTATTCATGTGGCTGTAAAGAGATCTGTGGCTGCTAAACTTCGCTAAGACTTTAGTACTGGATCACCACCGTCGTATAAATCCGTCTTTCGTTATTACCCTACTAGTCGGTTACATGGAACAGCCTTTGGGTATGCGAGAGACAAAGTATAGACTGCAGTGAATCCGTAAGAGTAGGATGTGCTATCGCAAGGCGCCACAAGTGAACTGGCTTTGTCGACCATTGGCTCTGTCGAGTTCTAGAATAGAGTCTAAATATTTTAACGGCTTTTGTCTTAAAATTATAGGTATCTGTCAGTTTGTGACACTAATTCATTTCATTCTGTAGGATCGGCAACGCGCATGCTATTATACCTCTAGTGTTGCAGACGTTAATAGCTTGCGGTTACCGTTTTCCATGAGGCGAGCCCGCTACAATTCGAAAATGATTCCACGGGAAAATAAAACGCAAAAACTCTCATATGTGAAAATGTAGGTTATAAACTATCTGTAAATCCATTAAGTAGTTGACGTTACTTGAATGAGTAACAAAGATCTATCCATCCATTCTCACACACTTTCGCATTTATAATATTAGTAACATTATGATAGACTACAATTTAAAAAATAAAGATACTGATTTTGTGCTTTTAACCATCAGATGTATTTTTGCTTCTAAGGAACCGTAGCCATGTCTTATTCATACCCTATATAAGCTCAGTATATTCGAAGTGATCTGAGTACATAGCTTGAAGTTGAATTTTACAGTCAGCTCGTGCTTTACATTGAAATGATAATGTAAATCTTAGTACAGGGGAGAGCTTTATAGCTTAGATCTTGATAGTGATGGGTCAACGGAGTAAATGGAGTTTCTTGCTTCTTAATCATAGAAATGCCCCCACCCGAACCGAGCACCTTTTTTAGACGGTTTATAAGTGCCCTTATGAGAGGGCTTACGTGACAGCTGAGGAAAGAATAATTAATGAACTATGTTGATGGTAAATAAAGGTATGTATGTTGTTTGAGACCAGACCGTTGACCTCGAAAGTCTGCTGGTCTCTTGTGATTTAGTGCGTGTCCAGGCCGCCAGGACCTATGTGAACTAAAAATATTTGATTTTGATTTTACCGTTCTATTTCCGAGAAGATGTAGGCCAAACATAAAAAGGGGCCAGAAATCGATCAAGGTTGATTTTTGGTAGCACAAAAGGTATTTCAACTCGTTGCATATTTCAACTTCACCATAGACGTTAAGAGTAGAATGAAACATTCAACCTCATCGAGCATGACTGCGATGGCCTATTGATAAGGCGTTTGGTGTACTGAATCAGAAGGTCACAGGTTCAAGCCCTGCTCGAAATAGTTTTTCCTTTCCACTAATCCCGTTTTCGAATGAAAAATCATATAGGCGTTATTATTTTTACAGCATAGCTACTTAGGTACCTACCTTAAGGCGACTTAGAAACAGCTATCACATCATTAACAAAGCTGTTTACCCAAAAATTCACTGGTTCATGTCTGAAACCATCTGTTTCCACTCGGTATGCCCCAGCCCCGGCCTATACCACTGTTCAACGTATTACGAACCATTTATTTTATCGAATGCAATGTAATACAGATTGTTATGAATCAGCTGGGAGTCAATATACCGGCGAGCATATGGAACAAGTAACGCACATGTCAGCTCAATTTATTTTTTACTCGGCCGTATGTTTTTGTATTTGATTTATGCTGGCCTTAGTGTCAGTAGGTCACGTGATGAAACCAGTGTCAGGTTACTTTTTAAAGCCCCGCTCCATTATCGCGTAGGGAGCTTACCCATGGCGCGATACGATCGATTCCAACTACAAGTGAAAATCAACCTTAACACTACCACATTATGACATAAAACACGTTGATATCTACGGGTAGATGAAAAATAAAACACGATCGTCACGACGACGTCAAGTCAATCGCATAACATAATTATATTTTCGTACCACTTGCTCAAAAAAGTGACATTCTATGCCACAAAAAGCGTACATAACAATAGTCATTTTTAATCTGTTAAAAACAGGGAAAGAAAGTTGTACTGAATTTCATTCATCCTCTAGGGAGGAGCTTGATGCCTTTGCTTTTCCGACAAAAAAATATTAGTCGAGGAATTTGCCTCATTTTTGTTTTCTTCAAATACATAAACGATAAGTTTATTTTAATTTATTTTTATAAATAAGTTAATGTTAAATGTTAATGTTTAATAAATGCTTATCTCATATTATTACTGTGTTAATTTTTTTCGCAAATGGTACGAAAAGTAGAGTATTTTCCTCGGTGATAAAGCTGTCTTAGTCTTGGGTGAATTTAAATCCCTCGCTACACTCAGGACATGTCTTAAATCCCTTGCTTCGCTCGTGATTTAAGTTTTTAACACCCTCGCTACGCTCGGGAGTAAACCTCGAGTCCTTCGTTAAGCTCGCGATTTAAATCGTCACCCGCGACAGAAGACACTGCTTTATCCCCTTGGTTAATAATCTACTATTCTTAGTAGTGGTAAGGTTGATTTTCACTTGTAGTTGGAATCGGTCGAATAGCGTCGCATCGCGTCGCATTGCGTCATGGGTAAAGTCCCTTAAACAAAGGTATTTCTGAACGATATGCTCAACGGTGTACAGACTAGCACATCAACCTACCCATTACCCTTATCCATTCTGTCAAATTGCCAATTGAATATAAACTTTGTGGTTTTGTGATAAAGTTGATAGTCGTTTAAAAAAAGATGTATTGGTGTAGGTTGTGATAGGTGTCTATTGACTATGTGCGAAGTGGGTGGTGGGGAACGGCAAATCGATCGTAGCGCACGACGTGGCAGAAATGTGAATTAATTCTGGGCTGTCATGTGTCAAGTTGCTTTATTTTCATAACTTTCTTTATAATTTAATACGAAAACTTTAACTTTAACTTTTCCCGTTCGTTCTAAGCTCTTCCACTTCTCTCACATGCTGTGCTAATACTAATTTTTTCCCTTTTTGCTCAGTTTGAGGTTGGAAATGTATTTTATGCTTAACCGATTCAAATCCCGTGCGTATTATAATATCCATATTTTCCACGAGGAAGAAAATCGCTAGGTATAATATACACACTCACTTTTTACACTATTTTTTCAATTTCGTTGAAAAACTAGTCGAAATTTAATATCACAAAGATATCTTATCATCTAGTTGACATGATTTGACAGATGACAAGTCCTGAATAGTTGCGGCCACTAGGGGCGCTGTCATCGCGCACACAACGAATACGTCAAAGTTGATGTTTAGATTTTTATTTCCGTTCCATTTTTAAACTGATGAAAACCGTCCGTTAACGTGTGGGGAAGAATTTATAGCTGATTATTCATAGCAGTGATTTATTCTTAGCTTTGTTTGATACATGTTTGGGTAAACAAAGTTTTGATTACGGAGGTCGTTATGGAAACGTTAGAACTTATGATTGTTCACGTATTGTGTTATTTTCTGACGATTTATTTATTTATGAGAGGTCCTAGCAAAGGTTTGTATCATATTTATCATAACAAGCTGTCAAACTCCACACCTGGTTCACACCAGTTCAGAATAATATTAATGTTTAAATTACGTAAGCACCGAAAAAAATATAAAAAGCATTTATGTCCTTTGTCTTACTGTGGTTTGAACCTTATTTAATTTTGTGCATTGTTCGCGTTCGTAAATTAAATAACTTGTTGAATGCTCTAAAAGAAAAAAAAACAAAACTTTACGCAACTTAAATAAAAATGTTTCGAGTTTACAAACTCAACAAAGTAAAATAATATCAACAATAAAATTACCTTAAAAACTACAAGGCGACCAAAGCCTTTCCTTATTTTCTTTTTCGTTCAGAAATAACACAATGAAAACAACGACAGAAACAATGGAGAAAATGTCACTCAGTATCTAAAAGCGAGGAACTTTGTTTATATCCTTTTTCGAGACTAAAGAATAAGAAAATAGCATAAAACATTCTGTAGGTACGTACTTAAGATAATGTTTTACAACTTATCAGTTAAATCAAACAACGTTTCGCCATTTAAAAGGCATAAAAAGGGAAAAAGGGGCCAAGTTTTCCCAGTTTTTCGGAGTTTCTCCGTCGGTCCGGATCGAACGGGATTAGGCTAATGAGCGCCGGATTCCCTCCATAAAATATACAAGACATGTCCTGAGCTTTATATCGGCAAATATTTAATGAAAATGGAATCAAGGGTTCCACTCTGTTTATTTTAGGAATGGATTAAAAGTTCATTTGATTCGTGTTTATCGAATCCTCACATTAGAAACACTTAACTATCGTGAAAGAGATCATACACCATCGTCTTGATGAACGTGAAAGCGACTGTTTGAAAAGAAATCTTTTTTTTTAATTTTATTGTTTCAAAGACGCTTGTGTGTCGCAATCACTAAGCTAGAACCCAAAACTAGAAGTTAAAAACAAATGTCCATTTCACATTGACAATACTCTATATACTAGGTACGAGTATACTGTTTTCAAATAGCTGCTTTAAAAAAATCCGATTTCCAGTTTAAAAGTAATACACATTACACGGACAAACGTGCACAGTGCACAAATGCACTTAGGTTGCTTATTTTGGTCGAATCGACAACCTTTTTTATAAAATTGGTGAAAAAGTGTCAAAAAAGTTCTCAAAACTTTGTGCAAAAATAACAGGAAAGATGAATTCGTCACAAAATTAATCACTTCAGTTTTATAACGTACACAATAAACAGTTCGTTGTAACCCAATAAAGCGTTTAGTGGCAATTCTCGCGACGTTGAAACCTCCCGAAATAACCAAGTTACGTGTAACATCCCTATTTTGAAGGAATATTGCTCGCATGATAATAAAATGAATGTCAATACCATTTGGTTCCGTGGCTGAGGAAATTTTAACATTTTTTTATTGAATTCTGTGAGCGCATTGAGTTCATAAGATTACCTTTTTTTTACGTTGTAAAATCATCAAATGAGTCTTCCCACCCAGGGAGGGCGGGAGGGGCTGTCAGACTCGTACTCACTAAAATCCAAGTTGTCCTTCAATAGTCCTTTACGTTCCAGGGTCACGGTAATTCGGTAAGTCCCGCGACCCCTCAGAGGGCCAAAGCCCTTTATGGCCCCGACATTATGCTGACACTCTTTGAGCCACGCGTAGAACACAACGCGCCGTCGCGTCGACCAGGGCATGGTCCATGGTCGGACAGCGAGTCGCCCATTACTCGCCGCCCACATGCCCGTCATATGATTACCTTAATGAAAACATTATGAAAGGCCCTAAAATGTTTAACGTCGGGCAGACAGACACGTTTTAGTAAGTGATTGATTCATTTTAGAGTCTTGTAGGCTATCTAACTTTGTTTATTAAAGTTTAATGTTCAATAATGTAAGTATCTTGTAACTATTGGAGAACGATTATAATGGTTCTAATAACGTTGAATTTGCAGTGTTACTGAACATGACTTATTACAATCCCATCCGTATACCCACTGAACTATAAACATGTGTATTATTGTTGTGTATCTTGGCAACGTTATAAATTATGTAGGTTATACTTATGATATTAGCCAAAAATCCATATCTCTGTATTTGTTCTCGAAAAAAATAAAAACTTTTCTAACAAACAAAATTCGTTTCACTAACTCAAAATAAAAAGCCATTAAAATTTTTCTTTCGGCCCAGTAAGACGAGGAAACGAATGAGTGGAGTCTAATATTCTAGTGCAAAAGGCTCCAATGTTGTAGTACTGGAGCCTTTTGTAACGGGTAATAAAGGGCATTCTAGGGCTCAAGTGGACCCAACGGAAATTTAATCTGACGGAGGACCCTTTTGTTTCAAGAAATTCTGTCCTTAGATAAATGTCGGTGGAGTAGGCACAGCAACGAATGAATATTTCAATTTAATTAAAAATACGAGCTGAAAATGTTGTTTTCCCCCGATTGCCCGTTTAGAGGACGCTCTTATCAAATCTTAATGACCCTCCAGTGTTTTGTTTTGATTTGAGTAATGACCTGAATTTGTACCTGTGGGTTTTTAACCGGCTCAAAAAATGAGTCATTATTTTTGGGTATTTAATTTCAATTTACTTAATAGTTATGAATTGTGGCTGTTTTTTTTAGTTCAAATGGTTTTTTGCGTTTGACTTTAGTTTATGTCACCTTAAAATAAATAAAAAATAAAGTTTTAAAAAAATCCTTGTTTTTCAGGTTGGTATCACCTCAATTTCCTGGCAATTTTTTTTTTCATAATAATTGATAACTAATAAACAGCGAAGCCTACGCAACTAATTATAAAATTTTGTTTGCTTGGAATGAAGTACCTACAAAGGTGACCTTTATAAAATATTATCTTCAGTAATTGTATTTATTTTCAGTATAATGAGTACTTCTTAGGTAATTTGTATTGAATGAAGTAGTGAAAGTAGCTTTAATAGGGATGTACAATGTTACTTTTTCTTTCCATAGAAAATCTTATTCATCTTAAGTAATCTTAAACTTTATTTAAAACTAGCTGACCCGGCGAACTCCGTACCGCCTGAGAAACGATTTAAAAAAAAACCTTTTAAACCTTCCCTGGACTTTCCAAAATAATTCAAAACCAAAATCAGCCAAATTCGTCTGTCAGTTTGACAAAGGCATTAGGGTCGTTTTGCAGTAACACTTTTTTTTGACAAGCGTTTAACTGATATTTATCTTTTTGTGATAAGGCTGTTCAAAGTGTTGTAGATATTTAATTATAAAGTGTCGTATTTTCCTAACTTTGAAAGTGACTTTTGAACCGTTAGCTAGGAAGGTACCTACCATAAAACAGTACAGATCTCTACGTTTCCTGTTCTCAGCAAGGTTTAATTTACATTCTCTCTTGTTTAAGCTAGTAATGACAGCCGGGCTCAACTGCTTACTTCTCGAGGAGTACTGAAAGGAATCCGAACCCCCTGTAGGTAGAGTAGACTCTGGATGATTTATATAGGGTGGTGTCTTAGAATTACACTGGTTAAGTTTTCAATATACTCGTAATTCCACATGGATAATGAATGTTTTGTTTTTCGATGTTTTCGTTCAGAATCTGTTTTAACTGTTACCTACATAGGAAAATTATAGCCAAAAGAAAAGCATTTAAAAAACGAGACGGGAAAATGTAGGTCATGCAATGGATAATACGCTTAAGTAAATTAGAAGAAATAATTATATGCTAATTTTAATGAATACTAGATTAGTTCAGTTCTTTTTTTTTTGTAATTTCTCTTGATGTATTTTGATATAATTGCAAGCTTCTTGTACAATCCTGGAAAAAAATATAGTATACTTTTTCAAATCCATCCAAAGGTTGTCTTGAAAAGATCGCTTTTAGCGATAACACCGCCCAGCGCCCACTGTGTGACTCTGATTAAAAATATTGTGAATTGAACATGTCTATAATTTGTATGGTGTGCCTAATAAAGAGATCATAAATATCTATCTACTAGTAAAAGCATCAGTTGATTTTACAATATCAATTCAACTAAAAAGTCTCCCTTCAACTCCAGCCAAAATATTTAGTCTGAAAATGAAATATGGGGCATTTATCTCATGTTCACGATAGCGGCAGAAGCCTCAGAGCTGCAGATAATGAGTCGGGGCTGCCCCCATGGGCATAAAACTGACGCATGGACCACTGTGGGCGGAGCTTAAGAGATATCTCTTGACGCAGCTACTTATTTGTGGGACCGGTGTCGGAAGCCGATTATTAAGTGTACCTAGAATAACCAATTTATAATAATGGCTCCATGTTGGATCAACTTCCAGGTAGGATTTACGCTTAGAGATGGCAATTGTATACAAGGTGATGAACTTAGGAACGACCCATTAATGTTAATTTTCTCAGTTAGAGTAAACATTAAAATTTTAACGCTCTACGTAAAACAAGATTGAAAAATGACGTGGGCCGACGATTGTAACTGCAAGCGCGCCAAACGTATTGAGTACCTACCCCTTAACAAACTTAAAACAAACCTATTATGTATGTATACGAATCTAAAATAGACATGAAAACTATTTCAAGGGCCTCTAACTCGCCGAGTGGAAGACGGGTCCTTTCTACCCTTTTAGCGAGTGAGTGGATCACAGCAATCGCTGAGTTGATTTCAACCCTCCGCCGCCGCCGGCCACCCGACCGACTTGGAAACACGCCAGCAATCTGTTTACTCAACTTTAATTGAGATTATCCTGTTCCAAAATAATTTTAAATAGCCAAACGTTGATTACAGAAGCAATTCAAAATATTCTGATTGCTTAATCATGAATCTTGTCAAAACAGAATTTCATCAGCCATCCAAATATTTATGAAATTGCTAGTTAGTATAATTATATTTTCCATTTCCGATAACGCAAAAGCCAAATGCATCAAAACGTCACGCGTGAAGCGGCCGAATGTCTCAAATAACAAGTACACATCACTCACGCGGACAGAAATAGCTGACGGTTGAGTAACCACTTCAGAAAAAATAGATCTTAATTTTCTCTATAATGTAAGCTTTACTCCGCTATTAAAGCCGTATTGAACATAAAATTTTAACGACGCCGCAAAACCGGCGCTCTACCGCTTTATAGCAAATTGGAGTCATAGCGGGTTGACACCGAGACGGCATGGCATTGTCCCATGTGACGCGATACAACTAGACCCAACGGGCTATGTCGAGCTGCATCGAGATGAGGCGGCCATCGGACAGGTTGGATTCGAGCCAGCGATGTGTCCCGCCACTCGCGTGCTACGGGATAACAGGATATCTAGCTTATGTAGGGATTATTCAGACAACTAGGTCGCAATCTCGTTTGTCGAGCGAAATTTCAATGGGATTTAATGTTCAACTGTTGTTGATATAAATTTAAACTTGCCGAGTGTAATCGTTGTTGGCATTTGGACATTCTGCTAAACGTTATTGTTCCACGAATATCGAGTATAAAGAGTTTGATTTGGAAATAGCGATATCTATGTACATAATTTTTTTCTTCTCCATTGACCTGGATTCTGCATTCACATCCTGTAGCATTACGTGCACGGTTAGTCAGTCTCTGTGTTGTATGAATCCAGTTTCAGTAGAGTGAGTCAATCCTAAATAGATTCTGTATTCCAAAATAACTCGCTGGTTTAATTTTAAATTAGCAGGTGAAAAATTAACGTGTAACAGTTGAATAGTTATGTCTTTTTTACTATTTTATCCGAAACTTATATTTTTTTTTATCCAGAAAATAAACTGTCGCGGAGCTTTGAGTTTATGGGGCGATTGAGCTTGAACTATGTCATTAGAACACTGAAATGACATGGCCAGTTTCTGCCTAGTTACTCAGTGACATGTACATTTTACATGTTTAGTTATAAATACATAAAAAATAAAAATATAAATAACTAAATGATTTACGTTTCCGTACAACTTCCGAAAAAATATTTCGACATAAATAGTTGTTTTACGTTTCCGGCGTATCGGGGCAGCACGCTATTTCGGATAAACGTTCCATTCCCTGTTAAGCTATAATATGAATGACTTGTCAGACTAATATTTAACATTATTCTGACTTAAAATGATTATTCACTTTTGCAATTATAATAAAAACATTTTTGTAAGTTCTTCGAATGCTATGAAACATTTACCTATTTTAAATTACTGAAATAATAACTTTTTCCTGCAACAACGAAACGAAACGACATGACAGGTTCGACAATCGCTTGACATCCGTCATAATTATTTTTTGTTTGACATTCCTAATAGGTATTTTTTTCATTTGTGTTCGCAGCTTGTGCGGGGGCTTATTTTTGTTTGTAAACTGTGCGATTATCTTTTCTCTATATCTACACGGACTGATTCCATTGCCCAACGATTATCTAGTGCTTTTCATACGGATTTGATTGTGCTTACGTTTTGGACACTGTCAACAATAATACAACAATGAGGTGTATTAACTGCGGTATAGCTACGGAACGGCTAAGAAGACATCTTGTATCTTCGTTAGACATGCCTTTCCAAACGATGCTTGTGCAATTGCTAACAATTCAGGCATGTACTTAAAACTTATTATGAAAACCTACAAATAAAACATACTATACACACACTCTATACTTGGTAATACTGGGTTTAAACTGTAGAATATAATGGATATCCATCCAGTGACAAGGGTCTCTTTATATCCACGCAAAATAATTTGGATAATATTGAGGTAAGAGCCCGACTAGGTTCATGACCAATTGATGCTTTTTGTTAATTACTAAGAAACCTGAAGTTACTGGATTATGTAACTTTCACAGTTAATTTTACAGTATATTATGTTTAAAATAAACCAAAATTGGTTACTGTACATGATTTTTTATATGCTAGGCAGAGTGCCCTAAGAAAATGGGCCATCTCCTTTACCTCTTTTCGGGCAAATGGCGTCAGTGTTCTACAATGAATGATGTCCATTTGTCCATACCTGCCTGCCTACCTAGACTGTCTGTGTACCTACCCATTCAAATCCGTTTTTTGTTTTTTTCGGGAAAGAGTAACAAACATCCATCCATCCAAAAAAAACCTTTACGTTTATAGTAGTAGGATAAAGAAAGAAGATAGAAAAATATGTCGCAATTACTTTATTCAGCAAAAGTTTCACAAACATCATAATCATGTAAGAAGACAGTTTCGAAACATTGTAAAATAGACTGTCCAACAGAATAAGGAACAAAGAAATTTATTTAAACTTGTTGATGAACATGTCGATGATCTGCTTGGCGGCGCGCGGCTTGTCTGCAGGCACCATGTGTCCCGCGCCGCGCACCATCACGTCCATGAAGTTACCGCTGGCTTTCACGAAACTGGAATTTAATATCAACGTTAGTATGCTTCAAAAGATTCACCTTTAAATCCGCAATTACTCATCAAAAAGTTTTAAAACAAAAATTGATGTAAAATAACCCTGAAGATACACCAGTTAAAAAAAAATCCGTGATACCAATAAAATCTCAACTCACGAATTAACCGCGATTTTTTCTTCCGTATCCAAGAGATTTAAATAGTTCTATTTGTCATCATTACAATCATTCAATGATTTCATATTTTAATTAAAATAGTTTTAAGATTTTATAGCTCCATGTCGTAACTAGTGTCAATCTTTGCTTATGTACTTTAAGAGGCGTCAATAGCCTGTAAAAGTGTTGTTACTACAGTATAAATTGTTACTTAATGTGTAAGTGTTACAATTATTGTGTATTTTTTATTAACTAATAAAGAACTATATACCTACCTAAAACCTAAAAGTTCTATTTGTGGTTGGAAAATAAGAAAATACTATACAACTCACGAATTTACTGCTTTGTCTTCTTCATCGTAGAGAGGAACTCTTTCAGCGTCCCGGTACGCCTGCGCACCGGACCAGTTGAGACTTCTGTGCGTGTGGACCGACAGCGCGTACGCAACTATCACGTCTAGTTGCCCACTAAGAAAAAAGAGCAAGAGTATGTAGATAACGTGTCATTACATCGTTAAAATGTGTTTCATTGCATCACACTTTACATTACACACAAAACATGAGAAAAAAGCTGCATGCAGCTGCACTTACTTGTAGCACATAACTCCGTAATGTTCCAACAATTCCTCAAGCCAAGGTTTGACAGTATCAAACATGTCATTTTCTAAATTTAAACGAACATCCTCATTCATATCGACGTACTGCATTTTCTTGACGTGAAGAACACTTTGTACATCTGCTCTATTCAAGAAGGTACTGAATGATGAACCAATTTTCTCGAAGTTTTCTCTTAGATAATTGTAGACATTGACAGGCGCAAAATTATAGAACTTACTAGAAGCTTGAAGCGCAGCCTTAAACAAAAAAAATTGACAGTGAAAATAGAATATTCGATCAAAGTTCAAAATAACAGGGTCAAACATGATCAAAATGGACGTGGGTCAACCTATCGTCATAAACTACATGATTATTAGGAATACGTTCTTATGTAAATTGCCGTCTTTGTTCTTGCTTACTTACAAACCTGTTTATAAGCCAAGTAGTTGCCTTCATTCCAATACTTTCTTGCATTTTCTTCCAAACTGTGAACTATTTCTGCTTGTTCAGGGTCCAAGAGTCCCACTTGTACTCCAAATTCGGCGTCACGCAGTAGTGTTGGTGGATCTGTCCAGCCATCTCCTATCGCTAGTCCCTGTACAGAGTTAAATTGTTTTAGTGAATTACAACTTTATGAATGGACACTTACATGTTAAAATTGAACTAACCTTTAAATTGATTGGCATTGATTTATTTTGGTTGTTATGTATGTAATGTCCAAACGCCGGAATGTATTTTCCAGCGTATGACTCGCCAGTGAGGAATAAAGGTGCTTTTTTCAACTCTGGGAATACTTGCAGAAACTGTTGAATGAAACTGAGAAGACACGCGCCAACCTGCAAAAATAAACGGTATGAAACTATCAGTCACAGCAGAAGTTCTCTCAGAAGAGAAATAGTTTCCTAAGATACTGATAATAACTTAATACCTCATCCTCATTGGTGGCGTATTCTCCTCCTTCAGTAAAACTGAATCCAGTTCCGACTGGATTGTCAATGAAGAGAAGCGAGTAGTTGGATCCCCACGTAATAGGCATTTTCTCCACTAGAAGATAATTAAATATATTTTAACAACTTCGTCCAAATAATATTCTATTGTGAATACCATCATCATCATCAGCCTATATTGTTCCCACTGCTGAATACCAGTTAGTAAGTTTACCTGTATCATTAACAATCCTAATCGGCCCAATTTCATCAAACAAGCCATATAATGATGAACCTCCTGGCCCTCCATGCAACCAGATAACCAACGGCGTACTGTCCAGATCAACTCCTTGTGCAGGGAAATACCAGAAGAACAGGTTCCATTTTCCAGTTTTATTAACAGTGAAGTACGCGGCGTGACTGTTGACGCCAGCGAACAGGCTCGGCTCCACTGCGGATAGTTGTTTTGCTTTTTCTGTTTCCCCGTTTTCAATTAAGGGTGTTAGAATAAGAGGTCCATCATCCTTGTCTGCTGACGTCACTACTGCACCAAGAGCAGTTGCACTAAAATAAGATTGAGGATTAAGTTTATCTAATAAAAATTGATTTCAACAATAACATTATATTACTTACCAAAGATACGCTATGAAATAGACTTCGGCAAACATGATATCAAACTGTCATATAGATTGGTGTGTCGTGATATTTAACTGCACTTATGCATTTAAATAATGTGAAAGAAATGAAATATTAAAAGAATTTTATCATTACAAATACCCTTTTTTATCACTACATATTGTACGACAAATTCTCCCGCCGTGTTTGTCTGTCTCAACTCTCAACAAAATAATCTCAAATATTACCGTGCGGATTTTCATACGGGCACCCCGCAATCGCGGCAGTAAGACTCTTCTTGAAGGAGTGGCTGGAGAGGTGCCACGGGGTCCTCACCTTCCGCCTTGCGCAGGTCCTTATCGGACACGGAAGTTTCGAAAGGTTCCTGTGGCTGATTAGGCGGGAAGAAACGCCTAGGTGTCACCATTGCGTGAATCGTCCGGAGGACGCTTGGGCAAAAACCGTTGTGTCATAATGATTTAAAATATGATCATTTAAACCTAGAAAAAAATAATTAATTGAAGACACCTGCTGCTAAAGGCCAATATTGAATGTAGCAAAAGTATATATAGGATTTTAAGAGGTATTAAGACGGACGTCTTCCTAATCCTGGATTATTTAGAGTTATTTACTAATGTATTTTAATGACTTTAGCAATAATTTTATCAACTATTTTTATCTACTTAAACTTGTTGAAAATGTCGATGATCTGCTTGGCGACTTGAGCGCGGCAATTTACAGCCCATTTCATGTGCTGTATTTTACGTCAGTGCTAAATAGAACAATCGTACATACTACTGGTTAAACTGCTGACTTATTTATTTATATTTCCTATTCTCAAAGATGATCGCAGTGAAACGTATAAGTTAGGGAATTCGTTAAAATAGAGATCATAAGAGGCACCATAATAGCACCTTGAGGAACACCAATTTCTAAGTCTAAGCATTTTTAGGGTTCCGTAGTCAATAAGGAACCCTTATAGTTTCGCCATGTCCGTCCGTCCGTCCGTCCGTCCGTCCGTCTGTCCGCAGTTTAGCTCAGAGACGCACAGTACTAGAGAGCTGTAATTTGGTGTAAATATACGGATTTGTTGTGCCGAAAAAGTGGTAAAATAAAATCTCGTAAAATATTTTTTTTAGGGTACCTCCTGTACTTACACGTAAAGTGAGGATTTTTTTTTTCTCGCGTACCCCTTAGTGTGGGGTATCATTAAATAGGCCTTTAAAAAATAATGATAGTTTCCATTAACAATTTTTTGATTAAAAAATTCGTTTGTGAAATATTAAGCTTTGAAGTGCTAAATTTTGCTCGATTCGAGTGTCCCTCCCCTCTACCAGCTAAACGGTTATGTTTGGGGGTGTGAAAAAATTCACAATAGTAGTATATATAACGAAGTTTAAAAGAAAATTATCATGACTAAGTAGGCTTTACAACTTTACGAGTAATAGTCGACCAACTTATAAAATGTACTTGGATAACATATTTTCTTAAACAAAATGTATCGGAGAACATGTTCTTCAACTGCAAATGTAAGTTTGTCAACTTTATTTTTACAGCTATAATTCTATATGTTTTGGGGATAGGTAGGTTTATATTGTCAACTATTTTTAACTAACTTTAAAAAAGGATTGGTTCTCAATTCGTCGTAATCTTTTTTTTTAATGCATTTTCCCCGATTTCTCAAAGACGCCTGGACCGATTTTGAAAATTCTTCTTTTTAAAATTAAATTCAGCGAATCAGTTTAGTTAGTTCGCATAAGTATTTTGATGGGCAACTACGGAACCTTACACTGTGCGTGGCCCGACACGCACTTGGCTGGTTTTTTAAGAATGTCCAGTATTAGTCGACTAATCACGTTACTTAAGTTATGAGTATTTAGACCACTTTAGTGCTTCAAGCAAAACCTTAACATAGCACAAAACATCTAAGAGGCTATATCCTGACTCACGGTATAAAAAGCATTCGATAGATCAATGACTTCAATACCAGTCCAATTTTTTTATCATCAGTCTTTCGTAACTATAATTGAAAGCCACTATAGGAAATAAATAAAATGCGAATCATTTTATATTTACTTTAATTAAGTGGTTTCTGAACAAGTAATTGTTGTAGTTATTGATGAAATTAAGAATCTGAATACTGTAAATGTTGTTGCAAATTCTTGTTTCTATTTATTGTTGTAATTTATCTATTCTATCCAAAAATTTTATCTATTTAAACTATGAAATATGATGAAATATGTCGATAAGATAAGAGGACAGGACTATGATGACTTGCTGCGTCTTCTGCACTTAGAGCAGTGTCCCTAAAATAAATTAATGAAATAGAGTAGATTGCTAAAATAAATACATTTTTAATGAAAAATATTACCATAATATGAGAACTATGAAAAACACCTCACCGAACATAGTTTTAGAATCAAAATATGATGGTGAGTGACATTTAAATCTATAATAATAATAGTTTATTCATAACATACAAATACAAATCTAAATCATAAAATATCTATGCATATGCATGCCTCTTATTTATTTAACGAATGTAGGTATTTCAAGGAATGCCACGCTCAAAACTTTTATCAACAAGACAATCCATGTTAATAAAATACTACACGTGTCAATTCTGCTCATGTAGTAGATATTACTAACATATTCCGTAAAATATAACGAAGAATTCTTTAAAGATAGGGACGTTATTTATGTATCATTATTGAAATTCTATACGTTTTTTGTCTAACCTTATACACAAAGAAATTTATTCTGAATGCATAAATTACATGGATGACGATAATGCAAGTGGCGAATTGTCGTTCGGCGTGGCGGTGTAAGGGGGAGGCCTATGTTCAGCAGTGGACGTCTTCCGGCTGATGATAATGATGATGTTAAATTAAAAATCTTTACAAATTTTCCTTATGTCTTAATTTTGTAGGCATCTATCTGTTTACCTTAACCTCATGTGCTGAAAAACAGCACATCAGCTTCAGGTGAACCTTATTTACCGACTGATTCTTTACTTGCGACAAAGCAAACTGTGCACTTCATAGGAGCACGTCATCTACATAAATTGGGCCAATGCGTGACAGGAGCGCCATCTTGCGTGTCACGTAGGAACTACATTATTCTGCTACCACAAATCGTACATATTCGAGGAAAATTCGAAGTTACGTCCCAGTGTTTTTCTGATAAGGGCTGAACGAAGTTATGGGATTACTACCTACATAATGTTACACACGTTTGTTTTTTTTTTTGAACTATTCGGTTGTCCAAAGCCAGCAAAGTCCGTGGCGTTTTACACGACAGGTGTCTGAGACTCCCTTGTCCGACAACCCACGCCGCGCTGGGAGGATTCATTTGATGATATTATCTACCAAAAAAAATTCAAACTATTGTCAAAGTGTCGAAAAATACTGTTTACAAAAACTCTGTAGTAATGATTTTGCTAATGTTTTCCTGTTTATTTGTCGGTTACTTACAGTTCATAAAAAAGAAAATTAAAGCTGGCTGAAGTGATCTTCTATCCTTAGCTTTCCCTTATTATTTTAATACAAGCTCCCCGCCCTGACTTCGCACAGGTGTAATAGGAAATAAAATAAATCATATCAACACAAGAAAAGTGTACCTTTCTACATCAAAATCAGTTCAATACTTTCAGAGATTACTTCCTACAAAAAAAAATACCAGCTTACAATTCTCCGCTTACCTCTTTTCACTAATATTACTACAGTAATAGTGATAATAATATCTATGAAAACGAACGTAATAATAGTACACCTTGGTGACTGATCCGTGTTAATCGCTTTAATTAATTAAACACTTAACAGCTGAAGCATCGGAGTTGAATATTTAAATATTATCAATTATTTACACTTTTCAACATTATTAATTGTTGTATGTGGTGTCACTGTCATTAATATAAATGCCTTTAAATTGGTTACTAATCCTCATTCATTGTATGAATAATACCTGTCAATGAATGATGTAATAATGACCTGCCACGTCTTAAAATGAAAATAAAACGTTGTCCCACGCTAGGAATTTCTTCTGTCACGTGGGTACGCTTACAAACATAGAAATTCACATACACATACACCCAGAACCGGCTCAAATACTTGCAGAACCATGCAAATATTTGTTCTGCACGACACGCTTTAAATTGAATGGTGAAAAGATGATAAGTAAATAATTAGGATAACACTTTGTTTTAACGATATGATCTTTTCCGAATAGTAGCTTCCAGTACCTATTATTTGCTATTGTCTATATCGAGTGCTGTGAAGATATATGGGGGACTGCTCTCATTACAGTGACAAATACTTAGTTTTCAGGGGCCCATACATTTGACAGGGTTTCTTCTAAATACTTCTGTTATGCCAAAAAATACACAAATTGAATTCACGATGAAAACAGCAAATCATTGAGCAATAGTTTCACAAACTCATTCAAATCTATTAATTCATCGTTTCGCCCAAAACCTTTTCGCTTTTACCTATTCGATACAAATAGTACCTACTTAGCATTACTTAAAGTTATTACTTTATGTAATGAGCCATCCCGGGAATTCGTCTCGCTCTAGTTCCCGTTAGTGAGGATCCCAGGCGGCCCGCAATCCCGGACAAGCATTATTCGGGCATTATTCTAGAATACACATTACATGCACAAATGAACCGATAGATAGATCGGGATTCGACGCACTCGATACATCTCTAGACAATCTAATTGAAGAAGGTGTCTAACTAATTTCGTTGTAATCATAAAATACTTTTTGAAAAAAAGGGGAACCGACTTCAAACACAAACACAAAAAAAATGTAAAATAACTTTTCTTTCGGAAGTCGGTGGCTTTGTTTTTTATTTCATTCACTATGGCCACCGACTTCCGAAAGAAAAGTTATTTTACAGTATTTTTGTGTTTGGTTTTGAAGTCGGTTCCCCTTTTCTTTCAAAAAGTTTTTTTATTTTTCCCTTTTTTGTTTAGATATTCAACAAAAATCTTTATATAATCGGTGCCTTTGAAAATCTACAATCCTAGTAAGCAACAAAAACGGATCTATGCGGGCAACTTCACGAGATATCCATTTTATTGTTATATTATACTAAAACCTTCTCCAAATGTAATGAACACTTTCCTGAAAATCGCATCAAAATCTGTTCAGCGAAACGCGAGATAATCTCGGATAAACATACATATACTATACATACAAACATACATACAGGTCGAACTGAGAACCTACTTTTTTCTTGAAGTTGGTTAAAAAATAAGGATTCACTGAGTACAGATCATGCATACCATAACCATTATCTACATCGCTTTATAAGCCAGGTTTTTCTTTATATCATTTCATCAAGTGTGTCCGGAGCCCAGGGCGGGGCGGGAGGGACTGTCAGACTCGTACTGACTAAAATCCATGGTGATCCTTCAATAGCCCTTTGCGTTCCAGCGTCACGGTTACCTGATAAGAAAGTCCCGCGATCTTTATAAGCCAGGTAAATCGATAATTTGCAATCGATGCATCAAAAAGAATTGGTGACAAAATGTTAGAATTTTGCTTTTAGTGTGCTTCAATCCACGGATGAGTCCTCCCTTGTACTCATCAAGGGAGTTCAAGGGACTCCCATGAACATTCACTCCATCGCTCTTGGATGGAGCGAATGCGACTGCCAGACTCTTTCTGACTCAAAATCCATACTGGGGGCCAATTCTCGGTTTTAGAGATGGTGTCGAACTCGACAAAAAATTCAAAAACGGTATTTTTTCGACAAATTTTAAAAGTTGCTATTCTGGGGATGTCGAATTCGACATTTCTCGAAGGCTAACGTTAGAGTTCATGTCGAGTGCTTCTGAGCAGTAGAGATGTCATGTCGATTGTAGAGATACGTCATTTCTGAGTGAATTCGTAGAGTTTTGGATTGTACACTGTGTTTTCTTTTCTTTAGTTTTTAAATAAAATACGGCTTGGCATCTCATACCTGCTGGAAATTCGATTAATTAATTAAATAATCAAATTAATTTATACTCTTGATTTTTGTATTGTGTTTTCTTGAAATGACAACCTTCGCGCAAATAACAAACTCTGTAATTTGTGTACCCATGCACCCAATAAACTCGTCCATCTTGCAGTGGTTTCAAGTCCAATCTTGAAACCACTGAAAGATGGACGACTTTATTAGCATTTTTATCTCGGAGTTATTGGAAAGTGGCGAGCAACTGGCCAATACAGACGGCGACAACAGCGCACTTATCCCGCCGTCGATATTTACGATTTGAGTGAAACAGAAGTCATTAAAATAATTCCCCTCCATGTTAAAATAAAAATCATGATTAATGTAAAACAGCACAGCGCACTAATGATTTATTAACACATAAACACAGAGTCTATGTAAACATAACAAAAGACGCAAATTCTGACACTGATAGACAATCAACTGTCAAACTGATTATTTTTACGCTAAACGTTTCGTTTTATACTTAAATAATTCGATTTAGTCGTAGGAATCTTACCAAAATGGATCTTAAGATATCACCAAGATAGAGTCAGGTAATAGAAAATTTAGACCAACCCCTGTTTAGCATATTTTGCACGCACCGGCTGCGCGCCTCTTTAAATCTTAACCCCGAAAAACTCACATAGCAAACATTATTAATTAAAATTATATTACAATAAAACTAATTACTGTCTAACTTACGAAATGAGACACTAATAAACAACAAAGTATATTAAATTAAAGTTAAAACTAAAACTTACCTTGATTGGTTAAAAACGGGAAGACGTTCAAAATCAACGTTATTTGCTATCCTGTACAAAGAATTTAATTAGTTCCCTCAAGTCTCTAGATCATGTGAAATTAGATAGCTACTTATGAAGCGAACTCCGACATAATTAAATTTAGAACAGGTGGGAGCAACAAAATGAATCAAAATTAATCCAGCGCAATTTGACAGCGCCGCCGACGGCTTCCAGATTAATTTTCATGTTTAATTATATAATATTTTGTTTAACACACGAATGGGGACAGAATAGAGCGAAAAAATACTTCTCATTAGCTTTGATGCCGAAGTAATTAGGTGGCCTACACAATAAGGTTTTTAAAAAAACAAGTTCTAACAAAAACACGTATTTTGCTGACTTTTTTTGGGTCACGGAGTGTTTTCTATTTATGCCTCTACTTCAATGATAAGTTAAAATCAAAGTTTTTTAATAATTAGCGGGAAATATGAATTTACTTATAAGTTAAAAAAACAGCAGAGGATTTATTTTCATTTAACAATAAGATACAAAATTTCAAAGTCTCGCACTCTACTAGCTAATTTCGCATTCAAACAACATCAACAGAACAATAATTCAGATTATCAAATACATCTTATTTTTCGCATTCACACAAGGCGTGAAGGAAGCAGAATTTCTTGGCACAAGTCCAACTGCGGGCAAACATCTAGCACCCCTGCCTTTATGACCGCCAAAGGACGAAACTTTGCTTGTTATCCGTGAAATATCACAACATATTTCGAAGCTTTTATAGGGAAACTTTGGAGAGGCGCACAAGACCGAGCAAGGAATCATTGACCGGCCCTTCGATTGAAAACTTTGGGCGACTCCATGAAACTGCTGTTATTATGTATTGGGACACATAACACTCATATTTCGTGCCACAATTATTGAGCGTGGGCACAAGTTTTTAGGGGTCGGTGTTAGTTTGGAGTTTATGATTTTGAGTTTACCAAGAAGTTCTCAAGCATGCGAAGGATAACTATTAAATGTTACTCACAGGATTTATTGATCCAACATTATTTAAAAAATAAGTCATGATCAGGGTACCTACATACATGAATAAAACATTAGCTATATCATACTATACAGGCTAATATAAAAATAATCTCATTCTGTTTGTAAATCACTTTCGTTACAAAAAACCCATTAATATCGACTCAGTAATTCTTTATTCATGGCTCCTAATTTTAAAACAATAATGCTCTACAAATCCACAAACTCGAAAAACGATTACGCTCCCAAATAAAATTGGAAGTAGCAAACGTAAAATTAAGGCGAAGTCACTTTAAATACGATGGAGTTTAATTACGAGATTTGTCAAATAATAAATAAAGAAAGTTCTGTCTACCCTCTCGCTGCTCGGCGTGATTTCAAAGCAGGCTTCAGATACCGTCAGGATTTATTCTCCGAGTTCCCGTTTCCTTTATTTAACTTACCCCTTAAAAGCTTAGCATTGAATTTGTTTCTTTTTTCTTTACCTCTATGATTGAAGTTAAGATTTGGATTTCGATGTTTTTCATTTGCGATTATATTGGCTTTTAAGAAAATAATTCTTTTTGGGACAAGTTTTTGGTCAACCTTCAAAAGATACTTGTATACATTGATGTCGATATTGATGGCTGCCGTATTCGGAATACGTTAATTATTGAGTAAAAAAGTAGGGTGTTTAGTTGAACAGTGGGGGGACACAGCGGTAATAAAATGTCTTTTCTGAAGTTTTTACATAAAACCTTCAGAGGTCTCCAACGTGATCTCTCCATAAAAAATAACCATAAAAATGAAGTTCACCAATTTAAAAGTCCAAACTGTCCAAAAGAGCTTTTGTTCCGATTTATCGCCGGGATGATCAGTCTGCTGGATTTGCCGTAGCACTGACAGATCGCTTTTTAATGCTGACGGCATCCCTCGCAATTACTGAACAAATTAGAACAGCCCCTACCTACAATTTAACACTTTTTCGTCCATTTTAATGAAGACCTTAATGAAGGAGTAACTAAGTTGTGTCGTAGTTATTACCGTTTTGTGCGAATTCAATTCTTTCATCTAGATTTTTAAGTCTAATTGTTATAAATGTGCTTAGCAATGATATTGAATGGTAGAATATTGAGAAGATTGAAGCTATTCGGTTTCATCCAAGTCTTTTAACTGATAAAACCTTTCGGAAATTCTACTCGAAGTTCAAATAAATTCTTGTTGCCGTGTGTAGTACATTGAAGCATTCGGAACGCTCAGTCGAGCAAATGGAACATTCAAGGCACATCAACAAAGACAAAAGCCGATTTGGTTGAGCGTACAAAGAGGTTGGGAGCCCGATCGGTGTTTGACGATCCTCCTCTAGGAAAATCGAAAATATATCGTTTGAAAGTAGCTTTAATTAGCACGAATGTTTTGTAAATGCCGTAGGATTTATTTCTTTCAAAGAAACAAAATTCTGTAAATAGGATTGTTCGCCAAACACAACCTAATTAGGTAACTGAACCAACTTGACAGCGAACACGGCCAACAAACAGATCTTAATACAGGTATTAAGATCTGTTTGTTGGCCGTGTGATACGAGGTGGTTTCGCAAAATCAACACCAATACCTGTGGGAAAATCGAATGTCCAACGTAAAACCTACCAAAAGGTGAGCTTAACTACCTAGGGAGGTGTACTACTGGTACCGAAGTGCCAACTGACAGTAATTAAGTTAAACGGAGTGTAACAGACAGCGGTAACGTCCTACCTATCGCCCTGGAAACCTACATCTGTTCTGTGGTTAGAACTAACCACGGTTAAACAACAAAGGCGCTGATTCTCTTGTTCACCAAGTAACGTTAGTTAAACTATTGATAACTTTTACTAATAAATGATGCGAGAAAAGAATAACGTCAGTTTAACAGTTCAGTACCTTTAGCACGAATTTTCACTATTTGAGACGTATAGTAAACTGGAACTTTGACAATTTCAAATTGACAATTTTCAAGGAAAAAATTTGTTCATTCTTCGCACACCAGAGGCGCTGTTCCATTTTTTCATACAAGAAACGCTGTAAATACTGGAAAGACGCTGTAAAGTAAAAGAGTGAAAACTCGTGCTAAGGGTACTGGCAGCATGGTATGACATCTAAAGTAGGTATAAAAAGTGTGTTGAGCGTGCTCTCAAGACGTCACGATTGGCGAAATGGTTTAGCGATTGACTGCTGCTCTGTGGAGTACCGAGTTCGATTTCCGCGCTGGAAAAATATTTGAATGATCTGGATGTGGTTATTCCGTCTATGTTTGTAAACGCAGCCACAATACAGGAGAAATTATTAGTGTGGTTAAAAGTAAAAAAAAAGACTCTGTTACTTTATCCATTTACAGATAATTAATTTTCCAAACCACAATGCATTCTTTCTTCTTTAACTTTGCAATAAAAAATAGCTACAGTCTTATTTACTATACCAGAATGGGTACGGGTATCTAAAACATGACCACGGAAGTGATCAGCCGTCCGATTTTGTCGCAGGGAGTGACGGATAGCTCTCTAATGAAGAGATGACGCGGCTGGTCGCAATTACCGTGAATTAGCAATGCGACTGCTTTGCTAGCATTGCTGATTACTCCGTATGCAACTAGCAAGCGAAATTAGAAGCGGTAAATCACCATATTTGTGGATATTTTGGATACACAAACGTGGTTTTTGAAAGAAGTTTGGTTGTAATTCGAGTGGATTCCAAATCTCGTGTTGTTATTTCAAAGATCTTCTTCATTAGATATGGAGATCTATAGAGAAATGTGTAGTTTTAAGCCGTATTTCCGTCGAAATTAGCTTTTTAAACAACTTAATAGTCGGTTAAAAACAATGTCCCTGACGTTTATCATTTATTTCAACATTTATTTCACTTCAAAACAAAAACTAACAAAAGATGAAATCCGAATCTAATTCTTGAATCAATGACCTTAGAGATATGCAAGGTCGGTTGCATTCAGAAAGTTTACAAAATAAATAGACGAGAATATCTCAAATAAATTCTAAACGTAATAAAGTTCTTTATTTAAAATTTTGTACCTCGACACACTTCTAATAAATTGAGTGAGCCAGTTGAAATAAGCCTACTGTTTCTGATTTTATGTTTTATTTTATGAGAAGTCTTGAAGCACGTGCAAGTAATTCTTATAAAACTTTTGCGATACAACACTATTTATCTTGAGAAGTAATGTGAAATATAACGAACGTATAATTAAACTACACATAAATTACAGAGCGATTCAAAAACATTGTTTATAGTGGGTAGGTATTTGTATGAATAGTTCTAGACTTGTCTGAAATGGCGTCGCGAAACAATTGAGTCTAGCACAAATGAGACAGTTTATATGAATTTGAGAATCTTCAAAAAATTCAATCTTTATTCATATTGATTTGAGACCGGAAGACGCAGCGTAGGCAGGCCTCCTACTAGTTGGACCGACGATGATATCGTGAGCTCGCGGGCAACCGATGGGTTCAAGTGGCGAATAGTATAGTCGTTAGTGGTCTAAATGGCTGGACTATGGTTAGCTGTGGACGTCTTCCGACTAATGATGATGAATTAAAACTGCTAAAACTCTCATGTTATCTTTAACATAAGTTAAGATTAAGTATGACGATCAATTCTATAAAAGAGCATAACTTTAATCACTCTCTCGCTGAAAGCAAAAATCCGTTACGCCTATAACAACCTACCCGAGGCCTTAAACAACTCCGTAATTGGATCATGTCTCTAATGCAGAAAACGTGCCCTATATGCATAGACATAACATTTTAATTATGTATATTCACGTCAAATGCGAAACAAAAGCTCACATTTCCACGTGATGCGAGAAACATGACGCTCTAGGCATACGAAATGAAGCCAGCCCAACAAACCGAATTGGTACGTACGTTACGTTAAGTGAAATTTTATGCCGTCTCATAAAAATCCACGTGCTAACGCTGGTAGAGACGTGGCCTCGATTAAGCGAGGTATTGCTGCCGACGAGGCATTGCTGCCAACGAGGCATAACTTATGAGGCAAAAGGTGCAATCATTGTGATGTTTTGACCTATAATGATCGATCTTTGTGGTTGGCAATAGTCGTTCCCCATAGAAGTTTACTAATACAGTTTCCATTACTTATTTATTTTGTCAAAATGATTGTGATTCTAATAGTAACTGCATAACGCGATGTAAGTAGGTACAATGCCAGCGAAATATTCTCAAATCACTGCAACTCCTTCGACCCAGAATCAACAGTCAACAACTACCAAAAAACGCCGAAACAAAAGCTCGATGGTGTTTTGGAGAATGAAAGTTACACACCCATCATTATCAATCTACTAATAACCCTAACTCAAATTATTTAGAGTCAGCGTGGCATGGCTTCTAAGCTTCGTTTTTTAATTGGCCCGATTTTGAATTACTACTTGGCAAAGGTCTCCTCCAAGTTATTCCAAATCCTTGTGCGCAAAAATCTTTAAATTATATTCGTACATAGACTCGCAGATACATAACCCAACGATGAAAATATCAAAGTATCTATCTCTTGCAAAAATAACAATTTTGCTCACGGCGAGGCATCAACTTTTAGCTCGAGTCCGTAGGCACAAAATGAGGATTCGTGGTTGGACGCAGTTCACTAAAACGATTCCAGTTCCGAGCCATTTACCCCACGGCTACCGCGCTAGTCTTTTGTTTCTATTATACTGTATATTTGTAGGTACATACAAATAGTGTGAAGTTCACAAAGGCGAGATGATTTATGGCGTGTTTTATAGCAGTAAAGTTCTACCTTTACCTCGGTTTGAGGTGTTCTTTTAAGTTGCAAAGTATAAAGAGTTAACTAGAGCTTCAGAGCTTTAAAAGTCGAGCACTTTAATCAGCAATTCAGCAGTGAGAATAATCGTAATCTCACGTTTATTTTACATGTATTTAAAACATGAGAATACGATTTTAGTTCTATTCTAAACTCCTTAATTTCTTACTTCCAATAACTCTTTCGTGTCACTAGAACTCTTTTGTTTAAGCCGGCGCCAGATATAGTTCAAACGGCTCTTTGGTCGTTTGACCCCGCTCTGGTGGGGCCCGCGGGTCCAAACGACCAAATGCGTTTTTGAATTGGTCGTTTGGACCCACTTTCAAAATTTGAGAATTGTACTAGCAAATAGAAAAGTGTCCTACCCCTACCAGTCTGTTCCGACTTTCGTTATGCCGCTTGTCCAAGGAGATGGTGATGTAGACCGGGACATAACATACCGGATCAACTAGGAATGGATGAAGTGGCGACAGGTTACCTGAAGGGGCCCATATCTTAGAGCGCAGCGGGCATTAATTTACAGTTATTTCCCCCCCCCCCCTGACACGTGGCGTCACAGCGCTTTTCAAATGAACTTCGCTGACCCCGTTGAAAAACGTACCACCTTGAACTTATGCTAGCCTAGTATTTTGGCAGGCCATTTAGAGTTACCTTACCCCAGCGCTGCATGTCACGTGACGCCAGAGCGCAAAACATACCACCTTGATCTTATACTAGCCTAGTACTTTTGCTGGTTAGTAACATACTATCAGTTTTTAAGCATAGCCGGAATATAAAGTTTTAACTTTTGAAAAATGCGCAGTACAAAGCGTCTCAAGGAGATATCGACACGGGTATATTATTGCATACCTTTATGCATTTTTATTTCGAGAAATTCTTTGAAACATGTTGAAAATTCATCTCTTTAATTCATAGAAGCAAAGTTCGAAATAATCGCAGCCGAAGTCGCGGGCAATGTGCTAGTATATGTCTAACTAAGGGCTAAACCTGTTGCACCACGTGCATTCCACGTTACATTTTTCTACACGTCTGTACTGAAACTTGAAATTAAATGTCATTTCGAACAGTAGGTCCAATCGACCAATGAAAAAATAATCAAAATCATGAATTGGTTCATTCATCCCGCGGGTCCCATCTGAGCGGGGTCAATCGACCAAAGAGCCGTTCAAACATTTGAACATTTAAATGCCGGACTTTGTACACTTGTTTGAACACTTATTGAAGTAACCTGCCAGACTGCCTTGCGAATACATCTCTCCACAGTACGTTCACTAACCACAAACAAGATGGACGACGACTTTGTGGATGCAGTATGCCTCTACTATTTAAGTGCATGTAATTTTTTATTAAATGTGCAAAAATATATATCAAAACGGCCAAAAAGAAAGCGCGAATGGATGTGTGAAATGTATCGTACCAGAACAAGGTATTGTACCTAGGTAAAAAGTACATTTATCAGGTCATGCAACCCATCATCCACGACCATCCCGCTCGAAAACGCTCGCGCGACTGAACTTTGCGCAAGTGTGGCAGGCTACGCAAACATTTGAACAAAGTCGACTTTGAACACTTTGATGTACGCTAAAAAACCGACACCTCTTGGCAAAGTGCATTTCAATGCGCACTTATTTGATCAAACATGCAAAGTCCCGTGCCAGACATAGCTTCATTCAAGTGTTCAAATGTTTGAAGCTGTATCTGGCGCCGGCTTTACGCCAACAACTTCTTACACAAATCGAACTAACGCTGATGTTCGTAATCCATTCGCTCACCTCTTGCGACAACCATCATGTATCATGTCCACCACCACAAATGTATCGCGCACGATCTGACACATCGTTCACAGATAGTAAACGATTGTGTTGCCATGCTTCCAATTTTCTGGACAAGAAAAATGGATTTAGACGGATACAAAAGTATGGAAAAGGCAAAAATTAAAGAAAACCTTTTTAAAGGATGAAGCCTGATTAGGAAAGTAACTGTACTGGTCCTTCATTCAGTCATCATCATCATCATCATCATCAGCCGGAAGACGTCCACTGCTGAACATAGGCCTCCCCCTTAGACCGCCACGCCGAACGACAATTCGCCACTTGCATCCATCCGTTGCCCGCGACCCTCACGATGTCGTCGGTCCACCTAGTGGGAGGCCTGCCTACGCTGCGCCTTCCGGTCCGTGGTCGCCACTCGAGAACTTTTCTTCCCCATCGGTTGTCAGTTCTACGAGCGATGTGGCCTGCCCATTGCCACTTCAACTTGCAAATTTTATGAGCTATGTCGGTGACTCTGGTTCTTCGCCGAATATCCATGTTCCGGATTTTATCCCGCAAAGAAACTCCGAGCATAGCTCTTTCCATTGCTCGTTGAGTGACTCTCAGTCTCTCTAAAAGGCCAGCAGTCAAAGACCACGTTTCAGAGCCATAAATCATCACTGGCAACACACACTGGTTAAACACCCTTGTCTTGAGACACTGTGGGATTCTCGATGAGAAGATATCACGTAGCTTCCCAAACGCTGCCCATCCGAGTTGGATTCTTCGGGCGACCTCTTTCTCGAAGTTGGACCTACCTAACTGAACAATCTGTCCAAGGTAAGTATAATGGTCTACAACTTCGAGAGTATCGTTCCCAACAACAACCGGTACGGGTGCCACATGGACATTCGACATGACTTTCGTCTTGTCCATGTTCATTTTAAGGCCGACCCGTTGGGAAACGATACTGAGGTCGCTGAGCATAGCATTGAGGTGCTCCAACGATTCTGCCATGATGACTATATCATCGGCAAAACGAAGGTGAGTGATGTATTCGCCATTGATGTTGATGCCGAGTCCGTTCCATTCCAAGAGCTTGAAAACGTCCTCCAACGCGTTCGTGAACAGTTTCGGAGAAATAACGTCTCCCTGTCTCATTATGCGCCGACCTCGACACATTCTGATGATGAAGTAGAGGCATTGTATGAGGAGATATCCGAGGCCATACATGCCTCCGAAACATACTTCACCGTTGTTATGGGGGACTTCAACGCGAAGGTGGGCGCACGGAATGGCGATGAGTTGAGAGTGGGGCCATTTGGGTATGGGCAGCGAAACCATAGGGGCCAGCAACTGGTCGACTTCATGGAAAAGGAAGAACTTCATTTAATGAACTCCTATTTCCAGAAGCGGCCATCCAGGAAGTGGACGTGGATGAGCCCCGATGGTACTACCAGAAATGAGATCGACTTCATCATGACGACTAAGAAGCGAATATTCAGTGATGTCTCTGTGATCGCTAAGGTAAAAACCGGTAGCGATCACCGAATTGTCAGAGGCACACTGAATATCAATGTCAAGCTTGAAAGGTCTCGTCTGGTGAAGTCCACGCTCCGACCTGGTCCTGCCCACATCCGGAACCCCGAAGACTTTCAACTCGAACTGCACAATCGCTTCCAGTGCCTAACCGAATGCGAAACTGTGGACAAAATCAACAATGGGTTGGTGGAAACTGTCCAAGCTGTGGGGTCCAAGTTCTTTAAGACCCCGCGCCGCAATAAGCCTCAAAAGCTCTCGAACGGAACCATCAAGTTGATGCAAGACCGGTCCGAGATGAGGCTGCAATCTTCAGCTGATATGTCGGAATATGGCAAACTCAATAGACGAATCTCTAAATCAATGCGACGTGACCTGCGTTCCTTTAGTGCGGCACGGATCAAAGAGGCAATCGAGCGGAACCAGGGCTCAAAAGTCTTCGCAAAGAATTCGTCTATTGGGCAGAGCCAAATGACTAAGCTGAAGATTAACGACGGCAGCATCATTTCGACGAAACCGGAGATCCTAAGAGAGCTTGAGAGGTTTTACGGACAGTTATACACATCAACACGACAACCCAGTGTCGGTACAGCTCGAGACGCAAGAGCTAAACTGACTCGACACTACACTGAGGATATCCCGGACATCAGCCTGTACGAGATTAGAATGGCTCTTAAACAGCTCAAGAATAACAAGGCGCCGGGTGAGGACGGAATCACAACAGAACTTCTGAGAGCGGGTGGAAAACCGGTACTTCTAGTCCTCCAGAAGTTATTTAATTCCGTCATACTCGAAGGTTCTACGCCAGAAGCATGGCACAGGAGTGTGGTTGTTCTTTTCTTCAAAAAGGGTGACAACACCTTGTTGAAGAACTACAGGCCGATCTCACTTCTGAGCCATGTGTACAAGCTGTTCTCAAGAGTCATTTCGAACCGTCTCGAACGCAGGTTTGATGACTTCCAGCCTCCCGAACAAGCCGGTTTCCGAAAAGGTTTTAGTACTATAGACCACATACACACGCTCCGACAGATTATACAGAAGACAGAGGAGTATAATCGGCCATTGTGTTTAGCGTTTGTAGACTATGAAAAAGCCTTCGATTCAATCGAAACCTGGGCAGTATTGCAGTCCCTCCAACGATGTCATATCGACTATAGGTATATCGAAGTGTTGAAGTGTTTGTATAGGAACGCCACCATGTCCATCCGCCTTCAGGAAGAGAGCACGAAACCAATCCAATTGCAGAAAGGCGTGAGACAGGGAGACGTTATTTCTTCATTCAGTGCTTACATTAAATTATTTGTCTTGTAGTATCGATGCGTGTCAATACTTTAAAATTATTTTCAAGTCAGTTGCAATAAATAATCTATGTTTCTTAAGAAGTGCGACATCTGTACAGGTAGAAATATCTTTTATAACGGTTCGTATTTAATAGGACAGGATTAATATGCAGATGAGCTTACACAGTAAGTATTTTTGAATGGTGATATAATCAAATACTTTATTACCTTCCGCTATCCCTGAAATTATGACACTCTACCTAGGTCTTCAATGCCCCGCAATGTAATGTCAAAGTGTGGCCACAGTGGTGAGACCTAACACCAAACCACACCGCTTTCAACGTAACGTCACTTATCCGATACGGTAACCACAACGATCCTACCACATGAGTAGCTAATGTACAACACAGACCAAGCTTTAAAATAATTACACTTCGATAGGTTCTCTTTAATACTGGGACCACACTTACGGGAAATCTCGTTATTATCGCGATGATGGGCGATTATACGAACATTTAGCGCCTTACACAGAAAGATTAACATTTGTTGAACTCTTGTCTAAAAAACGTGTAACTCCAAAAAGACGGTAAAATGTCCTGATATTGTGGCCCCCGCCTAACAAATAGGCTAGGTGTAAAACTTTTGAATTACTCGTCAATCAAATAAAACGACTGTCCTACAGTTACAAATTAAAGAATCATAGTCATATTTAAGGAGATCTCTGTAATAATGAAAATTAAATTATTTTAATTCTCATCCCTTTAATACTTTTATGCTTCTATTAATGGTGTTTAAAAATTATACGATTCGTCATCACGTGTCCCTGAATTCTTTTCTATTAATAGTGTTCCATAAATGGTAAGTAAAAAAAAATAGAACTGTCTATGAAATTATTAACGGCGCGGCGCGGCGGCGCGCGGCGGCGGCGGCGTTGAATTCGATGAAGGCGTCGTTTCGTCTGCTGTGGTATTAACTCGCAAAATATTCTTTTTTTAATACCACATATTGCCATCCAGTACCAATGCGATTTGTTTTGGTCAAAGCTACCCCAATATTATTTTTCGTGTTGGGAATATTTTTTAATTCTTTTGAAACAGTTTTTCATCAACTCAAAAGTGTTCGATGATTGGATAGGATGTATTCGGATATACAGAAGCTGGACACAATATTTATAACTTGTGTGTGTTTAAAAATAAATAGCTGACCCGTGGCCACTTCGTTGGGCGGTCAAATTTACACGATATATTTATAATTTATAGCCTATAGCACTCACGACTAATGTAGCTTTCGACCAGTGAAACAATTTTTAAAATTGGTTCGTTTCTTCCGGAGATTACCCCCTACATACAAACAAAATTTACCTCTTTATAATATTAGATTTAAAAGTTGTAACTATTGTATTGCGCAAGTTTCTATTTAAAAAAAAGCATATTTCACATTTTCAAAGTGAAAATAAATACTTGACTTCTTTTCCATTTAAACTATGCAAAATAAAACAATTCTTAAGTAGGCAGGAAACGTTACAACCCCAGTAGAATGCGGAAAGGTTTTAGAAAAGCCAGAGTCCGGCGGATCTCAGCACTTGGACACAATGATGGATTAATGGCCGCCCGGGGAATACCCGGGTACGATTTAAACAGGTCTTGGTAGAACTGTTTAAATGTACGATATACCTGGATATCAAGTGCTATTGACTGTGAGGCCTTATTAGTAGTGTTTCATAGAGGGAACGTAGTTTCGGTTAAGTAGAATCATGAGTCATGAAGAGATTTGACAAATTGAAACATTCACAATAACTTCTAACTAAGTAGGTAGTAGGTACCTAAAATTGGTCTAAATACGCAAATATTTTTGTAGTGCTCTAGTTGGTCAATCACATTGTTTCTTCGAAATAGAATAATTAAACAAAGGCAATGAATGTTAAATTCCCTGAATTTGAATTATTTTATTAGAATTGGGTAAAAAGTATTTTATCAAATCTCCAGTTCAAGGAAATCCTTCGACATTGCTCTTTGATACCAACAATTTATATTTCGATTAATAAAATAAAATGTTTTATTTTTTCAGGTAAGTCTGCACAATTTATCTGATTGATGGAGGTATGTAAAGCTGTTTTACGTTTAAAGGAGACCAAATGAATAAAATCTAAGTTCAAAGTCAACTCATAATAAAATTGAAAATATAGACCGATAAATTTATCGGTCTCGGTTTTTATTGTGAACAGAATTCTATTTTCAATTTCAAACGCGGCACTGGAAATAACAAAGTAAAGACTGTAAAATGAACGATGATAAAAATAAATAATCCAATAACACTTTAAACCTTTCACTTTAATCTAAAGTGTTGGGCAATAAAACAGACGGGACAGGACACAATGGCCAGAAACTTTTAAGAAAAATAAACGAAGCGCGGGAAATATACACGCCATGTCAGAAACACGGCAAGTTCGAGTGTCTGTGGGTCACACTGCGGACCACAGACAAGAAACATGGCCGCTCTAGTAACGTTACAGTTATCAGATAAATGTTTCCTTTTATGACGTGTTTGTTCACGTACTTCATATTGTTTAGCTTTTTGTTACGTACTTTTAGTGAACGTGACATTTCTGTGGGACTTAACAAAACTAACGTTGAATTGAAGTAGAAAAATGTGGTTAACATTGCCTTCTACTGTTATAATCGTTTGATACAGTTACAGAGGGTTAAATTAATACTAATTGTCGTTTTCTAATCCATTCACATAATTCAAATGATTAAGTGTCTGATGAAATCAATGCGCAGTTACATACAAGTCGTAAAATTATTTAATAATAATAGTTTACAATTAAATTGATACTGAGTATAAAACATGACATGACAATTAACCATAAATTACACAAACTAATTGTTATCAGAAGCTGAACTAAAGCCAAAAGTCAATAATTTTTAGGAGCAGTAGTCCACCATTAATTACAATTAATAAATAAAATAATGACCCACTCTGGCAACACTACTTACAGCCAACATTTCTTGGTACACAGGTGCACTTTGTTCCATTTTCATTGTGTAACTGGATAAAAGTGCATCAAGACGAAACAAAAAGCTTTTTAGCGAGCCAAGTAGGTCGCACCTATTGCTATTCATTAATCAGTGCATTTTGTGCAAAGGCGGTTGAACCAAAAAGGGCCAAAGCAAGGAGGTATTGTAAAAAGTGTTGGAGCAAAATATCGCGACCTACTTACGTCAACAGCAGATGGCTTCGGAGAAATAATTTCCAATAGCTGGTGGTCCCTTCCATGTGAAAGGCGAGGAAATTTGTCGCCTTTGTCGCGGCTTCGGCTTTGAACTGTCCCCTTCGGGTACTGACATTCACTTCTTGTGTAGTCCCGCCTAATGGAATGCTGTTCGATGTTTCTTGTTTGAGTGCTGATAATTAAACTATTATACAAAGGAATAGCTTGTTTGCTCATATCGGTTAGTTAACGATTCCCGCACGGACCAAATATTTTTATGATCTGAAAATAGTTGTTCGGGTCTGGGTGTTTGTGTACGTGAGTTTATGTGTTTGTAAACGCAACCACGATCCAAGATGAAAATTAGGATGTATAAAAAATAAACACTAAATAAACTATTACAAAGCAATGAAAAACTGCTCCTTAACGCTGCTGTCAGCCGGTAATGTGCCCAAGAGACTGGCGGCGTTGCCTCGATGTATCTAAGATTAGTTTATGTTGATATTAGTTGGACAATTAAGGTTACTGTACGTACCAAAATTACAGGCTTTTTTATGTTTTTCATCATACTACGCTCATATTACAAAGATCCTATTCGTCTTTCCTCGCAACGGCTGTATATTCTTGTTTATACTTACCATCCTGCGTAATAATGCGTGAAAAATCGGTACTCAAGTCACATTTTATGTCAGTTTGTGAGTCATAAAAAACAGTCCCTGTTGGTACTGGCATACATAAAATGCGTGGGTAGGTATGCAGGGCATGTTTATAGTAATATCTTATAATGTAAAGGAATGTAACTGTAGGTCTAATACCTACCTCAGTAGCGCATACGTAATAATTTTCGTCATTATTTAAAAAAATTTAGCCCTCAAAACTCGTCATGTTGGCTTTTTATTTAATTTCTAAGTAGAGGCCTTGATGAGGCGCGGAATATACGCAAATGGCCTCCAAATTGGTTCGGTCATTTAGGCTGTATGTGGTAAATGCCGGTGCATTTATTCATGAAGGTAAATTGTCCTCCATCTATCAATGTATCATCGAGATATTTTGGGAAATACATTCACAACGACAGGGTTAATGTTTTCAATATTGCGGTAGTCATTTATTGTACCTCAGTGTTTATTCATATAATTTTTTTAGAAAAGCAAGCAAAAACACAAGGCATAAAATCTCAAACCAATCACATAATAATATTCAACAATTCGGGAGTCAAATATAGGCAGTGAATTCAAAAACTACTTAGCGAGTGGATTTTAAATGAAGCCAAACAAAATGTTACTTTCAAAGGTACAACTTTTCTGAAACGTGGCCTTCCGCTTAAGGGTCAAAGCGTACCATCTAAAACTCAACGACCACCTAACTAATCGTGGCCATTATACATTACCTCCCTTTATATTTACAAGCCTTTAGCCTGAAAATAGGGACGAAAAGGCTATTGAGAGCGAATAAAATTGCAATAACAGTTGAAATAGATATGGAATTGGTTTGGAATGATAGATTTATGTGATTTACTAGATAATAAAAATTGAAATGCAATGTCACGCTGATGTGCAAACACTGTAAATCGGTTTTTATCTTCAAAAATATTCTACAAAAACATAAGTAGCAAATAAACAGGTTGGACTAGCAATAAAGAAACAAGTTCAAAAAATCTTTCGAATCCCTTCCACAACCACAAGTTATCAGCAACAATAAGCCATAAACTATTAAAATGGCGACTCCCCAGTCCACGGGTTATACAAGTTTTGTCGTAAATTCAACTCGTCCCAGTTCTGTCGAAAACAGCCGGCGAATAATTCCCGATAGGTACCATACAGCGATATTCCATCATCTATAGAGAATGAGCCGGGCCTTCTCGACCGAACAAGGATCCCTTTTCAACCCACGGGGCCTTAAAACCAGAACCCGCTTTTCATTTACCTATCTTTGAGTAATTGAAAGGGACATTGATGCTACTTATTCGGGCGGAATTGATAGGCGAATGGTATTGAATTGTGACGTATTCAATTCGTATGTTGTTGGTATTCTCTAATCTTCATATTGTATTCCATTATAAAGACAGTCTTACCATTTTTTTTGTTTGTTGTAGTTTGTTGCTTTTCTGAAAATACAAAACGAAACAAAAACGTTGTCTACCAAACCACTTTACTCACTCTGACACAAACGTGTTTCGAGAAACCTAAGGATCCAAAATTTCGTTACGCTAAAACCGTTTCAGTTTCAAGTGGAACAACATAAGGACACTACAAACATAGCTGCACCATTTGCTTCAGTCCATCCGTTAGAACGCCCCGCTGTGCGCCGGCCGACATTCAAGATATTACACAGCGTACGGGACATTTTGTAAACTTCCTACACGTTTCCTTTATAGAAAATTGGCTTTGGGTACGTGAAGATTTCACGGTAATTTGCTAAGATGAAAAGCGGTTTATGTTCGTTTAATAAGGCATACAAACAACATTTTTTTATACAAAGGTTGTAAACGTTTATTTGACAAAGGGGACGCGGGCAAAGTATTTTTGTTGAAACGGCCTTAGTAACGTTGCTGGCAATTCTTCTCAAGCCGTAAAAAATATACAACAAATCTGGTATCCATCTTTCGCGAACAAAATCTCCCACATTTACAACTATTGTGATTCGTGAGTCGCTGTACCCCAAACCTTATCTGTATTTCTATTGTCAACATGAACAAAAAGTATTGAGACAGCTCGCTCAAGCAAACAGACGCATGTGAAGTAAAAACGCGATAAATCTGGCAAAATGCGCTGACGTTCGACGCGAGTTCGTCACGTTGACGTCACAGGAAGCGTCAACAAAAACCGCACGCGCTGATATCAAACCAATATTTGCTCAACGCGTATTTGTAAAACTTATTTATATGAGCGCATACTAGCGCGCACTAGCGCAGCCGCGCGGGGGCGTCTGTGTCAACATGCAAATTCGCTTTAGTTCGGCGCATCGCTGTTTAAACTGGGGCTTTGGCAAACGGAAACTTTGCCTTTACAATGTATAAAGACGTTTCGGAGCTCGTCTAATGCGGTGTAAAGTTAATTGAATGATACTCCCCTATAACAAAATTAGCTGACTTTAGTTTGGATTTATCTTGATACATCTCCGTCTCAAAGGATCGAGCTAGAGAATTTGTTAATTTATGAAAGTTCACTCGCGGAATGGAGCGCTGGATAAAGTGCTGGCTTTAAAGCGCTTTATTATCTATTTAATAAAGTGACTCTCTAGCTAAGTTTATAATCAGCACAGATATTTACGTAGGTGTCATATTGAAATACTTATCATTAATACCACCTCTATATAACTATTTGCTCAGTACATATATTATATAGGTAGATGTAATATAGAAATGTAAGAGCCTACTTACTTCCAACCAAAGTAAATTCAATGTAGCAGAATATAAATAGCATGGCCTGTCAACCAAACAAAACTTATCTTCTGAAATAATATGTCATCCTTACTTGAGCTCACATTGTTCAGATTTCACGCGTCTTTAGGTTCCATTTCAGTGTATCTAGAAAGAAGGACTGAAACATGTACCTATTTAGATTAAAGTACTATCCCATTCAGTACGTAAGCAATTGAAAAAGCAAATATAAAGGCTCAAAGGCTCAAATATCAAGGCGAAATATCCGGATTTAGACGCGGCGTATTCTAGTGCCACGTCGAAACGACGCCACTTAACGGGAAAACATGGACTTAGGACGTTGAAACACGTCCCTTAGGAAAAAAGACGAACAATTTAAGGAAACCCGAGACAAATCCGTTGAAGCAAAATTATCTGCGCGCTGCGTATGCCAGATTTTAACGAAATGAGTTTAGAGCTTAGACAAAGAAAATATTTAATTTCTCGAACTTTTATCTTTTTTCTAAAAATAATTGTAATGTTGTAAGTACTCGTAAATCAAAACATTTCTTTAACAAAATAGAAAGTATTTTAAAGGCATTTGTAAGTATTGCGCTGAAAGTAGTCTCGTCGTAGAACTGCAGCAAAAACCATTAAATCTATTTAGGAAATAAAGATAAAATAAAAATTTTAAATGCGGACACGTACGGTTTGGTGAAGGTCAATCTAGTTATAGTACACTCTAGCATAGCATGGTTTAAGCCATTACCGTCACATAGGTCGCCACTGTGACACTAGCCCTTTAGAGGGGCTGTCAGCAGGTAGGTTAGAAGGGTTCGTAAATAATAAGAACAGTATAATAGCAGTTGAGTACACTTATTATTTATTGCCTAAACTTCCGTGGCCGTCTCACGTCCCGATTGCAGAGAAAGGAATAGTGGAGTAGGAACACTGGCCTGAACCGTCTCCAAGGCGATGACCGTCACAGTCTTGGCCGCAACCAACTCCAGCGCCAGGTTTGGTAGTAGGTAGCCGTAGTGTAGGGTAGGCGTAAATCACTCTGCAGCAGAGGATCTTCTCCAGGTGTCCTTCTTGACGCTGGAACCACGCAACGTGGCAGAAGGTTGTAGGGTAGACTTGAATCCCTAGAGGGATTCCGCGATGTATTTAATACAATTAATTATTTTTGGTCAGAGCGCGCGACACAGCCGTCGCCTCCAGTGTTCTAAATCAACTCAAATGTTCCATATTTTTTTAGAAATAATTATAATCTGTTAATATTTTAAGTATTATTTTTTAACATTATTATATATTTATTGTTCAAATATTTAAAGTAAATATCTTAATATTAGTAAATCTATTCTAGTATTATAAATCTGTAAAGGGTTTGTTTGGTTAAACGCGCTAATTAATTATATATTATATATAAGTATATGATCAAATATTTGAAGACAACAACGAAATTGAAACCGCGGTTAACAATTAGTTGTTTCTTATTAATGGTTCCACAAAAAATCTAATAAATAATCTTTTCCAGAAAAGAAAGTAATTTTTAAATAAGTACATAATCAAATTTTAAAACATTAATAATACAATAAGAAGACATTAATAAAATCCAACAACATAAACAAAAAAATAATAATACAAAGAGCGGCACGAAAATAAAAAAGGCACGTCGCAACTCGTTTAAAGTCAAGCACAGCATTCATGGACGAGGAAGAAATTATACAAGTAAATCCAATATTGACAGTGCAAGCAATACAACATACAACAACAAACAGTTCTCTTTGACATGTCAGATAACTTTCCATATTTGTCGTCATATGTTCTCAGTTCAGCGAACACGGCTTTTGAGCACATAACGCGCATTTTTACACGTGCATTTTACAAGGACAGGCGATGCATGCAAACGTCCCTTTGACAAGAGTTGCCTCGATTTGAGTTTTAAAAAAGGCATTCGTTCATATTTCTGTTGTTGCAAAAAGGCAAATACTGAGACGTGCTTCTAAATCATTTATCTCTCAAAGCTTTGTATGACATTTCGTTGTTAATCTTGAATTCCTGTTACGTTATTGGTGTCGGACGTATTCGGTCGCGTATTTTAGTGAGTAAAAGTGACGCTAACATCAGCGGGAGGCGTACAAAATACGCCGCTGATGTTAGCGTCGCAATGTATTGCTTAATAGAACACGATGTGTGTACGTAGTACGCGCGACCGACATAATAACAATTCAAGCCTGCGTTGCCGTTCCTGCCGAGGTCGTGGGACTGAAGACTATTGAAGGATCACCGTGGATTTAGCCAGTACAAGTTAGCAGTTCCTTCCGTCCCGCCCTGGGTGGGGTGGATTCATTTGATGATTTTACCACGATAACTTTATTTTCATGACTTTATTTTTAAAAAATGCTCAAATCATGTTACTTTTATCTTATTGGGGTTAGAGCATGTCTCCTTCAATATTTTTCTAGTCCTCGTCATTTTCGCATTCGCCTCCTTACTAGTCATTCGTCATACAGTCCAATGTCGACAAAATGTAACAAAAATAAATCTTCTAAGTACATAATCCAATTACGTTGAAGTAAAACAAGGAGTCGCCATAAAGATAAAGATGCCTTATCAGTTAAGATAAAAGAAAGATGGAGGTGGACGGCCGACCCTCGTCCGATCTGCAAAGCTCCTGCTCTACCAACTTACAAGGAGACGACATTTCACAGTATGTACTGTCTCTTTTGTTGTTTGATTATCACGTATTACATATGAAACAGAACTGTCTTCAAAAGATATATAGAAGGCGTAAGAAGATACATAGATGTTTTTTGTTTGATGTAAAATTATCTTAAATAACTTTATATTAGATCTGCCTTTTGTAATGCAATATACTAGTGATATGCCAGTGCATAATATAATGCAGTCATTATTGTGAAAACTTTATGGGAAATTCGCCAAAAAGTCTTGATGTAAAACTTAAAAAAAAATAAAGAGGAGGAAATTTTTTTTTCCCATCCGTCTATCAATTTTATTTTAAAATATTTTGTGCACGTCTTTTGGCGCAGATGCTGAACGATTGAATGCTGCTACGTGTCATTGGTTCGAGTACTCGTGACAATTAGTTATATGCCCTAAATGTAGAAGTTTATGTATGTGGGTTTTAATGTTCGCATCCTGTATGTGGCAACTGAGATACAGGATAAATTCCTAGATTGACTTTATATTTTTGTCCAAAAAATAACCTTGTTACAAAAGCAGTCCCAAGATCCAAGTTTTATGTAGAAACTTTCCATGTGTGTATGTTCAGTTCATCCGTTGCAAGGGTCATTAACTACCCCTTTGTCGGAGTTGATTGTAACCCAAAGAAACTTGTATGGAATTATAAGTATCTTTGTTTCCCCTAAATGTCGTTTAACTTCCCTTCCAATCAACTGTCCTGGTAAACGATGCTTTTAACGAGCTGGAATTGTAGTTAGATAGTGATAACCTCTCTTAGCTGATTTTCCCTACTTCTTACTTAATAATATCTTAAACGTGAAAGTTTAGTGAAGATAGATGGATTTTGTTACTCGTTCACGTGTAAGTACAAAAATCATTTGATAAACATTACCATGTCAAGCAATATGTAACAATAATAAAATAATAAATATAAAAAATTAATGGTAAATAATGCTGACGCTGCGGGTGGAAGCTTTTTCTCTTTTTTTTTTTTGAATAGCCTGTTCTTAGTATTTTTTTTAATATTAAACTCATTGACGCATGCAGGCACGCAAAGAAAAAATCGAAACGCATGCAGGATTCGAACCCGTGACCTTCAGATGTAGTACATCTGACGCTCATTTCCAACCGCGCCAACGAGGTTCTTCCTACCGCGTCGTATTCTTCAATCCATTTCTAACGTCTCTAGGTGACGTCTAGCGCCATCTATTGCAGGGCATTACAGCCTGCTCTGTTCCACTGCTGGGCAAAGGGCTACCCAAAATCCGTGCAATCAGTATTGCATCTCCCATTTTCCAGCCAGTATCTCAAGAAGGAGTCTGGGGGGGTATTACAACGTCTTAAAACCAAGCTTATTCCAGTAAGTGAACGAGATGACGCTAGACGACTTGTATAGCTCTGTCACTTTCACTCGCCGGAATAAGTTGTAATACACCCCCAGCTCGTCACGCCAACCTTTTTTAGGCCTGCCTCGGCTGCGACGCGGCGCGTGGAAGCTTTTAAAGAATAAAGTTTAATACTATGTTTCTTTTAACATCAACATACCTATTAATATCGACTTTTGGTAGCTCCTTGCCTAGTTTGGAACCTAATTATTTACCTAATTAGTTACTTAAGTTACAACTTGAAGGTCGCCAAATAATTATTTTTCTTCAACAGCAGAACTTTGACATCAATGCAGATTTGAAAAAACTGATTTCGTCCCTTTTGTAGTAGTTTATTTATAAGAAACATAAGCACAACCAGCCTATACTGGTCCCACTGCTGGGACACAAGCTCTCTCTCTATAAGAAGGAGTAAGGAGTTATCCACCACCCGGCCCCCAACGTGGTTTCGTTTTTTCGGTTCTATTCTGTTATTTTCTATAATTTACACAAAGTAATTTCCCTGCCTGAAATAGAATTTGCGGTGTATAACTCGTAACTTATTCTTAAAAGTCGTTTTCACGTAACGCCCAAAATTAATATTATATCTAAAACTAAATCGTGTTCCTAAGTTTTTGACGAGTGCTTGTGATTGGTTATCTTTAAGACTTAGGCGAATTCGGTCGTTGATTGGTTACAGCTACAGGCTTGCTTAATAATAGTCTTAATAATTTCCAGTATTAGCTGTCTGTGGATGGGTGACCATCTGTCATAGCGAGTTTCCTCCGTGCCTCGGAAAGCACGTAAAGCCGTTGGTCCCGGCTGTCATTTGACAGTCTCTTTCACACTTTTCAGTATCTTTGACAGTCGTAACTGTTAGTCAGAAGCTCATAAGTCTAACAACCATAGTCTTACCCAGGAGTATCGTATTACCCGGTTTGTGGAGGTCCGATAGGCAGTCGCTCCATGTAAAATACTGATATTCAACTGCATCCGGTTTTACTGGAAGCCAATCCCAACATAGTTGGGCAAAGGCTAGGCAGATGATGAGCCAGTATTGCTGTAGGTATTAAGAGTATTTAATTTTCTTTCTAGAAACATTTTCTATTTACAACAATACCTTTACAAATATAAGAAAGAGAGCGTAAACAGTGCTCGGGCGATCGATCTCGGAAGACGTGTTTAATCGCCGAGCAACGGACTCGCCGACAGAAAGATTAAGCGATACGGAAGCTGTGAGTTTTCTTTATAAAGGCCACAAAGCTGAGGTAACTACGATATCTTTTGCCATTGTGTCTTATTCACACAATGATATAGTTACTACCTATTTATAACTAGCACCCCACACCACTAGTAACAGTTTGAAAATAAAAAAAACAGTCCATGGTTATCGCTGAAAATGTAGTTTTCTCTAAGTGAAAACATAAAAAAAATTGTTTAATTGTTTTGAGTTTATTTTTTACAAACATATATTTTCTCTTTATAATCGCACACTCGACATCACACCTTTGGACATCTTTTTTTCAGAAGAATGGTGCACAACGGAAGTTATAAATTCAGATAAAGAAAATACTAGACATAAAAATTAGATTTGACTTAGACATGAAAAATATGGTCATAATGTCCTCAAGCGTCAGGTGTCAGAGTTATTCGAAGAAATGTAACTCGAAAACTGAATCTTGGAAAACAAAATTGGTTTTTCTCTCCCTTCATAATGATTTTGTCAATGTGTTCTGATGGAGTCAACATTTAGATTTATTCAATCGGACTGGATTCATTATTATGCATCGATGTCAATGTGTCAGTCAAGCCAAACATTTCATTAGAATAATATACACGAGGCTCTGCATTGCAAAATAACATTAAAATGGTACTAATAAGTTACGCCATAGAGTTGATATTGTTATAAACACCTAGAGATGTGCCTGATGGCAATATTCCCATTGCCGGCAATATTCCCAATATTGCCACTGCCGGTAAAATACCAAAATTGCCGGCAACTTTGGCAATATTGCCAAAGTTGCCAGTCAAATAACACCAGTATATTTTATTATTACTGCAGGTGCAGTTTATATTACTGTAGATAATACGTTGCGGCATTAAGTCCGCCTTATAAAAACTACTAAGTTGTTACTCTAAACGGTGATTTACTGATTATGTAAGAATTACCGAAACAAATGCATTAAAATAATGTTATTTTTGTTGATTATTTGTCATTTGACAGAGATTTATACTTCCATATTGTATAGGTACTTATACTCGTTGTTTTTGCTATGTGATTTTGCATGAAAAACTAGTAGCCCACTCAACGAACAGTTATATAGGGAAATTCTTGGAACACGATTTTGGACTACGTTACTTTGTTTGAACTAGTTGGGAGGTGAATATAATTATCAAAAGTCCCCGCCACTAGCCCTTGAGCTGTGGGGGAGGGGGGTTTAAAGGTTCCATTTTTTGATTTTTCACTTATAACTCGGAAAACATGCCTCCTAGCGGCATGGTTTGTATGAATAAAACAAAGGCTGAATAAATTTCCTATAAGTTTTATTAAGTAACCATTTCGATATCTTGTATAGTTTTCAAAAAACCATATTTACCTTTTTGCATTCGGAAAGTCTTATTTAATATTGCCATAAATCCAGAAAGCAGCAGCAGTCTTTTCAGGCTCTCCCTGTAGTACCTACTCCTCCGTGTATTTTTGTGGGCAACTCACACTTGACCAAAAATTAATACCTACCTATACGAAAATTGTTTACAACAAAAAAGAACTAAAGTTTCCAAAGATAGTTTTTCCGCATCTCTTATGGGTGCGGATTTCCTCCCACATAGTACAGTCTTACCTAGTCTGTAAGTACCTAGTATAATTTAAATGAGTCTCTAAGCTAATTTTTACTGCTCCCTCGGTGGGGGAAGACAAGACACATCAAGCTTGATGGTGGTCACCGAATTTAAGAACTACTTATACCTGGTGGACATTGAGAGATACCCGAAGGGGTCTCTCTCAATGTCCGTGGGCCTCCAGATAAAGATCTGGATTCCCATATCACCTCAAGATGCAGCATGCTGGCTCTGTTCATCGCAGGTGGTGAAGGGAGGGTCTGAATCAACTGCTACTGCTTTCTGGATCTATGGCGATATCAAATACAACTTTCCAAATGCGCGAAGCTAAAAATGTTTTTTCCCCTAAATTACAGACTTTCAATAGCGGATACCTCGAAAACTATGAAAACTCGAAAACTTACAAGATATTGAAATGCTTACTGAGTAAAACTTACGGAAAATTGATTTAGTTTTTTATTTTGTTCACACACGCTATGCTGCTAGAACGCATGGTTTTCCGAGATGTAAGCGAAACACCAAAAAATGGTACCTTCCACCCCCCCCCCCCCCCAGAGCTCATGGTTTTGATATGTTCACCTCCTAACTAGTCCAAACAAAGTTACGTTGTAAAAAATGTGTTTCTAGAATTTCCCTCTATGCTTTGAGCATTCGTTGACTAGATTCAACTACAACATTAAAATAAATTATTCGAATTTATGCCTTTTTATTCAATACTAGCTGACCCGTGCCCACTTCGTTGGGCAGTATTTCGGCTAATATGTATGATATCTTTATAATTTATAGCCTATAGCACTCACGGATAATGTAGCTTTCTACCAGTGAAACAATTTTTAAAATCGGTTCATTACTTCCGGAGATTACCCCCTACATACAAACTTACAAACATACAAACTTACAAACAAATGTTACCTCTTTATAATATTAGTATAGATTTATTCAATATACAATGATCGTCAATTCTTATCTTAAAATGTATGTGTAATTTCTTATATTCACAGTCGTGTGCGGCAACAATGGGCAATATTGCCGGTAAAATACCGGGAATATTGCCAATATTGCCGGCAATTTTGGCAATTTTACAAAAAAAAAATTTTTTTTTGTATATAATATATACCATGATCTGTAAATGCTAATTTTAAGTGTGTTACATAGTTTTCGCACTCACTTTGACTTAAAATTAAGCAATATTCCCAAATATTTCCACTCCCGGCAATATTGCCGGCAATATTTCCACCTATATTCCCACCTTGGGCAATATTGCCGGCAACGGCACATCTCTATAAACACCTGAATAATAATAACGTACCTAATTTAAAAGTGAAATGAACAAACGAGGACATAAAATGAAATGTCACTTTTAGTGGTTAATATTGCTGGACCATGCTGGCCCACTCAGTGTATGCACGTGACCCAGTAGTTTAAGCCATACGTGACCATTTTGCGAAGTCAAGTTGACTTTGCTCGCTTCAATTTATTTTGTGTGTATGAATTTGAACGATATTTTATATTAAAAAGTACACGCTTTTTAAAAAGAGTACATATTTAAAATTATATTTATCTTTCCATAGTTGTAGCTGTACTACTTATCAGATAAGTAACGATTTTTTTTAAAAAAAAAAGAACATCAAGTTTTGCATCGCACAAAATCGAAACTGCAACTTGCAGCTGCAACTGCATTTTAGATTAAAATACTTTGAGGCTAAAAACTTTAAACCGCTCACCTGTGTCGTGATTTGCAGTTTCGATACTGTTAACTGTTCGTAATCAATGTCGACATAATATACTACAGTGCACAAGTTAAGTCTTTTTAAAACCGAAGCCTAAAGTGAATGATAGCTCCACCGTCTTACAAAAGAAAGACCACAAAAACGTTAATAGTTTGACCTTTCAGTACTCTAAAAAGTAATAATGTTAATCCATAAATCTGTTGAATTTAAAAATAAATTCTAAACCGTCGCTTATTTCGAGGCCATGAGTCCGTGACCTGGCCTATTCAAAGGTGCGCCTTAAAAACGGCTCAATGAATTAGTGACGTAATCAGGAGCAGTCGTAGTACTTAGATTTATTGCGAAAGTTTTTTTCGCATTGATACAGGCTCAGATAGACGGTTGTAACTTAAAATGGTGCTTTTATTTTACAAAGTCAAATTAAGGTAGAAACAGTAAAAGACCTGCAGGTAAAATAAAATACTTAATGATTTGGATATAATCGTGCCTTTTTCAGGGCAAACTGCCCTTCCCACATTAAATCCTCTTAGTTTAATTAAGTATACATAAAAATGCTTTTAAAATACATTAGGTACTTAAAAAGAACATGCAAAATTCAAAGCTATGTAACAGCGCAAACAACGCGTCGAAAATTTTGAGGGAGGCGTCAAAACTAGGGTTGGTCAACAGTTATGTTACTCCGAAAAAAAATATTGCTCGAACAACTTAGTTTTTTTTTAAGTATAAGATTTAAAAAGTATCATAGGAATATTAACCATGTTTATGTAATAACGATAGTATTTGTGACCTCTGTAGTCTGTTTAAAACCTTACTTACAAAAAGAGGTTTATGAAAACCGAAATAGTAGTGTAATGGCTAATAAATAATCAGTTGCCTTACTTTAATAATATGTACAGTTATATGTATTGAGAGAATTTATTTATTTAACTTTATGCACGTGCAACAAAACAGTACATAGGCGGACTTAATGCCTATCATCCCACTGCTGGAGAAAAGCTTCTCCCTATGACTTTGAACTATTCCGAAACTGGGCCAATGTGAGCCACAGATCGTTAGATTTGTCTCTAATTCTGTCTCTTCCACAAGGAGCAGTAATACCTACTTATTTTAAAAGTTAAAGCTCAAAGAATAAAAACTGTACTTATTTATTTATATAACATTTCATGCAACACAAATGGTACAGACGTCAGCACATCAAGCTGCCGCAATCTGTCTAATTTCTTCAATAGTTTTTCAACTTTATCACAATTATAGAAGGTTTATTTTCGATTAGTAAAATTTGACAGATTCGGGTTAGTTGACCTGCTGGAGTCTGTACATAGGCGGCCTTAATGCCTGAGGCATTCTCTATCAGTTACGAATGCCAGTTTCATTTAAATTAAACTTTCATTGTTTCAATGCCTATCTACCTCACATTAGGTATATCATTAAGTACCTACTTGTTCCCTTATACGTGACTTCAAACAATTATTATCGCTTCGACTTCAACCCGTGCCGATAATTCTCAAGGGCTTCGTGATAATTGTGCCGAGGTTTTATCTTACCCACACCTGAACGATAATTCTTTATCTGACCGTTTTTGTTTGACACCCTTATTGTATCACCCTTTGTTTGGTTAGACATAATAGAAAATTTTACACGGCGCGGATTTATTACAATGTAAATTTATCTGAAGCGAATCTCTTTCTGTCAACATTTGTGTTAGAAACGTAAATGTTATTTTTATTGTTGAGTTCAAATGTTTGTTTTTATAAAGTTTATCAATTTGTGAAAAGTAAATTAAGAACATGTGTTTGGGTTAAACTAAATGTTAAATCGTTTGTAGCTTTTTATCTTTCAACCGAATTTTGTGTTGGTATTTTAAAATTACTGACTTAATATACTAAAGTATGGTTATTGTATACTGTCGTAGTTGGAGCACAAGCTGTAGTATTTTAAACGCGTAGCTTAACTACGTAAGTTACGAACCTACGCAGTAGACCTGAGGGCTACGGCGTAGGCGGACGTAGCGCTTGATCATGTTTTAATAAAAAACTATTCAATTTTACTTTTCAGATTGAAATTTCTGAAAGCATAAATAACAAATAAATTAGTGAGCAATTATACTAAAAGAGTTCGCACAAAAGATTGAAAGCGTGGACGAATGAATGTAACAATCATGCATCAAAATTATTCGGTTCGCGTGTCCAATTGTAAATATTTCATTTTATTACACTTCAAATCACAAGTACTTTCACCACGCTCTTTACTTTTATCTTCAAATAAAATGTGTTTTTTTCTATTAATATTTCAAAAAATAAATACATTATCGACATGTTTGTCGAACTATCTGCGTTTGACATGTCTCGAGAAAAATAAATTACACTTTTTCTAACAACCTTGGTCTGTGGGACCGCAATACATGTAACCGTTCGTACTAAGTCGGAGGCTTTATTTGTGACGAAAATAAAATGGTTTTTCAAGTTGTACGAATATTTTTTTGGTCTGTGTTCGAGATAGACGACTTAGGTTTTTGGAACCTTGGCAGATGTTTGGTATTAGTTTTTAAGTTATTTTTCTGCTCGGATGGAAATAAGTCGTGAATGTCAAGGGCTAGAGAAAATGGGTAAAGTCTTACTGAAAAGGTGAAGTCATTAGTAAAAGGTTTTTTTTTCAATGTTTTTTGTTACTGTTTTTGCTATTCAATAAGTAATATGTTCAATATATTATGTACCTAACTCTCATGTCTAACTTCTTGTAGGAATTTCAAAGAGCTACCTATTCTCGATCCAATATCACATTCGCAACTTGCAAAAGATACATAGTAGTTGATTTTGTTTGGTGTCTATGGTGATTTAAACTGTAGGTAATGATAATTTTGTTGCATTAACTTAAAATTTTACACATAAGTGACCTTGACTTCAAACTAACTTGACCTTAACTCAAACTAAGTCTATAATTAGGTTAAATTTTAATTTTTGCAATAATGAAACCTTTTCCACGAACATTAATTTTGGTATTCATATTTGTTACCTAGACTAATGGAACTAGGAAAGATTTAAAAAAAGGTAAAATTTTCTAACAAAATGACTTTGTGAAAATATTGGCCAGCTTTACCCGGCTCGTTTACATCGCCAAACATTCCAAATAGTACAAACGGTAGAAAATAAATCCTGTAAAAAACACGAATTTGTACCAAAAAATACAAACACGGTCTGTGTGTACGAATCAAATACAAACATATCGCTTTGACGTTTTATTATTAGTGAAATACTCTGTGTTTGTTAGTCCCCTGTTCGCTTCTAGAGTAACTGCAACTTTTCAGCGGCATTACAAATGGAAAAATACCGCTCTACGATTTTTGAAAATCGCCGTCGGTAAATAGCAGAGAAAAATATTGCTTCTTTTTTTATATTGGAATGAAATTCACCGGCTGTATTTTAATTCAGCTCAATCGGGCAGTCGATTTCTGAATGAGTGGACTCAGTTTTGAAGTAAGTTATTATCGCTTTCAATCTTTCGTGAAAGTGATACCTGGGATTTTAATGTCTGTATTTTAGCGTAGATAAAAATGTTCTAGACAAAAGGAAACCACCACAGTCTCTCAGAGAACATTAAAATTAATCTCATGTAACCCGTACTCTTATCACGAGTTTTCAATCTTTTACTTTACAGCGTCTTTCCAGTATTTACAGCGTTTCTTGTATGAAAAAATGGAACAGCGCTTCTGTACCCTTAGCACGAGTTTTCAGTATTTGAGACGTAAAGTAAACTGTAACTTTGACAATTTCAAATTGACCATTTTCAATGAGAAAATTAGTTACTTCTTCGCACACCAGAGGCGCTGTTCTATTTTTTCATACAAGAAACGCTGTAAATACTGGAAAGACGCTGTAAAGTAAAAGAGTGAAAACTCGTGCTAAGGGTACTGTACCCTTAGCACGAATTTTCAGTATTTGAGACGTAAAGTAAACTGCAACTTTGAAAATTTCAAACCGACAATTTTTCAATGAAAAATTTAGTTCCTCCTCCGCACACCAGATGCGCTGTTCCGTTTTTTCATACAAAAACGCTGTAAATACTGGAAAGATGCTGTAAAGTAAAAGAGTGAAAATTCGTGCTAAGGGTACTGGTCTGCGAAGAAGGAACAAATTTTTTCCTTGTGTCAATTTGAAAATGTCAAACTTTCAGTTTTCTTTACGTCAGAATAATTAAAAACTCATGATAAGGCCTCTGATAAGAATGCTTTTGACATTACTGTTTTCGTCAAAAAGTTCACATTCTACTTTCGCAACCGATGCTTATGTGTATCGCCAGATGTACAAACATTGACAACGCGAAAAGAGTGAATCAGGATCATAGTAAATGGTGCTCTTCTGTTCCTGCCTATCTACATGGGTAACAGACATGAGTTTTTGTATGTATGCTGTGGCCGACAAATCTCAAAAACCACCATTGTAATGGCGCAACATAGTGCGCTAATTTAGTTTTAATAAATATTTAAAGTTAATTGTCATTGTCATATTATACTCTACAAAGTATACATTCTTTGTCTTCTACGTTTGGTCCTTAGTTCTTCTACGTTTATTCTACAATAGATAGTCGACACTTTGCAAGTCAAACTCAAAAAGAACAATGGTAAGGTGATATTAAACTTTCTTTAGAACAGATGTCGACATTAAAGCCGTGCATTCATGTTACGACAAAACGTTGCGACACATGAACCTGCACTGCCGCAGTCACATTAAGCTCATATAAAATGTGCATAGTCGAGACACAGTTTGTGTTACTTGGAGTTCTGTCAGTTGAGTAGTGAATAGACACCTTTCACCATCTCCCTAGTCTTTTCCCAACTATATTGGGGTCGGTTTCCAGTCGAACCAGGTGCAGCTGAATATCAATATTTTACATGGAGCGACTGTCTATCGGACCTCCACAACCCAGTAACTGGGTAATACGATACCCCATGGCAGGACTGGTTGTCAGACTTATGAGCTTCTGACTAACTGTATCGACTGTCAAAGATCTACAAATGACAGCCGGGACCAACGGCTTTACGTGCTAACCGAGGCACGGAGGAAACCCGAGAGATCGGCCTGTGCTGGTGTAATCATTTAGTCACGATCTATAAATAGAAAGTAACTATGTTTATTAAATAATTAAGTCCCTAAATATGAAACTGTGCTTTAATTAGCCCCTAATTCGTCGTAGCTGCCGTTGCGTACGAGAAAATAAAAATTAATTACCTACATAATTTAGAAACATGAAAATCTCTGTCCGAGTATTGATCAGGACACGTATATTTATTTAGCTAACAAGAACCTAGGCAAACAAAAATAAAAAAAAAACCAAAGTTGAATACTCTTCGCTACCCGTTTAGGACAAAACTAGATTCCTAGAGTAAAGATCTATCATCCAAAAGTTTAAAAAATAATGACGTTACTTACCCACACCTTGTTGACGGGACAGGGGCAGCGGGGTAGATGAGACCAATTCAAATATTATGTTGTGCCATTCACCACGTTTTATGCCGATGACGACACTAGCGGGTTCGATCATACAATTTTTCCCATCTAGCCCGTTAATGAGGCTGATCCAGCAGTCCAGATGAAACCAAACGTCTTAATGAGTTCGCGTTACTTAAACACATGTAAACAAAATAACGACACGGTATCGTTACGGTTCTGAAAGAAAATACGTAGAAATGCTTTTTTCTTTCAAGCCCAAGATACTACAAAAGACATTTTTGACACAAAATAAATACCTCTAAAGTTCAGAAACCCAGTCATTATCAATTCATGTACAAAGGCTTTGAACGTATATGAATAGAGACCGCATTACTAAGTCTTCATATAGTGAATCTAAATGATAAATATAACACAAACATTAAAGAAATATGGTAATAAAAATACTGAAAAAAATATTCTTAAGATTTTTTTTTCTACAATAAGTGACTAAACTCTTGTGTAGAAAAATGTTTATAGTTCAATTAAATTGGCTTAAAGTCTAAAAACTACGCTACGAGTACTGTAAATTTTTAGTGACAGTTTAGGTCATCATCATCATCATCATCTCAGCCATAGGACGTCCACTGCTGAACATAGGCCTCCCCTTTTGATCTCCACAGATACCGGTTGGAAGCGACCTGCATCCAGCGTCTTCCGGCGACCTTTATAAGGTCGTCTGTCCACCTTGCTGGTGGACGTCCTACGCTGCGCTTGCTAGTCCGTGGTCTCCACTCTAGTACTTTTCGACCCCATCGGCCATCTGCTCTGCGAGCAATATGGCCTGCCCATTGCCACTTCAGCTTGCTAATCCGGTGGGCTATATCGGTGACTTTAGTTCGTCTACGGATCTCCTTATTTCGGATTCGATCACGTAGAGAAACACCGAGCATAGCCCTCTCCATAGCTCGTTGAGCGACTTTGAGCTTTGAGATGAGGCCGATAGTGAAAGACCACGTTTCGGTGCCGTAACTCATCACTGGTAACACACATTGGTTGAAGACTTTCGTCTTGAGGCACTGAGGTATGTCGGACGAAAAGACATTGCGTAGTTTCCCGAACGCTGCCCAACCGAGTTGGATTCGGCGGTTGACCTCTTTCTCGAAGTTGGACCTACCTAACTGGACTACTTGTCCTAAGTAGATATATGAGTCAACAACTTCGAGTACCGAGTTTCCAACAGAGACTGGGGTGGGCACAACATTGGCATTTGACATAATTTTCGTCTTGTCCATGTTCATTTTCAAGCCCACCCGTTGTGAAACTCGGTCGAGGCCATCGAGCATCATTCTGAGTTCCTCCATCGACTTTGCCATGACTACGATGTCGTCGGCAAACCGAAGGTGAGTGATGTATTCGCCGTTGATGTTGATGCCAAGTCCTTGCCATTCCAGGAGCTTGAAGGCGTCTTCCATTGCGGCAGTAAACAGTTTCGGGGAGATAACGTCCCCCTGTCTTACGCCTCTTCTCAATGGAATCGCCTTCGTGCTCTGCTTATTATACAAGTCGCGTTATTATACAAGCACTTCAACACCTCGATGTACCGATAGTCAATACGGCATCGCTGGAGTGACTCAAGTACCGCCCATCTTTCCACCGAATCGAAGGCTTTCTCATAGTCCACAAACGCTAAGCACAATGGCAAGTTATACTCTTCGGTCTTCTGTATAACTTGCCGCAGCGTATGGATGTGGTCTATGGTACTATAGCCTCTTCGGAAACCGGCTTGTTCGGGAGGCTGGAAGTCATCAAGTCTGTGCTCGAGACGGTTCGTGATAACCCTTGAAAACAGCTTATAAACATGACTTAGAAGCGTGATGGGTCTGTAGTTCTTCAATAGGCTGTTATCACCTTTTTTGAAGAACAGCACCACCTCACCTCTACTCCATGTTTCAGGCGTTTTGCCCTCGAAGAGGACGGAATTAAAGAGTTTCTGGAGGACCTTAAGTACCGGTGTTCCACCCGCTCTCAGAAGCTCTGAAGTGATTCCGTCCTCGCCCGGCGCCTTGTTGTTCTTAAGCTGCTTCAGGGCCATCCTAATCTCGTACAGACTGATGTCCGGGATATCTTCGGTATAATGTCGGGACAGCTTGGCTCTTGGATCTCCTACCAAGCTGTCAACGGGCTTTGCGACCGAAGTGTACAACTGTCCATAGAACCTCTCGATCTCGCCTAAAACCTCTGCTTTGGTCGACGCTATGCTGCCATCCTCCCGTTTCAGCTTTGTCATCTGGCTTTGCCCAATAGACTTGTCCTTTGCGAACACTTTAGAGCCTTGGTTTCGCTGTATGGTCTCTTTAACACGATTCGTATTAAAGAGACGCAGATCGTGTCGCAAGGACTTAGATATACGTCTATTGAGCTGCCTATATGACTTCGCGTCATCGGAAGACTGCAACTGTAGCAAACGTCGTTCAGCCATGAGGTTTAAGGTTTGCTCGGTCAATTTCTGAGGTCTATCTTTACGACAGGGTCTAAAAAACTTAGACCCTACCGTGCGGACAGTTTCCACTAGCCCGTCGTTGATCTCGTCCACTGACACTAAGTTCTCAAGGCAAGCAAAGCGATTAGAGAGCTCGAGTTGAAAGCTTTCGGGGTTTTGAATATGGGGCCGAGTAGGTCGGAGCGTAGACTTCATCAGGCTGGACCTTTCAAGTTTAACATTGATATTCAGCGAGCCTCTTACGATTCGGTGATCGCTACCGGTTTTTACCCTGTTGATCACAGAGACATCGCTGAATATCCGTTTCTTGTCGGTCATGAAGAAGTCTATCTCGTTTCTCGTGAAACCATCGGGACTCAGCCAGGTCCATTTCCTGTGAGGCGGCTTCTGGAAGAAAGAGTTCATCATAAAGAGTTCCTCTTTCTCCAGAAAGTCGGCCAGCCTCTGTCCCCTAGGGTTCCGTTGCCCATACCCAAATTGCCCCACTCTCAACTCATCACCGCCTTTCTTACCCAACTTTGCGTTAAAGTCCCCCATAACAACAGTGAAGTGGGTTTTGGAGCTATGTATGGCCCTACTTACGTCCTCATACATAGTCTCCACTTCATCATCGGAGTGTGACGAGGTCGGTGCGTATACCTGAATGACCTTCAGCGAATATCTTTTGGATATTCTGAGTATTAGGTATACCACCCTGCTCGACACACTGTCGATGGTTATTATGTTGTTTACGAGGGACTTGTGAACGAGAAACCCGACACCACCTTGGGACTGTTGGTCGCCCTCCCGGTAGTAGAGCAAGTTACCAGACTTCAGGGTTACAGTGTCCTCCCCCTCTCTACGGACTTCGCATAACCCCATAATGTCCCAGTGTAACTTGCTCAGCTCCTCTTCCAGCTCGCAGATCTTTTCGTCAGTCCTCAATGTGCGTATGTTGTGTGTTACCAGGGCCAGTCGTCGTGGGGGTGGGTAGCCGGATCTCTTCCGGAGATTCTTAGCACCCCCTGCTCCGCCGTTACCTTGACCGCTACCCGCGCCAGGGATAGCGGAGCTGCCGGGGACTGGGGGCCTGGTTTCTGTGGTTTTCATTGTAGGGGGTTATTTGCCTTAATCGCCACGCTTGGCAGGCGGGTTGGCGATCGCAGTGAGGATGTGCAGTACACGGAGGACGCTGCTGCCCGACCTCCGGTTTGTCCCTTAGTCGCCTCTTACGACACCCACGGGAGGGTTTGGGGAAGCGCAATTCTAAGCCGGCGCCCCACGGCTAAGACAGTTTAGGTACTATTATATATATACTACTCAAAACAAAATAAGGGCCACCTGATTTTTATTGATTTATTAGATAATATTTAAATGTTATTAGTTATGATGACTTTATCTGATTAGTATTAACGATTTTAGATGGAAATACACAAAAATTAAGTTTGTATCCCAATAAACCGTTAAAATAAACGAATTTGAATGAAAAGTGAGGAATTGCAGGAATGTATCAAGTTACATAAAACGTAAAAAAATCGAGGAAATAACGGCTTCTATGTTCCAAAGTGTTCTTTAAAGCTTCTGTTTTTAACTCTGTGTTATTTGATTGGAGGTGGAAAGGTCTGGATTATTTAATACGGTGTTTAATTCGGTGTTTACCGAACATTTTCTTTTGGAATCCTCTACCAACAAGTTTTCAGACAATTTATGAGATCCGGCTGAGTTTTGATGGGAATTTTACTTTCTTTTGCACTCATCTTTAACTCATCTCATAAATGCTCAATAAAATTTAGGCAAAAATCATGAGTCACCACTGTAACATCGTAATTCGAGCGTCAGCGAATGTGTGCACTGTCAGTCGCGTCGTGTTCGCTAAACCATTATCCTGCTTCAAGATGAACTCAGGTACTCCTTGCTGTGCAAATGGAATAATATGGAGTTGCAACACATTTTTTATGCAATTTTGAGTAGCTACAGCACCCTCATTAAGAAGAGCGAGCTCAGTTTTGCGTGATAGAGAAAACCGCCCCAGAGCATAATTCAGAGCTCACCGAAATAGTCTGTTTCAAGAGTGCAAGGTTCTGAAACCTGTTGTTTAGATCTTCTCTAGGCTCTAATGAATCAGTCCTTAATGAAAAAAAATAACCCAGCTGTCATCAATAAGAAGCACTGAAGCCCAGTAAAAACAGTTCAATAAATTTTCTCCTTTACAAATGTTTAACGATTTGCACCATATGCTTCAGTTAACTGGAGGTGAACTAAGCATCTCCTTGAGTATTGCTAGTCTTCATGGAGTCGATTAAAAATAGTCTAGTCAATTTAGGGGTGCCTGTAGGTCGATGCAATGGAGTTTGTATGGTCTGGGCAGTAGACTTTTGCTATATTTGCGCGGTTAAACAAACTTAATGGTCTTTTTGGGCTTTACTTTCTTCTTCGATCACAGCGTCTGGTGATATTACCCGTCTTTTGAGACCAGTTTCAAGCGTTTTGAACCACTCATTGGGAATATTCCACCATTAAACCTACCTCTTCTGGGTATGGGCCCCCTGGATTAAGGTGACACCCCAAGTAGCTGTTTTTGCGTCCATATGTCTCCGAATACATGACATTATGAGATTGAAAGATCATTATAGCCTTCTTGCTGTATTAGTCGAAGAAAACTCCGTCAGAAGTTTGATAATTTAAAAACATCAAACCGTAAATTCTAAGTAATCTCAAATATCTAATAAAAAAAAAGTTATGAATTTCCAATTATGCAGTAGAAACAATATTAATACTTGAAAGAATCCATAACAAGATATTTGCTATTTATTATGTACCCAGAATAAGAGCAATACTTATTTAAAGTGAAATTTATTAAGTGGCCCTTATTTTGTTTTGAGGAGTATATAATATCTGTGATGACAGTATTTATCCGATTTTGATGGTTAAATAAGTCGTTGAACTGCTATATAAATAAATAACAGTCTATCTGATAATATAATGACAGTAACATTATGCACATATGGGAGCTACTCGTATATCAATTGATGACGGCCTTAAAGCTGTTCTAAAATCTTGGAACACAAAATGGAGTTGCTAATTGTGACTACTGAATTATTCAAGGTATACAATTAAACCCTCACCCTTCCCCGCTTACCAACAAGGTGTTAACACTTCGCAATAGTGTAACACGTCACAACATTGTCACCTCAGCGGCAGAACAATAGCAATCGAAAGTTCACGATGTCACATCACGCAGACATACCTCTTGATTGATTGAATCAGTAACCACCGTATGAATGCTGCGTAATCAAGCGATACCATGTTTTGTCAGCCGCGACGCCCCGCGATAAGCCCCTAAGCCAATGTATTGTTGATATTTACATTTATATACGAGTATATGTGTTGATTTAATCTCATACGGGTGGTAATAATGATGATTTTTGAATATTTGAATTTTGTGTGGTGCTGTTTTGTTACAGCCTGGCATCTTTAAAAATAATAATAATGAATAGGTATATTATGTCTATTAAATTGGTATGAGTAAAAGCGATATTGATTTAATAAAAAAAAACATTAGAGCCATATATTATTGTTTTAGAAATTAATTATACCATTCATCCATCACATATAATTTCCAATCGTTCTTGTCTGTCCAATACAAGACCGTCTTTAACCCATTTAAATCCGAAAAACTTTCTAAAAATGAAAATTTATAAGACACATTATCGCGGATCACATAATTAACATATGAACTAGTAATTAGGACCCCACTACGCATTATTACATTCATAAAATGCCGCAGCTCCAGATGGTTATGAAATTTTCATTAAACTTTCGTGGGTTGAGCCCGGTCGTCAAAAATATTTCATTACGGTTTTAGGTGGCCCTTAGTCTGGTAAGATATAGCTTTTTGTGCGTGTTACACAAAGGGTGGTTCTACCACCTACCTGCTTTGTGTGCAAGTTTTTGTGCGTTAAGTGCAGAGGATTTGGGCATTCTACTCGTGAAATTAATGTATGTCTTGTGAATTGGGGTGATTTAAAGGTGTTTAGAAGCTAGGTAATAAAATACTCGTTTGACCATTATATCATTTGATATGGCGTTTTTACCATTAAAGTTATTTTCAACTACCTATATGAAAATCCTCAAAAAAACCATTTGAATTTTTAGTGCCTTGCATGGGTGTCGAAATATCGATAACTCAAAACAAATAATAAACTTGGTTGATGTCCCGTTTTAAGTTGTTTTTGCTGTAATTACAGTATTATAAGTTTTAGATAAATTACTAGATACTTGTTGACGTTAACACGAGTACTTTTAGAACATTATTAATTTAGGTCACCTTTCTAAAAAGGTAGTAGAATAAAGTAATAATTAATAGATTTAAAAAATCTAAAAACCCACGTTTCTAACCCTACAGGGCTGAGAGAGGGGCCACTCAAAACGTGGGGGCGTATATTATTTAAGAGATTATTTATGGGATAGGTATATTTACACGACGTGTATAGATCGTGGGTGTAACTTGCAAAGATACGCCCCCACGTTTTGAGTGGCCCCTCTCTCAGCCCCGTAGGGTTATTTTCTTATTTTTAGGACATTTAAAAACGTGGGTTTTTTGATTTTTTAAATCTATTAATTATTTTATTATTTTTATCTTTGTTGTTGCTGCTAGCTTATCGGGAAGTGCCTCAAAATTGAGTTGTAAAAATCCAACCGGAACGACAAACAAACGAACAAGAAAAAAAATGAGTGTATAAAAACGTGAGAAAAAAAATACAAAAGCTTTCCACCAGTTTGATAGCTATCTATTTACTCATTAAATCATCCTTATACAGAACTTACAAGGAAAACTTGTCAATATTGAATGTTTATGACGACAAATATATCTACTCACATTACTTTTCAAGCATATAACACGAGACTTACCTACACGTAGGACATGTGTGGGTACCCAGATGTTTACCGTATCAATATACAGCTTAGTATGTTTACTTACCAAACTACATCACAAAGAAACACGGACAACAAGAGTAAGTAACTTCAGCATGTAACCGACATATTTATTAACATATAAAAAGCCTTTTCCGAGGCCACTTCCCCCGTCCGTCCATTCCATATTAGTGATTTAATTCCATCCGAATAATATATTTTTCGTGGATTGATGTCGCTACTGTACAACGTACAACGCCATCTACCCATTGAATTCGCAACTAAACATCACGTGATCAGAAACGCAAGCGCGCCCCACCGCTTGGACACGATCGTCGGTAGAGGGGATGCAGCGAGGACGGGCAGAGAGCGAGCGTTAGCTCAGTCTAGTTCGGACAGTCTTGGCAGACGCTCGGTACCAACGCACGTGTCTGTTTCTGTTTTAATACTAAACCGTTATTTTAAATAAAATCAGTGAAAGTTATAACCGTATTTCGTTCGAGTACCCACACAGTGCCCACGTTCATTAAAAATTATGTCGGATCGTGAGGAAGACCCAATACTTCGCACCTCGGCCACCCTCGATGCGACATCAGAAGTGGGATACCCTCGAGACGAAGAAAATATGGAGAATGGAGCAATGACGTCACGCTGTGACGAGAATTTGCTTCGTACGCTGTTGGCAGCCCAAAACCAGAACATGATGTCCCTCATAGAAGCCGTCAGGGGTCCAGCAGGTACCAAGCATATTTCTTTGCCTGAATTTGACCCGGATAAGCCGGATGTAGACGCACGTGCTTGGTGCACAACAGCAGATCTGTGCTTATCGGAAGTTCCGCTTCAGGGAAGTGCACTTATCATCACCTTAAGCAAGGCCCTGAAAGGAAGTGCTTCACGTTGGCTGGCGCAAGTGTCGTTTGCGGGGATGACATGGTGTGACTTTAAAAGCCTGTTTTTATCCCGTTACGACTGCGTGGACACACCAGCCGCTACGCTTTTCAAACTGATTAGTAGCAAGCCTAGGGAACGTGAATGCTATGTTGCTTACGCTGCCCGGTGGCTTTCTACACTCGCATCACGCTGGCAAAATATGAACGCCGAAGCCCCACAACCACAGCAATGGCAACGAGAGGGGTTCATCGACCACAGCGAAGCCTCATGCATCCAGGATCACCTGCTTCCACTGCCACGGCGCAATGAGATGAGCAGCGCCGATTCCGGGGAAAAGAGGGTTGACCTGTGCCTCCTGAACGCGTAGACTGGGACCATATCTGGTGAGCAATTTTCATTTCATTACGATTCTGGTGCTTTCGCTGTTTAAGCGTGTTATGATGTGATTTCGCTGGTTAAGCGTTAGCTGTTGAATCGCTGGTTAAGCGCTGTGGATTTGTTTGGTAGAGTCATAATACTTTCTTAATTTCGTGCCTGAAGTATCAAGTACCATTTTGAAGTAGAGGTGTTTTAAGTTGAATGAGTGTGGAATCTTAGTCGGCTGGTCAGACCGTACCAGTAGCCATTTCGTAGTCGTAGTCCGTATCTTATTGACATCCCGGTGTCTATAGACTCGCGGTGTGCGAATGTCACTTACGGAGGTCGTGTATTGTGCGTTCATGGTGAACGGTGTGAAACAAACAGAGGTTTGTTGGTGGTGCTAGTGTTAGCCATAGGCCACGAATTTGATTCCTGCTCTTTGATGATTAGTTTCTTGCATTGTAATGATACAATTGCAAAGGTACTTGGTTGCTCTACGATTTTCGATGCCAAGCGATCGAAGTTTCAGCCGTCAACTTTGAAGTGTCACAACTGCGGTAAACCAGGTTACAGAGCGGTTGACTGTCGACCAAGGAGTGAAGTGAAGGGTAAGGTGGCTAATTCTGCAACGCCTGCATCAACTTCTACGGGATCAAAGCAGCGTCCAGATGTCATCTGTTTTCGATGCGGCAACACCGGACATTTTGCTTCTAAATGTCCACGGAGCAATGGCGGTGCACCAGCAGTGAGCAGCGAGCGACGCGTTGAAGTTTACTACGTCAGCAATCCTAGTGGTGTGTTGCTGAACTCTGGTGAGTCATTTCCATTTTATTAAGATTTTGGTGCCGAATGCTCTCTAGTGAAAGATAATGTTGCGTCAAAGTTTAGTGGCAAACGCGTAAACAATATAGTAAATTTAACGGGAATCGGTCACGGTAGTGTGCAAAGTACCCTCAAGAGCATGTTGACAGCTGTAGAGACTAGTCGTGATCACTCTTGGCAGGATGCATTAGGAGAAGTTCAGCTGGCCATGAACTCTACTATTAATAGGGTGACTAAATCCAGCCCTCTCGAGTTAATGATTGGAAGGGTAGCACGTCCGCTTAGTTTAGTGACCGCTGATGACGATGAGGTTGACATTAATCTAGACGAGACTAGAGAGCACGCGACACAGAACATTGAGAAAGTATCAAAGTATGATAAGAATCGTTTTGACCAAAATAAGGCCAGAGTGTCTAAGTTAGCCGTTAATGATTATGTTTTGATTGAAAATGAGGAAAGGAATCAGACTAAATTAGATCCCAAATTCAAAGGCCCATTTAAGATTATTGACGTACTAGACGGGGATAGGTACCTACTTAAGGCACTTGACTCTAAGCGAACGTACAAGTACCCCCATGACCGTGTGAGAAAGATCCCCGATCATCAAGTGCCTCGAGAGTTAGATGTCATAGTTGATGACAGTGGTAGTGAAACCACAACCGATTAAGAATGGCGTGTGTACTCATACTCGGAACTCTTGACCGCACCTCATGAGTAACATGTGGCGATGGGTCTATGAGAAGTCGTTGGTGCGATTTCTGTCTGTGTTGGTGCACAGAGCGCTTTATGTGTTGTAGCACATTTTGCGCAAGATGTTTTGAGAATCGTTGGTGCGATTCTGGTCTGTGTCGGTGCACAGAGTGCCTCATGTGTTGTAGCACATGTGGCAGTGAGTATGCAAAGAATCGTTGGTGCGATTCTGGTCTGTGTTGGTGCACAGATTGTCTCATGTGTTGTAGCACATGTGGCAGTGAGTATGCAAAGAATCGTTGGTGCGATTCTGATCTGTGTTGGTGCACAGATTGTGACGAAAGTTTGATGAGTTGAGTATGCATTGCCTATGAAATTAGTTTCAGATTTGTGGAAATAGTTTTCCGTTGATTACCTTGTTGATCGGATTCTTCCAATTACTTGTTGTGCAGGAAGCACTGTGTAGAAACCCTAATGACAGGGCATTGTAAATCAAAACAGTTGATTATTGTGTGTACGTAGATTTAGTGGAAATAAACTGCAGTAAAAAGGAGTCACTTGGTTTCTATTGGCAGGATAGCCGAGCTATTTTACTCTCTGAGTGTATTTTGTCCACAGGTACTACACCCGAGGACGGGTGCTAGTCAGGAATGGCCGTGTCGTGGATTGATGTCGCTACTGTACAACGTACAACGCCATCTACCCATTGAATTCGCAACTAAACATCACGTGATCAGAAACGCAAGCGCGCCCCACCGCTTGGACACGATCGTCGGTAGAGGGGATGCAGCGAGGACGGGCAGAGAGCGAGCGTTAGCTCAGTCTAGTTCGGACAGTCTTGGCAGACGCTCGGTACCAACGCACGTGTCTGTTTCTGTTTTAATACTAAACCGTTATTTTAAATAAAATCAGTGAAAGTTATAACCGTATTTCGTTCGAGTACCCACACAGTGCCCACGTTCATTAAAAATTATGTCGGATCGTGAGGAAGACCCAATACTTCGCACCTCGGCCACCCTCGATGCGACATATTAATATTCACAGATTATTTTGCAACTACGTTTACACTTCCAATGAAAATATGAATTTAATTCGAGCTGTACGGATCAATCGTACACTGGCGGTTCATTAAATCTGCTCAGTTCGTAATGTGTATTCTATGTTTTATTTTAACGATGCCAAAATTGGGCTATGTGCAATGATCAATTTCATGCAATACGTGGTTTTAATGATGTTGTTGTTTCCATATAAATGAACTCTTGCTATTACGCGTAATGTAATGATTACTGTTCGTAAATGAACAGTTCTTGCTCATAAATTGCTTCAATTATAATAATTGTGAGTATATTATTATAGCGATCACCATATTTGGTCGTATTGATAAACGATAATATTTTGCGGAAGGAGATAATGAAATGTTTTTACATAGCATTTAATAGATACAAAAATCAATTTATTTATTAACTATCTGTATTTCACCGACCATATTAAACTTAAAAATACGAAACCATAATGTTGAATATTGATTTAGATTTTCGGAAAGTATCCCTTATAGAATGGCTGGGAGTAGAAATTCACAAAAGCAAAGTTCGAATATCACGTGGACGAAGTCGCGGGCGGAGTGCTAGTTAAACTTAAAAATACGAAACCATTACTAAAACTAAGTCACCTCAAACAGTTTGTAGAAAAATCGAGTTTTTCGTAGAAAAGCAGTTTTTATTCCGACGCGAACTACTGAGGTAAACATTTTCTATAATTATGTTATTGCAAATGCAGACAAGACTGGTCAATTCTTTATTCTTTTTTTTCTATTAGTATTAGCTCGGCTTTATGACAGTGCCTTTCTTCTTTGTCTTTTTTTTGTTTCCTAGTATTATTTTTATGTTACTAATGTTTTAAAAATAATAACCAATACAAATGTTTATTACTGATTTATTATAGATTGTTCTTAATCTAAATTACTCAATATTAAAATCACAGAAAATTAGATAAACGAGTCAACCGTTCGCTCAGAGCTCTTCTCGTCACCGCGCTGGAGCAAAAAGTGATTCGCCCATCATTCGTTGACAGTTGAAGTCTACCCACCAATCCTTACCATAGATAATATTAATCGAATGATTAATCGGTTACAATAATAATCGTTTCTAATAATATAATTATTTACAAATGTTAACAGTCGGCCATCCTGAAGTAGTGTCTGTCCCAGGCACAAAAATAAACAAGAAAAAAAATATTTTACAATTTATTTTAAAAAGAACCCGCTACTTCATGAATGGCCTAGATATACAGATACCATTATTTTCAAATAATACAATAATTTATATATGAGGCAGTAAGTTAACATGATCAAGGTAGATATTTGCATTACAAAGATATTACAATTAGATTGAAATGGTTAGTCTCTACTTAGCGTTCGGCCATCCTACATTAGAGTAATGGCCTCATTGCTCTTAATAATATTATATTTATTAACGTTAAACACCTCAACTTAACTGCAATTTTCATTAAATCATGATTTATATAGGATGCTTCTGCTTCATTTTCGTTGTAAACCGAGCTTCGCCGTTGCCACAATCCGTGAAAATGTTGCCTTCACTACGTTGTCTACACAGGTCCATCCACGATATCTGATATGAATGACGTCTTCCGTCCCAGTCAAAGAGTATAACAAATTTTGAATTATAGTAACTGTTTCACAAGGGGCTTCGTCATCATTGTCATAGACTGCCCTCAAATTGCCCACTTTGGGATCTACGGCCTTCAGTCATAGCACAAGTACTACATTTGTAAGTGATAAGTCTAAGTTGGCCACGTGCCCACACAAGGAGCTACAGCTTCAATACTGTACATTGTTTGCCCGATAAGGAGCTACATTCTTGAAGTAATACATCTCTTGCCCGCACAAGTTGCAACTGTCTTACGGTTGCGAAACTGCCCACTGCTTGCCCACACAAGGAGCTACGTCCTCAAAACAGTACACCGCTCGTCCACACAAGGAACTGCGGCTTTTAACTGTAAAAACTGCCCACCGCTTGCCCACACAAGGAGCTACGGCCTCAAAGCAGTACACCGCTCGTCCACACAAGGAACTGCGGCTTTTAACTGTAAAAACTGCCCACCGCTTGCCCACACAAGGAGCTACGGCCTCAAAGCAGCACGCCACTCGTCCACACAAGGAACTACGGCTTTGAAATGTACAATTTGCCCACCGCTTGCCCACACAAGGAGCTACGGCCTCAAAGCAACACGCCGCTCGTCCACACAAGGAACTATACGGTCTCAAAATAGCACGCCGCTTGCCCACACAAGGAGCTACGGCCTCAAAGCAGCACGCCGCTTGCCCACACAAGGAGCTACGGTCTCGAAACAGCACGCCGCTTGCCCACACAAGTAGCTACGGCCTCAAAACAGCACACTGCTTGCTCACACAAGGAGCTACGGTCTCAGAACAACACAGCGCTTGCCCACACAAGGAGCTATGGTAATATTGCTTGCAATTGAGTAATGCTCACACGCACCAGATGTGACTGCTTCCTCATTGTCTCAGTGGGGGAATCGTGAAATAATTGGTAAAGGAAGGGAAAAAGGAGGATTATTTATTAAATTAATCTTTAATCAACACGTGATATACTACTATTACATTTTTTTTTTTTTTAGTTTTCATTATCATCGTATTCGGTATCAGACTCAGATTCTTCGAATCTGATCCATGGCTTAATCTTATCGACAGAAAATATATTGGTATATTTTTTCTTAGAATAACCCTCTACACTACTTACTTCATAACGGTCATGATCAAAGATTGAAGTTATTCTATAAGGACCACAAAACGCGGGTGCAAGTTTATTACTCTCGCCGGGGGTCTTAGTGACTCTCTGGACCATTACCAAATCTCCCACTTTGTATGACCTAGCATTACATCTTTTCCTATCATACCTGTGTTTCATTTCATCTTGTTGTTCCCTAATCTTAGCACTAGCGTCGTCGCGAATTTTTTGGAGAGTGTCATTCGGTATTGAGTTATTTGCATTTAACTCGTGTAAATGGCCTTCGGTTACATTGACGCTTGGTCTTCCAAAAATTATTTCAGTAGGTGATTTACCCGTACTTCGATTTAAGGTATTATTTAGACTCCATTGAACCTTTGGTACGTGAGTGTCCCAATTTCTATCATCGTCATCGTGACATAACGCAACTAAAGAGGATAGGATTGACCGATTATACCTTTCGATCTGCCCATTTGCCCTAGGCGTAGCAACAGCGTTTAGTGTGTGCTTTATGCCGTTTTCCTTAACAAATGTTTGGAATTCTTTAGATGTGAAACTTGTTCCCCTATCAGAGATTAAAATTTTAGGCGTGCCAAAGAGAGAAAACACATCCTTCAAAACGTTTATAGATGTTTTACTTTTTGTATTCTTAACAGCGCGAAGAATTATAAACTTGGTAAAACTATCTATTATTCCTAAGATGTATGTGTTCCCTCTCTTGCTCTTCACGAAGGGTCCTAAGTGGTCTATGTGAAGACTATGGAAAGGAATGTTCGGTTTTGGAATTGGGTGAAGAAAACCCGGTTTCTTACCACCAGATTGCTTAGAATAAGCGCATGGAATACATGCTCTCACATATTTTTTGACAAATTGTGTCATTCGAGGAAACCAGTAATCGCGTTTTACCTTTTCCATAGTCTTGTCATATGAGAAATGGCCAGCGTCATCATGACATAGTTGACAAATTTTCCATCTAGCGTCTTTAGGTACAGCCCAACGCAATTCGCTCCCTATTTTCCTAAATATCTTGCCGTCTTTCAACTCATACGCGCTACGAACGTCTTTCGCTTCGGCTGAATTTGTATTTAAAATGGCTTTCACATAACACAACTGGGGGTCACTCATCTGCACAGATTGTAACCAATGTACGTCACTTAAGAGCATCACTGATAGTTGTTCGCCATCAGGGGATTCTATGGAGTTACGACTCAGTGCGTCTGCATGAGCTAAACGAGCTCCTGGTCTATATTCGATTGTAAATGAGTACTCTTGTACAGAAAGCCACCATCGAGCTATTCTTGGAATTAAGTCCCTTTTTATCAGTGTCGTTCGAAGTGCGTTGCAATCAGTCACGACCTTGAACTCAATTCCAAGAAGATATACTCTAAAGCGATTAAGTGACGCGACGACAGCGAGGGTCTCCAGCTCATAAGAGTGGAAATGTTGCTCCTCAGCTGTCGTCTGTCGGCTAAAATACGCTACAGCTTGTAGAGGCTTTCCCTCATCGGCCCGTTGGAGTAAAATACCCCCCAAGCCAGTCGAACTCGCATCGGTATGAAGCTCTGTCTGGTACTTGGGGTTATATATTGCGAGAATGGGCCTCTGAGTCAACATCGTCTTTAACGTTGTGAAAGCATTCTCCTGCTCATTTCCCCACGTCCAAGCGGTGTTGGCTTTCGTAAGACTGGTCAATGGCCTTGCTATGGTAGCAAACCCAGCAACAAACCGACGAAAGAAACTCGCTAGTCCTATAAATTGCCGTACTTCATGGACGTTTCGAGGAGTTTTGAAAGCGCTAACTGCCATAATTTTCTTAAGTCCGGGACGAACTCCCTCTGACGAAATCTCAAAACCCAAATAGTCTATGGTCTTTTTAAAGAAGTGGCATTTACTCAAGTTCAAAGTAAGATTGGCGTCTTTGATGAGGTCAAGAACAGCTGTTAGTCTTTCCAGTCCCTCATCTGTGGTAGTGGAAGCAATTATAATGTCATCCATATACGCTAACACGCCAGGTATCTTACGACGATTCAAAAGATTCAAAACAAGCCTTTGGAAAACAGCTGGCGCATTAGTCAGACCAAAGGGCATACGGTTATATTCGTAATGCCCGTCGGGCGTTACGAAAGCTGTGAGGTGCTTTGAGTCTTCTGAAACGGGAACCTGATGGTACCCAGATTTTAGGTCTAAAGTACTAAAAAAGACCTGACCCGAAAGACTATCAATTTGGTCGTCTATTAACGGCATCGGGAATTTCTCTTTTAAAGTTTTCCGATTTAGCGCCCTATAGTCCACACATAATCGAGTATCTCCATTTTTCTTAGCTACAAGTAATATTGGGCTAGCGTATTCCGATGTTGATTCCCGAATGATACCGGTATCGAGCAATTGATTCACGATAGTTTTGACTTTTTCGCGCTCAGATAATGAAAGACGATACGGTCTATAAGTTACTGGAATATGATCCTTTAATTGAATGCGCATTTCGGCTAATGATGTTTTACCTAATTCTTCCAAAGAAAACGAAAAACAGTCTCGTCGCAAATTTAGTAATTTAGTTAATTTCATAAGAGTTTCTTTATCTAATTCATCATCAACAATAATTTGATCAACAGTGATACAGTTTTCCACAAATTCAATATTCAATACATTACTTTTATTAGGATCGGTATTGGTGATTTGTTTCGCTACCGGTGGCAAATCGCCAGTCAAATAAAGAACCCTAGCTATTAATGTGTTTGAAGTTAAGGTGAACGGTTCCGAACTAAGTCCAATTATAATAATAGACCCTATCCCTTTGTTGATAGTGTATACACCAGGTAAAAGCAGGTATTCCCTACCGATCTTCATACAACACTCGGTATTGATGTAGATCAGTCCAGTTACTTCGGAACCTGCGCGTACTTTAATAGTCGATATACCGTAAATAGAACTATCCTCCAAACACGATAAAGTGATTTTATTATTATTGGACGGCGGTTCTTTGTAAAGAAACAGAGATGTGTCTGACTTGTAAGCCCTAACACCCGGTAACTCAGTAAGTGAGTGTCCTATTAGACAGTCTGCTACAAGTAAGTCAGGCTCAACTAAATATACAACGACATTCTCGTCGAGACCGTCGAGTTTAATTCTTACTGTAATGCGACCACTTGGTATAACGCTGCCTTGACCAAACCCATTTAGTGTAGGTAAGTTATTATTATCAACAGGTATTCCTAACTGCTCTCCAATGTCTTTTCTTAATAGCGTACAATGACTACCCAAATCAATAAATGCTTTGATAGGTCTATCTTTCAAAATTATTTGTTTATAATATTTATCACTCACGTTTTTATTCTGGGATATACTGAGCACCTTCTTTGTCTGATTACTGGAAGCGTCCGTAGTCTGTCGTGTGTCAATGGCGGTACTTAAAATCTTATCCGTACAATTTTTCTCATCATGACCGTATTGGCGACATTTTCTACACTTAATTATAGGTTTTGAGCAACGTGACACTATGTGTCCTTGTTCCTTACAATTATAACAAGTGACCTCTGATCTTGGTTGGCGTCTTGACTGTGAATTTGTTGCTTTTGTAGCATTTGAGTTTGCATCCTCACTAGCACGCACATTAGGCGTAAATCTTTTTGAAAAGTCATTTAATTTGGAAGATATATTCCGAAAGTATTTTAAGACGTCTTCTGGATTATGAAAATTAGCACCCTGTACGTTCATTCGAATATTGTTATCGTAAATACCACGAGTAAGGCAGTCTACCGCCTGCTGACCCTTAAGTTCGCATCTATTTATTAACATAATTTTATCATAGTAATATTCTTCCAGTGATTCATTTCGCCTAGACCGTCTAGCCAACATTTCCGAAAGAAGTTCGCCATAATTGTGTTCACAAGGAAAGGCGGCAATAAGTTTTGATTGCCACTCAGCCCACGAATATTTCACGCTGGTCAGACCATCATACCACCGTTTGGCAAGCCCGGAAAGCTTGGGTAAAGCATAGAATATGGTTTGTCTTTCCGACCAGCCGTACACATGCGCCGATTCGTTGACTTTAGCCAACCAGTTTTTCATTGTCTGTGTCTTAGCCTGAGGGTCAAATTCCGTTATTACGTTTTGGGAGGCGTGAAGGCCAGATGCACTAGGAGACCCGGTGTTATTGCGATCGTTAAGAGCTACTACTAATTTTTCTAATACAGATGTTTCGGAATGGTTACTTAAACGTTCACTTCGTTTTTGTTCACGTTTTTGGCGTTTAAATCTAGTCGAAGACGAGTCACTACCGCTCGCTGAAGAAGTAGTTGAGGAGCTACTCGAATCGTATGTTCGACCCTTATGCCGTTTTCTCGTTTTGCGGCTTTGTTTGCGAGGCCTATGTCTATTTTTATCTATTCGAGAATCCATACTTTTCTCAGATACTTTTCTACGTCTACTACGAGACCGTGATCTTGATCTAAGAGGAGAGGGTGTACCCATTTTGGGTCAAAAGGTAGTGAGGGTATTAGGTAAAAGGAAAGGAAAGACAATATTCAATCACTGTAAACAATATTACTCATTAATGCGGAATTCGCTTTTTTTAAGATTGCCTATTCTCGTTGAGGTACTCGTTTTTAAATAAAAAATAAAAAACATTATTACATACTACATAATAATATGGTAGGTAGATATCCAACCTATAATATCTAATGAACGTTCAGAATTAGTATAAAATGTAGTTAGTTACTCGACCCTATCCAACAATAAGCCTACCAAGTAACCTGTTGCCATGTAAAGTTTATAAACTAAACTTTTAAACTACTAAAAAGGAAAAGAAACACTGTGGGTACCTACAAAAATTCATGCATGGACTAGCAGCATTAATCGTCGGTAGGTACCTATCTATTGTGTAAGATGAGGCGGTTAAACACAAATCCGTGAGCAAATTATAAATCTTGACCAAAAATCGACAAAACGCACCTTCTAAAACCACTTTGTAGTAAAACACGTTTGTTGCATACTAGCAATCAGCAAAGCGCGTTATAATGCACTTATAACACCAAACGAACGGATTATTTCATTGAGATAATCATGAGCTAACCAACTTAAGTAAATTAATAAGTAATACAGATTCAAATTACATGATTTCTCAATTTTCTTCTAGTATTATACCGATCAGCTGGTATTATAAGATAATAATAATAATAACACATGAAATTTGCGTAAGTAAAATCGATTGTCACCATAAAGTATAGGCTAGTCAACGTTTATTCGTTGACCAGGCAAGAAAAAGTATTAAAACGACTCACCTGTATTCTGCGACCAACTTTACCTTAGACCGTTCGGTTGACGCGATTTATCCCACTTCTGAACTTTTAAAAATAATAACCAATACAAATGTTTATTACTGATTTATTATAGATTGTTCTTAATCTAAATTACTCAATATTAAAATCACAGAAAATTAGATAAACGAGTCAACCGTTCGCTCAGAGCTCTTCTCGTCACCGCGCTGGAGCAAAAAGTGATTCGCCCATCATTCGTTGACAGTTGAAGTCTACCCACCAATCCTTACCATAGATAATATTAATCGAATGATTAATCGGTTACAATAATAATCGTTTCTAATAATATAATTATTTACAAATGTTAACAAATGGAAACTATTACTGTGACCGCTGTCCGTAATAATCCTATACCTTTGTATTTGTCTGAAGTACTACTTCAGCAAATAACCAACCGAGAGCACCTACTTCGCGTGGCCGGCTTAAGCATTTATTTTATATGTTTAACGTGGCCTCTGACGCAGCAAATTAACATGAAAAATAAACGTCACAACTCAAAAACTTTACTCTAGACAGACAAACAAAAACATTGAATTTTGTATAGCAACTTGTTTTTATAGGATCCAATAATAAAATGAAAACATTTACTCCATTTTTAGACGAAGCAATAAAGCTTCTCTGTTATGCTCGATGAAAACATTTCTCAAATTAATACAATTCAAATAACCATGTCAACGGAACTCCAAAACTCGGTACAAACATTTATTATCAATATTCCAAGTTGATGATTAAAGGGCAATTATATTGGATCCAGTGGAAATTCCTGAGCTAGCTCAGTCGCTGTGTTCTCTTCTAATTAATTGATAGGGAAGGATTGAGACGCCCTCCGGTGCAAATCGAATACAAGTCGACTAAACGAAAGTGAAACTGTAGTTCGTTCTTGAGAGATTTTGAGGTTACCGTTTCATGAAGTTAGTTTGTAGAGGTAACACTGTATTTTGATAATATTTTCTAATTTACTAAAGCGAAAGGTCACTCACTTATCACGAAATCTCAGAATCTACAAGCGCTTGTTTTAAAAATTTGCATTGGAGTTCTTTTTAGGACGTGCTCACTAAAACGAAATTTTGCGAAATTCGACCCTTATGAGTTTTTTTCGGGTTTGATAGTTTGTATGAGAAATTAAAACCGGGAGCGGGCGATGTCAAAACTTCACGCGAACGTGAAAGTCAAGAAGTCGCGAGCAGTGGCAGCAGCTAGTATACTTATCAACGACGATATAATACTAGACTCGTAATAACATGCGACCGATGTCTGCCAACACATTAGGCAAAAAAGTCTTATATCCGTCTCATTTCGACCAATCCTGTGAGCCGTAAACATACGTTGAGACAGAACAGACCTTGAGTTAGCCAATCACAACGCAGTACCCCGCCCCCCTCGCTTACGTATTACCTCAGCGAGTTGGCAGAATAGTTTTGTTCGTTAGATCGTGCAATGCGTAGTCTAGTATTATATCGTCGTTGATACTTATACATGAGTGTAAATGATATCAATACCGTTAGGGTTGTAACCTAATTTGGGACAAATCAAATCAAATAACATCTTACTATTTTTATAGTAATCCCAACTAATCGACTAAAATACTCCACAATTTCAAATCGACTAAATCCCCTCAATCGCCGTGTCCCATCCCTCAAAATTAACAGCGTGAGATATTCATTGAATCCAATATTACTTAGCCAGGGGCGGCGAGCGTTGATGCCAGCTGATTGACTTCTGTAAACATCTGCGAGCTGCTGATTTGAGTGTGTTGGGACTGTGTTGCATGATTTGATACAGCGGGAACAACTGTGAATCGTCAATTTATAATAAATTAAGAATTGAATATTCATAGTCTTAGACAAACATCATCAACCGCGGGACTATGTAAACAGGTTATCGCGACCCTGGAACGTAAAGGGCTTTTGAAGGAACACCGTGGTTTTTAGTTAGTACGATGGCAGTGTTCTTTCCGAAAAAATCTTTACCATACGCGACGCAGACGTTGTTGCATATAAATATTTATATTTTCTATTTATTTTGTTTTGAAGTTTGATTTAAAAGTGCCTTTTATTGACCAAAATTGATTAAGTGGTTTGATTTGACCGGGCCATTTAAAAAACCAATAACTGGGAAGAACGATAACATAAGCAATTTTGTTTCTTAAAAATGATCCTGTTAAAAGATTCGCTGGAAGTTTTCCAACATTTTAAGCTCCTTCCAAAAACGGGGCTTAAGAAAACCACTTTATATGGAAACTACTTATTTGTGTTAAGTTTATCAGTTAACCTAAATCAAGTTGATGAAAAAATGGACCAAAGTCGAAAAAATCCTTATGTTCATAATTTTAATTTTACATCTTGGTATTTTGGAACGAGGCATATCAAACAAAAGGGATTAAGGAATTCCCGCAACTACCGGCCAACGATGCTGAAAAAACATTAATCACCAAAAAAATGCTTAAGCCCCGATGTTTTTGCATCCCAAATTTTCCGACCAGATTCCCTGAATTTTTCTCCGCAATCTGAGTTTAAATCTAGACCAAATGGTACATTTTTATAATTTTTATTTTGAGTTTACAATGTGATATAACCAAATGGTGTTATATACTGGTTTAGTTTCATGCTACGAGTATTTCCTTCGAAGGTCTTTCTTAGAAACACTTATTGTAAAATTTTCTAGTTCATAAGTATTTTGGAGTGGTGAGTTTTCGGACGAAGTCTTTGCTACGAAAATCTGGGAAGTCGACATTACATAGTGTGTGAAGTGCTGGAAATCATAAGCTTGCTCTGCGAACCTACTGAAGATAGAACGTCTCACATGTCTACATACAATACTTAGAAAAGCTGCTTTAGTAATAACACAGAACAACCATAATATTTTTCTATGTATTCACGTTGTTAAGATGCAGATTAGCTCTATAACTTGTCTGCAAATTCACAACAGGAGCTTTGATGACGTATGCAATCAAAGGAAAACTTTTGTTTCATCGAATTTAAACCAATACAATTCATAATGTATTTGTAAACAATTTGCATATCAACAAAACACTCCGATGTGCTAAACTAAATTCTGAATCAAAAACAAAAATAACATTTTCAAAATTCCTCTTTTATCGTTGTACTAGAAACAGTACCAGTCGTACACATTCCATTACTTCGTCCGTAGTTCTCATCACGTACATTCCAACATCTGAATCGTTGTTGGGACAGTTTTAAAAGCTGTAAACGTCCATTACTCATGGGAAAGTTTAGACAATGAGTCGCATGTGTTTATCACGGGAACTTGAGTAATAACGTACTGAGGTATCTGTGCAACGTGTACCTACGTACGAACGTGTTGCCAGCATTAAATTCTCTCATTTAGTTTTTAGAACAGTTCAAAACATGGCCGCTGTTTAATGCCGGCTGGCATGTTGGCTTTAACTTGTTTTGTCATGTCGGTCTAGTTCTCGTTTGTAACCGTTTTGGTGTTTAGTTTGATCTTGTCTAGCGAGTTTGAAATGTTTGATTGTTTGGCTTACACTAATGTATCTCGACACAAAACACTCCAATGTTTTCAAGGTTTTCCTTGTTTATCTGAGAGCTTAGAGTTCACTTTCCAACGACCTCATAAAGAGACAACCTTCAATAAACTACTATGTTCCTAAAGATAGTATTGCCGTACAAATCTAACCCATTTCCTTTATTTTACGACTCTTATCAAAACTCTAGTTTGAATACCAATAAAACTATTTAACATAAAAATCAAATCGCGGAAAACATAGAAAGGATTGGAACGGTTTCGTATAACTTGTAGTAATCGTAAAAGACTTCGATTGCTAAAACTTTGTAAGGTGTGGGTCGTAAAAGGAGATTATTTACGAGCGTAGCTTGGCGCAGGTTCATGGCGGAGATTAGCAAGCGAATGGAGGAATAACGCGTGGTTATAAAATCTGTACACATGTGTTTGGATGAAAGAGCGCTTTGACTTTAGTAGATGTTGTCCGCAGCTTTTTTAGGCGTAGAATACAACATCAACATATCACATACTAATCGTACTACTTAAATAAAAACTATGTCATGTCCTAACAGAACTATAATACAGCATCAATGTAATAAATCTCATCGAGTCTTACGTGCAAAAATGATATATATTACTCGTATAATTGTCATCTTTGCACGTATAACCTTCAAGTAAAGTTTCTTTCTCATTTCTATCATTAGTATAGAATTAAACTATTTTTATTACCCGTATAAAACCTATATTTTTCTCTACCACGAGTTCTACTACTATCCAGAGTTGGTAGAACTTAGCAACAACTCAAACTAGAACCCGACACATGTGTCTGTGACATTAATTGCTTGGCGAGCAAATGCAATGTTTATAGAGCCATAAATATAACTAAACACTCCAATTGCTCACTACTCCATGCAGTTGCGGTCCGTACCGGAGCACCGACCACCTGCACCTCACCTCCTATATTTTAACGTAAAACTATGTGAATTTAATTAATTTGCGGTGTCTCTAATCTATTTAAAGAGTGCAGATATGCATTAGCACGGGTTTAGTTCGGTTTAATCTTGTTAGTAACTTTATGTGAGCTTCTGTCACGACAGTTACGTTGATTAGTCCGTGTTTTATTCAGAAAATGGATTTAGTCGAATTGGATTTTGAGAGATATACTCGTAGAATGTACATAATCTTTTGATAGAATTTAACGCAAAGATATGTAATAGTCAAGACCAGTGGTTCTCAAACATTTTGGTTTCCGAACCCCTTTGAAAACCAAAATAAAACAATAAGTTGTGCATTCTATAAAAAGGAATCACATTACAATAAAAAAAGTAATGAGATGTGTGAAGCTGTTTCTTATTTTTCATTAATCGGTTTTTAGTAGGTATGTTGGATCTAGTAGTAGGTATGGATGATCGAAAATAATTGAATTCATATATTAGATTCGGCCTCCAGTCTATTGCAATATTTTATTTTGGTAGCTGTATTCTCTCGGAGCCCGAAAGGCTTAGTGGAGCCCCAGGGGTCCGGGGAGCACACTTTGAGTATAGCTGGTCTAGACTATACTACAACATAGAAGATACCGTTTATCTCAGTATTACGTTCCTGTGAGATAATTTGCGTTGTAAACGTGGACAAAGCCGAATAAGAAATTGAATTAAAATGCATACCTACCTAAATTATATAATGAGTAAAGATTCGGTTTTGCATTTGACATCTGATAAATTATATTATATTACGCCTTTTTCCATTTGGTAGGCAGAAACTAGATCACACTCACAATTTCCATTTTCAACGTAAAAATAATTGCTCTTCAAACCTTCTTATGTTGTCCTGAGTCGAACAAGCTTGCTCCATCTTTCACTGTACCGACCATCATTATTCTGAATGGCGTCCACGGTACCTACTAAGGGGCTGACGTCATTCTAACAGGGCCTATACCATGCGCAAATCATGCCCCGTCCCTCCGTCAGTTGCGCGGACATCCGCACGATATTTCCTTCCGTAGGTCTTGACGGGGATAGAAATCTATGCGTCGGATTTTTGGCACATCACTAGTTGGCGTGTGGTTAGGCTGATGTATAAATGTAGACTTTTTCTTGTCCATGTTGAAGAGAAATGGCCAAGGAAAATTATGTAAGAAAGAAGTTGTTTGCGTTTAAACATGACGCATAGATATACAGGACTGCTGGAAAAATCTCTAAGAGCTTAGCATTGTAAGCAGTGCTATTACCTGTACATACTCTTCATTCTGATTTTAATCTATTTATTTCTGACCTCTATGTTTGACAACATGAAAAAATAATCCATGATTTCTTTAAGTTCTGATGGCAAAACCAGAAGAAATAATAATTTACATTTGTCCTACAATTTTTCTAAAGAACTGCTAACTGTTAACTTCCTGCATTTACATGAATGTGACTCATAAAAGAACTGGTACAAAAGGAAACTTTCATACAAAATAGTCAGCACTTTTGTACAATTTACATGACCAACTAACCAACTATGTGCTTTAAGAGTTAAACTTCGCTAAAGAAAGATAAAACTACTACCCACCACAGTTTAAATGGATTCAAGTTTTTAAGTCGGTAAGAAACAGATGAACTGTGGGTCGGACACATACATAAAGGATTCGATATTACTCCAAAGCACTGTACTGAGATATGGGAAAGTTTCGCTGCAATACTAATTTAATTTAAAAATAACACATACAATTATTGCAACAAACAATCATCTGCCTAGCCTTTTCCCAACTATATTAGGGTGGGCTTCCAGTCGAACCAGATGCAGCTGAATAACAGTATTTTACATGGAGTGACTGCCTATCGGACGTCCACAACCCAGTAACTGGGTAATACGATACCCCATGGTAAGACTGGTTGTCAGACTTATGAGCTTCTGACTAACTGTAACAACTGCCAAAGATCTACAAATGACAGCCGGGACCAACGGCTTTACGTGCTATCCGAGGCACGGAGGAATCTCGTTATGACAGATGGTCACTCATCCACAGACCAACCTCGGCAAGCGCCGCTTAACCCAGCAAGCAAGATCAGCCTGTGTGTCTGTCATTATTTAGCCAAGAGCTGCTCTCCCCTTCTCTTTTCATTACAACAAGCAATAAACGCCAATAAATTACCGGAACCGCTTTTTGTATTGTTATAATATTCTATTTGAAATATTAAAGACTTAACACAGATGCCTTGTATCCAGTGACATATGGATATATACAACAGAGCTTTAATTACCTTAGCACAGTTTGCATGCTTTGAATACGGAATCCTAAAAACAGTTTTTTAACGGCGACGTGCGACGCCAAGTATGGAAACTGGCGGCAACTTATTTGGCTCATGATTAAATTTCATAAGTAATGGTCAAAAGTTGGTGGTTTTTTGGCAATGCCGGCCGTTCATTATTTATTGGCCGATATGAAATATGTATTAATCAGCTCGAGGTTTTTGTAAACAAGTTTTATAAGTATAGCAGCTGGGATTAATGAGAGGGCTGTTCTAGTGTTTTGTGGTATCATTTTAAGTACGAGTTTTATACATAAACAACTTAGTGGTCGTCTAGTAGTCGTAATTTGACCGTAATTCACCAATACACTACACGTAGGTATTTGTTTTACATATTTAATTTAATGATTTTTTTCTTTCTGCACTACCTGAAATTAAATCAGTAAAATAGTATAAGTAATACTAGAAAATATAAAGTAAAAAATATGCCAAATCTCCCCACACCAGCGTGCGCGCCAGTACAAAGTTTTCTCTTCACGTAAACTATCTCTATCGATACTATATCGCTCCCTCTCACATAAATTATGTCAACAGTGTTCCATCGTTACACTTAAAGGTACTATTTAACGTCTATACGCAAGCTGGTCTTCAGAATATCCCCAAAAGAGAAAAGGTACACAATTTTCTTAGCAAAACTAAAAGAATACAAAAACAAGTACTAAAAACATGCAGAAAAAAAAATCAGCAAATGTTATGAGTATTCAACCAACCACGTAATCCAATCCAACGCTAAAGAATGCATCCAACAAATAATTCTTTTTTTATTTTTCTTCCAATGAAATCGGTAACGAATCACTCCATCGGGAGGCTGATTGACAGATGGCCCGTCTGCGTAATTGAGACGAATGAGACTCAGCTTGTCTGCCCCGATAAATCTGCTCTTGTATTTTTCATCGATATTGTCAAAGTATAACTACCATTTATATTTATGTGGAGGCCCGTGTAGATATTGTACCACTTTTTGCTGGTTTTTATTTTTTTTATAAATATATACTTTGATGTATGTACAATGTTGGTACATAAGGCGTATTTAATGCCTCAAGGCATTATTTATCAGTGAACCTTTCATCCATCCATCCAGATCTATATAGAATTTACTGTATATTTGGGACACTTCAAAAATCTACCCTCAATTCATTCCTTTTCTAACAATTTTTCACAATTACTAGGAAGCATACTTCCAAAACTTGTCCAATAGTATTTTTCTAATTTCCATTTTCTCAAGTATCTACTCGTACTTAATAATAAACTATATCTGCCAAATCAAAACAACAATACAAAATTGATGTATCGGTAATGTGATCTTTAACACGAAAATGAATCAATGTAAACCCCCAAAATGTATTACGATGTAACAATTTTCCTTGTTCTCTATAATACCTAGTCGTTTAGTCAATTTAGAGAAAAAAAAAAAACAAAAATTATTAGGTAAGTATCTATTTTTTTGTTTAATTGATTAAGCGATTGAATGCTGTGCAGCGTGTCCTGGGTTCGATCTCCGCCCGGAACAAATATTTGTATGATCTACTAGGAGTTGTTCCGATTCTGGGTGTTTGTGTATGTGAGTTTCTATGTTTGTAAACACACCCACGATAGAGGCGAAATGCCTGGTTTTAAGACGTTGTAATACGCCCCCAGGTGGCCTACCAAGACGTATTAAAGCGTGTGTGGTTCCGCTCAGGGAACGAAATGGCGCTAGACGACTTGTATAGCTCTGTCTCTTTCCCACAGCCTAACAACTCACGCTTTAAGACGTTATGGTCCATCAGCGCTCAGGTGGCCTACCACCTGAGCTCTGTTGGAGAAGCTCGTACTGGGCGCATAAAAGGCAAACAAAGCGATAGGTACAAGGTAGAAGTAGTCTTACTGTGTTCGTAGTTTCTACGAGTTCGCACTTCGAGGTGTTCATTCGATATTAAATGTTTTATAAGTACTTCTTGTACACACGGCTACACATCACGCTATGCAAAACTAGTGTAAGCTGATCGTTCAATGTGCGGAAAAATCATATGAAGCGAGTCCAAGAAAAACTGGTTTTGTATAGCTTGATGTGTAGCCGTGTGTACAAGAAGTACTTGTAAAACATTTAATATCGAATGAACACCTCTAAGTGCGAACTCGTAGAAACTACGAACACAGTAAGACTACTTCTACCAGTACAAGTTATCTCACAATCGCTGAGAACTAACGCCGTGTCTTGATGTTCGGAACTGCGCTATTATTGCGAAATTCATAAGTTTCCACAATGCTCTAGTGTTCTAGGTTATCACTGATTGTAAGTTTGGGTAACTTGTATTGGAGGTGTTGTAAATAAAAACCTTTAAATAAAACGTTGTTCGGACTAACCTTAAGGATATGAGGAGTTTGGGGTGGGTGGGATTTACCTTCTAGAGATCCAACCGGGATATCGGCATCACAGGCCTGTACCGCATATGTGGTAGCGGCTAAGCGATCCCACTGGATATTAGCAGGCTTCATCAGAGCAAAGCTAGAAACATCCAACAGTCTGGCGCGAAAAATTTTTGGCCGTGTTCCGAAGTGTTCGTGGTGCGCAGGAGTTAGAAGTAACTCCTGAGCTCGCTCCATATTAGATCTCACATCTGCTTCTGGGCTAGATTAAGCCATAAAGCATCCCATTTTTAATGAAAAAAGTTTTATTTCGCCATATTTTATATCTTAAACCCAATATACGAATGAAATATCAATACGGACATTTTGCAATATTTTCTAATAAATTGTACAAAATTTTCGAATTATAAGAAGAATCCGTAACATTCAAAAGGAAAGCAGACAAATTGAAAAATTATTCAATACGCGAAGCATCTCAATAGCGTAACATATTTCTAAACATATTGTTACGGTTGCATAACACAGATCGCTAAAAGCATTTTCGGTTACAGAATCTCCCAAACATGCGCGAACGAGCAACTTGAAACCATGTCTCTAATGTTAGAGGAATCTAGACCAACTTTGAATTGCAGGGTACCCAGATAATGGCGAGATATATGGATGGAACTTGGGCTCCAATGATACTCAACCTGCGGGCCGCAAGACGCTTATCATTGCGACCCGCCATTCCTTTTCTACCCCGTTGCTAAGGAAAACGGAACTGTTTTTTCTTTCGATGCTACTTTTACTCGTGTGAGCAATTTTGTTTGTGGTTTAACTTATTTGATATGGAACGATTTATATTATCTATACTAGTGACGCACTCAGGAATAATGTAGCTTTCTAATGGTAAAATATTTTTTTTAATCAGTTTGGTAGTGTCAGAAATTGCTTCCTGCAAAAATTGACAAACTTTTTTTTACCTCTGTTGTCACACTGCTGGGCAAAGGTCTAAGCCAAAACCAACTTTATTGTTTATATGTAATTTTTAAAATGATCAGTTGACATATTCTGTACTAATATTGAGTTTTGACAATTTGAACGTAATAGGTCATAATCTCCGAAACCTCACATTCGATTCCAAGAACTCTTTGTTAAACACTGAACTATTACTGAATGTTTTTATCAAGCGAATCCTTACCTATAAGCAAAATAACAGAAACCAATGTAAATGACATGCTTTTGAACGAGTCATTGCGACCCACGCAGCTAAAACCTTGAGAACTGCTCACTCAATGGATTCATTCATTCGGCTCACGAATGAATGTGATATTAGATAACCTAACGGTGTAGAGTACCTGTAATAATTCGAAGGTGAAGTTTTTGGCAGCGTTCCATTCGTTTCAATTGATTCCATTGACTCTAGCACTCGGAATTAGGGTAGTGCTGTGAAAATTTACTTGTGAAACGGAAAAGCCAGCTTTGAAGTACCATGTAACGCGTGTTTTGGCTTGGAAAAGCAGCTGTTGTGATTCCAGCTTAGATAAGCATATCGAAAGCGTAATAGATCATTAGCTATTAAACCACAATGAGAAATAAACAGACGAAAAGTCCTGAAAATTCTGTAGAACTAACTTACACAGATCGAAAGGCAGAACTTGTGTGTATTTAGCAAAGTAATCAACCATACATGCAGAACAGAGTATCAAACAATATCCCGACAAAATACATCCAAGTTCTCGTACAATTTTCACCTTTTCGGAATATTTCGGATCCAACAAAAGCCGAAGGAACAGTTAAATGCTTCGGCTTTAGCGCCGACTAGAGATTGCATTCGCTGAGTTATGGGCGATCTAACCCGCGATATTTACCAAGTTGCCGACTGCAGTGTTACGTCTCGTTCACGACTTCGGGGAATGCGATTTGTGTGTGACGCGATTTGCATTCGCGCGTGACTCACTTGGTCCCTTTGTGTGAGTATACAGGGTAGAAACTCGGCCACTTTCATTTCTTTCGTGAGTCCTAGGGTGCTTTTCCACCAGAGAGATGTGCTATGTAGCTGTGCTGCAAGAATGTAAAAGCTGAGCTACGAAACTGTGTGACCGTTTCCACTAATACTACGCTATGTAGCTGCGCGGGTAAGACGTGCTATGAAGATGTGTAGCTACGAAATGCGCAGCTCAAGCTGTGCGATGTATCGATAGTAGGGAAGACGACCCATAGCACGCACCCATAGCACGCAGCTATAACACGCAGCCATAGCACGCCTACTTCTAAATAAAAAACACATCTTAGTTGAATCCGTTTCCACCAGTGCTGTGCTATGTAAACCAATGAATATGATTAGTGGATATCAAACGCATCCACAGCAACGTAGCATAGCGCATCTCTGGTAGAAAAGCAGCCATACACATCGCCGTTGCAATACTCTTGTTTCTGGAGATTATAGTCTGTGGCCGAGCAGTTATAGACAGACAAACAGATAGAAAAAGTCTAACTAGAAAAAGTCTAGAGAGCCTTCTCTAGGCTGTTCGACTTTGGGTCACATACTCGTATTTGTTCACTGAAAGTCATTACTTTGTTTATTAAAAAAAACTGTGTCTTTGGATTTATTTAATAAAACTCTAATAATGAGTAATCGTTAAATGCCAGACAAGAGAACTATAAAAATAATATCTGGGTGCAAAATATTTCAGCACAAAGTCATAGCTTCTGGTTTCCGTAACCGCCAAGTTATGACATCATGTTCCAGCAAAGACTGTTAATTAATATTTCCTAAGGCACTTAATTTAATATTAACAACCACACAAAACAGTAAATACACTTAAAAACGAGCATCAAAGCTGCCATAATTGAATCACTAGTTCATAAAATCACTTCAAGGATTTTAATTAGGTAAAGTGCATATTTGAGAAATCTTCAGGGATTAAAATACTGAATTACCAATCTTTTTTAACACTACTCAAGATACCTACCGTGATTGGTTGTAAAATTTAGGTACAGACGTTACAATGTTACGACATCGTCATCACCTGCCTGTCGGTTTTTTATAAATAGATTGTACCTACTTTGGTAAGTATGCGCAAGAACTTCACTAACTCATCCTACTGGCCCTCTTCTACAATCAGATATCTAGAAATGCTGCAAACTACTACCTATGCCTTGTTGCCATTCCACTAATTTGCACTCAGCATTTCCAAAGATCTTTCACAATGCGCACGGCATAAAAGTGGAACTCACTACCTGCGTTGATCTTCCCATGCAACACAAGTTGGCGAAAGAGTGAACGACGGATCTAAAACGGCCACTTCGTAAATGAGTAATAGAAGAATAGCCAATGACGTTGCTGGTGATAGACGAAGTAAATCATTAGGAATATTGCTTGAAGTGGTTATTTAAGACCTGCAGGCGTCTTCTAGATAAGCTCACTCCATCGTAGACTAGACCTAGTAAACAGCAAACTCATCTAAAAATTTCAGTAGTAGTAGTAAATATTAGTATTTTACATGAAGCGACCGCATATAGAGCAGGGTGGCTCATGATTTGTAGGTCGTGGGTTCGAACCCCACCAGGCGCATTACTTTCTGTAATTTATTTCATCACCACTGCTCACAAAACGGTGAAGGAAAACATCGTGAGGAAACCGGCATGTCCTAGAACCAAAAATTCGAAGACATGTGACATCCATCAATCCGCACTGGGCCCGCGTGGTTGATTATGGCCCACTCACTCTCACATAGCAGAGGCCTGTGTCCCAGCAGTGGGAACATTATAGGCTGATGATGACTGCGTATCTGATCTCCACAGCATCGTGATAAACTATCTAAATTGTATTGTGAAGAACTACCTTAAAGAAGTCTATCCTTTACTCTTAAGCAACTACAAAAAGTCTTGAACCGTAATTATGCGCAATTCAACAAGTAACTCAATATTCGAAACCACACGACTGCTAACAAACAAAATAATAAACTAATAAAATAAATATTAAAAAAAGAAACAAAAAACCCGACTGCGTAATAAAACTAAAAAGAAAGAAACAAGCCCAGTAGTTTAGAATTCACTCATTCACACTCACAGTCGGGGCCCATTCAAATTATACCAATCAAATCTTCCCAAGGGGCCCCGACTGTGAGTGTGGATGAGTGAATTCTAAACTCCTGGGCTTGTTTCTTTCTTTTTAGTTTTATTACGCAGTCGGGTTTTTTGTTTTTTAAATATTTATTTTATTTTACTATTTTTAGTTTTTGTTAGCATTTATCAGTCCAAATTAAATTTAAACATAAAAGTTATCTACATTTTGGTAAACCATTTTTTAAATCCTTTAATTTGATACTCCATTGATAGAATGTGAGAGATTTTAAAAAAATGTTTTTAGTTCGGAACCCTTTGCACGCGAGTTCCGACTCGCACTTGGCCAGTTTTATGTAGGTACCCAGTGACACTGTCACGTTTAAGACGAATCTAACGACATCTCTCAAGTTAAAATCCATCAAGCCGTTTAGGCTGCAGAGCAACACAACGAAACATACATACACACATACACTCGAAAAACATAACCCTCCTGGCGCAGTCGGGTAAAAACATGGATGCCTCGGTTTTTGCAGAGAAGAACTTAGTTATATCAAGTTACGAGCTGCATTTCAAAGTTGGTTATTGGCAAATAAAACACGGGTTTTTTGCAGAACAAGGAAACCAGAGTTTAACCGGAATTATCTCTAATTCCACCACGATACGGTTTTCAGTGATTTTATTTGAAATTTTAACTGCATTCTGCTTTGTAAATTATGCAGCGATTTATCGCGTATTCAATTTATTGAAATTGAGTATGAAAACCCAATAGTGAAGCTATTGTGTACCTAATCATAATTTGTAAACTGATATGCTAATTATTCCACGGATAGCTAGTTATCTTTTCTGAAATCAACATTTATTTATTTAAACTTTACGCACAAGTTAACAAAAACGTGTACAGCGGCGGACTTAATGCCTAGAGCATTATCTTTCAGTCTACGTTTGGGTGATGCTAAGACAAATTAGGTGCAACATACTAGACAATTACTTAGTAAGAAAATGAATATAAATATAAATTAGTATTTAATATACAATACATACATACATACTCAGTAGGTATAGAAAAAAAAAGGAAACTCACAACCAGTTAATTTTGAGATGAATCTGCCAGCTTTTTAGTAATATACTCACGAGCTATCAGCTTGAATGTGAATTTATATGCAGTTCTATGTAAACATTAAAATATAAATTTGTTTTATTTAGGTAAATTTAAGGAAAATTTCTTATATAAATAGCACAGACCACGTCCAGAACACATTACAAATTATAAAACAGAAACATAAATTAAATAGAAAAAAATAAAAACAAACAATTTAAAAATATTATTAAAACGTCATAGAACACCATATTCGTTTTATGAAACACAGTGTATAATTAACCACTATGCGTTTCAACTCAAATATAATTGCAAATAAATTTTCAATAATATTTACAAATGTTATATTTTTAAATGATTATATTATTGGTTATTAAAAAGCGTGTAATCTGTTTTGTTTCACGATATTTGTTATATATATGATAATTTAAACTTCTTTTCTTTAGCTCGAAATGAATGGTTTCCATAGTAACATAATGCGTCCGCCACCCATTTAAAAGTTACCCACATTGCAGTGTCATGAAACTGGAAAATTGCCAAATTTGCATTGTAACAACTTCTTTTTGTACAAACTTTCTGAAATTATTCAAAATTTTTATTGTAATGAGCCGGCCTAAAGGTAATTAGCGTTTTATATTATGCGAAGCGAAAGAGTTTAATCGACGGCTGTTTAAATGTGGATAAAGGGAAGGATGAGTCGTTAAAATATCAACAATGCTTTGCGGTTGTCTTTAAAGATAATTATGTTTTTATCTACTGCGTCTGTCTCGTTACAGACTCCACGTTTATATTCTAAGATTAGAAACGTTTATATTCTAATATTAGAACGCTTTAGCGGTAAAAAAAAAAACAAATAGATAAAATTTATGTGACTTTCAATGTTTGTCAACGCACCCACGATAAAGGAGAAATTTCTAGGGTTGGACAATGTTCCTTAAATAAAAAAATATACTAGGAGTAGATACTACAAATACTGTCTTTTTTTGTATTAACATTTTCTTTAATTCTTTTTTTTTATTTCAATAAAAATATAAAAGGGTAAACATGATGTTTTTATTAGGCATTACTGTAGGTATACTCGACTCGCAAAGTCTGTTGAAAAGCTCGAGGATTTGCCTTTAATAAAAATTTTACGTCGACGCGAAGCTGTTATGAACTTGCAAATTAATTTAGGCCGGTTTTGGAAACTCAATTTTCGGTTTATTTTATCCGCCAATATTTACTGAATATCAATTATCTGGTCCGTGGCGGTGGGACGTGAAGTGACGTCATCAATCTGACTGGCCGCTCTCCGCTCTCCTTTATATTTCGTAACTTGCTGTTTAGGGGCATTTCATCATAATTTCATCAGTTCAATATTCGGGGGAGTTGATGTGGGTAATTAGTTTGTCCTACTTTGGCTTTGGGAAATTCTTGGACCAACTACATAATATTAAACTACATAACTAATTTTGACTTTAAAAGTCCTTCGATTTGGTAGACTGTAATACAATATTGTAACTGATGCAGAAATGTTTTAGATATTATTTTCAAAAATTTACATACATAACTAGTTTGTAAATATAAATTAATTTCTAAATTGAAGAAGATTAAAGTCATCAATTTAAAGTTGCAAAACTATATTCCTGAATATTAAAAACTTAACAAGTCATTCATGAAACATCGTTAGGACTGTATTGTTTAAAATCTAATTTCAACAGAACTCAAAATTCTAAACTTCAAACTAAAAAAACATCACAAAGGCTGATCTAAAGGCCACTAGACCTAAATTCCTTTAACAAAAATTCTCAACGGTCTTAAATAACACCTTGAGTATTTCATCCACGTTGTTTTTGTACTTGAACTATCAAGGGGGTATTTAAACGGAGATTGCCGCTATCCGCCATTCTGAAGTATCTCCGTAATTTGATACAAGCTCTGAATGAGGCAACTCGGCCCACTTTCAAAGTTCTGCTCAGTTTTAGGAGTTAGATAGCTGAAGGTAACTTAGCTTAGCTTCCGGGGTCGCGGGACTGTCTTATGAGGTAACTGTGACCCTGGAACGTAAAGAGCTATTGAAGGACACCGTGGATTTTAGTTAGTACGAGTCTGACAGACCCTCCCGTCCCACACTGTAAACTTCTTTGTGACAATTGTGTGATTTTAAAAACGAATGTTGTTAGTCTAAATGTAGTTAATGAAAATGATATTCACTTGAGTGCTAAAATACTAGGCTTGCATAAGTTCAAGGTGGTATGTTTTTCAATAATTCTGGGTAAGTAAACTAAAATTCTCTTTACTAAAGAACAAAATTACTAGGCTAGTTACACCTACAGAAAAATAAACATGATGATTAATCGGTATGAATATCTTATCTACAATGTATATGTAGGCAGATGATAGGCAGTAAATTAAATATTCAAATATGAAATATATCACAAGAATTCTAATACCGACATTGACATCATAAAAAGTAGAAAAATAAATAAAAATTCTTTGGAACCAAAATAGGTTGAAGTTGCAACAGATGGATGGGCTCGCAACTTCAACCTATTTTGGTTACCTATTGAGCAGAATGTGGGCGACTAATTTGACAGGTTAATAACCTTTGATAAGGCTAGAAGTTAGAAATTATATTTTAACTCTACATATATCGAATATGGCTCAGAATAGGAGTCACTGTGAATATGCGTACCTAATATCGGTATATTTAATTAGGTATTTTATTTATTAAGACAAATATTTTTCCAATATCCTACCTACTAACAAAGGAGAGAAAGTCTGATACTGATTATCCGCCTCCAATTTGTCCCATGTTGAACCAATCTGCTTGTGTATTACGTAGTTGGGTGAATGTTGCGGAATCTGATGGCCGTGTTATCGCTGAACTTGATCGCAGATAGGCCCCGACTTACAAAGTAGACTCCTGCCCCCCTAGACAAGTCGCAAACGATAATCGTTAACGCTCGGTTCTCCCCAATGGATTTTCAACCTTATTCCTTCGAGTCTTTAGTTGAAAATCTATTGAAGATTTCATGGCGTTGTCGTTCGTTCCAGTCGCTAACGCTTAGAAATCCTAAATAGATTTTCAACTAAAGACTCGAAGGAATAAGGTTGAAAATCTATTGGGGAGAACCGAGCGTTAACGATTATCGTTTGCGACTTGTCTAGGGGGGCTGTTCTTACGTAACTCGATCTCCACCACAAATTAAGTCTAGTAAAACCTAAGTTTGTTCTAGATTGAGTCGCTCTCTGTGATCGTTTGCACGGAGAAAAGATCATAAGAATATTCGTTTACATAATATAGATATTCGTTTGTTTGTTTGAGACGGTACATAAATATATGTCACAGCTACGAATTTGAAGTACAAATAAGTTACGTAGCAACCAAATTACTTAACGCACGATAAAGTTAAGTTAAGTAATGTATCACTGAGACTAATTACTTACATTGACATTGACCTTGGCCTTAATAGGAAGGAATCAACTTAATACATACTTGATCAAATAATTCATCCTAAAAAATCTCACAAGTTTAATTAAAACCAGGAAATTGATAATTCTAATAAGCCGTAATTAAAGAGACAGTTGAGTACCTACCCATTATAATTGAGTCCAAGATTTTCCAATAATGATATGAAATAAAATCGACACCTGATTTTGGTCGGATATTTTTTTAACCTACCTTGTAATTAGTGTGTAATTTTTTAAGTTCATTAAAACCTGTAGAACGCTTTTAATTAAATCGAACACGAACCGAAGCCATGTTGTGGTTTTGGTTTCGTTTCACAAGAATCTGTGGAGTTTACGTATGGTGTGTAAACTTTGAAATATTTTTCTCAATAGCGCGAATATTTTTATTGATTAGAATAAAACATGGAGTACCGTTTTTTTTTTCTTGAATGAATTTGAAATTATACTTCAGTATGGCATTCACATGAGGCCCTAGCATGGACTTTTCACGTTTTTAATTTAATGGAAAAAAACAGTTCATGGTTCTAACATTAGAGGCGCTTTCTCATTTTCCATACTATAAGCGCTGTAATTACTTAAAGTAGGCTATAAGTAAAATACGGAAATCTTATGATAAGGGCTCCAGTTAGACTGGTACCGGGTCCATAGATGGCAATAGGCAGGACAAAATAATGATGGTTTAATTAATTAACAATGTCAATGATAACTACAAGATTAAACCATAGTTACGTTTAGTGTTATTTTATTTTCACCTAAATGATTCCACTATTGAACAAAAGTCTCGTCCATTAATTCCACTTCTTCAATACTTTTTATTTTACCTTTTGTACATATTGTTTCAACTGATATAAATTGAAATTAATTCAATAACATCAAATGATATTTTACACATTTATTTTTCAATAGATACCAATTCATGAAATTTCTTCTGCCCTTTATTTTCACGAGTAGCTACTTAACACAGGTATTCTCAGAACGATGCCTAACTAAAGTACCTGCCTAAAACATAATTAGACACGACGGATGCCTGGAAAATCGGAATATTCGTTATAACTTTATTACCTACCTATCTAGATTGTAACGAACTTGATCGCAAATTAAATTTCACTAACTAGGCTTCTGAAAGATGTTTATTAAACGATAACGCTATTTTGGGACAAGAATTTTATTTACAATTAGCTTTTGGCAGCGATTTCGCCTGCTCTGATAATAAAACCGGGATAAAATCTATCACAGTCATGTCAATTTATTTATCTAAATATAATGGGTTCGCTCTTGACCTTAGTCTAGGTCAGGGGTGATCAACGACGATATCGAGGGGTGAAAGGCTATTTGCTTTAAGCGACATTTTTGCAACTTTACAGGAGAGCCATTTAAAGTTTTAAAAAATCGAAAAAAAATCATAATAAAAAAGCTTCTGCAACTATTTGAATGGGGTTAACTAAATTAAATTTCATTTAAAAGCGTTGATTTGTAGATCTTTACACTTAATAAAAAGGACCTTTAAATACAAAGATAAATGTCGCTTAATACAAATTACCTTAAACCTCTATTTTTTAGGGAAAGGAAAAAAGATTTAAGCGGCTCTGCTGTATATTTTCAGAAGAAGCCAAATAGCATGAAGTGACGCAGCCCATAATGAACAGTAGCAAGCTATTTATCTCAACTGACAATTGATATTAATTTAAATGGCAGGCTAATCATTATGTAACATATTGTATTGAAAATGTGACGTTTGATGTAACATTTTTTTACGTCTAATATTATCAATGGCTGTTGAAACAACCTGAATTATCGCCATCACCCAAAATCTTAGGTGCTTACATTAGTAAATAAAGAAATATAGACAACGCATTTTCAGTTGAAGTTAGATTCATTTAGAATAATAATAAAGTAGAACTGTCTCAATTTAGGAACATCAATATTTTTATCAACAACAACATCAGTTAAAGAATTACCCGCTTCATCATCAGCTGGAAGACGTCCACTGCTGAACATAGGCCTCCCCCTTAGACCACCACACTGAACGACAATTCCACCTAGTGAGCGGCCTGCCTACCCTGCGTCTTCCGGCCATTTCCACTTCTATTTGCAAATTTTACGAGCCATGTCGGTGACTCTGGATCTTCGGCGAATATCCTTGTTCTGGATTTCATACCGCAAAGAAACTTGAAGCATAACTCTTTCCATTGCTCGTCGAGTGACTCTTAGTCTCTCCAAAAAGCTAGCAGTCTACGACTACGTTACATAGCTTAATGTCTTCACTGGCAATACACACTGGTTAAACACCTTTACCATCTTAAGACACCGTGGGATCCTCGATGAGAAGATATCACGTGGCTTCCCAACGCTGCACATTCGAATTGGATTCTGGCATGTAATGCACTAAACTCTTCTGTCTTCTGTAAAATCTGCCGGAGCATGTGTATAACTTTCCGTATAATTTGTCAAGCTCTTTTATGATCTCGGTTTCATTGAAATGATACTGCCGTCGTCAATCTTTAGCTTTGTCATTTGCCCAATAACTGAATTCTTTAGGAAGACTTTTGAACTCTGGTTCTGCTCGATTGCATCTCTGATCCGTGCAGGTCACGTCGCATTGATATAGGGATTCGTCTATTGAGTTTGCCATATTCCGACATATCAGCTGAAGATTGCAGCCATCTCAATCCGCTCTTGGATCAACTTGATGGATCCGGGGGCTTTTGAGGCTTCCTCAGAAATTGGACATCACTGCTTGGACAGTTTCCACCAACCGGTTGTTGATCGCGTCCACAGTTTTGCATTCAGTGCCTAACGGAAAAAAGTTAAAAAAGTGAAAGTTGGAAACCTTCGGTGTTCTGGATGTGAACAGGACCAGGAGGCCAATCGCGCTATTTTTTTTCAACGAAATCGCAACTGAACCGCTACCATAACACAACTTTTTGACCGTTTCGTATCGCGCTAAAATTTTGACTGCAAGTTGAGACGCAACGCGATCGTAGTTGGAACGTAACCGCTGTCAAACGTAAAGTTGATAGGACGCTACTTTTTTATGATCGTTACTGAGTCGTTGGAGTGTTTTGTCTTTGTTGTGAAGTGATTCTACACTACATCCTACTGATATGAGATTATCTTATTATGAATTTATCTATCTAACTTTGGTTAGCGTTTGAACTTATAACGCAATACCAAAATCAGAAAAAACTGAATCGAAACGTAACCACTGTTGCAATCGAACCATAACGTTATCGTATACGTTTGCAGACGTTTCAAATTAGCGCGATTGGCCTCCAGGTCGGACGGTAGACTTCAACAGGCGTGACCGTTCAATCTTTACATTGATATTCAATGTGATTCTTAAGATTCGGTGATCGCCACAGGTCACCTTGTCAGTTTCATCTTGGAGATCAAAGAGTCATCACTGAATATTCGCTTCTTGGACGCCATGATGAAGTCAATCTCATTTTTGGTTGTACCGTCAGGGTTTATCCTCGTCCATCCTTATATAAATAGGATCATCAAATGTGGTTCTTCCTTTTTCATTAAGTCGGCCAGCCGCTGATCGCTATGGATTTGCTGCCCATACCCAAATGGCTGGGGCCTCTTAACTCATTGCCATTCCATGGACCACCTTCGAATTGAATTCCCCTATAACAACGAAAAAGTATGTTTCGGAGGTATGTATGGCTTCGGATATCTCCTCATACAAAGCCTCTGCTTCATCATCAGAATATGCCAAGGTCGGTGCATGTACCTGTATGACCTTCAACAAAGACCGGTTGGTTATTCTGAGTTTCAAAACGTTATTAATGAGGGACCTGTGGACGAGAAATCCAACACCACCCTCGAAGTTACGATCTTCTTCCCGGAAGAAGAGCATGTTGCCGGAATATAGGACTATTGTATCCTAACCGAATGGGTTAGAATTCAGATAATCCCAAGATATCCCAGCGTATTTTGCTCAATTCTTCCTCCAGTTCGACAATCGGTCATCGCTCAATGTGCAGATGTTGCGTCATGTCGGGGCAAAAGTTCATCAGGAATAGCGGAGATGCCGAAGACTAGGGTCCGTGCTCAAAGGTTGTCAATCATAATGAGGGGGAAGGCTTTCCCTGCCCGACCTTCAATGGTTGGTCATAGTTTAAGGACTAACCCTAATCCATCCATACACATACATCCCGCATATACATTTACTTATTAAATTTTTCTCTTTCAATCACTCTCACTCCTTGAACCACTTTGGAGTTCGACTGAAGCGACCGAGCGCTGCAGTCTGGTTGAATAATCACGATTGTTAACTCCCGGGAGATAGAATAAAGAAGGTATTATATAACATGAATTAAATGTATCATTTTAGAATTGAATGATTTAAAGGTCAACTTTTCTTTTTATCAATACTGAAAAAATGTTTTCCAATATGCAAAATAGCTGAAACAAAACGTCTATTTGGTTCAAGAAGCATCCTAGATTGAAAATAGATGCAGCTGAAAGAGCTTAAGCGACACTTCATGTCGTATTTGGTTGACGGACAAATGATTTAAGCGACACCACAACGTGTAAATGGTGGAATTCCAAATGATTTAAGTAACATGCTAATACGAAATAGAAACATGAAAAATGCTTTAACCGATATAGAATCATTTATCTGAGAAAGGGTAACTGGTTTATGTCTCAGTTCTTTAATTATTGTATAGTTCAAGTACATCACTGAAAATAAAATGCAAATTCGACGTCGGATAATACACTGCCACTTTGGGAACAACCCAAAAATGGTGTTGTTTCAAACGCCAAAAAAGTGCTCTGATTTTGATGAAACCGGCATCAAACGACGGAGAAAAAATTGCTGATTCCGAATATGTATATAACTCAATATCGCCCAAGATGTCGCTTAAAGCAAATAGCCTTTCACCCCTCGATATAATAATAGACTCCGCATGCACGATATAAGGAACAAAAACTATTCTGTCAACTCGCTGAGGTACTACGTAAGCGAGGGGGACGGGGTACTGCGTTGTGATTGGCTAACTCAAGGTCTGTTCTGTCTCAACGTATGTTTACGGCTCACAGGATTGGTCGAAATGAGACGGATATAAGACTTTTTTGCCTAATGTGTTGACAGACGTCGGTCGCCTGTTATTAGGAGTCTAGTAATATATCGTCGTTGGGGGTGATAGACAAGGTCGACGATAAGCCTGTTCTTTCTTACTTTACTTTCATGCTTTCAGAAATACTCTAACGCAGGTTACTACTATCACTAAACATTAGATACGTTCAGTAGTTTTTTGCGTAAAAGAGTAACAAACATCCTTAAATCCATCTTCATAAACTTTCACATTTGTAATACTTACCTAACGCTAAATCGGGATAAAAACTATCCTATGTGTTAATCCAGATTATAAACTATCTGTTTACCAAATTTCATCCAAATCCGTTCAGCAGTTTTTGTGTAAAAGACTAACAAACATCCATCCAAACAAACTTTTTCACGTTTATACTCGTAAGTAGGAAGTATGTGAAATAGAATAGAATGTGTTCAGAATTTATCGGTTCATCCACAGTTATTACCTATTAATTGACACTGATAGCTCACGTACGTTTCACTGAATAATGCTGGGTTCAAAAAATTGAGTTCACATTAATGTAAAAAAATCGCCTCATTCGTCAAACGAACACGTACCCGTCAAATCACAAAAACTTCTCAAACGATATCGGCGTCATTTGCCGTTCTAAATGAGACAAGTGGAGCGCAACGTCTATAGCCGTCCGCGTCGTGTTGTGGCATCGCGAGTCTTGACTCGTAACGGAAATGATACCGGCAGCACATGAGAACTGAAACGTTGCAAAAAAACAGAAGAGCGGTGGAGACGCTACAGTGTATTTTTTTTTTTAATTTAAATTTTCATGTGATTACTGGCTAAAATTGTCTTATTCCCCTCAATAGATTATATACCAAGTAAAAGATTTTTTTTCAGCACAAACGATCGTACACCTAGGCAATGGCTCCACTTCTCTCATTTCTCCCGAAAGAGCGCGTCCGAAGTCCAGCTGGCCTACCATCGTCTTAAAGCGAGAGTAATTGCACTGTGGGAACGAGATGGCGCTATACAACTTGTATAGCTCTGTCTCTTTCCCACACTGTAATTACTCTAGACGTCATGGTAGGTCACCAGTTCTTCATGACGCAGTCCAACTCGACAAGCCATCTTAGCGACGCTACGTCTAGTTTTCTCCTTTGGCACTTCTTTTTTAATTAATTTAGTTACATTACTATTGTGTTTTTTAGGGTTCCGTAGTCAACAAGGAACCCTTATAGTTTCGCCATGTCCGTCCGTCCGTCCGTCCGTCTGTCCGCAGTTTAGCTCAGAGACGCCCAGTACTAGAAAGCTGTAATTTGGTGTAAATATACGGATTTGTTGTGCCAAAAAAGTGGTAAAATAAAATCTCGTAAAATATTTTTTTTTAGGGTACCTCCTGTACACGTAAAGTGGGGATGTTTTTTTTATTTCTCGCGTACCCCTTAGTGTGGGGTATCATTAAATAGGTCTTTAAAAAATATTGATAGTTTCCATTAACAATTTTTTGATAAAAAGATTCGTTTGTGAAATATTAAGCTTTAAAGTGCTAATTTTTGCTCGACTCGAGTGTCCCCCCCCTCTACCAGCTAAACGGTTATGTTTGGGGGTGTAAAAAAATTCACAATAGTAGTATATATAACGAAGTTTGAAGGAAAATTATCATGACTAAGTAGGCTTTACAAGTTTACGAGTAATAGTCGACCAACTTATAAAACGTACTTGGATAGCATATTTTCCTAAACAAAATGTATCGCAGAACATATTCTTCAACTGCATATGTAAGTTTGTAAACTTTATTTTTACAGCTATAATAGGTGGGTGTGTTTTGGGGATAGGTAGGTTTTTATTGTCAACTATTTTTAACTAACTTCAAAAAAAGGAGGAGGTTCTCAATTCGTCGTAATCTTTTTTTTTATGTATTTTCCCCGATTTCTCAAAGACGCCTGGACCGATTTTGAAAATTCTTCTTTTTAAAATTAAATTCAGCGAATCAGTTTAGTTAGTTCGCATACGTATTTTGATGGGCAACTACGGAACCCTACACTGTGCGTGGCCCGACACGCACTTGGCCGGTTTTTACGTATACTTTAATAAACAGATTAAAGTAAAATAAATACACACAATAACAGACTAAAATATAATAAATATATAAAATAAAGATATTATATTATTACTAATTGTTTTACTTTCTCTTTTCAGGTACTGATGTCAAAACATCCACATCTAGTAAGATACTATACTAATTCAATATTACCACAAATTAACATTACATATGTGCCAACCCACTGCGCAGAACCCAACCCCCGCTTTTCCTTTATAATTCAAACATACATGGGAGACATAATTTCAAATATTTTCTCAAGACATGTTGGATTCTGTAGCATGCATTGGGTCACGGATGCCGCGGGCTCATATGGAGTACAACGGAAATGAGATACCGGTGTCTCGATGTTCGGATCAACTCCACGCGTATTATGATTAATTTATGTTCTACGGTTTTGTAATGTACTGTCAGTGTTTGTTTGGAACCGTCTGCAGGGAAATTAGACTTACTTTCTTGAAGTTGTTTTAAATGTTTAAAAGTATTTTGATATTTACTTCTTAAGTTTCTTTCACAAATCAGGGGATCTATAATGGGCACTTTATCAACGATGTTCATGGGATGTGTGATGTTAAATTAACGAATCGTTCATTATTGTTAAAGCTGTTTAAGAATGAAAAACAAAAGACAGAACTTGGTCTAATCTGCGCTCTTATTTCATTTATGTTAAAATTATTATTCAGGTTGTTCAATCATATCAATTCATTTCTCAATCTCTTTTTTTTAAATAGAAAATCATCCAATAAATCTTCTACCCTGTGTGGAACGGAAGACACTGTCAGATTTGTAATAAAGAAAACCACTCTGTTTCTTTGCAATCCAGGGCCACCCTATTTACACAGTCCATATATTTATATACCATATCACCATTATATACCCATATAAATGTGTCTTAATGTAATACTAGCTCCGCACGGGTGCAATCTCTACCATATTATGCATGTTATAAACATGTAAACCTTCCCCTTAAATCACTCTATCTAAACCGCATCAAATGGATGCAAGTGGCGAATTGTCGTTCGGCGTGGCGGTGTAAGGGGGAGGCCTATGTTCAGCAATGGACGTCTTCCGGCTGATGATGATGATGATGATGAAACCGCATCAAAATCCGTTGCGTAGTTTTAAAGATCTAAGCAGACATAAGGACAGACAGCGGGGAGCGGCTTTGTTTTATAATAAGTAATATTATTGATTTAAATATTACTCCTATAAAATATTAATAAACAATTCTAAAAACATGCTACAGTTAATACCAATATATTTTAAAATATCTATAACAGAAACCATACTGGTTAGCATGAAAGAGCTCATTCTTAAACAAGCGCTTGTACAGCTTCAATTTAATCTCGCACGTTAAAAAGCATCCATTATAGCGACGCCATTTTGGTTATAAGTATTCACTCATCTATTACACGATGGATTATTTGAAAATAATATGCCGCCTTTGTTTCATAAACAGTGAGTTATTTTTAGATATTTTAGGCTCTTTCGTCGAGAAAATATCTCATCCTTTTATTCATTGTTAAAATCATCAAATGAGTCCTCCCCCTGCCCTGCCGCAAAGGGCATTTAGTTTTCGCACGAACGCAAAGGGTTAGTACTTAGACAGCAGGCACCCAAGAATATCTCACTCCATAATAGCAACAACGTCATAGACTCATTGCTATGCTCAATAATACAAACTATACCTATTGTGATGCAAGGTTGACCAAAACACTACACTGCAAATGCAATAAAAAAAAATTCGACATTTTATTGAATAAAAAAAAATATTAATTACTGGTTACGTATGCTTCCTACTCTTATAAAACAAGCTAAGAAAGAAAGAAAAAACTTTATTTTTTATTTAAGCTTAGGTAAACAAACTAAATTAATCGTGGTCCGATAATTTCGTAACGGATGCGTTCTACCAACTTGTCGGTCGGCTTTGCAGAGAAATAGTTTTACACTAATACCGAAAGTTTTGTGTCGGCCATTAGAGCGGCCTCATCGGGCAAGGCACGTACTTGTTCTGTTTCTATCAGTATTACTAATATAGGCTGAAGCTATGAATTTGGAATGTAGGTAAGTTTTGGGAAAGTAGGCCGCACAATGATTAGGCAAAAAATTCATAGATATAGATAGATAGAATACTCTTTATGCAGACCATAAAAATTACGAGTATTACAGGTATATCTTCATAGATAAGATAGATAGAATTACGAGTATTACAGGTATATCTTAAACATAGGTAATAAGTGGTCTTAACGCTAAAAGCGATCTTTTTACAACCTTTTTTAGACCTTTTCGGTAATTCATTAAGTATGTTCTTTTATGATATGCAAATATTTAACCACCGACTTAATTTAAATTTTCATTGACACGCTTAGAAAAAGTGTTTTACCATTTTTAATAACCTTTGTCCTCTTGAAACTTTTCCTTACCCAAATTCCCAGACGTAGTAAAATTATTATAGGGTACAAAAAAAACTTTCTGCAAAGTGTTAAAAACTTTTTAACCTTAGGAGCCTTTACGACGCAGAAAAAAAAACCGTAAAATCAGCCAATATTGCGGGCGAACATAAATGCGAGCTCGTCGACGAAGCACGCCATCATCAATAAGAAAAATAAAAGTTTGACGGCCCGTCAAAACAGTATGAATAAATAAGTGAAGGGCTCAAAGGAGGGGTACAACTCAAGTCGAACAGTCAGACCACTTGTGCACAAACTTAGCTAAAATATTAAACGGTCGAGACTCGAATCTCAAACTTACTTAATAACTTAACGTTTATGGATATTTTTGGTACCGGAGAAAGTAGGCTTTGCCTATATTAACAAAAAATATTTAAAAACTTCTCAATGAATTTTTAATTTTTATAATTTAGAAAGGGAAAAATTAAAACCGCCCGAGTGCGAGTCGGACTCGTGCACGAAGGGTTCCGTATCATTATGTATAAAACGAAAAAAAAAACAAGTTTTTTGTATGAGAACCCTTAAACCCTTAAATAATTATTTTATTTTAATTATAACTACATAAATATTCTGTGAATATTTCAAGCGGCTTCTACCTGTTGCCGTTATAAATATTGAGCAAAAAGAAGCAAAAAAATCACGTTTGTTGTATGGGATCCCTCTTATATATTTTTTTCTGTTTTAAGTGTTTGGTGTTATAGCGGCAACAAAAAAAAAATCTTCTGTAAAAATTCCAACCGTCTAACCATTACAGTTCATGAGCTACAGCGGTGAAAGATGGACAGAGGAGTCTTAGTAATAAGTTGCCGATTCACCCTTTGGGTACGGAACTCTAAAAACTACTCAAAGAAAATGTGATTTCATCATCATCATCATCAGCCTATAATGTTCCCACTGGGACACAGGCCTCCTCTCTGTGAGAGGGAGCGGGCCATAATCCACCACGCGGGCCCAGTGCGTGTTGACAGATGTCACATGCCTTCGAATTTTTGGTTCTAGGACATGCCGGTTTCCTCACGATGTTTTCCTTAACCGTTTTGAGAGCAGCAGTGATGAAATAAATTACACAAAGTAATGCGCCTGGCGGGGTTCGAACCCACGACCTACAACTTGTAAGTCGGGACCGATACCACTGGGCCTCCACTGCTCTCATATGTGATTTAAATATTAGGAAACAAAAAATGAATTCAGGTGTTATAAAAAAAAAACGTTAATCACGTCATTATACTCTAGAATTTCAGTTACATAAAAACCAAGAAATCCTAAATTGATTTTCCGTGTTCGCAAGAACTCGTCGCATGAAAAATGACCTATCCTACTTACGAAGGTAATGCCGAATAAAAAGTTGTTCCTTATGCACTTAATTATTCATAATGTTTGCCGGTGATACCCTTGCGAACTTTTTTCTTCCTTGTCACTGTTTTAAGTGACAAATTATAGCCGAAAATCGAAGGAATTTTTCATGAACAATGACGCTCGGATTTTGTTTGGATTTTCTGAAATTATCTTGACTACAATTCTTTTTTGGGATTTCCGCATGCATGCATTATTTACAAATATATTCTGACAATATATGTGTAAATAATGCATGCATGCGGATCTATTTGTAAATAAGTTTGGAAAGGTGACTAAATGTGACATTGTTTGTCAAAAGTACAAATAATTTTATAATAATAAGGACAAGTTGTTCAATCACTACTTATACAAAGTATGAATTAAAATCCCATTAATTTTAACAAACGCTTTAAAATTGTATAGAACTTTGCTAATTATTACTTCCACTAATGATCACACAACTAACTGTATAGTATCATTCATCTTTTTAAGTTTCATTGTCATGCTGAAAAACAACTTCAGTTTATTAAAATACACTCCGACACCACAAACAAAAAACATCAGACCGTAAAACCAACTACTTACTTAATTAACAGGGAAAAACAACAAAAAAAAATGAAGCCGCAAGAAAAATAATTAAAACAGACACAGATTTTTATTGAAAACGTAAAGCAAATAACGAAAAAAGAATAGCTGCCGTGTATTTTAAATAAAATAAAAAAGAAGCGCAAAGGGCTTTACTTTGGGAAAGGGATTTGGCCTGACATAGGGGATGGCTTTATCATCATATCTGGTATATACACACTGATATTGTCTGTCTGTTTTTCAGGTTTTATATTTGCTCGTGATGCGGTCTTTATACGAATACAGTTGAACGGTAGATATGAAACTGTTTCAGCGTTTGTGGCATGGATTCTTCTTGGTTCATCGCATTTTTATTTATAAACTACGTTTGTTGTGCTGTTTTCTAGTTTAGTTATTTTAACACAATCTACAATACACAAACCCAGCTGTACAAGTGATTTTATTGATTAGCCACAACCATTCACTTTTTATGATGACACAGGAAAAAAGTTCATAATAATCTTATACAGTCAAAGAAATATAATCACACAAATACACACACAAATATGTATTCCTGTAATGTAACGTTACAGATTCGAACATTTCATCAGTGACGGAAGACAATCGAGCATCACAATGCACACTTTGTATAAAATCTATACTAAGGCCCGGTATCCACCAAAGCGGAGAGGAGAGGAGATGTGTTTGAATAGCCAATCAGATACCGGGCCTAAATGTACGCGAATGCTCGTCAGTCAAGGAGGTAGTATTGTAATGTAATGCTCAAAGTCGAATCTATAATGTTACATTACACGCGAAAGCTCCCGGTGAGGAAGCGCCTTTACATTATTTTGTAATGAGTTGTCCGTGTTCTAAAAATAGATTAAAAACAAGCAGATGAAAGGAAAATTATAACATAAAAGCACTCTGGAGTCCGAAATAAAAATACACGATCAAAATATATTTTATTGTCCGATGTCTAAATGGACGGGACAGGTGACACCCACGACTTAGCCTCAGGGAATAATGTGGAATAACATGTTTCTTTTTGTATCCAAATCGTAGAATATACCTAAGTATATTATTCATTCCGCTGATATGTTTATGTTATATACGGCGCGTTGTGTTCAACGCGCGCCTCAAAGAGCGTCAGCAGCAAGATGACGAAGCCCCCTCTAGAGGGCCAAAGCCTGCCGGGGTCTCGGGACTTATCTCATTACCGTGACCCCGGAACATAAAGGGCTATTGAAGGACACCGTGGATTTTAGTCAGTACAAGTCTGACAGTCCCTCCCGCCCTGCCCGGGGTGGGAGAACTCGTTTGATGATTTTTTACACGATAAAAAAAATCGCACTGAGTCAATCTTGCGTCTTGCCTTTTAGGCCTGTCTCGTTGCGACGTCTTCAGGCACCCTGTAACCAAAACAAAAATACCAAATACATCCAAATACCTAGCCTTTCATACATAACTAAATTTCAACTAACTACATAACTACTAACTGAATTTCAACTAATACGATACCAAACTACTTCTTTCACGTCATCCATGTTCATACATCTGTTAGAATACAACTAAAAGCATAATAATGATTCGTTTACGAAACCTGTTAAAACCCCAATCTCTGCCTTCAATAACTTTGAAGCCAAAATTCCAACAGAAATATTTATCCGTGATTTTACATTCAATCAATTTCACCAATTCACCTCGGTTCCTGAACAGCAAAGCTCTGGTAATCACCTGATCACTGTGTCAAAGCTCCGTCAGTGTCTCAGCACAATATCCGGCTTGCAGGTAAAGTTACCGATACACAATAACATTGCCCGGGCCAATCTCCGCCCGGATACACCGGCTTCTCCTCCCATAAAGCCACTTCACACTGCCTTTGATTATAATCTCAGGTAGCTTGTCTCGGGATTTATATGTGTGATGGCACTGTGAATAGGAAGATTCAATGAGGAAAGTCAAGTCCAGGTTCAGATAGATATTTGGTTTGATTTCTTTTGGATTTTGATGAAAATTTTGTGTAGTTTTAAAAATAGAGCGTTGTCTGCAAGATTGGAAGGCTATGAAGCTTAGCTCAGAAGTGCGAGAATGTAGACTAAAAAAATCATGGTACTTTACACCTATTACGATAAGTAAAGTTAATAACCAAGCAGAGTCATTACTAAACAGTTTCCATACTTGAAATGTATGAAGAATCTTTTGCTAGTAGAAGGCCATTTAATAAAAATAAAAATATACCTATTTGAAAATAAATACAACAAATGAGCGTCATATTCTGCCTCCTACACCTTCCACAATAGTTCTCTAAAAATGAGATTTTAAAATATCTTGCACGTTACTCAGAAATAAATATCGTTGTGTATTTGTGACGCGACGCGACGTTAAATAAAGATGACGCTGTTTTTATTTATGAACATAATTGAGCATAGTGATTCACGATCGGCGTTGTTCGCGCGCAGACGCGCGAATTCTGAAGAATGCGCGCGACTTTTTAAAATCTTAGAAGTAATTATGTGCGTTACGCTGTGGAGTTAAGGTAGAAATTGTTATGTTCAGTTTTAGAAATTCGCTTCGATGCGTGTGGTCCTCTGCGGCCGGACCACAGTTTAGTACTCAGATGCCATAGTTCGAAATAAAAGCTACCTAAAGTCTACTTTCATCGGAATATAAATATATTTTCAGTACCTCAATAGATATCTTTTTAATTAACAATTTATGTGGTCCGGCCGCCAAGCAATGCTCTCTGGCCGCGCCACCTCAAATTCAATAGAGTATAATGAACTATTAATAAATCAATATCCCTAAAAAAAGCTACGTAAAGAGTACCTTGCATACGACAAATATGGTCCAATAAATCCCTTTAGATAAGAAGTTATTGGTCATAGGGTGTGGTCCGGCTGGGAGGTATACTCTGCAGCAAGTCAATTTTGCAAAATTTAATATTAACTATCCGTAAATCAATTGATCTAATGGTACCTTTTCTCTACTCTTCGGTGATACTTTTTTCTTTCAAGAAACTATTCATTTTGATTAATTAATCTTTAAAGTATGTGGCGCGGCTAGGGAGGATTACTTTCAGCAAATATAACGAAATATGCTTTATTTCTTTATGCCAACGATAACAGCCTAATAAGTACTTTATAAAAAGACCTGGACTTCATCTCATCATGTCTTTAAACATTTTTTTTTTACTAACAATTATTTTGAAAAAAAAAATGCACTTGTTGGTTTTTGTTTACCTACCTATCCACCCAAGAATAGGGAGCTAATTTGACGAAGTAAATGATAATTTTGGTTTAAAATAAACAATAAGAAAACGAATAACAAATATATTTACATAATAAAAAAAATACAATTGTAGCAAGGTATTGCATAACTGACGGAAAAGTGTTTTATTTATCAAACTAAAATCAATAGATTAAATTTAAGAGTTTAACCCTTTAAACAAGAAATAACAACAAAAAAAAGAGTGTGCCATAACCGTGTATTAAAAATAAAGTTAACTAAATACAAAAATAAAAGAGTTTTAAAGTTATTTTCCAACTTTAAATGCAAGGACTAAATTAAAAATAAACACGTTGATAAAAATAAGTTATGTTTAGTCAAAACAGTACATTGCATATTTTTTAGGGTTCCGTAGTCAACAAGGAACCCTTATAGTTTCGCCATGTCCGTCCGTCGCGTCGGTCTGTCTCAGCTTAGCTCAGAGACGCACAGTACTAGAGAGCTGTAATTTGGTGTAAATATACGGATTTGTTGTGCCAAAAAAGTGGTAAAATAAAATCTCGTCAAATATTTTTTTTTTGGGTACCTCCTGTACACGTAAAGTGGGGATGTTTTTTTTTTCTCGCGTACCCCTTAGTGTGGGGTATCATTAAATAGGTCTTTAAAAAATATTGATAGTTTCCGTTGATTTTTTTTTTATAAAAAGATTCGTTTGTGAAACATTAAGCTTTAAAGTGCAAATTTTTGCACGACTTGAGTGTCCCCCTCCTCTACCAGCTAAACGGTTATGTTTGGGGGTGTGAAAAAATTCACAATAGTAGTATATATAACGAAATTTAAAAGAAAATTATCATGACTAAGAAGGCTTTACAAGTTTACGAGTAATAGTCAACCAACTTATAAAACGTACTTGGATAACATAATTTCCTAAACAAAATGTATCGGAGAACGGGTTCTTCAACTGCAAATGTAAGTTTGTCAACTTTATTTTTACAGCTATAATAGGTGGGTATGTTTTGGGGATAGGTAGGTTTTTATTGTCAACTATTTTTAACTTACTTCAAAAAAGGAGGAGGTTCTCAATTCGTCGTAATCTTTTTTAATGTATTTTCTCCGATTTCTCAAAGACGCCTGGACCGATTTTGACACTTCTTTTTAAAATTAAATTCAGCGAATCAGTTTAGTTAGTTCGCATAAGTATTTTGATGGGCAACTACGGAACCCTACACTGTGCGTGGCCCGACACGCACCTGGCCGGTTTTTTTTATTGTTTATATTAAATTTGATTATGAAAATATATTTGTTATTCGTATACTTATTGTTTATTTTAAACCAAAATTATCATTTACTTCGTCAAATTAGCTACCTATTCTTGGGTGGATAGGTAGGTAAACAAAAACCAAAAAGTGCATTTTTTTTTCAAAATAATTGTTAGTAAAAAAAAAATGTTTAAAGACATGATGAGATGAAGTCCAGGTCTTTTCGTGTATTCCCGTTCGTCCACTTGACTTCGTCCCACTAGTGGGACGAACGGGAATTCGCTAAATATTTTCCCGATCGTCCCACTAAATTTTTTGAGTGGACGAACGGGAATAATTTATTAATTTTTTTTTGAAGTTCTATTGGTCCCACTAAATAATATAAGACTGGTGGTTTTAATTGGTAAAAAAAAACAAATTTGGTAGGACTGGTGGTTATTTTGTGTGACGATTGTTTGCATCTACGCTGTTATGGTTTTGCAGTGAAATGGGAATTATATAAATATTGAGGGCGAATATGATAGCCCTGGATAAAATATGTGGATGAAAACAAATATCAAATGAGACCGGACTAACTGTGAGTGTTAATATTTAAATTTTAATTATTTCAAAAGTTAATATCTAAATACGGTTTCCTATTCAAAAGCGTTTGTTTAAAAGTAAAAAAAAATGTGATTGATACTTAGTATGTGCTATTAATAGTTTTTTCATAATAGTAAAATAAATCAACAGCTATATTTTGCATAAAGAAAATAATAGTATTCCATGTTTTGTTCTAGTGATGAAATTCTGTTAGTCTGTGGAATATGAGATTTATGGAAAAGAATAATATAGCGCTTGTCGAGAACGAAGTGGTGTAAAGGACAAGCAAACTATGAAACAACGAATAAACATATTTCTGCACAAAGCTTTTTAGTGGGACGAATGGCACTAATCGAAGAACATATTCCCGTTCGTCCCCTCTTGAATTAGGAGTGGGACGATCGGGAACAAATTAAATATTATTTTTGTAAATTCCCGTTCGTCCCACTAGTGGGACGAAGTCGAGTGGACGAACGGGAATACACCGGTCTTTTTATAAAGTACTTATTAGGCTGTTATCGTTGGCATAAAGAAATAAAGCATATTTCGTTATATTTGCTGAAAGTAATCCTCCCTAGCCGCGCCACATACTTTAAAGATTAATTAATCAAAATGAATAGTTTCTTGAAAGAAAAAAGTATCACCGAAGAGTAGAGAAAAGGTACCATTAGATCAATTGATTTACGGATAGTTAATATTAAATTTTGCAAAATTGACTTGCTGCAGAGTATACCTCCCAGCCGGACCACACCCTATGACCAATAACTTCTTATCTAAAGGGATTTATTGGACCATATTTGTCGTATGCAAGGTACTCTTTAGGTAGCTTTTTTTAGGGATATTGATTTATTAATAGTTCATTATACTCTATTGAATTTAAGGTGGCGCGGCCAGAGAGCACTGCTTGGCGGCCGGACCACATAAATTGTTAATTAAAAAGATATCTATTGAGGTACTGAAAATATATTTATATTCCGATGAAAGTAGACTTTAGGTAGCTTTTATTTCGAACTATAGCATCTGAGTACTAAACTGTGGTCCGGCCGCAGAGGACCACACCTTCGATGCGCTTCGACTCTGCGCTAGTATAAATCGACCCTAAAAGTAAGGAAATGAGTTCTATATTTCTATAACACTAGTCCAAATTGTCCCACTACTGAGCATTTGCGTTCCTCCATACCTCCTATAAATTAACCCAGAAAGAGAAGGCGATAACATTTCTTTACACAAAACTTGACCAAGGTAATTGAGGAAATAACGTGATGCTAATTAGCTTCTTGCTACAGGAGATCCCCAAGAATTAATTTAAATTACTACTCTCTACTACTCCATGTTAGCTATTATAGATAAGCCAAAACAGACAAAACAAATCGTCAGCCCCGTAAACAAAAACATGACTGTAATTTTACAAAACTTCCTTACACATAACTTCCTCTGCTAATGGAGCATGAAAAAGACACATCATCAAGAACCAGCCAAGTTAAAGTTAGTCCGACGCAGCGCCCATAAACTTTCATTGTATGCGCTCAATAGTAGTAGTTAGTGTATTGCCACAGAGTTGATAGGTACAGAGACCTTACAAAAATTGGCGCAAAGAACGATGCAAAAATCTGAACGTATCACGATCTCAGACAAATACCGCATAGGACGATGCTACAAAGAGCACATGCTACTGGAAAAGTCAAAGTGTGCGGACGTGTGTATACGAATGTACTCCAAAAATTACTGTTCATCAGAGAGAAAAAAAAAAAAAAAGGTTGCACTCCAGGAGTGCCGGTAGAAGTGAAAACTTTTTTGTTACTATGTTTTATTTTTAATTTGAATGACGTCTTACTCATTTTCGATCAGGGTCACGTGACCCTGACGGTCACGTGACCCTGACGGTCACGTGACCCTGACGGTCACGTGACCCTGACGCGAGTTTTAAATTTTTTACCCATTACAGAAAAAGTGTACAACGCCGCTAAAGAAGTTTTCACTTCAAAAATTAATTAAAAAATTAAGTAGGATATCGAAATCTCATTTACATTTACACGTCATATTTTTATTTCAATGAGCTAAATGTAGTGCGTGTTATACTCGCAGTTGGTATTGAATGGGGACGCGGGATTGATTGGGGTGGCGGGACTGTCTGGGGACGCGGGACTCTCTTATCAAGTAATCGTAACCCTGAAACGTAAAGGGCTAATGAAGGATCACCATAGATTTTAGTTAGTACAAGTCTGACAGTCTATCCCATTACGCCCTGGGTGGGAGGAATCATTTGATGATTTTACCACGATACAAAAGGTGTATTGAATCCAAGAGCAGACATTCTGTAAACTGTTTACTCTGTGGTACTGTAGTCAGTCGTTCCTGTTTCGAATAGTCTCCACAACGACGATATAATACTAGACTCGTAATAACAGGCGACCGATGTCTGCCAACACATTAGGCAAAAAAGTCTTATATCCGTCTCATTTCGACCAATCCTGTGAGCCGTAAACATACGTTGAGACAGAACCGACCTTGAGTTAGCCAATCACAACGCAGTACCCCGCCTCCCTCGCTTACGTAGTACCTCAGCGAGTTGGCAGAATAGTTTTGTTCGTTAGATCGTGCAATGGGTAGTCTAGTATTATATCGTCGTTGAGTCTCCATAACAGTGTGTTATGTGGTGTCGAAACGCTTCGTACCTCATTAATGCCATAATACGAACAACGGATTTTAGTTTAGCTTCGAGTTAAGCGCCAACTCTGGGTGAGCACACTCTCGTACTGTTGTGTTGTTGTGGGTACGACTGTAATTTGGTCGTGGTCTGTCAAATGTGTTTGTTAATTCGCTAATTAAGTTCAAGTAGGTGTTTATTTAAATGTTTGATAATATTATTGAAGTGAAAACTTCTTTAGCGGCGTTGTACACTTTTTCTGTAATGGGTAAAAAATTTAAAACTCGCGTCAGGGTCACGTGACCCTGATCGAAAATGAGTAAGACGTCATTCAAATTAAAAATAAAACATAGTAACAAAAAAGTTTTCACTTCTACCGGCACTCCTGGAGTGCAACCTTTTTTTTTTTAATTTTTAAACAATGTCGTATATTATTCGGGAGACTTCGCAAAATGAGCTTTTTAGAAGTTATTACAAACAGGACATAAAGCAATATTTTGCTAAATTCTAAGATATTACCAGGTTGGTTTGAGCTTTGGTCACGCACAGCGACTAATCGGTGCGAATGCCAAATTGCGACGAGTATTCGCTGTATGTTACAGGTTATTCGCAGCGAATAGTCGCCGCGGTTTGAATTGAGCATGATCAATTTTACTCGCAGCGAGGAGCTTGAAGCTCCGGTCACACACAGCGGCGAGTAGGCATTCACAGCGATTAGTCGCTGTGTGTAACCATGTTAGTTTTACTGAGACAGCTAGCCGAAGTCTCTTTTTTTTTAGCGTGGTAATATCATCAAATGAGTCCTCCCACCACGGGCAGGGCGGGAGGGACTGTCAGACTTGTACTGACTAAAATCCACGGTGTCCTTCAATAGGCCTTTATGTTCCGGGGTCACGGTAAGGAAATAAGTCCCGCGACCGACAAAAAGTCTCTTGGAAAAAATCGACAACCCTACAATCTAATTCCGAAGGTAATGTCGCTATTAGGACATCTAACTATCGCAAAACGCGCCCGGGGAGCAAGCATAACGGTAAAGTGTAAATGTTTTCTTACCAAACGGCGCAATGGTGAAGTAATAATGGAGAATGGCGTCCTTTGCGGATACGTCAGTAATATTACGATGGTCGACATTCAGGCTTAGGGCTACACCACATCTGGCAGCACGGAATCGCCTTTTTCCGTCGCCCTTTCTCTTTCTGTCGCTTAGAACTGTCATTTGCTAGACCGAGACAGAATGCATAATGCGATAGCACGCGGCGGAATCCGCGAGGCGGCCGGCTGCTGTCGCATTGTCTCGGTCTAGCAAATGGCAGTTCTAAGCGACAGAAAGAGAAAGGGCAACGGAAAAAGGCGATTCCGTGCAGCCAGATATGGTTCAACCCTTACGATGCCACGTAAATAACAATAATATCATACGTACACAAAGCCGTTAACATTGAAATAGTATGATTATCTCGTTTTTATGCCGACATGTCAGCTTTATTCTTGTGTTTTTATTTGTGTGAGTACTATATTAGATCATTTGCGGATGTCCTAGAGATATTTTCGTAGTATTGCGATGTTGAAAATAGTTTTCTTTCAAAAAGTGGAACACGCTTTCTTTGAGTTGTTTAATTATATTCTTCAAATATAAATAAAAGCTAATTATTTGAGTTATTATAAGTGGGTTGTGCCCACAATTATACTTACTAACACATAAGTCGGTTGCTACAAAATTTTTACCACTACGTTAGTCGATGATGCCCCCCCTCTAGAGGGCCAAAGCCTGCTGGAGTCGCGGGAATTATCTTTACCGTGACCCCGGAACATAAAGGGCTATTGAAGGACACCGTGGATTTTAGTCAGTACGAGTCTGACAGTCCTTCCCACCCTGCCCTGGCTGGGAGGACTCATTTGATGATTTTACCACGTAAAAAAAAACGTGGGAAAAGTATTGAGATTGTGTGGCTGAACGGTCAACTACTGAACTATTTGTCGCTGGTTCGATTCCCGTAAGGAGCAAATGTTTATGATCTACAAGAATTTTTTCCGACTGGGTTTTTATATATGTGAGTTTAAATGTTTGTAAATACAACCACGACACAAGAGAAATTGCTAGTTTGAGCAATTTTTTTTTCTCAACGGTAGCTTATTTTACAAATTATCCATAATATGTAGACGATGTTTCGCGGTCTAACCGACCTCTTTTAACACAATTTTATATTATATCCCAAAACAGTCTATGATGGAGTTTTCCACAGGCCAAGTTTAATGTTTTTCATGTCAGTGTTAGCCGTCACGATCCTTTGTTCAGCCTCAGTTTACCGTTCCACTGCAAAGGACGTTGTCATGTTTACGCTTCAAGTTTCTTGGACCCCTTCCAGCCGCGTCACTCCCAGTAAAATCCCCTGGAATCCAGCCACAGCGATAAAATACTAAAAAATATTAATGCAAAAACTATCTAAGACTTTTACATGAACTTTATTTTTAAATAGTCAATATTTTATGTAAATGTCTACGCCATTTCTACGTGACGTTTTGGATTACCCACTGACGTTTTTGTAGATAAAAATGACGAACTGTTCTTTTTGCAAACTTGTATATTTGAGATATCGAAGAGTTTGAATGTAACATTAAGGCGATTCTCACACTGCCCCGCATGATGCAGCGTAGCGCGTGGATGGGTGTTCTTCCGTTGCTTGTAAGTATCTCCGTTTGAATGGAAAACACGCATAGTCTAACACACAGAAAATGCATCCACGCGCGTTCATGCGGATCACGCGCATACACGCGGAGAAACATGCACCCCCGCGCGTAGGTGCGGGGCGAGACGCAAGGTATGGCACACCGAATCCCGCAGTGCCGCGCGTGATTTTGAATGCTCAGTACTGCACGACCACCACAGAGAACGGCGAATAAATAAATGAGAGCCGCCGTGCGTGAATCTACAAAACGCACCTACGCGCGTGAGTGCGCAAAAAACCCGCACGATGATGCAGATCAGGGGGCCAATTCTCGATTTTCGCCATTTTTCTCGAGTTCGAGATTGTAAGTCTATCTCTATGTCTATCAAAAATATCTCTATCTCTACCAAAAAATGTCGAATCAAGCAGAAATCCGTATTCTCAGTCAAAATAGAAATAAATGTCACGAAAATGTCGAGTCGAGTGAACATAATGTTACCATTATGAAGAAACGCACGTTCCGTTTTAGGTAACTATAGGTGAATGAATGATTTTGTTTTAAAACGCTGACTAAATCTAATTATTTTAGTATGAAACGAAACGTTTAACGTAAAAATAATCAGTTTGACAGTTGATTGTCTGTCAGTGTCCAGTGTCAGAATTTGAGTCTTTTGTTATGTTTACATGAACTCTGTGGATCACATGAAATCACTAGTGGGCTGTGCTGTTTTACATTTAATGTTTTTTTTTTTAATTTTAACATGGAGGGGAATTATTTAAATGACCTCTGTTTCGCTCAAATCGTAAATATCGACGGCGGGATAAGTGCGCTGTTGTCGCCGTGTATTGGCCAGTTGCTCACCACTTTCCAACAACTCCGAGATAAAATGCTAATAAACTCGTCCATCTTTCAGGGGTTTCTAGTGCAATCGTGGGTACACACATTACAAAGTTTGTTAATTGAGCGAAGGTCGTCGTATTAAGAAAACACAATGCAAAAATCAAGAGTACAAATCGAATTTTCAGTAGGTATGACATGCCAAGCTGTGGAATATTATATTATCTCTACTGCTCAGAAGCACTCGAGATGAACTCTAACGTTAGCCTTCGACAAATGTCAAATTCGACATCCCCAGAATAGCAACTATTAAAATTTGTCGAAAAAATGACGTCATTAGAAATTTTTGTCGAGTTCGACACCATCTCTAAAGCCGAGAATTGGCCCCCTGCACTCCCGCAGGAACGCGCGTAGGTGCGTCGACACGCAATATGCAGCATGATGCGGGGCAGTGTGAGAATCGCCTAAATGAAAACTCGGATATGTTCTTTTACTTTGTTACCGGCTAGTTTTGAAAATTCAAAACGGAATCGTGTAAAAGATATAGCAAAGTTCAGGCCTTTTGTTGGGTTATAAATCGTGTTACATCACTCGAATCATTTGTACTACTCTAAACGTCTGCGACAAGGAGATGTTTCACTCAGAGACTACTTACATCGGGAGCAATAAAACTGACTGATAGCTTGTCTCATATTTATTTGTCGAGGATACAACTAATAAGTACTCAACGACGATATAATACTAGACTGGTAATAACAGGCGACCGATGTCTGCCAACACATTAGGCAAAAAAGTCTTATATCCGTCTCATTTCGACCAATCCTGTGAGCCGTAAACATACGTTGAGACAGAACCGACCTTGAGTTAGCCAATCACAACGCAGTACCCCGCCTCCCTCGCTTACGTAGTACCTCAGCGAGTTGGCAGAATAGTTTTGTTCGTTAGATCGTGCAATGCGTAGTCTAGTATTATATCGTCGTTGTAAGTACTTCACTTACTCTTTCAATATCAATTTATGATATCTATTTTTCTGAGAACCCGTCATCGTTCGTGTATTATTGCTATAATGGGTACTCTAGTTCCCTATATACCTACATAATATGTGACCTTTGTATATAGTGTATATATATAGTGTAGCTCGAATATGAATTTTAGGTCTTCGTATGTCAACTAGTTTTCCTCCGAACTATGCGTCGCTGTAGTGCTTTGTATTTTAAGGATACTTTACATGTATTATTTTATTTTTTAACCCTCAAAGTACATTCTTAATCAACTTATTCGTTAGAAACCGCACTACGTTTTACTTCTGCAGTCCACTATTCTTAAAGTTGTTTCTTTAAAAAAAAGTAAGAAATCCCTGCAGCATGAAACTTTTGGTGCGAAAAACTCAAGTTCTAGACATTTTTTTTTAAATTGTCAAAGGAGACTGTTTTGTACGATCTCTCTCGCGTTTCGTAGTTAAATCAGTGCGGCTTATGGCGCTTTTAATCGAGCAATTTAATAAAATGAATGTGGACTATTAGTCGGATGGGGTTGTCGTCAACCGCTAACTCTATAGTGTACTTTTCATCTAAGCGGTTGGTTAAATGTTTTATGTTTATTTTATGTGGAGCGTTGAGACATAAGTTTTTGTGGAAGACTAGCTCGTCATATAGTAGTAAAGGTTTATTTTGCGTTATTCTTCGCGTCATTTTTGCAGGAAGCTAGTATATAAGTGCATTGAGAACTGTGAAGAAAGAATAGAATCTACGCCCAGCAGGTGTCCATGGACACATTTATTTTTATTTAATTTGTTTGGGAACAAAAAACAGTTACTTTAGTACAAAAAATTGGATTGTGTCATACTCGTGCAGATTTTTACATATCGCAAACCGATTCACGGTTTCAAGTTCCATTAAATAAATTACGCCTAAAATTAACATTAACAATGAACTAAATATATGAAAAATATAAACATCAGTTTCAATCTTTCTCTATTGTATTCTTATTGTGATAAAATTGTGTGCCTTTGGCTTGCCAAATAAACTTATTTTCTTTCTTTCAATAAGCATTCTACGAATTGAGCCGTAAACTTATGACAACGAAACAGCGCTGTCCTGACAGCAACTAAACGTGACCAGTTTCCTTTTAATATTTCATCAGACACCTCATGCATTTAATATTAAAACGAACGAGTAATGGACGACGTTTTAAATCTGCGCCTTCCTTTAATCGCGCAATTTATAATGAATATGGTTCGTTATAGCCGCACCTCCCTTTGGACGTTTCATAAGTAATCGTCGTGCTATTAGTAGTAAATTGATTCTATTTGGTTCAATGAGTTTATAGATTTTCAGTTGGTTTATTAAACGTGTTACATTATTCAATGTTTTTAGTATAATTCAGGAGGTGTGTGGCTGAAAGTTATACAAAATGTTATTAGAGTAAATGAAGGTTATTTGAAATAAACATTGGATTACATGAAGGTGATTCCTTGTTATACCAGTTATAACAAGTTTAGTGATATTAAACTACCTGTTATTACGTAATTGATTACACCCTTAAATAATAGACGCATAGGTCAATCTTCAAGATAAAGCCGCGCATACCGAGGCTGGTCCGTGGATATAAAATATGACAGTTAACAAAACTTTATCTTGGAAAAATTTGATGGCACTTCAAAAAACCATACATATGTAACTATTAAGAATAAGATCAAGTGAGTATTTCCTTTTCATTCGGTTATAATAGTCTATCTAACATTATTTACTCAACTGACTTTAAAACAGTCGTAGAGACAATGTTCAAATGCCAGTCAAAGTCGAAACAAATCCGGACTTGTTTTTCCGATGTTTCCGTTAGGTACACGTAAATCATTTAGCATGATAATGGCGGATTCAGCACTTAGTGTGATGGAACACACCAGCCCAGGCCATCTCATGATAAATTACTTTGTCAAACCCCCCGGATGTAGGTCACGGAACCCGACTCTAATGGCCCTGCAGCTATATATTTTAAACTAACGGACTAGTCTTGTCTTATTTATGGCGATAATCGAAGTTTACGATAAAAGTTTTACGGATCAAATTATGGATTTAATGTCTGCGTGAGTAGCCGCTGAGTTAACTAGGAGCAACTTGAAGTTTTGAAGGCCTTTGAATAAATTAAAATAAACTTCTACGTAGTTAGTAGAAGTTTAAATACTTACTGAGTTTGTAGACAGAAAATCGCCTTGCTATCTAGCTACTATAGCACTGCCCAATAACGCGAAATTATGCCACTGTAGGTTCAACATAATAATTTAACCTGTCATTTTACTCATAATTATAAACAACAAGCTTATGCCCACGACGACGCCAGCGTGAAAATTGGTAATCATTGCATGGTAATTCACAGGAACTATCCGTGCCCAAATTTCATTCAAATGCTTTGTGAAAGAGTAACAAACATCCATCCATCCTTTCGCATTATTAATAGTAGTACTAAACTATTCCTATGGATCAACACAAAATAGAAACAGCTGTTCATAATTTTAATCGATTAAAAGAACAGGAATTAGGCTGCTTTTCTAACCGACTATGTCAAGAATTCCGGTCTCTTAGTAAAAGTTCTACATAATGCTGACTACGACATATGACGCACCCCTTTTTTTGGAAAATCATGAAATGCGCTTTCGGTGGAATGGATTTGTCAGACTTGATTGACTAACCCTGCCACTACACCCAGGGCGGGATAACTCATTTCATGATTTTTAAACCCATAAAATTGTCTTGGTTGATTTAAAATCACCCTTTTCCTTCAGTTGTCATTTGTTCCAAAGTATCTGCTTTAATGGTAGCCATACACCATCCTGCCTATCGAACGATCGATTTGACGCTTGCAATTGTTTCAAATTGGCAGTTCGTCCATATACACCATACACCATACTGCCTATCGTACGATCGATTTGACACAACTTCAAATCTGCAGCAGCGATGCCAACTTAGCAACTTTATAGCTAGATCTAGCTATTATTCGGTGACCGATAGCTACAAATTTATAAAATTGTAGCTGTCGTCACCGAATAATAGCCAAATGCATCACTGCTGCCGATTTGACGTTGTGTAAAAACGATTTGATGACCTATCAAATTGGCATGTCATGCCATCAAAATGGCATTTTTAAACAATTGCAGTTTGAAACAATTGCAAGCGTCAAATCGATCGTCGATAGGCAGGATGGTGTATGGCTACTATAAGATAATCTCGTGACACTGCAATGTACACGAAGGTTTGAATGGTGGCCAAACTCTACGGTTGTTTTTCTTACGCTACAAAAAAGTATAAAGTCACAGTCACATGAAATTCTTCAAATCAACTACACACAAAATGACAATCTTAACAGCTTCCTCTTATTTAAACTTCAAAGAATAATTAAGATTAAGCACCTTCAATTACTTCGCTATCAGTCCATTCCGCGACTTCAATAAACTTCCCATTACAAAACCGCAGCGGCTTTCAAGGAGTTATACCTAGCTACTGTAAGCTCGCGATAACCATATCTTAGCGACTAATACAGCAGTATTAAGATAATCCAAGTCTAGTATATTATTAGGTACTCGTATATTCCTGAAACATACATAGTAGCTATCGAGTGTTGATACAGAATACTTATAAAAATATAAATCAATTGTTACTAACTTATTACCAACTAGCTTTTGCCCGCAACTTTGCCCTCTTAGAAGTCAAATAATATATGCCATGGGAACGTAATACTGGGGAAAAAAGATATCCTATTCTGTTCAACCAGGTTATCAACTATTTATTCAGCTGTCTTAAAGAAGGAACAAAAGAGTATAACAAACATCTACCCATCCAAATATTAAAACTGTCGCTTTTAAAATATTAGTTGGATAAACAAGACTCTATGCAACCGATATTGACAGGTCTATTAGGCCAAATTAAAGAATTCTGTATTAGGCACCTGCTGAAACGGCACCGGAGTTAATAGTATATGAGATATTCCAAATACCTATCAATAATTTTCGCGAGAATTTTGTTATTATTTAATGTTCCACAAAAAAAAATCATAGCTTACAACATAAACCTAAATATTTTTAATAAAATAAGTACCAACATTTACCACCTTATCAGTCCAATTCGCGACTTCAGCAAATCTCCCTTCTCAATACCGCTACCCCCTTACCTAGTGTACGCTTACGATAACCATATCTCAGCCGCTAATACAGCAGTATTAAGATAATCCCAGTCCCGACAATTACATTTAGATACACGCCTGGCGAGCAGCCAAGCCGATCATAATTGACAGCAAGATTGATGCCTGTCCGTGGCTTGATGATTTGATCATACGACTGAGAAGTTTTGTAAACGATTTCATTGAATATTTCGTAACAAAGAGTTTGGAGCTTGAGTCCCTTTCGATTTTAGAGAAAAATGAATATTTTTTGGGGATTTTGTTTCGCCTTGACATACTTCTAGACTATACTGGGTGTAAGGGACAGCCCTCCACAAACTTTCAGGGCTTGCTCAGGAGATGAAACTGAACAATCATCCACAATCTTTTTTTTCAGGAAATGAAAAAAAAATCAGCCTCACCATAGAAAATTATAAACTTGATTGAACAGTTTGTATTTAGAGGCTGTTTTTTTTTTCATTTCCTGAAAAATAATGTGGAAGATTGTTCAGTTTCGTCTACTGAGCAAGCCCTGAAAGTTTGTAGAAGGCTGTCCCTTACACCCAGTATTTATGTAGGCTTACAAAAGACGACAGTTTAAAGATTGACCAAATACCCAAAACCAATAAAGAAAACTTCTAAACTCTTTTCCTAAAACACAAAGAATCTATTTTCCTTTATCTCCACAGTTTAGCTCCCGAAAAAAACTACATTTTAACCCGTCAACTTTATCTTTAAGAAAAATAGCCGTACGTTTTGCCGCAAAAACAACTGATTGCGGGGAAAACTGTGGCTAAAAGTTACTGATATACTGCTAGATAATACAGTCTCAGATGGCACATAGCTCAAGCTAACGAGGTTTTACTGCCCTCCCCTGGCCCGTAAATTTAGGCCCACTATTCTTTTCCCGGTAGAATTTAGTAAATTTATTCCTCAGCGCAGGGAATTCGACGCATTTATAACGGTTTGATGTGATAAAACCAGCTCTGATAGTTATTTTATGCATAATGTTTGGACTTTATTGTTGCTTTGGTATCGATACAGAGGACATAAAGAAAACTACAAAGCTTGTTCAAGAAAATGCTGATCTTGTTTAAGTATTAGAACATTATACAAAAGGAGAACTAGATTGGCAGAAAATCGTATAACCATAAAGAAAAATAATCCAGATTTTATGTAATAAAATGAAAACTAACTATTTACGAATATCAAATCATGTTCATCGTTTATTTTTCTTAAAAAAAATGAATTTAAGATTGAACTCTTATATAACTTCTTTGAAAGCGTTGTACTGAATAATAAAAACCTTTTCCTTCAAATAGTTTTTTATCATCCTTTATCGATCACTCTTTATAATTATGAAACATCTTTGTGGACACCAAATAGTAGTTTATGAAACTGGTACATAATGAGGGGTATTATACACGAGTGTGAGTTTAAAAAACGAGCGAAGGGAGTTTTTTAATAGTATCACACGAGTGGTATAATACCTAGTTATGTACAGTTTCATTCACTACTTTATCTACTCTCATTGAACACGAACATATCAAATAAAAGATAAAAATTAATAAACATCCACCATGTCATCCACCGAAACACAAACGTCAAAATTCCAACATTCCCATCTAGAGCGCGCGCAGCCACAGATAAAAAATGAAATAGATGTATCTATGATCTGTAATCTGTGTCATAATGACAAAAAATATTTATTATAACATTATTTTGTTAGAGAAGTAGTGTTATACTTAAATTTTTTAATTTTATTTCGATACTCTATGGTATAAAGTACGTCTTTATAAACTCGTTTTGAGTTTTGTATTTCGAATTTTACGATATGAGAGTAGATAATAGTAGATTACGCACCAAGGGAATAAAGCAGTGCCTTACGTCACGGGCGTATTGAATCCCGAAGCGACACTAAGGATTCTGGGGGTGAACCTCCGGAGCGCAGCGAGGAGGTTCAAGTGTTAATTCCCGAGTGAAACGAGGGAATTAAGATAAGAATCCTTAGTGCAGAGAGGGATTTAAGTTAGCCCAAGACAAAGGCAGCTTTATTCCTGAGGTGAGTACTCTGCTTTTCACACCACCTGCGAGGAAATAAATTCGAATTTTGAAATTTGATGTGGTACGACAACCTTCGAACGTGAGCATGCTGTGGTGCCCACCTCAGCAAGCGATCAGCTGTTGCAGTGGGGACTGCCGGGGGGCAGCCGCCGCTGCTTCAATTCCTTCGATCAAAGTTTTCATACTATGTTTTGTTTGAGGTTCCAAATTCAAATCACATTATTCCCAGGGAATAATGAAATTCAGTACATATATTATTCCCTGGTTTGAGTGTGGGGAACAATGACATGCTTTACGGCCAGTTTGCATGACTTATAATGTGACATTTACGAGCAAGTGGTGTGAAAAGTATGTAACAGCGTCATCGCTAGATCCAAACATACAGTTACACATCCATCCATGTAAGCGTGCCTGTATGACATGTAACACATTAGTGTATTAGCAGACATTCCTCCATAGCTCATGTATCTTACAGCGAGCACCTCGTTAGCATTGTTATTTACAGGCCTGTTTACAGTTTACATACGAGTACATGTACAAATAAGTAAGATTTACTACGCCCAGGGAATATTCCTACGCTTTTTTTCTTTAAAACATTTTCCTTTGGTTTTGTTTTGGGTTGAGTAATTGGGTGTCTATTTGTGGACGCCGGTTACCAGAAGAAAGAGAAGACACATCTTTAATTCCTTGAATATCGTTACTGTAATTTTTAAAATTAACCCATTTTGTAGTAGGAATGTGCAGCAGTTTTTATTTGTTTGCAACATCTGTGTTGGTTGGATCGGTTTTGCTTTTCGCAAACTTTTTTTGGTTGCCTGATGATTTGACGTGCAAATAGTCACTAGTCGCATCGTTTGCAAAAAAATGTAGTAACATACAAGTACAATTATTGTCATTTCAGTTCAGACGGTTGATTTTCGCCGAGCGACAGGTCAGCTAAATTAAACGATGAATCCACCCGTGTGAATACCCCCATAAAGCATATAACATGCGGCCAATTTTTCAAAATAAACAAAACACAATCATTTCAAACTGTTTTAGAACGGGTGGTTCTAAAACGGTGGAGTTTGAAATGATTGTGTTTTGTTCAACCATAACAAAATTAAAAATCTATCTCCATACAGATAGGTGAGACAATGCAAGGCATAAATCGACCATTATCACCGGGGTAGCCGTCGCCCGGGCCGTTTGATTCAATTCCGTAGAGATTTAGTGTCGCCCTTCCGACACCTCACCTTGCCTCGAACATTGTCTCGCTGCTAATTGAATCGGCTGGCATATGTGAGGTCAGGCTTGCGAAGGAAGCTCGTGGAACAAAAGATACTCTTCATGGAAGGCGGTAGCAGTGTTTATAATCCTTCCATTGTAGATTGCAGTAAAGCTATAGTCAAACATACAGGCGTGGCGAACGCGAAGCGATGCGACGAGCGTTTTTGTTTGTAATGTATGGAATTGTTTGAAGCCAGCCACATAGACTATCGGATCGCTTTCGCTTTTCTATGTGACTGGATTCAAACAATTCCATAGATTACAAATAAAAACGCTTCGGATCGCATCCGCTTCGCCTGTCTGTTTGACAAGAGCTTAAGGCATGACTAAGGCCGGGAACAAAATATTACCGTTTGAGCAAAAATTTAAGAGCACCGATGTTAAAAAGGGGTCTAAAAATGAAGAAAAAAGAAAATAATTCAAATAGAAATCCATCTACCAGGGTCGCGGGACTGCCTTATCAGGTCACCGTGATCTTGGAACGTAAAGGGAAATTGAAGGAACAACTAGAAATGCAATGCAAAAACATCGGTGCTCTAAGATCGGTGCTCAAACGTGGGAATTTCCCACTCGGAACGGATACACTTATTGCATTATGTCATCGAGTAAAACACCAAAGCCTGCTCTATTTTATTTTTTCGGCATGGTATATCCGTCGAGTTTGATAACTAGACGGAAAGTCAATAAAAGAATATTAATTTATAAAGGAATATTTTTTTTGTGTAGAAAGCAATAATTATATCCTTGGACGTCACAAAAAATAGGACAAAAGCGTACGCATACGTCAATAATATGTTATTCTAAATGTGGGTAGCATATAATACTCGTACCTTCACAAATACATCTGAAAATAACAAAATATACGTGGGAGTTTCAGTTTAAAAACAGGTTGTGTAACAATGAAAAGTAAAAATAAGGGTCCACCCTTTATCAGAACTTTTTACGTCATAATTTTATTTTGCATAGCAACGGATAGCATAAACCTCTTTTCGCAGAAAATCGTTTGGTATACACTCATTTACCATAACACCGAAACCCATAATTTTGTAAGTCAGAATCATCTTTAGGCATAAATTTCATTTCCATAATAATCAATAAGTATAACCATCATTTCGTAGAAAGTTCACAACCAGAATCATCTTTTGCATAATTGTGTGGTTTTTATTTCCCAGACAGTAAGATGATGCAGTAAGCATGCAGCAAGCATTCAGCACATGCAGCAGGCATGGCTTCTGTCACGGCTCCGGCGCTGCGGGTCTCTGGCGGTCCCACGCGAGCTAATCGTCGCAGATGATTTTACGCCCACCACCGCAGCTTCGGCTTACTGGCCGGCAAGCCGGCCAGCCTCAGTCGCGGCGGTGTGCGCTAAAACCACCTGCTCCTCAGCTCACGGGCCGCCTCGCCCCTCCGCGCCTACGCGATTATAAATTACACTCTAGGGGTAGGGCAGACAAGACTACGTGAAGTCGGTTTTGCAGCGATTCATTTCTGTCACTAACTTTTGTAGCACACCATATTGATTTTATAAAACAATTTTTTATTTTTTATTATGACTATTAAATTATTTCTATTCTGAAATTCTGTGATCTTCGAAGTATACCAAGTCAAATTATTCCAAATAATCGGCGCTCTAAATAAACGTTATGCTAAATGAAAATATGCAAAATTGTAACTCTGACAAAAGTAATTATGCCCAATACAATTCTGCCATCTTAAAAGTATCCCAATTTAAATTCGGACATAAAAACATTAGGCCAAAAAACAATTCTATTAAAAAAATTTTATACCATAACAATGTTCGTTTAAAAAAGTTTCTGCCAAGTGAGTTCTGCCAAATAGGTTTCGGAGAAACAAGTTTCTGCCAGATAGAGGGCACCCTAAAAATAAAATTATAATACAATATACATCGACACTAGGTCTCGTGTAATTCGAAACTTATCCCACGGGAACGTAATACTAGGATAAAAGATATCCTATGTGTTATTCCAGAAAATATACTCTTTCAGAATCAAATTTTAAGTCTACAGTCTAAAATCAGCTAAAGAGAGGAATTCTCTGGCAGAGTCTGTATTTCTCGAGCGCTACAACCTTGGCTTGGGGTCTTTATGTCAAGACTGAATAGGTTGCTTCTAGGTATATATTTTACCGTCAAACACACCTTCGCTTTACATATTATGATGGTCAAACTGGCATTCGTCCACTAACATCATCTGCCTAGCCTTTTCCCAACTACATTGGGGTCGGCTTCCAGTCGAACCAGATGCAGCTGAATATCAGTATTTTACATGGAGCGACTGCCTGTCGGACCTCCACAACCCAGTAACTGGTTATTACGATACCCCATGGTAAGACTGGATGTCAGACTTTAGAGCTTCTGACTAACAGTAACGACTGTCAAAGATCTACAAATGACAGCCGGGACCAACGGCTTTACGTGCTTTCCGGGGCACGGAGGAAACTCGCTATGACAGATGGTCACCCATCCACAGACCAACCACTCGTCCACTAACGCTTAATAAAAACATATTATGTATATATTTATTAGGATGTTTTGACATAAAATTAAGCTAAACCAACTCAAGAAACAACTAGGCAAATAATGCCATAAGTTAACAAACGAAATACTTGTGATTGCATCGTACAACAATCTTTCTTTGATCCATATTTGAATTCGACATTGACACAGCAAGTCCCCCTTCTTAACTAACATAACATTGTTTCATACTGAAAACGTAATAGCATCGTTAGTCAACGTTCGCGAATGATTTGATCTATTGAGGTGGTTTCACATCAGTACCCTTAGCACGAATTTTCAGTATTTGAGACGTAAAGTAAACTGGAACTTTGACAATTTCAAACTGACAATTTTCAATGAAAAATTTAGTTCCTTCTCCGCACATCAGAGGCGCTGTTCCGTTTTTCCATACAAAAACGCTGTAAATACTGGAAAGATGCTGTAAAGTAAAAGAGTGAAAATTCGTGCTAAGGGTACAGTGAGGCGAAGAGTGAATTGTATGGGTGAAAAATAAACATTTGGTGGGTAAGACCTGGGTGTCGAGTCTGCTAATTATTAGTCAGAATGGCGCCACAATGGCGTTTCAATTTTCGAACCATTTTTTACTCAGCAGTAAAAAATGGTTCGAATAAGCACTACAATTGAAACGCCATTGTGGCGCCATTCTGACTAATAATTAGCAGACTCGACACCCTGGGGATTTGTGAATGTAATGTAGTAAGGCAAGAGTCGAAATAATTTTATTGTTGATACAAAATCGAACTATATTGATACATAAATAGGGCATTAGTTACTTTGCAAAATGGATACGCAAACCTTGCAACGGCCATTGAGCACAGCACGAGATCACGATCTTCAGTAAGTTTCAGAAAGTTGTTATCATATTTTATTACTGTTGTAGTTACAGAATCGTGAAGCTGTACAACTTTAAGTCTGTAAGCCACTCATCGCAATCGCGAAAAAGTTATCATCTGTCTCATACAAAATTACGGTACTAACTCGACCCAAATGTTGACAGCTGACAAACAACTTATCTTTCTCGACGATCAATGACGATCTTGCTTGATATGATATATCAAGCAAGATAATAATATAATATTTAAATTATGACGATCTTGCCAGATCTAAGACGATTTTGCTCGATCTATGACGATTTTGCTCGATTTATGACGATCTTGCTCGATCTATGACGATCTTGCTATATGAAAGAGTCACCAACTGTGCCCATCTCGTGCAGTTCTAGCCTCGCCAAAGTGAACCTCACCTAACTCAAGATCGCAATGCCAATAAACAAGCGCGCAATATAACGAGTGCTATTAGTGTTACCTCGGGAAATCACAAGCCGCGAGTGAGCGATGTGTTGTACCGAACTGTTTAATGTCGTGTAGCTATGTCAAGCTGTTTAATTATCTTTTGTGGATACTGTGCTTTATTATTAGAACCTAATAATGTAGTAATAAGCAACTTTGGGAGTATTTTTGCTTCAGTCTATTCGGGCTGACATACTGAATACTAATAGCATTATATCTCTGTCATACGAAACACTAATTAAACCCAAAAAACATCCGCAAACATCATAATTATTGTGTGAAAGAGTCCACACTCCACGAAACCGAAACTCGCCTGTTGACTCTTTCTAAAGGAAATATTTATCCCCGACGTTTGTAACTGTACTGTATAAATAGCTGATTCAAGACTAGAATGCTATGAAAAACTGCCGATGATACATGTTTTTCTATCTTTATTATATTCTATCTCTCCCATAATTATGTCAACCCAGACCCTCTTACTATCAAGCAGTGATCGTGACCACTAGAAAATGCGAGAGACCGCGAATCTCGAACGCGGGAATGCTTTCCCGAGAAAAACACGATATTACCAAATGCGTGAATCATCTGAACAATGTTTGCGACAGTTATGGCGGCGTTCTCCTGAGTTATTGTGTTCCAGACTCAAATTTACTGTGATTTAACGTCTACCGGTCGTTATTTTTCTTGCCATTTTCCTTGTGGCTTGCGAGGGGTTTCGGAATAGGACCCGTAATGCTTGAGATACCTGGTGGGCTCGTTTATTACTGTTCTGTTGCAACTGGAAACTATCGACTTTAACATGAGGTTTTCTTTTAGAAGTTTTCTAAAAGGATTTAGATTGTGGGTTAAAATAAAGGTCCAAAAAGCTTTTCGAGTCACTGGTACAATCAGTTCTGATTTATTCAAACAATTGCGCAATCCGAATACCATTAATCGTTGGATATATTTTGACGTTCCTATCGGCAACCCCACTACCAAAATGCATTAAACACAATCTTGAACCAAATAGATTTCCAATCCACTTCCCGAATAAAACGTTTAATTAAAATACAATCCACTTCTCACAGTCCGATGTTAGACATTCAGTCCGTGAAATGAAGCATCAAATCCACAAAAATTAGACAACTGAACAATTTAGCTCGAATTTCCGCTCGTACGGGCCATTTAACCCAATAAATTTAGACCATTACCCTTGTCCGAACGGGCCGCAATAAAGTGCTTTAAAGCGCCCGTGTCGCTTTGAAAACTCGTTACGTTTTTTTTTAAGCGAAGACAGAAATAAAATTAATTTTGTATAATTGGGGAAATTATAAAACGTTTGGATGACATTCCGGTCGTTCGGTTCGGGTCCCTTGTGTTTATATGTGCGAATTGGCGTTCGTATGTGTTGGAAGGGTGCTAAAATGTTTTCTGAATTGATATGGGGCGATACTTTTAAAATGGGACTGGGAGCCTTTTCAATTGGAGGTAATAAAGACTCGGGGGAATGGATACTTGGATAAAGGCGTAGCGCTGAAGTTTGAGAAGACGTAACAATAAAATTAGGTACTCTTAGTATTATTGGACGTGACAATACGTTTGGCTGTCTACCGTAAAGCTACGAAAAATAGTTTGGAGCCAATAAAAAGTAATAAGATCTTACTCAGACAACAAAGAGGTACTCAAACTCTCCTTTACTAACTGACGTAACCGAGTCATCAACCTGTAACTATGCACTTTGGAGTAACTTGATAAAATCACTCTGCTATCGTTGAGCGCGAGTCAATCTGGAACATAAGCTGCAACTAAGCTGTTGATAGCTGTACCTTTGCGAATCAAGAGCTGCTTTATACCTCGTTGCAATGTTTTCGCAGATCCGTGTCAAAGTTTACACCGTGCCGGATAAAGTGTACACCGTGTATGGAATTGTATGAAAATAATACTTTAATATTTTAGCGCCATCTCTTTTTTGTGGTGTTAATCCACTTTTGCACTGTAAGTCAAGGTTTAACCGCAAAATAGCAGTTTGGAAGCAGTAGACATAGAAACTGTCGACCAACTGCACAATTTGCGATAAATCGTTACAGTTTCATGCCAATTTCTAGTAAGGGCAAATTCAACAGAGATGTTTTGCTATTCAAAGCAAATAATGGTACTACTTAGTACAGGAAGTCTTGAAAATATCCCCATAGACACACCATGAATCTCTACACCATTTTAGAAGTTCAAAGTGTAATAATTGTGGCAGAAGCATAAATATACAGAGACTACATTCAATCAAAACATACATCTGCTGAATTCCTGGTAACCATTTGTACGACGTGAACACACAGGGAGTAAAAAAATAAAAGTGTACAACGTAGTACACAAACTATTAAGCTCAATCTTCGTTTACTTCAAAAACGATGAACAATCTACTAACATACTTCTGAGGCAACAGTCTCACTTACAAACCGACTCTTCAAACAGAAACTTCAAGTATAAATTTGAAGTTGCAAAGTTTTGAGAGCACTTGAAATAAATACTACTGAAACTCGACTAGCAGGCGTCAATTTGTCCTGAAACCTTGTATTTAAACTAGGAGATTAGAATAACAGGGTCTGTAAAGGCGATGTTTGAGATTAAGATATTAATAGTTTTAAAGACTAACCCTGGCTAAATAATCACAGCCGCACAGGCCGATCTTCCGGGTTAAGCCGCGCTTGCCGAGTTTGGTCTGTGGATGGGTGACCATCTGTCATAGCGAGTTTCCTCCGTGCCTCGGAAAGTACGTAAAGCCGTTGGTCCCGGCTGTCATTTGTAGATCTTTGACAGTCGTTACTGTTAGTCAGAAGCCGTAAAGTCTGACAACCAGTCTTACCATGGGGTATCGTATTGCCCAGTAACTGCGTTGTGAAGGTCCGATATGCAGTCGCTCCATATAAAATACTGATATTCAGCTGCATCTAGTTCGACTGGAAGCCGACCCCAATATAGTCGGGAAAAGGCTTGGCAGATGATGAAAGACTAGCCCTTTAATTATAAACATAAAAAAACGCTTGTCCTAATGGTTGCAAGCGTGCGTCTTGGTTTAATTTCCGATTCTGACAATGTTTCAGTAACTCTTTCCTTTTGGAATTTTCTCAGCATCCACAAAGGGCTGTGGATCGCGGGATTGTTTAAGCAAGTTATTCTAGAACGCAAACAGCTACTGAAGAAACAGTGTACATTTTATTCAGTAATGCCTTTGTCAAACTGACAGACGAACCGAATGCGTGGCGTAGCGATTTTGTTTGTGATGTATGGAATTGTTTAAAGCCTGTCACATAGAGTATCGGATCGCTTTCGCATTTTTATATGACATGATTCGGTTCGGTTCGCTATCGCCTGTCTGTTTGACAAAGGCCTTAAGAGTCTGAGAGACCCTTTTATTCCCACCAGAGAGGATTCATTTAAATTTTACCACCCCAAGTAAGAGCCTGGTTTGTGCATTATCTACCTTAATATCTCCCTGTTCGAAATTCGTTAAGGATATCAAGTTCCACGAAATCAAACGAAAACCATAAATAGATCTATAATGATCAACAAATACCAATTAACCACAGCAAACACACAAACAAACAAACACTAAATAACAAATTAACATCTGCAGTTGTCTAATATCGGTGAGTTCCATCGGCTTACGGTAATACAAAATCAATATAGTAAGCCTTCAATTAATCGGTACTTCGTTGGTTCGGCACGCAAAGCCGATTCGACGAGCTCGCGGTACTTACGGGCTGCCATACCGAAAGCTCTCGTGATTCCTGATAATGGCTGCCGGGTTATTCATAATTCAGGTGTTGCGATACAATGGCGGTGACGGGGAATTGCCTACAGAAGAAAATTTAATGGATTTTATTTTTGTTTATGGATAATTTCAGCACTTGCAGGGGATGTCTGAAAGGTGTAGTCTTATTATAGGGTGATAAAGACCATTTTATTGAAGAATTTTCTTCTATTATTTTCTAGCTACCTTCTATTATTTTTAGGACATGTATTCTGCAGTAATATTTTGTAAAATTAATATCTTGTATCATGGCTACATTGTGGCTGCAGAAAAAAAACATGTTAAATGCATTTAGCATGTTTTTTTTCTTCTCATATGTTTTTTTTCTTTTAATAGTTAATCGACCCGAATGGGTCGATTAAGTATTAAAGTTTCTTGATACCCTGCCATCTGTATTTCCCGACAGCTAAGAAACATTGGGTTCTTCAAGTCAAGAGTGAACAGGTTACTTCTAGGCAAGCGTGCTTCACCGTCGACCACAAATCTTCGCTTACCATCAGGCGGTTTAGTAGTCAAACGCGATACTATCTTTGAACAAAAAAAAAGACTACAACATTGTTACACATAGTTTTTCAGCGAACATTTCCCAGTTTTACAAAACATGAACTTGTATTGTATTTAAACGAATTTCGAAGCCTGTACCACAAAGGTTTGTACTTACATCAATTAGTGGGTTACGCTGGGTTGAAAAACAAGCTTGTACCTAACAAAACAACAATGAAAGGCTTAGAACAATCCATCATGTATCTAGAAACATATAATACCTACCTCGTTACAAAATATTTTACTCAATAGCTGTCGACTTTCTAAAAAAGAAGTAAAATGCGAAAGTTTTAGAAGACGTATGGATGGTTGGATGTTTGTAACTCTTTCACACAAAAACTACTGAACGGATTTGTATGGAACTTTGTACACATATAGATTATAACTGTAGCTAAAATATGGGATAAGTATTATTCCAGTGTATTATTCCCGTGGGATTATTTTCGAGTTACAAGTGAGCGAAGCCGCTGGGAACAGATAATTGTAGGTATAGTGTGCCTATTACCTATACAAATATGTATATTGTATACGTATGCAATAAACAGGTAATTGAGTTGTGTAGAGAACAGATTATCCTACGGGCTCACGTAAGCTGAACTTGCAATTATCGTCCGTCTATAAATCCTGCTAATACAACACGATATCCCCACTCTAGGCTCTGTTATGTAACCTCTACCAATAATTACCTTAGTTGTATATTAATATAATAATTGTGGCATGTCGTCTTACAATTTCTCATTAGGGAAACGTGTAGATGTTCATAGGTATGTAATATTTTTACCTCCTTACAACTTAAGATGCTTAATTATAATGGCGACATTCTTTTACTGGATTTTTATTTGCATTGAATTAGCTGGAAGAACATTTGTAAAAGAAACTCGTTTTTTTAATGAATAATTAACAGCAACCCCTCTACTATTTCTTATTATTAGTCTGAATTTGCCCACTGCTGGACAAAGGCTTCCCAGTCCTTCACGATTATGATGCACTGTCTCTTTCGAAATCAAAAGAGAGATATTGTTTTTAAATTGTACTACGTCCCAGCTTATTTCAACGTTTTTCATTCCATAATTCCTTGAGGAATACAGACGTATATAAGGCTCAAAATAAACATTACGAAAGTAAATAATACTGGCCTACTCTACAAAACGAAAACGCTAAACGTACGAGCTATCTGTTAACATTGAACATTTTAATTCAACTCGTCACACAGGAATTGGCACGTCAAACACATGAGGATGCCCGGAGGGATGAATTGTCAGACCTATACCTAACAATTTAACACGCGAATTTTACTGGCTATAAAATTTCCGCCCATTTTTGCCTGTACTTTATATCGAGGAGAGATTCGGGCAATTTTTTTACTCATATCTTGTCTAGTTTATGCTTAATACTCATAAAAGTCCAGGTTTTATGCAGGACTGAAGGCTACTAGGGAATCAGTAGTGGTATGTATTCAAAATTAAATTTTCATGCTGCCTGAATAGATACAATAAATAAAGTTGAACGAATTATGATTTAACGTAAATATGTTAACTACTGTGGCCTTCTTTTCGGTATTTCACTGTTTCATGCACACAAAAAGAAAAACTGGAGCGAGCATCTATTCAGTGGAATATCTTTATTGCGAAAATCTCTGAAGCCTTCAAATATCGCTCAAAGTTCGTCTCACCTCGACACTTTCTCTTAATGTTCACATTACACAGACGCTCACTGAAGAAAGCGAAGTGAAGGTAATTTCGGCACGTTATTTAGGTGCAAAACACAATAACGCGAGATATTAATTAACATCTAGTCTAATAAGAAGAAGCTTCCCAAACGTCCTGTCATTACGCAGAAAAACAGGTCAGGTAGGCTGAGCGCACGCATTGTCGGCCGAGCCATTTACTCACAATACACACGGTTAATCACTCACGCGATTTCTCGTAATATCATGCCTTAGCACGTAACGCGAACAAATGAGCCGAGTCGTCGGTAATCATCACACGAATGCGTAATCTTAAGCGAGATTAGTGTTCGCTCTTGACCTAAATCGGGGTATAAGTGATATATTATTATTTTCTTTGAAGTACGGTCAGTGCTTAGTATACTCGTACTTTATTAACAACGAGTATTTTGATCCTCAATTTCTCTGGAACTTCGTTCGGATCGTAAATTCTCGTATTTGAATATTGTATTGGATTTCGAAAGTGAATTAACAGTTTTATTATTCAGTAGGTCTATTATAGTTCGCTTTTGTGAATTGTTATTGTATAAACGAATGATATTTTTGCCAATAATTGATAAGAAAGTTGACTTGGTTAACCAATTAGAAATTCTGCTAAGTTGAATTAGGTGGGAGTATGAGAGTGCAGATTACAGAAACTGTAAGGGATTAATCACAAGGATTATACTGAAAGTTATGGAGGTAGTACGCGACAGATAATGTCAGGAGCTTGGAGATGGCTTATACTGAAATTCATGTGTAGATGATAAAGGTATACCTTCTAAATACTAGACTACACTTTTATCAAATAAAACAGACTCTACTTTTCAAATAGCTCATCATTCATCAACATTTCCTGTTACTTCCTTAATTAAAAGTGACAGCACCACTAAAAGTCATGAAAACCCTTTGTCAATTACGTCAAACGAAACGAACTTTCGTATCTAAAAACATATAATAATAGTGTGCCGGTCAAATTGCTCATCGGGGCTATTATATGTTTATTTACCGGCCAACAGGGTGTAATTGTGTTGTAATCAGCAAGCCGGTTAGCCCACGGGACAGAGTTGCGGAGCCCGTAAATAACTCTATCACAGACGACAACTATGGCTTTTACCCCGATTGTACGTAATTTAGAATTTATTAGTCAATTTTAAGTTGTTGTGTTACTTATTTGATAGTTTTCTTAAAAATTCAAAACCTATAAATACATAGTAAAGTTTACCGGAGTTAGATATTTTAAAACAGAAAGTATCGTCTGCGTATATTGTAAAATTAATAAAAAATGTTTGCAAATAAAGAACAGATTTATATTGATTAATTTACACAATAACTGTTGGAACGAAGTTCCTTATCGCGCGTTGTGAAAGGGTGCTAGAGCTCAAAGAGTGGAGTGGAGTGGAGTGGAGTGGAGTGGAGTGGAGTGGAGTGGAGTGGAGTGGAGTGGAGTGGAGTGGAGTGGAGTGGAGTGGAGTGGAGTGGAGTGGAGTGGAGTGGAGTGGAGTGGAGTGGAGTGGAGTGGAGTGGAGTGGAGTGGAGTGGAGTGGAGTGGAGTGGAGTGGAGTGGAGTGGAGTGGAGTGGAGTGGAGTGGAGTGGAGTGGAGTGGAGTGGAGTGGAGTGGAGTGGAGTGGAGTGGAGTGGAGTGGAGTGGAGTGGAGTGGAGTGGAGTGGAGTGGAGTGGAGTGGAGTGGAGTGGAGTGGAGTGGAGTGGAGTGGAGTGGAGTGGAGTGGCGTGGAGTGGAGTGGAGTGGAGTGGAGTGGAGTGGAGTGGAGTGGAGTGGAGTGGAGTGGAGTGGAGTGGAGTGGAGTGGAGTGGAGTGGAGTGGAGCGGATTGGAGCGGATTGGAGCGGAGCGGATTGGAGCGGAGCGGAGCGGATTGGAGCGGAGCGGAGTGGAGTGGAGTGGAGTGGAGTCGCGACGATTATTTTTGTTGAGTGTATACAGTAACATCCGGGTGTCCCTTGACACCTCTCAAGTTTTTTTTTTTCATTGATAAACGCTAAGATTTCTTATCCCTAAAAAAAAATTTAAAAAAATACCCGCCTTCAAAAACAACCACAAAAAAGGTTAAAATAACCTACAAAATAACTTTTCTTTCGGAAGTCACATACATAAAAAAAATACCGACCGAATTGAGAAAATCCTCCTTTTTTTGAAGTCGGTTAAAGATACTTTTATTTATAGAGTTTTTGTTAAGAGCTTTCAAATTAAGTAGAATTAACAAACACAATAAGTATTCAAAAGAATTTACGAGGTACATCCAATAATTTGTTTGTAATTTTTATCCCGATAATAAAAAAAAGATATTTAAATAATTTGAAATAGATTTGCTGTTTGCCTCAGACTAGCCCGAAAGCAAAAATGAGACCTAAGACGGACATCGACACGACAAAGTTGTAGTAGTTTTTATACTAAGACCGCGTTGGATAAAAAAAAAACAAGAAAAAAAAAATACTTCAAAAAATACATTGTGTAATTTATAAAATTCTAGGCTGCCCCTAGAAACATTTTACTATAAATGTCACATGATCCTGCTTGTTTCTTTGATTGCTTTCCGCTGGCCAGAGATCGCTTCAATGAGCTGTCAAATGGGAAATATTCTCGCAATCATCACGCTCCATAGACACATTGGAAACCGTTATTTGTTTTTATTTTAGGACAAAGACTATCTTTTTTTATTTTTTGTTACTTTCACATCTCTCCATGTAACCTAAATAGGACTAGAGACCTTAATAGAATTTCTGTTGAAAAACTGAAAATACTATTTTAGGCTCATGCTTTTGTTACAAATAGATTTTATAGGAAAATATAATAACTAAAACGAAACTAGAATTTGTTTTGCTGTCCTGTTGCTCGGCAAGGGCCTCCCCCACTACCTTCCAGAAGCTCTTATCGTGTACTCCATCGAACCATCTCTCGTGGTACGCCTGCAGGTCGTTTTATCACCTCTTTCTGAGCCGAACCCAGCGGCGCTGTTGAACCTTCCACAATCACTGTGTGGTGATGTTTATGTTAACGTAGTTTATTTATATCCTAAAGGCCGGTTCGTATAGATACACGTGACCTCACGTGACTTTGAACATAAACTATTATGAATTTGAATCTTAAGTTATAGAAATATAGTTAAAAATACAGCGTGGTGGTCATGGACCTACCAGCTACCTCCTGCCATCATACATTTAGGCATGCTGCAAATTACCATCCATACTTAGTTGCTTCTGAATGCCGTAAGTAGCCTTATATGCACCCAGTGTTAGCTTCTTTAACTGCACCTTAGTCTGGCCAATTGTGGTCCTGGTTTGGCCATTTCTGCGCCCCGCCACGGTCTGCGCCCTGTGCCTGGGCACCGATGATACAACCCTATTGTGGGCATGCGGATGGCGAGTAATAGGTGACTCGCCGTCCGATCATGGACCATGCCCGAGTGGACGGCGCGTCGTGTTCCACGCGCGCCTAAAAGAGCTGTTAGCAATCTGACGGGCCCTACTTAGAGGGTCAAAGCCTACCGGGGTCGCGGGACTGTCTCATCAGGAAACCGTAACCCTGGAACATAAAGAACTATTGAAGGATCATCGTGGATTTTTTTTCAGTACAGGTCTGATAGTCCCTCCCGCCCCGCCCTAAGTCTCATTCACCCCTATTCACGGCCCTGTCACCTTTAGAATTCCTAAGACCAAGAACTATAGTATAAAAAATAGCGACTGTGAATCACTCCATCTTCAAAACTCATCATCATCCCACTCGACTCCACTATAATCGAGTAACAATCGTCAATCAATCAGTACGTTGTCACCCCCCCTGCCCCTAGCCCCCCCCAGCCTCTCGTCATCACTCTCAGCAAACAGTTCATAATGGGCGCCTCATTGGCTGCCGCGATGGGAGTTCTAATTAGCCGCCACGTAATGACGTCTTAAGCTGTGCACTATTTATACGAACGAGGTAATGACGTGTTAATTTCTCCGTAAAATGCCTTTGAATTTAGCGGTGGAATGTCTCAGGGATGTCAGCTTAAATTTCGTAACGACGGGACGCAATTATCGAATGTTTACGCAATACCTCTTTGTTTTTCATAAGAACTTATAAGAAATTAGTTTCTTTTATTATCCATTGTATTCATCATTATGAACAAGACGTTTTACTTTAAACTCAATTTTAAAATCGCATAAAAAATATCAGATTCCCCCATACATAATTTGCGCTCATACGAGTATTAATCGTTAAAATATCATCATATTTGTGTGTGCTTAAAGAATACCAACTTGATTGGCATGGCCTGACAAAAAATACGAATCCGTACAATCGATACAAAAGAAAGAGAAGAAGCCATCATACGTCTATCATTCTACATCATAATGACTGTCGTAGCCTTTTGTTCTCCAAAGCTCTGTTACAAACCTTTTAAGTTCAAAACTCTAGTTTACAAAGAACCCTCACAATTTAATAAAGTCATTTTACCTAAATCCAACAGGTTCCTCCAGATTTAATTAGCCGAAGTTGCTTCCTGTTTGAAACCTTTTCTTATCGTCCAAATTAACTCCATTCAGTAATTAAAATCCAAAAAACCTTGCCCTAATTAAACCTATAAATTATATTCATAACATGTTAATAAGAGGTATTGCAACTCACATAACATATTTAAGGCGTCATTTAGCGTCTAATGGAACACAATCGTGGTGTAATCAGGGCCCTACCTGGGGCTTTTGGGCCCCGGGGCCCTACATTGTCTCGTAATTATGTTAGGGCCCGTTCATCTTGAATTTATGGCGTGTTGTATCAATTTTCACAACGTTTCTGTGGTTGTGGTGGTAGGTAGCTATTACTTTATGATTCTAAGTGGAAGTGCGTTTACTTGTAATTAACAGGATCTTTTGTTAGTTGGGGGTTTGCACGATTGTGGACCTAATTAATGTACGAAAATGGTCCAGGTATACCGTCTTAACACATGATTATTAATCAGTGGCGTTTTTCATGGTAAAATCATCAAATGAGTTTTCCCTAGGTGAAGCTGGCGAGACTGTGAGACTCTTAAATAAAAGTGATTCGATTACCCTATGCGTTTTAGGGTTACATTTTCCTGTTTTCAAATTCCGTGGCCCTATGGTAAATCATTTCTACGGCTCTAAAAACAAAAGAAAAACGACACGGTAAACTGCATACAAAATTCACTTACTTTGTAGTAAGGCTTGAAAACTTGTCATCATTAATCCAAGTTAGTAGCTCATAATCATAAAATGAAAACGCTGCAATACATCGACTTTAACACTGCAATACATCTCGAGTAAGTAAAGTAAAAATTTAATAAGTACTTAAATACTTGGCAAGCTATACTCAACTAGCGACCCGGCGGGCTTTTGCTCGCGGCCCCCTGAGCTTAGAGGAGGTCCGCAACATAATAGTTATTTGTTATACAAGAGTGCAAAGTTGCTTTTTAACCGCGTGCTCAATTTTGATGACCGAGCAAGCGAATGATTCTAAAATTGAATCACGAGTGCAACGAGTGATTCAAAAATTAGAATCATGAGGCGTAGCGACGGAATCAAAAGAGCACAAGGTGAAAAATCTTTGCACTCGAGTGCAACACGTAACTTTTCATCCCACCTCAGCGAGGAAATGACTAAACGCAAAAAAAAGATGTACATTGTACGACACAAGATACTTTTATTTCAGTTTAGGTATTGACTACTACATTATTATAGGTAAGTATTACAGAATAATTTTTAAATTAAAACAAATATAGTTATGGTATAGGTAGTAGTTTTCAAGTTTCTTATTTTATCTTGGTTTGTCTTAACAACATGACGTGAAAAGAAAACCGCACAACGCAAATAAAAAAGAAGGTTAAAAAAAGTTCTGAGTCAAGAAGGTTCCGAGTCTGAGATTGTAACAAAATAATAGTACCTAGATACGCATACGCACCAAAGGATTCTGTTTCGGGATTCAAGTTAGCCCAAGGCAACGCAGCTTTACTCCCGAGGTCCGTACTCTGCTTTTCACACCTAATGCGGGGCACCTAATTCTATTTTTGAAATTTGATGTGGTACGACAACCTTCGAACAGTTCGAACGTCAAGTTGGCGCCACAGCAAGCGATCAGCTGTTGGGGTCAGCAGCCGCCATTACTGGTGCAACTCTTTTAGTGCACGTGCATGTTCTAAATTCAATTTACTTTATCCACTAGAGGATAAAAACGGTTTTTACGCTCAGATATCGAAGAGAAAAAGTAGCCTTTCCGAGATGGGGGGATGAAATAGTTATTTGTTATACAAGAGTGCAAAGTTGATTTTTAACCGCGTGCTCAATTTTGATGACCGAGCAAGCGAATGATTCAAAAATTAGAATCATGAGCGATAGCGACGGAATCAAAAGAGCACAAGGTGAAAAATCTTTGCACTCGAGTGCAACACGTAACTTTTCATCCCACCTCAGCGAGGAAATGTCTAAATGCAAAAACAAAAACAGATGTACATTGTACAACACAAGATAGGTACTTTTATTTTAGTTTAGGTATTAACTACCACATTATTAAAGGTAAGTATTACAGAATATTTTTTTTATTAAACAAATAAAACTTAGGTAGTAGTTTTCAAAGTTTCTTATTCTTATCTTGGTTTGTCATAACAATATGACGTGAAACGAAAACCGCACAAAGCTAATTAAAAATTCAAATTCAAGAAGGTTCCGAGTCTGAGATTTTAACAAAAAAATAGTATAGATTACGCTCCAAGGGAGGCTTATTGAATTCCGAAGCGATACTAAGCATTCTGGGGGTGGACCTGCGTAGCGCAGCGAGGAGGCTCTAGTGTTAATTCCCGAAAGAAACGAGGGAATAAAGTTAAACATCCTTAGTGTAGCGAGGGATTCAAGTTAGCCCAAGGCAACGCAGCTTTACTCCCGAAGAGCGTACTCTGCTTTTCACACTTAATGCGAGGAAATAAATTCTGTTTTTGAAATTTGATGTGGTACGACAACCTTCGAACGTGAAGTGGGCACCACAGCAAGCGATCAGCTGTTGGGGTCAGCGGGCGCCATCACCGGTACAACTCTATAATGCACATGATGTTCTAAATTCAATTTACTTTATCCACTAGAGGATAAAAACGGCTTTTACGCTCAGATATCGAAGAGAAAAAATAGTCTTTCCGAGATGGGGGGATGAAAAGTATTTAATACTACTTTAACTTATGTTATATACCTAGTTTAGCACGGGAAGCCTTTATCCCGCAGTGGGACAGTGCTTGCTAACATTTGGTTAATAGATTATAGATATAATATAGTCCTTTTAGGTACCTTTAATAGAAACAACAACGGTGTCTAGTCCCTGCACCAAATCACGTCTTTTTGCCACCTGCTACAAATCACACATAATCCTTTCGCGTTTTCAAACGTTCATAATAATATACTTATCAGACAAAGCCACGCTAGTGCCGACGTTTATCAGGAAGACTTCATTTTTTATTTCCACAGTAAGTCAGCAGTCCAAGGACAGGCCACGCTAACGTCGCGTCATGCCAAGCTTATTATGTGTTTTCAATTAATAAAATAATCGGCGTATTTATTTAACGTTTACGTTAGCGCTCGATCTAGCTTTTGGTCTAGCAAACGCGCAGGCCGGTTCTGAACTGCATTTTTTAGGAAGATTGTCTTTTGTGATTGGCTTAACGAACCAAGAATTGCGAGCAAAAACCAGTCCAAAGCTTTGATTAAAGTCATCAAACGCCAAACTCGAAATGTTTTGTTTCTAGCTTTTAGATAACTAGAAGGCTAGACAGGTTGTGTCTCTATCTACACAGGTACAAAATTAGTACAAATTACAAGTTTGAACGCAGTAAGTAAATTCAGGGAGCATGAGCGAATCTGCATAGCGCAAGCGAACCAGAGAGTCTGAGCTAGTCAAATTATATAGATACTGAAAATGAAATCCACGAACCGTCCTCTCGTTGCAATTAAACTTTACCCAAGCTATTTGAACTATCAAAGTTATTTGCATCGGGTTTTAACCAAGACTGGTAATTTTATTATTTATTGTAATACCTCTTTGTCTAATGTTTACTCTGTAGTTATTTACATAAACAGCACTATTTTGACTAATCGTTGCTGTGTTTTTCATTTGTTTTTGTAAATATAAGATAATATTCACATTGAGTAAAGCCAATAAACTATTAATTTATCTTTAAAAAATACAATTAAATATGTTTGTAATCAAGAAAACCATTTTAGTTACATTTTTACCCGTCTGCTAAGGAAAAAAAAATCTTAAAAAACTCACTCAGTTTTTAAAGAATTTATTGTATCTTTTCTAATTTTAATGCCATTTGTGAAAGTCCATTTCAATATTGCTATACCTAAATCTTTAATCAAATATTTTTGTTAAGGTCAGAAAAAGTACCGCTGAATTAAGAGGATTGTATAGCGGCTGCCTTTTCAAAAAATAGGTATTTAGAAAAACTCGTGCTGTCCCTCTCGCGCGTTGAAAAACCCCCGATCGTGCGATAGAGAGCGTTGCAGTTTGCGACTGACTGTGAGTATTTTTTATATGAAATTTGTCTCTCGGGAGAAAACGTTTTTCACATACTAAATCACGTCCAATCTCTTAGATTCTGGTGTCAATCGTTTCAGCATATTATATTCTAGGTTTGTAGGTTTTGCTTTTTTTCTAAAACTTCTCTGTTTTTAAAATACAAAGGTTTTACTTCAATGAAGATTTTGTCATAAAAATAGTAACTTTTGGGCGCCTGTTACTTTCAAACTATTATAAATTTTGAAAAAAAGAAAACATATAAACCTAGTTTTTTACAGTGTCAGAAGCATTCTAAAAAATCATTGAGATAGGATAACATTTAGGGGTAGGAAAACGTTTTCTCTTTTAGTATGGACGAGCGCTCGGTAGACAATAGTCTTAACAAATCCGCCATCAATATTGAACAACTCTTTTTAATCACAATAGCTTTGTTTCCCACCGAACAAAAAACTCAATTTACTGTCAGCGGTAGTGTTACGTTGTATTATTCCATTACGGGGCGCCCTTCGCTTTAATCGCATTATTATAATCTGGGCTGTCGTTACGCGCCGGCAATGAACAATGCGCGCCAATAATTACTCGCACAGCTACTATTTATTGTGACCCGCCACCTAAGAGCTGAGGTTAGTAGTTCAAGTTGGAACAAAACCCAGTGTTTGTACCCATTGTTGAAAGTTTACGTAATTTGAGTGATTTACGTAAGTACGGGTCTGGTGGGGACTAATGAATAATGAAGACAATAAACCTATTTCTGGGCAACTAAGCTAGTGATTTTCAGACGTTTTACTCGTATTACCTTTGTGACGAAGTCTCTAGTTATTGGCAAGGTGTACAGATTAGACAAGAGTGCTTAAGGCGAGGTGAGCGGTGACTTAGGGCGGGACGGACGGCGAGCGGTAAGATCAAATATATAGAAATGTTTGAAAGACGCCACGAAGAGCTGCCAGTGGCGAATCCGTGTATTTACAAGTAATTAATGTCTTATTCGCATTGCCCGCCGCACCGCTCAACACTAAGGCCCGGTATCCACCAAAGCGAAGAGGACAGGAGATGTGTTTGAATAACCAATCAGATGTCAACTCAAGTCAACTGAAGCTAAGCGGAGAGGAGATGTGACATCTGATTGCTTCTTCAAACACATCTCCTCTCCTCTCCGCTTTGGTGGATACCGGGCCTAAGACCAACGCCAACGATCCATATCTACTTTTTTTTTATTAAAGTGAAACAGACAATATTTATTCGGTTTTAGACACACGCACAACAACAACTAGGTAACAAAAAAAAAAAAACAAGAAATTGTGCTGAGCCATACAAAAAGGGTAACCAACTCTACATTTGTTGGGCAAATGACACCCAGCGGTGGTTTTCGTTTGTCACCCCACAGTAACACAACATTTAACCGAATAAACATAATATTTACGGCAGCTGATGTTAATTTATACAAAATAAATAACTAATACATCAATAATGTACGTAAAGCTCATAGAATATAATTTTTTCCAGGTATTTTAATACTCGGGAATGAAAATACTGTCTTCGAATCAAAAAGAAAACTTGATCTCATTACTGTTATAACCGAATCAATATTCTTGTTTGCTATATTGGCATAAAAAATATCCATAATTTATTTTAAGCATAAAATATTCTTCGGCATTTTACTGCCCTGGATTTTATAGTACAAACACAGCCTCGGTAGGATCTCAGGGACTAGGCTTTGTTATTGGACAGTAAAATGTTCATACCATCAGATAACCGGCATAAAATCACCAGACCAAGAAACAAAGCTTCAGAGAAATGCACGAACAACACAATTTAAACTACTGTTCAGTGCTCGCAATATGAACAAACTACATATTATAACTTGTACAATTTGTACATTCGTGAACTAAAGGGCGTCTCCTACGGCTCATAATTATGTGTTTCAGATTATGATGGATATGCTTTTGATGTATTCGAACGACGTGCGAAATTACACGAGCCTTGTTACCGTGTAATACATCATCATATACGGCAAATGGTTTTGCCTTTACATGTATGATAGGCCTGTCAAATGCACCTCAAAGGTTTTAAAGGGTAATTCCACTGTGTTGCGTGAATCCGAGTTGAAGAAATGGATTTTTTCACTTCTGCAATTTTGACCGTGATGTTACATTAAATAAAAACTTTTCGACTTAAAGAATATTGATGGCCGGTTGTAGTTACAAGCCCAGCCAGACTCATTTATTTGTGTTATTTATTTCATTACCACTGCTCTCAAAACGGTACGGCAATCGGTACTACATAGAATCTAAAATTCAAAGACATGCGACATCTACCAACCCGCACTGGGCCGTCGTGTGGGATCATGTCCCACTCCCTCTCGCAGAGAGGAGCCCTGAGTCCCAACAGTGGGACCATTATAGGCTGATTATGATGTTTTGACTTTACAGACTGGATATTATTTGTATTCTAGTTACTAACATTTAGGATATATTATCGAGATATGTATTTACCTTCACCGATTAAAAATTATTCAGGACTAACGATTGAACTTATCGAAAATATTCTTGTTTTTGTTCTAAAAATAAATCGATCTAAAAGCACTCCTAAGTGCGGTCATGAAATATCAAACATATTATGGCGTAATATGCAAGTGTTCACGTTGAAACGCGCGCGGGCAAGCTAGCGCCCGCGCCCGCGCCCGCGCTTTCAACGGGAACAAGTAGGTACTAAAGAGGTTTTACGTGGAAACGAGCCACGTGTATATTTAAGTGGGCAGCAATCACAAAAACGTTTCCTGATAAAACCTATCAAGAAAAGTTATTAAAAATCCATCCCGGTCAACATTACTCTTCGAACAGCAATTATGGTATTTTGAATATTCTACCACACCTATGTCACACATAAAACATAAATGATAAATGACTCTCCACTACGAATAACCTCCTTTTTTAAAGTCAGTTTGAAATATAATTTGAGTAATCCCCAACAATATGCTGCGATTGTCCCAAAATGTTATAAAAAAGCATTTTTACCAAAAATAGAACTCTTTGGTAACGATCCCATCACTATAACTGTATGCTGCTGTTTTCTATTAAAAATCTAATAAAGGTGTCCTCCCACAGGTACAAACAACGCGGCTACCGCTGCCGACGTTTGCACCTCGTGCCGTAGTGATGTACAGCGCGTCAGTGGGCGGCGAGGGCTCAGTAGCACTGCAGTTGCGCGAAGCAGGCCCCGGCGACTCCGCGCGATTTCACGACAACCGCCTCGCCATTGCGTGTCATGAGCCTGAGTTGCTTGCTGACTTCTTAAATGCCAGTGATATTGGTAAGTGTACCTAATTAATAGAGGCATCGTATATCAAACAGTGGCCAAAAATGTATGGCATCTACAGAAACTTTATTGCAGGGTTGCGTACGCGCGTCTGATCGCACAAGCGCTCAAAGCACGCGTATTTATTATACACGAAAACTCGAGCGCGACAGCTGCAGCTGCCAAAGCGCAGCCTGTGCAAGTGTGCTCTCTGTCTATCGTGTATTCAATTTTAACTGTAACTTAACCGACATGGTAATTCCGCAAATGCCACAGATACTCGTACATTTCAATATTTTAAACGAAGTAGCAAAATATTGTTGAAAGAGAAAAATATTTCATTGTCAGCTACATAATGAACTCACTTGGAATGGGTTAAAAACGTATTAATTTTGAATAATTTCATTCATTTAACATGACTATTTATTACTAAAACACTTCTTCTTTACGTCTTTAAGCGACACGTTCTCTATAAACTTATCTATCTCGTCACTTAGCTTAATGACATTGGACAAACTAATCAGATCAAATTATCCGTTATAGTCGATATTGGAGACCTTATTTGAATCCTACGAAATACATTGTCTTGGCTTTTAAAACGTCAGTTACTTAGCTACTAGCTAACGAAGACTGATTTTAAATTGATTTACAAGAAATTGTTATCGAAAATTTATTCAAAGTATATTAGTTATGTATTGAATGCTCGACTTTGTAATGTAAGTCTATGTTTCAAAATATTAACTAAGTTTTCAGTTATTTAACAAGAGTAGTACGAGTAGTTGCGAGCCTTACGAGTAGGTATTACCCTACGTTCTTATTCCGATGCTCCGGGTTGAAAGATCAAATGTTGAACAACCGTTTAAAGTGCACAATCAGCTGCAACTGAGCACCCAGATGTGTAAAATACATTGTCCTGCATTTGGTTTCGCATAAAAATTTGAATTACAGTCAACAAAATTGGCATTCAGACGTCGCTACAACGTTCCAGATATTTTATTTTACGCAAAGAATCATGAGCGGTATTCCACGACTCGGAACCCGGAATGCTTCGTCGGTTATTTTGAATTTCAAATATCGAAGTTTTGCATTCAAAACTGGCTGGAAGCAGCGCGCTTGGACATCGCTCCGTCATTTGTTATCGACTCATTTAAATCTTGCAAGTGTTGTACATTACTAGGTTATGTCACTGTAAGTTTCCATGCCATAGAGATGAGAAAAATAAATTTGAGTTTCACGGCTCGTGTGCATAGATTGAATTGCACGTCCATAATGTTTTCATTTTATTATCAGATGCTTGCATTCTAGTATAAGTTGATTGTTATGGAAATTGGTTCGCTTCTTTGAACATTGATATTAGATCGTATTCTTGTAAACTTTCCATATTTTTGTATCTACCCGATTCAGAAAAACAAACCACAAAGCAACATAAACACAATCATAAATATTAATTTCAATCTGAATTATTCAGTTGTAAATAAATGCAGTTGTTCAAGTTACAGCGTAATAAAAACTAAAACAATGTTCAAAAAGATAAAATCTCGATTCGCAAACATAATTTAGTGGCAGCAATAATTCAGTAGACACACAGTTAAATGAAATAAGTCTCCGTGGAACACAAAAGTGCTACAGCTCATTTACAAAACCAATATTCACGGCGTAGCTGGAATATTAAGTAAAGCTAGGAGAAATAATTTATTTGTTTCGATATTGTACTGCAAATCTACTTTGGAGATATTATGCTTTCAATTAATATTGTGAAATCCTAAACAACTGTATAGATTTGAAAATCGAGCACTGTATGCATTATTGAAAAATACTATGTTTGTTTTCGTTCTTTTTACCGACCGCGCCAGAAGAAGGGTTATTCGATTTGAAATGATAATAAAATAGACGTAGCGATATTATGGCCATAAACTTGTAATAAGTAATTGAGATTGAATTTTACCCTTCATTTTCCACAAAATACTAGAAGAAAATGGGAAAGATTATTTCAAAATGTTTTCTGTTAACACAACCCATACAAATATTGTAATAAGCCAATAATAATATAAAAACGTTAGTATCAACACAGGCATTTGAAGACATCTCGAAATATTTTATTAAATGCCGTTCTTTTGCTCTTTATTTTTGTTGAAGATCAAAGCTAACATAATTTTACTAGCACCCAAATTCAAATTATCTAGTCGTTCGCTATTCCCCATTAGGCCCGAGGGAGGCCGCCATTGCAGGACATCAACTTGTCAAAATTCACTTGAGAAGTGTCTCGATTTTGTTTAAAAATGCAAACTCATGCAAACGAACCCTGAAGGCATCTAATTGAATTAGATCTCCTTAGTGAACGATGGAAATTGCTCGTCGTATTGAGCCGTAAATTGTTAAGATCTTGCCGTTGTGCATTTCAATTAAGTTAGTTATTACGTAATTATGGTATAAGTTAGGTAGCTAGGGCTAATAGAGTTCCTGTCAATTTCTTAAACTTTTCTAATCTACTCGGTCTGCCTACTTTATTAAAAAAATATTAGGTCCTTGACTGTTTTAATTGTAGATCGTACTTATACAATCAGATTATAAATTAACGTTAATTTTATTGCTAATAACTACGTTTTAATCTTATAGGTAAAGATTTTAATCGTACACAGACAATTTAAAACAAACTCCAAGATCATAATAGGGTAGAATGGGCTGGAATGAACACCCCACTGATTTCACTTACATCGCTTTGAAATGTCACAGCTTATATGACAACAAATTCAGTTTGTCAAATTTGCGAAGATCACTAAAGTGGACATAGACCGTGTGATAGTTCGCTGTCAACTAAAGTTACAGTACGTTAAAATAGGTGGGAAGTTTCATAACAACGTGTTCCATCACCGCGAACCCTTGTAGGTAAATATTCGGGAATTCCATTAGCCAATCCCTTCGAGAGTATTTAATTAACATATGGTAAACAAGTTCATTATCCCTTTGTGCTTTGAACAAACTTTTCGACATTCTATAACTTCTACCGTATTTGAAATATAGGTACTTTATAACTGGAAGCCTCACCGGGAAGGATATTTGGAAATTGTTACTCTTTTAATTACGCTGAGTGGAGGTTATGAGTTCCAGAGATTCCGTGTTGTCATTCTTTTTTTGTAACGTCACCCTTGAGGCGAGCTTGATCCTTTTTGGAGAATTTTAAATCAAGGATGAAATTCGAATTAAGAATTCGAAGAAGCAGTTTTGCTTTTTTTTTCGTTTTTAGTTCTTGCATGTTCTACGAGTAGGTAGGTTATTGATTTTGATGAACCGCCTTTTTGTTTTGATTCTAAATATTACTTTTCTGAAAATATTTTAACCAGACTCGCATAAATTACGTAGTTTATTTGACATCTCTGAAGTAAACAAATAAAAAAACAGCCTCTCAAACACAATCAACTTATCACTCCTCCATAAAAGAGTCGCCATAAAAAAAAACAGTTTTATTTTCCTAAAAACACAACCTCAGCAAAGGGGAACAATAAAAAAGCGAACAGCAGTAAGCAATCTGCAATATGAAAAGTGGTAGTTTTTGCATATTTCATCCGCGTCGCGTATCGGAGCTACAAGCACTCACAAAGATGAATTGTCACTTTTACAAATTGTATCCGCCGAGTCACCCGATTCGACGTTAGATGACGATAGACTACTCCATTTAATTATAATAGGGATGATAATATTACACAAATTAAAATATATTTCTCTTTACGTTTATAATGTCTTGAAATACTTTTCAAAAATCCTACCATTTATGTTTATTAAAACAATTTAATCTACATAATTTCCACACAATTGTAATAACATGTAAAATACGACCTTAATACAAGTTTCCAAATAAACGACTTTTAACTGCTTTCATTTTGAGTGTAGACGGAATAGTCGCTTTCATAACCACAATGGCTGAATAATTTCTACTATATGATTTTATTTAGATGTTCACGTGTTACTTTTACCCCGTTTCACCCTTTGAGAAATCATAATAATGCCGTATTTTTTTATTGTCCGACCTTGAATGACTTACTAAGTAGAGCATAAAATTACATGCGCATGATTTCCATGCATTTACATAGAATTTCCCGCTTCAACGTGGCCCGTGTTCCGTATTTTATGTGAGGCTGCATTGAGATTTTTATTTTGTCTCCCTAACTAGGTATTGTGCCGTATCTGCTTCTAAATTGGTAACATCAGATATTTTTTTAATGACCTCCGCAATTTAAAAAAAAGCCTAACGAGATTGAATTTTATTCAACGCTATATTTTCCCTCTAAATTGATTCTTTTTTTAAAACCCGTCCGCTGAAATGGAAACCCGTCATAAATATTTTCATTCCTCTCAAATTTTCGAGCTACTCCAGAATTAGTACTGAAATCCCGATCGACCCACATTTAGCTTCACATAAATTCACGTGGGGCTGTTTCTATTAAATTTTACGACAAACACGAACCCTCATATAACTTTGTTAATAAATGTTATAATATATTGGAGGCAGATGCTAGTCCTATCTGACATACTAACTACGAGTATAGTCACCACTATTTAAGTCTGCTTGGAAATTTATAAATAATGTCTTTAGCAACTATTTGCATGTCATGATTTGTGCTTGTCTGAAGTTGTATGAAAGGGATTGTTGTGTGTTAAGTAGCGTGTTATGAGTAACCTAGTGAATTATTTACATGAATCCAAGTAACTTGGGACCCAAAGTAAAGTTAGACGCCTGAAATTCGTAGTCATAAACTAGATAACACATTAAAGAGATATTAATATAATGCAAGAGAAAGATTAAACGAAGTGTTTAAGGATCCTTGTTCAAAAAGTAGGTAACAGTAATTCAATTTAAAACAAAAGGGCAATAAAAAGAAAGTGCTTGAAGTAAATCTATAAAGTAATTATCTAAATAGCTGGTACTTACGTCCCTCTCGCGTTAAAGACTTGTAAGAAGTTCAAGCCGTATCAGATGTCATAATTGTCCTCTGCAGAATCTGAGACGAGTACACTGGGCAAGAAATACAGAAGATTTATGAGAACAACATTCACTTTCACTTTCACTTTCAGCCTTTACTTTATATGTGAAAGCTTGAAACGTGGCACGTTTTCCCTTATTCATTGTGGAAGATTGAGGCCTTAAATTGGATGCAAAATTAGACTGTCTTATCTGACCACTGCACTGCACATTATACTTAAGTTACAGCCCGTTCTCGACATTAGTCTTAGCGGTGAGCGATACGGCAGAATTCGCCACTGACGGCGCCACGTAGCGTCTTTCAAACATTTCTATACATTTGATCTTACCGCTCGTCGCCCCGCGCTAAGTCACCGCTCTCAGCAGCAAGGTCGTCAAAGGGGCATTAAGTATTAAATCATAGAATTATTTGTGTTCTCTAGAAGCAAGTTCTCCGAACAAATAACTAAAATTATTTATTTATTCTACAGAAAGCCAATAAAAAAAGTCAAAGAACTGTATTCCAGAAAAATACTTTCAATAACGAAGTATACCTTCTGACCACGTATTTATGTTGGAGAGGGCAAAGACTCGAGAGCGAGACATAACAGAAAGGTCATGAAATTTATCCAACGCTGTAATTTGGAAGCCATTTCAGCGCTGTATTATACTTGAGACCCACTTGGAAGCATTTCTAAATTAGCTCATCTTAATATGTATGAAATTAAACCGAGTCTTTTATCTTAAAGTTTGTTTTAGTTTAAACGTGTTTTTAAGGAGGCAATTTCTTGGTTTGTCTATGTGTGGTGTAACTAGATGTTCTTTCACAAACGGTTTGATTCACACACAACACTTATCTATAAGTCCTGCTTTAGTTCTTGGGCCTTTCGAACTTATACGGTCAAACGACCCTTGTCCCGTTCAGTTTGGGGCGTTCATATTAACTACCCATGTAAATATTCGCTCAATCGCTGCCCCATTCGATTCTTGTATAGTACCATACCATAGAGTCTAACATGCAGAACCTTTTATCCCCCTTGATGATAGTTTATGGGTACCATGAGGATTTCCTCACTACAAAAAAATTGTATCGAGCCTAAAAGTGTATTTCAATACCACTATACATCCTTTTCTCAAAATGTTTCAAACCTTAGTAAAGGCCAGCCCTCGTGGTCCGTCGTATACGTCAAGGTTGCTACGCCACCTTTTTCTCTATCTCCTAGCACCCATTGAATGGAGACTTTTTCCCAGCTGTCATCATACATATGGCTGACGTGACCGTTGACCACACACACGTCTCCACACTCTCTCTCCGACCACATGTTTTTAATTGCTAAGCAAAAGCCTCTAACGTGACTTCGTTTTTACGTTCCAAGGAAAATGAAGACCACTGGCCGTTGGTTTTATATGTGGCTCTAAAATCCTATCGTTATTTTAAACCCGTCATGTATCGACAAGGTGACTATTTATCTGATCATGAAACAAAAAGGCCGCCCTAAACCGAGCCTCCGCGATAGAATCTGATCGGAACCGTCGAAATCGCATCGATATCGGATATCGAAGCGGTGGTATCGATAGTGCAAATACTCTCATTGTTTTTCTTTTTTCCGAGGGAAAATGTTTTAACATCTGCTGGAGAATTTGCTCTGCTAAGTTACTCTCTAGTTTAGTTAGCTTTTTATGTAAATGCGCGATTGAATAATTGTAATATTTTCTATTTTGAAATTCTTTGTGAAATGTTAACAATTTACATGTAACTTGCTATAATTCATATTATCTTATTTACTTATCATAATTAATCGAAACCAGTTCCATACAAGTAAATTAAAAGCCTTTTTAGAATCCAGTTTCATACATGTAAAGCAAAAGATCAGAATCAGTTCCGAAACTCAGGTTCTAAAGACGATTGAAGCGGTTTTTCTAACTATGTACTGTGTTTTAGCCTTAAATTAAGTCTCCTTGTAATTTATATTATTTATTTAAGGTCATTTTTAATACCTATCTAAAAATACTTAGTAAATTCCTTCCATACCGATTTCTCTAGTCTAATCTACTGGCCAAAGTTGACCGCTGGGGAATGATATCAGCAACTCACAAAGTTATATCGTATCCCTAGAGATTAGCCATCACAGTAGTGATCGACTATTTCGTTGCCAGCTTCACTAATACCGAAAATGTTATTTATTTAAGGATAAAAGATATTATTTATGACTGAAGTTCATGATTGATCGAGCCATTTAGTTTCGGCGTAGTTTCGATATAGAAACGAGTGACATTTTTGACAAGGGTCGCTCGGCTTATTAAATTTTAATACGCTTACAAAGCATTAATGAGATACGTTCCATCTATGAGATTAATATAAATTTTGATTGAAATTAACTTTTAGTGGTGGTGTGGCGAAACAATCAATAAAATAAAGGATAGTACAAGGAGATAATTTTAATTTACAACGTTATATTGAAAGTCACAAAATAATACCCATACACCAAGTACGGCGCGGCGTATCGAAAATAACCACCAACAGTTTCCCCAACGTAAATTAAAAACAACATCACAAATTAAATGAACAGCGTTTTATTTGACGAAAACATAACAAGGGCAGTTGTTCACAAACACCTACTTTCCCCTCACTACTTCAAGAACAAAGGAACGCTACGAGATCATAATTTTAAGGAAACAGCCTCGGAGTATTTTTTTTCATAAACCAGGGAAGCGGAACCCTCGGTCTCGCGCGAGGAAATGCGGTACCATAAAGTTGCAAATGAAGTAATACCGTTCCCGAGTTGACTTACTACCGAAAACTAAGACTGGTTGCAGTGCCACTTGTCCCACAATGAACTGCTACCAATTTGCACTCCCTATTTACTTAGTGTCATTTAATTTAACTGAATAAATTTGTAGGAGCTCTGCGACCACTGCGCCCTGTTGGCTCACTTTGTAATTAATATTGACCATTCCGACCGAAATATCGCCAACTATTCAATTGTGTTCAACTATTCTGCTGCCGTCTGAAGTTGTTTTCTGCCAATGAATTTGTAATTAGTTAGATTTCTTGGGTCGGTCCTCAATTATGCTTTGTTAAGGGCTGCAGTGACCGCTATTTATTAAATAAAATAAATAGTAACTATTGGGTTAAAACGGTAAAAGCTGAATGCTCGAGTTGAATCGATCCATCTTTGGTTATAGGAAGTAAATAAACCCACCCTTAAAGTTGAAAACATTCGATTCCATTTTGCTCGCAAATTAAAAAAGTTTGCCGCTCAACTTAAAATTCGTACCCGACCTTATTTGTATGCGGTGAGCACACAAAATATCCAAATGTAAACGGATCATAATTCAAGATTACGTTGCATGAAGAAAAATATTCTTGAAATTGAAGTCGTGGGGAGCACCGGGCGTTTATTGCACCCTTCGCACGTCACTTGTCGTTTTATTATGTCCCACATTTGGTCGCGAATAAACAAGATGATAACTGAAACGTGCCAACAGAATCCACAACCTTTTTACTGCCGCCATATTGCAGAATTTCGGGAAGTATGATTGATTGAACAATACCTTTTTTGCCTTTTATTATTGGACTTGATTACTTGTTTAGGGAAGATTCGATTTTGTTGATACAAAACTGTCAGAATGTCTATAAACCGGTTTCTTTGTTACGAAAATGTACTTGTTCTCTGGTTCGATAGTTCAGATTCCACAAAGATTCCACAATTAATTAAAGCGTACTTATTTATATCATAGGTCTTATTATAAACCGCTACTTGGTAATTATTTCTGAACTTCTACCATCTCATTTCTAACATAACTCGACGATATTAAATTAGGTCTGAATTAAACAGTACTCTCGTTAATAGAACAATCGAGTATGACATCTAAGAGGTACTTCAGACCTACGAAATTAGGGACGCGCCGCACATCAGGGAATAAGGAAATTGCTCAACTGCCATAAATAATTTATAGGGATTCGAAGCTGCACAAGTTTTGAGAGCTCTTCTGTTCGCTCGCAGGCAGTCTTAAAACAATTATTTTGCTATCAGGTACTTATGATATTACTCCGGGCAACTGTATCGTAATACCCTGTGTTTTTAAATTAAATAGAGTACTTATACCTGCCTTATTTTTAACTTAAGATATATTTTCCTTTTATGTCGTCCCATTATTCTAGACTGCTACGTATAAAATCGACTGTGTTATATGTAAATAAAATATTTACACTAGAGGTTATATACAACGTGTAACGTTAAATGCGCAAAACCTCTCGTGGGGTAACTCAGCCCATGTTACTGAACAATGTTTGTTCTAATCTAAGACTTTAGGAAAAAAAATAAAATGATTTTTCATACAAAATAAGAAATTGATCGGGCCCATCAGTATGAAAAACCATTTTCTGCCTTAGAACAAAAATTGTTCAGTAACATGGGCTGAGTTACCCCACGAGAGGTTTTACGCATTTAACGTTACACGTTGTATAATATAATTTCAGTTAACTTAACCGTTTAGTCTAATTTTTAACTTTATTGCCTATATGTATGTATACCTATGTACATAAATATGTTATTATGTATATTATCTAAAACTTTCAATCAATATCAATCCTACAAATATTATAAATGCGAAAGTTTGTGAGGATGTATGTATAATATATGTGTATGTGTATGTAGGTATGTTTGTTACTCTTTCACGCAAAAACCACTGAACAGATTTGGCAAAAATTTGGTACACAGATAATTTATAAACTGGATTAACACATAGGATAGTTTTTATCCCGATTTTTTGTTCCTGTGGGATAATTTTCGACTTGTAGCGGGTGAAGCCGCTGGCAACAGCTAGTCTAAAATAACCAAACGAAAATCAAACAAAAGCACAAGCTCGTTCATTTGTTTCTTGATATTTTCGTTTACTGAACGAACATAAAAACTAGAATACAAGATACATTGAAAGAAAACTATCAATTAATTTTAATTAAAAATACTTACAGTGAAGAAAATAATATAATTTATATATACTATGTAAAACTAGTTATGAAAAAAAAAAAACAAAAAATAGAAAAAAATAGAAAATATAAGACTTAGAAAAAAAACTGTAAAAGATATTTTATTCATAACAATAAACGGAAATAATAATGCGTAATAATTAAAAAAAAAAAAAAAAAAAAACAAAAACTTGGTTCGTCAAACAGAAAACTTAAAACTCTCCTGAAACATAGAAAGCAGGCGTGGGTAGGACGTTCTTAAGTATGAAGTACTTAGTCATCAGTACGTTACTCTCAAGTACTCTCAACACAAAACCACAACATATAAATTACACAATAACACCAACTTCATGATATACTTGAGTTACAAACTTAATTTGGTCTTAAGTGAAACCTATTCGTTATGTTGACTTGAGATTATAAGTAACTAGATTAATTTTAGGCTCTTTGTACTTTATGTTCTAAACCTTAAGTAACGAAGTGTCATGAAATAGTTTTACTCAGTAAATAACAGGCTTTGGGACTGAATGGTACATTTTGTCCTTCTCAATTTAGTGTAATAATCAACGAATTACTTTGGAAGTTAGGAAGTAGGCTAGGATATCCTAATACATCTCTATTTCATAATAATCCTCTCTTCATGTACTCAGCAAAATAAATGTGACTAGCTTTTCACACACGTTTCACTCGAAAATCATCCCACGGTAACGTAACATATATCCTACATAAACCGATATCCCAAATTGTATTTCAGACATCAGTCCGTCCATTCAAAATCTCGCATTAAGTTTCTCAGACAGAATGATTAGTTAATTACATTCAAAACGTATTTAAATGGTATTTAACGAAAACTTATTGTGCTTAATAAACACTAAAATAAGTACACGTTACGTTACGTTACATTAAGTTCAAGTTACACGTTTGTCGTAAAAGGAAGAAAAAAAAAATTAAATTAAGTAGGTATTAGGAAGATTTTAGACCTCCTTAGACTCTTCCAATTTGTAGATAGACTGAGCATTTTTTTTTTAAATCGTCCAATTAGTCCTCCCACCCAGGGCGAAGGACTATCAGACTCGTACTGACTAAGGGCCTGGCCCCATGTCTCCGGCGCGGCGCCGTGCGCCGTGCGGCGGCGCGGCGTCGTGCCGGGCTACGGCGCCGCCCGCCGGCGAGCGGCGCGGCGCCGTGCCGGGCTACGGCGCCGCCCGCCGGCGAGCGGCGCGGCACCGTGCCGAGCCACGGCGCCGCGCCGCGCTTCGGCGTCGTGTACCGGCACGTACCCTATGTTCAGCAAGTGTATCCAAAGATAAAAATTACAGTTATATAACATGTTATGTTACATAGTCTGTACGCACCGTAAGGTAAGAAATAAAAGAAATTATTTTAACTTATTTATTCTTATCATAGAATTTTTTTTTTTGATGTAGACATACGTATGACTACATACATACATAATTGTATACACTAGCAACAGGACCAGGATACGCCTTTCGCGGTCCATATCAAATCAAAACTGTAATTTTTATCTTTGGATACACTTGCTGAACATAGGGTACGTGCCGGTACACGACGCCGTAGCGCGGCACGGCGCCGCGCCGCCCGCCGGCGGGCGGCGCCGTGGCCCGGCACGGCGCCGCGCCGCTCGCCGGCGGGCGGCGCCGTAGCTCGGCATGGCGCCGCGCCGCTCTCCGGCGGGCGGCGCCGTAACTCGGCACCGTAGCTCGGCACGGCGCCGCGCCGGAGACATGGGGCCACGCCCTAAAATCCACGGTGTCATTCAATAGCTCTTTAACTGGGTCACGGTTACTTGATAAGTCAGGTCCCCGACCTCGGCAGGCTTTGGCCCTCTAGAGGGGAGATAGACTGAGCATGGCGTTGATATTAACAGTACACATACCATGAGTTGTCATTACGATGCTCGATCAACGATATCGACCGCGTTTGGCGCTCTTATTGGCCCCCTCCAAGGTTGTATGAACTCTCAACCAATGAGACCGCCAAACGCGGTCAATGATTATGATCGAGTATCGTAATGACAACTTATGGTAGAGGCTCTGTGTGCTTAGTGCGAGTTTTTTTACGTTGACGCGATAGTAACTTTTAACCGCGTTTGGCGCTCTCATTGGCTGAGAGTTCTCACGACCTTGCAGTGGACCAATAGGAGCGCCAAACGCGGTTAAACGTTACTATCTCGTCAACGTAAAAAAACTAGCACTAAGCACACTGAACTAAAAACATAACCCATTACAATAATATACTATTAACTAGTGTGACTGCCCATCCAAGCTTACTAACTCTAACAAAAACCATTCAAAGAACAGCTTACAAAGAAGTCTCTTTGAATTGTTACAGATGGTGAGCATGGAGGACTGTCAGCTCTGCTGGGGGCCTCGTCTCCAGACATGGCCCTCGCATCAGATGCGTCCGACAGTCTACCGCTACCAGACAATGATAACGGTAAGACTTATCAGCCTAAATAGCACAGAAAACCTCTTCTCGAAAACACTTATAACCGAGGCCACATACAATTTTAAAAGCTGTCGGAGGATTGTCAGCTCTGCTGGGGGCCTCGTCTCCAGACATGGCCCTCGCGTCAGATGCGTCCGACAGTCTACCGCTACCAGACAATGATAACGGTAAGACTTATCAGCCTAAATAGCACAGAAAACCTCTTCTCGAAAACACTTATAACCGAGGCCACATACAATTTTAAAAGCTGTCTCGAACAAATACTGCCTTTTTAAGCAAAAGAGGAACATCTGCGCAAAAAAATGCAAAGCAAAAATAAGCCTTACTAACTTAAAAAGGCGTATCTCCTAAGCTTTTGTCAAACAAACAGACAGGCGTTGCGAACGCGAAGCGAGGCGTTATTGTTTGTAATATAATATATGGAATTGTTTGAAGCCAGTCACATACTCGTAGACTATCGGATCGCTTTCGCTTTTCTATGTGACTGGATTCAAGGCGGAGACCTCTCGCGCCCGGCATTGGTTTCGGCCATGCTGCGGGGCGAGACGGAGTGGGAAGCGGTCGCCTCCTTCTGCGAAGCAGTAATGCTCGCTAAGGAGGAGGCGCGCCGCGAGCGAGAGAGGACAGAGTCCTCCCTCCGCCCCAACCGCGGTGTAGGACGCCCACGGCGACGGACGTCGCGAGACGATCTCCGGCCACCGTAGGCGCGGGCATGCGGGCAGCGAGTAAAGGGCAACTCGCTGCCCGACCAAGGACCATGCCCGGGTCGACGGCGCGTTGTGTCCCACGCGCGCCTCAAAGAGCGTCAGCATAATGACGGGGCCCCCCTCTCAGAGGGCCAAAGCCTGCCGGGGTCGCGGGATTATTCCCTTACCGTAACCCCGGAACGTAACAGGCTATGAAGGACACCGTGGATTTTAGTCAGTAGAAGTCTGACAGTCCCTCCCGCCCTGCCCGGGGTTGGAGGACTCATTTGATGATTTTACCACGCTAAAAAAAAAAAAAAAAATGTGACTGGATTCAAACAATTCCATACATTACACAAAAAATGCTTCGGATCGCATTCGCTTCGCCTGTCTGTTTGACAAAGGCTTTAAAGTGTAGTGTAAAATCAGAGTTAAAAACTTAAATAAAATTTGTAATATCAACACCATAGCAGCTAGTTAGCAGCTTCTGTAGTTGTTTTAAAAGTTTGAAAGTTCTTTACTCGGCGGTGAAAGGTAACTAAGTAAAGACAGACTTTGATTGACTATTTACCGACGTGATGTTTTACAAATTGTAGGAAAATGCCTGGAGAAACAATGAGAAAGTATTTAAAACAGTTTTACCAAGACTTGAGATTTAATTACACTACTTTGCATCGGTAAATTGTTAAACACAAGATTTGAAAATAATCATTTTTCATTCCCTATTTAAACCTTCTTGTGAGGTGAATTTTCTTGTATAGTAAACATTTTTAAATGAACTCTTGCGCAAAACATTCGCAAAATTGTAAATCCAGCGGTTATAAAACATGCGGTGTATTAAATGTTAGTGATTATGAGTCATATTTCAATGACTTTGCAATAGATAATAATCGAGTGGACATACCGCCTGGCTAGCATAACGCGGCGCCTGCGCTGCGCATACGTTTATCGAACGCTGCACTGGACAAACGCTAGTGTGAAGGCGATCTAAGATTCTTTATTTAAAAATATAGATCTAGAATCTATATAAAAAAAAAAAAAACAATTGCTTTTCCATTAAATTAAAAAAAAAAAAAACAGTTTATGAAAATGATCACAAACTTTTTTGATGTGTATGTTTAATACATACATATCATAATATACATTTTAAGTCGCAAGACGATTTATCGTTCACGCTGTGCTAATTTTCACTGCAACTAATTGCGTCGTGGCTGAACTGTCGTATTTCTGTACATTTAGCATAATTATCTATTTTGCTAACAACGCCTAATGAGCTATGTCTTTGTTATAAGATTGTATCAATTCCGCGTCCTATTAGCCAATCCAATCACAACATTGTATGTACCGTCTTTGATTCTAGATAAAGTGCAATTAATTTGCAGACTACATACGTACTTGTGTATAGAGTCTAGTAATACATTAGTGAATGCAAATTATGTCAAAGCGAAGACGTCGGGGGAACGTTATTATGTGTGAGGTACTCGAGGTATGTCGACGCTCTTCAGAAGCGACTGAATAACGAACTAGAGTCCCTTTGACTTATTTGTCTGTGCCGTGTATAAAATTAAGGCAAATGAAACTACTACTAGGAGACAACTTTAAAAAATAATAATAATATGGGTTTACCCTTGGCCATAGTCTAGGTCAGGGTTGACGAAGACTTTGATATTTCTCTGATATTAATGTATACTTACAGGCAGTATTAACATTTAGGTAATATATATTTTTTATATTGCCTCAAACTAGGTATTTCTTCCTGTGAAACAACTACTTGTATCATCATCAGCCGGAAGACGTCCACTGCTGAACATAGGCTTCCCCCTTAGACCGCCACGCCCAATGACAATTCGCCACTTGCATCCATCGGTTGCCCGCGACCCTCACGATGTCGTCGGTCCACCTAGTGGGAGGCCTGCCTACGCTGCATTTTCCGGTCCGTGGTCGCCACTCGAGAACTTTTCTTCCCCATCGGTTGTCAGCTCTACGAGCGATGTGGCCTGCCCATTGCCACTTCAACTTGCAAATTTTATGAGCTATGTCTGTGACTCTGGTTCTTCGCCAAATATCCATGTTCCGGATTTTATCCCGCAAAGAAACTCCGAGCATAGCTCTTTCCATTGCTCGTTGAGAACTACTTGTATATAATACAAATATTTGCTCCGCGCAAGGATCGATCCCGCGACGCACTGTACAGCAGTCAATCACTCAGCCACTGAGCTAACCGTGCCTTCAAAAGTACATAAATATGAAACATATGTTTAGTTTTCTCGGCGAATCTAGTTGAAGTTTCCAAAAATATGTCACCATCAGCAACAGCCACTAGTCCACTGCTGGACATACGCCTCTTCAACCGCACGCCACTAAGTTTGATTTTTGGCAACTCATGTCCAGTTGATACCAGCCACCCAGCGAAGATCATCGCAGGATGGTAAAATAAATATTTTGTAATAACTTTCGGCACCGGTTTCGTCTTTCTGGTAGTCTTAAATTATGCCAAGGGAACGAAAAATCAGGATAAAATATATAATAGTAGTATATGTGTTATTCCAGACTATAATCTATTTCTGTGCCAATTTTCATCCGGATCTGTATAGCCGTTCTGGAGTAATTCACTCATAAACATCGACCCAAACTTTCGCATTTTAATATTAAGGCGACGTAAGACGCAAAACCGTCCTTTTGTATTGTGTTTTATTCCTAATTATAAGGGATTTAAATTTTGAAAAAAACATATTACATATTTCAGTCTTTGGTCTACAGGTTGCGGCTCTTCGATACACGATTGCTTGCACTTTACTGCATCCAATTAAATCGCAAAAACAGGTCCAACTCATGGTTTGGATACCATTTTATTAGAGTTATACTAGGCTTTGAATAATAAAACTTATACCATCTTAAAGAGCGTCAAAAATGAGATAGAATGCGGCCGTATTATTGTGAAAGGATGAGAAACCATACCACTTAGTCCAGAATCAGGTGATTTCATCTTTTCATACACTCGACCCTTGGCATTTAGTCGGTCTTGGACCGTGTCGGAGGTCGGACTTACGTCAATTTTTTTGCAAACCCACCACCACGCTAAGTTCTATTACTGACAGAGACAAACATTAATTTTAAATAATAATACCTGTACATATTTTAATTTTCAAAATCCTCGTAGTATAATTCATTTTATAAGGTTATAATTTTGTAAACAAATGGGCAGAAAAAGTAAGAAGTTGTCATCGCCGCTCTTTGAAGGTTGAATAAACAAAAAAGGTAAGGATGCATTGGCAATATTATTAGAACCTCCTTTGTATATTTATTTCTCTTTACTAATAGTAGGAGAGCTACTGAACCATCCGACTTACCTGTTTTCCACAAAGAATGGGCATTTTTTTTTAATATGTTGTGATTGAAAAACCGTTTCGAGGAATAGCGTTACTGATCGTTATGGACTAATTAAAAAGGAAAAAGATTCATATTTTATTGATATTTTTAATAAAATACCTTTGACCTTCCTTGCCCTTCAAATGACGTCACCTTTGGCCGTACACAGTTTTGTATCTTTGCCTCAGAAACTAAAAAGTAAGTGGCATGTATTTTCCAGGGATGTCAGACATACCAATTTCTTGGTATACATACCAGTTTTCAGTGTCACGTACCATGTACCAAGACTATTACTCGGTCCTGGTACGTAAAAATACCAAGATTGGCCGTTGACCAACAATACAGAATAAACGAAAAATTTTATGGTACAATCGAGTATTTAATTGCTTACTAAAAAATCTTTTTTTTTTTCTGAACATGAATTTAAATATAACACGGACAAAAAATCGCAGTCGGTTGTTAGTTATACATCCACTGTACTATACGGTTGGTAAAACTGCTTGTTTAGTGTTTACTGCCCTCTATTAACAGTAAAAGAAAAAATAATGTTTTTCATTCATATTTGATTTTCGACACAATTTACCGATGTACCAGTATTTCGTATTCAGTACCAGCTTTTAGCCAGCTCGGTACAAGGAAATCTGAGTGGCCGTCTGACATCCCTGATTTTCTCAAGTGTCAAGTTGTCAATGTCAAAAATATAAACTTATACGTAACTTTTTATTGTAACTGCAAATTTCCTCATGATCTCGGTTAAATCTGTTAATATCGGCATCGGCAATCTATACAATGTGCTGATCTGCAACCTAGTCAAATTCAAGGACGTGATTATACTCATGATTCTCGACCCAAATCAACAATAAAATAGGTAGGTATTTTTTAACCGACTTCCAAAAGGAGGAGGTTCTCAATTCGGATGTTTGTATTTTTTTTTTTTTTTTTATGTTTGTTCGGGCATAACTCCGTCGTTTAACAACCGATTTGAAAAATTCTTTTTTTGTTGGATAGGATATACTTCTGGAATGGTCCCATTAAAATTTTATTGAAATCGGACTAGCACTTTTTGAAAAATCAACATAAATCAACAAAAACCTAAAAAGTTTTCAACTTTGTCTACACCGATTACTCCGAGGTTTCTGGTCCGATTTCAATGATTCTTTTTTTGTTCGATACAGTATATCTGCCATTTGGTCCCACAAAATTTTCATTAAGTTTGGTGCAGTAGTTTTTATTTTTAGTTTTTATGCATGGGCGTTGTTATTTTCCGGTGCTACGGATTACAAAATTTTAGTGCACATGTAAGAAAATTATGTATTTGACAATAATTTGGGTTGAATAGTGAAACTAAAAAGGATAAAATAAAAAACTTTTTAAAAAAAAATGAAACCGACTTCAAAACTACCACAAAAAAAGTTCAAAATAACCTACAAAAAAACTTTTCTTTCGAAAGTCGGTGACAAAAAGTCAATGAAATAAAAAAGAAAGTCACCGACTTTCGAAAGAAAAGTTTTTTTGTAGGTTATTTTGAACTTTTTTTGTGGTAGTTTTGAAGTCGGTTTCATTTTTTTTTTTAAAGTTTTTTTTTTATTTTATTTTTCCTTTTTACTGAAATCCGTAAGTGTGAACTAGTTTCTTCAAGAGTAGTAGATTCAATTCACGCACACCAGCTGCTCATCGCTGTGTGCGTACGCGCGGACTGCGTAGTCGGGTGATTCTCTTTCATTTGTATTGAATTAAGGATTTAATTCTGAAATACTGTAAAATTTCAACAACAAAAAAAAGCAGCCCTTATTAGTTTTGCCCGGTACTGTACTTTCAATTGATTATTTATGACTTTTGTGACAACCACCTGAAGTTTGACGAAAATGCAAAAAAACAGCGTGTATATATAAAATTCAAAACTGACTGACTGATCTGACAACGCACAGCCCAAACCGCTGGGCCAAGAAACTTGAAATTTGGCATAAGCCCTCCTTATACCACGTAGGTGAGCACTAAGAACGGATTTTGCGAAATTCGGCCCCTAAGGGGTTGTTTTTGGGGTTGATAGTTTGTATGGAACTTTGTTACTACAAGTGCTAGGAGTCTCTAATTTGCACGGGGGTTCTTTTTAAGACCTAAATGCTTACCACGGTGGTATTTTGTGAAATTCGATCCTTGAGGGGTTGATAGTTTGAAGACTAAAATTTTGCATAGAGGTTCTTTGTTGGACGTAAGTGCTATCCTATACGAGAATTTTGTGAAACTCGACCCATATGGGGTTGTTTTCGGGGTTGATAGTTTGTGTGTTTGTTATTACAAGTGCTAGGAATTTTAAATTTTGAATGGGGTTTCTTTTTAGGGCGTAGATGCTCACCATAGCGGGATTTTGCGAAATTAGATCTCTAAGGGGTTTGTTTTTGGGGTTGATAATTTTTATGAGACTTTTCGTTACTACAAGTGCTAGGAATATTAAATTTTGAATCCCCATTAAAAAATTATAGTCATACTGTGAGAGCAAAAACCAAATGACTTTGAGTCCGTTTTGAGGAATGATAATGCAACCACATAAATGCCTGCTAGAACGGTACTTTCCAATAATACAATTAAAAAAAAATCTAGCTTTGTGGAGAACGGGTGGGATGTTTCAGTGGCTCCTAGACTATAACCTATATATATACAAACCGCAAATATGTGTAAAACAGTTGAATTTAAACCCAATGTCAATATGAATAAAGAAGTCACGCTCGCAAAAGCTATAATGGTTTATTTTTCTCGCGGAATAGATTTACCAACCGCATCAAATATGTAAGACAGTTGAATTTAGACCCTATGTCAGAGTTCATAAAGCCACCGCGAACGCACTTATTATAATGGTTTACTGTCTCCACATGTCAAATAGGTAGTGGTCATAGTGTAGAAGTGTACACAGTATGATCATTTCCTTCGAAAATATTATAGAGCAAGAGCCCGTGAACCCCAGACCTACGTTATTTTATAAAGGCTGAAAGTTTGTCAGCGGATGCTCCCAACACTGGTAAGAACGATGACCATTTATGGAGTTTGGGTTATGGTGGCTTTGGCAGGTAAACGGTACTAAAGATGCGTAAAATATAAGTTTACTTACGTCATAGTATAAAAGCTGATTTTTATATTATAATACTCGGGTAATAAGTAGATGATGTTTCCTCATCAGCCAGACACTTATCATGGTGGCAACCCCTTGCCAGACACCCTTAATGTTCACGAAATTATAAGTTTACTTACGTTATAGTATAAAAGCTGATTTGTTTAAACAATACTTGGGTAATAGTATGTAGATGATGTTTCCTCATTAGCCAGACACTTTTGATAGTTCCAACCCCTTGCTAGACAAACATTGTAAATAGCCCAGTCAACTGATGTTCAATACAAAGTATAGAGGGAAAGTCTTGGAACACAATTTTTGACTACGCAACTTTGTTTCGACTAGTTAGGAGGAGAACATATCAAAAGTCCCCATCCCTAGCCCTTGAGCTAAGGGGGAGGGAGGGGTTCGTAGGTATCACTTTTTGGTTTTTCGCTTTTATCTCGGAAAGTCGGAAACCATGGGTCCTAGCGGCATAATATATATGAAAAAAATAAAAGCTGAATAAATTCCCCATAAGTCTTATTCAATAAATGTTTCCAGGTTTTGTTTAGTTTTCGAGCTATCTGCTCTTGAAAGTCTGTAATATTGTGAAAAATCATTTTTATCTTTTTGCATTTGGAAAGTTGTATTTGATGTCGCCAAAGATCCAGAAAACAGCATCAGTGTTTCAGAACCTCCAAGTTGCGCAGAATGTCATTTTAATTTATATTAGGTACATTACAACTTAAGACGTATTTCGTTAGATTCGAGTCGTTTTATAAGATTTGACCCAATTCTGTTGCCCAGATATTATCCTTCTAATACAAAGAAATTATCCTAACATGACACTAAACCAAATAGCATCATAAAAAAATAAATTATTTTTTTATTCATACTCATTTTACACACATTTAGGAGTACTTTGGATCCAAGAGCGAGCGAAGCGAGCTCGGGACTTGGGGCACCCCGACTCGGACAGGTTAGGTTCGAAGGGGATGGCGGGGTCTACATACTAATTTTTATGGACACCACGCACTTGATCAAAAATTAAATATGCTAAAATTGTTTACATTATAAAAAGCTAAAGGTTCCTAAGATCGTTTTTCTGTAGCTTGTATGGAAGCGGATTTCCGACTTTCCGAGATTTAAGCGAAAAACCAAAAAGTGAGGATGGGGATTTTCGATAATATGTTCTCCTCCTAACTAGTCGAAACAAAGTTGCGTAGTCAAAAATTGTGTTCCAAGACTTTCCCTCTATAACTTGTTTTGAACATCCGTTGACTGGGCTATTTACAATGTTTGTCTGGCAAGGGGTTGGAACTATCAAAAGTGTCTGGCTAATGAGGAAAGATCATCTACATATTATTACCCAAGTATTACTTAAACAAATCAGCTTTTATACTATAACGTAAGTAAACTTATAATTTCGTAAACATTAAGGGTGTCTGGCAAGGGGTTGCCACCATGATAAGTGTCTGGCTGATGAGGAAACATCATCTACTTATTACCCGAGTATTATACATAAAAATCAGCTTTTATACTATGACGTAAGTAAACTTATATTTTACGCATCTTTAGTACCGTTTACCTGCCAAAGCCACCATAACCCAAACTCCATAAATGGTCATCGTTCTTACCAGTGTTGGGAGCATCCGCTGACAAACTATCAGCCTTTATAAAATAACGTAGGTCTGGGGTTCACGGGCTCTTGGGCTATTAGTTACTAGCTGTTGCCCGCGACTTCGTCCGCATTGTATTGGGTTTTAAGGCACCTAAACTAATATTCTCTTTTTTAATTTGTTGAGAAAGTGAGGGTACCTGATGTCCCACTTTAAAGTTTGTTATAGAATCTATAACAAACTTAAAAGCAAATGAAATAGGAAATAGAAATAAAACGTATAAAATAGAAAAGGCATCTTCAATTTTTATACGTCAACAGAGAGTGCTCATCAGGTGAAACAATTTTTGCTATCGCACCATTTTTGTATCTCTTATAGTTTAGCTGGTCCGTTGCGGTTCTGCACCAGGTGTTCAAGTTTCCAAGATAAATTATAGCCTATGTGTTGGCCAGACTTAATACCTATACAACAAAAACAAAATCATTCATATCCGTCCAGTACTTTTTGAGTTTATCGCGGACATACAAACAGACAAACAGATAAACAGACAAAAATTCTAAAAACTATATTTTTGGCTTCGGTATCGATTGTAGATCACACCCCAAGTATTCTTTTCAAAAAATATTCAATGTACAGTTTTGACTTTCCTACTATTTTATTATATGTAATAGATTAACTGCCGTAACCCCTGATTCACCTCCAAGCTTTAAAATTACGTAGATTTCTAATGTTTTTAGAGCAATGCAGCTGCAGGCCAAGCGCAGTGCGCATATAAATCGACTAATGATTCAGGGGATAACGAGTAAATTATTTTCTCTACTTTTTTATTTAATTAAAAAAAAGGATTTATTGCTAATTATTACGAACTAATCAAAATCAACATTTGTAATAAAGGTCAATAGAGTATTACTTTACAACCTGTTCATTTGAATAACCCTAAAATTGAGGAGTAAGTAACTATATTGTACCTACTTAATGAAAACAATTCTACTGATGATATCCGTTGAACTTACAAACAACAACAAAAACTTCATTTGTTTTATTGTTACAGAACGACTACTAATGTAGGTAACACCCATGTGACACTTGACGCTGAAATGCCTTTAGATGAATGCAGTCATGTATAACCTGTTAATAATATTAATGAGTAAGTTTGAGTTGAGTCTACTTTTGGTTTTACAGGATATTTTTGAGCATGTGGTTTTAAATATTTCATTAAAAAAAAAACTGGTTTCAGGTCAGCGGAGGAAATTGAAAACTGTACTTTGTTACGTTTTTCACCTTAAACACAAATTCGTGCTAATTTCAAAATTCCGGAACAATTATCACAATAAATATGAAGTTTCACATCCATATTATCCTTCACATTTGACGTCAACGACCTTAAATCAATCTACCTACTCCAACCTCTGAAAATAATGCAATATATGCGAAGGTAGTTTTACATTATATCTAATATCTTTAAACGAGCAATTCTTGTATATTTATTTATATATAATCAGGATCTCGGAAACGGCTCCAAGGATTTTCATGAAAGCTACAGATTAGGGGTTTTTCGGCTCAAGGAATCGATTTATCAAGGTCCCAGGTTCGAGAAAAGCTCGGTTCCCAAGATATAGACATTTTAAAAACCGAGCGAAGCTCGGTCAACCAGATATTTAATCCTTATCTTTATCTTTACATATAATAAAATCGTAGAGCTGTCATTCCTGTACATTGAATATTTTTTTCTTTTTGTTTTTTTTTCGAGATGAGGGATCGATTCTGATGCCAAATCAACTTTTTTTTTTCGAAGTTTTTTATGTTTTTTTGAGTTGATCTATCTCCTAAACTACTGTAAAGTTGTCGATCAAACTTTCCTCAAATATTCCTAATAATATGCTTCTGTTAATAGGCTATGTATTATTACGCTATTTGCCCTGGGAGATAAGCAATTTTGAATTTTGTTGTTTTTAAATGTTTGTTGGGAGTTGGAAGCTAAACCACTGGATATTATTTATTCAATTTTTCCTCAAATATTCCTTAAATAGCTCTTCAATTAATAGGACATGTATAATTACGCTTTTCCCCTTGGGGGATTAGCAATGTTATAATATGTTGATTTTCAGTCATTGTTGACATTTGTTTAAGAACCGCTATTTGAAACTTACTGTCAGCGAACCAGCCAGTCTGGTTGGTAACCCGCTTGACTTTCGTGCAATAGGTCTCAAGATCAAATCTTGAAATTTTCTTTTTCACTTTTTGTTTCTTTTTTTTTTTGTTTTTATAAATAATAAAAAAAATAAAAAAAATGCATACTTTTATTTCAATATTATTCGCAATTTTAATGTATTACTATTTTTTTTCAATAGTTCTCTAGGATACACCTATTTACGCTGATTTAAATTGTGTCGCTTAACTTCAAACTCGGATAAATCCACTTTACCCCGTTACGAGATATTCAAAAAAAAGTGATAAAAGTCTTATTTTCATGAATTAAAACACAGTTTTTATTTTAAAATGGCGACACTATTGAACGAAACGATCCTGTTTAGCCAATTCAGTATTTAAATCACTCATCCTTTCAAAAATTCAATATTTAGATTGGATTTACCTTCATTTGGTAGAATGGAATGCGATTTATCTATCTTTGAAAAAAATCAGCGTGTGAATGTATGGTGTTGCTGTCGCAGAGTTACGTTGACTGACGGCCATGTTGAAAAAATGCAATTACCTGATTGGCTCCCATGGACTTAACTACATTTGAAAAAGACTGTCTCATGGATCTATCTGACTTAGACAAAATTTTATAACTTTGACGGTTTATTTCTCAAGAACCGTGCGGATTTATACAGAACTGATAAAAAAAATTAAAGGCATTTCTTTTTCCCTTTCGTTTGACACCAAAATCTTCAAAAATCTCAGAATTGGATTTATCCGAGTTTGAAGTTAAGCGACACATTGTAGGTAGTAGGTAAGTTAGATATTTTTTTAAATTGTAATTGTTTCGAGGTGTAAGAATTTTAAAGATTCGAAAACAATCAGTGTTTCTATTATTTTGTGTTTATTTATGTTTTGAATTGGTGCTCAAACCAGTGCATAGATTTTGTTTTAAACGACGGCAAGTTGTACTCATCGAGTTAAATAATTAGCTATTTTTAAGAATCACGCGGTATGCTAAAGGGAGAAGAGCAATGCTATCGTTCGTTTAATTTCGTTAACAAATTGCAGCGATACTGTAAATTGACCAAAAAATGATAGTCTAATGTTTAAGATAAACACGGATCTTTGAAATTAGTGTCGCTCAAATGGTCAAAGGATGTTTCATATGCAAACTATGTACTTACCTATAACATTATTGATCTAAACTAATAGGTATTATAAATGCAAGTATGTTTGTTTTTTACCTTTTCACGCATTACTACCTATTACTGAATCGATCGTCCCAAAATTTAGCATATACGTTGTCAGGAGTATAAACACGGATATAGGGTATTTTTCATCCCGAATAACAGAAGAGAGCTGTTGCCGAGAAAACAATTACGTTTATATTCCAGATGGCGCCACTTACACGATCCGTTTTGTTTCTCAAATTCTAAATTAACGCAAGCGAAGCCGCGGGCAAACACTAGTTTCCAAATAAAAACAATAAGTCATAAGTATTTAATTTTGAACAAAATTGCCCTTGACATCATTTGATTTCAATTAACACTTTAATATCTTAGGAGATATCATAGTTTCAAAATAATACCGCAACAAAAAAAAAAAGATACATACAAACGTACCTATACTAATCAATTCAAGTTGATCTACTGCTTTGCTCTACTCTGTAACTACTACCTAGATTTCCCAACTTTTGGCGCGCGTGTCATCGCGCATCGTAATTCATTACGTATCCGCTAGTCCTTGCGGACGCTGCGGTAGGCGTTGGATGCCTGCGGTGCTCAGGAAAACCTCGCCTTAATATAGGAAGGTTGTTATTATTATTATACTTAGTAAGGTCTTTTTTTTTTTTTTTTTTAAACGTGATAAAATCATCAAATGAGTCCTCCTACCCTGGGCAGGGCGGGAGGGACTGTCAGACTCGTACTGACTAAAATCCACGGTGTCGTTCAATAGCCCTTTATGTTCCGGGGTCACGGTAATGAGATAAGTTCCGCGACCCCGGCAGGCTTTGGCCCTCTAGGCCCCGTCATTACGCTGACGCTCTCTGAGGCGCGCGTGGAACACAACGCGCCGTCGACCCGGGCATGGTCCATGGTCGGACAGCGAGTTGCCCTTTACTCGCCGCCCGCATGGCGCGCCTACGGTGGCCGGAGATCGTCTTGCGACGTCTGTCGCCGTAGGCGTCCACCACTGCGGGCGGGGCGGAGGGAGGACGTTGTCCTTTCCCTCACGCGGTCCGCCTCCTCCTTCACGAGCCTGACTGCTTCGCAGAAGGAGGCGACCGCTTCCCACTCCTACTCGCCATACTTAGTAAGGTTGCTATGAAATTGAAAAGTGAATTTCAGGCAAACTCGGAAGGAGTTAAGGCGAAATATATGTATTCCTAATGACACGCTTATGCCCTGTGGATTGATGAATGCGGCTTTAAAACATTAAGATGAATAGATCGGTGGGTTCCGTTCCACGTCGAGAACTTAGCGAGATTGATGTGTTTCGACGACTGACACCCGAAGAGAAACGGCGTACCTCCACTTTTATGGTTTATGAGACGTAAAATATATAGGAACCGTTTGTAACAACCTGTTATAGTTACCGGCGATAAATATTACACATCGGCATTTAGAAATAAAAATTCAGTTAGGTTCGGCTTCGTAGAGCGTTGTCTCTTTCGCACAAAGTAACGAAAATCAACCACAACGAATGACGAACCACCGCCACACGTCACTTTAATCACGTCACGGTAATGTGTGACAGAGATAACTCTACAAAGCTGAAACTAGCCGATTATCTTTTTCTAAACAACGATGTGTAATATTTATCGCCAGTATTAAAATTCTTAATAGTGATATCAGGAATACATTTTAAAATGTTCGTTCAAACTAGTACATTATAACTCAATGGCTCAAACTTTAGTTGTGCTACAAATATTGTAGACAGCTATTTATTGCCGTCTACATTCAACAAAAATTTAAGTGAAGTGCTGGTTTTTCCAGATTTTTATTCAAATCAGGGCTGATTTTTCAATAGCCACATACTTATCTTATATCTGAGGAATTAAAATAACGGTTTGACATTTTTTTATAGATAAGCTGTCAAACCGCCATTTTTATTCCTCAGATAAAAGTTATCTGACTATTGAAAAATCAGCCATATGTCAGTTATGACATGAAGCAATGAAAAGGCTCAAAAGTCTTTGTTAATATTGTTGCCATGACAACGATACAGAGCCTATTTAATTGGCCCTCTTCGAACAAATCTTTCTAAAATACTCACAAAGGAGATAGGTAAATAACAAAACATCCTGTTTTTAACAAAATAATTGAACATTTACTTGAATAACCTTTCATTTCATGTTTCTCCATAGATTCTGTGTACTTCGTTTATCTGCAAACTAGTAATAAATTCAAATGCATCAAATTCCTCTAAAACTATTTACAGTTCACAGTCGAATGTGGAAGTTAAGCCAAGTTCTTTACAGAGCGGTTTGAATTGAAGGACTATTTGATGTACGTATGAAGCAATCTCTGGAGTATTTGAAAGAGGCGACCTCTAGTGAACGACGTTTGAAACAGTTTGTCAAAGGGAATTTAAATTTTCTGAGTAGTGAGTAGTGGTTTGGAGCTAATCCTATCAATGAATAAGTGAATGGAATATGTAAAATTCTCTGATATTAAACTCAAAATAAATACAGCTTATTCAAGATATTCTAGCCTTTAAGTTTTGTTAAAATTTTGTTATTAAAACAGCAGAAAGATTCTGTCAAAACTACGAAGTGAAATTAATAAGAAAATAATTAACAAGGTATCAAAAACATACCGTTCTTCGAAGTCCGGACGTACAAGAAGTCAAAAAAGTTGCATCTCTTAAGTTGGTAATGGAAACAATTTGGAAAGACTGGCTTTGGCTTTCAGAATGTACCGCGTCAGTTGCAGCCGCGAATAAACACTCCCAGCCTAGTTGGACTAACTCGGTATTATTCTGTCGTTGTAGTAGGTACACACGGCTACGCATCAAGCTATTCAAAACCAGTTTGTCTTGGACTTGCTTAATATGATCTTTCCGCACATTGAACGGTCAGCTTATATATTTGATAGCTTGATGTGTAGCCGTGTGTACAATAAGGAAATAAATGTAATGTTAAAACTCGCAAATTAAATACGCTGAATTAAATAAATTCTGTGGTTATATTTTGTTAAAACCAAACCAATTCAATAATGCAATAGTCTATTTAGAATAAATGGGCGGTTTTCCATTATTAGGCGCCGGCGCGGCGCCGTCGCCGGTGCCGGTGCCGGTGCCGTGCCGTCTAGTGGAAAAACGCCCACTAGATTTCACTATGAAATATGACGTTGTTATATTTATATTAGCCTCGAACTCGTCACTTGACAAAAAGCTGCAGCAAAATGTATCTCTATCGGTTGCAATTGAACATTCAAACGAAAAGACCGTAAATGTCCTTCAGTACATGTCACTCGTCAACTCAAAAGCGGAAATGTCGAACGATACGAAAAGACAGGGACGGACTCGCGGCGATACGAGTGACCACTGCCGGTTGCGGATCCATACTTCCGCAGTAATACGCGTCACTCAATTATGAGCTAGTTACTTTTGATATAAAATGTTATTGCCAACTGCGTTCTATCAACTTAGGTTTTTATCAGAGGTGGTCCGAAGTAACGCAGGATCGACTGAAAAGAGAGTTCTTGGAAAGACTTGAACTTTAGCATAGTAGTGGGACAGCCTGAGCCAAATTTAAAATAAATACAAAAATAGATACAAATAAAAATAAGTATTAACTCTGGTAAAGACAGCAGATCTTTACAACTCCTAAAATTACATCTCCAAAGTATTACGCAACTTTGTCCCGATTTTTGCCTTTATCATCATTACGGCGACAGATATTCAAGACAGACGACATCGCTACCCTGAGACTAATTCCCTTCTCATTGTCAGCACAAATTAAGCCTCGGGCGGCCATGATTGACGCTGCTATACTCTATATTGTGACAATCCATTACGACTAATGGATCCTCCTTCCAACTTATTTGACGGTCAAATTCGTCCCTTAAAATCACGGATTAACAAGTACATCGAGTGTCTAATTGTCTATAGAATTTTTTTGTTTCAACGTATTCCACTCAGCGAATTGACCAGGCACACATGGTAAAGGTTTTTTGTATTTATTTGATGCCCTCGGCAGTTTCCATTAAGCTTTGTTGCGGCGTTACACGCCATATTTGCGCGGATTTATTTTATGCCCCGTCCGTTTCATATTTGCAAGCCGCTTGATTACCGGTGTTTTGTACTAAGTATGCGCGTAAAATAATATACCAAACGGCTGTTATATAACAGTATGTGCCGCTTCTGTCGTTGTCATTTGCCGTAATCAGAATCGGGATTGGACGCCATTGGTTGCTTGTGTATCGGTTATACCGCACAACGGCAAACAATAGATGATATTGATTACTATTAATAGTAGATAGAGTGGTCGCTCGATATTAATAATCTGACCGTTTGGACCGAATCAGAATTATGAAACTCGAGGCAATATTAAATGTGGAATATTCTTTCTTTGTTTCACAGAAAAGTAATTACGATGTACTCAACATAGAACCCAAATTAAGTTATTTAGTTACGCGTAATGTGGATTTTATGCAAAGGAAAATATCTGGTAAAGCGATGTAACTACCACGTATGGGCAGGGTCGTATCGTACCCAATCTCACACACCTGTACAACTTAGCCTAGTCTACATACATAATATTGCCCCATATTCCACCACAAAATGCATTTAGGAGGATCGAATAACGAAAGTATCCATCTTCTAAAACCATTCCCCACAGACTTCCCGTAAAGGATGATGGCACTGATAGCTAAGACCGTATTCAAAGGCATGCTTCAAAACACATTTTGTTATACCATCGATTCCCTAGCGAGCATTCTGGTCAAGTATCGTTATATCGAATGTACAATGGAATTGGAGAACACTGTAATGGAAGACAAACGATACAGCAATTTCTTCGTACTCTCATGTCGAACGGTATTATTTGTTGGTGGAATAATCAAGTGAGGTTTCTTTTGATTTATTGGAAAATGTGGGGTTTATTGAGTTGTTTATTGTGAATGGATTATTTGATTTCGAGAAAGAGAGGGATTCTTTTAAAGTACGACTTAATTGAAAGAAAAATAAATGTAATAACGGCATTTGCTCTTCTAAATCATTTTTATACATTCAACCAGTATAAATACAGAATTATATCTGAAACACATTTATTATTTTTCTCAAACATTACACAACTTCAAACGCAAGTCGCGACTACTTAAGTACTTAGACGCAAACGTTTCAAGTTCTCAAACAGCAGTAACAAGCTTGCATTACTGATTTAATAAACCAAATATAGATAGACGAATGAAGAAGGCCCGCTTCTCGATCCAAAACAGCGCACGCACCCACGCACATAGTAACAAACACATTACAACCCTAATGACGGCGGGTCTAAAATCGCAACTTTATCAACGTTGCTAATAACAATGTTGCTAAAATTGTTCTTTATCATTTCAACTCTTACTTTATCACTTGAGCAATAGAATAGAATATTCCACGTTACTAACTATGATTGGTATAAAAGTACAATTTCGTTTCGCGATTTTAGACCTGCAGCTCACAAGTGCGCTTTTACTCGCTGTAAGTAGAGTCTAGTTGAGTACCTGTGTGTGTGTATGTGTGAGTCTTAACTCAAGATTATTAAATCTTTGTGTGTGTGCGTCTTCGACTTGATGATGCATGGAGTGAACTCTCTGTACTCAACTCACAAGTGCGCTTCTACTCGCTGTAAGTAGAGTCTAGTTGAGTACCTATGTGTGTGTATGTCTGAGTTAAGAATCTTTGTGTGTGTGCATCTTCGACTTGATGATGTATGGAGTGAACTCTCTGTACTCAACTATTCGGTGATCGCTAAAAGGTGCATTAGCAAATGAGCTCTCAACCTTATATAAGTCCTTGTTAGTTAACGTGACGACTCGGTACGAAGACATTTCGTTTATAATGTATTGGAATTCCGTCTAAGAGGCTCTTATTCGTAACAAGTTTTAATTTGGTTAAGAGTTTATTAAAAATAAGGTTCTTCTATATTACAATTATAATTATGTTATGAAACATGAAATAAATGCAAAATCACAATATAAAAATAAATTCAATTTTGATTGTGTAGTTATTAGAAAAAAAAACATTTTACTATTTTTAATAAAACCAATATTTTTTGTTAAAACGAACTACAAATAATTGCGAAATGGATAGAATGATGGAACCCCAACACATTTCGGTACAGCCACAGAGTCGACCAGAAACAATGAAGGCCGTCCATTCATTTCCCGGTGGACGGTTCATCAAAAGGGAACTCAAACTTAAAATTTATAGCCGCACAGTTATACAAAACCCATTGAATAATTTTAATAGTAATTCACTATTCACAACTAAAAACCAATACAAATAAAATTAATAAACATTGTCTATACAGGGTGGTCCAGGCCAAATGAATATAATTTTTTTTAGGTAGTCCGTTTATGGACCTATTAGTACAAGCCAGGATTTTTTTATTAAATTTTAATTGGTGTTTACGAAAAATCTGTCCATTTCAAGGAAAGTAATTATTCTTGCATTGATATGAAATTAAATGCACTTCAAATTTACAGATCAGTCTGTTTTTTTTAGCACTTAAAGAAAAATATAATGTATTTTCTTTTTTATTTTAAAAGTAAATAAAAATCATGAAAACATTAAAAGTGGTGATATTTCTAAAATAACAAAAAAAAAAATATATCTTTCCCCGGGTGACAAGCGATTTTTTCCGACACCGACTACCTAAAAAAAAAATTATACTCGTATATCTGGCCTGGACCATTCTGAATACGAGATTATGACATTTTGTTTACACCTCATCCATGCCAAGTAATTGGAATTTCGCTTTAAATTCATAGAAGTAATAGACACCCCATTGCCCAGCAGTGGGAGACAGAACCAGCTGGGACAAAAGTGCAGCAGTCAATGAGATATACTACTCAATACTCAATACTCAATACTCAATACTTTATTGCATTCCATAATGTAAATAGAACAGTTGGTATGGTTGGTTGGTAAGACATAGAATCAATTATGGACCCTGTCGGGCACAGCAAAGTTAGTTGGTGATAGGAGAGAGGATGAAAGCGCTGTTTTGTTTAAATAATAATAATAATTATAAGTTATGAAGGTAAAATAGTAAAATGGCTCTTTGGTTTTAACAATATAGATCATAATTATATTTAATTGCGTACTAATACATTTGTTGAATTTATTTTTTATTTAATGTACAGAATATTTATTATTATTAATACACAGAATATTTAATAAAATATTGGATTAAATTAGTATAGTTATTTTAAATAAGACATATTTCCGCGTTATCAAGTTAGTAATTAAATTAAATTAATTAGTTCATATGTAAAAAATTTAAAGTGAAATGTCGGTATTATGTCAAAAAGAATTATGTCAGAATAGTTTTTTATTATTGTTTAAATTTGTCGTCAAAATATTCGTTAATTGTGTAGTAGCATTTATTGATTAATAATCGTTTCAATTTATTGATAAATATATTATTATTATTAGTATTTTTAATGTCTTCCGGTAGCTTGTTGTATATTTTTATAGACATGACAAATGAGCTAGAAGAGTGCATTTTTAATCGTGAAGTGGGTATGTTAAGTCTATTTCCATGTCTTAGTGAAATTTTATTTTGGATGTCTTCTCTTTTGGTATAGAATTGGGGATATTTTCGTACAAATTTACAAATTTCAAGTATGTAGAGGGAAGGCAGGGTTAATATTTGAAGCTCTTTAAAGTGGGGCTTACAGGAGTCTGTTTCTTTGATATTTGTTAGGATTCTAATCAGTTTTTTCTGAAGGGTGAACAATTGTGGCGCGTCTGTACTGTTTCCCCATAGTATAACTCCATATTTGAGCCATGCGAATGCGTACGCGTAGTACATCACCATAGATGTTTTAAGGTCAGTTGTTTTCTTGATTTCTCTGAGTGCGTATGAAAACTTACTTAATTTCGTTTTAACTTTTTGAATGTGTGATTTCCAATCTGTGTGTGAATCTATATCGAGACCTAAAAGTGTGAATTTATTTACTGTTTCTAATTGTAATCCGTTGTATTTGAAATTTATAGTTAAAGGGTTTTTTTGTCGTTGTACTAGTATTGTTAATCAACATACAGTGAGTGGATGTCCCATTTTTCAATTTTTTTTATTTTTTAAGAAGACTTGCATTTCCAAAAACCCTACACAAAGTGACAACCAATTGGCTATGCGAAGTTCTTTTTTTTTAATTACGTGTTAACGGGTTCCCGTCACCCTGGAATGTAAAGTACAATTGAAGCAACACGGTGGAACTGACAGTCCCTTGCGACTCATTTGATGATTAATATATCACATAAAAAAATAAAACCCTAGGAATTTGGTACTTTTACTTTTGATAAACAAATCAAAACTTTAATTCCCTCTTCTGAGTCCTACTTACATCTGTATTTGCAACTAAGAATGCACAGAAATCCGTGTCTGATTCAATTGTGCTTTGTAAGCAGATATCTGAAGCAATAGATACCACATTTCAGTGCAATACAGAGTAATATTAACCTGCGCATAATTGTACGAGTTCTGGGAACTAGGAATGGGAATTCTAAATGAGAGTGTTTCGTCTCCAATTTACGTTTAAATTGAAATATTCGACGAAAGAGAATCAGGTGCTCTAGTGCAGCTTTGCTTTTTAAACTTGTAATCAGTACTAAAGAAAACTATCTTAGTATTTTTTTTTTATATTCAAAATACTTAAAAAAAATATGTATCCAGAAAAAGTAAAGCTCAATACGCATGCACGTATTCCACGTCTTTTCAAAAAACTTTTCCCCACACTAGGAATTTCTCCTGTGTCGTGGGTGCGTTTACAAACATATAAACTCACATACACAAACGCCCAGACCCGGAACAACTACTTGTAGATCATACAAAATATTTGCTCCGTGCGGGAATCAAACCAGCGACATGCAGCGCAGCAGCCCAGCCACTGCACCAACCATGCCGTCTCATCTGTTTACTGACGGAACAATTTCAAAGAACACACAATAAAAAAAATGTCTCAAGCAAAAACTCCGTAAAGCAAAAGGATAAGATACAAAACAGTAGCACGTATACATTACAGGATGGTAATGAGGCTCGCCCGCAGGGTCCAATTGTTGACAGCGTCTGATGGATCGCGAGCTCTTCCTGTTTGCACAATAACCTCAACCGTTCGAGACCCTCCGAGTTCGCAACTTGCTTCATCATTCATAATACGGGCTTTTACTTTGATAAAACTTTCTCTATATAAATGATGGTTGTTTTAACCCGTTAGGATTTAGGTTTGTGAGTTACAGCTTCTGGAAAATGGTTTTAAATAGTTTGTTTATCATGTTTAGCAAGTCAACAATTAATTCGAAGATAAGGTACCCTCCGAGTTCGCAACTTGCTTCATCATTTCTGGCCATTGGAACGATAGAAATCTTCCTACATTCTGTCATTTTGTCTATTCTTCCATCGAAAAACTCGTCTTTACAGTGTCGTGCTACGCCTTCTGAAACTGCAAAACGCAAAAAGATAGCACATCTTTTTGCAGAAGAAAAAGTAACACTGTAACATAACTTAAAAAAGAACTGGCTCCACTTTCCAAGCAGACACTCAAATATAATTAATTCAACCTGTTTAAAACTAACTCTTGACTTGATAAAAAATGCTGGGTCGTGACCACAGACAGATAGACTCGAGGCGCCGTCGTTGTATACTGTCCTTTATGCTAGAACTTTGTAAGTGGGTGAACGTCGTAAATTCCCGCGGCACAGATGTCTGAGATAGGTGACGAATAAAGGCGAGAACACGCTGGCTCGTGCCGGTGGGTCCGTACTAATTTATGCTTACTTTTCACTATTATGATTCTCTGAGGTCGTGAAATTGAGACGGTAAATTCTGTTTGTATAAATGTGGTGTGGTAGCGCTTATATTGGAATGAAAGGAAGATGAAGGAATTTGAGCTTCAGTTAAAGTGAAAATCTTCTGAAGTGTAATCTTTTAGGGTAGGATTAAATGCTGACACTTTACATAGTCAACAGGTGAAGTATATTTCAGAGATTTGACTTTAATTTCGCACTTTTGTAGTTATTTTAAAGAACTCAAACCTTACAACTTCTCAAACATTTATGTTACTAAATTAATTTAAAATTAATTTAATACCACAATGAATGTTATTCAGTCATTGTTTAGCCTATTCTGTTGAAATTAATTTCTAAACGCAACATTGTCCGGTCACCATGATCAAGTGAATCGATTCTTCCTACCTGTTGGTTTGTTTCCGACATTTCATTAATGTTTCATTTACTTGAACAAGAGGAGCCGTCAATTACCAAACAATAGACTAAATATAGCTTGTAATATTGAAAGGAGAAACAAATTGATATAAGCGGCTAAATGGACGGCTCTATGGCTGGGCCCACCAGTGATTGTCCTTGCCTTGATTATCTTATTTTGTAGCACAGTCAGAAAAATTCGTTTAAAAAACTATAAAAATGTGATGGAAAGACATAGCCACATAGCTGAACTGGGCATAAAATTGAGATCTGCGACTGCTTTGTCAAAAATGAAATGACCATCTAGAGCAAGCGTCGTGATCAATACTTTGGCCGTAGAGGCGTGTGAAGTATGGTCTTACAGTTAATAAATATTTGGGAAGGCCTCTCATATGGCTTTTTTATATCGATTATATTAATCCAGATTGCCTCACCATGATTTCCTTCACCTAACTCAGTGCTGTCAAAGATAAACGTAGAAAGAACTTATGATTTGAATGAAACACATTGGTACTTGAACGGATTTTAAACTCAAATCCTTGTACAACAGTCTTAGTCTCTGGACCATCACGCAGTCAGTGTCGTCGCAATCGACATAGATGATGGCAGCCTTTTATTGTACAGTTACAATAAAAGGCTGGCATCATTTACGCATTACACACGTAATAAATTAGTTAAATGACGGCATGTTTGCCACAGTGGCTGAGCGATCGACTGCTGTGCTGTAGATCGCAAGTTCGATTCCCACACGAAACCAAATATTTTTATGAACTACAGGAGGTGTCGGGCCTGGGTGTTTGTGTATCATGTGAGTTCCTATGTTTTTGAACGCAACCACGATACAGGAAAAATCACTCATGTTGTGCAACGAATTAAAAAAAATCATAAACGTACTTGATCTATTTTTACTCGGAGACAAAGAAAGTCTAGTACCCTACAATTGCCTGTCACAAAATTACGCGCAAAGCCGCAGACAGAAGCTAGACAAATCATAAATAGCTGCTTTGTATTCAACGTTTTTACAAAGTTGTTTCCAATTTATTTCTGTCAGTCTGAACTGAACTTGTGAAGGTCGGTCCCTTTGACGGCACGGTTTCTATATTAATAATTATTTGAGTATTTGCTAAGCCTCATAATTAATGAATAAAGTTTTATTTCATGTTGGTAAATGTAATAAGAGGTTTAGGATTGCTTTTGAATATTTAATTTTAGAGTCAATAGATTCGATTTTGGTTTGAATACGCTCTCGTTTGAGTGGGTATTTTGATTAAACAGGTATGAGAAAACTATGCTTTATTAAACTTTAATACCGATTACCATTTAACCTAGTTAGGACGCTAAACAGAATTTTATTATAAGACTTCATCTCTTTGTTATTTATGGGAGCTTCTGATCAGCCTTTTTGTCAAGACTCAAAACTGTCTGTCAACCATAAATCAAGTCCTTATAAAGCCTTACTGTAGCCACACTAATTTCTTCCCCAGAATTCACACAATTAATTAAAAATCAACTCGTTCCAATAAATTACCCTACGCCACCACTTCCCGTTTACATTCCATGCAAGAATAACAATTAGTTCCCACAATGCAGAATAGCTAACTGAAAAAAAAAGTAAAACAAAAACAACGGGAATAAAAGAGAACATTTTACGCAGTACAGCTTTGGTGATTTAACTAAAGTCCGTGAAGGGAAAAACGAACGATTTGTATTCATGATAGCGTCCCCTGCTCAGGTTTGGTAGGTGCGACGGAGTAGATTCGCAATTTTCTCTGATTCTCTGGAGGGCACCCTGATTCGGAACAGTTATTACGATAAATCCGATGCCTACTTCGCATATCGGAAGAAATGAAACCATCGGACTTTGGTGACTACTGATTTTTTTTTTAGAGAAACAAATTAACAAAATTGAACAGGTAATTTTCTTTACTTGCTTGCTTTAATGCGCTCCCTCACCGCGAGCATTCAACTGTAATGTAACGTTACAGATTCGAGCTTTTCATCAGTGAGGGAAGAAACTCGAGCATCACAATGCGAACCTTGTAATGATTAGTCAGGGAGGTAGAACTGTAATGTAATGCTCAAAGTTGAATCTAAAATGTTACATTACATGCCAATGCTCCCGGTGAGGGAGCGCCTTTACGTTATTGAAAATTTGAAAAGAAATAACGAACAGATATGATGGTCAGACGCTTTCAGTTCAACAATTCTGATAAGTTCCACAAATTACACACTTACTCAACAAAGTACATACTATCACAGTTTAACAAGCGTCTATTAACTCAGGCTATTTCACACGAAAGCTCGTTAAAACATATTGGATAAGTACCGAAACTTTAAAATGACTTATCCGGAGTTAACCTTCGCGTGCACGGTATAAAACCTCGGCTGTCGTGTTCGAGTCAGCCCGGCCGGAGATAAATCCCGCGCACACGTGACAACTCAGTTATATAACCCTAACTCAACCCTTTGTGAAGTGACACAACATCGGTGCATAGCTTTTGTTAATTAACTTAATATATTTTATACTACAAAGTACGAAACTCTTGGATTTATTTCGGGCGTGGGAGCTCGTTTTAGGTAAATAAGTAGGTACTATGAAATTGCTTTCAGGAAGTTTTAGTGTGGGTGTTTACTTGTTTAGAGAACGGATAGATGAGTTATTTACAAGTTGAATTTATGATTTTGTAAGGTTTTTGGTGTAATCTGTGGGCTGATTTGTGTTCGTCAACTTTTACATATGTAAAATGCTGCGGGGAGCATGTTGAGAACCCTACCGCGAAGTATTTAACCGAAATAAATGTTTTTTTTATATCAAAAAGAAGTCAAGTTTTCTCAAATTCTTGACTTTCTGTTAAGGCTGAATTGATAATAACTGGTTGAAGACTTCAGTACATCACAACCATGAAGAGATATTTTTTTGTGAATTATCAAGAAATAGACATCGTTCATCGTAGCCATCACTTAACTTGGTTTGGTGCTCGACGAAATTTTTCGAACACTTTAAAAATGCTTTTTGTTTTTGTTGTACAGACTTTTTAATAAACCCCACTTAAACTTCACTTTGTAAGAATTTAATACACTTCTTCGTAATTGCTCAAACACCCGTTTCATTAACCTGAAAACACTTCTTTAAAAAACAAGAGCAAATAAATAATAAATAAGTTGAAAAAAGTTCCATTTTACAGTCAACTACTTGGCGCCACTTTTTATATGCCTTTAGTAAATTAGTAGTAAAGTTGGTTTGCCCAGTCCCGGCACCCCCACATTTTATCAAGTTGCTTGTGACTAATTAATTATTTTTCCTTTTATTTTAAATGCAAAGTGCTGCGCTGAAATAAATGGAGACAGAGGAAAAGAAAAGTTTTACTGCCAAACTACGAAAAAAACAAATGAAAATTGCGGTGCTAAGGCGATCTATAGAACATAGACTTATCTCAGTCGCGCATCCTCCAAAAATGAACTTTATTAATTTAATGTATTAACATTAAATTACAAACAGTACAAACCTACCACAAGAACAAAAAAAGTATGAAATCCAAATAGGAGATCGGCACAACTTGATTCCACCTGGGCCTTTCCTTCACTGTACTACAAGACGTACGGCATTGTTATATGGTGGACATCACTCCGGTACATGAAACATTTTACCAATAATTTTGTTGTGCGCACAACTAAGAATGTGGAATTCTCTACCGGGGTCTGTTTCCCAAACACTACAACTTTAGGGTCTTGCAGTCTATAGTGACTATACTTTCAGGCAAGAATTATGCTTCACGGTCGACTTAATCTTCGCTTATCATCAGGCGAGATACGATTAAACGCGAACCTATCGCTAAACAAAAAAAAATCGTGTGTATCACGATTGAGTTAAGTTCGAGCTAAGCCTAAGTTCGCTCTAGACCTGTTAAATAATTGTCATCGAATATCCCTCATTCAGATTAAAACCCAGTTTAACAAATTAATGGTCTGTTATAACAACTGCGTATTTGTTAAATTTCAACCTTATTGCCATAATAACACTCAGTCACAATAACAACAGGCTTGTTTGTAAATAAAACTATAACCATTACGAACACGGCTGTAATACGCACTGCGTTAAAACCGTGTCACATTCATAGTTGATGGATGTGCACGCAATTACGGCTTACAGTCGCTTGTCCCTCTTAATAACGTAATCATTTTGACAAGCGAAACACATTTGGTTCATATAAATTCACATTCCACAACAGTTTCCTGCTATGTGTCGTAATTAGCAGACGTCTGTCGCGATTAGTGTTGTGAAATTAATTTAATTTTTAAGGTTAAATAATGAGCCTACTTAAGAAACGATGGTCAAGACTTCTACAATACGTCACGTGCCAATATTACGTAGCGCTAAGCCTAAAAAGCGTAGGCGCCTCGTAGCTCGTAGCAGATATCCGTAGCATGCTACGAGGTGATGTAGCACACAAAAGCATGTTTATTGGAAAGAAATATTCAGTATACGAGTAACCATTGTTCCTTATAATGTCAAGTCGAATTGTGTTCAATAAAATAATTTATTTTTAATATTTGCATATTGAATAGAACCTTCATTCATTCAGACTCAATAGCCTAGCAACCCAATCCCATTATTCCAGAACAACCCACAATAAAGGCGTTATTGTTGAGCATAAGTAGTGTTCTGAGAAAGAAAAAATCGATGTGTCTCGGTAAAGTTAAAGCCTGCCTGTCGGCGAAACGATTCTCTCGCAGCCCTACCATCGAAACTTATGCCGTAGCGTCTTCAATAAAACCTTAAAAGTTCCCGAGGCGTTGTTCTAAAAGCCGCCCCTTATTACACATCAAAACTCCGACGAAAATATCTCTGGAGAACACAAAAAGTTCAATCGACAATAGACTGATAAGACTTCTTTGATGTCAATTCTTTATATTTTCACAATTATTGTCATGTTTTGTGGAGAATTGTAGGTTTGCACGAATATATGGACGATGAACCAAATACATATGAACTGTAAGCAGTCTATTATTGGATACTATTTTATTAACTCGGTGTTCTTGCTATATTATAAGCATGGCACTATACGTATACCTCATTATATTTCACTCTTCGAATCGCAAAAGTCCCGCCTTGGAGTTTGCCAACGAGCAATGGAACGCAGCATTCTAGGTGGAAAAAGAGAAGACAGAGTGCGAAACACTACGCTTCGTTCCAAAACTGGCATAGTAGATGTTGGCAGAAAAGCTGCTGCGCTGAAATGGAATTGGGCGGATCACGTCTGTCGCATGCAAGAGGACCGCTGGGCAGATCTCCACACAATGGGTGCCGGGAGATGGACGGCGCCGCCGAGGCCGGCCCAAAAAAGGTGGAGGGACGACTTAGACACTTATCATGTGTGCTGGTATGGCTGGCATGAATTGGAAGGGGCTTTGGCAGTGGGACAGTACAGGCTATAAAAAAAAAAAACATCAATAAATAATTACCAAACATCACTCATCTTCTCTTGTAATACTTTACCGAAAATGTATAAGAGACACTGGTCTCTACACTTCAGAGAGAATTGAAACTGATGTCGCGTAACAATCAAGTATGATACAGGCTTATGCTTGTTTGGAAACCAACCTGAAACTGTGTCAAAAGCACTGAAGTTACAAAGTATTAAATTGTTGCGAAATTGATTTCTTTAGAGACTTGTATTACACTCTTGTTCAAAGCTACGGTTTGTATGACATTTACTTAATTTAAATGGAGCACTCTAAATTAAATTTGTAATCTAAATTGTATTTTTTTTATAAGATTAATGTGGGATGCTGTGTTTTCAATGTAAATTTTGGGCGGGTAAAAGTATTTAAGAGCCCGCTCACGCAAAATATAGTCTCGAACATGTCTGTCCGTCTGAAACATATCTAGTGATTAACGTATATCAATAACATGACATCAAGCCCGTACTTTGGGCCCTATCTGAAAACCAGCGCTGTGACTTTTTTTTCTAAATGACACAGCTCATGCTAAGATGGGGGCCTTTTGGCCTCGTACGGGACCAAAATTGGTTATTTTATATTAATTTATTTGTAAGTTAAGTTTCCTTTGTTTAATTTTTAATTTTTTTTGTTTTACATTTTATGTTGTTGTTCTGTCCTGTGTGACTCCAATAAACTTTTTCTTTCTTTCTTTCTTTCTTACTTACCTAAGGTTTCGACAAAAGTCTACCTCATGGAACATCCATATTTAGCCAGTTGTATCCTTACATTTCGTCACATTATATTTGACTTAAACCTATATTCAAATCCTACGTAACAGGGGGCGAAACTTTATTCATCAACCGGGAATAAATACAAACTCCCTTTTTAACATTTAGAAATTACTAATCGAAAAACTCTTTGACACTTAAATTGTATTTTTTTTATAAGATTAATGTGGGATGCTGTGTTTTCAATGTAAATTTTGGGCGGGTAAAAGTATTTAAGAGCCCGCTCACGCAAAATATAGTCTCGAACATGTCTGTCCGTCTGAAACATATCTAGTGATTAACGTATATCAATAACATGACATCAAGCCCGTACTTTGGGCCCTATCTGAAAACCAGCGCTGTGACTTTTTTTTCTAAATGACACAGCTCATGCTAAGATGGGGGCCTTTTGGCCTCGTACGGGACCAAAATTGGTTATTTTATATTAATTTATTTGTAAGTTAAGTTTCCTTTGTTTAATTTTTAATTTTTTTTGTTTTACATTTTATGTTGTTGTTCTGTCCTGTGTGACTCCAATAAACTTTTTCTTTCTTTCTTTCTTTCTTACTTACCTAAGGTTTGGACAAAAGTCTACCTCATGGAACATCCATATTTAGCCAGTTGTATCCTTACATTTCGTCACATTATATTTGACTTAAACCTATATTCAAATCCTACGTAACAGGGGGCGAAACTTTATTCATCAACCGGGAATAAATACAAACTCCCTTTTTAACATTTAGAAATTACTAATCGAAAAACTCTTTGACACTTTGTCCAACCTGGGCATCGAATCTGGGACCTCAAGCTCAGTAGCTGTGCTTGCGACCCCTTTTTTTTTTTTTTTTTTTTTTGTAAGCGGTGAAAAATGCCTAACGCATACCCGAACCGTCCAGGGGGACAGCTGGGTTATGTGGGGCTTGCACCCACTAAAAAACACCGCCGTGAGCCTACACTCGCCTTCATGGATGAGCCGTGAGAACTGCTACGCATGACTTTCACGACTCGTCCAACGCAGCCCGCTTTCCGGCACCGACTCTTTTGGTGATGTCCAGGCCTGAACATCGCCACCACTCATGAGGGCCGTGCTATGCGACGACGATAGTCACCCCGATCTATCGCCCGCTGGCACCTCTTAGGGTGGCATCAGGTCACCGTGGCGCCTCCTCCGCCGTACCATCCTCTTGCGGCGAATCGCGTCAGCTAAGGCGTCCTCCTCTCTGACGCGCTCCGCCGCCTCCTTCTGCGAGATCACATCCTCGCAGAAGGATGTAACAGCTTCCCACGCCTCCTTGCTGTCCACCATGGCCTTTACCACGGCTGGCAAAGAGAGGTCTGCCCCGATTGCTGCTGCGAGAACACGACGCTGCACTACCCAAGCAGGACAGTACTGAAGAGTGTGAAGGGCCGTGTCCTCGCTGCAACCACACTGGTGACATACGGGAGTCGCCTCCCGTCTGGCCACTTTGTGCAGGTATTTGCCGAAACAACCATGCCCTGACAACACCTGCACAAGCCGGAAGGACAGTGTCCCATGTCCCCTGCATACCCATTTTTCCAGAATGGCTTGGATCGCCCCCACGGTCCAGTGACCGGCACTGGGCGTTTCCTGCCTCACCCTCCACTGGTCTAAAATTTGGGATTTGGCCTCTCTTCGCCACCTCGTGACCACTTCAGGTAGCGGACGCCTGCCAGTCTCTACCTGCAGATCTGCCCCTCGCTGGTAGACGTCGGCAAGTACCTGCGCCTCTAGGTCCCATGGAGGGGAGCCCGCCAGGGCGCACGCCGCTTCCGCGGATATGGTACGGTATCCACGTATGACCCTGACTGCCATGACTCTCTGCGACCTTCGCAACAGAGCCTTATTTTGGGCAGACAGTGACTCCGCCCACACAGGAGCCCCGTAGAGCGCCATCGAGCGGACTACACTCGTGTATAGTCGTCGGCAAACTTCATTCGGGCCGCCCAGGTTTGGCAACAGCCAGCTAAGGGCGGACGCAGTGCTGATCAACTTTGGTGCAAGTTGAACAAAGTGGTCACCGAAGTTCCACCTCCGGTCTATGACCAGGCCCAGGTATTTCATGCTCGTTCGTACCGCTATTCTAGCGCCACCTATAGTCAGGTGCGCGCCGGCCGGAGGCCGGCGTCGAGGTGCATGAAATACCAGGGCCTGTCTGTCTTTTCCACCGCCACCTTGAGACCCAACGCTTCGATGCGTCCCATAACAAGAGACGTGCTCTCAACGGCAGATAGTGCCGCTTCTTCAAAGTTGGCTCCCCGGGCCATGACGAGGGTGTCATCAGCGTAGCAAAGGATGCGCTGCCCGGAAGAGAGCACTCCGCGCAGGGCCCAGTCAAAGCCTATGTTCCACAAGGGTGGACCCAAAACCGACCCTTGCGGAACACCGCACGCGATAGACCTACGCGCGACTTGACCATTTCGAGTCTCATAACTAACAAAACGCCCCTGCAGGTAGTCTGCAATCAGTTGCTCAGATATGCAGGCACCTGATGGTATCGGAGCGCTTCATCAATACAGCCAAAAGCGACCTTGCGACCCCTACACCAACCAGGCAGTCGTCATCTGTCTAGCCTTTTCCCAACTATACACTGAAAAAAGTATTTTACAAAACTAGTTGAGTTAATTCACAAATAACCAAACCTTGATAAGTAACAAACGAATTTCATTTACGTATTGATCAACTGCTTTTGTTGCATTTTACAAAAATGTTTTAGTTATTTGAGTTGGTTATAAGTTACTAAAGTTTATGTTATCTAATACAAAATTCGGTTTCGACACTTTGCAACATAATATGTTTTGCTATACTCGAACACACTTGTGACTTTGCAGTTGACCCAACTAAAACTATTTTTTTAACGAATAGTCGCTGTTTTTCAACTCTGCTATTAGTTTGTTACCAGCTGTAAAGTATTGTTGAGATTTTAGTTGCAAAGTTACTACAAATAAACAAAAAATTTGGCTGAGATCAACTAATATTGATTATGTTGGTTTTAGAATATTTTTGGTTATCAATAACACAGCAATATAATAGGTGGTGATTAAAGTTATGCTGCGCATAACGAAACGTTTTGTTCCCGCTCGCTGACAGTTGTGTTAAATCAAACAGTACCTAACGGAACCTGTAGAAACTTCTTCTCGTGTTGTGAGGCGAGTGAGCGCGTCGCGTAATTTGCGTTGTATTTTGTAAGTTTTGATTTTAAGTATGAATATAATATCAAGCAACGTCAAGAAAATTTCAAAAATGGAGCTGCCGTCGGCAGACGAGGCGGCAGTGAAAACATTCTCGGACTATCTGCAGTCTTGGGAATTAGAAGCTTACATTCCAAAATTTTTTGGGTGAGTGTTTTTAACTTCTATTTCTTACATAATTAGGACAATAGTGTTTCATTCATTAAATCACAATTTTAAACAGGGCATTTCCCGTTAGATGCACTTCTGCTATTCTTTTTAGATGCGTAGTGTTCGGCAAAGTAGAAAAGCAAGCACCATACCACGGTACTAATATCTAACCATACTTTCCTTAATATTTCAGAAGAGTCCATTGATGTGGAGACCCTCCAAATGTTGTCAGAGGCTGACCTGAAAGACTTAGTGCCAATTATTGGACACCGGGCTAAGCTGACGACACAAATCAAACTTTCGACCAATATAATGTCTAATGCTTTTGAGAACACTGTAAGTAATATTAACAATATTTAATAATTAATACTTTATTAGTCATTTAAATCTACAGTTGTTCCCAGTTTGATTAGGATAATGCAGGCCGAACCAAACCCAGTGTTGTTGTCTGTTAAGTAAGATATCCTGTGCTTTGGAAGGCATGTTTAGCCATCAGTCCCTGTCACTGTCTCTGACAGTGGTCGTTATACAAAAGCATGTTAGAGTTTGATCAGGTTATTATTTTATATTTCAGTGTCATACTACTCCGGACTCAGACAACAAAATAATGCTGTATACAGTGGAAGACTTGCCAGTTGTAACATACCCTGATGATGAGGACCCCCCTGAAATGTCTGAAACAAATGTAATAGAAGAGGACAAGCCGGAATATGATTGCGTTAGTTATTTTGACATTCTTTTTAGGTTTTTGCTAAGATTTTTTAATTCTAGCTGTGGAGAGGAAATGTTGATAGTTGACTATTTTAAGACTGTATTTAAAATTAATTAATTTGATACTTAATAAATAAATATAATTGCAACAAATAAAGTAGTTTTTCTTATTCTATCTCAAGTTTGTAACCGAAATTAGTACCGTATATGAGGAGTTTCAGTACGTAAGATTTGGGGAAAGATATATCTTGCTAAAACTTCTTATAAGTAGGTATATGAAAACCTATAAGAAAAAAAAAACACTTAAGGCTGATGCTACAGGGTAGACGCGAAATTAAAATTTTCTTACGTTTTTTGCAATTTGCAGGCCAGTGCTAGGTTGTATGTTGATTAAAATATTGTTCGCGATTGTAAGACGTATGTAGTTAATTTCTAAAATATCTATAGCAATGACTTTGACGTTGAAAAAATATTTTTTTTTGCTACACTTTTATGAACTTGGAGGATTGTATTTATGCTTTTGATGATTATAATTTTGTAACTACATACGTCTTACAATTGCGAACAATATTTTAATCATTATTCAACCTAGCACTGGCCTGCAAATTGCAAAAAACGTAAGAAAATTTTAATTTCGCGGGCTGGTCGGAGCATTCACCTTAAGTAACTAAAAAGTTATGTTACTTTTCACCGAAAAGTTCATTTACAGATAACAAAACAGTTTGGTTACAATAATATTATAGTGATGTAACTAATAACTGAACAATACCAAACCCATGACCAAGTTTTAACCAAACGGTTTTGTACGCGCTAACAATAAAACGTGGCTATTTTTAACTTAACACTTTTGTTCATAATACACATATTAAGTTATTTATTCTAGAACACTTCGGTACAACGTGAATAATAAATTTGTTACGAAGTTATCATTTTTGTCGAGCTACTAATAACAGAACTCTAATAACAAAACTGAATTTGTCTATTAAGAACTATAGTTATGTAGTCACTATTTTTATGTAATAGGTTACTCAATTGTTTGTTATTTGTTACTCAAAACTTTTTTCAGTGTATTGGGGTCGGTTTCCAGTCGAACCAGATGCAGCTGAATGTCAGTATTTTACATAATCATTTTACATAGTATTTTAAAAACCAAGCAAGCAGTCAATATTGAAATTAATAAAAGTTTAGCTTAACGTCAACAAAGCTATCAACTCCGTCCATGATGTTCAAAGTCCACATTAACTAAATCTTCCACTCATATTAACTAATTACTTAATAGGATGCAACTCGCAATAACTTCCGCCGTCCAATTCATTCGCACATCAACGCCAAACTAATGCATACCAACTTTCCAACTTGCAACTTTACTATTCCGTAGAAGCCACGAAGTTGAGCTCAAAGGTCACTCGGAAGCTCGGCGAGTGTTCGTAATGTGATTAAAATCTCCTTTCTAACCATGAGTGATGTCGCACCGCCATATCCTGGTAATTAATTAATTAAATATTTTATCTTGCTCTACTTGGCTCACAAAGAGTTATGTTCGTAACTCACTGTTGTATTATGAGATGTGATTTCTCTTATTTCTCTGCTTTGTTTTCAGGCTTATGTTTTGCTTTTAATGATATTAAATGAGCTTTTTGTTACTTAAGAGTTTACCAGGTAGTACTCGACCCTCGAATAGCACTTATCATGGCGCGTTAAATATTCAAGAGTCCATGTTTCATGGATTGATTTTAAGGGCACCACACGTGTAACCTTGTTCTCTGAAAAAGACGTAGGTAGGGATTTGTACACCCGTTTGAAACACTTTGAATCTATTCCTGTACTGATAATTGCCTCACATATTCGAAGTATCGAACCCCTGTTTTGCCGACCATAGTTCTAACTTTATAAATTAATTATAAATGCGAAAGTTTGTATGTTAACATTGATATTTGTTAATATTTAACGAATTTTGATAAAAAGCCCAGAGAGGTTATAGGTCTTTCTAGAATAAAACAGGATACCATATTATGTTGTCGTCGATTAATTTTCAATCTGCACGCGGGCAATTCAAAGTAACAACTAGTACATACATAAACTCACGTCTTTTCTCCGTGGGGTTAGGCAGAAACATCAGAACGTCTCCTGTTTCGATTATACATACTCTTTTAGCCTCATGCATGGTCATACATAATTATAGTTGTACAAGCACAAATCTTTCCGAAGAATCTTATGGTCAGTGTCTGTTTTCTAGTAACATCTACCAATGCATAGTAGGTACTGCTACTGCTGGCAAGCTGCACATACGGTGACTTATCTACCCTGGTGTGAAAGGCTTGTATCATACCAGCGTAATACAAAGATAAATATAGGTTGGCAACAGTTAGGGTAAGTGTAAGTTATATCGCCGCAGCGATTAGCGCGCTCCACTAACGAGCGCACGTGAATGCCTTATGAATAGTCCGTGTAGTTAACGCGCTAAGCACTTGTCTTCTAAACATACAAGTAGCCTCATCAGCTGCGTTTTAGCTTTTTGGTTAAGTTTGGCCACCGGAATAGTTATGTGGGTAGATTTCTTTAGTTATTCTGCAGTGGTCTTTCAGAATTTGTTAGATTTTCGGACTTAGTAGGGTTGTTTGACCTGAGATATTCAGCATAGCTTTCATGAATGAAAAGATCTCAAGCTAGGCCTTTCCAAAGCAAGCAGTAAACAACACTAACTGTAAGAATTCAAAAGTTATTCATCACTACAACGCAGCTTAAGTTTGAAAATGACATTTGAAATATGCGGCGGCCATTTTTGTTCCCAAGACATTGTATCGAATGTAGGTATTTCTAGTTCTGGTCAGCAACTGAAATACCACAGAAAACGAGCACAACCCTCCCAGTTCGTTACGGAAAACGAACCGATCCTAATAAGATTACTTCCTTAACTCATATTTGTACAGGTCCACTATCGTTCATCTAAACGGTTGGCCAACGAAAATATGTTGCGGGTCGCCTCACCCCTAAACAAAATCTTTAGAGATAGTTGCAAAACAAAATGATAAAAAAAGGTTTGTGTTCGTAATAAATTTCTAAGCATTTGTAGAAATATCCATCAATTGGGATAGATTCGGGCATGCCGCCCGCCGCCGCCGCCCCAGGCGCGGCACACGATCCGTTTCGACCGGGTCACCAATATGAATAATTTTCCAATCTCAACGTTTATTCACTTCTTTGTCTAACATTTTTGGCTCAGAGAAAATTTTATGACGAATCGTAAACGCCTTTTTATGCAGTAATACCATAGAATGCGTAATAAATAACAGTGACAATTTTGGATGGCTGCATCACATGTGATTTATTTTGGTTGCAGGCTTTAAGTAAGTAGAGTAATAAAACGCATGAAAAATAAAAGAGAACCTGCATTAAACTGATTACCTAACTAGCTACAACATAAAATCTACTAAATATGTAATTAACATAATGACGCCACATACATCACAATTTTTTTTCCTTTAGCTTAATACCCCCATGATAATTCCCCACTTGGAGTACCTAATTAACAAAGAAATGTCTTCAGTCTATCGCACTGGATAAACCAAAGAAACAGCCCAACACGTAATGTGGGCTTTGAGGGACTTACTAATTTCAAAGCGTAGCTCACTGGGTAACAACCGTAGTCAGTCATATTTGTAATACGTCACGCCACATGAAAGACGCGTCTTTCCTTCATAACCACATAATATCAGTATTAAGAACTTCATGATGAAATGTAATTAAGTATTAATTGTAATTAAGTAAGAAAATGCGATAATATAACCAGCAGAAAGGAAGATTAGTCGGATTAGGAAACTTTTATTTACTTAAATAGGTGCTGAGTTTGGCTCTTGAAATCATTTTTTTTTTTTTTTCGAATCGTTGCGCTCTTTGATTTTCTTCTGTATCGTGGGTGCATTCACAAACATTAAAACTCACAGACACAATCAGCCAGATCCAGAACTACTACTTATTTATTTATTTATATATAAGGTACACGAACAGCCAAACATACAAATGCAGTAATTGAAAACAAAAGTTTGAACTTATGTGCTAGTATGTAAGCCTTTGACAGGTACGAGTCTATGCAACATTTACCATGAACGTGCAATAAAATAACAATTACGAAAATATAGGAGATTGGTTAAATTATATTTTTTTTAAACTAAATGAACTTACTTACTTATACTATACTTATAGGTGATACAAATATTAGTTCCTTGCGGGGTATCACTGCGCAGCAGTCAACCATACCTGCCAATAGAGAAACACTTCCCGTAACATATTACCAGTATACTCATACCTTTATCAAGTCATCCAACTTTACAGCCTCATAAAATAAGTGAGAAGGAAGCTCACTTGATGTAAACACACGCCAATAAAATACTGAGTGTTCCTAGTCTTTGTGACTAAAACGTCTTTACTTGTACCGTTATTGAAGACGGTACCCTTCACGGAAATTTTGCTCGGATATTGAGCCAAAGTACTTTAATATCGTTTCATAAATGCATGCTTGTTATCGCGATGCCGTAAATAACGGAACGTTTTGTCAAGGGGTAGAGTAGAGGATACCTTTACGGAACGTGCTTGACTTAGAATGAAGGCTATATGGTTTGATTAGGATACCACTTTTTCACGCTTTTGGACTTTTAACTTTTTTTTTCGTATTATGGCCCATTCACGACCTCCCCGGAATGAGCAAAGGGTTTAGCGCGGGGCGGCGAGCGGTAAGATCAAATCATACAGAGATCTTTAATATTAATAAGACCTAATTTCAAATGAAATGTAATCGAGCTAAGTCTAAAGCATCTCAGCCGTAATGTTGTCCAATATAATTCAGTTTGCTCTTCAAGTTTGACCTTTATCATCCTATCTATCCGATTTGTTTACTACCCTCTTCCTTGTTTAAACATAGCAACATTAATATTTCCTTTTTCTCTGTCCTACACATAAAATAATTTTCCAGGAAGTGACCTTCTAATACCTCAAAAATATTTGAGCGGAAATAAATTAAATACGGAACAGGAAAATGTAAGAATTAGGGCAAAACTCTCAGAGTTTTTTGAAACATTTATTACATAAATATTCCATGACTGATCCAATATTTGGAGAAAAACATGATGTCATTATACCACGTTTAATGACAAAAAGGAAGTATTTCCACCGATTTTTTTATGTATGATTGTGTACCTTAATTATAACTGACTTCTAAAAGTAAAAATAAATTATACACTTAAGGAGCAACATTTAAGTACTATTTTCCCCTAATTCCCCGAGGAAATGTAATAGATGTCCACTGAAGTGATTTTAAATTAATTGTAATTAATGTACACGTTTTAGAAGTGAACAGTGGAGTTAATTTACATAATGTAGGCATTACTGGGAGTGCTGTAGTATGCCTACCTACATATACCTAGACATGTAGTTGTAGGCATCTACAGGTTTCAGGAGAGGCCTATCTCTTTGCTTAACATCGGCTGCACGTATTTAATCTAAAAACCTTTGCGAAGGTTGAGCTTTTAAATTTAAAAAGCAAATTAAGTTTTATTTATTTTACAGTCGTAGACTACGTAAGCTAAAATAGTACGATAATAGTAATGTATAATTACGTGCTAGATTGAAGATATATCAACGTAAAGTCACTCATAATTTAACGTAGATGTTCTTATCACAGTTAAATATTCTTAGTTTTGTATTATGAAGTAGTTTTAACTTACATAAAAGTATGTTAAATGTTTGCATGATATTTTCATTGAACGTAAGTATTATTGTACCAAAGTAAAACAGCAAATTATGTTATACGCAATTATGTAACGAGACGTCCTACTTCAACGTCAAGCGTCAAGCAAGCGAAAGAACGAAACGATTGCGCGGGCATAAAAGCTAACATAATTAAATCGGCCGAGAGCAACTTATCCTGAGTGGAACGAACAACGTCTTTTTTCTCCAACGACATTACCTTTTTTTTTTTTTTTTTTTTTTTTATTCAATTTTTATTTAGGGGCATTTGTCTCCATGGACATGCGAGCCCCAACGTTACCTAATCTTAATCACTATCTATAAAATGTCCTTATATCTTACATGAGTGACAGAGTCATTGGTGCAAAATTATGTTTTCCACTATAAACTTGGCAGCGTCAGATGTTGGTTCTGCTAGAATACTTAAAAAAGCTCCTTGGTTGTATTTGTTTATATGAAATTTTTGCACCAATGCCTCTCTCGCTCCTTTGAATTTCTTACATTCTACAAGTATGTGCTGCACGTCCTCCACCGTGCCACACACTTCGCAATTGGGGGAATCAACTTTTTTCATTAAATAAGCAAATTTCTTTGATGGATAATGACCAGAACGTAATCTATCTATAGCTACAATGAATGTTCTACTTAACTTAGTGTTATAAAACCACGGTATTCGAGGTGGCTGACACTGTATAGTTTTAAACCATATACCTTTTTCTTTACTCCTTTCATCGAAATATTCCTTAAATTTTGAATAACATTTATTTTTGAATTTTGTTACAACTTCTGAATAATGAGGTAAAATTATGATCTCTACACCATCTACTGTTGCTAGTTTAGCCAACCTATCAGCCTCCTCGTTGCCTCTTAATCCTATATGTGATGGAACCCATTGCAATCTCAGATTTATATGGTGCTCTGTGACTAATTCATATATTAATTTCAAAATCCTATAGACTATCGGTACACCTCTGCTGTGACCAGAGGCGCATCGAGTCATATGCTGTAAGGCGCTTTTGCTATCTGTTACTATAACAAAATTTCTACCTTCCTGACTTTTTATAAAATTAAGAGCCTCTGAGATTGCAATGAGCTCCAATGTCATAATCGATACTGTTGCCTTTACTTTAAACATAGCAGACGTGTGTTTTGAGGGGTCGAAATACGCGGCACCAAGACCGTTATTACTTTTGGATCCATCAGTAAATATTTTTATCCATCCAGCGTATTTGGTGGCAAGTTCTTCAATAATGTTACATTTAAGTAATGTTGAATCGTGACATCTTTTTGACCCTTTCATGGATTCTAAGTTTATTTTAATTACTTTGTTTATGTCTATATAACTCACCCAGATGTCTAATTTAAATAGTTCAAGCGGGTTTGATGTATATATGTCACAATCTTTACATTCATTATAAACAGGTATAAGTAATGGTTTCTTAATCCTTTGCCAATATCTATCATATACACTTGAGCTAAGTTCCTTCAAAAGGTCTATTGTTACATTATTAGACCAAGACATACTTTTAATGCAGTATTTGTAGGCAAGGTACAATCTTCTGAGAAACAATGGTGGAAGACACAATTCAGTCTCCATAACATGAATTGGAGTACTTTTGATGTAGCCTCCTATTATTCGTAGGGCTTGATTTTGAATCCGTTCAAGTTTAAATAAATTATTTTTCGCACTATTATCATAAAGAAAACATCCAAAATCTACTCTACTTCGTATTAGTGAAATATATATGGTTCTTAAATGTTTTGGGTGAATACCCCAACCTGAACCTGCTAATACTTTTAACAAGTTTAAGTATTTTAAAGCTTTTTCAGAAGTCTCATTCACATGCTTACTCCATCGCAAAGATGTATCCAGCCAAAATCCTAAATATCTAACATTAACGACATTCGAAATAGAACAATTACCGATATTTATACTTACTTGTTTTCTTCTACGTCCTCTGCTAAAAACACAAATTTTCGATTTGTTTGGTGATAATTGAAGACCGATTTCATCTAGCTTTATTATGAAGTTATTAAGAGATACTTGTAGTTGTGATTCACAGTAACTAAGATTTTTATGACATATGTATAAAGCAAAATCGTCCGCATATTGGGATATAGAAACATCACTAATATTTTTACTTAATTGAAATGTAGCTATGTTAAAAAGTAATGGCGATAATGGATCTCCTTGAGCTAATCCTCTATTCGTGTATCTCATTTCACTTACTTTATTTTCTAAACTATTTTTAATAATTAGACGTCTATCACTTAAAAAACACCATAAATAATTACATATTTTAAAACCAACTTTTAATTCATCCAGAATGGTCACTACTTTGTCAACTAATATGTTATTGTATGCATTTTCGACATCAAGGAAACAGGATACTGTCGGGCAATTCTTTCCGAAACCAACTTGTATATGACTCACTAGTCTTGTTAAACAATCTAGACATGATTGAGCTCTACGAAAACCACATGTGTATGGCGATAAAATCAGGTTTTTTTCTATGTACCATTCCAGTCGTTTACCTACCATTTGATGAAAAATTTTACATATGCAAGATATAAGGGAGATCGGTCTAAGTTTACATTCTGAATTAGTTCCGGTTCCTAATTTTGGTATGGGAACTATCAATATAGTTCTCCATTGGTTCGGCACAGTTCCTGTTCTAAAGATTGCATTGTATATATCTAACAGAAACCGTTTACCTGACAAAGGCAGGTTAAATATCATTGAATAAGTGATTTCGTCATTACCAGGTGCAGTATCTGTTGTCTTTATGCAAGCTTCTAGTTCCTGAATAGTAAAAACTGACTCAAGTAAGGTATTACTTGAACTAAAAGTAGGCGGACTGTTAGACACGAAGTCTGGTGTCAAAGACTGGAGCAATTCTTTTTGTTTTTCTTCAGATGGAGTGAAATTGGATTGACGGTATCCTTTAAACCAACGCATCTTGCGCCACATGTCAGAAACGGTTACAGACTCATTGATGCTACCACAAAAATTCTGCCAGCTACACGATTTAGCCTGGCGAATGTGTTTCCTGGTTTTGTGAATTTCTACCTCCAACTTTGTTAGGTTGTCCGGTGTAGGGTTTTTCCTAAAATTACTTAACGCTAGTCGTCGCTCTGCTATTGTTTTAGACAAAGATGGAGACCAATAACTCCTTGGTGTAAATTTATTTGTGGGGCCCGTGACTATTTTCAACAGTGGTATATTCTTTTTAACTGATAAATTGATAACATCTATAAAATAATTATAGTAATTTTGAATATCTGCACTGCTACAAGCAATACTATCAAATGCAAAAAATGAGTCTGTAAGATCTTCTTTATATTTCGTCCAATTCGCTTTTTTAAAATTAAGTTTTTGTTTAATTTCTGAAAATTCTGTCGAATTAATTGTAATTTTGATAAAAAGGTGATCACTGCCCAAATTTTCGTTGAGGATTTTCCATTTAAAACCTGTTGCTATATCCGATGAAGAGAAGGTTATATCGGGTGACGATTTTTGTAGTACATTGTTTACTAATTTAATTCTTGTAGCTTCCCCATTATTTAACGAGATAAACCCGTTTTCTAAAGCTGAATCAAAAAGTTGTGTACCCCTCTGATCAGTTTTATACGACCAATTCGTGTGATGACCGTTGAAGTCCCCTGCTATCAATGTTCTTTTGTTAGATATTTTAAAAATGTTTTCCCAATCTGATTTGGTCGTACGAACTGAAGAGGGGCAGTATATCGAAATAATATTATCTAAATGTTTACAGTTCAATAATTTAATGTGAATTGCCTCTATACCTGTGTTTATACCGCTGATGGAGCAGACATGTGATTGTACAGACTTATGAACAATTATCGCCACACCTCCATACGAGTCAAATCTGTCTTTACGATAAATATTATATCCACTAATATGGAGAGCAGATTCCGAGTCCAACCATGTTTCGCTAACTATAGCTATATGTACTTTTTCTCTAAACAATAAAGTATCAAAGTCTACTAACTTGGGTTTTAAACTCTGCGAATTCCACTGAACAATATTAAGAGTTCTATCCATTAAAAAGGTTAAGCAGGTTCTCAATTATTCCAGTCTCAGAAAATATTTTCATAAAAAGTTGTTTACATTCTCTAACAATGACTTTCAACACCAATATGAATTTATCCTTAAAACTATCTTCCGACATGACTATATTCTTAATTTTTAAAACCATATTCCAGACATCAAATTTTCTTTGTTTCCTCCTCTCTGCATTTTCCAAAGATATTTCTTCTCTATCTTGTACTCTTTCCCTCTCAAAATTTCCTGTTTCGACTTCCGTAACTTGTTTTTCATATTGTTGATTTTGGTACTCTTTTGTTTTTTTATTTATTTTCATTTTCTCCTTTTGCAATTGGCTATTCTCCATGTTCCTCACTCTTTCCGGATCCTTATTAACTTTATGCACAACTGCTGTTGTTCGTAAGACACTACTATATGTCCTCTGCGTATTAAGTGGGGACAAATTATGGCCATTTATGCCGTCAATATGAATGGGTTCATCCTCTACTATTGTATTTTCTTTTGGCAGTTCTATCTTCAAATATATTTCCAAAGCTTTTTTGTATGTGACATTCTGTTCACTCATAATCTCACGAATCTTTTTTTCCTTAATAAAGTACGGACACGATTTATTTAGAGCGATATGAGGACCTTTGCAATTAGGGCATATGAATTCCTGAATTTCACAGTTATTGTGACCTTGACCACACTTGGGACAGACGTCTTTATTTAATGAACAGAACTTTTTTATGTGTCCAAACCTCCAACATTTCGAACATTGTGTAACAGGAAATACATACTTTTCTACGTCACACTTACAACCGTAAGCTATGACGTAAGAGGGAGCAATTATACTTTTAAAGCTTAGTCGGACAGTCTCACTTTCCACCCATTCATCGTCTGAGTTTCTTCTCCTCAATCTTTTAGTAGATAATATGTCACATGTAGCTTTTAAGTTTTCTAATAATTCCTTTTCTTCTATGTCCAAATCTACTCCCTTGATGATGCCATATGATACATTGTTTTGGTCGGTAAATTGAGCTCGTATATCTAATTCAACCAACTTTTGGTTTTTGATTAGTTTTTCGGCCTGAACAATATTTTCGAATTGGATGTAAACTCTATAGGGGCTTTTGTATTTTATTTTATTTATGTTCAATATATTTTCATCTCTCATAAGTCTGGCTAGGGCCATTTGTTTTGGTAGCAATTTTAATGACGTTAGACATACTTCATACTTTCGGCCGATATCCATGCTATCCTCCACATCAACATTTTTATCAAAATTACCTGCTGAGTCACTTCTCATCGACTTTTTATGTTTTTTCCTACTGACAGTAATAAACCCATCTTCACTACTATTTTCACTTCTCACTCGGGGTCTTTTATCATTTTTTTTCCCTTGCTTATCTTGTAATTGACTTTCACATTCCTTAGTAATATCAGATTCACTTTGATCCTCATCACTTAAAATGTCATCCATATTTATTAAATTTTGGGGGTACTTATAAAAATCACAACAGAGCGTAATGGGCGAAACTACGTGCGCTTGTCACAGCGTCCCGCGCGCAACTGAACGACATTACCTATTCATCACACGGCTCGCTGAAAAGCGACCACTTTGTTACTTATATATCTTTCCGCACAGGTTCTCTTGAAAAAGATCGGGAATCATTTTTCTTCGGTTCCATTAGTGGGCATCGGCCGGCCGAGACGAATATGCGGCTGGGCCAAACATAAACAAAGTAATGGTGCCTGTCTTGTGACAAAGAACATCCCATCAGACGGCAAAGCGGCAGAATCAATACGGATCTGTATGAGCCCGCCTCGTTTGAGAGCCTCTGAATTCGCTTCACGTTATTGTACCCGATAGCTATCGGGCGAGGCCTCCTCCGCTCTCCACGCCACAATGGCTGACTCAGGATATGAGACTATGAGGCACGTCTTGTGTGCGCTCAGGCGTATTGTGTCTACTGAGCAAGCACCGGCCGTGAACGTATTCAAAGACAATAATGGTAATTATACAGTTCATTCAGCTGTGAAGACGATTCGAGATTGAAGCCGAATAGTGAACTAGTACGCTTTGTTAACGAACAGGGAAGTACGAAACTGTTGTATCATTTCTTAGTGATATTCAATTAGCAAACCAGAAACATTATGCGTTGTAAAAAAATATCTAAAAGCGTTATTTGTTATTGTTTATTATACCATTGCTTGTTACCCAACACAGCAAAGTGTACGGAAAATATTTGTCTACGAATAAAAAATACCACCACGAAAATCTAAGCTAACAATTTTTATAAATTTATTGCCCATCCAACAACAATTTATTGGCGATTCAATAAAAGCACTACAATATATTTGAAAAGAAAAATGTAATGAGATTTTCGTGGCTTTCGAGAAATTATTTCAAACAAAAAGGATTGATTTTGTTAGACATTGATTAATGATGACTGAGAATTTAAATATCCGGCAACGAGTTCCTTTGTTCATAGATTACCGACAAGCGCTTATTCGTCAAAGGGATGTCCTTCATTTACCTACAACCTGCGCTGCTTAAATACGAATCAGGCTTACATTTATTTATTTTTAATTCTGTTTTAACGAAATAAATCAAGAGTTAATAAACTCTATTCTTTGTTCTCATTCATATTTTCATTCTTTAGTTTTAACCAAGAACCCAATAATTAGATAGAAAATAGATTTTTATTCAATTATTTGTGAGTTATACCCTATGAGAACAATTAAAAAAGATTAATGGTAACTTATTGTAACCACAAGTTATAATTATGCAAACTTTTAAAACGAAACTCAAATGAAATTCGCTCTCACAAAACCGTAAACCAATCTAAATGCACGTGTATTATAATGAACAAAAAAGTCCAACGAAATTAGATTGTTCGCGAACAGCTTAAACCTCGAGTTTCACAAAATTGATCCTTTGCCCAAACAATCTTTACTTTCTCCTAATTCAACAGTTTTTCCCCGATGTGAAAAAGGAGAAATAACTCGGGCCGTACATTTTAACTCTTGTTTGCTTTCGCTCGGTCTAAATTAATATCGAACCGTGAAAATTAGGAGCGAACTCGAATTACGAGCTATTCTGAGTGGGGTTTTGGGTGGACAGCGGGCCCTGATAGCTGAAGTTTGGATCAATCAAGTACCATCTACCTCTTCCAAATTATGTTTGCTTGGTACAAAACTCTGATGTCTCTGTTTAAACGAGCATTATGGGGACCGAAAAATAAAATTTAAAATATTAAACTTATACATATGTTTTGAATGTTTTATAGTATCATTTCAATTTAATTTGCAAACAACAAAGCGGTAGTAAATATGATTCCATTATATCTGCAACCACATAAATACTTAATTAACAAACAAACCAAAATCGTATTGTAATAGCAAACCCAGCGTATTGCATGAACTTTGAATTCCGTCATTTTATTCATTCAAACAACCACTACAGTCGGATTATTTTCTGTTAACAGCATTTCACAATATAATGTCTGACATATTTGCGTTTGCCAATAACATTTATCAAATGCGAAATTGATTTCGAAATTATTCGACGAATTTCGCTTCGTAAACAGTCAAACATCGAATTGTGGTAAATTGTGGCGTGGTTGTAATCAAATAGGAATGCAATAGACATAGTGACAACCGTACTAAAATTAACTGAAATCTATAATATCGAGTAAGCTTATTGTTACTTTCAGTGATATTGCATTCCTGACAACAAACAGGGATAAATTAGTTGATTTACTGAAATGATTCCTTGGAACCCGTGAAACAGCTGCTGGTCTGAATCAGTCACTTTAAGGCCAGGTTCTAGTACAGTCCGCAGCTATGAGCGCACTACCTCAGCCCCCGCAAAGGGGCGGGGCAAGTCGACAGCGGTGCGGGCGGGAGGGACCGTGTGTGGATATGCCACAGCGTAGCGTAATGCAGTAAGTCAATTACGTACGAGTGTGTCTGGATTAGATTTTCGTAAAATGATATTCGAGATAGTTTTGATTTTACAAAGTGCATACAATGGAGTACTTTCTTAGGCAGCAGTATATTTAATACGTGCCGAGTTTGGGCTCGTTTTGTTATGATGACATCTTACCTGCGGACTTGATGGAGTGACCTGAAGGTCTACATCGGTGACTGCCACTGGAACTCGGCGACGGATCGAACTAGATGTGCCGAGTTTGGGCTCATTTTGTTAGTTATGATGAGATCTTACCTCCGGACTTGATGGAGTGACCTGAAGGTCTACATCGGTGACTGCCACTGGAACTCGGCGACACATTGAACTAGATGTGCCGAGTTTGGGCTCATTTTGTTAGTTATGATGAGATCTTATCTCCGGACTTGATGGAATGACCTGAAGGTCTACATCGGTGACTGCCACTGGAACTCGGTGACGGATTGAAATAGATGTGCCGAGTTTGGGCTCGTTTTGTTAGTTACGATGAGATCTTACCTCCGGACTTGATGGAGTGACCTGAAGGTCTACATCGGTGACTGCCACTGGAACTCGGCAACGGATCGAACTAGATGTGCCGAGTTTGGGCTTGTTTTGTTAGTTATGATGAGATCTTACCTCCGGACTTGATGGAGTGACCTGAAGGTCTACATCAGTGGCTGTCACTGGAACTCGACGACGGATCGAACTAGATGTGCCAAGTTTGGGCTCGTTTTGTAAGTTATGATGAGATCTTACCACCGGACTCGATGGAGTGACCTGAAGGTCTACATCGGTGACTGCCACTGGAACTCGGCGACGGATCGAACTAGATGTGCCGAGTTTGGGCTCATTTTGTTAGTTACGATGAGATCTTACCTCCGGACTTGATGGAGTGACCTGAAGGTCTACATCGGTGACTGCCACTGGAACTCGGCGACGGATCGAACTAGATGTGCCGAGTTTGGGCTTGTTTTGTTAGTTATGATGAGATCTTACCTCCGGACTTGATGGAGTGACCTGAAGGTCTACATCAGTGGCTGTCACTGGAACTCGGCGACGGATCGAACTAGATGTGCCAAGTTTGGGCTCGTTTTGTAAGTTATGATGAGATCTTACCACCGGACTTGATGGAGTGACCTGAAGGTCTACATCGGTGACTGCCACTGGAACTCGGCGACGGATCGAACTAGATGTGCCGAGTTTGGGCTCATTTTGTTAGTTATGATGAGATCTTACGTACGGACTTGATAGAGTGACCTGAAGGTCTATATCGGTGACTGCCACTGGAACTCGGCGACGGATCGAACTAGATGTGCCGAGCTTGGGCTCGTTCTGTTAGTTATGATGAAATCTTACCTCCGGTCTTGATGGAGTGACCTGAAGGTCTACATCGGTGACTGCCACTGGAACTCGGCGACGGATCGAACTAGATATGCCGAGTTTGGGCTCGTTTTGTTAGTTATGATAAGATCTTACCACCGGACTTGATGGACTGACCTGAAGGTCTACATCGGTGACCGCCACTGGAACTCGGCGACGTATCGAACTAGATGTGCCGAATTTGGGCTCATTTTGTTAGTTATGATGAGATCTTACGTCCATGCTTGATGCATTGTCCTGAAGGTCTACATCGGTGACTGCCACTGGCACTCGGCAACGGATCGAACTAGATGTGCCGAGTTTCCGACTCCCCGATGTAAACCTTCAGGTCATTCCATCAAGTTCGGAGGTAAGATCTCATCACAACTAACAAAACGAGCCCAAACTCGGCAAATCTAGTTCAATCCGCCGCCGAGTTCCAGTGGCAGTCACCGATGTAGACCTTCAGGTCACTCTATTAAGTCCGGAGGTAAGATATCATCGTAAACAATAAAACGAGCCCAAACCCGGCACATCTAGTTCGATCCGTCGCCGAGTTCCAGTGGCAGTCACCGATGTAGACCTTCAGGTGACTTCGTCAAGTCCGGAGGTAAGATCTCATCATAACTAACAAAATGAGCCCAAATTCGGCACATCTAGTTCGATCCGTCGCCGAGTTCCAGTGGCGGTCACCGATGTAGACCTTCAGGTCAGTCCATCAAGTCTGGTGGTAAGATCTCATCATAACTAACAAAACGAGCCCAAACTCGGCACATCTAGTTCGATCCGTCGCCGAGTTCCAGTGGCAGTCACCGATGTAGACCTTCAGGTCACTCCATCAAGACCGGAGGTAAGATCTCATCATAACTAACAGAACGAGCCCAAGCTCGGCACATTTAGTTCGATCCGTCGCCAAGTTCCAGCGGCAGTCACCGATGTAGACCTTCAGGTCACTCCATCAAGTCCGGTGGTAAGATCTCATCATAACTTACAAAACGAGCCCAAACTCGGCACATCTAGTTCGATCAGTCGCCGAGTTCCAGTGACAGTCACCGATGTAGACCTTCAGGTCACTCCATCAAGTCCGGTGGTAAGATCTCATCATAACTTACAAAACGAGCCCAAACTTGGCACATCTAGTTCGATCAGTCGCCGAGTTCCAGTGACAGTCACCGATGTAGACCTTCAGGTCACTCCATCAAGTTCGGTGGTAAGATCTCATCATAACTTACAAAACCAGCCCAAACTCGGCACATTTAGTTCGATCCGTCGCCGAGTTCCAGTGGCAGTCACCGATGTAGACCTTCAGGTCACTCCATCAAGACCGGAGGTAAGATTTCATCATAACTAACAGAACGAGCCCAAGCTCGGCACATCTAGTTCGATCCGTCGCCGAGTTCCAGTGGCAGTCACCGATGTAGACCTTCAGGTCACTCCATCAAGTCCGGTGGTAAGATCTCATCATAACTTACAAAACGAGCCCAAACTCGGCACATCTAGTTCGATCCGTCGCCGAGTTCCAGTGGCAGCCACCGATGTAGACCTTCAGGTCACTCCATCAAGTCCGTACGTAAGATCTCATCATAATTAACAAAATGAGCCCAAGCTCGGCACATCTAGTTCGATCCGTCGCCGAGTTCCAGCGGCAGTCACCGATGTAGACCTTCAGGTCACTCCATCAAGTCCGTACGTAAGATCTCATCATAAGTAACAAAACGAGCCCAAACTCGGCACATCTAGTTCGATCAGTCGCCGAGTTCCAGTGACAGTCACCGATGTAGACCTTCAGGTCACTCCATCAAGTTCGGTGGTAAGATCTCATCATAACTTACAATACGAGCCCAAACTCGGCACATTTAGTTCGATCCGTCGCCGAGTTCCAGTGGCAGTCACCGATGTAGACCTTCAGGTCACTCCATCAAGACCGGAGGTAAGATCTCATCATAACTAACAGAACGAGCCCAAGCTCGGCACATTTAGTTCGATCCGTCGCCGAGTTCCAGCGGCAGTCACCGATGTAGACCTTCAGGTCACTCCATCAAGTCCGGTGGTAAGATCTCATCATAACTTACAAAACGAGCCCAAACTCGGCACATCTAGTTCGATCAGTCGCCGAGTTCCAGTGACAGTCACCGATGTAGACCTTCAGGTCACTCCATCAAGTCCGGTGGTAAGATCTCATCATAACTTACAAAACGAGCCCAAACTCGGCACATCTAGTTCGATCCGTCGCCGAGTTCCAGTGGCAGTCACCGATGTAGACCTTCAGGTCACTCCATCAAGACCGGAGGTAAGATCTCATCATAACTAACAGAACGAGCCCAAGCTCGGCACATTTAGTTCGATCCGTCGCCGAGTTCCAGCGGCAGTCACCGATGTAGACCTTCAGGTCACTCCATCAAGTCCGGTGGTAAGATCTCATCATAACTTACAAAACGAGCCCAAACTCGGCACATCTAGTTCGATCAGTCGCCGAGTTCCAGTGACAGTCACCGATGTAGACCTTCAGGTCACTCCATCAAGTTCGGTGGTAAGATCTCATCATAACTTACAAAACGAGCCCAAACTCGGCACATCTAGTTCGATCCGTCGCCGAGTTCCAGTGGCAGTGACCGATGTAGACCTTCAGGTCACTCCATCAAGTTCGCATCCTAGCTAAAAAATAAGTGGTCCATAAAAAAAAATTACATCGTTTCAAAATTAGATCACTTGACTATTTTATTCTATTCCCGCAACTAACACGTAATCGCTTGTGTGTGTGACTTTGTTTCCATGTAGTAGTTCAGTTCTATGCCTGCTTACGTAACCGCGCGGGGGGAATTTTTGCGCAGCAACGACGTACGTCCATCCTCTATCACGCCTCGGCGGGTACTGGCGAGCGCCCGGTGAGCGAAATAATGCCAATATTTTGGGTATTTTATTTCTTGGAGAAAAATTATAACGAAATTTTAAAATTTGCTTTTACCATGCACTTCTAAATAATGAGTTATTTTTATTTTTATAAGTTTCATATAAATTCATTGTGAAATCTCTAAGCAGTGGATGTTTGAAAATTGTGATTTAGTGTCATGTTTGAGATTTTTTTCTATCGAGCCAATTATTCCAATTCGTGTTTCTATCTTTACCATTCACTCGAGGATATGTTCAACTTTAATATTATGATTTTTTTTTTATTAAAAATATCATTGTTAATGAGACTTTCAGACGTTTGAAAATCTTAAAAATTACTGAAAGCCCGCCTTAAGCCAAGTTCCTAATAATTCACTTCGTGCATTTCCAGCAACGTCATTGGCCGTTCTAGATCTGTTTCCTGTTTTAATTAAATACATATATAAACACTTATTAACACAAAAGAAAAAAGTTTCCAACCAGCTCTTTAGAAACTTAAGTCTTCCAAACTATCAAAAATTTATCTACAAGCATGGTTTACAATAAAAATAAACATAAAAGTAAGAATAGAGGTTTCAAAACTAATTAGAAATAGTCAACAGAGGATATGAATGGTTGATTAGATAAAGCAAGAACTTTCATACAATTTTCTCAACATTACATTATTTGTTTAACCAACTGAATTTGTTGTCCCTCAAAAGACCGCAATGTAACGCAACTTGCATACAAGTTCTTGCATCGTCTAAACTACGTTACTGACATCTTTTCCTTGTGACTTTACCCATGGCGCGACGCGATATCGAATTGCATCGATTGACGATATTGGTCAGATATCACACAAGCGTCCGGCCGAAGAAAATGATGGACAATCGCTAGTGTTTGCTAATGGAGTCGCACGTATTGGCGATATCGCTCACAGATCTGCTTGATATCTGCATGCACATGATTCTGTGTTCGAAATTCGATTGCGCAACCACTCGTCACTGGGGACATCTTTTGTCTTTGATTGCAGCGCCTTTATGTCGTAGTAGTAAGGTGGATTTTTGAAGTGCACGGTCGAATTGCATCGCATTACTCCATTAGTAAATACGTGCGACTTAAATCGGCAATCGACTCGATATCGCACGAATCGCGTTGCATCGCGCCATGGGTAAAGTCCCTTACTCTTTTATCTCTTGTTGCAGAGTGCACATCATCATCATCGTCACTGCTGAGCGGGGTGACGACAGTGTCGGTGGCGGTGACCGGGCTGGACCGGCCGCTCTCGAAGAAGGTGCGCCCCAAGCCCGCCTCGCCCAATCGACAGGGACCACAGCAGTGCCAAGTAAGTACTGATAATTAATTGATAATATTTTTGAAATTAGATCTTAATTTTAGTAAAAATCCGTTTCATTTTAACTAATACAACACAAATAGTTTGCCTAACTACTAATCTAACAATGCACTCTTAGTAGCGAAGTGGTAAGTGGTCCTCGTATAACTTGACCAATACATATAATGTCTGGACTTTAAAAGAGACAGCCTCTGAGTTTGTTTCGGCTGTTTCTTCTCAGAGGAGTCAGGTACGAAACACCGGCCTCATCTAGTTTGTAAAAAGACAACGTGTAAAAGTGTTATTATTAATCTATTTGCAAAATAAATATAATTTCATTAATATTGTCATAATGTCATTTTTGCGATTATATGCTGAAGACTAGGGAAGGTATGTTTTTACGCGACCACGTTTTTACACCAGGTATTTGCTTCCAAGTACGTACACCAGGTAACGACCCGAAATACTAGCAAGACTTCAAAGTATTTTATACGGCTCTTCGGACTCGCTCTGTCGGGGCTCAAGTTAGGGTTCAATTTCCAATCCAGATAGAAAATACTTGAAAGTATCCCGAGCCCTGGTTTTAGGACGTGGTTTCTTAAAGAAGACGTACTTGTAAGCCCTGGTGCGCGATTTTGCAAGTACGACCTTGTAACATTTTAATAGACTAGGATGGATTAATCTATAGCAGTTTAATAAGATAAATAGATAGGTAGATAGATAGATAGATAGATAGATGATTTTATTATATATAAGCTAGGAAGGTTACAATTTATGTGAAATAGAAAATACAAGAGAGTATAAAAACACAGTCCACAACACAGTCAACACAATGCACAGTATAGCACCAAACACGCTGGGTAAGGCCACAATAGCCCTTAGCAGGCAGGAACCGAAGCAGGAAGGGGCCTCAACAGGCAGGACCGCAGCTGGCGGGGCCTCTGAAGTCGCGGTCCTCCGTAGCAGGGAGTCCCAGAGGGCAAGAACCTCCTCTGGAGTGTAAGAGACTCTTCAGTAGTCCTCAGCAGCAGAGAGTTCCCCAGAGGGTAAGATCCTCCTCTGTAGTGTAAGAGGCTCTTCAGTAGTCCTCAGCAGCAGGGAATCCCAGAGGGCAAGAACCTCCTCTGAGTGAAAGAACGAAGAGTGCTGGATAGAAATGAATTGATTATAATGTCCATTCTATCCGGGACTTTTGACATTCTATCCAGGACCTTTGGACATTCTAATCAATTCATTTCTATCCAGCACTCTTCGTTCTTTCACTCAGAGGAGGTTCTTGCCCTCTGGGACTCCCTGCTGCTGAGGACTACTGAAGAGCCTCTTACACTCCAGAGGAGGATCTTACCCTCTGGGGAACTCCCTTCTGCTGAGGACTACTGAAGAGCCTCTTACACTCCAGAGGAGGTTCTTGCCCTCTGGGACTCCCTGCTACGGAGGACCGCGACTTCAGAGGCTCCTGCCTGCTGCGGTCCTGCCTGTTGAGGCCCCTTCCTGCTTCGGTTCCTGCCTGCTAAGGGCTATTGTGGCCTTACCCAGCGTGTTTGGTGCTGTATTGTGCATTGTGTTGACTGTGTTGTGGACTGTGTTTTTATACTCTCTTGTATTTTCTATTTCTACATAAATTGTAACCTTCCTAACTTATTAAACTGCTATAGATTAATCCATCCTAGTCTATTAAAATGTTACAACCTACGAGCTGAATGTCTTCAGGAGACACACAATTTTATTCGTCATCAAGAAAAAATATTCTTTGGTAGGGTACCAAAGAATATTTTTTGAGATGTTAAATATCTTTGAAAAGAGAGTTTAATACCTGTCATAGATTACGAAGATTTCATACCTATTTATTAAAAATACAGTTTGTTATGATTTCGAGCCGCAATTTAAAAATTCAATTCCTACCATTAACCAAGCCATAACAAAAAGAACATGTATGATTTATTCGCCACAAAATACATGTGTTTTCTTTGAAGGCGTGTGTTGTAGCGAGTGATATGACGTCACAGTAGCCGGCTAGTTTCCGGCTCATAAAGGCCGATGGGCCGTGACGATTGCCTCTATTTGTCTTCTGCCTTACAAAGGAGAACAGCCGTCATTTGTCTCATGGACACCGGTGCTACTATCTTTGGTATCTATCTAATATCTACATGTACTAATGTGATGGTTGGCTATATCAGTTTATTGGTCCTGCGTAATTGTATAGTTGGAAAAACTTGAAACTATGAAATAAGTACCTTTGTATAATCTCTTATCAACCAAATATATACTATGCTGATTCCCACTGTAATTGTAAAAATCGTTTTGATATATAATTATAACGCAAGTAAGAATAGATATAATAAACTTAATTACTGATTAATTACATATTTTAAATGTAAGTATCTTCTTCTTCTTCTTTAGCCTCTCTCTACCATTTTGGTGTAGGCCTCCTTCAACTCTTTCCACTCTTCACGACAGCGAGCTCTAATGTAAGTATCATCAAACTAAATATTTACAATGAAAAAGAGTAATGTTAGTTCTCAAATAAAATAATTACATATTTGAGCAGGCGCCATTAATGAAATACCTACATTTATTTTAAAGAAGCAACTTCAAAACAGACTTTGACAAAATAAACACAAAATTAAAAGACGTTCTCTTTGATTTTAATGTTTGTAAACCATTACTATTTTTATATTCGCAGACATACCTTTCTTACTGCAAACATTTTCTATCTATATACGTTTATAACAAGCTCAAACACAATTTATCCCTATATTGAGAGTTCGCAAACAAGAATTTCTGTAGAAAATAAATCTGTAATAACTCAACTATTCGCTATTATAGAGGAATCCGTATTTATGAAACATCGAGTACGTTCAATAAACTCAAATATTATATAGGTACTATGTATAGTCTACTTTCGTTTATGTGAGGAAAATATTCTCTCTATTTTATTATTGGAAAGGATCGTTTTCACCTACACTGTTAGGCGAGTTTCCAAATATTTGCTAACGAAGGATGTAAACAGTCCTAATTGGCACTTAGGACGCCCAACACGAAAACTAATCAGAAAAATACCATTCGAAAGTAGGAGATTATCTACTAAAAATGTTTACGTTTGACTGACGAGGATTAAGAGAAAAAAGAAACAAAAATAAATGAATTTCAAGATTTTTAGGTGAATTTGTTATTTTATTAACAAATTCGTTATAATTAAAATACTGACATTTAATAAAAGTTTCGCCGCCCGAACAGGGACTTGAACCCTGGACCCTTGGATTAAAAGTCCAATGCTCTACCGACTGAGCTATCCGGGCTGTATAATACTGGCCGAAATAGCGGTTTACATGGAAAATAACTGGGTCGACTCGCTAATCTAAGAATTCTTATCGCTTTATTTTATGTTTACAACACGACTTTTAGTAAATAAAAACATGTTTTTACAACTAGACCTGGTTTTATAGTAATGTGTTTAACATAATGCTTATAAGAATAATATCTGCATGCATCTGTAAATTCATTGTTTTATAGCGTACATTTTTATTTACTTTTTCATGTCAATCAATATTTTCTTTGATGAAGTGACACTACACATCAAAAATAGTTTGCGATCACTTTGTTAAATCAAAATCTTTTTACGGTATTATAAAGGTATTATATTATGATTTCTTCTTCTTTGCAGATTATATTTAATAAAAAAACTTAAAAAAAAAAAATGTAACCGACTTCAAAACAACCACAAAAAAAGTTCAAAATAACCTACAAAAAAACTTTTGTTTTGAAAGTCGGTGACTTTATTTTTTGTTTCATTGACTTTTTGTCACCGACTTTCGAAAGAAAAGTTTTTTTGTAGGTTATTTTGAACTTTTTTTGTGGTTGTTTTGAAGTCGGTTACATTTTTTTTTTGAAAAAGTTTTTTATTTTATCCTTTTTAACCGACTTCAAAAAAAGGAGGAGGTTCTCAATTCGTCGGAATCTTTTTTTTTTTTTTTATGTATGTTCCCCGATTTCTCGAAGACGCCTGAAGCGATTTGGAAAATTTTTCTTTTGTTTGAAAGGGTATACTTTCCAATTGGTCCCATGATCATCAGGTCAGGATCTGATGATGGGATCCCAGGGAAATCGAGGGAAACCTTAAAATTTTATAGGCACATAGTACCATTTTCATATATTTTCTAAAGCTGTTTAAGTATTTGCATCCGATAATCATTATCTCAGGTGGATGAGCTGATGAGGGAAGGTACAACTCCTCTAGCAAGGAGTCGGCATCGACTGATTTAGTAAATTATGTTTGTGTTCGCATATCTCCGGAACTACAAGTCCGATTTAAGTAATTCTTTTTATGTTGTACTAGGTATCGTTCAACTTAAGGAATACTGCAAGTTTCATCAAAATCGGTTCAGTAGTTTTTGAGATAGGGAAGGAATGAAGATGTTAACGATGTTATTACCGGTGCTACGGCTTTCTTACATAGAATTTTGGTTGAATATTTTTAGTTTCACTATTCAACCCAAATTATTGTCAAATACATAATTTTCTTACATGTGCACTAAAATGTTGTCATCCGTAGCACCGGTAATAACAACGCCCATTTAAGTATGTACACAATGAGAACTACTAAAAATAAAAACTACTGCACCAAACTAAATGAAAATTTTATGGGACCAAATGGCACATAATTATACCTACTGTATCGAACAAAAAAAGAATCATCGAAATCGGACCAGAAACCTCGGAGTAATCGGTGAAGACAAAGTTGAAAACTTTTTAGGTTTTTGTTGATTTTTCAAAAAGTGCTGGTCGGATTTTGATGAAATTTTAATGGGACCATTCCGGAAGTATAGGTACCCTATCCAACAAGAGATTTTTTCAAATCGGTTGTTAAACGACGGAGTTATGCCCGAACAAACATAAAAAAAACAAACATCCGAATTGAGAACCTCCTCCTTTTGGAAGTCGGTTAAAAATATAGAATATTAATCAATATCATAAAACAGTTAACTTGGTTTTCAATAAAGTTAAAAAAACAACCTATGCTAGTGATCACAAACTTTTTTGATGTGTACATTTTGTCATGTCATCATGGGAAAAGAATTTATTTAATGTAAGATGTGCCTCCTTAAAAAAAAATTGAAAATGTTTGGATGTTTAGACGGATGTATGTTACGTAGAACTCAATCACGATATAACGACTGATGGGAACGATAAACTTTTTTTTTCTTGATGATATGGCTCAAAGATAGGTCTCAGTATTGACTGGAATTACGCATAGGATACTGTTTCTTTATCGTAGCATAATTTTGTAATTAAAAAAAAATCTTAACTTCACTTAATCTACCAAAATAAAGAAACTTCATCTTATCGTCACAACCTAATATATCTACCAATCTTATCTCCTTACCTATCTTTAGAACAATTCAAATGTACATACATCGTATTGAAAGAGAGGTCTACAGGGACGCAGCAGGAAGGTTCGCAAGACAAACACTAAGAGGGCTGAGTGGTTCATATCCGGGAACGTTCTTGCACGCACCCGGGAGGAACACCGGTGAAATACGAGTATATGTGGTGCTTCCGTGGATGGTGGTTTTAAATCGTTCGTTATTTCGGGACTTTAGTTAGAATTAAATGAAATAATGGGATAGAATTAAACAAATTTAAAAATTAAAGTTTCGCAATATTATTTTTTTAATTTGAGTATTCATACTTTGAAAAAGTACTAGATTAAGTTAGTAATAATTTCTATTTCTATGTACTTATAAATACTTTATAGTTATAAATGTAAACTGTAAAATTATTTTTGTATTTAAAATATTGTCCTAAGCTATCGAATTAAATTCAAAGCTGTAATGGTAGTCTAAAAGTTTTTTCTAAATAAATAAAAAAATTGAGGTCTTACAATTTGCTATCCTGCTGTCCATATTTCAGTTAAACGAAAGACTACCTGTTATCAGTGACTTCGCCCGCTTTTTATTTGAAAGTTATCCCACGGGAACGCAATACTGAAATGGTATTCTATGTGTTTATGTAATAACCTATCTTTGAGCCTCCCATAAAGATCCGTTGAGCCGTCCTGACATGATTTAATAACAATCACTCGTCCATCCAAACATAATTTTCACTTTTATAGTAAGTACGTATTAGATGCCCCTGTGTGGGCCCTGAGGCCCCTGTGTGGGCCCTGAGGCCCCTGTGTTCGCCCTGAGCATCCGGACGCGACCACTGAAGTTGGTCGCATGCCAGAGGGTCATGGCTATCCGGATGATCCGGGGATACCGCACGATTGCCGGCGAAGCGGCCAACCTCCTTGCCGGATTGCTGCCCTGGGATCTGGAGGCGACTGCCCTCCAGCGCGTCTATGAGTGGCGCGTGGAGGCGCAGCGCCGGGGCGTGACCCCGCTGCCTCGTGAAGTCGAGGCGCGGCGGGAAGAGCTCCGGCGCGATCTCAGGGCAGTATGGAGGGGACGACTGTCGCGACCGAAGGCCGGGCACGCCGCAATTGCGGCGGTAAGACCTCTCTTTGAGAAGTGGCTGGAGAGACGTCACGGCGTCCTGACCTATCGGATGACGCAGGTCCTCACCGGACACGGAAGTTTCGGGAGGTACCTGTGCCTGATGGGGAAGGAGGAAACGCCCGGGTGCCACCACTGCGAAGATCGCCCGGAGGACACAGTAGAGCATACGGTGCAAGACTGCCCAGCTTGGGCGGTGCACCGACGTGTCCTCACGGCAGCGATAGGCGGAGACCTCTCGCGCCCGGCGTTGGTTGCGGCCATGCTGCGGGGCGAGATGGAGTGGGAAGCGGTCTGCTCCTTCTGCGAGGCAGTAATGCTCGTGAAGGAGGAGGCGGGCCGCGAGCGAGAGAGGACAGCGTCCTCCCTCCGCCCCAACCGCAGTGGTAGGCGCCCGCGGCGTCGGACGTCAGCAGATGATCTCCGGCCACCGTAGGCGCGGGCATGCGGGCAGCGAGTAAAGGGCAACTCGCTGCCCGACCCAGGACCATGCCCGGGTCGACGGCGCGTTGTGTCCCACGCGCGCCTCAAAGAGCGTCGGCATGATGACGGGGCCCCCCTCTCAGAGGGCCAAAGCCTGCCGGGGTCGCGGGATAATTTCCTTACCGTGACCCCGGAACGTAACAGGCTATTGAAGGACACCGTGGATTTTAGTCAGTAGAAGTCTGACAGTCCCTCCCGCCCTGCCCGGGGCCGGAGGACTCATTTGATGATTTTACCAAGCTAATTAGATAGTTTTTCATCTGCTCTTTAGAATCTTAAAATGAGGGAGTTGAAAAACTAAAAACAAATCTTTTTAAATACCTTAAAGATTATTCAGATTGCGATTCTACATTCTAGTACTAGTAGCACAAATGTATTAAAAGCACTTCCAACAAATTGATACCTACTCCCAAAATACCAGCTTTTTCAGAAGCAAAATGTACTTTTTTCACACCCCTAAAACTTGATGTTCATTGTTATTTTATAACATCTTATTACTTAAAACGCCTCTTAAAAGGAACTCATTTACGAATTCAAAAGTACATAAAATATTATTGTTGCGTATATCTACGTACTGCGTTCGAAAACTGTGTTTGTAGGTCAGTCGAATATCAACAAAAGAGGGATAAAGAACGTCGCAGAGGGGTGGGACTACGGTTACCAGAAATAACGAATTTCGTGGAATGTCCTGATTTTAGTCCTTAGGACCCGGCCCGTTAATGTCCTTCTATTATTTTTATAAATAGCTTCGATTTCCGATTAAAAAGTACCTACTGTATTACTGGGAATTTGGGAGCACGTCAGTGCCTCCGCCAAGTCGAGCGCAAAGCAACACTGCCGTACCATCCTTTTCTGGAACGTTGACTGGGCTATTTTTTACAGAGTGTTTTTGGTGAGTTGTTTTACTCGTTTTCTATCGAACTTTTACTAATGAAATTTTAATTAAATGGTTTCATTTTTTTACATGAGGTTCTTTGAACTTGTCAGTATATAAAAAAGAGAAAAAATGGTTGTTTATATAATGTAACAGATATTTTTGAAATAAAATTTAGTCTATGTGATCTTACTGACAAACAAAACAAATACGATGTCATGCCCTTATCCCAAATTCCGACACTTCAATCCTGGCAACTCTAAGTAGGGTGGTCCCCTCTGAAGGAAAGTGGCGATTCATCATATCTTGCCAACCCTCACACTACGTAATTGCAGACTCTGAAAATGAACCGATATTCTAACTTGTATTTATCACCGACTAGCTGACCCGGCAAACTTCGTATCGCCTGTTTGATTTCTGAACAACTTTTAAATTTAATTCATTTCTGAACGACGAGACGAACATCAAATATTTGACTGGTAGGAATAGTTTTTATAATTCGTAAAACCAATTTTTTGCTTTTATATTCCTATATTTTTATCATGCGTATATTTACTCACCTTTTAAACCTTCCCTGGACTTATTCATATAAAAACGTGGGAAAAAATGAGCCAAATTGGTCCTGCCGTTTTCGAGTATTAGCGAGACTAATGAACAGCAATTGATTTTTATATCCATTTAGATTTAGATAGATGTTGTTTACCTAAATGTTTGAGTGGATCTCAAGTTTTGAGCATTAAACTGAAGTGGCTTTGAAGAGTTAAAAGCGGTTTATGGATAGCCACTTTTAAATAATATTAAAAGGTAATCTTTTTACCAGCACTCCATTAACATTTTTGTAAAAACAATCTTCGCGTTTGACTTTGGATTCGTTTGGACTTAGGTACTTATGATTTTATAAATAGGTAAGTAAGTACCTGTAGGAGGTAAGACGTGTGTAAGTTACATACTTATCTGATAAAATCATGTTTTATCATGTGTGATCTTTTATATTATTTTAATTTTGTATTAGTAATGTACAATTGTACAGTTATGCACTCTACATCCATAACTTAATTGTTATGGATGATGATGTGATATAATTATAGTGTAATCATCGGAACTACTTATTCAATTCAAAAAATCATTCATTAATTAGGCTATATTTAAAATTTACAATAACCATGACACGTAGTAAGCCACAAGCAAAATTTAACCTTTAATAAACATTTGTTTATTTAACATAAAATATATAAATACAAACTTTTATTCTTAAAAACATGTTTGAACTTAAACAAGCTCACTCCTGTAATGCAAACCCCAAACATATTTTAATGCATTATCTTAATTACCTCGTAGAACGTCCACAATCCAAATCCAATTGATCCCACTTAGCACGTATTAGAGATAAAATATTGATCATAACGATAGCGATAAACAGTAACAATAATCTCTAAGGACCAGTATTATGGTCCTTTTTCCCTTTTTCTTTTATTTCACCTTCAATTTCCACGTGCTCCCAGCAACACTTTTGACTTTGAATGTACTTAAGTATTTATACAAAGTAAGTAGGTTTAATAAGCCTTGTTGATTTTTCTTAAGGTCTTTTTTATGTTGAGACGTCTAAGTGGGTTATTGATTAATGATGTATGAGTATTACTTCGAATTAGAAACAAATTCTGTTTTTTTTTTTTTTGTTGGTACAAGCTCGACGTGTCCCGGAGAATGAATTTAACAGTCTTGGGTCCTGCAACATAATTAATCAGAAAAGAACAGTGGAAGAGTAAGATATTTCTATATAAATTCTATACTTGATAGTCTACAATCTAAGTGATTGAAGTACCCGTATAATGGAACGCCTCGAATCTAACACTACGGGGGTCAATGGAATAAAATGTACTTTACTCTCAAATAAATAAAGCTCAAACTCTTAAAAAAAAAGAGTTAAACGTGAAATCAGACAGCAACCTTGATCATGAACTCCGAACAAATTTAAATTCCCGAAGTTCGAGTGACCTAACGCTAACTCAATTCTGCAATAGGTAAACTCATTTCAGAAACCACATCGGCAAGATTTCAACGATATTCCTAATTGAGCCAGGAGCTAATAGCTATGATGGCCGGCGCCAATTAAAGCTTATTGATGTCGCTCTGTAGATCTTCGACGACCCTCGTCTTGTTTTAACCCCGTCTAACTCCCTTACTAATAATTAATCAAGCAATTAAGCAGATCCGTGGAACGCGGCTGCTGATATTTTCGTTCCTTCGAAGCCCTAGTACGGATAATGGTTGCGGATGAGACGAAAGTCGATCGTTTTTCGGAGAATAGTTGTTTATCATGTTGCTTTTGTTACAGTAAGACCGTTTTCACGTTTCTATAATGACAAGGAAAGGTTTAATCGCTGGAACAAATAAAAATAAATATCTTTCATTGAGGCACGTGTAAGTTGCTACTATTTTCCGTGTGGCCCATTTAGAAGCGACAACGGAATTATCTGTTTACGCGTAGTTCCTGGCTTATCTTTAAACAGCTCCTTACTCGCTTTTATCTTTTAAAACCATATTTTTGTCGTATCATGGTTATCAATAATGGCCGCGCTGTATTGAAACCGCTTTAGATATCCTTCTAATGGCACCCACAAGACTTCTCTCTATTCTTAATCTAAGGCACGAGGCAAGACACTTTGTGAAGCTTTTGTGACCAAAAATACCTATTTATATTTTTTTTTATCGCGAAATATAAAAGTTTTCCCGAAACAAAGAGGTATAATCTTAATGAAGAGTCACTTTGGCTTCATTTTACGGTGATTAATTTGACTTAGAAGTTGGAGAATTCCATAGATAGATATTATAATTGAGATTGAAGGGATTTCACAGTTAATTAGCGACGAGAGATATTTAGAAATTGATGTTTGACTATAATCAAGCAGATACTTCATTGGATAAACAATTAGCGGTACCCTTTTTTATTGAGTAACAATACTTTTATACTCATGTCTTTAATGAACAATAGAAAGTCTACTCTTTTCGGAATAAATGGAAGTACATCACTGAAAGAGTAATCTCAGGAAAAGTCTACGACCTATCGAACATCTATCTGTGTACTTATCGTCAGCGCAACCACGACCATCATGACAAGAGTGTTTCGACTAAGAAAAGATGACACAAGTTCTATACCTTTATTTTGTCTTACATAACCATGTATATGGTTATTTGTATAACATTAACGCCTTTCGTGGGCTGAAAGTACTATGGTTATAAACAACTTTATAACAAATCTGAGAGACCAAAAAAGATACATGAGTTCTTTCACCCCATCAAAGTTTGCTAATGTTTCACAAATAAGCCTGTATATTAACAATTGCCTTCGAAAATACCGTTGCTCTAAACACCCCTTCAAATACTCCTACTGCCACCCCAGAAACAAAGCAAGAATTGACACAAATAATACTCACGAGCACAGTTCAACATTGTCGAATACATTCGCACCCCGCATCCCACGGTGGGATTACTGACTGATCACAACATTCCGCATCGAAACCAGAGCTCGCTGGAATTAATTAGCGCCCCACGAGACACCTCTCATTATTGCGTCAATTAAGGAGTTATAAGCTGGCAAGATTGTGTACCGCGGGGCTTCCTGCGTTCGGTTATATTATGATTTGACAACACTAGCGTTGATACGCTCGTAAGTTCTACTATTTCAAATACTAGGTAACTATTTTTATATCTCATGTTTCGCTATAAGAGTAGAGCGAGACCAAAGACACGATAGATGGACTGGTTTGAAGGATGGTGTGGACTGCTGAGATGAATAGTAATAGAAGAAGATATACTCGGTCAATTTCAAATATTTAATTTTATTTATAATTGGGAGAAGGGAAAGATGATGATGATTATGTTATTCACTCTAAATTACTTTCTCTAAACTATTTTTTTTAACTCGATGCTGATTATGTGGATTTTCCCACTTAGTATTTTAAATGCATTACATGCAGCATTCTTAACATCTAATTATAACAAATTATCACATACACAGGTAGACACCAACTATTACTAAGATCATTCTGCCCAGTTGATCGATTCCCAGAAAAGAGGGAAATGTCAATTATTTATGACTTGCTACGTCGCTTTTATCGTCAGGCAATGAATGTGCGATTGAAACCAATATTAATAGAAATTATTGGAGTAAAGTACATTGATAATTTTCAGCAAGACAAACGTATTTTATGAAGTAACAAAGTGTCTGGCATTTTCAACACGAGAAAGCCTACAAAACTTGTAACCACGCAACCAAAATATTGTAATATCGATCTTGTACCTACAAACGTAGAACATCTTTTAGATTGTTTTTAAAATGCAGATTTGGTCACGCAGAGCTTTTTCGCGCCCTGTAAAGAAAAATAAGTGCTCGCAGTCTTATTTAACGATTCCTGAGACGAGCGGCGACGCGGCTTGAATGCCTAATACCATTTAACTTTCTCAACTTATTGTTTACTATGTGCTTCAAACTCTGCTGTTCCTCCACAATCGGCGGGAATAATGATTTCAAAAGAGTTCTAAAGGACACAAACTTTGGCGACGCTTTACATAAATTAAATGTTGAATTGTTTATTTAAATATTTGTATCTCTAAAACTGTCATCAAATGTTGCCTGTTGAGAATTTATATGATGTTCTGAGGGCCATAAATGTGGTTATTCTCTACATTTCAATTAAATACAATAAGAAAATAACGTATTTTGATTAAGAACAGGAAAAAAAACTATTGGCAAACTATAGACATAACGCAAATTACATAAAAGCTATTGTCAAACAGCCTGTCTGTTTGACAATAGCATTTATGTTTAATTAATAGATTCGTGGCGAACGCGAAACGAAGCGTTTTTGTTTGTAATGTATGGAATTGTTTGAAGCCAGTCACTTAGACTATCGGATCGCTTTCGCTTTTCTATGTGACTGGATTCAAACAATTCCATACATTACAAATAAAAACGCTTCGGATCGCATTCGCTTCGCCTGTCTGTTTGACAATAGCTAAAGACAGTAAAAAAACTACACAACAACTAAATACCTTATCTTACACAAGCTAAAATAAAAGACGAATATATCAAATCCCTTCTGAAAGTATTCTCTATATTTTGTGTAGCGTACGTAAGTGTACCTTGAGGTATTAACCGAGCCGGACTTGAGTCGCGGTGGGTCGCAAAGCCTCCTGAGCCGAGCGTTTGGGTGACTGCCAGGCCCCGATAAGCCACGCCACATAACATTACATATTTCTTATTTAACCCCTGTCTAAGAATACCTTGGTAATTGCTGATGCAGGTGTTGAAAACATTTTAAGTTTTATGAAAAATTTGCGCAAAATGTGGTTACGGCGCAAAATTCTGAGTGTAAAATTGGATTTTATAAGAGAAAGTAAAACTATTTCATCACCAGAATTTAGTATCCAAAGTTTACACATTTTAGGCCTTATAAAGAACTTTTACAATGACGTCACACCGGCCTTCATAAAACTCTCGGCTCTAAAGTTAACGACAAAAGGGAAAAAAACGTAGCCTTTTTAACAAATTCCTTTTACGTCGAGTAAAATATATAAGCTACCAAGTAACAAGTGTTGAGAAAATCCTAGCTAAATATTTATTTACATTTAAATTCATTGCTCTTAAACTTTGGTTTTTCTTCGATTTGAAGCCTTCAAATTCTTGCAAGTGAAAATACTTCGGTGGCACTTCACCGAAGTGAAAGAGAAAGATTACAACAAAACCAAAACTACCCTTGTAAGAACGATTCGTCTAGACAGACACTACATTTTTCCAAAATATATCTTAACAGCACTAATGTGAAGGAGCCACTTCTCAAAATTCAATATCTACCTGGAGTTCATATTATCATCGCAAAACTTTATATAACAAAGATCTATCGGTACGTTGCCGAGGAGACATATATAATATATATCCTATATTACCACTATCACTTCACAAGAATCGCTAGATTGGAAGCACTAAATCTAGTTAGATCAAGTGTAAAGGCATGATCAGAATATGGCTGTTCACAGAATATTAAGTTTATACTTTACGAAAGTGGCTGTAAATGGAATTACTTTTAGCCCTTCTCCGTATAGGTATTATGAGCACTAAAATTTACACAATGAAAAAAAAACGCTTGTTTTTTGTTGCTGTGTGTGATTTCTCTTTTATCATAGTTCGAAACATACAACATTATAATCAATATTACAAAAGAATATTACGTTGGAAAATATTCAACAACTACATTGCGATGACCTTAAACGTAAACGCAAGACTTCCAAAATATAACAACACTAAAAAACTTAGGCCACTATTCTATTCTATATTAAAATAAATTAACCACAAATTAAAGACTTCAAACACCCTAAAACGGTGTACAATCTGAAGCACGCTTTACAATCGCCACACAGGCAAGGCAAAGAGTCGTGCCACACTTGGATGGTTGCCAAACCACGCCAGGTAATCCCACAAATGGTCGCGGTCATGTCCACAGACTATGCCTCGATATTTAGTTCACTAAAGTGCCTAAATCACCGCGCATTTTGGGTGCAGCTTACAAACGTTACAATTATTAGATGCAATTTCAGCCTGACAATGCCACGCACCGTTCTGCATAGACCCGTTAATTGGCTATTTGTGCGGTTCTAAACGCATTTGAGTTTAACTCGGCTGGACATAATAATACGATTGGACAGTTGTTCGCTAACAGTCATTAGCTTAGCTCCTGAACTAATCTCGTTTAGGATATTCGCATCTCGCACATGCATTTAGTATTCGGGACAAATCAGTGACGTAAACTTTTGATTCAATAATGTTTGAAGGGTAAACTGCTTTGCATTTAAAAAAGGGTTAACAAAATATACTTTATCATATTTTTTAAAAGAAAGACATTAACTTTATGATCTCTAATCACGTATAACAACAACAAAAACCGCGTAACCTCAGCTTTTTACGCTTACAAACGACTCTCACTTGTTCTCTGATTAGATGAGAATGCAGCAAAACTAGCAGCGACACTGGGGACTCTTTCACAAAACTTTACAAGCATTCTTCAGTCCCCACGCGCCTTGGCGTCGTTCATTCACCGATCTTTTTATAAGCACATCCCTATTTCAAGGATGCCTCGCCCTGAGTGTCCGTTCAAGTCCAATCCAATCGTGAGATCGATGCTCAATTAATTTTCTGTTCGAATATATCACCCAAATGTCAGCCAAGTCCTGTGAACGGATTTGACATGAAATGCACATCAATCAATGTTAGATTTGGAAACAAAAAAAATGAATTGTGCTATCAGCATTATATTGGTTTAGTATCTGAAATTCAGGGGGATATTTTTTATTAGGTACGTTTCAACGTGATATAAATGAATCTTTCAAAAGCGTCTAATGGAATCATTGAGCCACAAGTCCTCTTAAAAACTCAATACTGAGCCTCAATAATATTTTGCTACATTAAATCTGACTCACCTATACGCCGAAACTTTACTAACATTCAGACAAAAGCTATAAACGTGCCAACTTCTGCTTCGATCCGTTGATAAACGTTACTCCCGATCACAAACTTTTCATCGAAGTATTGAGGGTCTAAAGCCATAATCGATAGAAGTACAAATACCTGCTACATGAAAACGTAATCTGTTTTTGTGCGAATATTAGCTTCTAATAGGATTACACACGAGTTCTAAAATAAAGATCAAAAACGGTACAAATTCGTTTAATTTAAGCTTCTGAGAATTTCATTAAAAGGGTTTACACATAAACAGATATCATGTTAAACCAACGATGAACACTAACGAGAGTAATCTCTTGTTTCTAAGGTCTTAAGCTTGTTAGTGCATTTAGTCTAAAACATTCCACGAATCGCTCTTATCTGTACTATTTTGGAACGAAAACAGACGTAGCCAAAACTAATGTCGGTTGCCCCGAGAGAATCCGTCGCTTCCCTTAAAAGGTAAATTCGATCCAAACAAGAGGTGTTGGGATTTTCTTGACAAATTCACATTATATCCCCGATTGTCTGTGCGACCGTAAAAAAAAGGTCAGTTTTATTACGCGGACAAGGAAATGTGCGACGGTTAGTTAAACAAAGAAAATTGTCGTTTTCGCAATAAAAAATTATGTTCGTCTGTATCGGTCTTTAATAAATTCGGCCGGTGCAAAGAAAAGCGAAAATAAAATGGCTGCCTCAATAAAGATATTTCACTCGAATAGTTCGGGTTGGTTGACGGGGTACAGATATAGTTCTTTGTCGTAGGGGAGCGCTATTTTAGATTGATATTTCGTTGTCTGGTTTCGAGGAAATTCCGCAACATGCACACATTGCACACTGAACGAGCGTGTTCAAATGAATTAGATTGGCTCGGCGAATTCGACTGGTTTATTGTGAGCGTTGAAAAACTGTGCGTTGTTCCACGTTGTTAGTTTACTAAAAATGATATTGAATATGAATATTACTCTCGCTCAGAGTTCAGCTGTTTTTATTAAATTAAGGCGAAGTAAAATGGAAACAACATGTTTGAATTTATTGTATTTTTATCGTAGCGCTTCAAAGTTGGATAATGTTGTTAGAAAGATTAGTAATATCACCATCTTATGAAAAAAAACTTAAGATTTTTAAACTGAAGCGAAACTAAAATTCATATATCAGAATGCACTATGGCATTTAATCAAATCCAGCTCCAAAATCTTACATTCTCTGTGTTTTTCTTCATGCAAATACCTAAGGTGTGGGAACAAACTGCAGTATTTTTTCTTTTTCCCCCCGAAAGGTATGCTCCACCATCTTGAAGCCGTGTTTGTTTACAAAACCGCTGCCGCCATTTGTCACCCGCTGCCAGCTTTTGTCTTCTTCTAAGATATTTGTCTTCCCCTAACCTGAAAGGAGTGCATTATTTCACTTCTGTTGCTATTGTTAAATTTACACTATCTGGATCTGAATTTGTTAATGTTGATTTTGATTTGTTTGCACTTATTTCGCTTATTTGCTCTGGATTTTATTTCAACCGAATGTCATTTGTGAACATAAATAAACAGAAAAATTCACAATAACACAAACCTCTCTCAACGACTCTCAAAGACGGACAAAACTTGTTATAACTACGTATTTCCGAACAAACTAAAAAAATGTTACGAACAGCGGTGACCCTGCAAAACGAGCAAAAAAACAAGATACAAAATCTATGTGAAACCAACAATAGACCGCTTCCACAGAGGTTTTACCAATGGAAACATGAAAGAGAATTTCGACACGCGTATTTCCCGGATTATTCGGAAACGGGTACCTACTGTATGCTATAGGTATATACCTGTGTAGCTACTACCTATAATACTATAATTATAGTAACTACGGAAAGTTTAAAAAAAAAAATGCTTCCAACTGTTAAAGTGAATCTCAACGTAAAAACTTGTTGAAATATTATCGAATACTGTAACTGTTTCAATCATTTTTATTCTTACGTTTTGTGTGATTTTATGCCAGTCCTTATTTACTTTATGGCCAGTCAGTCCTTTACGAAACTGTTTATTTAAATAAAAACGTTTTTAATTTTGAAGTTTATTTTTCGATATTTCGCTACGAGTACCGGCAACATCGACCACAAACAGATTAATATTGATAATAGAGCTGCTGTGTACGTTAAAGTTAATATTTGTTTTAATTCTCGGTGTAATCCTTTTGATAGTTCAATGTTTTTATTAATATCTTGTTTTAGTTTAATGCTGTTTGATGCAATAAGAGGGGCTTTTATTATGAAAATAGTTAGAAACAGTTAGTTTTAGCTAAAACACATTTTTATTATAAACCAAATTATAGGAGAAGACTCCAAATTACTAGTGTATGGTATACCCGAATGGATGTCGTAATACGTGACTGTTTTACCAGCCCGTAGGCAATTCTGCCGAATTCTTCAAATTAATTCATTCCTTTCGATGTTAAACGTTGACAAAGCTAATTAGGATTCTGTTGGCAAACGAACGATTTTAGTCAACTGGTATGATTTGGACGTTATACTTAATTAGTAATTTTGATGGTATTTATAATGGATCCTTTAATTTTCTTTGTGTTATTTCAAGAAGCCGTAGTACTCGCTGAAACATCTTTGATATTGCAATTAAAGATCTAGCTATCGTAGTCCTGCTGGGCGAGGTTGACTCGCCGAGCAGGACTACGATAGTCTATTTAGTATAGCTTCTGCAGTAGTTATCCAGAAGAACACAGGTTTGTGTCCTGCTCTCAGTGTTTTTTTCCAAAAACAGCTTTAAGATTCGCGACGCAGGCGTTTGCCTCCGTCGCGAATCTTCTTAGAGTTAAAAAAAAACAAATTAGAGGAAGTTTATTCTACGAATAACGTAGACTTGCTGACGGGTTAAACCTAGGGCATCATGACAGGCATACGAACACACATCAAACAGCACACGAACCTAACAACTGCGTGATTGCCAAACACATTACACCCCCAAAATCAGCGTAAAAACAGTCTGGTAACAAAATCGTGGTGATATCAATAGCTCTTAATTGGTGGAGACGAACCACTGATCCCCGCACAGCAACGTCATCCAATTAGCGAGGCGCTGAGCTTCGAACGTGAGCCACAAGATGGCGCCGGGAGATTGGCCCTATCGCCCTTCGATAATAGCCAATGTTGGGCAGACGTGGGTTCCGTTTGTATTCGGCAATGTTGATGAATTTACTGTGGGCCCCCAACTTGTTTACTGGGTCACATAAATGATAGTGTCAGTAGTTTTTGGTAAAATCTTTTCAAAGAAGTTGCTACGTTTGACCGTGTATTCTAAGCTTTTATATGTTATCTGATATAATTTCTTGGTCTTAAATAGTCTAATTATCTATCATGATAAGTATTCAATTGCAGAAAAACTACCAACATGATCCAAAAAGTACCTAACTTCGCCCCAAGCAGAAGTCATAAAAAGTCAAGGATAAGTAGGGCAAATGTCAGCAGTAGTAATACAAAAACTTGCCATCTAATCACATAGAGAACTTGTAACATTGTTTCGTGCCCATGGATAATGAAACACGCATTTTTCGCAGAAGCAGGCTCTATAAACAAAGGGCGCTCATCCCACTTTCAATTCAATTCGCGGTAACGTAAATCCGAGCGATCAGGGGGGAAACATCGCCAGATTATGTGGAGTACTGCCTGTGGAAGCATATTTATATAAATACACTCTACCGATGAAATAATAATATGAAAACTGTTATTACTATCTCTGCTAGCGTTATATTTCAATAAACATTTTCGATGCGTTGCGGTTATTGTAAAGTAATCAAAAGCTGAAAGGTATCGAGTTTACATTGTGGTGATTCATCGAATCCGTTATGCTGTAAACTTTTAACAAGTGTTTATTACAGTTATACCAAACCGATACTAATTAACCAAATTGCTACTTGCTGTACAATAAGTAACAATTTTAGAAACACAAATCTAACTTAACATTGTTAATGCAAAATTTTGGATGTGGTTTCACAGAATCACGGGCCTAAAATTTGGTTCAGAGATTTATCCTAATCCCCATGATCTAGTAATACGAAGACAAAACTGCTGGCGACAACTATTATAAAATATAACTGAAATAATATCAATACCGGTCTATTACTGTTCCACAGCTAAACAAAGCATTGATCACCACCCTTGCTCAAGCCAAGTTCATCATCATCATCATCAGCCTATAATGTTCCCACTGCTGGGACACAGGCCTCCTCTCTGTGAGAGGGAATGGGCCATAATCCACCACGCGGACCCAGTGCGGGTTGGTAGATGCCACATGTCTTCGAATTTTTGGTTCTAGGACATGCCGGTTTCCTCACGATGTTTTCCTTCACCGTTTTAAGAGCAGTGGTGATGAAATAATTTACACAAAGTAATGCGCCTGGCGGGGTTCAAACCTACGACCTACAACTCGTAAGTCGGGACCGATACCACTGGGCCACCACTGCTCCAGGCCAAGTTGGCAGACGTAAATTGATTCACAATCCACATTGCCTTTCGATGCTTACCTTCACCGGTGTCAATGATATCCAAGATAAAGTTAGAAAATACATACATACAGCAGTGAAAAAGACTCATTGGTACTAGCCCGAATTTGAGGTCACAACCACGTAAACGAGAGGCGATGTATCAACCTAACCTTCACGACGTCCTATGAAACACAAATATACCTCGTAAAATATGAGAGTCTCAACAATAACAAGAGTAGATCCTGTTCTCCTTAGCTCTCAGCTCACGCCCGGGGGGGTGGAACAAATCCAGCAGATTAAGTCATCGAAAAATTTGATGCGTGCGCGGCGCGCGCCCCGGAGGCTTAGCCCAAGGTGTGATCCGAAACCGCCGCGCACTTTCCATTGACGATGTGTTGCCGAAAAAACGGATTTAACGGTTTTACGGAGCTCCAGTTATTTGGACTGACAGCGTCGCTGACTATGAATTTATCAGTGAATTTTGTTTTTACGAAAATGGTGACGAAGATGGAAAGGTTTTCTATTGATTCTTTTTTATTTGTCAAAGTTATTCATAATGTTAAATGGTTACAATAATGGCTTGGTTGGTTCCTGTGTCGTCATTAATTATTAAAATACCGACAACAGTGCATTTAACAATAGACATCATTGGGATAAAAACCCCAAATTAATTTAATAAAAGAAAAAACACATTAGACTCAAACTGAATAGCCAACAAGCGATATTAAAAAATATCGTAAATCAGTTATAATACATATCAATTACTAAATACGATTCCATTTCTGGTACAACTTATTCCGAAAGGAACATATAATTCAGCGAACATTTACCCGAAAAACATAAGCTCGAAGCAATAATAAAACGCAGTAAACACGAGTTTACCGTACTATACCGGTAAAGAAGAAATAAAAACGTGTTGTAAATAGGGTTGTCACGTATCAAGACGCTTCAGAACTGGCAACCTTTGAAGTCCGAGATAAGTTTACAATTCGCTGAATCGAGACAAAAATACTAAAGCCTTTTATGTGAAGACTGTCTTTCATTGAATTAAGACGGTAAGTTTCCGAGTTAACCTTTTTTTTTTTTTTTTTAGCGTGGTAAAATCATCAAATGAGTCCTCCAACCCCGGGCAGGGCGGGAGGGACTGTCAGACTTCTACTGACTAAAATCCACGGTGTCCTTCAATAGCCTGTTACGTTCCGGGGTCACGGTAAGGAAATAATCCCGCGACCCCGGCAGGCTTTGGCCCTCTGAGAGGGGGGCCCCGTCATTATGCTGACGCTCTTTGAGGCGCGCGTGGGACACAACGCGCCGTCGACCCGGGCATGGTCCTTGGTCGGGCAGCGAGTTGCCCTTTACTCGCTGCCCGCATGCCCGCGCCTACGGTGGCCGGAGATCATCTGGTGACGTCCGACGCCGCGGGCGCCTACCACTGCGGTTGGGGCGGAGGGAGGACGCTGTCCTCTCTCGCTCGCGGCCCGCCTCCTCCTTCACGAGCATTACTGCCTCGCAGAAGGAGCAGACCGCTTCCCACTCCGTCTCGCCCCGCAGCATGGCCGCAACCAATGCCGGGCGCGAGAGGTCTCCGCCTATCGCCGCCGTGAGGACACGTCGGTGCACCGCCCAAGCTGGGCAGTCCTGCACCGTATGCTCTACTGTGTCCTCCGGGCGATCTTCGCAGTGGTGGCACCCGGGCGTTTCCTCCTTCCCTATCAGGCACAGGTACCTCCCGAAACTTCCGTGTCCGGTGAGGACCTGCGTCATCCGATAGGTCAGGACGCCGTGACGTCTCTCCAGCCACTCCTCGAAGAGGGGTCTTACCGCCGCAATTGCGGCGTGCCCGGCCTTCGGTCGCGACAGTCGTCCCCTCCATACTGCCCTGAGATCGCGCCGGAGCTCTTCCCGCCGCGCCTCGACTTCACGAGGCAGCGGGGTCACGCCCCGGCGCTGCGCCTCCACGCGCCACTCATAGACGCGCTGGAGGGCAGTCGCCTCCATTCCGAGTTAACCTTAATGAAATTTAAGAAATTTTCACTTAAATAAAACCTAAACTTTTGACATAAGAACCCTTATTTTCCAAGTCTTGATCACACTTCTATTTTATTTTCTATTCACCAGACTTGTACCAAAATATTTTTACGTGCAGTAATCCCTACACTTGTTTGAGGTAAACTTTTTACAAGGAAAACTAAAACCGACATCATACGTCACCTACCTGTACCTTATGGGCCTACCACACGCACAAGCTTCACCACAGTTTTACCTGCGCGATTGGGCGTTTAGTGTTGCCAACACAGACTTCGCGTGCCAAAAATCCGTGCCAGTTTACGACCAAAAATCGTAAATGGCCATTTTCGTGCCCGTCTTAATCGGTCCCTTCGTTAGTTGGACGTCAGTTTTAATATCAAAATGATATTAAAATTGCGTGCGTGATTGTGCTGTGAGACGAGGGGGGCAACGTAAACGGGGGCGTATTAAAATCGATTTGGTTTCCCATGACTTTTGTGACGTCATAAAATGGAGTCAAAAAATGGCTGGCTTGGTTTTATACAGATCGTGATACTTGCGTTATCTAGGTATATCTATATCTGAGGTTGCCGACCGTGTATTGTTTTTTCTTGCACAGGTAAAACTGTGGTAAAGCTTGTGCGTGTGGTAGGCCCATTAGAACCATAAATAAACAACATTTTTAGTGCAAAACCCTTTTACAAAATAATCAACGTTTGTGACAGACACGTAAAAGGAAGCAAGGGTTTGGTTCCGACAGTTCCATTTTTATTTTTAAGGTTACGAAACCCTAAAAACGATTAAATAAACAAACTTTACCTCCTAAATCATTCAGGGGTTACCTCTTTGACCTGTCAAAGGCAGCCCTTGTAGTGTAATACTAGACTTGACCCCGATTTTGCGTGCATTTCAATGTGGGTCAGGGGCTCGACAGTGTACGGAATTGGGTCACCGCAAAATGTCCACCAAAGTGACGACTGCCGGTTTAGTACTCGTATATAATTACTGTTAAATGATCTTAAATTTTGTATGAATTTTGTAGCTTTAATATATTTTTTAATCTTGTATTTATCACCAAGCACACTGATGAAATAAAGATGTTGATACCAACAGTCCTACACATTCTTGAAACAGATAAAGAAATCGTGATGTCCATGATATCGGCAACGGTTACTGTCTATCTATACTATCTAAAAATTACCATCTCAGACAGCCGCATGGTCCTCGTATGACCTAAGCAATGTTTGGACATTAAACTTTCTTTTCAGAGTAGCCCGAAAAAAATACGAAAACACGAGTTCGAAACACCGTCCTAAAATGTTTTTTTTCTATCCAAATTACGACTAAATATAATTTGTTTTTGAAATTTGAAATTGAATTTAAAATGTAGGTACAATTTCATGCACATTTCGTTAGTTCCCAGTTTATAATAAAGGCGTTAAGAGAACTTATTTATTTTGGTACATACTAATCGAAATGATTCTAGAAATAGAAACAGTTTTCCTCGTACTGAAAAAGCCGATAATTCATCGAAGCCCTCAATAAAATTGGGTAATGATGCAATAAATAACAAAAAAATAAACCCATGCATACGACCCAATAGAGTTGCGACAACTATTACCGATCATAAAACTGATATAAACGTTAGATACAGCCGTTAAAATCCGCTTCACATCAAACTATCTGCTTTTGACATCGGTCTCTTATATGGCTATAAAACCATGGCCGTCCACTTGCTGTATCTTAATGTTTGTTCGGAAGCTATAAGTTTTTATGTGCACTTTAACTTGCATCAATGAAACTGAGTTGTTTGAAGATGTTTGTGCCTTGTGCCTTTAAGTGTCAGGTTTCTGTATTTGTTTAGTTGGTTTAAACCGTTTTTAGCAGTTCTCTCTCTTGTATCAATCATACAATCTTTGGCTTCTTAGCGTGACGGTGTAATCTATTAGAGAAGGCCCAAAATTAGACTACATGTTTGACACCTTTATGTGTTGCTTAAATCATCAATCTGCCTCTAAACTAAAGACATAATGAAATCTGAAACAATTAAAATATAGGTTAATAATACAAGCAGTTCCACAGTATATTTTTTACAGACGAAACACAATCTGTACACAATACAGACATTGACTTCACAATAAATTAAACAGTAACAAAAAATTATAAAGGGTCTCGCCAAATAAATAAATACAACACTCAGAAAGCATTGTGACTGCGAGCAAATTATTGTTTCCTTTTTAATTTCTCCAAAGAATAATGGCGCCATATCGATATTGCTCTCTTCCCATCTTTTCTTCTATATTTCACTGTTTTCAATTGATATTTTACTGTGTTTTATGCTCAATTTATTTTCAATAGCTAGTGAATGGGAATTTATTATTCCAAATCCGTTAAATATAAAGAAAGCAAAAATCGGCTTTTTGTTCAAGAATCCTAGAGGTTTATTGTTTAAAATTTTTCAGGGAAATGTAAATTTAGCATTCTAGTAAAGTTATGTAAAAGTTTAATTATACGCTTCTAATTCCGAGTGTTTTATGTTCATCAAAAGTATCAACCAACCTCGCACACCAGCAACTTAAAACCACAATTGCTACTTCTTCCACTTGAAACCAAGTCGGCAAACAAAAACAAAAGAACACTGATCATTAAGGGTAGGTTAAAAGTTGCATTTCCTACAAAGAAGCCCGCAAGACTGCGCACAGCAATCATTAATGTGCATCAGTCGAGGATCTTAGCTCGCGAACCGACTTTGTTTTTATTCTGTTTATTTTATTTGTACTACAATAAGAAACTTAAGCACACGTATGTCTATGTGGGGCTTATTAATAGCTTTGTTTAAAGATAGCGTAGAAGTAGGTTGAGCATTAAACATTTTCGATCTGAAATAAATACCTTCTTCTTTTTCGTTATGTAAAGGATTCTGGGCCTTTTATAGTGGCCTGGAGCGGAATGTTCCACTACAAGTGTTGTAAAAAGAGCTAATGGCAACTACTACTAAATTTCTTCTGATTAGTTTGTGATAATAATAAACGAGATTTATTAAACCGGTAAAACAAAATTCATGACCAATGAGCTAGTCATATTAAATCAATTAGTTTCCCATATACTTATTAGAAGGTCGGGATTTATTTCATTACCGTGACCCGGGAACATAAAGGGCTATTGAAGGACACCGTGGATTTTAGTCAGTACAAGTCTGACAGTCCCTCCCGCCCTGCCCGGGGTGGGAGGACTCATTCGATGATTTTACCACGCTAAAAAAAAATATACTTATTAGAAACATATCCTTGATAATGGTGATCCCTTGTATATTAAAAATTTTCTATGGCCCTATTCACATAAGATTTCGATTCAATAGCAAAACAAAACATTTTAAATTCCCAATCCACTGTATACCTAAAGTAGAAATACACATGCAGGCCATTATAAATGAATGGACATGTTAAGTATAACTACGACTATCTCAAGGGTCGGGAACAATGGCTGGCCTTCCTACGGAACCTTTGTCCTGCTGACCCTAACGATAACATCGCACTACCAGCCAATCTAATTTAATGTTAACTGCCTTTACGATATACGGATACATGTTTAAAATTGGGATATACTAAAACGGTGAGAATAGTAAAGTAGATTATACTTATCAAATCACCATTGGGTAGCCATCAGTAGGTACGCCCCGTGGCTAAGAGTGAATTTCATTGATTTACATATAAAATACAGTAGCCAAAATGCATAATTATGAATAAAATGTAGATTTGAATAAAATATGAGTTTTATTAATTACTGTGGATTAACTCGTATTATGCCAAAAACGAGAATACTTTTGTCATAAAAATCACATCAAGCAAAAAGGTTTTAACATACATCATGTTGCCATATAAATAGCCACGTTAGCTACACTCTGATTCAAATTTAACGTACGTATTCATTCGTATTTCGAATGGACATTAAATACAGATTTAAAACTGGATACACATTTTACAGATTAAATTAAATCCAAATTTTAATAACGAGTTTTGTTTTTTGTGAATAATACTCACTTCAGCTACTCAAATATTCGACGAAGCGAACACAATTGGAATATTGCGCTAAATTGTTGTAAGTGCTAACAATATTTTGATTTGCTTTTAATTCGACTGGAAAACACTGCAAAATATTTTAATTAAACATTCAGTTCGTATAGGGAACGAAATGAGTCGTAACAACCACTGTAAACAGAACCGTTTTTACATTTGATCCTAAGAGGAGAAAATTAAATTGTAGCTATGTTCCCTGGGACCTTACTAACACTGTCCTGCCTTATTACTAGGAATGTTCCGATTATCCCAAGTTTACGAGATGCTGTCAAATTTTCCGACAGCCTGTCCTTGACGTCCGTGTGACATCTGACACAAATGAGTTCTCTGGAAAATACTGCTTCAATTTGTATCTAAATCGGAACTGATCAATCAAATGTTGAAATTCGTCACAATAACTCTGTTAACTCACCAACCAGGCTTTAATAAACGCAATTTTCTTTAGATAACATCCTCTCAAAAAAACATCTGACTGCAATTTTTCCCGCCATTCCATTTTCCGGCATAGAAACTGTCTTCTTACAATAATACACCAAATAACAATGAAAGGTATATCGGCGAAAAAGAGGTTAGCGAAAAACGTTAGAGTTGACGAAAAATATTCAAATGGGGAACATAATACGGGAACAATGGCGGATCGATTGTACCACACGCCAGTGCTTAACCTGCCCTTATAAATAATTCATAATATAAATATCTGTTGCCAATAAAACTATGTTATTATAATCTAGATGGGGTTTCGATCGGGAATTTGTAACGTGTTTGTTATTTGTGTTTTGGTTTTTTCGGATAGTGACAATCAAACGTACAGTTTTTTTTGAAGTGAAAACTTCTTTAGCGGCGTTGTACACTTTTTCTGTAATGGGTAAAAAATTTAAAACTCGCGTCAGGGTCACGTGACCGTCAGGGTCACGTGACCGTCAGGGTCACGTGACCCTGATCGAAAATGAGTAAGACGTCATTCAAATTAAAAATAAAACATAGTAACAAAAAAGTTTTCACTTCTACCGGCACTCCTGGAGTGCAACCTTTTTTTTTTTGTTCGATTGTTCGAAGTCTATTTTTTATCTAAGGAAGATTAGAGTACTCAACTGTTCGTAATATAAATAAAATAAAATGATAACATAATTTATTTTTGTTACAACGATATTACAACAGTAACAAATAAATAAATATATAGTTTACTAATGAGTTGTAAACCATATATGTTGGACTAGTTAATTTTTTGTTCATGGCAACATTAACATTAGTTTTTACCGTTTGTTTTATACATGACATCCATAATTAGTAACGATAATTTATGTTATAATTTATGATTGATTTTATAGGACTTTATAACATTTTTACTGAAACGATATCTATGCAAAAATATTAATTAGATCTCAATTTGTATTTTCACGCCACCTACATTGTATTTTATTTTTGTCAAAGTTGAGCTAATTGTGATTATTTTAGATCCATCAGTCAGTCTGGCTTGAGCCTCTGAACCAAGTAGGTCGAATCAGTCCTTGATAGTCGTGAATATTACTATTTGAGTCGTAAGAAGTGCAAAAGTATTGATTAAAAGTGGAATAAATACGTAATAATTACGATTGTGGACTTATTTTAATCAGCGAGCTAAAACTTTTTTAAGAATAAGAATAATTTTATTAAAACATTGTTACAAACATTTTCATAACCTATGACAAAAGGGATTTGTGTCACAGTTTTATTCGAACTTCCTAAATAACTAGACTGTGGTCCCCAAACTAGGCTGTGCCTGTATCTTGGGGGCCGGAGTTGCGATAACTTAACATTTAATTTAACAAGTTATAAGATTAGTGCCGATATGAATTACACATTTTGGTGTTTGGAACTTGAAATGTGCAACAAAATACATAATACAAATCAGAGTCTGATAAATAGATAGGTACCTCCTAAACTGGATCAGTGTGGTGGATTATTTCTTATTCCTTCTCATATAAAAGATAATTCTTTGTCCCACAATCCAGTCAGATAGTGCATAGCCCCAACAGTGGGAACATTACCTACTGGGAACCACGTCACTGGCTAATTATTATGCTTCCATTTTGAGTCCAACTGAAGGTTATTTCTTATTTTAAACAATAGCCAACATTAACTAATTATCTTGAATCCTGCTACACGTGCTTAATACAAGCATCATCAATAGCTTGCCCGAGAGGAACATCAAAATAAAAACAGGATAAGGAGACGAAAAGACCTACTAATTAGATGAGAAACAAACGCAAGATTAGGGTCAACACTCGCCCGGGGAGCACTCGCCATTGTAGGAGGTACAACCTCCATTTTAATATAATTATTATATTATATTAACTACAGCTTACTGCCACTGCCCGAGGCCACTTGCCCGTTTTGATGTTAGTTGCGGTACAATAAATGAAAAGAGACATCATTGTCTGTGTGTGTGGTGAATGCAAAATGTATCTTATGTTTATACAAACAGGTAATGATTCTCAATGAACTCCTTCTATTTTCTTATTGCCATCTCTGAAATTGGATAATCTATGTTTGGTTCCACAAAGTCCCATGTGTATTCTTTAAATCGAAACACTGCAGAATAGCTAGGTGACAGAAAGAAGTATGGTTGTAGTACTTTCCCGGACCATATTTCTCCTGGAAAATGGGTCAGACAATACCTTACTTTATACACTCAGACGTTTGCGTTTTAAAGTTACGGAGTATTTCTGTTGTTCCAGGTATGCAACAAGATCTTCGGCAATGCGTCAGCTTTGGCGAAACACAAACTAACACACAGCGATGAACGCAAGTACGTCTGCATCACATGTGCGAAGGCGTTCAAGAGACAGGATCATCTGTAAGTTCATTTATTGATTGTGAAATAACCTGAAAATCTCCAAAGGGAAGTAAGGTGTACTTATACACAATGGCGAAAATAGTCATGTGCCGACGGTGCCCAGTCACAGGCCGCTGACCCTGAAGGGGCGCAGAAATGGCCAGAAAATTACTACAATTGGCCAGACCAGGTCGTAGTTAAAGAAGCTCACACTGGGCAAATAAAATGCTAGTTACGGCACTGCTTATGCTTATACAGTAGATTATTATCTTTAAAAACTGGAATATGTGCAATGACAAAATATTACAAATCACATTGATTCGAAACGCAGTGGAGTTCTTTTTGTAATTTGAAAAGAGTCCAAAAATACGTCTCACGTCCATTCAAACCTCCTCGTATTTCTTCAGAAAACCCGATCAACTTTCAATTTCATAATAACAATTGATTTCGCTGACGCAATCTTCAATCTAGTTCACAAACCCGTGGGAATAGTTATCGTACGCTAACTAGTTTGAACAAACAAGCTAACTAGTTTAAAGATCAAAGCAGTCATTTAGTCGCCGGGACACATGTCGGGCAAGGTGGTGCTTTAATAGCCGCAGCTTAGCCGCATGAATATTAATGAGCAATGAGATGTACCGCGTACTCACGAACATACTGTACCAGCCCGGGAATATGAAAAGATTGGCTTAGAATGTCCTTTTTTCATGAATGTGAAAGTTTAAAGTAAATCAGACGATAAGAAGTTTTATGTAAAAGGAAGTAGCTTAGAACCGTCTCCAGTATACCAATATTTTGCCCGGGTCGACGGCGCGTCGTGTCCCACGCGCGCCTCAAAGAGCGTCAGCATAATGACGGGGCCCCCCTCTCAGAGGGCCAAAGCCTGTCGGGGTCGCGGGATTATTTCCTTACCGTGACCCCGGAACAGAAAGGGCTATTGAAGGACACCGTGGATTTTAGTCAGTAAAAGTCTGACAGTCCCTCCCGCCCTGCCCGGGGTTGGAGGACTCATTTGATGATTTTACCACGCTAAAAAAAAAAAAAAAAGTATACCAATATTTTCTCTGTACAAAAACGCATTAAAATCATAACAAACAGCATTTTATTTATATAATTAGGATTTTACAGTCTCGGGCATATCTATAAGTAAAAAAAATAAACACAATAATACAGCTACTATAAGTTATAATATAGGTTATAATTTCAGTAAAACTATATTTATTTTAGATAAATATATTTCAGGAAAACATAAATTTTTCTGCATCACAAATCTTAGATTTCCATAGAATGTCAGTTTTACCCACTTGCCTCTATCACGGACAGTCTCTTTCCAAAAATGACGATGACACTGTGTCAAATTAAAGCTTGTATGTACTTACCCTTTAATTGCGACCTAGTTTGACTAATAACGCAGTATCTGGCGCTTCATTGTCGAATGGCGAGGTTTTATTAGACTCACTCAGCGTTATGGACTATTGTGGTGAATATTTTAATAATGTCATTTACTTAATTGCCATAAGCTACATACGACAATACGTACTTATATGTGGACCCTGAACACATCTGTGAACGGCCGGTAACTCGAAATTGAAAATTAATATTGCAACAGCCAGTAATGAGGGTCAGCTTTTGAGGTAGGTAGATACTGTGGGTTGTTGATCGCATCTAAGTGGATCATAATTGATCATCCAGATTATGAGTATTTTCGGAAAATATAGTAAAAAAGTACGCGTAACTAGTAGATAAAAAAAAAAGTGCAGTGGCATTTTGTAAATAAAAATATGATAAATAAAATGTACATAAAAATACTCGTAATACTCTGCAAATAAAAAAAAATTGTGCAAGTAATACTTTGTATACAATAAATACTAACTTGCAAATAAAAAATACTTGAAACATACATTGTAAATAAAAAATACATGTTATTTTTGTAAAAAAAAAAAAAAAACAATCTGCTTTTAAAAATAAATATTATCATTTAGGGTATGGCGACGGCCCATTAAAACAAACATCAATAAATCGACACCCACAATATTCATTTATGAAAATGTGTCCTACTGGGTACGGGATTTAGTGCTTGGGACAAAATTGGTTCCTATCTGTTACGGGATAAGATCTGGAGTTAGCCTTCCCAATTTCCGCCCGGACACATTTCTGTTATCCTATTTAAGGATATATGGAGGGAAAAGGTATTTCTGATGTTTCATAATGGTTTTGAGCGGCTCCGATAAACGTACAATGTTGTTTTATTAGCCCTAGGGATGTATAGATTCTTCCATCAAATAACTAAATTCTCCAGTCTTGTTAATTATTTTAAGGTAGTTTCATTCGAAATTAACGTAAAATATAGCAGATATCTGGATCACCTCCTAACTTCTATCGCTGTCTGTATTTTCTATTGACACTTATATCGTGTTACAGCAACGGACACATGCTAACACATCGCAACAAGAAGCCTTATGAGTGCAAAGCGGACGGGTGCGGCAAGTCATACTGCGACGCGAGATCGTTGCGACGACACACTGAGAACCACCACCAACCACCGGCACCAGAAACAAGTGAGTATGATACAGTAACAGTTGCAAGCAATAGAAATTGGAAATAATACTGGACTTAATAATCTGAAAAATTTAATAATCACTCATGTTCACCAAATGATCAATCCATATACCTATTTATTTTTTTTCAACACATTTGCTCGAAAAATGCATTTACGAAGCCTGTATACATTGTTCGAAAGTTAAAAATTACGCACCATACAACGGAGCGTGCGGTAAAATAGGTACTCTCACCTAAGTACCTATTTTACGGCACACCCCGTTGTATAGCACCGTGCGTTTTCTTTACGGTTTTTTTTTAAATTTCCATTTAAAAAAAATAAGAATTCCACCAAAGAGTTTCACATGCGAATAAACAACCTGACTGATCGAACCTCCTTGGAAGCGCTTTTGCTCAATGCGTTGTCTCACTTTAATACTAAAGAGTAAATGAGACGAAAGATGTAGTTCTAATTTCCACCACATGCATGTGGCGCCATTTGCAAATTCGCGCCTTTTTCATATTAGGAACTTTAAAAATTGTTGCGACTTTTCTACCGTTAAATAAAGTTTGTTTAGTTACATATTGTACTGTTTTCTCGCAAATGTGTTGAAAAACATTGTATGACACACGTGCAGAAATTGGTATTTACAAACTCGTGACTATGGTAAGCCCTCGGCTTCGCCTCGGGCTTACATTCGTCTACTCGTTTGTAAAAACCAACTTACCGCACTAGTATCATAAATAACTATTACTTAGGTATTTGGTTTTAGTTTTAGTTTAGTTGTAAATATAATTTTAGTTTTATTTATTTTTATATCTAGTTTTAGTTACCTGTGTACATAATATTTTAGATTTATTTTCTAATTAGAATAAAATAATCTTGTTGTTCATAAATGATAACCTAATTTATGTCTTTGGACAATTCACAAGTGCCTGTAATTGATGGCTTAGTTGAAATAAACTTTTTTTTAACTTAAAAAAAAATGTCATTGTGTAAGTTTTTTTTTTTGTACTCGGTATTATGTATTATGATTTAATTTAGGCTAAGTAATTAGTATTGCCTAGTAATATGATTAGTAATTTAAAAGTAACGAAGAAAGTGGCATGCAAATATCAGTAGCTATATTTTGTGCATTTTCTTATTACCAACGGAGAGCTTAATATGACAAAAAAAAATATCGAAGACATGTTACATATTGTGTAGAATATATTATTTTCAGAAAAGGTGTTTCTGATACAGCTCGTCTGGAAAATTATTGAAGCTTTGGTCATAAAAGTCAAGGTTTAAATCTTACAGCAACGTTGCTAGCAACTTATTCACGTTTAGTTTGTAATCTTGAGAAATGTAGGTTCTAAGAAAAGCTGTCAATCCCGTGTTGCACGTTCAATCAGGAGGCTTGTCGGCTTCGTTTGTTGTCTATAGTCACCTCCCAAATTGCAGCAGAATATTCTACCGTGTGATTTAAATCCTACTTAAGTGTGGGAAAAAGATCGAGTCTAATAGCCTGTAGAGTACGCGCTACCACTCATGACCTATTGATGTGGCGCTAGTGTCTATATCCCACTAATCCTACTAATATTATAAATGCGAAAGTTTGTGAGGATGTATGTATGTGTATGTGTATGTAGGTATGTTTGTTACTCTTTCACGCAAAAACCACTGAACGGATTTGGCTTATTGGTACACAGATAGTTTATAACAAAGAATAGTTTTTATCCTGATTTTATGTTCCCGTGGAATAATTTTCGAGTTGTAGCGGGTGAAGCCGCTGGCAACAGCTAGTCATTCCATAAAATTGCATTTAAAACATGTAGCACCAGGAATTTTCTGCAGGTGATTGAGTGGTCGCGCGGACTCCAAGAGCTCCGTCTCCCTCAGTAACGTAAAATATTTTTTTCGCAATAAAAAACACCTCGATGAAAAATATTACACATTTTTTTCATCGGTAACTAATAAAGACCTCAAATAAAATAAGCAATTAATAATATTCATCTGCTACTTTCTCTAGGCATCGTAAATCTGTGAGGGTCGGTCCTAATCTCAATGAGTACCAATTTTTAATCGATCCCTACGAGAAGGCTCTTCAATTTGTTTAATCCCTCCTCTTGAATCCCTGATTAGTTTTCAAATACGGTTTTCGAGGATGCTTGATTGGATAAATCATAGAAGGTATAGAATTAGTTCAGCTTAGGCTAACTAGCTTTCTAAAAGTAATTTTTTGATCGCATTAACGTGCCGATAAACTTGAGCATTGAGCACTTGTAATGAGTATTTTAGCAGAAAAACAAACCAAAGCGCTTTCGAGTTTTTTGCCGAACCGACTTGCAAGTCTAACATCTTCACGAAGAAATATTTTTGACGACAATAGAGTGGAGCATTCGCTAGAAAGATCGTGAAAATGTTCGTAGCATTTGGCTGCAAGCTTGGCTCTGTTCGTTGTTCAGTTCCATAAAATAAAAAAAAACAATGCTGATGTTCTGTTACAAGTGAATCCTGAAGTTTATCAGCGCCTTTTCATAATTAACTACTAATATGTCTCAGATAACCATCATTATTCAATATTTTGTGAACGTCTGCTACGTTCACAAAAAATACGAACAGAACAAAATATTGTGTTTTAACTACGATAGAATTGTTGAACGAAATACCACGAGCTCCATATCATGTAACATGTTTCAACATACATCGTCTATCCACGATATCAGTATGTACGCATGTCTGTTCTTGTAACTAGTTCAAAACCCGAGGCGAATATAAATGGGGTCTGCGGCGAATTGAAACAGACTCAATACCTCCATAAGCCCGAGCGTTCGTCTCCTTTCTTTGTTCCCTTGGAAGCGAAACTTGTAATTAATTGTTGTAGTCTTATAGTAAGCTTTTGTATTATTTAGTGGGAAATTAAATAAGTAACGGGACAATAGTAGAAATTTCACAATTAGGAACGTACTGAAGTAAAGAAATCAATTTTTTATCGTTGTTAATCATTACCATATAAAAAATAATTACTCGTAGTAATATCCAAGCTTGCTCGTTACTTTTTTACCCGACTGCGCCAGGAGGGTTATGTTTAACTTTTTAAAATCAACAAATGAGTCCTCCCACCCAAGGCGAGACGGGAGGGACCGACAGACTCGTACTGACTAAAATCCACCGTGATCCTTCAATAGCACTTTACCTTTCAAGGTCTCGGTTAAAACACAATCCCGGCAGGGTTAAGAACGTCCTGGTGGCCTACCAAAAACTCTAAACGCGATCCAGTTTAAGTCGCGTTAAGAGCTCGTGGTAAGGCTCCTGCAGTAAAGAAAAGTCGTTTTGGTCGTAAAGTGGACGAGAGTGTGAAACGGTTGGTGCAGTACTACGGGCCATAAAAGGTTATTACCCACTAGAACTGCAGCTACGATAGTTCCCAGTGAAAGTGTCACTACAACACGGTGCTGTGGCAAATATTCACGCAAATAAAATATTCACAGAAGTGTACTGCAAACCTGGGTTTACACAAATACTAGAGCGTTGAAACCAGCAATTTTATTGTAATCAAAAACTGTTGTGTTGTGTCCATGTTTTTGATGATATTGTGGTGAATAATACAATCATTTAAAATTCATATGACAACAAAATCAACGAATCATTTGAAATGCGCGTGTAAAAAAATAGGTACAAACGTGAATTTTATACCGAAAGTAGAATAGTGGACTAGTAGCAAACCTAATGGTTTGACTAATTACATCTACACTAATAATAAAAAGTCGAAAGATTTGTATTTTGTGTGTGTGTATTTTTTTAATGAATAAACTCAAAAATTACTGTGCCGATTTCAAAACTTTTTTTACCACTAGAAAGCTACATTCACCTTGAGTAACATAGGCATATATTATGTTCACCGGTGCGAAGCCGGGACGGGCCGCTAGTGGTTGATAAATCCAAATAAAATTATTAGTAAATTATATAATATTTCTTCTCTCTCCCGCAGGTTCATCAAGCACGCCAACCACCAGCGTCATCACGATCGTGGAACGCGAGGTGACCGTAAATGCTACCGCGACCGCGACCGCAAATGCGAACAGTAACCATGCTCAGCGGATCGCGTCCCCAATCTCTCCTGCGGCGCGTACTCAGCCCCCACATTCTGATGTAAGTATACCGGCAAGGCGGCAACTGATTATTAAAATACAACCATAATAAAGTCAGATGTGGGTAGTTATTTGCACAAAAGAAACCCACGTGATATTAAAGTCAAGATTAGGAGTGAGTCGTCAGTTTTTAATATGTGTTATGTCAGTGTTATGACAAAACTTATAATTCGTATAAAGACACAGATGGCGCAGTGGTTTTGCGATTGACTGCTGTGTCTGTGTGGTCAGATTTGATTCCCATATGGAACGAAATATTTATAATGTCTAGTACATAATTGAAAAAATAGGCCTAACGCCTATTGCTAATTGTACCAGCTCTGATTGTTTTCGACTTGATAAAAAGCAAAGTTCAAACAGCTTTTTTTAAAGAAAACGAAACAAAGTAATTGATCATTCAAAAATGAAATAAAGTCGGTTAAACATATACGGCTTTATTACAAAACGTGGTTTAACTTAGACCAAGCTTTAAATCAAAAATCAATTTTTGAATTTCGAACTTTATTCCAACTGCTATAAAATTCTAAAATGCACATTGACAACTTAGACCGGGATCTAAACTCGGTTTTTGTATTAATAACTTTACGACAGTAGAAATAAAGTTCGAAATTCAAAAATTCATTTTTGATTTAAAGCTTGGTCTAAGTTAAACCACGTTTTGTAATAAAGCCGACAATGTCGAGATAAAATTATAATTAAATAATAGATAAGTTTCCCCCATGTCACTCACACATTCACTCCATATTCCGTGAATAAACTTTCAGATTTCATTAAATTATTTATTCAAATTTATATCTTCTTAGAAATTATGGATTCTCTTGAGCAGTGTTCTCTACGGTTACGAAGAAAAGTTACTACTACATTGGTACAAGCCAAACGTCACTAGGACGCCAGTACAAATGCTGCAACATTAACTACACCTGTTTACTAAGAAACATAATAAAACATACCTTCACAATTTAAACTTTAAGTTAACCGCTGTAGTTTATATTTTTACTTGAAAGTTTGACTTTATAACCCTCGTGTATAACTCACCTTCTTAGGGTCAATATACACTGAGACGCGGCGCTGCTCGCACATTACAATAGAGCGACTCAAAATTTAAGAGCCCATACTACCTCAAATGACTTAGCAGAATCCTGTGATACGTCGAAAATACTGCAGCATTAATTTTGAAATAAATATATGGTAAAATTGAGGATTAATGTTAGGTCTTATGTTGGCGAAAACATGATTCCATAAAATTTTCTCGATAGAAAAAAAATCCAAAGTTACCTTTAAATTGAACAATAAACCGCTGGCAATCATAAAATACTTAAAATTAGATCATGAAACTTTTTATACGAACTGAACTAACTATAAAGCAGGTCTTATGTTATTTATTTTTTGAATTTTCTTTTTTTTTTCGCCGTAAAATAAATACATTTGCGTGTAGACAGCTAAAAGAAAGAGCAAGCAATAGTGCGTGGTACGTGCAAGTGCGAGCGAGTAAGATTATATTGAAGTACTATGGAGCCTTAACTTTGTTTACTACATTACTACGCGAAAAAATACACACTTCACTGATGACGCGACGCCCCGCGCGACGTCGTTCACACCTTTTAATAGCGACTCAAAATCTAAATTTATTTACTAAACATTTCCAGTATTTTCGCGTTACGTTGCGTCGCGTCGCGTCTCGATTTAAACTGCTCTTATTAACGATTTCAGATGTTGTATTTTTACAATGAAATAATAAAACGTTAGAAAAATTACGAAACCACAAAAACATACCTAACCCTAATTCGCTAATTTCCCATCAGTAAGTTCATACGCAGCTTTTAGTCCGTCATTAATCTAGCTTTTTATACTTAGCCATGTCTGGCGGCTTTCCAACTGGCCATCCGTGTAAAATTCTGCCACCAGCCCTTATTAATTAACCAATTAGCCCCAAAATCCACGATGTGTGTGCTCTTTTAATTTCCCACCATTAAAGGTTGCCACAAAAAACGTCCGCTCATATGGAGGGTGTTTATCTATACTCGTGTTCTGTTAAATCAAGTGGAAATGTAAGGGTTGAGTGTGATTATTTTGTTTGATATTTGCGATGATATATTGACTGATGTTTCTGTTTGATTTCATGTGAATTGATTTTGTATAAAGGTTCTAATAGAGGAACAAAATTATACACATATCAGTAAACAAGTTCCTGGTTCTAATTATTTTTAATTACAATTTAGTTAAAAACTAGCTTCTGCCAGCGACTTCGTACGCGGATCCTGTTGCTTATGCCAGCGACAATGGGGTCGTCAAAATCGAAGATCTGAAATGTCTGATGTCGAATTCTTAGCTCTCTTAGCTGGGCTCTTGAAGTTCCACATTAGGTGTTCCATATCTTCAAAGGGAATTGTCCAATTTCTATGGGACTTTGGCCATTCTTAAACAAACAGTTCAGCTAATAATATGTGATTGATTTATTAGCTCAAATCAGTAAGAATGAGGATCTACAGCTAGTTTTGTATCAAGATTTTTATTTAGATATTTTTTTAACATTTAACTGAAACAGGTTATGTATGAAATAAAACTTGTTTTTTATATTATTATATTTATTAGTCAGATTCATAAGTTATGAGAACATTGTCAAGGAACTTAGCAGGTGGAATAATATGTTCCTGATATCTTTCCCAACTTAAAAACCAAATAATTGTCATAATTATGTGCACAGCAACCTACTGTTCTACGGCCCACCAAACAGTTGCAGCAATATTGTTTTATTGCTGACCTGACCTCCCTTCAATGTTATTTTCCAAAGAAGTGCCGGGGTCGCCAAGAAAGGAAAAATCGAAATCCATTACAAAAAAAAATAGTGTTCCTTAAAAAACTCACAAAATCATCAATCAATCACGATGCAAATTCAAAATGACAACTGTCATTTTGAATTCAACACAACATTTTTTAAGCATCGCGTAAAAAAAAACAATTGTATATATTATCGATTCATATGAAATCGATTATACTGCTATGATTTCTCCAGAAATAATGCATAAAACCTCAGTTTTATCATTTTTGAAGTCCTTTTAATTATATCGTTTATTAGAATGTTATTTATATAAATTATCTTATGAAAAGTATATTTCAATATAGTGGAGAGATTGCATTGTATTTTAAATCGATTTGAATTTGTTGGTTTATGGAGTTTTGATTTGGCAACACTGAAACCAAATCCGCCGGTTCGTGTGTAGCATCAAATCAAATACTTAAAAAAAGGTTATTTTTTATAATGCCAATTGATACAAAGTTATTTGCACCAGATGTTTACTAAAATAGAATTTAAAATATTGGTAAATTACTTTTTTGTATAGCATCGCGTACAAAAATGGCCAAGTTCAGACAATGCCCTTTATTTTCTTAGCAGAAAATGCTCATCACGCGGAACAATTTTTGCTATGGCGCTATTTTTGTATCTCTTATAGTTTAGCTGATCTATTGCAGTTTTGCATCAGGTGTTCAAGTTTCCAAGATAAAATTATAACCTACATGTTGCCCAGACTTAATAGCTATACAACAAAAAAAAAACAATCAAATCCGTCCAGTAGTTCCGAAGATTAGCGTGTATGGAGTAACTTCTCCCGTTTTCCTAACATATCCCTTCACTGCTGTGCTCCTCTTGATTGTAGCGTGATGAAAAGTATACTATAACCAGCGCAGGAGTATCTATACATATAATAAAATAGTAGGAAAGTCAAAACTGTACATTGAATATTTTTTGAAAAGAATACTTGGGGTGTGATCTACAATCGATACCGAAGCCAAAAATATAGTTTTTAGAATTTTTGTCTGTTTGTCTGTATGTATGTCCGGGATAAACTCAAAAAGTACTGGACGGATTTGAATGATTTTTTTTTTTGTATAGGTATTAAGTCTGGCCAACACATAGGCTATAATTTATCTTGGAAACTTGAACACCTGGTGCAGAACCGCAACGGACCAGCTAAACTATAAGAGATACAAAAATGGTGCGATAGCAAAAATTGTTCCACCTGATGAGCACTCTCTGTTGACGTATAAAAATTGAAGATCTGGAACACCTGTTGTGGAACTCCTAGAGCCCAGCTACACTATAACATGTAAAGGAATGACGTCTTAGCAAAGTTTTCAGCCTGATGAGCAGTCTCTGTTAACGTATAAAAATTGAAGATCTGGAACACCTGATGTGGAACACCAAAAGCCCAGCTACGCTATAACATATAAAGGAATGACGTCCTAGCAAAGTTGTTCAGCCTGATGAGCTGTCTCTGTTGACGTATAAAAATTGACAATCTTGAACACCTGATGTGGAACACCAAGAGCCCAGCTACACTATAACATATATAGGAATGACGTCTTAGCAAGAGTTGATCAGCCTGATGAGCACTCTCTGTTGACGTATAAAAATTGAAGATCTGGAACACCTGTTGTGGAACACCAAGAGCCCAGCTACACTATAACAAATACAGAAATGACGTCTTTGCAAAGTTGATCAGCCTGACGAGCACTTTCTGTTGACATATAAAAATTGAAGAACTGGAATACCTGATGTGGAACACCAAGAGCCCAGCTACACTATAACAAATACAGGAATGACGTCTTTGCAAAGTTGTTCAGCCTGACGAGCACTCTCTGTTGACATACAAAAATTGAAGATCTCTGGAACACCTGATGTGGAACACCAAAAGCCCATCTAAACCATAGCATATATGTATAGGAATGAAGTCTTAGCAAGAGTTGCTCAGCCTGATGAGCACTCTCTGTTGACGTATAAAAATTGAAGAACTGGAACACCTGATGTGGAATACCAAGAGCCCAGCTACACAATAACATATACAGGAATGACGTCTTTGCAAAGTTGTTCAGCCTGACGATCACTCTCTGTTGACATATTTAAATTGAAGATCTGGAACACCTGATGTGGAACACCAAATGCCCAGCTACACTATAACATTAAAGGAATGACGTTTTAGCAAAGTTGTTCAGCCTGATCAGCACTCTCTGTTGACATATAAAAAATTAAGATCTGGAACACCTAATGTGGAACACCAAAAGCCCAGCTAAACTATAACATATATAGGAATGACGTCTTAGCAAGAGTTGCTCAGCCTGATGAGCACTCTCTGTTGACGTATAAAAATTGAAGATCTGGAACACCTGTTGTGGAACTCCAAGAGCCCAACTACACTATAACATAAAAAGGAATGACGTCTTAGCAAAGTTGTTCAGCCTGATGAGCAGTCTCTGTTGTACGTCACTAACAAAGTAAGATGCGTATTTTTTTTTGTTTTTTAAAGTCCCATTTAACTAAGACAACACTGCAACACTCAACGTGTTCGTAGTCATGAAACTGTGACAAAGCAAAGGTGTTTCAGGATTATAATGTAGTCGTCTTCCCCTGGAGGCGACGGCCCTCCATCGCGTCTATCGAGGCGAATGATCATCTCAACCGCACGCAAAATACGCGCATATGACGTGGAGTTGCGGATACCAGCCCGCTATACAATACAATCGCCAGGATGAATTCCCGGAAAGAGCTCCGGCGTGATCACAGGGCAATATTGAGAGAGCGACTGTCGCAACCGAGTTCCGGGCACGCCCCAACCGCGGCGGTAAGACCCCTCTTTAAGGAGTAGCTGGATAGGCGTCACGGCGTCCCGCCTGACCTACCACATGACGTAGGTCCTCACCGGACACGAATGTTTCGGGAGGTAGCTGTGTCTGATAGGGAAAGAAGAATCGCCTGGGTGCCACCACTGCGTGGATCGCCTGGAGGACACGGTGGAGCATACGGTGCAGGACTACCCGTTTGGGCAGAGCACCGCCGTGTCCTCACTACGACGATAATCGGTGACCTCTCGTGCTTAGTGTTGGTCGAGGCCATGCTGCGGAGCGAGACAGAATGGGAAGCAGTCGCCTCCTTCTGCGAAGCAGTCATGCTAGCGAAGGAGGAGGCGGGACGCATGAGGGAGAGGACAATGTCCACCTCCAGCCCAGCCGCAGCGGTAGACGCCGATGGCGACAGACGTCGCTACACGATCTCCAGCCACTGTAGGCGCGGCCATGCGGGCGGCGAGTAAGAGTGCACGTTGTGTTCCACGTGATGTATTACCACGCTAAAAAAATGTAATCGTCTGAATGTATCATGTCGAACAAAAAAGCCGTCGAGGCCGTGGACAGAACACTTTGAGACATTCGCCATGATGATAGACCCATGGACAATATCACGGTAGGTACTGTTCTCTGTAAAATTCCGGCAGACACTGCCCGTTGTAAGAAGAATTGATAAGTTACGTATTCGGAGTCCCGTCAAGTATAACACTTCAGGAAAACTCTTGGCTATGTGATCGTGCGATACTAAAAAAATGACCGAACCACTGCAATAAATGAAAACATATTAGCCGAAATTGTTGGGAATGATGTGGTTTACACATCATACAATAACGTCGTCAATTAGGGTGATGCCAGCAACTACCCACTCGAGATTTTAAATTCATCAACTGCCTGTGGTCCTCGAGCTCATAAAATAACCTTAAAGTAATAATAATGCTTCTAAGAAATCAAACTCCACCAAAATTGTGCAATGGAACGCGACTAATAGTTACTGCATTACGGTGCGTACAGACTATATAACATAACATGTTATATAACATTGTTATATAACATTTTTCATGGTAACATTCTACATAGAGTTGTAGTGTTTTATAACACATGTTATATAACATGTTACATGGTCTGTACGCACCTTAACACAGAAATTTAAGCGAAGCTGAAATTCTCACCGGATGTGGCTCAGGGGAAACTGCATTGATACCGTGAATACCACTCATCTCCAACAATTTCCCTTTCCAGTTCAAACTCACACAATTCTCGGTAGCCGCTTACTTTACGATGACCATAAATAAGTCCCAAGGATAGACCCTGAAGGAAGCTGATGTCGACCTAAGCTCCAACTGTTTTTCCCACGGCCAACTATATAACACATGCTCGCCTGTCAGTAATGCTGACCACCTTTTTATTTTAGCACCAGAGGGAAAAACTACTAATGTCGTATATGTCGCAGAATGAGCACAGAAGCACAATAATTTAGAATAACGCCATCTATTATCATGCTGCGGAATCAAAACAGAAACAATTTGGTATCTCTATTCATTATTGTTAATTTAGAATAACGCCATCTATTATCGTTGGCCTGGAATCAAAACCGATACGCATTTTAGAATCTCTATTGATTATTGTGAATTTAGAATAACGCCATCTATCTCTCATTGGAGTAACTATTAAGTTAGAATTGACAGATTGTTTAGGAGCGTCAAATTAGTGATAATTTGGAGATGGTTAGCATGGGGAGCAAATGGCAACACCGAGCGAATAGTAGAGTCAAATGTCGATTCGGAAGTTTAATCAGCTATTCGAAGTTGATAGGTAGTGACGTTGACAGATGTTGGCTAACCTGTGTGGGGTAGGCCACTTGGGCGGACAGTTTAGTGAAGTGAACACTTTGAATCGGTCCGTCAAGCTGGGTAGACATCTTTGTTGCTCCGCCATGTTAAACTTCTCGCGTTCCTAAGTTTTTAATCGAGCGATATCTCGGACATCCTTGACTATTTTGTATTCAGTGTGTGTTAGCAAGTAATTAAAAGTGTCAACGAAGATTTTGCGAGTGTTATTTCCGATATCCCGACCCCTCTGATAACGATTCTCCGTTATCAGAAGTGGGATTGGACCATGACGACCCACGTGTTCGAAATAAAAACGCTAACGACGAAAAATGGATGCGTTTGCTGGAACAACAGAACTGCAATTTTCTGTTGCTGATTCAAGCCGTGAAAACACCTACTGCGTCGTCACATGGCCTCCGTTTACCGGATTTCGATCCTGAAAAACAAGATGTGGATGCACGTGCTTGGGTGACGACTACAGTGATGTGCTTTCGGACCAAGACCAACATGGCGGGTGCCCCGCTTATGTTTGCTCTAAGCCGCGCCTTGAAGGGAGGAGATTCTACCTGGCTGCCTACCGTGTCGTTTCCTGGGATAACGTGGACTGATTTCAAGCGAATTTTTATTGCAAGACACGTGGCTAGCTACAACAAGAGCTGCAAGTGGTTTCTTTTATGAAGAGAAAGCGAATAGTGTTGTGAAATCTCTGAAGTCACTGCTACCGCGAAGACGTGAAACAGGATATTCGAGCTACGCCGAAGCACCACAACCACAGCAATGGCAACGAGTGGGGTTCATCGACAGCTGCGAGGTTTCATGCATCCGGGGTCGCCTGCTTCCACTGCCACGGCGTGGTGAAAGGAGCGGCGCCGACTCCGGGGCGTCGAAGCCTGTTATTGAGGAGAGGGTTGACCTGTGCCTCCTGAGCGAGTCGACTGGGATTATCCGGTGAGCAATTTTCATTTTGTTTACGACTCTGGTGCCTTGTGTTCTTTATTAAAAGTCTGTAGCCTGTGGATTTGGTGGAAAATGCCTGAGGTTCAAGTACCATTTTGAAGTAGAGGCTTTGAGTTGGATGTTAAGTGTGGAATCTTAGGTCGGCTGGTCAGACCGTACCAGTAGCTGTTTCGTAGCCGTAGTCCGTATCTTATTGACATCCCGGTGGTGTCCATGGATGCGCGGTGTGCGGGTGGCACTGGTGGAGGTCGTGTATTGTGCGTTCATGATGAACGGTGTGAAACAAACAGAGGTTTGTTGGTGGGGCTAGTGTAAGCCAAAGGCCACGAATTTGATTCCTGCTTTTTGATGATTAGTTTCTTGCATTGTAATGGTACAAATTGCAAAGGTACTTGGTTGCTCTACGATTTTCGGTCAGTCTTAACTGTGTTATGTTTAGTGTTTGAACTTAAACTTTACTTGGCTATTGCTGGCTAAGCAGTAGTGTGTTATCGCTGGATAAGCGTTAGTGGTGTAATCGCTGGTTAAGCGGATTACATGGGCTTTCGCTGGTTAAGCGTTAGCTGTTGAATCGCTGGTTAAGCGAGTTGTGTTGACTATCGCTGGTTAAGCGTTAGTGGTGTAATCGCTGGTTAAGCGGATTACATGGGCTTTCGCTGGTTAAGCGTTGGCTGTTGTATCGCTGGTTAAGCGAGTTGAGTTGACTATCGCTGGTTAAGCGTTAGTGGTGTAATCGCTGGTTAAGCGGATTACATGGGCTTTCGCTGGTTAAGCGTCAGCTGTTGAATCGCTGGTTAAGCGAGTTGTGTTGACTATCGCTGGTTAAGCGTTAGTAGTGTAATCGCTGGTTAAGCGGATTACATGGGCTTTCGCTGGTTAAGCGTTGGCTGTTTTATCGCTGGTTAAGCGAGTTGAGTTGACTATCGTTGGTTAAGCGTTAGTTGTGTAATCGCTGGTTAAGCGGATTACATGGGCTTTCGCTGGTTAAGCGTCAGCTGTTGAATCGCTGGCTAAGCGAGTTGTGTTGACTATCGCTGGTTAAGCGTTAGTGGTGTAATCGCTGGTTAAGCGGATTACATGGGCTTTCGCTGGTTAAGCGTTGGCTGTTTTATCGCTGGTTAAGCGAGTTGAGTTGACTATCGCTGGTTAAGCGTTAGTGGTGTAATCGCTGGTTAAGCGGATTACATTGGCTTTCGCTGGTTAAGCGAGTTGAGTTGACTATCGCTGATTAAGCGTTAGTAGTGTAATCGCTGGTTAAGCGGATTACGTGGGCTTTCGCTGGTTAAGCGTTAGCTGTTGAATCGCTGGTTAAGCGAGTTGTGTTGACTATCGCTGGTTAAGCGTTAGTGGTGTAATCGCTGGTTAAGCAGATTACGTTGGCTTTCGCTGGTTAAGCGTTAGCTGTTGAATCGCTGGTTAAGCGAGTTGTGTTGACTATCGCTGGTTAAGCGTTAGTAGTGTAATCGCTGGTTAAGCGGATTACGTGGGCTTTCGCTGGTTAAGCGTTAGCTGTTGAATCGCTGGTTAAGCGAGTTGTGTTGACTATCGCTGGTTAAGCGTTAGTAGTGTAGTCGCTGGTTCAGCGGATTACGTGGGCTTTCGCTGGTTAAGCGTTAGCTGTTGAATCGCTGGTTAAGCGAGTTATGTTGACTATCGCTGGTTAAGCGTTAGTTGTGTAATCGCTGGTTAAGCGGATTACTTTGGCTTTCGCTGGTTAAGAGTTAGCTGTTAAATCACTGGTTAAGCGTGTAATGTGTAGGCTTTCGCTGGTTAAGAGTAAGCTGTTAAATCGCTGTGTAAGCGTTGTTAGTATCACTGGTTAAGTGATAGGATTTGTTACGCTGGTTAAGCGCTACAATGTTAAGTACTGGTTAAGTACTTCAGTGACTGGGTGCGTAGTGATGCATGGTGCTGGTTAAGTGCCGTGGATATGTTTGGTAGAGTCATAATGCTTTCTTAATTTTGTGCCAATTTCTATTATGTGCCTTATTCTTTCATTTTAGTTTGTTTTGTTTTGGTTTGGCAGTAGTCAACTTAACATTTAAAGTATCTAGCATAGTAAGAGTTTTCTTATAATCTGTAACGTTATAGGAAAAATAAGGTAGCATGTTGAACAAACCTTCTTAAAAATATTTTGATAAAGGCTCGAAATGATTATCTTGATGGTGTTGTGTTTGTAACCGGATGGAGGTTACGTTTTGAAGACCGGATGGAGGTCGATAGATTTCATGCTTATGACCGGATGGAGGTTATAATGTGTGATGATGAAGGCCGAATGGAGGTCAGAGTATGAGCACTGCAATATTTTAATGAGTTTCCTATTATTTTAATGTGTATGGGTGTTGTTCAACATGTCAGCTTTTAGAGAAAGTTCCTTGTGATTTTTATTAGACCCTGTAATTATTTTGATGAGAAAACCTTTTCCATTTGGGTCAGGAATGGCCGAAAGGTTAGAATGATTACTGTTCGAGATTTTTTCTCATTCCAGATTCCTCAGGATGTGATGTCTCACACGAGGACGTGTGAATTGTCAGAATGGCCGTGTCGCAGAATGAGCACAGAAGCACAATAATTTAGAATAACGCCATCTATTATCATGCTGCGGAATCAAAACAGAAACAATTTGGTATCTCTATTCATTATTGTTAATTTAGAATAACGCCATCTATTATCGTTGGCCTGGAATCAAAACCGATACGCATTTTAGAATCTCTATTGATTATTGTGAATTTAGAATAACGCCATCTATCTCTCATTGGAGTAACTATTAAGTTAGAATTGACAGATTGTTTAGGAGCGTCAAATTAGTGATAATTTGGAGATGGTTAGCATGGGGAGCAAATGGCAACACCGAGCGAATAGTAGAGTCAAATGTCGATTCGGAAGTTTAATCAGCTATTCGAAGTTGATAGGTAGTGACGTTGACAGATGTTGGCTAACCTGTGTGGGGTAGGCCACTTGGGCGGACAGTTTAGTGAAGTGAACACTTTGAATCGGTCCGTCAAGCTGGGTAGACATCTTTGTTGCTCCGCCATGTTAAACTTCTCGCGTTCCTAAGTTTTTAATCGAGCGATATCTCGGACATCCTTGACTATTTTGTATTCAGTGTGTGTTAGCAAGTAATTAAAAGTGTCAACGAAGATTTTGCGAGTGTTATTTCCGATATCCCGACCCCTCTGATAACGATTCTCCGTTATATATAAAGTGTTGTGTCTGGAAGTTTTCATTTCATTTGCTTTAAAGTTTGTTATAGATTCTATAACAAACTTTAAAGTGGGACATCAGGTACCCTCACTTTCTCAACAAATTAAAAAAGAGAATATTAGGTTAGGTGCCTTAAAACCAAATACAATGCGGACGAAGTCGCGGGCAACAGCTAGTGATTAATAATTGTACCAAGTTTCATCAAAATCCGTCGAGTAGTTTTTGTTTCTATAACGGTTATACAGACAGACAGACAGACAGACAGACAGACAGACAATAATTTTATTAATTGCATTTTTGGCATCAGTATCGATCCCTAATCACCCCCTGATAGTTATTTTGGAAATATATTTCATGTACAGAATTGACCTCTCTACAGATTTATTATAAGTATAGATAACATCACGTTTTTATTCTCAGAATAGTTTAGGTGCAAAAGTAGTTACAATGCTTTAATTCAGGACATTATTCATCTTAAAATCGTCTTTAACACTGATCATAATGACTGATTATGACATTACTACAAGGAAGAAGTTGTTGCAATGGCGTCAATCAGGTGGCCCACCAAGACGTCGTAAAGCGAGAGTTATTACAGTGTGGGATCGCGATGGCGCTAGACGACTTGTATTGCTCTGTTTCTTTCCCACAGTGTGTGTCACTCTATAGTAGGCCAGAACACTAGGGAATGCCGAATTATGTTGTCACTAAAACATAAAAAACTTATCCCGGCGCCCTAGTGATATCTTCCACCTCGTTCACTATACTAGCCTACTAATCAATGACAAACAAGCTTAGTTCCAATACAGAGTTATAACTCATTCAACAAAACATAGTTGAGCGACATTCCAAGCGGCGCGCGGTGACAAAACACTGCAACTTTGAACAAAAACAGCACTTCATCAGGACGTAACTTGAGGCTTCAACATTGAAACTTCTCCAATACAATAAATTGTTACAACTGCACTTCAGCTAGTTCTTATGCTTGAAGGAGGAACTTGTTTTCTTTGTCTGATTTTTAGTGCGATTAAAGATTATGCTGTCACTATTTCACTACTTACACACGTAACTTCGTTCACTTAAATTGCTGTAATGCTGTAATTTGATAAATAAATAAAATAAACTAGCTGACCCCTCAAACTTCGTACCGCCGCAAAATCACCTTTAAAACGTAAGTCAAATTGGTCCAGCCGTTTTCGAGTTTTAGCGAGGCTAACGAACAGCAATTGATTTTTATATTTATATATATAGATAAAGATGGATAATTAGACTGAGGTTTTTATTTTATTTTGAAGGAGTATTTCTGATTAATTCCTTATTTTCTTTTATTTATTACCTTTAGTAGGATAGAACCTTGTTTTAGTTTTAAAATATTGGTCATTTTATAGTAGGACTAAAAAATGAAAGGTGTCCGGTCTTATCACCCAAATGTTCGGCTAAACTGACTGGTCTGGCCTGATTTTCTGTTTTAAGACCTGGCAACCCTACTTACATGGACATTCAAGTCTACGTTATACATTTAACCAGCAGCTTTTTTTGTGTATGTCAATGAAAAATGTTTTTGTGTTTACAGTCAAGCAATGGATCGGAGAAGTCGGTGGCGACTTCAAGCAGCATCACGAGTGACTCGAGCCCCCCCTGCACCCCTCCCACGCCGCCCACTCCCCCAGCGCCCAAGCCCAGGCCCAAGAGCAGTAGCAAGCCCAAGTCTTGTACGGTAAGATACCAAAGTTTTTGTTACTTTAGAGTATGAATGAGACAAGCTACCCCTCGTAATATAACCGTTTCACTCTGATCAGACCACAACTAAATTATAACTAAATACAGGTAATTATATTAATTTTAAATTACACTAAATATATTTATTTTCATTCTTCATTCATAGTTTGAGATCTATGAAAACATTTTTAACATGAAGAGAGAATAATGATCCACATTTATGGGCCTACCACACGCACAAGCTTCACCACAGTTTTACCTGCGCGATTGGGCACAGATATATATACCTAGATAACGCAAGAGCAACTACTTCGCGTGCCAAAAATCCGTGCTAGTTTACGACCAAAAATCGTAAGTGGCCATTTTCGCGCTCGTTTAAATCGGTCCATCGTTATTTGGACGTCAACTTTAATATTAAAATGGTTAATTGTGCTGTGGGACGAGGTGGGCACCGTCAAAACCAAATCGATTGAAATATGCCGCCCCCAAGGCATATTTCAATCGATTTGGTTTTCCCATTACTAAATAGTTTTTGTGACGTGATAAAAGGTAGTCAAAAAAATGGCTGGCTTGGTTTTCATACAGATCGTGATACTTGCGTTATCTAGGTATATCTATATCTGTGGTTGCCAACCGTGTATTGTTTTTTTTTCCACGCAGGTAAAACCATGGTAAAGCTTGTTACAGTGTAGCATCTTCACTTTAAAAAAATTGCAATTGCTTGAAGTGAATAATAACAAGCATGAGCTAGTCACATTCATACTTCAAGAGTTTATTTCTCTGTGATAAGGAAAGGCTACAAGAAAAATACTGTAAAGACTAGCAGAGCGAGCAGAAAGCAAGCCCAAGACTTGTTCTGTACGATAACAAACTTTTTGCTACCTATTTAAGTCGAAGAAGGGAGAAAAATACAGAGCTTAAACAACACTAAGAACTCTCTTTGTTAATTAGTAGGATTGTAATTTGTTTCTTCAAGTGCCGTCGTCATCTTCAAAACATCTCAAGCGTTAATTTTTTCTCATTACCAACTCGTGGTTCATTAGCATTTTATTTTAAAAGGACTTTTAATATCTTATTTGTTTTATACCCCTCCCAGCACTAAACTGAAGTAATTACTTAAAGCGTGCTTAACATGGGCAACAGAAACTCAATAATTAACCTACACGAGCCGTAGCGAAAGACCACTAAAGCGCTAGAACAAAAAGACCAATTCCCGAAGAAGAATAGTTACTGGTCAACCTAAACTCAAATAATTTTCATCCAAAATTGACCGTAACTAACAACGCACGCCAAACAATAATACATCTGAGCGAAAACAAAACATGCTACGGCGTAGCGTGTAACAATACTGCTACGCTTCGTAGCCGACAGCAAACTTCTACAGAGTTTCGTAGCGCACATAGCAGTAAATCCTATGTAGGACTTGTACAACAATTCAGCCCACGTTGTAGATTGTGTATCGTTAAGTAACCACCGCACACATTTATCTAAGTACACACACATATGTTATAGTATATGTGTACTTATAAGTCTCGGGTAAACCAGTTATAAGTTGGTCGAAGACATTGCATTGTTGTACAGCGTCTAGTTCGCCAACAAGATTAAATCAGTCCGGCATAGTTTAGACATTTTATTGGTAAGTTGACAGATTTTAAACGCGAATGGAGTTTTTAAATTCTAATAAATGTATTGGCCAAATTAGAACACAGTACATACTACACATGATGACTGCATCAATAAGTTGCAATAAGTTGCAAATCTAATTTCTTCATCAATAATAATAAAGTTTTGAAAAATAATTGACAATTTAACACTTTCTTTTGTTATATCAATGAATAATATATGGTTGACCGAGCTTCGCTCGGTTTTTAAAATGTCTATATCTTGTCTATATCAGTTTTCTCGAACCTGGGACCTTGATAAATCGATTCCTTGAGCCAAAAAAACCTCTAATCTGTAACTTTCATGAAAATCCTTGGAGCCGTTTCCGAGATCCTGATTATATATAAATAAATATACAAGAATTGCTCGTTTAAAGATATTAGATACGCATCAAAACCTACGTTAGAATCCAGTAAAATTTATACTGCTTTATTGCGAATTTGAAAACCCTCGTGTCTTCATTTTTGATTTATTTACAAAAGGAAATTTTTTGGTAATCGAACTGACGGAAATTCTTTCTGTCAACATTAACAATCATCAAGTTTTTAATTCATTTCAATTCAATATCGTAACTCAATACAAGACAGTTGGACTACAAAATCATATTTATTATTAAATCGCATAAGAAATATCGTCAACTTCTTAACGGAATAAACAAATTTATTTTTAGATACTCGCCATCATCGGGACCCATCGAACTTACGTAAAACAAATTACAAGATATTTTATTCAATACAACGCCCGTCAAAACATTTTTCCTTTCACAGGAAAATAACAACCCATGTTATTAAAGGTTCGCTCAACAAAATTGTACCTACAAAGCTTGCCATAATTAACCGTTCAAAATTCAAAGCTGCAACTAGAGCATAATTGAGTATTATTAAATGCAATCCAAGTAGAATTATTAATCCTAGTGAGTAACTGAGTAATTCTATTATGAAAACAATGTAAGTGGACCGTGGGAAGTGGGGTGGATCGGATTCTTATGGTAATTGCGATACATCGCGGATCGGAGTGCGAATCGCCAGTGTGTTACATCGGCCATTCATCAGCCTTTGTAAGGGTTTAATAATTCAGGTGTGGCCGCGGACTCGCGGAGCAACCCTTACTATGATTTAGGTGCAATTTCTGCGATACGGATCGCAAGGCGTAATAATTTTAGACTTATAAAAGATTTTCTACTATAGAATAACTTGTTAGTTGTCTTTTTACCCGATGGCCAAAGAAAAAAAGGTCAAAGAAAGAAGGGTTATGATTTTGCCAAAGATGGGTTAAAAGTTAAAACCAATGTTTACTACTCAAAGTCATTATCTTTTTTGCGTTTAATGAATCTAAATACAATTTATGAATATCGTTGTTAAAACATCCAACTTCAGAAACACACTCAGCACAAACTCCATACAACATCGTGAAATCGTTTTGGTCTTCAGAGAACTAAGGACGAAAGCCATTTAACCCACATCTAGCACCCCAATTCTAATTCGACATTCATGTTCCCCATTGTGTCTCGTGGTAGAGGGTTTGCGAAACGGTCCCGCATACATCGCGCGTCCACCTGTTCTCGTCCCATAGACCGCTGCAAGGGCTCTAGTTCGAACCGGTTTTATCTGGTTTTATCGCATTGTATCGAACTAGATTCGGTCGCATTTCGCACTGCTTCTGTATGGGGTGGTATTTGAATAGCATTTACGATGAGAACTTTCCAATGAGAAATGAGTTATTATTCGATGTTGGGGCTTATTAGGGTTTTTTGAATCGGCACCTGTTCTTTGAAATAAATGTTGAATATGTAATTTAGCATAAATGAGAAGTTTTCAATGTTTGGTGTTTAAGATATTTTGTTGAATCATAATAGTTGGCTACGTAAACTCAAAATATTGTTGGATAAATAATATGAGGTATTTACAAATAAATTCGAACAGAGAAAATTTCGCCAATCTGCAGTGCACATAATAAATTGAAAGTATGATACAGGCACTAAACATTCCACAAAACGAATGAATGAAAACAAACATGATGCATATACCAAAAATAATTACACCGCACGATCCATTAAAACTACGCAGACACGAATTCAGTTTATTTAACATGCGGAAAATCCACCTCTTTACACAAACACCAAAGTATAATTGCATAAATAATTAAAACTCTATTTGTCATACATCGGGATTGACCACTCGAAAATGGACTCTCAAAGCAGGGATTAGGGTGTGTACTTTGTAAATTTTGTTTGTGGGTTTTGACAGCGTCAACGTGAAAAAGGTATTGCAGAGTAAGTATGCGCCGGTGGGGTTTATTAAAAGCACTCACTTTGATCGGAACCCTGATTTGACGTCACTAGCAGGGGGCAATAAAGGCGGTCCCATAATTGCGAATGGTCCAGCGGACCCCACGGGTGTAATTCCCTCATAACATTGACAAAGGCTTTCAGTGTAAAGCGGTTGTTTCACCACTTCGAATACCTGCGTATTTGCCGGCATTATTTAAATAGTTCATACTACCATTGAATACCGTGCGGATTTTGATTGGAATGCACGCCGATTTAAATTATAGATATAAGTATTTTCATCGGCAAAATACATTCAAAGCGTGCGGTGTTGCAATGTGCACGTTGTTAAATGTATACTACCGACAAATAAACAATTTTAAATATTTAATTAGTTTGTTATTCATTACAATCATAATTATTAAGATTTCTTACACATATTTTCCAACAAAAAAAGTTTGCATCTGTTAAAATAAGTAGGTATAGGGTAAATTCGTTAGAGTTGGCCGTACGGGAGAGATTGCCAATCGAAATATTTCGGCAACAACTCGCTGGATATCGCTGTAAATGCCAGGTCCGCTTCACATCGTGCACAAGTACAAGTGTAAGTTAAAAGTATTGACAAAAAAAGATAAAAGAGAGTAAAATCCAACATAATGTTTTCAAACTACCGTAATATTTCTTTATGTGTGCATATTTTACAAAATTACGATGTAATTTTATAATAGTAAGGATTTCTTTTACATTTTCTAATAACTTCATGAGCGCAGCTACATTATATCCTCCAATTTCTTGCCGTATTTCATATACATACTTTCTTAATGGGTGTGGCCTTCTTTCCCATAAGATAAGGAGAGATGGCCATGCAAAGTTGGGGAAACATGCCAATGACCAATAATAACAATATCACGATTTTTTGATCTAGACAAGCCGATTTAGGGACATTGTTGCACGATTTTTCGAAATTTAATAAAAAAACTTCTACATAACGTTTTTCACCGACGATTGGATTCAATGTATCTTGTCCAATCTTTGGGTTCATGAAAATTGTACAATGTGTGACTATAAGTGCATGCTGAGTACGTATCGCCATAGGTACAATCATAAAAAAACATGTGGTTTAAAAAAATAAAGCAAATTAGTAACAAGGTATGTAGACATAGTACTGGTCATCACTACCTCACTCATATGGCCATCTTACACGGGCACCCTGGGAGAGATGACTCAACGAGTTTTATTTTTAAACGTATTTTTGAACATGATCTCTTTAATTAAAACGATAAGTATGCCAATAATGTATAAAATTAATGTTAAAATTATGAAAATATGCCAAAACTAACAAGGTAAAGTATTTATTCTTATTTCAGCACACCTTTTAAAAAACTATGGCCAACTCTAACGATTTTACCCTAGACATATTTTTTATTCAGTGTTTTTTTTTTAACTTTTATCAGTAAAATAACAGTTTATATTACATACCTAACTGATGTAAATTGAAACGGAAAACCTTCAATACTATTGTGTATTACATAAAATAGATAGGTACCGTAGTCTGCAAAAACCCTTTTTGGTGAATGAAATTCGCACCAAACCGAACTCGCGCAGCATTTAATGCAATATTGTAAATATACGGATTCATTTTATAGCGTGTTTCACGGAAACAGAACGGGAATTCATTTGCCAAATATTTGTCACTACGTCACATATTAAATGAAATATTTTGAATCCTCTCGGGCAAATTAAAACTTTTTAATTCAAATATCTGCAGATTTATAACAATAGATTTGTTTTCAATACAAATTTCATGTTTATTAGTCAAATTCTCAACAGTTGTTGTCATTTAGCCATAATTTAACTTTGTTTCTGTGTAAGTTTATACTCCAGTATCAGTTTTGGAAATGTTTTCCTTGCCATTAACGTTTTTTCAATAAAAAAACCATGACTCACCGAACAAAAGACACGAAAACATCTCGGCAACTGCGCTTTAACTGTAATCCGACCGCGTCGGTTCACCACTTTCGCGGTTTACCACTTTTCAACTTTATTACAAACAAACTATTTAATTCCAATCTTTATTTCTTTTGAATAAGGTTTACAATTCGTTGTATTATTTAATGTTTAAAAAGCTTTCAATTTATGAGATCACGTAAGCATTTTCCGAGTACAACTCGATAGCCTCTCGAATTTCGTCTGGGATCGATTTGTGTTAATAACAATGGGTTTGCTGTGTCAGGAACATATCGCCGGGGGCTTTTGGTTAAGTAGCAATCGGTACGGAACATCGTCTGTAATTATAGGCCAGTTGCACACCGCTGTAATAGAACACGTTTGGTGGCTGACGTTGACGTCGGTGATCGGCTTTCATGTCATTGGAGCATTATCTATGTGTGTGGTTTATGATTGTTTCGGCTGTTCAGCTTAATTGTATCATCTGTGTTTGATGGAGGATAACGTGGCTTTTGTTTCGTGGGCTCGCGCAGAGTAGTGACACACTACAGGTATTATTTGAAATATTGTATGGGGGATCCCTTCTTTTCGCATAATGTCTTTTGTCCTAATATACTTCGGCATAACGATATTGGCATAATAATACTTTGGCATATTTTTTTTAGGCATACATTTTATGTTGGCATAATCATCTTAAAGACTAATTTGTTTTGGCATAAATTTGATTCGCATAACGTTAGTAGGCCTAATGACTAAACCGAATTTATTTAAGCATAACAGAACCTAATTGCTGCAAAACCGACTCTACGTAGTCTTGTTTGTCCTACCCCTAGAGTGTAATTTAAAATCGCGTAGGTGCGTGGGGCCGCCGGAGGCCCGCAGCGCCGGAGCCGTGACAGAAACCCTGCCTGCTGCATGTTCGCTTGAATGCTGCATGTTGCATGCTTGCTTGCATGCTGCATGCTTGCTTGCGTGCTGCATGCTTGCTTGCATGCTTGCTTGCATGCTTGCTTGCATGCTGTATGTTTGCTTGCATGCTGTATGCTTGCTTGCTTTATGCTTCCTACAGCAAAAAAAACCCACAAAATTTACGTAAATAAATTTATGCTTAAAAAAGTTATGCTTTAGAACCTTATGCTTAATAAATATATGCTTTAGAATATTATGCTTAATCATTATTATGGTTAGAGAAATTATGCTTAAAAATTAGGCGTAAGCTGTTATGCGTAATTATAATATGCGAAAATATAATTATGCCAAAAAAAATTATGCTAAGTTATATCAGGTCTAAAAAAATTATGCAAATGGGTGAGATGATGTATACTATGGTTTGTTTACACAAATATGTAGAATAATACTATTTTGTCTAACTTTTGAATATTTTTTTTAATCCTTCTACCAATTATACTTTAAAAAGCTCCAGACAAAGTTACAAGTACGATTATACGCTCCACAGATTATTATTAAATTTCAAGTTACTAAACCCTATTTCTATTGACCGGGCACAATTCCAAACTTCAAGTTGCTACTGAGAATTCCGAAACCCCAATAACACTGCCTGACCTGGTAAAAGAAGTCAAGACGAAAGAAGCCTGGCTTGTGGCCAATGGCCTTTTCTAAACGCGCGTCAACCTGTCATCTAAACCTGCCTTAACATTTTAGAAACAAAAGCTGGAAAATTGTATTTCTTAGAACAGTGCTATTGTGTGAAATTGCATTGCAGTGTTAGCGGCAACACACAAAGAGATGTTTGTTACGTAAACTCGATTAATATAGAGAGACCATTTGGCCGTAAACAGCCAATCTAAAATTAAAACCATTTGCGCTTAATTTTGTTGCAATCAAGGCTGCGTGGTTCGGAAAAGTTTTTGTTGTTCTGTAATCGTGATATTTGAAGTTGAACAGTTACTACAACGCTACGGCATGTTATTTTCGTCGCTACAACTTGAAAATATCCCAAAGGAATACAAAATCCAGATAAAAACTATCCTATATGTTATCCTAAATTATCATCCAAATCCGTTCGCATTAATAATATTGGTAAGAAAATTATCATGCAAATATGTAGTTGAGACAACTGCCTCACATCCTGTTGTGGTACTAGATTGTCTTCTTTCAGAATTTCTATTTACTTTGTGATACTATAGCTTCAGGTTTTTGCGTAGTATTAGAATTTTAGTTCAAAATTGTCATGATATTCATGATATTTTGTTTAAAATTGCAATCGAAGGACTAACGTTCGCTGGAAAATCGTATTGAAAAAGCTCATTGACTAGTGAAACATTATTTCGTGGTTGGAATTTCAAAGTTAAATACAGAGTTATTGAATAGCTGACAGCCCTGACGCCTGTAACGCGTTCATTATTGTTACAACTCTATAGAGCTCCACGCGAGGGCAATACTTTATTTTTAATTTTCTCTTTAGTGATATAAATAGGTTTTGGTGTTTTCATTTTAATATCTGGGCTTTGGTTTGTTCTGTTTGTACTTTTTACCGAATGTCGAGTGATCGACTTCTGCGCTGCGTGTCAAGGGTTCGATTCCCACACAGCTGATGTTTATGTGAAGTCAAATGTTTGTAAACGTACCCACGACTCAAGAGAAATTACAGCTGTGGAGTATCGTCTTTAAAAAAACGAATAGTTAAGTTAAATACTGATCTAACAAAACCCTTAGTCTTTTTAAAACAATAATCACTAACTGTCCCACAACAACGTCATAAACACACAAGAGTATTCACAAAAAGTGACTAAACAAATTCATTCATGCTCTTTTACACTTCGAAAACTACCCTCAAAATTCACGTCTCGCACAACATAACACAACACTGCAAACATATCTCTTTCGTTCCCAAACTGTCATCATACAAAATAAGAACTCATTTTTCGTTGAAAATACGCCGGAATTTTCAATGGAAACCAATTTTCGGCGTGGTCAATACATGTTTAGCGGCCCCGCTGGGCGAAGCACTCAATAAGTGAAGATTGGGCACGCCACCGCTGCAATTTTTGACGCCAACCGCAAATTGCATTTGCTGCCTCTAAGGACCTGCCTTTCTTACCTTGCAAGAGGTGGTAATACATACGTGAGGTCTGGTTTTATTTTTATAACGTGAAACCTTGCTTTCTCTCTGAAGCAAGGTCTGGCCTTATGGCGCTGGTATTAAATAGATACCTACTAATTTCAAATAATTTTGGTATTTTTTAGTAACGATAACACCGTTTCTCCCAATAAAAATATTGGCGCCGCACCGCGTTACCCCTCGTTTCGCATTCATTAACGACAAGTTACCCAGAATCATATTACAGTCATAATATTTTTCACTCGTGAAATGGATATTTTTCTCTTGATCCAATAAAAATTATGTTAGGGAAGATGTGTCGTCAATCAGCTATTAGAAACATATTTTTTGCACATTTATTCTAAGTAAGTAGACCATTATTAGTTCGGCTGCGGGTGCAAACATTACGCAGTAGGTACACTAGGTATTTAACCCCGTCTCTCACTTTCATCTCACATATTTATTTTAACTGTTAGAAGACGAACTGTACGAAATAAAGATAATAAAATCTAAAACACGAACACAATGTCATGTTAGTATTTTAGAGAACAAAGAGCGCTAGTGTGTCCTCGACTCTAACCACGTCCCAAAAGAATTCCTCGCTGTCTCTTATCGAATTCTACGTCTTTGTACATACCACCAACTTCGCTCCAAATTCAATTCTTTTCCAACTGTCATCTGCTCGAATATCTCGTGAACTTTTGATTTTTTCACCCCTCAAATGCAAGGAAATACGTCAAAGTTTCTACAGAGATACAATCGCCAATATTTAAAAATAGAACATTAACATTTACCCTGCGTTTTGCAGGGTAAATTTTTTTAGATATTAATTTTGGGAACTTTTAATGGGAACGGAAAAGAGAAACTCAAAAGTAAAATTGAATTTGAGATCCTACGTACCCTTCACAGATGTAACACTAAAACACATTGACGCTTATTTGTTACGTGGCAATTTGAAGTGCATAAAACGCTATCTGGATTAACCGAGCCCATTACACATGCAAAGCATAATCCCCGAAACACCGCGCACGTTGATTATAAACGGTGGCAGCCCTTCAGGAGTGAGATCTAACAATAATTCATAAGTTTTAGCTAGAAAAGGGATCGTTTATAAAGACGGTGTCATTGTTTTAGGCCGACGTCGCGATCCCCGCCCGACTCGCTCCATTAATAATGTAGGGTGACAACGACGCAGGTGCGGCCCGCTTCGCGCCGATAAACGTCCCGATGCATAATTGAAGACGTGTACCTAACGTAGCACTTACGTGACTCCCTCTATCTTCTAAGCGTAACATCAACTTAAAGCACGTGTTATAAATGGTTTTCTAATATGAAAAATATGTTCGCCAGGCTGCTTACAAACTCAAGCGCCACCGTAAATGTAGACTGATCAATTGTCCCGAAAATACTTTTCTATTTCGAAGAAAATTCTTTTGAAGTAGATTTTTCTTTGACACATTCGTACTGGTTACCCTCAAATACGGGCTGTAATTTAACGTTTTTCAATTCGCTAATAGAATAACGTTTCGAAGGAACGTTGGGTACCTAATACTTTTAGACTGAACGGTATTACAGAAAACGCACACAGCCAATTAAATTATTTAATTAAAAGACGAACAACTTCAATAGGGCTCCCTATTTTAAAAATCGAAGACTTTTGACCTTTGCTAACGCGTAGTGACCCGTGACCTCGGCGCCACGTGGCCTACTCACCCCTCGACTTGAGTGCCAGACTTTACGTGACCCTTATTTGTTGGCTTCCAAAAATCAGCATTTTTAATTTTTCACACGACGTCTTACAATAGAGTTGAGTTATTCTGACACACTCCGCGTCTTTGTAAACTTTTTAAGAAATTCTATGAATTAACGTTTATAAAATAAAAAATAGAGATACTCTATAGTTACTGTAAAACGTTAGTTACATGTTCGTAAATGCATAAAAAAAAGATATTTGCCATTACGCCATTACAAGAGACATTCAAATGTCCCAAAATCTGAGGAAGTATTATTTTCATTTGACCATTTAAAATTAAAACGCTGGCTATCAAATAAAGATAAGTTAATTTCAAGCATATCAAAGATTTCAATGGCCTAAAACCCAATTTCATCCGTATAAAAGCACTTGCTATCAAATTGATATCTCACTAATTCTCAACAATAAAAAAAACTTTTACCAAAACTACTTTTTGCTTTTCCACTTTTATTTCACAAGCTATAATTTTGACTGAAAAAATTATACTAACGTAGTTTATTTTAAATGGCGACTCGACAATAACATAATTTCTACAGTTCTCTTCGCTGGTACTCGTAATTGAATAAAACTAATGTTTCTCACAAGAAAATAATAATATTTAAGTCAAAATAGAGTGTTCTATTAAGTATATGCAAATCGGTCTTCATACAAACTGCGCAGCTTTTGTTACTCGTCTGGTCAGTTATGTCGATTCGCGAGCTTGGATATTAATCGAGGGGTCATCTCTTCGATATCTTTCTCATTCATTGTATCGTCATTTTATGTGCGCGTCCCATGAGATGAACATCATAGTCTTGTCGCGAAGGAATTCGTGTTTGGTCGAAATATTTTTACCGATAGCAGTGAAAGGGTCATGTGGGTCGCGATGCGTGGGACAGTTCTGTACTTAGCACTGTCGTGAATTGTGTAGATATGGACAACTGGATCACGGAGCTTTTTCAAACCCCTAGACCTACCAGTAAGCCGTTTCAGAAGGTATGTAATTTTATTTTTTTACAAAGTGTACCTGCGCAAAGATTTTTCTTTGAAGATTAGATTTACTAATCAAATTGTTCGACTAATTAAAACATGTTGTAATTAATGATGATAATAATCTAATTAGTTTATTAAATATAAGCTTATTATATCTTTTAAAATGTTCCACGTGTTTTGATATCATGGCATCCAAAACGCAAAAATAACGGCTAATTTTAAATTCCGTCTACAAGATAAGATATGAAGAAGCTTCATATTTTTAGCTTAATAGCTGAATTGAGTGCCATTTGCGAACTGCGCAACAATAACGAGAGAACGTTTCAGACCAAAAAAGCACAATACTAGAACCAACTGCAGTACGGATGATGTATAGCAAAAACGCTACAGCCAGCTCCATGGAACATCTGCTCTCACCTCCACATTAACCTAACGAGCCAGCCCTAATGGCGCGTTAGGGCTGCTCCGCGAAAAAAGCTTCAAATCAAATAAATTACGCTCCCACGACCCACTTTTAACATGTGTCCTCTGTACCGTTATTAGTCACGTGACAAAAAGCGTTTATCTGTACAAATGAAGACATAATACAGCGTTTTGTTTGTGCGTGGCAACCCTGACAACGGTGACGTCATTAGTGCGGGTCCCAATGTGTTTAGTTTAAGTGGTTGAATTCTAGTTTAGAGTTTTCGTGTATTTCGTATTCGTAGCAATAAAAGCAAGTGTTTGCAATATTAGTTTGTGAAGTTTTACGCTATAACAGTTGGCAGTGTTGTTTGCGTATTCTGCGAAGACTGAATGAGCAGGATTGTTCAATTTATGCGATATTTAGATTCAGTAAATATTTGTGTTTATAAATAAAATTTATATACTTCTGCCTCCAGATATTATTCACTGTTAATTCCAAACTTTACAGTTTAATTCAGCATAAGAAAATGTTCATGTCAATGTGTAAATTACAACTTTTATATAGCATATTATCCCGTAGTCATACACAGACAGCCCTGACGAATGTACGGTCTACATCTATCGCAGCTATAATATTTGTTATGTCTACTCTTTTTTTACGAAAAAAATACGTCTCAATACAAATAAACGACATTCGTTTATATTTATGAGACATTACTCTGTCTCATTGGATTAATTCAAGTTTTTTGTTGAGAAGAGAAGAATTGTTATCATTGAAGAATGTCAGTTATCGTTAAATTGACTGTGTACTTGTGAAAGATGATGCTATTAATATCTTTAAAAAATGCTTTTTTTTTAAGGTATCCAAATATTTTAATTGTTGACAAACAAAACAGTCCAGTAAAGTCCAGTGGAAATCCAATCACTATAAGATGGTTGGCAAGTTTTTCGCCTCTGTTGTAAAGTTAATTTGTCACATTTTTTAAACTTTTTACAATGAAAGCTAATTCGCCACAGCTAGATTTCATTAGATACATATCCTCATTTCACATAATATTTTCGTAACTAGTAGCGATAGCAAGCAATAATTTTGGTTAAAAAAAAGATCTGAACGAAATAAAAATCTGGTGAACAAAAATGATACTAAATAATACTGCCGCGCTATCGATATTAGCAGTAAGTGATTTTTTTTACAAAATGAGTTAAATATTGATCCTGAATCAGCGAAATGAGCCCTACCAGATGTGCTGACACCTGTTTTAATAGCTTATCGGGAACCAGTAAATTTCGTTAAGGATAAAGGCAGTAAGTCCAATAAATGACAAATCTTCCATAATATAACAACAGTAAGTATAGTTACTCCGGGTTATTAAGTAAAGCTCTATCATTTAGGTTTTACTCTTACTTAACTTATGTGCAGTAACTGTGTAAACTGTCGATGTGGAACTGTGTATACTGTCGCGGTGCACGATGAAAGTTATATATTTAGATAGAGGATACTTAGACGAACAAAAAGTACTTTGAACATAATATACTAAAGCGTCAGGTTTTAAAGTTGTTCACTGATATAAGTCGACAAGTGATCTTAGACCGTAACCTAACGCTTTAGGATATTAAGTCCGTTATATTTATTGTTCCTCTAAGTGACCTCTATCTAAATATATAACTTTGGTTGTGCAGCGCGATTCTGAAAAAATAAAATAAAATGGCGAGTGACCGAATAGGGTCACCCTCCGTACTAAAATCTGCTATCCCCTTTGTATAATAGCTTATTTTCTTAAAATTTTATTGTTCTCTAATAATGAAACTAGTGAACCTCGTTATTAAAAATAATAATAATACGTAAGTAAAGAAATATTAATAAACATGAACGTTTTTATCTAACACTCCGTTTTTATTCCTAAGCAATAACCTAAACTTAGTATGAGTTGCTTATAATAACAGCAGTAACTTAGTACTTACTGTTGTTATTCTATGCAATTGATATTTCAGTTGCTTCAACTAACACTAGATATAAAAGGATTTTCGTCATTTAAAACTATTCTAATATAATTATAATTTTATTGAGTGAATAGTATGAAAGCGCTTTATTTGGGCTACACGTTTCAACCATCACAATAAATATAACTTTAAAAAAGAAGTCTGGAAAAACAAAAATTGTAACAAAAACTTTGCGGGCCAATTACTCAAAACTACGCAAATCATACTTACTGCTCTTATCGATAGCGCGGCAGAATAGGTTTACATGGATTCGAAGTGGTACATACGCCTCAGACACCCCAATTAGAATTTTATGTTATAATCATAATACATATATTGAATTTTTAATTTAACATGTAAATGCATTGTTATTAACTAAATTAGTTATTTTGCAGTAAGGTTTATTTTTCTTTATTTTGTATTGAATGACGGAATTTGTATTAATACAAATAAAATTGCACTTTTAAGTCTTGTTGCCTTGATTTACGGTCTATCTTAGTTTGTTTTGACTGTACAGGGGTAATGTGACTATAATTTCCGTAGTTTTAATTATTTTTGATTAAAAAAATTACCTTTAATAAAAATGATAGAAATCGATTCAGTAAACGATTCTGAACAAACTAATTTCAGGATGTGCGTTAATTATGTTACATGTTGTATATATGTACCACTACATACTATTTAATACTTAGTCTGATCCTTACGTCGTTTCACTCACGTTGGGGCAGAACCTACTACTTATCATAAAAGTACTAGGCTTGCATGAATTCAAGGGGGGTTATGATCATTGTTTTTGAATAACTATTATACGTAGAAGATAAGATATCGTACCTAAATATACCTCTCAAAATATACTGTCGTCAAAAATATAGACTTGTTCATAGAGAAAAATGTTTTGTCACACATACATATAAGACAAACAATCCTTCACCCACAAAAATAAGCTAAGCGATGATTTCACAGATTCTTGCTAATGAATTCCGCTTTAGCATAATGATAAAATATTCCTTTTCATCTGTTCTTAAATTAATTGGCTCTATGTTTAGTAGTCGAAACCGCAATAAGTGTCTCGTTCATAATTGGATATTTGTATTACGGGTATTAATTAGGCTTTTGCTCAATTAATAATGAAGCGGCTCCCATTAATGAGACCAATAAGAAAACTCGATTATATCCTTAAGATTATGTACGACACGGGCCTGTATTTTGATAAAAAAGTTTAAGATAAATGTAAATGTAAAAGTAAATACACTATAAAACACACATATCAAATTTAATTACATCATACACGTGTACATTAGATAAGACCACACAAATTGTTCTTTTTAGGTCGAATACCTATAAAACAATACAAGCACAGTTTAAAACTAAACTTGCATCAAGTTAAAGACGCTCATAATATTATGATATGTTTTTAAGTTATCCAATAACTCTTCACGACTTTTAAGGGAATAAGTCGTTTAACAATCGTCTACCTACACTTGCTCAAAGTGCGCCGAGGGTATCGTTCAAGTATTATTGCTTGCAAGACGACAATAGCTTCGGAAACTTTCGTCTGCCAGCCCTACCTCCTATCCGTAATGACATTAAACTACCTCACCTTCTGTTTCTCTCAAATTGGGTTCTACTTAAACATTTAAGGTATTTTGAATGGTTATTTTAAAGCATTCACTCTCTTTCTTCCCGAAGATAAACAATAAACATTGTTGTACAAACGCATTATTTAATGTTTGCAAAAATATCGCCATAATCGTCCTCCTAACTGCGAGTGTAGTACAAACTGAAATGCTAATGTTAGTAAATAGAATAATTCCGACATTAAAACATTTTATCAGATAAAATTTACGATTTGGCGCGGGACGCGTCGGACGCCAACGCGGTGCGACGGAAATCCGCAACTAATTAAAATTCTACGTGAATGAATAACTGCACTGCGCTCCCGTTGTGCTTTGGACGAAAAATTCCGCAAATAAATATACCATACTCGGCATTACTCAATATTAATGTTCCAACCAAAGTTTCCGCTATTTACGAGTCCGAATTGACCCATTTTTAGGGTTCCGTAGTCAACAAGGAACCCTCATAGTTTCGCCATGTCCGTCCGTCCGTCCGTCCGTCTGTCCGCAGTTTAGCTCAGAGACGCACAGTCCTAGAGAGCTGTAATTTGGTGTAAATATACGGATTTGTTGTGCCGAAAAAGTGGTAAAATAAAATCTCGTAAAATATTTTTTTTTAGGGTACCTCCTGTACACGTAAAGTGGGGATGTTTTTTTTTTTTCTCGCGTACCCCTTAGTGTGGGGTATCATTAAATAGGTCTTTAAAAAATATTGATAGTTTCCATTAACAATTTTTTGATAAAAAAATTCGTTTGTGAAATATTAAGCTTTAAAGTGCTAAATTTTGCTCGACTGTCCCCCCCCTCTACCAGCTAAACGGTTATGTTTGGGGGTGTGAAAAAATTCACAGTAGTAATATATATAACGAAGTTTAAAAGAAAATTATCATGACTAAGTAGGCTTTACAACTTTACGAGTAATAGTCGACCAACTTATAAAATGTATGTACTTGGATAACATATTTTCCTAAACAAAATGTATCGGAGAACATGCTCTTCAAATGCAAATGTAAGTTTGTCAACTTTATTTTTACAGCTTTAATAGGTATGTTTTTACGGTATGTTTTTTGGGGATAGGTAGGTTTTTATCGTCAACTATTTTTAACTTACTTCAAAAAAAGGGGGAGGTTCTAAATTCGTCGTAATCTTTTTTTTTAATGTATTTTCCCCGATTTCTCAAAGACTCCTGGACCGATTTTGAAAATTCTTCTTTTTAAAATTAAATTCAGCGAATCAGTTTAGTTAATTCGCATAAGTATTTTGATGGGCAACTACGGAACCCTACACTGTGCGTGGCCCGACACGCACTTGGCCGGTTTTTTTTATGTATTTTCCCCGATTTCTCAAAGACTCCTGGACCGATTTTGAAAATTCTTCTCTTTAAAATTAAATTCAGCGAATCAGTTTAGTTAATTCGCATAAGTATTTTGATGGGCAACTACGGAACCCTACACTGTGCGTGGCCCGACACGCACTTGGCCGGTTTTTACCTATTTCCTTTTACCATCAGGGATTACGCAGAGTCCATCGGAATCCATTAATTAACTCGGAATATTAACGAGCCACCATAGATCGAAAGTTTGTACCTTGAAATTACGAAGTCCGTAATAGGTTCTAAAGTCTTTTGAACTTTTCAAAAGTCATCGTGAATTTCACAGACGCAGCAAAGCAGTCAGAAAGCTGCGAGTGGTACGAGTGCTAGCGGGACGTCGAGCGGAGCGGGCAGCGGCGCCGCGATTACAGCCGCGCGAGCCAGTGATGTCAAGCCGGTAGAATGCAACCTGTGTCATCGCAAGTTTAAAAATATACCGGCTCTCAACGGTCACATGCGACTGCATGGTGGATACTTCAAAAAGGTAATATTTACCTCAGCAATAATAAAAAAATGTTTGAATCTCGAATATCTATTGATTGGTTTGTTTATTTCAGGACTCGGACAACAAAAAACTAGACAAGAAAGAATCAACGGGACCACCTCTACAAACAGCATCGGTTTCTGTTCGAGCACTCATAGAAGAGAAAATCATAAGTCGCCGAGGCGCCACTGTTGCTGCCACGACACCTACAGGTATGCAGGACAGAAACTGTACAACGTACTGTTTAATTAAATACAGTATCAATTTTAAACTGTTGACTACAAACTATCATGTCTTGATAACAGGCACAAGTACAGACTCTGTAGCATCCCGTACAGGCTTCGTAGCGCCGGCTCCTCCGCCACTGTCTAACATCCGTACCTCGATAGCATCACCTGCGTCCCCGGTTGCCACGTCGTCACATTTTGTCTCTCCTCGAGCTCCGCCCGTCGTCACTGTCGCCTCAAACGCAGCTACCAGCATCTGCTCAGCACAAAGAGACTCTACTCTCATCGAGTTATTGAAGAAAGGGAACTCTAAGGTAGAATATTTTTTTTATATAATCATCAAGCTACTGTTAAATGGCAGTGCATAATCATTTTGTTTCCCCACAGGTTGTAAAACGATCCGCATCAGATCCCGGTCAGACTTCACCGCAGCAAGACTTCACTTTCCGCCCAGAAATATTCGGAGTCTCTTTCAATTCAGACGATGGCTACTTTTCTCCCGCTTTAAACGAAGACACTTTCCAATTTACCTCGACTCACGACCAATTAGAAGAGCTCGCCTCACTCGAGGACTATGCGACTGTAGCTGCATCTATACGAGAGCGATCGCCTGTAACTTTTCCTTCCAACCGACGTCTAGCTGCGGTTCTTAATTCACCGCTGCCAGAATCTCTTGCTGACTTCGGCGCTTGTCATGGAGGATCTCCGGTTCCATCACCAGGAATGGGGTACACTGCCAACTCACCCGGACTCTCCTACTCCACCAATGGTTCCCCTGGGTTATCGTTCACAGCCGCGTCGCCCAGTAGCTATTCAAATCACGCAGAGCCGTCACCAGGAATGGCTTACCCAACGCCTCCTGCCTCCCACGATGCTCACTCGCCAGGTCAAAATGCTCCCCGAGCGTCTTCACCACTTTCAGCTGCCTTTTTCACCGCTACAATGTCTAGTCAAGAAGAGGTAAGAAACATTTCTATCATAACTTTTATTTAAAACAGTATAACTCCAGTATAATTTTCTTTAATTTGTTTAGGTGGAAGAAGCCTTAGAAGAAGTGCTTCCGGAAGAGTGTCGATCATTAGATGCGTACGCACTGGAACCATCTCCAACTCCACGTCGGATCATGCTCAACTCTGAAGATCCACTCCTGTCCAGCAGTCCTCGGGACTTCTCTCACCAGCGGCCTTTTCGTCGACATAGTCGTATGGGATCATCTACTATTTCGCCTTTGCAACAATGGCAGCACGACTCACTCCAAGTAAAGATTCAGAATTTATATTATTTAGGGCTGATTTTTCAATAGCCAGTTAACCGCTAACTGAGGAATAAAAATGGCGGTTTGACAGCTTATCTATAGAAAATATGTCAAACCGTTATTTTAATTCCTCAGTTAGAGGTTATCTGGCTATTGAAAAATCAGCCCTTAGTCTCTTTGTATAAACCTGTGGATATTGAAGTTTTAATTTCTGAATTTATTCCTAAGGTATGTGTGGAGGGACGAGATACCGTGCCAGCAGTATTCTTGAGTCCAAGCAGTGTGCCTGCATCCCCTCAGAGACGCAAACGCCGCGCGTCCCCGGCGGGGCCGTTCCGCTCTCGCATGCGACGCTCAACTAACCACTACACGCCTCAGCCGATACTGCCTCCTGACAGAGAAGGATCAGGGCTCCTTATAGAAACTACAGCAGGTAAACTATTATACCTGAATATTTAATATAATGTAATATAATAATTTAATAAGATATACTTATCACTCCTCTGTGTCTTTTTGGCTGCTCCTCTACATGCAAACGACAACATGGCAAACCTGTCTAGGTTTGCCAGTTTGAGGTCTTATAACTAAATGAAAGAAAATTTAAAACTTATATCAAAAATACTCTAAGTAAACAAGTATAAATTATAAATTAGAAGATTATATTCAAGATAAAAATGCTTGGAAACATGCTGGTCCTGCTCCATAGTACAATGTAGGTAATATGTCTTGAGCAGAATCAAACTTGGTTGAAATTTTAATGCTCACACACTGCCTTTATTGTATTTTATAAAAGTTATAATTGCATTATTTTGTGAAAGTGTGAACACCGTGTACCTTTTAGCTGTATAATTATTGTTTTTTTTATCCTTTAAATGATTTAATGGTCTTGACTTCAGTACATCGCTTTCATATTTTTTTTTTAAATTGTTATTTCAAAACATTGTGAAACATTTTTGAAAAAGAGTAAGTATGGAGTTTCTTGCCCATTCTTCTCCATACAACCTACCTTAGCGAATGGGTGTAGAATCAATCCCATCCCTTCCTATTCCCTTTAAATTTAAAAATCGACGTTCAAAAGTGCCTCAGATGGCCTAATTGGAATAAATGATTTGACTTTGCCATGATTCTAGTTATCTGTGTCTACAGATGACGACTCCACTTAATTCTTCCAAAGAGAATGGCTGTTCTCAGAGACAGAAAGAGAAAATTGAAAGGAAGGTTAGGTTAGTTAGGTTAAACTGCCCTACATTGGAATACTTCGGTCTTCTAACAAACTTTTTTTTTTCAGGCATAGCGGCTTCGCAAACTGATGTTCTGGCTCAGCTGGAAGAGCCCAGACATCCGCAGATCAACATTGGTCGAGACTTCCAAGCCGACCTGCCGGCGCTGTGTAATGATCGTATAGACCTACATCGCGTGCCAGAACAGCTTCTATGGGACCCTGGCATCAACGATGCCCTAGACGAAAATGAAGGTAAGCTTATTTGAGATCGTTCATCCTCTCTTGTTCTCACAGAAGTCTTGCAACTTATAACACCGACTATTATTTTACAGTGCGTATGTTCATGGAGCTGTCAATGTGCGCGGCCATGCCGGTGGGCGGACACACGCGAGAATTCGCGCTGCAGACGCTCGGCGAGTGCGGAGGAGACATCCGCGCCGCCACGCTGCGCCTCATGACGCGCCCGGCTGCGCCCGCGCAGCACGACTCGCGCTGGCAGAGCGAAGAGGTCGAGGCCTTCCTTGCTGGACTAGGACACTACGATAAGGACTTCTACCGAATTTCACAACTGGTTAGTAATCTAAACCAAAGTTTTTCCCAAAGAACCATCAGTATTTCAAAATAATAAGGAAACCTAAATCTCACTCTTTCCCAGGTAAGAACAAAAGACTCGAAACAATGTATACAATTCTACTACTTCTGGAAGAAACTCACGAAAGATTACAAACAGCTGTACTTGCGGAGCTGGACCATGGATCAGCAGGTTTCAACACAAGTAAGCACCGCCATTCACGCTGGCCTACAACACTTTGTCTTCCGGCTATCTGATGAGTGAACAACGAATGCTTGACGGATCTTAATACACGCGACTTATCTACATCCAGGGTTCTGTAGGGCAGTATAGCGCGCCCACCAGCTCGGCCGGTGCGGCCTCCACCTCCACCTTCGATACCGAGGAGTTCCCTTGCAAGATATGCGGGAAGTAAGTTCCGAGACGCGGAGCACGTCTGCATACCGCTTATAAAATCGACATACAGCGAACTGCGCAAACGCAATTTATGTGGAACATCGACTTCCTCAAACTATAACCTGTGCCAAAACGTATCAACTTAAAACTCTTGATATGAATATTTATAAACTCTTTAACTAACCACGTTAAGTTTCACCTAAATTGCCTTTTGTGCATGCATTAGATCGTATTAAGAGAAATATTTACAGCTTCATAGTAGCTAACTGAATGGATGGGTAAATGTTAAGTAAGTTAAACGATAGAACGCCGGCTCAGTGAACACGGCACTAGTTGTGTAATATCGTAAATCGTCGACGTGTACAAGTGTTCAGTACAGCGGCGCGGTCCCGGACCAGCGCCCGCGGATCTCTGATATTGATGTTGACTTCACGTCATGGACCTAAAAAAAAAGGCGGACGGAACTTCACTAAGAAACGATTGAAGCACCACAATGGCGGCGGCGTAAATATGTGTGAGTGTGTACAGGGATGCCAGATGAAGGAAAAAATTACCCATTTTTAAACAATATTTAATTGAGATCTCCCTTGAACTTAAGTTTAATTACAATTTTTTTGTGACGGATACCTATTTTTAAAATAAAGGTAAAATCATTTAAGCACATTGGATATTAAAATATTTACAACTCGTTTAATGTTAATAAAGTTTTACAATCCCTTTTGGTGATTCAAATTTTTGTAGACTTGTCTTTTGCTATCGACACATCTAGAAATCCCTTCTTATTTACTGAAGTGGTGAAAACGAATGTTTAAGTATTTTTCGGCTATAAATATTTAATTAAAGCTATTTTATGTTCCATTCCTACACGTCTACATTCCTATTCCATGTCTACACTCCCTTATTATTTTTATACAATCATTTTTCCATGCATCATTTGCCGTGGGGAAATCTGTAAAAATATAGAAGAATACAATAACGATAAATAGTAACATAAAATATAAATCTCCCAATTTTAAAATAATTTGAACCTTGAAATAGTTGCAACACTGATTGATTTCGAGATGTTTATTAAATTTATTGACGTGAAATCGAGAAATAAGCTTCAAATTGACATGCTTAACTATGAAAAGTGATCCCCTGGCTTTTTTAATTGAACAACTATGGTTTAGACAACTTTTTGCAACACATGACGGCATACTTTGGTTTTTATTAGACAAAATAACACCGTATAAAACCGCGAGTGTCGTTCGAAGCGTAATGGCCGACGGCTGACTTACTATGGTGTGAATGTGTGCGTGCTGGCTTGTCCACATTAGCGCACTGACTTACTATGGGTGCTTCAATTGTTTCTTAGTGAAGTTCCGTCCGCCTTTTTTTTTAGGTCCATGCTTCACGTCAACTAATGTTTGCCAAACTTCGTATTTTAAACTAATTATTTATTTATATTATTATATAATATCTATTCATTATAGAAATGTTTTAAGGGCGTACTTTGCCAAAAAATGTACTTTGTGCCAAGCATCCGAAGGTGCCTAAATTCAAAAGCACGTATTCTTCATTGAAATATTAATAAGAAATATATTTTGTTAGACTAAAATTAGCAAAATTCAAAAAAGTGTTGTGTACTATTTATACTGTATCTTACGTGCCATTAAACTGCTAAAATACAAATTAAAACGTTAAACGAGACAGTTAGAGTAGTTGTTGGTTAAGGCTACAATGAATAGATTTTATTATTTGACAGCGATTCATGTAAATAAAATTATTATTGTAATGTATTTTCATTGTAATTTAAGACAGTGAATTTATGTCCATTGCTTAAGAGGTTGATATTTTATTTATTTATCGTACTTATCGTAGGATTAATATTTAAAAGGTTTTGTGTATTAATGTTGTATGTATATAAGTTTTCTCTAATACTAACGCTTAACGCTTGCAATTATGCTTATAAGTTTTAATATTTTTGTTTGTTTTTCTTTCGCTTCTTTCATTTGTTTCTTGTGTTGCTATTTCTAATAGTGTACCCTGTTATGTTTCAGAGTATTTAACAAAGTAAAAAGTCGTAGCGCACACATGAAGTCGCACCGGCCACTCGACGCCGAGCCAAAAAGGCCAAAACTCGAAAAGCCTTATGAAAAGGTCGAAAGATCCGATGACAGATCCCACGCGACAGCTGAATACCAAAGCAAACCGCCCGCTCAGTAACCGACTCCTTGCTCACTCACCCGGCCGCGCGCGCTCGGCACTAGCCCGTCTCTGTCCGACTGTCCGACTGCCGCCCGGCACTAACGACTCGATCTGTAGCTAACTAGCGCGCACACGCACCCCATATACACACGAGTGACTCGCTCGGATGAGTACTAAATGCTGAATTGTTTAAGCATTTACTAAGATAACGAAATAGATAATATAGAGTAAATTAAAAGTGACCTAGTAAGAGCGACGTAGTATCTAGTGGCTAGACAAGAATTAGCTTTGGACAAATACCTATAGAAAAAGTAAACCTTCAAAATTCTCGTAACGCTAAGCTTTGAGAGAGCGCATAAAGATATTTTGTATAACGATTGATACATAAATAGGTAGCTCTTCGTAAAGTTTTTATATGACAGACTTCTTAATGTGACTTGCAAGTGTGATGTTGTAAATAATGTTAGAACAAGTAGTTCGTTGTAACGCTACGGTCCCATCGAGGCGCGAGCTCTTCGAGATATTGATCTATATAAGTATTACAACTATGATATACGTGTGATAACATAAATCGTGTAGTAACTACACTACCTCGTTTCTATTGTTTCGTTAGACCGCGAGCTCAGCTCCTTGTTACATTTGCTTGTTTGCTCATTACTTTGTTAATTTTGTAGTTGATCATTTCTATTTATTTTTCTAGTCGTATTAGACAATTTTATGTTGAATGCACTTTGGAATTCAGTCATTGCTCTGTTGTACATTAGCATAATATTAAGAGAACGGAATTCAATTCAGCATCCGTACCTACTAGTCACATATCGATGTTAATTCAACGCACCTACACGAAATATTCACGTTTACATTAGCTCCGTGAGCTCGTGTAGTCAAGTGGAAACACAAAACTGATTGATACTATTGATTGATCGAAACTAAACAATGAATTGATATCCGTCACTTATTAGATGTAAATTATATTATTGTTATAAAGCAAACTTCCACTTGATTCCGAGCTGCTCACGGAAATCGACAAAATGGAGGGATAATATTTTTTTACACAAATATTACTGAATGCTCAAATGTGTTATATTTTATGTTGGTAATATTATTATCTAGTTCCTCGTTCTGAATAATATGCCATTATTTAAACTTGACAATGTATAGTTAATTTATTAAAATGTGGACATTTTTTTCTATAAAATATGTCGTATTTATAAATGTGTCTACGTGTACCTACGTGTTGTGATATACCTATGTATGTATGGTTTATTGTTTCATCATATTCTGTCTGTCATTTGATGGTTCAAACCGGGCAATAAACTCTGTTGCTCAAATTGTATTAGCGGGTGTCCCAAGTTGCCTGGCATTCGGTACTGTACTCCGCTGCTCCCAAAGTTTACAACTTATCTCTCGAGTAACAAATACTTTGTGGTTGTGATGTTTCATAGTCTCTACTCTTTTATTGTCTTCCGATACTTCTAACGACTAAATTAATTTTGGGGCAGAATTCCTCGTAAAAGACATGTTTTAACAAATAGTTTTGAATTTTATTTACTCAGCTGTTATTTACAAATTCTTCTATAAAGTATAGTTTAACAAAATCTATAAAATTGCGTGGGACGCGTCCAGTATTATGAAAATAGCTCGATATAAATGTAAAGATATTTATGGCAGAGTTATCGTAGAGCTACGTGTGTGTTGTATCGCGCTGGGGTCCGATATATCATACAAACAATATAAATATTAAATAAATTAAATAACTGCCGTTAATTCATAGAGACAGTCATACCCGATGGACAATCATACCTCGGTGCGATATGCTGCAGATGTTGCGTACAACGCAGATCAAAAGATGTATATTATTATTTATTATATCTTCTGGAGATATATTCGTTTTCCTTCCACGAGTACCTGAACAGAATTCTGCCAAAACACTACACGATCAACTGGTTGTAATTATATAATGTCGCATAGTACTTATTTGTAAATCACTAACTTGTGTGATTATTTGGTTGTGTTAAACTATCTTAACAATTTAGACGAAATTTTCTAGTGGTGATGTTAATTCTATAATTTCTAACTCGTTATATGCCAATGTTCTGCCAAATTGATAGTTGTAACTGATTTAAAATAGGTACATTGTAACTAGACAAATTATATATAATAGACGCGTTTCATTTAGAATAAGGCCAGGCTTGAACTGAAACCCCAAACGCGAAGGTTTAAGTGAGTCGCGCTGCTTACCGTTCATCTACCGAATAACGAAACAAAGTGCCATTGATGTTGTTCTACTTAAATTAATAACTTTACACCGACTCTACCAAATAGCTCGACTATCAGCTTTTATTTCTACCTTCAGAGAGTATAGAGTTATTTTCTTAAAAACTAAAAATTAAGTCATACAAAACTATCGTGTAAATACTGAATATTTTTCCAAAATAAACTTAACGGTTCCAGAGATAGTTCGACGTCGTAATACAATCTATGCAAGACAAGTCCCTCCAGAGATAATTTTTAACAATACTCTTAGCCATTAAGACTGAAAGGTACTTTCTAAATTCAGAAAAAATACTTCATTAATTTCGCGTAAATTTAGATAACTTCCTTCCTTTCATTATTTAATAACTGTTAGTAGTGTAATCATGGTGTCACTAACCCATTCCATGTGCCCAGTCATACTAGTCAGGGTATAGCTTTATAATGATACCCTAATTTAACAAAATGTAACCTTAACTAGCGAGCATTGATGTTATGTAGCGCGCCGCCGCGAGCGCCCCCTAGCGCTCACTAGGACATGTCGCTGTATTCAAATAGAAATATGCACTCAGATGCTAAGTATTAAAATTAACATAAGATTGACGATAAAAACAAAACTTATTTCAACTTAAATATAGAAGTGCCTTACAATTTTAATTTTTATACCTTTTTCTTAATTTATTTTCGTTTTAAATATCTAAAAGCACTGGAAATTGCATTTATTGATCCACTGTCCATTCTGCTAGGCCAGAATCGATGTGCGGATCGCACTGTCGTGTTTTCGTTTCATGTTGTTTTCGTTTCTTAAAATAAAATAATTCTTAGAAAATAAAATTAGTGGTTTAATGAAAACCAAAAAGACGTTATTTTTTCATGTTTTTCTTTTAAAATTAGGACGTCTATAGTATTAAAAATCACAAAATAAACATCAATAACATCATCAAAATATCGTAAACTACAATAACTAAAGGTCAATTGTATGAAGAGTCTAATAATGTGAGGAAAACGTTTTACCGATTAATGTAACATAATGAATCACCAATGAATACAGCGCTAATTAACTGTAAGTACTAAATGTTTGTAATATTAAATCCCAATGTTATGTTCGCTTAAATGTTCTTGTAATCCGACTCTTGTTTCTACTCTGTAGTCCTGGCACATAGTGTAAATGTAAGTACTTCTGTATTTGTGTCAACACATAAAATGTTACTATAGTATTAATATTTTGTAAGTCTAAATGGATATTATATTCTTCTAATTTTGTATAAAGCGCGCGAGCGGCGCGGCGCGGCGCGTGGTGTATGGAAGTAGAGGGGGGGAGGGCTGGGGGGCGTGATGCGCCTGCGCCGCCGCTGTGCCTCGGTGTACTACGTACTTAATACGTACTTACTTGTAATATAACTGTAGACGATTAATGTACACGTGCCAAACGCACGATAATTGATATTACACTCTGTGTTGTGATTTTGAAAATTCTGTAAATTACAAAAGTCTTTGAAAATACTATGGAAAAAAATTGTAGACACCTTTTTAGATTAGCACAATTCTTCGCGTAGACACATTAGGCCAAAAATTATTAAGCATTTAGATTAAACGGACGTAGGTAATCATTGGAAGATGTAAGTGTATGTATGAATAGATTCATTGTTATATTCGATCAATGTGATGATTCGTAAGAACAACGACTTTGACTCGAGTCCTGTACCATACCGTGCTGGGCGACTCTTCACAACTTCGCATATCCTTTGAAACAATAAGTAATAAAATTAATCTCTATATATATTGATAAATTTATTAGGGTAACTAATTTTTTAAGACAATGACTATTACGTGATCTTTTAGATTGTCTTTATTAATAAATATATGGTGAAGGTTTTGTCAATTCGTTTTTATTTTTTACTCCTGTTTCTGCATACCCCTGATGTAAATCTATACAGTCTTAGCTTTTTTTATATTTTTATAGATTGTGTTTGAAGAATTTGATTGCAAGCAAGACTATCAAAAAAATCTTCATACTTCTACGGCGTAGCTAAGCTACGACGTCGCCCCTCGTAGCAGCTGGTGGAAGACTACGATATCGTAGCAGATGTGAGATTGCTACGAGCTCGTAGCAGCTCGTAGAACACTACGGTCCTGTAGTCCATTAAACACTGCGTATTTAACAACTAGCTGTGCCCGCGACTTCGTTCGCGTGGATCTCGGAATTTAACAATGTATTTTTTAGTGCGAAGCGCTTAATTCTCGCCACGTTTTTTTATAAATCATATCGTATTTTTCAAGAATATTTGAGGTGATTATAATAAACGCCCTCTGTCGTTCAGATTTAGAAGAATTGCTACTGGATTAGAGCACCCATTCTATCTCATTCCATCCTACTCCATCCCCCTCCATCCCACTCGATCCTGCTCCATCCCACTCCATCCCACTCCATCCCACTCCATCCGAGTCCATCCCATTCCATCCCACTCAGTCCCACTCCATACCACTCAATCCCACCCCATCCCACTCCAGCCCATTTCATCCTACTCCATCCCACTACATCCCACTCCATCCTTATCCATCCCACTCCATCCCACTCCATCCCACTGCATCCCACTCCATCCCACTCAGTCCCACTCCATCCTAATCCATCCCACTCCATCCCACTCAGTCCCACTCCTTCCTGCTCCATCCCACTACAACCCACTCCATCCCACTCCAACCCACTCCAACCCACTCCATCCCACTCCAGCCCACTCCATCCCACTACATCCCACTCCATCCCACTCCATCCCACTCAATCCCACTCCATCCCCCTCCAGCCCATTTCATCCTACTCCATCCCACTCCATCCTAATCCATCCCACTCCATCCCACTCCATCTCACTCCATCCCACTCAGTCACACTCCATCCTAATCCATCCCACTCCATCCCACTCAGTCCCACTCCATCCCACTACATCCCACTCCAACTCATTCCATCCCACTCCAACCCACTCCATCCCTCTCCAACCCACTCCATTCCACTACATCCCACTACATCCCACTCCATCCCACTACATCCCACTCCATCCCACTCCATCCCACTCCATCCCACTCCATCCCACTCCATCCCACTCCATCCCTCTCCATCCCACTCCATCCCATTCCAACCCACTCCATCCCACTACATCCCACTCTATCCTAATACATCCCACTCCATCCCACTCCATCCGATTCCATCCCACTCCATCCTACTCCATCCCACTCCATCCCACTCCATCCCACTCCATCCCAGTCCATCCCACTCCATCCCACTCCGTCCCACTCCGTCCCACTCCATCCCACTCCATCCCACTCCATCCCACTCCATCTCACTACATCGCACTCCATTCTAATCCATCCCACTCCATCTGATTCTATCCCACTCCATCCCACTCCTTCCCACTCCATCCTACTCCATCCCACTCCATCCCACTCATTCCCATTCTAGTGTGAGTCTAATAAAAACCTTTTCTTTCTTTCCATTCCATCCCAAACCATCCCATTCTATTCCATTACACTCTACTTAACTCTACTCCACTCCAAACCACTCCACTCCAGTCCACAACATTATTTGAATAGGTATGTAGTTTTTCTATTCCAAGCTAGATCGCGCTACTGAAATGCGCGTCTCGGTGTAAACTGACCGTAATTTTACTTCTGGGTCTGGAACACTTTAAATTCAAATATCTTTTGATAGACTTAACCGATTGCAATGAAACAAAAACTAAATTAGTCCTCAAGTTACGCTCGATCGTTGTGTATAAAGGTTATCTACATTGCCTTCGTACATTTTACGTGATGGAGCCACAAATAAACAGACAAACCGACAAACCGACAAACCGACAAACAGACAAACAGACAAACAGACAAAAATTCTAAAAATGCTGGAAATGGGTTCTGTTGGTTGTCCTTCAACACCCTAGCTATTTTTTTTGGATTTTATTTTGATGTACAAAAACGATTTTTCTACAGTTTTATTATATGTATAGATTTATTAATTTTCGAACGAACTTTTGTCATTGCCTCGCAGCAGATTGTTATATTTATGTATAAACAGTCTTTTGATTTAGATCCAACATCAGGAAAAAAACCGAGCCGATTACAGGCCCTTCATAATTCTGAAAACTGTCTTCTATGGGGTGGTATTCAAGGGTGAGGATATTTCATTATTTTTGAGCTAGAACGTCTTTGTAGATTTATTAATGTACTAGCTTCTGCCAGCGACTTCGTACGCGGATCCTATTGCTTATGCCAGCGACAATGGGGTCGTCAAAATCGAAGATCTGAAACGTCTGATGTCGAATTCTTAGAGCCTGGGGACGGGAAAACAACAGGACGCGCATGACGATTCCAGACGTTCCAGATCTATCATTTTTGTAAGTCAACAGGAAATGCCCATCAGACTAAACAACTCTTGCTAAGACGTCATTCCTATATAATGTTATAGTGTAGCTGGGCTCTTGGAGTTCTACATCAGGTGTTCCAGATCTTCAGTTTTTATACGACAACAGGGAGTGCTCATCAGGCTGAACAACTCTTGCTAAGACGTCATTACTGTATAATATATACATTACATTAACATATTATGTAATAGTAGTTTTACATTAACATATTATGTAATAGTGTAGCTGGGCTCTTGGAGTTCCACATCAGGTGTTCCATATCTTCAAATTTATTTCCTCAGCAGAAAATGCTCATCACGTGGATCAATTTTTGCTATGGCGCTATTTTTGTATCTCTTATAGTTTAGGCGATCTATTGCAGTTCTGCATCAGGTGTTCAAGTTTCCAAGATAAATTATAGCCTATATGTGGCCCAGACTTAATAGCTATACAACAAAAAAAAAACAATCAAATCCGTCCAATAGTTCCGAAGATCAGCGTGTATGGAGTAACTTCTCCCGTTTTCCTAACATTTCCCTTCACTGCTCTGCTCCTATTGATTGTAGCGTGATGAAAAGTATACTATAACCAGCGCAGGAGTATGAAAAATAATTGTGCCAAGTTTCGTCAAAATCCGTCGAGTAGTTTTTGTTTCTATAACGGTTATACAGACAGACAGACAGACAGACAGACAGACAGACAGACCGACAGACAGACAGACAGACAGACAATAATTTGATTAATTGCATTTTTGGCATCAGTATCGATCCCTAATCACCCCCTGATAGTTATTTTGGAAATATATTTCATGTACAGAATTGACCTCTCTACAGATTTATTATAAGTATATAGATAGAAGATAGATTGACGAAAAACGCTAGACGTCTGTGCGTTACATTGGAAGAAGGAAGCAACATTAAAAGTTATCTTACTGGAAGAACTAAAATAAATAGTATTCGACTGTAAAGACTCAAATTAAATAGGATATCCGACTGGAAGGACTCAAATAAAAAATAAAATAAAAAAAAATGTTTATTTCGTTAGCATTTCGCATACAGTATAGTTGGGCTAGAACCACCCAGGGAGCATGTAGATGTAGACAAGACAAGTCAGGATCTGATGATTGAAATCGAGGGCAACCCTCAAATTTTATAGGCTCACACCTTCTCACGCATAGTTTTTCGCAAATCTTATGAAGTAATTTAAGTATATAGGTACTTTCGTTTGGTAATCATCATCTCATGTAGACGAGCTGATGATGTAAGGTACAACTCATTAATAGTAAGGAGTAGGCATCGACTGATTTAGTTTGTGTTCGCATATATCCGGAACTACAAGTCCGATTTAAGTTTTTTTTTACGTTTAAATTATTTTTTTTATTGTACTAGACATCGTTCAACTTGGGGAATACTGCAAGTTTCATCAAAATCGATTTAGTAGTTTTGGAGATAGGGAATTTTATTAGCTTGTGTTGCTACGGATGTTATTACTGGTGCTACGAATAACACAATTCTAGTGCACATGTAAGACAATGATATTGAATTTGACAAGAATTTGGGTTGGATATTTAAACTAAAAAGAGTGTTATAAAAAACTTTTTCAAAAAAATAAATATTAAAAAAAAAGCAAAAAACCCGACTGCGTAAAAAAACTAAAAAGAAAGAAACAAGCCCAGTAGTTTAGAATTCACTCATTCACACTCACAGTTGGGGCCCATTCAAATTATACCAATAAAATCTTTCCAAGGGGCCCCGACTGTGAGTGTGAATGAGTGAATTCTAAACTACTGGGCTTGTTTCTTTCTTTTTAGTTTTTTTACGCAGTCGGGATTTTTGTTTTTTTTTTTTAATATTTATTTTATTTTACTATTTTTAGTTTTTGTTAGCATTTATCAGTCCAAATTAAATTGAAACATATAAGTTATATATATTTTGGTAAACCATTTTTAAAATCCTTTAATTTAATACCCCTTGATAGAATGTGAGAGATTTAAAAAAAATATTTTTAGTTCGGAACCCTTTGCACACGAGTTCGACTCGCACTTGGCCAGTTTTATGTACCCAGTGACACTCTCACGTTTAAGACGAATCTAACGACACCTCTAAGTTAAAATCCATCAAGCCGTTTAGGCTGCAGAGCAACACACAGAAACATACATACATGCATGCATACATACATACATACATACACTCGAAAAACATAACCCTCCTGGCGCAGTCGGGTAAAAAAATGTAAACGCCTTCAAAACACTACCACAACAAAAAAGGGTAAAATAACCGGCAAAAAAGACAATGAAATGAAGAAAAAAAAAACCAAAGCCACCGACTTCCGAAAGATTATTATATTGAGATTATATTTGTCGATGGAAATACAAGTATGCAGTTTACGCTTGCGAGGTTAACGGAGTCCTTAATAGGTCCGTTCCGCTCGCGGTGGAAACCGGGCTTAACATTTGATTCACTCAATGCTTGGTTGATCAGGTTTGATTCGGATAAGGCTGTACCAGGCGACCACAAAGATGTAAGAGTTAATACGCTACGATAAAGGAGTTATGCGAAATTGCTTTTGTAGTTAAAAAATCTTTGGTTGCAGTAAGCTTTCTACAGGTACTAGGAGCACATAGGTTCGTAGTAGTTGATAAGTTTGATAATTTGTAGGTATTTGCAAAGTCCAGTGAATGATGTAGTTCTCCGTTCAACATCTACAGTGGTAGTCAGTGGCGCGACAAATTCGAATATAATATACCCTTCAAGTTATCTGTCTTCAGGTGTTAGGAGAACATGGCGCGAAGATAAGCTAGTCTAGTTGTAGTTGCCAGCAGAGTGAATGATGTCACCGCGCACAGGAGCACTGTCGTATGCTGATTGAGATACCAGGATCGCATAAGCTTGTATTGGTTTATTTATGGCGCGAAGTTCAAATAGTTCTCATGATATTTGGCCGATTTATCTTTCCACTAGTACTAGGAAAACATACCACGTCGTAGTGTTAACAGTTAAGTAGTCCAATACATGTAAGATTTCAATAAATGAGACAGACAATAAATCATTCCTCCCACTTGATTTTAGCTGACATGTACCAGGATAACATAAACTTAAAGAGGTAGGTATATGCATATCAGCTATTAATTGACAGCTGGAGCTGTGGCTGGAGTCAAGTAGTCAGACAGTTTTCTAATCTGTGGCTAGCTGTCAGGCTGTCAGGATAGTTTTTCAGTGCAATCTAACTTCCAGTTTCACTGTTTCAAGTACTAGGGTCGCATAGACTGTAGCGGTTGTTGAGAGACGTCTACTCGTAGTCGAGGTCCGAGGGTAGAGGAAATAAATATGAACGCATGGATTGACAAGCCACTTCAGATTTAAAAAGGAAACTCCCGCTCATTTAGCTAAATTCTTAAATCTGTAGTAAAACATATTTATCTTATAAAAATGTAAAAGCAGCTACTTAATCTAAACATCTGGATTCAGGAGCCACCTTGAACATGGAAATATTTAATGGTTGTTTTGGAAAAGTTGTTATCATTTAGTATATTTGTGTGTTTTTACGATACATAATTATTAATAGGGATCAATGTATACTTTGTCAATGTGATCTATACTAATATTACGGAGCTGAAGCGTTTGTTTGGGTGAACGTGCTTATATCAGGAATTACTGGTTCGAATTGATTAATTTGTTGAATTATCTATTTATCGAGGAAGGCTTATAACATAAAATATAAAGTCACACTATGACCAGTACGAGTCCAGCAGCAACGGTGAAACAAAGGGGAACTAAAAAATAAAACCAAAACTGTCGTCTCCATCCGTTTATTAAGAACATTGTTACCACAATGAATCTTATCTACAGATCGATAAAACTCTGTTACAATTACGCAAAACAATTGATGGAAAACAATAAAATAAAAATACGTAACAGAATAACACCCACAGAATAATAGTTATTACTTTTTAATTATACCTTTCTAATGACATTTTGCACGCGAATTTTAGAGCCAAAGTTGCTACTTGAAGTGTAGTGTTGTTCTCTAGAAATGCAAGATGGTACGACCATAGAGCATGACAGTTTGTTTGTGTATGAAGAAAGTAAAGACAACAAAGAAAATCGAAGATGGAATCTTGATGATTCAATATTTTCACATAAAACAGGTTGTAAGAGTATCGTTATAGTAGGTAACTGATATTTAAACTTTAAGAGCATAAAATTAAGACAGGTTTTTCTTAAAACTTAGTAGTTGTGTTTGAATGATTAGAGTACCTACTACACTTTAAGAAGCAATTTTACAAATGGATCCCAAAAATATAACATTTGCAAATTGAAAACATGGATTTTCACTTTGGTTTTTGGGTATTGGTTTAATTTAATTAACAAGAAATATTACATTCTTCCAGTTTCATTAACAATGTTACACTAAATTGTGATAAGTACTGATGTGTTGCGAGGCAAAAACACGTAAGAATTTTAATAAATAAACTGAAAAATTAAGACGTACGGATAGTAGGACAAATATAACTTTAAATATACAAATGGACGTAGGCATTACAAATATAACTCTCGGGTCAACTCCGTAGTTATAAGGTCGCAAGCACACTGCGCGACTGCGCCACGACTAATCGCTCTCCGACTTAACTGTAGACACGACTGAAGGGTAGATGTCCACAAAATTATGTATACAGCCATTATCTTAACACATTTATTCAATCTATTAAAATTGACGGGACAGTAACATCGATGAAATTAAATGTACTACGACTACTAACAATCGATCTTACATTATAGAAAAACGAGACACACAGGAAACCAAGAGACGTTATACTCTTATAATCGTTAACCAGTTAAAATCCGTTTTAATTAAATTACTCTCGATACATAAATGAAATATTCATCAATGTACTATACACAATTATATACGACTACAACTAAGTAAGTCGCAGTATTGCCACACAAGTTATCCAATATTGAATACGGAATAGAAGAAATTATTTCAAATACAAAGTAAATGAAGCATTATTTACAGATCCGATTTTATTCGTGCATAAAGAAATATATTAAGATTTCTGTACTATTAATAAAATTTGAATTATTGCATTTCTATAGTGTCCATGAGACAAACTCAACACTTATCATAAACACCAATCTACCCAGTGCTAGAACAAACTAAATTATATTTTTTAGAAACATTTTATCTAATGGACTAAAATACATACATAATTGGTGTCAGTCATCATCAGTTTATAATACATCAGTGGTAGCTCCGTGTTTTGTGTCACTTTACAATCACATGCTCAATAGTTCACATACCTATTTATTAATATTAAAATTGTATGAGAAAATCACGCAACCTACACAAAAATATTGAATATTATTGATAATATCGAGTGAGGAATTTACACTAGGCCAATTAGTAAGTTCTACTTCGTTTTAGATATTAAAACAACGAAGTGAAAACAAAGACTTTTATGAATATAATATTCAATATCTATTGCCGCAAACTTTAGGCCTTCAATCTTGATGAGGAAAAAGTACACGTAAGATTTCGTTTTAAAATTCTTCTCGCTAATATACAAAACAATTAAAAAAAAAAACACTGGTGTCCGAAATTCAAGTCTTAGAACGTGATATAAAGAAGAAATATACATACAAATGTACACAAAGATCAATAACTATTACAAAACTTGAACCCTACGCGTACTAGAAAAGTTCACACATAAATTAAGCTGTGATCTTTTCCTTTTCCTTATCCTCTTGAAACACAGCTTCATTCAAATTCTCCATACAATTCCTGCAAATAGGTTTGTGTACAAAACACGGCACGTCCCCACTGATCTGCGAACACTATCTGCGCACACGCGAGTATGCGCGCGCGCGCTCGCGGCCTCGCACGCTGCGTCACTCCAACCTCACCGCTTTCTTGCCTTTCACAATCGTGGGTTTATTTTTGATCATGCCTTTTCGCCGTTTAGATGTCTGTAGGAAGAATATAGTATTATTTAATGTGTCTATAAGAGAATATATTCTATTAATTAAGCATTGCAGCCAACGGAAGTCACATTCAGTGTCGTTTTAACTTCGTGTGAAACATGCCACGCTATATAAGGAGTAAGTTTGGTTTGATAACTAATATGAGGAAAAAAAACTAGTGTTCCAGAATATACGCTTGATAATGTGTTATTACCAGAGGTCGGAATTAGGTAGTATTTTAGTACTTGCTTCGAAATGGATCTTCCCGGGATTTCTAATAGACAATCTGGTTTGGAAAACAGTATTACAAATAAATAATAACATTAAATACATCAGAGATAGATTAGACAAATAAGTTGTGTAAAAGTAAAAACTTTTTATTTACTAAATCACGGGATGTTTAAAAGTAATTAAGGGATTTGGGGCATATTCACTACAATTAGTGTAAGTACATGAATAACTCTCCGACCTATGGTTATTATTACTATTGTTAGTTACACCTTGAAATAAATTCGAAACAAAATAGTATTGTGAATCAATTTAAGAAGAAAAATAAACTAAAACTCTACACAGATCTTTCTAAATGTTTCGTTACTATAATGACGAAGTTGCCAGATCTTAGACCTTTTAAAACAAAGGTTTAATTCTAAACGGGAATATTAAAGTATCAATATATTTTAATGGCATGAGCCATAACACTTAAAACCATGCATTTCAAACACAGCAACACTATTATTTTGACCTGACAACCCCTTTTACATCAAACTAATGACAATGCGAAAAAAAGACAGTAAAGCGAAGATGTATGACGTCACACAAGCTCAGGCTACATATAACCACATACATCGGTCAAACAGAACTCAACAGTGGTAGGTACTATACCGTCGGTCCGCCTCCTAAGGCATGCTGAAATACGAGAAAATTAGTCAGTTCACCAGTTTTTTTAGTAACGAGGGTTAATATGAAGCTTTAAAAGTTGGGAAGGACTTAATTGGAGTGCACACTGGCTTAAAATCATTGAATCCATTTAACGGTAACCATTTCAGAACATCGTTGGGTCTCTATATTCTTTATCGCTTGAAGAAACACAACGATGTTTTAAAATATGTTAAGTAATAAACGCTTAATTTAGTGATTATAATTCAATTGAGAATTATATTTTTAAGTTATTTGTGATAATCCATACTAGTATATCCAGTATAGAAATATTCGCTGTTAGCGTAGACAGTATTTTGTGTTTATATTTGCAAACACACCTGATAAAGATAGTGTTTTTTTTAGAATACACCAAAACCGAAAGTATTTAAATATATTCACAAAGATATTAGTAAAATATTAAGTTAGTAAATTAAATAATATTATGACAATAAGAGGATGTTATTTAAAGTTTATTTTACCTTTTTAGAGATAGAGTTGCTAGTCGGTACTGTTCGTTTTGCAAGCGGCAAGCGCGGACGATTGAACTCATCTGGCTTTTTCACTCTGAAAATTGAATACAAAAATTATAACAAATGAACAATAAATTATATTGGAAGTTTGCTCTTGAAATATCAACTCTATTGCTATAACAATAAAGCCATTCATTAATAAATGCAGAAATGGAGCTACTTATTCAAGTAATGTACTAAACGGTTTTCGTCTGACATAGAGACAGAAACAAGAGTTTGCGTTAAAGATAATTCAACCTTATTTACTCACAAATAGGGAACAAAAGAACAATAGGGTATTCGACTCAAATATCTGATTAGTCCGAAAGCTGGATTATCAAAAAATATTTGACACCTATTTTTTCTTAGATACGCCTTTAAAACTGTTAATACTTCACATTCAAGTACAGCTTTTACTTGCTTGTGACGTCACTCTCCAATTTTGATGCGTTATACTTTTTAAATATGAATTGATTTAACAAAAGAAAAAATAAGTTTACATTATTTTTGAAAACTCTAAGGGACTTTACTCATGGCGGAGAATTCCAACTACAAGTGAAAATCAACCTTGCCACTGACTTGACGTTGTCATGGCCATCGTGTTTTGTTTTTCATATACCCATAGATAACAACGTGTTTTATGTCTTATGTCATAGTAGTATGGTTGATTTTCACTTGTAGTTGGAATTCGTTCGAATCGCATTGCATTGTGTCGCATCGCGCCATGAATAAAGACCCTAATTGACGGACTATTTAGATTAGCAACTCATTAATACTGTTAAAATGCCTTCAATTAGTGAACATACCTGTATATTCTGACTAGCCAGTGCTCCGTAGTGTAGGCCTCCTCTAGGTAGGTAAGTTTAAACCCGCGGTTGCCAGGCAACGCACCGCGCGTTCTATCGTAACCCGGTGGACTACCACCGCTATCGTATCTAGAAAGACGAGGATTTAACAATTAGTAAGACAAATAATAATGAAAGCTTTGGGCAACAAGATTAAAATAAGTATCGGGCACTAAAGTCCGGTCTAAAATACGAGGTCTCTGTCACTCCAGCGTAAATATAATGAGTCTGAGATGGCGGTCATTGCATCGGTGCAAGCGAGACTCATTATATTTACGCGGGATTGACAGAGACAGGTAATAATAGGTCAACGTACGAAATTCCTCCTGTTTGGTGACCGGACTTTAGTAGTGCAGTAATTTAGTTAATTCAAATTTTAAATCCAAAAACTTTAACAATAATATCTCTTTTAATGGTAATATGTAGATTCATTGTGTTTGTAATTGAATTGTGAGGTTTCAAAAACGTAACTAAACCAAAAAGTAATACTATTAAGAATTATTGTGAATCACTGGTGTAGACTTAACTAGTTACGTACCTATAATATGATAGTTTGTACATTAAACAGTTTAACATAGTTTTAGACGCTTCTGAATCAACCCTGTATTCGCCTCTCTCCGTGAAGTAATCTGCTTCCTGTAAAAGAAGGTCTAAGTAAGTATGAATAACCAAACAACACTCTAACAATGGCGTATCAGAAATGGCAACACTAAAGACCCATAAAAAAGATAATCAAATAATTTTCAGCAGCCCTGGATCTGTTTTCGAACCGAGCAATTTTTGATATTTTTGTTGCAATTGACTTGGGAACGAAGCAAGAATTTAAGTGTCGGGAGGGTGTGATTAATGCGGATTTTGACATTACAGGCAGGGCTAAGAACAATGCAATAGTGAGCGAAACGAGCTCGAAGTCTTGGCGCCTTGCTCCGAAATTTCAGATTTTTGTTTGCAAGCAACACATCATTTTTATGATTTTGGCGCGGGGCAAATGATCCACCTCTCCCCCTCCCCCCCTAGGTCACGGACCAGCTACAACAGTTGACAGGTAAAAAAATTAACACCTACCCAAAAATTTAGCAGAAGAGAAAAACCTTACAAATGAACCTGCATAAATTAAAAATATGTACAATCGAGGAAGTTGAATCATGACCCATTTTGACAAAAAATCGTTTGATTCCGTCAAATTGACAAAGATCAAAGTCGTTACCATGGATATGTATGTTTACGCGAATGTGGACCTAATTGTATTTGAATGTCTGTAAGAAAATAAGCTTATGGGGATCATAATTCAACTTTGTCGATTGTACCATCAAAATACTTACATGAATATCTTTAGGATGCTCTCCCTCCGCGATGCGGACCATCCAAATAAACTTATTAATATCGTCCCCGGAGTACCCGATCGCACCTCCGAATATGACCAGGACATAGTCTACATCTAACATCGTCATTATCTCGTAGGCTGCCGTCTCGTTACTCGCCATCGCCTTGCCGACTAACGCAATATGTGAGTTGTTCCAAGTGTTATTGTCGACTAGAGTTGTTCGGTTTCCCATGCCGGCGATCTAGAAAATGTGTTAAATTTTAGTAGTTCTATAAATAATTTGGGAAGATAATAACACATTTATACTTGTTATAACTATCGGAAACCGGAACCCTGTTCCCGATACCGGTGTACTACTATTTTTATACTGTAACAAAACGTGTTTTGTAAAAATACTTAGAAATGTAAAATAATAATTGGATAAAATTAATAAAATTCATAAATAATGACAGCACAACGTCTGTAATCCCCTATCAAACTTTGACAATGCAGCAATGTTGCTACGAGTCCTACATGGTCATTATTGCCTATATTTACAAGCTATTGTGAGTTCAATTATGTAGAATAATTTACTGTGTAATATTAATTGTTTTCAAATCGCTTGAAAAAATTAAAAGTAAAACATGAATTATACGCTTGATCAACATTAATATCAAGAAAATTTGCCTTTAACTACACGGTTAAATAATCATTACTCCGTAAAGTAATAAAATATCCGCTAAATATCCGTATTTAATCGGTAAAACATTAACAATGAAATGCTAATAAAACGCGAAAACTAACCGAACTAACATCGATTTCTTGCTCACTGAGTAATATTATTGTTTTACAAATATTTGTGTCGTAGCACTCGCAACAGCCGTACTTGTATGAAAAGATACAAGATGATGATGAAGAACCCATGATCATCATCATTTCAGCCTATTCCAGTCCACTGCTGGACATAGGCCTCCCAGAGTACAGGCTGCAGCGGATCTCCCGCAGATCTCCCGCTTTTACATCCAGCCACCTTCTTCAGGTTATAGGCCCATCTTGCAGGGGGTCCACCTTCCTACTCCACCTTTCGTCAGTTCGGCGGCAGACATGGCCAGACCACTGCCACTTCAACTTACTACAGTTTTCGACAATATCTATAACTTTGGTCTAATGCCGTAAGACCTGATTCCGGATTTTATCCCAAGCATAGACCTTTCTACAGCACGCTGCGTGACATGAAGTCGGTGGGCCAGCTTGACTGACATGTTCCACGTTTCGGCTTTGTAGGTTAGGACCGGAAGGACACACTTTTTGTCGACCCGGTTTTTTAGGCACTGCGGTAGTCAACAAGCAACAGTAGTAACAAGATGGTTGAACGTGGCAAAAGGAGTATGTAAGGATTGAACAGGTGGCGTATTGTCATTTTTATCTACTACCCAGGGCAAGGTGTGGGTTTCGGATGTTCTTACCTGATACCCGTAATCCCACCAGGACATAACTCTTGCATCTTCAGCGGTGTTCTGTGACAGCCAGCCATATGCTTCCCTGAAGTCATCCAGGATTTTACGAGATCTGAAAGAAAAAGATGATGTTGGAAACTAAAATAAATAATGACCCGAATAAATATGCGTACACCACAATGTAATATGAGTACGCGCGAGAATTCAAGCCTTAGTTGAAATAAACATTTTGTTCGATCACGCTTAGTTAGCTAAAAATTTATAGTGTTTGTAAAAAATGAAAAAATAACATAATAGTCTTACCCATCATTCCCGTAGCTAGCGAGCACGATACTAGGGCTGGAGTAAGCATTGGAGGTGGCCCAGGTACAGTGCACGGAGAACAACATGAGTAGAATCATGAACAGTATCAGTGTCACTGAGCGCACGTTCATGCCCAGGCCAGAGTCGGGAGTGACGGCTGGCTCGTGGGTACGCTTCTTTAACTTGCCGGCCTGTTGGAATTATATGGTGTTAAGGTGTATCTAGTTTCCTTTTATTTATTATTATTTAAAGATAGGTTCGCGTTTGACCACTATAGCTGTCGGTAAGTACAGATGCCAGCAGGGAATTCCAAGCTGTGCGTACAATAAAGGTCCTTTCTCTACATTTATTATTTTTAGGGCACAAACAAATCTGAAACGGGCCTATAGAGGCCAAAATAAAGGTACCCGAGAGCCGGGAAAGAAAGGGCTATTGAAGGACCACAGTTCTAGTCTGATAGTCGCTTACGCTACACATGAAATGACAGCTCTCTCTGTGCAAAGGGAGTCTATAGTGAAACAAAACGAGCATTAAAAAAATAGATTTATGTAATTTTGTAACAAAATCAAAAAGTAGTGCGAAAGTTATAGCTTGTCTCTTGTTTTAATATTTATAATTTTTATTTTTTATTATTTTATATAATTTTCCCTTTGGTCAGTCAAGTTTGTTTTTGGTGTATTTTTTTAATGCGTCACCAAATCACCTGTCACATAAAACCATGTCGTCCTACCTTATCATACAAGCTCTTCGACTCCTCAGTGTCAACTTGAGGCACTGGAAGATCGTCTTCTCGTAACACCAAGTCCAATAGGATGGAGAAGGCAATACCCGATAACACGCAGACGACGGGAGTCAGGGTCAGCATGAGACGGACCATCACTCCGGCGAAGTAAACCGCGCTCAACGCATAGAGGGCCACTGGAAGAAAAATGTAATGGTCAGAGAATTCTATAAAAGTGCGAATTTCTAGAAAATTCTTTCAGTTCGACATAGCAGTAGAACTGCGGAACAACCAGCCAGTGTTATGTTCACAAATGTTATTACTTCAAAAAATTCAGTTATTGATCCAATACAGAGGTCATTCAATCATCAATTGAAGGCATTAATAAATTGACAATTATCTCTTGGCAATGTGTTGTTTAGCATGACGTTTTGATTATTTAGAAGCATGATTTGATGCTCCGATCAAACTACTGCCCAAAAGCTGAAGAGAACTCCGATATTACATTGAATAATTTTGAATTCAGTTCTTTATTCGCGTTTTCTGTTTAACTTAACTATAATATACATATAATATGATTGCCACATAGGTACAAAATCGTAGCAATGTCATCAATATCAATGATCCTTACCAAAAACTCTCTCATCGTTGATATTCTTGATGCAGTACCACAAGCCGACGGGGAAGGTGCACACGAGTACGTGCAGGTCGAAGAAGAATGATGACCACGTGGTCGGCTGGTGCTCTGACACAGACGCTATTATAGGAATGTGGATCTTCGCGTATGTCGTGTCCCATAGAGAGTAGAATCTGGAATAGAGAGCTAAGTTAGAACATTTAACGAAAATGAAGCAGAATTACCTACAAACGCCACTTTAGCAATATCATAATCAAATTACTCTTTATATGTATATTCTACTGTATTGCTTGAGCAATAGAATAGAATATTCCACTTTACAAATTTTATCGCAATGCCTTTTTAGAACCGCTAGTTTTTTTTGTAAAATACGAGTACTACCACAGAAAATAAACTATCTCAAGTCAGACATTAACTGATTTTTTCCCCAATTAATCTTAAAACGCTGTCATTTCCGACCATTGATTTTAATGATGTAAACCATTCAAAACTCAATACAGAAGAATTATCAATGTTAACAATAACAAACATACACTGCAGTGCTTTATGACCACATGTATGAGTGTGGACGAGGCGAAAGGACTAAAAAGGATCGCAGCAAGTGCCATTATGTTGTTTCTGTTTCCCCTATGGGTAAAAGGCGTGAGTTTATGTATGTATAGTAACATACCTCTTCAATCTAATATCTTTAAACGAGCAAATTCTTGTATATTTATTTATTTATATATAATCAGGATCTCGGAAACGGCTCCAAGGATTTTCATGTAAGTTACAGATTAGGGGTTTTTCGGCTCAAGGAATCGATTTATCAAGGTCCCATGTTCGAGAAAAGCTCGGTTCCCAAGATATAGACATTTTAAAAACCGAACGAAGCTCTGTCAACCAGATATTGAAAATAATAACTGTATTATTCTACAAATCTATTGTGATTTGTGACCCAATGTCCGTTATATGTCACCGTATTATTTCTACACAAACATTTGACAGGCTTCAACAAACTACTGAAATTGAAGACTCGATCAAAACCAACATTACAAAATATCATGTTCAACATATTTACTAGGTATTAAAACAAAAGGTGTAATGATTGAGGTCAACACTACATTGTGTAAACGAACATTCATATCAGGCCATAAAACATGGATTTAGAAGAATTTTGAGCAAACACCTTTTAAATGACCTGGAAACACGTCTAACATGAAACGAACACATGTTCTAAAATAAATAATACACGCAAATAGAGCCACCAAAGTTACACATGCAAAATGATGTTTATATTATACATACAAAAGGTGTATTTTTGAACTATGTTGTTTAAATTATGCGAAAAATGTGGAACAAAATGTTTTATACTTGTCTTGTACATTATTGTCGTGATATTTATAAAAACCTGTAGTGTGAAAAGGTGTTGTTACTGTCAGCTTGTGTCATTCCACTGTTGGGCAAAGGCCTGTTCCCACGACTTCCCACTATTCCGATACAGGGCCAATGTAGGTCACATTGGCCTAACTAGTCGTAGTTTTGTTTTGCTCATTCTTCCATTTTCTACGATGTTTGCCGCGACGCTTTCTGGTTGTAATATTTATGGGGGTAAAATGTATTAATATTCTAAACCAATCTTTAAACCTTCCATTTTCAAGCAAACATAGGAAAAGTATCACAATTATAATGCTTCCATTTTTATCGCGGATTCTAATCGCCATTCCAATCTATGGATATCTTAATTAAAAATACGTTTCAAACGCGAACAGAAGCTTTTATTTTTCAGTGTTATAAATAATTTAATTGACTAACCGTAATCACGCTTGGTGGAAGGCTAAGGAAGACAAAGGCTTAGTACAGGTTTGATGGTGTGTAACCTGACCTATCTTCTATTGGCTGTAACATTACTGACCTTCCACTCCAAGGTGCGATGACTCCAGCATAAGTGAGCAGCACAACTGCTAGGAACACGGTACCAGCGGCGGCCAGACCACCCAGGATGAGCAGCTGCTTCCACTGGCCCTTAGGGTTCAGGCTGTGGAGGTACTTCAAGGCGCCAATGGCCATCACGAGAGCGAACACACCTGTCGACAACGAACCATTTGATTGTTAGTTTACCGTGAGAACATCAAAGAAAACATTCTATTATCGACTCTATTTCTACGTAATCAGTGTTTTATTCGTTTACCTGTGAAACACACGCTGTGCTGTTGTTTACGTTCTTTGAAGGTACCTAATAATGCTGCCTAGCCTAAGTCACGTCCATGGCGGTTTAGGTGTGTAGGCTCCATAACAAATAAGATCGCCTACATGACGAGCTTGATGGATGAGGCATTTGTTTGTGACCATGATCGATTGGCACACCTATGGGCCGCGCATAGCAACCCCATGTGTTGTCGCATCCGTATGTATTCAACATTAAAATTCTCATGGTAGAACTATGAAATAACTAATAAGAGCTAGCTTAATGCGGTGCATGCATACAGCAGTATCGATCCGGCCTGCAATGAGCATTTACGAATAATCAGATACCTCTTTCAGTTTTTTTGCTTAATGTTCCGATAAGAACGAATGGTGTTGACAATAATTAATTTCATGAAGTATGAGCGTGAACTGTTTGTAGGTGAGGTCTAGGTACATAAGAATTAAAGTTCGTTGCCCTCAATTAGCGCCGTGAGCCTGCGTGGGCTTATGTGCCGCCATATTGCTAACATTTCATACATTTCACATTTTGAAAGGAAAACTAGCATATTAATTTTTCCTCATTTCCAGAAACGAAATTTCCAGAAATTTCGTTTCTGGATACCTACCTTAAATTATTTTCCAAGTGAATTTACTCCACTATACCTAGCGTTGTACTAAAAGTTGGACTATGGCCAGACTGCTTAGTAACATTCGTAAATCGTGCAGCACTTTAGAAAATTACCATAAATAAAACGGATGAAATGCACATGAGGAGCTAAGTCACGATTCCGCTATGGCTACAAAAAACCGCTGTGGTAACAAAAATGTCAACAAACTAATATTGCCAATTTATTTCATGACTGCAATTACTGCTAGGCACAGAAACACTAAACTCGCTCAAGGTCGAAAACAGGCAAATGTAAACGCGATTAGTATTTGAAACAATCTCTATTTACACTGAAAGAACACGCTGAGACATCAGCCGAATAACATTATTTTAATCCAGCATATTACCAAACGTTTTTGAGGTGGATGGCTACGTAGATGTCAAGATTCTCGATGAAGAGCGCCTCGTAGCGGACAGCCTAGAAATTGTATTTCAGAGAATAGTATAGCTCAAGTGACTAAGAGAGTGATGAGTATGAATGTTGATGGATGGAGAGGAAGGCCAAAGAAAAGATGAAAAGATGGATGGATTGTCTAAGGAATGATATGAAAGTAAAGGAGCAAATGATACTCTGACTCTGACGTCTGATAGGGGAGAATGGAATTATAGCTACGCCTCCTAGCCACATGCTAAATGTAACCGACGAAGTTTGCAGTGATGATTGTTTGTGTTTATTTATCAGAATTTAGATTATGGGCTCTACGAAGTTCAAAAAAGAGGTAGCAATACAGTTCCCAGAGAATATTACTCACACCTCTCCAAGATCGAATTTCCTATGATACGAATATATCAAGCCTAACGAATATACAAAAGCACAATAAACTGAGGATCTTACGAGTTACGATACTTAGGCAGTATAAACCTTAGGACTATCATGACTACAGACTAGACGTACGATGCGGAGAAATGTGTATCTGGCTGGAGAATCAAATTATATTTCAATGGATGAAACATGAAATAAAATGAAGAATACGATGCAAAAATAACAACAACATAATTGGAGCTAGCTGTCAGGACAAATCGGCCAATAAAATAGCTACACTTCAATTAAATTTACAATTAACCTTGAACACCACACACACATAAACGTAGAAAACGTATGAAATTACGAACATTTGTAAAATCTCTATTCATGTGTTCTGGTGTTCAGCAGTTGTTTATAAATTGAATGAATAGCTCGAAGATTGGATGTGAATAGACTTTGTTTATAGAATAACTGATTCAGTAGTTTAACCTTTGGTTCGCAGAAGATAATCTGTGCATTGTATATCAATCGTAGCACACGTAGCCCAGTTACTGAATAAAAAGCAAAATAAACAGTAATGTTTAGATTTAAAGACAATTTTATTATAGTAGGGGAGCCGAGGATGCTAAATCTGCAGTTCCTCGAGCGCCATGGCAATCTATTGGATTTGAAAGATTATGTTTTAAAAAGAAAAAAGTTTCTGACAAGTTTTCTATTTTAGTGGAGGGGAGAGAGTGTAAACATTTTTAAAACTGTAAAAAAAAAACAGTTGTAAAGAAGTACTCGAGCGCGTCAGCCATTTACAATGTAAACGCGCTTTATATTTCTAATTACAATTACATATTAATCTGACGATTAATTCGAGGGGGCTGTCCGTAACAAGCGGATGAAGACCCAAAAACGAAAACGCCTTACAAATAATAAAAATTAATTGGACGGAACGTTGATTGCTATAAAAAACGAGCAGGCGTTACGTTTTTGTTTTACAACTTCAGGACTCGCTCATTTCCAAATGCCATGCTCAAATTGTCAGATTATTGAGATATACACTCTTCTGAACGTAATTAATCTACCTTTTCTTAATCTGACGCGCTCGAGTATTTCTGCGGATCGATTTTTTTTTTACTAATCTGACGGGTTCTCCCAAACAAACCCCACAATATTAAGGGTTGATATTTGGTACAGGTACATTAAAGGGTGCAAGGATTCTCCCCTATAATAATCTGACGCGCTCGAGTCACAACACAAATCCCTTCCTCGCCGCCCCTACTATTAGTCTATACTTTTATGTGGCTCTATAGGAAAGGTCGATAATAGATTAAATTAAAATACATAAAATATTCGTGTTGGATACTCAGGCAGACCCACAGCTTCAATGATTTCCTTTTCTATTATGTCTTTGTGAGACTTTACAAGTAACGATACTTGAGTAAATCTTAGCAATTGCCCTCCCTACAATCCTGCTCTTTGGCTTATCTGATATTCATGACGATACAAGGTATTCTCTTGTATCTCAATGATCTCATTAAAATGTAAGTTAAGATGACCGATACGGCAAAAAATACACTGATGCCAATATTCAAACAAAACAAGTGTATAACATAATGAGCTAATGTCCAAAGCGCGTATATTACGTTCGGTTGGGAAAATCGTACGATTCCCCCCCAGATCTTTGAAAGAATCCAGCAACGTCTTGGTTTACTGACCTTACTGATGATCTCGCTTAAATGAATGCCCATTGCCAGTATGTTTTACATAATATCAAAATATAAGTTTAATATAAAAATGGCAGTATAACATAACAAGCATTGAGTAATAAATTGCCCAGAAAATTGATTATCCATTAAATCCTAGTATAAACAATTGAATCTTATCAGTTCTGCATTTCATGGTACCTACTTATGGTGGATTTCTGTATGTACTACCATTTGAGTGTAAAAAATAATACAATATGTTATAAAACTACACACCTCCATAATGTGTTTGATAACATTATGAACAATAATAAATAAAATTACAAACACTGCAGATGTTTTCTTACTGACCTCACCCACCTTGAACTATAATAACGCCACCGGGCGTCAGAATATTTGGAATATTTTTAACTTTTTTTATTTTAACATTCTCAATATGCTGACGCCATGGGGCGCCGGCTTAGAATTGCGCTCCCCCAAATCATCCCGTGGGTGTCGTAAGAGGCGACTAAGGGACAAACCGGAGGTCGGGCAGCAGCGTCCTCCGTGTACTGCACATCCTCACTGCGATCGCCAACCCACCTGCCAAGCGTGGCGATTAAGGCAAATTACCCCCTAATGAAAACCACAGAAACCAGGCCCCCAGTCCCCGGCAGCTCCGCTATCCCTGGCGCGGGTAGCGGTCAAGGTAACGGCGGAGCAGGGGGTGCTAAGAATCTCCGGAAGAGATCCAGCTACCCACCCCCACGACGACTGGCCCTGGTAACACATAACATACGCACATTGAGGACTGACGAAAAGATCTGCGAGCTGGAAGAGGAGCTGAGCAAGATACACTGGGACATTATGGGGTTATGCGAAGTCCGTAGAGAGGGGGTGGACACCGTAACCCTGAAGTCTGGTAACTTGCTCTACTACCGGGAGGGCGACCAACAGTCCCAAGGTGGTGTCGGGTTTCTCGTTCACAAGTCCCTCGTAAACAACATAATAACCATCGACAGTGTGTCGAGCAGGGTGGTATACCTAATACTCAGAATATCCAAAAGATATTCGCTGAAGGTCATTCAGGTATACTATACGCACCGACCTCGCCACACTCCGATGATGAAGTGGAGACTATGTATGAGGACGTAAGTAGGGCCATACATACGAGTAGTACTCGTAGTTCCAAAACCCACTTCAATGTTGTTATGGGGGACTTTAACGCAAAGTTGGGCAAGAAAAGCGGTGATGAGTTGAGAGTGGGGCAATTCGGGTATGGGCAACGGAACCCTAGGGGACAGAGGCTGGCCGACTTTCTGGAGAAAGAGGAACTCTTCATGATGAACTCTTTCTTCCAGAAGCCGCCTCACAGGAAATGGACCTGGCTGAGTCCCGATGGTTTCACGAGAAACGAGATAGACTTCTTCATGACCGACAAGAAACGGATATTCAGTGATGTCTTTGTGATCAACAGGGTAAAAACCGGTAGCGATCACCGAATCGTAAGAGGCTCGCTGAATATCAATGTTAAACTTGAAAGGTCCAGCCTGATGAAGTCTACGCTCCGACCTACTCGGCCCCATATTCAAAACCCCGAAAGCTTTCAACCCGAGCTCTCTAATCGCTTTGCTCGCCTTGAGAACTTAGTGTCAGTGGACGAGATCTACGACGGGCTAGTGGAAACTGACCGCACGGTAGGGTCTAAGTTTTTTAGACCCTGTCGTAAAGATAGACCTCAGAAATTGACCGAGCAAACCTTAAACTTCATGGCTGAACGTCGTTTGCTACAGTTGCAGTCTTCCGATGACGCGAAGTCATATAGGCAGCTCAATAGACGTATATCTTAGTCCTTGCGACACGATCTGCGTCTCTTTAATCAGCGACACCAAGGCTCTAAAGTGTTCGCAAAGGACAAGTTTATTGGGCAAAGCCAGATGACAAAGCTGAAACGGGAGGATGGCAGCATAGCGTCGACCAAAGCAGAGGTTTTAGGCGAGATCGAGAGGTTCTATGGACAGTTCTACACTTCGGTCGCAAAGCCCGTTGACAGCTTGGTAGGAGATCCAAGAGCCAAGCTGTCCCGACATTATACCGAAGATATCCCGGACATCAGTCTGTACGAGATTAGGATGGCCCTGAAGCAGCTTTAAAACAACAAGGCGCCGGGCGAGGACGGAATCACTTCAGAGCTTCTGAGAGCGGGTGGAACACCGGTACTTAAAGTCCTCCAGAAACTCTTTAATTCCGTCCTCTTCGAGGGCAAAACGCCTGAAACATGGAGTAGAGGTGAGGTGGTGCTGTTCTTCAAAAAAGGTGATAACAGCCTATTGAAGAACTACAGACCCATCACGCTTCTAAGTCATGTTTATAATCTGTTTTCAAGGGTTATCACGAACCGTCTCGAACACAGACTTGATGACTTCCAGCCTCCCGAACAAGCCGGTTTCCGAAGAGGCTATAGTACCATAGACCACATCCACATCTGCGGCAAGTTATACAGAAGACCGAAGAGTATAACTTGCCATTATGCTTAGCGTTTGTGGTACTTGAGTCACTCCAGCGATGCCGTATTGACTATCGGTACATCGAGGTGTTGAAGTGCTTGTACAATAACGCCACCATGTCGGTCCGAATACAGGAGCAGAGCACGAAGGCGATTCCATTGAGAAGAGGCGTAAGACAGGGGGACGTTATCTCCCCGAAACTGTTTTCTGCCGCAATGGAAGACGCCTTCAAGCTCCTGGAATGGCAAGGACTTGGCATCAACATCAACGGCGAATACATCACTCACCTTCGGTTTGCCGACGACATCGTAGTCATGGCAAAGTCGTTGGAGGACTCAGCATGATGCTCGATAGCCTCGACCGAGTTTCACAACGGGTGGGCTTGAAAATGAACATGGACAAGACGAAAATTATGTCAAATGCCAATGTTGTGCCCACCCCAGTCTCTGTTGGAAACTCGGTACTCGAAGTTGTTGACTCATATATCTACTTAGGACAAGTAGTCCAGTTAGGTAGGTCCAACTTCGAGAAATAGGTCAACCGCCGAATCCAACTCGGTTGGGCAGCGTTTGGGAAACTACGCAATGTCTTTTCGTCCGACATACCTCAGTGCCTCAAGACGAAAGTCTTCAACCAATGTGTGTTACCAGTGATGAGTTACGGCACCGAAACCTATGTTCTGCAGTAGACGTCCTACGGCTGAGATGATGATGATGATGATGAATATGCTGTAGATCTAGCTAAGCCGTATCTTAAAGTTTGTCTATATCATGAGAAGTATCTAATATTCAGGGTAATTTTTTCAACTGGGCTTGGTTGACTATTTCCGAAACTATGAGGAATATCGAAAAATGTTGAAAAGAATCTCGCGACCGATTTTGAAGAAAACTTAAACTGCATCATTGGATTTTATAAAATTCAATAATCCTGGCCGGGAATCGATTCCGCTGATTTTGGCAAAAAATCACAGCCTGTATTATTTATTACACTATTCGATAGTGTTGCTAATAGGGATCAAATTCAGGAAAGTAATCATAGTTTAGCTTGTTTAGAAATTCTTGAATGGTAGTCTTTAATACGTTGTAAGCGTAAAGGCGGACACCCACCGCGGCGCATGCTATACACGAGCAAATGGCGCATTTCAGCTTCATGGATTATTTTGTTTGCCAATGTGGGTCTAACCGGTCGTTCACGACCTTGCCGCTGTGAGCGGTGACTTAGCGCGGAGCGGCAAGCGGTAAATGTAAATAAATATTAGAAATACGCCACGAGGAGCATTCGAGTACTTACAAAGTAACCATAGTAAAAAAATTAAAATATTCAATATTGATTTTCAATATTGGCCTAGCTACGCCACTGTTAGCGCCGCCCGTCGCATCGTTTCGCTTAAGACCAAAGTCGTGAACGTTAGTTTTTTCGATACACAAATATTATCCCCCAATTATGTAAAATTGTAGCGTGACTCACAGATACGTCTAAGGGAACAAGTGTACCGCATGGCCAGTGTGGAGCTATGTGAGCGCCTTATTCAAGTCACGCAGACACGCATGTATGTAGGTATTACGAGAACCGATATATGCGTAGCGTGTCTGTGAGTTGTAGTGGACACAATCACATAATTATATTCTCGAAAAGCCAAGCTTGGCACATGGCCTATACGTGCTTCGAAGTGGGAGAGCACATTTATATTATACTTTATATTTGACAATTCAAAAGTGCCTGTAACTGTAACTGCCCTACTAGAAATAAATGCTTTGATTGATATACAGGGTGTTTGGTGCATCGTGTGCCAAATTGAAATGGTCGATAGAAGGAGTCATCTGCTATCCTTTCAGATCCCTTAACACCCCTCATGCCCTGTGGATTTTTTTTTAATCGACTTTTTAGTGTTTTACTAAAAAAGACCGAAATTTTACATTCAAATACAATTTTCTTTTTAAATATGGGACGTAGACTCTGAATTTTAATTTTATTTCGAAGTGTATTGTTCAAAGGTAAATTTGAATACACAATTAGTGGCATTAGTCATCTAGTTTTTTTTTTAATTCACTCGCAAAGGTAAAACATAAATTAAAGCTGTACATGTTACAGCTGTTTATGTGGCTACAAAATAAAAACCAGAAGCGATCGGGATCTTCCAACTCCCTCATTAATTCTCCAGTCTATCCCCTTGCTAATGATGTGCCACATGCCATAAAAATCTTTTAACAACTTAGTGAATTCGCTAGAATTGTGAATCGAGTCACCTAAGGCTGATATTCAAAATGATGATTTTTAATTATTTTTTTTGCTTAATTGATATTTGATACTTGACAAACCTATAAATCCTATCTCATTCGTATAAGGTAACATCTGTCTCGTATCTCTATGCTTAAGTGGGATTTACTTGAAAAAAAAAATTGCATTTTTAACATTTATTTCATAATTGTTACAAATCCTGCTCAAATTAGTGACCGATGAACGTGTGCCCATGGTATTTCAAAATGGCATGTATTTAATGCGGCAACTAAGTATAATGAATATAGGTTGAAAAAAAAATAGAGTGGGTACCAAACATAATGGGTTGGCAGCTAATAAGGAGTATCGTAGTAAGTAAAAGATGGCATATTAATATATCAGTTATAAGCTCCGTTTTAATTTAAACTAGCATCAAGTTTTTCTTTTGGGAACTGAATTAATATCTAAGCGAAAACTTAATGATGAAAATAAAATAGAAAATGGGCATACATAAATAATACAAATCAGATTCTATTTAAAATTGTTTGTATGAAGAATAAATATAAACTAGCTTAAAATTGTGTGACTTTTAATAGCTTTGAATTAGTACCACCTGCCAGAATGCTCGACGGAGCCCCGCTTCGCGGGGCTCCTATTTCTGCGTGCAAGGTTTAAAGTAACCTAACACGAAGGGGATGGCGGGGTCTTTCAGACCCCGCCATCACCTTCGAACCTAACCTGTCCGTGTCGGGATGCCCCAAGTCCCGAGCTCGTTTCATTCGCTCTTGCATCCTAGGTCAAATAACTGATTACTACCTGTCATGCTGGCTCACAAAATAAACAAAACTAAACACTAACGTGTTAGTTGCACACATTACCGGCGAATGCCACCCTACTAACATTATTAGTCGCCAAGTCATTATATACAGCTCCTCGCCTAATATTTCAATTGACTGGTATAGTTTATTTGCTACCTAAACGCAGCTGCTAGTTTTTAGTTTTTATAACACCCTTAATTTTGAACCTTACGTAATATAATAGTCGCGAAAATATTTAATCGCTGGCAAGTTATTTTATTTGTTGCAAACATTTAGTCGACTTTTAAGTTATTAGTCACTCGGAAAATAATAAGCTTTTCGAAATGACGGCTATTCCGCGCATTGGCGTTTGACTGTGAGGGAATGTCTTAACAATGTGTTCCACAATGCTTGGATTGGTCGCGATGGCCCTATTCCATGGCCGCCACGTTCCCCAGATCTAACTTCGTTACACTTTATGTCTGGGGACGTTCCTAAGAGCTGGTATGGGTACGCAACGGACGTTCCAACTAGGGAAGTACGGTCAGCCAAGAAAGTGGTGTACCAGTTTTGATTTAGTTTCCCGGTCATCGAAAATTACAACAAGGTTCGTTATAAAAAGATATTACTGAAAGAGACAACATTATCATGACGTAAACCTATGTATTTAGTATTCATACGTCATATGTCACATATAAGTACATGACATTTTAACCTTTAGTATAAATGAAAAGGACATTAGTTTCTACAAAGCAATTGAAATGTTTCCAAACAAAAGTAATAAAAACTATTTAAATAGACAACCGAATTCCATTTGAAAAAGAAAACTGACAATTGACATTTTGTCAAATATATGCAAAAAATCGATATATTTTCCGTGTTATTTTTCAATCAACTGCATATAAAATCATCTCAATGCCTGCCAACTTGACCATTGCCGAAAGAGCACAAATAATTGCCCAATTTAATGAGGGAAGCAGTATCAGTGCGATATCCCGGAATTTGAATATATCGAGGCGTTCTGTCCGCTTTTGGATTCGTCGTGAAGGAGAGGAGGGAAGTTTGTTGGATCACAGAAGAAGTGGTCGCCGGCCTGCACTCTCCAATAACGATAGAGAATTCATGAGACGGGAATATGAAATCAATGGTTTTAAGCCCACAAAACATTTTGCGGAGATGTTCGATGTGAGTGCCCAAACAATAAGGAATCATCTACATTACATGGGGTTGTACCACAGGCATTACGCCAAGAAAATATATTTGACGGATGCTCACAGACTTGCTCGTCTGAACTTCGCCAGAGAGCACTTAGAGTTTGATTGGTCTAATACAGTGTTTTGTGATGAAAAAACGTTTAAATCCAGTCAGCATGGACGTCTTCACCTTTGGCGATATAATTCAACACGGTATAAAGATGATCATGTAATTCCAAATAGAGAATCAGGTCGAATTTCCGTAAATATTTGGGGCTGGATGAGTGTGGATGGTGTAGGAGAATTGTGTTCTCTACCTCCTCGAGCGACGGCTGTAAATTATATCGACGTGCTTCAGAATGCAATGCTACCGACAGTCCGTAATGTTTACCCGGAGAACGAAGTGCCACAATTTGATTTTGTTCAAGATAATTGTTCAATTCATAATGCGAGGATCGTAAGAGCCTGGTTTCGTTCACACACTGACGTAAGGGTAATTCAGTGGCCCTCAAGATCGCCGGACCTCAACCCGATAGAAAATCTTTGGGGCCTTATGGTCCAACGATGGTCGCATCAAAATGAAAGAACCAAACAAGCTCTTATTAGTCACTGTAATTATATTTGGGAGGAAATGCGGGGAACCGATATTTGCTCACGGCTTGTTGGTTCAATGAGGTCTCGTCTTTTAGAGGTTATAGAGGCCAACGGCGGTTACACCCGTTTCTAATTTTTAAAAATTTTCAGTATCTTCTAAATATTACTATATATGCTATGTTTTTGTTTGTTATAAGTATTTTAAAATTGATTGTAGAAATTTAATAAAAGGATAAATCTATTTTTAGCTTGTTTTTTATTGATATTGTAATTACAAGTTTACAGAAATTGTAGGTTTGTGGATTCGCCTTGTGCCTTTACAATTTTATGTAACTTGTTGATTACAATTCTGAATTTGTAGATACAATTTTGTCATCAAAATCTACAGCCCCCCGCCGTTGATTTTACGACGTCATTGGTTCCATCAAGTTCAAACTAAGAACAGCTGTCACGTTACAAACAGTAATAGTCGTTATCAATAATCAGATAAGGACAGCAATAGAAGTTGTCAGATCGATCTGCAAGCGAAACTAATCTTTATCACCTATGAATCTGCAAGCGATATTCAACCTTAGGGTGGTACACCACTTTCTTGGCCGACTGTACTAGTCCAACGCATAGTAGCGGCATTCAATACCACTAAGGCGGAAATACGACTTCGTACAACTGTCGAAATAGATGTCGTGCCTGCATTCGCAACAGAGGCCAACAATTCGAGCAGGATTTTTAACAATTAATAAATATAATAAATGTTAAAAATGCAAAATTTTTTTTTCAAGTAAATCCCACTAAAGCATAGAGATACGAGGCAGATGTTACCTTATACGAATGAGATAAGATTTATAGGTTCGTCAAGTATCCATTAAGAAAAAAAATAATTAAAAATCATCATTTTGAATATCAGCCTTAGGTGACTCGATTCACAATTCTAGCGAATTCACTAACTTGTTAAAAGATTTTTATGGCATGTGGCACATCATTAGCAAGGGGATAGACTGGAGAATTAATGAGGGAGTTGGAAGATCCCAATCGCTTCTGGTTTTTATTTTGTAGCCACATAAACAGCTGTAACATGTACAGCTTTAATTTATGTTTTACCTTTGCGAGTGAATTAAAAAAGAACTAGATGACTAATGCCACTAATTTTGTATTCAAATTTACCTTTGAACAATACACTTCGAAATAAAATTAAAATTCAGAGTCTACGTCCCATATTTAAAAAGAAAATTGTATTTGAATGTAAAATTTCGGTCTTTTTTAGTAAAACACTAAAAAGTCGATTAAAAAAAAATCCTCAGGGCATGAGGGATGTTAAGGGATCTGAAAGGATAGCAGATGACCCCTTGTATCGACCATTTCAATTTGGCACACGTTGCAACAAACACCCTGTATGTACATGCATGATAGACTATGACCAAATTGAATTAATAAAACTGCTCCTGGACCTGTCATCAGTATGTATTGCAGTTACAAAAACATATACAAGATAGCCCTTGTTTTACCTCAACATGTTATAAAACCTTCTCTTGCAATTTAATAGAATTATCCAAAATTCACCAGAGTGATAGGTTGGTTCATACTGAGTAGTAGCTCGATTTATTTGTGCACTGATAAACATGCACAGACCTGTAAAATAAGTTAATTATTACATAGTATTAAAATCATACAACTTACCGGAAGCAGCCATATGTTCACTAGTCCGGATAGGCTGGAAGCCAACAAAAGGAATCTGCATGGACATCAACAGGCCAACGATGTAGAACACGCTGTAACTGACGAACAGCCGCTGGGAAAATCTCCCCATGATCAATAACAGGAACACGTGAAGAGGGATCAAGTTGATGATGAACACGTAACCACCCCATGCTGACACCTACAATATAAATAATTAATTTATTAACATGTTGGTTTTAAAGATGATTTTTAGGAAAGAAAAATTTTAGATTGCAAGTGGGATTTGCACCCGCATCTTCTGGATAGGTACTCCAGACGCCTTAACCAACTAGGCCATTGCAACCCACATCTGCAAGCTGAAATTCTCTATTCCTCGTTTTGAACGCGTTAAGCCGTCTGGAGTACCTATCCAGAAGACGCGGGTTCGACTCCCACTTGCAATCTAAAATTTTTCTTTCCTCAAAAAATCATCTTTACGATGCGCGTCGCATGCGTTAATGCGTTTAAAATAATTAATATGTTGATTTTATTTATGTCTGTCTCTCTCCCTCCCTTTCTCTCTCTCTGTCTCTCTCTCTCTTGTCTCTCTCAGTCTCTCTCTATTTATCTATATTCCTCTCTCTCCCTCTCTTTCTTTCTCAGTCTTTTTCTATCTACCTATATCTCCTCTCTCCCTTGCTACTTTTATGCCTCTTTCCACATGTCTAATCATGGTGACCCAATATCAGACAAACACTAAAATAAAATTTAATATGAATGTAATGTGCCCTGTTTTTGAGTCTTCTCTGCATATGCATAGATTGTCTAAATATCAGCAATGTTAAACCACAGGGCAGATGCTGCATTGAAAATTTATAGCTAAGGAATATGTCCTACAATATATGAAAAGCAGTCAGTGTCTGATTTGCATCTTAAGATGATTCTTACAAGAACTTAACAGAATATGCAAAACTATTCAGATTCATATAACAGTGTGTGTTGCCAATGTATTGTTTTGTAAACAACTAACAAGAGTTATTATACCTACCTCTCAACTAAGATTTTACTATGCAGGAGACAACAAATAAATCTGCTTTCATTAGCTTAAAATATTATCAAAATGCATTTGTTTCCATTCAAATAGTGAAGTTAAAAATGTCCATTCAAATAGTTTTTCTAAAATGACATGCTACTAAAGGTATATTTAAATAGCTCAAGATGCATTTATAATAATTATCACACTAGATATCATTAGGAATGATATTTAATAATATTATTTAACCCACTCACCATGTAAAAGTAAGAGAGTGCAGTACAAATGGACCAGAAAACGGATCCGTTCTTCAAACTTTTCAGCCATAGGTAGTATGTGAACTGTAGCGCAAATATAGCAATACCCTCGTTGTCGTAGCTTCCTGCTACGGACCTACTGCTGTAGCCAGGCACTATGGCTATGAAGCAGGCAGCAAACAGACCAGCTCCACGAGACCACAGCTCGGAAGTCAGCAAGTATGTTGCTATGGCTGTTAGACCACTAAAAGGACAAAAATATATTTATTTTCCTTTTTTCCTTTTAAATATTTAGTTTAATGATAAAAATAATAATGAGTAGCAATTATGTTCTAAAATGTTTATAAAACTAACTATTGATTGATGGCTTCTAACAATTCATCACTAAGAGAATTGTTTTGTCAATAATCTAGTGGAAGGCTACCACAGGCATGCAGTTTTGTTAACAGTTTGTTCTAATTTCCTGTTCAAGTAAGCCACTCCAAATTATCTGATTTTATCTATCATATTATGTTTCAGTATGAATAGATTTTCAATGATCATTACAAATAATGGTGACCTAGATAAAAATAAATACCAAAACAATTACCTACCTGAACACAGGTGCGAGGAACACACAAATATCTCTAATGTGTATTGGAATGTTTAGGGTGTGAAGGATCCAGTGAATTGTGCCTGATGTTATCATAAGGCCGGGGTAAACGGTGCCACCCACGATACGACCCAGTGGGTACCACGCGCGCTCGTCGAACCAGTTGAGGAAGTTGTAGAACCCATGCTGCACCATGTAGGCCGTGGATCGGTAGTTGAACCTAAAACACGTAGGCAATAAATGGAGGGAACCCTATCTTCAACATAATTGTGTTCATAATCTAGTTCTCTACACTTACCATGGATCAAACTCGTGAATTATACTCTCGAATCGTATAACAGCGAATAGCCGGGATGCGAAACCGGCCAACCAAGCCAATGATAATACCGTAACCGTGATCAGAGTGCTGAAGCCGGTTGTATTGTTGAATATTCCTTTATTACGGCCATTGCCCGACTTCGCAGCTACAGTCTGCGGCATCTTTGGGGCTGATAATACTATCAACTATCCTAATAATTCACAACAACTGTAATTTCATACATCGGTCCCAACAATTCGATTCAGAAGAAAATTGACTTTTTGGATGACTGACGTACGGACACGTCTCTCTTCAAAATAAAGTTGCCAAGTAATTAAAAAAAATGCCAAGTCCGAGTTGTTTTTGCACAGATTCGGTAAAACCGGTTTTAGTCAGTAAACTTTTCAGACAGTGTGAAAGAGTGCTATTATTATTTTTATATGGCAATGCTGTTTTGTATGTGTGAGTGAGTTTTATTTTTACAGCTGTTACTTTGTTGACGTTGACATTTTGCCATCCATCTCGTCAGACGTAAATAAATTCCAATCTCCAATGATTACATTCATATTGTAATAATTAACTGCTTTCCGAATGAAATTGTTACAATATAAAAATACAAATGTCTAATTATCAAGAAATTGTGAACTTAAACGTAGGTGGTACGAGGTAAGTGTCGATTGAAATAGAAAGTGTGTAGTTTAGAACTGTATTTTATTTGCTTTTAATTGTTGTATCTTGGTATTAACTACCTTGACATCATATATTGTGATAAATAATATTTCAAAGATGTGTCATGCAAATCTAAACTGTTTTCGAATGCAAACTCCAGATGAATATTCAGTTGCAGATCGACACTTCTTAGCCATTTCATTGTAAATATTGTTATAAGTTTATACTTGCGCCCGATCGATTCTCAATTGTAATCTTATCTTATTGTATACCAAGAAGCTTTGCTTGTATACAGGTTGCACTGTGACTTCCTATATTTGATATTTTAATATGTATGTGTTTTGTTATTCGAGTCGTGTGCGATGCGCGCTCGGAAACGGACGCGTTTGCGCACCTCAGCAAGAATATTTTATTCGCGTTTTGTGCAGCGGTAACAGCTGCCCGGTTTTTGTTCGCAATGGCTACAAATCAAGTCATTGTTAACGAGCTTTTGGCATTCGTCAAGCATGCCATCGACTACATGGACGAGGTCAGCATCTTGCAGATCTGCAAGTCCTCATACAAAGAGGAGGAGGTATGCAGTGCCAAGTTGCTGCTATTTCAATTACTCGACCAAGTCGGACAGATGCCATCTCGCCGGAGGGATGGTGGCGAGAAGAGTCTGCAGGACATCATCGACCTGCTGAAGAGGACCGATCCGGATGACGTGCCAGATTTTGTGGCGAAGGACCTGCACAAGCTGCCTCCCGTCACTTTCGACCACGTCGACGTCACCAGGCTGCTGAAGGACATCACGTCTCTGAAGGTGAGCCAGGCCGAGATGAAGTCCAAGTTGGAGTCAGCAGATGTCATCATTGGTGATTTACGAACTGAAGTAGCGTTGTTGCGCAACGCTATTCCGAAAAGTGGGTCACCGGAGGGCTCCAACGTGAACACACGCCGTGGAGCACAAAATGCCTCAGTTTGCAGTTTTCAGTCGGCGAGTGAATCAACGTCGCCGGCCGTCAAGAATGCAGACGTTGCATCGTGTTCGGCTGATCGCGTCGTACCTGCCGGAGAAGCGACGCGTGTAATAGGTACATCAACCCCTAAATGTGCCTATTCTACAATTGTCGCCAAGACGAAACCTGCTGTGTCAACAAAACGACAAGCAGAAAAAACAAAAGGGGGTAAGCAGAGTCGCTCAGTATTGAGCGCAACTAAAGGCGCTGTGGTGGACCACAAACAGCAAGGACCACCGAAGCACACATGCGATGAGGACGGTTTCATCAAGGTGGAGAGAAAGAAGAAGAAGCCTACTTATCGCAACCAGTGCGGGACAGCGCTGGCTGGACCTAACATGCTGCTACGTCCTGCATTACCGACGACGCAGCTGTACGTGTCCCGTTTACACTACTCTACGAAGACTGAGGACATCGTCGAGTACATACGGGTGAAGACCAAATGGGACTTGAGGGTGGTGAAGTTGGAGGCACGCCACAATACCAATTTTAATTCCTTTGTGGTGCGCGTTCCGACCCAAGATTTAGCGACCTTTCTCAAGGAAGAGTTTTGGCCGAAAGGTGTGCTGTATCGGCGATTCCGAGGCCGGCTACGCGACACCTCGCAGCGAAACACGACGCCGCCGTCACTTCGTGTACAATAGTTTTAAGTATAGTGTTTAGAATAATAATATGTATTAGTTTATAGTTATTGTATTATATATGTGTATTGTATTTTATGGGCCTCTAGATGCCTGAAATAAAGGATAAATTAAATTAAATTAAAAAATTAAACTGTTTTATAGTTTTACTCAGCTAGATCACCTTTTTCAGATTCTCAACATCATGGCACACATTGACCTGGGTCCCAGAGACATTCTTCACTGCTCTCCTCAGTGGAAGGATTCCCACGGTGCGGGATGAGACAGGAGCCATATTCATAGACCGGGACCCAAACCTCTTTGGTCTTATTTTGAATTTCTTACGTACTCGGGATATAGATCTTAATAATGTTAATATTAGGGCTTTGAGACATGAGTGTGATTACTTTGGCATCACACCCTTGAGTAGAAGACTGGCTTTGTGTGATGAGATGAATCATTCAAGTTGTGGAGATGTACTATTCTATGGATATCTACCACCTCCATGTAAGTACTATTGTTTCTTACTACTTTTATGAATGTTAAAGGTTATGGGGATGGATGAATGGATGTTTGTTACTCTTTATTTAGTACACAGATAGTTTATAACCTGGAATAACACAGGATACTTTTCAGATAATTATCAAACTTCATGCAACAATGCTGTGACATAAGCTAGTCTTGTTATAAATTTATCACTTTGATAAACATACAATTATGTGATACATGTATATGCTGAACTCATGTTGACATTACTGTGAGTCATGGAGCCCCACCTAAGGTTATCAAAGTTGAGCTGATGAGTCATATAGACCAATTAATCTGCCATAGGTATTTTATAAATAAATTCTGTTGGTCATTGTACACAATCCAATGTACAAAATAAAAAAGTAATGCTAGGGGTTGTTTTTTAATCTAAGCCTTAGCAGATTGGGAAGATTTTGGGACTCCCCTTTTCATATGGGCTATGTCAATAATGAGTTAGATAAATAAGATAAATAATAATTTAGTTAGAGCAAAGGAAATAGTGGGGTAAAACTGCATTACAACTGTTTTCGTCCATAAAGAAAAGGCTTTGTATTTCTTTGTTTCGTCTTTAGCAAAAAGACGGCTAATTAGTTTTATTATCTACATAATTGGTAGACACTTTTCCCTAAAAAAACAAAATATCTCATTTACAATGAATAAGTTTAATGAACTTTATGAGAGATAACAAAATATAAACAAATACTTGATATCTATGGTCATACCTACTAGTGATAAAATCTGTTAATCTCAATAGCTTAGTATTATGATAAAAGTTACATGATACAATTCTGATGAGTACCAATTTGATGTTATGATAACACACATTAATAAATAAAATACCATGAAAACTAATTTATCCAAAGACCATTCACCATCATGAGTATGAGCTTAAATTCCAGAATACAGCTTTTTTTTTTCTTTTTGGCAACAGATGTGTTGACTATGCTGCCAGTGTCATGTGGTATTAAACTCTATACTTTGCAGTAACTACCGCATTGCCGAACGGCAACAGTACTAGGAGCGGCAACAGTTGTTCGCGAAAGAACTCGACAGCATCTAGCACTGAGGTGCCGGTGAACAGGACACATTCGCGAAACTCTTCACTTGATCTCCGGACTGTCGGCAGGATACCCTCACAGGATCAGTTAAGGTTTGTAACTCCTACTTTAATGTAATTGATTTTGCATTTGTGATGCAGGCATAATAAATGTAATTCATCTCACGACATCGTCAGAGTCGCGGGCAACCGATGGATGCAAGTAGCGGGCAGGCCTATGTTCAGCAGTGGACGTCTTCCGGCTGATGATGACAATGCAGGCAAAAGAGTAGTGTCATACCTTCCAACAATCCTTTTTATTTTTTCTAACCATTTTGTATCACGTTTAGAAGGAATGTATCGCATATAGTTGGTGCATTAGTAAGTGCAAGTCTTTTTTTCGTGCGAGAATACGTAGCGCAGGAGCTATTGCTCTCACCACCCCTTGGGGAAATTAGATCAAACAATATTTGTTTCATCATCATCTTCATCAGCCTATTAATTTTCCCACTGCTGGGACGCAGGCCTCCTCTCTGTGAAAGAGAGTGGGCCATAATCCACCACGCGGGCCCAGTGCGTATTGGTGGATGTCACATATCTTCGAATTTTTGGTTCTAGGACATGCCGGTTTCCTCACGATGTTTTCCTTCACCGTTTTGAGAGCAGTGGTGATGAAATAAATTACACAAAGTAATGTGCCTGGCTGGATTCGAACCCACGACCTACAACTCGTAAGTCGGGGCCGATACCACTGGGCCACCACTGCTCTCAAGAAGGAAGTCGTTTATTCAACTGTATTGAAATCCTATGACTAAATACTACAACTTCACATTGCATTCCAATTGTTCACAAACATGCATCATTTATTAAAACTTTCACAAATGATAACAATAGGTAAATTACATTCATTGTTAACGACAGTGTTTTAGCTGCTTTGAAATTATGTTGTCAGAATGTGAGAACAATTTAATGATAATATTGTGTGAACACACACCTGAAACATTTTAGCACGGGCGATTTTCAACTCTACGATTTGTCAGACAAATTCAAAATCGAAATTTGTCTTTTTTGACGCATTAAAATGTTCGCTCTGTTGCAATTTCAATGCTAAGCTCTATATCAAGAGTTGAGAATCCAATGTCCTTTAAAACTACCTGTAACAGACATACAATCTAAATTCTAAACCTAACAATGCTATACAATTTCCAGTCGCTGCGGCAGGGGTCACTCGAGAGCAGCGTCGTTAGGTAACGCGGACTGCCACAAAGGACATCGCCCGCCAGACAGTACGTATCAAATGTTGATGTCATTGTGTATCTCTGTGTACCTAATCGAGGCAATTCAACTCGTGATTCATTCATTGTGCCTTTATATCGTCCGATGGTTAAGTGATATAGGTATAATTTAGCAATCTTGGTCATTATGGACGTTGAAAATGGCAATGCTTCAACTATTTGTACGGTCAGCCAAGAAAGTGGTGTACCAGTTTTGATTTAGTTTCCCGGTCATCGAAAATTACAACAAGGTTCGTTATAAAAAGATATTACTGAAAGAGACAACATTATCATGACGTAAACCTATGTATTTAGTATTCATACGTCATATGTCACATATAAGTACATGACATTTTAACCTTTAGTATAAATGAAAAGGACATTAGTTTCTACAAAGCAATTGAAATGTTTCCAAACAAAAGTAATAAAAACTATTTAAATAGACAACCGAATTCCATTTGAAAAAGAAAACTGACAATTGACATTTTGTCAAATATATGCAAAAAATCGATATATTTTCCGTGTTATTTTTCAATCAACTGCATATAAAATCATCTCAATGCCTGCCAACTTGACCATTGCCGAAAGAGCACAAATAATTGCCCAATTTAATGAGGGAAGCAGTATCAGTGCGATATCCCGGAATTTGAATATATCGAGGCGTTCTGTCCGCTTTTGGATTCGTCGTGAAGGAGAGGAGGGAAGTTTGTTGGATCACGGAAGAAGTGGTCGCCGGCCTGCACTCTCCAATAACGATAGAGAATTCATGAGACGGGAATATGAAATCAATGGTTTTAAGCCCACAAAACATTTTGCGGAGATGTTCGATGTGAGTGCCCAAACAATAAGGAATCATCTACATTACATGGGGTTGCACCACAGGCATTACGCCAAGAAAATATATTTGACGGATGCTCACAGACTTGCTCGTCTGAACTTCGCCAGAGAGCACTTAGAGTTTGATTGGTCTAATACAGTGTTTTGTGATGAAAAAACGTTTAAATCCAGTCAGCATGGACGTCTTCACCTTTGGCGATATAATTCAACACGGTATAAAGATGATCATGTAATTCCAAATAAAGAATCAGGTCGAATTTCCGTAAATATTTGGGGCTGGATGAGTGCGGATGGTGTAGGAGAATTGTGTTCTCTACCTCCTCGAGCGACGGCTGTAAATTATATCGACGTGCTTCAGAATGCAATGCTACCGACAGTCCGTAATGTTTACCCGGAGAACGAAGTGCCACAATTTGATTTTGTTCAAGATAATTGTTCAATTCATAATGCGAGGATCGTAAGAGCCTGGTTTCGTTCACACACTGACGTAAGGGTAATTCAGTGGCCCTCAAGATCGCCGGACCTCAACCCGATAGAAAATCTTTGGGGCCTTATGGTCCAACGATGGTCGCATCAAAATGAAAGAACCAAACAAGCTCTTATTAGTCACTGTAATTATATTTGGGAGGAAATGCGGGGAACCGATATTTGCTCACGGCTTGTTGGTTCAATGAGGTCTCGTCTTTTAGAGGTTATAGAGGCCAACGGCGGTTACACCCATTTCTAATTTTTAAAAATTTTCAATATCTTCTAAATATTACTATATATGCTATGTTTTTGTTTGTTATAAGTATTTTAAAATTGATTGTAGAAATTTAATAAAAGGATAAATCTATTTTTAGCTTGTTTTTTATTGATATTCTAATTACAAGTTTACAGAAATTGTAGGTTTGTGGATTCGCCTTGTGCCTTTACAATTTTATGTAACTTATTGATTACAATTCTGAATTTGTAGATACAATTTTGTCATCAAAATCTACAGCCCCCCGCCGTTGATTTTACGACGTCATTGGTTCCATCAAGTTCAAACTAAGAACAGCTGTCACGTTACAAACAGTAATAGTCGTTATAAGCCGGAGCATTGAAGAAAGGATTCTAAAATGGCGGCTTGTACTTGCGTTGACAGATGGTACAGTCAGCATATAAGATTTCAAATTTAAGTTTTTTTCAAATTAAAAATAATAAAAACAAGACACCCAGTCTTGTTTTTATTATTTTTAATTTCAAAATACATTTCACAATAATTTCTCAAACTTAACCTAACAATAAAACAAAATTAAAATATCAATAATCAACAGGTAACAACGGAAATAACAGAAAACTATAGTAAATATTATTAAAAAAGATCACTGAGCGCGTCAAGACATCAAGACTAATATTTTTTCTGCTAACGCTACGCGCCGGAGTGAGTATAGACGGCACTAGTGTGCGAGCGAGAGAACACGATAAGCGCCGCCATTTAAGAATCCTTTCTTCAATGAACCAGGTTATATCAATAATCAGATAAAGACAGCAATAGACGTTGTCAGATCGATCTGCAAGCGAAACTAATCTTTATCACCTATGAATCTGCAAGCGATATTCAACCTTAGGGTGGTACACCACTTTCTTGGCCGACTGTATGTAGCATAAAACGCACAAAAGAAGAGAACCTTTTTGATGTCATGCTGTGATTTGTCCGATCCAATTAACTTCTCTCGTATACGAGTAGATACTTACTAACCATTTGTTGGTATAAGCCAGGTTCCCAAACTTTTTCAGTACGCGACGCACTTACAGGCTTCGTCTTTTGTCTTAGCTCCTTTGCCAGTCAATACCAGGTGACAATGATACCTTATTGAAAACTCCACCAAGTCGGAAAACGTAAATCTATTTTTAAGGCTTTGGGCATCGAAAGAATCTTGGATCCACGCAAATTCCGAAGAGTGGTCAACAGGAATGTCTCACAATGCCCCTCTGTACTCTCTACGGCTTGAGGACCACTGCCATAGCCTTTGCTATACTACTCGATAAATTATCTTCAAAGTCTTATTAGGCAGTGGTTATATAAGCGTAAGGGCCAAGGCTAAAACCGCTTGAGTTGGGAGCGGATTTGTCAACAGTACCAACATCGTGTGGGCGTTCAAATACGCTTACCTACCCTTTGTTTGCTATACCCAAAGCCTCACCAAGTTTATTGCCAAGTCTAATGTTACTAAGTCTCCATACAAAATCGTTGTATTTTATGGATAAAAGCTGAAAAGACCTAAATAAATAAATGGGATGAGTCCCTTAATTGGACGTAGTTTCTGAAAAACGTTCCAACCCACAATTCGATCAAAATTGAGTTATGAATACCATACGAGTCACATTATTGCTATTTACTAACTGTCAAAATTTCGTGGCTCTACTGTCATTTTAATAATGAAAACCTGATCTAGTAGCCCAACCCACATGTATGGAGAACACAAATAAGTATTAAACAAAAAGAGCCCAAGCTGTGTGGAACAACCCAAATATAAGACAGAGTCATAAATGATTTTCTAAAATGTGATCCAAGCTATCTGAAACGTTTTTGATTTTTTTTTAATCTGATTGACCTTATTGAAATAGATTCACTAAAACGTTCCAAACTAGGTACATGAAAGGTTTTTGTTGAATTAATATGCGCACTCTACGTAGAATAGACATTTCATCATAATGATCCAAACCATTTGAAATGTTTTTGATTTAAATAAATGTTACCCCTCTCGGCAAAATATAATATTCTTATTATAAGTTCCAAGTCATCAGCGTCAGCCAAATAAGTAATTCATTAAAAAGTTCCAATGTAAGTAAACATAATTACAGTGACAAGAATAAAAGAAAGTTTGTATTTTAATATTAATCACTTTATAATAAAGTTAAATATTTCCTATTGCGCTCTCATTTGCGCACAATTATATATAAAATTAATGCGAATAGTGCTTTTATCAATACTTGTCCATGAGTGGAAGTGCTCCAGCAGTATCCCCATAAATATTTGACACGTAAAAATGTAATTGAAAGGGAATAATATAACTCAAAACCTCCGACTTAACCCAATTATTGTGTGTATTATGACATAAAGTCAATGTTGAGTCTAATTCCTGAGAATTGCCTGTCCTTTTACAAAAACCTGCAGGGCATGGAAGGACCCGATTATATTGAAGGCTTTTCTGGTGAACAAGACTTTGATTTTGAAGACGGTGAAGAAGAACTAGTCTAGTCTAGTTATTTTTCACAATAAATAATACTTTATTCGTATTTTTATCTGGTTTTATTCATATTTTCTTGTCCTACATGTCGTTTGGAACATTTTGGATAAATATTTTTTTTTTATGTAACATGAAAATTGCATCATCATCATCTGCCTAGCCTTTTCCCAATTATATTGGGGTCGGCTTCCAGTCAAACCAGATTCAGCTGGATATCAGTATTTTACATGGAGCGACTGCCTGTCGGACCTCCACAACCCAGTAACTGGGTAATACGATACCCCATGGTAAGACTGGTTGTCAGACTTTAGAGCTTCTGACTAACAGTAACGACTGTCAAAGATCTACAAATGACAGCCGGGACCAACGGCTTTACGTGCTTTCCGAGGCACGGAGGAAACTCGCTATGATAGATGGTCACCCATCCACAGACCAACCTCGGCAAGCGCGGCTTAACCCGGAAGATCGGCCTGTGTGGCTGTAATTATTTAGCCACGAGCTATATATTGCAACATGAAAATTGCAATAAATCAAAAACGTTCCACAGCAATATTTTTATGAATATTCAAAAAACTATAAACATTGGAAGTCCAAAATAGGGTTAAATTAAAACTCGATTATGTCATCTATAGCACACAAAAGTTTATGTAGTAAAAAAATAATGATATCATAAAGAAATACAAAATTGAACTTTAATCGCAATTATCTCAAAACGATAAGTTTGTGGGTTGGAACGTTTTTCTGGAACTATGTCCAATTCTATTATTGCGAATCAAATGGCGATTAGCAAAATGCAGAATAATCCCCACTTCCCCCGCCCAGACGTAATCTGTCACTTAGATTTTATACGACTTCTATAATACGATTGTGCCAGTTGTATAAATACTTTTTTATTTGCAGTGAGCACGTGGAATGACAGTATGAAGGTTCAAATTATAAAAGCACACCACAACTGGGTTGCGGTTGCCTATACACACTTTGTGACTGGTTATAGGTATGTGAACATACATTATTTTAAGCTCTATGCACACACTGCAGTGCACTGTTGTTTTTGACGTCATACACGTAATACGGACATTATCTTAAGATGTTAGTGATGTAATATTTATGTTATGTCTTTTATCTCAGATTATATCGAAACTCTAAAAAAACCGGCCAAGTGCGTGTCGGGCCACGCACAGTGTAGGGTTCCGTAGTTGCCCATCAAAATACTTATGCGAATTAACTAAACTGATTCGCTGAATTTAATTTTAAAGAGAAGAATTTTCAAAATCGGTCCAGGAGTCTTTGAGAAATCGGGGAAAATACATAAAAAAAAGATTACGACGAGATTTATTTATTATTTAGATTCAGATTTAGAACCTCCCCCTTTTTTGAAGTAAGTTAAAAATAGTTGACGATAAAAACCTACCTATCCCCAAAAAACATACCGTAAAAACATACCTATTACAGCTGTAAAAATAAAGTTGACAAACTTACATTTGCAGTTGAAGAGCATGTTCTCCGATACATTTTGTTTAGGAAAATATGTTATCCAAGTACATTTTATAAGTTGGTCGAATAATACTCGTAAAGTTGTAAAGCCTACTTAGTCATGATAATTTTCTTTTAAACTTCGTTATACACCGTGTTCCGGACGATATACATAAACTTCGACCAGATGTTCAGACCACGGAAGTAAGCATTTTTCATTATGGACACATTAATAAATTCTTATTTTTTATTTTTTGTTAATTTTCATACAAACTAAATACCTAGACGTAAATAACCCGATATGCATGCCTCTTTATCCGAATTGGCAACGTCGTATTTTCATTCATAACATTTGGCGGGCTGAAACTTGTCAAAACAGTTTCTTTGATTTTTTATCTCGTTCCTCATAGCACTGTCAATGTACTATACTTATCTAAAGAGAACGTATAAGGCTACCAAGCAGGTAGATACGTATTTCGAATTGTCTTTTTAATTGAGGAATAAAAAAAAAAACAAAATTCCATAACCAAATCATGATAACCTCTTCCCACGACATGCAGCCTTCGCAAAACGTTTCTGCAGTCCTTATTTTTAGTCTAGGCTTAAAGCAACGCCGGACCTCCAACGACGGGAAGGGGAGTAGGCTACCATAATTATCTTCCCATTCTGCCGTTTCGGCTTAAGTAACGAACATTCAATCTCAAAATTATTGACTAAAAGAGGGGCAGCTCAACACGCAATCTGGGGACCACGCTTAGAGCTCACGTACATTCGTAAAAATACTCTCAAAAGATAGGTCTCGGTCAAATTAAGATAAATGGTAATCACAGCATATTTTTTTTATGCATTTGAGTAGAATAATTATAATTTATAAGCACACTTGTTGCGTGGGCAACATCAGAACTAACGCCACCATCTTATTTTTCAATACATTTCACAAATGAGCGCTCTCCTGTCAACCTCAATGGAGTGTCCAAAGATCCATATAACACTGTAGGTTAGACAACTACGTCAGCCGTAATGTCATTCAAAAATATTTTTATTAATAAAAAATAAACTCTAAAAAGCAAAAAATAAATTTAATGTAAAAAGTTTTCGAAATGACCACCTTCTTTTTCGACACAAATATTCAAACGAGTCCTAATTTGGCCATTTAAATTTACAGACATTTGTCTTATTTGTTCAGCAGCCTGAGATATTCTATCTAAGAGCTGTTCACGGTTCTGAATTTGTACGGAGTACACCTTCTCCTTTAAGGTTCCCCAGACATAAAAATCTAAAGGAGTCAGATCTGGGGACCTAGCTGGCCATGCGATATTTGTGCTACCTCGTCCAATCCAACGGCCAGGAAACGTTGCATTTAAATATTCACGCACTTGTGTGCCATAATGTGCAGGGGCCCCATCATGTTGGAGCCACATGGTTCGCAGAGTTTGAAGATCCACTTGTTCGAAAAATTCGAAGCTAGTGACGTTTCTTAGGAACTCTAAGTAATTGTCAGCATTTAGGCGGTGGGGAATCTCAATAGGGCCGATCAGCTGATTGTTAAAAACACCAGCCCACATGTTTACAGAGAATTCAGTTTGATGTGACGCCTGCCAATGTAAATTCGGGTTGCTCTCATGCCACTGCACTTGATTTTTGGAATTGAATACTCCCGCTCTTGTAAACTGGGCTTCATCCATCCAAAGAATTTTTTGAAGCAGTATCTATTGGATTATTTATCAGTTCTTGATTCATTCTCTGGCAAAAAACAATTCTTGAGAAGTGATCAGGTGGTATTATGCCTTGGGATTTTCTGTAGTGGTAGGCATGCAAACCATATCTTTTCCACAGTTTCCACACTAGCTTATGAGATACACCCACGATTCTCCCAACGCGTCTCGTTGAGAGTGTAGGATCATGAATAATAAGGTTCATTATTCTGTTTTCTTGAGCGACGCTCAAATTGATTGCTCGTTCAGGGCGGCGTGGTCTAATTCCGATCTCACAAAATCTCCTGTGTATGTTAATAAATGTTCGTATATCAGGAACGCGCCGACCAGGGAATCGCCGTTGGTACTCTCGCACAGCTGCTGTAGCATTTCCGTCACAGAAACCGTAGACGAAGTGAATATCAGCTTGGTGTTGAGCAGAATATTCGTGCGGCATAGTGAAAGTTGTAATCAAAATGATTGATTAAATTAGTCGGAAACCCAAAAGCAAATTAATTACAATAAACAATAATCCTGACAGTTAAAATCATGCATGACAAACAATGACAAATAACAACTTAGGTATCCATAGCGACCAGTTTAATCTCTTTGAAAGATTCGTTATCGCAAATGATCGTATTTCTTCGCTAACTCTCGGGTTCCTCTCGTACGTGCAAATGAAATGCAAATAGTATTTGATAGATTTATCATTTTAATTGCACTAAGCGGCAACATATGCCAAATTAAGATACTTTCTCACTGCATAGCTCAATTAAATTTCATTAAATGAAATTACAAATATCTTTGTAACGAAGCCTTTTTAAGTACTACTTCCTTTGTTGGATTTGATTTGTAAAAGCCATAGAAGTATTTGCTAAAGTTTATGGATAACGTGAAGAACACGGTGTATATACTACTACTGTGAATTTTTTCACACCCCCAAACATAACAGTTTAGCTGGTAGAGGGGGGGGACACTCGAGTCGAGCAAAATTTAGCACTTTAAAGCTTAATATTTCACAAACGAATTTTTTTATCAAAAAATTGTTAATGGAAACTATCAATATTTTTTAAAGACCTATTTAATGATACCCCACACTAAGGGGTACGCGAGAAAAAAAAAAAACATCCCCGCTTTACGTGTACAGGAGGTACCCTAAAAAAAATATTTTACGAGATTTTATTTTACCACTTTTTCGGCACAACAAATCTGTATATTTACACCAAATTACAGCTCTCTAGTACTGTGCGTCTCTGAGCTAAACTGCGGACAGACGGACGGACGGACGGACGGACATGGCGAAACTATAAGGGTTCCTTGTTGACTACGGAACCCTAAAAATGTGTGATGTTTTTTGATGTAAAAAGATAAAAAGTTAATACATATTTTAGTAATTAAAGAATTAAAAATAACATGCAAAGGTTCGCGAGACGTTGAAGAGTGGGGGACAGAGGCCTTTGCCCAGGAAGCAGCAAAAGAAGCTCATGTGAAAATGGAAGTGATCCCAACAACGATCGTTTATTTTATCTTCTTCTATCTATACATATAATAAAACTGTAGAAAAATCGTTTTTGTACATCAAAATAAAATCCAAAAAAAAAAATAGCTAGGGTGTTGAAGGACAACCAACAGAACCCATTTCCAGCATTTTTAGAATTTTTGTCTGTTTGTCTGTTTATTTGTGGCTCCATCACGTAAAATGTACGAAGGCAATGTAGATAACCTTTATACACAACGATCGAGCGTAACTTGAGGACTAATTTAGTTTTTGTTTCATTGCAATTGGTTAAGTCTATCAAAAGATATTTGAATTTAAAGTGTTCCAGACCCAGAAGTAAAATTACGGTCAGTTTACACCGAGACGCGCAGTTCAGTAGCGCGATCTAGCTTGGAATAGAAAAACTACATACCTATTCAAATATGGTGTGGACTGGAGTGGAGTGGTTTGGAGTGGAGTAGAGTAGAGTAGAGTGTAATGGAATAGAATGGGATGGTTTGGGATGGAATGGAAAGAAAGAAAAGGTTTTTATTAGACTCACACTAGAATGGGAATGAGTGGGATGGAGTGGGATGGAGTGGGAGGGAGTGGGATGGAGTGGGATAGAATCGGATGGAGTGTGATGGATTAGAATGGAGTGCGATGTAGTGAGATGGAGTGGGATGCAGTGGGATTGAATCGGATGGAGTGGGATGGATTAGGATAGAGTGGGATGTAGTGGGATGGAGTGGGATGGAGTGGGTTGGAGTGGGATGGAGTGGGATGCAGTGGGATGGAGAGGGATGGAGTGGGTTGGAGTGGGATGGAATGAGTTGGAGTGGGATGGATTAGGATTGAGTGGGACTGAGTGGGATGGAGTGAGATGGAGTGGGATGCAGTGGGATGGATTAGGATGGAGTGGGATGGAGTAGGATGAAATGGGCTGGAGGGGGATGGAGTGTGATGGAGTGGGATTGAGTGGGATGGAGTGGGATGTAGTGGGATGGAGTGGGTTAGAGTGGGATGGAGTGGGTTGGAGTGGGATGGAGTGGGACTGAGTGGGATGCAGTGGAATGGAGTGGGATGGATTAGGATGGAGTGGGATGTAGTGGGATGGAGTAGGATGAAATGGGCTGGAGTGGGATGGAGTGAGATTGAGTGGGATGGAGTGGGACTGAGTGGGATGGAAAGGGATGGAGTCGGATGGAGTGGGATGGAGTAGGATGGAGTGGGATGGAGTAAGATGGAGTGGGATGGAATGAGATAGAATGGGTGCTCTAATCCAGTAGCAATTCTTCTGAATCTGAACGACAGAGGGCGTTTATTACAATCACCTCAAATGTTCTTGAAAAATAAATTCTAAATACAGGGATTATATGAAAACGATATGATTTATAAAAAACGTGGCGAGAATTAAGCGCTTCGCACTAAAAAATACATTGTTAAATTCCGACATCCACGCGAACGAAGTCGCGGGCACAGCTAGTTGGAAATAAAAAAGACACCTAGGTACAACTTGTAAAACCGAAACTACAACCAATATCTCCTTTCAGATTAACAGACTCATGTGGATGGTACGTAGTATTCCAATCTCCAGTACAAGATTCGGTGATAGAACGAATAGCGTTGAACGCTAAGACTGGTGGAGGCGCGGGCACCTCTAGCGGGACCAACTCTACGGGCACTGACGTCATGCTGGGCATAGCTAGTGGGGCGCATGTCCGACTGTGGGCCTTTTCTACCCATAGTGAGCCTATTAGACGTACTTTGGTTGGTGAGTGAGATTTTATACTTATCTTTCGAATTTAAGTAATGAAAGTAATTTCTTGTGTCTAACGTCCCTAAGAATTTCTCCTAGTCGCGTGGGTTCGTTTACAAACGTTATAACTCACATATACACAGACTACTAGATACTAACAGTCTGGATCCGAAATAACAACATGTAGGTCATTACAGTATTTTTTCCGTTCGGAAATCGGAAGTCAAAGTTTAAAATGATTTTTTTTTATTCATTCTTGCCACTTTTTATTTTACCTTTTTTAGTTCAAATATTCAACCCAAACTTTTGTACGACTTTTTCTTGATGTCGTTACGAGTTACAAATACGTAACCAGTTTCGTACTATGTAAGTAGTAGTAAACCAAACGGAAAGAAAATTTTCATGGGACCAAATGATATATCGACCAAAAAAAGAATCATCAAAATCGATTGACCCAGTCGTAAGTTATCAAGTAAAAAAGAAAAAAAATACAGTCGAATTGAGAACCTCCTCCTTTTTATGAAGTCGTTTAAAAATAGAGAGCTTAGTAAACCTTATTCATTCTAATCTCTTTGTCTCCTCTCCAGGTACTTTCAACCTAGGCGTAAGAGTAGAACACCTACTCTTTGTAGGCCCTCAACTGGTAGCTTTAAGTGGCGCTGGCAGCCGCAGCAAAGCAGGAGTATGGCACACGAGCACACAACACTGGCAGACACAGGATGTGGCTCATCTCACTACATACGACACGGCTGGCTCGTTTCTACTGCTCGGCACTGCCACTGGAGCCATCAATTATATTGGTAAGTCGAAGGCATATTATTTGCAAGTTTTTATTTAGGTTTACTTGTCCCATTTATCCCACATTAGCCGATATCGGAAGTTGTATACATTTCTAGGAGGAAATGAGCGATAGCGGACTATATGTTAATGTCGTATTGTTACCATTATCGTCCTGTGTGAAAGCGCCCATGGATAACTCGCTGTCCGACCATGGACCATGCCCGGGTCGACGGCGCGTTGTGTTCCACGCGCGCCTCAAAGAGTGTCAGCAAGATGACGCCCCCCCCCCCCCCCCCCCCCCTAGAGAGCTAAAGCCTGCCGGGGTCTTATGTCATTACCGCGACCCCGGAACATAAAGGGCTATTGAAGGACACCGTGGATTTTGTACGAGTCTGACAGTCCCTCCCGCCCTGCCCGGGGTGGAAGGACTCATTTGATGATTTTACCACGGTAAAAAAAAATGCCTGTAATTAAATCTTGCAAGTTTTTGACATGCTTCCCGGTTACCGATTGAGCTGAAATTTAACATATAAATATAAGGTCACAATGCAGTATTATGATGACATGAAGCTGATCAGCTCCATCAGCTGGAAGGTGGCTATAGGAACTCTATCATGAAACGTCGCAACCCCATCGAGTTAAGACTAATTTGCTTCGTCTTGACGAGTACTTTGTCTTTAGATAGTAGTGCTTTTAATTAACAAGTAATAAAAGAGGATACTCTAGAATGCAAAAGATAATTGATGGAACAGTGTGTTTTTTTAGTCAGTACAAGTTTTTATAGTCGTTTCCGCTTCAAACAGGGCGAGAAGACTCATTTGATAACTTTCCACGCTAAAAAATCCCCTGGCAAAACAATTAAGCAGAAGAGTAAAATAAATATTAATAAACTTTATGTTTGCATAGCTTTTTGCGATGTTAAATTAACATACCTGCTGATAAGCATACAATGTACATCAAATAATATTATCTTGATAAGGTTTTACAAATATTACATACAAGAGCCTGCCGTGGCATATACATATTAACGTCAATCCATGCATTGATTGACAGTAATACATGGCGCGATTACCATTAGTGAGATCATGATCTTGTGTTTAAAAATAAACAGGTGTACACATAAATGTGATATGAATATAAATACATAACGCTCTGTAATAGTGTGTAAGGAATAGACACGTTTGTGGGAGACACCCAGTGCGTCGGACATCGTGAGGAGATTCCCGGCCACCGTAGGCGCGATCTTGCGGACGGCGAGTAATGGATAACTCGCCGTCCATCCGAAGGACCAAACCTGGGTCGCTGACGCGTGTCAATGAGCTATCAGTAGACTGACAGGTCCTATAGTGCCAAATGCCAGCCTGCGACGCGTGACTGTCTTAGAAGAAAACAAATTTTAAGTTAGTAAGAATCTGACAGACCTTTCCGGTTCAATGAGGGCGGGAGGACTAACTACAGTCCCCGCCGGATAAGTCTGGAATAAAAGTCATTGATTCTAATAAATTCATCTTTCGAATATCATAATACCATCGTTCGAATTTCAAAAAAAATATAAATGGTCGTGGTCGCCTCTTACCACGATACATTTGTGTTGATCGTGTTACGTACGACACCTTCTTCACATTTCGTATCGTATTGGAATATAGTGCACGATGGTCAAAGAATTTTATTACAGACTTATCTGGCGGGACTATAGAAGATTTTTGCACCCCAAAAAAGGCGTAGTGCCTTTTTTGGGGTGCAAAAATCTTCTATGTTTATAGCCTATACGTCATATTTATTTTCAGATATGCAAAAGTTCCCGCTACGTATGAAGGACAACGATCTACTGGTGACGCAGCTATATAAGGATCCCAATCAGGAGCCCATCACAGCTATATCTGTATATCTCACACCTAAAACGAGTAAGTAATACACATAATAAGTACATGCAATTTCAATATAATATTGTCTGGAGTCATCTTTGTTAATGACAACCAAGCAGTATTGGACTCTCGGTTCAACATCGAGCCTTGAAAATCCAACACAGGCATTTAAAATTTGTGTGATAAACAAATTATTATTTTTTAAATGAGCAAACCATCGGCTTAAAAATCTTACATCCACTGAAATGATAGCATGAAAATGTAGACATGGGTTTATAATAATAAAGAGTTACTTTTTTTATCCAGGCCTTTATGGGTTCATCATAAATGTTTATCATCTTCCTACATTATAATCCCCATGGCAGATCTATGCGGCAACTGGATAGAGATAGCGTACGGAACCCGCTGTGGGTCTGTCCGCGTCATCGTGCAGCATCCGGAGACAGTGGGTCATGGACCGCAGCTGTTCCAGACCTTCACTGTGCACCAGAGTCCTATCACTAAGGTAACTTTTATTTATAGGCTATGGTAAGGAATTAGTGACAAATGAACATCGAAAACCGCCCTTATTGCTACGTAATAGAGATTATAATCATGTTACCACTGTAAGAGTAACTGGTATCGCCGCTAACCCGACTATTTATACCCCAATAGGTCATTCTAGAACCTTCCAGAACACTGCTGAAATAATCGAACGCTCTAGAACAGCTTTGAACTCATACGTAGACCATTTCAATTGAAACATGCCCTAACCGTCTTGAAACTTCATCCCCTTCTGAAATGGTCTGGTAATACGGGTCACGTAATATTACCATAGACTTGCATATTTTGGCTGTTCCGAATATTCGCCGTGTCCTTACGACGTCGATAGGCGTCGACCTCTCGCGCCCGGCATTGGTCGAGGCCACGCTGCGGGGCGAGACGGAATGGGAAGCGGTCGCCTCCTTCTGCGAAGCAGTCATGCTAGCAGAAGAGGGAGGAAAAAAAAAGAACCATCTAACTCAAGACTGAACAACATTCTCATCAAGACTCATTTTCCAGGTATCTCTATCAGAGAACTACCTTGTGTCAGTGTGCAGCGAGTACAACCACGTGCGCACCTGGCGCGTCACGCGGTTCAGAGGAATGATCTCCACGCAGCCGGGGACCACGCCCAAGGCCGCCTTCAAGGTACTGGCCTTGGAGGCGCCCACTGCACAGCCCCATAATGACTGTGGTGAGTTCCATTAGGTACAAGGTATTTGTGGCGACTTCCTATGACGCTACATACGAAAAACATTGACCTAAATCACAATATTTTCAAAGTATACGCTGTATTCATGATGACAGGTGCCTCCTGGTATCCACATTATTGGGCGCCTTAAATTCTGCCAATTATTCCCGTCTAGATATCGTGATAATGATTTTCGGCTTGAAAAAAAAATACTTGAAAAGGTTAGGGTGCATATTAAACTTGCTAAGTTCACTCCGCGGGTGCGCCCATCAATTCACATCCCTATCACATCGCAAGCTGCGATTGATTTGATACTACCCACCACCAACTTATTACATGCCCATGGGTACATAGAAACCCGACAAAAACGTCGCAATGTTGAAGGATCCTCTCTTTTAACCTGAGGATTAGAAACATTGTAACCAGGTTCTGATAAATATCAATTATCATAAAAGTTTTATTGAAATGATTTTAATTTCAGGTCCATATGGTGAACAAGACGAAGAGCAAATATTTATCCAGAAAGTAGTTCCTGATACAGATACACTATACGTTCGACTAGCTTCGAATGGTAAAAGGTAAAAAATACTTCCAAACTTTTGCATGCCAGTGTGTCCCAAAACTGTAGCTTGTTGTCTATAAAGAAAACTGTACCGTTTGCACTAGACTTATGGCTTATAACCCCATACCATTTTCGAGACTATCTTCGTATTTTTCAGGGTATGCACAATCCGTTCAGTAGACGGATCAGCGGTCTCATGCTTCGTTGTAGCGGAGTGCGAAGGAGCGTTGCGACCGCGACGGCTACTGTTATGTGGACATCGGTCCGGCGCGACGCAGATGTGGGACCTTACAGCGCCCATAGATAAGGCTGTTAAAGTCCCGCCTGTACCTGGCAATGGAGGTATGGAAATATTTGTTTTTGTTTGATAATAGCGCGCTAGACGATCTCCGGCCACCGTAGGCGCGGGCAGCGAGTAATGGGCGACTCGCTGTCCGACCATGGACTATGCCCGGGTCGACGGCGCGTTGTGTTCCACGCGCGCCTCAATGAGTGTCAGCATAATGACGGGGCCCCCCTATAAGAGGGCCAAAGCCTGTCGGGGTCGCGGGACTCGAATTACCTCGACCCCGGAACATAAAGGGCTATTGAAGGACACTGTGGATTTTAGTCAGTACGAGTCTGACAGTCCCTCCCGCCCTACACTGGCTGGGAGGACTTATTTGATGATTTTACCACGCTAAAAAAAATATTTTGCTAAAATAATTGTGAAAAATGTCCATAAACTTCGATTATTCGCCCATTAACTACTTTACCACTCGCACGATCAGGGAACTATAGCAAAGAATAACCCACAAACATTAAAATTCAATAACGATCAAATGCTAGTTCGCTATTGGTCGCGTCGAGATAGTTGGGCGGGGCTAAAGACACGTGTGCATGGTGATTGGTCGGCGCAGTAAAGTTACTCAGTTGCGTGGGAGTTGATTTCCATTTCCTCACATATTGTTTGTAGTTTCTTAGAGAGCATAGGATGTTGAAACGCTCTAATATTTATTTTATTTATTGATAGGATGGATTGCGTACCTACAATACCTATACTACTACTACCTGTACTATGCTAGTATTAATTGGAGTCTACAATAGAAGCAACTTGTATGAATTGTATGTGATTTATATAATATATTTTTATAATATCTTGTAGCCCTAACATATATATATGCAAATAACCAAGCAAAATCATGATGTGACTCTACTGTTTTAATGTTGCACAACGACCTTTGGAAAGATAAACAATAATCTCTGTAGAGCGTTATCTCTGTCGCCCGAATCACTAGCAAATCACATCGAACGTTGAACCAGCAACAAACGTCACATAGGTACTGTGTGACAGAGAGATAGTGTAGTTTGTCTCCTTTTTTCCTGTCCAATACGTTCATAAGCTATATTTCCCAGCAGCGGAAGGCGATGAGTCCCCGCCGGCCGAGGGCGGCCCCTCCCCGGACGAGCTGGTCCGCCTGCTGTCGGCCTGCGACCTGGACGCGGCGCCCGCGCCCCCGCTGCCCCCCTCCCCCAACCGCCCCCTGCAGGCCCCATGAAACTCGGCCTCCGTCTGCGGGGCGCTACTCAGGTTCTACTCTTTACTCGTCAACGCTTGACATGATCTGACTTGACTGTTAATCTTTGTAGAAGTTTTATTGTCTCTGGTGGCCTACCATGATGTCTAAAAGCGTGTGTGGTTCCGCTCAGGGAATGAGATGGCGCTAGACGACTTGAATAGCTCGGTCTCTTTCCCACAACCTAAAGACTCACACTTTAAGACGTCATGATAGTCCACCTGGGGGGGTATTACAACGTCTTAAACCAGGCTTTTTCCAATGAGTGAACGAGATGGCGCTAGACGACTTGTATAGCTTCGTCACTTTCATTCGCCGGAATAAGCTTGGTTTTAAGACGTTGTAATACCCCCCTGATCTTAGAGTATGTGTCGATAGAAAAGGGCTTTTTAAAACTCCATTCCAAAGTGTTGCCTTTTACTCACTTAAGAAAACACAAGTGGAGAAATCAAGCTGGTAAAATGACAACTACAGCTATAAACTACATATCAATTTATCAAACACCTTTTACCCACAGACCTATCGACATATTCGTCTAAGAATTGACTCGATAAAATAATTGACCATAAGTATTTTTTCGAATAAGCTTTTGATGTTGTGTATCACATGCGATAAAATAGGTAGGCATTGATAGAATTTCATGTAAATGTAAAAATTTATATCAAAACTATTCATAAATTTTGAAACGTAAATTCGACTTTAAATATTGCCAATTTTTGCCTTATGATACACTCAGAATATCTTATCTTATATTTGTGTGGATAACTTATAATAAATAATTGATACAATTGGTATATTTTTTCCGCACTAAATTGTAAATAAATTGCAATTTTCATTGTTCAAGTATCCGCCTATTAATTCACTTTTCATCGCACGGCAACTATTTGATGTATGCTACGGACTTTACTCGGCGCGATGCGACGCGACGCGATTCATGCGATATCGAGTCGATTACCGATTTAAGTCGCACAAGTTTACTAATGGAGTGATGCGATGAAATTCGACCTGCACTTCAAAAATCCACTGCGCTGCAAATCAAAAAAAAAAATATCGCCAGAGACGAATAGTTGCGCAATCGAATTTCGAACACAGAATCATATTATGCATTGTCATTAGGACGTATGTACAATCGACAAAGTTGAATTATGACCCACCATAAGCTTATTTTCTAACAGACATTCAGATACAATTAGGTCCACATTTGCGTAAACATACGTATCCATGGTAACGACTTTGATCGTTGTCAATGGGGATGGCAACTCAAAGCTAATCGTAGATGGCGCTGCGATAGTTGGTCTTACGTCAGATTACTGTCTATCTTGTACAAAAAACAAACAAGATTTATTGTTATAAAAATTAAGTATTAATACAAAACAAATATGGAAAATTATTCGTCAATGCAAGTGCACATACTAAAGGAAGAATTAAGACGCCGCGGTGCATCTACAAGAGGAAAAAAAGTGATTTAATTGAGTGGTAATACATTTGATTTTACCGTAATAAATCCACAATTACTTGTAGTTGAGGTTTAAATTTTTGATTTCAGGTATGTTTTACCTGTCCTCTCCTATAACAAGAATATAATGCTGTTTCTGACTTTCTATTTTGATAAAATATCATAATGTTTTACGTCAGTAATTTTACCCCTTTTTTTCTATTTAGATTCGAGAAATATCACAATATGTTTAATTTCTTATCACCACAACCATCACAAAACTCGTTCCAGGTGATAATTCTTCCGCCAGATGAACCATTTCATGATTTATAGAGCGATGCAATACTGGTACTTAACCTCCAATAAAAAAGTAGATATTATTTTGAAAAGTGTATTCGATTGTTTAGTTATGGTATAATCATAGAATTTCATTAATAAACTCAAGTAACGGCCTGTCTCGGGTTCGCAAGGCTGGATATTTGTTTATTATATAGCTTTTTCTTAGTTATAATTCAATTTTTGTTCTCAAGGCAGTCACAGCAGCTACCCATTATTTCTTGATAGTGTGATTTGTCGGAAATTTGTATGTTCCATCATTTTTACAGCTTATTACACAGCATCTGGTCATTTTACATTAATAAATCGTTTTTTTTCAGAAAATTCCTTTGAATTGACAGATCTTTTGGGGCCAAACTGTCACTTGTCACTTTGACACTTGCCTTCCCCATTTGATGGATTCAAATGATTTTTTGTCAAAATGGGTCATGATTCAACTTTGTCGATTGTACATGCAATTCGATATCGAGCAGATCTGTGAGCAATATCGTCAATAGCTAGCACAATCGCTTGTGTTTGCTAATGGAGTCGCACGACTCCATTAGCAAATAATAAAACGACATGCTTGCATTTGACTTTAAACGGAAACGAGATTTATTCAAAATCATAGAACGTGTCACAGAACACTAAAGAGTACAACAGTAAATGGCTTTACGTATACATACTTATTTTTATATAAACTAACACCCCCACTATATAAAAATAACCCAAATTATTTTTCAACTAAGCCAATAGCATTCATAAAAGCTTTATGCTTAATTGAACTTAAACTTTTTGTAAGCAAATCAGCTGGCATATCAGCTGTACATAGGTACTGAACATTTACCAACTTCTGAGCAACAATATCTTTACAAAAATGATACCTAATATCTATATGCTTAGATTTATTATGGAAAACAGGATTACACAAAATTTTTTGTGCACTTTGGTTGTCATTGTACAGCATAATAGTATATAAACTGTCAGTTATTTCACATTGCAAGTTTCGAAGGTAAATAGCCTCTTTACAACATTCTGAGATCCCTATATACTCTGCCTCTGTACTAGAGAGTGCAACAACCTTTTGTTTTCTGCTTTCCCAAGATATTGCAGCACCTGATAGTTGAAACACATAACCTGTATATGACCGCCTACTAATAACATCACTACCCCAATCGGCATCAACATAACCAATTATTTCAGAGTTAAGTTTCGAGTCATATTTTAAAACATAATGTTTTGTCTTCTTTAAATATCTCAAAATTCTTTTTGCATGCTGCCAATGTTCTTTAGTAAAACAATTATTAAATTGGCTCATATAACTAACTGAATATGATATATCTGGACGAGTTAAAACTGACAAATACATCAAACTACCTATCAGGCATTGATATGGTAAACTAATATCACATTTGTTACCTATGCTGAGATTCAGTTTACATTCCATTGGTGTATTTGATGTGTGACAATCCAACATATTAAATTTACCTAACAACTGGTCTATATAACCCTCTTGGTCTAATGTTACAAAGTTCTGATTGCACACAACTCGCATACCCAAACATTGTTTTATAGTACCTAAGTCTTTCATTTTGAAATTGTTTCCTAAAGACTCTTTCAAGTATGTTACTTCATTACAATCATTAGAAAATATGAAGAAATCGTCCACATACAATGCAATTACTGTTAAACACTTCTTGTTTCTCTTAGGGTCTGTTTCACAATCAATAAGTAAAGGTTTAAGTAGTTACTCAACGAGTTAACTACTTATAGGTTTAATCCTTTCGTTAACTTTTTTTGCGTTTCACAATCACCCAATGAGTAAATTAAAGTAAAGAGTAACTAATAAATACTTACTCAAGGGTGTGCTGGCAACATTAGAGTTTAACGTTTCGTTTCAATGTACGAAAAATTTAAGTTTCTTTTAAATGTGTAATAATCACAGAATAATCATTACAAATGTTTCTCGTTATACTTAAGTAAGATAATTTTGATGTAAAAAAAGTAGATTGGCATATAATGTGACTAATTTCACCTTTTTATCAATATTTAAGAATCAATGTTTTTGTAGGAAAGGAACGCAGCGAATTGTCTTGTCAATGTCAAGTTTCAACTTTCAGTCGGTTAAATTCAAATGTCATATCGTGATATTTGGAGTTATTACGAAAACTTTGTTGAAATTTACTTAAAATGGCTCAGAACCGGGAAAGGGGTTGTAATTTCACGCGCGAAGAAAATGACACGCTAATTAAACTCGTAAATGAAAATAAACATGTGCTTGAAAACAAAAAAAGCGATGCCGTTACATGGGCGCAAAAAGAACAATGTTGGCAAAGAATTGAATCAAAAAACAGTATCAGTAGTGTTCGATTTCGTAGTGCGAAAGCATTAAAGATAAAATACGATGGAATAAAGAGGGAAACGAGGAAGAAGTCTGCGGCGATCCGGGCAGAAATGTATCGTACGGGAGGCGGTTCAAGTACCGCTTCAACATTAACACCAAGTGAAGAAAAAGTAAAAGAAATGATTTTACTAACAGTGGATGGAATGGACAGCGTATTTGCGTATTTCAATAAATTTTATACATAACCATTGTACCTAATTATTTATCGTATCAGTGAAGCAAAATAGTGATTATTAAATTGGTGCGTACACTATTATCCTGTGTATTCTGTGTGCCGCTGTGGTATTCGTCCCAGTCGTTAGTCTCTTCTGGTAAGTTGTCTCCAAAATCTTCAATGATATCAAAAATATCCATTTTAAAACGAAAATAAATTGATAGGCGCTTGGGTTTATGACATTTGCCAAATTTACTTGTCGAGTAAACGACTACTTGGCAGTCCATCCGATGATTAACTTACTAAGCAGATGAAGTGGTGATTAACTTTACTGAGGGATTGTGAAACGCAATTTACTTGTTTACTGAGCAGTTATGTTCTAAGTAGCTTACTTATAACTTTACTTAGCGATTGTGAAACATGCCCTTAATAAACAAACAAGGTTCATATTTAGATTTTACATAACCAATGCTACACAAACAGTCATCAACTTTTTTATACCACATTCTTGAAGATTGTTTTAACCCGTAAATGGCCTTTTTCAATTTTAAGACTTTACCATCATTAAAATCACCAATACAATCTGGTTTTTGCATAAAAATTTCTTCTTCAAGATGTCCATTTAAAAAAGCTGTTTTTACATCTAAGTGTGTTGTTTTAAAATCTAATTTTACAGACAAGGCAAACAATAATCTTAAAGTAGAATACCTGACCACTGGAGAGAATGTTTCATTGTAGTCCACACCATATCTCTGAGTGAAACCTTTTGCCACTAAACGCGCACGATATATAACTTTACCATCCACATCAAACTTTTTCTTTAGAACCCATTTACACTGAACCACACAACCACTTTTTGGAGCATCAACTAACTCCCATGCTTGATTATCTTCAAAACATTGAAGTTCTTCTTTAATTGCTTCAAGCCAATACTGTTTCTCATGTCCAGCCAATGCCTCCTTCAATGTTAAAACTCCAGCTTCTTGAGGACAGGCATTTCTTTGGCTACTGAAACCATATCTATCGGGTTGTCTTCTGTTTCTTACTTCCCTTGTGGTTGTCACAGTTTCCTCTAAATTCTCTTCTCCATCTTCATACTCACTGGGTATGTACTCAGAGTCAGAGTCATCTGTAGAATTTTCATTTGATGTGAGAGTATCATTCTCCCCCACTGAAGATGGCTGGTCTGTATCTTTAACTGTTTCCTTTTCTGTCACTGTTATTGTAGTGTTTTCTTTCTCAACAATTATCACATCTCGACTAATTGTTATCACTTTCTTAGCTGGATCATATACTCTGTAGCCTTTGCTTGCATCAGCATAGCCCACTAGGATACATTTATGAGCTTTTTTATCCCATTTTCTTCTCTTTTCTTTAGCTATGTGTACCATTACCACGCTTCCAAAAACTCTCAAATGACTTATGTCAGGCTTGACACAATGCCACAGTTCATAGGGTGTTTTTCCTTGCAATATGGACAATCCTGTGCGATTATGCAAATATACTGCTGTGTTTGTAGCTTCAGCCCAGAACTCCTTGCTTAACTGTGCATCAAAAAGCATGCACCTTGCTTTCTCAACTAAGGTTCTGTTCATCCGCTCACATAGTCCATTTTGCTCCGGGGTATATGGACATGTTGTTTGATGAACTATTCCCATTTTCTTTAAGTAATCATCAAACTCAGCATTGCAAAATTCTCTTCCATTGTCGCTTCTAATAATTCTTATCGTTTTATTTGTCTGATTTTCAACTAACGCTTTATAGTCTTTGAAACTCTTCAAAGCATCACTTTTGTTTTTCAGAAAATAAACAGCTGTCATTCTGCTGAAATCATCAATAAATAAAATGAAATATTTAGAACCTCCAATAGAATCGCACTCCATAGGACCACAGATATCTGTGTGAATAATATTCAACACCTCTGTACTTCTCTTACCAACATGTGTAAAAGGTAATCTAGTCTGCTTACCTTCGCAGCACACGGAGCAGGTAGACTTTGTTATGTCAACTTTCTCCTTCAAGGTTAATCCCTCAACTGCATTCTGCATTTTATTAAGACAGTCACTGTTTACATGTCCCATCCTGCGATGCCAGAGCTCACCAGATATGATTGCTGCTGCAGACATATTTTCTTGAAGTTGTAGCTTGTAAACTCCATTGTTCAATAATGCATAAGCTACCTTTGTACCCTTCTGGTTATATATTTCACAGGCGTTTGCAGTAAATACAACTTTATTCCCTTTGTGAATTAATTGACTAACTGATAATAGGTTAGTTGTCAATTCCGGTACACAAAACACATCTTTTATGTCCACATCAAAACTGCAATCATTTATTTTGGTAGTAATTTTTATATCGCCGGAACACGCAATCGGCACTTTTGTTTTGTCGGCTACTATAATAGTCTGACCTTCTTTTTCGTAAGAAATATTCTCGAGCCATTGTTTATTTGGCGTCAAGTGAACGCTGGCGCCAGAATCAACATACCACTCTTGGTTATTAAAGTTTCCGCTTAGAAAGACCGCACTGAACACATTGCTTTGTTTACGTTCATTTCCTTTGTTATTCGATACTTCAGCCGTACATTGTGACTTATAATGACCTATCTGCTTGCATCGATAACATTTAATTTCTTTCTTCGCCTTTGTTGACAATGTCGTTCCATTTTGGCCGCCATGATTGTTATTTTTGCTAACCATAGACTTTCTGGCCGTCGATGAGTGTTGCCAACCTTTAAAACCACTGGCTAAAGCGCCGTTCGATTCATCGTTCATTCCGTTCGTTCCGTTTCCTGATTCCATATCAAGTAGCTTACTTTTAATGGCGTCTGTTGTAATATGAATCCCCGAATGTTCAATGGCCATTATCATGGGGGCATATTTTTCAGGTAGACCCGCCAGCAACAAAGAACCAATCCACTCGTCATTTATCTGGAATCCAGTATTACACAGCTTCTGCCCTGTTTCTATAATTTGTGTCACATAAGCAATCATCGAAACACAATTTTCGAATCTTATGGAAATTAAATTTCGTAATAAGCTTATTCTTCTTTGAAATCCGGAATCGTCAAATAATGCCTTTAGCTTCTCCCATAATTCCCTGGTCGTAGAAACATTTCTAATGTGCACATACAATGAGGAGTCTATCGTGAGAATCAGCTTCGCTTTTGTTTTTGCATCATCCTCGGCAAACTTGGTAACATCTTCCCCAGGTTTGATGCATTTCATCATTCCTTCTAGGATTAAAAAGTTTTCCGCTGCAAATACCCATTCGCTGAAATTTTCTCTGCCTCGTAACTTCGGCACATTTATAATGTAGTTCGCCATTTTGAATTTGCACTCTTGCAAAAAAACCTAAAATTATTTGAGCGCCTATGCTAGCTGATCTAATTATCCTACTGCGATTTATTATTACTGATAATTTAAAACTTCGCGATAATTAGCTAGAAAACCCTAAGAGCCATAATTCTGGGCCCATAACCTAATAAAACGACATGCTTGCATTTGACTTTAAACGGAAACGAGATTTATTCAAAATCATAGAACGTGTCACAGAACACTAAAGAGTACAACAGTAAATGGCTTTACGTATACATACTTATTTTTATATAAACTAACAGCAAACACTAGCGATTGTGCGATATCTGACCGATATCGTCAATCGATGCAATTCGATATCGCATCGCACCATGAGTAAATTCCCTAAAACTTGTTTTATTTTACAAGACCCGGTTTTCCCCAAAGCGGAGACGAGCGGGATTGTACGAAAACGTGCAAGATTCGACCAATCACAAGAAAGGCAATAGACTTGATAACGATTTCCAACCAATGCGATTAATAGATCGTTTGGAAACTGACCAATCACATTGGTTGCATTCAACATCGTATGTTTCATCTTTCTTGTGATTGGATGTATCTCCCTGCGCGCTCTAATCGTGTCGGTTTTGATGGAAAATAGCCTTTGTGTGCATAAATAATGAGGTCAAAATGGCTTTTCAAAGTAGCTCGAATATTACAGGGTTCGGTTAAAATATTTGTTACTAATGAAATGATATAGGTGTGTAGGGCAGATACTGCGCAAGGCTGACTCGTCAAGTGCAGGTAGCGTTTAAAGAACAGTAATGCAACTTAGATGAAAATAATAATACTACTTAGATGCAATGGCTGCCATCTGTGCAAGCGAGACTCATTATATTTACGCGGGAGTAACAGAGACAGGTAATAATAGTCAATGCACGAAATTCCTCCTGCTCTCTGACCGGACTTTAGTTCCGATTACGCGAAGAATTTTATCTAGCTAGCTACAAAATATTCTACAACGAGCTTGTGACTTTATACTCTGGAGCATAAAGTTGAAAATCCATTAAAGACTAATTGTCTCAATGTCGAGGACCGAAATAGTTTGACTTTAATAGATTTTAAGCTTTATTCTCCGAGGCAATAAGTTTAAAATCCTATAGAGACTAACCTTAGTTTCAGCGCTGCTGCGGCGCTGAGTCTTTAGAGAATACTACTGATCTGCCTAGTGCAGTATTATATGCCATACAAACCAGGTTTTGTAAAGTTTCGAATTTTGCCAGAGAACCTATTATTTCTATTTAGATTTTATTAAGAGATGTTTTCGTGTAGTTATCGAGTGCAAAGTTTAATCGCGTGTAAGACTGATTTGATACATGAACTCAATCACGAAAATTCACTATCTTAAATTCTTTATTTTTGATTATGTAAGTTTTGTATAATTGAGTAGGTATATCTATTAACTTAATTATATGTTACTGAAATGAAAGTAAATTACATTGATGTGATCATGTTTTGTGTAATTTTTCTTGTTAGTTTAACACTGCGTATAAATATTTATCAAATGCATTTAATAACGGAGTGTTAAACAGTTTAACATTGAACAGACAAATCTCTATTCTACTTCAACTACGGAAGGTTCATTTTTAATCACTTCATTATACATCATTATTCATTGCAACTAATTTCGCACATTTGAACCTGTTTTTCGCAAATAATTCAGTGTCTATTTTTGAAATATTTTACATATAGATAGGAAATTAACGTCATATCAATTTTTAGAAATAAAAATAAAGCTTCCTGTCGTGTCTGTCAAAAATATGACAAAATGAAAGTGTTCATAAATAAAATGTATGTGCTTGTATTTATGTTATTGAAATTATTGATTTAAGTGAAAATATTCATAAATTAATAGCGATATCGGCACTTCGAGCGTTTTCAATCGCTGATATGACCGATTTTGTCTCAGCCGACTAATAAGCCTCAAAATGAAAATTCAACCTTGCGTTTCAAGTAATAAGAATGGTTATCCATTAGCTAGAAACACGCTATTCCTATGTGAAAGCTGAGGGTCGACGCTGACTTGGCAAAGCGCAGTTCCGCACACACTTTCATTAGTGTGCGAAAGTATCAAATTGGACATAGTCATGCTTGTTTATTTATTCTCGACTTTATCCCTACGTGCTCAATGGTGAATTTTGATCGGTAACAACTGCGCTTTGCAAGTCAGCACCGGTCGGTAGTACTGAATGAGCCTAAATAATGTTGTAGATAGAAAAATATTGAAATATATTTTGTGAACGCATCATACTTGGTTCGAAGTGAAGTAGATTTTTGTCTCTATTTAAATTTTATAATGTATTTGTGCGTCTTTAAACGAGTGTATGCTATTTATGGTGTAAATTAGAATGAATTAGTTTGTTCCTAGATAATACAAAATTATGTATATACGGAGTAAATAAAATATTATTTACACATATCCCTGTGTTTGTTATTTACTATGTATTGACTTTATATTTTATTTACAAATATGTAATTTCTTTTACGGCTTTACTTCGCATCTCAATGCATGTCTACTAAATGTACCTAAGTCATGAACAACAATACAGTTTTCTAATGAATAAATACTTACTAGGTACCTAATACTCTATGTAGATTGCCATCAACACGCAAAGGAGAAGAATCAATAACTTACATTTTAATTACTAATACTATGAGGTTGTTGACTTGTGGGACATGAATACAGCATTCGTGTCATGCTGTAAAATGGGATATGGGCAGGTAATTACGCTAATTTTAAATGGAAAAGTAGGAAAATTTAAAATCAAAACAATATAGTTAATCGTCATGTATGTTTATTTTATGACAAGTAATATCGTTGTTTTACAAACATACGTCACAAATATTTTTAATAAGTGTTAAATATTAAAAAAAAAAAAAACAATCAATTGACTAGTGAGGCAACATGTTGCGATGAACCCATGCGTGCAAACCCTGTCTAAAATATTATTTTACGTATTTACAGTTTGATGAAAAATATGGCACACACAACACAGCATGAAAAGATTTTTTCACCATAAATATCGCCTTGACTAAAAAGCTCACGCCAAAAGTTTTCGTTCTAGCAAAGATCCTAATTTGAAACTTTTTATAGGCTAAGGACTGAAATGTTGACTAATGATTCTTCACATCACAAAAAAGCTCTTAAACAATAGAAACCTAAATCAAATAACTGCAGTTTGAGCCTTGAGGGGACTAGAATACAAAATGTCCCCTCCCTAAACGTCCGTACGCTTGCTGAAAGGGACTCCGCGGGTGAGCCCGTTCTTAAAAGATCATCGTCAACTGGATACCTACAGTGTAAACAAATACCGAAACTATAATTCCTTTACTGTCGGAACAACGCTTCTTATTACTTTTTTGTCACCCACAAAAAGAGCGTGAAAAAGTTGCAGGGTCGGCAACGCACAGGTGATACCTCTGGTGCCCGCGTATCATCAGGCAGACCGTATACTCATTTGACAACGCTATGATATAAAAAAAAATTGTTCAAAACTCTGGTAATTTTTTTAAACAATATAAGGAACACATTAGCAAAAGCTATAAGCTTTTCTGCAACAAACATGAAAAATTAACATACTGCAAATCTGGAAAACATTGCTATGAGAAAAGCTACCGTAACATTATTAAAATACGTCTATTTTTGCAACAAGGAAGTTAATACGTATATGTATATGTTACCGGCCAAACCCGATTTCAGATAAACTAGTTTTTTGCGAGGTCGGAACTTGCTGGCACCCCGACTCGGACAATTTAGGTCGTGGTTATTTTTTTTAAAACCGCCCAGAAGTGGGAGCCTAGGTTTAGCCTTGGCCAAACTAGTTTATCCTATCGGGCTTAGGACGAATTAGTTTGGACTAGGCTATACCAGTTAATCCTATCGCGTGAAAAAAGAACTAGTTTGTCCTGAAATCGGGTTTGGCCGGTAACATAACACATGGTTCGGAGTTTAATATTGTGCTTGTACAATTTGGAGTTACTCGTTTTAATTTATTCAGGTACCGAACGTGTAGATACAATTTATTAATTATAATTCAGCTAATTTTTACTTAAACCTGAACACAATCGTTCTAGCATGATTTTATTTCTAGAAAAACCTTAATTACAATTATCTAATTAGTTTTAAGCACTTAGCACACACTTCTACCAACACTTGACGACAGCGAATTACTCCTTTTTTTGGCAGTCATGTACAAACTGCTGTGCATTATTTAATCAAAGCAAGTGTAGAGAAACAGACACACATCTTATCATAATTTTTAATAATTAATCAACATTAATATCCCTTGTTCAACCATAATTAGTAGTAACCTTATGACAAAGTTATTTAATTATACTGTGATTAGATTTCTGAGGTAAATTACTTATTTAGGCAACCAGTGATTAGCAATACTGTAGTGTTACTAATTAGTTTTTTAATAAACATATTTTTTTTAATGGCAATACCTATGCCACAGATAATAAAATACCATAATGGAGGACAAATCTTTAAGACGAACATAGGTATTGTCTTAAAAAATATCAGCTATACTAAAATGATTTCTAGCAGTGATGTTCTACTTTCAAACTGTTTTCTACTAACTAATCATGTAACCGTTTCTAGCTGATATTATTTCATTTTGTATGAGGGTGTGGGCGCCCTCTGGTATCAAAAATCTGATACTGGGTACACCACAGGCCTCTGACAAGGCATTGGACTTTTATATAAATCCAGCAGGTCTAAAATCTCCACTTTATCGACGTTGCTAATAATAATGTAGCTAAAATTGTTCTTTAGCAATTATATTGTATTGCTTGAGCAATAAAATAGGATTTGATTGCGATAAAATTAGTTTAGACCCGTAGGTTTCCTACCAAAATTTTTCTTACCAGAAGTTTGTGATGTCTAAGATAAACTTATAAAGTACACAGTTATCCTTTTCAATAAAGGACATCTTGGTACTTGCCCGGGTTTTAACTCACAACCCCATACATTATTGCGATTGCGAGCTGAGTACTTTGCGCCATAACTATCAAGATTGCGATAACATGGGCCAAGTACTTCATGGAAAATGTTATAAAAACCAGTGATGCGTAAAGGCGTTGCTCTTTTATCGATATTGAAAATTACAGCAACATAATGCCGTTACAACGTTGGGCTATAAAATCGATATCCCGAGTTATTTCGTTCCTGTCACATACCATTTAATTTTTGATGCTGGCTAATTTTAAGCCCAAGTTATTTTAAAGCTTTATATCAACTTTCAACAATTACATGGTGCTTATTAAAGGTCCTTTTGACTCTGTCGGTCAAGTTTTACGAGTTTTAATTTATTACTTCAAAAATATGCAACAATGCACTGGTATAGAAAAATACTGTTTTTGAGGGGTGGGGGACATACTATATTGTTTCATATTTTTGTAGTCGACTTATAAATAACCCGAACGTAAGTATGACACGTCGTTATTATCACAAAATTATGAGTTATAAGAGTAACAGAAACAGCTCCACAAACGCAAAATTTTAAAATCTCGACGTGCTATGTTTACGGCCGGATACTTTATGAGATATTGGTGTCATCACTTGTAATAATATAATACCATTAAATTCAAGTTTCCCAGTGTAATCTGTTGTCGAAAATATCTGGACTAGTTAAAGGATTGAGCAGGAAACACCATAGGCCGAATCCCAGTAGGAAATTACAAACAATTAATACTCTTTGTAGAGGTGGGAACTCGGATATTTCACTAAAGTTTGGAAATCCCATGTGGTTGCAGAACATGTGGGCGACTAGAGGAGCGACGAAGTGTCCTGGAAAATAGAATAAAATAGGTATACAGGTGAATTTTTCAACTGGATGTGGATGGCTATATCGAAAACTATGAGGAATATCGAAAAACATTGAAAGGAGTCTCGAGGCCGATTATGACGAAAACTGCATGATTGGATTTTAGATAATTCAATAATCCTGGCCAGGAATCGAAACAACTGATTTTATTTTAAAACCGGCCAAGTGCGTGTCGGGCCACGCACAGTGTAGGGTTCCGTAGTTGCCTATCAAAATACTTATGCGAACTAATTAAACTGATTCGCTGAATTTAATTTTAAAAAGAAGAATTTTCAAAATCGGTCCAGGCGTCTTTGAGAAATCGGGGAAAATACATAAAAAAAAAGATTAGGACGAATTGAGAACCTCCTCCTTTTTTCGAAATTAGTTGACAATAAAAACCTACCTATCCCCAAAACATACCCACCTATTATAGCTGTAAAAATAAAGTTGACAAACTTACATTTGCAGTTGAAGAACAAGTTCTGCGATACATTTTGTTTAGGAAAATATGTTGTCCAAGTACGTTTTGTAAGTTGGTCGACTATTACTCGTAAACTTGTAAAGCCTACTTAGTCATGATAATTTTCCTTAAAATTTCGTTATATATACTACTATTGTGAATTTTTTCACACCCCCAAACATAACCGTTTAGCTGGTAGAGGGGGGGGACACTCGAGTCGAGCAAAAATTAGCACTTTAAAGCTTAATATTTCACAAACGAATCTTTTTTCAAAAAATTGTTAATGGAAACTATCAATATTTTTTAAAGACCTATTTTATGATACCCCACACTAAGGGGTACGCGAGAAAAAAAAAAACATCCCCACTTTACGTGTACAGGAGGTACCCAAAAAAAAAATATTTTACGAGATTTTATTTTACCACTTTTTCGGCGCATCAAATCCGTATATTCATACCAAATTACAGCTTTCTAGTACTGGGCGTCTCTGAGCTAGGCTGCGGACAGAACGACGGACGGACGGACGGACGGAAGGACTTTTTTTTTTTTTTTGCCGGGGTTACGGTAAGGGAATAATCCCGCGACCCCGGCAGGCTTTGGCCCTCTGAGAGGGGGGCCCCGTCATTATGCTGACGCTCTTTGAGGCGCGCGTGGGACACAACGCGCCGTCGACCCGGGCATGGTCCTTGGTCGGGCAGCGAGTTGCCCTTTACTCGCTGCCCGCATGCCCGCGCCTACGGTGGCCGGAGATCGTCTCGCGACGTCCGTCGCCGTGGGCGTCCTACACCGCGGTTGGGGCGGAGGGAGGACTCTGTCCTCTCTCGCTCGCGGCGCGCCTCCTCCTTAGCGAGCATTACTGCTTCGCAGAAGGAGGCGACCGCTTCCCACTCCGTCTCGCCCCGCAGCATGGCCGAAACCAATGCCGGGCGCGAGAGGTCTCCGCCTATCGCAGCCGTGAGGACACGTCGGTGCGCCGCCCAAGCTGGGCAGTCCTGCACCGTATGCTCCACCGTGTCCTCCGGGCGATCTTCGCAGTGATGACACCCAGACGTTTCCTCCTTCCGCACGGACGGAAGGACATGGCGAAACTATAAGGGTTCCTTGTTGACTACGGAACCCTAAAAATCACACCTGTATAATTACACCATTCGATAGTGTTGCTAATAAGGATCAATATCTGGGAAATAAAATTAATATTTTCCCTATTCACAAGGATAAAATAGTAGTAGGAAGAATAGGCAATAATTGCTGTAACAGTAGTTACATAGAATACTTATAATTTGAATGGATAGTACCCACCTGTTCTTACAAACAGATACGCTGAATAAGCACCAAACATACTGGTATACACAAACTGGAATGCTGAAAATAAACAAAGCTTAAAAATAACTAGTACCTATTACATAACAAGATTTGTAGATGTGTTCCTACTGAAAGTATTTTGGTGCTAAACAATTGTGTGATATAACCAACGACGATATAATACTAGACTCCTAATAACAGGCGACCGATGTCTGTCAACACATTAGGCAAAAAAGTCTTATATCCGTCTCATTTCGACCACTCCTGTGAGCCGTAAACATACGTTGAGACAGAACAGACCTTGAGTTAGCCAATCACAACGCAGTACCCCGCCCCCCTCGCTTACGTAGTACCTCAGCGAGTTGACAGAATAGTTTTTGTTCTTTAGATCGTGCATGCGGAGTCCAGTATTATATCGTCGTTGGATAACAATGGTTACATAAGTTACTAATAAATTTTTGTAGTATACGCATCATGTCATTATTTTAGTTGTGGTGATACAGATAAATGGCCAACGACGATATAATACTAGACTACGCATTGCACGATCTAACGAACAAAACTATTCTGCCAACTCGCTGAGGTACTACGTAAGCGAGGGGGACGGGGTACTGCGTTGTGATTGGCTAACTCAAGGTCTGTTCTGTCTCAACGTATGTTTACGGCTCACAGGATTGGTCGAAATGAGACGGATATAAGACTTTTTTGCCTAATGTGTTGGCAGACATCGGTCGCCTGTTATTAGGAGTCTAGTATTATATCGCCGTTGTAAATGGCTATGGTACATAAATATTAAAAAAAATACTTTTTCAAAAAAAATGTACCCGCCTTCAAAAATAACCACAAAAAAAGCGTAAAATAACCTACAAAACTTTTCTTTCGGAAGTCGGTGACTTTTTTATTAATTTCATTGTCTTTCTTGCCACCGACTTCCGAAAGAAAAATTATAATATGTACTTAAATTATAATTTATTATAATACTTAAATGACTTCATAAAATTTGCGAAAAACGATGTGTGGGTCTATAAAATTTGAGGGTTGCCCGCGATTTCTCCAGAATCCAATCATCAGATCCTGACATGGTGACAATGGGACCACTTCAGAAGTATCTCTTTTCGAACAAAAAAAGAATTTTGAAAATCGGTCCACAATTGGCGGAGTAATCGCGTAACAAACACACAAAAAAAAGACATACCGTCGAATTGATAACCTCCTTCTTTTTGAAGTCGGTTAACAAACTATTATTAGAGGTAGAAATCAAATTCAAGGTTATATCGCCTTATAGACTCAAAGGTTGCCTAATTGTCACAATAAACTGACTGGCAATCAGGTGAGGTGTCAATATCTATATGGAATTCCAGGCAGGATTTTTTTATATAATATTATAGATTGATTGTTTTTCTAGCACAGTACTGTGTACTGTGAAGAAACTGTTCCTGAGTGTACTAAAATTATTTCATAACAATTGGCTACACATACAACTGAATACTTGCCAAAATTGTTTTACAATCACATTATTATCTAACATTCAATAGCTAACTACAACAATACTTACTTGAGATCATGAGAGCAGACTTGAATTCAAAGCCAGCATTCATTTGTTCTAGCATATGATGGAAATGAGCTGGAAAAGGAAAAAGGATTCTGGTATAATTTCTATCACCCTTTTTTTACCAGTGATATGTAGATTGACCTTTTAAGAATTCTTTTTTTTATTTTGGCTTTGATGGTGGCCCACTGAGTTAAGGCATCCGTCATAACCTTCCAAGAACTATTTTTGAGTAAAATTATTTAATAATGAATTTACCACACACACGCACTTATCAAAAGTATCGGAAAATATCAGGGCATTACTTGGACAGCAATGCAGTAACAAAAATGGAAATAGACCTCTATTAGTTGAGTTTGCACCACATGTTCTTCTTATCTTTTTCTACACTGATTTCTGAACATGGCAGCAGTTTGCAAGTGTAGATTTACTGATAATGTCAAAAAACTGACATGGTCACTATTATAAATGTTAGTGTTTAAAACGGGATATTTACCATGTTTATTATTTGTTTTGAGTTTCCGATATTTCGGCACTGTTGCAAGCACCATGATCACGGATGAACTGAAGTTATTGCGGGTGGATGTTATGAGCAGACAAAACGGTCTACCCTCCGTCTCGTTCGTTTTTTGCGTTCGACTCCACTATCATTGTCACTAGTCTCACTCACAACACGATATTGTTCCCGACACACAAAACTCACTGTATCTGCTCGCGAAGTAGTTACCGTGTTTTTTCGGTTTCTACACAATTGGACCACTGGGTTCCAGGCCCTCGACAGTTGAAACCCATCCTCACGATTGAAATTTTTATATTTCGTGATTTCGATCGCTTCTCGAACCAATCTCGGTATGTAGTGGCGTTCTGTCGAGATGACCTGAGGGTTATGTAACTCGATCCAGTGGTTAGGACCCGATTCCAACAGATGTTGAGCTATTGCTGATTTTTGGATATCGTTGTTTTTCACCGCCCTAATGTGTTCCGATATTCTGCAAGCTACAGTTCGCTTAGTCTGCCCGATATACGCCTTTCCACAGCTGCAGTCTACTTTATAAACACCGGGTTTCTCCAACGGGAAGCTGTCCTTCGGCGAACGCAACATTTGAGACACCTTCTTGAATGGAGTGAAGATAGTCTTCACGGCATACTTTCTAAGAATGTTTGCAACCTTATCTGTCACTCCCTTCACGTACGGCAAAAACGCTGGTTGTCTCTCAACCTCGCACTTCCGGTGTTTATGTCCAGTTTTATGCCTGCGCTGTTCAATTTTTACCGTATAGCCATTCCTCTGTAGGACCTTCTGTACGTGTGCTAGCTCACCTCGTAAGTGTTCTTCATCACATAAATCATATGCTCTGTTTGTGAGTGACGTCACTACAGAGTTCAGCTGTATGGGATGGTGGTGTGAATCAGCGTGTAGGTATCGATCCGTATGAGTAGATTTTCGGTAGACTGAATGCCCCAAAGAACCATCAGTACGTACATGTATCTTCACGTCCAAGAAAGGAATTGTTCTCTCGTTTTCCATCTCATAGGTAAAATTAATTTTGCTATGTATGCTGTTTAGGTGTGACAAGCATACTTTTGCCTCTTCTTCATCTCCTTCGATTATAGCAAAAACGTCATCGACATACCTCTTCCACAGTTTGATAGGTGTGAGTGCAGTGGAGACAGCCAGTTCTTCAAAATGCTCCATCCAAATATTGGCTACCACAGGAGCTACTGGACTGCCCATAGCTACACCATCAATCTGCAGGTAGTACTGACCTTGGTAGATGAAGTAGCAGGTAGACAAACAGTGATGTAATAACTTAATGTATTCTACCGGGATGTTGTTTTCTTGCAATTTCACCTTAACTACCTCCATACAGTCCACCACTGGTACGTTTGTAAATAAGGACTGAACGTCGAAACTGACCATTGCATCATTTGGTTGGAGTTCTATGGACTGCAGGATATCTATGAAATGCCGAGAGTCTCTTACGTAAGACGTTGAGTGCCCAACTAGTGGTTGAAGCACACCAGCCACATGCTTCGCTAGGTCATACGTAGGTGAGTCAATCTGACTGACTATCGGACGTAATGGAACACTCTGCTTGTGTACTTTTGGCAAACCATATAGTTTAGGCGGCTGTACATTTCTGGGACGGAGCAAGTATTTTACTGTATCATCAGGAATCACATGTTGACACTCTTTTATCATTTTGTATGTACTTCGATGTGTTCGTGCCGTCGGGTTATAGTTCACTCGCTTGTAGGTATTTACGTCACTCAATAAATCACGGATCTTCTCATCATATTCAGTGACGTTCATGACTACAGTGGCATTCCCTTTGTCCGCTTTAAGTATTAGCACGTTCTCATCATTACGGAGGTCACGTAGTGCGGCTAGTTCATCAGCGGTGATATTCTGTGACGGAGGTTTAGCGTGACGTAACGCTACAGCGGTATCTTGCCTCAGCACTTCAGCATCACTCGCTGGAATCATATTCCGTCTAATCACTTCCTCTACACTTCCAATCACCTGTTCATAAGGTATGCGTTTTGGAGTAGGAGCAAAATTCAACCCTCTCTCAAGTATTTTCAAAACACTTGGCGACAATTCTTTGTTGGACAAATTTACAACCGTGCGAGTAACTTGTGAGTTATCATAGTGGGGACTCACCGGCTTTTGTTTTTGAATAAGTGTTTCGAATTTTTGTTGCTTACGTGCTGCACTGATTTCGCGTGTGCGTTTGGCTTGTAAGTAGGTAACACGGTCACAAACATCAAAATCACTTGGCATCATCCGAGCACTGCACTCCTGGTGTACACTATACAACTCACGACGAATCACATCCAATTGGCATCTGGTGTTACGGATGACCTTACGCAACAACTTAACACTCGCGTTCCGTAGAATACTCGCGGAACCGTGTATGTCCAGACGAGGTTTTAGTCTCACACACACAGGGATAACGTCCGCGTCCCTGCATTTTATCAAAAACGTTAATGACTCATCTAAGCAACCACACTTTTTCCGCGCGCGTTCAAGATGTTTTACAATTTTAACACATTCCGGCCCGTACCGGTTCGCGATATAAGTTTTTAATACTTAAAGCGGACAAAGGGAATGCCACTGTAGTCATGAACGTCACTGAATATGATGAGAAGATCCGTGATTTATTGAGTGACGTAAATACCTACAAGCGAGTGAACTATAACCCGACGGCACGAACACATCGAAGTACATACAAAATGATAAAAGAGTGTCAACATGTGATTCCTGATGATACAGTAAAATACTTGCTCCGTCCCAGAAATGTACAGCCGCCTAAACTATATGGTTTGCCAAAAGTACACAAGCAGAGTGTTCCATTACGTCCGATAGTCAGTCAGATTGACTCACCTACGTATGACCTAGCGAAGCATGTGGCTGGTGTGCTTCAACCACTAGTTGGGCACTCAACGTCTTACGTAAGAGACTCTCGGCATTTCATAGATATCCTGCAGTCCATAGAACTCCAACCAAATGATGCAATGGTCAGTTTCGACGTTCAGTCCTTATTTACAAACGTACCAGTGGTGGACTGTATGGAGGTAGTTAAGGTGAAATTGCAAGAAAACAACATCCCGGTAGAATACATTAAGTTATTACATCACTGTTTGTCTACCTGCTACTTCATCTACCAAGGTCAGTACTACCTGCAGATTGATGGTGTAGCTATGGGCAGTCCAGTAGCTCCTGTGGTAGCCAATATTTGGATGGAGCATTTTGAAGAACTGGCTGTCTCCACTGCACTCACACCTATCAAACTGTGGAAGAGGTATGTCGATGACGTTTTTGCTATAATCGAAGGAGATGAAGAAGAGGCAAAAGTATGCTTGTCACACCTAAACAGCATACATAGCAAAATTAATTTTACCTATGAGATGGAAAACGAGAGAACAATTCCTTTCTTGGACGTGAAGATACATGTACGTACTGATGGTTCTTTGGGGCATTCAGTCTACCGAAAATCTACTCATACGGATCGATACCTACACGCTGATTCACACCACCATCCCATACAGCTGAACTCTGTAGTGACGTCACTCACAAACAGAGCATATGATTTATGTGATGAAGAACACTTACGAGGTGAGCTAGCACACGTACAGAAGGTCCTACAGAGGAATGGCTATACGGTAAAAATTGAACAGCGCAGGCATAAAACTGGACATAAACACCGGAAGTGCGAGGTTGAGAGACAACCAGCGTTTTTGCCGTACGTGAAGGGAGTGACAGATAAGGTTGCAAACATTCTTAGAAAGTATGCCGTGAAGACTATCTTCACTCCATTCAAGAAGGTGTCTCAAATGTTGCGTTCGCCGAAGGACAGCTTCCCGTTGGAGAAACCCGGTGTTTATAAAGTAGACTGCAGCTGTGGAAAGGCGTATATCGGGCAGACTAAGCGAACTGTAGCTTGCAGAATATCGGAACACATTAGGGCGGTGAAAAACAACGATATCCAAAAATCAGCAATAGCTCAACATCTGTTGGAATCGGGTCCTAACCACTGGATCGAGTTACATAACCCTCAGGTCATCTCGACAGAACGCCACTACATACCGAGATTGGTTCGAGAAGCGATCGAAATCACGAAATATAAAAATTTCAATCGTGAGGATGGGTTTCAACTGTCGAGGGCCTGGAACCCAGTGGTCCAATTGTGTAGAAACCGAAAAAACACGGTAACTACTTCGCGAGCAGATACAGTGAGTTTTGTGTGTCGGGAACAATATCGTGTTGTGAGTGAGACAAGTGACAATGATAGTGGAGTCGAACGCAAAAAACGAACGAGACGGAGGGTAGACCGTTTTGTCTGCTCATAACATCCACCCGCAATAACTTCAGTTCATCCGTGATCATGGTGCTTGCAACAGTGCCGAAATATCGGAAACTCAAAACAAATAATAAACATGGTAAATATCCCGTTTTAAACACTAACATTTATAATGTCAAAAAAATCTTTTTAAAGTTAAAATTGATATCATTATTATTAGATCACACACACAACCACAACAAAATGCACATCAAATTTTTTTTTCTTTTTACTTTACTTAAGGTAAATAATAATTTCAGATTTTTCATCCATAAAATAAATGTAAATAACCAAGAAAGAGTTTCAAATAAAATGATAACAAGACAATTATCGCAGCACATACACTAATAAAATTATTATATAGTCAACTTGGCGAAGACCATCTGGCAGGTAGGTCTGAAATATAAGTCTGAATAACCACAGCAATGACAACCCGAACTACAAAAACTTATGGTTAATTTAAACTGTTGAAATGGTTTTTTATTGAAATGTTCTGTAATGGTCTGTTCTCTAGTAATGCAATTACTTTTTAGGAACAGTATTTATTTAATCTGAGAATAAACAATATGTATCATATATTTAAGGATCATACTTGGCAGTACCTATAAAATAAATATCTTACCAATTCCAAAGAGTATAGGACCTGCAAACACAGCAGTCATGGGCTCCACACATTGTACCAGCAGTGGGATCATGCAGGCTCTGAACACCCACTCCTCACTCAGAGGAGCCATGAAGTGGTTTCTCACCCACACAAGATCCTGCCAGCTGGACAGCCAATACATAGGCTCTGGAAGGTAAAACAAAATAAAAATATGTAGTGGTGGGAATAAATTAATTTAAAACAATATCAATAAGTAATAGATGCCATAAAGTGACAGTATTTATTACCTGCATACAATTTCCATATTCCAGATAAAAACTGCATAGTTAGTGGTCCCAAAAACAGCGTAGCGGTCAAAATTAGGGGTGCAATCATTGCTGGTATGATACCAGTCCACCGCAGTCCAAGGTGCTCATATAAGTCACCTTTACTCAAACTTTCTTCAGTCATAAAATAATGAACAAGAAATGGAGAGAGTAACATCATAACAGATACACTGAAAAATCTTTTTTTTATTGTAGATGGATGGTCCCTGGGAAAAAAAAATATATTTATAATGGCTTGAGTATCCTTATTACTTATCACTAAGTTAATTAATTAAATCATTGCATTTACCTGCTCAATGTAGACCTCCACACGTACAAACTCGCAACATATGAAACTGTTAGAAAGATACTAGCGAAAATAGACAAACTACACTGACTTATACCAAACCAACCTATGAGAGACATGTTAAATTATGTACAAGCACAATAATAGGACAAATTACATAAATATAATATTTAAAATTTTAATTTTCAAAACAGCATCAGAGACATATCTGAACATAGCTGATTGATACACATGACATTTTGAGAATGTGACAGAACACCATGTGACAGAACAGACCACGACATTGAGTTAAAATTATATGGAGGCGCCCCAATGTTCCATAGATACATTTTGCTTTTACAAATATGAGTCTAATACGAAACAGAGAGTGAAATATTTGTTTGTCTCTTTCTTTCTAATGCAGTAATCATATTTGAGAAAAGAGACAACATTATTTCAGTTGTTGCTCAAAATGGGAATATTTAGTTGGCACATTTGCCTCCGACACAAAAATGTGCCGGTTTCGCCATTTTATGTGCCAAGTTTTGTGCTGTCAAACAGTTGTTTACTTTTTGTTGAATTTAGATTTTTGAGTAAATTATGGAGTGTTTTCTTTTAAAAGTGCGTGTTACAATTAAAAAACTCTAATTCAACATGCCTGAATGTTCCATTGTGTCTTTTGGTGCCAGAAAAAGGAAAAATCAGCCTAAATAGACTTTGCACAGGTTAGTAACAGATTTTCATGCAAAACTACATGAAATAGAACAATTTCGGTAAAGAAATCGCTAAGTGATCATGTTTTCATGGTAAGAGAATTACTATTTGGGTTTATTTCCGTCCTACAGACAATATTTTTCATTTTATATTTTCATTCGTTTGTTTACAATAATAATAGTGTTGTACCGTTCTGTAATAGTTCCCGATACTAGTCCCTTCGTTACACTGAAACTGTTACCAATGATATATTGATACATAAATACTAATCTTTTATAGGTTTCCCGAAAATGAACGACTGAAGAAAAATTGGTTGGACTTTATCGTTGAGGAAAATATTAGTCCTCGAAGTCAAGACTGTTATATTATGTTCACTAATGGTGAACGCACACCTAGGCGCACCGCAGTCTCCGCAGTCCCCGCATTACGAATTCTTTGTATGAAATTCTATGAAACCTCGCACACTTACCCGCATCGCAGTAGCCGCAGAATCGGTAAGAAAACGGACTGCGGAGACTGCGGTGCGGCTAGGTGTGCGTTCACCATAACTCTGTACCTACAATATTTTCGGTAAGTGTATTAAAATTATTGTTAAATAATAGCCTGTTTTTTAGCCTAAGTTATATAGATAGTAATGTGTATTTCATATATTTTTTTCAGACATCCGGCTAAAAACAACTTCCAGAGTCATTTCGACCTATAGTCATTAGACAAAAAAAAAATATGGTAGGTAGAGTGGTGGTGGTGGTAGAGGTAGTCCACTGCTTAGATCTCTATGGAGAACAAACTCCATGGACAGGACAATAATTTTTAATCGTCATTTATACAGGACCTTTGTTACATCATTCTTCTTGAGATGACAATTTTAATAGACAATGTAAAACAGTGTTACAAATAAATAATACCACAATAAAAATATATTATCAGAGATAGAATAGATGAATAAATTATGTGAAAGTTAAAACTTTTTTATTTAATAAATCACGGATTTTTTCTACTCTTTAGAAGTAAATCCAGGATTTCGGACATATCCACTTTATTCTTTCGCTGTATAAGTACATGAATAACTCTACCTAATTCCGACCTATGCTAATGACAATGGGGTGCTATGACAGGAAACCTCCACGTGCGCCCGTGGACTGGAGTTCCCTCTCGGATACGTCCGGGGGGAAGACCAGTTTTTCGGGCTGGTGCACCCTGGGATGCGGGCAAAAACTCTTCCTTAGGCACTGTGTGCCTAAGGGGTCTCTTTGCCCGTATGCGAATAGCCTGTCGTGTGGACGCTCCAACGCGTGTCCCTCTGATTAGCAGAGGGCACAGCGGTGGAGCGGGCTTGCGGACGGTGAGTTATGGGTAGCTCGCCGTCCGACCAAGGACCAAGCCCGGGTCGGTGGCGCGTCGTGTTTCGCGCCAAATGCCTGCTGGGGTCGCGGGTTTTTTCTTAACCCAGGTTACCGTGGCCCCGGAACGTAAAGGGTATAGGAAGGAACACGGGTGGATTTTAGTCAGTAAGAGTCTGACAGTCCCTTCCCCCCCACCCAGGGCGGGAGAACTCATTTGATGATTTTACCACCTAAAAAAAAAAAAAAAAAAAAAAAATGCTAATGACAATGGGGAAGGCAAGTGTCAAAGTGAAAATGACAGTTTGGTCCCCAAAGAACTGTAAAATCAAAGGAATTTTCAGAAAAAAAAACATTTATTGATGTAAAATGACTAGATGTTGTGTAATAAGCTGTAAAAATGATGGAATACACTTTTCAAAATAATATCTACTTTTCTTTTGGAGGTTATGTACCAGTATTGCATCGCTCGAAAATCGAAGAATTATCACCTGGAACGAGTTTTGTAATAGTTGTGGTGTTAAGAAATTAAATATATTGTGATATTTCTCGAATCTAAATAGAAAAAAAGGTTAAAATTACTGACTTAAAACATTATGATATTTTATCAAAATAGAAAGTCAAAAGCAGCATTATATTCTTGATAAAGGAGAGGACAGGTAAAACATACCTAAACTCAAAAATTGAAACCTCAACTACAAGTAATTGTGGATTTATTACGGTAAAATCAAATGTATAACCACTCAATTAAATCACTTTTTTTCTCTTGTAGATGCGCCGCGGCGTCTTAATTCTTCTTTTAGTATATAGTACTTGCATGGACGAATAATTTTCCATATTTGTTTTGTATTTATACTCAATTTTTATAACAAATAATCTTGTTTGTTTTTTTGTACAAGGTAGACGTGGGGACCAACTATCGCAGCGCCATCTACGATTAGCTTTGAGTTGCCATCCCCATTGAAATTGTATTTAACTGACCTGCTTGAAGTTAATGATTTGAATTTTGTATAGGTAACACATAACTGTTACAAATACAGCTATGTGTTACCTATACAAAATTCAAATAAGCTTAATTTTTAATTTAAATCATTGTACAGCTTGGCCAGAACGGATTGAAACGGAACTAATCTTTTTGTTACTGACAACGTTTTATAATCTTTGATATTTGATGTAAACAAAGACCGCAGGTTTGTTAGATTTATTATTGTGCCATAAAACTAACGTAATAAGTGAAAAAAAAAAAAAACATTCAAAGTGCTGGTAGCGAGAAGACAGTGGCGACTTCCGGTTTTCTACAGTTTTTTGCCAAGCTGTATCTACAGCTCGACATAAAAATGTAGAAAACCGGAAGTCGCCACTGTCTTCGCGCTACCAGCACTTTGAATGATTTTATTTCATTTTTTTTCACTTATTACGTTAGTTTTATGGCACAATAATAAATCTAACAAACCTGCGGTCTTTGTTTACATCAAATATCAAAGATTTTAAAACGCTGTCAGAAATAAAAATTTTAGTTCCGTTTCAATCCGTTCTGGCCAAGCTGTAGTCGTAATACTATTATGGTGATGTGATCCTAAAAGTACTAGGGATACACTCGTTACAGTACAGCTTGACATAAAAATGTAGAAAACCGGAAGTCGCCACTGTCTTCGCGCTACCAGCACTTTGAATGATTTTATTTATTTATTTTTCACTTCTTACGTTAGTTTTATGGCACAATAATAAATCTAACAAACCTGCGGTCTTTGTTTACATCAAATATCAAAGATTTTAAAACGCTGTCAGAAATAAAAATTTTAGTTCCGTTTCAACCCGTTCTGGCCAAGCTGTAACACTATGTTTCTTGATTGGCACAACGGGGAAGGCAAGTGTCAAAGTGAAAATGACAGTTTGGTCCCCAAAGAACTGTAAAATCAAAGGAATTTTCAGAAAAAAAAACATTTATTGATGTAAAATGACTAGATGTTGTGTAATAAGCTGTAAAAATGATGGAATACACTTTTCAAAATAATATCTACTTTTCTTTTGGAGGTTATGTACCAGTATTGCATCGCTCGAAAATCGAAGAATTATCACCTGGAACGAGTTTTGTAATAGTTGTGGTGTTAAGAAATTAAATATATTGTGATATTTCTCGAATCTAAATAGAAAAAAAGGTTAAAATTACTGACTTAAAACATTATGATATTTTATCAAAATAGAAAGTCAAAAGCAGCATTATATTCTTGATAAAGGAGAGGACAGGTAAAACATACCTAAACTCAAAAATTGAAACCTCAACTACAAGTAATTGTGGATTTATTACGGTAAAATCAAATGTATAACCACTCAATTAAATCACTTTTTTTCTCTTGTAGATGCGCCGCGGCGTCTCAATTCTTCTTTTAGTATATAGTACTTGCATGGACGAATAATTTTCCATATTTGTTTTGTATTTATACTCAATTTTTATAACAAATAATCTTGTTTGTTTTTTTGTACAAGGTAGACGTGGGGACCAACTATCGCAGCGCCATCTACGATTAGCTTTGAGTTGCCATCCCCACTCTATCATTGACCGCCATTTTATGTGCCCGGCTAAAGGTGAATGCAGACCTAGCCGCACCGCAATCTCCGCAGTCCCCGCATTACGAATTCTTTGTATGAAGTTCTATGAAACCTCGCACCATGGACCTAAAAAAAAAGGCGGACGGAACTTCACTAAGAAACGATTGAAGCACCACAATGGCGGCGGCGTAAATATGTGTGCGTTTGTATAGGGATGCCAGATGAAGGAAAAAATTACCCATTTTTAAACAATATTTAATTAAGATCTCCCTTGAACTTAAGTTTAATTACAATTTTTTTGTGACGGATACCTATTTTTAAAATAAAGGTAAAATAATTTAAGCACATTGGATATTAAAATATTTACAACTCGTTTAATGTTAATAAAGTTTTACAATCCCTTTTGGTGATTCAAATTTTTGTAGACTTGTCTTTTGCTATCGACACATCTAGAAATCCCTTCTAATTTACTTAAGTGGTGAAAACGAATGTTTAAGTATTTTTCGGCTATAAATATTTAATTAAAGCCTTTTTTATGTTCCATTCCTACACGTCTACATTCCTATTCCATGTCTACACTCCCTTAATATTTTTATACAATCATTTTTCCATGCATCATTTGCCGTGGGAAATCTGTAAAAATATAGAAGAATACAATAACGATAAATAGTAACATGAAATATAAATCTCCCAATTTTAAAATAATTTGAACCTTGAAATAGTTGCAACACTGGTTGATTTCGAGATGTTTATTAAATTTATTGACGTAAAATTGAGAAATAAGCTTCAAATTGACATGCTCAACTATGAAAAGTGATCCCCTGGCTTTTTTAATTGACCTACTATGGTTTAGACAACTTTTTGCAACACATGACGGCATACTTTGATTTTTATTAGACAAAATAACACCGTATAAAACCGCGAGTGTCGTTCGAAGCGTAATGGCCGGCGGCTGACTTACTATGGTGTGAATGTGTGCGTGCTGGCTTGTCCACATTAGCGCACTGACTTACTATGGGTGCTTCAATTGTTTCTTAGTGAAGTTCCGTCCGCCTTTTTTTTTAGGTCCATGCCTCGCACACTCACCCGCATCGCAGTAGCCGCAGAAGCGGTAAGAAAACGATGATAGCGGGGACTGCTGAGAGTGCGGTCCGGCTAGGTCTGCGTTCACCTTTACTTGTTTGCACACGTTTTTTGTGTAGGTATTTCCAGTTCCAGTCCATTAGATTATATGTCTATGGTTTAATCCAGTTAATCCCATGGATATAGAAATATAAGGGATCGAAGGCTTGTAACATTAAAACCGTGCCCTATTTTTAAGAAAGAGAGGCACACAGCTTGGGATTTTTCTCCTTCTGGCATTGATAAGTGTTTACACAAAATAAAAACATTACCAACATTTACATAGTTATTGAGTTAGAGTTTTTTTTTAATGCAAACTTGTACAATGGGGAAGGCAAGTGTCAAAGTGACAAGTGACAGTTTGGTCCCAAAAAAACTGTCAAATCAAAAGAATTTTCTGAAAAAAAAACGATTTATTGATGTAAAATGACTAGATGTTGTGTAATAAGCTGACATTTAAACTGGCTTAAACAAACAGCCAACCTCAGAACAACTACTTGTAGGTTATACGAAGAGACGAAATAGCTAATGAGACGAGTTGTGAGCGTAACCGTAAAAATGATGGAACATACAAATTTCCGACAATTCACACTTTCAAGAAATAATGGGTAGCTGCTGTGACTGCCTTGAGAACAAAAATTGAATTGTAACTAAGGAAAAGCTATATAATAAACAAATATCCAGCCTTGCGAAGCTGAAACAGGCCGTTAGTTGAGTTTATTAATGAAATTCTATGATTATACCATAACCAAACAATCGAATACACTTTTCAAAATAATTATCTACTTTTCTATTGGAGGTTTAAGTACCAGTATTGCATCGCTCTATAAATCATGAAATGGTTCGTCTGGCGGAAGAATTATCACCTGGAACGAGTTTTGTGATAGTTGTAGTGTTAAGAAATTAAATATTTATATTGTATTATTTCTCGAATCTAAATAGAAAAAAGGGGTAAAATTACTGACTTAAAACATTATGATATTTTTTATCAAAATAGAAAGTCAGAAGCAGCATTATATTCTTGTTATAGGAGAGGACAAGTAAAACATACCTAAACTCAAAAATTGAAACCTCAACTACAAGTAATTGTGGATTTATTACGGTAAAATCAAATGTATTAGCACTCAATTAAATCACTTTTTTTCCTCTTGTAGATGCACCGCGGCGTCTTAATTCTTCTTTTAGTATATGCACTATGCATTGACGAATAAATTTTCCATATTTGTTTTGTATTTATACTCAATTTTTATAACAATAGATGTTGTTTGTTTTTTGTACAAGGTAGACAGTAATCTGTCGTAGGGACCAACTATCGCAGCGACATCTACGATTAGCTTTGAGTTGCCATCCCCATTATATTACATTTTTTATAGCTTGTGATAGTTTTTGTATTCTGTGATGTATGTTAGTTACTCATATTTTTAAGTAATATGAAAAAAAAGATCACAAAACTCCAATGATGTTTCCCGAAAAATTAGGTGTATTTAACGTTAAAAATGGCAACCCTGTGATGTTGTCGATGGTAGGGTGACCAATATAAAATGGCTTCTGAGATTAATCCCTTTTAAAGAAAAATTAATGTTAATAAACTTATTAGAGGAATAGTTTTATTTCGATTTATAGTGAGTCTCTATATTATAAGATGTTTATGAAGGACTAGGCTAGATTACTGTACTGTACACTGTAAATATGAATGTGACATTTTTCTTACCGTTTTTCTGTAGGTATTCAACTTTCTTATAGAAAACTTCATTGTTTTTTTATTGTACACACGTAATATAATTAAAATAACATTTCACTTAAGGGTAAGTTATGCACAAAGGCGAGCTTAACCCACAAAACTTCCCCTTGTATACTCGGGCACCATTCTGCAATATTTGCTCTCGTTTTAGAAGCTGATGTTTTTTGATTTATTATTCTGTGGTAGTGGTTTTTGAAGGCGGTTACTTCTTTTTTTAAAAACTTTTTATTTTACCATTTTCAGTTCAAATATTCAACCCAAATTCTTCTCAAATAAGTACGTAATCCGTAATACTGGTAAAAACATCGTCCAAGTACACAATAAGAAATGCTCATTCATCAAAAACTATTGAACGTTTAGTTCAATAGTAGTTGAAAGAAATATTCATCGTACCAAATGACAGGTATACAGGATACTTCATGGAACAAAAAGAAAATCATCAAAAACGGTACAACCCAGTCGTAAAATATGAATATCAGGTACCAAGCATTAAAAAAATACAGTCGGATTCTGAAAATCTTGTCTGCCCATATTTAAAGAGAAAAATACACATTTCGTAATACTATAAGTACCTACTTTCTGTAACACTATAATAATAATATTATCCCCAAAATACTGTATCATGGACACACTATTAGAAAGAAACAGATTCCCAAGCTGTGTGCCTTTCATTCGTTTCAAGGTCACCGATTTGGGATCGTTTTTCTAGTAGGAAGCACTAACTCCTGTATCTCCTTGGTAAATCCACTGACGGCTTAAACCCCTTCTACACGATCAAACCCGACCGCCGACAGAGGTGATCTTGGTCGGGTCAACAGTACCCAACCGTCTGGAACGCTGTCGGCCGACGGTCGGGTCCGACCGCGGACGCAGCCTGTCGGGATGGATGCGCTCCCGACCAAGGCCATCCAAAGGTCGTTTGACTCCGCCCATATCTGTCGGCCGACCAATGTCTACACGGTAGATTTTCATACCAACCTGACCAAGGTTACCTCTGTCGGGCGGTCGGGTTTGATCGTGTAGAAGGGGTTTTAATCACAGATGTGACATTTGATGATTGACTTCACAAATGACAAGTTATTAAATTTTGCAATTGCCAAAGCAAAAAAGAAGAGATTTCGTTGGGGGTTTGGTTTCCGACTTCCCACGTAGAATAATTTAATTCATAGCAATTAAAGGTACCCCCTTTAAGTTCTAACAAACCGAAACCGGACATATTGTTAAAAATTAGCTGCTAGTAGTAAAAAAAATCGCGGAACATTCATGAGTGTGATTCGGATACCCCACGGCATGAGGGACCTAAATTCTTTTGGATGTCAATCAACCGGCTACCCTGTATAGTATGCGGTCGCGCTTAGGCCACATACACATTTAACGGTAAGCTACAATGCACATGCAGCCAGCCGTCCGGATGACTGCAGGATGCGGTTGCGCTTGCGGTTAGCGGGTGGCGGCTAGCCTTAACCGCAACCGGAAAGTGTGGTTAAGAAACCGAAATGGTTTGCGGTTGTGTGGTTGGAGTGGTGTCGTTTCGATCGACTCATATTTTCCAAGATGGACGTTTGTATTCAAATATTCTGTGGATTTTGTATTCCAGATTGCTGGCCTGTTTTTTATCTCAATTAAAAACATTTCATTATCAAATCTATAGTTAATTACCGATAAAATGCGTAAGCGTCGGTGAACACGTAAACCGTCAGTGGTGGGGAACCGTAAACTCGCACCCTCTGCGTAATATGATTCGTCAGAATTTTTCTTACAGTGTGCGGTTTGGCGGTCTATAGGCTAGAAAGGTTGTATGCAGCGAGTGCCTTCCAGCGAGTATCAGATTTTTTTTGATAGAAAGATACCGTAAACGCTGTAAGGTTTGGGTCAATTATTTGTTTAATTTCATGAATGTTCTATATTTTAATTAACTTTATTTGATTAAATGTTATGAAAAATATCTAGTTTTAATTCCGCGACAAAAATCCAGGCTTGTTGCAGGATGCAATCCCACCCTATGCAATCATGCATATGCACATGCAGCAAAGGACCCACCCTCCCGCCCACATGCATATGCACAAGTGCAAGAAACAGAAAAACATGCCATGCAATCAAACCTATACTCGACACGTGTTTCGCCCCTCCACGGGGCATCCTCAGGAGATGTTGACTCGACAAGCGATCGCTTGTCGAGTCAACATCTTTTGATTGATTGCATGTCATGTTTTTCTGTTTCTTGCACTTGTGCATATGCATGTTCCTTTGCTGCATGTGCATATGCATGATTGCATAGGGTGGGATTGCATCCTGCAACAAGCCTGGATTTTTGTCGCGGAATTAAAACTAGATATTTTTCATAACATTTAATGTCATGGATTTCCGCAAAGTAACGCCTGATTCCATAATTTATCTTAACTTTATTTGACTTACTCAGACGACATTGTTGCCATTGCGGCAACCATTGAGGGCACAAACAAAAAGAGGCCTATACCCGGGCTGTGGATGATGAATGATGATGATGATGACTTACCCAGAATTACACGATGATGGGAAATCATACAATTTGATAGAAATTGATGGGAAATTTTATAAGATAGTCGCAATACTTTGACATGGGAAAAAACATTATTAGAACGCTGTTATTTTGAACGCACCAATACGTAAAAAAAAACATTTCTTGTTATTTTGTAGATGGCGGTGTGATCGGTCGCCATGTTATTCTGAAATCCGCCATATTTTGCTGAGAGTCGCCCATCGCTTGAGGGTAGTGTGGATTTTCATCATAATTTATTCAGATAATGATTATTATCAGTTTAATATCATAATTTTAGTGTCAGTGATTAGTGTGTTATTTATATAACAATAGAACTCTCATCTAGCAATAATCAATGTGGTATAATCTCTGTTTCCCGTTTGTCTGCCCAATCTAATCTAAACAGAAAATGGCCGACGGTGTTGGTGCGGGTGTCTCCTTTGTTTAGGGCTGAATTCTAGTGAAAATAAGTGTTACAAGAAATAATGCCTAGTGCCTCGTTTTCCTCTTCGCGTTCTTACGTCCGTAGATCGCGGAGAAAAGGCGGACATCGAATACCGCTACCTTCTAGGACACAATCGAGTAAGTAATCCGGGTCGGCCGAAGTCGCCCCGATCTTTATAAATGCTTCGTTATTCACATTTCCTTGATCATGTAACTTTGAGTTGCACTTAAATGTATTTCGAAGTTGTTAGGTAGTGTAGTTAAGACTAATATATGCAGCTGTATTATAGATTTGACATTCCCCTTTCGTACAAAAATGTTTGAGCTTGGTATTGAATTTTGAATTGGTCGATCATTGTTCCTCGAACGTTGATTGACATGTAAATTCTTATTTCCATACATCCAAAGTTTCATGATGATGTCTGATAGCGCATTTCAGTGACATTTTGCGCAATATGGGTATTGATTTGGTAGATGAAAACTTATTTTACATAGAATGACGAAACAGCTGTTCTGATACATAGTCGAAGAGCCGCTACGTATTTGTGTGCAGTTACGAAACTTTTTTCGCTTCGGTCCTAACACATGGAAACAGTGTCGAGTACTTGTTTATTTTTTTGCCTCTTCAACATTTTTATGCTGTTCAATTAAAAAAAATAAAGTAATAGTCTGTATGACATTGGATCCTGTCAAAATGTAGAATGAACACTAAAATGGACACTGTGCTCCAAATTAGAGCGTATTTACGCAAGTTTCTTGATTTTGACTAAATTGTATACTTTATTTCACCATACTATCATGAACTTTGATTCAACATTCATAGTGGTTAGTGAACTTATGTTAAACATTACCTATGTATAGTTTCTCTTTCCAAAACTAATAAATATTGGTTTCTTTTCCAAGAGTGAAATAAACATGCACATAAACAATATTGCCATTGTAACATCATAGCTGTTTGTTTATTCAATCATAATGTAGTATGCATAAAGATAAATTTCATGTATCTTTGTCCTCATGATAATGTTTATGTCTCACATACATTATTTGTGCAATCCTTGAGAATAAAATAACTTTAAACTACAAAAATAATGAATATGCAACTAATTGTGAAGGATACAAAGATTTAAGGAAGTAGGTACAATCTTATATTGATACATTTTTGTATAATAACCTCCATGCTTTGTCAATGAATACCAGTTTTGAATCAATAAACCTTAAATGTTGTCATGAATATGTCAATGCTATAAAATTAAATGGAATAATTTGCTATGATGATAATAAGATATGGATATTTGATGGATTATTCCATTGTACTGCCAAAAAGTGATTATGTGGAAATGGATACTTAATCTGTTGGAAATAATTGTAAAAGCCTAAGCAGCTGTTGAAAACATAAACTCATTTATTTCCTAATAAAAGCCATTTACATGTGAAATAATCAAAATATTAGTCACATTTGACTTGTAATGTAATTGATTGTTTGTTTCAACATAACTAGGTACATTCATCAAAACTACTGAATGCTTCATTCATGGTGGTGACTCATTTTAGCACAATATTTGCCAATTCTATCCACCCAAGTATAAATAACTGTTATTTTATCTGTTCATTATTAAGAAGGTAATTTTGTCTACCTCTTCACATCCAAATCATAAATGGGTCAAAAGTTTTGGCAAGACATCAAACTACTTAAACTACTTTCTAATACATAGCTGTACAAAGTAGTACAGGCATGATTTAGATTTTTTTTTAAATAACCAGAGCATGTGAATTTCTGAAAAGCACATGTCTGTGAATGTGGGAATTCATGAGTGGCATCACTGTGTTTATTCACGAACTTAACAATTATAATTAATGCAAATTAATTTTGATTGAATAACTGGTTTAACACAATTTAATCAGTAATTAGGCAATTGTCTCGCCAATGTTTATCAATAAAACAGGTTATGTTGGTATTTTCAATTGACTTATCAGTCCCATAAACTGATAAGCGTAGTGTTTGTAAACATATTGTTCTACCTCAGTAGTACCATGACCAGTCAACTACAGCAGATAAGACAGTATTTTAATGGGGCTCTTTAAAGAGTAGACACAACATTCACTACATTTTGACTTTCTATAAGAAATTACATAGTATTCTCTTTTAAATTACAAACTACACAGTTTAACTCCGAATCTTATATCTTTTTTAAGTAGATGTGATGAAGTTTCAATGTGACTAACTGTTAAACAAGAAAAAACATGCTAATTTGCCTTAATAAATATATATTATATATTTATTAAGGCAAATTATACGAGATTAGTGAATACTAGTTAGTCTATCTCGGCATTCTCAGCAAATACAAACAGCATTGCAAACAGTCTAATAATTAAGTAATTCTGCATCGGCACATGCATTATTATAAGTAGAGCTAAGATTTCAACCAAGTCATGGCCTGGAATAAGTCCAATCTACAGCTGCACAAATACTTCATGTCATCATCCATCTCTGTCTGTTACAAAGATGGTAACCGTTAAATAAGTTGAGGAAGGTGATCATGCAACTAGAACTTTTTAACGTTTTGGTTTAATTTTATTGCAGGTGAGCCATGTGAGTCAGTCCCCTGCCCCAACAACGTGACGGGCAGCGCGATGGCGGCGACGGCGGCGTGCGCGGGCGCGAGCGGCAGCGGCGGCGGCGGCGCCCCGCCCGTGCCCGCAGCCGCGCCGGCCAGCACGCCCGGCCACCACAGCCCCTACGACCTGCGCCGCAAGTCGCCGCCCGCCTACCACGAGCCCGGACCCTCGGGCGCTTGCTCTCTACCCGCCAGGAAGAGGCCTAGAACGTAAGTAACACCTAATGGCTTCTGCTTCTTGATTTTTATCAAGTCTGACCTGAAATATATATACAAAAAAATATCAAAATACTGCTACAAATCTGCAGAAAAAATGGTGACATGTGTTTCACACCTGCAGATGTTACTGAACTTATAACAGCTACTAAACTCGTCGTTTTGAATCCTTGTGTATTTAAAACTGCTTTTACCCAGATACATGACCTCCTAATAATAAAGAATCAATGATTAAAACAATTAATGGACAATGCTCTTTTCCCACACAGATCTTTATCTCAAGGAGTGGATGTGTGCAATGTATCACAGTACTTGCAGTATGAGTTGCCTGATGAAGTTCTTCTGTGTATTCTATCGCACCTGACGGAGCGGGACCTCTGTCGCGTCGCGCAAGTCTGCAAGCGATTCAACACGATCGCTAATGACACTGAACTATGGTAACATTTTACATCTTTTTTTATTACATTCATGCAAAAAGTAGGCTTATAATATGAGAGTCATGGTAGAAAGTAGTTTTGCAAATTAGCTAATCTTTTGCAAAATTCATGAATAATGAATATGTAAACATAACAGTACCTTTTTAGAGGTAAGTACAAGAGTATTTTCTTGTCATGAAGCAGTAGATCAACTTCTTCAGCCCATCTTTAACTTGTTTTGAGTAGGTACTTAGAGTTCTCTAATTGGACATTCATTATAAAAAAATGTTTTCTCTACTCAACAGCAAATTTTTACTACAAGTCTGCATATATGCTTAATATTTTTTTCTAACAATACAGGAAAAGTTTGTACCAATCGGTGTTTGAGTACGACATGCCACTGATGCACCCTGCGCCGTGCCAGTTCGAGTTCGTAGCACCCGACGAGTGCGACGCTGACAACCCTTGGAAGGAAAGCTTTAGGCAGCTCTACTACGGCATTCACGTGCGACCCAACTACCGTCCTAAAAAGGACTCGCGTATTAAACATTTTAACACAATTAGGGTGAGTTGTAGATTATACTGTAGAAATAACACTTGCCTTTTCAGTTTTTTTTTCTGATAATAATCGTATCTTAATTACACTTACATGTCGTGAACATCAACAAAGGCAAAGGAAGGTTTCCGTCAAGTTAGGTCCTAAGGATAGATAATTTTCATGTGCAGAAATGATCTAATTTCATAACAAGATTGCACAACACACGATTTCAAAATTCCACTCTGGCTAGGCGGGTCTGGAGTATGTGGAGGAGCGGGGCGGCTCCAGCGCGAGCGCGGCGGCGGGCGCGGGCGCGGGCGCGGGCGCGGGCGGCGCGTGCGGCGCGGGCGCGGCCTGCGCGTGCGGCGCGCCCGTGTGCACGTGCCGCCGCCCCGCCGCGCCGCACCAGCCCGCGCTGCTGTTCGTGCACGCCGGCCTCTACCAGGAGGAGTGTCTGGCCATCGATACCGATGTGCAGCTTATAGGTGAGGGTCTTTTTAATTGTGTGTAGTTGATTGCAATAATGTGTGTACTGAAACACATCTTTTGCCTCTAAGACTTGCGCCCAAAATTAATATTCACAGCTGCTACTGTTGCATTGGCGATTGGTTACAGAAAAAGATCTAACTGAGAGATTATTATTAATATCCAACATTAGTTATTTCTACTAATCTCTGTCTGAAGCAAGGGTTCACAAACTTTTTTAGCTCACAGTGCACTTACAGGTATTTTGTCTTGGTGTCCTGTCTCGTCGCTACCAGGTCACAATAATACCTGGTTTAATGAGATTATCGTCTTCCTTCTGGTGCATCTTGTACATAGAAAGATTCTTGAACGCAAACTGGATCTGGAGAGTGGTCAACAGGAGCATCTCACGACGCCCCTCTATACTTTCTACGGTGCCACGGCGCACATTTTACCAGTAATCTTTGCTATGATAAATCACAAAAATAGAAACGGAAAGTTGACTGCAAAGTACCAGAAACATTGAAGCCGCTGCCAATGCCATTCCGGTAAGCAGACGCCGAGTATTCCTATCACCTCCACATACTAACCTAATCCTTTTTCAGGTTGTGCCACAGGCAATGTAGCAGAATCTGTGGTTCTGGAGCGTGAAGCTGAGTCTACATTGACTTTTGCCGAGGGTGCGAACCGCGCATACGCCGGTCACATGACGCTCAAGTTCTCCCCCGATGCGACCAGCACTATGCAGCATCACAAGCATTACTGCCTGGAAGTATCCGACAACTGCTCGCCGACCGTGGATCACTGCATCATAAGGAGCGCTAGTGTTGGTGAGTTAGTAATGGACATTAACGTTAATGCCTTCAAGATCATTCTCTCAGCCATATTATTTCAGGTAAATTTATGATCAATGTCGTATTTTGTAGTGGATCACAAAGTCCAACCAACATCTTAACATACCTAGTAAACATCAGCAGAAATATTTTGTACTAAAAACAATAATTCTGCAGTTGGTGCGGCTGTATGTGTGAGCGGCGCTGGCGCAAACCCTGTGATCAAACACTGTGACATCAGCGACTGCGAGAACGTAGGACTGTACGTCACCGACTACGCACAAGGCGCCTACCAAGACAACGAGATCTCAAGGAACGCGCTCGCCGGGATATGGGTGAAGAACTTCGCCAATCCTATTATGCGCCGCAATCATATACACCATGGCAGGGATGTCGGCATATTCACCTTTGAAAATGGCTTGGTAAGCAAAAATGCGTATTTCTCAGATTTAAATATCATCCAAAAAGAGCTATGCCAACAATCTAATCATACAATATAAAAGAAAATGTTCAAAGCATTTTGAACATTACAGGGCTATTTTGAAGCAAACGACATCCACAACAATAGAATCGCTGGTTTCGAAGTGAAAGCCGGCGCTAATCCCACCGTAGTCCACTGTGAAATTCACCATGGACAGACTGGCGGCATATACGTACATGAATCAGGACTGGGCCAGTTCATAGACAATAAGATACACTCCAACAACTTTGCTGGGGTCTGGATCACCTCCAATAGCAACCCGACGATCAGACGCAACGAAATATACAACGGCCATCAAGGCGGGGTGTATATCTTCGGCGAGGGACGCGGGTTGATCGAGCACAACAATATTTATGGAAATGCTTTAGCTGGTATACAGGTAAGGCGTCAGTTTGTTTATTTTGACATCGTATCGTTTTAAATTCATAGTCATATTATTCCATGTAAACAACAATGATGTTACTGGGTAAAGGCTTCAACATTAAATCTGTTTGACGCAATGCTAATTATTGCTGGCATTTGACTGTCATAAATACATTGGTTATTCTTTATTAATTCCTGTTTGACTCTCTGAAAAAAGACGAACTCGAAATTAAGAACTAGTGCTGATCAAATAAAACCCAGACCTGACTAACGAAGTTTAGAATAACATAACCTACATTGTGATGCCAAGTTTAGCAATGTTGAAATAGCGTCAGTTAAAACTGACCTTCAAATTATCTGGGGGCACGGCAGTGCCCCCGCCAAGACGAGCCAAGCGAAGCGCAAGGGCACTACCTACCTTTTCTCGAAGTGTTTCGTCGTTTTTTTGAACCCTCATAGATTTGGTTACCGATGTACCAGATAGTTCATATTCTCAGAATATGATGCCATCAATAGTCTTATTAAGCATACAAAGTCTCAATAGAATAGCTATAATACTTTAGATTTTATTGATATCTAAAATACACGGATTTCGTCACTGATTCACTGATACACTGACACACTGATGATCATCAAAATGTTTGGCTACTTCCTGAAGTGCTAGAGAGCTGAAATTCGGTATGTAATCTAAGTTTAGTATACAACCAACAAAAAAATTCACAAACCTATAACTTTCACCCCCCATCCCCTAAAATGGGGGGTTGAAGTTTATATGAGACCTTAAAATGTTAGGGTTCTTCCTGAAGTGCTAGAAAGCCGAAATTTGGTATGTAGTATACAAAAAAACATCCCCCATCTCCTAAAATTGGGGGGGGGGGGGGGGGTGGAAGTTTATCATCATCATCATCAGGCAGATGGCAGAATACTTTTAGTGCATTTCTACAATATGGATATCAAATGAAAGGGCTGGTTGAGAGAAACTAGAACAATGATGTGACGTCATTACAAATCCAATATGGCGGACCATGTATGATGGCGGATTAGTTATATTTAATGCACTTCTACAATATGGGCATCAAATGAAAGGGCTCGTTGAGAGCAACTCGATGAATAATGTGACGTCATTCTAAATCCAAGATGGCGGAATAGTTATTTTTAATGCACTTCTGCAATATGGGTATCAAATGAAAGACGTGCTCGTTGAGAGCAACTCGAAAAATAATTTGATGTCATAAATCCAAGATGCTAGCAACTTACAAAAAGAACTGAAATCCCACCAAAAACATTTCATGTAAAGTGTTGCCAAAACGAGCACATAAGGTTTGCCCTACAAAAAAGATATCAGATCTTATGTAGAACCAAGCTTCTGAATCTACACGGCCTAACTCTACCAACTCTAACTTCACAAATTCTACACATTAGCAAAAATGTATGGCTTGGCTGTTTCGTTACTTCAGAAACTAAATATTAGCATCAGCTCCACGACGGTAGCGAAACGGTGAAGCCATACATTTTTACTGATGTGTAGAATTTGTGAAGTTAGAGTTGTTAGAGTTAGGCCGTGTAGATTCAGAAGCTTGGTTCTACATAAGATCTGATATCTTTTTTGTAGGGCAAACCTTATGTGCTCGTTTTGGCAACACTTTACATGAAATGTTTTTGGTGGGATTTTTATTCTTCATTGTGTTTGACCTAACTCAATATAACTTCCACCTTTGTTTGTGCCTGGATAGGTTTGTTTTCGTAAATTAATTATCAAATAGTATGATGCCAACTGTTCAAATGGGATTAGGGAAGTATTCAGTGATGTGACAGCATTCTTGCATGATATAAATAAATGAATGATTTCCGGATCCTGTGGTGTAGTTCCGTTTTATTTGCGTTTTTACCTTACTCCTGTCCTTATAAATATTTTCTCTTTAGGGTTTCTCCCAGTCAATTTTCATAAATAATTTTCAATGTCTTGTAAATCAGTAGAACATTGAAGTGCGGCCATGCGCCATCGTGTACTGCCTTACAGCCACCACACCGGACGGCCAAGGTACACTGTCTTCAAATCTCTCAATGTATTATTTTTTAATGTTAACATTCCGTCATTACAGATACGTACAAACAGTGATCCAATAGTCAGGCACAATAAGATCCACCATGGCCAACATGGCGGCATCTATGTGCATGAGAAGGGGCAGGGTCTCATTGAGGAGAACGAGGTGTATGCCAACACTCTCGCTGGGGTCTGGATAACGACGGGATCCACGCCCGTGCTGCGGCGCAACCGCATACATTCGGGAAAACAGGTTAGTTCCAAAATGAAATTTAGCACACACGGTGGCGGGAATAAAGAATACCGTGACCTCTGAACGTAAAGGTCTATTGAAGGACACCGTGGATTTTAGTCAGTACAAGTCTGACAATTCCTCCTGCCTTGCCCTGGGTGGGAGGACGCATTTGATGATTTTACCACACTAAAAAAAAGGACATACACAAATGGTTGTTATAGCTCAACAAATATATATACATAATTATAGCAAAATATAGAATAATATGATTCAGTTCAGTAACAATATTCATTTTTATTTTAAAATATTCATATAATTTTACTATAACTACAGGTTGGAGTATATTTCTACGACAACGGCCATGGCAAACTAGAAGACAACGACATATTCAACCACCTATACTCAGGCGTCCAGATACGGACGGGTAGCAACCCGGTGATCCGGGGTAACAAGATATGGGGTGGCCAGAACGGAGGAGTTCTCGTGTATAATGGAGGCCTAGGGCTGCTGGAACAAAACGAGATCTTCGACAACGCTATGGCCGGAGTGTGGATAAAGACTGACTCCAACCCAACGCTCAAGAGGAATAAGATATTCGATGGGCGCGATGGGGGTATTTGTATTTTTAATGGGGGGAAGGTGAGTGTTGTGCTGTTGTTTCTGTTTGAGAAATTATTTCTATAACTAAAGTCCAACATGACTGCCAAAAAAGCGAGCAAAAGTTTCTTAGTATAAATCAATGATCACCGTTAAATGGATCTCCACCTCTTCTCAAAAGTTCGTAATAGACCAATGAATAATTTTCTCAGAATATGGAACAGAAATTGACAATTCTTTTGTGTTATCTGTAAATTTTTGTGGTAGTTTAGCAACCTACATGTTTTCTTATATTTATGAACAAGGGCTACAGTATCTAATACTTATTTTAACCCCCCAGGGTGTTCTCGAAGAGAACGACATATTTCGCAACGCGCAGGCGGGCGTGCTGATCTCGACACAAAGTCACCCTGTGTTGCGGCGCAACCGTATCTTCGACGGACTCGCGGCTGGCGTCGAAATCACTAACAACGCCACCGCTACACTGGAACATAACCAGATATTTAATAACAGATTCGGAGGTAAGACACTCAAAATTTATGCATTCTTACTTCCTTTTCCCGAAGAAAAAAGAAAACAATGTTAGCTACAACATTTAATATTTTACTTATTTATGAATACAACATGGATATGGCACACTCTGCCAAAAGCGGGGATCTATCGCGCCAGATATAAGAAGACTGCAGGGTTGCCTTAGACATGAATAATTTAAAAGCATTGCTACGTCACAATTAGCCACTCCTCAAACTAAAGGTTATAAATGATAATTAAATAATAACCACACCTTACGCGCCACTCTGTGTCTCAAAAGTGGAAAAATTGATTAATTACACAGGTTTTAAAGAAAAATATGCGTTGCTGCTAATTCTACCGAAAAAAATAAAATCTAGAGATATTTACTAAAAACGGTTCATAGTTCCTAATTCAATCTAAAAACACAATCAAAAGCAGAAAAATCACTGGAGACTATTTATAATTATTATCAGAAACTAATATTGTGCGTACTTGTGCAGGTCTGTGTCTAGCGTCTGGCGTGTCGCCGTTAGTCAGGGGCAACAAAATCTTCAGCAACCAGGACGCGGTGGAGAAGGCCGTGGGCGGCGGACAGTGCCTGTACAAAATCTCATCTTACACTTCCTTCCCGATGCACGATTTCTATAGGTACGTGTGTTGTATAGACTAAATAATGATATATTCCATCTTCTCATATCTAAACTTGCTGACAGCCTGTCCTAAGATATCGTCTATTTTTGTGACGTCCTTCGTCAAGAACTTTAGCAGGTCTCCGGGATCGCGGAACTGTCCAAACTAGTAGCCATTGAGGGTTTTCCCGTATGAAGAATCCACTAGATGGCAATACGTAGGCTTGTGGTCTATCTGCTCCGTGATTGGTTAATTTTGACATTTCTGACAATGTCATGTCGAAAAAAACCAATCATGCTGCAGTTGGAACTCACGCCTACGTATTGCCATCTAGTGGATTCTTCATACGGGAAAACCCTCAATGTCTGTAAATGATAATGATAAATGATATTTATTTTGTAAGTTGGTTATAAAAAATACTTTTACACGTCACAATCAATATTTTTAAAGCTAGATGGTGCCGGTATTTCGTACCTGACTATTCTGAGAAGAAACAGCCGAAACAAACTCAGAGGTCACAGTCTCTTAAAGTCCAGACATTGTTTTGTTTTGTGTACGAGTCTGACAGTGCCCTCCGCTCCACCTAGTGCAGGAGGACGCTAAGCGTCTCTAAACAAACATAAAAGAAATGTTGTTTAACAGTTGCACATAACGAATTAGTAATTTGATGTTCGTTTTTAATTTTTTTCATTGTTTCGATTTCAGGTGCCAGACCTGCAACACGACAGACCGTAACGCAATTTGCGTCAATTGCATCAAAACGTGCCATTCCGGACACGACGTAGAATTTATTCGCCATGACAGGTAATAAACAACATTATTCACACTATTAATAGCTACTATTAAATGTAAGCAAGTTCTGAATGGTCACAGGACCGGAACCAATTCAGTTTATGAGAAATAAAGCATCATGCTACAAGTATGCAGTTGTCTTGATTCTGCTTGTAACTTTAGTCATGAAAAACCGCGCTATATTCTGCATTACTACATAACGTGTGACACGATAGCACTTAATAATGAAGTTAACTAAGCAGCATGTGTTGTGGTCAGGTTCTTCTGCGACTGCGGCGCGGGCACGCTGTCCAACCAGTGCCAGCTGCAGGGCGAGCCCACGCAGGACACGGACACTCTGTACGACTCGGCCGCGCCCATGGAGTCGCACACGCTCATGGTGAACTGAGCGCCCCCCGCCATACCGCCCACCGCGCACAGCGATCGTCGGATATCAGTATTCGTCGGAAAACTATAATTCTTTTTATTTATTTTTAGGCGTTATTCGCCGCCAATTTTAATGTAGTTATTTGTCTCCGCGAGTCGCGACTCGCCCTCTTCTAGTTCAATTATTTTTATTATCTAAAACTTGGTAATGTATATTCTCGTTAGGGAGTCGCTGCCAGTGTGCTCCCGCTCGCACACGTGTATCCGGCTGATATAATGTATTTTCATCTTTGTACTTTATAGTTGACGAAACTAATCATATTTCGGACATTGTTACGCTATCTGTATATGTAGGGAGTTTTTTTTAATCATCGGTACTTAATAATTATTGTATTTTGTCGCGTAGTATCATGCATTCCCAAATTGTAATCGTAAACCATATTAACGAGAGATCACATTGATATTTAGAATAATGTTATTCGTTTTATAAGATGTACTGGTAGTAGCTTATATATTATAGTATCTACTAGTTTCATAATCATGGGGAAGTAAATTAGTTTTTGTTTCTCAAAAAAAAAAACTGTCATATTTAGTTATGTAATAATTGTCAATCCAGCGACTGTGACAGTCAGGATAACTTTGTAATATAATGAATCCATATAATTTTAACTTTTTGACTATACGATTTCATTTTTATTTTGGGGCATTTATTCCTTAGCTCTCCTGACAATAAAGTTAATTGGTCAGATGTTTTAGTTAATAAAGATACTTGTACTTGAGTTTAGTTGGTGTAGTGGCGTGGGAGGCCGCCGTCGCCGCAGCTCGTGGACGCAGGGCGCGGCGCATTTATTAATCTCTCGTTTAGGAGTCTGCCTCGCCTAACTATTTTGGCGCTCCTAATGCGCTTTGTAAATATTTATGTCACACAATAATCGAAAAATGTAGTAATTAATGTATTTGTATCATTATATTTTTATTATTGATCACAACGTGTATGTTTAATTATGGAATTACGTACGTTATGCTCAGACGGAAGGCCGCGGTCGCGCGCTTGCGACCGGCCGGCGGCGTCGCTTCATGTGAAGAGCACTTTGCCTGTGAGCCAGTAGATAGTCCGGAGATATCATTAGCCGCCTACGCGGCCCGTTAGTGTATATTAAGATGCAAATTAAGAACGAATGTGCGTATTTAATTGGAAAAGATCTTAGGTACAATTGATATTTTATTATATTGTTAATTTAAATTTGGTATTGATATCGATCGAGAAGCAATGTTAGGAACTGGGAAGAGCCGTGCGTGAGCGGCCAGAGTGCTGATAGTGATAAGTTAGCCCATAAGCTATAATGAAACCTAAATTACTCAGTAATCACTATTGCAAGTTTCGAATTGTTAAATCGTCTCTCCATAGCACGGTATGTTCTGAATCTGCTTTTTTATAATCCTCAAATCTGTGATCATCGCTAAATGTATAAGTGAAAATATTTTAGTTGAAACCCAACAAACAGTATGAATATGACTATTGTGTTATTAACATCAAACAAATTCAAATCATTTATTCAATTTTTATGTCAAATATAACGAGAAATTTATTGTGGCGCCAATGCTTTATATATTTGAATGTGAAAATTGTTATTTATTAAATTGTCAGTAAGTTCTTAATTTATTAAATTGAAATCTGGATATTTTGTTTATACACGAAAATACCACTGTAAAATCCGTGATATACATCATATAATATTATAATTGGAATTTTATTTCATTTATTATAGTTTCATCATCTCCTCTACAAATGGTTAGTAACAACAAAACAATTACAGTACAGGATAACAACAGCGGGAAGTAACGACTAACGAGTCCCTACTTTAGTGATGGTGTTTGTTGTTGATGTGATGACGTAGTTTGCTCTCTGTCGAAGCCATTGAAGATTGTACGGAATAACCAAATAGAACCGCGCCACGACTGACTGCGACTGCATCCGTTATTGTTAAAACTTTAACTATGTACTAAACCTTCAGAATGTAAAAACACTTCTGAAAACCCCATCCTAATAGGTTCCACCAAATGCAAGACAATTGCGGATAAAACGAAACACATAAAAACATAGGGGTTGAACGGAAAAGCTCGTTTTTTTAAAGCGGGTTAAAAAAAAAGTGCTATTTAGCATGCAGCGTCTTTAGTAAAACAGTATCTATAAGTAATGATGAACTAACACTGCATGCGGGCGTGGAATCGACACGTGGAGTCGTGGATGGCTATATCCGAAAGCATGAGGAATATCGAAACGATATATTCCCTTTATGTCGAGTCCCGTTACGTCGAGTCTGGAAGTCTATTGTTCTCCAAAGTATTGATATTTTACGCTTTCTATTACCTTTATGACGAGTTTGGTGAACAAGTACAGTCAGGAATGTAAAAGCCAATGGCATAAAAACATAATAATATTAATACAAGTATAGGTGAAGATTACCTAAAAAAGGAAGCTCAACGGAGCCCCGCTCCGCGGGGCTCCTATTTCTGAGTGCATGGTTTAAAGTAACCTAACACGAAGGGGATGGCGGGGTCTTTCAGACCCCGCCATCCCCTTCGAACCTAACCTGTCCGTGTCGGGGTGCCCACAAGTCCCGAGCTCGCTTCGCTCGCTCTTGGATCCCAAGTTCTCCTAATAACAATTCCAATCATTAATAATTCTAAATTATGTGCATGTATTCATTTCACTGGACGTGACTGTACTTCTAAAATATGATATAATTAAACTCGACATAAAGGTAATAGAAGCGTGGTAAATAAACTCGGCATAAAGGGAATAGAAACGGGACAGAAAACTAAACTCGACATGGGTAATAGAAGCGAGACAAGGTTTTCGGCTCGACGTAACGGGACTCGACATAAAGGGAATCAACCATCGAAACAAGTTGAAATTAAAAAAATGAAAATTTGATCCATTATTAGCAACACTATCGAATGGTGTAATAATACAAATACAAAGTGTAATGTTTTTTCCAAAATCAGCGTTTGCGATTTCTGGCCAGGATTATTGATTTTTCTAAAATCTAATGACGCAGGCCGCAGTATGTATTAGGGGTAATAACCCAAACGCTAGCACTGCACCAAATTATCAGCACTCCGAATAAATTGTCAAATTCTAAGGTTTTCACTTACTAATACGGGTTACCACACTAATAAATAAATAAATGTATGTTTTTGGAATCCTTCTATTGGCAAAAAAATACTTTGATACTACACAATGGCGAAAATTGTGTAACCAAACATTTGTGTCCAGCAGTTTCTTCTGTTTTTGCCTGTTTCTTGTGATCGCCGTTAAGTTCACGTGTTTACATTTTATGATATATCAGATCTTTTACATATTTTATATTGAAAATTTGAAACTAACGATTTCTCTGATATTTGAGATAGTTCATGAGGATAATCTGAAGAGTAGAATTTGAGGTTATGGTGATAAATTGGTAAAATACGTGGTGCTGATAAAGGGATCGAAAATATTGTAAATTCCAAATTATCAGCACTGGTGCTGATAAATGGAAAAAAAATGTATTTAGCTACTTATTTCATACTTTTTAATGTAAACTGTGTTTATTTTATGCATAGAATTCATTTTGTTTTGTTTAAGTAGTGTAAACTATCAAAATCCAAATCTTAGCACGATGCTGATAACTGGATCAAAAGCATGCTGGTAAATTGGTTTTCCTAGAATTTCATCATCTCAACAAATTATAAGTTAAAAAACTTAAAGAAGAAGAACAAGAGACTCGCAAAAAGAAAAGATTACTTAAACAAGATTTAAAAAAAAAAAAAAAAAGAAACCACCAGAAACAAGATTAACCAGAAAGCAATAGATACTTAAAAACAAGAGACAGAAGCTACGAATATAAAGGAGACAAAAGAAAATAAATCACGAGAGACCTTTATTAATCACCACCAGACATTTAAACACGAAATTATGATTCATAACACGAATATTATCATCCTCTCCTGAAAATGAAAACCCGATTAATAATAAGAAAAGGAAAGCCGAAGAGCAGAGTAAGTATCCACCAAATAAAAAAATCCAAATTCTTTCCGACATTAAACTTAATTTACCACCCAGCCTCGCATAACAGTCAAAAAGATAACAACCAAAAAGACCAGTTGGAAAAAAAAATAAACAATAAAAGAAAGAAGAATTACTCTATACTAGAGAAGATCCTTCAAGAGAATTAGAAGATGTGATGGCAAAAGCCTATCCTTTTTTTTTTATTTACTCTCTGGTACACTTCCATATGTGCATGTTTCTTAAATTTTAAACTTTGTCAATTTTATAAAAGTATAATTATTAGATTATAGGTTATTCTTTCATATTACCGGGGTCCCTACTTACTAACTATACAAAAAAAAATCAGATTTAAGAATGGAAATATTTTTTAATGCAATTCCTAACAGTGATATATAAGTGCTGATAATTAGCTCGCTCTATGCTATTAATTGGGGGTAATGGTGCTAGTAAATGGTGAGAGACCCATTTTTTATTCTTACTTGTCTAAAAAATTTTGGACAGAGGTCAACCATGCTTTCTTTTAATATCGTCTTCCTTATTAAATATTAGAACTATAAAATTTGCCTTAACGGGTAAAGGACTATTTTTCACAATCATAAATAGGCTTAAATTAGGACCAACTCTTAAAGTGCTGATAATTGGGTACTTCACCCTAGTTTTCGTCAAAATCGACCTCGAGACTTCAACGTTTTTCGATATTCCCCATAGTTTCGGATATCATCCACGCCTAGAGATGTGCCGTTGCCGGCAATATTGCCCAAGGTGGGAATATAGGTGGAAATATTGCCGGCAATATTGCCGGGTGTGGAAATTATTGGGAATATTGCTTAATTTTAAGTCAAAGTGAGTGCGAAATCTATGTAACGCACTTAAAATGAGCATTTACAGACCATGGTCTACATTATATACAAAAAAAACATTGTTTTGGGTAAAATTGCCAAAATTGCCGGCAATTTATGGCAATATTCCCGGTATTTTACCGGCAATATTGCCCATTGTTGCCGCACACGACTGTGAATATAAGAAATTACACATAAATTTTAAGATAAGAATTGACGATCATTGTATATTGATTAAATATTGAATAAAAAGGCATAACTTCGAATAATTTCTTTTAATGTTGTATTTTAATCTAGTCAACGAATGCTCAAAGCATAGAGGGAAATTCTAGAGTGTCCGTTTCGACCGCGCGGCCATGACGTTTTTTTTAAATAAAAACCATCCCAAGTTTTTGTAAAAAAATGTAAAAGTCGATTCCCATAAACCATAAATTTGTCAAAGCAATGGTTAAAAAGTTATAAGGGTTTGAACGTGGCCGCGCCATCGAAACTTTCCGAACCGCGCGGCCATGGAGATCTTTAAAACTAAGAGTCGCAGAGACCTGAAATTTTGGGAAATAGTAGATTGAATTTGTAAACCAAATGTAAAAATATAGAAAAAAATGCTGTGTTTGTATTTTAGGAGTTTTAAGGATAAATCCTCATGGCCGCGCCATTGAAACGGTGACAAAAACGTTATCGCCGATATCTCACTGAAAAAGAATCTCAGACGTCTGAAATTTTTTGTAAAACACAGATTTTCATTTGTCAAAACTAGTAAAAATACAACAAAAAATCCTAGGTTTATATTTCAGGAGCTGTAAGACTAAAACGCCATGGCCGCGCCATCGAAACGTTGAAAATTTAGTTTTTCGCCAATATCTCGCTGAAAAAGCATCGCAGAGGTCTGAAGTTTTTTGTAAAACATAGATTTGAATTTGTCAAAACAAGTAAAAATACAACGAAAAATCCTAGGTTTATATTTGAGGAGCTGTTGAAGAAAATCTTCAATGCGTCTTGAATATGTCGATTAGGGTGACCACGGATTATTATTTACAGAGAAATTTCCACCCTTTTTATTAAAAATGATATCCCAAGGATTCGTTGAACAAAATCTTTAAAAATCACATAAGTTAGAGATTGTTCGATTGTTGGTATATGTTTTTTAAAAAGTAATAATTAAATTAAAAATTCAGGTCTGTGTCAGGTAGGTGTAAGACGATACATAATTTAACATATGGTTTAATCGATGACTATTAAGATATTAAACAACAGGAGAATTTTAAAAACTATAGTGAGAATAAGCTCCATTTAAAGACGGGGCTGTCTTTAAATGGAGCACTCAACATCGAACAATCTCTAATTTATGTGATTTTTAAAGATATAGCCATATTATTGCTCCTCATTGTTCGATGAATCCTTGGGATATCATTTCTTATGAAAAGGTGGAAATTTTCTCTGTAAATAATAATCCGTGGTCACCCTAATCGACATATTCAAGACGCATTGAAGATTTTCTTCAACAGCTCCTCAAATATAAACCTAGGATTTTTTGTTGTATTTTTACTAGTTTTGACAAATTCAAATCTGTGTTTTACAAAAAACTTCAGACCTCTGCGATGCTTTTTCAGCGAGATATTTGCGAAAAACTAAATTTTCAACGTTTCGATGGCGCGGCCATGGCGTTTTAGTCTTACAGCTCCTGAAATATAAACCTATGATTTTTTGTTGTATTTTTACTAGTTTTGACAAATGCAAATCTGTGTTTTACAAAAAATTTCAGACGTCTGAGATTCTTTTTCAGTGAGATATCGGCGATAACGTTTTTGTCACCGTTTCAATGGCGCGGCCACGAGGTTTTATCCTTAAAACTCCTAAAATACAAACACAGGTTTTTTTTCTATATTTTTACATTTGGTTTACAAATTCAATCTACTATTTCCCAAAATTTCAGGTCTCTGCGACTCTTAGTTTTAAAGATCTCCATGGCCGCGCGGTTCGGAAAGTTTCGATGGCGCGGCCACGTTCAAACCCTTATAATTTTTTAACCATTGCTTTGACAAATTTATGGTTTATGGGAATCGACTTTTACATTTTTTTACAAAAACTTGGGATGGTTTTTATTTAAAAAAAACGTCATGGCCGCGCGGTCGAAACGGATACAATTCTAGAAACACATTTTTTACTACGTAACTTTGTTTGGAGTAGTTAGGAGATGAACATATCAAAACCATGAGCTCTAGGGGGGGGTTGAAGGTACCATTTTTTGGTTTTCGCTTACATCTCGGAAAACCATGCGTTCTAGCAGCATAGCGTGTGTGAACAAAATAAAAAACTAAATCAATTTTCCGTAAGTTTTACTCAGTAAGCATTTCAATATCTTGTAAGTGTTCGAATTTTCATAGTTTTCGAGGTATCCGCTTTTGAAAGTCTGTAATTTAGGGGAAAAAACATTTTTAGTTTTTCGCATTTGGAAAGTTGTATCTGACATCGCCATAGATCCAGAAAGCAGTAGCAGTTGATTCAGACCCTCCCTTCACCACCTGCGATGAACAGAGCCAGCATGCTGCATCTTGAGGTGATATGGGCCTCCAGATCTTTATCTGGAGGCCCATGGATATTGATAGAGACCCCTTCGGTACTCTCTCAATGTCCACAGGTATAAGTAGTTCTTAAATTCGGTGACCACCATCAAGCTTGATATGTCTTGTCTTCCCCCACCGAGGGAGCAGTAAAAATTAGCTTAGTAACTCAATTTAAATTATACTAGGTACTTACAGACTAGGTAGGACTGTACTATGTAGGAGGAAATCCGCACCCATAAGAGATGCGGAAAAACTATATTTGGAAACTTTAGTTCTTTTTTGTTGTAAATAATTTTCGTATAGGTAGGTATTAATTTTTGGTCAAGTGTGAGTTGCCCACAAAAATACAGGGAGGAGTAGGTACTACAGGGAGAGCCTGAAAAGACTGCTGCTGCTTTCTGGATTTATGGCAATATTAAATAAGACTTTCGGAATGCAAAAAGGTAAATATGGTTTTTCGAAAACTACCTATACAAGACATCGAAATGGTTACTACCTAAATAAAACTTATAGGAAATTTATTCAGCCTTTGTTTTATTCATACAAACCATGCCGCTAGGAGGCATGGTTTCCGAGTTATGAGTGAAAAACCAAAAAAAGGAACCTTTAAACCCCCCTCCCCACACAGCTCAAGGGCTAGTGACGGGAACTTTTGATAATTATATTCACCTCCTAACTAGTTCAAACAAAGTAACGTACCTAGTCCAAAATCGTGTTCCAAGAATTTCCTTCTATAACTGTTCGTTGAGCGGGCTACTAGTTTTTCATGCAAAATCACATGGCAAAAACAATGAGTTTAAGTACCTTTACAATATGGAAATAAAAAAAAGTATAAATCTCTGTCAAAACCACAAATAATCAACAAAAATAACATTATTTTAATGCACTTGTTTCGGTAATTCTTACATATTCAGTAAATCACCGTTTAGAGTAACAACTTAGTAGTTTTTATAAGGCGGACTTAATGCCGCAACGCATTATCTACAGTAATATAAACTGCACCTGCAGTAATAATAAATAAAATATACTGGTGTTATTTGACTGGCAACATTGGCAATATTGCCAAAGTTGCCGGCAATTTTGGTATTTTACCGGCAGTGGCAATATTGGGAATATTGCCGGCAGTGGGAATATTGCCATCAGGCACATCACTATCCACGCCTAGTTAAAAAATTCACTCTGTATGCTGCATCGAACAAAAAAGAATAATTAAAATCATCATAATCATTAAAATCCCATATACTTACAGGAAGACGCTGGATGCAGGTCGCTTCCAACCGGTATCTGTGGAGATCAAAAGGGGAGGCCTATGTTCAGCAGTGGACGTCCTATGGCTGAGATGATGATGATGATACTTACAGGTAAATTTTTCAACTGGGCGTATTTTTCTTTCGAAACTATGAGGAATATCGTAAAACGTTGAGAGGAGTCTCGAGGCCGATTTTGACGAAAACTAAAACTGCATCATTGGATTTTAAAAAATCAATCATCCTGACCAGGATTTGATCCATAATAGCAACACTATCGAATGGTGTAATAGTACAGGTTGTGATTTTTTTTCCAAAATCAGCGGGTTCGATTCCAGGCCAGGATGATTGATTTTTCTAAAATCCAATGATGCAGTTTTAGTTTTCGTCAAAATCGGTCTTGAGACTCCTTTCAACGTTTTTCCTCAGTTTCGAAAATAGCCATCCACGCCCAGTTGGAAAAATTGGTTTATGCCCTTTACGCCGCCGCGCCGAGCCGAAAACCTTGTCTCGCTTCCATTACCCCTATGTCGAGCTTAGTTTTCTGTCCCGTTTCTATTCCCTTTCTGTCGAGTGTTTATTTACCACGCTTTTATTACCTTTAGGCCGAGTTTAATTACCTATATTTTAGAAGTACAGTCACGTCCAATGAAATGTATACATGCACATTTAGAATCAATTTTTACACGAAAAAGGTACCCCATCAAGGATAGTTTCATTTTAAGGATATTAAGTATTTCAATGATGGGTCCTCTGGACTTTGATTGTTTGCCTTCATGATTGGAATTGTTATGGAGAACTTGGGATCCAAGAGCGAGCGAAGCGAGCTCGGGCCTTGTGGGCACCCCGACACAGATAGGTTAGGTTCGAAGAGGATGGCGGGGTCTTTCAGACCCGCCATCCCCTTCGTGTTGGTTACTTTTAAACCATCCACGCAGAAATAGGAGCCCCACGAAGCGGAGCTCCGTTAAGCTTCCTTTTTAGGTTATCTTCACCTATACTTGTTTTAATGTTTTTATGCCATTGGCTTTTAATTTACATCCCTGACTGTACTTGTTCACCAAACTCGACATAAAGGTAATAGAAAGCGTAAAATATCAATACTATGGAGAACAATAGACTTCCAGACTCGACTTATAGGGAATACATCGAAAAATTCACCCTGTATAATAAAAGTACTCTGTGATTAAAATCGATTCACCCTGCCGCTGCCGTCAGCCGTGAGGTAGAACCTCTTTTTTTTATTGAAGTCTTTTAAAAACAAAGTCGCGTGTCTGTGTGCTTAGATCTTCAACTACGCAACGGATTTTGATAAGTTTTTTTTAATAGAGTGGACTCGATCGAAATCCTATCGCCACACTAGGACTGCGACAAGGAGCTAGGTGCACTCGCACCCCTTCTACTGAGGAATGACGACCCTAAATTATCATGGCATTTAAAATTCGGCGCTGAGTGGAGTGCCGAAAACTGTTACTGAACGCTTTTCTTACATACATTAAAAAAAAAAATATAGAAGGTAGCTAAAATAAAGGCAATGTTGATCAGTTTTTAATATAATCATCACTAATATAATTAGAATTGTATTTACAAATGGCCACTGGTTACAATATTTTACCTAATCGATAACAAAGTCATGTCATATAGGTAGGTAGATACATAAATATTAATCAACAGATATTGATTTAATTCCTTACTAAACACGTTGCTTTTGCCGTGGAGATCGTCTTCTCGGAGAAATGTGAACGGCTTTCAATGGCGTATTAGTCTTTCTGAGATCATTGCTAAGGGCGGGTAGTCGAGAAGTCTTTGGAGTACAAAGAGGCTTCTTCAATACTGGTATTTGTGGGGTTTTCATTAACGTACTTCTCGGAGAAACTACGTTCTTTACAGGTGGCGTAGTCTTTCTAGCATTTCGCCAGTGTTCGAATTCGTTGTTACTTGGGATATTTAAACGATGCGATTTCGATGGGACATTGGAAACTTCTATATTCCTTGTTACTCGGACTGGGATATTTGGAGATACAACAGGTGATTGCATTTTAGGTTTCACATGTGCCACATTCTTTTGTGGTTTATTTTGCTGACCACTTATTCTAGGTTTTCTGGCGAAACCGGTATTGGCGAGCTTTTCCTGTCTTTCTGATGATTTATCAGAGCTCGACTCGAAGAGTTTCGCTTTAGCAAGAACGGCGCCAGCGTTCTGTCGTCGCAATTTATTTACCGAAGGTCTCCCTGTTTGACTAGTCTTCTCCAATTCCCCAGTTTTATCCATGAAGAACGCCGCAGCACTCCGCCACTTTTGTTGAGACTGTGGGGGACTTGGTTTGCGATTCCTACAGGTTATATTTTGGTAACATCTAGCCAATACGCTATTGTTCGATTTTTCACTTGAGTTAAGAGTGTTGTTCATTGAGTTTTCCGAAACCGTGTTGTCCCAGCTGTTATTGATGGTAATGTTTAGAGACCTGCGCGCCGGTATTCTACTAATAGGTTTTTCAGCGCTATAGTCGGGTATTAGACTAGTTCGTTTTCGTAGGCGATATTTCTGACTAGAATCCGAGACATTGTTGAGGGATTGTTCTGACGCGGAAGCGTCCCATTCGTTAGCTGCTTTCTGCGATGCTAAGTCAGGTTTCGCGGTGCTAGTTCGTTGCCTACGAGTCAGTCCTACATATGGATAAAACCTATCAGTGTTTTGACTAGATTGTGACTGAGATGACACATTCCAGGACTTGTGTCTTACGATTTTCGTGATGTTCTCTTTTGATCTACGTCGTATGGAGCCGATCTTCCGCGCACTTGGTGATCGAATTATTTTGGCTTCTTCGTTGGGCCGTATCTTCAGTTCTTTGCTCAACCTTCTCGCCAAATGATCAGAACTGGGGCAGTGCAACATAGCAACTTCTTCCAAAGTTTGTTCATACACATTTTGTACTTGTTGTAGAGGTTGTACTCTTGGTATGACATCTGTGAATTCTCTAGAAAGTCTGTTTTCGATAGCTGATACCCTGCTTTTGATCTCTTCGTATTCCTGTTTGGAGATTCTTACATAATCTTTGTCGGACTGTTTCATATCAGGAGACAAGTCTATGGTGTCGTGTGCACTGAACAAATGTTCAGAAGAAGTTAACAAATCTTCACTACTGACGCTTGTTTCAGAGTTCTTGTGAGAACTGAAGTCTCGATTGATGACTGGTGTACTTCTTGCGTCCATGAGACTCAGTCGTAATCGTTTTCGTTCAATACCCCTGAAAAATAATTAGTGTTGTGGTTATTAATTTATAATCAGTGCTAATATTTATCAGACAGCTGTAGCTGCACGCTAACTTTATGACCAAAATATAAGACTTACATTTTCATTGGCGTGAAAGTTAGTTCTTTTTGCGGAAGTCCTTTCGTTATTTCTTTCCTGTGAAACAAATAAGTTGTTGTAAAAGACTGGTAAACCACATAATTATATTTGCGTTAATTTGCTAACAAATAAACTTACTTCGTTTTAGCAGAAAGACCTTCATGTGTATCGAACTTGCGTTTTGCTGCAGATTTGCTCAGGATTGGAGTCTTGCCATTTTCGTTGACCGTGGCTGGGGTGTTTACGCTGCCTGACACCATTTTGCGGAGGCCATTTAAAACTCCTAAAACATCAAGGGGCAATTAGATACATCCTACATTTTTTTTTATGGTACTTACATAAAATTTTATTTTATTACATTTAAAAACAACTCACTGTTTAAGGAACCACTGCGCCGTTTCTTCTTCCTCCTTGCAAGATAGCCATCGGAATCATCGTCCAACTGTGACATCAGCTCTTCAGTTAGTTTACCTATGTGTTGCGAGTTTTCGATGAACATCTGACAAAGAAATGAGAAAATTATTTTTTTAAGTTTCGCTCAATATTCGGCGGTAGTCTTAAAAACTTTCGGGTCATTTAACACGATGCCGCACGCACTTTATTGCGACTCAAAATGTAACTTTATTTTCTAAACGAAAGGATACACATTTCAAGTATCGTCGTGCCACGTCGCGTCTCAGTGTGAAATTGACCCTTAGCCCACGCAGACTTCACAGCGACGCGGAATTCAACGCAAAATTACCGCAAGCCCGCTGTGTATTTATATTTGCCCTCTTTCATGTGAACACGATTCGGTATTCACGGTTTAGTCGTATTGCAAAGCGATAAAGCATCAATATGAAAACGCTTGTATACTTGTAATCGACGTTCAAAAGTGCCTCAGATGGCCTAATCGGAATAAATGATAAAAAAAAAATCAATACAGCCCCCCTAGCCAAGTCTCAAACGATAATCGTAAACGCTCGGTACTCTCCAATAGATTTTCAACTTTATACCCTAGAGTCTAACGTTGAAAATCTATTAAAGATTTCTGAGCGTTAACGACTGGAACGAACGAAAACGCTACGAAATCTATAACTGGGTACTCAGTTACTCACTTAGCAGTGTTGCATGTAACGTATCAGATACTGTATCAACCTTCAAGTGGGTACGGGCTCGTCCACGGTCCACCGCGTATCTAGTTACGAGCTGCCGGATCCGCAGTGCTCGCGACGAGGTCACATTGACAACATTTTGTCTCAAACCTCAATTAGATTTAATATTTTTCCTTCAGTCCACTCCGTTCGTTTGAAGCTCGCGCCTACGTACGACTCACTACAGTCGCGGTCGTGTCGCCGTCCACGAGCACCGAGCCGCCTTTGTGTTCGCAGTGACCCGCCGAGTGGCGGTATCACTGCGAACACAAAGGTGATACCGCCACCCGGCGGGTCTTGATACCGTATCTGGTACTTTATATGTAACACTGACTCCCAGCTTTCAATAGATCTTCAAACTTTATACCCAAGTTCATAAAGTTGAAAATCTATTAAAGCCTACTCAGCGTTTGCGTTTATCGTTTGTAACATGGCTACAGGCCCAGGTGTAAGATGCGGCTTCAGTCGCACTTGCACAGAGCCACAGATCTGGTAGCAGCTATGCTGGTACGCACTTGTGTCGCACGTTTAAATATGTATAAATGACTTACGCGTCTTGGCCACAAAATGTCGACATGGGAGAAGGCCCTCAGTTCAAAGAAAGCTAGCAATGTGCAAGGCGGACGACACATTTTAAAGAAACATATATTACATTTTAAATAGCACATCATAAACTCCATTGCTCATTATAGTCAATATGTCAAATACTAACAAAACAAAAAGTAGTTGTTAATTATACAATTTTGCTATATGAAGGAGAAACCAATCAAATATCAGGCCACTAAACTATTTTCCGCAATCTATAAAGTTAGTCAGAGACTAAGGCCCACTTGCACGAACCCGAGTTATCTTTTAAACTCAGAGATATTTGCTAACACGAGGTTAAATTGACATAATTGTATGACAAACTGTCAATTTAACCTTGTGTTAGCAACTAACTCTGAGTTAAAAGATAACTCGGGTTCTTGCAAGCGGGCCTTAGTATATTAGATTAGAGCAAAGCAGTGCCCGTAAGAGCAGGAGCAGCAAATACCTTAACAAGTGCAACATGGTGCTCCAGTCTCTGGGCGGAAGCTGCAGCGGGTAACGGCATAATACTGGGAGCCATCACTATGGCCAGGTTGGAGGAGTCCATCAGATTGTCCTTGTGTCTGGACGCTAAGTAGTTCAGTAACTAGAACATACAAAAATGATAGCTGTTTTAACCCCATAATGTCAGTCTAAACATGTTCTGTGATGTGGTTCTTGAGAGGTCAAACATACAGGATGAATTTTTCAACTCGGCGTGGATGGTTATATCCAAAACTATGAGGAATATCGAAAAATGTTGAAAGGAGTCTCAAGGCAGATTTTGATGAAAACTAAAACTGCTAATAAAAGGACATCATTTTTTTTAGGGCTTTTCTGAAAGTGCCGCCCCGGCCAGCGAAAAAAAATGGTACCTATAGGTAGTACTATTCATTAGGAGCAATAGTTACTATGGCACGAAAGTTGTAGGATTGCTCTCGGCCAGGGTTGGCATGATTAAAACAAGTTGTTTTAAAACACATGTTTAAAACAGTGTTTAAAACAGTTTGAAATTAAACAGTGTTTTTTATTACATGTTTAAAAACAAAGATCAAAACAAGTTTAAAACATTGTATAAAACAGTACGAAAAAAAACATGTTTTAAAACTACTTTTCATTTCGCAATAACTGAATATAAAATGAAAATAAAATAATAAGTATTTGAGTCTGAATAGTTCAACATAAAACCAATCGAGTCTCTATTGCTGTTATATTTTTGAACTTTCAATGGCATTGTAATTAACTTAATCATTTTTTTTTATAAAACGTTGCCCCACACTAGGAATTTCTACTGTATCGTGGGAGCGTTTACAAACATAAACTCAAACATGCCGCCAACATTATTTTTATGTTATCTAGGTATTTTATTCAATCAAACAAATATGTAAGTGTACCAGGATTTGTATGGGACAAGATAGCACCTATTTTTGAAACATTATCATAATAATTTCAAAACAATTTAAATTGTAACAATTTTAAATAATAAACAACATTAGTCATAAATAAAAAACGTAAACTTCGATCCCTAATGTCGGCTGTCGAAAGAAATTTGGTAATTCCCCTATTTTTTAGACATTGTAGATCGGTGTTTCTCAGTCCATTGTTCATAAGGTAAAGCCCCGCACCGTGGCGCGGGTATATACCTGCTATGAACTATTGTACGAACGAATAGGAGGCGCGCCGCCTGTCCCGCTAGGAAAGTCCCTACTTGTCGCCCAATATAAAATCAACATTAGAACATACCTACCGGGTGAATGTGAAGCGTTTGATTACGCAACATACAAAATATAAATGTTATCTATTGATCGTTTTTTTGTAAATATTTAATTTATTAGGGCGAGTTTATAAAGATCTAGCCTAGAAAAGAAACATAGTCGAATTAATTTGAAATGATGCCCTAAACTAAAAAAAAACTAAAAAAACACTTGTTTAAAACATTTTGAACTGTTTGTTTTATATAATTTAAAAAAAACTGTTTTTTTTCCAACCCTGCTCTCGGCCAAGTTATACAATAGTACAGGATCCGTATATAGAACGACCTTCACCGATCGAGTAACCGGACGAAATGTGTTTTTTATGAATTAAAATATGTTGAAGAATGTGACGGTGATGGGTTGCCTCATAAAATCCTGTCAAGGATATTTTTAATTAATTTTATAAAAGGTTATTTTTTTTCAATACCTTCACCGATAGAGTAACCAAAGAAAATTAACACCAATTGAAAGTCCGAAGTCTATAGAATATGCTAACGTAGGGTTGCCTACCTTTTTCTTGTCAAGGGTATAGGGTTGCCTAATTTGAACAGGTGATAAAAAAATGCTACCTTCACCGATCGAGTAACCAAATAAATTATATATCAAAATAAAGACATTTTTTTTACGAATACGATGGTATACGGTTGCCTATGAAAAACTTGTCAGAAATTAGGGTTGCCAAGCGTTGAAGTTTGAAAATTTTAGACGGTTGGAAGCACATGAGTAGATAAACGGACTAAGCTTCTTAAGAACGAGCAAAATTGTTACCTATTTTGGTAGGGTTGTCACAATAGGGTAGACAAATTAAACAAAAATATATTAAATAGCTTTATTATTCAGTATGATAGAATCGAATCAAATAATTTAATTCAACTAAGCCAATTACAGGCAATTTTGAATTGTCAAAACACATTTTTAAAGGTGTTTGGTCACCAATATATTAGAGACCAAACACCTACCTTCAAGAGGGCGCGCGTTGTCAAATAGACCGCGCTTCGTACCACTTTATATACCGCCCGTTCTTACCTTATAGTAGCCATACACCATCCTACCTATCGTACGATCGCAGATCGATTTGACGCTTGTAATTGTTTCAAATTGGCAGTTCGTCCATATACACCATACACTATACTGCCTATCGTACGATCGATTTGACACAACTTCAAATCTGCAATCTGCTTAACGATAGCAAGTTAAAAAACAGGTGCAAGGGATTTTCGACCTTATCGACATTTAAAATTTAGTTTGTTTTTCTCACATTCTCGTTAGCTAACATTGCTCTTTCATTTAAATCCGGTGTTTGCATTAGTGTCAATAAGGTCGAAAATCGCTTGAAGGTCGGAAAACATTCGCTTAACGATAGCAAGTTAAAAAAAGTGGTGCAAGCAATTTTCGACCTTATCGACATTTAAAATTTAGTTTGTTTTTCTCACATTCTCATTCGTTAACATTGCTCCTTCATTAAAATCAGGTATTTGCATAAATGTCAATAAGGTCGAAAATCGCTTGAACCTTTTTTTAACTTTCTATCGGGGTCCCTTTACACCTCTCAAGTTTTCAATCGTATTTTGGTTTAAAATAAAATGAATTACAAATTTTTTTATAAAAAAAAACCCTAGAACTAAAACTATTAAAGTTCATCATCATCATCATCAGCCGGAAGACGTCCACTGCTGAACATAGGCCTCCCCCTTAGACCGCCACGCCGAACGACAATTCGCCACTTGCATCCATCGGCTGTTGGCACGATGTCGTCGGTCCACCTAGTGGGAGGCCTGCCTACGCTGCGTTTTCCGGTCCGTGGTCGCCACTCGAGAACTTTTTTTCCCCATCGGTTGTCAGTAAACTATTAAAGTTACACAAGAACAAAAGTTTGATTTCACAAAAATTGCAATAACTTGAAAACTACTGGACCGATCTTCATGAAACAACTTGTGAATCTATTTTTGTAATGAAACACAGCCCTTTTAAATACTTTAATTGAAAAACATACATAAACAAAAAAGTGAGTTTTCAAGTTACGTAATAATCTAAGTTTTAAACTTTTACAATTTTCCACTAAAAAAACTTATCTAATTAGAAACTAATAAGAACGTACAAGATAATCTAATAATAATCGAATATATACACAACACAATCACTGGATTCTGATTAGAAAACACTTGTCTTAAAAAAATCACCTTACAAATCACACTTGCACCCCTTGTCGTTGCGTGGGTCTCGTCGCCGACAATCACCTTCATCATAATTATGCCAAATTTCAGTTCCAGAGGAGGAATTTTTCGGACCACATTGCCTCGTTGACTGGACTATATTAATTGCCTGTTATTGGCTTAGTTCAATTAAATTATTTGATAAATAATAATAAAGCTATTTAATGTTTTTTTGTTTAATTTGTCTACCCTATTGTGACAACCCTACCAAAATAGGTAACAATTTTGCTCGTTCTTAAGAAGCTTAGTCCGTTTATCTACTCATGTGCTTCCAAACCGTCTAAAATTTTCAAACTTCAACGCTTGGCAACCCTAATTTCTGACAAGTTTTTCATAGGCAACCGTATACCATCGTATTTGTAAAAAAAATGTCTTTATTTTGATACCTAATTTATTTGGTTACTCGATGGGTGAAGGTAGCATTTTTTTATCACCTGTTCAAATTAGGCAACCCTATAACCTTGACAAGAAAAAGGTAGGCAACCCTACGTTAGCACATTCTATAGACTTCGAACTTTCAATTGGTGTTAATTTTCTTCGGTTACTCTATCGGTGAAGGTATTGAAAAAAAATAACCTTTTAAAAAATTAAATAAAAATATCCTTGACAGGATTTTATGAGGCAACCCATCACCGTCACATTCTTCAAGATATTTTAATTCATAATAAACACATTTCGTCCGGTTACTCGATCGGTGAAGGTCGTTCTATATACGTATCTTAGACTACAAGTTCGAAGATTCGTAATTCTCATACATTTTTTAATTTCTGAAAGTGCCGAGAATCACCTGGCGGACACGGTGGAGCATACGGTGGAGGACTGCCCTGCTTGGGCGGAGCACCGCCCTGTCCACACGGCAGCGATAGGCGGAGACCTCTCGCGCCCGGCATTGGTTGCGACCATGCTGCGGGGCGAGACGGAGTGGGAGGCGGTCGCCTCCTTCTGCGAAGCAGTCATGCTCGCGAAGGAGGAGGCGGGCCGCTTGAGGGAGAGGATACCATCCTCTCTCCGCCCGAGACGCAGTGGTAGACGCCCACGGCGACGGATGTCGCGAGACGATCTCCAGCCACCGTAGGCGCGGGCGGCGAGTAAGTTGCGGTACATACGTATACTGCGACTCCGGCACTTAAAGGGCTACCGAAGGACACCGTGGATTTTATGACCTCCCGCCCTGCCCGGGGTGGGAGGACTCATTTGATGACTTTGCCACGTAAAAAAAAAAAAAGCGGCTGGGCAGAGGAGTACCAAATAAAAATTAATATCTCGCTCTGGGCTGAGCTGTAGACTGAGCCTCCTGCTGACTAAAAGTCCACTTACTGGCTAAAACTCCACCATGTTCCTTCAATGGCCGTTTACATTTCATCGTCACATTAACCTGCGAAGACAGTTCCATGACCCAGCAAAGAAGCCTTACCTCCATAATATAATGTAGTAGATGAACATGTAATACTGGTAGTAACAACAAAGTGTGCAGGATAGGCTTCAGTGCGTCCTCTCCGGCGGTCAGTCTACATCTCAACAATAAGTCTTGTACTTCTGCACTGATCAGTGGCTCTGGCAGGCACCGCAGGTATAGCTTCAGTACACTAGCCACGTCTATGGGGTGGTGGCCTTCAGATACACAGCCCCCTGCATCTAACAGTCTCTGAAAATTACAGACATGGTATGGTCAAAACAACAGTGAAATTATCTAATCAGGAAATGGTTAGTAGTAATAGCTGTTAAGAGATGATTAGTACAACTTTTATTATCAACAAATGTAATGAATGAGTTCAACTTTTAAGTGAGCATATCGTTAATATGAGTTTTGGAGGGAAAATAGGCTTTCACCCACAAGCTGATTCGGTTTGTTTCTATTTTCAAGAGAACAATACAATTATTTATAATTCCGTTTTCTTACGTACCTTGATATCCTTTTGGCGGTTTTGTGAGCCGGCTTTTCTGAACAATCCCTCGACATGGGCGTTGGACCGAAGCACTGAAGACATCTCAGTGACAACTATGGGAACACTCAATGTACTGCCACAACAAATAACACTGCACGATGGCACTTTCAGTAAAGGTGCTCCAAATACTGTCTTGTGGTCCTGAAACAAATATTCCCGTTTTAATAAAACTAGAGAATGGAATTGTGATTACACAACAGGAAATGCACCCACTTTTACACTTTTCAATATGATCTTCTTCAGGCGATGCTTTAAACCGGCCTTCTTCAATTCCCCAACAATTATTGATTGCAATTTTCCATGATTTATCCCGTCCGAAATTAACATTTTGTTTATTTTTAATAATTGGCAAAACTTGAGTAAGTTTTCAAATCCGCCATTCGTAAATTCGTTAAATGTCGTTCCCTTTCAAGTTGTGAAAACAACGTCAGCACCACATTCAGCATGCAGTCAGCACTCTGGATAGCCAAAAACAAAAAGTTGACAAAGTCCTAATATTATCATGAGAAGATTTTCGGGTGTGATTAGATTATAGTGGATAAAATTGATGTTAATTTCTCTTTAATTTCACTTCATTCATTCATTATTCAAGATATCTCATTGTGTTTTTAAACCAATACTTCTTATAACGGAAAATAGTTTCGTTTAGAAATCAACAAAATTATTTGCAATCTGATAGAATCTAAACTGTGTTTGTCCACAAATTATTTTGAAGATCATTGTGCACACACCTGATTCTAAAGTTTCTAACAATAAGAATTAATTTGATTTCGCTTTAATTTTACTCAAAATTGTAAACCGAATATTTATCATATATTTTACCGGTTTTTAATTTCAGAACTTTGACACGTAATTCATACTTGACACTGACATGTTGTCAGTCACTGACAGTCACTGAAAATGACAACAATAACCGTGATTGTTGGTTGATTTTTGTTGATCAATCAAATCATCAAAAATCAGTAATTTCAAATAAACATTATAATTTTAAACGTAATTCCCTGCAGTATTTTTATTTGCATTACATATGAGACATCACAGTGCTTTCTTCTAATTCCCTTGTTTGTAATAAAACATTACAACGTAACAATGATTGAATTGTCAGCAAAATTGACAACTGGAACAGTTTATTTAGCAGGCGAAGCCTTGGAATGCTGCATATCATTTTGCTATACTGCTCAACCAGAGCATAGGAATTCTCAAAGTCACTGGTAATAATGCCTTTCTTCCATATTGCTGTATTATTGTTAATATCTGGTTGACTGAGCTTCGCTCGGTTTTTAAAATGTCTATATCTTGAGAACCGAGCTTTTCTCGAACCTGGGACCTTGATAAATCGATTCCTTGAGCCAAAAAAACCCCTAATCTGTAACTTTCATGAAAATCCTTGGAGGCGTTTCCGAGATCCTGATTATATATAAATATACAAGATGCTTGTTTAAAGATATTAGATAGATAGATTACAAGTTTGATAGCCAGCAGAAATTTACCTGTATTACTTTATTACATTCCAGTGATGCCCTAGAAAACTTAGCATGGGCTTCAGCACAAATCCACTGTTTCTACTCCACATCAAAGAATACAGGTGACAAGACACCAACTATTGGCAAGACCACTGCTTTGGAAGTTACCTCATGTGATATTGGAGATGTCATATTCCACACTAAACCCAAAATACTGTTCTGTGATTTGACTATTCCATTGGGGGAAACTAAAACTTGTAAGTACTTGTTAATGATGTTAAGAATAAAATTGATACAAATTAAAATTTAACTTTTTCTGTGAAAGTGATCAATAAATATAACAAAATCTCATTTCATTCCCCAGTCTGGTACAGAGAATCTCTTCCAATTGAAGCTCCACCATCATACAGGGGGACATCAGTCAAATACTCCTACAAAATCACCATAGCAACTCAGAAAGTTGGGTCCCACATCAAAATGGTGCGGATACCGTTCAGAGTGCTCCCCATCAGTCCTATCATGAACCTGCAGGACCTGGCTGCTCTGTGTGGTAATGAGACTACTGAGGAACTGCAGCCTACCAACCCATTTTCTGAAGAGAGGAAGGTTGAAACACCTTTGACAATGGCTTTACAAGTTTTACAGGTAATTTGGACTATTAATTTGCAGTTCTGCTTTCCTAGTTCCACATTAAAGTTTATTGTGGATTTCTAATAAAAGAAAATGATAGTAAGAAACAAAATTTGTATAAGAATTTCTTTCTCATTCCACTAAACAATCAAAATGGCAACATTAATTACCATAGAAGAAAATTAGTACTGCTGTTCTTTGTATTCAGCTTATCCCTAAAAATACAAAATTTTGATGTATTTCAGAATCTCACAGCCAGAAGAAGTCCTAACTCCTATATGATAACAAACACTAGAGGCAAGGTGGGCCGCTTCTGTCTGTTCAAGTCAGCATACAAGCTTGGTGAAGACATTGTTGGTACTTTTGACTTCTCTGTGGGAACTGTCACATGTATGCAGGTAAATCTGGTTAAAGACAAATTAATTGGTAAAATTCTGATATATTATAGGGCTCCATAATTGCTTCTAAAAAAATAAACACTATGTTTTTCATAAACAGGCATAGACAACAAAACTGTATTGTATTTTTTTTTATGTGAAGGCGAAATTGAATATTAATTATTAAAACCTTATTTCAGGTGTCAGTATCCCTACAACCAGAAGAGATAATTAAATCAAAGTCTCCTTCCAAGAATGTCAGTAAGGACACCAGCAGTAGGTCTATGACAGTGGCCAGATATCATGAAGTGACTCTAGGACTAACACAGTCACAACTGATACTGCCTATACCTCTGCATATCACACCAGCTTTTGAAGTTGATGATGGTAAATATTTTATTTTATGATACTTTTTTTTAGCTGCATACTTGCATAGTATGCTGAAGGCTGAACTGACCCTTAGTTTACTATACAGCTCTAATTGATCTAGTCCAGCCAAAGTTTGGATTAAAGTAATAGGATAGAATGCCTCATTAAACCAGAAATGTATAAAATCTACTTTCTTTTTCTAGTATCACTAAGCTGGAGGCTCCATTTCGAATTCGTAACATCAAATGAAAAGCTGCTACCCAACCCAGAAGAGAAGGACTGGACTGCCCCACTAAATGTCCCAATAGAGACCATGGTCTGGAACCTTCCAGTCAAGATATATTCAACTTTGCCAAAGCAGATCACACAGCATTCAATAGGCAATGATGCTTATACCATGTTTATTAAATAAGGGGGCAGCTGACATTAATAGTAGATGTAGTTTAATTTGTTATTCCAGCCAGCTTGTCAACATTGTCTACAATTTGACTAACAGACACAAACTCTGATTAATTATAAAGTTATATATGCATCAAATTAAATAGTGTGTAAGATTGTTTTAGAATTAATGTAAAATAATTACTGTAAATAATATAACACTGTAAAAATGTGATTGTATTTTCGTTTTTTATGAAATAATGTAAAGAATAATTATTAAATAACTTGGATATTTACAATATAATTATTTATTAAAATAATACTTAAAACTATTTTAGTGTCATTCATCAACAGACTCTTTGTCCCAATCTTTCATTTTGGCACCCATCATGAAATCATCTCTGTAATAAGAAAAATAAAATGTAATTAGTGAAACTAAACTGTAAAATAGAGATTTCACAGCAATGTAAGCCAATTTGATTTTAAAACAACCATGATATTAGGCAGGTTATTAAGCAAAATACTATAATGTATTTCACAATATTAAAACATCTCATTTAATTACCTCAATGCACTCCATTTAGGTTTGTCTTCATCTTTGACTTCATTCTTTGCCACTTTAGTAGCTTCATCAACAATTATTGACTTGGTTTGTCCCATAAGTGTGTCTAAGAAAGCTCTTTTATCAAACTTCTTCAATATTTTCTCTTTTTTGCTTTCGGACAAATCATTTCTATCCATTTCTTGTTCAAGAGATTTCTGTTGATTTCTGACAGCATTGAAAAGTTGTACTACACCTTTTGTAGCAATTTTGTTTAGTAATCTTTCTCTATCTTTTTCTAGTACATTTGGCTTTACTCTTATTGATGGTTTTTCATGTTTCTGAAAAGAAAAGAAACATAATCAGTTAGATAATTACATTTTGTAATGTAGAATTGGGAAACTATTGTTTGTTCATAACTTGGGGTTTACTCAGTATTGAGCAATCTGAGGAAGGTCTGGAGAATTTTGATAATATTATACAACTCAACTGAAACTGTATAACTTACAACTTTCTTTGCAGGAGGTTCTGATGACTCCACTTCTTCCTTCTTAAATACTGGCTTCTTCTCTCCTGTTTCATCTATAACCTCAAATGCTGGTTTCTCTTCCTTGACAGTCTTAACTATATCTGCATGTTTCTTAGCTCTTGATAACACTAAAGTCTTTTTGTTCTTGGGTTTACTAGATCCTAAGATTTTAGCTACAGAGTCTGCCCAGCCTTCGTTTGTTACGAGAGTAGCCTTGTCATTTTCCTCTCCATCCGAGGATTCACCGCCGGCATCGGAGCCACCACTTTCGGCGTCAGGAGCATCACTTTCGGCATCAGATGCAACGCTGTCATCAACAGGAGCATCACTATCGACATCAGCAGCACCACTTTCAACATCAGAAACAGTACTTTCGGCATCAGAGTCACCGCTTTCGGCATTAGGGTCATCACTTTCAGCATCAGCTTCGATGTCATTCTCTGCATCTTCTTCTACATTTTCAATTTCGTTATCGGATGCTTCGGATTCTTCTGCACTTGATGAATCCGATTCTGAATCAACTGTAACAATAGTTCATCGCCAATAATATTATGAAAATTTCTAAATATTTAGGATAACATCAGGTTTTCAATACACCAAAATTACTTACTTGAAACTTTAAGTACTGGTTTATTCATTGTTTCAGCAACTACCATATTTTCGTAAGATTTCTGATACTTTTCAAGGTAAAATAGTGATTTGTTTCCAAGATTCACCGTTCACGTGTTTTCATCCACATGCGATGCGACTTTTTGACAGAATGATTTGACAGTTGACAGTGTCTAATTGACAGCCAAAGGGATGCTTTCATTTAGAATGGTTGAGTAGGTATGCGTTCCGTGCATTTCAAAAACACATTATATAATAACACATACACGTGGAGATGGTGAGAAATGGATAAATCTGTTATTCTTTTCCACATTTTTATAAATTTAATATCTTTCTTGTCTTGATTATGAATAATTATTATTCTACCAATAATATGAATATGAAAATTACTTAGTCATGTTTACGCATAACGAAACGCAAAATGTTTTTAAAAATAAAATACAGCTGATCGACAAGGCAAGAGTAGTTTTGTTTCATTCGTGAGAAAATGGTGGTTTTGCTCTAAACATGGCGAATATTGCGAACCCTTTAGTTTATCTAAATAGGAGAGAATACGGACTCTTACCAGATATTAAGTCTCAATTCTTTAACAAACGTTTAAATGCAGCGAAAAATTTATATCGTCGGGAACTTGTGTGCCATTTTGGATGTGTAAATGCTATTGAGTTTTCTAGCAATGGCGAATTACTTGTATCAGGTATGTCATTTTCATAATAACAAGCTGTAAACACCCGCGGACTACGTCTTTATGTTTATTTTCAGTTAGACTTGATCAGCAAAATGTAAAAGAATAAAATTAAAAATAAATGTTACATGGGATCTAGGTAGGTATTTTAATTATTATGACTGGAACATAAAATCTTGATTGATAAACAAGTAGGTTGCGGTTTTGTTATACATATTATTTTAGCTGTTTATAAACTAACAATAATAACAGAATTGGAGGCTGCACTGTAAAAAAAAATACATTCTTATCAGATAATAAGTCTTCAAAATAAGTTTCCCCAAATATAGGCAGAAATGGGTAATCCATAAAATAGAATGATACGGTCAGTGGGTCATCTTAGGTACAGTCTGTAGTTGTTTAGATACATAAAATTGCATTAATTTTTTGAGCTCATGGGTCCTTTCATTATGATAACAAGGGACCCTGAAATATATATAATAAATAAAATCCAGTCTTGCCTAGTTACAGCTTTACTTGGCATTGTGATAATGTCCTGCATACCTTAAGGGCGCTCCCTCACTGCGAGCTGTAATGTAACTTTACAGATTCGAAGACAATAGAGCATCAAATTGCGCACTTTTATGTTACATTACAGGTGAATGCTCGCAGTGAGGGAGCGCCTTAATAATATCACCTCATACGAGAATAGTTTTAAAAAACCTCTTTCTAATGACACTATGAAAATGAGATGTACAGCATTATCTATTATTTTTGACATGAAAATTTTAAAATGTTGTGTTGCTACCTTGAACTTGGTAGATTAGATTATAATCCATATTAATAAATCAATAAAATCTAGCAGATTAAACAGCAAGCCAACTAAACAAAAAAAACCTAAGTATAAAGCACATACAGGTCTGGGACCTTACTTTATGAGTGCATATTCTGAAAGTTGGCAATGTCACAAAATATGGCTGTCAAATATTTACAAATTTTAATATATAGTTTATGATGTAAAAAAAAAGCATTATTTATTATTAAAATAGTACATATCAATTTTCTAGTGCACTACAGACCCATATTTCTTATATCCATACAGTAACATTGCCAACTTAATTCAAACTAGTAAATATTTGACAGCTATTAGCGACATTGCCAAATATCTGGTTACGCGCCCTTATGTGCTAATCATAATTATTACTATAAATTAAGTAGGAAGTAAACATCATAGCAATGTGCAGATGAAAGCAGTTTTTCATACATGTATAAGACTTTGCAATATCAGGTGGTGATGACAGGAGGGTGATGCTATGGCAGTTCGGGAAGGCCATCCTGGACCGAGGCAAGCCCGAGGCTATGAAAGGTGTTCACCAGTCTAACGTATTTTGTCTGGGCATCACTAGCGACAACCAGCTCATTTATTCAGGAGGAAATGATGATATTGTGAGTATATGAAAATACTAGTTTCTGCCCACAACTTAGTTTGCATCTAGTTTTGGCCCACCACATCTCATTGCCTGCCCTAGCTATTTTGCTATAGGGTAAACTACCAGTCATTGGACACTATCAGTTATTGGACAGAACTCCCTTTAATCGTTTTTATTAAGGTTATGATTCAAGAGTCTAACGATGCAACTGACTTTTTATGTACTCCGTTTATTGGCGATACTTAAAAGTTAAAAACATTTCTAATAGATGGCAGTAATTGGTCAAAATTAATTAATTTTCTCGGCGTTCGGACGGTTAACGGTAATTCTAATGAGAAATAAAGAATTTGGTAAGTTTGAAACCCCTTCTACACGGTCAGGTGGTCAGGTCTGACAGAGGTGACCTTGGTCGTGTCACAGTACCCCACCGTCTGGAACGCTGTCGGCTGACGACGGTCCGGTCGACCGCGCACCGCGGACGCAGCCTGTCGGGACGGATGCGCTCCCGACCAAGGCTCGACTGACTCCGCCCATATTTGGTCGCACGACCAACGTCTACACGGTAGATTTTCATTCCCACCGGACCAAGGTCACCTCTGTCAGACCTGACCACCTGACCGTGTAGAAGGGGTTTAACTACTACATGTTTTAACAATTTGTATTCTACCTGACAGCTCTGACAGTCCTATGTTCTTAGTAGTTTGCACAGTAATGTATAATGGTATTCTGTACTGATTTTAATATGATTATGTACATACAGACAAATACGTTTTTTAGGTTATTATGTAATGTACTAGTGTTATTATGTAATGTACTATTATGTAATGTACTAGGGAAATTTTACGACGAAAACGCCTTACGACCAAATCCATCCAAGACTCAATCCTGTGCGTTTCACCTCCGCAACCGACAGGCAAATAGGGCTCTCAGAGTCTCGTGGCGTGGTATCGACGTGGAGCACTGTTCTCAACCACGTTACCTGGGTGTAACCCTGGACACATCCCTCACATACAGATTTCATTGCCTTAAAACCAAACAGAAAGTCGGGACTAGAAACAACGTTCTTCGCGGCCTTACGTCCACCAGCTGGGGAGCATCTCCACAGGTTCTCCGCACTACCGGCCTATGCCTTTCTTTCTCTGCTGGGGAGTTCGCATGCCCAGTGTGGCATCGTTCAGCCCATGCCAGAGAAGTTGACATAGCGCTGAATGATACCTGTCGGATCATAACCGGATGCTTAAAGCCAACGCCTCTTGCAATGGTATATCCTTTGGCAGGCATAGCTCCACCACACGTTCGGCGCGAAATAGCTAGCAGCATCGAAAAGAGGAAACAGGAGCGAGATAACCGTCATCCGCTGTATGGACATCAATTACCTCCTCCCCGCTTAAAAAGTCGTAAAAGTTTTCTGAGACTTACAACCCCCTTAGAAAACGATGCCCCACATGCGAGATGCGAACTGTGGAGAGTAAGTAATCCTACCCCTCCTCACTTCCTCAATCCAGCAGAGCACCTCCCTCCTGGTTCTGAACTGCAGTGGCCGATCTGGAAATCTCTCAATCGATTGCGAGCCCAGGTTGGCCGCTGTAAAAATAATCTGGTCAAATGGGGTATACTAGACTCATCCCAAACACAATGCCAGTGCGGAGCTTCTGTACAGGATATGTCCCACCTTCTTACGTGCCCATCCTGCCCAACCACCTGCACCTTGCAGGATTTGAACGAGGCAAATGACAGAGCTGTGCTGGTCGCTACGTATTGGTCGGATAAAATTTGATTTCATCGACACGCAAAGAAGAAGAAGAAGATGTAATGTCCAATAACTGAAAACTTTTTTGATTAAAATCTAATTATTGGACAAGCGTCCAATAACTGCAATTTTTAAATTAAAATAATTTAAATTATTTTGGACTCTACTGCTTATAACTTTAGGCTAAAGGAACCATTTTTAATAGTGTTGCCACCTTCTACTAGTCTTTGGACAGGGTGTATTGGACACCCTGTCCAAAGACCGATGACTAATTTTAAGATTAAAATTAGTCATTGGACACCTTCTCCAAACTAAAACCTACCTAACTAACGGTACCGTCTGATAACAGTGTTGAAGTAAATCAAAGATGCCCAAGGGGAAAAAGAAAGACTACGATTCGACAAAAAATATGCTTAATAATTAACATTCGGTGCTGATTGAGAAAATATAGAATTCAGGTAATTTTTTAGTTTGATGTGAATTTTATAAGAGGTATCTTATTTTGTTTAATGCTTACAAGAAAGCATTTTTTTGTATTACAGAGCTGCTAAAACGGAATAGTTTTGAAAGCAACTGTGATTATTAACGTTTCTTCTAAGTCTTAGAGTCTAAGAGATATGTAGATAAAAAATGTTGTTTATAAATTTCCCCTTTATTATTCGCTATTTTAACGATTTACAAAAATAAATCGTTAAAATAGCGAATAATGAAGGGGCACAATTTAGCGTATTAATCTTCTTTTGAACATTAATGAGCTAAATTGTGCTGTCCATTAACTAGTATAGACTGTCCAACAATAGAAATTCTGTCCAATGACTATATATTTGGGTACTTTTTTTTAACAGGATTTTTTGTTATGTTTATGCTATAAAATATAATTTTTAAAAGCAAATTATGTTAACATACACATTGAATAAGCAAAATAATAACGATTCTAGCTTGTAACTTCATAAATGTGTCCAAAAATAATTTTTCATCTATAGAAGGTCCTTAAGTGTCCAATGACTGGACGTTTACCCTATATACATAATTTATACAGTGTATAAATATAAATTTAACCTTATAGCACTTAGTACCCCAGGCTGGTGGCCTTAGATTCATTTAAGGCATCCACAGAAAAGTCAGGTTAAGCAGCTCACTAGGTTGATCTGATAGATACAAAAACAAAACAAAAAAAGAAATTGCACTCAGAAATGTAGCATTCTACCAGGGTTTTACAACTTTGCATTCTAAATACAGGTAATAGTTCATGACGTGGAGAGTAAGTGCCCTGTAGAAGTGCTCCAGCATCAGCGCGCAGTATGCTGCCTGACTATTGACCCTTTCAACAACCGCGTGGTCGCCACAGCTGGCAATGATGGCCGGCTGTTACTCTTTGATACCAGGCAGTCCGTACATGGTGAGAAAATTATTATACTATCTTAGAGATGACAGCAGCGCAAACTGAAGATGTATTAATGGAAAACATGGGTGGGAATAAATATCGATCACAACTTAGAGAGACCAGATAGAGAAGTAAAGGAATTCAGTGAAAATTATATTGCAAACATAATTAAAGATACCCAAGCCTTTGTTCTCTCAACGGAGTGGAAAAAAAACATAGGTTGTTTAAAAAAAAAATGTTTGCTCCTCACAGAATGCCTGGTGATATCGCGCAGTCGCAAAGCGTTCCACGGCGTGATGTTCCACCCGTCGCAGTTAGGCATGCTCACGGCTGCCAACGCTCGCGATGGGGTCGCGCTGTGGGACCTGCGCTCGCCTAAACAGTTAGTAACATAGTTCTAATATATCGGCGATAAATATTCGACCTTTGGAAAGAGACAATAGAATAGAGCGTTTTCTCTGTCGCTCGAAGGACTACGCGTTGAATTTAGTTCTGGACCGACGACGGTCAGCGTGACTTGTACTAGTTGACGATACGTGCTTCCGTATGTAACCGTACGCGCGTACTATTTATCAGCGCTGCACTCAATGCTGTCAGCATTCAGTCGGGCACTAAATCCAGCTTTTATATGAATGTCCACATACCGAACGATGAACCAGCGACAAAAGTCACACACACAAGGTGACAGACATATCGCAGCTGAACTAACGAGACATCTTTCCAAAAGTCGATCTGCAATATTATTTTATCCCCTGTACTTTTATCCTACGATATAATTATTACATAATATAAAGTGCTCCATGGCCAGTTCGGACCTGGCATTGATCTGCTCTTTTGTGTAGGAACAAAAAAAAAACAACATTGAACCTACCTATAAATGTCAATCCTGTAATTTCTTCACAGCCCGGTCCTTCGCTACTCCGGCGCAAACGGCACTTGCCAGAACTGTATGAGCGTTCGTTTCAACTCGGCTGGCACGCACATCTTAGCCCTCCGCCGGCGTCAGGCTCCGGTGCTATATGGCGTTCACTCTCCCGAGCCCGTTGCAGAGTTCTATCACCAAGACTACTATAACTCCTGCACCATGAAGAGCTGTACCTTCGCTGGAGAGGGCGACCAGTTTGTACTATCTGGGTCAGACGACTTCAATCTGTATATGTGGAAAGTTCCAGAAAAATGTGATGATGATCGTGAGTATATGGATTTTTATTTTGATCAAGTTTCTGTAGTTGTATTAAATTACAATATAAATCTTACTTCATATAAATGGAGGCTTCTTGCTATAATTTTTTATGCCTTGCGTTTAGTTAAATAGGTACCTATTATTTTTTATTTTTAGTCTTAATATTTCATTTTCCAGAAGTACCAGTAGAGCCGCCTCACATAGTGCTATATGGACACAGGTCCATCGTAAACCAAGTGCGGTATAACCCTCACTATTGTATAATTGCGTCATCCGGTGTTGAGAAGATTATCAAGGTTTGGACCTTATAACTTTGATAGCTTGAATCTTCTTGCACACCACAGTTGGGTAAAAATAATGATTTGTTATTTCTAGGTGTGGTCAGCGGTAGAGTTCCCTAAAATGCGCGGTGCATTGTTGGAAGAGGCTCAGGGCTCCGACAACCCGCGCGAGATATACAGCCACGAGGACTACGTGTCGCTGGTACATCACAGTGGACAGGTTGGTGACGTTCCGCTCATCACTTGCAATGCGTAACTGGATGTTTGACCAGAAACCCGATATCATATCGTCTTTTTCTCAACCAAATTATTTTACCTCAACCCTCAATACCTGGTCACTTTACAAATTAAACTAGGCTGGTACTGACGGTCTTTTAGAAAAACTGCATGAGTTTTGACTTCTTAATTGTCTTTTTCGGGAACTTTATTTGAGCAATGCAGGATTTCTTATTATCAGAGGTCGGAATTAGGTAGAGTTATTTTATTACTTGCATCGAAATAATAATAAAAACATCAGAATTAGACAAACAAATTGTGTAAAAGTAACTATTAATAAACCACTTCTTTTTCTGCTCTTTATAAGCAATTCTGGGATTTGGGGATATCCACTTTATTCTTTCGCTGTTTATTAAATCAGTGTAAGTACATGAATAACTACCTAATTCCGGCCTATGCTTATCATAAACATCGCAACTAATTTAAACAGCCCTCTTTTCAGTACATATCCCACAACTACGCAGACCAATCAACAACTGAAGACCCTCGGATGATGGCGTTTTTCGATTCCCTCGTACAACGCGAGCTGGAGTGTATGGCCGAGGAAACTGACTCGCTCGACATCTCGAGTTCATGCGGCTCGGTACACGATAATGATTCGGACTCGTCTGATACTGACCAGCTTGTTGCGGACTTCTTACCGCTGCCACCAAAACGAGGTGACGAAATTTAAAATTTGTTTGTTTTTTTTTTTTATCTGGAATATTCTTATTGCGAAATGATGTTTTATTTATTTATTTTATCAACAATTTCACAGCAAATCAAAACGTGAATCGCAGTCAGAGATGTCCCAACAGACTAGCGAGGCTGGTGGCACAACGTTACTCAAAGAATTTGCGCTCACAGAGAAGAGGATCGCTCAGGTAACAAATAACTACAATTTTACAATCACAACAAGGTCTTTTTTGTCAGAAAAATAAACAAATTAGGAAGATTTTACAAAATTATTTTGGTTTAGATGCTTTATTTTTTGTTTATTATTATATGTTTTGAATATAATCTGTTTGGGTGTCTTATTTTGAAGGGGAAAATTCTTCGACTATGTTTTTAGATGAAAAAAACTTGGCACGGTAAAACAGAAGTTTTGGAGCCTTCCTCTATGGCGGAATTGCTGGAAAATATGTACCTAGCGTAATTACGAAAACATGTTAACGAAAGGCATACACGTTATCTATATTTATCGAGGCAGGTTAGTTCTCTAAGTTCATGGTTGGTGATGTGTGTCGTGTGGATGAGGTAAAATGAGTTATTTTGCAGGAGAAGTAAACAGTCGCGGTCTTCGCTGAGTAAGTCGAGTACGAAGTGCGTGAGCGGCGCGAGCGGGAAGGGCAAGCGAGCAGTGGCGCGGCGCTCGCGAGGCCCGCGCCGGCCGCCCGCGCCGCGCGCGCCGCACGTGCCGCGCGAGCGACTGTCCGCGCCCTCCAGCGAGCGGACCGACTCGGATGAGCCTGCGCACAGCCTGTTCAGAACTAGTGGCAGGGTGAGTGTGTTTTCATGATAAATTTCGTTCATTTTAGTTATTTACATTTTATTTGATTGGGTCTGTCTACGTGTCTTCAAATATTATAAATTGATTTAGGAATACAACGCAAGTACCAAAAATTCATTAACTAAGAGCTCTTACATTTTCAGGTGATCAGACAACTTCGTCGGCGGGTGAACCTCACAAGAACTGTTAAAAGAAAAAGGAAAGTCACTAGTTATAGGAAACCAATGAATTTAAGAAGTAACGGTAAAAACTATACAATACTATTGTGATGATTTTGCATTTAATCACGAATGGAATAAACTATTCAATCTTTGATATTTTTCAGGAGCAGCCATGGCACAAGACAGTAGTGATAATAACAATTTTTCTAACTTTGATACTTTCGACGACAACTTAGCTCAACCAAGCACAAGCACAGGTAATTGAAACTATTTATTGAAATTGGTTGAATCACACAACTTATTTTTATAATTTTACGATTCTATATTTCGCATTCAGGTTACCGGGGTCAAAACACATCCGCGCTATTTCGAATAGCGGAGGTAGACTCCGACGATGACCAGTCAGTGGGTAGCCGGCCGATATCGCCGCGGAACCAGAACGGCAACCAAAACATTCCTCCAAACCTCGTGAGTATCATCCCGACACCTATCAACGGATCACGTGACTCGCTCGGAGAATCCCTTCGTGTTGAACCACCCGAGTCTGAGAGTAACAACTCTTCGCCTCCACCACCCGAACCCAGACGAATGAACTTGCGAAGAGTGCGACGAAACGGCCGACTCAGTTTACATCGCTCAGACTCCAGCGAGTCCCCGCCACCAAAAGAACCAGCGGACCGAGCTAGTACATCAGTTCTAGAACATTCTCCCAAAGTAGGCTACAACAGGACTGTTGCGAGGCTCATGAATGAAACGAACGAGAGTGAGTTAGAAAGCAGTTGTAGTACAGAAAGTAGTTTGTGGCCTGCCCCAGACACTATGGGCACTCCCGACAGCGGGTTGGGGACAGTTGTCGGCAGCAGCACGAGGAACTCGCAGCCTCTCGCGGACGACGTGTCAGACGACCCAGACTATCAAGCATTGAAATTCCGACAACGAGTGAAAAAAGCGCGGCGTAACTACAGAAATCACATGGACTCTGACTCCAACTGAACTGAATAGGTAGTTATGAAATGTGTTCCATGATAGTGTAGTATTGTAGTGGTTCTACTGTAAGTGGACTATCCAACGACTGCATCTTATACTATTATTGTTATGTAATAATGCTAAGTATATCCACATTTATCGGTATGTGTCTACCCTTTAAATGCTTGGAAGCATCTGATGAAGCCACACTTATTAGCCCATGGATAGTTAGCTGATGAGGACAGGAAGAGCCAACAGTGTCAGTCGCAATGTTAAATGTATGTAGTAAGCAGCGGCGTAGTTGAGAGGTTTTCTGAGTAAAGCATAGCAGCACAATGTTAATACTTCAAATCGATGTGTGTACGCAAAAAATAAATGTGAACCAATGATATTATAAAGTCATAGATATCGCACCTTTAAAGTAAAACCGTTACCAAACGAAATTATACAATTTTACAGGAGAGCCAAAATTAGAAAAAAGTCACCATTTTTTGTCAATAAAATCTGAATGCAGGGTTCTATAAGACGTTTATTAAGAGGGCTTTTACACGTTTCGTTGTTTTTGTGCGACTTTTGGAACCTGATTCTGGGTATGTCATAGCCACAAATAAAAAAAAGATATATACTCGAGAAAGCTTGATTATTTCTCTGTGGAGTGCTTTAAACAAATTTTTAAATTTGTTTACATAAATGAGTAAAAACCTTGTCTCTGCAAAGGATGTTTCATAAAATTCTACTTTTTGTCATACTTTGGTACCGAATTACATAGAAGGTATAATAGTAAAACAATATTTGAAAATGTCCGTGGTACATCTGAAAGATTATATTTGGACTGCATTAATCACTTTTTTATTTTTCATTCAGAAATACACCAAAAATAATTTTTCAAAACAGGAAGAATTTGACATTTTTTCGTCCGAAATTATATTTTTTTATGTATCAATATTTACTGAATATTCAATCAAAAAGTATTGAATAACTAAGGTTACTATCTTAGCTTGCATTAAAAAAATAATTAGCTCATTTAAAAGTAAAATAATAGTATTAAACATTATAATATGCAATGACTAAATTCAACATAAAACCAAGAACGGTTTGTTCTTTGATTTAGACGGCGCGGGGCGCCTTTTGAGGGAGGACGTATCGCTCGCAACCATTTTGACATTAGTCACGTAATTATTAAAATTTAAAATACACGCCACCATTCATGACCTTTATACGCGGCGCTAGTGTCTTTGTCATGACATCAAATTCCATGTGAAAAATGTAGTACCTCGAATTTTTCGCAGGTCATGAGTCGTGGCCAGTAATTTTCCCAATCGCCAAGAATACAGCATAACCTACCTTTCTTGATACAAGCTAATATTTTGAATTAATTTAATTTTGATTTGTTTGCAATGTAAATATATAAATGTGTTGATTGTATTTTCCCACTATATTCGAATGTGGATATAATTGTAGATAATAAAATAATGTAAATAATTCTGATAGCTTTTTTTCTGAATTGGTAATTAAATGTAATTTCAGATTCGCTAACTTCCCAAACATTCCAGTTCATCATCTCAGCCGTAGGACGTCCACTGCTGAACATAGGCCTCCCCTTTTGATTTCCACTTATACCGGTTGGAAGCGACCTGCACCCAGCGTCTTCCGGCGACCTTTATAAGGTCGTCTGTCCACCTTGCTGGTAGACGTCCTACGCTGCGCTTGGTCTCCACTCTAGTACTTTTCGACCCCATCGGCCATCTGCTCTGCGAGCAATATGGCCTGCCCATTGCCACTTCAGCTTGCTAATCCGGTGGGCTATATCGGTGACTTTAGTTCGTCTACGGATCTCCTCATTTCGGATTCGATCACGTAGAGAAACACCTAGCATAGCCCTCTCCATAGCTCGTTGAGCGACTTTGACCTTTGAGATGAGGCCAATAGTGAAAGACCACGTTTCGGTGCCGTAACTCATCACTGGTTGAAGACTTTCGTCTTGAGGAACTGAGGTATGTCGGACGAAAAGACATTGCGCAGTTTCCCGAACGCTGTCCAACCGAGTTGGATTCGGCGGTTGACCTCTCTCTCGAAGTTGGACCTACCTAACTGGACTACTTGTCCTAAGTAGATATATGAGTCAACGACTACGAGTACCGAGTTTCCAACAGAGACTGGGGTGGGCACAACATTGGCATTTGACATAATTTTCGTCTTGTCCATGTTCATTTTCAAGCCCACCCGTTATGAAACTCGGTCGAGGCCATCGAGCATCATGCTGAGTTCCTCCATCGACTTTACCATGACTACGATGTCGTCGGCAAACCGAAGGTGAGTGATGTATTCGCCATCGATGTTGATGCCAAGTCCTTGCCATTCCAGAAGTCTTCCATTGCAGCAGTAAACAGTTTCGGAGAGATAACGTCCCCCTGTCTTACGCCTCTTCTCAATGGAATCGCCTTCGTGCTCTGCTCCTGTACTCGGACCAACATGGTGGCGTTATTATACAAGCACTTCAACACCTCGATGTACCGATAGTCAATACGGCATCGCTGGAGTAACTCAAGTACCGCCCATGTTTCCACTGAATCAAAGGCTTTCTCATAGTCCACAAACGCTAAGCATAATGGCAAGTTATACTTTTCGGTCTTCTGTATAACTTGCCGCAGCGTATGGATGTGGTCTATGGTACTATAGCCTCTTCGGAAGCCGGCTTGTTCGGAAGGCTGGAAGTCATCAAGTCTGTGTTCGAGACGGTTCGTGATAACCCTTGAAAACAGCTTATAAACATGACTTAGAAGCGTGATGGGTCTGTAGTTTGTAGGGCTGTTGTATGTTTCAGGCGTTTTGCCCTCAAAGAGGACGGAATTAAAGAGTTCTTGGAGGACTTTAAGTACCGGTGTTCCACCCGCTCTCAGATGCTCTGAAGTGATTCCGTCGTCGCCCGGCGCCTTGTTGTTCTTAAGCTGCTTCAGGGCCATCCTAATCTCGTACAGACTGATGTCCGGGATATCTTCGGTATAATGTCGGGACAGCATGGCTCTTGGATCTCCTACCAAGCGGTCAACGGGCTTTGCGACCGAAGTGTATAACTGTCCATAGAACCTCTCGATCTCGCCTAAAACCTCTGCTTTGGTCGACGCTATGCTGCCATCCTCCCGTTTCAGCTTTGTCATCTGGCTCTGCCCAATAGACTTGTCCTTTGCGAACACTTTAGAGCCTTGGTTTCGCTGTATGGTCTCTTTAACACGATTCGTATTAAAGAGACGCAGATCATGTCGCAAGGACTTAGATATCCGTCTATTGAACTGCCTTCATGACTTCGCGTCATCGGAAGACTGCAACTGTAGCAAACGTCGTTCAGCCATAAGGTTTAAGGTTTGCTCGGTAAATTTCTGGGGTCTATCTTTACGACAGGGTCTAAAAAACTTAGACCCTACCGTGCGGACAGTTTCCACTAGCCCGTCGTTGATCTCGTCCACTGACACTAAGTTCTCAAGGCAAGCAAAGCGATTAGAGAGCTCGAGTTGAAAGCTTTCGGGGTTTTGAATATGGGGCCGAGTAGGTCGGAGCGTAGACTTTATTAGGCTGGACCCTTTAAGTTTAACATTGATATTCAGCGAGCCTCTTACGATTCGGTGATCGCTACCAGTTTTTACCCTGTTGATCACAGAGACATCGCTGAATATCCGTTTCTTGTCGGTCATGAAGAAGTCTATCTCGTTTGTCGTGAATCCATCGGGACTCAGCCAGGTCCATTTCCTGTGAGGCGGCTTCTGGAAGAAAGAGTTCATCATAAAGAGTTCCTCTTTCTCCAGAAAGTCGGCCAGCCTCTGTCCCCTAGGGTTCCGTTGCCCATACCCAAATTGCCCCACTCTCAACTCATCACTGCTTTTCTTACCCAACTTTGCGTTAAAATTATGGGAACAACAGTGAAGTGGGTTTTGGAGCTATGTATGGCCCTACTTACGTCCTCATACATAGTCTCCACTTCATCATCGGAGTGTGACGAGGTCGGTGCGTATACCTGAATGACCTTCAGCAAATATCTTTTGGATATTCTGAGTATTAGGTATAGCACCCTGCTCGACACACTGTCGATGGTTATTATGTTGTTTACGAGGGACTTGTGAACGAGAAACCCGACACCACCTTGGGACTGTTGGTCGCCCTCCCGGTAGTAGAGCAAGTTACCAGACTTCAGGGTTACGGTGTCCTCCCCCTCTAGAGATTATAATTTAAAGCTCACCAAAACATTCTGTTTTAAGAGTGAAATGATCTGAAACCTGTTGAATTCTGATAGATCTGTCTTTATTAAAAAAATAAACCAGCTGTAACCCAGTATAAGAAGCACTGAAGCCCAGTCAAAACAGTTCAATAAATTTTCTCCTTTGCAAATGTTTAACGATTTGCACCATCCGCTCACAGTTAACTGCAGGCGAACCAAGAATCTTCTTGAATATTTTTAATCTTCATGGTGTCGATTCGAAATTGTCTTGTCAATTATAGGGGAGCTTGTGGCTGGTCGCCCGGCTGGTTGATCCGCGCAGTAGATTTTATCGCTCTCTTTGCACGATTTAACGAACTTGATGGTCTTCTTGCAGGGCCGGATTAACCATTTCGGGGCCCCTAGGCACAGCTCGTTTCGGGCCCTCCCTTTTTCATACCACAACAACGCAATTTGGAGTTTTTTACTGTATACATCACGAAATAGAATGAAGGTACCATCACCATCAACAACAGAGTTCAGTCATCACATTGCAAAGGTATACGACGCCTTCCTTCAACTGAAAAGACTCGCCACAATCTACAGGACGAAGTATCAGAGTCATTTAAAAATGAAACAAAGAATAGGAAAATCTTGCATATTTTTATGAAACTAACATAATCATTAAAAAATAAATAAAATTATACAGATCAATAAAATACTAAAAGTGTCTAATAAATAGATTAATTTCAATACAATTAAAACATTCAGACATTCATCGTCACTCTTACAGAGTCAATAATGGGGGCTTTTACCTTATAATGTGAAAAAAAGTTTCACTTTGAGGCTGCTTTTCCACCAGAGATGCGCTATGTAGCTGTGCTGCGAGGATGTAAAAGCTGAGCTACGAAACTGTGTGACCGTTTCCACCGATGGTACGCTATGCAGCTGTGCGAGTAAGATGTGCTATGAAGATGCGTAGCTGCGCTACGAAGATGTGCTGTCACAAGGTAGCTGCGCTATGAAGATGCGCTGTCACAGGGAAGCTGCGCTATGAAGATGCGTAGCTGCGCTACGAAGATGTGCTATCACAAGGTAGCTGCGCTATGAAGATGCGTAGCTGCGCTACGAAGATGCGCTGTCACAAGGTAGCTGCGCTACGAAGATGCGCAGCTCGAGCTATGCGATGTATTGATTGTAGGGAAAACGACCCATAGCACGAATCCATAGCACGCAGCCATAGCACGCAGCCACAGCACGCAGCCACAGCACGCAGCCACAGCACGCAGCCATAGCATGCATCTTTTCATATAAAAAACACATTTTAGTTGAATCCGTTTCCACCAGTGCTGTGCTATGTAAACCAATGAATATGATTGGTGGATATCAAACGCATCCGCAGCAACGTAGCATAGCGCATCTCTGGTGGAAAAGCAGCCTTACCGTGGTTTCATAAAACCACACAATCCCCTTTTTTTTCTTTTTATAATAGGGAGTGCTGGGCCCCTGGTCATAGTGGGCCCCTAGGCACTGGCCTAAAGTGCCTTATGGATAATACGGCACTGTCTTCTTGGGCCTTACTCACTTTCTTCCTGGATCACGGCGTTTGGTGATATTACCCGTCTCTTTTGACACTAGTTTTAAATATTTTGTACCACTGCCACTGGTTAGAAATATTCGAGCATTAAACCGACCACTTCTGGCTATATCTCCTTATCTTTGTCACCGTAATCACCCCAAGGGGCTGGTTTTGCGTCCATTATGTCTCTGAATAGATGCCATAAATGACTGTTTGATGTATAAGTCAAAGAAAAAGTTTGAAAAATTTTAAACACCAAATCGTAAATTCTAAATAATTTCAAAAATCTAATTAAATAAGTTATGAATTCAAATTAGCCACTAGAAACAAAATTAACACTTGAAAGATATCATAACAAGATAATTTACTCGTATTATAGAATGGAATTGAATAATCTTTATAATGCGCACTTTGTAAATTACAAATATATCCAATTCGCAGATTGACACAATGTGCGGTTTAAAGTGTAATATAATGAGTGGCCCTTATTTAATTTTGATAGGTATACATTTATCATATTATCCATTCGTTTATGAATATAAGTAGTGTCTAGAAGCCCGGGATCTTACTTTGTTTATTCGAAAGAAAAGTGGCAAAAGCTCATGTTGTTTTCTTCCTGGTATACGAGGCATATCTGTTTCGTTAGTGTTTTGTTTTTATGCGGGGGGCATCACGATGTCAAATTGACAGAAACTGTCTTCTTTCAGTATGTCATAGCGCTCTTAAGGTGTTATTAAAGATCTCTGTTTACTTTATAACACGTGATTTAGAAAAGTTTTTATTTTAATTTATTGTATTATTTATTTTAATTTATATTATTATAGTAACACTTTACCATTAATAATTTTGGTCATTAACACAAAAAACTGTGTTTAAACAAATTGAAACACCTTTCCTATAAAAAAAATTAACATCTTCATTCATTTTTGTGACATTCAGCGCCGTGTTTATCCAAATAATAACAGTTTTACTTTAAACTTCCGTTATCAGTCTTCCATGAACACGTTCTTATTGGTATAGACACATTATTGTATTTCGTGAGCCGATCATAATTCGGTTTAGTAACGCTTTGAATTACCGCCAGATGGCGTAAAATACAATATTTTGAAAAAATGACAAGTTTATGTTGAAGTTTACGTATATTTTACATAGATGGCATTGATAACTCAATTCACGAAAATTTTCGTTTAGTAACGGTTTTACTTTAAAGGTGCGATATGTTATCACGAACAAAAACAAAGGAAAAAAGTGTTCCGAGCACACATACACACTTTTTATTTACACACATTACATTTCACGACAAGTAAAAAGGATAGCTTGATAAAACCAATAAGAAAAAAAGTGACAGCTAGATAAACAGCGCCACGCGTCATCAATCCCCCCGCACGTCAGCGTCTCCTCTCACTCGCACCCGTGCTCGCACTCTTTCTTTTACGACGCCATATTTATAGAAACGTAATGTTTTATTTGTGAAAATATTAAAGATAAATAGTATAATTACGAATGTTATGTGATTCCTTGACTTTTAGAAGTCTTGCATGTTTAATTTGTACAATATCTCATCACACACGACGGCATTTTCGGTAGTTTTGAGTCACTTTTACTTTTGATTCAGTCTGTGGTACGTGAAGTGCCGCTGGCAACTTCGCACTGAGATCAAGATGTGTGAATCAGCCTCATTTGAGCGCATACGTTTTTGAGCGCGTATGACGTATCTACCTTTTTTACTTATAATATCATTGATGTGAACGGTATCCTGTGTGTTGTTATGCATACAAGGGTTTTGCTTTTGTAAAGTCTATTATTATAACAATAATATGTGATCTAATTATTATCAATAACTTGATTAGTTTTTAAGAAGCATCAATGTTCCCATTAAAACGGTTGTTAGCATTAATCTATGCAAATATAAACATTGACGAAAGCAAATTGTTTAATTTAAAATTCCAGAAGATAAACAGAAATCCGATGCTGTTGGGCTGTTGCTGTAATAGGTTACACTAACGGCTTTTCGCAATAATATTCTTTGCATGTAAATGCGTATAAGTAAATGAAATCAAAACTTCTTTTAATAGATGCAATAGATGTAAGATTTAAAATAACAAAACTCCAACAGAGGGTCTACAACGGACACTGAAATATTCCAAACTAGATGAAAACCCGGCTTCGCTCGGGTGAAACATGACTCATAACTACAGATCTGGTACAAAATGTAGGTAGATATTTCTGTAGTCATCGGTTCTCAAGGAATGGGTATTAAAGGTATGCAAGGCATAGATTCGTATAGCTTCATTCATTGTGTTTAATAAATTAGTACCTAAATAAAAACTGCAGTTTTTCGCCCATTGTTCGCGCCTATTGGCCGGAGATCGTTTGCGACAGTCGCTCCCTTCATACCGCCCTGAGATCGCTCCGGAGCTCTTCCCGCCGCACTAAACTTGTCGAGGCAGCGGGGATTCGCCGTACCAACACAATTCATGCATGTACCACCATACCAACACTTTTCAGACTCCTAATACCTATTATGAAGAGGAAAGATTTGTATTTTTGTATGTTTTTTTTAGTGTGTAACATCATCAAATAAGTCCTCCCACCCAGGGCTGTCAGACTCGTACTGACTAAAATCCACGGTGTCCTTCAATAGCCCTTTACATTCAGGGGTCACAGTAATTCATTGGTCCCGCGACCCTGGCAGGCTTTGGCCCTCTACAGAGGGGCCCCGTCATAATGCTGACTGCACTCTTTGAGGCGCGCGTGGAATACAACGCGCCGTCGAAAAATATTCAAGTGGGATTCAAAAGTGGGATCCAACGGGAATAATTCGTTGGTCCATGGTCGGACAGAGATAGGGCGCAAGAGGTCTCCGCCTATTGCCGTCGTGAGGACACGGCGGTGCTCTGTTGCGCGCGGGGCAGTCCTGCACCGTATGCTCCACCGTGTCTTCCGGCCGATCCTCGCATTGGTGACACCCAGACCTTGCCTCCTTCGTCATCAGACACGGGTACCTCCCGAAAAATCCGTGTCCGGTGAAGACCTGCGTCAAGCGGAAGGTCAGGACGCCGTGACGCCTATCCAGCCACTCATCAAAGAGGGGTCTTACCACCGCGATTGCGGCATGCCCGGAGCTCGGTTGCGACAGTCGCTCCCTCCATACTGCGCGCCGCAGCGAGTAACATAGGCTATAATTATTATATCATGTCCACCCGTGCGAAGCCGGGACTGGAAGCCAGTAAATAATATTTTCATAGGTCCTTTCCTCTCTGAAGCAAGTCGGCCCTTTGACGTGAAGAAGCCGGAGGTAATATCGTTCTCGATCAGAAAGGCATTCGTGGTTGCCACTGTCATCATTGTTTACGGCTACACGTTTGTTTGACACTGACATAAGTTAGGCCAGGTTCACACGGCGACCATTCGATTCGATTCTTTCACGTATACGGTTTTACCGTATACGATGCAGTCGTTCACACGGCAACCATTCGATTCGATTTTTTCGGGCCACGCATGCGAGTGCGTACGATTCTCGAATGGGCGAGTCGTGTGAACGACACAACATGAACATAAGCGCCACTGCGAGTCGTATTCGATAAAATCGTTTCGAGACGCGGCGTTCCGGTGACAACTTCGCACGGTATACGGTAAAATATATTTCTCGAACACGGGATTTTCCCGTATGAACGCCGTGCAAACAATTTTTAAGTTTTCATATATATTCTGTTGTCACTCCTCTATTTGATAAAATCGTTTATACGGTATACGGGAAAATAATCGCCGTGAGAACCTGGCCTTACAGTTCATAGTTTTTTTTTCTAAATAATATCGCAACGTGTCGAGGAGGTTTAGTACTTAATACACCACATGACACTGGCATGCTAACAGTGCTATCGACTCGGTTGCCAAAAACAAAGAAAATTAAAAAAGCTTCTCAACATGTTACCCGATGTCAAAAATGGCGGCTGCGATCTGTCTGGTCAGAAAATCATTAGAAATGTACAAAATACTCGACAATCCGAATTTTGCGGATATATGTTGTCGACTCGAAATCTTTATTTTTTAATGTTTTATTAATCAGGCAAGCTTTCGATCGAGTCTACCGTAGCCCTGCACGAAATTATTAATATCTATGATTCGTTCAGCATTATTTTGTATCGGCTAACGGTACCCAAATGGCAGGGTGTACGTTACTCCAGCAAGAAAGTATCTCCTAGAGTGAGTTATAAGAGTAGAACGTATAGTTGGTGCCTTATCTGCTGTAAATGTGCCCCACACTGTAAATGTGAGCCACCTATTGTTATTGTTATTGTTAGGGGCTCCCTTTTCCGCATTTGGACTCGTAGGTGGTCCGTTATGCGTGAGGTGGGACGATTGGCTATATGAGCCAACCCAGCTCCTTCCAGAAGCTCAGAAGTCTCCTGGGACGTTCACAGGCTTCTTGGAGCGACCTTGGAATGCCAAGGTTTTGTGCCCGTTGGTTAGCAACGCCCTCGCATTCCAGGATTACGTGGGTTGCCGTTTCATCCGCGTTCAGGCAGCCCCTGCACAACGGGCTGTCTGTCGCGTTGATGGTAAACAGATGTTTGTTGAGTGGGCAGTGACCGGTGAGCATACCCACCACAACTCGTAAGTCTGTTCGTTGGAGTCTGAGAAGTCTGCTGGTCAGTCGCGGTGTTAGTGCAGGTACCGCCTCTCTAGACTGTCTGCAGTCGGTTGTAGATGCCCATCTGGCATTATGTTTATTTTGGGTTTGCAGACGTACCCAGGTCCTGAGTTGACCGGAAGGGATAGGCAAAAAGGGTGTGGGGCCGGCCACGTCCACATCCGAGCCTCTCCTTGCAAGTTCGTCTGCCGCATCGTTACCCAATGATCCGCTATGTCCTTTTATCCATTGCAAGATGACCCTATTGCGGTTCGAAATTTTTTGCAATGCTAAGTGACATTCATAAATTAGGCTGGACGACATAATGTTGCCGTTCAGCGCCGTAAGTACAGCCATACTATCGGATAGAATTCTAATCCCGTAGTTAGAGATATTTCTTTCCATGACTGCGGTGGCAGCTTGGGTGATTGCTACACATTCACATTGGAATATGGAGCTATGTTCCCCTAGCGGTAGAGATACTTTGATGTTGAGATCCATTGAGAATACACCAGCACCTGTGCCGGTTTTGGTTTTCGAGCCGTCCGTGTAAATTCGGACTTCGTTAACTCCTGATTGATCTCGCTCGGTCTCTGATAGTTGAATTCGATAAAGTTTATCGAACACGTGAGTTTTGGGGTTTTCTGTCACAGGGCGCTTCAATGTATGGTACATCGTTTAGCGCCCTTTCCCATATTATGGTGTGATTGCCCCTTTGGTTTTTCCACATGCCGGAGTGTTTTAGCCTGATTGCCGCCATACTGGCCTCCTGTTGAATAAAGAGATCCAGTGGCGGCAGACCTAGCATTATCTCCAGGGCATTAGTAGGTGTTGTTCGCATGCATCCTGTGGTGGCTGAGCAGGCCAACCTCTGGAATGTCTGTAGTTTTTTACGGGTGGTTATGAGTTCAGTTCTGGGCCACCAAACTACCGCTCCGTAGGTGATTATTGGCCTAATTACACTCTTATATAGCCATAGTGTTATTTTCGGCGAGAGGCCCCAGGATTTCCCCAGAAGTCTTCTGCATTCCCAAAATGTTATGCTAGCTTTGTCAATCTTGTGGTCCAAGTGTTTGTTCCATAACAGTTTGCTGTCAATGATGATGCCCATGCAGATATTTGACCTCATTAGTCAGGGACAGCTCGGTGCCAAACAGTTTAGGTAATTGTAAACTGCCAAGATTGCGTTTGTGAGTGAACATGATAAGTTCCGTTTTTGACGGGTTCACTGATAGTTCGTGCTCCACGCACCATTGTTCGACGATCTTCAGAGCCTGTTTTGCCAGGTTGCACAGTACATTCTCAAAAGGTCCCGTTATGAGAATGGCTAGATCGTCCGCATAGCCTACCGTATAATACCCATGGTCGGTGAGTCTGCAGATTAGCTCATTGACCACGATGTTCCATAGGAGGGGGGAGAGAACTCCTCCCTGTGGACAGCCTTTTGCTACCACACCTCGGGTCGTGGTATTTACGGTGAATTGAATAGCCCTTTGTCTTAGCATATTGTCTATCCACCCGGCAGTCGTGGGTTCGACCCCATGCCTAGATAGGGCTCGGCTAATGCTGTTAAAGGTGGTTTTGTCAAAGGCACCTTCAACGTCTATAAAGATGCCTAAGGTTGATTGTTTAGATGATAGTCCGTTCTCAATGCGTGATACAACGCTATGTAGGGCGGACTCTGTTGATTTGCCCATACTGTAGGCATGTTGGTTAGCGTTGAGTGGCTTACACGACAGAGCATGTGTTCGAATGTCCCTTTCACAGAGCCTTTCGAGGGTTTTAAGTAGGAAGGATGTGAGGCTGATTGGCCTGAAGGACTTCGGCTGTGTGTAGTCACTTTTGCCGGGCTTGGGAATGAATACGACTTTGACTTCTCTCCATTTGAGGGGAGTGTAACCGTAAGCAATGCATGCTCTGAACAGGTTCACGAGATGCACCACCAAACGGTCATCACTCCATTTCAGTAGTCCTGGAAAGAGACCGTCCAGGCCTGCTGATTTGTATGGGAGAAAGCTGTTGATAGCCCATTTCACTTTATCATGTGTGACAATTCTCTGGGCATGGTTCCAGTCGGTGTTGGATGCTGAATTGCTGGTCTCAGCTTCCCAGCTCCCTGAGGAGGTAATAACACAACCTGGAAAGTGAGTTTGGAGCAGCAGTTCGCAAGTCTCTGCGTCCGACTTGGTATATGTGCCATCCGGTTTCTTTAAAGAACCGATATTGCGCTCAGGTTCGCTAATCAGAATGTTTTTTATTCTGGTGGCATGGCTGTTGGATTCTAAGTTGGAACAGAAGCGTTTCCAGCATTCGCTTTTCCTGAGACGGATACGCTTCTTGTATTGATGTTGGGCTTCTTTAAATTTATCCCAATCGTTATCCTGTCGGGTGTTTTTGGCTCTATTGAACAGCTTTCCAATGTGAGCCACCTGTCGCGTGTACGTTACCCCAGCAAGAAAGTATCTCCTAGAGTTATAAGAGTAGAACGTAAAGTTGGTGCCATAACTGCTGTAAATGTGCCCCCACATAAAAAATGTGTGCCCCCTGCCGTTTTGAAAAAAAAACGAAAAAACTATTCTTGCTAGGGTAACGTTTTTCTAGCAGGAAAATTCTAAACGAGTGATCGGAGAGAGAAAAATTGTGCATGGCCAGATAGCTTATATGTGTGCCACAATGTGCCCTCAAAAATAAAATCTGTGCCCCTTCAGATTTTCGAGATATTGCGTTTCCTGCTGGAGTAACGTTTTGATGAATCGCATATCTCTAAAACCATTGCATGTGCCCCTGTAGAATAAACATACACGAGTAGCTCTTAATGTGTGCCCCTATGTGCCCCAAATTAGATTTAAGAAAATATTTATAGTTTTCAAGTTATCGCGGTTTTATGAAAACCCGAAAAAACTTCGCAGCGCCTAAATGAGACAACGTTTAAGTTTGCTGAAAACTGTATTCGGTCCTTCTTGACGCTAATAATAACCATACAAAGTTTCAAAACGCTTCATGCATGCGTTTTTGAATAATCTTGCTAAAAGTCAAAACGATGGTGTAATAACTTTGACGGCAAAATACAAGGAACTGGCTCAATCTCAGATGTGTAGGTGTAAACCAAAATCATGTGCCTTTAGTCAAAAATATATGGTGAAAATATTGAGCTTGGAATGTTTCGCATTATGTAAATATAAACAAAAAACCAAATTATGTAAACAACGGCTGGTTATCCGACCAAATTTGAATGACTACTAAAAAGCGACGGATTCATACTTATCGATGACCTTCTTTATTGGACGTATTATACCTAAGCTGTTGTCCGTACAGTTGCGTTCAAAAGTTTTAGGGGATAATTAAAAAAATATATTAAATGCACCTTGTGGGGTGCTAAGACAGGAAACCTCCACGTGCGCCCGTGGCCTGGAGTTCCCTCTCGGACACGTCCGGGCGGAAGACCAGTTTTTCGGGCCGGTGCACCCTGGGATGCGGGCAAAAACTCTACCTTAGGCACTGTGTGCCTAAGGGGTCTCTTTGCCCGTATGCGAATAGCCTGTCGTCTGGACGCTCCAACGCGTGTCCCTCTGATCAGCAGAGGGCACAGCGGCGGAGCGGGCTTGCGGACGGTGAGTAGTGGGTCGCTCGCCGTCCGACCAAGGACCAAGCCCGGGTCGGAGGCGCGTCGTGTTTCGCGCCAAATGCCTGCTGGGGTCGCGGCTTTTTCTTAACCCAGGATACCGTGGCCCCGGAACGTAAAGGGCATCCGAAGGAACACGGGTGGATTTTAGTCAGTAAGAGTCTGACAGTCCCTTCCGTCCCACCCAGGGCGGGAGTACTCATTTGATGATTTTACCACATTAAAAAAAAAAAAAAAAATGCGCCTTGTAACTATATTAACCTTGTAACTACATACGTCTTACAGCCGCGAATAATATTTTAATCAACATACAACCTAGCACTAGCCTGCAAATTGCAAATAAGGCAAGAAATTTTGAATTTCGCGGGCTGGTTGGAGCATTCCCCTTAATGATGAAAAACTTACTGTTAATTTATCTAACCTACGGCTTATCAATAAAGACAATAAATATATATATATAAAGACAAATACGGGCTTTTTATTTATATACAAAAAGAGCCACGTCTTTTTAGTAGTAGGTATTCATCATACATTTCATGAACTATATTTTTTTTAAACATCGGGACCAATCAAATTTTTGGTCAAAGACCTGGCAAATGGCAAATATCTGGATGTATTTCTGTCGTTCACACATATTTATACTGGATGTATTATAATGACATTTAGAATAGAGAAGATAGCTTACCTTGGAATAGCACTTAGACTACTATTTATGTACTAAATCATGTGTAAGGTCATAGAAACAGCTAGTAGAACATAATCCAATAACAACTTTATTTTATTATTTATTACTTTTCTACTTCAGTGTACTCAGGCACAACACGTGTGAACCGGTTAGTGAGTAAAGTAAAGAAGGTCATCGATATGTATGAATCCGTCGCTTTTTAGTAGTCATTCAAATTTGGTCGGATAACCAGCCGTTGTTTACTTGTTTGGTTTTTTGTTTATATTTACTTATTGCGAAACATTCCAAGCTCATTATTTTCACCATATATTTTTGACTAAAGGCACATGATTTTGGTTTACACCTACACATCCGAGATTAAGCCAGTTCCTTGTATTTTGCCGTCAAAGTTATGACACCATCGTTTTGACTTTTAGCAAGATTATTCAAAAACGCATGCATGAAGCGTTTTGAAACTTTGTATGGTTATTTATTATTAGCGTCAAGAAGGACCGAATACAGTTTTCAGCAAACTTAAACGTTGTCTCATTTAGGCGCTGCGATGTTTTTTCGGGTTTTCATAAAACCGCGATAACTTAAAAACTATAAATATTTTCTTAAATCTAATTTGGGGCACATAGGGCACACATTAAGAGCTACTCGTGTATGTTTATTCTACAGGGGCACATGCAATGGTTTTAGAGATATGCGATTCATCAAAACGTTACTCCAGCAGGAAACGCAATATCTCGAAAATCTGAAGGGGCACAGATTTTATTTTTGAGGGCACATTGTGGCACACATATAAGCTATCTGGCCATGCACAATTTTTCTCTCTCCGATCACTCGTTTAGAATTTTCCTGCTAGAAAAACGTTACCCCAGCAAGAATAGTTTTTTCGTTTTTTTTTCATAACGGCAGGGGGCACACATTTTTTATGTGGGGTCACATTTACAGCAGATAAGGCACCAACTTTACGTTCTACTCTTATAACTCTAGGAGATACTTTCTTGCTGGGGTAATAACGTACACACGAGTGATCGGAGAGAGAAAAATTGTGCATGGCCAGAGAGCTTTTAAGTGTGCCACAATGTGCCCTCAAAAATAAAATCTGTGCCCCTTCAGATATTCGAGATATTGCGTTTCCTGCTGGAGTAACGTTTTGATGAATCGTATATCTCTAAAACCATTGCATGTGCCCCTGTAGACACGAGTAGCTCTTAATGTGTGCCCCAAGATTTAAGAAAATATTTATAGTTTTCAAGTTATCGCGGTTTTATGAAAACCCGAAAACACATCGCAGCGCCTAAATGAGACAAGGTATAAGTTTGCTGAAAACTGTATTCGGTCCTTCTTGACGCTAATAATAACCATACAAAGTTTCAAAACGCTTCATGCATGCGTTTTTGAATAATCGATGGTGTCATAACTTTGACGGCAAAATACAAGGAACTGGCTCAATCTCAGATGTGTAGGTGTAAACCAAAATCATGTGCCTTTAGTCAAAAATATATGGTGAAAATATTGAGCTTGGAATGTTTCGCAATAAGTAAATATAAACAAAAAACCAACGGCTGGTTATCCGACCAAATTTGAATGACTAATAAAAAGCGACGGATTCATACTTATCGATGACCTTCTTTATTGGACGTATTATACCTAAGCTGTTGTCCGTACAGTTGCGTTCAAAAGTTTTGGGGGCTTATTAAAAAAATATATTAAATGCACATTGTGATTGTGACTATATTAACCTTTTAGCTACATACGTCTTACAGCTGCGAATAATATTTTAATCAACATACAACCTAGCACTGGTCTGCAAATTGCAAATAAGGCAAGACATTTTGAATTTCGCGGGCTGGTTGGAGCATTCCCCATAAGAAAAACTTACTGTTAATTTATCTAACCTACGGCTTATCAATAAATATAATATACAGCGTGAAATTCTACATTGCACAATTTTTCTCTCTCCGATCACTCGTTTAGAATTTTCCTGCTAGAAAAACGTTACCCCAGCAAGAATCGTTTTTCCGTTTTTTTTTTTTTCAAAACGACAGGGGGGCACACAATTTTTATGTAGGGGCACATTTACAGCAGATAAGGCACCAACTGTACGTTCTACTCTTATAACTCTAGGAGATACTTTCTTGCTGGAGTAACGTACACTATGGCTGGGGGTGAAGTGTGAAGTCAATGAACTCATTGACGTTTGGTCTATGATCTGTGGTCTATGACGTTTGGCAACTGCAAGTGCCATTCATGCCAGCTGATTATTCATTCACACATTCAGTCATAGAGTACATTTGTATATAGGTTCAGTATTGAACGCAGCACAGTCGGGAAGATAACCTTAGTTTCTCAGTTATTCCATCTCGCCTATTGTTCAGTGAGTCTAAAGTAGAAAATATGGATGGGATATCAACGTACAATAATTTCTTAGCGTTACACAAACCACAGTTATTACTATCTGGTGTACCGGAACATTTTTGGCCATCAGTCTGCAAGAAAATAACTGACCAGATTTTTGACGCCGGTTTAACTTTTCAACTAGTTCAAATAGATTATGAAGACACGAAAAGAATGCCCTACGATCCTTTATGGAGTGTTATTGCAATTCGGGATATCGAGTGCTCAGATGCTAGTCATATTTATTTAGTCGATCATGCCTGGACTTTTAAGGCTAATAGTATCCAAAGTAGTCTGAGAAACGTGCCGGGACTTTTAGAAAGAATGTGCAATTTGATGCAAATATCCGCGACAACTGTGGAAGAACAAATTGATCAAGTCTCAAAAGACATATGGAAGTATGCACACACATATGCAATTGGAGGAGATGAGTTTTCAGTTGAAGACAGGGTTCCAGTGTGGTATGTGTTAGATGAACTGGGTTCTGGTATTACTCACTCTGATACTCCTAATTTCCGAGCAGTGCCTTTTATCTATGTGCCAGAGCAATTAACATACACTTTACTATTTCCAATCAAAAATGTGGATGAAGGTGACATGGTGACTAGAAATTTTGTAGAGGGTCATTTCCCTGACCCCATGCAGAGAGAAGCAATGCTTATTCCCTGGAAACATTATGAACATTTTGGTGAAGACTTCACCCAGGTAGAGCCAAGCTCTAAATATTTTCTGGAGGGTCACATAGTGGAAACACTTCCAGATCTAGAACTGTTAAAAGTAAGAGATACTAGTTCTACTAAGTTAAAAGTATTCTCAGAATATAGATATATAAATGATTACCTAACAGCTCCTGAATTTGAAATAGTTGACAATGAAAATGATGCTGATGTGTTGTGGTTCATGAACCACTTCAAGGAATTTCAAGATTTAAGTGAAAAGTCACCAAATAAGTTTGTAAATCAATTTCCATTTGAATATGTTCTGACCATTAAAGATCTCTTAGCTGTAATTGCTAGAAGATCTTCAGCTAAATACTGTAATGAAAATAATTCCCTTGATACAAACCCAATTTGGTTGCCCACTACTTTCAATATGAAAACAGAACTACCAAAATTTGTTGCATATTACATGCAGAGGAAGAAAGCTGGATTAGATAATCACTGGATTTGCAAGCCATACAATCTTGCTAGAGGATTGGACACCTACATCAGTGATAATTTAGATTTTCTATGTAGATTACCACTGACTGGGCCTAAAATAGCTCAGAAATATATTGACAACCCTGTTCTTTTTGAAAGGCCAGATGTTGGACAAGTGAAGTTTGATATTCGCTATGTTATTATTTTGCATTCTGTTAGCCCAACCAAAGTGTATGTGTATAATAACTTCTTCCTCAGGTTTGCTAATAAACCATTTTCTTTAGACAATTTTGAAGAGTATGAAAAACATTTCACTGTTATGAACTACAGTGAGAATGCACCACTTTTTAAAAAGTTATGTGCAGATTTTAAAGAGGAGTGGTCTAGGCAGTTTGCCAACTATGACTGGGCAGATGTTGAACAATCAATATTCAAGATGATATCAGAATTATTTAGTGCTGCTACTGCAAAGAATCCCCCATGTGGAATAGGAAAGAGCCCCCAATCAAGGGCCTTATATGCTGCCGATATTATGCTGAGTTGGCGTCAGAAGGATAACGAAAAGGTCATTCAACCTATTTTGCTGGAGATGAACTGGATGCCTGACTGCCGTCGTGCTTGCGAGTATTACCCTGACTTCTACAATGATATTTTCTCTGTAATGTTTTTGAACCGTGAAGTTGAAACATGTACAAAAGTTATGTAAGCTCTAATAATGCAGCATTTACGCATTCAGCTTTTATATGCATTTACCAATTTATTGTATTTACACATTTGTTACTCACATAATAAAACATTTAAAGCCTGACTTTTGAAACTTTATTTAACATCTTATTCATTATGTTATGGAATTATTAGTTTGAAACAAATACATTATTAAAAATAATAGAAATTAAATTAATATAATACAGCTAATTGGGTTTACAATATATCACTTCTTAGATTGCTTGATATTAATAATAAATACGAAACTAGTTTTTCTGTAGTACTCTTTTGTCGTCATCCTGGATCACACCGAAGGGGTTTTCTTCATCGACATCTCTGCGGCTGAGTAGCACTAGGACCACTATTACTGCTATCAAGATGAATAGCATGATCCAATAACGTCGGTAGATACCTCCGGCTCTTCGCACTCGAGAAGATGGGAGTGAGTTCCTGGTAACAGTAACATTATTTTGAGAACCTAACCTGTGAGCTAAGTCAAACTGTTGTAAGTAGACTAAATGCGTCATCGTCCTCAGTGCGTGACGTGAGAGTGCATTTACCAGTTCCAGGGGCGAAACAGGTTCAGTGTTCAAAAATACTGATTTTACTGACCAGAAATCTAAAAAAACTGACTTTTACTGACCATCTGAACTAACTTAAAATAAAAGTTTCATGTGGAATAGAAAAAAAAATATTATTGGCCTCCACCATCCCCATAGCCAACCATCACCACCTTTTTATTATTAAAAAGTTTACAAATAGTTATCAGTTTTAATATTTGTTAATAAGGAAATGACACACATCCAATCATGCAAATAATATTGAAAGTTAGAAACATTAGACATTATGATTTCTTGAAGAAGCAAGATTCAAAGCATTTTTCTTTTTATCTATAATTTTTTGTACGTTTTCTACTTCTTTAATTTTCTCCTCGTAGTCTTTTCTTTCTTTAACAGCGGCATCTAGTAATGTCTTGGCCATATTAACGGCGACTAAGTCTTTGTCCTTAATTCCTTCTTTTAAGCGCATTTCACACAGAGAGCGGGCGCGGGTCGGGCGCGTTTCGGTGTACGGGCACGACCCGACCCGCGCACGCTTTCAGTGTGAAGTCTTCCATTTAAATACAAAGTAGTCTTGTATAGTTCGCGAACGAACTAGTTCGAAAGAACTGCTCCCACAGATGAACTAGTGAGCTAGCTCCCACATTTTCCGCTCCGTAGTTCAGTAGTTCGGACAGAATGAAAGAGATCGACTGAACTAAGATCGTTGCACGGGAGAGCGACAGCATTACACTATAATACTCCCGTTCGCTCACCGATCATGCGCGCATCCCGTTTCGTACACTTTACACAAATTGTCGCATGCAGCAGGAACCGTATTAAAACGAGCGAACAAAGACAAACTAAATCTGAAATCTCTTTGCGAGTGAACAATTTGATCGCTCTTGATCGGTCGGTCTCTATTACGAGCTGGGAACTAACGAACTAGAAGAACGAACTAGTTCGTTTAAGAGCGGAGAACTAAATTGAGCGCTCTCAGTAGTGAACTAGAATGCCCAAGACTAATACAAAGAACTAGACCCGCCGTACTCCCGCCCCGACCCGCGCCCGCTCTCTGTGTGAAATGCGCTTTAACATGCCAGCACGCGTAGCAGACCACCGTAGAAACGAGTTATATCGACGGGAGAATCGACAAACTGACAGATTGAAGAAAGATCTCTATCGTCCTAAGCATGGCGATGTTTGACACGTAGAAAAGAAATGTTTCTTCTCTACGATAGAAAGAAGTCTACAACGTCGAGCATGGCGACAATATTTTCTCTACTTTTGACACTTGGGGGAAGACACATTTCTTCTCTACAAGAGAAACTTTTCTACATCAAATCAGACCTAGACAAGATTCTTTTTAAAATAGTCTTGGTGTTTATCGACTTAAATTTGTTTTAAAAACAAGTAAGGGTCCTCCCAACTCAATCGCTTTAGTTTTTAAGCCATAAAGAATAAAAAAGGCTGAATGAAACTTGATAAGAAAGTGCATCAATTTTTTTTTAATACGAGTTCCATGATAAATTATAAAATGAGAAATAATGCAGACAGCTAATCTTTCGAATGTTTTATTATTAGGCAAAAGATTTTAATCTAACAGGAATCTACGTGTCATCAGCAAAATCTAGAATGAAGAAGGTAGGCGTAAAAAGGAACGACACAGACAGGCAAAATTGTGTCAGTAAATAATTAATAAGGTTCCAAAAAAAATTTGTAGCAATAATATGTGTTGATCTCAAAAAACTGAAAAAATGACCATTTTCTTAAAAAACTGACTTTTACTGACCATGCTAAAAAAAACTGACTTTTACTGATTTTACTGACTAGTTTCGACCCCTGCAGTTCTCATATGAAATAGATGACAGGCTACTAGTGTAGGCAAGTATGTGCATTCGTGGCTTGGGTTCACATTGGTTTATTAGTTCACCTGGTGGAACATAGTGGAAAACTTTGGTGTCTTCAATTCACCTCGGAAAAATATCACTTGGGTGATATCGCCCATGAATTGCGAACACCAAAGTTGTCCACTATGTTCACCTCGAAAAATATCACCCAGGTGAACAAAGTGGAATAAACCTTCACGGTAGAATACTGTTTTTTAATATTTCTCCAAATTCAGTTTAAAGATTAATAAATAGGGACTTACTTCCACCACCTACTAATCCAAGCGAATGTAGACTTTTGTTTGTACTTGTTTTCATCATGATCATAGTTTGTCGTGAGTTTTGGTGGTTCACTTGATTTGATGCTTTTCCTTGGAGCTTGACCACCTGGAAGTGTGAAAAAATAATAATTACATAATAAACATAACAAACTCAATGTTCAAACTCAAAGTTGTCTCTATAACTAGTGTTGAGAGATCCTTTCACAATTAGTTCCAAAGTCATATCATCATAATCTTGTATTTAGTCAAAAAGCTGATTAAACTCTGGCAACGGACTGCAGTTTAAAAATTAGTGTCAGTTTCGACCGCGCGGCCATGACGTTTTTTTTAAATAAAAACCATCCCAAGTTTTTGTAAAAAAATGTAAAAGTCGATTCCCAAAAACCATTAATTTGTCAAAGCAATGGTTAAAAAGTTATAAGGGTTTGAACGTGGCCGCGCCATCGAAACGTTCCGAACCGCGCGGCCATGGAGATCTTTAAAACTAATAGTCGCAGAGACCTGAAATTTTGGGAAATAGTAGATTGAATTTGTAAACCAAATGTAAAAATATAGAAAAAAATCCTGTGTTTGTATTTTAGGAGTTGTAAGGATAAAACCTCATGGCCGCGCCATTGAAACGGTGACAAAAACGTTATCGCCGATATCTCACTGAAAAATAATCTCAGACGTCTGAAATTTTTTGTAAAACACAGATTTGCATTTGTCGAAACTAGTAAAAATACAACAAAAAATCCTAGGTTTATGTTTCAGGAGCTGTAAGACTAAAACGCCATGGCCGCGCCATCGAAACGTTGAAAATTTAGTTTTTCGCCAATATCTCGCTGAAAAATAATCGCAGAGGTCTGAAGTTTTTTGTAAAACACAGATTTGAATTTGTCAAAACTAGTAAAAATACAACAAAAAATCCTAGGTTTATATTTGAGGAGCTGTTGAAGAAAATCATCAATGCGTCTTGAATATGTCGATTAGGGTGACCACGGATTATTATTTACAGGGAAATTTCCACCTTTTTTATAAGAAATGATATCCCAAGGATTCGTTGTTTAAAAGATCTCCATGGCCGCGCGGTTCGGAAAGTTTCGATGGCGCGGCCACGTTCAAACCCTTATAACTTTTTAACCATTGCTTTGACAAATTAATGGTTTTTGGGAATCGACTTTTACATTTTTTTACAAAAACTTGGGATGGTTTTTATTTAAAAAAAACGTCATGGCCGCGCGGTCGAAACGGATACAAAAATTAATAAAGGATTCTTATGAAATATCTTAGAACATGCAATCTCTGCAAATGTAATATTACTCCTAGCACTGTGATGGAGAACTTTCTAAATAACAATAGCTTGGGCCTGCATGGTGGATTAATCCACTCCCTCTCACAGAGAGGAGGCCTGTGTCCCAGCAGTGGGAAATTTATAGGTTGATGATGATTTGTGTTCTAATAAATAACTTTTAGAACTAACCTTGTAAACTGTCTGTCCTCTTAATAGAAGTGTTATCATAAATGTTAACTGGTTCATCAGAAATCTGTACGATGGAATGTGGTGTGCCATTGGCCGAGCGGCTGGTAGACTCGTCATCACTGGCTCCAACTGGAGTGCCTCGTTGGTTATCCACTGTGCTTGTGTAGTAAGGGGAGTGGTGGTCAATGGGAGACTGACTTCGGCGCCCCGCTGCGCCTTTCATGTCTTGGTCTTCTGAGAGCTGTAATCAGGGAGTAATGTGAAAATAAATGTGAATGTGTTTTTTTTTTTTCAAACAATTTATTAACATTTTGTTTTGAAGAGACCACTCTGAAAGGTTCTTATAAAATTTAACATTATTAATATGCATGTTCAATTCACCTTTTTAAACCAAACAGGGTGTGTAATTTGAATCAACTGTTACAAATCATGTAACACGAATAGAGATTACGAAACAAAGCTTATTGGATAAGTTAATTATAAGATTGTTTTGGTGTTCACTACAGACAGTTTCATATTGTTGAATAAGGTTTGATTTTCTGTGAATTCATTATTATTATTTTTTCTTTGCCAAAAGAAACTTCAATAAAGGTACCAACCAAAGGTAGACCCAAGCCAGCTCTAGCCCAGTTGACACCCGCCAGTTTTTCTCGAAGCTCATCAGCTACCGGGGAGACTAGGTTGGGAGGAGGGAACACAGGTGTGGCGCAGGATGGGCACTGGTAGCCTGCTGGAGCAGTTGTGCGGGGCAGAGCCCTGTATCTTGCCTCAGCACATGCCCAGTGAAATACATCTGAAAATATATTGTTTTGATAACTAACTAATAGTTATTTTGCTAAGCAAACAAAGACATTCTGGGTTTTATTTGCCTAAATACCATTTTAATCACTTAACTTCAATACAGAGTATAAAATGAGCAATCTTTTATATAATAACTTCATGATAATTTTTTATTGATAAAATTGACTTGTTTTTCAACTGATTGATTGAAATATTTGATATTTTAATTTAACTATGCATGCTGGAACAGTAGGTATCTTATCAAATGCAGAAACATGTTTTCTTAATTTAACTACTTTGAAGAACGCTATCAATATCCAATAATACTTACGATAACAAGTAAGACGAATACATTCACCCTCACTGAGACTTTTTGTGCAAATTTCACAAATGGGATTATAGTCACTATCTTGTAACCATTGCAAATAAGACTGTATTATACACTGAAAAGCAAAGAGTTAAACTATTAATATATACGTTGCATACTGTCACTGTTATTATACATATTTTTTAGATAGGTGGCTCCAAATTACCTTCGGGTGACTCGTCACCATACAATATTCACAAACATTGACTCTGTGCTCAAAGCAAAACTGATTTGTTACTCGTCTCTTTGGACATTTACACAGCCCCATTGTGATTCTTGAATAAGATTATACCAACAGGTAATTTATGTTACTAGCTGTACACGAAAAACAATGAAGTTTTATAGAAATCTTGCATTTAAAATCGAAGACAAACAAAAGTGGCAGTGGGGATACAGCCAGCCCAGTCAGCCACGTAAAACAACTGTCAAAATATTGGTGCGTTCGAGAATAGGGAATTAAAAAGAGTTCCTTATTATTTTGTACACAACAAGTCTGATATGAATGTCTAGACTAATGACTGTCTTTGTATTTACTAATAACATTCATATATTTAGCAGGTGTTGAGGAAATGTTTTAACTACTTTACTTCCTTCTTCATACCCTTTATTTTCATTTATTTAAAAAATCTTAGAAGTTACCATTAGATAATGGAATGAGACTTTATTGGACTTAGTTTGTGGCATATCATAAAACGTTCCCAATAAAATTATTATTATAGAATTAGAACTGAGCTTTTTCTCGCATTTCCTATCACAAAAGCCCAGAAGCCATACTTAAAATGTCAACTGTCATTGTCACTGTCAATATTTTTTTTGAAAGATTTGACAGATGTTTAGGGAATCGGGAGTCACTCTTTTCAGATCAATAATAAATAAAAGAAACAGAGGCGCAGCTCTGTTTCAAAATGTCTACAAAAATACTGACTCTAGGAAACATCTTATGTAGACCAATCAATATTCTACTAAAGCAAAATAATGTCACACCTAACCTCAAAACTAATTTCAGCACAACCTCTGTTGCTTGTGTAAACTTCTTCAATAAATGTAAGTTCTTCAAAGAAAACCTTTACTGCATTACCACGCTACTAGTGTAGAGATAAAATGCCTTGTAACAATTTTTTTAACAGTGCCTGCAGAAAAGCTATGGAAATCAGTGACATCCGTAAGTAATGCTGGTGCCAAGAAAGGTCGTGGTAGAGGAGCGGGGCGGATTCGGATCCGTGACTTGAACCGTGGCCAAATGATTGGAGTAGGCAGGATCAATATGCTGTGGCCTGGTCTCTCTGCACCAGTCATTAGGGGCAGAGAACTATTGAAGCAGCAGAGACTGCCTGATGATCAAGAAAGGTAAATAAAAAACTAGCTTCTAGCACTAAAATATTTAATTTATTTGTTGGGTAAGAAACTACATTTTTTATTCACTTTGATTACAGACTTGAAAAACTCATAAAGATGAGAGATTCAATGACAAAGTTCCGTCGACTTAAACTCAGCCCCATCGAGAGAGGTTGGTCAGGCACTAAAATGCCTGGACGCAGTTTAGGACCCCCTGATCCAGTTGGAGAAGGTACATATATTGATTTATTTATTATTTACAAACATGAATGAAAACTGTTAATGAGCATAAATAAGAAGCATATCAAGCTGCTCTTGTTATTGAAATCAATTTGTTTGCAGATGAATTTGTTGGATTTGATACAAAAGTCCTGCAGTTGAGATCACTTCTAATCATGAAAGGCAGTCTTGGACGTACCAGGAACTTTCAAGCAATGGTAAGACCCAAATACAGCTTTTTAAATTTAATGCTTTTGTATATTTGAAAAATAAGCTATGTACAGATTTTGTTTTTCTAGGTTGTCACTGGAAATGGACAAGGCTTAGCTGGATTTGGTTTTGGCAAAGCTAAAGATGCACCAGCTGCACTCAGGAAGGCTAAGAATAGAGCAGGACAGAAACTGATGGACTTTGAGATTTACAATGGACACACAAGTATAGAGACTTATTGAGATAACTTCTTGGCTACAATATTAATTTTTATTGGTGCAAGTAATAATTCAACTTTTTTTATTTTTTCAGTCTTCCATGATTTCTACACAGCTTTTGGGAAGACAAAGATATTTGTACAAAAGAAGAATGAAGGCTATGGTCTGATGTGCCATAGAGCCATCAAGGAAATCTGCCAAGCTATTGGTATTAAGGATTTGAGAGCCAAAGTTGAAGGGTCCAACAACCTGCAGCACATTGTAAAGGCATTCTTCATTGGTCTACTGCAACAGGTATAATTTAACACAGTTTAATATTGTCTTGTAATTATATAAACAACCTTGTTGTAATGAAAATAAAATTTATTTATTCAGAGAACTCACCAGCAGTTAGCTGAAGAGAAAAAACTGCATTTAGTTGAATACAAAGCTGAAAATGAATATTTCCCTAAAGTAGTTGCCAGTCCCTCTGAAGTTAGGACAAAGGATCAAATACAGAAGAATGAGACTCTAGACTTCACACAGTATGTCATGAACGACAAAGTTATTCTGAAGAAAAAGAAGTTCCCACGCTTCTATGAGACTATGCCCCACTACAAGACATACCTTAAGAAATATGAGAAGTTCAGAAATCATGAAAAGATGCGTCTCAATCTGAAGGTAGAATATGGTGAAGTAAAGAGCTTCCTCACTGACAAATACCCTGAAAAAGCAGAACAGGAAGCTTAGATATATTTATGTTAAATTGTGTAATATAGTTGTTAGTAAATAAATAAAAGAATGTACATTGCAATCATTTATTTATTGATTCAAATTATTATCAAAAGGATTTTTTTTTTTTTTTTAATAAAAACGATAATGGTATAGTCTTACTACTCTATTAGATATCAAGGAATCACGCGTATAAAATGAAGAAAGCATTTCTACTTTGAGTAAATAATGGCATTTGCTTTTACATCGTTACAATTCACATTTGCGTTCGAACCTCGACTTTCCTTGCGGCGATTTGATGTTTCATAAGTCAGTTTGTTAATATGCCTTAACAGTTACTTTACCTCAAGCAGTAAGATAAAGACGTTGTGACAGACTCGTTGCGGCAACTAGTAACGAGAATAAAATTCACTATTGAAAGTTTTGAAGTAAAATAAAGTGAAAAGCCAGAAGGCGACTTCTAAAGTGGCCTACACACGGTCCTAAAATCAGAGGCGATATCGGGGAAGTGGTGGGGGAGCGCCCCAGATCGTTCCCTAAATCGTATCGTGTGTAGGCAAATCGCAACCATATTTGCCCTAAAATCAGAGGCGATATGCCTACACACGATACGATTTAGGGAACGATCTAGGGCGCTCCCACAACACTTCCCCGATATCGCCTCTGATTTTAGAGCCGTGTGTAGACCACTTAAAACAAATTTTCCTGTACTATTTGCTCAGCTATTGAAAAAGAAAAGAAAACAAAATGAACACCCCATTTCGATATAATTACAATGACTTCCAAGATGTAAATAAATCTATATACAGACCAACATTCCGAATAAAGGATCTCGGCATAATAAAACCTATATTAATAACTTCCACGTATCTGTCATGGCACCCAACTTCCGTCCAAAGATTAATTATACATGAACGTTTAAAAGCCTAAAGGAGCCGCTAAATGCTCTCAAATGCTAGACTGTTCAACTCGAGCACCAGTCTTCCGTAGGTCAGTGTTCTATTGTTTTGTTTCTGGCGAGTCTAGTTGCATTAGAGGGTCGGGTGAAACTTCCAATCATACGGAACCTAATGGATGACCAAATTGTTAAAAATAAAAATGCAAGGTATAAGTCAAGTTTTTCTAATGCAACTATTACCGCACTAACATAATTATAGTATCGATAAAGTTCTGCTCATTGATTTGCAATTTAAACAATTATTGATTTAAAGTACAGATCTTTTTCGATACCTCGAAAAAGCTGCACTTAAAAACACTAAAATAAACTATTAACTAAAACTAAATCTATCGTATGATAATAATGAGTTACATAACCATCGTTTTTTAATATTGCAACAATGTCCTGCCAAATTTATAAATTAATATAATATCAAAACGAAAGGATTAGTTTTGTACCTTGATTATGTAATTTGTAACTCTGTATAAAAATACATCACATTTTAGAATCACTACGAGTGCTTGAAATATTTTATTTCAGTCACTTTATTTGATGGGCACACGATGAAAACGCATTTTTATTTATAAAAATATTATGTGCCCATGTATTTATTTTTACCAATAGAGGCAAGTACATGTTTTAAACTAGCCGCTTCCCCATTGATGTACGCCAATAACCCTAAATCTACAGTTATTCTAAAAGTATTGAAAATAGCATATTTCCATGAACATATGTGGCAGTCGATGGACAAGCCTCGTGTGGTGAACTGAGCAGGGGACTTGAGCGGATTGCATCAAACTTAGTAAGTACCTATTTCCAAAGAGCGAAAACTTGAGCGTTAGACAATAAATTGGATATGTACTTTTTTATGAGTTTGTTCGTAATTAGTGTAGTGTTCAGATATGTATGTAAGTATTCTAAATCGTTTTTAAAGCGGAATGTTATGGTACTAATGCTAAAGAAGTGACGCTGATGTTCTTAAGTTTATTGCAACCCGCTCTCACAAAATTATACACGAGAATATATTGTGTGAGAGAGATCATCGTATAAAAGTTGACAAGCGGGATCTTCATCATTAGATTAATCTATAGAATCTGAAACAAAGAGAATTATAGTTTATTAAAAAAATAAGAAAAAAAAAAACTTTAATACTATGAGCCACTTGCGTCTTAGGCCAGCCGCTCCAGCAGACGATCTCCGGCCACCGTAGGCGCGGGCATGCGGGCAGCGAGTAAAGGGCAACCCGCTGCCCGACCAAGGACCATGCCCGGGTCGACGGCGCGTTGTGTCCCACGCGCGCCTCAAAGAGCGTCAGCATAATGACGGGGCCTCCCTCTCAGAGGGCCAAAGCCTGCCGGGGTCGCGGGATTATTTCCTTACCGTGACCCCGGAACGTAACAGGCTATTGAAGGACACCGTGGATTTTAGTCAGTAGAAGTCTGACAGTCCCTCCCGCCCTGCCCGGGGCCGGAGGACTCATTAGATGATTTTACCACGCTAAAAAAAAAAAAAAAAAAGGCCAGCCGCTCACGGGTGACTGTCAAGTGCTATGAAGATTTATGCGCGTGCGCTCATTACGGTGACAAACAGTTTCTAGCAGCCCATACATTAAACAGACAAAAAGTCTCCAGTAACTTCATTTTGTAAGCACACGAATTCGCCACTGGCGGCTCGTCGTGACGTGTTCCAAACATTTCTGTACATCTGATCTTATAAGCCGGAGCATTGAAGAAAGGATTCTAATTCTGCTTACGCTACGCGCGGGAGTGAGTATAGACGGCACTAGTGTGCGAGCGAGAGAACAAGATAAGCGCTGCCATTTAAGAATCCTTTCTTCAATGAACCGGGTTATACCACTTGCCACCACTTGCTATGTCCTGCTCACAGCGGCAAGGTCGTGAACGGGCCTTTATTCGTGTATTCGAAGCCTACTACACACTTGGTAAATTAGCAATTTGGTGTGCCTCTTCACGCAAGTTCACAAGGAAGCCATCCATAGCATCCATTGATGAATTGATTTGATTTATTGTTCATGATTTTATCATGTTATAAAAAGGTATATTATTTCATTTAAGTCGCCGGGACACGATGGGTGGCTGTGACTGAAACCGTTAAAAGTGAGATTTTGAAGAGACCTACACTTAGGAAGCTTCCCCTTAACACGATTCGTGCGATTTGCAATTTCTACTAACTAAAAAAATGAAAATCGTCCTTGCTACTACGATATAATGATGTAATTCGATTGACTTAACTTGCGAGCGTGATTTGTTTTTCATCTACCCGTAGACAACCGCACGTTTTATGTCATATGTGGTAGTGGTAAGGATGATTTTCACTTGCAGTTGGAATCGGTCGAATAGGGAGTTTTAGCCGTTAGTGGCGCTACAAGCGCAAAATGTAAACAACGTCAAGTGTGGCTTCGAGTAGTGTACCTATGTCAATTATCAAGTGTCAAAATAGGCGGCATTGAGGTTTTCGTTGATGACATCATGCTCTCCTTTAGGGACTTTACCAATGGCGCGATGCGACGCGACGCGATTCGTGCGATATCGAGTCGATTGCCGATTTAAGTCTCACGTATTTACTTTACTTGAGTGATGCGATGCAATTCGACCGTGCACTTCAAAAATCCACCTTACTACTACGACATAAAGGCGCTGCAAACCAAAGAAAAAAGATTTTGCCAGAGACGAGAAGTTGTGCAATCAAATTTCGAACATCGAATCATGTGCATTGTCATTACGTGTCATTAGTACGTACATGTATTTACGTACATTTATTACATTTATTCGATATCGAGCAGATCTGTGATCGATATCGTCTAAGGGTGCTCCCAAACTTATCGACACGGAACCGGCTTATGCCGAGTGCGTATCACCACACTACTCGGCTTACCGCCGATCAGCTGCCGCGACGGATTTTCGCATGCTATCGGAAGTCGATTGCTCCGAACGGCCGTCGCGACGGCTGTTCGCATCTGTTCGGCGCCGCGCCTGTGCCCACAAGCCCTGTGCACAGTGTTTTATGAAGACCATTTTTCGGGCATTGATTCCACGCAAGTGGGATGTGGTATTTTTTTGGTGCGCAAGGAAAATGAAGGGCATAATTTCAGTTTCACAAATACGATGGAACATCAAAGAAAAAAATAAAGACTAAAAACCTCGTATAAGTCTGAATCTACTGAGTACTAAAATATGCAGCATTTAAAACTCCGTCGATTTTTCTAAGGTCATAATTATTTTGCGTATCATTTCGTTTGTTCATTTAATATACTCATATTATTACATTTTTAAATACTTTAAAAAACAAAACCGTAAAAAAAAAACATTTAAAAATATAAAAATAGTAGTCCGCCGGTGTGGGAGCAGGGTCCAAGCTACCGGTGGTTAGGGTTCCAGAGACAGGAACCTCCTCACAATACGAGCCGTATCAAGGAGTACTGCCTTCTGAATCTGGCCCTTGATCCAACTACCCAACGAGAGCCTCGAGAGATGTTCGTCGAGGCTCTTGGCCATCAGGCCATTGGCAGTCACGACGATCGGCACAATGATAGCCGAGCTCACATTCCACATGTCGACAACCTCGCGTGCCAGATCGAGATATTTGATTTGTTTATCTTTCTCTGCCTTCACGAGGTTCTCGTCATGCGGGATGGTAACATCGATTATCATTGCACGGCGCGCTGATCTGTCTATCACTACTATGTCAGGCTTATTGGCGACAATAGTCCTGTCAGTAATGATAGGCAGATCCCAGTACAACGTGACATGGCCTTTCTCGAGAACTGGGTCGGGCACATACTTGTAATACGGTACTTCAGAATCAACAAGATTGTATTTCAAAGCAAGTTGCTGGTGGATAATCCTAGCCACTAGGTTATGCCTGTGCAAGTACTCGCCGTTAGCAAGACGAGAACAACCAGAGATAATATGTCTGATCGACTCACCTGGACGGTGGCATGCCCGACACACGTCGACCGTCCCGTCTTTCATAATATGTCTCCGGTAGTTGTTCGTCAGCATAACTTCATCCATAATTGCACAGACAAAACCTTCAGTTTCCCCAAAGAGGTCACTGAGATTGCGTATCATAATAATTAAGTTTCAAAATTTTTTTTTTTCTAATTGGCTTATTGAAAACTGTCGATTTTCAAAAAAAAATCATCTCAAAAACTAGACATGCTAGTACAATGGGGATACAAAGTAATTCATTTAAATAACTTAAACTATCATCAGATTTTCACATTAAAAAAGCTATGTCCGAAAAATGGTCTTCGTAAAACACTGTGCTATGCCACCATCGTTGGTACTCGGCCATCTCCGGCGCCGTTCGGCTGCCGTCGTAGATGTAGGTACATGCGTTCGGCCATCTTCGGCGCTGTTCGGAAGCAGTTCGACGCCGTACGCAGCCGTACGGATGCGAACAGCTACCGTCGGAGATGAAGGCATGCGTTCGGCCTTATTCGGCGCTGTTCGCGGGAAGCAGTTCGAAGCCGTACGCAGCCGTACGGATGCGATCAGCTACCGTCGGAGATGAAGGCATGCGTTCGACCGTCTTCGGCGCGGTTCGGAAGCAGTTCGACGCCGCACGCAGCCGTACGGATGCGATCAGCTAATCTACAAACGACTCGTTCCGCCGTCGGCCGAAGTCGCGTCGCGTCGTCCGAGCCGAGCCGGTGCGAATGGCGTTAGTGTCTCGGTCTAGCAAATGGCAGTTCTAAGCGACAGAAAGAGAAAGGGCGACGGAAAAAGCTGATTCCGCGTCGATAGATGTGGGAGCACCCTAAACATGCGACTCCATTAGCGAACACTAGCGATTGTCCATACATTTTCTTCAGCCCAACGCTTGTGTGATATCGTCAATCGATGCAATTCTGTATCGCGTCGGGTAAAGTCCCTTAGTGGTCAAATGTGGAGGAGTCTCACCAGTGGACCGGTCGTTCCGGTCGTGCGTGCGCCACTTGTCGGCGTGGTGTCGTGTGTGGTGCGGGGCCAGCGAGGCGCGCACGCCGCCCAGCACGTCCGCCGCGCCCGCGGCCGCCAGCGCCAGCGGGGCCACGGCGGCGCCCGGCAGGTGCCGCAGCACGCCCACGCCGTGCGACCAGCGCGCCGCCATCGCCATCGTAGCTGCCGTGTCTGCGAAGCCCTGCGACGACAAAATTACAAATAGGCTATTTTACTCAAAAAAATCAACTAGCCTGAAAGATATATGTATTACTAGCTGACCCGGCAAACTTCGTACCACCTCAGAAACAATAAAAAAAAACCCTTTAGACCTACCCTGGACTACGACAAACATTTTAAAACCAAAATCAGCTCAATCGGCCCAGCCGTTCTCGAGTTTTAATCAGACTAACGAACAACAATTCATTTTTAGGGTTCCGTAGTCAACAAGGAACCCTTATAGTTTCGCCATGTCCGTCCGTCCGTCCGTCCGTCTGTCCGCAGTTTAGCTCAGAGACGCACAGTACTAGAGAGCTGTAATTTGGTGTAAATATACAGATTTGTTGTGCCGAAAAAGTGGTAAAATAAAATCTCGTAAAATATTTTTTTTTAGGGTACCTCCTGTACACGTAAAGTGGGGATGTTTTTTTTTTTCTCGCGTACCCCTTAGTGTGGGGTATCATTAAATAGGTCTTTAAAAAGTATTGATAGTTTCCATTAACAATTTTTTGATAAAAAAATTCGTTTGTGAAATATTAAGCTTTAAAGTGCTAAATTTTGCTCGACTCGAGTGTCCCCCCCCTCTACCGGCTAAAAGGTTATGTTTGGGGGTGTGAAAAAATTCATAATAGTAGTATATATAACGAAGTTTAAAAGAAAATTATCATGACTAAGTAGGCTTTACAACTTTACGAGTAATAGTCGACCAACTTATAAAATGTACTTGGATAACAAATTTTCTTAAACAAAATGTATCGGAGAACATGTTCTTTGACTGCAAATGTAAGTTTGTCAACTTTATTTTTACAGCTATAATAGGTATGTTTTTACGGTATGTTTTTTGGGGATAGGTAGGTTTTTATCGTCAACTATTTTTAACTAACTTCAAAAAAAGGAGGAGGTTCTAAATTCTTCGTAATCTTTTTTTTTTGTATTTTCCCCGATTTCTCAAAGAATCCTGGACCGATTTTGAAAAGTCTTCTTTTTAAAATTAAATTCAGCGAATCAGTTTAGTTAATTCGCATAAGTATTTTGATGGGCAACTACGGAACCCTTCACTGTGCGTGGCCCGACACGCACTTGGCCGGTTTTTATTTATATAGATCAAAAAATATTTGACCCGTATTTTTTCTTTTCTTTCGTAAACCAAAATTGACGAAGATACAACGCTTCTAAAAATGACAAAACGTCACCAGGGGGGGGGTATTAGAACGTCTTGAAACCAAGCTTGTTCCAGTGAGTGAACGAGATGGCGCTAGACGACTTGTATAGCTCTGTCACTTTCATTCGCCGGAATAAGCCTGGTTTTATGACGTTGTTATACGGCCCCTGGTTGTTATAACTTTACAGGCATTATGACGTCACAAGCCCCCACTCCCGAATTTCGAAGCGTTTCATCTTTGTAAATATTCATTGAATTAAAAAAAAATACGTGCATGTCTATTATTTCTCAATTCTCTGACGAACTTAACAGATTTTCAATTTAATTATGCAGTACTATCCTATAAGTGGCAGACGTAAAAGTATATCGGAAACCGACATGTTCTGTTACCGATTCGATTTGATAGTATGACACATACTGACCGACCACTAGACTCGTATGATGGATAATGACTTTGTAAAGCGCTATACACAATAACTAAACCTGCTGACACATCCTGCCGGCGAAATCCGGCAGGCTCTTTAAAAATGCAGGCCGCAGATTAAGCCTGACTATTTCAGAGTAGGCCTATGTCCTATGCAAAATCTTACCAACATTTTGATTACAAAAATAGCCAAAGGCGGCCGAAATGATGGCTCAATAAGAAAAAAATGTACTATGATTTCGTCATCTTGATCCTAGTTTTGTTTGTTTTACTGTTTATTTATTTTACTAATGTACATACCAAATACAATTCAGGATAATCTCGAAATTGCAATTGTAACTCTACTAACCTCCTTGACAGTCTGGTAGGCGCTGGCGACTCCTTCCCGTATGTCGGCGGGGTGTCGCGAGGGGTCGTGACGTCGTCGGCGGCGTCTCTCTCGCCGCGCGTACGCATCTTGTAGCTGCAGCGTCGGACCGGGAGTCAGCATGTCAAATGCCGTCTCTGCTGTCGCCTAAATATCAAAATATTACTTACATTAATAACTTGCCAATTGGCCCAGTGGTATCGGTCCCGACTTACGAGTTGTAACATTATTTTTTCATTTCATGTTACAGGGAACACAGTTCGGAAATTCAGACTACAGAAGAAAGGTATTATACCTGTATAAGATGCAAGAGTCTGGTGGTAATATCTAGCGCGGCGACCGCGGTCCGCGCCGTGAAGGAGGCGGCGCCTCGTCTCAAGCCGTGCACCAGTCTGCCGTCGCGGCGCCACTGTTCTACTGGCAGCCACACTAGGTCTCTGATGCCGGTTACTGAACAAGACAGATAGAATACTCTTTATTATGCACACCATACAATTTACAGATAGATAAAATAGACAACGTTAAAAAAAACAAAGGAATGAGAAATTCAGCTTCGAGGGTAGTGGTTGCGATGGCCTAATTTGTTAAGGCGTCTGGTACCTATCAGGAAGAAGCAGGTTCGAACCCTGCTCGCAGCTGAATTTTTCTTTCCTTAAAAACATAGACAAGATAGTTTTATGTATAGTTTAGAGAACGATGCCTAAATTAGTACAGAGCACTGACACGAGCGATAATTCTTGAACCGGTAATTTATATGACATTCAATCTAGATATTTTAAAAGTACCTAAGATATTTAAAATATACATTTGCCTTCTTGTTTGTTACTGGGGCTTTACATGGTATTTTAAGACTAAACACAAGAAAACAACAAATAAATATTCAATTTAAGGCCGTGTGTCAAAGCGAAAGCATCGTTTGATGAGTCGGGAAAGTTGCCACGCACCGCCACCAGCAGGCGCCACTATCGCGAAATGATTGCAATCCAAAGTTTTATGTATTTCATTTCGTCAACTTCAACATTTCATAAAGTGTTCCCTTTACTGTATTGTATTGTCCTGTATTACTCTAGTAGAAATATTTTAATATAAGGATGTCGAAACATTTACCAAAACAAAATGATAGAAATACTTATTGATGTGGATAAATATTTTGTAAATATTTTTATCATTCACAGTCTTAAATTTATTTTATAACATTTTGACACAGATTTTGACGTCCCGAGATTACGAAAAAAACTACTATTTGGTAGAAAATTTATAATAATTGGCATACCTTACGAAAGTGACAATACCCAATTATCGTTAAGCCCCAAACACACGCGCGCATGGGCATGTGCGTTGTGTTCCACGCGCGCCTGAAAGAGTGACAGCACAATAACGGGGCTCCCCCTTAGAGAGTCTACCTGGGTCGCGGACTAACGAATACCGTGACCCCAGAACGTAAAGGGCTATTGAAATACATCGTAGATTTTAGTAAGTATTCCGAGTCTGACAGTCCCTCCCGCCCTGTCCTGGGTAGGAGGACTCATTTGATTATTTTACCACGCTAAAAAAAGCCCCTAACACACGCTCCTTTTATTAACGTGCGTTCACAAAGCTGGTTGCGTGATATCTTTATATGTTCGAGAGTGGAAAGCTAAGGGTGCTTCACACCCTGTCCTCCACCATCTGGTGTAGGTACTATTTTTTGATGAATTTTGATGTAATGACAGACTAGCGCCGCGTAAAATGGACATTAGTCGAGCCGCGGCGTGGATTTAGTAGTTTTTTACTCATATGAGGTACAGGTATAGTACAATAATATAATGTCAGTGACCTCTTTATAATTAAATCTTCATTTTATAATATCTTATCCACAGTATTTTTTTTTGGGACAAGGTTGTAATATCACTTTTCTGATAAATGAAACCCTTAGAGATATAATCTATAGACTCCAAAAGCATGAGCCCAGTACTGATCTTTTTTGACTCCAAAGCAATAAATAGAGCGAGAAGCAACTTGTACCGAACACGCGGTAAGACAGCAATGACCACCGATTTTTCATCGTAGTCGCAGCATTATACTATAGGCGATATTTAACAGGGTGGTGGGTGCTATGCCTTATTTGTAGTTGACAAGTAATTTTGAAGTATTCAAAATGACAACAGCAGTTTTCATTTAATTTATTTTAATCCTGTTTCTTCGAAATTGTTATAAATCTGTGACGAAACTAAATAAATAATAATAAAAGTGAAGTGCTTCTTATCCTATATCGCAGTTTGATACGATTACAAGTTGTTTTCAGTTACATAAATTATCTCAAACTGTTGACTGCAAATCAGTGCATTTATCATTAGTTCACGTGAAATGGTATTTAGATGCATAAAGATTAGATGAGAGGAGGATGGACACAGAGGAACCATCCGACAACAATAGTACGATAACACGATAGCATTCATATAATATCACTGTGAGTAATTTATTACATTGATAGGAACAATTCGTAATGTATAGAATTATACGTATTCTAACATTTCCCTTGTTTTCTCTGTAGGGGTCGTCAAGAATTTCATGCGATGATTTTCAGTAAGTTTGGTTTATTTTATTCTTGATTTATTAATGAAAATAATGTGTTACTTAAAATACAAAATTTGCGTGACTTATTTACAGTCATGTCCGTTTAATCACGTCCCATTGAACACAGCGAAACATAGTTTTGAATAATCTATAAGCCTACGTATCATTCGTTTTTATTTTCTCGATCTTTTTATCCATTTCCAATTTTATTATTACGAAAATCTGACAGCCGCGATCTGAAAAAAAGTGTCGCAGGTCTAGCCTGTAAGAGCCACGCTGGCTGACTGATTCGTCAAGGAACGAAAGTGATGACACTACTTTTAAAAGGCAAAAGATGAGAGGACGATAGTGAATGTGTGCTCAGAATAAAACGGCGTATGTACCCAAACTTATTGACGTCTTTTTATGAATTAAAATTGTTATTAATTGAAAAAATGTCTTTACAGAATTTAGATACTAGTATTTTCTACAATTTAAAACAACATCCTTTCAATAACTCATAGTAGTTATTCCATAAGGTCCAAAAAATAAAAAACATAGACCGAACTTTGCATTTTTTTTGTATCGAGAAAATTTAATTGAATCGTGTTTTCAACTTTGTGAGAATTTAGATCATATAGTCAATAACTATATTCCAAGTTGTAAGATCTGTAGTCCAGATATGTACGAAGAAAAGTAAAAAATAAAAACCGTATTTTTACTGACCAATCCCCTTAAGCGAGTATGAGCGAAGCGAGAGATGTCATCCAACCAATCAGCGGAGAGAGCGATATAATTTGTTGATTACGTCTCGTACAAGTCGTACACACATAAAAAAAAATGTGATCTAGTATAAGTTGGTACTTTTTTTAATTTTATGGAAACCAATTGTTCCTGTTTTAAACATACGAATTAGAATCTTAATCTATATTTTAACTAAAGAATCTAAACGGAAAAAGAAATCATAACATCAAAAAATATTTCGATTTAAAGAGTACGCAAACTTTTTTTGATGTGTGTATTCTCTTCGCTTTGGACGTACTCTCCACTTCGGCGTAAACATGACCTAACCTGACTGTAAGGGACTTTACCCATGGCGCGATGCGACGCGACGCGATTCGTGCGATATCCAGTCGATTGCCGATTTAAGTCGCTCGTATTTACTAATGGAGCAATACGATGCAATTCGACCATGAACTACAAAAACCCACCTTACTACTACGACATAAAGGCGCTGCAAACAAAATACAAAAGATGTCGCCAGTGACGAGTAGTTGCGCAATCGAATTTCGAACACAGAACCATGTGCACTGTCATTAGCGCGTACATCCAATACGATATCGAGGAGATCTGTGAGCGATATCGTCAATACGTGCGATTCCATTAGCAAACACTAGCGATTGTCCACGCTTGTGTGATATCTGACCGTTATCGTCAATCAATTCAATTCGATATCGCATCGCGCCATAGGTAAAGTCCCTTATAGAATTTATTGCGACCGAGAGAAACAAATTAAAATGTAGGATACAAAATACAAAGATAAGATAAAGACTTACTAAGCTGCAGTAGCGAGTGCATAGGTCCGATGCCGCTGAGTAGACCGGGCAGTTGATGGCGCTTGATATCTGACAGCCACTCGTGTAGCGCCCATTGTACTAGTTTTTCTAGACCGAGAAGACCCAACCTAGAAGGTAACATAGATATTTGATCTCCACGTAAATGTAAATAGAGAGTAAGACTGAAAGTTCCAGGGTCGCGGGACTGTCTTATAAGGTTGCTGTGCCTGACCCTGGAACGTATATTTCACGAAATTTCCACGATGAGACAGGAAAGATACACATCGAAAACAATATTTTATAACAAAATTTTATTGATTTGAAAGTGTCCATGAAATTAGTGCCCATTCTATACAGTGTGTCCGGGCACGGGTTAGCGATATTTGAAGGGGATATACTAGGCTCTTTTTCATCGACAAAAATGCTTTTAAAAAAATTCTTACTCCAAAACTTCGCAAATGACTTTATTGCAAAGTTAAACGTTGAGGCTTATCAAAAACTTACGAAAATTTTCTAAATAATATGTAAAAATAACCAAAAAACATGGGCAAACACGAAATTGTACACAAAAATTACTGAATAATTTCACATTTTTAACTCTAGCTCGATAAGTACCCCTGAATTTTGGTAGGGTTTTTGCATTAAATTAAAAGTGTTTGAGTCAGGCTATAAAATGATATCAAAATTATCACTCTACGTTAAGTATCTTAGGAGTTATTCTCACTTGAACATCACCCTTCCGTCTCGCCCCGCAGCAATAATTCCTAGAAGTGGTTTCATATAATAAAAAAATGTACCATTTCAGTTTATGGATTATGGTGGTCAATAATGCCAGCTGATAAATATTCGTTGGAACGATTTAGCTCGCCCAAGGAATGCGACGCCTGTAACATTGGGTTACATGCGCTAAGGAAGGGTGATGTTCAAGTGAGAATAACTCCTAAGATTCTTAACGTAGAGTGATCATTTTGATATCATTTTATAGCCTGACTCAAACACTTTTAATTTATTGCAAAAATCTTATCAAAATTCAGGGGTACTTATCGAGCTAGAGTTAAAAATGTGAAATTATTCAGTAATTTTTGTGTACAATTTCGTGTTTGCCCATGTTTTTTGGTTATTTTTACATATTATTTAGAAAACTTTCGTAAGTTTTTGATAAGCCTCAACGTTTAACTTTGCAGTAAAGTCATTTGCATGAATGTAGGTCTCTTGGATTTAAAGATATTTGAATTTTATTGTACACACCCCAGTTCGACGGATCAAAAAATTAAAATGTCTGCCATTCGCGAAGTTTTGGAGTAAGAATTTTTTTAAAAGCATTTTTGTCGATGAAAAAGAGCCTAGTATATCCCCTTCAAATATCGCTAACCCGTGCCCGGACACACTGTATAGGATGATTAGTAATTAGTGTACGATACTTTAACACGTGATTGTGCTCATAATAACAAGCAACTTTTACAATGGGAACAAACCTGAAATCGCGAAAAAAAAAACAGCTTTTCAGTACATTTATGTTTGCCTAATGTACTGAACAGCTGATATTTTTTTCACGATTTGCTTCCATAATAAAAAATTAAATCACGTGTTAAAGTATCGTACACTAATTACCAGTCACCCTATATACTATTTATAGGCATGGACTTATTTTACTGGCAATTTAAAGGTTCCTGTAATAGTCAAATAGAAAAACATGTATGTGTGAAACTTAGTTCACTTACTTGTAGTCAAGTCTCTTGAGCGTAAGTTCGGAACAGTTGAGTTGTCCCAGCCCCATAAGTAGACCGGCAACGGGCCCCGCTGACAGGTCCACACGCTTACCTACATAGTCTAGACGTATTGGTACCTCCGGTGAGAAGACCACACGTCTGGAGCAAAATATGAGTTTAGTATTTGAAGAAGAACTTTCTTGAAAAAGAGTTACTAGCTGAACGATTGACTGTTGTGCTGTGTATTGCGGGTTTGATCCCCGCAGCGAATATTTGTGTGTCCCACTGGTAGTTCCGACTCTATTTTTTTATTTCATACACAGGAATCTCTCATAGTGCGGGGACAGTTTCTTGAAAATCACTCACACATCATATAAAAAAAAAAAACACTAAACGTCGAGTTGGAAAATACGCTATCCATTGAAGTAGCTTGGCTAGGCCGAGACTCCACCAAAGCTGTGCAAGTCGAGACGTGTCTTGAACAACCAATAGAATTGCGTTGCGGAGTGGAGCTGTATCAATAACGCAATTCTATTGTTTGTTCAAAACACGTCTAGACTCCGCACAGATCGAAACAGCTTTGGTGGAGTCTCGGCCATACGCTGTGAGCGGTCAGTTAGCTCGGGGGCGCGGAAAATCAAATGTATGTAAATGTTTGAAACAAGCTACGAGGTGCCGCCCGTGGCGAATTCGTGTATTACCACGACCAAAGTCGTGAACGGCACTGTCACCTATGTATGAAAAAGCTTCTACATAAAATAAAAAATAAATGTTTTCAATAACACCGTCAAACTGTTTAACCAGTTAACACTTTGGCATTTTTTTTTCTGAATATTCTTAAATTACTTCAATAAAATCAAATTTTACCTAAAGTAAATAGGTGAGTCGTCAATAGGCTCAGTGTCCACTGGTAACTTGGCCACAGGTTTCTCCTGTATGCCCAGTTTGTTGAAGTCTTCTTCTAATTGGATCAGATTCTCTGAGACTAGACGCTCTGCTTCGTATGTCTCCATCAGCGGTTCGTCGTTGCGGATTACTGGAAATGGGAAAGTTTTAGTTTCTCTGAAGATTATACACACAAAAATCCGCTGCGGTTTGTATTATTTGCACCTGTTGGAGCGATTTTAGTGAGTAATTTAGATCTAAAATTCGGCTGCGGTCTGTGTGACCGCACGTCGGAGACAACGTAAATATTTTTCTATGTAGTTACATACAGTGCCGGATCTAAGGGTGAGCAGCGGGCCACGCGCCCCGGTCGCCATCTTCAAGGGGCGCCAAAATTAAAAACATGATTTCTAGCTTGAAAAAAAAAAACTGAAATTTGTGGAGAAAGGAGCTAAAAATTTTGAGCTCGCTTCGCTCGGTGTTACATTGTTCTTAGCTCTATATGTCTATGGTGGCAAAAACAGCAAACCCTTTCCCACATAAAATTCCTGTATCGTTTACAAGTTAATGGCTACGAAATTTAATTGTTGCGATTTTTATATTGCGAAATGAAATCGCCAAATAGTTTGTGAAATCACAAACGATTTATTTTCGCAGTGCGCGGATTGTTGTATATTTCTGTTGTTGACAGATTGACGTTTTTTTTCGCAACGATTTATAATCTTACTGCGTGCTTAGTCAAATGCAACAAAAATATGTAATCAGGGTAAGTATTGTAATATGTAAAAAAGTTTTTTTTTTATGATCTTTTAATTTAAAAAAATCTGTATCTATGGAAAACGTATGAAAGAATAGTATGTATAATCCCCAGTCTCACCAGCTTCGTTCAAAGACAGCGAGTCTGCGTCCCCGAGCGAGGTGGGCGTGGGCGGCGGGTCCCGCAGGTGGGACGCGATGCTCATGACGGGCGGCCGGTGGGTCGGCGTGGTCTGGCGGGAGCCGCAGGAGTCCGTGGACAGACCGCCCACGCTCTTTGAGTCCTCATCTGTGGAAGAGGGAATGGTTCAAATTAATTTAAAGAATTGTCGTTAGTTTCAGATACCATGCCATTTCACAAGCAGCAAATAGGCCTAAGGAGCAGTGGTGGCCCAGTGGTATCGGCCTCGACTTACGAGTTGTAGGTCGTGGGTTCGAACCCAGCCAGGCGCATTACTTTGTGTAATTTATTTCATCACCACTGCTCTCAAAACGGTGAAGGAAAACATCGTGGAGAAACATATCTTAGAACCAAAAATTCGAAGACGATTTGGCAGCCTATAATTTGCCCACTGCTAAGACATAGATCTCCTCCTTGTGAGAGATTGGTCTGTAATTCACTACAGTGCGGGATGGTAGATGTGGTCTTCGAATTTTGGTTCTAGGACATGGCCGGTTCCCTCACTACGTCTTGAGAGCGGTGGTGATGAAATAAAAATATATACACAGTGTAATATACACTACATAGTGTACACTTTGATGGGGGCTCCTAAATAACGAAGTTGATAATTTTTTATAAAAGAAAAGAATATATGCACTTCACTTATTGCTAGGTAACGAAGTTTCGCGGTGCAACCACAATCGTAATTTATTTGTAAAAAAATGGTTCGAAGGACGTGCTACATAGATGGTTCCGCTTATACAATACTTACGCTACTTAACTCGCAAGCCTAAATAAAATAAAAAAGGTAGAATGGCACGATGCGTCTTTGCATCATGAAACTATACATACAAACAAATATGATATTATGATACTATACACAAAAAAAAACTTACCAGCAGACTCATCAGTTCCCAGTTTAGATAAGTATCCGACGAGGAAGGCGAGCGTGTCTTGATCCAAGTTGAACCACAGAGGGAGGAGGGAGACTTTCAGGCAGCACTCCTGCGCTGACAGCGCCGGGTCGGGTCGCAGGTGAACTGCTTTTACTATTAACTGTTGGAGAAAACATTAATACATTCATTAAAGTTCAGTGAAAGATCTATTCAGGCCAGAGCTGTGGAGATTTTACTTTTAGAAATAAAGAACTGATGAGCACTCTCTGTTAACATAAAAAAATTGAAAAATATATAGGAATGACGTCTTAGCAAGAGTTGTTCAGCCTAATGAGCACTCTTCGTTGACGTATGAAAATTGAAGATCTGGAACACCTGATGTGGAATTCCAAAAGCCCAGCCACACTATAATATACATATACAGGAATGACGTCTTAGCAAGAGTTGTTTAGTCTGATGGGCGTTTCCTGTTGACTTACAAAAATGAAAGATCTGGAACGTCTGGAATCGTCATGCGCATCCCGTTGTTTTCCCGTCCCCAGGCTCTTAGAATTTGACATCAGACGTTTCAGATCTTCGATTTTGACGACCCCTTTGTCGCTGGCATAAGCAACAGGATCCGCGTACGAAGTCGCGGGCAGAAGCTAGACTATCTAATATGTGTTATATTTTGAACACAGTGAATTCATACCATATGCGCGTTCTTCCTCTCTGGTTCATCTTTGAGCTTGTATTGGCTGAGCAGTTTGTTGATGTCGCTGTTAACTAGCTGGTCTAGTACTTCTATCTTGCTGATGGCGAGCGTCTGGCGCGACGCGTGGATACCGCCTGATGGGTAGATCTCGTATTGGAATTTGACCTAAAAGAAAATGTTCTTGATCTGTAGTTTAATTCAGTAAGGTCCATGCAACGACGATATAATACTAGACTACGCATTGCACGATCTAACGAACAAAACTATTCTGCCAACTCGCTGAGGTACTACGTAAGCGAGGGGGACGGGGTACTGCGTTGTGATTGGCTAACTCAAGGTCTGTTCTGTCTCAACGTATGTTTACGGCTCACAGGATTGGTCGAAATAAGACGGATATAAGACTTTTTTGCCTAATGTGTTGACAGACATCGGTCGCCTGTTATTAGGAGTCTAGTATTATATCGTCGTTGGGTCCATGTATCCGTAGTCTTAAGGTTTTAGAGCTGGTTGTGCTAAGAGCTTCTTTGAAGGATAAAATCAAGAATGAAACTAGACGAATCTGAAAATAAACTTGCTGAAATACCTTTTATATACCCGCTCGCTGCCGGCCGCCCAGCGCACGCCACTGGTGCGGTACATACCGCTTACCTTAGTGAGGCACAGCTTGACCCTCGTGTGATGGTCCCGCTGCGGCCCGCCCCGCGCCCGCAGCTCCCGCCTGGCCGCCGGCCGCGCGGCCCGCACCCGCTCGCTGCCGGCCGCCCAGCGCACGCCACTGTGCGGTACATACCGCTTACCTTAGTGAGGCACAGCTTGACCCTCGTGTGATGGTCCCGCTGCGGCCCGCCCCGCGCCCGCAGCTCCCGCCTGGCCGCCGGCCGCGCGGCCCGCACCCGCTCGCTGCCGGCCGCCCAGCGCACGCCACTGTGCGGTACATACCGCTTACCTTAGTGAGGCACAGCTTGACCCTCGTGTGATGGTCCCGCTGCGGCCCGCCCCGCGCCCGCAGCTCCCGCCTGGCCGCCGGCCGCGCGGCCCGCACCCGCTCGCTGCCGGCCGCCCAGCGCACGCCACTGTGCGGTACATACCGCTTACCTTAGTGAGGCACAGCTTGACCCTCGTGTGATGGTCCCGCTGCGGCCCGCCCCGCGCCCGCAGCTCCCGCCTGGCCGCCGGCCGCGCGGCCCGCACCCGCTCGCTGCCGGCCGCCCAGCGCACGCCACTGTGCGGTACATACCGCTTACCTTAGTGAGGCACAGCTTGACCCTCGTGTGATGGTCCCGCTGCGGCCCGCCCCGCGCCCGCAGCTCCCGCCTGGCCGCCGGCCGCGCGGCCCGCACCCGCTCGCTGCCGGCCGCCCAGCGCACGCCACTGTGCGGTACATACCGCTTACCTTAGTGAGGCACAGCTTGACCCTCGTGTGATGGTCCCGCTGCGGCCCGCCCCGCGCCCGCAGCTCCCGCCTGGCCGCCGGCCGCGCGGCCCGCACCCGCTCGCTGCCGGCCGCCCAGCGCACGCCACTGGTGCGGTACACGGCCGCTACTGCGCGACCGCTCTCGTACGGCTCGTACTCTTTGTTACGTCTACATAATGAACAGAAAAATTCAGTTAGCTATTTGCTTTTTGCAGACAATATGTTTGTTTAATGAGAGCAAATCGCTCTTGACTCTAGTTTTGGTCAGAGGTGACCAAGGAGTCAAAGTCTACGATGAAGTGTGTTTACCCAGAAGAAACAACTTCACGTGCGAGATAGAGACTCGTTAAAAATGGGCATTTTTTCAAATAATTAAAAACAATTAATGGATATTCGCATAAATCAGCAAGCAATACAGTGGTCAAATGTCAACATATCGCCAAAAAAATAAACCTATAACGATTATGAAGTTTCGCTTACTAATTCAATATGACTTTGTTTAAGTATTTAGGAATAGGAATATCTACTTACTTGACAGTAGTAGGTGATCCCTGTTGTCTTGGCTCCCCTTCAATGGTGACAGTCTTCTTAGCGGGCGGCGAGTCTGCCGGGCGGAAGTCATTGCCACCATACATGTTCCACGTCACGCTCATCTCACACAGAGTATACCTACAAGGGCAATACGCAAATGAGCTGTTGAACGTATGTATAATGATAGTAATTATGTGTATGTCACAGAGTCTAGTGAGGAGTGACAAAGCTAAGTAATTAAGCATGTGAGTGAATTCATCTTGAAGAGAATCTTAAAAAAAATATATTAAAAAACTGTCAGAGTTAAGCTTCTGACAGATGGATTAAAAAAATCCAGTCCTCAACCTTGGACTCTAGAATGCGAACTGAAAAATGTGGACTTTAATCTTTTAATTTTTTATAAATCGTCAAGTTGTGTGACGCCTTTTAGGCTATTTTTTATTTTATTTAAAGTGGGCTTTTTATTCTTTTGCATAAATTATCTCGGCTAGAAGCAATCATCCTTCTTTTGCCCTTGTAACATTATTTGTGTCCGACGCAGCATGTTTTCTTATTTCATACTTCCCTATTACTGATTGAAAACTCCACTCTAAGATCAAACTAAATAAAGTCCAGAATAACCTCAGCATGGAAAGCGGGAAGCTTAAATACTGCCCTTCTAACACATTATTTGTATCCAGCGCCGCATGTTTTCTTGTTTCATACTTCCCTACTCATTGAAAACTCCACTCTATTTCAAACAAAATAAAGTCCAGAATAACCTCAGCATGGGTAGCGGGAAGCTCTTAGGCGCCTTCAGCACGTCAGTCCTGGCCGCGGGCACAGTGAAGTGGTTGTCGAACATGTACACAGGCCCGGGTCCGATCCAGTTGACCACGGGCTCGTCCAGGTCGTTGTCCAACGTCGAGGCTTGGGTCTCCACGAAACAGTACTCGTCATCTGTGTTGCCGCCGTCGCTGCTTGATTTGTTCTGTTATGAATGTTTTATATAAATGCTAGCACTCCTAAAATCCATTCTTAGTGCATACACACACATTTAAGGAAAGTTTGTGCCACGCAGTTTCAGCTGTGTCTTGATCACTGACAACTGTCTGACTGGCTGACTGACTTCAGCCAATCAGTCACTTTCTTCGGCTCAGGCGCAAAACGTCTCTTTCGCAAAATGTCCTCTGGTCGTAAAACGTCTCTTTCGCAGAATGTCTCTTTCGTAAAATGTCTCTTTCGCAGAATGTCTCTTTCGCAGAATGTCTCTTTCGCAAAATGTCGCACCTGGGACTTAGAATAAAATTTTGATTTTCAAAACAAAAATCATTTATTAAAATTATAGTGAATTTATGATGTTAAAATTTTGGTACATAAATTCACTTAAGAATGTATTCCAAATAAAAACAACATCAATTAAAAATACTTGATAATAACTCAAGTAAATTATAATGCCAAAATGTATTTATTTGACATTTTAATATTAAATATACTTATATTTTTTAATCATTTTAAAAATGGTATTAAAAATATTTCCATTTTCAATACTTAGTTAATGTTTAGTTACTATTAGTAATAGCTCCTATTATATTATCTGTGGATGTTTACTAACAGTATTGATTATTTGATCTAAATTTTGAATGTGTGTAAAATGTTTGATACCTATTCATGGACCTAAAAAAAAAGGCGGACGGAACTTCACTAAGAAACAATGAAGCACCCATAGTAAGTCAGTGCGCTAATGTGGACAAGCCAGCACGCACACATTCACACCATAGTAAGTCAGCCGTCGGCCATTACGCTTCGAACGACACTCGCGGTTTTATACGGTGTTATTTTGTCTAATAAAAATCAAAGTATGCCGTCATGTGTTGCAAAAAGTTGTCTAAACCATAGTAGTTCAATTAAAAAAGCCAGGGGATCACTTTTCATAGTTAAGCATGTCAATTTGAAGCTTATTTCTCGATTTTACGTCAATAAATTTAATAAACATCTCGAAATCAATCAGTGTTGCAACTATTTCAAGGTTCAAATTATTTTAAAATTGGGAGATTTATATTTTATGTTACTATTTATCGTTATTGTATTCTTCTATATTTTTACAGATTTCCCACGGCAAATGATGCATGGAAAAATGATTGTATATAAAAATAATAAGGGAGTGTAGACATGGAATAGGAATGTAGACGTGTAGGAATGGAACATAAAATAGCTTTAATTAAATATTTATAGCCGAAAAATACTTAAACATTCGTTTTCACCACTTTTAAGTAAATTAGAAGGGATTTCTAGATGTGTCGATACCAAAAGACAAGTCTACAAAAATTTGAATCACCAAAAGGGATTGTAAAACTTTATTAACATTAAACGAGTTGTAAATATTTTAATATCCAATATGCTTAAATTATTTTACCTTTATTTTAAAAATAGGTATCCGTCACAAAAAAATTGTAATTAAACTTAAGTTCAAGGGAGATCTTAATTAAATGTTGTTTAAAAATGGGTAATTTTTTCCTTCATCTGGCATCCCTATACACACGCACACATATTTACGCCGCCGCCATTGTGGTGCTTCAATCGTTTCTTAATGAAGTTCCGTCCGCCTTTTTTTTTAGGTCCATGTACCTATTGATATTGTTTTTATTTGGAATACATACTTATGTAAATTTAAGTACCAAAATTTTAACATCATAATTGCACTATAATTTTAATAAATGATTTTTGTTTTGAAAATCAAAATTTTATTCTAAGTCCCAGGTGCGACATTTTGCGAAAGAGACATTCTGCGAAAGAGACATTTTACGAAAGAGACATTCTGCGAAAGAGACGTTTTACGACCAGGGGACATTTTGCGAAAGAGACGTTTTGCGCCTGAGCCCTTTCTTCTTTTACAAGTAAAGATTTGGAGCACTTGAATATGGACTTGAAAATCATGGTAAAAATGAACACTTCGCTACCACACAGTTTTGTAGATTTAGATCCTATAAGCAATATATGCAAGCACTACTTGTTTGCAAGAACGAGATCTAATTCAAATTCCGGAATTCTTTAATAAAAACTTAAATGACAACTTCGATGTTCATCAAAACACGATAATCCTCTATTTTTTTTGTATTTGTTCTTACTTCTCTTCTTCTTTATAGTCAGGAATTCCTACTAAATATACCTCTCACTAAACTTACCGATTTCCTCTTAGGTTTTCTCGGCGTTGCTTTCGGTGTTGAAGTAGGATCTCCTAACTCCTTCGCAACCTGCACATTAGTCGGCTTGGCTTCCTGTGCCTCCTCAAACATGGCCGGAGGGAAGTCCTCCGACTCTATGGAGTGAGGTTCTTCCTCTAGCGGCTCTGAAGGTAACCTCTTCATGTTAGACTCGTCCGGGAAGAAGAATATCTCAACTCCTTCTTTTTCTGTTGAACTGTTCAGTTCGTCTTCATCTACTGTAAGAGAATTAGAGATGTTTCTTTAAAGAATACTACAACTAAAGGCTAGTTGTTATAAATCGCTAAACTATTATAAAATCTCATAATTTATTTAACAAATGGTATAAGATTTAACAAATAAATAATACTTAGTTTTACTACTGATCAAACAACTCGCCCTAAGACTTTTTTGTTTTAAGTGTAAAGGATATGGCGCTGAAGTAGTGCGCGTAGCTACCTAGAGTGCCTGTTTCATAGATAAAACTAGAGCCTACCACAGACAAAAATTGTGTGTTTATGGGGACACTAAAATCGAAAACGTTAACCGAAGTGTGTCAACGGAATGTTGATCAAGTTATAACTTTATGGCCAACTTAATTAGGACTTACATGTTGTGTTGGGGCTCTCTTTCATAGCTTCCGCCATGAGATCGTTCACCTGCTGAATTTCACTGGGCGATAGTTCTCTTATTTCTTCTATGGGTCTATCTTCTAGTCCTGAAAATAAACCAAAATGTGTAGGTATCTTAAAACTGATCTCGTAAGAAGCATGACAGAATAATTTTATTGTTTACTAGCTTCCGCCCGCGGCTTCGCCAGCGTGGTGTTTTGATAGCCTATGTTCTTTCTCAGGGTCTAAAGATTGTCTGTGCCAAATTTCATCAAAATCGGTTGAGAGGTTTAAGCGGGAAAGCATAACAGACAGACAGACAGACAGAGTTACTTTCGCATTTATAATATTAGTTTGGATTGGATGCTTTTACAATAAGAAAACACAGCTTTGATCCGCGAGTTGCTTTGATTGCATACAAATACGTAGATAGGCTAATTTGCCCTTTTTGTGCGAGATCTTCCGCCCTGCGTGGAGTGGAATGGACTGTCACACTCGTACTAACTTGAATCCACAGTGATTCATTCAAATTTGACCCTTGATTGGATACAGACAAAGATGGGAATCAAGATGCATTATCAATGTCAGTATACCAGTGTATGTTAGATATACCAGTACATACTTTATATTTTTCATTTTATTATTCGCGCGCGAGACCGCGACAGCTTAGGAGACCCAGACAGGAGACCGCGACAGACAACCGCGACCGAAGATTACTACCGTATCTGTCTCCTGTCGCTGTCTCGCGAACTGCCGCTCATACATTGCCTAATGTTAATTACTGTCGCGGTCTCCTGTCGCTGTCTCCTGTCGCGGTCTTGCGCGCGAACCGCCACCTTTAGGTAACTAGATCTTTTACTTAGTAAGTTTGCCGTACTTACCTACTAATTGCTCCAGCGGCTGATCGGAGCATATGCTGGTGTGTCGGGAGGAGGGGTCGAAGGGCGTCTGTGAGTCTCCATCAGACGCTGCGTACGTCAGCAGGCGACATAGAGCTGATGCGGAGTCCCAGCAAGTGTATAAAGTTACCATGTTGTTGGACGCGCTTAGATCCACTTGCGGTTGTTCATTTGACTAGAATTGAATTGAAATATAACTTAAGGAGTTTTAAGACAAGACTTTTTTTTTGTAAAACTAAAAAAACAAGCGTTACTTTGCGGAAATCCATGAAATAATGTTTGAAAAATTTCTAGTTTTAATTCCGCGACAAGAATCCAGGCTTGAATACAGGTCCCACCCTCACGCATATGCTATATGTGCAGTTATACTTGCACACTTGAATTAAAACTAGATATTTTTCATAACATTCAATTGTTTCAATAAGCCAACGTTTTCAAATACGGCATACAGTGATTATGCACAATAATTGCAATTTAACAAGATTAGTAGAGGCTGCCTACTTATAGTGACTGCAAACGGTCGATCAAACGAAATCGTCACGATCTGGTTTGATTGCCCTCTATTCTGCGTTTCATATAATTAGGACGTTGATGAATATAATCTAGAAACTAAACAATAACATGCCCCTGGGTGCAACGCACAAGCCAAATCGCAAACGATAAACCTAAACAATCGGTAATCTCCAATAGACTTTCAACTTTAAAACCTAATACATAAAGTTGAAAATTTATTTACGACTTCGGAGCTTTGGCCTCCTGTATTTTTGAGAGCATAAAGTTGAAAATCTATTTATAAGCGTCTTTTGTTGCTTGGCTAATAAATATGATTTCCCCCTAGTGGTACAAGACCGGTTATAACTCATCAAATATTAATACTCAATACTCAATACGTTTATTGCATTCCACAATGTGAACTTAGGTGGTAGGTACATAAAGATACATACAATAGTTTTGGAGCATTGTGGGCCCTGTCGGGCATAACAACATAAAAATTAGGAGGAGGGCTATTATAAATATTTGTTCACAACTTCAATTTTAATATTTTCTTTATAGCTATGATTAATATACTCTTTCGTTTTGTGTAGGTAGGTTAAATAATTAAATGTATCACATAATTTTTGCGACTTATATATTATTATTGAATTTAAGCAGCAATATTTATTTAATTTATACATGTAGGTATTATTATTATTTATATTACAGATTATTATTATTATTGCGTTTTTCGGTATTACTATTTATTTATTAAATTTATCATTTAAATATTCATGTACACTATAATAACATTTACGGATTAGAAATTGTTTTAATTTATTTATAAAGATATTAAATTTTTGTTCATTTTTAATGTCATCTGGTAATTTATTATATATTTTAACTGACATTACTAAAGTGCTTGTGGAATGTATTTTAAGTTTAGAACCTGGCTGGTTTAGTCTATTTTTGTGTCGTAGTGTGTAGTGAGTCTGTATTTTTTCTCGTGTAGTGAAGAGTTTTTCATTATTTTTCACTTTACACATTTCCAAGATATAAATACAAGGTAGGGTTAGAAGTTTATATTCTTGAAAATGGGGTTTGCAGCTGTCGGTGTTATCTATGTTGGCTAGTATTCTAATCAGTCGTTTTTGTAGTATGAAAAGTGTTGGTGCGTCTGTGCTATTTCCCCATAATATTACGCCGTAGCTTAACCATGCGTATGCATAGGCATAGTACGTAACCAGAGCAGTGGAGAGATTAGTAGATTTTTTTATTTCACGGAGGGCATAGGCAAATTTTGACAACTTTGTCCTGATTTTTTTAATATGCGATTTCCAATTTAAATGTGTATCTATGGATAAGCCGAGTAGGTTGAATTCTTTAACTGTTTCTAATTTTTTGTCATTGTAAGTAAATGTTATGTCTAAAGGAGATTTCTGATGTGGATAGAAGGATATGATTTTAGTTTTATTGAAATTTAGTTCAAGATTATGTTCTGTCATCCAAGTTATAATTTTATTGAGTATACCTGTAAGTATTTCGGTTAAGTTGGTATTGTCGTGGCAGGAGGTTAGTACTGAGATATCGTCGGCAAACAGAACACATGACTCATTTATGGTTGTAGGGAGGTCATTTATATAGATGATAAATAGAAGACATCCAATAACACTCCCTTGGGGGATTGAGGCGTTAATTTGCTTGCTATCCGACCGTATGTATTGGATTTGTTTTGTATGTTCGTTGTAATATTCTACTTCGACTTGGTGTTCTCTATTTTCTAAATATGATTTGAACCATTCGTAAGCCTTTCCGCGGATCCCTATTCCTTGTAACTTATTAAGTAGGATGTCAAATTGCACTTTATCGTAAGCTTTTGTCATGTCTAACAGTATACCTACGGCATATTTTTTCTTATCAATTATATTAATGGCTTCCTGGATAAAATTATATACTGCTAGAACTGTAGAGTGGTTTTTGCGGAAACCATTCTGGGATTCATTAAAAATTTTATATTTTTCGCAAAACGAATAGACGCGATTACACATTGCTTTCTCGAATACTTTCGAGGCTGTAGGTAAAAGAGCAATAGGGCGGTAATTAGAGGGGTCGGTTTTTGAGTCTTTTTTGTGGATTGGCTTTATAATAGCTTTTTTTAGGTCGTTTGGAAATCTTCCTTCTTCAAAAGATTGATTGACTAGCAAGTAGAAGGGTCAACTCATCTGCGCACTGTTTGACTAGGGTTGATTGATTACTGTTGCTGACTATGTACTTAATACTTACGCAATTAGCCTTATCCTCCATCCTAAGCGACAACTCAAACAGGCCGACATCCACCACACACACATAATCTTTGACCACATCTGGTATTTTGTCGTCGTCTTGAGGTACGGCCACATTTGGCTTCGTCACGTTCAAATGCATCAAGAATAGAGTACATTCTTGGGCTAAGAACCGCAGGCAGGAGGTGTTGGTCGCTGCGATCAGATTGCTTGATACACTGAAGTTGCCCAGAGTAAGGACTGTGCGAATTGGGAGGTAGAGAGGCCTGTAAAAAATCCAAAAAGTGGATGAAAAATGGACTTTAGGCTGAAGACATAAGCTTGTTGTTTCGAAAACTTATTCAATAGTTTTTAGGGCGACTGGTTTCCTTTTGGTCCATACTAAAAAACATATAGTAGGTTATGTTCGGGAGAAACCATGATCTTGGAACTTAAATGGCAATCGAAGAAACAGGTGGCCTACCATGACGTCTTTATGCGTGAGTAGTTAGGCTGTTGGAAAGAGACAGAGCTATACAAGTCGTATCTCTTTCCCTGAGCGGAACCACCACCCAGGGTGTATTTTTAGTCAGTAAGAGTCAGACAGTCCCTCCAGCTCCACCCAAGGTAGTTTGATGGTAGCGGCATTTGATGATTTTACTTCCCAAAAACAAAGTTATGATCTTTATTTCATTCTAAGTATTAGTTTGTGTCCCGCTCAGAAAATATTACAGTTGTAAGATCTTGACGTTTCTATACCGTTGCCTACTCTATGTTGACTTCAAAGTATACTAATACATACCTATAATCAACAGCGCAGTCTACTACATGAACATGCAGCTCTGATAAGACTGTGGAAGGAGTATATCCGAGCACGGGGTAGTCAATCACGTCTATAACGTCCATGAGTTGGGTCAGCCACGCGATGCCCTTGTCGCCTCTGTGGCGGAGCGTTGCTTGCTCTATGCCTAAAGCTATACATATTGTCTGTGGGAGACAAGAAAAACACATATAATTTCTAATCGTTTATTAGTATAAGGCTAAGGGTCAAGCCACACAGAGACGCGACCCTGCTCGTTCATTTCAATAGAGCTACTCATAATCTAACTCTATTTACTACACGAAAAGATATACCATTCGCACGACGCGCGACGAAGCGCGCTCTCAAAATCTCACTTTATTACGAAAAGAAACACATTTGCAGTATTGTTGCGTCACGTCGCGTTGCGTCGCGTCTCGGTGTGAACTGACCGTAAGTAACAGATTATAGCTTCACTTTTGAATAGTTAATATAAAGTTTGCAACCTATAATGATAGTTCACCCCCTTGGCGTGTATTGCCCCGTCAGGTGATCGTAGAGCGGTTCAGATTAGTTATATTTTACGAGGCTTACGTATACGCGCCTATCGTTGACCAAAATATTTGGATGAATACTCCATACGCATTGAATCTTCCATTCTATTCTTAAACGTCGCCTGGTTAAGGGTAAGGCGTTTGGAGTATTTGTTGGAGATTTTAATTATCTTGCATCACCAACATCAAATTAGTGTAAATCCTCATACATGTAGTGGCAACACTATTTTTGGTTTCCTTCAATCTGCGACACGTGCATTTATAATCTCCGATATTTTATTAAATCTTCCCCGGCACCAAGCCAGCGCCGCATCAGCTATCAACACCTAACAAGCTCTACAGTATTTATCCAGAAGGACGCTTATTCGAGTCTTGCTCGCAGTCGGACTTTTTCCCTACATTTGGGCTTTTCTATTGTTTAACAAGTTCAATAGGTTCTTGTATTTTTATCCCAATGTGCTCTAAAGAAACCAACCATACGCGTCGACGCGAAAACGGACAATATATGGATTTCCGGACAATTCGCTGACATAAGAACGCGACGATTGCTTATTCGGGTGACCACCTTGGTTACGGTACGACATTTTTGTGTTTATTACTATTAAAAACCGACCAAGCGCGTGTCGGGCCACGCACAGTGTAGGGTTCCGTAGTTACCCATCAAAATACTTATGTGAACTAATTAAACTGATTTGCTGAATTTAATTTTAAAAAGAAGAATTTTCAAAATCGGTCCAGGCGTCTTTGAGAAATCGGGGAAAATAAATTTAAAAAAAAGATTACGACGAATTGAGAAACGCCTCCTTTTTTTGAAGTTAGTTAAAAATAGTTGACAATAAAAACGTACATATTGCCAAAACATACCCACATAAAGCTGTAAAAATAAAGTTGACAAACTTACATTTGCAGTTGAAGAACATGTTCTCCGATACATTTTGTTTAGTAAAATATGTTATCCAAGTACGTTTTATAAGTTGGTCGAATATTACTCGTAAACTTGTAAAGCCTACTTAGTCATGATAATTTTCTTTTAAACTTCGTTATATAAACTACTATTGTGAATTTTTTCATACCCCCAAACATAACCGTTTAGCTGGTAGAGGGGGGGGGGGGGACACTCGAGTCGAGCAAAAATTAGCACTTTAAAGCTTAATATCTCACAAACGAATCTTTTTATCAAAAAATTGTTAATGGAAACTATCAAGGTTTTTTAAAGGCCTATTTAATGATACCCCATAATAAGGGGTACGCGAGAGAAAAAAAAACATTCCCACTTTACGTGTACAGGAGGTACCCTAAAAAAAAATATTTTACGAGATTTTATTTTACCACTTTTTCGGCGCAACAAATCCGTATATTTACACCAAATTACAGCTTTCTAGTACTGGGCGTCTCTGAGCTAAGCTGCGGACAGACGAACGGACGGACGGACATGGCGAAACTATAAGGGTTCCTTGTTGACTACGGAACCCTAAAAACCGATAGTAATCCTACCTTCGTAGAAACGTTTAGGGGAGACCTTTACTCAGCAGTAGGGTATCGAACCGGGAAATCCCGGTCCCGAAAATCCCGGGATTTCCCGGTTCTTGAAGTATATTTTAAAACCCGGGACATGCGACTGAGAACCGGGAAATTCGGGATTTTCGGGACTCAGAAAAACAGTATAAATAATTTGTTTAAACTTGTTAATTCTTTTATAGAACAAAAGAATCAAATTGGATGTAAGGTATTTATTCACTTCGCCGTTAAATACGGAATAACATGTTCAGATACAAGTGTTGTTGACAGAGAAGAAAAGTTGATAATGTAGTACTGGTTATATCTCGAAAGCCTTTGACAGGGTCTCGAGACAAAAAGCTTCCTTGCTTTTGGTATCTCAATTTTTGTAGCTGGATATCAGACTTTCTTAGTGAACGATCAATCAGAGTTGTCGTTGATGACTGATCCTTTGAGCTTTTGGTTATTGACTCTGGAGTTCAACAGTTATCTGTTTTCTTTGCAACTCTTATTTTGCTGCACATTTCTTACCCACTTCAGCCTGGTATTGTTGGATAGGTAGATAACAGTACTGTTTCAGTGACATACTTGCCCACTGCAAAATCCAGTGGGGATGAAGTTCATTGCTTCAGAGAGACCATGGTAGAGCAAACAGATTTGATATTTAGTATCCCATAAAAGAGAGAAGTTTCTTGTTCGCTCACACAAGAAACTTCTCTCTTTTATCGCCACCAACATACAGGCGTATATTTCCTTAGTGAAGTAGGAGTAAATCAAAACTACAACTTTTATAGAGTAATTTGGACCAATTCCTATTTTTACTGTTTCTGTAACTGATGACCTTGAGCTTTTGGGCATGGAACTGACATCCAGTGTCAACTTTGACGTGGGCATCCTAAATAGAGTGAAGCGATACCTTACACCTGGATATGTGCAAGCCCATTTCTGCATTGATTGCGTCGTAGTAGCCCGCGAAATTCAAAGTTTCTATTGTTTTTTCTAACGGAGTATTGCAGCAACCTTACTCAACTTAATCATTGGGATGGCTCAGATAAATACAACTTACTGCACTAGACCCAGTGGAATGCAGAGCTCCTTAGACTAATTGGCAACGTGAAACTGGTGGATGGTTACTCTACAGCTTAGCTCATCTTATCGACGCAAGCTTAAGGAATAATAATAATGTAAAGATGTACATTATAGCACGATACATCTCATTACATCTTTCCATAGAAATCGTCAGGAGACCACACACTGCAGCAATAATGTATATTTTTACATCTTCGAATCTAAGGTACTGAACACGAAAATATACGAAAATATACGAAAATAGATTATATACATCTCAATACATTTCCGTATATCTCTCTTCGAAAAGGATGTTATGAAATGTAGGGAAATATACATTACATTACCTGTTGTGTGTGTGATACATCAAGATAATTTAAAGCTATACATCCCGGGATGTAATGTACATTAATATACATTATAGCTGCTATGTGTGAAGCCCTCCCTCTTTTCGTTTTTTTTATTGGGTTCGCTCGTGCTAAGATGAGACCTAAAATAGGTCGAACTCATGAATTCTACAACCTCTTTCCACCGGCCTACTTGCATTAGGTACATCTAATGTCCAGTATTGGACATCTAGATGAACTGCAAGTTTCCATAGTTAGTACAGTTAGAGTGAATAGATTTGCCACCTCTGAATAGAAAAGAGGCTAGAGCAAACCCGTGTCCATGAGGCCGTCGAATAAGTTGGTTGTATGATTTTAATCAGAATAAATACTGTACCATAAAGTTATCTTATTATTTTCATTGTTTTCTAATGCCATGGAAAAAATGCATTTTTGTCCCGAAATTCCCGAAAATCCCGGGATTTCCCGGTTCCTTGGACGCCTGTCCCGAAAATCCCGGGACTTCCAACAAGGACCGGTTCTCGATTCCCTACTCAGCAGTGAGAAAATGGAGGTTTAAAAAGAAATAGTGTCCTACCTTCAAATTAGGCGTCTCCGAATCGGGGTCGACTTTAAGCGCTAACGTGAACATGTCTTTCTTCTGCAGCCGATCCTTGATGATGACACCTTTGCCGGACGGGTAGATGGTACTCTTCAGGTGAGACGGTAGCAGCATGCCGTACTGACGGAACGGGGGCTTCTCTGACGGTATTGTTAGTAGCGCTAGAAAGGGAGAAACATATTTTTTTAATACTTTATTGAATTATTTCGGTAGGGTTCTAGATCTGCAGGGTCTTCTGCTAGCCCTTTTAGTAGTTTTCGGTGTTGTAAATTGTGATTAAAGAGATGAAAAGAAAAGAAGTTTCGCATTGTGCAAGAAAACCCTATGACAATTAAAAAAAAAAGTTGTAGGTATATGAACACTGAAGAGTCTCAGTCGATTGACCGAATACTCTCTTCAACCAGTTCATACATAACCAATGACACAAAAGTGAAAAATTGTGCAACTGAAAGCTTTTTCTAATAAAATATCTACAGTATCTAGCCAAAGAACTAGCTACTGCCTTCGGCTTTGCTCCCCGCCTCAAAAAGCTCTCTACTTTTGTTTCAGTTTCTTTCCAACGTTTGTCATATTAACTATTAGGTGACCCACCATTATGTCTTAAAGCGTGAGTAGTTCCGCTGAAGGAAAGTGACAGAGCTATACAAGTCGTCTAGCGCCATCTCGTTCCCACAGCTGAACTACTCACGCTTTAAGACGTCATGGTAGGCCACCAGATCATCATTCATCATCATTTCAGCCTATTGCAGTTAACTGGACATAGGTTTCTCTCAGGGAGCGCCACAGCGCACGATCTCCCGCTTTTTTCATCCAGCCACTATCAGCTACCTTCTTCAGGTCAGCGCTCCATCTAGCCGGGGGGCGTCTCACCCTACGTTTACCTGCACGCGGTCTCCATTCGAGAACCTTCCTACTCCACCTTTCGTCGGTTCTACGGCAGAAATGACCAACGATAACGAATGGCTAATTCACGTAATTTTATGACGCGCCGATGAAGTAGTAGTGCAGTTGCAGTTAAGTTCAAGTTCGAGTGATAAACGGTATTCTTGTGATCTTTGAACTGCGCGTAAGTTTGCGTGAACTGCACGTCAACTGTACGACAACCAAACTGTACCAAACTTACTTATGGTGTGGCCACAGGACAGAAAAATTATTTCCCACTAAAAATAATCGAATGGAATCGATTAAATTTCAATGAATATGACATTAATAAAATATTAAAATAATACCCCAGTACAAATTTTAGTGCTGATTCACAATCAAGATTCATGATCATGTTGCGATCCAAAACAGGCACCAAAGACGAGCAACAGTAGAATACCGATAATGCGCTCGCGTGACGCGAACTTGACGCGAGCCGCGTGTCTGACAGCGGTAGAGAATACGAAAAGCGTTGTTTTGATCGAAACTTAACTGCAACTGCACCACAACAGCACTTGTTTAGTTACGTGAATTGAGCGAGCTACAGGTGGCCTACCACGAGGTCTTAAACGAGAGTTGTTTCACTGTGGGAAAGAGACACAGCTATACAAGTCGTCTAGCGCCATCTCGTTCCCACAGTGGAACAACTCTCGTTTTAAGACGTTAAATTAGGCCCCTAGATATTGTTATCTATATTTTTACTTACAATCATGATACAAGGTGGTCCTCTCAGCTCGTAGACACAGCTGCGCAGTCTTCGGGCGTCCGTTGAGTCCGCTCACTTGACACATGGCCAGGTTGTGGGCTTCTATTACAAGCTCGCCCATCTGACCTGGAACCACTCGCTTGTTGCTGTCCTGAACGAAGGATAAGTGGTTAATAATGTACTGTTCGAAAGGATTTTGGAGGAAGTCTCACAGCATCATTAAAAAACAGCTCTTTAAAAAAAAAACAAATTTGACCATCCCGGTTTTATTTTCTTCCACACAATGAAATGATCCTTACCTACATGAAAAAAGGGCAAAAGTTTTTGGTCTATTTCATTCATTTTTGTGGACAACTCACATTGGCCAAAAAAAAAATAATGTGCCAAAATGTTTAACATATAAAAGAGCTAAAGTCTCATTTCTCCTTTCAAATAAAAGCTATCAACTTACCCTAACAGGGGTATAGATAGTCAAGATCCCCTTCCCAACTTTGAGAGTGAGACAGAAGTTATGTCCGTCGCCACTCTCCTGCGCCGGTTTGTTCGCGCCGATGCCCCTGCGCAGCTTGTTGTCGTATGTGGAGTAGTACAGGTTCTCTTCCTCAGACGAAGAGCTGTCGGTTTCCGAGTCTAAACGGAACAATACTAACGTACAGGGATCTGCGGTTAGTATGATATGGATGAGTGATTTTTGATGAAGATGCTGGAATGGGAGGGACGTTGGCACAAGCAAATGGGCGCATATAGTCCAGCAGTGGGTTAGGCTAGGTTTTTCAGGCTATGGATGTGTGATCATAATGAAAATGACATGATTTTTTTAAAAGTTTGTGTGGGTTTGTCGTGAATGTGAATGACAGAATTCCTAAGTAAAGTGCAGATCACACCGGCAGCGGGCGGGCCAGCGAGCTAGGCGGACGAACATCGGTTCACCTTTTTTAGATACTTTGGTTCACACCGCGAGCTACCCACTAACCTACGTCAGCGATGCGAGAGAAGTCAGCGAAATATCAAACGAATCTAGCGTAGCTTCTCGTTCACTTCGTTAAGAGCGGCCGCTTCGCTAGCTTAGCTGAAAGATTGACAATGGACAGAACCGTATCCTCTCGCTTTCCCATCCGCACCCCCCGCATCCCCCGCTTCACCCGCTCGCGCGCCCGTAGTTTTCGCTGTGAACCCCATAGTTTAGCTCGCCAATATTTCGCGTAGTTTGTATAGTTTCCTTCCCTCGCTTCGCCCGTCTAGGCCGCCCGCCCGCCCGCTAGCGTTGTGGCCTACGCTTTAACGTTCGCTTATAATAAGCGGACATACAGGCGGCAGCATATCAACCTATATCCCATTCTGTCGATATTCAAAATATTTTCCTAATCGAATATGAACTTTGTACTTTTGTGATAAAGTTGAAAATCGAAAGTGAAGTGCTGGCGTCTGGAGATTAGAGCGTTAAGATTAATTTTGTAGTAATGCGTTTATATTTTGGGACAAAATGCTAGTAATGGAAAGAAGCATTCGATGCTTGCGAGCATGTCCGCGATAGATCAGTTGGCAAAAGCGTCCGGTGTAGAGAATCGGAAGATTGCAGTTTCAAATCTTGCTCGCAGTCAAATATTTCCTTCTACAAAAGACTTTAATACCCATTACGAAAAAGCGTTTTTTACAGACTTCAAAAAAGGAGGTTCCCGATTCGACTGCTTTTTTCGATTTTATATTGTGAGCCTCTACCATGACTTGTCATTACGATACTCGATCATCGATATCGACCGCGTTTGGCGCTCTCATTGGCCCGCTCCAAGGTTGTATTAACTCTCAACGAATGAGAGCGCCAAACGCGGTCGATGCGTATGATCGAGTATCGTAATGACAACTCATAGTAGAGGCTCAGAATATTTCCGAACAGGTGAGCAAATAAAACTTTCCGGTACTATTCAAGATCACTTGGATATTTTTTTTTGCTAACTGCACTTTACCACATGGCATCGCATGGTCTTCGCGCAATAAATTGTAGTTTTTGTTGAGAGCAAAGTCTAATTTAAATTGTCATTATCACGGTACCCTAAACCCGGTAATAAAGTCTTTAGTTGTAAAGTCGCATATAAATCTTGCTTACCATAGCCACTGCCTTTGCACATGCCAAAGGCAGGGTTGAGCGTAGGACACACGAGCGGAGAGATGTCGAACTGGTCGGTGATCTGCGGCTCCCACAGCAGCAGGTCCGAGTTGATACGGTTGTAGATTATCTCGTATAGCTGCTTCGATCTGTGGCCAATCAAAATTGTATTGATCGAAACCCGGTTTTAAACATCTACACTCGCGAGCAAAAATACTAACTCTGATTCCGCGCGATTTTGAGTACTTAATAATAAGTTTAGAATAATAAAAATGTCACTATTTGAAAGGTTTAACTGTTAATTTAACCAAATTCATGCAAACCACGCTATTATTTACGGAGCTATCCTGGATCAATTTAAAGTAAGTGATTCCATTTTTTTGCTCGCTAGTGTCGTTGACGTAAACTGTGTTTTCACACTAGCAAAACATCTCTTTTTATTTCTATTTATTTATTCATTATTTATTTTGCCTTCTTTTAAACTTTACATAAAAAAAAAAAATTACTTTCATTCATACTAGTTGAAATCTTTTATTGATCATGCAACGTTTGTTACTATGCTACACCATGTTCAATGCACGGTTAGGTGCTTATGAACGAAATGCAAATACTTTTAATAGGGGCAAGTTATTTTTTTTTGTATTGAAAATAATTTAGTAGACGAATAAATTGCTGCTTCATTATGTCAGTTGGTATTTTTTTTAGCGTGGTAAAATCATCAAATGAGTCCTCCCACACCTTACTGTCAGACTCGTACTGACTGAAATCCACGGTGTCCTTCAATAGCCCTTTATGTTCAGGGGTCACGGTAATGAGATAAGTCCCGCGACCCCGGCAGGCTTTGGCCCTCTAGAGGGGAGTCCGTCGCCATGGGCGTCCACATGTCAGTTGGTATTTGGAAAAAAAAGTCAATTAAAGATGTGTGTAACCAAAAGTTTATACTTACTCTAGCTGCAAACTAAGGATAGGTAGAATGAACTCTAGATGTATGGAAGCCAGTTCTATTGAGCTGCTTGTAAATTCCGCCATTTCTTCATCATTGCCAGGTACTATCAACTCTTCTTCTTGACTACCTGAAAACGAAGTGTTGTCTTTAAAATATTCACCAAGTGCAAATATATAACTTACAAAAATGAATATAACCACTGTTGCTTTTAATTTTAAAAACATGCACGACATGAATCTCCAATGAATATTATGTGCTTTCCTAAGACACACAGCGTCGATGAGAAGAATGCTGTTGTAAATTCGCCTTAAATTGATTATATGTGGTTAAAAACTTACCAAATTGTCCATGTTCTATACCTGTCTCTTTCTTTCACCAGCGTGCATCCTTTTCTTACCGTGATTGATGCTTGACAACGAAGCTGTCAACCTCATAGCGTTTGTAAATTTTGCCGGTTAGACATCGGAAAATTTTCCTAAGTTAAAAAAGTGTTCAAATACAATAATTAATTGTATTTAATTAGCACACAGCGTTTATTTAGAGTCCGTGACACGTTTTCCTTTGTGAATTAGTGTTTTAGAAGGATTACGAACTAAATTGAGTGGGTAAGTGTGGTGTGAGGTTACGAGGTTTGAATGTTGACGCTCAGGCGATAGATCAGCATTCAATACGGTGAGACATGATGACTGGTCATCATCATCATCATCTTCATCCTTGAACGACGAGAGCATAGCTTCACATCCACCCAACAGAAGACGCAAAGTCACGTAAGTACAAACAAGTTCAAACTTGTCCGGACCCTAGCGCCTCGTGTAGAGACACAAATTCAGGACGAGGACTTTATTTCTAGTTATTTAACTACTTGTATTACCTCCTCTGACAACGAGAAGGCTATCCGACATCAAATATTTTGAAAAAAATATTTGTGTATTTCGAAGTTTTAGTACGGAACTGGATGAAAGACAATTTATTCCACTTTCAATGAAGGATTACAAGCAAATCCAAAATTTAATCAGATTTGTCTGATATATTTTTACAAAACCCCCATACAATCTTGTATCGCTACTCCTTGTTTTAACCGATTTGTTGCGGAAGCATGTTTCAAAGCCATCACCTTCTTTTGCGTGTGGCGTTAGGCACGGATGTGTGTCATTGTAAATAGGTTAAAGGTCTTAAAGTTAATGATTAATTGTATCATTTTATCAAGACCAAAGAGTAATAAGTTTCAACGGAGTTGTTACTATCCAACAATATTTTGAAATTGAGAGAACTATTATGATTAACATTACAGGGCTTGCTTAAGTGGGTATCGGATACCTTAATTATTTTCATTTTAACACATACTTTGAAAAGATTTTGATTATTTTTGGTCCACCAATGTCGGACTCATAATTATCTATTCAGTTTTAGGCCTTGCACCCTATCAAAGGTTCTTTAGGTGGACTTAAGGTCCAGCTAATTAAACAAGTATAGACAAAAAACTATTTGAATATTTGACTATTCAGAACATTTAGAGCGATTGTCTAAAGGACCATGCACATTCAGGGCAACCACAGGGAGCAAGCAATCATATTTTGAAATTAATAACAGCTTACCATGTTCCGTTCCATAAGGGAACCTCCCCTTGGTATCTAGTCAAAGATGTTTTTAGAAAAGTTTGCAACCCCAATTACAAAAGGCCATGTAGGTACCTAATTCGAGTTTACTATGTCAAAAGATTTAGTAAAAAAAAAAATAAAGAAAAATTTATAAAAGTGGGTTATTTCCCATAGTAGACCGCGGAGGTCTCAATTCATAATGGCAGTGAAACATTTGTGAAGATAACCATTCATTCATAAATTACTATGCTTATTTTCAATAAGCTATTGCAGAGACACACGGGAGTCTACTTGTGATCTATAACAACGAAGTGCTGCTGTTAACAGCCTTTGTTTATGGCCTATCTATGGCTTCAATTATGTTGTTGTGCGAACAATGTTTCTGTATAATTATTGTGTGCCTGGACTGTTGTTCCTGGTTAATCAGGATCGTACAAGTACTTGTTTCTCAGGTTGCGGAAACGCTGAGAATATTGGAAATCTGGGGGCATCACATAAATCATCACAAGTCTGCTTGAGTCCTCTCTTTAAGCAGAATATATTGGCCTAGTATGGGACACCCAGCAAAACTGGGTATAACGTTCCTCCAATAAAATAAATAAAGATTAAACTAATCTTTAACAAGATAGAGCAATTTAATCAGTTGTCCACAAGAAGCTCAGACTTTATTGGTTTTACTGAATTATGATAATTACGCAGTATCAAAAGAACTATATTGTTGCAGAAGGTAACTGTTTGTAAAATTGTTCTATCAAAACAGGTTACTAGAGAAAAGTAAGTTTCCTCTGCCTGTTCAACAAGGGTGGTTAAAGCCATAGAGTACAACTCAATACCGTAGAGTTAAGAAAGGTGCAACTCACTTCTTGACCACGGATACACCCAACTAGGGGTAGGGAGCCCAATTAAACATCACTTACTCATCTGTAAGGTGAGCACCATGCCAGATGCCCTGGCGCTCAAATTTTGTTTCTGAAGCAGATGTCGTATTTGCACACATAAATATTAAGTCCGACAACAGGACTCTTATTGCATACCTCAGAAACAAGGGGGGGGGGAAGATACTCCCTTGCAATACTAAGGCTGACAAGCAGGCTTCAAGAAACTTGCAAAGCAGTTGCGTCTAACTCTCTCAGCCAGTTACTCCCGGAGAGTAAACAAAATTGCGGATCGCCTCTCAAGGGGCCGCAATGTACCAGAGTGGCATCTTTTACTCCAAGCCGTGGAGGCAAACAAAATTGCGGATCGCCTCTCAAGGGGCCGCAATGTATCAGAGTGGCATCTTTTACCCCAAGGCCGCGGAGGCCATGTTAAAGATGTGGGGCGTCCCAGACGTAGATTTATTCACGTTATGAGAAACGGTTTTCGTACCAAAACTGCAAAGTACGCAAAAATTAGGTTCCAAAACCTTACGCAGTTATATGCGATGTTTACAGCCGACAATGGGACTATCGGCTGGGCTGGGCATTCCCTCACCCAGCGTAATACCAGAAGTATGAACTACTTATTTGAACAATGCACAATCTTACAATCGACAAAGAATTATGACCCACCAGAAGCATTATTTTCTTACAGACATTCAAATACAATTAGGTCCATAGTCATAAACGTAAATATGCATATTAACGACCTTAATCTTTGTTATTTTGACAGATCCAAACGAATTGTCAAAAAGGGTCATAATTCAAATTTGTTGATAGTACATTCTACTAACGCCAGAGTTCGCCAAATGCTTCTCTCTACTCGATCTGCAAGCGAGAGCGAGAGCCAGAGCGGGAGCCATTTCCGATAAAGAACCTGCGGAAGGTCTTAGATCGGACTACAGGCAAGTGCCCTGTACAGGCGGACAAAATTCCGATAGGGGTGGGCTGACTAAGTCTCTCCCTAAACTCTAGCGGAACAAGACTTATTAAAAAAGTAGCTGGCGGACCTCACTTTTACAACAATATAAAGCCCTAATTAAAAGATGGTGATCCTGGTGTTATACCAATCAAATTAACTCTGAAACACCTGTAGGTGTACAAACTGATAAAGAGGTCAGGCTAATTATTGTTTTAAGAGAACAAACTAGGTTATAGACCTATTTGCCTGCATAAAACTATCTCAACTTACTGAGCAACTTCTGAGGTAGATATATAAAGAAAATCTTTCATTCAGAAAGTTTTAGAAGCTATTTCACTTGCTAAAGCTTGCAGTACAAAAATTGCAATATTACAATATTACTTAGCTTTTTTTAATTGAATAAAGAATTCTGCATATCCAGGTTGTTCGTTTTGAGATAGCTAGGCGAATAGCTCTAATATTATTGCCACCCTCAGGTCTTAGAATTCATGATCTCACATCAGATCAAGATCATTAGAAAATAGCCCTGAAAATCTTATTTCCATGAAATATGAAAAAAGTCTTTGTCCAAAATTTTGGTATAAAAACAGAATCAAAACCACACAGACAGTAAGGTTCGTTGTTGCGGAAACATCGAGACCATGTTAGAACTGTCTGAAAATAGAAAAAGCACAGACAACACAGTCACAAATTAATTCCTCTATCAGAGAAGTTAAAGCCAGCTTCTACACAAGTTGGGAACATAGCATTACTTTTAAAGTTGCTAATATTAGTGCCCCACTGGGCGGTTATAACAAGTTGGCTATTATAGCCTCAAGAAGCTACTTGAAGAATAATACTTGTTCAAGCAATACTTGACAGGGAAAGCTGATAGAGTTATAAAATGTATCAGAAGCTTTACTGTCAACCAGTAAACATGATTGATGTCACCAACTCCAATGCTTATTTATTACAGTTAGATTTATGCAATTTTCAATTTATTTTATTATTTTATTTAATTCATTAAATAAATAATTGTCTTCATTGGTTATACCTTTAAAAGACATAATTTTATCCTATTCCTGGATAGTGACTTAATTTAGAATTATCTCCTTATACCAGGTACCTCTATCAATTAACTATTATTTTGATTTCTGAAGAAATTACTAATTAGAAAGGAACATTACAAATCTTGTTACAGTAAGGTTTTATGAAAGGTCTTTAAAAACTATATTTAAACCTATTTAAACTTTAAAACAGTATTATAATTAATTCATCATAGCGTTTGTATTTATCACCAGCAGATACCAAACAGGTCTTCTCATCGACGCTGTGTGTCTTAGGAAAGCACATAATATGACTGTTTTGCATTCCAACAAAACAGGTATTATGTGTTGAATAAGACACACAGCGTCGCATCAAGTCTCTTGCTGGTACCTCGAAGACTCTATGAGGTTGACAGCTTCGTTGTCAAGCATCAATCACGGTAAGAAAAGGATGCACGCTGGTGAAAGAAAGAGACAGGTATAGAACATGGACAATTTGGTAAGTTTTTAACCACATATAATCAATTTAAGGCGAATTTACAACAGCATTCTTCTCATCGACGCTGTGTGTCTTATTCAACACATAATACCTGTTTTGTTGGAATGCAAAACAGTCATATTATTACTTGCAAGTTTGTGACTTTTTCGCGCAAAAACTACTGAAAGGTACACAGATAGTTTATAGCAGGGGTTCCCAACGTTTTCTTGGTCAGGGACCACTTTTACATTATTTTTGGGCAAATTTAAAATCATTCGCGGACCATATTTTGGCTTCTGCGGACCACTGGTTGGGAACCATTGGTTTATAGCCTTGATTAACACATAGGACATTTTTTATCTCGATTTTATGTTCCCGCGGGATTACATTGGAGTGGTAGCGGGCAAGAACGCTGGCAACACTAGTTCATCATAATCCTCAAGCAGCCAACCAACACTACACCATCGACAAACAATTGATCAATCTATTTTGTTCTATTTCATTAGCTCTGGTGCACAATGCAATTTGAACCTTATGCCCATAAAACAAGATTGCGATTTGACATCAACATAACTTTAACATACCTTGGTGCGGACTACTCTCGTGCTTGGTAACACTCTGATGCGCCATCTTCTTCCCGCTGAAGGGACTGGGGTGGTTCGGTCGCAGGTTGTTCATCATGTACATGGAGGTCGTCATGGGGTTCACGTGCGCCGGCTCGAAGTGAGAGGGCTCGTCGTGGAGACTGTCGAAGGGACCCTTCGGTGTGGACTTCGGCTTGAAGGTTATTGATATCCTGGAGGGAATCAGAGGTTTAGTGATTTAAATTATATTGACAAGGGAGTTGTATTGGTTAAAATTTGTTTTCAACCTATAGGTATTTTACCACTGTTGACCAAAAGTACAATTTTAATTTGTCTTATCTGTGCAGTTTTGTTCGGCTAATCTTAATAATAATATCGCAGTGTTTATTAAGTGGCCATAATTTAAATACACACATCAAAAGTGTCTAGGGATCAACATATATTTTTGCAATAACTTTTCTCCTGATTGATATTAATTAAAATTTTCTTTAAGGATTCATCAAATAAAGTGTTATCGTTTGTCACAGTAACGATAAACCAAGTCACCTTTGCATTCATAAAGAAATTTGCCATTTTCCTAATAAAGGGATTTTTGACATTTGAACCACTAACATTAAAGTTCGAAAAAAAGACTGAAATAACAGTTTTCTTTAAAATTTTATTGGGTAACTTAAACAATTAATAATCCGTGTTTCTACCGCGAACACTAACAACACAAGAACATCGGTTTGGCATACTCAAAATGAGTTCATCCAAATCACGCTGTGGAATGGCCGCCCATGTTCGTTGCAACAACAAAAAAAGGTCTTCTTGCGACTGGATACCCTCCATATTCGGCAGAGCTCTTCTCTGTAGCATATCCCATGCATGCTCAATCGGGTTCAAGTCTGGCGACTGAGCAGGCCAGGGCAGGACATTGATGTTAGCTGCGGCGAGAGTCTGTCTTACAACTCTTGCGGTGTGCGGTCGTGCATTATCATGCATTAACTGAAATAAGGGACCGATTTGCACTTGTAGAGGAACGATGACGTCTGATACAATCGTCTCAGCATAAATTTGAGCGTTGAGGTTGCCTCTGATCCAAATCAACTCAGTTCTTCCGCCGATCCAAATACCCGCCCATACCATGATGGTTCCACCACTATAAGGATGGACTTCCTGGCAGGATTTTAATCGCTGTTGGCGTCCAGGGGTTCTCCAGTGTCGTATACGTCTTGTATCCGGTCTCATACCAAAACGAGACTCATCAGAAAAGCACACGAAACGCCATTGTTCTTCTGCCCAATTTCTGTGTTCAAGAGCCCATTGATATCGAATCCTACGATTGTGCATTGTTATAGGTGGTACCCGTAGCGGTCTTCGGGAATGAAGGTTCACTTCATGCAAGCGGTTTCTGACTGTTTGGTCGCTAATTAAGTTCCCTGAAGAGTGATGAAGCCTCACGGCTAACATCATGGCGGTTATTGTTGGAGCTCTTCGAGTTAAGATTTGAATGTATCGGTCTTGTCTCCGTGTGGTGCAGCGATACCGTCCTCCATGGCGCTCAGCCACGGTACCAGTGCTTCGGTAACGTGTCCAAAGTCGACTGATAACACTCTGACTTGTATTCAGAGCTAAAGCCACAGTACGTTGCCGGGAACCAGCTTCTATCATTCCCACGGCTCTGAGCATTTCTTCCCTGCTTAAATGACGTCGCCGCTCCATAATAACGTTGGTTTTAATCAGTAGTAGGGAAACAGTAGCACTAATAATGTCTTCAATGCGTTGTATGTTTTTATAGGGAAAATATTGACAGCTGATTTTCATCTTTTACTCGAATTTGATTTACTGATTCAAATTATGAAATGCACCAAAAAGGATCCATATAAATTTATAAAATCATAAATTTATTACAAAGCCACATCTCAATCTCAAGAAATCCGCATAAAAATGCTTGATCCCTAGACACTTTTGATGTGTGTATGTCGAATAAAGGCCACATGCCAAAAGACATTAGAAGCAATTAAACTTTCTTCTCATGTCGAAATATTTTTGTAAAGGTCTGTGGTGAAGTCATTTCTGTGTGACTTAATTATTAACATTCTTATAAGTAGTCCCACTTAGTAATATAAACTAAAAAGTAAGTCAGTTTTTCAGCAATTCACAGTCTTTCAGTATGTATGATTTTGATTGACTTACGTTGGCAAAGCAGTCGTAGACACGTGTCCACTAAGAATGTTGCCTTCAGTGACGTTGTCATCCATCATTGTTCTGGCTATGTGAGTGCCAGGGAAACTGTCATTCTCCTGAAAAAGAAGATTGGACTTATAAAAAAGACTGTAGGTGAGCTCCAACTTCCAAGTTGATGCTGTTATTAAAAATAAGTTAAATTGACGATATGTGTACATTCTAGTTTTAGACTTTATACATCGTACACAGACGCCAGCACTTCGATCTATCCCAATGTGTCAAATTTTACCAATCGAATATAAACCTTCTGCCTTTGTGATAAATTTGTAAATCTATTAAAGTAGCAGATGTAGTAGGTTGATGTGCTGGCATCTGTATTTGGTTTCTGACGATAGACATAATATTTTAGTCAACAAACCTGTTAGAAACTGACAGATCTTTTTGAGCTAAAAATAAATTTTAGACACCTTACATTCCCCGGTGGCTCAAAGTTATTCTATACTTACATAATAATACAAATCCAGCATGGTGGATCGCAAGTTGACCGTGGTGGGCTGCGGTCGGGCGCTGGGCGTCTGTTGCGAGCTGATCGTGGCGTTCTGGAACTTGAACATCAGGTAGTCGGGCCGCACGCGACGGAACTCACGGTTTATACCCGGGCGTAGGTCTGCTATCGGGAACCTTAAAAAAAGGGGAAAGACGCCAATCACATCATTCAAGGCCTTGGTAGACCTAAGTCGATGGTCTCTCCTCAAGTTGAGCAAGTATTTGTATATTATAGACCAGCGACTTCAACATCTCATAACCAACTTCACCTAGCCACCAAAGCATCATTTTGTTCAACTTTTTATACCAATACTTTATAAACCATTTACTTAATTAAAGTCACAATATTAGACAGGGAGTAGAATGAGCTGTTTATTACTGCTTTCCTTGCGCAGTCAGATCCGGGTGCTAGTTTTTATTTAAACACCCAATGTTTCTTACAACTATTTCGATCTAGGGATAATGTGAGCCACTGGTCGTTAGTTTTGTCTAGCTCGTCCCGCCATCTACAGCGAGGTCTGCCGCGACGACTTCTGGTTGTGTCAGGGCTCCACATAGTGGTTATTTTGGCCCACAGCTCATTGGGGAGAGGTCTTTGCCCAGCAGTGGGACGACACAGGCTAGCAGTAAAGGTTCTTCACTTACCTAAGCACTGCATTGAGGTTGGGACACTGCAGCGACATGGACAGTTGGTTCTGCGAGGACACAGGCGTCGTGGGAGTGGTTGCCTTGCTTGTAGGACCCCCGAAGAATGTCGCAGACATACGCTCTATTAGCGTTAGTTCCACGTCCAAGTAAAATGGCGTGCATTTTACACTGGAATGAAGAATTTAATAATGAGACGGACATTATAGAGAACCTTTTAAAATGGAAAATGGTTGATTTAACTATTTCAGTACCGGGAAACCCAACTTTTAGGTTCCTTGCGCTGAAAGTGACTATTCTTTACTCTGGTCTTTTGTGATGATGTGGTGAATGACTGCGTAAAAGCGGCATCCCAAAAATTTTGCGTTTATGTGTTTTGATTGTTAAACGTATGATTATTATTTATTCATAAATAGTCAAACGGACTTGCTAGTGGACTGACTTAATTTAAAATTTTACCATTAGGAGATAGTGGCTTTTGTTGGACCCAATCAAATCGATTTTAACAGAAAACATTTTCCAATGTTGCAGTATCACATTACAAAGTCTTTTTGGGACTTCTACAACTTCCAAAAAGACTAATAAGCAATGATTTCTTTTCATTACTGTTAAAACCACAACTCATACTTATTTTTATCGTGGTAAAATCATCAAATGAGTCCTCCCACCCAGGGCGGGCCGGGAGAGACTGTCAGACTTGTACTGACTAAAATCCACAGTGATCCTCCAATAGCCCTTTACGTTCCAGGGTCCAGTTACCTGATGAGGCAGTCCCGCGACCCCGGCAGGCTTTGGACCTCTAAGGGCTCCACGTCAGATTGCTCACACACAACTCATACTTACACTACATCAGTGGTCGGGTACACTAGTTTCTTCTCCCCGGACATCCGCACGTACTTGGACGTCTGCTTGAAGTTAACGCGCACGTTAGCACGCGACGGTGTGGAGCCGTGTTGACTAGAACTCTCGTCATCATCTGTTCACAGAAGAAATAAGTAATAGACTGGCCTGTTGGTCTAGTGGTTAGTGACCCTGACTGCTATGCCGGAGGTCGTGGGTTCGATTCCCAACCAGGACAAATGTTTGTGTGATGAGCACGATCATTTGTTCTGTGTCTGAGTGTAATTTATCTATAATATGCAATGATATTATAAGTAAAAAAGGTGTAGGCATACGCGCTCAATAACGTATGCGCTCAAATGAGGCTGATTCACACATCTTGATCTCAGTGCGACGTTGCCAGCGGCACTTCACGTACCACAGACTGAATCAAAAGTAAAATTGACTCAAAACTACCGAAAATGCCGTCGTGTGTGATGAGATATTGTACAAATTAAACATACAAGACTTCTAAAAGTCAAGGAATCACATAACATTCGTAAATATACTATTTATTTTTAATATTTTCACAAATAAAACATTACGTTTCTATATTATGGCGTCGTAAAAGAAAGAGTGCGAGCACGGGTGCGAGTGAGAGGAGACGCTGACGTGCGGGGGGATTGATGACGCGTGGCGTTGTTTGTTTATCTAGCTGTCACTTTTTTTCTTATTGCGTTGTATCAAGCTATCCTTTTTACTTGTAGTGAAATGTAATGTGTGAATAAAAAAGTGTGTATCTGTGCTGCCGCTCGGCGCGGAACAGTTTTTTCCGTTGTTTTGTACGAGTATAACATATCCATGACTTTATAATATCATTGATAATATGTATGTATTTAGAAATATGTAAGAAACCTTTTTGATCGGTTTCTCCTTTTAAGCTAAGTGTTATAATTTGTCTATGAACATGTTTGACATACCTAAGAATTAAAAATGAATTGTAAAAATATTATAAAAAAGGGGAAAGGAAGAAACTTTAATTGTCGTTTCTTTACAGGTGAGTAATCCTTTAGTTTATTAGTCTACCTGTATTGATTGTCTTAATGTATTATTTTGTTTAAATAAAACTTTCTTTACAGAGCAACACAATTTTTACTTCTGATCCCCATACCTAATTGACAATTGTCTTATAAAACGACAATTTCTGTTAAAACAATATTATGGAAAAGCTACGATTTAAATTTGTTGTATTGGGAGCAACAGATGGAAAGACAAATGTAATATGCATATCGTCAATTGAAACATCAGACGGACGTATTTTTGAGATTCCTGACGAATTAAAACCTGCAAGTAAGCACACTGCAATATTTTCTTCAGATGTATTTATGAAAATAAAAAATTCTCTAAAAAAACGGCATCAAACACGTTCAGTATGGATTCCTCTCAGTATGGATTTAAAGAAAATATATTTAGATGAAGGAGAAAATTTACAATTTGGTGACCAATATTTAGATGAAGTGACAGGCGAGACAATGCTTTCACATACTCACTCGAACATGTTGGAGAAGAAAAATATAGGAAAAATTGCTGAAAGGTTTTTGATAGAGAAGTTTTCGAATAAAACATCAAATGCTAACCAATGGATCATTGAATTTGAGCAAGAATGTAGAAGAAATGACATAAAACAAGATGAAGAGAAAATAGAAGTTCTGAAACATCTCTTAGAAAAGCAGTGCCTAGATTGGTATACCAGTATGTTTATTAAATTAACGGTGAATTCTGAATGGGCACTTTGGAAGACTAACTTTTGTGAGACATATGGAAATAAAGGTTGGTCTCAAGTGAAATATGCTTTTACGTTCCGATTTCAAGCAGGATCTTTGTTGGAGTATGCTACAAAAAAAGAAAAACTGTTATTAGAGGTCAACAAGCATATTGATACTGAAACAATGATAAATCTTATTGTAATGGGACTACCTAATTATATAATTAATAGAATTGATAAAGAATCTGTAAAGTCAACTGCAAATCTCTACAATGAAATAGGTAAATACGAATATGTAGCAAATACAAAATATTTCAATACATTTAAGAAAAATACCTATGATAAGAGAGAAACAACTGACAAAATAAAACCATGCAAAATTTGCGAAAAACAAAATAAAGGCATGCGATTCCACCCTGAGGAAAAGTGTTGGTTCAAACAGTCAGAAGAATATTGTCGTAGGAAAGACAACTGTAAGAATGTCAACAATTCTGTGATTGATGTCGAACTTAATTATAAAGACAAAAAAAACGAATAATGCCACCATTAATAAAAGTCAAACTGTTATTAAATTCACAATTAGAAATATTCGGAATATATGATTCTGGGTCAAATGTTTCCATTATTAATTCTAAACTAGTTAAATTTAGAGAAGAAAGAGAACATGATATTAATTCCAAGAGTGATAATTTAATAACAATTAATGGTGTGAAAAAGGCAATTGGTTTGACAACTATTAAAATAAAAATATTAGATGTTGAAGAAAATGTTGAAGTTTATATAATCGATGGAGAAGAATTTAAATATGACTTTTTAATTGGATTGGATATTATAAAACAATTTAGACTTGTCCAAGATGAGAATTTAGAAATCAGTCAGAGAAGGGAAGAAAAAGAACTAGAAGAAAGAAAAGATACTGAAATGAATGAGAATTATAATATAAAAATTACTTCTAAGAAAGAAATAGATGAAAAGCATCCATTTTTAATAAATTTCAATGAACACATACAAGAAGAAGATTTCAAAATAAGTATGGCTAATTTGAATGCCCATCAAAAGTCGGAAATAATAAAATTAATAAACACTTATAAATCAATCTTTGCAAAAGATAAATATGATATTGGCACAGTCAGGGAATATGAAGCACGAATTGATCTGCTGATTGATAAATACTGCAGCAAAAGGCCTTATAGGTGTTCAATTGAAGACAAAAAAGAAATAGAAGAACAAATAACAAAATTACTTGACAGAAATCTTATAGAAGAGTCTTACAGTCCATTTGCAGCACCTGTGACTTTAGCTTTCAAAAAAGAAGACAACAGAAAGTCAAGATTATGTATAGATTTCCACAAGCTCAACCCTTTCCACTGATTGATGACTTGGTGAGTAAAACTAGAAACTCAATTTTTTTTACATCACTCGATATAAATTCAGCTTTTTGGTCTATCCCGCTAAGAATTGAAGATAGGAAGAAAACTGCCTTTGTGACACAAGACGGCCATTACCAGTGGACTTGTTTACCTTTTGGGTTGAAAACATCACCAGCTATCTTTCAAAGGATACTAAGTAATATATTAAGGAAGTATAAACTTAATAATTTTGCAGTTAATTACATTGATGATATCCTCATATTTTCTAAGAGTTTCTGTGAGCACATAGACCATCTAACACAATTGTTAGAAGCTATAAAAAAAGAGGGTTTTAGACTAAAATTTACTAAATGTACGTTTGCTTCAGATTCTGTTAAATATCTTGGTCATATAATACATCACAATACAGTACAACCAATAAGAGATAATTTAATTTCAATCAAAGATTTCCCAGTACCAAAAACTCAAAAAAATGTTAGACAATTTCTGGGGAAAATAAATTTCTATCATGAATATTTGCCAAAAAGTGCAATAATTTTAGATCCTCTTCATAATTTACTTCGGAAAAACCAAAAATTTGTTTGGTCGGCAGAATGTCAAAGATCATTTGAAAAGGTAAAAATGTTATTGAGCTCACAACCAATCTTAGCAATATTTGATCAAAACCTACCAATAAATATTCACACAGATGCATCTCTAGAAGGTATTGGGGCAGTTTTAAAGCAAACACAGTTAAATGGAATAGATAAGCCCGTAGCTTATTTCTCAAAAAAATTAAATCAGGTTCAAAAGAAAAAGAAAGCAATTTATTTAGAGTGTTTAGCTATAAAAGAAGCAATAAGATACTGGCAATACTGGTTGATAGGTAAATATTTTACAGTATATTGTGACCATAAACCATTAGAAAATTTAAATATTAAATCGAGGACAGATGAGGAATTAGGAGACCTACTACGACATATTATTTATCACAATATGATTTTAAAATAAAATATGCACCGGGTAGAGAAAATATTGAAGCAGATTGTTTAAGTAGGAACCCAGTATTAGATGCAAGTGCGGATACAGATGAACAATTAAAAATTGTAAACATGGTAAAACTGAATGATATTATTCTAGATCAAGAAAGCAATGTGGATATTCAAAATAACAAATTAAAATTAATATCAAGACATAATGTTTACTATAAAAAAGTAGGAAAACGAGAAAAAATTATTTTAACAGAAGATTATAGTAAAAAACTTATTGAATATGTACATGAAAACATGTTCCATTTAGGTATAAAACAAATGCTAAATAAAATAAGTTCATTGTATGCGGCAAATAATTTAACAAACAATATTAAAAAACATTGTAAACATTGTAAAGTGTGTATAAAAAATAAAACAAGAGGACAGGATAAGGGTAGTTCTTCAGAGACAAAATTTTCGATGTCTGTGGGTATATTTCTGTAACCAACTAACAAAACGGCATGTAATATTTTTTTCTGTACAGTTTAGCTTTAGCTCTACCTGGGACAAATTATTTTTTTTTAATAGTAGCTATCTAGATACAAAATAAAAAAATTGAAGTCTGTTCTCCTGATTCATATGGGGCGTCCGTTTCCCATTTTCCGGAACAAAATGGTCGATGTCGCATTTTCCCTTTGATTCATCAATATGAATTAAAGTTATATCGAAAGGTAATTAATTGACCTCTTACAAAAAAAATATGTATTAGATATAACTACGTTAGTGTGTTTTTAATTAAGTAAATAAGAAGTGTCCGGCGTATAATACTGATTCATGTGGAGTAAGCTTTGCTTGACTGTACTTGGTCGAGGAATAATGATGAGAGTCTGGGATCCCACGTGGGGGGAAACCTGTCGTACAACGGATGTGCTAGAAGGCGGACGTGAGGCTGGTTGGCTTAGAACCTGGTGAAACAAAGGTAAATGTCTGATTCATCTGTGCTTGGTTTAGGTACCTTGCTGATTACAATGCCTAATTTATTAATTTTATTTTGCTGTTTTAAGACTTTAATCTGAGTTTCGTGTGATGCTTTTGGGTTACAGATTCGTGTAGAAAAATGATAATACTGAAGTCTGTATGAATGATGAGTTAAGCATGATTTTAGGCAAAATCATGATTCATCTGTGCCTGATTCATATGTTCAAAAACCCATATGAATCTGAAAATAAATTAGTTTTCCCCTTTTCCAGCCAGATAGGAGCACTTTTGTTACGTTATTTTACTTTTCCATGTCAGTAGAGTGTGTGTGAAATAATTTTGACATTATTCTTCGGTATTTATTCTTAAGTCAAACTCTATCTATTTTATTTTATATTGCTGTTCACAACAATGCCACTATCAATAGTAGAAAAGATGGAAAAAAATATATCTATGAGAAAAAGAGACTCACAGAACGTACGAATTTTTCATCCTTCTAAGATGGAAAATAAGAAAAGATCCAGACAAGTAGGTATGCTGCGTGGAAATTAAAAATGAAAGAATTATATTTGAAAAGAAAGAGAGAAAAAACAAAAGTAATCAGAGAGAATAATATTATAACGTAGCATTAAAATAACTATCTAGTACCTATTTATAACAAAATTCTCGCTTTTCTGTAAGTATTTATTTCTGTAAATGTTATTTTGACAAAAGAATTTTATTGTTGAATTGACCAGATTTTTTCCTGGATATGATCACTGATAATTAACTAATTATTGTTTTATACAAAAATATTATTGTTGTTACAATATTTTGATTATTTTCTTAATACAAAGCCCATTTTTATTTCTGTTCCTGATTCATCTGTAAAAAATTCTGATTCATCTGGGCACAAAATTTTTAAACGTCGATATCTTAAAAACTACTTTGTAAAAAGGAGTCCCTCAAACAAATAAATGTTATTTGGAATATCTATTTTTATATGAACATGTTTTACTGAGCTGAAAGTGAAATTAAAATTTGACCATATGAATCAGTCAAAGAATCAAATTTCGAAGAACTACCCATAAATATGGTTTAATGTCACATTTAGGCCCTGCCACAAAACCTTTTGAAATAGTCTCAATAGACACTATCGGAGGTTTTGGTGGCTCACGATCCACAAAAAGATATTTGCACCTTTTAGTGGACCATTTTACACGGTACGCTTTTATTGTTACGTCAAAAACACAAAATGCCAACGATTTTATAAAACTAATAAATAAAGTAACCGAGTCATACACAATTGGAATGATTTTCAGTGATCAATACCCGGGTATAAACTCAAAAGAATTTAAATTATTTTTAAATAGAAAATCAATACCCATAATTTTTACTGCAGTAAATGCCCCATTTTCTAATGGATTAAATGAGAGACTTAATCAAACACTGGTAAACAAAATCAGATGTAAAATAAACGAAACAAATAATAATAAAACAGCATGGACGACCATTGCACATAATTGTGTAGATAAATATAACAATACTGAGCATACAGTTACTAGCTTTGCACCAAAATACCTATTGGACGGTACTGATGTTTCTTTTCTTCCAAATGAATTAAAAAGCCATAAAACAATAGATGAATGGATTAGAGATAAAAAAATTGCCCATGAAAATTCAATTAAATCACATAATTACAATAAACAAATATTTGATAAAAATAGGATACAGTTTGATTTTAATGCAGGAGATATGGTTTATGTAGAGAATGGGAACAAATTAAATAGGCATAAATTAGATGAACTAAGAATTGGTCCATATAAAATTATTGAGAAATTATCAAATTCTATTTATAAAATTGATACAGGTTATAAAAAATCAGAGTCAAATCTATTTCATATCACAAAACTTGTACCCGTACCAAAATAAAGGCAGATTTAATAAAGTAATATTTTAGGATTTAGTTTTATGTTGTATAATTACTTTATTCGTTTAAAAGTGTTTAGTTTAGTGAATAGTCCTATGTTTAACATTTTTTTTAACTAGAATAAGTTTTGTTAAATGAACATTTTTTTTTTTATGTTCAATAAAAAAAAATTTTTTTGGGGGAGGGAGATGTAAGAAACCTTTTTGATCGGTTTCTCCTTTAAGCTAAGTGTTATAATTTGTCTATGAACATGTTTGACATACCTAAGAATTAAAAATGAATTGTAAAAATATTATAAAAAAGGGGAAAGGAAGAAACTTTAATTGTCGTTTCTTTACAGGTGAGTAATCCTTTAGTTTATTAGTCTACCTGTATTGATTGTCTTATTGTATTATTTTGTTTAAATAAAACTTTCTTTACAGAGCAACACAATTTTTACTTCTGATCCCCATACCTAATTGACAATTGTCTTATAAATATATAAGTATGTTTATCAGTTGTCTAGTACCCATAACACAAGCTCTGCTTAGCTTGGGACTAGATGGCGTTGTGTGATAGTTGTGGAATATTATTTATTTATTTATGTAATTACGACAGATTTTGGCTATTAGAATCTCTATCTATAGTAGTTATATTACAATAAGGGACATTACCAATGGAGCGATACGACGCGATGATGCAGTTCGATTGACTTGACTTCGTCGTGGCGATCGTGTTTTGTTTTTCATTTACCCGTAGAGGCCGTAGATAACAACGTGTTTTATGTCATTATGTCGTAGTGGTAAGGTTGATTTTCACTTGTAGTTGGAATCGGTCGAAATGCAATCGCGTCGCGCCATGTGTACTGTAAAGTCCCTAACTCCTAATACTTATTGAGAGAAAACTTAAAATTTCTCTGAAGGATGTGTATGTTCGGTCAATAATAGTTGATCGAAGATGTACTCGTATACATACTGAATTTGCTCTTTTAGGATATAAGCTTTATATGTTTGTGTGCTCCTATCCGAGACTCATAGAATCAATTGCGACCTCGGAATTTTTTCACTTAAATAATAAGATAAGACAGGCCTGTTGGTCTAGTGGTTAGTGACCCTGACTGCTATGCCGGAGGTCGTGGGTTCGATTCCCACCCAGGACAAATGTTTGTGTGATGAGCACGATCATTTATTCTGTGTCTAGGGTGTAATTTATCTATAATATGTATGTATTTAGAAATCTATAAGTATGTTTATCAGTTGTCTAGTACCCATAACACAAGCTCTGTGTGATAGTTGTGGGATATTATGTCTTTTGGTTTTAATTTCAGACACAAACACAGCTTTGCCAGTCGGGCCAGGCTTTAACGCCTTGTCATTTTCTCCAAAAGATATAGATTATCGATACTATATCATGAAAGATGTAGCCAATGACGTCACTCACCTTTGCATTGGAACCGGATCAAGTCGAAGCCCTGCGGTTCATCGCCGGCCTCCGTAGGGAAGTAGAGACACTCTCTTACTAGAAGGTGTCGTATTGAAGCCTCGCACATCGTCTGACTACCAATCGATGTGACTTTCTCGCTGCCGTCGAGTGATATCTCTGATGTTAGTAGCCTAAGGATCAAATAGAAATAGCATTTTTAAAGTGGCAACTCCAATTTTTTTTAACATTAATAATTTGTCTTGTTATATAGGTTCGTTTAGAAACGTTTAAACTCACATACACAAGCACCCAGACCCTTGAAAAACTTCTTGTAGATCATACAAATATTTGTTTCGTGAGGGAATTGAACCCACGACACAAAGCGCAGTAGTTAATCGCTCAACCACTGCGCCAACCGTGCAAAAACTTGTCTCGCTTAATATTTTTACTTCAACAAAATTTTTGTAAATAATTGACCTCTTTCTCCATTGATGTATAAAAACCCAAGATGCACAGTCACGAATAAAAGTAACGCACGAAAGTGCCCCGAAACTCTTTTTCTGTCTCTTTCTATCCGCTACGAGCATATTATATTATTGCAAGTTCAACCTTACGTCAATTGTTTAATGTTGTTATTACAAAGCAGGTACCTACTTAAAAAAATAAAATTTTACGACCGGCCGTGGTTTGCGAAATAAACGCACAATTTAGAATGTTGCGCACATTTTTTAGGAAGGTTTTTTTGACGTTGAGTGTACCTGTACATCGTGGGTTTTAATATATCAATTTCTTTAGTTTTTTTTTTGTGGAAAATCATAAACAAGGGAACTACTTGACTTTCTTCTTGTCTTTAAAACTTAAGTTTTTACCAAAAAATATGATACTAGGCCATTTATGGTTTCTCACCTCAAATGGTTCTTCCCAGTAGTTCTATCAAGAGCCTCGTTGGCTGCGCTGAAGTCGTCCACAATGGAGAACGGATCCAAACTGCTATAGAACTTGGTGGACACTTCCTGCATCTTGGTGGCGCTGGCCGGTGATATGCAATCCGAGCCGATCATTGTTGGGACTAGAATATCCTGTTAAGAAAAGATTTTTTTAGTATTTAGTGAAAGTCAACACGGGTTAATATTTCTATCAATAGCCTATTGACGTGTAACGAGTACAGTAGCGAAACACACAAGTCGGAGGTGATTGCTAACAATTAAGTACATAAAGATTCCCTTTCCTGTTCTTATCATTTAGAAATCAGGAGAGGTAATCTTAATGTTGTTATTCAGGTCATTCTTTCTATGGTGAACCATGTCTTCACGAAGGTGATGGTGGGACGAAACTAGATATAATAATAATAATATTCCACAACTATAACACAACGCCATCTAGTCCCAAGCTAAGCAGAGCTTGTGTTATGGGTACTAGACAACTGATAAACATACTTATATATTTCTAAATACATACATATTATAGATAAATTACACCCAGACACAGAACAAATGATCGTGCTCATCACTCAAACATTTGTCCTGGGTGGGAATCAAACCCACGACCTCCGGTATAGCAGTCAGGGTCACTAACCACTAGACCTAATTAGGTTGCACAATCATGACGGTTAGAAGTTATAGAAAGGCCTTTGCGAAGAAGTGGGACAATAGAGGTTAGTTAATAGTGTAAAGTTAAATATTTAAACGTTTTACCTTATGTAGTAAAATGCAAGACACTGACGCAACCCTCAAGCTGACGTGTGACACTTCAGCCGTGGGATCACCGTCGATGTGAGGAACTGGAAACACAATCATTTATTAAGAAAACTTTCTTTACAGTTACACAAAAATATGGACGCAATTTAGTTCTTAAATGTTATAATATAGAGTCCCTCAAATATGGAAGGCGGGCGCGTGGGTACGCGAAAAAAGGACGGAGTTGAGTAGGCGTTTGCTTTGGAATTGGACAGAGGAAGCTTGAAAATGTTAATTTGAACCTAAAACCAATAAATTGAACCGATGCAGGTGCGGCAAATGTCAATGTTCCTAGTACCTATCGTTGCCTAGGAAAAAGCTGAGGTTGTGAGTGCGAATACGAGAAAGAGACAGTACCCATACCATGAGTTGTCATTACGACACTCGATCATCGATATCGACCGCGTTTGGCGCTCTCATTGGCCCGCTTCAAGGTTGTATGAACTCTCAACCAATGAGTGCGCCAAACGCGGTCGATATCGATGATCGAGTATCGTAATGACAACTCATGAGTCATGGTATGGGTACAGATAACGTTATCCAAATCAAATATGAGCGAGACAGACAGCTGTAATGAAATACTTACTCTTCTTATTTCTCTTGATCCTGGGCGCGGCTGTTGGCATGTTGACGCTGGAGCTCATGCTGGTGCTCATTGAGCTCACGGATGAAGAGAAACTCTCCGACATCGGGTTGCCTTGCGACGCCATTGGAAGGAACTTTTCATTCTCAGCCTCTGTGTCGTCTGTTGGTATAACAGGAATTTTGGCTGGGTATTTACAGCTAAGCTAGGTATAATTTACATTACAAAGTACATTTTAATGTACTATTCAAACTGTTTTCATCTGTGAAGGGGTGTATAGCATAATAAATTAAGAGGCTAAACTCGTGAACGGACGCATATTTTCTATTTCAGTAAAGGAATTATAACGCGTAAAGATAGATGTAAATCTGATAAATAAATAACATTATTATTAAAAAAAGGCAGCGACAGTTACGCATGTTAGTCATCATAAAATTCTTAGGCGTATCAATTTTCTGCAAACATGAAGTCAGTGAGAGTTTCTTACCGTAACTAGGTCCAGACCAGCCGTACATGCCACCAGCCGGTTTAGAGTTCTGCCTCTCGAGGTTGCCTAGCAACTGAGCCTCTATCATCTGGAAGTCCGCCTGCCTCATCGGCTTGCACTGCATGTTCATACCGGTTGGGCGAAGTGGTATGTTGCTGTTGAGAGATGTAACAAATGGTCGCAGGTAAATTGAAATAGTTATTTTAAGGCATATATTTTGTGGTTTTCGTCAATGATGTACTCTTCATCATCTTACCTGGTATCTTCTAAATGCGGCTGATTCAGAGCATCAACAAGTTCCAGTAACGTATGCAGCTGCCTAGGAGTAATGAACACAATGAAGGAACCAAACAGCATCTTTACTTCCACCTTAGGCCCCTCTACTTCTTCAGTGTGCTTCAATTTCAACGACAATTCCTGTTGCCCAGTCAACTTAGCAAACAATATGGGGTCAGGATGATTAAGCTTCTCATCGGGAGTCATTTCCCTAGATTCTGCTCGACTTTTCGCTTCAGTTATTATCTCTTTGACCGGATCCGCTTCTATAGTCGATATAACACTTCTGGTCTCGTAAAAAACATCTGATAAAGTACTCTGGTAGTTCATGTCGGGAGTTTCAACTTGGCTGTCTGCTTTGTCAGCTTGCGAGGAGACGGACTTCTCCATGATAAGACTCCGAGCCATAGTGCGTAGTTTGGAAGGGAACTCGTCTGTGTACATGGTGACTCCATCGAATTTGATCTTTTTGTTGGTGTATGTTGCTACTATGTACGTTTTGGGCTTGTCTGGGTCTGTTACGTCTGGTGTTGGCTCTGAGCCGGCCTCGTCGAAGTAGTCGGTACTATAATATAAATAAACAATGTTAACGTGGTATATTAGAAGGTTTTGAAATCTGCTGTATGAAGGTAAATAATCAATATTTGTTATTTTATTAATTCAACGGCACATTTAGACTGCTACAGTACCCGGCACGTAAGTTGGCAAGATTATGGTGTAGTGGGGGTAACTTTGCGCATCGCATTTAGCGGTACGCAAGTGTAAGCGAGAGCGCGTATCTGGGTGCGAGGGGCAAAGACGAGTGACGCACCAATCGCGTGCTCGGATCGGCACTAGCTCATACCCCGCGACCCGCATGACCACCAAAGAGATCTACAAAATGACTTCTGCGCATCTAACGACTCTTGCCAACTTACGTGCCGGCCACTATATGCTGCGTGTCGCGGGCTCGTTTCCCGCACGGAGAAAATATTTGTATGATCTACAAGTAGTTGTTTCAGGTCAGGCGTTTGTGTATGTGACTTTCTATGTTTGGAAATGCACCCACGATACAGGAAGAAATTCCAAATGTGGGGCAATGTTTAAAAAAAAAATTGTTAAAACTGTGTGTTTCTAAGTTTTCTTGACATTACCACAATGAGCAGTAGGCCATTTCTAATACTGAAGTTAGTAAAATCTTCTGAAGTCAAAAGATAAATAAGATCTTTAGGTCTTTGTAATAAGGCTTACTTGATAAAAAAATCATACAACACATACTAATTCTAAATTTATTATTCTATATGTACATAGCCTTGAAAGTCCGTTACAATTAGTATTGGAATTTACAACAAGATCAGAATCTTGAGATATAAATAACTGTTCTATGTCTCATAATGTATCTTCTATGTGTGATTTAAGTAGTTTAGCAAACTTCTTGTCTTCGAAAAAATCGGAAGTATTATCAATTTATTCGTCATTTCAGTTCAAAAGACAAAACAATGACATGTGCGATAAAATCAAGGCCGTTGATACGTCGCATTAAGATTATTCTAATCAGGACGCCTGAAGAGAGGTCAAATGTATTGACAAGGAAGTACTACAATGTATACGAACGACCAGCGTCGTTCATGCATATTGGGCCTTTTAAAACTGAGTACTCTGTGACGTCACTCGTCATGCAGGATCTATTATTAAACGACTTGGTCGTTTAATAATAGATCCTGCATGACTGAATTAAATATAAATAGACAACTTTACCGCGAAGTTTTTTATTTATTTAAATACCCTTCTACGGTAAGTATTTATATGTATAGTTAATTTACAAGCATCTGTCCACTATTTCGTTCGCGTGGAACGTATATCGAACTTTCACGCTATTCATCACCATCATCATCAGCCTATAATGTTCCCACTGCTGGGACATAGGCCTCCTCTCTGTGAGAGGGAGTGGGCCATAATCCATAACGCGGGCCCGATTTTTTTTTTTTTTGGTTTTAGGACATGCCGATTTCCTCACGATGTTTTCCTTCACCGTTTTGAGAGCAGTGGTGGGTGATGAAATAAATTACACAAAGTAATGCGCCTGGCGGGGTTCGAACCCACGTAACCACTCGTAAGTCGGAACCGATACCACTGGGCCACCACTGCTCTTACTTTTTCCGATTTGTTTGACGAAAATTGTGATAGCACGGCTATTTTTTAATTTTTTTTCCTTCCACACTAGGAATTTCTCCTGTATTGTGGGTGCGTTTACAAACATGGGAACTCACAAACACCCAGACCCGGAACAACTACTTGTCATGTCATACAAATATTTGTTCCGTGCGGGGATCGAACCCGCGCCACGCTGTGCAGCAGTCGATAGCTCAGTTACTGCGCCAGCCAATAAATTCATACTAGAGCTAAGTTCTAAAGAGTGACGCCGGCTCCACACGTTGGCCGTGTTTGCCGAACAGAAGGAGACGGCGCTATACCAGAAAGCAAGACGCAAATAATGCTATCTCGTTTCTTAGAATAGCGCCGTCTCCCTCTGTTCGGCCAACACGGCCAACGTGTGGAGCCGGCGTGAGAGAGAGGTTTGAAGAAAAGTTTATTATTATTGTAGTAATACTCACTTCTTTATGTGAACCTCTAGTGCGATGCCTCGGTCGCCATTTTTAGGTACATGTTCTATTCTTATTTTAGTGTTTTCAAATTTTACTTTCACTCGGCTTAGTACTGAAAATTAATAATTGTACAATGTTTATTATTATCACAAAAGTTATCTGTTTAAATTTAGATATTGTTGTCTGCCTTTACAAGACTATTAAAAGGGCGAGGAACTATTGAAAGTTGTTTTGTGTAAATAAATAAATAAGATTGACAACAATAAATTGAATGTTTTTATGATTGCAATAATATTCACATTCCATGCCACAATTTTTCAAGGACTAAATAATGAATCAAGATTAATTTGCAAACATGCTTTCAGAGTGGTCTCGAAACCTACCTCTAATTGTTAGTAATCATACAAAATATATCACTAACCAACAACCTGTTAAAACAAAGATGAAAAAACAATTTAAGATTACAAACTTTTTCATATTTTACGCCTCATAAATATATAATATTGCTACACTGTTTTTCATGTAGACACTTGTCAAAATACAGCAATGTTTTAATAAATTGACTTACTTGAATCAATAGCGTGTGCAAACATTTCAATGCCTTCAACGGGATGTGACTCTTGTGGGCCATCCTCTTCTCTCAGACATTCGGCAGCCAGTTGCATGGATGATGACATGGATGACCACATCGACTCCAGCATTGATGATACTTCGTTCAAAGATAAAAGATGTGAAAAATTTGTGTGTATGCAGTAAGTGTTAGTAGACGTTTTTCAGCATTTTTAAGGGTATGCTTTTCACTTTAGGATTGACTCTGTATTCAATTTATGGAGGCTGATAAAGATTTAAGAAAGTCTCAATCCCGGAATCCCGTCTTTTCGCATAATGTCCTTTGTCCTAATATACTTCTATGATTTTGGCACAATTTATTTTGGCATAATAATACTTCGGCATAATTTTTTTAGGCATGCATTTTATGTTGGCGTAATCATCTTGAAGACAATTTTTTTTTGGCTTAAATTTAAGCCGTCTGCGACGATTAGCACGCGTGGGCCCGCCGGAGGCCCGCAGCGCCGGAGCCGTGACAGAAACCCTGCCTGCTGCATGCTCTCTTGAATTCTGCATGTTGCATGCTTGCTTGCATGCTGCATGCTTGCTTGCGTGCTGCATGCTTGCTTATTTGCTGCATGCTATTTACGTAAATCAATTTATGCTTTAGGATATTATGCTTAAAAAAGTTATGCTTTAGAACTTTATGTTTAAGAATATTATGCTTAATCATTATTATGGTCAGAGAAATTATGCTTAAAAAATTATGCGTAAGCTGTTATGCGTAATTATATTATGCGAAATAATAATTATGCCATACAAAATTGTGCTAAGTTATATTAGGTCTTAAAATTTTCTGCAAATGGGTAGAGAACCCTCAATCCCAGTTTTATATTTCACAAGATCTAAAAAGACCACTTAATCAGAATCATAATATGAATTGCTATAAAATTATTCTATTCTATTGCTTGAGTAAGCAAGAATATTCTAATTTATGATTTTCCATTTCATTAATCTTATAATATATATCTTAAAATAAAATATAGCCTATGACACTCAAGAAAAATATATATTTCTACTGGTGAAAGAATTTTCTCAAGAGGTTCATAAAATCTACGAATTAACTACAAAGAAACTCCCAAACTTTACCTTTTTATAATATTAAGTATAGATAGCAATGAATGAAACTAACAATTTCAGTTATTTTTAATTACCTACATGATTTGGTAATAGAATGTTAGGAATGTTTTAACTCTAATGTAATATGCTTTTACATCAGTATGTAATGCAGTCTATTGTTCTAATGACTTTGAGCACTACATAATTAATTCAAGCCTCTAAATAATTAACAGAACAATACATTTTCATGTAATAGTGGAAGGTTGTTTTATAATGTTTCATGAATTCTTAATTTGAAAACATGTTCTTCTTTTTTATAAATACAAAAAAAAAACTTCAACGTTTAACAAAACATCCAATTTCTTGAACCTGTCAAGTGCCTATAATTCAGTCTCTCCTTATAAGAGCTTTATGGCTTAAACAATAAAATATTTTTATAATTATCTATGTCTTTTATTATCATGAGTTCAATATTTGTCAGATGGAGCTAAGATAAGCACATGAATGATATTTATTTTGCAAATCGGTTTTGAAAAACTCTTTTACACTTCAAAAAAAAACCTACATTATTTGTAAACTAGATGTGGCCTGTGTTTCATAACGGTCTACTCCGAGAAGAAACAGCCAAAACTAACTCATTATCATAGCTAAGCAATTTATACAAAACATTAAGAATTGAATTATAAATATTTAACTACTTTGCTAATTTGAAAGGACTTGTTTTTACAGTATTAACATTAACTAGTAATAATTAGGGTAAATTACCTGGTTCAGCCCGTACTTTCGGTTGTACCGTAAGAGATAAGCCATTGACTTTGACAATGGAGTCATCTTTGAACAGCGTGGACCATGGGATTGTTACTGTGATCTCTTGCATATGCCCATCCACTATCTCAAGGGGCCAGTTCTGGGCATCTCCAAGCTCGTTGAGGGCCTTAAATATGTTTTTGATATATTTTATATTTTTAAATGTAATACATTTATGTCAGTTGGTGTTTATGTTACAGAACCTCTATTTTACCACCAAAATCATTAAAAACAGTAAAATATTGTCTCTGGTATTGGTTACAGAAGGGGTGTTTTTTCTCTAAGTAGTGGGTGAATATTATTATTTGACTTCTAAGCTGTTATAGTGTTATCATTGAGTGTGAATCATAGAAATTGAAAAACACATTGGAATTCAAAGGCATTTTCTTTGTGTCAGACATTGTAAACTTTATACAGTTATAATTTTCTTTGCAGCGCTATGGTTAATTGAATGTGATCTGAAATACAACTTGGATAAAGCGCCTGTAATCGAAGTACCGAGATAAGGTACTTGATATTTAGGAAGCAATTGAAATTTAAGATTTTTATGATCATGCCTTCACTTATTGAGAATAGAATATGGAGAGATAAGTACGAATCGGCGTATTACTTCAGCCAGACTGACGAAATGTGATCACGATCTAAGGTGTCCTTTGTTTGAAATTCATAAATAACACGTGTTGTTCCGTATTGCGCATATTTTATTGGCAAGTGAGTGCACACGTTTCATGATAACACCAAATTGTAACCAAACGATTTATCACACAATATTAGAGGAAATGAAGCAATATAATAAAATAAACTCACATCGCAGTCAAGGCTAACATCGCAAACTGTTCCAGTACCATTGTACAGATCCACACTCAGCTGATCTAAAGTCAGTTTCTCTTCAAGGAAATTACCAAGATACCGTTGTAGCAGATACCTACAGGCTCTTTTTTTAATACTTTCAGACCATGGTAGATACCACAACATCTTCAGAACTTTTTAAAGAGCATCACACTGAGAATTTTTATTTTTGTGCGTAATGACTATTGTGATTTGCGTGCGATTGACTCGCGAACGTAAATAAACATAACGTTCCGTTCCATCCAGCTGTCTGTCATTTCTGTCCTATCTGTCAGTTGATGTTTTGTCTATGGACTGATTTTTAAACCCCTTTGTACACGATCCAACCCGACCGCCCGACAGATGTGACCAAATCTACCGTGTAGACCGTAGAAAGAGAAAAAGTAGACGTTGGTCGGCCGACCAGATATGAGCGGAGGTAAACGACCTTTGGACGACCTTGGTCTGGAGCGCAGCATCCATCGCGACAGGCTGCGTCCGTGGTCGGCCCCTACCGTCTGGAACGCTGTCGGCCGACAGCGTTCCGGTTGGGTACGGTTGAAGCGACCAAGATCACATCTGTCGGCGGTCGGTTTGGATTGTGTAGAAGGCGTTTTATTGACAGCAAATCACCAAATCACATTGTCAGCCTCCATTCGCACTTACGAGCGCTTTTTTAACGCCGCGTTTTAAAAGCACTGACGTGTGAACAGATACTTGGGAATGCATTTTTTATTTCCGGCACTTTTTAACGCCCCGAAAAAAAAACGCTCGTGGGAATGGGCACATAAACTAGATAGATCCATGATCACAGCATTCACAGCACATTTATTTAATGTCTATGATCGCAACATCACGTTCCTTGATCGCAAAGTTTCCGCAATGCTGCTGAGTATGGAATCATTCTTTTAAGGCCGTTATCGAATTGCCTTGCCACTAGAGAATCGCGACGTCAACGTCGCGTTTTCACGTCTGCGCAACGTTGACGCTGCGCCTGCGCCGACGTTGGAGAGACGCCAACCCTCGTAAAACGCCAGTGGGATTGCGGCCTAAGTTTATGGGTATTCAAACAGACAAATAGCTACTATATGAAAATAATCTTTTTGTATGTATTTCGTTTCCTCTGAGATTAGGATGCATTGTATGTTCAATAAAACTCTGACGACAGCCGAAGGTCTGCATATAAGATGAAGGACGTAGATTACAACGGGAACAATAAAAACTAGTCTTTGTCTTACAATTTAATTATCCAAGGTGCTCGTGTGTGCATACTGCATACACTGGATAAAGAAGAACAAAGGTAAAAAAATGGTGTTACACAGGTATGGACTCGAGATGGGTAATTCAGTGGTTATTTACAGCTTGGAAAATTAGAGTAGAAAACCAGAAGTCGCCACTGTGTTCTCGCTACCAGCACTTTGAATGTGTTTTTTTTTCACATATTATTACGTTAGTTTTATAGCACAATAATAAATCTAACAAACCTGCGTTCTTTGTTTACATCAAATATCAAAGATTTTAAAACGTTGTCAGCAAACAAAAAGATTAGTTCCGTTTCAAGACGTTCTGGCCGTTTATTGCCCGTGGTCCACCCGCTTGGTTCACCTAGGTGTACCACGGGAAATTATTTTTGCCCGTGGTTCACCTGGGTGTACCACTGGAAATTATTTTTGCTCGTGGTTCACCTGGGTGTACCACGGGTAATTATTTTTTCCCGTGGTTCACCTAGGTGTGCCACGTCAAATTATTTTTTGTAGGTGTTCTAGGTGTCGACTAATATTTTTGCCACATAGAAACTGAAAGAATGTTATTAACCAGAAAAAGTACCAGGCTTGCATAAGTTCAAGGTGGTATGTTTTTAAATACCTGCACCTGACTGGTGATATACTTTTGCTAGACTGTATAAATTAGCTCCGTTCGCCGACCAAGGCATACCCTCATCACCCCCGACGACCCCATAACCCTCCTCCAGGAGAGCAGTAGGGATTCCAGTACGCTGCGCAAACACAGACACAGACCGACTCCGTCATTCCGCCCTCGCCGCCGAGGCCGCCCGTCGCGACGCCCAAGTCAATGCCCTCCCCCCCGTCCCTTGCAAGAGCCAGCCCGCGATGCTGAGCCAGTAGTTTTAAATTAGCCCCTAAATAATGAAATATTTAGTTATCCAGCCTGTCCCTTGCTGTCCTCTGTCAGTGACGCCCTAAACCGAGGTCCGTACCCCACAGGGGGTGCCCTTAGCGTGTGGTCACTTAGTTTTTAATTTAGTTGTAAGCCCCTGGCTGGAGGCCTTAGAGTCATCTATGGCAACCACAGGATAGCCCGGTTAAGCAGCACACAACCTCTTATAGGTTGACCTGCGAGATGCCCGTATCAAAAAAAAAAAAAAAAAATAGACTGTATAAATGATTTAAATAATTACCATATTATTAAAAAAAGACCACCTTGAACTCATACCAGTCTAGTACTTTTGCTGGTTAGTAACATTCTTTCATTTCCTAAGCGTTTAACTGGAATTCACGGCCTTAAAAAGAAAAGGTGAAACTGGTCCCCATGCAACGAAGTGGACGAGCGACGGTAGTAGCACCATATCTTTCATTTTCAGGGGTTTGTCCCTAGGCCCAGTTTCGACGTGGATGAGTTGCATGTGGTTCCAACTCTACTCCGTGTAAAAGTACTTTTTTTAAACTTCTTTTATTTTTATTTTATTCTTTATTATTTTGACGGCATAAATAAAGTACTATTTATTTAATTTAGTTAATATTTTAATGTATATCTATGTAGGTAAACATAAACATAAGTAGATAAGTGGGTAAAGTTTAGTATCCAGCGGCAGGTGGAGGGGGGCAAAGGGGGAGGGGGGGAGCCCCTTACGCCCCGGTACCAAACCCAATGCGGGGAAATGTGGTTTTGTAACCTAACCTCAAAACTCGTTATAGGTAGTCACATAATAGGCGTATTCAAAAAACTTGGTATGGTTTAGCATAAAAAAGGGGTACCTCCTGTGTCCTGGCACCACTCTCATGTAAAGGCACCGCCTAGACCCCGCCTTTCGAATCTAACCTTTCCGTGTCGGGGTTGTCCAAGTCTCGGGACTTGCTCGCATCCTAGGTCAAATAACTGGCTACGAGTACTACCTACCAAGATGGCTCTACGGAACCCTGCTTCGTAGGGCACCTACTACTGCGTTCAAGGTCTAAAGAAATAATCTAACACAAAGGAGATGGCGGGGTCTGGGAGACCCCGCCATGCCATTCGAACCTAACCTGTCCATGCCGGGGTGCCCCAAGTCCCGAGCTCGCTTCGCTCTCTCTTGCATCCTAGACTTTTCCGATAAAAATGGCAAACAATGACAGATGACATTCATTTTTACGTTCTGTTATACGTATGTAATCGTTTGATTTTGCACCATAGACAATACGTTGTAAAGATATTATGGTTGTCAATCGCCCATTTTTACGTTCCGTTTTCGGTTTTTATCAGATTTGAGGTTAGAAACATTTTTCTTCTTTAATGTCTCGAAAAATACATTTCCGCGTAAAAATAGTGGTAGCATTACAATCGAGGACTTAAACCTTACCCATTTTAAGCCTTTGTTACCTTCTCCGACTGCCGCTTATTACTAAACCCAACCCTGATGTAATATCACTATTTTTCTTTCGTAATACTACGATAAAAACATATGGACATTCAGGTGAACCACGGGCAAAAATAATTTCCCGTGGTACACCTAGGTGAACCAAGCGGGTGGACCACGGGCAATAAACGGTTCTGGCCAAGCTGTAGACATAGGCAGGCGGCCATGATAAGGTATGTGGCCTTTTTCAGTTAAGCTGGGTCCACACGGCACAGACTTTAGTCTGCGCAGCGCAGCGTGTCTGTATAGACTTAAGTCGGTATCAATGGGACGTGTGGACGTGAAATCTCAAGTCTGTGACGATATCTGTGCATCTTTGTTCTTGGTATCAAAAAGTCGGCGCAGACATGCGTGTTTGCGCAGACTACTGCATTGTGTGGACGCATGTTCAGACTTGTGGGTCAACTTACGACAACTTTGGTTGTTTATGAATTCATAGTTTGCCACGTTTTTATTATAATAACCACTTTTTCGACCATTTATAGCGCTTGGTATGTGTTTTTCCTAAAAAAACCGTAAGAGCAGCTAGTTGTAGTAAACGACGTCGTCGATTAAATCTGCCATTGCAGCCTTCCGCACACCACGAGATTTAAAGAACAACTAACAGTCATGTCTGTATCGTGTGGACGATATGAGTCGCACATACTTTTGTCCGTGCAACAGTCTGCGCAGCGCAAGTCTGCACCGTCTAGACCCAGCTTTAGTTAAGGTGAATGCTCCAACAAGCCCGCCAAATTCAAATTTTCTTACGTTTTTTGCAATTTGCAGGCCAGTGACATGTTGTAACTTTATCAAAATATGAATGGCGGCAATAACAAGTATAATTTTAAATTTATGAATGATATAAACATTCGCTCCATCAGCTCTCACATAGAAAAGGTGCATGTAAGTTAGATTTCGGAAATTTTAACAATTTACACCTTGTACATGGGTGGGTATGGTATTACTACCTAGGTACACAAATAGATAGAATGACGGAATAAAATATAAGTAGTATAAATAATAGTTTTAATTCCCAAATTCAATTAATTAATTATCTACTTTTTATCACTGTTAACGTGATCATTAACAAGTATACTGTCAAACTCACTGCGATTTTTACTTTCTTTGTAATAACCACTTTGATCACGATGAAGAAAAGGCATGTAACCAGGTCGCTTCGTATTTGATTTGTTAGCTGCTTTAGCTGAATCTCGGTCTCGATGGCAGCTATAAATAGTGAGGGAATAAAATACGAAATTGAGATTCGTTGGCAAATATAACGAGGCATAAAACTCTGAGTTTCCAACACCCTCCTCAGAATATGCGTAACTGCTTGTGTTGTTAATTACAAGCCGTATTTCTACTTTGGATACTTTGTAGCGCTCTGAAAGAGAAATTAATCATTATAAAATTATTCAGTTTAAAAACCGACCGTACCTGTTGCCGTCGGGTACATATTTGAATATCGAAGATTAAAATATCTACGCTTAAAATATCGATGTTCAGAATATCGGAAATTAAAATATCGTTTGTAACAAAATATCGAAAAATGTTACATCTACGCTTATAACGTCGAAGATTAAAATGTCGACTGATTTAAATGTCGAATGATTCAAAATATCGAAAGACGTTATGTCGAAATTCAAAATATCAACGTTTAATACATCGCAGTTCATAATATCTAATTTCATAATATCTACGTTAAAAATACCTACTAGTTGAAATATCGAAAAACGTATATATCGTCCTTAGTCAAATTGCTGATAACCACGTACCAAGGTAAGTCGACGGAGCCCCGCTTCGCGGGGCTCCTATTTCTATTTGCAAGGTTTAAAGTAACCTAACACGAAGAGGATGGCGGGGTCTTTCAGACCCCGCCACCCTCTTCGAACCTAACCTGTCCGAGTCGGGGTGCCCCAAGTCCTGAGCTCGCTTCGCTCGCTCTTGCGTCCTTAGTCAAATTACTGATTACTACCCAACAAGGTAGCTGGACGGACTTCGGATGCAAGAGCGAGCGAAGCGAGCTCGGAACTTGGGGCACCCCGACTCGGACAGGTTAGGTTCGAAGAGGATGGCGGGGTCTTTCAGACCCCGCCATCCTCTTCGTGTTAGGTTACTTTAAATCTTGCAAACAGAAATAGGAGCCCCGCGAAGCGGGGCTCCGTCGACTTACCTTGTTAGGTTCGATATTTCGGACATTCGATAATCTGTACTTCGATATTTAGGACATTAGATAATCTGTATTTCGATATTTAGATCTTTCGATGTAACTTTTGTAGATATTTAGATTTTAGATATGTTGGACGTAGATGATTTAATCATTCGATATTTTAAACTTTCGATATTTTAATTCTCGATTTTATGGTCATTCGATATTTTAATTTTCGATATTTTGAACATCGATATTTTAAGCGTAGATATTTTAATTTTCGATATTCAAATATGTACCCGTTGCCGTCATCTATTTCGAGCAAACAAAATTAAATGTCGATTGTATGGGAGTCTCCCAATTTTTTTAAAATTATTATTTGATGTTATACTGGCAACAGAAACACATCTTATTCTGTGAAAATTTCAATTGTCCATCAGGGTTCTTGAGCCGGCTTGATGACTGATGGACAGACAGACGGACATCGAATTCTTAGTAATAGCTAGCACAATAGGGTCCCGTTTTACCCCATGGGTATACGCAACCCTAAAAAGCATCAGGCTGATTACCTGTATTAATCGCTCCGGCACGTAACGATCCGAAAGTAGACATTTGGGTAAATATACAAATTGAAAAATGCCTTCAGCACCTAATTATCGCTTCTAAGTTAAGGATTTTCCATACACATTTAGATATACGATTCGGTCATGCCGAACTGGTATGATGAATCTTGCGAACAGGTGACAAAATAAAGGAGTTGAGATTTGAGTATATGTATTATTATAAATAAGTACCTATCTAAACAATTATTAGTACTATATAATGCATGCCATTGTACTAAGCTAGGGTACAATCTATCTTAGGGTGCTCCATTCGGGCACGCCGCAATTGCGGCGATAAGACCCCTCTTTGAGGAGTGGCTGGAGAGAAGTCATGGCGTCCTGACCTACCGCTTGACGCAGGTCCTCACCGGACAAGGAAGTTCGGTCGGGAGGTACCTGTGGCTTATGCGAAAGGAGGAAACGCCTGGGTGTCACCACTGCGAAGATCGCCCGGAAGACACGGTGGAGCATACGGTGCAAGACTGCCCCGCTTGGGCAGAGCACCGACGTGTCCTCACGGCAGCGATAGGCGGAGACCTCTCGCGCCCAGCATTGGTCGCGGCCATGCTGCGGGGCGAGACGGAGTGGGAAGCGGTCGCCTCCTTCTGCGAAGCAGTAATGCTCGTGAAGGAGGAGGCGGGCCGCGTGCGAGAGAGGACAGTGTCCTACCTCCGCCCCACCCGCAGTGGTGGACGCCCACGGCGACGGACGTCGCGAGACGATCTCCGGCCACCGTAGGCGCGGGCAGCGAGTAAAGGGCAACTCGCTGCCCGACCAAGGACCATGCCCGGGTCGACGGCGCGTTGTGTCCCACGCGCGCCTCAAAGAGCGTCAGCATAATGACGGGGCCCCCTCTCAGAGGCCAAAGCCTGCCGGGGTCGCGGGATTTTTTCCTTACCGTGACCCCGGAACAGAAAGGGCTATTGAAGGACACCGTGGATTTTAGTCAGTAGAAGTCTGACAGTCCCTCCCGCCCTGCCCGGGGTGGGAGGACTCATTTGATGATTTTACCACGCTAAAAAAAAAAAAAAAAAGGGTGCTCCATTGGGTACGGTTAAGCAGCACTAAAAGAAAAATCATTTTTCTTTATGCCTGATCTTCTAATCTTTTTCTTTATGCTACTCAGCATTCGCCATTTTTTCAAAAAAGGCGAATTCTGAGTAGCATAGGCTGAAACAGATGTCAAAATGCTTACTCTCGTCTCTCTCGTCTGAACTCAGCATGGTTTCAGCCGATAATAAAGTCAGCATAGCTGAATGTTCAGCATTTTCGATTTCTGTCCAGATTTTGCATCGGCTAACCGCACCCATTGTCCCACTGCTGGACATAGGTCTACCTCCATTTCTTCCAAGGATTGTGAAATTATACGGTACTTCTTTCCAATTCTGAAGGAAGACATCAAGTGTTTCAATCATGAGATACGGGTGTTCATTCGGCATGCGACAGACGAATGCATAGTTTTGCGAAATTGTAGGTAAAGAAAAAACATGATGACTTTGCAAGTTCCGGTTTAAGCCACGCAATAACTAATCTTTACCTACTTATACAAACTTTAAAAGGTCGCAGAACTGTGCTAATACCAGCCTATTTTATCTTAAAGGACTAAAGGTCAAATATGCTTGTCATAATTATAATTGTCAAGTTTAAAGAGAACAAGTAAAAAAAAATACCAACCGTTGTCGCATTTGAAAGCAATATCCAAAACTCGGTTATATAACAATTTGCTCCATATTTTTTGATCGAGGAAGAGCACTGTTTCTGTAATTAGATTAGGAACCGTTAGATGATTTAGGAACAAGATTAAATATCATTACGAATTCTGATTATCTTCATCCTACAAGGACAGCAGTATCATTTTAGATTTGAAGAGAATAGTAATTCCGTAGGCACTAAACCATTTTGGTTTATCAATGTAGCGCATATTCTATTCCACTAACAGCATTTACAACACGTCGGACTGATAAACACACAGTCAGAGCAATACCATCGTATTGCTCTGACTGTGTGTTTAAATCTATCAGATAATTCAAATCAAATACAATCATTTATTATGGTATACAGACTATACAGTCCCAGTCACAAGACATAATAACTGTGAAAGTACGGTACCTTAGATGCCCATTCCAAGGAATAGATCTCTATGGAGAAGAAAGGGCAAGAAAATCCATAGACACTTTTTTTCAGATCTCCAAAATTATTACAGAACCTTTGTTACATCACTCATTTTAATTTTACTCCTACCTACCAGATAATAAGTAAAAGTGAAGTGGAATAGCAAAACTTACCCGAGCAAGAACCCAGTACCATCACAATTTTATAGTATGGACTTCCAATAGCTTCTATCCTTCTCCTAAATCTGTATTCTTTAGAGTTTTGGGTCCAAATTAGAACCAAAACCAAGGTTAAATGAAACGTTTTTATACCCATTTTGATACACAATACGACTTACTAGCGACACACGCATTAAGGAGAGAACATAGAGTATACAGGGTGTTAACTGTGGTGTCTATGTTATGAAAACAAGATGGTAATACCTATATGTATGTATTTAGATCTATTGTTTAATTCTGAGTATCTGGCATCATTAGAGGATGACACTGTTTTGAATAAATGTTTGCTAGAAAGACTGCGTTTGAGGCAAAGCGTACCTTTAATATACTGTCGGTACAGACGCCAGCAGGCCAACCTACCTGAATCTGTAAAATACGATTCGAACATTTAACCTACCACTATTGTGATAAGGCTGATGACAGATCGAGGAAGTTTAATGTGCAGGCGTCTGTACAACATGACTACCCATAGACTGCCTTTTGTATTTTTCCTAATTATATTATGCAATGACATGTCCTCGGTTTAGTACCTAAGTTTTATTTAGCTTTTTTAGTTGGATACCTAGGTGTACGTGTACATTAATGGTGGGGCATACTTTTTTTCAAAGTTGCGTCGTCGGCTGGCATCCGAGGGCTAAAAGTAGGATTTTGTTTCTGATACCTAGCCTACTACCTAGTCCTACCCCAAAATATACTTACAACTTTTTTTTTCTATATACATTTACGTTCTACTCTTGTGTAAATCCAAGGTTTAGCAGGTTTGTTCATGTAATTTTGTTTAACTTCAAGAATTTTGTAGTTTTCATTCTAAGACTAAAGTGTCCGTAGGTTCTAATGTAGAGGCATAGTTAACATATCAATAAAACCGTATGAAAGTGTAATTTTTTTAATTCCGTATGTACCTACAATACATTTACCAATTTGACAACACATAACGAGCTCCTGCTGCGATACCAGCCCAGGTCTCCGTCACAATTTGTTCAACGTATTCTGGAGGTACGAGGAATCCGTATTCGTAGCCGGGGAGTTCCAGGGTGTACGTCAGAGGGACGCCTACAGCCCTGGTCCAGTCCCGGGAAGTACCCGTTGTGTAGTACAGGACGTTTGCGGCATTACCCACGATGTACCTGTCGGCTTTATCCAGGGCGACTTCATCAATAGCTGTTGCCATTTGGATACCGGCGAGGTGGAGAATCAGACCGTTTGGTGGTAAAGTTCCTGAAAAGAATGTATTATTGTATTATTAAAGAGATTTTAGCATAGGTAACACAGTCATGTATTTTAGCACAAATTTTCGACAAGCGACTGTAGAGTAAGTCAATATAATAAGTCTAAATATTCAATTAGTCGCACTAAATTCTAAGAGATACATTGGACTGCTTTTTTGTGGTATCTCCGTAAATGAAAAAATTATACTACTTAGTCAAATTTTCCTTACCATTGTTACCCCAAGAGTACAGGAACATGTTTCCGAAACTGTGCAGAGATATGTAAAGAGATGTTCTTTCAATATTGGACAACACGGCGCTTCTGATAATCCTTATCTCGGGCTCTGAGAAGGCAGAGGGACCTTCGTAGATGAGGGCGCAAGGGTTAGCACTGCCCGGACTTGTGCCAAAGTAGTGGTCAAAGTTGCGATTGCCGTCAACTCCTGGACATTCGTCAGCACCTTCGTGCGCCTTTGAGCGAGTTTTACGCCACAAACGGTCCTGTGGATGGTTTGAACATCAATTAATGCTTCAGAGTAACACATAACGAGTCTTTGATCATTTTAGTGAACAATCTTGTTTCAGTTTAGTGCAGAAAAATCTTTGGCGCCTGATAAAATATATAAATATGCAATGGAATTCTCGAGAAAGCAAAACACCCGGCAAGCTACCAGCTAACTCGGAGTTGTGAGAAAAGAATACTGAGCAAATGATAGAATTTTTAATCGAGTCTTATTGCTGAAAGCCCACCACTAAACTCTTAACCAATGAGTAATAAAGGTACCAAGAAACAACAGTGTAACATTGACCCGTAGTCGTCTGTAGCATACTCATACAGGTCAATGGTCAAATTATTAAAATGAATTCCAAATACGTAATAACCTTTTTCCTAAAATAACTTTGTCTACAGTCTACCATGAATACAAATGGAGCCTAAAAGGAAAATTTGTTAATAGGGTGCCCAATTATGTGCACGGCAGACGCTGATGTAGGCCATAAGTCATAAGTACGAATGCCTATTTGTTGACGGTCACGTTGTACCATCCATTAAGATACAGTTTTGACTTACCTCCTCAATGGAGTATTCGTAGCCGTCAGGATTAGCTAAAGGAATGATGATCCAGTCGATGCCATCAGCCAGAGCACTGTACTTAGCTTCTTTGACTAGTTGTTCGATAATGTAGATAGCAACGGGAGTGGTGACCCATTCTCTGGCGTGAACCATGGCATCAATAACGATGACTGGTTTCTGAAGGTTCTCGAAACGGGTTGACGAGATCCTCACGTATTTGATTTGACGACCTTCGTAGCTGAGACCTGCGTTGATCACGGTCACGGTATCAGGGTACTCCACTGCCAGTTTATCCAAGTAATCGTTGATCTATAAGAAGACATCCTTTAGTATTTAAAGAACTTCAAAAAAGTATGATCTGTATAGAATCACTGAGTACGAGTAGATAATACTAACTTCCTCGGTGTTGTAGTAAGTGTCCCAGGAAATTGGCTTTCCGCTGCGTTTAGCTGCTGCTCTCTTTGATTGTATTCCAGCTTCTTCTGCACGAAGAATGCTACAATGATTACAATATTTTACTTTGCAATTGCAATTGCAATATACCAACCTACGAATATTATTTGTAGTACCAACAGTGGTATTTTTGCTGACCCTAACTAACAACAAAGATGTAAAGCGTTGAACCGCTATGTGTTTAATAGTTTTAGCTTACTTTGCGAGGTTGTCGGCAATCTTGGTGTACGCCATGTTTCTCTCGTCGAAGTACTGAAACCATTGCTGCTTCTCTTCGGGAGACAGCCTGACAACAGCTTCAAGTTTTCCTGACGAGCTCCTGGCAGCCGGTGTGGCAGACAAAATGTCTAGACTTGCCTCTATCGCTCGGATTTGTTCGCCAAGACCTGACACGCGATATAACTGATGGCTGAAAATACAGGAGTTTCTTGCTGCTAAGTATGTATTTATATTAGGCTCCTATAATTCTAATAAAAGATAATTCATTTAAGAAGACGTCAAAAGGCGGTAGATCTTGTGGATCAGTTTTGCAAGATATTGATTAAAAGTCGGGCATATATTTATTGTTTAAACATACAAATATTGGTAAGGAAGGAACATCTAGTCATCCATATCAAATTAATGTTTTGTTGCCAAGGTTGCTACAAAATGGATGATTTTATTCGGGTTATTCCAGATTACAACCGTGACATCTTCAATAAAAAAAGGTTAAAACCATTCAGTTTGAACGGAAGATAAAAAAGTTAGAGCAAGTTGCAAGTCACAGTACAATTTTCCGTATTGTCAGTGTCGGTAAAGTTTGTACATTGAACTTCAAGTCGGGGTTCAAAGTCAGATGTTGTTTCAATAGGATTCATCATTAGAGAGCAAACGACACGTACAAGTTACAATAAAATACTAAAAAAGTAGCACTTACCCTTCATATTTCTCGTGACCTCCTAGGACAGAGGAGGCCACGCACAGGAGTACACAGATCACCAACCGAGTCATATTTTCAACTGCCAGGGAGCCATAACGGCGGTAAACTTATAGCCTCCGATCCGATTACAGATAATCCTTTGATAATACACATATTTTTGTATCTAGAGAGTTCAAGTTGTAAATATGGTTGTGGAATGCTTCTGTCGAATTGAATGGATATAAAGATAACAATTTTATCGTCAATGACAAAAGGATCGGCATTAATTTCAGAGTAGCTCAGGTAAAGTGTTTTTATTGTTACACCAAGCGTAGCGTCTATAAAGGCGGACACAGTCAGGCGGTTGCGTCTCCGGCCAGTCCAGGTTTTGTTAGGCTTCTTTAGTTCTTTCATGTCATGTTTTGGTTTCCACTCTGCATTCCTCACCTTTATTGCTAGTACCAGCGAGCGAACTAGCTCTAGCAGTGCCCGCTTGAGCTGCTGTGCACAGAGGGGGAACCAAAGAAAACCTTGTTTAGTTGCATCGATCCTGGTAAAAAATTAGTCGTGTTATAGTTAAACTAAAAAATCAAGGTCAATCGCGCTTTTTAACCAAATGTCCGGCTTGACCTGGCGACACTACCTACACCCAATTTCTGGTGATTTTGGAATAAATATGCTGAGAAAATAGCTTTTAGAGCTGAATAAACAATCCGCACGCAGCAGGTCTGATTTTACATAGAGTTAATTCTTGGGCTTTAGTCACTACATATTTTATTGTCGAATCGTCTGTCGCATTTGTATATCGGAACAGAATAAACTTAAAAACACATTGAGCGAATTTTCATATAGAATTTCATAAAATAATTCACGAAGGTTTTGTGTTTGATTGGCTGAGATTTGAAAATAATTGGTAGTTGAAGATCTCGAAAAAAAAACGTGGTTACTGGTAGGTTTACTTTGCTACCAAAAACTCAGGGCTAGTCACTTATAACTTATAGAGATGTTTTATTTTAAAATTCCTAGGTTTTGGAATGATGTCTCTTGCTTACTTTGTGAAAGATAGTGACGTGGATGATAAAATTTGGCACGCAGATAATTTAATACCTGGATCAACACATATTTATGTTAACACGTTTTTTGTTCCTGTGGAATAATGCCGTAGCCAAAAGCTAAATAATTGGTTGGCTAAATCAATTCCGGACCCATTGCACCTCTGGATATCCCTGGGGGTGTCATGGAAACTTAAATTCGGACCCATGTCACCCCTAGAGTAATTAGTACAGTGATTTTACCGGCTAATATTTAATGATTTCATTTTAACAGCTGTTTTACCACTTCTCCATTTGATAACATTCGAAAGATTTACATATATCAAATCGGAATGCACTACAATGCAAGGAAACAAGGACCATCCATTATGTAAGCAATAAAGCACATTAAAGTTTTTAATGAGAAGTACTGTGTCAACAACAACACCTGAAAATGAATTAAATCCCCTAATTAATTTTGTATCAGTTGCGAAACCCCGTTTGGTAATTATCATCCGACTTTGATATTATAATTTACTGCCTGATAGGTAAAGTTTTATTGAAATTATCTTTACAACAGTAAAAATAGGTCGTAAAGATTGGATGCTACTGCTTCGTATTAACTGATATTCTAGAATGATCTTTAGTTGCTTTTAAATGAAGATTATTTTTCATAGGCATCTTCATATACTTATTTAGAAACCCACAAAAGGGCGTATCGTATCATTTCTCAGAAAATTGTCGTCCTTATGACGATTTAAACTGCAAATACGGATGTTACTTTTTGTATTTTACATCAAGAAGGTCAGCTGTTGGATATATAATAGTAAACACAGCTGATATTGCTAAATTAGCTGGAGGTCTTAGGCTGAGCACGTACCACGATTAAACGCAAGCGGTTAACGAATAGCCGAAAACCCAAAAACCACACAGGATCGCGTTTTGGTTAAATGTACCGCGACCAAAATGCAGCAAGTTACGTTTTTAACCTAGTGCGTGCGCTGGTTTAAAAGGCTACGTGTTAAATTATTTTGAGTTTACAACTAAACGCGTGCTTTTAATCATGGTGCGTGCCGTGCGTGCTCAGCTATGGCTATATAAAGCTCTGAGGATACTAGGTACTTAAATCCTGAATTTTATCGTTGGCGACTTTGTTCAGAATAATCAGTTGCTTATCACGCTGTTGCATCTGTGGTAATAAAAGTATATTGATATTAAGAGGATCGTCTACCGAGCGCTCGTCCATACTAAAAGGCAAAACGTTTTCCTACCCCTAAATGTTATCCTATCTCAATGATTTTTTAGAATGCTTCTGACACAGTAAAACACTAGGTTTATGGGTTTTCTTTTTTCAAAATTTATAATACTTAGTTTGAAAGTTACAGGCCCCTAAGAGTTACTTTTGAAAAAAGAAAACCTACAAACCTAGTGTTTTACTGTGTCAGAAGCATTCTAAAAAATCATTGAGATAGGATAACATTTAGGGGTAGGAAAACGTTTTCTCTTTTAGTTTGGACGAGCGCTCGGTAGACGATCCTCTTAAATTAAATGGAATATTGTGCTTTTCATTGTGAAATTGGACTTGTTTCAGATTCTGCTCTATTTCTCCAAATACAATCATGAATTTTTCGTCTAAAGCTAATCTCACACGTTTTATAAGTAAGTTTTTATATGTAGGTATTATTAGAAATTATGCAAAGGCGAAGCTGTGCTTTTGGATACCTACCGAATTTATTGCTGATTTTGACTTTAGAGACACTTTAAAATTTCATGGGAACCATTCTGCTCTTTTAATTAAGATGTCAATAATTTGGGCATATTTATTTTCTGGTCAAGTGAAACAGACCGTCTCATTTGCCTATTTGGTTGTTTGTAAATTCAGTAAATTGTTTATGCAATAACACCATCTAATATGTAAGTACGTTAGGTGAAGAACATACCTATTTTTTAAGTTTTCGAACAGCGTTTGAGGGCTAAAAGCAGTAAAAGAAATATCCTTTAGGTCTTTTTTTGCTGATGATAAAATATACATCACGCTTTTTTGTATTGGCGAAACCACTCAATGAGTCCTCCTGGCCTGGGTGGAACGAAAGGGACTGTCAGACTCGTACTGACTAAAATCTACGGTGTTCCTTCAATTTTCCTTTAAGTGCCAGGGTCACATTTACCTGTGTAGGCAGTCCCACGACCCACATTTACGGTCCACTCATTGTTAACATCCAAGGATTTGTACCCTAGTGCTGACTTGCCGTTTCTTCATGTGTAACTTCAAGATTAAATTAATACCTAAAGTACGATTATTAATTCCAGTCAGTAAAATGACAAGTGCAACTATTGTGCAACTGTCATTAAACAATGAATTTCATTCATGTACAAATGTCATTTTACTGACTGGAATTAATAATCGTACTTTAGTTCTCATTGTCCGTGGTTTATAATAAAAGGGTTGCTTGTTAATAAAATACTTTTTAATGATGGAAATGTTTCTATGGTATTAATCTGCAATATTTACCAATTTGATAACACATAACGAGCTCCTGCTGCGATACCATGCCAGGTCTCCGTCACAATTTGTTTAATGTATTCTGGAGGTACGAGGAATCCGTATTCGTAGCCGGGGAGTAGCACGGAGTACGACAGAGGGACGCCTGCAGCTCTACTCCAGTCCCGGGAGGTACCTGTTGTTTGGTACAGGACCTGAGCAGCGTTACCCACGACGTATCTGTCGGCTTTGTCCAAAGCGTGTTCATCGATAGCTGTTGCTTTTTGGATACCGGCGAGATGGAGAATCAGACCGTTTGGTGGTAAAGTTCCTGAAAAGAGTATATTAAATTACTATTTTAATTTGCCGAACTGAACAACAAATAGACCCAAGCATAGTGTCAAATATCGCTAAGAACATTTTCATGATTTTCTTTCTAGTGAACGCATGAAGATGTCAGACTTGGGGGCCGGCTCGGCAGAAAGTTGGAAGATTTACAGTCCTCATGACAGAGATATATACTACTAGGTACAGATTTAGCGATCTGCAATTTTCCATTTTTTTGTGGATCTCCACGATTTATAAAATGAGAATAGCCAAGAGTATAAAATAAAATAAATACTTACCATTGTTACCCCAAGAGTACAAGATCATGTTTCCGAAGCTGTGCAGAGATATGTAGAGAGAAGTTCTTTCAATATTAGACAACACGGCGCTTCTGATAATCCTTATCTCGGGCTCAGAGAAGGCAGAGGGACCTTCGTAGATGAGGGCGCAAATGTTAGCACTGTCCGGACTTGTGCCAAAGTAGTGGTCAAAGTTGCGATTGCCGTCAACTCCAGGACATTCGTCAGCACCTTCGTGCGCCTTTGAGCGAGTTTTACGCCACAAACGGTCCTGTGGATGGTAAATGCTACAGGGAGTGTTTGATAATTTTAATGAACGATTTTGTTTCAGTTTAGTGCAGTAAAGACACAATATATGCTGTGGGATTCGCGAGAAAGCTTAACACCCGGGAAGCTACAAGTAAACTTGAGTTGTGAGAGAGAATTGTAAAAATGTGTAAATCTTAGGATTGTTAGTATCGTTGCTTTCGATTCTTATTAAAGAAAGCATTTCAAATAAAGTTTATAATAATAATAACGTGACTTTGACCGTAGTCGTGCAGGTCAATGGACAATTGAATAAAAAACATTCCAAACACGTAATAGGCTCTTTCTGAAAATAACTAATTTATCAACATTCTACCATGAATACAAATGGAGCTTGAAAGGGAAATTTAGTTAACAGGGTGCCCAATTATGTGCACGGAAGACGCTGATGTAGGTCACATGTTATAAGTACGAGTACATACCTATTTGTTGACAGTCACGCACCATCCATTATCATACTTCAGTAAAGTAAATTACAGCGGTGTTGACTTACCTCCTCAATGGAGTATTCATAGCCGTCAGGATTAGCTAAAGGAATGATGATCCAGTCGATGCCATCAGCCAGGGCGCTGTACTTAGCTTCTTTGACTAGCTGTTCGATAATGTAGATAGCAACGGGAGTGGTGACCCAATCTCTGGCGTGAATCAAGGCATCAATCACGATGACTGGCTTCCGAAGGTTCTCGAAACGAGTTGACGAGATCCTCACGTATTTGATTTGGCGACCTTCGTAGCTGAGACCTGCGTTGATCACGGTCACGGTTTCAGGGTACTCCACTGCCAGTTCATCTAAGTATTCGTTGATCTATAAGAAAACATCCTTAAGTATTCATAGATCTTTAAACAAGTGTGATCCGTAAAAATCACAGAGTATTTCGTCATAATTAGATAATAACTGACCTCCTCACTGTTGTAGTAAGTGTCCCAGGAAATCGACTTTCCGCTGCCTTTGACTGCTGCTCTTGTTGATTGAATTTCAGCTTCTTCCGCACGAAGGATGCTACAATGATAAACATATTTTATTTTGAAATTAGAAACATTGCAATTGTGAACAAAAGAGCGAAAAATCGTACCAACAGTAGTATTTATACTGAAAGAAGTTTCCCACAAAAGAATAAATATGCAAGTTAGTCGTAGAAATGATTTGGATACTCGCAGCTTAAGCTTACTTTGCGAGGTTATCGGCAATCTTGGTGTACGCCATGTTTCTCTCGTCGAAGTACTGAAGCCATTGCTGCTTCTCTTCGGGAGACAGCCTGACAACAGCTTCAAGTTTTCCTGACGAGCTCCTGGCAGCCGGTGTGGCAGACAAAATATCTAGGCTTGCTTCTATCGCTCGGATTTGTTCGCCAAGACCTGACACGCGGTACAACTGATGGCTGAAAATACAGAGTTATGATTCAATTGATCTTTGCTGCTACTATTTAGAAGTAAATAAATTAGAATCGTCATTCTAATAAATGATAATTCATGTAAGAGGTCGAATGGCAGAAGATATCGTGGACCAGTTTCCCAAGATATTTGTTTCCCAAAGATATTTATTAAAAGTCTGGAAAATTGTTTAAAAAACTATAAAAGTACTGGTAAAGAAGGAGTATAGTCATACATGGTACATTGGCGTAAATTGATGTCAAGGTAGCAACAGCATGGGTTATTTTATTCGGGTAATTCCAGATAAGAACTTTGGCTCATCAATTTAAAAAAAAGTTTAAAACCATTCAGTTGGAGCGGAAGGTAAAAAGTTAGGGCAAGTTGAGAGTCATGAACTTTTTTCATTGAACTAGACTAGTCGTGGATCAAAGTTAGATGTTGTTTCGATAGAGAGCTAACGACATGTACAAACAATTAAATACTGAAAATTTAGCGCTCACCCTTCATATTTCTCGTGACCTCCTAGGACAGAGGAGGCCACGCACAGGAGTACACAGATCACCAACCGAGTCATATTTTCAACTGCGAGGGAGTGCACAGGGCGGTTAACTTATATACATATAATTAGTGGATAATCCTTTAGGTAAACACACACATATTTTTTATCTAGAGAGTTTAAGTTGTAAATTTTATGGCTGTTTCATGCATTTGCTGATTTGAATGCATAAATTATACCTAACAATTTTCTTTTGTCGATGACGTTAGGTTCGGAAGAAATTACCAGAATAGTTCAGGAAAAATACATTACCTACACCCAAGGGATTCGAACTGAAAAAATTGTTTTTTAAGCTGGAGTAAGCACACAGCAGGCATAAAATTTTTCGTAGAGTTATTAAACTTTACTTTTGGCCATTATAGTTGTTCAGCATCGACTCTATTTTCAATACGTAAATACAATCCCTATATCATTATCATAAAACAAAGTACCCTGTCGCGACTGTCTGTCTGAACACAATTAACTTAAAAATTATATGGATTTCACAGCTTTCTTAAATTCGTGGTTTATGAGGAAAGTTTAGGTGTACAATAATTTATTGAACCAAAATCACGCCTAGTTTCGACTTCATTTATTGTGTTGCCAGTAATGCAGTATTCTGGTGCAACAAGATTTTTTGGAGAAGGAGTTGCTGATGCATCTGTGGTAATAAAACTACATTGCTATAATAAAATGCTTTAATTTATTTTTAACAAAAACATCAACTTATCAATACTATTTCTTTTACAACTATAGTATTCATACAAATAATCATATTTTATGTTTTGCTACACATTTCCAGTATATTCTCTTTAGAGTGCTTTTAAAACCTGAATGTCTCCATGCATAGATCATAGGATCACAGAGACTATTACAAGCCCCTAACAAATAAAGAGGCCCTAAAGTTAATATTTCTAATGGAATACAGTCATAACCATTCTTCATAATATCACACTTCACATACATTATTACTGCTACATAGTATGGGGCCCATGTGAATAGAAAACATAAAGTTACTATAAGGACAGTTTTCACTGCCTTCAATTTGCTTGGATGTGAACTTGGCCTGCTTCTACAACATCCAAATCTTCTTCTTTCTCTACTAGCATCACTTGTTTGTGTCTGAGTTTCACTGTCAAACTTGCGCATTTCAACATTGTTCACATTTTCAAATGATTCACATATAGATATAACGGCAGTTGAAGTTGACAAATCTTCGAGGAAGCCTTTATTTGTACAACCGCCCTCCTTAAACACTCTAATTTTGTTGACGGCTTTGACGGCACTCCGTAGAATGAGTATGTATAGTATGCAGACCATGATGATTACTGAGAGGACTACTATGGAGAGAACGAGGAGTAGAGCTGAAGGGAACACAGCGATGTACCAACATCTGTAGTCCGTGAACGTCCGTCCTGTCCACCCCATTGCTGGTAATGTTGATATAAATATACCTGTGTGCATGGCAAGTGCAGAGATTAGGGTGGGGTTTTGAGTCCTTCAATTTCTCTTTATATTTTTACGTAAAAAAAAGTTTATCATAATATAGGTATATCAACCATCATTGTGAGCAACATGGTACAAAAATAAAATTGTATAGCCCCAAATGTTTACATTTTTCCTATTTATTTATCGAGGTATGGCACTGAAAGTTGCGGTGCGATTTACAGGGATTTATAAATGACATAATAATCGTAAATCCCTGTGTAAATCGCACCTTCAAATTGTCAATAGGTATGGTATAACAAAAACATGAATGTTAACTTACACAATTATTAAGTAGCTGAGAATTCCAAGTGAAGTTGTGTTAGGTAACATTAACAATAAAAACAGATATTGTGTTATAAAGCTGGATTACATTATCACAAACACATAAAAACATAAAATTATTTATAACAACATAACGCCCTTCTTTAAAGTAGGTAGGAATACAATAATTTACAATAATTTTGTAGAATACAAAGTCATAAAATTGCACTATTAACTATGATTAGAAATATACAGAGAGCTTGTTGATTCAAAATGTCATGGATAAAACAGTAAAGTCCCTTATTTTAAATATTTGGTTTCGCTACCTACTAAACCTACAAATATGATTTAATATAAATACTCGGTAATAATTCCTAACAGACTTTTGAAACCCTTTATGCCACCATGCATAGATCAAGGGGTTCAGTAAGCTGTTCAAAAAGGCTAAGGCTGCTAAAGGACCACCGAGTAAGGTCCTAATGTACATGCACTTCGGATTTATTAATTGTTCCTCACAAAACACAAATGCTGTGACAGCAATGAAGAATGGCATCCAGGTAAATAGAAAACTTCCAGAAGTTAACATAACTATAGTGATTGCCCTCCATTTATTTGGTTCTTTCGGCTTACGTGTTATAGCATTTACATTGCAAATTTTCTTCACCTGGTTTTGGAACCTTGATGTTTTAGGATTCGGCATTGAGAGATTAGGACTGGAAGCTTGAGAGTCATCACTCGTATCAATACTAAACATTGATTCGCTTAGATTACCAATATTTTCGAAGTTATTAGCTGTCTCTGTTTGATTAAGACTGAAGTCATGGTTACTTTTAGATTTTGCCTTTATGGTTGATTTTACTTTAACTTCTTCTGCGACCCCATAAAAATTGTTATTACAAGAGGCACTTTTAGTTAAAATTGGTGGATTTCTTTCAGGAATCTCAATGGATTGAGTGCTAGGCGTTTTGCTCACTGTACCCCGAGAAATTCTTAATTTTGAGTCTTCGTTAGTTGTATGCGGTTTCACATTTTTGGATGTTTTGTTAAGAATGTTGACTGTTTTTAACGCTCTTACTAGTATAATTGAATAAAGTATAAGGACTGCCATTATTGGAACAATACTAAGGATAGAATTGATAAGTATAAGGGGGCCAGGGAAGAGAGCAACGTAGTAACACGGAGTGAAGAGCAACTCTGTGTTAGTCCATCCTGTCGCTGGCATGAATCCAAGTGTTATACCTGGAATAAGCGTTAAACACAAACATTTAATAATACACACTAATTACTGGGTTAAATACAAAAACATCCATTGCAGGCGCGACGGTAGCTTTCGTTATTAGGTATTAGGTAGATGACGATTTTTCATTTGATAAAAGCATAAAAATATTATTTAACGTTAAGTATTTTTTAGTCAACAATAGCACAGTTAAACACAAAGCGGTTTAAAAATAGTTTCTCACCAATCATCCATATGCAGAGAATGCCGATCCTGACGCGTGTAGTATTGAAGTACCTCTGGTAGTACAGGCCGTGAAGAATGTAGATGTATCGGTCTACAGCAATGAGACCTACGCTGAAGATGGACACCATCGCCGGACATACCAGCATGCCTGTTTATAAAAGTAACCGGTTTTAAAATTTCTGTTTTACAGTTTAGATTCAGGAGAGTTAATAATCATAAAATAACTCAGTTTAGGAAATAAGCAAAACGTGGAAACTTCTAAGCTGTTCTCGTGATCGGAGACCTTATCATGAGTTTTCAGATATTCGGAAGTAAAGTAAACAGGATCTTTGACTTTTTAAATTGACTTTCAAGGAAAAAAATAGTTCCTTCTTCGCACACCAGAGGCGCTGTTACATTTTTCCATACAAGAAACGCTGTAAATACTGGAAAAACGCTGTAAAGTAAAATAGTGGAAACTTGTGAGAAGGGTACTGCTGTAACTTAGTAATTGTACTCGGGAGATCAAGAAGCAGTACATGTCACTTGGAAGTTTTGTCATATCCATTACGATTAGGTACTAGCGGAATGCAACGATTAAATAATAAACATGTATCATAACCATAATAATACATGACAAAAAACATCACCGTATCGTTGGACGTTCATAATAATAAATGGTTGTTTGACTTTTTTTGACTAGCAATGCCATCCAGTAATATGTACACGACATTTAATAACCACATTCTTTGTGCAAAGTACGAAACACACAGAAATTATTAAAACAATCATGAATCAGCAATTCTTCTCATGACACATCACTTAAAACGAGTTTACAGTAGCTTTCATTAAAAAAGCAAATAATGTATAAATTAATAGAGTTCGTTAAACAGAAAATATATCTACGACACACTGTAGTGCAGATAATCCTATAAGTACCTATGAGTATATAGATAAGATTCGAACCGAATACGAAAATACTTCTTTTCTTCATTTTGCAAAATGTTTCCCTACTAAACGTCAAGATACATTTTACTGTTAATTAATGTGAACAAATGTACTTACTGCTTCTGCAAAAATATATTTTGGAAAGTACTTGTTCTAACTACAAACGCAAATAAATCGACGCTTAACAAATACATGATTGTGTTTAATCATGACTTTGATAAAGTTGATCACAAAACAAGCGTGAGCCTTAACAACAACGGTTCTATTTTTTTATCATTATCTTCCAATAATGCTGTCGTCAATGTATTTGTAGTCAGAGTCAAGGATCGTTAGTAAACAGTACCGTATTTCCGAAATATAGATGGGGGGTACTTCAAGGAGCTTACTTTGGTCGGGTTCTGTTTACACAATAGTGAGTAGAAAGAGAACGTATGGTTGCGAAACAAAAGCAATTATATTCGACAAAAGGTGTATTGTGGAAGTTGGGCTTACCGATTTGAAAGATACACAAGGGGTTGGAACTAACAGAGTTCTCTACTGTGACTCCGAATATGAGGGAGAACCCGACGATGGTGTCAGCTAGGGAGACATTTCCTAGCAGAAGGTACGTGCTTTTGGGCTGTTGACCTGAAACGAGAGGGTGAGGGTTAGTTACCATTTTTAAATCACGATTATTAGTAGTTACATATTAGATATTATTGGATACAACACAAAATGTCCAAAAAACAAAATTAAATGGAAAATCTTTTCGGGTATTTTAAATTGCCCATTGTTATTTCACATTCAATAACAATACGACAACGTAGACTTTGTCACACAAGAGTACTCGTGTAAAAGTTAGTAAATGAAATACTTGATTTTATTTTTACGTAAAGGAAAACCGTCGTGTTTTGAAGCAGTTATTGATTGTGCAAGCTGGAGAAAAGGTTACACCCACCACTTGTAAAATCGTACGATTAATCGTTCGATCAATTAACATTCTAACTCGTCAAATTTGCCATTGACCTATTGATCTGTGGCTGCTTTCATCTCCTGAGACTCGTTTGTTTACTTGATAGCTACGATTGCTGAACCTTCACTATCGGTTGGCAATGTCAATATTGCAGAAATCTCATCTGTATGCACATCATGTCGTAATTTTCGGATATGTATACCCCAGTGACTACTGGGAACTTAAATAATAAATTTTGAAGAATGTTATACGCATTATTTAAGTTTCAGCATTGTGTGATAGATATTGTAATTCTTCAAATTACGATTTAGCAAGAATTTCAGCACCGAGAAACATCTGGGTTTTAAGCGTTATTTTGAGGTAATATAAGTAAATATTCAAATCATGGTCTTTTTGCTTTTGTTATTAGCATCCCTCATGTCACATGTCCGTCACGATTATTCCACGGTACATTCCTTTATGTTTTGTGTTCGTAGAATTGTGACTCATATTACATTGCTCAGTATAATATGTTGTTGTCAATGCGCACAAATATATAGCCGTGGAACGCAAAGGGCAATTGAAGGAACAGGTTCATTTTTAGACAGTCAAGTCTGACAGACCCTTCCACTTCCAGAGCGGAAGTACCCAAAAAAGTATTTGATAACTGTTGCTTGGTCATAAAAAATATATAAGTAAATAAACGGTTCCTTAACAGGTTTGGATAAAGTTAGACGTTTTCTGCAAATAGACGTCAAACAGAAAAAAAAAACATGATTTTAGATAGGTAACAACTATTAAATTAATTCAACGGGATATTATGCCAAAGTACGTTCTGCGCATGAATGACATTATAGATCCTAGATTGGTGGCTTGTGTAAAAAACGATTAGAGCAATATTAAAAACTTGCTCGCAGAAGTTATCAAGTTAGCAACAATATTACAGACCTTACCTTTAAGTTTATGAATTCGTCGTGGCCAACCAAATTATGAAAGAGGTCGATATACCCGTTTTTGTTTAACGTAGTGCTATACGTATCTACTGACATGACCATGCAGACTGCCTCGCTAAGTTTGTGGGCTCGACTAAAGAGTTGGGGAAAATTGTTATTCGGGGTTTTCATAAGTAATTTCGCAGTAGCATGCTGGATTCGCGTCCAGCTCTATGGGCAATAAGATCGCCTTCTATTCAATTTCACTGGCGAAGTATGGGATTGTCGATTGAGTTGCATCTGGCTTTGGCGAAAACAGGGGTAACTATATTTGATAGATGTAGCTTTACAAAGGTTGCAAATGAACTAAATAAAAGGTTATTTGAACCGTATAATCTAAATAAGAAGGACGCAAATTCCTTAACTATTAACAGTAGCATTCGATAGGTTTATTTGTTCTCTCACTTAACACTACAGAACATATTCTATATTTAGAAATAAAACCTATGCTATTAAAGACAAAATCCATATTAGGAATAAGCTATCGTGTTAGTGCTATTTTGTTGAGGTTATTATCCCAAATTCGTAGATCTGCGGTTAGTGATTTATGTTTAGAAGAAATTATGAAACCATGGTCTTGGTCAACTTATTATGTAAGTCAAATAGTATCTACTTATTTATACTTCCGCTGCAAAACATGTTACTTACACAATACAATCGGACTTTGTTATGGTGTGATCTGTGACCTTGGCTATCCCTCACTCTAGATTACCAAATCTTGTCATTCAGACAGCAGTGTATTCGTACCTTAGGACTGTCAATGTACCAACTACGATGGCGATGCCGTCAAGGTGTCGTGCAAAAGACATCTTTCTTTGGTCGAAGCATCAATTTTTGAAGTTCCAGTCGTAGCTTTCGCAAACTTGCAAGGGAATTGCAGTGTGTCAGTTCTTTGTGCACCATCTGTCTATCTGTCAACCGGTTCTGTGTTTGTTTATTCTTTTTGCTGCTTTTTTGGGTTGTCAATTTGGTATGGACTATAAGGTGAAGCCGATAGTTCACGTAAAGTTCTGCAAGGCCTTTGTCGATTTTATGTCATGTTGACATAGCCTAGTATTTTAGAGGCTTGTGTTTAAACACCACCCAAAAAAGTACCTATTTCGGGGCTTCTTTTTCTGTGTGCAAGGTTTAAAGGAACCTAACCAAACCGAAATTCGGGGTGTTCCTGAAATCTTGCTAAAGCGAGTTTTAGATTTGGTGATCATTTATCCATTTTGGTATACAAAAAGACATCTTGATGAGCATTTAAATTGTAGCCTATTTTAAATAACCGGTTAGAAATCGCGCAAGTGCCTTTGACTAAAATTATTAGCTCTGCAGATTACAGATTGAGAATTTCTCGAAACGAGGTTTTTTGATACGCCTATGAATGTAACTACGGCACCTTTTCAACATATACCTAATATATTGCTGAAAAGGTGCTGCGACTGTATGATGAAAATATTTTAAAAAATCAACCTCTTTCTGTATAAAATAATAGGTAGAGTAGTAAAAACCGATAGGTAGTTTTTTTATACTTCCCAATGCTCAGTACATATCGCATTCATGACAATATCGTACATCTAACTACAAGTATTTCAGCAGTCTTCGTGTAAGTACTATGTTGTATATTTTGAACTAAAGCATTTAAGAAATGACAATAAGCAACGTGATTAGGTTAATTTGTTTACACAGTTTTTGTTTGGACGTGTAGTCATGATTCATTTCGAAGCAGTTACAGAAAGTGGATAGGAACTATAGAGCCGGTACATACTTTTGAATGCCTCTCTCTCCTCTTCCTAAAAGATTTAAATGTTTATTTATAATACTGTCATGTTGAAATTAAGCAGGAAAAAAAAAACATTTATTATGTGTTGAGTAACAATTGCTACTAGTGTGAACTTAGTTACAAAATTACAATTTCATAAATTCGTCGTGGTGAAATTATTTCAATTGCATCGCGCCAATAAGTCCAAACTTATACAAAATTGATTGTTTTGGGCCACATTGAACACTGCGTGTTGTACAGGTACAGCTGTAGGTTTATTTAAGGTAAATTATGCAAATCATTAAGTAAGTATGAGCATTGTAAATAATGAAGTGATGCATACCTTTTCTTAGAATCAGTCCGCTAGATATAACAACAGTTAAATTACTTAAAATTATGAGTGTCCCGATAATGTAAGCCACTGACTTATACACCATTAACTGTTCCCTTTCAATTGTCCGGTACGCTTCATACAAATCGAACAAATGTATCTGTGTCACTTCACTTTGGTTCACATTAGAAAGGTTCAAATTAAAGAAATCCATCACTTGGTCCAACGTCACATTTGTCTTAAAGTTTGAAATATTGGTCTCCATGATTCTGGGCTACCGCACCATTCGGATCGGTTTCACAAATAAAGTTACGAAATATTGGCGGACACATGTAAATGCCGTCGGTCGACTATGAAGAATGAAGCCAAACACTACGGGCACTACGGCATCTTTGCGATGACACTGACTCTGGTCCGTAGTTTTGTTTATTACAATGACTTGATTTACATGTTTTATGGTTCCTCATGGATGTTTCTGCCGTCACGCAATATTGGTAAATATCGACATTATGCGGTTCTGATGCGGTTGAGCAATGATCAACTTTGGCGGCTGATAGATGAGTTTATTTGTTATCGTTTTGGAATTTACTAACCGGTTTTTTGATTCATTAGATAGTAAGTAAGTACCTATAAATATTGTTCGAGTTGCAAATCAAATCAGGTTTTTCCGTTTCTCCATTTAGGTATGTCTCCACATCATTGCGAATTTTCAAAGTAGCGTGTACGGAACCTACGTAAAAGCTTTAAATCTCAAGTTTCCGCAGTTAGCTAAGTAGGACTGTGTTTTTAAGTGGCAGTTATTGCCAATTAGGTTCATTACAAGCGTTCAGTGCTTCGTTTTGAATACAAATTTGTCAATGAGAATGTTAACAAAGGCTAAGCATTTCATTCAGGTAGTTAATAAGGCCACTGAAAGCTTAAAAATTGAGCTGGGTTTATAAAAGAAGTTAGTTGGGTAATGTCCGTGTTTACCAACGTAAATCTAATATCTTTAAACGAGCAATTCTTGTATATTTAAATATAATCAGGATCTCGCGGAAACGGCTCCAAGGATTTTCATGAAAGTTACAGATTAGGGGTTTTTCGGCTCAAGGAATCGATTTATCAAGGTCCCAGGTTCGAGAAAAGCTCGGTTCCCAAGACATAGGCATTTTAAAAACCGAGTGAAGCTCGGTCAACCAGATATTATTTGTAAAATAAGAAAGTATACGTCTAGGTAGGCAGATCAGTATAGTAGATTATGTAGTAGAAAGATATTAGTGATTGAAAACAATTGACTTGGTTGAGTGATCGACAGCTGTGCAGGGTGTCGAGAGTTCGATCCCCGCACGGAACAAATATTAGTATGACCTGCCAGTGCAGTTGTTCCGGGTCTGGAAATTCCTAGTGTGGGGCAAAGTTTCTATAAAAATTCCCTGTGAAGAATATCTTGGCCTTTTCATGTTTATCTAGGAATTAGGACATGTAGGTGCATACGAATACAGTTTACGCTAACTTAATAACTATACTTCTTTGTTGTGGGAAACCGACTTTTTTATTTAAATAAAGTTTTTTTTTTAGAGTTACGTATGTACCTACCTCCTTGTAATGTTTGATCATAGTGTTTGAAGCACGCTGAAATGTTGAAAATATCTTTTAGATTCCAGTAGAATCCTTGAGACATCTTTAAACCTATAAACCTTTAATTACTTGTTAAATCGCATCTTTGAAAAAGTCAATGGTTCAATACGCTAGGTATCTACTTCTCAGCGAGCATTTAAGGGACAATTTTACAAGTATTCAGCGTGTCAAAAACACTTTTTTTTTTAGCGTGGTAAAATCATCAAATGAGCCCTCCCACCCTCGGCCAGGGCGGGAGGGACTGTCAGACTCGTACTGACTAAAATCCACGGTGTCCTTCAATAGCCCTTTATGTTCCGGGGTCACGGTAATGAGATAAGTCCCGCGAGCCCGGCAGGCTTTGGCCCTCTAGAGGGGGGCCCCGTCATCGTGTCAAAAACACTTTCAGAAAAGTTGCACTTAGCTCTCCAAACATTACGAATAGTGACACGCACCTACATATTTTTTTAATATTATGTCCTACAATAAATATACCAACATTTGTAACAGGTAACCTAAATTGGTATTTCCTATTGGCATAGAAATTGATAGAAAAATAATGACACACCTGTGTTCTTTGTGTTCAGGAATTGTTTTGATCATGAGGCTAGATATAGTAAAGAACGACAGCCATTAACTTCGGCTGGATGGCGAATGCCGAACAATGGTCAGTTAAACCTCATTTAGAACCTATTTATCTGTAAATAGTCACATGATTCTAATATTTATTACTGTTGTGTCGTTCTTTTGAGTCTAACACTGATGTTTCAATTCCATTCATGAAAGATTTATTTAGGTATCTTCTTTGTATCGCTTACAAAAGGTATTAAATAACAGTTTTTAAAATATGTAATAGCAAACTATTGAACTTAGTTCTAAGTATTCACCTACAGCAGCTCGTGTATTGTGTAAGATTGATTGTATAAATGTATAGAAATATCAAGTAGGTACATTATAGAGCAGTGATGGCCCAGTGGCATCGGTCTCGACCGTAGTTGTAGGTCGTGGGTTCGAACCCCGCCAGGCGCATTTCTTTGTGTAATTTATTTCATCACCACTACTCTTAAAATAGTGAAGGAAAACACCGTGAGGAAACCGGCATGTCCTGGAACCAAAAATTCGAAAATAAGTGACATCTACCAACCCGCACTGGGCCCGCGTGGCTGATGGCCCACTCCCTCTCACAGAGAGGAGGCCTATCTGTGTCCCAGCAGTGGGAACTTTATAGGCTGATGATGATATTAGAAACTACGAAATTTATTATTAGTTAACGTAGATTGGAGAGTCGTTGGTGTGTGGTGTGGTGTGGCAACTGGTAAGCCACATGAGTGCCACAATAAGCATCGGGTATGGAAGACTCCGCTAATCATTCGTTCAAGACCGACAAAGGTCTCGTTTTTTTATACCTACCTTGCCGTGTCTTAGGAATTTCTCCTATCTCTCTAACACACTGTCATAAATACAAATAGTTAGACCCAAAACAACAAACTGTATGCAAACTCGTTTACAAAAAAACACTTTTTGTGGGATTGCAACCCGCGACAGACAGCGCTGCAATTGCACAGCAACAGCACCAACTTGGCTGAAGTACATACTTCAACCAAGTACATCCCTATACAATAGAGTTACCCATCCCCTAACAATTTTTTGAAAAATTGAGGTATTTATTAACGCCAAAAGGCTTAACCTTTTTACTCTTGCGAAAGCAGATAGTTCAAGTACCTACGGGCTCTACCGAAAATACATGGACCTAAAAAAAAAGGCGGACGGAACTTCACTAAGAAACAAGTGAAGCACCAAAATGGCGGATGCTTATGTATGTGTGCGTCTGTATAGGGATGCCAGATGAAGGAAAAAATTACCCATTTTTAAACAATATTTAATTAAGATCTCCCTTGAACTTAAGGTGATTGCTTCGATGTAGCCCGCGAAATTCAAATTTTTTTACGTTTTTTGCAATTTGCAGGCCAGTGACATGTTGTAACTTTATAAATATTTGTGTTGCGCAAATAACAAGTATAGAAAAGGTGCATCGTAGTTAGATTTCGGAGATTTTAACATGATGCACCTTTTCTATGTGAGAGCTGATGGAGCGAGTTTTTTGATATTTTTTATATTTAAAATTATACTTGTTACTTGCGCAACACAAATATTTATAAAGTTACAACATGTCACTGGCCTGCAAATTGCAAAAAACGTAAAAAAATTTGAATTTCGCGGGCTGGTTGTAGCATCCCCCTTAAGTTTAATTACAATTTTTTTGTAACGGATATCTTTTTTTTTTAAATAAAGGTAAAATAATTAAAACACATTGGATATTAAAATATTTACAACTCGTTTAATGTTAATAAAGTTTTACAAACCCTTTTGTTGATTCAAATTTTTGTAGACTTGTCTTTTGCTATCGACACATCTAGAAATCCTTTCTATTTACTTAAGTGGTGAAAACGAATGTTTAAGTATTTTTCGGCTATAAATATTAAATTAAAGCTATTTTATGTTCCATTCCTACACTTCTACATTCCTATTCCATGTCTACACTCCCTTATTATTTTTATACAATCATTTTTCCATGCATCATTTGCCGAGGGAAATCTGTAAAAATACAGAAGAATACAATAACGATAAATAGTAACATAAAATATAAATCTCCCAATTTTAAAATAATTTGAACCTTGAAATAGTTGCAACACTGATTGATTTCGAGATGTTTATAAAATTTATTGACGTAAAATCGAGAAATAAGCTTCAAATTGACATGCTTAACTATGAGAAGTGATCCCCTGGCTTTTTTAATTGAACTACTATGGTTTAGACAACTTTTTGCAACACATGACGGCATACTTTGATTTTTATTAGACAAAATAACACCGTATGAAACCGCGAGTGTCGTTCGAAGCGTAATGGCCGACGGCTGACTTACTATGGTGTGAATGTGTGTGTGCTGGCTTGTGTGGACAAGCGCACTGACTTACTATGGGTGCTTCAATTGTTTCTTAGTGAAGTTCCGTCCGCCTTTTTTTTTAGGTCCATGCGAAAATATGGGTGTGCTAACGGTGCCCAGGCACAGGGCGCAGACAATGGGGGGGGGGGGCAGAAATAGCTAGACCAGGGCGCAGGGCAGGGCAGGACAGGGGCACCCTCGCACAAAAAGATGGCATAAAAGGCTAGTTACGCCACTGCCTGTAGGGTCTTCAAGGCGTCCGCGTCTGTCCAGCCGTCAAGTCAATTATTTTCGATTAGCTCGTTTGTGGTGCAAAATTATTTTCTGAGCCTCAAAAAGCATGTGTCAAAGGATATAAAATTAATGGAAATTATATGGAATCTGAAATTAATTAGGTACTCGTGGTCATTAATTGGATAATATTATGGACTGTGCCTGCCTTCGGACTTCAGGCAGCAAGTACGCGTACTTGCCTTATTTTGTGTCTATATATTGTGGTCTCTACCGAAACAATCATCGAACTATACTGTACTAGACTAGAGCGGGGCTCCGTCGACATTTCTTATTGGGTGGTAATCAGTAACAAAACAAACTTTAGGACTTATGTATTTTATGGCAATCGGTTTTATGTATTTTGTAATAGCTCAATGCCTTCGACTGGGTTCCTATACTGACTGTTCAATAATTCTGTTAATTAAGCTGGCTGTGCTACTTAGGTGTACTTTCTTTCATATTAAAGAACGGGGGACTTAAACTGATTATCATTATATTTTTAAATACAAAAATATTACAATTAATCACCTTTTACGAATTATATCATTTTTATGTGTAGAATGGAACGTTAACAATGCGTTCCATTGTACGTTTCAAACTTGGAACAGCAAAGGAAGGAAAAAGCAATTTTAAAATGTGTTAATTCTTTGAATGAATAAAATAATTATGTAATAAGATTCCAATGTTTTAATTTATTAACTAGATATTCAGTCAAGTTTTCTATACACAAGTAAAAATGATAAAATGTTTTTTTCTGAATTTCCCAATTCCATGACATTTCATCAATGGGGAAGGCAAGTGTCAAAGTGACAAGTGACAGTTTGGTCCCAAAAGAACTGTCAAATCAAAGGAATTTTCTGCAAAAAAACGATTTATTGATGTAAAATGACTAGATGATGTGTAATAAGCTGTAAAAATGATGGAACATACAAATTTCCGTCAATTCACACTATCAAGAAATAATGGGTAGCTGCTGTGACTGCCTTGAGAACAAAAATTGAATTATAACTAAGGAAAAGCTATATAATAAACAAATATCCAGGCTTGCGAAGCCGGGACAAGCCGTTAGTTGAGTTTATTAATGAAATTCTATGATTATACCATAACTAAACAATCGAATACACTTTTCAAAATAATATCTACTTTTCTATTGGAGGTTAAGTACCAGTATTGCATCGCTCTATAAATCATGAAATGGTTCGTCTGGCGGAAGAATTATCACCTGGAACGAGTTTTGTGATAGTTGTGGTGTTAAGAAATTAAATATATTGTGATATTTCTCAAATCTAAATAGAAAAAAGGGGTAAAATTACTGACTTAAAACATTATGATATTTTATCAAAACAGAAAGTCAGAAGCAGCATTATATTCTTGTTATAGGAGAGGACAGGTAAAACATACCTAAACTCAAAAATTGAAACCTCAACTACAAGTAATTGTGGATTTATTACGGTAAAATCAAATGTATAACCACTCAATTAAATCACTTTTTTTCCTGTTGTAAATGCACCGCGGCGTCTTAATTCTTTTTTAAGTATATGCACTTGCATTGACGAATAATTTTCCATATTTGTTTTGTATTTATACTCAATTTTTATAACAATAAATCTTGTTTGTTTTTTGTACAAGGTAGACAGTAATTTGACGTAGGGGCCAACTATCGCAGCGCCATCTACGATTAGCTTTGAGTTGCCATCCCCATTTCATGTCGTGGAACGAGACGTGATTCGTATTTATTCTGCTGTGAATACAATTTTATTTTTATTGGTTTTTAATAATAACATAATCGTGTGATTAAATAATACAACTATGTTCAATTTGTCATTATTGAGACATTTTTCCAGGTGGGTACAATTTGATTTTATTGCAATCGTAAACATAACCTATACGACTCAATCTCTGATCTCTGTTTCTCAATTACATTTTTACTACAAAATATAAAATAAAAATGTTATTTACAGGTTAGCAATATGTCCTGCTATAAAAACACCAATTAACAGTAGAAGTATAGCTACAACAGCAGCAGTGCAATTCAAAATTACTGATCAACTATGGTAAGATAAGTACAATACAGATGTTTTGAACAATGTTATAAATCCACCAAAGATGCTTTTATTTCGCAATTGAAGACAAGAAAAACAGAAACTCTAACTTCATATGTTAAAAAAACATTGCTTAATCACATTCATTAAAAATAGCAAAAAAGTTTACATAATAATTTATTTATAATGAATTTGTTTTGTTTTTATAAAATATATTTATGACAATAAAGATAAATACCTACTATAAATCCTGTTCACTTTATATTTCAGGGCTGAGCCAATGAAGAAGAAGAAAAAGATAGACCCTGCAATTGTCAAGGCTCGTGAAGACAGACGTCGTAAGAAGTTGGAAAAACAGATCAGAAGATTGGAGAAGAATGCACGCCAGTTGAAGCCTATTGATGAGATGGAAGTACCTCTTGAATTGTTAGACAACTTCAAGTGAGTATAACTTTATCATCTATTCATTTGAACAGCATAGAAAAGTTGCTGTTTTACAAAAAAGATAAACATCTGTTGAACACTTTTCTGAAAAAACTGTCAACTGCAAAATGGCGTTTGACATTGAAGGGTCATTTTGCAGTAACACTTCTTGTAGACAAGTGTTCAACAGGTTATAGTGAAACATTGAATATTTGTGGTACAACAGCTGTTGTTGTCTAAAGTAATTTACGAACATAGAACCTATTGGTTTCACTCAAAGGTGATCCCAAGATATTCCGGAAATAGCTGCACAGATGATGATTATCAGCATGGTCAGCCCTTGAGGATATTTTTTTAGTGATAGCTAAAAACAAATTTAAAAAAAGTAAACTAGTTCTTTTCTTACAGCAAACGAAAGAGGCCACAACCGAAGTTAACACCAGAGGTCATAGAGGCACGTGCCCTCTTACAAAAAGAATGGACACGGTATAAGCGTGAGGAATACATAAAGTGTGTGGCACAGATCGACAGGATCATGGGAGCGCAGCGGAGGGCTCTGGAAAAGCTGCTGGAAGAGTCAGAGGACTTGTACAATGAAGCTATTATGGTGTGTAGTTTGAAGTTATTGTATGTTTAAGTAATAAATATTAATAGGTTACATCATAGCATACCATCCGGAGAGATTATAAAAAAAAATTCAGCTTTGGTGTATAGACAGCGTTAAATAAAAAATAGGTATATTGAATTTATAACAATATTTCATGTGGTTAATGTTGTTAATCAATATAGTAGCTGATGGTCCCTACAGTAGTGCCTAACTTGTCGCCATTTGGGCTGATTCGATTTAGATTGCCATCAACACCTTAAAAAGAAAAAGTATTGAACAATTTAGACTATCATTTTTTTTATGATCTATTGTTTTGTGTCCTGATTGGCCTTAATTTTGATAAATCAACTTTGATACCTTTTTTTATTCAGACATACAGTCTGACTACAGTTCCTTGTGCCAATAAACCAAAAATGGCTTGTATTGATACTCAAATTAGCTATCAACACCGCTTAATCGTAATAAGAATGCAAATTAATGACATTTTGCACCTGATTATCTATGCTTTAAATAATATCTAATATGTGACTCACATGTTAAATTTAATGTTTCGAGTTCCATGCTACTGGGCCACTCATTTTAAAACTGGTTTTTGTTAGTTTTTTTAATGAGGTGCCTGTCGCTTCATTTTTTAGATATTATTAGTGTAATATTATGGCATTTGCTTTTATTTTTACATCCACTAAAATTATTTTTGTAGCTTTGCCTTCTAACACTTCCAATCATTACATAATCGTAATATTATGAATTGCATAAAATAATTACATTTTGTAAAAGCGATATATTTATAGATGGCCTGATTATTATGCACAGGCCAGGCGACAAAGTTGAACTTATATTTCTGTAATGTATAATGTGTAGCATACCTAATTTCTTTTTCTGCCCTCAGCCGGACATACAGTTGATTCCTTATGAAATTAACGGTCCAGTCGCGACGCCCCCGATCAAGAACTACGTATCACCGGACGGCGAATATATTGACGTATCTAAGAAATGGGATAATTAGTGTTATCTGTGTTCTAGTTAATATTATATTAGTGTAAAATAAAGTTGTTTATGTTTTAGTTAATGTATTTTATTAATATGAACCTTATGTAAAAAGTAATACAGCGCCATCTATGACGCAAATGAAGAACTAATATCAAATTCATACATCGCGGATCCGAGTTCTCGACAACTGTCGTGCAATCCACTCCACCAGGCACCAGGTGACGTTCATCAGTCTGTTTGAGACACTCCTTTTGAAACGGGGAAGATTTTTCCCTCTTTTATTTACTCATACTTTTGAATATCCTTAGTAGGTATGCTTTAGACAATACCACATAGAAGCTAAATTATGTACCAAACATTAGTGGTCATACTTAAACCCCTTCTACACGATCAGACCTGACCGCCTGACAGAGGTGACCTTGGTCCGGTGGGAATGAAAATCTACCGTGTAGACGTTGGTCGTGCGATCAAACATGGGCGGAGTCAATCGACCTTTGGATAACCTTGGTCGGGAGCGCGTCCGTCCCGACAGGCTGCGACCGCGGTCGACCCGACCGTCAGCTGACAGCGTTCCAGACGGTCGGGTACTGTTGACGCGACCAAGGTCACCTCTGTCAGCGGTCAGGTCTGATCGTGTAGAAGGGGTTTTAATTAGTGACCGACCGAAATTTCGGTTTCGGTTTCGGCAGGTTTCGGCCAAAAAAACTAGTTTCGGCCTTAGTTTCGGTTTCGGCCAAAATATAGCCGAAACTTTCGGCCCCGCCGAAACTCAAGTGTTCGTTCATTTTCGTGTGTCGTTTGGTAAAATTCGCAGCTAACACAGTCATGCTTGGTCTCCGGCGGGGCCCCGGCTCAGTTCGCCACCGTTCATTTAATCGTGATATGAGGTTATGTTTTTGAGTTTACTGCCAAGAGTAAGTCTTGCATATTCATGTCATAATAAAATATATCTGTTACGTACGTTAATGATTAAAAATTTATCAATCGTCAAGGCAGTGACTGATGTATTCAAAATGTAATTAAGTTAACGGTTCCTTCTTTGAAAGAATGCTTTTTTTCAACTCAGTAATTTTGTATTACTGAATATAGTGCGATTATTGAGACTTGAAGTCTCCAGCGAAACATTGAAAACAAAGAATTTTTATAGTTTCGAATAGATTATGGCAGTACAAGTTAAATAACATAGAAGAATAGCAATTTCTTAAAAATCGGCTATTTCCATAAGACTGCCGTATTTCAATACTTCCCAGAATTTGATCCTTATTACTAACACTATCGAATGCTGTAATAATACAAGTTGTGATTTTTTTCCAAAATCAGCGGTTTTGGTTGCTGGCCAGGATTACAGATTTTACTAAAATCCAATTATGAAGCTTTAGTTTTCTTCAAAATCGATATTCCTCATAGTTAAGGATAATACAGCCATCCACGCCCAGTTGAAAAATTCACCCTGTTTATTTAACATTTTTTCATAGGTGAAAAAGTAATAAAGGTAAAAAAAAACGAAAATTTTAAATGTTTTTAAAAGTTTCAGTTTCGGTTTCAGTTTCGGCCGAAACTGAGAGCAAGGCCGAAAGTTCGGTTTCGGTTTCGCTTTCGGCTGAAAAACCAGTTTCGGTCGGACACTAGTTTTAATGTACAGTGGTACAGTAGCCACTCCACTAAATGGGTTGGCATCCAGTCTAAACAGATGCAGCTGAATTTACTGGTTGTAACCCGCTAAGCAAGCAGAAATCGCAGCAATATTGCTGAACGTCACAAACGGGAGCACGCAAAGCCCCTGCAATGTGTGAGCAATGTTGACGCAAAGCCCTAACGGCCACCCATTATATATACCCCGTAACTTACCCAGCCCTAATCTATAAAACTTTCAGTAACGTTCAAACGCAATGTCACGGTAATATTACAGCTGAAATTTTCAATAAGTATCTAGGTAAAGTTTCAAAAACTTTTGAGTGTTACATTGTCACAACTTAACATTTATAATTTTTATGTAAGTAATGTCATTAACGTTGCATTGATGTTGCAAATGTAAGTTACATGGATGCTTCAGATCTAACATTGCGTTTATATTTCGTAAATTACTTTAAAGTAACTTCCAAATAGTACGTTGCATTAATGTTGCAAATGTAACTTACATGGACGTCGCAAATTTAACATTGCATTAATATTTTCTAAATAACTTTCAAGTAACTTGCAAATAGTAAGTTGCATTAATGTTGCAAATGTAAGTTTCCAGTTATATGCGTACAGTAAGTTGCTGCAAAGTTGTATTTAAAAGTTGTGTGTAAGTTTATCTAGATATATTGCATCAAAGTTTCAGTTGTAAGGTTCCAGTAACTTGAATTTTTGTTGTTTCGGCAATGTTGCAAATAAAAGTTTCATGAAGTTTCCATAGCAAGCTACCAATAATGTTACGATTATAACATGCCATGAATTGCAGTTTGCTGCAGCAGAAAGAATACAAGGATACATACAACACGAAGATCAATTGTAAAAATCCAGGAACTACCTGATTACGAGAATTATTTTATCTTTTGATAATATTATTTATATATTTTCGAAAGACAAAATAATGCTCTAATTCCAGATAGTTCCTGGATTTTTACAATGGACCTTCGTGTTGTATGTATATCCTTGTATTCTTTCAGCTGCAACAAGCTGCAATTCATGGCATGTTATAATCGTAACATTATTGGTAGCTTGCTAAGGAAACTTCCATGGAACTTATTATTAATAATCATACTAGGAAATCAAACACTTATAAAACAGAACTAAAAAATAAACATTTAAAAACGAATAGTAAATACAAAAATTCAAATTATTATATAATTATAGGAATTAAATAATAAGAGGTAATACAGTGCCCATACATTTATTAAAAAAAAACAATTTATAATAATTATCTTTATCATTATCCTTATATTTATTATTACAATAGAATTATTGATATTTATCCTATTTTTGTAACCTACGTTGTAATTTGGCTTGACAGAATGGTCACAAATGCACAACTTCAGATCCAAATAGTTAGAAACAAAGTGAGTGGCTAGCCTGATATCAGGCTTGCAGGTGCATTTTAAATCTGAACCAATAGGAACTTCTACAAGTGGATTATGCTACCAAAGCATTTACTTTGGTTTAAAAAAAATATACATGTATTCACTATTAAACTATGTCATTTGTATTCAATAGGGAAACTATGTCAAATTCTAATGTTTCCATTCAGACAATATTTGACATCGAAAATAGATATAGTGAGATTGGTGAGTACAATGATAGATGGGTATACACTTTCATTGGAAACAGCAAAAAAGATACACCATTGAGAATGAGGGCTTATATCGTTTATCCACCCTGAGACAGCCACCCTAAGCTGGATACTCGGAAAACGCGTGTCTATCCACCCCATCGTACTTGATTCGATAGTATGATGGGGTGGATAGATGGACAAGCGTTTTCCGAGTATCCAGCTTAGGGTGGCGATTAGTCCAATTCGCAATTGGTCCAAAATAAAAGGATATCCAAAATTAAACAAAGGAGGTGATTTATTTGGATGCATTATAATTATACCTACATAATTATAAACGATAAACAATACGAAACTAGTTTTTAATTAATGGCTTCAAGATACTTATAATTATGTACAATTAAAATGCATACAATTATATGACCTCCTTTGTTTAATTTTGGATAAATCCTTTTATTTTGGAACAATTGCAAATTGGACTAATCGCGAATTTGTTATTTTTCACCATTGGAGCAATCACGCTTAGACGGTGGCAGCGTTTGATCAAAAGACTTATGAATAACATCATATTCAAACATATACCTATACCACAGAATATATAACCTATACATAGTAAAAATCCTTAAAAAATACAATCTTATTTGGAATATAAAACAGCGACTAATTTTCACGCTTCAGTCTCTTACCGGCGTGCTGGAACCACCCCATAACGTGACGCTCGAAGCTATTGTCGGTAATATTAGGGAATGTCTCCCTAACGGCAACTGTTAGAAAAGAGAAATGCCATAAGAATTTTATTTAAGCAACAAAAGCATTTAAGGTGATTGCTTCGATGTAGCCCGCGAAATTCAATTTTTTTTACGTTTTTTGCAATTTGCAGGCCAGTGACATGTTGTAACTTTATAAATATATGTGTTGCGCTAATAACAAGTATAATTTTAAATATAAAAATTATCAAAAAATTCGCTCCATCAGCTCTCACATAGAAAAGGTGCATCGTAGTTAGATTTCGGAGATTTTAACATGATGCACCTTTTCTATGTGAGAGCTGATGGAGCGAGTTTTTTGATAATTTTTATATTTAAAATTATACTTGTTATTAGCGCAACTCATATATTTATAAAGCTACAACATGTCACTGGCCTGCAAATTGCAAAAAACGTAAAAAAATTTGAATTTCGCGGGCTGGTTGGAGCATCCCCCTTAAATTAAAACAATAATAACATTAATTTTTAAACTTGTATACATCGGGCACGCCGCAATTGCGGCGGTAAGACCCCTCTTTGAGGAGTGGCTGGAGAGAAGTCATGGCGTCCTGACCTACCGCTTGACGCAGGTCCTCACCGGACACGGAAGTTTCGGGAGGTACCTGTGTCTGATGCGAAAGGAGGAGACGCCTGGGTGTCACCACTGCGAAGATCGCCCGGAGGACACGGTGGAGCATACGGTGCAAGACTGCCCAGCTTGGGCGGAGCACCGACGTGTCCTCACGGCTGCGATAGGCGGAGACCTCTCGCGCCCAGCATTGGTCGCGGCCATGCTGCGGGGCGAGACGGAGTGGGAAGCGGTCGCCTCCTTCTGCGAAGCAGTAATGCTCGCGAAGGAGGAGGCGGGCCGCGAGCGAGAGAGGACAGAGTCCTCCCTCCGCCCCATCCGCGGTAGTAGACGCCCACGGCGACGGACGTCGCTAGATGATCTCCGGCCACCGTAGGCGCGGTAACTAATACCAGTATAATATTATTATGATAATGCTTAAAAATAACGTTATAAATACTTACGTTTTAATGTAGTCATCAAATTCATTGATGACAGTTTGTAATTGTTCTTTTTTCCAGTCCATGAGCAGTATTGCCCTAGGTAATTAGAAAATAATTTTTCTAAGCATCGAGTGACACAGTCACGTTCTTTTGCTCCTCCGGTGTGTCTCAGCATGTCAAACTAAAATTAAAAAACAATATTTATTCAATTATTATATGATAAATATTATTATCAGTGTCTACTGTTTTGTGTCACATTCCTTTGTCTCTTTTGTGTAATTATTAGTAGGTAGGCTATACTATAAATCACGTACCAATTCTCTCCGAATGCTCTCATTTTCGAGATTGTCTTCTAGGGTACGAAGCTGCGCAATTTCCATTAATGGGAGTTTTGGTAAGAGAGATTTTTGTGGCTCAAGTGACGGAACTGGTTTGTACTTGGCCAGAGTTATTTCCAATGATTCAACTTTGCGCATAGTATACATTACAAAATGTTTTATCTGTTTCATCTCCGATACAAGTTCATCTGCATTAATAAGAAATAAAAACACTTAGTACCTACTTAAGCACATAAATTGACGGAGTATTCCTGTTTGAGTACCTATTTTTTGAGCACCTATGCATTTAGCACCAAAGTATTCCCATAGGTTAATGCATAGGTGCTCAATAAATAGTTGTTCAAACGGGAATACTCCAAGTTGACTATAAGTAAACAATCTAGAATTAAAGAAGAATACAGTTAAATAACAATACCTATAGAGCTGTTTCCAGAAAAACTTGAACCGCCTTTTGCAGAATCGCTTTGAAGACTTTCTGTGTCACTCGGTGTTTTTTTTAAATTGTTAATTGATGGAGATTGTTGCATTACGTCGACAGATGAGCTCGCCATATTATTATCATTTCCAAAAAAGTTTGAACCGCTTGCTTCAGAAATGACAATGCAATCTTCTGATTTTTTTGTATTTTCTTCATGTCCTTCAATTTCCAAGACGACTGCTGGAGGGGGCTCCAGTAAAATTTTCGCGTTGATTATGTCTTTTACAGTAGGAAAATCTGTTTCTGCAAAAACATAAATAATAATCATTATAAGCAGGTATTATGAATATAGGTTAATATACTAATCAGACAGACAGACGGACAGGTGAGTGATCCCATAAGGGTTCCATTTTAACCGACTTCAAAAAAAAGGAGGTTATCAATTCGCCCAGTTTTCATATATGTTAGTCTATATCAGCGTCCGAACAAATGTGCCAAATTTCGATTTAAGTAATTCTTTTTTGTTGTACTAGGTATTGTTCAACTTAGGGTACACTGCAAGTTTCATCAAAATCGGTTCAGTAGTTTTAGAGATATGGATTTTTTTATGTTGTGACGGATTACAAGATTAGTGCATAGTAAGAAAATTTTGTATTTTACAAGAATTTGGGTTGAATATTTAATAAATAAACTAAAAAGGGTAAAATAAAATATTTTCAAAAAAGTAACCTTAAAAGTAAACTTCTTTCGGAAGTCGGTGGCTAAAAATCTGTGAAATAAAAAATAAAGCCATCGACATCCGAAAGAAGTTATTAATTAGGTTATTTCACCCTTTTTTGTTTTGTTGTTGTTTTTGAAGTCGGTTACTTTTTTGAAAAAGTTTTTATTCCTCTTGAGGTAAGGAACCCTAAAAACATGTAGGTACAGTACAGTATGATGTAATTTATACAAGAACATATTAATATTTACAGGAGGTTCAACGGAGATTTTTTTTAAACAACTACAGCTTTTTCATTGTCAGACTTAGAAAAATTAAAAAATACACAACCGCCTAGGTAAATGAGAGAAATCTTTGAACCGTTTCTTTTCAATTCACATAACTGTCTCAACTTGCAAATGACAAATTCTCATGTGCTACATGAGATGTATATCATGTGTACCTAGATACTTCGCACGTGAACCGAATACAAACAACTAAAAATTGGCCAAAATATGAAATCTTTGCACTCCGCACTACAGCCTAAACGTGTGACAATAATACTTACCGTCAACTGCAGGTGGAGGATTATTTTTCTTTTTTCTTTTCCTCTGACTTCTGATTCTCTGACTTCTGCCTCGCTGCAAGTGGTACTGTTTTGTTTGTCTTTTTCCACATTGGCTTCTGTTAACGTTGCTGTAAATATTCAACTTTATCACTACAATATTATAAAACAAAGTTACTTCCTGCCGTATCTGTCCCTATGTATGCTTAGATCTTTCAAGCTCCGCAACGGATTTAAATGAGGTTTTCAACTTTTCATCAATACATTAGAGTGAAGAGGAAGGTTTACACATCTATATTGCACCCGTGCGGAGCCGGGGCGGGTCGCTAGTTTAATAATAATTAAAAGTTAATGTTATTATTATACTTTTATAAGTCTCTGCCTCTTCCTCTGGAAATGAAACGTGAATCATACTTACCATAATATCCCACTACTCGAACGTCATTGTAACATATCCAATCATTTCAGGCTTTTCTCTCCATATTTTTTGCAGGTGGCCACATCAGTTTTGTGTCTTCAAGAAGCCATTTTGATGGTGCAGCTGACACAAATTCTTCCCCTTGGGCGGTAAAAATTACCACCATATAATTGCGCTGAAAATATAATGCCATATAATGCAATGGTTGTAACTGACTGACTTTTTTATTCTTGAGACAATATTTAGCAAAATGACCAAAAGATTTACATGACCTGCATTGGAAGCTCGCTGTCGACTGTCTCTTCGACCACGGCTCCTCCGACTGCATGACATTTTCACCAGGGACACTGCTGTCTTTGATGATTCTTTCAGCATCCTGCTGAGCGACTATGAGCGTTTTTGTTAGCTCTTACATCCTCTGATATGTCAGATCAGATTCTTGCAGCAATCTTTGACGAACATGTGACAAGTCATGTATTTAAATTTGCAATAAAAATATATTTGATGAGCCCTTCTCTGACTGTGCCAAACTCACAATTTTTACTTTTGATCTCCACTACTTCCCTGCCGACGTGTGAAGAATGTATATCTGCACATGGTCACATTTCTTCGCGACTCGAAGTAATTGTCGAATTTGGATTTGACTTCGTTGAGCGTGCTCCCATCGAGTTTTAAATTGATCTTAATAAATATATATAATCCACGTTCACCAATTAAAATGGAGTAAAATTGCGATTTCCCGTTTCTCGCTAGACTTGTCCAGGCCTGTAGCTAGCAAATAAAGTTCTAGCTGCTGCCACCAGCGTTTCCACGACTCGGCATTGTTTTTAGCTGGATCTGACGAAATATTCAGTTGCTTTATTTGAGAATTTAAACTTTTTTCTCCTTCGCCATCTTGATTAAGGACGACGTCACCTTGATTTAGCATTTTTTCGACAATCTTCAGACTTTCTTCGATTTCTTTTAATGGACTTCTGACAGCTTATGTGGGGAATTATTATGGAGATGATTCTTGATCTTCAATGTTTAATTGTAGCCAGACATTATAGATACAGGACAGTAATATGTAATTAACAGTCGACGCCCGACGGGGTTATACAACGCAGTGACCAGTGTTGCCAGTATGATTTCCCAAAAAAGTACGGTTGGCTTTCGGTACGGTTTTTAACTTCAAGGTACGGTTGGCTCGAGAATTCGGGATACTCAGTTTTTTACTTCTTCGAGTTGGGTGTGCAAAATTCTGCTGTTTACATACCTATCAGAAACTTGAATCCTTATCGAGTATGTGCTTGAAAAGAAATTACAATAATAATGTTGTTTAATTGAATTAAAATACCGGAAAAACAAAGTTAGATTTAGGTAATTTGATATTTTTAGGTCTAAAAACATCAAATTACATCTATTTTTTTTAGTCGAAGTTTGAATCAATCGCAACTCGAAGAAGAAAAAACTGATCTAATTCTTGCAAAAGTATTCCGACCCGTACGGTTTTGCTAGAATTTTGGCAAATGCTATGGTCGACTCCGTCCACTCAAATTCTACAGCGGAAACAAGTTGTTTTTCATAAAAATATGAAAATAATGTTCAAGGAACTAAAAAAAAACATTTAAGTAATTTGTGTATAAATTTCAGTGTCAAATGAAAGGGAACCCAAACAGCCAAGTCTTATTTGGTTGGAAGAAAAAAGTTTTTTAAACGCAAATTCAAAATGCTGATAAAAACAGGAAAAAGCGTTTTTTTTTTTTTCCCCTGTGTAGTGAAAAATAAATAACTAGTATAGAAAAGGTACGAAAAAGGTACGGTCTACTCTGAGGTACGGTTGTGGTACGATTGTGTGATGAATAGTACGGAAAACCGTACTACGGTCTGGCAACGCTGGCAGTGACGGACTGAACTCGCACCACAGATTTAATCACTACCTACGCTTGGACATTCGATTTGGAGGTTATTCAAGAGACAAGAAGAAGAACATAATTAAAAAGTTCTACTTGCTATGGATACTTACAACTACTTACTACATAATTTTACTTTCAATTTAGTACTTACCTCCATAGTTTTCTAGCGTTTTGTCTTTTCTTGTTGCTTTCTTTTCGACTCTTCTCGACACTTAAAGGTCGCAAAAATTTAGGCCGGAAACACATTATTTAACACGCCAGGCGACGCAACGTGTCGACACCCGATGTGCAGTGAGCGCGTGTCGTCCTGTCGTCGCGTCGGGTGTTCATAGTGTGACTCTGGTCATAGAAAACAATACATTTGATTTGACCCAACACGCATCACGTTTCATCGGGTGGCGTCGGTGTTAATAATGTGTTTCCAGCTTAATTCCTTTCACCAAAAACTTAACCAGCGGACGACCGTAAAGGGGGCAGATTAAATTTTGGTTAGTTTTATTTTTCACCTCTCGGTGTGCTTGAACGGGGTGTTTGACATTTAGTCAGTATAAAAGACTGGATAATTGATTTGAACGCAGCCCTGTGAGTTATTAGGTCCCTTTGGTAGATGAAGTGAGGAAGGGTCGGGGAAAGCAATGATATATTATATATAATCTGAGGTAGATACGTCTTACTGACGTCTGCGTGGCGATACAAATACAAGCTAATTATCTCGAGTCAACTCAGTCCGTCCTGCGTCTGGCTGCGATGCCAATTTATGTCAGCGGGTTTGATAGGTAAAAAATAAACAAAGATGCCTACTTGTGTTTTTCGAAACTGCAATACTTATACTGGGCCGGCTGTAAAAAGCAAGAAGGATGTGTCTTTTCATTTGTTAAGTATCGTCTAATCTATTTAGAACGGAAAATCAAAAATTTTATTTTACTCAAAAATCACTACTGTCGCGCTGTTGCCGTTTTGCCACCTACACGAACGAGACAAATAGTGCGTTGCATGTATGAGTGACAGAGAGAACGAGAAAATGGCGCGCGGTGTTGTCAGTTTGAACGATGCTAGAGGATGTTGGGGTCGTACGGCCATAATTATGGCCCCATATGGCCGTACGACTCCAATATTATTTTTCACTACTGGTATTTCCATTGTAGGTAAACACAACAACAACAACACAACAATCAACAACAGAATCAACAACATTAATTGACTTTCCAAATTAATTTCTATTTTGATTTAGATTTCCTAAAGACGGTTTAATAAAAGAAAAATGGACACAAGTGGTAAGAAAACAACGACGAGAAGATTAATGGATGCCAACGACATACCTACTCAACTATTTGTTCTCAACACTTTGTGGAAAGAGACAAGTAGGTACGTTACAAAAAAAAAAACTTTTTCAAAAAAAAATGTAACCGACTTCAAAACAACCACAAAAAAACTTCAAAATATATAAATAATACCTATAAAAAAACTTTTGTTTCGAAAGTCGGTGACTTTATTTTTTGTTTCATTGACTTTTTGTCACCGACTTTTATATTAGAGAATAATAAAATTTTAAGAAAATAAGCTATTATACAAAGGGGATAGCAGATTTTATTATGGAGGGTGAGCCTATCGGTCACTCGCCATTTTGTTTTTTTTTTTCAGAATCGTGGTGCACAACCAAAGTAGAGTGTGCCCATGAAGTTTCTTGCCCGTTCTTCTCCATAGAGATCTACTTCTTGGAATAGGCATCTACTGTACTTTCACAGTTTTTATGTCTTGTGACTGGGACTGTAGCACCATAACTTTGTAATGATTAATTATATTTTTTATGTCTTTGACAATTCAAAAGTGCCTGTAACTGGTCTACTCGAATTAAATGCTTTTGATTTGATTTTGAATAAAATTTGTAAATAAACATTTTTATTTAAAAAAAAACTGTTTATTTTCTTCATTCTGCCTTCTATGCCTATTTTTCCCCATTTCACTCTAGCTGGGAGCCGATGAAACGTCATTGTCTGTCGTTGACAATTGCCATGTCAACAATATGTTTCTAAAATATCGCCATGTTTTTATTTCTTTACAATGTGTATGACGTCTCTATTGGTAAAACCTCATTGGGGGAAAGTGTAGTGATTGGCCCATTGGCATCGCGTCATAGCCGCCACTCGGGATTCGTTGTTTTGTGCGCAATGTTTGTGCCTTTTATTGTGCGTTTCATTTGTCGAACGATGCGCAAAGCGATCCCCACTCCAAATTAAAATATTCGCGTTTGATCAGTTTGATCGCGAACGGTAGTAGCACGGTAATATTATACTGTGGTAGTAGACAACCGTGGGTGCGGCCAACGGAAAAATATGCAACGGCAGTCAGCTCCCGTATTTGCTGGCTTGCGGATAAATTATCTTAGCTATTTATCTACTATTTTCGAACGCAATCGTGTTTACTTATACTACATAAAAAGGTGCAGGAACTTGAAAAAGTCATTTTTACACCTCTATGAACTTGGAAGCTTGTATTGATGATTCTAATTCTGTAACTACATACGTCTTACAGCCGCAATTAACATTATAATCAACATACAAACTAGCACTGGCCTGCAAATTGCAAAAAACGTACGAAATTTTGAATATCGCGGTCTGGTTGGAGCCTAGCCTTCACCTTAATTTGTTTCTGTACACCAATATAAAAGTAGAGGCATTTGGCACGGTTGGCGCATTAAAAAAAAACTGGGGGAAAAAGTATGAAGCAGAGCAAAATTAGGTACTCGACATAATTATTGCTATGAAAAAATTGGTAGGCGTCAAAAGTTTTCATAGGTAGGTATAGTACTCGTCGCATTATATTTTCTGATTATTATTTCAAGTTCTTATTCTTCTCTTGTTATAAAGTTAGAGACTTTACACACGGGCCAGTGTGTAAAGGGAAGTTTAATATATTGAGAAGTTAGTGATATTGTCGAAGAAGTCAGAAACTTCCGGGTGATACGACAGGTGTTAAGTTTGGTGGGTTTTTTAAAGCATGTGATAGCGTATGTGAGGGCATGTGTAGTGTGTTAAGGCTCTGTATGAGGTACTTAAAGATAATACTTCTTTCCTCTTGCGATCTCCACCTCAAACCAGCCAAAAAAATAATTACCTATTATTGTTATTATAATATTTTTGGGAGGTTAAATTAGGTTGGTACTTAGGTGTATAAGCCTATAGGTACATTTGAAGGCATGCACATTTCTGTGGTAAAAATATAAGGTAGATATATAATTAACATTAATTATGACATCTACTATTAAGTAAGTAGGTACAAGTTCCTCATACACTTCTTATCCATCGTCTATGTACACCCGTCGTTCTGACCGTCATTCAGGTCCGCGGAGTCACTTAATTTACTTATTATTAAAATTGTTCTTGTACTTAATACATTTAATTTAGGACAGCCATCATAATATCATTTTTATAAGTACAAACTCGGGTGCTAGTATATGTACTTAGGTACCAATCTAACCAATGTTAGGTACCGTACCAAAAAACTTTTCCAGCAATTACAAATATATGATTCCAGCAAAATTTTTAAGCTAACTTTACAGAACGATCACTTGTACGTTGTCAATAAATGAAAAAAGTTATATTACAAAAGACGTTTTGATGCAATTTCACTAATTAACATTTCAGTAGCTTTCACCAGCAAGGTAGAGGCAAATATTAAATAATGATGTTAAAAGAGTAACGTTGTTGCAACACGTATTTAGGAACGTTATAATTAAATGGTTGTAGCGATGTTATAATTTAACGTTTCACAAAGTTAAGTGACTTAGGTTGTTGCAAAATGAAAATTAAAACTTTCAATTGTAATTTAATAGTTACATTATAAATATAAATTTCAATAAGTTTCGAAAATAAGGTCTTAGCTAATATTTGACAATTACCACAATATTATCGGTACATTTGTTTTGTAACTTCCAAATGCGTGATAAACAAACTTACTGAAACTTCTTGTAAGTTTCATGTTTAGTGGGAAGACTTTCACGCTTTATTTATTTATTTCGGAAAACAAACAGACACACAATAAAATGCTTTCGCGTACCTACTCAGTAAGTTTATAATGAGTTTAAAAGAAAAACAAAATGACTTGATGAATGAAAATACAACTAAAAAACCCACGTTTTTAAAATAATGTCCTAAAAATAAGAAAATAACCCTGCGGGGCTGACAGAGGGGCCACTCAAAACGTGGGGGTCTAATAGATTTGATTGGTAAAATTTGAATAGGCCCCGACTGTGAGTCGTTCTGTTCTGTCGTCGGTGTGTTCTGTGTGTAGTCGGTGACTTTCTTTTTTATTTCATTGACTTTTTGTCACCGACTTTCGAAAGAAAAGTTTTTTTGTAGGTTATTTTGAACTTTTTTTGTGGTTGTTTTGAAGTCGGTTTCATTTTTTTTTTGAAAAAGTTTTTTATTTTATCCTTTTTAGTTTCACTACTCAACCCAAATTATTGTCAAATACATAATTTTCTTACATGTGCACTAAAATTTTGTAATCCGTAGCACCGGAAAATAACAACGCCCATGTTTAAAAACTAAAAATAAAAACTACTGCACCAAACTTAATGAAAATTTTGTGGGACCAAATGGCAGATATACTATAACGAACAAAAAAAGAATCATCGAAATCGGACCAGAAAACTCGGAGTAATCGGCGTAGACAAAGTTGAAAACTTTTTAGGTTTTTGTTGATTTATGTTGATTTTTCAAAAAGTGCTAGTCCGATTTCGATAAAATTTTAATGGGACCATTCCAGAAGTATATCGCAGTCTTCGCGCGAACTCGGAAGCGTTCGGGTGTCGAGCAAATTAAGAAAAAAAAAAAAAAAAAAGAATGTCTTCCGATGTGTTAAAGTGTACCCAGTGCAATATAGTTATAAATGAGTATTGTGCTTTGTACAAAACAAAATTTGTATAATGGATGAAGAAAGTCTGATCCGGTTATGTGTGAGCTCATTTTCTACAGCAGAAATAACCTGTGCTAAGAATCTATTGTTCGAATCAGTTTCCACAAATACCCGCAATGTTTCACGGCGCAAGAACAAAGAACAAAAAGAAATCGAAGATATTATTTCGGTATTCAAGATCACAGACCCTGACAAAACACCTATTTTTGTTGCCAGGGTGTTGGATAAATTACCTCCAATCACCTTCGACCATGTCGATGTCACTGCATTGCTAAAAGATATCATTGTTTTGAAATCGGAGGTAAAATATTTGAAAGAATCCAGTGCTACAATCGATCAGCTGGATATAATAAAACAGGATGTTGATTACATGAAGTTTGCATCTGTGGCTGACATAGACCGTACTACATATGTGAACAGAAAACGAGGAGCATTTCTGTTAAATAACGACTGCGAAAGCGGGCCGGTTGGTATTATAAACATCTCTAACCATAATAATAATGCACTAGATGAAAGGCACGATCAAATGAACTGGCGATCACCTGTACGCCCTCAAAGTCATAGAAGTCAATGTAGTAACCCAGGAAGTGTCCTTAAAACGAATAAAAGTATAACCGAAGAATGCATCAATGTGACCCCTGCGAGCGCGACTGCGGTGCGACCGAATAGCGCGGTCAGCTGTTCGCCTACGATGAGTAACACAAACCGGTTTGCTATTGCGAGCGAGTGCGGTCTCAACAAGTACAAAGTTAGTACTAATGATCATAACGACGTAAACAAAGTTAAATCGTTAGCGGATATAGTTTGTGAAGGGGAATGGAAAGCACAAGTCCCCGATGAAGAATGGATTACTGTACAAAAACAGAGGTACAAAAATAAGTATGTGGAATCAAATAAATCAAAGGGAGTGGTGCGTGGTAAAGCCGCCTGTGGACCTGGAGATAGATTCAAGCCCGCTAGTTCGAATAAGACACATTTATTCTTATCAAACGTTCACAAAGATACCTCGGCAAATGATATAACTGAGTATATATTGACTAAAACGAGTGTAAAAGCTGATATACAAAAAATTAAAATGAAAAAGGAAAAGTTATATAATGCTTATAAAATATCGGTTTGTTCCGATAGGGTCGACATGCTTATGACTGAGGAGCTATGGCCTGCCGGTGTCACTTGCAGGCGGTTTAGACCCTACAAAAACCCAAAAGTGGGTAATGAAAAAGAGAACGACAAATCAACTTAATGAACTTGTGCAGCCTTGTTTCATTCAACTGCAAGAGCATCAAGCGTTCCATACACGGTATAAAACAGCTGTGTTGTTCTTCGGATATCATCGCGTTACAAGAGACGTGGCTGCTGCCGGATGAGCTGCCTTTCTTGGAAAGTATTCACGATGACTTCGCGGGCACCGGTACATCAGCGGTGGACACGTCTGCTGGCATGTTAAAGGGCCGGCCGTTTGGTGGTGTGGCGCTGCTGTGGCGTAAGTCAGTGTTTCAGTGCGTTACAATAATCCAGTGCGATAATCCGCGCATTGCCGCGATACGCGTCATTACGGATGATCGTCCAGTGCTTGTGGTTTGCGTATATATGCCTACGGATTCAGTGGAAAATATTTCTGAGTTCACGGATTGTCTCGGTTCTATTAGTGCTATTATTGACGAAAGTGGTATCGAGTCGGTGTTCATACTTGGCGATTTCAATGCCCATCCAGGTGAGCGCTTTTATAGTGAACTTGTAGTGTTTTCAAAGGAACAGGACTGGACTTGTGTTGACACTAATAAATTGCCATTGGATACGTTCACGTTTATCAGCGAGGCCCATGGGTGTAAACGCTGGCTAGATCACTGTCTCACTACAGAAGCGGCCATGTCCAGTGTCTCAAACGTGTATGTAAAGTACGATGTATTTTGGTCTGACCATCTACCATTGGTTCTTAATTGTGACTTTAACGTTGTAAGACAAAAAACAAACCTGAAATACCCACTGCGTAGTAAAATTCAGTGGGGCATAAGAAGTGAAGATCAATGTCATTCCTATGAAAATTTGTGTAACATACAGCTAAAACATATTGATTTGCCTAGCGAGCTACAACATTGTTGTGGTAGGTACTGTAGCAATCCTAATCATGTTCGCATTATAAATAGTATGTACAAGGACATTGTTGATATCCTATGTAAAAATGCGATTGATACGTATGTGATTAAGACCATTAAACGTAAGAAACCTTTAGTTGGGTGGAACAGATTTGTAAGCGACGCTCACAGAAACGCTAAGATTAAATTTAGGACGTGGCTATCGTGTGGCAGACCTTCTTGCGGCACCATATTTGACGCCATGATAGAATCTCGTAAGATCTTCAAGGGGAAACTTCAATGGTGCCAAAAGAACCAGGATCAGATCCGTATGGATGTGTTAGCAAAACGCCATTCAAATTCAGATTTTAGAGGTTTTTGGAAAAGCACTAAACAGTTTAATTCGAGACCTAGCGTTCCTGTGAGTGTTGATGGTGTTTCGAACTCGAAAGATATTGCGGATTTATTTAGAATGCATTTTGATGTAAAGTCGCAGTTGGGTCCGCCATGTAGGGAGCTTGATGCTGGGGGTAGTGCTAAAGTAATAACGACAGTCTTTCTGGCAAAAGACATCGGATTAAAAATAAAAAACATGAAGAGGGGCAAATCCCCTGGACATGATGGGCTCAGCATCGAGCACCTGCAGTATGGTGGGTTCCATCTGCCTCGTGTGCTCGCTCTACTGTTTAATCTGTGCCTGGGTCATTCGTACCTTCCTCCGGATATGTTGCGGGCTCTGGTGGTTCCTGTGGTCAAGAGCAGGACCGGAGACATCGCGGACAAGACAAACTATAGGCCGATTTCTTTGGCGACCATAGTGGCTAAAGTGCTTGACAGTGTGCTTAATTCTCATTTGGCTACCCACATCAAATTGCATGATGCCCAGTTTGGGTTTCGACCGGGGTTATCAACAGAAACCGCAATTCTCAGTTTAAAGCATGCTGTCAGGTACTACACAGACAGAAAGACACCTATCTACGCATGTTTCTTGGACTTGTCCAGGGCGTTTGATCTTGTCTCTTTCGATGTTCTCTGGCAGAAATTGTCTGACACCGCGGTGCCACCGGAGCTCGTCTCACTCCTACGGTACTGGTACATGAAGCAGGAGAGTCGAGTGCGCTGGGCGGGGGAGCTCTCGGAGCCGACGAGCCCGGAGTGCGGTGTGAGGCAGGGTGGACTGACTTCACCATTGTTATTTAATCTGTATGTGAATGCACTGATCGAGGGGCTCAGCAGCATGCGTGTAGGCTGCTATATTGATGGAGTTTGCTTCAATAATTTGAGCTATGCCGACGACATGGTGCTGCTGGCCCCCTCGGTCGGTGCGCTCCGCAAGCTTCTCGATATGTGCGAGTCGTATGCTGCTTCTCATGGCCTGGTATATAACGCAGGCAAGTCAAAATTTATGGTTTTCAAGTCTGGTACCAAGTGTCCCTCCGCTGTCCCTCCTGTGTTACTTAACGGAGTGGAGTTGCAAAGGGTGTACTCTTTTAAATACCTAGGTTACTTGGTAACAGATGATTTGAAAGATGACGCAGATATGGAGAGGGAACGCAGAGCATTGTCGGTTCGGGCAAATATGCTGGCCCGCCGGTTCTTCCGATGTACGGACGCAGTCAAAGTTACGTTGTTTAAAGCATATTGCATGTCGCTGTACTCGGGGGGCCTGTGGTTCAGCTATACCCAAAAGGCCTACAATGCTCTGCGAATTCAATATAACAACGCATTTAGAGTGTTGTTGCGGCTGCCCCGGTTTTGTAGCGCGTCATCTATGTTCGCGGAGGCACGTACCGACGGTTTTAATGCCATACGGCGTAAGAAAACGGCCTCGCTGCTAAGCAGACTCCGTGGCAGCCCCAATAGCATTCTAGGCGCTGTAATCGAGAGACATGACAGCCCGTTGGTGAGGTCACTGGTCTCCTGTACTCTGTCGATGTTAGAAATTAGGTACTAACATAGGTTAAGAATATTGTTACTAACCCAATGGATCTTTGTTATCTCATATGAAATAAAATAAAAAAAAAAAAAAAAATATCCTATCCAACAAAAAAAGAATTTTTCAAATCGGTTGTTAAACGACGGAGTAATGCCCGAACAAACATAAAAAAAAAAAAAAAAAAAATACAAACATCCGAATTCCTCCTCCTTTTGGAAGTCGGTTAAAAATAAGAAAATAACCCTGCGGGGCTGACAGAGGGGCCACTCAAAACGTGGGGGTCTAATAGATTTGATTGGTAAAATTTGAATAGGCCCCGACTGTGAGTCGTTCTGTTCTGCATTAGAAACTATACTGGGTCTAAGGGACTTTTTTATTCAGGAAATGAAAAAAAAAATCAGGTCCCCATACAAACTGTCCAATCAAGTTTATAATTTTTTATGGTGAGGCTGATTTTTTTTCATTTAAAATTCTGGAAGATGGTTCAGTTTCGTCTACTGAGCAAGCCCTGAAAGTTTGCGGAGGGCTGTCCCTTACACCCAGTATAACTGGGCTTGTTTCTTTCTTTTTAGTTTTTATAGTTAATTTTTTCACGTATTTTTAAAATTAGTTTTTACGCAGTTGGGTTTTTTGTTTTTCTTTAAATTATTTTTTGTTATAGTTTTTAGTTACGATTCATTGACTTCGTTATAAGATTTCATAGAAGCCCTGTCATTATCCTTTCGCAATCAAGTCATTTCATTGAGATAAATCGTTATTATATCCTAAACTATTATTTAAAATGAAAAATGATAAAAGAAATCTAAAAATGATTTTAAAAAGCCTATTCAACGACACCCCAGTTGACATAGTTCATCGATTTTTTTTTTGACAATATTATGGCTACTGGTTGTCGCTGTGGTAAAGACGAATCGACTGACGTAAGGATTATGAAAATCGGCCTACGTATTTGGTCTCTAGAACGCCACACAGAATCAAACATACATACATACATACATAGACTGATAAACACATTACCCTCCTTTGCGTCGCGCAGTCGGGTAAAAACACAGATGTTGGTGTTTCCCCGCATTCAAGGATAGAAAGAAAGTAGAAACACGCCTAGCGCGACCCGCACTGGCGTAAACGTGGATCGCCACACGCTACGCGTGTTGGGCCACACAGTCGTCGAGCTTATGAAATATATTATTCCGACAGTGCGGCTTAACACACCGTGTGTATTGCCGGACGGCATAGTGGCAGGGCCGGATTAACCATCTCGGGGCCCCTAGGCACAGCTCGTTTCGGGCCCTCCCTTTTTCAAACCACAACAACGCAATTTTTTTTATAGCGTGGTAAAATCGTCGAGTCGTCCCTCGCCTAGGGCAGGGCGGGAGGGACTGTCAGACTTGTACTGACTAAAATCCACGGTGCCCTTCATTAGCCCTTTACGTTCCAGGGTCACGGTAATGATATAAGAACCGCGACCCCGGCAGGCTTTGGCCCTCTAGAGGGGGGCCCCGTCATCTTGCTGACACTCTTTTAGGCGCACGTGGAACACAACGCGCCGTCGACCCGTGCAATGGTCCATGGTCGGGCGGCTTGTTGCCCATTACTCGCCGCCCGCATGCCCGCGCCTACAGTGGCCGGAGATCGTCTTGCGACGTCCGTCGCCGTGGGCGTCTACCACTGCGGCTGGGGCGGAGGAAGGACACTGTCCTCTCCCTCACGCAGCTCGGCTCCTCCTTCGCAAGCATGACTGCTTCGCAGAAGGACCTCTTCCCACTCCGTCTCGGCCCGCAGCATGGCCTCGACCAAAACCGGGCGCGAGAGGTCTCCGCCTATCGCTGCCGTGAGGACACGGCGGTGCTCTGCCCAAGCGGGGCAGTCCTGCACCGTATGCTCCACTGTGTCCGCCGGGCGATCTTCGCAGTGGTGACACCCAGGCGTTTCTTCCCTCCCTATCCGACATAGGTACCTCCCGAAACTTCCGTGCCCTGTGAGGACCTGCGTCATGCGGTAGGTAAGGACGCCGGCGTGAGCGGTGACGCCTATCCAGCCACTCCTCAAATAGGGATCTTACCGCCGCGATTGCGGCGTGCCCGAACCTCGGTTGCGACAGTCGTTCCCTCCATACTACCCTGAGATCGCGCCGGACCTCTTCCCGCCGCGCCTCGACTTGTCGAGGCAGCGGGAATTCTCCCCGGCGGGCGCTGCGCCTCCACGCGCCACTTATAGACGCGCTGGAAGGCAGTCGCCTCCAGATCCCAGGGCAGTAATCCGGCAAGGAGGTTGGCTGATTCGCCGGCGATCGTGCGGTATCCTCAAATCATCCGGATAGCCATGACCCTCTGGCATGCGACCAGCTTTGCTGGTCGCGTCCGAATGCTCGGGGCCCACGCTGGGGCTCCGTAGAGGGCCATGGACCGCACGACACCGGCGTACAGCCTCCGGTAGGAGGCGTTTGACCCGCTGAGATTGGGCAGGAGTCGCCTGAGGGCGGCTGCTGCCCGGTTCAGCTTTGGGGCCAACGCAGGAAGTGCTCCTTAAAGTTCCACCGGCTGTCGAGGACGAGTCCCAGGTACTTCATCGTCCCCCTGACGCCGAAGCAAACCCCTCCCACCGTTATGTGGGACTCTGACCGTGGCGCGTTCAGACGGCCATGAAAACGCATAGCCTCTGTTTTGTGAAGCGCCACGTCGAGTCCCAACTGCCGGATCCTCGGACTCTCCCTCCCTCCGCCAGGACGAGCGAGTCGTCGGCGATGCCGTCAGGGAGGTCGCGCGCACAACAACGCAATTTGGAAATTTTTACTGTCTGTGAGTTGCTGATTTCAAATTAATATATTTGTCATTTATTAAGCGATTATTTAAGTATAAAAATTAAATTATACAAGTTAGTAAATTAATAAAAGTGTCTAATAAAAAACAATTGATTAATTTCAATACAATTAAAAAATTCAGACATTCCTTCACTCTTATAGTGTCAATAATGGGAGCTTTTACCTTTTAATGTGAAGGAAAAAGTTTCACTTTCACCGTGGTTTCATATAAACCACACATGAAAAAAAGGGATTTTTTTTTCATTTTTTAATCGGGAGTGCTGGGCCCCTGGTCATAGTGGGCCCCTAGGCACTGGCCTAAAGTGCCTTATGGATAATACGGCACTGCATAGTGGTAGCGTAGCGATTGCTCGGCCGCAGATGTTGTGGAATACCGATCGACGAAGCGTCTTGCTACTAAAACAAATGTATGGAAGTGTACCTAATAATGTAGGTATGATATACAGACTGCATTATTCAACTGGGCGTGGTGGTTGTCATAGGTACCTACTTATCCGAAACTATGAGGAATATCGAAAAACGTTGAAAAGAGTCTCGAGACCGATTTTGACGAAAACTAAAATTGAATCATTGATTTTTAGAAAAATCAATAATCCTGGCCGGAACTCGAACCCACTGGTTTTAGAAAATAGATCAAACCACTCGAAGGTGTTACTAATTAGGATCAAATTCTGGGAAGTAATCATATTCGTCCTCATAGTTTCCGATATAGCCATCCACACCCAGTTAAAAAATTCGCCCTGTATAGTAGGTATCTTTAATTAATACATACATTTGTTTTAGTCGCAAGACAATTCAGCAGATGATTTCTGTTCTATACGATTCATAATGTTTATAATAATTAATGAATTATACAGCTTAATCACTTATGACTGAAACCTTCTTTATCCATTCTCTAGGATAACCCGGAAGAGCATCTCGTAAAGTCGCCCATGGGTAAAATCGATTTTCACCTCACCCGCTCGGAAAGATTCTATTTCTCATTCAAAATCTGAGCGCAAAACTCCATTTTGTGCTCTAGAGCACAAAGTGTTGTTTAAAATTCGAACACGTCTTGTATTCAATTGTTTTCTATACTGCCAGGCGAGCCGCCCCCTGTATAGGTCAATGCCCCCACTTCATTTCCTCGCTGTGTGAGGTGAAAAGTTGTGTGTTGCACTCGGCAGCAAAGTTTTTCTGCGTCTCGTACCTTTGAAAACTTCGCATCGCTCAGGATTCTATATTTGAACCGCTCGTTTCTCTCGCGGTTCAATCTTAGAATCCTTCGCTCGCTCAGTTTTCAATTCAAGTACTCGCGCCAAAAATCAACTTTGCAGCCTTGCATAACAAATAACTATTTCATGCATGATCAGCCTCAAAACGTTGTACCCGGCCAATTTACTTAGCATCAACGGTTTATCTTCATTTCCTTCCTATTTATTATAATGTTTCGATAATTTATTATGAGAATGATAAAATCTTAATATTGCCACTTGTTTAACTTTTATGTAGCGTGCAGTAACGATTTAAACTGCTCTTTCGGAGCGAATCTTTGCTAATAGTGACAATCAAAGTCGAATTTTGAAGAAAAGTCATGGGGATGATGATGTCAATCCTTTTTTATTTGAAAGGAAATCCGCATAGGGCCATATTGAATCCGCATGATACATCCTAAATGTTGCTAGTCATTGAAAAAAATATAAAAATAGCAACCGCTACTCATCAAGAATCATTAATATTTAAATTCAACACTTTTATGCTCTGAAATGTAGAGACAGGGGGCTGCCTTAGAAAAAAATTGTGAGATTAAATTCCTGCGTAACAATATGCTTAACCGAACAATGTGTTCAAAAGAATGAAAATAAGATTAAATTCTCTGAGTTGAATAAGCAACCATTACCAAAACTGCAAAATCCTCACCCTCGTATTATCTTCATAAGATAATAGTAAGAAAAATAAAGGTGATAAAAATTCTGACTCAGCGAATTCCGCCCTGAATTTAAAATGCAAAATCATAATTTTTTAAATTACTTACGGTGTATATTTTCCGAGAAATAATGACGGATTACATTAGATAGAATCCCCTTTAGATTATTATGAAAGGTAGGTATCGATGATTATTAAAAGGGGTGTTCGTTGTGGAATTTGGTTTCATGGCTGCCCTCGACATACCAACTCCAAATATTTTCGACTTTTCTCGACATGGAATCCTAGGCAGCGCTTTTACCTACCTGCTAGGCTGAACCTTTTAACGTCATCTATTGATTTGCATAAGTGTATTCTGTGATATTTGTGTTAATGATGTGTTCAATGTTACAAACAACATAGTGATTGACGCACGCCGACAAGGTTCTTGTGGTGAAATAACGATGGGCAAATAAAATCAATTTTATCTATATCTAGTCTTTACAAAGACGACTTGCGTTAGTTTTTCATAATGTTTTCGTTTTTATTTGTTATGCATTTTGCGGGGAAATGACGTGCGGTATTGGCATATTCTTATTGAAGATTTGATGAGAGATTTATCGCCATAATTGTTAAAAGTTAATGACATTTTCACTTTCTTTACAAATTCAATTACTTAAGTATCTTCCTACCGTTCTCTATCGTCGTTCATAACTAGATATAGATAGGTTTAATCTATATCTAGATATGCATTAAGTATACCTAAGTATGTATTCAGTTTGCTGTTTGCCTGTATAATTTTATAAGGCGTTTAAAAACCACAAAAATTGTTAAAAAACCCAGTTGTGTCTGCGATGTAGAATCATTAAAACTTATTATTTTACTTCGCAAAAATGAAAACGGACGGTTTCTACGTGAAAATTATTGAAAGTTTTAAAGTACATTATAGAATTATTCACCTGCCAGGCGCCATCCGCAATTATCGCAATAAAAATGATTGCACCGCGATTCTCGTCAAAAGAGCGACGCTTTTCATTCCACCACCGGATGCCTACATCGTAATGAAAGACAAAACCTATGGTTTCAGCAGCTGCTATAGGATTTTCAACTTCAAAATCATGAGATATAAAGTCGAATATCTGGTAGTGAGCGTTGCATTTTGTGTCCTATCTGGATTAAGGGGAGTAGTGTCAACATTCAGGTGATTTTAAAAAGATACGCGTTCCACTTCCTCTCCACCTGTAGTCTTTTCATGAAGTTTTAATAGCGGTTGGTACCCCTTTGAGGTTACCCTCGAGTTTGAACGTGGCGAATTGAATGGTCCTAGCTTACTAGGTCAAGTAGTCTATTGATGCTGAGGACTCGACACTAGGAGCCCTAGTTTCTTAAAGACATCTCCTAAGTGAGTCTTTCAAATCTTAGCGCGTGACCTCAAACGTTTTCCTGTTAGTTTCGCAGCAAAGAATTTGGGACATTTTTGCCTTTTTACCGATGTCATATACAATTCCTTGTGAATGCCTCAAGGGGAATTAGAACCGTAAACTACAATAAATTATTCCTTTGCCGAGCCTTTGCCATATCAAATTACCGACTACCTATTTCTGATCGAAAATTGAATAATAAGTAGGTACCTAGGCTTCATATAATATTTCCAGAATTCGCCCCTAGGGAGAAGTTATTTAGGATATTATCATTGGCAATGTGGTCACCCCACCCGAAACTTATATACAAACTTTTATTGAAATACATTACGCTCAGAGGCGGCCTTACCCATTGCGAGGCCTCGGGCGGCAAGTCTTTGCGAGGCCCCTTGCCCTTCATAAAAAGTATGTGATGCGAAAATAGGTTTGGTTGTCATGTTTGAGGACAAATGCTAAAGTTATACAATTAAATAAATGCAATTTGAGTTTTAAAACATTTAACAGTTCATACAGGAACTTTGAACATCCGTCTTGCGTAAAATGGATATAGTTCTGATTTTTGCAGACTTTGTTTGCCTTTTTGGCGATTATTACCATAAAGAATTAGTTTACTACTTTGATGAAACTTAAGCACGACGTTTTGAAAGTAGAATTTTACTACAATATGAGACTAAAATGGTTTCTGTAGACCCAAAAGCTTCAAAAGCATCTCAAATTAACGTATTTTTAACCGACTTCCAAAAGGAGGAGGTTCTCAATTCGGATGTTTGTATTTTTTTTTTTTTTTTTTGTGTTTGTTCGGGCATAACTCCGTCGTTTAACAACCGATTTGAAAAATTCTTTTTTTGTTGCATAGGGTATACTTCCGGAATAGTCCCATTTAAATTTTATCGAAATCGGACTAGCACTTTTTGAAAAATCAACATAAATCAACAAAAACCTAAAAAGTTTTCAACTTTGTCTACACCGATTACTCCGAGGTTTCTGGTCCGATTTCGATGATTCTTTTTTTGTTCGATACAGTATATCTGCCATTTGGTCCCACAAAATTTTCATTAAGTTTGGTGCAGTAGTTTTTATTTTTAGTTTTTATGCATGGGCGTTGTTATTTTCCGGTGCTACGGATTACAAAATTTTAGTGCACATGTAAGAAAATTATGTATTTGACAATAATTTGGGTTGAATAGTGAAACTAAAAAGGATAAAATAAAAAACTTTTTCAAAAAAAAATGAAACCGACTTCAAAACTACCACAAAAAAAGTTCAAAATAACTTTTCTTTCGAAAGTCGGTGACAAAAAGTCAATGAAATAAAAAAGAAAGTCACCGACTTTCGAAAGAAAAGTTATTTTGATCTTTTTTTGTGGTAGTTTTGAAGTCGGTTTCATTTTTTTTTGAAAAAGTTTTTTTACAACAAATGTGGAAGAGGCATCTGATATCATGTCTTCAGTTGGAATGTTTTCCAACTTTATAACTTTTTTCTAAAAAGAACTTTGAAGGGGTTAAGGCCTAGGCCGCACCATGGTTAAACCGCTTTGGTTTTTAATGGCGTGAATTTGTGCCCCTAGAAAATGAATACAAGCGGCCGCACCGTGGTTTTTTCCCGCGACTGATTTTTAATTCGTGATTTGCTACAAAATGCTCGCGGATAAAAGCCGCGGCAAAACTGTAATCAATAGAACTTAGTTGACGCGTACGCACTGGCGTTATCCGCGGGCGGTTTTTCGGTAGACCGTCTTGCAGAGAAGAGCGCTGGCGCACAATTTCAACCATGTCTTCCGCTGAGTCGGAGTTTGTTTTAAACGAACCAGAACACGAATTTATTAGGATGGTCTCCTAAGTTTTGATATTTCTTATGAAAGAAACCTTTCTCAGATCTACGCCCAGTAAGTGGATGGATCCAATATTTGCGTTGACGTCTTCTTTTCTATTTCTTATTATCAGAGCAACAACACGCACTGCTACCTTGAAATCCATTTTCAAACTGCGGGTGTGTGCGTCTCAAGCGGTAATAGTCTCCGAGATAAACCCTCCCAAGATTTTTTATTTTTTTCGAAAAAACTCACAAAGTTCTAAGACATCCCAACTCTGATGCTTTGCCTCTTCCACGCTTGTTATTGATTCGAGATACCGCCAGAGTTACTCAAGTGGTGTCTGAAATATTGCAAGAAATTGCAAAGTTCGAAAAAAATATAAATTTTGAAAAGCTCAACTCTGAAACTACTGGGTCTACAGATATAAATCAGTTCTCATATTGTAGCAAAAGGCATCTATGAAACTGTTCTGAGAAGTTATTATCAACAACTAGTCCTTTACGGTCATAAACGCAAAATTTTCAAAAAAGAACGAAATTTTAGAGGCTTTTTTTTTACAAAGTAGCGTTCGGTGTTTGAGGTCTCAAACTTTGATTATTCATTGGGCCCAGTAGCGTAGCTAGGTGGGGGCTTAGCTGACCCTAGCCAGCCTCGCACATGACGGGGCCTCGCGCTTTTTTTTTTTTTTTAAGGTGGTAAAATCATCAAATGAGTCCTCCCGCCCTGGGTCGGACGGAAGGGACTGTCAGACTCTTACTGACTAAAATCCACCCGTGTTCCTTCGGATGCCCTTTACGTTCCGGGGCCACGGTATCCTGGGTTAAGAAAAAGCCGCGACCCCAGCAGGCATTTGGCGCGAAACACGACGCGCCTCCGACCCGGGCTTGGTCCTTGGTCGGACGGCGAGCTCACCGTCCGCAAGCCCGCTCCGCCGCTGTGCCCTCTGCTGATCAGAGGGACACGCGTTGGAGCGTCCACACGACAGGCTATTCGCATACGGGCAAAGAGACCCCTTAGGCACACAGTGCCCAAGGAAGAGTTTTTGCCCGCATCCCAGGGTGCACCGGCCCGAAAAACTGGTCTTCCCCCCGGACGTATCCGAGAGGGAACTCCAGTCCACGGGCGCACTTGGAGGTTTCCTGTCTTAGCACCCCGGGCCTCGCGCTTAGAGATTTAATAAAATAAAATTGACAACGGCAATCTCAACTTTGTTACCAGTCAGTATAAAGCTGTATAATTTAACTTCCACTACTATTTCTAACTGAGAACTGATAGAGCCAAAGCTGATGGCGCCGACGATCATATTTAGGTCTACAATTTCGCTTCTCGCGCGAGGCCCCGTAGTTGCATGATAACTTGGTTATTTTTGAGGCAAAGAGGCCTCGCAAAGCGATCTTATCATCAAGTCATCAAAAAAAGAGGCCTCGCACGCGGTGACCCACACGACGTGCTTAAAAAAATTTTACAAATCTGCGCGATATTTTTCATCCTCCATCAAAGAAAAGGGCCTCGCAGATGCGTCTTGCCCCTCCAAGATTCGGTCTCGCTACGTCACTAATTGGGCCAACATCATAAACAAGTCTGAACTACCGGATTTAACCTAAACTAGCCGTACGTTCAGGCGACAAAATTATTGTACTAAAAAAAGATTTACATAATGAACCAATCCTGAGATGATAAATTAAAAGTATAGATGATTTGATTTTTTCTAAAACTAAAATCTTATTTCATTTTGCCGTTATGTTATAGCCTTAATGAGTAGCCTAACTACTCGTATCTAGTATAATTAATCAAAATCAAAAGTTAATAATTAAAAATTACTAGTTTTTTCTTCTGCTTGGTTTGTTGCGCGAGGCCCCCTGCAAGCGCGAGGCCCCGGGCGGTTGCCCGGTTCGCCCCCCCCTAAGGCCGCCACTGATTACGCTGAAATATGTTTCTTATTCCCTTTTCTATTCTATTTTTATATAAGCTTTATGGGTGTTTGTACTGCTTCTATTGGGAATCCAAGACGTAACTACGTTAGATTGGATAATGTTTCTACATTGTGTCGTATTGAGTAAATTGGCTTGCGTTTAGGTACCTATGTATTTGTTATAAAAAGTTATCACTAAGAGTAATTCGTCCTTTATGTAATTAATGATAATTTATCGTAACAATATTACGCCTGGAGTAGGCCATTAAAATCTCCACGTTAATAAGTAGGTAATCTATGCCGTTAACCATCAACCAGGCGCAAATCTAGATCTTGTTGGTCAATAATTGTTTATAAAAAACATGTACTGAAAAGCAAAAAATATTATAAGAAAAAAGTGTTTAAATTTTGCTAACAAGATTGATAATGATGCAAAGCGGCAATAAAGATATTATAAGTTGTGCATTTCCCGAAGCTATGCAAATAATTTACTTAAATGTTGTTCTGTGATTTCACACAAATCCAGAATATAAATCAAAGCGAAGTGCGAAGATTTTCGTTTTCGATTAAACGAATAACTTTTGGCAAGCCACCGCGAATCCTTGTGAAAGCTTTGAAGGCGAGACATTTATTGGGTTACTATTAAAATACCCGCGAAATACTGTCGGCTTCGGGACCATAATTCAGCCAGTGTAAAGGCTGGAATGAAGTGGATTTACGGTTTACCTTGTATTTCTCCCAAGTAGATTGTTATTTACTTATTTGTAGATTAAGTTATCTTATTAAGTATCTATCTATACTTAATGTCAGGTAAGTAGCTTTTGTAATAGCTGGTTATGGAATACATTCTTGGGTTAGTTGAGCTCCTTGAGTTATGAGTCACGATAACTGACAAATGCTTGCACTGACTGGACAAGTCCACTCAAAGTATGGCTCTTTCTTCAAAAGACTTAAAAAAAAAATGCTTTGACTTGTAAAAGGGTTTGTGAAAACCTATTTGCAAAATAAATATCATTTATCATTCATTTATCATTAGTTATACTCGTAGATACTTGCAACCTGGCATGGTCGCTGAACTGTCTACACGGGTACCCTGATCCGGGAACGTAAAGGGCAATTGAACATGGTGGATTTTAGTCAGTATGAGTCTGACTGACATGTCCCTTCCGCTCCCACGGATAAAGGTCTAATTTTTTTAAACATTGAGGTTTTATTAAACTTACAAACATCTAATTCACACGCAAATTGCAATCAATTTGTTAGGTTCATCACGTAGACCCTGTGTTTGATTGAAAAAATCTTGTTTAGCCAAAGAGATTTAAAAGATCCTATAGAGCGGGCATTGGGAAAATTGTCATACAAAATTTTTGATGCCGTCCGTCAGTAGCGCTATCTAAGCGTTGCATAGCAACGCGACTACTAGACTGAGGGACTTTTTACCTAGTGGTAAAAAGTTTTGTATCACAAACTTCGTGATGTCCCGTCTATTGCTCGTATATAGTTTAATGTCTTTGTGTTTAGCACTATACAAGTGTTCAAGTTGGCGGAAGTTCATCGCTCTGTAGTTGGACAGTTCAAAGTAAGCGCTCAGTAAGGACGTGACGTGCAAGAGGCGGACTAAATCTGCTTTACACTACGTCCGTTCAACTTCTTAAGCCAACATGCATAGCTCTCCTTCATATTAGTTCAGTATGTTTGGTACGAGAAGAGAATGTTTCAATAACTTGCACGTGGTATAATTTTGAGACAAATCTCCATGAGACCAGTGGCGGATTAAACGTTGAGAGCGCTGTAGGCAAGCCTCTCATCGGCGCCCCTATATTAAAAATAACTCGTAGATACTATAGTTTGACCAAAACCGATGTACCTTAGGAAAACGCGGTGAGATGGGGGCCAACAAAAAAAGAGCATCAGTTTACATGAGATCGATATCTGTCGACCAGATCTTAAAAAACACTAAAATAAATAGGAGGCTGTAACGTGTTGTTCTAACACTGAAGAAGCAGCCATTCAGGGCTATGGGCGCCTGTGTGCAAAAAAGGATTTTTGAATTATCTTTTTTTATGGTAGGTGGTCAGTGGTGTATTTTAAAGTTCAGCGCCCTTGGGCTGTAAAGCTTGCCGCCTCGGACTTAAACACAAAAGAAATCATCAAGTGCTACTCAAACTTCACACCCAGAGTGCCATACCATCTTCATATGCCATACAAACTTAAAATTTTGTAGACCACAACAAGATTAAACTAGCTTAGGAAGCGTTTAGTAGTGAAAAATGAGCTATCAAAAGAGAGGTCTAGAAAAGCGAATGCCAACCATATTTGAAGCGCGAGCGAAGCGACCGCGAAATTTTTTAGGTTTTTGGAATAGGACAAGGTAATATTATTTCATAGAAAAGCGAACGCAGTCAGCTCTAAAATTAAACGTTTCTGGACTTCAAGTTTTATTCTAAAAGTGAGATCAAATATTTGAAGTATTTAGTTCTTAAACCTAATTCTATATACCTACTCGTAAGTTCTCAACTCCTATTTTAGAATTATTTTTGATCAGTATCTTTTTTCTATTTTTTTTTATTTGGGGCCTTGGCTTTGGCGCCCGTGTGCATTGCACAGTTTGCACATAATTATGGTAGCGGAGGCCCTGCAGCCTTTGAAGTTGGCTGTATTGTACTTGGAGCGTTGAATAAAGTTTTCAGAAAAATAAAATCGAAATCGCACATTGCTTGTTAATCAGTCATAAAAACAACTTTTTAACGACTGCTCCCAGGCGCGAGCGACGCGAGACTATTTGTAATGACGGCACAATTTAGAATGCTGCGCTCATTTTTAGGTACTTTTTTAGACGTTGAGTGTGCATCTTGTGTTTTTATAAAATCAATGTTAACCAACGACAAAAAAATTGAAAGTCCGTGACACTCTCCACTCATTCGTTCGGGCCAGATCGCTTAAGGGGGATGCTCCAACCAGCCCGCGAAATTCAAAAAATTGAATTTTGCGGGCTACATCGAAGCAATCACCTTAACTCCCGCCCACACGCTCTCGTCCCCGCAATTTTAGAAGCAGGAACGTCCGAATCCGTCGGATACTCACTCGCAAGTCGCCGTGTGCTCGCAGTCGACGCGACGAACATTGCAGTCGTATTTTCCAACTTCAATCAGAGATCATGTACCATCGACAAAGTTGTTTGTAGGCGTAAGTTTTAGTCAGTTCCATCTTATAATTTATCTTTTGTTATAAATTGAAGCAAATTTAGATTGTATGCAAAAATAATAGTTTTATTGTCTAAGAGGTGGCTTACATATTGACACAATTAATTTTATGCTATATTGTATATTTTTTCTTTATTTTACTATTCCGCGCGCCCCTTTGTACCTTCGCGCCCCTAGGCAGATGCCTAGTTTGCCTTAGGGATAATCCGCCTCTGCATGAGACTCGTCTTTATGTTTGATTTGGAAATTGTGCAGCAGAACATTAATGTTAACATATCTCGAGGGGACTAACTACCTGGAGCGTGTCCTGTAGATTTTCATACAGTTAGCTGTAATATAATAATACTAGCAATCCACCCTGTCTCCGCTCAAGTGCAAAATAAGTTGCCTCAGCCTATCCTACGGTACTCGAGAATAATGTAGCTATACTGGTCAAAGAATTTTCAAAATCTGTTCAATCTCAGAGATTACTTCCTGCAAACAAACTCACAAACATAGTAACTTTACCTCTTCATAATATGATTATTTATAGATGTATAATTTTTTTTATTACTTAACGATAGGTTCACGTTTGACTATCTCACCTGATAGTAAGCGATGATGTGGGCGACGGTAAAGCACGCTTACCTAGAAGTAACATATTCACTACTAGCTTCTGCCCGCGACTTCGTACGCGGATCCTGTTGCTTATGCCAGCAGTCGGGGTCGTCAAAATCGAAGATCTGAAACGTCTGATGTCGAATTCTAGGAGCCTGGGGACGGGAAAACAACGGGATGCGCGAGACGATTCCAGACGTTCCAGATCTTTCATTTTTGTAAGACAACAGGAAATGCCCATCAGACTAAACAACTCTTGCTAAGACGTCATTCCTGTATATATTATAGTGTAGCTGGGCTCTTGGAGTTCCGCATCAGGTGTTCCAGATATTCAATTTTTATACGATGACAGAGAGTACTTATCAGGCTGAATAACTCTTGCTAAGACATCATTCCCTTATATGTTATAGTGTAGCTGGGCTCTTGAAGTTCCACATCAGGTGTTCCAGATCTTCAATTTTTATACATCAACAGAAGGTGCTCATCAGGCTGAACAACTCTTGCTAAGACGTCATTCCTGTATATGTTATAGTGTAGCTGGGCTCTTGAAGTTCCACATCAGGTGTCCAGGATCTTCAATTTTATTCTCTCTGCAGAAAATGCTCATCACGTAGAACAATTTTTGCTATGGCATAATTTTTTTATCTCTTATAGTTTAGCAGGTGTGTTGCAGTTCTGCATCAGGTGTTCAAGTTTCCAAGATAAATTATAGCCTATATGTTAATCGAAATTAATACCTATACAACAAAAAAAAATCATTCAAATCCGTCCAGTAGTTCCGAAGATTAGCGTGCACAAACACACAGACAAACAGACAAACAGACAAACCGACAAACAGACAAACAGACAAAAAAAAATTTAATTACAGTTTCGGGTTCGGCATCGATAAAATAACAACCCCTGCTACTTTTTTTTTGTATATTTCCATTGTACAGACACCACTTTTCTACAAATTTATTATATGTATAGATAGATTGACGTGAAGACCCCAGTTCTAATTTGTGAGTCCCACGACTGCGGCAGGCTTGGGCCCTCTAAAAGGGGGGCCTCCGTCATTATGCTGAAACTCTTTGAGGCGCGCGTGGAACACAACGCGCCGTCGACCCGGGCATGGTCCATGGCTCGGGGAATGGAAAGGGCGAGGCGAAATCAAAATTGTACAGTTCCACATCCACTCCAAAGCTCTACGACATTGGACAGATTGAACTACATGGTTAGAAACATACCTATATCAGCTAGCTATCCAGACAAACCAATTGAAGGAAAAGCTCTGTTAATTGCGTTCCCTTATTGCTGGTGGGATCATTTATTTGTCAGTCCGTAATTACGCGGGATTATCTCGGCTCGCCATCAGCTCGCCACAGACGTGATGTGAAATTGAATTATTTTGATTCCGCTGCCGCTAGGGGCTGTCATTTATCAATTTATTCGGTTTTTCGCTTTTATTTTCATATACTGAATTGATTCGAACGTGTAAGTGGGATGCTTGGTCTTGATTTCGGGTTGCAAAAAACAATATCAGTCATTACTGCTGTGTAGATGTGAACCTCAACCACTTAGGTACTTTCGTTCCGGTAACAACGTTTTTCATACATAGACATAGGTAGGTATTCAAATAAGTTTTGTTACACTAATTTAATGTCCTTGTAAAAAGTTGACAGTATCAATAAGCAATCATGGCCGATCTTTGGAAACAACCAAACCCGTTGTTGCTATTGTTGTCGTCTGAACGTGGCCGAGCAGATGTAAACACATAAAAACGAATCGAATAAAATTGAGATATCAGCTTAAATCAATGAAGTTGAGCGTGACTTCTAAGTATTTTTTTAAAACACCAAACGCGGCTAGTAATTTTAAGAGGTATAGGCACCTACCTACTAACCGCGAAATATCGACCAAGTGCATGTTGTAATACGGATTATCCGGCTTTAAAACCCCTTCTAGACGACACAATTTAATCAGCCGATTTGATTGCCGACCGAATCGGGCACAATCTGATCGTCCGTCCGTGACATTTTAGTTCTGTACCGCTGCCTTTACAGACCTGACTTCTTTTATCAAGCAAGAAGCAAAAACTTGAATTGATTTTGGCTTTAACTACAAATATAGATGAAAAAAAAAGAAAATTCGTCAATTAGCGTCCACATCACCCAATTTGATTGGGTAATCTCAAATCGGGCGATATCGACCACCCAATGACCTTGAATTTCATATTTCCGCCCAGACGACCCGATTTGATTGTCAATCTAGTCAAATTGGGCGAAAAATTGTGTCGTCTGGAAGGGGTTTAATGTCAGAATACGGACAACAAGATAATCATTGAATCAAGGCCGCAATGCAAATTGCAGCAACGAAAAACTTTTTTAAAAAAGGGGAACCGACTTCAAAACTAAACACAAAAAAACTATAAAATAACTTTTCTTTCGGAAGTCGGTGGCTTTGTTTTTTTTTTATTTCATTGACATATGGCCACCGACTTCCGAAAGAAAAGTTATTTTATAGTTTTTTTGTGTTTAGTTTTGAAGTCGGTTCCCTTTTTCTAAAAAGTTTTTTTATTTTTCCCTTTTTAGTTGAGATAATCAACAAAAATCTTCATAAAATCAGCGTCTTTGAAAATCTACAATCCTATTAAGCAAAATGGATCTATGTGAGCAACTTCACGAGATATCCATTATTGTTATATACTAAAACCTTCCCCAGAATGTAACAAATACTTTTCTGAAAACTGTATCAAAATCGGTTCAGCCAAACGCGTGATAATTGCGGACAAACATGCAATCGTCCCTTAAAATCTACGATCCAAGTAAGAAAATCGGATCCACGCGGGCAACGTCACGGGATATATATTAGTGTTATATACTAAAACCTTCTCCAGAATGTAATGAACACTTTCCTGAAAACTGCATCAAAATCCGTTCAGCCAAACGCGAGATAATTGCGGACAAACATGCAATCGTCCCTTAAAATCTACGATCCAAGTAAGCAAATCGGATCCACGCGGGCAACGTCACGGGATATCTATTAGTGTTATATACTAAAACCTTTTCCAGAATGTAATAAACACTTTCCTGAAAACTGCATCAAAATCCGTTCAGCCAAACGCGAGATAATCGCGGACAAACATACATACAGGTCGAACTGAGAACCTACTTTTTTTTTTGAAGTTGGTTAAAAATGCTCGTAACCAAGGCCGAAACTACGAATTTCGCGCTTGGAGATTAGATATTTAACAGCCCATAGGGTGACTGACACATCTTTATCATCGATAAATAACCTAGTAAACAGCAAGCGCCTAGCATCAACAAAGCCTTGATAAATATCAGACACAGGACGTCTAAATCACAGTATAAATATCTACAGTAGTGGATCTCGGCCGCATGATAGAAATAAATACCTACAGCCGCGCGGTACGTAAACATGCGTTAGGGCTGTCCGACGCCCGTCTCCAGCATTTTAATTACATTTGCCTACTTTCTGTTTCTATTTAGTGTTATGATTGTAAATATACTTTTCTTATATTTAAGTAAACAAATAAAATACTTTGTATATTGAAAAGGAAGTGTTCAATAAAAATGCGTGTTGTTTTTTATTAATAGATTTAATTTATAACTTTACGAGTAATAGTCGACCAACTTATAAAATGTACTTAGATAACATATTTTCTTAAACAAAATGTATCGGAGAACATGTTTTTCAACTGCAAATGTAAGTTTGTCAACTTTATTTTTACAGCTTTAATGGGTATGTTTTTTGGGAATAGGTAGGTTTTTATCGTCAACTATTTTTAACTAACTTCAAAAAAAGGAGGAGGTTCTAAATTCGTCGTAATCTTTTTTTTTTGTGTATTTTCCCCGATTTCTCAAAGACTCCTGGACCGATTTTGAAAATTCTTCTTTTTAAAATTAAATTCAGCGACTCAGTTTAAGTTAGTTCGCATAAGTATTTTGATGGGCAACTACGGAACCCTACACTGTGCGTGGCCCGACACGCACTTGGCCGGTTTTTCTAGTATTATTCATACACAAAACACAGATAATAAACAAATATTACTGTAGCGCCGTTACGTAAAACGCACCCGTGACGATATAACAAGGGTCTGATTACGTCGTCGTGTGGATTCGCGTCAACCGCTCCTTCAAGGTCAGCGCGCCGCTCGCGCTTCCTCGTACAGCGCATCGCTCGCGCAGGCAGTCGGCCTAATGCAACCGAGTGCGCACACTCAAATACGGAGCGAACTATGTATTCTTACGTTCCAAGATTCATGACTGTGTTAAAGTTTATGTAGTACACTGAATATACGTTGATTGTACACCGTACCGTAGGTAAATGAAGCTCACTGCTTCATTTCCGTGCCCGCCGACAATCCCACCGCGCCGTTACACCATGACTTTACTTTGAATAATACAAACTAACAAAACACACATGCACTGGAGTTTTAACACAAGAGTAAGTACCTACCGTATCATGATTCATTCAGAACTGCCTATAACTTAACTACTTAACTTGCCTCAGTAACTTTCCTTTACTTTATTCATTTTACTGTATTTATTAACCCAAATACCCTTTTTTTCGTGAGATAAAGGAAAATACATAACCATTAAAAAGTCACACATTATGTACCTACCTACTAGCACGGCTACTAGCTACTAGTAAGTAAAATTATTTTATAGTTAGTACTCACCTTTCAGAGGTTGCAGGTAATTTAAAAAAACTTATGTCTGGATGCGTTATTGTTGACGTTAAACAAACAAACACAGCACAATATTTTCTAGGGTGAGTGGGGGTAAGTTTGAATGAAAATTTGATGAGATGAACAGTGTTGATTTGAAACTGTTGTCACACAAAGGGATTCAGGGCAAATGCAAAAAAAAATGTTTTGGGTGAAAAAGCATGGTCAAGTTGTTTCTATAATGTTGAAAGAAATCTTTTTGAAACAATATTTTATGAAAAAACTGTTTACAAAATTGGTCATAAGAAAAACAATATGAAGGGGTAAGACGAAATGCCGAAGGGGTAAGATCGATATAGTGACTAAAATCGTATATATGGTCATTATGCATTCGTGATGATCAATAAACCTTCTGCTTCAACTAACTACATAGCATGAACATAAGTTAAATTAAAAAATCGCTCTCTAAGTGCAAGAAAAATAATTAACCAAATAAAATATATCGATCTTACCCCGTTGAAACGGCTGACAGCCAGAGGTTCTCAACATGTTGTATGATATAAAAAAAAAATATTTTCATGACTGACAAGTCTAGGTCGGGTCGATAAATAAAACACACGTTTTCATTTAGTAAGCTTTTCTTGCAGCGCCTCGACTTGTCAAAGTAACGGAGATTCCCCCCAGCGTTGCACCTACACTGTCACGCCACTCATTGTGCGTACGTTTTCGCCCAAACGGCTCACCGTTTCCCCGGCGGTCGTACGGTATCCCCTGATCATCCAGATGGCAATGACCCTCTGCCACGCCACCAGCCAGCCTACCAGCTGGTCGCCTCGACATGCACAGGGTAGATTATAATACTACTACTCTACTACCCAGAAAGTATTACTTTCTGAATCTGATTCCATGATAAAGGTTTTCGATACGATGTTGTGAATATTGCGGAAGGAATACCACCGTATATTTCAGATTGAGAACCCCTGACATTTTGTAAGAGTTTCGCAAACGGGTTAAGATGGAAAGTTTTATATTATCATCTTACCCCGTTAAAATTTGCAGGGGTAAGTTTGAAAGGCACCATAAATCTTAAAATACGTCAAATAAACAAATCTCCCCAATATAGAGCACGTAACATTTCAAAGCTAATTACGAATATCAAAACAAAATCTTTGTTACTTATCCATGAAAGGAGATACAGCATGCGGGGTAAGAACAAAAAACGCAACTTTACGCGGAAAAATGTGTCCTTACGGAAAATATCAAATAACACACAAATGCTCTCACTTAGCGACTGACGCAGACTGCGGTGCGGGGCAAGACAAAACGGTGTCTACAATGATGTTGCTAGCATTAAAAGATTTCCTTTATATTCGGCGTTATTGTACCTTTTTTATCTTTCCCCGTTTTTCATCTTACCCCCACTCACCCTACTTGTCATATTTGCTAAAAAAAAACAACGCACCGTCCGTTCATCACTACGGTACGGCCGTGACTGTCTGCGCCTCGAGCGCGCCCCGACATCGAGGCGCGTAGGTATAGCTCGCGTTTCGTCCGTTTGTAGGGAGTTCCAATACTGTACATATTATTACCGTGTCTAAATGGAGAAGCTTAATCGTCCTGAAAGATACAAAAAAAAAAGCCTGAGAAAAGTTGTCCGTATTTTCATTAAGAAATGAGTAGTAAATGATGAGGCATTTCTCAAAGGAAAAATCTAGATGCTTTTTGGGAGAAAAAGAATTTAATACAAAGTAAGAAGATCGTAGCTGTTCTGTACACCTTCGTAGATGTTACTGAAAAAATAATTCAGTGTTCCCAACTTATTATACTTCATTAAATATCATCATCATAATCGTCAACCTACAGTAGTCCACTGCTGGGCATAGGCCTCTCTTATCGCACGTCGTTTCACGCGATTACCAGCTACTCTAGCTGTTACCGGCCACCTTGTGAAGGTCGTCGCTCCATCTTAACATAGGACGTCCCACCTTACGTTTGCCGATTCACGGTCTCCATTCGAGAACACGTCTTCCTACTGGCATTGCCATTTCAGCTTGCTTATTCTGTGGCCTATATTGATCACTTTCGTTCTCTGTCGGATCACATCATTATGAACTCGAGCCCGCAAAGAAACGCCAAGCATAGCCCTTTCCATAGATCGCTGAGCGGCTTTAAATTTGTTTGGCTTTAAGTTGTGTACCAGCCGTATCGAGCGTCCACGTCTTGGCTCCGCAAATCATAACAGGTAGCTCATCGAAGACCTTATAATAGTCTTTAAGCTCTGTGGAATAGGTAGAGAGAAGATCCGACGAAGCTTACCAAACGCCCGCCAACCTAGCTGAATTCTTTTGTTAGTCTTCCTCTCGAAGTTGTCATATGTCACAATCATCAAGATCTTTCCCTTCGACGTTTCTTCACAGGAGCACCTCGCTGGAGTTGTTCCATTACCACTGGCCATCACAGTTTCTTAACAGTGCATTTCAATAAATGGCAATTAAACAAAGCCACAAAATGAAAACAAAATAAGTACTCTCTCGTATATAGGTACTGCACGCAGCAAAAAGCTTTTTCTAGTCAGCTGTAATAACTTTCCGTTTACTCATTTAGCAGTTTGCTGTTTGTTAGCTTTTTGATTTGGTTCAATAAGTTAAGTTCGTAAACAGAGGCGGCGATGAAATTTAATTTATTATTACTAGCTCTGTTGCTAGAGCGGCATCTCTCGCGTTTAAAGGTCACAGCTCATTAGAGCCACCCGGCACCTACCCCCATCGCCTCGTACGACGGCGACGTCCACTCCTTGTAGACAGGTGGTCCAAGGGTGGACGTCGCGTTGTCACCAATAAACGTCGCGCGGTCAACCAGTGGACCCCGAGCGGTAAACGAGTGAACGCCGCGTGGTCAACGAGTGGACGTCGCTTAGGGTGCTCCCACATCTATGTCGGAACGGCTTTTTGCGTCGCCCTTTCTCTTTCTGTCGCTTAGAACTGCCATTTGCTAGACCGAGACAGAAAGCATAATGCGATCGCACGCGGCGGGATCCTCGACGCGGCCGCGTGCTATCGCATTGTCTCGGTCTAAAAATCCGATTCCGCGTCGATAGATGTGTGAGCACCCTTAGTCCACAAATTTTGAAGTCAATCATTCGCGGGTAGCGCGCTACGGAGTTGATAGTGAGCGCATGGGCATACAAGTCCATAGAAAGAATATTAGCCGCAGGGAGCGAGGCGGTGCGGAGTGGGTGCCGGGGTGGCTATATGATCTAATTAACGGATTTAAAGTATCTTACGTGTTTATTCAAGTTCTATTTCTTATTGCTTATTCAATTTTGTCCAAACCCGTTCAGTGCTTTCCGTGTGAAAGAGTAACAATCTTCCATCGTCATCCTAAATACATATCGTCGGCCTAATTCGTTAACCTGCTAAGTGCATTTTTGCAAGGTTTACAGGACGAACAAAAAACTGAATAATATCTTTATTAGTTTAGCAATCAAAATTTTGAAAATCCCGTTGACTTCTATATTTTTTCTTTCTCTATATTTTAAAAACATAATATTTAAAAAAACCTAAACAGATTTTTCAAAAATGAGGAAAACGTTTATTTAGCAGTTATTCGAGGTGAAATTTCAATTTGCTTGAGGACTTAGCAGTTTTTATCTTTTTGGTATGGTGTATAGATAATTGAATAGTGCAGTTAAACGAATTCAATTAGTAATCAAAATAATTATTTATTATTGAAAATTTACAAATCAGTCCCTCTTTAATAGGAAACAGGGTTAAAATATCTAAACTAAACTCTTATCGCATCGGTGTGAGGGGTTCGCATTGGGGCGGCGGCGGCGTTGGGAAAACGATGAAGTACTTGAGATTCGTCCTCGACAGCCCGTGGAACTTCAGGGAACACTTCCTGCGTTTGGCCCCAAAGCTAAACCGGGCAGCAACCGCCCTCAGGCGACTCCTGCTCAGTCTCAGCCGGCCAAACGCCTCCTACCAGAAGGTCATGGCTATGCGGATGATCCGAGGATACCGCACGATCGCCGGTGAATCAGCCAACCTCCTTGCCGGATGCTGCCTTAGGATCTGAATGCAACTGCTCTCCAACGCGTCTATGAGTGGCGCGTGGAGGCGCAGCGCCGCCTACCGCCCGCCGGGGCGAATCCCCGCTGCCTCGACTTCTCGAGGCGCGGCGGGAAGAGCTCCGGCGCGATCTCAGGGCAGTATGGAGGGAGCGACTGTCGCAACCGAGATCCGGGCACGCCGCAATCGCGACGGAGACCCCTCTTTGAAGAGTGGCTGGATAGGCGTCACGGCGGCGTCCTGACCTACCGCCTGACGCAGGTCCTCATCGGACACGGAAGTTTCAGGAGGTACCTGTGTCGGATAGGGAAGGAAGAAAGGCCTGGGTGTCACCACTGCGAGGATCACCCGGAGGACACGGTGGAGCATACGGTGCAGGACTGCCCCGCTTGGGCAGAGCACCGCCGCGTTCCTCACGACGGCGATAGGATATTATGCGACCTCTCACGCCCGGCATTGCTCGAGGCCATGCTGCGGGGCGAGACGGAGTGGGAAGCGGTCAGCTCCTTCTGCGAAGCAGTTATGCTAGCGAAGGAGGAGGCGGGACGCGTAAAGGTGAGGACGTGGCTGCGTCCACCTCACAGCCCAGCCGCAGTGGTAGACGCCCACTGCGTTGGACGTCGTAAGACGATTTCCGGTCACCGTAGGTGCGGGCATGCGGGCTCCGAGTAATGGACGAGTCGCTGTCCGACCATCGACCATGTCCAAGTCGATGGCGCGTTGTGTTTCACACACGCCTCAAAGAGTGTCAGCACAATGACGTCCCCCTTAGAGGGCCAAAGCCTGCTGCTGTCGGGACTTACGTATAAATCGTGACCCCGGAACGTAAAGGCTATTGAAGGACACCGTGGATTTTAGTCAGTACAAGTCTGACATTCCCTCCTGCCCTGTTTTGAGTGGGAGGACTCATTTGATGATTTTACCACGATTAAAAAATGGTAAACTCTTCATAAACAATCAGTAATCGTTATAATATACGTTATTATAATGTGTTGTCTGTCTTGTAGTACGTGTTGTACTCCTAAGTATTTTACTATTATTAATGACAGCTATTAAATATTGTTTTACTACTGCTACTGTATCACAATCAATTAATTATTATAACAATAAATTAAAATAAACAATTTTCCCAAACGGCACGTGAGTTTGGGAACGTTTTCAGTGCAAAACTGAGGCCGCAACAGGATTTAGCAGGTTTGCGTTGTGGAGAGTGGCTAGTGGTAAGAAAGCAGTTTTTCGTGCATAGCTTTTTACACCTTTTTAGGCTGAAATCGCTGCTATTTCTTAAATGCTAAGGTAGATATTTGGCTGAATTTTCTAACTGCATCAAAAAGTCAATTTTGCCAAAAATGGACTTAGCAGGTTAACGAATTAGGCCGACGATATACATATGTATAATATAGGGTTTCATTCAGATTGCTTTTGATTGAAAAAAAAAAACTGTTTTGATAAAATGAAACGAATATTTAAATTCCTTTTTTATAAATAAATATTGTGTCTCAGCTATGTCGCAGGCATTATTAGTAAACATTTATTTAATAAACATGATTAGGGTTTTTTGGCAAAACGCATTGTAGGTACCGCTTCGTTCTCCTACCTATAGGTACCTACCGTAAGCTGGTCTTTAATAATTGGGTGTTGGTATTTACGAATGGTGGATCCATTTTAATAAAACAAGAAGGTAAAGCCACATAACGTTGGCACGTGTATCCTCTACAATTGATTAAAACCAACATTAGTTTTACCAAGATATCTCTGTTTTTATTTAGCATTTATCAATGGTTCAGCGATTGACTGTGTGCTGCGTGTCCCGAGTTTGATCGCACGGAACAATATTTATTTTATTACCATAAAGTAACTACCCTCGACCACATCAGGCGAGATTTATTTATTTATATCAAAAGGCGATAGTGGTCAAACGCGAAAACATCGTTAAATAAAAAAAAAAAACGTAGTTGTTCCGGTTGTGACTTTGTGTAGGTATGTGAGTTTAAATGATTTATAAACGCACCTACAAAACAGTAGCTGATAGTTTGGGGCAACGATTCAAAATAACTTATTATAATGCACTACGTATTAGATTTTTAACTTAGTCGAAAGCCGATACAATAATATTTAGGGACTCTTTAAGGTTGAGCTTAGAGTTCCTGAAAATGGGAAATATCTAACTGGGAATCTCAAGCATCAAATAGCTTGGTGTTTGAACTCGTTTAATTATCTCGGTTCTACCACTTTTTGCATGGTAGCATAAAGTTTCTTGAAGCTAGCTTAATTAGAAATAGATATTATATACCACTGTCCAATATTTATTAACCGACTTAATAAAAGGAGGAGGTACTCAATTCAGAATCTTTTTTCCAACATACTATAATATAGAGTTCGAAGGATCTTTTGGCATTTTAATGTCGCTGACACTGATGGGCGGTGTTAGTAAACATTATGAATTGTATTGAAATAAGATAGAAATGTTACTTCCGGATTTGGCCATGCGCCAAAAGATCTACACAGTCCACGCCTAATGTTGCCACTATGTTGTATTTTCTGGTTTACTCCTAAATCCTGTAGGTACCTAACTACGTGCGTAGTGGTCAACTTGGTGATTCTTTAAATTATGGCTTTTATGATCCAATTTGAAATATTTCAGAACAGCTTTATCAATGGCTTCAATTATTATCTCATTTGTAAATAAATAATAGTTATCATTTTTCCTAGCTGATATCTTCTCAAATTTGGTCTAAAAATCTTTCTACTCTACTTCCACGTCTTATGTCTAAAACTAACAAGCATCAATAAAAGAGATATATACAATTATACATGTTCGAGATGTCTGTTCATAATTGCCTTTATACACAGATAGGCCCTCATTTGTCTGATACGCAGCACGGATTCCGTCCTGGGCGCGGTACAACAGGAAATTTGCTCCACCTGATAACACAGTTGGTACCAGCTGTTGACGCTGGGCTCCAGGTTGATGTGGCCTATCTGGGCTTCAGGAAGGCGTTCGACACAGTAGACCACGACATACTCTTGTCAAGGCTAGCGGGTATGGGCTGTACTTTTCACACTGTAAAGTTCTTCGCCTGTTATCTTCGTGACAGGCGTCAGTATGTGGACTGTGGCGGAAACTTCTCTGAGCCCTACTACACCAGATCAGGCGTCAGTCAAGGTACAAATTTGGGACCCTTATTATTAATTATTATTGTAAATGACTTACCAGAGGTAGTCAGGTCAACATGCATGCTATTTGCTGACGACCTTAAGTTGTCGGCAGTCATAAAAGACACTGCGGATCATGACATGCTGCAGCGCGACTTGGATAGGGTCAGTGAATGGAGTCACTATAATAAATTATACTTTAATGTATCAAAGTGCTCGGTACTCTCATTCATACGCACACGAACCCCACAAAACCACCAGTAGAGCATGGATGGGAAGCCACTGCAGCGTGTCATGGAGGTTAAGGACTTAGGCATACATTTTACCAGTGATCTGCAGTTCCGCAAACACGTGGTTCAAGTCTGTAAAAAGACGTATGGGAACCTGGGATTTATGCTGCGTCAGGCAAATGACTTCACTAACTTCAGAGCATTGAAGGCTTTGTATGAGGCTCTTGTGAGGAGTCATCTCGAGTACAATGCGGCCGTTTGGAGTCCGAGTGAAGTTAAATACAAAATCATGCTCGAACGGATACAAAATAAATTCATCAGATTTATTTATTTAAAGCTGTATGGAAGATTCCCGTTACTATATCCTACCCTATTCTGTCTTGGTATGGTAGGATATTACAAATTGGAAATTAGGCGTGAAGTTGCACTAGCAACATACATTTTCAAAGTTTTAAGAAGTACAAAACTCGGACTTACTATTAGAAATAGGCTTCAATTTACCGGATGGGTACGTGGCGCGGCGGCGCAAGCCGCAGCTGCTGATGGTTCCGAGGGCGCGCACTAACCTGCTGGGGCGCGCACCGCTGCGCGCTGACTCGTGCGCTGCGCACTCTCAACGCAGTGGCGGAGGTCATAGACATATTCCACTGTACACTGAGTGAGAACTCACTCAGTGTACAGTGGAATACAGTGGAATACAAGGGCCACATATTGTGTAGCATGTAAGAATTAGATAACTATATTTTAAGTTTCACCCAGGGCAGAGCGGGAGGAACTGTCAGACTCGTAGGTAGGTACTGACTAAAATCCACGATGTCCTTCAATAGCCCTTTACGTTCCGGGGTCACGGTAATTCGTGAGTCTCGCGACCATACCTATGGAGATCTAGTATGACATCAATATTTTTGTGTCGCAGCAGCCTGAGTTCTATTTTTAGCAATGGATCTCTTTTGTAAGAAAATATAATATTTGTTATTTTGCTCAACCTTGAACGATGTTATGGTATGGCCAAGGCCGCAGGACGCACGCTTTTTGTACCTAACAGAATTTGGGTGAAGTTCGTTTTTCTATAGGTCGACTGTATGTATCAGTAACAATGATGGTCCATTGGTGCGTTGGTCACCGGCCTGTGTCACATTCTTGCGTTACGTCGACGCACCACAGTTGTGGCATAATAATTATGCGTTGTCTTCTTACTAAGACCCGACGGAATGCATTATTGCAAAAGGCTCATGGTATAAGAAAATGTGGATAAGTAGGGTCATTTCGCCTGTTCGCGTCCATTTAGTGCAGTTGGCAAGTTTGAAGGAGAAAATAAAATGTCCCAGCACTAGTTTCAATGAATAATTTATGTACCTAATGCGTTCATTATATAGTCTATTTTAAGATTAACTTTCAGTTTTGGTTGAAACTTCTCGTGGTTTTTTTTTAACTAGACAAATTTCAAAATTTGGCTTTTTACCCACTTTGCGTCCACAAAATCCAATTTGCGTCCTCCCGTGGAACATTTCGCGTCCACCAGTTTAAAGAAGGAATAATAGTGATAATATTGTCTTGAAGAAGAAGTCTAAGGCTTTAAATCTTCTTCTGTATAGTTTTATTTTACCCTTTTTAGTTAGTTCAGATATTCAACAAAAATCCTCGGCGATAAAAATCGGCAATCGGCGTCTTTAGAAATCTATATCTAAGCGAGCAGCAAAAAACGGATCTATGCCGGCAACGTCACGAGATATCCATTGTTGTTACATACTGAAACCTTTCCTAGAATGTAACAAACACCTTTCCGAAAACCGCATGAAAAGCCAAAATTTATTAATTTATTTTATTTTCGTCAAAATCGGCCTCGAGATTCCTTTCAACGTTTTTCGATATTCCTCATTTTTTCGGAGATATCCATCCACGCTCAGTAGAAAAATTCACGCTGTAGGTATATTAAAACCTTTCTCGGAATGTAACGCACACTTTTCTGAAAACGGCATCAAAATCAGTTCAGCCAAACGCGAGATAATTTTGATCTTACAGGAGAAAGTTTATTTTCTAACTCTTGTATAAAAACGCGAAAGTTCTTACAGTACGTCAACTATTCATTAAAAGCACAATACCACATATTAATACTAAAACAACATTCTATGCTTACTTACCACCCTTCGACTTCACAACGCAAGAGACGATACAACCCAGTCGATCGGCCAAACACTCGTCTTTCAACCAAATTTTCAAGGCGTTTCTTCTGCCACCTAGGTGGCTTTCTTTACAATAAAATTAACAGGATGTTACCGATATTTAATCTTACCAAAAACATGTGCAAAAAGAAAATAACTTCCTTCCTACAAGACCTAAATTGGCATTGGTGCAAAAATTTCATATAAACAAATACAACCAAGGAGCTTTTTTAAGTATTCTAGCAGAACCAACATCTGACGCTGCCAAGTTTATAGTGGAAAACATAATTTTGCACCAATGACTCTGTCACTCATGTAAGATATAAGGACATTTTATAGATAGTGATTAAGATTAGGTAACGTTGGGGCTCGCATGTCCATGGAGACAAATGCCCCTAAATAAAAATTGAATAAAAAAAAAAAAAAAAAAGACCTAAATTATGACGACACTGAAAAACTTCTAGCTACATTAGTGTAATAGTGTTAATGATACAAACACACACACATACACATTCACATACACACACACACACGCACACATACGTTATTAAGCTACACACAGCATATAATATCACACACTTATACTAACTAAAACATGTAGACGATAATATTCATGTACCGTCCACCGATCAGTATCAACCTAGTGTTATTGTATCGAGATAATGTGTAAAGGCGGAGTCCTGGTGTCCCGAAATACAGGCTTGCAGCCTAGTTTAGGCACCAGTCTCCCACAATAACTAAGCTCCTAGAATTATCATAACATTTTGAACGATGTATTGTGTAAATATTGTGGTGAGAAATAAACATATATTATTATTATTTTTCCTCATCAACTTTGCACTTTTCAAATGCTATAAATATTACGTGTACAAATTTCTAACCTTACAGGAAGACCGTTAGTCGCAGGGTTCAGTAGCTCTTGGACTAAGACGATAATATGTCGCTAACTACGGAGGGAATTTCATAGAAATACGTAGAAACCAGTAGTGTCACTGCCACACGCCGCGCCGTTTGCTGCAGCTTCATGTCAGATGCCAACTTGTACCTTTATGGTAAAATAAACAATAACCGCTTCAAAGTGTCAGCGCGTTAAGTTGTGAGCGTTAAGTGTTGGTAGGGTTGGGGGAGGGAAACTCACCCTGATTTCCACATTACAGCATCAAAGCTTCAGTACCCCGGTTTCTGCCGCAGTGCGCGGACGTGTACTTCGTGCCAGGTGTTCTCGTGTCCGCGAATGCGATGTCGAGTGAAATCGAGTGCTAATGTGCGCAAATAGAAGTGAATGTGCGTGTTGCACAGGAATGTTCTTTGTTCATCTGGAGTGAACATCACCGGATATTAAAATGTGAGTAAAAGTAATGAATGGTGGTGGTGTTTTCGGGTTACGGGCTTATTATATCATCTTGTCTGGAAACACAGTATTAAAAAATTAAAATTAACTAAATTTTTTAAACAATTAAAATTTTATTATAAAAAAATCTTTCAATTACTTAATTTAAAGATCTTTAAGGAAACTCAGTCTTCTTAGGAGCGGATTTTATTACATTTAATAATGTCGCCGGACTACTAAATTACCGTGACCCCAGAACGTAAAGGGCTACTGATGGACACCGTGGATTTTAGTCAGTACAAGTTTATCAGTCCCTCCCGCCCTGCCCTGGGTGAGAGGATTCATTTGATGTTTTACCACGATAAAAAAGGCAACGTTAATAAATTAATAAAAATGAAAACTACAAGTCCGTGTCCGTTCAAGATTGTATCAATCCTAAAAACCACCAACAACATTAGTTTTACATTGTCTCTATATATAGTCCGTATGTCCTTAGACATATAAAGGACGATGGTGGGTAACAGCCCTTGTTCTGCAGTACTATTCTATAACGTTCATGACCTTTCTTCTATAAAGTGAGCACACAATAATTGAACTCATACAAAAATCAACGCAGATTCTGAACGAATTAATAAAGAAATTCTCTAAAGATCACGTTCGAAATTCGAACTCGGTGTTTCGTTGAGAAACCGAGATGATTAAAAAAAAAGATTTCAATTGTGCGCTGACTTGAGTAAAGCGAGCCCGTAAACGTTATAGAATAGCATAGATACTCTTCTAGGTTGTCGTGAAAAACACAGGAAATTGATAATGAGATAATCAAATCAAGTACCATACTTTTATTTACACCAGTTGTAGGTAATGTATGTATTTATTCACCCTCAAGCAAAAGGTCGAATGTTTGTCTTTATGTTTGAATAAATAAAGTAAGGCGTAATACCATTTTATAAATGACAGTATTACAGGATGTTAATACACCTAGTAATTATTTACCTACAATAGCAGTTAATTAAGAAATAACTCAATTCGGCGATACATGGTGCCATATTCATCGGAAGAAGAATCGGGATATCCAGAGAAAAACAATATTGCTCCTGAATTACTATTCTATTTTTACTTGCACTTAAAAAAAGTACATCGCCTTAACATCGTAAAATCGCCATCTTCCTTTTTTCGGTCCCCTTAATTCTTAGATAAAGTATCCCCCTTAATTCCTTCTCATTCACTCACACATTCATTCGTTTTGAAACAATGTCCTTTATTCACATTCATCTTTCATAAGTGCTGTTTTACTCGGGAGCAGTTTTTCTTTTGCAGGATAAAGGAAACCCTACGACCCTACGTCCATTTTTGTACATCTGATAGTGTATGATTATCCAAACTTTCAGGATGACCGGTTCAGTGTTTTAGTGAGAAAGACAACAAATCAAATAAACAATTAAATGACATCATATAACTTGAATGGATATTTTAACACTTTGCTTTGTCTTTCCTAATTTTCTGTGCCCGATATGTATTATGTTGAACAATATTATGAATGTTAAATACCAAACGGATAAAGAATGCAATAAATATTGAGCATTGTAGTTTTTTTCTAACAATTTTAAAATATCAACTTTTGTTTTTTTTTTCTTTTGAGTTTTCCTCTGTTATTTCCATTTTAATCAAAATACGAATATGAAAATAACAATTTCCGATGAAATACGCATGTTAATAGCATTGGATATGTTCCCAGACACGTGTTAGGTTATTCTGGGAAACTGTTCATTTATATACATATTATACATTAGATACCTTTTATTGCGCAGAATACAAATACGTATTTACGCAGTATCCTTTGAAATAATATTTGATCAAGGGTACGTAAGGATTTGTAGTGTATTTGCTAGCAATGAAAACAATAGAAGTGCATTCGTTATTAGGGTTCCGTACCTAAAAGGTAAAACGGGTACCTATTACTAAGACTCAGCTGGCCGTCTGTCAATCTGTCTGTCTGTCACTAGGTTGTAACTCATGAACCGTGATAGTTAGACAGTTAAAATTTTCCCAGATGATGTATTATATTTGTTGCCGTTATAAAAACAAGTACACGAAAAAACAGAATAAAATAAATATTTATGGGAACAAGAGTTCCATTCAATATTTTTTATTTATTTATTAAATCTCACGTTTGTTGTATAATGCCGGCCACACACGTTCAAGTATACTTGTGCAAATCCAGACTTGCGCAAGTATACTTATACTGTAACGTGTGTGGCAAGATACTTGCACAAATTGCTAACATTGTCACTGTCATATTATGTTTGCGGAAGTCTAGAGTTGCACAAGTATACGGGTACCGTGTATGGCCGGCTTATGAATACAACAAACGTGAGTTTTATGTTCGAAATTGATAACTGCAACATGACGCTTGAAATAATCACAGAAAATTTAGTTATCAATTCACTTTAAAATATATTATGTATATAAATTATTAAATTAAAAAAATAATAAGTATTATATAAGGGGTTCCTCCCATACCAAAAAAAAACTTTTTTTATAGATAATGGTAGAGAATTCTTCATGTGCGAATCCGACTGGCTCTTGGCCGGTTTTCTAGTTTACAGATTTAAAAAGTACAAACACAGAGCTGCATTGGAGTTTGTTTACCATGGACAGACTAGATATTAATAGTATGTGAACCTTGACAATGTATTACCATCTTTGAACACAATACATCTTCCGAGTTGGCACGCATACATTGCTTGTGTCGTTAACTAGTTTATGTTACTGCTCCCAACATAGCCGTCTAGGGACTGTGACCATGAAATGTTACCGAACAATTATGTTATTTACGTATCAGCTGATTAATTGTCCTGATTGATGTTGATATTATTATACAGTTGTAAAATGGCATTTTATGGAACTAGGTAGGCTAGTGGATTGTACTCATAAATCTAGGTAGTTCCGTGTGGCGATTTAATACGCTGTCGTGTCATCGAGTGTTTTATAAATATTTACTAGCTATGTGTCTCGCGTTATTCACATAATTATAACCATTTTATGTCCAGTTAATTGGTATATGATTTGTTCCTGACTAAACAATTTTATTATGCTGAATAGGTAAGATAAATGTCAAAACTAGCATCTTTTTTAACTAGCCTACTCTGTTCAACTACTTTCTTTAAAAAAAAAACTGTCCCACATCAGTAATTTCTTATCGTTCGTGCGTTTTCAAACACCCCGGAACAATAACTTGTAAGTTATGTAAGTATTTGTTCTGTGCGGGGATCGAACCCGGGCGGGACATGTTGCACAGCTGCAGCTGTCGATTGCTGAGCTACTGCGCCAACAGTGCCGTCACTTCTGAGCAAAGGCCTCCCCCCATTTCGTCCACTTCTCCCAATGCGATGGTGTGCCACTTCACGCGAATTTACAAGGAAGGCATCCAAAGCATCCCACCATGTCTCCTAGACATGCCGCGGCTGCGATCCCATTATCGTTATTGATGTTTAAATTAGAATCAATCAATAATAAATGGGGAGGCCTGTTCAGCAGTGGACGTCCCACGGGTGATATGATGATGATGATGATGATGAATAATAAATTAATAATTATTAATTACACTTTTTATAACTTTAAATGTATAACAGACTTGTACTACGAACCTATTTGTAGGTACCTACATAATTATACAGAACAGGGCTAATAGAATAGTTTTCTGATGTAAACTGATAGATTTTTTTAAGTAGAAAATTAAATTACACGTATTAAAAAAAAAACTGATCCCCACACTAGGAATTTCTCCTCTCCTGTATCGTGGGTGCGATTACAAACATACCTAAGTATAAAATCACATACACGGACACCCAGACCTGGAAGAACTTCTTGCCTCTGCCTACTAGCCTCTGTGCCAACAAAGGAAAGTTCTTCATTTAAAAATCATGTTTATTTAAATAATACGCTTCTCAACAACATCAAAATCCTATCATACTTGAAAAGCTTTTAAAGAAGGGTGTGAAGAAAGGTTAGACGTTAATTTGAAAACTCAATTCAGTATTATGCCACGGTAAGCTCGTTGCGGGAATTGGAACTGAAAGGGAAAATTGTCTCGTTATTTTAGAAAATCATTCCATTTGCGAGAAAAGGCTCGTGTAGTACTTACTTTACGTCTTGGTTTACAATTGAAATTAAAATGGGTTCAGTTTTAGTGAGAGTTGGCATGATTAAAACAAGTTGTTTTAAAACACCTGTTTAAAAAAGTGTTTAAAACAGTTTGAAATTAAACAGTGTTTTTTATTACCTTTTTCAAATACTTTTCAAGGTGGATGAATGCATATAAAATGAAAATAAATTAATATTCAGGAGTCTAAATAGCTTGACATAAAACCATTTGAGTCTATGCCATTGCTCTGTCATATTTTTAACTTTTATTGGCATTGTAATGAAATAATACTTAAAAATATTAGAAAACAAACATCACATGTTTTTATTCCATTGATGTTTTTTCGTAAAAATTTCATTACAAAGGGCGAATTTGAAAAGATGTAGTCTAGAAAGGAACATAATTGATTTATACGTTTAGACAGCGACAAGTAAGGTGGAATTAAATGAAAAATAAAATAAAAAAAAACACTTGTTTAAAACAATTTAAACTGTTTGTTTTATAAATTCGAAAAAACTGTTTATTTCCTACCCTGGTTTTAGTTGACTTTTTACAAGAGGAGTACACAATGATTAATCATCATCCACATAAGCCCGAAGACTTCATCACTGTTGAACAAAGGCCTATAAGCAGGGTTGGCATGATTAAAACAAGTTGTTTTAAAACACATGTTTAAAACAGTGTTTAAAACAGTTTTAAATTAAACAGTGTTTTTTATTTCATGTTTAAAAACAAAGATTAAAACACGTTTAAAACATTGTATAAAACAATAACAAAAAAAACATGTTTTAAAACTACTTTTCATGGCGCATAACTGGATATAAAATGAAAATAAAGTAATATTAGAGTCTGAATAGTTCAACATAAAACCAGTTGAGTCTATACTATTGCTATGCAGTGTTGCTATGTAATATTTTTTAACTTTAATTGGCGTTGTAATTAACTAAAACGTTTTTTTTTTTGTATTTTATTCAATCAAACAAATACCTATCTAAGTACCAAGATTTGTATGGGACACCACCTATTTTTGAAACTTTAGCACAAAATAATTTCAAACTAATTAAGTAATATTGTAACAACTTTCATTAATAATAACAATATAGTTAAGTATTAAAAAAATCATAATTGTGATCCCTAATGTCGGCTGTCGAAAGAAAGTACCTAATTCAAAGGATTAATGGTAATTCCCCTTTTTTTTATCTATTGATAGAATAGTTCATAGATAAAAGGTAATTCCCCGCCGCCGGGGAATTATCTTTGAACAATGCGCCGCAGTCGCCCGCCGCCGCACCCCGGTCTCGCTAAGAAAGTCGCCCAATTTAAAAATCAACAATAGAACATACGGGGTGAATGTGAAGCGTTCAGTATGAATGTTTACCTTTTGATAGTTTTTTTGTAAATATTTAATTTATTATGGCGAATTTATAAAGATTTAGTCTAGAGATGAAACATAGTCGAATTAATATAAAATAATGCCCAAAATTAAAAAGAACAAAAAAAACACTTGTTTAAAACATTTTGAACTGTTTGTCTTATAAAATTAAAAAAAAAACTGTTTTTTTTCCAACCCTGCCTATAAGAGAGTATTTACTTTTGTAAAATAAAAATGAGTATGATATTTATTTATTTTATTTATTTGTTTCCTTCAGGCTTCAAGGCCCATATAAAATACTGAGATGTTATAATTTTGGTAACTAATAATTATAATTACTTAATCTCAAATTTTAATAGTGGGCACATAGGTGCCCGATTTTGATGACCATGTATCGTCGCACCTTATGAGTGATTTATTTATTATTCATTAATTTTAAGACTGAATTAAATGAATAACATGTCGATGGCAGCAAAGTAGAAACGGACATCTACATTTTTTCGAAAATGTTTTTCTTAGAATAATAACTTTTTTCAATAATGGAGTAGGTACACTCGGGGGATCCGAACAAGCGAAAAATGTGTATTTATTTTACTACCCCGACTATATCGCCTAGGAGTGGATAAAAATACATTTTTCTCACAAAATAATTTCAGTAATTCCTCTGGGACACCATTCATTTGAGTTCTATTTACAACGTTATTAGGTAACACCACATTTATCGCCTCGGAACTAAACAGCAGTAAATAATGACAGTAACATTTCACCTGTTATGTTATGATGGCATTACGTTGTCTCAACATAAACAGTATACATAGTTAGCGTGCACAATTACATTCCCTGCGAGTACAAACACAAATCATATGCAAGTGCAACAACAGATTGAACAATAAATAAACGAACGTCATGTCTGTCGAGTAGGTAAATAATATCTAAATCATCTAAATGTACATAAATGTTTTCATTCAGAATTGAAATGTACATGCATACATACATAATCTCACGATTTTTTCCTATTGGAGACTACAAATGGAGAATGCCACCTGCTATGGCATACTTTGGCCTTGTCCAGTTTCATACATCTCATGATAAATGCATGCCGGTTTGCGAGTACTACCAGGGCCCCCGGAAGGTCTACTGGCGCCTGTGTGCAAAAAAGGATTTGGGCGCCCCTTAAGGCATTTTGAATTTTATCTTTTTTTTTATTGTATGTCGGTCAGTGGCGTATTTTAAAATTCAGTGCTCTGCGCTTCATAACTTAAACACAAAAAATACCATCAAGTGCTACTCAAACTTCACACCCAGAGTTCCATACCATCTTAGAGAAGACAAATTTTATTTTTTGTAGACCAATACAAGATTAACTAACATAAGCATTTGCTATTGAAAAATGAGCTATCAAAAGCGAGCTCATGAAAAGCGAACGTTAACCTTAGTTTAAGCACGAGCGAAGCGAGCGCGAAATTTTTTAGCTTTTTGGAATAGGACAAGGCAATTCTTCATAAAAGAACGCAGTGAGCTCTAAAAGTTTAACGTTTCCGGACTTCAAGTTTTGATCTAAAAGTGAGATCAAATATTTGAAGTCTTTAGTAGGTACTTAAAAGTAATCCTAGTTAGGTTCTCAACTTTTCTTTTAACAATTATTTTTGATTTTTTCAATTATTTTTGGGCCCTTGGCTTTGGCGCCCTTAAAGGATGGCGCCCGTGTGCATTGCACACATTGCACATATGGTAGCGGGGGCCCTGAGTACTACGCACATTTTTTTTAGGCTGTGAAATCATCAAAAGAGTCTATCTACTCGTAGAAGCGAAATGGACTCTCAAAGTCATAATTGAGTGACTGTAAAGCTGACTGGTCTAGCTGCTGTCACCTTAGTAGTACAAAATAACTAACTGACCCCGCAAACGTTGTTTTGCCATATAAGTACCTAAATTATTTCTCGTGCCACATTATAAAAAAAATGTCCAAGAAATTAAATTAAAATGTTAGGGGTGGATAACCCTTATCACTTAGGGGTATGAAAAATAAATAGTCGCCGGTTCTCAGACCTACTGAATATGCATATATCATAAAAATCGGTCAAGCCGTTTTAGAAGAGTATGGTAACTAACACTGTGATACAACAATTTTATAAATTAGCTAAATAAGCAGGAGCAACATTCAAGTCGCCCCAAGGCTGTTTCAATTGATTAGGCGCCCGATAGACAAGACAGTGTGTTTTGATTACATGCCTACTGAAGTACGGAATGATAAATAGTAGCTGTACCTACTATTTTATAATAATGTAGGAAAAAGAGAATTTAAAAAATTATTCAACAAGGAAAATAAAAATAATAATACATAGACTATAGACACTAGATAGCCTCGCTCAATGCAGGCGCGGTCGCAGCCTGAAATTTTGGGGGAGGTCACTCACTACATTAATAAAAAATAGGTATCTGAAATAAAATAAACATTATTGCACAAATCGTATTGCATAAGATGTCAGCAAACTATATATCGCCGTTATGGGACAGTTAGTTCCTTTTATTTTTTGGCAAATTTTTGAGATTTTTCAATGTGACCTTAGGTTTTTGGGGGGGGTCATGTCCCCTGTGACCCCCCCCTTCGGACCGCGCCTGGCTCAATGAGTGTACTTTGTGTAGGAATAGCCTACACAAAGTTGACAATCCTTCAATCAAGGCTTTCGCATGCACAATACATATTCAAGGTGTCGAGATTTCGAGAAGAGCATTCTTGTTCATTGAAACAGATACATTAACCTTCGTCAAGCTCAGGTTCAAGTACTCCAAATAATCACAAGTTTGTAACACGAGTAGTGTGCTTGATTGATATCCAACAAGGAGTACCAGTTGATATGGCACACTCACATACTTTACTACTGCATACTTACAACATAGTGGTGTAAGAAGTTATATTCCGTGCAACTACGTAAAACGCTTCTACAAGACGTATAGTTGTTTTTAAGCTATTGCATAGGTTTTATCGCGGGCTCTGAGCGCGGCGACCGAATCAAGAAATTCCGTAACGAAAATAAACCTATCGAAAAAAACCTAACGTCGTTTCAGTTCGGGAGACTTCGGCAATCATAAAAACATCCGCCATAAAGACAATTTACTCTTTCTTACCGATTATAAACGGCCAGCTACAAAAAGAGGTTTTCACTATGAAACCTACCTATAAAATTCTCCTACAACAATGCAGAGTGGCACAGTCGAAGCGTGCTGGGCCTATAATCTGCTGATGTGAGACCTGGGAATCCTGTATACAACGTGTAACGTTAATAGCGCAAAACCTCTCGTGGGGTAACTCAGCCCATGTTACTGAACAATGTTTGTTTTAAGACTTTTGGAAAAAAAATAAAAAATAAAATGGTTTTTCATACAAGAGTTACCCCACGAGAGGTTTTGCGCTATTAACGTTACACGTTGTATAAAAGACCCACTTAATCTTCATCATAATTTTTTTTCTTTATTACAGTAATGCACTACAAACATTTTAAATAAATGACATTCTAGTTAAATATTCGCGGTAGGCGATAATTATTCTTTCTTGATTTTTTTTAATGCTATGCAATCGTTTTACCGCTGCGGCATGGCAGTCTCCGAGTGCCACACGCATTTCTTTATTTATCATAGGCTCGTCTATGACCTCCATCTCCTGATGGTTAGCAATAATGATGTTGTTGTTGACTGTGAAGCACGTTTGACTAGAAGTAACCTATTCACTCTTAATTTGAAGAGCACAAGGCCTTCCTTTTACGATTTTGTATCACTCCATTTCTGGCAGTGGTACGGGATTTAGTAATCTTCATAATCACCCAAGCAGAATTGGTAAGCACCTAGCTCAAGCGCGTTTCCATACCGGACCCAAGGTATCCCTGGAGGAAATCCCAGGGGTTGCCACGGAACTTGGATTCATCAGATATTCACAGTAACATAAAAAAAAAATACATTTACACACACGTATAGGTATATTTACTATATAGGTACACACATCAAAAACAGTTCGTGATCTAGCATAATTATGCAGATTTTTTTTTATGGGGAAACCATTGAAGTTTTATTGTTTTAAATTTAATTAAATATTATTTAAATATTTTTAAATATATTCTATCTGCAATCTAAATTTTAAAATGAAGAATCTAAAAAGAAGAAAAAATCATGATAATTAACCGTGTCAAAAAAGATTTCGATTTTTCAAAGTGCAATCGCAAACTTTTTTTGATATGTGTTAAGGTATGAATTCCTACTGCACACTTTTGATGCATTGTTCATAATAATACGAATGTCATGAGTCATTTTGTTTACGTTTGACTTTGATTACACTATTTACATTCATTAATGATCGACCCACGTGTAAACTCTTTGTGTTGTAGGTACGTACTTTACACGTCACACCGCTTGTTTGTTGCAATTAAAACACTGCACGATTTAAACTTGGCATTGAAAAACTTGAAAGCAAACATAATTTTGTACCGATATTCAATTGTCTAGCTTGTTGTTATAGCAATAAGGTATTTATTTACTGGCAGAGTCGATATTATCCTTTTTTCTACGAGATATCAGGATTAAAAAGAACACATTTTTTTTATGAAATATGTAGTTGTATTTAAACATTTGAATGTTTGCCTCGTTTTAAAGAAAGTAAAAAAAAAATGAAGGAGTAAATCCATAGATATAATATTTCTGTGAGTAAATCGTACTTGTTTTTTACCCGACTGCGCCAGAAGGAGGGTTATGTTTTTCGAGTGTATGTTTTTATGTATGTGGGTATATTTCTTTGGCACGCTCTGCAGCCTAAACGGCTTGATAGATTTTAACTTGGATGGATGCCTCCGACTGCGTTTGTGAAAATTGTCCACCACGATGGCTTAAAAACCAAAAAATATATAATTCTTAGCTTGTTTTTATCTTTTCAGTAATTTATATATTTTTACGCAGTCGGGTTTTTTGTTTTTTTTTTTTTAAATATATTTTTTTTTACGATTATATATGTAGGTATATGTCAAGATTATCTTTCATTTAAGCGTCAAAATCCGGTAGTGACTAGTGATCCAAGTTTGCAATGTTGTGAGTCTTTCAAAAACAGAGCACCAAGAAACACCGAAAGAATATACGCCGCAGCGCCGCTTGACTACAGTGTTTTCAGTTCTTGAACAAGTTAAGCGGAACAAATGGTGATCTCCTTAAATTTTATTTATTTATAATCACAAACGAGTTCTTCTTAGTGAAATCGTTCTACATAGCTCTCCATTAGTTAGTAGCTCCTTGTTTCACAGACAGAATGTTTTACAACGTTGTATTATTCAGTTGTGATTCGTTCGCAGGATTTGGGGTTGTATAAATATTAGATAGCTAAGCCGTTTTTTGTTGAGATTCGCTTTGTATAAGACCTCGGTCTGGAAAATTCATGGCTTCAAAAGTGGACATTAATTATTAATATAGGATAGGCTGTTGGTCAAAATACAACTTCAGAAAAGAAATTATGGTTAGAAAACGATTTTCAACGGCCATACATTTTTTTATTACCATAATGAAACACAAATTTGACAAATCCACACAATACAAATTTTAAAAAGAGAGAGACCTTTTAAAATTATTGTTTTCCGTTCATTCTTTAAATTTCAAGCTCTATTATTCGATCAAATTATAGAATAAGCGAATTTTAAATATTAAACAAGAGAAACGTTTCGTGGAGATCAATTCAGATTTTCTGAAATACATTTTATTAAAGCGTCTGAAAGTTCTCGTGTTAAATATTTAGACACATACGGCTTTATTACAAAACGTGGTTTAACTTAGACCAAGCTTTAAATAAAAAATGATTTTTTGAATTTTATTTTTTGAACTTTATTTCTACTGTCGTAAAGTTATTAATACAAAAACCGAGTTTAGATCCCGGTCTAAGTTGTCAATGTGCATTTTAGAATTTTATAGCAGTTGGAATAAAGTTCGAAATTCAAAAATTGATTTTTGAATTAAAGCTTGGTCTAAGTTAAACCACGTTTTGTAATAAAGCCGAGTGTTTGCATTATTAGGTACGGCGTTATTGCGAAGTGTAGTGAAATTGGAATACAGTGGTAGTTCGTAAACTCTCACAATATTTTCCTCTTCTCGTGCTGAGTAATCAAGATGGCTACCTGAATCCATTTGACCTTCACAAACATAAAATACATTAGGACGGCTCCGTTTTCTCGAGTCACCACGAACTAATTTCTTTTGGCATTCTCTCGCGACCAGCCAAAGGTTAACTACGGGCTAGACAGACATACTTGGGATGTCAATAAAGATTAAGGTCAGACTTATTAAAGTATAAGTAAGTATAATTGAAGTGTGCGTGAGGTTTTGGGGAAAATATCTCAATTTGTTATTTGATGACGTCTTGATCAAGTCTTTCTTGGTAATTCACCATTTCTCGCCCATTTTTGGAAGTGATATTAGAATATAAACAAACTAGAGGAGTCCCATTACAGTAGCATTTTATAAAACTTTAGTCTTAGTGGCCATCATTTTGTTGTAAAAGATATTCGCTCCAATCTTTAATTTTATAACATTGAAGATGGTTTCAGCTATTCTACGCAGCCGAAGCATTTTCAATGTTATAATGAGAAACGTGTAACAGGGTTGGCATGAAAACAAGTTGTTACCTGTTTAAAACAGTGTTTAAAACAGTTTTTTTTATTACCCGTTTCAACTACTTTTGAATGCTTATAAAATGAAAATAAATTAATATTCAGGAGTCGAAATAGTTTGACATAAAACCTTTTGAGTCTAATGCCATTGTTATGTCATATTTTTAACTTTTATTGGCATTGTAATGAAACAATGCATAAAATTATTAGAAAATAAGAAACTTTTTTCAAAAAAAATTTAACCGCCTTCAAAAACAACCACAAAAAAGGGTAAAATAACCTACAAAATAACTTTTCTTTCGGAAGTCGGTGGCTTTGTTTTTTTAATTCGTTGTCTTTTTGCCACCGACTTCCGAAAGGAAAGTTATTTTGTAGGTTATTTTACCCTTTTTTGTGGTTGTTTTTGAAGGCGGTTAAATTTTTTTTAAAAAAAGTTTCTTATTTTACTCTTTTTAGTTTAAATATTCAACCCAAATTCTTGTCAAAAATATCATTTTCTTACATGTGCACTAGAATTTTGTAATCCGTGGCACCGGTATTAACATCGCTCATGTACACATGCTAATAAAATTCCCTATCTCAAAAACTGCTGAACAGATTTTGATGAAACTTGCAGTATTCCCTAAGGTGAACGATCCCTAGTACAACAAAAAAAGAATTTTGAAAATCAGTCCACTATTGGCGGAGTAATCGCGTAACAAACACGCAAAAAGTAATGTCATTCAAGTAGCCGAAATCAATAAAATGCTCACAAAATAAAAAGTACTGAACCAAATCGGATGAAATTTTTATGGGACCACACTGCAAGTATACTGCATCGAACAAAAAAGAATCACACTAATCGGACTAGGAACCTCGGAGTAATCGATGTACATACATAAAAGAAAAAAAAACATACCGACCGAATTGAGAACCTCCTCCTTTTTTTGAAGTCGGTTAAAAAAACATCACATGTTTTTTTTCCATTGATCATTTTTCGTAAAAATTTCATCACAAAGGGCGAATTTGAAAAGATGTACCTAGTCTAGAAATGAAACATAATTGATTTAGGTATACGTTTAGACATCAAGGACAAACAAGGTGGAATTAATTTGAAAAAAAAAAACAAAAAAAACACTGGTTTAAAACATTTTGAACTGATTGGTTTGTTGTATGAAAAAGAACTGTTTTTTTTTTCCATCCCTGTCGTGTAATCATGCAGTAATTATATAAAGTTAAATGAGCCATTAGAGTTGCAACGTTAAAGAAAATTGCTAGAATTTTTGAGATAATCCGTTTTATGATCGTAGCTAATAGCCATGTAGTAAAATGAAATGGATCGTTAACTTATTTTTTATCTGTTTCATAAAACTTATTAACTAGTTACACGTGTAAAACAAGGCTGTAAGAATAAAACGTCTATTATAATAATACATTATTCTACTTAGGTACTGGTAGGAGTGGTAGGTATCGTAAATCATTCGTTTTATTTTACGAGCTATTTACAAAGTTGTTCAGAATATAACAGTTCGCTCATTGCACTCAGTTTATTGTTGCAGTTCATACACGTGTTGCAGTCATAAATATTATTGCTTGCCCTTGACCGTGGCAGTAAATGGAATACCTTTATATCTGTCGCTGTTTTCTACGGAACAAAGGCCAATAAGTATTTTTCAAAGTTGCTGAAACTATTTTGGGGTTAATAGTTTGTATGAAACTTCGTTACTACGAGTGCTAGGAGTCTCAAATTTTACATGGGGATTGTTTTTACGACTTATATGCTCACTATGACGGGGTGTTTCGAAATTCGAACCCTAAGGGGTTGTTTTTGATGTTGATAGATACAGGTTTCAAATTCATGGGGATTCTTTTACGGACGTAGGTGCTCACTAAGACGGGATGTTGCGAAACTCGAACCCTAAGCGGTTGTTTTTGGGGTTGATAGAATTGTATGAAACTTACTTGGAGTGTTAGGAGTTTGAAACTTAGCATGGGGGTTCCTTTTTTGGGGTGTAGGTGTTCGCTATGCATTCGATATGTTTCTGAGGGTGTTTCAAATTAGAACCAAACTACAACAATTACATTATCTTGTTTGCTCTCACTCCTCATGACGCTGTGTCGTGGTGACTTGAGAAGTTTGTTGTAGTAGCGCTTCATTTTAGAGTATTGCCGAAAAGAGTCACATTTCAGATTTTTCGATGACTGTTTGTAATTCTGGCTAATACAAAGACAAAGTTCGAATATTAATAAAATGTAACCACATTAAGAGATCTTATTTTGCTAAAGCTTCGGTCACACACAGCGACAAATCGCTGTGTGTGACCGAAGCTCGATCCAGTTAAATAGAACGAATACTCGTTGAGCGAAGCGATTGGTCGCTGTGTGTGGCCAAAGCTGAGAGCCCGGTATCCACCAAAGCGGAGAGGAGAGGAGATATGTTTGAATAACCAATCAGATGTCCTCATCTCCTCTCCGCTTAGCTTCAGTTGACATCTGATTGGTTATTCAAACACATCTCCTCTCCTCTCCGCTTTGGTGGATACCGTGCCTTACGCTTAGATACCCAGTATTGAGCAACCATTGTTAGGTACCTACGCCAAAGGTATTGACTGTTTAACATAATATAAGGACATAAAATACGTTTATGACGACATGGTTACATAGGGTAATATTCAGGTTCCTGGATAAACTCTGTTTACATAGGATAGAAGATTATGTGTTTAGCTAGGTATACATCCTACCGTGATTATGTAATAATGTTTATGTGAACAGTGGGGAGGAAAATGTCTTTTCCATTATTCAACGAGACATTATTATAATGAGACAAGTTTGTGTAAACATGATGACCGTTATAACAATGTTTTTTTATTGAGGTGTTTCATTAATAAATTCTAATAAAAAAGGAACATTTTCTTCTCCACCTGCTATATTGTATTTTGTTGTTACAGTTTTCCTTCTTGAGTGCTCATGAAGTGGAAGCTATTCTGAATATGGTTGAAAGTGACAGTCGTCTTTGACAACTTGCCATCAAAAAGATGCACGAAATACTCGTAATATGATATCGTATCGGAAGATCTCAAAGCCGCCTTGGACGACAAACACATTGCAGAGTCTATCGATCAGATTTCTTTTAGAGAATAGCAAAGCAATATAAAATCTCTATGATACAGGATTACTCCACAAAATTTATACAATTCCGAAGCTTAGGAAATGTATGAAAAAGTGTTTTATGTGTTCAGATAGACGGAGCCCCGCTGCGCGGGGCTTGTATTTCCGCGTGCAGGGTTTAAAGGAAGCTAACCAAACCGAACCTCGGGATGACCAAGAGTGTGTTTGTGCCACACATTTCAGGGCAATTTTAGGAATTAAACACATTTCCTACGAATTGTATTGAATGACGGATTACACACATTTCCGCTAACATATACATAGTATGTGTACAAAATTCAATCTCTTTTACAGCAGTTATTTAATATTCGTTGCAGGCTAAACTCCAGCACTCGCAGTAGCAGTTAATTTTCAGAAAACTGTAGCTTGTATGAATGAACACAACCCCTCTGGGACCACAGTGTTCAGAATATCTCAAACTTTATACTGTGAATTTTACAGCAGTGAGCCGGGAGCCACGACAGATTTCACTCACATCAGTACAATCTGTGGTAGATCCGTAATTACTTCAGAACAGTATAATTATCTGGACTAGTACTATTATCTAGTACTATTATCGTTAACTGTGTAATTAATTTTCCGCATTGCTGGAAATGTTTGACTGGAACCGGCAATTAGCCAGATTAGCTTCCGTTATGGCGTTGTTTTAGCTTTCAATCAAAAGGTATTTCCAAAACCAAACATCATGTAGGTATTTCCAAATATTAGGTAAACTATAAACACGCATTCGTAAAGGTATACACCTCATTGACCAACGCGGTAACGTACCTAAATTATGATAGTAGACGTACAAGATGAGGCTTCGGTCCGAGCTCCTCCGCCTTCAGGCGACTAAATCACCATCTTCCAAGGCTTTACCCAGCTAAATTAGGGCCGGCTTCCAGAACCAGATGCAGCTGAATATCAGTATTTTACATGAAACGACTGCCTATCGGACCTCCACAAGCCAGTAACTGAGTAACAATATCCCCTGGGTAGGACTGGTTGTCAGACTTTTAGAGCTTCTGACTAATAGTAAGACTGCCAAAGTTCGTAATAGCTGATCTAGTGCCTTAAATCAAATCATCAATTTCATTACAAAAACGTCCGAAGATTGTTAAATTTGTACTGAAAAATGGCTCAAACAATTATTTTTTTAACTGCCCCGCACTAAGGAATTACTATCGTGGTTGCGTTTACAAACATTTTGAATCACTTACACGCAAACATCGCTACAGGTACAACGTATCCGTGTCATTACCATATCTACCCGCATTTGAGTGTTCCCTGGAGAACGCTTAAGTTTGGCAACGTTTAACCATACAAAATTCACTTTACGAGCTTTGGTAAAGGGTCTAAGTTCCTCTGCATCGTACCTAAGAAACTGACATCATCGACACATTGAGATGTGATAGCGTTTCGATAGATTTTAAATTTTTAGCAATTTGAGCTTGACAAACATGTGGATTTTAAACATTCATTTTATATTTAATTAGGTCAAGTCCTATTGATTACATTTATTAACACATGCTGCTAACACAGTTCCACACAAATCACATGACCCTCTGTTTTATGACGACGGTCGACGGCTCGAGCACGCTGGTGACCCTGCTTCCCTCGCATCGAGTATAATGCTTTATATAGGTTCGTTACGTATGTTTCTTCGTAATCCTAATTAAGGCAGGATTAAACGGGTGAATACCGTGTATTTATGGAGTTCTTTGAGCCCTTGCCTTGGTAAGCCAATAATTTTAAATGGAGGACCAAATATTTCAGTAGAACCGTAGAACAACTATCATCATCATAAGCCTATAATGTTCCCACTGCTGGGACACAGGCCTCCTCTCTGTGAGAAGGAGTGGGCCATAATCCACCACGCGGGCCCAGTGCGGTTGGTAGATGTCACATGTCTTCGAATTTTCTAGGTTCTAGGACATGCCAGTTTCCTCACGATGTTTTCCTTCACCGTTTTGAGAGCAGTGGTGATGAAGTAAATTACACAAAGTAATGCGCCTGGAACAACTATAGAACAACTATAGCACATGAAAATAGATCAACTCGTTTTCCTTTCTCATACTCGTATGTTTTACACACTTTGTAAACACTGATGTTCGGAAAGGTTGTTTTTTTAAATGCATTGCTCCACACTTGGAATTTCTCCTGTGTCGTGGGTGCGTTTACAAACGTAGAAACTCACATACACAAACACCCAGACCCGGAACAACTACAGCAGGCTATACAAATATTTGTTCAGTGCGGGAATAGAACACGCGACACGCTGCACAGCTGTCGATCTCTTCAAAACTGCGCTAACCGTGCGGTCAATGTTTGTTAGAAGAACTGGCCCTGTAGCCAAACGGCAAGCGACAATCGTTAACGTTCAGCAGTCGCTAATACATTTTCAACTTTATATCCCATTGCATAAAGTTGAAAATCTATCAAAGATTTCAGATTGTTTTCGTTTGTTTCGTTCGCTATCGCTCAGCAGTCTTTACTAGATTTTCAACTTTATGCGATGGGGTATAAAGTTGAAAATGTATTAGCGACTGCTGAACGTTAACGATTGTCGCTTGCCGTTTGGCTACAGGCTATATCGCTACGTTATTTCATAGATTGACAATTTGACAGGCCTGTTGGTCTAGTGGTTAGTGACCCTGACTGCTATGCCGGAGGTCGTGGGTTTGATTCCCACCAAGGACAAATGTTTGTGTGATGAGCATTTGTTCTCTGTCTGGGTGTAATTTGTCTATAATATTTATGTATTTAGAAATATGTAAGTATGTTTATCAGTTGTATAGTACCCTTAACACTTAAGCTCTACTTAGCTTGGAACTATATGGCGTTGTGTGATAGTTGTGGAATATTATTATTATAGATTATTATTTCCTAAAACTTATACTATTATAACTTACAAGTTGTTAGTTAGAACACAAAACTTGTAGTTACACTTCAGCGCAACAATGCAACGTCTCCTCAGGCTGGTTTGCGTAATGAACGAAGGAACTTCAACAACGGCTCTTCAACTCCTACAAAGCTTCGTTTCTCTGAGAGGAACCTTAAGAACAATGTCGCTAAACGTTGTTACTGAAGCCAGTTATAACAATCACTTTATAAGGCAATGTGGATGGTGAGTAATGGATGACTCGCCGTCTGATCATGAACCATGCCCGGGTCTACGGCACGTCGTGTTCCACGCGCGCCTAAAACAGCTGTCAGCAAAATTACTGCGGGACTATCTCATCAGGTAACCGTGGGCCTGGCGCACAATGGGCTATTGAAGGATCACCATTTTAGTCAGTGTAAGTCTGTCAGTCCCTCACGCCCCACCCTAGGACATATTTGATGATTTTACAATGACAAAAAAAAAAAACTATAAGGCATCCTACACTTTTTACCAAATATAATTTCTTGTCCGTGATATTATTTCTACCCGTCGAGAATTTTATGTAAATCTACCACAAAGTAGGCCAAGTAAACTTCGTCTTGAAACGGAGTGTTTGTACACCAAAACTTTTAATGATCGAGTGCCTGTTTCAATAACCGACACCTAAGTGGAATAATTTTTATATTGTGCATTTCAGTTCATAGCAGCAGGTCTAGTCTTTTAACACGCCGTAGATTCAACCGCAGTTCATGTTGAAACTTATACATTTCTGTAACACCTATGTATACACATGAATGCAATAAAGAATTTGAGTTTGACCTTTGTCTCGACAAGTTTTGAAAGTTTAAAACTACTTTTTGATCGGTCCCAGAACATTGATAACGGACTTAATAGAGAAGAATCTCAGGTCCAGAGTTAATGTTGTGTTTATGAGTGCACATCTATACTTTAACTTACATGCAAATGCATATTGGTGTAACTATGATTGGGGCCAAGTATAATAAAATGAATTGGTACTATCTGACCGGGGACACAACCGCGGTGTCGACACGTTGCATATTGGACGGACGCCAAGCGCATAATATTTATAGCGATATCACTCGTGGTTCCGTTCACGTTAATTTACTATTGTCAATAAATAATTTAAAATGTAATGCAAATTGTATCACGCTTATTAAACTCCTTTTTTCACAAAACAAGCTACTGCTCCGTCACGTGCAGAAGCTCTATAACGTTTCCACACCACAAAGCTATCTACGGTGACATATGACACACGGCCCCATTACACAGTATCAGTAAAATTCAAATGTGCGGGTTTTATAACGATATGCAAATTGTAGTTCGCTCGTTTAACCATTACGCCGGTCACCGAGTACTAGGTCAGCAGAAAGAGCGCTGTTTTCAGCATGTTACATGCTGGCTATTAGCGGGACGCGTCCAGCGTTAACAGCGTTTTTTTTCTCATCAACGTTTAAGCTTTACGGCTCTTGTGTTATATGCTGAAATATGAGCGCTATTTTTATTGGCCTACTTTATTATAGAAACTATTTACCAACAAATAAATCATCCCGTCGCATTGCTGGGTTCTTTTATTTATTAGAATAAAATGTAAATTCATTAAAATTAATTTCCGTTCATGTTAAATGTTTCAGTTAATGATGAAGTACTTCTGCTGATGGAACATGTCGGTGCACAACCGCGTAGTTTTGAACTCCAATACGTGATTATTTAAACACTATTGATAAAAGTAATTGACAAATCTGATGATATAACATGAAGATTTAACTTAAGTTTGAACAAAAACATCAAATACCTAATACGAAAGTGGAAAAGTACGTATTAAATATAAATTTATGATAAATTAAAGAGATTGCCGCGGTTACTTATCAAAGTTCTCTGGAAAGTTCGTTTCGCTATAAATCACGCGATTTTCGTTCGAGTAGAATCACATAAAAATTCCAAGAACAACGAGAAATGTTATTGTTGAATAATTTCAGTGACATTTAAGAAGTTCTGTAGACTTTCTTTAAACTTCTTGGGAAATCTGTAAGAAAAACTTAAGTTCAATAAGAGCAGATTGTGATTACAATTTCAAATTCATCAAACTTTGAATGCCATAGATGTTAGTTACGAAATTTTACTGAACCGTACGTAACCTCTCAATTCATACGTTTATTAATCATCATCACTTTTTTATATTATGATCATCACACTTTTTATATAAGCATCACTGAGGTAATCAGAAAAAAGATTTGATTCTCAAAGTCGATCTCTAGTTTGTAAACTCATTCGTAGATTATAAACCAGAGGTCGAAATTAGGTAGAGTTATTTTATTACTTGCATCGAAATGTTTTTATTAATATGGATGATCTTCCCGGTATTTCTAATAAAAAGTGTGGAACGAGTAAATAATAATAATAAAAACATCAGAGATAGATTAGACCAATAAATTGTGTAAAAGTAAATAACTTTTTATTTAATAAATCACGGTATTTTTCTGCTGTCTAAAAGTAATTCCGGGATTTGTGGAGCATCTACTTTATTCTTTCGATGAAATCAGTGTAAGTATGTACATGAGAAACTCCTACTAATAATTCCGACCTATGATTCTAACACTAGTCGACGTTTCAGAACAATTGTGCTGAACTCACATTTATTTGTTAACTGTGGATAATCTACAAACACAGTAGTTTCTAGCAGTAGTCGGGAACAGTTTAGTGATTGAAATATCTATTTCAGTTCAACTTCTATACGAGTATTGAATGGTATTCCTAGGCTAATATTAGTATGTATGGGCTACAAACTTGAGCTAAGCCTTAACAAATATTTTTTCGAAACTAAAAAGATAGATTTTAGTGATATGAAGGATTGTAGGTATTACTGAATTGCTTTTGTCACAATACCTAATGTTATTTTGCTCTGCACGCGTAGCATGACCACCGTAGAAACGAGTTATATCGACGGGAGAATCGACAAACTGACAGTTGAAGAAAGATCTCTATCGTCCTAAGCATGGCGATGTTTGACACGTAGAAAAGAAATGTTTCTTCTCTACGATAGAAAGAAGTCTACAACGTCGAGCATGCCGACAATATTTTCTCTACTTTTGACACTTGGGGGAAGACACATTTCTTCTCTACAAGAGAAACTTGTCTACATCAAATCAGACCTAGACAAGATTCTTTTTATAATATTCTTGGTGTTTATCGACTTAAATTTGTTTTAAAAACAAGTAAGGGTCCTTCCAACTCAATCTCTTTAGTTTTTAAGCCTTATAGAATAAAAAAGGCTGAATGAAACTTGTTAGGAAAGTGCATCAAACTTTTTTCAATAAGAGTTCCATGAAAAATTATAAAATGAGAAACTTTCAGTGAAATAATGCAGACAGCTAATCTTTCCAATGTTTTATTACTAGACAAAAATATTTTAATTTAACAAGAATCTACGTGTCATCAGTCATAGACATGCAGCATGGACCCAACATTATCTGCCTAAAATTGCCATAATCATACTTTTTCATATTTATAATAAATATCTGTCTTCTATTATCACATAGATAATGTTCTACACTTGTTTTTCTCTCTTTCTAGAAAGTATGTTAATTTTATTTGATATTTGGCTAGGAAAGACTCGTGTCCATACTGTGTGTCTATGGTTTGGATACTTTTGCGTTTTGTTGTCGCTTTGATTTATGTGCAAAAAGTTTTTTTTAATTGCAAATGAATGCACATATTACTAGAATTATGGATAATTCTGTCTGATTCCAATAAATCATTTTAATTGTATTGAAAACTTGAGAATTTTACACGTTTTCTTGGTTAACTAAACGTTTTAGTTCATTCACAGTTCAGTCATTCGCCGTTGCTATGGAAAGAAAACTTATGTCTTGTCTTCATAGAAACACGAGTCTACAGGTCGCGCCATGCTCGGGCAGAAGACAAAACAAGTGGGATAGAAAGAGTGTTTGTCTTCTTTTCTTGGTAGAACAGAGATAGAATCGCCATGCTACGCGTGCTGGAAGATATACAAAAACTCAATCAATCATGGTGGGCTGTGTGTAACCCATCAACTACAATTATTGTTTAATCAGAAGATTTTCTCTGTTCAATCGGGGTTGAATACTTTACATACTATTCCTCATTCTTCGAAATGATATCCAGTGTCTTTAATAAGAAGTTCTTTTCAATTATTTTCGAGAAATTCGCTTCCTCGCTTCACTATTTAATTTAACCTCAATTCGGAGCGTGAACAGTTACCACTAGATTAGATACTGAAGGTGTTCAAAGTTTATTTATTTGTTCTGTTCAACTCGACTACAGCATTCAGTTTGGTGCACCTCGAGATAACTTTAGCTCGCTTTGTACTGTTTATTATCAGTTGGTGGCAATTCATTGCTCCAGTTGTACATAGTTTAATCAATGTTTTTTTTTAAAACTTTCTCATTAAATCGAAAGCAAAGTAATTGAATTTTATGGAGTCTAGGTCTGCAGAGGGATCAATCAAGTCGATTAAAACCTGCCTGTCAGATGTAGTAAGTGGATTAGTGCTGGAATATCTATTTGCTTTTGAAATATTCTTTGGGAGCGAACTCTCATCTGAGTTTTACTACATTAGAGACCATTCATCTTTCAATCCACTTCGATGTTTTCAAATGGTTAAATAAGGGCAAAAATGTTTTAAAAAACTGGTATAATAATAGCGACATTTAATCATTTTGAAACAAAATTAACAAAATACCTACTACACAGTATCACAACCGTAATTTTGCTAATTATGCCTCGGTGCGACATCGTCAAGCTACATCGTCTGAAGAATCGTCTTCTACTAATGAGTAAATGAAATTAACCTTGTCGAGTTCATGTCGTGCTATTTAACGGGGATTAACTAATTAATGGAGTTTCGTGGCAAAATGTAAAAGTAATTGCGGTACGTCCTAGCGATGGGGATGAATTCCTAATTTAGGGATTTCTGTTAAGTGTTTTTATCATCCGTAGTCTGAGACAAGAATGTAAATAAATTAAAATCTCTTAGAAATCTACTTCTTGAAAAGATAAGAAATGTAATATGTTTTTAAATAACTATAATTGCAGTTTAATTTTGGGATACGTTTCTACCTTCGGGGTATTTGTACGTAATTATTAGATCTTATTAGATTACATCGTTTGTACAGGTACAATATATTTCAGCTATTATTAATTCATTAGATACCTACTATAACTATTAAATCAGAATACTTAGCAATTGAAAGTAATCCAGTGGTTTATTGAAACAAGAATTTACATTTTATTTTATCACTTTTACAAATGTATTTGCGAGAGCAAAATCAATTCGAACCTAACCCATAATACGGTTGAAAACAATTTTCAACCGTATTTGGTATTGGATTATCTGTTTAATCTTTTTTTGTTGGTAAAAAGCACCGCAGAATTGTTAGTTTTTATTTATGGCTTACATTAATAGCATATATTTTTATATTAAACTGAATATCTCATGTAGAGTTACGCATTTACAAAGAAGTGACGTTAAGCAAAAAAATGTTTAGTGTTCGACTGATTCCTCTGGATTTTTAACAACTTATATTTTACTTACATTTAAGAATATCTCTTCTCATAGCAAAAGAATAAAATTATGCGGAAGACGTTTGCACACACTTGGCTCAGTCAGCTCGCGGGAGAAAGCAATTTGTCATCATTATATTAATAGCGTCTGTCAGCTTAAGAATTTGATACATTTCATCTACAATCATAACTAAACAAGATAGATGTAAGCATAATACAACGAACTTTAGAAGAACTACAACTGTGTATTGTAATGGTGACCATTTGCACTTAGCAACGTGAATTGCTGCCAAATTCACCGACTTTTGTATTTAGCTACAAGAGCTGCGAGTTATAATATACCCGTGGCACTCATAGCTAAATACAAAATTTTCATAATTAATAAATAATTAATTTTCACATTAAATACATTAAATAAATAAATAAATTTACTCAAGAATTCGGTCACAATAAAGGTTTACATAATTATTAAAAGCGAAATACAATAATTCTATGTGTAGGTTATAATATAGCGATCTGCCTGATCTAAGTTTATTAAAACCTGCGTTTCAGGTCATCACTTTATATACAATTAACATTTGAATAGAACACAACAATATTTTCAAGACGATAAATAAAAAGATAAAAATCTAAGTATCAATGACTAAAATAACTATTTTTGGGTATAAAACATTAAAACTAGATTGTATAATAAGATGTTAATTAACGAGTAATTTATGACAAAATATAAAGACTAAACTAAGCCTATGTTAAAATTTCTGGCAATTTTTCTGTGTCTGTGTAATTAAGTGTTCCCAAGTAATCCTGCATTCGTAGGTAACATTTTTAATAAGTTAAATTATAAATCTTTAGCAGTCTGTTGAACAGATTATACAAGTAGGGTAATAAATTAAAAAAAAAAAAACATAAATTCAAATATTTTGAGAACCTTCTGACGTAAATTTAAGTATATCATTTTACATAATTTTATATAATTTTTATACCATCGCTCTCTCATCTTCTTCAGCCCGTCTCATGACTGAAGAAATGAGGTTGAGTAATAACGTAGTATATAGCGTATCATAATGCTAGTTGATTACCTGTGAAAAGTTTTAAGAGCAATTCATGCAACGAATTTTTGAAGTGTACATTGTACATTGGAAACATGTCCACATTTAAATCACAAAAATTAAAACTCTTGAGCAATCATAGGTTTCCAGTTATCATACATTTCCTTCAGTACCTCTACTTCAGTACAGATCTTTGTACTTTTAGCTACAATAATTGACATCATTAACCCTCTATGGTACCCTTCCTCACTAAAGCATCCACAATACTTACCAATATATCTTTAGCTACATACCTGAATAACCTGAATTAAAATCCTATTTAGAGATATCTTACGGGTTTAAGAAATTGTTAAACAAAATCCGACACTTTTCTATATCATCTGTTTGCTGAAAACCAAAAGGATTATTGCAAAGATCGTAAAATACCAAAGCAACCACGAATAGCTTCTAACCCTTTCATCTGTCACTGGGACTTTGAAAATTGACCTTTTAATATCGGACAGTATAGCCAGTGCAGTAATAGGTCCGAATACATGTGGAAATTACACTCGATGGCCACCTTATGTACATTGTACACCCTATGTTTCCACCAACCATGTCGTTTTCCACTTTATTTCCTTTTGGTTATAAAATCTTCTCGTATTTTGTGTCCCCAAAAATTCCAGTAAAACTATTTCGGGCGGGCGGCGCGGCCATTGTAACGAAATGTTAGTGTTCGGTTAGCAAATAAAGATTTTTTTGTGACCTACATGTTACCCTATTTATCTGGCATTATTCCAGGCTGTGGCCTCAGCTAAAATGTCAAACTGAAAGTCTGGCTCAGGAATATTAGGTTAATATTTAATATTCAGCTGATGAATTGAAAAAATGCTGAACTTTTGTGTAATTTTCTACCAATTATCTATAACAACAGAGATTCAAAGGTAAACATCGTAGCAAAAAGCGCAAGGTAGGGACTGTTGTCGTTTAAAGAGCAAAGGGCGGTAGAGACATGTTTGTAAATGTATAGACACAGGTTTTATATCAACATTTTAACTTTTGTAACGTTCTTTTTCTTTAAGATATATTAAAACCAAAGCATTCCTTTGGTACATATTTCCCAGGCCACTAGCTTACTTCTTTTAATTACTTTTTAAAAGTTATAAAGGCTTTGTGAAGTTTTGTAAAGCCACCAAAAGTATGCACGCAGTAGAAATAAGACTTTAAAGAACTCAAAGACTCGCGGAGTTGCTTAGAACAGTTTCTAACTAACTTGAGTGCTGCTTTTAATGCTGCTGCTCTATTTAAAATATTGATATCTAAATTAGTCAAATTAAATTAATCGCAGGTAGGTACTACAACATATAAATTGACTCATATAACAAAGCTATAATTATTGCTAACCAGGACGAGCTGTTGCAGTAAAGAGCCACTAGTTTGCACCCCAACTAAAAGATAAGAATACAACAATTTTTTCAGTTTTTTTATGTAACAAATATGGTGAATTTGTTTATTATTTACTCCTGACGTAGGAGCCTTATAACAAGAATTGTGTTGTTGATGGAACTAGAGAAACCCAATTAGTACAGCCATCGTAGCATTTGTGTGTAGAGATGTGACTGAACTCAGATGTGAAGTGTTAATTGTGTACTCGTTTCAATTCATGTTATTCTGCCGCGTAGTTAAAAATAATTGGCTGGTTTACTGTGTGGTTCCTAATTAATTTAATTAATGAGGTTAAGTTTATTTTTCTCTCCGGCAGGTTTTTGTAATCTTTCGGTATACAGTTTTGGTGCCTGCTTGATATTGATTTACTCATTAAAATAATATTCGATAAATATAGCCATGTGAAAAAAAATCGCCAAGCACGACAATTTGTGCACAAATAAAATGCGTCACGATTTTGAAATGCTAGCGAGGGAACATATTGAAACGAGTAAAAAAACCGAAGGCTGCCAGCGACGGATACAAATCATCATTCGTTTTAGCAAAGCAATTCTAAAAAAAAGCATTTATTTAACGGTTTCTGACGCTCCATTAATAATAGACTGAAGACTCTCGACTGCTCGACAAACGACAGTGAACCGCTATACTACTACTTTATTATTTAGTGAAAATGGCAATTTGGCTAATTTATAGACAAGAATCTGATTTCCTTTCTGAATTATATTGTGGTAACATTATTTTGTTTACTTGCTACCTACCAGTCAACATCTTTAATCGTGTTACCATTTTATGTGCCTCTGTCGACTGTCTACTTCGCAGACTTCAGATATCTTTTTAGAGACCCAAATTTTTATTACATCGTATACTAAGTTATATTACGCTTCAGGTATTTATTTTGAGCAGAAAGTTTCGATAACAACGCAGTTAATCTTGGTAGTTAATCATGAAATGGCTTGTTTGATTTGTTGTCGGATTAAAGTGGGGTTTATATAAACAAATGCCAAAATCATATCAAACCAAAACGTTACCAACCAAATTAGAAGTTATATAAATATAGGGTTAACTTGTGTGTGAAGGATACAAAAAACTGTTGTATAACATAATTATTATGTATATTGCAATATAAATTCATTAAAGGAATGGAAGTTATATGCGGCCACGGTCTTTTCAACTTTATGTAAAAACCTTACTCCACATACTTTATTAGCATACTTACAAAAGCTAGTTAGCTATAAATACAAAACCTAATCTTTGAGGCTGTAGAATAGGTCGTCTTCTATGTCTGCCCCTGACTTGTTTAAAATAATACTAATAAGAATCACTCTGATACAAGAATGAAGTAGGTACCTAGTATACCTGTATCATAAGATAAAATTAGAAAGGATTTCTGTGAAAATGGAGCCTTAGGATAATATCCTACGAACCAAATATTCATTTTAGGATTCAGATATTCAAGGCGAAACGAAGCTTGTAAAATATCTTGAATATTTAGTTTATTTACACTGTATCTTATTTATGTATCAAGTACATTTTCATAAAAGGGAATTTTATATGGTACCATTAATTTATCAAAGCAATTTCGAAGGTTACGAGAGAATGGCCAATTACCTCACTATATTTTATAGGTCGCTCGCACTACATGTACAGGTTTAGTTTACGTATGTTTAGAAATACATTATTTCGCACAATTCAGTTAAAACTGTTTTAATTTCATCATCATCATGGCTGTGACCACACAAGTAACGGAAACTTCTTGAACTCATGAACAATGACAGTTTAGTTTAACTTTTTGTTTCATCTTTTATGTTTCAATAAACTGAAACTATTTTACTGCAATTGGCTTGAAAAGTGATTACAACAAAAAATTGAAAAAAAAAAGACCGCGTCTTTGCTACGACGTAGCAGACGTGATGACGTCACAGCTACGAGTACTACTAATGATAAATATTTGGCGTTAACGCAATCGAATCACAACATTGTGAATAATATCTACTGTCGTTTTATAAACCTTACTAAAAGCATACAAAGTATTTTATTTATAACTCTGTACGAGAGTTGTATATTTATTATTTATTTGATATTTGGCATTCCCTTCGCGAATTCACGAGCTCTGTTTGAGTGTATAAAATACAACTTTATATTATATTGTGACTGTTCGTCATGGACCCTTGTTTTAATAACAAAATAGGTTATTTATTTTAAAATCACCACGTGACGTCGGGCGCCTAAATTCACATTAACTTACTTATTTTATGGCCTGACATTTCCTTGTGATAAATAGCTGGTTTAAAACACCCATTCCTTTATTTCAATAGCTACAAAAACTATTGACTAGGAGATAATTCTAAAGAAGCGATTCTAAAACTTGCTTATCAGCACATGTGTTCGCAATAAACCAAGCTCCGGACGAACACTCAATAGGACCTCTTAAACAATTTAAAATTATGAATTCTAAGAAGGTTAGAAATCTTTCGCCAACTAATATTAAAAAAAGGCCGCATCTGGCAATCCTTATTCAATCCTGCACTTAAAAACAAAGAGATACTCGGACTAAGGGTGATAAAGTGGGCATAGGCCGTGAGAACTTGGAAGGGCCTTGCGGGTCATTTAGCAGGTAGTTGGAATGAGAAGACGGGGATGATTCCTCGGGGCAGTTGGACTTGGAACGTCTTGAGGGACACACGGGTGGACCCAGGAGAAAGTTCAGGAGATTCGGTTGCCGTTGGCCGAGTGACCGGGCGCGATATTACTTTGTTGTTTATAATTTGAATTATGTTTGATTAAGTCAAATATTAGTCTGTAAAGTAAATTCAGTGCTTGTGGTCGGAGGAGCGCGAGGAGGTGAACCCAGAGGGCGGACTGATGATGGAGACCATACGGGTGGTATTTGAGCAGTGTCTGTAAGTTAATTATAGACTAATTCTCTCCTATAAACACTTGGTAAGTGTTAATTATAGTAAGTACTTTATAGTAGCAGTTTGCTGAAGGCGCTGGATGGCTGTTAATAATCATTTATTTCAGTACAGCGGGGCGACGCCTGAGCAGTACCTTATTTTATATTATTATCTTACGTCTTATTTGTTATGACTCCTTATCCCGTAACCTAGCAGTGATGTATCATTGGTGTTTGGTTATAGTGACACGGAGAAAGCCTTTGGCTACACTCTACAAGCATCCCGCGCATTTCGTCTCGTACTCTGTACAACGACTCATCTGACTCCTGACGAATATAGACTTTTACGTGACGTCTCACATAAATCAAAGGCAGAACCATGTCCATAGTTCGATTATACCAAGTTATATTATCACCAGCTAATGCGGTGATAATGTAACTGCCGGTGATAAGCACAAGAGATAATAACAAACATTGCTATTAATTGGCAAACTAACCAAATGCTGTTGATGATTACTGTTTCCCGCAGTCTTGCTCAGAGACTTTGCGTGTTGGTTGATGGATGCGCATTTCAAGTTGGGGTAGGCACCACCAAGTATGTACCTGTATCTCCTATGATTTGCTAGCTCCGTTCCAAGAGAACGCTAGGGACTGACAAACGTGTCCCGATAAAAACAACTATGGCTAATATGCCCAACATTGTCGAATCGACACTATATTATTGGCACGACACGTTACGACTGGGGGGGGCGCTTAAATACGAAATGTGAAGTGACGATATTACCCACTTCGGCGTCCAGCAATACAAACGTAAAATGTTCTGCTATAGACTGATTCTACGAAGCGCTTGCGCAAGTTGTTTGTTGTGATTGCCAATGGGGTAGAGCCGTAAGGGTATTACGATAGTACGCGTGTGTAGGAGATTAAATGGAAACGTGTCTTCCTCAATGACAGATGAACTTCTCAGATCTTTGTCTTAGGTGTTGGGTAGGACATGTAGAATAGTGTATAGGGAGCGTGATCTGTTAGGATTCGTAGCAGTGTCCTTAGTGGAGCTATGCGCTTAGGCCTAGCGGTCGCGTACTGGGGCAGTTATTGTAACCGGATTTACATGCCATAGAAATTGGGTTAGCTTTAATCGAGTGTAACTTGTTAACGTAACTTAATTAAGCGCAAGCGTGACGTTTCCCTATCACATTTATATATTATATCTTTGCTGTCCTCTTGTCTTACTAGCTTCATAATTATTATTTGATTTGTTAACATGACTTGATATTATTCATGTATGTATTACTGTGAACTCTCAGCACTAATCTACTTTGGTCCCCTCCCTTTTGCTGAGAGTTCAGTCCTCTCTGTCCCGGCGGAGGTCGCAGTTGTCAATGGTACGTGCACCACGGAGGTTGGGCGGAGGCGGGGCCCTACCTCGGCCCCCCCAGGGGGGGGGCCCCATCTTTCATATTTTCCAGTATATTAATGTAATTTAGGAAAACCGAAAATTTTATCAGCCTAGGGTATTTTATGAACAGTCACATGTGGTGCCGTGACCAGGATTCTCGTCATTAAATGTACTGATTCACTTCAGTGCAACGAGAAAAAAACAATTTATGGGTTACTACAATAATAACACAACGTAAATATATAATTCTCGAGCTTGCGAGAGACGGCTTTAATTTACAGCGACTACAATAAGTTGAAACATTCAGATAACCATCACTGAATGTTCTAACACTGGTGACGGGTTCAACTCCCGCGTAATCTATCAATTAATGTGTTAGAGTTCCTTTCGTAGGAATTTAAGTAACACAACTTAATTTTATTTTTTTGAGATAAAGATAGACGGTTTTAAATGACAGTAATTATGTTAAGTTTTGATAACCATTTATTGAATGAATCAAACATCGGTATCGGGTTCAACTCCCGCGCAATTTATCAAGTGATGTGTTATATTTTGACATGGAAAAAAAAAAACACAATTTTAAAATTTAGCAAACAAAACTGTGAGGTGGTTTGAGCTAAACATATTTGTTAAATTAACTTATGTTTGATAACCATATTTAAGTGTTCTAACCATTCCGGTAGCGGGTTCAATTCCCGTGCAATTTTAAAGTGAGTGAGTAACTTTACGTTGCCATGGAAACAATACAACGTAATATTAGAAATAGAAACAATTATGGAGTACATTTTAGGAGCTGTAATAAATTATGATTGATTAGATAAATAATGGTCTGACGATGGATTCTTCAACCATTGACAGCAGGTTAAATTCCTGCTTGATTTATTTGGTTTTGATAAGCTTGCGCTACTGTGTCAATGATTTGGTTAGACACAATAGTTAATTAGTGTTAAAGTTCCTGTGTCACGGCTTGTGTTCTAGGTTTTCACAGAAATTGTTGGTTGGAAAGGGTTGAGTAATAAAGGTACTGAATAGTCATTATTATAACCATATGCCAGGAGGCAATTTTGAACTACATGAATTGAGTGTTTGTCAGAGTTACTGTGCTACTTTTTACAAGGGTTCAACTCCCTGTTGACGTCTGTTTGATGTCCGACAGTGCACTATTTGATTATGAAATGTGCTTGCAATTACACTTGTGTTTGTGCGTATGTGTATGTGTGATTGTGATGCGCCCCTAATCTCGGGGTATAATTTTTATATTGTTACAGTTTATACAGTAAGAAGCATGTAGCTATAGGATTACAATTGATTTACTTGTCATTAAGTGTTACCGTAAGAGATTAACCTTTCAGACTCTTCGGAATAACCCATTTAAATGAATAGATACTCGTGTGGCCTAATTTCAAATTCCAGGTTGCTTGAGACTTCGTTGGGCTGTCACTTCCCTTTGTCTTAGCGTTTGGGTTACGCGTAAGCACGGAGTCAAATGCAGCCGACGTTTGCGGACTTCCAGGGCAGCTGTTTGGGCGACAGCGTGACTTCTTTTACGAAGCTAAGTTTCACTTTTATTATACTTCACAGTTACACGATGTCATGTGGTTCGACCTTGTCATTGCAGTAAAGGTACGCGTAGTATTGTTTTGAATTTTTAGACAATGCACCTATTCAGTGCCGGCAGACAAAGTAACCTACAAGGGAAAGTAGATAAATATGAACATTTTGTCGAAACGATTGGCGCAGTGGCTGAGTAGTCAACTGTTGCGCGGCGTGTCGCGGGTTCGATCCCCACACGGAACGAATGTCTGTGTGATCTGCGGGTCTGGGTGTTTGTATGTGTGGGTTACTGTGGTTTTGGATGCACACGCGATACAGGAGAAATCCCTAGTGTGGGGCAAAGGCAATGTTTAATTAAAAGAAACGACTGATTTTCAGTAATCAGATTTATTTTGTTACATCGTAGAGAACTAGTAATTGTTTGGCCAAACTAGGATGCTTATATTTTAAAGTCAAAGACAAACTTAATTCTGAAATGAATTAACACGAATTGATATTCGAGAAACGGAGCGGGAAGTAATGTTTATTTATCTTAACAGCACGATTGTGCCTGACCGATTGATTCTGTGCTAAGTGTAACGGGTTCGATTCCCGCATAGAACAAAGATTTGTAATTAACTGCAGGCAGTTGTTCTACATGTGGCTGTTTGGGTATATGGATTTGGATGTGTGTGAATGCACCTACGAAGGAGAAGTTATCCGTAGTGTCGAGCGACGTATTGTTGCGAGAAAAGTGTGCACATGTTAAAAGTACAGGTTACAGAACATGTTCATTTTCTGATAAAATCTCCCCACACTAGTAAAATCACAGGGCTGATCCTTCCTCTCACTAACGGAGGGGGGAGGCTAATCGGGATTAAAACTAATAATAAAAAGGGATTTATTTATAATAACGAGCAGGTGATAATTACTCAGATTACATAGCTAAAGTTTTCTGATATGAGTTCTTGATTCTAGTTGGAATCCTGGAACTGGTCTTTCCTCTTAGAATCAGAGGGGGGCGACTAATTGGAATTGAATCTAATATGTCTATGTGCCGACTATTTCAGCCACCGGATACAACAGCGAGCTGTGGATTGAGCTCGCTCAACGTTGAGGAAAGGCCTCTGTCCAGCAGCAGCTGCGATAGGCTGAATTAAGAACGATGGGACACCGTAGAGGTAGCGTCACTCACAAATACTCTTGAAAGAGACTCTGGTATGTAAATCAACATTATAAGCATGCACAGGTCTTTTGAAATAAATTGAATCGCGGTTTAAATATACAATTTAAATACAGCAGAGTATTTTACTGGACGACCATCTCGAAATTAATTAATTACATTTATGATTGAAGATGCTTATGCAAAATTAAACAAAATGGCTGATGCATCTTATTAGATTCGTGCTCCAGCAGGAAAATTTATAATAACCAGTTTATAGCAATATAGTAGCCGGTGTATCTGTATACGGTATTATAACGTCATGGAAATGCATAGGTTCACCCTAATGTGAAAGCTCATCCGCTGAACTGCGTCACGCGTCTGATTTTCAGAGGGGGGAATGTGACTGTTCGTCATGGACCCTTGTTTTAATAACAAAATAGGTTATTTATTTTAAAATCACCACGTGACGTCGGGCGCCTAAATTCACATTAACTTACTTATTTTATGGCCTGACATTTCCTTGTGATAAATAGCTGGTTTAAAACACCCATTCCTTTATTTCAATAGCTACAAAAACTATTGACTAGGAGATAATTCTAAAGAAGCGATTCTAAAACTTGCTTATCAGCACATGTGTTCGCAATAAACCAAGCTCCGGACGAACACTCAATAGGACCTCTTAAACAATTTAAAATTATGAATTCTAAGAAGGTTAGAAATCTTTCGCCAACTAATATTAAAAAAAGGCCGCATCTGGCAATCCTTATTCAATCCTGCACTTAAAAACAAAGAGATACTCGGACTAAGGGTGATAAAGTGGGCATAGGCCGTGAGAACTTGGAAGGGCCTTGCGGGTCATTTAGCAGGTAGTTGGAATGAGAAGACGGGGATGATTCCTCGGGGCAGTTGGACTTGGAACGTCTTGAGGGACACACGGGTGGACCCAGGAGAAAGTTCAGGAGATTCGGTTGCCGTTGGCCGAGTGACCGGGCGCGATATTACTTTGTTGTTTATAATTTGAATTATGTTTGATTAAGTCAAATATTAGTCTGTAAAGTAAATTCAGTGCTTGTGGTCGGAGGAGCGCGAGGAGGTGAACCCAGAGGGCGGACTGATGATGGAGACCATACGGGTGGTATTTGAGCAGTGTCTGTAAGTTAATTATAGACTAATTCTCTCCTATAAACACTTGGTAAGTGTTAATTATAGTAAGTACTTTATAGTAGCAGTTTGCTGAAGGCGCTGGATGGCTGTTAATAATCATTTATTTCAGTACAGCGGGGCGACGCCTGAGCAGTACCTTATTTTATATTATTATCTTACGTCTTATTTGTTATGACTCCTTATCCCGTAACCTAGCAGTGATGTATCATTGGTGTTTGGTTATAGTGACACGGAGAAAGCCTTTGGCTACACTCTACAAGCATCCCGCGCATTTCGTCTCGTACTCTGTACAACGACTCATCTGACTCCTGACGAATATAGACTTTTACGTGACGTCTCACATAAATCAAAGGCAGAACCATGTCCATAGTTCGATTATACCAAGTTATATTATCACCAGCTAATGCGGTGATAATGTAACTGCCGGTGATAAGCACAAGAGATAATAACAAACATTGCTATTAATTGGCAAACTAACCAAATGCTGTTGATGATTACTGTTTCCCGCAGTCTTGCTCAGAGACTTTGCGTGTTGGTTGATGGATGCGCATTTCAAGTTGGGGTAGGCACCACCAAGTATGTACCTGTATCTCCTATGATTTGCTAGCTCCGTTCCAAGAGAACGCTAGGGACTGACAAACGTGTCCCGATAAAAACAACTATGGCTAATATGCCCAACATTGTCGAATCGACACTATATTATTGGCACGACACGTTACGACTGGGGGGGGCGCTTAAATACGAAATGTGAAGTGACGATATTACCCACTTCGGCGTCCAGCAATACAAACGTAAAATGTTCTGCTATAGACTGATTCTACGAAGCGCTTGCGCAAGTTGTTTGTTGTGATTGCCAATGGGGTAGAGCCGTAAGGGTATTACGATAGTACGCGTGTGTAGGAGATTAAATGGAAACGTGTCTTCCTCAATGACAGATGAACTTCTCAGATCTTTGTCTTAGGTGTTGGGTAGGACATGTAGAATAGTGTATAGGGAGCGTGATCTGTTAGGATTCGTAGCAGTGTCCTTAGTGGAGCTATGCGCTTAGGCCTAGCGGTCGCGTACTGGGGCAGTTATTGTAACCGGATTTACATGCCATAGAAATTGGGTTAGCTTTAATCGAGTGTAACTTGTTAACGTAACTTAATTAAGCGCAAGCGTGACGTTTCCCTATCACATTTATATATTATATCTTTGCTGTCCTCTTGTCTTACTAGCTTCATAATTATTATTTGATTTGTTAACATGACTTGATATTATTCATGTATGTATTACTGTGAACTCTCAGCACTAATCTACTTTGGTCCCCTCCCTTTTGCTGAGAGTTCAGTCCTCTCTGTCCCGGCGGAGGTCGCAGTTGTCAATGGTACGTGCACCACGGAGGTTGGGCGGAGGCGGGGCCCTACCTCGGCCCCCCCAGGGGGGGGGCCCCATCTTTCATATTTTCCAGTATATTAATGTAATTTAGGAAAACCGAAAATTTTATCAGCCTAGGGTATTTTATGAACAGTCACAATATGTATGATTTTTATTGACTTGACGTCATTACGAAAAGTAAGTAATAAAAATACTTGTTATTCGTTTATGTTTTTTAATTCGATAATCACATATTTCAATTGTTTTATAGTCACATAAGTCTCCAAATGACGTCAGCGGTATTCGTTTTATATTAACTTTAGATTATTTTCACTATTTGTACAATGTCAATGTCTCATTTTATGTGTTAATCACCCCGCGCGTGACACAGCGTGCACATAACAATTACGCACTACTGTAAATTACTCTCACACTCAAACAGTTTTTGCATCGCTCAGACAGTTTTATGAAGAGCGGAAGGAAGTCTACTGGACCCACTCCAACAATCGTAAACTTTATGTGTTCTGTGAGGAGTCCGTCTGATCCACATAAGCAGCAACGAATAATACAGGTTTCCTTTTTAAAAGACAGAAGATTCTTGGATTAATATGATGGTTTAGGCATACATAATGTATGTATATGTAGTTTTATACATCCTCTGTTATTTCGATGAATGAAAGGCTTATCAAAGGCTGTTGTGTTCCAAACTTGTTTTACTTTTACTGGTGAGATTCCACAACTTTCGAGCAAGTGTCATCTCGATCACTTATTGCATAGTCATCATCATCATCAGCCGGAAGACGTCCACTGCTGAACATAGGCCTCCCCCTTAGACCGCCACGCCGAACGACAATTCGCTACTTGCATCCATCGGTTGCCCGCGACCCTCACGATGTCGTCGGTCCACCTAGTGGGAGGCCTGCCTACGCTGCGTCTTCCGGTCCGTGGTCGCCACTCGAGAACTTTTCTACCCTATCGGTTGTCATTTCTACGAGCGATGTGGCCTGCCCATTGCCACTTCAACTTTTTATGAGCTATGTCGGTGACTCTGGTTCTTCGCCAAATTTATTGCATCAGTATTTTCAGATGCTTTCTAAGATTATTTCGCTATTCCGAAAAACCGTTCAGTCAATCAGTTTTATAGAAGCCGCAGTAAAAACTGTAAAGAAACTCTCAGATAGGTTTCCGCGTTTTTGGCAAATATCCAAAGTGGTCGGGGCAATAATACGGTCAGTGACAGAGGGATGTAGATCCAGTATCAAAAGCAATTGTCTTGAGTAGCTTTCTTAGAAGATTGATTTATGTGAAACCAGTTTATACCCGCGGCATCGCCAGCCCCTCACTAAGAACGGGGGAGATAGCCCCCTATCTAATTAACAGTTCGCTCATCCTAGAGTAAACTATAAATAGATAACATTTTTAACGGGCAACCGATGGATGCAAGTGGCGAATTGTCGTTCGGCATGGCGGTCTAAGGGGGAGGCCTATGTTCAGCAGTGGACGTCTTCCGGCTGATGATGATGATGATGAGATAACATTTTAATTTAGATAACAATGTTAATTTCTTCTTTAAGAAAATACTTGTGTAACTTCTTTCTTCACCAGCAAATCGATTAATTATTATTTTGAAAAAACTATAAAAAGACTTCCTTTTAATTTGTAGTATTATTCCGTTACGTTTTTATGTTTTTAAAGGGTATAAATAAATTCAGCATTTATGGTTCGTTTAACTTATAAACACAAACTGTAAATCAGTTTTCACATAATAAATAAATAACAGGCTAGTGCGTATTATATACAGATATTATTTTTGAACGTACTTTCACAGTTATCGATCTATGTTCAGAATAACTGCGAAATAATTTAACAGATTGTTTGATTTCAACAATGGATTTCTCTTGGACTCCGCGAAATCCATTGTTGAAATCAAACAAAGTAAATATTTATTTTATACAATGCATGATTATTATTCGTATAAAAAGGCTATATTGGAGTCACGTCGCCCACCCAACGCTTCGAGTGATAAAATGAAAATCAGAGATAAAACCTTTTTGATTCCGACATTAGGATGATTGAGTTGTGGACGCCTCTGATTTAGATGAAAAGGAAATTAAAATATTGGCACGTCGAATTTATTTGATGTTGGAAATGAAATTCAAGCAATTCTATATTTGATGTTCATTTGAAGTGTTAAATTACGACACGAAATAATATATTTTTTTCACTCAATTTTATACGTATTTACAATTTTACATAGGTATTGAATCATGATGTTTATTCATGAAAGCCATACAATTGAACTCGTTGCTAAACGCCTTCATCATCATCATCATCAGCCGGAAGACGTCCAAATAAACAACCTGACTGATCGAACCTCCTTGGAAGCGCTTTTGCTCAATACGTTGTCTCACTTTAATACTAAAGACTAAATGAGACGAAAGATTTAGTTCAATTTTTCACCACGTGCATGTGGCGCCATTTGCAAATTAGGGCCATTTTCTTATTAGAAACTTCAAAAATTGTTGCGACTTTCCAGGGGCGTAGCTACCGCCGTATCAATTATACGGGGCCCCCGGGCCACAGGGGCCCCCAACATACGTAAACAAAAATTAATAAAAACTTGATGATATATGAAATAAAATAGTTATTTACTTTTACACAATTTATTTGTCTATTCTATCTCTGGTGTTTTTGTTATTATAATTTATAAGTAATACTGTTTTAAGCACGTGATTGTCTATTAGAAATCCCGGGAAGATCCATATTAATATTAACATTTCGATGCAAGTATTAAAATAACTCTACCTAATTCCGACCTCTGGACTGATCAGTCGCATCTTGAATTTTTTTGATGACCTTTGTCCAATTTTTCGTTTATATTTCGGCGTAGATACAGAGAAATGCATTTTTTTTCTTGAGTGATAAATCTTTACCCTACCTAAGGGCCCCCAAACAAACTTTTATACGGGGCCCCGCCAAAGCACGCTACGCCATTGCGACTTTCCCACTATTATATAAACAAAATAATAATATGAGTTCAAGCGAGGAATCTGATCTACTTCACCTGATATTTTGAATGGGGCGCAAATTGCAGAAAACGGTTATTTTCATTTGCTGTTAAAAATAGTCAAATGAAAGTTTGTTTATTTACATATTGTACTGTTTTCTCGCAAATGTGTTGAAAAACATTGTATGACACACGTGCAGAAATTGGTATTTACAAACTCGTGACTATGGTAAGCCCTCGGCTTCGCTCGGGCTTACATTCGTCTACTCGTTTGTAAAAACCAACTTACCGCACTAGTATCATAAATAACTATTATGGTTTAATGAAAACGGGCCAATTTTGAAGAAGGAAAATTACCTAAATATGAATCAAACACCAAAGAAAAAGGATTAGTAGCTGGCCTTGAAGATGAAAAAAAAACCGGCCAAGTGCGTGTCGGGCCACGCACAGTGTAGGGTTCCGTAGTTGCCCATCAAAATACTTATGCGAACTAACTAAACTGATTCGCTGAATTTAATTTCAAAAAGAAGAATTTTCAAAATCGGTCCAGGCGTCTTTGAGAAATCGGGGAAAAACTGTACATTAAAAAAAAAGATTACGACGAATTTAGAACCTCCTCCTTTCTTTGAAGTTACTTAAAAATAGTTGACAATAAAAACCTACCTATCCCCAAAACATACCCACCTATTATAGCTGTAAAAATAAAGTTGACAAACTTACATTTGCAGTTGAAGAACATGTTCTCCGATACATTTTGTTTAAGAAAATATGTTATCCAAGTACGTTTTATAAGTTGGTCGACTATTACTTGTAAACTTGTAAAGCCTACTTAGTCATGATAATTTTCTTTTAAACTTCGTTATATATACTACTATTGTGAATTTTTTCACACCCCCAAACAGAACCGTTTAGCTGGTAGAGGGGGGGGGGGGACTCGAGTCGAGCAAAAATTAGCACTTCAAAGCTTAATATTTCACAAACGAATCTTTTTATCAAAAAATTGTTCTTCTTTTTAAAATCTTATCTTTTTTAAAGGCCTATTTAATGATACCCCACACTAAGGGGTACGCGAGAAAAAAAAACATCCCCACTTAACGTGTACAGGAGGTACCCTAAAAAAAACATTTTACAAGATTTTATTTTACCACTTTTTCGGCGCAAGAAATCCGTATATTTACACCAAATTACAGCTTTCTGGTACTGTGCGTCTCTAAGCTAAACTGCGGACAGATGGACGGACGGACGGACATGGCGAAACTATAAGGGTTCCTTGTTGAGTACGGAACCCCAAAAAAGATTACTTCTAGCTAACATTTCCTGTTATTTTTGCTTTTCATTTGTGTTAATACTTCCCCAACAAGGTTTTCATTTCAGCAAAGCCGTAAAAACTTCGTTATCTTCCAACTCATTTCATATTTCAATGGCTGTCATAATCTTTCCATGTAGTTGCTTCAGTTGCTTGTCTCTTTTAATAATCTCTTACTTTTGTTTACGAGCAGATGATGAGGTGCTGGGCAATAAACGTGAATAACTGAAAAATACTAGTAGTACTAGTTTTAGTTTTATGGTGATCCACGAATTGCCTGTGAATGAAATATTTCCGGAATGAAATACACCGGTTAACTTTTTCTATTTTCGAAGTCATATAGCTATGAAATTTTAGAAGATAATATGTTAATCAATGAAGTGCATCATAAAACAATCACAGTTATGTCTGTCATTAGTAGATTAACTATTTCTGTCTGATCGCTGTTTTAAGGTTTCTAGAGGCTTATCAACTATGATCTCAGTTCATCATATATTGTTCCCACTGCTGGGACACTGGCCTCCTCTCTGTGCGAGGGAGTGGGCCATAATCCACCACGCGGGCCCAGTGCGGGTTGGCGATCTCAGTTCATTTACCTTAATAGCTTATCGGGACAAAGGTCTGTTCATAATATTTGATGTTAGATACTTATCATTACTTGAACGATGCTTTTAAACTGGCACTTTTTTGGGAAAACAGCTAAAAGCTCTCATAACCATTTTCTTTTTGAGTTTCATATTTTCCCTAACATTGTATATAATGAAAACAGACTGTAATGTAGAATAGAAAATTAAATGTATAGTCAATAATTATGTACGTAGTGTAATCCAAATATTTCGAGCCATTTCAAAGTTTGGTAATTAGTGGTGAATATTTTAATTACATTTATAGGTTAGTACCCTAAACAAACCACAATTTGGGTTACATGTGTACCCGCTACCCGTGGTTATTTAATGGATAAACTTTCATCTGGTATGAGCAACTTTAGAGGCGGATTGTTGGAGAATTTACTACGAATTTTAAATAGAATTAAATTAACGTAATTATGTTAATTTAATTAAATTAACATAATGACGAAAACATTTTTGAGGAGCTTGACGTGATACATCAACCCGAATCCAAACTGGTCAACAACTGGTAAGTCTCAAAATATAACTTTAAATGAATATTGAATATAACATGGATTGTTTACAGCGTGACTATTAGGGAACACGTTACTATCACACAGCGATGGTACACTTCATGACCCCGCTCAGAGGAAACCGTTTCAAACATGGCGGCTTATTTGTGTTTCGCACACGATTTAAATTTCGTCGATTTGCTTTGATAATATAGTAAAAAAAATCAGAGTGTTCAAGTTGCTTGATAGATATATTCGATTTCATGTTAGGAAGTACTAAAAAACTTTCGGTTATTGCACCAGAAAGGATGTTATTACATTCATACGTGATCTAAATCTTTAATCTAGTGTAGGTACATACAACTATATCTATTAGCTAACTTAAGTTTTTTTTTTATTGAAATTACTGGAAAAATATTTCGAATAAAGCAATAAATTGTTATAACGGCCTCGTTCGCTTGATATACGACACACTTTTTGGGCTTTTTCAGTACTTTAAGTACTGCGTATCTGCTAGACTGGATGTAAAACACATTTATTTGTGGGTATAAAGTAATTCCGTAATAAATGTAATACTAAGTGATTTAGAATGTACGAGTGTGCAATAATAGGGTACTTTGTTCTGCAATTGCTTCGTTATTCTCACACATCTCTGCATTGTTTTTTATAGGTATGATTTTGCTGTAGGTAAATAAATAAAATAATAAACACTTTTTGAGCGTGGTGACCGATAAGAAAACAAATTTTTCTATTATTAAATAAATAAAAAAAGTTAAAATATTGATATGTTCCATTAACAATTTTTTGACAAAAAGATTCGTTTGTGAAATATTAAGCTTTAAAGTGCTAATTTTTGCTCGACTCGAGTGTCCCCCCCCTCTACCATCTAAACGGTTATGTTTGGGGGTGTATATAAAAAAAAAATAAAAAAACTTGAGAGGTGTCAAGGGACACCCGGATGGAAAGAAGACCTCGATAAAGGGGTTTGAACATTTTTGTATGGGCCGTGTACCAGGTGCCATCCGCCATTTTAATTTTTTTTCAAAACGGCGTACACGAATGAAACTTTCATAAATCGATAGATCACATCAATACAAACATAAAATGTTGAGAGAAAAAATCTCGTAAAGCGTCACGTTTCCGAGTTATGAGCTGTCAAAGATGTACAAGAGGTGCATAGTTTTTTTTTTTGTTTAAAGTTTTGTTTCGTTTTTAAATAACCGGAACATTGATTTTTATATACATATATACAATTAAAATTAAATATAATTGCCTGAATATTGCGCTTCTTATATACTTACTAATATAATTCCAAAAGGAATAATAAAGTTGGTGGATTGAACATCTGAGTGCATACTTCCAGTCAACCTTCAGGTGATTTGAAAGAAAGAAATGGGATTTATTGACAAACAGGACATACGCACACACATAATATGAACTCAAGTATTACATTATAATATATATTATATTTATTTCTAAAAAAGTAAGGTTTACAATGACATGAGAAGATTTAGTTGTCATACGAGTACAGTAAAAATTAAGAATAATATTAAGATTATTTTTACATTTAAAAACGTTACTTATGATGTACAGCGTGGCACAAAGTGTACGCAATGCGCACTAGAATTGAATCAAAATCTTGATCAAATTCCAATGCGTATTGAACAACATTATACATATATAATGACAAGAATCTATGTGAAACGACCCCACTTTTGTAATCGACTCCTAAAAAAGGAGGTTACTCAATTCGACCGTTTATGCTTTTTTGCTTTTTTATGTTTGTTCGCGCAGAACTTCGTCGTTTATGAACCGATTTCGATGAATCTTTTTTTGTTGTAAAGAAGATATTTCAGAGGTGGTCCCATGATAAGCAAATCAAGGTCTAATGATGAGAGACCAGAGAAATCGAACGGACCTTTCAAAAATCGTAAGAATTTTAAAGCACTATGTACAATTTAATAAAGGTTTGGAGTTGATCTCATGACGGGACCAAGAGACAGTCGAAGGAACTCCTCAACGATTCGCAACAGCTATCTTGTGTTTGAATTTAATTCATTTCGTGTATCCGAGAACAGATGACGGTAGTACTCAGCAATGTACGGATTGGTAGTTAGGTATTCATTGGTCATTAGGTAGGACCGTATAGAAGCGCGACCTCTTCTCCGTGGACCACGTAAAGTACTCATGCCACAAAAATAACACTGTCTGTGGCCTGAGCCACCGCGCTCGGTAGTGTCACTCATTAATTAACAGTATAGCAATTAATATCACCACAAGAACTTAATGATAAACACTCGGGAAGCTTACCACGAGCTCTACCGTCATCCAGTTTAGGACTCACATGACGTCAGTCATGGCCTACTAGATTGAATCATTACGATTAAATCTAGTAGGCCATGGCATCTGTCAGTCAAACCTTCTAATTCGTACTATAATGTCAGTTCAATTATTCAATCTCGTAGGCCATGCCATTAGGCGTAACGAAGGCCGCTACAGACTATCCTAAGAAACAAAGTCATTTGAAACTCTTTTGATGAAAAAGAGACGAAGCTATTTAATATTAGCGTTGTCTCTTTTTCATCAAAAATGTTTCAGCCACAAATCGCGATCTTTCATTCACTTTTAACAATCCAAATGACACTAAGCGAATTGGACGTCATGGTACGACTTTAAGCGATGTAGTTTAGGAACCTAAACTTAAATGTCTTGCTTTTGAATCGTTTTTAATCAGGTCATGGCATGGTAGGCTTGTGTATGTCCGTAGGCATGGTCAGATCAAAGAAACAGACAGATAGAACGTGCGCGACGAATAAGGTGAAACCACTTTTTATTTAGGTATGCATTTTTACCACATAAACTGGCAACACAGACCAATTACTGTTGAGGTTTTTGTGTTTCAAGTGTACCGTAAGCTCCGGTGATCCTCGCAGTGGTGACACCCAGGCGTTTCTTCCCTCCCTATCCGACACAGGTACATCCCGAAACTTCCGTGTCCGGTGAGGACCTGCGTCGTGCGGTAGCAAAAATTGCATTAAACATATGGCATGCATATAGTATAAAGGAAAACTGTCAAAAACTCGCTGCCTGTATACTTAACTCTTTTCCTGCCTGTACCTATGTACGGTGCGTACACTTGCAGAGATGTTGTTGAGGTAGTTGTTCAGGTTTGGAGCGCGTAGAGAAAGATTCACTTAGTTTCCGTTAGATTTATAACGTTTAATAAGTGTTTACAATAAAAACTGTTGACCATTAAACTGAAACTGTCGGCGATGTTTGTAATATCATACTTAGTGATTATTCCCGTTGCAATAACATTGGGTTAACCTTTATATCTTTCATCATTCATCTAGAAACATCAAAAAATTAAAAACCATTGTTTTTAATTTATTAAAAACTATGGCACCTCTTGTACATTTTTGACAGCTCATAACTCGGAAACGTGACGCTTTACGAGATTTTGCCTCTCTACATTTTATGTTTGTATTGATGTGATCTATCGATTTATGAAAGTTTCATTCGTGTACGCTGTTTTGAAAAAAAAACAAAATGGCGGATGGCACCTGGTACAAAAGATACAAAGCCCTTTATGCAGCTGCCATCTTAGATTTACATTTTGACTGCAACATCGGTTTCAACACCCTCGAAAACCATGAAAACGACACCCATGACGAAAACCTCGATATTTTTTGGAGCCGCCATCTTGGATTTACATTTTGACTGCACCCTCGGTTTCAACATCCTCGAAAACCATGAAAACGACACCCATGACGAAAACCTCGATATTTTTTGCAGCCGCCATCTTGGATTTACATTTTGACAGCACCATCGGTTTCAACACCCTCGAAAACCATGAAAACGACACCCATGACGAAAACCTCGATATTTTTTGCAGCCGCCATCTTGGATTTACATTTTGACTGCACCCTCGGTTTCAACACCCTCGAAAACCATGAAAACGACACCCATGACGAAAACCTCGATATTTTTTGCAGCCGCCATCTTGGATTTACATTTTGACTGCACCATCGGTTTCAACACCCTCGAAAACCATGAAAACGACACCCATGACGAAAACCTCGATATTTTTTGCAGCCGACATCTTGGATTTACATTTTGACTGCACAATCGGTTTCAACTTCCTCGAAAACCATGAAAACGACACCCATGACGAAAACCTCGATATTTTTTGCAGCCGCCATCTTGGATTTACATTTTGACTGCACCCTCGGTTTCAACACCCTCGAAAACCATGAAAACGACACCCATGACGAAAACCTCGATATTTTTTGCAGCCGCCATCTTGGATTTACATTTTGACTGCACCATCGGTTTCAACACCCTCGAAAACCATGAAAACGACACCCATGATGAAAACTTCGATAATTTATGCAGCTGCCATCTTAGATTTACATTTTGACTGCACCATCGGTTTCAACACCCTCGAAAACCATGAAAACGACACCCATGACGAAAACCTCGATATTTTTTGGAGCCGCCATCTTGGATTAACATTTTGACTGCACCCTCGGTTTCAACATCCTCGAAAACCATGAAAACGACACCCATGACGAAAACCTCGATATTTTTTGCAGCCGCCATCTTGGATTTACATTTTGACAGCACCATCGGTTTCAACACCCTCGAAAACCATGAAAACGACACCCATGACGAAAACCTCGATATTTTTTGCAGCCGCCATCTTGGATTTACATTTTGACTGCACCCTCGGTTTCAACACCCTCGAAAACCATGAAAACGACACCCATGACGAAAACCTCGATATTTTTTGCAGCCGCCATCTTGGATTTACATTTTGACTGCACCATCGGTTTCAACACCCTCGAAAACCATGAAAACGACACCCATGACGAAAACCTCGATATTTTTTGCAGCCGACATCTTGGATTTACATTTTGACTGCACAATCGGTTTCAACTTCCTCGAAAACCATGAAAACGACACCCATGACGAAAACCTCGATATTTTTTGCAGCCGCCATCTTGGATTTACATTTTGACTGCACCCTCGGTTTCAACACCCTCGAAAACCATGAAAACGACACCCATGACGAAAACCTCGATATTTTTTGCAGCCGCCATCTTGGATTTACATTTTGACTGCACCATCGGTTTCAACACCCTCGAAAACCATGAAAACGACACCCATGATGAAAACTTCGATAATTTATGCAGCTGCCATCTTAGATTTACATTTTGACTGCACCATCGGTTTCAACACCCTCGAAAACCATGAAAACGACACCCATGACGAAAACCTCGATATTTTTTGCAGCCGCCATCTTGGATTAACATTTTGACTGCACCCTCGGTTTCAACATCCTCGAAAACCATGAAAACGACACCCATGACGAAAACCTCGATATTTTTTGCAGCCGCCATCTTGGATTTACATTTTGACAGCACCATCGGTTTCAACACCCTCGAAAACCATGAAAACGACACCCATGACGAAAACCTCGATATTTTTTGCAGCCGCCATCTTGGATTTACATTTTGACTGCACCCTCGGTTTCAACACCCTCGAAAACCATGAAAACGACACCCATGACGAAAACCTCGATATTTTTTGCAGCCGACATCTTGGATTTACATTTTGACTGCACAATCGGTTTCAACTTCCTCGAAAACCATGAAAACGACACCCATGACGAAAACCTCGATATTTTTTGCAGCCGCCATCTTGGATTTACATTTTGACTGCACCCTCGGTTTCAACACCCTCGAAAACCATGAAAACGACACCCATGACGAAAACCTCGATATTTTTTGCAGCCGCCATCTTGGATTTACATTTTGACTGCACCATCGGTTTCAACACCCTCGAAAACCATGAAAACGACACCCATGATGAAAACTTCGATAATTTATGCAGCGGCCATCTTGGATTTACATTTTGACTGCACCATCGGTTTCAACACCCTCGAAAACCATGAAAACGACACCCATGACGAAAACCTCGATATTTTTTGCAGCCGCCATCTTGGATTTACATTTTGACTGCACCCTCGGTTTCAACACCCTCGAAAACCATGAAAACGACACCCATGACGAAAACCTCGATATTTTTTGCAGCCGCCATCTTGGATTTACATTTTGACTGCACCCTCGGTTTCAACACCCTCGAAAACCATGAAAACGACACCCATGACGAAAACCTCGATATTTTTTGCAGCCGCCATCTTGGATTTACATTTTGACTACACAATCGGTTTCAACTTCCTCGAAAACCATGAAAACGACACCCATGACGAAAACCTCGAACACTCCACTCCACTCCCCTCCCCTCCCCTCCCCTCCCCTATATATTTTGTATTGTGTATATAAACCTTACATTCAATCACACCTCCTTGCCCGTCGGAGTGGGGAGCGTGAGCGTTTTTTCGTTACGGAATTTCTAGATTCGGTCCCCGCGCTCAAGGCCCGCGATAGAAGCTATGCAATAGCTTAATAAATTTTTATTCATAAAATTTTACAAATGTATAAATTAGCCATAGAAAGTTATTATAGTAAAGTCTTATATAATGGTTTAATTAGTGCCTAAATTAAAATCAGTGAATAACTAAGGTAGTATATTCATTACAGGTACACGATATTTAACTAGGGATTTAAATTATATGCAGCGACCTGCCTAAACTAAGTTTATTCAAACCTGTGTTTCAGGCCATCACTTCATCGCAGTTTAAATGCAATTATTTAAATTAACTAGATCAATATACAAATATGACTTCATCGACTATAAAAATAAGTAAACATAACAAATACTATTTAAAAAATATTCTAAGCAAACAACAAATAAAAACTTGTATCATATTCACACAAACTGGGACAAATTTAGTAGGTATGGATGGATGGGGGTATGGATTATTTATTTCGAAATGAGATAGCAACAAGCACAGTGTTATATGTGTGGAAAAACGTGTAATTCTTCGTTCCCTCCGATGAGATTTCAGCACATTGTCTACACTTAATTGGATTCTCTCACGCACGTCACGTTCACATGTGACGTCATTGTCGAGTGTTGTCAGTAATTAACTGCACGGTTCTAACATCTCGTTAAGTCTATATATGAAATCAGTGCCACTTTTCGTTGTAATTTTATAACTCAAGAAGGGGTTCACCTATCCAAACCAAATGTTTTGGCTTTGTTCGGACTATTTAGTAGATGGTTTATGTGAAGTTTGCACAAAATCAGTCAAGCGGTTCTTCATTTATCACATTTTTTGTATCAAATGAATTCAGTAAATGGCGGATCAGTTTGTTAGTGTGTGTCCACACTGGAAGCCTAGCGCGACGGCGGTGGCGTGCGCGGTGGCGGGCGCGCCGGCGGTCGCGATCTGTGTCCATACTGCCGATCAAGCATTTATTTTTGTAGAGGCGATTTCAGGTGTTGCAAACCCGGGGTAGACGTTATACCCCGGGACAGACCATCGCTGAAAATGCTTCCTTCGTACACAACTCTCACTTCTGACCATAGCCGTAACAACAGCTGGAAGCGAGGGATCGCTCCAATTCACGGCGCTGTATAAATTCAGGTTTTTCTAACCAACAACAGACTAATGTGTTCCTGGGAAGTTTGCTCCGCAGCAGCAGAGCAACTACTTACTTATTTGTAAAGTTTGAAAGACCTATCAGCCTACTTTGAATAATAAATAAAAACTTTGAAAAAACAATACATTTTATTGATTTTAACTAACACCGAAATGGTTTGATACTCCTGCCACCCGCCCGTTGTATCGGTTGTTGCCTAGCAACGCCTAGGCTTGCAAAATCGCTTGTAGCCATCGCGCTAGGCGGCCTTAGTCACTTCAGTGTGGCCACGAGCGGCGATTTCATACATTCAATATTATCACGCCCGCCGCCGCCACCGCGTTAGGCTCGCAGTCTGTTTGAGCACTTACTGGGGATTTTGCTGTCAAAGTAGCGAAGCATGTAACAGGCCGCTAATTTTATAATATACATAGATAAACGTCCGTTCAAATATTATGTTATACACAATCAATACAATACAATGACGGCAAGGTTGGCGTAGTTGCTGAGTAGCGATCGACTGCTGTGGGTTCGATCCCCGCGCGCAACAAACACTTTATATGAGCTTCAAGTAGTTGTTCCAGGTCTGGGTGTTTGTGTGTGTGTTTCTATATTTCGACGCTGGAAAGCGATTTTGTCGTATCTCGCAAAATGGGATTTTTTTTATTGCATACCTATTTGAATTCAGAAAAAAATACTGCGTCGGACAGTCTGATCCATGTTTTCCTAGGAGGTTTTTTTTTTAGATACGACGTTGAATTTTCTTAACTTTTTTAAGAAAACATACTTCAAAATGCTGTAAGTACCATAAAATCAGCTATTTTAAAAAAAGAAATAGACACAACAAAATCAACATCATAATTGTTGTCTAAATTTTTTTTTTCAAGATACAGCAATATTGATGCTTCAAATTAGTGACCGACCGAAATTTCGGTTTCGGTTTCGGCCGGTTTCGGCCAAAAAATCTAGTTTCGGCCTTAGTTTCGGTTTCGGCCAAAATATAGCCGAAACTTTCGGCTCCGCCGAAACTCAAGTGTTCGTTCATTTTCGTGCGTCGTTCGGTAAAATTCGCAGCTCACATGCCTGCTCTCCGGTGGGGGGGCTCAGTTCGCCACCGTTCATTTAATCGTGAGTTGAGGTTATGTTTTTGAGTTAACTGCCAAGAGTAAGTCTTGCATATTCATGTCATAATAAAATATATTTGTTACGTACGTTAATGATTAAAAATTTATCAATCGTCAAGACAGTGACTGTTCGAAACGTAATTAAGTTAACGGTTCCTTCTTTGAAAGAATGCTTTTTTTTCAAGTCAGTAATTTCGTATTACTGAATATAGTGCGATTATTGAGACTTCAAATCCAGCGAAACATTGAAAACCCAGAATTTTTATAATTTCGAATAGATTATGGCTCAGAACAAGTTAAATAACATAGAAGAAAAGCAATTTCTTAAAAATCGGCTATTTCGATAAGTTTGCCGTATTTCATTACTTCCCAGAATTTGATCCTTATTGCTAACACGATCGAATGCTGTACAATACTACACTACAATACAGGTTGTGTTTTTTTTTTCCAAAATCTGTGGTTTTGGTTTCTGGACAGGATTATTGATTTTTCTAAAATACAATGATGGAACTTTAGTTTTCGTCAGAATCGGTCTCGAGACTCTATTCAACGTTTTTCGATATTCCTCATAGTTAAGGACATAGCCTTACGCCCAGTTGAAAAATTCACCATGTATATTTAAGTAACACATTTTCAAATGTAAAAAAAATATTTAAATGTTATAAAAAGTTTCGGTTTCGGTTTCGGTTTCGGCCGAAACTGAGAGCAAGGCCGAAAGTTCGGTTTCGGTTTCGGTTTCGGCTGAAAAACCAGTTTCGGTCGGACACTACTTCAAATTGAAATACCAATTGCTGTAACTCGCAACTTTAGAACACTATCTTTAGTGTTATCTAATAAATTTCAGTATAAGAAATATGTGTTTCAAAAATTACCTCTCGATTTCAGCTAGTTTACAAGTTATGAATTTTTTAAATAGTTTTTTTGGCTCTGGTTTAAAGTTCCACTTTTCGAGATACTACAAGATTGCTTTCTGGCGTCGATTTGCAAACACACCCACGACAGAGGAAAAAATCCTACTGTCCCCTATCGTTTTATTAATAAAAAAAAAAAAAAAAAATACAACTTATGACTGACACACTTCTGACTTAAACACACTTCTAGGTTAGAACTACGTCATACTTTCAATCATCATCATCTGCCGCCATTTCCCAAGACCGCAAGTAAGTTCCCTCTTTGCAGTTTAGCGACACAAGTTTTAACATTTTCCATAATATACACACATCAAAAGTTTCTAGGGATCAAGCATTTTTATGCGGATTTCTTGAGATTGCGATGTGGCTTTGTAATCAATTTATGATTTTATAAATTTATATGGATCCTTTTTGGTGCATTTCATAATTTGAATCAGGAACTGTAAATCAAATTCGAGTAAAATATGAAAATCAGCTGTCAATATTTTCCCTATAAAAACATACAACGCATTGAGACATTATTAGTGCTACTGTTTCCCTACTACTGATTAAAACCAACGTTATTATGGAGCGGCGACGTCATTTAAGCAGGGAAGAAATGCTCAGAGCCGTGGGAATGATAGAAGCTGGTTCCCGGCAACGTACTGTGGCTTTAGCTCTGAATACAAGTCAGAGTGTTATCAGTCGACTTTGGACACGTTACCGAAGCACTGGTACCGTGGCTGAGCGCCATGGAGGACGGTATCGCTGCACCACACGGAGACAAGACCGATAAATTCAAATCTTAACTCGAAGAGCTCAAACAATAACCGCCATGATGTTAGCCGTGAGGCTTCATCACTCTTCAGGGAACTTAATTAGCGACCAAACAGTCAGAAACCGCTTGCATGAAGTGAACCTTCATTCCCGAAGACCGCTACGGGTACCACCTATAGCAATGCACAATCGTAGGATTCGATATCAATGGGCTCTTGAACACAGAAATTGGGCAGAAGAACAATGGCGTTTCGTGTGCTTTTCTGATGAGTCTCGTTTTGGTATGAGACCGGATACAAGACGTATACGACACTGGAGAACCCCTGGACGCCAACAGCGATTAAAATCCTGCCAGGAAGTCCATCCTTATAGTGGTGGAACCATCATGGTATGGGCGGGTATTTGGATCGGCGGAAGAACTGAGTTGATTTGGATCAGAGGCAACCTCAACGCTCGAATTTATGCTGAGACGATTGTATCAGACGTCATCGTTCCTCTACAAGTGCAAATCGGTCCCTTATTTCAGTTAATGCATGATAATGCACGACCGCACACCGCAAGAGTTGTAAGACAGACTCTCGCCGCAGCTAACATCAATGTCCTGCCCTGGCCTGCTCAGTCGCCAGACTTGAACCCGATTGAGCATGCATGGGATATGCTACAGAGAAGAGCTCTGCCGAATATGGAGGGTATCCAGTCGCAAGAAGACCTTTTTTTGTTGTTGCAACGAACATGGGCAGCCATTCCACAGCGTGATTTGGATGAACTCATTTTGAGTATGCCAAACCGATGTTCTTGTGTTGTTAGTGTTCGCGGTAGAAACACGGATTATTAATTGTTTAAGTTACCCAATAAAATTTTAAAGAAAACTGTTAGTTTCAAAATTTAGAAGATTGTGGGGAGTACAAACCATCCGTTTCATCTCAGACTGAACACAAGTATTTATAGAATATGATCACATTTCATTTAAGACCACTCGATTTTTTTTAATGTGAAATAGAGACATTATGATACCCAACATTGTATCAGACAATTTTACAAACAGTACCTGGAGCCTTACCACGAGCTCTTAACGCGATCCAGTTTAGGCTGTGGGAAAGAGACAGAGCTATAGAAGTCGTCTAGCGCCATCTCTTTCCCACAGCCTAAAGACTCACGCTTTAAGAGTTCATGGTAAGCCACCAGGTGGGACAGAGGCGGAGAAATAACTTAAAATAATCGAATCAATCAAAGTGTAATCTAGTAGAATTATTAAAAGATTACTGTTGCCAGCGGCTTCACCCGCTACAACTCGAAAATTATCCCACGGGAACATAAAATCGGGATAAAAACTATCCTGTGTTAATCCAGGTTATAAACTATCTGTGTACCAAATTTTAGCTAAATCCGTTCAGTGGTTTTTGCGTGAAAGAGTAACAAACATACCTACATACACATACATACTCGTACATTCATCCTCACAAACTTTCGCATTTATAATATTAATAGGATTTGGTTAGTTCTGTACGTTCCGTTACTGAACTTTGTCTATGTGATAAATGAAACAAAACCATCGGGTTGGTCATTTGCCGTTCTGATAATGGCTGAATTTTTAACCGACGAAAAAAAAAGGAGGAGGTTCTCAATTCGACATGTATATTTTTTTTTTTTTATTTTTTTTTTTATGTATGACCACGCATAACTTTTCCTAACGTGGTCCGATTTCAAAAATTCTTTTTTTGTTAGAAAGAGTATATCTCAAAGTTGGTCCCATTTAAATTTCAAAACTAAAATCGGCCTCTAAGGGTAGAAAAAAAGGAATTAATTGTCAATCTTCCTACAGAATTTTCAATTATGAACCGATTCTGTTGAAATAAAGTTAACAATTGTAGTTCTGAGGACATTATTATATAGCAGAGATGTGGAGAACATAACATGATGGCGTCACCATCATCAGATCAACTCCAGATCCCTGTTATTTTGTGAAGTCAGTCCCAAGAGTTCCTTAACAGTTAACAACAGCTATATCGTGTTTGGGCTCATTTCACTCAGCTTGATGAGAACTTTAGACCTAGCTGAGGTATCATTGCCATCCAGGGTCTGAGGATGGTGACGGATAGCAGGGGCAAGAGCTCCTCAACAGTTAACAGCACCTTTATCGTGTTTGGGCTCATTTCACTAGTCTTGATGAAAACTTTATACCTAGCTGGGGTATAATTGTCATCGAGGGTCTGAGGATGGTGACAGAGGGCAGTAGCAAGAGATCCTTAACAGTTAAAAGCAAATATATCATATTTGGGCTCATTTCACTCATATTGATGAGAACTTTAGACGTAGCTGCGGTATGACAGTCGTTGAGAGTTTTTAGTTACAGAAATTGACACGAGATAGGAAACTCAAAAGTAAAAAATAAGTCCTTTTTAAAAAAAAATCAAACCGACGAAACATCGAACTGAAAAGCAAAAAATAAATTTTGAGGCGGCGCCAAAGAAACAATCAACGAATAGCTACGACGAGCTATTCAACCACGACAACCTATACACGAGCTATTCTGCTCTTCAAATAGTTAATTCATATGTTTGTTTGTTTGGCGCCGCCTCAAAATTTATTTTTTGCTTTTCAGTTCGATGTTTCGTCGGTTTGATTTTTTTTTAAAAAGGACTTATATGTATTATCTATTTATGGATTTTTCAGTCTATCATAGATATGCTGTAATGAAACTCCATTTAATTTCAAGTTGTCTGCTGGTCATTTCGAAAGTTTAGTTAAGTTTGATTAACTGAAAATAAATCTTCACTAACGATTCAATAGTTTGAAATCTACTGCAGAGTGGAGCGTTTCCATTTAATTTGTAAAGAAGTGTTTTAAATAGGGGTGCGTCTCATTTCATATAAAGTTATTTGATATATTTTCATTTCAATAACGTTCACATGATATAATCAACGTGAGGTATACCAAAGGTTGATATAATTTCTCTACACATAATGTTCGTGTTACTCTAAAACTCATTTCACATAATTTTATTTGATATAACTTTTAATTAAGCGAAAATCATTACATTTAACGTTTGAAACATATAATTTAACGTTTAAAATATTTTCTTTGATGACTTTGGCTTATACTTTGAACTTTGATTGTTTGCCTTCACGATTGCTATTGTTATTAGAAAAATTTAGTATCCAAGAGCGAGCGAAGCGAGCTCGGGACTTGGGACACCCCGACACGGACAGAGACCCCGCCATCCCCTTCGTGTTAGGTTACTTTAAACCTTGCATCCAGAAATAGGAGCCCCGCGAAGCGGGGCTCAAACCGAGCCAGCATGACAGGTAGTATTTAGTTATTTGACCTAGGATGCAAGAGCGAGCGAAGCGAGCTCGGGACTTGGGGCACCCCGACACGGACAGGTTAGGTTCGAAGGGGATGGCGGGGTCTGAAAGACCCCGCCACCCCTTCGTGTTAGGTTACTTTAAACCTTGCACCCAGAAATAGGAGCCCCGCGTAGCGGGGCTCCGTTGAGCCACCATGACAGGTACTAATCAGTTATATGACCCAGACACGGGGATGGCGGGGTCTGAAAGACCCCGCCATCCCCTTCCTGTTAGGTTACTTTAAACCCTATACGGAGAAATAGGAGCCCGCGAAGCGGGGCTCCGTCGAAGATTCATGCCAGGTGGTACTATTAGTAGGTGCATCAGTATTAGGTGACTTGCCAGGAAGAAAAAAAAAATAGACCAAATAAGTTTTATGTCTTTTGAGCGGTATACAAAACGATTTTATATTCATTGATTGTTATGCTTATAGAAATTAGTCATTATAAAATTATGTCAATCGTTTATTATATTAAGAGATCGTTATATCAAATAAAATTATATATTCAGTTGTTATCTCTTGTAAATTTTAGAGATTTTGTAGTTATATCATATATTACTTACCCTTTAAATAGAATTCAATGGACTCTGTAGCAGTCCTTGAAAATCTAATTGACGAAGCAAAATAAAGTTTTAATGTTATGGTTTACTTTGGAGTGAGGACAACTTAGATCCTCGCTGCGTGCTCTTTTCATTAATTAATATCAATTGACAGAAAGTTTAGGGCAACGCCAACTTTATGTTGACCTTTTAAACATTCAGTACGGATTCATTATCTCTTTTAGACGGTTTTAGTTCAGACATATTGACAAAAGTACAAGTATCAATAATCTAAACGATTGTTGAAATCAACCGAGAAACGTAAGTAGCTAGTAGCTTTCATTAATGGTTATAGAATTAAGAGAAACTCATCAGCTCCTGGTTTCATCGGGAAAGTATTTACTTTGCATCGTTTGTATTTGGGTGTTTACATTAATTTTAGATCTCTGACATTCAGATACAAACAGTGACTGCAACCAGCTTATCTCCACTGGTCATTCGGTGCCGTTCGAAGTTGGTTGTACACTATAAATAACTTTCTTATCCAACCTCACACTCGATTAGCTAATATTTAGTTTCTTCAGACAAAGAGTCGCCAACTCGCCCGACCGACTTCCTGAACATGCCAGGAATGTTCATCCGAGACCAAGTTAACGCGATATATTTCATACATATTTGATAAGATGGTTCTTCAAGTTACAATCACGTGCTGTTACTGAGAAAGAACAAGGTTGGAAGTAACTAGATGGAGTTTTAGACTGTTGATAACCAACCAATGAAATAGCTTTCTAATTATAACTTCACTTCAGTTTGAGGAGAATGACAGAGTATTAAAAAGTATGGCACTCCCTTCTCACTCCTTCAACGAAAAAACTAGGAAACAATTACAACTAAGATAATTAGTTTTTATTGGTCATCAAGAAAAGAACCGTTATAGGTACTGCTTCATCATCATCAGCCTATATATGTTCCCACTGCAGGAACCCAGGCCTCCTCTCTGTGAGAGGAAGAGGGCCATAATCCACCACGCGGGCCCAATGCGGGTTGGTGGATGTCACATGTCTTCGAATTTTTGGTTTTAAAACATGCCGGTTTCCCCACTATATTTTTCTTCATCGTTTTTGAGAGCAGTGGTGATGAAATAAATTACACAAAGTAATGCGCCTGGCTGGATTCGAACCCACAACCTACAACTCGTAAGTCAGGGCCGATACCACTGAGCCACCACTGCTCTGGTACTACTTAGTTTACTAAAAAGACGTAGTGTAACATTTTCCCTAATAAATTCATACAATCATTAATATATTCTCTACCGTGAAACGTTAGCTTAGTTTAATTTAATTGGAGAACTTTATACAAACATATTCGTGCTCACGAATGAGTTTTACAACTAAAGGGATTTGTTCATGAAAACTATCATACAGAATATGGTTGAACAAATAATATACGCTGATAAAACGTTTTTATTCGTGAGCTATGAATTGAACACGTACATCATTAGCATTTTTATATCTTGTAAAGCTAATGGTAGCCATACACCATCCTGCCTATCGTATGACGCTTGCAATTGTTTCAAATTGGCAGTTCGTCCATATACACCATACACCATACTGCCTATCGTACGATCGATTTGACACAACTTCAAATCTGCAGCAGCGATGCCAACTTAGCAACTTTATAGCTAGATCTAGCTATTATTCGGTGACCGATAGCTACAAATTTAAAAAAATGTAGCTGTCGTCACCGAATAATAGCCAAATGCATCACTGCTGCCGATTTGACGTTATGTCAAATCGATTTGATGACCTATCAAATTGGCATGTCATGCCATCAAATATAACAAAACAATTACAAGCGTCAAATCGATCGTCGATAGGCAGGATTGTATATGGCTACTATAATGTTAAATGGAATGTGGCTTAGAACAGAAAGAATAGAAGATGTGTTCATATTTTTCAAAATAAAGAGCAAAGTCAAGATTATTGTTCAAAACCATTCTCCCTAAGGAGGCTTAATTGAATCTCGAAGTTCAATTCAGTTCGAAAACATTTGACCAAGATTTATTTATTCGAAATAGATCCATAAAAAATTAAGAGAGTCATGTTAGTTCAGTCGTCTACTTAGACTTCTGTTATATGGAAATATACGTATATAATTAAGTATACTTTTACCAACAAAACCAGTCATACGTTATTTGACATTACTTCTTGCTTATGAAAAAAGTAACTACGAAGATAACTGAACATGTTGCTATGCTTGGAGCATTATGATAACTCTGAGAGCGATTTGTTCACTAATTGGTGGTTAATTTCCGTTTTTATTTATTTTTTTCTGTGCGAATGATTAGAAGAAAGAAACGTTGTAATCGCTTAAATAAAAAATATTTGTTTTCCACCACTTAATTATCCATAAGATTCTTTTTATCCTGGATCCGTCATGAAAAAAATATTAGTACGCTGCTATAACTTTATTTATTATCTGAGTTTCATGCAAACTTGATCATGATAACAGTATAATAGAAAAAGTTTATTAATAACGAAAACTGCCAAAAACACGTGAAATATTAATTATGTTGGTAAAGAATCACAGAGCAAACAATATTGTTAGACAAATAAATACTTTCCAAGGAACTTTTACATGACGTATTGCCTAAAGCTGAGTTTAACCAAATGCGGGTTTCAGTTGACCACTTCGGCCTGTACGTTAGCCTTTATAATGACACAAGGTTTAAGCAAAGATTACTAAAATCCTAACATGTTTATTGATTCCTGTTTATTCAACAAAAAGTTTTTAGCATTTCGTCGTTTGTTCGCAGTGCATGCTATAAAGTTATTGTCAAACAGACAGGCGTGGCGAACGCGAAGCGAGGTGTTTTTGTTTGTAATGTATGGAGTTGTTTGAAGCCAGTCACATAGACTATCGGATCGCTTTCGCCTTTCTATGTGACTGAATTCAAACAATTCCGTACATTACAAATACAAACGCTTCGGATCGCATTCGCTTCGCCTGTCTGTTTGACAATAGCTTTAGTGTTCACTCAATAGTCACAGTTATTAGAAGAGCATAAAGATTTTAGTGTTTAGACATGATTTAATATTTTAATTCATATTTCCGTTTACGGTATTAATGATGTGGTCTTTTTTGACAAGTCTAAACAAAGTGAAAACAAAACCATATTAAATTTTCTTTTGTACATTTTCAATCAGTCTTTTGTTCCTTGAAATCAAACACTTCAGAGGCTGAAGCTACTCACGTTTCCATTACGTACACGTCAATGTTATTATTTAGCAACAATCAGACGCGGATACATAGTAATTATGTGTATAATTGTTACTACAATCCACAGAATTAGGTCAACATTAATTACAAAATCATTGTTGTTATGTACAGGATCCAACTGTTATGTATATTTTGATAACCAAATACTCAAATTGTAAACTGTGAGTGTGTACTCTCAGTGTACTAGTGACTTTTTTTTAGCGTGGTAAAATCCTCCCACCCCGGGCAGGGCGGGTGGGACTGTCAGACTCGTACTGACTAAAATCCACGGTGTCCTTCAATAGCCCTTTATGTTCCGGGGTCACGGTAATGAGATAAGTCCCGCGACTCCGGAAGGCTTTGGCCCTCTGAGAGGGGGCCCCGTCATTTAGCTGACGCTCTTTGAGGCGCACGTGGAACACAACGCGCCGTCGACCCGGGCATGGTCCATGGTCGGACAGCGAGTTGCCCTTTACTCGCCACCCGCATGCCCGGTGTACTAGTGACTTAAGAAATCTAGATGACACAATTGAACTGTACTGTAACAGTTCAGTAATCAACATTGATGAGAGAATTTCGGATTTTAGCCGAATTCAAAGCATTGGATGATACTTACATTGTATAGAGTTACTTTAATGGCTTCGCAAACATAATCGCTTCACCCCATACAACAAAGTTAATATAAATTAATAAGGATTCAGTGAGAGAAACCGTAATTCATTCAAGATTCATCACTTTGCATCTTTCTCTATAAACATCCGCACTCCCTGTGCGGTCAAGCGCGCGGTTAATTTCCTTCTAATTGTGTACAAGTTGCGGGTAGTCGTAAAATGTGGGATCAGATTCATGGTTGAAGAGTTTCTTTGCTCGGTTCGCAGGTTTAGTTTCAGGCTTTGTGTAATTCTATTTACTAATTGGTTGGGTTCAAAATATAATTTATAGTGACACTTTAAAAATCACGAACAGAATTGAGAGATCATTTATTTAATATCGATTAATAGATAACGTTTGAATATGTCATATATGTGTGTTTTCTCCTATAAATAATTTACCTGATGAAAGCAGAAAGGCTGGTGACACCTATTAAGAAAACAATCAAATTCACCGCTCCGTCCTGATTGGCTTCGGACCAAATGCAAATCCAAATTGATCCTTTGTATATTTCGCACCTGCTTTTGATGAGTTTTTCAAAAACTCTGCTCACGGTGCGCTTTTGTGGATAGCTATCGGTGAAAAATCTCTACACGTGTTGGTCAAATAAATTATTCACGTAATCATAAACTTAGCCGAAAGTTTTTTGGCATTGCATTTTTCAAAGTCACAGGCGAAAGGCTATTTTACGCTTTTTTAAAATTATAGTCGTATTTAATACAGAAAATCGAAATGAAGCTTACTTTATCGTAGTCGAAGCAATGACGCTATAGTACTACGGCGTAGCTCGCATTGAGTTACGGCGTAGCGCGCGCTACGCACATTGCTACGATCTGGCGTAGTACAAACCAGACCACATGGGTCACATCAATTAATAATGAATACAAAATTAATCAATTTTCCTGACATAATGAATTTTAGTACTTTTTTTAGCGTGGTTAAATCATCATATTTTATGATTCCTCCCACCCAGGGCAGGGCAGGAAGGAGTGTCAGACTTGTACTGACTAAAATCCACGGTGTCCTTCAACAGCCCTTTACGGATTAGTTAGTCGCGCGACCTCGGCTGGATTTGGCCCTCTAAGGGTCGCAACGCGCCGTCGACCCGGGCATGGTCATGATCGGACAGCGAGTCGTCTATTGCTTCATTAATCGTAACACCTTTTTCTTATAACTGTAGGCATAAATTACAATACCTATCTGCTGCATTCCTTATACTCGTATTCTCCTTTCACCTCGACCTTATTCATAAACTAACCTCTTACCAAATACAATTCAATTACCAACGTATGATAAAATTGAATCAGTCGAAGACCCTAAAATTTTGCTGTAAAATTTTGGAGTAGGTACTGATCGTACCTCAATTTCAAACTTAATTGAATTTTCAGATGTAGTCTCGTGGGTACCGGAACTGTTGATCAATATAAATTAATGAAGTTTAGCACAAGTTTTCACGTTAGACCTTCTGGTCTAAGGTGAAAACTTGTGCTAAACTTCATAAAAGGTGTGAAGGCTTCTGCCTTCACACCTTTTATGACTCATTCAGCATTATACGAAAATAATTAAATAAAACCAATATCACTGGATACTTTTACCTTTATAAAAAGGGAAATTTAATTAATTATTATATTCAAAGCATGGGGCAGCCATAAGGTATAATTAATTAATTAGATTTATGAAGTTGATGTATCTGGCAAGTCATGGCTAGATTGATTGTGAGCCCGTCATTATTTTATCAGCTCTACGATTTGTATGTCATAGTGAGACAATTTTGTAAAAGCGTTTACAAAAAAATGAATCCGCGATTACTCTGCAGTAGCATAGTTAAGCATTAATAAAGGCATATCACTGTCGAGCAAGATTAGCATATCAAAAGCCGCATTGCCCAGTCTCGGGACAAAGCGAACGAGTGCGGGAATCGGTGACGCAGAACTGTGACGTCACAGACTGTGGCTCAAGTACCGTCTTTGAAGGAAGATAAGATAAGTGGTTGCGACTGTACGCCAAGAGATGTAAATCTTTTAACAGATTAAGATACATATTATTTTTCCTTTTGACAATGTCCCTTTAATAGCGTTGGGAATAGATTTTGTGGTGTAACGTTTTTGACCAGTAACTTTTATGAATAGATTTGTGTCATATACTTAATTTATTTTGGCCAGAATATATTTTTTTTGCGTTCGTGTGTTATTTAGGTTTTAGTTTTTCTTCTCATGTCTGACGTAATGTGTGCTTTTGTTTCAGGTATGTATTCAAATTCGTGTTGGACAGGTAATACGGATGAAGTTAATTCAATGATGATCTTAAATCACATTATTATTCTGCAACAAAAATCCTTTCTCAAAAACGGATAGTTTTTGAAAAGGTGTTTTTTTTTTTGTTAAAATTGTCAACCCAAATTCTTGTCAAATAAATCCGCAGTATAATAACATCGTTCAATTACACAATAAGAAATGCTCATAAAATAAAAAGTACTGAAATAATTTCCATGGGACCAAATTCGATATACTACTTACATCGAACAAGTATCATCAAAATCAGTTCACCCAGTCGTAAGATATGAGGTATCAAACATTGTTTTTGTTAAATTACTTTTATGTTTTAGTTTCCTCTGAGAATTATTAATGACAGCACAACACATAGATCTTACAGTTTAAACGTTCATTATGAAATTATTATTTCAGCTATTCTGGAAACATGAGAGCTGACTCTGTTGTTCAGATTTGTGAACCTGTGCATTCGAGTGGAACATCTCAACTAAAATTTATTTTGGATCTGTTAGGTAATTTCCTAAGTAATCGGAAAATCATAATATAAACCTATTTACGCAATCCCATCGAGTTAAGGCTCATTTGATTCGTCTTTACATAGACTTTGGTGCTGGTTAGACGTTATGAGTTGGCTACTGAATCACTTAGGTACCTAATAAATGTTAATTGTTGTAACATCACTAATTAGTAATATAGCTTCATTCACCTCACTATTAACTGTCTACGATATATAATCTGTGGTCCGAGTTCAGTCCGTCACTGCACTGTGTAACCCCGTCCGTGGATTACTTATTATCCTGTATATATGTCTGACTGCAATTAAACATTGAAGATCAAGAAGTCTTTATCATTTTCCCAAATCAACATGGTGTCAGAAGTGAACTAAAACAAATCGAAGAAAGTCTGGTATCAAAACTCTGAAGATCGTCGAAAAAATGCAAAATCAACCTGGTGGCGTCGTACGTAGCCAAGATGGCGAAGGAGAAAAAAGTTTGAATTCTCAACTGAAGCAACTGAATATTTCATCAGATCCAGCTAACAACAATGCCGAGTCGTGGAAACGCTGGTGGCAGCAGCTAGAACTGTATCTGCTAGCTACAGGCCTGGACAAGTCTAGCGAAAAACGAAAAATCGCAATTTTACTCCATTTAATTGGTGAACGTGGATTAAATATATTTAATACGTTCAATTTAAAACTCGATGGCAGCACGCTCAGCGAAGTCAAATCTAAATTCGACAATTACTTCGAGCCGCGGAAAAATGTGACCATGTGTAGATATACATTCTTCACACGTCGACAGGACAAATCTGAAAGCATCGAAGAATTCCTCACGGATTTGGAGATAAAAAGCAAAAATTGTGAGTTTGGCACACTCAGAGAAGGGCTCATTAAAGATATTTTTATCGCAAATTTAAATAATGACTTAGCACATGTTCGTCAAAGATTACTGCAAGAACCTGATCTGACATATCAGAGGATGCAAGAGCTAACAAAAACGCTCATAGTCGCTCAGCAGGATGCTGAAAGAATCGTCAAAGACAGCAGTGTCCCTGGTGAAAATGTCATGCATATCAGTCGGAGGAGCCGTGGTCGAGGAGACGGTCGACAGCGAGCTTCCAGTCGCAGGTCAGCTTCAAACAGTCGCCAGTCAGCATCGAGCAGTCGCAAGTCAACGTCAGCTTCTAACAGCGAACACAGCAGCTCGAGGACGTGTGGTCGCTGTGGGCAGTCTCATCGGTTCAAGTGTCCAGCCAAAGCAGTCCAATGCAGGTCATGTAAATCTTTTGGTCATTTTGCTAAATATTGTCTCAAGAATAAAAAAGTCAGTCAGTTACAATCGTTTAATTCAGATAAAAGTCAAGATTATTTTGTTGGTATGATAAACAGTCAATTAAAGTCGAGTCAAAGTCATAAAAGTCGTTCATACCAGTATAGTCATAGTCATAGTCAGCATGATCTGTTGGGTACACATAGTAGTCAGTCTAGTCACATGTCTGAGAGATCAGTCAGTCAAATTCCTCATTCATATAATTATCTCTGTGATGAAATCAGTGGCAATCATTCTGAGAGATATGAAAATCTCTGTGATGAGATTAGTCACGTATCTGAGAGATGTCGCAGTCAAATAGTTCAGTCAAATAGTCAAGTCAAGTCAAATAGTCATAATAAAAAACATCTCAAAGATGAATATTGTCATAAGTCTGAGGGATTAAAACATACACAGGATCATCATCACAGAAATTGCAGTCAAACATACAACAGTCAGTATAAACAGTCACCCAACAAAGCAACAGTCAGTCACTCAGAAGTAAAATATCATGTCAACACTTTGCAAAATAATTTTTCAAAGAAGTCATGGGAAATTAACTTGTTTCTAGGAAATAAACAAATTACATGCATCATAGACTCTGGTGCAGATGTCAACATAATGTCGAAACAAACATTTAATTATGTCAAACGTCAAAACAAACTGTCAGTGTCACTTGTCAAATGTCATGTCAATGTCACAGGATTTGGTGGAAAATCCATTCCGATTTTAGGCAAAGTCAATATAAATTGCAATTTGTGCATAAATAATCATAAAGTCGTCGAATCAATAACGTTCATAGTAACTAAATTAGATTGTCCAAATGTTCTTGGTCTACCAACTTGCGAAAAGTTAGGTATAATAAATCGTGTCTTTTCAGTATCCAAACAAAACTTTTGTAAACAAATTCTTACACAATATAATGATGTTTTTCAGGGTCTTGGGTGTCTACCTCCAGTCTGTCATCTTAAACTCAAGCCTGATGCAGTACCATGCGTGGATCCTCCAAGGAAAGTTCCATTTGCTTTACTAAAGAAGCTACGTGAGGAGTTGGATCGCATGGAGGAAATGAAAGTCATTGTCAAGGTTACAAAACCTACAGAGTGGGTTAACTCAGTCGTCATAACTGTAAAAAGTTCAGGTCAGTTAAGAATTTGTCTAGATCCTAGAAATTTAAACAAGAACATTATGAGAGAATTTTATCCATTAAAGTCAATTGATGAGATTAGGTCTCAGCTTGAAGGAGCTGTATGTTTTTCTCATTTGGATGCATTCTCTGGATTTTGGATGCTACGTCTGGATGAATATAGTTCTGAATTATGTACTTTTCAAACACCATTTGGTAGATATAAGTATTTAAGATTACCTTACGGCATAAATGCCTCATCTGAAATATTTCAAAGAGTTATGATGAATTTATTTGGTGATATAGAAGGAGTCTTAATTTTCATAGACGATATTTTAGTTTATGGACCAAATGAGTCAGTACATAATGAAAGATTACATAAAGTTATGCAAAGAGCACGTCAAGTTAACTTAAAGTTTAACAAGTCAAAATGTAAATTCTTAGTCTCAGAAGTCTGTTTTTTGGGTTATGTCTTCAGTAAAGATGGTGCAAGGGCAGACGAAGAGAAAGTCAAAGCCATTGTCAATATGCCCACACCAAAAAATATCAAAGAGTTACAGAGAATACTGGGTATGATTAATTATTTAGGACCTTTTATCAGTAACTTGTCAGAAAAAACTCAAATATTAAGAAATCTTTTGAAAAAAGATTCAGTCTGGACTTGGGATGAGAATCATAGTCAATGTCTTAAAAAACTGAAAGATGAGATCACTAACTCACCAGTTTTAGCGCATTATAATCCCAAGATTCCATTAGTCTTGTCAGTCGATTCGTCAAAGTCAGCTTTAGGTGCAGTCATTTTGCAGAAAAATAAACCTATTGCATATAGTTCAAAAACTTTAACTGAAACCCAGGAAAGATATGCTCAAATTGAAAAGGAGCTACTAGCTATTCAATTTGGTTGTGAAAAATTTCACCAATATGTATATGGTAATAGAGTCACAGTACATACTGATCATAAACCATTAGTCTATTTATTTAAAAAACCATTACATGATGTACCAGCTAGATTACAGCGTATGATGTTAACTTTACAGAAATATGATTTAGAAGTCACACATGTCCCAGGTAAAGAAATGTATATATCAGACACATTGTCAAGAGCAGCTTTAAAAGACCATTATATACCTGAAAATGAATCACAAATGTCTTGTCATGTCAATTTAATGTATTCTAATTTAGCAGTCACAAAAGAATACAGCACAAAATTAGCAAAGGAAACCAAAGTTGATGAATCCTTGCAGTTATTGAAAAAATATTATAATGAAGGTTGGCCAAAAAGCAAAAACCATGTCAGTCCATTGGTAAAACCATTTTGGAATATTCAAGGAGAAATCCATGTAATTAAAGATTTAGTTTTCAAAGGTTCAAAATTAATAGTACCACAGTCAATGTACAAAGAAATGTTAGATAAGATTCACAAAGGTCATCAAGGTATAAATAAATGTTTAAAATTAGCAAAAGAATCTTTGTATTGGCCAAATATGTCAAGTGATATAAAGAATGTAGTAGAACAATGTCTTGTATGTGCAAAATTCAAACCATGCAATCAAAAGGAACCACTACAAAATTTTGAAATATGTAAATATCCATGGCAACAAGTCGGTATAGATTTAATGCATTTTGATAACTTAGTTTATTTAATTGTCACAGATTATTACTCAAAATACATAGAAATTGCTTTATTAAATAAAAACAGTACATCTCAAAATGTTATCACTCATTTAAAGTCTATTTTTGCTCGTCATGGAATACCATTGTCATTAGTGTCAGATGGTGGACCTCCTTTTCAGTCAATTGAATTTAAAAAATTTATGTTAGAATGGGACATAGAACATATTGTTACTAGTCCATATCATTCACAGTCGAATGGTCAAGCAGAAAGCTCAGTCAAAATCATAAAAAATATGTTAAAGAAATGTAAAGAAAACAAATCAGATCCTTATATAGCTTTATTACAATATAGAAATACACCTAAAAATAATTTGTCATCACCAGCACAATTACTAATGTCTAGAAACTTAAGAGATAACATCCCAGTGTCATACAAAAGATTAAAACCAAAAGTAGTAACTTTTAAGGATTATAAAGAGTCAGTCAAGAAAAATAATGAAAATAAAACAAAGTATTATGACAGAAATACAAAGCCTTTGTCAACATTGTATTATAATGATCATGTCTATTTCAAGAGAAATCCTAAAAGTGACTGGGAACAAGCTATTGTTAAACAAAGATTGTTAAATAATAGGTCATATGTTGTTGAGGATGTCCATGGTGTAAGATATAGGAGGAATAGAATTCACTTAAGACATAAGTATTCAAATAATTTTTCAAACCCTCCTATGCAATCCAACTCGTCACAGGGGAGAGAGGAAGGTGACAGACAGGAGTCGTCTAGGCAACAAGATTCCTCATCTCAAAAATCCTCAAGTGTAACAACAAAGTCAGGTCGTATTGTAAAACCTACTAGAAGGTTAATAGATGAAATAGATTAACTTAGTTGCTATGTCATAAATAATAATAAATGTCATAAATAAGAATGTTAAATAAGTGTAACTATAAGTATCTTTAAGTATCTTGTCATTGTATAGTTGCATAGCATAATATATCTTTTAATTGTTTGTCAGGGGTCCAATTAGAACTCAACAGGGGGGATGTTGTAACATCACTAATTAGTAATATAGCTTCATTCACCTCACTATTAACTGTCTACGATATATAATCTGTGGTCCGAGTTCAGTCCGTCACTGCACTGTGTAACCCCGTCCGTGGATTACTTATTATCCTGTATATATGTCTGACTGCAATTAAACATTGAAGATCAAGAAGTCTTTATCATTTTCCCAAATCAACATGGTAGTAGGTTTTACAGTACGTAAATTAAATTAAAATTAAATTCAGCGAATCAGTTTAGTTAGTTCGCATAAGTATTTTGATGGGCAACTACGGAACCCTACACTGTGCGTGGCCCGATGCGCACTTGGCCGGTTTTTTCAACTGTCGTCCCTTGCAACTTATGCTTTTTAAATTTTTCTTTTATTCGTAAATAACTTTACTTTTGCCGTTCAAAACAACTCGGATCTTCCTATGTCAATAGGGAAATCTCGTCACAATAACAACATTACAAACGTGCTGTCAAGAAAAGAAAAGTAACAAAAAGAATTTAGAATCATCATACCACAAATTATGCACGAGCTCTGGTCTCGCCCTTGTCATTATTTTACTTTCTCTGTTACACATGAACATATTTTATGCCTTTTTTCATATTCACAAAGCCAGCAATTTATGACTGCAAAAGAAAGGTAGCATTTGACTTTTAAATAAGTATATACATACATCTGCACTATAATATGATTCTTGAATAAAATCGTTACTCAACAATTTTGACGGAGCTCTAGAGGTGAAAATGCACGACCAACAAGTGAAGGCATAGCTTTGTGCATAGGAAAACAGTTAAAAGCCTTGAACAGATTGACTATACGGGCTCGAATATTCAATATTTTGATAGAATAAACTGGCCGTGTGATTGAAAAGAGTCCCATTTGCTGTACCGACACTGGAATGACTCTATGTCATTCCAGTGTTTTGCATCGAAGCATTTTACCTTTTTATTTACGTCAAAGCATTTGGAGTTAGTCATTTCACATCAAGCCTTAAAGCTATTGTCAAACAGACAGGGCGAAGCGATTGCGATCCGAATCCTGTCATATAAAAAAGCGAAAGCGATCCGATAGTCTATGTGACAGGTTTCAAACAATTCCATACATTACAAACAAAAACGCTTCGGCACGCGTTTCAGATTGACAAAGGCATTAGAGTTAGTTTACTTAAATTTGCTAAAGTCTCGCACTACTTAATTTCGCTAAGTGCTAATCAAAATGGTCGCGGGTCTCATTACCGTGACCCTGGAACATAATGGGCTATTGAAGGACACCGTGGATTTTAGTCAGCACGAGTCTGACAGTCCCTCCCCAATCATTTGATGATTTTACCTCGCAAAAAAAAGTCTCAATCAACACGGTGATATTCGTTTTGTGTCATTGCAAAGTTTCCTATTTATTTCATCTTTGTGAAAAACGGTTACGTGGTCTTTAAGCGGTGTTATGTAATGTTTTTTTCTTATCAACACAAAGTAAGTTCTTGATATTCTAAATTCGATAAATAAAATTAATATTACGCTAATACAGCACTCCGTCTTCATTATTAATTAGAACCTTTTTCATCGTCGTTCTTTCATTTTCCTCAATTTCCCGGAACTCTGCTGATCACGTCCGTGTCTGAGTGACGTCACTGAGCTATTCAAATCGTCTATTGTCCGCAGTACAATTAATAAATATAGCCTCTTTATACAGATAAGTCATATAGTGAGATGCAGATATTGAGATGTAATTGACAACTAAATATCATCTCTTAGATTTTTTATATGACTATTTTCACTCAACTGTATTATAGTATAATCAGTTGCGTGTATGAATATAGTAGTACTCTTTCATCTATCATACTTGAATGCCTATTTTACTGAAGAAAGTGCTAATCAATATTATGTTAACACAAACGCAATGTCTCTGTTCTTCAGCAGATACTTTATATTTTATTCTTTAAATAACGTAAGTATTTTAATTATAACGAAGCCTATTTAATACTAAGTCCTTCATTCAACCTGTAGAATAAATTAATTATTCTACAGGTTGAATGAAGGTTTTGTGAACTAAATGAATAAATTAAATCAGAATTGTGTTCAGTGAATATTAGTTAGGTACTTTATTTAATTATTAACAAAGTAACCAGCTTTACGTAGAACTTCACAAACTTATTTAATGTACCAAGTTTTTTAAAGATAAACACGCAGTTTCCCACTTTCATTGAGCCTCCATTCATAAAATATTCGATAGCTGAAACAAATAGTTGGCAACATCAAGATACGAGTATAATCCGATTGAAACATTACGAGTAAGCTGATCAGTGATCACGTCCCAAAAGTACATCTCGTACAAAACTTTGTAGGTTTTCCCTGACTCCGGTATACAAAAATGTCTCATATTGTCTTTTAAATAAGATATATGTGAGCATGGCTGGCAGCCGCCACATGTTGGTCCACAAATAAGATGTATCGTATCTACTGCGCACATAAAACATGTTGTCACGACTTATCGTATTGGTTTTAGTTTGTATTATTTTTTAAGCCGCTAGAATTATTTCATTGTAACTTGGTTAAATATTTTAATTGAAAGGCTCGTTTTTGACTGAATACCTAATAAACTAAGCTGCAAGATTCGGTGGATAAGTCAACGATAAGGGTCGGTATTTATACTTTTATTGATTCATAAGTCAGTAAAAATTTGGAACCTTGCATAAAAATCGCGATCATTGCCGGGATCCTTTTTTGATGTTTTTTAGCTACTACCGATAGTGTTAATATAAAAGTGATACACCCATTTAAACAGAAAACTACTGAAACTCGGTTAAAAAGGTAGCTAAAGCATTCTGATTATTGAAATCATAGTATGGCCGCAAATTAAATACTAGTCAAGTAATATTAATATCACCAAAGTAGATTCTCAAAGCGTGATGAACGCTGTTGCGTTGAAACTAGTAACATAATAACATATAGAAATACTTCTCGGAAAATCTTCAATATCCCGCAGTGTTCAACAGACCGGAAAATTAAGGAATGGGATCTGCTCCGTACTTACTAGGGTCTCATACCTCACATCCTTTGTGAGCTTTGATTAACCAATTACCTTCCTTATACAAAGCACCCCATCTGTCTGATATTAGCTAAGTTCTGTACGCACGCGAGTCATGGCAGCTATGTGACACATCTATCACATCAGGGGCATGTTCAATTTGCACATGATTTATGAAAATAGTCTTCAAATTCTGAGGTAGTTTGAACGTTATTAGTGCGGTATAAGGTTCCCTTTAAAATATTGAATACCTTATTATTGATGACTATTGCACGTTTGTCAAACAAATAATATGATAAAAAGAATAAATGTAAAGATTATGACAGTTTGCTAGCTGTTTTTTTTACAAAATTACTCGTTCTTTGCCTTCGATCAATACTCGTAATAGCTTTGCTCCATATTTTCACGTCAACACATGAAGCGTTCGCGTATTTCCACTATGATTTTTAAAAGTGTTTTTGTTTATAAAGTTGCCGTGAAAGTGTATATTTACTTTGACGATGGTATGCGTAGTAACGATGATAATGCGTTCCGTGGTACTGCACTGCACATTACTTTCTACTACATTGGTGAAGGGAACAGCTTCTCTTTTAAATGCAAGTGCATTTAACTCTTTGAATGTTCCTTGTAACAACAGTCATTTAATTATGGAAGCTGTTTGTCTGCATTATTCACGCAAATCCTGTAGCTTGACAATGCATTAAAACTTGTGGAGCTCAATTCAAGCTTACTCTCCTCACTAAGTTGAGCAAATGTTTATGAAACTTCCCTGTATCTTTACTTGTATGCGTACATTGTTGGTCAAAATACAAAAATTATTTTACGACGTGCGCAAATATAATAGGCCAATGTTCACAATGACAAATAAACCAGATCAATGATCATATCAATCACGGTTCATTTGGCTGTAACACTTGATTGCTTGATCAAGATATAATTGAGTGATTAACTCTAAACGATATGTTGATACTGCACAGTCCTATGTAGAATCAAATGTCTGTTACGCAATCAACCTGTATGGGTTTCATGAAAACCGTTTTGTACGTGTATAATGTAATGTAGATTGAGTGTCGTTACACTTAGATGTTAACATTTATCATTACTATACACTTATTAGTATTTGGCGCTACATTTACCTAAGCTACTATCTCATGCAGAACACCTCCATACATATTTCATTAATTAACCAAACCGAACTGCTCAGCGTCCTCTTGTACAATATATTCGGTGTTCGTCGAGACAACCGAGATACCACTAAGAGACTGAGACACAAGGTTACCTCCCACCTCAATGTTAATAATTCCACAGTACTGATCTGAATGTTTATAATAATAATCAAGTGGATGTTAAGGCGCTCCTTCACCGGGAGCATTTGCGTGTAATGTAACATTGTAGATTCGACTTGGAGCATTACATTATAATACTACCTCCCCGACAGACGAGGGTCCGCTTGTAATGTAACATTAAAGACTCAACTTTGGGCATTACTTCTACCACCCTGACTGACGAGGATTCGCGTACATTTAGTATAGACTAGCTGTTGCCAGCGGCTTCACCCGCTACAACTTGAAAATTATCCCACGGGAACATAAAATCGGGATAAAAACTATCCTATGTGTTAATCCAGGTTATAAACTATATGTGTACCAAATTTTATCCAAATCCGTTCAGTGGTTTTTGCGTGAAAGAGTAACAAACATACCTACATACACATACACAAACTTAAATCCTCACAAACGTTCGCATTCATAATATTAGTAGGATTTGATACAAGGTGCGCTACAATGCTCGGTTCTCCTTCTTCACTGATGTAAACTCGTTTTGTATCATAACAAGGTGCGCAATGTGATGTTCGATTTTTCTCCCTCATTGCACTGATGAGATGCTCGAATCTGTAACGTAACATTACAGGTAAGTGCTCGCGGTGAGGAAGCACCTTTAGTTCTTGTAATTTAGTGTCACAACAGCTTTTCTAGTTAAGTTTTTAAATATTGTTTTCCCCAGGAATACCAACAGTGATAAAATGTAATTAATAATAAATTAACGCACTAAAACTTTCTAGTTATAAGATAAATAAAGGGAACTGTATTTATAATTAAAATGATTAAGTTTCCTCGTTGATGGTAAAAACAGTGGTTCATTAATTATTCTCTCGTCTTCGTAATTGGTGAATATTGGAAACACTCGGGCTCTGTGCGCTTTTGTGCTTAATTGGGCAAAGCTTCGATAATATAATATTGTATGCTATCTGTAGCTGCAGTGCTGACAAGCTGGTAATTTATAAATTGTTTTTAAGCTAACATTGTTATCCTCGAATGAGTAAAGGCATATTGAAAATAATAACCCGTGTGATTGATAATTCTCTACTTATAAATATGCAACACCAAAACATGGATTGTTCAACGGGTTATACAAATATTAGATTTGAATTCAATCAATAGCATGATAACTGTGTTTTTGAATTTGAAATGTGTTATTCGGTGTAATAAACATGAAATGCTTTATCGTGTACCAGACTAGCATGATAATTATCAACAGGTCAAAAACACACTGTCGTAAACCTAAACTTTAATGACAATCTCAATTAATATTATGCAGCGTCATTACCAGTAGCTAGTTCCCCCGTACGTCTGTTTAACGACATACCTATACAAATATTTTGCAATCTTTTATTTGTACCTACGAGTATGTAGTACAAATCAAAAAAACCTGTTATAAAACACCAAGTAGTGGAAAAAGTTCGAAGAAGTCGACGGCGATTTAAATATTGATGCGTGAAATAGAAGTCCGGAGTGCCGACAGAGATGATTTATGAGGCTCCTTGATCGGAAATTAATATTTAACAGGTTACCGCATTTACTATTGATCCTAACTGATCATTAAGGTTATTAAATTTTACAACCCAGCATGTATCAGTATACGTGTGTAGTATGGGTTTTACCCGTAAATCATGCTATTTTATTATGTTCCAGGGGAAAGCTTTAAAAATGCCATAAAGTTCACGTACGTTTTTAAAAGCATGGTGGGTCCGTACATTTATCCATTTTTCTCTTTTATGTGTTAAAAACCCCAACGCAGTAACCCTTCGGTTACGACTGTTGGGTGACGTCACTATGTAACACTAGCTATGTTGTACCGATTTGTAATAATGTGTTTATACCAATAGTGTAAATTAATCACGTACGTTTCCAGTCGTTAAAAATAGTTATTTTAAATAATAGTTTTTGAAACGGGGAAAATGGATGAAAAGTACGGTCCGCTAAATATATTCTGAGGGCTTTTTTAAACATGTTTAGGACCGTACTTGTGGAGGAGTTAAATTACGTGAACGCGATTTAAGAGTCGCTTTATTGAAAACTTGATCAAGGGATGGAAAAAGGGAAGGTCTATGGTTTTAGAAATACTTGTACTTGTATTTAACTTACTCAATAATTACATAACGTATGGTGTGAGCCTAAACGTTGAAGTCTCTAGTTTATTTATGTAAAGGCATTGAATTGTAAATATCTCGTACACAACTCTCTGGAGATGCTCTCAGATGGAAGTAGAATGGATCGCTCATACCTCAAGGGATGCTGTGTGATGTGAAGATACAGAAAAGGAGATCGAGTTAACTATAATATATGAATAACAGAGCACTGAATGAAGACATAAGGTACAAATAGAATAAACGAATAGCCTCAATGAGCTATAATAGGACTCGTAACAATGTCTAGGCATTTTGGTTTGGATATTTTCTAAACGCAGAATACTCTCACAATATAAATAAAACTTCAATTAATAAAATTAAAACTAATGTTTGTACTAAAATAGTCTGCTCGCATAATCATACAGATTCATTGGGCTGAATCTATGCCTCGTAGTGCGAATAAACCATTCCCATAGTTTTGTGTCGCAAATAAGTTGTTACAAAAAAAAAATGTAAAAAAGATTGAAAAGGTACAGGTTATTTAGAATAGATTTGGCGCAACCGAAGTAGTATGTAGCTAATAATTTCAACAAAAACTTTTATTATTATTCTAACAATTTGAGTCTGAAATAACCGATAAATTCAATTTGTTCACCATCTCAACTTATGAAGGAATCTGTAGAGAATCGTATATTTTTATTGGTTGAGGAAAATGTGTTCCGCAATCAATTTTGTTTGTCTGTGAAGTAGATAATATTGGGCTATTTGTTGTGTTAGTGTAACAATGTAAACGAAATTGTTTTATAGAGCACATTTCGCAATCACATGACTTCAATTGGTATCTACAATTAAATAAGTATGGAAAAATAGCAATTTCATAAAAATCTGCTATTTCTTTAAGTTTCCCGTACATGATTACTTCCCAGATCTTGATCCTTTTAAGCAACACTAACGAATGGTGTAATAATACAGGGTGTGATTTTTTCCCAAATCAGCGGGTTCGATTCCTGACCAGGGTGTCGAGTCTGCTAATTTTTAGTCAGAATGGCGCCACAATGGCGTTTCAATTGTAGTGCTTATTCGAACCATTTTTTACTGCTGAGTAAAAAATGGTTCGAAAATTGAAACGCCATTGTGGCGCCATTCTGACTAATAATAAGCAGACTCGACACCCAGGATTATTGATTTTTCTAAAACCCAATGATGCAGTTTTAGTTTTCGTCAAAATCGGCCTCGAGACTCCTTGCAACGTTTTTTGATATTCCTCATAGTTTCGGAAATAGTCATCCAAGCCCAGTTGAAAAATTCACCCTGTAAGTACAACCTATATCTAGTCTAGTTACAATATTTTTAACTCATCACCATATCAGTTGTCCACTGCAGTGCTGAACATGAATGAACATTGAATAAAGTCCGCTATACCCAGAAAGTGCGTCTTTTTTCAAATCGGAACAACTAATGTTAAAGTATTTTTACGAGCAAACCTTAGTTTTATTTTCTACCTTTCAATGCCATAAAATTGAATCCCTCACCACGAAGCACCAATGTTGTAAGCAATCGTTTACCTTCGTGAACTCAACCATTGAGTAACAAACGTACGTCGGTCCCTCGAGACTGACCTTTTAGCAGTCGTGTGTAGTGAGAGACGACGAGGTAATAAAGCTTTTCTCAAACTGCAGAGCAAAACGGATTTATTTATAAAATAAAATTTTGTGTTTTATATGAACGGTACTGCTTTTATAATTTGGGTATGTACGAGTATTAAGCAAACGCTATACCGTAAAACGCTGCAACTTTGCCATGATGCTAAACTTTGCCTTCTTTGTTTCAACGCACGATACTTTTTACCAGTACTACAACCAAATACTGTTTATAAGTTGAAACATTTGCCGCTAGAGAAATGAACAACATGCAAAGGTGGTTTTCAAATTCATATCGTTTGACCTAGGTAGGTATTTCAGGTTATTGAATTTTAGAAATTCAATAACCTTCTGTTGGTTGATTTACTTGTGTTTCTATTATTGTATAATATAATATTTTGTTGATTACTAATTCAGGAAAAAATATGTGTGGCACTCGGAGACTGCCGCGGTAAAGCTATTGCATAACATAAAAAAAAAGAATCGCCTGACGCGAATATTTAATGAGATTATCATTTATTTAAAATGTTTATGGAGCACTACTGTAATAAAGAAATATAAATTATAATGAAGATATAAGTGGGTCTTTTACATACAGGATTCCCAGGTCTCACTTCCAAACTAGGTAAAAATTTTCAACAAGTTATGGGCCTAGCACGGTTCCACTGCGCCACTCTGCTTTGATGTAGGAGAACTTTATAAGTAGGTTTCATTGTGAAAACCTCTTTTTGTAGCTGACCGTTTAGAATCAGTAAGAAAAAGTAAATTGTCTTTATGAGGGATGTTTTTTTTGATTGTTTGAACTGAGACGATGTTAGACGAGTGTTAGGTTTTTTCCTTAGGTATTTTCGTTACGGATATTCTTGATTCGGTCGCCGTGCTCAGAGCCCACGATAAAAGCTACGCAATAGCTTAATAATAAAAAAATGTTGCTGTATTTTCTTTGCCAAAGTACAAAAAAGGTTAAGGTTATTGCCAACGTTTCAAACAGCTATTAGGATAAAGGTCACGTCTCGGATTGATCTTACCTACTACTCTGGCTTTGGTAATATTATTAAGTTATAAGAGGAAGCAGGCGGTGTAATTTTTCGTTAAAATTTCTGAATAATTAATAGCGAGCTAAAAGAAAATTAAGAGGCAGAAAATAACTAAACAGACTTATCTATTAAATTCAAGTAAAGGGATATAATCAACAAATTCCTTGCTTCAACTTGGCATTTATTAAACACTCAAAATAAATATTAGGATTTTTTACGCTATTGTTAACGAATGAAAAGTTAATACCTATTGTGTTTTGATTATTTACAGTTCATCTAGGTACCATAAAAATTCGATCAAGTAATAGCTTGATCGGCTCATAAACACTTTTTTGGGAATTTAAGTGTTCTACTGTTATGTTTTCAACAGATTACACCCTATTACACACACATTTACAGTTTGAACAGATGCCTCTGTATTCCCCTTTCCCGTGAATGTAATGTATTTTTCTCAAAACATTGGAAGGTTGTCGTTTCATTTTTTGTTTTCAAGCTTCAAGATTTTATAAAAAATACATAACGATAATAAGAATCGATTTTTTTGCACAAAAGATGCTGATCTAGACGTTAAAATTAAACGAAACTGTATCAGTAACAAGATTTTACATCTTTCAGCGTAACGTTACGGTTTTATTTTTTATGTGAGATGGGTTTGCTCTTGACCTTAGTCTAGGTCAGGAATGACTAAGACAAGGTCGACGATGGAGCGAGCTTACCCAGAAGAAGCCTGTTAACTATAACTTTGAAGAGATTGGAGTTGTTTGCGTTCGGAAACACAGACGCAGGCAGAGAGTTCCACTCCTTCGTTGTCCGCATTATACAAGAGGATCTTAATTTGGCGTAACATCAACCACATGTTATATTTAATTGAACTATTAATAACTTTTAAAGAACACTTAAATACTGAAAAATACCAACCTAATGCATCGAAAAGATACAGTTAGTAACTCAAAATATCCTTATAAAATCCAGCAATGAAACGCAATATTTCAAGAGAGAACCACTCTCAGAGCAAGCCTCTAATACAATATTGTCCAAGGAATAATAAAGTTATAAAGGTAAGGAAAAACTCTCATAAAACTTGCGCTGTTACGTTTTTAGACAATCTAATATCACTCCGTGTAGCAGAACTTTGTCGCGTTCCCAAATTAATTTAATAAGAAAATTCGTAATTTTGGTGGAGGGCCTTATGTTTAAAAGATGAACTGAAACGGGCTTCAGCTATAGAATCAGCTACCCGAATCAGGAATTAATTGTGATACAGCATGGCAGCGTTATAACATTTCGTTTTAAATTAACCCCAATGCACCGGAGATACAGCGGTTTGGTATTTTATATAAGGCAGATTTTTTTGAGGAAAGAAAAAATCATCATTCTTTTCTTTCTTTAACAAAATTTTTACGAAACGCGACGCATGCGTCAATAGGTATAAATAATTAAAATGTATTGTTCCAGGCTGGTCACGCTTGGTATTGCTCTGCTGTGCGTGGCCGCGCAGCACGCGTACGCGCAGCAGCGTCACAGCGAGCACCAGGGACCACAAACCTGCGGCGGACACTTGAAGGCTCCCGTGGGCACGATCACAACACCAAACTTCCCCAACCCTTTCCCCGTCCCAATAAAGTGTAAATGGATAATAGAACACGACATAGTGAATGGGACTATATCGATATACTTTACTCAGCAGTACACTACCAGTGGGTTGACGTTCACTGAGTACATGTATTATGACGAGTCTTACAAGTTGGGTGAGAGGAGAGCGCTCACCGTCACCGACGAGAATATCACCAGGATCAAGTGGCTACAGGTAAGTTGTCTGATGTACTGTAGATTTATTTCAACTTTATGAGAGTGTTTTCATATTTGTTTATAACTTAGACAGTACATATGACTACCTAATACGTTAGTTCTCACAGAAGCTAACAATAACTGTATTATGTAGAAAATTCACATTTTCATCCATTCAAAATAGGATCGAAGTAGAAGCAAAGGTACGTAGGACAAATAACTGTAGACTTATTTATTGACAAAGAAACTGTTCACGTTGAGTGGCTCACTATGTGAAACAGGTTGGTAATGTGGCACATTACTGTAATTATTTTACGTAACGAGGTTGTCGTCGATGCGGCTGCAGTAAAATTAATGTTGTTGACTTTTATTACACTGGGAGCGAGCATGATAATATAAGAAGAAAATAATCCCAACTTCAATTTTTGAAGTCGGTTAAAAATAATCCCAACTTCAAACAAGTTGGGATTATTTTTTCCTTGTTATAATGCGAGCTAATTATGTTATGCTGACTTTTCTTTTTAACTCTCCACTTCACTTTTTTCATTTATTAATTATTATGCTCTTGCATTACGCCGGAAATGTTGAACAATGCCATAAAGCAAATGTCTGATTAGAAGTTAAAGACGATTTCAACTATAAAAGTTATATTTGGTTATATTTGCTTATTTAAATACTTCAACAAAAGCTAACAGTTCGCAATTTAATGAGCCTTGCAATTTTAAGCGAAATCCAGGAAGTGTGAATATCAGCATGCCACATGCAACCAAACCTGTACTCAATACATTTATGTCTCTCCACTTTCTTAGGACATATTGACTAGAAATAAAATAATGTTATTATTAATTTAATGTCTTGGCTTTCTCCAATAAAATTAATGTCTGATTCCACCAAACTTCATTCATTTATGCCGAAATCCGCAATCTAGTTTTTACAAATCAGTTGAAATCCGCTTTTGTGTGTAACAAAAGTGTTTCAAGGGATATTATTTTACTAGGGACTTACAAACAGACTTCGTCGTTAACCTAATGGGACGTGTAAATGGTCCATTTGGTAATATGGAATTTTCTTTTTCGTATTAAGAGCCATAGCCAACTGACCTGTATAAGTATAGACGCCAGCACATCATCCTACCCGAATCTGTAATGTGGCTACTTTCGATCACAATGTTTACCGTCCCATGCTGGCAAAGATTCTAATATTGGTGGAATTGCCACCCAATATACCAGGTAAATGGAACAAACTGAATTTAGATAGAGAGTGAGAGGTGAAGACACACAATTATCTGTGGTCAACAACACGATTGTTCAGCGAGAGTTATACGAATACTGATTTCAAATAGGTAGATGGAAAACACTTGAATAGCTCTACCTATTAACAGATACGACGTCAGCATGTTTACTAGTGCGGCACTGCGGGCACTCAAACTTTCCCAGCACAACTTCACAAAACAAGAAAAGTTTCGATTGCCGCTATTAGCTATGTTAGTGGAGAACTAAACAAATATCACAAACTAATTTACCCTTTGTAAGTGGTTGTTCAATGACAAGTTTCTCTTGTGTCGGTTAATCTCTTGGTCTCATTTGGTTAGACTTCGAGAGATTAGTTTTCGCCCAACATAGAACTCCATTAAACATTATTTAAAATCCTATTTGACAGGCCTGTTGGTCTAGTGGTTAGTGACCCTGACTGCTATGCCGGAGGTCGTGGGTTCGATTCCCACACCCAGGACAAATGTTTGTATGATGAGCACGATCATTTGTTCTGTGTCGGAAAAAAAATCAACTCTACAAATACAAGCAAGTAGGTTTATGTTTTTTTGCTTTACCGACAGCAAAAACATTTACTACAATCTCAGGAAATAGAGCCAGGTTGAGCTGTTTTTATTGTGTTAGTTCACGGCTTTGAAAATCGGCTTCTGTGAGCTGTTATTTGTTTTTTTTTGCGCTGGCTGATTATTTATAACAAATTTTATAGGATTTTCCATTTTATATCTGCTTATGTGAACAGTATTAAGTGGGGCTGGTACACCTTAAAAAAACAGTTTTAACGAAATAGAACAGAAAAAAATCGGAATCCCAATTAAATTTTCCTCAGAGCCACTTCTTTCTTCACTCAAACGAGAACCATTTGGACCAGACCTCTATAGACAATAACATCATAAAATAAAAATTAATTGACCCTGAAATAGAACACCGATTTCTCCTCCGAATTGTTGTTTCTAAACGAGATTGTTTTTTACTAAACAATTCGTTTCCCTTTTTTTGATAGTTGTGTGTGACAGGGGTCGAGCGAGACCTTCGTCAGTTGACCGGGCAGGGAGCTGAGCGTTAGTGGTTAAAGTGAAGTCAAACATAAAATGGTTGAAGTTTTTTAGGCGAAAATCAGCGAAATTAACCATGATTAGCCACGTGCACCAACCAGCAACATACAAAGCATTTTATAGACTTGATGTCCTAAGTTAACAAAATTCTATACGAAACTGTTTTTAAAAGTAGCCATACACCATACTGCCTATCGTCCAATCGGCATGACGAAGGTTTGAACAAACTTTGAAATCGGCAGCGACGTTCAGTTGAAGCCATTGAAGGACGATAGGCAGAATGGTGTTTGGACGATAGGCAGTATGGTGTATGGTGTATTATAGACGAACAGCCAATTTGATCCAATTGGCAGCGTCATGCCGATTGGACGATAGGCAGTATGGTGTATGGCTACTTTAATAAAATTTTATTCTGGTTACGAATTTAATGTTTCCTTAATTTGCAAATAAAATTAATGAAAGAAATCTGTTAAAAATATGATATTTTGTTAGCAACTGAGTTTTATTAATGTACATATGTGACCTGCTAAGACTCACCAAATCGTACTCATAGTTTTATAAAACTGTATTCAAACCTTATTTCACGCCTTCTCTTGTAACTTCAGTCGGTTAAAAGTTCCAAGTTTCATGTTGTTGTGTCATACATTTTGTGACCCTTTCTCGGATAAAGTTTTTTGGGAACAAAGATTGCTCGGTTAATCCTAGAACGACCTTTTACTGCTTACACGAGGCGTTTCATTTTAAGCACAATGTTAGGTAAAACAGTTTCATGTAAATAGGAAAATTCGTACATTTGTAGACACCGCTTTCCCTGCGTAACTTGGTATTTACTAAAATGTTAAATGTTATCAGGGATTACTAATATGTATAATAATATTTTAGTGTGTATTTTATTGACTGATTCTACTAACTCGAACAATACCTTCTTTTCATGGTTTCGTTATGAAGATATTAATTTTTCCGCATCTTTTTTAAAAAGGTACAAGTGATTTTATTCACTCATAGTCCAAATATTCCGAAGCTAACATTATAAATCGTCGCTTGAATTTATTCAATCGTTCCTTATCTGTGCGAAGCGTTATAGGACGAAATGGACAATTTGTGCGCACATAACATTTTACAGCTGCACTGGTCGACATTTTACTGGAATATTCTATGATTACAGAATGGGATCGAGGTTTTGTTTCAGTTGAAGAAACACGTTAACGAAAAATCAACCAAAGTTACTAAAAATTAACTGTGTAAAACTAAAAAAAATACCTACATTAATATAGATGTTACAGTATGGGTACGGGTTACCATCAATCAGAATAAAGTTAATCTTTTCTTTACTTATAATAAATCTGTAGAGAGGTCAATTCTGTACATGAAATATATTTCCAAAATAACTATCAGGGGGTGATTAGGGATCGATACTGATGCCAAAAATGCAATTAATAAAATTATTGTCTGTCTGTCTGTCTGTCTGTCTGTCTGTCTGTATAACCGTTATAGAAACAAAAACTACTCGACGGATTTTGACGAAACTTGGTACAATTATTTATCATACTCCTGCGCTGGTTATAGGATACTTTTCATCACGCTACAATCAATAGGAGCAGAGCAGTAAAGGGAAATATTAGGAAAACGGGAGAAGTTACTCCATACACGCTAATCATCGGAACTACTGGACGGATTTGATTGTTTTTTTTTGTTGTATAGCTTGGGCAACATATAGGCTATAATTTAACTTGGAAACCTGAACACCTGATGCGAACTGCAATAGATCAGCTAAACTGTAAGAGATACAAAAATAGCGACATAGCAAAAATTGTTCCGCGTGATGAGCATTTTCTGCTGAAAAAATAAATTTGAAGATATGGACCACCTGATGTGGAACTCCAAGAGCCCAGCTACACTATTCCATATACAGTAATGACGTCTTAGCAAGATTTGTTCAGCCTAATGAGCACTCTCTGTTGACGTATAAAAACTGAAGATCTGGAACACCTGATGTGGAACTCCAAGAGCCCAGCTACACTATAACATATAAAGGGATGACGTCTTAGCAAGAGTTGTTTAGTCTGATGGGCATTTCCTGTTGACTTACAAAAATGAAAGATCTGGAACGTCTGGAATCGTCATGCGCGTCCCGTTGTTTTCCCGTCCCCAGGCTCTAAGAATTCGACATCAGACGTTTCAGATCTTCGATTTTGACGACCCTATTGTCGCTGGCATAAGCAACAGGATCCGCGTACGAAGTCGCTGGCAGAAGCTAGTAATAAAATATTTGTTTGAAATATAGCATATACATTGGAAACCATATTGAACGTCGTAATTTTGCTCGTTCAACTGCAAAGTAATAATTAACTCGAAGCCCTAGTAATAATAGGTTTCTACTCACACGTTAGTAAGTCGGTGAAGTACATCAACATGTAGAATGTAGCACTACATAGCGAACCCTTACTATGTTATAGCTCTTCTTTGGAAATTAAATAATGATTATTGTGTCTGCCTTTGATCATCATACCCGCAGTAATTTGATTAATTTGATGGATGGTTAAGGACATGAAATATGTATCTGATATTATTAACCGTGCAGAACAAAATCTGTATGATTCAACTAAAACATGATTACATATGCCAACCACTAGTGATAAAAAGATAATATTGACAATATCTGTGCTAAAAGTAATTGGCTTATGTATAAGCAGCTTATTGTAAATGATTTATATGCAATCGGAACGACGTGCTACGAGCCGCTACGCTGCGCTACGAGCTGCTATACTTGCGCTACGAATAGCTACGCCAACGTTAGTGCGATTCATTATTATTTTACTTTTAAAACCCTTAGTTTGAGATATATTGGCTTAGTTAGTAGATATTCTGCAACTTTTGACGTTTACAATTTGAGAGCATATGGATTTCCGCTTAGGTAGCATTCATGTAGCAACGGACCTATTATCAAGATGATCATTGCACACTCAGCGATTACAGATTATCACAACCACATCTGAACATTTGCGGCGTCAAACGATGACTAAGAGATTGCGATCTCTTATCTGAAGGTCAGAATACTCAAGTACCTACTAGTGTTGGGGCAAGATGGAACCAAGGACTGAGTCACTAACGATTATCTACTGAATAAGAAAGAAGTGTATTTAAGTTTAACATCGAGTGCAAAATAAGAGCGCAGTAATTGGGTACAGTCAGTGGCGGGGAGTAGGAGCCTTGTAGAATAAAGCACTTTGTAAAATGGAGGCACTTTATTTCGGACACACACAACAGAGTTAATTCCTTTCGTGGTGGCCCGAACGATGGCTAGATTGCTACTGGTTCAGTGGTTCGTTTTATGCCACTATGCGTATAGAGACGCGCTAGTGATGTGAACGTCTTCAATCGACTAACTAACAATTTATATTTTAGTGTTGGGATTCCAACAGTCAGTGAGAACGTATTGTGCGATAGTGTTAGGTAGAGGACGAGGTTGCTTTGATGAATCTATACATATTATAATAAATTTGTAGAAAAGTGGTGTCTGTACAATGGAAATAAACAAAAAAAAAGTAGCAGGGGTTGTTATTTTATCGATGCCGAACCCGAAACTGTAAATGTTTATTTTTTGTCTGTTTGTCTGTGTGTTTGTGCACGCTAATCTTCGGAACTACTGGACGGATTTGAATGATTTTTTTTGTTGTATAGGTTAAGTTCAATTAACATATAGGCTATAATTTATCTTGGAAACTTGAACACCTGATGCAGAACTGCAACAGACCTGCTAAACTATAAGAGATACAAAAATGATGCCATAGCAAAAATTGTTCCACGTGATGAGCATTTTCTGCCGAGAGAATAAAATTGAAGATCCTGGACACCTGATGTGGAACTTCAAGAGCCCAGCTATACTATAACATATAGAGGAATGACGTCTTAGCAAGAGTTGTTCAGCCTGATGAGCACCTTCTGTTGATGTATAAAAATTGAAGATCTGGAACACCTGATGTGGAACTTCAATAGCCCAGCTACACTATAACATATAGGTACAGGAATGACGTCTTAGCAAGAGTTGTTCAACCTGATGAGCACCTTCTGTTGATGTATAAAAATTGAAGATCTGGAACACCTGATGTGGAACTCCAAGAGCCCAGCTACACTATAACATATAAGGGAATAACGTCTTAGCAAGAGTTATTCAGCCTGATGAGTACTCTCTGTCATCGTATAAAAATTGAAGATCTGAAACACCTGATGTGGAACTTCAAGAGCCCAGCTACACTATAACATACAGGAATGACGTCTTAGCAAGAGTTGTTCAGCCTGATGAGCACCTTCTGTTGATGTATAAAAATTGAAGATCTGGAACACCTGATGTGGAACTCCAAGAGCCCAGCTACACTATAACATATAAGGGAATGACGTCTTAGCAAGAGTTATTCAGCCTGATGAGTACTCTCTGTCATCGTATAAAAATTGAAGATCTGGAACACCTGATGCGGAACTCTAAGAGCCCAGCTACACTATAACATATACAGGAATGACGTCTTAGCAAGAGTTGTTTAGTCTGATGGGCATTTCCTGTTGTCTTACAAAAATGAAAGATCTGGAACGTGTGGAATCGTCTCGCGCATCCCGTTGTTTTCCCGTCCCCAGACTCCTAGAATTCGACATCAGACGTTTCAGATCTTCGATTTTGACGACCCCGACTGCTGGAATAAGCAACAGGATCCGCGTACGAAGTTGCGGGCAGAAGCTAGTTTGTAATAATATTATATATATGAAAACACGAATAGATTGAAATATTCTAAAGGTTAGGTAAATATTCCTCTCAAGACTGTGTGGGAGGATCAACGTCTGATTACATAAGAATGTTGTTATACAAGCACTAACACTGTCTAAAACTACAAACGATTTCCAGTTAAGTGTAGTCGTTGTTTTGTATTACTGTTATTTCTGCAAAATCCACAAACAACAAGGCAACAAACACAACATGAAAATATCCAACTAGGTATAATATTAGCTACAAATCAAATGTTGTAAAATAAGTCAAACGAATACCTCTTAGTGTGTGCCGTGTGACGTTGTTTATAATTCGTGTGTTTGTGAGCCCAGTATTGTTCTATCGCGTGCGGCACAATGGATGAGATTGATTAATGATTTGATTTTTTTTTAATCTAGCAGATTTGTGTTTTTTGCCTTAGTGAGTTATAATATAATTTTGTAGTGTCGACATAATAATTTACGATGGTAAAATAAATAAGGTGAACCACACATTGCGGAGCCTACAGCAAAACTGAAAAGGCTCTTCCTAGTCATCGTTAGTTACTTCGATGATTTTGTAAGCATGCAATGATTTTCCTTTACTCTTTGGCAGATCTTTTTCTTCCGAATTTTCAGCGTGATCCTATCCAATACAATAAAAAGCTCTCATTATTTGCTTTTCCTTCAGAACAGCTCTTCTAAACGTGATATTTTAGAAAATGGTACTTTTGAAGTTTTCCCATCATTTTCAATTACTCGTAATGGTTGTCCTTCTCAAGATTACACTCGTGCTGATGGCTTTTCTTAAACAATCATTAGATTGTTTACTAACGACTTTACTGTAAACGGCCATTAGACTGGAAAATCCAATTATTTAGATTATTTTTAGAATTCGTTTGAAAGTTAAAAAGGTTGTTTTGGGGAGTTTAGAATCATTTCATTTTATGAGTTGCTTTTTCTTTCAGTTAATTCTAGTGAACTGTTAACAATTCATGTCGTTAAGTCTAATTGGATTGTGAGTTTGGACCTCTGTAATTGTTCTGTATTTTATACTTCTGTTCAATGTTGCATTTAATATTATGTTGTCTATAATATTGTGGTATTGGTCAGACATGGCAACGAGTTGAAGAGAAATCCTGTGTAGTTAGTAGACCACTGGCAAAAAAGTTCAAATTTAAATACAACACGAAAGTTTTGAACATCTGAGATAAATGATAAAAACCACAACATTATTTAGCTTATGTTTAGATGTATTCTTTTGACTATTTAGTTGATCGATGACTACGTTAAAAAGACTAGTGATGAATTAGAAGAGCCATCAATTTGGACATAGTGTTAGTTTTTCTTTGATCAGCACACAAAGTTGTGTATGAAATCATGTGTAAAGCCTTACCTACACAAAACCGATTCGTACAACTGTTTCTTTTTCATAATAAGCATTTACATTGTTTCAGTTACTTGATGATACAAACTACATATGAAATAGAAGAAACAAATAGCTTTATCATTACATTAAATAATTACTACTAACTTAGTAGTATAATATAACCTCAGAATGGTCAGTTCCAATTCGATTTATTTGCGTTCGGTAGTTAGTTAATTACCGAACGCAAATAAACCAAAATAATCACGACACTAAATAAATATTTAGTTTTACAGTACATCATAATGTGAACCTCTGTTGTGATCTGTTTCATGTGCCCTGCTGACGCTGTTAATTCTGTGGTCTGTGCTCTGTGGTCTGTTACTGTATTCACTGAAGCCCAAACGTAATACGCTTGATTAATTGTTTATGTAGGACTATATTTGCAATGGAATGCGTGGGTTTAGAGGTTAAAGAGGTAACATTTATACAAAAACAACTCCGATGTATTAGAGCTACCTCAAAACCGTATTTTGGCAAGAACAGCATTTGGTACTTATTACTGTATTCATAAAAGTATAATATAATAGGTAGGGTTAGCAATAGTTATCTCCTACATTTTCTGAATTAAACATGTGTTAAAATAAAAGAAAATAATAAATTACCTATATAACGAGAACTGTTGGACTTACTCGTATGAAAATAGTGTTAATGTGGTATCTATTCATTGCAATTCACATTACCAAACATTCGTACATGTGGGTGAGTAATTCTTAAAAACTCAGTGGTACTTCTTAAGAATTACATTCTCGTTATATATAATATTACGAGAATGTACTTACAAAACTATACCTATTTAAGGGTATTTGGATGTGTATGCCCAATTAATACGAAGGGTACAGAAGCAAAACAATGGATGTCTCAAAAAGTTCAAATTTAAATTAAGTATAGCAACACTTAGTGTAAATTCAAAGGGGATTTCCACAGAATTTTAGGGAATAAAACTTTCTCAGCAGTACGTAAATTACGTAAATTAAGAGCGCCCTTCCCCATCCGACGAACGGCAACGCGAGCATGGCCAAAAAGCTTGTTGTTTCATCCAGAACAAGAGGCAAACCCGTCCCCGCTCGACTCGTCCCCCGCTTACCTCTTACCGCCACATGGCTAACAAGCAAGTGAGAACGCGATAACATTAAAGAAAAAATAGTGTGCGGAAGTTTCATAAAACTTGTTCCAAGAAATAAGTGTTTTTTCGTAAGCCTTACAAGATTATGAAAAAAAGGTTTTGCATTTAGAAACTCCATTACATTTGCAAGGTTTCTATGCAAATATTTTTTTCCGATTATAATTAATGAGTACATTATAAACGCCCAAACATCATATAAAATTTGTGCAAAAAAGCTGATTTTTGGAGGCTTGTACTGTATTTGTTTCTTAAAATTTTAATTTCGCGTTTTGATAGAAACCTAGATATAGTGCACAAGATGCCTATTAGTTCAAAAGTTTCAAAGAAATATCTGTTACAACGCCATAATCACATACGAGCGTTTGTATGAAAAGATAGACGGGTTGGCCGCCCTTAACTGAATTCTTACGTCTGCCAAGGAAGGTTTCTGTTTTACTTTTATTTTATCCATCTCTTTCTTACTTTGAGCAGAAGGAAATATTCTTAAAATCAAGTTTACCGGATTTGCTTATGATAAACTTAATTATTTAAAAATTTAGAAAGTATATTCAATTTTGTCCATTAAGAAATACTTTTTCAATCTTTCAACTAAATATATTGAGTATTCAAAATAATAATAATTGCAATAGATGTTTCTTATAGGTGCGATTGTTTCATAACGCGCGGCTTCGGTTGCTTATTTCTTAACCAAATTGAAGCATTTGTTTCTTAAACTTCAGTTCAACTTTTGAAACCAAAGCTTACGAGCTTACGAAACTCCTAATTCACTTAATTAATTTCAATTAGGAATCTAGAAACTTTTCCTTCTCAATAATTGTTTGAAAACTTTATTGGGAGATGTTCCAAGTTTTGTCACGCTGATGGTCTCTTTTAACTAAATCATTTCATTTTGACTGCGTATAATGTAATTAATAAACGGAGCGTCTCAGAGCTAAAAATGAAAACATAATTTACGTGTAACTTTGATGATTTAAATTATAAAAAAAATATAACGCGCTTCTACGCGATCTTCATCGTTAAAAAAAATCGTTTCCCCACTCTAGTAATTTCTTCCTGTATCGTGGATGCGTTTACAAACAGAAACACACATAAACGAACACCCAAACCCGGAACAACTACTTGCAGAAGATACAAATATTTGTTCCGTGCGGGGATCGAACCAGCGACACGCTGCGCAGCAGTCGATCCTTCATTCACTGCGCCAACCGTGTCATCAATAGTTATGCAAGGCTGCAAAGTTGATTTTTGGCGCGAGTACTTGAATTGAAAACTGAGCGAGCGAAGGATTCTAAGATTGAACCGCGAGAGAAACGAGCGGTTCAAATATAGAATCCTGAGCGATGCGAAGTTTTCAAAGGTACGAGACGCAGAAAAACTTTGCTGCCGAGTGCAACACAAAACTTTTCACCTCACATAGCAAGGAAATGCAGTGGGGGCGGCTCGCCTGCCAGTGTAGAAAATGGTTGAATACAAGACGTGTTCGAATTTTGAACAACACTTTGTGCTCTAGAGCACAAAATGGAGTTTTGCGCTCAGATTTTGAATGAGAAATAGAATCTTTCCGAGCGTGTGAGGTGAAAATAATATTCTCAACTTGGCAGTTAATTTGGAACCGACTTAAAGGTAGCGCCAAATGTTTTCATCTAATAATAGTAAGTAACAACACGTCCTTTTCCTCAAAACTTCGTCTATCTTCATCAAAACGAATTTCATTTTCATTGCCTAAAAGTGTGTGCATCAAAGATGCTTCCAGAATAATCGTGTTTATTCAAGAGGGAGCCACGGCAGCCACTGTTTATAATCCAAATACTCATGGTACTTGAAACACATACATTTGCTACGTATTGTTTGGGATATTGTATTTAAGTACACTTTATACTGAAATTACTAATCGTACTTGCTGCTTCTTGCGTTTAGTTTCACATCTTACTTATACTCGTATCGTCTTAACGATTATCACCAATTCAACATTATAATCGAGAAAAACCTTCTCTAAGAATAGAAAGATTTTATCATCAATCAGCGTCGACTGTTTATTGTTTCAGCATTTATAGGTTTTCTTTTATTTTATTACCATCAGTCTGACATCTATTTAGTGGACAGAGCGAATTCCTTCGTCGACCGCCGTAAACACGTTTTATTTACTGATTCGGAAAGCGATCCAGACAAATATACTGTTCTATTTGAAAACAAACTTGCAGCAGTATATCCATTCAATATTGATCCTTATCGTAAAAGCAACAAAAGTGATGATACCTAAACACAGATAATGAAAGAAGTGGAACAAAAGTTGGTGAACTAATCCGCGTTCGACTTTATCGCTAACCTTGACAATTTGCAGAAAGCAGCTTTGTCTTTATTACTTATCGACCTTTTTAAACAAAGATAAGCCCTACGTCCGGGGTTGTTCCGACTTGTTCTACTAAACAGTTTTATTTTTTTTAACTTTTCGAAATATACCAGACAGTTTCCATTTCTAGCCCAGATCAAATAAAATATATTAAACTTTTAATAAGATACAACACATCGAACCGTACACAATAAATTGTTGAAGTTTCACCCCTCCCCCTTCCTTCACCCGCTCCAGCTGTGACTGTTTGCAGAACGAAGAAGGAAAATTAAATATCTCTGAATTTAGCGAAATGATAATAATGAAGATTGACAGAATTAATATTCAGAAGCATTTCAACGCGGGATGATTTTCACAAGACAATCGAGAATTAAATCAGAAACTGAAGATGTCCTTAATTGTTGTATTTTACGCGATGCCGTGCACCATATAATGAATCAATAATAAAATTGTTCTCTCACTCATACGTCGTCGTTCAAATCACAGTAATATACCAACCAAAATAAAATACGAGGACGAAAAAATTAAACAACAAAATGTGATCGTTCGCGTTAACATGGTTACCGCGACATTCACAGCAGACCTCTTTTTTTCTTTTTGTAGTTTTTCTGTCATGGCTTCAATACCTTTTTTCCAAACAGCAGACCTCAACAATCTGACAAGCTAGTGTATGAAACTGTTAAGTACCTAATGTTACCAGCCAATACTATTAAAGGAATGAGGCTGGCAATATTATTACATAATCAATAAAATATTATCATTTTAATTCTTTATATCGTTGGACAGATTCATATTCCAATAAATCCGTCAAGATGAAAATAGGGTCGCAACCTCTATGTTGTGCTATAAACACTGGCCGGTTTGGGTAAGAAAATAAAGATGCCATAAAATGATTATTTTATTTATTTTTCCTTTTTAGGAAAATGACTGCCTTAATTTTTTCAAAACAGTTGTTCAGTACTTTTTGTTGATTTTCAAAGCATAAAACCTCTTTCATGATTAACAAGAATTCGTTCTGACATAAACCTTATGTCAACGATAAGAGGTTAAAATTACATTAATGAACACGTAAGTCAACGACAACGCTTATCTTTGTCACATAAGTTTCTTCACAGCTTTGAGTAGCACCGAGCAGTTTTCTTAATAGTTTGTAATAAAAGAAAACTTTTCCGTCTAGCAACCTTGACTGGCCTGTTGGTCTAGTGGTTAGTGACCCTGACTGCTATGCCGGAGGTCGTGGGTTCGATTCCCACCCAGGACAAATGTTTGTGTGATGAGCACGATCATTTGTTCTGTGTCTGGGTGTAATTTATCTATAATATGTATGTATTTAGAAATATATAAGTATGTTTATCAGTTGTCTAGTACCCATAACACAAGCTCTGCTTAGCTTGGGACTAGATGGCGTTGTGTGATAGTTGTGGAATATTATTAAAAAAAAAAAAAAAAAAAAAAAAAAAAAAAACCTGCTACTGCCGCTGACTGACAACGTCCACGAGCACACCGTGTAACAAGTTTCAGAATGTTTGCAACGAGACACTGTAACGAAATGCACCGACTGACGTTGTTTGAACACGTGTATAATATCTCCATTACACAAATTTGCTTAAATCATTCATTTGTACAATGCTAATTAGCCGGTTTTGCAAACATTATGGGCTAAAATTACAAAAGCACAGGTATATTGCTCGACGATACTAAACTGAATTAGCTTAACTAATAGCATTCTGAGATTCATATCGTGTTACGTTATGCGGTGGAATCCTAATTCATGTTGATCAGAAATTCATTGTTGACAATGGAGATTCACGGATTTGAGTAAAGAGGGTTACTTATTGAAACAAAAATAGACAATATTACAGTAGCAATTAATTGCAAATCTAATTAGTACATCAGCTGGAGTTTTGTTAAATAATGGGCACGTACTTTTTCTTTCGTTATATCAATGCATATTGACCAAGATATAGGCCGAGACTCCACCAAAGCTGTGTCGAGCTGTGCGGAGTCGAGACGTGTTTTGAACAACCAATAGAATTGCGTTATTGACACAGCTCCACTCCGCAACGCAATTCTATTGGTTGTTCAAAACACGTCTCGATTTGCACAGCTTTGGTGGAGTCTCGGCCATAACGGACCAAAATTCGAGAGCGGCGCTCGTCATGTCAGAAGCAAGTAAAAACTGTACTTGCTTGTGACGTTTTTCCAATTTTAAAAGTATCGTATCTTCATCAATTTTGGTTTACGTTACAAAAGAAAAAAAAACGTGTAATTTTTTTTAGATAACCTGAGGCCTTACCACGAGCTCTTAACGCGATCCAGTTCAGGCTGTGGTAAAGAGACAGAGCTAATCAAGTCGTCTAGCGCCATCTCTTTCCCACAGCCTAAACTGGATCGCGTTAGGATGGGTTCTTGGTTTCTGGGTTCTTCTATCTTCTATAATATAAAAATGGATCGCAAAATGTGTTGCTAAGCTCATAATTTGAAAACGGCTGGACCGACTCGGCTACTTCTTTTTTTTGTGTTTGTAACTATCAGCACCAGGTTTTAGAGGACGAAAATCATCATGTCCACCCGTGCGAACCCGGGACGGGTTTATTTCTTGTTTGTACTGAAATTATTTAAGTTTCCACATTAAAGCTCAGAGCAAAAATGTAAAAGCTAAAAGATTGTGAATGAAACATTTTAGTTTGCGTTGAAAAGAAACGAACCGAGCTAGATTTGGCGATTAGATGCTATTTTGTAGACTTTTTAAACTTCACATGTTAGTGATTACATTGCGAATTTTCGTATTGCTCCTTTTTAATACCATTATAACACGTGTAATTGAGTTTTAAAATAAAAGTTAGTAAGTCAAATATAAAACCATCGTCGAAACATTCAGTTGCATTAGGTATTCACACAGAAATATTAAAAACAGGAGAAGTGGCAAGGGGGCGTGTCGGTGACCACGTGGTGCTGAGCGTTTTGGCCAGCATGGACTTGGACTACTTCATTTTTGTTTCCTATATTACTCCGACTATATTATTGTTTTTCATTAAATACATTTCTCTTTTACAACCACCTCACTCTATCACTGAGTGACTGGACAAGCACTGTAAAACTGACATAACGATACCTCATCAAGCCGTAATGTCGCGTGGTGCGTCCGTTGTATTTGAGCGGGAGTAGTACCGCCCCCCGCGTGTCGCGACAACACACAATGATAATTGTTGGTGTGAGTAAATTATACGGAAAAAGTACGCTGTGGTTTAAAGAATAAGGTTTATATTTAAATGACTGAGTAACGACGATATAATACTAGACTCCTAATAACAGGCGACCGATGTCTGCCAACACATTAGGCAAAAAAGTCTTATATCCGTCTCATTTCGACCAATCCTGAGAGCCGTAAACATACGTTGAGACAGAACAGACCTTGAGTTAGCCAATCACAACGCAGTACCCCGTCCCCCTCGCTTACGTAGTACCTCAGCGAGTTGGCAGAATAGTTTTGTTCGTTAGATCGTGCAATGCGTATTCTAGTAATATATAGTCGTTGTGACTGAGTTATCGATGGCGCGTGTGTGCACTTGTTCGTAGTATTGTTTTGATTTAACTACATGCGCAATATAATCGTCATGGTGGGGCTGTTGCGGCTTCACTGGTTTTCTATACAAATTTTAAACTCCACGCCATATTTCCTTCTAAGATATCTGTGGGTATTCATGTTATTCTGAGACAGCGTAGCACATGTGTGCTACGTCGTAGCTAATCAGTCGTTGCTACGACGTAGCGAACGTAAATGTAAGTACTCATTCAAACAATAAAACACACTAACATAAATTACACTAGTCGGCACGTGAGCCTATTAACTCGTCAGTCTAACTTGTGGGCTCGAGACTTAATGTTTGAAATGTGCTCCTTTATTATGTACACAGTCTTGTGTGTACTCTCCTGAGGGTGCTTTTGTTATTAAACATTTTCACCGGTTTAGTAGAATGTGATTCTTCGACCGCTTTGAAACTTACCTACAGACTTTGCTTGACTATGTCAAAATCGATTGAGATAACGTCTAGTGCTTATAAACTAACATTTATGTTGACCTTACTAAAGTGGATGAAAGTCAAAACTTGTAGTTATAAAAGCTATTTCGTGGTGAGCGTCGTCTCTTTGATCTCCGACCGCCTCGAGCGACTCCAAGCAGCTCACACTCGCGACGCTGAGACGCATCACAAACCACACCTGAAAAATACATGAGACAGAATAAACTTTGTTTAGTAGTAGTACGTTTTACTGACAATTTTTTTTCTTCTTACCTTTTTAAGCAGATTTGGCGCGCGTCCAACTGACGACACACATAATTTGCATACAAACACTAACATCGCGCCATTGATTTGTAATTTGAGTTTGAGTGGTTTGTGAAGTATGTAGGTAGTTTTTCTGCGATTTGCTAAGTCCGTTTGTTATAAAAAAATGGTAACATTGCTGAAAAAATGTAAAAATTATATTTGAGTTGCATCAATGTTTTATGAATACTCGTATCAAAAGCTCACGTTAAAAACATTTGATTCAAATATGCAATTGAAATCACTTGCCCCGGGGAACTCGTAAATATTGCCAACACACTCGTTTATAAATCTCATCCACCGTAATAAGTGAATTTTATTACTCGCAATTAAAAGTGAAAATACTCGTATCAACACAACCTTTTGCAATTAAAATGTAAATCTCGCTCAACTCGATTGTATTTTAAATGCGTGTTACAAATCTCGATGCAATTGTAATTCGTTTGTTTCTTTATTCAAATTTAGTAAATCGTGTTGTATTAGCGATTCTTATCACAGCTTACTCAGTATCCAATTAAATATAAATAATAAAATAAAATATTTGCCAAGGGTAACCATATTTTTTCTCACCAAAATTTATATTTGTCATCAAGTTGTATCACCTAATAAATAAATCTATCGCCACGAAATATTTTCGTTCTCAGATAAACAAAGAGTGTTCCCGGGTATGAATTACCAAATTATTGTTAATATAATGTGTAAAATATGAGATGGATTACCAATAAAATTGTAGTGCATTACATGAATATAAACTTCGTTCTTATAATAATAGTTTTATTACTTAATTATTAGCTTGGTGCTCAAAATGGTAGATCTGTCACCAAAAGGTGGTAGTCAACAAATGGACCAAGGATGTAAGAGCGAGCGAAGCGAGCTCGGGACTGGGGACACCCCGAAACGGATAGGTTAGGTTCGAAGGGGATGACGGGGTCTGAAAGACCCCGCCATCCCCTTCTTGTTAGGTTACTTTAAACCTTTCTCACAGAAATAGGAGCCCCGCGAAGCGGGGCTCCGTCGACCTACCTTTGCTTAAATACTATTAGGACAAACCTATTATAAAACATACAAAACCATTTATTTGGTACTTGACCCCATATCTCCATGATTTTCGGTAATTTATTGTGGAATTGATTTTATATTGTTTGGTGACTACATTTTGGTGACAAATCTACTATTTTGAGGGCAAACCCTATTATTTAAGAAACACAAAATGAATTAAATTGGTGACAGCTTAAATCATACCCTTTGCCAAGTAATAAGCGTGTCTTCATAAATAATAATTTGAGGGCTGAGTATTGAGAATGAAGCTGTGTAATGCTGCTCTTCTCCACGTTAATACTAATGTCGAAAATGTGAATAAACAAAAATAATACACACTTAAGTCTGTTATAATGCGTAGTTCAAATGGCTTATTTCGAAGTCAAGAAATATGTAAATTTTAATCAAAATAGTATATAGTACTTGTTAGGTTTAAAACGTGATTTTGTATGCAGGTGCAGAGTCCAGTGCTGGTGGTGGAGCTGACCCTGAACAGACTGGAGGGCACACAGCTCAGGGCGCTGGGTCTGCTGTCCGTGTACGGGTTCAACGTGACGTATGAGGTGCGAGGAGCAGCGCAGTCGCCGGGAGCCACTTCATGCAGCGCCATCGAGTGCAGGCTGCTGGGACACTGCTACGTCACAACGGACTATCAGTGAGTTGACATAGATTTTAATATGATACCGAAACCATGCGCAAAACTTTGTTACTCAAGGGCTGCTGGAACAAGGATGAAAAACAATTTAATTATGGAAAACAATTGTCGTTTTAGTTTTTAGTACCTATTCTATTTAGAAAATGAAGTTTAGTTTCAAACTTTGTTAGAGCAGGCAATAAATCGTGGTAATTTTGTGTAAGTGCGAACAAAAGTTGTGTCGAAATCAATGACAAAGTCACTCATTGACTAATGAATTCTAGTGTTGTCAGGGTTGTCAGTGAGAAACGAATTATAATACCGCTGCGAGTACAATCGTGATATTTATTTTATTAACTCCACAATATGTTCTTCGTCGCAGGGAGTTTTACTGTTCGTGTTTCTCCGGTTATTCCGGAGCGGACTGCGGAGAGGGTCCGCTGTGTCCGAGGACCTCCAACATGTGCATGAACGGTGGAACATGCAGGTGAGTCAACGAGAGTCAAGGTGTACAAAGAATTAATCTTTATTAAACTTAGGTTGGCGTGAGGGGTTATGGGACATCTCGCCCACAAAAAAACTGGCCCACAGGCCAGATGTCCCCTTTTTAAAATGTGGATGGGTAGATTCGCCGAACCAATTTAGTAGAACGGGCCAGATGTCTTCCATGAATTAGTAAAGTAAAGGTTCATTGGAAGACCAGCGTCAGACAGTTTTACCCTGTCTGGCATAAATGCTGAAATGGACCTTTTTGGCACAGCCGTGAGGCACACAGCACAGTACTTTGTATTTTGGCTTCCTTTTTTATTTCCTTTGTTTATCTTTATTATTTTCTGTACTTTTTAATATTATGCGTGTCTTCCTTAAAAGTACTAGGCAAGCATAAGTTTAAAGTGGTAAGTACTTTTTTTTTTTTTTTTTTTTTAGGTGGTAAAATCATCAAATGAGTCCTCCCGCCCTGGGTGGGGCGGAAGGGACTGTCAGACTCTTACTGACTAAAATCCACCCGGGGCCACGGTATCCTGGGTTAAGAAAAAACCCGTGACCCCAGCAGGCATTTGTCGCGAACACGACGCGCCACCGACCCGGGCTTGGTCCTTGGTCGGACGGCGAGCTACCCATTACTCACCGTCCGCAAGCCCGCTCCGCCGCTGTGCCCTCTGCTATCCAGAGGGACACGCGTTGGAGCGTCCACCTGACAGGCTATTTGCATACGGGCAAAGAGACCCCTTAGGCACACAGTGCCTAAGGAAGAGTTTTTGCCCGCATCCCAGGGTGCACCGGCCCGAAAAACTGGTCTTCCCCCCGGACGTATCCGAGAGGGAACTCCAGTCCACGGGCGCACGTGGAGGTTTCCTGTCTTAGCACCCCAAAGTGGTAAGTACTTAGAAAATTCTAGGCAGGAGGATTATAAGTACATACCACTTTGAACTTATGCTTGCCTAGTACTTTTGCTGATTATTAATGAACAGAAATATTTAACAAAAAATGTACGATCTTGCCGAAATATCCATTTACTATATTTTAATAGAAGACATCTGGCCCGTTCTACTAAATTGGTTCGGGCGAATCTACCCATGCACATTTTAAAAAGGAGACGTCTGGCCTGCGCGCGGCCTGGGCGCGTGAGACGGGTTTGAGATCTATTGATGTGCTATGGACTCATATAATGTTCACAAAACTTCAAAGCAAGTTAGGCGTGGAAACGGAAGCGCGTGGCGTGCTCTTAGCGGCGCGTGTCGATTTTTTCAGCCAAGTTGTCTGTTACAACAAAACGGGGTTAGAGTACCAACAATCAACATAGCTTACGTTAATTTCTTTCGGATTTTTTGTATGATTGATAAACTTTATGAACAAAAAGTTATCAGAAGACTTCTAATTGTCAGCAATGGACCTACAAGTAGTATGTATTGATAGACAGATGGGCCCGGCCGCCGTCAGCTGTATCTGTGCGCCGGGCTACACGGGCGACCTGTGCGAGGCGCAGCTAGCACCACCCGGTGAGATGAGATTCATTACAGTTATTATAATTTAATATACAGGGTGCAATCTTAGTCGTGGGCAATACTTTAATCTAAGACTCTAGTCACGATACTGATTGCATTAGGGCTAATAATTCGCAAATCAAAAATATTTTTAATGCAAGTTTGGAAAACCTTAAAAATGTTTTAAGTCACATCGCAAAGGCATAATGTTGCAAACACTAATAGTAATAAAAAAAATCTTAATCCCCAATAAGTCTTGAAGTATCCAAATTTTAAACCGCAGTATAACGCGTCTACGCGCCGCGTTGATACTTTGAGACACTTATGAATTTTTGTAAGGTTTTACATACTTGCATTAATAATGCTTTTGAGTTGCGTTATACATTCAGTATCGTTAGTAGAGTATTAGATTAAAATATTGCCCACGACTAAGATTGCACCCTGTATTTTCAAATAAGCCTTTCCATTTCCTAGTTATTGTCACACACCTACTTAAGGTGCTAGAGCTTCAGTAACCTGTGTGCTTAGTACGAGTTTTTTTACGTTGACGCGATAGTAACGTTTTACCGCGTTTGGCGCTCCTATTGGCCCGCTGCAAGGTCGTGAGAACTCTCAACCAATGAGAGCGCCAAACGCGGGTAAACGTTACTATCGCGTCAACGTAAAAAAACTCGTACTAAGCACACTGTTTGAGAACTGTGAGTGAACGAAATACGGAATGCCTACCCAACAAAGCCTACCTAGCCGTGACGCTAACCTCATATAGAGCGACTCAAAATCTAACTTTATTTACTACGCGAAAAGATACACATTTCTGGTATCGTCACCTCGCGTCACTTGTCGGTGTAAACTGACCCTAATGAGAAATTCCGGAAAATACTTTCATTCTAACAACCAACTGAATGTGCTTCATTTTCAGAATGTGGTATAGAAGAATGTGCAGAAGTTTGTAAGCAAGGAACAGTTTGTGACTGTAACCCAAAGGATACCGATTTCTGTGAGTTTTTACTGTCACCATTTATGCAAGAAAGCAGTATTTGATTAATATTATGAGAACATAACGTAATGTAATTAAATCTTAACATTAAATATTCATAGCATCAGCACAATTTGAAACAAGGCTGGAAGTAGTGGATCAAGCAGGTGTAAACATATCTCAACAAATCGTTAAACAGGTATTAAATGAATTTAAACATTTATATATTTACAATAAATAGAAAATATGAAAAAAAAGTAAATGATATATTACTTCTTTTAGTTGACCAGCTATTTAAAGGCGTCGAACATAACATTGGAAGATGAAATAGAAATTCTAAACACGAGGTAAGTTTTCTCTTCACTGGTAACTGTTGTATCTCGTGATAGTCATGATTTTTGTATGTGTGTGTGTGTGTGTGTGTGACAGTGTGGCGGGGGAGGGGGGCGCACGCGAGGTGTGGGTGCGAGTGTGGGGCGCGCGGCGCGAGGCGGGCGCACTGCGCGCGGCTCTGACACGCATGCGCACACACCACGTGCGTCTGCGCGCCGACACGCAGCAGTTCCACATGCTACCGGCACTCAGTTTACAAGTGAGTATAAAATCACTCAGATGGAAGATGTACCTACGATAATAGAATAGCAACGTAGAGTAGGTATAACTTTTTCGGATAAATACAACTGACGAAGAACCTTTTGTAGACTCTGGTTGTGAACCATCGTCCAGAAATATGGGAGGGGTCGGAGTTCATACTGACATGTATGGCATATGGATCTCCGAACATCACATTCACGTGGTACAAAGACGGTGTCAAGATAAACTTCAATGGAACTATGAGGTAAGTGAATGGGGTTGGTAATATACACACTGACAGCTCATGACCGCTGTTTAGAAGAGATAATCGTGTTCAGTTTTGAATTTTATTGTGTAGGAGAATTTTATTGTATAGTTCAGTTATTCAAAATTAAATTATAAATGACACTTACCAGTCTAGTAAGCTTGGACATAATCAATGCGAGACTGTGCAAACCCGGAGCCAAATGACCGCCCATCCAATTACCGGCGACTGTTATTTGACCGCACCCACTAATCGACCAACTTCTATCTAACACGCTCGTTCCCTGATGGTTGCTTTTCGTTTAGTCTTTATTATGGAAGCAAAAGTATTTAATTCAATTGAATTTTACGCTAATCTTGACAAGATGACACGGTACAACAGCAGTTGACAAAAGTAAAAATGTTTAGGGTGCTAATTAAGGCAGCTTCTTTAAAATGTCATTCTCGTCTGCAAATATATTTAGTTGTCTAATGAATTAATAGGTCAGCGACAAACTTTTAGCGTCTAATAAATGGTTTATAAGCGACCATATATTGTAAAACAAGCTACTGTTAATATGACGCAACATGGTGATAATTCTTAAGCAACTAAATTTGTGATATGTCTACTCATTGCCAGCTTCTAATAAGTGTATCAACTTCATCTATAAAATAATATCAACGTACTCTAATTTCATAGAGTCACCGTTATTTTTATACTTTAGCATAAGTAATTGATGAGTGAATCTACTATATTTGAACATAAAATTTCCTTAATATTGTCATCAAATAATGGTCAATAAAAGCTATAATTTCATGTATTCGCCTATCTATTTATAATATTACCATAAGTAATTGACTATGGATGGTATTTAAAAGTACTTCAATTTATTTAAAAGTACTTCAATTTATTCCCATTTTATTTACCTAATTTTGTCTGTGTTCCACCAAATATACTGAATGTGCACCAAAATATGTTCATTAAAATATGTCATAACGAGGTGTAATAAAAAAAATCTACCTAAGCAGGGTCGACGAAGCCCCGCTTCGCGGGGCTTCTATTTCTGTGTACAAGGTTTAAAGGAACCTAACCAAACCGAACTTCGGGGTGTCCCTGAAATCTTGCTAAAGCGAGTTTTAGATTTGGTGCACATTCAGTATATTTGGTGTACAAAAAGAGCTCGCTCATTGGTGCAAATGGCCGGTCGCGCCCCTCTGATTCCCAACGAGCGTCAGGTACACTCCCGCGCTTGTGTTGCAAACTTTCACGAAAAAAGAATATGATTTATTAATTTAGTTGTTGAATGAAAAACTTTGATTGCTAATTTTGAGGCTGGATTTTGATTTTATTAGCAGACAGATGTTGAATCTCTAAAATATATAAAGTAGCTCACTTACAACATTAGTCGCTGAGTTATCAAATCAGAAGTAAATATATTTATCGGTAGCTCGGAGTCATATTAATTTACGCTCGTAAATTGACGCTGGTTTCTTAATATTTTGTTGGAATAGTAAAGATGATGAATTAATATAATTGAAGCTGTTCTATTAACTCGTCGCTCACATATAAAAAAAGACGCTAGGTTGCAGGTGCTAAAGAAAACTTTTGTTGCCGCACATATAATTTCCCAAATGTTTATGACACAAGCATGTAAAAAAGGGAACCGACTTCAAAACCAAACACAAAAAAACTATAAAATAACTTTTCTTTCGGAAGTCGGTGGCTTTGTTTTTTTTTATTTCATTGACATATGGCCACCGACTTCCGAAAGAAAAGTTATTTTATAGTTTTTTTTGTGTTTGGTTTTGAAGTCGGTTCCCATTTTTTTCAAAAAGTTTTTTATTTTTCCCTTTTTAGTTGAGATAATCAACAAAAACCTTCATAAAATCGGCGTCTTTGAAAATCTACAATCCTATTAAACAAAACGGATCTATGTGGGCAACTTCACGAGATATCCATTACTGTTATATACTAAAACCTTCCCAAGAATGTACCAAACACTTTTCTGAAAACTGCATCAAAATCGGTTCAGCCAAACGCGAGATAATTGCGGACAAACATGCAATCGTCCCTGAAAATCTACGATCCAAGTAAGCAAAACGGATCCACGCGGGCAACGTCACGGGATATCTATTAGTGTTATATACTAAAACCTTCTCCAGAATGTAATGAACACTTTCCTGAAAACTGCATCAAAATCCGTTCAGCCAAACGCGAGATAATCGCGGACAAACATACATACATACATACATACAGGTCGAACTGAGAACCTACTTTTTTTTTTGAAGTCGGTTAAAAAAGCGTTCGTTTTCAGAGATATTTGGACGCGCACGGTGTCAGAAGACGCGCTCGGTCGTCGCATGTCAGTTTTAGGCATATCAGAAGCGAAGAGGCTCGACAGCGGCAAGTGGTCCTGTGCAGCAGACGATGCTGGCAGGAGACGATGTAGAGCGCTGAGGCTGACGGTGCTGAGACCACCCGATATACGACTCGTACCTTCCACGATCACTGTGAACAAGGTGAGGCAAGCCAGAACGGCTACAGCGGAAGAAAATTAAAATAAGCAATATCGTATTGGAGTTATGTAACAGTTATATTGTGTCAGGGTGACAACGTTAGTATAACATGTCTGGCGGGAGCGGGGCGGGTGCACGGCGCGCTCGGGTTCAGTTGGGCGAGGGAGAGGACGCTGCTGCCGATGGTGCCGGGCAGAGTGGTCTGGGAAGATCTGTTCCCCGCGGGGAGCGTGCTCAAGCTTCATAATATACAGGTGCGTTACAAATTGTTAGGCTTAAAACGTCTATACGTTTTTAGTCTACCACTAAAATGTGCACACATTTAAAGAGGAGGACTATCTTTTGACTTTTTGGGTAGAAATCCAGTGAGTTCCGGTGTCAAGTATCGTCAGTAGCTGGCACCAACGCCAAAGCCGTGACCATGTGGGCTCTAGGAGATGAAGACGAAGCGTGTGAGAGCGACGCCTCCCATGGCTTGCGCTGGCCGAGAACTGCTCCCGGAGCGCACGCCACAGCCTCCTGTCCACCTGGACATAGCGGGGAGACTACCAGGCAAGTGGAAAATATCGAATATATGAGGAATATCGTCCGATCCTTTTTCCTACAGACAGTATAAAACTATTCTATATCCTTGCAATATTTTTATTTAGGTTACTTGTTTTCAGGTTTTGTGAACCGAAAACCGGACAACATGGCGTAAAATGGATGCTACCAGATTTCTCTGGATGTGTTGCCGACTCATTGCGAGATATTTATGAACAGGTAAACGAAAATTTAATAAATAATTTTGAAAACCTTGTCCGATCACACTATTACATAATTAAATCACGATGTCGTCAGTTCACTCTGATATCGCTGGGCTACTCTGTGCGCTCGGTGTCGCTCGTGTCGCGGCAGTACGGCGCAGTGCTGCGCTCCCTGCCGACACACCCGGGCGAGGGCGAGCCTCCCCTCACACATGCAGCACACATGCTGCACTACCTCATGTCTGCTGCAGCTCAGCCAGCCGACAGGTACCACAGCGCGGAGCATCTGCTGCACATCTATGACCACCTGCTCACACATCCTGACGCCTTCCTGGATGAGGAGGTCGGTAGTTTTGGTGTTTGAAATGTTGGTCGGCTTAGTTTAGAATGTTACATTGATTAGCCATGGTTACTCTTGATAGAAAATCTTCGACCTCCAAAACGCGGTGGTGGACACAGCGGGCATGAGGAGTAACTTCGACAAGCGTTTCCACGAGTTCACAGTCACAACGAAACCAGTACACATGGACAACGCGGCGCACTTCGAGCTTCGGCCAGCTCCAGTGGGGAGCGAGGAGTGGCTCGTGACGTCAGCAGGAGTGGAGCTGGCAGATAGAACTGACAATGCTACCGTGGTCACCGTGCTGTATCATGACTTGGGAGCAAGGTTGCCGAGCTTGAGAAGATATGTCGAGTATAAGTAAGGACTCTCTTTTTGAAACGAGATTTTCGTGTTTCTTACTAGAAACATTTTGTACTTGTAATATCAGGGCTGGTTTTGATCTTTGTATTATTTTTATTTAGATTCTTCCCAGACACTTTTTTGTTTGGTTTATTTTTTTATTTAAGTTTCTTTCTTTTCCCTTTCACACGGTAGTTGTAGCGGCAACTCTTCCAGATCCGGCCGCGCGACAGAATACACAGTAGCATCACAACAGGTGCAAGTGTCTGTCAGCGGCGCGGGAGTTGATCCCACGCTTCCTCACACTGTCACACTGCTGTTCACGCACTCCAAGAATTACAGCGCAATGGGTGAGTACATACGTACAGTATACAAGTCCGCTGCAACAGTCTCAACGAGAATGTACTGAGCTCATGTAGTTGTACTGGTCAGCATCTCAGCTCGCGTGTGGAGGTCGGTCGCGCTCGTCGCCGCGCGTGTGGAGCACGCAGGCGTGTGAGCTGCGCATACCGGAGCACACACACGTCGCGTGCCGCTGTGTCGGACCCGCCACCATCGCGCTCTTCACTGTACAGAGAGAGGCATTCGTGAGTACCTCTACAGAAGTGATCTAATGATGATACAATGTTCGATAATATCTCAATCTTGTTTACATCAGACAGGTTCAGAGAATGACTTACGAGAAATCGTGAAGATCACTCTTAGCCTGGGAGGTGCGATGTGTCTAGTGGCGGCATTACTGCAGCTCCTCGGCCTGGTAGCTGGCAGCAAGATGAAGCTGCTAGTGCTGCTGAAAGCTGCCGCTGCGGGCTTTCAGTCCGCAGCCATGTTGGCTCTACTAGAGTGTGACACGAGCCAGGTGAGTTGAAATATGTTAGGTGTTGCGTATATTTATGATGCGGGTAATGTGCAAGTGAGTGGGTGCGCAGGACGTGGCGTGCGGCGGCGTCGCGGGCTGGGCGGCGGCGCTGTGCTGGATGGCGGGCTGCGCTGCGCTGTGTGCTGCGCCGCTGCTGCTGCACGCCGAGCTGGCTGCCACAGCGCCCTCTGTCGGACTACTGTGCGGTACGTGAGGTGCAGACGGGTCGGTGTGCAGGAGGGCCGGGCGTGTCACTATACCTACGTGAACTGGTTGCAGGCGTGTGCACACTATGCTGGCTGACAGCTCGACTGTGGGGCGGCGCGCCGCTGCAGCTGGGCGCGGCCGCCAACGCCGTGTGTGCTGCAGGCCAAGCGCTACTAGCCGCGCTCGCGCTCGCACTCGCGCTCGCGCTCAGAGGGCGAGCACGCGAGCACAAGCCGGCGAGACGCCGGCACGTACACGAGCGAGCAAGAGTAGCGCGGCACACGTTAGTGCTGCTGGCCACTACGGCAGCCACACAAGCGGCCGGAGTGGCGTACGTGCAGCCCGCAGAGAGCAGCGTGACGCGCGCCGCGGTACTAGCAGCCGCCGCGCTCGCTAATGTGAGTCTCAACTACAACAGTACTGTGTGTACACTAGTGTACACTCAGCCTACATCTGTCGCTGCCTGTCCAGGGTATAGCGATGCTGGTCTGCTACGTGATCATGGACGAGGAGTGTCTGCAGGCAGCGCGGCGCCTGCTCACGCTCTCCTCGCAAAGCGAGTGGCAGGACGCGCCGCACTCGGACGTCTCGCATACTCGTGAGTCACATTGTTCTTTGTCTTCTTTCAGAGTTACGTTTGTATTTATTTAATGTTTAACATTGTTGTAGTGTACATAAAGCAAGCTCGCGAAGTGGAGTGCTCCTCGTCTCACGTGTCGCCCGCTAGCACCTACTGGCAAGCGCCGACGATAGAGAGCCCGAACACCACGTACAGGTGAGGACTGAGGTACTATCTCACTATTATTCAGTCGCGATCTGTAGTGCTTGTATCGTGTACATGAGAGCTGACATGTCGGTATGTTGGTGCAGGCGTCAGTCGAGCGGCGCGTGTGTGGCGGACATAGTGCGGTGCGTGGAGTACACGCGCGAGCTGCAGGCGCCGCGCACACACACGCGCGCACTGTGCGACCTCATACCCACAGGTAGCGGCCACTATTGTAACACCCACTAATACCTATGCATTGCGTTATCACATGGCAAATCTGAGATTGTAATGAAATATGGTTAGTGTTCCGCAACCACCATAAAATATATTATGTATTCTGATTTTATCAAAGTCAAAGTCAAAGTCAAAATTATTTATTTGCGTTAAATGTGGTATGTACAAAGATGGTAAAAATAAATATAAGTTCAAACACATTTCGCCATAAAAATGACATGCAAACATTATTATGTTTTAGGTTACACATTATTTGGTAACTGCATAAAATAAACTTCAGGGCTTGTTAAATTTATATAAAACAATTAGAGCGGGAGCCAGGCCAAAATATCGTTAGTGATTTCTTCCCAAGCCGTAATTAGTAGACTACATAAGGGAGTCATATCATAAAGATTCGTGAAAGTCAGCTGCGATTCCGTTGGTGGGATAAGCAGCAATCGCCGTTCAAACACGTAGAAAAAATATTTTTTTTTAGTCATTTCCTCCCAACTGAAACCTGGTTTATATTGAAGATTACCTTGTATCACGAAGAATAAAACCAATCAGCCGACGGTACCAAGGTGGAATACACGTCAGCCGGTCACTCGAACATGTAATTTTTTATTTTATTTTCAGTGATTTCCTCTCAACCCAAATTTAACCTGATGAAAGTTTACATGTAGTTATGGCTAAAAACAGACGTCAGCTGGCTGTATCTCGGTGGAAAGATCGTCAACTGATACTTTGAAAATTACAAACAGGACTTAGGCTCTCAGCCTAAATATGCATTTAGATCAAAGTTTGCAATTCCTCCCCACAGAAAACCTGTTTATATTGACGCTTACTCAATATCACGATGAAAAAATACATTCAGCTTATGTTTATAGACAGTTATGGATCAAAATACAGAGTTATTCTTATTAAGCTGGGCATCAGGAACATTGTGATTCCGTAAGAGATACGAAAAAACTTATTTAGATATCTTTAGCTCTTTTTTCAGTGTAAAAATGTTAGCATTTTTAATTTTTTGGTCAAGTGTGAAATGTCCACTAAAATGAATTCGCTAGGAACAATATTTGGATTATACAAAATGTGCAATACCTTAAAAACTACTTAACCGATTCTCATGAAACAAACTGTACAATAGTTAATAAAACAAGACCATCACATTAAAATTAGTTCCATTGCATTGCAATAACCCCATAAACAAAAAATTACATTTTCAAGTTACGTAATTATGATCAACATAATTATCTCATATAAGATTAATTATTTTTTAATGCCTTTCGACTCTGTTTCATGTAAAGATCATTTCGTTGTATCAGAAGACAAAAATCAGGATGGCGGAAATTGGTCAAAGGACATCATTTAACATTCATCACGCTCCATACATTTTTTGGGCTTTTCTGAAAGTGCCGGCCAAAGTATTAAAAGTCGGCGATGAGACCACCGCTATGACGAGAGGTGCACGTAGTGGGAGGTTTGACAAGATGTAGGTAAATATTGTTTGTAAGGAACCTCTCCTATGATATTTTTCTAATCAGATTTTTTTTATGTTATTTGTTTGTGCTAAATTATTATTAGAATACTGCATTTTTCTTATTAGAGCTAATTAAAATACATAATATCTTAACGAAACTAACTAGAAAATTGTACTGAAGTTTGATAATTATGTTGATCATAATTACGTAACTTGAAAATGTAATTTTTTGTTTAAGGGGTTATTGCAATGGAAATAATTTTAATGTGATGGTCTTGTTTTAAAAACTATTGTACAGTTTGTTTCATGAGAATCGGTTAAGTAGTTTTTAAGGTATTGCACATTTTGTATAATCCAAATATTGTTCCTAGCGAATTCATTTTAGTGGACATTTCACACTTGACCAAAAAAATAAAAATGCTAACATTTTTATACTGAAAAAAGAGCTAAAGTTATCTAAATAAGTTTTTTCGTATCTCTTACGGAATCACAATGTTCCTGATGGCCCAGCTTAATAAGAATAACTCTGTATTTTGATCCATAACTGTCTGTAAACATAAGCTGAATGTATTTTTTCATCATGATATTGAGTAAGCGTCAATATAAACAGGTTTTCTGTGGGGAGGAATTGAAAACTTTGATCTAAATGCATATTTAGGCTGAGAGCCTAAGTACTGTTTGTAATTTTCAAAGTATCAGTTGACGATCTTTCCACCGAGATACAGCCAGCTGACGTCTGTTTTTAGCCATAACTACATGTAAACTTTCATCAGGTTAAATTTGGGTTGAGAGGAAATCACTGAAAATAAAATAAAAAATTACATGTTCGAGTGACCGGCTGACGTGTATTCCACCATGGTACCGTCGGCTGATTGGTTTTATTCTTCGTGATACAAGGTAATCTTCAATATAAACCAGGTTTCAGTTGGGAGGAAATGTCTAAAAAAAAATATTTTTTCTACGTGTTTGAACGGCGATTGCTGCTTATCCCACCAACGGAATCGCAGCTGACTTCCACGAATCTTCATGATATTACTCCCTCATGTAGTCTGCTAATTATCGCTTGAGAGGAAATTGGTCACGGACATCTGTTACGGGCTCCCGCTCTAAATATTTTGCTGTTAAAATAAGTTAACATACAAATTAAACTTTAATACTTTACCTAAAATATTTAAAATTCTGATGTCATTATGTTAGAAGGTGGTGGCGGTATGTCACACGTGTGTGTGGAGCTGCGCGTGCTGCCACACGACACAGACACGCGCGCGACCACCTACAGGGACAGCACCGACACGCCCAAGGTACTGCAAGTTCAAATACACATTTGATGCTCCTCAAATGTCTACTTGTAGTCTAATCGCAGCATTATTGTGTCAGGAGAGCTGTACGATCTGCAGCCAGTCCACGCCGGACGTGTCGGCTCGTCCGATCAAGAGCTGTCTCAAGAAGCGCGCGTCGCAGTTGTCGTGCAGCAGCTCGCTGCCGTCCATCCACCGCGAGTGCAGCGCCGACCACAACCACTCACACATACAACTAGTCAACACACACTCACACGACACAGCAACTACTCACGGCACGTACACACACACTGACAAAGTGCTGCACAAGATATCACATGACCTGGACTTCCTACTCAACAGGACGCCGAGCCGCGCCGCCGAGCACTGCTCGCAGCGCGATCAGGAGGCACCGCCTTAGTACTGCGTCACACAACTACGTACATGATAACAGGAATGTGATAAGCTTTGGTATGTTTATGTACATAACGTTGTAAGATGTAGCATGAATGTGTTTATAATTTAGAGTAAGACTCTTAATGATATATTTAGTAACATATTTTTGTTAAGAAAATGAACGATTTGTGTAATTTCGTGTAAATAAAGAGTTGGAATACAAAAAAAGAAAATCACAAATCTTGTTCATTGATAATTATGATGGATCTCACTATGAATCAGATCGATATAAGATTTGTATTATTTAGATAATAAGGTTAAAAACGTGTTGAATGAAAATTATATTTTTGTACCTGTATTTTGAAACTTTTGTTTTATTTAAAATCCTTTATCAAAATTAAAAAAGTGTTGTAGGTATTTGATAATTCAATAATTCATAAGTTTGAGAAATAATTACGTAAAAATAATGTTTTGCGACAGTAAACGCGAATCAGAATGTGACTTGTCGTTTAAATTAGTCGTAAAGTCATGATAACACATCACATTTGTAAGATTCACCCAGTTGGAATCTACTCCTGTAGATTAAACCAATTCGCACTAAGCTTTTCCAAACGTCTTTTATAATGCAGACAGCGAAGGAGTGTAAGGCCCTTCGTACATTCGGAAACTCAAGTTTCCGATACCTTACGACTTCAGTATCCAGGCGACTCTCGCAATAGAAATGCATATACGTTCGTACACACGCACGCGACGCGCGACGCCAATCGCGCGCTACCTATCTGCTGACATCGCGGCGACTTGAGTTTCCGCGACTTTCAAGATGGCGGAACAATTTATTTACCATTTTTAATTTTATTCACAGAATAAAGGGTTCCGTAGCATATTCTTGAATCATTTTTGGAAAGTAATTATTTTAAAACGATAGAAAAATATTTACAATCCTCTATCAAATCATAATTTTGTATGCAGTTTTATTAAAAAGTTGGGAGAGATGGTTTTTTTTATATTTTATTGAATAAAAATTTTAAATTATGTTATAGTGTTTGGATTTGGATTAATGTTAGGTTCCCAGGAAATTAACTGTGAAGGACGGACTGTCACACGACTGATCTTATAAAGATTCCGTTTTTTTTTGAACCTTCGGAACCCTAAAAAGTATACTTTGATCGTCACAGTCATGCGTCAGCCATTTTATAAATTCATATTCTTGACCACCCATCATGACCTTTTGACGCGGCGCTAGTGTCTATGTCGTTACATCAAATTGCATTATAAAAATTTAGTACCTCGAATTTTCCGCAGGTCATGAGTAGTGGCGAAACTCTAGTATCGGAAACTTGCGTCGCCTCGTGTACGAAGGTTCGTACACGAGGCGACGCAAGTTTCCGATACCTTACGATTTTGGTTTCCAGGCGACTATCGCAATACAAATCCATAGAGGCTCGTACACAGGTCGCGTCGCCGACATGCGTCGCCGACTCTAGTCGCTCGCTACTCATCTATCAAGATCGCCGATACCCAAGTCTTCGCGATTTTTAACCGACGAAAAATTTGTATCTATTATTTTAAAATTTATTATTAAAGTATCTGAGGTAGAAAAATATCCTTGTTTGTATCATTACAATTAATAATAATAATATTCCACAACTATCACACAACGCCATCTCGTCCTAAGCTAAGCAGAGCTTGTGTTATGGGTACTAAACAACTGATAAACATACTTATATATTTCTAAATACATAAATATTATAGATAAATTACACCCAGACACAGAACAAAAATGATCGTGCTCATCACACAAACATTTGTCCTGGGTGGGAATCGAACCCACGTCCTCCGGCATAGCAGTCAGGGTCACTAACCACTAGACCTACAGGCCAGTCAATGGTGTGAGCCTGTCTCATGGTTGTGTTTATGAGAATAGCACTCGACGTCGTTGAGTCAGTTTATATTCGAAAGATTTTGAACTTTATTCTTTACCTAGTACCTATAGACCAACAGGCTTGTCAAATTCAAAAGAATATTCTAATACATAAATAGTATGGAATAAGCTTTTTTTTTACGTGGTAAAATCATCATAATAAATGAGTCCTCCCACTCCGGGCAGGGCGGGAGGGACTGTCAGACTCGCACTGATTAAAATCCACGGTGTCCTTCAATAGAACCTAACAAAACGATAGCGCGATCTAACTCGACGACAACGCCATCTATCGAGCATGGTGTCAAACTTTTTGCACTTTTATAAATTGTTATGGTTTCGTTACAAACATTACTAATTTAACCCAGCTTCGTCATGTACTTGCACATACGAAAAAATCAAGTAATTAAGAAAACGAAAACATTAAAAAAACCTATTCAAATCTGAAAGAAACCACGGTCATCATCATAGCAGTAAGGGCGTCAGCGTTCCGGTGCAAATAAAAGAAAACTACAAAAAAAAAAACCTAAAAAAAAATGGAATAAAACTCGAAAAAACAACTGAAACACGACAAAAGAAAAATTCTATGTAAACCTGGGGATCGAACCCATGGTCACCACCTTGAAAGTCAAAGCTTAAACAAATCGAGCTACCTTGTAGCCGCTTTGTATGGCGAAATTAAGAACCATATTCTTTCTTTAAATTTTTTGCTCCTCTATACGCGCCAATTTTTAATTCCAAGAATTTGAAATAGGAATGCGCTCGCCATTTTTAAAATAGAAGCATTTTAATTTATGTTATGAGATGTACATTTTGTGTTTTGTACAATGTATTATTAAGGTTGAATATAGAATGGTGGCCGAATAGACGATTTGAGTCTTACGACTCGAGTCGCCGCTGTGTACGGATCGTGCGCTACTAGAGTCGCGCGACTTGGGTATTCGACTGGAGTATCGGATACCCGAGTCGCCTAATGTACGAAGGGCCTAACTCTCTGCCTGCGTCTGTGTTTCCGAACGCATACGAGTACAACCCTATCTCTTCAAAGTTAGAGTGGCTTTTTTTGGGTAAGCTTGCTTCATCGTCGACCTTGTCTCAGTCACTCCTGACCTAGACTAAGGTCAAGAGCAAACCCATTCATTAAAAAAAAAAATATTTGGAAATTATTTCTAAAAATTATTAGTTTTCCCGACTGGGTGAATACTACACATAAAAAGTACATCATTAGGTTTATTTTAGGATTCTGACTGCAGTTAAGAGAACTAACTAAGAGTTATGACATCAATCGAGTGTAATAATTATATAGTGCCACAGGTATTGAAAAATCGATGTAATAATGCCAATTAGTATACAGTGTGTAGTTACAGTTATTAAGGATTGGGCAAGTTGCGCAACAACATCAAACCGCCATGACAGAATGCCACATTTTCACACCTGAATTTGATTTATTCCCGTTGAATCCCACTTTTGGATCCCATTTTTTAGGTATTCCCGATGAATCCCATTTTTAATTCCCGTTGAATCCCACGTTATGACAACATGTGTACATATCAGAAGAAAAGTGTTACCTTTATTTTAGAGATTAATTCTCTTTTACTAATTTATGAATTTTACAAAAAAGAGTTCTAAAACAAAAGCAATTTTGTTGTTGAAAGTACTCGCATTCAGATTTTTTAAAGCATGTGGGATCCAATGGGAATAGTTTTTGGGATTCAACGGGAATAAAACGTTTTTCTTTTGTTATGGGATTCAACGGGAATACATTTTAATTTTTTGTGGGATCCAACGGAAAAAATATTCAAGTGGGATTAAAAAGTGGGATCCAACGGGAATAATTCCTGAATTTGTCTAAAATTGAAAACACACGCAGTTCACGATGTTAAGTGTCACATTATAATTTTGTGGAGCGGTTGTCTATCTTTATTTACCTTCCATTATTTAAGCTTTATTATGTGTTCTTTGTGTCAATACGACCGATTTAATGTTGTATTTATTGACGCGCACCGGTGAAGTTGAATAGAAATAATGATATGTAATTACAATCAGTTGTCTGATGTTTGTTAATTACAAGACATGATGATATCGTACGGTCAGCCAAGAAAGTGGTGTACCAGTTTTGATTTAGTTTCCCGGTCATCGAAAATTACAACAAGGTTCGTTATAAAAAGATATTACTGAAAGAGACAACATTATCATGACGTAAACCTATGTATTTAGTATTCATACGTCATATTATGTCACATATAAGTACATGACATTTAAACCTTTAGTATAAATGAAAAGGACATTAGTTTCTACAAAGCAATTGAAATGTTTCCAAACAAAAGTAATAAAAACTATTTAAATAGACAACCGAATTCCATTTGAAAAAGAAAACTGACAATGACATTTTGTCAAATATATGCAAAAAATCGATATATTTTCCGTGTTATTTTTCAATCAACTGCATATAAAATCATCTCAATGCCTGCCAACTTGACCATTGCCGAAAGAGCACAAATAATTGCCCAATTTAATGAGGGAAGCAGTATCAGTGCGATATCCCGGAATTTGAATATATCGAGGCGTTCTGTCCGCTTTTGGATTCGTCGTGAAGGAGAGGAGGGAAGTTTGTTGGATCACAGAAGAAGTGGTCGCCAGGCTGCACTCTCCAATAACGATAGAGAATTCATGAGACGGGAATATGAAATTAATGGTTTTAAGCCCACAAAACATTTTGCGGAGATGTTCGATGTGAGTGCCCAAACAATAAGGAATCATCTTCATTACATGGGGTTGCACCACAGGCATTACGCCAAGAAAATATATTTGACGGATGCTCACAGACTTGCTCGTCTGAACTTCGCCAGAGAGCACTTAGAGTTTGATTGGTCTAATACAGTGTTTTGTGATGAAAAAACGTTTAAATCCAGTCAGCATGGACGTCTTCACCTTTGGCGATATAATTCAACACGGTATAAAGATGATCATGTAATTCCAAATAGAGAATCAGGTCAAATTTCCGTAAATATTTGGGGCTGGATGAGTGCGGATGGTGTAGGAGAATTGTGTTCTCTACCTCCTCGAGCGACGGCTGTAAATTATATCGACGTGCTTCAGAATGCAATGCTACCGACAGTCCGTAATGTTTACCCGGAGAACGAAGTGCCACAATTTGATTTTGTTCAAGATAATTGTTCAATTCATAATGCGAGGATCGTAAGAGCCTGGTTTCGTTCACACACTGACGTAAGGGTAATTCAGTGGCCCTCAAGATCGCCGGACCTCAACCCGATAGAAAATCTTTGGGGCCTTATGGTCCAACGATGGTCGCATCAAAATGAAAGAACCAAACAAGCTCTTATTAGTCACTGTAATTATATTTGGGAGGAAATGCGGGGAACCGATATTTGCTCACGGCTTGTTGGTTCAATGAGGTCTCGTCTTTTAGAGGTTATAGAGGCCAACGGTAAGCCGTGGGGCGCCGGCTTAGAATTGCGCTCCCCCAAATCATCCCGTGGGTGTCGTAAGAGGCGACTAAGGGACAAACCGGAGGTCGGGCAGCAGCGTCCTCCGTGTACTGCACATCCTCACTGCGATCGCCAACCCGCCTGCCAAGCGTGGCGATTAAGGCAAATTACCCCCAAATGACGACCACAAAAACCAGGCCCCCAGTCCCCGGCAGCTCCGCTATCCCTGGCGCGGGTAGCGGTCAAGGTAACGGCGGAGCAGGGGGTGCTAAGAATCTCCGGAAGAGATCCGGCTACCCACCCCCACGACGACTGGCCCTGGTAACACACAACATACGCACATTGAGGACTGACGAAAAGATCAGCGAGCTGGAAGAGGAGCTGAGCAAGTTACACTGGGACATTATGGGGTTATGCGAAGTCCGAAGAGAGGGGGAGGACACCGTAACCCTGAAGTCTGGTAACTTGCTCTACTACCGGGAGGGCGACCAACAGTCCCAAGGTGGTGTCGGGTTTCTCGTTCACAAGTCCCTCGTAAACAACATAATAACCATCGACAGTGTGTCGAGCAGGGTGGTATACCTAATACTCAGAATATCCAAAAGATATTCGCTGAAGGTCATTCAGGTATACGCACCGACCTCGTCACACTCCGATGATGAAGTGGAGACTATGTATGAGGACGTTAGTAGGGCCATACATAGCTCCAAAACCCACTTCACTGTTGTTATGGGGGACTTTAACGCAAAGTTGGGCAAGAAAAGCGGTGATGAGTTGAGAGTGGGGCAATTTGGGTATGGGCAACGGAACCCTAGGGGACAGAGGCTGGCCGACTTTCTGGAGAAAGAGGAACTCTTTATGATGAACTCTTTCTTCCAGAAGCCGCCTCACAGGAAATGGACCTGGCTGAGTCCCGATGGTTTCACGAGAAACGAGATAGACTTCTTCATGACCGACAAGAAACGGATATTCAGCGATGTCTCTGTGATCAACAGGGTAAAAACCGGTAGCGATCACCGAATCGTAAGAGGCTCGCTGAATATCAATGTTAAACTTGAAAGGTCCAGCCTGATGAAGTCTACGCTCCGACCTACTCGGCCCCATATTCAAAACCCCGAAAGCTTTCAACTCGAGCTCTCTAATCGCTTTGCTTGCCTTGAGAACTTAGTGTCAGTGGACGAGATCAACGACGGGTTAGTGGAAACTGTCCGCACGGTAGGGTCTAAGTTTTTTAGACCCTGTCGTAAAGATAGAACCCAGAAATTGACCGAGCAAACCTTAAACCTCATGGCTGAACGACGTTTGCTACAGTTGCAGTCTTCCGATGACGCGAAGTCATATAGGCAGCTCAATAGACGGATATCTAAGTCCTTGCGACATGATCTGCGTCTCTTTAATACGAATCGTGTTAAAGAGACCATACAGCGAAACCAAGGCTCTAAAGTGTTCGCAAAGGACAAGTCTATTGGGCAGAGCCAGATGACAAAGCTGAAACGGGAGGATGGCAGCATAGCGTCGACCAAAGCAGAGGTTTTAGGCGAGATCGAGAGGTTCTATGGACAGTTATACACTTCGGTCGCAAAGCCCGTTGACCGCTTGGTAGGAGATCCCAGAGCCAAGCTCTCCCGACATTATACCGAAGATATCCCGGACATCAGTCTGTACGAGATTAGGATGGCCCTGAAGCAGCTTAAGAACAACAAGGCGCCGGGCGAGGACGGAATCACTTCAGAGCTTCTGAGAGCGGGTGGAACACCGGTACTTAAAGTCCTCCAGAAGCTCTTTAATTCCGTCCTCTCTGAGGGCAAAACGCCTGAAACATGGAGTAGAGGTGAGGTGGTGCTGTTCTTCAAAAAAGGTGATAACAGCCTATTGAAGAACTACAGACCCATCACGCTTCTAAGTCATGTTTATAAGCTGTTTTCAAGGGTTATCACGAACCGTCTCGAACACAGACTTGATGACTTCCAGCCTCCCGAACAAGCCGGTTTCCGAAGAGGCTATAGTACCATAGACCACATCCATACGCTGCGGCAAGTTATACAGAAGACCGAAGAGTATAACTTGCCATTATGCTTAGCGTTTGTGGACTATGAGAAAGCCTTCGATTCGGTGGAAACATGGGCGGTACTTGAGTCACTCCAGCGATGCCGTATTGACTATCGGTACATCGAGGTGTTGAAGTGCTTGTATAATAACGCCACCATGTCGGTCCGAGTACAGGAGCAGAGCACGAAGGCGATTCCATTGAGAAGATGCGTAAGACAGGGGGACGTTATCTCCCCGAAACTGTTTACTGCCGCAATGGAAGACGCCTTCAAGCTCCTGGAATGGCAAGGACTTGGCATCAACATCAACGGCGAATACATCACTCACCTTCGGTTTGACGACGACATCGTAGTCATGGCAAAGTCGATGGAGGAACTCAGCATGATGCTCGATGGCCTCGACCGAGTTTCACAACGGGTGGGCTTGAAAATGAACATGGACAAGACGAAAATTATGTCAAATGCCAATGTCAGTTGTGCCCACCCCAGTCTCTGTTGTAAACTCGGTACTCGAAGTTGTTGACTCATATATCTACTTAGGACAAGTAGTCCAGTTAGGTAGGTCCAACTTCGAGAAAGAGGTCAACCGCCGAATCCAACTCGGTTGGGCAGCGTTCGGGAAACTACGCAATGTCTTTTCGTCCGACATACCTCAGTGCCTCAAGACGAAAGTCTTCAACCAATGTGTGTTACCAGTGATGAGTTACGGCACCGAAACGTGGTCTTTCACTATCGGCCTCATCTCAAAGCTCAAAGTCGCTCAACGAGCTATGGAGAGGGCTATGCTAGGTGTTTCTCTGTGTGATCGAATCCGAAATGAGGAGATCCGTAGACGAACTAAAGTCACCGATATAGCCCACCGGATTAGCAAGCTGAAGTGGCAATGGGCAGGCCATATTGCTCGCAGAGCAGATGGCCGATGGGGTCGAAAAGTACTAGAGTGGAGACCACGGACTAGCAAGCGCAGCGTAGGACGTCCACCAGCAAGGTGGACAGACGACCTTATAAAGGTCGCCGGAAGACGCTGGATGCAGGTCGCTTCCAACCGGTATAAGTGGAAATCAAAAGGGGAGGCCTATGTTCAGCAGTGGACGTCCTACGGCTGAGATGATGATGATGAGAGGCCAACGGCGGTTACACCCGTTTCTAATTTTTAAAAATTTTCAATATCTTCTAAATATTACTATATATGCTATGTTTTTGTTTGTTATAAGTATTTTAAAATTGATTGTAGAAATTTAATAAAGGATAAATCTATTTTTAGCTTGTTTTTTATTGATATTGTAATTACAAGTTTACAGAAATTGTAGGTTTGTGGATTCGCCTTGTGCCTTTACAATTTTATGTAACTTGTTGATTACAATTCTGAATTTGTAGATACAATTTTGTCATCAAAATCTACAGCCCCCCGCCGTTGATTTTACGACGTCATTGGTTCCATCAAGTTCAAACTAAGAACAGCTGTCACGTTACAAACAGTAATAGTCGTTATCAATAATCAGATAAAGACAGCAATAGAAGTTGTCAGATCGATCTGCAAGCGAAACTAATCTTTATCACCTATGAATCTGCAAGCGATATTCAACCTTAGGGTGGTACACCACTTTCTTGGCCGACTGTACAATGCAGTTTTCTTCCATTATTTGTTTTGTACAGGATAATACGTTTTAAAGCTATTGTCAAACAGACAGGCGTGACAAACGCGAAGCGAGGCGTTTTTCTTTGTAATGTATGCAATTGTTTGAATCCGGTCACATAGAAAAAGCGAAAGCGATCCGATAGTCTATGTGACGGGCTTCAAACAATTCCATACCTGTTCCATACATTATAAACAAAAACGCCTCGCTTCGCGCACGCAGAGAAATGTCTAGCTACCTATACGAGAACTTCTGGTTGTAACCGTGACAGCAAGACTCACTAGTTGACTTTACAACATTTCTAGTAATAAATACTAAGTAAGTAGTAGAGATAACAAGGACTTAGTAATAAATACTAAGTAAGTAGTATATGTATATAACAAGGACTTAGTATTTATTACTAGAAATTTTGTAAAGTCAACTAGTGAGTCTTGCTGTCACGGTTGCAACCAGAAGTTCTCGTATACATTTCTCTGCGTGCGTTCGTCACGCCTGTCTGTATGACAATAGCTTAAATGTTTGTATGTCTTTTGTAAAAATTGCATCGCATTGCATTTAATAACATACAGTTACTGTCTGATCAGGCAATGTTCATACGATACAGCATGACTGATTGTCTAACTAATTCAAACCTGTGAGGTTACCTTCAAATATCCCAGAAGATGTTAAGTCTTTAAAATTAAAATAGTTACACTAGTGGCGAATTTGAAAAGGTGCGCGTCCCACCTAGTCATTTCATAGAGGTTTTACAGCGATACGCTTTGAGGCTAGTCTCAGGTTAAAACGATATTTGAATGCCTGTTGACTGGATCAAGTCTACTGATGGTCAGGACCGGAGCACTGACACGAGACCTAGTTTCTTTTAAATATTTGCGACTAAGCGCGAAGCTGTGCGTAAGCTGACCTGAAAATCATAAAAGTTCTCTACTTTATAAGTGTAAAAAAGACATCTCAAGAATAAGTTGTTATAGTAAACTATCGCCGCGTTACTTTATGCGACCAATTACAATGATGCTTCAATTAAAGGAGTGAATAGACCGTTTTTTATTCTAAAAGGCATTCCTTTTCCCTTTGAGTGATACGTGGTCAGATTAAATAATATTTAAGTTTGGTTTGCTGATCTTTAATGTACGCTGGCGGAAACCCTGGGTCAGGTAGATGGACTATCGAGTAGAATAAGGCTGGGGAGTGTGTTCCACGCGTGTGTCAAGAAGTTGTCAGCATAGCTAACGATGCCCGATAAATCTCCCAGTGTTGCGGGCATGTCTGTAAAGAGGTACTGCAGTCCTAGAACGCAAAATGGCTAACGAAAGAAGGAAGCGGGGGCAATCAATTGATGATTTCAGCACGCTATAAAAAGGCTAGATTGTATTGGTCGCTATAAAATATATCCGCAATCTAGTAACCTTGTTTGACTTAAAAGTATGACTGAATAAACTTCGGCTTTCAACCTTATTTTGTAAGTGTACCTCATTCCATTCCATTACAAGAGATGGATAGTGTTCTTGTTCGCGTTATAAAATAAAAATGTTGAGTGATTACTCAACATTTTTCACCCTACCAAATATGTAGGATCATAATTTCGTTGTTGAAAAAACTGCCTGGTGAAATGGCTATGAGATTGATAAATGCGTTTTATTGTCAATCTGTCTTTTTTAAATAGATTTTCAATCTTATCACAATAGTAGTTTTTTTTCGTGGTAAATCATCAAATGAGTCCTCCCACCCAGGGCAGGGCGGGAGGGACTGTCAGAGTTGTACTGACTAAAATCCACGGTGTCCTTCAATAGCCCTTTACGTTCCGGGGTCACGGTAATGAGATAAGTCCCGCGACCATCACAATAGTGGATTGGTAAAATTTAAGAGATTTGGGTAGATTGACTGCTAGCGTGTGTACATCAATATTTGTGTCTAATGAGGGGCTTGTTTGCAATGAATGCGAAGTTGTGCTTTTTACCCGACTGCGCCAGGAGGGTTATGTTTTTTTAGTAGGTTTATAGTACCAAAAGTACGAAAAACATCTAATTGGGTGAAAAAACCAAAGAAGCATAACGTTTTCAATCATTTAAAAATTAAAAAAAACCTACTTAGATTACCCTAAAGTCTGTACTCCTTACTTGTGCCTCTGCGTCCCTGGACAGTTGGCAGGAGAAATAGTGCAGTAGGCGAAGTAAGTGCCAAAACTAAATATTGTAATTAGAGCGCTGGAGCGTGTCAGGGTCTTATACAAAGAGCTCGAGTAAGACCTAGATAATGTTCTTAATTTCTACTTAGTGCCGTCTGTGAGAATTTGGTAGAAGCACGTACGTCGTACGATGCCTCCATGTCGAGTTTTAAAGAAATGCTGTTTCATTAAATGAAGGCTTGCAGAGCTCAACACAATAATAAAACACACTGTGTTATATTAAGAGGAGTTACCTACTTACCTACCAAGTTTGATAAATAAAGGATTTTTTTAAATATTTCAGCACAACAAATATAGAAGTAGGTAAATACAGCGCGCTTACTAATGACGCAATGTGTCGAACTGCATATTATGAAATTCGACTAATTTGCGTTGCCAGCTAACTAGAATTAAAAGATCATCCTTGCGACTCACTGATGGATTTTCAAATAGCTTTACGTCCTAGTGGCAAACCTGTTTCTTTTTCTATCTACCTGCAGACAACCGCAGATTTTATATTGGCAGCGCCTTTATCAGTCGAATCGCGTCACGAGCAAGGACGCTCACACGACACTACGGTGTCCATGAGCGTTTCGTGTGATTATGTTGTGTACTCGTATGTGAGGCGCGTGTGAACTGTGTGCACGTTATAAGTTATAGGTCTCAGGAGGAGGTAATTAATATTGTTGGACATTGGTGCACGTGCGTGTCTCCGGGGTCCGACGTGATCAGTTTGCGTGATGACACTTGCTGCACGGTAATATTATTATACAGTACTCCGACTTCATACAAACGGACGAAACGCGAGCTATGGCTATGCGCCTCGATGTCGGGGCGCGCTCGGGGCGCAGACAGTCACGACTGTACCGCAGTGACGAACGGACGGTGTGTTGTTTTTTTAACAATAACCGCGCGATTTTTTCACTACAAATCAGTTCAAGTACATTTATTTAATATGACGAGTAGTAAATATTGTTCTGTTTTTGGTTGCTTAATTTTTAATTAAGCTTTATATTAGAATGCGGATTTATTATATTTAAAAGTTAATAATAAAGAATTTCGTACGACTCAGTCGAGGCGGAAATATTTTTCGGTCACAAAATAAGCCCAAATTGTTTTTCAAACAAAAACATGTTTTTTAAATTAAATCTACCAATCAATAACCCTCCTGGCGCAGTCGGGTAAAAAACAACACGCATTTTTATTGAACACTTCCTATCCAATAAACAAAGTATTTTATTTGTTTATATAAAAAAAGTATACCTATTTACAACCACAAAACTAAATAGAAACAGAAAGTAGGCAAATGTACGTAATTAAAATGCTGGAGACGGGCAGCCAGCCCTAACGCATGTTTACGTACCGCGCGGCTGTAGGCATTTATTTTTATCATGCGGCCGAGTTCCACTACTGTAAAGATAATTATACTGTGCTTGCTGTGACAAGGATATACCTACTACTAATAGCGAGCGACTATGATGATGGTGAGTATTCAGATACTGAACGAAGATATTTAATTTATACCGGCATTTTATTCTGAGATCATGATAAATTTTGTCTAGTTAAAGTATTTTACACAGATTTTGCACATATAGCGAATAAAGACAATTTGTTCTTCTTTTCGGGAATAATAATGTAATACAGTATTACACTATTTATGAGTTTATCTCACAATAACTTTACCCTAATGATATTTTATCGATATCGGTGTTTGTTAGTAAACTGACATTGTTCTTATTGTTTTGTTCTTTGGGTGAAATACGTTGATCGAAGAACAACGCATGTTGAAGACGTCTTGCATAAATACATCTCGGCGTAACTAACTTGTAACCCACAGCTTGTTACAAACACATTCAATAGACAATGAAACACAATCCATCAATATGGCCTTTCGTGGCAGATATTGCATCAACTAGACACACTAGGGTATGGAGACAAAGTAGAGAATTTCATCTGAACACTACAATAGAGCAGATTACATTATCAGTTCTGTAGTGGCAACATTAATTTGTCAGTTCGTAATTACGCGGGATTATCTCGGCTCACTATCTCTGCACATTTTCAAATTGTCTCGCTTCTTTCTGAACTTTTCTAATTTGTCTGTGTGGCCTTTATATTTTGTTGAACATATGTACGAGGGTAGAAGGAAGACTTAAAAAAAAACTTTGTAAATTACGAAACTTTTTGTTCAGCTACAGGATGAAGTCACTAATCAAATAAGGACATAAATTAGGAATGACGTATTTTCAGATAGACTAATGCGTTAGTTCGTACAACTTTTCTCATTTCTTCACACTTAATGCATTTCTACGAGAAAACCTTCGGTGATTGAGTTTCTCAAACGTTGTTACAAAATACGGACTTTTAATCATAAGTATGATTTTTCTTTTTCGAGGCGAGAGAGAACAAGTTTCCGTTTGTTCAGTTAGCAGTTTGTTAGCTTTTCATTTTGTTAAATATTTTCACAAACATTGAGGCAAGGCGATGATGAAATTCAATTTTAATAATATTGTACAGTTGATACTCGTAGATTCATTCTGTAACGTTAATTAAAAAAATAAATTATTTGTGTTTTGAAAGGTAGGTACTCTACCAATACCACCTTTCAAAACACAAATAACTTATTTTTACTTATGTTCTGATAATAGAGTGGACATGACATTATTATGGTGAATACATTGAAACGTTCTATTATCAGGAGCACACATCACTGGCGATTATGAAAGCAAAACCAACTTCTTACATTACAATAATACGAGTATTTGCAGGTTCCTTTGTAAAGATCTGAAACGTCCTACTACGAGTAATATTATAAATGCGAAAGTTTGTGAGGATGTATGTATGTGTATGTAGGTGTGTTTGTTACTCTTTCACGCAAAAACCACTGAATGGATTTGGCTAAAATTTGGTACACAGATAGTTTTTATCTTGGATTAACACATAGGATAGTTTTTATCCCGATTTTATGATCCCGTGGGATAATTTTCGTGTTGTAGCGGGTGAAGCCGCTGGCAACAGCTAGTCAAATATAAACTGTGAGTTCCAGTTATTTTGACACTTGTTTCTTTCAGATTTTCTTCGGAAGACTTTAACCATAAAGAAAAGATCAAGTACAACGAATGTTAAAACTATTTTTCTGTAAATAACCGCCAAAGTTATACTTTCGTAGTAGTAGCAAAGAAAGATTTATGTTCGAAAGTAAGACACACTTGTGTGTTCTTCTAATGTGTTTGTTTCATGATTATCGTCCCGTAATGAGACAAGTTTGGTAGTTAAGGTGATACAAAGTTTGTTACAGTTAAATATTTTTGAGATTTATATAATAAAAGTATTATATAGACATCAATCAGTTTGCTAACATCATGCTCTGATCGTGATCGCAATCGTAATGGATACCAACTTATTTGAATTAACTCCGTAACGAACATTGCCAATCCAATTTCAATTTAGATTATAATCATTGCTTATAACATTAGTCTGATTTAGCCACCACATTAGAGTCCGCCTCATTTGGTTTGAACCAGAGTGTTTCAGGACGTTAATTAGATATCAGCATGCTTATATATTTACCCGACTGCGCCAGGAGGGTTATGTTTTTCGAGTGTATGTATGTATGAGTAGTATATTATTGGGCATTCTAGACCACTTACGGCAAATCGCTCGGCGAGTACGCCTCGCTGCCGAAAGTGGTCTAGAATGCCCAATAATCGGTAATCGACTCAACTCGTTCATTTGTTCATTCGTTCGAGTATTTAAAGCATTCTAAATCCACCTATCGTTCGGCGAAGTAAACAGTGGTATAGAACGCTCAATAATCGACCGATGAGCGTTCGAGGTTTTCTCTTTTCGGATTAAAAAAAACGCAAAATCTGTTACTGCTTCAGTTTATAAATAATGTTGTAATAAACACATGCACTCATTGTTAATCAGTTTGTTGACAACAGTAATCATGAAATTTGTAAAACAATCACAATCGCTGCATGTAAGCACTATTTGCGATGATTTTTGTAAAACTAGATCTCGCCATGGAGAATTGTTACCTAATTCAGTACGATGTATCATTTGCGGACCATCGAACTGTGGAAAAACAAATTTACTTATTGGACTTCTTATACATGAAAATGGTTTACGGTTTCAAAATGTTTATGTCTATTCAAAAACCCTACACCAACCAAAGTACATTTTTTTAGAAAAAGTTTTACAACGGGTACCAATTATCTCATTCCAGAAATATCAAGGGAATGAGGAGGTTATAAGCGTTCAAGACGCTAAACCCAACTCTGTGATTATATTTGATGACGTTGCTTGCGAGAATCAAACTAACATGCGTGATTACTTTGCAATGGGAAGGCACAAACACATCGACTGTTTTTATCTCAATCAAACATATAGCAAAATCCCTAAACAGTTAGTAAGAGATAATGCTAACTTAATTATATTATTCAAACAAGATGATATTAACTTGAGGCATGTTTATGAAGAACATGTTAACACTGATATGACATGGCTTGAATTTCGTGAAATGTGTTCTAAAATATGGAGTGAGCCCTTTAATTATGTTGTAATTAATAAAGATTGCAACAAAAATAACGGATGCTATAGAAATAAATTTGACACTTTCGTAGTCTTTGATTAAAAATGTAATATTTAAGATATGGTACTTACATGATATCATTATTCCTTGGTCAACTCTTCATCGATAACTATTATAGTCCGCAAAATCGTAGTAATGGAAAAATCACTGAAAAGGCAAATTGTTGATGCTGCAGAAGCTGTAAAGAAAAAAGTACGAAAGATGCGAGATTTGGAAACTGAAAATAAGCAAGCATTGGAATCAGTTTTTAGACCTGTAACAGAGTCTCTTAATTTTTTAGCTGACACCAATAAGCAAACTGACCTCTTGCGATCTAAAGAAGTTGAAGAAACAGAAGTGCCGTTTAAAAACAATACTTTACAGAAAGACAGTTCTAACAACGAAGAAGATAGTAATGGAGAAGAAAATGAATGTGATACCGACAGTGATGAGTCGTATCAATCATTAGGAGACAATAATCAAGAGCGTAATACATCATCCTGGTCAGTATCTACAGAAGCACTAACAGATATTCCATTTGGTGTTCGAGCGGAGCGAGGACAATTGATGTTAGGTTCTGCTGTCATAACGATCAGCGATGAATACATCACCGTTAGTGGACGGAAATATCGAAGTACTCCAGGACTGAAACAATTATTATTGAAAAAGGACGTAGATTTAAGCACAGTTACAGAGTCTGATATGCAGAATTATAAAATGATGTTGATTGCCACAAACGCACATCGTCGAGACTTTGATTCAAACAAACCAATAAAAAGTAATAAGGGCCAAAAATATTTGCAAGTTATTAAACCTCTTTTCAAACTGCCGAATACTATTCAAAGCAGTCAAGCAAAGGGAAAAGGGCTACCCTTGACAAAAATGTGGAAAAAAAATATAGATTTTGTATATTGGGATGATCCTAATGAACTTGTGGATAGGTTAAAATTATTAATTGCATCTCGAGACGCTGGTAACACTGGATTAGACAACGAAATTATATCTATTATTGAAGAACTGCGTGAAAGTAAAATTATTAAGTAATAAATAATTGGTATACACTTTTCACCGTTCATTTTATTATCAACCTTTAAATATAATACACCTTAAAATATGAATGTAGATAAATTTGGACACCATATTCATAAGAGAATGCGTTTCTCTGAATTATTAGAATTCAATGAAAATGCATTGCTAAAATCTGAAAGTGGTGAATTTGATTTGAAAAAATCTAGATTAAGAGGAATTAAATCTCCTTTAGACATAGATGATGCTGTAAACAAGGATTACGTCGATCGATTGCACGATCAGATAATAAAGGAACAGAATAGAATGATTGGATTGTTGCGTGCTCAAATCATAAAAGATGTACAAATAACAGTCCAAGCCACTTTAAAAGCGAAGATACCTGAAGTTTTAGTTCAGTTGGAAGATAAGTTTTATAACAAAGCAGAAGTCCAAAAATTACTTGAAAAAACTCCCTGATGGCGAAGCAACAAATTGTTAATGAACTTCACAAAGCAGCACGAAGAAACTTTGTTAGACGTTCAGTTTTTTTAAAAGGCATTGATGACTTATGGCAAGCTGATCTGATAGATATGCAAAATCTCAAAAAGTTTAATAAAGGATATAATTATATTTTAGTGGTAATTGATTGTTTCTCAAAGTATACTTGGACAGAACCACTAAAATCCAAATGTAAACTTGATGTTACTCGTGCATTTGAACGAATACTAACCACGAGTAATCGAAAACCTGATCATTTACAAACAGATTCTGGAACAGAATTCTATAACGTAACATTCCAAAAGCTTATGAAGAGCTACAATATTAACCACTACTCTTCCTATTCTACCAAGAAAGCTTCGATTGTAGAACGGGTTATTAAAACGATTAAAAATAAATTGTATAAGTACTTTAGTCTCATTGGGAATTACAAATGGTTAGGTTTACCATTAGAAGTTATTCTAAAAACCTATAATAGTACAAAACATCGTACAATCAAATTTAAACCATTCGAGGTAAATAAGTTGAACGAGTCAAAGATAAGAGAAAATATTCAAAAAATTCAGAAACATACATCGCGCCGATGTCAACCTAAGTTCAAAGTAGGTGAAAATGTTCGGATCAGTAAATACAAACATATTTTTGATAAAGGTTACACGCCTAATTGGTCAACTGAAATATTTACTGTAAAAAAGATTAATAAAACCATACCAGTAACATATCATTTAGAAGATCATCGAAAGCAAACCATTAGAGGGTGTTTTTACGAACAAGAACTTCAAAAAACTAGCTATCCAGGTGTCTATTTGATAGAAAAGGTTCTTAGAAGGAAAGGAAAGAAAGTTTACGTGAAATGGCTTGGCTTAAGCAACGAAGAAAACAGTTGGATTGATAAAGATGCAATTATGGATTAGGCTTATGAATATATAACCGTGTTTGTAAGGATTTTTTCATTCATTACACTTTTCACTATGCAAGGCGGTGGACTAGTTAATAGTGTGATTAATAATCTGCCGTTCGAACTTCATTTGCCTGGTTATAACTATTGCGGACCGGGAACAAAACTTGAGAAGCGATTGTTGCGAGGCGATCGAGGTGTGAATAAACTAGACGAAGCTTGTATGCATCACGACATTGCATATGCAAATCACACAGATTTATCTAATCGTCACAAAGCGGATTTACAACTTTTAAACATGGCTAAACAAAGACTAAAATCAAAAGATGCAGGGAAAGGTGAAAAACTTAGTTCATGGATAGTGAGTAAAGTAATGAAAGCCAAAGTAAAGTCGGGTGCCGGCATTAAAACATTTAATGCTTTTGTGTCAAAAATTAAGTCAAAAATTAAGAAATTAAAACCTAAAAATAGTAAAACATTAATCAACATTGCTTACTCAGCTGCGAAAAAGATATTTCCAGACATTCAGAAGATTCGCATACCACGAGTTATACCCATACCAAAGACAGGAGGAGTCTTACCTTTAATTCCAATTTTCGCTGGATTATCGGCTTTAGGAAGTTTAGCAGGCGGTGCAGCTGGTATTGCAAAAACCGTAAACGAATACAAGGCAGCTCAAAAAAGCTTGCAAGAATCAGAACGACACAATAAGACCATGGAAGCTTTAGCGTTGGGCAAAGGGTTGTATATCAAGCCTCATAAAAACGGTAAAGGGCTGTTTATAAAATGTTCAAAAAACTAAATAAAAAGCTGCCTAATCGTCCTTTAACTAATATCGATATCAGTGAGCATGCACGTGACATCCCACACTTTCGAGGAGTCTATATGAAGGATCGGTTACCAAGAACACCAAAACGCATTGAATGTGCTATCGTCAACTTAGACGATTCACGAAATGAAGGAACGCATTGGGTAGCTTACGCTAAAATAAACAATTATTGTGAATACTTTGATAGCTTTGGGGATTTGAAACCTCCGTTGGAATTAATGCAGTATTTTAAAAATTGTAATGTTTTTTATAACTATACTAGATTTCAACAATTTAATTCAGTAAACTGTGGACACTTATGTTTAGAATATCTACGGAAATTTTGGAATAAATACCTATAAATATTATGTATTTCTTTTATTTCAATCATTTTCATCATGTCACTCACCTTGTCGATAACTGCAAACTCGTCTGATTTATGTACATATTATCCTAATACATTACAACTTTATGGATCTTATGAGTGTGCCTTATTGCATTTCTCAACATTTAATTCAATTCCAAACATTGACGAAACGAATAATAAGTTATATTACGGCTCTAACGAAGTTCTTGAAATACCTGAAGGCACTTATGAATTACAAGATATCAGCGATTATTTGAAATCGGAAATAAAAGATTGTTCAATAAAAGTACAGTGTAATAACAATACTCTAAAAACTTTGATATACTGTACCAAAGATATCAATTTTACTAAAGAAGGAACTTTTAGGAGATTATTAGGGTTTAATAAACAGATTTTAAAAGCCAATAAATGGCATGTGTCTGAGTTACCAGTCAACATTTTGCCTACGACTGTGATCAGGATAGAATGTGACATTGTAAGTGGTTCGTACATAAACGGAAAACCCAGTCACATTGTACACGAATTCGCACTCAATGTGCCACCTGGATATAGAATTATAGAAATTCCGAAAAACGCCATATACTTTCCAATAAACCAAAACAACATAAGCTGTATACATATCAGGCTATTAGATATAAACAATCGATTAATAAACTTACGTGGTGAAGAAGTGCAGCTATATTTACACCTTAGAAGAAAAAATGATTGACTACAATAAATATGTGCATCATCAAATTGAGAACGCCAGTTCAACTACAGTGATCAAGCAAATAAGACCTCGGTCTAAGAAAAAAATAAAATTAACAAGAGACAATAAGGAATTTCTTAAAGCAATTGGTTTGCTAAAATGAATATCTTAGATGTTTTATCTGCTCCAACTTACGACAACACTGTTGAGGGAATTGAATTTCATTCTTACAAACCCTACGTAACAAGCTTCAACAGGAACGATGAAATCCGTATACCTATCAATCAACAGGATCTGTATATATTACCGTCAGCAAGCACTTTGTATTTGGAAGGAACTATAATCGTTAGCAAAAAAGATTCAAAAGATAAAGCGAGTAGTGTTTCTTTAACAAATAATTTTCTACTCTACTTGTTTCAAGATATAAGATACGAATTAAATGGAGTGGAAATTGATAAAATAAAAAACGCTGGTGTGACTACTACGATAAAATCATTAGTGTCTATGAATGAGAGTGAATCGAAGATATCTTATGCCTGGGGTTGGAATATCGATGGCATAAAAAATATTAATGGAGGTAGTTTTTCTGCTTCCATACCACTTTGTAACATTCTCGGATTTGCAGAAGATTTTAAGAAAGTAGTGATAAATAGTAGACACGAATTGATATTGTTACGAAGCAATACTAACCTCAACGCTGTAAAACTGAATACCGGTGAAGTCGTAGATGATGTTCAGATAAATAAAATTGTTTGGCGTGTACCGCATGTTAAAGTGTCAGATAAAGAGAAAATAAATTTGTTAAAACTGCTAGAGAAAGACCGACCGCTCCAGATGATTTTTAGAAATTGGGATCTGTACGAATATCCCACTTTACCTAAAACAACGAAACATACTTGGTCGATTAAAACTTCATCGCAAATAGAGAAACCGAGATATGTCATTATCGGTTTACAGACAAACAGAAAAAACAATGCAAACTCAGATATGTCTCTGTTCGATCACTGTCATATTCGTGATGTTAAAGTATACCTCAATTCAAACTACTTCCCATATGAAAATCTTAATGTGAATTTTGCTGATAACAGAATTGCTTTATTATACGAGCAATACACTAGATTTCAGCAGTCATATTACGGACGCCGCGCGGAGCCTTTGTTAAGCGAAAAACAATTTAAGGACTTGGCTCCGCTCTTCGTTATTGACTGCTCCAGGCAAGCAGATAACTTGAAAGCAGGCCCTGTTGTGGATGTAAGAGTGGAAATCGAAACTGATTCGGTTATACCTGATCAAACTTCGGCATACTGCCTTATATTAAACGCCTGCATAATTGAGTATAAACCGTTAAGCAATACCGTGAGGAAATTATCATGAATCCTGAAACTATAATAGTAGACGTTCAAGGCTTTAAGGTCCTTTTCAACACTTTTATAGTAAAAGAAATAGCTTTGGCCACTCGTGATTACACCCAAACCTTCTTAGTTAAGCCTCCATACTTGTTCAGATACTTAACAAGCAATGAACAGAAACAAGTCAAATGGTTAGAAAGAAACAGAGGCATTTATTGGAATGAGGGAAATGTCGACTATAGGGAATTCCATCGCATAATCGTTCCATACTTACAAAATAAAGAAATTATTGTCAAAGGCTTGGAGAAGGTGCAGTGGATAAAGGAGCTATGTGAAAATTGTAAAGTAACAGAACTTGATGAGAGTCTATGTCCTAATTTATCTATTTTGCATGAAAAATACTGTAATATAGATTCGAATTTAAATTGTAATAATCATTTAAAGCAATGTGCACTTAAAAATGTATTATGTTTAAAAAAATATTTAGAGTGGTAATGGTAGTTAATATGTAACTAACAAAAGGTTAATGATGGTTTATAAATAAAAAATGGTTCTCTGTGTTGTATAACAAGTACTGTGATGGAAACTGTGGGGGGAAAAATTGATTTGTAATAAAAATGTATGTTAGGTTTATTAAATAAAACAATAATTTAATTTTAAATATGTGTTTATTTATTTCATTAGTAAACCTATCTAATTATATTAATATAGTCTAATTACATTGTTCTACAATAAAAATAGTTAAATTAAATGAGTTTATCAAAAATAACTGGAATTACAAAACCATAAAGATTCAGCATACACATATAATTAAAAATACACAATTAGTAAATTCAAAAAATATAAAATTAAAAATCACTGTCTATCAAAGTTTTTGAAATTTTTTTAACTAACGATTCCGTATCGTCCATAACACTATCCATAGCATCTTTAACAATGTATTGTGCATTTATTATCACGTTCTCACTCTCACTATCACTGTCACTAGTATTGTTATTGCAAAGATCAACAACTGATATTTTTATCAGTTTTATCCCGCGTCGATGCAGTTTACTCATCACGAAAGATTTTGTTGGTTGTTTCTTATGGGAAGGCTTTTCCCGACGTTGTCGCCGGGACTTCTTTTCTTTTGGGTTTTGACTGCAGTGAGGGGGTTCGTTGTAAATCATCTCAGAAAGTCCTTCGTAAGGATCCTGAGCGTACTGGCTGAACTGAACTTCTGAGTCGCAAATCTGAAACAAAATGATTAACATCTTAATCAGTGAAACAATATTCGGTACCTACATTAAGATTTTATATTTTAGCTTTAATATTTAAATATATACATATTTTACTTACCGATGCCATGATTATGACGTACACTGATAGACCAAAAAACTATAATATTGTATACAAGTACTCGGTGTGAGTAATATTTTATAAATAACCTGAATATGTAATGGTTCTAGTTATATTGTTTATGTAGCACATTATGATCATAACACATATTGTTGAAAGTAAATCTTATCTACATACCAATAAAGGCGAAGCTTTGTGGAAGCATGTATAGACTTGAACCTCAACAAAATAGCACGCTTGCATTTATAATTATTATTGAAAGTAAATCTTATCTACATACCCATAAGGTGTAGCTTTGCTGCAGAATGTATAAACTCGAACCTCAACAAATAGCAAGCTTGCATTTATAGTGTTATTATCATACAATATATAACATTTCACTATTTTAAACTAGCTTCGCCCTGCGACGTTACCTACGAATATTGATATGAGCCTAATTCGCTCATAATTTAATGGGCTAACCATTAAATTATGATAATTAATTATTCTAGTTATTAAACTTTTAAATTCACTTACAATGTAGGTAAATAACCTTATCAGTTATATAAACAGCTTATTTATCGACGGACCTGTTGGTCTAGTGGATAGGGACCCTGACTGCTATGACGGAGGTCGTGGGTTCAATTCCCACCCAGGACAAATGTTTCTGTGATGAGCACGATCATTTGTTCTGTGTCTTTACTGTGGTTATCTATAATATTTATGTATTTGGAAATATACTTATAAGTATGTTTAGCAGTTGTCTAGTACCCATAACACAAGCTCTGCTTAGATTGGGACTAGGTGGCGTTGTGTGATAGTTGTGGAATATTATTTATAAATTGAGTAATGACCCCATGCTTGGGTTGCGATCTTACCACTAGATATCGCGCGTTTATCATCGTTGCTAGATGATGCAACTTTAATTACAGAACACGCACATGGTTCCTTACTTCCTTACCTTTAACTATAAAATGTTTACTAAGTAGGTATTTTTAGGGACAATAAGCTGTTTCGTGTTTGTTTTAAATAAATAATAGCGAACGTCGAAACGGATGTTGTGATCATATTACATTCTGGATGAAGAAACTTCAACGAGTCGAGGTTTCATTACCTATTATTTAACCAACTTCAAAAACGAGGATGATGTTTTTGAACAAGTTTCTGATAAATAAAACAAGTAGGTACATGGTCACACATTTTATTTATATTTCTGCAATCAGTAACTTATAAAAATATACTTAAATATAATATCTATTTATACACTATAATTAAAGTAAACAATTTTATCTAATTTAAATCTAACACTAAACTTAATCATATTATGTAAATATTTACTTTATTTACAATTGCTTCAAATGAGTTGAGTGGCCCCAGGCCTGCGTTGATATTTTGTTTACAGATATCGCTCGTTTGTCGTCGTTGTTTGATAAGGCAATTTTATTAATACTTTGGGTGAAAATTTCGTGCTTGATAGATTTAAAAATTATATTTTTTTACGAATCACTCCACCATTAAACAAAATATGTTTGTAGTTCGTAATGTCTAAATCTCTCACTACGCATGCTTTTACTCCCTTTGCTTTTTTAACAGTTTTATCTGGGGTTTTTATAGAATATAGTTTTGATCCTAAACCAACAAATTCAGAAATATATTGTCCACCCATTTCATCTTTGAATAGCCCTGGAACTTTTTTGTTATTGAGAGGGATATTAAAAACGTTATGTTTTTGATAATTGCTGGTATCGAAATACTGCAAAAAATTAAACTTGAGATCGGTATAAAAATCATCAGTATATATTTTGTAGACAAACGAATCGGTATCTGTATAACACAACTGTACTCGGTCTTCATAAAAGGGTTTAATAATATTGTAATGATAGTTGTACATATGTGATTTAGAAAGCTCTAATACCGTGAAACCGATATAAATTGGCTTATCTAGAATAATTTGGTCTGGTTTCATTTGTATTGCAACTAAATTTTCGGATAGAATAGATACACTATGGAAATAGGGGTTGGCTATAAGTCTCTCAGCGGATTTAAATTTCTTAGTTCGATTAAATGTATCATTCCATTGATTAACTTGTAGCGGAATAGCCCCAGCACAGATATAATTCAGTGTGTAGGGTATAGTGACATTTTTGTGTTCTTAATAACTTTAGATATGTACCCACTATGTGTTAATTTTTTCTAATAATTTTGTATAAAAGGAACCAACATTTTGAAAATAAATTCATACCATTTTTTGCTTTCGCCTGAGTCTCATTTCTATACCCCACGTATCTAACAGTGGTGACCCCGACGTGATCATCATCGTACCACCGACTTTAAAAACTTCAAGAAGCGAAAATGAACCCGAGTACATCTGAAGTCAACGATGGAAGCGAAATATCATCACCGCAAAAAGATTCGCACGAACTGTCAGCCGTTTCGTACAACCAACGGATACCGCCTCTATGGAGAAACAGAATCAAGCTTTGGTTCCTGCAATTTGAAGCGATCGTGTCTGCTGGAAAACTAAACGACAAGGAACTATCAGAGCTGCTCATCCGCCAACTCGACCTACAAGACCTAGACGAAATTCAAGACATCATGTTCGACACTAAAAATGCTACGGATAACAATAGATACGTCACTATGAAGATGAGGCTCATACAAACCTACGATGAGAGCGACCACACTAAACTCGAACGCCTACTGTCCAACGTGGAACTGGGAGACTTGAAGCCTTCCCAACTGCTCCGCCGCATGCAAAATTTAGCCGGAAACAACATCGCTGAAAACACGCTGCGTGTTATATGGACGAAACACCTACCGCCGTCTGTTCGCGCCATTCTAGCTGTGAGTGAAACTATAGCGAAGAAAACCGAATTGAATGAGTTAGCGATAATGGCCGACAAAATGCTAGAACAACTTCACAACCAAATATCGGCAGTACACAGCACTACAACACCGCCAGCACCATCCACTCCACCTGTTGCTGCAAATCATGAAAATTCATCACTTCACGCGAAGATCGATATGTTGACGAAAGAGATTGCGGAATTAAAAACACACCACAGCCGCTACGGAAGGCAACGCGGGCGCAACTGGCGAGGCGCGCGTCATCGATCACGCAGTACATACCGATCGCCGCATGGTAACCGCCGGTCGGAATCAAATCAACAAAACAGGAACGAGTACGACAATTCCGTTTGTTATTTTCATCGAAAGTTCGGCGGACAAGCAAGAAAATGTACTAGACCGTGTACTTATGAAGAAAAGCACCCTTCAAGCTCGGGAAACTAAAGCAGGTGTTAGCAGAGACGGAACCTGGTGCCTGGGAAAAATCACACCGTCTATTTCTGAAAGATAAGAAGACAAATCTAAGCTTTCTCATCGACACTGGTGCAAACATATCCGTCATCCCGGGAAAACGCTGTGAAATTCTAAAGCCAACAGCCTACAAACTTTATGCAGCAAACAACACAGAAATAGCTACCTTCGGTGAAAAAACATTGGACTTAGATTTCAATCTGAGACGACCATTCAAATGGAAGTTCGTCGTAGCAGCTGTCAGCAAGCCAATCATCGGCGCTGATTTTTTAAAGCACCATAACCTCTTAGTCGACCTCGTGGGAAAATGTTTAATCGACAAGATAACTAACTTGTCAGTGAAGACATCCATCTGTAAATCTGCGTCACCAACCATCAGAACCATAGACCTGGAACGAAAATATCATGACATATTGGCGGAATTTCCTGATATTACAAGACTATCCACAATGAAAAATACACCGAAACATAATGTCGAGCACCACATCGAAACAACAGGGCCGCCATTATACTGCAAAGCTCGTCCACTGCCACCTCACCGTTACGAAGCTGCAAAGAAAGAATTTCAAACAATGATGGATCAGGGATTATGCCGACCAAGCAAGAGCCCCTGGGCCAGTCCACTCCATGTGGTACCCAAACCAAACGGAGACTTACGTGTATGTGGAGACTACAGAAGACTAAACGCCATAACCAAGCCCGACAGATATCCCGTACCACGTTTGAAGGACTTTACATACCAGTTGCACGGGAAGAAAATATTCTCAACTATTGACCTAAACAGGGCATACCAACAATTGCCTGTCCTGGAAAAACACATCGAAAAAACAGCCATCATCACTCCATTTGGGCTTTTCGAATTTCCCAGGATGTGCCCAGGACTCAAAAATGCTGGACAGACTTTCCAGCGTTTTATCCACGAAGTACTCCGCGGACTCGACTTTGCCTACCCGTTTGTTGATGACGTCATCATAAGTTCAAGTACAGAAGAGGAACACAGAAAACATTTACGAGCCGTCCTACAACGATTGAATCAATACGGAATCACTATAAATCCATCGAAATGTGTACTAGGCAAGGAAGTCATCAAATTCCTTGGACACACTGTCTCACAACATGGCATCAAACCTCCAGCAGAAAAAGTAGAAGCAATCACCAAATTTCCGCTACCCACAACCGTGGAACAATTAAGAAGATTCCTTGGTACCGTCAATTTCTACAGAGATTGCATTTCGAAGGCAGCCGAAATACAAGCACCTCTAAATGCATTTTTACATAATAGTAAAAAACGTGACAAAACAAAGATTGTTTGGAACGACGAAGCCAGGAAGGCATTTGAGCTATGTAAAGCCGGCTTACAAAATGCAGCATTACTAGCTCACCCCTCACATAACGCACCGATCGCGCTGATGACCGACGCCTCTGATAAATGCGCCGGTGCTGTACTGCAGCAATATGTCAACAATAAATGGCAGCCGCTGGGATATTTCTCCAAAGCATTATCAAGCGCTCAAGTCAAATATAGCACATTCGACAGAGAGCTATTAGCTATATACATGGCCGTGAAACATTTTAGAAAAATGTTTGAAGGTAGACATCTGATAATATTCACCGACCACAAGCCGCTAACCTACGCGATAAATAAAACATCGTCAGACAGCGAGACACCGCGCCGAACCCGACAACTTATGTATATAAGTGAATTTACAAACGACATTCGTCACATCAGCGGGCAAGATAACATAGTCGCCGATTCATTATCACGAATCAACACAGAAACCATCACCTGTCCTGCAATAATCGACTACAAGCAACTAGCTACGGCGCAAGAGAGAGATAGCACTATACATGACTTAATGAAGCAAAGCAACCTACAAATGAAGCGCATAGTCCTACCAAACACAAATTGCAAAATACTATGCGAAACGTCAACACAAAATATTCGGCCGTACCTACCAGAAGCATTTCGCCGTGCCGCATACGACAGTGTACACAATCTCAGTCATCCCGGCACGCGCACAACACGAAAATTACTGAGTGAAAAATATTTCTGGCCATCTATGAATGCTGACGCGGGACAATGGACAAAAGCCTGTGAAGCCTGTCAGAAGTCTAAAGTCAATCGCCATACAACGAGTCAAATCGCAACATTTCCACCATCAGAAAGATTTCAACACATTCATGTTGACATTGTTGGGCCCCTACCACCATCACAATACGGACACAAGTACCTGCTTACTATTATCGACCGGTACACGCGATGGCCCGAAGCATTCCCTCTTCACGACATTACTGCAGAAACAATTGTAAAAACAATATATGAAGGTTGGATATCAAGATTTGGTTGTCCAAACACAATAACAAGTGATCAAGGTCGTCAATTCGAGAGTCAACTTTTCTCCGAATTAATGAAGCTATTGGGAATAAACAGAACGAGAACAACCGCATATCACCCACAATCAAATGGAATCATCGAACGCTGGCACCGCACGTTGAAAGCCGCACTTACCGCGCGCTGCACTACTAGCGCGCACGGAAAGTGGTTTGACGAGTTACCGACCGTACTACTTGGGCTACGCGCAGCTACTCGCAGTGACACAGGGATTAGTCCTGCACAGTACACCTACGGAACATCATTACGATTACCCGGAGATTTTTTTGTCAAAACAAAAGAAAATCATAACCGGATGAGTCACGATTTTGTCGAACAGCTGCGACTCACTATCGCCGCGTACCGACCCGCCGAGACCTCGCATAGCAACAACATGTTTGTTCACTCCGACCTACGAACCTGTGATAATGTGTACCTACGAAGAGATTGTACGAAAAAGCCACTACAACCGACGTATGAAGGACCGTATCCTGTATTGGAAAGATGTGAGAAATATTACAAGCTCCAACTACCAGGAAGACTAGCCAACGTCTCGATCGACCGACTAAAGCCTGCCTATACTTTGAATGAGCAAGGAAATGAAGACATACAGGGAACAGTGACGCGGTCAGGAAGATTGGTTAAACCAGTCGTACGCTTCGCTTGAGGGGGTGTACTGTAGCGGAATAGCCCCAGCACAGATATAATTCAGTGTGTAGGGTATAGTGACATTTTTGTGTTCTTAATAACTTTAGATATGTACCCACTATGTGTTAATTTTTTCTAATAATTTTGTATAAAAGGAACCAACATTTTGAAAATAAATTCATACCATTTTTTGCTTTCGCCTGAGTCTCATTTCTATACCCCACGTATCTAACAAACTAAATGAACGCTTACCCGGTTTTCAGTATTTTCTAATGTTTTGCCGAATACGCTGTTGTTTAACAACTTAAAAAAGTCCTGTTCGAAGGAACTTTTAGCGTTTTGTCTTAACTGTGTATTTAGTTCTATATACTGTTTTAAGTAAGGACTTTGTCTAAACGTAATAACCCTATGAATCTTACGAAGTATTAAGCCATGCTCAAGACACTTTTTTAAATGAACATAATGTATAACATACCTATACTTATTAAATAAATTAGCAATCAGTTTTTTTGTTGTCCCTCCAGGCGGTATACATTTTTCAGGACAAAACGGCAAGTCATTGTGAGACTTATGTAAATGTTCAGGATACAAAAGATCGACTTCCAATATATACCCCCATTCAGCGTTGTCCTCAACATGCTCTACACATAATTGATCTATTTCATTTTGGATGAGAAATCTAAAACTAGAATACGGTAAATATTGACACATGCTAAACCCATACAGATTATTACAGTCTAAGTATACTATGAAAGATTGAGGTTCTGTTGCATTACACTCAGGCATATATTTATGATTCGCTTTTGCATATCGATGTGAACACATACACAACCCACCACGTATACCGCTTTGAATCATTCGAACCATGGCTAAATCCGACATGAGTTCTAACTGAACCCCTGTCTTAAGCAACATTGCGTCGAACGACAAACTAGGAGCAGTTATGTAAAACGCCGGATCTAGTTTATAATGCTGTTTACATGTTTTTCGGAATTGTTCGAATATATCAGTTAATAAAAGCACATCTGTTTTTAAATATAAATCTGTATAGTCACCCAAATCGTTAATACTGAACATATTCCAAACGGTTTGGGCATGATTGTAATCGTCGTCGCTAATATCTTCGTTGGTTAAAGAATTATAAAAATAACATTTAGGTGGTAACGATTTCTGATCATAACATTTCCAATCTGACATGTAACCATAAGGATATATGTATAACTAAATTGTCTTTCATCAGGAAATTGTGATTTTAGATAAACGAAATCTGGTGACTGTAAAGTTTTAGCGAGTTTGTCTAAACTTGTACCTAAAAAGTTGAACGAATCTAAAAATCTTAATTGAATATACTCATTACTACCAATAGGAATAAACTTTGTGAACGTTGTGTATTTTTCCTTTGTCTTTGGTATAATTCTAATTTGCCCGGGAATTTGACCTAATTGTTTTATAAATAAATGACAATCATAACCAGATAAATTATGAAAAAATATTGGCACGAATTTAGGTACTTTATTTTGTAAGTTGCAATGTCGATGTGCTGCACCACGATAACGTCCTGAAATATGACAGTGATCCCTAACCCGATCGCTTAAGAGTAAATTTTCACATATATGACAGACAACTGCGTGTCTGAAATCATAAGAATCATTTGTAGTAAATAGCATAGGTTCGTTTTTTGTTAAAATGGTATGTAGTGATTTAAGATCGTCAGTTAAAAATTGTATGAATTTGGAAACACAGTCAGTACCTCTATAACATCTATACCCATTATTAGTATTATTAGTAGATGATACGATATTGTAAGCGAACGCAGCAGGCACATGGCGCTGCAAGTTTGATGTCTTGGCGTTTTCGGACTCGTTGCAAGAAATCGGATACAGCAATGTTTCGAAATCAGCGTATATGACAAATGGAACGTCTTGTTTTCTTTCATAATTTTTGAATTTTAAAAATGAACCCTCTTCGGGTAATATTGTAACAACACCACCACATGAATGCGTTTCAATTTGATTTAAATTAGGAAAAAATAATAAGCACGTCTCGCAAAAATATAATTTACTGTGATGTCTGGTTATCTGGTTTCTAACTAATCGCGATAAATCTTTAATTAGACAATAATGAGTGTTTGTATTATTTTCTAAAAATAAGAGATGGATGCTCTTAGATTTCTTATTAGTAGTTGTGTACAACGGTCCAACAATCGTCTTATTATTTTTTAATCCGTAAACAAAAATATTTAAAACAGGGTTATTTTTCTCAAATAAGACTATATCAGAAAATGTGATAGGAAATGTTAAATCGCTAATATTTAAAACATCTTTAAAATGGGGATAAGACGTTACTCGGGTTGGATGTTGAGTTGTGGGGTACAAGGCAGCCACAACACACCATAAAAAACAATTGTCATCCCTATTTTGAATATTTAAACATGCTTTTTTGTTTTTTATAGCATTAGGCAAAGGTATAAATCTAGACCCGCAGAGAGTTTGATGTTTATTAATGTTAACTTCCAAATGAGAATTACTCAAAAATGTCCAACCACTATCTCGATGCTCAAATTCTTCTATTTTTTTTGTCAGTATCTCGACTACTGATTTATAAATAAAATCAAAGTTATAATAAAAGTGAATAACAAAGTTTTTGGTAGCAAACGACTTCAATTCCTGCTGATCATTTTTAAATAAAAGGAAATACGAAAAAAGTTCAAAGTTAATCTTAACAGTTGTATGTTTTATTAGTAACTGATCTATTAGAGTTTTAACGTATAGCTTTACACTATTAAGGAACATTTCTGGAAAATTACTTGTTTGTTCGTTAGTTGCAGTGATTCTGTAACTCGAAATTCTACCTTTAAACGAAGAGTTTATAATTGAAACGTTATCATGCAGAAGGGTCGTACTACTGTTTTTATGTACATTAGTACGTAAATGACTTGACCACCGTCGATTATCTACAGACACATTACAAACTGTACAGTATGGCATTATTATTTTATATCGTTTGATTCACAATAATAAAGTCGTTTAATAAAACTCAAGTAAATACGTACTTACTACTAATATTAAGGATCTTTTACAGATACGTTGCTTTTGGGTTGATACTTCACGCGTCGACGTTGGCAAAAGTCGTTCGAGACTAGGTCTGACTTGCTCTCGTTTCCTGTTCGTATTGTACCATCACATCAATTGGTAAAATAGGTCAACCATTATATTTCTGAAATTAAACAAATATAATTATTATCGGTAACCACTAGACACAAATGCTAATAAAAATAGAAAATAAAGGTATTGGCTTCACATATTACCTAGATACTTAGTGATTCGACGTTGACAAAAGTCTTTCGAGACTAGGTCTAACTTGCTCTCGTTTCCTGTTCGTATTGTACCATCACATCAATTGGTAAAATTAGTTTTACCATTATATTTCTGAAATTAAACAAATAGAATGATAATCGGTGACCTCTAGACAGAATGCTCATAAAACATAATAGAAAATATAATGAATTTATATCTTACCAACAAATAATTGTGTTTTATAATTTTCTAATCGACGTTCGTTTTTAAGAAACCTTGGTCAAAGTCAGAATGTCGATATAAATTTGTGAAAAATTACCACTTTTTATAGACAATTTATTTTATCCTCGATAAAAGAACGAGATATACAACGAGTAATCATGAGGTCTTAGTCAATAATGCTTTGAAATACCTATCAAATTTGGAACCAAATAATTTTATATGATATTGCGTAAAAATTACACGTGTTCTCAATCAACTTATTTTTCCAGTAAGTAGTCACGTTTTGTTGTCTAAGCTATTTTACCTAAGGTTACCACGAGTTTACATTTATGCACTCGTACACATTAAAAATGTTCGATAACTAATGTAATCAGTGTGACAACCCTGAGCGCTTTTACTGCATCAACACTAATCAACGTCGATGCTCCTCAAATATCATCTAGCCAATTATTTTCCGTATGTGTATAATACGACCAAGAAAAAAGTTGTTTTTTACATAGTTATTTGGTCAGTTGTACATATTCTGAACATAGCGATATTATTGTAAGTTTCTGACTTATAAACAGTGTGTTATTGGTGTGCTCTATACAATCGACTCGACGAGTGCCAGTAAAACTCTTCAAGACTCCAAGTATTTATCAGTGATAGTTCGACAGTATCTGCTCACTGCCAGTGTATCAGCCAACCGACTCAACGACATAGTCACTGTGCCTGCCGACCGACTCTTCAAACTAATTATTTGGTATTCCTAAATAATTAAGCGAAAATGTAAGTATAAAAACCAGCATTCTCCACAAACTTCTGACCCTGCATGGTTAACCAAACATTTTTTAACTTTATGTATTTATTTCAGGTCAGACTCTGAGTGCGAAACCTACCTACCAAGTGATATGATGGAGCACGACTCTAAGTCTAACCGCAAACCAACTCTACCAGTCCCTAAGAAACGGAAGTCAACAAAGCAAAATTTAACGCATCCAAGGTAAAATTTACGATTTGTTTACTTCATTGTTTTGTCAATCAATTGCATATGACAGTCGCTTGATGCAAGCGACTACTATGCTGATGTCGCGGGTTCAAATCCTGGTCGAGATTAATATGTGTGCATGAATGTGATTCATAGCAATGATTTTTATGTTTCTGTGTATATAATATAGTATGTTTTTACTAACAAACAGTATTTATTGTAATGCATATTATTATCCGCTGTCTACTATTCATAAGACATGGTAGCGTTGTGTAGTATGTCTCGTTTCATATTCTTGTATATTTTGTTTTAAAGCAGGTTCAGGTTAAAACTATAAATAAATTTGGGTGCGAATTAACAAGAGATCAATTTGTTTGTTTCAGTAAAACATCGAAATCTGACGTCGATATATTTGGCATCAGCCGCAAATATAACAACGGGAGGGCAACAGCGAACAGCGAAACCTCTTCTCTCCCGTCATACTTCGTGAACCGAGTAGCCAACGGCAGCGAGCGGCGAACGACAAGCACGAACGGCGAGTACTACATCGACTGTAAAGTATACAAAACTGAGGACGCGCGCGTCACCGACTCGTTGGAGCTGTGGAAAAAGGCGTTGGTCCGCATAAAGGTCCAGACCGACGTCAATTCTACACAATGGCGTAAACTACAAGAGTTTATTATTTCGACTGATGCTTTATTTCCCGAACCACCAACATATTACGATAAATAATACATTGTTTATCATTATTATAAAACGGAATTATAATATTGTAATCTGTGCTCACTAAAAATAAATGAATCTCATTAGCATTAGTGTTTCATTCAACCTACATCTGTGGGACAGAATGCTAACAACTCGAACGAATGAACGAGTCGAGTCGATTACTGATTATTGGGCATTCTAGACCACTTTCGGCAGCGAGGCGTACTCGCCGAGCGATTTGCCGAAAGTGGCCTAGAATGCCCAATAATATACTACTTGTATGGATGTATGTTTCGTTGTGTTGCTCTGCAGCCTAAACGGCTTGATGGATTTTAACTTGAGAGGTGTCGTTAGATTCGTCTTAAACGTGAGAGTGTCACTGGGTACATAAAACTGGCCAAGTGCGAGTCGAACTCGCGTGCAAAGGGTTCCAAACAAAATGTTTTTTTAAAATCTCTCACATTCTATCAAGTGGGTTATCAAATTAAAGGATTTTAAAAATGGTTTACCAAAATATATATAACTTATATGTTTCAATTTAATTTGGACTGTTATATGCTAACAAAAACTAAAAATAGTAAAATAAAATAAATCTATACATATAATAAATTTGTAGAAAAGTGGTGTCTGTACAATGGAAATTTACAAAAAAAAAGTAGCAGGGGTTGTTATTTTATCGATGCCGAACCCGAAACTGTAGTTAAAATTTTTTTTGTCTGTTTGTCTGTTTGTCTGTTTGTCTGTTTGTCTGTTTGTCTGTTTGTCTGTTTGTCTGTGTGTTTGTGCACGCTAATCTTCGGAACTACTGGACGGATTTGAATGATTTTTTTTTTGTTGTATAGGTATTAAGTTCGATTAACATATAGGCTATAATTTATCTTGGAAACTTGAACACCTGATGCAGAACTGCAACAGACCTGCTAAACTATAAGAGATACAAAAATGATGCCATAGAAAAAATTGTTCCACGTGATGAGCATTTTCTGCTGAAAGAATAAAATTGAAGATCCTGGACACCTGATGTGGAACTTCAAGAGCCCAGCTACACTATAACATATACAGGAATGACTTCTTAGCAAGAGTTGTTCAGCCTGATGAGCACCTTCTGTTGATGCATAAAAATTGAAGATCTGGAACACCTGATGTGGAACTTCAAGAGCCCAGCTACACTATAACATTTACAGGAATGACGTCTTAGCAAGAGTTGTTCAACCTGATGAGCACCTTCTGCTGATGTATAAAAATTGAAGATCTGGAACACCTGATATGGAACTCCAAGAGCCCAGCTACACTATAACATATACAGGAATGACGTCTTAGCAAGAGCTGTTCAACCTGATGAGCACATTCTGCTGATGTATAAAAATTGAAGATCTGGAACACCTGATGTGGAACTCCAAGAGCCCAGCTATACTATACCATATAAGGGAATGACGTCTTAGCAGGAGTTATTCAGCCCGATGAGTACTCTCTGTCATCGTATAAAAATTGAAGATCTGGAACACCTGATGCGGAACTCCAAGAGCCCAGCTACACTATCTAGACACGCGGAGCGTGGCCAGCCAATAATATATACAGGAATGACGTCTTAGCAAGAGTTGTTTAGTCTGATGGGCATTTCCTGTTGTCTTACAAAAATGAAAGATCTGGAACGTCTGGAATCGTCTCGCGCATCCCGTTGTTTTCCCGTCCCCAGGCTCCTAGAATTCGACATCAGACGTTTCAGATCTTCGATTTTGACGACCCCGACTGCTGGCATAAGCAACAGGATCCGCGTACGAAGTCGCGGGCAGAAGCTAGTATTTAAATAAACAAAAAACCCGACTGCGTAATAAAACTAAAAAGAAAGAAACAAGCCCAGTAGTTTAGAGTTCACTCATTCACACTTACAGTCGGGGCCCCTTGGGAAGATTTGATTAAAAAAATCTAGAGGTCTGTAATTTTTTGAGAATTTATTAGTCTAGTATCTAGATGATTTTGCTGTTATTTTCTTATTTAAATATCTTCTTATATTCCAATAGCAAGTTATATTGCATATTATCCCGTAAGTGACATTTTAAATTCTGAAAATAACCGTGATAGCCTAAAACAGTGTTTATATTGCATATGTCGGTAGTAATAGGTATGTATCGATTATTATTAACTAGAGTACAATAAATTACTAACTAATCACACTACGGAGATAGTTTGATTCAAACAGCTTCCAGATTACGTGTTAGACATGGTGTTCGGATTATCCCGGTGTTATAGCTAAGTGTGATTTAGTTTTTTTTTTTTTTAGCGTGGAAAAATCACTATTTAATCTAAAAATATTACTCGCTGCCCGCATGCCCGCGCCTGCGGTGGCCGGAGATCGTCTTGCGAAGTCTGTTGCCGTGGGCGTCCACCACCGCGGGTGGGGCGGAGGGAGGACATTGTCCTCTCTCTTACGCGGCTCGCCTCCTCCTTCGCGAGCATGACTGCTTCGCAGAAGGAGGCGACCGCTTCCCACTCCGTCTCGCCCCGCAGCATGGCCGCGACCAATGCCGGGCGCGAGAGGTCTCCACCTATCGCCGCCGTGAGGACACGTCGCGTCAGTGCTCTGCCCAATGTGTGATTTAGTTGGAATATGTTGGTAGTTTCAGAAAGGGTTGTAGTCGTAACAATTTTCCTTTTCCAAGTTTAGAAACTACGTGGTAACTCGAAGCGATTTGACCTCGATACACATAAAAAATGTTAGGACGCCTCCATTTTCCTGAGTCACTCAGAACTAATTTCTTTTGAACATTTTCTCGTGAGCACACAAAGGTTAACGACGGTCTAGATAGACTTACGTGATATGTCATCAACTAGGTTAGGTCAGACTTCAGTAATCTTGTCTTGTTTACACAAAACGGTTACGGGCTTCTTGTGGGAAATTAGCGAAAATAAATTATCTACGTAGGAAAGATTATTTTGCGTTTTATGTCAAAAAGTTTATACTCAGTGGTTAAGCATGTTGTAAATAAGAAGTAAAGCGAGCTGGCGGTAGTTTATTGTGTACTGAGTATATTGTAGCAGTTTTATTTATAAAAAAATATTTCAGTGATCTTAACTTTGACCGAGGTTACTTATTTTTGTTTTTAGCGCGGTCATGAAACACACACAGTGGCTATAATAGTGACATCAACATGTTACAAGTATCAAGTTCTGCCTCTTTCTTTTAAAATATAAAGTTAAGTAGCAATTATGTTGCTCCACAACTCATCAACATCTTGATGAACCTAAACTTAAAATAAATATTCTTTACAGTTATTAAGGCTCTGAAGTGACCTCCATATTTATCCAAATATTTATCTGGGCGGTTTCCTTAACATAACTATGTACTTACTACATATAGGGCAGCGACTATATGTGTTATAGAAGTAAGTAGTGTACCCACAATGATCAAACTCTGTAATGTGATGTAAATTGCTCCAACCAAACAATTAAATCGTAACAAACGCAGGATGAGCCGGTAATCTGCTATAAATTCAACGTAATTCAATGAATTGTACCTCGAACGCACAATACACGGTGATTCGAGGTATGCAAAATGCTTAATCATGCAGGTTTTTTTCATGAAAATTAAATATTGGCAGCAATTAGCATCGATATACATATTTGGCAGCAAAGCTTAGCTTAAAGTTATAGCATAGCATTGCGGACTTGAACTTGCAATCTTTTAGCAGTATTTAATTTCAGATAACTGCACTTTCTATGAATCACAATCCCTAGACGACAGAAAGTGTTCAGAATCTGCAAATGCACCATGAGTTAAACAGGACTTAATTTAATCATCACATAAAATAATCAGTTGAACAGCTTTCTTTAAAATCTCTTTTTAAATCTGTTATTTACTTACGTATATTATTTGAGGTATTTTTTTTTTTTTTTTTTTTTTTAGCGTGGTAAAATCATCAAATGAGTCCTCCAACCCCGGGCAGGGCGGGAGGGACTGTCAGACTTCTACTGACTAAAATCCACGGTGTCCTTCATAGCCTGTTTTGTTCCGGGGTCACGGTAAGGGAATAATCCCGCGACCCCGGCAGGCTTTGGCCCTCTGAGAGGGGGGCCCCGTCATTATGCTGACGCTCTTTGAGGCGCGCGTGGGACACAACGCGCCGTCGACCCGGGCATGGTCCTTGGTCGGGCAGCGAGTTGCCCTTTACTCGCTGCCCGCATGCCCGCCGCTGCCCGCATGCCCGCATATTATTTGAGGTATAGGTTTATAAATCAGTGTTATTGTCTTAAGTTATGTCGTTAATTTGACGCATTGCCCGAACTGCTAAGATTGTACCAGAGAGTCGTGCAGATTATATAATAATAGCACATAATAGCTTATTAGTATAATTTATTTTTGTAGTTATTATGTCTTTAAATTAATGAATATAAACGTATTTGTAACTTTAGATATCACACATGATAGATATTACAAGTACTTATGTACAAGACGAGATTGGGAAGGAGCTCGGTCCGGAGCCTCCAGGCGACGGAATACATTGTGCAAGTTGTATCTACTAAGTGCTGCTGCTCTACTGGAACGTGTTATCGCGATGTGTACCACCAACATCTACAATAAAAGGATTAGTGGTATCCTGTACTTGATACTATGATCATTATAATACTCAAAATTAACTCAAAACTACCTCGTACTCAGAACATTATCAACTATAATATTTAACTATAAGAATATTCGAGAGGAGGAGCATTGGTGGCCCAGTGGTCTCGGTCCCGACTTACGAGTTGTAGGTCGTGGGTTCGAACACCGCCAGGCGCATTACTTTGTGTAATTTATTTCATCATAATTGCTCTCAAAACGGTGAAGGAAAACATCGTGAAGAAACCGGCATGTCCTAGAACCAAAAATTCGAAGACGTGACATCCACCAATCCGCATTGGGCCCGCGTGGTGGATTATGGCCCACTCCCTCTCACAAAGAGGAAGCCTATGTCCCAGCAGTGGGGAACATTTTAGGCTGATGATGATGAATGTTCGAGAGTACAAAACCGATTTAATAACAAACTGATTTGAAACATAACTTTTCATGTAAGTACGGTAAAAAGTAATGAAAAAGTGTCTTCTACAGTGGCCAAAAATCTGGGTTATTATTTATTCAGCGTTAAACTCAGATTTTCCATTTACATAAATCTAAATGAAAGTAACTCGTGTTATTGAACAGTGTTTGTTTTTCTTTCTCAGTTGTAATATAGAACTCGATCTTACTTAGGAATCTAAGCAAAACTATAACAATATAATTTAAACTCTGAACTAGGTTAGGGTTAGATGAATATTGTTTTTAGTAAAACAACACCAAGCTGCTGGCTAAAGCACCTCTCATGCGAGCAATTCGAACTGTAAACAGAATTCAGAATAGGGTGGACATTTTTTCGTGTTATACTTTAGTGAACTTGCAAAAGTAAGTTTAAATATAGGTAATGTTACGAAAGCATCAATTAGTATAATGTTATGTTATAGTTTATTTTATGTTTATTTTAGGTTAATTGTTTATTTTATGTTTATTGTTTCCTTTATTGTTTTCCATTTTAAGTTTCGATTGTAAAACAGGTTTAAGTTAATTTTGTATTAAAGGTTAGGTTGTATCGTTTTAGTTATTAGTAATTTTGTATTAATGTATCTATTGTGTAATTGTTAGTAATGTAATGTTTTTTAAATAGTTAATAATTATTACAAGTAGTCTATGCTATCGCATTAGGTTTGTAACCTATAATGTTAGTATTAGAGTTTTTTAAATAAATAAGTAAATAGGAAGTATATAAAAAAAAAGTTCTCAGATCATTTTATAATATTTTTTATTGTTCTGATTGCTTAATAAAAAAAAACATTCGCTTAATACCATATTCATGAGAGTGACATAGGTCCTCATACTTGACGTGACCGTCTGGTTTTGACAACGGTTAACGTACTCACATTAACCCAAAAAGATTAACCTAACACAGGTTAATATTTTTGTTTACCTTATTAACGTGCGATGTTCCGGTATTTAACCAGTTTAATAACTGGTTAAAAACCGTGAAATATTTTAGGAAGCTAGTAGTTTATGTACATAATTTAAGTAAAATATTGCCATTGTTTAGAAATGTGTCCTGAGAACACAACTTGCGTGTATAAAATAAATCTTATCGGTAATTTCGCTACTATTTCAGATAATATATAAAAATCTAAAATCTAATATATTACAGACTTATGATGTCGCTACATTATCTGTACATGCCATAAAACAAAGACTTTGTACCGCCTTTAAAAAATATCCCGATGTAGGACAGGTGTATTTCTAAAGACTTGCTCATAATATTATGGCTACCTATCTTTTATTTTTTGAAAAAGTTCTGATAGTGTCAGCGAAGAGTTACTTAAAACATTTAGCGCGTCACACAAAATGTCTCCTCAGCGTTTGCTTAATGAACCACGATCTGCAACAATGCCTGCATTGTACTCGCTCACTTCAACTACAAAGAACTTGTTTCTCTATGATGTGCTGGGAGAACGACACTGATAAACGTTGTTACTAGAGCTCGTTTGTACGCCCACTCTATCGGGCAGCGCAGCGCTACGATACTCTAGGAAATAATTATGGCCCTTTTTGCTTCTCTGCTATTATTTGATTCTGGACCTTAAAACTACGTCGAAGAGCCTATTGCAAATAGCACTACAAAGTTTACTCGATGAAGTTTTTGTATTATTAAACTTCTATTTATTTATTTCCGATAAAGTTTGTCGATAACTGGACTTCCAGAACACCTGGAACAGTGAGATTGTTTGTAGTTAATATTGGCCTTTTCATAATTTTCTGCTGTGCAGTTTACGGCAGTTTTATTTACTGAGTTAATGGTGTGTTTATTGTCGAGAATAAGGATTGCAGATATTGTTTAAGTATTCAGTAGATACACATATTGATATGCATATAAAAATAACGTTTCTGCAACTGTATTTACGTGCCGTTTTTCTTTAATTAGATTGTGTAATCTAGTTGCAAGTAAAATTAGAATAAATGGTAAATTGAATTTTAATTCAGCGCATGTAATTTTCTTGCATTTCATTCGTCTAAAATAAAGTACCAATTACAAAATAACGTAGAATAAATTCGCTGAACAATTCCGTTTCCTTAACGAGACAATATTGAACCCTGAGGCAGAGAAACGTTCAGTACAGTAGCGAAATGAAACTTCATCCATTTGTTCATTAAAACTGCATAGTTTTCACGGAACTTTAAAAGAAGTCTGCAATAATTGTACGTTTGCTTAATAAAATGAAATGGCAAAAGAAATAAATTTGGAAAACTTTGTATTCAAATGGTACAAACAAGTGAACAGAATATATATTTTTTTAAATCTCCCAAATGTCCCAATCCAGTTGAATATCACTGAAAAATTGCTTCGATGAAAAAGAAAATCCTCTAAAATTCCCAGTGTACTAACAGTATTTTAGAAATTGGGTCAGTCCAGGCAATCGAGTGCAGGGGAATGTTATTCTTTACGTTGGGTCGTTATTTTCCATTTCGGCAGCAATTTTAGGCTCCTTTACGCAACCTAAAAATGCTTGATAGTTTTCGTTATATCTATTTTCTTTTACGATAGTTCATTTTTTCCACAAAATATAATGATATTACGAACAAAATAAATGTAATTATGGTTAAATCAATCGTTGTTAAAAGTATTCTTCATTTCAAATGAGATTATTTTTTTTTAACAATAACCCCGACGTATCCTTTCATTGAACAGTTCTAATCATGATTGTTTAATTAAGTACTTTATGGTATATTTACTATACTGAAGTGCCGTTTTAGCTAATGTAGCAGCTTTAAGCTGATTTCAGACTACGCTATAATATAATAAATAGCTCTTCTATATTTTAAACATTGCTATGCTTAAATAGATAAAAATCTTTTACGTTCTGTCATTTTGTCTATTGTCGCGTCGACAAAACCCGTTTCTACGGCGCCATGCTACGCGTACTGGAGCAGTTTGTGATTCAATTGTACAGCATTTCACAAACATTTCGTCTGCTTTCGACATTAATCTAAGAGCTTGCAACTACCTTTATAATAACATTATAATTATAGCATCATACTTGCATTTAGCAACGAGAATTTCTGTGCGTTCTTTAATTAATGTGCGTATAGTTTCACGTAACTTAATTGTATACACTTTTTATAGCATCGCTCCCTCGTCTCATTCAGCGCCATCTCTCATGCTATTCATAAAATATGAGGAACCACGCGAGAAGCCGCAGTGAAGACACGCGCCACTAATTAAAATACTGGAAGTAAGAATGTGGAGCGAGACGAGTCAGGCCGGGTAATGAACGAAATGTATGACATATAGAATACCATTAAAGTTGCTCAGCCATTTTCATTTTATATTAAAACGTAAAAAGGATTTTTCTCCAATACTAAAGGGTTTCTTTGCGTTTACATTTTTAAAAAGTAGAATATTATCGTATAAATAAATTGTGCTACAATTTGTATCACTGCAATAAAATATGAGTATTTAGAAAACCTCCACATTCAATTTATAGCATAAAATTAAAGCTCCTGTGACTCTGGTGACCTCAAGTCACCGCAGGCTTCCAATTTCCCTCCATTTCCCTCAACATCGACGGCCCCCGGAGTACTCAGTGCCGGATGTCCGAACTCAACTAACGAGAACCGCTTTCATTTCCATTCTTTGTACTCTTGGTTACAGTTGACGTTTCATTTCGTTCTTGGACTTTTTACAACAGTTTTCAGTGATTAGTTTCCGATCACAAATGCCAGTAGCTGAGGAGTCAGTATTGGATCGTTGAATCAAGGTCATAGAAGGTTTTACTTTAATTTTGTTAAAATAAAATAAAGCATCTACAATACCTAATAGGTTCGCATCCCTAGCTACTATACTTTATAAGTGAAAATAAATTAAACAGTTTTCCATAGTGTCAGTAACATTGGGACAGGAAAATGATGAAAACTCGAAAACATTTCAGCTTCGTTTGTTTTTAAAATCTAATGAAATATTCAGAGTCCGTGGAAAATCTTCCGCAAAGAAAAGACTGGCTTGTTACCCTTTTACTGATCACTGGAATTTGAAGAGAATCCTTTAGCAACGGATAGTGTAGCTATTGTAGTTCCAGAAAGAAATTCACTTTATTATTTCCCAGAATTAAAATTCTGTACTAAAAATGTTTTGTATCACTCGAATTCTGGAGTAAAACTGTCTCAGTAAACAAATTCTCGGACTGCATGGAAAAGGAACGTTAAAGATTGGTTCCACTGAAAAAAAAAACACATTTCAGTTTAACTTCGTTTTTTTTTTTTTAAACTTTGCTGCACTTTAGGAATCACAGCTTAAATTGAGTTCAGAAATTCACAGAGTTCATCGGTATATGGTATTATTTACACTGACGCGATGACGGCTAAAATACTTCAAATCATGGAGTGACAGTGCGCCAACAAAGTTGTGGAAACGAGCAAAAAGTAGGCTCCTGCAAACGACACGTACAAATAGTCATTTATTTCTAGCGAGATAATCCTGAAAGGACCCGTTTACAATGTTTTATTATGATCCATCATGATCCGGGTCGTCTTTGCTCCATTAATAACAGACAAGAGACATACTCTCGACTGCTCGACAGACGACAGTGAACAGTTCATTGTTTTCAATGAACACTTCAGTTTGAGTATTTTGGCGTTTCTTTAATAAACCTGTTTTTGGCTGTTCTTTTTAGTGATCTGATAATAGCTTTTTTTTTTCTACCAGCAGATTTGTTATAGTAGTATAACAACATATTTTATGATGAATCTGGAGTCATCTGTAACGATATCTTATTTTTCTAGCATTTTTAAGTCAATAAGTTACGTCATATTTCAGTCAAGGGTAGTTCTTCAGAGACAAAATTTTCGATGTCTGTGGGTATATTTCTGTAACCAACTAACAAAACGGCATGTAATATTTTTTTCTGTACAGTTTAGCTTTAGCTCTACCTGGGACAAATTATATTTTTTTAATAGTAGCTATCTAGATACAAAATAAAAAATTTTGAAGTCTGTTCTCCTGATTCATATAGGGCGTCCGTTTCCCATTTTCCGGAACAAAATGGTCGATGTCGCATTTTCCCTTTGATTCATCAATATAAATTAAAGTTATATCGAAAGGTAATTAATTGACCTCTTACAAAAAAAATATGTATTAGATATAACTACGTTAGTGTGTTTTTAATTAAGTAAATAAGAAGTGTCCGGCGTATAATACTGATTCATGTGGAGTAAGCTTTGCTTGACTGGTACTTGGTCGAGGAATAATGATGAGAGTCTGGGATCCCACGTGGTGGGAAACCTGTCGTACAACGGACGTGCTAGAAGGCGGACGTGAGGCTGGTTGGCTTAGAACCTGGTGAAACAAAGGTAAATGTCTGATTCATCTGTGCTTGGTTTAGGTACCTTGCTGATTACAATGCCTAATTTATTAATTTTATTTTGCTGTTTTAGGACTTTAATCTGAGTTTCGTGTGATGCTTTTGGGTTACAGATTCGTGTAGAGAAATGATAATGCTGAAGTCTGTATGAATGATGAGTTAAGCATGATTTTAGGCAAAATCATGATTCATCTGTGCCTGATTCATATGTTCAAAAACCCATATGAATCTGAAAATAAATTAGTTTTCCCCTTTTCCAGCCAGAAAGGAGCACTTTTGTAACGTTATTTTACTTTTCCATGTCAGTAGAGTGTCTTGCCGGATTGCTGCCTTGGGATCTGGAGGCGACTGCCCTCCAGCGCGTCTATGAGTGGCGCGTGGAGGCGCAGCGCCGGGGCGTGACCCCGCTGCCTCGCGAAGTCGAGGCGCGGCGCGAAGACCTCCGGCGCGATCTCAGGGCAGTATGGAAGGAACGACTGTCGCGACCGACGGCCGGGCACGCCGCAATTGCGGCGGTAAGACCCCTCTTTGAGGAGTGGTTGGAGAGAAGTCATGGCGTCCTTACCTTCCGCCTGACGCAGGTCCTCACCGGGCACGGGTGCTTCGGGAGGTACCTGTGTCTAATGCGGAAGGAGGAAACGTCTGGGTGTCATCACTGCGAAGATCGCCCGGAGGACACGGTGGAGCATACGGTGCAGGACTGCCCAGCTTGGGCGGTGCACCGACGTGTCCTCACGGCTGCGATAGGCGGAGACCTCTCGCGCCCGGCATTGGTTTCGGCCATGCTGCGGGGCGAGACGGAGTGGGAAGCGGTCGCCTCCTTCTGCGAAGCAGTAATGCTCGCGAAGGAGGAGGCGCGCCGCGAGCGAGAGAGGACAGAGTCCTCCCTCCGCCCCAACCGCGGTGAAGGACGCCCACGGCGACGGACGTCGCGCGACGATCTCCGGCCACCGTAGGCGCGGGCATGCGGGCAGCGAGTAAAGGGCAACTCGCTGCCCGACCAAGGACCATGCCCGGGTCGACGGCGCGTTGTGTCCCACGCGCGCCTCAAAGAGCGTCAGCATAATGACGGGGCCCCCCTCTCAGAGGGCCAAAGCCTGCCGGGGTCGCGGGATTATTCCCTTACCGTAACCCCGGAACGTAACAGGCTATGAAGGACACCGTGGATTTTAGTCAGTAGAAGTCTGACAGTCCCTCCCGCCCTGCCCGGGGTTGGAGGACTCATTTGATGATTTTACCACGCTAAAAAAAAAAAAAAAAAAAATGTCAGTAGAGTGTGTGTGAGATAGTTTTGACAATATTCTTCGGTATTTATTCATAAGTCAAACTATCCTTTTTTATTTTATTTTATATTGCTGTTCACAACAATGCCACTATCAATAGTAGAAAAGATGGAACAAAATATATCTATGAGATCCTTCTAAGATAGAAAATAAGAAAACATCCAGACAAGGCTGCGTGGAAATTAAAAATGAAAGAATTATTATGAAAAGAAAGAGAGAAAAAACAAAAGAAAACAGAGAGAATATTATAACGTAGCATTAAAATAACTATCTAGTACCTATTTATAACAAAATTCTCGCTTTTCTGTAAGTATTTATTTCTGTAAATGTTATTTTGAAAAACAAGAATTTTATTGTTGAATTGACCAGGTTTTTTCCTTGATATCACTGATAATTTTATTAATTGTTTTATAAAAAAAATATTACTGTTGTTATAATATAATTATGATTATTTTCTTAATACAAAGTCCATTTATATTTTTAAAGTTTTCCATTTTTATTTCTGTTCCTGATTCATCTGTAAAAATTCTGATTCATCTGGGCACAAAATTTTTAAACGTCGATATCTTAAAAACTACTTTGTAAAAAGGAGTCCCTCAAACAAATAAATGTTATTTGGAATATCTATTTTCATATGAACATGTGTTACTGAGCTGAAAGTGAAATTAAAATTTGACCATATGAATCAGTCAAAGAATCAAATTTCGAAGAACTACCCTCAACTAGTTTGATACATTCTAATAAATGCAAAAAGTTTTCACCACCTGAATAATTTTGAAACTATGTTTTAAGTTTTTTTTTTCTTTTGATATTTTATTATGAAGGATTTTGTCGGAATGTCTGTGGCCAGTTGCGTCTTCTGAGGCTATAAAAAACTTACGTATTATGGCAAGTATCTCAACAACACATTACAATTTAAGGATGGCCAGTCTTATTTTATTTAAACATTATAAAGCTGAATTTGGGTTCTTTACTACTAATAGTTTTGGGTGCATCTTTATGATGTCATAAATCTAATTTATGAGTACTTCTCACGACATTAAATTATGTGAACGACTGTAAATATAAAACCTAATCTATACTAAGTACTTTATGGCTTAGATTACGGTCTTCCTGAGTAATAGCCGCACGTGCGTAGCGCTCACGTCGACATTCATAGTCACTAGCGCACTAGCTTTTGTTGTATTCCTACCTACGAATCATCATCATCAGCCTATAATGTTCCCACTGCTGGGACACAGGCCTCCTCTCTTGTGAGAGGGAGTGGGCCATAATCCACCACGCGGGCCCAGTGCGGGTTGGCAGATGTCACATGTCTTCGAAGTTTTGGTTCTAGGACATGCCGGTTTCCTCACGATGTTTTCCTTCACCGTTTTGAGAACAGTGGTGATGAAACAAATTACACAAAGTAATGCGCCTGGCGGGGTTCGAACCCACGACCTACAACTCGTAAGTCGGGACCGATACCACTGGGCCACCACTGCTCTCACCCACTACTACCTACGAATAATATTTATTTATTTATGTACACAGAGCACACAAAGCAAGAAATAACATTTAGATAAAACAGCACAAAGGCACTGCTTATTTCATTAAGAAATTTCTGCCAGCAGACCAACGACAGAAGAGAGATAGACAACAAAACGTAGACACAGTGTACAAAAAATGAATAAAATATAACTATAAAATAAACATATAAAATGTATTTATACAATATAAAAGATTCCTAAAATACAATTTATTTACATTCTGTTTGTATCTTTGGTTATTTTTTGTCATGGATGTGCTACTTCGCTTGATTTAACCACAATACTTTGTGCCTGGCTTTATTTTGGTCTGGCATTTTAACAGAGTGTCGGCATTCATGCGTGGTGAAGCTTATGTAATAACTACAGTACTAAATTGCGTATCGGTTATTTACCTCAGGTAGATACTTGTCTATCCTATACAAGATAGATTTTAAGTGAAAATTCTGGCTATTACGTGAAATAATGTTTCTTTTCATGTTAAGGAGCAGAATTTAATATGGCATGATTTTTCAAAGCAGTATAAAGGTTTTGTAAAAACGGGAAATTATATCTCAAAGATTACGGCTAAGTAATATTACTTACCCGTAATTTATTGAATTAATTTGTTACGTTACCGTGAGTATTAGTTTATTGAGCAGTGGTGGCCCAGTGGTCTCGGCCCTGAGTTACGAGTTGCAGGTCGTGGGTTCGAACCCAGCCAGGCGCATTACTTTGTGTAATTCACCACTGCTCCTAAAACGGTAAAGGAAAACATCGTGAGGAAACCGCCATGTCCTAGACTCAAAAGTTGAAAGACATGTGACATCCACCATCCCGCACTCGGCCCGCGTGGTGGATTATAGCCCACTCCCTGTTACAGAGAGGAGGCCTCTGTCCCAGCAGTGGGAACATATATAAGCTGATGATGATGATGTTGCCATGGGACTGGCTACCGCTATCGAAATTGAATTTTTTTTTTAAGTATTTAACCAACATTATGAAGAGCAGAAAAGGAACGTTACACTGTATAATTAGCTAGTTAAAGAATATCAAAATTGGTAGAATATGATTAATTAACCGATTTTTATAACACAAACAAACACGTAAATACTTGTATCTCAATACCTCAAAACAGTTTGCTGATGACAGGTTACAAACGATCTAACGACTATTTCTCCTAGAAAATTTGACATGAGATAAATTATATAGCTGAATAAAACAAGTTCTATTCAAGTGAGATACGTTACGGAAACTTTTTTCAACGTTTTGTCTGTTCAGTCTTGAACTGACAACACTTGTGCAACAACAAGTTAATTCACACACACATACAGACAGAAAGTGAAAGTCTTTTTTTAACAATAAATAAAAACTGTCGTAGTTGATTTAAATATTCACAAAATGTTAAGTTGAAAGGTGTACATGGGTGCTACGGCGTAGCTCAGATGATGACGTCATCGCTACGATTGCTACGAGTACGCTGCCGCGCTGTGTTATCTATTTTCAATAAGTTGGAGTTTTTGGATAGATATACGGACGGCGGGCATTATCTACCGACGTATTACATGTGGAAATTTTATAAATTACATGAACATGAAAATGTTTACCATACATTTTAAAATACCATTAAGTTTCTTCTGAGAACATAACATCAAAAATTGATAGAGAAATTCCCAGAACCAATTTATTTGTTTCTGATATTGTCTATTCCTTTTGCGTTAACGTTTTCATGAGCTTTGTAAAGGGTATAGAAACGAAATACAATAATATTACATTTATTGAAGGGACTTTACAAATGCTTGACACATAACAACAAGATCAATACAGAATGTAATGTTTTTGTCTTTACTTTTTCACAATAAAACTAAAGTTCTCGTTAAGCGTATTGTTATTGGACCTGTAAGTTGTTTTTTCCTATCTTGTTTTCCGTGAACGTGTCTATAAAGGCGTCCCACTTACATAATGGAGACAATAAATATTATTGAGACATTCATGGGAATCTTATATTGTAACGTTTTATATTTAAGCAAAAGTGTTACAAATTGTCTCGTCCTTCATGTAAAGATTAATTCATTCTATAATAATTATAGTTAATACATAAAAATAAAGAAAAAAAGCTTGCTACCAGACTTAAGTATATCCTTTTAGTATAATTATATAATTGTCGTCTTTGTAAAGTGTCCAAAGTGTGTGTGTGTGTGGTAGTGTAAATATAAAAGCAATCGTCTATAGCAGCTTACTCAGACTAAAGTAGTTTCATTTCAAATTGAATAAAGTATGCTAAATTGTTACTCGATAGCTTTTTAGACGATGTAGATTTGTGCACATTATGTTACTATTAAACACACCTACATGTAAAAATCAAAAGTTTTGTAATTTCAATTAATTCATACTAATGGGTCAGTCAACACCTTTTGTATACGTGACTTCCTCCACACTGTCTACAAAAACGTAGGTAATCTTACTAGTATCATCATGGTTGCCGGGGCCGCGGGACTAATGAGCTACCGTGACCCCGGAACGTAAAGGGCTATTGAAGGACACCGTGGATTCAAGTCAGTTAAGTAAAAATCTGACAGTCCTTCCTGCTCTGCCCTGGGTGGGAGGAATCATTTGCTAATATTAAAATACGTAAAATATTCCTGAGATGCTGCAATCGCCTCATAATTTTTAGTCAGATATAGAACAGATCTCTATCAGGCAGCCCCAGTGTGTGTGCTCACGGTCGACTGATCTAAAATCTTTAGTGGAATGGATTGCGCTTTTAATCGCTAGTGAGCTGTGAAAATCGTCGGAATTGAATTTCCACGGAAACACGCCATGTTCCGACTTGATTCATTTAGTGATGACTAATTAATTGGTTTATGACCGGGCTCTGGCTCGCGCCTGCTAATTGAGTTCTGTGATTATGATGAATACGAAGGTGAGCAATATATAAATATCAATACCAGTAACTGTTTTATTCTCTTCTAGTCCTAGGTACTACAACACGTGCCAAGAATTATATTTATACCATTCCCACTTTAAAAAGTTACTTTATCTACTCTCATATCGTAAAATTCGAAATACAAAACTCAAAACGAGTTTATAATGACATGCTTTATACCATAGAGTATCGTAATGAAATTAAAAAATTAAATTATATCACTGTTTCTCTAACAAAACAATGTTATAATTTAATTTTTTTTCATTATGATACAGATTACTGACCATAGATACATCTATTTCATTTTTCTGTGGTTGCGCGCGCTTTAAATAGGAATGTTGGAATTTTGACGTTTGTATTTCGGTGGATGAATATTAGTGTTAATTAATTTTTATCTTTTATTTGATATGTTCGTATTCAATGAGAGTAGATAAAGTAGTGTATGAAACTGTACATAACTAGGTATTATACCACTCGTGTGATACTATTAAAAAACTCGCTTCGCTCGTTTTTTAAACTCACACTCGTGTATAATACCCCTCATTATGTACCAGTTACATAAACTACTATTTTCTCACTGTTTTGGTGTTTGAATTTAGAACACATTGCTGCGGTCCACCCCCGTCAGCCCCCGTGTTGTTAGGATAATGTTACTCTTAATTTAAAACATTGTTCCGAGTTTAATGTCAATTTGTTGGCGCAGTGACCGAGCGATTGGACTACTTCGTCGCGTGCAGTGGGTTCGATTCCCGCACGGAGCAAATTTTCGTATGATCTACAGTTATTTGTTTCGGATCTGGGTGTTTGTGTATGTGAATTTAGATGTTTGTAAACGCACCCTTGTCTTTTTTTTCTTCGTTAAATACCTATCTATTATCGCTTAATTATTATTTTTCTTGTGGTCATGGTATAAAGTATCGTATGTAACTCGTGAATAAAACGGATTTAAATCGAGGGCCTGAATCACTCGCGTCGCTCAGGATTTAAATACTCATCTCACTCATCATGAATCACTCCCTGCGGTCGTGATTCAGTCATTAAAATCCTTCGCTTGCTCTTGATTCATATATATGGCCCTCGCTTTAAATCCGCTCTTTATTCACTCGTTGCATAATGTTCTATTATACCATTCCCACTTTAAAAAGTTACTTTTTCTCACTGAAAACAGTGAGTAAAAAGCTCTTTTACTCACTGTTTTGGTATTTGAATTTAAAACACATTGATGAAAACTTTTCTTTTTTTTCTTCGTTAAATATCTGTTATCGCTTAATTATTATTTTTCTCGTGGTCATGGTATAAAGTATCGTATGCAACTCGTGAATAAAACAGATTTAAATCGAGGACCTGAATCACTCGCGTCGCTCAGGATTTAAATACTTGAATCACTCGCTTCGCTCATGATTCAATCATCATGAATCACTCCCTACGGTCGTGATTCAGTCATTAAAATCCTTCGCTTGCTCTTGATTCATAAATATGGCCCTCGCTTTAAATCCGCTCTTTATTCACTAGTTGCATAATGTACTATTTTCTATCAATAGGAAAATATCAAAAGGGTGTGTGTGACTCTTCTATCTGCCCAAGTAACACAGTCTGGAAGTTTTAAAACCAATCTGTCTATAGACTGTCTATTCAGGGTTAATCTTTAGATACGGGCTTTCTAAAGATGGGTTTGATAAAGAACATTTAATCTTATAGAGTTTTTTATCTAAAGCTTTATTATTTTAAGAGCATTTGTTCTATAGAACACTTATTTTAAGTACGTTTATAGTTATAACGAATGATTCTAGATAAAATGCTCTACAAATAGTTAAAAAAGCCTAAAGGTACCTATTTTGAAGTAGTTTTATAGATAAAACGATATATTTGAAGACAAAACTTTCTACAGATATTCTATTTTAGCTAATGGTACTCTTATCTTTTTTTTCTACAGATACTTCAGTCTAGATAAAATACTTTACTAGATATTTTTAAGTTTGTCTAGAAAACTGATAGAGAAGTCATGTTTTTAGAGTTTTTATCCTTAAAAGTGGCTCAGTTAAGTGCATTTGCACTAGAAATTTAAATTGGATGAGTTTATGCAATGGAAAAGATGAAACAAATTAAAAGATCTGGTGGTTTTCGTCGAAAAATCCGCAAGCTTGTATTTAAAAAGAAAGAAAAATGAAGAAGAGACGACCGAAGAAGAATCGAAACTTCCTAGTAACTTCCTCCAAAACGTAGAAAATTGTTGATGATATATGGGTATCAAAAATGAAAAGGTTTGCTGTCAAGAGTACGAAAAAAAAATCACATGACTTAAATCCAATATCCGCGATATTGGATTTAAGTCATGTGATTTTTTTAAAATACACCCCCATAATATGGGTATCAAATGAAAGGGTTTGCTGTCAGGGATACGAAAAAAATGGTCACGTGACTTAAATCCAAGATGGCGGACTGGCTGTTTGAAATTCACCCCTATGATATGGGTATGGGTATCAAATAAAAAGGTTTGCTGTCAGGAATACGAAAAAAATAGTCACGTGTCTTAAATCCAATATGGCGGACGTCCAAGATGGCGGACAGGCTATTTGGAATGCACCCCCGTGATATGGGTATCAAATGAAAGGGTTTGCTGTCAGGAATACGAAAAAGTAGTCACGTGACTTAAATTCAAGGTGGCGGACTGGCTGTTTGAAATCCACCCCCATAATATGGGTATCAAGTAAAGGGTTTGCTGTCAGGAATACGAAAAAAATTGTCACGTGACTTAAATCCAAGATGGCAGACGTCCAAGATGGCGGACAGGCTATTTGAAATGCACCCAAATGATATGGGTATCAAATGAAAGGGTTTGCTGTCAGAAATAGAAAAAATTGTCACGTGACTTAAATTTAAAATGGCAGACTGGCTGTTTGAAATCCACCCCAATGTTGTGGGTATCAAATGAAAGGGTTTGCTGTCAAGAATACGAAAAAAATTGTCACGTGACTTAAATCCAATATGGCGGACAGGCTATTTAAAATCCACCCCCATGATATGCGTATCAAATGAAAAGGTTTGCTGTCAGGAATACGAAAAAAATAGTCAGGTGACTTAAATTCAAGATGGCGGACTGGCTGTTTGAAATCCACCCCTAATGATGTGGGTATCAAATGAAAGGGTATTAATGTAATTACAATTATAATTATTATTTCTCACATTGTTTATACTTAAATAAATCAGAAATACTTTTTACTCGGGTACCCTCTTGTATTGATTAATTATATTGGTTTGTTACTGCATAAAATGGTCTTACGTTCACAACACATGAAATTACCTATTCACTGAAGAACGTCTAGAAATACTGTGACAAGATAAAAAGGAATACAGAGTGACAGTTACTAGATAATTTTAAACCACTCTTAAATCTGTTTATTCTCTCACTAGATAGTTTAGTATGTAGTAAGTAAAATTATTCTAGAGCCATACTACAAAGAAATCTCTAGACTGTTTGTTCTATAGAAATCGGTTTTCTAGTAAATTTTATCTGGACGCCATTTTTATTGCCTATTTTTTGCTTCAAATAATTTTTGTTACGTATTTTAATGTTTTTATCATTAAATTATGTCTAATTAGACATTTTATATGTTTTAAATGACTATATTTTAAATAAAATGAGTATTTAAAGCATTAAAATGTAAATTCTAAAATTTGCATATACCAAATAATATTCATATTTTGAAAAAAAAATGTTAAATCTTACATTTACAGCGGGCGCTCTTATTTTACAAGAGTTTTACACAATATTCAACGATAGAATTTCAATCGCATATTGATTTGCTTATTTAATCATTATTAAAACACAAATTAATAAAAAGTAATAAATTTGTTACGCCATGATGCAAATATTATTAAGTAAAATAACTCTTGTAAGTTCCACGCCATTATGCGTCACTAGTAAAATGTTACTTAAAGTTGTTAGTCTTAAGATAATTTGGTTTTAAAACTTGACGAGCAATGATTCCTTTAAAGGTCTTAACTCTATCTATAAACTATCTACTAGTACGCTACTAGATAAACGTGCGGTCTATAAACGGTTTAGAGAGACACTAGAAACATCTCTTAAGTCAATTTGATCTGAACTCTATCTAGTCATGTTTTCTTAACTCATTCTTAAGAGAGGGTACAAGAATGTGCCCACTTTTACTAAACTCTGTCTATAAGCGTTCTAGAAGATTGCTTATAGATATTTTATTCTTATGGTAGACAATTCAATTTAATTCTATAAGCTATCTAGTAGTACGTTTCTAGACACGTTTGTGTTACTTGGGTGATTCTCTTCTTCCTCATCATCATTATCATCAGCCTATAATGTTCCCACTGCTGGGATACAGGCCTCCTCTCAGTGAGAGGGAGCGGGCCATAATCCACTACGCGAGCCTACTGCGGGTTCTAGGATATGCCGGTTTCTTCACGATGTTTTCTTTCACGTAGAGAAGATATTTTATGTGCTCATAAAAGGGAGATTACTTTGTTGATTATATCGTTACGGAAGCGTAAATATACAACGTACTACCACTTTGTATCAACTGCGTCTTAGAGGAATATAAACTTTAATAAATCCACTTATCTTTTGATTGATTAAATTTTAATGAACTAAAATCTTTTAAATGGATCAAAGCACTGTGGTTTATCAAAGCCATTTTATTTAATCCAATCAAACAATTTATTAAAATGATTGTGTTTGAACAGAGGCATTAATTTAAATTGAAGAAATTAACTCCAGCTTGGACTGGAAATAATGTTTAATTTTTTTCAAGTCTGTTAAAAATTGTGCGCGTCTTAAATTACGTGTAATTTCATCGTGTTAAAAATTCGTAACATCGTATATCACGGTTTAGCAGATGCGACGAGAATACTTTGCGAGAATCATGCATTTTAACCTAGATTTACGCAATTCCCCTGCGGAGAATGGCGGTTACGACCGTTAGGAGATATAGATATGACTTGTACCTACTTGATATTACGTGCGTGTGGAATAAGGAAAATTATTAACGCCCGTGGATCAACTAATAGATAAATAGGAATAATTATCTTTATTTTACAGAAAAAATAATGATTTTATTCCCACGTTTTTATACACTCACTTTTCTTGTCGGTCCGGTTGGACTTTTGCAACTCAATTTTTTATACCTAAATATTTTGAGAAATGGGTCAAAAAACACTTTTTTTACGAAGACCTGGGCTGGGCTTGTCAACACGGTTTATTGCTTTGATTATGGTAATTTTACGTAAGCTAAACGGCACGCATTATTCTTTCAAGGGCCCAAGTGTTTTTAAAATCCAAACTGGAGAAAGATCTTTAATAAGAGAATAATATTTTTCCGAACTTTTGAATGTAGATTTTAAGACTTTACTGCTTGGACAGATATTTCATTGCGCCTTCAAGTCGTCTTTAAATGAATAAAATGAGATAAATCGCCAAAAAGTTTATAATTCTTTTGGAAGACTTTATTATTCACAGAAAACATGAAAGTTTATAATAATTTGAGCGATTAGTTACTTTATGATACTTTAGTAGGCAATAACTTATAGCGTAAGTTTTTTTTTTGCAAAATAATTTCATTTACATCGATGAAAAATTGCTTCTGAGTGCATTATTGTATAATTACATAAAACTTGTTATCGCGTCCGTTTTGTTGTTTGACGTAAATTGTATTCAGGTTAGGCCAGGCCTCCCTCTCATAGAAAGGAGGCCTGTGTCCCAACAGTGGGAACATTTAAAGGATGATGATGATGATATTCAGGTTAACTCAAAGCGTACTAATCGCATAAATACTCGTAATTTATCGACGATCCATGCAGCAGTTGTGGCTTCTTATTATTTAGCTGTACTTCTTACCAGCTTATAGCACAGTGACCCACTTCCCTCGGGAGATGAAGTGACTACTACTGATACACTACATAAAGTTTATAGCCACAACACAAATGTGACACAATATACGAGTCGTGAGCACGTAATCCACTAGCTTGAGCTACATAAGGCAATCGCTGCTTACTCATAAAAAAGTCTCTCACCGTGGAGCTGTACATGAAGCGAGTCACATCTGTATTTTGTGATATTCTGTGCTTATTTATGTGTGCGCCTTTATGTCGATTTGTGAAAAATGTGTGCAAAATGTGATAAGCGTGATAAACGGAATGTCTTTATGTTGAATGTGCTGCCATCTGTCACAGTAATGCTGTGTTTTATTGTTGTAAATCCATTACGAGAGGAATTATTCTAATATGTTATTCAACATCAGTGGCAGCTGTGTGTAGTGAGATAGGTATTTCGTCGTTAGTGTAACTGAATGCTGAAGTTGAAGATAAAACGTCTTTTTTCAAGTAATAGGATATAGGTTATGTGAGGCTTTTGTGATCTGTACAAACCATTACAGTGAAGAAAGAAAAGTTTTCTTACCCATGTTGATTTACGAGTCACAATAAATCCGAGCGTCTGAAGTCTGTCCTTCACCACATGATCAGCTCACTACAAAAAATAATAGATGTGTAAATAATGAATCGGAACAAATGTAACAGGGATCTTGATATTTCTCGCTTGTGTTTGTACTTGGGTAAATTCAGGGATACAAAACAAATAAATCGTGAGAAGCCTATCTGTTTGTTTTTGGAAGAAGCAAAAATTATTCACCAGTAACTATCTCTCCTTGTATGTTATTTTATATATTATCTTCAGAAATGTACAAAGAGCGAGCCCAGTACGTAGTTAAATCCAACGGATCTAGTTATCAGGCAAAATAAATCTAATAAAGCAGTAAATTGTTGTAATACGCTCGTTTGTATGATATACGCAGAGTTTTAGGCAGTTTCAGTATTTTACTGCTTTTCCGTTAGACTGGTTGTAAAAGCACATTATTTTTTACGTGATCCCTTTGCACTGTTATGTATGTGCTTCAGAATGCATGAGTGAGCAGTAATGGGGCACTTTGTTCAGTGATGGCTGTGTTCTTTTAGCTACTTTTGCGGCAGTAACTATTATATCGGTACAGTTTTAAAGCTTCTATAGATTTAAAAATCATATTCACGTTTCTATTTGACATCACATTACATTGTACTCACTCCACTAGAGTCACCTCGATTCATTCACCTACATCTACTCTTCACCTACATTACACACATCTGTTACTACACTGACAATACTACAGACAATATTAATCCTCACTCACACAATCATCTCTCTTTTCACAACATGATGTAATCACTACTTTGTTTGTCACTTATTTATCATTGACAATAACCATTAATAAGCTTTCAATTTCCACCACAAAATCGTCGCTACACCTGGCTACTACGATATCGATCATCACTTGATTTTTGTAATTTGTGCATTATTAATCAATGGTTAATTTGGTGAGTGTGGACAAGCATGCTCAATAGCGCAATCAAAGTATTATTTTGTAAATTTTCAGTGTTGTGGTAGCTATAAACCTGCTGTGACAATTCAACTCAGCGGTTGCCAACTAGAACGTGACCACCAACTAGCTGTACATTCGTAAGCACATACATGACTTGCATCTTTGACTGGAATGTTAGAATATTGAGTAGTCACAGGACGTTTTTCCTCGAAAGAAAAGAACCTTGATAAACATGCCTTTGCATAAATTGTAACTCCCGCCGCGTCGTGAGAAAGTTTTTCCCCAAATGAAGGTCGAGTACCTCAATTTGCTCCAGAGGCGTGCTTTCTGAATTTTTCACGCGATTTCTTTGGCTTTGAAAGTAAGTAGAGACGTTTATTTACTTCAGAGCTTTAAAGAATTTTTCGAAAATATTTTCTACGAGGAGTACGAAATTGTGTGTAAACATCATTTTCACGCAATCCTTCTCGAAACTATTTTCGCTTTTATACTCGCACAATGTGACCGCATTTTATATAAGTTGCTGCTACAATTTATTTTAGTGGATGGGTTTTATAGGTTTTCGATAATGCTGTGTCAGCTTTTAAAACTGTTTCACTACATTCATATAATAGTGCGAGAGACAGATGCAGTTAGATAACAAATAATAATGTTACTGGCAGCTTTACATAGTACTACTAAATATAACCTATGGTCGTTGTAAGTGTATCTTTCTAAACGCCAATTACTGCCAGCTTTGTGTTATCAGCGAATTCATGTTTATTTGATAAATGAGCCTAATTATGTTTTTGAACTCAATATAAAGTTAACTATTGATGATGATATTTATCTACAGAGCAAAAACTCGATTGAAACAACTTCTCTATTTTCTTCATATGTATAAATAGGTTTCGAGATAAACAACAAGATTAAATGAAGAATATGTGTGGTTTTTGTCTCACAGCTGGGCTTTTAAGCCTTTTCTAATTTATCATAAACGCCTCTCAATGTACACAATAATCACAACCTCAACTACTACAACCCAGGTATTAACGAGCAGATAGCAAGTTTACAACTACTATCTACGACGATCCAGCAGTCTGTTGCTTGACGATGAGCTTGTCCAACCGACTCCGCTGTCGTCTGAAGTAAGACTGTGAGTACACTGTATATAAACCGTCTTATCTAAAACCAGCTCAATTAGCTAATGTTCAGTTACTTAAGAGCAGGAGTAGCCAACTCACTCCACCGACTTCTAAATCATACCAGACATTTAAGAGAACTTGATCCAAGTCCAAGTTAACGTGAGATATTTCATGCAAGTTTGATAAGTTGGCTTCTGAAGTATGATATACGGATATCATGAGCTGATAGAACAAACAGACTTTAATGGTTAATCTCCTATCCAATATCTTACGATGGCGCTGGTATTATAAAGTTCATTAGTTATATTTATATTTTAGAGTATCACTTTTAAATGTCGTGTCTGAGAACTAAAATAAACTCTTAGTTCATAATGAGCTGCCGTGTGCAATGATAAAGTGGGAAAAATATAAATACGTGCAAAACAAGGTCAAGGTGCTTGTTGGTATTTATGGAATCTTCACTTTGAATTTGATACGGAGCAGTATTGCCGCAATGTTGCCGCCATAACTCCTTAACTCCCCATTTCCATTGTTGAAACGTAATTAAACAAACAGTATACGTAACTTCCATCGTGCGTGTTTATGTTATATATATATTATAATGGTGTACGTTTTCCTACCAAGATGGTATCTCAATATAAACAACACACCCCGCTGCCTCGAGAAGTCGAGGCGCGGCGGGAAGAGCTCCGGCGCGATCTCAGGGCAGTTTGGAGAGAACGACTATCGCAACCGAGGTACGGGCTAGCCGCAATCGCGGCTGTAAGACCCCTCTTTGAGGAGTGGCTGGATAGGTCCCACGGCGTCCTCACCTACCGCATGACACAGGTCCTCACCGGACATGGCAGCTTCGGGAGGTACCTGTGCATGATAAAAAAGGAGGAAACGCACTGCGAGGATCGCCCGGAGGACACGGTGGAGCATACGGTGCAGGACTGTCCAGCTTGGGCGGAGTACCGCCGTGTCCTCACTGCGGCGATAGGCGGAGACCTCTCGCGCCCGGCATTGGTTGCGGCCATGCTGCGGGGCGAGACGGAGTGGGAGGCGGTCGCCTCCTTCTGCGAAGCAGTCATGCTCGCGAAGGAGGAGGCGGGCCGCTTGAGGGAGAGGATACCGTCCTCCCACCGCCCGAGACGCAGTGGTAGACGCCCACGGCGACGGATGTCGCGGGACGATCTGCGGCCACCGTAGGCGCGGGCATGCGGGCGGCGAGTAAAGGGCAACTCGCTGCCCGACCATGGACCATGCCCGGGTCGACGGCGCGTTGTGTCCCACGCGCGCCTCAAGGAGCGTCAGCATAATGACGGGGCCCCCCTATAGAGGGCCACAGTCCTGCCGGGGTTGCGGGACATACGTATACCGCGACTCCGGCACACAAAGGGCTACCGAAGGACACCGTGGATTTTAGTCAGTACAAGTCTGACAGTCCCTCCCGTCCTGCCCGGGGTTGAAGGACTCATTTGATGATTTTGTCAAGTAAAAAAATAAAAAAATAACACAAGTTTAGATTGGCTCTTCAATCAGATATCTCTCTTTTAAACAAAACGTAACACACCGTGTGGGCTGGTGATATAATTTCCTTGCCATTGATACACCGATATGTGAGCTAATAAAGCAATATGGTAAATTGTTAACAAATCAAATACAGATATAATTAAGTGGTGAAAATTGTTAGTGTCATGATTGTGTAACTAACTAATTACATCAAATAGGTATGATTAAGGTATGATTTCGAGTATACGAACGCGATGTGTTTAATGCACGCGATACACATGTTAAGGGAAAGCTATGTAATGCTAGAAAATAAACGTTATCAACGTCGAGCCAGATTAGCATATCAAAAGCTGCATTGCCCGGTCTCAGGACAAAGCGAAAGAAAGTGGGAAAATGGAGACGCAAAACTGTGATGTCATAGACTGCGGCTCAAGTCAGCTCAAGTGTAGCTTTCAAACCAGAGAATTAAATCTCTTAACAGCATTACATTCAAGCGATTCTTCACTTTGTAGAGAATTATTGTCTTCTCTAACACAGTTGGTTGATTTGCAAGCTTGAGATTTATATGGAAGCATTTTACATTATGAAGTTTCGTTGTTACTTACATGAGTAACGTTATTCTAACTACGGCGTCACATTTTCACTTAGGAACATAAACAGCTATCAAGTTCAACGAATCATTTATTCATTCAACCATTGATATAATTATATCTTCATATCGGGCTTGTTGTCTTTTTGTAATATTAAAATAACTGCTTTACTGGAAAAACATGATTATATGTAGAATACTTTCATCTGAATTTTCAAAACACACGCCGATGACGGGTTACAAACTCTCGACTTTTGTCCTCGAAGATTTGTCATGAGATTAAGGATACAGCTGAATAAAACAGGGACTGTTCAAACTATGTCACGTTACGGAAACTTTCGCAAGTCGTGAAAGCTGGTAGAGTTTGACTTTAAGCATCAAGAAAATCTTCGTGCTAGGATAACTTGATACTACATCCTAACAGCTTTGATGGAAAATTACTTGAAATGTCGATACTTATGAAAGCAACCAATATTTATGAAATTATATAAAACAATTTAGATAATTTGATAAATATTGGTTGCTACGGCGTGCTGTACCACTTTCGAAAAAGTATTAATTAAACTATTAGTTTTGTTAATTATGTGTATATACACATAACTAACAAAACTAATAGTTTAATTTACGCTCACCAGAGGCACTGTTCAAGTTCCCATACAAAATGCTTTCCAAGACGATACGAATACTTTTTCGAAAGTGATTCGTGCTAGGGGTACTGTTGTAACTTTAGCAGGTATTATTTATTTCGACTAGGATAAGACAGTAACGGTGGGTGGTCTCTCTAGCTGTAAAACTATGAGCCTTTATAAATTCTAAACACGAACTTGTAAAAATGAATCATAAGAAGTCCCAGAACCAATTTATTTGTATGTGGAATGGGCTGAACGTGGGTGTAACTTTTATATTATTTGATTCATTCGAAACCTACTTAGTATTCATTTCATGAGCTCTGTAGAAGGGTATCAAATACTATTATCTTTTGTACTGAACTTTTAGACTTGGAAAAACAGACTACTCAACAGACAACGGAACTACATAATTTCTATTCTATCGATTTTCTTTGTAAATAAGTTTATTATGACTTCTTACACATAGTACAGACGCTTGACATAATAAGTATTCATTCAAGAGTAGGTATCTTTTACTTTTTGAGACAAAAAAATATACCTATATATTTCTAGAGATAACGAGTGATTTTTTTTCTGGTAACATCCTTCATCTTATACAGTCATCAAAATCCTTCCAAAAATTCATAACATCAGATCTTTAAAATTTCGTTTCTTTCCAACTTGTTACGAAGTTTAATAGCTTTCATACTTTTACAAAGTAGTAAGTAGGTTGTTTCCTTTAATAATTTTTAATTATGTTTACCAGCAGATAACGAGACCTCACTAATGGGAGGACGCTCGCAATACTCGTAAATAACAGCTGAATAGTACATAGTTCAGAAGGTCTGAGTGTTATAGGAGTTGACGACAACCCTGTGGCATGTACCCTCTATTTTATATCTGTTTTAAACGTAAGGGTTAGCAAGGAATTCACTTTATGGTGGTCGACAGTTGAAACTTTCATTAATAGTGAGTTCTACTATAAGTATTTTGTGGGACACTCACAAGGTTTATGTTCCATTTTACGATTGTAAATTCTTTGAATTTGATGAAAACAAACCTTTGTGTTTGTAGACCCTTAGACCCTTGTTCTGCACTACCCATAGTTTGATTCGATTTAGTTGGTTGGTTTTGAATGAAATATTGAAACACTGTATGATTGATTCTATATTAGATTCTGAACGCAAAAAAGCTTTGTTAAAATATTAGTTTTCTTGCGAATCATTGAATTTTACTCTGTACGGTCTGTTATTGCTTCGATGTTTTTTTTTTACTTTTTAAATTTAAATAATATATTTTATTACGGTTTTTGTCTTTTCCTGCCACTGTAAATTTTGTTACAAATTACCTCATGAAATGACCTGAATACAAAGTTTGAAAAACAGCGAAGTGAAAGTTGTGGGCTTATCATATTGACCCGTTTACGTCGCAACTATCTATTAAAAGCGACTTTGGATTGTGAGTGCCACATTCACATAGTAATGCTCATTATCAATATAAATCCAAACTGCCATCAAAGTTTAGTCATTACAATCAAAGTTTTGGCCAGCTTAAGTGTAACATAACCACTAACTAGCTGTACAAGCTTTACCTACTCGTACATTACTAAACACAAACACTGCTTGCAGCTTTAGTTTCGACAATGTTCCGTAAAACAGTGTCTAGTTGTCACACCTGACATTTCCTTTCAAGTAACAAGACTTGATAAACTTTCCACCACTTAAATTTACTCTTGCCATCTCTACCGTGAAGAACACTTCCAAAACAGCGACCGCAATGTATTCAAGCGACGTAAATTGTGAATTTTTCAGAAGAATTCCTTGGCTTTGGGAAGTAAATAAAGATAATTATTTACTTCCAGAGCTGCTTTAGATGAAGCTTCAAAGAATGTTTTACGAATTTGTCGCCTTTGAATGTATTTTTCACGACACAACGACTAGAATATTGTGTGAGAACTTTATTTATCTATAATATTTAATCAATGTATGTATAATGTGGGTGTAATTTATGTATAATATTTATGTATTTAGAAATATATAAGTATGTTTATCAGTTGTCTAGTACCCATAACACAAGCTCTGCTTAGCTTGGGACCAGATGGCGTTGTGTGATAGTTGTTGAATATTATTATTATTATTCTCCCAAAATTAATTTCAAAACTGTTTCTACACTGGATCACATTTTGTTTTAAGTATTTCATATTAGTATTTATAGGTTTTGAGTAATGCTGTATCAACAATATCGAATGTTTTATGTGTGCATTGTTTGGAACTGGTCTACTACATTCGAATGCATGCATAAAGTAAAATGTAGACAGTAAATATCAGGCAGTTTTAATACAAGGTTGAGTTACAAAGTAACATAAATTTATAAACGTCAAATACACACGCCATAATTTCTGGAGCTTTTATATTTCTTTGGGTTCGGGCTCGTTAAATAAACTTGTTGAACTGCAAAGTTGTTCCATGCAGCTTACTGAAAACTTCTGTTCCATACTATTTACAAGTGTTTTTTGTAAGTGACTTAGTTGTTAGTATTAATTTTTTATTTGTGTCGGTAACTGTTTTTTATACATTGTCTAAATTAATTATTTAAATTTATTTAAAACATAAGTCTTTTCACTGATAATTTGGTATGCAATTCAATACAGGTATCTACTTTTATTAGTTCAAGTCATTTAAAACCCTCTTTCTCAAAAATTGCGTCTGAAATACCGTTTTACCTTTGTTACGAAGTTTTCTCTTTCACATAAATCAACTTTGTTACAGAAATTATTGTGTTTTCTCTCGGTCCCAATTAGTAGCACTTTGTTCAGAACCTCCATAATATCTTTATAAGGGTTCGGAATAAAAGAAGTTGAAACTGAGCAATAAACCATGATCAAATTTTTTTTACGAACCATTTAGTTTTTTATTAATTTTCTTTTAGTTTACCAACAGAAAAACAACTAGCAACCTCTACCTAAACTATTTATAAATTAAACATTCAGTTTCAGTAGCAATTATTGAAACAAAACTCATTCCGCTGTTGCTGAATAATAATTATGTAAGCCTTGACAGTGGATGCCTAGTTAATGTTGCGAAAAAAAGATATTGGCATTGTTATAATTTGCTTATTCAAAATGAAATTAAGGAAAGGTATAAAACACTTACCTAAACTGTAACATGACCTCAGTCTGTGTCCTCGCTCGCTGGTTCACATGATAGTAATCTAAGTCTGTTGGTACAACAACGAGAGTGAATTAGTAACTGTTACTGAGAAGCTCGTTATACATTTAGATCAACTCACTGCTCACCCCCTGCCGAGCTCGTTAGTAAGTTCACTGAAGTGATAAGATGCTGTGTGTCTACAGATGAACTGGGCCCCAATTCTGCTAATTTAGTAATGACTCAATTGAATATCAATTGGATCTCAGTAGCAGTTTTAACTACATTTGGTATTCTGCTACTAATTTAAGACCAATGGTTTTCCAGTGACATTCCATTGAACTTCTATCAGAATATTTGCTAGTCTGCTCTTCAATCGTGTTACAATTGTAAATAGATTGTGAACTTTATCGGTATTCTACTCTCTAATGGCAATACTTATAACTGTTCAACTGAGAGTCAATTACAATTACACTACGATTCCATTACGACTCTATTGAGCTTATACAAGTTTTTGCAGAATACTAAATTTGTTCTAATCGTAACGGAGTCGTGATTGAGTCTCAATTGAATATCAATAGCATGTGAGTTAAATAAAATTAGCAGACTTGAGGCCCTGGCTGTTTGACTTTATGGCTTATGATGATACTTTGAGATTGAAAACTTGATAGATTACCTAATATAGTCGTAATGTCTATTATGTAATCTATCAAGTTTTCTATTAGTGTTTTAATTATTTAAATATTTTTTCTGTACTGTGATACAATACAATAATGACATTGTTAAAACGATTTTGAACTTAAATTAACATTTTGTCTACCCGCTATATTCTTGTACTGTGTCTACTGACTGACAGATAGGTCCTATTAAAATGATCTGCGCCAATGTAAATTAAGATATTATAACCTAACATTGACTGTTTTTTTTTTAAATAAACTGGTATTGGGTTTAGGCAAGTGCTATCTTGATTTGAACGCTATAAACCTCAATGTTGCCAACGAAAAGCTAATTTTCATCGAGCATTTAGCTATCGTCAGAGATCAGAATTAAGCGAGGCTTTACTCAGTTACTTTAGAGTAGGAGCTGCCAACACGCCTGACCGACTTTTAGAGCATGCCAGATATGTACGAGAACTTGACCCGAGTCCAAAGTTACCACAAAATGTTTCATGAAATTATTTTTGAAAGAACATTAGTATTTGTTTTAGAATGCTGGTAGCCTAAACCCTACATAAAATATACCTATTACATTTCTTCTCTGCTCTAAGCTTCATGAATTGTTAATAAGGCTTTTGTAACATGAAATATATAAACCTTATTGTGAATCAGACTGAGCAACTTAATGGAGGAATTTTCGTGTTCATGAATACATTTTCCAATAAAGGGACTCGTACGTGAAAACTTCCACATTCTGTATAGTGGAGATTTACATCATTGTGTTAATAAAGTGGTTTTATTCGTGAGCACAAATTAATGAGTAAAACGATTTATTATTTCTGTATCGAATCGACTGTTAAATAATACACGTGCGTTTATTTAAATCCTTCGTAAAACAACTCGAAACAAATCATGAGTTAATGAATAGTAAAATAGTGGTGGTATTGGAAAGTCTAGCATAAAGTTTAAGGAGTACATTTCAAAATATCAAGTTTTGGCCGTAAATCAGAACCGTCCTCAAAGACACCAAGTTTCTGGTTCTAGACATAATATTTTACAAGATAAAGAGCAAAGTCAAGGTGAGTGTTGACAGCCATTCTCCCGGAGGTCGCTTAATTAAAGCCCGCACAAACTTCACCGACATCTGACCCTGATTTATTAGTTCGAACAGTGAAATATTCATCGAATTAATTTGCCGTACAACGATTTCCTTTAACAATTTACTTAATAAATTGCGATGCTGTAGTATTTGGCGAACATAACATCAATTCTTAATTTGTATTCTAATGATGATTCAATTAGTTCAATTGGCTAGTAATGATTATCTAATCAAACATCATGCAGTTTGTGGCTTGAGGGCTAGATCAGAGTTCAGTACTTAAATAATTTCGTCATTAAATTCTAGGGAAAATATTTTCTACGCAGGAAATAGTTTGCTAGTAGACTGAGTACAAACTATGTACGACTAATTTATGTGTATTTTTCAGTTTTTAAATCTTTTAAATGTCTTAACTTTAATAAGTAGTAAAACGGCCACTGAATAAAAGTTCATGAATCATTTGTGATATTGCTAACTGGCCGTTTAAGACACTCAGGTCAAACACGCGACCAAAATCATTTTCTCTACAATTATATTTGCACGGCCTCACAGGGTAGGCTTATTTGAACAATTTTCATTAGCTCACGATCTTATTTTGGGTCTCCGTAATCCACATGCAGTTCAGTTTGTTTAGGATGAGGCTAACTTCGTCGTTTAAAAAATAGGACTAAAGCTTTGATATATTATCAATGTATCAAATATGTTTTATTTATGAGCAGTGAATAGTTATCAAAACTCTTAACTGTTCTATTAATTCCATAGAACAGCACAAGAATCAGCTTCATTTATCATAACTGTAAGTACTTGTACGAATACGTTAACCCTTTCAAACCTACTGAATTATTAATACATAGATTTCGCACCAACTTAACTTAATTTCAATTATGAAATTATACCATTTCAAAGGACAAACTTAGCTGAAGTGTTAATTACGTACAAGTTCTTGTACGTAATTGTTTTGCTTGTTGGATTAGCAACAATCAGACACGGAGCTATTATCATGTTTGATATTACTACCATTGTTTACTATTATCTGTAATATCTCAATTATCTAATTGTGGTAAGCAACATTGATTAAATTATCAATATAATTATAATTATACATAATCAAACTAGTAGATACGTAGGTGCTAATGCCTTTCCCAGGGGGTTAAGTAGAAACAATACAATGTGTCCGGTTTCGATCTGTACAAACTCAAAAGGGAGGTAGCTTGCTCAATTCTGTGAATAAAATTAGAGCACATGAGAGGTCAGAAACCAACCCCTCCTAAATGGTAGCCATTTTTGCTTTTTGATAGTTTTGTATGAAGCTATGAACTAAAAGTACCGAAACTTTGAGTTTTTAACCGTAACGATCTTAAAAAATGTAACTACTATTCAGCAGCTCTTTACTGGTGCCGATTAGCTCAAAATAAACATTTTACTGCATCCAGCCCCATGGATTAATTGTCCAAGGCTATGTTCCAGCAACAATATCTCTTAAACCGAGCGTCATAGAATAGAATTTTTGGTATCATTATTTAGGTAATCTCAACTTCTGTTAGACGAAGAGATGAAGAAATAATGTTCACGGGAAAAAAATCGTAAAAACATTCACTTAATGAAAAAACGAGGTAATTTTAACGTTACTTTGTTTTTTTACCCGTTTTCTAAACATGGTGCAGCATCTATTGATAATATTTGAGTTATTTAACCTTCTGTTTATGATATTCAGTTGCTAAACTGTAAATACCAAAGAAACCATAAAACAAAAATGCCTACCATTCAGTACTTAGGGGTTGGTTTCCGACTCCACAAGTAGAATAATTTTATTGATATAATTGAGCAATATACCTCCCCTTTAATTTTGAACAGACCGAAACCGGACACGTTGTATAACGGCGCCTGCTACGATTTATAGTAATTTCAACTCGTCTACGTTCATACATCTGGTTCATGTAACTTTTAGATGTGTCTACTTCCATAAGTAAACAAGGCGAGTGTAAACAGTGAGCTTGAACGTAAGATCTTGAGAACTTAACTCCAGCTGACACAGTTGTGTAAGTAGATAGCATCAACACAGAGATTCAGAACAAACAAGGTTGGTAATGTTCAACAATACTGTTCACAAGTTAAGCGAAAATATATGGATATCACAGTAAGTTCAATACAATATATTTTGCTGTTGTTTATTATATATTTTGCAAATACTGAAATGCTAGCGGAGTGCATGGTCTAGCGGATGGTCGCATGACCTTGTAAACCACGAGTTTCAGGTTCGATTCTTATCCGGTAGAAAAGGTTTTTGGTCGCGGGATTTATCTCATTACCGTGACCCCGAAACTTATAGGGCTACTGGAGGACACCGTGGATTTTTAGTCAGTATAAGAATCTGACCATCCCTCCCGCCCTGCCCTGGGTTCTCAATTACATATTATATGGAAGGAAATGCTACATATTATATGGAATGAAAACGATTAATCCAATATCTACCCCGATAGCTCGATCATTCCAATTTAAATATCGTGTTTGTGAACTGAATTTAAAAACTCATCAGTTCGGTTTACGATGATCTGCCGTGTATAATAATCGTGTGACAGAAAATCTCCATATAAAATAAAAACAGTACAGAACGTAGAGCAGCTTGGTAGTTCAGCATCCCTTTGAATTTGACACAAAACTGAAATATTTCCGTCACAAATCATTGTAATTGAATATTTTGTCCTGTAGAAAATAATAAGTTCTTGATATTCATTGTATTTAGCATTCAACATATCGACCTTCTCTTTGTAATTTCACCTACGTCTCTAACAGACATACTCGTGCGTTTCTATATTATAACAGTACAGGATTTCATATCAAGATTGAATCTAAATGTCAACACCACAAGCATAAATTGCCTCTTCAACCAGATATCTCTATTACACAAGACGTAACACACTGTGTGAGCTGATAATATAATTTCCATACGATATGCGTCGGTATCTGACGTCATAAAACGAGATACTGAAATGCTGTGCCGATCTATAAGAGATCATAACTATTCATTGATACACACTTGAGTTTATGAGAACGATTATGGACAAGATTAAACTTGCATTCGGGCCTCAGGCCTAAAGTATACTGGAACTTGGACAATTTCAAATTGACAATTTTCAAGGAAAAAATTAGTTCCTTCTTCGGACACCAGAGGCGCTGTTCCATTTTTTCATACAAGAAACGCTGTAAATACTGGAAAGACGCTGTAAAGTAAAAGAGTGAAAACTCGTGCTAAGGGTACAGGAACAACAAACGTAAGCAGTATCTACGTAAAGTAAGAGAATAATGTTCACCTCGACGAATGCTAATTTCAACATTAGCAGCTCTTCAGCGTTTTATCTCGGAGATCTTTTAAACATTTTTCCTTGACCGTTTTTCTTTCTTACTTGACAAGTTTTTACGTTTTTGAATCTGAGGTACTTTGTTTGTTTTCCGTTTTGAGTACCAATTGCGTTATGGACATACTTTGCATTTCATTTTTTCTCTAATTAAATCGCTTCTATGTATTCAGACTTGATTTTAACAGTAAAATAACAAAAGTAATCAGCATGTTAATTAAATGATGTCTGAAATTCAATTAATATTCTTTAACTAATTTATTTTAATTAATAGGCAAATTAAATATTTGTGTTCAGTACTCACCGTTTCTGTTAAATTGAATTAATTTTAGAGTTTCTTCTGACAGTAATTAATAATGAAGCAAGTTACGGGTATGAATGTTGATGGATGTAGAGGAAGAGTAAGACCAAATAAAAGATAGATGGATTGTGTGAGGATTGTTGAAAGTAAAAGGAGTAAATGATGCTATCAACGACGATATAATACTAGACTCCTAATCACAGGCGACCGATGTCTGTCAACACATTAGGCAAAAAAGTCTTATATTCGTCTCATTTCGACCAATCCTGTGAGCCGTAAACATACATTGAGACAGAACAGACCTTGAGTTAGCCAATCACAACGCAGTACCCCGTCCCCCTCGCTTACGTAGTACCTCAGCGAGTTGACAGAATAATTTTTGTTCCTTAGATCGTGCATGCGGAGTCTAGTATTATATCGTCGTTGGATGCTATGATGTCTGACAGAGGAGTATGGAAGAAGAAAACGTGTTGCGCGGACGCCAAGTAAAATGGGATGAGGACAGGAAGAATTTCACAATGTGTGTGATGAATAGCACACATTATGAAATTATTCTGATGAGAAGTATTAGGTTACTGACACAAAACTTTTCACTGTAGAATAGACATGAAACATGAGAAATTATTTTCTGACATTCTGTGGTAGTGGTGATGACATATGGCTCTGAAACGTGGTCTTTGACTGCTGGCATTTTAGAGAGACTAAGAGTCACTCTACGAGCAATGGGAAGAGCTATGCTCGGAGTTTCTTTGCGGGATAAAATCAAGTTGAAGTGGCAATGGGCAGACCACATCCCTCGTAGAACTGATAACCGATGGGGAAGAAAAGTTCTCTCATGGCGACCACGGACCGGAAGACGCAGCGTAGGCAGGCCTCCCACTAGGTGGACCGACGACATTGTGAGGGTTGCAGGCAACCGATGGATGCAAGTGGCGAATTGTCGTTCGGCGTGGCGGTCTAAGGGGGAGGCCTATGTTCAGCAGTGGACAACTTTCGGCTGATGATGATAATGATTCTCTGGTAGGCAGAACCAACATTGTTGTTCATGACAAACCTTGTCACTGAGTTTAGTAGAACTCTTATTTTACACTTTTTAATTATTATTATTAAATTATATTATTAATATCTCTCAGACAAATTTCTGGCCTCTGAAAAAGTAAAATAAATAGTAAATTCTTGAGCCAGCGTTAATTAAATTCTTCATTCGCAGCCTTCCGTGGATAAATGAGATTTAGAAAATTAAAAAGCCATTTAATTATGTTTTAAGTTGTTTAGTTTCTTTTTTTTTTGTTCAGAGTGGTAGGAGAAATATTTTTTTAACGTGTGGTACTACATTTTTATCCTTTGAACCTAAAGGATGAAAATGTAGTTGAAAGGCGATTAACACACGGCACCGCTCGATCGCGCGGCTGGGCGGTGTCCGTGTGTTAGGCATCTAAGGATTTATTAGAGACCAATGCGACATGAGATCCGCTTCACCACCTACCGCGTCGGTGCGCGGTGCCGTGTGTTAATCGCCTTACAGTGGAAAGCAATATTTCTTCTATTTTATCAGTTTAATGACAATTTAAATACAGCCCTAGTAAAAGCTAGTAACTGTGAGTAGTTTTCCACATCAAAACGTATAGCTCTTACAAATGGCTTTCCTGATTAAACAAAGCTCCTGTGTTACAAAAGACGCGCTGCTCAACATTTGAATGCGATGAAAATGTTATTAAAGTAAGATGCTTCACTGTAGTACTTGTATTTCTAGGATTTTCTCCCGAATTAAGAGATTTTAATTAGAACACCTACAGATGTTGGCTAAGTCAACTTTTGAATTTTATTTAACTTAAGTTTTAAATAAATAACTTGGATTAGTTACTAAAATTCATTTAAGTTACTTTAATTCTGTTCTATTCTAAATATTAAACAGTTTACAAATTAATTTTAATCAGAAACCATTTACCTGTTCATGAATATTCTTCTTAAAGTTAATGAACGTTTTCAAGAAAGAACAAGACGTGGATCATAAAACGCTGTCACAAGACAAAAACACAATTCTCTGAAAGTAACCAAGTCTACCTCTTACGAAAACTGTGCATGCGTCTTTTTCCTACACATTGAAAGATGAAAGAAGAAGTAACTGCATAATATAAAGACTCCATGGCCGATTATCATCATCATCAATATTTATCAAAAAAATCAATGCCACTTTTCGTTGTAATTTTATAACTCAAGAACGGGCTCACCTATCCAAACCAAATGTTTAGGCTTTGTTCGGACTATTTAGTAGATGGTTTATGTGAAATTTGCACAAAATCGGTCGAGCGGTTCTTCATTTATCACATTTTTTGTAACAAATGAATTCAATAAAATATGGCGGATCATTTTGTTAATAGGGATTTTGCTGCTAAATTAGCGAAGCACGTACCGGGCCGCTAGTTTGTAATAATTTTCATAACAGTTTGACAGGAAGTCTAGACAACGACGTGTTGTGTTGCTACATAAAGTAGATTCATTGTCTGAGCATTGATATATTCACTCCACGACCTGATTGATATTGTGTGTTATTATATGGAACTATAGTTATGTTCAACGGGAGAGCAATCGTTTGAATATAATGTATTTGTTGATTCATTTAGTTGCTGAATTTCAGGACATTATAATCATGACAAACTACGACTTTTTTACTGCAAGTTGCAAAGTATTCGCTAAAGCAGTTAGTACAGCTATAAAGCGTGATGCATTACTCACTGGCTACAGCGGAATCTCTGAAGATGGATGGTGACTGACTGTGGAAAATGCAATCTAAGAAAATGCAAAGTTATAGGATTTTTAAACGAAAATCGCAAGTAGCGAGAAAATTAGAAATTATTGTCGTCTCTGGCACAAATATGTTTAAATTACTAGCGACCTGACCTGGTTTTGCAAAAAAGTGCATTTTGAAAATAAAATGTAACTTGTTAGATTAGATGATAATATAACTTTCTTCAAGTGAAATATTTTTGGAGATCGGTCCAGTAGTTTTTGAGCTATCATAACAAACAAAAATACAAATGAATCATTTCTCTTTTCAATTTTATTGTAGATGTTTTAGTAATCATTAATGTCGTGATAATTTTATAGCATTATTCACAACTTCGTTCAAAGTAAAACTACGTCCGGAAAATCTTCAAATCCTGCAGCGTTCAACAGACTGTTACATTATGAAATAAGTTACCTACTGTTCTGTAGTTATTTAAGCTTCATAATTCAAATCTTTTATGAGGCCTAAATAACCAATTACTGTTTATAATAAATCATCCAATTTGTCTGATATTAGCTAAGTTTGGTGCGCACGCGTGGCAGGGCAGCTATTATGTAACACATCTGTCACACTAGGCAACTTATTTAATCTTCAAGTGATTTATGGAATCAATATACTTCAATAAGTCAAAGAATTTTGAACGCTATTAACTTGGAATAAGGTATCTTTCATAAAGTTAAAGGTCAGATTAATTATGACCAAGAGAAAACTCTCTTGGACATAATTAATCAGAATGACGAAAACAAAGATAAGTTACCTAATTGAAATAATATATTATTTTCGCTATGGATATTGTTTTCATCCTACTGATGCAAACTCTATTGCTACGAAAATACTTAGTGCGAGTTGTTAACGTTCTACAACTTATACTTTTCACAAATATGTTTTTTTGTTTAACAGTTCATATCAAACAACAAAAAAACATATTTTTGATGTAATTTTGGTACTAAAGCAAAACTTTTTTTCAATAAAATAAATATTCAGCAAGATAAAAGTGTATCTTACGTTCATATTACTGCCTGCTACATTTAAAACATAATCTACCACTTCGAGCAGGCGAACTAAATTTAAAATGTATAACTAAGCCCCATGTATAGCTTAGCCTCTTCTTGTACAATAAATTGTGTCCTACTCCGCCGCGGAGCCACCATGTTAAAAACCGATCAATTATATTTTAAAATGATGTACGTCAGACGTACATAATGTACGTAAACTGTTATTGATGTACGAGTATCAGGTATCGATAAAATATGCATTGATAGTGGCTCTGCTGGGGAGCATACTCTCTAGCAGAGCCACCTAGAATACATACTCAGGAATGTTAAACCTTACTGTTTTTCGATGAAAGCCGTTGTACGTATAGTGCTTATAATGTACGTGTTGAAAAATATTATTATTAGTTAGGGGTTTTTTATATTTTAATTTTTACAAAATGTTCATATAGAAAGCGCCTGCTTTTGCCTTGTCTTGTCCACGACACCACAAAGGTGTGGTTTTAGGGTTCCGTAGTCAACAAGGAACCCTTATATATCCGTCTGTTTGTCTGTATCTAGCTCAGAAACAATTACCTCCTGTACACCTCAAATGGGAGGTAATTTTTTCTCTTGAAATTCGTAGTGTGGGATGCCGTTAGATAGGTCTATAAGAAAGCCGCTGTGATGTCACAAGACGAGTCAATCACATGGGTTATTTTGCATCAGCAAAAGTTGTTATAGAATCTGCCTTTCAGTTAAATTGTAAACATAACTTAAATAACATTTATTATACAAAAAACAATACTGGGAAAATTGACGTATTACGTAAATTTTCCTTAAACTAAACATTAATACCTTATTTAACAAAACTTAAAAAACTTGACTTAATTTATTTGTGGAAAGAAAATAGTTATTTGTTACGCAAGGCTGCAAAGTTGATTTTTGGCGCGAGTACTTGAATTTAAAACTGAGCGAGCGAAGGATTCTAAGATTGAACCGCGAGAGAAACGAGCGGTCCAAATATAGAATCCTGAGCGATGCGAAGTTTTCAAAAGTACGAGACGCAGAAAAACTTTGCTGCCGAGTGCAACACACAACTTTTCACGCGTCCGCCCCCACTGCAGTTCCGTGCATTTCAGTGTAGAAAACAATTGAATACAAGACGTGTTCGAATTTTTAACAACACTTTGTGCTCTAGAGCACAAAATGTAGTTTTGCGCTCAGATTTTGAATGCGAAATAGAATCTTTCCGATTGTGTGAGGTGAATAAACAATTCCGGACAGGACTTGAACTTGCGACCTTCCTTTTCAGTACACTAAATGCTTCGGAAAGTTGCAGGTTCAAGTCCTGTCTGGAGTCAATTTTTTTTTCACAAAAATGCTTTACCTTTTGCGAAAAAGGCGGTTAATGCACATAAAAAAAAACTGTTTAAAAATTAAACTTTTGCAAAAACCACCACCAAAAATGTAAAAAGCAACTTTTCACCTCACACGCTCGGAAAGATCCTAAGGCTCCACTCCCACTGAGACGCAGCCTATTTCTCATTCAAAATCTGAGCGCAAAACTCCATTTTGCGCGCTAGGGCGCAGTGTTTTCAAAATTCGAACACGAGTTGTGTTTGGGTGTGTGAAAAAAACACGGTCATAGTTGATAAAACGAAGTTTCACGGAATTCTAGTAGACTATCCAAGTTTACGAGTTCTAGTCGACCAATTAATAAAATGTACTTGAAAAACATATTTCCAGAGAACATATTTTTCAACTGCAAATGTACCTAATAAGTGTTTTTTTATTATTCCACCTAGGATACGGAACCCTTCACATTAGGCATTCCAACACGCATTAACCGGCCATTATTATGAGCAGCTATACCGTAACGATTTGACAATTACTAAAACAAAATTTATGCTGCTAATTCAAATCATTAAATAGAAATTACAAAAAAAAAAAACAGAATAAAAATGACTTCTTGGTACTTGGTATTAATCTGATCTGTTCTTCTGGAGGCATTGGTGACTACAAAACGAACTGTCTACGACGTAATTCAAATGGGAGTTCTACGACGATTTGGTAGATTAATAAGGCTGTTCCAGTTGGTGACGGCATAGTAGTTAATTCCCATCTGCTGATAATATCATCAAATTTGTCCTCCCACCCACTTTCTGTCAGACTTGTACTGACTAAAATCTTATAGGTAAATAAATTGTATATCGGTGGGAGGACAAATTTGATGATTTTACCACGATAAAAAAAGTGTGAACGTAACTTTTTCAGTCCCGAGAACGGGTTTGGCGCTCGAGCGGCGCAAAGTAATAGTACGAATCGTAGTAAGGACTACATAAATCTTTTACCCGAAGTAAACATGTGCTTTTCATTACAAATACAAGGAAAATAAAAAAAAGAACTTGAATTATTAGCTTGCAAAATGAGTGTACTTAGTAGGGTTGTCGCTTATTTGGATCATTAACATTTCAAACTATGCTCTCCAGCGTCCATATATCAGCAGATGGGAATTAACTACTATGCCGTCACTAACTGGAACAGCCTTATTAATCGACCAAATCGTCGTAGAACTCCCATTCTGAATTACGTCGTAGACAGTTCGTTTTGTAGTCACCAATGCCTCCAGATAAACAGATCAGATTAATACCGAGTACCAAGAAGTCAGATCGCCCGGAGGACACGGTGGAGCATACGGTGCAGGACTGCCCCGCTTGGGCAGAGCACCGCCCCGTGTCCTCACGGAGGTGATAGGCGGAGACCTCTCGCGCCCGGCATTGGTTGCGGCCATGCTGCGGGGCGAGACGGAGTGGGAAGCGGTCGCCTCCTTCTGCGAAGCAGTAATGTTCGCGAAGGAGGAGGCGGGCCGCGAAAGGGAGAGGACAGCGTCCTCCCTCCGCCCCAACTGCAGTGGTAGACGCCCACGGCGTCGGACGTCGGCAGACGATCTCCGGCCACCGTAGGCGCTGGCATGCGGACAGCAAGTAAAGGGCAACTCATGGTCCAACCATGTCCACGCGCGCCTAAAAGAGAGTCAGCAAAAATTACGGGGCCCCCTCTCAGAGGGCCAAAGCCTGCCGGGGTCGCGGGACTTATTTCCTTACCGTGACCCCGGAACATAAAGGGCTATTGAAGGACACCGTGGATTTTAGTCAGTACAAGTCTGACAGTCCCTCCCGCCCTGCCCGGGGTGGGAGGACTCATTTGATGATTTTACCACGCTAAAAAAAAAAGTACCAAGAAGTCATTTTTTTTTTTTTTTTGTAATTTCTATTTAATGATTTGTATTAGCAGCATTTATCAAATCGTTACGGTATAGCTGCTCAAAATAATGGCCGGTTAATGCGTGTTGGAATGCATAATGTGAAGGGTTCCGTATCCTAGGTGGAATAATAAAAAAAACACTTATTAGGTACATTTGCAGTTGAAAAATATGTCCTCTCATACATTATTATAGGAAATATGTTATCCAAGTATATTTTGTAAATTGGTCGACTAGAACTTGTAAACTTGGATAGTCTACTTAGCTGTGTTAGAATTCCGTGAAACTTCGTTTTGTAAACTACATATAACCGTGTTTTTTTCTCACACCCAAACACAACTCGTGTCTAATAAAAAATAACACTTTAAAACTTATTATTTTACTAACTGATTCCTTAATCGATTTTTTTATACAAACCCACAACGTTTTTTAAAGACCAATACGACGACATCCACGAGCTAGATACAGACAGACAGACGGATACATAAGGGTTCCTTGTTGACTACGGAACCCTAAAACCACACCTTTGTATTGTCGTGGAGAAGACAAGGCAAAAGCAGGCTCTTTCTATATGAACATTTTGTAAAAATTAAAATAAAAAAACCCCTAACTAATAATAATATTTTTCAACACGTACATTATAAGCACTATACGTACAACGGCTTTCATCGAAAAACAGTAAGGTTTAACATTCCTGAGTATGTATTCTAGGTGGCTCTGCTAGAGAGTATGCTCCCCAGCAGAGCCACTATCAATGCATATTTTATCAATACCTGATACTCGTACATCAATAACAGTTTACGTACATTATGTACGTCTGACGTACATCATTTTAAGATATAATTGATCGGTTTTTAACATGGTGGCTCCGCGGCGGAGTAGGACACTTTATTTCAACATTTTATTAGATGGCCAAATTAAATTTCATGATAGTTTATTGTTACAGAATACTTTGTTTGGTTATACTATTGGTGGGAAACAGGTGTTTAATGATTTTAAAAATAATTTAGTTACAAACTTGGCTATTTGTGATACTAATAAATTGGAGCATGTAATGGAACAGTTTTGGCTTACTGAAGGGACTCCCGAATCTGCAACAAAGGACTGTAGTGAATTTAAAAAATCTGAAAAATGTTTCCAACAATCAGTCAAACTTGAAAACAATAAGTTTTGCGTTGACATACCCTTAGCTTCCAAAATGGAAGAGTTGCAGCTTGGGGATTCATTCTCTGTGGCTTATCAGAGGTTTCTGTCACTGGAGAAACGATTTAAACACAACCCTTTATATTTAGAAAAATATAAGACTTTCATCGAGGAGTATATGGACTTGGGGCATGCTAAAATGGTGGACATAGGTAGTTATGATGTCCAAAATGGTGCTGTTTATTTTTTAGCTCACCATGCTGTTTTGAATGAGGAAAGTCTGACCACAAAGCTGCGTGTAGTCTTTGATGGTAGTATGAAGTCAAAAACTGGTGTGTCACTAAATGATGTTATATTGAATGGTCCAGTAGTTCAAAGTGAGCTCTTTGACATTCTTCTCCTTTGGAGAACATATTTATACACACTCACTTGCGACATTCAAAAGATGTTTCGTGGTATTCTTATTAACACAAAACAAACTCCTCTTCAGAATATCTTGTGGCGCGATGATCCCTGTAAACCCATCAGCTGTTTGCAGTTGCAAACTGTCACATATGGTTTAAAATCTTCCACATTCTTGGCTACTCGTTGTCTCATAGAGCTGGCTCGTAGATATCAGTCTGAGTTCCCACTTGCTGCTCAAGCCATGTTATCAAACACTTATTGTGATGATGTAATTTGTGGTACCAATAGTACTCAGGATCTTCATCAACTAAAACATGAACTTATTGCGCTTTTGGGGAAAGGCAGCTTCACACTTCATAAATGGTGCTCAAACTACCCTGAGGTTCTTAATGACCTCCTCGATGAACATAAATGTCTTAAAGTACTAGACATTAATAAAAACAATATTGTCAAGACATTAGGTTTAAAATGCGATATGTTGAATGACACATTCACATTTAACTGTCCAATGATTAACAATGATGATATAAAGACCAAACGGTCTGTTCTGAGTTTCATTGGTAAAATGTTTGACCCATTAGGTCTCATAGGTCCCATCATAGTAGTAGCAAAAATATTTATGCAAACTCTATGGTCCATCAATCTGGATTGGGACAAAATTTTGCCTCAAGAGCATCTTTATTTTTGGGATAAATTTACAAAAAACTTAGTTTTAATGAATACAATTACTGTGCCAAGATATGTTAGTTCATGTGATCTGGATATCATAGAGTTGGTAGGATATGCTGACGCATCTATGAAAGCGTTTGGAAGCTGTCTTTACCTAAGAACTGTTAAATCTGATGGTTCAGTTTCAGTTAATTTATTGTGCTCTAAGTCTCGAGTTGCCCCTTTAAAGAAAAAACTAACAATCCCAAGACTGGAATTAAATAGTGCTTTACTTCTCTCCCAACTTGTCAATAGGGTATATAATATTTTAAAATGTAGATACCCTAGTCTTACAGTTTACTTATACAGTGACTCTCAAATAACTCTAGCATGGATTAAATCTAAAAATATAAAATCAAATCCTTATGTCACTAATAGAGTGAATCAAATAAAAATGTTAACTTCAAACTTTCAGTGGTCTTACGTCAGCACAGATAATAACCCTGCTGATTTATTATCTCGAGGTTGCGACCCAAGTAAATTAAAATCAAATGTCCTTTGGTGGCATGGTCCTAAGGAATTATTAAGTAAAGATTATAAACATTCTGAAACTAATGTTGATTTTCCAATTAAAAATTTCACTACTACAGAGTTAGTAAACAATATCTCTGAAGTCAATGAACCGGGTTTGTACACTTTTATTGATAAAATATCAGATTATAATCGTCTTCAGCGTATTATTGCTTATATTTTACGATTTAGAAATAATTGTTCCAAAAATATTGATAACAAGAAAGAGTATGGTTCTATAACAACACAGGAGCTTCGTTGTGCTTTATCAACGATTATTCGTAGTGTTCAAAGAAAACACTTTCATAAAGAAATTGAGTGTCTTAAAAATAATTTACCTATTAAATCAGGACTATCTAGTTTACATCCATTTTTGGATAAGACTGGCGTGCTCAGAGTTGGTGGCCGTCTTCAGTGTGCTAGCGATATCGCATATGACAAGAAACACCCTGCTATACTTCCTAAATCTTGTAATTTCACAGACACCCTTATTCGTCATGAGCATTTGCGTTTATTGCATGCGGGAGCCAAATTAGTGTTGAGCTCACTTTCACAACAATTTTGGCTGATAAGTGGTATACGTGAAGTCAAGAAAGTGGTAAAAAAGTGTGTCAAGTGTTTCCGCTTAAAAGCTGCAGCTGCAAAGCAGCTGATGGGCTCTCTCCCGATAGAAAGGATCACAGCTGTTAGGCCATTCAATGTAGTAGGGGTGGACTTTTGTGGCCCTTTTAGTATCAAGGCCACAAGAATTAGAAAGCCACTAATCACAAAAGGCTATGTGGCACTCTTCGTTTGCTTTACTACTAAAGCTATCCATATGGAGTTAGTGAGCGATCTCACAACTGAAGCCTTTTTGGCATGCCTCAAGCGTTTCATTGCTCGAAGAGGAATGCCAAAGAAAATTTTCTGTGACAATGCAAAAACATTTAAGGGTAGTGCCAATGAGTTAAATAAACTGTATCAATTGTTTATATCAAAGTCTCATGTAGATTCTGTGAACAATTATTGTAATCCTAATTTTATTGAATTTAAGTTCATACCTAGTTACTCGCCGGAGTTTGGAGGCTTATGGGAGGCAGGCGTTAAAAGTTTTAAATTTCATTTTAAGAGAATTGTTGGAACTCTTGTTTTAACTTTTGAAGGTTTGTATACAGCTATCACAGAAATTGAAGCTGTGCTAAACTCAAGACCTCTCCTTCCCATGAGTTCAGATATTTCCAATTTTGAGTATTTGACACCTGGCCACTTCCTCATAGGAACCTCTATGATGAGTTATCCTGAAGCTGATTTATCTAATCACTCTATTAATATTCTAAGATTTTGGAATGTATTATGTAAAATTAAACAAGACTTTTGGAAAGTTTGGTCCGGGGATTATCTTACACAACTTCAAAGCAGGCCAAAATGGCACAATATTAATCCTAATTTAAAAGAAGGAGATTTAGTCATTCTTCGCAGTGACAATACTGCTCCATTGGCATGGCCTATGGCAAGGATTGTGAGGACAATTCCCGGACCAGATGGTATGGTCAGAGTGGCAGAAATTAAACTGCCAAACAACAAAACATATGTTAGATCTTTAAGAAAATTATGTCCATTGCCCATAAATTAAAAAACATTTAAATGTAACTTTCATTGCTTCCATATGTAGTTAAATGTTTAAATGTAAGTAACCTTTTTTGCCTTTGTACTATTAATGTAGTTAATATTTAAGTATAACTTTTGTTGCTTTATACTACTGATGGCCCCGGCCCAACTATGTTTGAGAATAAATCAAACATAGAAAATTATCATAAAAATTGGCAACATTTAAGTTTAGTTGATTATTATTGTGTGTTGGTAACACTGTAAAAAGATGGTAGAAAATCTCTCTCCGTACTGGACCTGTTGGCTGTAAACTAAATTTATTATAAAAGTGGAAAATACAGTTCTCTGCCTAAAATTAACAAGTATTTTTATTCTACATCATCAAAGTAGATTCTCATAGCGCGATTGTACGTTGTTGCGATTAAACTAGAAACATAATATCATTATAGTTATTTCCCGGAAAATCTTCAATATCCCGCAGAGTTCAACAGACCGGAAAATTAAGGAATGGGATCTGCTCCGTACTTACTAGGGTCTCATACCTCACGTCTTTTGTGAGCTTCGAATAACCAATTATCTACCTTATACAAAGCACCCCATCTGTCTGATATTAGCTAAGTTATATACGCACGCGAGTCATGGCAGCTTTGTGACACATCTGTCGCATCAGGGACATATTCAATTTGCACATGATTTATGAAAATAATCTTCAAATTCTGCGGTAGTTTGAACTTTTTTAGTGCGGTATAAGCTTGACTTTAAAATGTAGAAGGCCTCATTAATGATATCTAATGCACACTAGTCAAACAAATAATACGATTAAAAGAATAAATCAAAGATTATGACAGTTTGTTCTTTGTTTTCACAAAATTACTCGTCCTTTTGCTTCCATATTCACGTTCACGACACAAAGCGTTCGTGTATTTCTAGTATGATTTTTAAACGCATTTTCATTTACAAAACTACCGTTAGAGTAAAAAATTATTTTAACGATGTTATTTTTACTAACTCAATGCCTTTCCTGCAATACCAGAAATTCCTAATATGATGATAAAGGGAACTGAAGGTTTTTTGCAACTCGCATTTAATTGTCCGAATTTTCCTTGAAACAAGATTCATTAAAGTTTGGAATCTGCATTATTCACACAAATCCTACAGCTTGACAATGCATTAAAACTTGTGGGGCTCATTTGAATCTCAACTTTGTTCAGCAGGTTGAGCAAATGTTTATGAAACTTCTTCGTATATCTTAAGTTTTACTACGCGTACGGTCGTCGTTGGTAAAAACAAAATTTACAATGATTAATAGATCAGTGCTATGATATTTTCCATCCTAATGATTTACTATTACGGCTCATTTGACTGTAACTTGCTCATTTAATTGCTTGATCCAGATAATAATTAATTGATTAACTCTAAAAGACATATTGATATTATTGCACATACATTACAGTCCTATGTAGAATCAAATGTCTGTTACGCAATAAACCTGTATAGGTTCTACAAAACAAAAGTGATTTATATTTTAATGAGACAACTCTATTTTGGAACGTCTTTAGAAATACTATTTGGAAAAATGCTGACTTGCATTCATGAGATAAAATCATACGATTAGAAAGTTACCTACATTAAATCATAATCATTCCGAAAAAATCACGCACACGTAAACATCATAAGTGAGGCTAAATATATAAAACCCAAATTCGGTTCAAGTGGATGTAGGTTCTTGTAGCAGTTTTCCAGTTTAGTTTGTAAATTTTATTAATTCCCTGAACACAACACGTTCTAGTAAATAATTAAAGGAACTGTGTTTAAACTTGTTAAGCTTCCTCGTTGATGGCGAAAACAGTAGTTCATTCATTATTCTCTTAGTCTCGCTTGTCTTCGTAATTGGTAATTATAACCTGAATATTGGAAACTCTCGGGCTTTGTGCGCTTTCGTGCTTAATTGGGCAGAGCTTTGTTATTCTAATATTATAGGCTATCCACACTGACAAGCTGGTTATTTATAATTGTTTACAAGCTAATATTGTTATCATTCAATCAGTGAAATCAAATTACTAACTACACCAATTAAGGTGTGAGCTTCACAGCCACGCGGCATGCTTACATCGCGACACATGCAGTGGATATTGCAGCTCTCTTCTACACATATTAATTTGCAACACAAATTACAGATTGTTATTGAATTTATTTACTATATTGTGCCGCAATTGTTCGACTTGTTATACAAATATTAGATTTCAAACATAAGAGCTGTGCAAATATATATTTTTTAAATGTGTTTTCGAATTAATAGAAAACGAAAACATCTGCAGTCTCTTAGTGGACTAGATCAAACGGTCGGAGGTACATCATCATCAGCCTCAACTGCCTCAACTGAATCATGCAGCATCATTACTAGTAAAAAGTAGTAGAGCAGTGGTGGCCCAGTGTTATTGGTACCCCCCAATTGTAACCCCGCCATTGATCATTACTAGTTCGCCTATACTTACGTCTGTTTAGCGATGAGAGTACATCAATTTTCTAATAATCTAGTTTGAAAAACCAACTGATTCAATTTGTCAACATCTCAACTTATGTTCAAAAAAGAATCCAAGGAGAATCGTATATTTTTATTGGTTGAGGAAAATGTGTTCCGCAATCAATTTTGTTTGTCTGTGAAGTAGATAATATTGAGCTATTTGTTGTGTTAGGGTAACGATGTAAACGAAATTGTTTTATAGGACACATTTTCGCGATAACTGTTGTAAAACCTCTCCGCAGAATTGAATTCCTCACCACTAAACACCACGTCTGTGAGCAATCGTTTACTTTGCACTCAACCATTAAGTTAACAAACGTACGTCAGTCGGTCCCTCAAATCGTGTGTAGTGGGACGTGATGAGGTAATAAGGTTGACTGGGAGATAATGCCTTCTGGCATTAAGTCTGCCTTATGTACCACATTTGTACGTAGAAGTGTAAATAAACAATAAAGCTCTCTGTATGTTTTGCTCAAACGGCAACAGAACTTTGTGATTTATATCAAACAATCACACCAAACCACTTCTCACAAAACGGTGAAGGAAAACATCGTGAGGAAACCGGCATGTCTTAGAATCATCAAATTCGAAGACTTGTGACATCCATCAATCCGCACTGGGTGGATTAGGGCCCACTCCCTCTCACAGAGAGGAGGCCTGTGTCCCAGCAGTGGGAACATTATAGGCTGATGATGATGATGTATCAAACAAAACTGAGAGTTTATTACTTGAATACTCCATTTAAATGAAACATTAACTCCTTAAAAAAATGAAAATAAACAACATGCAAAGGTAAAATTTCAAAAATTCATGCCGTTTGACCACCCCTATATTTCGTTTTCTCATAATAAAATTCCATAAACGTCTGTTGAGTTTTTTCTTTTCTTTTCTTGTGCACATTCTCTGGGGGAAGTTTATTATGGTGCTGGATATTTCTTCGGGAAATCAAATCAAAATTCTTATGCTTACACTTTTCTTTGTCGAAATTGGAAGTAAGATTTTTCGCGATTCATTGGCCACCAAATAACATGACATAACCTACCCATAGACAACGATATTTAAATGTAATAACTTTTCCAGTAAATATAAACGGTTGTTACGAAAACAATGTCATAAACGCGCAATTCCTTCAACTTATCATTTATTTTGAAGACACACAGAACCTCTACATTTACTTTGACATTTAGCAGATTCTTCGACAATTCATCATCATCATCATCTCAGCCATAGGACGTCCACTGCTGAACATAGGCCTCCCCTTTTGATCTCCACAGATACCGGTTCGACAATTAGTATCTGTTGAAATGTATTTACAATACTTATATCATATCGGTATATAAGTTTTATCTTCGTTTGTGAGTTTATGCTTTTCCATTTAATTATCTACAACCGCATTTTCCCAGTTCCTATTCTACAACGTGTAACGTTAAATGCGCAAAACCTCTCGTGGGGTAATTACATACAAAATGAGAAATTGATCGGGCCCATTATGAAAAATCTTCTTTTTTTTGCGAATTTCCAAAAGTCTTAGAAGAGAGGTTTTGCGCTATTAACGTTACACGTTGTATACGTGATTCCGAATAGATACTCGTATCTACACAGATTCTCATTCTGTTCACTGTTTTTTATTTTCGGTTTTTGGCTGTATGTGTGTCATGTATTCTGTAGTTTGTTTTATATTTGTACAAACATCATCCGTTCATGCTTATGTTCGCGCGTGTTCGTGACGTGAGTTTGAGATGAGATTGCAGGAAGTAAAGCGATGCTCTCTTGTAGTGCGAAATTATGTAAACATAAGAAAGTCTTTATCACGACCAAAATATTTAATTTCAGTCATAATAAAGGAAAATGAGAAACCACGACTGTTTATTCCTATGCCTTATTCATATTTTATGAATTTCTAATAACATTGGCACTAAGCAAATGTTCCACATTGTTTCGCCGATTGTTTGCGTGTAGATTCTGATCTTGACGTCAATCATAATACGACGTAACATTTAACACACCGTTCCGAGGATTTCAAAATTTTTGTAAGTACAGAGCAAATGCCATTGAAAAGATAGTAGCTGTCAAACTCCTTATAAAAACAGCTAAAATCGAAATTTTTCAAAAGAGAAGCACTCTCAGATTAAGCTTCTAATACAATTATTGTCCAAGGAATAATAAAGTTATGAAGGTAAGGAAAAACTCTCATAAAACTTGCGCTGTTACGTTTTTGGACAATCTGATGTCTCTCCGTGGAGTAGAACTTCGTCGCGTTCCCCAATCAATTGGATAAATTCGTAAAAGTTCGACCAGTATGGAATTGTTATTAGAGCAAACACCCGGCGGCTAATATCAACACGAGCTCGCCACGTATACGCGCCCGCTCCCGACCGCGCATCCGTTCATTCCTACGTGAACAAGCAGAAGATTTATGGAATCAGCTTTAGAATTACATTATTTTAATTACCACTCGTGAGGAGAGCGCTCACCGCCACCGACGAGAATATCACCATGATAATTATGGTTTGATAAGTATGATTTATTTTAACCTTTTGAGACTGTTTTGTGTTCATAAATATGTTCATATATATTTGATTTTTAAATAATTTAAACAATATATTCATGCCTATCTAATACGTTATTTCTCACAGAAGCAAGCAATAAAAGCAAAGGTACGTAGGACAAATAACGTTGAGTGGCTCACTATGTGAAGGAGGTTAATAATGTGGCACATTACTGTAATTATTTTACGTAACCAGGTTGTCGTCGACGCGGCTGCATAGTCCGGTCAATTTAGACCAAAAAATGAGAGTGAAGTTACATAAAGTCCCAGCAAGCTGAATTTCAGTGAAATTGTTCAAAATATAATTATAAACAATATCTAGAAGTTCCCCATCATTCCCCTGTAAGGAAAAAATTTTATTCATGGACAAAGGTAAAAAAAATGAGTTTTTCGCGATTTTCAGCAAAACGGTAAGTTTTATCATAAAAGTACCTCAGACAAAAATTGTAGATCATAAAATTATCAAAAAAAAATGTCTCAATACTTTTTTCTTACGAGCCACCGTTTCTGAGATATAACGATTCAAAATGTTATAAAAGTTGTTATCGTCATAATATGCATGAGTACGCCACGTATATACATCTAGAGTTGTAATATTTTATATATAATATATATATATATATTATACAGGGTGACTTTTTTACCACCGTCCAAAATTTTTCTATGCATTAGGTATCAATCACTAAACCCATTTTTGAAAAAAAATCGATACGTCAAATTGTCATATTAAATCATTTTCTCATCCGCTCTGTGTGGTCACTAAGCTAAACGTTAATAATATACACTTGCCGACGCATGAAACGGGCAGAGCGCACCCCGCTGACCCCCCGCCCCGCCCCGCTACACCTGAGCGACACATCACAGCGCGGTGTCCAGATTCATCAACTTTTTATAGATAATATTGAGACGTGATATCTCGATATTTTTGTATTGATTGATACAAAAAGAAAAAACACGTATTCAATGATTTTCGCCAAAGATTAATATGTTAAAATTTGGATGGTGACTAAAAAGTCACCCTGTATATATGTACTATGTATAATTATATATAGAAAAGCATAGGTATATATAAGCATTTATAAGGCGATTCTCTCACTGCCCCGCATGATGCAGCGTAGCGCGTGGATGCGTGTTCTTCCGTTGCTTGTAAGTATCTCCGTTTGTATGGAAAACACGCACAGTCCAACACACTGAAAATGCATCCACGCGCGTTCATGCGGATCACGCGCGTACACGCGGAGAAACATGCACCCCCGCGCGTAGGTGCGGGGCGAGACGCAAAGTATGGCACACCGAATCCCGCAGTGCCGCGCGTGATTTTGAATGCTCAGTACTGCACGACCACCACAGAGAACGGCGAATAAATAAATGAGAGCCGCCATGCGTGAATCTACAAAACGCACCTACGCGCGTGAGTGCGTGAAAAACCCGCACGATGATGCAGATCTGCACTCCCGCAGGAACGCGCGTAGGTGCGTCGACACGCAACATGCAGCATCATGCGGGGCAGTGTGAGAATCGCCTAAGCATCGATATGCATGTTTCGTTAAAAATAAAAAACAAGTTCAATTAGCTTGTCTTCCTCCAACCTCAGTTGCTGCTCACCAACATCTTCTTCGAGTATATTACCAAGTTCAAGTGTGGCTTGGTTATCAGCTAGACCCTACAGACTGGGGTTGGAAGTTGGTCAACAATATTATTAGAGCCAGTTCAAACTTTACTTCCACCTGCGCCGGAAAAACTGCTGAACACTATTTTTTGCAACTGCAAAAAGGGATGCAGTGCTAAATGTGGTTGCAAAAAAGTCGGACTGTCTTGTTCTTTGGCATGCACAAATTGTCAAGGCCGGTCGTGCTCTAATATTGAATCACAAACAATGGAGGATTCGTTTGACTCCGACGAAGTATCATGCGATACATCGCTATTGACGCAATTTACTTGCATCCAAAATGAAGATGAAGAAGAAGCAGGAAAAGAAGAACAAGAAGAAGATCAAGAAGAAGAACAAGAATTTGAAACTTACGAATAAGACGAATAAACTTCAACACTTTTTTTTCATTTACATCGCTTTTATCTTTCCCAATCTTTGAAAATTTCCGTTATTTTGCAATAGTTTTACATTAAACAGGATCACAACTGACCCGTGGAGTAGGCCTACTGGGGAAACCACGTTAAAAAAACGCGCTAAGTACACTACGTGGCGTTGAAACGTGTGCATATAATGACGATAACAACTTTTATAACTTTTTGAATCGTTATATCTCAGAAACGATGGCTCGTAAGAAAAAAAGTATTGATACATTTTTATAGATAATTTTATGATCTACAATTTTTGTCTGAGGTACTTTTATGATAAAACTTACCGTTTTGCTGAAAATCGCGAAAAACTCATTTTTTTTACCTTTGTCCTTGAATATTTTTTTTTCCTTACAGGGGAATGATGGGGAACTTCTAGACATTGTTTATAATTATATTTTGAACAATTTCACTGAAATTCAGCTTGCTGGGACTTTATGTAACTTCGAATGTCTAAATTGACCGGACTATGCAGTGAGAAAATAATGTTGTTGAATTTTATTACGCTTGTAGCGAACGTGATGTTTGAAGTTGGTATTATTTTCCTTGTTATAATGCGAGCTAATTATAGTGTGCCGACTTTTCTTTTTCACTCCCCACTTCACTTCTTTTCATTCATTACATTATGCTCCTGCATTACGCTGGTAATGTTAAATAATGCGACAGAAACATCGACGAATTCAACTATAGAAGTTATGTTTGGTTAAGTTTGCTTATTTAAATGATTCATTTAAAGCTTACAGCAGCTAGCAACTTAAACAATTTTGGCATTTTATACAACACTTAAATTAAGATTTATGTTTGAATGCAGGATGCAACCAAACCTGTGCTTAACACACGTATTGTGTCTCTCCACGTGGCATGCGAGATGTTGATAATGTTATGGTTTCTCATGTCGTTGGATCTCTACAACCCGATTCATCACCAAATTCAATTCAATCACACTGAAATCTGTTCTGGCATATCAAGTACAATATAATACATAAATACCAGAACAGAATAGATGGCTGGGAGCTCATCGTTCCGTAACGCTTTTGAAAAGCATCGACTCGTTATACGCTCGGGTTTAAACCAAATCAAATAGTAACTGAACGTCCCGATGCATCACGTACATGCTGGTTAGCAAACGCAATATACATATTAAACACCTTGTTTTACAGGCGTTCACTAACAGATGCATTTCAAAAGTGCACTCATGCATAACAAAGTGAAGGATTGGACGGTTGAAGTATGTCGGGCCCTTTTAAAAATCTATATAAGTATTTAAGTCAGCATAAAAAAACACCAGAAAATCGTTTCAAAATTGTTGTTTAGAATTTAACCTTTTTTGGAGTTTGCTTTAGTTTTATTATATTCACTTAGAGCAGGTTTCACGTCTCATCAGAGATATTGTGATGGGAACAGTAACCACCTCTCAAAGACTCTCGTAATAATTCGGTAATAATAAATTTGTGCATAGTGTTTTAGTGGGATTTAACTTTTAAAATTTTTGTAAACCTAGCGATTGACTTGGAATCCTGAAAAATACCAGCAGTACACATTACTTTAATTAATTAAATAATTTTGTGACAAAATCGGAGCCAACTGTTATGAAAAATGTGGAAGTTTAAGCTTCTCTTTCTCTGTAATAGTTATTGTCACAACGTGATACGAATACCTAAATCAAGTTTTTACAATCAGATTGAACCTACATTTATGCGTAACTTAAGTGTTTTAGGAGATATGAGTATTATATATGACTACCTACCTATACCTAGAATCAGACTTCGCCGTTAACCTAATGGAACGTAAGTAGATATTAATGGTCCTTTTGATTATATGGATTTTTCTTTCTCGTATAACGGGCTATTATAATTGCCTACTGACATGTATTCTAAGTACCTTCGATCAAATCACAATTGTTATTGAATCCCAATTAGCTAGCTTATTGAAACAAACTGAATAGAGGTAGAGAGCTTGATGTGAAGGCACACAGGTGTCTGTTGTCAACAAAACGACTGTCCAGAGAGTGTTATACGAACATTCCTGATTTTATGCTGTAAGGAAAATGTAATAGTTTAAATGGGTACATACACATGAACATACAACACAAAAACCGGCCAAGTGCGTGTCGGGCCACGCACAGTGTAGGGTTCCGTAGTTGCCTATCAAAATACTGATGCGAACTAATTAAACTGATTCGCTGAATTTAATTTTAAAAAGAAGAATTTTCAAAATCGGTCCAGGCATCTTTGATAAATCGGGGAAAATACATAAAACAAAAGATTACGACGAATTGAGAACCTCCTCCTTTTTTCGAAGTTAGTTAAAAATAGTTGACAATAAAAACCTACCTATCCCCAAAACATACCCACCTATAGCTGTAAAAATAAAGTTGACAAACTTACATTTGCAGTTGAAGAACAAGTTCTGCGATACATTTTGTTTAGGAAAATATGTTGTCCAAGTACGTTTTATAAGTTGGTCGACGTTTACTCGTAAACTTGTAAAGCCTACTTAGTCATGACAATTTTCCTTAAAATTTCGTTATATATACTACTATTGTGAATTTTTTCACACCCCCAAACATAACCGTGTAGCTGGTAGAGGGGGGGGACACTCGAGTCGAGCAAAAATTAGCACTTTAAAGCTTAATATTTCACAAACGAATCTTTTTATCAAAAAATTGTTAATGGAAACTATCAATATTTTTGAAAGACCTATTTAATGATACCCCACATTATTTCTCGCGTACCCTACGCGAGAAATAAAAAAAACATCCCCACTTTACGTGTACAGGAGGTACCCTAAAAAAAAATATTTTACGAGATTTTATTTTAACACTTTTTCGGCGCAACAAATCCGTATATTTACACCAAATTACAGCTTTCTAGTACTGGGCGTCTCTGAGCTAAGCTGCGGACAGACGGACGGACGGACGGACGGACGGACATGGCGAAACTATAAGGGTTCCTTGTTGACTACGGAACCCTAAAAACACATGTTGTCAGTAGGTGAGTAGGCAGTTTACGAGTGCGGGACTGCGGCCACTCAAACTTTCACTGCACAAATCTACACAACAAGAAAAGTTTTGATTGCTGTTATTAGCTGTGTTTGTGGAGAACTAAACAAACTAAATTATCCTTTGTAAGTGGTCGTTCAATGATAAGTTGCTTTTGTGTCGGTCAATCTCTTGGTCTCATTTGGTTAGATTTTGTGAGGTTAGTTTTCACCCAACTTAGAACTACATTAAAAAAACATTTGCGTACGTGTGCTCTTTTATTCCAATCGCAATTGTAGAAGAAGGATCAAATCAGATAAAATCTCAACCCTAAAAATATACGTAGGCGCGATGAAGCTTTTGTTTACTGGCAGCAAAAGTGTTTGCAAGAGTAACTCAAAATATACAGACGGAAAAAAATAATAGAGCATGGTCTAGGTTGAACTACTTTTTTTATTGTTCAGTATGTGTCTGTGAGTCAGCGAGGAGCTCGTGGCTAAATAATTACAGCCGCACAGGCCGATCTTCCTGGTTAAGCCACACTCGCCGAGGTTGGTCTGTGGATGGGTGACCATCTGTCATAGCGAGTTTCCTCCGTGCCTCGGAAAGCACGTAAAGCCGTTGGTCCTGGCTGTCATTTGTAGATCTTTGACAGTCGTTACTGTTAGTCAGAAGCTCTAAAGTCTGACAGCCTGACAGCCGACCCCAATATAGTTGGGAAAAGGGTAGGCAGATGATGATGTTTCTGTGAGTCAGTGGGTTGTTTTTTTTTACGGTGTTTTTCAGGATTCCCGATCATCCTCGTTAATGTGAACAGCATTAGGTCTAGGTTGAAATTACAAATTATTCTTTCCACAAATCATTTTTTAACGAAATGAAACAGAGAATTTCCGAAATCCCAATTATATTTTTCTAGGAGAGATTTCCTTTTGTCTCTAACGAGATCCATTAAGAATGGACCGCCGTATAATCTTATGAAATTAAATTGACCCTGAAATAGAAGACCGATTATTCCTCCCAGTTGTTATTTAAAAAACGTGGGAAAAAAACGGGAAGATTTTTTATTTCTTAGCGGTCCGTTTTACTTATATCGATGGTTGCGTGTGACAGGGGTCGACTGACAGACCTTCGTCAGTTGACCGAGTTCGGAGCCAAGCAAAACAATAAAGTAAAGTAAGATGAGGTAAAGTCAAACTTTTACAGTGTTTCTGGAAGCGGAAATCAGCGAAATTAATCGTGATTCCTCAAGTGTCAACCAGCAACACAAATAATATGTGAGTAGTAACATTGTATGGACTTGATTTCTTATGTAATTACAATTCTATAAAATGCTGTATGTATTTATAACAACATTTCCTTCTTACGGTTATTAATTTTCGACACACTTGCGAGTTATCAAAATAATGCGCAGGTGTAGTGAGTTGTATGCTTAACAATTTGTGATTTTCAGATTACAAGAGATGATGATATAGTAAAAAACTGACTCTTTTATCAATATGTATGAGATGTGTAGACTTACCTTAAGGTACCCGGCCTTGTGTAAATCTATCCAATATTATGGCAATTTATTTCGCCCTCTCTTGTTACTTCTATCGGTAAAAAGAAGGTACTAACGATAAAATGTGGTCATGTTGTTGTATAATACATTTTGTGACCCCATTCCGGATTAATTTTTTGGGAAAAAAGATTACCCGGTTAATCCGAGAACGACCTTTTACTGCTCACACGAGGCATTTTATTTTAAGCACAATGTTAGTTGAAACAATTTCGTGAAAATAAGTATGTTTTTATGTACCGTTTTACCTGTGTAGGCTATAAATGAAACGTTGTATTTAATGAAATTTTAAATTGTACAAATTAGGGATTATTTACCCGTGATTCTACTCTCCTCTCTAAATCCAACAAGTTTTTCTATTTGTTTTGGTTTCAATATAAAGGTGTTAAGTTTTCAAGCAACTCATTGAGTCACAAAAGGCCAAGTCATTTTTTTGACACATAGTCCAAGTATTCTAAACTAACAACATTGTAAATCGTCGCGTGAATTTATTCAATCATTCCATTTATCTGCGCGGAGCTTTAGGCCGAGAATCCACCAAAGCTGTGCGAGTCGAGACGTGTTTTGAACAACCAATAGAATTGCGTTGCCGGAGTGCAGCTGTGTCAATAACGCAATTCTATTGGTTGTTCAAAACACGTCTCGACTCGCACAGCTTTGGTGGAGTCTCGGCCTAAAGCCCGGTTTCCACTGCAAGCGGAGCGGACACATAAATGACTCAGCGGGTGAAAAGAGTAAAAATGAGCTCGCTCTGGGAACGCAAAAACGATTTGTTGGTGGAAATACAAGTATGCAGTTTGCGCCTGCGAGTTTAAAGGAGTCATTAATGGGTCCGTTCCGCTCGCGGTGGAAACCGGGCTTTAGAGGATGAAATGGACAATTTGTGCGCACATAACATTTTACAGTCGCATTGGTCGACATTAAACTGGAATATTCAATAGTCGCAAAATGGGATCGAGATTTTATTTCAATCGAAGAAGTACATTTAGTGAAAATTCGATGATTTAGCCACGACAAAAAAATATGATAAATACGAGTAGTATGGGTACGGGTGCGTGTCAACAATCAGAATAAAGAAAATACTAAAATATTTATTTGAAATAAACATAAATTGTAAACTATATTCAATGTCGTCACTTTGCTTGTTCAACTGCAAATTAATAATTAATTAACTTGAAGCCCTATCGACAGTATTGAAGCAAAGTTTCCACCCTCACGTTTGCAATTCGGTGAAGTAAATTCAACATGTAGAATATAGCACTACATCTATAACTCCTTCTGTGTTGTTGGTAGCCCTTCTTTGTAATTATAAATGACTAGTGTTTGCCCGCGGCTTCGCTTGCGTTAATTTGGAATTTGAGAAACAATACGGATCGTGTAAGTGGCGCCATTTGGAACATGAACGTAACTGTTTTTTTCTCAGCAACAGCTCTCTTCTATTTTTCGGGATGACAGATACCCTATATCCGTGTCTATACTTCAGATATGCAAAATTTTGGGACGATCGATTCAGTAGGTAGTTTGCGTGAAAAGGTAAAAAACAAACATACTTGCATTTATAATATTAGTTTAGATCAATAATGGGTATCCCTTTTCGTCACCTAAAACTGTTTGTCCGAAAATCATTATCCATAACACGTTTGCTATAAAATTCAGTAACCATAATGATCAAAAGTCCTAAATATTGTTTTACATAAGTATCTTTACTTCTAAAGCTGTTCTGGCATAATATATCAAGTATCATAATAATTGAATCTTCTAATTTTGTATGAAATAAAGTCATATGTCCTAATCATTGTATTACATAACTAGTGTTTGCCCGCGGCTTCGCTTGCGTTAATTTAGAATTTGAGAAACAATACGGATCGTGTAAGTGGCGCCATCTGGAATATGAACGTAATTGTTTTCTCGGCAACTGCTCTCATCTGTTATTTCGGGATGTAAGATACCTTATATCCATGTCTCTCTCTACTCCTGACAAAGTATATGCTAAATTTTGGGACGATCGATTCAGTAGGTAGTAATGCGTGAAAAGGTAAAAAACAAACATACTTGCATTTTTATTATTAGTTTAGATCAATAATGTTATATCTAGGTACATAGTTTGCATAGGAAACGTCCTTATTTGAGCGACATTAATTTCAAAGAACCGTGTTTATCTTAAACATTAGACTATCATTTTTTGGTCGGTTTACAGTATCGCTGCAAATTGAACGTACGATAGCATTGCTCTTCTCCCTTTAGCATACTGCGTGATACCTAAAAACTAACTAATTATCTGACTCGATAAGTACAACTAGTCGTCGTTTAAAACAGAATCTATGCACTGGTTTGAGCACCAATTCAAAACATAAATAAACACAAATTATAGAAACCCTGATTTTTTTCTAATCTTTAAAATTCCTACACCTCGAAACAAATACAATTAAAAAAAATATCCAACTTACTACCTACAATTTAAATCAGTGTAGATTTATATCCTAGAGAACTATTGAAAAAAAATAGTGTTTTTTTTATTATTTAAACTAAAAAACTCTCAGGACAGATAAAAAAAACACAAAAAGTAAAAATGAAAACTGCGAGATTTGATCCAGAGACCCCTTTTTTTTTTTTTTTTTTTTTTTAAGGTGGTAAAATCATCAAATGAGTCCTCCCGCCCTGGGTGGGGCGGAAGGGACTGTCAGACTCTTACTGACTAAAATCCACCCGTGTTCCTTCGGATGCCCTTTACGTTCCAGGGCCACGGTATCCTGGGTTAAGAAAAAACCCGTGACCCCAGCAGGCATTTGGCGCGAAACACGACGCGCCACCGACCCGGGCTTGGTCCCTGGTCGGACGGCGAGCTACCCATCACTCACCGTCCGCAAGCCCGCTCCGCCGCTGTGCCCTCTGCTGATCAGAGGGACACGCGTTGGAGCGTCCACACGACAGGCTATTCGCATACGGGCAAAGAGACCCCTTAGGCACACAGTGCTTAAGGAAGAGTTTTTGCCCGCATCCCAGGGTGCACCGGCCCGAAAAACTGGTCTTCCCCCCGGACGTATCCGAGAGGGAACTCCAGTCCACGGGCACACGTGGAGGTTTCCTGTCATAGCACCCCATCCAGAGACCCCTTGCACGAAAGTTAAGCAGGTTACCAACCAGACTGGCTAGTACGCTGACAGTGATTTTCAAATAGCGGTTCTTATACAAATGTCAACAATGACTGAAAATCAACATATTATAAAATTGCTAATCCCCCAAGGGGGATAGCGTAATTATACATATCCTATTAATTGAAGAGCAGTTTAAGGAATATTTGAGGAAAAATTAACTAAATAATATCCAGTGGTTTAGCTTCCAACTATCAACAAACACTTAAAAACAACAAAATTCATAATTGCTTATCTCCCAGGAAAAATAGCGTAATAATGCTTCTATTAATAGGCTATGTGCCTATTAATAGAAGCATATTATTAGGAATATTTGAGGAAAATTTGATCGACAACTTTACAGTAGTTTAAGAGATAGATCAAATAAAGAAAACATAAAAAATTTCGAAAAAAAAAAGTTGATTTGGCATCAGAATCGATCCCTTATCTCGAAAAAAATACAAAAAGAAAAAAATATTCAATGTACAGGAATGACAGCTCTACGATTTTATTATATGTAAAGATAAAGATAAAGATAAAGATGATCCAATTGTGATATCTTTTATCATTAAACCCGTAATAATTTGATCAATTTGTTAGATTGTCTGGCACAATAAAATGTATGACGTGTCAGATAATACAAATAATTATTATTATTCGTAGGTCTGGTAATATTTACTGAATGGACAGAAATCTGAAGACTCAACTAAATGTGTATGATGATACGCTAACCAGTAGCGATAGATGTAAACGATCTATGATTTTGCAATCGGATTGACATAGTACGTTGAGCCGCTACGCTGCGCTACGAGCCACTATACTTGCTACGAAACGCCACGAATGGCTACGCCAATATTAAACGTTAGTGCGATACTTTATTTAATTGTCTCTTTAAACCATTAGTTTGAAATATAATGGCTTAGTTGGTAAATATTCAGTAACTCTTGACTCCAATTTGAGAGAAAATGGAGTGGATTACCGCTTAGGTACTCATTTATACAGCTGCAACGGACCTATTATCAAGATGATCACTGCACACTCAGCGATTACTGATTATCACAAATGAACAGTTGCTGCGTCATTGATGTTAAATGATAAAGAGATTGTGATCTCTTATCTCCAGGTCAGAATAATCAAGTATCTACTAGTGTAGGGGCTAGATAGAACCGGGGACTGAGTCACTAACGATCTACTGAATAAGAAAGAAGTGTACTTAAGTTTAACATCGAGTGCAAAATAAGAGCGCAGTAACTGGGTAAAGTCAGTGAGGGCGTATTGTGCGATAATGTTAGGTAGAGGACGATGTCGTAACATGTCCCTTTGCTTTGCTGAATTTATAATGTAATATTTCAAAAGACGAATGGATTGGAAAATTGTAAAGGATAGTTAAATATTACTCCGAAGACCGAAATTCTGTGAAACGTCTGATAAAATTCTTAGAATGTTATTGTACAAACACTAACACTGTTTCAATCTACTTACAATTTTCATTTAAGTCCATTTGTTCTTTAATGTTACTGTTATTTCTACCAAACTCACTCAGACTATGTAATAGACGTAAAACATTATGAAGATCTACAACTAGCTCTACCAGTAGCTGTAAATCAAATCTACTAAAATAGGTCAAACGAATAATACCTCTCAGTGAGTGCCGTGTGACGTTGTTTATGATACGAGTGTTTGTAAGCTCAATAGAACAACATGCGTGCGGCACATCGGATCAGATAAGATTAATGGTTTGACGTGCAAGAGGGAAATGAAATCAAGTAGATTTGGAGTTATTTGCCTTATTGCGTTTATTTCATAGTATCGTCTAAATAAAAATTAACAATGTGAACCACACATTGCGGAGCCTGCAGCACAACTGAAAAGATTCTTCATAGTCATCGTTAGTTACTTCCATTGAAGTAACTAACGATGACTATGAAGAATAACAAATCATTATTTGTGAGCATGATTTTCCTTCACTCTTAGGCAGATCTTTTTCCTCCGAATTGTCAACATAATTGGGTTCCGATTTAATACGAGTACAATCAAAAAGCTCTCCATTTTCGTCATTCCCTCAGAACACCTTTTCCAAACGTGATATTTTAGAAAATGGTACCTACTTTTGCAGTTTTCTCAACATTTTCAATTACTCGTAAAGGTTGTCCGTAATGTCCGTCTCAAGATTAGACTCGTTCGTGCTGATGGCTGTTCTTAAACAATTTTTAAGATTGTTTTCAAACGACTTTACTTTAACCGGCCGTTAGACTGGAAACGAAAATTTCTAATAATTTTGATTATTTTTAGGTGTCGTTTGAAAGTTAAAAATATTGTTAGGGAAGTTTAGAACCATTTCAATTTATGGTTGTCTGTACTTTCAGTAAATTCTACTGAACTGTTAACAATCCATGTCCTTAAATCTAATTAGATTGTGAGTTTGGACCTCTGTAATTGTTCTGTTTTAGTTGTCATGTTGAATAACATTATGTCGTGTATAATTATATTCTAATGGTCATGGTAATGATTTGAGTACAAATCGTGTGTAGTAAGTGGACCACTGGCTTGTGGCATGGATTCTAATTTGAACTCTTTGAGCTTTTTGAACACAAAACTATCTTAGCTTTTCATCATTCGCAGATGATCGCTGCTCGCGATGATGCTTTGATCATCTGAAAGAAATAATAAAAACCACAAAATAATTTAGCTTATGTTTGGATGTATAAATGTGTTATGACTATTTAGTTGATCGAAGTTGGACTACCTACTTCAATAAGGCTAGTGATGGATTAGATGATACATTAGGAAATAGTACTAGTTTTTCCTTGATCAGCACATACAAGCTGGGTATGTTAAGTACAGGATATTCGATAGTGGGGTGCTAAGACAGGAAACCTCCACGTGCACCCGTGGACTGGAGTTCCCTCTCGGATACGTCCGGGGGGAAGACCAGTTTTTCGGGCCGGTACACCCTGGGATGCGGGCAAAAACTCTTCCTTAGGCACTGTGTGTCTAAGGGGTCTCTTTGCCCGTATGCGAATAGCCTGTCGTGTGGACGCTCCAACGCGTGTCCCTCTGATCAGCAGAGGGCACAGCGGCGGAGCGGGCTTGCGGACGGTGAGTGATGGGTAGCTCGCCGTCCGACCAGGGACCAAGCCCGGGTCGGTGGCGTGTCGTGTTTCGCGCCAAATGCCTGCTGGGGTCGCGGGTTTTTTCTTAACCCAGGAAACAGTAAGAGTCTGACAGTCCCTTCCGCCCCACCCAGGGCTAGGACTCATTTGATGATTTTACCACCTTAAAAAAAAAAAAGGATATTCGATAGTATTTTCATTGTTTCAGCTATTTGATGATACAAAATACGTTTAAAATAATAATTGAAGTAACAAACAGCCTTATGATTAAACTGAACTTCAACATATTGAACTCATATACTACCAACTAACTATCGACTGCAAATAAACTAAAATAATCAAGATACCTACTAAATAAGTATTAACTTGTAATACAGTACAACATCACATGTGAAGCTCTGCTCACGGTATTCATTCTGTGGTCTGTGCTCTGCGGTCTGTTACTGTATTCACTGAAGCCCAAACGTAATACGCTTGATTAATTGTTTATGTAGGAGTATATTTGCAATGAAATGTGTGTGGATTTAGGGGTTCAAGAGGTTTTATATTAGAGCTTTAGCTTTTTAGAGCCACAAAACCCCTATCTTGGCACTAGTTTTCTTTGGTACTTATTACTGTATTCTTAAAAGCCAAACATATGATAATACGTACGCTTAGCAGTAGTTATCTAAACTTTCTGAATCAAACATGTATTTAAAACTAATATTTCAATATGAATTACTTACTGAAAATAATTATAGTACTTGAAACACGTAAGTTTTCTACGTATTGTTTGGAATATTGCATTTAAGGCCAGGTTCCAGTACAGTCCGCAGCTATGAGCGCACTACCTCAGCCCCCGCAAAGGGGCGGGGCAAGTCGACAGCGGTGCGGGCGGGAGGGACCGTGTGTGTGTATGCCACAGCGTAGCGTAATGCAGTTAGTCAATTACGTTCGAGTGTGTCCGGATTAGATTTTCGTAAAATGATATTCGAGATAGTTTTGATTTTACAAAGTGCATGCAATGGAGTACTTTATTAGGCAGCAGTATATTTAATATGTGCCGAGTTTGGGCTCGTTTTGTTATGATGACATCTTACCTCCGGACTTGATGGAGTGACCTGAAGGTCTACATCGGTGACTGCCACTGGAACTCGGCGACGGATCGAACTAGATGTGCCGAGTTTGGGCTCGTTTTGTTAGTTATGATGAGATCTTACCTCCGGACATGATGGAGTGACCTGAAGGTCTACATCGGTGACTGTCACTGGAACTCGGCGACGGATCGAACTAGATGTGCCGAGTGTGGGCTCGTTTTGTAAGTTATGATGAGATCTTACCACCGGACTTGATGGAGTGACCTGAAGGTCTACATCGGTGACTGTCACTGTAACTCGGCGACTGATCGAACTAGATGTGCCGAGTTTGGGCTCGTTTTGTTAGTTATGATGAGATCTTACCTCCGGACTTGATGGAGTGACCTGAAGGTCTACATCGGTGACTGCCACTGGAACTCGGCGACGGATCGAACTAGATGTGCCGAGTTTGGGCTCGTTTTGTAAGTTATGATGAGATCTTACCACCGGACTTGATGGAGTGACCTGAAGGTCTACATCGGTGACTGCCACTGGAACTCGGCAACGGATCGAACTAGATGTGCCGAGTTTCCGACTCCCCGATGTAAACCTTCAGGTCACTCCATCAAGTTCGGAGGTAAGATCTCATCACAACTAACAAAACGAGCCCAAACTCGGCACATCTAGTTCGATCCGTCGCCGAGTTCCAGTGGCAGTCACCGATGTAGACCTTCAGGTCACTCCATCAAGTCCGGTGGTAAGATCTCATCATAACTTACAAAACGAGCCCAAACTCGGTACATCTAGTTCGATTTGTCGCCGAGTTCCAGTGACAGCCACCGATGTAGACCTTCAAGTCACTCCATCAAGTTCGCATCTTAGCTAAAAAATACGTAGTCCATAAAAAAAATTTACATCGTGTCAAAATTAGATCACTTGACTATTTTATTCTACATATTCCCGCAACTAACACGCAATCGCTTGTGTGTGTGACTTTGTTTCTATGTAGTAGTTCAGTTTTATGCCTGCTAATACGTAACCGCGGGGGGAATTTTTGCGCAGCAACGACGTACGTCCATCCTCCATCACGTCTCGGCGGGCACTGGCGGGGCGCCCGGCGAGCGAAATAATGCCAATATTTTGGGTTTTTTATTTCTTGGAGAAAAATTATAACGAAATTTTAAAACCTGATTTTACCATTCACTTCTAAATAATGAGCTGTTTTTATTTATATAAGTTTCATATAAATTCATTGTGAAATCTCTAAGCAGTGGACGTTTAAAAATTGTGATTTAGTGTCATGTTTGATTTTTTTTTCTATCGAGCCAATTATTCCAATTCGTGTTTCTATCTTTACCATTCACTCGAGGATATGTTCAACTTTAATATTATAATTTTTATTTATTAAAAATATCATAGTTAATGAGACTTTCAGACGTTTGAAAATCATAAAAATTACTGTAAGCCCGCCTTAAATACACTTTATTCTGAAATTACTAATCGTACTTACTTCTTCTTGCGTTTAGTTTCCACAAGTGTACTTAGATGGTAGATTTTCCAAAATTTTGATCATTGTCAATGTTGTTGTTAATTCTTATATTATTTTATATAATTTTCACTCACCAGCAAGCAACAACAACCATACATTTATTAAAGTTCATGAAAATATTTAATGAATTTTAGACATTTCTCACCAAGCAGCTTTTCCTCGAAGTAAATACTCAGCATTTGATCAGAATCACTGGTGGTTAGTGATGTGCAATGATACTGTACGGGTCACTGGGTACTGAGCATCGTATCATCTTAGAATCCAGAAATAAATTATTGTAGTTACCATGACTGAAGTTAGTATTTTAAACTGTTGTATTTTATACAAAATAACCTATACATTACAGAACGTCAGTAAAAATAATTGGCTGGCTGTAATATTTTGACATTGTGAAAATCGTGAAAGCATTGGCATTATATAGTGCAGCGAGCACAATGGCGGCCGGCAGTGAGTATCGGAAGTGACAAAGTATAAACACGGGAAGTAGGTTATCTTCATACAAACGCACCGCGCGCGGCTTGTATGTGTGCGCCATCGTATCAATGCGTCGCCGCACGCACACTTACTAAAATCTCGAGCGGTTTCAAGTAGCGCCAGTCGGGGCTAACACTGCACGAGTTTCGCGCGTCACGGCTTTTCGGCACCGCTAAATGAATCAAAAATGTCTGATAATCGCAAGAAAAAGTATTGCTGTGTGTTTGGGTGTATTAATAATTCATCAATTCCAGAATTGTCTCTTTTCTGATTACCTATTGAACGGGAAAGGAAAGCTTCTCACTTTTTCTAGCATTATTTTTTTAATGATGAGATACCTACTTACATCTTTTTCGTTGAATTAGTTTTCTATCACACAGGGGAAGTAGGTAGGTAGAATGTTTTAGGTACTTTTGATCTGTCAACTGATTTGCCGCTATTGCTTTCTTCACGTTTAGTTTTGCCGATTTCTTAGTAATTCTTAGTATTGTAGGTGTATTAACTGATGAGTACTTAACTAGTTATAGTTATAAAATCGTAACGAAAAATAAGTTAGTAATTGACTTATTATAAGTTAATAATTTAAACACAGGCTCTAGTCTATGTTACCGCCTGTGCCGTCTAGCGGCGAAATGAAGAGTCGGGACAGCGACGTTGCCGCTGTGTGGGTGCGAACGAAGCGCGGACATTCGCGCCCACACTGCCCCGCCGCGCCATCGCCGCCCGGTTTTTTCTTTATATAAATAATGCTGCTCTGTATCATGAATACATTTCTATATTTGATAGGAAAACCATTGTTGAACTTTATTGACTACCTACCTAATAAGAGATGTGTTATCTTTGGCAAGGGCCGGGCTTTAAACTCATGTCTACTGTCACCTGTTCATAAGTGAGGCCTGACAGACCCTGTACCCAGACAATAAAAGTAAAAAGTACAACTTCCTGACCCTTGCCAATTTAAAGGTACTGAATTAAAATTTAGATAAAAGTGACAACCCTAAGACAGTAGGCAATTATATCGCGGATTGGGCCGGAGATAACCTACTTCCCCTCTTTATACTATGGAAGTGAGGCTGCAGTGTGTGTTGAATACAGATGTAGGATTGTAGGTACATGAACTGCATTTACCCCAAGCGTGACTTGATTCGTAGTGCTGCTAGTAGGCAGTATTTGTGAATTTTGTGATAATGATCGGCATTGTACAATGACAATATAAACCAAATATTTTCCCACGTTTTTTTATACACTCACTTTTCTTGTTTGTTTGTTTGTCATTCCGGTTGGACTTTTGCAACTCAATTTTGAGGCACTTCCCGATAAGCTAGCAGGCTGAAATTTTGCACAAGCTCTGAGTTCTGATGACAATACATGACTAGCTAAGAAACGTCATAACAAATCCAATATAACGGCCTCCCCAAGATGGCGGACTGGCTGTTTGAAATCCACCCCCATGATATGAGTATCAAATGAAAAAGTTTGCTGTCACGAATACGAATAAAATAGTCACGTGACTTAAATCCAATATGGCGGACGTCCAAGATGGCAGACAGGCTATTTGAGATCCACCCCCATGATATGGGTATCAAATGAAAGGGTTTTGCTGTCAGGAATACGAAAAAAATAGTCATGTGACTTAAATCCAATATGGCCGACGTCCAAGATGGCAGACAGGCTATTTGAGATCCACCCTCATGATAGGGGTATCAAATGAAAGGGTTTTGCTGTCAGGAATACGAAAAAAATAGTCATGTGACTTTCCAATATGGCCGACGTCCAAGATGGCGAACAGGCTTTGAGGCACTTCCCGATAAGCTAAGCAGGCTGAAATTTTCAGGGTAGCTTCAAACCTGATAAACAAATATAAAAATAATAAAATAATTAATAGATTTAAAAAAATCTCTAAACCCTCGTTTTTAAATGTCCTTAAAATAAGAAAATAACCCTACGGGGCTGAGAGAGGGGCCACTCAAAACGTGGGGGCGTATCTTTGCAAGTTACACCCATGACCTATTCACGTCTTGTAAATATATCCCATAAATAATCCCTTAAATAATATACGCCCCCACGTTTTGAGTGGCCCCTCTCTCAGCCCCGTAGGGTTATTTTCTTATTTTTAGGACATTTAATATCGTGGGATTTTAGATTTTTTTTAAATCTATTAACAATTTTTTATTAAATCATGCGATCAAAGCCAAACAGTTACCATTTCTAGACTAGTTCATAATGGGCATTGTTCATTTTTTTAAATATGCTGTAATTGAAAAACCATTTCGAGGAATAGCGTTACTGATCATTATGCACTAATTAAAAATGAAAAATATTCATATTTCATTGAAATTTTCAACAAAATACGTTTGACCTTCCTTGCCCTTCAAATGTTTAACACCTTCTTGAAACCTTTGGCTGTACACAGTTTTGTATCTTTGCCTCAGAAAACAGAAAATATAAAAAATATAAAACCGGCCAAGTGCGAATCGGACTCGCCCATAAAGGGTTCCGTAGCAGCAAGTAAAGTTCTTGTAGTTGGTTGTAACTTTGCAAGGTAAATTGCGGTTTACGATTTATTAAAAAAAAAAAACTATTAACTCGATCTCGTTCAAAACAATTTTCAAGTGAAGTTTGCATGGTAATGCACATCAAATATTTTTTTTTGTTTTATCATTCTCTTAGTTTAGAAGATATAGAGGGGGGGGGGGGACACATTTTACCACTTTGGAAGTGTCTCTCGAGCAAACTGGTCAGTTTGGAAAAAAATATGTTTGTAACCTCAATCACAGAATAATGGTACTACCTCAATATAATTTTTCAAGACCTATTCATAGATATCCCACACGAATGGATAAGGCGAAAAAAAAATATTTTGAGTTTCAATTCTAAGTATGGGAGGTACCCCCAAAATTGGTTTTGGTTTTATTTTTGTGTGAAAGTCCTAACGCGGTTCACATAATACATCTACTTACAAAGTTTCAACTTTTTGTCGAAATTATAAGAGCTATCTCTTGTAATTTACATACGGACGAACAGACAGAGACATGATGAATCTATAAGGGTTCCGTTTTCTGCCATTGGCTACGGAACCCTAAAAAATAAGTGACAAGTATTTTCCAGGGATGTCAGGCATAAGTACCAATTTCTTGGTATACATACCAGTTTTCAGTGTCACGTACCATGTACCAAGATTATTACTCGAGAAAAAAAAACCAAGATTGGACGTTGACCAACAATACAGAATAAACGACAAATTTTAGGGTGCAATCGAGTATTATTATTATTAATAGCCTTTACTCAAAAATGCATGTAATGTGGTCATTATTTTGACAACCTTGTTTGAGCAAAGTCGACGTTGCCGGTCTGTTTCAAGGAGCGGCCAGCAATGTTTTTGCTGGCCGCTCTAACAGGCGGGCAAAACATTGCCGGCCGCTATTTTGACGTTTCAACGTTTAAAAAAAACAAATGCAAAAAGACTTTATTTAAAACACAGCTGTTTGTATATAAAGAGGTAGGCACAAAAAGATTGTATTCCATATTTAAAAAAAAATACAAAGAAGGAACAAAAGCGCGGTTCAGCGAATTTTTTATTTTTATTTAGTGACTTTTTTGCTATAAGTAAATGAAGTAATAAATGAAGAAAATATAGCAGTCAAAAATCGCATTAAAATTATCGCAAACTATTAGTAAGTAATATGAAACCAGGAAAGTCGGTGTTGAATTTTAGTTACTGTAAATTATTCATAATTGTTATTTAAATTAAATTTCTAGTTAATTAATATATATTTTATTTAAATCACTTGCTGGTTTTATGTAGGTTAGGTACTTGCATTTTTGAGTAAAGCACTATACAAGCCTTGGCCCACTATGTCCACTTCGCTGGTCACGCTATGATTGCCTCGAGCTATAGCCTAGCTACGCTCTAGGCCTTCCAGCTTGGCCATCATTGCAGCCCTTGCTGTCCTCGCTGTAAAGGCCTCGGCTACGGCCTCGGCCTTTATCTCAGCTCGTCCATCCAGTGCTGCATGCTGACCGCGCTGTGTCGGCCTGGAGCTGCGCTACGCTGCGCTGTCGGCCATCATCAGTGCGACCAGCAAAGTAGGCATTATAGGCCGCGGCAGTAATGTACTATTATTTAACAATCTTACAAAACAAAAATATTAAAAGTAAGTTTACATTTTTTTCACTCTCTTTTATATATCTATATATTTATTATTAGACACCGATATTGAGATTGTCTTGCGATTTCGCAAAGGCCTCCCCTGTAGCTTGCCACTCCTTCCGATTATGGGTCATCCTCCTCCAAGTAGCACCAGCCATCTTTCGAAAGTCGTCTTCCCATCTTAGGCGTTGCCTTCCTTTCTTTCTTTTGTTATATCTTGGACACCATTTGGTTACGTCCTTAGCCCATTTATTATTAGTACTCCTCGACATATGACCTGCCCATCTCCATTTCAATTTCCTTATGCAATATGTGATTTCGTTGATTTTAGTTTGGTTTCGTAATGTCTCTAGTTTGATTTTGTCTTTTAACTTGTCGTTGAGCATGCTACGCTCCATGCTATGTTGACAGGTCTCTAGATTTCGCATATTTTGTTTAGTAATGCTCCAAGTTTGACATCCATACGTCATTATAGGTAAAATGAAGGAATCAAATATTTTCTTAGATTTGGGAGGAACCCGAGGATTTTTGACAACCTTGTGTGGCCAATATCTCTTCCACGCTAGCTGTACTCTGTTATCTATTTCTTTAGTTACAATCGAGTATTGCTTACTAAAAAATCTTTTTTTTTTTTTAACATGAATTCAAATATAGCACGGACAAAAATCGCAGTCGGTTGTTAGTATTTATCCACTATACGATTGGTAAATCTGCGTGTTTAGTGTTTTCTGCCCTCTATTAACAGTAAAAGAAAAAAAAAAGATTTTTCATTCGTATTTGATTTTCGACACATTTTACCGATGTACCAATATTTCATATTGGTAGATACATCACAGTGGCCGTCTGACATCCCTGATTTTCTCAAGTGTCAATTTATAAATGTCAAAGATGTAAACAAACAAGTTTTTAATGTACCTAACTGCAAATTGCTTCATTATCTCGGTTAAATCGGCATCGGCAATATATCATAAACTACAAGTAAAATAGAATACAGGAAGTGCTTTGTCCCAACTTGCAACAATAATACTAATAATAATCCAAACACATTTTATTCGTATTAAAGAAGATTTGCGAGAAAAGTGGTGTTGTGTTGTGAAGCAGGTTATTTGAATAAAACATTCATTTGCAAAATATACGTAGTTCAGTTTAATTCACAGTTATATTGTAACTCCAAAAATCACACAATGTTCACATAACCACAGACTACACATAACCATCGAGTCCCCACAGATAACCCAAACATTCTTAAAAACTACAATACAACATCTCCCCTCTAAAGATTCTCTGGGAAATACATGACCAAAATTAACTGAATAACCTACTCCTAGGTACATCAAGTAATCAACTAAAACTTTTTTAAATAACAATTTAATCATTTTCACTGCACTTTCTGCTAATCCATTCGACTTAGGATAGTGTGGACTTGACAAAATATGCTGGAAACCCCATTCTTTAGCAAACCGTTTAAACAATTCCGAATCAAAATACAAGGCCCCATCAGAATACAATTTCACTGGTATTCCATGTCTAGCAAAAATTGACTTAAACCTTTCTATTATACCCTCAGATTTTAAACTTGTTAACTTTACCACTTCAATATAATTAGACAGAGCATCCACTACTACTAAGTAATATTCATTGTACAATTCAAACACATCACATCCTACTTCGGTCCATGGAATACTAGGAACAGGTTTTGGTGTCAATTCCAGCTTAGTGTTCCTGTTAGAAAATTTCTGACAAGTATTACAATTTTTGACAATTTTTTTAATATCCTGATTAATTCCTAGCCAAAACATCGTCAACTCACTTCTGTTTACCATTCTATTCATGCCTGGATGACCTGTGTGCAACTTTTTTAACATTTCATACTGCAATGCCTTAGGTATCAATATCCTATCACCTACAAAAATTAACTCCTTAATTACTGTCAAATCATCCTTATAATTATAATATGGCTTAATTTCTTCTGGCACATGTTTATATGAAAGCCATCCCTGTACCAAATAGGTTTTAAGTAATGCTAATGTTTTATCTTTTAAAGTACTATCTGTCAATAACTTCCAATATTCTTTTGTCACTGGCAAATTTTCTATTAACATTGAAATTTGGTATTCCACATCATCAAAACTAGTTTCTTTATCACAACCTGTTATCTTTACATCTCTTGACAAAGCATCTGCTAAGTACATGTATTTTCCAGGAGTATGACTTATACTTAATCTGTAGGGCTGTAACCTTAGCATCATCCTTTGCAACCTAGCTGGAATTTTATGTAATGGTTTATTAAATATCCCTACCAACGGTTTATGATCAGTCTGAACTTTAATTATATCCCTTCCGAACAAATATTGCCTGTATTTTTCTGCTCCAAAACACACTGCCAAGAGCTCTTTTTCAATCTGTGAATACCTCCTCTGTGTTTCTGTTAATGACTTTGACGCATAACCCAATGGCCTGCCATTCTGTAACAGAGTAGCACCTAGCCCTACAGAACTAGCATCTACACTCAACACCAGTTCCTGATTTGGATCATAGAAACTTAACACCTGTGAGCTACTAATAGAATCTTTTAATAATTGGAGTGATTTTTCATGATGTGGTTCCCATCTAAACTGAGAATCCTTTCTCAACAAATCTCTTAAAGGAGCTGACTTTTCAGAAAAATTTTCAACAAATCTAGACAAAAAATTGAACATACCTAACACTCTTTGTAAAGATTTTTTATCTGTCGGTGTTTTTATCTCCTGGATGGCCTTTACTTTCTCTGCATCTACTGTTATTCCCTCTTTACTGAATCTGTGTCCTAAAAATGTAATTTCATTAGTATCAAATACAAATTTACTTGGATTAAACTTGATTCCTCTTTTTGACGCTGTTTCTAATACTTTATGCAGTGTTATTTTTAATTCCTCCCTTGAATTAGCCCACAGTAAAATATCATCTTGAAATGTCTCCACATTACTAATATTTCTAAATGTTTCATTTATAATTTTATGGAAAATTTCCGGAGCTACATTCAAGCCAAAAGGTAATCTTAAAAATGCATATCTACCTCATTTTGTTTGAAATGTACAAAGCCTAGAACTTTCTTTTGACAATGGAAGCATCCAAAACCCTGATTGTGCATCTAATTTACAGAAATGCTTCGCACCACTTAACTTTGAAGAAATATCTTCCAGGGTAGGTAGCGGGTAGTGTGCTCTTTTTGTGGCTTGATTCAGAGCTCTTGGATCTTCAGCACTGTCATAAATTGCTCGCAGGCTTCCTCATTTTGTTGTTTTCGTGTTAGGAATAAATATCTTTGATAAGTTATGTTTACCTTTGGCTGAAAATGTGCATCAACTCTTTTCACTAACCCGGAAAGTTTTTCATTTTCCACCTTTGGCAACGACAGTACTACTTCCCTCAAAGTCTCCCCTCCATGGAACATCAAAATTGAAACTTTTCTTTTTTCTGAGGCTTCCTCATAATAGGCATCAATGTAACTGGTTACACTGTCTCTAAACCTTTTCCAATTTTCAGCCATGTCGCCTCCATTTTCTAACCTCTCCACTCCAGCATGCAGCCCCGCCATTATGCAAATTTCCCAATCAAATCAATCCGTCTTTCAAATTTCTCAATTAATTTTCCGCTGTCACCATGTTGTGTTGTGAAGCAGGTTATTTGAATAAAACATTCATTTGCAAAATATACGTAGTTCAGTTTAATTCACAGTTATATTGTAACTCCAAAAATCACACAATGTTCACATAACCACAGACTACACATAACCATCGAGTCCCCACAGATAACCCAAACATTCTTAAAAACTACAATACAACAAGTGGTGTCGTGATGACGGCGTGGAATGTTGCAAGGTTTATACAATGTACTGTTGCGAAGATCACTTTGATGCTAGTATTTCAGAAGCCTCAGATTCCTTTGTATGTTCATCTAGGACTAATTTTGTTTTGTAAATAATAACCAAGCGGGATGTAAGTGACGTTTAGACAGTTGACGTTGTGTTGACAGTTTTTTAATTTTGCTCTAGTAAGGAAACGGCACATCTTTTAGGCCAATGGTGACGTCACCTACCTCAAAAATTAAAATATTAAAAATAAAAAAACTGTTGAGCCAATCATTAAAATATTCAAATTAGTTTCTCAAAATGCTCTATATTTGCAGAAAATAAAATAAAATCGAATGTTTAAAAAATTAAGACAATCCCCATTATATTTAACTTTTAATGAGATACACCACATCGGACCGTACACAATAAATTGTTAAAGTTTTACTCCTCCCCGTCCCTGCAGCCGTAACGACTTTGTGAATGTTTGTAGAACGAAGAGGGAAAATCAAATATCTCGGAATTTAGCGACATAATAATAATGAAGATTGACAGAATTAATATTTCAACGCGTGATGATTTTTCCAAGTTCGTAGAGAATGAAATCAGAAACTGGAGTTGTTTTTTGTTGATGGTTTTTTTTTGTGTTAATTTTATTTCATTAAAAAGTAATCAAACTAGGAATAAAAAAGTGCGAACTTAGATACTTGAGATTTTGAAATTTACATTTATACATTTTTAAATTCAGGCTGTTTTTAAACGTAATGCATTTAACGCGATGCATAAAATATGAATCAATAATAAAATTGTTTTTTTATCTGACTAGTTTAGAATTGGGTGGCAACCTCTATGGTGGTCTATAGATACTGAACAGTTTTGGTAAGATGCCATAAAATAACATTTTGACATCAATATTAATAAAATTCAACGTTAATAAAGGAGATGGAGGTTAGATTACGTCCACGAACACACAGTGTAACAAGTTTCAGAATTTTTGCAACACGACACAGTAAAGAAAACATTGTTTGAACACGTGTATCGTATCGGCAATACACACATTTATCTACTTAAAACACACACAGTAATGCTAAATGGCTGGATTTGCAAACAGAATGCGCTAAAATTACAAAAGCACAGGAACATTAATTCTCAAGTATAATAAACTGAATCAGCTTAACTAATAGCATTCTGAAATTCATATCGTGGTACGTAATGCGATGGAATCCAAATTCATGTTTACCAGAAATTCATTGTTGAAGATGAAGGTAAAACAAACATTGAGTAGCATTAGGTACCACATTATATAATTATAATACTATTATAATATAATGTACTATACATCCATCCAAACTAATATTATAAATGCGAAAGTAACTCTGTCTGTCTGTCTGTCTGTTACGCTTTCCCGCTTAAACCTCTCAACCGATTTTGATGAAATTTGGCACAGACAATCTTTAGACCCTGAGAAAGAACATAGGCTATCAAAACACCACGCGGGCGAAGCCGCGGGCGGAAGCTAGTTATATATAATAATACTCATACAAACAAGAAACGACGGGTTGCACTCCGGGAGTGCCGGTAGAAGTGAAAATTTTTATATTACTGTGTTATATTTTAAAATTGGAGTGGTACAGATATGAAATTAACGAATTATGTTTCATCTTTCATCATTAGTGGGGCACAGGTGTCAAATCACAAAATATTTCCTTAAATGCAAGCTATTCGGCCCCTTCGTCTTACGAATTTTCATTCTACGTGGGTCTCGCTAAGAGCGATAGATGGCACTTATTTAAACTAAGTCTTACGCTTTTTCGATCAGGGTCACGTGACCCTGACGCGAGTTTCAAATTTTTTACCCATTACAAAAACAGTGTACAACGCCGCTAAAGAAGTTTTCACTTCAATAACTTATAACACACTAACATAAACACTAAGTCGGCACGTGAGCCTATTAACTCGTCAGTCTAACTTGTGGGCTCGTTACTTAATGTTTGAAATGTGCTCCTTTATTATGTACAAGTCCTGTGTGTACTCTCCTGAGGGTGCTTTTGTTAATAAACATTTCCACCGGTTTAGTAGAATGTGATAAATTATTTAAGATGCTGAAAGCTTCGACCGCTTTGAAACTTACCTACAGGCTTTGCTTGACTATGTTGAGAACGATTGAGATAACGTCTAGTGCATATAAACTAACATTTTGTGTTGACCTTCCCTAAAGTGGATGAAAGTCAAATACATGTAGTTATAAAAGCTATTTCGTGGTGAGCGTCGTCTCTTTGATCTCCGACCGCCTCGAGCGATTCCAAGCAGCTCACACTTGCGACACTGAAACGCTTCACAAACCCCACCTGGAAAATACATGAGACAGAATAAACTTTGTTTAGTAGTTCTACGTCTTACTGGCTAAAATTTGAAGATGAAAATTACTTGTACTTTCTGGTTCGATCCTCTATAGAATGCGATGTGTTTGGAGCGCGTCCAACAAACGACACACATTACTTGCATACCTACGAACATAAACGTAAAGGCCAACATCGCGCCATTGATTTGTATTTTTTTTTTCGTAATTCGAGTTTTAGCGGTTTCTGAAGTATTTAGGTAGTTTTTTGCAATATGAAAAATGTTAAAAATATGTGTTAAAAAATGTTAACCTATCAGAAGAAATTTAAAAATCACATGTCTAGTCACAACAATGTTTTATTAATACTCGCGTCAACCGAAAGCTCACAAGGTTTACCTTAGGATTGTGACGGTAGCAACGGTAGTAAATGTTTTACAGATTTCAGATTCGTTTTCACAACTAAGTTATGAAATCAATCGAGTGTAATAGAGTGACATAGGTATTTTAAAAACGATGTAATAATGCCAATAAGTATGATAGTGTGTAGTTACAGTTATTAAGGATTAGGCGAGCTGCACACTACAGAACCCGTCATGACAGTGGGCACGCCGCGATTGCGGCGGCAAGACCCCTCTTTGAAGAGTGGCTGGAGAGGCGTCACGGCGTCCTGATCTTTCGCTTGACACAGGTCCTTACCTGGCACGGATGTTTCGGGAGGTTCCTGTGTCGTATTGGAAAGGAAGAAACGCCTGGGTGTCACCACTGCTAGGATCGCCTGGAAGACACGGTGGAGCATACGATGCAGGACTGCCCGACTCACGCCCGGCACTGGTCGAGGCCATGCTGCGGGGCGAGACGGAATGGGAAGCGGTCGCCTCTTTCTGCGAAGCAGTCATGCTAGCAAAGGAGGAACCGTGAGGGAGAGGACAGCGTCCACCTCACGATCCAGCCACTAGCTGACGGGGCCCCCTAAGAAGGCCAATGCCTGCCGGGGTCGCGGGACTGTCTCACCAGGTAACCGTGGCCCTGAAACGTAAAGGGCTATTGAAAGATCACCGTGGATTTTAGTCAGTACGAGTCTGACAGTCCCTCCTGTCCCACACTGGACGGGAGGACTCATTTGATGATTTTACCACGATAAAAAAAAAAACCCGCCATGACAGAAAGCCTCATTTTCAGAGCTGAATTTGAATAATATTGCAAACACACGCAGTTTACGATGTTAAGTGTCACATTATTTGTGGAGCGGTTGTCTATCTTTATTTGCTTTCCGTATTAAAGGTCTATTGTGTGTTATTTGTGTCAATACGACCGATTTAATGTTGTATTTATTGACGCGCACCGGTGAAGTTGAACAGAAATAATGGTATGTAAGCACAATCAGTTGTCTGATGTTGGTAACGTTATTTACAAGATGTGATGATTTCGAACGATGCTTGAATTTTCTTCCATTGTTTTTTTTTTTATACAGGATAATACGTTTCAAATGTTTGTATAATAGTCTATTGTGTAATATATATCTAATTGCATAGTATTCATTTAATAACACACATTATGTCTGATGAGGCAATGTTCATACAATACAGCATGACTAGTTACCTTAAAATGTCCTAGAAAAGTTAAAAGTATTTAAAATTAAAATAGTTACAACAGTGGCTGAAAAAGTGGGCGTCCTATCTCGATTCATTTCATAGAGGTTTTATAGCTGTACGCTTTGAGTCCAGTTTCAGGTTAAAACGATATTTGAATGCCTGTTGACTGGGTCAAGTCTATTGATGGTCAGGACCGGAGTACTGACACGAGACCTAGTTTCTTTTAAATATACGCGACTGGAAGCTGACCTGAAAAGCATTTTCCAGTTATCAAACTTAAAAGTTGACTCCTTTAAAAATGTAAAAGACATCGCAAGAATAAATTGTGGTAAAATATCGCCACGTTACTTTATGCGAGCTTTCAATGGTGCTTCAATGAGACTTCTTTTAGTATTTTTCGACATTCCTCATAGATTTGAATAGAGCCATCCACGCCCTGTTAGTAAATTCATACTGTATACTACGACAAACATCCAGTGGGGTGAAAAAAAGTTTACAATAATTTAAAATCAGAATTATCTTAAATATCTAATTAGATTACCCTAAAGTCTGTACTCCAAGCTGATTTAATACTGCTTTTACTTGTACCTCTGAGTACCTTGGCAGGAGAAACGAGCAGTAGGCGAAGTAAGTGCCAAGTAAATATTGTAATTAGAGCGCTGGAGCGTGTCAGGATTTAAGACCTAGTAAGACCTAGATAATTTTCTTAATTTCTGCTTCGTACCGTCTGTGAGAATTTGTAAATAGTAGAAGCACTTTAAATGCCTGCATGTCGAGTTTATAGAAATATTGTTTCATATATTATGAAGGCATAGAGGAGGGCTCAACACAATAATAAAACACATTGTATTATATTTGCAGGAGTTCATCTACCAAGTAGGTTAATAAAACGTTTCTTTTCAAAGTATCTTAAAAAAAAAGTTTTTTTTAGATTTCAGCACGGCAAATAAAACAGCGCTCACTGATGACGTAATGCTATGCATTCCTTTGCGATTCGACTAATTTGTGTCGTCGAGAAACTAAGGCTGCCTGTCCATTGATGCGGAGCGAGCTGGCGGAGCGGAGAAACGAGGAAATATTTACCAATAGGATTGTACCATTGAAGAGGAGCGAAGATTTAAAGTACAATCCTATTGGTTAATATTTCCGGCAGCCTTAGAAGTGAGAATCATCCTTACCATTACGACATAATGATACGATTCGACTGAATTTACGTCGTAGTGGCAAGTCTACTTTTTTTATCTACCTTCAGACAACCGCGCATTTTATATTGGCAGTGCCTATTAGTCGAGCCGCGTAAAGGTACGGACAGACGTGCTCATTACTAGCACGAAAGCATGCTTTTATTGAGCAAGTGCTCATTAGTAGCACGTGTGTACAGTAATCAACCGACGTTTGATTTTCGAGCATGCTACCTGAGGCGCGGGTGAAGGGGGCGAGCTCCGAGCGCATTTGAACAGGTTTGCTACAAACAAAAAAATACATACTAACATACTTAAAACTAGCATGATTATTCCTGGCAAATGGGAACAGTTGCATGAGCATGCTAACTTTAAGCAAGCTTTTTTTGAGCACGTCTGTTCGTACCTTTATGAGCAAGGACGCTCACACGACACTACTGTTAGAACGGTGCTACCATACTACAAAATAATTAAATATGTTCTTCTTAAAATGAGTTTTAGACTGACACATTTTTTGTTTATGGTAACACTAATGTTAGTTTTTATCGTTTGCTTTTGTAACCTTATTAAAAATAATGATGGAATAATATTAATGGTTTATAAAAACGTTATTTTTTTAAAAGTGTTATACATTTTGGTTGAAATGATATCGATGCAAAAGCATTAATTCGATCTTAATATATGTTTTTTTTACGTTACCCTCATTGCAATTGTGAATTTTAGGTCCGACAGTCAATTTGTGCCTAGAGCCGAGCAGGTTGAATTAATCCCTGGTAGTCGCGAATAAAATTGTTTGAGCCACAGAAGTGTGAATTTATTGTTTCAAAGTGGAATAGAATTGTAATACTCGTAATAACGATTGTGAACTGTATTGTATCGATTTGACACTACCGTGGTCCATGAGCGTCTCGTGTGATTGTGTTGTGTACTCGTATGTGAGGCGCGTGTGAACTGTGTGCACGTTATAAGTTATAGGTCTCGAGGGGGCAGACGTACGAGTAAGTGGTGATACTTGCTTTAACAAGGATATACCTACTATAACGAGCAAAGGTTGGTGAATTTTTATTTAAGTATTGTAGTATAGTACGCTATAAATATAATATAGATGGGTAAGGTAAAAAAAGTTTCATTTGTTGAATATGGTAAAAGACAAAGTACCTATGAAGAAAGCCTCAAAAAATACAGATTCTAAATAACAACTAAAAGGAATGTGCGGACAACTTTATAAATTATGTTTTTTTTTCAACAAGCGAAAACATATTATAAGTGACTTACATTCAGATAGGTTTATTGTATGCACTGGTTCTATTATTGTTTTGTATTTCTAAACACTTAGGTACTATTTCTACGAGAAAACCTTCGGTGATTGAGTTTCTCAAACGTTATTACAAAATACAGACTTTCAATCAAAAGACTTTCTTTTACGAGGCGAGAGAGAACAAGTTTCCGTTTGTTCAGTTAGAAGTTTGTTAGCTTTTCATTTTTGTTAAATAATTTCACAAACAATAAGGCGACGCGACGGCGACTATGAAATTCAATTTGATTTTTATTGTACAGCGGATAGGTTTAAAATTGTATTTTGTATCTTATCATCATCACCACCCTATTATGTTCCCACAGCTGGGACACCGGCCTCCTCTCTGTGAGAGGGAGTGGGCAGTAATCCACCACGCCGGCCCAGTGTGGATTGGTAGATGTCACTTAGTCTTCGATTTTTTTGGTTCTAGGACATGCCGGTTTCCTCACGATGTTTTCCTTCACCGTTTTGAGAGCAGGGTGATGAAATAAATTACACAAAGTAATGCGCCTGGCTGGGTTCGAACCCACAAAGTACAACTCGTAAGTCAGGGCCGATACCACTGGGCCACCACTGCTCTTTGCATTTTATATCCATCAATTTATAATTTAAAGTATTTGATTTTGAAATTTGGTAGTCTCTTATGTAACTGGTGATTGAAATGAGAGCAAAACTAATTTCTTATATGACTACAAATATTTGCCGGTTCGTTTGTGAATATCTGAAAACTTTATGTATTAAACTGTTATCTCGTTACATTCATTTAATTTTGACTTTCCATTTTCTTATTTCTTCTTCCGTATTTTCGACTTCGATCAAAAGTCAGCTATCTGCTTATATATTATTTACTTATTTAACCAAAAGTAAAAGAGCATTCCAAAGAACGTGAAAACGACTATAACCGTTATTTTTCTGTAAATAACGGTCAAAGTATTACTTTCGTCAGCAAAGAAAGATATTATATACTTAAGTAAGAAATAAACACTTGTTTGTTTTTCCAATGTGTTAGTTTCATGAATATCGTCCAGTAATGAAACAAGTTCGGAAGTTACGGTGATAGCAGTTTGTTACAGTTATATATTTTTAAGATCAATAGAATTCTCGTATTATTTAGCCGTCAATCAATTTACTATCATGCTCTGGTCGTAATCGAAATCGTAATGAATATCATCTAATTTAAATTAACTCCGTTACGAACATTGGCAATCCAATTTAAATTTAGATTATACTCATTGCCTATCACATTAGCCTAATAAATTTGGCTACCACATTAGAGGCCGCCTCATTTGATTTGAACGAGAGTGTTACAGAAGGTTAGATTTGTTAGATTTAGTAAAAAAAATAAATGAGTGAAGCGTTTTGTCTACATACGAAAGTTAAAATAAAGCTTTCAGAAAACTCGAGGTTTGCATTCAGTGAGAATTATTGTAGTTGTGTGTTTAAACCTCAAAAGCAAATAATATTGCATTAGTCGGTAGTATAAGGGATCGACGTATTAATGAATATAATTTTCTTTATAGTTCACATATCGACACCGGAAGTATCAATTAACGTAAGGGACATTTTGGCGAAAATGAGTTATATATATCATTGGATTCAGAATTTCGCGCTCTATCGATTGGTATAATTAAAAAAATTCTATCTTTAAAAAAATGTCCCTTACAGTACAAAAATTTTGACCGCGAAAAACGATTTCTGAAAAAAAATGTGATGTAACAGTCATTAATATACTTTCTTCTCAAAAAATTGAAGTAAGTCACCGTACTAAATAATTTACACCCTTACCTTAGTCAAAAATAAGTCGATTTAAATGACAATGTCCCTTACTTTAAATAAAATGCCCCTAACTTTAAAAACCATGTCCCTTACTGTAAATAAAATGTCTCTCACTGTAAACAATATGTCCCTTACTTTAAAAAAAATGTTTGACGAAATCTGAAGTTTATTTATAATGTTAGGAATCATGACACTTACGACATAAAAAATCAGAAAAATTACCTCGAAAAAATTAAATGCAACAGAAAAGGATGAAGGGATTTGGAAAATTACGGCTATTAGACATAAAATACATAAACTATAGACAATACAAATCAATCTGCAGGTGAAATTCATCACCATTATCATTTCTAAATATTAAAGACCACTCTTGGACATAAGCTTCCTTCACCCAAGGAGCACTACAGCGCACGATCTCCATTCTAAGTCGAAATGAGCTGAAATTACTGCAGATGAAATACGTCAAACAGATATTTATTGCTTCATCTTTCACACAACCCATGCACCTTTTATTCTATCTTTTCCCCTTACGTCCTCTCTACTCGTCACTTCTACTTTATCATACTAATATCATGTTTCGCAAAATTCCTGTGCCTTAATTCATCGACCTTTCATTTCCATCACATTCATTCATTCATCGGCTCTGAAGAAGATAGGTGTCCTCTTCAGAGCCGCTACCTACACATCATCACTTCTTGCCAGGTGGAGAAAAAGTGGTAGGTAGCAATAAATTCCAAGAAAACTTAAATTGTTAATATAATCAAATTATAAAGCCAATTAAAGCCGCGTTCACACGGTCAGAGTGTGCTCAGACCGAGTGGGCTCAAACGAGTAAGTTGCATACAAAGTGTACTCGGATAGTGGTTAATTCTGTTAAATGTTTTATAGTCAACAAAGAAAAAAAACGGATTTTGTTTTAAATAGTATCTGAATTGTCAGAGACATGTTAATCGAAGAGTTAAGACGGGAAAAACATAAGTCTTTTATAGCAAAAGGATAGTAATCTGTGAAAAGGAGAAGAATTTGAACTATTCCTTTGATTCTTTGATAAATAAATAATTCTGCGATCACGAAGAACATCGCACATCTAGCAATTTTCTCCGAGAAAGTGAACAGGTAAATCCTGCTTCATAAACATCTAAAACTATGTAGAACTACTCTGAGCCTAGTAACCGAGCTAGCTCGGAGCAGTAGGACGCGGTCCGACTCAAATCAGACTTAAATCTGCTATAGCTAGCAGTAAAACCTGAAACTGAACTCATTTACTCTTTAATCTCATTTCCATGGTGCTAAAATACTATAAATTTTAGTAGATAATCTATTGTTACATTAAATTGCAACACTGATAAAGTCCTTTACAATAAAATTTCGTATAATTTTCTATTTCTCTTGCTGCTTACACTATGCTCGACGGAATATCTATAAAATTTCAGTAACGTAACGGTCATCTAAACATTTTTTTTTAATGTAAAGGACGTGCTATTTTTGAAACTACTGGGTATTCCTAAATCTTTCGTATAAAACAAGAAAGAAGGGGAAATTCTAAGAAACTTTGCTCTGAACACCATAAAAATTGGACCAGACAGTAAAAAGTTATAGACAAAATAAAAAAATAAAAATCGTTTTTTGGCTCTCCTGAAAAGTCGTATTTTGTCCCTTACGTTAATTGATACTTCCGGTGTCGATATATTCAAGAACGCGAGAACGATTTCAGAACGATTTTTCACACAGAAAATTCTAGACAGTCTACTTTTTCTTTTAATAATCAAACTCGTCCAAGCGATTAGGCTAGTATTGACAAAAACAGCTAGGTGTAGCAATACGTATTACGGTACAGATTCGATTATTAATAGAGTACAACAAATTACGAACTAATCTAATCACACCACGGAGACTGCTTGATTAGAACAGCTTCCAGATTACGTGTTAGACACGGTGTTCGGATTATCCCGGTGTTATAGCTAAATGTGGTTAGTTGAAACACGTTGGTAGTTTCAGAAAGGGTTGTGGCCGTAACAATTTTCCTTTTCCAAGTTCAGTAATTGGAACTACGTGGTTACTTGAAGCGATTTGACCTCGACACACATAAAAGATGTTAGGACGCCTCCATTTTCCTGAGTCACCGAAGACTAATTTCTTTTGAACATTTTCTCGTGAGCACACAAAGGTTAACAACGGTCTAGACAGGCTTACGTAATATGTCATGAATACGTAGGTAAGGTCAGTCTTCTGAAACCTGGCCTGCTTAATGAATGATTATGGACTTTCTATAAGAAATTAGTAAAGCTTGTCAAGACAGTAAGTAAATTGATCACTTCTGTAATGTTACAATAATCTCGAAAAAATTGTGAAGAAACCAAAGAAAATAGTGTTTATATATTTTATAATCTACGAGTATTCAGGCTTACCTGAGAATAGTTTCAGCTACACAGTCTATTTCGAAAACGGAAATTGTTTTTATTAGCTCTGTTCGTTACTGTGCACTTACATAAACGTGTCTGTGGATTAAATAAGTTCAAGTACAAAATTATATATAACAAATAACTTGATTGCATAGGTACCTTCAGTGTAGTTGTGTAATTTCTCTTCAACTTTGTAAGTAGTGAGCCGAGAGATTCTGTATTAGCCACTCATTAGTTCCACCACTAAATAGTAATGCATCCGAAATCTGACATTAGATATTATTTGAGATTAATGTTAAGTATCGTTAGCTGGTTATATACCATCCGGGGTGCCACCATACCAGCGAGCAGGTAAAACGCTTTTTTAGCGCTGATAGTTGATGTTTCCTCAGCGTTTTCCTAATGAACGAACAACATGAACAACAACTGTATCGTGCACATCCATTTTAACTGTAAAATAACCTCCTCCTTTTTTTGAAGTCGGTTAAAAAAAAAACAAAGAACATGCTTGTCTATTATGCGCCTTAAAGAAATCCGCTAGCCGCTGCCGCTGTTACTGAGCTTGTTTGTAAACTCACTGTATCGGTCAGCGAAGCATTGTTTCAAGAATTTAATGCAGATCAGGGGGGGTATTACAACCTTTTTTAATTCCTTGCAGTTTTCGGGCAGTTGACTTTACGGCCTTAAGCAGGCTTGTTCTATTTCGTATTATGACGTACGTAATTCTGCAAGGAATCATCCTGGATAACTTGTCTCTGGATGACTATGACGGGCTAGCGAATTCGTTCAAAAATCGAATCGACAATTTACCGATGATTACCGGTTTTATAAATTGTGTGTAAAAAAAATCATTTTCATTGTAAATTTAGGAGATATTTGAGTTAAACTGTATTTTAATAACAATTTAAATATTTACAATCAAATTGAGCAACATTTACTGTCATTTTATGCAAAAACTTAATACCAAATAAAACTCTCACAAAGGGGTTTGTTTCTGAACGATCGTATTGCGATACTTTTTTAGTCTGTGGCGGTTTTGTTTACCAAAACAAACAAGATTATCGTATTTTATTTATTTTTAATGCCACTATGTAGTGCTTTTTACTGCATTAATAAAGAAGCACACCGTTTTCCTACCGCAGAGAAAGTAAGGAAACAAAATGGACTAAGTCATGAGCGGAAAATTTTGAAAAATGGAGCTGTTCCAACACAACAATGTTCTAATTTTTAAAGCAAGAGCTATAAATGTTTCAACAAGTGAAGGAATGATAAAACCTAGGACGTTTATTCAAACCGAAAGACAGTGTACCTAGTTCTCTTGAAATTGGCTGCGAAATTGTGGTACCAGAAGCAATCGAGGAAGTGAAATTAAAAATGTCTGCTGATACATTAAAGACTGCCCAATGTACCCAAATAAATATTGAACACCAGTTTTGGCTCCATTGGACTGTACCATTTCTGGAATGATGCTGCGCGAGGCTATTAATTTTAAGTGTTTGAGTTGATCATACATTTTGTTTGGTTTATTCAACCCTACGTCCATTGCTACGAAAGATTATTTATTTCGTCACCATGTCTCTAATCTAAATTCTGTATATTTTTTTCTTACACTGATGGTACTACGACAAATAAAACAATTTTTTCAGGAGTAACATGTTTTTTATTTAGAACAAAATATTACTATATGAGTAAATGTTTACGTATATGGATCTATTTATTGCTTAGCGTTCAGTAAATGAGTGTATATTTATGTCGTAAAAGGTAAAAACTTTGTCGTCTTTTTATGTAAAGCTCGTCAGCTGAGATTATATCGTGTTTGCACTCTCCAGATATTCTGTAGTGCCTCCATTATTAATACCAAAGTTTAATTTAGTTAGTTTCAACTGTTTAAAGACAAATTAAAAGAAACAAGTCAGTAAAAGTTACTAAAAAGTGGCGTAAACTGAATGATTTTGAAGATGCCAATTTTGACAGTTAATCCGGCCTTGAAATGTCATTATGTAGCTTGTAATACGAAATTTCCAGGCACAAGCACAGGCAGAAGTCGGTATGAGGTCACGTGACCGTTTTACTGGCCGTCATTGTGTGATCGTAATACGACTAAGCATGGCAGTTCACTTTAAGGCGTAAACTGACAGGAATTAAGAGCTTGTAATACGCCCCCTGAGGCCTTATCACGAGCTCTTAATGCGAACCAGTTTAGACTGTGGGAAAGAGATGGCGCTAGACGACTTATATTGCTCTTTCTCTTTCCCACAGCCTAAACTGGATCGCGTTAAGAGCTCGTGGTAAGGCCTCTGGCGTAATGCCGATGCCGTTGCGAAGTACACAACAAAGTTTATTCGATGAAAACCGTACAACGAAAGTTATTGTTATTGATTAACGGGCATACTTTGTGCTAGTTTCGATAGCTGGAGTTTTTGAACACCTAAAATAGTGGAATTGTTTTTTAACGTTTAAGTTCGTTTTCAATCTTAAAGTTTAAAAGTATTTTGGAAAGTTAAAAGTTAACCGAGCCAAGCCGTAGCTCGAATATAAAATAAAGACTGATATTCCAAATTATCTACACAGAAATCAGTGTTATGAATTGAAAATGTTTGGTATTTGCTTCTTAGTTTCAAAGAACAATTCATAGTTTGACGAGAATTAGTAAGCAGCAAGTCACAACTACCAACATTACCGCAGTAACTTACTGTACCTATTGCAGTCACTGATTGGTTCGTTTGTGATTTAATAGCACTACCTACACCTCGCATTATTTACTCCACATTTACGTCTGCTCTCGACATTTGTATAAAAGCTTGCAACTACCTACGTAATAACGTTCTAATTACAGCGTCACATTTGCACTCAACAACGTGAACAACTGCCAAGTTCCACGACCGTGTATTTAGTGCTGCGATCGGTCACTACTTCATTTGCAAACACTTTAAGATATTTTTAATTAATGTTTAGTTTTACGTTACATAATTGTATTCAAATTTTTATACCTCTTTTAACTAATTCATAAATATGAGGAACCACGGGAGAAGCCGTGTGAAGCGAAACGAGTGATGTCGGGTAATGAATGAATTGAATAAATAAATAAATGAACAAAGTGTATGACTTATTTCAATGCCATTGAAATTGCTCAGCCATTTTCATGTCTTTTTTTTTCTCCGTTAGTAAACTGTTATTTCGCGCATATAATTATATGTATTTAAAATCAACATTCAATATGTAGCATAAAATTAAAGCTTGAGGTCACCGCGGGCTTCCAATTTCCCTCCATTTCCCTCAACATCGGCGGCCCCCGGAGTACTCAGTGCCGGATGTTCGAACTCAACTAACGAGAACCGCTTTCATTTGCATTCTTTGTACTCTTGGTTACAGTTGACGTTTCATTTCGTTCTTGGACTTTTTACAACAGTTTTCAGACGTGATTAGTTTCCGATCACAAAAGTCAGTAGCTGGGGATTCAGTATTGAATCCTTGAAGGTCTTAGGAGAAATTATTTTAATTTTGTTAAAATAACGCCTCTTATTTTTTTTATTGCCTTCTAAACCATGTATGAGTCCGGTATTACCATACATAACATAACAATAACCCCTTGGCCATGGTTAAATTTCTACAACACTTAGCTGCTTCCCATCCGTTGACTACTCTTCTATAAGTAAAAGAAATAAAACAGTTTTCTTTATTGTCAGTAAAATTGGGACAGGAAAATGGTGAAAGTTCGAAAATATTTCAGCTTCGTTTGTTTTCTTAAAACCCAATGGAATATTCAGTCAGTGGAAAACATTCTGCAAATAAAGTAATGGCTTGTTACCCTTTCATTGATCAATGGACACGGACTTTGAAGAGGACCTTTTAACAATAGATAGTGTAGGTATTGTACTGACGGAAAAAATGTCACTTTGCTATTTCCCCAAAATTAAAATTCTGTACTTAAAAGTTATGTATCTCACGAATTCGTAGAGTAAAACTAAAATTGCTTCAGTATATAAATTGTCGGACTACATGGTAACGGAATGTAATAGTTCGGTTATATTTAAAAAAAACTCTCACATTTTCAATGACCATTTATTCTTATAATTTAGCTTGGTCAGGCTCTTAGCCGCATGCAACACACATTGTGCTGCATGCGGCAATAGCTTATTTTTAAAACGTTGCCCCACTTTAGGAATCTTCTGTATCTTTTTTATAAAACGCACCTTATATCGAGTTCAAAAGTTCACAGAGTTCATCATTTTATGTTAATGTTTGCACTTCTGGCTGAAATACTTCAAATCATTCAGTGGCAGTGCGCCGACAAAGTCATGACAATGAGCAAAAGGAGGCTCCTGCAAAGACGCGTATAAATACCTAATCATTTATTTCTAGCCAGATAACCCTGAAAGAAGCCCTCTACAACGCTCGTTTTATGATCCATCATGATCCGGGACGTCTCTGCTCCATTAATAACAGACAAGAGACAGACTCTCGACTGCTCGACAGACGACCCTTCAAAAACTGGGATGTGCCATAATAGTACGACTGGCCGGACCAAATTCAAAACTATACGAGTAGTTGGCCAGTAGAGTTGTTGGTGTAAGTATGAAGGATCAGATCTGTTTTTACGTTCTTGGCGTTTTTCGTTCAATGTGCAAAGCAACTAAACCATGAGACAATAAACCATGTGATTGGCTATAAATATAAAACCTAATCTCTACTACTTTATGGCCTTGATTACGGTCTCCCTGAATGATAGCCGCGCGTGCGTAGCGCTCGCGTTAACTTTCATTAGTCACTAGCGCACTAGCTTCTGTTTTAATCCAAAAATGGCAATAGTTTGTATTTGAGACAGATATTTTTAATTGGACGTGCTCCGCTCGCTTGATATAACCACAATACTTTATGTTTGGCCATTTGCCCTGGCATGTTAACAGCGTGTTAATTCAGGCGAAGTTAATCCTGTGTAATAACTACAGTAATAAACTTCGTAACAGTTATTTACTTCAGGTAGATACTTGTTTAGCCTATCCAAGAGAGGTTTAGTAGTTTATAGTTAATATTTTAGCGTTTACATGAAATAATCTTTTCTTTTCATGTTAAGGAGCAGAATTTAATTTGACATCATTTGTCAAAAGTTTCGCAAAAATGGGAAATTATTTTACAAAGATATTACTTACCGTAATTTATTACATCAATTTGTTACGTTGTCATGGGACTTGCACTAATATCGACATTGTGTTTTTTAAGATGGTGAGCTATGTATGATGAGCAGAAAAAGAACGGTACAAAAAGTAATTAAGTATTTAAAGAATCTCAAGATATATTAAAACACAACAATTTTTCCCTCAATACCTCAAAATAGTTTACTGATGACAGATTACAAACGATCTAAGTACTTTTTGTCCTCGAAAATTTGGTGTGAGATAAATGGTTACAGTTGAATAAAACAATTAAGTTTCAGTCGACACCAGCTATGTTGTTGTGTCAACTTTTGAAATAACTCTCCGCGGCAGGGTTTTCATACACGTAGAACCCTTGTGCTAAGATATCTAAATACAATATCATAGCTTAGACGAAACGTGAAAGTCTCTTTAAGAGCGCATATTCTGAAAGTTGGCAACGTCGCAAATTGCTGTCAAATATTTACAAGTTTTAACTAATTTGGCAATGTTACTGTATGGAAATAAGAAATATGGCTCTGTAGTGTACTAAAAAATTGATTTGGGAATGCAATAATTAATATCCTTACACCGAATATATAGTTTTAGACGTAAAAAAAGCATTTGGAAACTTTCCAAATGCCTATTTGTTTCTGAAATTGTTTGATATTTCGTATTCCTTTTAGGTTAACGTTTTCACGAGCTAAATATAGGGGTACGTAAAACGAACTACAATGTAATATTAAGGAATGTAAGGATTTTGATTGACTTGGCAAATGCTTGACACAGAATGTTCAGATCAATACGAGTAATAATAAATACAAAACCACTTCTAGGAAGGTACGGTATTCTGTTAGGACATTTTAGTTTTTCACAATAAAAGCAAAGTACTTCTTGGGTTTATTGTTATTGGATCTGTATATTGCTTTCTATCGTGTTTTCCGCGAATGTGTCTCTATCCCATTTACACCATAGAAACAACGAAATATTTTTCTAGAAAAACTTGTTGAAGACTGTTTTTGTAAATATCAATAGATCTCTATCAGGCAGCCCTAGTGTGTGTGTGCTCACGGTCGACTGATCTAAAATCTTTTGTGATATGGATTGCACATCGTATCAATTGAATCGCCACGGAAGCACGCCATGTTCAGATTTAATTAATTTAGTGAACGACTAATTAATTGGTTTACGACCGGGCTACTCATAAGGCTAGTGAGCCTCTACTCGAAAAGGTTTTGTTCGTACGTCATCATCATCATCATCTCAGCCATAGGACGTCCACTGCTGAACATAGGCATCCCCTTTTGATCTCCACAGATACCGGTTGGAAGCGACCTGCATCCAGCGTCTTCCGGCGACCTTTATAAGGTCGTCTGTCCACCTTGCTGGTGGACGTCCTACGCTGCGCTTGCTAGTCCGTGGTCTCCACTCTAGTACTTTTCGACCCCATCGGCCATCTGCTCTGCGAGCAATATGGCCTGCCCATTGCCACTTCAGCTTGCTAATCCGGTGGGCTATATCGGTGACTTTAGTTCGTCTACAGATCTCCTCATTTCGGATTCGATCACGTAGAGAAACACCTAGCATAGCCCTCTCCATAGCTCGTTGAGCGACTTTGAGCTTTTTTGAGGTAACACACATTGGTTGAAGACTTTCGTCTTGAGGCACTGAGGTATGTCGGACGAAAAGACATTGCGTAGTTTCCCGAACGCTGCCCAACCGAGTTGGATTCGGCGGTCGGTTCGGAGTCGGTTCGTACGTACCTAATGTTAAAAAATGGTGTCCATCAGCCCAGCAAGAAAATGTCTTTTACAAGGAATTGAGTTTTGCCATTAATTAGTGCGTAATAAGCTGTAAATGTGCGTCACATTAAAAAAATTGTGCGTGCCATGTTTTAGGAATAAATTCGAAAAAACGATTCCTGCTGGGATAACGTTTTTCCAGCAAGAAAATTTTGAACGAGTGACCGGAGCCAAAAAAAAAGTATATCGGCATGTAGCTTAAATTAGTGCATAAATGTGCGCTGAAAATAAAAATTGTGCGGCTTAAGGCTTCGTAGATATTTCATTTCCTGCTGGGCTGACGTTTTGCAAAATCTGTTTTTTTAGGAAACAATGATTGTGCGCCAGTAGAAAAAACGCAAGTTCGTAGATCGTAATTTGTGCGTTATTTGTGAAATAATAGATTTTCAAAAACATCTACCGTTTCGAAGTAATCATAAATTTATGAAAAACCTAAAAATTATGTTATCGCTTAAATGAACAAACAAATAAACGTGCTGTTATCGGAATTCGGTTTTGCTTGCTGTTTTTAACACCCACCAAAAGTTTAAAGGCAAAGAGCACACACGTTTTTGAATAATACCCCTTTAAGTTAAACTGAAAATGCTTAAGCTTTGACGCGAAAGTGCAAGAAATAGAACCAACCCAAGATAATTATTTATAGACCAAAAATTAGAGCGTTTAATTAAGTATACATTCCGTAAATTTCAGCTTCAAGCATCTCTTATTTTAGCAGATATAAATCAAGAACCAAAACTATTTCTACATAACTGGTTATCCGACCAAATGCGAATGACAGCAAAAAGGCGACGGTTTCATACATACCGACAACCTTCTTAAATTTTCTTACATACATTTTATGCCTGAGTACACTTAGGAATAAAAGTGTTAGGGTAATAGATAAAAATTTTAGGGTACTAATATAGTATTTTTTATTTTATTTTGTTTGATATACATATTAAAAAAAATGTGCGGTGCTGCGGATATTTTATTACTTAACGAAAATGAATAAACACGTATAGTTCGTTTTTTTTTTTAAGATATACTATTTAGGTATAAAAAGTTCTAATTCATAGACCTTTATTTGGGAACAGTTTTTATCCTGTCACGCGTTTGAAACTTGACATGTGATACTTGTTTTCCTGAATTCGCAAACTGAGAAAACAGGTTGTTTTTTTTTTGCTCCACCCAGTGCCTGAGGAAGTGAGGATGTATTTGATTTTTTTTTTATCAGAACAACATAAATTATGCAATTCATAAATATACAGGTTGAATTTTCAAACCTCCGATTGGCGGTGATTGTTTTTTTTTAATTTCGGCATTGATCTACGCGTTTTTATGACTTAGAAATTATCTGAATATTATTAATTTATAAATGGAATACCATATTATAAACATTATTATTTAAAATAGATATTAACTTTTATTTGTGTTCTAAATTCTAAAATATTTAAAAAAAATATTTTGCATATTAGTCTGTTTAGCGACTTTATACCTTTGCCCCTACTTCAACCTGGCATGGCGAAAGCAAAGCGCAAAAAAAAGTAGAACCATAGCTTCTTTTAGTTCCTGACGAAATAATATTTCCCGCGTTCTAGACGCGGGAAATATAATTATTTCGTCAGTATATAACTATTTAATGCGTGAAAAATGTTTTTCTCTCCATTCTACTTCGTAAGAGATTTATGATTCTAAGTTATACTAAAAATATTGTTTTCATTATGCATTTTTATACGTATTCTCCGTATGACTCAGTATGACTTCAGGATAGACCTGTGCTTTTAGAAATTACAAAAGTCCACTCATTAAACCTATTTTGATTTTATTATTTTTTCATTTGAGAACAATATACCTACCTATGATTTTCAAGTACCTGTAGCATCGCGCATCACTACACACCGATGCACAACACTACGCCCAGGCGCGAGCGGGGCGACAGCCGCGGCGCGGGGGCAGAGGAGGCGACGAGGCCCAGTCGGCCGGCGCCGGCGACAGAGCACCACGAAACTCGTTCAGAGCTGCACGCTACGTCTCCCTCACCGCGACCGCGCTATACTCACGCGTCAACGAGTTTGCATTGTATTCCACCGGTACGCGTTATTGAATCCACCCACCATTGTACAGTGCTAAATTATCAAGTCTCATTTTCCAATACAAAACCGTTACTAGTACCAAGTACCTAGCCGTTTTATTTCGACCATCACCAAAGTGGTGACCCGCGACGAGTAGTAGGCGAATAATAATAACCGACCACGCTACGTGTCACATAGCATCATGTCGAAGGAAGATTTTCAAGATTGCAACGCGGGCGCGCGCGCGGCTTCTGTCGACCGCGTCGCCGTGAAGCTGCCGCCATTTTGGCCCGACGATCCGGAGGTGTGGTTCTCACAAGTAGAAGCCCAATTCGAGACGTCTGGAATCACGACGGACAGCACGAAATTTAATTTGGTAATACAGCAACTCGAGCATAACTACGCCAAGGAGGTACGTGACATTATCCTGCATCCACCTTCTACCGGAAAATATAACAAGGTAAAAGCTGAATTAATTAAGCGACTATCCATGTCCCGAGATCAAGGCATTCAACAGGCACTTTATTCTGAGGAACTTGGAGATCGTAAGCCCTCTCAATTTTTACGAGCGCTACGATTGCTTGCCGGGACGGACGTGCAGGACGAATTTTTATTCAGTATTTGGTCGGGGCGCCTACCTACACAAGTCAAGGCGATTTTAGCCTCACAGAGGAGTTTGAATTTAGACGAAGCAGCCGACATGGCGGACAAAATTTGTGAAGTGATGTCGATAAACACGCAACATGTAGCCAGTACTAGTAAAAATAATGCCTCGTGCTCGAACTCAAACAATTTTGATGAAATTTTACAGAAAGTTGAAGAACGCGTCATGGCGTGCATACAAAATGGCGTCGTGAAACAATTAGCGAAACTGAGCATGGAGCCACGTGGTCGCGCACAACAAAGAAGTGGTAATACCAATCCTAGAAATCGATCTCAGAGCCGCCGCCGATCATATTCTCAGAGCCGGACGCCAGGTATGTGTTGGTATCATGATACTTTTGGTGGAAAAGCGCGCAAGTGCACCGCGCCATGCAATTTTAAAGCGGGAAACGCTCCCGACAGTCAATAGAAGCGGCGTCTGACTGTCTGCAATCCACCAGCCGCCTATTTGTTTCTGACAGGAAAACCAATATCCAATTTTTAATAGACACTGGTTCGGATCTGTGCGTACTACCTAGAACATTCCTGAAATCGCACGCTAAGCCCACAGAATACCGTTTGGTGGCCGCAAACGGAACTGTCATAAGAACTTATGGGTGTCTTAAGTTGCACCTGGACTTGGGCCTACGCCGAGACTTCGCCTGGAACTTCGTGGTTGCGGACGTGGACAAACCAATAATAGGCGCTGACTTTATGTCTTTCTATAGCTTACTCGTTGATTGCAGAAATAAGCGGTTACTGGATGGTGTCACTGACCTCTCTACACCTGGACAGCCAACAACGGTTCAATGCCAGAGCATCAAGGCTATCTCCGGCACCACTGAATACCATGTGCTGCTCTCCCGGTACCCAAATTTAACTAAACCCGCTGGCATCCTAAAAGAGGTAAAACATTCAACCATTCATTATATACACACCACGCCTGGACCGCCTGTCTTCTGTAGGCCACGTCGACTCGCACCCGACCGTTTGAAAATAGCTAAACAACAATTTGAAGAAATGATATCCGATGGTACCGCTCGTAGATCTGATTCACCCTGGGCTTCAGCGCTGCACCTGGCTCCGAAGAAGGACGGATGGAGACCCTGTGGCGACTACCGAGCGCTAAATGCCCGCACGATTCCTGATCGGTATCCCATCAGACACATAGAAGATTATTCCTCGATGTTAGATGGTAGTTCTATTTATTCTACGCTTGATTTAGTCAAAGCTTATAACCAGATACCAGTTTTCCAAGATGACATTCAGAAAACTGCGATTACGACTCCTTTCGGACTGTTTGAGTTCCCCTATATGTCGTTTGGGTTAAGGAACGCAGCCCAATCATTTCAACGTTTCCTCGATGAAGTGTTGCGAGGCCTAGACTTTTGCTTTTCCTATATTGATGATATTTTAGTGTTCTCCAGGAGCAAAGCGGAACACCTGGAACACCTAAAAAAACTATTTGAACGTCTCAACCAATATGGAATTCTTTTAAATGAAAGCAAGTGTTCTTTTGGTCAAGATGAGGTCACATTCCTCGGATACAGTGTGTCTGCCAAAGGTACACGTCCTCTGGACAATAAGATCAAAGCAATTCAGGATTTTCCGCTGCCAAAGACTGCCAAAGGTCTACGTCGCTTCCTGGGCATGTTAAATTTTTATAGGCGTTTCTTACCTCATGCCGCTGAAGCACAAGCGCCTCTGCACGATATGTTGTCTGGTCCACTCATCAAAGGCTCAACAGCCCTGACCTGGTCCAAGGAACAAGCCACTGCGTTTGGGAATTGTAAAACCCAGCTATGCAATGCAACCATGCTTTCTCATCCAGTCCATGATGCACCACTCGCTTTAACTACTGACGCCTCTAACACTGCAATAGGAGCTGTATTACAGCAAGAAATCAACAATGAATGGCAACCGCTCGCTTTCTTTTCACAAAAACTGTCTAAATCACAAATAAAGTACAGCGCTTATGACAGGGAGTTGCTCGCCATCTACGAAAGCGTAAAACACTTTAAACATATGCTTGAAGGCCGACACTTTGTCATTTTTACAGATCACAAGCCCATCACCTACGCATTTCAACAGAAGGACCGCAAGTGCAGTCCTCGCCAGTTCAACCATCTAGACTTCATCTCACAATTCACTACGGATATCCGGCACATCTCAGGTCAAGATAACCTGACTGCCGATACCCTCTCCAGAATTGAAGCCATCTCTACACTCGACCTGTCTACCCTGGTGCAAGCACAGAAAAAGGACCAGGAACTGAAGAACCTACTGGAAGGGAGTACTTCTTTAAACTTACGTCTGGTTCCAATCCCAGGTACGAATTTTGAATTATTTTGTGATGTCACACAAACCAAGCCACGACCTTTCGTCCCAAGAGATCACCGAAGGGCCATTTTCGACCAACTACATGGTTTGAGCCATCCTGGGGCAGCCGCTACAACAAAACTAGTCACTGAGAGGTTTGTCTGGCCCTCCGTGCGGAAGGACTGCCGTACCTGGGTTCGAACCTGTGAAGATTGTCAGCGTAGCAAAGTTCAGCGTCATACATCTGCACCACTTGGACACTTTAACCTCACCGGCACTAGGTTTTCTCACATTCACATCGATCTAGTAGGACCTCTTCCACCTTCCAAAGGATTCAGATACTGTTTAACAGCAATTGATAGATACACCAGGTGGCCTGAAGTTACACCTCTAGAGAATATGACTGCTGATACTGTCGCGAAAGCTTTCTTCGAAACCTGGATCACTCGGTTTGGCTGTCCGGAAACCATAACAACTGATCAAGGGCGTCAATTCACTTCCCAGATCTTCAAGGCGCTGAGTGAGCTGTGTGGTGCTCAACTGCGGCACACGACGGCTTACCACCCACAAGCCAATGGCATGGTGGAAAGACTGCACCGAACATTGAAAGCTGCCATCATGACGCACAACACGGTTTGCTGGTCAGACGTGCTACCTACCATCTTACTCGGCATGAGAGCGTCATGGAAGGAAGACCTACAGTGCTCGGCTGCTGAACTAGTGTATGGTGAGACCTTGAGGATGCCTGGTGAGTTCTTCCACTCTAAACCTAACACCCGATCACCACCAGAAGATTTCATACACGACCTCAGACAACACATCTCTCGCATCAGACCTAAACCTGCATCAAGACATGGCACTAAGGCGATTTTTATTCATAAAGACCTAAAAGGCTCTGAATTCGTTTTTCTCCGCAAAGACGCTCTTCGTGGATCCCTGGAGGCACCATACACTGGCCCACACAAAGTCACAGCAAAGACAGACAAAACGATCACCCTTCTCTTAAACAGAGGACCCGTGACTGTGTCCATAGACAGGGTCAAACCAGCCTACATATTGTCCAGAGATGAAGAGGACGCAAACCAAGCAAAGACCGGCAAACAGACCGACAACCCACCGATCAGGGTTACACGTTCGGGACGTCGTGTTAATTTTCCTAATTACTTCCAGGCTGGACCTTGATTCTCCCAGGGGGGTGATGTAGCATCGCGCATCACTACACACCGATGCACAACACTACGCCCAGGCGCGAGCGGGGCGACAGCCGCGGCGCGGGGGCAGAGGAGGCGACGAGGCCCAGTCGGCCGGCGCCGGCGACAGAGCACCACGAAACTCGTTCAGAGCTGCACGCTACGTCTCCCTCACCGCGACCGCGCTATACTCACGCGTCAACGAGTTTGCATTGTATTCCACCGGTACGCGTTATTGAATCCACCCACCATTGTACAGTGCTAAATTATCAAGTCTCATTTTCCAATACAAAACCGTTACTAGTACCAAGTACCTAGCCGTTTTATTTCGACCATCACCAAATACCTAACTTAATTTGATCAAAGCTCGTTTAATATTCGAATTCGAATTTAATTCGAAAAAAAAATCGAATCATTAACACGACAAACAAGAATAATAAAACTACTGCCAATAACGTGATGGACGCCACTGTACACACAATAGCTTCACATAGCACTGTTATTTATAGAAAGTCATCGGTATGTATGAAACCGTCGCCTTTTTGCTGTCATTCGCATTTGGTCGGATAACCAGTAATGTAGAAATAGTTTTGGTTCTTGATTTATATCTGCTAAAATAAGAGATGCTTGAAGCTGAAATTTACGGAATGTATACTTAATTAAACGCTCTAATTTTTGGTCTATAAATAATTATCTTGGGTTGGTTCTATTTCTTGCACTTTCGCGTCAAAGCTTAAGCATTTTCAGTTTAACTTAAAGGGGTATTATTCAAAAACGTGTGTGCTCTTTGCCTTTAAACTTTTGGTGGGTGTTAAAAACAGCAAGGAAAACCGAATTCCGTTAACAGTACGTTTATTGGTTTGTTCATTTAAGCGATAACATAATTTTTAGGTTTTTCATAAATTTATAATTACTTCGAAAAGGTAGATGTTTTTGAAAATCTATTATTTCACAAATAACGCACAAATTACGATCTACGAACTTGCGTTTTTTCTACTGGCGCACAATTATTGTTTCCTAAAAAACCAGATTTTGCAAAACGTCAGCCCAGCAGGAAATGAAATATCTACGAAGCCTTAAGCCGCACAATTTTTATTTTCAGCGCACATTTATGCACTAATTTAAGCTACATGCCGATATACTTTTTTTTTGGCTCCGGTCACTCGTTCAAAATTTTCTTGCTGGAAAAACGTTATCCCAGCAGGAATCGTTTTTTCGAATTTGTTCCTAAAACATGGCACGCACAATTTTTTTAATGTGACGCACATTTACAGCTTATTACGCACTAAGTAATGGCAAAACTCAATTCCTTGTAAAAGACATTTTCTTGCTGGGCTGATGCACACTAAAAAATGACTCGCCAAAAGCTTAGCTATTCGAGTGATATAAATTATAAATGGAACTAGATTTTGTCCGTGTATTTTCTTTGATAATATCAAAACAATAAGCTAATCTATTTGAGTCAAGTTTTGTGCTGAGATAAATTAGGTATTGTTGAGTAATATGCACAAACAAAAGCTCATCTATGAGAGTCTGGCTCGTGACTGAAATAGTTTAGGCTTTGTAAATAAGCGACCGGGCTCTACCTCGCGCCTGCTAATTGAATTCGGTGATAATTATGAATAAGAAGGTAAGCTTCAACCGTAGTCAGTGACTCTTTTATTCTACCTTCCTAATCCTTTTTTTTAGCGTGGTAAAATCATCAAATGAGTCTTCCCACGCAGGGAGGAGGGACTGTCAGACTTGTACTGACTAAAATCCTCGGAATCCTTCAATAGTTCTTTACGTTCCGGGGTCACAGCATTCGTTAGTCCCGCGACCCCGGCAGGCTCTGGCCCTCACAGGAGGCGTCATCGTGCTGAAACTCTATGAGTCGCGCGTGGAACACAACGCTCCGTCGACCCGGGCATGGTCCATAGTCGGACAGCGAGTCGCCCGTTACTCCCCGCCCGCATGTCCGCACACTTTCCTAGTCCTGCCATAAATAATATACTCCATCAATAGGAGAACATCAAAAAGGTGTCGTGTGCCAACAAAGTCATGCTCTTTCTCTTAGTCCTTAACAATTGTTTCAAGATTGTCAGTTGTTACGTTGAGAGTGCTCCTAAAAAGGCGATATTGTGTTGCAAAACAATGTTGTCCTTACGCACGCGGAAGATACAAAGTACTGCCATTTTATATCGCCCGAGTAACCTAGAAATATAAATATAAAAAATAGATAAATCTATTTTTTCAAATAATAATAATAATAAGAGCATAATCCAAAGATATGTTAATTATACTATATTTCTCCAAAATAAACTTAACTTTTTACTGCTTATTATTCTTGATAAAGAACGACAAGAGCTTTTTCAAAGCTATTTTTCTAAACTCAATCAATCATTTAAATGGACCATCAAAACGACTACTACGATAAAAGGGATTTACTGAAACAAAATAATTAGGTTAGAACATAGTCAGCCATTTAAATTGAAGAAACAAACGGTTTCGAAATACACTGCCGGACTGGGATGTATTATAAAAGTTTCAACTTGAAGTATTGGATAAATTAGCGATAGGGTATGTTCAAAGTAAAAAAAATGCCGTCAATTCACAATTTCATACCATTTGGTACATTGTGTAATCGTTCCTACACAATTTATCAAAATGGTATGAAATTGTGTGGTTCGGGGAATTTCTCCGATCCGTGTTAAAAATTCGTATCGCGGAGTATCGCGCTTCGGTTGACGCGACGCGAAATACTTTAGGTTTATGTATATTAACCGAGATTTACGCACTTTCTCCGCACCGTGGAGGCAACGACCGTCAGGAGATGTAGATATGACGTGTACTTGATATAAGTGTGTGGAAAATACGGACATCTCGTACATTCACATACAGAAGCCTGGCCTTCACGTACATAGCATTTTTAAAACCATACTATTTATGTCGGGCATGTAGACCTACGAACAAGTAATCCCAATCCCAAATGATGAATTTTGTTCAAATGTATAGGATTTTCTCTTATCTTTCACAGTAAGAAAATTTTATGAATTTAATAGCCGCGCCGCCGCCGCCGCGCCGGTACGAAATCTTGAATGTTATTTGGCAATTAATTTTCTTGTTTTAAAAATGGGTCATTAAACAACATTTTTACGAAGACCTCCCTTGGGCTTGTCAACACGGCCTATTGCTCCGATTATGGTAATTTTATTATGTTGCGTTTTTTAAGGTAAAGCTCAGAAGAAACCTTTTTAGAGAAGAAAACTTATTTTTTCCGAGGATTAACGATTACATATTTTTGTAAAATGACTTCACCGCTCACGCAGATATTTGATTGCGTCGTCAAGTTTTTTTTTATCGTGGTAAAATCATCAAATGAGTCTTCCCACCCGGGGCGGGGCGGGAGGGACTATCAGACTTGTACTGACTAAAATCCATGTGGTGATACTTCAATAGCCCTCTACGTTTCATGGCCACGTTCCTGATAAGACAGTTTCGCGACCCCGGCAGGCTTTGGCCTTCTACTACCATCAGATAGCTGACAGCTCTTTGAGGCGCGCGTAGAACACGACGCACCGTTGACCCGGACAATCCGGTCATGGTCCACGATAGGACGGCGAGTCACCCATTATTCACTGTCCGCATCTCACAAGAAAAATATTCAAGAAAATGTTATCGTATCTCGTTGTTGTACGTAAATTTTATTAGGAAGTAAGTGGGTACTGAAAGCTTCATATACGAGAGAAACTACTAAATACTGAGAAACCACTCTAGGTTTCGTAGTATTTAGTAAGCACTTCTTATCGGCTTATAACACAGTGACCCACTTCTCTCGAGAGATGAAGTGACTGCTACTTAACTGATGTACCTGTTATATAAAGTTTATAGCCGCAACACTATCACGTGTGACACATAGCGTATATACGAGTAGTGAGTACGTAAAACACACACACATCCACTAACTTAAGCTACATCAAGCAATCGCTGCTTACCCATATAAAAATCTCTCACCGTGGAGCTGTACAGGAAGAAGTCACATCTGTATATAGAGGTATTCTGTGCTTATTTATGTGTGTGCCTTTCTGACGATTTGTGATAAATACGTGCAATATCCGCTAAGCGCGTGATAAACGGAATGTTTTTTTTTTTTTTTGTTGAATGTGTCACAGTAATGCCGTGTTTTATTGTTGTAAACACATTCCGTGAAGAATTTTCATACAAACCATTATTGTGTGGGATGAAAGTATTCTAACCCTGGTTGATTTACGAGTCAGAATAAATCCGAGTATCTAAAGCCTCTCCTTCACCGCATGATCAGCTCACTACAAAAAATAAAGGATTCGTAAATAATGAATGAGAACAAATCTAAGAGGGATCGTGATATATCTACGAGCGCTTGTGTTTGTACTTGTGTAAGTTCAGGGATAGAAAACAAATCAATCGTGAGAAACTCGACTATTTGTTTTGGAAGAACCAAAGAAAAAAGATTCACTAGTAACTCTCGCTCCTTCCGTGTTACTCAATAATTATGATCCACGTCAATCAACAAAGAGCGAGCCCAGAACGTATTTGAATCCAGTGAATTCAGTTATTAGTTAAAATAAATTCGTCCTACCACAAAAACTGTCAACTTCAAAACGACATTTAACCTATTGTCAAACAGACAGGGCGAAGCGAATGCGATCCGAATCCTGTCATTTAAAAAAGCGAAAGCGGTCCGATAGTCTGTGACAGGCTTCAAACAATTCCATACATTACAAACAAAATCGCTTCGGCACGCTTTTCAGTTTACCAAAGTCATTAACGTTGATTGAAGGGTCGTTTTTCAGTTATACGTTTTTTAGACCAGTGTTGAACAGATGAACTTTTTGGTATTAAGACGGAATGTCCCAATAACCTTCCTTCTGGCGTTGTCGGGTAATAAAGCAGTAACTTGTTGTAATACCCTCGTTTGTATGATGTGCGCAGACTTTGAGGCAATTTCAGCATTTTACTGGTTTTCCGCTAGACTGGTTTATAAAAGTACTTTATTTTCTAGGCCATCCTTTCGCACTGCTATGTGTGTGCTTCATTCAGAACGCACGAGTGAGCAGTAATGTGGTACTTTGCTCAGTAATGGCTGTATTCTTTTAGCTATTTGTGCGGTAAAAACCAATATCGGTATAATTTGATAACGTTCATAGACTACCTAAATAACGAAAATCTTCTGTTTTAACACACAAAGAAAAAATTAAACTCACACGCACACACACTGAGTGTATGCACACACACATATTATGTAAAATACAAACACTTTTTTTCTTATATTCGCATGCAGCACACAGTGTTTGCTTTTTTTTATTTTAGATTATAAAAATTGTCAGCTGAGTACTATCTTTCGAGAAACAGGCCTGACCTAGTTCATAAGATACGGACAAAGTCTTATGATACCTTTCTTTACCACCATAGACGCATTGTAACTGCTGGTGCCATTTTATAGTATACTTACTTAAAAATTAAGTCACTTAATAATATATAACTCTTGTTGCTATGAATGGTGACAAATAAACATTTTTTTTTTCATTTATCTAAGGAACACCGAATCCGTAGTCGGACGACACTTAAGGCCACACCACGCTCTCAATACAGGGTTTGTAATAAGCCATCCTTGGTGTAAACATCAGACTGGTTTCCACTTTAAAATAAGACCTATTTCGTAATAGTATTGCTTCCAAAATAGAAGTATAATGAAAAAGCAAAAGTTTAATCAATATGGTAGCAGAACATAGCTTTTGAATACTGCTTAGTGTATGCATACTATTGCTCGTGACTGTACCACGCACCTCTCATAAAAGTAAAAGAAGAATTCCTACTCCCCTTCCCCTGGCTCCCAGAACGGGACTCACAGGTCAAGCGGGCCCTCACAATAATTTTAGTCTGTACTGATCGGACAGACCCCTCCCTTCTCTCTCTAGGGTGAAAAATTTCCATCGGAGGGGTTCCACCGGGATAAAAAAGCTATAGAAAAGTGCAAGGAAAGTTCTTTTCCTTTTCAGCCAATGATCCACGGGTAGATGTTTTGCAATTTTTTGGTCATGTATGTCGCAGAACTGACGAGAAGTGGAGTATTTATTTGCTTTAAAGTTGTTAGCATTCTCGTGATGCACTGAATATCCACGCGTACTGAAAAATTTGCTTCGCCGCTTTCGCCCATGCTGACGAGTATTTATTGTGAGATTCACCATGAGGATTTTACCTTACAAGCTATTCGAATTTCCTTCTTGGTTCTATAGCACATTTGTTTGTCGTAGTCTATTCCATCATTAAATTCCATTTTAAATGGACTATAAGCAGCCTTGCATTCATCTTCCGAGAATTTATCTACATATACCTGAAAAATGAAACATTTTAATCTTCATTTTTTTTTTCAAGCTGTTACTAAATCTTCGAGAGGTGTGTTAATAAATCTTCGCAAAGCTGAAAAGTTAGTGATTCTCGAAGTTAGTCTTAAGGCAATTGTTCACGTCCCAATGAACGATGCCGCAATAATAAAGAGGAAAATAGGTGTAGGACAATAGTTAAAGTAGCTACTACAGGTTTTGTAATTCCATTTATTTGAACAGCCCCAAGGATGGACCTTTAAACAGGGTAGATAATATTCGATGGATTACAACAATATTTTAACACTTCATTCCAGTTGTAGGAAGCACATCATAACAACACATAACTGAGTTTACTTTAAAAATTAATATGCGGCTTTTAAAATAGTATTGCAGAAAAGGTGCAGGTGCTAGCAGTGCTATAATTGTAATGACCACAAAAAAGTGTCGAAGATGACGCAATGAAATTCGAAATATGAACATTCAAAAATTTTAAATCAATATACCTAGATCCAACAAGTGGGAACATTTATGCCTTTGTCAAACTGACAGACGAACCGAATGCGTGGCGTAGCGTTTTTGTTTGTAATGTATGGAATTGTTTGAAGCCTGTCACAAATAGAGTATCGGATCGCTTTCGCATTTTTATATGACAGGATTCGGTTCGGTTCGCTATCGCCTGTCTGTTTGTCAAAGGCCTTATAGGCTGATGATGGTGATGATTACACGGCCTCACAGGGTAGGCTTTTATTTGAACAATTTTCATTAACTCACCGTAATATTTTGGGTCTTTGTAATCAACATACAGTTCAGTTTGTTTAGGATGGGACTGATGTCGTCGTCCAAAGTAGTACACATGGGTAAATTTCAAGCTATACAAAACCAGTTTATCGTGCTCTAGCTTATTGTGATTTTCCGACCTTTCAACGGTCAGCTGATGATGGTTTTGCATACATTCATGTGTAGCCAATAGTATATAATCAATGTACAAATGCGTTGTTTTGTTTAGGCGGAGTGAAGTTAATCTCGTAACTATTAGATAATTCCACACAAGAAACAAATTCATTCAACATAACTTCATGTAACTAGTTGCTGAATCTAGGCGAGTGTAAACAGTTGAACTAGTACGAAGATCTTGAGAACTTAACTCCAGCTGACACAGTTGTGTTGATAGCATCTACATGGAGACTTAACAAAAACAAGATTGGTAATGTTCATGAATATGTACACAAGCAACTTACGAGTATGACGAAAATATGGCAATCACTAGTTTGATATAAAATATTTGATTCTGATTATATTTTACTTCTCAAGTTATAAGTACTCGTAATATAAATCGGAAATTATTACGGTAAAAGACAATCATAATCGCACATTTCGCAAGTCACAGTGATTCTGAAAAATGTGCGGTCGAGTGCAGGTTTTTTTTTTTTCGTTTACATAGTTATGTAAAATACGATATTTAAGATACGGTTTCTTTCAGGCTTTATGTAATTTTAATTGGTTTGTGTCACGACAAAATATTTATCCCATTTAACTGTACCCTATAAACTTTAACTTCAATCGTAAAATAAATATTGCAACCGCTTATTAAATGTTGCTTGGTTTACTTATTGGTTTGCTACGTGTTATTTAAACACCGAATTAAGTGAATCATTACAAATAATTGCTAAGCCGTTTTAGACTCGGGCACGCTGCAATCGCGGCGGTAAGACCTTTGAGGAGTGGCTGGATAGGCGTCACGGCGGCGTCCTGACCGCCGAAACTTCCGTGTCCGATGAGGACCTGCGTCATGCGACGCAGGTCCTCATCGGACACGGAAGTTTCGGGAAGTACCTGTGTCTGATGAGAAAGGAGGAAACGCCTGGGTGTCACCACTGCGAGGATCGCTCGGAGGACACAGTAGAGCATACGGTGCAAGACTGCCCCGCTTGGGCAGAGCACCGACGTGTCCTCACGGCGGCGATAGGCGGAGACCTCTCGCGCCCAGCATTGGTCGCGGCCATGCTGCGGGGCGAGATGGAGTGGGAAGCGGTCGCCTCCTTCTGCTAAGCAGTAATGCTCGCGAAGGAGGAGGCGGGCCGCGTGAGGGAGAGAACAATGTCCTCCCTCCACCCCACCCGCTGTGGTGGATGCCCACGGCGACGGACGTCGAAAGACGATCTCCGGCCACCGTAGGCGCGGGCATGCGGGCGGAGAGTAAAGGGCAACTCGCTGTCCGACCATGGACCACGCCCGGGTCGACTTCGCGTTGTGTTCCACGCGCGCCTCAAAGAGCGTCGCCATAATCACGGGCCCCCCTTTAGAGGGCCAAAGCCTGCCGGGGTCACGGGACTCATCTCATTACCGTGACCCCGGAACATAAAGGGCTATTGAAGGACACCGTGGATTTTAGTCAGTACGCGTCTGACAGTCCCTCCCGCCCTGCCCGGAATGGGAGGACTCATTTGAGGATTCCACCACGCTAAAAAAAAAGCTGTTTTAGACTGCTACAAGTTATAAGGAGTACCTAAGTGAATTATATTCACCTCGACGAATACTAATTCCAACATTAGCAGCTCTTTAGCATTTTATCTCGGAGATCTTTTAAACTGTTTTCTGTCGTACAACTTTTATACTTTTGGATCTGAGTGGACCAAGTTTTTTTTCCGTTTATTCGAATAGGTTTATGTACTTTGTTGATTTTCTATTCAAATCGCTTTTAGACGAAATATTTACAATTGAGTATTTTTTTGTTGTTTTGTTATTCTTACCCGAATTAAATGTAAAATGGTAAAAGTAATGAACATGTCAACTTAACGATGTTTCAAATTCAATTAGTATTCCTGAATTAATTTATTTTAATTATGAAGCAATTTAAATATTTGTGTTAAGTACTTACTGTTCCTTTACAAGTTTAGCAACTAGAACTATATCAGCTGCTACTTGGAGCCGAGTCTGTTAAATTAAGTTTATGTTAGAGTTTCTTCTGAAAGTATTTAATAATGAAGCACACATTGTTAAATTATTTTACTGGGAAGTATTAGGCCGCTATCCCACTGGCGTTATACGAGCGTTGACGTCACGATTCATTAGTGGCAAGCGTTCGCATTGCTACCTCGCATCATTAATGTCCCGTTTGTTGGCATAGTAACATGTGCGCGACGTTAACGTCTCATTCAGCGGACGTTAACGCTTGCCACGCGACGACGCAACGTCAACGTCACGTTTGCGCAACGTTGACGTAGCGCCGACGTTGGAGAGACGCAAACGCTCGTAAAACGCCAGTGGGATAGCTGTCTTATAGGTAACTGACACAGAACTTTTCCCTGTTTCCATAAAGACAGAACTATTCAACGTGATATCAAACAATGAACTAGAATTTATTCGTTGAGTTACTATGTTGCTGAATTTCAAGACATCATATAATCATGACAAACTACGACATGTTTAGTGCAAGTTGTAAAGTATTCGCTAAAGCAGTTAGTACAGCTATTAAGCGTGATGCATTTCTTACTGGCTACAGCGGAATCTCTGAAGATGGATGGTGACTGACTGTGGAAAATGCAATTTAGGAAACTGCAAAGTTACAGGATGTTTAAAAGAAAAACGCAAAAGGACAACAAATAGAAGTTATCGTCGTCGCTGGCACAAAAATATGTTTAAATTGCTAGTCCCCCGCCCTGTCTTTGTGTGTGCAAAAACAGGGCGGGGGTTGCTAGTCGTGCAATTTGAAAATAAAATGTAGCCTGTTATGAGCTTGTTGTAAATGTAGCTTTCTTTAGGAATTTTGAAAAGTCCAGTATTTTTTAAGCGCATTATTCGCAAAAATATCTGTTTATAATATTAGTGTAGATGTTGCCTCAAATATTAATATTGTAATACTGCATTCTCAAAGCTCAGTACAAAGTAAAACTACATCCGGAAAATCTTCAATATCCTGCAGCGTTCAACAAAGTCAACAGAGCGGAAAATTACGAAGTAGGTTACCTACTGTTCTATAGTTATTTTAGCTTCATAACTCAAATCTTTTTATGAGGCCTAAATAACCAATTACCGTTTATAATATTATCCAATTTGTCTGATATACCTAAAGCTAAGTTCTGTGCGCACGCGAGACACGGGAGTTATGTAACACAATGGCAACTTATTTAATCTTCAAGTGATTTAAGGAATCCATATACATAATATGTAATTTATTAAGTCAAAGAATTTTGGGCGTTATCGGTGCGGAATAATTACCTTTTATGATGAAATAATAAAGATCAGATTAATTATTACCACCGGAAACTATATCTTTTGGTCATAATTAATCTAGAGACGAAAACAGAGATAAGTTAATTAAAAAAACTTTTTTCAAAAAAAATATTAACCGCCTTCAAAAACAACCACAAAAAAGGGTAAAATAACCTACAAAATAACTTTTCTTTCGGAAGTCGGTGGCTTTGTTTTTTTATTTCTTTGACTTTTTTCCACCGACTTTTTTTTTACTCTTTTTAGTCTAAATATTCAACCCAAATTCTTGTCAAATACATCATTTTCTTACATGTGCACTAGAATTTTGTAATCCGTGGCACCGGTATTAACATCGCTCATGTACACAATAAGCTAATAAAATTCCCTATCTCAAAAACTGCTGAACAGATTTTGATGAAACTTGCAGTATTCCCTAAGGTGAACGATCTCTAGTACAACAAAAATCGGTCCACAAATTGACGGAGTAATCGCGTGACAAACACGCAAAAAGTAAAGATCATCATATCATCCAACTCATCCAAGTTACCGAAATTAATAAAAATGCTCACAAAATAAAAAGTACTGAACCAAATTGGATGATTTTTTATGGGACCAAACTGCAAGTATACTGCATCGAACAAAAAAAGAATCACACTAATCGGACTAGAAAAAAAATACCGACCGAATTGAGAACCTCCTCCTTTTTTTTTAAAGTCGGTTAAAAACAATAATATAATTTTCGCTGTGGAAATTGTTTTCACCCTACTGATGCAAAAAGCTAGCATCACTACGAAAGTACTTAGCGCGAGTTGTCAACGTTCTACAACTTATACTTTTCAAAAATAAGTATTATTTTCTGTAATAAGTAATGACAACAAAAAAACGCATTGCTACTTGAAATGCGATTTTAAAATCACGAATAAGTAAATATTTGCGAAGATTTTGTGGCTTACTTTCATATTACATGCCTAAAACATGTACTACTATTTCAAGTAGACCACATGTATTTAAAATTCATACCTAGACCGAACTGTTCTTTCTACTCTTGTACAATATATTCGGTGTTCGTCGAGATAAACCGAGATATCACTAGAGACTGAGCACGCAAGGTTAGCTCGCACCACAATGTCGTAGAATATATAATCAATGTTAATAATTCTACAGTATTTGATATCCACAAGGGTAACCGAGATCAAGATAACTGCTGTTAACGTTACAGAATGTTCCAAGTGGGAATTAGAAACGATATAACCTGTGGAGAAGTAATGTGAGACATTTTAATGATTCCACAAAAACTATAGTCCACTCAAATATACAGTTTGTTTTTCGAATCCACAATCACGAACTAAATTATAATATTTTTTGTACGTGGGTGTTATAAAATATTACTCAAACGGAATTTTACTTTGTTGTTGAGCTATTTTAGGCTGACAGTAAAACGATGAAAAGTTTTATTTGGAATAGAAATAGCACCAGAAATACCACAGCTCTGAAAAATATATTCTAATAGGATTTCTGCGTGTCCAGGTGCTCAAAGGCCACACTTTCAAAGGGACGAGATCTAAAACCGGTTTTATTGGAAATTACGGCGGGTTCCGAGGAAAGAGAGTTTACCACATAGACCATAGTAGAACATAAACTTATGAATCCTAGCATTTACATACTATTTTGACAACACAACTTACTACATAATTACATTTCTTTTTTTTATTATGTAAACCAAATTACATTTCTACGTACAACCATCCCTAATCTACATTCTAATATTATGTAAACGTATTGAAGTGCAAACGTCTCTTTATAAATCCTCTAACTAAACAACCGTCCGATGGAAGAAAAATGCATGGATATAATTATCTCAAGAAATATTGTACGATATGCACTCAGAGAAACTGATAAGTGAGCAATAGTTCAAATACTGTTCTATTCTATCACATTACGTGATTGGATGAAAAGTTGACGGTTTTACGCATTGTAGGATTAGCAAAGGACACGCCTTTCACGAGTGTAAAATTTGTGTTTTAGAATTTAGTTGTATGCAGACAAAATGTAACTTTTTGTTCAATTAACAATAATACATGAATAGGTTAGCAGCCCTAAGGTCTTTGTCAAACAGACAGGCGATAGCGAACCGAACCGAATCATGTCTTATAAAAATGCGAAAGCGATCCGATAGTCTATGTGACAGGCTCAAACAATTCCATACATTACAAACAAAAACGCCTCGCTTCGCGTTCGTCACGCGTGTCTGTCTGACAATAGCTTAAGTGTCACAGTCAAATAAGTACAAAAATAGTTTTCTCCTTTATAATACGATCATTAGCCTCCATGATCTATTTTCGCTGTTAGATAAGTCAGACTATTAATAAATTGTAAATCTATGGCTCACGCTTGCTGCGACATCCCGAGGGACTCTAGTGAGTGGAAAGGTTGGCGATGTGTTACACATCAAATAATGATTTTAATATACGCTCCATCACATTATATTTGTAATTTCTGTTTATTTAAACGTGTATATTAATTTGTTTAGTTTGAGATTTTATAGAAGTAGGAGAAGAGATGGAGAAGGTGAAAACGAAAATAAACGAGGTAAGTAGTAATCATCATCATCATTATCAGCCTATTAATGTTCCCACTGCTGGGACACAGGCCTCCTCTCTGTGAGAAGGGGTGGGCCATAATCCACCACGCGGGCCCAGTGCGGGTTGGTGGATGTCACATGTCTTCGAATTTTTGGTTCTAGGACATGCCGGTTTCCTCACGATGTTTTCCTTCACCGTTTTGAGAGCAGTGGTGATGAAATAAATTACACAAAGTAATGCGCCTGCCTGGATTCGAGCCCACGACCTACAATTCGTAAGTCGGAGCCGATACCACTGGGCCACCACTGCTCAAAGTAAGTAGTAAGAGTAATTAAAATTATTTTTTCTTGATTGTATCTGCGATTGATAGTAATTTACAAACATTTATAGTAACACTGGAATTTTAAATACGCTAATTATGTTTCGTGGAGCCGACATTTGTATGAGCCGACATTTATATGATTCATCAGGTGACGTCACGCATCTAACGTTCACTGAAATTCTCTAGTAGCCTGTGAATTTTCAGAAATAATGCTACACTTTCAATACATTTTATTACTTTTACCTATTTCAATTTCTTTTATTGAAACCATAAAAACAATAAAAACCTGTATTTATCAAATAAAAACAGACAAACACAACATTACGAGCTAACATTTTTATTTGTATTTCTCAAGTTTATGTTAGGTATCGCACTTTATTACAAAAGTCCCTTCATGTCTGGAATCTCTCTCGTCGAGATATTTCTTTATTATTCACAAAGTTCCTAATTTTATAAAGTACAGCATTAACTTGATGATTATGTAAAATTGTACTAAGAAGGTTTCAGCATAATACAAAAACTAACAGGTAGCCTTAATTATGCTCTATAACAATTTAAATTTTAGCTTTCAAAATTAAAGGGAATAATCCTGACTAAATTAGAATACATTTAAGGAGTTGATTATCAAACAACCGGGCGAAGGTGAACCGGAATATCCGCCGGTGATTAACCGGTCATTATGTAAAACGTGGCGCAAATGGACCGGATCAGCATCCACACACGAAGCTGTTGAGCCCTCTAGATGATTACATTATCAAGTCATAGGATGATAATCAATTTGTTTTTACTAACGAGATTATTTTAACAAACGAAAACTTTCGTCTATAATTTCTGGCAATAAATTCCATAAGTACCTACCTTTTTCGAAAAACCTTTGGGTTCTTATTTCATTCTCCATTGATTTGAAACAAAATACTCAGTCGCGCTGAGACACTCTTGAATAGGTACTAATTCTGTTGTACTTTCTAATAAACATTTCTGTCGCGGACTCTCGAGATATTTAATTACACAACACTAAATCGAGGTATTTCCATTTTGCTTTTCGTTTTACAAACCAGTTACAGAAGAACGGACGTGGAATAAGTAAATAGGAAATTATTTGGAGTGGTTAAAAGGGTATGAGCCGGGGAAACTTTGATAATTTACGAGTATTTGTGTGCGATTCATAAGTTAGATTAATGTTGTGTATTTTGTACAGTTGTTAGTTTTACATAAATTTCCTTATTTTAATTGTTTTCCTTATTTTGTATTGAAAGTGAACCACACCCTTCCCAATTTAGTTTTGTATTTATTTTTTAAAATCTTTTCTGGATGTCAAAAAATACGTATGGCACTCGGGGACTACCGCGGTAAAGCTATTGCATAGCATTTTTTATCAAGTTATGCATTTTTTTAGGCTAATAGTCAGCCATGTCAATCAAGTGAAACGTCAAGAAAAACAAACACCGTGCCGAAGTCTAGCGAACTGAAACGACGACGTTAGACGACGCGGGGTGTTAGGTTTATTTTCGTTACGGAATTTCTTGATGCGGTCGCCGCGCTCAGAGGTCACGATAAAAGCTATGCAATAGCTTAAAAATATAAATCGAAATCTAAAAAAAAAATTCTTTCCTCAAAAAATCATCTTTACGATGCGCGTCGCATGCGTTAATGCGTTTAAAATAATTAATAATATTCGTATATAATAGCCTATTTCGTACAGCCTACAAAATAAGGTCAGCAAAAAGAGGACGGTTCATATTCACCTGGTGTACAAGCTCACCCTCGACACACTGTCTGCTGCACGGGAACCATACTTCCGATATTAACTGCTGGCTGCCATTGTGCTCGCCACACGTTTGTTGGATACTCTTTCACGATTTTTACAATATGAAAACGTATCAGCCTACTGTAGTGCCGTTTAGTGCATGGGACTTTAAATATGATGGAGTAATCCATCTTTTATCATCATGGTCAATCATTGTGACCAAATTTTCATGAAAGCGAGTACCTTTGTTGAAATTAAAATTCCAAATTAAAACAAAATTTATTCAAACATCTGCACCGCACACCACACAGATAAATACAATATGATAATTATGTTAGCAAAAGTTATTTTCTCAACAGAAATTTAATTATACGGCTATACAGCTATACAGTAGCGTTGACAAGGGATTCATACATTTCAACAGATATGTTAAAATTATTCAGAATAAGAGAGGTAATATTTATTTTAAACAGATGAAGATATATTCATGTGTGTGTGACACACATGAATATCCACTTCGAACTATACCACAAAGTATACGCTGTCTCATCGCCACCTCATCATCGTTGTTTCACAATCAAGTGCTAGCAATTCATCAAGCTCTCGCTTCTAATCTCCGACCTCCGTCTAACTGTAGATACTGTAACAGTATACAATGAGATTTATTCTATGAAGACATAACATTTATTTATGAATGGATTAGTGCATTTCAACAGATATGTAAAACTTTCCTTCGATCCGTATCACAAAGTACACCTAGAGGATGTCTCAACGCCAACTCATCAGTTGTTTCACAATTAAGTGCTAGCAATTCATCAAGCTCTCGCTTCTAATCTCCGACCTCCGTCTAACTGTAGATATCGTACCTAACGGCAAACAATGGTATGGCTATGCTGATGGTATGCTTGGACAACGCTGACATCCGACTAATTTACAATGTCATATCTAACTCGACTACACTGTCAGTGGCTGTGATGTTGTTTTGTGATAAGCCGGTTTTAACGAACATTTTTAAAGCATTTTATATTGTGTGTTGATTCAGAGTAACGAGTGTTGGGTTCAGCGTAGTGTTTCAGTATGCATGATGAAAAGAATAACGTTCTTATGGTAATAGATGGCGCCTCCAATATTTTAATCATTATTGATTTCAAATAATCAAAGCTATAGTAGGTACGTCCATGAACTTTTATGTTTTCCAAAGTGTAGTACAAGAAAAATTGCACCGTATAGGTATTCATATTTATTGAAAAAGGCACTAGCGGTGCAGTACGAGTATAACTATTCGTTATACAAGGCTTAATAATTATCGTGTGGTGTATCACTTCGCGGGTATAGCACCGTCCACGGTGCGCCCGCGTGTTCTTGTAGTATGAAACTGCTAGCACACCGTGGACGGGTAAAGGTGCCGGTTCGCGTGCGAGACCACGACAGGAGACCGTGGCACGGGTACGGTTAGCCGATACAATATCTGAGCAGCACTAAGAAAAAAATGGCGAATGCTGAGTAGCATAGGCTGAGACAGCTGTCAAAATGCTTCACTCTCGTCTGAACTCAGCATGGTTTCAGCCGATAATTTAGTCAGCATAGCTGACTGTTCAGCATTTCTGTCCAGATTTTGTATCGGCTAACCATACCCACTGTTGTCGCGTTCTCTTCTGCATAGACGGCGCGGTTCGCGCCGCGCCAGTGAGACCGAGACAGGAGACCGCGACACTTGTCATTTACTTAACATGAGGCAATGATTAAACCCTCGCTACTTTTGGTTCTGTAACTATAAACGGGCTGAGAATATTATTTACCCTGTCAGACTAAATAGCAACAGTGAACAGAATAGAACTACATCAAGATGATTCTCTTTTATTACTTTAGCATTCTTTATTTTTATTTCTTTTAGTTTGGCAGTTTTGAACTCAGATATATAACTTATCCATCTCTTTTTCTCAAGACAATTAAAGTGCCAAAGTTTGAGATGCAAATAGTAGCTTATTTGAATTTCTATTCCTAAAAATTAAGTTGACATTAAAAAGCGTTTAAGTTCTCTAAGTAGTGGCCTTAATATTTAGTAAAGTCTACAATATAAACCCTCGTCGACTTTGACTAATTTGGAAATGAATTTCATGATTATGACAACTTGATCCTGTCTGCAGTAATTATAAAAGCGATAGAGTCCAGAAATAGAAGACCTTTGTGTCCAAATATTGCTGAGAAAGCGGCCCATTTTATTGTAATTAGAGGAATGAAAGGGATCGCTCTATTTACTGAGTTGGGAGTAGTATTCAATGTTGACTTTGAGGTCTGGATTCAGATCTTGAACAAAAACTGGGCCTTTTCAAATTAACTTTTCTATTATGAGACATTAAGTGAATTTGTTAAACTAGATTTTTTAGGGACCTTAGCCAACTTAATCCAGTTTTTCAAAAATTATAAAATGCTTATAATAAGTCCATTTCTATATTTCTATCGCTAGTCCATTTCTTCGCCCTTCTTACCTCGAAATAACTACCGAACACAGTAACTACAAAATAACAAAAACCAAATAACTACTCAAAATAATTACCTAAAATAAATACCGTAATCTCATCACAAAACCACGTAATAAAGGAAAAAGGAATGAAATGAGGGAAATCTCGTTAATTTCCAAATTCCACTATTCAATCTGTTAACCACACAATGGCTGCTGTCCGGTCAATTACATCATAAATAAAGCGTGCTTGTGGCTTCCATGACGAGGGTACGTGTCATGTTGGTCCACACACTATACAGCGTATGTAATTGGGTAATAGAGGGAAAATTTAAGTAAACTTGTAAGATCAGTTGTGAAACGAATATAAATATTTATCTGTATAATACAGATACCTAAATATTTATTTTTTAATAAGCTTGGACTCTAAAATTACCGTGCTTTTTTTTATTTACCATTTATGTCTCACTGCTGGGCAAAGGCCTCCCCCATATCCTTCCAAGTGCTCTTTTCTAGTACTACTTTGGACCAGCCATATCAAGGTACGCATCTAGATCGTTTTGCCACCTCTTTTTGGGTATTACCCTGCTTCATCATCAGCCGGAGGACGTCCACTGCTGAACATAGGCCTCCCCCTTAGACCGCCACGCCGAACGACAATTCGCCACTTGCATCCATCGGCTGCCCGCGACCCTCACGATGTCGTCGGTCCACCTAGTGGGAGGCCTGCCTACGCTGCGTTTTCCGGTCCGTGGTCGCCACTCGAGAACTTTTCTTCCCCATCGGTTGTCAGTTCTACGAGCGATGTGGCCTGCCCATTGCCACTTCAACTTGCAAATTTTATGAGCTATGTCGGTGACTCTGGTTCTTCGCCGAATATCCATGTTTCGGATTTTATCCCGCAAAGAAACTCCGAGCATAGCTCTTTCCATTGCTCGTTGAGTGACTCTTAGTCTCTCTAAGAGGCCAGCAGTCAAGGGCCACGTTTCGGAGCCATATATCATCACTGGCAACACACACTGGTCAAACACCCTTGTCTTGAGACACTGTGGGATTCTCGATGAGAAGATATCACGTAGCTTCCCAAACGCTGCCCATCCGAGTTGGATTCTTCGGGCGACCTCTTTCTCGAAGTTGGACCTACCTAACTGAACAATCTGTCCAAGGTAAGTATAATGGTCTACAACTTCGAGAGTATCGTTCCCAACAACAACCGGTACGGGTGCCACATGGACATTCGACATGACTTTCGTCTTGTCCATGTTCATTTTAAGGCCGACCCGTTGGGAAACGATACTGAGGTCGCTGAGCATAGCATTGAGGTACTCCAACGATTCTGCCATGATGACTATATCATCGGCAAAACGAAGGTGAGTGATGTATTCTCCATTGATGTTGATGCCGAATCCGTTCCATTCCAAGAGTTTGAAAACGTCCTCCAACGCGTTCGTGAACAGTTTCGGAGAAATAACGTCTCCCTGTCTCACGCCTTTCTGCAATTGGATTGGTTTCGTGCTCTCTTCCTGAAGTCGGATGGACATGGTGGCGTTTCTATACAAACACTTCAACACTTCGATATACCTATAGTCGATATGACATCGTTGGAGGGACTGCAATACTGCCCAGGTTTCGATTGAATCGAAGGCTTTTTCATAGTCCACAAACGCTAAACACAATGGCCGATTATACTCCTCTGTCTTCTGTATAATCTGGCGGAGCGTGTGTATGTGGTCTATAGTACTAAAACCCTTTCGGAAACCGGCTTGTTCGGGAGGCTGGAAGTCATCAAACCTGCGTTCGAGACGGTTCGTAATGACTCTTGAGAACAGCTTGTATACATGGCTCAGAAGTGAGATTGGCCTGTAGTTCTTCAACAAGGTGTTGTCACCCTTTTTGAAGAAAAGAACAACCACACTCCTGTGCCATGCTTCTGGCGTAGAACCTTCGAGTATGACGGAATTAAATAACTTCTGGAGGACTAGAAGTACCGGTTTTCCACCCGCTCTCAGAAGTTCTGTTGTGATTCCGTCCTCACCCGGCGCCTTGTATACTTGAGCTGTTTAAGAGCCATTCTAATCTCGTATAGGCTGATGTCCGGGATATCCTCAGTGTAGTGTCGAGTCAGTTTAGCTCTTGCGTCTCGAGCTGTACCGACACTGGGTTGTCGTGTTGATGTGTATAGCTGTCCGTAAAACCTCTCAAGCTCCCTTAGGATCTCCGGTTTCGTCGAAATGATGCTGCCATCGTTAATCTTCAGCTTTGTCATTTGGCTCTGCCCAATAGACGAAATCTTTGCGAAGACTTTTGAGCCCTGGTTCCGCTCGATTGCCTCTTTGATCCGTGCCGCACTAAAGGAGCGCAGGTCACGTCGCATTGATTTAGAGATTCGTCTATTGAGTTTGCCATATTCCGACATATCAGCTGAAGATTGCAGCCTCATCTCGGTCCGGTCCTGCATCAACCTGATGGTTCCGTTCGAGAGCTTTTGAGGATTATTGCGGCGCGGGGTCTTAAAGAACTTGGACCCCACAGCTTGGACAGTTTCCACCAACCCATTGTTAATCTCGTCCACAGTTTCGCATTCGGTTAGGCACTGGAAGCGATTGTGCAGTTCAAGTTGGAAGTCTTCAGGGTTCCGGATGTGGGCAGGACCAGGTCGGAGCGTGGACTTCACCAGACGAGACCTTTCAAGCTTGACATTGATATTCAGTGTGCCTCTGACAATTCGGTGATCGCTACCGGTTTTTACCTAGGCGATCACAGAGACATCACTGAATATTCGCTTCTTGGTCGTCATGATGAAGTCGATCTCATTTCTGGTAGTACCATCGGGGCTCATCCACGTCCACTTCCTGGATGGCCGCTTCTGGAAATAGGAGTCCATCAAATGGAGTTCTTCCTTTTCCATGAAGTCGACCAGTCGCTGGCCCCTATGGTTTCGCTGCCCATACCCAAATGGCCCCACTCTCAACTCATCGCCATTCCGTGCGCCCACCTTTGCGTTGAAGTCCCCCATAACAACGGTGAAGTATGTTTCGGAGGTATGTATCGCCTCGGATATCTCCTCATACAATGCCTCTACTTCATCATCAGAATGTGTCGAGGTCGGCGCATATACCTGTATGACCTTCAACGAATACCGGTTGGTTATTCTGAGTATAAGGTATGCTACCCTACTCCACACACTGTCGACTTTCACAACGTTGTTGATGAGGGACCTGCGGACGAGAAATCCAACACCACCCTGGGATTTACGGTCTCCTTCCCGGTAGAAGAGCATGTTGCCGGAATCTAGAACTATCGTATCCTGACCCTCTCTTCGGATTTCAGATAATCCCAAGATATCCCATCGCATTTTGCTCAATTCTTCCTCCAGCTCGATAATCTTCTCATCGGTCCTCAGTGTGCGGATGTTGTGTGTTGCCAGGGCCAAAGTCCGTTGGGGGTGGTAGCGGGGCATCTGCCGGGGATTCTTAGCACCCCCTGCTCCGCCGTTACCCGATCCGCTACCCAGACCAGGAATAGCGGAGCTGCCGGGGACTGGGGGCCGTGTGCTTCTATTGTCAATCATAATGGGGGGGGGGATTGCCATAATCCCCACGCTTGGCAGGCGGCTTGGGGATCGCAGTAGGGTCACCGTAAGTTTGCAAAGGACGCTGCTGCCCGTCCTTCGGTGGCTGGACGTAGTTTAAGGACGTACCCTGGTCCACATTTGGTCCGGGTTTACATTATAATATAATTATTTTGGAGCTATATTGCTATCCTGCAAATTCGGTATCGATGACTAAGTTCAACCCACGTCATTAATTGTATGATGGTAGCGTGTGTGTGATACGTTTGAATTACTGTCAAGCGTATTTAATTACGAATTTTATAAATACAGTGTTATAAAAAGAACACAAGTAATAATCTTCTGCCTAGCGTGTCGATGGCAAATATTGTATTTGTGTCGTTATGTCATATAATATGATATATAATTATACACACATCAAAAGTGTCTAGGGATCAACATATATTTTTGCAATAACTTTTCTCCTGATTGATATTAATTAAAATGTTCTTTAAGGATTCATCAAATAAAGTGTTATCGTTTGTCACAGTAACGATAAACCAAGTCACCTTTGCATTCATAAAGAAATTTGCCATTTTCCTAATAAAGGGATTTTTGACATTTGAACCACTAACATTAAAGTTCGAAAAAAAGACTGAAATAACAGTTTTCTTTAAAATTTTATTGGGTAACTTAAACAATTAATAATCCGTGTTTCTACCGCGAACACTAACAACACAAGAACATCGGTTTGGCATACTCAAAATGAGTTCATCCAAATCACGCTGTGGAATGGCCGCCCATGTTCGTTGCAACAACAAAAAAAGGTCTTCTTGCGACTGGATACCCTCCATATTCGGCAGAGCTCTTCTCTGTAGCATATCCCATGCATGCTCAATCGGGTTCAAGTCTGGCGACTGAGCAGGCCAGGGCAGGACATTGATGTTAGCTGCGGCGAGAGTCTGTCTTACAACTCTTGCGGTGTGCGGTCGTGCATTATCATGCATTAACTGAAATAAGGGACCGATTTGCACTTGTAGAGGAACGATGACGTCTGATACAATCGTCTCAGCATAAATTTGAGCGTTGAGGTTGCCTCTGATCCAAATCAACTCAGTTCTTCCGCCGATCCAAATACCCGCCCATACCATGATGGTTCCACCACTATAAGGATGGACTTCCTGGCAGGATTTTAATCGCTGTTGGCGTCCAGGGGTTCTCCAGTGTCGTATACGTCTTGTATCCGGTCTCATACCAAAACGAGACTCATCAGAAAAGCACACGAAACGCCATTGTTCTTCTGCCCAATTTCTGTGTTCAAGAGCCCATTGATATCGAATCCTACGATTGTGCATTGCTATAGGTGGTACCCGTAGCGGTCTTCGGGAATGAAGGTTCACTTCATGCAAGCGGTTTCTGACTGTTTGGTCGCTAATTAAGTTCCCTGAAGAGTGATGAAGCCTCACGGCTAACATCATGGCGGTTATTGTTGGAGCTCTTCGAGTTAAGATTTGAATGTATCGGTCTTGTCTCCGTGTGGTGCAGCGATACCGTCCTCCATGGCGCTCAGCCACGGTACCAGTGCTTCGGTAACGTGTCCAAAGTCGACTGATAACACTCTGACTTGTATTCAGAGCTAAAGCCACAGTACGTTGCCGGGAACCAGCTTCTATCATTCCCACGGTTCTGAGCATTTCTTCCCTGCTTAAATGACGTCGCCGCTCCATAATAACGTTGGTTTTAATCAGTAGTATAAACAGTAGCACTAATAATGTCTTCAATGCGTTGTATGTTTTTATAGGGAAAATATTGACAGCTGATTTTCATCTTTTACTCGAATTTGATTTACAGTTCCTGATTCAAATTATGAAATGCACCAAAAAGGATCCATATAAATTTATAAAATCATAAATTTATTACAAAGCCACATCTCAATCTCAAGAAATCCGCATAAAAATGCTTGATCCCTAGACACTTTTGATGTGTGTATAATTATGTGACAAGTAATAATGTGAGTACGGTTACCTGGAATCATCCAATAAGCAGGAATCGCGTTTAAAGAAGGTAATCAAAACTTTTTTCTGTCCTTTGAAGTAAATGAAGTTTTAATAATCTGACCTTAAAATATGGTAGTTGGTTGACATATAAAAAATACAGGTGCGAAAATACAACCTTGGCAAAATGGTTGACGCATTCATTTTGTTAGTAATGCTCTAACATCACTTTCATGTATCTCATGTGTTCCTCCCTCAGTAAAAGTAAGAAAACGACGTGTTGTTTTCAACCGACGCTGATTAATTCATGAAATTGTTTTCAGATATTTGTTAAAGAACGTCGCATAAGTTATAACAATTCATAAATAGAATTGATGATGCTTTACAATGACACCTAAAACAATTTATTTCCCTCAGTGGACCTTCTTGATAGAAAACTTTCTCATAGTTTCAAAGTTACACATTTGCGGTTTTGCCCAAATTCTCAAAATGAATGTGTTCCAACAGGGACTTACGTGGGTAATGTTTGTAGGTCATGGGATCGACACAGATGTTACTTGAAATGAAAGGAGATATCTAATATCCCAAGGGGTAATACAATATGATTTGTGTTGTATAGACATTGAGATACACGATACCATGTCTGTAATGAATATTTAGATCTCAGATCAAAGAAATAGGCAGATAGAACGTGCGCGACAAACAAGGTGAAGTCACTTTTTATTTATGTGTGCGCGGCGGATAAGAGGGGCCGTGTAGGGACACGCGCCTCTGTGTATGTGCCCGGTTGCCATACTATATGCAATACTCCCATATTTTTGTTTATTAAATTATTTGACTACCTGATATTTCTAATAGGAAACGTGCTTTTGCTTTAAAGATAATACTATTATTTAATCACTAGCTTCTGCCAGCGACTTCGTACGCGGATCCTGTTGCTTATGCCAGCAACAATGGGGTCGTTAAAATCGAAGATCTGAAACGTCTGATGTCGAATTCTTAGAGCCTGGGGACGGCAAAACAACGGGACGCGCATGACGATTCGAGACGTTCCAGATCTATTTACGTAAGTCAACAGGAAATGCCCATCAGACTAAACAACTCTGGCTAAGATGTTATTCATATATATGTTATAATGTAGCTGGGCTCTTGGAGTTCCACATCAGGTGTTCCAGATCTTCAGTTTTTATACGACAACAGGGAGTGCTCATCAGGCTGAACAACTCTTGCTAAGACGTCATTACTGTATATGTAATAGTGTAGCTGGGCTCTTGGAGTTCCACATCAGGTGTTCCATATCTTCAAATTTATTTTCTCAGCAGAAAATGCTCATCACGTGGAACAATTTTTGCTATGGCGCTATTTTTGTATCTCTTATAGTTTAGCTGATCTATTGCAGTTCTGCATCAGGTATTCAAGTTTCCAAGATAAATGATAGCCTATATGTTGCCCAGACTTAATAGCTATACAACAAAAAAAAAAACAATCATATCCGTCCAGTAGTTCCGAAGATTAGCGTGTATGGAGTAATTTCTCCCGTTTTCCTAACATTTCCCTTCACTGCTCTGCTCCTATTGATTGTAGCGTGATGAAAACTATACTATAACCAGCGCAGGAGTATGAAAAATAATTGTACCAAGTTTCGTCAAAATCCGTCGAGTAGTTTTTGTTTCTATAACGGTTATACAGACAGACAGACAGACAGACAGACAGACAGACAGACAGACAGACAATAATTTTATTAATTGCATTTTTGGCATCAGTATCGATCCCTAATCACCCCCTGATAGTTATTTTGGAAATATATTTCATGTACAGAATTGACCTCTCTACAGATTTATTATAAGTATAGAATAGATAGAAGATATAGATAGAAGATATCAGACAAGAAATACACTTGCGGTTTCTCTATTAACATATCATAATTGAATAACAAACGATTTCAACGTAATAATTACAAGTATTCGTTTTTAACTTTTCTATACATTTAGTGCAATCTTAACCTCAACTCCATAGAATTTGTGCTAAACAAAAAATATTTCCTTACACCCAATTACGAATGTTTAAAGTAATCGATTTTTCTATATACAATGCTCTTTCCCTTAATTCAAGGAATTGTTTACCATATAAACTGGCAACACAGACCAATTACTGTTGAGGTTTCGTGTTTCAAGCGAAACGAAAAATTTTTATTGAAAATAAATACTAAAAAATAAGAAATAACAAGAGTTACTTGTGAAATTATATTCCATCTTGTTTTATTTGCTTTTGAGAACAACATTTTTAAAATTTATAGACTCGAGACGGCATATTTTGGCGTACAATAACAAGTCACGTGTGACGTGTGAGCAGTACGACGCGTAGCTTGGTACTGTCGCAAGTCTGTATTCGCTTTTGATTTTGTATTTGCTTTGGTGGCTTCACTCGCGTGTTCTAAGCGCTTTATCTGCCTGCTTCTTTAATCTGAGATTTTGATACTTTCCTAAACTTTAACTGTTCGAAATAAAATCTACGAAATTTGTTTGAAACCCAACTGTTTTAATCGTCTAACTCAGACTAAAAGCTCTACTTGAAACATAGTAATTCAAGTTTTTAAAATTGCCTGTTACATTTTTACCATCAGTTTTGTGGCAAACTGTCAACAACCCATTATTTCTGTCTGCTACTTCTATTTTTTGGAACACAAAGAGGTTTTAATGTTTTGTCCTTTAAAGCTTACTGGCTGATAACCTACAAAGAAAATGACAGATGCCATTAGAATAGTTCATTGAAAAGAAAACAAAAACTTTTTCTTTTATTCAAATGGCTGACGTATAATTTTTTTGCTGATTGCCGCCAGCTATCTAGTGGTATGTTTGAAGACCCAAATTGGTATTAAATTTATACGGAGTATTATTTAAGACCTAAGTGAAAGATTATGTAGAAAAAACTGTCAAATTACAGACGCCAATATTGGAAATGAATGAAGAAAACTTTTATTTTACTTCAAAACGATACAACAATGTTTCTACAATAATTCCTTCTTCAATGCTTGTCAATCACAGGGCTGCCTTTGCAAAAGAATTTAATTCAAACAGTTTTGTGTACGTTTTAGTCATTTTTTTCAGGTATTGATTATAAGCTTAAGTTGAAGAATCACTGTATCACAGTGAAATAGATTTGAGTAGAGATTGCCGAGAACAGCAAGCTGTAAACTTATCGAAAGCTAAACTTTTACTGTGTTCATAAAGCTCTAGAATAAATAAAGTAATATTAAAACATATAAATTTCATACAGCATAATCATAATATTAATCCAACAGTTAAATGAAAACATTATCCTTTGAAATCTAAAGAGACTAATCATTAATTTCACATAATGTAACAAAATATTTGAACACAAAAGTAGGTATTATCAATCAGGATTAATACTCATAATTAAACATTGAATATAATATTACTGTATAACTGGAATTAAACATTTTTGGAATAATTTCACAAATTAATATCAAACGAGAGCCGCGTGAACTAATTAGTAATACAAAATATATTGTAAACAACTACTTTTGACAGGGCCCTCATTTAGAGGGCCACAGCCTTACGGGGTCGCGGGACTTACCGAATTACCGAGAACCTGGAACGTTAAGTATTGAAGGACACCGTGGATTTTGGTCCCGCCCGCTCTGCCCTGGGAAGGACTCATTTGATGATTTTACCACGATATATAAAAAAAACTAAATTGGTGATGAGTATGGAAACAAAGTAGTTGTAGACGATATTTTACAAAACTAGTAATAAATAGCTAAATACCTCCATAAATATATCTATGCGAACAGGCAATTTTGCTTTTATGACAAATATACGTGTTCTCTGAAAATAAACTATTTGTATGTATGAGCATATTATATATTCTGGTTCATTGCTCATCCCTCCTCGACATCCATAATTAATGTTGGTATAATATTATTGAGAAGTTGACAGTAAGTTGGTATTATTTAGGCCTTTGTCAAACAGACAGGCGATAGCGAACCGAACCGAATCATGTCATATAAAAATGCGAAAACGATCCGATACTCTATGTGACAGGCTTCAAACAATTCCATACATTACAAACAAAAACGCTACGCCACGCATTCGGTTCGTCTGTCAATTTGACAAAGGCATTAACGTTTGATGATATTTTGAGGTGTTGGAACTAATTAATCTGATACTAATTATTAATCCTGTCATGACAGAAATGCACGATTACGTGATTCGATGCAGAAGATTAGGTACATGTAGTTATGTAAAACTATCTAATATCCCAAAAGGAAGTACTTTAGTAGATACACTAGCTACTATAATAGTCTACTATAATCGTGTTTCCAGTACATGCATAAAATCTAAATTGACGACACCTTTCATATTAGTAGATCAACTTTTGGCTCACCAACCTTTCAATGTATTTATTATTCATCGCTAGTTCCTGGCGATTGAAAATCACATTGAAACGAATTTCATTTAAATAATATTCAAATTAATCTAATTCAAATTAAATTGAATGTCCTAATTCAATACATACTATAATTGTATTAAATAACTTGATGACTAATTCTTCATTCAAGACATTTTCGGAAACTATAGCTTTATATATAAGCTTTCGTTCCAGGAATATTTAAACTACTTCGAATTTGACGCTAAGAATAACAAATCATTTCGGATACGGATTATAGTCTGTACTTGAGATGAAGAAGAAAGATAGAAAACTGGATTTGAAGAACGATATCAATTTCCTGTGACTTACCTTATCTAGGATATAATAGGTAAGGTATAGGAAATTGATTTTTGTTCGACATCGTACTTATAAATTTTCAAAACCTTTGACAGTGTAGTTGTTGAGTAGCAAAATATTCATCACGCTACTGTTTCATAATAGAGGTAAAATAAAGTACGTACACAGCTAATATTATCACAGACACCCGGTATCAACAATTAATGGCAGTCATAAAAAATATCAAATACCTGAAACTATAGCAAAATATAGTACGATAATATCGAAATCAATACAATTGAAATCGATGTTTCGAAGGTTACACAATATTTACTGTCTAAATTAGATGCTGCAATTAAGACTGATATAACTGAATTGCCTGATTTTAATAGTTTAATATTTGTAACAAGACCTGTTCCACAATAAAAAATAGAGGAGAAAAAAGATCTTTGTTAACTGGACGTGATTTAACAGTGTAGTGTAGAATTAAATGCTAAAACTTTGAGAGCAGCTGTAAAATTGGTTAAGTCCATCAGATAAATAATCTTATCTTTGAAACTTGGGGACATTGAAGTAGTCGACTACTTCAATGTAAAACTACTTCTATTTACTTATGGTAGCCATACACCATCCTGCCTATCGAGCGATCGATTTGACGCTTGCAATTGTTTCAAATTGGCAGTTCGTCCATATACACCATACACCATACTGCCTATCGTACGATCGATTTGACACAACTTCAAATCTGCAGCAGCGATGCCAACTTAGCAACTTTATAGCTAGATCTAGCTATTATTCGGTGACCGATAGCTACAAATTTATACAATTGTAGCTGTCGTCACCGAATAATAGCCAAATGCATCACTGCTGCCGATTTGACGTTGTGTCAAATCGATTTGATGACCTATCAAATTTTCATTTCATGCCACCAAATTAGCATTTTTAAACAATTGAAATTTGAAACAATTTGCAAGCGTCAAATCGATCGTCGATAGGCAGGATGGTGTATGGCTACTATTAGGAACTATCACAAAAAAGGTTGTTTGCATTGAAAGTGAACATAACGTACTGGGCCACTATTTATAAAAATACTAGCGACCCGCCCCGGCTCCGCACGGGTGCAATCTTTATAATATTATTAAAATTGCGACTATAATTTGAGATTTAAACTATCCTATCTCTCAAGTTGGATCAAACTGCACATGGTGTGTGAATTTTATTATAATCGGTTAAGTGGTTTAGGAGTCCATTGAGGACAAACATTGTGACACGAGATTTATATATATTAAGATTAAGAATGCCATTTCATTAAAAAAGAAAAATAAATAAAAAATAAACATTTTCTTGGCGTCCAATATTTTTCTAACCAAACTAGCCAGTATTACTGAATACTATTCGAATACAAAAGAGGTTGAATATCGACCTTGAACATTTTAATATCTGTCGTTAGGGCGACGTCATGTTTGTGCTGAGATGAAAATGCTTGAACCATTCTGGAAATAGCTGGTTATAATTATTTGAGCTGGTAACTAATATTATAATTATGTATATTAAACTATCATGGTATAACTTTAGGTATGATGAGACAATGGTGACATAGTTTTGGAAAACTAATTTTATTTTGTATAGCATTGAACACCGTATTGTTTTAATTTTAATTAAAAATTAAAACTTTAAAATTAAAAGTTTGAACTACAAAAGCCTTCTTACGGTATATCCGAATCTGAAGAAGATTTCTACTGAAAACAGAAGGATTTCGTTCACTTAATACAATTTGCACTACCTACAGACCAAATGAACCAAGGAAACGCAGTCGTGTTAACATTAACTCAAAAATTTTGTAACGCTATGTTTTAAAGTTAATGAAATAATCTTATAGTTTGAGCTTAGAATATTAAATGTTTGATGCATAACATTCTAGCTCCCAAATGATAATTAAAGACTAGAATTCACACGAATTTTAAATCATCCCTTTTTATATATTACTTAGTCGCACAAAATTTGTCACACAGAGATAGTATATACATTGCTTAGTTACTATCTCTGTGTGACAAATTTTGTGCGACTATGTTACATAATTCTGTTCACCGTACCGTATAATTAATTATTATCAGTGTCGTAGTTTACTATTCGAATTTATACTGATTGTATAACCTAAAGGTGGATTTAAATTGGTGCATGAAGTACAAACCTATCAGTAAATTGTTCCAGTATAATAAAAACAAGTCAACAAACTCACAATTTTTACTAATTTTTTCTCTCTATTATTTGTAAAATAAAACAATTGTACAAGTAACTATAGTCCCTGAAAGCTTTTCACTAGACCAAATTAATGAATTTGTATTTTACTGTACAGGAAAATCTTCTGTAGAACACAGAAAATGAATGAGTAATTTTCTTTGTCTGCTTCGTTATTATAGAAATTGTATTTTAAATACAGAACAAAAGGCAAAAGTCTTTTATGAAGTGGCACCGGAAAAATTTAATCTGCTGAAGCTAAATTAGTGACCAATATTTTCTGCTGGATTGCTTGCTCAACCCACGTCTACTTGAAATTTATTGAACAGTGCCCCTCACGCTTTTCTTTCTAGACCAATGGTAGTACCCGCACTATGTGACTGCAGCGGCAACACGTCATTGTGTAGGTAAGTAGCACACACATAGAATGTGCATCACATTGACTAACACATGAAGGTACTACGCTGTTGCGTAGGTACGTTACATGAAGTAACGTACCTACGCAACACAACTAAAAAAAAACTAATTATTTAACAAGTTTCACTTTGGCATCCTTAAAGTTCAGCTCACCTCATCAATTAAACCCACCATCATGACTCGCAGAGCCCTCGAGAAAAATCATTCGCTTTCATCAAGTTCCATAAACTAAGATACGCCTAACAAGATACTAATATTATAATCACTTGAACAGTTTTTGGTTTCCATAGAGCTTACAAGACATTTCTATCAATTGTTATGCTCCCTTATATTTACGGACTTAGTATTCCGCGTCTATTTGCTTTTAACAATATTACCTACATGACCAACACGAGGTGCTGCGGGTATTCTGATTTAATTTACTGTTTAGTTAATTAATCACATGACATGATTGACGCTAATAAGATTGCGGCTAAAGTTCGTGTAAATATCTGTTCGTACTTTGACGGAACCAATCGCACTTAATGGAAAGGGCTATTTTATTAGTCCTGTTTTAGGAACGATATGTTTTTTTCTCGCACCCTTGAAAGTTATAACATTAAATAAGATTTATTGACACAATAAAACACGAATGTAAGGAAGGAAAAAGAGGAAAACATTATAATACGAGTAGGTAGACATTGTTTGTGTTTGCTCCTAAATTGGTAGCATTGGCTCACTTATTCGATATTATAGTTCTTTATACGTTGAATCAACACAAGTTACGTTACGATATCATGTAATATTAAATAATACCACAATAATACTTAAGTTTTCAAGATCGTTCATTGCTTCTGCATTCTCTGTCATCGCCAGATTAGCGAGAGTATTAAGAGGATTGTATAGCGGCTGCCTTTTCAAAAAATAGGTATTTAGAAAAACTCGTGCTGTCCCTCTCGCTCGTTGAAAACCCCCGATCGTGCGATAGAGAGCGTTGCAGCTCGCGACTGACTGTGAGTATTTTTTATATGAAATTTGTCTCTCGGGAGAAAACGTTTTTCACATACTAAATCACGTCCAATCTCTTAGATTCTAGTGTCAATCGTCAGCATATTATATTCTAGGTTTGTAGGTTTTGCTTTTTTTCTAAAACTTCTTTGTTTTTAAAATACAAAGGTTTTACTTCAATGAAGATTTTGTCATAAAAATAGTAACTTTTAGGCGCCTGTTACTTTCAAACTATTATAAATTTTGAAAAAAGGAAAACCTATAAACCTAGTTTTTTACAGTGTCAGAAGCATTCTAAAAAATCATTGAGATAGGATAACATTTAGGGGCAAGAAAACGTTTTCTCTTTTAATATGGACGAGCTCTCGGTAGACGATAGTCTTAAATCTCTGCGCCCCGAGGGAGTGGAAGGTTAGCGATGCGTCACACATCAGATAATAATTATTGAAATATACGTCCTTACTTTCTATCTGAAGTTTCTGTGTGATCAGGATCACACGTTTATTCCGTTCAGTGCTAACGTACGAGTACATTTTTGACAACTTTCTCTTCTAGAAATTTATTAATGTGGAAATTCTGATTTTGTACAATTAATTATTTTGTCTTATTTGTAGAATTAACGCGCGCAGCGTGAAGGAGAGGACAGCGTCCTCCCTCCAACCCAGCCGCAGTGGATAGACGCCCACGGCGTCGGACGTCGGCAGACGATCTCCGGCCACCGTAGACGCGGGCATGCTAATGGCGAGTAGGTAATGGGCGACTCGCTGTCTGACCGTGGACCATGCCCGGGTCGACGCGACGGCGCGTTGTGTTCCACGCGCGCCTCAAAGAGTGTCAGCATTATGTCAGGGCCCCTCTATAGAAAGCCAAAGCCTGCCGGGGTCGCGGGACTAACGAATTACCGTAACCCCGGAACGTAAAGGGCTATTGAAGGACACCGTGGATTTTAGTCAGTACAAGTCTGACAGTCCCTCCCGCTCTGCCCTTGGTGGGAGGACTCATTTGATGATTTTACCACGTTAAAAAAAAAGTTCAGTACTTTCAGATTATATTTTATCAACAAATGGAATTTCTAAGGTAAGAATGAGAATATCCGTTGAAAATTAAAATACAATGAAGTAGTAGCTACCCATGCGAAGGTGAACAAGAACATCCGCCGGTGATGAGCCGGTCATTATGTAAAACATCCGGCGAACGAACCGGATTACCGGATTAACATAAACACACGCGTGGATGCTGAGCCAAGATAGTGAATGTATAAATAAGTGCCATCTTGCTTTCAACCCTTAATTATTAAAATTAACCAATTTATTTCTGAATATTTTATTTAACGAAAACTTCGTCCGTAATTATTGGCAAAGAAAAATTCATTCTAAACCAACAAATTCACAAAAAAATATTTTCTTTCTGATTTCATCCTCCTCTAATTTGAAACAAAATACTCAATCTACTTGAAATACTCTTGAATACTAATTTTGTTATACTTTAATATAGAAATTTCTTTATTGGGCACCCGAGATATTTAATTACTCAATCTAAGTCGAGGTAGTAACATTATCCTTTTAAGGGTTCCGTAGCCAAAAGGCAAAACACGGAACCCTAAAGGCCTATGCAGACCGGGACGGCATGCCAAGGGATTTTGCCGTGAGTTAGCGCACACTGGCAGCGGCCAGTGTGCGCTAACTCACGGCAAAGTGCTGGAATGCCGCGGTATCTAAGCGTAGATACCGCGGCATTCCAGCACTTTGCCACGGCCCCGCTTCTCTACCCCCGCCGCCGCACCCCGCAGTATATCACTACGAGCGCCGGAGTCCGTGGCATGCCGTTGCCTATCACAGTATGCCACGGCATCCCGCCACGGGAGCCTGGTGGCGCGTCTTTTAATGCCGTGCGATAAAATCCCTTTCAATGCCACGGCATCATTTTAAAGCATAGTAATTTATGTCGTGTTTCTGTAACAGTACGGTTGAATGTCCATTAGTAAAAATTAAAATCCCTTGCCATGCCGTCCCGGTCTGCGTAGGCCCTTATAGATTCGTCATGTCTGTCCGTCCGTATGTCACAGCCACTTTTTTCGAAAATAAAAGAGCTATCCTGTTGAAACTTGCCAATGATAATTATGTATTATGTGAACCGAATTAGGATTTTTACACAAAAATAAAAATAAAACTAATTTTGGGGGTTTCTTCCATACTTTCAATTGAAACTCATTTTTTTTTTATCTATGGATAGGTCTTTAAAACTGATATTGAGGTTACTTACATCATTTTTTTCTAAACTGAACAGTTTGAACGAAAGACACTTCCAAGGTGAAGACTCGCACTTGGCCGGTTTTTTTTTTACTTCAGTAGTGCTAAGAACGGAAAGCTCTCGACTTTACAACATTACTTCACTACGTGACTAACGTCACGCCACACTGGCTGCGTTTATGTTGACTTGGAAAAAACGGGTACGGTTAAGGCTTCAGTCTTGGTTTGCACAAAATAGAATCGCGTTCGGCCAGTCGATCGTACGTCAAATTTCGGGCTCCCTTCCCGCAACCCCCCGCATACATCCTGCCTACTGAATTATTATAAAACAATTTTGATGCGGTAAGAACATTGCTCTACTAAGGATTATTTAAAAGGAGTTATAGAAATTGTTGCTTAATAAGGAGTTTTAATATGACTTGGTTTGTAATAATACGAGTATCACACAAGTGTTTTAATAATAACAATAACAATCGTGTTTAACTAATTAAACCTAAAAAAAGCAGTGATGCTGGCGAAGGAAGAGGCGGGACGCGTGAGAGAGAGGACAGCGTAAACCTTACATCCCAGCCACAGTGGTAGACGCCCACGGTGACTCGGTCATGGTCATCTCTGGCCATCGTAAGCGCGTAATGGGTGACTCGCTGTCCGACCATGGACCATGTCCGAGTCGACGGCGCTTTGTATACCCTTGTAAACCGAGAACGTAAAAGGCTATTGAAGAACACCGTGAATTTAAGTCAGTACAAGTCTGACAGTCCCTTCCGCTTGGCCTGGGGTGGGAGGACTCATTTGATGATTTTACCATGATAAATAAAATAAATATAAAAAAAAAAAAAAACAAAAAACCCAACTGCGTAAAAAAACTAAAAAGAAAGAAAACAAGCCCAGTAGTTTAGAATTCACTCATTCACACTCACAGTCGGGGCCCATTCAAATTATACCAATCAAATCTTCCCAAGGGGCCCCGACTGTGAGTGTGAATGAGTGAATTCTAAACTACTGGGCTTGTTTCTTTCTTTTTAGTTTTTTTACGCAGTTGGGTTTTTTGTTTTTTTAAATATTTATTTTATTTTACTATTTTTAGTTTTTGTTAGCATTTATCAGTCCAAATTAAATTGAAACATATAAGTTATATATATATATATATTTTGGTAAACCATTTTTAAAATACTTTGATTTGACACCCCACTTGATAGAATGTGAGAGATCTTAAAAAAATATTTTTAGTTCGGAACCCTTTGCACGCGAGTTCGACTCGCACTTGGCCAGTTTTATGTACCCAGTGACACTCTCACGTTTAAGACGAATCTAACGACACTTCTCAAGTTAAACTTCATCAAGCCGCTTAGGCTGCAGAGCAACACAAAGAAATATACATACATACACTCGAAAAACATAACCCTCCTGGCGCAGTCGGGTAAAAAAAGTCATGGGCCATGCCCGGGTCGACGGCGCGTTGTGTTCTACGAGCGCCTCAAATAGCGTCAGCATGATGACGGGGTCCCACTCTAGAGGGCTAAAGCCTGCTGGCGTCGCGGTACTTATCTCATTACCGTGACCCCGGAACATGAAAGGGTTATTTGAAGGACACCGTAGATTTTAGTCAGTACAAGTCTGACAGTCCCTCCCACCCTGGCCGGGGAGAAAAGGGGAGGAAAGACTGCACTCCTTGTCATAGGCACAGTCCATTACCACCTGGAGACAGAGTAACCAACGCTTTTGTTCCTTGCTGGATTTTAATGAAGGAGCAATGTTAGCGAACGTGAATGTGAGACAATAACTTGCTATCGTTAAGCAATTAAAAAAACAGGTTCAAACGATTTTCGACCTTATTGACATTTATGCAAAAACCGGATTTTAATGAAGGAGCAATGTTAGCGAACGTGAATGTGAGAAAAAACAAACTAAATTTTAAATGTCAATAAGGTCGAAAATCGCTTGAAGCTGTTTTTTTAACTTGCTATCGTTAAGCAATTTAAAAAACAGGTTCAAACGATTTTCGACCTTACTGACATTTATTCAAAAACCGGATTTTAATGAAGGAGCAATGTTAGCAAACGTGAATGTGAGAAAAAACAAACTAAATTTTTAATGTCAATAACGTTGGAATTCGCTCGAACCTGTTTAGTTACTTCTCCATATCTCTGCTATATAGTATAATTTTATTATTATAATGTCCTCAGGACTACATTATGTTAACTTTATTTCAACAGAATCGGGTCACAACTGAAAATTCTATAGGAAAATTGACAATTAATTTCTTTTTTTCTACCCATATAGGCCGCGTTTAGTTTTGATATTTAAATGGGACCAACTTTCAGATACACTACGTACCTACAACAAAAAAAAAATGAATTTTTGAAATTGGACCACGTAGGAAAAAGTAATGAATGGTAATAAATAATATATATATATATATATATATATTTATATATACATGTCGAATTGAGAACCTCCTCCTTTTTTTCCGTCGGTTAAAAATATATTTTAATTTAATAAAGTAGAGCAACCTGAGATGCGTAACTGTGCGTAATCACCGTTAGAGCGAGAGAAGGTGCGAGCGAGAGGGACCAATAAAAATTCGTCGTGGACCTCACGTCCAATCGCTCCGGCCGTCCACCGGCCACTAAGGAATTTCTCTTGCAATTCTCGTTTATAAACACTTTTTGAGAGGTTATTTGAGATATTTTTTATTGTTGAAAAAAAGCGCTTTAGGTACAATTTTTTTTTTTGTATTTGATTTATTGATCTGTCGACATCAAAATAATCTAAATATTACATACCTACGATGCATAGTTCTTATGAAAAAAACTATTTATTGAGAGATAAAATCCGAGAATTTTGATAATATTCTGCCATCCTAATTTAGAAAATGAAAGATAAATATAAAAAACTAATCAGCGCAGTTTGAAGACGAGGATATTGCGGTCATTATGCGCTGCTCAGATTTTTAAATCGTCGATTGACGTTGGGCAGGAAAGAGCTGATTTGAACGCTTGATTTACCGTATATAATCCACTTAAATCAACTTAAAAAAAATAACTAGCTGTTACTTATATTATGGTTATTTATGTGCAATAATAATATTTCAAGCTACTGCACTATTTTGTTCAAAAATCACAAACAAAGTTACGCAAATAATTCGGCGCGAGTGAATTTTACAAGACCTGAGCCTTAAGTGTTTCAGTTGGTAGCTATAAAGCCAAGGATACACTAGGGGACTAATGTCGTGCGACATGTGTCACTACATCGAGTGAAGTAACGCGACGTTGCCGGACTTCGCTCTACGTGTCTGGCAACATCGCACGACTTCGCTTGGTGGGTGCCAGCATATCGACTGCCTTGTGAAAAAAAACTTCTTGATATCGCCAGAAATGTCCAGCGAAATTTCACAAAGTCACACGACTTCGCCTGACGTCGTGTGTCGCTGCGGACTTGAGTCGCGTGTTGTCGCCACATTTGTCAGGCGAAATCGGCCGGCTTCACTTGACACGTCGCCGATACAAGTCATGGCACATTTGTCCCCTAGTGTATCCTTGGCTTAAAGGTTTATTATAGGCTAAGACAGTTTTTAGAAAGATCTTACATTGTCTTGAACAACTGTTACGGTAAACTAGGGGAAACCTCATCATCATCAGCCTATAATGTTCCCACTGCTGGGACACAGGCCTCCTCTCTGTGAGAGGGAGTGGGCCATAATCCACCACGCGGGCCCAGTGCGGGTTGGTAGATGTCACATGTCTTCGAATTTTTGGTTCTAGGACATGCCGGTTTCCTCACGATGTTTTCCTTCACCGTTTTTGAGAACAGTGGTGATGAAATAAATTACACAAAGTAATGCGCCTGGCGGGGTTCGAACCCACGACCTACAACTCGTAAGTCGGGACCGATACCACTGAGCCACCACTGCTCTCCAGGGGAAACCTAAACGTGCCAAAACGGTCATTTTAATCTTACTGCTTCTGTGTGGTACTAAACCGTCTTTGGGTAATAAACACTGTTTTACTATCATCAAACCCTCACAAAATTTTGTCCTGTGACCGTAAACGGTCTGAGAATATTATGTATCCAGACCGCCCGTTCGTTGTCCGTCCAGAATAAATAACAGTAGAAAAACATCATTGAGTTCTTTAGTATATTACGCAATAGTTACATTGTAACTCGGGTATGTGCTCTTATTTTATTTTCTACATAGTTTGATCACGATTTGTTCTGTATACAGTTTATCGTTAAGGAAAAATTAATTTGACAAAAATAAGGCTTGACATCGACCCCACCCAAAGTTTCTGAATACATAAACATTAATATTTTATTTGGCACAATACTAAGTCCCTCTTGAATATATCAGACTATTTGCTTGTCAAAACCCGACAGGTCCAAATTAAATTACTTTCAAATGAACTCCTCAAAATAACCTAAGAAGACACAGTTACTTGATTAAAATTTGAAGTTTGAAGTTCTGAGTGGATGATGCAGTTTTGAATTATTTAAAGATTGTCATCTCACGCCAGCTTTGCTTCAGCAATTTAGAAATTAATATCATTAGATAACCCGATACTGCTTGTAATTATAAAAGCTGTAAAGCTCAGTCAAGGACCTTTTTTTGCCATAATATCGCTGGAATTGTCTAAATTGGAATAAAAAAGGGACAACTTAACTTGCTCAGTTGGCAATAGTATTCAATGTTCGCAGTGATCTTGATTCTGAAGCATTAATTCATAAAGCAAGCAGTGTATCTAATTAAAGTTAAATTCTTTCAGCCTATAAAAGTTTAGTCTTTATGCCACTGTAACTAGTAGCTACCTACACAAAGGAATATTTGTATAACTTACGGATATTAATTTTACTTTTAAGAATAATTTTACTTAAAAATATGCTGAGTTTCTAATGTTAGTTCATGAATATACAATGAGAATTTTAACAAAACGTAAATCTGGAGCGGCTGGAATGGTTTAAGAAAATGGGTTTTTACGCCATACTTAGTAGTTCCTTTACACCGAATGCTAATCGAAAGGCTCTTTCGCAAAATGAAAGCTGCCCATATCTCGTTATCTCTTTCATTAAACAACACTACCGCATAATTCTGTCTCCATGTTAATAGACCAATTATACGGCGCACTTTTCTTTTGTTTTCAACTTAAAATTCCGCTTTCGTATTCAGTAGATTATCGTTTCCGACTCGATCTCTGTTTTCATCCAGTGTAGTGTACTCGATTGTACTGTTTTGACATTCAGATTAGAGATCGCGAGTCGCAATCTGTTTGTCTGTTCAATTAACACTTGACATAACAACTGTCTGGTTCGTGATTGTTAGATCTGAAGAAGACACTTTGATGTTCGTTCAGTAATGTGAAATGGAGTTTGATATCTTGTAGACAAGATATACGAATATATATGTATATTATAATATATAGGGTGACTGGTAATTAGTGTATGATACTTAAACACGTGACTGTGCTCATGATAACAAACAATTAAAGCCGAAATCGTGAAAAAAATATCAGCTGTTCAGTACATTAAGCAAACATAAATGTACTGAACAGCTAATTTTTTTTTCGCGTTTTCAGGTTTGTTCCCATAGTAAAAGTTGTTGGTTATCATGAGCACAATCACGTGTTTAAGTATCGTATACTAATTACCAGTCACCCTATATAGAATTCACGCTAATACTACGATTTATTTATAAGTTCGTTATCATGCAAATATGATACAGAAATTTTGTGTTAAATAGTTATCTTGTAGACTAGCAACCAAATGTACATATTCGTTTTATGATCATACCCTTGTGAAAATGTTGAAGCCGAATATAAATGAGTTACGATATATTCTTCTTAAAACATTTTTCTCTCAGAAGAGGTCTTTGTGGACGTAGAAAGTAGCCATTCATGGATCATTATTTATCTCAAAAAACCTTTCTTTGGGTTTAAGTTATTGTGAAGCTGGGCAAAGTGAAAGTTAGAAGTAACAGAGTAGCACTTCCTCTTATTTAGTTAAAAGCAAGAATGTTTGATTGAACAGGTAAGCAATACGTTTTCAAACAATACTATTAAATGTTATATTGAGTTCAATAAAGTTACATTTGGCTTATAAAGGGATAACAACAAGAATTCATTACTTCTGTATTGTTATATTATAATGTTCATCTCAGTTTTAAAATTTATCTTTCATTTCTATTAAATCATCCTTGTCGAATATCCGTCATCAAATTAATATCCTAATAAAAAACTGTTTAAACGTGTAAAGTTCCTCAATATTGGCACCGCCTTGTAGTATAATATCGTATTATTAGTTAACTTTAATTTGTAACGTTTCATAGTTTAGCAATCCGTCTTAGAGTGTGTTTCATGTGTAAGTTTACACAATCACATAATAGTAGTTCAGGGTCTGAATGTAATGAAGGCCTGATTGTAAGATCGAACGTCATTCTGTGAACTAAACTTGAATAAGTTTCAGTCGACATACGTTCTATATTATGAAATGTTACTTATATTTAATGTTTCTCCTTTACCGAGTTAAGAATGTATTATGGATAAACTTTGCTTTGATAATGTTGAAAGGACTTCAAGAACAGATTACTTCAGGTTGTATTTGGTCGTAGTACCTACTTTGTTCAGAAATCTGATTTTAGTTATTTTTTATTCGGAATGTATTTACAAACTGTTTATTGTTTTAAAATACATGTGATATTTTTTATGGACTGGACGACCTTTTCTCGGTTGCGTTTATTTTAATTTCATTTATGGTATATATTTATTTGGTTTCATCAAGTACCTACGTAGTTTACTTTGTCAGCTTTATAAGGAATAAAGTTTACCACATTAATAAGCTTTTCCTCCTTATATTGATTAGGGTGTGGAAAGGCGGTGGTTGGTAATTATTTTTCACGAATCTTAAGAAAATATAATGGTGTAACATAATCGGCTTTCACAAAAATAATTTTACGCTTTATTGAAGAATTAAACTATTATTTTTCATCGGAGATTTCCTTGTTGTATACATATAAGATCAGCACAAGGTTTCTCTTTTATTCGACAGCCTCGTTCTACAAATAGAGCGGGAGCCAGGCCAAAACATCGTTAGTGATTTCTTCAAGCTGATTTTACCTATAAAATAATCAACAAGAATCAACTAAGGATTAATTGCGCAAATGTGATGGTATACAAGAATATTATAGACATTGTTCGACAAAAGGGCCTAATAGGACACACCTTCAATAGCAAGGATAAGCGACCCTATAGAATAGTGATTAGGAACCTACACCATACCACACCAAGTAGTGCAATAAAGGAGGCACTAGAGGAGACAGGGAATATTGTGATAGGGGAAATAATAAACGCAAAGTTTGGTCCTGATAAAAAACCAACATCTACGTTTTTTGTCAACCTGCAACCGAGCCCCCATAATAAGGCTACAACAAGTATTAAATACATACACCACCAGTCGATAAAAATAGAAGAACCACGAAAACGAACCTCAATAGTACAATGCCATAGGTGTCAGCAATATGGACATTCCAAAAACTACTGTATGAGGCCATTCAGATGCGTGAAATGCGCACAATCACACAAAACGGCAGAATGTCCAAAAAAAGATCGTACTACTCCAGCAAAATGTGCTCTATGCCAAGGTGCCCATCCAGCAAATTTTAAAGGATGCGAAGTATACAAGGAAATACTAGCAAGGAAGACAAACAAACAACAATATGTCAGTAACAGAGACCACCTAAAACCTGACGTCAGAGACAAGGCCCAGCCGTCAAAGCAGGACTATCCCACCCCTCGAAATGAATGGACAAGACGTACACCTGCAAACTATCCTACTGAACCAGTGGCAAGACCGAGCAACATTACCAGACTATACACTGAAGTTACAACAACTGACAAAACCGCCAAAGGAGAGAATGCTCCCACCGAAAAACTAGCTATAGAAGAGATGCTACTAAAACAAGCAGAAAAGTTCGACCTTATCTTACAGCAAATGAGTATGTTAATCAATCTCATAACGACTCTAGTCACTAAGATGTCACAATGACTTCCCTCAAGATAGCAACCTGGAACCCAGCAGGGCTTGCTCCAAATAGAGTTGAGGTTGAAGCCTTGTTACACACTCACAACATAGACATACTACTAGTGCCAGAATCCCACACAACTGCAAGCAGCAATGTTAAGATAAAAAATTATGAAATTTATACCACCGATCACCCAGACGGAACTGCACACGCAGGCGCAGCCATAGTAGTAAGGTCTAGTATCAAACACTATGAACAACCACACTACAAAACTGAACACATACAAGCAGCCACCATTGCAATAGAAGACCGAAATGGGACATTTAATGTGTCTGCCGTCTACTGCCCGCCCAAACATAAGCTCAAAGAGGGACACTATGATGAGTATTTTCACACCCTAGGCACCCGCTTCATATCAGGAGGGGACTGGAATGCCAAAAACGCCCATTGGGCCTCAAGGCTCACTAATACAAGAGGTAGAGAGCTCAAAAAAAGTATAGATAAAAACCATCTTAGAACTATTTCTACATCAGACCCTACCAACTGGCCCTCAGACCCAAATAAACTCCCGGATGTCATAGACTTTTTTGTCATGAAAGGTCTATCCAGGCTCTTTCACCACATAGAGACAAGCTTAGACGCCAACACAAATCATGTCCCAGTTATATTGACAATTGGTACCACAGTCCTAAACGTTGAAAGAAATCTAAAATTATACAATAAGCGCACAGATTGGGACTCATTTCGCACACTGGTTGAAGATAGAATCAACCTTAAAATACCATTGAAAACCGAGGCCGATATAGACGTGGCTGCTAGATATTTAACATCTATAATCCAAGAGAGTTGTTGGAAGTCAACTCCAGAAGCTAAAGAACGTGTCCATCACAAAAAGGTCTACTCAGAAACCATACGCTTAAAAATTATGGAAAAAAGAAGACTGCGGCGTATATGGCACACCAGTAGGCATCCAAGCGACAAAGCAGCACTGAACAAAGCTGTCAAAGAATTAAAAGCTCTTATAACTGAAGCAGAAGGCGTCGCTCTGGAAACGTACTTAGAAGGTCTCACAGCTACAAAAACGACCGACTATTCGTTATGGAAAGCCTGTAAAAATCTGGACCGACCATTGCACCACAAACCACCACTGCGAGGTCACAACGGGACCTGGATAAGGACAGAACAAGACAAAGCTAATGCATTTGCAAACCATCTCAGCAATGTATTTAAACCCAATAATCCATCACCAAATGTGGACGAATCGGATATTGACCTTACACTCAACCAAGATCTTCAACTGGATCTCCCACTTAAACCAATAACACCAAAAGAGATACGTACTAATATCACCTCATTGATCAACGGTAAAGCTCCAGGCTACGACCTCATTGATAAGAAAGTTCTCCAAGAATTACCTCGCAAAGGAATTATGTACCTCACTATTTTGTTTAATGCCATTCAACGGGTAGGCTACTTCCCAGATATATGGAAAGTATCTCAAATAATAATGATTCATAAACCTGGCAAACCAATACATGACGTCACATCGTACAGACCAATTAGCCTTTTACCAATAATGTCCAAGCTCTACGAAAGGTCTCTATTACAAAGAATGTTACTCGTGCTTAACGAAAAGTCGATTATCCCTGACCACCAATTCGGATTTCGAAAGGAACATGCTACTATTGAACAAGTGCATAGAGTCTGCAGGACCATCAGAAAATCATTTGAGAAAAAAGAATACTGCTCATCTGCCTTTCTCGATATACAACAAGCCTTTGACAGAGTCTGGCATAAGGGATTGCTCTATAAAATAAAAACCCTACTGCCACATACATTTTATGGTGTTCTGAAATCCTACATTACAAATAGAATATTCCAAGTAAGAGAAAATCAATGCACCTCGAAATTCTGTGACATATATGCAGGAGTACCACAAGGATCGGTTCTTGGACCCATACTGTACACGATGTTTACTTCTGACTTGCCGCAGAGCTCTGAGGTCACAATCGCCACCTTTGCGGACGACACCGCCTTAATTGCCTCGCATAAATGCCCAATCCAAGCATCTCGCATTCTGCAAACCAGTTTAAATAAAACTGAAGAATGGCTAGCCAAGTGGAGAATTGCCGCCAGCGTCTCCAAATCTGTGCACATCACATTTACTCTCCGCAAAAACGATTGTGACCCTGTCACACTTAATGGCACTCAACTACCACACCATGAATCTGTGAAGTATCTGGGTATGCATCTTGACCGCAGGCTCACATGGAGAAAACATGTCGAAACAAAAAGAGACGAGATAAACTTAAAATATAGAGGTTTACTCTGGCTGCTAGGAAGAAACTCAAAACTGGCCTTAGATAATAAGCTCCTTTTATACAAGACCATATTAAAGCCAATCTGGACATACGGCATCCAACTGTGGGGAGCAGCCAGCGCCTCAAATATAATGATAGTACAAAGGACACAAAACTACATCCTAAAACACATCTCCAATACACCGTGGTTTGTCAAGACAGCAGAGATCCATGAATTTCTTAATATTCCTATGGTCAAGGAGGAAATAAGTTTACATGGAGACAACTACAAATGCCGACTGCACAAACATCCCAACCAGCTGGCGGGCCAGCTAACCATCCCAGAAAGCATACGCCGACTAAAAAAGCGGCGGGATATTTTCGACCAAAATAGTCAATAATGACTAATAAAAGAAAGGGCAGACTCCAATGGGAGTAGCGCTCTACACGTTCTATAGAGTCATCTCATCTGCTTATAGTCTGAAGACTGATCGCAAGATATGATAATAAAAAAAAAAAAAAAAAAAAAAGTGATTTCTTCTCAAGCCATAATTAGTAGACCACGTAAGGGAGTCATATCATAAAGATTCGTGGAAGTCAGCTGCTGTTCCGTTGGTGGGATAAGCAGCAATCGCCGTTCAAACAATTGAAAATTACAAGTAGGACTACCGCTCTCAGCCTAAATGTGCATTCAGTTCAATGTTTTGAATTCCTCCCTACAGAAAACTTGTTTATATTGACGCTTACTCAATATCACGATGAAAAAATACATTCAGCTAATGTTTACAGACAGTTATGGATCAAAAAAAGAGTTATTATTATTGAGCTGGGCATCAGGAACATATTGTGATTCCGTAAGAGATACGAAAAAACTTATTTAGATAACTTTAGCTCTTTTTTCAGAATAAGAATTTTGGCATTTTTACTTTCAGAAAAGCCCAAAAAATGTATGGAACGTGATGAATGTTAAATGATGTCCATTGACCAATTTCCGCATTCCTGATTTTTGTCTTCCGATACAACGAAATGATCTTTACATGAAACAGAGTCTAAAATGATCTTTATCAACGAAATGATCTTTACATGAAACAGAATCTAAAATTAAAAAATAAATCTTATGATACCTAAATAATATTTAGGTATCATAAGAATTATTTTTAATGCCTTTCGACATGTTTATCATAACATAACTACGTAACTTGAAAATGTAGTTTTTTGTTTATGGGGTTATTGCAATGGACTTTATTTTAATGTGTTGGTCTTGTTGTAAAACCTATTGTACAGTTTGTTTCATGAAAATCGGTTAAGTAGTTTTTAAGGTATTGCACATTTTGTATAGTCCAAATATTGTTCCTAGCGAATTCATTTTAGTGAACAATTCACACTTGACCAAAAAAATAAAAAAGCCAAAATTTTTATTCTGAAAAAAGAGCTAAAGTTATCTGAATAAGTTTTTTCGTATCTCTTACGGAATCACATAATATGCGTTCCTCATGCCCAGCTTAATAAGAATAACTCTGTATTTTGATCCATAACGGTCTGTAAACATTAGCTGAGTGTATTTTTTCATCGTGATATTGAGTAAGCGTCAATATAAACAAGTTTTCTGTAGGGAGGAATTCAAAACATTGAACTGAATGCACATTTAGGCTGAGAGCGGTAGTCCTACTTGTAATTTTCAATGCATCAGCTGACGATCTTTCCACCAAGATACAGCCAGCTGACGTCTGTTTTTAGCCTTATCTACATGTAAACTTTCATCAAGTTAAATTTGGGTTGAGAGGAAATCACTGAAAATAAAATAAAAAATTACATGTTCGAGTGACCAGCTGACGTGTATTCCACCATGGTACCGTCGGCTGATTGGTTTTATTCTTCGTTATACAAGGTAATCTTCAATATAAACCAGGTTTCAGTTGGGAGGAAATGACTAAAAATTTTTTTTTTTTCTACGTGTTTGAACGACGATTGCTGCTTATCCCACCAACGGAACCGCAGCTGACTTCCACAAATCTTTATGATACGACTCTCATAAGTAGTCTGCTAATTATCGCTTGAGAGGAAATTGGTCATGGAAATCTGTTGCTGGGGGCCAGCAACAGATTTCCATGACCTAAAAGGACACACAAGACCGAGCTCTAAAAGGAGACACAAGTCAAACAAACGCCCACAAGTTATCTATGAAAATATTCGTCAGCCACTCTCGTGTTAGTCTATAAGAAGAACGGAAGTTACAAACAAGTCGATATAGGGACTTGGCATACATCCAGATGAAGGAATTTTTATCAGAACATGAGAGGCGAGAACGGTAAATTCGACACGGTAAATGAGAAACAATTATTGAGAATAAATATTAATTGGGTTAAGTTAGTGCTAAAAATCTAATAGAATTTTCTTTTGAATTTTAATTGTTATAAACGAGACATTACCTTAAATTACAAAAGGTTGTGTTGATATTTGAACAATTAAAGTATAATGACGAGTTTTATACGTACGAACAAAAACATTTGTTTGGTCTACATGTAATTGTCCTGGGTTTGGCTGTTTGTTTCATTCGAGTTTTATGCTTGATAAATTATTTATTATTTTATTTATTTCTAAAAAACTTACATTTATTCTTACATCAAGTCTGGCCTCGCAACGGAAACCTCTCTGGGTTTATCTGAGTGCAGGCGAGCCGTTAAATACAATTTTATGCAATTTACAGATGATGCTGTATCAGGAAACGCTTTAATTTATACGTGTAACTTTTCGAACCAGTCTTATACAACGTTTGTAATTCTTCAGGAAGTTTATTTAGAAAGTAAGGTACCAAATAATCAGCAACCCTCATTCCGTACACATTGTTGAATTTTGGTAATATGTATTTATTTTTAAAAGGTATCGTTCTCAAAAATGTAGGTCTAGTTTGTTCGATTATTAACTCAGGTCTCCTTACTTCCGCAAGAGTACAAAATTCAACTTTATTGAACACATTCATAACATTACAGAATTTAAAAAGTTCATCATCACTGTTTTTGAATTTCTTGATCAAATGTTTTGGTGTTATAACTTTTAATATTCTTAACTGTATCTTATAAATGTCTGACAGGTAGGTTTGATAAGTTCTCCCATAGCTGCTAAGCCCGTAGTTGATAACCGAGTCCGCTAGGGCCATATATAGCATTCTAAGTGTTTTATATGGTAGTTTATGTTTTAGTATGCTAAGTTTACCTAGTACCGATCTCAGTTTGTTACACACATAATCCTTGTGCGGGCCCCAGCAGAATCGACTGTCAACCACTAGGCCGATATACATATGTTTATCAACTACTTCTAAGGGCGGGCAATTGCAATTCTTTAACGAGTTATGGAGGCAATGGTGTTGATGTGCAATAACTGTAGGTATTGTGGAGCATTTATTGTGTGATGAATGAATGTGAACGATCTTTGTTTTTGTTGCATTTATTACTAATCCGACGTCATGAGCCAATTTACACATTTGGTCGAAATTGCGTTGTAGGGATTCCTCGGCATCATGGATATTTTTATCAGCGACCAATATACAGGTGTCGTCTGCGAATTGGTATACAGAGCCTGAATTTATAGCATTACTCATGTCATTAACATAAAGTAGGTATTCTGTTGGACCAATAATTGAACCCTGGGCCGTTCCTTGCGTGGATTGAAGCTTTGAACTATATTCATTTTTTATTTTAACCGTAGTGTATCTGTTGGTGTGGTAGTTTTTTTAAAGTTTTAGTAGCCCTTGTATCCCATTTTGTGACAACTTCTTCATAACGGAGCATATCGAATGCTTTGCTGAAGTCTATAAAGAGTGCCAAGACGTGTTTTTTATTGTTTAAGTGTTTATTGACTTCATCAGTGAACGAACGTAGTAGTTGTGTTGTACTCTTATTTTTTTGGAATCCGTATTGTTTGTTGTTGATTATTCTATACTTTTCCAAAAAAGTATTTATCTCATTACCAATATAACGTTCTATAATCTTATCTATACAAGACAATATAGTGATAGGACGATAGTTGTTTATGTCATCACGTGGACCTTTTTTGTGTATAGGACGTATCACCCCTATCTTTAAAAGGTCAGGATACGTACCAGTCTGCAAGCAGCAATTAATTAAGTGTGTAATAACTGGGATAAGATTCGCTGATGCATACTTGACATCTTTAGCACGTATCCCGTCATATCCCGGACTTTTACTATCATTAATTTCCTTAATGATTTTTCCGACGGTATCTTCTCGTGCCGGTTTCACTCTTATCGACCTATCAGGAATTATACTGTACATACGTTTATCCAAAAGAGGCACATTGCAATGGTTGTTGAGGTTCGTTATATTAGAATTAAATTCAGTCATGAATTTGTTGGCCAATGTTATCGGATCAGTTCGAAAAGTTACAAGTAAGATGTGTTCAATACATTCCATAATTTTGCCTGTTAAATTATTTACAATACTCCATATCTTTTTGCTATTTTTGAAATTCTCTGGCCTCGTCCCCACGCCAGCGGTTGAAATAATCGTTATACTACCAGAGGCCTTTGCTGAGGCCTTACCACGATCCAGATTAGGCTGTGGGAAAGAGACAGAGCTACACAAGTCGTCTAGCACCGCCTCGTTCCCTGAGCGTAAACTGGTTCGCGTTAAGAGCTCATGGTAGGCCACCAGATTGGTTCTCTATTGTGTTACCTCACTTTTTTATCCATAATTTAATGTGACATAAATTCTTTTGATCTAATCATCATTTGTCCTAATGATAACTTACCCGAACTTATTTCACATAATAATAATAATAATAACAGGGCAGCTTGTGGCGAGCTGTTGGGCAGTTGCGACCCCACGGACCTGATCTCCCGGGAAATATCTTGTTCCTCATCTCTGGCTTGCCTTTATTGGCCGGTCAGAGTGAACGCTGACGAAGAACAGACCTCCCACCTCTTTCTTGCCTTAATCGGCTGGCTAGAGTGGAGATTCGCAAGAGCAAACGCGCTCGGAGGAAGGAAGTATTTCAGTAAGTGTTTGTAGGGATCGACCATACTTCCGGGTTCCTGGTCGATTCTGAGAACCGTGGAATACCTCTCCACTCCTCAAGCACCTCAGGATATGTTACTCCCTTGTCGCTACGTCACCTAGTGCTAGCGATATGTTTGGGGGTCCATTTGTTGAGTGTGCAAGTCACCCCCTGCCAACGCATCTATGTATATAAAACATTGATTAGGCAGGGGCCATAGTTTTTCCATAGATATTAAATAACCAGTCCACCAAACCCACCAAACGCCATAACCCTGTCTTTTGTTTCCATATTCCACAATAGTCCAACCCCAACCGGGGGTTGTCCTTGGGTATACTGGAATAGTGCATACAGGGATAACCGCCGGTTAGAGCCCCATTTCATTTAAAAATGCGTAATGGGCCTCTGCAAGATGGCTTCGGCTCCTGGCACGCCCTTCAAAAGTCCGGGATCCCATGATCCCGAGATGTTTAAAAACGTATAAAAATAATAATAATAATAATATTCCACAACTATCACATAACGCCATCTAGTCCCAAGCTAAGCAGAGCTTGTGTTATGGGTACTAGACAACTGATAAACATACTTATATATTTCTAAATACATACATATTATAGATAAATTACACCCAGACACAGAACAAATGATCGTGCTCATCACACAAACATTTATCCTGGGTGGGAATCGAACCCACGACCTCCGGCATAGCAGTCAGGGCCACTAACCGCTCGACCAACAGGCCAGTCATAATATCACATACCATAACATTGAAATTCCTAAATACTATAATCCTAAATTCGTTGGTCATAAATATAACAATCAATAATATACAAAACACATAAAACCAATTTTCATAAAATTTGTAAGTCCTAAATTAAATTATTGAAAGTTTCATAAAGTATCTAAAAAACTTTAGGGTTGTCGTCATCATCGTTTCAACATTTTGTTTATTTTGTTACTGATTACCCCCAACTACCACCCAACGAGGAGGCTCGACGGAGACCCGCTTCGCGGGGCTCCTATTTCTGCGTGCAAGGTTTAAAGTAACCTAACACGAAGGGGATGGCGGGGTCTTCCAGACCCCGCTATCCCCTTCGAACCTAATAACCTGTCCGTGTCGGGGTGCCCACAAGTCCCGAGCTCGCTTCGTTCGCTCTTGGATCCCAAGTTCTCAGTACTTTTGTTTATCTTTACACGGAACGTCTACATTTGGTCACGAATGGTCGATTGGTCGACTGTCGAAGGGGCTTATAGAAACCTAAACAGTTTAATGAAATATCAATTTTACTATACCTAATTGAACATGCGGCGTCGGACGTCAGCAGACGATCTCCGGCCACCGTAGGCGCGGGCATGCGGGCAGCGAGTAAAGGGCAACTCGCTGCCCGACCATGGACCATGCCCGGGTCGACGGCGCGTTGTGTCCCACGCGCGCCTCAAAGAGCGTCAGCATAATGACGGGGCCCCCTCTCAGAGGGCCAAAGCCTGCCGGGGTCGCGGGATTATTTCCTTACCGTGACCCCGGAACATAACAGGCTACTGAAGGACACCGTGGATTTTAGTCAGTAGAAGTCTGACAGTCCCTCCCGCCCTGCCCGGGGTGGGAGGACTCATTTGATGATTTTACCACGCAAAAAAAAAAAAAAAAAAAAAAAAAACCTAATTGAACATTCGGAACAATACACATTATGTAATAGAATACTTAGGACATATGACTTTATTTCATACAAAATTAGGAGATTCAATTATTATGATAATCGATATTATGTCAAAACAACGTTACAAATGAAGATAATAATGTAAAACAATATTTAGAATTTTTGAACATTATGGTTACTGAATTTTATAGCAAACGTGTTATGTATAATACCCACCAGATTACTTGTACGACACACTGCTCCACCTCAGGTCTTAGTAAATGAGGAGTAATTCACTGAGCACTCTCTCATATAATATTCAGTGAGTTGTGTGGTGTGCGTAAACACTGTCTTTAATTATGAGGCTTAGTGTGAGGACGGACGGCCGTCCTAATTGTTCAGTGGCAAAGTGTAGTCCGTTTAATTATGTATTATTTTTATAGTAATAATCTCAGTGTATATAGTATAAGCTGATGCTCTCACACTATCTCCCTCGCACACGGGTTAGTTTATAAAAGGCGCTGCAGTGCGCCGTAGAGCTCACTTTGCTCGTGGCGCTCGGGACGGACGGTCGTGAGAATATCAGTTTTGGTCGACTCCAGGAGTATTGCGTGAGCCATCTTATTTTTCTTAAATTCTAATTGTTTTTTGGTTTCAATTTGTGTTTCAAGTGCTCTTTTGATTTTTGTGTATTTTTTTTGGTGAATTTATTTTTGTTTTAAATTGTGATTAAAGTTCTAGGTTAAGACTGATTGTTTTTTTTTAAGAATATTCCCACTCTGACTCTAAAATCAGAAGTGGGATAAAGAAACACGGCCCACAACTGCAAAAATCAAAAAGCACTCGTATTTGTTTAAAGTCTACCGCCATTTTCGAATATTTTTTTTTGTTTTGTTTTGTTTGTGTTAGCTGCTGCCGTTTACGTCTAAAATGGCGCGAAGTAAATCGCGTGGTAGAAGTCAAACTTGTTCGCGGGATGGCTCGCGTAATCGGAGACGCAAATCGCATTCCCGTATTCGCTCGCGTTCACGGTTACGTAGTATAGTGCGTGAAGAGCGTGGGCGCAGGCATTTTCACGTTAGATCTCGTGACAGATCACGTTCACGTTCGAAAAGGTCGGTAGATGACAGATCGGTCCGTGAATATTCTCGTGTGCGTCATCGTAGCAAGTCTGATAGTGAACGTTCTCGTTCACGCATTCGTAGGTATACGCGTACGGAATATCACCGAATTTCACGTTCTCCGTCACGCAGACGCCGACGGTCACGCAGTATTCATGATAGTAAGAAAACGACAAATAAAGATAAAAACAAGGTTTCTCCGCGACGTTCACGTAGCGCCACGAGACGATCAAGCGATCGTTCACGTCACCGTCGTCGGTCACTTACGCCTAGGACTCCGAGTCCCCTGCCCCCGTGCAATAATCGTACTCGTAGAAATGACACTTTGCCGAAAGTTCGTGATCCAAGTCGAATCAGTGTCCATGCAAGCAATCCTGAAGGATCTGTGCAATTCACGGGTCAAAATACTGAGGCGTCTACTCTTGCACACGCTTTGATGGAAGCAATTAAATCAGTTCAGCCTATGAAGTCTCAAAATTACTTTATCTCGAATTTTGATCCCTCTATACACAATATTGAGGTATGGTGTGCAGAAGTAGACCGCGCCAGAGACTCCAACGGATGGAGTGACCAGGAATGTTTGTCACGTGTAGGGTCATGCTTAAAAGGTGACGCAAAAGTATGGCTGAACGAGTGGGTTACGAACGATCGTACATGGTCAAACTTTAAACGTGAGTTTAAATCACTGTGTCCCTCTAAGTTGGATTATGCCAATATTTTGCTGGATATAATGAACACAACTTCTGATAAATTCACCACTTACGCCGAGTATGGCCGCCGTACTCTTTTACGTTTGAAAATTGTTCAGGGACTTAGTGACGAATTAAGGACACTCATCGTGATTCGTGGAATTGATAGCCCGCAGATTCGTGCGGCGGCTTGCAACGCAAATTTGTCCGTAGAAAACCTAGTATCGTTCCTATCGATATATGTCAAACCTAATCGCACGAAACACGATAACCGCCCTTCAACAACAGAAAAAAAATCTCATTTCCAAAAGCGTAACCCTAATTCAGATATTAAATGTTTCTTGTGTGATCAACGGGGTCATACACGGCGTGCTTGTCCTAAAGCTCGAAAATCTAGTATTCCACCGAAACCGGTTCCAAACACGACTTCTACAAAAACAAATAACACTTGTTCATTTTGTAAGAAACCCGGGCACGATGATAGCAAGTGCTTCTTAAAAGCGCGTTCAGAGACTCGTCCCCAACAATCGAAAGTCAACTTTTGCTCAGAGTACCCACCCGAGTTTATGAAAAATAATGACATTACTACGGCTGTAGTAAATGGAGTTCCGGTAGATGTTCTTATAGACAGCGGTGCTATCGGAGTATCCCTGGTTTCATCAGACGTTCTCAAATACCTATCTTGCCAACCAAAACATAAGGTCTGCGCCTTAAAAGGTTTAAGTGATAAAGAGATTATCGCTTCTACCTACATTACGGTAACAATTGTGTTTGGTGAATTGTCCATCGAGGCGGATTTAGTTGTCGTGCCAGCCGAGAATATGAACGTCCCAGTTATCATCGGTACTGACATTCTCAACCGCGACGGGATAGTGTTTATCAGGACTAAAGACACACAGTTTCTTGTACCAACGCGTTCAGTTATGTCAATGCATTGTCCCGACGTGGTCCAGGTTGACGGTCATGAAATTAATACACAACTTCAAGGCAAAGAGCGCGACGATTTGCTGTCAGTCATAAATGAGTTTTCGGATTTTCTAATAACTGGTACGGCAGCTACAACTGTCAAAACGGGGGAAATGGAAATAAAACTCACAAGTAATACGCCAGTGGTTTATAGACCCTACAAGCTTTCCTACCAAGAAAAGATTAAAGTGCGTGAAATTACTAAAGATCTGCTCGAAAAAGGCGTTATTAGGCGATCTAAGTCCGAATACGCAAGTCCTATCATTTTAGTCAAGAAACGTGACGGATCTGATAGGCTTTGTGTCGATTTCCGCGCTCTCAACCGTATTACAGTCAAGGATCGGTACCCAATGCCCTTGATCGATGATCACATCGATAGGTTAGGTAGCTATAAGTTCTTTTCGAGTCTTGATATGGCAACGGGTTTTCACCAAATCCCTATTAAAGAAGAGTGCATTCATTTAACGGGATTTGTTACAACCGAAGATCATTTTGAGTACGTTAAAATGCCATTTGGCTTAGCTAATTCACCGATAATTTATCAACGAATTATCAATGACACTTTGCGCGTCCTGATTGATGAGGGAAAAGTTTTGGTGTACGTTGATGACGTACTGCTTTTGAGTAATACGGTATCGGAGGGTATTAGTTTACTGCGAAGAGTGTTACTGACACTGACAGAGGCTGGATTTTCAATTAACCTCAAAAAGTGCACTTTTCTTTCTACGGAAATTGAATATTTAGGAAGGGTGATCAGTCAGGGTCAGGTAAGGCCGAGCCCTCGAAAGGTGGAAGCGCTCATCAATACCGCAGCTCCTGAGAACGTTAAACAGGTACGTCAACTGCTTGGTCTCGCGGGATACTTCCGCCGCTACATAAAAGGGTATGCAACAAAGACTGCTCCACTAGCGCAGCTCACTAGAAAAGGAGTTGTTTTCCACTGGAGTCCTGAATGTGAAGCGGTTCGTCAGGATCTTATAAAACAACTAACCAGCGAACCTGTGCTCGCTATTTTCGATCCCAAGCTTCCCACTGAAGTCCATACGGATGCGAGCAGTGCAGGATACGGAGCTGTCCTGCTACAAACTCACACTGACGGTAAGAAGCATGTGGTGGCATATTTTAGTAAAGTCACTCAAGGTGCCGAGAGGAAATACCACTCCTACGAACTGGAGACCCTCGCCGTGGTAAAAGCTCTCCAACACTTCCGGCATTACCTTGTCGGACTTTCCTTTGTAGTGGTAACTGACTGCAACGCCCTAAAATCAACGGAAAAGAAAAAGGACCTCATACCTCGAGTCGCGCGCTGGTGGATATATCTCCAGGATTTTAATTTTTCCATCGAATACCGCAAAGGAGCCATGCTGCCACACGCTGACTATCTGAGCCGGAACCCAACGGTAAGTGTGAATCAAATCACCAGACCTCGCAACTGGGCCCAAATCGCTCAGGCAGCCGACAATGAGACGCAGGAACTGATGCAAAGACTACAGGATGGTACCCTGGACGCCAATCGGTATGTAGTACGAAATGACCTCCTCTATTATAAATACACACCAGCGGGTGAGGAGCCTCGGTTGCTATGCTACATACCCAAGGGACACCGCCTCAGTCTGCTTCGCGTGTTCCATGATGAGCACGAGCACATTGGCCCGGAGAAGACTCTTGACCTTATTCTTCGCCACTTTTGGTTCCCTGGTCTCAGCCAATTTGTAAAAAAGTACATTACCCACTGTTTGGTATGTGTATCCAAGAAACGCGTTCCTCGAGCCCCACTGCAGAACATCACGTCATGGGAGAAGCCTGATGTACCGTTCCACACGGTGCACGTTGACGCCCTGGGACCTCTACCAGTATCAGAGGGCAACAAGTTCGTCCTTATTATAGTTGACGCCTTCTCGAAGTTTGTCCTACTTTACCCTATAGCGCGCCAAGATGTGGTTGAGCTGAAGCGAGTCGTCATGCAGGCAGTATCCCTGTTCGGTGTTCCCAAACTCATGGTCACTGATAAAGGAAGGATGTTCGAGTCGAACGAGTTTGTGTCATGGATCAACGATCTGGGTTGTGCACTGCACCACATTACGCCCGAGATGCATCATGCAAATGGCCAAGTAGAGAGGTACGTTCGAACGGTTCTTAACATGATACGCATCGAGGTCAACCACAAAAATGCAGCGTGGTCGGAAACCCTGTGGAGACTCCAGTTGGTATTAAATATCACTAAGCAGAAGACAATCCAAGCTTCACCGTTACACGTTCTTATTGGGACGGAAGTAAGTACTCCTGTCATTCAGGCACTGGTGCGTGACTTGGCTCATGAAGCTTCCGCACCTAACCGAGAGGCATTACGTGAAATGTCCCGAGGAAGAGTTCGTCAAATGCTGAAGGATAATCAGGTTCAACAAGATGAACGCGTGAACCGGAACAGAAGGCCGCCACGGGAGTTTAATTTAAATGACCTTGTTTTTGTGATAAAGTTTTCACAGGCCACGGGAAAACTCGACCCGGGTATGAGAGGCCCGTACAAGGTGATGGACATCTTGCCCAGCGGACGTTATGGTCTGAAACTTCTGGCTGGAAGCTACGGCAAGACGACTCAGGCTGCAGCTCAACATATGGTGTTGTGGCGTGGCGAATGGTGTCCGGAGTCATGCGCTGCTTTCTTTGCAAGTAAGCATCGAAAATGAGTTTCGACAACGTTACACGTTCGTTCGTTGCAATCCATAGGTACCCATGTTTTTTTTTTTCTAATTTTTATATTCACCACACACATTAAAGATTTGGGGTCACTTTTACACAGGTACAATCACACACGGTAGACTTATATTTAAATGATTGCAACGAGCAGGGATGTATACGGGTGTCAACATGTGGATGTTTGGTTATTAATGTAACGTGTGTAGACGTTGACTACAAGTCAAGGCGTCGTAGTATGTATGAAAGATGCGTTGGCATTCACTTGTCAAGTCACATCTAGCGTTGGCATTATATTAGTCAAGTCGCACTAGCGTTGGTATTTGTTACCAAGTCGCACTGGCGTTGGTATTTGTTGCCAAGTCGCTCTGTACTGGCGTTGGCGCACTTGCGTCAAGTCGTCAGTTGCTACAGGTTTGGTGTTCCTGCCTTGCAATGTGCCGACTACAGCGGGAGTCTGCTGCTGCAGTCATGGAGAGAAGACTGGAAAAACAATTATCAGTCTGGTTTAGAGACGTCTCAATTAGGCTGTACGCTGCATGTGTGCATAGAAGGAAGTTGTATAAAAGGAATTTGATTGCAGTAAATAACTGATGATGAGTGAATTAAATGAAAGGAATTTGAAAGAGTATGTTTGATGTGTGGAATGATGGAAAATGGACGACGGTTTCTAATACTTGGTTGCTTTCAGGTGATGATCATGATGACACCGAAGTTGATCTTGCTAGACAGGCTCCTGAACCCGACCCTGCGATGCCGTCCCTGGATCAAGAGGAGGAGCCAACACCCGGTCCAAGCAGAGCATCTGAGCAAATTGAAGAGGTCCCTGAGGCTGGACTCTCAATGCCCCTTCTGGATGAAGACTCGGATAGTTAGTTAGGCATAAGGTCGAGGACGACCTGACATCAGGAGAGGCCGTATAAGCTGATGCTCTCACACTATCTCCCTCGCACACGGGTTAGTTTATAAAAGGCGCTGCAGTGCGCCGTAGAGCTCACTTTGCTCGTGGCGCTCGGGACGGACGGTCGTGAGAATATCAGTTTTGGTCGACTCCAGGAGTATTGCGTGAGCCATCTTATTTTTCTTAAATTCTAATTGTTTTTTGGTTTCAATTTGTGTTTCAAGTGCTCTTTTGATTTTTGTGTATTTTTTTTGGTGAATTTATTTTTGTTTTAAATTGTGATTAAAGTTCTAGGTTAAGACTGATTGTTTTTTTTTAAGAATATTCCCACTCTGACTCTAAAAATAGTTTAATTTTTGTCCGTACAGAATTAGAAGTAACATAATAGCGAAGTATTTTTTTAGTGGTTTTATCAGCGTCTAGAGAGTTATGTTGATTGGTGTTTTAGATTACCAGCTTATTATTAAAATATATGTATCATAGCCGTTTGGCTATGATTCATATATTTTAAGCCTTTTTGTTACAGACATATTTATTTATGTTTTAACTGTTTTTACAGTTGGTATGAGACAAGTCAAAGAGGCAAACCTGATGCAGATATCGAAGCCAACAACGTGCAACGTTGATTGTGTTATGGTCCTGCAAATATCGAATACCTTGTGATCTGAGATGGAACACAAGATTACCTAGCAACAGAGACAACGTCCCATATATGTAGTAGTAATTGCAGATAAGCCGCTTACTGCTGAGTGCACACGACATCGTGAGGGCGGTTTTGCGTAAACATTTTAATCAAGCTGCTATTGCCATTTGTGACGTGAATATTATAATGAGAGCGCAAAAAAAATAACTAATCAAAAGCAAATAAAATAACACGCCACTCGGTTTTAACTTTATTAAAGTACGACGGCCAAGTCTCTGCGACATTTTAGTCTCAAACCAAAATTCATTCCGCCTATTAGCTCACAAAGTTTCCTTTAACAAAATCAAATTTTCTATTAGAATCCCTTTTACTTTATAAGGGTTCTATTTATAAAACAAGACTCTGACATTTTCTTTCAAGTCGCATTACTGAAATATAATTACAGAGAAGTGTTTTAAGGGTATTTAATTTAGTTAGATGATCGACCCAAATCTCATTGAATTAATTCAGAGGTTGCTCGTGAAGAGAATTTCCATTCACGCTCTATCTCTTGAGTATCGACGCTTCGAGTATACTTGAAGACGGTCAATACGTATTTACCAATACCGGATCGGATCCACCCGGATATAATTTAACTTGTTGCTATGGCGTGTTTACAGCTGTACTGAATTTAAATCTCACATTTCAAACTCACAAGAGCAACTAAAGTTAAGTTCTCTGTAATGCAGTAGTTGTTGTTAAGTCCAAACATGTTCACACGAATTTCTGAGACTCAAGTTCATAGCTGAAGAATTCATAACTTGGCTTGCAAATAATTTATCAAACATGTACAGGTGCACCGGCGAAGGAGAATGTCCTGAAGCTTGTATGTTTTAGGTACGGTAGGGACATGTGGTGAATGTAATATTTAAAAGAAAAGGCTGTGTACTCTTAAATTATCATGAATGAGCTACTAATACATCTAAACCGGCTAAGGGCTTTTAGTAGTTGTACAAAAGTCAAATTTAAATGCTCTAAGACTCACACCAACATTACGGACTGACTGTGCCAAAAAAAAACATTTATTTTGCCGGAGCTCTCATTACCTCAGAGAACTGACCTTGACGTTTCGACACGAGGCGAAGTCGTGACCTTATTAACTGCTCAACGTTTTCTTCATCCAAGTTAAAAGGAGGATTTAGCATAATGTTCTAATTTTGGAAAGTTTTCGGTAATATTGACTGTTGAACTCACCATCATCGTTTGTAAAAAACTGTTTAGGTAAAATGTAGGTAATTGGTTCAATTTTAATATACAATTGTGTGTCCCACCAGGTATACAAGTATAGAATTTGCTCAGCCAAAGACGATATAATACTAGACTCCGCATGCACGATCTAAGGAACAAAAACTATTCTGCCAACTCGCTGAGGTACTACGTAAGCGAGGGGGACGGGGTACTGCGTTGTGATTAGCTAACTCAAGGTCTGTTCTGTCTCAACGTATGTTTACGGCTCACAGGAGTGGTCGAAATGAGACGGATATAAGACTTTTTTGCCTAATGTGTTGACAAACATCGGTCGCCTGTTATTAGGAGTCTAGTATTATATCGTCGTTGTGCTCAGCTGAGCCGGATGGTCCATGAGCTCATTGACGCGGCTCTGTCACTTGAGGAGGTTGGAGATCAAAGATACGTCAAGGAATAGCTTTTATAACTATTATGTAAACGTGAATGACAGTTCTTAATTCGGAATCAAAACAAGGAGAAGTTAAAAAGTAGATATTTGATTCGTTTGTAAGCTCAAGTATATTTTACCTGATTTCGACAATTTAGGCAACATTAGAAGCTACCAGCGCTCATTACATCTTAAATAATGTAATATAACAACATACTGCTAAAATGGTAGAAATATTTAATAACAGAGCTACAGGGAATACAAACAGTAGGTAGGCCACTACACATATATTATTCAAGGCAGAGAATTTGAAACCGTAAGTAACGAGCCGACGGGTTAGTACGAGTTAATAGGCTCACCTTTATGTGTATGCTCATATTGTGTACTAGTGCTTAATTGTATATGTTAATGTTGTTAACTTCAGTTTTGACGATGTGTATATAACACATAATGTACTGATCAGCTGCTACGACGTAGCACACGAGAGGTTGTAGCACAACTTGTATTGAAGAAGAGTTTCTGATAGGACATTTTAAATGAAAGGTTATAAAACCTCCTTGTCTGCTTGAATCTGGTAAGTACAGCTTGGCCACAACGGATTGAAACGGAACTAATCATTTTGTTTCTGACAACGTTTTAAAATCTTTGAAAGAGGAATGCCCAAAAATATATGGAGCAAAAACCCAGAATCGATTAAAACGACTTATGTGTGGCAAGGTAGAGTATACATACTATAACCCAAATCCAACAATAGTTTTCGATTAAACCATCACCAAGTAAAAAAAAATGGTACGATTTTTTATAATGTTTCAAGTCAACTATTTCAATAATGTTTCAAATCAGATATTTCCTTAAGTTTGCCGTATATGATTACTTCCCAGAATTTGATCCTTATTAGTAACACTATCGAATGGTGTAATAATACAGGGTGTGTTTTTTTTCCAAAATTAGAGGGTTCGATTCCTGGCCAGGATTATTGATTTTTCTAAATCCAATGATGCAGTTCTAGTTTTCTTTAAAATTGGGCTCGAGATTCCTTTCAACGTCTTTTGTTATTCCTCATAGTTTCGGCTAAAGCCATTCACGCCCAGTTGAAAAATTTTCACCCTGTATATGCTGCTGGCCTGTTTGGTTATGGTTTTATGCGAAACGAATAGCATATTTATGTCCTCTGACTTAAGGTCTATTTTGTTGTTCATAAATTATTTTAATCGACTCTGGGTTTTTTTTGAGCATTCTTCTTTGATGTAAACAAAGACCGCGGTTTGTTAGATTTATTATTTTGCCATAAAACTAACGTAATAAGTAAAAAAAAAAAAAAAACATTCAAAGTGCTGGCAGCGAGAAGACAGTGGCGACTTCCGGTTTTCTACAGTTTTTTGCCAAGCTGTACTCGTATGTAATTTTCGTATTTTAAACAGATTCACAAGTTTTTGTTACAAGTTTGGTAGTTAAAGTTTTGGTGGTTGACAGGTAGACAGTAGAAAAAAGTCAAAGAGAAATAAAGCGGCGCGTTCCGTTTGAGCGCGGAAAACCATAGATAAAAATACACTGTGTTGTTATTAGTAAACGTAAGTGTCCATAGATGTTTGGCGTAGACATATAATAGATATTTAGCGCAGACAGTATCTCAAATCTTAATATTATATACTATAGCTTTATAGGTATCTAAATTGGTGTGACAATCTGTTTACTCGCTGATACCTTCCTGTTTCCGTAAATAAAACTTTTTCTTTTTATCCGTAATGCTTTCAGAAGTACTTTTTATTTTTTTTCCGTCTGTTGCACGTTGATAGTAAATTATAATTATGTTAAAACAATTTTGACATAAATGCAGGAAACGAGAACAAAATTAAACAAACTGAAATTGTTAAACGTAGTTTTTATGTTTTTATAAGTTCTGTTATAAATATTTGTGGCATTTTAAAAGTTTTATAAGTGAAACAAAGTACTAACATTATAGTCCAGGTAAAGCCGGGGAGCCTTGCTGTAGGTACATTACGTCTTCTTGAAAATATTTGTGTAACTTAAAGTCGCAGAATGATTCATTACGAGGTGTTTGACATGTGATACAATTATGTTGGTTTTATGGTAAATAGAAAATAATTGGGTTTTTTTTTTAATATTATGGAAATATCATTAAATCCTAAATTACCTATGGTGATGCTAGGTTATTTGTCTGAACTGCCGTCAAAATAATCTAAAGTATTATTAGATATTCAATTGTATTTTCAGCATACAATTTAGTCAAGGCACCAGTTGCCAACTGTTACCATTTTTCAACACGTTTTAGTTTCCATTTATGTAGCTGTAACTTCTTATTACAATCGTTTTACTCTTTACTTGTGTTAAGGTACTGTTAGAGCAGTGGTGGCCCAGTGATATCGGTCTCAGCTTACGAGTTGTAGGTTTATTATTGATTTCATCACCACTGCTCTTAAAACGGTGAATGGTGATAAAAATTGAAGACATGTGACATCTACCAACCCGCACTGGGCCCGCGTGGTGGTTTATGGCCCACCCCCTCCCACAGAGAGGAGGCCTGTATCCCAACAGTGGGAAAATTTATAGGCTGATGATGAGGTACTGAAAGCATATTTAAAATAGTTTCCAACAGAGCCTCGCCGTACCTGAAACCGGTCTGAAGTTCTCACTACATTTGAGTTCAAATAACTACTTCAAACAGTTCCAAGCTTGTTTTAATAGACTTTCTCGGAGTATGTTGTAGAGCGCAACTTGTAGTCAATATCATTTATCTTGGCTCGGGTCGCCGCGTCCTCAAGGAAACTAGACTGAAAATGGAGTCAGTATCTAGGCAGTCTAGATGAACAGTTTTTTAAACAAAGTAACTAGGTACTGTAATCATACGAAACGCAGTTGCACAGTTTATTCGTCAAAAAATCACTTTTGGTTCTCAAAATTCAGCATTTTATTCTTCATCAAGCAGAAGACGGTTCTGTACGGCTTTAGAGACGCGTTATTTTTTCAAATAAGTATTGTTTTAAGTTCATGCATAACTAGTGACTAAGTAAACGTTACTTAGGAACCATATCTTTGATTTTTAAACAAGTTACGGATACTGTCGATACGTTGTTCAGAAAAAAAAAACGATTTCGATAGAGAAATGTAGCTGTAATGATTTCACGGCACCTTTATCCCGAACATATCAGGATACATTAAGGATACTTTCAGGACTACCAGCCGGAAAATTGTGTAGCTTACCGTTAAAGTGGCTTTCATTCGACCGCTACCGCTCTGAGCGTAATATGTGGTAATGTATTAAATGAAGGACCTTATTAACGTAAAGACTTTTGTTCGTTGACGATCAAATTTGCCAGAAGGTTAATTATTATATCGCGCTTTTATTTATCACTCTGATGGGCCAGGAAAACTTGATAGTTATTAAATTATACAGGACGTAATTAGTCGCACGACGTTACAGATAAAATCGATGGATACCCACATAATTCATGACTTTACAACAATATTAGTTATAAAGTGTTAGAAAAGGCTCTTCTTAGGCTTAAATTGACAGTTTGTCACACAATATTGTCAATTTAACCTCGTGTTAGCAACTACCTCTGAGTTTAAAAGATAACTCGGGTTCGTGCAAGTGGGCCTTACCAGTTTAAACTTAAATATTGTTATTAATTTACGTCTATCTGTCTAAAATAACTCAACAAACAAATCGTAAAACTACCAAGCAAATACGTATCAAATTATGTAAAGCATAAATGTACGGGTTGTAAGTAGTTAACTCCGTACACTGATTTGTCGTGAAGATGTTTAAGTTGAAGTTAGTATTAGAGAAACACTTTTCCACTAAATTACACAAGTTCCGTATATTTAAGTAATAAGTAAATTACTATAGTGGAAGGCGAAAACAAGACATCATAACATAGTAAAGTTGTCACAGTGACGGTAAGGAGGCGCCGAGCGAGGTGGCAAATAATAAAGACATTATTACATTTAAAAAGCTCGCAAAGGATTTTTTTTAAAGGAAAAATATTGAAATACACGTAACAGAACGAGCTGATGAATAGTTATTATATTGTTGTTGATTTTATTCATTTTATTTTCTGAAAGGAAATGCGTGCTTCCTCACATTTTATTGACGAAATAATTTTATTTTTAGCTCGGAAAATCGAAATCTCAAAGTCACAAATGTAACGTTGCGTTCACTACAGTTGCGTTTCACGGAAGAGCTAGCAGAGCAAACAACCATTTTACCTTTCGTCCCTGAAAGGCATCTATGTATATTATGTAGTACACTATACCTACTGGTGGACTCGATAAAATCTTACCCAAATAAATATTTCACAAATAGCTTGTATTTGAAATATCAGACAGAAATTCTAGACAACGCACTTAATTAGACGTAGACATAACGAACCACATTCGATCTGCTGTCAACATATATTGGTATCTCGTGGCTTGTTGCCTGAAAACAATTCACATAATGTCTTTATGCTGGGGCCACATTAACGGGAAACACCGTTAACTACCTCGACGATGGACATTTGTACGAACATTTAAAGTCCAATATCGCGAAAATTAAAACCTTTTCCCGTTAGTGTGTGGCCACCGCATTATTGCCAAGGGCAAAGATAAATATGATATCATCACTTCAAATGTAAGAAAGCGTAGGATCCCAGAATACGTTACGGGTCATCACTCTATTACATCGTCCGTCATAGGATACAGGTGATTTATGTGAAGGGTAATTCAGTAATGTCAAGCTCTTTGTCATCAGGTGAGTGAGAGGTTTATTCGTATTCTTGAACGTCTATTATAAAACATGGATTTGATTTATATTTTGGATTCCGATACATAATTCAAACGTATTCATTCAAAAATGCTTTTGGGTTGATTACGTTCAGTTCTAATGTAAGTAGCTACGCTTCCAGAATAATATTTTCAACATCAGGTAACAATGCACCAGTGATACAAGCAAAAGCTTGTAATTCGGGTGTCGTACACGTGTTCCAACAATGTTAGTATACTCCCACTCTGTGCAGTGTGCATGTCGTTACAGTATCTCGGTCAAACATTTTGTAACTTTGTGCATTGTGTGTGCTGATACGATAGTTTAAACAATAAATTGCGGTATCAACTCAGTTGTGAGACGGAAAACTTTCTCAGTACGTATTGTGTTGTGAAATAATAAGATAACTCAAAGTTGCTCAAAACGAATTAAGAGCAAAAGTTCCGTATTATTGAAAGCAAATTAAATAGTTAAATCATTTTCTAATGTTGCTTTTAGCTCGCAAATACTTGAAACTGAAGACGTCATTGTGGTGGATAAGAACGATCTAGCTGTAGCCAATAAAGCAGATTGGTTCATTGAAATGTGTGCTCTATGTGTGACCAATAAAGCTTAACTTACGATGAGAGTGCTAGAAGTCTATTGGGCCAGCTGAACAATCGATTGCTCTGATGACATCTATTGAAAGGGTAGGCTTTACACAGCTGCACTATTGATGAATGTTATCGAACAATCGTCACAGTAATGAATAGTACTTTTTAACCGACTTCAAAAAAAGGAGGAGGTTCTCAATTCGTCGGAATCTTTTTTTTTTATATACAAACAGTGTTTATATTATATCAGATTGAGAATACCAACATACTCGTAACAGTATCGGTGGCCAAACTTATAATCTTTGATATTTTGTGGATTTTACGATATTAACTGCCTTATTTAGATAATCCAATTAAGACTGAAGTAACTGAATGGCCTCTGATTTCAATAGCTTACACGATCGGATAACCTCTATTAACATTGTAGCAAGACCTCTTCCTTAATGTGAAATGGAGGATGGAAGAGTCCTTTGCTAAACTGGCTATAATTTAATGGTTTATGTCCAAGTAAACTCTCCGATAAAACTAATCTCCAAACTTGGACCTCTTTACATTGTCACTTGTCGGAGAAACTTCGGTGCTAAAACCTCTTAGCGCTGACAACTACTCCGATGTATAACCATTTCAATTTACAAAGAAACTAGAACATATAATTATATATGCGAAAAAAGTGAACAAAACGTACTGAACAATTAAATACATAAAGATGCCATTTTCTTGACAAAAAAAAACAATAAAGGAAAACATGGGCAGATTCTCAAACTGGCCAGTAACTACTAGTTAACATAATAATAATTATTAAATTAGTAAAAGAGGTTGCGACCCAATTTCGATTTTCTATGACGTCGCTCAGTTTTTGTAGGGATTGTTCACAGTCATGTTTTATTGTTTGAACTGTTTTAATAGATTTCTGATGACAATTGTTCCATTCCCATAACGGCTATGGTATAACTTTATCAATATCGTAGTTATTGCTCGGTATTTCAGCGACATAGTTTCGAAACCAATGAATATTATTTTAAAGTCGTTGGATTCTCTTTCATCGTGTATTTGTCTCTGAGTGTCATTTGTTTGGGAAACGTTTATAATATGCTATCATTTATTTTTTTAAAGGTACACCAACAGCGAAACACACAATGCAGTAATTGAAAACAAAAATATAAACTTACTTGCTGGTATGTAAGCCTATCATATCTATGTTTGTCGTATCCTTACTCAGAGCTCTATTAAACTTGAACAGTAAGTACTCTATAATTAAGTCAGTTCCTTTAGGTTCAAAACCACAACTTCCCAGAAAGTCCACTATCCCAAAACGTCCATTCTCTAAATGTCTATTTCGCATTTCATCCACTTTCCTAAGAAGTCCACAAATCAATCAATGACCAAAATGTTTATTTCTCATAACGTTTAATATCAAAATGTCTACTTTCCAAATATATTTCTTTCTATCAAAATGTTACGGGTTCACTTACTCACTTACGTCTAGTAAATTCTAATTGAAGCTAACATTGCAATCCGTTTCATTTTATAAACATTGACATAATACTGTATTCATTACTTATTCTAAGTGAATGGATTCAATTTTATCAGTTTCCAAATCGATAGAAGCACTAATATTACATGGTGTAAACAAGATTAGTCTAATTCACTAACTACAACAATACGCATGCGGGCGGCGAGTAGCATGCGGGCGGCGAGTAAAGGGCAACTCGCTGCCCGACCATGGACCATGCCCGGGTCGACGGCGCGTTGTGTCCCACGCGCGCTTCAAGGAGCGTCAGCATAGTGACGGGCCCCACTATAGAGGGCCACAGTCCTGCCGGGATTGCGGGACATACGTATACCGCGACTCCGGCACACAAAGGGCTACCGAAGGACACCGTGGATTTTATTCAGTACAAGTCTGACAGTCCCTCCCGCCCTGCCCGGGGTTGGAGGACTCATTTGATGATTTTGCCACGTAAAAAAAAAAAAAAACTACAACAATACAATTCTATTGACGCTATAATCCTTAAGAAGAACTGATCCTTAAATATAAATAAATAGTGGTTATCACTATACACCAAACACACTGTATTTACTAATAAAAAATCTATAGCGTTTCAATTTTAATAGCATAAGTCAGTTATCTAACTCTCTGCTGAGTTATCTCACCTAGGTCACCCACTATTGCGTTATCACTGATTGCTTTATACAAGTTAGTAGTAGGCACACACTTGCGGCCGACAAACTAACTAAACTGCTAATATTGACTTTAGTAACTTTAATATTAACAGTTTACCACGGTTGCTTATTAGTTTCACGTACAGAGTTAATTGATTTAGGAAGTTTTTAGCTTTGTTAAGTGCTCCATTTTCAAGCCCAACTTGCGTTAGCGCACATACGACTACCTATAACAACAAAAGTGTTAATGAAATACTACCGACCGTAACTTATTGAAAATATCCTTATTTTCAATAAGTTAGGGCGTGGCCCCATGTCTCCGGCGCGGCGCCGTGCCGAGCTACGGTGCCGAGCTACGGCGCCGCCCGCCGGAGAGTGGAGCGGCGCCGTGCCGAGCTACGGCGCCGCCCGCCGGCGAGCGGCGCGGCGCCGTGCCGCGCTACGGCGTCGTGTACCGGCACGTACCCTATGTTCAGCAAGTGTATCCAAAGATAAAAATTACAGTTTTGATTTGATATGGACCGCGAAAGGCGTATCCTGGTCCTCTTGCTAGTGTATACATATGTATGTATGTAGTCATACGTATGCCTACATCAAAAAAAAATTCTATGATAAGAATAAATAAGTTAAAATAATTTCTTTTATTTCTTACTACACTTACACACGGCGCACGGCGCCGCGCCGGAGACATGGGGCCAGGCCCTTACGGTCTTGTGATCAGAGTAGGTACATCGTGGTCTTGTGAAACAGAATACGAAGTAATATTGCTCTTACTTAATAAGTGGCTGTATAGTCCATGATGTCAATATTTCACTCACATACCGGACCATGCTGGACATCCAATTCGACGAGAATGATTAAAAGCACTTGTGTATCAAAAGGATCAACTGTTGCCGGTTACTGTGACATAAATATGAATGGAATGTTCATATCCTTTTGCATTTTGGGATTAGCAGAGTGCATACAGAAATTGGTATGAGTGGAATATGCGAGTTAGGGTCAGTACATAGACGACACGATGCGACGATACTGGAAATGTGATATCTTTTTGTGTAGTAAATAAAGTTACATTTTGAGTCACGTTTTGGTATAAATTGACCTAGAGATTTAGGTTTTTTTTACTGTGCACATGTAAACCTAGCTTTTTATAAAAATAGATAACTTGATAAGATTAGAAATTTTGTACCTACTTATTTTATTTAAATTTTCAAAATAAACGTTGCTAATTTTTCCTGGGTCGTGGGTGCGTTCACAAACATTTAAATTTACACAACACAAACTGCCTACTGAAGTTCCATACGTTTCCAATTCATTTTAATAGGAATTACAACAAAAAGTAATTCCTATTAAAATGATGCAATAAATAACATGAATAAATGAATTGCATCGTAAAAACACCATTTGCAATAAATCATTATAACGAATGAATGGAACGAGTGGAACTGGCGAGTTTAGATAAAACATGAATTGTACGGACATATTTTAATGTTCACGGAAATACATACCTAAAGCTTTTTCATTACATTCTATTTTTCTTTGTTGTTTCTACAGTTTACATTAACGTTAAACTCATTTTTATGTAAAGGTGGATTTACAAGCATTTCGTCGCTAAGTTTTTATTTGAAGTCAAAACGCTCGTGGAGCGTGGAGCTGACATCTGTATGACGTCATACATCATGTGACGTCACGACTGTAACGTACACTGAATGGCTTCAGTTAGCCACGCTTTTATTTTCAGAAAGAATTTGTGTTCGTAGAGAAATGAGATTAGTAATAATCTTTTTACTTTATTTTTATTCTGGAAGTTCCTTTTGTGTTTTTATGTCTCTAACTAAATAATTTAGTTAAAGATCCGTGTGAAAGTTGTGAAAGAGGGCAAAGATAAACATTGCTGCTGCTGGCATTTTGAACAACTTTGGTTATGATTTGATGTTATTTCTATGATTGTTCTACAAAAAACAAAAGTATTGAGTACCATCTTTTTATAATTTACTTTAAATATATATAATTCCTGTAGCACAACTAACCTACTAGTTATGCATGAGTGTAGCACGAATATGTAGCTTTTTGCTAAATCACCAATTTAATAAATGATCAGAAATTAAGACACATTTTAGTAATTTATTTATTTATTGAAAATTAGTAAAATACACACTTCAGGCTACCAGTATTTTTAACTTAAGTTAGAACACAAGTTAGGAATTACTTGATGCTCTTGCTCCGTGAGACAGATAACGTTTTAACAAATATTATTGTGCGATTTCATGTGCTTTCGTTATAGTTTCGTCTATTATCGGTTTACTATTATCAATTTCGTTTTGCATTAAAATTCATTTTTCAGCAAGCTTTTACAGTTTATTCATAGCATTCAAACACATCGACATCGACTCGTGTTTTGTGAATCATGCAAAAATACAACAATATTAATTTGAAAATTCTGCTCTCTAAGTTTCTTTTAGCAGAATAAGGTAAAAAATATAGTCACAGTTCATGCTCACCTGTGGACATGCTCACATCACGTCCGATACACACGGCCCGGCTGCACTGCAGCCTCACTTCCGACACTCACTACCGGCCGCAGTTGTGCTCGCCACACTATAATACAGCGCGTATTGTTCCACATCCTTTCACGATTTTCACTATGTGAAAATGTTTCAGCCATTTTTATTTACCTGCCGTACTGTGCACACGATATTTTATGTGAAATTTACTATACCTATGAGGTATTCGTGAATCATAACTTGAAGCTTCACTGTGCACAAAGTTCTACGTGAAACATTATGATAGTTTAAAAACTTTTTAAAAAAAAGGGAACCGACTTCAAAACCAAACACAAAAAAACGATAAAATAACTTTTCTTTCGGAAGTCGGTGGCTTTGTTTTTTTTTTATTTCATTGAGTTATGGCCACCGACTTCCGAAAGAAAAGTTATTTTATCGTTTTTTTGTGTTTGGTTTTGAAGTCGGTTCCCTTTTTTTTAAAAAGTTTTTTATTTTTCCCTTTTTAGTTGCGATATTCAACAAAAATCTTCATAAAATCGGCTTCTTTGAAAATCTACAATCCTATTAAGCAACAAAAACGCATTGTTGTTTTATACTTAAACCTTCCCCAGAATGTAACAAACACTTTTCTGAAAACTGCATCAAAATCGGTTCAGCCAAACGCGAGATAATCGCGGACAAACATGCAATCGTCCCTGAAAATCTACGATCCAAGTAAGCAAAACGGATACACACGGGCAACGTCACGGGATATCTATTAGTGTTATATACTAAAACCTTCTTCAGAATGTAGCAAACACTTTCCTGAAAACTGCATCAAAATCGGTTCAGCCAAACGCGAGATAATCGCGGACAAAAATGCAATCGTCCCTGAAAATCTACGATCCAAGTAAGCAAAACGGATCCACGCGGGCAACGTCACAGGATATCTATTAGTGTTATATACTAAAACCTTCTCCAGAATGTATAAACACTTTCCTGAAAACTGCATCAAAATCGGTTCAGCTAAACGCGAGATAATCGCGGACAAACATGCAATCGTCCCTGAAAATCTACGATCCAAGTAAGAAAAACGGATCCACGCGGCCAACGTCACGGGATATCTATTAGTGTTATATACTAAAACCTTCTCCAGAATGTACAGAACACTTTCCTGAAAACTGCATCAAAATCCGTTCAGCCAAACGCGAGATAATCGCGGACAAACATACATACATACATACATACATACATACATACATACATACAGGTCGAACTGAGAACCTACTTTTTTTTTTTGAAGTCGGTTAAAAATATTATAGAACCGTTTGTTAGTGTCGAATTTATTGTCATGATAAAGGAACGAATTATCGCATTACTTTTAATTAATAAAATTTCAAATCAAAAGCAAATACAATATCTGTTTTATTGTGTAAGAATTTTTTAACCTGGCTTTTTCCCAGTTTTATGGGATTCAAGCGACTCAGTAGCTATGTACAATTTTACAAAATAGGAGAGATAATATTAAATTCGGAAGAAAATATGGAAATCATTTTCATTATTGTTCACACAAATGATAATTATATTCTTCTATTCGACATAAATAAACAAAATATAAGCTTTCTCTTCACCACCTCATCATTTGTTTTGCAGTTTAGTGCAGGCTATTCATCAAGCTCTCGCTTCTAATCTTCCTCATACTATACAACCAACAATGTTAGAATTATGCTGACTGTATGCTCGGACAACGTTGACATCAGAATAATTTACGATGTCATAACTTACTCGCCGATACTACGCTTTTTAACCGTTTTATATTGTGTGCTGAAAGTCTATTGTGTGAGCAAAAAATTTCGCGTTCAGCTTTGTGTTTCAATAAGTTGTACTGGTTTAAGGTATTTTTTGTCGCTGAAATATTTTTAACCTTATTTTTTATCAAATCACAATTTGCACAGAAAACAAAATGTTTTAAAACGGTACCAGTATTTAAATTTAATGCTAAATAAAACTTTTTTATGCAAACTAAAATTAGAATACTAACTCGATAACGAATTAACAAAGCTAGTTACATCCTCTGCAAACATTACTTTCGTACTTATTTAATACCGTGTTGAGATTCTTATTTGTGTTACTAAAGCAAATGAACGTTAATCATAATTATAAAGAAAATAAATTGAAGGAATTTGAAATAAACACGAGAAAATGACATGGCCGGAATTTGTATAGAGCGATGCCCTGATTAAAAATATTAATGTACATTGACAAACAGTACCTCATATTAAAGCTTACAGGTATTTATTTATAGTAGTTTAAGTTTTATGAACAGAGAACAAGCGAGAGATACTGTAAACAGGATTTTAAAAAAGTGCCTGAACACTTTGAGTAGCAATTTCCGATTGCTATTCAAAATGTTCAGGCACATTTTTTTCAGGCGGAACAATTGGAGAATTGGTTTTTTCAGTAGATAGAGGCCGTTTTTTCACTAGGCGCGTATTAGATTTGTCTCTTCATACAGACTGGTCAGTTCCGTGTGGCTTAAGGCGCGGCCCCACCGCAGCGCATGCTGTGCACGGGCATACGGCGCATTTTAGCTGCGTGTATTAATTTAGTTGACGACGTGGATCTAGGGTTCCACTGGAGTACACACGACTATGTATATGAGCAAGCCACACGTGTATCAATGACGTCAATTCGTGCGTAGCTTCTCCGTGGGTTGCAGTGGGTGGACACAACCACATACATTTTCTTACAAAGCGAAGCTTTCTTACACGTGCGTAGCCTCTCCGTGCACTGCGGTGAGGCCGCGTCTTAATGCTCAGTTAACTATTTTTGTTAGACTCTTTTCAAAAGTTTCAGGTCGCCAAAGCAGGGACAGACGCAGAGAAACAGACAATAAAACACTAAAATGATATTTGTATTTTTTATTTATTAATTATATAATTGAGTGCAGGTTTATCAGCTGGTAGCGGTAGTGGAGGTAGTGGTGGATCATAAGCGATAGCAGGATTAGCAGTTTGTAGAATTGGAAGTGGTTCAGACAATGCAGGTTCATTTTTCTATAGTTAGGCATCCAGCCTGTTTAAGTATTAATATCAAGTATATTAATATCAAGTGCCGATTAGCTTGTATCCAACAGGGATGATATACTTGCAGATTTGCTCTCCGATCCTGTAACATGGACATTTTAAGAGTAAATGGAAGAAATAATACAGGTAGTGTAGTGCACACGCTAACCTGATTGTGGGATTTCATGAAAAAATATTGTTATGTACTGATTTCTATAAGTGTGTGGTATCAAAATGCGTAATATGAATATAATTACGATTTAGGTACGTACCTCTTCTAAGGATAACCATTCAGACAATGTATTTTGTAGCTGCGGTATTAAAGCTGTTACAACATTATACCGTCGCATTCGATAAGTGACCACAATACAATTCAGACACATAAACATGGTGACCGTCAGAATCCAAATCGTACGTATATACAAGTCCATTTTACACAGCAGAATACTATTAACTTTGAATAACAATGATAGCGTGGAGTCGGGTTAAAAGATCTAAAATCCAATACAGTACATATCGAACACAGTAATACGTGTTATGATCAACGTAAGACTATACAGTTTTGACAGTTTTGACGGTTAAGATCAACTGTCGCAGAAACGTCAAAATAAGTCTAGGACATTTGGATACGCACTTTTAAATATATTATCGATTTATAAAGTGGTACATTAGTCGCGTCAAGACGCGCGCCATTCGAAAAGTGGTAAATTATCCTAATAATAAAATCATTTATGTACAATTCTAACAGTCACGGGCGTTTTATAGGTATTTTAATATGACCATCAAGCATAGTTTACATAGGTACACTGATTGTCATAAGCGTGTATCCAAACGTCGATGCAATTGTCTCTTCCTTGCAATGAATCAAAAGGGAAATCACCCTTAAAACATTTAATTTTTAGGAATTTTCCTCGCCTGTTTTAGAGAATCGTAATTGTTGCGACTATTTTTTATTTATTTTAGAAGAATTTTTCATATAATTGTTATTAATGTACAGTATGAAATTTGGATTGAGTTTTGAGGGCAGAATCCGGCCATGTCATTTCGCATAAATACATGAAAATGTGCCGTAATGGGTTGTGAACGTGAAAGTAATTAGCATTATAATTCAAGTTGAACACCCTCTTTGTACGAGTTTATGAAAATTCGACGCTAAGATAAAGTTCATATATTGTCTTAGAGCAGGTGACAAAGTTATAAATAATTATAAATAACTCGGTCTGGGTACATTTCCGTCTTTCATTGACATACATGCTAAATCAAGAATAGAACAAGAATTCTTGATAACTTTGCGGTATTTTTAAGCATTTTTATTTAAAAACTAGCTTCTGCCCGCGACTTCGTACGCGGATCCTGTTGCTTATGCCAGCGACGACGGGGTCGTCTAAATCGAAGATCTGAAACGTCGAATTCTAAGAGCCTGGGGACGGGAAGACAACGGGATGCGCGAGACGATTCCAGACGTTCTAGATCTTTCATTTTTGTAAGTCAACAGGAAATGACCATCAGACTAAACAACTCTTGCTAAGACGTCATTCCAATATATGTTATAGTGTAGCAGGGGTCTTGGAGTTCCACATCAGGTGTTCCAGATCTTCAATTTTTATACGACAACAGAGGCTGCTCATCAGGCTCAACAACTCTTGCTAAGACGTCTTTATTGTCTATGTTATAGTGTATCTAGGCTCTTGGAGTTCCACATCAGGTGTTCCAGATCTCAATTTTCATACGTCAATAGAGAGTGCTCATTAGGCTGGACAACTCTTGCTAAGACGTCATTTCTATATGTTATAAAGTAGCTGGGTTGTTGGAGTTCCACATCAGGTGTACCAAATCTTCAATTTTTATACGACAACAGTGGTTGCTCATCAGGCTCAACAACTGTTGCTAAAACGTCTTTATTGTATATGTTATAGTGTATCTAGGCTCTTGGAGTTCCACATCAGGTGTTCCAGATCTCAATTTTTAGCACTCTCTGTTGACATATCAACAGAGAGTGCTCATTAGGCTGGACAACTCTTGCTAAGACGTCATTCCTATATATGTTATAAAGTAGCGGGCTGTTGGAGTTCCACATCAGGTGTACCAGATCTTCAATTTTTATACGACAACAGAGGTTGCTCATCAGGCTCAACAACTCTTGCTAAGACGTCTTTACTGTATATGTTATAGTGTAGCTAGGCACTTGGAGTTCCACATCAGGTGTTCCAGTTTTTTAATTTTTTATACGACAACAGAGAGTGCTCATCAGGCTCAACAACTCTTGCTAAGACGTCTTTACTCTATATGTTATAGTGTAGCTTGGCTCTTGAAGTTCCAGATCGGGTGTTCCAGATCTTCAATTTTTATACGTTGACAGAGAGTACTCATCAGGCTGAATAACTCTTGCTAAGACGTCATTCACTTATATGTTATAGTGAAGCTGGGCTCTTGGAGTTCCACATCAGGTGTTCCAAATCTTCAAATTTTTATACAGCAATAGAGAGTGCTTATCAGGCTGAACAACTCTTGCTAAGACGTCGTTCCTGTATATGTCATAGTGTAGCTGGGCTCTTGGTGTTCCACATCAGGTGTCCAGGATCTTCAAATTTATTCTCTCAGCAGAAAATACTCATCACGTGGAACAATTTTTGCTATGGCACCATTTCTGTATCTCTTATAGTTAAGCAGGTCTGTTGCGGTTCTGCATCAGGTGTTCAAGTTTCCAAGATAAGTTATAGCCTATATGTTAACCGGACTTAATACCTATACAACAAAAAAAAAATCATTGAAATCCGTCCAGTAGTTCCGAAGATTAGCGTGCACAAACACACAGACAAACAGACAAACCGACAAACAGACAAACCGACAAACCGACAAACAGACAAAAAAAAAATTAACTACATTTTCGGGTTCGGCATCGATAAAATAACAACCCCTGCTACTTTTTTTTTGTATATTTCCATTGTACAGACACCACTTTTTTACATTATATGTATAGATGTACAGGCAATATGCACGTATTTAAGCAATATTTTATAAAATTTCAAGCTGCAGTGTCTGTCTCTTAAATAAATTCCACATTTATTCCGGACGTGTCCTCGATGCCGGCACTTCAGCGCAATAAACGTGAAACTCGCGTTTGATTAATTGTTGAGACTCCTACAGCGGACGAGTGCTGACGTGTTAATATTTGGGAACTGAAACTTTACAAAAACTGAAAATGATCTCGGACCTTTATCTCTTACTGTCACATAATATAAATCTTTAATTTCAATCTGTTCTTCCAGCATTATGTTCATAAGAGCCTATATTTAAGAGTTGTATTGATAATAAGTCCATCGTACAGACACGTGCAGGAGAGAGACCTGAGTGTATTAGTTGAAGATCCTCAACCAACTCGGTAAATATAAACAATCTAATTACTACACCAGACATAGCACTTATACCGAGATCTCTAGAATGGAGGGTTTTTTAATAAAATCAGAAGTTCAAAATTCAACCAAGGCTGTCAGTAAAGAAAAGATGTTTCAAGAATTCGGCAGTAAAAAGTAAATATAAATCTAAATATATAAAACTCAAAGGTGACTGACTGACATAGTGATCTATCAACGCACAGCCCAAACCACAGGACGGATCGGGCTGAAATTTGGCATGCAGGTAGATATTATGACGTAGGCATCCGCTAAGAAAGGATTTTGATCAATTCTACCCCCAAGGGGATAAAATAGGGGATGAAAGTTTGTATGAAACTTTGTCAATTTTATAAAAAAAAATACATTGTAAAGTTCCGACATCCATGCGAACGAAGTCGCGGGCACAGCTAGTTCTATAGAAAGAGCTTGTCTTTGTCTTTAGTTAACACGTTTTACTAAGAGGACGCTGCAAAATATAGCGCTATTGTCTCTCCACATTGCTGTGTTTAAGTTGACTCGGAAGAATGTAACAGTAGAAAAAAAGGCTTCTTTTTAACCGACTTCAAAAAAAAAAGTAGGTTCTCAGTTCGACCTGTATATGTATGTATGTATGTTTGTCCGCGATTATCTCGCGTTTGGCTGAACGGATTTAGATGCAGTTTTCAGGAAAGTGTTCATTACATTCTGGAGAAGGTTTTAGTATATAACACTAATAGATATCCCGTGACGTTGCCCGCGTGGATCCGTTTTGCTTACTTGGATCGTAGATTTTCAGGGACGATTGCATGTTTGTCCGCGATTATCTCGCGTTTGGCTGAACAGATTTAGATGCAGTTTTCAGGAAAGTGTTCATTACATTCTGGAGAAGGTTTTAATATATAACACTAATAGATATCCCGTGACGTTGCCCGCGTGGATCCGTTTTGCTTACTTGGATCGTAGATTTTCAGGGACGATTGCATGTTTGTCCGCAATTATCTCGCGTTTGGCTGAACCGATTTTGATGCAGTTTTCAGAAAAGTGTTTGTTACATTCTGGGGAAGGTTCTAGTATATAACACTAATAGATATCCCGTGACGTTGCCCGCGTGGATCCGTTTTGCTTACTTGGATCGTAGATTTTCAGGGACGATTGCATGTTTGTCCGCAATTATCTCGCGTTTGGCTGAACCGATTTTGATGCAGTTTTCAGAAAAGTGTTTGTTACATTCTGGGGAAGGTTTAAGTATATTACAATAATCGATATCTCGTGAAGTTGCTTACATAGATCCGTTTTGCTTAATAGGATTTTAGATTTTCAAAGAAGCCGATTTTATGAAGATTTTTGTTGTTGATTATGTCAACTAAAAAGGGAAAAATAAAAAACTTTTTGAAAAAAAGGGAACCGACTTCAAAACCAAACACAAAAAAACTTTAAAATAACTTTTCTTTCGGAAGTCGGTGGCCATATGTCAATGAAATAAAAAAAACAAAGCCACCGAGTTCCGAAAGAAAAGTTATTTTAAAGTTTTTTTGTGTTTGGTTTTGAAGTCGGTTCCCTTTTTTTCAAAAAGTTTTTTTGTGTAAAGCGTTTCTTGAGTAATAAACTCAGTTTTAGAATCAAAAAACCCTCGTAACATTTTGTGTGGTGACCGTAAACGGTCTGAGTAGAGTTATCCACCACGCCTAAATAAATTACACCGAAAAACTGAACGCTTTCACTTCAAGATAACATTATTTTAGTACTCGTAATAGCTTTTATGTAACTCAGTTATGTGTGTATCTTATTTTCTTTATTGCTAGTTTGGTCATGATTTGTTCTGTACAGAAACACAGGTTCTCGTTACAGAATAAGTAATTTTATAAAATTAGATTTGGACTTAAAACACTCAGAATTCATTGAAACATGAGCATTATTTAGTCACAATAAAACTATTAACTACCCCTTGAATTTAACAAGACGATTAGCGTGTCAAAGCATGAATGTATTACATTAGTTTACTCAAAGCTTTTCTCACAATAACATAAAAGATTGAATAAATAGACTTGAATGTTTCAAGTATTCTTTATAGTACTAATATCTAGTCATCTGTCGCTCGCTTTACTTCGTCAATTTAGAAATTAATATTGTTAGACAACCGGATTCTGCCTGTAATTACAGAAGCTGTAAAGCTCAGAAATTAGTCTTAGTATTACTTGAAATGTCTTATTTGAAATAAAAGGGACCAATTAACTTGCTCAGTTGGGAGTAGTATTCAGTGTTAGCTAAGAGATCTAGATTCTGAAATTCGCAGACTGAAAAATCTGATTAGTACAAAAGTGGCCCTTTTTCCAGTTAACTTTTATTTTAGAAAAAGAGAATTAGATAAATGAAATAAAACTAAAATAGACAAGTTTTATTTCATTTAGTTTAAAGTATCTTTTTTTGGTCGATTAATTTAGCAAATCCACCCAGAGATATCGATACAGTTTTGAAAATCAGTTTTACTGCTGGCTGCACCTCTGTTTTAAAAATGAGGTTTTGATACAAATGTTTATGGCTGCATTAAACAATATTCATGAGAAAATGTGAAATAAATAAAACTTTTTTCTTACAATCCAATGGCTGACGTGATTGTTTTTTTTCTCAAGCCTTAAGGCTCAGGTCTTGTAAAATTCACTCGCGCCGAATTATTTGCGTAACTTTGTTTGTGATTTTTGAACAAAATAGTGCAATAGCTTGAAATATTATTATTGCACATAAATAACCATAATATAAGTAACAGCTAGTTATTTTTTTTAAGTTGATTTAAGTGGATTATATACGGTAAATCAAGCGTTCAAATCAGCTCTTTCCTGCCCAACGTCATTTCGAGTTACGTTGGTGCACTCAATCTGAGACAATGAAGAATTAATTTAAAAATCTGAGCAGCGCATAATGACCGCAATATCCTCGTCTTCAAACTGCGCTGATTAGTTTTTTATATTTATCTTTCATTTTCTAAATTAAGATGGCAGAATATTATCAAAATTCTCGGATTTTATCTCTCAATAAATAGTTTTTTTCATAAGAACTATGCATCGTAGGTATGTAATATTTAGATTATTTTGATGTCGACAGATCAATAAAGCAAATACAAAAAAAAAATTGTACCTAAAGCACTTTTTTTCAACAATAAAAAATATCTCAAATAACCTCTCAAAAAGTGTTTATAAACGAGAATTGCAAGAGAAATTCCTTAGTGGCCGGTGGACGGCCGGAGCAATCGGACGTGAGGTTCACGACGAATTTTTATTGGTCCCTCTCGCTCGCACCTTCTCTCGCTCTAACGGTGATTACGCACAGTTACGCATCTCAGGTTGCTCTACTTGATTAAATTAAAATATATTTTTTAACCGACGGAAAAAAAGGAGGAGGTTCTCAATTCGACATGTATATATATATATATATTATTTATGACCATTCATTACTTTTTCTTACGTGGTCCAATTTCAAAAATTCATTTTTTTTTTGTTGTACGTAGTGTATCTGAAAGTTGGTCCCATTTAAATATCAAAACTAAACGCGGCCTATATGGGTAGAAAAAAAGGAATTAATTGTCAATTTTCCTACAGAATTTTCAGTTGTGAACCGATTCTGTTGAAATAAAGTTAACATAATGACTACATTATGTTAACTTTATTTCAACAGAATCGGTAATAAAAATTATAATGTCCTCAGGACTACCTGAGGACATTATAATTATACTATATAGCAGAGATATGGAGAAGTAACTAAACAGGTTCGAGCGAATTCCGACCTTAATGACATTTAAAAATTTAGTTTGTTTTTTCTCACATTCACGTTTGCTAACATTGCTCCTTCATTAAAATCCGGTTTTTGCATAAATGTCAGTAAGGTCGAAAATCGTTTGAACCTGTTTTTTAAATTGCTTAACGATAGCAAGTTAAAAAAACAGCTTCAAGCGATTTTCGACCTTATTGACATTTAAAATTTAGTTTGTTTTTTCTCACATTCACGTTTGCTAACATTGCTCCTTCATTAAAATCCGGTTTACGAATAAATGTCAGTAAGATCGAAAATCGTTTGAACCTGTTTTTTAAATTGCTTAACGATAGCAAGTTAAAAAAACAGCTTCAAGCCATTTCCGACCTTATTGACATTTAAAATTTAGTTTGTTTTTTCTCACATTCACGTTTGCTAACATTGCTCCTTCATTAAAATCCGGTTTTTGAATAAATGTCAGTAAGGTCGAAAATCGTTTGAACCTGTTTTTTAAATTGCTTAACGATAGCAAGTTAAAAAAACAGCTTCAAGCGATTTTCGACCTTATTAACATTTAAAATTTGGTTTGTTTTTTCTCACATTCACGTTTGCTAACATTGCTCCTTCATTAAAATCCGGTTTTTGCATAAATGTCAATTAGGTCGAAAATCGTTTGAACCTGTTTTTTAAATTGCTTAACAATAGCAAGTTATTGTCTCACATTCACGTTCGCTAACATTGCTCCTTCATTAAAATCCAGCAAGGAACAATAGCGTTGGTTACTCTGTGTCCAGGTGGTAATGGACTGTGCCTGTGACAAGGAGTGCAGTCCTTGGATGTTACTGTGGTACCCCGGCCAGGGCGGGAGGGACTGTCAGACTTGTACTGACTAAAATCCACGGTGTCCTTCAAATAACCCTTTCATGTTCCGAGGTCACGGTAATGAGATAAGTACCGCGACGCCAGCAGGCTTTAGCCCTCTAGAGGGGGACCCCGTCATCATGCTCGTGGAACACAACGTGCCGTCGACCCGGGCATGGCCCATGACTTTTTTTACCCGACAGCGCCAGGAGGGTTATGTTTTTCGAGTGTATGTATGTATGTATATTTCTTTGTGTTGCTCTGCAGCCTAAACGGCTTGATGGAGTTTAACTTGAGAGGTGTCTTTAGATTCGTCTTAAACGTGAGAGTGTCACTGGGTACATAAAACTGGCCAAGTGCAAGTCGAACTCGCGTGCAAAGGGTTCCGAACTATAAATATTTTTTTAAAATCTCTCACATTCTATCAAGTGGGGTGTCAAGTCAAAGGATTTTAAAAATGGTTTACCAATATATATATATAACTTATATGTTTCAATTTAATTTGGACTGATAAATGCTAACAAAAACTAAAAATAGTAAAATAAAATAAATATTTAAAAAAACAAAAAACCCAACTGCGTAAAAAAACTAAAAAGAAGAACAAGCCCAGTAGTTTAGAATTCACTCATTCACACTCACAGTCGGGACCCCTTGGGAAGATTTGATTGGTATAATTTGAATGGGCCCCGACTGTGAGTGTGATTGAGTGAATTCTAAACTACTGGGCTTGTTTCTTTCTTTTAAGTTTTTTTACGCAGTTGGGTTTTTTGTTTTTTTTTTAATATTTATTTTATTTATCATGGTAAAATCATCAAATGAGTCCTCCCACCCCAGGCCAAGCGGAAGGGACTGTCAGACTTGTACTGACTTAAATTCACGGTTTTCTTCAATAGCCTTTAACGTTCTCGGTTTACAAGGGTATACAAAGCGCCGTCGACTCGGCGAGTCGCCCATTACGCGCTTACGATGGCCAGAGATGACCATGTCCGAGTCATCGTGGGCGTCTACCACTGTGGCTGGGATGTAAGGTTTACGCTGTCCTCTCTCTCTCACGCGTCCCGCCTCTTCCTTCGCCAGCATCACTGCTGCACTGACCTTTTTTTAGGTTTAATTAGTTAAACACGATTGTTATTATTATTATTAAAACACTTGTGTGATACTCGTATTATTACAAACCAAGTCATATTAAAACTACTTATTAAGCAACAATTTCTATAACTCCTTTTAAATAATCCTTAGTAGAGCAATGTTCTTACCGCATCAAAATTGTTTTATAGTAATTCAGTAGGCAGGATGTATGCGGGGGGTTGCGGGAAGGGAGCCCGAAATTTGACGTACGATCGACTGGCCGAACGCGATTCAATTTTGTCAAAAGAAGACGGAAGCCTTAAATAGGAATATTTTTGTAAACATTATTTAAGAAGTAACTGAAAAATCTTAAAAAAACGCGTAGTTACTGTTTGGTACTGAAGCCATGCCAGATTGGTACTGAAGCCATACCAAAATTTAGACAGACAAAGAAAACCTTTGTTTTCATTTAAAAAAAAAAACGGCCAAGTGCGTGTCGGGCCACGCACAGTGTAGGGTTCCGTAGTTGCCCATCAAAATACTTATGCGAACTAACTGAACTGATTCGCTGAATTTAATTTTAAAAAGAAGAATTTTCAAAATCGGTCCAGACGTCTTTGAGAAATCGGGGAAAATACATTTAAAAAAAAAGATTACGACAAATTTAGAACCTCCTCCTTTTTTTGAAGTTAGTTAAAAATAGTTGACAATAGAAACATACCTATCCTCAAAACATACCCACCTATTAGAGCTGCAAAAATAAAGTTGACAAACTTAAATTTGCAGTTGAAGAACATGTTCTCCGATACATTTTGTTTAGGAAAATATGTTATCCAAGTACATTTTATAAGTTGGTCGACTATTACTCGTAAACTTGTAAAGCCTACTTAGTCATGATAATTTTATTTTAAACTTCGTTATATATACTACTATTGTGAATTTTTACACATCCCCAAACATAACCGTTTAGCTGGTAGAGGGGGGGGACACTCAAATGGAGCAAAAATTAGCACTTTAAAGCTTAATATTTTACAAACGAATCTTTTTATCAAAAAGTTGATAATGAAAACTATCAATATTTTTTAAATACCTATTTAATGATACCCCACACTAAGGGGTACGCGAGAAAAAAAAAAACATCCCCACTTTACCTGTACAGGAGGTACCCTAAAAAAAATATTTATTTTATTTTACCACTTTTTCGGCGCAACAAACCCGTAAATTTTCACCAAACTACAGCTCTCTAGTACTGTGCGTCTCTGAGCTAAACTGCGGACAGACGGACGGACGGACGGACGGACGGACGGACGGACGGACATGGCGAAACTATAAGGGTTCCTTGTTGACTACGGAACCCTAAAAATGGGGTAACGTTCTCCATTTGTTTCCAGATACTTTGATGTTCATTTTTTTATTCTAATGTAATAGTACCTATCCATTCTTAGTTTTATAAAAAAAAATCATGTTAATGTAAAAATTTGTATTTTTTAGGATTATAGGTTAATTCAACACTATGTACTACTGTGTACTCATAATATTTTCGTTCTTTTTTGTATTGATAGTTATGTTTTGAACCTTTCCAGGATATCGATTCCTAATGATAAAACATTATTCTACCACATCACCTCCTTAGATCTCAGATACTCAGTAATTCCTTTCATTTAGAATCCTCCTCGTATAATCCTCCGTGTATCCTCACTAAACACGATCCTTCTTCACACGCACGTTGTCTGAACCCTTTTCAATTTACATTTAGAGATTCATGAAGTCTTATTCAGGTATTCATTAACAGAAGTGGTATCATGAGTTTTCTTTGTGTTTTGATAAAGTAAGTACTTATCTACCAATACATCAATGAGTGTGGATTTTCAGCGACGAGCAAAACAATTTATGTCTCTCAGAGGAAAGCTTTCTGGGCAGAAAACTTTCTCCAAGTATCAAAGTTACGCATTTGTGGTTCTACCCATATCCTCAAAATAAATGTGTCCCTACAGAATGAGATACAAGTATTACTTTTATAGGACATGGGACCGACACAGATGTTATAATATGAAATCAAAGAAAAAGTTTGATATTCGGAAAGAAAAATGCTCAAGATAAACGCATATTTTTTTCATGTCATGTATAGTTTTGTTTTTTTTTTAGCTTGGTAAAATCATCAAATGAGTCCTCCCACCCCGGGCAGGGCGAGAGGGACTGTCAGACTTGTACTGACTAAAATCCATGGTGTTCTTCATAGCCCTTTATGTTCCGGGGTCACGGTAAGGAAATAAGTCCCACGACCCCGGCAGGCTTTAGCCATCTGAGCGGGGGCCCCGTCATTTTGCTGAAGCTCTTTGAGGCGCGCGTGGAACACGTTGCGCCGTCGACCCGGGCATGGTACATGGTCGGACAGCGAGTTGCCCTTTACTCGCTGTCCGCATGCCCGTGCCTACGGTAGCCGGAGATCGTCTGCCAACGTCCGACGCCGCGGGCGTCTACCACTGCGGTTGGGGCGGAGGGAGGACGCTGTCTTCTTCTGCTTCGCAGAAGGAGGCGACCGCTTCCCACTCCGTCTCGCCCCTCAGCATGGCCGCAACAAATGCCGGGCGCGAGAGGTCTCTGCCTGTCGCCGCCGTGAGGACACGTCGGTGCTCTGCCCAAGCGGGGCAGTCTTGCACCGTATACTCTACTGTGTCCTCCGGGCGATCTTCGCAGTGGTGACACCCGGGCGTTTCTTCCCTCCCTATCCAACACAGGTACCTCCCGAAACTTCCGTGTCCGGTGAGGACCTGCGTCATCCGATAGGTCAGGACGCCGTGACATCTCTCCAGCCACTCCTCAAAGAGGGGTCTTACCGCCGCGATTGCGGCGTGCCTGAGTCATGCATAGTTAAGGAATATCTATAAGAAATCTTTTAAACAGGTCTGCTTGTGAAAAGATTTCAAATGTTACCTACATACATAGAAACCAAACCAAATTGTTTTTTTCATCCTTTAACTCTGAATAAAAGCTCCACTTCAAACATACTAGTTTTTGAAAGCTGTTAAATCGCCTCGCGCATTTTTTGGCAATTTTAGAGCTTTCAATTTACGGCTCCGAGTGCCGGATAAATATTCAGAGGATAAGGCACAAGCTCTCGCCGCAGTCAGTGTGTAAATAAAACGCTTTTTGGTAGCATTCAGTAAACATCACCGTATATAATATACGACCTTTCATTCATGCAATATTGAACTTTGTTTGTATTTTTGATAGAGTTGAAATTGACATCAAACTTACGAGTCATCGATCTTCGTACCACTTATGTTTCGAATGCATTTCATTGTCAAGGCTGATTCAACACTACTCTTAAATAAGATTTTTGCACTTAACTTTTTACTTAGCTGGTTAAACTAGATGCTAATTGGCCGATTTTATGAAATAGCAACGTGCACTTAATTATTTATTTTGAAATTTTTGAAGAAACGTTTTTAAAGATAGTTTTCAGTCAGTTTTTTACAATTATTTTATTTAATTAAAATAGTGTGGTGTAGTTTTCAGTCAGTTTTTTACAATTATTTTATTTAATTAAAATAGTGTGGTGTAGTCGTGAGAGGCGTTTGTGACGCAACTTACAGCAGAATTGAGCAGAACACTGCGATAAATTGACTTAATCCTTCATAGCTTTTTACTTACCAGGGCCACGATTACCTGGTGAGCTCTTTGAGGCGCGCGTGGAACACAACGCGCCATCGACCCGGGCGAGTTGGCGAGTCGCCCATTAACACCGCCCACATGCCTATCGTAGATGGATGACATGGAAATCTCTGCATGATTTTCTGCAGCTCAAATTAAATCATTGCTCAATGTCATCACAACCGTTGTGGCGCATGTTGTTCTATTGAGCTAACAAACAACGTCACGTGATACGGACAGTGGACATGGCTAGACAATGTTTGATATTCGTTTGACCTATTTGCATGGATCTGAATTTGCGATAGAGCTGGATCGAATCCGTGAAATGATTTTGCTAGGGTTTATATTCATCATCATCATCAGCATAATGTTCCCACTGCTGGGACACAGGCCTCCTCTCTGTGAGAGGGAGCGGGCCACAATCCACCACGCGGACCCAGTGCGGGTTGGCAGATGTCACATTGTCTTCGAATTTTTGGTTCTAGGACATGCGGGTTTCCTCACGATGTTTTTCTTCACCGTTTTGAGAGCAGTGGTGATGAAATAAATTACACAAAATGCGCCTGGCGGGGATCGAACCCACGACCTACAACTCGTAAGTCGTTCGGGTTTATATTATAGGGATAAAATTATTAGGTTATCAATGAATAACAGTTGATAAATATTCAAAACTTGAAATAAAAAACCGGCCAAATGTGAGTCGGACTCGCTCATGAAGGGTTCCGTAGCAACAAGTGACATAATATAAAGATAAACGTTCTTGTAGTTGGTTGTAACTTTGAAAAGTAAATTGCGGATTACGGTTTATGACGTATTAAAAAAAAACTAATTACTTGATCTTGTTCAAACCAATTTTCAATTAAAGTTTGCATAGTAATGTACATCATTTATATTTTTTTAGTTTTATAATTCTCTTATTTAGAAGTTACAGGGGGGGGGGGACACATTTTACCACTTTGGAAGTGTCTCTCGCGCAAACTGTTCAGTTTAGAAAAAATTATGTTAGTAATCTCAATATCATTTTTAAGACCTATTCATAGATACCCCACTAGTATGGGTTAGGCGAAAAAAAAATTTTTGAGTTTCAATTCTAAGTATGGGGGCAACCCCCAAAATTAGTTTTATTTTTATTTTTGTGTGAAAATCCTAATGCGGTTCACTTAATACTACCTACCAAGTTTCAACAGGATAGCTTTTATACTTTCGAAAAAAAAAGGCTGTGACATACGGACGGACAGACAGACAGACATGACGAATCTATAAGGGTTCCGTTTTTAGCCATTTGGCTACGGAACCCTAAAAACCCCATAAAAGGTCTTTTAAACTTTGTGTTTAGTAGGTCACAGTCTTCAGCGCTCTTGAAATATTGAGGTCTTATAAAGAATATTTTTGTAATCTACTTTACGTAAGTACTTTGATGAAATAACCTATCACAATAGCTAAGTAATTTCAGAAATGTTTTAGGCCTTTAGTCTAACTAATTAAAGTTACAGTCTAATTTATTGCGTATAATGAAACGCTTGATAATTTAAGCATTTAAGTACCTTTATTACTTATATAAGTTATAAGATAGTTTTGTATTTTTTTCAGACCATCTTCATGAATACAAAATAAAAAACCCTCCAAAAAAGTAAATCTGTCGAGAAATGACTCCACACGGTAACACCCAGTATTAATCGAAAGGGTTTCACACACAATGAAGTCTTCCATAGCTTGTTATCTCTTCCTGTACATAACGTTACCACATAACACCACCTCTAACTGAGTTAATAGCCCAATTACTACGCTTTTTTCTTTTGCTTTCGGTTTATAATTTCACGATTTATTGCGTGAGTAATCGTTTTGGATTCGATCTCCATTTTTACTTGTGAATTCGATGTATCTGATACGTGCTCTTAGAATTGAGTATCGCAGAAGTGGACACCGATGAAGTCATTCGTAGCATTTTGTTCCAAGAATTTGTGCAGTTTTTATAAGAGTAGTAGCAAGACGTGTCGTAGTGCATTGTAGCATTTCGTAGCGGCTTGTGGCACGTCGTAGCGGCCCGTAGCACGTCGTAGCGGCCCGTAGCACGTCGTAGCGGCTCGTATATCACGTCGTAGCGGCCCGTAGCACTTCGTGGCGGCCCGTAGCACGTCGTAGCGGCTCGTAGCACGGTTAGCGGCCCGTAGCACGTCGTAGCGGCCCGTAGCACGTCGTAGCGGCTCGTAGCACGTCGTAGCGGCCCGTAGCACGTCGCATTCGATTGCATACAAATCGATAACAATGAGCTTCCTTTGCATAGTGAATGGATTGCTATAATCGGAGGAACTGCTAATGGTATCAATGTTTCGTTTTCTTGAATTTCAAATACAGTTGAAACTAGCAAATATTTAAAAAATAACTACTTACACTTACATTTAAAGAGAGTAGGTATGTATATTCGTGAGATGAAACCATGTAGGCATTATATAGGGTGACTGGCAATTAGTGTACGATACTTAAACACGTGATTGTGCTCATGATAACAAACATTTTTTATTTTGGGAGCAAAGCCGAAATCGTAAAAAAAAATATCAGTTGTTCAGTACATTAGGCAAACATAAATGTACTGAACAGCTGATTTTTTTATTCACTATTTCGGCTTAGCTCTCATAATAAATATTGTTTGTTATCATGAGCACAATCACGTGTTTAAGTATCGTACACTAATTGCCAGTCACCCTATATTTTATTATGTATTTGCATGAATAATAGCTACGTACACGTGTAACTGATCCTCTTAGTAATTATGCATACGCGTTCTGAATATTTTACTTTACCAAAATACTAACTGTTGGTATGAAATCAGTACAAATCTCTATATCATGTTTGAACTAGATAACATAAATATTTATTCCGATATTTTATAAATCTGGCTTCATTAAGAAGATCATTCCTAAGATGACGTGAAAACAATATTTTTCAACTCGATATATGTTCGGAACGTTTGTATTTCCAATCAACTGCAGTTGTCCGGCCGACTGATCGACCGGACACACTCCGTCAACGGATGCTGTGTGTCATCTGCCTCCCTATAACTTCACAATTTGTGAGCGTATTTTGTTTTCAAAACCGACCCTGTAGGTAACACACTCTGTATTTCATTTTCTCTGTGTTCTGCTTATAATTTATCAAAAAGAAAGATTTTTTTTTGTCATAGACTTTAAAAAACTTTCATAAGTTACACAAATCGTGAGAAGATACCACAAGTTAGTTAAGTTACCAATTAAATAATGAACATATTTTCGAGGGGTGAAAGGCTATTTGCTTTAAGCGACATCTTGGGCGATATTGAGTTATATACATATTCGGAATCAGCAATTTTTTCTCCGTCGTTTGATGCCGGTTTCATCAAAATCAGAGCACTATTTTGGCGTTTGAAACAACACTATTTTTGGGTTGTTCCCAAAGTGGCAGTGTATTATCCGACGTCGAATTTGCATTTTTTTTTAAGTGATGTACTTGAACTATACAATAATTAAAGAACTGAGACATAAACCAGTTACCCTTTCTCAGAAATATGATTCTTTAACGGTTAAAGTATTTTTGATGTTTCTATTTCTTATAAACATGTTACTTAAATCATTTGGAATTCCACCATTTACACGTTGTGGTGTCGCTTAAATCATTTGTCCGTCAACCAAATACGACATAAAGTGTCGCTTAAGCTCTTTCAGCTGCACCTATTTTCAATCTAGGATGCTTCTTGGACCAAATAGACGTTTTGTTTCAGCTATTTTGCATGTTGAAAATCACTTTTTCAGTATTGATAAAAAGAAAAGTTGACCTTTAAATCATTCAATTCTAAAATGATACATTTAATTCATGTCATATAATACCTTCTTTATTCCATCACCCGGGAGTTAACAATCGTGATTTTTCAACCAGACTGCAGCGCTCGGTCGCTTCAGTCGAACTGCAAAGTGGTTCAATGAGTGAGAGTGGTTGAGAGAGAAAATTTAATAAATATGTATATGCGGGATGTATGTGGATGGATGGATCCGGGTACGTCCTTAAACTATGACCAAACATCGAAGGTCGAGCAGGGAAACCCCTCCCCCTCATTATGATTGACAACCTTTACGCACGGACCCCAGTCTCCGGCATCTCCGCTATTCCTGGTCTGGGTAGCGGATCGGGTATGTGAGGAGCAGGTGGTACAACCCCTGACGAACTTTGGCCCCGGCATCACGCAACATCTGCACATTGAGCGATGACCGATTGTCGAACTGGAGGAAGAATTGAGCAAAACACGCTGGGATATCTTGGGATTGTCTGAATCCTAACCCTTTCGGTTAGGATACAATAATCCTAGATTCCGGCAATATGCTCTTCTTCCGGGAAGAAGATCGTAACTCCCGGAGTGGTGTTGGATTTCTCGTCCACAGGTCCCTCATTAATAACGTTGTGAAAGTCTGTCGACTTGTTTGTCGAGCTTGGCATATTCCGATGATGAAGCAGAGGCTTTGTATGAGGAGATATCCGAAGCCATACATACCTCCGAAACATACTTTTTCGTTGTTATAGGGGAATTCAATTCGAAGGTGGTCCACGGAATGGCAATGAGTTAAGAGGCCCCAGCTATTTGGGTATGGGCAGCAAATCCATAGCGACCAGCGGCTGGCCGACTAAATGAAAAAGGAAGAACTCCATTTGATGAACTCCTGTTTGTATAAAGATGGACGAGGATAAACCCTGACGGTACAACCAAAAATGAGATTGACTTCATCATGACGTCCAAAAAGCGAATATTCAGTGTTGTCTCTTTGATCTCCAAGGTGATACTGACAAGGTGACCTGTGGCGATCACCGAATCTTAAGAATCACATTGAATATCAATGTAAAGCTTGAACAGTCACGCCTGTTGAAGTCCACCGTCCGAATTGGTCCTGCTCACATCCAGAACACCGAAGGCTTCCAACTCGAAACGCATGATCGTTTCCGTTAGGCACTGAATGCAAAACTGTAGACGCGATCAACAACCGGTTGGTGGAAACTGTCCAAGCAGTGAAGTCCAATTTCTTTAAGACCCTGGAGGAAGCCTCAAAAGCTCCCGAACGGATCCATCAAGTTGATCCAAGAGCGGATTGAGATGGCTGCAATCTTCAGCTGATATGTCGGAATATGGCAAACTCAATAGACGAATCCCTAAATCAATACGACGTGACCTGCGTGCTTATAATGCTGCACGGATCAGAGATGCAATCGAGCAGAACCAGAGTTCAAAAGTCTTCCCAAAGAATTCAGTTATTGGGCAAATGATAAAGCTAAAGATTGACGACGGCAGTATCATTTCGTTGAAACCGGAGATCGTGAGAGAGCTTGACAAGTTATACGGAAAGTTATACTCCTTCGCTCCGCCAGATTTTACAAAAGACTTCGGATGTGCAGCGTTGGGAAGCCACGTGATATCTTCTCATCGAGGATCCCACGGTGTCTTAAGATAGTTAAGGTGTTTAAACAGTGTGTGTTGCCAGTGATGGCATTAAGCTATGTTACGTAGTCGTAGACTGCTAGCTTTTTAGAGAGACTAAGAGTCACTCGACGAGCAATGGAAAGAGTCATGCTTGGAGTTTCTTTGCGGGATGAAATCCGGAACAAGGATATTCGCCGACGGATAGTCACCAACATGGCTCGTAAAATTTGCAAGTTGAAGCGGCAATGGCCGGAAAATGCAGCGTAGGCAGGCCGCCCACTAGGTGGAATTGTCGTTCAACGTGGTGGTCTAAGGGGGAGGTCTATGTTCAGCAGTGGACGTCTTCCAGCTGATGATGACGATGAAGCGGGTAATAGTTTAACTGATGTTGTTGTTGTTAAAAATATTGATGTTCTTAAATTGAGACAGTAGAACTGCCTTTATTATTATTCTAAATGAATCTTACTTCAACTGAAATTGCGTTGTCTATATTTCTTTATTTACTAATATAAACACCTAAGATTTTGGGTGATGGCGATAATTTAAGTTGTTTCAGCAGCCGTTGATAATATAAGACGAAAAAAACGATACATCAAACGTTACATTTTCTATACAATATGTTACTTATGTCTATTAGCCTGCCATTCAATTTAATATCAATTGGCAGTTGAGATAAATAGCTTGCTACTGTTCATTATGGGTTGCGTCACTTCATGCTGTTTGGCTTCTTCTGAAAATATACAGCAGAGCCGCTTAAATCTTTTTTCCTTTCCCTAAAAAATAGGGGTTTAAGGTAATTTGTATTAAGCGACATTTATCTTTGTAATTAAAGGTCCGTTTTATTTAGAGTAAGCATCAACAATTCAACGCTTTTAAATGAAATTTAATTTAATTTACCCCATTCAAATAGTTGCAGAAGTTTTTTTGTTATGATTTTTTTTCCATTTTTTAAAACTTTAAATGGCTCTCCTGTAAAGTTGCAAAAATGTCGCTTAAAGCAAATAGCCTTTCACCCCTCGTTTTATAAAACGATTAGCGCAGTATCTGAGCGATTGGACTACTGCGCCGCGAGTCACGGGTTTGATTCCCGCACGGATCATATTATATTTGTATGATCTACAAGAACCTAGATGTTCCGGGTCTGGGTGTTTGTGTATGTGAGTTTATAATATGTTTTTAAACGTACTACACAGGAGAAATGCCTAGTGTGGCAAAATTTATTAAAAAAAAAAAAAAAAGAATGGTTATATAAATTTCGCAGCTCTTACTGAGATAGGAGCCTTTTGGCTTCGCACAGGGCTAAATTGTTTATTTTCAGTTATTCCTTTTGCTATTTTTCTTTATAGATTTTGTTTGTTTTGCCCTGTGTGTGTCAAAAACCTCTTTTCTTTCTTTCTATATTTTTCGAAAACAAGACCTTACAAGGCCAGCAACTAAAATATAAATTCGATCCGCGGTCGTACCCTCAGGGAAATATTGTAGCCGCATATTGCCCCTTTCTTAAGTAATGGTCCCTCCAGAGCAAGGTCTTTGTGGATATAGAGAGTACTCACATATTATATGGATCATGCTTTATCTCTAAAATGCTGGGTTTATTGTGAGGCTGAACAAGAATGCTGAGCAGTGGTGGCCCAGTGGTATCGGCCCCGACTTACGAGTTCGAATACAGGTAGGTCGTGGGTTCGAATCCAGACAGGCGCTTTACTTTGTGTAATTTATTTCATTACCACTGCTCTTAAAACGGTGAAGGAAAACATCGTGACAAACAAAAAATTCGAAGACATGTGACATCCACCAATCCGCACTGGGCCCGCGTGGTGGATTATGGCCCACTCCCGCTCACAGAGAAGAGGCCTGTGTTTCGCAGTCGGACCATTAATAGGCTAATGATGATGATGAACAAGAATGAGTGAAATGTTGGACTATCAGAACACTAAGATTCAGTTCATTACTGCAGTTAGATGAATCTTTTGGTTAGACCAGCAATCGTCATAAATGGAGATCAAGCAGATCACGGTTGTACTCAATATGCTAGAACTAATATTGCGTATTGATTTCAAACATGAACCATTCAGATTAGACGTCGGGTATTCAAAACTATGTCTGAATGAAAATTGTACTGCTTACACTAACTAGCAATGCAGCTAAAGTAATATAGCTGAATACATCTCAATGCTAAGAATACTTAGAAAATCATGTCAACAACAAAATATCACAGTTGTAGTAAACGTAAATAACGGCAAACCGATTTAATATCAATCCTTAACAAACAAAACTTTATCTTTGTTCCGTCTGTCTGTAAGCTGATAAGCAAACTTCAGAAACATTCAACCACAATAATCCTATTAACTGTTTAAGATATTACTGATCCCTTCCGTTTCACGAGCTAGCCTTGATTCCGCTATCTAGTGATTTAAATAAATAGTTACGGTGCTTTTTAGGTCAGCGAAAAAACGCTCTTGAAGGTTTTGTAGTATATATAGAAAATATTTACTCTATACCCTCTTTGTACAATACCGCTAGAGGTTACGATACAAAATAGGACAGGCTCATGTCAGCCGCATGTGTTTACCTCCACAATATAATGCTAGCCATACACCATACTGCCTATCGTCCAATCGGCATGACGATTCAGGCTTGATCAAACTTTGAAATCGGCGGCGACGTCGAAATCAAATAAACCGACCCTCAAACACGTTGCAATCGGAAGGATCCAATCAGCATGATCAAGCCAATCAAATTTAACTGTCATGCCAATCCACGTCCACAAACGATCAATTCTAACTGATGGACGATAGGCAGTATGGTGTATGGCCGCAGTAAGTGCTACATAATCCGCTGTTTGATAAAACCAGAGAATGATTCCCAGAAAAAGCTTTTTGAATACTAAAACCGTCGATAAAATAAGGTAAATAAGGTAATAAGTTTCAGTAGTTAGTTAATGTCTGTGAGTTGTTATCGTGGTAGAATCGCGGGCGTTTCTTTCTTTCTAACCAAACACATAAACTTCCCGAAACATCCGTGTCCGGTGAGAACCGGTGACAAGCGGAGGATGAGGATGCCATTGACACCTCTCCAGTCACTCCTCAAAGAGGGGTTTTACCACCGCGATCACGACGTGCCTTAACATAAAAATGGAATAAAAAAACTCCGACCTGCAACCACTGTACTTGTAACACTGTAATGTGATCAATTTCTTAGCCAATATTAATTCGCGTGCATGTTGTTTGAGCTCACAACAACTCGTTCCACAAACAACCCCGGAAATTATATTCACTGTAGGACCTGTTTGCTTGGGCATCCTACGGATGCCATTTTATAAGGATTTAGTTTGAACGACTAGTCAACAATTCAACATAAGTGAAATTTCCTATCTTATATCCTACATAAGTAATAATTTAATAAACTCAACCAAGTTTGAGAAAAAAAATATTGAACAAAATTTATTTACCGCCTACTCAGCCTTTAGAAGTCTCACAACATTCTATGATCTTTTGAAAAAAGTTTTTGTAACCTACACTCGAGAGCAATGAATCCGGGTCACTTAAAGAATCCTAAAAATCTCGGAAACTAAAAATGCTAGGTTAATGCAATAAATTGTATTTAATAGACAATGTAATACTCCTTAAATGAAGGTATTAAAACTTCTTAGTTATTGTAAAGTTATATCATAAAAAAATCAAATTTGAAAAAGGGCCACTTTCGAAGATGGAACTACGAAATTACAGCATTTGGTTTTGCTTTTGTTTGTAATCTGTCATTTATGTGGGTACATAAACCATGTTGATAGTGCTCTATATTCATTATTCAAGCTGAAATTATGTCGCTTACGCCTGAAGAATGCACCAGAATACTTACAATGCTGGAAACCGGCCGGAGTCAGCGCGATACAGCCAGGACTGTCGGTGTGTCGCTGTCAACAGTACAAAGAGTTCTCCGACGTTACGAAGAAACTGGTTCTAACCTACGCAGACCAGGAACGGGCAGAACCAGGTGTACCACAGCACGAGAAGACCGATACTTGGTGAACACCATGCTTCGAAATCGCTTTCTCACAGGAACTGAACTCACCAATCAGTTTCGACGCCTCGGAGGAAGTAACCCAAGTGCATGGACAGTAAGACGTCGGCTTGCTGAATCTAACTTAAAACCCCTTAGACCTGCAAACGGCCCTAAACTGGAGCGTGGGCATCGTATTTCAAGACTAAGATATGCCCAGAGCCACGTAAATTGGAGTATTGAAGATTGGTCAAAAGTTATGTTCTCCGACGAATCAAAATTTATGCTCTACAAGCACGATGGAAGACACAGAGTGTATCGAAGACCAGGGGAAAGATTCAAGCAAGCATGCATCGAAGAAAAAGTAGCCTACGGTGGTGGGTCTGTACTTGTGTAGGCCGGAATTTCTTCTGAAAGTCGCACAGAGCTGGTGATCATAGAAAACGGCTCTTTAACTAGCGTAAGATATGTGGAAGAAATCCTCAATGATCACGTTGGTCCATTTATGGTCAATTTAGGTGAGGATGCTATATTTATGCATGACAATGCCCGACCTCATACAGGTAGGATTGTGAATGACTACCTTCAAGAGATGAACATTACTCGTATGGAGTGGCCAGCGCGCAGCCAGTATCAACCCGATCGAGCATGCTTGGGACGAGCTAGGCAGATGCGTAAAACAACGAAACCCTCCCCCAATCACGCTTCGTGAGCTCAAAATTGCTCTCACAGAGGAATGGGAGAATATTCCCCAAAATCGTATAAGGAACTTGGTGTACAGCATGCCAAACCGCGTAAACGCAGTAATGGAAGCACGAGGAGGCAATACGAAGTATTAAAATTCAAGAAAATCGTAATAAAGTTCAAAAATTTCATGTTTCATAAGGAGAGATCAGCAGTTTTTTTCTTTATGTAATTTTGTGTTAATAAAATGTATGGTGACTCATATTTTTTTTACTTTCATTTAAAGAGTATTACATTGTCTATTAAATACAATTTATTGCATTAACCTATCATTTTTAGTTTCCGAGATTTTTAACATTCTTTAAGTGACCCGGATTCATTGCTCTCGAGTGTAGTTTGATCAAATTCTCTTTCGTGATATAAAGCTTGCAATTTCAAAAATGTTTCAGGCCTACAATCTTTCACTAATTAAAGTTAAATTCTAATTCACTCCGGACAACGAAATTCTTGGTGATTTAATGCTACAGTAATTAGTATCTACAGAAAATAAATGACCATAAACCTCTTATATGTTAATTTTTTTTAGAATAGGTAAATAACCTTAGTTGCCTTAGAAACTTCATGAATATGAAATGAGGCACCCAACAAAAAAGTAAATCTGGAGCGACCGGAACGATGGAAGAAAATGGCTTTTGCGCCGTAATAGTTTGGTTATACCGAGCGCTAATCGAGAGGCTCTCACGCACAACAAAGCCTCCCCAAGGCTTGTTATCTCTTCCTGAACACAACTCTACCGCATAACACCGACCCTTATTGAATAAATAGCACAATTACGACGCTATTTTCTTTTGTTTTCGACTAAAAATTCCACTCTCGTATTCAGTAGATTATCGTTCATGACTTGATCTCAGTCTCATCTAGTCGAGTGTACTCGATTCTACTACTTTGACATTCAGATTAGAAGTCGTGACGCAATCTGTATGTCTGTCTCCTCAATACTTGAATCAACTGTTTATTTTGTGATTGTGAGTTTCCGAACAGTTCACTTACTTTGATGTTTGCTCAGTGTAAGTGGATTAGTTAAACTGAACTAGTTTCTATTGAAATTCAAGTAAATAGCGGTTGTCGCTACATTTTCAATACGTTATTAAAGTTTATGCTTATTGTATCAGAACTTTTACATAATAGTTATATGAAATGAAATCGGAAAATATTCAGTAGACTGAAATCGAAAAATATTCATTTTCGATACCTACAGCGAAAAACATACTTCGAAAACGTAAACGGAAGCAACATCTGCTGAATAGAATTTTATTTTTATTTCTTGCATTAAATAATAGTCACATTTCTTGAGTAATTTTGTACTTTAGAATTTATTTCGCACTACAAATATTTCAAGTAGCCGTTCAGATACGAACATCGTCAATAGACGTGGCGTAGAGACTCGCAGCACGTCGTCGTAGCGATTCGTAGCACGTCTTATCCGATTGCACATAAATCGATAACAATTTCCTCCCTTTGCATAATAAACACATTGGAAATCTTACGCTACTTACGCTGTATTCTGATAAGATCCAGATCTATTCATTTTCTGCGTCTAAAGAAGACGATTTTGAAAAATGTAGAGCTCGTTTTATTTGAAATTCATGCATCTAAGTACTTTTTTTTCTTTTATTGTGGTAAAACATCAAATGAATCCTCCCACCCAGGGCGGGGCGGGAAGGACTGTCAGACTTGTACTAACTAAAATGCACGGTGATCCTTCAATAGCCTTTTACGTTCCAGGGTCACCTGATAAGATAGTCCCACGACCTGTTCATCTAAGTACTTTCGGCACTTATAACTCTCGTTTGGTTTAACACCCTTGTATTGGGATGACTATGAATACAGGGTATCTAATAACTACAGTTTTATGTGGTAAATTAAGAAATTGTTTACATTGATATTTTCCCCGAAACAAACATCTGCATAGCATGTTTCTTGTGTCACATAAAAGCACCATTATCTAGCTAATTTATCAAATGAAAACCGTTTTGTTCGTCAAAGACAAAATTGAAAAGTAATTCAATTTTCTGTGAAGTGCTATTATACTGTGGTTAGAGAGGGTTAATGTGTTCTGGGTTCACATTATCATATTCAAATGTGATCAAAGTATGCAAACAGGACATTTAGTTAATAACTGTTGATGAATTATCAGATGCTGAGCACGGAGACTTCAGTGCACATTAACACATGGATATTCTAAAGGGAAACACCCGTACGCTATAACTACATGTTAACTTGTTTATAGGTATTACTATATAGTAGAACTAATTTGAATAGGTATTCTTGTGATTTTTATTCATTTTAATTCTTCCTAATGTTGCTCGCAACGATATACCTTGTTGGTATAACGGCTTGAACCGAATTCAGAATTATTCTATGTGAATATTTTCACCCCTGTGCAGGCGAGAATATCACTCATATAACAAGTGTGACGCTACAGTCATATTTCAAGTCGATGTATGTCCGAAACGTTTGTATTTCCAATCAATTGCAGTTGTCCGGCTGACTGATCGACCGGACACACTACGTCAACGGATGCTGTGTGTCATCCGTCCTTCCATAAAATCACAATTTCAGTTGAAATTTAAAATAAGAGTTTGAGGTTTCTTATTATATCAGAAGACGCCCATCACAAGTTAATGTAACATTTTTCTGTGTAAAAATAGGAACCTTAAAAGGCCAGAAGCTATAAATATAAATTCGTTTAGCGGTCATAGTTACTGCGGCACGGAACGGAATAAAATGTTGGCTGGTGTAATTTTTCCACTAACAACAAAACATAATATTTAATACTTTGGCAAACGGAAATTGTAACCAAAGGCTTATAAAAAAGCTTATAATAATATATTCTGGTAATCATTATCAGATCTAGTTACACAATGTCAGTGTACAACAGGACTCACAGGGATAATGGTGGGATTAACAATCAATTTCCCTGCTTGCGTGTGTGATCGGATTTACTACTCTAGCGAGCAAGTTATATAACCTTTGCTTTACCAAAGCTAGTGTTTGCAAATAAAACACAGAAAACCTTCAAAAAACAGAGCCTAATGACACGAGTACAATAGTTGTGGAACACAATGGTCCAGGTTGAGCTGGTTTTGTTCTGTTAGTTCACGGCTTTGAATATCGGCTTCTGTTTGCTTCCACTTGATCTTACCGCTATTGTTTGTTCAGGTACCAACTGAATATTTTATTTATCGCTCGCTTTTACCGGTTTCAGGAATAATTAATGCGAAAAGAAAAAAGGTGTGGTTCGAAATAGCATGGTTGACTGTTATAATTGTAAATTCAAACGTGACTTACATAATTATGAAGATCATGTGACACTGTTTAGCCAAATCCTTGTAGGTAACCCACAGAAATAATAAAAACATCCTATGAGGTAACCTTATTATGCTATCTTTAAACCAATCTCTTTCTTTTGTCTCAAATGAGGACCCTTCAGAACAAACATTCACAGCCTCTTACAAATTAAATTGACCATGAAATATAAGTAAGGTTTTTCCACGAACGTATTTTTCTAAGTGAAATTATTTTTTTACTTAGTTATCCGTTTCTGATTTTTGTATTGTTGCGTGGGTGTGACAGGGGTCGGGCGGCTGAGACCTTCGTCAGTAGACGCAAGGCCAGGGAAGCTGGGGCTGACAAAAGTAGGGTTAAACTTATAATGGTTGATTTGTCATTGCACATTACGACGAATGGCTGGCAAGATTATTCTTAAATTATGACTTCCAGAACCATGATATGACCCGATATTTTAGTTATTAGTAGAAATATTCACTTTATAGCGAATCGTTCCCACTTAAATGTAAGAAGGTATAAGTCAGCAACAATCGAATCACAAGAGTTATAGGCAATTTCTCTCTCTAAACTCCATCTATTCCCACGCTAACAGTACAAATCATCGTTCGTATTTATTTGAACGTTTCATTTATGTGTGCAGAGCGTTCGAGGGCAAAATGGACAATTTGTACGCACATAAGATTTTAAAGCCACATAATATTCTATTGGTGCTGGATAGGATCGGGTTTTTAAGTGAAATTGAAAAAAAACTCGTAAAAATTCAAAAAAAATAAACTTTGGTGTGTAAAACTGAACATTTTTTAAACCTACGGTAGATACCTAAGGTGTTCGGTCAACATGCCAAACATGATGGTTTCTTAAGAAAATATTGTCATTCGGGGTTTGAATCTCGTGTGTGTATTTGCGATATTCAAATAGGTTAAATGAAACATCTTACGTTACTGAAAGATTGATTTAAACATTTACAATATTATGTTTATTGATTAAATCTGTATAACATCATGTCAGAGCGGATGATCCCACACTCCTGCTTATCCCATACCTATAGGTACTGAAACTTGAATATCCATCTTCACACGTCATTTAAATATGTGCACGTCACAACATGACGATAATGATGATTTTTGAGGAAAGAAAAATTCAGTTGCAAGTGGGATACGAACCCGCGGCTTCTGGATTGGTACTCCAGATCTTTACGATGCGCGTCGCATGCGTTAATGTGTTTAAATATAATTAATGACGATAATGCTAGAAAAAACTTTATTGATGCAATAGAATATGTACAGGAAATATTTTCAACTTTCAATTTGTATCATGAAATATTTTAATCCGGCTGTCGGTCGCTGGAACTGACAATTGAATACCCAATGAAGCGTGTGGCAGGTTCACAGCTACGCTTCAGTTGCGTTGTGTACGTAACTTATTAATACATTTCAGTTTATTATCTGTTTTATATTTATTATGGATGATTCACGCTACACCGTCATCCATGTAAAATACTGATATTTAGCTGCATCTAATTGGACTGGAAGTCGACCCTAATATATTTGGGAAAAGGCTAGGCAGATGATGAAAAAAATAAAAAGTATAGTACTAGCCCAGTCATTTTAGGCATTTTAAAACTGATTTTCGCGACATTTTGACCTTGATAACTTTTTTAGCCGGCACGATATTAATGTCGATTTTTCACATCTTCATTACAACACCGTAATAAAGGTGTGCACAAAAAAAAACAGCTCACTAGGAATTTTTCCGCAGATAAATCTAAAAAAAATACTGGACTGTACATACAATGTAGAAATTACAAATACGTTGCGAGACAATGTTCGAAATATTTGCAAGTTATTAAACCTGATAATAACTGTATCATTTAAAACAATTTAGACAAACACAAACAGCAGGAAAGAAAAATTAATAGGAGTTTCCTAAACGTTAGTCATGCATCAGTTTGGCTACGAGTATTTAAGCCCCATTTTATACTAAACATTTTTATACCCATACCTCCAAATTTCTAAAATATTAAAAAGGCTTGTACTCATTACATTAACATTTTCTGTTATCGTGAAAACCATTTATATTACAAAGTATACATCCACATCCTATCGTAATCTTTTTGTTATCTAGCAGCTTCGTTGGGATGTACTTGATGTATCAAGGTACTTATTGTAACAAGGTACAAGTATCATCTATGTATACTTGTTTTGATTTGTATTATTTCAATGTTGAATGGACTGCCGTTTGCCTAACATAGGTATTGTCTTGTATGTTCCGGTGTAATCCAATGAATTAATGAAATGTTTTTTTTCTTTGTACATGTTTGGGGAAAAGCAGGCGCTGCTGGGGTATAATAAAGAGGCCGGTTATTTACATCCTGGAGTTTATTCCGTCCAATGCTTTTTAATGTCTTGATAAAAAAAAAAACATAGAACAAGGTTGAAAAGGAATAATAGGATAATGTTACAGTCTTATTTACTGTTACTATGTATAAATAAACTGGCACAGTTAATCATAAGTTTATCTTAGCGTAAAACTCGATAGCTTATGTAAGGTTTCATAATTTTTGTGTCGAGTAGTTTTAGTTTTCTTAGTTTTATTTATTTTTTTTACACTGGCAACTCCAACAGTTTGTCGATATAAAACAAAGTGACTTGGCAGGTAGGGGGCTTTTTTTCGTTGGACGTTTGAATAAAACGGTCGTGTTGGATTGCGTTGAAGAATTATATTGTATTAATTGTTATTTGGTTAATTTGATTATTTAGAAGTTTGGAGTTTTAAATAAGTTTGGTGATGCGATAAGTTTTGACCTGATAAGTTTTGTTCTGATAAGTTTGGATTCGACAATAAGTTTGGAAAATATAAGTTTTGTTGGAGATCTGTGGTTTCCTTTCTGAGATATTTTATATCTCAGAAGTGGGATAAGCAACAAAAACTGTAAGTACACGCCTACATTTATTTTTATTTTATTTACTAGCTTCTGCCCGCGACTTCGTACGCGGATCCTGTTGCTTATGCCGGCGACGACGGGGTCGTCAAAATCGAAGATCTGAAACGTCGAATTCTAAGAGCCAGGCTGAACAACTCTTGCCAAGACCGTCATTCCTATATATGTTATAGTGTAGCTGGGGTCTTGGAGTTCCACATCAGGTGTTCCAGATCTCAATTTTCATACGTCAACAGAGAGTGCTCATTAGGCTGGACAACTCTTGCTAAGACGTCATTCCTATATATGTTATAAAGTAGCTGGGCTGTTGGAAGTTCCACATCAGATGTACCAGATCTCCAATTTTTATACGACAACAGAGGTTGCTCACCAGGCTCAACAACTCTTGCTAAGACGTCTTTACTGTTTAAGTTATAGAGTATCTAGGCTCTTGGAGTTCCACACCAGGTGTTCCAGATCTCAATTTTCATACGTCAACAGAGAGTGCTCATTAGGCTGGACTACTCTTGCTAAGACGTCATTCCTATATATGTTATGAAGTAGCTGGGCTGTTGGAGTTCCAAATCAGGTGTACCAGATCTTCAAATTTTATACGACAACAGAGGTTGCTCATCAGGCTCAACAACTCTTGCTAAGACGTCTTTACTGTATATGTTACAGTGTAGCTGGGCTCTTGAAGTTCCACATCAGGTGTTCCAGATCTTCAATTTTTATACGTTGACAGAGAGTACTCATCAGGCTGAATAACTCTTGCTAAGACGTCATTCACTTATATGTTATAGTGTAGCTGGGCTCTTGGAGTTCCACATCAGGTGTTCCAGATCTTCAAATTTTTATACAGCAACAGAGAGTGCTTATCAGGCTTAACAACTCTTGCTAAGACGTCGTTCTTGTATATGTCATAGTGTAGCTGGGCACTTGGTGTTCCACATCAGGTGTCCAGGATCTTCAAATTTATTCTCTCAGCAGAAAATGCTCATCACGTGGAACAATTTTTGCTATGGCACCATTTCTGTATCTCTTATAGTTAAGCAGGTCTGTTGCGGTTCTGCATCAGGTGTTCAAGTTTCCAAGATAAATTATAGCCTATATGTTAACGGGACTTAATACCTATACAACGAAAAAAAAATTATTCAAATCCGTCCAGTAGTTCCGAAGATTAGCGTGCACAAACACACAGACAAACAGACAAACAGACAAACAGACAAACCGACAAACAGACAAACAGACAAAAAAAAATTTAACTACTGTTAGATATTCAGTACGGAGGTAGGAAGGACAACCATCAAACACGCTAGTCAATGACACACTAACTTTAATTACGTACAAGCGAGTTATTAGCCGGGACGCAGCCGCGGTACGTTACGACATACATATACATATATAACATCCCCTTCCCTTTAATTAACAACAACCCCAATGAAACAATATAATAACACTAAAATACTACACTACATTACGGAGTAAAGTTATCAGGTGACAACTCAAGACGTCGTGGATTGATCGCTGGTCTCTGTGCATCAGCATCGGAGCAATCTGACTCGGACATTGGCGTACCGAAGACCACGTTTCGCTCAACCCCGCTTTCACCTTCTCCCTGTCCATGGACCGGTGAACCGGTGACTGACGACGAAACGGATAGTTGTTCTGGTGGTGGTGTTCCCAGAACCTCTAGGTCTGCGGAGGTGCTGCTGCTGGCTCGTTCGTCGTTATCAACTCTTGATTGATGTTGATCATCGTCATCACGTGTCGTCTGGTTTGAGTTGGTTACGTCGCGCTGAACATCCTCGATGATATCTGGATCCCAGCTGGAGCGGCGATCTGACATTGGAGTATGTCCGTGTGGTCGTATTTGATCCACGTGCCTCTTTACCAACCGGTCTATTTCAGGAACATAAACTTCGTACATCACATTTCCGATTTTACTCTTAATAATTCCTTCGATCCATACAATTTTCTTATTATTTAAATTTTTCGTAATCCATACAAAATCATTTTCTTCGAACGGTTTACGTGTTTTCCCCTTGTAGTATTTACGCTGTAAGCACTGGTTTTTCTGCACCGTTTGAGTGAGGCAAGTGGAAGAGGAGGTCGACATTGTGGATGTCGCCGATGCCGATACCGGTGACAATAAATCGAGCCGCGAGCGCAGCGGCCGGCCGTACACGAGCTCAGCGGGTGATTTTCCGGTAGTACTATGTCTGGAGTTCCGGTAGTCAAACAAAAACTTTGATATACGTTCCTTTAATGGTTTCCCTTTACTATTGAGAATTATGCTTTTGAGACCCCTTTTGACAATTTTCACAAAGCTTTCAGCTTGTCCGTTACTCGAAGGATGATATACCGGAGCAAGTGTATGAGTAATACCATTCTTCGAACAAAAATCTTTAAAATCTTGTGATACGAACGAAGTACCGTTATCCGTTACGATAGTATTTGGAATTCCGACTCGTGACATTAAATCTATTAATTTCTCAATTACTGCTTTAGACCCATACGATGATGTCATAATATATACTTCAACCCATTTACTATAAGCGTCAACAGCTATTAGAAACATTTGGTTATTGAAGGGCCCAAGAAAATCTAAATGTATTCTATAAAAGGCGTGGGGAGGATGAGGCCAGGGCGTGAGCGGGGCGCGGGGCGGCGCGGGCCGCAGCGCGCTGCATACAGCGCACGCGCCGGCCAACCGCTCCAGCGCACCGTCCACGCCAGGGAACCACAACCGCTTGCGCGCCTCTGCCTTCATTTTTACCACTCCAAAGTGTGAACTGTGTAGTTCATTACAAATTTTTATCCTTAACACTTCTGGTATGATAACCTTGTGGCCACGCATCAAGCATCCGTTTTCAACCGACAGTTGGGTACGGCAATAAAAGTAAGGTTTTAGTTTGTCGTCGTACACTTTTCTCGGCCAACCTACGTGAACATAATCTATTACTTTACGCAAAGTTTTATCTAGCTCGGTTTCGCGTTGTAAGTCTGTAAGCGTAACAGGTAGTCCTCCGTCGACGACGAAGTAAACATATGACGCGCGGTCATCAGGAGCGCGCGATCGGTCTCGCTCCTGCCCTGCCCCCGCCGTCGTACCGCCCGCACCGCTGCCTGATGACGGTGACTCATAAGCTACCGGAGCGCGGGACAGATAGTCAGCACTGTTATTTTTACTACTTACATATTCGATGATATAATTGTATGCCGATAAAAATATTGCATACCGCTGTAATCGGTTGGCCGACACCTCCGGTATACCGCGGTGTGGACCGAAGATGGTTAACAACGGCCTATGGTCCGTTCGTAAGGTAAACGGCACCGCTCGGGCATATAAATACTGGTGGAAACGCCTCACCCCGAACACTATAGCGGTTGCCTCTTTTTGTATTTGAGCATATTTTTTCTCAGCTGCTGTCAACGTTCTAGACGCATAGCTGATTGGTCGTTCGCACCCATCGCATCCTATCTGTGATAGAACAGCGCCCAGTCCGTATGGAGAAGCGTCTACCGTCAAGATTAATTTTGCCGCGGGGTCAAAATGTGCCAATACCTTATCCGATGCCAACTGTTGTTTTATTTTATTAAAAGAATTTTCATGTTCTTGTGACCATTCCCATTTTGTCGTTTTATTCAATAAATTATATAACGGCGCTAGTATGGTTGATGCGTTAGGGACAAAATTGCGGTAATAATTAGTTAACCCCAGAAATGACTGCAGTTGTAGCACGTTCTGAGGTCTTGGTGCTTGTGATACTGCTACTATTTTATCTGGCGACTTTTTAATACCCCTTTTGTCAATAACATGACCTAGATAGGTCACTTCATTTTTGAAAAACTCACATTTACTAGGTTGTATTGTGAGACCTGCGTCCGCCAGCCTTCCTAGTACTGTGACTAACCTGCTCATGTGTTGTTTTTTATCGACACCTGTTATCAAAATATCATCGAGAAAAAACACTACTCCGTCTAACCCCGACAATATACATTCCATGGCACGTTGAAATATTGCTGGTGCGCTTGATAAGCCAAATACTAACCTTGTATACTTGAATAGCCCACGATGAGTGTTGATACAGGTCATACCCTGTGATTGCTCTTTTAAACAAAATTGATTATATGCCATAGAAAGATCTAATTTGCTGAATTGTTCGCCACCATGCAACTTTACGAACAAATCATTAACCGTTGGCAAAGGGTACTTATCGATGATGAGTTGTTTATTAATTGTCACGGAAAAATCCGCACAAATTCTCACTCCACCGTCTTTTTTCAAAGCGGGCACAATTGGTGACGCGTACTCTGAGTATTGAACCGGTTCTAATACTCCTAAGTTAATAAGTCGATCTAATTCGCTGTCAATTTTTTCTTTTAAGGCATAAGGTACAGAACGGGCTTTAAAAAATATTGGTTTCGAGTGTGGTTTTAAATGTAACTCCACAGAGTATTTATTAAATTTTCCTAATTTACCAGAGAAAACGGTTGGAAATTTTGAAATTAAGTAGTCCAATGTTGAGTTGTTATCCGATCCGCCAATAGATTTAACTGTAGTTGCAAATTCCAAATTAAAAGTGCTTATAAAATCTCGGCCTAACAATGGCGGACCACCATCACGTACAACAAACACGTGTAGGTTACGCTTTATTTTGGAATATTCGACATCTAAATCAATAACCCCAACTGTTTCGAGACGTTCCCCAGTATAACTGAATAATTTTCTATCGCTAACTGATAACGGTACCTTGCTGAAATGCTGTTTGTATAGCTGATGCGATATAATACTAACCGCGGAACCACTATCTATCTCGAACTCCAAACCTAGTCCCCCGATGTTAACACTCGCCAGCATCGGTCGACCCTTATCGCAACGTATATTTAAACATAGTCTACCGTCGTCGCCCTCATCATCCACTTTGCCTTCCCCGACGTGCTTCACTTTCGCGTCACTTGAGCACATTCGCCTTAGGTGGCCCTTATTATTACATTTTTTGCACTTATAGTTTTTAAACCGGCACTGATTGGATTTGTGATTGGTATAGCCGCACACACTGCACTTTTCTTTAACCGCGAACACGGAACCTTCGTCGACGCTGCCGGCGCCCGCGCTCCCGCCGCCGCCGCCGCCGCTTGCTGCTGGCGCGGCATGGGAGGCGCGCCGAGCACACCGCACGCTCTCCGCTAACTCCACCGCCTTGGCTAACGTTAAGTCCGTCTGGTCCTGGGCAAAGAGCTTGTCTCGCTCGGGTCCTGGCATCATGCCCATGATAAATTTATCAAGAAGAGCTTCCTCCAAGTTCTTAAACCCGCAGTGTGCTGCCAATCCCCTAATTCTGGCCGCCCATTGAGTGTGGCTTTCGTCTGGTCGCTGCACCGCCACGTAGAAAATAGACTTTTCTGCGAACCCGAGCCGCTTCGGCTCAAAGTGACGGTCTAGAAGATTTAAGATTTCTTCAAAATTTGTTTCTTCTAACTTTTTAGGCAGCGCCAGGTCCCTCGCTAGCATGTAGGTAGGTCCGGTGAGGGCGCTTATAAGTATTGCCCTCCGTTTGACCTTCAATTTGTCCGATTCTTCCGTAATATCGTTAGCAATGAACCATTGTTGTAAACGGGACTTATAACTTGTCCAGTCCTGGGATAAATGGTCAAAGTTGGTTAAAATCCCGAAGGATACGCCAAAAGAAGACATTTTCGCACTCGTGAATTCGTTCTCGTCGCCACTGTTAGATATTCAGTACGGAGGTAGGAAGGACAACCATCAAACACGCTAGTCAATGACACACTAACTTTAATTACGTACAAGCGAGTTATTAGCCGGGACGCAGCCGCGGTACGTTACGACATACATATACATATATAACAACTACATTTTCGGGTTCGGCATCGATATAATAACAATCCCTGATACTTTTTTTTTATATATTTCCATTGTACAGACACCACTTTTCTACAAATTTATTATAAGTATAGATTTATTATACTTTTTATCTAGCAAAGCTGTTTTACGATTAAGTTTTAAGCAGACTGTTGAGTGGACGGTCGCCAGAGAACAAAAAACGATCGGATCCACCACATTAGGTCATGTCCCGGGTGTACCTGTACCGGTTACGAAATACCGGGGGGGTATTTGAATAGGTCTGTGGGACCTGGGTTCTTCAAGAAATCGGTCCACGTCGACCCGGTTCTGATTTGATTATTATAATTCTGCTTTAATTGCTGCGAAACCCACCTTGGGTGGGATGATGGGAAGGGCCCACTGTAAGCTTCCATTAAGTATAGCTGACGTCCACACTACTGTTGGAGTGTTAGATATATGAAAACGGTGAACATAATAAAATTTTTTAAATAAAATGTACCCATACACCATTTTTTGGGTTTTGGTTCCGACTACCCTCAGAACCGGTCATACACAATCTATAGCAGGACGCGGTTCTACATGCTGTCCACCGCATATCGACTAGTTTTAGGCATTGCATAGTGCAATCTTTTGTAACCACGTCGGAACCTCTTGATCACCATCATCAGAATATTGGGCTGATGATGATGATGATGATTTCTAGATGGTATTCAGCCCATAGCTGGGGTTTATAAAAGGGAGTTAATTTTTTAATAGTTTTGCTGTACAACGTATGGTTTCCGAGATATTTACGTTTTTATGTTTTTCTTCTGTTATTGTTTCACCTACAATTCATTTTAGATCTATAGGCATATTATTAAAGATTTACATACAAAATCAAATGTTTGCAATTTTGCTACGAGTTTCAGGACATGAATGGAGATGAAAATGCGCCTCGGAGTGTTAGAACTCCTCGGCATAGTCGGTCACGCTCACGGCGCAGTCCCAGTCGAAGGAGTGCGCACAGATATGATCGGAGCCGTAGCCGGAGCAGCAGATTGCGTGAGCAAGAACAGGCGCTTAAACGTGAACAAGAAAAAGTGCGGTTGATGGAAAAAGAACTGCAAAAGTCACGTGATGAAGAACTACGTCGCCAGCGGAGCAGACAGCCCAGCGAGCATACGGCGGCAGCTAGGAGACACGGGAGCCGCAGCCGTAGTCGCAGCCGCAGACGGAGCCAGGTGACTGAAGCGGGGAACAGGCGACATCACCGCCCAGACAGGTCATGTAGCCCTACTTTTTCCTCTAATGATATTGTTAAAATTATACAAAGTATTAAAGAAGTTCTGCCATCTCAACCATCAACCCTTAACGCCTCATCAGTGAGTCACAAAAATATCATCCCTGAATTTAATCCTTCAGAAAAAAATCAGCGCATGGATGTTTGGCTTAAGAAAATAAATGAATGTGCAAAGGTGTATGGTTGGGATGAAAGGACGACAGTGCACTTCGCCATGCAAAAACTGTCGGGGTTAGCCAAGACATGGTACGAAAGTCTTGGTTCCATTTTGTTTACGTGGGACGAATGGCAAGTTAAATTGTTAAATGCGTTCCCGTGTGAACAAAATTATGGACAGGTTCTTGAAGACATGTTGAGGCGAAAGAGTAGACCTAACGAAGTCATTGAGAATTATTTTTATGAAAAGTTAGCACATTTGAATCAATGTGAAATTACTGGCAGACGGGCGGTAGACTGCATTATACACGGCATTACCGATAGGACTATGCGTTCCAGTGCTTTAGCATTGCGATGTGAAGAACCTGATCAGCTGCTGAAATTTTTGCTCAGCAACAATAAAGAGGTTTTTACAGCACCTCAGCAGGCTCACAGAGAGAAACATGTTAGCACTGTCGATGATAGGGCAAGAAATAGGTCAGGTCCTAGGGACAGTTCAAACTTGTATTGCTACAACTGCAAGGAAAAGGGACATCCATTTTCAAGGTGCCCCAAACCTTTGGTTAAATGTGGGCATTGTGATAAAGTTGGGCATAAGTCGGATCAATGCCGTATAAAAAAGGACTCCGGGACAACTAAGACTGATACAGCGGCAAAAACTATGCGTATATCAACTTCTAATTTAAATAACAAATTTATAAAAGAAGTGAACGCAGAAGGTGTGTTACTGGAGGCCTTTGTTGATCTTGGCAGTGACGTGACCCTTATTAAGAAATCCAATTTTGAAAAACTTGGGCTTCATCATGACCAAACTCCAACTTTCATGAAGGGTTTTGGAGACAGCCTTGTGAGATCTGTTGGCTCAGCAAAGTTGAACTTGGTCATTGATGATGTAAGCGCTAATGTTTCATGTAGGGTTGTAGAAGACCAATTGTTGGAAAAACCAATGCTAATTGGTCAAAGTTTCTCTGAACAGCCCCATATAGTTCTTTACAAAGATGTTAACAAATTAAAATTTTCACACGTCGGTAATGAAATACCCAATGATAATATCATTGAAGATAGGGAACAATTACAGAGGGTAAGAATAGTGGCACATAATACGTTATTTGGCTCGGCTAGTGTCAGGGCCGCGACAGAAACACTTTTTACTGGTAGTGTAGTACTCAATACGAAGGTTGTGGGGAAACCAAACGAGCAGTACATTGTACATGGGGGAGTTTACGAGGTCAAAGATGGTTCATTCTTTGGTGTAGTGACTCCATGCTCGGTGCCATGTTGCCTACAAGAAAATTTCGTATTTTCGCGGGCGGAAAGGGTAGACCTTATCTATAGACTTGCTGATGCAAATGTTCTTCCAGCAGCACACCCACAAACTGACGTCTTTTCAGCCGAAAGGCTTGATGAGAGTCAAGTACAAATAGGTGAAGACGTACCTGCTAGTGACAAAGATAAACTTATAAGTTTACTCCGTCGCTATAAGAACTGTTTTGCACAAGATTTAACCGAACTGGGTTGCACGAATGTAACTGAGATGAAAATAGAATTGAGTAGTCAAAAACCTGTAGTTTACAGACCATACCGTCTTTCTCATCATGAACGGGAAAAGGTTCGAGGAATGATAGACGAAATGTTGCAGGCAGGCATTATAAGGGAATCGACGTCTAACTATTCCAGCCCAATTATTCTCGTTCGGAAGAAGGACGGCAATATGCGGTTGTGTGTTGATTTTAGACTACTCAATTCGATCACTATAAAGGAAAGGTATCCGATACCCGTAATTGAAGATGAGATATCGAGGTTATCAGGGCAGGCTTGGTTTATAACCCTAGACTTAATGTCGGGGTACTACCAAGTGCCAATAGCAGAAGACAGCAAACATTTAACGGCATTTGTCACGCCGGATGGTCAGTACGAATATAATCGTATGCCGTTCGGCTTGGCAAATGCACCCGCTGTGTTCCAGAGGATGATGAACCATGTGTTGGGACCTGCTAGATTCAATAAAGCTACCGTTTACATTGATGACCTATTAATTTTTGGCAAAACAGTTGCAGAGTGCATGGAAAGGTTAGAGGAAGTCCTTGGGTTGTTACAGAGAGCAAATCTCAAGTTGAATCTCGCAAAGTGCAGTTTTCTGCAAAATAAAATAGATTACCTTGGATACGAGATTAGCTCAGAAGGGATGCGGCCAGGTAAAACGAAAATTCAGTGTGTGGAAAATTTCCCACGTCCTGAAAATGTTCATGGCGTACGCCAATTTTTGGGTCTTGTCAGTTATTTTAGGAAATTTATTTATTCTTTCGCACAATTGGCCCATCCCCTCACAAAATTGCTAAAAAAAAATGCTGTTTGGGAGTGGACAATTGAACAGGAAGAGTCGTTCAAAGCTTTGAAAGATAAGCTTTTAGACAGACCTGTTCTCTCCCTGTACGACCCTCTAGCAGACACGGAACTTCACACGGATGCTAGTAGGATTGGGATTGGTGGCATTTTGTTGCAACGTCCAAGGGGAAGTGAAGGCACCTTTCACCCTGTTGCATATTATAGCCGCCAGACGACGCCTGAAGAGAAAAATTTCCACTCTTACGAGTTGGAAACTCTGGCCGTTATCTGTTCTCTTAAAAAGTTCAGAGTTTATCTATTAGGGAAAACTTTTAGAGTGGTCACTGATTGCAGTGCACTACGTTCGACGTTTGAGAAACGTGATCTTATCCCCAGAATCGCTCGCTGGTGGCTTGCTTTACAAGAATTTGAATGTTCTGTAGAGTATAGGGCAGGTTCCAAAATGGGTCATGTGGATGCTCTTTCTAGAAATCCAGCTAATGAAGTAGACTCCTATGACCTGGTGCCATATCCTTCAGTCATGGTCATAAATGATCAAGATTGGTTGCAGACCCTTCAAATGGGAGATACTGAATTGCGCAGAATTCGAGATATTCTGAGTAGCGATTTGGATCCTAAAGGGCTAGAATACATAAAGGACAATTACGTGGTGAAGGATGACAGATTGTTTAGGAGAATAGACGGTGATAAAGAAAAACTAAGATGGGTGGTTCCGAAGGGTGCAAGGTGGCAGCTGTGCAAAATGAACCATGACGACATAGGTCACGTAGGATTTGAAAAGACTTTAGAGCGAATCAAGAGAAATTACTGGTTTGCTAAAATGACTCGTTTTGTAAAAAAATATGTAAGTGCTTGCATAGACTGCGCGTATGCCAAAAAGAATACAAACCAACGGGAAGGGCTACTACATCCTATCGAAAAGATCGGGGTACCATTTCACACCTTGCACATTGACCACCTTGGACCCTTCGTAAAATCAAAAAGGGGATTCACTCATATACTAACGGTTGTAGACTCTTTCACAAAATTTCCTTTTATTAAACCAGTCAGAAATACAAACACGCAAAATGTGGTGAGAGCTTTAGAAGACATTTTTGATACTTTTAGGAATCCTGACCGTTTAGTAAGTGATCGAGGGTCCTGTTTCACTTCAAATGGTTTTAAAAGATTTTGCTTGGATCGAGGGATTAAGCACGTGCTTAATGCAGTTGCTTGCCCAAGATCTAATGGGCAAGTCGAGCGATATAACAGGACCATACTCGATTCACTAACTGCTCAGAATTTAAGGGACGATGAAAAGAACTGGGACGGAAAATTAGGCAGGATTCAATGGGGCTTGAATAACACCTTGCAAAAGACGATAGGTAGATCACCAGCAGAGGTGATGTTTGGAACTGCAATGAATAGTGAGGTTAATCCGGCGTTGAACGAAATAACAGAAGAAACTCGTGAAGTTTCAGATTTGTTATCTATACGTGACGAGGTCAAAGCAAAAATTGATAAGGCTCAGGAATCACAAAAGTTGTATTACGACCAGGGACGGCGACCTGCTCGTGTTTACAATAAGGGAGAACTAATTAAAATTACCAAAGTCACTTTCCAGAATGATGGTAAAAGCAAAAAGCTTCTACCATCGTACGAGGGACCTTTTAAGGTCGAAAAGGTTTTGGGCAACGATCGTTATAAAGTAGCTCCCATTGCTGGATTTGAAGGGATGAAGAACAAGCGTAAAACGACTGTTGCCGCAGACCGAATGTGCCCTTGGATTCATGTGGCCTCCCTTGAAATAGAGGATGATGATGAACACTGTGTTGACATCATGAATAATGATCTCGCCTCTGACTAGATCAATAGTTAAATTACTTGTATACCTATCCTAAAATTGGTCTTTTTAATGTATTTTATCAAAATGCTGATACAGATTGATAATGCTTAAGGTTTTGTTTATACATAATAAAGTACTAATCATGCCTCTTGTATTGTTTCAGGTCAAGTACGAGCCTCATTTACGCCGTTTTGACCTGAAATCAATGCAAAAAGTAGTTATTTGATTTAATATATTCATAAGTAGATAAGTAGATTGATAGACAACTAATAATTATGTACTTACTATTAAAATGATGATCGTATTCCCGCGGATCAAGTTCTAGTAATTTGTCCTAAGGGAAAAGGTCACATTTCTGAAAAGTTAAACTTAGTATTTAAGTGAGATATTGTATAAACCTATACAAAATTATTTATTTGATGAATTTAAGATAGTTTTTTTTTTAAGGTTTATATGAAGTATTGTTGTTTTGTTGTTTTATTATGTATCGTATTAAGTTTTGCGCTATTATTTATGTTATAAAAGTAATACTGATGTAATACGTACACATTCTTTTTATAAATTAACGGGGAATGCCTCATTTGCCAAGTGTAAGGTTCCACCTGGTACGTGTATGAGGTCATACACGCTATCAGGATGGTCGAGTGTAAGGTTTCATAATTTTTGTGTCGAGTAGTTTTAGTTTTCTTAGTTTTATTTATTTTTTTTACACTGGCAACTCCAACAGTTTGTCGATATAAAACAAAGTGACTTGGCAGGTAGGGGGCTTTTTTGCGTTGGACGTTTGAATAAAACGGTCGTGTTGGATTGCGTTGAAGAATTATATTGTATTAATTGTTATTTGGTTAATTTGATTATTTAGAAGTTTGGAGTTTTAAATAAGTTTGGTGATGCGATAAGTTTTGACCTGATAAGTTTTGTTCTGATAAGTTTGGATTCGACAATAAGTTTGGAAAATATAAGTTTTGTTGGAGATCTGTGGTTTCCTTTCTGAGATATTTTATACTTACTAGATGAACAAAATCAAACCAATACTCGTTAGTAGTTCCAAACTTCAGACACCAGGCACCAGCGGTTTCCCCTCTACGCAATAAGATGAACAAGTTGCACAATTATGCTAAAAAGTTAGCACACACGACGCTGTCAGAGAGAGGAAATTCAGAAACTTTATTCCACGTTCTTCTGAAATCTTTAATTAAGCGGTTGTCGGCGTGAGGTGCCCGAATGTTCCCTTCTTGCGCCGAACTTATCGTCCATGTGTTTACTATAACGTTGTAATATATTTGATTTTAAAATAAAGACAAAACGTCTTTGGAATAACTCAAAAAAAAAATCGTAATTTATCACAAAAAAAAACGGATAGAGTATAGATACCTACTATGATCTCAGGACACTGTTCTAGTAAAAACGCAAAAACTCATATCAAATACTTCTTAATTGATCGTTTTATACAAACAATTTCTGTCAGGGTACGGAAGCGGTTATTAATGTGTTATAACTTTTCTCTAAATAAACAAAATTGAATACTTCAAACATGATGTCGACCAACGTAAAGATGAATGTTATAAAAAATTGTACTATAAGCTCCATCGTACACTAGGCGACGCAAGTCTCCGCGATACCTTACGACTTTTGTATCCATTGACGCCTCTCTGTGTACGAACCTCTATGGTTTTGTATTGCCATAGTGACTTGGATACCGAAGTCGTAAGGTATCGGGGACTTGCGTCGCCTTGTGAATGAAGGGGCTTAAGCATACTGTATAAAATAGCCCGTGAAATTGGAAATTCATATTTGGTTTAACAATAAATTCTCAATACAAACTTGTATTTCATCTATCCATGTAGTAAATGCTAATGTTTCTGACTGATCCAAGACTATCGCTACATTTGTCAGCCTGTCTCTGGGGGACACAAGTGACGAGGGTACTCAATATAAATGTTTCTTTCTTGTTTAACATGTTATTTATACCAAACACATACCGGTATGGTATTATAAGAACACGACGTGTTTTTGAAAGTGTGATCAGAAATGTAATATACGATATGGAATTAAATTTTCGCCTGAAGACGGAATTAGTTAATATAGCTTGAAGTACACAGTAGGTATACATTTGATGAAGCTTTTCTGCACAAAGTTCTACAATCAGAGTTATACAACTCAAACTTACTATCATAGAAGCAAAATATGGAACCATAGTTTGTAATTTAATACAAAAGCTCATTAAATACATTACTTGTAGCCCTTGTAGGATGTATACTGCCGACCCATTCAATTTCAGTGCACAATTAATGTACAATCGACAAAGTTGAATCATGACCCATTGTGACCAAAAATCGTTTGAATTTGTCAAATTGACAAAGATCAAAGTCGTTACCATGGATATGTATGTTTACGCCAAAGACATTAAACTATATACGAGCAATAGACGGGACATCACGAAGAAATTTGTGATCCAAAACTTATTATCAATATTTTTACCATTGCTATGCAACGCTTAGATAGCGCTACTGACGCACGGCATCAACAATTTTGTATGACAATTTTCCCAATGCCCGCTCTTTTAAATATCTTTGGTTTACGCGAATGTGGACCTAATTGTATTTAAAGTCTGTAGGAAAATAAGCTTATGGTGGGTCATGATTCAACTTGGTCGATTGTACATTGACCTTAATTCCATTGGAACCCCTGGCTATCGTAATGTGATAACTTAAGTACTAAAACACACTCTACGATTACGACTTTGATTACAAATAAAACGGCGAAATGCCGACAAATTGACGGCACAGTTAGCACAGTGGCTGAGCAATTGGACTGCTGCGCTGCATGTCGCGGGTTCAATTCCCGCACGGAGCAAATATTTGTATGATCTACAAGTAGTCGTTCCGGGTCGTGGCGTTTGTGTATGTGAGCTTATATGTTTGTGAATGCACTTATGACACAGGAGAAATTACTAGTGCGGGGCAACGTTTAAAAAAAATGTAGGCCGTCAATTACAGAAAAGTTTCTAAAGTTCGTCTTAATCCACTGATCATCAATTGTCGCTGCACTTTAGGATCACACTATTGACACTACTTTTTGGTATCTACTTTCTAAGTCCGCGAACGAAAACACGGGATCGGATACAGTACCCTAACCATGAGTTTTCACTATTTTGCTTTACAGCGTCTTTCCAGTATTTACAGAGTTTCTTGAATGGAAAAATGGAACAGCGCCTCTGGTGTGCGAAGAAGGAACTAATTTTTTCCTTGTTTGTAAACTTGAAAATGTCAAAGTTCCAGTTTACTTTACGTCAGAATAACTGAAAACCCATGATAAGGCCTCAGGTATGGAAAAATGGAACAGCGCCTCTGGTGTGCGAAGAAGGAACTATTTTTTTTCTTTGTGTCTATTTGAAAATGTCAAAGTTCCAGTATAAGTCAGAATAACTGAAAACTCATGTTAAGGCCTCTGTAGTGGAATTTGATGGTAAATCCCCTTGTAAGGTAAAGTATTTTTTTTTTGTGTTCATTAATACCACATTAGTTTATATGTATTACTGTCTCTTTTCTGCGTCCTGTAACACTGTATATATTTAAAGACAGCAGGTTTCATAATATTGCCCGAAGGAAGAGATCAGTGGCATCTTAAACAGTTGATAGGATTATTGTGGTTGAATGTTTCTGAAGTTTGCTTATCAGCTTACAGACGGAACAAAGACAGAAGTTTTGTTTGTTAAGGATTCACTTGAAATTGCTTTGTCTTCGTTTTTGGTTACCATAATTCTCATTTTGTGAAGTTGAAGTAAGTTTTCTGCATGAAGGTTTATTTGCCTCTTTCACTTCAGTTGTCAGAATAGTCAGTGTACTTATATTTACGTTGTATTGTTACCTCATCGGTGATCAACATTTATAATATTTGCATTTAAACTTAGTCTCGAATACCTAGTCTTTCTTATCTAAAACCACAATGTAAACTCAATGCACTTATAACCATAGACAAAGAAAGGATCTGTATGATCTCCATGTATGTACAACGATTTGACCGCCTGTTTAATTAAAGCTTCGACATCTTTAGTTTTAAATTAGTGAATCTTTAGTGTTCTGATAGTGATTTTATATAACCTGTAAGAACTCAACCATACAATAATTTAAACTCAAGCAGAGCCCCTTACAGATAAAGGATGATCCGTAAGTGAATACTCTCTACACCCACAAAAAACCATTACTTTAGAAAGCCGTGTATGTAAAAAAAATATTAAAATCGTGATTGATTTCAGCATAACCGTTATCAGGTTTCATTAGTTTTACGAGGAATTCTGAAAATGGGGAATGCTGAAAATTCTGATACCTAAGCTAGCTAGCTGTGGAAATTTTGTTTTCAATTCTTTAAATTCATTTCCTCAGTTTCTAACAACCAACCGATAGACTAGTACATAGAGTTAACAACTTCTCTCACTTTGTGTCTTGCCCATAAAAACTAGTATATTTCTAACAAAGCCACATGCAGGTGAAAGTTTACAATAAAAGAGTTCCGTTCGGAGGCAAATAGTTAAGCGGTTGGCGTTGAGCTGTTACACGGAATTCTTTATTGATCATCATACAAGTTCGTTTTAAATGTAGCCCCCATTTTCTTGATACCTAGAGGTCATGTAAATTATGACCGAATACGAATTAGGGGAACAGTGTATAAGGGACGGAGGTATAATGTGGGCATACACTCTTTAGGCATACTTAACACAACATTAACGTAGCGCAAGCGCCACTAGGACGTCATTTGCAAGCGGCCATTAACAAATGGCGTCCTGTTGGCGCTTGCGCTGCGTTAGAATTGTGTTAAGTTTGCCTTAAGTGTTTGATTTCCCATCATAACTCGCGTCCCCCGTCTTATACACTGTTCCCCTAATTCCTGCGCTACAGCGTGCATTTCACTTGAAAAACTACATAATTTAATAATTTAGTGACAGTTATTTTGTAAGCACCATACAAACTTTATTGTATGCATTACAAAGCAAGAAGGTAGAATTAAGTATCACTGTTCGGGAAATGTAATCCACCAATGAAAATCACATTTCTTATGTATTCCTTTCGCTTTAGTAAATCCTTTGGATTTACTAAAGCGAAAGAAAATCTTGCCTTTCATACTTATAAAAAGAGGGAACATAACACTCTCATTGTTCGTATCACGTTGTTATAATAAATATAACTGGGGAACTGTTATTTATTACGTGAACGTTTGGTTTGAGATAAAGTGTTTCTGCCAACTTTTATTATTTTTGGCACGAATATATTTTATTGAGAGAAGAGCAAGTTAATTACAAATTCCGTCGACTTGTTACTGTGAAAGAAGAACTAGATTAGCCTAGGACAAAATAGTTTGTCCTGAAATCGGGTTTGGCCGGTAACACATACAACTTTACAACGTTTTTCGCCGGAATGAGTGCTGAGCTTGTGAGAGGTGTTTCCTATCAAAATCGAATTTATAATAGACGGTTTTTTTCATTTAACATTTAACTTATTGTTAATGATGAAGCAGTATTTTAGTATTCAATTTATATGGTACTTGTGGCGACGACAACAATTTTTATTTGATGCCCACGACTTCGCTCATTTAGTTCGATAATGGTCCCACGAGATCGTACTACCGGATAACTTTATAAAATAATTTCCTATCAACAATGTCAATAAATCTCTTAACAATATAGTAATTTTCATTTAATTTTCAATTTTCAGTTTTTATGTTGTTGCGTTCAAAATGGTTATGCTGCTCGCGAACTACTAAAACATTTCAAGTTGGATTTCGATACCAAATCTGTCGACGAACATGCATGCGACACACCGAAACGTTCCCACGGTCAATATTTGATTTGACGTGAACCCTCTCGTTTCACGCGTCGCTGTTTTTAATAGCGTGATGTAACAGCTCGGTGAGCTCACAGCCTGTTTCAGCTGCAGTTGGAACGAAACGGATTTCAGCTTCGAATGTGGAAAGCCGCGGAAATGTAGATTAATTTGTTGAATGAGTTAAGCTGTTGGTATTAAGCTGGCAATAAAAATTGGTTCAGTATCATTTTGCGTGTAATCAAAAATGACAATCAAACTCAATTAAACGGACGGTTTACCGTTCGGAATAAAATAAAAGCGGAAGGAATTCGTCGATATCTGTAGCCCTATCATGACATTTCCCGGTTTTTGTAACGTCAAGTAAACTGAAACTTTGATCTTAATTAAAATAAAAATAAACGGGAAAAGTCATGATAAAAAGTATATGTAAATAAGTAAATGGATTACAGAAATATTGTGATAAGAGTCTAATTTTATTTAAGTTATCTTTCAAGCTTCTAAAACAGTTGCGCGGACATTCGGGCGGTGAGTAAGTAATGGGCGACTCGCTGTCAGGCCATGGACCATGCCCGGGTCGAGCAACGGCGCGTTGATTTTGACGGGGCCCCCTTTAGAGGGCCAAAGCCTGCTGGGGTCGCGGGACTTAAGAGGAAACACCACGGTCGTTTTTCCATACAAACGTAGTCCCCTGTTTTCTCCCTGGATAATGCCAGTAGAGCAATAATTTTTTTACAAGAAATCTATGACCACTATTGGCATGTCTCTATGTTTTCCTTTTTTCCATAAATTAATTATTAAAAGAGATATTAACATTCAAAATCCTAAAAAAATGGCCAGATTTTCCGCTGTGTTTAAATATCCAGAAAACAAATTTGACGACTTTATATAAAAAAAAGGAAAACATAGGAACACGGCCAATGCCTTTCTTTATTTTTTAAAGAAAAAAGTAGTGAAATCGGTTAAGTTTTGGAGGAGTTATCAGGGGACTACGAATCGTTGATTTTGTGCCATTTAATAAGGTATTTTCGGTCCAAGCTGCTGTTGTCTCTATCGCGCTCTGTAAGGCCCTTCGTACATTAGGCGACTCGGGTATCCGATACTCCAGTCGAATACCCAAGTCGCGCGACTCTAGTAGCGCACGATCCGTACACAGCGGCGACTCGAGTCGTAAGACTCAAATCGTCTATTCGGCCACCATTCTATATTCAACCTTAATAATACATTGTACAAAACACAAAATGTACATCTCATAACATAAATTAAAATGCTTCTATTTTAAAAATGACGAGCGCATTCCTATTTCAAATTTTTGGAATTAAAAATTGGCGCGTATAGAGGAAAAAAATCAATCTAGAAAGAATATGTTTCATAATTTCGCCGCGCTAACCGGCTACAAGGTAGTTCGATTTGTTCAAGCTTTGACTTTCAAGGTGGTGACCATGGGTTCAATCCCCAGGTGAACATAGAATTTTTCTTTTTTCGTGTTTCAGTTGTTTTTTAGAGGTTTATTCAATTTTTTTTCTAGGTTTTTTTTTATAGTTTTCTTTTATTTGCACCGGAACGCTGACGCCCTTACTGCTATGATGATGACCGTGGTTTTCAGATTTGAATAGGTTTTTTTAATGTTTTTGTTTTCTTAATTACTTTATTTTTGTCGTATGTGCAAGTACACGACGAAGCTGGGTTAAAGTAGTAATGTTTGTAACGAAACCATAATAATTTATAAAAGTGCAAAAAGTTTGACACCATGCTCGATAGATGGCGCTGTCGTCGAGTTAGATTGCGCTATCGTTTTGTTAGGTTCTATTGAAGGACACCGTGGATTTTAGTAAGTACGAGTCTGACAGTCCCTCCCGCCCTGCCCGGGGTGGGAGGACTCATTTAATATGATGATTTTACCACTTAAAAAAAAAAGCTTATTCTATGCTAATTATCTATTAGAATATTCTTTTGAATTTGACAAGCCTGTTGGTCTAGTCGTTAGTGACCCTGACTGCTATGCCGGAGGACGTGGGTTCGATTCCCACCCAGGACAAATCTTTGTTTGATGAGCACGATCATTTGTTCTGTGTCCGGGTGTAATTTATCTATTATATTTATGTATTTAGAAATATATAAGTATGTTTATCAGTTGTTTAGTACCCATAACACAAGCTCTGCTTAGCTTGGGACGAGATGGCGTTGTGTGATAGTTGTGGAATATTATCTAATATCTTTAAACGAGCAATTCTTGTATATTTATTTATATATAATCAGGATCTCGGAAACGGCTCCAAGGATTTTCATGAAAGTTACAGATTAGGGGTTTTTCGGCTCAAGGAATCGATTTATCAAGGTCCCAGGTTCGAGAAAAGCTCGGTTCCCAAGATATAGACATTTTAAAAACCGAGCGAAGCTCGGTCAACCAGATATTTATTATTAATTGTAATGATACAAACAAGGATATTTTTCTACCTCAGATACTTTAATAATAAATTTTAAAATAATAGATACAAATTTTTCGTCGGTTAAAAATCGCGAAGACTTGGGTATCGGCGATCTTCATAGATGAGTAGCGAGCGACAAGAGTCGGCGACGCATGTCGGCGACGCGACCTGTGTACGAGCCTCTCTGGATTTGTATTGCGATAGTCGCCTGGAAACCAAAATCGTAAGGTATCGGAAACTTGCGTCGCCTCGTGTACGAACCTTCGTACACGAGGCGACGCAAGTTTCCGATACTAGAGTTTCGCCACAACTCATGACCTGCGGAAAATTCGAGGTACTAAATTTTTATAATGCAATTTGATGTAACGACATAGACACTAGCGCCGCGTCAAAAGGTCATAATGGGTGGTCAAGAATATGAATTTATAAAATGGCTGACACATGACTGTGACGATCAAAGTATATTTTTTAGGGTTCCGAAGGTTCAAAAAAAAAACGGAATCTTTATAAGATCAGTCGTGTGACAGTCCGTCCTTCACAGTTAATTTCCTGGGAACCTAAAATTAATCCAAATCCAAATACTATAACATAATTTAAAATTTTTATTCAATAAAATAGAAAAAAAAAACCATCTCTCCCAACTTTTTAATAAAACTGCATAAAAAATTATGATTTGATAGAGGATCGTAAATATTTTTCTATCGTTTTAAAATAATTAATTTCCAAAAATGATTCAAGAATATGCTACGGAACCCTTTATTCTGTGAATAAAATTAAAAATGGTAAATGAATTGTTCCGCCATCTTGAAAGTCGCGGAAACTCAAGTCGCCGCGATGTCAGCAGATATGTAGGTAGCGCGCGATTGGCGTCGCGCGTCGCGTGCATGTGTACGAACGTATAATGCATTTCTATTGCGAGAGTCGCCTGGATACTGAAGTCGTAAGGTATCGGAAACTTGAGTCGTATAGTGAACGAAGGGCCTAACTCTGTTGTGGGCACTGCGCGACAGCAATAGATTTTACAAATACCTATTTTTCGATTCTCCAGCCCTTGGTGTTTCCTCTTAAGAATCACCGTGACCCCGGAACGTAAAGGGCTATTGAAGGACACCGTGGATTTTAGTCAGTACAAGTCTGACAGTCCCTCCCGCTCTGCCCTGGGAAGGAAAACTCATTTGATGATTTTACCACGCTAAAAAAAGCTTTTTAAACAGCAGACTGCTGTGTCCTAATATTAGACTACCTATATAAATGCAAAACTAAGTTTGCTTCTTTTGTTCTTTACCTTTTCACGCCTAAAATACTGAATAGATCATCCTGTTTTGCTTATAGATATGTTGTTAGATATTCACAAACGGACGTAGGATCTCTTTCATCTCGGAAACAATTAATGTTTCAGAGAATAACTATACTTTTAGTTACTAGTTCATGAAAAAAAAACAAATCTTTTCACAGAACTAAAACACATTTTTTTTTGTTAATACTACATAACGTTCCACATTCACAAATATGCACCTATTTGTATTTCAAATAGTTAACAATAGTTCCACTAATTTCAATTCTAACATTGGTAAGTCCAATTTCATGAACCATTGTAAATATTGTTATGTTGGTACGAGTATATTGTTTTGAATTCTGTTTGTGGTTCCATAATAACTGTTTACGAGCAGTATAATTATGCCAAACAGTTATAATACTAACTTAAATTGTAATCACATCTACTATTTTTAATGTAGTGCGTTAGTAATACATTGAAAGCGAGAATTCAAAAAGATTAATTGCACTTTCATCATCATTATCATCATATCAGCCGTACGACGTCCACTGCTGAATATATTATGTATAATATAGGCCTCCCCATAATTGCAGTTTATACCAAAATAATTATATTTCTTGTGAAATAAAAATGACAATGTTTTCAACAAAATTTTTTTCTCATTACACAGGGGTCTCAATTTAACGAGTCTGAAAATCTGAGAAGGTTAGTGTTGTGTAAATAAAGAGAAATGACCAAAGCTATTGTCAAACAGACAGGGCGAAGCGAATGCGATCCGAATCCTGTCATATAAAAAAGCGAAAGCAGTCCGATAGTCTATGTGACAGTCTTCAAACAATTCCATACATTACAAACAAAAACGCACGCTTTTCAGTTTGACAAAGGCATAAAGGTAGAATGAGGTTGTAGCTGTGATCAAAAGTACCTAAGTGGTATTTGTTCCGCCTTCGTGGAAGCCAGTCACGCGGCTGTTTTTCATGTCCGCAAGCTCGAAACACCATTCTTTACTTAAAAGCTTTCAGATGACGATAAAGAAACAAACGTTGCGCTCTTATGAAACGTGCAATGCCAGTTTTACTTTTTTTTTAGCGTGTTAAAATCATCAAAGGAGTCCTCCCACCCAGGGCAGAGCGGGAGGAACTGTCAGACTCGGACTGACGACTTACGTTCCGGAGTCACGATAATTCGTTTAGTCCCGCGACCCCGGCAGGCCTTGGCCCTCTTTAGGGGGTTCTGTCATAATGCTGACACTCTTTAAGGCGCGCGGGGAACACAACGCGCCGTCGACCCAGGCATGGTCCATGGTCGGACAGCGAGTCGCCCATTACTCGCCGCCGGCATGCTTGCGCCTTCGGTAGTGCCAGATTTAGTTAAAAGATGCTGTTGAGATTAGTCTAAAAGTCACATGTATCGTTATAGCTTTAAAATGAATTATTAATTGGAAAAACTAGGTGGGTTTTAAATAATTTCCTGTTACTACTTACTCGTAAATTACATAAAACATCGACGAGCGATCGTTGAACTTGTAATGTGACTATGGCGGGTAACATTGTGAAGTGTAATAATTGCAATGTAGTGATTAATGAGGTGCTTGCTTTTATCCAAAACAAAGCAGCAGTCATGGATGAAGATAGCATGATTTGACTGTGTGTAACAGCGTTTTCTAAGGAGGAAATTACGCTTGCAAAAAAGCTTTTGTTCGAGTCTGTTGATACTTCTACACGTAAAATTAACAGAAGGAAGGAAGGAAAAAGCCAAAGAGATATTGAGGATATTATTGCGTTGATAAAGGAGACAGATCCTGAGTTGCTGCCAGTTTTTGTTGCGAGGTACCTTCATAAACTTCCTCCAGTCACGTTCGACCATCTGGACGCTACAAGGCTGCTAAGAGATTTAATTAAACTGCAAGAGGATGTGGAGGTAATTAAGGAAAAGTATGTCACTATGGATGATCTGCACAGCTTAAAATCATCGAGTAATCATCGTTATAGGAACGTTAAAGTTAATAGCAGAAGAGGGGCATATCTACTGGACAATTCTTTTGAATGTGAGAGCGGTCCGATTGGCCTGTTGACGCATATCACATCGGAGAGGTCATCGAACGCTGTGAGTGACAATTGTGCGAAAGGTGTGAGCGAGACGCTGAATGATACCATCATAAATGTGAGTGTCGTCTCACCGCCGCCCGCAGCCGCCGGCGCAAGGAATTGTGAATAGCTCCAGCTATGACAAGTGTGGGGAGGCCAGCACCGCGGTTTCGTCACAAGAGGTCGTTGATGTGACAGAGACGGCGACACCAAAGAGGGCGTTAGGAAGAGATGGAGCGATGAGGCCAACGGCGGAACCGAATATCGAGACTTTTGGCGGTAGTGAACGAAAAGTATTAGTGTCAGATGTGTTAAAAAAAGGCGGTGATTGGAAAAATGAGTTGCCAAATGACGGTTGGGTTAAAGTGCAGCGTAAAAGGTTGCGCAATCGTTTTATTGGGTTAAAAGGGAAGGCAGATAACTCGCCTCAGTGTTCGTTTAAAGCGGCGGATGTCAGTGTTCCTTTTTATATTTATAACGTAAATATTGAAACGAAGATGGAAGATATTGTGTCGTACATTAAAAATAGGACTAATGTTGAGGTTTCATTGCAAAAAATGGATATGAAAAGGAACAAAGGCTACGCGGCGTATAGGTTCTTTATTCCGAAACGGGATTTTAATGTTTTTATGGATGTAAACTTATGGCCTACAGGTGTATCTTTCCGTAGGTTTGTATATCATGGTGGTACAACCGAGCGGAGGCACAGTGATTTGGTGCCAACCGTCAGTGTGAATAATAATAAAACCCGTTAATGGATAATTTAAATTATAAATCTTATGTTAATGTATGTGGTAATTTTGTGAGTTACAATTGTAAGTCTTTGAAAAGATCGACTATATGTATACAAGAGTTGTGTAAAACTGCGGATGTTATTGCGTTACAAGAGACATGGTTGTTGCCAAATGAGGTTTCTTTACTTGGTACTATCGATGTAAATTTTGGTTTCTTCGGTAAATCAGCGGTGGATACGTCGGCAGGGATATTGAGAGGAAGGCCGTATGGAGGCACAGCGATTTTGTGGAGAAAGTCTGTATTTACGTCTGTTACGGTTATACCTTGTATGAGTGATCGCATAGCGGCTGTTAAAATGACTTGCGCTGACCGAACTTTGTTATTGTTTAGTGTGTACATGCCGACGGACTCACATAATAACTTAAACGAGTTCTGTGAATGCTTAGGTGAAATAGCGGCTATTGTTGAAAGTGAAAATGTAGAATATGTTTATATCTTAGGGGATTTTAATGCTCACCCTGGTGAATTATTTAACAGGGAATTGCTGAGTTTTTGTGTGGAACAGAGTTGGTTTTGTGCCGATTATGAGAAACTGGGTATTGACTCTGATACATAAACCTTTGTTAGTGAGGTTTGTGGAAGCAGACGTTGGTTGGATCATCTCCTGGTCTCTGAGATGGCGTGGAAGACACTAAAAAAAGTTGAAGTATGTCATGATATATATTGGTCGGATAATTTTCCATTGTCATTTCAAGTTGATCTGGGGATGGTCCCACCAACGGAAGTTTCTTCTTTGTTGGTAACAAATAAAAACTTTGATAAGGCTATATGGGGGGAAAGAAATGTATCGCAAAGGGATGGTTACTATGAATTGTGTATGGAAAAGCTAAAAAACATAGATTTTCCGTTTGAATTAGGAAAGTGTTGTGATACTTTTTGTCAAGATTTGAGTCACAGATCTATTATTGATAATTTGTATAGAAGGTTAGTGACATCGCTTCGGGAAGCGGCAGAAGGCAGTTCTGGTTCTGTGAGTGATGGTAAGAGACGGCGTGCAGTGATCGGCTGGAATAAGTATGTTAGAGAGGCGCATGGAGATGCAAGGAAGGCTTTTCTGAACTGGGTGTGGCATGGAAGGCCTCGGAATGGTAGGGTATATGAGGAAATGAATGAGACGCGCAAGGTGTTTAAGCAAAGGTTGAAATACTGTCAGGATAACGAGGATCAGATCAAAATGAACATACTGGCGACTGAGCATGGCCGCAAACATTTCCAAAATTTCTGGAAATCCACTCAGCGATTGAACCCAAAACCTACAGTTCCAATCAGTGTGGGTGGAGTTGAGAAACCTGAGGAGATTGCGGACATGTTCAGGAGGCATTTTGCGGTAGCTCCAGTTCGGGTGCGTATCGCTGGGGACATCATGTCTGGAGAGCCAATCAATATCTCGGCACGGGAGATAAAGGATATTATTAAATCTATGACTAGAGGCAAATCCCCTGGACATGATGGCCTAAGCATTGAGCACTTTCAGTATGCTGGTCCTCATCTTCCTAGGATCCTATCCATGTTTTTCAACTTTTGTGTGAGGCATTCCTATCTGCCTGCGGACCTGATGAGGACGATAGTTGTGCCTATAGTTAAGAGTAAAACTAAGGATGCGTCAGACAAGGATAACTATAGACCAATTTCTTTAGCCACTGTAACAGCTAAGGTGCTTGACCGTGTGTTTGAGCGTAGGATAAGTGCCCAGCTTAAACCGCATGATGCTCAGTTCGGTTTTAGAGCCGGGTTGTCCACTTTGACTGCTATTCTGGCGCTTAAGCACACGGTTAGGTACTATACTGATAGGAATACTCCTGTGTATGCTGCTTTTCTGGACCTCTCCAAGGCATTTGACCTGGTTAATTATAATATCCTGTGGTCAAAATTGAGACAGAATACCATACCTCATGAGTTGGTTAACCTCCTCGAGTTTTGGTATAACCACCAAATTAACCAGGTCAGATGGTCGGGTGCATTGTCTGGTGAGTATGGGCTGGAGTGTGGCGTGAGGCAAGGTGGCTTGACCTCCCCAGGGCTGTTTAGCCTATATGTCAATCAGCTGGTCGAGGAGCTGGTCAGCACTGGTGTCGGATGCTCTATTGATGGCAAGGTCATTAATAGTATAAGTTATGCTGATGACATGGTGCTGCTGAGTCCTTCGATTGATGCACTCAGACGGTTGCTTGGGGTGTGTGAACAATACGCCACGGCCCATGGACTCCTCTACAATGTCAGGAAGAGTGAGGTCATGGTTTTTCGTGTTGGTACCAGAAAACCTAAGTACGTTCCTCCAGTCTTCCTTTATGGGGAACCACTTAAGAGGGTGTCTCAATTTAAATACCTTGGGCACGTTTTGAATGAGGATCTGAGTGATGATGATGATTTGGAGAGGGAGAGAAGAGCGTTGTCGGTTCGATGTAATATGTTGGCCCGCAGGTTTGCTAGGTGTACTAAAGAAGTGAAACTTACACTGTTTAAGGCCTACTGCCAGACTTTTTACACCTGCAGCCTGTGGATCAAGTATACGCAGAAGGCCTACAACGCTCTTCGTATTCAATATAATAACGCCTTCCGGGTGCTGCTGGGGCTTCCACGGTTCTGTAGCGCGTCGGGCATGTTTGCAGAGGCTGGCACTGATAGTTTTGAGGCTATCATGCGCAAAAGGGCGGCCTCCTTAATGCGTAGGATACGTGGGAGTTCCAACAGCATCCTCAGCGTTATTGCTGAAAGACCAGACTGCCCTTTCCTGGCGCACTGGACCCGTAGGCATGCCTGCTGGCCCGGTGCAGAGGGAAAGTTTTTGAATTAAATATTTGTAATTGTTGTTATTATTTTGTTTAAGGTTACTAACATAGTTGTAAGTTTTTTCTGTTACTAACTCATTATGGATTTTTAATTTGTCCGAATTAAATGATTATTATTATTATTATTATAAAACTCAAAAATGTTATTTCCACATTCCTAGGTACAGTCGCTGAAAACTTTATTACGTTAAATAATTACAAAAACGAGGCACATTATTAACCTCCTCCACACAGTGAGCTATTCAATTTTCTCCGTCATTATAATAATCTACAGCGATTTGTCGCGTCGCCTCTCCCTGTGAGGAGCCGCGTCCTGCACGCAAACACTCTCATTTGCAAGAACGATGCGTAATTTAGAATGCATACCCATTTTAGGCGGGCTACCCATGTTAAGCTGAGAACAAATTATCGGACGCGTCCGTCAGCCGTGGCTGAGAGACGAAGTAACATGCGATTGAATAAAAATATAAAAGAGTAAACGTAAAAATAACTGATTTCTCCTTGCCTTCATAAAATTGCTTGGACAAGTTCTAGAAGGTATTCCCTTATGTCCCTTATCATAGGTATATTTTACGCGTTTAAGAGCTTTTAGCAAAATTCTATAGTACCTAGAATTGATTTTCTCATTATCTGATTCAACAAAATCAACATTTCGCTATGAAATAATATTAAGATTTGAACTTTCACTTATTTTCAGCGCTTTTTCATTACTCCATTTCTGTACAATACTTCTAACAGAATACGAGTGTGTGAAAGATATGTATATGAAAATATTCTTTGAAATGCGTCTGTGATATATTGCAGCGTTGCGTTACTGCGGCGCGGCGTTGGGCGTGGAATATATTCAACTACGTTTTGATTTCAGTTCCTGGAATATTTATAAAGTCGGGCTTCGATATATTTAATGTGAATTTTGATTGTATCTGTCGCAAGGCGAAGATATTCAGTTTGATATGTGTTAGTATAGGGAGCTGCTGACACATTTTTGTTCCTTTATGGTTCTTTTCTAAATCAGAATCTTTTTAAGCAAATCAAAATCCTGTCATCCAGTGTTGTTTTTTATGTAATATTTTTTATTACTTCCTGCCTTTTCTTTGTTACTTCAATAAAAACAACAAAAACAGGGACTTACCATTACTTTGTTATTTCCTTTCCCTAGGTTTTCTCAAAATTCACAAACAGCCCGTGAGGTGTACAGATGTATTCAGTGGCAGATCGAAACATGTGCACATTTGTCTCCACGACATTACCTGAATAAACTCGGACTGTTCCAGTAAATGGAACAGAAAATCTGTTTGGAGGGTAGGACGTACTTTCACTGGCAACATCCGCCTTTTAAAATGTTTTGTTTTCATTGAAGTTTGTTTCAAGAAGTAGTTACATAAAAAACTTTTGAAGTTGTTAAAACTACTGCGTAGTGTATATCCCTGTTTTAAGAAGGTATTAATTAGAGCAATTTATGTATTTATTTAGTGAATGATTAACATTTTTCTTGTGAACACTAATCCCCATAAAAGATGAGAATTAATCATTCCATAGTTACAAGATTAACTTTACCTTACTTTTGAAAATAAACGCAAACTGTAAAAAGTCGTGGTAAGTCGCAATAAATATAATTTCTCCATTAAATATGCATTCAAATGTGGGAAGAAGCTGTAACAGATGTGAGAGAGTCTTTTTTATCGTGGTAAAATCATCAAATGAGTCCTCCCACCCAGGGCAGAGCGGGAGGGATAGTCAGACTCGTAGTGACTAAAATCCACTGTGTCCTTCAATAGCCCTTTACGTTCCGGGGTCACGATAATTAGTTAGTCCCGCGACCATATGAAAGAGACTTTGGGAGCATGAATAACAATAAAGGGCAATCATGGTCGCTGTGTCTTGTCATAACGTTTTTGAACACATCTGGTAAATGTGTTAGATCTATAGATTCATGAGGATACTTATATTTCACACAAAGGGTGTTGACATGTCAACATTGCGAGATATCCGACGCGCGACGCGATATAGCGAGAAGTGATCCGATCATTATTTGACTTCACACAAAGGTATTTATTTTTAGCATATTCGCGACGGCGTGTTTTGAACAAAGGATAGATAGACGCACAAAATATGAAAAAAGAAACAATATTTTCTTTCCATGGAACTCAGGTCTTTTTTTGTATTTTTTTAGAATACTTAGAAGAATTGTAATAGACATTCCTATTTGAAAAATCCAAAGCAAATACTCCTAGTTCATTCCAGAGCTTCCATACTTTTGAAAGTAGTGCCTTTGAACGAGAATGCTACAAGACTTCAAAGCGACTAAGGATAAACTCCCATCGTTATTTCCTTTGCAGAGGAAAATGTACAATCACCTTGAACCCTGCAAAGCTCTCACGTGAGTAACACCTCGCGATATCTAACACTTTCACGCGTCCTTGTTCATTTCATCTGCAGTGAGAATGTAAGTGAATATGTAGAGGAGAGGAGGTGTGGGTGTCATTTAATGGAGACGTCATACCGCGGTTTATGTTCCACCTCAGAATAAAAATTGGATTTGTGAAGATAATTTGGTGCGTTCTGAGCAAATTGAATTTATATAGTAGGCTGTTAAGGCATTATCTATTTTCTTGAAAGGATTAAAAACGTGTTAAGCTGACATTCAATAAATAAATCAAATCTGAATTTTCTGTAAAGAGAGGGATGGTATTCAACAGATTTAATTTTAATTATTCTGTTTGAACGCAACTGTAAATAACATGATTACGTTATTAAAACCGCACATTATGAACGCGCTTTCTGACTTTGTGGTAATATTGTCAAATGTTCATGATTGCGTGGATTATTTCATATACTGCAATATTTACCACTACATGACTAATTTCAATGTCGAGTCGCCAACTTTATCATCAACTTTGACAAAGAAAAGAAAAACAAGAAGATTGTTGCTATTTTTACTATAAGAAATGGAGAACTGTTTATGTAATTTATTCTTCCACTATACACAAGAACTATAAAACAAGCAACTCCACAGGGGTTTATTCAAGTAAATTACTGTCGTAATAAAAAAAAACTATTTATTTAAGAATGTAGTGGGATACAGGAGTTTACGAAACATCAATCTGATATCAAAGAAAACAAAGGAGATAAAGAACTGCTTAACTAAAATAAAAAGAAAAAACTAGATACAATTAATAATTTTCAGACAGATGTAGTGTAGGTACTCACAACGTTGGTAAGTTTACTCATCAGTAACAAGCTGTACCCTTAGCACGAATTTTCAGTATTTGAGACGTAAAGTAAACTGGAACTTTGACAATTTCAAGTTGACATTTTTCAAGGAAAAAATTAGTTCCGTCTTCGCGCACCAGAGGCGCTGTTCCATTTTTTCATACAAGAAACGCTGTAAATACTGGAAAGCAAAAGAGTGAATATTCGTGCTAAAGGTACTGACGTGAGTAACAATCTTATAAACAACGATTTTTACTTGAAAAACTTCCCGATACAGATTACAAAAGTAAACTAAAGAAATAACTTGTTAGAATCTTAAAACTACAACTATTTAACAAAACAAGTAAAATGGTCTGGATACTAAAAAACAAGTTATACGAATGGTGCAGATACTGAAACTCTCGGATGTCTTTCAGAGCCAACTGAGAATAGTTTATTGTCAGAACTTTAGCACACACCATACTTGTTTTGTTGTGATTTCCAATAGTATTAAACTTATTTTTTAAAGTTTCAATTAGGCGTGGCGATAGCCTCGCCTCGTAGAAAGTGAATTAAATTTTCAGTTATGTAGCAGTCAGTTTACTAGATACAATTAGATGTTCATTCAATACGATATAGCAAGAAATTCCTAGAGTGGGGCAATATTTAAAAAAAAAGTCCACAACACGCAGCATCTCCATCAGCATATAAAGTGATCCATTCTATTCCATCTGAAGATAATCTCTAGAGGATTTCGTGCGAGATGTCTACACTTCAATAGCTTTCCTTGCATACAATATTTAGTTCTATAAAGATTTCGGATTCAGGGTTTTAACTTGACTTTGATACAAAATGGGATGCTGTGCAAATGTCTGGAAAGGTGTGATGTGTATACGAAACCTTCATAAATATTCTCTTATCTTTGAACCCGTAGAGATTCCCAATAAAACAGCTTTCGTATCGCGTCCGCTTGACATAACTTGTCCACAATGGCATATGTTACCGCACCTACACCTCAATATATACATTTATAAGCGTCGTTGTATTACCACTAGGTACTTTTCTTTTTGGGATAAAATGGTTTTTTTTTTCATTTTCAATGCTACAAAGACTCAACTAAAATACTCGTAAAAAGAACTCACGTAGTCTATTGAACATTCTTGCAACAAACATAAATAAACGTTGAATAGTGAGTGTAGCAGCTGGCGTCGTTCGACGGGATGTACCACAATGAGCATCCGGCTGTAGGATTTCTGCGTTGGATTTTGTATGCATCACACAAAAGAAAAACTGCTCTGTGTAAAAAAACAGATTTCTTTTTTAATATACGGCTTTTATAGCATTTTACATGGTTATGGGCGAAATCATTCATTGGAAACATAATATTGTGTAGGGACGGTCGGGTAAAATTCTAACTTCAAAATCAAAAAAATCAAAATCAAAGCATTTAAACAATATTTTTTTTTGATTTTGATTTTTTTTTTTGTGTTACAGGCACTTTTGAATTGTCAAAAGACAAAAACAGTTCAAAAATAGTTATGTTCAGGGCAGTTAGGTATAATGCGACTTCAAAGCTAAACTGTCTATCAACTTCGTATAGTCGAAAAAAGTCGAGGATCCTTGAAATATTCAGCTCTTATCAAGAAGCCTCGCAAATCTTTTTTACTGGTAGTTCCGCTCACAAATCGCCGATAGGCAATCCAAGCTTCCGTTCACGCATCAATACTTAATTCTCTTTTATCGATTTCTTCGCACACTTGAAGCCTTTGCTTACTAAAGTGCTTGTGAGTTTTTTTAAACTACGTTACATGTATTTGTAAAATCATACACATGGTTTCACAGGTATTAAAGTATTTATAAAACCTTCACTAAATCACTCATATCAGCATAGGTGCAATGTTCTACCATTTCCATTTGAGTGACAGGAGATGATTAGAACCAGAATATTAGATTAATGTGTTAATTAATCAAGCTTGCAGCTTGCAGTACTTATAACGACAACATTTAAAAATACAAAGTGTTTGTCAGGTGAGGTTAATGATGGTTTGACTCCGATATTTATAATAATGTAAATGTCCATCAAGGGGATTTCAGTTGAATCTTTGTGAAACGATTGATTTATTTATTTATTATTTCAGGGCAACCAACAATTGTATATAGTGATACATTTTTATAGGGAAATCTTACATTTAAAGTAAGTATTACAATTTCTTATAGGTTGCACCGCATGCCCCATAATATAAGATATGTTACAAGTTATGTTATAGTGGGATTAATATTAAAGTTTAAAAAGTTATTTACTTCATGGCGGCCTTTCCCGGAATAAATCATTAAATTTATTTTATCTATTCTCTTAACATTTTCATACATGAATTAATTGTAACATTTAATGGCTGGCTCAGCATTCAATTGGTATTAATTTACAATAGAATGAATAGCATGTGTTAATTAGTAAAGACTGCACATTACGAGCGTGCCTACTGAATTTGTGGCAACATTATTTTGTTGTAACTCATTATCTCGTGAAACACGAATTACGGAAAACCTTATCGTCAACTTTTACAAAGAAAGTGAAAAGAAAAGATTGTTGTTTTATTCCCCGAAGAAGTAACCAACAACTTAATCCGTCTTCCGTCAGTTCACAACGACTGGCTCCGTGATGACTGGCTTTATTTGTTAGTAAAAGCTGTTTCCTGCAAACATCAAAAAAGCGGCTCACGTGAATCTAAGAATATACATAAGTGGGACATTTTTGAACACGTTCGTAGGATGCAGGCGCTCGTTGTATATTCATAGAAATTATGAGATATTCATCTCATAATTTCTATGAATATTTAAATAATTTGGGCCGAAACTTCGCTTCGGTCCGAATCAAGAATTAATCCATATTTTCCATGGTACCTAGTCGATTCATTGAAACTGAAAGTACGAATATCTTTGTTTGTCTCGCTACGAGAACAGCTGATGTAGACGTGGACAGGTGTAGACACAGCTTTATATGGTAGGTAAGATTTAATTCTTCGAGAAACTTTCAACTTGGCGTTGAGTCCTTCTACAGGTCTCCGTAAAAGTTAATGTTTTCACTTTTAAAACAGTCTATGTCTAGTCTAGTCTATAAATAGAACTATATTAAATGTTCTATTACTCACATTACAGTTTTCTTGTTTACCGTTTCTCTGAGTGCCTATCGCACATTATTTCTTGAGATTCTATTCGTCTATTTTGCTTCCCTCTGCCGGCTTCCTTAGAGGATTTAAAACGAGATGATTACACTTCAGTACCTTTACATACAAACATGTAGATTACGGATGATTGTACGTAGAAATGTACTTTGATTACAACAACAACATTAAGCAATTTATTGGTGTTTACTGAGATGTCTTATCAAAATAGTAGCTTATAACTATAAACTTGCGGGTTTAAATAAAACAGTAGCTAAGAAGATTCACAAAATTTAAATTCTAAATGTCACTCACGGGATAACAAATATTTTATAATTACGGGATAACAAATCGTGATAGACTAAAACAGTGTTTCGTAAATGTTTACGTTTTAGAAGTTTATACAGTTCTACGATGTGGTAAACCCTTCTTCCTCGGAACCCGCCGTAATTTCCAATAAAACCGGTTTCGGATCGCGTCCGCTTGATTTAACTCGCCGACAAGCTTGCCCTTTGTGCACCTGGACACGCGGAAATCCCCTTGCAATAAATTTATAAAAGCCGCGGTATTTCTGTTACTTTTCTATTCCAAGTAAAAACTTTTTCTCGTTTTATCTTATATTTTTCAGCTTATTTTATATTAAACACTGTTTTAGGCTATCACGGTTATTTTCATAATTTAAAATGTCACTTACGGGAACTCAAAATCATTAACAATCACGGAAGATATCCCGTAAGTAACATTTTAAATTATTTTATATTCTTACAATACCCACATAATTATAAAAAATATAGTAAGTGATTGTTGAGAACTTGAAAGGATATGGCGAGAGGCCTTTAGTGGGACCAAAATGCCTAAAAAAAACTTTTTTCAAAAAAAAATTAACCGCCTTCAAAAACAACCACAAAAAAGGGTAAAATAACCTACAAAACTTTTCTCTCGGAAGTCGGTGGTTTTTTTATTAATTTCATTGTTTTTTTGCCACCGACTTCCGAGAGAAAAGTTTTGTAGGTTATTTTACCCTTTTTTGTGGTTGTTTTTGAAGGCGGTTAATTTTTTTTTGAAAAAAGTTTTTTTTTTTTACTCTTTTTAGTTTAAATATTCAACCAAAATTCTTGTCAAATACATCATTTTCCTACATGTGCACTAGAATTTTGTAGCACCGGTAATAACATCGTTAACATCTCTTTCTTTCCTTCCCTATCTCAAAAACTACTGAACCGATTTTGATGAAACTTGCAGTATTCCTTAACCTTTAAGTATGGACGTCATTTTTTCTTAACACTACCGTGGACGTGGAGTCTCAGAGGCTCCTATATGCACACACATTTTGTTTGGGAATTTGATATAAGATCGCTTTAAAACTGATTGAATATTAAAGTTATGTGATTTAGCAATAAAATAACGTGCTTTTATAATTAACTTTTATTTGAAGAATTATAGAAATTACAAAAAAACAAAAATAATGGTACTTTTCAGTTTAAATTTACTTCATTTATATTTTAGGTATTAAAAATAGCTAAACTAATTATTTTAACGAAACGAGTCTTTTTTTCTCAAAGTATAATATATCTGAAACCAAAAACGCAAAACACCTATTTCAGGTAACAAATATAAAAAAAATTGACAACAGTCTAATAACGTAAGTTTATTGGCAGTCGGCGCTCGACGGTGGACGCCATCATGCGCGTGTCACGACGGGGGATGCAGTAGCCCGGGGCAGGGTCGTATTAGCGGTGTCATTAGACATCTCCAATGCCTTCAACACCCTGCCCTGGAGTTGCATCAGGGAGGCACTCCGGTATCACCGGGTGCCGACCTACCTATGTCGCATAGTCGAGGACTACCTGACGGACAGAGCCGTCATCTACCCCGGTCACCGGGGAGAGTGGAACCGAAGAGAGGCAAGCGATCGCGACAGTCGTCGACAGGATCCGGTGGTTGGGACTCGACGTGGCGCTGCACAAGACGGAGGCCATGTGTTTTCATGGCCACGTCAACGCGCCACAGTCGGGTTACAACATAACGGTAGGAGTTCGCATCGGCGTCAGGAGGGCGATGAAGTACCTAGGTAGCCTAGTCCTCGACAGCCGGCGGAACTTCAGGAAGCATTTCCTGAATTTGGCTCCAAGGCTGAACCGGGCAGCAGCCGCACTCAGGCGACTCCTGCCCAATCTCGGCTGGCCAAATGTCTCCTGCCGAAGGCTGTACACCGGCGTCGTGCGGTCCATGGCCCTCTAAGGGGCCCCTGTGTGGGCCCTGAGCATCCGGACGCGACCACTAAAGTTGTTGTCAATATTTTCTCGAAACAAACCTAATCGCCCTTATAAAATATATCATAGGGCAACAATGGACGTGTAGCCTGATAGGCGTCGGTCAATATTTGGATGGTCATTACTTACGTGATATTCATCGGAAGACGCAACCTCCTCCCTCGTTGGTAGTTTTACAACTAATACAAAAGCTACCGAGCCGCTCAATCGCGGGGAGTGGGGGGAATTAGGTGAAACTAAGAAAACGAAAACATCGAGTAGCCTGTGAGACTCCACGTCCATACTTAAAGGTTAAGTTGAACGATACCTAGTACGACATAAAAAGAATTACTGAAATCGGACTTGTAGTTCCGGAGATATGCGAACACAAACATAATTTACTAAATCTGTCGATTCCGAGTCCTCCATCACCTTCCATCATCAGCTCATCCACATGAGATGATGATTATCAGATGCAAATACTTGAACAGCTTTCAGAAATATATGAAAATGGTATTATGTGCCTATAAAATTTGAAGTTTGCCCTCGATTTCCCTGGGATCCCATCATCAGATCCTGACCTGATGATCATGGGACCAATTGGAAAGTATACCCTTTCAAACAAAAGAAAAATTTTCCAAATCGGTCCACGCGTCTTCGAGAAATCGGGTAACATACATAAAAAAAAAAAAAAAAGATTCCGACGAATTGAGAACCTCCTCCTTTTTTTGAAGTCGGTTAAAAAAGTGATTATTATGGACGACCGATGCCGCTGACATCTCGCTACCACTAAAGATGTACCACAACAGGCATCCGGATGCATGGCTGTATATTACAGACTGCTTTGGGCCATCATATACCTACAAAAAGGAAAAAGCGACGGTTTGAAAAGAGCCATAAAGACGTTTTGTATGAATATGGATGAAAGCATAGTTTTCCAACAGGCTATACAGATGATAGAACTGAAAAACCAAAATGTTTTCATGTTAGATTTGAATATTAAGGGAAGACGCACCTGCTGAATATTGGATTAGGCTAAAAATCCACTCGTAGCTAAATCTTTTTTACTGGCAGTTTTACTTACAAATCGTCTGTAAGCACTCCAAGTTTCCAATCACGTATCAATACTTAACTCCCTTTATATCGACCTCCTCGCACTTTTTGACCTGTCTTATCGAAATCAGGGTACTAAAGAGCATGAAGAAGGCTGTCCAAGTTTGCTGATTCGCTGATTACATTAGTTGCATGCAGGCGGCGAGTAATGGGCGACTCGCTGTCCAACCATGGACCATGCCCAAGTCGACGTTTCAAAGAGTGTCAGCATGATGACGCGGCCCCCTCTAGAAGGCCAAAGCCTGCCGGAGTCGCGGGACTTTTCCAATTACCGTGACCCTGGAACGTAAAGGGCTATTGATTTTAGTCAATACGAGTCTACCAGTCCCTCCCGCCCTGTCCTGAGTGGGAGGACACATTTGATGATTTTACCTCGTATTAGAAAAAAAAATTATGATTACAATTAATATGTCTGATTAGATTATACGAGTATGCAAAGTGTTCAAACCACGATACGAGCTCTAAACTGAATACATTCAAACATTCCGTGGTGAAGTCTAAATTAATACAATAACAGACTGTTATTGCTGTTGTATATTAATGTCTGTAGAGAGTTGTAATATCCGCTACATATGTCGCCGATGCGATGTAAGCGTGGCGCGCGCTGTGAAGCTCATCACATGGATTTACACAATTAAATGGAAATCACCCGAAAATTGAATGTTTCCATTGTTCACGGGACCATGAGTTTGATTATTGAACCGCTAAAATCATACATGAATTAGTAACGCTAGTAGAGCTTATTTTGGGCATGCGGGCGGCGTTTAATGGGCGACTCGCTGTCCGACCATCCGGGTCGACCGACGCGACGGCGCGTTGTGTTCCACGTGCGCCTCAAAGAGTGTCAGCATGATGACGGGGCCCCCCTCTAGAGGGCCGAAGCCTGCCGGGGTCGCGGGACTTATCTCATTACCGTGACCCCGGAACATAAAGGGCTACTTAAGGACACCGTGGATTTTAGTCAGTACAAGTCTGACAGACCCTCCCGCCCTGTCTTGCCCTGTCCTGGGTGGAGGACTCATTTGAATATTTTACCACGATAAAAAAAAAGTAGAGCTCATTGTAATGTATTGATATTTTTTTTTACTAAATCTAGGGCAGAGCTAGAGAAGGAAACAAAGCTGTATCTTTGAGTTGGCTAGTTTTTTTGGAAATAGTTAAAATGTCTCACATTACTACTCCATATCACAGGTTATATCGTTTCTAATTCTCACTTGGAACATTCTGTAACGTTAATATCAGTTATCTCGATCTCGGTTACCCTTGAGGATTTCAAATACTGTAGAATTATTAACATTGTGGTGCGAGCTAACCTTGCGTGCTCAGTCTCTCAGTGGTATCTCGGTTTATCTCGACGAACACCGAATTTATTGTGTCCTACTCCGCCGCGGAGCCACCATGTTAAAAACCGATCAATTATATCTTAAAATGATGTACGTCAGACGTACATAATGTACGTAAACTGTTATTGATGTACGAGTATCAGGTATTGATAAAATATGCATTGATAGTGGCTCTGCTGGGGAGCATACTCTCTAGCAGAGCCACCTAGAATACATACTCAGGAATGTTAAACCTTACTGTTTTTCGATGAAAGCCGTTGTACGTATAGTGCTTATAATGTACGTGTTGAAAAATATTATTATTAGTTAGGGGTTTTTTTATTTTAATTTTTACAAAATGTTCATATAGAAAGAGCCTGCTTTTGCCTTGTCTTCTCCACGACAATACAAAGGTGTGGTTTTAGGGTTCCGTAGTCAACAAGGAACCCTTATGTATCCGTCTGTCTGTCTGTATCTAGCTCGTGGATGTCGTCGTATTGGTCTTTAAAAAACGTTGTGGGTTTGTATAAAAAAATCGATTAAGGAATCAGTTAGTAAAATAATAAGTTTTAAAGTGTTATTTTTTATTAGACACGAGTTGTGTTTGGGTGTGAGAAAAAAACACGGTTATATGTAGTTTACAAAACGAAGTTTCACGGAATTCTAACACAGCTAAGTAGACTATCCAAGTTTACAAGTTCTAGTCGACCAATTTACAAAATATACTTGGATAACATATTTCCTATAATAATGTATGAGAGGACATATTTTTCAACTGCAAATGTACCTAATAAGTGTTTTTTTTATTATTCCACCTAGGATACGGAACCCTTCACATTATGCATTCCAACACGCATTAACCGGCCATTATTTTGAGCAGCTATACCGTAACGATTTGATAAATGCTGCTAATACAAATCATTAAATAGAAATTACAAAAAAAAAAAAAAAATGACTTCTTGGTACTTTTTTTTTTAGCGTGGTAAAATCATCAAATGAGTCCTCCCACCCCGGGCAGGGCGGGAGGGACTGTCAGACTTGTACTGACTAAAATCCACGGTGTCCTTCAATAGCCCTTTATGTTCCGGGGTCACGGTAAGGAAATAAGTCCCGCGACCCCGGCAGGCTTTGGCCCTCTGAGAGGGGGCCCCGTAATTTTTGCTGACTCTCTTTTAGGCGCGCGTGGACATGGTTGGACCATGAGTTGCCCTTTACTTGCTGTCCGCATGCCAGCGCCTACGGTGGCCGGAGATCGTCTGCCGACGTCCGACGCCGTGGGCGTCTACCACTGCAGTTGGGGCGGAGGGAGGACGCTGTCCTCTCCCTTTCGCGGCCCGCCTCCTCCTTCGCGAACATTACTGCTTCGCAGAAGGAGGCGACCGCTTCCCACTCCGTCTCGCCCCGCAGCATGGCCGCAACCAATGCCGGGCGCGAGAGGTCTCCGCCTATCACCTCCGTGAGGACACGGGGCGGTGCTCTGCCCAAGCGGGGCAGTCCTGCACCGTATGCTCCACCGTGTCCTCCGGGCGATCTGACTTCTTGGTACTCGGTATTAATCTGATCTGTTTATCTGGAGGCATTGGTGACTACAAAACGAACTGTCTACGACGTAATTCAGAATGGGAGTTCTACGACGATTTGGTCGATTAATAAGGCTGTTCCAGTTAGTGACGGCATAGTAGTTAATTCCCATCTGCTGATATATGGACGCTGGAGAGCATAGTTTGAAATGTTAATGATCCAAATAAGCGACAACCCTACTAAGTACACTCATTTTGCAAGCTAATAATTCAAGTTCTTTTTTTTATTTTCCTTGTATTTGTAATGAAAAGCACATGTTTACTTCGGGTAAAAGATTTATGTAGTCCTTACTACGATTCGTACTATTACTTTGCGCCGCTCGAGCGCCAAACCCGTTCTCGGGACTGAAAAAGTTACGTTCACACTTTTTTTATCGTGGTAAAATCATCAAATTTGTCCTCCCACCGATATACAATTTATTTACCTATAAGATTTTAGTCAGTACAAGTCTGACAGAAAGTGGGTGGGAGGACAAATTTGATGATATTATCAGCAGATGGGAATTAACTACTATGCCGTCACCAACTGGAACAGCCTTATTAATCTACCAAATCGTCGTAGAACTCCCATTTGAATTACGTCGTAGACAGTTCGTTTTGTAGTCACCAATGCCTCCAGAAGAACAGATCAGATTAATACCAAGTACCAAGAAGTCATTTTTATTCTGTTTTTTTTTTTTGTAATTTCTATTTAATGATTTGAATTAGCAGCATAAATTTTGTTTTAGTAATTGTCAAATCGTTACGGTATAGCTGCTCATAATAATGGCCGGTTAATGCGTGTTGGAATGCCTAATGTGAAGGGTTCCGTATCCTAGGTGGAATAATAAAAAAACACTTATTAGGTACATTTGCAGTTGAAAAATATGTTCTCTGGAAATATGTTTTTCAAGTACATTTTATTAATTGGTCGACTAGAACTCGTAAACTTGGATAGTCTACTAGAATTCCGTGAAACTTCGTTTTATCAACTATGACCGTGTTTTTTTCACACACCCAAACACAACTCGTGTTCGAATTTTGAAAACACTGCGCCCTAGCGCGCAAAATGGAGTTTTGCGCTCAGATTTTGAATGAGAAATAGGCTGCGTCTCAGTGGGAGTGGAGCCTTAGGATCTTTCCGAGCGTGTGAGGTGAAAAGTTGCTTTTTACATTTTTGGTGGTGGTTTTTGCAAAAGTTTAATTTTTAAACAGTTTTTTTTTATGTGCATTAACCGCCTTTTTCGCAAAAGGTAAAGCATTTTTGTGAAAAAAAAATTGACTCCAGACAGGACTTGAACCTGCAACTTTCCGAAGCATTTAGTGTACTGAAAAGGAAGGTCGCAAGTTCAAGTCCTGTCCGGAATTGTTTATTCACCTCACACAATCGGAAAGATTCTATTTCGCATTCAAAATCTGAGCGCAAAACTACATTTTGTGCTCTAGAGCACAAAGTGTTGTTAAAAATTCGAACACGTCTTGTATTCAATTGTTTTCTACACTGAAATGCACGGAACTGCAGTGGGGGCGGACGCGTGAAAAGTTGTGTGTTGCACTCGGCAGCAAAGTTTTTCTGCGTCTCGTACTTTTGAAAACTTCGCATCGCTCAGGATTCTATATTTGGACCGCTCGTTTCTCTCGCGGTTCAATCTTAGAATCCTTCGCTCGCTCAGTTTTAAATTCAAGTACTCGCGCCAAAAATCAACTTTGCAGCCTTGCGTAACAAATAACTATTTTCTTTCCACAAATAAATTAAGTCAAGTTTTTTAAGTTTTGTTAAATAAGGTATTAATGTTTAGTTTAAGGAAAATTTACGTAATACGTCAATTTTCCCAGTATTGTTTTTTGTATAATAAATGTTATTTAAGTTATGTTTACAATTTAACTGAAAGGCAGATTCTATAACAACTTTTGCTGATGCAAAATAACCCATGTGATTGACTCGTCTTGTGACATCACAGCGGCTTTCTTATAGACCTATCTAACGGCATCCCACACTACGAATTTCAAGAGAAAAAATTACCTCCCATTTGAGGTGTACAGGAGGTAATTGTTTCTGAGCTAGATACAGACAAACAGACGGATATATAAGGGTTCCTTGTTGACTACGGAACCCTAAAACCACACCTTTGTGGTGTCGTGGACAAGACAAGGCAAAAGCAGGCGCTTTCTATATGAACATTTTGTAAAAATTAAAATATAAAAAACCCCTAACTAATAATAATATTTTTCAACACGTACATTATAAGCACTATACGTACAACGGCTTTCATCGAAAAACAGTAAGGTTTAACATTCCTGAGTATGTATTCTAGGTGGCTCTGCTAGAGAGTATGCTCCCCAGCAGAGCCACTATCAATGCATATTTTATCGATACCTGATACTCGTACATCAATAACAGTTTACGTACATTATGTACGTCTGACGTACATCATTTTAAAATATAATTGATCGGTTTTTAACATGGTGGCTCCGCGGCGGAGTAGGACACGAAATAAATATCTGCACCTAAAAGCATTGATATTTCTGTTGGTACATTAAAGGCATCGTCTGATAACTGAATGTGTTTGGGAATATTTAACTTAGAAGTATCAAACTTATATTGAGGTAAATCTGCAGTAATATAGTTTACAACATGACATTTTACATTTAATTGTACATTACTCACTGGAGAATTGATGGTGATGTCGACATATTTATTAATTTTATTAAAATTATTACCTATACCAATAATATTGGCATTTTGGCTCTTAAGCTTCAACTTTAATTTTTCTACAAGATTTGACTTAATAAGTGAAACTTGACTGCCTGAATCTAATAATGCTTTGACATAAAACGTTGATCCCTTATGGTCTATTAACTTAACCCTTATGGTGGGTAATAAAACATTCATAGTTGAATTTACAGAATGCAGTGATATAGAAGCCTGCGGGGCAGGATCACTGTCTTTATGCAGAAGTGTATTATGCCCCTGTTTGCAAATTTTACATGAAAATGAAAACTTACACTTACCAGTGTGAGTCTTTAAACACATAGTACAAAGTTTTTTGTCATCTATGAATTTGACACGATCATCTATAGAAGATGTTTTAAATTTTGGGCATGTATGCAACATATGTGCCATACCCTGGCAAAAAGAACAAGAACCAGTACTTTTAGTGACAACATTGCTCACTTTTTGTGCTGTATTCTTTTTATTTTCAGCAGTCCAGCTATCTTCAAACGCTATAGCGCGCTTTTCTAAAAATGAAATAAATTCTTCCATTGTTGGAAGTTTATCTACATCCCTATCTAGCTGATATGCACGATTAGTAAATAAATCTAATTTTTTAGACAAAATTGAAATTAAAAGCATATCCCACTCATGAATAGGCTGCTGTAAGTTTTTAAGTGCATACAATTGCTGTTGAACCTGCGATATAAACGACCTTATAGAGGTTGCGGTGCCTTTCTGCATCGCAGGCAATTGCAAAAGTATGTTTATGTGATTAAAAATCAATCTTGACTTATTTTCATAGCGTTTTTTCAAGAGCTCAATAGCTTCTTTGTATGACTCATTGACCAGAGGTAAGTTCACAATTACAGCTAGTGCTTCGTCAGATAAGAACTTACGTAAATAAAATAACTTTTGCACATCTGAGAGTGCTCTGTTTCCATCTATAACAGCTTTAAATAAATCGATAAAAGGAGTATATTTCGTGAAATCCTTCCCATCATATATTGGGATATCAATGTTAGGTAATTTTGAAGTTGAAACATTTGAGCATTGTTTTATCTCAGATGTACTTAAGTTTTTTAACACTGAATTTAACTTAGAAACAATAACAAAATATTTATCCTCTAAAATTGAAACATCTTCTTTGTCTTTATCGTCACAGGATAAAATATCTAATTGCGTTCTCTCATAGTCTTTGAAAGTTGTGTTCAACTTTTCAATACGAGCTTGTATCATTTCGATAGAAGCGGAGGTAATATTAATTGGGTCACGAATAAAGTTCTCAATGCGTGTAATAGTACCTTTTTGTTGCGCTCGGGCAAGACGCAACTTTTTAAGCACTTCCTCCACGGACGACATAGTTGACTTTAGATTTTGCACTTATTTACTCACTCACAAGAACACTTTTGGCACTAAACACTGGAGAAAATTCCTTGCAGGGAGGTTATGTTGATGTTTACAACCAAACGTAGTCTCGATGACACTTGATGACAGCTGTGCAATGCTGCCAACTGTCAACACGATGGCGACCACAGAGAACAAATGTGACGTAGTAACTTGACGACTCGACCGCTTCCGCCTCCAAAATTGTGAATGATAATTTATTAATTGTAGGTAGATGAAAATGACTCGCAAAATTATAGATTTGCAATATTTTTCATGAATTATCTTCTCGACTCGTACATAGGTATGCCTGTTGAGTACGCTGAAACCTTATTCTGCAGAGAAATATTGATTTCTCGAATTGTAGTATTGATTTTCTAGAATTCTTGGCCGATGAACACGCCGAACAGGAACAATGGCTTCCAGTGACGCGCACGCCGATTTTTGCGAATACGCGAGTAATACACCTCACTATACTTCACAAACGTCTTTGAAGGACCACACAAGTATGTAGAATAAAAATACTTGTTAATTTTAGGCAGAGAACTGTATTTTCCACTTTTATAATAAATTTAGTTTACAGCCAACAGGTCCAGTACGGAGAGAGATTTTCTACCATCTTTTTACAGTGTTACCAACACACAATAATAATCAACTAAACTTAAATGTTGCCAATTTTTATGATAATTTTCTATGTTTGATTTATTCTCAAACAGATGATATTAATTTTACTTGACTTGTATTAAGTTTTTGATTCATACAATCAAAAACTTAATACGACATGAATGCTTAAGATTGAAGCTACCTAGGTACCTTTTTCCGAGTTTCTGTAACTATCTGTATAAATAGGGTTTCACTTTTAATTAATTTTAAAAATGTTTGAACACTGTTAGTCGCCATCCATCTTCAGGCCTTTCCACGGAAATACTGGCGAAAAAACATAAAAAAGGATCCCGGCAATGACCGCGATTTTTATACAGAACCCTGTATAAAAATCGCGGTCATTGCCAAAGTAAGTTTTACTGACTCATGAATCTAAAAGTACTTACCAATACCGACTCTCGTCTTTGACTTATTCACCGAATTTTGCAGCCTAGTTTTTTAGGTTTTCGGTCAAAAAAGAATATTTCAATTAAACTATTTAACCAAGTGTAAAATAAATAATTCCACCAAAAAAAAAAACAGTCCAAAACCAATAATAAAAGTCGTGACAACATGTTTTATGTGCGCAGAAGATACGATACATCTTGTGGACCAACATGTGGCGGCTGCCAGCCATGCTCACATATATCAAAATCTTCTTCACATGATGTCAAACTACTCCAACTAATATGATATGAAAGACATTTTCGGATACTCGTAGGGAATGAAAACCTATAAGGTTTTATATGAGATGTATAGGTTACTTTTAGGACGTGATCAGCTTACTAGTAAAGTTTCAATAGAATCTTTTGTGTTGCTAGCTATTGGTATTAGCGATCATATTATTTATGAATGGAGGCTTAATGAAAGCCAGAAAGTGCGGCTTTATTGCTAAAAGACTTAACACATTATATTAGTTTATGAACTTCTACGAAAATCTGGTTACTTTGTTCATAATTAAAAAGTACCTAAAAACATTTACTAAACACAATTCTAATTTAAGTTATTCATTTACTTTATAAATTCATGAATATAAATTATTCTGCAGGTTGAATGAAGGATTTAGTATAAACAGCCTTCGTTATTACGACTATGTTATTTAAATAATAAAATATCGATTACTATCCACTGAAGAGCAGACACATTGCGTTTAATAGGTATGTTGACTACCACTTTTTTCAATAATATACCCTATTCATCTGAAGATAGGTTTCCAAGTATGATAGACGAAAGGATATACCATAAAATGTAATGGTGGAACTAACTAGTCATTAATCTACATTCGATGTAAAAACCTCATGAATTTAAATATCGATACACAGCGATGATATTTGGTAAAGCATCCATTACCTCTCAATGTTTGCCTCTCACTACGACTTATCTGTATAGCGTCTTTAATTATACTGTCCACAGTAGACGATTTCATTAGCTCAATGACGTCACACAGACAAGGAAGTGTGGCTTGATCAGCAGAGTTCCGGGAAATTGAGGAAAATGAAAGAACCACGAAGAAAAAGGTTCTAATTAATAATGAAGACGAAGTGCTGCTTTAGCGTGTTATTCATTTTATTTACATTGAATATCAAGAACTCACCTTGTGTTGATAAGAAAAACATTACATTACACTAGTTTTTAATAATAAATAATAGTTTTTTTTTTCCATAAATATAGGTACATATTTCCAACCGCAGCACGACAGATTTTACAAAGAAGAAATAAATAGGAAACTTTGCAATGGCACAAAATGAATATCATTGAAATTAATTAGTACGAAACTGTAGCAAACTGAAATAACTCGTGAAAATCGATGCTCTATATCATTCCTGCATCATCATCATCATTATACAGCTGGGACACAGGCCTGTGAGAGGGAGTGGGCCATAATCCATCACACGGACCCAGTGCGGTTTGGTATTCCCGCATCGCTACAGCAAAAAGGCCTCTTTTCAATAAAACTGCCAGTTATTCTATCAGTATATTGAATATTCGAGCCCGTATAGTCAATCTGTTCAAAGCTTTTAACTGTTTTCCTATGCACAAAGCTTTAAATGCCTTCGTTTACTGGACGTGCATTTTCACCCCTGAGGTTCAGTCAAATTTTTGATTAACGGTTTCATTCAAAAATCATATTACACTGCAGATGTATAAACTCGTTTAAAACCAAATACTACCTTTCTTTTGCAGATATAAATTGCTGGCTTTGTGAATGTGAACAAGGCATAAAATATGTTCATATGGAACAGAGAAAATAAAATAATGACAGGACCGCGGTCAGAGCTCGTGCATAATTTTTGGTATACTGAGATTTTTTAAATTCTTTTCGTTACCTTTTGTTTTCTTGACAACACGTTTGTAATGTTGCTATTGTGACAAGATTTCCACATGAAATAGGAAGATCGAACTTATTTTGAACGGTAAAAGAAAAGTTATTTACAAAAAAAAATCAGATTGAAGTGGAGAGCTATTGCAACTTTCCATAACCATGTTTTGTATTTTTAAAGAAGCTATTTACTTTTTTCGCAAAAGAAATACATTATAAAATAAAATTGCGTTATAAAATTCCAAACATCATTATTTTATCAAAGGAAGAATGCGATGGAATAATAATTAATTGCAACGAGAAATTTTAATCAAAGCTCACTCAGAAATATTTTAAAATATTATTTTCCGATTATCAGGAATTTACCCAACGGATAAATTAACAAAATAAATATTAACAGATTTCCACGCAGTTTCACAGTGTCACAAACCTGATCATCAAAGTCAGCTCTCATGTTTCCAGAGCAACTGAAATAATAATTTCACAATGAACATTTAAACTGAAAGATCAGTGTGCTGTTGTGCTCTGTCATTAATTATATTATTATTCTTCACAGTGGAAACTCAAACAAAAGCAACTCTGGGTCGCAGCTGATAATGTTCATGTTACTGATTCTTGGAAGAACCAGTAATTACCACAGACATTGAATTGCTTCAGGTTTAGTTCTTAGATATTAGATCCGTAAATACGTGCGAGTATTGTTATAACGAAGATATTACACATCGTAGGGCTAAATAAATTACTGGCCCATTAATGAATAATTAACTTAGCCGTGAGTTGCGAGATTCTCAACTAAGATTCATAAATCTACTCAATTAATTATTTCATAATTACTGATTTCTTATAGCTAGCCCAAGCTTTGAATATTAATTTTAAATCAATTTAGTAATTAGGAGTCTATTAAAATTCTCTTTTTATAAAGGTCAGAGCATTAATGAGATGCTTAATAAAGCTTTCCCATAATTATGATCATTATTAACATTGAATGGAGCAAGATCTTTGATATAGTTGAAAAAACGAGATCTTTCTATGAAATTGAATTTTTCTTCCTTGAAAATCATTTTTACGATGCGCGCCCCATGCGTTTAAAAATAATTAGTGTTATACGAGGGGTGATCAAAAAGTAATGGTAATGAATATAAAACACGGTCATTAAAGTCAAAATAATAATTTATTATTCTACATAGTCTCTTAACAAATCAATCCATTTAGTCCATCTTTTTTCTAAACCCAAGATTCCCTTTGAAAAAAATTCTTTGTCTTGACCCTCCCAAAACTCCTTAACAGCGGCCATCACTTCACTATCGTCTTCAAATTTCTTGCCTCGGAGGCGTTCCTTAAGCAGAGGAAAGTGGTAGAAGTTGCTAGGAGCTAGATCTAACGAATAGGGAGGGTTTTCGAGCAGTTCCTATTCCGTTTCTTGAATGGCAGCCCTCACAACTGCGGCTCAACTCGTTTTTTCTTTTGCTCGTCAGTTAACATTCTCGGTACCGATCGCGCAGGGACCTTTTTCATATGAAATTTGTTTGCAAGGATTTTATCAACACTGCCATATGAGATCCCTGTGACCTCAGCTACATGCCTAATGGTCACTCTTCGATCTGTCAACACAAATTCTTCGACACTTTTCACGTTGTGTTCAGTGAGGGACGTGAATGAGCGTCATTCGCGATGTTCATCTTCAGTGGATGTTCTGCCCAGTTTAAACTCCTTGGTATAGCGTGCAACTGTAGTATACGGAGGAGCAGAGTCCCCCAATGTTTCCACAAGTCACTGTGTGTGTCTTTTATAGACATTTTTATCAAACAGAGGTACTTGATGACAGCTCTAATTTCATTTTTCTCCATGTTGATGTTATTTCTTCGACATGTTCGTACTCAAATGAATGTATCTCCCGGAAATCGTGATCTATTCATATGTTTTTTTTAGGCTGATGTAGTGAGTATATAAGCAAGCAAAAAACATATTCTTTGGATTTTTATGCGGACCTGAAGTAACCGATTATCATTACTTTTTGATCACCCCTCGTATTTATATTTTTATGTTCGTTTCGGTTTTATTGTTATTATGTTTTTTTTTTGGTAGTTCATTAGTTGTGCCATACATTACAGGGTATAAAATATCGTGATAATAGGTCATTTGTTCTAAACTTGAGTAATTTATATTGATACATTATAGTTCCTGTACCCACGAGATTAGACCCCAAAACTAAGTTCAAAATTGAGGTACGATCGGTACCTGCTGTATTGGATACTTCAACTTAGTTTAAGGGAACTCGACTGATTAAATTTTATCATTCCTTTTTGATTTAATTGTATTTGGTTATGAATATGAATGAACGAGGACGAAGTGAAAGGAGAATGTAAGGATCACAACAAATCAGTTTAGTAGTTTTAAAAGGATTCAAATTTAAATGATTCTAAGTGACGTAATAAAATAAAATATTTTAGGTATATTGGTTAATTTTGTATTAATTAGATAAAAACAGTAATTATAAATAATAAATTGTCAATTAAAAACGATAGTCGGTTGTGGTAAGCCCCTGTAATTTGGTATGTAAATCACCAAATTGTAGCGTTGTGTGTAGCGTGTACGCTACGCCGTAGCTGAGTTTGAGCTACGTCGTAGTGAAATCGCTACGACACTGATAAAATCAACTGCCGCCGGTCCAAACACAGAATATTCCACATCGAATTATATATGAAGTCACAGGTACAAGTAATTGTGTTATCAGCTAGCACAGTGTGTACGTCTTGTGAAACTGAGAGATGTGTTTGAACAAGCAATCTAAACTTGTGAAATTACTATTGAATTCTATAATACTCTGATAAGCATGAGAAGTATTGAAGATATCGTCAATATAAGGAAAGTTGTGTAAAAGGGTTGTTGAATTGTAAGTTCGTCATAAAAAAAATTCTCCTCGAAAAAAAGTTTTGATCCTGTTCTACTAGTACTTTCTGTCCAGATTCCACATTGTGTCCTCGTTTTCGGTAGTTTAGTGCTGGATTTTATAATTTAATTGTTCTGCTTTCCCCGTGCGAAAAAAAATGGGTCGAATGTAATGGCGGCTCCACATTTACGCCGTGAACAGGCGCGAACGAGAATGTGGATTGGTTTTCGCGGGGTTCACGCGCGTTCGCGCCTATTACCCGATCAGTGTCGGTACTGTGCCGAGAATTCACGGCGAGCATTCGCGGCGTGAATTCACGACACTAATGTGGAGCCGCCATAATGTTTTTGGAAATTAAAAAAACGAAAACCTTCGGCTAATTTATAGGTACACATACTTTTTTTCGTGGGGATTTTTCTGTGGCGGCCTTACAACAACCCGTGGAAATCTTTCGCCCGCGGCTTCAAAATTCAATGGAATGCTATAAAATCTCAAAGCGGCTATGATTGCATAAGTTTGGCTTTCTTACACACTTGTAGAGATTTTCACGTCATGGTAGCTTTCCACAGAAATGCATCGTGAGCAGAGTTTTTAAAAACTCATTATCTGCAGCACTCAAATATGCAAAGGAATACGATCAATTTGGATTTGCATACAATCTGTAGACCCCGGAATTTAATTATTTTCATAGCATGTGTAGGTAACCCAGCATTTTTGATTTTATAAGGTAAATAAGATGCATAACAAAAAAATATTCAATAATATATTCGACACATTTTTTATAGTGTTACCGTGTTACGATTGTAGGCAATTCAGATTTTATGTTCACTATAATTATTATATTTTGAACCCAACCAATTAGTAAATAGAATTACACAAAGCCTGAAACTAAACTTGCAAACCGAGCACAGAAGCTCATCGACCATGAATCTGATCCCACATTTTACGACTACCCGCAACTTGTACACAATTCGAAGGAAATTAACCGCGCGCTTGACCGCACAGAGGGAGTGCGGATGTTTATAGAAAGATGCAAAGTGATGAATCTTGAATGAATTACAGCTTCCCTCACTGAATCCTTATTAATTTATATTATCTTTGTTGTATGAGGTGAAGCGATTATGTTTGTGGGAACCATTAAAGGTAACTAAAATAAATATCAAGCGATGCTTTGAATTCGACGAACATACGACATTTTGACATCAATGTTGATCACAGAACTGATATAGTACAGTTCAATTGTACCTAACAGCTAGATTTCTTAAGTCACTAGTACACTAGTACATACTCACTCACAGCTTACAGTTTTGATACAAACATTGATTTTCTTAATTAATGTTGGCGTTATTCTGTGGATTGTAGTAACAATTATACACATAATTACGATGATGTATCCGCGTACGTAATTTATTAGCACTTGAGTAGCTTCAACCACTGAAGTGTTTCATTTCGATGAACAAAAGACTGACTGTATAAATGAAGATTTAATAAGGTTTTGATTTCACTTCGTTTAGACCTGTCAAAAAAGACCGCATTAATTAATACCGCAAACTAAACTTAATGAGTCATGAAGTCATGTCTGTGTGCTTAGTGCGAGTTTTTTTACGTTGACGCGATAGTAACGTTTAACCGCGTTTGGCGCTCCTATTGGCCCGCTGCAAGGTCGTGAGAACTCTCAACCAATGAGAGCGCCAAACGCGGTTAAACGTTACTATCGCGTCAACGTAAAAAAACACGCGCTAACCACACTGAACATTAGAAACTTTATGCTCTTAAATAACTGTAACTAATAAGTGAACACTAATAGCATGCACTACAAACAAACGATGAAATGATAAAACTTTTTGTTTAAAAAAGGTCTCAACAAAAAGTTTAGTGTTTCAGTACCCTTTTCTCAAACCTTAAGACATTATAAAGGCTAACGTACAGGCAGATGTGGTCAACTGATATCCGCATTTGGTTAAAACCAGCTTTAGAAAATACATCATGTAAAAGTTGCTTGGAAAGTATTTGTCTAACAATTATTGTCTGCTCCACGATTCTTTACCAATTACAATATTGACCACGGCAAGCGCTGCATCTGCATTTTCCTACAATACCTATTATGTTATGTAGCGTTGAGCCACCTTCTAGTAGGACACGGGTATCACGCCGTCCACCGTGATGCTGCTTAACGCTATGTTGAGGATGCCGTCGAACTTGGCGGATGTATGAAAGCGAGGCGGGGTTCTGACGTGGCCTCCGCGAACGTATTGTCGTGCGCTGTGATGCCGCCCACGGTGATGTCGTCCTCTGAGAGGAAGCCGGACAGGCTGCCGGAGCCGTAGTGGATAGCGAAATCGGTACCGTTAGCGTGGTATGTGCTCGACTTGGAGCTGTCGTACTTGTTGTATAGTAATTTAAAAACAAAACTGAGAATACTTTATTTACTTTAAATTAAATGAGAAATTAAAATAACATAATATTATAGGAAAATGCAGATGCAGCGCTTCCAGTCTCTTATAAAAATAATTTTTCCTGATTACGGCACACGAAAGAAATATTTCAACACAATGCTGTCCTGAAATATTTTTATAAAATAACATAAACTTTATACCTATAAAGTGAATGAATCGCTTTCAACGTTTTAATAATGCACCAAGCATGGCAACATCGGGCACGCCGCAATCGCGGCGGTAAGACCCCTCTTTGAGGAGTGGCTGGAGAGACGTCACGGCGTCCTGACATATCGGATGACGCAGGTCCTCACCTATCGGATGACGCAGGTCCTCACCGGATACGGAAGTTTCGGGAGGTTCCTGTGTCTGATAGGGAGGGAAGAAACGCCCGGGTGTCACCACTGCGAAAATTGCCCGGAGGACACAGTAGAGCATACGGTTCAAGACTCGCTTGGGCAGAGCACCGACGTGTCCTCACGGCGGCGATAGGTGGAGACCTCTCGCGCCCGGCATTGGTTGCGGCCATGCTGCGGGGCGAGACGGAGTGGGAAGCGGTCGCCTCCTTCTGCGAAGCAGTAATGCTCGTGAAGGAGGAGGCGGGCCGCGAGTGAGAGAGGACAGCGTCCTCCCTCCGCCCCAACCGCAGTGGTAGACCCCCGTGGCGTCGGACGTCGGCAGACGATCTCCGGCCACCTTAGGCGCGGGCATGCGGACAGCGAGTAAAGGGCAACTCGCTGTCCGACCATGGACCATGCCAGGGTCGACGGCGCGTCGTGTTCCACGCGCGCCTCAAAAAGCGTCAGCAAAAATGACGGGGCCCCTCTCAGAGGGGCAAAGCCTGCCGGGGTCACGGGATTTATTTCCTTACCGTGACCCCGGAACATAAAGACCTATTGAAGGACACCGTGGATTTTAGTCAGTACAAGTCTGACAGTCCCTCCCGCCCTGCACGGGGTGGGAGGACTCATTTGATATTTTTACCACGCTAAAAAAAAAAAAAGCATGGTAACAAGTTCGTTCCGTGGTTTTCGTACTTGCTATTTTTAAAAGCGAAAAGTAACGTCAAAATAATATTGATTTCGAAAAATAAAAATCACGTTCAAATACGAATGTTATGATAATTATGTATTTAACATCATTGATTCGTTAGAAGTTATATAATTCCGTCATGGGTTTCAGCATGGAGTTATAATTATAATTATATTCGTTTATTTACATCTAACAAATGTCTAACCAACCTCTAAACCAACATGATTCTCATATATTTTATGGACTTAGCTCGAATAACATTTCAAGTAGAAAACAAATAAATCTAGCCCAAAGTTTCCGAACTGAACTTCGAGATTTAATTAAGCATCCGTAGGCAGAAAGGTTTTCAACAATAATCTGGACTTTGATAATTAATTTGTAAAACATTGTTATCTGAACACAAGTAAATTAGGTAGAAATGCTAATGATGTACGTACTCAATTTATAATTTGCTGCTCATGCATAAAACCGCTTTATCACCGCAATGTTTGTTCAACCATATTCTGTATGGTATTTTCATGGACAAATCCCTTTAGTTGTAAAACTCATTCGTGAGCACGAATATGTTTGTATAAAGTTCTCCAATTAAATTAAACTAAGCTAACGTATCACGCTAGAGAATCAAGTGATTGTATGAATGTAGTGGGGAACAAAATCATCACTTTTTTTAGTAAAATTTATGTTGTATCTACTGCAGTTCTTTTTTCATGACTAATAAAAAAATAACTACATCTGTTGTGGTTGTATCATATTTTCGTTCTTTGGAGCGGAAAGAAATGTCATACTCATTAAATACTCTGTCATACAAAGTGACGTTACTATTCAGAGAGCTATTTCATCTGTTGGTAATCAACATTCTAAAACTTCATCATGTTATTTCCAATCTTGTTTTATATTCATAACAGCACGTGATTGTAACTTGAAGAACCATTTTATCAAATATGTAAGAAATATCTCGCGTTAACTTGGACTCGGACGTACAGTTCTGGTATGTTCAGGAAGTAGGTCAGGCTAGTTGGCGACTCTTGCTCTAAAGTAACTGAACATTAGCTAATCGAGTGTGAGGTTAGATAAGAAAGTTATTAGTGTAGAGCCCACTTCGAACGACGACAGCGGATGACCAGACTAGAATGGAGATAAGCTGGTACCAGTCACTGTTTGTATATAAATGTCAGGGAATCGTATTAGATAATGGATCCTCTGAATAAAAGCTGAAGTAGGGCAATGCATAATACAAACGAGATGCTTTGAATAGGTTCCCAAAGAAAACCATTTTGATAGGTATCTCTGCCTTTTTTAACTTTGTTACCATGAATAGATCGGAGAATACTGAATATTACTTTGCGTCGTTGAGATTTATGCTGCATGTAGGTTGTAGGTACCTGTATATGTCTGAATTAAAAGCGTCGCCCACCTTATCGCTTAATATTAAAAAGTTTGTATCTGTGCAATGAATAAAACTGCAATTCTTTTAGTGTAAGTTGCCCTAGTTAAAACCTTCAATACATTGAAACTTTTTGTCAATTGATATAAATTAATGAAAAGAGGACGCAGGGAGATCTAAGTTGTCCTCACTCCAAAGTAAACCATCACAATAAAACTTTATTCTGCTTCGTCTAATTAGATTTTAGAACTGCTATACAGTTCCTTGGATTCTATTTAAAATACTTCTTCACAAATTAAATGGAAACGCGGCACTCCGCGGCAGATGTATTCAAAGTATAATATTGTATTGTTGGTGAAGATTCATTTTAGTGCACTCTTAACTAACATAACTAAAAATTTTAAACGGCAGGCGCCATTTGCCATACAATTCAGCCATTATTAGGCCAGAAATTATAGCAGGTTTTGTTTCAGTTAATAGTATAAAATCATCTTAAAGTAATTTTTATTATTCACGTTTCGGTATGATCGGAGTGACGACCTGCGAAAGGCGGCCAGCAGAGACTGGATGAGGAAAGCTCAAGACAGGGCCCAGTGGCGCACTTTGGGAGAGGCCTATGTCCAGCAGTGGACGAATACAGGCTAATGATGATGGCTGATGGTATATTTTGTTGTAGAAGTTACACTAACCTTTGTTAAACTTCGGGCACGCCGCAATTGCGGCGGTAAGACCCCTCTTTGAGGAGTGGCTGGAGAGACGTCACGGCGTCCTGACCTATCGGATGACGCAGGTCCTCACCGGACACGGAAGTTTCGGGAGGTACCTGTGCCTGATGGGGAAGGAGGAAACGCCCGGGTGCCATCACTGCGAAGATCGCCCGGAGGACACAGTAGAGCATACGGTGCAAGACTGCCCAGCTTGGGCGGTGTACCGACGTGTCCTCACGGCGGCGATAGGCGGAGACCTCTCGCGCCCGGCATTGGCTGCGGCCATGCTGCGGGGCGAGACGGAGTGGGAAGCGGTCTGCTCCTTCTGCGAGTCAGTAATGCTCGTGAAGGAGGAGGCGGGCCGCGAGCGAGAGAGGACAGCGTCTTCCCTCCGCCCCAACCGCAGTGGTAGGCGCCCGCGGCGTCGGACGTCAGCAGATGATCTCCGGCCACCGTAGGCGCGGGCATGCGGGCAGCGAGTAAAGGGCAACTCGCTGCCCGACCAAGGACCATGCCCGGGTCGACGGCGCGTTGTGTCACACGCGCGCCTCAAAGAGCGTCAGCATAATAATAATATAATATAATATCCACTTTATTTCAGGCTACTTGGGCCCATAGATATATACCTTATAGTCTAACATATATATTATTATAGTACAGTTTGTTTTAGTATAAAGAAACTGAAATCTATGTTAGTAAACACTTCACTAAGCACTATTTTATAGCGCACTCCAGTGGCACTTGTCCGCGGAAGCGACGGAACACCACGTCCTGCGGCCAAAAGTTCTCCTCCATGACGAGGTGCAGCAAACATGTTGGTACACGCACCACGAACGCCTTGAAATTGACGTTGCGGCGCGATTCCAGCAGCTGAACTCTCGGCGTGTATTTGATTTTTTGTCGCACGTACTCCACGATGTCCTCAGCCTTAGTGGTGTAGTGTAGGCGTGAGATATACACCGGCGTATTCGGCTTTGCAGCACGTATAGTGTTGGGCTCCACGGGAGCCGTGCCGCAGCGGTTCTTGTTGGTTCGCTGACGACGCTTCCTCCTTTGCACCGTCACGAAACCATCATCATCAGCCCGCTTCGATGCCTTTTCAGGCATGGGCTTCGTAGCTGTAGTGACCTTACTCACGGCGACGATGTTTTTTGCTGACTCTATCGACTTGGGCAGCTGAGTGAAAGGTCGGGAAACTCGAGCGGCAGAGCACGGAGGAGCCGCAGGGGCAGGAGCGGAGCTGCGGGGCGCGCATGTTGCACGTTTTGCAGGCTCAGCATTCGACGGTGACAGCGCGGGCGACGACAAAACCGCTGACGCAAAACTTGCCCGATAGATCGAGGCCCGCTCCGCGACACATGTTGATATTGGATGCACTCGATGGTGACCCAGTTACCGCTACCGTTTTACGCAACTGTATAAGTTCATTGCGCAAATCGGCAACTGTAATTTGGGATGCATCCAACCTCTTCTGGACATCCACAAGGCTTGCCTTCAGAAAAACGATGTCTTTCAGCAGGCTCATTACGTCGACGTGGTCGAAAGTGACGGGAGGGAGCTTGTGTAGATCCTTCGCCACAAACGTCGGCACGTCGTCAGGGTCGGTCTCTTTCAGCAGGGTTATGATGTCCTGCACGCTTTTCTTAGTCCCGTCACGTCTGCGGGACACCATCTGGTCTGTCTTCTTTGTTAGTTGATACAAGAGCAGCTTAGAAGCCGCAATATCATCCTCACTGAAGTTCGACGTGCAGATCTGGATAGCAGACACCTCATCCATCACATCCAGCTTCTGTTGTAGGAACGCCAGTAATTCGTTCGCCACGAGTTGTTGACTCATGGTGATTAAAACTCCGAGCGACGGCTTGCGCCGCGCTACACGACTTGGACAAAATATATTATGTCAGCAACACGTCCGCATCAAAACACGGCTAATGCAAGACTGACGGGGCCCAATAATGACGGGGCCCCCCGTCTCAGAGGGCCAAAGCCTGCCGGGGTCGCGGGATTATTCCCTTACCGTGACCCCGGAACATAACAGGCTATTGAAGGACACCGTGGATTTTAGTCAGTAGAAGTCTGACAGTCCCTCCCGCCCTGCCCGGGGTTGGAGGACTCATTTGATGATTTTACCACGCTAAAAAAAAAAAAACCTTTGTTAAACTTGTAGTAATGTACTTACACTATTGTACAGTTCTATATTGATCGAATACATACACGATTATAAAATACAGTATTCCGTTTCACCCCTTGGCGGCAGATATTTTCCACAATTTTAAGGCCCCCAACGGAATTGAAACTAAAAGTGCCGTAAAAATAAAGTCGTTTTAACTCCTAATTACAACAATTTTTCGTCGGAACCCTAATAATACCTACTACTAATTGGAACCGAAAGAAAAACATAATACTTTTTACAACGGAGTTGATTTATGTGAAAGACAAACTTCGGAACGAAGATAAAACTGTTTTTTCAGGGGCCATTTTTCAGGAAGAGATTACAAGGCTTTTAAAAGACTCGAACAAGATGAAAGTTAATGATTCTCATTATCTGTAAATGGAATTGTGTTATTCAAGTTAATGTTGAGTGATTTATATTTTTAACAAAAATATTTGCCTCACGAATAACTAACTGTAACAGTTTTGGGATGGATCTCAAATAATAAATGTGTATTATTGGTATTACGCATCTTTTTGGTATTCCGCAATATTGCAATACTCCTTGTATTGCAATACTGCGTAACACCAAAAATATGTAATTTTATTTGTAGGTCGCTTCTGTATATAAAATTGTTCTGTGTGGTTGTTCTCGGTAGGTATTATTGGAAAAGTCTTCACCTACCCAAAAATATCAGCTAGCTCTCATAGATTTCGGTAACATTAAATCCGTAATACATTTTATGAAGCTCCGCATCTTAAGCAACTCTGGAGTAAATCAACATCTTTATTTCCTTCTCGCAGCCAAAGCAATCTGTGAAGTGAAAATTTCAGAATTTACTTTGCTTGAAAAACTCGTGGTCGCGGTTTAGAAAACAGTTACTCATGGCGAAAAGGGCGGGTTTTACATTTAATTGATGGCACAATTATCAAGCCTCTTATCACTCGAGAGGCCAGTGTACTGGCCACTCACTGTTTTATGAACATTAAACTTTTCCAAAAGTTGAAGCCGCATGCCATGTTTGTGTTTAGGAATGTATAACTTGTAAAGCAGTTAGTGGTCACGTTCTAGTTGGCAGGCGCCGAACTGTGCTCACTCATATTTCACAGGTTTATAGTCACCACAACATTCAAAATTGATAAAACAAAACTTGTTCTGGTAACTTGCAAAGCTTTTGTGTTCTGTTTATATTTACAATATATATTATTAAAGATTGAGTCATAATTTTAGCATAAGAAACCGGCCTTTTTATTTAATTAAATTTGTTTCTTTTCTATATTTTTTGCTATAGACAAGAAAAATACACCATCTGTGATAATTATGAAATTTCAACTATCTAACTATCACGGTTCATGATATAGGTACAGCCTGGCGTCAGGCGCACCGACAGACAGACGGATGGAATGCAGAGTTTAGGAGGATCGTCTACCGAGCGCTCGTCCATACTAAATAGAAAACGTTTTCCTACCCTTAAATGTTATCCTATGTCAATGATTTTTTAGAATGCTTCTGACACAGTAAAAAACTAGGTTTATAGGTTTTCTTTTTTGCAAAATTTAAAATAGTTTGAAAGTTACAACAGTTTGCGATCGTTTTGAAAAATCTTAATCTTTTTTTCACGGTAGATTATTATTATAATTTTTAGAATATAGATTTAGAATATGAAACAGTTAAATTGTGTTAACACAAAATTAAAGAAACAATTAACTATGATCTTATGGTAGTGATCACAAACGTGTGTGTTTACGCGGTAAAAATATCTTTGAAATGTTATTTTATTGCTAAAATTTTAGCTTCCGTCCTAACTTGCAACTGTCGCAAAGGATGACCGTCTTAATGTTTACGACACAACTTTAAGAGGAATGTACGAAGTATGTTAAGTCTGTTTCGAAGTTCAGCGAAATCTTTATGACACAGTAAAAATAAAGCTTAAATCGTACGTGAAAGAAGGAATCGTCAGCTTAACCACCAGCTCTTTTATCGTTGTAGAATCATGAAATGAGTCTTTTCGCCCAGGTTGGGAAGGGAAGGAGTGTCAGACTTGTACTGCCTAGTTAGTTATCCATGGTGTGTCTTCAAGAGCCCTTTACGTTCCACGGTCACGACTACTTGATAAGACACCAGTCCCGCGGCCCCGGCAGGCCTGCGATCCCGGGAGGCTCACCAGCTTAGCTTACGACTTGTGGTCTATATTTTGGTTACATTTCGCTGTCTTACTTGTGAGATTTATCAATAAGTTGTTACCCCGTGTAAGCGCCAGTAAGACTTAATGCTTTCCTCCCAACGTTCATAGATTTAAGGCAAGTATAACATCGGTGATAACTTCTGATTAGGAGACTGGTCAGTAATGAGTTATTACATTGCAATGCAATTTTATTAGCAATGCAGACACGTGATGTGTTATCTATTTACGTGATATAGTTGACAAGAGATTAATAAACGAATACGTGTTAGGATATAGTACTGTCCTCATCTATACATATAATAAATTTGTAGAAAAGTGGTGTCTGTACAATGGAAATATACAAAAAAAAGTAGCAGGGGTTGTTATTTTATCGATGCCGAACACGAAACTGTAATTAAATTTTTTTTTGTCTGTTTGTCTGTTTGTCTGTGTGTTTGTGCACGCTAATCTTCGGAACTACTGGACGGATTTGAATGATTTTTTTTTGTTGTATAGGTATTAAGTTCGATTAACATATAGGCTATAATTTATCTTGGAAACTTGAACACCTGATGCAGAACTGCAACAGACCTGCTAAACTATAAGAGATACAAAAATGATGCCATAGCAAAAATTGTTCCACGTGATGAGCATTTTCTGCTGAGAGAATAAAATTGAAGATCCTGGACACCTGATGTGGAACTTCAAGAGCCCAGCTACACTATAACATTTACAGGAATGACGTCTTAGCAAGAGTTGTTCAGCCTGATGAGCACCTTCTGTTTATGCATAAAAATTGAAGATCTGGAACACCTGATGTGAAACTTCAAGAGCCCAGCTACACTATAACATATACAGGAATGACGTCTTAGCAAGAGTTGTTCAGCCTGATGAGCACCTTCTGTTGACGTATAAAAATTGAAGATCTGGAACACCTGATGTGGAACTCTAAGAGCCCAGCTACACTATAACATATAAGGCAATGACGTCTTAGCAAGAGTTATTCAGCCAGATGAGTACTCTTTGTCAACTTATAAAAATTGTAGATCTGGAACACCTGATGTGGAACTCCAAGAGCCCAGCTACACTATAACATATAAGGGAATGACGTCTTAGCAAGAGTTATTCAGCCTGATGAGTACTCTCTGTCATCGTATAAAAATTGAAGATCTGGAACACCTGATGCGGAACTCCAAGAGCCCAGCTACACTATAATATATACAGGAATGACGTCTTAGCAAGAGTTGTTTAGTCTGATGGGCATTTCCTGTTGTCTTACAAAAATGAAAGATCGCTGGAACGTCTGGAATCGTCTCGCGCATCCCGTTGTTTTCCCGTCCCCAGGCTCCTAGAATTCGATATCAGACGTTTCAGATCTTCGATTTTGACGACCCCGACTGCTGGCATAAGCAACAGGATCCGCGTACGAAGTCGCGGGCAGAAGCTAGTTTTAAATAAACACATGCCTGTAGCAAATTACCGACAAATGATTGATGGTACAGACATGTGCTAGAGTACACTAAAGCCAATTGTCCACGTAACCGCACGACATACGCACGCTTTCGTCAATTGACGATTGCAAGACGAATGCTAGCATCTTGCGTAGAAACAATGAAATCTGTGTCCACGAAGCGGCAACGTCGCGTCAGCCGCTCGTGTTGCGTTCGTCATGCATTTTTACAACAAAAGTCGTCCTTTCTCGATGCTAGTTGAAAGAAAACTGAGACCTTTTGTAGCGTGACTGACTATTGCATGAAGCAGCGTGGACATAAATATGCAAAATACGCCTATCTTCATTTGTAGGTTACATGCATCCTACGAAAGACAACTGTGTGGACAGTAGGCCTTAGTATAGGCAAGAGCAGTATGGAAAGCCCTCCGGATGGATGGATGCGAACTGCCTAAGACCGGAATGGTTGGTACTCTTTGGTAGAGGCTTACGTTCAGCAGTGGACTGTATACTTGGTTTACAAGATGATGAAGTAGCAAATTAAACCTAAAGACACAAAGGGCTATGATGTGGATGAAACCGAGCAGCAATTGAGACCTTTTATTTTCGAAGTATAGCAATCAATGACTCCCACTCACTCAAATCGTTTTAAGTATCGTTATTAATTTCCCACTTATGACTTTATTAGACAATTCTCATCTCTTCGAACGAAACAGCTCACATAATTGTGATCGAACTTCACTACGGAAACTCACTTATTTTATATTTAGATTAATGATTCAAAGTTCTCTGAATAATCTTCCGTATACCACCGCCTTATTACTTTGCACTATTTTTTAAAATATTTTTTTAAGTTTTTAAAGTTGTCATAATATGAGGCCTCTCGCCCTATGTGGAGTGGAAGGGAATGTCGGACTCGTACTGACTAAAATCTACCGTGTTCCTTCAATTGCTATTTTCATTCTAGTGTCACGGTTAACTGTGTAGACAGTCCCGCGACACCGGCATAGTAAACGAGTAGTACCACGGTTAAATTAAAATTTCCCGTGGTACAGTCGGCCAAGAAAGTGGTGTACCACCCTAAGGTTGAATATCGCTTGCAGATTCATAGGTGATAAAGATTAGTTTCGCTTGCAGATCGATCTGACAACTTCTATTGCTGTCTTTATCTGATTATTGATAACGACTATTACTGTTTGTAACGTGACAGCTGTTCTTAGTTTGAACTTGATGGAACCAATGACGTCGTAAAATCAACGGCGGGGGCTGTAGATTTTGATGACAAAATTGTATCTACAAATTCAGAATTGTAATCAACAAGTTACATAAAATTGTAAAGGCACAAGGCGAATCCACAAACCTGCAATTTCTGTAAACTTGTAATTACAATATCAATAAAAAACAAGCTAAAAATAGATTTATCCTTTTATTAAATTTCTACAATCAATTTTAAAATACTTATAACAAACAAAAACATAGCATATATAGTAATATTTAGAAGATATTGAAAATTTTTAAAAATTAGAAACGGGTGTAACCGCCGTTGGCCTCTATAACCTCTAAAAGACGAGACCTCATTGAACCAACAAGCCGTGAGCAAATATCGGTTCCCCGCATTTCCTCCCAAATATAATTACAGTGACTAATAAGAGCTTGTTTGGTTCTTTCATTTTGATGCGACCATCGTTGGACCATAAGGCCCCAAAGATTTTCTATCGGGTTGAGGTCCGGCGATCTTGAGGGCCACTGAATTACCCTTACGTCAGTGTGTGAACGAAACCAGGCTCTTACGATCCTCGCATTATGAATTGAACAATTATCTTGAACAAAATCAAATTGTGGCACTTCGTTCTCCGGGTAAACATTACGGACTGTCGGTAGCATTGCATTCTGAAGCACGTCGATATAATTTACAGCCGTCGCTCGAGGAGGTAGAGAACACAATTCTCCTACACCATCCGCACTCATCCAGCCCCAAATATTTACGGAAATTCGACCTAATTCTCTATTTGGAATTACATGATCATCTTTATACCGTGTTGAATTATATCGCCAAAGGTGAAGACGTCCATGCTGACTGGATTTAAACGTTTTTTCATCACAAAACACTGTATTAGACCAATCAAACTCTGGCGAAGTTCAGACGAGCAAGTCTGTGAGCATCCGTCAAATATATTTTCTTGGCGTAATGCCTGTGGTGCAACCCCATGTAATGTAGATGATTCCTTATTGTTTGGGCACTCACATCGAACATCTCCGCAAAATGTTTTGTGGGCTTGAAACCATTGATTTCATATTCCCGTCTCATGAATTCTCTATCGTTATTGGAGAGTGCAGGCCGGCGACCACTTCTTCTGTGATCCAACAAACTTCCCTCCTCTCCTTCACGACGAATCCAAAAGCGGACAGAACGCCTCGATATATTCAAATTCCGGGATATCGCACTGATACTGCTTCCCTCATTAAATTGGGCAAATATTTGTGCTCTTTCGGCAATGGTCAAGTTGGCAGGCATTGAGATGATTTTATATGCAGTTGATTGAAAAATAACACGGAAAATATATCGATTTTTTGCATATATTTGACAAAATGTCAATTGTCAGTTTTCTTTTTCAAATGGAATTCGGTTGTCTATTTAAGAGCGCCCTTCCCCATTCGACGAACGACAACGCGAGCATGGCCAAAAAGCTTGTTGTTTCATCCAGAACAAGAGGCAAACCCGTCCCCGCTCGACTCGTCCCCCGCTTACCTCTTACAGCCACATGGCTAACAAGCAAGTGAGAACGTGACAACATTAAAAGGAAAATAGTGTGCGGAAGTTTCATAAAACTTGTTCCAAGAAATACGTGTTTTTTCGTAAGCCTTACAAGATTATGAAAAAAAAGTTTTACATTTAGGAACTCCATTACATTTGCAAGGTTTCTATGCAAATATTTATTTCCGGTTACAATTAATGAGTACATTATAAACGCCCAAACATCATATAAAATTTGTGCAAAAAAGCTGATTTTTGGAGGTTTGTACTGAATTTGTTTCTTAAAATTTTGATTTCGCGTTTTGATAGAAACCTAGATATAGTGCACAAGATGCCTATTAGTTCAAAAGTTTCAAAGAAATATCTGTTACAACGCCATAATCACGTACGAGCGTTTGTATGAAAAGATAGACGGGTTGGCCGCCCTTAAATAGTTTTTATTACTTTTGTTTGGAAACATTTCAATTGCTTTGTAGAAACTAATGTCCTTTTTAACCGACTTCAAAAAAAAAAGTAGGTTCTCAGTTCGACCTGTATGTATGTATGTATGTATGTATGTATGTATGTTTGTCCGCGATTATCTCGCGTTTGGCTGAACGGATTTTGATGCAGTTTTCAGGAAAGTGTTCTCTACATTCTGGAGAAGGTTTTAGTATATAACACTAATAGATATCCCGTGACGTTGCCCGCGTGGATCCGTTTTGCTTACTTGGATCGTAGATTTTCAGGGACGATTGCATGTTTGTCCGCGATTATCTAGCGTTTAGCTGAACCGATTTTGATGCAGTTTTCAGGAAAGTGTTTGTTACATTCTGGAAAAGGTTTTAGTATATAACACTAATAGATATCCCGTGACGTTGCCCGCGTGGATCCGTTTTGCTTACTTGGATCGTAGATTTTCAGGGACGATTGCATGTTTGTCCGCGATTATCTCGCGTTTGGCTGAACCGATTTTGATGCAGTTTTCAGAAAAGTGTTTGTTACATTCTGGGGAAGGTTTGAGTATATAACAATAATGGATATCTCGTGAAGTTGCTCGCATAGATCCGTTTTTGTTGCTTAATAGGATTGTAGATTTTCAAAGAAGCCGATTTTATGAAGATTTTTGTTGAATATCGCAACTAAAAAGGGAAAAATAAAAAACTTTTTGAAAAAAAGGGAACCGACTTCAAAACCAAACACAAAAAAACGATAAAATAACTTTTCTTTCGGAAGTCGGTGGCCATAACTCAATGAAATAAAAAAAAACAAAGCCACCGACTTCCGAAAGAAAAGTTATTTTATCGTTTTTTTGTGTTTGGTTTTGAAGTCGGTTCCCTTTTTTTCAAAAAGTTTTTCATTTATACTAAAGGTTAAAATGTCATGTACTTATATGTGACATATGACGTATGAATACTAAATACATAGGTTTACGTCATGATAATGTTGTCTCTTTCAGTAATATCTTTTTATAACGAACCTTGTTGTAATTTTCGATGACCGGGAAACTAAATCAAAACTGGTACACCACTTTCTTGGCTGACCGTACTACTAGATTGCTTGGTAGCACCACGGGTATATTTAATTTCCCGTGGTACTACTGGTAGTACAACGGGTAGTACCACAGGCAATAAACGGTAAATTCGTTTTTAACCCTTAAATTAAAAAATGTCCTGATTCCGTGTTCGAAATATAACGACACGTTTTTGGTGAAGCAACTTTTTCACAAATGTGTGAGTGAGCACCACACACACATTTAAATGTTTTCGTAATCGAACGACGCGAGAAATCACCCCGTGTTTTTGGTTTCAATACCCAGTGGCAACGACGATATAATACTAGACTCGTAATAACAGGCGACCGATGTCTGTCAACACATTAGGCAAAAAAGTCTTATATTGGTCTCATTTCGACCAATCCTGTGAGCCGTAAACATACGTTTAGACAGAACAGACCTTGAGTTAGCCAATCACAACGCAGTACCCCGTCCCCCTCGCTTACGTAGTACCTCAGCGAGTTGACAGAATAATTTTTGTTCCTTAGATCGTGCATGCGGAGTCTAGTATTATATCGTCGTTGCTCAGTGGCCTACTATCAATCTGGACATTTTTTTATCTTAGGTTTAACCATTAAATACACAACCGTTAAACACGGCATAACTGTGATAGATGGCAACACATGCGCAAACACGTCCAATTTAACACGTGCTCAGCAAATAATGCTCGCATTTCTCACAAATCGATCGAAAGGCTGCAAATAGAAAATATCTATGCAGATGTGACTCTGTTCTAGTACAGCGCCTTTCGTGAGAGCTGTTTCGTTTAAAGGGGTAACCCGCAAGTGCCTTATGTAGAAAAAATGAATTTATGTATTTCATATTATGCTCACGTGCGACACAAATAGCTTCAGTGACCTTTACTTCACATTCTGTTAGAAAAGGCTCACCGTGTGACAGCCTGAATCACGTGTTCATGAATCAAATAAGGTAAATACGCTAACAATTAAATTCGCATAGATGAACGAACGTTCACAAGATTACTCCTGTGAAAGTAAATTTTATACGCATTAATGCCTGCGTTGCGGGTCGTAAAGGCTTGGAAGGAAAAATCGTAATCTGAAGGTCGTTTATTCAAGTCCATAAAAATATTTTGTGCTCAAAAACGAATGAAGATGATTGTGTGAATCTTAAAGTACTCTCATCATATCGACTGAAGCGTATATTACCATATTCAACGTTTAACACGGAAACTCGTTAAACTCACCTTACTTCGAGTTGCCGTGAGGTCGTGTGGGCTGCAGCTGAAAATCTCAAATCTGAAAACTTTGTGCTGTTGTTCAAATTGTTAGTTTTTTTTATTTAATTTATTTTAATTGAATTACTATCTAGGTATACTTTCGGTTAGTATTAATAAGTTTTAATTTGTTGTGACAATAAACACAACTTTCTTTCTTTGTGTGTCGGATAACAAAATTAAAAATAAAATGTTGAGTCATTAGTACTTACAAAATACTCAATCGTCGGTATAAGAGCATGATATGAGAATTTTCTCTATGTTCTCGTAAGAACTGACAGACACACTTGATACATGATTGTGACTATTTCTATCAGTTTATTCCACTTTATTCACCCAGGTGAACAAAGTGGAATAAACCTTGATTTATAACTACTGAACATTATAAGAGCAACTGTAATTGGATAAAAGGAAGACAATCCATTTGGTGGTGGCACTCGAAACCTTTTCAGTGATCTGCTAGTGGCAGGGAAAATTATTCGTTTTTACAGGTGCTACCGTATTCTTGATTTATCATTTTTTATTGAGAAATGAGAATAGAATTTGTAAATTCCTACAATCAGTGCACCTAAATTATATCATTGACGAGTCTAACTAGCAAGTTAGTAAGGGCTCACCATTAACCAATTAGATAATCAAAATCTTAACTAATCGAGCATTACACGGTGTTTCTGTGTTCCAATTTTTTTACACGTTTTTACATAAAAATCATGTTAATATACGTAAAAAATGAACAATATTATTATAAAGCAAAATTCGAGTGGCGTAATTTATTTGAATTGAAATAAAACCTGACACTTCGTTAATGAACGTCAAAAAAATATATAATTTCCTGACTCTCATTTTCAGATATCAAATAAATTCGACATGCCTACATTTTAATTTCCTTTTCATCTACATCAGAATGTTCACATCTCAATCATTCCAATGTCGAAATGAAAAAAGGTCCTATCTCTGATTTCGAATTTTAACGCCCGAAGCGTGCGTGAAGGGTGGATGACTTGATTCCACAGAACCCTTTTATTCAAATAATGATCATATTATACTGTCCAAAATAAATACCAGACTTCGCGGAATTTATTGCTGAATTCAAACAAACAAAATTATTCAACTGATCCTGTTTTACTTTGTGATGTAAAAGCGGCGTAAATTTATTCAAGTATTTTTAACTTCAAAAACCAATATCAGCCACTTTTAACCTACGCACAACGGCTAGCACAATTTTATTATTCCACAATATATAATATTTTCTCAGTATTTTACATTAAAATTGCGTAAAGGACACTGAAAACTACAATTTGTTTTTACAAATTAAACAAACTACGCGTACTAAAATTTAGTGTACTTTCTTTTTCTTCTTAAAGGTTTTCTGAGAAGAAGAATAATAAATTAATAAAGGCATTTATGTTATTACGTTATATACGTTATTTATGTTGTTTTAAATTTAAAATATTTAATAATGTCTTTAATCAGATTGATTAATTAATGAAGTCAAATAATAAAGGCTGCATAAAACTATACCTACCAATGTAATTTTGAACCAAAAGTTTACAGTTATCCAAAATATCAAACCTTAGTAATAGCTTCTGTTTCTTATAAATGGGTCAGACGGACCCCTCTCAGAATACATAAAGTTTACGATTGTTGGAGTGGGTCCAGTAGACTTCCTTCCGTTGCCAAAGCCTCCATGTTCCGCTCTTCATAAAACTGTCTGAGCGATGCAAAAACTGTTTGAGTGTGAGAGAAATGTTTATGTGCAAGTTGACTCAGACGCGGTTTGAATGCAGTAAGTAACGCGTAAATTGAGTCTTTATGTGCATAGCTCCGAAAACAATCTTAAAGTATCAAAGCTTGTATTAAAGAAAGTCCAGATTCGAATCAAACAAACCATTATAAAATCAACTACGAAGACAAAATTAAACGTGTTGTAATCAAAATTTCCCAACAGTGATAAAAAATTGGGTCTTGTTAAATATATCTGAAGACTGTAGAATTAACAGTCGGGTAGAGATACATAATATAAAAGTAAAAAAACTCAAAGATGTTGACTGGTAGGTAGAAGAACATAAAATAATACTAACTCAAGTAACATTTAGAAACGTAAAGAAAATTGCTATTATTACTGAAAATAATGAAAATGGTCCTTCATTAAAAATAATGAAGTTGTAGTTTAGTGGTTCACTGTCGTTTGTCGAGCAGTCAAGAGTCTGCCTTTTATCAGTTATTATTAATGAAGCGTCACCAAATCGTGATGGATTCAAACTTGAATTTATACTTCAGTTAAGCTGGCAAAACTTTCCGATTTCAGTAGGATTAGTCGGACACTAAATAACATTGTAGGGTATAATGTCACACCCTTGTTGATCCTCACATCGAGTCGTGTAGTGTTTCAGTTTAATGCAAAATTATTTATGAATGTCGTTAATATTAACATTCTGTGGTAGTATTACGTGTACTACAACATAATCCGTTACCCAGTACAGTTGTAAATTGTAAATTTTTGCTACCGCAACAAATACATACAAACGTAATGAAACATAATGTAAATTCTTGTTTTAAATAATTCCTTTAAAGCAATAACTCTAAATTGACGTTTTATATTTTATTGATCAACCTTTTTTCTTATTTCACACAACCTGTTAAAAATTGATATGGACATAGAACTACCCGGAAGGAGGACCGAGGAACGACTTGAAATAAACCGAAATATTTATAGAAAATAAATGTTTCTTTTCAAAAAATTCACAAACAGATAAAAGGAGATTATTTGCTTACACAGAACCCCCCATTGTGGTTGATTAATTACAGTCGCTAAAATCCCACAGCTAAGATCGGTAGGTACCAAAGCAATTACTTTAACAATTTGTCACGAAACTCCATTAATTAGTAAATCCCCGTTAAATAGCAGACATGAACTTGACAAGGTTAATTTCATTTACTCATTAATTAGAAAGCGGTTTTCCAGACGGTATGGCTTTAAGACGATGCGACGTCGCGCCGAGACGCGTAAGTACGAGTATTACAACCTAAATAACCTATGTTTTGAGAAAATTAAATATCTAGGGATAATGACTGCGCATGTCTTATCACCTGATCACCTTCAATAGTATCAGACTATTGAAGGACACCGTGGATTTTAGTCAGTACAAGTCTGGTAGTCCTTCCCGTCCTGCCCTACTTGAAGCGAGTACTGATTTAATGACATTACCAGTATTACCACGTAAAAAAAGGCATGAATTATTATGGTTTGGTCCGTGGTACGAATTAAACTAATTAAAAGAAAATAACGTTTAATGTTCCAACAAAACTTAGATGAAGAGTTTCAAATGTGACTACGACGATAGCAGTTTCCGTACAAATCCTCTTCCTTTAACTGATAGACAGGTCCTAATCGACTTGATTGATCCCGCCGTAGGTAGACGCCCGATAAAGTCGTAATCCCGATTTTCAACCTACTCGTACTTAGAAAGGCTATAAAAAATAATGCTATGTTAGGTATTATACTTTTTGCTATCCTATTAAGTTTGCATTAACATGCACAATGTGCAACTGTAACAATAAATTGCCACCAACTAATAACAAACTGTACAAAGCGAGCTAAAGTTGTCTCGAGGTGCACCAAACTAAATGCTGCAGTCGAATTATTTGTTCAGAACAAATAAACCCCGAACACCTTCAGGAATCTAGTGTTAGTGCTTCCGAATTAAGGTTAGCTTTAATAGTGAAGCGTAGAGGTGAAATTGAACGAATTTATTGAACGTAAATGGAAGAACCTAGCAGTGTTTAAATGTTCTAAATGTCGTTTAATGTTCTGCGATCGAGTTTACTTACAAACAGGGAGCTATAACAGTGCGAACCTTATAATTAAGGTTTGTCTGACTGCTTTAGCGATGATTAATATTGTGTCTTTTTAGAAAAAGTAGATACAAACGTAATGATCTGTTAAAATCTGATGTTTTATTGTAATCTCAATAGTTATGATCTTTACTGACCTTTTGTCTTACAGATTCCTCTAATGTGTTGTATAAAGTCAACCCGAAATGTTTAAATATCAGTTTATAAGTTACGGTAATCAAACTTTTTGAAATAATTAACAATAACATCTGTCGTTGTTCTTTTGATTTTATTGAAATTCTTTGAAAGAATTGCAATCGTTTATAATCAATTTTACTACTGACATGACACTTCTTAATACCTAATATTAATTTATTTATTACCTTTTGTTTGAATTTGCACAATGTCTAGACAGTGAACATAAATCTGCATGTTATTTGCCTTTTTTAAGAATTAGATGTTATTGTAAAAGTTATGTGTTACATTTGTGTCTAATTTACCTATTTTACCAATTCCCATGATTGCATTAAAAGATTTGTTAACAAAAATATGCAAAATTAAAAATCACCAATAGAATTTATCGCCACACGGTTGAGCACCATCATGGTCCCGAGTTCTAATTTACATTAACAATGTAGGTCAAAATTATTTTGTTTATATTTCAGTAAAGTTTAAACCTTGATGATAAAAAAAACGATGTTGACACTGTACGCGTACCGTTTATAGCCATCATGCTCCAATAACGTATAATAAATGGCGCTCATTCTGCTAACCCAGCACTCGGTGACCAGTGTTATGGTTAAACCAGCGAACTGCAATTTGCATAACGTTACAAAACCCGCACATTTGAATTTTATTGATACTGTGTAATGGGGCCGTGTGTCATTTATCACCGTAGGTAGCTTTGGGGTGGGTCGCGAGACTGTCTCATTTGGTAAAAAGTGACCCTGGAACGTAAAGAGCTATTGACTGATTACCGTGAATTTAATACAAGTCTGACAGTAGGATGGGAGGACTCAATTGATGATTTTACCACGATACAAATAAAATATAGTTAGCTTTGGGGTGCCCCGGGTCGACGGCGCGTTGTGTCCCACGCGCGCCTCAAAGAGCGTCAGCATAATGACGGGGCCCCCCTCTCAGAGGGCCAAAGCCTGCCGGGGTCGCGGGATTATTTCCTTACCGTGACCCCGGAACAGAAAGGGCTATTGAAGGACACCGTGGATTTTAGTCAGTAGAAGTCTGACAGTCCCTCCCGCCCTGCCCGGGGTGGGAGGACTCATTTGATGATTTTACTACGCTAAAAAAAAAAAAAAAGTTTTGGGGTGTGGAAACATTGTAGAGCTTCTTCTTGTGTGCTTGTTTTTAAAATAATACTAGTTTTACAAACGTAAATGCACTTATTTGTAAAAACAACAAATCATTTGTTTATTAAAACAAAATAACACGAACAGAACCACGAGTAATATCGCTATAAATATTGTGCGCTTGGCATCCGTTCAATCTGTGACGTGACGTGTCCGCGGTTGTGTCTCCGGTCAGATAGGTACCCTTTCATAATATTATGCTTGTCTTCAAACACATATAGTTAAATCATAATAAATTAATTGCATTAGTAAAATTAGACACAACAGTTACTTTACACACAGGGGTTTAATCTCTTAAATTCGTCAACAAGGATTAATTCCCCTCTAAAACTAGTTTAATATTTTATGAGTTTTTTAACACATTGGCAAAAGGGACAACTAATATGATATTTTATAAAAAATGTTTAACGCATTGGGCATGCATCGCGAAACCCAAAAAAAAACTGTTAAAAAAAATGAAGTTTGCGCAGTACGAGTATTTGAACTTGCTACCTCCGGATTGTATACATCTGACGCTACTATCAAACAAGCCACCTAGGAAAACGAAACCGAAAATGGATGACCGAAAGAATCCGACGTATGTAGGTGCGTAGGTGGCACCTCGGTAGCTCGGATGGTAAGAGCATCGAATGTACTGATTCCGGAGGTCGCAGGTTCAAATTAAAACAGCAAGTCGTACTCTCAGTCGAATCTATTCGTTTTTTTACTTAGATAGCAGAACTTCTGCTATGAACTGCAATGCACAAATGTAACACGCAAATACAAAAATATTTACTACAAATTTTTCCACTGTATTAGGTGTTCATTATTGAAAGTGCTTGATAATTATTTTCGAACATCAATAAATTAAAAGTTTCGTTTTACATAAACTTAAATTATTATAATAATTATAAGTTGTTTTTTAAAACTATAGTTTTAAATCAAATCTGAACGTATTTAATGTTTTTTTTTTATCATTCCCCTCGAAAATATTGTTAAAACGAGCACTCTTCAACAACACCATACTTACACGGCATTCACCAGTTTAATCGAAGTAACAAAGGTTAATAATTTTAGGTTGACGTGGACATAATACGCATTGATATTTTTATAGAAACGAAAAATTTAGATTGCGAGCAGGGCTCGAACCTGCGTCTTCTGGATAGGTACTCCAGACGCCTTAATTTTTAGTTTTTTTCGTTTTTTTAAAAAAATCTTTGCTAAGACGCGACGCAGCCGTTATTGTGTATAAAAAATATAACTATGATACGCATTAACCGGTGAGTGTGCTAATTGTCGACCGTCGTCACACACCTGAGAGTGACGTGAAAGCTGGAGCTGTGCACACGATATGAATTTATGCTAATACGTCAGAGTTTAGGATTTAAATTAATTTAAATAAATTCAATCTATTATGTCCGTCTGGAGGAGCTCGTTGCTAAATAATTACAGCCGCACAGGCCGATCTTCCGGGTTAAGCCACGCTTGCCGAGGTTGGTCTGTGGATGGGTGACCATCTGTTATAGCGAGTTTCCTCCGTGCCTCGGAAAGCACGTAAAGCCGTTGGTCCCGGCTGTCATTTGTAGATCTTTGACAGTCGTTACTGTTAGTCAGAAGCTCTAAAGTCTGACAACCAGTCTTACCATGGGGTATCGTATACTGGGTTGTGGAGGTCCGATAGGCAGTCGCTCCATGTAAAATACTGATATTCAGCTGCATCTGGTTCGATTGGAAGCCGACCCCAATGTAGTTGGGAAAAGGCTAGACAGATGATGATGTCGCACTACTGTTCCTTACAAATCTGTCAACACGCGATTACGCCTCAATGTGATAATTATTTGATAATTATGATATCATTATGCTATCTTACAAGAGATCTTGGACTCTTTGCCAAAACCCTAGGAGTGAAATTCTAATGTGTAAACATTTCACAGGAAATACATTTGACTGCGCGTTGATATGGAAATGACACGGATTCGAAGTATCGACTTGTAGGTATCACTATCTTTATAGTGTGCATGCTCATACTGTAATTCTTGTATCATTATGTACCAATTTTTTTTATCTTTTAGACTTATTTAATGATGGACAGACTTTATTTAAGACTCATAAAAAACTTGACAAACTAATTTCAATCAATGTAAGCTTGATTAAGTGAAGTAAAGTGAGCAATTTAAAATATTAATATCTTGTTTCAGAAACTGCTTTTGGTTACTGCTTCAAGTTATTTATTTGAAATTGTAAGAAAACAGAGAAACATTGTAAACAATGTTTCTAAATTTTTCACTGTTAAAACAGTGAAAAATTTTCTGCTGGCTATTTGAAACTCACTTAAAATCTTTATAATTTTTTCTTCTCCTTACCAAACATACATATAATTGTTGGTTTAATAAAGTTTGAAAAAAACCTTAAATTTTGAGAATAAAATTAAATGTTCGTTTAGATCACCACAAAACAAAAATAACGTCAAAATTGTAGACAAATACTAATTTACGATTATAGTTATCTGCTTAATAGCTATTACAGTGTTAACAGTGTGAGTAATACGTTAAATTAACGACACATTTTATCACATTATTACACTATAACCATTTAAACTCAATGCCAATTAGTAAATATGGTACTATTCTGATATTATGAAGCCTCATTTGGAAAACACATTTTCCTTCCCACTGTTCACATAAACATTAAGTATTACAAAATCACGTCAGGATGTGGGTCTACATAATAAACATTCTAATTTTCTACCTAGTTAAACAACCTACACAAATATGCGAAGATATTTACGAACCTAAACATTACTTTAAGAAAAAAATAAAAAATATTTTAGGTTCCTAACTAAGTATGGCTAAATGATCGTACATAGCCAGAATTACACTGTCATCGAAAAGTCTGAAATTGTGATCCTTCTTCAATAATATACTAAGAGGAAACATTATTGTAGAAAACAACAATCTGTCCGAGCCACTACCTCACAACGTGAGGAGATACTGCAATGAAGATAATCTTAAGAGGATCGTCTACCGAGCGCTCGTAGACGATCCTCTTAATACTTATTGTTGTTCGTTTCTACGAGTAGGTGCTTTGAAATACTTTCAAATGTTGACTGTTTCAGCACGATGACTTGGGACAATACATACTAGCCTTTATCCAGAAGTGGATTTAGACAATCTGTTAAACATAATCTTAATTTTTCTTCCATTAATGTCACGGTCAGGGTAAAACTGGCATTTATAAATCACTGCAACACGTGTATGAACTGCAACTGACAATAAACTGAGTGCACTGACCAAACTGTTGTGTTCTGAACAACCTTGTACACCAGGCGGAAAATGAAACGAATGATTCATGATACTATTACCGGTACACAGTACGAATTATATTGTCGTTATAATAATTGACTCTTAACTCTTACAGCCTTGTAGACCTTGTAACTGGTCAAAAAGTTTTATGAAACAGATAAAATAGTAGTTTATGTAACTGGTACATAATGAGGGGTATTATACACGAGTGTGAGTTTAAAAAACGAGCGAAGCGAGTTTTTTAATAGTATCACACGAGTGGTATAATACCTAGTTATGTACAGTTTCATACACTACTTTATCTACTCTCATTGAAAACGAACATGTCAAATAAAAGATAAAAATTAATAAAAACTAAAAATCATCCACCATGTCATCCACCGAAACACAAACGTCAAAATTCCAACATTCCCATTGAAAGCGCGCGCAGCCACAGATAAAAAATGAAATAGATGTATCTATGATCTGTAATCTGTATCATAATGAAAAAAAATTAAATTATAACATTATTTTGTTAGAGAAATAGTGTTATAATTTAATTTTTTAATTTCATTACGATACTCTATGGTATAAAGTATGTCATTATAAAATCGTTTTGAGTTTTGTATTTCGAATTTTACGATATGAGAGTAGATAAACATATTTACGACTATTAGATAGCTACTTTCATTTAACTGAACCATAAAGTTATATTATTAAAAATCCTTAACGGTGCAACTCCAATAGCTCATTAAACTTTCTATAATAATAACTGCATGATTACACAGAATTGACTTTACGGAGCTGAAACCATTCTCAGTGCTATATTTCATGTCACTTCCAAAAATGAGTTAGAATTAGTGAATTATTTTGAATTGATCGAGTTAGAAAATAATAAATTGCGATTATTTTCCCATAAAACTCACTTACCACTTTGATAAGTCTGACCTTATTAATTATTGACATCTCATAAATGTCTGTCTAGACCGTAATTAACCTTCGGGTAGACATGAAAAAATGCCAAAAGAAATTGGTTCAGAATTTTCTTGATAGATCTGATCAGTGATGAAATGTCTGAGTTGACCTCCACGAAATGTTTAATAATATTATCGTATCTTTAATGTTTGTAATATTGGTATTGAAAATTAACCTACGTGGTATAAGTGTGGTTATTATTGTTGCATTATAATGGCGAAGAAATAAAGGTAATTTTAACAAAAAAAAAAAAAAAGTTCAGAACATAATATCGTTGTTTTGGTGTAATATTTCAGATCTGTTGAATTTATGTTTCATCGCGGTATCTGCAGTTACACAAGAGAGATGGTAGAATGAGGATTGTCTTTGTGTGTAAACTTATTTCTATTCAACGGTCGAATTTCGATCACCCCGGGCTATCCTAATAAAAATAAATGTCCAGTTAGAATTTTTCAGACCGAGGTCTTGTACAGAGCGCACCTCAACAAAAACGACTCAGGTATAGCTATCTAATATTTGTACAACATCAAATCCTGCGAACGAATCGCAACTGAATTATAAAACACAAAACATTTTAACTGTGGAAAAAGGACAGATTAATGAAGAGCTACCTTGAACGATTTCAGAAAGAAAAACTCGTTTCCGAGTATAAATAAATCAAATCAAAAGGGAACGTGTTAAATGAGTTTAACAAGTAAGGCGCACGAACTGAAAACCATCAGGAACGTATTATTTCAGACTCTCAACAACGACTAGTACCATTTACAAACTTAGACTTAGATTACTGTAGCCCTAGCACGAATCACTGTCGACAAAGTATTCGTATCGTCTCCGAAAGCATTTTGTATGGGAACTTGAACAGCGCCTCTGGTGAGCGTAAATTGAACTATTTTTCCGAGCACGAACAAATACATACACGTTTCGTATCGTCTTCGTACGTAAACGTTAACGTTATTTGAGCCGTTTGTATGAAAATAGGTAGCACAAAGACATAAAATGACGGATAGTTTCGTAACTACAGGCCCATATCATTATTACCGGTATTATCAAAACTTTTTGAAAAGGTGATCAAATGCAGGCTTGTAAGACATTTGACCAGTCAAAAAATTATAAATTGTAATCAGTTCGGATATCAAAAGAGTAAAGAAACAGTAGATGCAATAGACTCATTAGTTAATGATGTACTCAATAATATGAACAACAAACTAAAAGTCGCGGGTTTATTCCTTGATCTAAGTTCGGCCTTCGATACCGTAGAACATAGTATTTTATTAGATAAATTAGAGCATTATGGCATAAGAGGAAATGTCTTGAAATTATTTAGTTCATATTTATGCAACCGAAAACAGTATGTAGAAATTAAATCAGTCAGGGAAGGAGTGGAACATATAAATAAATCAGCGTTATATAATGTAACCAGAGGTGTTCCTCAAGGCTCAGTGTTGGGTCCGGTTTTCTTTATAATATTTGTAAATGACTTGTTAGAATACATAAAAAATATTTTACCCGATACTCATTTGGTAATGTTTGCTGACGACACTAGTGCTATAGTAGCCGCTGATGATATAGTTACCCTAGAGCACAAACTAAACACCCTGCTAGCAGCCTGTGAAAAATGGTTTTCAATGAATAATTTGAAATTAAATGTTAACAAGACCAAATGCATGCTATTTAGATCTACAGTCAGAAACAATGCTTCTGTAAATGTGACATCCTTACGAAACAAGATTGATATAGTGGAGAATCTTAAATTTTTAGGGGTACAAATCGATTCTCTCCTTAACTGGAAGTCAGAACTTACCTCAATCACAAGTACAATAAGCAGTGCGTGTTATGCCATCAGATCTCTTAGAGACGTTCTATCAATTGGTCAACTTCGTACAGTTTATTTCGCCCTAGTTGAGTCTAGACTTAGATACAGTGTTCAATTTTGGGGAAACAGTTACAAATATAACATAGAAGCTGCCTTTGTTTTGCAAAAGAGAGCACTGAGAACTATTCTTCGCATAGATCAGACTGAATCATGCAAAGAATATTTTATTAAACTTAAAATCTTAACAGTACCATGCCTCTATATTTTAGTTCTTCTAACTCATTTACATAAGAACCTAAGCAGGCTTGAAACAAATGTTGAAAAAGAGAAGAGACTAGAGACTCGGAGAAAAGATCTACCAACTATCTTGCAAGCAAAGCTCAACGTTGTCAAACACTCATCACCAGTACAGTCGGTAATTCTTTTTAACAAATTACCTGTAGAATTGAAAAATATTCAGAGTGTGAACATATTTAAAAACAGACTGAAGACATTATTAACTGGAAAAGCTTTTTATAGTATTGACGAATTTTGTAAAGATAAAAATATTTAATTAATTAATTATTTGAACTTAATAACTTGACATTTAATTATTAGTATAGACGAAATTTTTTTTTTAAAGATATAAATAATGAATTATATGTATATTTATTTGAATTTAATAATTTGACATTTTATTTTGTAAAGTTTTGTAAAGATAAAAATAATTAATTAACTATTAATTTATTTGAATTTAATAATTTAATAACTTGACATTTAATCATTGGTAATTACAAATTTAATAATCGCAAAAAGCAAATACCCACCTGTTTTGTCTTGTATGCAGTCCTTGAGTTTTTTATGTGTAGAATGTATAAGTACTACTCATGTATCGACACAAATGTATGTTTGTTATGAAATAAATTGAATTGAATTGAATTGAATTGAACTGTCGAAGGCTGGCTTACGAGTTTTACGAATATTTATTCACTTCAAATTTGACAGTGAGAAAACATTCGTCGTATTTTATTTTAGCGATAAAATTATAATTTAAGTGATTGTGTTGATATATTTTGTTAGAAAATGAATGTGTGCTCCAATATTTATTATAATAATATGTTACCTTTCTATTTATGCTGCCATAATTGACAAAAAATAAGTGCACCGAGTGCGGGAAGCATGACAGGATTACATAGATCTTTTAGCAACCGATGGCCCTCAATCATTGCTTGATTCATTGAGTGATATTATTGTCATGATTAATAAAATAAATAAAATCATCGAACACAGAATATTCATAAAGCTTTTCTTTATTTTTACATTACATTTTACATTAAATGTTATAACAAAATATGCTCCTTATCCTACGATCGTCTCCAGGCCCCACTTACTCTGTGCTATTTAATATCGGTCCAGCAGTATAACGCAAAAGCACAAAAACAAACTCACATTCGTATTGAATAATAAGGATTTAAAACATTTACATTCAAAAATACAAATAAACATTTTGTTATAAAACACAGTTCAATGTATTGCAAGTTAGAACCTCAAAGATAGGAATTTCTTCATAATGCAAGCCTTATCGAAAAGTACTGTCTTCTAATTCAAGCTCTTCACCGAACGAGAGGAAGAACGAGAGCCTCGTCTTATTTAATGAAATGATCATTGAACATCGTGGGGGATCCTTCTGTTCAAATAGGGACTATTTACAATTTTTCCCGTCCCTATTTACGTTAGTATGACGTCACCAACGTTTTCGTATCGCGCCCTCGGTACGAATTCGGAAGTGCTTCGTGCTTCCGACTTTCGTTGTATTCCGTTATTGTATCGACGGCACGATACGGTGGCGACACGAAACCTACAAATATTCGTGCTAGGGGTACTGGTAACTATCGACAGTGTCGTATTTTCTGGAAGTCAATCGTAAAACAAAAAACAATTGAACTTTACCCCTAGCACGAATCACTTTCGACAAAGTATTCGTATCGTCTCCGAAAGCATTTTGTATGGGAACTTGAACAGCGCCTCTGGTGAGCGTAAATTGAACTAATTTTCAGAGCACGAACAAATACATGTACGTTTCGTATCGTCTTCGTACGTAAACGTAAACGTTATTTGAGCCATTTGTATGAAAATAGGTAGCACAAAGACATAAAATGACGGATAGTTTCGTAACTGTCGAAGGCTGGCTTACGAGTTTTACGAATATTTATTCACTTCAAATTTGACAGTGAGAAAACATTCGTCGTATTTTATTTTAGCGATAAAATTATAATTTAGGCTGTTGTGTTGATATATTTTGTTAGATAATGAATGTGTGCTCCAATATTTATTATAAAAATATGTTACCTTTCTATTTATGCTGCCGTAATTGACAAAAAATAAGTGCACCGAGTGCGGGAAGCATGACAGGATTACATAGATCTTATAGCAACCGTATTATGATGATGGCCCTCAATCATTGCTTGATTCATTGAGTGATATTATTGTCATGATTAATAAAATAAATAAAATCATCGAACACAGAATATTCATAAAGCTTTTCTTTATTTTTACATTACATTTTACATTATATGTTATAACAAAATATGCTCCTTATCCTACGATCGTCTCCAGGCCCCATTTACTCTGTGCTATTTAATATCGGTCCAGCAGTATAACGTAAAAGCACAAAAACACAATCACATTCGTATTGATTAATAAGGATTTAAAACATTTACATTCAAAAATACTAATAAACATTTTGTTATATAACACAGTTCAATGTATTGCAAGTTACAACCTCAAAGATAGGAATTTCTTCATAATGCAAGCCTTATCGAGAAGTACTGTCTTTTATTTCAAGCTCTTCACCGAATCTCCAAACGAGAGGAAGAACGAGAGCCTCGTTTCATCATTGAACATCGTGGGGGATCCTTCTGTTCAACCGTTTATTAGACCTTCTGGATCAGGGCGTCAATTACTTATTTACTCCATTATGAATACTTCCGTTTAGTTATCGCAGTTTACTGGAATAGCTTACAGAAATATAACAAATCAACAGAAAAATAACAAATCATTGAACATTGTTTTGAAACCTCTTGACAGCGGAAAGATTTGACAATAAGTATAGACATTAGGTTTGACACAGGTTTTTTTTCACTATTTTACTTTACAGCGTCTTTCCAGTATTTACAGCGTTTCTTGTATGGAAAAATGGAACAGTGCCTCTAGTGTACGAAGAAGGAACTAATTTTTGCCTTGAAATTTGACAATTTGAAAATGTCAACGTTCCAGTTTACTTTACGTGAGAATAACTGAAAACTCATGATAAAGCCGTTTAACAATACTTTCCTGTTTATTTATTAGCTTTGGACACATGCATTTCCATGAGTGTTCTTAAACAAGAAGGTAGTGAACATAACACTATCTAACTTCGTCTTTATTCTCGTTTAATATAATTCAAGTAGCTTTTTTTGATCATGATACAGATCAAAATATAAGCCATAATAGGTTAAATGATCCCTGTACGTTTTAAACACCCGAATAGCATAACTACATAACAACCGTAACAACAAAATATATTATTAATTGATCATACTTAATTTCAAAGTAAAAAAAATAGGCAACATTCACTTAATATCCAAGAAGTTACGTTAATGCTTATAATGTTATTGTTGGGGATATGGTATAAAAAATATTACAAAGGCATGTGGGCTCAGGCGCAAAATGTTCCTTTCGCAAAATGTCCACAGGTAGCAAAATGTCCCTTTTGCAGAATGTCCCTTTCGCAAAATGTACCTTTCGCGGAATGTCCCATTTCGCAAAATGTTCCTTTCGCAAAATGTCACTTTCGCAGAATTTACCCTTCTTCATTCATTCATAGGCATTTTGCATCATTGAAAAAAACTAGTCAAGAGCCAGGAGGTGTAGAACACAAAAACTGTCTGCCATACTATTTTTTATACAATTTGTATGAACGTAATTATTTTTTTTTTTTATTTGAGACAGTTAATTACCATTTTCCTAATTAAACATCACAACAGTACCGGTTTTTGTGCTCTACACCTCCTAGCTCTTGACCAATTTTTAGGGTTCCGTAGTCAACAAGGAACCCTTATAGTTTCGCCATGTCCGTCCATCCGTCCGTCCGTCTGTCCGCAGTTTAGCTCAGAGACGCACAGTACTAGAGAGCTGTAATTTGGTGTAAATATATGGATTTGTTGTGCCGAAAAAGTGGTAAAATAAAATCTCGTAAAATATTTTTTTTTTAGGGTATCTCCTGTACACGTAAAGTGGGGATGTTATTTTTTTTTCTCGCGTACCCCATAGTGTGGGGTATCATTAAATAGGTCTTTAAAAAATATTGACAGTTTCCATTAACAATTTTTTGATAAAAAAATTGGTTTGTGAAATATTAAGCTTTAAAGTGCTAAATTTTGCTCGACTCGAGTGTCCCCCCCCCTCTACCAGCTAAACGGTTATGTGTGGGGGTGTGAAAAAATTCACAATAGTAGTATATATAACGAAGTTTAAAAGAAAATTGTCATGACTTAGTAGGCTTTACAACTTTACGAGTAATAGTCGACCAACTTATAAAATGTACTTGGATATCATATTTTCTTAAACAAAATGTATCGGAGAATATGCTTTTCAACTGCAAATGTAAGTTTGTCAACTTTATTTTTACAGCTTTTATAGGTATGTTTTTTGGGGATAGGTAGGTTTTTATCGTCAACTATTTTTAACTAACTTCAAAAAAATTTTATAAATGTATTTTGCCCGATTTCTCAAAGACTCCTGGACCGATTTTGAAAATTCTTCTTTTTAAAATTAAATTCAGCGAATCAGTTTAGTTAGTTCGCATAAGTATTTTGATGGGCAACTACGGAACCCTACACTGTGCGTGGCCCGACACGCACTTGGCCGGTTTTTCTCTGATGCAAAAAGTCTATGAATGTTTGATGAAGGGTACATTCTGCGAAAGGGGCATTTTGCGAAAGGAACATTTTGAGAATTGGGACATTCTGCGAAAGGTACATTTTGCGAAAGGGACATTCTGCGAAAGGGAAATTTTGCTACCTGTGGACATTTTGCGAAAGGGACATTTTGCGCCTGAGCCGGCCATGTGCAGTAGATTCAGTAAGCCTCGCTAAAGCCGTCCATATTAAACTTTACGCCACCAATTAGTGACACAACAGCATCAGATAAAACAAACTGATTACAACAAAAAACCTGCTGCCTAATTTACATTTCCGTCTAATTATGCAAACACGAAGACAGGGTTAACTAACAGAGAAATTAGGACAAAATACCTCCGTAACTTTGAACTTTGGACGATGAAACTAAGTATAAAGATAATGTGATTAAAAATACTTTCTTGACAAAGAGCTTCGCTTCGTCTGCGGAAACATTTACTTATTTTTTCTGAGAATGATAAATATACATACATAGAGCTCCTTATACTTGACGTACGAGTAAAACGTGCGTTTTTTTTTCAGAAATAAAATTTTTCATAAAATATCTTTACATGAAAATTTGACTGTCAAGTTTACATAATATTATTGTTCATCATATTGAATCTTCTCGACATTCATTATCTGCACATTTTTTATTTTGTGACTACTTATAAAATTATGAGCCAGGTTAACAATTATGTTTTCTGCTTCCTTTCCGCTTTCGTAATGAAACACCAGCATAAATAAATGTCTATCACGCGGCCTCTATGGATCTTACGTATATCTCATATGAAAAAGGTGTGCCCTTTCTAAAAATAGACTGAAATAAGGCTAACCTAAATACCGAAGACGAGAATTCCGAACTTAGGGAAAAACGTTAGGAGTACACGTATGGTTGCAATAACTCAAATCAACACAATTAACATAGATTAGGATGTTCATGTAGTTCATCTACTTTTTATGAAAAAAGAACATAAAAAGAAAGTATTTCTCACCGGGTGGTGCTAGCTGTGCTTCGCACAGGTCGTCCGTGTATCCTGGCGCACATATACAGCTGACCCATCTGTATACAATAATAATATAATATATAATATTTGAATAGATAGATTTAGAGTAGACAAATAGAGAAATGTAAATTTTTATTTAAATAACCTTATTTTATAAAACCACTATATTCAAAATAAAAACGGTTTTCTGCAGTAATTGAACCATAAGTATTTTCTACTTTATTTCTAACCCTTTTGTTTTAGGAAAAAAAAAACTGTGTACATTAAAGATACACGACACAAAAAGTGGAATTGTTTCGACCGCTGAATGTGACCCTTACATATAAGTTTACATACTAATGAGACTTCGTCCCAGGAAATAAAGCGCTGGAACCGTAGTATTCTGTACAAAATTGTTCAGTTTTTCTGTAAAATATCCTGGTCAAACCAACTGCAGCTGAATGTCATTATTTTACATTTTAGTACCGTGGTAAAATCATCAAATAAGTCCTCACACCTAGGGCAGATTGTATATATTATAACGCGCCGTCGACCCAGGCATGGTCCATGGTCGGACAGCAAGTTGCTCGCCACCCGCATGCCCGCGCCTACGGTGGCCGGAGATCGTCTACCGACGCGGACGTCCGTTGCCGTGGGCGTCTACCACTGCAGCTGGAGTAGAGGGAGGACGCTGTCCTCTCCCACACGCGGCGTGTCTCCTCCTTCGCTAGCATGACTGCTTCGCAGAAGGAGGCGACCGCTTCTTACACCGTCTCGCCCCGCAGCATGGCCTCGACCAATATCGGGCCCGAGATCAGTATTTTACATGGAGCAATTGTCTGACGGACGTCCACAACCCAGTAACGGTGATACGATACCCCATGGTAGACTTATAAAGTGACATGCAAAGCGGAAATGATATTTGAATCACCGCTTCGGTTACCTGACAAATACGAATTGTAAATTTTCTTGAATACTTTTAATGTTTAATTAAGGTTTTGGTGTTACTACCTCTTATGACGTAGTAGTGTCCCAGCAGCCTGCACTCGATGGCGCTGCATGAAGTGGCTCCGGGCGACTGCGCTGCTCCTCTCACCTCATACGTCACGTTGAACCCGTACTCGAACAGCAGACCCAGCGCCCTGAGCTGTGTGCCCTCAAGTCTGTTCAGGGTCAGCTCCACCACCAGCACTGGACTCTGCACCTGGGAATAAATCACGATTTAAAATAAAGTGATAAAAATATTAAGAATGTTGCTCCACTGGGAAAGTTAACCGTATAGCCTAAGCATCTAGCTATGTTAGAAAAGAGCTAAAATTACATTGGCATTAGTTTGAATTTGTGTTGCGTTAATATAACTGTTTACTTCACGATAATTCACTAATTCGGCGAGAAATCACCATGATTAAAATTTCAAATGTTTTTTTTTAAACATCCAATCATTGTTATAAAAATTTTAGCATACCTGATGATGAAGAACGTTTTTTTGTTTTTTCACAAAATCACTTTTTTGGTGTCATCTTAGATATTATTAACCTAAAATCAATAAATCATCAAAAACTAACAATAACAACAATTTTCATCTTAGACCATAATGAAACAAAAGAAAATTATTTTAAGCATTCGAAATTGGAATGCGCGCGCTTTTCATTTAATTGTTATCAGCCAGTTCTTTTTCCAAACGTGTCGATGTGTAGCCTCATTTTTCATTCATGTTAAGCTATGGACACACTTTTTTAATTAATTGACTTGGCAATATTTCTGTAGAGTCAGACGAAGTTATTAATTCGTTCTGCATTCTGCAATTGAACACAGCAGTCACGATCCGCGTCCGAACAGCAAATAGAATTAAGATAAATTAATTTATTCAGGTAATAAGTTTTACTCAGAGCTTTCTTCGTCTACAGAGTTAATTAAATCTGCATTAAAATACACAGTACCCTCGTACTTAATTAAACCTTACAAAATTTTTCATTCGATGATAGAATTTACATACCTAATTATGTATAGACTAAAGCACTAGTAAGAATACTGACAAGTTTGATAGCACGGTTGACTGGCGCAGTGATCGAGCGATCGATTGTCGACCGTTGTTTATGTATGTGACTTCAAATGTTAGTAAATGCGATACAGGTCAAAATGGTAATAAAATTTTCTTTTGTTACGTTATGCTATTTTGCATTTAAGCTCGCCTTCCGTCACCACTATAAATGTAAAGCCTATAACCCCCTTTAGAATCCTAGCTTTCCAGAAGCCCGGGCCACAGACACGCGACTAAATGCTTGCTATGTACTAACTCTAAATACAAACACATAACCTTTTTTAAAAGCAACGTAAAATAATACTCGCCACATTTTCTCAAAAAATATTTAAAAGCCATTAAGTTTTTTTCTTACTTTTTTTTTATTTTATGGCAATACATTTCTTTTTACAAAATCAGCCATTATCACAGTAAAGCAAAATAACTGTGAATACAACCTTTTTTATATATTTTGTAAGACTTGGATAATCCTTGGCCTAGATTTACGAGTATCTAAAGATTTGGTAATATTTATGGCATATGTAATAATATTTTGAAATCCCATTACGATTTTCATAACTCCGTAAAGCAAGGTGAAAACAGTTCAATTCAGAAAAGGATAATTTGATTCAAGTAGATATTTTTGGTTGTAATACTGGATTGTAATTCATATTACGCCTATTCAAAGACGGTTGGCACAGTGACTGAGCGATTGACCATTACGCAGCGTGACACGGGTTCGATTCCCACACGAAACAAATATCTGTATGATCGACAACTACAAGAACTTGTTTCGGTTGTATCTGTTTGCGTATGTACGTTTTGTTGTTGTATGCTTGTAAACGGACCCACAATGCAGGAGAAATTCCTATTAAGGAGCAACGTTAGCAACTTTACTTCATATTTTTTTCGGAATATACATAAATAACAGTTGATATGAGTGAACAATATGAGAAGGTCAAAGAATTATTAACCGACGAAAAAAAAAAGGAGGAGGTTCTCAATTCGACATGTATATTATATTTTTTTTTTTTTTTTTTTTATGTATACCACGCAGCTTTTCCTAACCTAGTCCGATTTCAAAAATTCTTTTTTTGTTGGAAAGAGTATATCTCAAAGTTGGTCCCATTTAAATTTCAAAACTAAAATCGGCCTCTAAGGGTAGAAAAAAAGGAATTAATTGCCAATATTCCTACAGAATTTTCAATTATGAACCGATTCTGTTGAAATAAAGTTAACAATTGTAGTTCTGAGGACATTATTACATAGCAGAGATGTGGAGAACATAACATGATGGCGTCACCATCATCAGATCAACTCCAGATCCCTGTTATTTTGTGAAGTCAGTCCCAAGAGTTCCTTAACAGTTAACAACAGCTATATCGTGTTTGGGCTCATTTCACTCAGCTTGATGAGAACTTTAGACCTAGCTGAGGTATCATTGCCATCGAGGGTCTGAGGATGGTGACGGACAGCAGGGGCAAGAGGTCCTCAACAGCTAACAGCACCTTTATCGTGTTTGAGCTCATTTCACTAGTCTTGATGAAAACTTTATACCTAGCTGGGGTATAATTGTAATCGAGGGTCTGAGGATGGTGACAGAGGGCAGTAGCAAGAGATCCATAACAGTTAACAGCAACTATATCGTATTTGGGCTCATTTCACTCATATTGATGAGAACTTTAGACGTAGCTGGTGTATGACAGTCGTTGAGAGTTTTTAGTTACAGAAATTGACACGAGATAGGAAACTCAAAAGTTAAAAATAAGTCCTTTTTAAAAAAAAAATCAAACCGACGAAACATCGAACTGAAAAGCAAAAAATAAATTTTGAGGCGGCGCCAAAGAAACAATCAACGAATAGCTACGACGAGCTATTTCACCACGACAAGCTATACAACGAGCTATTCTGCTCTTCAAATAGTTAATTTATATGTTTGTTTGTTTGGCGCCGCCTCAAAATTTATTTTTTGCTTTTCAGTTCGATGTTTCGTCGGTTTGATTTTTTTTTTAAAAAAGGACTTATAATAAAACGGTTTACGTGTACTTACTCGATGCAGGTATAGTAGTCTTTTTCCCCGAGCAACTCCCTTTCAAACGAACCACATAACCGCAGGCCACTTTCTACCAGTCAAAAACCTAAAAAATCGTTCATTTTTTTCACCCGCACCCTATTCAAACTTTGTACAGCAAAAATGAAGTGAGGTTTTCAACATCAAGGGAATATTCCAGCTAGGGAATATGAGTTTTATTTGAGCCAGGACACGTATGTGATTTGAAAATGAAATTCTGAATGGTGCTAGAGTCGTTCGGTTCTCATCTTAGTGAGGCTCGGAGTCGCTCGAGGCGGCTGCAGATCAAAGAGACGACACTTTGCTATGGAATAGCTTTTAAACTTCATACTCTAACTTCAAGCTGCTCATATAAGGAAAATATATCTAGTTTATATGCCCTTCAGGGCAGTGCAAAAGGAAGATACTTATAAGTTGTTTTTTCGTTGACATTTATTTAAACAAGGTACCTAGTTAAGATTTAGAGCGGGCTTTACTCTTAACATCTAAAATAATGTATAACATAACAACATACTACTAAAACTGTGGAAATTGAAATAACCGAGGTACCCTCAGGAGAGTACACACAGTACAATGTACATACTTATTGAAATGGAGAGCATTTGAAACGTAAAGTAACAAGCAGGCGGTAATATAATACGCGCTACCTCTTAATGTTCACATTTATCTGCTTTTATTATTATGGTTTAAATGAGTACTTTCATGAATTCCTGCTACGGCTTAGTAAAGCTATGCGTTCGCTACGAGATCTACGCTGCTGTAGCTATATTCAAAGATGTCTGAGTTTCGTCGATAGTTAATACATTAAGTTTATTCGTTTAGCTGTTCTAAAACAAAAAGACATATCGGAATCAATATGAATAAGAGGGGTTATTAAACATCTAACTTTTCAAAATCTTGCGAATAATTTCGGTTCTATCGTCGGCGCGTCTCCCGGTCGAGCTCTGCGTCGTTTAACAAAGGTCCCCACGAACGGATTGTTTGAAAATTCGGATAATACTGTCAGTCTCAAAACATACATTTAACAATAACAAGTTAGTTTAAGAAAAACATTGTTATATTCGCTAAAGCATTCCTGTTCCGCTTTAGGGTTGGACCTCATCTGGCAGCACGGAATTGCCTTTTTCCGTCGCCCTTTCTCTTTCTGTCGCTTAGAACTGCCATTTGCTAGACCGAGACAGAAAGCATAATGCGATAGCACGCGGCGGAATCCTCGAGGCGATCGGCATCACGGACAAAATGCAATTTCTGTCTCGGTCTAGCAAGTGGCAGTTCTAAGCAACAGAAAGAGAAAGGGCGACGGAAAAAGGCGATTCCGTGCTGCCAGATGAGGTCCAACCCTTAGTGACACCTTTTTTTGCAAGTTGGTAAGTTATTTCTTCATATAAGATTGAAGAATGAAACTTGTGTTCATTGAAACGTTAAAAGTTCATAAATTATTCCACCGAAATTAAACTGAGTAATCTTTCACTTTAAAATGCTCTCTTATTTCAGAACGTTTCATCAGGCGTAACTAATTCCGTTTGTAAGCTTTTTCAAACAAGGCTATTAAAATTGAGCTCTTTCGAAATGGATCGTTTAAAATTATCATTTATAGAAGTTTGGATCAACTGTTAAAAAAACAATATAAGGATAGAGCAGGTGTAACACTAATCATACCACATAATTAAAGCACATTGCCAAAATTAACTAAATTAATTGTAGATTTAGACGATTGCTATTCGATACCATACTTCTGAAGCTCCTTAACTAAATTGATAAATAAAACATGATAAGGAAATGAATGTTACAGCCTAGGGGCTTGAAACAGAAACATGCTTTGTTTATCTTTTTCTTAAAAAAAACTTTTTCAAAAAAAATGTAACCGCCTTCAAAAACAACCATAAAAAGGGTAAAATAACCTACAAAACTTTTCTTTCGGAAGTCGGTGACTTTTTTTATTAATTTCATTGTGTTTTTACCACCGATCGACCGTTATCATCGAGAAATCGGGGAACATACATAAAAAAAGATTGGTTCCGACGAATTGAGAACCTCCTCCTTTTTTTGAAGTCGGTTAATAACTTATACATATGAAAGGAATTAGTATTTTGTAAAAGACCGTTGCCCCTCTCTAGGAAATTTTCCCTTATCGCCGCGGTGCGTTAAATACCTATCTTAGACGACATAGAAAAAATAAATATCTTACAAAACAACTACTCCACTCGACTCATATTTTTACAAAAATTCAGCGTCAGTTATTGCACGAGTTTCAGTTTGTTCAAAAGTTGTAATATCTTGTGATAAGTAATGAGACAGTTATTGTTCGAAGACTCATTGTGTGCTTGAAAGTAAAAATAACATCTATGTATACACCAGGGTGTGGCTAATATAGGTTATGAAATCAAAGTTTTATGCTGTAGTATTATAAAAGTGAAACAGTCGTCGCTAAAAAAGTTTATAGATTTGTCTTATTTTCACATTTGTTTGAATTTTTTTTTACATTACAAAAGGCCTAGCATAACAACTATACATGCATCTGTGACGTTAAGTGTCAAGAAACACTGAGACGCGACGCTGCACGCACATTTTAAGAGGATCGTCTACCGAGCGAAACTAAACGAGAAAACGTTTTCCTCCCCTAAATGTTTTCCTATCTCAATGATTTTTTAGAATGCTTCCTACACAGTCAAAAAACTAGGTTTATAGGTTTTCTTTTTTCAAAATTTATAATAGTTTGAAAGTTACAGGCGCCTAAGAGTTACTTTTGAAAAAAAGAAAACCTATAAAACTAGTTTTTTACTGTGTCAGAAGCATTCTAAAAAATCATTGAGATAGGATAACATTTAGGGGTAGGAAAACGTTTTCTCTTTTAGTATGGACGGAGCGCTCGATAGACGATCCTCTTAATAGAGATACTCAAAATGTAACTATTTTATTTAGAATGTAAGCCACTATCTGCAACATCGTTTGTATCAACCGAGTCCATGTCTCGCAAATGGTGGTGCGAAATGTATCAAAATTGGCTTCATGTCACAGTTTCGCCGGCTGCGATGGAGTCATGAAAATGTAGGAAAGCAAAGAAAATGCCATTGCCCAACCTAACCAGCACATTTTTTGTATTTTTTTTTGTATGTTTTTTCTGTTTTAGAGATTTTTATTGCATTTATAATTTTATAGGAAAAGATCAAATGAAGGTTTCTGACTGAAAATATGTAACTATTTTCTACATGAAAAGATAGTACAAATTTGCAGTATCGGTGCATCACGTCGCGTTGCGTCGCGTCTCCATACAATAAGGCCTTTGTCAAACAGACAGGCGATAGCGAACCGAACCGAATCATGTCATATAAAAATGCGAAAGCGATCCGATACTCTATGTGACAGGCTTCAAACAATTCCATACATTACAAACAAAAACGCTACGCCACGCATTCGGTTCGTCTGTCAGTTTGACAAAGGCATAAAGGTATACTTCAAGTACGCTGTTAATAAAATACAATAATCTTGTGAAAAGGCCTCAGTTTTTATAAGAATAACGTAGGTAGCACTATAGCTAGGTAGGTACTAAAAGGTTGAACAATTTTGAAGACGTTGCAGACATTGATAATGACGTCGTTATTTCAACGAAACAAAAATTGTATGAAGACATTGTACGTAACTCACAGAATTTGTTTTCCGTTCTTGTTGCTTACAAAAATGCAAACGAGAATACTCTCGTTTAAAAAGAATAATGTTTAATGTTTATCAAGACATACGTCTTGATTCCCTAATTTGGAAAACATTATTCTTTTAGGATATTTTCGAGTATGTACATAATTATAAATTTTCTGAACCAGTTGCTTTTATTTGCTTTCCTTTGAAATATCAAATCAACCAATTTCGCATATTAGCAGCGGCAGTATTCAATAGGGTTCTTAGAAATTTGATATCATTTATACTACTTTTTGTTTATAAAAGAGGCCAATTGCGAAAATTTAATATTGTGAAAGCTCTTTGCCGTTTTTATCAAAAAATACTGTTTCCAAAAATGCCTTACGCCTGACGTAAGTTCCTCACCAGATATGAATTTTTCGGGAGGTATCTGTGTCAGACACAAGGCGGGAGGAAATGTCCGAGGGTGACCACTGTGTGGACCGCCCGTGACCTTGATTCATCATCATCATCATCAGCCTATAATGTTCCCACTGCTGGGACACAGGCCTCCTCTCTGTGAAAGGGAGTGGGCCATAATCCACCACGCGGGCCCAGTGCGGTTTGGAGGATGTCACATGTCTTCGAATTTTTGGTTCTAGGACATGCCGGTTTCCTCACGATGTTTTCCTTCACCGTTTTGAGAGCAGTGGTGATGAAATAAATTACACAAAGTAGTGCGCCTGGCGGGGTTCGAACCCATGACCTACAATTTGTAAGTCGGGACCGATACCACTGGGCCACCACTGCTCTTGATTACTTTCGAACAAAATATAAACTCAGCCGCTACCATTTCTGAGTCTGTTAAGCCTATGTGTGAACACTAGTGATTTAATTCAAATGTTTGTAGTGTGGAAAGTAAAGACTGTTCAAAGAATGGTATAATTTAGTAAACGCAGCTGAACATTTCATTACAGGCGTCTTGTTAAAGTATCGAAACAAAATAAAAACATTCAATTGACTAACTGCACAATCACTACTTCCTCATTCCAACCAATCCTGCATTCCTTTCATTCATTCACTTCCTTCCGGATTCCTTCAATCCGTTCAATCAAAAACAACTCACAAGAACTCAGGAGCAACATGGCGCGCGCGAACTTTTGCCGGCTATAAACTTTTATACCAACATTATTCTTATCAACCTACCTACAAGACTGTTAACAATTCAGTGAAGTGTCAAGTGATAAGGGACGTCCCTGGGTTGCATTGGTGTGGCGCCACGAACAACCGTTGTCTGTGAAGTCCGTGAGTACCTACCTCTCTTGCTATCCCAGTTTATCCCGTGATTGTGCACGACTTAAGGTCGCCTATGGCCATCAGTTCCATCGAAGGGTTAATTCAACAATAACCATAACATTTTTGGACCATCGAGCCCGATTTATATAAATGTACCTCTAACTTTTGTCGTAACATCACACGTGCGGCGTCCATATTTGCCATTTACATTTCACAGAAAATACGATATTTAAATAAGTATCATAATATTTTGAGTTATAACACGTCGTAATAACTCATTAAACAAGCATCATATCTTCATATCTTCATAATATCAAACAGTTTTTAAAGTTTTCTCAACTTCGGTACGAAGTTTGAAATCCTGAACCAGTTTTGACCGGTCTCGTAGGTAGGTACCTTAATTCGTCAGTTCCAACAGGAATTTTGACTTCGAACATTTCAAACGTTGTTTCAAAGTGTAACATATAACACTAAAACATCATTTTTTATCAATATCTTTCACTTAGCGTATTTTTTACGTAATTTTATTTGCTAACGTAACATGTAACGTAGCAATAAATACTCTTATCATAACAACAATTCTGAGTTCTTTATTTGTGGAATTTATAAATAACATATAATTTATAAATTACAACATTGTTTTTTATCATTCTAAGGTCCTTCGAAACATTAAAAGTATTTTATTCTGGATAATTTGATCATAGTTATTTAGAATTACAGCTAATAGCGCCATCTAGTATCCAGTAGCATAACAAAACAATCGATCTTTCATTCACCATTTCAACTCAATCTTCAGTGTTGTCATCTCTGAAATATCATTACTATTATTTTTTAGTCTTACCATAATTTTCGGTGAATGTTTGCTGTCATTGCTGTCATAATAAACAACATTTTGAACGAATTCAAAACTTTATTTTAACTTGTTGGGTTACGAAAATTGACTTTTAACATAACATTTGCATATTTAACTCACGATTTTAGATTAAAACTTAGTCATCATGAGTGAAGCTATGGCAGCTCATCATGAATCAAAGCGTAACATTGCGCACAAACGATTAACAGATGCTGTTGTCTGCGCTCGCAAATGCATCAACGATGCAAGCCTTCTACCGCGTTTAGAAACATGGGGAGCGCGGGTAGAATCTCTTATGGAAGCATTTAATGATGCCCACATAAAACTTTTGTGTGAATATAAAAATCTTGATATCAGTGATGAACAAATGTTAAAACAAACAATTTATCAAGAGCAAGCAGATGACATGTATTTTGAGGTATTAGAAACCATTCGTAAACTTTTACCTGATCAGAAAGCAGATGTGGTAAAATGTCCCACATCCTCTATAGAAAACAGGAAACCTACAAAGTTGCCTGCGATAAAGCTACCAACTTTCTCTGGTCAGTTTAAGGATTTTCCCGGTTTTATTGATTTGTTTAACACATTAGTCCATGACAGGACAGATATATCAAAAGTAGAAAAGTTCCAATATCTTGTAAGTTCCCTTTCAGGAGAACCACTTAATCTTCTTAGAGCTTTTCCAATTTCTGAGGCTAATTATATTAGCGCTTACCAAGCACTTGTCAATAGATATAATAACAAGCGATATTTATCATTTTTATGTTGGGAACAAATATGCAATCTTAAACCTGTAACCACACCGTCTGCCCAAAGCTTAAGAAATCTTCTGGATACATTCTCAGAAAATCTTTCAATGTTAAACTCATTGGGCTTGCCCACATCCAACTGGGATTTTGTTTTATTTCATTCACTCATAGTAAAAATAGATAAAAAATCTCGTGAAGCTTTTGAACTTTCATGCAGTGGGTGTGAGTTTCCACGGTTTGACCAGTTAGAAAAATTTTTATTAGAAAGATGTAATGCATTAGAGCGTTCATCCTTAACAAATACAACAGTGGCATTGCCTAATAATACCAATATTAACAAAAATAACACAAATTTAAATAATAATAACTCTAATAAAAATAAAAATAATTCAAATAATCAAACATCCACTATGCTTTTGGCTCAAATGCCTCAATCATCTAATTGCATCATTTGCAAAGAAAATCATTCTCTGTTTTCATGTGACAAGTTTGCTGCTAAAACACCTCAAGAGCGCTTTCAAATTGCAAAGCAACATAAACTTTGTTTAAATTGTCTGCGTTCAAATCATAACACTTCTAAATGTGTATCAACTCACAATTGTAAAACTTGTAATCAGCGTCATAACAGCCTGTTACATTTTACAAAGGGTTCCCAATCAAACCAAAATAATAATTCAAATGAACAAAATTCATCACAAGTTGCTGTAAGTCAGACTAGCTCTTCTAGTACCGTTACCCCGGTTACAACATTATCAAATATCACCAGAGCGTCCACTTCTTCTTTTGTTTTGCTTGCCACAGTACAAGTGGAAATCAAGGATGGGCACAACACTTATCAAAGGGTAAGAGCCTTGTTAGATCCCGGAAGCCAAAGTCATATAATTACAAATTCTTGTGCACGGAGACTTGGTTTGAGTAGAGTTAAATGTAACACTCCAATGTCAGGAATAGGCGATGCTCCTGCTTTATCATGTAGTAAGGTCTTTCTGGATATTCGTCCTTTGAATAACTCCAATCCAACATTTACAGCGGAAGCGGTGATTTTAGATAAGATCTGCAGTGATATGCCAACACATGCAGTAGACATAAATGATTTCAAGCATATATCTAATCTTAAGCTAGCTGACCCTGATTTTCATAAATCTCGCCCTATTGACATTTTAATTGGTGGAGAGATTTTTCCTCAGATTTTGTTACCAGGCAAAATTGATAGCAACAATCATACAGCAACAGCAATTAACACTGTATTTGGGTATGTGCTCATGGGTAGGACACAAGCAGCCAATCCCATTGAGTCTATTCCAGTATCTATCAATCATGTATCAATGGATGCCAATTTAGACATTGCAGTCCAAAAGTTTTGGGATACCGACAACATACCATCGGAACCAAAACAAGCAACCTCTGCTGACGATATTCGTTGCGAGGACATTTATCAATCAACATGTAAGCGTGATGCTGACGGTCGTTATATCGTGCATTTACCATTTAAAGATTCATCATTACCATCATTCAACGATTCGTATACTGTTGCGCTTCGGCGATTTAATCAACTTGAAAAACGTCTTCATCAGAATCCAATTTTCGGAGAAGAGTACAAATCTCACATACTGGAGTATTTATCAAGTGGGCAGATGGAACCTGTTTCACCTAATGATTACCAGTCATCTTCAGCATATTATATACCCCATCATGCAGTGATAAAACCCAATAGCGTTTCTACACGTTTGAGAGTTGTCTATGACGCCTCAGCTAAGGACAGACAGGGTCGATCTCTTAATGACACATTGTTGACTGGCGCTAAATTGCAAGCAGATATTAACAACATCATTTTACGATTTCGCCTCCATGCAGTCGTATTATCAGCCGACGTACGTCAAATGTATCGTCAAATCATCATTACTCAGGATCATCGGGATTATCAACGGATCTTATTTAGATGTTCACCTGACGAATCAATTCAAGAATATAGAATCAATCGCGTAACATTTGGAGTGTCGTCCGCGCCATTTCTCGCCATACGTACCATACATCAGTTAGCTCAAGACGAACAGCACACCTATCCTGTTGCTGCAAAGGTGCTGCGAACAGATCTTTACGTAGATGACGTAGTCACTGGCTGTGATAATATCCAACAAGCCACTCGTTTGCAGCAAGAGTTAGCAAAAATCATGGCTGCCGGTGGTTTTGAGCTTAGGAAGTGGTCCAGCAACCATGCGGCTGTACTGCAAAACATACCTGAAGAACATAAAATGGTACCAGATTTGACGTTTGACAGTGACACCAACTTCATCAAGGTTCTTGGCCTTGCCTGGAATGCTCATCAAGATGTTTTTAATTATCAAGTTAATCAAATCCCACGCGACTGTACAAAGCGGACTATGCTCTCTGAGCTTGCCCGTATCTATGACCCTATCGGTCTACTGACACCATTAACATTTTTAGCAAAATTTCTTATTCAACGTCTCTGGTTACTAGGGTCTTCTTGGGATGAACCTGTACCCGATGACATTCATCAAATTTGGACGAAGTATACACATCAATTATCAAATCTTTCTCAGTTACGTATTCCGAGACGTATTACACATGACCAAGCAGAGTCTTATCAGATTCATGGCTTCTGCGATGCTAGTGAAGCTGGTTATGCGGCCGTAGTCTTTCTTCGTTCCAGTATTTCTCAAGATCAATATCAAGTCCGTCTGGTGAGCGCAAGATCACGTGTTGCTCCCACCAAGCGTAGAACGCTGCCGAGACTCGAGCTCTGTGCTGCATCATTATTAGCAGATCTCATGAGTTATATCATAAACATATATTCTAACATTATCAAAATTGACGGCGTGTTCGCATGGTCTGATTCCATGATAGTGCTAGCATGGATCAAATCAAACTCCACCAATTTTAAAGCATATGTCGGTAATCGTATAGCAAACATTCAAAGAAAATTATCCAATGCCACCTGGAAACATGTGCCAGGCAAGCAGAATCCAGCCGATTGCGCAAGTCGTGGTCTACTACCAGACGAGCTTATCAGCCACGCCCTCTGGTGGACCGGACCGGAGTGGTTATCTCTTAATCACAATCAATGGCCTAACGAGCCATTAAATACAGAATCATACAGCATTACAGATAATGATGTAGCCTGTGAACAACGTGTCACAGCGCTCTCATGCAGCCTAGACGATAGCAACCCTTTAGAAAATCTCATTAATAAATTTTCGTCATTACGTAAAATTCAACGTATTTTAGCATATTGTGTCAGATTCATTAAATCTTTACGCAAAAACAAAGTAGTTAACCATTTAACAGAAGATGAGCTACACAACGCTCTCATGGTGCTTGTGAAACACGTACAACATATTGAATTTAAAGACGAAATCAAACGATTATTAGCAGGAAAAGTTTTGCCTAAACCTTTTAGAAAACTTAACCCATTTATAGATCACTCTGGTGTTTTGCGGGTGGGGGGAAGGCTTTCTCGTTCTGATTTAGAATTTGAAACAAAACACCCATCTTTGCTTCCTCGTAAACATCTTTTAACTCAGCGCATCATTGAATCAGTGCATAATGAAAACATGCATCCAGGATTACAAACACTTCATTATTTAATTCTTCAAAATTTTTGGATTTTGTCTCCAAGGCGGGCAATTCAACAAGTTTTATCAAATTGTTATAAGTGTTTGCGTGTCAAGCCCACGGCATTTGAGCCTAAAATGGCAGATTTACCTAAACTCCGGGTTACTCAATTAAAATCATTTCAAGCAGTTGGTTGCGATTATGCAGGTCCCTTTAATGTAACCCCCGTCAGAAGACGTGGATCACGTGTTACGAAGGCGTACCTATGTCTTTTTGTATGCTTTGCCACAAAAGCGCTCCACTTGGAGCTAGCTTCAGATATGTCATCTGCATCATTTCTAGCGGCATTACGCAGATTCATCGCACGGCGTGGTAGATGTAATGTTATCCACTCAGATTGCGGAACAAATTTTAAAGGCGCTCAATCAGAGTTGTCTAATATCATGAAGTCAGCGTGTGAGACCGAACATATATCGTTTCATTTCAACCCTCCTGGGGCCCCCCACTTCGGAGGACTTTGGGAAGCTGGGGTTAAGTCTGTTAAGACACATCTTTATCGTGTGATAGGAACACAGATACTCACATATGAAGAGCTCAATACCCTACTTGTCCAAGTGGAATCCGTTTTAAATTCAAGACCTTTATGCTCCATTAGTTCGGATCCCAGTGACATCACGGCACTCACACCTGGCCATTTTTTAACGTTAGCACCATTAACAACATTACCAACACCAAATTATACAAACATACCAACTAATCGTCTGACACGTTGGCAACTTTTGCAACGAATGCATCAGGACTTTTGGTCTCGATGGCATTCGGAATACTTAACCCATTTGACGCAACGTTTGAAATGGAACGAATCCTCTCGTGACGTTCACATCAATCAGTTAGTCATTATTAAAGATGAATGTCATCATCCGTTACGATGGCGGCTTGGCAGGATAATCAAACTATATCCTGGTCGTGATGGTATTCCGCGATCGGCCACTGTCAAAACTGCTCAAGGTATTCTTGATAGACCACTTGTAAAATTATGTCCTCTCCCTGATGGGCATAATTAAATTTCCACTACTTTTATATCCTACTTTAATATTATATCAATAATACCATACACAACACATTATTTGCATATTCATCAATCACATCATTACACAATATCAGTTTTTGGCTTATATGGACGTAGCTTTTATGTAGAGTTCAGGCTCCATAATTTCGCCAGCAGGGGGGAAGAATGTTAAAGTATCGAAACAAAATAAAAACATTCAATTGACTAACTGCACAATCACTACTTCCTCATTCCAACCAATCCTGCATTCCTTTCATTCATTCACTTCCTTCCGGATTCCTTCAATCCGTTCAATCAAAAACAACTCACAAGAACTCAGGAGCAACATGGCGCGCGCGAACTTTTGCCGGCTATAAACTTTTATACCAACATTATTCTTATCAACCTACCTACAAGACTGTTAACAATTCAGTGAAGTGTCAAGTGATAAGGGACGTCCCTGGGTTGCATTGGTGTGGCGCCACGAACAACCGTTGTCTGTGAAGTCCGTGAGTACCTACCTCTCTTGCTATCCCAGTTTATCCCGTGATTGTGCACGACTTAAGGTCGCCTATGGCCATCAGTTCCATCGAAGGGTTAATTCAACAATAACCATAACACGTCTTGTGTCCAAATATTCTGACGATTGTTACACTCTGTGAACAATGTTGTGAGTCGGTGACGGAGAAAAAAAATGATTTATCCTGTATGCACTGTATTGTAAACATTTAAAATCACTAGTTCTGGGTTGTTTAAAACAACACTATTATTTAAAATTCATCCGAATCAATAAAATCATTATATTTCGTAAACACCCACAGTTGTATAGTTTAAACACGTAAAACTATCTTATTTAATTAAAAATGTATGACCACTGATGGTAAAATCTTAAAGATCTGATAATCTTCAAGAGGTTTTCTGATATACATAGAGGAAGGATAAGCATCTTTCTTGAACTGGACGTGATTCAACAGTTTAGTGTACATGAAATCCAAGTGAAAGCTATAAATTCAACAGTATGAATAGAATATGTACAAGTGAATGAACTCTCCAATAAATCTTATCTTTAACTTGGACGTCTAGCATTGTCACTTAGCTCAGAAACCACGATAATATTAAACCTCATTGACTACATTAATTTGAGTTCGACTGTATTTCATTTACGAAGGAACTCTAGAACAAAAAAGTTTGCACGTGTTGAAACTGAATAAAACATACTGGACAATTTTACTGAAGAAAATTGGAATGCCATTTCCATGATAAAAGAAAAATAAATAAAAAGTGAAATAAGGCATCCTTAATTTTTCTAACTAATAATTAATAGATTTAAAAAAATCTAAAAACCCACGTTTTTAAATATCCTAAAAATAAGAAAATAACCCTAAGGGGTTGAGAGAGGGGCCACTCAAAACGTGGGGGCGTATATTATTTAAGGGATTATTTATGGGATATATTTACATGAAGTGAATAGATCGTGGGTGTAACTTGCAAAGATACGCCCCCACGTTTTGAGTGGCCCCTCTCTCAACCCCGTAGGGTTATTTTCTTATTTTTAGGTTTAAAAACATGGGTTTTTAGATTTTTTTAAATCTATTAATTATTTTACTATTTTTATCTTTGTTCATCGGGTTTGAAGCTACCCTGAAAATTTCAGCCTGCTAGCTTATCGGGAAGTGCCTCAAAGCCTGTCCGCCATCTTGGACGTCCGCCATATTGGATTTAATTCACGTGACTATTTTTTTTATTTTTTTCGTACTCCTGACAGCAAACCCTTTCATTTGATATCCATATCATACGGGTGCATTTCAAATAGCCTGTCTGCCATCTTGGACGTCCGACATATTGGATTTAAGTCACATGACTATTTTTTTCGTATTTCTAACAGCAAACCCTTTCATTTGATACCCATATCATGGGGGTGGATTTCAAACAGCCAGTCTGCCATCTTGGACGTCCGCCATATTGGATTTAAGTCACGTGACTATTTTTTTCATACTCATGACAACAAACCCTTTCATTTGATATCCATATCATACGGGTGCATTTCAAATAGCCTGTCTGCCATCTTGGACGTCCGCCATATTGGATTTAAGTCACGTGACTATTTTTTCGTAATTCTGACAGCAAACCCTTTCATTTGATACCCATAACATGGGGGTGGGTTTCAAACAGTCGGTCCGCCATCTTGGGGAGGCCGCCATATTGGACTTGTTACGACGTTTGTTAGCTAGTCATGTATTGTCATCAGAACTCAGAGCGTGTGCAAAATTTCAGCTTGCTAGCTTATCGGGAAGTGCCTCAAAATTGAGTCGCAATAGTCCAACCGGAACGACAAACAAACAAACAAACAAAACGTGGAAAAAACGTGGGAAAATAGCCAGTATTTCTGAATACTATTCGAATACAAAAGAGGTTGAGACTCAATTTCTAACTTGAACATTTTAATATCTGTCGTGACGACGACAGACGTCATGTTATGTACTGTGATGAAAATGTCTGAGCGATTGTGGAATATAATCGCTGTTTTTGTTGTATTGTTTGAACTATTCTATTTGTTTCCTATGACAATTTCATTGCGGGCGGCGAGTAAAGGGCAACTCGCTGTCCGACCATGCACTATGCCCGGCTTGCCCGAGTCGACGGCGCGTTGTGTTCCACACGCGCCTCAAAGAGCGTCAGCATGATGACGGAGCCCCCTCTAGAGGGCCAAAGCCTGCCGGGGTCGCGGGACTTTTCTCATTACCATGACTCCGGAACATAAAGGGCTACTGAAGGACACACACACTGAAGGACAGTGAATTTTACGCCCTGCCCGGGGTTCCAGGACTAATTTGATGATTTTTCCACGTAAAAAAAAATTACAACTTCATTCACTTTAACGAATGTAGTAGGTAAAGAAAAATCCTGAAACATAAGAGATACTTACGGAAAAACTTTCTTTGGAACCTTTAGTTCTTTTCTGATAAAACAATTTTGGTACATTTATTTATTTGGTCAAGTGTTAGTTGTCCACAAAAGTGAGGGAAATAGGCCAATTTTTTTTTTAATGCTGTTCGACTCTTTTCCACGCAAGGATCATTAATGTATGAGAAGAAAGAAAACCGGGACGGCAGAAGTTGGTCTTTAGGAAAATTAGAGATTAAACGAACTTACCTGTAAGTGAAGTTCTATCTTAATTATATGAAGGATCCATCCGAAGAGATTAGCATTAACACATGTAGTATCGCCTACTAGTACATGCCATTCCACACTATTTTGAGAGTATTTCATTAGTTTTTTTTTTTTTTTTGCTGTGGGTAGTTTAGTCTACTTGGATACTGCGCTCGCAATTCGTGTCATTTAGTTTAGAGTCTAACCCGATATTAACTTCATATTTTACGATTGATAGGGGTACACCGAACTCGTTCGGTCTCTACCGGGTGGGAGGGTTGCTAATCTCTTCGGATGGATCCTTCATATAATTAAGATAGAACTTCACTTACAGGTAAGTTCGTTTAATCTCTAATTATATTTGCGGATCCATCCTCGAGATTAGCATTAACACATGTAGATTTTTAGAGATATGAATCGAAAAAAAATTTAGTTGGATGAAATACAAGGCTTGAGAATTATGAATAAGGTCAATAATTTTCAGGTAACTGTTTCTGTAGCTTGTGCTGTGCAAAGGCAAATTTCGAAACGTTTTATCAAAAAACGGAATAACTAGCATAGGTTGAAATTATCCAATATTAGGACTGTTTATAGGAACGGAACGGGAATTTTAATTTTAATAATGAAAGGTCCCATACCCTTCATTATTAGACATTTTAATTTATTATAAAGTTTGTTTGCACCCTATGTACAGTGACTGTACGGAGAGCTGGGTAGCATCTTTTTTTTTTTATATATATATATACAATATATCTTATTAGTATTATTATCTTTAAATCATAAATGTTCCTCTGGGTATCATTTATCAAGATTAAGTACCAGAAACATCTCGGGGCTGTTCACAGACAGAGAAGGTTCGGAACCAAAAACCTCATAAAGAATCTTTTAATATTTTCATTCCTGGGAATGTTTTCTTTAGTAATTAAACTTACGAGCAGAGCGGTTTGAATTTAAGGTTCCTTATTGGCACTATTATTATACATTCATGTAAAGAATTTCATAATATTTGGAATTGATGCCTAAAACATGTTATAAAAAAATAATAATAAATGAACCACCCTTTATCGCATCGTTTTATAGATGACGGTGGGGTACCTCTTTTTGTTATCCCTCGCGGATGAGTTCCCTGCCGCTGGAGTAATGGTGTTGCACATGTGGCGCCGACTGAAATCAGTAGATAAAAAATAAATTTTTAGTTACCTGATATCACGATTTTTAGACACCACAAATCCTTTAAATAACCACGGCCATGTTGACCAGTGTGGGTCAACCATTAAACCCTTGGCATTTTCAGACTATTTTTATATCATAGTAAAGAATTAAATGCATATAAATTAAACTCAGAACAAGAAATTGTAAACCATTTACAGCATTCGGATTTGTATGCCAGGACATTTAATATTACTTAATCGGCTAGCGAATAAATCTATGTTTGGGGGACTATAAATATTATTACATTTTTTTTTTTTTTTTTACAAAGACACAGTTTGCAAGTTGTACTCCACATTTGAATGGATACATCAAACTCCTGATATGCTTTAAAATTCTCAGAAGAATGAATAAATAAAGCGAAAATCATATAGGTTACCATTGCTGTCTGATTGTAATCTGATGAATTATCTTAGAAAATATTTTAAGGCTTATGTAAGCAGCCATAATTTTTAGATACCTATAATCGATAGCTCTCTCATCACCACACACAATCCCCCCCCCCCCCGTTGTTGAGATTCAAGATCATACTTATCTCCTTTAATTTTACAAACAGAATGCTTGTTAGCTTGACTCCACTATTCAGTCTAATTTTAATAATTTGGTTATCATAATGATAATTTTTATTTGTGTTTTTTAAAAATTCTCGGTATATTAAATCTTCAAGTTTTGTATACTCGTACAGCCTGTTATACTTATGTACTTCGCAGCTGGGCAGGTAAGTACTAAGATATCAGTAAAACTTGCCTAAGTTTTTTAACTTTGCATTGAATAAGATTTCTCTCTTTGTGATTTTAAAAAAAAATTTTTGTTTCTTTTATTTTTGGTAGCGTGACCTGAAACTTTCTCGTATCAAAAGCATATCCTAATTATTTGAATAAAAAGAGGAAAGGATTGGAATGACCTTTTTCCCTAAGTATGTTAAAACCAAGGCTCGTGGGGAGATCTTTAGTTTCTTGCAGATTTTTATGACCACTTGACCTCATCCATAAAGCAAATGACGTCTAAATATTCCTTGTAAATGTAAGTGTTCACCTTAATATTTTCATGACTGGCTTCATTACCTTTGTGAATACAAAACGGAGCAGTATTGTGGGCGAAAGGTAAAGTATTAAATTCAAAAATAGAATGCTCAAATGGAACCGGAGATATTTTCTATCCTGTATAACAATGTTATCCTTTATGTCAAAAGAACATAACTCTTGATATCAGTTTTAGTACTGTTTTTGAGTCTTCCAATTTATAGTGGTTACCATCAATAAGTCTTTTCACAGATTTTTATTTCTACATTTATTTGTGAGTTACATAATTACAGTCTAAAAGACTGAAAACTAAATACTTATAGTTGAAAAAATAAAAGAACGGAACAGTCTCAATGCGAGCAGATACTGTCCGCAGAATAGTATTTCCTAATTAGGAATAACAACATCATAAAAGTATGAAATTCTGAATTATTTTTTATAATTGAAACACTTGGCCAACATTGGTATAAAACCATTATGTGGGTAAGCAATAATGTAAATATATTATTTTGCATGCTTTAAGCGGGCAAAAAATGGTTTGTGTTTAAATTACCAGCTGTAAGGTAGGTAGATACAATTATCATAGACAAATACATTATTTTTAGATTATTCTGGCCCTTATTAGTGTCCGTAGCACTAATTTCTTGAGCAAAAGTAAAAACACAGGTATATGATATTCTTAATTATGTATTTTAGGACTAAACGAGACGGATATTATGTCGTCCGTTTTCATATTAATGGATCTAACAGATCATTACACAGTCTAATTAATTTAAAATTTATTGCGTAATTAGGTAAGTACACTCAGATTATAGGATGGAAAAAAGAAAACATACCTTGTGATGGTGAACGGGCAGCACAAACCTGTAGACGATAACTCGTAGTCTTCATCACGCGATCGACGCCGCCTGTTCTTCTAATTTTTCGTTACACGATCACACTTTTCTTCTATGCATTATTTTAATTTAAACAATAACACTACACTTTTTAAAATAACTTTTTTCTAACGAGCGCGTGTGGAACGGCGGAGCACTAAAACGCGAATGACACGAATTGCGAGCGCAGTATCCAAGTAGACTAAACTGCCCACAGCAAAAAAAAAAAAAAAACTAATGAAATACTCTCAAAATAGTGTGGAATGGCATGTACTAGTAGGCGATACTACATGTGTTAATGCTAATCTCGAGGATGGATCCGCAAATATAATATTTTTCTATACAATTAGCAAAAACTAAAAGAATACCTACGTAAAGTATTATTTGATAAACTAAAAGTTAAAGACTTCCTTGTTACCAAGATACTCTTACTTAATAATGTCTTCGCAAAACAAGTTACTATACTGCCTGATGAAGAGTAGTCGTAATAAATAAACTAGGTACAATATGAGACAAAATGTACATTTCAACCGCGCGGCCTACTCATCAAACTTGATGAAACTTTGCCAGGAGTTAGTAACTATTTGTTACTACACACTCCTCATTTCCTGTATTTGTTGCAAAAAGAACTAAGACGCTATGACCAAAAATAGTTGGCCGCTAGAACCGCCACTTGCCGTAGTCACCGCCTGTGATTACACAGAAACTTGATAATGCAGATAGGCGAATTATGTATCAAAAGAAAGGTCTTAATCACTTGTATTTGTTGCAAAAATAAAAAACATCAAAACGTAAATAAACAAAAAGTTATGCTATGTTAAGTTTCCAGGTTATGGGTAGGTAGGTATTGAACCATATTGGCTTGGATATTCAATTGGCCGAAAACATAAATCACTCGCGTCATCAACAGACTGTTACCTGTTACTGTGTCTGATCATACTTTTATACATTTTGGGATTTTAGCTGAATGTGCGAAATCAAATGTCAAGAGTGAATTTGACATGATGGTGTGTTAGGGTTATTGTCAATTTGCCACATTCGCTACGTTACCGAAAAACGTTCAAACGAGGAATAGAGAATTTCAGCTTGCAAGTGTGAGTTGCTATGGCCTAGTTGGTAAGGCGTCTGGAGCCGCGGGTTCGAATCCCACTTGCAACTGAGTTTTTATTTCCTCAAAAATCGTCTTTATATTTTTCCTACTCTTCCACTATTTTTTTTTCTGATTAATTAATTTCGTTGCAGGATCCAAGACAGGTAAATTCATTATCCGGGAGACGTCGAGAAAACACTCCTACAGTTTTATTCCTTATATACTCAATTGATCTGATACTTTGAATTGCCAAATAATACGCAGAAGAAAAAAAAAATTAAACTAATAAAAATCAAAGACCAAAGACTAACGGACTGAATGTGTCTAATATACAGTAGGTATTCTGTATGAGTTCTTATTAAATTTGAAAAACTTGAGGCGGAGTGAGGTCGTGACCTTATTATACTGCTCAACGGCTTTCTTATCTAAGTTAGAATTACCATTTAGCCGAACGAGAAGCGGCTTTACTTCAGGATTTTGTAAATTTCGCAAATGCCGCCAGGAAAATGTTTTCATACTGAGTGATCATACAATTTTTCAGGTAGGTAGCTTTTTACACTGATTTTTAACATGGAGAATTTTCAGAGCTACGGAAAAACCTCTCAAAAATATACTTTACGCTGAGAAAGTGAAGTTGTTTAATTATTGATGAGTAATTATGAACAAAATTATCGTTCTATACAATCCACGGGAGTACAAATAACGATAATTATGTATTTAGTCACAAGCTTTGAAGGTTGAACTCAAGTCTGTGCATAAGTTGTAAAATAAAGTATTTAAGAATTCATGCAAGTATGTACAGAACCGAAACTACGAGAGCACGAGATCAAAAGTGACTGAATATTTGACAGAAGCTTTGCATACGTAGAACGCAAAATTATTATTTTGCTTTGCAGTTGTTACATTTCAGGATCTGAATCAATAAAAAGAGTCCAAGAAACATGTAAAACAAACAGATTTTTTATGTTTTGAAAAAAACACAAAAAGTTCATGCTGAGTCGTTTGATAATGCCCAGAGGACTATTTGTTTTAAAATCTGGAAAAAAACTCACAGAGTTTCAAGATATGCATTAAGGGCTTCACACACAGCAGCTATAATGTAAAGATGCACATTATAGCACGATACATCTCATTACATCTTTCCATAGAAATCGTCAGGAGACCACACACTGCAGCTATAATGTATATTTTTACATCTTCGAATCGAAGGTAATGAGCGATACGAAAATATACATTTATATTTCGACACATCTTAATACATCTCAATACATTTCCGTATATCTCTCTTCGAAAAGGATGTTATGAAATGTAGGGAAATATACATAACATTACCTGTTGTGTGTGTGATACATTAAGATAATTTAAAGCTATACATCCCGGGATGTAATGTACATTAATATACATTATAGCTGCTGTGTGTGAAGCCCTTTATACAACGAAATTTCTGGCATAACCTTACCGAACTAGTTTATAGGGTTTTTCTTTCAGGGTTCTGGTTTAACAAAGGTTTATGGGTAAGATGATATTTAATGTTGAAAGCAATCACGTATTCCAATATATTTTGTAGTAAAAAAGGCTCTCTCTCTTTAAAACCAAAAAAATGTTAAAACCAAACTGACAAAATGCAACAAAACAACTTGTTTAGTTTCAAAATTAAACAAAGAGGAAAACCTTTTACTTAAAAATTCTCTTGAACGTTTCATCGAGCGGAACGCGGAAATAATTCCATTTTTAAGCGATTTTTAAAACAAGGATATTAAATCTGCTTTTATGAACGATGACTACATTACATAATCTACATTCTTGTATAAAACTTAGAGTGAATCATTACGAAAATAATGTGGCTGTAACTACTCCTTCTAACTATAACGCATGGCTAATAATCGTTTCAAAGAACGTTACATTTGCGCATTTTACATTCTGCTTGAGCTTTATAAACTCCTTTAAATACACAGCAAAAGTAAACAAACTGGAAAACAAAACAACTTCGTGAGGAAGTGAATGTTACAGGCGTCGGGCCGGGGACTCTTGCTATAAATTATGTGTTCCTGAAACAATTTATGTAACTGTAGGGCGCAGAATTATTAATGGCGAGGTGTGAAAGATGTGACAAAATGGTGGCTTTTTATGTTTGTTTTATGATAAATAGAACGGATGGGCTATACTGCCTTTTTAATTGTTTCTTCTTCATTATTATGATTGCTGTGTAATCGTAATAAAAGATTGCCAAGTAAAAGCGCTTAAAATTAAATAGTAACATTACGTTCTAATTGTTCAAAAAGTTTAACAATCGTGTATTTAATTTAGGTTATCCATTTCTAATGTAGTGTCTGCTTTCTCCATAGAGGACGAAGTTGTAACTAGAAGGTAATATTATGAATAATGTTGATACCAACGAAATGTTTTTCCTTTTTTTGTATCCATAATGTTTAAAATTCATGCTTAAGGACTAATTTAAAATTACGCTTAGTGACTTCAAAACGCGCTTTATCGTACGTGTATTTTGGTGCACCTTTTAAGTATTCATCCCTCGCTCTGCAAAACCTCGATACCGGACGGAAGCTTTTATGTTTAACCAGATTTGCATCAAATTTTCACTTCTTCTAGCGATTTATTTCGGTGTATTTTCTTGCTAAAACGTTGTAGTTGTAAGCATTTCATGGTTCCTTTATCACAAACATGTCAGGGTACGTTAAGGAAAATGGCAAGACTACCAGCCGGAAAATTGTGAAGCTCACCATTATAGAGGCTTAATTCGACCATAACAGTTATGGACGCAATTTATTATTCAGTCATGTATTAGGTTGCGAGCGCTGTTAACATTTTTCCAGTTCCGACAAAGGCAAGTAATGTGCAAAAAGTTGGTTTCAAATAGATCGTGCGTCATAATGGGCTTTAAAACCTTAAATGCAATAAAATAATAGTAATTTGTTATTACTAATATATACTCATCATTATCATCAGCTGGAAGACGTCCACTGAACATAGACCTCTTCTTTAGGCCACGCTGAATGACAATGCGTGACTTGTCCATTCGGTTGCCCGCGTCTCTCACGATGTCGTCGGCCCACCTAGTGGGAAGCCTGCCTACGCTGCGTACTGTACTATTAAATACTGTATTTATAAAAATACATAAATAATCATTTTAATAAATATTCACAGGCGCATTTCATCATGGAACTCGATTTAAACTTTAAAAAGACATGCTGTTATACATTTATGAAACCAACACAAAGCTCGTTAATACAAGCCAATATTTAATCTAATATTTAACAAAACATGAATTTGTAAGCTTGTATAAATCTGACAAGGAAACGAAAATCTGAGATTTGAATAAAGAAATAGAAACATGACAGTCAAATTATCACGGGGGAGACGTTGAGGTGGCAAGTAATGAAAACATTATTCCTTTTCATTACTCATACTCTGAAAGTAGGTCGCATTACATGCCCGATGAGCTGGTGCAAAGTTATGCGTTGCAGCCCTAGGGAGAATCGCTTTCAACGGACTGACTCTTTGCTATTTACGTACAGTGAGAAGAGGAACAAGTATTTTTAAATTCAAGTATCTGCTGTATACTGAAGTTGTTACATTATTTTTCTGTTACTGTGTCTAAATTACCAATAAATTAATCAAATCAGATAAATGTGCATGCTGTGGTCTCCTACTCGTATAAGTAAAGGAGCACACATCAAAGAACCCTCTGTGTCATTGTTGTGTATACTGTCTGCGTATTATTTGTTGGAGATCCTAAATAAAATAAATACATAAATCATAAATGGGAATCATAGCTTTAAAGAACTTGCTAATAAGTTAAGCAATTAAAAAATATTTCTCGTATCACTTTGCAGTCCTTCAGACATAGATAACGACGTCGCTCCACAGTTTAATTTTAACTAAGAATTAATTATAACGCGAAATTTTCCGTGACTAAAATTTTCATGCTAGGTTTGAAATTCAATATTTTCTTTTAGATTTATGTTCTGGGATGTCAAGTTCCCTGTTCATCTCGTTATTAATCGAGATTAACACATCTATCAAAAAAATAACAGAGAACTTGATTTATGTTTTTAGCTTGAATTTTAAAAAAGAGGGCGAAGAGCTCAATTACGAATATTTCTCTTTCAAATAAACACAAAACAGCAGCTACAAAGAAAATATTATAGCACTTTAATAATATAACGAAGCGTGAGATTCAATAGGTATATTTCATGGATCATGATTGCTCTATTAAATCGTCAGTCATATAAGACATGATTTATGTGAAGGGAAATAAAGTAACGGCAAGTCACATTGTGCTTAGTCATTTTCGTGAAAAAATATGTATTTATTATTTTATATGAATGAATGATTGAATGTAGATTTTATTGATAGAATTAAACGTAAGCCTTTAGTAATTCCAAAAAGTATTATACGTTAATCAAGTTCAACATAAATTACAAGTACGTGTATGTGTAATTTTGGCGCGTTTAAATGTGTTAAGCATTATGTTTGCCAACTCAGCTTTTTTTTTTTTAGCGTGGCGAAATTATCAAATGAGTCCTCCCACCCCTGGCAGGGCGGGAGGGACTGTCAGACTCGTACTGACTCAAATCCACGGTGTCCTTCAATAGCCCTTTATGTTCCGGGGTCACGGTAATGAGATAAGTCCCGCGACCCCGGCGGGCTTTGGCCCCCTAGAGGGGGGCCCCGTCATTATGCTGACGCTCTTTGAGGCGCGCGTGGAACACAACGCGCCGTCGACCCCGGCATGGTCCATGGTCGGACAGCGAGTTGCCCTTTACTCGCCGCCCGCATGCCCGCGCCTACGGTGGCCGGAGATCGTCTTGCGACGTCCGGCTCCGTGGGCGTCCACCACTGCGGGTGGGGCGGAGGGAGGACATTGTCCTCTCCCTCACGCGGCCCGCCTCCTCCTTCGCGAGCATGACTGCTTCGCAGAAGGACGCGACCGCTTCCCACTCCGTCTCGCCCCGCAGTATGACCGCGACAAATGCTGGGCGCGAGAGGTCTCCGCCTAAAGCAGGCCGCACACCAGCGCCACACGCTACACGCATCGAACATTTACGTCGCCACAATCATTGCGCTACAATTCAGCTTACTACAAATGTATTGTATATGCGCACATCGGAAGCACAGTTGTAGCGTGGCACCGCTTTGAAAATGTCGACATCATCGTCTGATGACGACGATTTCTTGATGTGGCGATTAATGAGGAATAAAAGACTTTATTTGTTTCATCCGTTTAATTATATTAATTGAATTTTTTGCCTATCTTACTCCAAATAATTTCTGTAATTCGTCTGTAACTGTACTCATTGAGCGTATGATTGTTTAATACAGGGTTTTTTTCAACCTCTGCAATAAACTCAACGTAAAATTCAATGTTTTCTTTCATTTTTGCAAACCAACGCGCCACAAAAAACGAACGCATGTTCGATCTTCAATTTGTGTGGCGAGGACAACGTCTCGCTACAAAGTGCACCCGCTACAAATGTTTCCTCGGTGTGCGTGCTCACGTCCAAATATATGGGGGCGTTAAATGTGTCGCGCTTCAAGTGTAGCGCTACAATTATCGAGCTACAAATGTATGCCTGGTGTGCGGCCTGCTTAACACCGCCGTGAGGACACATCGGTGCTCTGCCCAAGCGGGGCAGTCTTGCACCGTATGCTCTACTGTGTCCTTCGGGCGATCCTCGCAGTGGTGACACCCAGGCGTTTCCTCCTTTCTTATCAGACACAGGTATACCAACTCAGCTTACCATAATTGTGTGCGGTATCATAATTATGTATCCTTTTTTTAACTTGAACAACTGTCGACTGCACTCTTAATCGTAACATTTACAATGGTTCAATGTTTTTTAATTGTCTATTCCAGACAGTGCGGTCTTCCAGGAACATGTCCATAACTCAACGATATATCGTCTCTGAACCTTTGTCAATGGTACGCTAGTATTATATAATCTTTGTCAATGGTCTCTTCATCCTCTTTCCTATTACACCCTTTATAATAAGCAATTCTTGTTAAAACATCAGCAACAATATTGAAACTACGATGGAATTGATGTTATTTATTTAGTCTGGAAACAAATTGGAATACCAATTTTTATTTTATTTTGTTAAATGTAGAGTTAGTATTTACGAACCACATCAATTTGAGCGTGCTACGCTAAACCAATTAACTTCCGTATCGCTGATGTTTAAAAATAAATGTGAAATAGGTATTTTATGTTACTCAGTGTATTTTAAATTTAACGCACAGACTGTACCTTTACTTACATTATACTAGTTGTGTAGGGTAGGCAAATGTGTTTCGGTATGAAATTTGATCTGTGCACTGTTGTACGGGTATAAAATATGTCGAGAGAATGAGATAGGCTACAAAAGCCTTTTCATGGTATTCACTATTGAGCATACTGTTGAATTTAGATTGCTGCAAGAAAGATTTTAGTTTTCAGAATAATACAATATTTTGTAATGCAGCCCTACTAAGAAAAGACACGAATTCGTATTTTGAGCGTTTCAAAATTTAAGAGTTTAGAATATCAAATTGTAATTAAGGTAATTAACAAAGCAGTAAATAAATGACCATCGAAATAATATTAGTCTGTAAATACTTGAATAAATCTATCCGTTTGAGACAATTTCGCATTTGTGTTCTGTTCACTTTGGTAAGTCGGTTTCGTGTCAAAGTTTACTGTTCAATTTAGTTCAGTCTTATACTGATCGGATTAAGTAACTTCATAGATTAAAATTAAATGGTGGAAAGTACTTGAGATTCAACTTATTTTAATAATTATGTAGATGACAATTACCTAAAGGAAAAATGGTGCTTGATATCGAATAAACATAGCTATTTTAAATTCTTGTATTATTTAATGGAATAAACCAATTTCAAAATCTGACATTATACACTTCATAATTTCCCAATATCCGTCAAAGGATAGTTTTGGTTTAAATTTTAATTGTTAACTTCAATCTCAATAACACTCCTTTGAAAGTCTTTTAACTTAACCCACATAAAAAAGAATTAGGTATTTCAACTTAGTTATTTTTTTTTACCTAATTAATAAATTCACCACAAATAAGAACATTTAAGGAAGAGAAAAAATCTTAATTCTTTTTTAATAATTAATTAGGTATGACCAATATAAAAGTGATAAAATTCGAACAAAATTGACGTGGACACAAGCGCGCCCCAATTGCTCGCCTCGGTTGTGACGTCACTAAGAATTTCGTTAGCAATGTGTCAACTGGCTTCTACAATAACAATTTCAAAGTTGGAACACGTAAACTATCGATGTATAGATGGGCATGCGGACAGCGAGTAAAGGGCAACTCGCTGTCCGACCATGGACCATGCCCGGGTCGACGGCGCGTCGTGTTCCACGCGCGCCTCAAAGAGCGTCAGCAAAAATGACGGGGCCCCCTCTCAGAGGGCCAAAGCCTGCCGGGGTCGCGGGACTTATCTCATTACCATAACCCCGGAACGTAAAGGGCTATTGAAGGACACCGTGAATTTAAGTAGAGCAAAAAAAAAAAGTAAAAACAGTTTGTTAAGAAACAAAATGAACTTTCAATCAAAGACAAAAAAAAATCATTGAAAGGACCAGTTGTATACTTCCGTTGACGAAATATTCTTTAACGTAAAAGGAAAATGAATCAGTAACATTCTTTGTCTGGTTATCCTCTACAAAGTAACTGTATTTTAAATACAATACAAAAGGCGTAAATGCTTTTTTTACAAAAGTCTTTCATAAAAATTCTTTGTGGCACCTACAGCAACAACAAAAAAAAAAAAAATTAGTATGTCAGCTGAAATTACATTAGTGACAAATATTTTTTTTTGCTATATTGCTTGTCCAACCCACGTCTATTTGCCATTAATTTCAGTGAACAGCTTGCTCACGTTCTACTTTATCGAAATCAAAATCAAAGCATTTATTTCAAGTAGGCCAGTTACAGGCAACACAATGGAATCACCTTCACTAGTGAGCCCAGCGGCACACATTAAATTATTATCGTGTGTGTTCGTGAAGCTGCGCTCAATGTAGCAACAGAGGTATATTATAATAGGTATACCACATTGAAGAAACATTATACCAGAGGCTATACAAGGTACAGCATTGTATGTCTACTATGAAATAATGTTGTTGCTAGAGAATGTACCATTAAATTAAATCTCTGAAACTGACTTCATCTTATACATAAAGAAAACTGTGATTTAGTTTTATGAGCTCTTGCGTTATAGTAAGGGCGCTCCCTCACCACGAGCATTCACCTGTAATGTAACGCTACAGATTCGAACATTCGAAGACAATAGAGCATCAAATTGCGCACTTTTATGTAACATACAGGTGAATGCTCGCGGTGAGGGAGCGCCTTTACATGAAAGAATTCAATGAAAAAATGTTTAAAGGTCTAAGCGAGACTATCGAGACTATTGTTTATTATTTATACTATTTGGCTACTATTGATTCATTGATATTTCTTACCTTACCTTTTTATGCCTTTAACCTTTAGGAAGTGTTTGGTATACAAAAAACCAGGTACATAGTTATATTTTCATCAAGTAGCCTAGTGCTATGAGGTAAACTAACTTCTAATACAATAAAGAAGTTTCATAAATAGCTTTCAGCGAAGTTAGCTCACCTAGCTACTACTGCCATACCACTGATTGTTCATTACAAGTTAGTCGTATGCTCACACTTGCGGCCGATAAACTAATAATGGTACAAACATTGACTTTGATAAACAGTTCGCACGGGAACCGCTGTTTATTAGTTTCCCATAATATACAGTTTATTGACTGAGGAAGTTTAAGGTCGAGTAAACGCTCCATCTTCACACGTTATCTAAGGTATGCTAAATTTTACAATGGCGCACATACCCAATCAACAAGAAGTGTTCTTGAAAGATACGTCCAATAAGTAACCTGAGGTACGTCCAATAAGTTATAGCTATATGACCAGAGCATGCCATATAATATTTCCTTCCCATACAATGAAATGATCCTTACATAACACTAAATCAAATAACATCACAAAAAAATATTAGTAATTTTGTCATTCATATAATTTGTATGAAAAAGTATTTTGCAAAATTTGAACAACTTCTGCCGTTCCGATTTTTTTCTTCCGATACAATGAAATGATTCTTACATGAAAGAGAGCCGAACGGCATTAAAAAAAAATTGGCTAATTTCATCAATTTCTGTGGACAACTCACACTTGACCAAAAAATAAAAGACGCCAAAATTGTCAACATCAAAAAAGGGCTAAAGGTTCCTAAGAAAGTTTTCCCGTATCTCTTATGGATTCGGATTTCTTCCTTTTGGCCAATTTAAAAGAAACACCCTGTATACTGGTTTTGATTAGGCTGCGTGGTTTTGTTATGCATCTGTCTCTTTTAATTAGTCTCGTTTTATCTACTTTTATTGTTTTTTGTTGCACTCACTCTTTACTTTATGTATTATTAATACAGTATTATTTTTCACTTTACATATACATATATATAAGTATTAACATTTTCATAAATATTATTATAAGTATATTTACGTATTTGTTTTCGAGCGTATGGCACTCGTGGGCTGCAGCTGAAAACCAGCGTCAAGTGGTAGACTTTGTGCTGCCACTTGGCATTATGCTGAGCTGAGGCCCTTTGGCATTCAAAGATTAGTTTTGTTTAATATTTAGTTTTAATTAGTTTTAAGTTTTGATGCTAATAAACTCAATTTTCTTTCTTTCTTTCTTTCTTTCTTTTCTTTCTATACTAAAATTGGTATCATTACAATATTGTAGAATATGGTAAATTCCTCAAGATCTACAGATATTCAGCATGTACATTGCACGCACGTAGGTTAGGTATAATGTAGTGTTAAATATGATCTACATGTGTGCATAACTTATTAGCTTTCACCATGAGCCACTATCTGCTCAGAACTGCATGAACTATGTTAGCTACTGCTGCGGTTATTAGAATTCGATTGCCTGTTTAGTTCATGAATTTACCTCGACTGACGTTAATGGCGTTGGGGTTACCTCAGAGTGGCAACTTTCAAAGGACTGTTTTAGACAACATTTTATGATTTACTGCATGCAACATGTTGATTTTATTACTTACTAGCTTCTGCCAGCGACTTCGTACGCGGATCCTGTTGCTTATGCCAGCGACAATGGAGTCGTCAAAATCGAAGATCTGAAACGTCTGATGTCGAATTCTTAGGCCTGGGGACGGGAAAACAACGGGACGCGCATGACGAATCCAGACGTTCCAGATCTTTCATTTTTCTAAGTCATCAGGAAATGCCCATCAGACTAAACAACTCTTGCTAAGACGTCATTCCTATATATGTTATAGTGTAGCTGGGCTCTTGTAGTTCCACATCAGGTGTTCCAGATCTTCAGTTCTTATACGACAACATGGGAGTGCTTATCAGGCTGAACAACTCTTGCTAAAACGTCATTACTGTATATGTAATAGTGTAGCTGGGCTCTTGGAGTTCCACATCAGGTGTTCCATATCTTCAAATTTATTTTCTCAGCAGAAAATGCTCATCACGCGGAACAATTTTTGCTGTGGCGCTATTTTTGTATATCTTATAGTTTAGCTGATCTATTGCAGTTCTGCATCAGGTGTTCAAGTTTCCAAGAAAAATTATAGCCTATATGTTGCCCAGACTTAATAGCTACACAAAAAAAAAACAAATAACAATCAAATCCGTCCAGTAGTTCCGAAGATTAGCGTGTATGGATTAACTTCTCCCGTTTTCCTAACATTTCCCTTCACTGCTCTGCTCCTATTGATTGTAGCGTGATGAAAAGTATACTATAACCAGCGCAGGACTATGAAAAATAATTGTACCAAGTTTCGCCAAAATCCGTCGAGTAGTTTTTGTTTCTATAACGGTTATACAGACAGACAGACAGACAGACAGACAGACACACAATAATTTTATTAATTGCATTTTTGGCATCAGTATCGATCCCTAATCACCCCCTGATAGTTATTTTGGAAATATATTTCATGTACAGAATTAACCTCTCTACAGATTGTTGATGCACTGAAACAGTTAATTTTCAGGGAAATATCATTTTGTTTTTTATATGCAATTGTTTCCATAGAAGGTACAATTTATCGCTATTTTCTCTGCTAAATAAGTTAGAGTATTAATTGTAGGTTCACGCTTGCTCCGGCCCTCCGAAGTCCTCGATCATCATTATCATAAGATAATACGCTTCATTACATTATAATCTGAAGTTTCTGTTAACTCACTCTTGTTTTATTTTGTTCTGTTTGAGGTAAAAACGAAAATAAACGAGATTAGCATTGAATTTTCACTTATCTTGTTGTGTCTGCAGTGGATTATAATTACAAATGCTTATAGTAAAACTGAAAGTTTAAACTTGCTTATTATGTATCACGGAGCCGTCAAGTCTATATCACTGAAACGCTCTAGTAAGGCGTGCAATTTCAGAAATAAGCTACACTTTTGGTGCATTTTATAAAGGGCTTCACACACAGCAGCTATAATGTAAAGATGTACATTATAGCACGATACATCTCATTACATCTTTCCATAGAGATTCGAAGATGTAAAAATATACATTATACGAGTAGCTGCAGTGTGTGGTCTCCTGACGATTTCTATGGAAAGATGTAATGAGATGTATCGTGCTATACTTAATGTACATATTTACATTATAGCTGCTCTGTGTGAAGCCCTTAACTCTAATTTCAATTTGTTTTGAAAATGTCATGGAAAGTTATTGAAACCATTTGAATTGAAACGCTCTAGTTAGGCGTGCAATTTCAGAAATAAGCTACACTTTTGGTGCATTTTATAAAGGGCTTCACACACAGCAGCTATAATGTAAAGATGTACATTATAGCACGATTCATCTCATTACATCTTTCCATAAAGATTCCAAGATGTAAAAATATACATTATACGAGTAGCTGCAGTGTGTGGTCTCCTGACGATTTCTATGGAAAGATGTAATGAGATGTATCGTGCTATACTTAATGTACATCTTTACATTATAGCTGCTCTGTGTGAAGCCCTTAACTCTAATTTCAATTTGTTTTGAAAATGTCATGGAAAGTTATTGAAACCATTTGACAGTAAAAACCTGTATTTATCAAACACGAAGTCGGTTAAAAAGCAGACAAACACATGAGATTACTTTTTTTTTGTTTCACAAGTTAAAGTTAGATAACGCACTTTATTACAAAAGTCTCTGTATGTCTAGAATCTCTAGTCTCTCGTCGAGACTTTTCTTTATTATTTACAAAGTACCTAATTTTAAAAAGTACAGCATTAACTTGGTTTCAGCATAATATAAAAACTAACAGGTAGCCTTAATTATGCTCTGAATTTAAATTTTGGCTCCCAAAATAACGAGGAATAATCCTGACTTAATTAGAATACATTTCAGATGTATAATATTATTACCAAGCAGCCGGGCGAAGTTGAAACGGAATATCCGCCGGTGATTAGCCGGTCATTATGTAAAACCTGGCGCAAATGGACCGGATCAACATCCACACACGTAGCTGCTGAGCCCTCTAGATGATTACATTATCAAGTAAATCAGATTTGTTTCAGAATTTTAATCAATTTGTTTTTAATACTGAAATTATGTTATTTCTGGTAATAAATTCAATAAGTATTTCTAAACACCTTTAGGTTCTTATTTCATTCTCCATTGATTTGAAACAAAATACTCTGACACGCTGTTATTCTTGAATACTAATTGTTTCCGCAGCGCCCATTTGTATCGAAACTTTCTGGAGTGTTCTCGCAACTTGACCAATAGATGGCATTAGCGAGGCGCACTCTCTTCCCGTTGCCATTAAAAAAAGACACTGTGTGTCCTTTGCTCCGCCTTTCAAAAATTCCTTTTTGGTGAAACCTTGATGATATTCATAAAATAAATGGACCTGCATCTGTGCTTCATTGAGAACTTATAGTGCAGTGTTGATTTTTGGAGTTTTAACCATTCCACCGGTGGATTCAAGAAGATTTTGCTCGCCGGCCGGCAGCTCATACCAAGCCATCACGCGCGCATGAACGAGGTATCTTCCCATCTCCCTGGGTCTGAGTGGGATCTCTGGATTGTCAAGGTACGTGGGCATGGTTTGCTGCTAATATTTTTTTTGGTATTGGTTTCTCGGGGATTCATCAATAGGGAGGTATATTTTTTAGGTCCGCCATTACTTCTTAAAATTACGTAGGTTCTTAATTCAAACTTTTTCACAACCTTCACAAAGGTGCAGGCTATTTACACGCCTCACCATAATTAGTGGTCCTTCGTTACCGGATAATAAATAACCAGTAGGTACCTAGATTTTTGCGTATTTGTTTGGTGAAAATCATATAGGTTCAATAACGCACAATAGATATATAATTACGTAAACTTTCGGTAAATTAATACCTTATTAACGCAGCTTATTAAATTGACAATAGATTTTACGTATTTGTTGGTAAATCTGTTCAATTAATATTATAATAGTTTACATAGAACGACATTACGTATTTATTGGTAAAGTTCATTCTAAGTAGGTATCCGCATTTAAAAATTCGCTTTGTTCATAAGTAAATAAGTAGGTAGTTACCAACTCATCTCGGCTTTGTGCGTATTAATATATAAATAGATACCTAGGTACTCATAGTTTGGTAGGTGCGATAATATTGCAAACCGCCTGGTAGGTATTTATTGTTATTGTCTTCGTTTTATAATATTAGCAAAATGACGGATAAACAACTGAAGCTGGAAGATTTATTAACTATTCTTCACGAAAAGAAAGGATTGTTATTTAAACGCATTAATCGTTTGTATGATTTATCAAGAAATATATCGTCGTTCGATTCGAGGAAAAATGAGAGTTTTATGACTGAGTCAGAGACAATTGATGACATTCGAGATAAATTTGAATCTTTTGTCGATCAAATTAATCAAATAAACATTAGTTTAAAACCTGGTTCAAGTGCCGACTATGCTTGTTTAGAATCCTTTGAAGATTTGTATATTCATATTAAACGTGTTAGGAATAAAATAAACAGCAATCAATCGCCACCATTACCCAGTAGCAACTCAAAGACTTTTTTTGAACCGCCTAAAATAAAGTTGCCTCCTATCGCGCTGCCATCTTTCGATGGGAAAACTGAGAATTGGCCCGTTTTCTACGAGTCGTTTAAGTCAAATATCCATGATAATGATCAGCTGACTGACTCGCAGCGTGTGCAGTACTTGATAGGTAGGCTTACACACAACGCATTGAAGGTTACCGCTGGAATTGTGCCTACTGGTGATACTTACAAGTTGTTATGGGATAGTTTAGTTAAAAAATATCAAGAGAAGCGCTCACTAGGTACGCATTATTTAAATAACATATTGGATTTAAAAGGTTGTTCATTTAATGCTAATAGTCTCGATTCTTTCATAGAAACATTTAGTGCGTCTATTTCTGCCTTGAAACAACTTGGGATTACGGATCTTGCTGATTTTATTCTTCTGCACTGCGCAATGAGAAAAATCGATGCACAGACTACTCAATCGTTTGAACTTACCATTCGAGATGTTGAAATTCCCACAACGCAATTATTGATAAGCTTCGTTCAAGATCAGGCAAAGATATTGGCACGCTCGAATTTGTATCATTCGAACGCGAGAAACTTTAGTAGAAACCCCGCTTCCGCTCCTCGCGAGTCACGCACACAGACAAAAGCGTTTGTTGTGAGCGAGTCAGCTGACTCGCCCGCTTGTTTACCCGCGATCGCGGTTCCATGCTGCGCGTATTGTAATGATAACGCTCATGTTCATTTGTATAACTGCGCTAAGTTTAAATCCGCGTTGACTCCTAGAACAAGGTTCGAGTTTATTAAATCCAAACGTGGGTGCGCGAATTGTCTGAGCACATTGCACGGATTGAGTAACTGCAAGTCAACATCAGTCTGTGACTTATGTAAAAAACGCCATCATACACTATTACATTTTGATAAAGAAAATAAACCGCAAACAGCTGATGTTAAAGCGACGAATTGCAATGTAGTCGTGGCGTCGTCGTCTCCCGCGCCGCTGTCTCTCCCCCCTCCCGCGCTCCTTTCGACCCCCGGTACGCCTTTGGTGCCTCGCTCTTACGTTGATTGCGATAAGGTCAATATTTCCGCACGGGTGATTGCGTCTGATTCGTGTGATGTGACGCCAGCGTCTTCGGCTCACAGCTCGGCCGTGTTGTTAGCAGCTGATGCAGCGAAGGCTAAGGCGATAGTGCTGTTATCGACAGCTCAGGTTTATGCGCGAGCTAAAAGTGACAGTGCGGGTCACAAAACAGTAGTGAGGTGTTTAATTGATAATGGCTCGCAGAATAATTTAATAACTACAGCATGTTGTAGAAAACTTAATTTACTGATAATTCCTTTGAGTAATTCATTTGTTAAAGGAGTTGGTTCTGTATCGCGACCGATAATAGGATACGTACATTTAGATATCGAGTCTCGCGTATATCCTGATCAAAAATATACTATTCACGCGTTCGTAGTTGAGTGCATTACGGACCAGCTACCATCGCACCATGTTAAGTGGGATAGCCATATAGACTTCCACGCGCTTCCGCTCGCAGATTTAAGCTGGAATATTCCAGGGGATATTGACCTAGTGTTGGGCGCTCAACTGTTTCCGTACATTTACTTGGGGAATAGGGTCGATCTTGGTTCACGCGCCCCACCTGCATTATTGACCACATTCGGGTATATCTTTATGGGTGATTTTCCGCATAATAGTGATAATTTAAATTTACCTAACTCTTCTTTCACGGCATTGGCTCTCAATGATTTATTAGAAAAGTTTTGGGAATTGGAAGAAGTTAATAATAAACGTTTTTTCTCTCCTGAGGAAACCGAATGTGAGAATATTTTTTCCTCGACCGTGTCACGAGACGATGTGGGACGTTATACCGTCGCGTTACCTTTTAGTAAGGATCCCGCCGAGTTGGGTAACTCCCGCACCGCCGCGTATCGTCGGCTTATTGCGCTTGAAAGGAAACTCCGCCAATCGCCGATGTTGCGGAAAAATTATAATGCAGTGATTAAAGAGTATATGGACAACGGTTATTTAAGTCAGGTCGACGAATCTGCCGTTTCCGATGACGGGTACTATATCCCTCATCACGCTGTCGTTCGGCCAGACAAACCGATGCCGCGCATTGTATTGGATGCTAGTGCTAGAACTCATACAGGGTTATCTTTAAATGATGTACTCCATATTGGTCCAAATTTACAAACAGATTTGTTTATTCTTTTAATAAATTTCAGACTATTTCCCATCGCTATAAATGCTGATATTAAACAAATGTATTTACGCATTGGTGTACCCGTTGACCAGCGTAAATACCTACGCATTTTGTTTCGATTCAATGAGAACGAACCTGTGCTAACCTTCGCCTTTAATCGCTTACCTTTCGGGCTTAAGTCGAGTCCTTACATAGCTATGCGCACTGTGCGACAGCTGGCCTCTGACAGTCCGCATTATCCCGAAGCTGCTAAAGTAGCAGAGACCAGTCTCTACATGGACGATCTGGTGTATTCTGTGAATAATGAAGACACCGCCATGCAGCTATCGCATGATCTTATAAAGATGTTTAAATCGGGCGATTTTGACCTTGTTAAATGGTGTAGCAATTCACCCGTTCTTTTAAACAGTCTTCCCGACTCGCATCGTAAGTCCCTTGATTTTCACGCTGGGAGTGATGTGTCTAAGGTTTTAGGCCTTTCGTGGGAACCTTCTCAGGATAATTTTTTCTTCACTTCCGCTCAAGTAGCTGAGGAATGTACTAAGAGAAATATACTCTCGATAGTCGCACGCTTATTTGATGTTCTCGGTTTGGTCGCCCCCGTGATATTTTATGCCAAGTTGCTCATCAAAGAGTTATGGCTGAGTAATATTGGTTGGGATGATCCCGCTCCTGACGATATTTTTAAACGTTTTTCCATTCTCATGCAAGAGTTTTCGCTGCTGGATACATTACGCATACCACGCCATGTGGGCGTTACCGATGATTGTTCCGTTCGTATAGTCGCGTTTGCTGATGCTAGTATGGGTGGGTACGGGTGTGTGATTTATATACACTCTACTGGTCCATCTGGTGTCATAGTCCGCTTACTTTGTGCGAAATCAAAGGTTTCACCTACCAAGGTTACAACTCTTGCACGTCTGGAGCTTTGTGCCGCCGTGCTCATGTCAAAATTGGTAAAAACTGTTCGTGATTCTTACGCTTTACGTGTTCCTATTGCAGGAATTTACGCCTTTTCAGATTCCACGATAGCTTTATCTTGGATACACTCTTCTCCGCACCGCTGGTCAGCCTTTGTCAGCAATAGAGTTGCTCAATGTCAGGAGAACTTGGGTTCTCAACATTTTTACCATGTGGCAGGTGTTGAGAATCCAAGCGACTGTCTATCTCGTGGCATCCTCCCTTCTCAGTTAGTGTCACATGAACTTTGGTGGAACGGCCCCTCTTGGCTTCGTTGTGCTCCTGAGGATTGGCTCGTCAAACCGTTCTCTCCTATTAATTGTGGGGAACTTCCCGAGCACAAGGCAAATGTCTTAACAGTGACCACGCAAGTAGAACAACCCCTTCTATATCAACTTGCTCAACGTACCTCATCATGGGATAAATTGTTGCGCATTGTTTCCTATATATTGAAATTCGTTGGGGCTAAGGCCCAACTAGATGAGCTTTATAGATTCTTATTAAATTCAAATTTCAATTCGTCTCTTTTACATGAGTTGTCAACACGCCGCATAATGTGGAAAATGATCCCACCTCGCTCCCCACATTTTGGCGCCATGTGGGAAGCAAATGTAAAAACGTTAAAAACGCACCTTTATCGCGTGATCGGAAGTCAGCTTCTAACTTATGAGGAGTTACAAACTGTACTCATTCAAATAGAGTGTATTATGAACTCGCGCCCTCTGAGCGTTTTGTCTTCCGATCCCCATCCCGAAGTTATTACTCCCGCTCACTTTTTGATGTCGACTCCATTGCAGTATTTGCCGGCAGCCGATTTGTCTGGTCAGCGCATTAGTTTGTCGCAGCGCAAACAGTTGTTAGATGGTATGGTCCAATCCTTCTGGAAGAAATGGCACCTAGAGTATCTGCATACGCTGCAAGTCAGACAAAAATGGGCAACTCCTGACAAACCTGTAGAAGTTGGAACTGTCGTACTAGTGGGACAGGATAATTCAGCTCCTCTGAGTTGGCCATTAGGAGTTATAACTGAAGTTTATAAAGGCACGGATAATGTCACTCGTGTTGCAATGGTAAAGACAAAGTTCGGTAACTTTAAACGTGCCGTCGCTAAATTATATCCTATTCCAACGCAATAAACGTTAACTCTTATACGATACTAGTAGTATTTAAGGTTAAGGAAATACATTAAATAACTTGTATCATTTGTTTCTCGCATTCAGTCATAGAGCTTGGATTTTTCTCTGATCTAAATATAGGTCAGTAAATACTTATAATTTTTCACTTTTCTTTTTGAAAGCACTTGCGTCCTTCCAAAGCCCCCGAGGATGGTGAAGCGTCAATGCCTTTTCAATATAAATAAAATAAATAATAATATTTTAGGATTTTTCCATATAATATAATATGTTAGTAGTTCAGATTACATATTTTAGTTTGTCTGTTGATGAATCCTCGCACCAATATTTTGTTTCCGCAGCGCCCATTTGTATCGAAACTTTCTGGAGTGTTCTCGCAACTTAACCAATAGATGGCATTAGCGAGGCGCACTCTCTTCCCGTTGCCATTAAAAAAAGACACTGTGTGTCCTTTGCTCCGCCTTTCAAAAATTCCTTTTTGGTGAAACCTTGATGATATTCATAAAATAAATGGACCTGCATCTGTGCTTCATTGAGAACTTATAGTGCAGTGTTGATTTTTGGAGTTTTAACCATTCCACCGGTGGATTCAAGAAGATTTTGCTCGCCGGCCGGCAGCTCATACCAAGCCATCACGCGCGCATGAACGAGGTATCTTCCCATCTCCCTGGGTCTGAGTGGGATCTCTGGATTGTCAAGGTACGTGGGCATGGTTTGCTGCTAATAATTTTTTTGGTATTGGTTTCTCGGGGATTCATCAATAGGGAGGTATATTTTTTAAGTCCGCCATTACTTCTTAAAATTACGTAGGTTCTTAATTCAAACTTTTTCACAACCTTCACAAAGGTGCAGGCTATTTACACGCCTCACCACTAATTCTGTTGTACATTCTGCTTTTTGTTTTACAAACATTTGTAAGTTCGATTATTCGTTAGAAAATCGATGGATTATCTTCGTTTTATTGTTTTTCTTATATAATTTGGATTAGAAGTGAAACAGATATTTTTCATATTTTGTTTTCTAAAATCATTTCAAGATTTGTCATTTCAACAAATATGGAAAAGCTTTTCTTTCGCACAAAACATGTACACACACTTGTATGAATTCACTGTGTTTGGATAGAAAACGATGATGTATGTGGTGGCCTAAAACTTCCGTTTTGACGCACTGTTGTGACACTTCTAGGTACAGTAAACAAATGTTAAATAGTTAATGTCTGGAAAGCTTTGGAACACCAGATATTGCTAGAATAGATTTCTAGACGTTTCACATTTCAAAAAACCTGTTTTTTGTGGGATACTCATTACGTTCATGAAAATAGCTTCATTAAAATTTAGTGACGTGCACAGTTTAGAGGCGTGCAGATGAGAGACCAAAGTGTATTAGTTCAATAACCTGAACTAACCGTGTAAATATAAAGGGTCTCATTAACTACACAAGACATGCTATATTTATTGAGATACTGCTACAGAGTGGAGGATCGTAATAAAAGCAGTGTTGGGAACCCCACCTACATTGACTGGAAAATATGAAAGACTTTTCAAGAATTTGGCAGCGAACAGTTTTATAAATTCTAGATACAGCGCTTGCTTTTTGTCTTTTAGCTGACTCGCTGTCTTTAAGAGGCTTCTCTTAAATAAAATGCTTTTGTTTTTGAAACGCTTACGACATTTCATTTGACTAGGCAGAAACCGTTGCGGTTGATAGTCGCTAACTGTAACAGTTTCTTTTGGATCGTTAAGTGGCTTTTTATACAGAGCTTAAGAATTATCTTGTATCTTCAACTGCTTTAGAGAACTTGGGGACACTTCGTCGGCTGCTTTTGGTTTAAGTATGATTAAACCAACGGTACTTTTGGTTGTCTAACCATAAATGGACTGAGAATATTATCCATCCTGCCTGAATAAGTAACAGCAGTGAACCAAACAAACCTGCATCAAGATAATGTAAATATTTTAGTAGGTACGGTCAGCCAAGAAAGTGGTGTACCAGTTTTGATTTAGTTTCCCGGTCATCGAAAATTACAACAAGGTTCGTTATAAAAAGATATTACTGAAAGAGACAACATTATCATGACGTAAACCTATGTATTTAGTATTCATACGTCATAAGTCACATATAAGTACATGACATTTTAACCTTTAGTATAAATGAAAAGGACATTAGTTTCTACAAAGCAATTGAAATGTTTCCAAACAAAAGTAATAAAAACTATATAAATAGACAACCGAATTCCATTTGAAAAAGAAAAAAGACAATTGACATTTTGTCAAATATAATTATGCAAAAAATCGTCTTAATGCCTGCCAACTTGACCATTGCCGAAAGAGCACAAATAATTGCCCAATTTAATGAGGGAAGCAGTATCAGTGCGATATCCCGGAATTTGAATATATCGAGGCGTTCTGTCCGCTTTTGGATTCGTCGTGAAGGAGAGGAGGGAAGTTTGTTGGATCACAGAAGAAGTGGTCGCCGGCCTGCACTCTCCAATAACGATAGAGAATTCATGAGACGGGAATATGAAATCAATGGTTTTAAGCCCACAAAACATTTTGCGGAGATGTTCGATGTGAGTGCCCAAACAATAAGGAATCATCTACATTACATGGGGTTGCACCACAGGCATTACGCCAAGAAAATATATTTGACGGATGCTCACAGACTTGCTCGTCTGAACTTCGCCAGAGAGCACTTAGAGTTTGATTGGTCTAATACAGTGTTTTGTGATGAAAAAACGTTTAAATCCAGTCAGCATGGACGTCTTCACCTTTGGCGATATAATTCAACACGGTAGAAAGATGATCATGTAATTCCAAATAGAGAATCAGGTCGAATTTCCGTAAATATTTGGGGCTGGATGAGTGCGGATGGTGTAGGAGAATTGTGTTCTCTACCTCCTCGAGCGACGGCTGTAAATTATATCGACGTGCTTCAGAATGCAATGCTACCGACAGTCCGTAATGTTTACCCGGAGAACGAAGTGCCACAATTTGATTTTGTTCAAGATAATTGTTCAATTCATAATGCGAGGATCGTAAGAGCCTGGTTTCGTTCACACACTGACGTAAGGGTAATTCAGTGGCCCTCAAGATCGCCGGACCTCAACCCGATAGAAAATCTTTGGGGCCTTATGGTCCAACGATGGTCGCATCAAAATGAAAGAACCAAACAAGCTCTTATTAGTCACTGTAATTATATTTGGGGGAAATGCGGGGAACCGATATTTGCTCACGGCTTGTTGGTTCAATGAGGTCTCGTCTTTTAGAGGTTATAGAGGCCAACGGCGGTTACACCCGTTTCTAATTTTTAAAAATTTTCAATATCTTCTAAATATTACTATATATGCTATGTTTTTGTTTGTTATAAGTATTTTAAAATTGATTGTAGAAATTTAATAAAAGGATAAATCTATTTTTAGCTTGTTTTTTATTGATATTGTAATTACAAGTTTACAGAAATTGTAGGTTTGTGGATTCGCCTTGTGCCTTTACAATTTTATGTAACTTGTTGATTACAATTCTGAATTTGTAGATACAATTTTGTCATCAAAATCTACAGCCCCCCGCCGTTGATTTTACGACGTCATTGGTTCCATCAAGTTCAAACTAAGAACAGCTGTCACGTTACAAACAGTAATAGTCGTTATCAATAATCAGATAAAGACAGCAATAGAAGTTGTCAGATCGATCTGCAAGCGAAACTAATCTTTATCACCTATGAATCAGCAAGCGATATTCAACCTTAGGGTGGTACACCACTTTCTTGGCCGACTGTACTTAATAAAATAATTTGCTGAGTTGGGAGCAGTAGTGTTGATTGTGAGGTCTAAATTCAGATCTTGGGCAATAAGGCCTTTTACGCTTTTCTATTATTTGATAAGAAAAACGTAAATTGAGTAAAAATTAAATTGAAAAAGAAACTTAGCTACCTAACTTTCAGACATTCAAAATATACTAATAGGTTAACACTACGCCCTTTTCATCGCCCTTCTAACCATTAATTTCACCGCAAAATCACATAACAACCCAAGTAACACAGTCTGGATGTTTTAAAACCAATCTGTCTATAGACTGTCTATTCAGGGTTAATCTTTAGATACGGGCTTTCTAAAGATGGGTTTGATAAAGAACATTTAATCTTATAGAGTTTTTTATCTAAAGCTTTATTATTTTAAGAGCATTTGTTCTATAGAACACTTATTTTAAGTACGTTTATAGTTATAACGAATGTTTCTAGATAAAATACTCTACAAATAGTTAAAAAAGCCTAAAGGTACCTATTTTGAAGTAGTTTTATAGATAAAACGATATATTTGAAGACAAAACTTTCTACAGATATTCCATTTTAGCTAATGGTACTCTTATCTTTTTTTTTCTATAGATACTTCAGTCTAGATAAAATACTTTACTAGATATTTTTTTTTTTAAGTTTGTCTAGAAAAATTATAGAGAAGTCGTGTTTTTAGAGTTTTTATCCTTAAAAGTGGCTTAGTTAAGTGCATTTGCACTAGAAATTTAAATTGGATGAGTTTATGCAATGGAGAAGATGAAACAAATTAAAAGATCTGGTGGTTTTCGTCGAAAAATCCGCAAGTATTTAAAAAGAAAGAAAAATGAAGAAGAGACGACCGAAAAAGAATCGAAACTTCCTAGTAACTTCCTCCAAAACGTAGAAAATTGTTGATGATATATGGGTATCAAAAATGAAAAGGTTTGCTGTCAAGAGTACGAAAAAAAAACCACATGACTTAAATCCAATATGGCGGACAGGCTATTTAAAATACACCCCCATAATATGGGTATCAAATGAAAGGGTTTGCTGTCAGGGATACGAAAAAAATGGTGACGTGACTTAAATGCAAGATGGCGGACAGGCTGTTTGAAATTCACCCCTATGATATGGGTATGGGTATCAAATATAAAGGTTTGCTGTCAGGAATACGAAAAAAATAGTCACGTGTCTTAAATCCAATATGGCGGACGCCCAAGATGGCGGACAGGCTATTTGAAATGCACCCAAATGATATGGGTATCAAATGAAAGGGTTTGCTGTCAGAAATAGAAAAAATAGTCACGTGACTTAAATTCAAGATGGCAGACTGGCTGTTTGAAATCCACCCCAATGTTGTGGGTATCAAATGAAAGGGTTTGCTGTCAAGAATACGAAAAAAATTGTCACGTGACTTAAATCCAATATGGCGGACAGGCTGTTTGAAATCCACCCCAATGATGTGGGTATCAAATGAAAGGGTATTAATATAATTACAATTATAATTATTATTTCTCACATTGTTTATACTTAAATAAATCAGAAATACTTTTTACTCGGGTACCCTCTTGTATTGATTAATTAAATTGGTTGGTTACTGCATAAAATGGTCTTACGTTCACAACACATGAAATTACCTATTCACTAAAGAACGTCTAGAAATACTGTGACAAGATAAAAAGGAATACAGAGTGACAGTTACTAGATAATTTTAAACCACTCTTAAATCTGTTTATTCTCTCACTAGATAGTTTAGTATGTAGTAAGTAAAATTATTCTAGAGCCATACTACAAAAAAATCTCTAGACTGTTTGTTCTATAGAAATCGGTTTTCTAGTAAATTTTATCTGGACGCCATTTTTATTGCCTATTTTTTGCTTCAAATAATTTTTGTTACGTATTTTAATGTTTTTATCATTAAATTATGTCTAATTAGACATTTGATATGTTTTAAATTACTATATTTTAAATAAAATCAGTATTTTAAGCATTAAACTGTAAATTCGAAAATTTGCTTATACCAAATAATATTCATATTTTGAAAAAATAATGTTAAATCTTACATTTACAGCGGGCGCTCTTATTTAATAAGAGTTTTACATAATATTCAACGACAACATTTACAGCGGGCGCTCTTATTTAATAAGAGTTTTACATAATATTCAACGATAGAATTTCAATCGCATATTGATTTGCCTATTTACCCATTATTAAAACACAAATAAATAAAAAGTAATAAATTTGTTACGCCATGATGCAAATATTATTATGTAAAATAACTCTTGTAAGTTCCACGCCATTATGCGTCACTAGTAAAATGTTACTTAAAGTTGTTAGTCTTAAGATCATTTGGTTTTAAAACTTGACGAGCAATGATTCCTTTAAAGGTCTTAACTCTATCTATAAACTATCTACTAGTACGCTACTAGATAAACGTGCGGTCTATAAACGGTTTAGAGAGACACTAGAAACATCTCTTAAGTCAATTTGATCTGAACTCTATCTAGTCATGTTTTCTTAACTCATTCTTAAGAGAGGGTACAGGAATGTGCCCTCTTTTACTAAACTCTGTCTATAAGCGTTCTAGAAGATTGCTTATAGATATTTTATTCTTATGGTAGACAATTCAATTTAATTCTATAAGCTATCTAGTAGTACGTTTCTAGACACGTTTGTGTTACTTGGGAAGAGTAACTTAATTGCACTGTTCAATATATTAACCACACAATGGCTGCTGTCCAGTCAATTACATCATAAATAAAGCGTGGTTGTGGCTTCCATGACGAGGGTACTTGTGTAATGTCTGTTCACACACTATAGAGCGTACGTAAATGGGTAATAGAGGGAAAATGAAATTAAAATGGTTGGATAGTCGTGGAACGAATATAAATATGGCTAAATGGCTCACATTCAAGTTTCTGTGGGCTTTCATTATGAATTTGATGAACGTTTTAATTACAAAATTCTGTCTGGGTTTCTCTCTTCTCATTGTTACAAAATATAGTAATATCATTTAACTAGCAACACTAAAGCGTTGGCAACACCAAATCCCTCCTACTAAATGTAGCGGTTAAGGTAAGAGAGCGCTACGACTCGGCCACTCGATCGTTGGCAGCCGACTTGGACGGTCGAATGGGAAGCCTCAGGATTGTCTAAAAATACTGTTGAATTATAGAATATTACCGGAGTGTTCTGTGTCGAAGATATATTTTGTTATTATAATTATTTAAAACTGATAAAAGTGATTAATAAAGTATTAAGTATTCCTGGAACTGCCGTTTTTCTGAGTTGTGCAACAACTCAGAAGTGGGATTACGATAACAAGGTAAGAAAATAAGTTTATTTTTTTTGTATTTCCTTTTCTCATTGTCTGATATTTGTTGTCGTCCACTTACCCACAGATATTAGAAATGTGATAAAGTAATTTCAGTGTGAAGATTTAAGGATGAGTTTTGTTAACATTTGGTCAGGGCACTCCTTGACAATGTTGATAAAAAGCTTGTATCTTCTACGACCGCAACAACATTTGGCCGGGGTACCCCCCGGTATTGAGGTTGCGTGGTTAGAATTTACTCCCTGAATCACATCGACATTATGTAGTTAAACATTTACCAACTTGACAATGTTATCGTTACCGCTTGGTCAGGGTACCCCCTGATAGTGTTAACATAATATTGACTGCAGTAGTTCAAGATCTTAGCGACATTTGGCCAGGGTACCCCCTGGTAATGTTGCCACGTGATGGAACTATTTCTATTGGCATTACCTTCCTTATTTTGGTTTAAACTTTACCAAATTGGGAATGTTATTGTTAGCGCTTGGTCGGGGCACTCCCCGATAGTGTTAACATAATGATTCTGCAGTAGTTTGTGATCTTAGGAACATTTGGCCGGGGTACCCCCTGGTAATGTTACTACGTGATGAAACTACTTCTATTGCCATTTCCTTCCTTATTTTGGTTTGAACTTTACCAAATTGAGAATGTTATTGTTAGCGCTTGGTCGGGGCACTCCCCGATAGTGTTAACATAATGATTCTGCAGTAGTTCATGATCTTAGCGACATTTGGCCAGGGTACTCCCTGGTAATGCAGCTACGTGACAGAACTAATTCTATTGTCAAATTCTTCCTTATTTTGTCAAATCTTTACCAAATTACCAATGCTAGTGACCCATGATGCACGCAAAAGCTAAGTTTTTGCTTAAAAACGAACAATCAAAAGGGATTGATGCGTTTTTTTTGTCCTTTCAGTATACCAATGGAACCTGAGCGATTTCAAACGCCATCGCGCTGTCGTGATGGCAGCTGCGGGGCTGATGATCATGGCAGGCGCAACCGGAGCAAGCACCGGCGCAGCATTACTTCGAAACGTCGCACGAAACGTCGTGACCGCAGCAGCTGCAGTGACGTGAACTCGGATGGACATCGGAGCAGGCGCAGCAGGGAGCGCCGCAGCGTGCTGACGAGTATGTCACGCAGCCGCAGCAAGAGCCGACCACGAAGCAAGTCTCGGGACAGCCGGCACCAGAAACGTAGCAGAACGAAGCATATTGATAGTGACGGAGAGGCTAACGAAGCGAAACGGAACAGATCTGATGTAAGCAATCAAAACACTACGTTATTGATAGAGTCATTTTTAGATATTATGAAGTCTTCAAAAATTGGTTCAAGTGAGAAGTTTTCGTCCTTAAACCAGGTTATACCTGAATTTGATCCAATGATGAAAGAGCAAACTATTAATGCATGGATTTGTAAAGTCGAAGAATGTAGACAGATTTACGAGTGGTCAGAAAAACAGGTCATACACTATGCGCTGCCCAAACTCACGGGCATCGCCAAGACGTGGTATCAAAGTTTACCTACTCTCTTGCATTCTTGGGAACAGTGGAAAACTAAATTAATAGACACATTCCCATCTAGTCAAAACTATGGAGAATTGCTAACAGAGATGTTGAATAAGAAATTACGATTTGGCGAATCCCCTGAGTTATACTATTACGCGAAAATTAATCTACTTAATCGCTGCAATATCCATGGTAAAGATGCGGTCGATTGTATAGTCTATGGAATCGAGGACCGGGGAATAAGGTTAGGAGCGCAAGCGGCGCAATTTTTAGAACCAGAGCAGTTATTGAAGTTTCTTAAAAACGTAAAACCAGGAACCCCTAGGGAGCCAGACAGGTCTAGTAAAGACAAAGAAAAACGTTCCAACGTAACCAACAAAACTAATTTCGAGAAATCAGAAGGTAGAGTCATGGTCTGTTTTAATTGTAAACAGCCTGGTCACCCCAGTTATAAATGCAATAAACCCACTATAAAATGCACTCGCTGTAAATTTTTAGGACATTTGGCGAATGCATGCCCAAAAGCGGACGTACCCCAAAAAGGCGAAAAGGAAAAATCTGTCCTTAATATAGCTAGTCAGATAACACCCAGTATATACACCTTTCCCATTACCATAAATGGAGTAGAAGTGCAGTGCCACTTAGATTTAGGTAGTGAATGTACGTTAATACGCTTCTCTGATGCTATGAGATTAGGAATCGGTTTTGCAACTAGTAGCAACTTGCCACTATTGAAGGGACTTGGCAACATACCGTATCAGCCTGCGGGTAGCTCTAAAGTAACTATTGCGGTGCAAGATATCATTGAAAACGATGTCGAGGTATTAATAGTTGACGATAATCTCATTAACTATCCTGTTCTGTTGGGCCATACGTTTTCAGAACGCCCTGGTATAAAAATAACCAAAACTGCAAAATATAATTTAGACATTAGTAAAACTACTAATTGTGACAAGATACAATTGTATTGTGGCAATGACGCTTGTCTCAAATCCAATGAAATTAAATCTATAGAAATAATATCAGATCCAGTCTTTTCTGGTTTCTTATTTGTGGTTGGAGAAATCCGTGGTCCAATTGGGTCCGAGTATTTCCTGTTCCCAGGGGAATACGAAATAAACAAAGGTCAAGGTCGAGTTTTAATTTTAAATTTGAGCACCAAAGATTTACTCATAAAAAGTAAACAATTAATTACTCGTGGCAAAATACCTCAAGGCTGCAAATACGTGTATGATGTTAAGTTGAATGATGTAGGCGATGAGTTTGACCCGAATGTCGGTGATTGCGTAACGGTCGAGCAAAAACAGGCAGTTAAGAGCCTACTTCTTAATTATAAGGAATGTTTTTCCTCATGTCTCAAGGACTTGGGTTTCACTACAGTCGTTGAAATGGATATAAACTTAAAGGACGAGCAACCTGTGGTCTACAGGCCATATAGACTTTCACACCCTGAGAGGGAAGATGTGCGACAAATGATAGCTGAAATGTTAGAGTGCGGTATAGTAAAAGAGTCTTCTTCTCCTTATGCGAGCCCCATTGTGATAGTCAGGAAGAAGAGCGGTGAAAAACGCTTGTGTGTAGACTACAGGGCGCTTAATTCTAAAACTAAGCGCGATCATTATCCTCTCCCTAGAGTGGAGGACCTACTCGACGAATTAGCAGGTCATAGTATCTTCATATCCCTTGACCTAGCGTCAGGATATTACCAAATTCCTATTTCGGAAAAGTCCCAAGAAAAAACTGCTTTTGTCACGCCAGACGGCCAATTCGAGTATACGAGAATGCCGTTTGGTCTGGCGAATGCGCCTTCACTATTTCAGAGGGCAATGCATAAAATCCTCCCCAAATCAAAGGTAGGGTACGTAATAATATATATGGATGACGTTCTAATCCCGGCGCAATCGTTTGAAGAAGCAATGCGTCGTTTGGACGAAGTCCTAGGACTGATTAAAGAGGGTGGTCTCACACTTAAATTAAATAAATGTAAATTTATGTTTGATAAATTAGATTTCTTAGGGTTTGAAATTAGTGGTAGAGGGATTAAACCGGGATCCTTAAAAACAGAAGCGATCTCTAAGTTCCCCACCCCTACCAACGTTCACGACGTTCGGCGATTTATTGGATTTGCTAGTTTTTTCAGACGATTCGTCAAAGGATTCGCTCTAATAGCTAGACCCTTAACATCTCTTCTAAAAAAAGATACGCCTTGGAGTTGGGGTAATGTAGAAAATGAGGCATTCATAGAAATTAAAGAACAGTTAGTTAAAAGACCTATTCTAGCTTTATATGACAAAAATTTAGAAACCCAGCTGCACACCGATGCAAGCAAGGTCGGTATAGCAGGGATTCTTCTTCAGAAGGATAGCGAGGGGTTATGGAGAGCGGTAGCTTACTTTAGCCGCCAAACATCGTTATATGAGCAAAAGCTCCACTCGTTTGAGCTAGAAACACTAGCAGTGATAGCTTCTCTAAGTAGATTTAGGGTCTATCTACTGGGTATAAAATTCAAAATCGTGACTGATTGCAATTCTTTGCGCACCACTTTGACGAAAAGGGATTTGATCCCCAAAATAGCGAGGTGGTGGGTGCAGTTGCAGGAATTCGATTGCGAATTTGAGTATCGCCCAGGAGATAAAATGGCTCATGTTGATGCCTTAAGCCGGGCACCCATAGATGGATCTGAAAATATGCACGTCATTGATGTTCTTGCCGTTACAACAGAGGATTGGATTACTACAGTTCAATCCTCTGATGATGAGTTACAACGGATCAAACGAATTTTATCCGATCCCGAGACCGCAAATATTGCTGATATCCAACGAAACTATAAATTAAAAAACGGTCGCGTCTATAAAATCGTAGCGGAAAGTATCTTAAGATGGGTAGTACCAAAGGGCTCTCGATGGCAAATAGTTAAAGCAAACCATGACGATGTAGGGCATTTCGGATTTGATAAGACCTTGGACCGGGTTCGTGCATTATACTGGTTTCCTAAAATGAGATCATTTATTAAGAAATATGTGTCGGCGTGTTTGGAGTGTGCGCACCACAAATTGCCGAGTGGTGCACAACAGGGATATCTACATCCTATACAAAAGGTAGAAGTTCCCTTTCACACCATACACGCTGACCATTTGGGCCCTTTCAATAAAAGCAAAAAGAAAAATTCTTATATTTTAGTCATAATTGACGCGTTCACAAAATTCATTACGTTGGCACCAGTTAAAAGTACAAAATCTTCAGAAACTATGAAAGTAATTAAGAATCTAATCGGATGCTTTGGGACCCCCACTCGTCTCATCACGGATCGAGGGACTTGCTTTACGAGTAAAAAGTTCAAAGCGTTTGCACAATCTCTTGGCATTAAACACATACTTAACGCCGTATCAACACCTCGGGCTAATGGACAGGTCGAGCGTTCTAACAGAACTATCCTGGCTTCTTTAGGCGCGATGACACACGGAAAGGACCCTCGAACATGGGATCAGTACCTTCCCGATGTACAGTTAGGTATCAACACTACAATACATGATATCACTAAGAAATCGCCTAGTGAACTATTATTTGGGCGTAGGGTAACCAGTCCATCACAGGGCATCCTGAATGAAGTAATTTCTGATACCGGTGATGGATTGGTACAAGGCAGTTTAGAAGACGTTAGAGCAGATGCTAGCTGCTTGATGCAAAAGCAGAATGAAGTTAGTAAAAACCGATACAACAGTCGTAGGAAAGCGGCTCGACAATATAAAGAAGGAGATTTAGTTCGAATCGTACGGGTAATTGTATCAGGCAGCGGGCAGTCTAAGAAGTTAGAACCAAAACTACAGGGACCATACCGAGTGATAAAGGTATTGCCAAACGACCGCTATGTCGTTGAAGATACTCCACTGTCACGGAAAGGGCGACGCTATGAAGCTATTATTGCCGTAGATAAGATGTACCCCTGGTTGTCATTTAATTCTATCTCTGAAAGCGAAAATGACGATGGCCATAGTTCAGGCAGTGAATGTGCTAATGATAATTTTACGGATCATGATCCAGCCGAAAGCTCCTCACTCGACACCAATGTTTAGAAATATAATTATATGTATAATAAATATAAGTAAAAAGTCCATGCGTATACCATGACCAGGAAATGATTCGTGTTCAAGGTATCACATGGCATGATTGATAGGTTGTCTATTGTGGGCATGATGGGCGCAATGATGTGCCGCCTAAGGATAAAGCAATGGACAACTTGAAGTGATATTCGGACTACTCACTGTGGGCATGACGCGCACATGATGTGCCGCCCAAGGAGAAACAATGAGTATTAGTCCTAGTGATCTTGATTGGGACCGCTTATTGTGGGCATGACGTGCACAATGATGTGCCGCCCAATGAGAAGCAATAAGTAGTCCTAGTGATCTTGGTTGCAACCGCTTATTGTGGGCATGACGTGCACAATGAGGTGCCGCCCAATGATAAGAAATAGGTGATTTGACTAGGGATTTAGTTGAGGCAAGATAAGCACAATGATGTACCACCAAAAGAAATCGATAAAATAATGTATTTTGTTATGTAAGAAGTGAAATCTCGATCAAATTAATGATTGCAATTTGATTCGATTGTCTCATAGAGAAATGCTGATTTTACCTGATTAGCTGATTTTACTTAAACTAAATAGCTAGAGGATAACTGCTTGTTTTCTAAGCTTATGATTTTGTGACGTAGCGTATCAAAACTACCCTAAATTATACTCGGATCCGATAATCGTTAGATTATGAGATTTGTAATGATTTTGTGATTTTACCTTGTAAAATGTATTTTATAAAATAGAGAAGTAGAGTTGATCCGTGATTGATTGGTTAGGTACTAGAAGTATAGACATATAGATAAATGTAAAAATATGTATATCTGATAAGTCTAAGAGTTTACTTGTCATTGTATTAGATTACTGTAGAACTTTAGTATTTACTTAGTTTGTAATTTCTTTATTGTATTTACAAAATTACAAAAACAACGAAGGCACTCGTTGGCGAGCGGATGGCCGAGCTGTTACAAAATATAGTAATATCATTTAACTAGCAACACTAAAGCGTTGGCAATACCAAATCCCTCCTACTAAATGTAGCGGTTAAGGTAAGAGAGCGCTACGACTCGGCCACTCGATCGTTGGCAGCCGACTTGGACGGTCGAATGGGAAGCCTCAGGATTGTCTAAAAATACTGTTGAATTATAGAATATTACCGGAGTGTTCTGTGTCGAAGATATATTTTGTTATTATAATTATTTAAAACTGATAAAAGTGATTAATAAAGTATTAAGTATTCCTGGAACTGCCGTTTTTCTGAGTTGTGCAACATCATACACGACGTATGTGCCAATTTCAACTAAAGCTGAATAATTCGTTAAGTAATTTTCAGAAATTCGTTAAAAATCGTTGAAACAAAAAAAGTGTAAAATAACTTTCCTTTCGGAAGTCGGTGGCTTTGTTTTATATTTCATTGAACACCGACTTTCGAAAGAAAAGTTATTTTACACTTTTTTTTTAAATGTTATGAAAAATATCTAGTTTTAATTCCGCGACAAAAATCCAGGCTTGTTGCAGGATGCAATCCCACCCTATGCAATCATGCATATGCACATGCAGCAAAGGACCCACCCTCCCGCCCACATGCATATGCACAAGTGTAAGAAACAGAAAAACATGCCATGCAATCAAACCTATACTCGACACGTGTTTCGCCCCTCCACGGGGCATCCTCAGGAGATGTTGACTCGACAAGCGCTCGGCCTCGAATGAGCGTCAACATCTCCTGAGGATGCCCCGTGGAGGGGCGAAACACGTGTCGAGTATAGGTTTGATTGCATGGCATGTTTTTCTGTTTCTTGCACTTGTGCATATGCATGTGGGCGGGAGGGTGGGTCCTTTGCTGCATGTGCATATGCATGATTGCATAGGGTGGGATTGCATCCTGCAACAAGCCTGGATTTTTGTCGCGGAATTAAAACTAGATATTTTTCATAACATTTAATGTCATGGATTTCCGCAAAGTAACGCCTGATTCCATAATTTACTTTTTTTTTGTTTGTTTTTCAAGTCGGTTCCTTTTATTTCAAATAGATATTTAATTTTTTTAATTTTACCATTTTTAATTCAAATATTCAACAAAAATCTTCGTGTAATCAGCCACATCAACAAGTGAGCAAAAATTGGATTTTAAAGATCGGACTGAGGGATTTCCATTATTTTTATGTAGATATTATCCAGACTATGCAAATAGGTAAAAACCTATTTATTACCACGCTGTGTGTAATAAGCTTTCGATCCGGGTAATATGAATTACTTAGAAATTGACGCATTTATGTTCGAATAACAAATCATTTCGTTTACTGCGGTTACTCTATTATTATTATAGATGACTTACATAAGTTACTGTTAAATCCAGTTTGAACTTATACCGATTATGTAGTTGACGCGTATGGAATAAAAACGTATCAGTAAATTATTCTAATGTCATAAAAACAAGTAAACAAACTCCCACATTATAGGTACTGCATTTTTTCATAATCTGCAAAAAGAAACTGGTGTCCAAGTAACTAGTCGCTGAAAAGCTTTTCACTTAACCAACGTTAATGACTTTGTATTCCGCTGTACAGGAAAATCTTTTGTAGTACACAGAAAAAGAATCAGTAAGTAAATTCTTTGTCTGGTTCGTTAATAAAGAAATTGTATTTTTAATACAGTATAAGAGGCAAAAGTCTTTTGTGAAAAACAACGAGATGGGTTCAATTGAATTATCCTCCGAAATTATATCTGCGACCAATATTTTCTGCTAGATTGCTTGCCCAACCCACATCTACTCGACATTTATTTCGGTAAACAGTGCGCCTTACGCTTTTCTTCCTAGAATACAATGGTAGCACCCGCACTATGTGAGTCCAGCGGCGACACGTCATCGTGTAGGTACCAGAAGCTGCACTCAGTCGCAACACACGCATACAATATGCATTACATCGATGACCATATTTTTACTGCAATGAATGGAGCACACTGTAGTATGAGAGTGTAATACGGTGTTGGTTACGAATTAGTAAGCTACGATTTTGTGCTGTTAATTTTCCTATTAATCAGGATATTTCCTATTAAATACATGATGTATGCATATTACGTATATCAAATGGAAAAGAAATAGGATCTTCATGAGAATATCATAATACACATTGTTTGTGTTTGCATGATATTAGGTACGTCATTGTAGCCTTGAATCAACCCAAGTTAAAAATGTATAACGATATAATATAATATTAAAGCAAATAATACTTAAGTTTTCATGATCTTTCATCGCTTCTACATTCTCCTTTATCGTTAGATTAGCGAGAGTATTATCTCTGCGCCCCGAGGGATGAGGGAGTCGCCTGAGTGGAAGGTTAGCGATGCGTCACACATCAGATAATTATTGAAATATACGCCTATATTCTATCTGAAGTTTCTGTACGAATACACATTTATTCCATTCAGTGCTAACTAATATTATTATTGTAGACATAACTTCCTTTTGTGCAATGTTATTATGTGGAAGTTCTAATTTTGTACAATTTATTATTTTGTTGTATGTGTTTATATTAGAATTTTCAGTAATGCAACGGTGCATATAAATAGTTGATTGAATAACCTGTACAAATAGGTCTCTACCTCTACAGGTTATTCATTTTTAATCAACTCGTAATAATTTAGTTTGTTTTGTAAGTTAAGTACGGTGCATTCTTCTTTAACGCGGTTTTAATTATAGTAAGATAACAGGAGAATATGAATGACTAACTATAATAGATGGAAGTAATGGATGACTCAATACTGCGGAGTACGACTGTCAACGACATGATGCATGTGCTCAGTGTATCACAACTAACACGTAAGTAGGCGTTTAATCATAACAAATATAACATGAGACGTGCTGCTCTGTATTAACAATACAAACTCCAGTACCGTCAGATACATATTAACAGTTATGTTTCTAAAATTACAATGAGAACATCCCGTTAAAATAATAATACATTAGGAATATTAGGATGTAGTAGCTATCCGGGCGAAGTTGAAAGAAGGGAGCCGCCAGTGATGAGCCGGTCATTATGTAAAACACCCGGCGAACGAACCGGATTAACATAAACACACTCGTGGATTCTGAGCCAAGATAGCGAATGTTAATTTTCTTAAATAAATAAGTAGCATTTTATTTTCGGAAGCTAATTATTAAAATAAAGCAAAGATGTTTGTTATTATTGTATCGAGCGAAAACTTCGTCCGTTATCTTTGGCAATGAAAAGTTCCTTGTAAACCAAAAGTTCCCAAAACATCTTTTCTTTCTGATTTCAACCTTCATTGATTTGAAACAAAATACTGAGTTGCTTTGAAATACTCTTGATAACTCTAATTTTTGTTGTACATAGTTTATTATCAACATTTCTTTGTTATTCCCCCGAGATATTTAATCATACAATCTAAGTTGAGGTAGTCACGTTTTATTGTTTGTTTCACAAACAGTTACAGAATGAATGTAGAATAAATAAAAGGAAATTACAAAAAGGAACTGCAGGGGAGTGAAAAAAGTAAAACTTGTATTAATTGGTGTATGACTCAACGGTCTCATTATTGTTTTGATCATAATTGGGTATTGTCGTTTATTCGACACCATCTGCCATTGTTTTATTATTTTTAAATTTAATCAAAATCAAAGCATTTATTTCAAGTAGGCCAGTTACAGGCACTTTTGAATTGTCATAGACAATTAAAGGAATATTAAGTATTAAACACTAAAAAGTTAAGGTGCTACAGTCCCAGTCACCGTAGATGCACGTTCCACGTAGTAGATCTATATGGAGAAGAACGTGCAAGAAACTCCATGGACACTCTTTTCAGATCGCCAAAATTATTACAGAATCATTGTTACATCATTCATTCTTAGATGGTACATTATGTTAGAACGATGTAGCAAGTTAAAAGTGTCCATAGTTAAATTTAAAACAAATAATAAACAAATAATTTTGATTAAAAATGAAAACAAAGCTTTTCTATGTGTTTCTGTTATGGTTCACACCCATTGGCAATTTTAAAAGGCTAAATCATTCAATGCCTCAAATATCATAAACATTAAAAATGTAACAAATACAGATATTCACAGTTCATATTATTATTCACCTGTGACACGGCTGCACTGCAGCCTCACTTCCGATACCCACTGCCGGCCGCCATTATGATTGTGCTCACCACACTATAATACAACGCATATTGCTCAGCATCCTTTCACGATTTTCACTATGTGAAAATGTTTCAACCATATCTATTTTAGTGCCGTTCGGTGCACATTTTTTTTCTGCGATACACTTCAATTTGAAATAATAGGTTCAGTAATAATATATTATAGAACCTGTCACCTTTAAACCCAATAGCAAAACTACCTGTGAGGTATTCGTGGAACACAGTCATCTTGTCTGTGCGCGAGCTTTTCTGCTGATGATTGTTATAATTTACTACTTTTACGGAACTGTCACTTAACTGAATTTGTCAAACTCATCGTCACAATATAAAAAAAAACCTGTACCACACATACCTAGAATGAAAATTCATAGAACCAGTACTTAAATTCAAGCACAGTATCAGTATTATTAAGTATGCTTGTTGTCATCTAAAATAACATTCTTATCTCTGTTCAAATACTTCTGAATACATAACAAGTACATATACGTTGTGCTGTTGCCTCAGCATCACAGTCATTATTGTGATGCGAGGTTTTAGAGTTCTTAGAGTAAACATTGCAGGAGATTTAATTTTATGGTTATTAAACATGATATTAATTTATGTATGGGATTCGAGAATCGTAACAACTACGCATAATTTATTGAATCAAGGTGGTTATATTTGTTTTCGAATATAAATTATACAATGTTTGAGATACACACACATATTCTTTCATTCGATCAATACCACTAAATAAAGCTGTCTCATCGCCAACTCATCAGTTTATTCACAATCAAGTGCCAGCAATTCATCAAGCTCTCGCTTCTAATCTCCGACCTCCGTATAACTGTAGATATTGCAGTATACAATAGTAGGATTATGTAACAGGTACGCCTGGACAACGCCATCTGAGATATATTAAACGATTGTCATAGCTAACTCGCAACTATCGACTCTATGCTTTATTTTGTCCATAGCCTTTTTTTTAGCGTGGTAAAATCATCAATTTAGTCCTCCCACCCCGGGCAGGGCGGGAGGGACTGTCAGACTCGTACTGACTAAAATCCACGCCACGGTGTCCTTCAATGTTCCGAAGTCACGGTCATGAGATAAGTCCCGCGACCTCGGCAGTATTTGGCCCTCTATAGAGGGGCCCCGTCATTATGCTGACGCTCTTTGAGGCGCGCGTGGAACACAACGCGCCGTCGAACCGGGCATGGTCCATGGTCGGACAGCGAGTTGCCCTTTACTCGCCGCCCGCATGCCCGCGTTGTCCATAGCCTTAGGTCAATCATTTCTCTGAAATATTTATAAACCTGATAAATTATCAAAGAGTATTCTAGGAAATTCTCAGCCACAGCTACAGTAAAATTAAAAACGAAATTCTAATTCAAGTTCTCTAAAATCTAAAAAGTATTTGGAATTTACGTGTAAAGTTCATGCATTGTCTTAGAGCAGGATCAAGTAATGAGGTTATAATGTAATGCGCTTTCAATTAATTTGTCTGGGTACTTAACTTACTGTCTTAACTTCTAGATCTAGTTAAAAGAACAGAGGCCTTACTACGAGCTCCAGTTTAGGCTGTGGGAAAGAGACAGAGCAAGACAAGTCGTCTAGCGCCATCTCTTTCCGACAGCCTAAACTGGATTGCGTTAAGGGCTCGTGGTAAGGCCTCTGTCTCGTATTTTAGAACGTCACTCAAAACTAAATTGTTTTGTTTACATTTATTCATCTATTGTGAATTAAAATGCTTACTAGCAAACTGGTTTATACTGGTACTAAGTTACAAGTTTTTAAATAGTTTTGAGTGCCGTTCTTTGAATAACAGGGCTTGTCTACTACTAATACTCGTATAATAGCAATTAAAGTTATTCTGCGATCCCTACAATGTAAATAAGTATAATTTATCAAATTAGTTTTTGAGCAAGAATAATAATTCTGTATTTTTAAACAAATACACAAATATTAGGAACATATCATATTTGAGCAATAAATTGTGTAACGTGGTTGCTGCGATGGTTTTCTCTTGAATAAATTTCACATTTATTCTGGACGTGTCCTCAATGCTAACGCTTCAGGGCAATGTAACTGAAACTCGCGTTTGATTAATTGTTGTGATGCCTACAGTGGAATGATCCACTGTAGGCATAAGGCATAGGCAAAGCTTCAGTTTCCTTCAGTAATGATACTGACGTGTTAATACTTGGAAAGCTTTCGAAGAAAAGTAAGTGCTAGAAATGGAACTTCAAAACATCACTACGTGAATAATGTCTTTTTCACACTCGTTGCGTTTATGTTGAATTGGAAAAAAGGTTACGTAATCGTATGAGTGTTTTACTTGCTATCTATAAAGGTTTATTTAAGTGCGTTAATTGAGTTTTCATAAAGGGTTTAATTTCCTGAAGTACCTAACTTGAACCACCGTCATATTTTCAAGAAAATTCGAGAAAACCTTAACGTTCCTCAACGGTCACTTTAATCTTACAGCGTCTGTGTGGTACTAAAGCGTCTGTGGGTAATAAACACTGTTTTAGCATCATAAAACCCTCACAAAATTTGGTCCAGTGACCGTAAACGATCTGAGAATATTACACTGAGAAAAACGGGCTACTTAAAATTGGCAAATTTGTAATGTACTGGCAGCCAGATACGTATAATGTGCTTTTCACATGAAAATTATAAGAGCCATACTTATAATGAAACGACACCATGTTAAGTAAGTATGCGGCATAATGCTCTGTAAAAACAATGTAAACAAGTTACTTGTAATGAGGCCGCATCATGAAATTACTGTGCCCGCATTATTAACGTTTACGTATGCGGTTTAATGATGCCGCATATGTATTAACAGAGCAGCACACGTAATTTATTTAACCCGGAACCAGGAAAAATGTATACGCTATACGAACGAAGTTATACAGCCGCATTATTTCAGTATCTAGGCTCTTTACAACAGTAACTGGTTTCCAAATCATTGCACTGACTCCGACTCATTAAGTAATGGTCCCGGTTACGTACATAATGTACGAGCATGGGTCGGGGATATGCCGATACATTTTACGCACACTAGATAATTAATAATGTCTCCGCCTACATAATCATTTACGTATCCTGGCTCATTTTACGAACTCCGTTTACCTCCTGACTGTGTTCGGTGCGTATAATCTTTACGACGTCAGCCGCATCATGAAATTACTGTGGCGCACTCTTAACATTTACGTATGCGGTTTATTGATTCCGCACAGAGTAGCATAGCGTAATTTACTTAACCCGTAACAGTGGTAACGTATTGCTCAAAGTCATGATCCATATTTGAATATTTAAAAATGGGTCGCTAGATGGCGCTGTGCCGATGACGCGTCTTTCTGAATTGCGGTGTTAAGATTCTCCGCGCGTGAATGACACCCCTCGGTTTCGAGTTTCGAATCAAGACCTTACTTCATAGGATCATTTCTATAGTAAGCTCTTCTAGAGACTTTCTCACAATGTGAGTCCTCACAGGTCACGTTGATGATGGACTCGCCTCACGCTCAGGGCACCGCGCCATGGACACATGGCGCGGTGCCCTGAGCGTGAGGCGAGTAGGGATGAAACGCCACAGTATCGTACGTATGTCGCCGCGGAGCACACATATGGCTCATCATTATTTACTATGCCCGCTACAGTTTCGTACAGCCGCTGTGGTACACTCGTACGGCTCATCGTGATTTACTGTGTCCGCCACAGTATCGTACATATGCCGCCGCGGTGCACACATATGGCTCATCATTATTTACTATGCCCGCTACAGTATCGTACGTAAGCCGCCATGGTACACACGTAAGGTTCACCGTGTTCTACTGTGCCCGCAACAATAGTATACGGGTGTTGCAGTCGTAGTCAGAGGAGTATTCAGTGCGACTTGCGTATTATGTAGCCGGATGTCAGGCTACGTACGTACGTACAAAAATCGACCACGAGTAAATTACGTAACCCGCTCCATGATGAGCGTCAGTATGCCGACTACGTATGACTGACTACTTACGCGTAATGGAGCGGGTTACACACGTCATTGTGGTCGATTTTTGTCCTTATTTTACGTAGCGCGGCAGAGGAAATTTTTCTCAGTGTATGTATCTAGTCCGCCCTTTCGTTGTCCGTCCAGAAAATAGCAGAAAAATATTACGCAATAGCTATATTGTAATTCAGGTATGTGTTCTTATTTTATTTTCTAGTTTGGTCCGTGCCTACGAGGTTTTTTTTAGAATTAGTAATTTGATAAAATTAGTATTTCCACCGAAGACACACAAAGTTTGTTATTACAGTACCTAACATTATTAAGCCTCAATACTAACTCCCTCATGAATTTATCAATATGATTAGCGTGTAAGCGTACAAAATTTAACAGATCCGTATTAAATTACTTTCAAATGAAGTCATCAACAATTATCTAACAAGAAACATTTGCAAGTTACTTAATTAAAATTAATAGGCTTTGAGGTTCCGAGTGAGTGTAGTATTAATTAGTCTGTCGTGCCAAGTTTTCTTCAACAATTTAGAAATTAATATCATTACCGACACTGCCTGTTAATTATTACAAACACCATAAAACTCAGAAAAAAAAACCAGGCAAGTGCGAGTCGGACTCGCCCATAAAGGGTTCCGTAGCAGCAAGTAACATAATTTTCACGTTATTTATAACCTCAATATCATTTATCAAGACCTATCTATACATACCCCACAGGTATAGGTCAGGTGAAAAAAAAAATTGAGTTTCAGTTCTAAGTATGGGGTTGGGGAACCCCCGAAAATTGTTTTTTTTTTTATTTTTGTGTGAAAATCCTAATGCGGTTCACATAATTATACAGTGTGTCCGGGCACGAGTTAGCGATATTTGAAGGGGATATTCTAGGCTCATTTTCATCGACAAAAATGCTTTTAAAAAAATTCTTACTCCGAAACTTCGCGAATGGCAGCCATTTTAATTTTTTGATCTCTCGAACTGGGGTGTGCACAATAAAATGCAAATATCTTTGAATCCAAGAGACCTACATTCATGCTAATAATTTCATTGCAAAGTTAAACGTTGACGCTTATCAAAAACTTACAAAAATTTTCTAAATAATATGTAAAAATAACCAAAAAACATGGGCAAACACGAAATTGTACACAAAAATAACTGAATAATTTTACATTTTTTATTTTAGCTCGAAAAGTACCCCTGAATTTTGCAAGGGTTTTTGCTTTAAATTAAAAGTATTTGAGTCAGGCTATAAAATGATATCAAAATTATCACTCTACATTAAGTATCTTAGGAGTTATTCTCACTTGAACATCACCCTTCCTTAGCGCTGTACCTCAATATTACAGGTGTCGCATTCTTTGGGCGAGCTAAATCGTTCCAACGAATATTTATGAGCAGGCATTATTGACCACTATTTAAATGATCCCCAAGCAACCATCCTTAGTACATTTTTTTATTTTATGAAATCATTTCTTGGAATGATTGCTGCGGGGCGAGACGGAAGGGTGACGCACACACACGCAACACTTTTAATTTAATGCAAAAACCCTTGCAAAATTCAGGGGTACATATCGAGCTAGAGTAAAAAATGTGAAATTATTCAGTAATTTTTGTGTACAATTTCGTGTGTGCCCATGTTTTTTGGTTATTTTTACATATTATTTAGAAAACTTTCGTAAGTTTTTGATAAGCCTCAACGTTTAACTTTGCAATAAAGTCATTTGCATGAATGTAGGTCTCTTGGATTCAAAGATATTTGCATTTTATTGTACACACCCCAGTTCGACAGATCATAAATTAAAATGGCTGCCATTCGCGAAGTTTTGGAGTAAGAATTTTTTTAAAGGCATTTTTGTCGATGAAAATGAGCCTAGAATATCCCCTTCAAATATCGCTAACTCGTGCCCGGACACACTGTATACATACATCTACTTACCAAGTTTCAACAGGATAGCTCTTATACTTTCGAAGAAAAAAGGCTGTGACATACGGACGGACGGACAGACAGACATGACGAATCTATAAAGCCCGGTTTCCACCGCGAGCGGAACGGACACATTAATGACTTCTTTAAACTCGCAAGCGCAAACTGCATACTTGTATTTCCACCAACAAATCGTTTTTGCGTTCCCAGAGCGAGCTCATTTTTACTCTTTTCACCCGCTGGGTCATTAATGTGTCCGCTCCGCTTGCAGTGGAAACCGGGCTTTAGGGTTCTATTTTTTGCCATTTAGCTACGGAACCCTAAAAGGAACCATTTTGCCTCAGTAAGTTTGGAATAAAAAGTAGTGTCCGACCGAAACTGATTTTTCAGCCGAAACCGAAACCGAAACCGAACTTTCGGCCTTGCTCTCAGTTTCGGCCGAAACCGAAACCGAAACCGAAACTTTTTAACACATTTAAAATTTCGATTATTTTCCGTTTACTGTTTTTTTTAACAATTATTAACACTTAAGAAAAAGTGTTACATAAGAAAAAAATATCATCTGGGCGTGGATGGCTAGGTATCCTATGAGGAATATCGAAAAACCTTGAATGGAGTCTCGAGACCGATGTTGACGATCACTAAAACTGCATAATTGGATTTTAGAAAAACCGGCCAAGTGCGTGTCGGGCCACGCACAGTGTAGGGTTCCGTAGTTGCCTATCAAAATACTTATGCGAACTAATTAAACTGATTCGCTGAATTTAATTTTAAAAAGAAGAATTTTCAAAATCGGTCCAGGCGTCTTTGAGAAATCGGGGAAAATACATAAAAAAAGATTAGGACGAATTGAGAACCTCCTCCTTTTTTCGAAGTTAGTTAAAAATAGTTGACAATAAAAACCTACCTATCCCTAAAACATACCCACCTATTATAGCTGTAAAAATAAAGTTGACAAACTTACATTTGCAGTTGAAGAACAAGTTCTGCGATACATTTTGTTTAGGAAAATATATTGTCCAAGTACGTTTTATAAGTTGGTCGACTATTACTCGTAAACTTGTAAAGCCTACTTAGTCATGATAATTTTCCTTAAAATTTCGTTATATATACTACTATTGTGAATTTTTTCACACCCCCAAACATAACTGTTTAGCTGGTAGAGGGGGGGGACACTCGAGTCGAGCAAAAATTAGCACTTTAAAGCTTAATATTTCACAAACGAATCTTTTTATCAAAAAATCGTTAATGAAAACTATCAATATTTTTTAAAGACCTATTTAATGATACCCCACACTAAGGGGTACGCGAGAAAAAAAAAAACATCCCCACTTTACGTGTACAGGAGGTACCCTAAAAAAAAATATTTTACGAGATTTTATTTTACCACTTTTTCGGCACAACAAATCCGTATATTCACACCAAATTACAGCTTTCTAGTACTGGGCGTCTCTGAGCTAAGCTGCGGACAGACGGACGGACGGACGGACGGACGGACGGACGGACGGACATGGCGAAACTATAAGGGTTCCTTGTTGACTACGGAACCCTAAAAATCAATAATCCTGGCCAGGAATCGTAACAGCTGATTTTGTTTTTTTTTTTATATTTAGCGAATGATTTAGATTAGTTACAGAGTATTATCAATTAAACTATAGAAATATAAAAATACTAAATTAAAATAAAACTAAACTAAACTATTATAGAGCATCGAAAAATTCATCCTCAACGCTGTCAGCTGGCAATGTGCCCAAGAGACTGGCGGCGTTGCCTCTTTGAATGGCAATACTTAGCCTCTGGCCAAAGTAAAAGCCAGCTCTTGGGTCACGGGAAGCGTCAACAAGTCTTTTAGCAATATCTCTGTAGAGGCTTTGAGCACTCGGACCCCATGGCCCTATAGTTTCAACCCCAAACGGCTCAAAAATATAGTTACCACTAAGGTTGCTATATTTACGCCGCTTGAGGTTCTCAGCAACCGCAGCAGCAGAGCCAGCAGAGCACGATGAGCTTGGAAGATGGGATGGCGCAAGAGTATCGACACAGGTAGCGTCCCATACTAAAGGCCTACACATCTTCCAAGGAAACAAAGACATACCGTCCGGTCTCTTGCCATCGTCGCGTGCCAAGCCGTTGGGTTCTAAAACAGCTGGAACGCTGACGGTAACAAGAGCTCGTCGAATAATGTCGTTTAAGTTCGCGTGCCGCGCAAAACGGCCCGCGCTGCGGCCGCAAGACAGGCCATGGTGTCCGAGGCTGTTGACGGCTTCACCACAGTGACAGCGATGAGGAGAGCAGAGTGGGGATCCTAAACGGAGAGCAACAGCGGGCCGGAAGGTGGTGTCGTCGAGTAAGGTACCGATGCTCGACGACGGCAGTGCATGAAGCCAAAGACCCGACTCCCACTTACCCACAGCCAGTAGGCGCGCACGCTCAGCAGTAGTAGCAGATGTGTCTAGTAAGTTATACTGAACTACACTGCAGAGCGCTCATCCCACTGTCTCTGGGAAGATGGATTGCCGGGTACATCAGAATTCGGGCAAGCGATTTTCCAAGCGTCCAAAGCCTCCAAGAAGCACGGCACATCAAAATCAGTCAGTGTGGAAACCAGGATATTCCTAACTAATTTTTCCGTGCCGTGTACCGAAGAAATGAACGCCGGTAAGCTGATATATTTAGCTGATTCAGAAATACGAAATTTCTAAAATGAAAAAAAAAAACATTATTTCAAAGAAGAAACCGTTAACTTATATTTCGAATACAGTCACTGCCTTGACGATTGATAAGTTCTTTAATCATTAACGTACGTAACAAATATAATTTTATTATAACATGAATATACAAGACTTACTTTTGGCAAAAAAAACTCATGATTAAATGGACGGTGGCCCCGCGCCCGGCATGCAAGCACGTGGTTGCTACGAATTTTACCGAACTACGCACGAAAAGGCACGAACACCTGAGTTTCGGCGGGGCCGAAAGTTTCGGCTATATTTTGGCCGAAACCGAAACTATGGCCGAATCTAGATTTTTTGGCCGAAACCGGCCGAAACCGAAACCGAAACCGAAATTTCGGTCGGTCACTATAAAAAGAGACTAGTTAAATTGCTCAGTTGGGAGTATGTAGTGTTGGTTGTTATATCTAGACTCTGTTTCTGAAAGATTAATTGAAAATATGCACAAAAAAACTAGCAATACATCACTAGTGCAACCAATAATGTAATAAATCACTATTAAATGTGTAAATCACACAATGGCTGCTGCCTGACCAATTAAATCATAAATTAAGTGCGGTTGTGGCTTCCATGTGGTATATAATATCACATCATTTTACACATTATTGCTGCACGTAATTAGGAGTATTTTGATGCAATCCTGTTTATTAATAGACTAGCAATTTCAGAAACATTTTGGTAAGTATTTAATTAAAGTTAAATTCTAAGGTTTGTCTGTAAATGCCACCGTATATCTAGTAGCTACCTTCACAAATAAAATTCTACGAGGACAATTCTACTAGAAACATTTTAACTTAAAAAAAATATGCTAAGTTCTAGTTCATGAATATACAATGACAATTTAAAGAAAAAGTAAATCTGGAGAGGCTGGAATGATGTAAGAAAATGGGCTTTTACACCGTAGTAGTTTGTACCAAGTGCTAATCGAAAAACTCTCTCACACAACAAAGCCTTTCCATTTCTTGTTATCTCTTCCTTTACACAACACTACCGCATAATAACGTCTCTCACTGTGTTAATAGTTAACAGCTCAATTACAACGCTCTTTTCTTTTGCCCTCGACTTCAAATTCTACTCTCGTAGTCAGTAGATTATCGTTTGTGAATTGATCTCAGTTTTCATCTAGTGTACTCTATGGTAGAGCTTTGACATTCAGAGTAGAGATCATCGGAATCTGTGACAGACAATGGTCTGTCACTTCAACATTTGACTCAACAACTGTTTCGGTTGTAATTGTAAAGCCGGAAACCAAAGAGATTTAAAAGAACCTATAGAGCGGGCATTGGGAAATTTGTCATACAAAATTTTTGATGCCGTGCGTTAGTAGCGCTATCTAAGCGTTGCATAGCAACGCGACTACTAGACTGAGGGAATTTTTACCTATTGGTAATAAGTTTTGGATCACAAATTTCTTCGTGATGTCCCGTCTATTGCTCGTATATAGTTTAATGTTTTTGCCGGAAACACATTATTTAACACGCCACGCGACGCAACGTGTCGACACCCGATGTGCAGTGAGCGCGTGTCGTCGCGTCGGGTGTTCATAGTGTGATTCTGGCCATAGAAAACAATACATTTGATTTGACCCAACACGCGTCACGTTTCATCGGGTGGCGTCGGGTGTTAATAATGTGTTTCTGGCTTAAGATCTGAAGAAGACACTTTGAATTTTGCCTTGATGTATGTGAAATTCTGTTTGATATCTTGTTTCCAACAAGTAAGTTGAATTTCAGTTCCGCGCGAATACCACAAGTTTGTTTATATCGATGCCTTCCGGCCAAAAGGGGATAAGCGACATTTTTTGCGAAATCGACTTATATAATAATAAAAAAGCCGATTCTAACCATATATTATATGGTTAGAATCGGCTTTTTTTTCTGCGTCTAATGGTCTCTGTTTCAAGGCTCTAGGACAAACTTTTTGTCGCTTAGGCGGTAAAGGAATTGAGGTTCTGACACTAAGTTTTTCGTCATAAACGACAGTTATTTTTGGTGTATTTTGTATTATGGTGGTTGGATAAAAATAATATGTCAAAACTGTGAGATAAGCAATTTTGGCTTCGAATGTTGTTTTCTTTACTTGAACGTTAAGTAGTTTGGGCTGTAAATACTTTTTTGTAAAAAATAATTAATCAAATTTTGCTTGAATCTTTGTTTACCAAACTTTCGGTTAGGATATTAGGGCAGTTTTTTGGATAAAATATATGTCATTTATTACATTTAGGCCTCATTTCCGTGACTTTATTTGGCGCTTATTTTTATTTTCCCTAGTCACCAAATCAATCATCGAAGGCGCTTAGGATAAATCAGCCAAACGAATGTCGCCTGTACAATTGTCGCTTACCCTTTTTTCCCTCCCAAAAAAAAAATCTAGTATGGTGGTTGGATAAGACGATAAATCAAAGGTTTGGCTGTTAGCTTACACAAGAATGACAAACAGCATCGGTTATCTCTCTCTTTCGTTCGAACAAAATGTCGTTAGCGTTCCGCAGCGATCATAAAGTCTGTATACGACCACGGCGTAAGCACCACCGTGCTCGTGAGTCATTTTGGCCCAAAGTTTTGTAAGGAAAATAAAACGGGAAGTCAGTTATTTTAGGTTACATAAGAAAAGGGTCACGGTTACCTGATTAGACTATCCCGCGATCCCGGCAGGCTTTGGGTCTCTAAGGCCTTGATCGCGGGACTAACGAATACCGTGACCCGGAAACGTAAACAGCTATTGAAGGAGACCGTGGATTTTAGTCAGTACATGTCTGACAGTCCTTCCTGCCCTGCCCGGGGTGGGAGAACTCATTTTATGAATTTACCATGCTAAAAAAATTAAAAGGGGCCCCCTTCAAATTAACGGCAGCTTTTGGAGGCGCGCGTGGAACACGAAGCGTTACGCGCCTACAGTGACCGATCGGAAATCACCTCGCGACGTTCGATGCCATGGGCATCTCCCGCAGCGGTTAGGTTGTGAGGTGGAAGCTGTTCTCTCCCTCACGGTACCCGATACCATCTTTGCTAACATACCAGCTTCGTAGAAGGAGGCGACCGCTTCCCATTCCGTTTCGCCCCGCAGCATGGCTTCGACTAATACCGGGCGCTAGAGGTATGTCGCCTCTGTGAGGACACAGCGGTGCTATGCCCAAGCTGGGCAGTCCTGCACCGGATGCTCCTCCGTGTCCTCCGTGCGGTCCCCACATTGGTGACACCCAGGCTTTTATTCTTCCCAATCAGACACAGGAAACTCCCGAAACTCACATGTCCGTTCAGGACCTGTGTCAGGCAGAAGGTGAGGACGCCGTGGTGCCTATCCAGCCACTCCTCAAAGAGGGGTCTTTTTGTACGTTTTGTCATAACTAAGAGTAGTCCATAAGTATGAATTGCAGCATAGATGTATAACTATCAAGACTAACTTACAATAAATAACTATTGTTTTGTGTTATTCTTTAAAATGAAGACAAAGGAAAAGAGAGATTGAGCATAATATCTTTTTTTTTCATATCCACATCTTAGTAAATGTCAGTATAAAACTCAAAAAGGTCTAATCTACGTATTTAAGTGTGTATGTATAATTTTATAAGAATTAAACACAATGTGCTTTCGCGTTGTTTATAAAAGTGCTAATTATATTTCTTATTGTTACGTAACTTATTACAATTTCCTTGTTCGTCTCTCATTAACCAATAGCCGGTTATATCATATTGGCTGCACTTGATGAACCGAAAAGTCACAGGTATGCTCTTTTTCTTCAATAGAAATAAAACGAATGGTGCACTTAAATCATTTAGGTTGGAACTCAATCATCGAGTTGTTTTCATTTAATACGTTTTTTCCTGTTAGTGAAATCGGGTCTATTTGAGGGTAAGCGACACTAAATTGTGTTAGGAGTGTGATTTATTGTAATTAACAATGCCATTTCGTAGAGACCTAGTCAAAAGCTAAATGGGTAAATTTTGAAACTTTTGGAACTTACAGAAAATTTTATATGATTTTTTTTCACTTTTTTTGAACTTTAAACTACTCTCCTGTAAAGTTTGTAAAGTGGCGGTTACCCCCTTTTGGCCGGAAGACATCGATATGGTCATCATAACGGGATGCCAAATGTATAATTACAATAATTTTTCACCTCACCCGCTCGGAAAGATTCTATTTCTCATTCAAAATCTGAGCGCAAAACTCCATTTTGTGCTCTAGAGCACAAAGTGTTGTTTAAAAATGGAACACGTCTTTTATTCAATTATTTTCTACACTGGCAGGTGAGCCGCCCCCACTGCATGTCAGTGCACCGGGTTGTTGCAACCTATTTTTTTTTTCTGAACATTAGTGTTAGGTAGTAGATGTCGTAAGTTTGAGTTTTTAACATTCGAAAAAATCGTCTCGAACCGCTTGTAAATCTGTCTCTGTCTCCAACATTCACAATGGAATCCAATGAATTTGAGCAATTTTCCGCAAATTTACGTAATACTCGTAATAACACACAAGTGACAAAAACAAGTATAAATGTTCCAAAAAAACATTTAATTTTCAATATTAACAATTGTAGTAATTTTACTTTTAATTTACTTATATATAATATATACATATATAGTAAATTGTTTAAGCTATTTCTCTTACACCTACCATTTCCTCGCTGTGTGAGGTGAAAAGTTGTGTGTTGCACTCGGCAGCAAAGTTTTTCTGCGTCTCGTACTTTTGAAAACTTCGCATCGCTCAGGATTCTATATTTGAACCGCTCGTTTCTCTCGCGGTTCAATCTTAGAATCCTTCGCTCTCTCAGTTTTCAATTCAAGTACTCGCGCACAAAAATCAACTTTGCAGCCTTGCATAACAAATAACTATTGTGTGAAATAACTATCTTATAGACTCCAGCGGCCACATAAATACAGGTAGCAATATTTCCGTCTTAAAATATTGGTCTCTCAAAAGAGAATCTTTGTAGATTTTGTATAAAGTAGCCATTCATGGATCTCAGTATTTTTTTACAAATATTTTTTTGTGTAAAGTTATTAAGACATAATATGCTTTAATTTTAACAGCTTTCATAATAATAAAGAATAAAAGTAATTAGGTATTATAATAATATTCCACAACTATCACACAACGCCATCTAGTCCCAAGCTAAGCAGAGCTTGTGTTATGGGTACTAGACAACTGATAAACATTCTTATATATTTCTAAATACATACATATTATAGATAATTATTATGTATCGGAAGTTTCCATAACATTTATGTATAATTCAACACAAGATTTTTTGTTTATTTGGCAGCCTTGTTCTCGATTCAACAACAAAGAAGACATAATATGTCAAACAAACGCCCTCAAATTATTTATGAAGATGTATTCGTCAGCCGCTCCCGCCTTATTCTATAAGAAGAACGGAAGTTACGAAAATACGATAGAAGCTTGGCAAATTCCAGACTAAGAAAGTATTTTTTCAGAATAGAATTAGTGTAGCGAGTACATGAAACATTTAGATAGAATTTGTAAGGGCGTATCTGTTTTTTATTTATCATGAACGAGCTTAAAAAAGTCATGTTTTAAATTGCAAAAGCCTGTGTTATTAGCAATGCGGTGAACGAGTTTTATACGCACGGACTTATATTTGTTTCCCTGCAGGTAATTGCTTTGGGTTTGGCTATTTGTGTTACATAATTATGAGTTTAAAATGTTCGTTAATCACATATTTCATTTCATTTCATTTATTCATAACAATTTACACTGTGTTGAACATTACATAATATTACAAGTTTTACATGCAGAGATATATTAATACAAAGCTATTATTATTTTGTTGGGTATTAGATAAACTTTAATGTCAATAATAATATACCGGGAAATTCCTGGTGTGGGCCAACGGCATAAGTCGTACCCGTTTACCAAGTTACACTGTCTTTCCTCTGATGTTAGTAAATGAGGAACAATTCACTGCGCACTCCTCGCATATAATATTTAGTAAGTTGTGTGGAGTGCGTAAACACTGTCTTTAATTACGAAGCTTAACGTGTGCGCACAGACGGCCGATTTAATTGTCCCATGGTACAGTGATTCTACTTTTTTTTTTTTACTTTTTTTTGAGTTGGTGTTAGAAAAGTAAATCTAATGCTGGGAAGTCTTAGTTCCAATATGGTTAAATAGATGAGCGCCTCACTCTAAAAAAAACACAACTGCAGACTACTTTCTAGAACAAAATATGCGACGCAAATAAAATGGTAAATTCCTTTTCTACTACTGCAATTTTAACTACAAATAATTCAAAGCAAGAACAGATGAAAAGGTATGCAATAAGGATATTTCAGCGGGTAAATTATGAACTATAAACTTAATAGAACAAGAATAGGATTTTTCTTGTTGACACAAAGTATTATTATGTTATGTAGTTGGTTCTCGATCTCTGAATGTTGGTAACACTGCATTTATTAAGTACCAAGACCAAGTATTTTGTTCAAGGTTGTGCGGATTTGCCATTGATTGGTCAGATGATGATCTGGTATATAGCAGGTACCGTGTAGGATATTCACCACAAGAACAGGTAAATAGCCAGCAACGTGCAACGATAATTGTGTAATGGACCCGCAAATAGCCGTGCTCGTAATGCCCTGAGATGGGAGACAAGATTACTTACCTAGCAACAGAGACAGCCTCTTAGTAGTAATTATAGATAAGCTTGGTACAGTTGAGTGCACACGACAGCGTGAGAGCCGTTTGATGTAAAGAAAAGACATTTAAATTAAACTGTTATTTGCTATTGCCATTTGCAAATTGAACATAGAACTAACAAGTAACTAAAAAAACGTACGTAAATCTAACAAGCTATTCGGCTTGAATTAAAGTGCAGTAGTGCAGCCAAATTCTCATGTCAATGCGACTTTCTAGTCTCAAACCAAATTCATTCAATTCATCTGCTTATTAGTTCACCAGGCTCTTCTCTCATACTTTCGATTAGAATTCCTTTTACTTTATAAGGGTTCTATTATAACACAAGACTGACATTTTCGTTCAAGTCGCACTGAAATATAATTACAGAGAAGTGTTCTAAGGGTATTTAATATAATTAGATGACCCAAATCTTATTGAATTAATTCAGAGGTTGCTCGTGAACGGAATTTCCATTTAAAGTACGATTATTAATTCCAGTCAGTAAAATGACAAGTGCAGCAACTGTTGTGCAACTGTCATTAAACAATGAATTTCATTCATGTACAAAAATGTCATTTTACTGACTGGAATTAATAATCGTACTTTACTCTCTATCTGTTGATCACCGAAGCTTCGCGTATAATGGAAGACGACCAATGAGTATTCATCAATAACGGGATTTATTATTATTTATTTTAACCTCTTGATAAGGAGTGTTCGAGGCGTGAGATCAAACTTCACGTTTCGAATTACTCACTACAGAAATCAAAGTTGAGTTCTGTGTAAATGCAGTACTTTTTAAGTCCATGTTATGTAGATTGTTGTAATGAATTTCCAGCTCAAGATCATAGCCAAGTTATGCATAACTTCGGCGGCAAATAATGTAGCATGCACGTACAGGTGCACTGGCGAAGGAGAATAATATAATAAATAAATAATAATAATAAAACGTAAAACGGTAGAATTTTCTAATAACAGAAGAGTACAAACAGTAGCACGCAAGCAATTTGAAACATTAAGTAACGAGCCGACCAGTTATTATTCGTGTATTTAATATAGGAAACTACGCAGTTTTTATGAGTACATATAGCTACACATAATGTTCCGTTGCTACGACGTAGCACACGAAAGCACTCGTAGCACAACTGTATGTCAAATCTCAACATTTCTACAATTACAGCTTCATATCTAACTATTATGAATTTTTGATGTAACATCACTGAAGTTCTGAAATCTCGCAAACATTGTAATCTTCCACTCGTCGCCAGTTCGAGTGCTGAGTCGTTTGATAATCTTCCAACACAGATTGTTGGAAAACACGTTTCTGGAAGAACTCTCAGAGTCTCAAGACATACGTTATGCAACAAGTTCATTTTCACAAAAAACAATCTGTTTACTCGCTGATACCTTCCTGTTTCCGTAAATAAAACGTTTTCTTTTTATGCGTAATGTAATTCTTTCACAAGTACTTCTTAGAACTTGTATAGGCAAGATACGAGTATTAAATGAAATTGATGGTAGAGGTCAGAGTTATACACTTAATTATTCAGTGTATCAGAGAAAATTGATGAAAAAATATTAGCATTACTGGTTTACAAGTGTGTAGGTAGGAAACATATTTCAGAAATAGTGTACAATAGAGCCAAATGATCTGAAACAAATCTGTTGGTCCAAAACGGCCACTTATTAATGTTCCTAATGAGTCACTTCGTGAATTTTCAGCGTACCTACTAGTATTCATTCACAAAGTGAATCATTAGGAATTATAGATAAGTGGCCTTCTTTGACCCGCGATACTTCTCTATAAATGCCGTATCTTAAAATAACTACTTCAAAGAGTTTATGCTAGTTTTGTAGAACGCAACTTGAAGTCAATAGTATCATTTATCTTAACTCGCGGCTTCACTCCTTCTGAGAAACTGGACTGGAGACGGAGTCGATAGTTCTTAGTTAAAGCTATGTAGTTGACATTTTTTTGCTAACTACTTACCGTGACCCTGGAACGTAAAGAGCTATTGAAGGACACAGTGTATTTTAGTCAGTACGAGTCTGACAGTCCCTCCCACTATGCTCAGGATGTGAGGACTCATTTGATGATTTTACCACGATAAAAAAGTGGCTCTGTACTGTCGCCTTATAAAACTTTATTTAACATAATTTTAGCAAATAAGAATTTATATCAAATTCTCACAAGTCAAACCAAATCAATACAAGAAAAAGTAATTGAATGAAACACATTTACAAGACAGCGAGGGGGGACGTCGTGAAAAAGACATTATTCATTTGAATGTTTCGCGATGAATTTGCAAATTAAATAACAGAACGAGCAGATGACTGAAAATTTTAACACAAAGACACAAATTGTTTCTTTGATTTATTTTATTTCATGAGAATGAAAAATATTTTGGAATAAAAAGTCAGTTCTTGCATGAGATGAAAACAATGAAAGATTTAGCGGAGATAACAACCTTTTTACTTTTTGTACCTGGAAGGCAAGGCCGCAGAACACTATAGCTACTGGTGAACTTAATAAAATCGTACCTTAAGAAAATTAAATGTTTGAGCACATAACAGTATTTATCTACTCTCATATCGTAAAATTCGAAATACAAAACTCAAAACGAGTTTATAAAGACGTACTTTATACCATAGAGTATCGAAATGAAATTAAAAAATTAAATTATAACACTACTTCTCTAACAAAATAATGTTATAATATATTTTTTTTTCATTATGATACAGATTACAGATCATAGATACATCTATTTCATTTTTTATCTGTGGTTGCGCGCGCTTTAGATGGGAATGTTGGAATTTTGACGTTTGTGTTTCGGTGGATGACATGGTGGATGTTTATTAGTGTTTATTAATTTTTATCTTTAATTTGATATGTTCGTTTTCAATGAGAGTAGATAAAGTAGTGTATGTAACTGTACATAATTAGGTATTATACCACTCGTGTGATACTATTAAAAAACTCGCTTCGCTCGTTTTTTAAACTCACACTCGTATACATATAATACCCCTCATTATGTACCAGTTACATAAACTACTATTAAATAATAAAGATATGAATAAATCCTACGATACAGTAAGTATAACAACATGTAACCATACTCATATACTGTCTTATTGCCAATGTCATACAGAAATATGAAATCGTCAAAGCTATACTTCATAGCGTTTCAAAAGTAAGGAAGCGTGGGATACCGGAATACGTTACGCGGGTCCATCACTCTATTACATCGTCCGTCATAGGATACAGGTGATTTATGTAAGGGTGCGTCCACATCTGGCGAATGCGCCGCGAATGCGCAGCTCGTACGCGGTTTACAAGCGGCGCGCGAGCTGCACGCGCGCAGTAACAACAATGGTTTGGTACGCCAAAAGGCGCGTGCGCGGCGCGCGATCTGCACGCGTGCAGCTCGCAAACGGTGCGCGAGCTGCGCATTTGCGGCGCATTCGTCAGATGTGGACGCACCCTAAAGGGTAATACATCAAGCCCCTTGTAGTGAGGTGAGTGAGAGGTTCATTCGTTTTCTTGAACGCCCATTACATTCCGGTATAATTCAACTGTTTTTAGGCAATAATTACTGATGACGTTCACTACAAATGTAAAGTGGCTACGTACGCAGAATAACATTTAAAACACCAGATTTTTTTCGTCTCAGATAAATATTCTTCGTCTGAAGAAGTGTGATTACGTCTAATGTTGCATTTAGCTCGCAAGTACTTGAAAATGGAGACGTCAACGTGGCGGATAAGAACAGACTGGCGGTGGCCAATAAAGTAGACTGGTACATTGAAATGTGCGCTTTATGTGTGACCAATAAAGCTTAGCTTCCGATGAGAAAGCTAGCAAGTCTATTGGGCCAGCTGAACAATCGATTGCTCTGATGACATCTATTGAAAGGGTAGGCTTTACACAGCCGCGCTATTGATGAATGTTATCGAACAATCGTCACAGGAATGGATGGTACTATTTTATTTTAGACTGAGGCGGTCGTGAACATAACAGTCGCTATTCTAATATAATTAAGGTTCCATTTTTGGAGGACTTTACGATATTTTCAGCCTGCTTTACACAATCCCATTAAGACTGAAGGAACTGAATGGCCTCTGATTTCAATAGGTTACACGATCGGGTAACCTCTATTAACATTTAACAAGACCTCTTCTGTAAAGTAAAATGGAGGATGAACAAGTTCTGCTAATCTGGTCGTAATTTAATGGTTTAGTGTGGATCAAACCCAGGAGAATGCTATAAATTTAATCGTAGTAATAGAATTAGTTACGTCCAAGTAAACTCTCCGACAAATCTAATCTCTAAACTTGGACGTCTAACATTGTCAGTTGCCGCAAAAAACCTTGACGCTTACAAAACCTTTACCGTCGTACCACAAAAAGATTTTAAACACCTATTGAACACTTGCCAAAAAATTCTAAAAGCAAAACGACCCTTACCTATATCAACGCCAAATATAAAAAAAAAAACTGTCAACTATAAAACAGTAGTTAACAGTTTTTTTAAACAAATGTTCAACAGATGTTTAATATTAACTTTTTTGTAGTAAGACGTGAAGTGTTGTCGACTACTCCGATGCATAAAGATTTCAATTTACAATGAAACTAAAACGTAACAGTATAAAATATGTAATAAAAGTGAACAAAACGTCGTGCGGTACGTTTTACAAACAAACAAACAAGTTTAATGTTATTACTGGCCAGTATTTGCTAGACATCATACGTCATCAAAAGAGTTTGCAAACCAATTTCAAACTTATACTTAATTAAATACAATTCAATATCTGTAGTAAGTAACAAAGACGAGAATATCTGAAATACTTTGGAATAATCGACAGTCATGTTTTATTGTTTTAATAGATTTCTGATGATAATTGTTTCATCCCCAGTAATCCCCATAACGGTTATGGTACAACTTTAGCAATACTTTATATTTTATTGTTCAGGATTTCATTGACATAGTTTTCCAAACCAATTAATATTTAAAGTCGTTGGGTTCTCTTTCATCATGCATTTGTCTCTGAGTGTTATTTCTTTTGGAAACTATTCACAATTAAAAAGTACCGGTATCATGTTATTATGCTATCATAACTACATAATGTTCGTCGTATCTTTATCTCAGACCTCTATCATACTTGAACATTAGGTACTCCATAACTAAACTCAGTTCCTTTAGGTTCAAAACGATTACTCTTCAGAACACTCACTGTCCCAAAACGTCCACTTCCTAAAATAGGCATTCCCTTAATGATACATGATGTCTCTATATCCCGTTTCGTACACTTTCCTAAAAAGTACACAAGTCTACAATGGCCAAAAAGTTTATTTCTCATAACATCTAATAAATATCAAAACGTCTGCTTTTCAAACACTATTTTCTTTTCAAAATATTACGGGGTCGACTCACTGACTTACGTCTAGGGAATTCTAATTGAAGTTAACAGTGCAATCCCTTTCATATCATCGAATTTATAAAAGTGTGATTCAAAACTAAAAACTTTTTGTAATGTCAAACGAGATTTGGGTAATGTACTAAACAACAATGAGAAACATCTCTACAAATTGTTTTGAATCTCTAAATAGTTTTTCTTTAGTCCAAATAAACGAATTCCTTTTTCCCAGTAACTACCTGTTTTGCATTGCCTTGTAAATACGAGTACCTATACTTAGAAATTGGATTAGTAATTTTGTTTTTTGTTTCCTGGTTATCCCGATGTAGCTATTTTTATTAGAACATAGAAAAAGGAAAATAATACAAATCGTTACGGTAAATTCACACCGAGACTCAACCGACGCGACACTGCAAAACACGCGACATTGCAAAAGAGCGTCTCAACATTTAACTGTATTTAATAATAATAATAGGGTCGCTACCCCAATTCTTAACAACAGGAGTGACCCACCTGCTCTATAAATCAGGTAGTACTGCGGAACCCAAAAATTATAGACCGATCACTTGTCTACCAACGGTCTATAAAGTTCTTACATCCATTCTCAGAGCTAAAATCAATCAACATATTGTGATTAATTCCATCATGTCTGCCTCTCAGAATGGATGTAGGAACGGGTCCCGCGGTACAAAGGAGCTCCTCCTCATTGATATAATAATAATAAATAATAATAAAATAGTTTATTGGGCACAATCAGGTTATTGTTACAAAGTGTTTGAAGCCTCCTTTTAGGCAGACAATGCCTGTGTTAGGAGGCTCCGCTCTTCCATAACAATACAGGTATCTTTCTTAAGGCTACTTTTAAAAATACAAATTTAAACTAAAGATAATGGAAAAAAAAATATTAAATGTAAGTACACGTTCCTGGTAGCGTGACGTGTGAAGTGTGATGTGTAGTGTGATGTGATGTGTAGTGTGATGTGTAGTGTGATGAGAAGTGTGTGTTGTATTGTGTGAATTTGAAGTAGTGTGTACTATGTGTTGTCATATAAATGTGCTGTACGTTGTGATGAGAGTGTGATGATATAATGTGAAGATTATAAAGAATGAGGTGTGTGAATAATGTGTGATTTGTCTGATTATTCAGTATTTTGCAATAAACCCTCTGTTTCATCATATGAAAGTGTTTTGATCCAATTTAGTAAGCTTTTTTTACAATTGTACCTATTTATATTGTGCACATACACGTATTTATTTATTTTATTATATAATTGAGCTGAGCGTTTCTGTAATTGTCTTCTTGTGAATTTCAATTTAGTTCGGGGAATAACAGCAATTAAGTCTTTTCTTCTTTTTGTTTGTATAGAATTGTGATATGGTAGAGACTTATGTTTCCTGAGAATGACCTGAACCACATACAATTTCCTCACAGAGAGTAAATCACTAACCTGGTACAAGCTTTCGGTTGAGAATCTTCTTTTTTTAGGGTTCCGTAGTCAACAAGGAACCCTTATAGTTTCGCCATGTCCGTCCGTCCGTCCGTCCGTCCGTCCGTCCGTCTGTCCGCAGCTTAGCTCTGAGACGCCCAGTACTAGAAAGCTGTAATTTGGTATAAATATACGGATTTGTTGCGCCGAAAAAGTGGTAAAATAAAATCTCGTAAAATATTTTTTTTAGGGTACCTCCTGTACACGTAAAGTGGGGACTTTTTTTTTCTCGCGTACCCCTTAGTGTGGGGTATCATTAAATAGGTCTTTAAAAAATATTGATAGTTTTCATTAACAATTTTTTGATAAAAAGATTCGTTTGTGAAATATTAAGCTTTAAAGTGCAAATTTTTGCTCGACTCGAGTGTCCCCCCCCCCTCTACCAGCTAAACGGTTATGTTTGGGGGTGTGAAAAAATTCAGAATAGTAGAATATATAACGAAGTTTAAAAGAAAATTATCATGACTAAGTAGGCTTTACAAGTTTACGAGTAATAGTCGACCAACTTATAAAACGTACTTGGATAACATATTTTCCTAAACAAAATGTATCGGAGAACATGTTCTTCAACTGCAAATGTAAGTTTGTCAACTTTATTTTTACAGCAATAATAGGTGGGTATGTTTTGGGGATAGGTAGGTTTTTATTGTCAACTATTTTTAACTAAATTCAAAAAAAGGATGAGGTTCTCAATTCATCGTAATCTTTTTTTTTTATGTATTTTCTCCGATTTTTCAAAGAAGCCTGGACCGATTTCGAAAATTCTTCTTTTTAAAATTAAATTCAGCGAATCAGTTTAGTTAGTTCGCATAAGTATTTTGATGGGCAACTACGGAACCCTACACTGTGCGTGGCCCGACACGCACTTGGCCGGTTTTTAAAATACATAATTTTAATTAGACCTCGCTGTGCACGTTCCAGCGTTAAAAATTTAGTTTTAGCTGCTCCTCCCCACAGTGGAATACAATAGGTGAGGACTGATTGCACTAGAGCAATATATAAGTATATATTGCTCTAGTTCATCTTCATTCATCAGTTCTTCATTGAGAAGATTCCTGGGATGTTTTTTGCCTTCTACAAAGAGTTTAGTTGGAACCACAAATCTAAGTGTCATGAACATCCAGCTAAGTCTGTTTCCTTATTCTATTGCTGACTTGTTCAAGATGGGGATACCAGGACAATGTTTGATCTAAGATTACTCCCAAATATTTTGTTTGTGGAACTTTCTTAAGACAAGGACAACTGCAGGCATTATGTTGTGTGTTGCCACATTCGTGTATTATTATTTTAAAGTCTTCGGATGGCTGTGTGCGGTTACTTACACTAAAACAAATGTAATTCGTTTTTAATATATTTAGGGACAACAAATTATTTTTAAGCCACATGGCTATTTGTGTAATTCCTATTTCAGCACTTTGCTTGATATCCGCCCAAGAGGTACCAGAAAAAATAGCTGTGTCATCGGCGTACGCAAAGACTTTGGCATTTTTTAATTGTATGTTACAAAGGTCGTTTATGTACAACAAGAAGAGTGTTGGATATGGCCATTAGCCAACAGGTTCGCCGCTCCCGAAAGGATCTGTCCGCATGTTGGATAGATTATAAGAAGGCCTATGATTCGGTACCCCATACATGGCTCATGAGGGTGCTAGAGTTGTATAAAGTTAATATAACTCTACGTACCTTCCTGTTGTCGTGTATGGGGACCTGGAAGACAGTCCTTCGCTATCCAGGATGTCGACAGATCCGAGGTAGCGGCGAACCAATAAGGATTGAGCGCGGCATATTCCAGGGCGACAGTCTGAGTCCTTTGTGGTTTTGCCTGGCCTTGAACCCACTCAGTACATTACTGGAGGGTTCGGGGCTAGGATATCGGTTGAAGAGAGGTGGTCAGGTCATATCTCACCTTCTTTACATGGATGATCTGAAACTCTTCTTTGCCCCCAACAACTTGCAACTGATGAAGCTACTGAAGGTAACAGAAACTTTCAGTAGCGCCATCAGGATGGAATTTGGTGTGGACAAATGTGCAGTCATGCATGTGAAGCGAGGGGAGATTATGGAATCAGAGGAAACTCAACTCTCGGATTCCATACACCTTAGATCCCTCTCTTCAACAGATACCTACAAATATTTGGTTTGTTTTTAGTTTGTTTTTTATAAAAAAAAATTAAAAATGTAATTTAGTTTAAAAATAAATAAAGAGAATAATAATAATAATATAATAATATTCCTTGTATGTATTTGCTTCACATATAATTATACATTTCCAGTATCGTCACGTCACGTCACGTCATGACACGTCATAATATTGGTGCGAACTGGCCTTTATAAAATATAAAATAAACCATGATTGTGACGATTCATCAGAATACACTATGTTTAGTTATAAAATCTACAGCGTTTAACTTTTAATGTCATAAGTTAGTAAACTTATTCTCTCCTGAGTCAGCTTGTCAAGCCTATACTGCAATAATACTGATTGCGTAATAAGTTAGGCGTGGGCACACTTCCGGCCGACAAACTAACTAAACTGCTAATATTGACTTTAGTAACTTTAATATCAACAGTTCACTACGAAGCCACTGTTTATTAGTTTCACGTACGTACAGAGTTAATGAATTCAGGAAGTTTGACCTGTCCTAAGCTCCATTGTCAAGCTTACCGTGATTTAAAACACATACCTATAACAACAGGAAATATTCATGAAATACCAGGATACATCCAATGAGTATTTTCGCAATCAAAATATGATATGCGCATATGACGTGGAGTTGCGGATACCAGCCCGTAATATAATACAATACAAAAACAATAAGTATTATGGTCAGAATATGGTATGGGTAATATTAATAGTTCTACTAACTGGCTGTATGGTTCATGATGACAATCTTTCACTCACATAACGGACCACGAAGTACATCCAATTCGACGAGAATGATTAAAAACACTTGTGTATCAAAGGGATCAACTGTTGCCTGTTACTGTGACAAAAATATGAATGGGATGTTCAGGGCTTTTTAGGATTAACGGAGTGCATACAGAAATTGGCATGAGTAGAATATACGAGTTAGGTCAGGTAAGTCAGTACACATCGGGACACGACGCGACGCATCGTGCGCAAATAAAGTAAAATTTTAAGTCGCTCTGTTGAAAATTGCGCGCAACGTCACGTTTCGGTATGTATTGACCCTTAGGGATTACCGTGAACATGAAAACGTGTTTTTTTCTTTAATACTATAAAATGATACGATGAGAAATGCTGGTATAATTATATTCCTTTTTTAAAGAAAAAAAAAACATTTCTAATTTCTCCTATGTCGAGTGTGCGTTCACAAACATTTAAAACATACACAAACAACCTACTGAAGTTTTTATACGTTTACGTTGTAATTCCTATTAAGAAAATGGTGCAATAAATAATATTTGAATAATAAATGAATTGCATCGTAAAAACACCATTTGCTATAAATCATTATAACGAATGAATGGAACGAGTGGAACTGGCGAGTTTAGATAAAAACATGAATAATATGGTACGGACATATTTTAATGTTCACGGAAATACATACGTAAAGCTTTTTTTACCATATTCTTTTTGTCTTTTTTGCCTCTACAGTTTAAATGAATGTCTCTGTAATCTTTAAAGTAATAGTGGATTTTCAAGCATTTGGTTGCAATTTTTAATCTGAAGTCAAAACGCTCGTATTAACCAGCGTGGAGCTGACATCTGTATGACGTCACATAAAATATCGTGTGACGTCACGCCTGTAACGTACACTGAAACGCTTCAGTTAGCCACGCTTTTAATTCTTTTAATTTTCAGAAAGGATGCTACGTTTTGAGAAATGGGATTAGTAATAATGCTTTATAATTATTTATTCTGGCAGTCTATTTTACGTTTTATTGTCTCAAATTGAATGTTTTCGTTAAAGATCCGTGACACAGTATGTTCACAGTCATTTCTGTGAAAAAATGACAAAGATAAACATTACAAATTGGCACTTGAACAACTTTGTTTTTGTTAAGACGTTAGATTCCGTAGATTTCTACGATACAAGGGTGAGACATTTAACATGCATGAGCTTGACTATCGTAGCGACGACGTTTCTATTTTATTTTTATAGTGCATAATAATTATCAAAGCATGTTACTTTGAAGGGTTATCATTCCATTCCTTGTAAAGATTATTGTACTCATTAAAAATAACTAAAGCTAAATGTTTATTCTAATCGTTGGATTTCCTTAAATCGACTGTACCTATTATACAAAGGAAGAAGTACGAGTATTAAGGGTAAACAAAATTAATTGAAGAAATTAATCGTAATAAACACGAGAAAATTTCACCATTTAAATAGGTACATGAAAATGTGCCGTAATGAAATGTGAACGTGAAAGTAATTAGCATTCTAATTCAAGTTGAACACCCCCTTTGTATGAGTTTATGGAAATACGACGCCTATGTAAAGTTTTTGTATTGTCTGAGAGCAGGTGACATATAGTTATAAATAATTATATAAGTTAGGAAAAAGTGATCTGAGTACTCAACTATTTTTCTTTTGTAACTGGTATATTGGTATATCAAAAATAGAACAACGACTTTTGATAGGATTAGATTGTGGTATATCCATCAATTGAAGTTTCATCTGCAATCGTCTTGAATTTATAAACGAATAATTTTAGAATTTCAGAAACAATGCACATACAATTAACAAGGCGTATTTGAGCAATAAATTAGCAAACTTAGTGCAGTGTCTCCCCCTTAAATAAATTCCACATTTATTCCGGACGTGTCCTCGATGTTGACACTTCAGGGTAATGTAACTGAATACCCGCATTTGATTTATTGTTGTGACACCTACAGCGGACGAGTGCTGACGTGTTTATATTTGGGAACTGAAACTTAAAAAAAAAAACAATCACTTAAAAATACCTCAATTTAAATCTACACTTCCAACATTATGTTGATAAGAGTCTCCATTAAAGGGTTGTATTGTTAGTTAAGTCCATCGTACAGACACGTGCAGGTGAGAGACCTGAGTGTATTAGTTGAGGATCTTCAACCAACTCGGTAAAAACAATCTAATTTACCACACCAGACATAGCACTTATATTATACCGAGGAGCATCTCTAGTGTGGAGAATCGTAATTAGATCAAAAGTTCAAAACTAGACCAACGCTGACCGCAAAATAAGAAGAGGTTTTAAGCAGCGAAAAGTTTGTGTAAATTAGAAAAGAAGCACTAGACATTTTGTATTTGGTTAAGTTGTCTTAGTAAGAGGTTTCTGCTAAATATAGCGCTATTGTCTCTTAATAAAGTTGAGTTTATGTTAACTTGAAAGGACAGGGTACGGTTAATTTAACAGTCTGTGTATAGTTCTTTATAAACTTTTCTTTTAGTTCCTTTAATAAAGCACCAGTGGGCTACGCTGTTTTAGTACATAAATCCCTCATAAAATTTTGTCTAGTGACCGGGTTCTGAGAATATTATCCAGTACGCCAGAAAAAGGTACAGCGGAATAACTGAATACTTGACCTATATCAAGATAACATTATTTTAGTACTTTAGTAAACTACGCAATAGCATTAACGTAACTCGAGTAACTATATTAATTTTGTGCTTTATTTTATTTTCTATTTTACTAGTTTGGTCACGTTTTGTTGTACAGATACAAAGGTTCTCGTAATAAAATCTATAATTACAGAAAATGAAATTTATCACCGAAAGCACCCAGAATTGCAAACATGAGAATTAGTATTTCATTCAGCCACAATACTTAACCTCCTCTTGAATTTGTCAAGACGATTACCCTTGTCAAAGCATTAGACGTAGGACATCTGTATTTAATTACTTTTGAATGAATTTCTCAAAGATTTATCTAACAAAACCATTAGCATTCTTGATTGAAATTAATAGACTTGGAAGTTCTGAGTGTCCTTTTTGTCATCTGTTACCCGCTTTGCTTCAGCTATTTAGAAATTAATATCATTCATCAACCCGATTCTGCCTGCAATTACAGCTGTAAAGCTCAGAATTTAAACAAACGACGTTATTGTCTTAGTATTGCTGGAATTGTATAATTTGGAATAAAAGGGACCAATTAACTTGCTCAGTTAGAGTAGTATTCAGTGTTAGCCGAGAGATCTAGATTCTGAAATTCACAGAATGAAAAATTCAATTACAACAAAAGTAGCTCTTTTTTAGTTACTTTTTTTACTCTCCAGTAGGTACTTACTTTTAAAGTGATTCTGTTCATTTGGGTTCCTAATGAAGAAACCATCATTATTCTACACCACTTTTGTAGATCGCATGTGATCCTCAGTAATTCCCTTCATTTATAATCCTCCTCTTATAATCCTCCGTGTATCCTCACTAAACACGGATCCTTCTTCACTCGCACACTGTCTGCACCCTTTTCTATTTACTTTCATGAAGTCTTATTCAGGTACTTATTAATTAACAGAAGTGGTATCACAGTTTCTCTTCGTATTGGTAAAGTTAGTACTTATCTACCAAAACATAAATGATTGCGGGTTTTCAGCGAACATTGAAACAATTTATGTCCCTCAGAGGAAAGTTTTCTGGTCAAAAAACTTTCTCCAAGTATCAAAGTTACGCATTTGCGGTTCCACCCATATCCTCAAAACGTTTGTAGGACATGAAACCGACACAGATGTTATGATCCGACGAAGAAGATATTAATTTGATTTCTAGAAAGGTAAATGATATACAAACATGATTTGTTACAGTTATGAAAAACAACCCATAAAAGAATATTCCTGAACAATCGTAAAGTTAATTACTGTTTTTTTCGCTCGTGAAAAGGTCTCCAACTGAAAACTACGTAGGTACCAAATCAAATCAATCTGTATTTGTTTAATTTTTTAATGCTATCTAAAAGCTCCACTCAAAACTCACTACAATTTTTTAAAGCTGTAAAGTCTCCTGAAACATTTTACCAATTTACGATTCCGAGTGCCGTATAAATATTCAGGGGATCAGGCACAAGCTCTCGCCGCAGTCAGTGTTTGAATAAAACGCTATTTCGTAGGTTCAGTAAACATCACTAGTATTTGACAACACACGACTCTAGATCCAAGCAAAATCTAACTTTTTCCGCATTATTAATTGACTTCAAATTCAGCTTACGAGTCATCAGCGGTCTAAAAACTCACTCATTTCGTTATCAACTATGAAGGAAAATTTAAAATCTTTCCAATTATCATTTTAATAAATATCACTTTTAGAAGAGCTGTTCAATTAATTTAGATGGAGTGAAACTTCTTGTGTGCTTGTATAAAATATCTTATTGCTTGCTGAAGTAAATCTTGTTTCATTGAAGTAACAAACCTTGTTGAAGAAATTGAATTACCGTATTGCTGCAACATCAGCTTCCAGTTTCAGTTAAATATAATGTTTGCTGCGGGCTCCGCAGAAATTGCTGACAGAAACCATTTTATTCTGCATTTTTAAAGTCGATATAAAACTTAGACGGATGGAACGTAACGCAATGACATTATGCAACACAAATCAAATAATGTTATCAATGTCATCTGATAAGTTGTTTCATGTTTTTTGAGATCATAAAAGTTCGTATCACAATAATTCGATATTATTCTGCGCCTGTGGTATCGTTGTACCTATGTGTTTTAGTTTTCATGACCAGTCAACATTTTTCTTAATTGCATTTTTCTACTTCTGTGTCTATAAAATCTCTTGCTTGCGCATTAAATTAAGTAACGAGTTATTATATACTAATGCAATTTACACAGAGCAAAATTTTAACCTAATTATTTTATTGCGAATAGGTCGTATCGCTCTTGATCTTAAACAAACCGCCCACACAACTTTTAGTAGTCTGTAATCATTCTAGGATCTTCTCAGGGATGTTTTGTAACCTAGTTTATGTAAGTAGCTATTTTGATCAAATTCTCTTTCGTGATGAGCCAGCATTTCGAAAACCTTTCAAGCCTACAGTCTTTTGTTTAATAAAGTAACATTCTAATTCACCATTAAATTCATCATTCACCACGGACAACGAAACCATTACCTAATATGTTAATGCTACAATAATTAGTATCTACAGAAAATAAATGACGATAAAGCTCTTCTATCATATTTTTTTAATAACCTTATTTTCTATAGCAAAATAGAAACTTCATGAATATAAAATGAGGCACCCAACAAAAAAGTAAATCTGGAGCGACCGGAACGATGGAAGAAAATGGCTTTTACGCCGTAATAGTTTGGTTATACCAAGCGCTAATCGAAAGCTAATAAAAAGCACCATAGCTTGTTATCTCTTCCTGAACACTACTACATAACACCGCCCCTCATTGAATTAATAGCCCCATTACGACACTCTTTTTTTTTGCTGTCGACTTAAAATTCCACTCTCGTATTCAGTAGATTATCGTTCATGACTTTGATATCAGTCTCATCTAGTCGAGTGTACTCGATTCTACTACTTTGACATTCAGATTAGAGGTCGCGCCGCAATCTGTTTGTCTGCGCCACAACACTCGAGTCAACTGTTTATTTTGTGATTGTAAGCTTCCGAACAGTGCACACTGCATAAGTACTTAGATATTGGATGAGTATAAAGTGAATAGAAATAGAATTTATATCGTACTTTAAAATAATTATTTGACGTTCGTCCCTCGTCGTCAGAAGACGCGGCGTAGCGGCTCGTAGCACGTCAAAACTCAATTTCTTTATTGCATTCATGTGCATATAGGTGTTACAAAACTAAATAAGTTCCAACATGTAACCCGGTTGGGGTGCTAAGACAAGAAACCTCCACGTGCGCCCGTGGACTGGAGTTCCCTCTCGGATACGTCCGGGGGGAAGACCAGTTTTTCGGGCCGGTGCACCCTGGGATGCGGGCAAAAACTCTTCCTTAGGCACTGTGTGCCTAAGGGGTCTCTTTGCCCGTATGCGAATAGCCTGTCGTGTGGACGCTCCAACGCGTGTCCCTCTGATCAGCAGAGGGCACAGCGGCGGAGCGGGCTTGCGGACGGTGAGTAATGGATAGCTCGCCGTCCGACCAAGGACCAATCCCGGGTCGGGGTCGCGGGTTTTTCTTAACCCAGGATACCGTGGCCCCGGAACGTAAAGCGCATCCGAAGGAACACAGGTGGATTTTAGTCAGTAAGAGTCTAACAGTCCCTTCCGCCCCACCTAGGGCGGGAGGACTCATTTGATGATTTTACCACCTAAAAAAAAAAACATGTAACCCGGCTAGGGCACGACAATATATTACATTGGACGAAATAAGCATCCAGTAAGTTCTGTTGGTATTATACAAACATTAAAAAATGTAATTATTTTTATATATTTTATACTAGCATGTCATTAGGTACTCTAATTCATAATTATAATTATTATCAAAATGTTATTCCATTATTTGTGTACGTCTATTAATTACTGTACAGACGCCAGCAGGTCAACCTACCTGAATCTGTCAGATTTTACCATGCAAACATTAACCTTCTACTCTTGTGACAAGGTTGAAATTCTATTAAAGAAATCTGACAGATTGTGGTAGCTTGATGTGCTGGCGTCTGTACATATTTGTTTGCATTTGTTAAAATTGATATTGTATTTATTTATTTAATAAATTCTGTTATTTATACTTAGTAATTTGTTTTATTTTAATATTATGTGTTAGGTGGTCGTACCGAGTCGTAGCACTATCCGATTGCACACAAATCGATAACAATTTTCTCCCACTGCATAATACGCTATTTCACGCTGTATTCTGATAAGAACTAGATCAATTTACATTACTGCGTTTAAAAAGACAATTTCGAAAATTTTAAAATCGTTTAATTTGGAATTCAAGCAGCTGAGTAGTTATGGGAATTATAACTCTCTTCTGTTTTAACCCTTTTGCATAAGGATGACTATGAATACAACCAAATACCCAATGTAAACAATTGTTTACATTGATATTTTTCAATTCAAAATCCGGTTACTTATTAGAATATCACTCATAATATATGACAAGACAAGTGTGACGCGACAGTTATATTTCAAGTTGACGTATGTCCGCAACGTTTGTATTTCCAATCAATGGGGAAGGCAAGTGTCAAAGTGACAAGTGACAGTTTGGTCCCAAAAGAACTGTCAAATCAAAGAAATTTTTTGAAAAATTTTGATTTATTGATGTAAAATGACTAGATGTTGTGTAATAAGCTGTAAAAATGATGGAACATATAAATTTCCGACAATTCACACTATCAAGAAATAATGGGTAGCTGCTGTGACTGCCTTGAGAACAAAAATTGAATTATAACTAAGGAAAAGCTATATAATAAACAAATATCCAGCCTTGCGAAGCCGAGACAGGCCGTTAGTTGAGTTTATTAATGAAATTCTATGATTATACCATAACTAAACAATCGAATAAACTTTTCAAAATAATATCTACTTTTCTATTGGAGGTTAAGTACCAGTATTGCATCGCTCTATAAATCATGAAATGGTTCGTCTGGCGGAAGAATTATCACCTGGAACGAGTTTTATGATAGTTGTGGTGTTAATTAATTAAATATTTATTGTGATATTTCTCGAATATAAATAGAAAAAAGGGGTAAAATTACTGACTTAAAACTCTATGATATTTTATCAAAATAGAAAGTCAGAATCAGCATTATAGTCTTGTTACAGGAGAGGACAGGTAAAACATACCTGAACTCAAAAATTGAAACCTCAACTACAAGTAATTGTGGATTTATTACGGTAAAATCAAATGTATTACCACTCAATTAAATCACTTTTTTTCCTCTTGTAGATGCACCGCGGCATCTTAATTCTTGTTTTAGTATATGCACTTGCATTGACGAATAATTTTCCATATTTGTTTTGTATTTAAACTCGATTTCTATAACAATAAATCTTGTTTGTTTTTTGTACAAGGTAGACAGTAATCTGACGTAGGGACCAACTATCGCAGCGCCATCTACGATTAGCTTTGAGTTGCCATCCCCATTGCAGTTGTCCGGCTGACTGATCGACCAGACACACTACGTCAACGGATGATGTGTGTGTTATCCGACGCTCCATAACTTCACAATTTCAACGTTTAAAAAGGGGCAAAACGCGGGATTTACATCTAACTCCACTACATAACAGGTTACGAAATAAGACACAGACAAGTAACAGACCCGTGTCAGGAGTGTCTGTCTGCCGCCACACATAGTTGTCACCCAACTATGTAACTTAAATCAATAGTGAGATCTTGATTTGCAGCGACATCGCGATAGTGGATTGAGACAGAATAAAATACATTAATTTGACATTATTTTGTTACTGGTAGCCTATAATAATTTTATTTGTAATCAAAGTCGCAATCGTGGAGGATGTTTATTACTTAAGTTAGGACATTACAGTAGCGAGGGGGTTCGAATGAAATGAAGGTCAATCTACATTTTTACCTCTGTATTAAGTTACAAACTTTTGGGTTTATACTTTGCTTAGCGATTGGTCTGAGTTTTATCACTTTGATTGTAGTTTGAACAGAAATTAATCAATGCATCATCAAATGTACGTCTAGAGTTTTCACTAGCGCCGAAGCTATATAACAAACTAATATAAATAAACAATGTCTTTAACCGTAAAGCTATTGTTAAACAGACAGGGCGAAGCGAATGCGATCCGAATCCTGTCATATAAAAAAGCGAAAGCGATCCGATAGTCTATGTGACAGGCTTCAAACAATTCCATACATAACAAACAAAAACGCTTCGGCACGCTTTTCAGTTTGACAAAGGCATAAATCAAATATCAAAGCGTATTAGCACGGGTATGAGCACACATAAATCAGTCGTATTCTTTTAAGAATTACCATACCAACATGTGTTTGGTACAAAATACAACATGCCAAACACGAAGAAACATTTATATTGACTACCCTCGTCACTTGCGTCTTCCAGGGACGAGCTGTCAAAATAATGTAGCAAGTAATCATCTTGGATCAGCCATTAGCATTTACTATTTGTAAAAATAAAATATAAGTTTGTATTGAGAATTTATTTCTAAACCAAATGTTGATTTCCTATTTCATGGGAAATTTTTGTACCTTTAGAGTACCAATTTTCATAAAATTCAACATTACATCTGTCGACATCATGTTTGCAACACTTAATTTTGTTTATTTAGGGAAATGTTATATTATATTCGCAACCTTTTCCGCACTCTGACTGAAATCGTTTGTATAAAAAGTAGGTACAGCTTTTTGCGTTCTTACTGAAGAAGGATCCTGAGATTGTAGTAGGCACTCACCCAGAATATTTTTGTAGAAAAGAAAATTGTATTGCGTTATTCCAAACATGTTTTGCCTGAACATAAAAAAGCAAATGTAACAGAGGCTGTCAGCAAATATACAGGCAATAACAGTTGGTACAAAAATCGAACATTCGGGTAACTCGCACCGACAACCGTTTAATTAAAATATTTCAGAAGAACGTGGAATAAAGTTTCTGAATTTCCTCTCTCTGAGAGCATCGTGTGAAACTAGCTTCTTAGCATAAATGTGAAACTTCTTTATCTTATTACGTCACGGTGTACCGCGGCTGAAGTTTGGAATTAAAAATTAGTATTGATTTGATTTCGTCTAGTTTGCTATCGTGTTCTAAGCAAGTATAAACTTATGACAAACTGTGCCAGTTTATTTATATTCGACTGTAAAATTATCTCCTTATTCCTTTTCAACCATGTTCTATATTTTGATCAACATAAATGTATAATAAATAAATTTAATATACCTACGATGGAGTTAACTCCAGAATGGAAATAAGCTCGGCCTCTGTTTATTAAACTTTCAACGGCTCTTTCCCCAAACAAATACAGAGAAAATAAACTTTAGCATAAATTAAAAGGATTACCGTAACATACAAGACAACATACTTATCTTAGACATAGACGTACGCCAGTTCCCACATTCAACATTGAAATAATAGAAATAAAAATTTGTATTTTTACCATGCTTTGATAATACTTTTTTTTGGTAGCTGCTGAAGAATATTAAGATATTATAAGATTACTCAGATAGTACCCTATCCTACTGCAGAGATACTCATGTTTCAGTAAAGGGCATCAGCAGGAGTGCGGGATCATTCGGTCTGACATGATGCTATACAGATCTAATGAGTAAACATTTTTTGACTGTTTACGTAAATATTTCAGTAACGTACCTATATGATTATGACAATATTTTGATGAAACCCTGATGTTTGGCAGATACGGTAAGTTAGTACACACCAAAGATGTTTTCAAAGTTTTTCAGAGTTTGGGTTCAGTTTTACTAAAAAACCCGATCCTATTCGGCATCAAAAGAATATTCCAGTAAAAATGTCGACGAGTGTGGCTTTAAAATGTTATGTGCGCACAAATTATCCATTTTGCCCTCGAACGCTCTGCACAGATACTCGTAAATGGAACGTTCAAATAAATACGAACGATGATTTGTACTGCTAGCGTGAGAATAGATGGAGTTTGGACTGAGGGGCATTGCTTATTACTCTTCTGATACGATTGTAACTGACTTAACGGCTTTATTGCAAACGATTTGATCTCAAATTATCTTAGAAATACTATAATATAATAATAATAATATTCCACAACTATCACACAACGCCATCTAGTCCCAAGCTAAGCAGAGCTTGTGTTATGGGTACTAGACAACTGATAAACATACTTATATATTTCTAAATACATACATATTATAGATAAATTACACACAGACACAGAACAAATCATCATGCTCATCACACAAACATTTGTCCTGGGTGGGAATCGAACCCACGACCCCCGGCATAGCAGTCAGGGTCACTAACCACTAGACCAACGGGCCAGTCAAAAAAAACTATATGAATATAAGTGGAAGGAAGTCAAAAAAAACTATATGAATAGAAGTGAAAATACTTATATGAATATAAGTGGGGTCTTCTATGAAGTGAATAAATCTAGTAATAACTTAAAGGTCGGGTCATAATACTTTGGTTACTTACTGCCAGTTAAGAAAGTAATCTGACTGATGATTCCTCATAATGTACAATGACAACTCAACCATTTTAAGTTTGATCCTACTTTTGTCGGCCCCTGTTTGTCTCACGCTCACCCGCCGGTCGTCTACTGACGAAGGTCTTAGCCGACCTCTGTCGCAATCAGGCAACAAAACAAATATCAGAAAAGTATAACTAAAAAACAATTTTATTTGAAAAAATAAGCTCGTGGGAATATCGTCCTGAATTTCAGGGTCAATTTTTGTAAGGGGATGAGAATGTTCGTCGTGTGAGACAAAAGAAAGAAATTGGTCCAATGATAGCAAAGTAAGGCTACAAGAATTTGCCTACAAAATGTGACTATAGTTTTTTGTAAAAATTACTTTTGAGATTTACAATTTTATAATGTATAAATATTCTTTTCAAGCAAATATGCCTTTCTTTTCGCACTACGTACTACTGAATCCGGTGATAAATAAAATATTCAGTTGGTACCTGAACAAACAATAGCGGTAAGATCAAGTGGAAGCAAACAGAAACTGATATTCAAAGCCGTGAACTAACAGAACAAAACCAGCTCAACCTGGACAATTGTGTGCCACGACTACAGTAGTCGAACAGTTTTATAATGTTTTATTTGCACCAGGCTTGTTAATCAAAGAGTAAGCGGATTATAACCCGCTTACGTGAAGTTGTAAGGTTGAGATTTTAATCAGCTGAGAACGAAAAAATTCAAGCTGATAGTTAATTTTTGCTATTTCTACAAGAAACAAATAATGATGTCAATGTTGTTTTGTAGAGTTGCGCATTAAAAGTTGTGACACTGAAGGTATTGTAATAATAACTAGCGATACATTACTGTTATTTTTATAGTAATCGTACTTTCTCTACATACGTAAAGTATACAAAAAGACTGTCGGGAGGACATGCAAAGAACGTGTACCACAATATCACTCTCGCAAGCTATGCTACAAAGCCGATCACACAAGCAAGCCGGGAAATTGAATGCCCGATGATAATCCACCATTATCCCTGTGAGTGTCGTACAGCAGCATTGTGCAACACGATCCGACAGAAATTGGATGTACCTTTAGTAACAAGTTTCATTTCTGTATTGAGTTAAAATGTTCACTGACTGACACTGACAACAAAACACAGTATTTATTACTGACTCAAATGACCAGTTACTTGTTACTGAATGAAATAAATGGTTTATTAGTAGATTATTAACCAAGGGGATAAAGCAGTGTCTTCTGTCGCGGGTGACGATTTAAATCGCGAGCTTAACGAAGGACTCGAGGATCCCGAGCGCAGCGAGGGTGTTAAAAACTTAAGTCACGAGCGAAGCGAGGGATTTAAGACGTGTCCTGAGTGTTGCGAGGGATTTATGTTCACCCAAGACTAAGGCCTTTGTCAAACAGACAGGCGATAGCAAACCGAACCGAATCATGTCATAAAAAAATGCGAAAGCGATCCGATACTCTATGTGACAGGCTTCAAACAATTCCATACATTACAAACAAAAGCGCCTCGCTTCGCGTTCGTCACGCCTGGGTGTCGAGTCTGCTAATTATTAGTCAGAATGGCGCCACAATGGCGTTTCAATTGTAGTGCTTATTCGAACCATTTTTTACTACTGAGTAAAAAATGGTTCGAAAATTGAAACGCCATTGTGGCGCCATTCTGACTAATAATTAGCAGACTCGACACCCTGTCTGTTTGACAATAGCTTAAGACAGCTTTATCACCGAGGAAAATACTCTACTTTTCGTACCATTTGCGAGAAAATTAACACAATAATAATATGAGATACCTAAGCATTTATTAAACGTTAACATTTAACATTAACAGTCTTATTTATAAAAATAAATTAAAATAAACTTAATGTTTTAAATGTATTTGAAGAAAACAAAAATGCGGCAAATTCCTCGACTAATATTTTTTGTCGGAAAAGCAAAGGCATCAAGCTCATACGGCGTCTTCGGTATTCGTAATTTTATTGAATAAATCATAACTGCATAATAAATGCGTGTTCCTTTTTCAAAAAGTTGTATAATGCTTTATATACAAACTCAATGTTGTAAAGACAAACTGATGTAGTTCAGGGGTGCGTTTAAATCTTTCGGCGATATTTCGCCGGAAAAAAACTAAACTAGCGAGGGTTTGCTGAACGGAGTCATAAGTTTCTGTCAATGTTAGTTCTGAAATTCAATTGACAGCTCAGTTTATTGAACAAATAATCAATTTGCCGGTTTAATATAAATCTATAATCCACAAATAATATTTACTCTCTAAAATAAAAATAATATTCGTTTTTACGGCGCGAATCGAGCAAAACAACAAAACTTAATGTCAATCTGACAGCAGGATAAAATGCGTGGTAAAAAGGTCGCAAAAATTTATTCCTTTCAGTAAAAACATAGACCAGCGGACGAGGGTAAACGGGGCAGATTAAATTTTAATTGGTATAATTTTTCACCTCTCGGTGTACTTAAACGGGCTGTTTGACATTTAGACAGTATAAATTTAAACTGGATAAAGGATTTAAACGCAGCCCAGTATCGGTAAGTATTCCAAATTTAAATCACATTCTCTCCCTAGAGGATGAATGAAATTCAGTACAACTTTCTTTCCCTGTTTTTAACAGATTAAAAATGACTATTGTTATGTACGCTTTTTGGGGCATGGAATGTCACTTTTTTGAGCAAGTGGTACGAAAACGCTCTTTTTTATTTGAATAGTCACCGTGTTCTAGTGTATTATATTGTATAGTAACGTGCAGATTATAATGTTGTGTAGGTATTACCAAGCTGTTTTACATTGCTTTAAAAAAATTAGTTTTGCAAACGGTACGAAGTAGTTTTTAAACTCATTTCCATTAACAACAAACCGCAGACTGGCCACAAAGTTAGAAACTCCTTACACATTGTGTTGTGTTCATATAGACTCGCTCGTTTCAAACAAAGCCACGCGCTTGTGAAGTTTATGAAAGAGTTCTGTATGGAGGCAATTAGTCAAACGGTTGGCGTTAAGTTAGCTACCTAGCTAGGATCAAGTTATTTAGAATTTACAACACTTTTAACATTTGTTTACAAACATATATTTTTTTTCTTTTTTTTTTTTAATACACCAATTGAGTCCGGGAGGTCTCTTAGCTGGTCAAGAGCGGGACCGGAGGGACTGTCAGTCTCGTAATAATTAAAATCCACGGTGATGCTTCAATAGCCCTTTACGTTCCAGGGTCAGTTACCTGACGAGACAGTCCCGCGACGCTTTACCAACATCAACCCTATAATTGGAACCACACGAGTACAACACACAAATGAACAAATAAGATAAGGTAAAAAGTGTGTGGGGAAATATCCAATGAAAATCGCATTTGTTACGCACAAACGATTTACTAAAGCGGATGTAAATCCGTGTCTTTCATATTTATATAAAGAAAGATTTACGTTGCTTCTTCGTTCCCAATCTTATTGTAACACGTTGTTATAATAAATATTACTGAGATATTTATTAGGTAGGTATACGCGAACGTTCTAACCTATAAACAGTTGCTGCCAACTTTACTTATTTCATGAAAACTTTTGTATCGTTTTTTTGGACTACCTATAATTATACTGTAAAAGATATTATAATTATTTTCAATCATAATTGGCAATAGTTGTTTAAAAATTTTCAGGATCACAAATGAAACGTCTTCCGTAGCAAACAAAGACACCATCAATACACATAAAATATTGTATGTGGCTAGTGTGAGTATAACGTATATAGAGCAACACATTGAATAAATAAGGAGAGTCTGTGAGAAGATAACTGTTCCCGTCACGTCAGGCTCGCTCTAGATAAAAATGTCCGTAATGTTCAAAAAACGACGATGTGTCCATGATTTGATATAGATGTTTTGTAGTTGCGTCGCAGCGAGAATAATGGCATAATTATGACGAAGTTTGATTTACATTATATTTAATTAATCAAAAACAATTAATCCATTTATAAAAATCCTGAGCGTACTTCAGCACCCTAAGAGACTTTACTCATGGCGCGATGCGATATCGAATTGCATCGATTGACGATATCGGTCGACAGATATCACACAAGCGTCCGGCCGAAGAAAATGTATGGACGATCGCTAGAGTTTGCTAATGGAGTCGCACGGATTGAAGATATCGCTCACAGATCTCCTCGATATCGAATTGCATCTACGTCCTAATGACAATGCACATGAATCTGTGTTCGAAATTCGATTGCGCAACCACTCGTCTCGTGCGACATCTTTTGTCTTTGGTTTGCAGCGCCTTTATGTCGTATTAGTAAGGTGAATTTTTGAAGTGCACGGTCGAATTGCATTGCATCACTCCATTAGTAAAATATGTGCGACTTAAATCGGCAATCGACTCGATATCGCACGAATCGCGTCCCGTCGCATCGCGCCATTAGTAAAGATTGTTTGACAACTAAGTAACTCTTTTGAACTAAATTTCGATACCAATTTTGTCGTCCGGCATGTATGTGACATACCGGGATATTCCCACGGTCAATATTTGATTGGGCTCAAACCCGCGTCTCTCGCTTCACCGTTTTTAATAGCGTAACGTAACGGTTCAGTGAATTTTCAGCCTATTCTGAAATGGAGCGGAATTATCGTAACGTGTGGAAAAGCCTGGCTGGAGAAGACTTTTGCAATAAAATTGTTTGGTAATACTCGTAGCTGCGATGTTAAGTTGGTAGTTAATTGAAAAGTTTTGCAGTTACATTTTAATTTTAGTGCAGTGTACTATTTCATATTCATATCTTTATTTTGGAGCCTATTCAATGAAAAAACCAAAACGCTTAGTTGCCTATTATTTGACCTTATACATTCAATTACTTTTTTTTTTAAAGTCAATAAGTAAAAGATAATATTTTGGTATAAGTTGTTCTTTCAAAGTTTAAAAACGACTGTCTTTGTATTCAATATTTTCGAATAGATACAACCTTTGTATTTTCACAGGATAAAGATAAAGTATTGCCTCTGTCCAAGAAAAGTATAAGACTCTTCGTATGTCAATTCTAATTAATATCGTACTCCGTGGCCGCGGGCTCTCATGCGACATTCTTCCTCTGTCCTCAGTTCCCTCAGGAAATTAATATTGTTCTGTGAATTTATGATAAGAATTCTGAAAGAACTCTATTTTCTACATTTTGAACAGAACTTATTCCTTTTTATAATAAGATCGATAAGTGATTAAAAAAAGATCACAGCAAAAATAAAACAACGTGAACAAATAAATCATTAAATTGCACCTCCAGATACACGTTAGTACTACAAATCGTAAACATCAATCAATCATCACTTTGTGGTTGCTAGCGACACAAAGTCCAATTATATACGAATCTACTAATGTAGGTATTGTGAATACATCACAATTATTAGCAGCTGGAATTTAGTTTGTGTTTGAAGAGCAGTGCGACTGATGTCCTGCCCAAAGACGAAACTCTAACTTTAAAATTAATATGACCACATTACTGATACTTTCTCGAAGAATAAAAGAAGCTAAAACCGCACTCTATGTAAAACTATCTTGCTTGAGAAATGAATTACTGTCAGTATTTTCTCTTCAAGCTGTGGTGGCCCAGTGAGCAGTGGTGGCCCAGTGGTATCGGCCCCGACTTACGAGTTGTAGGTCGTGGGTTCGAATCCAGGCAGACGCATTACTTTGTGTAATTTATTTCATCACCACTGCTCTCAAAACGGTGAAGGAAAACATCGTGAGGAAACCGGCATGTCCTAGAACCAAAAATTCGAAGACATGTGACATCCACCAATCCGCACTGGGCCCGCGTGGTGGATTATGGCCCACCCCCCCTCTCACAGAGAGGAGGCCTGTGTCCCAGCAGTGGGAACATTAATAGGCTGATGATGATTCATGCCACAAGGAAGTTAGTACGTGACGAATACCCGCAGTGTTTTATCATGGCGGCAAAAATTGTGCTCGTTTTATCTGAAGCAGCTCACTGTGAGAAGGAGGCTAATAAATGTATTGCAGTACTGTAATTATTCAACGTAAGGAAAGTTGTCGTCGACTTTACCATGGAAAGGGAAAATTATATTTGACTTTTGTTTGCTTATTCTATGCTTCCGTGCCTTTTGTATGTTCATTGGTGATTTATTATTTATAGTTATTTACATATCCTGAGCACAGGTTTATTTATTTTTATCAAACACATTTTTATTCATGCATAGATCTGACACCCTTTAAGCTTTTTATGAAAAGTGGCGTAACCTTCATTAATTGTTAGGCGAGCATTCCTTATAAGTAAGAATGTCTGATGAGCTTAAGTGGATAACAGTAACACACAGCTCTGGAGACTGGAACAAATAAGTATGTCTCACTTTTGCTCTGTGATTAAACTTTATACCACAACCATGGTATCTGCAGTAACTTATCTTCATTTTAACAACACTAATCATAAACATTCTTAATATTTTCTCATACAGTCTCAGCTTTCTAGAGTTTCTTAAACGAAACATATAACATAATAGTATTACCCTGGGCTTGTGTAACGAGAAAACTTATTTGAAGAGAAAATACTGACAGTAATTCATTTCTCAAGCAAGATAGTTTTACATAGAGTGCGGTTTTAGCTTCTTTTATTCTTCGAGAAAGTATCAGTAATGTGGTCATATTAATTTTAAAGTTAGAGTTTCGTCTTTGGGCAGGACATCAGTCGCACTGCTCTTCAAACACAAACTAAATTCCAGCTGCTAATAATTGTGATGTATTCACAATACCTACATTAGTAGATTCGTATATAATTGGACTTTGTGTCGCTAGCAACCACAAAGTGATGATTGATTGATGTTTACGATTTGTAGTACTAACGTGTATCTGGAGGTGCAATTTAATGATTTATTTGTTCACGTTGTTTTATTTTTGCTGTGATCTTTTTTTAATCACTTATCGATCTTATTATAAAAAGGAATAAGTTCTGTTCAAAATGTAGAAAATAGAGTTCTTTCAGAATTCTTATCATAAATTCACAGAACAATATTAATTTCCTGAGGGAACTGAGGACAGAGGAAGAATGTCGCATGAGAGCCCGCGGCCACGGAGTACGATATTAATTAGAATTGACATACGAAGAGTCTTATACTTTTCTTGGACAGAGGCAATACTTTATCTTTATCCTGTGAAAATACAAAGGTTGTATCTATTCGAAAATATTGAATACAAAGACAGTCGTTTTTAAACTTTGAAAGAACAACTTATACCAAAATATTATCTTTTACTTATTGACTTTAAAAAAAAAAGTAATTGAATGTATAAGGTCAAATAATAGGCAACTAAGCGTTTTGGTTTTTTCATTGAATAGGCTCCAAAATAAAGATATGAATATGAAATAGTACACTGCACTAAAATTAAAATGTAACTGCAAAACTTTTCAATTAACTACCAACTTAACATCGCAGCTACGAGTATTACCAAACAATTTTATTGCAAAAGTCTTCTCCAGCCAGGCTTTTCCACACGTTACGATAATTCCGCTCCATTTCAGAATAGGCTGAAAATTCACTGAACCGTTACGTTACGCTATTAAAAACGGTGAAGCGAGAGACGCGGGTTTGAGCCCAATCAAATATTGACCGTGGGAATATCCCGGTATGTCACATACATGCCGGACGACAAAATTGGTATCGAAATTTAGTTCAAAAGAGTTACTTAGTTGTCAAACAATCTTTACTAATGGCGCGATGCGACGGGACGCGATTCGTGCGATATCGAGTCGATTGCCGATTTAAGTCGCACATATTTTACTAATGGAGTGATGCAATGCAATTCGACCGTGCACTTCAAAAATTCACCTTACTAATACGACATAAAGGCGCTGCAAACCAAAGACAAAAGATGTCGCACGAGACGAGTGGTTGCGCAATCGAATTTCGAACACAGATTCATGTGCATTGTCATTAGGACGTAGATGCAATTCGATATCGAGGAGATCTGTGAGCGATATCTTCAATCCGTGCGACTCCATTAGCAAACTCTAGCGATCGTCCATACATTTTCTTCGGCCGGACGCTTGTGTGATATCTGTCGACCGATATCGTCAATCGATGCAATTCGATATCGCATCGCGCCATGAGTAAAGTCTCTTAGGGTGCTGAAGTACGCTCAGGATTTTTATAAATGGATTAATTGTTTTTGATTAATTAAATATAATGTAAATCAAACTTCGTCATAATTATGCCATTATTCTCGCTGCGACGCAACTACAAAACATCTATATCAAATCATGGACACATCGTCGTTTTTTGAACATTACGGACATTTTTATCTAGAGCGAGCCTGACGTGACGGGAACAGTTATCTTCTCACAGACTCTCCTTATTTATTCAATGTGTTGCTCTATATACGTTATACTCACACTAGCCACATACAATATTTTATGTGTATTGATGGTGTCTTTGTTTGCTACGGAAGACGTTTCATTTGTGATCCTGAAAATTTTTAAACAACTATTGCCAATTATGATTGAAAATAATTATAATATCTTTTACAGTATAATTATAGGTAGTCCAAAAAAACGATACAAAAGTTTTCATGAAATAAGTAAAGTTGGCAGCAACTGTTTATAGGTTAGAACGTTCGCGTATACCTACCTAATAAATATCTCAGTAATATTTATTATAACAACGTGTTACAATAAGATTGGGAACGAAGAAGCAACGTAAATCTTTCTTTATATAAATATGAAAGACACGGATTTACATCCGCTTTAGTAAATCGTTTGTGCGTAACAAATGCGATTTTCATTGGATATTTCCCCACACACTTTTTACCTTATCTTATTTGTTCATTTGTGTGTTGTACTCGTGTGGTTCCAATTATAGGGTTGATGTTGGTAAAGCGTCGCGGGACTGTCTCGTCAGGTAACTGACCCTGGAACGTAAAGGGCTATTGAAGCATCACCGTGGATTTTAATTATTACGAGACTGACAGTCCCTCCGGTCCCGCTCTTGACCAGCTAAGAGACCTCCCGGACTCAATTGGTGTATTAAAAAAAAAAAAGAAAAAAAATATATGTTTGTAAACAAATGTTAAAAGTGTTGTAAATTCTAAATAACTTGATCCTAGCTAGGTAGCTAACTTAACGCCAACCGTTTGACTAATTGCCTCCATACAGAACTCTTTCATAAACTTCACAAGCGCGTGGCTTTGTTTGAAACGAGCGAGTCTATATGAACACAACACAATGTGTAAGGAGTTTCTAACTTTGTGGCCAGTCTGCGGTTTGTTGTTAATGGAAATGAGTTTAAAAACTACTTCGTACCGTTTGCAAAACTAATTTTTTTAAAGCAATGTAAAACAGCTTGGTAATACCTACACAACATTATAATCTGCACGTTACTATACAATATAATACACTAGAACACGGTGACTATTCAAATAAAAAAGAGCGTTTTCGTACCACTTGCTCAAAAAAGTGACATTCCATGCCCCAAAAAGCGTACATAACAATAGTCATTTTTAATCTGTTAAAAACAGGGAAAGAAAGTTGTACTGAATTTCATTCATCCTCTAGGGAGAGAATGTGATTTAAATTTGGAATACTTACCGATACTGGGCTGCGTTTAAATCCTTTATCCAGTTTAAATTTATACTGTCTAAATGTCAAACAGCCCGTTTAAGTACACCGAGAGGTGAAAAATTATACCAATTAAAATTTAATCTGCCCCGTTTACCCTCGTCCGCTGGTCTATGTGAGGTGTTTGAATAAAACGAACGTGTGGCTAGTAACGTGGTTTAATGTGGACTGCTCGTCCTTTACAAGATCGCGGCGCTGTCGCATACGCACGCACACATAAGTACATTGTTACACATACATTACACCTTCACCCTTAATTACGAAACTCCTTTATTATATACTTAAGAATTACTTGCATACAAAATATTACATAAACTATCTATACTTAACTAATACAACCTAAACTATACTTAACTAGGTAGCTCACTTTTATATACGTACATAACCACTAACTTAGATAACTATTAATACTTACATAATTAACAAAAGACTAAATACTATTTTTCATAACTTATAATTAGTTGGCTTATTCATTCTACATCTACGGAGGGGACGAGACTGGGTCGGCTCAGGGGAAGACAAAGGAGTTTGTGTTTCCGGTTCGACACAATCCTCAAAATGCTCTTGCTCCCTGTCATCCTGATGTGTCTTTGCTGCGGCTGAGTCATCAAAGTCTGGATCGCTTGGACCGGGCGTTTCCTGGTCCCTCGCTACCTGCCCCGTCTCCGACTTCTCTCTAACCGGGCTAGAAGGACAGATAAGTGAACTCCGTATCCGTTGTTTCAGCTGATCCACATGTTTATGGAATTCCCTACCTAAAGAATCTACTACTTTGTAATCCGTGGTTCCCATCTTTTCTGTTACCTTTCCTGATACCCATTTATCTTGCCCCGTATACTGGCGCAACCAGACTTCTTCCCCCGTTTGCAATTGACGTGACCCAGTTGCGCCATACTTCTGTTGTCGCAACTGAGCCTCTCTAACTTTATTGTCCCTATTGGGTCTCAGCGCGTCGAATCTAGTACGCAACCTACGGCCGAACATGAGAAACGCCGGCGTTTCGCCTGTAGTACAATGTTCCGTGTTCCTATAATATAGTAGGAATTTGTTTATAAATAAAGGTATGTTTACATTTTCCCTAATAGCTTTCTTAATCGCCCTTTTCACTGTGTGTACTGCGTTCTCCGCTGCCCCGTTTGAAGCAGGGTGATAAGGAGCTGAGAATATGTGTTCAATGCCATTGGCATTAAGGAACCGTGAAAACTCATGACTTGTAAATGGTGGTCCGTTGTCCGAGACTATTTGTCTTGGCAAACCAAAACGTGCGCACACGTCACTTAAAACGTTGACTGTGTGACAGGCCGCTGTACTAGGTACTTGACTAACTTCAAGCCACTTGGTTCTAGCGTCAACTATCACTAAAAACATCCGTCCCGCCAAAGGGCCTAAAAAATCAACATGTATACGGGCCCACGGTCTATCTGGCCATGGCCACGAGCAGGGCATATGTCGCGGCGGCGCCTCACTTTCTATAGCACAGACACTGCAACCCCGGCACGTCTTTTCTATTGCTTCGTCCATTCCCGGCCACCAAACATAGCTCCTAGCAAAAGCTTTCGTTTTAACTATGCCCATATGAGCCTCATGTAGACCAGTTAGAACCTTATCCCTACAACTCTCCGGTACGACTACCCTATGGCCCCACATTACACAGCCTAATTCCTCATACAGTTCCTTCCTGCGATTGAAATAAGGTTGAAGCGGTTTTATGTCGTTATCCGCCGGCCATTCGTCACGAAGATATGTTAAAACTCGGCCTAATAACTGATCTCGACTCGTCTGTTTTTTAATTTCGTTATAGTCTAATAACATTGCATTTTGCGCAAAATGTAAATACGACTGTTCCGGAATTTTCTTTGTTTGTTTACTCGCAGAAACAGCTGGCAATCGCGATAGACCGTCCGCCCCGTTCTGTTTGGAAGTAACGTACTCAATATCGTATGTATAGGCTGACAACTTAATTGCCCATCTTTGTAATCGACTTGCGGCCATCGATGGTATACCTTGTTTAGGTCCAAAAATAGTGACCAACGGTTTGTGATCCGTGCGTAGTGTAAAACGCCGACCGTATAAATACTGGTGTAATTTTTCTAAGCAAAACACGATAGCTAATGCCTCCTGTTCGATTTGCGAATAATGTTTCTCCGCTGCGTTAAGTGCGCGCGATACATACACCACCGGCCGCTCGCGCTGTCCGACTGAGCCGCTGCTGCTATCCTGCTTGCACATCTGACTCAACACGCCGCCTATGCCTCGCGCGCTCGCATCACTAGTTAAAAACAACGGTTTGTTCGGATCATAATGAGCCAGGACGTCCGCACTAATTAAAACATTTTTAATTTTCTTAAAAGCTGACTCACATTCCATGTTCCATTTCCAAGTGACTCCCTTCCCTAATAACCTATACAACGGCGCGAGCATGGTGCTCAAGTTGTTGACGAATTTAGCATAATAATTTATTGTTCCTAGGAAAGCACGTAAGTCCGTGATATTTTCTGGTCGAGGAATGTTTAAGATACCTTCTACTTTTTCCGGGTCCACTTTAATTCCCTCGTCGGAAACAATAAATCCTAAGTACTTCACCTCATTAGTCATAAACACACACTTATTTTTTTTTAGTTTCATTCCGTTATTACGTAATCGCTTTAAAACTTTTTCAAGTATAACTAAATGTTCCCTAATAGTGGGTGATCCAATTATGATATCGTCAAGAAATACTTCTACGTTTGGTATATCGTTAAGTAGGTTCGCCATAATTCTTTGGAATATGCCAGGACTTGAAGATAGACCATAAACTAACCTTTTATATTTAAAAAGACCCTTGTGAGTATTAATAACTGTATAATTATCGGGATCATCAAGTTCAATTTGATTATATGCTTGCGTTAAATCAATCTTCGTAAATATCTTAGCACCGTTTAATTTGACTAACAAATCATTAATGCGGGGTAATGGATATTTGTCTACCAATAGAACGGGATTTAAGGTTATTTTGTAATCAGCACAGATACGGAGTCCACCATCAGCCTTACGTACCGGTACCAGTGGGGTAGCCCAGTCCGCGCTCTCCACAGGCTCGATGACACCAGCGCGCAACATACCTTCCAATTCTGCCTCAACGCGCTCGCGCAGCGCGTACGGCACAGGCCGCGCACGGCAAAATACCGGCACTGCTCCTTCGCGGATACGTAACCGAGCCTTGCCTCCCGTGAATCGGCCCAGTCCCTCCGTGAACAAATCCTTATATCTGTGAAGCAATAACGTTAATTCTTTATTACTTGAGTTATTACAATTAGTTCGGTCCGCATTCATGGTCAACATACTTTGATACATCGGTATTTTAATGCCTAATTCTGTAAGCCATTGCCGGCCTAATAATGAAGTGGTACCCCCATCTATCACAAATAACTCCATTTGTTTACACTTATTTTGATACGTGACTAGTGGCATTATAACCCCCATTGGTTTTATTATAGTACCATCATAGAATCTAAATACCAAATTTGAGTCTTTTAAATGTCGATGTTTGAACAATTTATAATACATTTCCCCACTGATGCATGACACTAAAGACCCCGTATCAATTTCCATACCTAATTTGATTCCATCGACACACATGGTTAGGCTCACCGGTTTATAACTGTTTAAGCTGAGTTGATGGACATCTTCTACGGTCTCCCAATCTCCCTCGTCTGACACCGGCGGTTCATCGTCCCCTGACTGGTCCGCAGGGATGCTGACTGCTCCGCTCGGCGCTCGCACCTGCACCGCCATGTTGTTGGTGTCGTACCGATCTTGGGGCTGTCGACCCCCTGTTCGCATCGGACATACCCGACGTAGGTGGCCCTTCTGCCTACATCTACCGCAGATAAAGCGATTGTACCTACACCCTTCACTCTGATGGTTAGAAGCCCCACAAGCAGTACAACTGTTCCTGGACTCGTCGGTGTTGCCCTTCCGCGCGCTCGCCGATATTCCGCTGTTGCCCCCACGGCCTCTCCGGCCGCGGCCGCCCCGCGTTGGCGTGGCCACCACGTGCAGCGCTCCCGCTGTGGCGTCGCCACCACCGCCTGGCTCGATACTGCTTCCGACTGTGTGTTCCACTGCCGCTGCATCTCTTTCCGCCGCTTCCATCGTACAGGCAATTTTCACGGCATTTGCATATTGCAGATTTTCTTCGGTAAACAGCCGTTGCCTGATCGCTTCGCTTCTGAGCCCACATACTAGCTGATCACGTAAATTCTCTTCTAACACGACTTTAAATTCGCAAAATTTAGACATTTTCTTCAGTTCCGATATATACTGTAAAATCGATTCACCCGCATTTTGTCTTCTCTGTCGAAAACGGTACCTCTCTGCCATAAACGACGGTTTTGGTTGCAAATGGTCCGTCATGATTTTCACCACCATGGTATACGTTTTTGCACTCGGTTTTTCCGGACTCGTTAAATTGCTCAATAGTTCGTAAGCTTCATCACCCATCGTCGCAATCAATGTAGGTAACCAAAGTTCCTCTTTGACACTGTTCACTTTAAAAAACATCTCCATGCGCTCCACGTACATTGTCCAGTTGCCCGATCTTACATTATACTCTGATATTTTCCCGATAGACATGTTTATAATTATATCGATACGTTAGCCCGCTTAAAATTGTTTTATCCTCGTCGCCAGTGAGGTGTTTGAATAAAACGAACGTGTGGCTAGTAACGTGGTTTAATGTGGACTGCTCGTCCTTTACAAGATCGCGGCGCTGTCGCATACGCACGCACACATAAGTACATTGTTACACATACATTACACTATGTTTTTACTGAAAGGAATAAATTTTTGCGACCTTTTTACCACGCATTTTATCCTGCTGTCAGATTGACATTAAGTTTTGTTGTTTTGCTCGATTCGCGCCGTAAAAACGAATATTATTTTTATTTTAGTGAGTAAATATTATTTGTGGATTATAGATTTATATTAAACCGGCAAATTGATTATTTGTTCAATAAACTGAGCTGTCAATTGAATTTCAGAACTAACATTGACAGAAACTTATGACTCCGTTCAGCAAACCCTCGCTAGTTTAGTTTTTTTCCGGCGAAATATCGCCGAAAGATTTAAACGCACCCCTGAACTACATCAGTTTGTCTTTACAACATTGAGTTTGTATATAAAGCATTATACAACTTTTTGAAAAAGGAACACGCATTTATTATGCAGTTATGATTTATTCAATAAAATTACGAATACCGAAGACGCCGTATGAGCTTGATGTCTGACTCAGTCCTTATCATTATTCCTGTTCATCAGCATCAGCATTCCTCAACATATTGACATAAATCGCGTAATGTATGTTATTCCTAACTCAGCATTAATAGCATTTAACGCCAACCAATACTCATTTATACCCCTAGAACAGTATGACATTAATGAATGGCAAAAATTACATGACCAATATCTACTGTGCAAACTAAATCACCCTATATACAATACCGGTGATCGTCACAAATCTATTTGCGATATACAGCTAATTCGAGACAACGAAGAACACAGCGTTTATTGCAATACGGAAATAAAAATATGCGCCGACAAATGGGTCAAATTACATAAACAAAACACCTGGTTTTATTATTGTTGTGACGCGTGCGAAGTACAATTAGTGTGCGGTACTCAAATGACATCGGAGACGTTACGTCACTCGGGTCTGATAACACTGAAACAAGGATGCAACTTGCAAGGCGACTCATTCACACTGCACGCATACATGGAACACACAAGTGACATTTTAGTCAATGAACCATATGCTATGATCGTGCCCACGATCTCTCCAATCAACAACATAATCAATACCTCGATTCGTAACTCATCCTTGCATATTGAAACGCACGAAGAGACATTCAAGAAAATTGACACGCAACTACGCTCCCCAAGTAACACAGTCTGGATGTTTTAAAACCAATCTGTCTATAGACTATCTATTCAGGGTTAATCTTTAGATACGGGCTTTCTGAAGATGGGTTTGATAAAGAACATTTAATGTTATAGAGTTTTTTATCTAAAGCTTTATTATTTTAAGAGCATTTGTTCTATAGAACACTTATTTTAAGTACGTTTATAGTTATAACGAATGTTTCTAGATAAAATACTCTACAAATAGTTAAAAAAGCCTAAAGGTACCTATTTTGAAGTAGTTTTATAGATAAAACGATATATTTGAAGACAAAACTTTCTACAGATATTCCATTTTAGCTAATGGTACTCTTATCTTTTTTTTCTACAGATACTTCAGTCTAGATAAAATACTTTACTAGATATTTTTAAGTTTGTCTAGAAAAATGATAGAGAAGTCGTGTTTTTAGAGTTTTTATCCTTAAAAGTGGCATAGTTAAGTGTATTTGCACTAGAAATTTAAATTGGATGAGTTTTTGCAATAGAGAAGATGAAACAAATTAAAAGATCTGGTGGTTTTCGTCGAAAAATCCGCAAGTATTTAAAAAGAAAGAAAAATGAAGAAGAGACGACCGAAAAAGAATCGAAACTTCCTAGTAACTTCCTCCAAAACGTAGAAAATTGTTGATGATATATGGGTATCAAAAATGAAAAGGTTTGCTGTCAAGAGTACGAAAAAAAAACCACATGACTTAAATCCAATATGGCGGACAAGCTATTTAAAATACACCCCCATAATATGGGTATCAAATGAAAGGGTTTGCTGTCAGGGATACGAAAAAAATGGTGACGTGACTTAAATCCAAGATGGCGGACAGGCTGTTTGAAATTCACCCCTATGATATGGGTATGGGTATCAAATAAAAAGGTTTGCTGTCAGGAATACGAAAAAAATAGTCACGTGTCTTAAATCCAATATGGCGGACGTCCAAGATGGCGGACAGGCTATTTGGAATGCACCCCCATGATATGGGTATCAAATGAAAGGGTTTGCTGTCAGGAATACGAAAAAAATTGTCACGTGACTTAAATCCAAGATGGCAGACGTCCAAGATGGCGGACAGGCTATTTGAAATGCACCCAAATGATATGGGTATCAAATGAAAGGGTTTGCTGTCAGAAGTAGAAAAATAGTCACGTGACTTAAATTCAAGATGGCAGATTGGCTGTTTGAAATCCACCCCAATGTTGTGGGTATCAAATGAAAGGGTTTGCTGTCAAGAATACGAAAAAAATTGTCACGTGACTTAAATCCAATATGGCGGACAGGCTATTTAAAATCCACCCCCATGATATGCGTATCAAATGAAAAGGTTTGCTGTCAGGAATACGAAAAAAATAGTCAGGTGACTTAAATTCAAGATGGCGGACTGGCTGTTTGAAATCCACCCCAATGATGTGGGTATCAAATGAAAGGGTATTAATGTAATTACAATTATAATTATTATTTCTCACATTGTTTATACTTAAATAAATCAGAAATACTTTTTACTCGGGTACCCTCTTGTATTGATTAATTATATTGGTTTGTTACTGCATAAAATGGTCTTACGTTCACAACACATGAAATTACCTATTCACTGAAGAACGTCTAGAAATACTGTGACAAGATAAAAAGGAATACAGAGTGACAGTTACTAGATAATTTTAAACCACTCTTAAATCTGTTTATTCTCTCACTAGATAGTTTAGTATGTAGTCATCATCATCATCATCATCTCAGCCGTAGGACGTCCACTGCTGAACATAGGCCTCCCCTTTTGATTTCCACTTATACCGGTTGGAAGCGACCTGCATCCAGCGTCTTCCGGCGACCTTTATAAGGTCGTCTGTCCACCTTGCTGGTGGACGTCCTACGCTGCGCTTGCTAGTCCGTGGTGTCCACTCTAGTACTTTTCGACCCCATCGGCCATCTGCTCTGCGAGCAATATGGCCTGCCCATTGCCACTTCAGCTTGCTAATCCGGTGGGCTATATCGGTGACTTTAGTTCGTCTACGGATCTCCTCATTTCGGATTCGATCACGTAGAGAAACACCTAGCATAGCCCTCTCCATAGCTCGTTGAGCGACTTTGAGCTTTGAGATGAGGCCGATAGTGAAAGACCACGTTTCGGTGCCGTAACTCATCACTGGTAACACACATTGGTTGAAGACTTTCGTCTTGAGGCACTGAGGTATGTCGGACGAAAAGACGTTGCGTAGTTTCCCGAACGCTGCCCAACCGAGTTGGATTCGGCGGTTGACCTCTTTCTCGAAGTTGGACCTACCTAACTGGACTACTTGTCCTAAGTAGATATATGAGTCAACAACTTCGAGTACCGAGTTTCCAACAGAGACTGGGGTGGGCACAACATTGGCATTTGACATAATTTTCGTCTTGTCCATGTTCATTTTCAAGCCCACCCGTTGTGAAACTCGGTCGAGGCCATCGAGCATCATGCTGAGTTCCTCCATCGACTTTGCCATGACTACGATGTCGTCGGCAAACCGAAGGTGAGTGATGTATTCGCCGTTGATGTTGATGCCAAGTCCTTGCCATTCCAGGAGCTTGAAGGCGTCTTCCATTGCGGCAGTAAACAGTTTCGGGGAGATAACGTCCCCCTGTCTTACGCCTCTTCTCAATGGAATCGCCTTCGTGCTCTGCTCCTGTACTCGGACCGACATGGTGGCGTTATTATACAAGCACTTCAACACCTCGATGTACCGATAGTCAATACGGCATCGCTGGAGTGACTCAAGTACCGCCCATGTTTCCACCGAATCGAAGGCTTTCTCATAGTCCACAAACGCTAAGCATAATGGCAAGTTATACTCTTCGGTCTTCTGTATAACTTGCCGCAGCGTATGGATGTGGTCTATGGTACTATAGCCTCTTCGGAAACCGGCTTGTTCGGGAGGCTGGAAGTCATCAAGTCTGTGTTCGAGACGGTTCGTGATAACCCTTGAAAACAGCTTATAAACATGACTTAGAAGCGTGATGGGTCTGTAGTTCTTCAATAGGCTGTTATCACCTTTTTTGAAGAACAGCACCACCTCACCTCTACTCCATGTTTCAGGCGTTTTGCCCTCAGAGAGGACGGAATTAAAGAGCTTCTGGAGGACTTTAAGTACCGGTGTTCCACCCGCTCTCAAAAGCTCTGAAGTGATTCCGTCCTCGCCCGGCGCGGCGCCTTGTTGTTCTTAAGCTGCTTCAGGGCCATCCTAATCTCGTACAGACTGATGTCCGGGATATCTTCGGTATAATGTCGGGACAGCTTGGCTCTGGGATCTCCTACCAAGCGGTCAACGGGCTTTGCGACCGAAGTGTATAACTGTCCATAGAACCTCTCGATCTCGCCTAAAACCTCTGCTTTGGTCGACGCTATGCTGCCATCCTCCCGTTTCAGCTTTGTCATCTGGCTCTGCCCAATACACTTGTCCTTTGCGAACACTTTAGAGCCTTGGTTTCGCTGTATGGTCTCTTTAACACGATTCGTATTAAAGAGACGCAGATCATGTCGCAAGGACTTAGATATCCGTCTATTGAGCTGCCTATATGACTTCGCGTCATCGGAAGACTGCAACTGTAGCAAACGTCGTTCAGCCATGAGGTTTAAGGTTTGCTCGGTCAATTTCTGGGGTCTATCTTTATGACAGGGTCTAAAAAACTTAGACCCTACCGTGCGGACAGTTTCCACTAGCCCGTCGTTGATCTCGTCCACTGACACTAAGTTCTCAAGGCAAGCAAAGCGATTAGAGAGCTCGAGTTGAAAGCTTTCGGGGTTTTGAATATGGGGCCGAGTAGGTCGGAGCGTAGACTTCATCAGGCTGGACCTTTCAAGTTTAACATTGATATTCAGCGAGCCTCTTACGATTCGGTGATCGCTACCGGTTTTTACCCTGTTGATCACAGAGACATCGCTGAATATCCGTTTCTTGTCGGTCATGAAGAAGTCTATCTCGTTTCTCGTGAAACCATCGGGACTCAGCCAGGTCCATTTCCTGTGAGGCGGCTTCTGGAAGAAAGAGTTCATCATAAAGAGTTCCTCTTTCTCCAGAAAGTCGGCCAGCCTCTGTCCCCTAGGGTTCCGTTGCCCATACCCAAATTGCCCCACTCTCAACTCATCACCGCTTTTCTTGCCCAACTTTGCGTTAAAGTCCCCCATAACAACAGTGAAGTGGGTTTTGGAGCTATGTATGTACTAACGTCGTCATACATAGTCTCCACTTCATCATCGGAGTGTGACGAGGTCGGTGCGTATACCTGAATGACCTTCAGCGAATATCTTTTGGATATTCTGAGTATTAGGTATACCACCCTGCTCGACACACTGTCGATGGTTATTATGTTGTTTACGAGGGACTTGTGAACGAGAAACCCGACACCACCTTGGGACTGTTGGTCGCCCTCCCGGTAGTAGAGCAAGTTACCAGACTTCAGGGTTACGGTGTCCTCCCCCTCTCTTCGGACTTCGCATAACCCCATAATGTCCCAGTGTAACTTGCTCAGCTCCTCTTCCAGCTCGCAGATCTTTTCGTCAGTCCTCAATGTGCGTATGTTGTGTGTTACCAGGGCCAGTCGTCGTGGGGGTGGGTAGCCGGATCTCTTCCGGAGATTCTTAGCACCCCCTGCTCCGCCGTTACCTTGACCGCTACCCGCGCCAGGGATAGCGGAGCTGCCGGGGACTGGGGGCCTGGTTTTTGTGGTCGTCATTTGGGGGTAATTTGCCTTAATCGCCACGCTTGGCAGGCGGGTTGGCGATCGCAGTAAGGATGTGCAGTACACGGAGGACGCTGCTGCCCGACCTCCGGTTTGTCCCTTAGTCGCCTCTTACGACACCCACGGGATGATTTGGGGGAGCGCAATTCTAAGCCGGCGCCCCACGGCTTAGTATGTAGTAAGTAAAATTATTCTAGAGCCATACTACAAAAAAAATCTCTAGACTGTTTGTTCTATAGAAATCGGTTTTCTAGTAAATTTTATCTGGACGCCATTTTTATTGCCTATTTTTTGCTTCAAATAATTTTTGTTACGTATTTTAATGTTTTTATCATTAAATTATGTCTAATTAGACAATTGATATGTTTTAAATTACTATATTTTAAATAAAATAAGTATTTTAAGCATTAAACTGTAAATTCGAAAATTTGCTTATACCAAATAATATTCATATTTTGAAAAAATAATGTTAAATCTTACATTTACAGCGGGCGCTCTTATTTAACAAGAGTTTTACATAATATTCAACGATAGAATTTCAATCGCATATTGATTTGCTTATTTACCCATTATTAAAACACAAATAAATAAAAATTAATAAATTTGTTACGCCATGATGCAAATATTATTAAGTAAAATAACTCTTGTAAGTTCCACGCCATTATGCGTCACTAGTAAAATGTTACTTAAAGTTGTTAGTCTTAAGATCATTTGGTTTTAAAACTTGACGAGCAATGATTCCTTTAAAGGTCTTAACTCTATCTATAAACTATCTACTAGTACGCTACTAGATAAACGTGCGATCTATAAACGGTTTAGAGAGACACTAGAAACATCTCTTAAGTCAATTTGATCTGAACTCTATCTAGTCATGTTTTCTTAACTCATTCTTAAGAGAGGGTACAAGAATGTGCCCACTTTTACTAAACTCTGTCTATAAGCGTTCTAGAAGATTGCTTATAGATATTTTATTCTTATGGTAGACAATTCAATTTAATTCTATAAGCTATCTAGTAGTACGTTTCTAGACACGTTTGTGTTACTTGGGTCTATAGAAGAACAGTCTAAGCTAGACACCTTATCCTCTCACGACGTTCATCACTACATTGCAATCTATGTGGTTGTTGCGATTAGCATTGCACTGTTTGTAACATCGGTGTACTTTTGGCGAAAGATGGCCACCCAAAGACAGGGAGAGGGTCCGCAAGACACAAGAAGCAGACGAGAAGAAGATCATGACATCGAGGATAGAATCAGCAAGATCGACAAACGGGACTCAAAAGTGAACAAAGTGTCGTGTGCTAACCCTACCACAAGTGAAGTGAAATTTGACACTGAAAAACATAGTGAAGTGTGCTAATTTATTATTATGACATTCTATTTATAGACTTTAGATTCATACGAGTAGTTTAGATCAATCGCATTATTTACATTATAGTCCTACATTTTTACATTGTTTTTACATTCTTATTTTATTATATTACATTTCATGAGATTGTTTTATTTAGTTACTTTTTGTGTTGTGGCAGTATGTACGGTGCACGTACATGGATTTTAAAATATAATTATTTATTGCAATAAGTTAGCCAGTAGGCTCGCGTATCTGCACTTTGGACGCAACCTACATTTGGCAGTGCATTGACACTGACATATTGCATTGTTCTATGCATTTTATGTACATTACATTTTAGTGTTCAATTAGACGTGGTTTGAGTCGGACAACTTGCATTTTCATTTAGATTCATCCCGTTGAGCATTCACTGACATTTTCTGCATTTAAGTTTAAAGTTGACATTTACATCTGCAGCTGTAAAGTGTTGAGTGCCTACCTTATATAGTTGGCTTAGTGCTTGGCAAATAATGTAACAAATAGATCAATTTCATGCAAAAGAACATAACTAGCGTAGCTATTTGATCCTGACTATTATTGATCGAAGATCCATGGTGATATTCTCGTCGGTGATGGTGAGCGCTCTCCTCTCGCGCAACTTGTAAGACTCGTCATAATACATGTACTCAGTCCTTATTATTCCTGTTCATCATTGCTCGCTGTGGCGTGACCACACTCTGCAGAGGGACGCCGAACGTCACCAATACCAATCAATAATGAACAATGCTAGATTAATATTCAATTTATTTTCAGAATAGTTTCTGATGTCAACCCGCTATAGAATCATTTCAATAGAAATGTACTAGAACAGTCTTCTAATGTATTAGCAATTGAAACTTTCTGAACTGAACATTTCAAATGAAAAGCAATCATTTCTTTGTGGAAAAAGTGTTGGCTAACGGACACAAACTAAATTGATATCGTTTATTAAATGTCTCTTGAAATAAGTACTTTGACCGTCTACTTTGTGATAAATGTTCACCTCATTGGTCTTTTTAAATCCTGTAATGACAATCATTACCCTCGTCGTTGCTCTTTGGTGTTAAGGGTAATAGGCTCATCATTTTGGTTCTTTATATTTTTTAAACTTTGTGAGCCCCAATAAAAAGTAATAAAAGTTTTTATCAACGTGACGAAGTTCAAAGGTCGCTGATGTTAGATTGGCTGAAAACGTAACAGCACAAGCTTTATGAAAGATACCTTTATAATTTTATCACACGTTTCACACAATTTTATACTAAGTTGTTAGCGGTTCGACATTAACATTTGTATTTAAAACTACCTTATATTTTTAGCTTCGGTATCGATTATGCACCCCAAGTATTCTTTAAAAAAAATATTCAATGTACAGTTTTGACTTTCCTACCATTTTATCATTCAGTTATGTGTAGATACATGAAATTTCATTGGTTTTTTAAACTGTTACGTTATTTATTAGGTAAAGTTCATTGGTATTATCTCGGTACGATTCTGCATTCCGTACACTCGTACAGCAATACCTTTTTTATCTTGGTAAAATTATCAAATGAGTCCTCTCACCCATTACTGTCAGGCTCGTACTTACTAAAATCCACGGTGTCCTTCAATAGCCCTTTACCTTCCAGGGTCACGGTGAATCGATAAGTCACGCGACCGTACAACAATACCTAACATTTTTTTTAGATGAAGAATGTTTTTTAAAATGTATAGTCTCTGAGACACGTACATGAGATATTGCAGCGCAACATTGCGTTGACTGCGCAACGTTACGGTGAACATGAAAATACATTCAACTACTTTGACGGCTTAGAAATTTGATTTCAGTTTCTGGAATGTACGATGCAGTGTTATGTTACAGGAATTTAGATGATATCGCTACACAAGACGAAGAATTCAACCATATTTATTATATGTTATCTTGTCTTTGTATTGTTCGGAATAATAATAATAATATTCCACAATTATCACACAACGCCATCTAATCCCAAGCTAAGCAGAGCTTGTGTAATGGGTACTAGACAACTGATATATTTACTTATATATATCTAAATCCGTTGGCCTTCGGTATCTATTAAGGCAAAGCAGATCCATACTTTGTCGTTGTTTATCTTACAGTTTTTTGCCACTTCGCGTCTTTTATATACACAAACAAAGTAGACAAGAACTTACCAATGCTTTCTGTTAATATTCTGATGAGACAATCACAAAATTAAATGGAGGTATAAAAGAAAAATAAAGTAAAGACCGAAAACCACAAAGTACTGGTTTATGAGGCAAACCCTTTCATTATTCATCATCATCATCAGCCTATAATGTTCCCACTGCTGGGACACAGGCCTCCTCTCTGTGGGAGGCCTCTGGAGTGTGCCGTAATCCACCACGCGGGCCCGGTGCGGGTTGGTAGATGTCACATGTCTTCGAATTTTTGGTTCTAGGACATGCCGGTTTCCTCACGATGTTTTCCTTCACCGTTTTGAGAGCACTGGTGATGAAATAAATTACACAAAGTAATGCGCCTGGCAGGGTTCAAACCCACGACCTACAACTCGTAAATCGGGACCGATACCACTGGGCCACCACTGCTCGCCACACAGCTCCATTATTAGGGTGTTTCGTAATTCATCAAGATTCAGAATTAGTCCCTGAGATGTAAAGACGGACTCACTGGTTGTATTCGATTCTGAAACTTGCGCACATTTGTCTTTGCGACGTTACCAGAATAAACTCGGACTATTCAAGTGAATGGAACTGAAAATCTGTTGGGAACGTTTTAGTGACAACATCCGCAGTTAGAGAAGTTTTGTTTTTATTGAGGCTTCGTTCAGCAAGTAGGTACCTACTTGTTACAAAACTGTTAACTTTTGTAAATTCTGCACTAATTTTGGTAGAAATTTAACCTTCTTTGCTAGTGTACGAAAAAAAGCAAATTACAAGGGGAATGCTAAATTTATGTTTTGCCTTGAGAATGTTTTTTTTTTATTTTATATAAACAATTATTTATAAAAAGTAATATAAGTAAAATTTCTCGATATCCAACACTTTAACGCGTCCTTGTTCATTTATCGTCTGCAGAGAGAATGTGAGTAAATATGTAAATGTAGAGGTGTGGGTGTCATTTAATGGAGACGTCATTCCGCGGTTTATGTTCCACCTCAGAATCGTATACTTATGTTATGTGTTAAGTAAGATTATTTAGTGCGTTGTGTGCAAATTGAATTTTTACGGCTTTTAAAAGCATACGTCACTATCAGATGTCTTTCAGAACGACTTATTGTAGAACTTTAAGGGACACGTTATATTTCGTTTTGTAGAATTAGCAAGGCCTGATGAAATTTTTCATCAATAGCTTCTTCTCTTAGAAAGTAAATGAAGTTTTCAGTTGTGTAGCAATCAGTTAACTAGATACAACTAGATATTCATTCAATGTTCACAACACGCAGCTTCTCTAGAGATATAAAGTGATCCATTCTATTCTATCTGAAGATATCTCTAGAGGATTTAGTGCGAGATGTTTACACTTCAATAGCTTTGCTTTGCTATACAATATTTACTTCAGTAGAAATTTCGCACCCCCAGATCAACAAAGACGTAAGTGCAGATACGTCAAATTTTTTTTATTGCTGTTTTGGATAGCATACGTAAAGATACATGTGCTCAATTTTTTCCGTGCAATTTAGACTTAAAATTAAGGTTTAATAACAAAAAAAAAAATTTTGGCGTCGTTTAACTTTAATATTTTTTTAAATAATAAAGTCGATAAACCAACATAAGCACGTAAAATTTCATTAAAATACACCTAATCATGCTTAGGTTTTTGTTCCATCAAAAAAAGCAAAAAACGTATAATTTTATCTCGTATTATGCTTTTTAATGCCTAATAAAAAAACGATTTTCTTAAAATAATACCGATTACATCCCATCACAAATAAAAATAATCAAACAAAAAAAGCCGTATTTCTATGTTCACGGGTGCACTCGCACACAGTTTCGAAATAATCATGCTTACGTCTTTTTTCTTTCGCCTTTCTTGATCTAGTTGGCGGAAGTAATCATGAACTCGTCACATAAACAAATCGAAAGGTCTGGGTACTTACCCTTACATCGCATGCGCGGGTGTGGATTATTTGTTTAGTTTTCATAACTCACGCGCCGCTCAGAGACAACTGCACGTAACGATTTGTATTTCCGAGTTAAAAAGAAATTTAAAGAAGTGTTTAGGTACTAATCGGAATTAAGTATCCCTTTTTTTTCAGTCTACACTGTCTCACTGCTGGGCAAAGGCCTCCTCCAAGTTTTTCCAAGTTTTCTTGTCCAGCGCCACTTCGAACCAGTCCTCACGGTGTGAATCCAGCTCGTCTCGCCACCTTTTTCTAGGCCGGCCTCGGCGGCGCCGTCCATCTTCAGGCACCCACTGTGTGGCGGCCTTCGCCCAGCGGTCAATGTTCATGCGGCTGACGTGACCCGCCCAGTCCCACTTCAGCTTGGCAGCCTTCTTGCCGACGTCCAGAATGCCCGTTTTGGAACGTATCGTGGTGTTGCAAACTCTGTCCTGTAAATCACCCTTCATTTCATAAGCGTCTTCTTGGACCAGTAGCTTTTCCAGGCGTTTTCGATTCGGCGATCGATTTCTCTTTCTTGCCTGTTTTCGAAAGATACTAACTGGCCCAAGTAGATATACTCATCGACATATTTAATATCCTGACCATCTACCTCGACCCTACGCTTAGTGCTGTTTGTCATTATTTGTGTTTTAGACCGATTCATCGCAAGTCCCACCAAGGAGTTAGCCGTGCTCAGTTCTTGGAGCATGGTTTGTAGTTCAAAAGCTGTAGGGGCAAAAAGAACAATGTCATCGGCAAAACGGAGGTTTGTCAGCCTCTTATTGCCGATTTCTATACCTTTAGTCGCCCAAAAGGCTGCCAGAGTTTTAAATATCTCCTCAAGTGTGCTGGTGACGGGCACGCCGCGATTGCGGCGGTAAAACCCCTCTTTGAGGAGTGGCTGGAGAGACGTCATGGCGTCCTTACTTTCAGCCTGACGCAGGTCCTCACCGGGCACGGATGCTTCGGGAGGTACCTATGTTAGATGCGGAAGGAGGAAACGCCTGGGTGATGTCACCACTGCAAAGATCGCCTGGAGGACACGGTGGAGCATACGGTGCAGGACTGCCCCGCTTGGGCAGAGCACCGACGTGTCCTCACGGTGGCGATAGGCGGAGACCTCTCGCGCCCAGCATTGGTCGCGGCCATGCTGCGGGGCAAGACGGAGTGGGAAGCGGTCGCCTCCTTCTGCGAAGCAGTAATGCTCGCGAAGGAGGAGGCGGGCCGCGTGAGAGAGAGGACGTTGTCCTCCCTCCGCCCCACCCGCGGTGGTGGACGACCACGGCGACGGACGTCGCAAGACGATCTCCAGCCACCGTAGGCGCATGCGGGCAGCGAGTAAAGGGCAACTCGCTGCCCGACCATGAATCATGCCCGGGTCGACGGCGCGTTGTGTCCCATGCGCGCCTCAAAGAGCGTCAGCATACTGACGGGGCCCCCTCTCAGAGGGCCAAAGCCTGCCGGGGTCGCGGGATTATTTCCTTACCGTGACCCCGGAACATAAAGGGCTACTGAAGGACACCGCCGATTTCAGTCAGTACAAGTCTGACAGTCCTTCCCGCACTGCCCGGGGTGGGAGGACTCATTTGAGTTGGGTCCTTCATTACTGAGTTTGATGTTTTCGGTGCTGTTCTAGTAAATACTTCTGAGGAGGTCAATATACTGCGATTCTAATTCTTGGTTTTCAAGAGCTTAAAATATTGAGGAGTGTTTAATACTGCCAAAGGCTTTAGAATAATCTACGAAGGCTAAGTAGAGAGGTTTATTAAATTCTGAGTATTTTTCTAGAAGTTGGTTCGAAGTCTGCAGGTGGTCGGTTGTTGAGAAACTGGGGCGAAATCAAGCTTGTTCAGGTGGTTGATGTTTATCCAATTTGTCATCTATACGGTTATGTATTACTTTAATGAAAGTCTTGTAGATGTGAGAATGATGTTAAACTTATTGGACGATAATTGCCGATGTCACTTTTGTCGCCCTTTTTATGCAGAAGGAATATGTTTGAATGGCACATTGTTTTTGGAACTTTTCCGGACCGTAAAATGGTGTTAAATAGGTTAGTAAGGTGGGGCAACAGAGTGGAAGATCCTATTTTGAGTGCTTTTGTGGTAATTCCATCTTCTCCAGGACTTTTATTGTAGCGCATAGTAGCAAGCGCTTTGTGCAATTCATAACCATTTATGGGGGGATGGAATCGGATAGATTATATTCAGTATAGTTATCGTATGATGGATGCTCGGAATATAATGATTTATAATATTTTGTGGCAATTTCCATGATTTTACAGGTATTTACAGATTTATTGATTATATTTTACAGGTACATATTTTGTAGGTGTTGTTTGTTCCGGTAACTATTGCATTGTATTGATTTTCTGCGTCTGTTTCATCGATTTCAAGTTCCTTAAAATAATTAGACAGTTCCTGGTTGAAATGTTGGAAGTTATTAACGCGGGTCTCTTTAGACAGTCTTTTAATTTGTTTTATAAATAATTTGGCTCGATGGATTTTAAAATCTAGTCTGATTTTAACACGAATGGGTGTCTGAATATGGTCTGAACTATATTTGATCCTGTTTATGACATTAATATTTTTAATAATATATCTATCGGATGACAAGATGTAGTCGATTTTGTTGTGCGTGATGCCATCTGGTGACACCCAGGTCCATCGTCTTTGCGGTTTCTTCATATAGAAACTGTTGACTATGTGCATGCTCTGTCCAAAGGCAAATTGAGTGAGTCGAGCGCCTCGCTCGTTTCGATCTCCTAACCCAAAACTACCAACCGTGTCATCACAGTCCAGTTCTTGCCTTCGTCCCACTTTTGCATTAAAGTCACCAATAACCATGTTCCAGGTGCCTTTATTTTCGTCGCATGCTCTATTAACAACATCGTAAACATCTTCTACATCTTCATCTGAATATGCAGATGTTGGTGCATATACCTGAACAAGAGTTAGAGTTTTGGTAGGTGTTAGTTGGAACTTGAGCCGGAGCAAAGCGTGAGCAGGAGGAAAGGTTGCCATTATGTGTCACACAGTTGATGGCCACCAAGCAGTTAAGGATGGTCTTCGTCGTCAAGATGCCTCCTTTGTTACCTTCACCAGGAAGGATGAAAAGCTGCCAAAGTCAGTTATTCGTGGACTTCCAGCTTACGTTGAAGAAGAATTGCCAGGAGAGCTTGAAAAACTTGGTTTTGCCGGTGCTACAGTGAAACCCCTTAAGCCCCGCAGTGGTGTGGACAATCCTTGTCCTCCTTTTCTTGTACAATTAGCAGCAGGAGCCGACATTGTAAAATTCCGGCAAATCAGATACCTGTGCAGCTGTGTGGTGACAATTAGCAAATTCAAACCAAACCAAGCGCACGGCACTCAATGCTTTCGTTGCCAAGAGTTTGGACATGCATCTCAAAACTGCAACAAGCCTCCTCGCTGCGTGAAGTGTGTTGCACCTCACGCAACTGCCTCATGCACCAAGACCGACCGCTCTGAGCCAGCTCACTGCTGTAAAGAAGCCCATCCAGCAAACTACAGGAAGTGCAGTGTCCGTGTGGCTTATCTGGACAGCATCGAGAAGAAAAAGGCGCTAGAGCGTAAACCTGTACCCCCAATGTTGCCAATAAAGTCTGCAGCATTTCCTCAAAATCCGACGTTTCAGTTGCTTACAGCTCCTAATCGCAGGTCGTGGCCTACTGTAGAAACCCGGGCTACAACGTCTACAAACAATCATGTTCGTGATGATCACAATACGGTGGAACCCGATGATGAAACTACTAAAGAGATGTTCGACATATTACTGGCATTAAGAAACATTAAATCTAAATTTTCTGCTTGCACGTCTTGGTTGGACAAAGTCATGCTTGTACTCGCACACCTCGGTAAATATGTCTGATTCTGTGGAACTACGCCTACTATCCTGGAACTCCGACGGAGTACGTATAAAAATCCATGAACTGCTAGACTTGGCGGTAAGCGTTTTATCTGTCGATATTATTGGTATTTGTGAAACAAGACTAACCCCTAATTCTACTTTAGTTACACCGGGTTTTACCTGTTATCGTCAGGATAAACACCACACTGGCCGTGGGCAAGGAGTTGCCATTCTAATAAGAAATGACCTTGATCATTCATATTTAACTCTTCCTAACACTCAGAATATTGAGGTTGTCGGGGTTACTGTCAAAATTTCCGGAGTTGATCACATTGTGTTATCAATCTATCAGTCACCCAATCTGCCATTGCTTCGTAGTGACCTGGAATTACTGTTTGGCTTAGGCTCCCATGTTGTTATCATGGGAGACTTTAACGCCAACCATTCTCACTGGCTCAGTAGCTACACAAATACGCGAGGCAGAATACTCTTTAATCACATGCTTGAATCAGACTATGTCATAAACAGTCCTAGTTTACCTACCCAAGTTAACTATTGCCCCAATCGCAAACCAACGCGCCCGGACCTTGTGCTGACCCTAAATATAGGCTGTCTTAGTGAAGTTGAAACGATCGTAGCTTTGTCATCCAACCATTATCCTATCTTCTTTACTATTGGAGGCTCCCTGTATCGAAATGCAAAAACCCGGTTCTTCAAATTTGACTGTGCAAACTGGAGTGATTACCGTTCCCATCTCAATAGAAACATCTTACTCGATTCTAAGACATTTGAATCAATAAAAGATATTGACACTGCCGTTGCCTTCTTACAGCAGACCATCACTGATGCTAGAGACTCCTCCATACCTTCCACCACTTCTGCGTTTTCCAATATTCCTACCAAACTTCCTCGATATATCTTAAATTTAATCCGCTACAAAAATCACTTGCGTCGCGACGAACAGAAACTGCCCAATGGTTACCTTAGAAGGGTCAACCGCAGAAACATAAACATGTTACAAAAACACATTAACGCACATATCCGGAACTACTTTGACAACGTTTGGAATAATAAATTGGCTAAAGTTGATAACCCTAGTCAAGATATTTGGCGTGTGACTAAATCTCTCAAACCTAGATCAGTAAATATTCCACCCCTTAATTCTAATCATTCGGTAGATGGCGCTGCCCCGCTTGACACCTCGTTAAATACGCTCCGTGTTTACATTCAATTTTAAAATATAAAAAACCCTACTTTGGTGCTCAAAATAATTAAAATACGTGTATATGAGTCTAATAAACAAGTGCAAACGTTATCCAAGCTATTAATTCAGAAGCGACATAAATAATTTGTAATAAAATAGCAACCTAGGCTATTATAAACAAACCACATCTGTGACAGTTAAAAGTGAAACAACAGTGAGAGTACCAAAATAAACACAATTAATCACCCAAAAGTACTCAATGTGAACATTTATTCAATAGCAACAACATTATTATGTGTCTAAATTAGTGTATCAAACAAAGGTGTACCGTGTACCTACGTCAAGTGAAGAAAAAAAAAAGGTTGCACTCCAGGAGTGCCGGTAGAAGTGAAAACTTTTTTGTTACTATGTTTTATTTTAAAACTGGAGTAGTACAGATATGAAATTAACTAATTTGAATGACGTCTTACTCATTTTCGATCAGGGTCACGTGACCCTGACGCGAGTTTTAAATTTTTTACCCATTACAGAAAAAGTGTACAACGCCGCTAAAGAAGTTTTCACTTCAAAAAAAAAGTCTCGTCAAAATAGACAAACGTATCACCCTCTTTGAAAAGAAAAAATTTTTGACCCTTACCATACAATAGTTATTTTCAACTTGGTTTAATAAATACCTCGTGGTTGAGAGGCTTAACCACCTACACAACACGGACGTTCGCTCCCGCGTCGCAAGTTCAAACCCAGGGCACGCAACTGATGACTTTTTGCGAGATTTAATTTCACCATATTTATTACCTAAGAACATCGGCTATCAAATAAGTTAATAGCGTGCCGACAGAGGGCGACTTAGTAACATAGTCAACATAATCAACTTAAAAAAAAAAACATGAATACCGATAAAAGTCTGTTAACTCGCACACCACCGACACCGACATTGCCAGCCAATTCCCAACAGGCGCTTTTCACTCCACTTAGTTCTTCTGAACCTAATTTAATTACAAGACCGGATTCACCTATTGATGACAACTCACCAAACATAAAATTCCGAAATGCTAAGCGCAGGCGACTGGAGAATAGTGAAGAGAGCAGATTATGCACTTTTATGTCAGAAATGAAGCAAATGTTTCTAGAGTTTAAGACCCACCAGGATGAGAGATACGAAAAGTTGTTTTCACTAGTAAATAGCATTCGTGACTCCTATGACCACCTCTCAGCTCAGCACGACAACCTTAAAGCTCAAGTTGAGTTGCTCGAAACGGCGCGCAAGGAAAATCTATCACATATCAGCAACCTCGAAAATAAACTGGATAATATGGAGCAGAGTTCGAGGTCCTCCTGTTTAGAGATACGGAATATTCCATGTGCCAAAGAAGAATCAAAGGCCTCTCTAGTAAATACTGTCATTGATGCTGGTAGCCTACTGAACGTTCCAATTCAACCAAAGGATGTGAAGGACATATATCGCATAAAAACAAAAGATCCTGCCAATAAAACAATTATTGTAGATTTTACCACTGTAATTATGAAGGAAGAATTCCTAGTTAAGTTCAGAAATCACAACAAGAATAGTTTTAAATTAACAACGGAACATCTGAAAATTGCTGGTCCTGCAAAACAAATTTACGTTTCTGAAAATTTATCATCTAAGAACAAAAGGCTGTTCTTTCTGGCCCGAGACGCTGCAAAAACAAACGAGTTTCAGTTCTGTTGGGTCTCACATGGAAAGATCCTAGTACGAGAAAAACCCGGATGTCCTTATTTTCAAGTGCATAACGAAGCGGATCTTAGTCGTATTAAAAAAGCCGCATGACTATATTATATGCAAGCTTATTATTATTTTACAACTTTATTTCCTTTTTACCTTATAAAGTTAATGTTTTTATATTGTTTGCAAATCTATTGTTATAAGTTTAAATATTTTGAATTTGGGACTATTGTTCAATCCTCTTATGTATACACTACTGACCTTTCACACCAAATCACATTCTCACACATTCGCACCCAATTCTCCAACATTCATAAACTCTTTTTATCCCCCCGAAAAAAAGACTTAGCAGACTATTGCTTAGTAAACCATTCACTAAGTCACTCTTCTGCGGACTCAATAAAGCTACGGCTGTTACATGGCGGCCACAAGTATGGACCTATCCTAAAAATTTGTAACCTTTTTGATACTATAGTCAATAAATGGATGATCTAACAGTAATCACAAATGAGGTTGAGCAAATTGCAATCTCAAATTGCTATACTTGTTCCCCGGAAGCAAGCGATAAGTTCTTAAATTGTTCTCTTCATGATCTTAAAATATTGCACACTAATATTCGTAGCCTTAACCACAACTTTGATAATTTGGTGGTATTTATGAGTAGACTGACGTACTTGCCGGACATTATTATCCTGACTGAGTGCTGGTTGAGCAAATGCCCAACTACTCCCTTACTAAAAGGATACAACTCACACACTTCGTCGTTTAAAACTCAGAATGAGGGCGTGGTTGTCTATGTGAGGGAATGCTTTAAAATTACTGTCGAAATGCCTATATTTAATGAGGCAAACGTTCTTCTTCTTAAATTCTCAAACAAAGCTGCCTTTATTGCAGTTTATCGTTCTCCTTCATACAGAGATTTGTCTAATTTCCTTGGCAGTTTAGAGAGCTTGCTTAATGCTCTAACTCAATTTAAAACTGTAGCCATCATTGGTGACATTAACGTCAACATCACAGACGGGAGCACCGACCCAAACGCTGACGAATATCTCAATCTCACAGCATCCTATGCAATGCTGCCTGCCTACACTCTTCCAACTAGACTCTCAAACTGCCTAGACCATGTAATACTCCGCACTCCAAACTCTGCTACTGCACTTATCATTGATTCTCTCATCACTGACCACTCCCCTATTATTATTTTCTGCAACCTCAATGTAAAAACCAAAACACCCCGCCCTACTAGATTAAAAATTGACCTACCTCTGATTATTCAGAAAATTAATGACACGGATTTTTCCTTTATCTTCCAGTGTCATAACCCAAATGAGGCTGCGGAATCTCTTGTTTCCACTATATCCCTAGCCATCAAATCACACTCACATGCTTCACAGATCCCCAGTAGAAAGCGCATAATTAAACCGTGGATTACTCCTGGCCTGCTGAGGTGCATCCATCACAGGGATAAGTTGCATCGCAAATTTAAAAAACATCCAGAGATTGAGACACACAAATTAATCTTCTGTCGCTATCGCACCTTCTGCAACAATCTCTTAAAAAAAGTCAAGCGTGAATATGACCGCTCTGAATTTCAGCGGGCCAGAAATGATCCAAAAGCTACGTGGAAGCTTATTAAACGGGTAGCATGTCTGGGTCAAAGCAGAGACTCGGCCTCTGAGCTGCTAACCTGCAGTACAGAACCATCACAGACCGTGGACAAAGTCAACAATTATTTTGCGAATGTTGGCGGAGTCTTGGCTGCTAAAATCAAACACTCTGTCCTCTATAAACATCTTTCAGATAGTCGTCCCAACCTCGAGACCCAGGTTCCTCACACACCGTCCTTGCCAAAATCAATGGCCCTCCAGAGCGTAGATGATGTTGAGCTTGAAAATATTATCCTTAGCCTCAAAAACAACTCTGCTGTTGGATTTGACGGTATTTCCTCCGCTATCGTGAAGGGGACTCGCCACATTCTCATTCCGATACTCGTATTTCTTTTTAATTTGTGCTTTTCAACAGGAACTTTTCCTGATGTTTTCAAAACTGCAATTGTCCACCCTATCTATAAATCGGGAGACAAGGATAACGTTGCTAATTACAGACCCATCTCGGTGTTAAGTACCCTTTCAAAGCTATTCGAAAAAGTTATAAATCGTAGACTCACAAAATATCTAGATAAATTCAACCTTCTCTCAAATAATCAGTTTGGTTTTAGGAGTGGAAAATCCACCGAAGACGCTGTACTAGAACTTACGGAAACAATTATTGGCCATTGGGAAAATAAATATAAAACCCTTGCAATCTTTTTAGACCTATCCAAAGCCTTCGACACTGTCTCAATTCCCTTACTTCTTTCAAAGTTAGAGCATCTTGGTATTCGCGGGATGGCCCACGATCTATTCAAGAGCTATCTTACCAATCGAAAACAAATTTTAAAGCTTGGAAACTATCTCAGCAAAGAGGAGACTATTACTTTTGGTGTCCCCCAGGGCAGCGTTTTGGGTCCCCCACTTTTTCTCATTTTTGGGAATGAACTGTGTCAGTTATCCTTACCCAACTGCAAAATTATAGCCTATGCCGATGACACAGCACTGATTGTCCATGGCCGGGACTGGACAGAAACTCAACTCAACGCAGAGTTTGCGCTGAGCACCGTCATGAGATGGCTGACCGCAAATCTCCTTACTCTAAATGTCAATAAAACTAAATTTATTACATTCTCCCCCACGAAGGCAGGTCAGCCCTCAACACCGATTAGAATTCGTGCGCACACCTGCCCAGACTTAACAGTAAATTGTGGCTGTCAACAGTTAGAAAATACATCCATTATCAAATATCTTGGCATCACTCTTGACAGCAACCTGAAATGGAACCAACATATTAGTTCAACCGTGGCTCGTGTGAGAAAACTAATATTTATTTTCAAAAAACTTAGAGGCGCGGCCGATTTCAGCTGTTTATTAACTGTTTACTTTGCACTTGCTCAATCTATCCTGGGGTATTGCCTAACAGTCTGGGGTGGCGCTGGAAAAACAGTGATGCTACGGGCAGAACGAGCGCAGAGAGCTGTCCTGAAGGTGATGGCAAGGAAACCGACTCGTTATTCTACATCCGCTCTGTATACCCTCTGCCAGGTTCTCACAGTCAGGCAGCTTTTTGTCCTTCAAACTGTTCTTCGCAAGCACAGCCAACTTACCTTTGACCCTAGATGCTGTTCTACCCGCCGCTCGAATAGGGTCTGTAACACTGAGTCTCGTAGAACCTTAGTTGCAAGTCGTCATTACAAACACATAAGTTCTAAAATATACAATAAACTAAACAAAAGCCTTAACATCTACCCATTAAAAAAAACCAAATGCAAAATGAAACTTGTCTCATGGTTAAAATCGCAAAATTACGATGACACAGAAAAACTTGTGGAGGTTTGAAATATTCATCACTCTCTCACACACCCCTACAAAATCACACACAACACACATTATGTCATAAACACACACACAACACACTTCATTGACACACACCCACCCACACACCCCAAATGATTATATTTTGTCCTATTTTGATTTAATTCTTTTCCTTTTATAACTTTTTTATTTTTTCTGTTTTGCTTTATTATTTGTATAAAATTTAAGTAATACTTTGCACGGAGCATCAATTCCATTCTGTTTCTGTAGAAGGGCGTTGGTAGCTGCGCTGCAGTTTTATACTTTTGCAGCTATCATCGATCTACTTGTTGTATTTATTCTTTTTTTATGGTTCCGAAATAAAAAAATTTAATCTTTTAATCCAATCTTAAACTCTCAGATGGGTCCCTGACTGCTGACACGGCAGACCAATGTAACGCTCTAGCAAAGGGTTTTGGTGACAATATGAACCTCACAACAAAATGGGTTTGTGACTCCGAATTGAAGGATAAGGTTTCGTACTTAATGTCACTTATTAATAGGTATAATCCTTCTTCAGATTTTATAAAACTTGTTAGACCTTTTGAGGTCCGTAAAGCTCTCACCAAGATTAAAAGCCGTAAAGCTGTTAGTCATGACGGGATCTATAACTTACTCTTAAAAAACCTGCCGCAGAAAGCGGTAGTTTATTTAACTAAAATATTTAATGGTTGTTTTAGGCTAGGGTATTTTCCAAATATTTGGAAGAAAGCCAAAATAATACTCTTTGAATCCCTAGTTCATACTAGACTTTTGCGTGCCACTGGGCAGTTTCTGATCAACGAACAGTTTGGGTTTCGCGCCGCTCACTCAACTACCCAACAACTGGTCAGAGTTTGTGAGCACATTACCCATCACCTGAATCTTAAACAGTCCACAGGTATGTTTCTGCTGGATATCGAAAAGGCCTTTGATACGGTGTGGCACGAGGGTCTACTGTATAAGTTAATCACTCTGGGGGTACCTATGCCTCTTGTTAAATTTATGCAATCGTACCTTTCGGGTCGGAAATTCCAGGTATACATCGGAAACACCACTTCCTTACCACAAAATATCCCAGCAGGGGTTCCGCAGGGCTCCATTTTAGGCCCCCCCTCATTTCTCCTGTTCATAAATGACATCCCCATACAACCTCGAACCAAATTAGCCTGTTTTGCTGACGATACTGCATCTTATACCTCTTCAGATGATACAGACTTGATCATAGGTCGCTTACAGTATTCCATGGACTTGCTTCTTAACTACTTTAAGAAATGGAAACTTAAAATTAATGAAGAAAAAACCGAAGCAATCTTTTTCTCCCGTGGCAGGAAACCCCCTCCAAGAACTTTAAAAATAGGAGGCCATTCAGTACCTTGGAAAACATCTGTGCGATATCTTGGGATTATAATGGATACCCGCCTAAATTGGTCCAAACATGTTGCAAACTTGCGTTTGAAAGGTGCCAAAGCCCTCGGTGCTTTAAACCCCATCATGAACCGTAAAAGCAAATTAAGTAGCAGTACTGAGCTGAGGATTTATACTACTCTTGTCCGTCCATGTATTACGTACGCTTGTCCTGTCTGGAGTAGCACATGTCTCTCAAACTATCACTTGCTCCAGGTCATACAAAATAAAGCCGTTAAAATATCTTTCTACACAAAGTTCAAAACAAATATTAAATTATTGCATAAATCCATTAAGCTTCCCTTGCTATTTAACCTTGTAATTAAAATTTCATCTAAATTTTATAATAAAAACTTAATGAATACTATAAAATCCCCTTATTACAAATCTGTGTTCAACAACCATAGATACGTTACCTTATATCGACAGATACGGCACTTACCGCCTGCCGCATCACTACATTTTGTTCCCACCTAACGAGGGGCGATCGACCAGCGGATTGACCTCTGTGGAACCCGCTGGCGTCCCCGCCCCGGCCGATTTACAGCGGAGCGCGGGCGGCAGTGAGGCTCCGTCCACTGGTCATAAACTGGTCGTGCGCACCGAGTGATCATAGTACTTTGTTTGTAATTATTATTTAATACTTTTTGACATACCTACATGCAAGCAGTAAAGTTATAGTTTCTAAATAATTTACATTATTCTTTATGTTCCTAAAATTGTTGTGTTAAGTTCATGTTGTAACCAGTGTTAATTTCGACGCTTGAAAGGCAAAAATTACCAAGCGACATGTAGCCAACTTTACAGGAGAGCATTTTAAAGTTTTTATTTTTGGAAAAAAAATCGTATAAAATCACCTATTTGTCATAATTACGTAATTCCAACGAATTTTAAATAAACCTTACAGGCTTAATAAACTGGCATTTAAAGATTATGGATTTTCTCATTAGTTTATGAAATAATGTCGGTTGGTAATAATTTTTATCAAAATCACAAACAGGTAAAAGTTACTTACCGACATCAAAATTTCATGGTAAAACAAGCAAAATTAACTAAACCCTATTATTTTATTATTGTGTTTGAAGAAAAATGACTTATCCTGAATTGGCGCATGTTTAACTTACAAGTAAAATGATCTGAATAGAAAACAAATATACTTTTCTACCAGCCAATTTTAACCATGGTACAAATTAAATAAGGTTAGTGTAGGGTTTTTTTGAATAAGTAACAATAAATTTAGGTTTTAATACACATAATCAAAAACTGTTGGTGTAAGGTTTTCGTCACCATCATCGCAGTTTTCAATGTTTCACTGGATTTGACACGTGTCATCTCTCGCACCGTATTCTGCAATTCGAAATTATTGATTTGAAAACAAAAAAACAAATTATTTCAAAGAAGAAACGGTTAACTTGTTTCGAATACAGTCGTTGCCTTGAAGATTTATCAGTTTCTTTTTTTTAATTAGATGTTTTCCTTTATTTTGTCTTATATGATTACTTCCCAGAATTTGATTCTTATTAGGAACGCTATCGAATAGTGTAATAGTACAGGATCTAAAAGCCAATCATGCAATTTTAGTCAAAATCAGCCTCGAGACTCCTTTCAACGTTTTTCGATATTCGTCATAGTTTCGTATAATTATGGCCATCCACGCCCAGTTAAAAAAATCATTCCGTATATCGCAATCAAATTCATCATCATCATATCAGTCGTAGGACGTCCACTGCTGTACATAGGCCTCCCCCATAGATTTCCAATAGGACCGGTTGGAAGCTGCTTGAAGCCAGCGCGATCCTGTGATTTCATCAGATCGTCTGTCCATCTTGCAGCGTTGCCTTGGTTCGTGGTCTCCATTCGAGAACCTTGCAGCCTCATCAGTCATCAGTTCTGCGTGCTATGTGGTCTGCCTACTCCTCAGGTTTGCTTTGCTATGTCGGCAACTTTAGTTCGTCGATGGATACAAGTCGCGAATTGTCGTTCGGCATGGCGGTCTAAGGGGGAGGCCCTTGTTCAGCAGTGGACGTCTTCCGGCTGATGATGATGATGACCTAAACAGTTGACCCTTCACCACAGAGCAGTGGTGGTCCAGTAGTATTGGTCCCGATTTACGAATTGTAGGTCGTGGGTTCGAACCCCGCCAGGCGCATTACTTTGTGTAATTTATTTCATCACCACTGCTCTCAACTCGTGAGGTAACCGGCATGTCCTAGAACCAAAAATTCGAAGACATGTGACATCTACTAACACGCTGGGCCCGCGTGGTGGATTATGGCCCATTCCCTCTCACAGAGAGGAGGCCTGTTGTAACAATTTAATAGACTAGGATACACTTTATTTAGAATATAAAATACATGAGCGATATAAAAACACAGTCCACAACACAGTCAGCACAATGCACAGTACAGCACTAGACCACAGGGTAAGGCCACAATAGCCTCAGCAGGCAGGAACCGCAGCAGGAAGGGGCCTCAGACAGGCAGGACCGTAGCAGGCAGGGGCCTCGGAAAGCGCAGTCCTCAGCAGCAGGGAGTCTCCGAGGGCAAGATCCTCCGAGTGAAGAGCCTCAGAGGGTAAAAGCTTCCTCCGTTAGCTTTGGTGACTTCAGAGGGTAAGAGTTCCCTCAAATTAGTGCTTCAGAGGGCAAGATCCTCCTCAGCAAAACGCTGGATTATTATCAACAGTTATAGAAAGAGCCCAAAAGTCCGGGATAGAATGAACCAAGGTCCTGGATAGAATCAACCAAGGTCCTGGATAGAATGAACCAAGGTCCTGGATAGAATGAACCAAAGGTCCTGGATAGTCCTCAATAGAATGAACCCGATTCCTTTGACGGCCTCGGCTTTTATAGGTGTCAGCTTGTTTTTAAAATCATCCTTCATTTCTGTTTTCAAATAGTTTCTTCGGATTCCGACAGATCAGACGAAGGAGGAAGGAGGTCTGCGTGCGTTTACATTATGTAAAATTTTGAATTGAGTAATATAATAAAAACATTAATATAATAATTAAATTAGACTTTGTACAATATTTGAATGAAATCAAATAGATAAATTAAATTATATAAACCAAAATGTAGCATCATAGATCAATAAGCTTTAAGCTAAAACAGAAAGTAAAAATAAAAAGAAACTGACAGTTTGGCATTTGACATAAGTGTCAAGAAAATTATCAACTAAAAATATTAATGAAAGCATGAAAAATATAATGAATAGGATGATGTAAGGCGTAAGCACACATAAATACTATACTGTGTCCCAGCAGTGGGAACATCATAGGTTGATGATGATGACCTAAACACTTCGACATACCGATAGTCAATACTACATCGTTGGAGAGATTCAAAAACTGCCCTGTTCCCCACGTCTACCAATTAGGCTTTCTCATAGTCCACAAACGCTTAACTTAAGGGCAAGTTATACTCTCCGGTCTTCTGTATAACTTTCCGCAGCGTGTGTTTGTGGTTTATGGTAGCCTTTTCGGAAACCGGCTTTTTTGGAGGGCTGGAAGTCATCAAACCTGCGGTCGAGACGGTTCGCGATGATGTTCCCTCGAAAACAACTTATAAACATGGCTGAAGAGCGAGATTTTGAAGAAGTTGTCACCCTTCTTAAAGAATAGAACCACCAATTTCCACCCGCTTTCAAAAGCTCTGAAGTGATTCCATCTTCACCCGGCGCCTTATTGTTTTCAGCTGATTAAGGGCTTTCCTAATTTCGTAAAGGCTGATGCCTTGGATGTCTTCAATGTAGTGTCGGGTTAGCTTGGCTCTGTGGCCACGCTGCTAACAGGTTGACAGCCGAAACGTATAGCTGTGCATAAAACTTTTCGACTTCCTTCAATACCTCTGCTTTCTTTGCATCTTCTCGTTTCAGCTTTGTCAGCTGGCTTTGCCCAATAGATACATCTCAATAGATCTCTCTTTAATGTGGTAATTAGTATTAAAGAGGCGTTTATCGTGCCGCAAGGCTTTTGAAGTCTATTGATCTGCCTATATGACTCGGCGTCACCGAAAATCTGCAGTCTATAAATAAGCGTCGATCAGTCATGAGGTTGAGGGTGTGATTGGAAAGTTTCTGAGGTCTATTTGCACGGCAGGGTCAAAAAACTTAGAGCCTACCGTTTGGTCAGCGTCCACGAAACTGTTATTAATCTCGTCCACTACTGCAAAATTTTCGTAAAATAAATTCTTAATTAGCTACTAGGATAAAAAAAAACCCAGTAGTTCGATAATGGAACGTGACAATGGAACTACTGGGATTCGGCGCAAAGTTTTAGGTGAAATTAAATCCGGTTAAATATTTTTCGAACTTATGATAGGCAATACGAGTAGGTGATACATCAATATTTCGAGCTACGCAACGTACTTAACTGCGATGCGCGCGATCATGAATTGCCTTAGCGACAGTTGAGTGAAGACTAATCAAAATTTATTTGACCTACAGCCATTAATGTTCTGCTTTACAACGCGTACTTGCGACAAAACAAAATAGGTGCAACGGGGATAAACTGATTTTTATACAAATTTCATATCGGTAATAGTTACCTAAGTGACAAAAAGTGTAAAAAAAACGGCAGGTAAAATATTACCAAACGACAAAATTTATCTTTTTTAGGCAGGAAAAATAGTACTATATTACGTTTTAAAGCACATTGTATTTAGGAAGAAAATACTAAGTGAAAATGAATACATAACTAAGGTGTGTTAAAAGTCTTAAATAAAGAAAAATATAAAATAATAATCAGGCAAAATTTCCTAAGCAATGCTCATACAACAGATTGCAAAAAGTAAAAAATACCTAATGTTAAAACGCATTAGTTCAAGTCAAGGCAAAAGTTACTAAATGTAAAAACTTGAAATAGAATATCTACCAAGTGAAGCTTATTCATAAATCGGTAAAATTTTTGTCGCTTGTTCGCCGAAATTGGTGAAAATGTGTATTTTTTTAAGTTACCAAGCGACAGCAAAAGTCTTCCTAGCGGTACGAGAATAGGATCAATCGACGCAGAATTTTTTTCTGATTTCAATGATATATATAACTCAATATCGCCCAAAATGTCGCTTGGTAACTTTTGCCTTTCAAGCGTCGATTTACATTTAAAAAGCTTTCAAAGGCGATTTGCTAGTCTAATAAAGTGCCGTAATGTTTAGTGTGTGAATGTATTTTAGGGTAAGTGCATTTTGTGATTGTGTTTATGCCTAATAAAGATTATTGAAAATGAAAATGAATGAGTTGGAACTTGAGCACAGCGACACGTTCAGAGTATCCTAAAAATTCAATTTTTTATGTTGTCCTTCCACTTCTTTGCCACCATGAAGCCCACTCCGTGTTGGCCACTGGTTTCACCGAAGTGGAAGAACTTTAGTTTGCTCACCTTCTCGTCTCACTTCTGAAAGTCCCAAAATGTCCCTACTAATATCCTTTAGGGCATTTACAAGCTCAATCAACCGCTCATCTTTCAGCAGCGTCCGAACATTGTATGTAAGAATGTTGAGTGTACCGGAGTCCTTTATGTAATTTGCCGTAATTGTCGTTTGACGGTTAGTCGAATATCTCGCCGGAGATTCTTAGCTCCCCTGACACCAGGGCTGTGCTCGCGCCCGTCTACGCCAGCACAACTGCTGGAGTCGCCGGGAACTTGGGGTTTTTTTTCAATACTAATATAATTAACATTCTTTTGTGTGAATGTTTAGTAATTGGTATAATAAATAATTTTAAGATTTTTGTTGTGATTATTAATTTTAATATTTTGAGGTCTTAATAAGAATTTCTATTTAGTTACCGTTCTGATTTAATTACAAAATTAAAATTATAATTCACTGTTAATTTGATTATCTTTTATCACTAATGATCTGTTCTGTTATGACTATTATTATAATAAAGTGCAATTTTCTAAAAACCTTTTTTATTACACCACTGAAATATATTTTACCTAGAAACTTAATAATACTTACAGTTATGGTTTAATTGAACATACTGTTATAAAAAGGCCGTATTTAGACTTAAAAGTATATTTTACTTTTATTTTTTAACAAACAAAGCCGTAAATGCATCTTAAAATTCGATAAGTAAAATAAAATTAAGCAAAAAAGGGCTTAAGCAGTACTTAGCCTCTGTATTTTATCATAGTATAGAACTTCGTAACAGACGTAAGCATGAGTAGTTACAGTATTAAAAATATTTAGAAAGCGATGATTAGAATAAAAAACATTACATTTGAGGATTGGTCTTAAATAAATAAGGAAAACGTCTGTAAAATTTTAAACATTAAATACTGATTACCAATTTAATTTAAGGTGTTTCGAATGTAAACAAAAAAAAAGGTTGTTTTTTTTTACTATTTTTTGATATATAACATAGATTTTGTAACGGTGTGAAAAAAAAAAAAAAAGAAAGAATATTGGATTGTAAAAGTTACCGTTATGTTACAAGTTAAAAAGTAATACAGTAGGCCTTCAAACTCTCGGCTTTCAGCATAGGGCTATTGTTTCAAGGACCTCTTGTCTAAAGGGAACCTATGGGTGATTCATTTGGAATAAAACAAAGAAATTAACATTGTAAACGATAACTGTATATTACAACATAATTAGCACTTATACAGCTATAGACAGATTAGGTAAATTGATGTAGCAAAATCTTGAGACCAGAAAGTTCTAGAAAGAGGACGGGCATCGGTGCCTGTGATATGCAAAACGCGCACTGACTCTAGTTTGGCCAAAAGAATACAAGAGACTTACGTGGTACCACGATCACGCACTCACACGTTCACGATGTGGCCTCGGAAGCCATGGATTTTTGAGCAGAACGCCGGCGATGAAGCTGGTCTGGCATCACGATGAGATGGCGACCACTAAGACCGTCAATCGTCCAAGATCGTCGACGAACGCCATCTGCCGGCGCACCACGTCGTGGGCGCAGGGCACCTCCCGCGAAGTCCACCAGGAGCACACGGAAATATCCCGGCTGGCAACGGCTTTGAAGATCCTTGGGATCGTCCACTGGGAGAGCTTTCTCAGCGGACAAGACCCGCCGCGTAGGCCTCCCTTCGGAAGTTTAAGACTGCCGCACGGAGCATGCGGTACGGAAAATTGTCATCGAGCAAATCAGGGCTGATGACGCACTTTTACGATGACTAATCATCCATCGGGATATAAAGATTAGCCATATTTTGTAGTTTTTTAAAGTTAGAAACCCAAGGAGGAATGGGGAGCGATCATGGCGCTATATACCGTTCCTCCGCGCCATCTTCTCGGCGTCGTGTAGATGAGTCGGACGGCACGCAACTTGCTCAAGCCATCATTTTTCCAGACTGTTCGATCCCATCCGGAAATCGTCGACACGGAGAGATGACGGTCCATTCCACACGAAATGTTGACATTGAAAATACTTTAACTATTTTTCTAATTCTAGTTTTAAAACAGCATAACTAATTGACACTATACCACATCCGTGACAAGAAAAATAACTCCCTTGTCGAGTTTATGTAGTTCACATAAAAATAACAAATATTTAAACGCTGATGACTGCAATGGTCATAGACAGCCACAACGAGTTGGAACGGAACGCAATTCTGATGGTGCGTTTACACACTCGTATGAATAGCGTGGCGCATGTGTAAATGGAGTATGACATTTATTACATGATTAAGAATAAAACTAAAAGTGTAATAAATCCGAAAACCATTATTATATTTGGAAAGATCTTCCAACGAGGATTCCGAAAAGCATATATGTCATAGTTCTGATCAACAGTTATTGCGCAATTCGACCGTCAAAATATCACAGACCAGGCTGTATGGTCTAAGACCTTTGCCTATCCTCAACGGGATGAATGAAAAAAATCATCATCATAGACTGTCAAAATGCTGATTATTGTCGAATTTTTCCTAAATAATTATGAGACATGAATAGCGTTCTATCTCAAAGTGATTAGTGTTTCAGATTACCTGAAGCGTAAATAACCTATATACAATGAAGGTTATTTATTTCGAAGTGTAATTTATGTTCCAGGCTTTCATTGTAAAACTAACCCCCAAAAAACGTTACTGTTCTACATCAATTGTGCTGTTATCAAGAAAGTAGCAGGATATGTTATCTAGCTGCTACATCATAGAGTCAAAAACAAAGTAGATATACCTGGTTAAACAGTTTTTTTGCTCCCCTGTAAAGTTAGTGAATTCCACGTACGCCTTTATTGGCCTGGGTGTGCGATTTCAGATTCAGGGTTTCAAGTTGACTTTGATACAAAATGGGATGCTGTGCATATGTGATGTATGTTGTGCTTATATTATGAAACCAATATCCTCTTATCTTTTAATCTGGACATATCTAAATATATAAAACTCAAAGGTGAAACTCAAAGGTGAAAAGACTATAAAACTCAAAGGACTGACATAGTGATCTATCAACGCACAGCCCAAACCACTGGATGGATCGGGCTGAAATTTAGCATGCAGGTAGTAGATGTTATGACGTAGGCATCCGCTAAGAAAGGATTTTGATCAATTCTACCCCCAAAGGGGTAAAATAGGGGTTGAAACTTTGTATGAAACTTTGTCAATTTTAAACCGATTGGGCTGAGACTTTGCATGCATATACGTACTATGACGTTAACATTCCCTAAGAAAGGATTTTAATAAATTCCACCCCTAAGGGGATATAATAGGGGATGAAAGTTTGTATAAATCTTCTTAGATTTTCGGCTGATTGAACTGATATTAAAGATTGGAGCTACTATGATGAAAACGCCCGCTTAAATAGGATTTTGATAAATTCAACCCTCATGGGGATAAAGTAAGGGATGATGGAGGATGTAAATGTACGACGAAAAGGAGACACGGAGTTTTAGACGGTAGAGCACACGGTGCAGGACTGCCCCGCTTGGGGAGAGCACCGTTGTGTCCTCACGACGGTGATGAATGTACCATGTCGAACAAAAAAGCTGTCGAGGCCGTGGACAGAACACTTCGAGACATTCGCCATGGTGATAGACCCATGGGCAATATCACGATAAGTACTGTTCTCTGGAGAATTCTGGCAGACGCTTCCTGTTGTAAAAAGAATTTGATAAGTTCCGAATTCGGAGACCCGGCAAGTATAACAATTCAGGAAAATCCTTGGCTATCTGAACGCGTGATACTTAAGAAATGATCAAACCGCTGCAATAAAATACATATTAGCCGAAATTGTTGGGAAAGATGTGGTTTACATGTCGTATAATAACGTCGTGAATCAGGATGATTCCGCCACCAACTACGCAGTCAAGGTTTTAAATTCACTAACTGCCAGTGATCTACCAGCTCATAAAATAACCTTTAAAGTCGGCATTCCCATAATGCTTCTAAGAAATCTAACTCCATCGAAATTGTGCAATGGAATGCAAGTAAGAGTTACTGCATTACACAGAAATCTAAGCGAAGCTGAAATTCTCACCGGGTGTGACACAGGGGAGACTGCATTGATATCGCAAATTCCACTCATCCCCAACCATTTCCTTTTCCAGTTCAAACGCACATAATTTCCGGTAACAGCTTACTTCGCGATGACCATAAATAAGTCCCAAAGACAGACCCTGAAGGAAGCTAATTTTCACAAGGTCCAACTGTTTTTCCCACGGCCAACTACTTATACATAATTATGTCACATGCTCACGTGTCAGTAATGCGGACCATCTTTTTATATTAGCACCGAAAGAAAAACTACCAATGTCCTTTATAAGGTGTTGTGTCTGGAAGTTTTCATTTCCATTTTTGTCTATTTTTTACGAAATATTCTTTATACTGTCTGATGTGAATCTCATTCAAATATCTCTAAATTACACCCCTGATAACAAACTTTAAAGCAGGACATCAGGTACCTTCACTTTCTCAAAATATTAAAAAAGGGAATATTGGTATAGGTGCCATAAAACCAAATACTACGCGGACGAAGTCGCGGGCAACAGCTAGTTCTCAATATAACAGCTTTGGTATCGTGTCCGCTTGATATGACTCGCCTACAATGGTCGCATATGTTACCGCACGTACACCTCAACAAGAGGAAATCCCTTTGGAATACATTTAAAAGCTTCATTGTATTTCTACTAGGTACTTTTCTTCTTCGGATAAAACGGCTTTCTTATTATTTTCAATACTACTAAGACTCATCAAAATTGAAAAGTAGTCTATTGAGCATTCTTGTAACATACATAAATATACGTTGAATAGAGAGTATATCAGATGACGTCGTTCAACGAGATGTACCACAATGAGCATCCGGCTGTAGGGTTACTGCGTTGGATTTTTTATGCATCACACAAAAGAAAAACCGCTTTGTGTAAAAAAACATACACTATTTTGAAAAATATACGGGTTTTATGGAATTGTATACCTATGGTTATGGGCAAAACCATTCGTTCCAAACATGATATCGTACAGGGTCGGTCGGGTAAAATTCTAACTTTACTCAAGTTAGGTATTTATGACCTCATAATCAAACTGTCTGTTAACTCTCAAGTCCAAAAAGGTCAGGGCAGAAGCCTCGCAAATCTTTTTCTGTGAGTTCCGCTAACAAATAAATTGTCGATAGACAATCCAAGCTTCCATTCACATATCAATACTTAACATCTATTCAAACATCGGTACTTCAGTTGAAATCTTATCTCTCTAATTTTTGACTGGCCTGTTGGTCAAGTGGTTAGTGACCCTGACTGCTATGCCGGAGGTCGTGGGTTCGATTCCCACCCAGGACAAATGTTTGTGTGATGAGCACGATCATTTGTTCTGTGTCTGGGTGTAATTTATCTATAATAAATGTATGTACACACATCAAAAGTGTCTAGGGATCAACATATATTTTTGCAATAACTTTTCTCTTGATTGATATTAATTAAAATGTTCTTTAAGGATTCATCAAATAAAGTGTTATCGTTTGTCACAGTAACGATAAACCAAGTCACCTTTGCATTCATAAAGAAATTTGCCATTTACCTAATAAAGGGATTTTTGACATTTGAACCACTAACATTAAAGTTCGAAAAAAAGACTGAAATAACAGTTTTCTTTAAAATTTTATTGGGTAACTTAAACAATTAATAATCCGTGTTTCTACCGCGAACACTAACAACACAAGAACATCGGTTTGGCATACTCAAAATGAGTTCATCCAAATCACGCTGTGGAATGGCCGCCCATGTTCGTTGCAACAACAAAAAAAGGTCTTCTTGCGACTGGATACCCTCCATATTCGGCAGAGCTCTTCTCTGTAGCATATCCCATGCATGCTCAATCGGGTTCAAGTCTGGCGACTGAGCAGGCCAGGGCAGGACATTGATGTTAGCTGCGGCGAGAGTCTGTCTTACAACTCTTGCGGTGTGCGGTCGTGCATTATCATGCATTAACTGAAATAAGGGACCGATTTGCACTTGTAGAGGAACGATGACGTCTGATACAATCGTCTCAGCATAAATTTGAGCGTTGAGGTTGCCTCTGATCCAAATCAACTCAGTTCTTCCGCCGATCCAAATACCCGCCCATACCATGATGGTTCCACCACTATAAGGATGGACTTCCTGGCAGGATTTTAATCGCTGTTGGCGTCCAGGGGTTCTCCAGTGTCGTATACGTCTTGTATCCGGTCTCATACCAAAACGAGACTCATCAGAAAAGCACACGAAACGCCATTGTTCTTCTGCCCAATTTCTGTGTTCAAGAGCCCATTGATATCGAATCCTACGATTGTGCATTGCTATAGGTGGTACCCGTAGCGGTCTTCGGGAATGAAGGTTCACTTCATGCAAGCGGTTTCTGACTGTTTGGTCGCTAATTAAGTTCCCTGAAGAGTGATGAAGCCTCACGGCTAACATCATGGCGGTTATTGTTGGAGCTCTTCGAGTTAAGATTTGAATGTATCGGTCTTGTCTCCGTGTGGTGCAGCGATACCGTCCTCCATGGCGCTCAGCCACGGTACCAGTGCTTCGGTAACGTGTCCAAAGTCGACTGATAACACTCTGACTTGTATTCAGAGCTAAAGCCACAGTACGTTGCCGGGAACCAGCTTCTATCATTCCCACGGCTCTGACCATTTCTTCCCTGCTTAAATGACGTCGCCGCTCCATAATAACGTTGGTTTTAATCAGTAGTAGGGAAACAGTAGCACTAATAATGTCTTCAATGCGTTGTATGTTTTTATAGGGAAAATATTGACAGCTGATTTTCATCTTTTACTCGAATTTGATTTACAGTTCCTGATTCAAATTATGAAATGCACCAAAAAGGATCCATATAAATTTATAAAATCATAAATTTATTACAAAGCCACATCTCAATCTCAAGAAATCCGCATAAAAATGCTTGATCCCTAGACACTTTTGATGTGTGTATTTAGAAATATATAAGTATGTTTATCAGTTGTCTAGTACCCATAACACAAGCTCTGCTTAGCTTGGGACTAGATGGCGTTGTGTGATAGTTGTGGAATATTATATTATTATTAATCTGTATGAAAAGATTTATTTATCATTTCAGGCCAACCAACAATAGTAGGTACCTATTCATTTTATTTTATGTAAATCTTACATTTAAGATTAGGTTACAAGCAGGCATAAATATGTTACAAGTTATGTTATAGTAGAGTTAATGTTATAGTTAAAAAAGTTATTTAATTCATGGCGGCCGGCCTTTCCCCGCAATCAATCAGTAAATTTATTTATTTATACCTTTAACATTTTCATACATGAATTAATTGTAACATTTAATGGCAGGCTCAGTATTCAAATGGTAATTATTTACTATAGCATAAGTAACAAGCGTTAATTAACACGATAAATACCGCAATTACGAACGTACCTACTGAATTTGTGGCAACATTATTTTATTGTAACTCATTACCTCATGAAACACAAATACGGAAAACCTTATCGTCAACTTTGACAAAGACAGTAAAACGAATGGATTGTTGCCCGAAGAAGTAGCCAGCAACTTCATTCATCTTCCCTCAGTTCATAACAACTGAGACCGCTAGCTCCGTGATGATGGTGTTATTTGTTAGTACATGCTGTTTCCTGCAAACATTGAACAATGCGGTTCATCATCATCATCGACAGCCGGAAGACGTCCACTGCTAAACATAGGCTTCCTCCTTAGACGCGGGACACATAGAAGAGACGTAAGACGAGGACGCATCGCGTACGTGCGTAAATGTATGAGAGTCGCGTCCGCGCCCCGTCTCTTCTGTGTGTTACGTCGCGACGCTTCTACTGATTATAGTTTTCACTTTTGAAACAGTCTATGATATATAAAATAATATTTTTTCTATTATTCACATTACAGTTAACTTGTTCACCGTTTGTATGAGTGTCTAATGCACAATATTTCTTGAGATATAAATTATCATCTATTTTTCTTCCCTCTGACGGTTACCTTAGAGGATTTAGAGCGAGGTGTTGAAACTTCAATACCTTTTTACATGTAGATTACGGATGATTGCACGTAAAAATGTATATATAATAAATAATATGTTTAGTAAGATGTCTTGTCAAAGTAGTGCCTCATAGTATCTAAAATCTTGCGGCTGTAAATAAATCAGTAGTTACAAGTTTCATAAACGTTTATGCTTATAAGTTTTATGTACTACTATTTTCTGCCCTTTTTCTCGGAATCCGACGTCATTTCCAATAAAACCGCCTTTGGATCGCGTACGCTTGATTTAACTCGCCTACAAGCTTAGCCTTTGTGCAGCTGGACACGTAGAAACCTCTTGCAATAAATGTATATGTGTCGCGATATTTCCGGTGCTTTTCTATTCCAGGTTAATACTTTTCTTCGTTTTATTTTTGAGGTTTCTGAAAAACCTCTACATCCTTAGCAATACTTTTTTTACAATAATTATTTGAGCCAAGCAAAAAATTTATAAAAAGTTCAATCATAGAGTCTTTGTGGAAATAGTTTATCAAAATGTCGCACATCACTTCTCCATATCACAGGTTATATCGTTTCTAATTCTCACTTGGAACATTCTGTAACGTTAACAGCAGTTATCTTGATCTCGGTTACCCTTGAGGATATCAAATACTGTAGAATTATTAACATTGTGGTGCGAGCTAACCTTGCGTGCTCAGTCTCTCAGTGGTATCTCGGTTATCTCGACGAACATCAAATATATTATAATTGTACAAGGGCAGTTCGGTCTAGTTATAAATTGTTAACGTTGTGGTCTACTTGATATTGTAGTTCAGGTATTCAATGAAGCATAGTATTATGCACGTAAGCGACCCTTAGGGCCGAAACTGAGTTAAGGGCCTTCGCGCCTTTTAAGCCGTAAAAACGTTACATTCTAAAGCATGTTCCTCGTTAACGGCTGGGTGTAAAGATTGAAGAAAAATATATGTTTACTGTACATTCATGTACAACAATGTGAGTTTTTATTTTCTTATGACAAATAGTTGAGCTGTAAAAAAATATTTAACAAGACGCTATTTTGTTCAAATAAATGATATTTTAAATAAACGGCTTAGTTTATTTAAAATATTTATGAATAGATCAATCGGTGTTAAACGCTCATGTAAATCAGTCAATATTTTACAAAGAATATGTTAAATATTGAGATTTCCATAAATAAAAACCGGGCGAAGGCGGCCCGCGGCAGTCGTTTCTGCCTCGCTGCATAGTCTATGATTTCGTTTTGAGGTATCGCAGTACGCTCGGGACATATTAGTGTGTGCAGTGCAGATATGAAAGTGTGCGTTTAGCTCCGCCTGGATGCTCAAGGTTATTGAGGGTACTATGCGCCTTAAGCGGATGCGGAGCGGATGATTCTATACAAAAATTCTCCGTCGCGGGGACCAGCATATTTGTATCGAACCGCGCGGACATCGACCCTTAATCTTCCTGAATACTTATTTAATTTAATTTAGATTACATAATTGTATAATCTTCCTGGTGGTTTGTTTGATTAGAGCATTATTTTATTTTTTAACGAACCGTAATTACTTGTATTAATTCATTGAAATAAAATTGTTTAAAATATTATAATGATTTTAATTAAGTATTGTAACAACTCGCGCTAAGTACTTTCGTGGCGATATACCTTGCATCAGTGGGATGAAAACATAATTGTTTTTCATTGTTTTTCATGTTATTATTTTTTCCAAAGCGAAAATAATACATTATTTTAATTAACTTATCTCTGTTTTCGTCTCAGATTAATTATGATTAAGAGACTTTCTCTTGATCATAATTAATCAGACCTATAACGACGTGAAATGTAACCTTATTCCACGCCGATAACGTCGAAAATTCTTTGACTTAATAAATTAGATTGATTCCCTAAATCACGTGAAGATTAAATAAGTTGCCTAGTGTGACAGATGTGTTACATAGCTGCCCTGTCTCGCGTGCGCACAAAACTTAGCTAATATCAGACAAATTGGATGATTTATTATAAACGGTAATTGTTTATTTAGGCCTTATAAAAAGACGAGTTATGAAGCTTAAATAACTATAGTATAGTAGATAACCTATTTCATAATGTTCCGCTCTGTTGACTTTGTTGAACACTGCAGGATATTGAATATTTTCCGGACGTAGTTTTACTTTGCACTGAGCTTTGAGAATACAGTTTTACAATTTCAATATTTAAGGTAACATCTACACTAATATTACTATTAACGGAAAATATTTGTATTTGAGTTTGTAATGAATGCAAAACGCTTAAAAACCACTGGACAAGTTTCCAAAATCCTTTCACCTAAAGAGATTAGATTAGAGACAGTTTATTTTCAAATTGCAAGTGTGTGTAATGACAGGGTGGGTCGCTAGTAAATTGAACATAATATTATTTATGTCAGCGACGACAATAATTTCTTATTTTCTGTCTTCATGCGATTTTCGATTAAAAATCCTAAAACTTTTTCTTAGATTGCATTTTCCACAGTCAGTCACCATCCATTTTCAAAGATTCCGCTGTAGCCAGTGAGTAATGCATCACGCTTTATAGCTGTACTAACTGCTTTAGCGAATACTTTACAACTTGAACTAGAAATGTTAGTTTGTTATTGTTATAAATGTCCTGAAGTTCAGTCAGTAAATATATCAAGGAATAAATTCTTTTCGCAGTATATTTTCTACCAAAGAGAGCCATTTCAGTAAATTACGATCATGTTCTGAGCTGCAATATGGACTGATTCCGAAGTTCTGTTTCAGTTTTGTAACTAGGTGAGTTATTTATATAAGGTTTTTGGAATGAGTTTGAAAAGGCAAGAAAGTAGCCAATCTTTAAAGTAATGAAAAATGCAGAAAGGATCATGTAGCAAGCATTTAAACAAAAATAACAATTTTTAAATCATTACTTATTCAATTCGAAATGTTTCAGGTGGTTCCTAAATGAGTAATGAAGTTATACTGTCATCCCTATGTGAGCTCGTGACCTGCATACTTGCAATAGAACGTGATCTTCACTGTTCCGGATCGTTGGCATCCAAGTTTGACTGACATACGTACAATGTACTGATATTGTAAACAGAATGGCAACATAATTATACAACGATCAACACGCGAGAGTCACTGACCCAAACATTACGCAAATCAATGGAGAAGATTTGCAAACATGTCATGTGATCCGCACCTAGGTTGAATAGCTCGCGGGAAATTATTTTCTATAGAAACAACGCGTTTGGCTCAAGGGGATATCAGAGGATGGATTTACAACTTTATTCATAATCCCCTCCTTGCTTGACGTGTATTATGTGCAGCTATTTATTGAAACTTCGATCCCGAGCGTATACCGGTTTCAATTCTTTGTTCAGGCAAAGTGTTATTGGGCTATCAGATATGAATTCCTAAGTAGTAGCCACGGACTCTGGAGGAATCTATTCATCTACAGAATTTTAATCATATACTACTACTACAAATTGTAAATTGTACGAGTAACTATATATTACTAGCTGCTGCCAGCGGCTTCACCCGCTACAACTCGAAAAATATCCCGTGGGAACATAAAATCGTCATCTCCTGTCTGTTAATCCAGGTTATAAACTATCTGTGTACCAAATTTCATTCAAACGGTTCAGTGGTTTTTGCGAGAAAGAGTAACAAACATCCATCCATCTATTTCAAACAAACTTTCACATTTATAATATTAATAGAATGTTAGATACCCATTGCGTCTCTGTCTCACATCGATATAATGAATGTCCTTTATACATATAACATAATGTCTATCTCTATAGCCTCTTTGTTTAGCTTACCACTCCGGTGGCGAATATTTAATTAGCTAAGTAACATCACTGAGACACGAATGTGCTGTTAAGTTACCACAGATCCAGGAAAATGTATAAAAGATAGACGAAAACATTCAATTCATTATGAATACTTGGAATATACTCTGTCTAAGTTAAAACAGACCTAATAGTGCTAGATGCAAAAGAAGTCAATATTTACAGATTCCGAAAAGAGATCTTTGAAACTCCTGTTTTTAAACATTCTAGAACTCAATTAATTGCAAACTGTTACTCCCACAGCACAAACTTATCAGCATTTTTAAGCAACAATTACAAAATATATTTCAGAGGTACATAATCGCTTGGAGCTACCTATATTTCACAGAGATAAATTACTGGCTTTGTGAATATGAAAAAATCATAAAACATTTTCCACGTGGAACAAAGAAAATAAAATAAAGGGCTTCACACACAGCAGCTATAATGTAAAGATGTACATTATAGCACGATACATCTCATTACATCTTTTCATAGAAATAGTCAGGAGACCACACACGACAGCTATAATGTATATTTTTACATCTTCGAATCTTAAGATACAGAGCGATACAAAAATATACATTTATATTTCGATACATCTTAATATTTTTCTACATCTCAATACATTTCCGTACCTACATCTCTCTTCGAAAAGGATGTTATGAAATGTAGGGAAAGATACATTACATTACCTGTTGTGTGTGTGATACATTAAGATAATTTAAAGCTATACATCCCGGGATATAATGTATATTAATATACATTATAGCTGCTGTGTGTTAAACCCTTTACGAGAGGCTCGAACAGAACTCGTGCATAATTCCTGTACACCACGATGTTGAATATATTAAGACATTTAGGTTTTACTGTTTTATAAAAGAAGATGTAAAAGATGTAAATAGAATCAGCTTAGATCTTTCCAGTGATAGGACACAGGCCTGCTCTCCCTGAAAATAAAACCATAGCAGCAATGAAAGAAGACATTAAACTAACAAGTTTACCAGAAAAGAAGGTAGATTAAAAACATTTAGAAAGGGAAAAATCACAAAAGTGAAATTAATCAGTGCAATAAAACTTTAAGCTTTCTTATGAAATACCAGTTTTCAAAATTGTAACTTCCCAATAAAATAATTTAACAATGTGTGCTCTTGTGCTTCATTATTAATTACTGTCAGAAGAAACTCTAACGTAAACTCAATTTAACAGACTCGGCTGCAAGTAGCACCTTATAAAGTTCTAGTTGATAAACATCTAAAGGAACAGTCAGTACTTAACTCAAACATTTAAATTGCTTCTTAATTCAAATAAATTTGTTAAGGAACATTAATTAAATTTGAGACACCAACATTAATTTGCAATGTTGAGTACCTACTTTGCCATTTTGTGGTTAACTCCAGTATGAATGCATACCTGAAACAAAAACAAAAAACATCACTCAATTGTAAAATTTTGGTCTAAGAACCATTAAAATAGAAAAGCAACAAAGTACTATCGACAAAGTTGAATCATGACCCATTTTGACAAAAAATCGTTTGAATGCGTCAAATTAACAAAGATCAAAGTCGTTACCATGGATATGTACATTTACGCGAATGTGGACCTAATTGTATTTAAAAGTCTGTAAGAAAATAAGCTTATGGTGGGTCATGATTCAACTTTGTCGATTGTACATAACGCTATTCGAATAAACGAAAAAAGTACTTAGTCCACTTAGATCCAAAAGTATAAAAAGTTGTAAGACTTTCACAGTGAGGAAAAATAAAAACATTTACTTACGGAAAACAGTTAACAAGATCTCCGAGATAAAATGCTAAAGAGCTGCTAATGTTGGAATTAGTATTCGTTTAAGAATTTTGGATTTTGTTTAAGTACTAAACTCTGATCAACCCTTTAAACAACTCACTGTGTGATGTTTGATAAGACAATAACCGATACATCGCTAACCAATTGAACCAATTGAATCATCATTCGAATACAAATTAGGAATTGATGTTATGTTTGCCAAATACTAAAGCATTACATTTTACTAGGCAAATTGTTAAAGGAAATCGTTGTACGGCAAATTAATTCGATGAATATTTCACTGTTCGAACTAATAAATCAGGGTCAGATCTCGGTGAAGTTTGTGCGGGCTTTAATTAAGCGACCTCCGGGACAATGGCTGTCAACAGTCACCTTGACTTTGCTCTTTATCTTGTAAAATATTATGTCTAGAACCAGAAACTTGGTGGCTTTGAGGACGGTTCTGATTTACGGGCAAAACCTGATAAAGACGTGTACGGCTTGACTTTGACTTATGTTGTATTATAATCGCTCGATTTAAATAAACACACATTTATTTTTTACACAGATAAATCAATGACACATTTAACTTATTTATTTGTGCTCACGAATAAAACCACTTCATTAACGCAATGATGTAAAGCTCCACTATACAGAATGTGGAAGTTTTTACAAACGAGTCCCTTTTATTGGAAAATATATTCGTGAACACGAACATTCCCCCATTAAGTTGCTCAGTGCGGTAAAATATAAAGTTGGCATGTTTCATAATATAAAAGCCTTATTAAAAATTCATGAAGCGTTACAGCAGAAAAGAATTACAATAGGTATTCTATCATCATCTGCCTAGCCTTTTCCTAACTATATTGGGGTCGGCTTCCAATCAAACCAGATGCAGCTGGATATCAGTATTTTACATGGCGACTGCCTGTCGGACCTCCACAACCCAATAACTGGGCAATACGACACCCCATGGTAGGACTGGTTGTCAGACTTTACAGCTTCTGACTAACAGTAACGACTTCCAAAGATCTACAAATGACAGCCGGGACCAACGCTTTACGTGCTTTCCGAGGCACGGAATAATCTCGCTATGACAGATGGTAACCCATCCACAGAACAACCTCGGCAAGCACGGCTTAACCCGGAAGATCAGCCTGGCAGCCGGCTGTAATTATTTAGCCACGAGCTCCTCAGGTATATTCTATCAAGGGTTTATATTACCAGCACGTGATATGCAGACGTTATTTCAAGAAATAATTTCATGAAACATTTTGCAGTAACTTGGACGTGGGTCAAGTTTTCTTACATAATATCTGGCATACTTGGCTCTAAAAGTCGGTCAGGTGAGTTAGCGACTCCTTCCCTAAAGTGACTGAATAATCTATAGTGTGCCTCGCTACAGACTACGCCGGAATTCTCGATGAAGATTAGCTGTTAGTTGGCAACGTTCAAGTTCACAAGGTTTAAATCAGGATAGCACTTACATAACCTAAATAATTGAACAAAATTTTCAAGCAAGACCGCTTTTCTCTTGGTATGTATATTAACATCATTGGGTCAGGACTACTTGACTTAAAGCACATTTTTAAAGATTACGTCCTTATCCGTATTTTTTTTTATCGTGTTAAAATCATCAAATGTGTTTTCCCACCCAGGGCAGAGCGGGAGGGACTCTCAGACTCGTACTGACTAAATCCACGGTGTCCTTCAATAGCCCTTTACGTTCCGGGTCACGGTAATTTGTAAGTCCCTCGACCTCGGCAGGCTTTGGCCCTCTAGAGGAGGGGCCAAAGCCTGCCATATTTCAAAAATCGCTGGTATTACAGCCGCTTACTACTTAATTAAACGTTATACTAACGTTTACCTCAAAAATAATGTCCGATTTTAAAGATCTAATTTTAGTTTTGGTTCACCATTATTATTTACGTATTTACATGTAATGTGCCCGCCTACTGAAAAGAAAAAGAAATTCTAACAAAGTCAAACAGCCAGTTCATCTGTAGACACACAGCATCTTATCACTTCAGTGAACTTACTAACGAGCTCGGCAGGGGGTGAGCAGGAAGCTGATCTAAATGTATAACAAGCTTCTCAGTAACTGTTACTAATTCACTCTCGTTGTTGTACCAACAGACTTATTACTATCACGTGAAGCAGTGTAACGTTGCACCTTGCAAGTTACAAATTAAAAGAGTTTATTATAAAGAATCCTTAAAATTAAGAAACAAATTTACACTTAAAACTATATTATTTACATAAATCTTTAAAAAACTAACCTATTATAATCGAATTAAGTAAACCTAAAACTTAAATAAAGAATTATAACTAAATAATAGCATACGGAACCTACGAACGTATATTATCTTAAAGGGTTATCACTTTTATGCGCCCGCGCATCCTTGAAACGATCAATACCGAGCGGCGCCGAAGTATGGTGGTTCGGTTAGGCTCGGAAAGGACGATGACGAGTTGATTTAGAACACTGGAGGCGACGGCTGTGTCGTGCGCTCTGACCAAAATTAAATAATTGTATTAAATACATCGCGGAATCCATCTAGGGTAAGTTTCCTTGTATTTTTTTGAGAAGGGCTAACTGTAAGGTGTTCCTAGAACTTCTTTAAACTAGTTTTCTGGCTGTATTTCTTCCTATCTTCCTATCTGGGACACTGTGACCTTTGGACCGACAAAACTTTGGTTCCGACAGCTTGCTTACGCTTCCATTTCCATCTGGACTTCCAGGATTCAAGTTTACCCTACAAGCTTCTGCCACGTTGCGTGGTCCCAGCGTCAAGAAGGACGACTGGAGAAGAACCTCTACTGCAGGCTGATTTACGCCTACCCTACACTACCAAACCTGGAGCTGGACTTGTGTTGCGGTCAAGCCTGTGACGGACCATCATCGTACTGGAGACGGTTCAGGCCAGTGTTCTACTCCACTATTCCTTCCTCTGCAATCGGGACGTGAGACGGCCACGGAATTTTAGGCAATAAATAATAAGTGAACTCAATTACAGTGCTCTTATTATTTACGAACCCTTCTTACCTACCTGCTGACAATCCCCCTAAAGGGGATAAGTGTCACAGCAGCCAGCGAGGACATAATTATAGACTGAGGTCATGCTACAACTTTAGAAGTGTACTTTACTTTCATCATCATCATCATCATCACCCTGTTTATTGTTCCCACTGTTGGGACATAGGCCTCCTCCCTGTGAGAGGGAGTGGGCCATAATCTGCCACGCGGGCCCAGTGCGGGTTGGTAGATGTCACATGTCGTCGTATTTTTGGTTCTATAGACATGCCGGTTTCCTAACGATGTTTTCCTTCACCGTTTTTAGAGCAGTGGCGATGAAATTACACAAAGTAATGCGCCAGGCTGGGTTCGAACCCACGACCTACAACTCGTAAGTCGAGGCCGATACCACTGGGCCACTTTCCTTTACTTTCCCATAATTCTATTTTCAATAAGTAAATTAAAGCAGTGCTAAAGCTTTTTACAATACAATAATTTATGCATCAATTGTTAAAGCTTATAATTATAACATTATTTAGCATCAGCGAAATGAGTTTTGTTTCAATAATTGTGAACGAATAATTTCAAACATAAAGTTTAAACACGAACCGTGCAAAACTAACTGAAGCGGAATATTTTAATTATTAATACTGAAACTGTTGCATTTTTTGTTGGAAATCATGAAAATACTTTATTTTATGAAGTGCAATTCATATTATAGTTGCAAAGTTCTTGTAGTTAAAATTCGAAACAAATCAATCATTTTTTAAATGGTTATGGTTATGTTTGGTTTATCATTAAAGTACCTACTCAGAAATAAGAGTGTAGGTAAGTACTCAAAAAATAAAAATTAAAGTGTTAGACACGTAATTTTAAATCTAAAAGGATCGTAGAATGGATCCTACTTTATTGATCAAGTCCTCAACTACTTTTGCTCCAAACCTTAAATAAAGGTATTTATTTTTAGGTCTCTGAACAAAGTGCTACAAATTGGGACCGAGAGAAAACATTATAGTTTCTGTTAGAAAGTTGATTTATGTGAAAGAGACTCTTCGTAACAAAGATAAAACTGTTTTTTTTATTATTAGGAAGATAAAACTGGTTTTTAGGGTTCCGTAGTCAACAAGGAACCCTTATAGTTTCGCCATGTCCGTCCGTCCGTCCGTCCGTCCGTCCGTCTGTCCGCAGTTTAGCTCAGAGACGCACAGTACTAGAGAGCTGTAATTTGGTGTAAATATACGGATTTGTTGTGCCGAAAAAGTGGTAAAATAAAATCTCGTAAAATATTTTTTTTTAGGGTACCTCCTGTACACGTAAAGAGGGGATGTTTTTTTTTTCTCGCGTACCCCTTAGTGTGGGGTATCATTAAATAGGTCTTTAAAAAATATTGATAGTTTCCATTAACAATTTTTTGATAAAAAAATTCGTTTGTGAAATATTAAGCTTTATATTGCTAAATTTTGCTCGATTCGAGTGTCCCCCCCCTCTACCAGCTAAACGGTTATGTTTGGGGGTGTGAAAAAATTCACAATAGTAGTATATATAACGAAGTTTAAAAGAAAATTATCATGACTAAGTAGGCTTTACAACTTTACGAGTAATAGTCGACCAACTTATAAAATGTACTTGGATAACATATTTTCCTAAACAAAATGTATCGGAGAACAAGCTCTTCAACTGCAAATGTAAGTTTGTCAACTTTATTTTTACAGCTGTAATAGGTATGTTTTTACGGTATGTTTTTTGGGGATAGGTAGGTTTTTATCGTCAACTATTTTTAACTTACTTCAAAAAAGGGGGAGGTTCTAAATTCGTCGTAATCTTTTTTTTATGTATTTTCCCCGATTTCTCAAAGACTCCTGGACCGATTTTGAAAATTCTTCTCTTTAAAATTAAATTCAGCGAATCAGTTTAGTTAATTCGCATAAGTATTTTGATGGGCAACTACGGAACCCTACACTGTGCGTGGCCCGACACGCACTTGGCCGGTTTTTTATTATTTTATTTATTAGGAATAGGTTTTTACAAGTCTTGAAGTTATGGAATGTTCTGCATTGTATACTAATTTTATTGTAACAGCGGTATGTATTTAGATTAATTTACGACCGACTAAAGAACTAACCGAATAAGAACAATTCAGCTTTAGCTGCATAAATAAAATGAATATCAACAGCCAATCTACTTGTTTTGAAAATGGTATGAAAAAAAGTGATCAGTAAGCTGTAACTATAGATAAACGTTAAAGTTCAACATAAAGATAAAAGTTTTATAACGTGCCGAATCCAAGGAATAATAAAAGCTCGATTATTATATTTTGGCACATGTGATTAGCAATTATAAACTCTGTGACATAGCCTTATCAATGTTTCTTCTAAAATTGTGTGTTACATTATCATCTGTACTACGTACAACTTATTTGACGAATACATTTTTGGATGTAATATAACAGTCAAAAATCATCACGTAAAATACTGTATGTTGTTGAAACAGCATAATCCAAAAACTATAAACAGGTTAAACGATATGCGATCACATTGTACAGTTTCGGAATTTATTAAGAAGAAATAAACTGACACGATATTTCAGTCGTTGCGTCTTGGAAAATAAATTTGAAGGCGGTAAATTCGTAAAACATTTTTTGAAGCTTCAATCTTAAGCAGCTCTGAAGTAAATAAACATCTTTATTTACTTCCCAAAGCCAAGGAAATCTTCTGAAAAATTCACAAATTACGACGCTTCAATAAATTGCGGTCGCTCTTTTCGAAGAGAGTTCCTCACGCTCGCGCTGGCTGGGAATAAAATAATGTCAAACTTCAAAAGAAATAATCAGTTTTAATGAAACATTTTCAAAAGTTCAAACAGCATCCAATGTTTCTGTTTAGGCAGAAAAGCACGTGCCAGTTAGTAAGCACTGAGCTGGAATATTATTACTAATTATGTAGTTATCACTGTAGTTACCGCAGCATGCAAAATTACCATTTAATTTTTAATCTTGTCGGTGACATAATCCAGGAAACATGATGAAAAATATAGATAATAGATGTTTCAGATTGTAACATATTACTTTTTGTGACTCGTTAATAATTAAACTGTTTGCTTTGTATAACTCAGTTTGGACATCTCGCATATCTGAGATGTTTCATGGAGATAGTCAAAGGAAAGCTAGACCGAATCGAAAGCTGGCCCTAAACTAAAAAAAAATGAATACAGTTTTTTCATAAAACTCAGATATTCGACGAACTTAAACTGGAACATAAAGTGCTTAACTTTACACAAAATTGCGGAATTTACAATTTGTCTAAGTATGACCACCATAAAGCAAATTCCAAGTTGACCCTCATGTTTATCAAACATTCTGACCACAGGGGACAACCCTGCGGTCTGAACGCTATTATCTTTACTCAAGTAATAAAATATGTATACGGACATTCCCAACTATAAGTGTTATTCAGTTATTTACGAGGATTGCGAGCATCCTCCCATTAGTGTGGTCTCGTTTGCTGCTGGTAAACTAACCAAGATTATTGAAGGTGACAAGCAACTAAATAGCAAAATTATGAAAACTATTCGATACCTCCTAAGTATAATGAGTCAACTGACATTATAGTTATTTTACAGGAGAGCGATTTGAAGGTAAATCGTTTATATTTTAATGAAATCAAATTAATTCGAAATAAAGTAAATGTTTTTTTAATCAAAATCGTAAGCTCTTCCTTTGGTATAAAATGATTTTGGTGATTTTTGTTTTTAAATGACATTTTATGTACATGACTGGGTATACGCCGGCGGGACTCAATAGTGAAATGGTTTAACTACCACTTATAATAGTGTACGTCGTCCATCAAAATCCATCGTTTACACCAAAATCACATGAAATATGACTGTCATTTTATGAATATAATTTTACTTTTGTTTGTTTCAGGGGTTTTCTGTCTCACTTAATAATAAAATGTTGAAATTATATCACTTGACTCATTATACTAGGAAAGTACTTAGCAATGTTAACATTTGAAAACTCAACGTATACTGGACCAATGTAATTTACCGAGGGTTTTTATTAGTATTTTTTTGTAATACCTTACGATATTATGTGGGATTAATAAAAGCTAGGAAGAAGAACAAGAATCATACACCCAAAACAACTCATTTTGAAGAATCACAATGTATTTTTCGTCATAATTAAGTAGGAATATCTTTTTAACATAATAGCTTTACTAAAAGCTACAACGAAAACAAATCACTATTAAAAAAATATCAATGTTTCATCATTAAAGCTTCACAAAAATAAATTAAAAATCCCCCGACATAAAAACCAAGATCCCTTTTAAAAGTAAAAAATAATAAAAAACAACTACATCTTAAAGTACTGAATCAAGACAATCGATTTTTTCGGTCCCCCAACGTGACGTATTTTTGAAGTGAAAACTTCTTTAGCGGCGTTGTACACTTTTTCTGTAATGGGTAAAAAATTTAAAACTCGCGTCAGGGTCACGTGACCCTGATCGAAAATGAGTAAGACGTCATTCAAATTAGTTAATTTCATATCTGTACTACTCCAGTTTTAAAATAAAACATAGTAACAAAAAAGTTTTCACTTCTACCGGCACTCCTGGAGTGCAACCTTTTTTTTTTTTTTTTTTATAATTATTAATACATAATTAGGTACTTCACCGCTTATATATTTCTAGATTTAGAGTATGTTACGTTAATTTCTCTTGTATATAAAAATAAACTGTCATGTCTTGATTCGGTACTTTAAGATTGATTTGTTTTTATTATTTAAGTATTAATTTTTAAAGGGATCTTGGTTTTTATGTCGGGGGTTTTATAAATTTTTAATTTAATTTTTACTTATTTTGTACTTTTTATAGGTGCATACTTATTATACTTATATCATTTTAGGTTGGGCGGTTACAACACATAATTAAGTTGCAAGGGACGACAGTTGAAAAAACTGTGGATTACTTAGGCAAAAGTACTTTCGCAAAAGGCCTAGCCTATGTAGCCATAAGTAGAATAAAAACCTTGGATGGTGTAGCAATTTATGAGCTCGACCAAAGGAAATTATTGAATAACCCACAAAAATTATCACGCAGAATTGCAAAGACTGAGGTGTATTAATTGACACTCTCACTTGACAATCGGATTTCCATGTCCCAAATTTCCCTCCACCAAAGTTCTTATAAAACGAAGCTAAGAACACTCTCGATTAAGTCATCATTAACCCTTTCAGTGAGCTTTCATTTGAGACCCCATTTCATTTTTCCCCACTTTTACCCTTGCACAACTCGGCTGAACCGATTTTCATAAAACACATCTAAGAAAACTCTCCGTAAGTCATCTTTATTACAGACAGACAGACAGAGACATCAAATTTATAACATCCCTCTTTTTCCGTTGGGGTTTAATGTACTGACTAAATCCACGATGTCCATTAAATGCCTTTTACGTTCCAGGGTCAAGGTATTCGTTAATCCCACGACATCAAACGATGTTAAAAACACTCTCGATTAAGTAATCAATATTCCTTTTCAGGGCGCTTTCTTATAAGACCCCACTCGAGTTTTTTGTAAAACCTCGGTCACCCTTCCCCACTTTCACCCCTACAACGATTTTCATCAAACATATTGTCCAAGAACACTCGCACGTAAGTGACCTTTAATACAAAAAAAAACTAAATTGAAATCGCTTCATCCATTCGGGTCCTATTGGTGCCACAGACAGACAGACAGACAAACAGACAGACACGACAAACTTATAACACCTTATATTACATCCACGATATAATTACTATACATATTATACGAATTATAGTAACTTTACGAAACAGAATTATTACCTAAAATTGCTTGCGCACTCGCCGCCATTCATCGTATACTGAGCCGAAATAAACTTGTATCGGTGCGCGCCCCGCGTACACTGGTACAATGTTATTTAGATCAGTTTACAATGTACGATTTTAACTGATGTTGAAAATGACTTAGTATACGTGAAATTATCTCGGTAATTATTGATCTTTTTAATTTTTTTTTAACACTAACGTTAAGATCACGATTTATCATGTACGTTTTTATAAAAATATGAAAATACCTAAATTTGTTAGTTGACTCAGTATACTTAGGAGGTATCGTATTAATATTCTGAATGAGATGGACAACGACGATATATTACTAGACTCCGCATGCACGATCTAAGGAACAAAAACTATTCTGTCAACTCGCTGAGGTACTACGTAAGCGAGGGGGACGGGGTACTGCGTTGTGATTGGCTAACTCAAGGTCAGTTCTGTCTCAACGTATGTTTACGGCTCACAGGAGTGGTCGAAATGAGACGGATATAAGAATTTTTTGCCTAATGTGTTGACAGACATCGGTCGCCTGTTATTAGGAGTCTAGTAATATATCGTCGTTGGAGATGGAAGATAATAACATTTTCACAGTACTCTTAAGGCCGCCTATTCTGAAAGTTGGCAACGTCGCAAAAAGCTGTCAAATATTTACAAGTTTTAATTAATTTGGCAAATTTTCTGTATGAAAACAAGAAATATCGCTCTGTAGTGCACTAAAAAAATGATATAGGAATGCAATTAAAACACTGAATTTGATGTTGTAACCGTTTCAGATGTATAAAAGGCATTTGGAAAGCTTCCAAATGCTTTTTTTACATCTAAAACTTTAAATTCGGTGTTACGATATTACTTATTGCATTCCCTTACCATTTTTTTAGTGCACTACAGAGCCTTATTTCTTATTTTCATACAGTAACAATGCTAAATTAATTAAAACTTGTTAATATTTGACAACCATTTGCGACGTTGCCAACTTTCGGAATATACGCTCTTAAAATGCAAAAGAAAAACAAATGAAGAACGTGTACCCAACCAGGCCTGGGACACTCCGCGGTGTAGGTATGAAACGGCACGCACACACGCGCACACCGTTCACGGGTCGCCACAGATGGCTTTCGCGCGCAACGCGCTCCGCGTCGTAATTATTCGTACAATTAAAAGTGAACATAATAAAATATGAAGACAAGCAAATACTGCTTAGCTTTTGGTTGCCTAAACGACAACAGAGATAAGAGCGTCACGTTTCATATTCAATCGCGTGACGTCGAAACGTACGACTTGAAAAAAAAGCGAAAATACCTATCGAATGTTTATGAATAGTATTATTCCTAGATAATTATGTTTATGAATCTAAGGTTAATTATGAATTATCTACCTACCTGTGATATGCTTATTTTTTTATGTCTTTCAAGTACCTATATTCCGCTTAACTGAACACGATTAGGTACCTAGGTAACATTACAAGTTTGGAAATGTGTCGAGATACTCGACGGAGATGTGAGCCTACTAGACGACCAAGATAAATAGACGAATATCAAACCTGACATCACTCTCACTCACCTTATCGCTCGGTAGAAAGTAGAAAGATGTTTGCATTGTTGTTTAAAACTCACGTTCAAACTCATAAAATGGCCACACTACGCATTCAAGGTCAGCGATCGTAATCAAATTCTATTCTATTAAAAACAATATTATATATATATATATATATATTGTAAGATGTAATGTTCAAAAATTTAACAATAATAAGTAGAAAAGATAATATTATTTTAAATATTTTATTTCTCACGTCAGGTGCCGTAGGTACCTATATTAACATTCTGTGCTAACAATCGATAGTGTAGGTATGTAGTAATCGATGAAGAAACCAAAAAAAAATAGGCTCATGATAAAAACAAAATTCCTTGAGGTACATTTATTTTATATTAATTATTTAATTTAACAAATGCATAAAATACACCGACCTACTTAACTGTGCCTCCTGCACTCGCAAATCGCAACCCTATTGAGCGCGGCGAACGTTGACCTTGATGTGACGTTAGCATCAGATAAACCAAAATAAACTCTCGCGCGTAGCCATTCAGTACATTTTTGCTTGTGCACGGGAAGTTTAGGCTATTATAAAAGTAGGTGGGCGGTACGGGTGCAAGTTAAAATATACTTTATTCTCTCGTACATAGATTTTACATTTGTTTGTTATTTTTTTGGGAGTGTCACTTCTTATACGTAGTACTATTAGGTGTTCTATGACCCAACTATAATTCACGACTTGCGAAAAGTTCACTAACGCCTAGTTGAACAGTCCCCGTTCCATTCGACTGTATCCATTAATCTCATGCAGACTTCGATATTATGTAGATATTTCAAGCCTACAAATCAACCAAGTGTATACGGCAAGACTAGTTCTAAGAAGAAGAATATTTCTCTAATAAGTTATAAATCACTGGAATGTAAAGCCTCATTTAGACGGAGCAAGAACTCGCATGTGAGTGTGACCCGTGAGATTCACTACATTGCGGTATTTGTTTGATCAACTGAATTTGTTGTACCTTTAAAGTCCGCAATTTAACGCAACTCGCGTGTGAGTTCTTGCATTGTCTAAATAAGGCTTAATGGTGGTAACGGATTTAATTATCTCTCTTGAAAGTAGTACTTGAGACACAGTCTATGACGTCACAGTTTTGCGTCACCATTTTCCCACTTTCTTTCCCTTTGTCTCGAGACCGGGCAATGCAGCTTTTGATATGCTAATGTGGCTCGACGTCGATAAATACTATATTAATGCTAAGTTTTAGAGTAATCGTTGCTTTGCTTTTGACTTCACTTTTTAATGGGCATTATACATATAATTGACTTTTCCTCTTTGAGACTACGAGCAAAATATATTTTGGTGATTTGACCAAATAAACTGAAAAATTTATAAGTAACTTTATTTTTCAGTACTATATAGATAGCTTTCTTTTATAGAGTGTACTATGTATGCATTAAACATATCGCCTTTGTAAACACAAATAATATAAACATATCTATTTGATATAATTAGTTAGTTACACATAACGCTAACTAATTTCACCACTCCGTATGTGATCAATAATCACGTACAAATAGGTACAACAATTCATTATGTTGCTATATGAGCTCACATATCCGTGTATCAATGGCAAGGAAATTATATCACCAGCCCCCACGGTGTGTTACGTATTATATAATAGAGAGATATCTGATTGAAGAGCCAATCTAAACTTGTGTTGCTTATATTGAGATACAATCTTGGTATGAAAACAGACACCGTTACGCGTATACTGTTTGTTTAATTACGTTTAGACAATGGAAATTTCAAGAGGTGTTATGGCGGCAACATTGTGGAAATACTGTTTTATATCAAATTCAAAGGGATCATCCATAACAACCACCAAGATGGTCTAAGTTTACAAAATGTTCTATTTGTTTTTCACGTGTGTAGATTTCATCCTACGTGATCATTATTCACGGCGGTTTCTTAAATTCAGTTCACAGACACGACATTCAAAATGATACGATCGACTCAGATAATGAACTAATACCAGACCCATCCTGTTAGATATTGGATAGTACAATTGAATTACTAAAAACTTATAAGTCTATTAATATTGTTCTATCAGCTTATGAAATCCGAATGTCAAACATCAGAAGCCAACTTAACATACTTGCATGAAATATGTCACGTTAACACGGACTTGGATCAAGTTTTCGTACGTCTGGTATGTTCGTGAAGTCCTTCGGGTGAGTTGACGAATCCTGCTCTCAAGTAGCTGAACATTGAGTGTACATTCAGAGGCGTTTGTGCTTAATGGGGAAGGCAAGTGTCAAAGTGAAAATGACAGTTTGGTCCCCAAAGAACTGTAAAATCAAAGGAATTTTCAGAAAAAAAAACATTTATTGATGTAAAATGACTAGATGTTGTGTAATAAGCTGTAAAAATGATGGAATACACTTTTCAAAATAATATCTACTTTTCTTTTGGAGGTTATGTACCAGTATTGCATCGCTCGAAAATCGAAGAATTATCACCTGGAACGAGTTTTGTAATAGTTGTGGTGTTAAGAAATTAAATATATTGTGATATTTCTCGAATCTAAATAGAAAAAAAGGTTAAAATTACTGACTTAAAACATTATGATATTTTATCAAAATAGAAAGTCAAAAGCAGCATTATATTCTTGATAAAGGAGAGGACAGGTAAAACATACCTAAACTCAAAAATTGAAACCTCAACTACAAGTAATTGTGGATTTATTACGGTAAAATCAAATGTATAACCACTCAATTAAATCACTTTTTTTATCTTGTAGATGCGCCGCGGCGTCTTAATTCTTCTTTTAGTATATAGTACTTGCATGGACGAATAATTTTCCATATTTGTTTTGTATTTATACTCAATTTTTATAACAAATAATCTTGTTTGTTTTTTTGTACAAGGTAGACGTGGGGACCAACTATCGCAGCGCCATCTACGATTAGCTTTGAGTTGCCATCCCCATTAGAAAAGGCTTTTGGCCAGCTGTAAGATAGTAAAACACACAAATAATTAATTAAATTCTGAGGTTTTTCTTGAAATATATTTATGTTAAGAAAACATAAAAAACTTTTTTCAATAAAAATTTAACCGTCTTCAAAAACAACCACAAAAAAGGGTAAAATAACCTACAAAATAACTTTTCTTTCGGAAGTCGGTGGCTTTATTTTTTTATTTCGTTGTCTTTTTGCCACCGACTTCCGAAAGAAAAGTTATTTTGTAGGTTATTTTACCCTTTTTTGTGGTTGTTTTTGAAGTCGTTTTTTTTTTTGAAAAAAGTTTTTTATTTTACTATTTTTAGTTTAAATATTCAACCCAAATTCTTGTCAAATACATCATTTCCTTACAAGTGCACTAGAATTTGTAATCCGTGGCACCGGTATTAACATCGCTCATGTACACATGCTAATAAAATTCCCTATCTCAAAAACTGCTGAGCAGATTTTGATGAAACTTGCAGTATTCCCTAAGGTGAACGATCCCCAGTACAATAAAAAAATAATTTTGAAAATCGGTCCACAATTGGCGGAGTAATCGCGTAACAAACACGCAAAAAGTAATGTCATCCAAGTAGCCGAAATCAATAAAAATGCTCACAAAATAAAAAGTACTGAACCAAATTGGATGAAATTTTATGGAACCACACTGCAAGTATACTGCATCGAACAAAAAAAGAATGACACTAATCGGACTACAAACCTCGGAGTAATCGATGTACATACATAAAAAAAAAAACATACCGACCGAATTGAGAACCTCCTCCTTTTCTTGAAGTCGGTTAAAAATTAAACAGCGTTTTCGCTATCTAGATAAACATAAAACGTCAATAATAAACTTTATATCGAGGTCAATAACATTATAAAGTTCATTTATCTAATAAACATGAATTTGCTGATAACACGGAATAATTGGCGTTTAGAAAGATACGTTTACAACGACCATAGGTTTAGGTTATATCTAGTACTATCTAAAGCTGCCAGCTATATCATTATTTGTTATCATAGTGCATCTATTACTCGCTTAAAGCTACAAATGTAGTGAAACAGTTAAAAAGCTGACACAGCAATTACGTAGAAAACCGAGGATTCAGTGAAAATCATATTTACACACAATATTGTAGTCCTCGCAGAAAACATTTTCGTAAAATCCTTTAAAGCTTTAAAGTAAATCAACATACCTGTTTGCTTTCAAAGCCAAAGAAATCGCGTGAAAAATTCAGAAAGTACACCGCTTGAGCAAATTGAGGTACGCGGCTTGAATTTTGGGAAAACTTCCTCACGGCAAAGAGCCGAATTACAATTTATGCAAAGGAATGTTTATCAAGCGTCTTCTCGTATGAAGGAAAACGTCCTATGACCACTCAATATTCTAACATTCCAGTCAGAGCTGCAAGTGATGTTTGTGTTTAGGTATGTACAGCTAGTTCGTGGTCACGTTCTAGTTGGCAAGCGCTGAGCTAAAATATGGCACAGCAGGTTCATAGCTTAGTAGCTACAGCAACACGGAAATTTTACGAAATATGTAGTACTATACGTTGTTTGCGCTATTGAGCATGCTTGTCGATCATCGATGTCGTAGTAGTCAGGTGTAGCGACGATTTTGTGGTGGAAATTGAAAGCTTAATGGTTATTGTCAGTGTGTCAATCAAAGTAATGAAATCATGTTGTAAATGAGAGATGATGTTCATGATAAATACCGACAAAATGCTACAACAGTGCAAATAGATAAAAAAATACAATCAATATTGAACAAAGTACCCCTTACTATACTATTTACTCGTGCATTCTGAACAACATACATAACAATGCGAGTGGATTACGTAAAAAAAAGTGCTTTTTTATTCGATCCGTTGGACTTAACTACGTACTGGGCTCGCTCTTTAGGTATTAATTCGCGTAATAGGTTATAATTATAAAGTAACACAAAAGAAGGGATAGTTACTGGTGACTGACTCATTTTCCCTTCTTCCAAAAACAAATAGACGAGCTTCTCACGATTGATTTGTTTTCCATCCCTGAACTTACTCAAGTAACACAAGGATTCTGAGATATATCACCATCCCTGTTACACTTGTTCCGATTCATTATTTACGAATCCTATTTTTTTTGTAGAGAGCTTAACCATTGTGTTCTGAAGGTACTAACAAACACTGATTTATCGTGACTCGTAAATCAACAAGGGTGAGAAAACTTTTGTTTCTTTTCCTAAAATCTCTGACAACAAAATATTTGTGCAGCTCTCAAAAACAATTCCATCCATTGTTTAATATTGTTGTTGCTATAAAAATGGTTCCTACTATAATATTTCTTGAAATATACGTTACATCTGATAACTTGTGCAATCAATAACACTTCCACTAATATGATGTATAAATTATCCACATACCTATAATGTGGTTGAAAAAATAAAACACAGTATTACAGTGGCAGATGGCAACACATTCAACATAAAGACATTCCGTTTATCACGTTTAGCAGATATTGCACGTATTTTTCACAAATCGACAGAAAGGCACATAGGGTAAAGTACCCAACTGCTGACCTCCCACCAACTATTGACCGCATAACAGTTTTTATCAAAAATAATAATAAATCTTCTTGCAGTGCTGCATAAAGAATACAGAAAATGAAATATAATTTATCTTGTAATATAATGGCGTCACAGAAAATTTAAATAAAGCAATATTGCGTCCGTAAACCTATGATAACAAAATACCCTCCTAAAATCATCAAGAAATTTAACAATTTGCTAAGCTGACGGTTGTTTTCAATGTCATTTTATTTCAGTTTTACACTATAGATTCCTTTGAGTTTGGTATTTTTTGGTTATTTAAGACAGACACAATGCTTTTCCACATGATTTTCAAGTTTTAATGAGCGTTAACTTGTTAAAATGATGAGGTCAATATCTGGTACACTCAAATGTATGAATAACCATTTTTTTAACATGGCATGTCAATAGCTGGTAATTAACCAAATGTACGAGAATACCAGTGACTGATCCCTGGTGGAACGCTGAACTTGGTAAACTCAGAGATGCATTACGTAAGCAATTCAACAGAGCCAAAAACACTAGACTCCCAAACGACTGGGAACTATACAAAGAGACCCAGTACACATATAAAAAGCAAATCCGAATAGCCAGAAAGACAGCCTGGCGCAAATTCTGTGAATCTATTGAGACCAATAACGAAGCTGCAAGGGTAAGGAAAATCCTCTCAACCGACCAGGACCGAACCCTTGGAACGCTGAAAAAACCCGACAACACATATACACTCACGGACCTGGAAACCAGTAAGGTCCTTCTTGAGACTCACTTCCCCGACTGTAAACTCCTAGAGGACAGGACATGGGAGGCAGAACCAGACTGGACCCCAACGGATATGGACTGGTCCAGAGCCCACAGCATAATAACGGAAGACCGGATAAGGTGGGCCATTAACACCTTTCAGCCCTATAAGTCCCCAGGACTAGATGGCATCTTTCCGGCCCTACTACAGTGGGGGGTTGCACAACTACTACCATACCTGATGGAAATCTATCAGGCATGCATAGCACTTCGACATATACCCCTAGCATGGCGGGAGGTAAAAGTCATCTTCATACCCAAACCTGGCAAAACGGACTACACCTAACCCAAGGCTTATCGACCTATAAGCCTCACATCTTTCCTACTGAAGACCCTCGAGAGACTCTGTGATAGGTATATCCGAGACGGACCTCTTCGGGAAAAACCGCTTCACAAACAACAGCACGCATACTCCACGGGCAGATCAACGGAATCCGCGCTACATAGCGTAGTATCCAAGATTGAATGTGCAGTGGACCACAAATGCTCAGCACTGGCCGCCTTTATTGACATTGAGGGCGCCTTTGACAAAACCACGTTCAACAGCATCAACATGGCCTTAGACAGGCACAACATAGACCCGACCCTGAGCGGATGGATTAGCAACATGCTCAAGCAAAGAGCTGTACAAGTTACAGTAAATGACACTACAAGGGCCATCGTGGCGAAAGGCTGCCCACAGGGGGGAGTCCTCTCACCGCTACTATGGAACCTGGTTGTAGATAACCTCATTAAAACACTAAATGATAACGGCTACTTCACTGTAGGGTATGCCGACGATATAACCATAATAATAAATGGCACTCACGAAAATACCCTGTGCAACTTCATGCGCCAAGCATTGAAAATAGTGGAGGACTGGTGCAACAAACACCAGCTATCAGTAAATCCTTCAAAAACCGAGCTGATTCTCTTCACAAAAAAGAGGAAGCTACCGACCCTACAGCTTCCACGTTTCTTTGGAACCACCCTAAGCCTATCAACTGAAACCAAATACCTGGGCATCTTTTTGGATAAACAGCTGAATTGGGCAAAACACATCAACTACATCACTACAAAAGCCAGCATATCCCTATGGCAGTGCAAGCGAATGCTTGGCAGGAATTGGGGGATCAGTCCCAAGATCACTCACTGGCTATATACCACTGTCATACGACCGACAGTCACGTACGGCTCATTGGTCTGGTGGCCCAGAACAAACCTGAGCACAACCCAAAAAGACCTCGAAAAGCTGCAGCGATTTGCTTGTATGGCAATTACTAGCTGTATGAGAACTGCACCCACCGCTGCCCTACAGGCAATGCTTGGACTGCCACCTCTACACCTCATCGTGCAGAAAGAGGCGGCCCTAGCCGCCTTTAGGCTTCATGCCCTGGGAACCCTAAACAAAGACTCCAGAATTAAACATACGCGAATTAAGAATGATGCGATCGAACAACAGCCAATGATGGCATCACCCTGCGACAAAGCCCCAAGACAATACCACTTTGTAAAGCACTACAGTATCACACTTGCAGAAGAGCAGTGTGACTATTCAGGCCCGAAAGAGCTGAGGATATACACAGATGGATCAAAGACTGATTCCGGAACCGGGGCTGGAGTCTTCTCACACGACCTTAACATAAATATATCCAGCCCGCTGGGAATGTACAACACCGTCTACCAGGCGGAATGCATGGGCATTATACAAGCAGCATATGCGATAGAGGCCAGAAGAGTTACGGACACCCATATACGTACTGCCGTCCTTTAACTAGAGTGCCGTTAAGTGCAAAAATCACATTTTGAGATACGGGGGAAAAACGGTTGAAAAAATTTAAATTGATGCTACTTCCTAACCAGGAGTCATATTTGAAACTTTTAAATACCAAAAAATATATTTTAAAAGGCTCTTTTAGACAGTGCAGCTGACAGTCAAAAACGTTTCCGTAAATTAGAGAAAATAAACATTTATCATTTTGTTAAAGTAATCTTTAAAATATCTAGCCCTAAAATCATAACTAAAATGCCGTAATGCATACCTTAACGGCATTTTTGCTAATGGTTTTGAACTCATAATTTAGTTATTTACCACACTTAAAAAAGTTATAATAATACTAACTTTAAAAGCCGCTAAAAACGCTTAATGTCAATGTAAGTTAGCATTAATTGCCTAAACAAATAGACTCGTACCATGCTATATTGCCGCTAAGACACTTAACGGCAATCAAGAGAAGTAAATTTCAATAATTATTTAATCTATTTTTTTGCCGTAGATATTTTTTTGTTTATTACATAACTTAATTGTCGCTAAATACAAAACATTTCATGATAACGGCATTTTAGATTTGCATTACGTTTCATAAATTGATAGAGAATCAACAAAATTGAAGTCAAACGGGACGTGAGGGACTGTCAGACTTGCACTTACTGAAATCCACGGTGATTTTTCAATAGCAATTTACGTTCCAAGGTCACGGTTACCTGGAGAGACAGTCCTGTGACAGGCGGCAGGCCTGGGCCCTCTAAGGGCCCCGTCAGATTGCTGACAGCTCTTTGAAGCGCCCGTGAAACGCGACGCGCCATCGACCCGGACATTGGTCCATGAGACACTCGCCGTCTGCGAGATACCCATTAATTGTCGTACGCGTCTACGGTGGACGGAAATCAGTCACGACGTCAGTTGCCATGGGCGTTTTCGCCTTGGCTGGTTGATGAAGTGGAGACGGTTCTCTCCCTCACGCGTCCCGCCTCCTTCTTCGCTAGCATGACTGCTTCGTAGAAGCAGTCATGCTAGCGAACACACAGGGCAACTGCTTCCCATTTCATTTCATGAGGTTGACTGATTCACCGGCAATCGTGCGGTATCCCCAGATCGTCCGGATAGCAATGACCCTCAGACCATGCCGGTCGACAGACCATGCTGGTCGACAGGAGCCCCGTGGAGGGCCATGAACCGCACGATACCGGCGTACAGTCTACGGCAGGAGGCATTTGGCTCACCGAGATTGGGCAGGAGTCACTTGGAGGCGGCCTCAGCCTGATTCCGTTTTGGGGTTAAACGTCGGAAATGCTCCTTGAAGTTCCATCGGCTGTCGAGGACGAGTCCTAGGTACTTCATCGTCAATTCAACGCCGATGTCAACCCTTTCTACCGTATTTGGGACTTTGTAAAGCACCACCAAGACACCGTAAACTGGCAGGTTCAGACGGCCATAAAAGCACACGTTCTCTGTCTTGTGCAGCGCCAGCTCAAGCCTTAACTGCTGGATCCTGTCTACGACTTGGAGTTGGACATGGATTTTTTTGCTCATTCTTCTCCGCTTTGAGATCTACGCTTTGGAATGAGCACCTACGGTACTTTCACAGTTTTTATGTCTTGTGACTGGGACTGTAGCACCATAACTATTTTGTGTACTTGTTTTATTTTATGTCTCTTGACAATTCATAAGTGCCTGTAATTGGCCTACTTGAAATAAACGATTTGATTTGATTTGACTATCGCGCCTGCATTGCCAGGTCGTCGGTCACCTAATGTGATTATCCCTGTGCTAGGACAAGCGTCTGGTCAGCGTAGCACACGCTGAGGTCAGTAGATAGGTCGCTTGCAGCACCCAGTCGTACCCGATGTTCCACAAGAGCGGTCCCAGGGCCGATCTTTGTGGGACACCGCACGATATTTCTCACCGGTTCCACTCTCCTCGATGACTGGAGTAGCTGACGGCTCTGTCCGTCAGGTATGCCTTGCCAACGCGATTGAGGTAGGTTTGCACCTGGTGTAACTCCATGTCAAGGTGTTGAGGGGTTGGTGATGTTTAGTGACACCGTCAAGATGACTCTGCTCAGGGATACTGTCCCCGTCGTGAGGGTTCTTACGCGCATGATTGCGTCCACAGTCGAGCGCTCCTGAAATCAAACTGGCTCTCATGCATTAAAACCCGATAAGGCTACCCGCAATCACTCTTTCAAAGAGCTTAGCCACCTATTCGAGCAGCACTATAGGCCGAGATTAAGCAGGGAGACCGTGCTTTTTGATGAGGACCAGTTTCTTCGTCTTCCAACGACGCGGGAACGGCGTGCAGAGTGCCGCGCCTCCAACACTTTTTTTTTGTTTTGGGGGGAAATCTTCAAAAGGCGCCCGGTTTTTGGGGATAAGACCGGGAAGTGTGGGATTTGTACCTCACTAAAACCCCGGTGATCACCATCAGCACAAGGAGGAGGGAGCCGGGACCTCTTAAAAGACCAATACCAAAACCCTCTTGTGCAACGACGCAAGAATACTTAGCGGCATTTTAGATTAGTTATGTTGGATAGCGGCAATTTAGTATTTTACAATAATTAAAATATTTTGCTAGATTTTTAAACAACTGCCGCTAATAAGAATTCTAACTGTACTATAAAATTCTTAAATGCAGCAAAGGGCTTTTAGCGGCATTTATGAATAGGAATCTTAAATAACGGCAATTTAGCTAGGTAACAAATCACAAATTTATTGTTAAAATCTGTAGTTATGGAGCCTTAGCTGCATTTTAGCTTTGCAATGTCACATAACTACGTTTTAGCGTAGGTTTACTATATGATTTGTGCATTTAACGGCATTTCTTTTTTTCATATCTCGAAAACTATAAAAGCTATTGAAACCGTAATTAGACAGATCGATAGAGCTTTTTTTCTGATAAAAATGGCCTCAGAAAGTAAAAAATGCCAAAATGTCACTTAACGGCATTCTTGTTAAAGGACGGCAGCGTATACTCTCTGATAGCGCCTCAGTCCTTCAATCGTTGGAGAAACAATATACCACTTCAAGCTTAATACTAGAATGTCACAATGCACTAGAACGCCTAACGGTATCTAAACGCAACAAAGTGACACTACAATGGATTAAAGGACACAGCGGATCATTGGGCAACGACGCGGCTGATGAACTAGCTAGGAGAGCATCCAGCGCATCAGTTTGCGGACCTGAACCCATTATACCCATTCCCTTCAACCAGATACGTAGATGGCTGCAGGAGCGCACCCTCACACAAGCAGAGAGATGTTGGACCTCGACACCAGGCTGCAGGCAATCCAGAGAAGCTCTGCCATCCTTAGATGGAAGGCTAACCAGACGTCTTTTACGCCTGGACAGGACCGGCATGCGCCTGCTGACAGGGACCATAACGGGACACTGCTCCCTAAACAAACACTTCCACACAATAGGCATAACGGACAGCCCCCTGTGCAGGGCTTGCATGGAGACTGAGGAAACCGTCGCGCATGTGCTCTTCGAGTGCACAGGTGTCACACAGATCAGGGCAGAGACCCTCGGGACACCCAGGACTTACACAGATGTTCTCCACAGACCAAAGAACCTGATCAACTTCTGGAGGGAGGTGGGCTGGTTGGAATAAGCCACCAAAGGCCACTATGGCTCACGCACAATGGTCCAAATGAAGGACTAAGTGCGGAAACCAAAACCCCTAACATAGAACATAGAACCAGTTACTGACACCACGGTGTGTACGTATAGTTCATTTTTAATGGTGAGGTAGCTTAACTTTAATGCATCTGTATTAAGCCCATGGGCGTTGGCACCCCTAAAGGTGTGTATCTGCATAATCACAAACAAAAAATACCGTACGTAGGTAGTAACCTGACTACCTAGCATAATTTGAGTGAGGTACTTAAATTTTCGGTCTACTGTCACATTCTGGATCCTCCTGAATATTTTACGCTGCTTTCACATTTGGGCGACAGTCGCGCGACAGACGCTGCTTATGCGCGGCTGTTCATATAAAATGTGAAGAAATGTGCTTCTGCCGCGCTGCTAACGCCCTAATGTGAAAGCGGCCTTAGACTTTTAGACTTACTAATATTGTAGGAAAAGTGAACGGCTGAATGGATTTTGACACAATTTGGCAAGCAGATTATTTTAAAACCTGGTTAAGTGGGTGTACCTGGACGCAGGATACTTTTTACGTCGGTATATGATCCCGTGGGACAATTGCAGAATAAAACACGAGCAATGCCTCAGCCACAGGTTGGTTTAATGCATAAAATGACAAAATATACCCTAACCTACATGTTTGAACAAACTGACTTAAATCATTTCCGAGGCAAAGTGTGAGCTAGTTTTTTATTTGTATCTATGTTCTCTTCATTTGTGAGGTCTTTTACATAAGTTTAAAAAGTTAAAACCGTCTTATGTAATTAGGAAAATATGAATTCAAAGGTTTTTAAACTAACTTTGTAGAACTAAAGCCGTGTTATTTCAATTTATATTTTGCCGTCGAGTTTTTTATATCTGCTGCATAATACAGAACAATGAAATAACTACTAATAAAGAAGAAAAATTGGACAAAAAGTGATAAAAACTACAACAAAAAGTGATAAAAACTACAAAATTTCAAAAATAAGTGCAAGAATATTATTGACGGCGTTTGAAGACTGAAGACCTAAATAGTGTGAAAAAAGAAAATGAGACGGACTATAAGACTTGCTTTGTTTGTTTTTTATCAAATAAAACCTCGTATCACATTCATAGTAAATAATATTTGAGTTTATTCTTATACTACTGGAGGTCAAAAAATTGGTCATTTGCATGATGAAAATTTGGTACAAGCATGTTGATAACTGGTCAAATGGCCTGTTCTTGCTAAACTCGAGAAAAAAAACACTTTTTACCTTTGTATGACTGGAAATAATGTTTTAGTTACATTCTCCAATGTTTATTTTATCTTCCGAAAACATTCATTTCCACTTGCAACTCGTACATTAGTTTATTTTGCGAAAGAAGCAAGGAAAACCGCTTAAGGGGTCAATAGTTGGGTGTTTTACCCTACATAAATAAGCACAGAATACCTCTATGCAGATGTGACTTGCTTCATGACAGCTCCACGGTGAGAGACTTTTTTAAATACGATTCAAATTCAAAAAATGAAGTACGATTTAAAAAAAATAATTTTGTTTATTTAAGAAAATAATGAAGAATTAAAATTGTAATGTTTCTAATTTACGTTAATAATTTCTACCTAGCCTATCTTTGATAATTTTCTAACACTACACTTAATGATTTCAATGAATGCGCACCCATTAGTTGAAATTTTGTTGTTAATAATTAAAAAACATTGCAATATGAAGTGTTGTCAACAGCTACTGGACATGAAGTCTAAAAAGGTTTTTTTTTCATTTATTTTTAACTAAGTACCTATATTATCGAATAAATATTTGTTTAAACGTACCTACAACACGGTTACGATATAAGTATCCATTAAGTATCTCTAAAAAATATTTATTGTCTCTATTATGTAAGTGGGAAGCCTTTTATAGACACGTTCACGGAAAACACGATAGAAAAACAACTTACAGGTCCAATAAGAATAAGCTTAAAGAGAACTATTGTGAAAAAGTAAACACAATAACATTACGTTCGGTATTGATCTTATCGTTCTGTGTCAAGCATTTGTAAAGTCCTTTCAATAAATAAAATAATTATATTGTATTTTGTTTCTATACTCTTCTACAAAGTAATGAAACCGTTAACGGAAAAGGAATGTCAAACAATTTCAGAAACAAATAAATTGATTCGGGGAATTTGTCTATCAATTTTTGATATGAATTGAATTCTCACTAGTTCCTTACAGCACGCGTAGCATGGCGATTCTATCTCTATTCTACCAAGAAAAGACAAAGTTATTTCATCGTTATTTCTACACAAATCGACTGTTTTTTTGCACAAATATGACACCATTCTTACACTATTGAAGAAAAGAACGTTTATTTTCCATATTTTTACATAAACATGCTTAAAACGCTAAAATTATTTCTACGTTCTGTCATTTTGTCTATTCTTGCGTCGACAAAACCCCTTTCTACGGCGCCATGCTACGCCTGCTGGTATTTAAAATGTATGATATAAATTTTGATTTTCATGTTTTAATTTACAATGGTCCAAATGTAATACAGCTGTAGACAATGCCCGCTATATCTCAACTTACAAATTGGAAAATAGGTAGATACTCGTAACACACCGTGGCGGCGTAGCAATCGTAGCGGTGACGTCACCACTTCAGCTACGCCGTAGCACTCGTGTACACCAACAACACTATAATAGTGTAACAGTTAATAGTGTAACAACACTATAATTGTTCTGTGAATATTTAAATAGTGTACCATAGGTTATATTTAATGTTTTTTTATAGACTTTCACTCTCTGCTCAAGTTGTTAGGTTATTGTAATAAGTTATCCTAGCAAAAAGGTTGTCTCTTTAGCCCAGCCGCCGAGAGTCAAACTGTCATAAGTCATGACTTAACAGACAAAAGTTGTCAAAAGTTTCCGCAACGTGTCTGGTGTGAACAGAAACTTGTTTTATTCAACTGTTACCATTTATCTCACGCCAAATTTTCGAGGACAAAAAGTAGTTTGAAACCTTGTCATCAGAAAACTATTTTGAGGTATTTTGAGATAAAAGTTGTTGCTTAGTTATCTTTGTTTCTTTGTGTTATAAAGATTTTTAACTTGTTAAATATATTGTATAAAGTTTCTTTTCTGCTCGTTAGCATATATCACTTGAAAAAACACCATGTCGATATGAGTGCCAGCCCCATGGCAACGGATCAAAAAGATTTTAAAAATAGGCTATTTTACTGAAAAAAAACACGTAATCCAAAAACGACGAAGATACAACGCTTTAAAGCCTATGCACGTTTTTTAAACGCGCCCGCGCCGGTGCAGCGCGTTTTAGAAACGCGCATCGACGGCGCGTTTATCATCATTGCAGAGCAGTTTGTTGTCGTTTGTTTTGGGCTGCGCCTGACTTGCGTGCGTATCGCGTCTGTATCGCGATAGACAAATATCTATCTGAGGTAAATAACCGATGCGAAGTTTATTACGCTAGTTATTACACAAGCTGCACCACGCCTCAACGCCGGGCATCTCTGTTTACATGCCAGGGTAAATGGCCAGGCATAAAGTATGTGGTTATAATCAAGCACATGCGTGAAAAAAAGTTCCAAGAAACAAGTAAAAAATGTTGTATATAGCACACAACAAAAGCTACTGCGGTAGTGACTAATGAAAGTCGATGTGAGCGCTACGCACGCGCGGCTATTATTCAGGGAGACCGTAATCTAGTCCATAAAGTAGTGTATATTAGGTTTTATATTTATAGCCATTCACATGGTTTATTGTCTCAAGAGTAGTACATTAGATTTACGACATTATAGTTTATACAGCAGTGATGCACCCTTATCGATTCAAAGGTGGCAAAACACCCTGCCATATTCTTGCCAAGTGTCATGTGTTGGGCATGCAGACGGCGAGTAATGGGCAACTCGCCGACCGACTCGACCATGGACCATGCCCGGGTCGACGGCGCATTGTGTTCCACGCGCGCCTCAAAGAGCGTCAGCATGATGACGGGGCCCTAGAGGCTCTAGAGGGCCAAAGCCTGCCGGGGTCGCTGGACTTATTCCATTACCGTGACCCCGGAACGTAAAGGGCTATTGAAGGACACCGGGGATTTTAGTCAGTACAAGTCTGACAGTCCTTCCCGCCCTGCCCTGGGTGGGAGGACTCATTAATTGATGATTTTACAACGCTAATAAAAAAAAAGTCATGTGTTCTTATAAATTGTTGTTGATATACCTACTTGCATAATTATGATTGTTTCTAATAGACTCAGAAGATGCAATTGGCATATATAGAGATAGTCGATTGAAATTCATCGTAATGTAATACGAGTATTATAAGTCATTTCAAAATGATTTGGATAGTAAAAAAGTTTAGTATTCAGAATGCATCAAACTAAGTGATTGGGATATAACGTAACTTGTTAATAAGTATAAATAAGGTCTCTTAAAAAATAATTGTAGAAGTAAGCTATTTCAATAGAAACTAATTATGATAACTGTTATGTACCAGAAGATAACTAACAAGAAATAAAAAAACCCCAGCAGAAACCATCTCAATAACTTACATGCGAAAACGTCAAAATACTCAAACTGAAGTGTTCATTGAAAACAATGAAGTGTTCACTGTCGTCTGTCGAGCAGTCGAGAGTATGTCTCTTGCTCTTGTCTGTTATTAATGGAGCAGAGACGACCCGGATCATGATGGATCATAATAAAACATTGTAGAGGGCTTCTTTCAGGATTATCTCGCTAGAAATAAATTACTATTTGTACGCGTCGGCGTCGTTTGCAGGAGCCTACTTTTTGCCCGTTTCCTTAGTTGGCGCACTGTCACTCCATGATTTAAAAATTTCAGCCGGCAGTGCTAATAATACCGTAATGATGAACTCTGTGAACTTCTGAACTCAATATAAGTTGTACTTCATTTCAATTTTTTTTTATAAAAACGATATCTCAATTTTATATTTTTGTGCACCTGCCATGTTATCTCTCTGCTACCCTGGGTTGACTGGTAGAGAATGCCTCAGGCATTAAGTCCGCCTATGTACCTTTTGTGTTGCATAAATTTTTAAATAAATAAATAAATACAGAAGATTCCTGAAGTGGGGGACGCAACACACATAGTGCGGGAAAACTGTTTAATTTCTTTTCTATGACCCAGATTCAACGATCCTATACTGACTCATCAGCTACTGGCATTTGTGATCGGAAACTAATCACGTCTGAAAACTGTTGTAAAAAGTCCAAGAACGAAATGAAACGTCAACTGTAACTAAGAGTACAAAGAATGCAAATGAAAGCGGTTCTCGTTAGTTGAGTTCGAACATCCGGCACTGAGTACTCCGGGGGCCGTCGATGTTGAGGGAAATGGAGGGAAATTGGAAGCCTGCGGTGACCTCGAGCTTTAATTTTATGTTATAATTGAATGTGGACGTTTTCTAAATACTCATATTTAAATTGATTCTATTGCAGTGGCATACATTGTAGCATAATTTATTTATACGATTTATATTCCACTTTTTAAAAATGTAAACACAAGGAAGCCATTTAGTATAAGAGAAAAATCCTTTTTACGTTAAAATATAAAATGGAAATGGCTGAGCAACTTCAACGGTATTGTATACGTCATACACTTCATTCATTACCCGACCTCACTCGTCTCGCTCCACATTCTTACTTCCAGTATTTTAATTAGTGGAGCGTGTCTTCATTGCGGCTTCTCTCGTGGTTTGTCATATTTTATGAATAGCATGAGAGAGGGCGCTGAATGAGAAGAGTATACAATACTTTGTTCATAATATTTATAATTCTTTAAAAAAATATGTGCAGCATAAAACTGTACGCATAATAATGAAAAAGCTCTTAAAATGTTTGCAAATGAAGCAGTGGGCTGTTGCGGCACTAAATAGACGGGTCGTGGAACTTTTCAGTAGTTACGTTGCTAAGTGCAAGTATGACGCTGTAATTAGAAGGTTATTATGTAGGTAGTTGCAAGCTTTTACATACGTGTCGAGAGCAGACGTAAACGTGGAGTATGTGTTGTGAAATGTAGTGCAATTGAATCACCTACGAACCAGTCAGTGACTGCCTCAGAGTAAACTACTTCGGTGATGTTGGCAGTTGTGACTTCCTGCCTACTAATAAACGTCAAATTATAAATTAACCTTTGAAACAAGCTAGCAATAATCTACCATATAGGTATTTTCAAACAACAAGACTATGTGGTACTATAAAATCATAAAACATCGAATCAAGTAATTACCCCAATTTTTATCTTGTGTGAGTTGAACTTATAGAACTATTTCAAGAACTTTCCTTTTGGGGGCTCAAGGTTTTCCATTTCATTGTATCATTTTTTTTTTTAATAAACAACTGATTGTGATTGGGGATAAACTAAAAAGATTTAGAAATTGTTATTTCAGTCCTATTTTTATGTATCATACTATTTACTAAGTTGAGTTTCTTTTGTATTTATTTTGCTACACAAGCGTACATTTGCAGGCTTTAGTCAAAATTTTGCAAAAACTATTCAATACTCGTATCAATGAACAAATGGATGGAATTTTTCGCTACTGTACTGAACGTTTCCGTGTCTCGAGGCGCAATATCGTTTCGTGAGACAGGAAACTGCTATTAGTATTTTTTTAACGTTTCCCCACACTAAGAATTTCCCCTGTATCTGGATGCGTCTACAAACATAGAAACTCACATACAAAAACACCCAGACCAGAAACAGCTATTTGCAAATTATACAAATACTTTTTCCGTGCGCGGGGACCGAACCCGAGACCCTTTGTTTTTAAACCCCAAGGGAAAAAGAGGGGTGTTATAAGTTTGACGTGTCTGTCTGTTTTTATTTTCTTCATTTATTCTACATCCGATTTTAAGTGGTATTAACTATGAATAAATTTATATCAAGACGCATTATATAAACACCGCCGTCATGATAACAAGCTGTGTCTCCTCAATACAGATCACTTAGTGATCTAGTTAGGGGAGCAGGAGTGCTTATCCAACAATTTAGTACATTTATACACAAAGACATTTCTTAAAATGAAATATGCATACTTTATAAGTCTGTAACGTATGGAGATTGTTACAGAAACGTTATTAATAATTTAAAGTGTCTCTACTAACTACATATTTAAACACTAGCTGAGTTTTTTTCGCTTTTTCTCTGCAATACTGAACACACCACTAACTGTGTAACTATAACTGCCGTAAACTGCACAGCAGAAAAGTTTTAAGGGCCAACATAAACTACAAACAATCTCACTGTTCTGGGTGTTCTGAAAATCTAGTTATCGACAAAATTTTATTGAAAATCAAAAATTATTTCCGTAGAGAGTATACAGGGGCGCCGTGAAACGCGAGGGTCGACCATTCTCCAGATTGAAATTCGTGGATCCAAGATTCATAGGTATAAAATTTGCATCAGAAAGAAGAGGATAGTCTTATTGATCTCTTTTGCACCTAGAAACCCAGATTCACGTGCTCTGATTGCGAGGAGTTCGGAACCAGGTATTATTGTTTTATTAATTAACTCGTATCAACTAGCTAGGGCGTCGAGAAAAAAATCTAAGCCTGTATGTGCACCGTGAGCTGAAAAAGCTTGGGAACCCCTGTCCTAGAGTATCGTAGCGCTGCGCTGCCCGATAGAGTGGGTGTACAAACGAGCTCTAGTAATAAAGTTTATCAGTGTGGTTCTCCCAGCACATCATAGAGTAACAAGTTCTTTGTAAGAGTTGAAGTGAGCGAGTACAATGCAGGCATTGTTGCAGACCGTGGTTCATTAAGCAAACGCTGAGGAGACATTAATGCCTTTGTCAAACTGACAGACGAACCGAATGCGTGGCGTAGCGTTTTTGTTTGTAATGTATGGAATTGTTAGAAGCCTGTCATATAGAGTATCGGATCGCTTTCGCATTTTTATATGACATGATTCGGTTCGGTTCGCTATCGCCTGTCTGTTTGACAAAGGCCTAAATGTGTCGCGCTGTATGTTGTAACTTTTAGCTGACACTTTTATAACTTTCTCAAGAAATAAACGACAGCTATAATATTCTGAGCAAGTCTTTTTAAATAATTTATCAGATATTAATAAAACCGCTTTACTGCTAATGTGTTAGTCGATCATAATTTTCTATTTAATGAAAACGGAAATTACCTGCACGCATCAAACTGATAATACATTGTTGTATACCGCGAATGATTGCGTATCGCGTGTTGTTTGCGGCACATAATATCATTGAATTACGTTGAATTTATATCAGCTTACCGGTTGATCCTGCATTTGTTGTGCCTATATATTTGTTTGGTTGGAACACTAAATAGTGAAATGAACGTGATTTTGTATTGTTGAGTTTCTATTTACATAGAAACTCAACAATACAACGGAGGTACGGACATAGATTTTTTTAGGACAAGATTGCTATGAAGAAAGAAGAAGAAAGAATGTTAGTTTAAAAAGGCGATGATCATTAGATATTTCATGATCACAAAACAACTTTGTTACATCTATCATCATGTTTACTACTCGAACTCCTTTGAATAATGGGAAATTATATTATATTTTCATATTCACACAGTGTATTCTCATGGATACACTGCGTTGTTACTATCACTGCCCTTGCCCTATACATAATTATTTAAGTACATAGTTATTAAACACATAATTTAATGTGTAAGGAAACGGCCTAGGCAAATATTTGGAGGTTATTTTAGAACCTTAATGGGGATTGTCTTAATTTTTCAAACATTCGATTTTATTTTATTTTCTGCAAATTTAGAGCATTTTGAGAAACTAATTTGAATATTTTTATGATTGGCTCAATAGTTTTTTTATTTTTAATATTTTAATTTTTGAGGTAGCTGACGTCACCATTGACCAAAAAGTTGTGCCGTTGCCTCACCAGTGAATAATTTAAAAAACTGCCTGACAACACAACGTCACTTTCTCCTGATAGTAGACGTCAGTTAACATCCTTAGTCGGGGAGCCCAGGGAGGGAATTTTAATGTGACTCCAGCGCATCAGATTATCATAAAGGAGAAATCTTGCACCCTTTAATGTACCTGTACCAAGTATCAACCCTTCATATGGTCCCCACCATTGGTTGTGTGGGAGAACCCGCCAGATTAGTAAAAAAAAATCGATCCACAGAAATACTTGAGCGAGTCAGATTACGAAAAGGTAGATTAATTACGTTCAAAAAATTGTATATGATTATGTACATTGAAGATGGCGGACATTAAATCACGACCGATACTTGCGAACTAACAGGTAGTTCACCTTTTCTCCGCGAGTCTACCGACATCGCCCCATGGAAAATGTCAGATTATTAGTGAGTATGATTTTTACAGTGTTAGTTTCAATTAAAAAAAATGGAACGCGCTCGAGTATTTCAAGATTACGTTTTTTTTACCAATAGAAATATGAATTATTACTTTGTGCCACATCCAAATCGTCAGACATTTTAATACGACACTTTTTAAGGTCTACTTTACATACACTTTGAATATCTGACGCGCTTGATTAACTTTTTTTTTGGATTTTCAACCGCTTGCCACGGACAGCCCCCTCGAGTTAATCGTCCGATTAATATGTATTGGTTATCAGAAATAGAAAAGCGCGTTTACACTGTAAATAGCTGACGCGCTCGAGTACTTCTGTACAACTGTTTTTTTTACAGTTTTAAAACTGTTTACACGCCCTCCCCCCCACTAAAATAGAAAACTTGTCAGAAACTTTTTTCTTTTTAGAACATATTCTTTCAAATCCAATAGGTCGCCATGATGCTCGAGTAACTGCAAATTAGAATCCTCGCCTCCCCTACTATAAAAATACAATAAATTTTTGAAATCGGTTTTTATTTTTGTTTTTTAAAACGGAAAGTCGTCGACGAGGTGACATTATTGTTCGTTTTCCTGAGCAATACTTTAGCATTAACTTAATGAATATACAAAGGTATCTAAAGCTTTGATATCTTACTTACATCAAAATGATCTTCGCAACAGTAGGTACATTTTATAAAGCTTGCAATATTACACGCCTACATCACGGCATCACTTTTCTCGCAAATCTTATAAAGAGATTATGAGGCATGTTGCAGAAATAATCATAAAATATATAAAAAACTAAACATTATTATTTGTTTACATTTTTGACATTTTTAATTTGACACTTGACAGATTGTTGAAAATACTTGCCACTTACTTTTTATTGTCTGAGGCAACGATACAAAACGGTACAGCCAATAATAACGTCACTTGAAGGGCAAGGAAGGTCAAGCGTATTTTATCAAAAATATCAATCAAATATGAACATTTTTCATTTTTGATTGGTTACTAATGATTAGTAACGCTATTCCTAGAAATGGTTTTTCAATTACAACATATTGAAAAAAATGAACAATGCCCATTAAAATTTGCCTCAAGTAAAGCGTGTTTCTTATATTTCAAAACTGTTATGAATATTTAAGTTTAGGCTAAACAAAATGTTTATTAGTTGTGGAGCAAGACTACTGCTACTTTCCTTCATATTTTGAAACAAAGAGGCAGAACTTGATAGGTACTTGTAACATGTTGATGTCACTATTATAGTCACTGTGTGTGCTTCATGCACGTACTAAAAGCAATTATTTGTAAAAAACTCAGTCAATTAAGATCACTGAAATCTTTATAAAAAAAAACTTGAGAGGTGTCAAGGGACACCCGGATGGAACGAAGTTACTGCATACACTCAAGAAAAATAATCGTCGCGACTCCACTCCCCTCCACTCCACTCCACTCCACTCCACTCCCCTCCACTCCACTCCACTCCCCCCCACTCCACTCCACTCCCCTCCACTCCACTCCACTCCCACTCCCCTCCACTCCACTCCACTCCCCTCCACTCCACTCCACTCCCCTCCACTCCACTCCACTCCACTCCCCTCCACTCCACTCCACTCCCCTCCCCTCCACTCCACTCCACTCCCCTCCACTCCACTCCAATCCCCTCCACTCCACTCCACACCCCTCCACTCCACTCCCCTCCACTCCACTCCACTCCACTCCACTCCACTCCCCCCCACTCCACTCCACTCCCCTCCACTCCACTCCACTCCCACTCCCCTCCACTCCACTCCACTCCCCTCCACTCCACTCCACTCCCCTCCACTCCACTCCACTCCACTCCCCTCCACTCCACTCCACTCCCCTCCCCTCCACTCCACTCCACTCCCCTCCACTCCACTCCAATCCCCTCCACTCCACTCCACTCCCCTCCACTCCACTCCCCTCCACTCAACTCCACTCCACTCCACTCCACTCCACTCCACTCCACTCCACTCTTTGAGCTCTAGCACCCTTTCGCAACGCGCGATAAGGAACTTCGTTCCAAAAAGTGTCGTGATAACTTTTCGTAAGAATTTTTTCCGCCTAGCCCCCTTTCACAACGCGCGATAAGGAACTTCGTTCCAATAAGATAACTGCAACACATGTACTCTAACAATGTACTCGCCACACTGACCGCTAGCTCATTTCACTTCATTGTACTCGTATTACTGTATGCATAAGCAGTAATCATAAAGTTAACGGTTACGTTAACATAATTCAGTCTCGCTATTTTACCATAGGAAGTGTATGTCCATTTAGTAGGTAAACACGGCCAAGTTACTGAAATCTGATCTTACCTACTTATATAATATATTACGTAAGTCTGTCTAGAACGTTGTTAACCTTTGTGTGCTCACGAGAAAATGTTCAAAAGAAATTAATTCTCGGTGACACAGAAAAATGGAGGCGTCGTAACATCTTTTATGTGTGTCGAAGTCAAATCCCTTCGAGTAACCACGTAATTTCGATAATCAAACTTGGAAAAGGAAAATTGTTACGACTACAACCCTTTCTGCAACTACCAACGTGTTTCAACTAATCACACTTAGCTATAACACCGGGATAATTGGAACACCGTGTCTAATACAACGTAATCTGGAAGCTGTTTGAATCAAGCAGTCTCTGTGATGTGATTAGTGGTACCTAATTTGATACACTATATTTAATATTATGCGATAGTCATGTACCTATTGCTAGTGACTAATCTATACTATAATATTATAAAGAGGTAAAATTTGTTTGTAAGTTTGTATGTTTGTAAGTTTGTATGTAGGGGGTAATCTCCGGAAGTGATGAACCGATTTTAAAAATTGTTTCACTGGTAGAAACCTACATTATCCGTGAGTGCTTATAGGCTATAAATTATAAAGATATCATACATATTAGCCGAAATACTGCCCAACGAAGTGGGCACGGGTCAGCCAGTGTAATATAATTAATTAGCTATTGGGATATCAACGTGTGACCACAACAGCAAAAACATTTTACTCATTCAAGAATCATTTAAGACCTCTAGAGTTTTCTGTCTTCTGAAAAGCTTCATTAGAAAAAAAATCGGTATGTAGATAACGAGCTTCATTCATTGTATTTTCTTCGGAGTATTGTTTTTTGATCCCAAGTAAAACAGAAATATAGTCCTATGCTCAGCAAAGGACTTCTTCCGGCTGATAGTGGTGATGATAAAACAGAAATATATTCAGACATCCACATAATATCTAATTATCGTCCTGTAACGCTCTGGTTCAAGTCAAATGAAGCGGACTCTAATGTGGTAGCTAAATCAGACTAATGTGATAGGCAATGATTAGATCTAAACTGAAATTGGATTGTCAATGTTCGTAACAGAGTTAATTCAAATTAGATAGTATCCATTATGATTTCGATGACAACCAGAGTGATAGTAATTTTTTTTTAACTTTCATCCACACTAGGTATTTCTCCATTAAGCTATTGTCAAACAGACAGGCGTGTCAAACGCGAAGCGAGGCGTTTTTGTTTGTAATGTATGCAATTGTTCGAATACGGTCACATAGAAAAAGTGAAAGCGATCCGATAGTCTATGTGACGGGCTTCAAACAATTGCATACATTACAAACAAAAACGCCTCGCTTCGCGTTCGTCACGGCTGTCTGTTTGACAATAGCTTTATCGTGGGTGCATTTACAAACATAGAAACTCACATACACAAACATCCAGAGCCGGAACTACTTGCAGATCATACAAATTAATATTTGTTCCGTGCGGGAATCTAACACGCGACACGCTGCGATGGATGAAATTAAATTGATTGATGATTTGTCTTAACCCTAGATACATAACGTGAGTCAAAATGACTCACTCACAAAATGTTTTCATCTATAACTTTCCAAACATTTTATGTATCGCTTCGTCTGTACCGGCCAACTCAGTACGCAGCCAGAGGTCTCGAATGGTGCACTTTTGTCACAGGTAACCATTGTAGATAAGTAGATATAGTACCACTGTGAGTCAGAATGACCCCACATTATGTGATTCGTAACTTTTAATTCGAATATTTTTGGGGTTGTTTTAATTATTTTTTTACATTTTGTATTTTTTTTAGGTTTTATAGTCAATAATAAGCTAAGCCTGCTCCACAAAAAATCATATCGGGCATTGCAATAAGCAGAAATTGCAAATTTGTTGGAGGCTTGAATTTCCATAACTGAGTCGCAAATTATGCGAGAACATACAAAATATTATACCAAATTCTGCTGCTACTAATTTAGTACAAATAGAAGATGAACCTCCTGCAAACAAAAGAAGTTTTATCCATGGAAACTAAAAAAAAGACACAGGTGGAGTGAAAAAACCTGTCTGTGGAGATCATAAAATATTGACTTGATTAGACAGTACATAGTTTCTATTTTTCGACAGTTCGCTTAATTTTTATTTTTTTTATGAATTAATTTTGTTTAAATTTATTAAAAAATATAATTTGTTAAAAGGCAAATGTTTTTTTGCCCTAATAAAAATATATACTCAATATAGGTATCATTATTTCAAGGAATTTTATTTTATGTTTATTTTTAAAATAAACAAAAATAGTACAAAATAAAAAACGTTTTTATTTCATTACTTAGATAAGTATAAACATACAATTTAACAAATTTTATTAAAATATTAAATAGCAGTAGCGTAATCGCATAGAAATTATGTGTGAGTCAAAATGACCTCACGTTATGCGATCAGGGGTATTTAGGAACGTTATGTATCTAGGGTTAAAAACATGTAGGTAACTGCAACAAACTTGTATCACCATAACTATCGAATTTGTATCATCAATGGACAATAATCATGAAACAAATATTATATTGGAAGGACACACAAGTGTCTCTTTCTTATTTGCGAACTTACATCTTTCTTGGCAATCAACTAAAGTATAACTGTGTCCGTTTGAAAATTAAAGGTTGTATGCTCTTTTCCATATGGTTAAATAAATAAATGAGTCTAAGAAGAAGAACAATGCAATGTCAAAATGAATAATACGACCAGTTTAATACATAATGTTTTCAGATACACACAAAGGAACCCGCAAATATTATTTTAATGTAAGAAATTAGTTTTTCGCCAGTGACATGTGCTCCTGATGAAAGAACATTACAATATTTATTCATCATAATAATGACATGTCCACTCACTATTGTCGGAACCGAAATGTCCTCTAAGCGAGAGTCCACACGGCGCGTTGCGTCAGCGTTGCGTCGACGCAGCGCTGCCGTTGCGTTGTTTTACATACAAATAACCAAGGTGTTCACACGGCGCACAGTGGTCTGGAAATCGAGCTCCATACTCATAGAAACTTAGAGTGAGGAATTAAAAAAATAAAAATTGTAATGGCTCTGGTATACCTCCCTTGACATCATATTAAAGTATGGATGGTATAAGTTACACTAGGCGTGAGAAAAAAAATATTTATGTTTTTTTTGTATGGGACAAAACACTAAAAGTACGTTTTCTCGAAACTTAATAGAACTGTTAGGCTGGTGGTCACACGAGCTATAGTCCCATGGACGGCGATCAAGATGACATACAATTCATGTACCGTTAGGCGCCGCTTCGCACGTAATAAATTTTTGAAATTTTGAATTTTCGACATGTGATTTTTCAAGTCTTTGGCTTGGTTAAATGACGTTGCCAGTCGATTTATTTATATTATTATACGATTAAGCCTGCGAATGACCATTACGATGACAATAATTAAAAAAAATGATTGTACAAGTTTTTTTACGCATTCTAAGAACTAACTCATAACTAATTATTTGATCTAAGAACTTCTCCAACTTTTTCATTTCCTTACTTATATCACATGTCTGCTCTGCTTTACAACATGGCTTCCCATAATAATCCAATAGAAGGCTGCAGTGCTTCAATCTCAGCCTCAATCAAAGCCTATTCTTCCACGGTTGTTTTCGTTTGAAAACTTAAAATAAGTAGGTCTGTAATAAAACATGGTGGAATATATTTAAAAAAGTATGAGACACGGCTTCAAGAGAACATCAAATTGCCTGAGATCGTGAGGGTAAAAATGACTACTGCTGTAGTGTCGCAAAGTAGAGCAGCAACCATGTTCCAGTTCTGACTTTGGTGTAAATGAGGGTGCATCAACATCCTACACACCGGAGACATGCAATGTTGGAACATCAACACCAGTTGTGACGCCAAGAAAACCATTCGTGGAGCTAAGCCCGCTATAGCAAAGAAGGAGAGTGGAAGAGCTGCAAACGCATAGCACTGAAAGCCTTGCTCATGCAACTGGTTTGAAAGCACAAAACAAGAATGTACCTAGCAGATATCATTTTACTGGTAACGGAGAATCCCGAAGACTTGGTTGACACAGCTTTAGGTATTTTGACCTCATTGAAGCTATCATTAGCATTGAGTGCGTTACAACATAGCTTCCCATTATAGAAGGCTGCAGTGTTTCAATCTCAGCCTCAAACAGAGCCAGCCCTTTACGATGTTTAACTTGTTTTCGTTTGTAAACCTAAAATGAATAGGTCTGGGTGGGATTTGGGTTCTCCCATACTTTTTCATCGCCACAAACTAAACGCAGAGACACAAAAGAACACATAAAAATACTGCAATCGTCTTCGTCTGCCATAGTTTGCTTATACAAGCTTTGCCCTGAAGCACCATCAAAGCCCCATTTGCATATATCAACTCTTTGCCATCCAATGAAGATTGCACACGTGACAACTTTCCAAGCCTAGCCACAGTTATGTCAAAAACTGCTTGGAGCTTTACTTTAACCTCTCTTTCCGTGATGTCTATGGTGTCTTTTGGGGGTTAGCAGTTCTTCACTTCAGGGATGGCAGTACAAGAAGGATACAATGGTATTCCTTCTTCTTTTGCACAAGATCTTAATGTTATAATATACTGCCACTTCTCTTTAGAAGTGGCTAGAGAGGCTTTCCTCAATGAGGTCAAAATACCTAAAGCTGTGTCAACCAAGTCTTCGGGATTCTCCGTTACCAGTAAAATGATATCTGCTAGGTACATTCTTGTTTTGTGCTTTCAAACCAGTTGCATGAGCAAGGCTTTCAGTGCTATGCGTTTGCAGCTCTTCCACTCTCCTTCTTTGCTATAGCGGGCTTAGCTCCACGAATGGTTTTCTCGGCGTCACAACTGGTGTTGATGTTCCAACATTGCATGTCTCCGGTGTGTAGGATGTTGATGCACCCTCATTTACACCAAAGTCAGAACTGGAACATGGTTGCTGCTCTACTTTGCGACACTACAGAAGTAGTTATTTTAACCCTCACGATCTCAGACCATTTAATTTTGATGTTCTCTAAAAGCCGTGTCTCATACTTTTTTAAATAGGTTCCACCATGCTTTATTACAGACTTACTTATTTTAAGTTTTCAAACGAAAACAAGAAACACCGTGGAAGAACAGGCTTTGATTGAGGCTGAGATTGAAGCACTGCAGCCTTCTATTGGATTATTATGAGAAGCCATGTTGTAAAGCAGAGCAGACATGTGATATAAGTAAAGCTACTCCTTCGGAAATGAAAAAGTTGGAGAAGTTCTTAGATCAAATAATTAGTTATGAGTTAGTTCTTAGAATGCGTAAAAAAACTTGTACAATCATTTTTTTTAATTATTGTCATCGTAATGGTCATTCGCAGGCTTAATCGTATAATAATATAAATAAATCGACTGGCTACGTCATTTAACCAAGCCAAAGACTTGAAAAATCACATGTCGAAAATTCAAAATTTCAAAAAAAAATTACGTGCGAAGCGGCGCCTAACGGTACATGAATTGTATGTCATCTTGATCGCCGTCTATGGGACTATAGCTCGTGTGACCACCAGCCTAACAGTTCTATTAAGTTTCGAGAAAACGTACTTTTAGTGTTTTCTCCCATACAAAAAAAACATAAATATTTTTTTTCTCACGCCTAGTGTAACTTATACCATCCATACTTTAATATGATGTCAAGGGAGGTATACCAGAGCCATTACAATTTTTAGTTTTTTAATTCCTCACTTTAAGTTTCTATGAGTATGGAGCTCGATTTCCAGACCACTGTGCGGCGCGCTGCGTCGTCGCAACGCACACATGACGGACAGCAGCCCCCGAGACGAAGCGGGAGGGGGTGTACTCATTGCGGCGACGCGCGACGGAGAGGCAGCGCTCAGTTGCTTGTGCCACTTGTGCGTTGATAGGGAGGATACACGCAAGCTCATTTCATTTTTTACCTACGTACTTTTGTATTCAGTTTTATTTGCAGGGTAAAATGTGTACCATTGAAGAAATTGATATGGATTACTTCATTACATTGATTCAGGAAAGGGAAAAATAATGCAAGTATTTTTTACAAAACTGCTTGCCGCAACTGTGCGTCACCGCTGCGTCGACCGAACGTTAAGACTGCGTCGTAGTAACGCTGCGACGACGCAGCGCCTGTGTTGCCGGCTATGCGTCAAAATATTTGCGTTGCGACGACGCAAAGCGCCGTGTGGACTGGCTCTAACACCTTTCAAGACACCATGAATGATATTTTATATACAATGAAATTGATAGATTCAGAAATAATTTTGAGCCTATTTGCTCCGTACTTATTAAAATTATTAAAATTCAATTTTACCGTCGCCTCAATGTTTGTGTAATTATTTAACAAAAATGAAAAGCTAACAACTGCTAACTGAACAAACGGAAACTTGTTCTGTTTCGGCTCGTAAAATAAAAATCCTATGATTGAAAGTCCGTATTGTGTAAAGGTGAAATTACACGGTTCACTTTTGTCTTTCAATTTGGATGAAGCAACCAAATTGATCCATGTAAACTTATAAGTGAATCATTCATTGTCATTGAATGTTGTCGTTCTACGGCGTTGAAAGAATTGAACATGCTCAATATTTTCACTTTTAGCGTTGATCTTCAACGCGGATGAATGAGAAATGAATGTGTAAACACAAAAATTGAACGATTCACTTCAAATTCAAATTATTTATTTTTGAAACATAGGTAGGTAAATAAGAGGAAATCACAATGTTAGGATCACTATGTTTAGCCTAGTAGGCATACAAATGAGCATTTAAGATTGTAATTATTAAATTTACTTTATGCATTTTAATATTTGAATAAATTATCATTTTATACAGATTAAATTTTGAAGGCCTATGTTCAGCAGTGCACGTCCTATGGCTGAGATGATGATGATGAAATTTTGAATGTCATAGGAAATCAAACAAATACAGAAAACTTTTACAGTCAGTCGTGCGCGCGGCGTTTCCTTAGCTTAGCTTAGCTTCTTTTTCGATAATTCTTTTATTAAATCTATACATATAATAAAACTGTAGAAAAATCGTTTTTGTACATCAAAATAAAATCCAAAAAAAATAGCTAGGGTGTTGAAGGACAACCAACAGAACCCATTTCCAGCATTTTTAGAATTTTTGTCTGTTTGTCTGTTTTTCGGTTTGTCGGTTTGTCTGTTTATTTGTGACTCCATCACGTAAAATGTACGAAGGCAATGTAGATAACCTTTATACACAACGATCGAGATCGTAACTTGAGGACTAATTTAGTTTTTGTTTCATTGCAATCGGTTAAGTCTATCAAAAGATATTTGAATTTAAAGTGTTCCAGACCCAGAAGTAAAATTACGGTCAGTTTACACTGAGACGCGCATTTCAGTAGCGCGATCTAGCTTGGAATATAAAAACTACATACCTATTCAAATAATGTTGTGGACTGGAGTGGAGTGGTTTGGAGAGGAGTAGAGTAGATTTAAGTAGAGTGTAATGGAATAGAATGGGATGGTTTGGGATGGAATGGAAAGAAAGAAAAGGTTTTTATTAGACTCACACTAGAATGGGAATGAGTGGGATGGAGTGGGAGAGAATAGGATGGAGTGGGATGGAGTGGGATGGAGTGGGAAGGAGTGGGATGGAGTGGGTTGGAGTGGGTTGGAGTGGGATGGAGTGGGTTGGAGTGGGATGGAGTGGGTTGGAGTGGGTTGTAGTGGGATGGAGTGGGATGGAGTGGGACTGAGTGGGATGGAGTGGGATGGATTAGGATGGAGTGGGACTGAGTGGGATGGAGTGGGATGCAGTGGGATGCAGTGGGATGGAGTGGGATGGAGTGGGATGGAGTGGGATGGAGAGGGATGGAGTGGGATGGATTAGGATGGAGTGGTATGTAGTGGGATGGAGTAGGATGAAATGGGCTGGAGTGGGATGGAGTGGGATGGAGTGGGATTGAGTGGGATGGAGTGGGACTGAGTGGGATGGAATGGGATGGAGTCGGATGGAGTGGGATGGAGTGGGATGGAGTGGGATGGAGTAGGATGGAGTGGGATGGAGGGGGATGGAGTGGGATGGAATGAGATAGAATGGGTGCTCTAATCCAGTAGCAATTCTTCTGAATCTGAACGACAAAGGGCGTTTATTATAATCACCTCAAATATTCTTGAAAAATAAATTCGCTTCGCACTAAAAAATACATTGTTAAATTCCGACATCCACGCGAACGAAGTGGCGGGCACAGCTAGTTATCACATAATATTATTATTGCAACTCCTAAACGTACGACCTCATTCGACGACATCTTTCGAAGAATATGACGTGTTGAACAGTTCATTTTCAAAATACCGTGTAAACAGCATTCTTTTCATTTCTGCTCCATTCAACCAAAGTGATTCAATTTGATTGAACCGTGTAATTTCACCTTAACAACGTTTGAGAAACTCAAACACCGAAGGTTTTTTCTTAGAAATATATTAAGTGTGAAGAAATGTGAAAAGTTACACAAACTAGGGCATTAATCTATCTAAAAGTATGTCATTCCTAATATGTTCGTTTTGGTTCGAGACTTCATCCTGTAGCAAAACAAAAAGTTTCATAATTCACAGTTATTCCGCTAGTACCTACGTAATAGAATATTTTTTATCTTTATTTATATTAGAGTGTGTTAAAAGCAAGTTTTTAATGCTTTCTCCACGCTTTGTCGCGTACCCGCCTACATAAATGTTGAACAAAATATAAAGGCCAAAAAGACAAATTAGAAAATTTCAGAACAATGGAAACAATTAGAAAAAAATTCAATTTCACGTTATGTCTGTGCAGAGATAGTGAGCCGAGATAATCCCGCGTAATTACGAACTGACAAATTAATGTTGCCACTACAGATAATGTAATCTGCTCTATTGTATAGTGTTCAGATGAAATTCTCTACTTTGTCTCCATACCCTAGTGTATATCTACAGTTGATGCAATTTCTGCCACGAAAGGCTATATTGTGTTTCATTGTCTATTCAATGTGACTGCGTTTGTAACAAGCTGCGGGTTTCAAGTTAGTTACATCCAAATTTGTAGGTATCTATGCAACATTGCACATCTTCAACATATTTCACCCAAAGTACAAAACATTAAAAACAGTGTCAGTTTACAAATGAATGAACAAAAAGTTATTGTGAGATAAAATTATTATCTTCGTTCAGCCTCTCTGAATACTCACCAAAGCCCGCTTGGTATAATAGGTATATCCTTGTGAAAGCAAGTATCCCTAAACTGATCACGTCAGCCCCCGGAGACACGCACGTGCACCAATGTCCAACATTATTACCTGCCCCCTCGAGACCTATAACTTATAACGTGCACACAGTTCACACGCGCCTCACATACGAGTACACAACACAATCACACGAGACGCTCACGGACCACGGTAGTGTCGTGTGAGCGTCCTTGCTCGTGAGTCGTGACGCGATTCAACTGATAAAGGCGCTGCCAATTTAAAATGTGCGGTTGTCTGCGGGTAGATAGAAAAAATACAGGCTTGCTACTACGACGTAATGCCGGAAAAATACAAAATACAAAAATAACTTTTCTTTGGTTTACTTGGCAAATATGTTAACTCCTGGTAACATAATACTATTTCATGTTCTACTGTGTTGAGCACGAGATACCTACGTTGATGCGTTTAAGTAGTTGATGAACAGTATTTCTTTAAAACTCGATTACTTGACATGGAGGATTGGAGGCATTTTACGTGCTTTTAACGTTTATGAATTCTCACAAACTGTACGGAGTAGAAGTTCAGAACATTATCTAGGTCTTACTCGAGCTCTTTGTCTAAAACCCTGATACGTTCCAGTACTCTAATTACAATACAATATTTACTTGGCACTTACTACGACTACTGCTCTGTTTCTCCTGCCAAGGTTTTAATCTCAAGTACAAGTAAAAGCGGCATTGTACTCGTATTGGCTCGGAGCACAGGAGTGCGAACTTTATGACAATTTAATTATTTCTGACTTTCCAGTTAGGTTGCGGGACTATCTTCAGTCAGTAAAAGTCTGACAGTTTATCCCGCCCGCCCTGGGAGTCGTTGATTTGCCACGATAAAAAAATACGTGTGGCTATCGGGGACTGCCGCGGTAAAGCTATTGCATAGCATTTAAAAACAAAAATTATCACCTACCTCGAATGTTTAACGAGAATATCATTTACTTATAATGTTTGTGGTGACCTACAGTTATAAAGAAAATTAAATTATATTCAAGATATAAGTGGGTCTTTTATATACAGGATTCCCAGGTCTCACTTCCAAACTGGGTCAAAATTTTCAACAGGTTATGGGCCCAGCATGTTTCCTTGCTTCGTTGTAGGAGTCCGTTCAGAATCGATAAGTAAAAGTAAATTGCCTTTATGACGGATGTTTTTATGATTGCCGAAGACTCCCGAACTGAAACAACGTTAGACGATGCGGGGTATTAGGTTATTTTCGTTAGGTTTTAACGTTAGGGACTTTTTCCATTCGGTCGCCGCGCTCAGAGCGAGCTGCTTGTTATAATCACATTCCTGTTATCATGTACGTAGTTGTGTGACACAGTACTAAGGCGGCGCCTCCTGATCACGCTGCGAGCAGTGCTCGGCGGCGCGCTCGGCGTCCTGTTGAGTAGGAAGTCCAGGTCGTGTGATATCTTGTGCAGCACTTTGTCAGTGTGTGTGTACGTGCCGTGAGTAGTTGTTGTGTCGTGTGAGTGTATGTTGACTAGTTGTATGTGTGAGTGGTTGTGGTCGGCGCTGCACTCGCGGTGGATGGACGGCAGCGAGCTCTGCACGACAACTGCGAGGCGCGCTTCTTGAGACAGCTCTTGATCGGACGAGCCGACACGTCCAGCGCGGACTGGCTGCAGATCGTACAGCTCTCCTGACACAATAATGCTGCGATTAGACTACAAGTTCATATTTGAATAGTATCAAATGTCTATTCATGTCGCGCGCGTGTCTGTGTCGTGTGGCAGCACTCGCAGCTCCACACACACGTGTGACATACCGCCACCACCTTCTAACATAATGACATCAGAACAGTCATACGAATTTCATGGTGGTTGCGGTACAACTACCGTATTTCATTACAAACTTAGTTTGCCAAGTGACGACGCAGTGTGTGTAGGTAGACACTAGGGGGTGGTACAGGTAATGGTTGCTACCTGTGGGTATGAGGTCGCACAGTGCGCGCGTGTGTGTGCGCGGCGCCTGCAGCTCGCGCGTGTACTCCACGCACCGCACTAAGTCCGCCACACACGCGCCGCTCGACTGACGCCTGCACCAACATACCAACATGTCAGCTCTCATGTCCACAATACAAGGACTACAGATCGCGACTGAATAACGCACCTGTATATTATGAAGCTTGAGCACGCTCCCCGCGGGGAACAGATCTTCCCAGACCACTCTGCCGGGCACCATCGGCAGCAGCGTCCTCTCCCTCACCCAACTGAACCCGAGCGCGCCGTGCACCCGCCCCGCTCCCGCCAGACATGTATATCGGGTGCCTCAGCGCTCTACATCGTGTCCTGCCAGCATCGTCTGCTGCACAGGACCACTTGCCGCTGTTGAGCCTCTTCGCTTCTGATATGCCTAACACTGACATGCGACGACGCAGCGCGTCTTCCGACACCGTGAGCGTTCAAATGTCTCTGAAAACCGAAACAAAACGAGAAAACGAACGCTTTTCTAATGCCAACTGCTTTTGTACCGTGTCATCTTGTTTTTACAAGATTAGCGCAAAATTAAATTCAACTAAATACATTCGTTTCCATAATAAAGACTAGACGAAAAGCAACCATCAGGCAACGAGCGTGTTAGATAGAAGTTGGTCGATTAGTGGGTGCGGTCATATAACAGTCGCCGGTAATTGGATGGGCGGTCGTTTGGCTCAGGGTCTGCACAGTCTCGCGTCAATTATGTCCAGGCGTACTAAACCGGTGAGATTAATTTATGATTTAATTTTAAATAACGGATTATACAATTCTATGTTCTAATAAAATTCAAAATTGAACAAGATTATACTCTCTCCTTGTCCGAGACGGTTTAACGTGTAGTAAGCTGTTTGTACCAGCGCCATGTCACAACTTTAAAGCTATAAAAAAAAAAGTTAGTTTCCTCGTGTCACATCCCTATTTACTTGTCATTACGGTTTTTTGTGCACAGCGCGGTCACTCGTTTCTCGTGTTAAAAATGTTGTTTTTATTATTTTGTGATAGTAATATCCTAAAAACAATATTATATCAGTGTTATTATAAAGTGTTACATAGTTTTGCGTTTATAAGAAAACTACATAGTGTTTTCTGGTGGCAAATGGTTTACAAAATATGATGTGCGTCAACCAAGCGTCAACTCAGGGTCAAGGTTTGTTGTGTAAACATTACATGGAATTCTTATTGGATTTAGCGTTACAGGTACGTTTTGAAAAACTATACCCTTGGGAATTAGAGATAATAATGTGAAATAAAGTAATTACAGACGTATAACCTAAAAGTTATGCAAATATTCATCATAAAACAATACATATCCGCTTCCGGATACCGGTTATTAGTACAGATAATTTAATATACGACCCTATTATTCATTTCTTCCGGTTTTCTGTTCACATCTAATCAAATAATGAATGAACGAAATTGCAAATTTCTTCTAACGGTTTTTCGGCTTTTTCGGAAGTTACGAACTCAAAAACTTTTGCAATTGCATTTTGAATAAAGCGTTATTCTGTGTTAATAACTATCTAAGTTAAAATGGGGAAAAGAAAAAGTAAAGATGCCAATTATCTTAGAAAAAAGATACGAAAGCTGGAAGACAAATTAAGGATACTGTCTCAAGGTTCAGAGGAAGATAGCAATGAAGAAAAATCACCATGCCGTCCACCTTCTCATCAGTATACACCGCCGCCGCCGGCAACTCAGACGATGGTTGTAGAAGAATCCCCTTCAGTAATAATTAACGAAGCAGAAGCTAATAATTATACAGGTCTGTTGTACATTTCTAATACCTAATTGATTAATAGAAACTTCAAACGCCTGGGTCACACATTTATGGACATAAGACATCAAGCGCTATCACTAGTGGATAGACAGTGTCTCACTATCTTACAAATCTAAAATTTAGAGCAGGCGCTATCACATTGCGGTTAGACAATGCTCCAATACATAAAACTGTGTAACATAACAGTTAAGTGATGCGCTATCACTGAGCGGATAGACATTTCACTCCTTTCCTAAAGAAAGTATTCTTTTTCAGAAAATGACCAACTTCCAGAAGAGTTTTTACTTGCATTGGGGAAAGAGGGAGAGGAGAAAGAAGAGTTTGGTGATCCAATCCGACCTGAATTGGCCCTTCGCTGGACAAAAATCATGGCAGAGGGGCTGGGTAAGGATGCCCGAGACAAATTAATTGAAAAGTACCCTACTCCATCTAACTTCCCTAATGCAGTTGCGCCTTTAATGAATGCAGAATTATTGGCTACCCTCTCAGAACCATCTGTTAAGAGAGCCAGAAGAATAATTTATAGACAGAATCTTACTGGAAAATTAATGACATGTTTGGGTCGATCCCTAACAAACATACTGAAGGGCGATATAAACAGCAAAAAGCTAATTGAGGAAATCAATGATGCCGCTAAAATAGCATCTGAAATACATCATCAAGACTCTTCCTCCAGGAAATTTTTTGCCCTCGCTGGAGCCAATAAAACGATCCAGGAGGCTGTCAAAAACACAAAAATAGATACATTTTTATTTGGTTCAGACTGTGCAGACAAAATTAAAGCAGCACAGTCTATACAAAGAACAAGTACACAGATTGCGGAAACCAGGAAGACCAAACCTGCTGCATCAACAACAAAGAGACAGTTAAACTGGAGGGGCCCACTGCAGAACCATCAGCCACAATATCAACAAGCTCGCAGTGGGCAATTTCAACAGAACTCATACAAGAAACAGCCTCGATTCGATCGACCTCGCCAGACCAGACCAGACCAGGCCAGACCTCGCCCTCCGATCAGATCCAAGCCCAGGCACTACCGCTAAAAAATCAGGTACATGCAGGCCGACTTAAATACTATTTAAATAATTGGCTGCAGATTACAAATGACCCTGTAGTGTTAGGATGGTTACAAGGTTATGATATTCCATTTAGTGAAATACCACCATCTCATGACACTGAGCCACAACACTGGCCAAAAACTGAAAAAGAAATTATCTCTTCTGAGATTAAAAAGCTTATACTTCTAGGAGCAATCTCCGAGTGTTCATACTGTGCAGACCAATTTACATCTCCCATATTTTTAGTACCTAAACCCAATGGTACATTTAGATTCATATTAAATTTAAAGAAATTAAATCAGTACATAGACACAGAGCATTTCAAGCTAGAAGATATCAGAACAGCATGTAAATTAATGTCAAAAAATTGTTACATGGCTTCAATAGATTTGAAGGAGGCCTACTTTTCAGTACCAATATCTGCAAATAGTAAAAAATTCTTAAGGTTCAAATATGATGGATTACTATATGAATTTAATGCCCTACCATATGGCCTATGTACAGCCCCTTTTGTTTTTACAAAACTTCTCAAACCAGTTAGTACATACTTACGAAATAATAATATTATATTAACATCCTATTTAGATGACAGTTTGTATTTTAATAATTGCCAACTTAAGTGCAGAAAAGATATTCATATAGCATGCAAGCTCTTACAAGATTTAGGTTTTATAATAAACTTTGAAAAAAGTATTTTAATACCTAGTCAAACCTGCAAATATCTAGGTTTTATTTTAAATTCCACAGACCTCACATTGTCAGTTCCACAGCAAAAACAAGTAGCCATTCTAGATAGAATAAAATTCTTTAAACAAATTAGTACTTGCAAAATAAGAGAATTTTCACAACTATTAGGAACACTTAATTCAATTTGTCCAGCCGTCCCATATGGTTGGCTATATACCAAAGTTTTAGAGAGGCAGAAATACCTAGCATTACTGAAATCTAATGACAATTATGAATTGACTATGACTACCTCTCAAGTAATCAAATCAGAATTGAAATGGTGGCAATATAATATAAACAAAAGTAACCCGATTAAACAATATAATTTCCTTATAGAAATACACACTGATGCTTCTACCACAGGCTGGGGAGCTGTATGCAGTCACAGGAAAGCTTCTGGGTCATGGTCACGTTCAGAACAGGATCACCATATTAACTATCTAGAATTGAAGGCTGCTCTTTTGGGGCTTCAGTGTTTTACAAAAGAAATATATAATTGTGAAATTTTATTGAGAATAGATAACACTACTGCTGTGGCATACATTAACAAAATGGGGGGAGTGCAATTTCCACACCTCAATGTTAGCACAAGAGAGATTTGGCAGTGGTGTGAAAATAGAAATATTTGGATCTTTGCTTCCTATATCAATACCAAAGATAATTTTGAAGCTGATAAGGAATCAAGGAAAATTAATATAGAATGGGAACTTTCACAAAAAGCTTATAGACAAATAACTGAGCGTTTTGGTACCCCCGAAGTAGATTTATTCGCCTCTAGAACTAATAAAAAGTGTACTAAATTTGTTTCTTGGAAATGTGACCCAGAAGCATTCACTGTGGATGCTTTCACTCTCAGTTGGACAAATATATTTTTCTATGCATTTCCACCTTTTTCATTATTGCTAAAATGTTTATATAAGATACAGAGAGATAAGGCCACTGGAATTTTAGTTTTTCCTTTTTGGCCATCACAACCATGGTTTCCGCTAATTAAATCGTTGTCCTCTGAAGATCTTATCATTTTTAGTCCTAACAAGAGTCTGTTGTCATCCCCTTTCAGAGAATACCATCCCCTGCACCACCAGCTTACCCTGGCTGCAGGGCTGCTATCAGCCAAGCACTTATAAGGCGAGGAACACCACGCTCAGCTCTAGATGTGATGTTAAACTCACTCTCAATTAATACATTCAAACAGTACGATTCACCCCTAAAATTATGGTGGATGTTCTGCAGGGAGCACAGTTTGGACACTTATCAGGCATCTATTCCATATATTTTGAATTTTTTAACCAAGTGTTATCAAAATGGGGCGTCATATGGAACAATTAACACTACCCGGTCTGCACTATCCCTTCTGATGGGACCCAAAATTGGATCTGATGACAGGATAAAACGGTTGATTAAAGGAATCTTTCGATCAAGACCACCAATGCCGAAATACGACAGAACATGGGATCCAGGAATAGTACTTAATCATCTAGCAGAGTATTACCCAAACGAAGAGTTAACACTCGAAAAATTAACCAGAAAATTGGTTACTATACTGGCATTAACTACTGGACGTCGTGTTCAAACTTTGTCAATGATAAAGATATCAAATATGAAATTCAGTGACAGTGGTGTAGAAATATACATACCTGATATAATAAAAACATCCAGAAGAGGTAGCATACAACCAATGTTCCATTTGAAAGCTTTCATCCAGAAAAAAGAAATCTGTCCTGTCAACACCATTAAATCTTATATTGATCAGACAAGTTCTATAAGGAAGAGTACAGACAAATTAATTCTTACATTCAAGAAACCTTATAAAAACGCATCAACGCAGACTATAAGCCGTTGGATCAAACTGACGTTGAAAGAAGCAGGAATTGATGTTTCCATCTTCACAGCCCATAGCACCAGACATGCGTCAACGTCTGCTGCAAACAGATCCGGCCTCAGTATTGATGTAATTAGAAAAGCTGCAGGGTGGTCTCAAAATTCTGCCATCTTTGCCAGGCATTACAATAGACCTATGAATCAAGATCCAACCCAGTTTAGTAGTGCAATATGTAATACTGTTATTAACACATAATTTGTTGATTATTTTCTTTGCATCGTTACAAATTAATGTAACCTAATGTTATAATTTTATTGTTGATTATTGATTGATTAATATAATTACCTTAAGGAGCTCATTTAATACTTATTTATTTATTTTTTTATTACCAAATCTGATTATTCACAACCTAACTTCAAACATCTACACGTTAAACCGTCTCGGACAAGGAGAGAGTATAATTATAAGATTAAACGAACTTACCATAAGTGAAGTTCTATCTTAATTATACGAAGCTCCTTGTCCGAGACGGCAGTCCCAAAAAACCCCCCCACTAATACTTATTGAGTATTATCCCAGAATTGAGGTTGTTCATAAACCTGTCTTCAAACGTAATGACAAGTAAATAGGGATGTGACACGAGGAAACTAACTTTTTTTTTTATAGCTTTAAAGTTGTGACATGGCGCTGGTACAAACAGCTTACTACACGTTAAACCGTCTCGGACAAGGAGCTTCGCATAATTAAGATAGAACTTCACTTAAGGTAAGTTCGTTTAATCTTATAATTATCTCTTATAAACAGCGGTCATAAGCTGTAATACCTTTGTCAAACTGAAAAGCGTGCCGAAGCGTTTTTGTTTGTAATGTTTGGAATTATTTGAAGCCTGTCACATATATTATAGACTATCGGATCGCATTCGCTTCGCCCTGTCTGTTTGACAATAGCTTAAGTGTGTATATGAGGGTGAATTTTTCAACAGGGCGTGGATGGCTATTTCCGAAACTATGAGGAATATCGAAAAACGTTGAAAGGAGTCTCGAGGCCGATTTTGACGAAAACTAAAACTACATCATTGGATTTTAGAAAAATCAATATTCCCGGCCAGGAATCGAACCCGCTGATTTTGGAAAAAAAAAACACACCCCGTATTACAACATTCGATAGTGTTGTTAATAAGGATCAAATTCTGGGAATAAAATTCTTATAATGGCAAAGTTAAGGAAATAGGATTTTTTTAATGGAATTGCTATTTTTTACACTTGCTACCTACCCCACTTTCGAGCTAGTAAGTGCGCGTATTGTCTTAACTACATAGTAGACTAGAAATCCTCAAAATTTCAGCTTTGCTAAAATGACGTAGGTCTGGAGGCACTGGGATCTTGGTCTTTTTGTTTTTTTTTATTAAATACCTACCTGTTTAACAATTTCTTGAGATAATTATGTTCACACAATCACACCTGCTTGATGATCCACTACTTCCAGTCTTGTTTCAAATTGTGCTGATGCTATGAACATTATAATTTTAAGATATAATTACATTACGTTATGTTCTCTTTAATCAAATACTGCTTTCTTGCATAATTGGTGACAGTAAATACTCACAGAAAACGGTATCCTTTGGGTTACAGTCACAAACTGTTCCTTGCTTACAAACTTCTGCACATTCTTCTATACCACATTCTGAAACCAAAACGAAGATTTGGTTGTTGGAATGAAAATATTTTACTACCGGAATATTGAAGGATACCGTCAATTTTAGTCAGTACAAGTCTGAAATTCCCCTCCCGTTCCGCCCTAGGGACTAATTTGATGATTAATTCACCACGTTAAAAAAAGAAAAAGAAAAATTCTGAGTTATTTGTAGGATTCGTTCACTCACAGTTCTCAAACAAGATAATGAATCTCAGAATAACATGAATATGATGGTACCTAATGCAACTCAATAATTCGACGATGGTTTTATATTTGACTTATTAACTTTTACTATAAAACGAATTATATAATGGTACCTATTAAAAAGGAGCAATACAAAAACTTTGAAATGTAATCACTTCCGGTGAAGTTTAAATCAATAAGTCTACAAAATAGCATCCAATCACCAAATCTTACTAGGTTTGTATCTTTTCAACACAATAATTACAAACATTACATAACAAACCTCATTGTAGAATTTTTCGTTCACAATATTTTCTTTTTTTTTTACAATTTTGTTCCCTGTTTTAACTTGCAAAAACTTAAAGAATTTCAATACAAATGAGAAGTATTCGTAATATTTCTAGCACGGAATTTGACTGAAAAAATCGAATTAGTAAGTCAGTTAAAAATTTAACGGTACATATATTTTCTTTTGTTATACATACGTAAACCGAAATTGACGAAATTTCGACACTTTTGAAACTGGCGTCAAAACGTCACAAGCAAGTACTGTTTTTACTTGCTTCTTACATCATGAGCCTCATTCTCGAATTTTAATACGTTATATCTCTGTAAATATGCATTGGTTTAACGAAAGAAAAAGTACGTGCCCATTATTTCCCAAAACTCTAGCTGATGGACTAATTATATTTGCAATTTATTGATACTGTCATCAGGGTCGTCAATAAACCCTCTTTACTCAAATCCGTGAACCTCCATAGACAACAATGAATTTCTGTTAAACATGAATTAGGATTCCACCGCATTACGTACTACGATAGGAATTTCAGAATGCTATTAGTTAAGGTGATTGCTTCGATGTAGCCCGCGAAATTCAAATTTTTTTACGTTTTTTTGCAATTTGCAGGCCAGTGACATGTTGTAACTTCATAAATATATGTGTTGCGGTAATAACAAGTATAATTTTAAATATAAAAATTATCAAAAAATTCGCTCCATCAGCTCTCACATAGAAAAGGTGCATCGTAGTTAGATTTCGGAGATTTTAACATGATGCACCTTTTCTATGTGAGAGCTGATGGAGCGAGTTTTTTGATAATTTTTATATTTAAAATTATACTTGTTATTACCGCAACTCATATACACACATCAAAAGTGTCTAGGGATCAAGCATTTTTATGCGGATTTCTTGAGATTGAGATGTGGCTTTGTAATAAATTTATGATTTTATAAATTTATATGGATCCTTTTTGGTGCATTTCATAATTTGAATCAGGAACTGTAAATCAAATTCGAGTAAAAGATGAAAATCAGCTGTCAATATTTTCCCTATAAAAACATACAACGCATTGAAGACATTATTAGTGCTACTGTTTCCCTACTACTGATTAAAACCAACGTTATTATGGAGCGGCGACGTCATTTAAGCAGGGAAGAAATGCTCAGAGCCGTGGGAATGATAGAAGCTGGTTCCCGGCAACGTACTGTGGCTTTAGCTCTGAATACAAGTCAGAGTGTTATCAGTCGACTTTGGACACGTTACCGAAGCACTGGTACCGTGGCTGAGCGCCATGGAGGACGGTATCGCTGCACCACACGGAGACAAGACCGATACATTCAAATCTTAACTCGAAGAGCTCCAACAATAACCGCCATGATGTTAGCCGTGAGGCTTCATCACTCTTCAGGGAACTTAATTAGCGACCAAACAGTCAGAAACCGCTTGCATGAAGTGAACCTTCATTCCCGAAGACCGCTACGGGTACCACCTATAGCAATGCACAATCGTAGGATTCGATATCAATGGGCTCTTGAACACAGAAATTGGGCAGAAGAACAATGGCGTTTCGTGTGCTTTTCTGATGAGTCTCGTTTTGGTATGAGACCGGATACAAGACGTATACGACACTGGAGAACCCCTGGACGCCAACAGCGATTAAAATCCTGCCAGGAAGTCCATCCTTATAGTGGTGGAACCATCATGGTATGGGCGGGTATTTGGATCGGCGGAAGAACTGAGTTGATTTGGATCAGAGGCAACCTCAACGCTCAAATTTATGCTGAGACGATTGTATCAGACGTCATCGTTCCTCTACAAGTGCAAATCGGTCCCTTATTTCAGTTAATGCATGATAATGCACGACCGCACACCGCAAGAGTTGTAAGACAGACTCTCGCCGCAGCTAACATCAATGTCCTGCCCTGGCCTGCTCAGTCGCCAGACTTGAACCCGATTGAGCATGCATGGGATATGCTACAGAGAAGAGCTCTGCCGAATATGGAGGGTATCCAGTCGCAAGAAGACCTTTTTTTGTTGTTGCAACGAACATGGGCGGCCATTCCACAGCGTGATTTGGATGAACTCATTTTGAGTATGCTAAACCGATGTTCTTGTGTTGTTAGTGTTCGCGGTAGAAACACGGATTATTAATTGTTTAAGTTACCCAATAAAATTTTAAAGAAAACTGTTATTTCAGTCTTTTTTTCGAACTTTAATGTTAGTGGTTCAAATGTCAAAAATCCCTTTATTAGGAAAATGGCAAATTTCTTTATGAATGCAAAGGTGACTTGGTTTATCGTTACTGTGACAAACGATAACACTTTATTTGATGAATCCTTAAAGAACATTTTAATTAATATCAATCAGGAGAAAAGTTATTGCAAAAATATATGTTGATCCCTAGACACTTTTGATGTGTGTATTTATAAAACTACAACATGTCACTGGCCTGCAAACTGCAAAAAACGTAAAAAAAATTGAATTTCGCGGGCTGGTTGGAGCATCCCCCATAAGCTGATTCAGTTTAGTATACTCGAGCAATGTACCTGTGCTTTTGTAAATTTAGCGCATAATGTTTCCAAAACCAGCAAGCGAATAATGTGTAATGGAGATATTATACACGTGTTCAAACAACGTCAGTCGGTGCATTTCGTTACAGTATCTCGTTGCAAACATTCTGAAACTTGTTACACGGTGTGCTCGTGGACGTTGGCGGCGGTAGCAGCTAGTTGCTAGATGGAAAGTTTTCACTTTATGGCTTTTATTACAAACTATTAAGAAAACTGCTCGCAGCTACTCAAAGCTGTGATGAAAACTTATGTGAAACACCCCTTCTTACATTGTCACTTGACAAAGAGCAGCGTTGTCGTTGACATATTATGTGTTCTAATTTTGTAATTTTAACCTTTGCCTCCTTTATTTATGTTGAAACAGCTGTGCTCGCAACTTCGTTTGCGTGGATGTTGGAACTTAACAATGTATTTTTTAGTGCGAAGCGCTGTTGGAGGATACCGATACAAATATTTTTTTTATTTGTTTATGCTAGTTGCGTCTTTATAAACAATATATTAGCTGTGGAACCATCTGTACATAACCCTAATTTTACTCCTGGAACACTTTAAATTCAAAATTATCTTTTATAGACTGAGCCGATTGCAATAAAACAAAAACTAAATGGGTCATTTCACGCAGGCTCAATCCTTTACTAATTTCGGTGTATTTTTTTATTTGTAGGTTTTTGGATGAAAAAATAAACTTGTTTTATTCTGGAACACATTAGTATTCTTAGTATGAAATAAACAACTGTAGTTGTTTTGAAAATAAGACAGCCACCGAAATTGCCATCCCACCGAAATTAGTAAAGGATTGAGCCTGCGTGAAATGACCCAAATGTTACTTCAAGTTACGCTCAATCGTTGTGTATCGGTTTTTACATTGCTTTCGTACATTTTACGTGATGCCCGAACAAATAAACCGACGAACCGACAAACATACTAAAATTCTAAAAATGCTGGAAATGGGTTCTATTGGTTGTCCTTTAACGCCCTGATTTTTTTTTTATTTGATGTACAAAAACGGCTTTTCTACACTTAAGTGTATAGAATAAAGGTTTAAGTCAACGAATTCATTGTTAAATACATATTATAAAAAAGGAAGGGTTAGTGATGTAGAGTTACATTCGATGATGGCCTATAACTGAAATAAATGATTTGACTTTGAATTCTACAAATTGATGTATTTCATCGAATTACAAACGTGTGGGTGGAAATTTTGCTCCAATAATGTTGATAGGGCTTCGAGTTAATTATTAATGGCTAAAATTTAAATGCGCATCAATAATTCTTTTTGTACACCAAAATGGATAAATGGTCACCAAATGTAAAACTCGCTTTAGCAAGATTTCAGGGACACCCCGAAGTTCGGTTTGGTTAGGTTCCTTTAAACCTTGTACACAGAAATAGAAGCCCCGCGAAGCGGGGCTTCGTCGACCCTGCTTAGGTAGATTTTTTTTTATTACACCTCGTTATGTCATATTTTAATGAACATATTTTAGTGCACATTCAGTATATTTGGTGGAACACAGGCAAAATTAGGTAAATGAAATGGGAATAAAATGAAGTACTTTTAAATAAATTGAAGTACTTTTAAATACCATCCATTATTAATTTGCTGTTGAACGAGCAAAATTACGACTTTGAATATTGCTGGAACTTGTCCCGCGCACTGCCGCGGCCGTGCGCTTAGATCACGAAAAGCTCCTTGTAGTAGTTAAATGTTTCTTATATTACTCTATTCAAATTCGTAGTAAACTAATTGTTTTCGAAGAATCCCTTTTTAAATAATCTCATACCGGATGAAAGTTTATCCATTAACTAACCACGGGTAGCGGGTACGCATGTAACCCAAATTGTTGTTGGTTTAGGGTACTAACCTATAAAAGTAATTAAAATATTCACCACTAATTACCAAAGTTTGAAATAGCCGTAAACATTTGGATTACACTACACGTATTTCAACTATACAAATATAGGTTTAATTTTCTACTTTATGTAGTTTGTTTTAATTTTAAACCTTGTTACGGAAAATGTGAAAGTCAGAAAATTGTTAAAGTTCGTTATCTGATATTTCTCATTTAACTTAATAATAAGATACAAAATTGTCCCAGTGACAAATCAAAACTGTTTAGGAATATTGCATTCCAGGGATGTTGCCAAAAAGGGGCCAGTTTGAAAGCATTGTTCATGTAACGATAAGTATAGAACTAACATTAAAAATTATGCAAACCCTTGTCCCGGAAAACTATTATATTAAGGAAAATGGATTGAGATCATAGTACATACGAGTAGATAAGCCTGTGTGTTTGATTAACACTGAAACAGCCGTAGAGATGTTAATAAAAAACAAGACTAGCAATCTCCATGACGCTTAAATTGATTATTATCATTGCTGAAAATTAACAGTAATTTTTATACTCGTAGATAATTTAGAATTAGAAACGGTAAACCGGTCTAACGTTATTGCAAGAAAAAACTACTTTGGAACCTAACTCAAAAGTAAAACTCTCAAACATTCTTCGTAGAATAACTCTTATAACTCATAGAACTCAATGATTTTACAATCGTATTTATAAGATCGGATTTGTGTAGAAATGTTGACTTAAAAAAAAATGTGATTCACTGTCAATTCGTGGATCAATATAAATCAAGTTCGCAACTGACCCTCGAATTTAAAACTGGTATACGGGCACAGGATTGCCATCAATACCTAAAATATGTACTTAGATTCTATGTACTTACATTTTCAACTATAATCAACTATAAGTAATGCAGTTATTGTTATTCACGAGAATATTAAATCCTCGTTATCTGCTGGTAAACGTAAAAGATTATCAAAGAAGACAAGCCACTACATGGAAAGATTATGACAGACTGAAATACAAAATGAGTTGGAAGATAACGAAGTTTTTACGGCTTTGCTGAAATGAAAACCTTGTTGGAGAAATATTTACACAAATGAAGAGCAAAAATAACAGGAAATATTAGCCAAAAGTATTAGCTTTTTCTCTTCAAGGCCGACTAGCAATCCCTTTTTTTGCTGTTTGGTTTATATAATTTGCTCAAACAATATAAATGCTTTTATTATTCAACAAAAGAAATGTCTTGTAGTGAATCTCGGTAAATAAGCATTAGATCTCTCTCAGTAACAAGTTCAAACCTAATAATTATCGTTTGTGATGGTAGCTTCAGTACCATAATTAGGTTTTTAACGTGCAACGCGCACGAATTCTCGAATTTTATGTAATTAGTCTGTTCAAATTATGTCCTTTTATTTTATTGAACTATCGCTTTCAAAGCATTTACTTTAAACAATTCTTTCGTCCACTTGATAAATTGGATTTATTAAAAAGGTGACTAAAGTTGTTTAGAAACTGTAACGAAAGAATGATGACCATTACAGTAAATAAAATTGGGTAAAAATAAATGATTGCCTGACTCTAATTTTCAGATTTGAAACAAATTCGACATGCCAACATTTTAACTTCCTTTTCATCTAAATCATGTCCACAACTCAATCATTCTAATGTCGGAATTAAAAAGGTTTCATCTCTGATTTCTATTTTATCACTCGAAGCGTTGGGTGGGCGACGTGACTCCAATATAGCCTTTTTATGCGAATAATAACCATGCATTGTTTAAAACAAAAATATTTGTATTGTTTGATTTCAACAGTGGATTTCGCCGAGTCCAAGCAAAATCCATTGTTGATCTGAATCTGTTAAATTATTTCGTAGATAATCTGATTGATGTAAAGCAGCATGAGATAAATGTGGAAATATTTTCAATTTTCAAAAACAATTTCTACATTTACTATGCAATAAGCTGTTATTTACGAGTATTAAGGCGCTCCCTTACCGGGAGCATTCGCGTGTAATGGAACATTACAGATTCGACTTTGAGCATTACATTACAATACTATCTCCCTGACTGACGCGCATTCGTGTCCATTTAGTATAGATTTGATACAAGATGCGCATTGTGATATTGGATTGTCTTCCGTCACTGATGAAATGTTCCAATCTGTAACGTTACATTACAAGTGAATGCTCGCGGTGAGGGAGCGCCTTTATGTAAAAACTGATAGACAATATTATAAGAGCTGCGACGAGATTTCACTCAAAAAAAACGGTTAAAGGTCCAAAATCCCTTTGTCGATTTTTTTCTTGTGCTCCCGACATAGCTTTTAGGCCATGCGTTCGTGGAAAATCTAACGCGACGATCAACTTTTTTTTTGTCAAATGCATTTTTACGACTTAACAAACGTTCTTTTGAACATAGCGTAATATTTTTTGTACGATTTGACGCAGCGACATGTGCAAACTAACGCAGAAACAAATGATAGGTATTTAGTATTTTGTCATTTCGTTAATTTGCCATTTGTGCCTTTGACAAAACACTTTAAAAAGACGTAAATACGACAATTTAAATTTCCTTTGAAGCGGAATCTGAGGCCAGTCGCCACGTTTAGAATTTTCTTTGAGTGTTGGCAAAGCTCTTCACTTTACAGTTTGTTTTTAAAAGTTAACCGAAACATGCTTGCTGAATTTACTTATACCCTTTCATTAATGGAAAACATGAAAACGTATCATAGAGGTAAACAATTATAAAAAAAAAAAAAGTTTTTGCAGTGACTACCTTTTTTACAAAATAATAATGAAGCGAATAATTATTGTACGATGACTGTAGGTACGTACTAATTGGGTCTTGGTAATTCTGTCAACAACACATTTCTTGTTAAAAAGCTCTTGCGTCAGGAGTAATAAAAAACTAATTCACTGCTTTTGTTACATGAAAAAATCTGCAGAGATAAATTTTATTTGACTAATTTACAACGTCACATCTTTTAAATGAAGCAGCAGCACTTAAGTTAGTTAGAAACCGTTCTAAGCAATTCCGAAAGCCTTATAGATTGAGTTATTTAGTCTTCTTTTGAACCGACGAAAAAAAAAGGAGGAGGTTCTCAATTCGACATGTATATTTTTTTTTTTACTGCGTGCATACTTTCGGTAGCTTTACAAAACTTCACAAAGCCTTTATAACTTTTAGAAAGTAATTAAAAGAAGTAAGCTAGTGTCTTGAGAAATATTCACCTAATGAATGCTTCTGTTTTAATATACCTTAAAGAAAAACAACGTTACAAAAGTTAACATGACTGAAAAAAAACCGGATAATTGATAGAAAATTACACAAAATGTTAAAAAATTAAAAATTGTATTTTAATGCTAGATGTTTTACCCGCTGCTCAGCTGTTTTTTGGTCGTGGTGTTATATAGCCTATGAACTTCCTCAATATATAGGCTTTCCTAAACAAAAATAGTTTTCTTTGAACCACAGTTATAGTTCCTAAGATTAGCGAGTTCAACCAAACTCTTCTGTTTCATAATATTAGTATAGATTAACCCAATTCCCGAAACCTTTTAAAGCTGAGGCTACAGCCTGGAACAATGCCAGATGAGTAGAACATGTAGGTCACAAAAAAATGGGAAAATATTTTATCTGGTAACCGAACATTAACATTCGAAATAAATAATATTGTGGGAAATGGAAAGAGTTGTTGATGTCTTTCACAATTTATTCTCCAGACAAGTTTACATATAGACGTAAAAGTACTTATTATATTATTCGCGGAGCAAGCAGACGAAATTAAATAATAAAGATATTTTTCATGTAGCTTGTTGATTGTGTCATCACCATGGCAACGTATAAAGAGTATTGTGGCTACGCCACATGACTCCCCCCTTGAGACCATCCTACGATGGGCGATAACAGTCGGGAATTCTCACTTTTCTTCCTGAACGAGTAGTTCTTACTTCGTTATCTTTGGTATTTGGAGTTTCGTTTTCCAGCGGACGAGTCTCTGGACGAGTATCTGGTGTAAGTATATAGGCTGGTTTCAACCTCTCTATAGTTACTGTCTGCTCTTTTCCTTTGACAAGCAGCTTAAAAACTTTTGTACCTCGATGCAGAACAAGGTATGGTCCAGTGTACGCCGGCTGAAGGGATCCTCTCACGGTGTCATCTCGGACGTAAACGTGAGAAGCAGAAGGTAAGTCTCGGAACACGAAGATGTTACGTCTGCTGTGTCTTGCGGCTGGCCGAGGGCGAATATTGTTCATAATGGAACGTAATCGTGCTAAGTACTCGGTGAGGTCGCTGGTCATGTGCTGGTCGGGGATGGGCTGCAGAAACTCTCCGGGCAGTCTGAGGGGTGCACCGTAAAGGAGTTCAGCGGGTGACGCTTGAATGTCCTCTTTGAAGGCGCTTCGCATCCCTAGCAGCACCAGAGGTAAGCTTTCCGTCCATTTCAGGGTTCCATGGCACATTATAGCGGCCTTAAGCTGTCTGTGCATCCGTTCAACCATTCCGTTACTTGCAGGATGATACGCAGTGGTTCTGTTACGTTGAAATCCGGCAAGTTCTGAGAGTTGTTTCAACAGTGCGGACTCAAACTGCTTTCCGCGATCTGTCACAATTTCTGTAGGGCAACCGTAACGTGATATCCAGTCACGAACGAGAGCTTTTGCGACTGTTTCAGCGGTTATGTCTTGCATGGGGATTGCTTCTGGCCATCGAGTGAATCTATCCACGGCGGTGAGACAATAACGGTAGCCATCTGAGAGAGGTAAAGGTCCGACGATATCGATGTGCACATAGGTAAATCTGCCGTTCGGTAGTTTAAAGGTGCCCACCGGTGAAGTTACGTGCCTAGTGACCTTTGAACGTTGGCATGCATGACAGAGTTTGGTCCAATCGCGACAGTCTTTGTTTATTCCTGGCCATACGTAACGCTGAACCACTAATTTGGCGGTGGCTTTAGCGCCGGGATGGCTTAGTGAGTGTAGGCTTTCGTAGACTTGCTTTCTGAGCTCTTTTGGGACGTAAGGTCGTGAATTCAGAGTGCTGTCGTCGCAGTAAAGTTCCAGTTTTGTTCCAGGTACAGTTACTTTGACGAGTTTAAGCGAAGTTCCACCTTCTAAGAGTTGCTTTAGTTCTGGGTCGTTACGCTGTGATATGGCCAAGCTCTTCGACTCGACAGGCTGTATGATTTCCTCTATTCTTGAGAGAGAATCGGCAACTATATTGTCCTTTCCCGATATGTGTTGTATATCTGTTGTGAATTGTCCTATGTAATCTAAATGCCGAAACTGTCTAGGTGAACATTTTTCTTTGTGACCTTGGAATGCGAAGCAGATGGGTTTGTGGTCTGTAAATACAGTGAAGTGTCTTGCTTCCACCAAGTGTCGGAAATGCTTCACAGATTCGTAAATAGCGAGGAGTTCTCGGTCGTATGGCGAGTATTTCTTTTGTGATGGACTCAATTTACGGCTGAAAAAGGCAAGAGGTTGCCATTCTCCGTCTTTCTCCTGCTGTAGGACTCCACCGATTGCGACGTCTGATGCGTCAGTCACTAACGCTAGTTTGGCGTCCATGTCTGGGTGCGCGAGGAGAGTTGCTTGGCATAAGCTCTTCTTGCAGTTTTCGAATGCTTGTAGTGATTCTCCACTGACGTTTATGGGATGGTTTCCTTTCGTCGATCCGGTAAGTAGGTTATGCAATGGCGTTTGGGATGAGGCAGCGTCTTTTATAAAGCGACGATAGAAATTTATCATACCAAGGAATCTCCTTAGTTCTTTGACGGTTTTCGGGATGGGGTAGTCCTTTATGGCTTGGATCTTGCTATCCAGTGGTTGGATGCCTGCACGAGATACTTTGCAGCCGAGGAAAGTTATTTCTTCTGCCCCGAAAACACATTTGGAGATGTTAATGACCATTCCATATTCTTTTAATCGTTCGAGGAGGAGGCGTAAGTGACGGTAATGGGTCTCTTCGTCGGGAGAGGATATCAAAAAATCGTCCAGATACGTGTAGCAGAAGTCCAAGTCACGAGTCATTTCGTCCACGAATCTTTGAAACGTTTGTGCTGCGTTTCTGAGGCCAAACGTCATAAAAGGGAATTCGAACATTCCGAAGGGTGTAGTTATGGCCGTTTTGGGAATATCCTCGGGATTTACCGGTATCTGATTATAAGCTTTTACTAAATCAATTTTGGAGAATATTTGACAGCCAGCTATGTTCTGAGTGAAGTCTTGGATGTGCCGGATAGGGTATCGGTCGGGGATCGTCCGAGCGTTTAGCATTCTGTAATCCCCGCATGGTCGCCAACTGTTGTCCTTTTTTGCGGCGAGATGAAGGGGAGATGACCATGGACTTTCAGACGGTCGTGCTGTCCCTATTCTCAGCATTTCGTCGAACTCCTGTTTCGCGATCTTCAGTTTGTCTGGGGCAAGTCTTCTTGGAGTGCAATATACGGGCGGTCCGGCAGTGGTTCGTATGTGGTGAACCGTATTGTGACATATGACCCGATGTGTACCTGCTGGTCGAGTGATCTCGGGAAAATCTCGAAGAAGGTTCAGGTACTTAGACTCGCCTGTTATTGTTTTAACTGAAGTTATGAAATCTGATGCAGGAACTGGGTTTGCGTTTGCTGACAGGCTGGTCTTGTTGTCGATTAGGCGTTTGTTACGGCAGTCCACTACTAAATCGTAATGCGATAAAAAATCGGCTCCAATAATTGCCTTTTTGACGTCAGCAATTACGAATTGCCAGGAGAATGCACGGCGAAGCCCTAGGTCGAGTTCCATTTGCTGGGCACCATATATGGCAATTGGTGTTCCATTCGCTGCGAAAACGTTGAGCTCGGTAGTACGTAGTCGCCTTTGTTTTAGGGCGGAGCGAGGAAAAACGCAGATGTCGCTCCCGGTGTCGACTAAGAACTGCATTTTTGTCTTTCTATCCGTTATGTAAAAGCGACCTGTAGTTGAGCTATGGCAATCATGTGTCGCTACTAATGATTGCCTTTGGCTTTTCCCGATCCTGATTGATAGTCACAAGGTTTTAGGCATCTTCTTGCCTTATCTCCATATCTGTGATGAAAAATACAGGTTGGGTACTTTTTATAATTCGACTGAGAACGTGTGCTGCTCCTTCCCCGTTGACTTCTGTTTCTCGACCTGGATCTAGAATCTCTTGTTGAGAGGGCCTTTACTTGACGACTGAGCTCTGCTATCTCTTTCGATAATTTTTCGGCAATTGAGTTGGGCACAGCGTCCGTGGTGGCCACTTGTGATGCGGATGGTACCAGGTCATGTACTTTATCTGCCAGGTCTGCGAGTGCAGAAAGTGACGACTCTGGCTGTGAAGCTACGACTATTTGTATATTACCCGGTAAGCGGCTAGTCCACACAGTCTTTATAAAATCATCCGGTATGTTTGGGCCCGCTAGATGTTGTAGGTGTCGAAGAAATGCGGATGGTCGCCTGTCTCCTAATTCCTCATGCGTCAGCAACTGGGTAAGTTCTTTTTCGCGCGAAGCGGATAACCTTTTAATTAGCTCACTTTTTAATTTGTCGTACTTGCCACTAGCTGGAGGATTAATTAAAATATCTTTCACCTCTGCGGCGTAACGGTTTTCCAGATGCGAGCTGACGTAATAATATTTGGTGTCGTCATCCTTTACTCCTGAGAGCGCGAAACTTCCTTCTATTTGCGCAAACCAGACTGCTGGTTCTTCCGGCCAAAACGGTGGAAGTCGCACACCGACACGACAAATGTCGGAAGACGTAAATGTCCTTTCTTTGGAATGCGACCTGCCTTCGTCACCTTGTTTGTCGGATGGCTTGCCAGTTCTTGACATTTTGATATTATTTCATATAAATATGGTTTTAACCAGCTTACGGTTTTTATTCCGTTCCGTGGTACTCGTAGTGTCCAATGTTCGGGGTCACCAATGTGGGAAATGGAAAGAGTTGTTGATGTCTTTCACAATTTATTCTCCAGACAAGTTTACATATAGACGTAAAAGTACTTATTATATTATTCGCGGAGCAAGCAGACGAAATTAAATAATAAAGATATTTTTCATGTAGCTTGTTGATTGTGTCATCACCATGGCAACGTATAAAGAGTATTGTGGCTACGCCACAATATTATAATTTAAATATATCATTAGAAATAACTGAAATAGTTTTACTGGAATTTCGAGGTACACAAAATAGGAGAAGTTTTTATAACCAAAAGGAAATAAGGTGGAAAACAAATGGTAGTTGTAAATAACGGGTGTACAATGTACATAAGGTAACAATCGAGTCTAGTTCCACATGGATTCGCACCTAATACGAGTACTGCACTAGCTATACTATCCGATTTCCATTGAGGTCCATTTTCAAAGCCCCAGTGATAGAGAAAGGATTGGAAGTTATTCGTTTTTCCTTTGGTGTTTTACGAGCTTTGCAATAATCTTTTGGATTTTCAGCAAACAAATGATATAGAAATACTGTCGAATTCTGTGTAACTTTCCGAACCAGTAAAGTTCGTACGTACCTACTAAGAATTTTCTTTCAGGTTTTTCAGGTGTGTGGCTAACGGATGTCTTGGTAAGTATTGTAAATGTTTTACTGAGGAAGGGTACCAGAGTATTCTACAAAAAACTGTACTGAAGGAAATGGGTGGAAACTGGAAAGCCGCGAGTACGAGTACTCAAGCGTTTTAATTTTTCTGAATTGAGTATACGTGTTGCGAGTACTTGCTAAGAAATTTAATGTTAATTATTGTTTCAATAAACCACTAGATCGGTTTTAATTGCTACCAAAGTAATCTCAAATACCTCAAGGGAGGAAACAAGAATTTGAAATAAAACTGAGATAGTAATTTGAATACATTTTAGTAAATAAATTCTACGTTTCTTTTCCAAAAGTACACAAACCAATTTTAAAATTAATATTGTGCGCTTGGCGTCCGTCCAATATGCAACGTGTCGACACTGAGGTTGTGTGCCCGGTCAGTTATTATCATTTCATAATTTATGTAATGTATCTGTTAACCATATCGGCAGAAGGGATAACTAGTATGATGTTCGTAAGTTATACGAAGCAACAAAAGTCATACTAGAGCGGGAGCCAGGCCAAAATATCGTTAGTGATTCCTTCTCAAGCCATAATTAGTAGACTACATAAGGGAGTCATATCATAAAGATTCGTGGAAGTCAGCTGCTGTTCCGTTGGTGGGATAAGCAGCAATCGCCGTTCAAACACGTAGAAAAAATATTTTTTTTTAGTCATTTCCTCCCAACTGAAACCTGGTTTATATTGAAGATTACCTTGTATCACGAAGAATAAAACCAATCAGCCGACGGTACCATGGTGGAATACACGTCAGCTGGTCACTCGAACATGTAATTTTTTCTTTTATTTTCAGTGATTTCCTCTCAACCCAAATTTAACCTGATGAAAGTTTACATGTAGTCATGGCTAAAAACAGACGTCAGCTGGCTGTATCTCGGTGGAAAGATCGTCAGCTGATGCATTGAAAATTACAAGTAGGACTACCGCTCTCAGCCTAAATGTGCATTCAGTTCAATGTTTTGAATTCCTCCCTACAGAAAACTTGTTTATATTGACGCTTTCTTAATATCACGATGAAAAAATACATTCAGCTAATGTTTACAGACAGTTATGGATCAAAATACAGAGTTATTCTTATTAAGCTGGGCATGAGGAACATTTATGTGATTCCGTAAGATATACGAAAAAACTTATTTAGCTTAGCTTAGCTCTTTTTTCAGTATAAAAATTTTGGTATTTTTATTTTTTTGGTCAAGTGTGAATTGTTCACTAAAATGAATTCGCTAGGAACAATATTTGGATTATACAAAATGTGCAATACCTTAAAAACTACTTAAACGATTCTCATGAAACAAACTGTACAATAGTTTTTAAAACAAGACCAACACATTAAAATTAGTTAAATTGCAATAACCCCATAAACCAAAAATTACATTTTCAAGTAACGTAATTGTGATCAACATGATTATCAAACTTTAATACAATTTTCTAGTTAGTTTCGTTAAGAAATGTATGTGCACCTCTCATCGTAGCGGTGGTCTCATTGCCGACTTTTAATACTTTGGCCGGCACTTTTAGAAAAGCCCAAAAATTTTATGGAGCGTGATGAATGTTAAATGATGTCCTTTGACCAATTTCCGCCGTCCCGATTTTTGTCTTGCGATACAACGAAATGATCTTTACATGAAACAGAGTCGAAAGGCATTAAAAAATAAATCTTATGATACCTAAATATGTTGATCATAACTACGTAAGTAACTTGAAAATGTAGTTTTTTGTTTATGGGGTTATTGCAATGGACTTTATTTTAATGTGTTGGTCTTGTTGTAAAAACTATTGTACAGTTTGTTTCATGAAAATCTGTTAAGTAGTTTTTAAGGCATTGCACATTTTGTATAATCCAAATATTGTTCCTAGCGAATTCATTTTAGTGAACAATTCACACTTGACCAAAAAAATAAAAATGCCAAAATTTTTATACTGAAAAAAGAGCTAAAGTTATCTAAATAAGTTTTTTCGTATCTCTTTCGGAATCACATATGTTCCTGATGCCCAGTTTAATAAGAATAACTCTGTATTATGATCCATAACTGTCTGTAAACATTACTTGAATGTATTTTTTCATCGTGATATTGAGTAAGCGTCAATATAAACAAGTTTTCTGTAGGGAGGAATTCAAAACATTGAACTGAATGCACATTTAGGCTAAGAGCGGTAGTCCTACTTGTAATTTTCAATGCATCAGCTGACGATCTTTCCACCGAGATACAGCCAGCTGACGTCTGTTTTTAGCCATAACTACATGTAAACTTTCATCAGGTTAAATTTGGGTTGAGAGGAAATCACTGAAAATAAAAGAAAAAATTAATGTTCGAGTGACCAGCTGACGTGTATTCCACCATGGTACCGTCGGCTGATTGGTTTTATTCTTCGTGATACAAGGTAATCTTCAATATAAACCAGGTTTCAGATGGGAGGAAATGACTAAAAAAAAATATTTTTTCTACGTGTTTGAACGGCGATTGCTGCTTATCCCACCAACGGAACCGCAGCTGACTTCCACGAATCTTTATGATATGACTCCCTTATGTCGCGGTGTAAGAGTCAGATGAACGTATCTACATTTTCTCAATTTTACAGGAAAGCAAAAATACTGTGAAAATTCGGCTCTTTAAACTTTACCAGCTTTTTAATACAGATAAAATACTAGTATGGAAAAAAACTTTATTTTCTCTGTATTGCCATACTCTTAGAGCTTTGAAAAAATTAGAAATTATTTATTTATATATGCTTACATAGACGCAATATATATATTTTTAAAATTCGGTTGACATACGTTAGTGTGGCCCTTAATTATTTTCAAACTTCTGTTGTTATCAAACTTAAATACGTCATTTGTGAAGTTAAGTTTTAATGATAAAGTGATAAAATTAGTAATAAAATAGGTAAAAAATCAATAATATTTATTTACTCCTGAAATTTAATTATTTATTTATTTATTTCGGGAAAACAAAACACATACACAAGTTTCTTAGTTTAAAGATATTACATAATAATAGTGATAAGTATTTGTGTAACTCCCAACGTTATCCACATTTTAACAAAGAAATATTATTTTGGAACTGCAAAAACATGACCAAAACAAAAAAAGGATGGTAAAAAAGGAAAAGAAAAGAACACAAAAAAGAGAAAAGGAAAAAATACTTAATAGCTAGGTAACAAATAGTGGTAAATAGTGGTAATAGCTAATAAATAGTGGTCATTAACACTTCTAGTAGGTATATGTCGTGCTACAACTTAGGTGGGTTAATTATGTGGTTCAAGGAGTTGTTCTTCTTGGAGTGTGTTCTTCTAAACTTACTAGCCGATGTTGAGAACAAGTCCAGTGTTGCAAAATCAGTGTTGAAGTTATTAGCCATCCGACGAAGAGGTGCCCGGACTCCAGCGTTAGTGCGGCAAGAGAAAACAGCAAAAAGTGGTCGAGGGCGCACCTCTCGTCTTATGACCGTCCTCGGAACAACGTAGCTTAGTTTACTAGTTAGGTCTAAGCAGTCATATCTGCCATTGCACAAGTCATAGAGAAACATAGTTTCCAGGAAAAGTCGTCTAGATTTTAAGTTGACCAATTCATAATTTGTGGGGGAATGATTATGACAGCGTTGAAATAGGACAATTGAAATAATAAAACTTGTAATCAGCATATCAGCGTTTAGAAAAAATATTAACTATCTTCGTCGTCTGTTGTTGGAGTTCCAACTGAAAACCCTTTATAAAAATAATGCCTTGTATTCATCATAAGTCTTGTAAATCGTCATACTTTTCATTAGAAATGGGTAAGGTTTTGACATAATTATGCATTTTTGAAATAAAAGCTAAAAAAAGTATTCTCCTAACTTCAAATCAGGGGGCTCGTTGAAACTTTCCATCAACTTTTAGGTGCCAAACTAACGTAAGTTTATATTTTTTTCAATGGACTATAATACTAATCAAACAAAATAGTACTGCCACAAAAACGTAAATCGCCAATACATCGCTTTGGCCATTGACTTGTATTATTTATCCAACAAAAATGTTTGTGCCACTAAAACGTAAATACACAAACGTTACATTGGCTCTTTAAACTAAGCATCGAAACAAAATTTTGTAACGACCAAAACAACGTATAAGCTTTTACGTTCTTATGGTTTGTATAATATTGCCAAACAAACTAATATTCTAAGAATAAAAATATCGTTTTTAGAAATACGTTCCTATAGCTCTAAAGCGGTAGGAAGATAATTAGAACTATTTAAACGGTATTCGTAATACGTTTCTCTGGTTCCATTGAAAATGATTCTTAAGCTATTTAGTTTTTTTGGAATTTGATAAATATTGACTTTACCGATACGTCGTTTTGGCAATTCATAAAGGACCATATTATGAACCTTTTTATGAAAAAAAACTGTTTTCGATTTTTTTGTAGATACGTTCATCTGGTTCTTACACCGCGATGTAGTCTGCTAATTATCGCTTGAGAGGAAATTGGTCATGGAAATCTGTTGCTGGCCCCCGCTCTATAACTTCAGCCTCTGCAAACACAAACGATACTGATAAATACAAAATATTTACTTCAAACTTTTCCCCTGTAATAGGTGTTCGTTATCGAAAGTGGTACAAAAAATTTGCGAAAACCAATAATAATTAAAAGTTTCGCTGTACATAAACTTTGTCACAAGTCAAAGTTTAACGGCCACCACTTCGCCGTGGATTTGCATAAAGTTCTCGGTGAGAAAAATATAAAATAAAGAAGAAAAATGGTTTCCGTAAAGCAGTGGCTCCGCAGTCTTATAGAGTGAGTGCACTAACAGGCTTCAGTAACAACGTTTAGTGGCGTTGTTCTCACGGCACGTAAAAGAGAAACTAGTCTTTTGTAGGAGGATGCGTGAAGTGCCATTGTTGCTGTTCATCATTAATTATGAAAACGCCAAGGAGACACTAATTTAACGTGTTTTAAGTTTAACTAAAATGTTTCTTTATTCTGTCTTAAAAGTTGAATTAAAGTTATGACTGTGTCAGCGCTTCATTTTCTGCAAGTTTTAATTAATAAGTGGAATAATGAGGCGACATCACGTAACTAAGATATACCGTTTCGCTTTTCTTTTTAATAGCGGGAAAATGAGCAAATGAAAAATGCGAGAATGCGAAATACGATCTAATTTAGAGTGGAGCTCTAAATTAGCAAAACAACGTCATAATGGGAGATAAATACAAATTCACTCACTCACTGACAGTTACAGCCTATTTGCAATGATGAATTTAAAGGAAATTACGGTTGCCTGATATATGACCATAAACATAATAGCGACATAATAGCGATATCCTTCCACACGTAATGAGAATCCGCCACACATTCCACACCGTCTCGCCTCGTAGAGACGGTCACCTTTTTATTTATTTATCTTTCATACATGTTCGTATTGGACAAACAATGGAAAACCACTATTAAAAGAAGGAAAACTACAACAACCACAACCGAGCAGGAGGCAAATAAACTGTTTTGTTTTTTTGTAATTAGTATTTATTCATGAAACACCTGAATGCTTACGTTCCGGAGTCACGGTGATGGAATAAGTCCCGCGACCCCGGCAGGCTTTGGCCCTCTGAGAGGGGGCCCCGTCATTATGCTGACGCTCTTTGAGGCGCGCGTGGAACACAAAGCGCCGTCGACCCGGGCATGGTCCATGGTCGGGCAGTGAGTTGCCCTTTACTCGCTGCCCGCATGCCCGCGCCTACGGTGGCCGGAGATCGTATGCTGACGTTCGACGCCGCGGGATCCTACCACTGCGGTTGGGGCGGAGAGAGGACGCTGTTCTCTCTCTCAAGCCAGGCGCCAGAGGTCTCCGCCTATCGCTGCCGTGAGGACACGTCGATTACATACTCACGGTAGGATGTGTCCCTACTATGTAATTTTCTACCTAGTTAAACAACCTACACAAATGTGGAAAGTTTATTTATGAACCCAAATAAACTTTAAAAAAAATACAAAAAATTTTGGTTTCGAACTAGGTTTGTACGGTACATAATCAGAATTACACATAACCATCAAAACGTCTGAGATATGAATTGTGTTCATAATATTCGGAAAAAAGTGTGATGATTAATATAATAAACAAGATTTGGCAAATAAAACTTCACAAGTGAGCGGTCGTTAATAAATGTAAACAGTGTAATCAAAATCAAACGTAAAGGTGTTCTCTCACAAGGAGCATAAGCGATTATGTTGCATTACAGGTGAATGCTCGCGGTGAGGGAACGCCTTAACGTTACATTACACGAGGCTCATGTACACGACGCCACGCCGCGCCGCCGCGCCGCCGCGCCGCCACCGTTTTCGCGCCGCTTGATTTTACCATACCACTAAACATTTGTTAGGAGAGGACACAGTTGGTGCAATGGCTGAGTGAACAACTGCTGCGCAGCGTTTTGCGTGTTCGATCGCAGCACGGAACAAAAATATTTGTATGATCTGCAAGTAGTTGTTCCGGGTCTGGGTATTTGTGTTTGTGAGTTTCTATGTATGGTACTTACCCACGATACAGGATTAGAGAATCTATCCTAGTATGTGGCAAAGTTTTAGAAAAAAAAAAATACGTAGTTGGCTGGTTCAGCCGCGAACAAACATAAAAAAATAACAATATATACGGTCGAATTGAGAAACCTCCTCTTTTAGAAGTCGGTTAAATAAAAATACACAGCCTAGAGGCGCGGTGGCATGCGGCGGCGCGGCGGCGGCGCCGGGGCGGCGCGGCGGCGGCGTCGTGTACATGAGCCCTAAGCGTGTAATGTAACGTTAAGGCGTTCCCTCACTGCGAGCATTCACCTGTAATGTAACATAAAAGTGCGCAATCTGATGCTCTATTTTCTTCGAATGTTCGAATCTGTAACGTTCTGACATAAATATTACATTACTCCTGACTTACCTACGACCATTAATTTGCAGGTAATGTAATTTATGCGGCCCGCTGCACACATTTAGTTACAAGTGGACCGCATTGACGTTACAAGTTGTACAAGGTATTACATGCGCATTGTAATGCTCTTCCATCTTCTTCCCTCATTGGTGGAATGCTTGAATCTGAAACGTTAAATTACAGGTCCCGGATGAGGGAGATTGTTGTGAATTTAGTTAATTGCGAATGTTTTTATGTACCGCTTCAATCTAGCTTATATTTCCTGTAAATGGAAGGCGGTATGAATTGTGTTCCCCTTTTATTTCTGCACAAAAAAGGCAAAAGTTCAAGTTTTCAAAAGCCTATTAATTACTATTCTATGGACACTATACCTACATATTCAATAGGTATTCTATTTAGTTGACCATTTTAGTATGAAAATATAGTAGGCAGGTCTTCCGAAAAAAAAGTTCAATACTTAATTGTACACACACCGTACATAAACAATTAAATAGTATAATATTGTTCCTCATATTAAATTTTGACGTTTATAATCTGCATATTTTTTATATGAAAAATTGGTTTTACTCCAGATGAAGAAAAAGCATTCCAGTGTATACCACACTCATACTTCCACTCACTATTTGCACTTTTGTTTACGCATGACACGCGACATTCAACTATACCAATAATTAATGTGTTTGACACTGCCTGTGTTTGACATAGACACGTATAAATTTGTCCATCAAGATACCTACATAAGTTTTAGGTAATTAATAGAAAATGAATGACTTGAATAAACGCATTAATAAATAATGCTCAGAATCAACGCATAATTTTATCAGAAATGTTTAGTTTTTATTTGCGACTACGTAAAAAAGGTCAGAGCCAGGTTAACAATATAAATGTTTTCTGTTGCATTTCCGCTTTTGTAATGAAACACCAGCATTAATGTCTGTCACGCGGCAAAAAAAGCAATAATGCATGTCTATCACGCGGCTTCTAGGATATTACGTATCGCTCATATGGAAAAGGTATGTGCCCTTTCTAAAAATAGACTGAGTAAAGGCTAACCTAAATACGAAGACGCGAGTTCCGGACTATTAGGGAAAACCGTTCGGGGTACACGCCCTACGGTATTAATAACTCAAATCAACACAAATTTTATAGATTAGTATGCCCAGAGTCGACACTTTTACCGCACGTTCAGCCACGATTTCCGTCGGATCGGATACAATATTGGCGTACTGGCAAGTATGGCGCCGTTCACATTTGTCGGTGCGAAGCGGCGGCGGCGGACCTACCCGCCCGCCACTCTCACCCGCTGTTTCTCCGTTCTCGGCACTTTTTTCTGCCTTCTATTTGCCACATTGCAATCAAAACATCGTCGTCATCCATTGTATGAGAAAGCCAATTCACAACTGCTTGGTTTGTGGCCACCCGGCCATTAAAACGACCGTACCGACGGTTGTGTTCACATTAGATCGGATCGGCAGCGCCTAGTGTGAACAGCAACATCCGACAGTCGGTCAACGGTAAACTGTCGGACCGACCTAATGTGAACCCGTTCTACGACGGATATGCCCGCCTAAAACGGGTGTGCGTACGGGCGTCGTTCTTGCTAAGGCCGGCCATCAGTAGCGACATCAGTTTTTAGGGTTCCGTAGTCAACAAGGAACCCTTATAGTTTCGCCATGTCCGTCCGTCCGTCCGTCCGTCCGTCCGTCCGTCCGTCCGTCTGTCCGCAGTTTAGCTCAGAGACGCCCAGTACTAGAAAGCTGTAATTTGGTGTAAATATACGGATTTGTAAAATAAAATCTCGTAAAATATATTTTTTTAGGGTACCTCCTGTACACGTAAAGTGGGGATGTTTTTTTTATTTCTCGCGTACCCCTTAGTGTGGGGTATCATTAAATAGGTCTTTAAAAAATATTGATAGTTTCAATTAACAAATTTTTGATAAAAAGATTCGTTTGTGAAATATTAAGCTTTAAAGTGCTAATTTTTGCTCGACTCGAGTGTCCCCCCCCCTCTACCAGCTAAACGGTTATGTTTGGGGGTGTGAAAAAATTCGCAATAGTAGTATACATATATAACGAAGTTTGAAGGAAAATTATCATGACTAAGTAGGCTTTACAAGTTTACGAGTAATAGTCGACCAACTTATAAAACGTACTTGGATAGCATATTTTCCTAAACAAAATGTATCGCAGAACATGTTCTTCAACTGCAAATGTAAGTTTGTAAACTTTATTTTTACAGCTATAATAGGTGGGTATGTTTTGGGGATAGGTAGGTTTTTATTGTCAACTATTTTTAACTAACTTCAAAAGAAGGAGGAGGTTCTCAATTCGTCGTAATCCTTTTTTTTTGTGTATTTTCCCCGATTTCTCAAAGACGAAAAAAATATTAAATTCAGCGAATCAGTTTAATTAGTTCGCATAAGTATTTTGATGGGCAACTACGGAACCCTACACTGTGCGTGGCCCGACACGCACTTGGCCGGTTTTTTTTTTCCGTTCGGAATTCGAAATGATGAATGAATTGTGAACAAAACGAAAACATTTTAAAATCTCTCTGCGATGCAGAAAATATTTGGACTCGCACATGAATCCTTACACAATATATTGAATACTTACATAAATGAGTTATCGTGTTACTTCTCTCTTGTGGCGTAGCAGTGAGTGCTCCTCGCGCCTCATACGTCACGTTGAACCCGTACTCGAACAGCAGACCCAGCGCCCTGAGCTGTGTGCCCTCTACTCTGTTCAGGGTCAGGGGTGCGTTTAAATCTTCCGGCGATATTTCGCCGGTAAAAAATTAAACTAGCGAGGGTTCGCTGAACGGAGTCATAAGTTTCTGTCAATTTTAGTTGTCAAATTCAATTGACAGCTCAGTTTATTGAACAAATAATCAATTTGCCGGTTTAATATAAATCCATAATCCACAAATAATATTTACTCTCTAAAATAAAATAATATTCGTTTTTACGGCGCGAATCGAGCAAAACAACAAAACTTAATGTCAGTCTGACAGCAGGATAAAATTTTGCGAGGTAAAAAAGTCACAAAAATTTATACCATTTAGTAAAAACTTATACCAGCGGACGACCGTAAACGGGGCAGATTAAATTTTAGTTAGCTTCATTTTTCACCTCGCGGTGTACTTATACGGGGTGTTTGACATTTAGTCAGTATAAATTTAAACTGGATAAAAGATTTAAACGCAGCCCTGCGCCACCACCAGCACTGGAATCTGTACCTGGGAATAAATCACGATTTAAAACAAAGTGATAAAAATATTAAGAATGTTCTCGAAGATCTCGTGCACTGGGAAAGTTAATCGTCTAGCCTTAAGCGTCTAGCCATGTTAGAAAAGAGCTAATTAAGGTCAAATTGGCAGTAGAAGTTCGAATGTGTGTTGTAACACAACTGTTTACTTCACGATGTTTCACTAATTCGACGAGAAATCTCCAAGATTTAATTTTAAACGTTTTAGAATTATTCAAATATCTAATCATTGTTAAAAATTTTAGCACACTTGATGATCACGAACCCTTTTTTTCACGTTTCCTTTCATAAAATCACTTTTCTGGTGTCATCTTAGATATTTATATCTGTCGGATCCGGTCAATAGTACGGACAGCAAACGAATCGTAAGCGCGCCATTTTGAGTATCACGTGGTCTGCGCGCGCTTATACAGAGTCGTGATGTTTCATCGGGGCGGCGAGGAGCGCATTCAGTGCCCGACCGCAGCAGTGTGAAGACATCCCGAAACTGTACTCGATTCGTTGTGCCCAGTATAATGGTAGTGAGTGATTAAATTAAATTGTGTTTGATTTAATTTGTGATTTAAAATTAAAATAACCAAGTGAACCGCACCCAGTGTATTTTCATTGCACGAGACCCAAACTCTGCCCACATGATGCCTGAATCTGACGGAACAATACCGGTGGCTCCGACATCAGAAGTGGGATCAAATCGTGCTAATGAAATTACACGCGGGAACAGTGACAATAACATTCAGTGCAAATGTAAACTTTGAAAACTCAGCCAGTGGATAACAAGTTTTTATTGCCGGAATTCGACCCCGACAAACCGGATTCCGATGCGCGGTCGTGATGCGCCACCACCGACTTGTGTTTTAACGGATGTGCAGTGGAGGGATGCCAGCTTATTTTGACGCTGAGCAAGGCGCTAAAGGTGAAGCATCAACCTGGCTATCTCAAATAGCCTACAAAGGAATTTAAGGTACTTTTTACAACAAGATTTATTTCGGAAAGGCGGGTACCCTCATAAAAAAAAAAAAAAACAATGAGTGGTGAAAAACCAAGTGATAAAGAAACATAACCCACGTTCGCCAGTCGTTTCATATCTGATGCGAAAAATGAACACTATCTGTGAATCATCGAAAACAAGTGACACCAAGCGAGGAAAAATAACGTCAATTAAGTGTTATAACTGTGCTAAAACGCCCAAGCGTATTGAGTGCAGAAGTAAGGCGATGGATACGAAGGGAAGACCTACAGCATCAAGTCAAGTGACGCAGCAGCCGGCATCGAAGACCTTGGTGTGCTTCAAATGTGGCAAGCCAGGTCACATAGCCGTGCGCTGTACGAGCAGTAGTGGCGGCAGTGGCAACGGACAAGTCCAAGGCGCGGCGCGACGCGTCGATGTCTGCATCGTGCAACCACCATCAGACACGTTCCAACACAGGTAAATCGTTTCATTTTTACTTACGCTTCTGGTGCCTTGTGTTCTTTATGTTGACTATCGCAGGTTAAGCGTTAGTGAGTTAATATCGCTGGTTAAGCTTTTATTATTATTACTGTCTAAGTGATAGGATTTGTAACGCTGGTTAAGCGCTACAATGTTATGAACTGGTTAAGTACTTCAGTGATTTACACTACTGCGTAAGTAGTGAAGCATAGTGCTGGTTAAGTGCTGTGGATTTGGGGGAATGCCTGAGGTTCAAGTACCATTTTGAAGTAGAGATGTTGAGTTGGATGATAGTGTGGAATCTTAGGTCGGCTGGTCGGACCGTACCAGTAGCTATTTCGTAGCCGTAATCCGTATCTTATTGACATCTCGGTGTCCATAGAAGCGCGGTGTGCGGATGGCACTGGCGGAGGTCGTGTATTGTGCGTTCATGGTGAACGGTGTGAAACAAACAGAGGTTTGTTAGTGGGGCTAGTGTTAGCCACAGGCCACGAATTTGATTCCTGCTGTTTTGATTACAATATTGCTGCATTGTGATAATACAATTGCAAAGGTACTTGAATGCTCTGGGATTTCCGATCAGTCTTAATTAGATCCAAAGTTTAAGGGTCTGTTTAGAGTGATAAAGATTTTGAGATGGTGACCGTTACACATTGAAACCCTTGAATTCTAAGTGTACCTACAAACATTCCAACGGGTCATGTACCAGTCGAAGTTACCATAGATTCTGATTAAGTTGTGGTGAGAGGTCGAGTAAAACGGTCTATTGGCCGTCTTGTTTTCGACTGTACCAGTAGCCATTTCGTAGCCGTAATCCGTATCTTATTGACATCCCGGTGTCCATGGAAGCGCGGTGCGCGGGTGGCTCTGGCGGAGGTCGGGGTCTTGAGAGACCATAGTGTGTAGTCAGCGGGTGATGCACTCGGGCGATCCACGTGGTGGATGCGCACAGAAGTTCTGATCCATGCATTGGATGTGTGAAAGCAATGTGATTGCTGGTCGGCTAGAGAGCCGTGGCGTTAGAAGTTTTACTCGAAAGTCGAAGGTCACTGGAAAATTGGTAGTTTTTTTTGCAATAGAGTTGTGAAAGTAGATTCGAACGACTGTGGTACATGGCCCAGGGTAATTGTTGGTGGCCCAGGGTAGTTGTTGGTGGCCTAGGGTATTTGTTAGTGGCCTAGGGTAGTGATTGATGTATTTTCAATTGGCTATTCCCAATGTTTGATTTAGTTAAAGAGTATTGATTTTAATGGTACAGTGGAGTTCTGAAATTCCCTTATTTCCAGCAAAGAACTGAATATAGAGTTTGGTCAGGAATGACCGAGTGGAACAGTATTCTGTCGTGGACTATTTTGTGTTTCAGAGTGATTATTACACGAGGACGAGTGAAAAGAGTTGAAGGAGGCCTACATCAAGATGGTAGAAAGAGGCTGAAGAAGAAGAAGATCACACGAGGACGTGTTAATCGCAGGATGGCCGTGTCGGATCCGGTCAATAGTACGGACAGCAAACGAATCGTAAGCGCGCCATTTTGAGTATCACGTGGTCTGCGCGCGCTTATACAGAGTCGTGATGTTTCATCGGGGCGGCGAGGAGCGCATTCAGTGCCCGACCGCAGCAGTGTGAAGACATCCCGAAACTGTACTCGATTCGTTGTGCCCAGTATAATGGTAGTGAGTGATTAAATTAAATTGTGTTTGATTTAATTTGTGATTTAAAATTAAAATAACCAAGTGAACCGCACCCAGTGTATTTTCATTGCACGAGACCCAAACTCTGCCCACATGATGCCTGAATCTGACGGAACAATACCGGTGGCTCCGACATATCTATACTATCACATAATTTTAACCAACATAGCATCGATCAATCATTAAAAACTAACAATAACAACAAAAATGTCAGCTTTGCAGACCTTAATGAAATAAAAGAAAATATTTTAAGTATTTTGAAATTGGAATGCGCGCGCTATTCATTTTTTTATTGTCAGCCATGCAGTTCTTTTTTTAAACTTGTCGATGTGTAGCCTCATTTTCCGTTCATGTAAAGCTATGGACACACTTTTCAATTAACTTGGCAGTATTTGTATTTAATAAAATTAAGATGAATTAATTTAAGCCGGAAACACATTATTAACACCCGACGCCACCCGATGAAACGTGATGCGTGTTAGGTCAAATGAAATGTATTGTTTTCTATGACCAGAATCACACTATGAACAATTGAACATCCGATGCGACGACACGCGCTCACTGCACATCGGGTGTCGACACGTTGCGTCGCGTGGCGTGTTAAATAATGTGTTTCCGGCTTTATTCAGCTTATAAGTTTTACTCTGACCTTACCTCTGAATTAATTTATCCTGCATTAGAGTACCTACGTACTTCATTCGTTAATATCATAATATTATCATTGAAAAATCTAACAAAATTTGCCAGACGATGATAGAACTTACATGATTTTAAATAGCTGATAGTCCGTTTGAATACCAGTAAGTTTGACAGCACAGCAGTTGGTTGGCGCAGTGGTTGAGCAATCCCGCATGTAACAAATATTTGCATGACGCATAAATGGTTATTTCAAATCGAGTGGTTAATGTATGTGACTGTAAATTTTTGTAAATGCACCCACGAGACATGTCAAAATCATAATTCAGCGTTTTCTTACATATTTTTAAATTATTGTAACTTTCCATTTATGGTCGCCCTCCTTCACTACAATAGCCTATAACCCGCTTTAGAATCCTAACCCTGCAGAAGCCCGAAGCACATCCACGGGACTAAATGCTATACTATGCACTAACTCTAAATACAAAAACATAACCTTATTAATAATGTAAATATGTACTAGCCACTTTTTCTTAAAAATATTGAAATGCCATTAGGTTCTTTTTTCTTATTTTTTAATCATTAGTATCCACATTTTTTTTTACAAAACCGGTCATTATCACATTATAGCGATTTCACTGTGATTATAACATTTTATTTTCTTAGTGAATTCTAATTGAATTCTTATGAAGAAATTGAGGAGAACACATTCACCAATGTCATTTAATATGGCTGAGAAAAGATCCTGAGTTTACGAGTCACAATCAAATGACGTCATGTCCCGTCCTTCACAGTAGACTAAAACGTCTGCAGCCAACTGAGGGACTTGAAATGGCCATAAAAATATGAAATTTTCTGAACAACCCTTGAAGACCAAACCAAATTAATATTTTATACTTTTCGAGAGTTTGCAAGGGGACTGCTAACTTATCCATTTTCAGATAATATATGTCAAGTACCTAGAGGCACGTAAGAATGGAGAGAGTTTTATAGAAAGAGGCGACGTATGTAGTTTATTTCAAAACACTCGTACCAATGTAGATGAATTTCAGAGATAAATAAATACGGTAGTTCTGTAATACAGCCAATTTGCTATGTTGCCCAAAGGAAATCGATGCAATGCTACCTTTAGAAGTTCGTCTAAACCATACTCTCGCGTGAACTGATCAGCGTGTTATTTTGAGAATTTTCGTGTCTAGGGAATTATGTTGTTCAGCGTATCTAGCTTAGGTATCTAGCTTATTTACTCAAATACGCTGCGAAGCTATGTAAGTAAGTTGCCATTCTAGTGTGGGTAAATAGTAGTATTGGCTGTTTTAACTAAATACACATCACGTTAACTCCAAGTACATAAAACAGCTTCCTTCAATAAAATTTAATTGTATCTATAATATTTAAACTTAAAGCGTGAGTCTTTAGGATGTGGGAAAGAGACAGAGCTATACAAGTCGTCTAGCGCCATCTCGTTCCCTGAGCGTAACCACTCACGCTATAAGGCGTTGTGGTAGGCCACCAGGAGCCGTGTTACAACGTCTTAAAACCAGGCTTGTTCCAGTGAGTGAACAAGATGGCGCTAGACGATTTTTATAGTTCTGTCACTTTCACTCGCCGGAACAAGACTGGTTTTCATCATCATCATCATCATCAGCCTATAATGTTCCCACTGCTGGGACACAGGCCTCCTCTCTTGTGAGAGGGAGTGGGCCATAATCCACCACGCGGGCCCAGTGCGGGTTGGCAGATGTCACATGTCTTCGAATTTTTGGTTCTAGGACATGCCGGTTTCCTCACGATGTTTTCCTTCACCGTTTTGAGAGCAGTGGTGATGAAACAAATTACACAAAGTAATGCGCCTGGCGGGGTTCGAACCCACGACCTACAACTTGTAAGTCGGGACCGATACCACTGGGCCACCACTGCTCTCACTGAGTGGTTTTAACAGACTGGTTTTAACACGTTGTAAAACGACGGCAGGACGCAATACAAAATTTTCGTAGATAATAAATAAAACAAGTTCAAGGTCATTCATAGTATTTTTGAAAACCATCGGAATATTTGTTGCAATATTGATGTTCCGTAGGTATTTCCGAAGTTAAAAATTGTATTTTATTATTTTTTCGGAAAACCTAATACTCGATACATGAAAAAAAGTCGAAGGATAATTAAGCACTTGATGCTGATATAAAAGCCTTTTTGCCCGAGCGACCCGCGGACCATACTGGCGGCCGAAATATGCGCGAATATAATAATAGAAATTCTTTTTAACTAAACTGCCACTTACAGATCATTCAAACTTTGCAAAGAAAAAAAAACTTTTTCAAAAAAAATGTAACCGCCTTCAAAAACAACCACAAAAAAGTGTAAAATAATTTACAAAATAACTTTTCTTTCGGAAGTCGGTGCCTTTGTTTTTTTTCTTTTCATTGTCTTTTTAGCCACCGACTTCCGAAAGAAAAGTTATTTTGTAAATTATTTTACACTTTTTTGTGGTTGTTTTTGAAGGCGGTTACATTTTTTTTGAAAAAGTTTTTATTTTACTCCTTTTAGTTTAAATATTCAACCCGAATTCTTGTCAAGAACATTATTCTCTTACATGTGCACTAGAATTTTGTAATCCTTCGCACCTTCGCACCAGTACTTACATCACTCATGTACACATTAAACTAATAAAATTCCATATCTCAAAAATTACTGAACCGATTTTGATGAAACTTACAGTATTCTCTTAGTTAAATGATATCTAGTACAACAAAAAAGAATGACTCAAATCGGACTTGTAGTTCCGGAGATATGCGAACACAAAGTGAATCAATCGATGCCTACTCCTTACTGTTAAGGAGTTGTACCTTCCATCATCAGGTCTTCCACCTGAGATGATGATTATCAGATGCAAATACTTGAACAGCTTTAGAAAATATATGAAAATGGTACTATGTGCCTATAAAATTTGAAGGTTGCCCTCGATTTCCCTAGGATCCCATCATCAGATCCTGACCTGGTGATCATGGGACCAATTGGAAAGTATACCCTTTCAAACAAAAGAAAAAAATTCCAAATCGGTCAAGGCGTCTTCGAGAAATCGGGGAACATACATAAAAAAAAAAAAAAAAAAAAAAAAAAAAGATTCCGACGAATTGAGAACCTCCTCCTTTTTTTGAACTCGGTTAAAAATGAAGCATGCATGAATAATTTTTGGTCGCTACATAAAAGTTTAATCATGTTTTGTCAAATTACATTTTCTGTCACATTAGTACCTGACGTACGTATTCTACATTTTATTTCAGGTAAATGTCCTGTGAACAGCGAACTTCAATTGACCTGAGATGGGACACAAGATTACCTAGCTACAGAGACAACCTCTCAGTAGTAATTACAGATAAGCTTAGTACTGTTGAGTGTACACGACAGCGTGAGGGCCGTTTGTCATAGAGATAGAACATTTACGTAACGTAATATATTACTAAGTACCCAATATATAGGTAATTTGTTGCGAACGTATCATACGGTTTAAAATTAAAATTCAAGTAAAAACGCGATTAAAAGCTAAACACGTGCTCAGATCAGATGAGTGGTGTGTTTAATGTTAAACAAAGTTACTTCCAATTTTAACTTCACCGAATTCTCCTCTTACTCACTTTAACTTTTGATATAATTTGTATTGAGCACAACTTTACCTTTTTCCATAAACAGACAGTTATAACCTCTGAAATCGCATTACAGAAAAGTAATTACATTCTAAGGGTATTTAATTTAGTTAGATGACCCAAATCTTATTGAATTAACTCAGAGGTTGCTCGTGAACAGAATTTCCATTTACTCGCTATCTGTTGATTACTGAAGCTTTGTGTATAATGGAAGACGATCAATGAGTATTCAATAATACAATATATTGACCCGTGTCGGCTATAATGGAGGGAGTTCTAGCGTTGGGACATTTTTTATAAATATTTTCAGGTAGCAGCTGATTCCATCGAGAAGTCCAACCGAACGACGGTACTTTTTACCTAAGGTTCAAGCGGGATCAGATGAGCTGTTAGAGGCTACAGATGTGAGCTGGTGCGGCACTCGGTGAATAATGCATGTTGTTCAGCGATCAGCCGCTGGATAGACTTCTGTGGCGGAACTGACACACATCCTGGACACTAGTGTTTTATATAAAAGTTTACTTCAGGGATTTCATTGTTTTGAATATCAAACTGCCTTTGAATAGTGAACAACCAGCTCTTCACTTATAAAATCTTGTGTTCATGAGTTTGCATTATTTATGTTTTGAACAAGTAGGTACTTTTGTTATTTTCATTCAAAAACCCAAAACATTGTAACAGTCACATATCGAAAATAATTAACATAGAGCAGCTGAAAAGGATCGATCTTTTATCACTTCCTTGGCTATATTTTAAACATATTTTTGGCCATAATACTCAAAGTAGATGCTGTTTTATGTATGAAGGAAGAAACTTGTTGTTGTTATAAACTTGTTTAAAGTCACAAAATGTTGAAAGATGTTTCTTGTTATTCTATTCATGGTTTTGAGGTTATCCTATAATGTACCCTTATGTGTTGTAATAACTGCTAGTAATAAATCATGTTCTGACAGAATAATTGAGTAGCAACTATACCGCAGTTCGGAACACTCGAGAGACCATTTGTGCAAAAAATAATGCTCACGTTATAATAAACTAACATTTTCTCACTATGTAAGCCGATAATATTCACGATCGTTCACTACGTCAAGGCGTTTTTTTTATACACTTTCAGCACAAATAGGAGGTAATAGTGTTGTTATTTGCGGACTGATAAATTATACACTTTTTACTTTGAGCGACACGTAAGTCAGCAAAACTGGATGCTATGCACAACTTTGTAAGATTTGAAATGTTTTTGTGAAGTTGACGTTACCAACTTCTCACAGCCACAATTAAAATTAATTTCTTTCCACACAAAGCTCTCACGAATGTCAGGTACTACTTACGAGCCGAGGCTGAATGCCTGCTCAGGTACACTGGCGTAGGCAAATATTGTAAAACTTGTTTGATGATAAAATGTAGGGAGTATGGATAAGGTAAATTAAAACAAGATGATGTCATATATTCCTACAGTTTCATACATTAGATACTCAGCTGATGTCATACATTACATTGTGAAATATTCATAGGAGAAAAAAATACTAGTGATATTAATAGCCTAAATATACAGTAGGTATTCTGAAAGAGTTCTTATTAAATAACAAAACCTTGAGGCAGAGTGAGGTCGTGACCTTATTATACTGCTCAACGGCTTTCTAATCTAAGTTAGAATTATCATTTAGCTCAACGAGTAGCGGCTTTTCTTCAGGATTTTGTAAATTTGGTAAAAGCTGTCTGGAAAATATTATCATACTGGGGCACAAAAATTTTCAGGTAGCTTTTTCCTTGATTTTTAAGATAGAGAAGTTTCAGAGTGTATAAGAGCCCTCTTAAAATATGCCACGTACTGAGACCGTGGAATTGTTTAAAAACAGATGCACCCCCAGGGGAGTACATGTGTACAACGCTACGTAAATAAGTAAAGGGGAAATATTTTAGGCATTAAATCACAAGCTCGAACTGAAGACTCAAGTCGTCTGTATTTATGTTGCAAAATAAAGATTTTAAGAGTTCGTGCAAGTATGTTCAGTTCGTGCACGTATCTTTGCTACGGCGTAGCACGCGAACACTACGCTACGCTGTAGAAGCATTACATGTGATCAACAATCAATTATGTAGAATGCAAATCTATTATAAAATATTGAGTAACCTAGGTACCTTTTAAACAGATTGCTGTTCTTACAAAATGCAATATTCTTATCAACAAAAAGATCAAAGAAATGTGTTGCACAACCAGATTTTTAAAGTTTTGCGAAGACTTTTCTATTCTATCGTCGCCCAGCGAGTGCTTCGTCGTTTGTTAAATTCCCAGTACACTAACCGTTTAAAAATCCGGATAAACTCTCAGTCCCAAGAAATGCATTATACAACAAGTAAGTATATTCTTGCAAAACAATCCGTTCATTAATAGGTACTTTCCTGAACTGGTAGGTTTATACGTGTAGGTTAATGGGAAACATGGTTATGTTGAAAACAATAACGTATTCCAATGATTATAGTTATTAAAAGCTCTAACAAACAAAAAACTGTTAAAAAAACCAAACTCAAATGCACTTAAGCTCATACAGAAATCCATTTTCTCTCCAAATTGAACAAAGAGAAAATACTTTTACTTTAAAAAAAATCTCTCTTGAACGTTTCATAGAGCGGAACGCGGAAATAATTCCATTTGTAAGCGATTTTTAAACAACGATATTAAAACTGCTTTACTGAATGATAAAGAAATCACTTATTCTACATTCATTCATTAAAGTAGGAGTAAATCATTAGCCTTCCTAATGAAAAAAGTAGCTGCAGTTGGATTAACTGCAGCTACTTCTGACCATGACGTACTATTTGTTATAAACCACTTTACATTTACACGATTTACATTCTGCGTCGGCTTTCTAAAGCTCCATTGAATGTACTGCAAAATTAAATAAACTGAAAAACAAAACAACTTCGTGAGGAAGTGAATGTTACAGGCGTGGGACTGGGGACTCTTGCTGAATTATGATGTGTTCGTGAAACAATTTATGTATAATATGTAGGTTGCAGAATTATTCATAGCGAGGTTTGAAAGATGTGACAAAATGGTGGATTTTTGTGTTTGTTTTATGATAAGTAGAACGGATGGGCTTTTTGAAAGCGCTAATTTTTTTTTCTTATTTGGACTAACCCACCACGCTATCCTTAAACCACTACAACTCCTGAAAGCCAGAATCAACAGTGGCAACCACCAGAAAAGCGCCGAGACAATGAAGCTCGACGTTTCCCGGAGAATGAATTTACCTGTTTTGGATCCTGCAACCAAATTGTAACTAGAAAGTATTACGTATATTAAAAATGTTGAACCCAACGAAATGTTTTTCTTTTTTTATGCATCCGCACAAAATATATAATAGTACTAAACGTCCGTAATGTTTCAAATTCAAGATAAAATACGTAAGTTAAAATTGCGCTTTCTGATTGTAAAATGAGCTTTATCGTACTCGTACATGTATTTCGGAATACCTTTTAAGTATTCATCCCTCGTTCTGCGAAAATTCGATACCGGACGGAAATTTTTATGTTTAACCAGATTTGTATCAGATGTTCACTTGCTCGAAGGATTGGAATGTCCAATTTCTTTTGGCGTTTTATTTCGTTTTATTTCCTTGCCAAAACGTTGTAGTTGTAAGAATTTCATGGTTCCTTTATCACAAACATGTCAGGGTACGAAGGAAAAAGCAAGACTACCAGCCGGAAAATTGTGAAGCTCACCATAGCGGCTTAATTCGACCATAACAGTTATGGGCGTAATTTGTTGTCCAATATTAGTAGTCATACACGTACCTATGCTGTATAATTTTGACGCTCTTAAATGTGCCAAGCAAGTTTGTTAACTTGGCTTACCACGCTAGTGGTTAAAGCTGGAACTTGTAATGTGGATAACATACAGGTGTTCGAACAACATTAGGTAGTAAACTTAGTCGGTGCACTTTGTCTTGTTTCAAACGTTCTGTAATTTACTACACTGTTCACATGCGAGAGGGCTGTTAGACATTGATGACATAAGCAAAGTTGTTCCAAAAAAATAAGTTTTTTTTTATGTCTTGTGTTGCTAAGTACAGCAAACTATAAATTGCTCAGAGCTACGCATTACGCAAGTGTGCATTAATGAAAGCAAAAACAAATTATTTTTTCTTATGAATCAGTAAATTCGCATTTTGCTGCGTTAAACATGCAAATTAATACTTGAAACTGAAGACATAATTGAGGTGGACGGGAACAGGCTGCCGTAGCTTATAGAATGTATTAAAATGTGTGCTCATGTTCTCAGATAAAGCACACATTTTACGATGAACAAAGCACATTTTACGATGAACGTGCCAGTGAAGTCAATTGAGGCAGCTGAACAATCGATGGCTCCGCCATCCATTGAAAGGGTAGCCGTTATTATGTCCCGGTATAAATGAGTATTAGAGAACAAGAATTAATCTACCAACAGTTTTCCTGAGAGTCTCTCGGACTCATTGCTAGGGAAGTTTCCAATGTCTTCAGTTTTCTTTTTAGTTGCAAACTAAATGAAACGAAATAGAAATCAAAATTTAAGTACAGGTGCCGCCGGTTCGCACGCGAGACTGCGACAGGAGACCGAGACAGGAGACCGCGACAGGAGACTGCGACAAGAGACCGCGACAGGAGACCGCGACACTACTTAACATTAGGCAATGACAAGTCTCGCGGGCTCCTGCCTCGAATCGCCGCCTATGCTTCTGCATAGGCTGCGATTGAGAGCGGCGAGAGCGAGACAAGTGTCGCGATCTCTTGTCGCGGTCTCCTGTCGCTGTCTCCTGTCGCGGTCTCTCGCTCTATTAACCTTACGATTTACAAAATTTACTGTCAACTTGGTCATCTAATTTTAACAGCATGACATTTGTTTACAAAAGTTCAGCGATTCCTCCCCCACGAAATGTGCTAGAGGGACACCGAACTATTCAAACTGATCAATATGCAATGGTTCACTGCAGACCAAATCAAAGTGAGTGCTAAAGATTCAAGAGTTTTAGTATACCTAACCGATTAAGTGAACTCTCAGAAAATTTTTATTTTTAGAAATATAATGTCCAACATTGTCACGTGGCTCAGGAACCACGATAATAAATTAACCTCTCATCGTCTTCAACTAGTTTAATATCTGTCGCGATAACGTTAACTTTATGTTGCTATGAAAATATCTTAGATGTTCTGGAATAATTGACACTTATATTTTATCGCTGAAATTGTTTTAATAGATTTTTGATGTTTCATTCACTTAACGATTACTGTAAAACTTTGGCAATATCACAACTATTGCTCGGGCTTGGTTCTGGGCTTTCCAAACCAATGAACTCATTTTGTTGGACTTTTCTTTGTTGTGTTTTATTATTAACCCTTAAAGGCTACAACGGTGTTTTTACACCCGGGTGGTTTAATTTTTTGTCGGTATCTTTTTTCGTTTTAAGCGCAGCGCCTTGCGATTTTGTGTATTCTCATAAGTCGACAGAAGCCCTCGAACACGCGGGGAGAGAGATTGTGCGAGCGCGCCAGTCCCGAGGACACTGGCAACCCGGTGTTTTTACACCCGTTGTAGTCATAGTGGGCTACTGATTTACAGCGTAAAGTAATGAAGTTTTAATGTTTTTTTTTTAGAATGTGTGTAGATTACTATTTTTGTATGTTTAATATTATATTTATTATTATTTATGTGTATTATTTTTGTGTTATTTTCTTATGCTATTTTTTTTTCAGATTATGCATCTACTGAGGGACCAAGAAATAGAAGATGTACTGGCATCGGATGAAGAGTCCAAATATTATTACAAGTTAGAAGTGATTGTTAATTTCCTTTATTATTTAGTTTATAATTACTAAAAATATGTTAATTTGATATTATGTTAGGTTACAAGCAACTTTGAAAAAGATTGCTAGTACTACATTATGATTTAAAAATTTCGTATGTTTTTTTGAAGATATAAAGATAACTTCCATGCCAAATTAAAGCCTTATCTTTTTTTTTTTTTTTATTGGGACAAACCCACCACACTATTCCCAAACCACTGCAACTCCTGAAAGCCAGAATCAACAGTGGCAACCACCAGAAAAGCGCCGAGACAATGAAGTCTCGACGTGTCCCGGAGAATGAATTTACCTGTCTTGGATCCTGCACGAAATTAATCAGAAAAGAATAGTGGAGGAGTAGGAAAAATATGTTTCCACTTCCCTCCATGCAAGCAGGAGACAGAACAAAACAAGGCCAATAGGCACAAAGGGACATTACAACTGGGAGAAGCCCAGTTGCCTAGCACCACGGGTAAAAATGACTACTAATATTAATGGGTCCTAAATTGTGAGCTGCTATATTTGATTCCAATAATAGGTATGGCAAAAACGCTTGAACGCACGGAAGTTTGTTCGAGTTTCGACAAGGTCCGTATAATAAATGACTCCAGATGTAGTCTGAACAGCATCCAACATAATATTGCGTTCGTTTTGCCAAAGAATACACTCCCAAAGAATATGATGTGCTGATTGTTCATATTCACAGTCAGGTGTCGAACATTGACAAAAAGGCGAGGGAACAAGCTTGAAGGAAAACAATTTAAAGTTACCATGTCCGGTGAGAAATTGGGCAACACAGTGATCCACCTCCAGCCACGTCCTAGCCAGCCGCTCACGAACGGATGGAAAGAACTGGTAGAGGTGCCGTCCCTTGATAGAATTATCCCACCTATTTTGCCATTCGGATAAAAGATCCTCCCAGACGTCGCTCTGGGGTTTGAATAATCGAGATATCTTATCACGGTCACGTTGCGGTAGAAAATCAGCGTCAGTGGTCTCCCGTGCGGAAAAGTACATTGCAGCGCGTCGTTGCACTTCAAGATCTACTGGTAGAACACCAGCAAGCACCGGTAAAGCTTCAGTACTGACGGTCCTATACGCTTTACTTAAGAATAACAAAGCCAAGCGCTGACTTAGAAGCAATTTACGTCGTGCCGCACCTATGGTGGCTCTATCGGCCCAAACAGGTGCCCCGTAGCACACACAGCCCAAGTAAGTAGCCCCATAAATAGTTTTTAAGGTTAAAAATGACAAACCCCAAGTAGATTTAGATATTCTCGTTAGGGCATAAAAGTTATTTTTAGCTTTTTCACCAACCGTTTTTATATGTTCTATGAATGTGAAATTCCTCTCTAAGACTAAACCAAGATAGCACACCGATTGTTTTCTCTTAACGGGAACATTATTGAATTTAATACTAGGCCACGATTTAAGGTCACCCTTTAAAATGAGTTGATAGGTTTTTTGTGGTGCAAAGGTCAGGCGGTTTCGATCGCCCCACTGAGATATTAATCGTAGGCAAGTGTCAGCCAAATTCTCGAGTCCAGCACGAGTACTCGACTGAATGAGCAGAAGGCCATCGTCCGCATAACCAGTTAAAGAACAACCACTTGGAAGAGGAATCGTGAGGAAATCATAAAGCCTTATCTATGATTACAAAGAAATAGGTATAAAGACTGATAAAATAGCATAATAAGTTTTTCTTTTTTCGATTTTTTTCCATACCCCTTCAAAAATTACCATGATCTTGAGAACTGTTTTTCACACGCAAATTAAATTGTTTTTTTTTTTTTTTTTTTAAATAAACTTATAAATCAAAATATCAAAGTGGACGATCTATAATTAAAGAATACATGATAAAAAGGTGTAACATACATTGAATTAATTAATTTACTCCAATTACTAAATCCGGGTGTTTTTTCACCCATAATAGTCATAGCAGTATACAAATTCATTGTAGCCTTTAAGGGTTAAACTAGCTGTGCCCGCGACTTCGTTCTCGTGGATGTCGGAATTTAACAATGTATTTTTAGTGCGAAGCGCTTAATTCTCGCCACGTTTTTTATAAATCATACCGTTTTCATATAATCCCTATATTTAGAATTTATTTTTCAAGAATATTTGAGGTGATTATAATAAACGCCCTCTGTCGTTCAGATTCAGAAGAATTGCTACTGGATTAGAGCACCCATTCTATCTCATTCCATCCCATTCCATCCCACTCCATCCCACTCCATCCCACTCCATCCCCCTCCATCCCACTTCATCCTACTCCATCCCACTCCATCCCACTCCATCCCACTCCATCCCACTCCATCCCATTCCATCCCACTCAGTCCCACTCCATTCGACTCCATCCCACTCCATCCCACTCAATCCCACTCCATCCCACTCCAGCCCATTTCATCCTACTCCATCCCACAACATCCCACTCCATCCTAATCCATCCCACTCCATCCCACTGCATCCCACTCCATCTCACTCCATCCCACTCAGTCCCACTTCATCCTAATCCATCCCACTCCATCCCACTCAGTCCCACTCCATCCCACTCCATCCCAATACATCAAAGTCAAATTCTAATCATTTATTTCAATTAGGCCATCAAAGAGGCACTTTTAAACGTCGATCCCACTCCAACCCAGTCCATCCCACTCCATCCCACTCCAACCCACTCCAACCCACTCCATCCCACTCCAACCCACTCCATCCCACTACATCCCACTCCATCCCACTCCATCCCACTCCAACCCACTCCATCCCACTACATCCCACTCTATCCTAATCCATCCCACTCCATCCCACTCCATCCGATTCCATCCCACTCCATCCTACTCCATCCCATTCCATCCCACTCCATCCCACTCCATCCCTCTCCATCCCACTCCATCTCACTACATCGCACTCCATTCTAATCCATCCCACTCCATCCGATTCTATCCCACTCCATCCCACTCCATCCCACTCCATCCTACACCATCCCACTCCATCCCACTCATTCCCATTCTAGTGTGAGTCTCATAAAAACCTTTTCTTTCTTTCTATTCCATTACACTCTACTCTACTCTACTCTACTCTACTCTACTCTACTCTACTCCACTCCAAACCACTCTACTCCACTCCAAACCACTCCACTCCAGTCCACACCATATTTCAATAGGTATGTAGTTTTTCTATTCCAAGCTAGATCGCGCTACTGAACTGCGCGTCTCGGTGTAAACTGACCGTAATTTTACTTCTGGGTCTGGAACACTTTAAATTAAAATATCTTTTGATATACTTATCCGATTGCAATGAAACAAAACTAAATTAGTCCTCAAGTTACGCTCAATCGTTGTGTATAACGGTTATCTACATTACCTTCGTACATTTTACGTGATAGAGCCACAAATAAACAGACAAACCGACAAACCGACAAACCGACAAACCGACAAACCGACAAACAGACAAACAGACAAAAATTCTAAAAATGCTGGAAATGGGTTCTGTTGGTTGTCCTTCAACACCCTAGCTATTTTTTTTTGGATTTTATTTTGATGTACAAAAACGATTTTTCTACAGTTTTAATTATGTATAGATATGAGTAGTGATACAAAAAAAAGATCAGAGTTGAACGTGTAAATTAGATCCTCAAAGGCCATGGTGTAGAACCGTCCGTACAATAAATAATACAGCACCTTTTATAAAACTTAATCTATGTAGGTAAACTCATTCACTTGCGTCACATGAACAGTCGACTGCTCCCTAAACTGTCACATTTTTAGAATGGTTTATGTTAATTGCCTATTCCGGACAGTGCGGGTGCGGCCTTCCGGGAACATGTCCATAACGACGGAACGATAACTTCTCTGAATCTTTATCAATGGATTCTACATCCGCTTGCCCACTACGTAACCCATTCTTGTTAAAACTTCAGCAGCAGACAAATATAAACTATCGAACGCATTAAACTATACCAGCGATGTTATTTAGTCTGGAAACAGATTTATTTATTTCATTGTATTTACTATAGGTAGATAGAAACGATACCTATGTAATTAATATTTGCGTTCTGTACTTAACCAAATAAATACCTTCCGTATCGCTGATATTTAAAAATAGATGTGAAATGTTTTATATTATTCAGTGTATTTGAAATTCAACACACAGATTGTGCCTTTATTTACAAACTATGTAGTTGTGTAGGGTAGGCAAACGTGTTTCAGTATAAAATTCGTTCAGTGAGCTGTAGGCGCTATGTGCCGAGAGAATTACTTAGACTACAGAAACCTTTTCATGATATTCAGCATACAGTATGTTCAATTACGATCAATGCAGAAAAGCGAAGAATTTACGTTTTTAGTTTTTGCATTACAAAAAATTAAAAACGAATGAAAGAGACGACACGAAATCGCATTAAGAGCGTTTTAAAATTTAGGAGTTTAGAATATTAAATTGTTAAGTTAAAAAAGCAGAATATAAATGACTTATTACTAGAATACAATAATAGTCTGCAAGTTGCTGCAAGTACTTACTCAATAAATCTATGCGTTTGTGAGAACTATGTTCAACAATTTCGCATAATTTGTGTTCTGTTCACCGTGGTAGGTCGGTTTCGTGTCAAAGTTTACTGTTCAATTTAGTTCAGTCGTCTTACACTGATCGGCTTATGTAACTTAATAGATTCAATGGTGAAAAGTACTTGATATTCAAGTTGGTTTATTATTGTAGATGAACACAATGGGAAATTGGTGCTAGATGACGATTATACATAATTATGCAGCAGTTTAAAATCCATGTGGTATTTAATGGAATAAATCAAAACACCTGACATTACACACTTTATAATTTCCCATTATCCGTCAACGAACAGTTTTTTTTATTATTTATTGACTTCAATCTCAATAACATTATTTTGAAAGCCTTTTAACTTAACAATTTGTGTACCTCCGTCTCTGAATTATTACTGATTCTGTAACGTACCTAAAGGAAAATTTATAACATTCTTCGTCTGGTTATCTTCAATAAAGTAACTGTTTTTAAATACAAAACAAAAGGCAAAAATGCTTTTTGTTACAAAAGTCTTTCACAAAAATTCTTTGTAGTACAGCAACATGAACACAAAATAGTACATTATGATATAAGTGCGGTAAGTTGATAATTACAGCTGAGGCGATATTGAAGCCCGACCCGCAGGGGAGGGCTATAAGAAAGCAGAGGCTGTAATTATCAAACCGCACGTATGTCATACGACGTTTTATAACACATTTGCGAGGAAATAATAAAATCATTACAGCGAAAAGAAAAAGCACGCGGAATAATTTTTACTTTTTCACAAAATATTAGCGATGCGCGCCCATCAGCGTCTTTTGTTTATGGCAAAGGCACAAAAAACAGCCAGTATTACTAATAAAGTAAATTAATACTTTTGTGTTTTTATTACAGATAAATGGTTGTAATTATAATTGTTAAAATTAATTAAATTAAAGAATAAAATGTGATGTCGCGGGTGGGTACTAGCTGGCTAGTGGTTGTATCTCCATAGGTTATATTAAAAAAAAGAAAAGGGTAAAGAACACAAGATTGAGAAGAGCTGCTGGTCTCGCGATTAAGGGAAGAAAATTGACTAACCTTAGCACCACGGCGGGCAGTCCAGTTCAGGGCCTCGCTCCACCTGCCAGCGCTGCTGCGACCTTGATGCGCTCTTCTCGGTCTTCTTGATGATGAGGACGATGTGAGGATCGTGCACGGCACGGAACAACCTCAAAGCGGTTTTTAATCCAAAATTGATGATATATTAAATGGAGCAGCACGGACACGACCACGCGGCGACGGTGTCAGTCGTATCTCTGTCCCTCAGTACAAAACCAAGCAGCGAAAAAATCAAAAAATATAAAGTAAAAGGCGGGTATAAGGAAAACTATACCTAAAATAAAGAAGCGCCAATGCAACGGCGCGAACATGCTCCCGGCTTTAAAACCACCGGTTTTAAAATATACAAAAAAAAAAATACACTAAACTATAAGCCGGGGAGCTGAAGAGACGCTATTGCGAAGGTAGAGGGCAGAGGCGGACGGCAGGTCTCGTATAGATCCCTGTCGCCGTCTTGACAAGAGCGACTCTGCTGATCCCATCTTTACCGGGATAGGTTTCAAGAATTATACCTAATGGCCAAGATAGAGGTCCAACGTTATCAGTAACTACAACCACGACGCTACCTATCTTGATAGGATCTGAATGAGTGTTCCATTTCCCTCTGGATTGTAGAAGGTGAAGATATTCACGTTTCCATCGTTTTGCGAATGATTGCACCAATTGATCTAACAAAGCGTATCGTTTCTTTAGATTTGTGTTATCACCGGTGGCTTCGCAAGCGGGTAAACTCTTTAGCGGCGTAGACGTCAGGAAATGCGATGGAGTCAATGCGCTTAGCTCAGACGGATCCTCACTAAGGGGCGTGAGCGGACGCGAATTCAAAACGCATTCAATTTGTGTTAAAACAGTTAACATCTCTTCGTAGGTCAGCAATTGAGAACCTATAGTCCTATGTAAATGAGTTTTGAAGCCCTTAACGAATATCTCATAATGTCCACCGAAATGTGGAGTGCGCGGCGGATTGATTTTCCACGTTATTTTCCGTTCGGCCAACTCGTTAGAGAACGCGGTTTGATACTCTTCAGAATTGACTAAAGCGTAGATGTCCGAAAGAGCGTTCTTCGCACCGACAAAGACAGTTCCTGCGTCAGAGTACATAGTTTGTACAGCACCCCGTCTCGCTAGAAATCGTTTAAACGCTGAGAGAAATGTACTCGTACTAAGATCGGTAGTCAACTCGACATGAACAGCGCGTGTAACTAAGCACACGAAAATGCATAGATATGACTTAATAGAGCGAACGCCACGTTTACGTTGCGGGATAATGCTTATAGGACCCGCGTAATCAACAGCTGTGCGTGTAAAGGCTTTAGCTTCCGTTACGCGGCACGTGGGTAAGTCCCCCATGAAGGGATGCACGGCCTTGGGTTTAGCGCGGAAACAGAAATTGCATTTATGCACGATACGACGTACGACATTACGACAAGACAGTATCCAATAACTCTGCCGCAATATTGACATAAGAGCCACCGGACCAGTATGACAGTTGTGGCGATGATAGTGCGACACGATCAAATCGGTGATACGGTCTTTATGCGGAAGCAGCAACGGATGCCGTTGTTCATTGGTCAAATCAGCGTTACGGAGTCGACCGCCGACTCTCAATAAGCCCTCACTATCGATAAAGGGGGAGAGGCGTCTTAACGCGGTGCGACAAATTTTGTTCGCTTTTAATCGTGCGATTTCGTCAGAAAAGTAAAATTCTTGCAACGCGGTAATTAACATCCTTTCAGCAAAAATCATATCTGATGCGGTAATCGATTTAGATCGCGGCAGTTTACCCAAGAACTTGTAAACGTAGATAACGGAATGAAGCAGCACCGTCCACTTAGAAACGCGATGCGACAATGCAAGAAGTGGATGCGGGTCTACACATACATTTGCTACAACCGGCAATGAAACCACTTTGGTTTCCGGCAATCGTACATCGATAGCACTAGGGTCGACAGAGGTAACAGGCCACGTATCGACGCTCCGTTGAAGCCACGACGGTCCACTGAACCACATCGGGTGCCACAACAATTGCTTAGGAGACAAACCTCGCGATAAGCAGTCGCTAGGGTTGTCGGTACCGGGAACGTGAAAGAAATGTTCCGCGGGAAGACAATCTAAAATTTTTGTAACACGCGTAGCGACGAATGTTTTTAAAGTTTGGGGATCTGAATGAATCCAATGTAATGCGACCATTGAGTCGGTGAAACAAAATATATTTTCAATTTTGTGACGCGGTTTATAAGTGTTCTTAACTCGTTGCACCAGTTTAGACATAAGTAAAATGCCGCAGAGCTCAAGTCTGGCAACCGATATCGTTTTGAGCGGAGCGACTTTAGATTTCGCGCACACCAGATTGACGACCGGTGGGGAATGGGGATCCTGCTGAACTTTGACATATACGGCGGCTCCGTAAGCTCGTTCACTCGCGTCGGAAAATGCAATAATAGTGACGAGGTAATTTCTAAACACCTCAAGATGACGCTTTATCTTTAGGTCCCGTAATGCGGGCAGTTCGCGAAGGTAATTTTCCCAAAGGATCATTACATTCTGGGGCGGCTTGTCATCCCAGTCCAACTTGAGAACAAAGAGCTTTTGTAAGATTAATTTCGCATAAAGAATAATCGGCGCGATCAAACCTAAGACATCAAACTGGCGAGCAATAACCGATAAGATGTTGCGCTTGGTACATGGACGGTTGTCAAGAGTGACAGAAAAGGAAAAAACATCTGTAGTGGGAGACCATTCCAGGCCAAGAACCTTTAGACTTTGATTAGATTCATCGAAATTTACTTTGGAAGAATAGCGGTGAGTATCAGGCAATGACTCGAGTAACTCTGTTGAGTTACTTGACCATTTCATAAGGTTAAAGCCCCCGGCCGTAAACAATCCTAACAGCTCATCCTTGAGCCGCAAGGAGTCCTGGACGGTGGGCACGGAGTAACAAATATCGTCCATGTAACAATTATGTACAACAACATCCGCGGCGCGCGGGTAAGATGCGCGTGCGTCGTCACAAAGTTGTCTTAAAACTCGCATGGCGAGGAAAGGACTACAGCGCAATCCAAAGCAAACGCGGTTAAATTGATAGGTATCAAGCGGTAAAGAACGATCAAAACGGTACAAAAATTTTTGAAACATTCTGTGATCCTCTTTAACCAAAATCTGTAAAAACATCTGATGTATGTCACTGGTAAAAGCCACGGGATATAAGCGGAAGTCAAGTAAAATTAAAAACAAATCGTTTTGTAAATTCTCACCCTGATATAACAAATCATTGAGTGATTTACCCGAACTAGTTTTGGCGCTGGCGTCCATAACCATTCGCACCTTTGTAGTTGCTTTATCCTGCCTAATAACGGCATGATGTGGTATATAAAAACCCGTAGGTAGCGAACCAGCATTATTAAGTAACGAGATATAACCCTTCGATAGGTATTCTTTAATAATAGCGTCATATTCCACTCGCAACTCTGGGGTAGCGGTTAGCTTACGCTCCAGGTACATATAACGACGCATAGCAGTTTTGTATGAGTCACCGAGCTCAGAGAGTTCGCGCGCAAAAGGTAACGCCACACTATAACGTCCTGTGTCATCACGTGACACGCTTGAGACAAACAGCTTCTCGCACTCCCTAGACGCGGCGTTCAGCGGGCGGTTGGGCGCTATTTCTTCGAGCTGCCAGAACCTTTCTAGCATATTTGATAACGGAGGCTCATTCTGTAAAAACGAGCACAAAGAAACGAACTCAGTAGACGGATTACTAATAGGACAATTTCCTACGATTATGTAACCAAAAATAGTTTCAATACCGGTAGGTAACCCGGGCGGACCGTTTACGCGTCCGGAGAGTAAAATTTCGGCAAACTGCGGTGCACCGATGAGGATGTCAATTTCCCCAGGCGAATGGAAACTACTGTCAGCCAACTGAACGTGGTTTAAATAACTGAGCGAAGCGGGCTCGATACGAGCAGAAGGCAAATTATCCGTAATTTTATCAATGACGTAAGAGTCCAGTGTAAGTAAAATATTTTTATTGTTCGAAAACAAATCAATGCTGACGGAACCCTTAATCGGATTAGGCGACGAACCGATCCCCTTTACAACAGCGCGCGTTATTCGATTAAAATTTACGTTAAGTTTTGTTAAGCATGTCGCTGCAATAAAATTGTTTTGTGATCCGGAATCAATAAGCGCGCGAGCCTTGTGCAGCACACCCGCAGAGTCAGGTATTAAAACTTGAACCGTGCCTAAAAGACAGGTAATATTATTATCACGTCGGTTATTATTTTGCACAGGAGGAGGCGACGACAGGGCTGATAAGGCAGTGGTATGTACCTGCTGCGAGGTAGATGCCGGCAGCGGCGGAGTAACATTATTAGGTGCGGGCGTTGCGCCGGACGCGGGGGAAGGCAGCTGTTGTTTTCTACATAGCAGCGAGTGGTGCTTACAATCGCAATAGCGGCAACGTACTTCCGATTTACAAGCGACGTTGTTATGGGACAAACTGAGGCAGTTCGTGCATCCATTACGAGTTTTGACAAAATTAAATTTATCATCGAGCGGTAATTTTTGAAATTTAAAACATTTAAACAAGTTGAAATGATTTGCCAATTCGCAAAACGGACAAGATTTATTTTTATCTTTTGTCTGCAACGGCGCGCTAGTACCTACAAAGGAGTGGGTAGACTTAGAAACATTTCTGTTTAAGTCGGTACCGACGCGCTTCGTCGTAGTGTTAGCCGAAGTGCGGTCTAATATTTTCGATTGTTCACGCAGAAATGTGATTAAGTCCTCGTAGCTAGGCAAAGCAGTCTCTCGCTTAAACATTTCAAAAGCGCGAGCGGTCTCCGGGTCTATTTTCTTTAAAGCGAGATAAAGAAGAATAAAATCGGACAAGTTGCTAAGTTTTAACGTTTTTAGACTCGACACGGCAGACGCAAAATGTTCTAAAAACGAGTCTAAATTCTTAGTGTTAGCAACGGAAAAAGATTTGAATTCGAACATTTGATCCAAATACGCGGTAGCTAAATAACGTTTATCTTCATATTTCTTGACCAGCGTGGTCCATATCAAAGTATAATTGTTAGCGTTCGGTGTAATTCCCGACACAGTAGCAAGTGCCCGGCCCGATAACTGACCCATCAAATATTGAATACGTTCGTTATTGGTAAGATCGATATTCTCGTGTATAGTAGTCCTAAATGTTTCGTAAAAAGTCGACCAATTTGCGGGTGAACCGGAAAAACTCACTAACTCTAGTTTGGGCAAATACAAGTTAGATTTTTTATTACCGTTACTGGAACATGAAGATAATTTTTCATCTTTGGGCCTATCACGGTTAGCAAATATTTTGTTGGCTTCATATTTACAGCGACAGTATAGGTCCTCAAATGTAGACAAACTTTGATAGTTAGGTATGAAATCCGGATCTAACATCAAATTCACCATATTTAAATCATCGACAATTTTTATAAATTCGTCACGCACAGTATCAATGGTGACCATGCTACATAGAAAATCCTCCTCCTTACTATCACTAGGGTCCTTAATCATTTCCTTTCTTGAGTCATATATTCTCTGAAGCCTAGCATAAACTTCCTCGCGTTTCCCCCTGAGCCTTTTAATGGTTGAATTATGCTTTTCTTCTTCCTTAGAACCCGGGGCCATGATGAGATATTGTTAAAAAATATCCAAGTTATAAAATATCCGAAACAGCGATACTGACTGCAACATAGACGACTTCGAGAACAAAAGAACTCACGGAACGGCCGGCGATAACACGTTGTTACCTACGCTTCCTTAATTAGCTTATAACTTTCGACAAAAATGCAACATAAATACGTTTAGGTACTTACTAAAGGGAATGAAATTTATCCGTTTGAAAATGGAACACGAATAAATGATGTAGATAAATTATAGCGGGTATGTAGGTAATTACAGCAGGTAAATTACCTTCGTAACTAGATAAAACAATAGTTTTAAAACTAAGCGGAAAATAAATAGTTTTGAAAACTAAGCGGAAAAACAAATAGCGGGATATAGGGAAAAAATGTGATATACGGCTATGAGGCCGAAAAAGAATGTAACGTGCGGCTGGAGGACCAAAAAAAATGATGTCGCGGGTGGGTACTAGCTGGCTAGTGGTTGTATCTCCATAGGTTATATTAAAAAAAAGAAAAGGGTAAAGAACACAAGATTGAGAAGAGCTGCTGGTCTCGCGATTAAGGGAAGAAAATTGACTAACCTTAGCACCACGGCGGGCAGTCCAGTTCAGGGCCTCGCTCCACCTGCCAGCGCTGCTGCGACCTTGATGCGCTCTTCTCGGTCTTCTTGATGATGAGGACGATGTGAGGATCGTGCACGGCACGGAACAACCTCAAAGCGGTTTTTAATCCAAAATTGATGATATATTAAATGGAGCAGCACGGACACGACCACGCGGCGACGGTGTCAGTCGTATCTCTGTCCCTCAGTACAAAACCAAGCAGCGAAAAAATCAAAAAATATAAAGTAAAAGGCGGGTATAAGGAAAACTATACCTAAAATAAAGAAGCGCCAATGCAACGGCGCGAACAAAATGTTTATTTATTATATTTCATCTCCCAAATTTAATTTTATTAATAAAATGTTGACCACTTCTCTAATATAATAAATAAGTTTCATAAATGGCTTTTAACGAAGTTAGCTCACCTAGCCACTACTGCGATATCATACTGATTGCATAATACAAGTTAGTCGTACTCACACGCTTGATAAACTAATTATGGTATATTGACTTTGATTAACAATTCGCACGGAAATCGCTGTTTAATAGTTTTATGAGCACACGAGTTTATTGACTGAAGAAGTTTAAACTCGAGCAAACTCCACATTGTGAAACTTGCTAAGGCATGCTAAGTTGATGACGGTGAGGGGGTCAAAGACTGCCGGGGTCGCGGGACTAAAGAGCTACCGTCACCTCGAAACGCAAAGGGCTATTGAAGGACATCGTGGATTTTAGTCAGTACAAGTCTGACAGTAACTCCTGCCCTGCCCTGGGTGGGAGGAATCATTTGATGATTTTACCACGATTAAAAAAATATATGTTAATTTTGAAAGTGGCGCACATACCTACAAGTTATTGAAACACTAACTTGAAATATGTTTAATAAGGTAGGTATAGCTAAGAGACCAGAGCATGTTGTAGTGAATTTGGAACATGAAACCATTGGAATAATTCAGAATGTTTCACTACAGATATGCAGTATACTGCACATAGTGCACATAGATATTAGAGGTGTGTCAGCAGCTGCTGCGATTAATAGAATCCTGTTTAGCTCATGAATTCAACTTGATTGACAATAATAGCTCTGGGGTTGCAATTTGTTAGTAACTATTAATATTTATTATTGCACCACAGACAGGTTCAATTTTCAAAGGCTTTATAACGGTAAGATAGACTGCCAAAACCTTCTCTGTCTGTCTCTGTTCAAATCTGTTTATTAATAATTAAAGGATTATAATTCTTATACCTGCTATTCAGTGTTAATTTTCCAACTGGGCGTGGACAGCCAAGTCTGTAACTTCGAAGATTAGCGAAAAATATTGAAAGAAGTCTCAAGGCAAATTTTGATTAAACCTAAAGGCGCTCTTTCACAGCGAGCATTCACCTGTAATGTAACATAAAAGTGCGCAATTTGATGCTCTATTGTCTTCGAATGTTCGAATCTGTAACGTTACATTACAGGTGAATGCTCGCGATGAGGGAGCGCCCATGTATTTTCAGTGCAAGTTGTACAATAACATTATTTTCATTTGTAAGATTTTTCAAGCAATACCATTTATCAAATTTTATATTTCAAAGTCAGCTTCAATAAACTGTCAAATCCAATCATAACTGGCTGGATCATTCTTCATCTCAATTTTTCACTCACTGAAACGGGCTGGATGTTTTCAATTCGCCGAGAATGATTAAAAGCACTCGTGTATCAAAGGGATCAACTGTTGCCTGTGACTTTGACATATGTGATTGGATGAAACGGTCACGGTTTCATAAAGACACGTTTTTCACGAGTGGAACATATGTAATTGTGTATTAGGGTTGTGCTTTAGTTGTATGCATATAAAATGAAGCGTTTTGGAAAATGAAAAATCATTTATGAATGTGATAGTAGTCCAATGTAATGCTGAACTTAAACAGAAACTTTTCAGGGAAAGTTTTTTCCTTTTTTACACGATCATTAGCCTCCATGACCATTGCTTTGTTTGGCTGTGAGATAAGTCAGAGTATTATTGTAGATCTATTGGCTCACACTTGCTCCAGTATCCCGAGGGACTTGATTGAGTGGAAAGGTTAGCGATGGTCACACATCAGTGATTGAAACACATGCTCCATTACATTCTGAAGTTTCTGTGTATGTCAATCATTTATTTATTTTATTCAGTTTGAAGAGGTCCAAATCAAATCAAATCAAATCAAATCAAATCAAATCAAATAATTTATTTCAACTAAGCCAATTACAGGCACTTTTGAATTGTCAAGAGACATAAAATAAAACTAGTACTAGAAAATAGTTATGGTGCTACAGTCCCAGTCACAAGACATAAAAACTGTGAAAGTACCGTAGGTGCTCATTCCAAAGCGTAGATCTCTATGGAGAAGAATGAGCAAGAAACTCCATGGACACTCTTTTTCAATCGCCAAAATTATTACAGATCTTTTGTTACATCATTCATCATCAGATGGTACATTATGTGAGAACGATGTGGCAAGTTATTAGTGTCCATAGTAAATATAAAAAGACAATTCAAAAATAAAGTTATTAATAATTAAAATATACCGTGGCAGCTAAGAGATGACCAGTCCCAACTGACAGCGCCCGTTCACGAACATGACACATATATCAGCACCATTCAGCTCAACCATTTTGAAGGGAACTAAATGATCCGACACACATGCCACCATCAGCGAGACATTTGAGTGAGCATGACATGCTCTCAACCGCCAGAGTCATTCAAGTCAATAAAGACGTAGGTATCTAGTCAATGATAGCTCTCACACAATGCTGGCTATGAAGTTATATAATACTAGGCAGATTGACTCTATACAATGCAAGGACAGTTATACAGTTTTCATCCGCTTCGAAAATATTAATAAAAAGATAACCTACATACAAAAGAAGGAGGAGGAGAGATGTTGGAGATAAAAACGAAAATAAACAATTTTTATACTTTTCCCTTGGTTGTATCTGCAATTGACAGTATTTTACGAACACTTTGTAGTAACACTGGTATGTTAAACGCGCTCATTACATATCGTGGAGCCGACATTGAATCAGTATCATGTCGTTTTTCATCATATTACGTCACGCCTGTAACGTATACTGAAATGTTCTAGTTAGACGTGCATTTTTAGAAATAATGCTACATTTTTGATCCATTGTATTACTCTTATTCCTTTTATTTCAATTTGTTTTGAAAATGTTATATAAATCTATTGAAACCATTTGACAGTAAAAACCTTTCAAACAAAAGCAGACAAATACATACGAGCTGAGATTTTTATTTTTATTCACAGGTTTACGTTAGGTATCGCACTTTATTACAAATTTAAGTCCCTTCATGTCTGGAATCTCTCTCGTCGAGATATTTTTTTATTATTCACAAGTACCTACTTTTATGAAGTACGACTAAGAAGGTTTCAGCATAATTCAAAAACCAATAGGTAGCCTTAATTATGCTCTCCCAAAATAACGAGGAATAATCCTGACTAATTTAGAATATATTTCAGCAGTTGATTACTACCAAACAGCCGGGCGAAGGTGAACCGGAAAATCCGCTGGTGATTAGCCGGTCATTATGTAAAACGTGGTGCAAATGGCACATCCACACACGGATTGTGAGCCCTCTAGCTAGATGATTACATTACTAAGTAAATGTTCAAAAGAAATTATTTTAGAATAAAACTTATTTGTTTCTACTATCAGGATTGTTTTATTGAATGAAAACGTTCGACCGTCATTTCCGGCAATGAGTTCCATTACAAATTCAAAACATTTTTAGTTTATTATTTAATTCTACGTTGATTTGAAACAAAATACTTAATCGCTCTAAAGTACGAATTTCTGTTGTGCTTGCTTATAAACATTTCCGTCGCGGACTCTCGAGATATTTAATTACACAACACTAAATCGAGGTATTTACATTTGCCTTTCGTTTTACAAACCATAGTTACAGAAGAAATGTTCTGCATTCTAAAACAGTTGTTAGTTTTACACCAATTTCCTTAGTTTATCTTATATATCTTATTTTGGTTTAAAAACTGAACCACTCCTTTTTCATTATTGTTTTTTTAATCTAACTCATGATGTAAAAAATATAAATCTGGCCTATATCGGCCTTTAAAATAAGGTCAGCAAAAAGAAGATAATCATTATTCACCCGTGTACATGCTCACCCTCGACACACACTGTCTGATGCACGGGAACCATACTTCCGATACTCACTGCCACACGTTTGTTCGCAATTCTTTCACGATTTTCAAAATGTTAAAATGTTTCAGCCAGCCATATCTATCTTAGTGTTGTTCAGTGCAAGTTCTTATATGAAGAAAGAATTGTCCTTTATTGTCAGGGTTAAGTAATTAACTAGTAATATTTATTTGAGTTCATATTAGTAAGTATAGGGCTTCTTTGGAGGAGGTATTCACCTGCGGAACTCTTCTTGAAGGTTAACCTAACCAATTAAAACTTAATTCAGGAAATTTAATTACAAATGAATGCAAATGAGATTTACTTTTGAGATTCGTGCACTTCAACAAATATGTAAAATTCTTTCCTTCGATCCGTATCACAAAGTACACGTATACGCTGTCTCATCGCCAACTCATCAGTTGTTTCACAATCAAGTGCTAGCAATTCATCAAGCTCTAGCTTATAATCTCCGACTTCCGTCTAACTGTAGATACAATAGGTAGGATCACGGTACTCGTATGCTCGGACAACGCTGTTATCCGACTAATTTACGATGTCATAACTTACTTGACGACACTGTGGCTGTGATTTTATACATGTGCCAAAGATTATTATTTACTAGCTGTTGCCAGCGGCTTCACCCGCTACAACTCGAAAATTATCCCACGGGAACATAAAATCGGGATAAAAACTATCCTATGTGTTAAGGTTATAAACTATCTGTGTACCAAATTTTAGCCAAACCCGTTCAGTGGTTTTTGCGTGTAAGAGTAACAAACATACACACATACATCCTCACAAACTTTCGCATATATAATACTAGCGACCCGCCCCGGCTCCGCACGGGTGCAATCTTTATAATATTATTAAAATTGCGACTATAATTTGAGATTTAAACTATCCTATCTCTCAAGTTAGATCGAACAGCACATGGTGTGCGAATTTTATTATAATCGGTTAAGTGGTTTAGGAGTCCATTGCGGACAAACATTGTGACACGAGATTTATATATATTAAGATTAGTAGGACTATCCGTTTTGAAATTGAATAAGTACTGCAGAAGTTGTCCAAAATATACTATCACGATAAAAATATGATTAGATTGTCATCATGAATTATTTTGAATGATGCAACACGCAAACAGAATTTTTTTAATGTGTTGGCCAGTACACAGACAGTCTCAGATCGATACTGATATAACAAGATAATAGTATACACAGAGACTGGACTACGCATATTGCACGTATTTGAACAATAAATTGCTAAACTTAGTGGCTGCAATGGCTCCCGCTTGAATAAATTCTCTATTTATTCTGAACACGTCCTCGATGCCTACACTTCAGGGCAATACAGCTAAGCTTCCGTGTTGATTCATTGTTGTGGTACAGTAAACAAATGCAACATTTTGAATTGTTAATATTTGGAAAGCTTTATAAAATAAAAAGTACTAGAAAAGATCTCTAGACGTTCTAGCAGTAAAGCATTTGAGAAACGCTCAATTTTTTTTGGATATTTAACATTACGTTCATGAGAAGAGCTTCATTAAAACTTTGATGACGTGCACAGACTTGTGCAGATGAGAGACCAAAGTATATATTAGCTTAGGACCTGAAGTAACTGTGTAAATATAAACAGTCTAATTAACTACACAAGACATACTATACGTATCTATGTTGAGATACTGTTCCAGAGTGCAGGGTCCTCATAACAGCAGAATACTCGGCGCCCGATTTACATTGTCTGAAAAATTAGAAACGGTTTTTTTAAAATTTGGCAGACAAAAGTTTTATGAATTCTCGACACAGCGCTTGCCTTTTGTCTATTGGCTGACTCGCTGTCCTTAAGTGGCTTCTGTTAAATAAAGCACTTTTGTTTTAACACTTACGACTTCTCATTTGACGTGGAACACCCCGTTGTGGTTGATAGTCGCTAATTGTTACGGTTTTTTTTGGTTCGTTAAGTGGTTTTTATACAGATTTTATAAATCACTCAGGGACACATCATCGGCTACTTTAATCTGAGTTCTTATATGTTATTAATATCGCGGTGTAAGAGTCAGATGAACGTATCTACATTTTCTCAATTTTACAGGAAAGCAAAAATACTGTGAAAATTCGGCTCTTTAAACTTTACCAGCTTTTTAATACAGATAAAATACTAGTATGGAAAAAAACTTTATTTTCTATGTATTTCCATAGTCTTAGAGCTTTGAAAAAATTAGAAATTATTTATTTATATATGCTTACATAGACGCAATATATATATTTTTAAAATTCGGTTGACATACGTTAGTGTGGCCCTTAATTATTTTCAAACTTCTGTTGTTATCAAACTTAAATACGTCATTTGTGAAGTTAAGTTTTAGGGCGACTTTCACCAAAAGTTAAACATGTTTAAAATTTTATTTAGTGTCAAAATACTATTGAATTTTGACACTAAATAAAATTTTAAACATGTTTAACTTTTGGTGAAAGTCGCCCTTAATGATAAAGTGATAAAATTAGTAATAAAATAGGTAAAAAATCAATAATATTTATTTACTCCTGAAGTTTAATTATTTATTTATTTATTTCGGGAAAACAAACACATACACAAATTTCTTAATTTAAAGATATTTTTATTATTACACTATTAAGTGATAAGTATTTGTGTAACTCCCAACGTTATCCACATTTTAACAAAGAAATATTATTTTGGAACTGCAAAAACATGACCAAAACAAAAAAAGGATGGTAAAAAAGGAAAAGAAAAGAACACAAAAAAGAGAAAAGGAAAACATACTTAATAGCTAGGTAACAAATAGTGGTAAATAGTGGTAATAGCTAATAAATAGTGGTCATTAACACTTCTAGTAGGTATATGTCGTGATACAACTTAGGTGGGTTAATTATGTGGTTCAAGGAGTTGTTCTTCTTGGAGTGTGTTCTTCTAAACTTACTAGCCGATGTTGAGAACAAGTCCAGTGTTGCAAAATCAGTGTTGAAGTTGTTAGCCATCCGACGAAGAGGTGCCCGGACTCCAGCGTTAGTGCGGCAAGAGAAAACAGCAAAAAGTGATCGAGGGCGCACCTCTCGTCTTATGACCGTCCTCGGAACAACGTAGCTTAGTTTACTAGTTAGGTCTAAGCAGTCATATCTGCCATTGCACAAGTCATAGAGGAACATAGTTTCCAGGAAAAGTCGTCTAGATTTTAAGTTGACCAATTCATAATTTGTGGGGGAATGTAATTGATTACGACAGCGTTGAAATAGGACAATTGAAATAATAAAACTTGTAATCAGCATAATATCAGCGTTTAGAAAAAATATTAACTATCTTCGTCGTCTGTTGTTGGAGTTCCAACTGAAAACCCTTTATAAAAATCATGCCTTGTATTCATCATAAGTCTTGTAAATCGTCATACTTTTCATTAGAAATGGGTAAGGGATTGACATACGCATTTTTGAAGTAAAAGCAAAAAAAAGTATTCTCCTAACTTCAAATCAGGGGGCTCGTTGAGATTTTCCATCAACTTTTAGGTGCCAAACTAACGTAAGTTTATATATTGTCAATGGACTATAATACTAATCAAACAAAATAGTACTGCCACAAAAACGTAAATCGCCAATACATCGCTTTGGCCATTGACTTGTATTATTTATCTTACAAAAATGTCTGTGCCACAAAAATGTAAATACACAAACGTTACACTGGCTCTTTAAACTAAGCATCGAAACAAAATTTTGTAACGACCAAAACAACGTATAAGCTTTTACGTTCTTATGGTTTGTATAATATTGCCAATCAAACTAATATTCTAAGTATAAAAATATTGTTTTTAGAAATACGTTCCTATAGCTCTAAAGCGGTAGGAAGATAATTAGAACTATTTAAACGGTATTCGTAATACGTTTCTCTGGTTCCATTGAAAATGATTCTTAAGCTATTTAGTTTTTTTGGAATTTGATAAATATTGACTTTACCGATACGTCGTTTTGGCAATTCATAAAGGACCATATTATGAACCTTTTTATGAAAAAAAACTGTTTTTGATTTTTTTGTAGATACGTTCATCTGGTTCTTACACCGCGATATGGCGTCCTTGCTATGATTGAAGCTTGGTTTATGTATGATTAAACCTTTACTTTACCACCCCGCTAGAATAAAACAACACCAGTGAACCAAACAGAAATATGTACATCTTGATTACACTTAATATTCTTTAATTTAGCAGAGTTGACTACTCAGATAAAACTTATCAATCTCTTTTTATCAAGACAATGAACGTGTCAAAGTTTGAGTTGCAAATAGTGCCTGTATTTTAAATAAGTTTCTTCATATTAAGTTGACATAAAGGCTTTTAAGTATTCTAGTCGCATTAATATATTCAGTATAAACTCTCTACAAACTAAGTCTACAATATAAACTCTCGATGACTTTGACGAATTTAGAAATTAATCATAACTATGACAAGTTAATTATGTCTGTAATTATGAAAGCGACAGGGTCCAGAAATAGAAGACTAACTTAATAGAAGAATTTCTGTCTAAACATTGCTGAAAAGCGACCCCTTTTATTGTAATTAGAGGAATGAAAAGGGACCGCTTTATTTGCTGAGCTAGATGTCTTCGATCGCTAGATGTAGTATTCAATATTGACTGTGAGGACTGGATCCAGACCTGAAGGAAAAAGAGAAAGCAAAAAAAAGAGCCTTTCTTAATTAACTTTTCTAAAAAGTAAATTGAGTGAAACTAAAATTTAAAGAGACCTTAGCTAAGTTAATCAAGTTTCTTCTAGGCCATTTCTTCGCCACTCTAACCAGTAATCTCATTACAAAATAAAGTAATGAAGGAAAAAGGAACGACCTCATTTCGTTCCTTTTTCAAAAAAAAAATCTCGTTAAGTTCCACTATCCAATCTGTTAACAGCACAATGGCTGCTGTCCGGTCAATTACATCATAAATACAGCGCGGTTGTGGCTTCCATGACGAGGGTACGTGTCATGTCGGTCCACACACTATAGAACGTATTACACCTAATTATGTATTACTAGCTTGAACCCGCGGCTTTGCTCGCGTTAAGTTTGGAGATAAATGAATATCCATACTAAATCTATATCTATATCCTACAAATATTATAAAGGCGAAAGTTTATGAGTGTGAATGGATGGATGTTTTTTACTCTTTCACCCAAAAACTACTGAATAGATTACGATGAAATTTGGTATGTAGGTAGCTGAAGATCCAGAATAACACATAGGGTAGGCAGGGTAGATGTAGGGTAGGTGTAGGGAGGTAGGTGTAGTGTAGGTGTAGGATTGATTACTGGGCAGGACAACGTCTGCCGGCTCAGCAAGTGAGGTATAAAAATGGATAGCTGATCGTTAGTCACGCTTTAACTTGCAAAAGGCTGAACTGATTTGGCTGATTTTAGTCTTAAAAAAACGTGGAAGTTCAGGGAAGGTTAAGGTAAGTGTGGTGTAGGTATAAAGTAGGTGTAGTGTAGTGTAGTATAGTGTAGTGCAGTGCAGTGTAGTGTAGTTTAGTGTAGTGCAATGTAGTCTAGTGTTGTAAAGTGTAGTGTAGAGTAGGGTAAGGTACGGTAGGGTAGGGTTGGTGTATGGTAGGTTTAGGGTGGGCCGAGGTCGTCTTGGCGGTGTCACTCGACATCGCCAACGCCTTCAACACCTTGCCCTGGAGTTGCATTAGGGAGGCGCTCCGTTACCACGGGGTGCCGACCTACCTCCGCCGCACGGTCGGGGCCTACCTGGCTGACAGGTCGGTGATCTACCCGGGTCAGGATGGATGGGGTCGGCAAGAAACGTCGTGCGGTGTTCCACAGGGTTCGGTCTTGGGGCCGCCCCTGTGGAACATCGGGTACGACTGGGTGCTGCGCGGTGCGCATGGCACGCTCCATGGCGTCGGCGTAGTCTGTTACGCCGACGACACGTTGGTGACGGCGCGAGGGAGGACGTACCGCGAGGCGTCGCTACTGGCGACTGCGGGGGTTGCACAAGTCGTGGCAAGGATCCGGCGGTTGGGCCTCGAGGTGGCGCTAAACAAATCCGAGGCCCTGTGTTTCCACGGGCCCCGGCGGGCGCCACCTGCGGGATCCAACATTGTGGTGGGGGGAGTCCGCATCGGCGTCGAGTCGACGATGAAGTATATTATAAGTAAGACTCGTCCTCGATAGCCGATGGGACTTCGGGCCGCACTTCTGGCAATTGGCCCCTAAACTGATGGGCGCTGCGGCGGCTTTGACGCGGCTGCTGCCTAATTTGGGGGGGCCCGAGTCATCTTGCCGGAGGCTCTACTTGGGGATCGTGCGGTGCATGGCTCTTTATGGAGCACCCACGTGGGCGGACACCCTGTCGGCCCGCAACGTCGCAATGTTGCGAAGGCCGCAGCGAGCGATGGCCGTCAGGGTGATAAGGGGGTACCGCACGATCTCCTACGAAGCGGCCTGCCTGTTGGCCGGATCACCGCCCTGGGACCTGGAGGCAAAAGTCCTCGCGACAATGTATCGGTGGCGCGGGGAGGTTTTGGAGCGGGGAGGAAGGCCGCTGCCTAGCGTAGTAGAGAGGCATCGGTCTGAGCTCCGCCGATCTCTAGCGGCGGAGTGGGAGGCGCGACTTGCGCAACCCAGTCCGGGCCACGCCGCGATTGCGGCGGTAAGGCCCGTCATGGAGGCGTGGATAGGCAGGAGGCACGGCGCTCTCACCTTCCGACTGGCGCAGATACTTTCCGGACATGGTTGCTTCGGAAAGTATCTGCGTCGCATAGGTCGGGAGCAGACGCCCGTGTGCCACCACTGCGACGGTTGCCCGGAAGACACGGCGCAGCACACGCTCGAGGAATGCTCAGTATGGGCACCGCAGCGCCGTGATCTGATCGCGGCGATCGGCGGGAGCGACCTCTCGCTTCTGGCCGTCGTTGAGGCCATGGTAGGAAGCGAGAGTGCGTGGGAAGGGAGCGTCGCCTTCTGCGAGGAGGTAATGCTCGCGAAGGAGACGGCGGAGAGGGAGAGGGAGAGATCATCTGTCTCTCTCAGCTCCCGCAGCAGACGCACCGGGCACCGACGGGCGCAAACCGATCTGCGTCCTCCATGAGTGGTAGCCTGCGGGCGGCAGACTTGGGGAAGTCAGCCGCCCGACCAGATACAGGCCCGAGTTGGCGGCGACGTGTCCTTCGTCGCCACTCGAAGAGAGGTGCGGCCGTTCTCTGCGCCCGCACCGAGCAGAGGGACCCGGCGATGTAGTCGGGTCAAGGCCTGCCGGGGAGCGGTGATTGCGCAAGTGGCCCCGCACCCCCGGCTTAAGGCAGTAGAGGACACCGTGTGGTTTTAGTCAGTCGAGTCTGACATGCCCCTCCGTCTTCCCCAGGCGGAGGAAGTCCATGAGGATTTCCACACTTTAAAAAAAAAAAAAAATGGTAGGTTCAGGGGAGGTGTATGGTAGGTTTAGGAGAAGTGTAGGGTAACAATAATTGCTAATTTACAATATTTTGTTTATATACTACGTTTTTTGTCATTTTATCAGGTGACAGTATAACCAGGTTATTAGGTGTGCTAACACGTGAGCATGCCACGTAAAATAGGCCATGAGAGAAACAGTCTTGTCTTAAATATATACCTGCGTATTTCAGAGTTTGCCCCTGTGACTTGTTAATAGTCTTGGCAAAACATAAATATACCCTACCCTACCTACCCTATGTGTTATTCTGGATCTTCAGCTACCTACAAATTTCATCGTAATCTGTTCAGTAGTTTTTGGGTGAAAGAGTAAAAAACATCCATCCATTCACACTCATAAACTTTCGCCTTTATAATATTAGTAGGATATAGATATAGATTTAGTATGGAGATTCATTTATCTCCAAACTTAACGCGAGCAAAGCCGCGGGTTCAAGCTGATGCAACTCGATCGAATATTCTTTAAGTAGTACACCTCCGTGCAGCACCTTCAAAGAACTAATCTACGGATGCAATCCAGAAAGTTTTCCGATGTCTACCTATTCCCCCCGCCCCGCCGCCGACCGCACGGCTCCCGTCTTCGCCGATTGATGTTAAAACAATATGGCAGCAAATACAATTTTAAAAACCTAGAAATTACCCCACCTAAATAAACCTAAAATTTTAAAACGATTTTACCCCACTCCTTAACTTCCACCCCTTGCCACCCCCACGGCCCCCGTTACCACCCTTTAACAAATAGTGCTTAATTTGCAACCTAATAGCCAACCAAATAGTAAAATTAACTGATCTTGCTCCCCCCTCCCCACTTTTGCTCCCCACCCGCACGCCCTCCTTTTACCCCCTTCCTATAACAAATCGTGCTTAATTTGCAACCGAATAGCCAACCAAATACTAAAATGTACGGAATTCATACAAACTTTCCCCCCTTTTTTACCCCTTAAAGGGCGAATTTCCAAAAATCCTAAAACACGTCACGCCTTCATTTGTAGTCAAATAGCTGAATGCCAATTTTCATAGATATAGCTCTAAAGAAATACTAAAATTAACTGATGTTACCCCCCCCCCTGTTACTCTCTTCCACTTTACCTCCCCCCTCCCCCTAAGCCCTTCCAGTACCCACCTTTAACAAATCATGCTTAGTGTGCAACCGAATAGCCAACCCTAATAATAAAATTAACTGATTTCACCCCCCCCCGCTACCCACCACTTTACCCACCCCCCCGCCCTCCCCTTACCCCCTTTAACAAATCGTGCCTAATTTTCAACCGAATAACCAACCAGATACTAAAATGTACGGAATTTTATACAACCTTTCCCCCCCCCTTTTTTACCCCCTTAGAGGGCGAATTTCCAAAAATCCTGAAACACGTCATCCTTTATTTGTTATCAAATAGCTATATTCCAATTTTCATCGATATAGCTTCAGAAATGACCGAGTTTCATATAAACTTCCCCACCCCCTTTTTACCCCCTTAAAGGCCGAATTTCCAAAAATCCTTTCTTAGTGCTCCCCTACGCTTCATAAGGAACCTATGTTCCAAATTTGGAGTCTCTAGGCCAAGCGGTCTGGGCTGTGGCTTGATTAGTAATCATTCAGTTTGCCTTTTATATAATATAGATAGAGAAAATTATAATCAGGTTGGTTCTATTGTAGAATCAATAGAAATGATTTATTTCGGAGTAATGTGCCAGTAAAGTACTCGTACCTGTACAAATACCCGACTTGTTTTTTTTTAGCGTGGTAAAATTATATCGAATGAGTCCTCCCACACAGGGCAGGGCAGGAGGGACTGTCAGACTTTACTGACTAAAATCCACGGTGTCCGTTAATAGCCCTTTACATTCCAAAGTCACGGTAATGCGGTTGTCCCGCGACCCCGGCAGGCTTCGGCCCTGTAAAGGGGGTACAAATCCCGACTTATTTACACCTTAATCAGAGTAAAAAGAAGATAACGTAGCTATTGAACAAAACATTATTTTCTCTGATTAGAACTAAACAAGGTTTTAATTCGTTGTGTGCGCGATGACAGCGCCCCTAGTGGCCGCAACTATTCAGGACTTGTCATCTGTCAAATCATGTCAACTAGATGATAAGATATCTTTGTGATATTAAATTTCGACTAGTTTTTCAACGAAATTGAAAAAATAGTGTAAAAAGTGAGTGTGTATATTATACCTAGCGATTTTCTTCCTCGTGGAAAATATGGATATTATAATACGCACGGGATTTGAATCGGTTAAGCATAAAATACATTTCCAACCTCAAACTGAGCAAAAAGGGAAAAAATTAGTATTAGCACAGCATGTGAGAGAAGTGGAAGAGCTTAGAACGAACGGGAAAAGTTAAAGTTAAAGTTTTCGTATTAAATTATAAAGAAAGTTATGAAAATAAAGCAACTTGACACATGACAGCCCAGAATTAATTCACATTTCTGCCACGTCGTGCGCTACGATCGATTTGCCGTTCCCCACCACCCACTTCGCACATAGTCAATAGTCTCACCTTAAAATGTGCAAACTGGCTGACATCCTCAAAAAAATGACAGATGCCATTTTAACGGTAAAAAAAAAAAAAAAAAAACTTTTTCTTTTGTTAATCTGGCAGTTGTATTTTTTTTTATCCATACTCGCCAGCATAATTAATTATGATGGTATTTTTGAAGACCCAAATTAGTGTCGGATATTTTTACGAAGTATTAAGTAGGTATTTAAGACCCAATCAAAAAGGTTAGACGAGTTTTTGTGAAAAAAGAAATATTGGCGCCATTAAAAATTTGAGATAGAAGGGGAAACTTGTATTGCCGTTGTGTTTCTTTGGCTATTCATTACTGCATGTACTGGGCTGCGTTTAAATCCTTTATCCAGTTTAAATTTATACTGACTAAATGTCAAACGGCCCGTTTAAGTACACCGAGAGGTGAAAAATTATACCAATTAAAATTTAATCTGCCCCGTTTACGGTCGTCCGCTGGTCTATGTGGGAACCGATCAATTTACCGAATTTTGTTTGTTCGAATTTCATTATACCGAAAACTATTGACCGACATCTGTTTTGCTATATGCATTATTTGACATATTTTCAGATCATCGAAGTATCATTAGCCATAAGTATTATTTTACCGAAGTATTTTCCGCTGATTAACAAAATAACTTTTTACTACTGACCGAAGCCTCTTTTAAACTTTTTTCAGTTGCCATATGATTTATTTGCCATATTTTCACCATACCGAAACAACGTTTTACCGAAAATTTAATAACTGTTATAAAAAATCATTATAATGTGCTGCAAAACTTTGTGGCGGAAACGAAATGCTGCAAAGCCGACTTTATGTAGTCTTGTCTGCCCTACCCCTAGAGTGTAATTTAAAATCGCGTAGGCGCGGAGGGGTGGGGTGGCCCGCGAGCTGAGGAGCAGGTGGTTAGAACGGCCGCCGCCGCGGCTGAGGCTGGCCGGCGGAGCCGGCCAGTAAGCCGAAGCTGCGGTGATGAGCGTTCAAATCATCTGCGACGATAAGCTCGCGTGGAGCCACCCAAAACCCCGCAGCGCCGGAGCCATGACAGAAACAATGCTTGTTGCATGTTGCATGCTTGCTTGAATGCTGCGTGTTTGCTGCATGTTGCATGCTGCTTGCTGCTTGTTGCATGCTGCTTGCTTGCTTGCATGCTGCATGATTGCTTGCATGCTGCATGCTTGCTTGCATGATTTTGTGGTGCTTGTTTGCATGTTGCATGTCTGTTTGTATGCTATAAGCAAGTATATCACAATATAAACCTTTTTACAATCACAAGAACAACACAATATGAAATAAAAAGTCACAAAAGAGTATCAAGAATCACACAAAATGCGCAAAAAGATTCGAACACACGCTAGCCAGAACACCATAGTCCAACTATGTAATTAACAGCAAATGTCATTAATGATAATACAATACCCGTCAGAGTTATATTATAGTATATGACATTTGCACCATTATTTTGTATTGTCTACCTACATTTCGATGGCGCCTACTAATTTCTAGGCATTTGGTGAAATGAAAACATGGCAATTAAAACAGTGGTATACTGAATGTTTGGAAACATAATACTTCGAGCAACCGTCGCTTCGAGTAAGTGTAACATCGGTAAACAGTGGCAAACGTGACTTCGATGAAGTAAAAAAAAACCAAATGAAAATAGTTGAAAAGTTTTCGGTCAAATGAAATTCGGTCAAACGTTTTTCGATCTTATGATAGGTAACCGGTCTATGTTTTTACTGAAAGGAATAAATTTTTGCGACCTTTTTACCACGCAAAATTTTATCCTGCTGTCAGATTGACATTAAGTTTTGTTGTTTTGCTCGATTCTTGCCGTAAAAACGAATATTATTTTTATTTTAGATAGTGAATATTATTTGTGGATTATGAATTTATAATACACCGGCAAATTGATTATTTGTTCAATAAACTGAGCTGTCAATTGAATTTGACAGCTAACATTGACAAAAAAATATGACTTCGTTCAGCGAACCCTCGCTAGTTTAATTTATTTCCGGCGAAACATCGCTGGAAAATTTAAACGCACCCCAGGCCTACTTGAAATAAATGCTTTGTTTTGTACAAAAAGGTTGTATAATAATCGATCAGGGCCCTTTAATCGTGCATCACCCACAAATTACTTCATTTCTTTAAATTTCTTGCCAGCAGCGAACATGTATAGCTCGTGGCAATACTTTATATTTGTAAACTGTTTTTTTTTTTGTTTTCTAATTTTATTTATTTCCGTCATCATTATTATTTTATGAGAGATGTGGGTCAAGGGAAAATGTTTAAGGGCAAAAGTGAATGATTTGAGTCTGTTTTTGTTTTTATATTGTCAAATCATATTTTTTCAGCACCACTTACCACGTATTTGAACGCGCAGCAACAATATCACATCACTTTTATGTATATCATGTGGTCTTCACTCAGTAATTCCTTACATTAAATACACGTCATGTATCCTCACTACACAGCACATCTCTCTTCACATGCCACGTGACGCGATTCGTGCGATATCGAGTCTATTGCCGATTTAAGTCGCACGAATTTACTAATGGATATCTGAAGGCTAATTCACGTAATTTTATGACGCGCCGATGAAGTAGTGCAGTTGCAGTTAAGTTCACGTTCGAGTGATAAACGGTATGTAATCTTTGAACTGCGCGTAAGCTGCGCGTGAACTGCACGTCAACTGTACGACAACCAAACCAGGAGAGAAAAATTATTGCCCACTGAATAATCGAATGGAATCGATTACATTTCAATGATTAAGACATTAAAACTGCACGTTGATCGAATTGAAACTTGTATAATGTCATTTTGAAACGTCAAACGAATAGTAGAATACCGATCATGTTGCGATTCAAAGATCCAAAACACGCACGCGTGACGCGAACTTGACGCGAGCGTGTCTGACATCGACAGAGAATACGAAAAGCGTTGTTTTGATCGAAACTTAACTGTTCTGCAACTGCACTGCAACAGCACTTCTTTAGTTACGTGAATTGCCCTACTGACCGATATCGTCAATGCAATTTTGTATCACGTCGCGCCATGGGTAAAGTCTAAGTCTCTATTTTATAAAATCACATTCAAATATTTGTTTAAGAACTTTGAATTTGTGTTTTCTATGCGTTAAGTTACAATACATAAATAAATTACGATTAACAGTGACACCTAAAACAATTTATTTCCCTCAGAGGACTAAAACCTTCTTGACAGAAAACTTTCACATAGTTTCAAAGTTACACATTTGCGGTTCTGCCCAAATCCTCAAAACGAATGTGTTCCAACCGGGAGAGTTACATGGGTAATGTTTGTAGGTCATGGGACTGACACAGATGTTACTTGAACGTAAAGGACATATCTAATATCCCAAGGGGTAATGCTACTAATATTATAAATGCGAAAGTTGTGAGGATGTATGTATGTGTATGTAGGTATGTTTGTTACTCTTTCACGCAAAAACCACTGAACAGATTTGGATAAAATTTGGTACACAGATAGTTTATAAACTGGATTAAAACATAGGATAGTTTTTATCCCGACTTTATGTTCCCGTGGGATAATTTTCGCGTTGTAGCGGGTGAAGCCGCTGGCAACAGCTAATAGTACAATATAATTTATGTTGTATGGAAACTAAGATACACAGTACCATGTATGTTATGAATACTATCACTACATAGTAAAAAACAAAGTCGCTTCCCGCTGTCTGTCCACTTGTATGCTTTAATCTTTAAAACTATGCAACGAATTTTGATGAGTTTTTTTTATAAGTTAGCGTGATTCAGGGGGAAGGTTTGTGTGTATTTAACATGCATAATAGTAATTGCACCCGTGCGGAGCCGGGGCGGGTCGTTAGTGTAATTATTTATAGTTTTCTAAAATGTTTCTATTTGAATGAAAATCTACGTAATAAATAAATCGCCTAAAACTTACTAACTGTAGTTGAAACAAATATTTTTTTAATTGTCCGTTACATTTTTACTAATTGACGATTCCGCGTGCCAAATAAATTTGAGAATAAAGGCGCAAGCTCTAACCGCAGTGAATATTTGCATAAAGCACTGTTTGGCAGCGATCAGTAAATACAACTAAAATACGTCCTTGTATTCATTCCACATCTAACTTTATTTGCATCGATCAATAGAGGATACTATCTATCCTCTTGAGAGATCAAATTAAAAGATAAAGGGGAGATTAGTATGTAATTTTTTTTCTGCCTGCTACTTCTATAATATTTTTTTGGAACAAAATGAGATTTTAATATGGAAAGCTTATTGGCTGACAACCTTAGAAGAAAATGACAGATGCCATTAAAATAGTTCATAGAAAAGAAAACAAAAGCTTTTTCTTTTATTCAAATGGCTAACGTATTTATTTTTTTGCCAATTGCCACCAGCTATCTCGTGGTATTTTTGAAGACCCAAATTGGTATCAAATTATACGGAGTATTATTAAGAACCTAAATGAAAATTTGAAACCATTTTTCATTCAAATTATTATTGACACCAAATAAAAGTGAATGAAGTTATTTTTATTTCTTCAAAACGACACAACAATGTTCCTACAATATTTCCTTCTTCAAGGCTTGCCAATTACAAAGGGCTGCATTTCAAAAGAATCGGGTTCAAACAGTTTTGTTAACTTCAGTCATTTTAAACATTGTATTTAAGAGACAGGTGGGTTAAAACGTGTTTAATAAAGTATCCCAGAGTATGTTGTAGAGCACAACTTGAAATCGATATCATTTATCTTATATCTTGCTTAATAAAAAAAGCTAAACTTTTAGGTACTCTGTTTGTAAAGCTCTAGAATAAATATATTTAAAATTAATTATTAATAATAATAAACATGGCGTACAGGAAACACTGTAAGAACTGTTGAAGTTTAAGAAATGATATGGCGATGCCAGCACCAGCGGCGGTGGCGGGCGTCGTATAACTTTCCCCACTCATCGGACGACGATTTTGCACTTGTACTTAGTTCATTAAAATTGAACAACTAGAATGTATCTAAGTTTAAACAAGCACAATTTTAATAAATCAGTTTTAAGTTCAACGTAAGAATAGTTTTTTTAAACATAGACTTTAATTGCGGGAACGGACACGTTATTTGAGCAATAAATTGTTAAACTTGGTTGCTGCAGTGGCTCCTTCTTAAATAAACACATTTATTCTGAACCCGTCCTCTTTGCCGGCACTTAAGGGCAATGAAACTGTAACTTGCTTTTGATTAATTGTTGAGACACCTACAGCGGACCAGTGCTGACGTGTTAATACTTGGGAACTGAAGCTTCAGAAGTGATAGAAACGAAACTTTTGTCTTCATGGCATAACTTCACTAAGTGACCAACGTGTTATCACACTCACTGCGTTTATGTTGACTTGGAAAATAGGATTAGGTTGTGTGTTTCAGTTGGTAGCCATAAAGATTTATATAGAGAGATAAGTGAGTTATTAATGTGAGGCTTAATTTCCTGAAGTAACTTGAACCACAGTCGTTTTTGAGAAAACATTAACGTTCCTCGACGGTCACTTTTATCTTACAGCTTCTGTGTGGTACTAAGGTATCATAAAATCCTCACTAAATCCCCTTTAACCGTAACTGGTCTGAGAATATTAGGTATCTAGTTCGTTATCCGTCCGGAATAAATAAAAGCAGTACTACATACATACTGTACTATACTGTACTATACTATATACTGTATTACTATTGCGTAATAATTATATTACGCAATAGTAAAACAGTAACAAGGGTATGTGTTCTTATTGTATTTTCTTTTTCTAGTTTAGTCACGATTTGTTCTTTTCCTACGAGGTTTTCTTTGTAGAACTAGCAATTCGTCAAAATTAGACTTGTCACCTAAGTCACCCAAAGTTTGTTGATACATCAACATTATTAAGCAGAAATACTAACTTATCCATTTATCAAGACGATTAGCGTGTCAAAACTTGACACGTCTGTATTAAATTACTTTCTGAAGACGTCATTAGCAATTTACCTAACAAGAAACGTTAACAAATTACTTAATTTAAATTAATAGGCTTTGAAGTTCCGACTGAGTGTAGTATTATTACTAAAGTCTGTCTTGTCATTCGTGAAATGTAGCTTGACATCTTATCTAAGTTTTAATTCACGCTAATACTACGATTTCATTTATAAGTTCGATAACATGCAAATATGATACAGAAATTCCTATGTATAGAATAGCTATTTTGTAGACTCTAGCAGCCAAATGTACAAATTCTTTTTATGATCATACCCTTTTTTTTTTTAGCGTGGTAAAATCATCAAATGAGTCCTCCCACCCCGGGCAGGGCGGGAGGGACTGTCAGACTTCTACTGACTGAAATCCACGGTGTCCTTCAGTAGCCTGTTATGTTCCGGGGTTTACGGTAAGGAAATAATCCCGCGACCCTGGCAGGCTTTGGCCCTCTGAGAGGGGGCCCCGTCATTATGCTGACGCTCTTTGAGGCGCGCGTGGGACACAACGCGCCGTCGACCCGGGCATGGTCCATGGTCGGGCAGTGAGTTGCCCTTTACTCGCTGCCCGCATGCCCGCGCCTACCTTGGCCGGAGATCGTCTGCTGACGTCCGACGCCGCGGGCGCCTACGACTACGCGGGCGGAGGGAGGACGCTGTCCTCTCTCTCTCGCGGCCCGCCTCCTCCTTCACGAGCATTACTGCTTCGCAGAAGGAGGCGACCGCTTCCCACTCCGTCTCGCCCCGCAGCATGGCCGCAACCAATGCCGGGCGCGAGAGGTCTCCGCCTATCGCCGCCGTGAGGACACGTCGGTGCACTGCCAAAGCTGGGCAGTCATGCACCGTATGCTCTACTGTGTCCTCCGGGCGATCTTCGCAGTGGTGGCACCCGGGCGTTTCCTCCTTCCCTATCAGACACAGGAACCTCCCGAAACTTCCGTGTCCGGTGAGGACCTGCGTCATCCGATAGGTCAGGACGCCGTAACGTCTCTCCAGCCACTCCTCAAAGAGGGGTCTTACCGCCGCGATTGCGGCGTGCCCGATGATCATACCCTTGAGAAAATTTTGAAGCTGAATATTAAGTAATTACGATATTTTCTTCCAAAAAAATTCTCTCTCAAAGATCAACATATATCCAAAAAAAAAATCTTAGGGCTTAAGTTATTGTGAGGCTGAGTAAAGTTGAAGTCAGCAGTAACAGAGCTTTTTTTAATAAAAAAAAAAAAAGGAGTAGTCCTCTTATTTAGTTAAAAGCAAGAAGGTTTGATTGGACAGATAAGCAATACGTTTTCAAGCAATACGACTGAATGTGATATTGAGTTCAAATTATGTCCATTTGGCTTATACAGACATAACAACAAGAATAATTCATCACTTCTTTATTGTTAAATGATGTTAATCTCGGCTTTACAATTCATCTTTAATTTATATTAAATCATCCTTGTCGAACATCCGTTATCAAATTAATTAACTAAGTAAAGACTGTTTAAATTAGTTCCAGAACATTGGCACCCCGTAGTGCCACCATATATGGCTCTGTAGTGCACTAAAAAAATTATAAGGTAATGCAATAGTTAATATCGTAACACCGAACATATATAGTTTTAGATGTAAAAAAAGAATTTGAAAACTTTCCAAGTGCCTTTTCTACACCTGAAACGGTTACAACATCAAATTCAGTGTTTTAATTGCATTTCTATATATCAATATTTTAGTGCACTACAGAGCCATATTTCTTATTTTCATACATTAAACTTACAAAATTAATTAAAACTTGTAAATATTTGACAACTTTCAGAATACGCGATCTTTAACATTGTCTTAAATTATGAGGACTGTGAGGACGAACGCCTGACCTTATTGTTCAGTGGCAAAGTGTAACCGTTTAATTATTATTATTGTTATTGCATTAGCGTCGGTACATATTTTAACTTTTGCCTTAAAGAATAGAGGCAACATAATAACGAAGCATTTAGTGCGTGTAATTAAATTATCAGTGTCTAGACAGTTTTGTTGTTCAGTATTTTAGAATACCACCTTATTTTAAGTATTTGACTATGATTAATTTATTTAAAGCATTTTTAACAGATTTTTTTTTTTTCTTCTTTATAGTAAAGAGGCAAACCTGATGCAGATATCGAAGCCAACAACGTGCAACGTTGATTGTATTGTGGTCCTGCAAATATCGAATACCTTGTGTTCTGAGGTGGAACACAAGATTACCTAGCAACAGAGACAACGTGTCATATAATATACTAGTTTTTGCAGATAAGACGGTTACTGCTGAGTGCACACGACATCGTGAGGTCAGTTTGTCTTAAAGATAGAACATTTAATTCAAGATGCTAATTTATATCCCCATTTGCGACGTGAATATTATTATGAGAGAGCAAACAAATTAACTAACAAAAAGCAAATAAAATAACACGCCACTCGGTTTTAACTATATTAAAGTACGACGGCCAAGTTTCAAAGTCACTGCGACATTTAAGTCTCAAACCAAATTCATTCCGCTTATTTGTTCACCAAGTTTTCCTTTAACAAAATCAAATTTTCAATTAGATTTCCTTTTACTTTAAAAGGGTTCTATTTATAAAACAAGACTCTGACATTTTCGTTCAAGTAACATTACTGAAATAATTACAAAGAAGTGTTTTAAGGGTATTTAATTTAGTTAGATGACCCAAATCTTATTAACTCAGAGGTTGCTCGGGAAAGGAATTTCCATTTACTCGCCATCTGTTGATTACCGAAGCTCCGCGTATAATTAAAGACCATCAATGAGTATGTATCAATACCAACCCACAGGGATATACGTATATTAACTGTTGGTATGGGTACCTAGGTATATCACCTTGTAGACGTAGCGTTCGAATTTCTCACAAGAGCAACTGAAATTATGTTCTATGTAAATGCAGTAGTTTTGAAGTCCACGTATTATGAAGTTCTCACGAATTTCAGTCTTAAGTTTATAGCCAAGGTATTCATGACTTCGCTTGGTACAGGTGTACCGGTGAAGTAGAATATCCTGAAGCTTGTATATTTTGAGTACAATGATATTGTAAGTTACATTGGGGTCGTATGGTCAAGGTATACATGAGCTCCTAGTAGATCTTAAACTTAAGGCTTCGGTTAGTTATACAGAAGTCAAATTTAAATGCTCCTAAAAGACTCACACTCAATATTAAGAACCGAATGTGCAAAAACAGTTATTATGCCGCAGCTATCATTAAAGCTATTGTCAAACAGACAGGCGTGGCGACCGCGAAGCGAGGCGTTTTTGTTTGTAATGTATGGAATTGTTTGAAGCCAGTAACTACGAAACTATCGGATCGCTTTCGCTTTTCTATGTGACTGGATTCTAACAATTCCATACATCTATCTATATAAATAAAAATGAATTGTTGTTCGTTAGTCTGATTAAAACTCGAGAACGGCTGGGCCGATTTGGCTGATTTTGGTTTTGAATTATTTTGGAAAGTCTAGGGAAGGTTTAAAAGGTTTTTTTTAATCGTTTCTCAGGCGGTACGGAGTTCGCCGGGTCAGCTAGTCTTATATATAAAATTTCCGTGTCACAATGTTAGTTACCATACTCCTCCGAAACGGCTCTACCGATTTTTACCAAATTTTATATGCGTATTCAGTAGGTCTGAGAATCGGCTACTATCTATTTTTTTTTTATTTATATGGCAAAACAACGTTTGCGGGGTCAGCTAGTAACAAATAAAAACGCTTCAGATCGCCTTTGCTTCGCCTGTCTGTTTGACAATAGCTTTCGTCAGAGAACTGATCTTGACGTTTCAACTCGGGGTGAAGTCGTGACCTCATTATACTGTTCAATGTTTTTCTCATCTAAGTTGGACTGAGCATTAAGTATAATTTTCCAATTTTGTAAAGTTTTCAGTAATATACCTAAACCTATACATACAAAATATTAAGATGGTTTTTTTATATTAAGCCCAATTTCAATAATTTAAAGGAGCTGTTTATTTAATATATTTTACACAGGTTTGTTTTTTAACAGAATCTACTTCCTGTTTCTGTTAAAAAACAAACCTGTGTGTGCCACTAGGTATAGTTTGCGTGGCCAATTGACGCGGATCTTTGGAGATCAAAAGGATGCCACAAAAAGCTTTCATAATAAGTTAAGGACATAGTTGTAATAACTATTATTCGAGTCAAGTATAGAAAACATTGAAGCTAGTGATTAACTCCAGGTCAATGTAAGGTAGTTAAGTTTCAAAGCCACCAACGCTCATTACATCTTAAATAAATTTATTGCATAACAACATACTACTAAAGCGGTAGAAATATTTAATAGTAAAGCTACCTCAGGGGATTACAAACAGAAGGTTACACTACATTATTAAAGGGATAACATTTGAAACACTAAGTAACGAGCTCACGGGTTAGTGTATGAGTTAATAGGTAAGGTGTTTAATTGTTTATGTACAGTCGACAAAGTTGAATCATGACCCACCATAAGCTTATTTTCTTACAGACTTTCAAATACAATTAGGTCCACATTCGCGTAAATATACATATCCATGGTAACGACTTTGATCTTTGTCAATTTGAAGGATTCAAACGATTTATTGTCAAAATGGGTCATGATTCAACTTTGTCGATTGTACCTAACTGTTGTAAAGTAAGCTACAGTTTGTACGAGTACTTACACACAACGTTGAGCCGTTGCGACGTAGCTCACGATAGCGGTCGTAGCACAACATCTCAAATCTTAACATTTCTAACAAAGTTTTATATCTTACTTGCCAAACTTTACTGTTACAAGTAATATCATAATTATTATATTAAAAAAAAAAAAAAACATTTCACCAATTTTCTAAAAACTTGCAAACATTGTTAACTGCAACTCGTAGCCCGGTCGAGTGCTGAGTCGTTGGATAATCCCCTACATAATGCAGATTGTATATACCCGGATAAAACTCTCAGAGTTTCAAGAGATACCTACATTATGCAACAACAAGTTTATTTTCACAAAACAATCTGTTAACTCGCTGATACCTTCCTGTTTCCGAAAATAAAACGTTCTATTTTTATTTTATGCACAATGTCTTCCAAAAGTATCCACTTTATAAAGCGTGTCTAAGCAAACATTTTAATAAGAGCCAGTCAAATTTATAAACTTTTCAGTTGATTTTTATTTTATAATCTAAATTTCTAGTTACTCAAAATGATAGAGTTATATTCAGCGAATCCCGCCTTAATTTATAATAGATAACTTTAATAATTTCACTGTGTTTGACTAATAAGTTAAAACTTAATTTTTTTATGTAGATTTTATGAACTGTGAATTAAAAAAGTTTTGTTTTATATAAATGCAGAAAACCAGGGACACCAATAAAAATAAAGAACGAGAAAAGAAAATTTAACTTCGTGAGGACGTAAATATTACAGGTGAGGAGTCGGGAAGTCTTGCTGTAAGTTATGTCTTCCTGAAAACACTTTAATATGTACCTTAAATGCGCAGAATTTTTCATAGTGAGGTGTTGAAGATTTGTGACAAAATTATGGCTTTTAATGTCATAAAAACTTAAACTTAGCCCTTTCGTCCGAAAGGGCTAAGTTTTTATGGTATATTTTGGAAAGCTATGTGAATGATGACGCTAGGTTATGTGTGTATTTCGCTACTGCAGTATATTTGAAGTATTATTGGAGGTTTAATATGTGTAATTTCAGAATATAATAAATAAAATGAATTAAGGCATGGGGTGCCAACTGCGACCATTTACGAACTCGTTTTAGTTTCCAATTCAATTAATTTTACTGCTTAGTCCATTCGTGTTACTGGTATACTTGTGTATGAACTGGGAGCATATTTACGAAGTGGTTTTTTTTCACGCAAAATACGCGCATATGACGTGGAGTTGCGGATCCCGTTATACAATATGAAATAGCTTCCGATAGAGTCACTTTACCTGAACCAAGTATGTATTTCTCTAGATTTAAGTTCTTAAAACAACTCTTTTAAGCAACTTTAAACAGTTTCAAGCTTGTTTTAATAGAGTTTCGACGTGTGCCGTACAACTCGAAGTTAATATCATTTATCTTGGTTCGCGTCGTCGCCGCGTCTTCTAAGAAACTAGACTAGACAAAGTCGATAGTTTCTAGACGAGCTATTTGTTTATTTTTCTTCAAAAGAAAGTAATTAGGGGTAATATGTGATTAGGGTGTCATTATAAACTTAAGAAACGTTATTACACAATATTTTTAATGTTCAAAACTACAGCAGTTCATTTTTCAAATATTAAATTTCCTTTTGTGCAAAGATAATGAGGACGGGTGAGTATCAGCACTACAGCTTCAGAAACGCATTTAACTTTTCCAATAACCTATGTTTCAAGTTTATGCATAAAGATTAAGTTAGTATTCCTTAGGAACGCTCTATGATTTTCAATCGAGTTTTGGTTTACTGATGTTACATAGTATGTAGTATCTATCACTGGTTTCGAGGAAAACTCGATTGCGAAAAGAAATAACTTTTTATTTTTCACTTGATTTGTATTTTAAGGTTTCCATTTTTTTGTTGAGTTTGGTTTCTGTTTCAGGGGGTCTAATCTCTCAGCACGAAATCCGTGATTTCAGCCTTAGTGACAGACGCTTTGACAAAGAGTTCGTACTAAGAATGAATTATATTGCGTTTCCACAGATGGCTAATTAGTTACCGCGCCACCACTCATAACCTGCGGATATTTATTGTAGTACCTACTACAATTTTTAATGCAATTTAATGTAATGACATAAACAATAGCGCCTCGTCAAAATGACTTCAGTCGTGGCGATAATTTCCGTCCGCAATTTGATTTTGATGTTAGTTACGTTCATCGCACAACAGTATCCATCCCCGTATTTTCTTTGATGAACTTAGAAAGTCGACACTATGTTCCTATGTTAGTTGCAAGATTTTTACGTCCCATTTATCGCAAACTCAAGGTACATTAAGGAAAATTTTAACATTAACCGGAACCGGAAAATTGTGTGACTCACCGTTAAAGTGGCTTTCATTCGACCGCTACCATGAGCTTAATATGTGGTAATGTATAAAGGTAAGGACCTTAGTAACGTAAAGGCTTTTATTATCGTTCGTTGACGATCAAATTTTGCAAGGAGGTTAATTATTACATCGCACCTTTATTTATCACTCTAATGGTTCAGGAAAACTAGATAGTGAATGATACATGAGGTAATGAGTTGCACGACTACCGTTTACAGATAAATAATCGATCAGTATTAGCATGATTCATAACTTCACAACAACTTTAGTAATAAATTTTTAGAAAAAGCTCTTTCTGCAAGTGTAAACTTAAATATTGGTTTTACTTGATGTTTAATTGTCTAAAATTATCAACGAAAACAAATTTTAAACTTGATTTTAAACTACCAAGTAATATATTGTTTCGTATCAAATGATGTAAAGCATAAACTTGAATGCTGACATAATCGTATCAAGTCAAATAATAGCAAGATATCGCAAAGTAACGAAATAAAACTGTTACAGTCAAGGCAAGGAGGCGTCGAGATGTCAAATAATAAAGGCATTATTACATTTGAAAGTCTCGCAATGGAATTGTTAAAAATCAAAATAAAGATATAGCCAGAAAGAGCTGGTAAATCTTAATTTTATATCTACAAACAAATAAATTGTTGATGTCATTCATTTTATTTTCAGAAAGAAAATACGTTTTTCCTCACACTTTACTGAAGAAATGGTTTTATTTTTGGCTCGAGAAAACGAAATGTCAGAGTCATAAATGTTACGTTGCGTTCACTACAGTTGCCTTTTACGGAAGAGCTAGCAGAGCAAACAACTATTTTACCTTTCGTTCCAGAAAGACATCTATAGATGTAGAAAACTGGTACTGTTGGACTCGATAAACTCTCACCCGTTTTTTTTTTAATAAATCTTTCACAAATAGCTGGTATTTGAAATATCAGATAGAAAATGTAGACAACCCACTAAATAAGATGTAGACATAACGAACGACTTTCGATCGGCTGTCGACAGATATTGGTATCTCGTGGCTTATTGCCTGGAAACAATTCACATAATGTCTTATGCTGGGGCCACACTAACTAACTGGAAATGCCGTTAATTATCGCGACGATGGACGTTTATACGAACATTAAAGTCCATTATCACGCCATTTCCCGTTAGTGTATGGCCCCCGCATTATTGCTAAAGGCAAATATAAATATGAAATCGTCAGTGCTATACTTCATATCACTTCAAATGTAAGAAAGAGTAGGATCCCGGAATACGTTACGGGTCATCACTCTATTACATCGTCCGTCATAGGATACAGGTGATTTATGTGAAGGGTAATACAGTTACTTCAAGCGTTAAGCTTGTCGTCCGGTGAGTGAGAGGTTTATTCGTTTTGAAATTTTGGGTTCCGATATATTTTCCAACTATACAACGTGTAACGTTAAATGCGCAAAACCTCTGTTATTATACAACGTTTAGTACAAATATAAGTAGCTACATTTGCAGAGTAACATTTGCAAAACCGGAAATTAAAGCAACTAAGCAACGCACCAGTAATCTATGCAAATTCTTATAATGCGGATATCGTACAGGTGTTCTAACAATGTTGGTAAAACTCCAACTGAGTGCACATGTCGTTAGTTTCTCGGGTCAAACATTTTGTAACTTAGTATACTGTGTGTGTTGATACCATAGTGTTAACAGTCATTGGCGATATCAGCTTACTTGTGAGATAGATTAGTTTTATTTTTACATCTTGTCTACATATAAACTATTGTGGTAACTCGAAGCTAATCGAGATTAATAAAGAACAAAAGTTCCGTAAATAAAAAAGTCAAAACTGGGTCTGAACTGAGTCGTCTTCGTCTGAAGAAATGTGAATACGTCTAATGTTGCGTTTATTAGCTCGCAAATACTTGAAACCGAAGACGTCATTGTGTTGGATAAGAACAGACTGCGGGTAGCCAATAAAGTAGATTGGTACACTGAAATGTGTGCTCTATGTGTGACCACTAAAGCTTGACTTACGATGAGAGTGCTAGAAGTCTATTGGGCCAGCTGAACAATCGATTGCTCTGATGACATCTATTGAAAGGGTAGGCTTTACACAGCCGCGCTATTGATGAATGTTATCGAACAATCGTCACAGTAATGAGTAATATTACCTTCTAAATATATTATTTATGTGTCAGATTGAAAACGTTCATATAATAGTATCGCTGTCCAAAATTGTAAGGTTCGATATTTGATGGACTTTTTTTTATCGTGGTAAAATCATCAAATGAGTCCTCCCACTCAGGGCAGGACGCGAGGAACTGTCAGACTCGTACTGACTAAAGTCTACGGTGTCCTTCAATAGCCCTTTATTTTCCAGGATCACGGTATATTTGGTGGACTTTACGAAATTTACTGCCTGCTATAGATGATCCAATAAATACTGAAGTAACTGGATGGCCTCTGATTTCAATAGCTTACACGATCGGATAACCTCTAATAACATTGTAACAAGACCTCTTCCGTAATGTAAAATGGAGGATGGACGAGTTCATTGCAAAACTGGTCGTATATAGTATAGTGTGGATCAAACCCAGGAGAATGCTATAAATTCAATCGTGGCTATGGAATAGGCTATGTCCAACTAACTTCTCGTTACATCAAATTTCCAAACATAGACGTCTAATATTGTCATTTGGCGTAGGTTTCCCCTTAACGATTTCAAATACAAAGGAACTAGAATTTTAATGTTTTAAATGTGAACAAAACGTACTGGACAACATGTAAAACTGTAATTTTCTTTACCAAGGAAAACATACTAATGAGTAAAATGATATAAGGCATTTTATTCTTTTTAACCACACTGGCCTGTATCTGCTAGCTCTCATATTATGTCAGCAAAAGATGTTGTTACCCATTTTTGAACTTAAATAAATGTTATCTAATGTGGGTCGTGACGACATCGACATGCTCTGTCAGATTTATGTTGCAATGAGAACATCTGAAAATATGATCGGGAATATTCGACAGTCGTGTTTTATTGTTTGAACTGTTTTAATAGATTTCTCATAACATATGTTTCATTCCCGTAACGGCTATGGTATTATAACTTTAGCAATATAATTTATAAGTTATCACTCGGCATTTGAGTGACATAGTTTCCAAGCTAAAAATCTTAACAGTTTTTTTGTGAGATTCAAACACGTCATTTTGTTGTAAAAACTAGCTATTATACTACCAACCTACATGTATACAAAAGAATAATTAATTCAAAAATTCTACCTCTAAGCTTCTTTTAGCAGAATAAAGTAAATATACATAAAATATAGAGACAGTCGTGCTCACCTGTGGACATGCTCACATCCGATACACACGGCCCGGCTGCACTGCAGCCTCACTTCCGACACTCACTGCCGGCCGCCATTTGTGCTCGCCATACAACGCGTATTGTTCCACATCCTTTCACGATTTTCACCATGTGAAAATGTTGCTGCCATTTTTAGTTACCTGTCGTATTGTGCACACGACATTTTGTGTCAAATGTAGAAAACTGTTGAACTGTTTATTCAATATTATTATATTAATATTATTATAGTTTACAAATATTATAGAACTGTTTGTTAATGTCAAATTCATTTTCATGATAAAGGAGTATTGTATAACTTTGATATAAAATTTCAAAATAAAAGCAAAGCAAACACAATGTCTTTTTTTTTGTTAATGGCATGGTTAGCGCAATGGTTGAGCGATTGGATTGCAGCGCAGCGTGTCGTGGGTTCGATTCCCACAAGGAACAATATTTGTATGACACCCAGAACAACTACTTGTAGAGTAGTTGTTCTGGGTGTTTGTGTATAAACAACATAGGAAAAAATCCTAGTGTGTCCCAATGTTTAAATAAAAACTTGTTCAAGAACTTTTTTACCAGGATTTTTCCGAGTTTTATTGGATTAGTGCACCTCAGTAGCTATGTAAAATTGCACAAAATAGGAGAGATATCTAATATTATATTAGGGAGAAAAGATGAAAAATCATTTTTTTTTTTATTATTCACTCACAGGTAATATGTATCTAGTTACATTCTTCTGTTCGACCCATACTACAAACATATGTGTAAGCTTTCTCATCACACCTCATCGTTTGTGTTCCAGTCAAGTGCTATTCATCAAGCTCTCGCTTCTTATCTCCCTTGTAACGCACAACCTACAATGTTAGAATTATGCTGACTGTATGCTCGGACAACGTTGACATCAGAATAATTTACGATGTCATAACTTACTCGCCGACGCTATAATTTTTAACCGTTATGCATTGTGTGCTGAAAGTATATTGTGTGAGTAACGAGTTTCGGATTCAGCTTTGTTTTTCAGTAAGTTAGCTGTTACCCTTATCATGAGTTTTCACTATTTTTCTTTACGGTCTCTTCCCAGTATTTATACAGCGTTATTTATTACAGCGTTTCTTGTATGGAAAAATGGAACAGCGCCTCTGGTGTGCGACGAAGGAACTAATTTTTTCCTTGTTTTTCAATTTGAAAATGTCAAAGTTCAGTTTACTTTACGTCAGAATAACTGAAAACTCAAACGGCCTCATGTTTTTCGTTGAAATTTTTTTATCAAATCAGAGTCGGTACGGGAAATAAATTTTTTGAAACGGTACCAGTGTGTATTGAAATTAACAAAGCTAATTACATCGTCTGCAAACATTACTTCTTTGGTACTTTTTAATTCCGTGTTGAGATTCTTAATTGTGTTGTTAAAGCAAATTAACGATAATCATAATTATTATATTATGAAGAAAATAAATTGAAGTAATTTGAAATAAACACGAGAAAATTTTAGCACAAAATAATTAAAATGTGTGTAATGAGTTGTGAACCTGAAAGTAATTAGCATTATAATTCAAGTTGAACACCCTCTTTGTACGAGTTTATGGAAATACGACGCTTAGGTAAAAATCATGTATTGTCTTCGAGCAGGTGACAAAGTTATAAATAATTATGAATAATCTGGTCTAAGTATTTAATTGTCTTTCCTTTACATACTGGTAGGTTAAGAATAGAACAAGAATTCTTAAAAGTTTTTGATTTTTCCATGAAATTATGTTTTATCTGCAAACCTTTTGATGGTATCATTTTATTTTTTCAGAAATAGTGCGACGTCACATACAATGAACAACACTTATTTGAGCAATAAATTGGCAAACTTCGAGGCTGCAGTGTCTCCCTCTTGAATAAATTTCACATTTATTCCGGACGTATCCTCGATGTTGACACTTCAGTGTAACATGTAACTGAAACTCGCGTTTGATTAATTGTTGTAACACCTACAGCGGACGAGTGCTGACGTGTTAATATTTAGGAAATGAAGCTTTAAAAACTCGAAATGCTAGAAAATGAACCCGTAACCTTATTTCTTACATTCACTTGAAAAATGCTCAATTTCAATTTGAACAAGAATAAAATGCTCCATTAAAGAATTGTAGGTATTGCTAGTTAGGATCATACAGACATGTGCAGGTGACAAACCTGAGTTATTTTACAAACACGGCATCTTTATCGAGGTTCTTCTCCTGACTGCAGGATTGTAATTAAATCAGAAGTTCAAAATTCGACAAACACTGTCAGAAAAATTTTAAGACATTTTCCAAGAATTTAATCGAAAAGTAAATTCAAGATAAAGCGTTGGCCTGTTATCTTTTGGTTTCTGAGAAATATAGCGCTATAGTCTCTTTACGTCCGCGTCGCTGCGTTTAAGTTGATTTGGAAGAAAGTAACAATCAGTAGATTTAATGTTTTCTCTTTGTTTGTTTATTAAAGTGTTTGTGGGTAATAAACACTGTTTTAGTATTTAAATTATGTGTAACAGTCTCGTAACTTTTGTCTAGTGACCGTAAACGGGCTGGGTATATTATTCAGCTCGCCTGAATAAATTACAGCAAAAAAACGAAACACTTTCATTCAAGATAAAATTATTTTCGTACTCGTAATAGCTTTGAAACTTGGGGGTGTGTGGCTTATTTTATTTCGTACTAGTTTGGTCACGATTGTCGTTATCGAATTAGTAATTTGCCAAAGTTAGGCTTAGATAAAACCAGCCAGAGTACATTAACATTATTAAGAGCTTTAGCTCTCTCTTGAATTTATCAAGATGAATAGCGTGTCAAAATATGACACGTTCTCGTTAAATTACTTTCAAATGAGCTCCTCAAGAATTAATTAACAAACACATTAATTTTCTTGAAAATAATATTCTTTGGAATTCTGAGTGGGTGTAGCCTTTTTTAATTTTATCGTGTCATCTATCGCCAGTTTTGCTTCAGAAACGTACAAATTAATATCATTAAACAACCTAAAGCCGGAAACACATTATTAACACCCGACGCCACCCGATGAAACGTGATGCGTGTTGGGTCAAATCAAATGTATTGTTTTCTATGACCAGAATCACACTATGAACACCCGACGCGACGACACCCGCTCACTGCACATCGGGTGTCGACACGTTGCGTCGCGTGGCGTGTTAAATAATGTGTTTCCGGCTTAATTCTGTTTTCAATTACAGAAGCTCTAAAGCTCTGAAATTAAATTAAGGCGTGTTTCGCGCCTAAGTATTGCTGAAATGGTCTAATTTGAAATACAAGAGACTTTGAAATTAACTTGCTTAGTTTTCAGTCTTGGTAGAGAGATAGATTCTAAAAGGTACCTTAATATTGGAGGAAAGCTTTATGGACAGAAAACTATCTCCAAGTATCAAAGTTACGCATTTGTGGTTCTACCCATTATCCTCAAAATAAATGTGTCCCTACAGAATGAGATACAAGTATTACGGTTGTAGGGTATGTGTCCGACACAGATGTTATATAAAATGAAATAAAATATTTGAAATCTGCAAGGCTAAATGCTCAAGACGTACAAAAATTATTTGTTAAGTACTCTTATGAAACACAAACCATAAAAAACATTCTTAAACAGAGTTAATTACTGGATTTTTTCGCTAGTGTAAAGGTTTTCAATTCTAAACTACGTACCAAATCAAATCTAACCGTCATTATTTGTTTAATCATATAATGCTCACTAAAAGCTCCACTCAAAACCCACTTCACTTTTTGAAAGCTGTAACATTGCCTGAAACATTTTCACCAATTTACGATTCCGAGTGCCGGATAAATATTCAGGGGATCAGGCACAAGCTCTCGCCGCAGTCAGTGTTTGAATAAAACGCTTTTAACAGGTTCAGTAAACATCACTGTATGCAACAAACGACTCTAGCTTTTATTCATGCAATATCAAACTTTATTCGCATCAACAATAGATTTCAAATTCAGCTTAAGAGTCACCCGTCTACAAAATTCACCCACTGTTCGTTTTAAACCATTAAGACAAATTGAAAATCTTTCAAAAATAACTTTTTTTTCTAAATACCACATTAAGAGGAACTGTTCAATTTATTTAGATATTGTGAAAAAAAAATGCTTGTAGAAAGTAGTATTACTGCTTGCTGAAGCAAAACCTTATTTCATTCAAGTAACGAACCTTCCATAACTAGGAAGAAATTGGATTTCCGTATTGCTGCAATATCAGCTTCCAGTTTCAGTTAAATCTAGTTTTGTGCTGCGGGCTCCGCAGAAATTGCTGACAGAATCTTTTATTTTTTGCAAAATATTCCTAGTTGATACTATAAAACAAACTGATAAGCAGTAAATAACGCCGAACCCCAATGACTTTATGCAATACAAATCAAATAATTTTATCAATTTCATCTCCAACATTGTTTCACGTGCATGTTGTTTGAGCTCACAACAGCTCGTTTCACAAACAACGTTCCTGATATTATGTACATTGTATGACCTGTTTGTTTGGGCTATTTAGGTTAGTGAATTTCATTCTGAGGATGTGATTTTAGGTTTTAGTTTGAACGACTAGTCAACATTAGTGTAATTTTCCATATCTGTGTTAACGAAATTCCTTGTTTAAACATCAAATTAAGTAATACGTCATTATACTCGCACAAGTAAACACTGAGCAAATAGGTATTATAATAAATCATTTATTGAGAATAGTTTGTATTGGTTTTGATCATAAACGACCGCCCACACAGCCTTAAGTTGTTTTGAAACATTCTTAAGTCTCGTCAGGAATGTTAACGTAACGTAGCTTATGTGAATATCTATTAAGATCAAATTCTCTTACGTGATAAGCTAGCAATTTCAGAAATGTTTCAGGCCTAAAGTCTTTACTAATTAAACTTAAATTTCAATTTATTACTGACGATGAAACCCTTGGTATGTTGCTACAGTAAATGAGTACCTATCTACAAAAAATAAATGTCTATAAGGCTCTGAATGTCACAGTTTTCAGAAATCTTAGTTGCCTTAAAACTTCACTATTATGAAATGAGGCACCCAACAAAAAAGTAAATCTGGAGCAAACTTCACGATGTTAGAAAATGGCATTTACGTCGTAATGGTTTGGTTATACCGGGCGCTAATCGAAAGGCTCTCACGCACAACAAATCCTCTCCCTAACTTGTAATCTCCTCTTAGAGTAGTATAATTCCTAGAATATTGTATTCTATATTGAAAATGTCGTGATCAGAAACAATAGGCAACTCACAAAATTGCAAATTGAATAGCAGCTAAAATTTTGAATAATAATTGAAACGTATTTGTCTTTCGTTAAACCAATGCATATTTGCAAAGATATAATGCATCAAAATTTGAGAGTATCTACTGTACGTGCTTGTGAAATTTTGCCAATTTTATAAGCGTAAATCTCCGTCGTCAATGTGTAATGGTTTACGTAAAAAAAAAAAAAAAACAATGTGACAAATATTTTTTGATACTACTGACGGACTAATAAGATTTTTTCATTCCAATACCCTATTATGTAGAGCAGTGGTGGCCCAGTGGTATCGGTCCCGACTTACGAGTTGTAGGTCGTGGGTTCGAACCCCGCCAGGCGCATTACTTTGTGTAATTTATTTCATCACCACTGCTCTCAAAAGGTGAAGGAAAACATCGTGAGGAAACTGGCATGTCCTAGAACCAAAAATTCGAAGACAAGTGACATCTACCAACCCGCACTGGGCCCGCTGGTGGATTATGGCCCACTCCCTCTCACAGAGAGGAGGCCTGTGTCCCAGCAGTGGGAACATTATAGGCTGATGATGATGATGATGACCCTATTATGTGCTTTATTGAATTTTAATAATTTACTTTTGCATTTTCATAATCGTCACATTTCTCGATTTAAGCTACTTAATGATATACTACAATATCTATAGAATTTAGTTTCGTACCATAAACTATTTGATGTAGACGTTCGTACCTCGTCGTCAGAAAACACGGCGTAACGGCTCGTAGCACGTCGTCGTAGCGACTCGTAGCGCGTCGTACCCGATTGCACACAAATCGCTAACAATGCATAATACTTGCATTGGCGATCTTACGCCATTTCATAAGAACTAGCTGGTACATTTTCTGCGTCTGAAAAAATCTACATTGAAAATATGAAGAACTCGTTTAATTTGATATTCAGGTATCTAATTACTTTTTTTTTTATCGTGGTAAAATCATCAAATGAGTCCTCCCACCCATACTGTCAGACTCGTACTGACTAAAATCCACGGTGTCCTTCAATAGTCCTTTACGTTCCAGGGTCACGTTAATTCGATAAGTCCGCGACCCCGGCAGTCCTCTAGAGGGCCAAAGTCTAGGGCTATCCTACTAATATTATAAATGTGAAAGTTTGTGAGGATTTATGTGTGACGTAGTGTACCTAGGTATGTTTGTTACTCTTTCACGCAAAAACCACTAAACGGATTTGGCTAAAATTTGGTACACAGATAGTTTATAACCTGGATTAACACATTGGATAGTTTTTATCCCGATTTTATGTTCCCGTGGGATAACTTTCGAGTTGTAGCGGGTGAAGCCGCTGGCAACAGCTAGTACATAATTATATGTAGGTATACAACGTGTAACGTTAAATCATGTAATGTGGACCATTTGGAATTGGTTCAAAAAACCGGTTTTAAACGCCCAAATGGTCGGTTCAACATTGCGCGGGAACACTGAACAATGTTTGTTCCAAGAATTTTGGAAATTCGCAAAAACAAAAATTTGCTTTTATAGACAAAATGAGAAATTGATCGGGCCCATCAGTATGAAAAATCTATTATTTTTTGCGAATTTCCAAAAGTCTTGGAACAAACATTGTTCAGTAACATGGGCTGAGTTACCCCACGAGAGGTTTTGCGCTATTAACGTTACACTTTGTATATTATAGTTATCACTAGTAGAATTACTTTCAGTAAGGATTCTTGTGAATTGGATTGTTTTTAAATCTTTAAAATGTCGCTCTCAACGATATTCCTTGTTGATATTACAGACTTGAATTTAATTTAGTTTTACTCAATATTTTCAACTATACCAAATTTTTCGGATTGTACAAATGTACAGGTGTGATATTATGTTAATTTCGCTCTCGCTGAAGCCCGTAAAGAGTCTGCCTACCAAGCTTGGGTCAAACTTCGCGACCGGAAAGCTAAGGCACGTAGGGTTAGTGCGAGGAAGAGAGCCTTTAATTCTGCCGCCAAGTTCTGCAAGAGGGTTCTGCGTAGGGCTCGTTTCGACCATGTCGGGCGTATTGGGGCAAAACTAGTATCGCACCCCCCAGGTAGCAAACAGTTTTGGTCCCTGTCGAAAGCGGTCGAAACGAATTTCTGTCGCCCCACATTGCCTCCAATGCTAAAACCTGATGGATCGCTGGCTCATTCTGCATATGAGAAAGCAAATTTAGGTATTTGCATCTCCCTTTGCAGGCAACTCACGTCTAGAAACTGGCTCCAAGCAACCACCGACTACACCTCGTTGTGACTCTTCGATGCCGGAGGTCACAGTTCATACTAAAGAGGTACGAAGAGTGTTGCGCAATCTAGACGTGAACAAGGCCAGCGGGCCGGACTGCATATCAGCAAGAGTGTTGAGGCAGTGTGCGCCTGAACTGTCTCCTGTGTTGACACGCCTGTACCGCCTCTCTCTTGAGAAAAAAATGGTGCCAAGATCCTGGAAGCTTGCGAATGTACAACCTGTGCCGAAAAAGGGCGACCGTACTGACCCTGCTAATTACCGACCGATCGCCATTACCTCCATTCTCTGTAAGGTTATGGAAAGGGTACTGAACAACAAGCTGCTAACCTACCTTGAAGACAATGATCTCCTGAGTGACCGACAATATGGCTTTCGTCGGAGACGGTCAACTGGTGATCTTCTTGTGTATGTCACGCACTGCTGGGGCGAAGCCATCGAGAAACACGGTGAGGCACTTGCGGTTTCGCTTGATATCTCGAAGGCATTTGATAGGGTCTGGCACGCTGGTCTACTTAGCAAGCTTCCTGCTTATGGCATCCCAGGTGGTTTTTGTAGCTGGATATCAGACTTCCTTAGTGAGCGGTCGATCCGAATTGTCGTTGATGGCTGCTCCTCTGACCTCATGGCTATTGATGCCGGTGTCTCTCAGGGGTCTGTTCTCTCTGCAACTCTTTTCCTGCTGCACATCAATGACCTACTTCAATCTGGTATAGTTGGGTACGCAGATGACAGTAGGGTTTCAGAGAGATACTTGTCCAGCGCAAAAACCACCGGGGATGAAGTCTGTTTCTTGAGAGAGGCCATGGTTGAGCGGACAAATTGTGCCTTAAAACTGGTCTCCCAGTGGGGTGACGATAACTTGGTCTCTTTTAACGCCACCAAAACACAGGCTTGTCTTTTTACCGCTAAAAAGAGTCATTTGGACCTAACTCCTACTTTTCGGGGTGCATCTGTACCTGTAAATGACCGACTCGAGCTCCTGGGCATGGAGTTGACCTCTAGTCTTAACTTTGGCGCCACCATTGAGTTCAAAGCCCAACTTGCGGCCAAAAAGCTGGGCATCCTAAACAGAGTGAAGCGTTACTTCACGCCTGGACAGCTTTTAACTCTTTACAAAGCACAAGTCCGATCCTGCATGGAGTACTGTAGCCACCTTTGGGATGGCTCAGCTGAATATCAACTTGCCGCTCTTGACTCAGTGGAACGCAGAGTTTAAGAGGCTCGTTGGCGACATAAAATTGGTGAATGCCAAGCTCCATAGTTTGACTCATCGCCGCAAAGTTGCCTGCCTGTCGGTTTTCTACAGATTGTACTCCGGAGAGTGTGCCCAAGAACTCCACGATCTCATCCCACCAGCCCCTTTCTACCATCGAACATCTAGACGCACGGCAAATTACCATCCTTACCTTATTGCTATACCGCCAATTCGCACTAAGCGTTTCCAGACGTCTTTTATAATGCGGACAGCGAAGGAGTGGAACTCTCTGCCTGCGTCTGTGTTTCCGAACGCATACAACCCTAATCTCTTCAAAGTTAGAGTGAACAGGCTTCTTCTGGGTAAGCTCGCTCCACCGTCGACCTTGTCTTAGTCATTCATGACCTAGACTAAGGTCAAGAGCAAACCCATCTCACATAAAAAATAAAAAAAAAAAACAAAATCCGGTTACAAATAGAATATCTCTCATATGACAAGTGTGACGCGACAGTCATATTTCAAGTCGATGTATGTCCGGAACGTTTGCATTTCCAATCAACGTCAGTTGTCCGGCTAATTGATCGACCGGACACACTCCGTCAACGGATGTCGTGTGTCATCCGTCACTCCATGAAGTTACAATATGAGAGCATTTCGATTTTATAAATTTAATCTATTGATAAGAATATTAACTCAAGGTTTCTTGTTATATCAGAAGACGCCCATCGCAAGTTAATGTGACATTTTCAGTATTATAATAGAAACCTTAAAAGACCAACCGCTATAAATATAAATGTTTAGCGGTCATAGTTACTGCGGCACGGAACGGAATATATTGCTCCTTTCTAAAGTAATGGTCTCCACAAGAAAAGGTTTTTTTGTGGGTGTAGAGAGTATTCACTTACGAATCATCCTTTATCTGTGAGGGGCTCTGCTTGAGTTTAAATTATTGTATGGTTGAGTTCTAACAGGTTACCTATATAAAAATGTTTTCGGAACACATAATAATTATTCACTAATTTCAAACCTTAGTTAAAGATATACGAGGCTTTAATTAGACAAGCAATCAAATCATTGTCCATGGATATCAATCAGATTCTCTTTGTCTATTGTTATCGGTGTATTGAGTTTACATAATTATTGTACAGTAAGTATTTAGATTAGAAAGATTTAGATATGCAGGACTAAGTTTGAATGCGAATATGACAAAATAACGTTGATAACCGGTGAGATAAATGAATATGATAACAATACAAGGTAAATATGAGTACACTGACTAATCTGATGGCTAAAGTATAAGAGGTAAATATACTTTCAGTCCTTCATACAGAAAACTTATTTCAACATCATAAAATCAGAATGTTTGTAACCGTAAACAAAGACGAGGCAATTTAAAGTGAATCATTAACAAACAAAACTTTTGTCTTTGTTCCGTCTGTCTGAAAGCTGATAAGCAAACTTCAGAAACATTCAACCACAATAATCCTATCAACTGTTTAAGATGTTACTGATCTCTTCCGTCACATAATACCTACTAAGAAACCTAAATGTAACATTTTGAATTAAAGGAAACGAAAAGGAAAAAGTAACGTAAAATTGTGTAGGCCTAATAAATACAGAAAAAATACTCAAATTCCTTTTTTGTGTAGATTTGAGACAGGTGCGTTATATAGTACGAGATCCGGTAGAAGAAATATATACCCTCATCTGTTATTTGAAAATGGCATATGATACACGCTAGATACTCTAAACGACAATATTTTGGTGATAGGTTGTCGGCCTGAATCGCGTACCGTCAATGTTAATTCATAAAAATTGTCCTCAAAAATTTTCGTTCCAATTCCCTCATCTGTTATTTAAAAAAATCAAGTATTAGCTGATAGAATATACCTCAAGGAATCTAAAAAATATAGGTTGTCGGTGTCTAACCCTGTCCTTCTAATTAGTTGTCGGGTTTAAACAGGTGAGTTACCGTAGATAATATACCCTCATCTGTTATTTAATCGAATCAGATATCAAATGATAGGTTTTTTTATTTATTCTGAATCCAACAGTATTTAGTTGTCGAAGCAAAACTGTGGCTGAATTTCGGTTGTCTAAATTTTTAACCGACTTCAAAAAAAAAGTAGGTTCTCAGTTCGACCTGTATGTATGTATGTATGTATGTATGTATGTATGTATGTATGTATGTATGTATGTATGTATGTTTGTCCGCGATTATCTCGCGTTTGGCTGAACGGATTTTGATGCAGTTTTCAGGAAAGTGTTCATTACATTCTGGAGAAGGTTTTAGTATATAACACTAATAGATATCCCGTGACGTTGCCCGCGTGGATCCGATTTGCTTACTTGGATTGTAGATTTTAAGGGACGATTGCATGTTTGTCCGCAATTATCTCGCGTATGGCTGAACGGATTGTGATGCAGTTTTCAGGAAAGTGTTCACTACATTCTGGAGAAGGTTTTAGTATATAACACTAATAGATATCCCGTGACGTTGCCCGCGTGGATCTGATTTGCTTACTTGGATCGTAGATTTTAAGGGACGATTGCATGTTTGTCCGCAATTATCTCGCGTTTGGCTGAACCCATTTTGATACAGTTTTCAGAAAAGTATTTGATACATTCTGGGGAAGGTTTTAGTATATAACAATAATGGATATCTCGTGAAGTTGCCCACATAGATCCGTTTTGCTTAATAGGGTTGTAGATTTTCAAAGACGCCGATTTTATGAAGATTGTTGATTATCTCAACTAAAAAGGGAAAAATAAAAAACTTTTTTTAAAAAAAGGGAACCGACTTCAAAACTAAACACAAAAAAACTATAAAATAACTTTTCTTTCGGAAGTCGGTGGCCATAATTATGTCAATGAAATAAAAAAAAAACAAAGCCACCGACTTCCGAAAGAAAAGTTATTTTATAGTTTTTTTGTGTTTAGTTTTGAAGTCGGTTCCCTTTTTTAAAAAAAGTTTTAATCGTAAAATTTGTTCCATAAGCGTTGAAGAACAAAAGATAAGATAATGATGCTGGTGTGCAGTTCTGCACCAGACAGGTCGAAAAGTGTTTGGAAGACTAGTTTCACTTCCTGCTAAGGTCGCGGCAATAGTGTGAAGTGTTGTGCGCAAAACTGTATGCGGCAGACAAAGATGAAATCAATTCGTTTTAAATAATTTTCCGACTAAGTAAGCACGTGCCATTGACCAAACACTGGATTCAACTCAGACTAGATCTTCTTCTATAATATAAAAATGGATCGCTAAATGTGTTGCTAAGCGCAAAACTTGAAAACGGCTGGACCGATTCGGATAATTCTTTTTTTTTGTTGTGTTTGTAACCATCAGGACCAGGTTATAGAGGACGAAAATTATCATGTCCACCCGTGCGAAGCCGGGACGGGCCGCTAGTTAATAATAATGATACATGTTCATTTATTATCGGCAAATAATTTAACTACATTTAATTAAGAAACCGGGTGGTTTCCTTATTACTTCTGGCTGGTTTAAAAAATACATAACCACGAAGAGGATAGCGGGGTCTGAAAGACCCCGCCATTCTCTTCTAATCTAAATTGTCCGAGTCGAGGTACCAGCAAGTCCCGAGGCTGCACCTAGTTCTAACAGATAAAATAATATGAATTTAATAAAAATGTAACCGCCTTCAAAAACAACCACAAAAAAGAGTAAAATAACCTACAAAACTTTTCTTTCGGAAGTCGGTGACTTTTTTTATTAATTTCATTGTCTTTTTTGCCACCGACTTCCGAAAGAAAAGTTTTGTAGGTTATTTTACCATTTTTTGTGGTTGTTTTTGAAGGCGGTTACATTTTTTTTGAAAAAGTTTTTATTTTACTCTTTTAAGTTTAAATATTCAACCACAATTCTTGTCAAATACATCATTTACTTACATGTGCACTAGAATTCTTTAATCCGTAGCACCGGTAATAACATCGTTAACGTCTCCTTCATTCAATCCTTATCTCGAGAACTTCTGAGCCGATTTTGATGAAACTTACAGTATTCCCTAAGTTGAACGATACCTAGTACAACAAAAAAGAATTACTTAAATCGGACTTGTAGTTCCGGAGATATGCGAATACAAACATAATATTTTACTAAATGAGTCGATGCCGAGTCCTTACTAGAGGAGTTGTACCTTCCATCATCAGCTCAGCTACATGAGATGATGATTATCAGATGCAAATACTTGAACAGCTTTACAAAATATATGAAAATTAATGGTACTATGTGCCTATAAAATTTGAAGGTTGCCCTCGATTTCCCTGGCATCCCATAATCAAATCCTGACCTGATGATCATGGGACCACTTGGGAAGTATACCCTTTCAAACAAAAGAAAATAAATCCAAATCGGTTCAGGCGTCTTCGAGAAATCGGGAAAGAAACACAAAAAAAAAAGATTCCGACGAATTGAGAACCTCCTCCTTTTTTTGAAGTCGGTTAAAAATAGGGTTATGTTCAGAAAATATAGGAAAACAAATAAAAGTATAATAGATGTTTTTTGCTACTAACATCATGAAGTTGAATGCTTCGGAATAGGAACATTAGAGACAGAGTAGTTAGGAATGTGATTGTTAGGATGAAAAATGTTAGGAAGAACATTTTCGGGTTTCCAATTATCAGAGTTAAAATTTTAGGTGAACTTTGGCGCGTCCCTTCCAAACACTTTTCGACCTGTCTGTACAGTTTCGCGCACAACACGTCATACTATTGCCGCGACCTTAGTAGGAAGTGAAACTAGTCTTCCAAACACTTTTCGACCTGTCTGGGTGCAGAACTGCACATCTGCATCATTATCTTGTCTTTTGTTCTTCAACGCTTAGGGAACAAATTTTACGATTAAAATTTAGACAACCGAAATTCAGCCACAGTTTTGCTTCGACAACTAAATACTGTTGGATTCAGAATAAAAAAACCTATCATTTGATATCTGATTCGATTAAATAACAGATGAGGGTATATTATCTACGGTAACTCACCTGTTTAAACCCGACAACTAATTAGAAGGACAGGGTTAGACACCGACAACCTATATTTTTTAGATTCCTTGATGTATATTCTATCAGCTAATACTTGATTTTTCTAAATAACAGATGAGGGAAGTGGAACGAAAATTTTTGAAGACAATTTTTATGAATTAACATTGACGGTGGTACGCGATTCAGGCCGACAACCTATCACCAAAATATTGTCGTTTAGAGTATCTAGCGTGTATTATATGCCATTTTCAAATAACAGATGAGAGTATATATTTCTTCAATGTATCCTAGACTAATACGGGATTTACAATCGAACTCCACTACAGATTACTAAACAAGGCATAGACAAGTGATAGACCCATGTCAGGAGTGTCTATCTGCCGCCACACATAACTGTTGAATATGTTACGTAGCTCAATAGTGTGATCCTAACGTGCAGCGGCAAGTGATGTCCAGTGGATTAAGACGAAACTTTAGAAGACTTTATTAGACATATTTTGCTATCGGTTGTCTAAAATATTTATGTTTATACATTATAATCCAAGTCGTAATCATGGAGTGTGATTAAGGGTGACTTTTACCAACGGTTAAACATATTTAAAATTTTATTTAAGCACAAAATTGTAGTGAATTTTGTCCTTAAATAAAATTTTAAACATGTTTAACCGTTGGTAAAAGTCGCCCTTAGTATTTAAGTTATCTCATTATTATATCTAGATAGAAATTAAGGTCAATTTACAATCTGTGCACTAAACTCGAATGGATCGGTGGCATACGTCCTACAAAATAATAATGTTTTGACGTGTTTTTTTTGTCATAAACTAGTTTTAAATTTGTCTTTACCTTTATTCAAACTTAAAAGGTAGCACACTCAAAACTTCTTCTCTCTCTCTCTCTCCTTCAAAAGTTCTTATAATATTACCATACCGACATGGGTTTGCCATGAATATAACATCTTAAACAATAAGAAAAATTTATATTGAGTACCCTCGTCACTTGCCACTCCACCTTTTACACCCCATAGACGAGCTGACAAATAATGAAGCGATCATCTTGGATCAGTCAGAAACATTAGCATTTTCTATTTGTATCAATAAAACGCAAGTTTGTTAGGAGCATTAACAGCTATACTAATAATATCAATTTAATATCCGGAAAAGAAAGTACCTAGTAGAAATACAGAGACGCTTATAAATATATTCCAAAGGGATTTCCTCATGTGAAGGTGTACGTGCGGTACATTTATGCGACCATTGTGGACGAGTTATATCAAGCGAATGCGATACGAAAGCTGTTTTATTGGGAATCTCTACGGGTTCAAAGATAAAAGGATATTTATGAAGGTTTCCAACACACATCACACCTTTCCATTCATATTTACATCCCATTGACATACCTATGTGTATCTAAGTTACTCGTAAGTCAAAGTCCTGAAATGTTTACAGAAGTATTAGTAAATATTGTATGAAAAGCCATTGAAGTGCAAACGTGTCCCGCTAAATCCTCCAGAGATACTTTCAGATGGAATAGAATAGATCACTTTATATCTCTAGAGATGCTGCGTGTTGTGAAAATCGAATGAACATCCATCTATCCACTAAATTTATTGCTACATAACTGAAAACTTAATTAAATTTCGTGAGTGAGGCTAACGCCAGTCGTAATTGAATCACATTTATACAGTTCCATGACACAAGGAAATGTTGCACAAGACCGTGCGAAGTGGAGGCGTCTAGGTAGGAAGGCGGACCCCGGGCACCGAGGTGGGAGCCAAGGAAGCAACCGGGATCAACGCCCTGAGGATGATGATGATGATGACACAAGGAAATGTATATCATGTACCTATCTACATAATTATCTACTAAAGTATCATCTATTGTGACTTGTATTATTTCAATGTTGAATGTACTGGCGTGAGTCTCATATATATGCGTCTTGTATGTTACGGTAATCCCTTGAATTGTATTTGTTTGGGGAAAAGCAGGCGCTGCTGGAGGTATAATAAAGAGGCCGGGTTTATTTACATTCTGGAGTTAATTCCGTCTGATATTTATTTTTATTTTCATGTGTGTTGTTAAACGCAGACTAGGAATGGTATCAATTGAATTTCCTGTTAATTTAAATATAATTATACTGGCACAGTTAAGGGTAAGTTTACCTAATCGTAAAACTCAATAGCCAACTAAACGAACAAAATCAAACCAATACTCTTTTGTAATTCCAAACTGCCAAACAGCCGCCAGTCACCAGCGGTTTCTCCTCAACGTAATAAGATGAAGAAGTTTCACAATAATTATGCTAAAAAGCTAGCTACACACGGTGCTCTCAGAGAGAGGAAATTCAGAAACTTTATTCCACGTCCTTTGGAAATCTTTTAATTAAACGGTTGCCGGTTTGAGGTACCCGAATGTTCCCTTTTTATACCGAATATTTTCGTGTATGTGTTTTCTGGAATTCTCTGTTAATATATTTCTTCAGACGTTTATATAAACAATATTTTGGTCACTGTAACTATAACAACGGGACCCTCTCTAATAAGAACACAAAGCATTACCTTGTATCCATAATAATCGTGTGATTTATGATACGAAAAGGCTATCAATATGGTAAAACATTTTCCAAACATAAGCCAAGTGTTACAAGTATGCTGCCGGGGTCGCAGGACTTATCTCATTACCGTGACCTCGGAACATAAAGGGCTATTGAAGGACACCGTGGATTTTAGTCAGTACAATCATCAAAATGAGTCCCTCATTTGATGATTTTACCACGATAAAAAAAATAGTACTACAAGTATAATGTCAACTGACTACAAGTATATACTCGTATAATAAAAAACCGGCCAAGTGCGTGTCGGGCCACGCACAGTGTAGGGTTCCGTAGTTGCCCATCAAAATACTTATGCGAACTAACTAAACTGATTCGCTGAATTTAATTTTAAAAAGAAGAATTTTCAAAATCGGTCCAGGAGTCTGAGAAATCGGGCAAAATACATTTAAAAAAAAAGATTACGACGAATTTAGAACCTCCTCCTTTTTTTGAAGTTAGTTAAAAATAGTTGACGATAAAAACCTACCTATCCCCAAAAAACATACCGTAAAACATACCTATTAGAGCTGTAAAAATAAAGTTGACAAACTTACATTTGCAGTTGAATAACATGTTCTCCGATACATTTTGTTTAAGAAAAATATTATCCAAGTACATTTTATAAGTTGGTCGACTATTACTCGTAAAGTTGTAAAGCCTACTAAGTCATGACAATTTTCTTTTAAACTTCGTTATATATACTACTATTGTGAATTTTTTCACACCCCCACACATAACCGTTTAGCTGGTAGAGGGGGGGGACACTCGAGTCGAGCAAAATTTAGCACTTTAAAGCTTAATATTTCACAAACCAATTTTTTTATTAAAAAATTGTTAATGGAAACTGTCAATATTTTTAAAGACCTATTTAATGATACCCCACACTATGGGGTACGCGAGAAAAAAAAATAACATCCCCACTTTACGTGTACAGGAGATACCCTAAAAAAAAATATTTTACGAGATTTTATTTTACCACTTTTTCGGCACAACAAATCCATATATTTACACCAAATTACAGCTCTCTAGTACTGTGCGTCTCTGAGCTAAACTGCGGACAGACGGACGGACGGACGGACGGACGGACGGACGGACGGACATGGCGAAACTATAAGGGTTCCTTGTTGACTACGGAACCCTAAAAATTACAGTTTCGAAGCTACTGAACTCATTGATGAAATGTATTCAATAATTAAATCTGAAACAGTTATACTGAAATGAATTAATTAGTTACGCACACAACACAGCTGAAGCGTAGCTGTGAACCTGCCACACGCTTCATTGGGTATTCAATTGTCAGTTCCAGCGACCGACAGCCGGATTAAAATATTTCACGATACAAACTGAAAGTTGAATATTTTTCCTGTACTTATTCTATTTCATCAATAAAGTTTTTTCTACCATCATCGTCATGTTGTGGCGTGTGGGAACATATTATTTGAATGACGTGTTATGAGGGATGTTCAAGTTTCAGTATATGTATGGGATGAGCAGGAGTGCAGGATCATCCGCTCTGACATGACGTTTTACAGATGTAAAGAATAAACATAATTATTAAGACTATTTACGTAAATATTTCAGTGAAATAATTTTAACGTTTTATTTTACCTGTTTATAAATAGCAAATACACACAACATATCCAAACCCCGAATGACAACATTTTCTCAAGAAACCATCATGTTTGGCAGGTACGGTAAGTATCTAAAATGTTCGTCACACCAAAGAGGTTTTCTAATATTTTTACGAGTTTGTTTCAAGTTCACTAAAAAACCTATCTTATTCAGCACCAAAAGAATATTGCAGGTGTACGCACATACGTACAAATTGTCCATTTTACCTTCGAACGCTCTGCACAGATAAATGGAATGTTGAAATAAATACGAACGATGAATTGTACTGCTAGCGTAAGAACAGATGGAGTTTGGACTGAGAGAAATTACCTATAGGTAGCTCTTGTGATTCGATTGTAACTGACTTATAAATATTACACATTCAAAACACTAGACACATGCACATGGTTGTAGAGCAAATTAGTTGATTTCAAATAATGTTATATACAGACCTACTTACATGTAAAAAGGGTTCTCTATGAAGTGAATATATCTGGCAATAACTAAAATATCGGGTCATATCACTTTGGTAAGTAACTGCCAGCTAAGAGACAACAAGCTAAGAGTACAATGACAACTCAAAAATTTTAAGCTTGACCCTACTTTTGTCGGCCCCTGCTAGTCATACTCGGTACTCTCCCTTCTGGCGACTTCTGACGAAGGTCTCAACCACCCAACCCCTGTCACACCCACGCTACAAAACAAAAATCAGGGTCGGATAACTAAGTAATAAAAATAACTTCGTTTAGAAAAATACGCTCGTAAAAAAAACCTACCTTATATTTCAGGGTCAATTTAATTTGTAAGAGGCTGTGAATGTTTGTTCTGAAGGGTCCTCATTTGGGACAAAAGAAAGAGATTGCTTCAAGTAAAGTATTTTTAGTTTCAGGAATTCTGTTTAACATTGTGTGGCTATGAACTTTTCATGTAACAAACCATGTATTTTTTTTAGGATTTATATAGCATTCTAGTCAAGTCTCGACCTTTCTTCTTTTCCCATTACTTATTCCTAAAACCGGCAATTGTGAGCGATAAATCTAAAATTCAGGTGGTGCTTGAACAAACAATAGCGGTAAGATCAAGTGGAAGCAAACAGAAGCCGATATTCAAAGCCGTGAACTAACAGAACAAAACCAGCTCAACCTGGACAATTGTGTTCCACCACTATTGTAATCAGGCTATGTTTTCTGTGTTTTGTTTGCAAACACTTTTAGTTTTGGTAAAGCAAAGAGGTTATACAATCTGCTCGCTAGGGTAGTAAATCCGAACACACAAGCAAGCCGGGGAATTGATTGATAATCCCACCATAATCCCTGTGAGTCTCGTTGTACACTGACATTGTGTAACTAGATCTGATAATAATAATGAGTATCTATAGATATTAAATCAGCCTTTGGTTTCGAATTCCGTTTGCCAAAGTATTAAATATTATGTTTTGTTGTTAGTGGTAAAATGACTTCATCCAACATTTTATCAAGAAGCGAATCGAACAACCAAACGGAACCGAATGTTTGAAAAAAAAAAAGTGATAAAATCCTGATGGATTTCAGAATATCCGTTTTCACATTCCATTAGTTTTACGAGGAATTCCGAATATAGGTAAGGCTGAAAAATTCTGATACCTATACAGATAGCTAATTGTCGATATTGTGTTTTCAACTCTTTAAAATCCCCTTATTAATCATGTTTAGTAAGTATAGTAGCTACTTTATACACCGACTAGGTACAGATTTAAACATGTTTATCATCTAAGTTTCTTACACAACTTTAATAAAATGAGTAAGCAAACAGAAACGTTCTAAGTAGTTTTTAAACTCATTTCCTCAGTTTCTAACAGCCAACCATAGAGTTAACAACTTCTCTAGCATTGTGTCTTGCCCATAAAAACTAGTTTGTTTCTATCAAAGCCACATAAATGTGCAAGTTTAAATATAAGAGTTCTGTACGGAGGCAATTAGCAAGCGGATAGCGTTTAGCTGTTAAACGGATGGTTTTTATGTTACCTCGCTACAAATTACTTACTTTTAAATGTAGCCCACATTTTTTGATACCTAGATTTCCTATCAATATGAATGTACACGAATTAATTCCTGCGCTACAGCGGTGAGCGACCTAAAAAACTATAAATTGGTAATATTTATTTTAAGAGCGCCTTACATTTTTTATGTGCATTAGAAAGTAGCTGGTATCAGTGTTTAACCTCTCGGACCCCAATGCGCCCCAATGGCACAATTTTGTGCCACCAAACCCCGACCGATTTTAAACTGTATTTTTGGAAAAATTAGTCTTAAAATCGTACAGGTTTTGGTGGCAAAAATTTATTCCCGGGGCTCGAGAGGTTAAGAAATGAAATCCACCAATAATAATCACATTTGTTACGCATAAAGGAAGAACTAAAGCAAAAGAAAATCTTGCCTGCCAGCCTTTCATACTTATAAAAAGAGGGAACACAAGACTCATTGTTCGTATCACGTAGGTATAATAAATATAAATAACTGAGGAGCTTCTATTTATTACGTGAACGTTTGATACGTGTTTATGAAGTGTTTCTGCCAACTTTTATGAATATTTTAAGTCAAAAAGTAAAAAAAATAACTTTGTATTAAAGTTGTTCTTTCTTTATTATAGTTTTATAACAATATTCTACATTACATACGATCTTTGTATTTTAATTTTATAAAAGTTTTGCCTCTGTCCTAGGAAAGCAGACTCTTCGTTTGTCAAATGGAATTAATATCGTCCTCCGTGGCCGCTGGCTCAACATCCGACATTCCTTCCTCTGTCCTCAGTTCCCTCAGGAAATTAATATTGTTCTGTGTATTTCTGTAATAGGAATATGATATTCCGAAACAACCCTCTTTTTCTAAATTTTGAACAGAACATAATTATTATTCCGTTTAAGGATTCATGTTAATTATGTGATTGTCAAAAACTCACTTCAAATATAAAACAACGTGAATGAACTATAGTCATTAAATTCCACGTGCAGATATTATACACTAATACTACAAATGGTAAAAATCAATGGTTTAATTAGATTCAATAGCGATCACAACTATGTAATTGCACTTTGTGGTTCCTAGCGACACCAAATCTAACAACACGAATCTATTGTGAAAACATCGCAATTATCAGCGGCAGGAATTTAGTTTGTGTTTCATGAATATGTTTTAAAAAGCGGTGCGACGGACGACATGCCAAAAAACGAACAATGATAACTCTAACTTTAATATTTTATATTAACAACACTACTGATACTTTTTTGAAGACAAGACACTATTTATGCATACTATCTTGCTTGAGAAATGAATTACTGTCAGTAATTTCTCTTCAAATAAGTTTTCTCGTTACACAAGCCCAGGGTAATATATTTCGATTTACAAGCTCTAGAAAGCTGAAACAGTATGAGAAAATATTAAGAATGTTTATTATTAGTGTTGTTGAAATGAAAAAACAATGCTATATTAGTATTCTATTTATTTTCAGAATATTTTCAGATGTCAACCCGCCATGGAATCATTTCAATAGAAATGTACTAGAACAGGCTTCTAATTTACTTGGAATTGAAAGCTTCTCAACATTTCCAATGAAAAGCAATCATTACTTTGTGGAAAAAGTAATGGCAAACGGACACAGACTTAAATGAAATCATTTAATAAATGTCCCTTGAGGTACTTTAACTGTCTACCTTGTGATAAATGTTCGCCTCATTTGTCTTTTTAAATCCTTTAATGTTCATCATTAACCCTCGTCGTTGCTCTTTGGTGTTTAGGTAATAGGCTCATTATTCTGCTTCATCTTTTTTATGTTATAATCTTTGTGAATCCATTACATTTTGGGTTTTATAATCAACGTGACGAAGTTCAAAAGTCAAGGATATTAGTTTGGCTGAAAACGTAACTTTATAGCACGTTGCTCACATTTTTTAAATAGGAACGTTGTTAGCGATTTGAGCTGAAGCTATTGTCAAACAGACAGCCGTGACGAACGCGAAGCGAGGCGTTTTTGTTTGTAATGTATGCAATTGTTTGAAGCCCGTCACATAGACTATCGGATCGCTTTCGCTTTTTCTATGTGACCGTATTCAAACAATTGCATACATTACAAACAAAAACGCCTCGCTTCGCGTTTGACACGCCTGTCTGTTTGACAATAGCTTGAATGTTTTCTGTTGTGTCGCGTTGTTTTTCATTCTGGCTTGGTTTGTGACTGAATTGTCTTAAAGCAACAAATTTATTCAAAATGCTTTTTGATATTTGTTAAATAAATACTCTGTAGGGATAAAAAAAATACATAGAAAACCACAAAAGCCTGGTTTATACCGCAAACCCTGTCTTTATTAGGGGATTTCGTAATTCATCAACATTCAGAATCAATCCCTGAGATGTACAGACGCACTCAGTAGTAGTATTCGATGCTGAAAGTTGCGCACATTTGTCTTTGCGACGTTACCAGAATAAACTCGGACTGTTCAAGTAAATGAAACAGAAAATCTGTTGGGAACGTTTTAGTGGCAACATCCGCAGTTAGCGAAGTTGTGTTTTTATTGAGGCTCCATTCAGGAAGTTCTTGTAACAAAACTGTAAACTTTGTAAATTCTGCACTAATTTTCATGGAAGTTACCTACCTACTTGTTTTTCGAATAAAAGCATGCCACGAGGTCTGTCTAGAGAAAGTTTGTTTTCTATATTTTACATTATCTATACATATAATAAAATAGTAGGAAAGTCAAAACTGTACATTGAATATTTTTTTAAAATAATACTTGGGGTGTGATCTACAATCGATACCGAAGCCAAAAATATAGTTTTTAGAATTTTTGTCTGTTTGTCTGTTTGTCTGTATGTATGTCCGGGATAAACTCAAAAAGTACTAGACGGATTTGAATAATTATTTTTTTGTTGTATAGGTATTAAGTCTGGCCAACACATAGGCTATAATTTATCTTTGAAACTTGAACACCTGGTGCAGAACCGCAACGGACCAGCTAAACTATAAGAGATACAAAAATGGTGCGATAGCAAAACTTGTTCCGCGTGATGAGCACTTTCTGTTGACATATAAAAATTGAAGATCTGGAACACCTGATGTGGAACATCAAGAGCCTAGCTACGCTATAACAAATACAGGAATGACGTCTTTGCAAAGTTGTTCAGCCTGACGAGCACTCTCTGTTGACATATAAAAATTGAAGATCTGGCACACCTGATGTGGAACACCAAAAGCCCAGCTACACTATAACATATAAAGGAATGACGTTTTAGCAAAGTTGTTCAGCCTGATGAGCAGTCTCTGATGACGTATAAAAATTGAAGATCTGGAACATCTGTTGTGGAACTCCAAGAGCCCAGCTACACTATAAACATGTAAAGAAATGACGTCTTAGCAAAGTTGTTCAGTCTGATGAGCAGTCTCTGTTGACGTATAAAAATTGAAGAACTAGAACACCTGATGTGGAACACCAAGAGCCCAGCTACACTATAACAAATACAGGAATGACGTTTTAGCAAAGTTGTTCAGCCTGATAAGCACTCTCTGTTGACGTATAAAAATTGAAGATCTGGAACACCTGTTGTAGAACTACAAGAGCCCAGCTGAACTATAAAATATATAGGAATGACGTCTTAGCAAGAGTTGCTCAGCCTGATGAGCACTCTCTGTTGACGTATAAAAATTGAAGATCTGGGACACCTGTTGTGGAACTCCAAGAGCCCAGCTACACTATAACATACAGGGTGACATTTTTACCACCGTCCAAAATTTTACTAGGCGTTAGGTATCAATCACTAACCCCATTTTTGAAAAAAAATCGATGCGTCAAATTTTCATATTAAATCATTCTCTCATAAGAATTATCCGCTCTGCGTGGTCACTAAGCTAAACTTTAATAATACATAATACTTAACTTGCCGGCGCATGAAACGGGTAGAGCGCAGCCCCTTTACCCCTCGCCCCGCCCCGCTACACCATCACAGCGCGTTGTCCAGATTCATCAACTTTTTATAGATAACATTGAGACGTGATATCTCGATATTTTTGTATTGAGTGATACAAGAAGAAAAAACACGTATTCAATGATTTTCGCCGAAGATTAATATATAAAAATTTGGATGGGGACTAAAAAATCACCCTGTATAAAGGAATGACGTCTTAGCAAAGTTGTTCAGCCTGATGAGCAGTCTCTGTTACGTACGTCACTAACAAAGTAAGATGCGTATTTTTTTTTTGTTTTTTTGTTGTTTAAAATCCCATTTGACTAAGACAACACTGCAACACTCAACGTGTTCGTAGTCATGAAACTGTGACATAGCAATAGTGTTTCAGGATTGTAATGTAGTCGTCTTCCCCTGGAGGCGACGGCTCTCCACCGCGTCTATCGAGGCGCATCGCAAGGAGAATGATCATCTCATCCGCACGTAAAATACGCGCATGACGTGGAGTTGCGGATACCAGCCCGCTATACAATAGAATATAATCGCCAGGATGAATCCCCGGAAAGAGCTCCGGCGCTATCACAGGGCAATATGGAGAGAGCGACTGTCGCAACAAAGTTCCGGGCACGCCCCAACCGCGGCGGTAAGACCCCTCTTTAAGGAGTGACTGGATAGGCGTCACGGCGTCCAGCCTGACCTACCACATGACGTAGGTCCTCACCGGACACGAAAGTTTCGGGAGGTACCTGTGTCGGATAGGGAATGAAGAATCGCCTGGGTGTCACCACTGCGTGGATCGCCTGGAGGACACGGTGGAGCATACGGTGCAGGACTACCCGCTTGGGCAGAGCATCGCCGTGTCCTCACTACGACGATAATCAGTGACCTCTCGTGCTTAGTATTGGTCGAGGCCATGCTGCGGGGCGAGACAGAATGGGGAGCAGTCGCCTCCTTCTGCGAAGCAGTCATGCTAGCGGAGGAGGAGGCGGGACGCGTGAGGGAGAGGACAATGTCCACCTCCAGCCCAGCCGCAGCGGTAGACGCCGATGGCGACAGACGTCGCTACACGATCTCCAGCCACTATAGGCGCGACCATGCGGGCGGCGAGTAAGATTGCACGTTGTGTTCCACGTGATGTATTACCACGCTAAAAAAAATGTAATCGTCTGAATGTACCATGTCAAAAAAAAAGCCGTCGAGGCCGTGGACAGAACACATTGAGACGTTCGCCATGATGATAGACCCATGGACAATATCACGGTAGGTACTGTTCTCTGGAAATTCCGGCAGACACTGCCTGTTGTAACAAGAATTGATAAGTTACGTATTCGGAGTCCCGTCAAGTATAACACTTCAGGAAAATTCTTGGCTTTGTGATCGTGCGATACTAAAAAAATTACCGAACCGCTGCAATAAATGAAAACATATTAGCCGATTTATACAATAACGTCGTCAATCAGGATGATGCCAGCAACTACCCACTCGAGATTTTACGAGTAAATTCATTAACTGCCTGTCGTCCTCGAGCTCATAAAATAACCTAAAAGTAATAATAATGCTTCTAAGAAATCTAACTCCACCAAAATTATGCAATGGAACGCGACTAAGAGTTACTGGATTACACAGAAATTTAAGCGAAGCTGAAATTCTCACCGGATGTGGCTCAGGGGAAACTGCATTGATACCGTGAATACCACTCATCTCCAACAATTTCCCTTTCCAGTTCAAACTCACACAATTCCCGGTAGCCGCTTACTTCGCGATGACCATAAATAAGTCCCAAGGACAGACCCTGAAGGAAGCTGATGTCGACCTAAGGTCCAACTGTTTTTCCCACGGCCAACTATGTATACAGGGTGATTTTTTAGTCACCATCCAAATTTTAATATATTAATCTTTGGCGAAAATCATTGAATACGTGTTTTTTCTTTTTGTATCAATCAATACAAAAATATCGAGATATCACGTCTCAATGTTATCTATAAAAAGTTGATGAATCTGGACACCGCGCTGTGATGTGTCGCTCAGGTGTAGCGGGGCGGGGCGGGGGGTCAGCGGGGTGCGCTCTGCCCGTTTCATGCGTCGGCAAGTGTATATTATTAACGTTTAGCTTAGTGACCACACAGAGCGGATGAGAAAATGATTTAATATGACAATTTGACGTACCGATTTTTTTTCAAAAATGGGTTTAGTGATTGATACCTAATGCATAGAAAAATTTTGGACGGTGGTAAAAAAGTCACCCTGTATATCACATGCTTGCCTGTCAGCTGTAATGCTGACCACCTTTTTATTTTAGCACCAGAGGGAAAAACTACCAATGTCGTATATAAAGTTGTGTCTGGAAGTTTTCATTTCATTTGCTTTAAAGTTTGTTATAGATTCTATAACAAACTTTAAAGTGGGACATCAGGTACCCTCACTTTCTCAACAAATTAAAAAGAGAATATTGGTCTGTAAGTTCATAAAACCAAATACAATGCGGACGAAGTCGCGGGCAACAGCTAGTCTATAATATATATTTATACATTTCCATGATTAAGACTGTTTATAAATTATAGAAATATTTCTACATTTTATAATTGTGTCTATTTTCCGGTCAACAAATTTCGTTTACAACGTCTCATTCATGCTACGTGTTCTGTGTGCTTAGTGCGAGTTTTTTTACGTTGACGCTATAGTAACGTTTAACCGCGTTTGGCGCTCTCATTGGTTGAGAGTTCTCACGACCTTGCAGCGGGCCAATAGGAGCGCCAAACGCGGTTAAACGTTACTATCGCGTCAACGTAAAAAAAACACGCACTAAGCACATTGTTCAGCGTGTAAAGTCACACAGCGGTATTTATCGTGGTAATCAACGCGACGCGCGTGTTGAACGAAGGATGGATGGAACATTTCCAGAGCTTCGATGTTCTTAAAAGAAGTGCCTTTGAACAAGAATGCTACAATACAATCAGTGCCGTATTATCCATAAGGCACTTTAGGCCAGTGCCTAGGGGCCCACTATGACCAGGGGCCCAGCACTACCGATTAAAAAATTAAAAAAGGGGATTGTGTGGTTTTATGAAACCACGGTAAAAGTGAAATATTTTTCCACATTAGAAGGTAAAAGCCCCCATTATTGACACTATAAGAGTGACGGTGAATGTCTGAATTTTTTATTTGTATTGAAATTAATCTATTTTTTTTTAGGAAGGCGTATACCTTTGCGATGTGATGATAAAATGCAAATAATTACTTTACTTCCATTCTTTTTCGTAATGCAGACAGTAAAAATTTCCAAATTGCGTTGTTGTGACGTGAAAAAGGGAGGGCCTGAAGCAAGCTGTGCCTAGGGGCCCCGAGATGGGTAATCCGGCCCTGAATACAATAGAGGAGAGGAGTGGGTGTCATGTAATGGAGACGTCATTCCGCGGTTTATGTTCAATCTCAGAGTTCAAATATTAAGAAGTTTAATGAATTTGGCAATGTTACTGTATGGAAATAAGAAATATGGCTCTGTAGTGCACTAAAATATTGATAAGGGAATGCAATAATTAATATAGTTACACCGAATATATAGTTTAAGATGTAAAAAAAAAGTATTTGGGAACTTTCAAAATGCCTTTTACACACCTGAAACAGTTATAACATCAAATTCAGTGTTTTAATTGCATTCCCATATATTTTTTTTTGTGCACTACAGAGCCATAACTTAATTTCATACAGTTTTGCCAGAATACCTAATTAAAACTTGTAAGTATTTGACAGCTATTTGCGACGTTGCCAACTTTCGGAATACGCGCTCATAAGTCAAACAAATAGGTAATCATGGAAGATATCCCGTACAGTACATTATAAATAACAAATCGTGTTAGCTTAAAACAGTGTTTTATAAACGTTAACGTTTTATAAGTTTATGTTCTACAATAATGTGGGAAACCCTTTTTCGTCAGAACCCGCCGTATTTCCAATAAATCCGCTTTCGGATCGCGTCCGCTTGATTTAACTCGTCTACAAGCTTGGCCTTTGTGCACCTGGACACGGGGAAATTCCCCTGGAATATATTTATAAATGCTGCGGTGTTTCTGGAGGTTTTCTTTTCCAGGTAATACATTTGCTCGTTTTATTGCAATATTTCAATAAATAAATAAATAAATATTGTCTGAAGGATCGGGGTGGTTTTTAGTTAGTAATAGTGAAATCGCCTTCCGATCCACTCAGGGAGAGAATCAATTAAAGATTTTTAAACTCTCGTTTCCTTAACAAATACCTAAATAAAAATAGTACCACATTGTTGTAAATAATAACGATTAAATTCTGTACGCATTCAATAACGTACAGACGCCAGCAGGTCAACATACCCAAATCTGAGAAATTTTACTAATCGAATAGCTGATAAATTAATTATACAACGTGAAACGGTAAATGCGCAAAACCTCTCGTGGGGTAACACAGCCGATGTTCCTGAACAATTTTTGTTCTAAGACTTTTGGAAAATTCTTCTAAGATTTTTCATACTGATGGGTCCGATCAATTTCTCATTTTGTATGAAAAACCATTTTATTTTTTATTTTTTTCCAAAAGTCTTAGAACAAACATTGTTCAGTAACATGGGCTGAGTTACCCCACGAGAGGTTTTGTGCATTTAACGTTACACGTTGTTTATTTTTGTCACATCTCTTACACCGCTATGAATAATGATATACAAATTGTTTTTCAGGAAGACATTACTAGGGCAGGACTCCCAGCTCCTCATCTGTTTCTTAATTGCTTTGTTATCTCTTTTTCATACATTTATGTATTAAAAAAAAAACTGGTTTTTCATTCCCTTTTCATTAAATCCATTTAACATTTTTTTTTATTGCACGAAATTGGTCAAACACAGAGAAATTATGACAGTTAATCTTCGATAAATAATAGTTCTAGATTCCGAATGAGCGCTTCAAAAACAACCTGAAAAATAACGCCACTAACGGTTTTGTGACGGTATTTCGAATTTATTGCTTAGACTTTAAGTATCATTTTAGAACGACTATTTTGTACTGATGACATTTTATCTTCAAGAAACATTTTTAAATTGTGAACGTGAACTTTCAACTCTGTATACGTTGCACCAACAAGTTACCCTAGATACCCTGTGGGTCATCATTGATCCGTTGATCGTCTTCCATTATACGCGAAGCTTCGGTAATCAATAGATAGCGAGTAAATGAAAATTCCCTTCCCGAGCAACCTCTAAGTTAATTCAATAAGATTTGGGTCTTCCGAGTAAATTAAATATCTACCCTTAAAACGTTTCCGTGTGCGACTTTAAAAGAAATTGACTGATTGAATAGAACAGTTATATAGCGAAAGGCAATGAAAAGTTGGATTTTGTAAGAGGAAAACTTGATGAACTAACAAGCGTAAGTGGAATGAATGGGTTGTGGTAGGTTCGCCACAAAAATAATTCCCCACGAAAAAAAAGTTGTGTAAATTAGCCAAAAATTTTGGTTTTTTTAATTTGATCATTGTATTCGACCCATTTTTATCCGCACGTGGATAGCATAACAATTAAATTATAAAATCCAGCACAAAATTACCGAAAACGAGGACCCAATGTAGAATCTGAACAGAAAGTAAGTAGGAGAACAGGATCAAAACTTTTCTCGAGGGGTATAATTTTTGTGGCGAACTAACAACCCAAATGAATTTGGTTGGAGACTTAATGTCGCAGTGACATGAGACTTTTGGCTGCAGTATATTGAACTTTATTTCAAGTCAAATAGCTTGTAAATTTACGTGCGTTTTTTTAGTTACTTGTTTGTACTGTCATGTTCAAATTGCAGATAGCGATAGGAATTAACAGTTTAATTTAAATGTATTTTCTCTACAACTACTTCTAACAGCCCTCACGCTGTCGTGTGCACTCAACAGTACCAAGCTTATCTGTAATTACTACAGAGAGGATATCTCTGTTGCTAAGGTAATCTTGTCTCCTTTCTCAGGACATTAGGACCACGCCTATTTGCGGGTCCATTACACAATTACCGTTGCACGTTGTTGGCAATACCTGTTCTAATGACGAATATCCTACACGGTACCTGTTATGTATCAGATATTCATCTGAACAATCAATGGTAAATTCGCACATCATTGAACAAAACACTAGGTCTACCTAGACGGTCGAGGGACTGACGAATACCGTGATCCCGGAACGTAAAGGGCTATTGAAGGACATCGTGGATTTTAGTTAGTACAAGTCTGACAGTCCCTCCTGCCCTGCCCGGGGTGGAAGGACTCATTTGATGATTTTACCACGATAAAAAAAATGTCAACAGAAATTCGAATTCTTGTTCAGTTAGGCCCTTCGTACACAAGGCGACTCAAGCTTCCGATACCTTACGACTTCGGTATCCAAGCGGCTATCGCAATACAAACCCATAGAGGTTCGAACACAAGCACGCGTCAATGAATACCAAAATCGTAAGGTATCGGAGACTTGCGTCGCCTAGTGTACGAAAGGGCTTAGGTTTAAAGTTCATATTTTATTAGCTGGAATATCCTTGTTGTTGCACACCTTTTTTTTTGTACATACTTTTAATTGTCTGTAGGTACCAAAAATTACAATTTGTAGAAGAGGAACTTATCATTTTATTTGAGCAGCATATTTTGACCTTCAAAGTAGTCTGCGATTGTGATTTGCTTGAAAGTGTGGCGGTCTATTTAACCATATCGGAACTAATACTTCCCATCTTTACCAATTTGACTTTGCTCATGCCAACTATAAAAGTAGTTTAAAAAAAACTAAGTTGAATCACTTTACCATGGGATAATTAAGTCGGCCGTCTGTGCGCACACTTTAAGCTTCGTAATTAAAGACAGTGTTTACGCACTCCACACAACTTACTAAATAGTCTATGCGAGGAGTGCTCAGTTGTTCCTCATTTTTATCATCAAAGGAAAGACAGTCTAATTTGATAAACGGGTACAGCTGAAGCCGTTGGCCCACGCCAGGAATTTCTCTGGTATATCGATTGTGCGATTACGAACATTTAATCTCACAAACACAAACAAACTCCAAACAATTACCTGCAGGCAAACAAACATTTGTCTGCGCATATAAAACTCGTTCACCGCATTTTTACGAACACAGGCTTTTGCAATTTAAAGTTCCATTACTTTTAAAAGCGTGTTCATGATGAACTTAAATGTTTTATATACCTACTCGTGTCGGATTACCGGTCTCGCCACACTAATTCTTTTGTAAATTACGTATATGCCTAAACACACTTCTTGTACTAACAAAAAATATATTTTCATCGTCTGGATATTTGCCAAGTCCCTATATCGACTTGTTCGTAACTTCCGTTCTTATAAACTAACGCGTGTGTGGTTGACGAATATCTTCATAGATAGATAAAATAATTCAAGGGCCTTTGTTGTTGAATTGAGATTGAGTCCGACAAATAGACGAAATGAACTTACGTATAAATGTATGAAGTATGTATTATTAAAACGACAACAAATTATTATGTAAGAAATAGAAACATGTTTCTTTACACAAATACTTTATTTCGAACAAAAAAGACCATAATTATGTGTAGTTGTAAGTACCTACTTACGAACTATGTTTATACTTTGTGTAAGATTTTTTTAGCAAGATTGATAAGGGTCCTATATACTATAAGTTCTACTCTGTTACTTTTAAATTCTACTTTGTTCAGCCTCACAATAACTTAAGCCCAAATAAAGGTTTCTCGAGATAAAGAATGATCCATGAATGGCTACTTTCTACACCCACAAGGACCTCTTTTGAGAGGCCAATTTTATACGAAGGAAATATTGTAAACCATTTATATTCAGCTTTATCATTTCCACAAGGGTTTGACCATTAAAACGATCGAATCTGTATGTCAGGCTGCTTAGTCCACAAATAAGTTATTGCATATAAAATTGTGTTATACATATTCTCATATAAATAAACTAGTAGCATTCGCGCGGGACTTCAAATTACTCATTTATTCCAAAATTAAACAAGATTTCAAACTCCATTTCACATACTCAGGGAACGTCTTCAGATCTCACAATCACAACCCAAACAGTTGTTATGTCAAGTGTTAATTCGACAGACAATCAGATTAGAGATCGCAGGGACTCGCGATCTCGATTCTGATTGTCAAAGCAGTACCATTACGTACATAACACTAGACTAGATGAAAACTGGGATCAAGTCACAAACGATAATCTACTGAATACGGAGTGGACTTTAAAGTTGAAAAGAAAAGAGTGCAGTAATGGGTCTATTAACACAGTGAGAGACTGTGTTATGTGGTAGTGTTGCGTTGAGGGAGAGATAACGAGCTATGGGGAGGCTTTGTTATGCGAGAGAGCCTTTCGATTAGCACTCGTATAAACTACTACGGCGTAATAGCCCATTTTCTTAAATCATTCCAGCCGCTTCGAATTTACGTTTTGTTGAAATAAAACTTAGCGTTATTTTAACTTAGCGTTAATTTGTTAAAGTAATATATTTCAAAGTAAACGTGACTGCATAGTAAAAAAAAACTTGAGAGGTGTCAAGGGACACCCGGATGGAACGAAGTTACTGTATACACTCAACAAAAATAATCGTCGCCACTCCACTCCACTCCACTCCACTCCACTCCACTCCACTCCACTCCACTCCACTCCACTCCACTCCACTCCACTCCACTCCACTCCACTCCACTCCACTCCACTCCACTCCACTCCACTCCACTCCACTCCACTCCACTCCACTCCACTCCACTCCACTCCACTCCACTCCACTCCACTCCACTCCACTCCACTCCACTCCACTCCACTCCACTCCACTCCACTCCACTCCACTCCACTCCACTCCACTCCACTCCACTCCACTCCACTCCACTCCACTCCACTCCACTCCACTCCACTCCACTCCACTCCACTCCACTCCACTCCACTCCACTCCACTCCACTCCACTCCACTCCACTCCACTCCACTCCACTCCACTCCACTCCACTCCACTCCACTCCACTCCACTCCACTCCACTCCACTCCACTCCACTCCACTCCACTCCACTCCACTCCACTCCACTCCACTCCACTCCACTCCACTCCACTCCACTCCACTCCACTCCACTCCACTCCACACCACTCCACTCCCCTCCGCTCCGCTCCGCTCCGCTCCACTCCACTCCACTCCACTCCACTCCACTCCACACCACTCCACTCCACTCCACTCCACTCCACTCCACTCCACTCCACTCCACTCCACTCCACTCCACTCCACTCCACTCCACTCCACTCCACTCCACTCCACTCCACTCCACTCCACTCCACTCCACTCCACTCCACTCCACTCCACTCCACTCCACTCCACTCCACTCCACTCCACTCCACTCCACTCCACTCCACTCCACTCCACTCCACTCCACTCCACTCCACTCCACGCCACTCCACTCCACTCCACTCCACTCCACTCCACTCCACTCCACTCCACGCCACGCCACTCCACTCCACTCCACTCCACTCCACTCCACTCCACTCCACTCCACTCCACTCCACTCCACTCCACGCCACTCCACTCCACTCCACTCCACTCCACTCCACTCCACTCCACTCCACTCCATTCCATTCCATTGTAATAAACACATTACCCTCCTTTGCGTCGCGCAGTCGGATAAAAGTGTCGTGCCAACTTTTCGTAAGAATTTTTTCCGTCCAGCCCCCTTTCACAACGCGCGATAAGGAACTTCGTTCCAAAAATCTAAATTGCTTTAGCAAAGCTGGCGACAGACAACAACAACAGACTTTAAATAATACTACACTTACTCAGAACTTCAAAGCCTATTAATTTTAATCAAATAATTTGTTAATGTTTTTTCTTATATAATTGTTGAGGAGTTCATTTGAAAGTAATTTAATTTGGACGTGTCAAGTTTTGTCAAGCTAATCGTCTTGATAAATTGATGAGGGAGTTGGTATTGTGGCAAATAAATCATGTTTATGCGTTAAGAACTTTAGGTGGTTTCGGTACAAATCTAATTTTGTCAAATTACTTATTTCATAACGAAAAGCTCTGTAAGTACAGAAAAAATCGTGACTAAACTAGAAAATAAAATAAGAACACATACCCGAGTTACAATATTATAACTATCGCGTAATGTATTAAAGTACTAAACGACGTTTTTCTACTTTTTATTTTTTATTCTAGACGGACAACGAACGAATACATAATATTCTGAAAACATTTACGGTCACACGACAAAATTTTGTGAGGATTTTATGATAATAAAACAGTGTTTATCACCCACAGACGCTTTAGCACCACCATACAGAAACTGTAAAATTAAAGTGACAGTTGAGGAACGTTTATGTTCTCCCAAGTTTTCCTAAAAACATGACTGTGGTTCAAGTTACTACAGGGAATTGAGCCCTTTATAAAAACTCACTAACGCGCTAATATAAATCTTTATGGCTACCAACTGAAAAACTCAACCTAACCCTATTTTCCAAGTCAACATAAACGCATGTTAGTCACTTAATGAAGTTATGCCATGCAGTCAAGAGTTTCGTTTCTATCACTTCTGAAGCTTCAGTTCCCATGTATTAACACGTCAGCACTGGTCCGCTGTAGGTGTCTCAACAATTAATCAATAGTTATTTATGATACTAGTGCGGTAAGTTGGTTTTTACAAACGAGTAGATGAATGTAAGCCCGAGCGAAGCCGAGGGCTTACCTTAGTCACGAGTTTGTAAATACCAATTTCTGCACGTGTGTCATACAATGTTTTTCAACACATTTGCGAGAAAACAGTACAATATGTAAATAAACAAACTCTCATTTGACTATTTTTAACAGCAAATGAAAATAACCGTTTTCTGCAATTTGCGCCTCATTCAAAATATCAGGTGAAGTAGATTGCATACTTATTAATATCAGATTCCTCGCTTGAACTCATATTATTATTTTGTTTACACTTATATCAGTGGGAAAATCGCAACAATTTTTGAAGTTTCTAATATGAAAATGGCGCGAATTTGCAAATGGCGCCACATGCACGTGGTGAAAAATTGAACTACATCTTTCGTCTCATTTACTCTTTAGTATTAAAGTGAGACAACGTCATGAACAAAAGCGCTTCCAAGGAGGTTCAATCAGTCAGGTTGTTTATTCTCATAATGTGAAACTCTTTGGTGGAATTCTTATTTTTTTTATGGAAATAAAAAAAAAAACCGTAAAGAAAACGTACGGTGCTGATACAACGGGGTGTGCCGTAAAATAGGTACTTAGGTGAGAGTACCTATTTTACCGCACGCTCCGTTGTATGGTGCGTAATTTTTAACTTTCGAACAATGTAGGGTAAAAGTCCAGTCATTGGACACTTAAGGACCTTCTATAGATGAAAAATAACTTTTGGACACATTTATGAAGTTACAAGCTAGAATCGTTATTATTTTGCTTATTCAATGTGTATGTTAACATAATTTGCTTTTAAAAATTATATTTTATAGCATATACATAACGAAAAATCCTGTTAAAAAAAAACGTACCCAAATATATAGTCATTGGACAGAGTTTCTATTGTTGGACAGTCTATACTAGTTAATGGACAGCACAATTTAGCTCATTAATGTTCAAAAGAAGATTAATACGCTAAATTGTGCCCCTTCATTATTCGGTATTTTAACGATTTATTTTTATAAATCGTTAAAATAGCGAATAATAAAGGGGAAAGAGGAATGCCCAAAAATATATGGAGCAAAAACCCAGAATCGATTAAAACGACTTATGTGTGGCAAAGTAGGGTATACATACTATAACCTAAATCCAATAATAGTTTTCGATTAAACAATCACCAAGTAAAAAAAAAAATTATAACTGATAAGTTACGATTTTTTATAATGTTTCAAGTCAACTATGTATATAATGTTTAAAATCAGCTATTTCCTTAAGTTTGCCGTATATGATTACTTCCCAGAATTTGATCCTTATTAGTAACACTACCGGATGGTGTAATAATACAGGGTGTGTTTTTTTTCCAAAATTAGCGGGTTCGATTCCTGGCCAGGATTATTGATTTTTCTAAATCCAATGATGCAGTTTTAGTTTTCATCAAAATTAGGCTCGAGATTCCTTTCAACGTTTTTTGATATTCCTCATGGTTTCGGATATAGCCATCCACGCCCAGGTGAAAAATTTTCATTCTGTATATGCTGCTGGCCTGTTTGGTTATGGTTTTATGCGAAACGAATAGCGTATTTATGTTCTCTGACTTAAGGTCTATTTTGTTGTTCATAAATTATTTTAATCGACTCTGGGTTTTTTTGGGCATTCCTCTTTATAAACAACATTTTTTATCTTCATATCTCTTAGACTCTAAGACTTGGAAGAAACATTAATAATCACAGTCGCTTTCAAAACTATTCCGTCTTAGCAGCTCTAATGTAATACAAAAAAATGCTGTCTTGTAAGCATTAAACAAAATAAGATACCGCTTTTATAATAGTTCACATCAAACAAAAAAATTACCAGAGTTCTATACTCGTATTTTTTCTCAATCAGCACCGAATGTTAATTATTAAGCATATTTTTTGTAGAATCGTAGTCTTTCTTTTTACCCCTTGGGCATTGATTTATCTACTTCTAAACACTGTTATCAGACAGTACCGTTAGTTAGGTAGGTTTTAGTTTGGACAAGGTGTCCAATGACTAATTTTAATCTTAAAATTAGTCATCGGTCTTTGGACAGGGTGTCCAATATCTGATTTTAATGTTAAAATTAGTCATTGGACACCCTGTCCAAAGACTAGTAGAAGGTGCCTAAGAGCAACACTATTAAAAATGGTTCCTTTAGCCTAAAGTTATACGCAGTAGAGTCCAAAATAATTTCAATTATTTTTAATTTAAAAATTGCAGTTATTGGACGCTTGTCCAATAATTAGATTTTAATCAAAAAAGTTTTCAGTTATTGGACACTACATAATAACCTAAAAAACGTATTTGATTGTATGTAATCATATTAAAATCAGTACAGAATACCATAAATACATTACTGTGCAAACTACAAAGAACATAGGACTGTCAGGTAGAATACAAATCGTTAAAACATGTAGTAGTTAAACTTACCAAATTCTTTATTTCTCATTAGAATTACCGGTAACCGTCAGGACGCCGAGAAAATTAATTAATTTTGACCAATTACTGCCATCTATTAGAAATGTTTTAAACTTTTAATTATCACCAATAAACGGAGTACTTAACGAGTCAGTTGCATTGTTAGACTCTTGAATCATAACTTTAATAAAAACGATTAAAGGGCGTTCTGTCCAATAACTGATAGTGTCCAATGACTGGTAGTTTACCCTATACAGGCTTTGTAAATGCATTTTTCGAGCAAATGACGTGTTGAAAAAGTAAGTTACAGTTTCATTGCCCTTAAGTGCCGGCAAAGAGGACGGGTTCAGAATAAATGTGTTTATTTAAGAAAGAGTCACTACAGCAACCAAGTTTAACAATTTATTGCTCAAATAATGTGTACGTTTCCGGTATTTGTGTCTGTGTTTAATAGTAGATTACGCACCAAGGGAATAAAGCAGTGCCTTACGTCACGGGCGTATTGAATCCCGAAGCGACACTAAGGATTCTGGGGGTGAACCTCCGGAGCGCAGCGAGGAGGTTCAAGTGTTAATTCCCGAGTGAAACGAGGGAATTAAGATAAGAATCCTTAGTGCAGAGAGGGATTTAAGTTAGCCCAAGACAAAGGCAGCTTTATTCCTGAGGTGAGTACTCTGCTTTTCACACCACCTGCGAGGAAATAAATTCGAATTTTGAAATTTGATGTGGTACGACAACCTTCGAACGTGAGCATGCTGTGGTGCCCACCTCAGCAAGCGATCAGCTGTTGCAGTGGGGACTGCCGGGGGGCAGCCGCCGCTGCTTCAATTCCTTCGTTCCAAGTTTTCATACTATGTTTTGTTTGAGGTTCCAAATTCAAATCACATTATTCCCAGGGAATAATGAAATTCAGTACATATATTATTCCCTGGTTTGAGTGTGTGGAACAATGACTTGCTTTACGGCCAGTTTGCATGACTTATAATGTGACATTTACGAGCAAGTGGTGTGAAAAAATAATTGTTCTTACGTTGAACTAAGAACTCATTTATCGAAATTGTGCCCGTTTAAGGGTGCTCCCAATCTATCGACGCGGAATCGGCTTTTTGCGTCGCCCTTTCTCTTTCTGTCGCTTAGAACTGCCATTTGCTATACCGAGACAGAAAGCATAATGCGATCGCACGCGGCGGGATCCTCGACGCGGCCGCGTGCTATCGCATTGTCTCGGTCTAGCAAATGGCAGTTCTAAGCGACAGAAAGAGAAAGGGCGACGGAAAAATCCGATTCCGCGTCGATAGATGTGTGAGCACCCTAAGTTATAGTCGAGTACCTAGGTAAATATTCATTCATAACCCATCTGTACATTCAAGTTGTTCAATCAATGTTCAACAACATTGCTGTTAGTTAAAATATGTTCTGCTTTTGTACATATATGTACAAAAGCAGAACTTACACATAATAAAATTTATAAAAAGAGAGTTTTATCTACAACATACGTTAGCACTGGGTGGAACCGCGGAATAAATGTGTAAACACACAGAAACTTGAGATATAATGTAAAGGCGTACTCGTATTATGTCAATCATTATCTGCAGATGTGTGACGCATCGCTAACCTTCCACTCAGGCGACTCCCTGGGGCCGAGATTTAACACTAATCTAACGATTAAGAAGAATGCAGAAGCGATAGAAGATTCTGAAAACTTAAGTATTATTTAATATTAATGTTATTTTGCAATGTATTTTCAACTTGGGTTGATTCACGGCTATAACGACGTACGTAATATCGAATAAGACGTGAACATCGGTAGGAGTAAACACAAACAATGTGTATTATAATGTTTTGGTGTTTTTTCTTCCTTATTCGTGTTTTATTGTACAAGTAAATCTTGTTTAATGTTATAACTTTCAAGGGTGCGAGCAAAAAAAACATAATCGTTCCTGAAACAGGATTAATAAAATAGCTTTTTACTTCGCGCTTGGTTGATTGGTGCATGAAACTAATAACAGATAATTACACGAACTTCAGCCGCAATCTCATTTTAACGTCAATCATGTCAAGTGAGTAGTTTACTAAACAGTGAATCAAATCAAAATAATCGCTGCAGTAACTGGCGTAGGCATGACCTACGTCAGTTGCCGCTGCTAGGTAATATTGGTACTAGCATATAGACGCAGAATTTCTAAGTCTGATCAAGATAAGGGAGCATAACAATTGATGGAAATGTGTTGAAGGCTCTATGGAAGCCCAAACTGTTCAAGTGGTAATAATATTCGTATATTGTTAGGCGACTTAGTTTGTGAAACTTGATGAAAACGTACAACAGTTCTTATAAGGGTATGCAATGATATTATCATTGAGGGTATGTATGCTGAAGGTAGCTGAGCTTGACAAGGACGCCGAAGTTAAAATTGCAAATTAATTAGATTGTTTGTGTATTTAAAAAATGGATCCCGTTTCTAAACAAGAGCTCATGAACATATAAAAATGAATACGCCATCTATTTCAGGAATCCTGATTGATAGGAAAAATATTAGCACCAAAATCGTCACTTCATAGTAGGTAGGTAGGTGAGCAACAGCGTAGTACACTCTCAGTCTCTCATATTGCAGTATCTGGTTCATTCATTACAGTAACATAGACACTAAACATGATCGACTGGTCGACAACGTGATGCACTTTGTACGCGTGTGCTGCAAGCGAGCGTCACATACCTACTTACGTGCACGATGCCGTGTTGCTGCTGTACTCACACAGTGCGAGTTCTATCATTGTATATAAAGGAAGAAAAACATGAGGCGCACTGTTCACCGAAATAAATGTCAAGTAGACGTGGGTTGGGCAAGCAATCTAGCAGAAAATATAGGTCGGTGCTGATATAATTTCGGCGGACAATTCTATTGAACTAATCTCGTTGCCTTTTCACAAAAAACCTGGTTGCCTCGTTGCCTTACCTCTTGTTCTGTATTAAAAATAAAACTTCTATAATAACTAACCAGACAAAGAAAATTACTGATTCATTTTCTGTGAACTACAAAAAATTTTCCGGTAGGTACAGCGGAATACAAAATTAATTTCGTCAAGTGAAAAGCTTTTCAAGGACAAGCTACTTGGACAATAATACGAGTATTGTTTCCTTTTGTAAATAAAAGGGGAAATTCAGTATGTCGGATCCGGTCAATAGTACGGACAGCAAACGAATCGTAAGCGCGCCATTTTGAGTATCACGTGGTCTGCGCGCGCTTATACAGAGTCGTGATGTTTCATCGGGGCGGCGAGGAGCGCATTCAGTGCCCGACCGCAGCAGTGTGAAGACATCCCGAAACTGTACTCGATTCGTTGTGCCCATTATAAGTGTAGTGAGTGATTAAATTAAATTGTGTTTGATTTAATTTGTGGTTTAAAATTAAAATAACCAAGTGAACCGCACCCAGTGTATTTTCATTGCACGAGACCCAAACTGCCCCACATGATGCCTGAATCTGACGGAACAATACCGGTGGCTCCGACATCAGAATTGGGATCAAATCGTGCTAATGAAATTACACGCGGGAACAGTGACAATAACAATCAGTGGAAGTTAGTTACTTTTTGAAATGCAAAACCAGCAAACTTTGAAAACGCAGCCAGTGAAAAACAAGTTTTTATTGCCGGAATTCGACCCCGACAAACCGGATTCCGATGCGCGGTCGTGGTGCGCCACCGGATGCCAGCTTATTTTGACGCTGAGCAAGGCGCTAAAGGTGAAGCATCAACCTGGCTATTTCAAATAGCCTACAAAGGAATTTAAGAAGTAAGGCGATGGATACGAAGGGAAGACCTACAGCATCAAGTCAAGTGACGCAGCAGCCGGCATCGAAGACCTTGGTGTGCATCAAATGTGGCAAGCCAGGTCACATAGCCGTGCGCTGTACGAGCAGTAGTGGCGGCAGTGGCAACGGACCAGTCCAAGGCGCGGCGCGACGCGTCGATGTCTGCATCGTGCAACCACCATCAGACACGTTCCAACACAGGTGAATCGTTTCATTTTTACTTACGCCTCTGGTGCCTTGTGTTCTTTATGTTGACTATCGCTGGTTAAGCGTTAGTGAGTTAATATCGCTGGTTAAGCTTTTATTATTATTACTGTCTTAGTGATCGGATTTGTAACGCTGGTTAAGCGCTACAATGTAAAGAACTGGTTAAGTATTCAGTGATTTACACTACTGCGTAAGTAGTGAAGCATAGTGGTGGTTAAGTGCTTTGGATTTGGGGGGAATGCCTGAGGTTCAAGTACCATTTTGAAGTAGAGATGTTGAGTTGGATGATAGTGTGGAATCTTAGGTCGGCTGGTCGGACTGTACCAGTAGCTATTTCGTAGCCGTAATCCGTATCTTATTGACATCCCGGTGTCCATGGAAGCGCGGTGTGCGGATGGCACTGGCGGAGGTCGTGTATTGTACGTTCATGGTGAACGGTGTGAAACAAACAGAGGTTTGTTAGTGGGGCTAGTGTTAGCCACAGGCCACGAATTTGATTCCTGCTGTTTTGATTACAATATTGCTGCATTGTGATAATACAATTGCAAAGGTACTTGAATGCTCTGGGATTTCCGATCAGTCTTAATTAGATCCAAAGTTTAAGGGTCTGTTTAGAGTGATAAAGATTTTGAGATGGTGACCGTTACACATTGAAACCCTTGAATTCTAAGTGTACCTACAAACATTCCAACGGGTCATGTACCAGTCGAAGTTACCATAGATTCTGATTATGTTGTGGTGAGAGGTCGAGTAAAACGGTCTATTGGCCGTCTTGTTTTCGACTGTACCAGTAGCCATTTCGTAGCCGTAATCCGTATCTTATTGACATCCCGGTGTCCATGGAAGCGCGGTGCGCGGGTGGCTCTGGCGGAGGTCGGGGTCTTGAGAGACCATAGTGTGTAGTCAGCGGGTGATGCACTCGGGCGATCCACGTGGTGGATGCGCACAGAAGTTCTGATCCATGCATTGGATGTGTGAAAGCAATGTGATTGCTGGTCGGCTAGAGAGCCGTGGCGTTAGAAGTTTTACTCGAAAGTTGAAGGTCACTGGAAAATCGGTAGTTTTTTGCAATAGAGTTGTGAAAGTAGATTCGAAGGACTGTGGTACATGGCCCAGGGTATTTGTTAGTGGCCCAGGGTAGTTGTAAGTGGCCCAGGGTAGTTGTTAGTGGCCTAGGGTAGTTATTGGTGGCCTAGGGTCACCAAAGAACTGAATATAGAGTTTGGTCAGGAATGACCGAGTGGAACAGTATTCTGTCGTGGACTATTTTGTGTTTCAGAGTGATTATTACACGAGGACGAGTGAAAAGAGTTGAAGGAGGCCTACATCAAGATCGTAGAAAGAGGCTGAAGAAGAAGAAGAACATCACACGAGGACGTGTGAATCGCAGGATGGTCGTGTCGGATCCGGTCAATAGTACGGACAGCAAACGAATCGTAAGCGCGCCATTTTGAGTATCACGTGGTCTGCGCGCGCTTATACAGAGTCGTGATGTTTCATCGGGGCGGCGAGGAGCGCATTCAGTGCCCGACCGCAGCAGTGTGAAGACATCCCGAAACTGTACTCGATTCGTTGTGCCCATTATAAGTGTAGTGAGTGATTAAATTAAATTGTGTTTGATTTAATTTGTGGTTTAAAATTAAAATAACCAAGTGAACCGCACCCAGTGTATTTTCATTGCACGAGACCCAAACTGCCCACATGATGCCTGAATCTGACGGAACAATACCGGTGGCTCCGACAAGTATAATGTGGGAGTTTGTTTACTTGCTTTTATGTCATTGGAATAACTTACGGATAGCTTTGTACTTCATACGCATCAACTACAAAATCGGTATAAGTTTAAACTGGATTTAACAGTAACATATGAAATCGATAATAATAATAGACTAACCGAGTAAAGTAATAAACATAAATAATACGACATAGTGGCACACAGCTGTCAAACAGAAAGATTTATGTAGTGGGGTACTGCAGACTATACATTATGGGGTTTTGCCCGCGGCTTGGTTCGCTTTAAGAGGGCTTTCACACGTTTCGTTGTTTTTGTGCGACTTTTGGAAACTGATTCTGGGTATGTCATTGCCACAAATAAAAAAAAGATATATACTAGTGAAAGTTTGATTATTTCTGTGTGGAGTGCTTTAAACAAATTTTTAGATTTGTTTACATACATGAGTAAAAACCTTGTCTCTGCAAAGGATGTTTCATAAAATTCTACTTTTTGTCATACTTTGGTACCGAATTACATAGAAGGTATAATAGTAATGTAAACTGTTGAACTTGTAGGATTGGTTCGCTGGCGGTAGAAACTGGAGGCTTGAAGTAGGTTCGGCGCTAATGAGACTTCGGAGTACTTTTCTTATTTCTTGTTTATTATAATACTGCTGGTTTCGGAATGAATCCCATAGAAAACTGCTCCTCTTTTATAGAAAGCTCTGACCAATCAGAATCCTTAAAATTTGCACACGTTCCTAATATTTTTCCCTTCAGCCAATCAGAGCAATCCATTTTTGCACACGGCACTAATGCGACTTTGTATGGGGAACTTTAATTTGGCAGTTTTCTATAGTAAACCTTCCCTTTTTGTTTTACAAATTATCTTATAGCCTAAGGGTTAACTTAGTCTATCTAATTACATAAAAACCTTATCAAAACCTTAATAATTAGACCTAAAAAATGGTGAAAAACTAAATTTACATCAACCTACAGGCAGAGACACCAAGTGCCAGAAATAGGAATTACCACGATTTATTACTGTGTTTGAGGGTATTTGTAAAATGTACACTTTTTTATGACTACCTAACATTTCGCTTACTTTTTCGGGACAAGTGGTGCTCCAAGCGGCAAAAATAGTGATCAATACAGTTTCTCAATTTATTTGACGGTATATGTAAAATGCGCATTTATATGTCTACCCAACTGTGGGTTTATTTTGTGGCATCAGCAGAGACACCAGGAGGGACAAATAAAAAACAGAACAACTTATCATTTTATTAGAAGGTACTTACAAAATGCACATTTCTACATTTACCCGACCCTTATTATTCATTATAACTAATAGTTTTATTGTTTAAAACTATCCTAATCTCTAAGTACTACATATTTACAAGATTTGCTTAGTGCGATTATTATTCGTCGCTAACATTCTCCCCCACGGTGCGCAGCACATCATCTTCTTGAAGCGACGAAGCAGCGGGGACTAGCACGATGACCCGTCGTGTAGGTCGCCGAAGCACTCCGCCTGATGTCCTCACGTCCAGCACTCTGGTTCTTCCATCTGGCCCAGGGTACGCCTTGATAACTTCCCCTCGAGGCCATGAGTTTCTGGGTAGCGATGCGTCGACTATTAACACGATGTCTCCTTCCCTCGGGTCGGTTGTCTCCCTCCCTTTGATTTGCCTTGGCATCAAGAGTGGTAGGTACTCATTGATCCATCTCTTCCAGAAGTGGTCAGCAAGCCTTTGGGTAGTTTTCCAGCTTGGCCTCCCGGTCAACTCTGTGTCGTCGAATTCTCCCGGCGCCATTGCTCCACACGATCTTCCCAGTAGAAAGTGGTTTGGTGTCAGACTTTCTTCATCTTCTGGCTCCATACTGATTGGGGTTAGAGGTCTGGAGTTTACTATGTGTTCAACCTCAGTCATAAGAGTATGAAGCACTTCTTCAGGGGGGTTTCTTTCGTTGAGCACTGCCGCTAGCGCCGTCTTGACTGTTCGCACGAGTCTTTCCCAGGCGCCCCCCATGTTTGGACTTCCCGGGGGAATAAATTTCCACTTGATGCCTCTTTCTTGCGCAGCCTCTTCCAGCTCCTTGCTTGCCCCAACGAAATTGGTTCCGTTGTCGCTGAATATGGTTTTTGGGGTACCTCTTCTTGCTGCCATTCGTCGAAGTGCCATTATCATTGAGCTGGTACTGAGAGAGGGTACCAACTCCAGGTGAATGGCTCTGGTTGTAAGACAAGTGAATAGCGCCCCCCAGCGCTTCTCGACTCTTCTCCCGATAGTGACCTGCATCGGCCCAAAGTAATCTACCGCAGTGCAAGCGAACGGAAACTGATGATGTTGCAGTCTCTCGCTTGGTAGATCTCCTGTCGGGGGCACCTCTGGCAAACTCTTCTTTGTCTTGCATCGCTGACAGCTGTGGGCAACCGCCTTTAAGGTCGCTCTTAAGCCCAGAATCCAATATTTCTGGCGTAGCTCGTTCATTACTGTGGCAGTGTTCCCGTGGAGAAACTTCTTGTGATAGTGTTGTATGATGAGACGCGTGATTTTCTGTTTCCCATCTAGGACGATAGGATTCATTTTTCTTCTTTCTTCGCCTTGAAACTTCATTGTTCTACTTCTTAATTTAATGATATCGGCGTCATTTAGGTAGACGTCGATTTTCTTAAGCCGACTTGCGTTTTCCAAGGGTTTCTTTGCCTTTAAATTCCTTATATCTGACTTGAAACTGTCATTCTGACTTATTTTCATTAATAATTCTTCTGCTTTTCTTAAGTGTTCGTCTTCCAGCGGTAGGTACAACCTCTTCTTCTCTTTGCTGACTGGTCGTTTGGCGATTTGTGTCTTCTTCTTCTGGGATCTTCTACGGGGTCTCCAGGGCTCTTCCTTCTGACGGACGGCGGCGTTGGTTGCTTTACGGGTCTTCTTCAATAAGAGGCATGCGAAAGCAACCACTCTGGCCGTCACGCGCAGCAGTCGCTCCCAGCTCGAGAACCTCTCCAGGTTGAGTAAGACCTCCTCAGCCTTTATCGCCGTCACTCTTTGCTTGTTCTTTTCTTCCAACATAGTACCCTCTGGTTTGAAGTCTTTATATGGCCACTCTTCTTCTGGTTGACGGAGAAATGACGGACCTTGGAACCACCTTGCGTTGTGATCGAATTCAGTCGGAGTTCCCCTCGTGGCGTCATCTGCTGGGTTTTCTTTAGTAGGTACCCATCTCCAGTCTTCGGGCTTGGTCTGCTCCTCGATCTCTGCCAGTCGGTTGGCCACAAAGGTTTTGAACCTTCTTGGTTCTGCCTTGATCCACTGAAGCACTGTGCTGGAGTCCGTCCAGTAGGTGCGGACTGTTGCCTCAAGTTCCATCTCTTTCTCTATTGTGGTTGCCAGCCTGGTGCCAAGCAAGGCTGCTTGTAATTCAAGCCTTGGAATTGACACTGGTTTTGTTGGTGTCACTCTTGCTTTGCCGGCGATCATGGAGATGTGAATCTTATCACCAGGTTCAACCGTCCTCCAGTAAACTACCGCTGCGTATGCTTCTTCACTTGCGTCGGTGAATGTGTGCAGTTGCCCTTTTCTACTGCGGGGTGAAAAGCATCTTGGTATCCGAAGTCTCGTCAGCGCCGACACCTCTTCTAGGTACTTCAACCAGGCCTCTTTCTGGTTTTCGTTGATTACTTCATCCCAGCCAATTTTTGTTCGCCAAATGTCTTGAATTAATTTCTTTCCTTGTATTAAGACTGGCGTCGCGAAGCCCATAGGATCAAAGGTTGACATTACGGCGCTTGTAACTTCTCTCTTCGTCGGAGTTCTTCTTCCTTCAAGAAGGTCTTGTGATGTATTGCGCAGACCAACATTGAACGCTAGCGCGTCTTCCTTCACCAGCCATCTTAGCCCCAGTGTCTTCTCCTCTTTCGTCAGTTGTAGGGAGTCTTCTTTATTAGTATCTTCTACTTCTGACAGAACCTTCGCGTCGTTGCTGGCCCAGCCTTTCAAATGGAAGCTTGCTACTGCGTGAATTTCCTTTACTTCTTTTGATATCTTCTTTGCTTCAGCTGTAGTTGGAAAGCTCTGGAGATAGTCATCCATGTAATGATTCCTTTCTATTGCTTTCACCGCTTCAGGATGAGTCTTCTTAAAGTCTGCTGCGTTCTTATTCATCACATATATTGCTGTTGCCGGTGATGATGCTGCCCCGAAGATGATTGAGGACATTCGAAACTCTTCAGGTTTGCCCGTTCTTTGACTTCCACGCCACAGGAATCGGAGGCTATCTCGGTCACTTTCTCTTACTTTGATTCGAAGAAACATTTCTTGGATATCAGCCATGACAGCCACTGGCCCTTCTCTGAAGCGCAGCAATACGCCGAACAATGATTGTAGTAAGTCTGGCCCCGATAACAAGGCGTCATTGAGGCTCTTCCCTTCATACTTGGCAGCTGCGTCGAAGACTATTCTTGGCTTCTTCTTGACTGGGTGCACGACGGCAAAGTGTGGTAAGTAAAATAATCTTCTTTTATTCGCAGACTCTGGAACCTTCTCTGCGTATCCATTTTCAATCAAGCTTCGGATCTGCTTCTCATAGGACTCTTTGATTTCTTCATCTTGATCCAACTTCTTTTCAATATTGACTAGGCGACGGAGTGCTTGTCTGTAGTTGTTGGGTAGGGACTCGTCTTCTTTCTTCCACAAGAGCCCTGTCTCGAATCGACCACTGGCTAATCTCTTCGTAGTCTTCTCGAGGGTTTCTAGTGCTCTTCTATCGCTGTCATTAGTTGGTAAGCGATTCTGGACCCCAAGCGATTCTAACTGGAAGTGTTCTCTTATTAACTCTTCTAGATTCTGCTCTTCGACTGTAGACTTGCCATGGTGAATGAAGTTTACAATGGCATTCGTCCCTGATTCACATCCATGCAGCACCCACCCGAGGCTAGTGAGAGAAGCCACGGGATCGGCTGGCTTGCCTTTCTTCAGTCTTCTTGTAACTATGAGTCCCCAGTTGTCTTGACCTATCAACAGCTTGGGCCTTTCTGTGACGTAGAGAAGTTGCTCTTCAATTGTCTTCAGATGCTGACAGTTCTTCACAGTGTTCTTGTTAATGCTTTGCTCTGAAAGCTTCAGGTCGTCGATGGTTCTTGCTATGATTCGCCTCTTGTCTCTTCTATGAGCCCCTTTTATCTTCAACTGGATCTTCTGAGAACTATCTTTCTTTATTACTTTCCCGCCGACTGTTTCGATTGCGAGAGTTTCTTTAGTTCCTTCGGCTCCGATCTTCTTGGCTATTGATGCGTCCAAGAGTGTGACTGTTGAGCCTTCATCTAGCAGCGCCAGCACGCGAGCGTGACCTTTCGGTCCGTAGAGATCCACTGGAATTATCTTCAAATAAATTTTCTCTTCCCCTTTGCTGTTGTGGATCGAGGCGACTGTCTCTTCTGATGCACTTTCCTTGTCTTCTTTCTTTTCTGCTGACTCTGGTGGTTTTTCAGAGTGCAGAATAGTATGATGCCATCTTCTACACTTCTTGCAGACTGGAGCTTTGCAGTTGATTCTTGAGTGCCTGAACCGAAGACACTTGAAGCAAAGTCTAGCCTTCTTGATAATGTCCCATTTTTCATCTATGTTGGCTTCTTTAAACTTCTTGCATTCTATCACAAAATGCTCTTCTTCACAGATTGGACACGACTTCTTATATTTCTCTTGAGACACTTCTTGCACTGTGTGTACAGGTTTTCTTGACCCCTTCTTTTGCTCCGAAAACACTTCAGGTGGAGCAAAGTCCCCGCACATGTCGCTTTCTATTTCTAGAAACGCTTCGATGAGTAGCAACTCTTGAATTTCTTCCTCCCTTCTGGTTCTATGGTAGGCGAACCATCGGAATTTCATTGACGGTGGCATCTTGTCTACTATGGCCTTCAGAGTTTCAGGAGAACTGAGGTATTGCGACTTCTTCAATGCCTTGATGGTTTGGACGGCGTTCTTCACTCTGCTTGCGAAGACACATATGTCGCTTGGGTTCTCGCCCACCTTTGACAGGTTCTTCATCTTCTCTAGTTCTGCCAGTGCCAATGCCCCAGGTCTTCCGAATCTGGCTTCTAGTCCCTTGACAACTTCGCGTGGATCTTCAGCTGTAAACAGCAGGCTCTGGACGGCTTCTCTGGCTGCGCCTTGAATTGCTCTTCTGAGGCGCGCTAAGTTCTGTGCGTCGCTGAAGGAGGCAGCCCCGTCTTCATACGATCTCTTGAACGGCAACCATTCTTCACAGGACCCGCTGAAGTGAGGGAGCTCGAAGTGCTTCGGTGTTGCAACATCACGTGACTTCTCGGACAGCTTGACTATAACTTGGGCTAACTCGTGGATGTCACTCTTCTTTTCTTCTGTTTCAATCGGCCTGCTATCATTGCTAGGCTTGACCCCAGCTTGGATGAACCACCTCTCGACTTCTTGAGTTTGCTCGTACATCTCTTCTCCGGCACCATCTTCTTCTTCTGACTCTGCTGTTGCTAGTTCTAGTTCAGCCTGAGCCACTCTTGATCGCGCTTCTGCCAATTCCAATTCCCTTAGTGCCACTGTTAACTTTGCTTGCGCTTCTGCTCTCTTCCTATGCGACGAGCGGACGGACTGCGTGTCTATTTCGCGGGTCGGCTTCTTAGGGCGAGGCTGCTGCAGACTCCCTTCTATTGACGTCGGTACACTTCCTTCATCTCGACGTAACTTCACGGCAACACTTCTGTCTGGGTTCTGCAGCGTAGTGTTGTGGCTTTCTTCTCGGCGTGCGGGATCAGACGCTTCAACTTCCTCTTCCACGGTGCTGGCTAGGGGCGCGGTGCGAGTCGCCCCCCCCAATGCTGATTCCCTCCCGGCAGTATTTTGCTGACGAATAGACGACTGGTGGGCTCGTACGCTAGGCGGCGGCGATCTTCTAGTGAGCGTTGACCGACTTGTAATTGACGCGCTCGTAGTCGCTTCGCTTGTGGTTTCACTTGGCGTGCTTGCACTCCCGTCGACTGACGAAGTACTATCTCCCGTAGCCTTGGACTGCACTGATCCTGATCTTGTAGAAGGCATCTTCAGTTTTCTTGAACCCGATCCGGCTTCACGAAGGACCACTTGTAAACTGTTGAACTTGTAGGATTGGTTCGCTGGCGGTAGAAACTGGAGGCTTGAAGTAGGTTCGGCGCTAATGAGACTTCGGAGTACTTTTCTTATTTCTTGTTTATTATAATACTGCTGGTTTCGGAATGAATCCCATAGAAAACTGCTCCTCTTTTATAGAAAGCTCTGACCAATCAGAATCCTTAAAATTTGCACACGTTCCTAATATTTTTCCCTTCAGCCAATCAGAGCAATCCATTTTTGCACACGGCACTAATGCGACTTTGTATGGGGAACTTTAATTTGGCAGTTTTCTATAGTAAACCTTCCCTTTTTGTTTTACAAATTATCTTATAGCCTAAGGGTTAACTTAGTCTATCTAATTACATAAAAACCTTATCAAAACCTTAATAATTAGACCTAAAAAATGGTGAAAAACTAAATTTACATCAACCTACAGGCAGAGACACCAAGTGCCAGAAATAGGAATTACCACGATTTATTACTGTGTTTGAGGGTATTTGTAAAATGTACACTTTTTTATGACTACCTAACATTTCGCTTACTTTTTCGGGACAAGTGGTGCTCCAAGCGGCAAAAATAGTGATCAATACAGTTTCTCAATTTATTTGACGGTATATGTAAAATGCGCATTTATATGTCTACCCAACTGTGGGTTTATTTTGTGGCATCAGCAGAGACACCAGGAGGGACAAATAAAAAACAGAACAACTTATCATTTTATTAGAAGGTACTTACAAAATGCACATTTCTACATTTACCCGACCCTTATTATTCATTATAACTAATAGTTTTATTGTTTAAAACTATCCTAATCTCTAAGTACTACATATTTACAAGATTTGCTTAGTGCGATTATTATTCGTCGCTAACAAGTAAAATAATATTTGAAAATGTCCATGGTACATCTGAAAGATTATATTTGGACTGCATTAATCACTTTTTTATTTTCCATTCAGAAATACACCAAAATTAATTTTTCAAAACAGGAAGAATTTGACATTTTTTCGTCCGAAATTATATTTTTTATCTATCAATATTTACTGAATATTCAATCAAAAAGTATTGAATAACTAAGGTTACTATCTTAGCTTGCATTAAAAAAAATAATTAGCTCATTTAAAAGTAAAATAATAGTATTAAACAATTATAATATGCAATGACAAAATTCAACATAAAACCAAGAACGGTTTGTTCTTTGATTTAGACGGCGCGGGGCGCCTTTTGAGGGAGGACGTATCGCTCGCAACCATTTTGACATTAGTCACGTAATTATTAAATTTTAAAATACACGCCACCATTCATGACCTTCATACGCGGCGCTAGTGTCTTTGTCATGACATCAAATTCCATGTGAAAAATGTAGTACCTCGAATTTTCCGCAGGTCATGAGTGGTGGCCAGTAATTTTCCCAATCGCCAAGAATACAGCATAACCTACCTTTCTTGATACAAGCTAATATTTTGAATTAATTTAATTTTGATCTGTTTGCAATGTAAATGTATAAATGTGTTGATTGTATTTTCCTACTATATTCGAATGTGGATATAATTTGTACATAATAAAATAATGTAAATAATTCTGATAGCTTTTTTTCTGAATTGGTAATTAAATGTAATTTTAGACTTGCTAACTTCCCAAACATTCCAGTTCGTTTGGATAATATAGCTCGCTGCGGGAACCACATACCACCGACCATGCCCCTGGTGGTATGTCTTTTTATTACGTGGTAAAATCGTCAGATCAGCCCTTCCACCCAGGGAAGGGGACAGGACTACAGGAAGGACATACAAACTTGTACTGACACTACTGACTAAAATCTACGGTGTCTTTCAATAACCCATTGCGATCCGGGGCCATGGATACCTGATAAGACAGTCCCACGACGCCGGCAGGATTTGGCTCTCTAACGTGCGACCCGAAAATCCGTGAAAAATTGATCTGATCGTTTTGAGGTAGCGGTTAACCCAGAGAAAAGTAACTTAAAAAAAAAAAAACTTTTTGAAAAAAGTACCGACTTCAAAAACGAATACAAAAAAGTTTAAAATAACTTTTCTTTTGGAAGGCAATAGTCAATGAAATAAATAACAAAGCCACCGACTTCCAAAAGAAAATTTATTTTAACTTTTTCGTTTAAAATAACTTTTCTAAATAAAAAAAAGTTTAAAATAACTTTTCTTTTGGAAGTCGATGGCAATAGTCAATGAAATAAATAACAAAGCCACCGACTTCCAAAAGAAAAGTTATTTTAAACTTTTTTGGATTCGTTTTTGAAGTCGGTACTTTTTGTCAAAAAGTTTTTTTTTATCAGTCGATTTCTTGTTATTAAGCCCGGTTTCCACCGCGAGCGGAACGGACCCATTAATGACTCCTTTAAACTCGCAGGCGCAAACTGCATACTTGTATTTCCACCAACAAATCGTTTTTGCGTTCCCAGAGCGAGCTCATTTTTACTCTTTTCACCCGCTGAATCATTAATATGTCCGCTCCGCTTGCAGTGGAAACCGGGCTTTAGGTTTGATCGAAGAGAGTTGAAGTCTTGTATCAGGTTCGGCATCCAGTCAATTGCGGTATTCCGTTTTGGCAGCTGCATTGTATTTTTTTTTTTTTGGTCATCAAATGTGTCCTCCCGAGTGGGACGGGATTTATTACCAGACTCGTACTGACTAGTATCCATGGTGATCCTTCAGTAGCCCTTTACGTTCCAGGGTCACCGTTACCTGATAAGACAGTCCAGTGCCCAAGACAAGCTCCGGCCCTCCAAGGCGTACCTCTCTGATTGGAAATCGCTTCTCGGCGGCGTAGGTCACGCGGCTGTCCACTCCCTCACGTGTTCCACCTCCTACTTCGCTAGCATGACTGCTTTGCATAATGATTCGAGGACTACTTCGAGTTTTAGTTGGGATTTGGCAAACTTGTACCACTCCATGTACCTAACTTTTTTGCAGTCAACTCAATAAGTGTACTTACTAATATTGTGGGTCGATGTCAACGGCACCCCAATGGCCTGTCATTTTTACGGTTACACCTCAGAAAGATAGAACCGGGTCGGATTGGCTCCTTTTTGCGGAAAAATTCACGTCTTAGCAGCATTGAAGTTCAAGCACTCAGCCGGCCATGGCTCTTTCGCCTGATATTATTTTGTGAATTTTATTCATGAATACAGATACTACTCAGAACAAAACATACAAAAAATAAGTTAGCATTCCAATAAATCGTAAAAATAAGCGAAATTGAATGAAAAGTGAGAAATTACAGGAATGTGTCAAGTTTCATAAATAAAATAATGAAATCGAAAAAATAATGTTTTCAATGTTCCAGAGAGTTCTTTTTTCTCTTAAACCCTGTGTTATTTTACTGAAGGTGAAATGTTCTGTATAATAACGAACATTTTCTATACCATTTCAATAGAAATCAGGTAAAAAGCCTGAGTGACCAATTGTAGCATCGTAATTCGAGCATAAACGAATCTAATGCACTGTTAGTCGCGATTGATCGAAGATGAAATCAGGTACTACTTGCTGTGCAAATGAAATAATGTGGAGTTGAACCACATTTTCTACGCAACTTTGAGCAGTTACGTTAGGAAGTGAAAGCTCAGTTTTGCGAGATAGAGATTATAATTTAAAGCTCACCAAAACATTCTGTTTCATGAGTGAAATGATCCGAAACCTGTTGAACTCTGATAGATCTGTCTTTATTAAAAAAATAATCCAGCTGTAACCCAGTATATGAAGCACTGAAGCCCAGTCAAAACAGTTCAATAAATTTTCTCCTTTGCAAATGTTTAACGATTTGCACCATCCGCTCACAGTTAACTGCAGGCGAACCAAGAATCTTCTTGAATATTAATTTTTAATCTTCATGGTGGATTATGGCCCTCCTCTCACAGAGAGGAGGCCTGTGTCCCAGCAGTGGGAACATTATAGGCTGATGATGAATGAATGAATGAAATCTTCATGGTGCGATTCGAAATTGTCTTATCAATTATAGGGGAGCTTGTGGCTGGTCGCAATGGAGTTTGTATGATCCGCGCAGTAGAATAACGCTCTCTTTGCGCGGTTTAACGAACTTGATGGTCTTCTTGGGCCTTACTCACTTTCTTCCTGGATCACGGCGTTTGGTGATATTACCCGTCTCTTTTGACACTGGTTTCAAATATTTTGTACCACTGGTTGGAAATATTCGAGCATTAAACCGACCACTTCTGGCTATATCTCCTTATCTATGTCACCGTAATCACCCCAAGTGGCTGGTTTTGCGTCCATAATTATGTCTCTGAATAGATGGCATAAATGACTGTTTGATGTATAATATAAGTTAAAGAAAAAGTTTGAAAATTTTTAAACACCAAATCGTAAATTCTAAATAATTTCAAAAATCTAATTAAATAAGTTATGAATTCAAATTAGCTACTAGAAACAAAATTAACACTTGAAAGATATCATAACAAGATAATTTACTCGTATTATAGAATGGAATTAATTAATCTTTATAATGCACACTTTGTAAATTACAAATATATCCAATTCGTAGTGTGACACAATGTGCGGTTTAAAGTGTAATATAATGAATGGCCCTTATTTTATTTTGATAGGTATACATTTATCATATTATCCATTCGTTTAAGAATACAAGTAGTGTCTAGAAGCTCGGGATCTTACTTTGTTTATTCGAAAGAAAAGTGGCAAAAGCTCATGTTGTTTTCTTCCTGGTATACGAGGCATAGCTGTTTCGTTAGTGTTTTGTTTTTATGCGGGGGGCATCACGATGTCAAATTGACAGAAACTGTGTTATTTCAGTGTGTACTAGCGCTCTTAATTTAGAATTTGCCTTTGCAAAGATTTGATACCAATTTTGGTCTATAAAAATACTATATTATTATAGCTGGCGGTAACTAAAAAAAATGTCAGCCATTTAAATAGAAGAAAAAAGTTTTAATTTTCTTTTATATAAATCATTGTAATGGCTTCTGTCATTTTCTTTTAAGGTTATCGGCCAATGAACTAATTTTCATGTCAGTATAATAAAACCTCATTTTGTTTGTTCTCTTTGGATTGAGAGAACAAACAAAATGAGGTCGTAACTTGAAAAAGTTTTCTATCAAGAAGGTTTTACTAGTTCTCTGAGGGAAACAAATTATTGTTTTAGGTGTCTTTGCAAAACACCGTTTATTCAGTAGGTATTTATTGGTGGTACTTAACAAATATCTAAAAATAACTTCATGAATTAATTAGCGTTACTAGGAAAAGTACAAACATCGTATAGGTGACGAGGGATGTATGTAGTGATGATACAAGAAGGATTATAAATGTGAGGAATTACTGTAGAAAACTCACATGAGATACATTAAAGCGATGTTTGAGAATGATAGTATTAGCTACGGCGAATACAAATCCATGGAAAGTGGTACTTTATGAGTATGAATAGGTAACATAAAAACAAAACTGCATAATATTTCCCCACGATTGGAATGCTGCGCTGTGAGTCGCCGTTTCGTGTATAATGGTGGATGTAAAATACAAACACAAGTTGCACTGCAAAAACAGTACATCATGTTCGCTTTACCAGCTACTGGCGAAGAATGTAAAGAAATGACGAACGTTGTTAGCGATGAACAACTTTTTCATACAAATTTAATTATGAGTGAATGATGATTATCAAACTATTATGGCACCAATACGTCCAGTATATTACTTTTTTCACAAAAACTACTCAATCTTCTTTGATTAGGTCTCAAATAATACTTTCTAAAGCATTTCATACCAATTTGGGTCTTCAAAAATAACACCGCATGCTGGCGAGCATGACTCAAAAAAACGAATACGACAGCCATTTTAAAAGAAAAAAGTTATTGTTTTAATTTAATTTAATTCTAATGGCATCTGTATTTTTTTTTCGATGTTTCAGCCAATATGTTTATTCTAAGGTTGGATTATTAAAACCTCATTTAGTTCTAACACAGAAAAATGTTCTGATTACCACAAAATAACTGGTAAAAGTATAATATCCAACTAGTACTATAGTGACATAGCTCCAAAATATTATTTAACATTTCCAAAAAGCTAAAAAGAGCAAAACAATGAAATGTGTATTTGTGGAAAGTCAGATATCATTTTGTAATTAAAACGTTTATCAAATCAGATTGAAAGCCCACAGAAACTTGAATGTGAGCAGTTTAGACATATTTATATTCGGTCTACGAGTAACCCAACGAACGAGTTCAATTAAATTTTCCCTCTATTTCCTAATTACCATATGTTCCATAGTGTGTGGACCGACATGACACGTACCCTCGTCATGAAAGCCACAACCACGCTTTATTTATGATGTAATTGACTGGACAGCAGCCATTGTGTGGTTTATAGATTGAACAGTGCAATTAAGTTACCCATGTTATGTGATTTTGCGGTAAAATTGATAGGTAGAAAGGCAAAAAATTGGGCGTAGTGTTAACCTGTATTAAGTTTTATTAGATTGTCTGAAAAATTCATTGATATAGAAACATTTTTACCCAATCTACATAATATTATCACGTAATAGAAAAGTTAAATAAGAAGGGCCTATTTTTTGCTCCAGATCTGAATCCAGACCTCACTGTGAACACTGAATACTACTCCCAACTCAGCAAATAGAGCGGTCCCTTTCATTCCTCTAATTACAATAAAAGGGGTTGCCTTTTCAGCAATATTTGGACACAAAGGTCTTCTATTTCTGGACTCTATCGCTTTTATTATTGCAGACAGAATGAAGTTGTCATAGTTATGATTAATTTCTAAATTAGTTAAAGTCGAAGAGAGGTTTTATTTTAGACTTTACTAAATATTAAGGCCACTAGAAAACTTACAAGGTTTTTAATGTCAACTAAATTGAAATAAGGTACAATTTGACACGTTTATTGTTTTAAGAAAAAAAAATGGATATGTTATATGTATATCTGAGTTCAAAACTGCCATACTAAAAGAAAGAGACAAAGAAAGAGGGTAGACAGATTTGTCTGCTCCTAACAATTTATTTTCATCCACCCGCAATCTCCAGTCAACCCGCGATCATGGCGCTTGCAACAGCGTCGAAATATCGGGAACTCAAACAAACATTTAATCACGGAAGATATCCCGTAAGTGACATTTTAAATTTAGAGACAAACCGTGAAAGCTTAAAACAGTGTTTAAACTAAAAGAAACTCGAATAACGAATGCTAAAGTAATAAAAGAGTATTTATATGTATAACTTACTCAGTCTGTTTACGGTTATACAGAATCAAAAGTAACGAGGGTTTTATCATACTTTAACCAAGGTTCAATCGCAAGGACTTTATATTAATAACATGTAGAATAACTCAGTTAAAGTGGCCGATGATGTTTCCCCAAGTTTTTGTAAAAGTGGTAGTAAAAAAGCCACTTAACGAACCAAAAGAAACTGCTACAGTTGGCGACTATCAACCGCAACGGTTTCTTCCAAGTTAAATGAAAAGTTGTAAGAGTTTCAAAAAACAAAAGTATTTTATATAAGAGAATCCTCTTAAAGACAGCAAGTGAGCTAAAAGACAAAAGGCAAGCGCTCTATCTAGAAATTATAAAACTGTTCGCTGCCAAATTCTTGAAAATTCCTTTCATATTTCTCAGACAATGTAGGTCGGGCTCCCAACACTGCCTTTTATTACGATCCTCCACTTTGGGGCAGTATCTCAATAAATATAGCATGTGCAGTTAATCGAGGAGGCGGGCCGCGAGAGAGAGAGGACAGCGTCCTCCCTCCGCCCCAACCGCAGTGGTAGACGCCCGCGGCGTCGGACGTCGGCAGACGATCTCCGGCCACCGTAGGCGCGGGCATGCGGACAGCGAGTAAAGGGCAACTCGCTGTCCGACCATGGATCGTGCCCGGGTCGACGGCACGTCGTGTTCCACGCGCGCCTCAAAGAGCGTCAGCAAAAATGACGGGGCCCCCTCTCAGAGGGCCAAAGCCTGCCGGGGTCGCGAGATTTATTTCCTTACCGTGACCCCGGAACATAAAGGGCTATTGAAGGACACCATGGATTTTAGTCAGTATAAATCTGACAGTCCCTCCCGCCCTGCCCGGGGTGGGAGGACTCATTTGATGATTTTACCACGCTAAAAAAAAAAATGTGTAGTTAATTGACTGTTTATATTTACACAGTTAGTTCAGTTACACTAATACGCTTTGGTCTCTCATCTGCACGCGACTGTACGGTGCACGTCATCAAAGTTTTAGTGAAGCTCTTCGCATGAACGTAATGTTGGGTAAGTATTCCAAAACAAAGAGGTTTTCTCAATTTTTTTACTGCTAAAACGTCTAGAGATTTATTCTAGCACTTTCTTGTCTTTCTAGCTTTCCAAATATTAACAATTTAGCATGTTGGCATTTGTTTACTGTACTTATTACAATTGTCACAACAATTAATCAAAACGGCAGTTTTAGCTTCATTGCCCTGAAGCGTGGGCATGGAGGATGCGTTCAGAATAAATGGATTTTATTCAAGCGGGGGCCATTGCAGCCACTAAGTTTACCAATTTATTGCTCAAATACGTGTTTGGTTCGGTGTTTGTGTACTGTCTGCTTAGTGCCAACACATTTTAAAAATTGCTGCTTGCGTGTTGCATCATCCCTCTACATACGAGTAGTATAAAACAAAGTCGCTTCCCGCTGTCTGTCCCTATGTATGCTTAGATCTTTAAAACTACGCAACGGATTTTGATGCGGTTTTTTTTTAATAGTGATTCAAGAGGAAGTTTTATAAGTATATAACATGCACAATATAGTAGAGATTGCACCCGTGCGGAGACGGGGCGGGTTGCTAGTTCAAAATAATTCACAATAACGATCGTAATATAGTCTGAAAACTAATATTAAAACAGTGGTTCACAGAATTTAAACAGTATGGATTAGTAATAAAACTTTATGTTTATGGTAGAAACAGCGATGATTTTTCTATTGCCCTTGATTTATTTCCAAGATCCAGCAGTTTATTAAAGAAAAAGTCATTATTTCTACATAATTATGTTAATAAGTTGTGAGAAAACATTTCAATTCGCAATTTTTCCCCGTGTAGCTAACAAAGTAATTCATCATAAATTAGAATACTTACATTGTTATTTCCACACAATGTATATTAACAACGTTTGTTATCACACATTCCTTCATTTATTTATGAGAAACGGTCTAAAATAATTTCCATTAATTATATTTAAACTTAATGATGCTTAAAATTACAAAATTCTCTAATTAAAATTAACGTCAATTTCCCGTAATTACTAACAACATTATAAGGCAGTCAACGAAAGATCAAATAAGTAAAACCAACATAATATTCACAATGAACAGATTAGGCCGAGTTTTTGTATTTTTAGGGAAGTAGACCTTTTTACTGTACGATTTTTGAAAGTTACAAGTCTGGTTACTCGGGTCATGAAACATGTTTGTTAGACTAAGCTTTGTTAAAAATTAAGGTATGCGTGCGGTTTTTCAGTAAAAAGCATTTCAGTTATTGTTTTATCATGAAAACAGTTAACTTATAACAAAGCCGAACCCAAAACTCGTTATTCACTCTTTAGCACAAAGGATAAAATCCTCTCAAAATGTTTGAACCAGATGGTTTAACAAAAATTTTTCATCATAATAAGATTATTACAAAACAACATCACAGCCACAGTGTCGTCAAGTAAGTTATGACATCGTAAATTAGTCGGATGTCATCGTTGTCCAAGCATACCCTTTGTGATACGGATCGAAGGAAACTTTTATATATCTGTTGAAATACACTAATCGATTCATAAATAAATGTTATGTCTTTCATAGAATAAATCTCATTGTATACTGTTACAGTATCTACAGTTAGACGGAGGTCGGAGATTAGAAGCGAGAGCTTGATGAATTGCTAGCACTTGATTGTGAAACAACTGATGAGTTGGCGATGAGACAGCGTACAAGTACCAGTACTTTGTGCTGCGGATCGAAAGCATGACTTTCACACAAATCTGTTTTATTACACGAACATATTCGTTAATAAAATATCATGTCTTTTGCAGTATTCACTATTATAACTCAAATATATAATATATTAGTAGATAATTATTGACACTGATAATGATTGTGTTTGAATTTTTTGTTAAAATTTTTAACAGGTATTCATTTCATTCGTACCAATTTTACAAAAATCATTGACTGATTTTAGAAAAAAAAAGACATAACTAAAAATGAAAAAAAAACTTTTTCAAAAAAAAAATGTAACCTCCTTCAAAAACAACCACAAAAAAGGGTAAAATAACCTTCAAAACTTTTCTTTCGGAAGTCGGTGACTTTTTTTTTATTAATTTCATTGTCTTTTTTGCCACCGACTTCCGAAAGAAAAGTTTTGAAGGTTATTTTACCCTTTTTTGTGGTTGTTTTTGAAGGTTACATTTTTTTTTTGAAAAAGTTTTTATTTTACTCTTTTTAGTTTAAATATTCAACCACAATTCTTGTCAAATACGAGTACATCATTTTCTTACATGAGCACTAGAATTTTGTAATCCGTAACACCGGTAATAACATCGTTTAAAATCTCTTACATTCATTCCTTATCTCGAAAACTACTGAACTGATTTTGATGAAACTTGCAGTATTCCCTAAGTTGAACGATACCTAGTACAACAAAAAAAGAATTACTTAAATCGGACTTATAGTTCCGGAGATATGCGAACACAAACATAATTTACCAAATCAGTCGATGCCAATTCCTTACGTTGTACCTTCCATCATCAGCTCAGCTACATGATATGATGATTACCATACGCAAATACTTAAAGTACTTCATAAAATTTGCGAAAAACGATGTGTGGGCCTATAAAATTTGAGGGTTGCCCTCGATTTCTCCAGGATCCAAGCATCAGATCCTGACATGGTGACAATGGGACCACTCCTGAAGTATCTCCTTTCGAACAAAAAAATAAGTTTGAAAATCGGTCCACAATTGGCGGAGTAATCAGGTAACAAACACACAAAAAAAAAAACATACCGTCGAATTGATAACCTCCTTCTTTTTGAAGTCGGTTAAAAAGTGTGATACACTTTTTATCCAAAATAAGAAAAGCAGTTAAACTTAAAACTAACAACTGTACAACATAAATACAACACTAATGTAACTTAAGAATCGCACACAAATACTCGTAAAAACAATGTTTCCCTGTTTTATTCATTTTCAACCACTCATTTTTTTTTTCCTTTTTATTTATTCCGCATCCGTTCTTTTGTAACTGGTTTGTAAAACGAAAAGCAAAATATGAATACCTCCATGTGTTGTGTAATTAAATATCTCGAAAGTCCTCGACGGAAATGTTGGTAGGCAAGTAGGTACAACAGAAATTCGTACTTCTAAGTGATTGAGTATTTTGTTTCAAATCAATGAAGAATTAAATAAGAAAGTAAACATGTTTTGAATTAGTAATGGAACTCATTGTCTGAAATGACGGACGTACCGTTTCCTTCAATAAAACAATCTTGTTAGTAATAGGTAATTGGTTTAAATTCTAAAATAAGTTACTTTTTAACATTTACATATTCTGGATTATTACATTAATTAATGTAATAATCCAGAGGGCTCACTATCCGTGTCTGGATGTGCCATTTGCGCCACGTTTTTACATAATGACCGGCTAATCACCGGCAGATAATCCGGTTCACCTTCGCCGGCTGTTTCGTAATAATCAACTGCTGAAATATATTTTAATTTAGTCAGGATTATTCCTCGTTATTTTGGTAGCTATTATTTAAATATAGAGCATTATTAAGGCTAACTATTGGTTTTTATAGTACGCTAAACCTTTAAAATGTAAGTTTGCACAATCATCAAGTTAAAATAAAGTACTTTATGAATAAAGAAGTATCTCGACAAGAGAGCTTTCCGTCATGAAGGGACTTTTGTAATAAAGTGCGATACTAACGTAAACATGTGAAATAAAAATGTTGGTTCATTATGTTGTGTATGTTCTGTAAAGTAACTTTTTTTTTTTTTTTATTTGATCAAAAAAATGGATACAGCGATTGTTTAATATAACATCTGCCAAACTGCAAAGCAGTTTGTCGGCAGTAGGCTATTTAACCTTTTCATGTATTATTTTTCATTTTCATTTAATTCACACAAAAAGTTATATTTTGTCTGCATGCAACTATATTCTTAAGCCCTAATACAGTCGTGTCTTTGCTAATCCCACAATGCATAAAACCGTAGTCGTTTCATCCAATCATTTATGCGTCCCAGTCACGCAACAGTTGATTCAACCCTGGGGTTGAGTCAATGGCTCTGGAGCTATTATTGTTAATCAAGGTAAATTCATGAGCTAAACAGGTAACCCAATTCTAATAACCGCAGCACGACGGTTAACCACCAAGAACTCCTAACTCAATATCTCAAAACTTTTCAGTAGGCACAAAAAACCTTGTAGTTTTGACATTAGGACGAATATGAATAAAGCAAAAATATAGTTGGTCTTAAATATGATTATTTACTGTTTTGTCATAAAATTATTGTTTTACTTTATTTTAATAAATGGGTAGGTAAGATAGCAGATATTTTAGTTTTTTTTATGGATGAATGAATGTAGATAGGAGATTTTGGCATTTCATGTGAGAGAAATTCTGAGCATTACTCTCTTCATTGCACCCTGAGCAACCTTAAATTTGTGGACCAGGCCTATGGTAAGTGTTCACGTTTCTTCTTCGAAGTCATTACGGGCAGGACGCACTGGTTATAAACCCTGGTTTAGATATAACGCAGCTTCCCGAATGCCCAAGCGTATCCTTTTGGTTGCTTCCTTCTCAGTTTGGTGTCCTCGATTCACTTCCGAAAAATACCACCTGGGTGATATCACCCAGGTGAGTCGAGGACACCAAAGTTGTTATTCTTGCACAACCTCGAGGGCAGCACCATTTACGATTACAGATCTCGGGATGACATGACCATTGAGCATGAGTTTGGTTTTGTCTAAATTCATTTCGAGACCCACACGCCTTGAAGAATCGCTTAGGCTTCTCAGCATTATTTCCAGATCCTGCAAAAACTCTGTCATGATGACAATGTCATCCGCCAATCAGTGGTGCGGGTTGTACTGACCGTTGATATTTACACCCCGTCCTTTCAAACTCAAACGTCCTGAAAACGTTTTCCAATGTGTTTGTAAACAGTTTCGGAGAGATGACGTCTCCCTGTCTTACTCGACGCTTTGTGCTCTGTTCTTGTACTTGCACGGTCATTGTTGCGGCCTTATACAGACATCTTATCACCTCAACGTAGCGGTAGTCGGTGAGGCATCTCTGCATGGACTCCAGCACAGCCCAGTTCTCAACAATATCGAAGGCTTTCTCATAGTCCACATACGCTAGGCACAGAGGCTGATTATTTTCCTCGGTCTTTTGGATTATTTGCCTGAGGGTATGGGGTCCACGGTGCTGTAGCCTTTTCGAAATCTGGCCTGCTGTGGCGGCTGGAAATCATCGAACTTTTGGGCGAGACGTTTCGAGATAACTCTCGAAAACAACTTGTAGACATGGGTCAGGAGTCAAACGGCGCGGTTGTTCTTAAGAAGCGTGTTATCGCCCTTTTTGAAAAATAATACGTCGAGCTTTACAAGCTCTATCAAGTAAGGTGTTCCCCTGCCTTGAGCAGCTCTGTGGATGGCTTTTGGAATTGTTTTGGGTCTGCATCTTGTTTTTCAGACTCCAAATAAAGTTTGACCAAGTTTCTTGTTCAAAGAGAACTCATCCTGAAATAGAACCAACACATTTCTTAAAACAAATCTAAATTAATTACTTAAACCTTTGAGTATAAAAACTCCTAAATACTGCTACCTACACCGTAATATCCTGAACAGATACGAAAAAATGTTACTACCAATACCGTCTATCTACGTATTTCGTATTTATGGCTGATTTATAAGTAAGAACAAACTACTACCGCGGAAATAACGTTTGAATTAAACTAACATGTAAGTCTAATAACGAAAAATTAACTAATTTTAACAAAAAATACAATAAAACTTACTTTTAAGGCCGAGAGCGCGCGAACATGCGACGAATTCGTACAAATTGTAAGGCACACGCTGGAGTTAGCAGCAAATGCCACCAAAGTTCGTGCTCGTAAAGTTAGTAGATAATGATTGTAAAAATACCCGAAATATTACGAATTATAAATAGAAGATTTTTCTATTATGTGAGATACAATATTTATGAAGAGAATCCGCGAAAAAACCAATTTGTCAAAATATGTCAGTTAGGAGGTCTTGGTGGTTAACCGTCGAGCAGCGACTGATGATGCACCTCTCGTAGCTAGCATGTAATGGCTAATACCTTTATTAAAGTTATTATTATGAACATGCTGAATTTATATGTAGATATAGCGGGGTAAAACATTCTACAATATTCCAATGATTTCATATTCCAATTTAAGCACGACTTGCTCTGGTTACACAGCTATAACTTATTGAACGTATCTCAGGTTTCGGAGTTTCAAGAACAGTTCTTGTTGTTTATGTATGTGCGCCATCATTAATAGAGCAAGAGCCCGTGAACCCCAGACCTACGTTATTTTATAAAGGCTGAAAGTTTGTCAGCGGATGCTCCCAACACTGGTAAGACGATGGACCATTTATGGAGTTTGGGTTATGGTGGCTTTGGCAGGTAAACGGTACTAAAGGTGCGTAAAATATAAGTTTACTTACGTCATAGTATAAAAGCTGATTTTTATGTATAATACTCGGGTAATATGTAGATGATGTTTCCTCATCAGCCAGACACTTATCATGGTGGCAACCCCTTGCCAGACACCCTTAATGTTCACGAAATTATAAGTTTACTTACGTTATAGTATAAAAGCTGATTTTTATATATAATACTTGGGTAATATGTAGATGATGTTTCCTCTTTAGCCAGACACTTTTGATAGTTCCAACCCCTTGCCAGACAAACATTGTAAATAGCCCAGTCAACGGATGTTCAAAACAAGGTATAGAGGGAAAGTCTTGGAACACAATTTTTGACTACACAACTTTGTTTGGACTAGTTAGGAGGAGAACATTTCGAAAGTCCCCATCCCTAGCCCTTGAGCTAAGGGGGAGGGAGGGGTTTGAAGGTACCACTTTTTGGTTTTTCGATTAAATCTCGGAAACTCGGACCCACCGCTAGGACCCAGCGGCATAATATGAACAAAATAAAAGCTGAATAAATTCTCTATAAGTTTAATCCAGTGAACATTTCCAGGTCTTGTTTAGTTTTTGAGCTATCTGCTCTTGAATGTCTGTAATATTCTGAAAAATAATTTTTACCTTTTTGCATTTGGAAAGTTGTATTTCATATCGCCAAAGGTCCAGAAAGCATGAGCAGTCTTTTCAGACCCTCCCTTTACCACCTACAATGAACAAAGCCAAGTGAAACCTGCATCTTGAGGCGATATGAGCCTCCAGCTAAAAGGGTCTCTTACTGTGCTCACAAAGTTATAACAAATTCTTGAATTCGCGGTAGCCACCATCAGCTTGATATTTTTTGTTTTCCTTCCACCGAGGGAGCAGTAAAAATAACTCAGAAACTCATTCTAGATTATAATTACATATTAGGTAGGTGCATGTACAGGGTTTTGATTCTAAGTTGACCGATAAGGAGAAATCCGCTTCCATAAGAGCTACAGAAAGCCTTTAGCTTTTTATAATGTACACAATTTTAGCATAAATAATATTTAATTTTTAATTAAGTGCGAGGTGTCCATAAAAATGAGTTGCCAATTTTTTTAATGCCCTTCGACTCTCTTTCAGGTAAGGATCGTTTTATTAAATTGGAATAAAATAATCAAGACGGCGGAAGTTGGTCAAATTCAGCAAAAAATTTTTTCATACAAATTGTTGAACGAAAAAATAATTTATTTTTTTATGATGCTATTTGGTTTAGTGTCATGTTAGGATAATTTCATTGTATGAGAAGGATAATATCTGGGCAACAGAATTGGGTCAAATCTTATAAAACGACTCGAATCTAACGAAATACGACATAAGTTGTGATGTACCTAATATAAATTAAAATGACATTCGGCGCAACTTGGAGGGTCTGAAACACTGATGCTGTTTTCTGGATCTTTGGCGACATCAAATACAACTTTCCACATGCAAAGAGGTAAAAATGATTTTAACCAATATTACAGACTTTCAAGAGCAGATATCTCGAAAACTAAACAAGACCTGGAAATGTTTACTGGATTATACTTATAGAGAATTTATTCAGCTTATATTTTGTACATACATATTATGCCGCTAGGACCCATGGTTTCCGACTTTCCGAGATATAAGCGAAAAACCAAAAAGTGGTACCTTCAAACCCCTCCCTCCCCCTTAGCTCAAGGGCTAGGGATGGGGACTTTCAATATGTTCTCCTCCTAACTAGCGTCTAGCCCAAACAAAGTTGTGCAGTCAAAAATTGTGTTCCAAGACTTTCCCTCTATACCTTGTTTTAAACATCCGTTGACTGGGCTATTTACAATGTTTGTCTGACAAGGGGTTGGAACTATCAAAAGTGTCTGGCTAAAGAGGAAACATCATCTACATATTACCCAAGTATCTATACATATAATAAAATAGTAGGAAAGTCAAAACTGTACATTGAATATTTTTTGAAAAGAATACTTGGGGTGTGATCTACAATCGATACCGAAGCCAAAAATATAGTTTTTAGAATTTTTGTCTGTTTGTCTGTTTGTCTGTATGTATGTCCGGGATAAACTCAAAAAGTACTGGACGGATTAGAATGTTTTTTTTTTTGTTGTATAGGTATTAAGTCTGGCCAACACATAGGCTATAATTTATCTTGGAAACTTGAACACCTGGTGCAGAACCGCAACGGACCAGCTAAACTATAAGAGATACAAAAATGGTGCGATAGCAAAAATTGTTCCACCTGATGAGCACTCTCTGTTGACGTATAAAAATTGAAGATCTGGAACACCTGTTGTGGAACTCCAAGAGCCCAGCTACACTATAACATGTAAAGGAATGACGTCTTAGCAAAGTTGTTCAGCCTGATGAGCAGTCTCTGTTAACGTATAAAAATTGAAGATCTGGAACACCTGTTGTGGAACTCCAAGAGCCCAACTACACTATAACATAAAAAGGAATGACGTCTTAGCAAAGTTGTTCAGCCTGATGAGCAGTTTTTGTTGTACGTCACTAACAAAGTAAGATGCGTATTTTTTTTTTGTTTTTTGTTTTTTAAAGTCCCATTTAACTAAGACAACACTGCAACACTCAACGTGTTCGTAGTCATGAAACTGTGACAAAGCAAAGGTGTTTCAGGATTATAATGTAGTCGTCTTCCCCTGGAGGCGACGGCCCTCCATCGCGTCTATCGAGGCGCATCGCCAGGAGAATGATCATCTCAACCGCACGCAAAATACGCGCATATGACGTGGAGTTGCGGATACCAGCCCGCTATACAATACAATCGCCAGGATAAATTCCCGGAAAGAGCTCCGGCGTGATCACAGGGCAATATTGAGAGAGCGACTGTCGCAACCGAGTTCCGGGCACGCCCCAACCGCGGCGGTAAGACCCCTCTTTAAGGAGTAGCTGGATAGGCGTCACGGCGTCCCGCCTGACCTACCACATGACGTAGGTCCTCACCGGACACGAATGTTTCGGGAGGTAGCTGTTTCTGATAGGGAAAGAAGAATCGCCTGGGTGCCACCACTGCGTGGATCGCCTGGAGGACACGGTGGAGCATACGGTGCAGGACTACCCGCTTGGGCAGAGCACCGCCGTGTCCTCACTACGACGATAATCGGTGACCTCTCGTGCTTAGTGTTGGTCGAGGCCATGCTGCGGGGCGAGACAGAATGGGAAGCAGTCGCCTCCTTCTGCGAAGCAGTCATGCTAGCGAAGGAGGAGGCGGGACGCATGAGGGAGAGGACAATGTCCACCTCCAGCCCAGCCGCAGCGGTAGACGCCGATGGCGACAGACGTCGCTACACGATCTCCAGCCACTGTAGGCGCGGCCATGCGGGCGGCGAGTAAGGCCCTTCGTACATTCGGAAACTCAAGTTTCCGATACCTTACGACTTCAGTATCCAGGCGACTCTCGCAATAGAAATGCATATACGTTCGTACACACGCACGCGACGCGCGACGCCAATCGCGCGCTACCTATCTGCTGACATCGCGGCGACTTGAGTTTCCGCGACTTTCAAGATGGCGGAACAATTTATTTACCATTTTTTATTTTATTCACAGAATAAAGGGTTCCGTAGCATATTCTTGAATCATTTTTGGAAAGTAATTATTTTAAAACGATATAAATATATTTACAATACTCATAACAAATCTTAATTTGGTATGCAGTTTTATTAAAAAGTTGGGAGAGATGGTTTTTTTTCTATTTTATTGAATAAAATTTAAAAATTAATTTAAAGTATTGGATTTGGATTAATGTTAGGTTCGCAGGAAATTAACTGTGAAGGGCGGACTGTCACACGACTGATCTTATAAAGATTCCGTTTTTTTTGAACCAACGGAACCCTAAAAAATATACTTTGCTCGTCACAGTCATGTGTCAGCCATTTTATAAATTCATATTCTTGACCACCCATCATGACCTTTTGACGCGGCGCTAGTGTCTATGTCGTTACATCAAATTGCATTATAAAAATTTAGTACCTCGAATTTTCCGCAGGTCATGAGTAGTGGCGAAACTCTAGTATCGAAAACTTGCGTCGCCTCGTGTACGAAGGTTCGTACACGAGGCGACGCCAGTTAAGATACCTTACGATTTTGGTTTCCAGGCGACTATCGCAATACAAATCCATAGAGGCTCGTACACAGGTCGCGTCGCCGACATGCGTCGCCGACTCTAGTCGCTCGCTACTCATCTATCAAGATCGCCGATACCCAAGTCTTCGCGATTTTTAACCGACGAAAAATTTGTATCTATTATTTTAAAATTTATTATTAAAGTATCTGAGGTAGAAAAATATCCTTGTTTGTATCATTACAATTTGTATCATTACAATTAATAATAATAATATTCCACAACTATCACACAACGCCATCTCGTCCCAAGCTAAGCAGAGCTTGTGTTATGGGTACTAAACAACTGATAAACATACTTATATATTTCTAAATACATAAATATAATAGATAAATTACACCCAGACACAGAACAAATGATCGTGTTCATCAAACAAACATTTGTCCTGGGTGGGAATCGAACCCACGTCCTCCGGCATAGCAGTCAGGGTCACTAACGACTAGACCAACAGGCTTGTCAAATTCAAAAGAATATTCTAATAGATAATTAGCATGGAATAAGCTTTTTTTTAAGTGGTAAAATCATCATATTAAATGAGTCCTCCCACCCCGGGCAGGGTGGAAGGGACTGTCAGACTCGTACTAACTAAAATCCACGGTGTCCTTCAATAGAACCTAACAAAACGATAGCGCGATCTAACTCGACGACAGCGCCATCTATCGAGCATGGTGTCAAACTTTTTGCACTTTTATAAATTATTATGGTTTCGTTACAAACATTACTACTTTAACCCAGCTTCGTCATGTACTTGCACATACGACAAAAATAAAGTAATTAAGAAAACGAAAACATTAAAAAAAACCTATTCAAATCTGAAATTTGAAACCACGGTCATCATCATAGCATTACAGGGCGTCAGCGTTCCGGTGCAAATAAAAGAAAACTATAAAAAAAAAACCTAGAAAAAAATTGAATAAACCTCTAAAAAACAACTGAAACACGAAAAAAGAAAATTCTATGTTTACCTGGGGATTGAACCCATGGTCACCACCTTGAAAGCCAAAGCTTGAACAAATCGAGCTACCTTGTAGCCGGTTGGCGCGGCGAAATTATGAACCATATTCTTTCTAGATTGATTTTTTCCTCTATACGCGCCAATTTTTAATTCCAAAAATTTGAAATAGGAATGCGCTCGTCATTTTTAAAATAGAAGCATTTTAATTTATGTTATGAGATGTACATTTTGTGTTTTGTACAATGTATTATAAAGGTTGAATATAGAATGGTGGCCGAATAGACGATTTGAGTCTTACGACTCGAGTCGCCGCTGTGTACGGATCGTGCGCTACTAGAGTCGCGCGACTTGGGTATTCGACTGGAGTATCGGATACCCGAGTCGCCTAATGTACGAAGGGCCTAAGAGTGCACGTTGTGTTCCACGTGATGTATTACCACGCTAAAAAATGTTATCGTCTGAATGTATCATGTCGAACAAAAAAGCCGTCGAGGCCGTGGACAGAACACTTTGAGACATTCGCCATGATGATAGACCCATGGACAATATCCCATGGGGTGTCTGGCAAGGGGTTGCCACCATGATAAGTGTCTGGCTGATGAGGAAACATCATCTACATATTACCCGAGTATTATACATAAAAATCAGCTTTTATACTATGACGTAAGTAAACTTATATTTTACGCACCTTTATTACCGTTTACCTGCCAAAGCCACCATAACCCAAACTCCATAAATGGTCCATCGTCTTACCAGTGTTGGGAGCATCCGCTGACAAACTTTCAGCCTTTATAAAATAACGTAGGTCTGGGGTTCACGGGCTCTTGGGCTATAAACTAGCATGCCTTAGCTAAGTTTGACGATGGAGCGTTTACTCAAGCTTAAACTTCTTCAGTCTCATGAAACTAATAAACAGCGGTTTCCTTGCAAACTATTAATTGAAGTTAATATTAGGTCCATAATTAATTTATCGGCCGCAAATGTGAGCGTACTTTGACTAATTTCTGCGAAGCAATCAGTGGTATATAATTTCAGCAGACATTTCTCTAATTTTTTTATGTTCGTGTTTCTCTACCACAAAGGATTTTTTATGAAAGACTTTTATTGAAATTAAAAATTGCGTATAACCAGACAAAGAATGTTGCTGATCCATTTTGCTTTACGTTATAGAATAATAAATAATTATGTAGACGTAGAGTATATACGTTATTCTTTTTTATATAAAAAAACTATCCTGTAACATATAATCGGAAATTAGATGGTGTGTAATATCGGATTTTTGAAATTGATTTATTCTATTCGAACGAAGTCGAACATACATAGTTGTCAAAAAAAACGGATTGTGATTGAGTAATACTAATTGGTTAAGGCGTCTGGAGTACAATTCAGATCCAGAAGACACAGGTTCGAACCCTGACTTACAGAATTATAATCAACAAAATCATCAATACAACGCTCTAAGTTCATAAAGCTGTAGGAATGACTTTTTCTGTTTTTTTTTTTTTTTTGTTCCTACGCCTTTATGAAATTGGAGGGTTGTATTGATGATTATGTTGATTATAATTCTGTAACTACATACGTCATACAGGCGCGAATAATATTTTAATCAACATACAACCTAGCACTGGCCTGCAAATAGCGAAAAACGTAAGGAAATTTGAATTTCGCGGGCTGGCTTTTAGTATATTTTTCAGCTGCTGAAGTTTTAACAAGAAAAGCTTATGTAGTAGGAAAGAGGATGTAGAAACTACTGATAAAGGTTCAGAGACGATTTATATCGTTCTGTCGTTATAGACATGTTCCCGGAAGGCCGCACTGTCCAGCATAGGCAATTAACATAAACCTTTCTGAATGTTACGGTTAAGGGAGTAGCCGACCGTTCATGTGATCAGGTTTACCTATATTGTTCAAGTTTAAGAAAAGATACCAAATACATAATCATGACAGCACGGTTCTCATGATTTTACCACAAAATTTTGATTTCTATTTCGTTGAATCAAAGAAGTGTTTAGTTTGTAGCTAAGAAGAAAGCAGAAGATTTTGGAAACTTCCTTATCCATGAGTCCGAGATACAGTATTTGTCTTGAAAACTTTCGGTAAATTAATTATTGAATTAATCGATTAATACAACCTATTAGGTACACTGACGATTACTCGATAATACTCATTGATACACTGAGAAAAATTTCCTCTGCCGCACTACGTAAAATAAGGACAAAAATCGACCACAATGACGTGTGTAACCCGCTCCATTACGCGTAAGTAGTCAGTCATACGTAGTCGGCATACTGACGCTCATCATGGAGCGGGTTACGTAATTTACTCGTGGTCGATTTTTGTACGTACGTACGTAGCCCGACATCCGGCTACGTATACGTAGTGCGCAATGCACGGAATACTCCTGAAACTACGACTACAACACCCGTATACTATTGTTGCGGACACAGTAGAACACGGTGAACCTTACGTGTGTACCATGGCGGCGTACGTACGATACTGTGGCGGACGCAGTAAATCACGATGAGCAGTACGTGTGTACCACGGCGGCATACGTACGACACTGTAGTGGGCACAGTAAATAATGGTGAGCCATATGTGTGCACCGCGGTGGCATACGTACGATACTGTGGCGGACACAGTAAATCACGATGAGCAGTACGTGTATACCACGGCGGCATACGTACGACACTGTAGTGGGCACAGTAAATAATGGTGAGCCATATGTGTGCACCGCGGTGGCATACGTACGATACTGTGGCGGACACAGTAAAACACGGTGAGCCGTACGTGTGTACCACGGCGGCGTACGTACGATACTGTGGCGGACACAGTAAATCACGATGAGCAGTACGTGTGTACCACGGCGGCATACGTACGACACTGTAGTGGGCACAGTAAATAATGGTGAGCCATATGTGTGCACCGCGGTGGCATACGTACGATACTGTGGCGGACACAGTAAATCACGATGAGCAGTACGTGTATACCAGGGAGGCATACGTACTATACTGTAGTGGGCACACTAAATAATGGTGAGCCATATGTGTGCACCGCGGTGGCATACGTACGATACTGTGGCGGACACAGTAAAACACGGTGAGCCGTACGTGTGTACCACGGCGGCGTACGTACGTTACTGTGGCGGACACAGTAAATCACGATGAGCAGTACGTGTATACCAGGGCGGCATACGTACGACACTGTAGTGGGCACAGTAAATCACGATGAGCAGTACGTGTATACCAGGGCGGCATACGTACGACACTGTAGTGGGCACAGTAAGTAATGGTGAGCCATATGTGTGCACCGCGGTGGCATACGTACGATACTGTGGCGGACACAGTAAAACACGGTGAGCCGTACGTGTGTACCACGGCGGCGTACGTACGATACTGTGGCGGACACAGTAAATCACGATGAGCAGTACGTGTGTACCACGGCGGCATACGTACGATACTGTGGCGGACACAGTAAATCACGATGAGCAGTACGTGTGTACCACGGCGGCATACGTACGACACTGTAGTGGGCACAGTAAATAATGGTGAGCCATATGTGTGCACCGCGGTGGCATACGTACGATACTGTGGCGGACACAGTAAATCACGATGAGCAGTACGTGTATACCAGGGCGGCATACGTACGATACTGTAGTGGGCACACTAAATAATGGTGAGCCATATGTGTGCACCGCGGTGGCATACGTACGATACTGTGGCGGACACAGTAAAACACGGTGAGCCGTACGTGTGTACCACGGCGGCGTACGTACGATACTGTGGCGGACACAGTAAATCACGATGAGCAGTACGTGTATACCAGGGCGGCATACGTACGACACTGTAGTGGGCACAGTAAATCACGATGAGCAGTACGTGTATACCAGGGCGGCATACGTACGACACTGTAGTGGGCACAGTAAGTAATGGTGAGCCATGTGTGCACCGCGGTGGCATACGTACGATACTGTGGCGGACACAGTAAAACACGGTGAGCCGTACGTGTGTACCACGGCGGCGTACGTACGATACTGTGGCGGACACAGTAAATCACGATGAGCAGTACGTGTATACCACGGCGGCATACGTACGATACTGTGGCGGACACAGTAAAACACGGTGAGCCGTACGTGTGTACCACGGCGGCATACTTACGATACTATGGCGGACACGGTGAATCATGGTGAGACATACGTGTACACCACGGCGGCATACTTACGATACTATGGCGGACCCGGTGAATCATGGTGCGTCATACGTGTGCAGCATGGCGGCATACGTAGGATACTGTGGCAGGCACAGTAAAGCATGATGTGTCAGACGTATTAACTGTCGTAGTAGACGTAAGGTACCGTTGCCGGTACAGTAAGGCATGATGAACCGTGCGTATGTACCATGGCAGTGGACGTACGATACTGGTGCGGGACCAGTAAAGCACGGTGAACCATACTTATGTACCACGCTAGCGTACGTACGACACTGCTGCGGGTATAGTAAGGCATATTGCACTATACGTGTTACGTATGGCACACCATGCCTTACGATACTCGCACCTGTATTTTCCTTATGCTGGCGCATGGTACATACAAAGGTGTTCAGATACTTATTTTGAATATTAAACACTCAAAGTCAATGAAATTTTGTAGACACGATCGAGAAACTAATATCTAGGTCTGTGGTGTATTACATTTTCGTAAAAATGTACCTATAGTTTAAATATTGCAGGGAGTTTTGAATAAACCCCCTGCAATATTTGAACTATTTTTTTTAGGTTTAAATATTGCAGGCGGGTTTATAAACCCCCTGCAATATTTAAACTATACATTTTTACGAAAATGTAATAAACCACAGACCTAGATATGTAGTTTCTCGATCGTGTCTACAAAATTTCATTGACTTTGAGTGTTTAATATTCAAAATAAGCATCTGAACACATTTGTATGTACCATGCGCCAGCATAAGGAAATACAGGTGCGAGTATCGTAAGGCATGGTGTGCCATACGTATTAACACGTATAGTGCACCATGCCTTACTATACCCGCAGCAGTATCGTACGTATATACGTTAGCGTGGTACATAAGTATGGTTCACCGTGCTTTACTGGTCCCGCACCAGTATCGTACGTCCACTGCCGTGGTAGTATATACGCACGGTTCATCATGCCTTACTGTAAAATGTATAGTTTAAATATTGCAGGGAGTTTTGAATAAAAATATGAAAACCCCCTGCAACATTTAAACTATACATTTTTACGAAAATGTAATATAAACCACAGACCTAGATATTAGTTTCTCGATCGTGTCTACAAAATTTCATTGACTGATTGGTTAATTTATGTATATCTGAACACCTTTATATGTACGGCCAGCGTCATAAAAATATAAACGTTAACATCTTAGGAATGGCGGTCTGCCTACGCTTCGACTTCCCGTTCATACCTCTACTATAACAGTTAATAAGTTTTATACACATGCTTTGTAGTTTATGTAGTACAACCTGCACTGGTCACATAGATATCTACTTATAAATAATGGTGCGGGTAAGATAAAGAATGATGTATCATTATAAAGCTGACCAGATGTATTAAAACCCGCGTGCGGTAATTTTCAGATTTACTGGCAATAGTTACGTTTAAATATATCACAAAAGGTCGCGTCCTCATTGTAGGGGTTTTTTTTAAACTCTGGTCAGGCTTTACCTACTGTTGTTGAATTTGTACGATATAAGTGCGGCTATTATTATTATTATGCAAAATAATTTTATAGCGAACTTAACACTGCTACAGCGATTTAGCACTAAAGTCCGGACCTGTAAGTGAAAAGCATACAATAATTGGTCATTTAGGTAAAATAATACTTCACGATACATATACATTTAGTGTACACAGCAATGATACATCATTTTTTATTTTTTTAAACTTCTACAAGGTTATTATCAGAAGAAATTCTGAAGAATTTCTGTTCTCAAACCCTGTACAAGTTTTATAGCTTCACATGCTTAAAAGGAAATAGACATAAAAGATTCATATTATTTATTTTCAATCGTAAAATTTAAATACAAAAAAAACACAAGCTTATTATTGTCAGTCATATAATTAATTGTCAGTCTCAATGCTGTTTAGCAATACAGGGGAGGAGCGAGACAACCCAATTGCAACACAAGTGTTATTAACTACTTACTTGGGCTGTTTCAATCACATTTGTTATGTAAATCTAATGCCGGCCATACACGGTACAAGTATACTTGCGCAAATCAAGACTTGCGCAAGTATACTGTAACGTGTGTGGGAAGATACTTGCACAAATTCCTAAAATTTTCACTGTCCTGTGTTTGTGCAAGTCCAGACTTGCGCAAGTATACTGGAACGTGTGTGGCGTAAGAGACTCAATAAACAATTTATTATAAAACAATTTATTATTAATTAATTAATTGGCTCAGTGGGACAGGCCTATGTCCAGCAGTGGACGAATACAGGCTGATGATAAAACAACTATGAACAAGGAATTTTACCGTCTGTCGGTTGTTGACAGGCAAGATTTAAGGCCTACTCAAATCTTACCGGTATCCTGTACCGGTGGCGGTAACGATATCCCGATGGGTATGCGGTAACGCGCTGTTCAAAGGTGTTCCGCAACTGCTGCCGGTAATGCCATACAAAATACCGGTCGGGATATCGGTCAGGTTTGAGTAGGCCTTTACAATACGTAATTCGGAAAGGACGAGAGGATTGGCGATTAGATATTTATTAAAATATAAGGGCGTCAGTAGATATCCTATCTTATATAGATTTCGTCTGAATGTTTTAGGGCAATTAGAAATAATTAGGTGTAACAACAGACAGTCCATTATCAACATAAACAATGTCTCAGATCTCAGGTATTTGTTGCACGAGCCGGAGGCGGTTACCCGCCTTGCGTAAGAGCAACCTAGGATTTCCGACCAAAGAATCACTAGTAAGAGCCAGGCAACACGGCGCGTTGCGTCTCCGTTGCATCGACGCAGCGCTGCCGTTGCGTCATTTTACATACTAATAATCATAATGTACACACGGTGCGCTGCGTCGACGCAACGCACACACGACGGAACTACAGCCCCCGAGACGAAGCGGGCGGGGGTGTACACATTGTGACGACGGAACGGCAGCGCTCAGTTGCTTGTGCGTTGATAGGAAGGATACACGAAAGCCCATATCATTTTTTACGTACATATTTTGTATTCAGTTTTATTTGCAAAGTATAGGAGCAATGCCAGACGTCTTTTCCGATCCTTGCTTTGTATAGACTGATGCGATGTTTTTATAAAATGCTTGCCGCAACTGGGCGTCGCCGCTGCGATGTCGGAACGTTACTACTGCGTCGTCGTGTGGACTGGCTCTAAAGGTACCTTGGCATCAATGGAGTCCGCGTGGTCGTCGCTGGAAACCAATGCGTCTAGGCCTACGGTAAACTTAACTTAAAGGTCGTTCGCATACGAACGCTAATACATACGCATAAACCTAACTAGTTGCGGAACCTATGTCGCAAGGCCCGACTTTAAACAGATATAACCGGTATTCTACAAAAAAAAAAAAATACAAAAAATACAAAATGTGGGGATCGCCCCGTTTTGGTAGCGATCCGAGAGCCACCTTTTGGCAGTAGGGGCGGTGCTCCCCTACCCCATGGCCTAGGTGAAGGTTAAACATCAGTACCGAGTTTCGATATTTCTACTTTTACATACAAAAGAAGAAGGGTCATCTGTGACCCAGCCCCGGCGCAAGTGAAATGTATCTCAGTTTTTTCGTAATTTTATGAACATCAAATAACAGATTTTCTTTTTTTCAATTTCTAACCTTAAGTAAAATTAAGTTTGACGTATATGATTACTTCCCAGAATTTGATCCTTATTAGCAACACTATTGAATAGTCTAATGTAGGTACCTACAGGATGTGATTTTTTTTTTCCAAAATCAGCGGGTTCGATTCCTGGCCAAGATTATTGATATTTCTAAAATCCAATGATGCAATTTTAGTTTTTGTCAAAATCGGCCTAGAGATTCCTTTCAACATTTTTCGATATTCCTCATAGCTTCGGACATAGCCATCCACGCCCAGCTGAAAAAGTTGAAGAGTTTGTTTGTTTGGTTGAAGGTGCTAATCTCAGGAACTACTACTTTAAAAATCTTTTTGTGTTTGATAGTCCATTTATCAAAGAAGACTGTAAGCTATATAACATCACGCTCCAGGCAATAGGAGCCGAGTAGCGGTTGAAACCGCGGAGAATTTAACTAAGTTAGCCACTGAAATTGAAAAAAAGAAACCTGTTATTTGATGTACATAAAATAACAAAAAAACTGAGATACATTAATTTCATTTGCGCCGGGGCTGGGTAATTTTTGTATGAACAGTGACCCTTCTTCTTTGACTGATTTTAAAAGCACACAATACGATGAAAGAATACAAACAACAAATGAAACTCAGTACTGATGTTTAACCTGAAGTTAAGTTAAAGAAACAAATTGGTGGTGGGCCCGTATTCACGCTTTTGCAAAATGGTAAGGTATGGGTAAGTAAGATGTGTAAACTGTATCACCTGCGGGCAACAGATCCGCACAGGGGGTGTGTTTCTGAATTTTTGCACGTGTTGTATGTGTTATAGTCAAACCACGAAGTCCCGGCGCTCCAAGGTTTGCTTCAAACCTCAGGTTTGACAAGAAGGCTTAGTCAAAGTCCAAAATTAATAGCGTGTTTCGATCTTTGGCTAACGCATTTATGGCCAAACCTAGGAGAGACTAACTTGGAAAGTCAAACGCCGAAACGTAATTTGATCAAATCGCGTTTTGACCAGTCAGACTTTAATTAGGTACAGAATTTGTCATAATCATTTATTTAATTGTTTTTTTTTTGTATTTAAATGTATGAAAAACACATTCTTAAGAGTGAAAATTAAATTAAATTAACAATCACTCTGTGAAACAAAGATTTCTGTTGTCTGTTAAAAAAATAAACCACGAATTTTAAGACGAACGCTCCGCTGCGAAATTTCTAACCTGCAGGACCACGTGACCTACAGGAGTATAAGGCAGTTTTGACAAAATCTAACATCGGATATGAATGATGTTTTTCATACATATTTAGGTTATTTTTGTTTTAACAGACCATAGAAATTTTTTTGACTATCCAAGTTGGTCTCTCCAAGGTTTGACCATAATTTATAAATTCTTTTGTCAAAGGCCGAAACACGCTTTAGTTTTGGACTTTGACTAAGGCTTCTTGTCAAACCTGAGGTTTGACTAGGCAAACCTAGGAGCGCCGGGACTTCGGGGTTTGACTACATATGCATGTAAGTGTGTGATGAGAGAAAAATAAACGAAGAAGGTTGGTGCTAATATGATGGGAAGTCCTACCCCAAGGGTACGTATGTCATATTATGTGATGTGTAATGGTCGTTATTATTCTAAAGTCCACCGAACAGTGACATAAAGTTTTAAATTTGACATTATTGTAATTGTAGCCGGTACAGGCGAAACAAGGGTATTATAATTATATAATAGGTAATCGTTGGTTCTCATCACTTGATACGCATAGTAATGCTGATTAAAATCTATACACTCTAATGAAACACACTCAAATGTAACCTCATCATTGTCAAGTAAATAAATATTTTTTATTTCACCAAACTTTGGTAAGCCTGATGATTCTGAAATATCTAGAATGACAATTGACGACAGCTCAAATCGGACACCATACAGTTTCACCCATGATAATGAGTACCAACAATTATTATCGATTATACCTCGAGAATGAAAGTTTAGTCTTACATTTTCAATCTGCGCTTCTGTCATATTTGCCTTTTTGCCATAAGAGATCGTCTTTACAGTTTCATTTTTAAGAAAAGTATCGTTTAAAATTAATTGATGTTTAATAGCTATTGTTTTACAAACATTTACTCTATTGTGTGATGCTCTGGCCACAAATTTAGATATACGATGCTTGGCTTCAAACCTCATCGTCCAGATTTGGGTAAGTGGGCCAAATTTTTTTAACATTTCTGGATAATGTGTAAGAAAATGAAACTTTGGCTTTAAGTCTGTTTCAGCAAATTGTCGATAGAGCTCGTTTAATTCAGCTACTGAAAATTTTACTTGATCAATAGTATTTTCATGAATTCTATGACTCAAAAGTTTATCCAACAATTGTCTTAATTTGATGTATAAGAACCAAACTTCGTTTTCATCTGGGACATTATGTCCGACAATCAGCCCAAAATATCGAACAAGGGTAAGCATTTCAGAAGCCGAACATTTTAATTTTAATGTTGAGCCTTCTTTTGCTACAGAATTGCATGGTGTCGATGTAGAATCAGGTCCATAATTAAAATACCGTATTCTTGATATCAAATTGTCAAAAGAAATTAGCCTCTGAGTGCACACTAGATTCTGTATCACAAATGACATCACATATCGACAAGCACCCTCGAGATAGTCATGTAAAACATCTACGGCGACGTTTTGAAATAAGTCAAACCCATCTAAAGCAAGCCACGGGCATTTTTCTTTAAGACCAGTCATATAAATGTCATTTAAATGTAAATCATTTTCATAATTGACATTGTTTCTCAACAACGTGTCATCTTCATAAAGCAGTGTTTTGATTTGTTCTTTATTAGCAGTACAAATTCTACATGGCCGATTTGCAGAAAAACTTTCAACAAAACCTAACATAGCATTCAATCCTAAATTATCTCCCGTCACAGCTGCAACATAAAACTTAATTTTGCCGGTATACACATCAGTTTCAACATGAATACCATTGTTCTTTAAATCATTAAGAACATCAAAAACTTTTTGAAAAATTATGTTGTTTCCAAAGCTTGTTCTATCTGATGAGTGAAAAAGAGCCAATAATAAAATATTTTGCAAAAGCGACACGTAGTGAGGTGGAAGACATGGTACTGAGGCATAAATAGCTCCAAGTTTATGAATCCCAGCGTGGCTTCCTAAGGGATTGCCTATTTCAAAATCGTCAAAGTAGATTATTAATGGTAAAATCATTGCATCATGCTCTACAGAATTTTCTGTCATTTTTTTCCATACTGAACCCTGAACAATATTCTCAATACCGAAAGAGTCATTTTGTACTGTGTCCAAATATTTAAGAGTATCCTTCATGAAATTTTTTGATGAAAAAATTCGTTTTAAATTTTCTTTTAACGGAATCACCTGCATTGTACAATTTTCTTGTACTAATAACGAACCAGCCGCTGTTTTTTTAGCCTCGTTACGTTGACCCACAACCACTTCAAGGGGCTCAGAATAAGTTCCTATTTCATTAAAATATTTTAAACGTTTGTGTTCCGAATCTAAATTCTCAAACGCATCGCTGAACGCGCTAAAGATATTTTTTAAAGCATTTTTAACATGAACATTATCTTGGTCTGGTGGTACCAGATCATTAAACTGTCGCTCTATAATGCATTGTGATTTAGAATGAAATAATTGAAGATTTTCTACAAGAACTTGTACGGCTTTACGCGGTATTATTGGGTTAGCATATAGAGTGGAGACGAGACATGCAGCATGGTGACCAAGAGAGTTTTCGTCTCTTTGAGTTGGTAGAGATTCCATCGTATTTGCTGTTTCGTAAGTTTCTTTGCTTGACGTTGAAGGTAAATTTGAGATATTGGCTTCTGTATCTGTATCAATCGGTTTGTTACTATTTGGATGAGGCAAGACTGACAATGATGACTGGTGGTCTCTAACTAAGTGCTTTTTGAAAGATGCAGAGGAAATATAATGACGATAACACCCTTGTTCACCACACCGAAATCCGGAAAATCCTACCGTTAATTTACAGAAAGTTCGCACATGAGTTATAAGTAAACTCGGAGACACACTGGCTTTTTTGCAATAGTAACAGGTAAACATTTTTAAAGTATTAACTCTAGATCAGTTAAAAGACTATTCACAGCCTGTGTGGGCCTGTCAAATTTAGTTTTAATATCGTAGAAACCCAATTGAATAAAAAGCCATATGTCTCCAGCTTCCTCCGGGTAACAAGCTCCTATCGACTGAAATACTTTAAATGCACAGTCTACAGCTGTCACTAATTTGTTGAAACTATACAATGTGTCATTTATTACCACATATGCTACTTTTACCTCAGTAACGGTAGGGCCAACAAAAATAACGTAGGGTTGAACTGTGCGGCCTAGCCTTTGCAAGTTCTCCTTTTTTTGAATGATCTTGTTGGTAACGTCGGCTTCAGAAGCAGCTTGCGATATATAGCCGTCGCATACCTCTGCTCTGGATGGCTTCCACGCTGGCTTTCCTTTCATTTTCCGTGCAGGTGAAATGTTGATGACATAAGCCAGCAACATCAAAGCAATATTGCTAGATGTCTCTGGTTCATCTTCTGTATTCAAAAAAAAAAAAAGATTCGGTTAATTTATGAGACTTAATTTTATGAAGGTTTAACCTTCAACTAAAATAAAATAAAAAAACACTTATATGGACGTCATTTTTTCAATACTCTAACTGAGCGGCTCGGTGTTGAGGGGAAGGGGGAAGTCACAAATCCCTTTAGGGTATATATGTTCTGTGCACAAATCTGTGCGATTTCTAGAATGGGCGGGGCCTCTGAGACTCCACTCCATAGTTAAAGGTTAATAATAAGAACGAATATTTGAGCAAAACTTCTTACCGTCAATCAGTGCAATTATATTTGCTATTTTTGTTCTCGTGTCTTGGTCTCTAATTTTTCTTAATTTTAATGAAGCATATTTTATAATTTCTTCTTTTTTGAGGGTGATAGAGGAAAATAATTTGTTTTCCTTTCCCGGATACAGACGACTGAAATCGTTCATTAGCTGAAAAAAAGAATACAATAAATGTACGCTATGTTATTTCCACTGGTTAGAAAGGTCCGGATCGCTACCACAGAGGTTATTGGGTTGTTGAGCGAGAACTAGAATAGCTTGTCTCTTTTAGTGCCTGCACAATATCTCGTTCTGCTATGTCGGCAGCGCGCGAGTGTTGCAAGTGACTAGAGTCTGTGCGAAAAGAGAAGAATCGTGGCAGATATGGGAACTAACATTATGAATTTTACATGGCAATCGAAATTCAGACACTTGTCTTATAATCCCTCGTTTACACCAAGGTAGAAAATACATGTATTTTACAAATTGAATGCAATGTTTTCGTTTATGTATGTATTAAATATGTTGTATATAAAACTAAAATGTTTGTTTTTTCAACTTAATTGGTCTAGTAGATTCGGAGATAATTGACTGTAAGCGACAGACAGACGGACACACGAGTGATCCTAGTTCCGTTTTTGTATTCGGACGTACGGAACCCTAAAAACCACAAGGATTATGTAAAAAATAAGCGGCTGCGGTATATGCTTACCAAGGTATAGCCTTGTGATTGTTTTAAGGCTGGGAAATCCTTGAAGTAATCCGCTATATCACCTTTTCCACATTGGATGCGATTTAGGCGGTAATCTGCAGTTTCTGCCCACTTTTCTTCAACAGATTTCCATGGATCAACATTGTTTTTCAGCCATAGTAATGTTTCTTCATAGAAAACACCTGTAATTTATATGTGTATGGTGGGATGAGTCAACAAGAGGAAGGGCACCATAATAGAGTCGCCCGTGGTACATTTAAATCACGAAAAAGATGACTAGCGATTATTTGCTTACCACTTTCCAGAGATTCCAGGTTATAAATGTCATCATCTGTGATAGTTGGCGTGGATCTGGACGACTTCGAGGATGAACGGCTAGTTCCCGGCAACTGTCCACTTTCTCGCAACTTTCTCCTTCGAGCTATATAGCTCTCGTAGAGCTTTCCGCTAGCATTTTTTTTAGCTACTTTATTTGTAGCTGATAAATATGCAGAATAATACACCACAACGCGTTCCTTGTGGAATATTTCCACAATTTCGGTAGCTAGTTTATAAAATTCTTCACTGGAAATTTTCTTGGCACAATTGTCTTCTAGTTTGTGGTGTATTAACAGCTGGCTCAATTTCCTTCGGGAACCCTCCGTGAGTAAGCCTCCTTTTCCCTCTTTGAGTATTGCTCTGCCGTCTAAACTTTCCTGTATGTAAAACACAAACACTATTGATACCAACTTTTTAAAGTTGTTGAACAAATTGATAAATGAATGAGTAAATGGTCCAGTTGGAGTATAGCCTACGGGGCTCTATGAGCAGTCAATAAACCAAAAAAAAAAATTGAATTGTAATTTTTTTTTTCGATTACCGATGATCCCTCCTTTTTTGCTCTTATTTAATTAAGGATAGGTACCCGTAAAAACAATTTAGGCTTTGTACACTTTTTTTTGTTTGTTTGACAGTTTATCTATAGAAAATAATGTCAAACCGCTATTTTTATTCCTCAGATAAAAGTTATCTGACTATTGAAAAATCAGCCCTTAGGCTAACTAATGATAAATACTAAATACTATTGAATACTAAATATATATGTACTACTTAGTAATACAGGCCATACACGTTCAATTCGATCGTTCAATTGGCATGATACTGCTGATTGGATCCAATCTGCAGTTCGTCCATATACCTACACCACACACGATCAATTCTAACTGTCCAATCGGACAAATAAAGAAAAAGAAAAAACAAAATCGGTCTATACATATCGAAGATACCCGCAAACAATGATAAAACAAATATATACAATCTAATTAGGAACCTCCTTCTTTTTTAAAGTCGGTTAACAAAATCATACGATCGATTGCCCACTGCCATATACACGGTCCAATCGGCATGATCCAACCAAAAGAATTGAATTTTGATTGTTCTGCCAATTCGATCTGTCCTGCCTGCCGATCCCCGGCCACATATGGTCAATTCGATTGGATCCAATCGGCAGTGTCATGTCAATTGGACAATCGAATTGATGGTGTATGGCCTGCATAACTATATGAGTTGTAATAATACGGGTTTTAATAATGTATCAAATAAATACTATACATACGGATGTACTTACATTTTTGCTGGTTAAACAATATACCTAAACTACGTATATTCTACTAGCACACTAACTTTGCCTTCTAAATACTTATACAATCTACTAAAGAAAATAACATTACATTTAATAGTTTCAATACCTGAAACAAAAAAAACGTAATCTTAGAATTATTACAAACATACATAGGTACCCAGTCATATCTTAATGATATCTTAAGCAAGGTTTACACTGGTCGCGGGACTTATCTCATCACCGTGACCCCGGAACGTAAAGGGCTATCGAAGGACACCGTGGATTTATTTAAATTCTTTTTTTTACAAGCACACATTGCTTTGTATATTCATGTTTTATTGTAGTTCTTTTTTATTACAATACAAGAAAAGCCAAATGGGTATGCCGGTGAGGTTATTATATTTTTGTATAATCGATTCTAATCGATTAATTAATGAAAATAGTTGACATGTGATTAGATGCTGGCAATATTTTACCAGCGTTGAAATCAAGAAAACTTCCGTTTTTTTCAATTGGGTTACTTTTTTTAACGAATTATTGTAGTTTGTAGTGGCGGTTCTTTGAAAACACATAAATACCTATTTTTTTATGGCAAAATTAATGCTAGTATTTTTTCTCTAGTGTACTGTTCACTGTGGGCCTGATTTGGGCAATGGCCTTTGGTACACGAATGTACATCAATTACCCAAAGATGCACGTGTAACGTAAATTAATTAACAACGTAAAAAAAAACGACCATGCCCAAATGGTCGGCTCAACATTTAGGCGGGATAATATAATAAAAAAAAAATGTTAATAATAATAAAAAAATGTTTAAAGAAATTATGAGTAACTCACTGTGTTATTAGCTGCAATAGTACAATCTGTAGAGATTTTTGCATTATCACTGACATCAGTGTCCCGTACAGCGTTTTGAGTTGAGTCGTTTAGCTCAGCATTCTTAATTTCAAGGTTCTAGAAAAATAATTTAAAAGCTTTATTACAAAGCATTACAAAAGTATACGGCATCGGTCCAAGAGAAAAAAACAAAGAAAACATTTTTATTAGCTAAATACAAGTAAACAAGTAGGTAGGTACGTACATTGACACCGGTCGCTTTTTGATGTTCTATTAGCCAATTTTTAAATTTTTTTCTGGGGCCAATCTTTGGAATCAGTTCTTTCAAGTCTTCATCGTTTAGCAGAATGGCAGTTTCAAGTGTTGTTATATGATTGTCTGAAAAATACAATACAAAGCTATCAAACAAGTTCAAACTGGCATGCACCAGAGAAAAAAAATTCTTGACTAAATAAAACCGAGACACTGGCTTACCTACCTTCAAGGAATGGTATTATTTCATCTAATCCGGCGTTTATTATACACATTAAGAAGGAAGACATGTCTTCCTTTTCCATGATTGCTAGGTGTAGGTACCTACGATCACTCCTACCCAGTTACAGACCACAGATGTTGCCGACTGCGACTAGTAGACTACCGGTACCGGCCGCTCGGCGGCGGCCGCGAGCCGGCCGGTGGGCGGGGCGTCATCGGCTGATGCAACACATTACCATATTTGGTAACGTTTCGTACCCTTGCGGGAAGGCAAAGGGATCTAGCTCATTCAGCCTGATCTTATGTTATTGATTAAAATATTTTGTAATTAATATAATATAATAATCGACAAACTGACAGATTGAAGAAAGATCTCTATCGTCCTAAGCATGGCGATGTTTGACACGTATAAAAGAAATGTTTCTTCTCTACGATAGAAAGAAGTCTACAACGTCGAGCACGGCGACAATATTTTCTCTACTTTTGACACTTGGGGGAAGACACATTTCTTCTCTACAAGAGAAACTTGTCTACATCAAATCAGACCTAGACAAGATTCTTTTTATAATATTCTTGGTGTTTATCAACTTAAATTTGTTTTAAAAACAAGTAAGGGTCCTCCCAACTCAATCGCTTTAGTTTTTAAGCCCTAAAGAATAAAAAAGGTCGAATGAAATTTATTAGGAAAGTGCATCAAACTTTTTTTAATACGAGTTCCACGAAAATTTATAAAATGAGAAACTTTCAGTGAAATAATGCAGAGAGCTAATCTTTCCAATGTTTTAATTACACATGATTATAGCTTGGCCAGAACGGATTGAAACGGAACTAAAATTTTTATTTCTGACAGCGTTTTAAAATCTTTGATATTTGATGTAAACAAAGACCGCAGGTTTGTTAGATTTATTATTGTGCCATAAAACTAACGTAATAAGTAAAAAAAGATGGGATGCTCCAACCAGCCCGCGAAATTCAAATTTTTTTACGTTTTTTGCAATTTGCAGGCCAGTGACATGTTGTAACTTTATAAATATTTGTGTTGCGCAAATAACAAGTATAATTTTAAATATAAAAAATATCAAAAAACTCGCTCCATCAGCTCTCACATAGAAAAGGTGCATCATGTTAAAATCTCCGAAATCTAACTACGATGCACCTTTTCTATGTGAGAGCTGATGGAGCGAGTTTTTTGATATTTTTTGTATTTAAAATTATACTTGTTATTTGCGCAACACAAATATTTATAAAGTTACAACATGTCACTGGCCTGCAAATTGCAAAAAACGTAAAAAAATTTGAATTTCGCGGGCTACATCGAAGCAATCACCTTAAATAAAATCATTCAAAGTGCTGGTAGCGCGAAGACAGTGGCGACTTCCGGTTTTCTACATTTTTATGTCAAGCTGTACACAAAAATAATAACAAGAATCTACGTGACATCAGTCATAGAAATGCAGCATGGACCCAACATTATCTGCCTAAAATTGCCATAATCATAATTAGTAGAAAAAACCGGCCAAGTGCGAGTTGGACTCGCCCATGAAGGGTTCCGTAGCAGCAAGCATAGATTAGGGATAATAATATACCTAATTATATTGAGATTAGTAAGTAATAATATATACACAAACAACAAAAATAACTTTGATTTCATAGTGTTTGTATGAATGACAAAGTTAAGTATGTTATATACTGCCGTGCAGGCCCTAAAACGCAGTAACAGGCTTTTTGTCATTTTTTTGTTGAATATTGAACCTTAATGTACACGTTATAAGAAACATGTAGATCTAATCAGGTATTTGTTAGGATGCTCTAAACGGTTAAAAATCAAATTTAAGAAAGCAGTAACTTAATTTTGCATGTCTAAATATATTACAATACCGACTAAAATACAGTAATAGCAGTTACGTCTACCACGATCCGTCACTTTACCAAGTTAAACGCAGTAAATATCGATATTACCACAAAAAATCTGTATTCCATACCCAAAGAAAATATTGAGGAATATAAAATAAAACGCAGTAAGTCGTTTTTGTATCAAAAGTGTTAATACTGCATGGTTGATCACTAATTTATTTCACAGTGAACTACAGATTAAAATGCAGCAAAGTACGAAAAAGTGGTATTTTATTTAGTGTTATTGAAGTAACTTTATATCGTGAAAACTAGCTAAAAAGCAGTATGTTCATTATTTACTGCAGTATAGTCAGTATTTTCAAAAGATTAAAATAACTTAAATGCTAATTAAAACGCAATATGATACTCTGTCACTGCATTATAATTGGTAACTTGAACGATTTTACTCATTTCACTGCAGTTACAGGACTTACAGGTCATATTTTACTGCGTTTTAGTCAGAATTTGTCGCTAACTCTCTCTCTCAATCAGTCGAATTCTTCTAATTTACCACGAAAACCTAAGCAAAAATCAGGGGTACTTATTGAGCTAGAGAGAGATATGTGAATAATGTACAGTTTCTGTTCGGCCGGTTAAAAAAACAAAAATGGCCGCCATTCGCGAAGTGTTTTGGTAGGATTTTTAATAAGCAGATTTGTCGATGAAAATCAGTCTATAATTTCCCCTTAAATTATATATAGTCGGAAACCAAAAACTGTAGGTAATTAATGTGCCATTTAATTGAAAAATCTCATGTTTCTGCGGAACCCAAAAGCTTTAAGTATACCTACTTACCATTAAATTTTTATCGAAATGTCTCTATTACCGCTTGTGTTCAAAGCACTTAAAATTAAGTTACAATTACCTTATTATAGTCCAGTCAATGAGGACCAAAAAGAGGCTTTGCCTTGCTTTATGTGGTGTCGTTTTTATTTGTATTGCTTAAGTCTAAGCTACTCATGAAAAATGTAAGTTTTTGAGCTCGAGAAGTGTCGGCTAATGCATAGTCGTAGGGTCCAAATTTGTTTTTTTCACTTAATGCTTTAACAGATAACTTTATGACAAAAATCAATGATATTATCATTGACAAAAATATATAAAAATTCCACAACAACTTTATTTGTACGTATTCTGTACGTCACATAGAAACAAAGTTAAGGAAGAACACACATTCAATGATATTATAAAGTCATAGATATGTTATACTCGTACAAAACAACGGAAAAAACTGTTCCGCGCCGAGCGGCAGCACAGATACACACTTTTTTGTTCACACATTACATTTCACTACAAGTAAAAAGGATAGCTTGATACAACGCAATAAGAAAAAAAGTGACAGCTAGATAAACAAACAGCTGGCACGCGTCATCAATCCCCCCGCACGTCAGCGTCTCCTCTCACTCGCACCCGTGCTCGCACTCTTTCTTTTACGACGCCATATTATAGAAACGTAATGTTTTATTTGTGAAAATATTAAAGATAAATAGTATATTTACGAATGTTATGTGATTCCTTGAGTTTTAGAAGTCTTGCATGTTTAATTTGTACAATATCTCATCACACACGACGGTATTTTCGGTAGTTTTGAGTCACTTTTACTTTTGATTCAGTCTGTGGTACGTGAAGTGCCGCTGGCAACGTCGCACTGAGATCAAGATGTGTGAATCAGCCTCATTTGAGCGCGTATGACGTATCTACACCTTTTTTACTTATAATATCATTGCACACATTGATAAGAAATCGATCGTCTACATATTTGACGAGTACCTATTTTGCCCACGACTTTGTCAACGAGGATGCGTATTTAAGGTATAGAATTATCAAAAAGCCTCTTAACACTTATTTAATCGATTTTGTTAATAATTGGACATTGGAAAGTTTCAAGTAAATCGAGTAAGATTTGACTATTTTCATACAAACTTTAAACCCATTTTTAAACCTCTTAGAGGATGAATTTTCAAAAATCCGCCCTAGATACGTCATTTATGGAATGCTTGTGGAAAAATTTCATGCTTCTATACCTAGCGCTTTCGGCTGGGCGTTGATACATCAGTCAGTCAGCCAGATAGTTTTTTTGTTTTAAACAGGGATGTTTTTATGCATTGCGGATATTTTTTTTCTGTGGTTCTAATGAATAAAATACATTTTCATATTTAACATCTTCTTTTTCTTAATTTAGGGGGATAAATAATTGACAATTGCACTGAATTGAGTGAAAAGAACTTGATTTAATCAAAAAATAACTTATTTTATCAGTTGTCCTTTACTTCAGACATCTTAACGTCTAATACGCATTCGGTAAAACAAGTTTCACGAGTCTAAACAAACGAAATATACGTAACGTATAAATACTATTTGTTGTGGAATTTTATTGTCTTTAAACTTCTCTAGCCATTTTCGTCATAATAACAACTGATGAAGCATTATGTGAAAAATAACGAATTTGGACCCTTTCAATCTAAGATGGTGGCTAACGCAGACACTCCTCGAGATCGAAAACTTAAACTTTTCATGAGTATCATATACTTAAGCAATACAAATAAAAAAATACACCACCTTTCCTACCTAAAACATACTCGTAAGTTGGCGGACATTGTTATATACTATAAACTGCATGTGCAATTTGTTCAAGATTCAAATTAAAATGCAGTAAAAAAAAGTCATATGCTGCAAATTAGTCTGCAAAGTAGCAAAAAAATCTAAAATTTTGTGGTATCGAATATTTTTACCGCATTTTAATCTGCATATGAGTAACTTTTTGCGTGCAGTAACTGCTATGATTTAAAAAAATCTGATTTTAATTAAAATCTAATAAACTTAATTAACATTTGTTTTCGTAAATACCATCTTTGTTGTCATTTAGTCCTCGTAGCAATAAAAATATGCACCATACACATTAATAACATTATAAAAAACAGTGTTAAAAAGTTTTTCGCTGTTTTCTCGAAACCGCTTTTTTCCTCATACTGCACTTTAGGGCCTGCACGGCAGTATAGTGTTTGTATGAATTAAAAAGTATTGAAATCCCACCAAAAACATATCTGCTAAATCCAATGGCAAGTTTAATGCACTTTTAAATTTGATGCGTTTCGGCCAGATGGACCGTTGACGTGAATAAAGTGGGGGGTAGTGGCTGGATGCGGAAGGCGGAGGACTGGGTGTGGTGGCGAGTTTTTGGAATGGCAAATGTTTACCAGTGGATCAGGCTGTTGATGAAGATGATTATGAACGATTTTAAACTGCATCTTAACTTGGCATTGGATTGGATTTCAACCCTTTTTTAGGCGAATAATTAGCCAATGGGAACTTGGCCCCCTTTTTAACAGGCATGTTTTTGGTGGGATACTAACCTAGCGGAAAAATAAATGTAAAAAATAGAAAAATGTCTGCCATCGCTTGCGCACCATTTTATCTTGTTCTTGTGTTTATTTGTAATAAATAAACGAGTTGCATTTATTTCTACATCATTGTTAACGTGAATCGAGCTTAGGGATGTCGATCTGAGATCGATTAATCGAAGAATCGATTTTTGGAGCCAAAAACATCGATTTTTTTAATCGATATGTAGTACTGAATCGATTCAGTGAATCGATACTTTACCCCTGAAAATCGACATTCGATTTTTTTTTTTGCATAAACCAAAATAGTATTTACAGTTAATTGAATGTACCCGTATTATAAGAGTATTTCAAAAACATCGCAAGCGATGAGCAATACCTCCTGTTGAATCCCTGTAGACTTGACACTGTTGTTTTGTTGTTTTTAAAAAGTTTAGATATGAAGCATTGGGAACTATATGCTATATTATCTATTTCCTTAACTTTGTAAACGAACACTTGTCATTTAAAAATTAATGCCTTGTTTTATACCTAATCTGATGTTTCGTTATGGTAATAATAAAAATATCTTTTATCATTGAATTACTTACCAGATTTTACTGAAAAAAGATCGTTAAATTAAAATATTTTATCTTCTTTTTAATAAAATATATTTATATTAAGTAGGTACATTATTTATAAAATAGATTTAATTATGAAACAAAAACTTGAAAAAAAGATCGTTTTTTCAGAGATCTATCTTTTTGGCCTCGATTTTTTTGTGGAATGATTCATTAGGTCACGATTCGAATCGATTCAAAAATCGATCTTTTTTTCAAGCTTTTGTTTTTTAATGTTATAGAGGCCATATAAAACATTAAAAACAAAAGCTTGAAAGAAAGATCGATTTTTCAGAAATAGATCTTTTTGGTATATACAACATTTTAAAAAACAAAAGCTTGAAAAAAAGATCGATTTTTCAGAAATCGATCTTTTCGGCCTCTATAACATTAAAAAACAAAAGCTTGAAAAAAAGATCGATTTTTCAGAAATCGATCTTTTTGGCCTCTATAACATTAAAAAACAAAAGCTTGAAAAAAAGATCAATTTTTCAGAAATCGATCTTTTTGGCCTCTCTATAACATTAAAAAACAAAAGCTTGAAAAAAAGATCGATTTTTCAGAAATCGATCTTTTTGGCCCATATAACATTAAAAAACAAAAGATGGAAAAATAGATCGATTTTTCAGAAATCGATCTTTTTGGCCTCTAACAAAAGCTTGATAAAAAGATCGATTTTTCATAAATCGATCTTTTTGGCCCATATAACATTAAAAAACAAAAGATGGAAAAATAGATCGATTTTTCAGAAATCGATCTTTTTGGCCTCTAACAAAAGCTTGATAAAAAGATCGATTTTTCAGAAATCGATCTTTTTGGCCTCGATTTTTTTGTGGATCGATTCATTAGGTCACGATTCGAATCGATTCAAAAATCGATCTTTTTCGGAAAGAATCGACATCCCAGAGCTAGCTCCTCTGTGTCTGTGTTTTGGTGAAATGCGTATTTGTAAGATATACTTACAGGCGTATCTATAGTCAAATTCATACAAATAAAATTTCTTTCCGTTTTTAATATAAAATTTGTGGCCCGCTGTTACTTGATTTTGCCACTTTGCGGCCTTTGCAATTTGCCTACCAAAAGGTTGCCGACTGCTGTTTTATACTAAGGCTTTATATTACCTTTAAAAAGCTAAAAAGTCAGTTTTGTTGAAAGCGCTGGTCTCGTTCAAACTGACATCGTTCACGTATAGGACTGGACAATGGACATCCACATTGAAGCTACACTGAGAAAAACGGGTTACTTAAAATTGGCAAATTTGTAATGTACCGGCAGCCAGATACGTATAATGTGCTTTTCACATGAAAATTATAAGAGCCATACTTATAATGAAACGACACCATGTTAAGTAAGTATGCGGCATAATGCTCTGTAAAGACAATGTAAACAAGTTACTTGTAATGAGGCCGCGTCATGAAATTACTGTGCCCGCATTATTAACGTTTACGTATGCGGATTAATGATGCCGCATATGTGTTAACAGAGCAGCATACGTATTTTACTTACCCGGAACCAGGAAAAATGTATGCGCTATACGAACGAAGTTATACAGCCGCATTTTTTCAGTATCTAGGCTCTTTACAACAGTAACTGGTTGCCAAATCATTGTACTGACTCCGACTCATTAAGTAATGGTCCCGGTTACGTACATAATGTACGAGCATGGGTCGGGGATATGCCGATACATTTTACGCACACTAGATAATTAATAATGTCTCCGCCTCCATAATCATTTACGTATCCTGGCTCATTTTACGAACTCCGTTTACTTACTGACTGCGTTCGGTGTGTATAATCTTTATGACGTCAGCCGCATCATGAAATTACTGTGGCGCACTCTTAACATTTACGTATGCAGTTCATTGATTCCGCACAGAGCAGCATACGTAATTTACTTAACCCGTAACATAAAATATGTATGCGCTATACGTACGACGTTATACAGCCGCCTTATTTCAGTATCCAGGCTCTTTAAAACAGTAACTGCTTGCCAAATCATTGTACTGAATCCGTCTCACTAGGTAATGGTCCCGGTTACGTACTCATAATGTACGAGCAGGGTAGGGGATATGCCGATACATTTTACGCACACTGGATAATTAATAATGTCTCCGCCTACATCATCAGTTATTACGTATCCTGGCTCATTTTACGAACTCCGTTTACTTACTGACTGTGTTCGGTGTGTATAATCTTTATGACGTCAGCCGCATCATGAAATTACTGTGGCGCACTCTTAACATTTACGTATGCAGTTCATTGATTCCGCAGAGCAGCATACGTAATTTACTTAACCCGTAACATAAAATATGTATGCGCTATACGTACGACGTTGTACAGCCGCCTTATTTCAGTATCCAGGCTCTTTAAAACAGTAACTGCTTGCCAAATCATTGTACTGAATCCGTCTCACTAGGTAATGGTCCCGGTTACGTACTCATAATGTACGAGCAGGGTAGGGGATATGCCGATACATTTTACGCACACTGGATAATTAATAATGTCTCCGCCTACATCATCAGTTATTACGTATCCTGGCTCATTTTACGAACTCCGTTTACTTACTGACTGTGTTCGGTGCGTATAATCTTTAAGACGTCAGCCGCATCATGAAATTACTGTGGCGCACTCTTAACATTTACGTATGCAGTTCATTGATTCCGCAGAGCAGCATACGTAATTTACTTAACCCGTAACATAAAATATGTATGCGCTATACGTACGACGTTATACAGCCGCCTTATTTCAGTATCCAGGCTCTTTAAAACAGTAACTGCTTGCCAAATCATTGTACTGAATCCGTCTCACTAGGTAATGGTCCCGGTTACGTACTCATAATGTACGAGCAGGGTAGGGGATATGCCGATACATTTTACGCACACTGGATAATTAATAATGTCTTCGCCTACATCATCAGTTATTACGTATCCTGGCTCATTTTACGAACTCCGTTTACTTACTGACTGTGTTCGGTGTGTTTAATCTTTATGACGTCAGCCGCATCATGAAATTACTGTGGCGCACTCTTAACATTTACGTATGCAGTTCATTGATTCCGCAGAGCAGCATACGTAATTTACTTAACCCGTAACATAAAATATGTATGCGCTATTATACGTACGACGTTGTACAGCCGCCTTATTTCAGTATCCAGGCTCTTTAAAACAGTAACTGCTTGCCAAATCATTGTACTGAATCCGTCTCACTAGGTAATGGTCCCGGTTACGTACTCATAATGTACGAGCAGGGTAGGGGATATGCCGATACATTTTACGCACACTGGATAATTAATAGTGTCTCCGCCTACATCATCAGTTATTACGTATCCTGGCTCATTTTACGAACTCCGTTTACTTACTGACTGTGTTCGGTGCGTATAATCTTTAAGACGTCAGCCGCATCATGAAATTACTGTGGCGCACTCTTAACATTTACGTATGCAGTTCATTGATTCCGCAGAGCAGCATACGTAATTTACTTAACCCGTAACATAAAATATGTATGCGCTATACGTACGACGTTATACAGCCGCCTTATTTCAGTATCCAGGCTCTTTAAAACAGTAACTGCTTGCCAAATCATTGTACTGAATCCGTCTCACTAGGTAATGGTCCCGGTTACGTACTCATAATGTACGAGCAGGGTAGGGGATATGCCGATACATTATAAGCACACTGGATAATTAATAATGTCTCCGCCTACATCATCAGTTATTACGTATCCTGGCTCATTTTACGAACTCCGTTTACTTACTGACTGTGTTCGGTGCGTATAATCTTTAAGACGTCAGCCGCATCATGAAATTACTGTGGCGCACTCTTAACATTTACGTATGCTGTTCATTGATTCCGCAGAGCAGCATACGTAATTTACTTAACCCGTAACATAAAATATGTATGCGCTATACGTACGACGTTGTACAGCCGCCTTATTTCAGTATCCAGGCTCTTTAAAACAGTAACTGCTTGCGAATCCAGGGCGGGAATTTCAAAGTATCACTGTACTGTACAGATTCGTTATAATGCATTTTATGCACAAGTACATTGCGCTTCTCGATAGTTTCTTTCAAGATGGCAATTGTTGCTCAGCAGTAATTGGCATCTGAACAAAATTACTATCGAGAAACGCAATGTAATGTACTTGTGCATAAAATGCTTAAAAATAATATCTAAGGGGCAGTTTAGTTAAACAAACGTTTTTATTTAACTTCTTTATTAATTTATGCTACTATGACTTATTTTACATGAATAATATATGTGTTTATTAATTTGGGACAAAACATGTTCACAAGTCACAAGTATGTTTAGGTACTATGCAGTTCAACTAAGAACGAGAGTTGCTGACTTCATACACCCCTTATTAACACTTGCACGCTTTAAATAAAACTATTACCATATGAAAATAACTACAGGAAGATCATAAAGTTAATATACACTATTAAAAAAATGCACAAAGTATTTTATTGATAAACATTAGTGACAATTGACAGATGGAGATCATTGGTACTCTCTTTCTTAATTGAACCGGCTTCTCTTAAACACAAATATAACATAATATTCTAAAAATAAAGAAAATACAGAAAGCATCTTTCACCATAATAACTAGTATGGATTGGACAGGTCTATTTCACATCAAAACCTATACAAAATCAAACAATTTTAGACTACATAAATGTATCATATTATTTTATACACATATCTTCAGTTTTTTGAAATAATAATGTAATAAAAGAAACGGTTAGGAAGATAGATAGGTACTTATTGGTTAGGTTAGTTAAACAAGGTGTAAAATAAAAATAAATCATTGTCAGCCTATATCTTCATACTCCTGAGAGCAGGCATGAGTGAGCGTGACCCACGCCTCCTCTCAGTTAGAGATGAGCTGTAAACCACCAAGCGGGCCCAGTGCCGGTAAATCTGCACTAAAAAGTGAACATAACCAATTCATATTATAATCACTAATTGTCCTAACTTACCACCTGACTAATAAATAAATACATTATGGTTCCTTTTATTATTTATCCATTACGCTCTTGTAAAATATTAAGGAAGGATGGACCAGCAACAGGTTCCAATATGGCAGGTTGATCTGGCAGATTAGAAATTCTTGTATCCTGAAAATAAAAGTTAAACTTATTTTAAATTCAAATCCTTAAATCTTACTAATCCTACTTCCTACTAATATTACAAACATCGAGTTTGTTTGGATGTATGGATGTTTGTTACTCTTTCATGCAAAAACCACTGCAATTGGAATTTGGTATGTACACAAATAGTTCAATCAAAATTTAATTGCCGAAGTACTGCTCTAGTATTTATTGTATTATAGTAAAAAAGGACTTAATGATATGATTAATAACATGTGATACAGAGCAAAAGTGAGTTCAATGTATAACCTTGACCTAAAGCCATGTCATGCCAGAGGGTGGAAACATTTTCACACAGAAAGAAAAGGAAGAAATCTGTATCTCTCTCCAATGTAAGGCATTTTTTTTTATTATATTTTCAGATGTTAAATTATTGTATGTACGTACCTTATAGGATTGAACACCAGGTACCGCTGTTCTGAACAACTTCTTCTCATCAAAGCAAGTAGGTACTTTCAAAATGTTTACTGCAAAGCACCTTATGCTTTGAATGGAGTTCATCCTGGAATTTCGGTGAAGACCAGGCTGAAGAACAGGAAGCAATACTTTGCCAACTGAAAATGAAAAAAATATTAAAATGACTTCTTTATTCATAATAATACCGTAGGAATGATGTTTGACAACATAAGACGGGACTTTAAAAAAGTATCAAATAATTACTTATGTGTACATATTAGGTACATTAGTCTGCAGTAGATAGCTGCACAAATAAAAGGTATTCTATGGCTATGGCATTCTATGGCGATACATGGACCGCTTCAAGCTAAGACTGCAATCTTCTTCTGTGGTCGTTTTTTTTCTTTGAAAATTGATACCCAAAAACCGGTACCCGAACCGACCAATTGGTCGCCTCCACATTGCAATACAGTCTTCTACATACCTACACACATAAGGAACTGATTGAGATGCTTCAGGCAGTCAGAGAGTAAAGCCAGACGAATACTTGAAACGAATATAAGAGTGTATAATTAAAGTATTTAACTATGTAGGTACATACCGCAGAGCATTTTTTGAGCAAGGCTTCGGAAACCGATGTAAAGGGATGCCGGGATCTTTAGAAGGTGAAGATCCACACATGGCACAGATTCTAGTGTTTTCTTTCTGCGAACTCATCGCGAAATTAGACACAAAATCAAACGAGAGTCTAATTATCAAGAGTCTCAACACCGACTCTAACGACCCCCGTATCTATAAACAAGTAAACCAAACAACAAGTAAAAAAATACGGGGGTCTACGGGTTAAGTAAATTACGTATGCTGCTCTGCGGAATCAATGAACTGCATACGTAAATGTTAAGAGTGCGCCACAGTAATTTCATGATGCGGCTGACGTCATAAAGATTAAACACACCGAACACAGTCAGTAAGTAAACGGAGTTCGTAAAATGAGCCAGGATACGTAATAACTGATGATGTAGGCGAAGACATTATTAATTATCCAGTGTGCGTAAAATGTATCGGCATATCCCCTACCCTGCTCGTACATTATGAGTACGTAACCGGGACCATTACCTAGTGAGACGGATTCAGTACAATGATTTGGCAAGCAGTTACTGTTTTAAAGAGCCTGGATACTGAAATAAGGCGGCTGTATAACGTCGTACGTATAGCGCATACATATTTTATGTTACGGGTTAAGTAAATTACGTATGCTGCTCTGCGGAATCAATGAACTGCATACGTAAATGTTAAGAGTGCGCCACAGTAATTTCATGATGCGGCTGACGTCTTAAAGATTATACGCACCGAACACAGTCAGTAAGTAAACGGAGTTCGTAAAATGAGCCAGGATACGTAATAACTGATGATGTAGGCGGAGACATTATTAATTATCCAGTGTGCGTAAAATGTATCGGCATATCCCCTACCCTGCTCGTACATTATGAGTACGTAACCGGGACCATTACCTAGTGAGACGGATTCAGTACAATGATTTGGCAAGCAGTTACTGTTTTAAAGAGCCTGGATACTGAAATAAGGCGGCTGTACAACGTCGTACGTATAGCGCATACATATTTTATGTTACGGGTTAAGTAAATTACGTATGCTGCTCTGCGGAATCAATGAACTGCATACGTAAATGTTAAGAGTGCGCCACAGTAATTTCATGATGCGGCTGACGTCATAAAGATTATACACACCGAACACAGTCAGTAAGTAAACGGAGTTCGTAAAATGAGCCAGGATACGTAATAACTGATGATGTAGGCGGAGACATTATTAATTATCCAGTGTGCGTAAAATGTATCGGCATATCCCCTACCCTGCTCGTACATTATGAGTACGTAACCGGGACCATTACCTAGTGAGACGGATTCAGTACAATGATTTGGCAAGCAGTTACTGTTTTAAAGAGCCTGGATACTGAAATAAGGCGGCTGTACAACGTCGTACGTATAGCGCATACATATTTTATGTTACGGGTTAAGTAAATTACGTATGCTGCTCTGCGGAATCAATGAACTGCATACGTAAATGTTAAGAGTGCGCCACAGTAATTTCATGATGCGGCTGACGTCATAAAGATTATACACACCGAACACAGTCAGTAAGTAAACGGAGTTCGTAAAATGAGCCAGGATACGTAATAACTGATGATGTAGGCGGAGACATTATTAATTATCCAGTGTGCGTAAAATGTATCGGCATATCCCCTACCCTGCTCGTACATTATGAGTACGTAACCGGGACCATTACCTAGTGAGACGGATTCAGTACAATGATTTGGCAAGCAGTTACTGTTTTAAAGAGCCTGGATACTGAAATAAGGCGGCTGTATAACGTCGTACGTATAGCGCATACATATTTTATGTTACGGGTTAAGTAAATTACGTATGCTGCTCTGTGCGGAATCAATGAACTGCATACGTAAATGTTAAGAGTGCGCCACAGTAATTTCATGATGCGGCTGACGTCATAAAGATTATACACACCGAACGCAGTCAGTAAGTAAACGGAGTTCGTAAAATGAGCCAGGATACGTAAATGATTATGGAGGCGGAGACATTATTAATTATCTAGTGTGCGTAAAATGTATCGGCATATCCCCGACCCATGCTCGTACATTATGTACGTAACCGGGACCATTACTTAATGAGTCGGAGTCAGTACAATGATTTGGCAACCAGTTACTGTTGTAAAGAGCCTAGATACTGAAAAAATGCGGCTGTATAACTTCGTTCGTATAGCGCATACATTTTTCCTGGTTCCGGGTAAGTAAAATACGTATGCTGCTCTGTTAACACATATGCGGCATCATTAATCCGCATACGTAAACGTTAATAATGCGGGCACAGTAATTTCATGACGCGGCCTCATTACAAGTAACTTGTTTACATTGTCTTTACAGAGCATTATGCCGCATACTTACTTAACATGGTGTCGTTTCATTATAAGTATGGCTCTTATAATTTTCATGTGAAAAGCACATTATACGTATCTGGCTGCCGGTACATTACAAATTTGCCAATTTTAAGTAACCCGTTTTTCTCAGTGTACCGTGACATTGTAACGCCTACCCTTTTAATAGATGACAGAGCTATCGATTGTTCAGCTGTCTCAATTGACTTCACAAGCACTCTCATCGTAAAATGAGCTTTATTCTTCTCATGTAAAGCACACATTCTAATGTACCTACCGAGATTCTTTATTGTCTACTGGCAGTCTGTTCCAACCCACCACAATGAATTCTTCAGTTTCTCGTGTTCGCGTGTTTATCGCAGTGATTTGCAATAGTTATTTGTTATGCAAGGCTGCAAAGTTGATTTTTGGCGCGAGTACTTGAATTGAAAACTGAGCGAGCGAAGGATTCTAAGATTGAACCGCGAGAGAAACGAGCGGTTCAAATATAGAATCCTGAGCGATGCGAAGTTTTCAAAGGTACGAGACGCAGAAAAACTTTGCTGCCGAGTGCAACACACAACTTTTCACCTCACACAGCGAGGAAATGAAGTGGGGGCATTGACCTATACAGGGGGCGGCTCGCCTGGCAGTGTAGAAAACAATTGAATACAAGACGTGTTCGAATTTTAAACAACACTTTGTGCTCTAGAGCACAAAATGGAGTTTTGCGTTCAGATTTTGAATGAGAAATAGAATCTTTCCGAGCGGGTGAGGTGAAAATGTACATTCTTTGAATCTGTTGATTGAAAATAAATTTTAACAATTTGTTTTCCTTTTAACATCGCACCCTTTTTTCTTCAACGGCCTTGCGTACCTCTAAGCGTGTTTTAGTTTATTGTACCTTGCAACCCAAGACACTTAACTTTTAACATACCATCACTGACTGTTATATTATTATGACCCCCTCACATGTGAACAGTGTAATAAGTTTCAGTAGTGCACCGACTAAGTTTACTAACTAATGTTGTTTGAACACCTGTATATTATCCACATTATAAGTTCCTGATTAAATCACTAGCTTGGTAAGCTGAGTTAGCAAACATTATGCTTGTCACATTTAAGCTATTGTCAAACAGACATGCGTAGCAAACGCGAAGCGAGGCGTTTTGTTTGTAATGTATGGAATTAAATTATGGAATCAGGCGTTACTTTGCGGAAATCCATGACATTAAATGTTATGTTATTTATAGTAAGTAAGTATTTAGTTTTAATTCCGCGACAAAAATCCAGGCTTGTTGCAGGATGCAATCCCACCCTATGCAGTCATGCATATGCACATGCAGCAAAGGACCCACCCTCCCGCCCTCATGCATATGCACACATGCAAGAAACGGAAAACCATGCCATGCAATCAAACCTATGCTCGACACGTGTTTCGCCCCTCCACGGAGCATCCTCAGGAGATGTTGACTCGACAAGCGCTCGGCCTCGAAGGCCTTCGAGGCCGAGCGCTTGTGCATGAGGGCGGGAGGGTGGGTCCTTTGCTGCATGTGCATATGCATGACTGTATAGGGTGGGATTGCATCCTGCAACAAGCCTGGATTTTTGTCGCGGAATTAAAACTAAATACTTTTCATAACATTTAATGTATGGAATTGTTTGAAGTCAGCCACATAACTCCCGGATCGCTTTCGCTTTTCTATGTGACTGGATTCAAACAATTCCATACATTACAAATAAAAACGCTTCGCCTGTCTGTTTGACAATAGCTTGAGAGCTTTAAAATTATACATACGCATACTTTTATTTTAGTAAGATTATAAGTAAAAAAAAAATACGAAGATGAATGAGCACAACGAGATTTTAATTTACTGTATTTCCCTTCATATAAATCATCTCCCTACGACAAGATGGGTAGATGATTTGAAAAATGTGGCTGGCAGTGGACGGCAATAGGCTGATAATATATCATCTCTTATATGACTGACGATATAATAAACCGATCATGATCCATAAAATGTACCAGATTGAATTTCAGACTTCGTTATGTTTTATTAAAAAACAAATATTTATAATAGAGTTCTTACGCCTCTTTTTTTTTAATTCAAGCTAGAAACAAGTTTAGTTCTTTGCTTATCTTGTTTATAGATTTGTTTATCTGGTTAATAACGAGACGAACAGGGATCTTACTATTCAAGAACGTAATTCTTAATGAAAATATTGTATTCAAGAAAACGAGCCCGGCATGAAAACTTCAGCCACGGAATATTTCACGTTATAATTAATTCCTAGTTGAAATTAAACTGTGAAGCGACGTCGTTATCAATGTCGGCAGAGCTGCAGTGTTACTGAAAATAGTTTTCAATTGCTTAACTCATTAGTTAGTTATGAAAGTTTTGATTCTTATAAATTGGGAAATGGGAATTTAAATAAACAGTAAAGTAATCATAGTAACTTTGGTAAATAGCTAATACTTGAATTTAAAAATACGCCTTCCCTCTCCTTACTGTAAAGAGCAAAGATTCGTATTGGCGAATACTATAAGTAACATTACTGTTTCATTACTTTTCTCAAGGTATAGGTATCTTTTAATCTGACTGAGACTAAAAAATACAAAAGTGTAGTAAAAATACGAGATTAGTTATTTAAATTGCACAAAGACATAAAATCCGCGAAGAGGTTCTAGGCAATAAGCCAACATTGATGTCACCATTTGTACACCATCACGTCCTTATCGATTTACCAAACTGAATTATATAATAGTACAAGAAGATGAGGCTGCTAACGTACAGTTATTATAAAAATCAAAGAAATCTGTCGTTATATTGTCTCAACTCTTCTTCTTACAAGCACACTGCTCAGTAAATGCATTGTTTCCCTTTAGATTGCTTTGTGGTCTTGGATCATATCGCTGTACATTGTGTTATAAAGAAACTTTCAATGAAGCCTTTGTCAAACAGACAGGCTATAGCGAACCGAACCGAATCCAGTCATATAGGAAAGCGAAAGCGGTCCGATAGTCTATGTGACAGGCTTCGAACAATTCCATACATTACAAACAAAAACGCTACGCCACGCATTCGGTTCGTCTGTCAGTTTGACAAAGGCATTAGTCCGACACGAATCAATCTCTGAAAATATAATTAACAATTTGTGACTTCTTGTTCGTTATTACCAGTTTATTGTTTTATTTAATTTTCTTTTTAAAAACATTCGTCGCGAGAGCTGAGGTATAAAGGAATAATGTTTTCATTACTTGCCACCTCGACGTCTTCCCGCGTTACTTTGACTGTCATGTTTTTATTTCGTTATGCATATCTCAGCTTTTCTTTTCCTTGTCAGATTTATTTCAAATTCATGTTTTGCTTTATTCAACATTAAATATTCGGTTAGTATTAACAAGCTTTGTGTTGGCTTCATAATTGTATAATTAAGTACGTTTTTATATTAATTTTCGAATTCCATGATGAAACCATTATATATATATAGGTATATATATATAAATACGCAAGTGTATATAAATATGTTGTAATATCTGCATATCTATATATATAAAAGGCAAACTGAATGATTACTAATCAAGCCACAGCCCAGACCGCTTGGCCTAGAGACTCCAAATTTGGAACATAGGTTCCTTATGAAGCGTAGGGGAGCACTAAGAAAGGATTTTTGGAAATTCGGCCTTTAAGGGAGTAAAAGAGGGTGGGGAAGTTTGTATGCAACTCGGTCATTTCTGAAGCTATATCGATGAAAATTAGAATATAGCTATTTGATAACAAATAAAGGATGACGTGTTTCAGGATTTTTGGAAATTCGCCCTTTAAGGGGGTAAAAAAGGGGGGGAAAGGTTGTATAAAATTCCGTACATTTTAGTATCTGGTTGGTTATTCGGTTGAAAATTAGGCACGATTTGTTAAAGGGGGTAAGGGGAGGGCGTGGGGGGGGTAACGGGGGGGGGGGGGGTGAAATCAGTTAATTTTATTATTTGGTTGGCTATTCGGTTGCACACTAAGCATGATTTGTTAAAGGTGGGTAATGGGAGGGCTTAGGGGGGGAGGTAAAGTGGAAGAGAGTAACAGGGGCGGGGTAAAATCAGTTAATTTTAGTATTTCTTTAGAGCTATATCTATGAAAATTGGCATTTAGCTATTTGACTACAAATGAAGGCTGACGTGGTTTAGGATTTTTGGAAATTCGACCTTTAAGGGGTAAAAAAAGGGGGGAAAGTTTGCATGAATTCCGTACATTTTAGTATTTGGTTGGCTATTCGGTTGCAAATTAAGCACGATTTGTTATAGGAAGGGGTAAAAGGAGGGCGTGCGGGTAAAAGTGGGGGGGGGAGCAAGATCAGTTAATTTTAGTATTTGGTTGGCTATTAGGTTGCAAATTAAGCACTATTTGTTAAAGGGTGGTAACGGGGGCCGTGGGGGTGGCAAGGGGTGGAAGTTAAGGAGTGGGGTAAAATCGTTTTAAAATTTTAGGTTTATTTAGGTGGGGTAATTTCTAGGTAATTGGGGTAATTTTAAAATTGTATTTGCTGCCATATTGTTATATCATCAATCGGCGAAGACGGGAGCCGTTCCCTTTCTTTGTTGATGTATGGCACCGTTGATAGGGCGGATGAGGTACGTAAGGAAATAGTAGCTTACGTAAAACAGAACTGGATCAATTTTTCAATTATGTCTCACGATAAAAATGGAGACAATTACAATAACTGTGATGAGCACTATTCTGATATGATCCAGCCTACAGTTTACGGTGGTTTATGTGAACTGGTCGCAGCAGGTAATATTTATGAGTTAGTTTTGGAGGTATATCGCAATGGTGAATTGTATGTAAAAGCTGGAACTGATGGATATCCCGTAAAGCGACTTCGCTTTTCTTCTCTTGGGGATTTGTCTAATGTCCACTTTGATGCGTACCTTCCTGATGATATTAACTATTCTGAGGTAGCTGAAACTCATCAATGCCCGATATTAAGCTCTGTGAGAGCTAAAAAAATCACATCTCGCCGCTTGGAAGTGATTGATTTTGTAGATCTGTCATCGGCCAGTTCAGATTCAGCTTCTTTTTCAGGTGAAGATAGTGTACTTGATTCACAATATACGGTTTCAAAGGTTAGTAAAAAAAAGCGTAGGGCTAGATACACAAATAAAACACGAAAAAATCAAGCAAAACAGGCAGTTAAAACTCATTATACTAAAAATCGAGATGGCGTCGTAAAAGAAAAGGCGAATTACCAAAAAAAAAATGCGAAAACGCATAGTCAGGCTACAGCTGCATATCAGCAGATGCACCCTGAAGTACACAGAGCATCACAGCATAAATCCAATAATAGAGTATGGAAAACAAAACATAATGTCTGGAATGTCTTACGATCCCGCCATAGAATACGAAAGTGATCTCGGCGTAACGATTGGTAAAATGACTCAAAAATGTCAATGGTGTAACGCAATTAAGTGGAGAAATGAAACACCTGGAATATGCTGTAGTAATGGAAAGGTAAGACTCGAGCCATTAGCCAGTCTTCCTGAACCTCTTTATAGTTTAATCATGGATCTTCATCCTGATCACACACATTTTATGGCCAACATAAGAAGTTATAACAGCTGCTTTCAAATGACATCTTTTGGTGCTAAAAAGTAGTCGAAGATAACTACATGCCGACCTTTAAGGTTCAAGGTCAGGTCTACCATTTACTTGGAAGTTTATTACCAGAAAGTGAACGTAAAGCACAGTTTCTCCAAATATATTTTGTTGGCAATGACGATACTGAAACAAATTTAAGATGCTCTCACCACCCGAAAATTAAACCAGGGCTCATTAGGCAGTTGCAAAAAATGCTTCATGACTCAAACCCAAAGTCAAAGTCAAATCATTTATTCCAATTAGGCCATCTGAGGCACTTTTGAACGTCGATTTTTAAATTTAAAGGGAATAGGAAGGGATGGGATTGATTCTACACCCATTCGCTAAGGTAGGTTGTATGGAGAAGAATGGGCAAGAAACTCCATACTTACTCTTTTTCAAAAATGTTTCACAATGTTTTGAAATAACAATTAAAAAATAATAAAAAATAAATGTGAAAGCGATGTACTCAAGTCAAGACCATTAAATCATTTAAAGGATAAAAAAAAAAACAATAATTATACAGCTAAATAAAAGAACCCCTATATAAAAGAATTAAAGAGTACCATGGATAAAATACCTTCATCGTGTGATACTTTTAAGGTCGTCATCCGTGCTGAAAAAAAACCATCAGGCGGTCATCCAGGTAGGTACAATGCACCAGCTACAAATTAAGTCGCTTTGGTGATGGTGGGCCAGGAATTTGAGAAAAGAGACATTATAATAGAAAGTTGTAGCAGCTCTTTACAAAGGATTAGTGAATTACATAGATCATACGATGCTCTACAATACCCTCTGATGTTTTGCCATGGAGAAGATGGTTACTCTATTTCAATACAACAGTTTGATCCTAAAACGAAATTGCCCACGAAAAAGACAGTTTCTCTGACAGGACTTTTACTCCTACCGTTTGATGATGAGAGAAGCGGAAATTAACAATATTTAGTATTTTCGTTCTTTATTTAGTCAGTATTTAGTAGACGAATATGCTAAAATAGAGACAGAAAGGCTTAATTTTATACGGAGAAATCAATCAAAATTACGCGTTGACAGTTACATTCATTTGAAGGATGCAGTTTGTAGACAAGATGCTAATGCTGATCAGTTAGGTCTAATGGTAATATTACCGTCATCATTCACTGGCGGACCACGTTACATGCATGAGCGAACTCAGGACGCCATGACTTATGTACGTAACTATGGACGACCTGACCTTTTTATTACGTTTACGTGTAATCCGCGGTGGGAAGATATAACACAAAACTTATTTCCTGGGCAGAAATCACATGATCGCCATGATTTGATAGCTCGAGTTTTTTATCTTAAACAAAAAAAAAATGATGGATCTCTTAATAAAAGGAAAATTGTTCGGTGAGGTTGATGGTTGATGTTTCGTGTATTCTGTCGAGTGTCAAAAACGTGGTCTTCCCCACGTTCACATTTTCTCCGAAACCTACCATACACCTACCCTAAACCTACCATACACCTACCCTAAACCTACCATACATCAACCCTACCCTACCCTACCCTACCCTACCGTACCTTACCGTACCTTACCCTACTCTACACTACACTTTACTACACTACACTACATTTCACTACACTGCACTACACTAAACTACACTACACTACACTACACTGCACTGCACTGCACCGCACTGCACTGCACCGCACTGTTCCCAGTTCGAACACCCAAATACTCCGAAATGTTTTATTCCGAATTTCGATATTCGGATTTTCAAAACTCCGAATATCATAATACCTAAAAATTACAATATCTATTATTAAGAATCTCGAAATTTATTTGACCGAATGTCGTATGTCCGATTTCTTCGTTTTCCGATTTTCACATATTCGAAAAATGTAATGCTCGATGAGTTCTCATTCCGAAAAACGAAATTCCGAATTTTCAATATTCCGAATAAACAGATTTTTTCGGAATATTGAAAATCGGAATTTCGTTTCTCATCCTACAAAGTCAGTGACAGAAACGAATTGGTGCAAAACCGGCTCCACGTAGTTTTGTCTACCGTAGTCCCAGAGTGTTATTTAAGTCTGTGTAGGCACGGAGTGGCGAGGCGTATCCTCTTAACTTTCACTGTTTGCCTTCAGGATATTTATTGTTATTAGGAGAACTTAGGATCCAAAAGCGAGCGAGCGAGGACTTGGGGCACCCCGACTCGGTCGTGTTAGGTTACTTTAAACCTTGCTCACAGAAATAGGAGCCCCGCGAAGCGGGGCTCCGTCGACCTGCCTTGGTAGGTGGTAGTCAACAAATTGACCAAGGATGCAAGAGCGAGCGAAGCGAGCTCAGGACTGGGGACACCCCGACTCGGACAGGTTAGGTTCGAAGGGGATGGAGGGGTCTGAAAGACCCCGCCATCCCCTTCATGTTAGGTTGCTTTAAACCTTGCTCACAGAAATAGGAGCCCCGCGAAGCGGGGCTCCGTTGAACCACCTTAGTGGTGCTTTAACTCAGGATGCAATAGCGAGCAAAATGTGTCTTGGGGCACCCCGACTCGGATTTTTCGACCTGACGGACCCGAATCGGAATTCTAATAATCGGAATTTTAATATTCGGTATTCGTGTTTTTGATGTTTCGGAAAATATAATAAGTCGGAATTTTTGATATTCGGTCTATTGAAATTCGGTATTTTGAAAATAGTAATTAAAACGTTAGGAATTTTGAATTTTCGGAATTATTAAAATAGGAATAATGATCCATCGGAGTTGTTATATTAGGAATTTTGAACCATTCGGAATTATGAAAATCGGTATTTTGAAATTCGTATTTATGAATTTCGGAATAAAGTTTTTCGTATTATCGTAGTGTACCCCACTGAACTGCACTACACTACACTACACTACACCTACTTTATACCTACACCACACTTACCTTAACCTTCCCTGAACTTCCACGATTTTTTAAGACTAAAATCAGTTCAGCCTTTTGCAAGTTAAAGCGTGACTAACGAACAGCTATCCATTTTTATACCTCACTTGCTGAGCCGGCAGACGTTGTCCTGCCCAGTAATCAATCCTACACCTACTCTACACCTACTCTACACCTACCCTACACCTACCCTACATCTTCTCTACCTACCCTATGTGTTATTCTGGATCTTCAGCTACCTACATACCAAATTTCATCGTAATCTGTTCAGTAGTTTTTGGGTGAAAGAGTAAAAAACATCCATCCATTCTCACTCATAAACTTTCGCCTTTATATTATTAGTAGGATAGATATAGATTTAGCCCTTAAAGGCTACAATGAATTTGTATACTGTTAAGACTATTATGGGTGTAAAAACACCCGGATTTAGTAATTGGAGTAAATTAATTAAGTCAATGTATGTTACACCTTTTTATTATGTATTCTTTAATTATAGATCATGCTCTTTGATATTTTGATATAAAGGTTTATTTAAAAACAAAAGAAAACAATTTAATTTGCGTGTGAAAAAGGGTTCTCAAGATCATGGTAATTTTTGAAGGGGTATGGAAAAATTTCGACAAAATAAAAACTTATTATGCATTTTTATCAGTCTTTATATTTCTTTGTAATCACAGTTAAGGCTTTAATTTGGCATGGAACTTATCTTTATACCTTCAAAAAAACATACGAAATTTTTAAATCATAATGTAGTACTAGCAATCTTTTTCAAAGTTGCTTGTAACCTAACATAATATCAAATTGACATCTTTTTAGTCATTATAAACTAAACAATAAAGAAAATTAACAATCTTTTCTAACTAGTAATAATTTTTGGACTCTTCATCCAATGCCAGTACATCTTCTATTTCTTGGTCCCTCAGTTGATGCATAATCTGAAATAAAAATAGCATAAGAGAGAATAACACAGTTAAAAATAATACACATAAATAATAATAAATATAATGCATATAATATTAAACATACAAATAGTATTCTACACACATTCTAAAAATAAAATATTAAAAGATCATTACCTACGCTGTAAGTCAGTAGCCCACTATGACTACAACGGGTGTAAAAACACCGGGTTGCGAGTGTACCTCGGGACTGGTGCGCGCGCACAATCTCTCTCCCCGCATGTTCGAGGGCTTCTGTCGACTTATGAGAATACACGAAATCGCAAGGTGCTGCGCTAAAAACGAAAAAAGATACCGACACAAAATTAAACCACCCGGGTGTAAAAACACCGTAGTAGCCTTTAAGGGTTAGTATGGAGATTCATTTATCTCCAAACTTAACGCGAGCAAAGCCGCGGGTTCAAGCTAGTTTATAAATAAATGTTACTTTATTGTTGCTGTAACACTTAAGTTTTCCGACTACATTCGGAAAGCTTTTCTAACGCACGAACTATTTTAATGACCTACTTTTTCCACATCACTTGCCTTTTTCGTAACTAGAAAAAAACAATGTTCTTTTAACCTAATAAATTACCGGATAACAAATTGCGCCCATAACTGTTATGGTCGAATTAAGCCGCTATAATGGTGAGCTTCACAATTTTCCGGCTGGTAGTCTTACCATTTTCCTTAACGTACCCTGACATGTTTGCGATAAAGGAACCATGAAATTCTTACAACTACAACGTTTTGGCAAGGAAATAAAAAGCCAAAAGAAATTGTACATTCCAATCCTTCGAGCAAGTGAACATCTGATACAAATCTGGTTTAACATAAAAGTTTCCGTCCGGTATCGAATTTTTTGCAGAACGAGGGATGAATACGTAAAAGGTACCTACACCGAAATACAAGTACCATAAAGCTTGTTTTGCAATCATAAACCGTAATTTTAACTTTTATCATGTTTTATTTGAAACGTCCATACGAGCGCACATTCTGAAAGTTGGCAACGTCGCAAATAGTTGTCAAATATTAACAAGTTTTAATTAATTTAGCAATGTTACTGTATGAAAATAAGAAATATGGCTCTGTAAGTGCACTAAAAAAATGATAATAATTAATATCGTAACACCGAATATAATATAGTTTTTGATGTAAAAAAAGCATTTGGGAACTTTCCAAATGAATTTTTCACACCGAAACGGTTACAACATCAAATTCTGTGTTTTCAATTTTAGGGCACTACAGAGCCATAATTATCTTATTTTCATACAGTTTTACCAAATTAATTAAAATTTGTAAATATTTGTCAGCTATTTGACATCAAGTAGTTTTTCAAATTATTCAGTAGAAAGTGATCGATAGGTATATCAAAATTAGGAAAGAAAATTTTTTTTTTAACAAAATATCAATCAAAATATCAAATAATACGGTTTGATCCGTGTTTACTCGGCTTGTACTTGCTGCCATACTTATTTGAAAAGTGCTCGTTAAGTATCGATTAATAATACTTTAACAGTGCTACAAACAAGAATATAGTAATGCACTTTGTTATACGGTTCAGGTTCTAAAGGTTTCTACTTATCATAAAACAAACATAAAAAGTCACAATATTGTCACATCTTTCACACCTCCTCGTTATGAATAATTCTGCAACCAACAGATACATAAATTGTTACAGGAACACATAATTTACAGCAGAAGACCCCCGGCCCGCCTGTAACATTCACTTCCTCACGAAGTTGTTTTGTTTTTCAGTTGATTTACTTTTGCAGTACATTCAATAGAGCTTTGGAAAGCCGACGCAGAATGTAAATCATTTAAATGTAAAGTATTTTATATCAAATAGTACATCATAGTCAGAAGGATTAATAACAGCTACATTCATGCCTTCATTAAGAAGACTAATTATTTACTCCTACTTTAATGAATGAATGTAGAATAAAGGGCCATTTAGACGGGGAGAGTTTCACGACTCGAACATACGATAATCGAAGGAATATAAAATATTGTCTTCGTCTAAACATTCACTCTTTTCGCCCGTTGACTTGGACGATAATTGCCTCGCATAGGAAGATTTCTCGAAAGGGAAAGTGTCCGTCTAAATGGCGATCCATATCCAAAAAAGGATTTTTGTGACATTTTTACGAAAAATGTTCTCCGCAAATAGCCAGGAATCGCTAAACTCGAATGACAATCTTGCGCTCAAAACGATTCAAACTGATTTGTACGATAATCGTAAGAACGAGAAGAAATGTCATACGAGATTGTGTTTAGACAAGTCGAGATTCTCGTATGCAAGAATCTTCTTACAATAATTTCGCCGTGTAAACAAACAAAGACATTATCGCCTACGATAATGTCATATGCGAAACTCGTATGATATAATCGTATACGAGATTTTAGTTCTTGCCTGTGTGTAAACATTTTGATACGATTATGTTATGGCGATTATTGCTTGCGAAAGTTGCTTCGACATGCTTGCGAAAGTTCTCGAACGGAAACGTTCGAGAAACTCTCCCCGTCTAAATGGCGCTTAAGTGATGTCTACATCATTCAGGAAAGCAGTTTTAAAATCATTTCGCATTGAATATTACTTCCGCGTTTCACTTGATGAAACGTTCAAGAGAATTTTAAAGTAAAAGGTTTTCCTCTTTGTTAAATTTGAGAATAAATGGATTTTTGTATGAGCTTTAGCGCATTTGAGTTTGGTTTTTAACATTTTTTGTATTTATTTTAAATAGCCTTTTTAAATTGTAAACATTGGGATACGTGATTGCTTTCAACATTCATAACCATCTTCTCCATAAAGCCTAGCTTAAACAGAACCTTGAAAGAAAACTCTTTATACTAGTTCAGGAAGGTATTACCGAACAGATTGTTTTGCAAGGATAGACTTGTTGTATAATGCATTTCTTGGGACTGAGAGTTTATCCTGATTTTCGAACGAAGAGTGCTCTGGGAATTTATCAAATGATTCAGCACTCGCCCGGCGACGGTAAAATAGAAATTACTTCGCAATACTTTAGAAAATAATCTGGTTGTGCAACACGTTTCATTTTGGCGATAAGAATATTGCATTCTGTAAGAACAGAAATCTGTTTCAAAAGAGACTCGATTTTATAGAAGATTAGCATTCTACTTAAACATAATTCTTGTCAAATATTAAGTCACTCTTGATCACATGTTATGCTTCTACAGCGCAGCTCTTGTAGTATTCGCGTGCTTCACGTGCATGAACACTTTATAACTTTATTTTTAACCGACTTCCAAAAGGAGGAGGTTCTCAATTCGGATGTTTGTATTTTTTTTTTATGTTTGTTCGGGCATAACTCCGTCGTTTCACAACCGGTTTGAAAAATTGTTTTTTTGTTGGATAGGGTATACTTCCGAAATAGTCCCATTAAAATTTTATCGAAATCGGACTAGCACTTTTTGAAAAGTCAACAATAAACAACAAAAACCTAAAAAGTTTTCAACTTTGTCTACACCGATTACTCCGAGGTTTCTGGTGCGATTTCGATGATTCTTTTTTTGTTCGATACAGTATATCTGCCATTTGATCCCATAAAATTTTCATTTAGTTTGGTGCAGTAGTAAATATTTTTAGCTCATTGTGTATATACATACATGGGCGTTGTTATTACCGGTGCTACGGATTACAACATTTTAGTGCACATGTAAGAAAATTATGTATTTGACAATAATTTGGGTTGAATAGTGAAACTAAAAAGGATAAAATAAAAAACTTTTTCAAAAAAAAATGTAACCGACTTCAAAACAACCACAAAAAAAGTTCAAAATAACCTACAAAAAAGCTTTTCTTTGGAAAGTCGGTGACACAAAGTCAATGAAATAAAAAATAAAGTCACCGACTTTCGAAAGAAAAGTTTTTTTGTAGGTTATTTTGAACTTTTTTGTGGTTGTTTTGAAGTCGGTTACATTTTTTTTTTATTGTTTTTTATTATGATATAACTTTACAATAACTAAGAAGTTTTAATACCTTCATTTAAGGAGTATTACATTGTCTATTAAATGCAATTTATTGCATTAACCTAGCATTTTTAGTTTCCGAGATTTTTAGGATTCTTTAAGTGACCCGGATTCATTGCTCTCGAGTATAGTTATAGAGATTTTTCGCATGATAGCTATCCACAGAAGCGCATTGTGAGCAGAGTTTTTGAAAAACTCGTTACCTGCAGGAGAGAAATATGCAAAGGATACCATCAATTTGAAATTGCAAACGTTCTGTGGTCACCGGGATGGATCGGTGAATTTAATTATTTTCACAGTATGTGTTAAAATATTAAGAAAATAATTTTAAAAATAAAATCTTTTTGATTTCTTATGGGTAAATCAGAAGCAGAACAAAATAATAGTATTCAATAAATTCTTGAACAATATAAATACCGTATTATGATTGTAGGCAATTTAGTTTTATATGATCACTATAATTATATTCTGACCCTAACCAATTAGCAAATAGAATTATACAAAGCCTGAAACTTGTACACCGAGTACACACTCACTGTATACATTTGCTTTGGTTATCAAAACAGACCTAATAGTTCGTCGTGTACATTATAACATTGATCATGTAATTAATGGTGAAGTAATTCTGTGGATTGTATTAATAATAATACACATAATTACAATGTATCGGCTTCTGATTGTTGCTTATGTAATAACATTGACGTGTACATAATTACACTTGAGTAACTTCTGCCTCTGAAGTGTTTGATTATAAGGAACAAACGATTGATTCGAAACGTATAGGTAATTAGAAATTGGATGGGTTTTGACTCCACTTAGTTTAGACCTGAACCCTTAAATGCATAGTGTAGCCTTTTGGCAACATACCCAATATTATTTCATTAAAAATAAAATAAATGAAATATGTTATTATATTATAAATTTATTAATTATTTAGGGTATTTACTTTCAATAAGCATTCATTTATTATTTCCAATTTTTTTTTTTTTTTTTTAAATTTTACAAAATGGACAGTGATGTTTTGGCTAAGACCTCTTTGGTTTTGGGAACCCAACTTTTTTTGGAAAATTAATAAAAAATAGTTTTAATCGTAATTTTGTAATTCCAAAATATGAAACAGAATTGTTATAAAATACACTATCATAAACCGAAAAAAAAATTTTATATATAAAAATAAATAGAAAATATTGGAGGGGGTAATTTTTCAAATTTTTTGCTTATTACTCATTTTTAAGAGAAATTTAAGCAAAAAAAAATTTTTTTTTTTTCATCAATGTTGGAATCATGTTTTATTATTTGAATAACTTTTGAATAAAATACAAAAAATTATGCATTTAAGGGTAAAAAAGACCGCACTAATACAGTGAAAGGAAATATGAATTAAAATATGAAGTCATTATCTAAACACCAAAGACGTATGTCTTCTACTAACTGTGACTGATGAGTGAACACTAATAGCTAATAGCATGTACTGTAAACTAATGACGAAACTTTTTGTTTCATAAACAGGAATCAGTTAATTTTGAGATTTCAGTACCCTTTGTTTAAACCTTATGTCATTGTAAAAGCTTACCTACAGGCCGACATGGCTAACTAAAGTTCGCATGTAGTTAAAGTCAGCTTTAGCAAATACGTTATGATAAAAGTTGCTTCGAAAGTATTTGTCTAACAATATTGTTTGCTCTGTGATTCTTAACAACATATTTTACGTGTTTTTGGCAGTTTTGGTTATTAATATACTTTTTCTATTATATTCTTATCTGGATTAAGTTCTAACAAATCATTTTAATAAATAAAGTATGTAATAGTAACCTATTTACATTTCTTTCATGACGTATTTAGAGTAAACGGGATCTAGTTTATAAATTAAAGGGTTATTCGATAAGGCGCGTTCCCGCTTTGTCGTGACGACAAAAATAATCGTGTAGTTTTAAGTGTCGTGGCTTATATGTTTAAATGAAGGTGCTCACAACATTTAAGGTGCTTACAACATTTTTTGCAGTGACAACAGATTGTCATGAAAGTGGCGTACTAGCATGACAGTCATAAAACGGAAAAAAATCATTACGAGTAAATCGTGAATTCAAATCTATCGTAACCACGATAAAAATATCGTCTCGTCGTTCAGACAATGCGACATCTTCCTTCTTTTCAAAAAGTTACGTTAATCTCCAAGAAAACGTAGAGGCGACTGTAAACAACAAAGCGATTGCAGTTTAACGATAAAATGTCGTTGCGATCCAATGGGACTAGCTAGATACGATAGTCGCTAAAAGATAAAAAAAATGACGACAAACAATCGTACTCATGGGAACAACTAGAAACGATAGCCCTCCAACGATAAATTACGACACAGTACGAACGCGCCCTAACATCGTTCATTTAATTTTCGAACAGACGTATGATAACATGTAACAGAAGTTCTATCTCCGTTGGCTTATTGTAACCCACTAAAAGTATTTATGAACTTACATAATACGAATAATATTTCACGTAGAAAGCTAATAAATCAGGGTCAGGTACTGTTGCTGAACTTTGGGCTTTAATCAAGCCACCCCCGGGAGAATGGTTGGCAACATTCACCTTGACTTCGCTCTTTATTGTCTTGTAAAATATTGTTACTGTAGTAAGATATTTTCTCAATTTTGAGGACGGTTCTGCTTCACGGTCAACACGTGTTAACTAAACTTTAGGAAGGACTTCTATACTAAACTTTATAAAATAATTATTTTCACCGATAGTATGGTGTACTCTTATATTATCTGTATTTTAGCCACAATTTCAATAAACATAATATACCGCCTTACCACAAAAAGATAAACATCCGTTGAACGTTTGTCTAAAAAAGTGTAGCTGCAAAAAACTTAAAAAAAAAATGTAACCGCCTTCAAAAACAACCACAAAAAAGGGTAAAATAAACCTTCAAAACTTTTCTTTCAGAAGTCGGTGACTTTTTTTCATTAATTTAATTGTCTTTTTTGCCACCGACTTCCGAAAGAAAAGTTTTGAAGGTTTATTTTACCCTTTTTTTTGGTTGTTTTTGAAGGCGGTTACATTTTTTTTTGAAAAAGTTTTTATACAACATAAATACAGACAACTTGTGCCTTCAGTAGCCAGTGCCTTAATGTTTTAAAGATTTACCCCGAACTTATGTACCTCTCCCCTGTTTGTTGTATAGTATTTACTCCCCTGGGGCTGCATTTGTTATTAAACAATTCCACCGTTTTAGTGCGTAGTACATAATTTTTGAGAGGGTTTCATTTAGTCGCTCTGAAACTCTTTTTCTTCAAGGTAAAAGTTACCTGAATTTTTTTGTCCCCCTGTATGATAATTTATTTTCCTGGCGGCTTTACCAAATTTACAAAATTCTGAAGTAAAGCCGCTTCTCGTTCGGCTAAATGGTAATTCTAACTTAGATAAGAAAGACGTTGAGCAGTATAATAAGGTCACGACCTCACTCCGCCTCTAGGTCTAATTTAATAAGAACTCCTACAGAATACGTATTGTATATTAGGCACATTCAGTAATTCATTTTTGGCTTTTGATTATAGTATTATCAGTTTAATATTTTTTGTTCAGCTTAATATTTGGTATAATGTAACACATCAATTGAGTAGCTAATTTATGAAACTACAGAAATATGTAATTTAACTTGACCAAACATGTGATCATCAAACAAGTATCAGAATACATGCTTACATTTATCAGTGTACCTGAACAGATACTAAGTACTATCATCATCATCTGCCTAGCCTTTTCCCAACTATATTGGGGTCGAGGCTTCCAGTCGAACCAGATGCAGCTGAATATCAGTATTTTACATGGAGCGATTGCCTATCGGACCCCCACAGCCCAGTAACTGGGCAGTACGATACCCCATGGTAAGACTGATTGTCAGATTTATGAGCTTCTAACAGTAACGACTGTCAAAGATCTACAAATGACAGCCGGGACCAACGGCTTTACGTGCTTTCCGAGCCACGGAGGAAACTCGCTATGACAGATGGTCACCCATCGACAGACCAACCTCGGCAAGTGCGGCATAACCCAGAAGATTGGCCGTTGCGGCTGTTATTAAACATAACAGACTACTAATGTACGCTCTTTCAATTATGTGAAAGCGAAACCATGAATGCCTCAATAACAAACTTTAAAAAAGTAAGCCGAAATACCCTTTTGCGCAGTAAACACTACTTCCTCACGGTATATTCTCTAAAGCTATTGTCAAACAGGCAGGCGTGGCGAACGCGAAGCGAGGCGTGAATCAAGAGTTGATAGACCTCTGAAAAGTCAACTTCTAAAAAAATATTAAACAGCATGTTGTTTATTATCGTCTTACACAATTCATTGTGTCTATCAACTCTCATGAAGTGTTTAAAATTCATGAGAATCACTCAGCTTAACCCAAAATGCATGAAATCGTGATCATTTCACAGTAACAGGCAACAGTTGATCACGTGAGTGATTAATGTTCTCGGTCAATTGAATATCCAGGCTGGTTGGAGAGAAAATGTTTCATAATTGACGATTCAACTGGTAGGAAATAATTATATCAATGTATTAAAGTCAAAGTAGAGTTAATGAAGTTTAAAACAATCGTAAACAATCGAAAAAGAAAGGAAATGCGAGTTATTAAAGTAACTTGTGATAGTGATTTCTCAAAGCGTTCCATCACAACTTGACTAAGTAGACACTAAGTTAAAGTCTTTAATGGCCAAGTTTCTAGAAGTACTACTTCTCTTATATCGTACTTTTTTATTGTGAGTGCTCTTCGTCAGGCAGTATAGTAACTTGTTTAAGTATTGACAAGACATTAGGTATTATTTAAAAGTATCTTGGCAACAAGGAAGTCTTAAACTTTTTAGTTTTTCAAATAATACTATAAGTTGTACCTATAATACAAAGATATTTATGTGTTAAAAGGGTATTCTAGATGATACCCTTTATATCTCTATATAAAAGGTCCACATTAAAACGAAACCATCGATTATATTTAATTTTCACAATCGCTCAGACATTTTCATCACAGCATGCACATGACGCCGCCCGCCGCCCCGGCGCGGGCGTCGTCGCGTCGTCACGACAGAATATTAAAATGTTCAAGTTAGAAATTGAGCCTCAACCTCTTTTGTATTCGAATGGTACCTATTCAAAAAATGCTGGCTAGTATGGTTAGAAAAATGTAGGATGCCTTAAAAAAAAAAACACTTTTTATTTATTTTTCCTTTATTATGAAAATGGCATTCCAATTCTTTTTTCAAAGTAATGTCCAGTACATTTTTTTTTAATTTCAACGCGAGCAAACTTTTTCGTCACAGTTCGTCTGAATATTTGAAACAAGACGCCTGAGTAATTAAAATGTTCAGCTGCTTGCTTGAACAGTCTATTACACTACAATCATTTTGCTGTTCCCTACTCTCATAAGTTTTGCAAACATTATAACTCTCACACTCAGATATTTACGGTAGCAGCTGAGATTTTATTTTGTACCGAACGAAATCAAGAACACGGGTGATCCACACAGTGTGGTGACAACCGGGCGTTACCTCCCGCCCTATCTGGCACAGATACCTCCCGAAATACCGTTAAGGATCTGCGTCAGGCGTAAGGTATTTTTATTTAAAATAGAATTGTAAATAGTAATATATTTTTGACGTAAACATCGGCAAAGAGCTTTCAAAATGAGAATTTAATTAGCGTTTTTTCCTTTTATTTTTAAAAACATAAACAAGAATAAATGTAATTACATTTCTAAGGGACCCAATTGAATGCGGCTTAAAAATATTTTTTTTTCGAATTCGATGAATGATCCAATTATTTATTATTCTTCAAATCTGCTTTGAATACGTTATTCTATTTAACATGTACCTATTTCGTATATGAAATTGATTGATATGATATTCAAATGAAAGCAAATTAGATCAATTGATTCAGAAAATATTATTACGTACTCGAAAAGATCCTAAAAGGATAATGTTTACCTAATTATCTCATTCAATTACGTAAGTACCTAATTTTATTTTGGAATCGGGACCGCTCATGTGATTTTATTTTAGCAAGTAGGTACTGAAAAAAAATATCTGTATGATAGAAAATTACAACGTAATTATCAAAGTCTACAAAGTCTTTAAAATTAAAATTGGAACCGTGGTCTTGGAACGTAAATGACTATTTTAGTCAGTGCAAGTCTGACAGTCCCTTTCATCCCACCTTGGGTGGGAATTTAATGATTTTACTACTATAAAAAAGCGATATCTTTACAGGTCTTCAGGACCATTTCATGTTAATAATTTGTATTATTTGTCATTGTTCATAGGGTTACACCTTTGGATTAAAATAAACGGATACGAAACCTTTATAGTGGCTACTTGTTTTATCCCATACCTCGTCCCTCTTTATCTATTTCGGCAGCGTCCATTAGGACGGGACGACTGTCACATGAAGCAGATAACTGAGTTTACTTTAAACATGAAATTAAATAAAATAGGCAGGTTGAGGCAACAGAGGAGGTAGATAACCCACTCTGTTACAGTAGTACCTTCCTTATGCTAATGAAACCTGCAATGTAGATGTAGAAGACATTTTCAAAAAAATAGAATAATAAGACAAAACATTTCTTTTTGGATGTTTTGACTGTTACTCTTTCATACTATAGCATAAAACTTTGTTAACATAACCAATATAAGTCACATGTACATTGATTTTATTTTTGCTTTCAAGCACAGAATGAGTCTTCGAACAATAACTGTCTCATTACGTATCACAAGATATTACAACTTTTGAACAAACTGAAACTCGGGCAAGAACTGACGCTGAATTTTTGTAAAAATATGAGTCGAGTGGAGTGGTTATTGTGAAGTTATTTAATTTTTCTATTTCACCTAAGGTAGATTCATAAATTGTTTCCAGGCAACGATGGCGATGGTCCAAAAGTTATTAATATTTGTTCATAGTTGAGGTTTGTTATGTTTACATGTAAGACATGTAGCAAAAAACATCCAGTATGATCCATCGTCTATGAATACTAGTTTCTCGCCAAAAGTTTAAAAAATACAAAGATAATGATAATGATAGATTCAATATTATTTTTAAGTCCAAAGTTCCGATTGAGTTTTTTTTTATGTACCTAATTGAAACACATTAAAACAAACAACACAGTAATAAGTATCATATAGTCAAATTAATTGTGGCTTCTGGTTTAAATTATAAGTGAGCAGTTTGTTGTGTTATTTCATCTGTTTGAAAAGATTCGCAACGAGGAATTATGTTTTCATTATTTGCCACTTCGGCTGTCGACGTCTCTCCAACTTCCTTTGAATGTAATATTGTTATTTTTTTGTTATTCATATCTTTGCTTTTCTTTTTCTCGTTGGAAATACGGACGCCAGTTTATTTTTATGCAGAATTTATTATAAGGTACATTGATAACTTCTTAGTATATTGCTGTTTTATGTTTTGTTATTTTTGCGAATTTTGTAGTACAGAATATATGTACGTATTTGTAATGAGCAAAATTGTATATCACCTTCCCCGCTGAAATCGGCATTGGCATGTAACCAGGGAAGATGGTACAGGAATTTACAGGATAAAGGACGTCTTGTTCTCGTCCGACCCACTGTTATAATCAGAGGTCGGAATCAGGTAGAGTTATACATTTATAATTTTCCTTCTTCAATCTTATACTAACAATAACTTACTTACCGACTTGCCAAAAAACGTCTCCCAAAATCGGGACAGGAAAGTCTTAGCGAATAAAACAATGTTATTAAATTCTAAAATAAACTTGTTATTATTACGTGTATGTTTTGAGACTGATATTTTTATCCGGATTTTCAAACAAACAATTTTTGGGGACTTTTATTAAACGACGCAGAGCTCGACCGGGCGACGCCGACGATAGAACGGAAAAATATTTGCAAGGATCTTAAGTCATAAAAGAAGATGTAAAAGATTTATCTCCTCTTTTTGAAATTGATTCCGATATTTCATTTTTACAGAATTTCTAAACGGATAAACTCTAGATTAACTTTTGACGAAACTCAGACATCTTTGACTACGACAGTTTTGCTACTGCAGCGTAGCTCTGGGAGCGGCAGTGTAGATTTAATAAGGCATACTAAGCCGTAGTAAGAATTTATGAAAGTACTCATTTATAAACCATAAAAATAAAACGAGGTAAATATGAACATTAATGCGCATTTCACACAGAGAGCGGGCGCGGGTCGGGCGCGGGTCGGGGCGGGAGTACGGCGGGTCTAGTTCTTTGTATTTAAATGGAAGACTTCACACTGAAAGCGTGCGCGGGTCGGGCGCGGGGCGGGTCGTGCCCGTACACCGAAACGCGCCCGACCCGCGCCCGACCCGCGCCCGCTCTCTGTGTGAAATGCGCTTAAGGGTTCGGTGAAGAGAAATTTCTCCATACAAACGTAATACCAAAATCATTCGCGATACGAACATTTTACCGACTTAAAGTTATGTTATTCGGATACAGACGGTATTTATCTAGGTTCCTATTAAACTTTAAAAAAAAAATAATTACTATTTACGAAATGCGAGCGAATTGCATTTCGTACATTTTAACACCGCTAACAGCATGTTTTCAGCTTAATTATTCTGTATTAAAAACATTAATGTTCCTAATATAATTTTAATAGGAACATAGCTTATATTGTCTAGTTGTAGATTATCAAAACTTAAATGGAAAAACATCAACTTTTCATTCATAATTTTTGGTATTACGGAACACAAACAAATTTATCGCAAATCTTGAACGACAGATGCTCTGTCGCATCAATCTTAACTGTGTTTGTGTGCGTGTACGCTTGTAGTTGGTGATCGCAGAAACTCACACTTTCGTAAGGTTGTGTCGTAGACTCGTGGCTCGTGGCGCGCACTGGTCTTGGGTTTTCAATGTTACATAGTTATGTATTTGACTGTGCTACGCGTGCGTTATTGTTTGCGAAATTGTCTTTTCACAACATTGTAATAAAATCGTAGAGCTGTCATTCCTGTACATTGAATATTTTTTTCTTTTTGTATTTTTTTCGAGATACGGGATCGATTCTGAATTCTGATGCCAGATCAACTTTTTTTTTGATTTTTGTAATGTTTTCCTGTTTTGATCTATCTTCGAAACTACTGTAAAGTTGTCGATCAAAGTTTCCTTTCCTATAAGGTTCCTAATAATATGCTTCTGTTAATAGGCTATGTATTATTACGCTATTGTCCCTGGGAGATAAGCAATTTTGAATTTTGTAGTTTTTTTTATACATATAATGTTTTGAGTTGGATATTATTCATTAAATTTTTCCTTAAATATTCCTTACTGCGCTTCAATTAATAGGGTATCTATAATCCGGGCATGCGGGCAGCGAGTAAAGGGCAACTCGCTGCCCGACCATGGACCATGCCCGGGTCGACGGCGCGTTGTGTCCCACGCGCGCCTCAAAGAGCGCCAGCATAATGACGGGGCCCCCCTCTCAGAGGGCCAAAGCCTGCCGGGGTCGCGGGATTATTTCCTTACCGTGACCCCGGAACAGAAAGGGCTATTGAAGGACACCGTGGATTTTTTATCTATAATTACGCTATTCCCCTTGGGGGATTAGCAATGTTATATGATTTTCAGTCATTGTTGACATTTGTATAAGAACCCCTATTTGATTTTCACTGTTAGCGAACCAGCTAGTCTGGTGAGTAAGCCGCTTGCCTCTCGTGCAATGGGTTTCAGGATCAAATCTTGGTAATTTGTTTCTCACTTTTTGACAATTCTTTATTTTGTTTTTATTATATCCTGTGAGAGTTTTCAATAATAATTCAAAATAATTTTATGCATACTTTTATTTCAATATAATTTGCAATTTTATTTTTTTCTAAAATTTTTCTAGGATAATTCTGCACTGATTTAAATTGTAGGTACCTAGGTAAGTTGGATATTGGATATTATTATTATTACTGCGATTTTTGCTTATGCTTATGCAAACAACTGAAACTTACTGACTAAAATCCACGGTGTCCTTTAATAGCCCTTTACCTTCCGGGGTCACGGGCGGTGATGAGATAAGTCCCGCGACCAAATACAGAAAACCTACCTTGAATTCTACGTACCTACTAGTGATGTTGCGAATATCCGATTTTTGACATTCGCGAGCGCGAATGCGGATGCGAATATTCAATTCCAATATTCGCGAATGCGAATGCGAATGCGAATATTCAGTTTTAAATCAATTACACTTGATAATTTAGAAAATACAAAAATAAACACTTTTTAATGTAACTTTTTAACTTATTTTTATTAAATTTTTTACTTCCTGTCTGTAACGAGAATGAAAAAAGTATGCAGGGTGATTTTTTTAACTGGGCGTGGTTGGCCTTATGAAACTAAAAGGAATGTCGAAAAACTATGAAAGGAGTCTCGTGGCCGATTTTGACGAAAACTAAAACTGCATTTTTACTTCCAGAATTTGATCCTTGCTCCAGGTGGTTTGATTCCTGGCCAGGATTACTGATTCTGCTAAAATCCCATGATGCATTTTTAGTTTCCGTCAAAATCGGGCTCGAGACTCCTTTCAATGTTTTTCGATATTCCTCATAGTTTCGGATTTAGCCATCTACACCCCATTGAACAATTCACCTTTTATAAGAGTGGCTCTAAGAATGGCGTCAGTGAAAGAAAAACAGACAGAAACACGTTTATCTTAGCATGGTCATATTTATGATTAATTATTGTGATTGATTTGATGAACATTAATATTGATGAATGGCGAGATGAAGGCAGATTAAACAAAAGATGAATGGAGAGGACGACAAAAGATAAGAATGAATGGAGTGTGTGGAAGAAGGAGTACCAGATATTGGTATTTTTTCAGTCTTTCGTATTCGCAAAATATTCGCATGAATTTTGCGAATGCGAATGCGAATGTCTATAAATATGCGAATATCCGCATGATGCGAATGCGAATGCGAATATTCGTAACATCTCTAGTACCTACCTATTTGATCGTACAGGCCGTACAGCGTAGGTAGCTTTTACTTCGTAATAAACAAGTAAATACAGGTGCCTGTATTTACTTGTTTATTACGAAGTAAAAGCCTATGACCAAAAAAATATGGAAACTGGTGGCCACAACCACATCAAAATCGCTTCAGCCAAATGTGAGATAATCGCGAACAAACAAACATACATAGTCATACATACTCGTAATTGTACAAACAAACATACATAATACAGGTCGAACTGAGAACCTACTTTACTTTTTTTTAAGTCTGATACAAAAGCCACCAGTTTCCATACATTTTTGGTCATAGGCTTTTACTTCGTAATAAACAAGTAAATACAGGTACCTGTATTTACTTGTTTATTACGAAGTAAAAGCTACCTACGCTGTACGGCCTGTACGATCAAATAGGTAGGTACGTAGAATTCAAGGTAGGTTTTCTGTATTTGGTCGCGGGACTTATCTCATCACCGTGACCCCGGAAGGTAAAGGGCTATTAAAGGACACCGTGGATTTTAGTCAGTAAGTTTCAGTTGTTTGCATAAGCATAAGCAAAAATCGCAGTAATAATAATAATATCCAATATCCAGGGTTGGCATGATTAAAACAAGTTGTTTTAAAACACCTGTTTAAAACAGTGTTTAAAACAGTTTGAAATTAAACAGTGTTTTTTATTACCCATTCCAACTACTTTTCAAGGCAGATGAATGCATGTAAAATGAAAATAAATTAATATTCAGGAGTCTAAATAGTTTCACATAAAACCTTTTGAGTCTAATGCCATTGTTATGTCATATTTTTAACTTTTATTGGCATTGTAATGAAACAATGCATAAAATTATTAGAAAAAAAACATCACTTGTTTTTTTTCCATTGCTCATTTTTCGTAAAAATTTCATTACAAAGGGAGAATTTGAAAAGATGTAGTCTAGAAATGAAACATAATTGATTTATACGTTTAGTCATCAACAAACAAGGTGGAATTAATTTGAAAAAAAACCAGAAACTGAAAAAAAAACATAAAAAACACTTGTTTAAAACATTTTGAACTGTTTGTTTTATAAATTTGAAAAAAATACTTTTTTTTTTCCAACCCTGCCAATATCCAACTTACCTAGAATTAGCAACTTACCTACAATTTAAATCAGTGCAGAATTATCCTAGAAAACTACTGAAAAATTTTAGAAAAAAATAAAATTGCAAATTAAATTGAAATAAAAGTATGCATAAAATTATTTTGAATTATTGAAAACTCTCACAGGATATAATAAAAACAAAATAAAAAATCACAAAAAGTAGGAAACAAATTACCAAGATTTGATCCTAAAACCCATTGCACGAGAGGCAAGCAGCTTATTCACCAGACTAGCTGGTTCGCTAACAGTGTTAATCAAATGTCAACAACGACTGAAAATCAACTAACATTATGGTCACGCAGACTTTATTTTAGAACTTTTCATCTATAACAGGAATAATTCCGTAGTAAGTACATAATTTTTACGTAACTAACGGTTTACGCAACGGAAGCTTTCGAAAAGGAATACAATAATTATGTTCCCGATTTTGAAAAATTTCTCATTGCTGCTCTGCTCTTATTGGTGATAGCGTGATGTTACATAGCCTAAAGCCTTCCTCAATATGGACTATCCAAATATATATTTTTTCATTCCTACTAATAGTTAGATTACAACAGATAAATCTCAAGATAAATACCTACGTTATACCTACTGGACGTTTATTTTATTAGATTTTAGATAATGTCCTAAAATCTTCTAATGTAGCCATTGTAGAGTTATTTCCAAAAAACGCATTGTTGGTTTGTGCGTTCACTAACGATTCCCCAAATTAGTTAACAAAAATAAAGCAAATGTTGAACAAAATTAGTACAATGAAATGGTTTTCTGTCAATATGAATGATTCGTTACAAACACACACACGCACGCATACAGCTGCGCGCTGCGCTGCAAAAAGTCAGACAGAGATAGCAATGTTTCGTCCGATTTTTGTGCTCGCCTCGAATTGCAATTGCGAGCTCCCTACACTGGGCTCTTAAGAGGTAGCGCGTATTATATTAACTATAGTCTGTGCTACCCGCCTGCTTGTTACTTTATGTTTCAAATGCTCTCCATTTCATTATGTATGTACATTGTACTGTGAGCATTCTCCTGAGGGTACCTCGGTTATTTCAATTTCCGCAGTTTTAGTAGTATGTTGTTATGTTATACATTGTTTTAGATGTTACGAGCAAAGGTCGCTCTAAAACTTACCCACCTTGTTTAAATATGTCAACGAAAAGACAACTTATATCTTCCTTTTGCACTGCCCTGAAGTGCATTTACACTATGTTTTCCTTATATGAGCAGCTTAGAGATAAATTAGTATGAAGTTTAAAAGCTATTCCATAGCAAGTGTCGTCTCTTTGATCTGCGGCCGCCTCGAGCGACTCCGAGCCTTACTTTCTTACTGTACATAAACGATGCGTGCCATGTTTTAGGAATAAATTCGAAAAAACGATTCCTGCTGGGATAACGTTTTTCCAGCAAGAAAATTTTGAACGAGTGACCGGAGCCAAAAAAAAAGTATGTGGGCATGTAGCTTAAATTAGTGCATAAATGTGCGCTGAAAATAAAAATTGTGCGGCTTAAGGCTTTGTAGATATTTCATTTCCTGCTGGGCTGACGTTTTGCAAAATCTGGTTTTTTAGGAATCAATGATTGTGCGCTCGTAAAAAAAACGCAAGTTCGTAGATAGCAATTTGTGCGTTATTTGTGAAATAATAGATTTTCAAAAACATCTACCGTTTTTATGTAATCATAAATTTATGAAAAACCGAAAAATTGTCTTATCGCTTAAATGAACAAACAAATAAACGCACTGTTAACGGAATTCGGTTTTTCTTGCTGTTTTTAACACCCACCAAAAGTTTAAAGGCAAAGAGCACAGACGTTTTTGGATAATACCCCTTTAAGTTAAACTGAAAATGCTTAAGCTTTGACGCGAAAGTGCAAGAAATAGAAACAACCCAAGATAATTATTTATGGACCAAAAATTAGAGCGTATAATTAAGTATGCTTACCGTAAATTTCAGCTTCAAGAATCTCTTATTTTAGCAGATATAAATCAAGAACCAAAACAATTTCTACATTACTGGTTATCCGACCAAATGCGAATGACAGCAAAAAGGCGACGGTTTCATACATTCCGATGACCTTCTATAAATTACAGTGTTATGTGAAGCTATTGTGTGTACAGTCGCGTCCATCACGTTATTGGCAGTAGTTTTATTATTCTTGTTTGTCGTGTTACTGATTCCTTTTAATTAAACGAGCTTTGATCAAATTAAGTTAGGTACTTGAAAATCATAGGTATATAATTGTTCTCAAATAAAAAAAAAACAATAAATTCAAAATAGGTTTAATGAGTGCCATGGACTGTTGTAATTTCTAAAAGCACAGGTCTATCCTGAAGTAATACGGAGAATACGTATAAAAATGCATAATGAAAATAATATTTTAGTATTATTTAGAATCATAAATATATAAATTGAAATACTTTCATACAATGGTAACATCTACCATCCCACGCTACGCGACGAGGCGCGGCGCAGTGGGTGGAGCGCCATAGAATTTTTTCATTCAGTATTTTTCAATGTTTCTCATAGTTTTGGATTTGATCATCGACACCCACTTTGAAAATTCAACCTGTATATTTATGAATTACATAATTTATGTTGTTCTGATAAAAAATATAATATTTTCAAATACATCCTCAGGCACTGGGTTGAGCGAAAGAAAATTGATTTACTCAAAAAACAACCTGTTTTCTCAGTTGCACTTTTCGTTCCAGGGCCATACTGACTTTTAAAGGTAACAGTAGTTAGTGGTTTGCGAGTTCGGGAAAACAAGTACCACATTTCAAGTTTCAAACGCGTGACATGATAAAAACTGCTCCTTAGTAAAAGTCTTTAATGAATTAGAACTTTTTACACCTACATAGTATATTATCTTAATGAAATAGAAAATGAACTATACGTGTTTATTAATTTTCGTTAAGCAATAAAATATCCGCAGTACCGCACCTTTTTTTTAATATGTATTTAAAACAAAATAAAAAAATACTTTATTAGTACCCTAAAACTTTTATCTATTACCCTAACACTTTTAAACCTAAGTGTACTCAGGCATAAAATGTATGTAAGAAAATTTAAGAAGGTCATCGGTATGTATGAAACCGTCGCCTTTTTGCTGTCATTCGCATTTGGTCGGATAACCAGTAATGTAGAAATAGTTTTGGTTCTTGATTTATATCTGCTAAAATAAGAGATGCTTGAAGCTGAAATTTACAGAAAGTATACTTAATTATACGCTCTAATTTTTGGTCCATAAATAATTATCTTGGGTTGTTTCTTTTTCTTGCACTTTCGCGTCAAAGCTTAAGCATTTTCAGTTTAACTTAAAGGGGTATTATCCAAAAACGTGTGTGCTCTTTGCCTTTAAACTTTTGGTGGGTGTTAAAAACAGCAAGAAAAACCGAATTCCGTTAACAGTGCGTTTATTTGTTTGTTCATTTAAGCGATAAGACAATTTTTCGGTTTTTCATAAATTTATGATTACTTAGAAACCGTAGATGTTTTTGAAAATCTGTTATTTCACAAATAACGCACAAATTACGATCTACGAACTTGCGTTTCTTCTACGAGCGCACAATCATTGATTCCTAAAAAACCAGATTTTGCAAAACGTCAGCCCAGCAGGAAATGAAATATCTACAAAGCCTTAAGCCGCACAATTTTTATTTTCAGCGCACATTTATGCACTAATTTAAGCTACATGCCCACATACTTTTTTTTTGGCTCCGGTCACTCGTTCAAAATTTTCTTGCTGGAAAAACGTTATCCCAGCAGGAATCGTTTTTTCGAATTTATTCCTAAAACATGGCACGCACAATTTTTTTAATTTGACGCACATTTACAGCTTATTGCGCACTAATTAATAGCAAAACTCAATTCCTCGTAGATGACATTTTCTTGCTGGGCTGATGGACACCATAAATAACGTTTTAACCACTCTGCACGACAACATTTTGACACATGACACATCAGCTGAGTCGACCGGGTGATTCGAAATTTGAGCTATTACACAAGATTTTTTGTCAACTTTCAGCATCCAATTTTTGATCAAAAATATGTTACTACAGCTATTTCATGCGATAAGTTTGTGAGCAATATCTCTAAGAACATGTTGAGGTCAATAAAACTGCCTCATTCTGTTGTAAAATGTGTGTAACATACAAAATGCTACACCGTTCCAAAAACTAGGTAATTTAGATGTGCAGAAAAATATGTACATAAACAAGCTTATCACATGATAATAATAGTTACACAGTGAAATAAATAAAATAACTTACTATATACATTATTAGATTTGCTAGTATTCATACATAATTTTATAAATAATAACGATCAAAGTCTGGATAAAAATTAGCAAAAACTATGTTGCAACATGACTCTTTTTAGTGCTGACCGTAAACCCAATGTTCACAAAACGATTAAAAACGTTCATTCAGCCTAATCGATACTCGCAACATAATCGAACATGGAAAAAAATTAAAAAAGTAAAACAAGACATAGAGCATGGACTGATTTATCCGCTTATTTGACTATAGAAAGCTCAGTCCATGCAATAAGTCTATGAAACTAAATCTGAATCATGTTATAATATTTCAAGTATTGTCGTTTACGCAATAATTTATTTAATTTTATGTTTTATATAGTAATAAATATCGGTGTTTCATTGGAGGCTAAACATGTGTGTCTTCTAAACTTAAATTCAATCATAAGGTTTTACCTATACCCATTTTGTGTTTCCGTTAATTAATTTAAATTTATCTTTTTACAAAACACGTGAAAAGACAAACACCGGGTTCGAATCTAATGCTGAGAGATGGGAGTACTTCTAAATGATTCCTTGCAGTAATAAACAATTAGAATTTCCAACGGGGCGTGGGTGGCTAAATTTTGAACTATGAGGAATAGCGAAAAATCCTGAAGGAAGTCTCGAAGTCGATTTGATAAAAATTAAATAACACCATAAAAATTAAATTTTTGAAATATAAATTCAGCAATCAAACTATCAATATTCTGTGAAGTAGTAACATGCGACAAACTTGAGGTATAAGGATTTTTTTTTAATAATTCGATTTTTACGAGGGATGGAATCATAGTCCATTAAATAAAATTTCGCTACATGTTCACAACGCATACTGTTCTCATTTCAAATTTTTATTATCACTTCGCGGTGCAAATACATTAAATATTTTTTTGAAATTCGAACTTTAAGTGAGTTTGCGCGAATTTTGATTTTGATCTGCTGTACAATGACTAAATTATTGTTTGTATATTAGTTCATATTTACCAAATTATCATTACTTCACCGAATTTGATCCTTAACAGCGAGTCAGCGACATCGAATTGTGTAAAAATATACCTAGCATTTTCTTTTTTTAATTCAAAAGCTCGATTTCTGACGTGTAATACTTGCATGACCAAACCAATCTCACGAAACAATTTTGTACAATAAAATAATTAATTTGGCTATCTTTCGAGAGGGAGAGGACAGCGTCCTCCCTCCGCCCCAACCGCAGTGGTAGACGCCGGCGGCGTCGCGCGTCGGAAGTCGGCAGACGACGAGTTCCGGCCACCGTAGGCACGGCATGCCACTATGCCCGACCATGGACCATGGACCATGCCCGGGTCGACAGCGCGTCGTGTTCCACACGCGCCTCATACAGCGTCAGCATAATGACTTAGAGGGCCAAAGCCTGCCGGGGTCGCGGGAGTTATTTCATTACCGTGACCCCGGAACATAAAGGGCTATTGAAGGACACCGTGGATTTTAGTCAGTACAAGTCTGACAGTCCCTCCAGACTTCCGCCCTGCTCGGGGTGGGAGGACTCATTTGATGATTTTTATTACCACGATTACCACGATATTATTATAGATTACCACAATAAAAAACATAAAACTTTTATTTGGTAAGAAACAAACTCATTTATAAAAAGCCTATCAAGATCCAAGGCATTCTATATTCATTCAACCTTAAAAATTATATTATTGTACAAAATAAAATGTACAGTAAAAATTAGCTAATAAATTAAAATGTTATTACATAATAATATTTTGAATAGCAAGTACCACAGCGAGCGCATTCCTAATTCAAAATTTTAGAATTAAATAATTGCCGCGCATTCAAACATTTATAACTGACATTGTTCCTTTGTCTATTATTGTTTTTTGGGAATGACAATGTGCGTAATATTATTATAAAAGCTTTAAACAATATTATAATAGATAATAATTGTATTCTAAGCTTAAAAAAAAAAATATTTTAATTTTTATTAATCGATTTCCTAGTTTCCTTATTTTTTTCACTCGAGTTGACAAAAAAATCAATTATGGAATCGATTAGAATACTCGCTTTCACACATCATTACGATTAAAAAAAATAAACATGGTTGTCGTTTACGAACACAAATTGAGTAGTGGTAATGAAAAATACGTGTTATTGGCCCTTTATTAGAGAATTACGCCAAGATCTGTACTTTTTTACGTTATTTATAACATTTGGCATGATATATATCTTAATAGTTTTTGAGTTTAAGCACGCGTATGTGATCAAAGTGAAAAATAAAAATGTAAACAAACAAAAGTGGCGCGAAAGTTCGAGTTCAGATATCAAATTCTTCATTACCACTGCTAATTTATGTTGAATGATGTATTAATTCGTTACAATACTAAATGAGAAGTTACTCATTCCTCCTATAATGATCCGTTGGATGTCCGAAAACCACGTTTTTTTATGATTTTTAGCCCTACCCAGCACAGCCATCAAAATGGCGAAGATCGTATTTACACTTTTGGATTTTGTTACGGTAAATTAAGAAAATAAGCGCTAAATGTAGAAGTTTAAATTTCGTGAATAAATCAGATTTTTATTGAACATTCTTAATTAATGCGCACTCATAGGATTTTAAGCAGGGAATATTATATTTTTTTAATTTATAATGAGGATGTCGTATGACTACAACGTCTGCCCCTTTTGGACCCACTATTGAGCCAGCGTAGGTTTACTTGTCGCGCCCATTTCGGGGGCGGTACCGAACTATACGGTTAAAAACAATAGTCAACTGGTTAAATAATAATAATTTATCAATTAATATACAGAAAACTAAGGTTATGCATTTTTATCAACGTATTCACCCCGAAGAATTAAATTTAAATTATAACGGACAAAAAATTGATAAAGTAAATACAGCTAAATTTTGGGAATTTTAATTGATAGCCAACTTACATGGAAACCGCAAGCGGAAACCATTTGCAAAAAATTAGGTTCGTCAGCGTATGCTCTTTATAATCTTTCCAAAAAAGTAAACATCAAAACTATATTGGTTGCTTACCATGGCCTAGTGGTGTCAATTTTAAGATTTGGTCTCATATTTTGGGGCAATTGTTGTGAACGAGAAACTATTTTTAAAGCCCAAAAACGTTGCCTGAGAGCAATGTTTAATTTAAAAGTAACAGACAGCTGTAAAACTCATTTTATAGATAATAATCTTCTAACTTTTCCCTGTCTTTACATATTAGAGCTTTGTATTTTTGTCAAAAGCAATAGTAACTTATTCCCTGTATTAAAGGACACAAGAAACCGAAGTACAACAATCAGATCTCAGTATAAATATGACTTATGTACTGGTGGTCATAAAACATCTTTATTGAATAAAAGTGTTTTTGGTATGGCGCCAATAGTCTATAATAAGGTACCAAATACACACATCAAAAGTGTCTAGGGATCAAGCATTTTTATGCGGATTTCTTGAGATTGAGATGTGGCTTTGTAATAAATTTATGATTTTATAAATTTATATGGATCCTTTTTGGTGCATTTCATAATTTGAATCAGGAACTGTAAATCAAATTCGAGTAAAAGATGAAAATCAGCGGTCAATATTTTCCCTATAAAAACATACAACGCATTGAAGACATTATTAGTGCTACTGTTTCCCTACTACTGATTAAAACCAACGTTATTATGGAGCGGCGACGTCATTTAAGCAGGGAAGAAATGCTCAGAGCCGTGGGAATGATAGAAGCTGGTTCCCGGCAACGTACTGTGGCTTTAGCTCTGAATACAAGTCAGAGTGTTATCAGTCGACTTTGGACACGTTACCGAAGCACTGGTACCGTGGCTGAGCGCCATGGAGGACGGTATCGCTGCACCACACGGAGACAAGACCGATACATTCAAATCTTAACTCGAAGAGCTCCAACAATAACCGCCATGATGTTAGCCGTGAGGCTTCATCACTCTTCAGGGAACTTAATTAGCGACCAAACAGTCAGAAACCGCTTGCATGAAGTGAACCTTCATTCCCGAAGACCGCTACGGGTACCACCTATAGCAATGCACAATCGTAGGATTCGATATCAATGGGCTCTTGAACACAGAAATTGGGCAGAAGAACAATGGCGTTTCGTGTGCTTTTCTGATGAGTCTCATTTTGGTATGAGACCGGATACAAGACGTATACGACACTGGAGAACCCCTGGACGCCAACAGCGATTAAAATCCTGCCAGGAAGTCCATCCTTATAGTGGTGGAACCATCATGGTATGGGCGGGTATTTGGATCGGCGGAAGAACTGAGTTGATTTGGATCAGAGGCAACCTCAACGCTCAAATTTATGCTGAGACGATTGTATCAGACGTCATCGTTCCTCTACAAGTGCAAATCGGTCCCTTATTTCAGTTAATGCATGATAATGCACGACCGCACACCGCAAGAGTTGTAAGACAGACTCTCGCCGCAGCTAACATCAATGTCCTGCCCTGGCCTGCTCAGTCGCCAGACTTGAACCCGATTGAGCATGCATGGGATATGCTACAGAGAAGAGCTCTGCCGAATATGGAGGGTATCCAGTCGCAAGAAGACCTTTTTTTGTTGTTGCAACGAACATGGGCGGCCATTCCACAGCGTGATTTGGATGAACTCATTTTGAGTATGCCAAACCGATGTTCTTGTGTTGTTAGTGTTCGCGGTAGAAACACGGATTATTAATTGTTTAAGTTACCCAATAAAATTTTAAAGAAAACTGTTATTTCAGTCTTTTTTTCGAACTTTAATGTTAGTGGTTCAAATGTCAAAAATCCCTTTATTAGGAAAATGGCAAATTTCTTTATGAATGCAAAGGTGACTTGGTTTATCGTTACTGTGACAAACGATAACACTTTATTTGATGAATCCTTAAAGAACATTTTAATTAATATCAATCAGGAGAAAAGTTATTGCAAAAATATATGTTGATCCCTAGACACTTTTGATGTGTGTAGTATTAAGGACCAACCTATAAGAATTTTTAAAAAACAACTTACATCTTTTTTAATACAAAAATGTTATTATTCTGTATCAGAATTCTTAGAAGGTAAATAATCTTAATCTAGTTTGGTTTTCGGCCATATTGTTAATCACTGATAGAATTTAAAAATAGAAATGATTATTTCGTATTAATATTGTTTGTTATAAAAATGTTAATACGAATTGTTATAAAATTTACTATACAAAATCAATACTTAACAGAACAAAATTCGTATCACAAAAAAAAAAAAAAACAAGAAGGGAATGATATATTAACAATGTTATATAACATTGTTATATAACACTACAAATGTATGTAAAATGTTATATAACAATGTTATACATATAACATGACCACACTATGAAAAATGTTATATAACATGTTATGTTACATAGTCTGTACGCACCGTCACATTTTCAATCAAAGAACCGCACACATTACCGTTACATGTCCATCCATAAAAAGTTCAAAAACCACCCTGTCCATTCCATTTCCTGACATGAATAAAATAAAATCAAATCTCAATTGAATAAAATTAAATATCAGCTAAGCAAATAAACAATCAAATCTAGTACCAATTACATCAAATCGTAATATGCCAATTAAATTAAATGTCAACCAAATCAACTGTCAATTAATTAAATGCAATTAAATTAAATATCAGTTAAAACAAAAGTGTATTATACCAACTGCCAATTAACTGAAATGTCAATTACAGGAAAATGTCAATTAAATCAAAATGTCAATTTAATGAAATGTCAACTTAAATCTAAATGTCAATGGGGAAGGCAAGTGTCAAAGTGACAAGTGACAGTTTGGTCCCAAAAAAACTGTCAAATCAAAGGAATTTTTTGAAAAAAATCGATTTATTGATGTAAAATGACTAGATGTTGTGTAATAAGCTTTAAAAATGATGGAACATACAAATTTCCGACAATTCACACTATCAAGAAATAATGGGTAGCTGCTGTGACTGCCTTGAGAACAAAAATTGAATTATAACTAAGGAAAAGCTATATAATAAACAAATATCCAGCCTTGCGAAGCCGAGACAGGCCGTTAGTTGAGTTTATTAATGAAATTCTATGATTATACTTTAACTAAACAATCGAATACACTTTTCAAAATAATATCTACTTTTCTATTGGAGGTTAAGTACCAGTATTGCATTGCTCCATAAATCATGAAATGGTTCGTCTGGCGGAAAAGTTATCACCTGGAACGAGTTTTGTGATACTTGTGGTGTTAAGAAATTAAATATATTGTGATATTTCTCAAATCCAAACAGAAAAACGGGTAAAATCACTGACTTAAAACATTATGATATTTTATCAAAATAGAAAGTCAGAAGCAGCATTATATTCTTGTTATAAGAGAGGACAGGTAAAACATACCTAAACTCAAAAATTGAAACCTGAACTACAAGTAATTGTGGATTTATTACGGTAAAATCAAATGATTACCACTCAATTAAATCACTTTTTTTCCTCTTGTAGATGCACCGCGGCGTCTTAATTCTTCTTTTAGTATATGCACTTGCATTGACGAATAATTTTCCATATTTGTTTTGTATTTATACTCAATTTTTATAACAATAAATCTTGTTTGTTTTTTGTACAAGGTAGACGTAGGGACCAACTATCGCAGCGCCATCTATGATTAGCTTTGAGTTGCCATCCCCATTAAATCCAACTGTCAGTTAGATTAAATTTTAAACTAAAAACAAATTTCAAATAACTCAAATGTCAATTAAAAGTAAAATTTCAAAAATAAGAATGTAAATCATAAAATTATCTGGAGTCATTCGACATCAAATCGGATACAGAATATAAACATTTTTCTATTAGGAAGGCTTTCAGTTTTGCCTTAAACAAGTTAGTGTTATACACCAAGGATTTTAGTTCGGTAGGTAACTTCCCAACTAGCATTTTGGTAATAAGAATTGGTGATAAAAGAGTTATTTAAAAGTGCATTTGGCAAGCAAGAGTCATACAATGGTTTTAGCAATTGGAGTTAGAGCACGCTCTAACCCCTTACAAACTCTCGATTGGGCCCACGTCTTATAGCGCTATAAGTAATATAATGATTTTAATGCTCACTCTTTTAACACTGAGAGTTACATAATAGTTATAGGGTGGCGTTAGTGGCAAACAATTTCTTGTATCTATAATGGTGGTATAATATAAATCTAGCTACCTCAAGCACTTTAAAGTCTGTATTATGGTTATAATAAAAACTATAGGTGGTACACAAGTTCTGAAATCTACTGGTATAAAATATGTAGTAACATATTAGTTCTTTTTTAGGTCCATTTTTTTCTTGGATTTGCTTTATGTATCTTGATCAGAGTTGACTAGCAACTCAGGGCTGTAGCGTGTTTTCTTTTTCTATTGTTTTGCATATACATTAGTTCCAAAAGTGTTACTTTATTTCTCAAAAATGATGGTAATAAGGAGGTGAAATTAAGTGAACTTCAAGTTACGGATTGTCAATAACTCGGTGAATCAAGTTTGATTTCTTTATCACATGGCTAAAATTTATTGCGAGGGTTACTTTATTGAGAAAATAATATATGTTTTGCATCTCAATTTTGCAGGGCCTTAAAAATAAGTGATATTTAAAGTAAAAATAAATTGCATTTTATCATGCGGGGCATACACTCAATCTAAATTTAGATAAAAACAGGATATTGGCTGTGTCTTTTACATTCATTGTGTATTGTAGTAAATATGTTGCGTTTTAAAATGAGAAAATTAAACAAAATATGGGTTTTAAACAATTTATTTTTTATTTATTTTTAGGTTATGTTTGATTTAGAAAATGGTGTCTACTCCTTATTATCCTAGGTTCCTATTATTACTATTAATGAACAAGAAGTACTGGATGGGCTGTAGTTAGAACTATTGTAGCACTTGTTATACCAGAATAGGGTTTTAAAGGTAATAAGAGTACAAGTTTAAGAGGTTTGGTTCTATAATGGTTCGACTTAGATGCAAAAGTAGTGGTATTTTAGGGTTACGTTTTTCAATCGATAAAACCCTTCCATCAAAAAAGGGAATAAATATGTAAAATTGAGATTAAATGCTAAAGAGTTACAATGTTTAAATTCCGTGTTATTATGGCTTAGAATAACATAAAAGTAAATTTGAACCCCACTGTAACGATTAGGGCTCTAAAAATAACTCCATAATACCAATTGCTATCATAAATAGGGGTTTCTGATTACTCAATTAAGTAGCTGTAAATAAGTTGCAATTAATACTTTTATAGCAACGTAGGTGGTAAAAATATTTTGCTAACTATTTTCAAGAGCTCTTGTCGGTAGGAAGAGTTATAACAAACTATAATATTACTTTTAGTCATTTCTGTTACTTGAATTTATAAAAGCAGGTGCTATGATGGTTGCGACTGTACCGTTTATACCTCCTTAAGTAATAATACGTTTCCTAGGCAAGTTAGGTGGTATAAAACATTTACTTAGCACTCTTTAAGAACACTTGAAAATAGTGAGACTTATTAGAAATCTAACTATTACCTTAGGTACTTATTGTTACTTGAAGTTACTACCCCTAGTGTTACTGTGGTTCAGCTTTTATCTTTTATACCTACCCTAGTCATATTATGTATTCTTGTTACTGTTACTCATCTTGATGAGTTATTTAGTTATAGTCATAACCATTGAATAAACAAAAGTTTTACTGGGCGCTTTTATACACCCGTTAAACCAATACAAACTATAACAGAGGTGGAAATTAGCGTCAAAATGTTGGTTGGGTTATTATTATATTATGTATAATTCTACTGCTTGGTAACGTGAACAATGCGTTGCTATGTTAAGTTTCGGTACCATCACATTTTTTTATTATTTTATATTATTTGTTTTTAAATTACTTGTGTTTTAATTTTATGTTATGTTTAAATTTTTGCATGCCGAACGGCACAATGTACCAGGAACAAACAACTTGAACTGTAACAACTTATGTATTTACCTACATTGAATGCAAATAAATTATTTCTATTCTATTCTATTCTATTCTAAGACGAGTCCCGAACGACTCTAGCACTATTCAGAATTTCATTTTTAAATCACAAACGTGTCCTGGCTCAAATAAAACTCATATTTCCTAGCTGGAATAAAATTCCCTTGCTGTTTAAAACCTCTCTTCATTTTCTGCAATGCAAAGTTTGAATAATCAGGGGATAGTGGTAGTTCAGAAAAAAAATCGACGCTTATTTCGGTCTTTTACCGGTAGAAAGTGGTTTGCGGTTGTGTGGTTCGTTTGAAAGGCAGTCGCTCGGAAAAAAAGAATACTATACCAGCATCAGGAACACGTGCCTACACCATTATATAAGTATATTTTTTGTCTTACTTTCATAATCAACTGTAATGTTTATGCCGAAAAAGAAATAAAATAGAATTGTTAACGTTGCTCCTGACTAATAATTCCTTCTGTATTGCGGGTACGTTTACAAACATAAAACAGCAAAACGACTTCTTGTAGATCATATAGATATTTGTTCCGTGGGAATTGAACCCGTAACACACTACACAGCAGTCGATAGCTGAGCCACCGCGCCAACCGTGCTCTCTTTTAATAGGCCGAACATCAATTACAAACCAGAATTACAAAAAAAAAAGAATGTTTTCTAAAACATTTTTAACACACATGAACTTTATCTATTGAAACTGTTTTGTGTATGTGAACTTATTGTGATGTGAATTTAGTTAAAACAACCAATCTATACATATAAGGTGCTATAATATTACCTGCCAGGACTTGAATGGGGCGTAGTATTGCGTTTATAGATTACAATAGTAAAGATAAATAATTGATTATTTGTCATATTTTTTTTCATACAAAAAAAAATACGTATAAATTTGACTTAATTTATTAGTATAAAACCATCCAGTAGAGTTACGCGTTGCCGCTCCGCACCGAATTCATTTCAATTTATTTCGCAAAACGCGCGATACACTGTTGCCATACTTATCAGACGATGCCGCTGCGCGCGGCGGCTCGTCGGTCGTCAAAGCGCAGCCCCGCGCGCCCCCACCCTCACCCGCACTACCGCGTTCGTCGCACGCGCCAGCTGACCGCCCGCGCCCGCTCGCCAGTCGCGTCCCGCCGCCCGCCCGTTCGGAAGTTAGTTTTTAGCGGTTCCGGTTTGCGGCTTCCTTTAAAAATGCCTGCGAGACGACGATTTTCCAACCAAGAATACCTTGAAATTATTATGCTACCGCGAATATATTGTGCTACCGCGAGTGTAACTCCGTAACTGCGCATGCAGTGAACTTGTACCAGCTCAGGTTTGGTGTGCGAGTGAGCCATCACACAATTTTGAATGCCGTGTACAGGTTCAGTGAACACGGCCGCTTTGACCCGCCACAGTTTTGTAGATAGTAGGTAGGGAGTGTGTAAATAAGTGTAAATTCTGTGCAATTTTATTATTGTAAATAAGATGATTAACTTTTAAACACGCCAAGTTACTGTAATTTATCGTTATTTGATAATAATCTAAGTAGTTTTAACAATAAAATTGTGATTCTTTACACTAACTTGTCAGTCCAAAGCCTGTTTTAAGTGTGATGGGAAGTTTATCATCTTATTTACGTCAGTTTTTTGGAAAAATGCGTTATCTGGTAAGTAATTACACATTTTAAACACTTGTTATGTAGAGACGAAACTAGTCAGCTGATTTCAGTTTTTATTCACAAAACAGATAGAAAGAGATAGTAGTTGTTTTCATTGACGAAGCGACACTACGCGCGTAATTTGTGAACCACGTTATGCAGAGTAGAGCCAATGTTAATTTAACTTGTTTACTGTCTCAAATTGAATTGACTGTTCCGGGGAACGAAATTTCTTCACTATTGTAATCTATAAACACAATACTACCCCCCATTCAAGTCCTGGCAGATATTATTAAAGCACCTTATATAATAAAACTGTAGAAAAATCGTTTTTGTACATCAAAATAAAATCCAAAAAAAATAGCTAGGGTGTTGAAGGACAACCAACAGAACCCATTTCCAGCATTTTTAGAATTTTTGTCTGTTTGTCGGTTTGTCGGTTTGTCGGTTTGTCTGTTTATTTGTGGCTCCATCACGTAAAATGTACGAAGGCAATGTAGATAACCTTTATACACAACGATCGAGCGTAACTTGAGGACTAATTTAGTTTTTGTTTCATTGCAATCGGTTAAGTCTATCAAAAGATATTTGAATTTAAAAGTGTTCCAGACCCAGAAGTAAAATTACGGTCAGTTTACACCGAGACGCGCAGTTCAGTAGCGCGATCTAGCTTGGAATAGAAAAACTACATACCTATTCAAATAATGTTGTGGACTGGAGTGGAGTGGTTTGGAGTGGAGTAGAGTAGAGTAGAGTAGAGTTAAGTAGAGTGTAATGGAATATAATGGGATGGTTTGGGATGGAATGGAGAGAAAGAAAAGGTTTTTATTAGACTCACACTAGAATGGGAATGAGTGGGATGGAGTGGGATGGAGTAGGATGGAGTGGGAAGGAGTGGGATGGAGTGGGATAGAATCAGATGGAGTGGGATGGAGTGGGATGGATTAGAATGGAGTGCGATGTAGTGAGATGGAGTGGGATGGAGTGGGATGGAGTGGGATGGAGTGGGATGGAGTGGGATGGAGTGGGATGGAGTGGGATGGATTAGAATGGAGTGCGATGTAGTGAGATGGAGTGGGATGGAGTGGGATGGAGTGGGATGGAGTGGGATGGAGTAGGATGAAGTGGGATGGAGTGGGATGGAGTGGGATGGAGTGGGATGGAGTAGGATGGAGTGGGATGGAATCGGATGGAGTGGGATGGAGTGGGATGGAGTGGGATGGAGTGGGATGTAGTGGGATGGAGTGGGTTGGAGTGGGATGGAGTGAGTTGGAGTGGGATGGAATGGGTTGGAGTGGGATGTAGTGGGATGGAGTGGGACTGAGTGGGATGGAGTGGGATGGATTAGGATGGAGTGGGACTGAGTGGAATGGAGTGAGATGGAGTGGGATGGAGTGGGATGGATTAGGATGGAGTGGGATGGAGTGAGATGGAGTGGGATGGAGTGGGATGGATTAGGATGGAGTGGGATGGAGTAGGATGAAATGGGCTGGAGGGGGATGGAGTGGGATGTAGTGGGATGGAGTGGGTTGGAGTGGGATGGAGTGGGTTGGAGTGGGATGGAGTGGGTTGGAGTGGGTTGTAGTGGGATGGAGTGGGATGGAGTGGGACTGAGTGGGATGGAGTGGGACTGAGTGGGATGGAGTGGGATGCAGTGGGATGGAGTGGGAGGAGTGGGATGGATTAGGATGGAGTGGAATGTAGTGGGATGGAGTAGGATGAAATGGGCTGGAGTGGGATGGAGTGGGATTGAGTGGGATGGAGTGGGACTGAGTGGGATGGAATGGGATGGAGTCGGATGGAGTGAGATGGAGTGGGATGGAGTGGGATGGAGGGGGATGGAGTGGGATGGAATGAGCTCTAATCCAGTAGCAATTCTTCTGAATCTGAACGACAGAGGGCGTTTATTATAATCACCTCAAATATTCTTGAAAAATAAATTCTAAATACAGGGATTATATGAAAACGATATGATTTATAAAAAAACGTGTCGAGAATTAAGTGCTTCGCACTAAAAAATACATTGTTGAATTCCGACATCCACGCGAACGAAGTCGCGGGCACAGCTAGTACTATAATATTGCATAAGCTTGAATGACACCTGCTTACGTAGCTTCACAGCGTATTTGAGTAAATAAACTAAATAAACTGAACAATAAAATTCCCCAGACACGAAAATTCTCAAAATGACATGTTGAGCAGTCCACGTGAGAGTTTCATGAAATAGTATAGACGAAGCACTTCTAAAGGTAGCATTGCATCGATTTCCCTTGGGCAACATAGCAAATTGGCTGTATTACAGAACTACCGCATTTATTTATCTCCGAAATTCATCGATATTGGTAAAATAAAACATCGCTTCTTACTATAAAACTCTCTCCATTCATAATGTACTTTCTAGGTTATCTAGGTACCTACTTGATATTCGAAAATGAATGAAACTGTCAATAAATCCGATATTCATGTTAGCAGTCCCCTTGCAAATTCTCTAAACGTTAGAAGATTAATTATAAACTATAAAGTATCTTCAAGAGTTGTTCAGAAAACTTCACATTTTTATTACTAAAGCCATTTCAAGAGTCTCGTTAGTTGCAGACGTTGTAACCTAACTGTGAAGGACGGGACATGGCATTTGATTGTGACTCGTAAACTCAGGATCTTTTCTTGGCCGGCCCATATTAAACCACATTCAAGGTGAATGGGTTTCTGCTCAGTTTCTTCATAAGAGTTGAATTAGAATTAATTGAGAAAAACAATGGCTGCCAATATACAAGTCTACCTAACTTTACGGAGTACGGGTACGCAACTATCCAGAGAAATATCACCAAACAACTCTCGCGTCGATTTTGAATGTTTGACAGAATTAAAGGCGAATTATGTAAATGAAATAGTTTAAAATATAAAAAGGTTTTAATCACTTTGCTCTAATAAGGTAATGGCCAATTTTGTAAAAAGAAATGTGGATAGCCATAAAAGAATAAAAAACCAAATAAGAAAAAAAAAACTTAATGGCATATATACCTTTTTTGAGAAAAAATGTCCAGTATTAAATTACGATGCTTTGAAAAAGGTTACGTTTTTGTATTTAGATTTATAAATACACTTAGTATAGGTAGCATTTAATTGCGTTGATGTGCCCCGGGTTTCTGGAGAGCTAACATTTAAAAAGGGGTTATTGGCCATAATGTAGTACCTAGTGAAGGGCGAGGTTAAATGCAAAACTAAAATAACTTAATAAAATAAATAAATAAAAAAGTAGGTATTATGATTCTGACCTGTGTCGTGGGTGCATTTACAAACATTTAAAATCACAAACAGACGGCCCGCTTGGAACAACTATTAAATTTAAAGGTCATGCAAATATTTATAATTTCGTGTGGAAATTGAACCCGCGACATGCACCGCAGCAGTTGATTGCTCAAACACTGTCCCAATCAACCTGCTGTCAAATTTACTAGTTATATTACTAGTGCTTGGGTCAATACATAATTATGTTAGTTCTATCATCGAATGGAAAATTTTGCTAGGTTTTATACAGGATAAAATAATAACGAATGAAGTACGTAGGTACTGTTCTAATGCAGACTTAGTTAACTCTGTAGACGAAGAAAGTTCGGAGTAAAACTTACTAGCTGAATAAATTAATTTATCTTAGGGCTGGTTTTTCAATAGTCAGTTATCCGTTAACTGAGGAATAAAAATGGCGGTTTGACAGCTTATCTATGGAAAATATGTCATACCGTTATTTTTATTCCTCAGGTAACGCTTAACTGACTATTGAAAAACCAGCCCTTAATCCAATTTGCTGTTCGGACGCGAATCGTGACTGCTGTGTGCAATTGCAGAACGAATGAATAACTTCATCTGAATCTATAGAAATACTGCCAAGTCAATTAATAAAAAAAGTGTGTTCATAGCTTTAGGTACATGAACGCAAAATGAGGCCACACATCGACACGTTTGAAAAAAGAACTGGCTGACAATAATGAAATGAATAGCGCGCGCATTCCAATTTCAAATACTTAAATAATTTTCTTTTATTTCAATAAGGTCTGCAAAGCAAACATTTTTGTTGTTATTGTTAATATTTGAATAATTGATTGATGTAAGGTTGGTTAAAATCATGTGATAATTTTTAAGATGACACCAGAAAAGTGATTTTATGAAATGAAACAAAAAAGGGTTCTTGATTACCAGGTATGCGAAATATTTTCACGATGATTGGATACCTATTTGAATGATTCTAGAAAACATTTTATGAAATCGTGTAGATTTCTCGTCGAATTAGTGAACTATCGTGAAGTAAACAGTTATGTTAACAACATAGCACAGCTCGAAATACACCAAAAGTAACATTCGAACTTCTGCCAAATTGATCTTAGCTCATGGCTAGACGCTTAGGCTAGACGATTAACTTTCCCAGTGTAAGAGACCTCAAAAGTAAATAAACATTTTTACAACAATTTTAATATTTTTTTGCAACATTTTTAATATTTTACTCACCGTGTCTAAAATCGTGATTTATTCCCAGATGGAGAGTCCAGTGCTGGTGGTGGAGCTCAGGGCGCTGGGTCTGCTGTCCGTGTACGGGTTCAACGTGACGTATGAGGTGCGAGGAGCAGCGCAGTCGCCGGGAGCCGCTTCATGCAGCGCCATCGAGTGCAGGCTGCTCGGACACTGCGTCACGTCATAAGAGGTACACGAAAACAAAATTCAACATTTAAATTATTGTGATGGGTTTATTAAACGAGTCAAAATATTTTTTGCATCGCAGGGATATTCTGGTTACTTCGAAGCGGCGATTCATGTTTATAATTTCCGCTTTGCATGTTTCAATGAAAGTGATTTAATTAAGTAATACTGTTCAAGTGAAATCCGCCCAAAAAGTTGTATTGCACAAAAGCATTTCCCAATTCAATGATAAAATAATCAGATTATTATACAGAAAAGCAGATTTTTTTTGTGTAGATTACAAGTTTTTCGTAATAAGGTTCCGGCTTTTTATTTCCTGGGACAAAGTCACATTAGTATGTAAAACCCCTTCTACACGGTCAGACCTGACCGCCTGACAGAGGTGAACTTGGTCGTGTCAACAGTACCCCACCGTCTGGAACGCTGTCGGCTGACGGTCGGGTCCCACCGCGGACGCAGCCTGTCGGGACGGCTGCGCTCCCGACTGACTCCGCCCATATTTGGTCGCACACCGGACCAAGGTCACCTCTGTCAGGCGGTCAGGTCTGACCGTGTAGAAGGGGTTTAAGGGTCACATTTTGCGGTCGAAACCATTCCGCTTTTTGTGTCGTGTTTCCGTATAATGTCCTCAGTTTTTTGTTCTAAAACAAAAAGGGGTTAGAAATAAAGTAGTAGTAACTAACTTAAGTTTCGTATGTTGTGGAATTCCGAGCATATTATATTTACTTTGAAAATTACACTTTGCAGTTTTTAAGGTTATTTAAATGAGAATTTACGTTTCTCCATTCGTCTACTCTAAATCTATTTCATCATCATCATCATCATCAGCCTATAATGTTCCCACTGCTGGGACACAGGCCTCCTCTGCGTGAGAGGGAGTGGGCCATAATCCACCACGCGGGCCCAGTGCGGATTGGTAGATGTCACATGTCTTCGAATTTTTGGTTCTAGGACATGCCGGTTTCCTCACGATGTTTTCCTTCACCGTTTTGAGAGCAGTGGTGATGAAATAAATTACACAAAGTAATGCGCCTGGCGGGGTTCGAACCCACGACCTACACCTCGTAAGTCGGGACCGATACCACTGGGCCACCACTGCTCCAAATCTATTTAATCAAATATAATTTATTTACAAGTTTTATGTGTCGACAGATTCGACTGACAGATGGGCCCGGCCGCCGTCAGCTGTATCTGTCCGGGCTACACGGACGACCTGTGCGAGGCGCAGTTAGCACCACCCGGTAAGGAATACTTTGTTCTTGAGTCGTTTTTACAGCTCACGGAAACCTGTTTCTTAAAAAATAGTTACACATGAACATCCTAATCTATGCAATTTATATCGATTTGAGTTATTGCAACCGTACGTATACTCCTAACGTTTTAACATAAGTGCGGAGTTCTCGTCTTCGGTATTTAGGTGAGCCTTTAATATTCAGTCTATTTTTAGAAAGGGCACATATCTTTTCCATATGAGAGATACGTAAGATCCTAGAAGCCGCATGATAAACATTTATTATTGCTGGTGTTTCATTACGAAAGCGGGAAAGTAGCAGAAAGAAAAAGCAAAAGAAAAGAAAAAAAAAGGTTCAGGCCTTTTTTACGTGGTGACAAAATTAAATAATAAAAAAAACGTTTCTGATAAAATTATGCGGTTATTCTGAGCTCAAGTCATTCATTTTCTAATTATTAAAACTTATGTAGGTTAATCTTGATGGACAAATTAATACGTGTATATCAAACACAATACATTGATTAATATTAACCATAACAAAGATATCGGTATCAATATCAATCGCTGTATGTAAACTGATGTTGTTTTATTGTATTTCGGAGAGGAAGCCTCTGGGAGAATTCAATGGACTGTGTGTTGATTGAACAACAATGTTTGTTGTTTACGTGCTGCATACATCTCAAGAGGCTTGTCCAACTGTAGAATATTGACCGACCATTAAGCGGTTTATTAGCTTTTCATTTTAATTAAACATTTCACAAACATTTTTAAGTGACGGCAACGACGCGTATTCTTGGTTTTAATCTAAATTAATTAATAATTTATCTAAATAATTACTGGAAAGTGTACTGCTGATGGCGGTAAAATAATATATTTACTTCCTCTTAATATCGCTAGTGTGAAGTGAGCGGCTTATATTAAAAAAAAAACAATGATCACTTCAAGTGTCAGCGAGTTAAGTTGTGAGCGCTTAGTGTCGGTGTGCGGGGTGAAGGGAAAACTCACCCTGATTTCCACTTTACAGCATCAAAGCTTCAGTACCCCGGCGCCTGCCGTAGTGAATGGTGGTGTGTTATAAGGACTGTTCTCGTGATCACAAGTGTGTAAACGATGTCGAGTGTCATGCGTAAATAAAAGTGCAAATAGTGAGTGGAAGTGTGAGTGTGGTATACACTGGAATGCTCTTTCTTCATCAGGAGTAAATATCATTGGTGACTAAAATGTGAGTGAACCCAACTTTTCATTATAAAAATTCTGCAGATTATGAATGTCCATGAAAGTCAAGAAGATTTACTTTTGTTTATGTACGGTGTGTGTGCAATTCTTGATTTTTTTTCGAAAGACCCACAATAATTATTTTCGTACCATACGAAAATGGTCAACTAAAATGAATATTGAATATGTATACTGTCCATAGAATAGTAAAAGACTAGACTAGACTTTTTATAAAAACCTGAAAATTTGCCTTCTTGCGCAGAATTTGAGGAACACAATTCATACAGCTTTCCCTTTACAGGAAATATAAGCTAGATTGAAGCGGTACAAAAACACATTCTCAATTTAATTCATATTAAATTCACAATAAACTCCCTCATCGGGATCTGTAATTTAACAATTCAGAATCGAGCAATCTACCAATGAGGGAAGAAGATCGATCATTAAAATAATGCGCATCTTATAATAATACAAATAAGTAATACCTTGAACAACTTGTAACTTCAATACGCTCCGCTTGTAACTAAAGCTATAATTGTCAAACAGTCAGGCATGGCGAACGCGAAGCGAGGCGTTTTTGTTTGTAATGTATGCAATTGTTTGAAGCCCGTCACAAAGACTATCGGATCGCTTTCGCTTTTCTATGTCACTGGATTCAAACAATTCCATTCATTACAAATAAAAATGCTTCGGATCGCATTCGCTCCACCTGTCTCACCTGGCATAAGTTACAATATTACCTGCAAATGGTCATAAGTCATAAAGTCAGGAAGGTAGTATTGTAATATAATGTCGAATCATGCTCCTGGTGAGGGAGCACCTTTACGTTTGATTTAGATAACATTCATTAACAACTGCTCCACTTATGAATTCTTTGAGTTGTATTGTATAATTATGCCAAAGCTTGTTTATTACAATCATCACACTTTGTAGTAATGTAAACTTAAAATTGAAAATATTTTATGGCATATATTCTAATGCTTTCCTAAAAAATCGCAATATACTTTACTATTAGCGATATTTATTACTAGCGATTTGAGAATGAAACATGCTCTCTTCCTCTAGGGAGAGAGCATGTTTCATTCTCAAATAAGTTCATTGCTTTTTTCTCTTTGGCAAGAAAGTATTTTCAATTACATTATCTTTTTACTTAGTTTCATCGTTCAAAGTAACGGAGGTATTTCGCCCTAATTTCTCTGTTAGTTAACCCAGTCTTCGTGTTTGCCTAATTAGACGGAAATGTAAATTAGGCAGCGGGTTTTTTTTTTTTGCAACCAGTTTATTTTGTCTGATGCTGTTGTGCCACTAATTAGTGGCGTACAGTTTAACATGGACTCCTTTAAAGGGGCATACTGAATCTACTGCACAGGCTTCTGTAATATTAATGGCAATATCAACAACATGAACTGCGTCATAATGTCTTCATTTATCCCCAACAAAAACATCATAACCATAAACGTAAGTTCTTTTTTATGGACATTAAAGTGATGTTGCCAACTATTTACTTTGACTGTTAGACTTCAGTGTGATCGCGGGTATTACCTATTACTGTAGTAGTTATAATTTATTATGTTATTCTAAGAGCGTGTGAATGATACTAGAATCATTTGAAATACTTGGGTTTATATTTTGGTCTGTATCATGATAAGGTTTTAGTATTCTTCAATATTGGATCAGGAGGAATAACAAAGAACTAAAAAAGCGATATGTTCACTACCTACCTGTTAAATAAGACTCATGTTAATGTGTGACTGCAAAGCTAAAGAAAGTAAACAGGAAAGGTATGAATTATGTATTTGTTTTACAAATGTCTTCCAGAAATGCGACACGGTCGGCTGTTACCAGTAATACAAGTTTGTAAATATTATGTGACTTTGCTGATAGACTAAAAGAAAACGTTGCTGATGGGTTTTCAGTTCGTGAACAATTAAAGCTTATTTAACACGTGAGAGACGACACCTTTTAATTTTATTTATTTATACTCGGAAACTAGTTCTTCCTTGAGAAATCGTTGAAGATAGCTCTTCATTAGTTATATAGTAGCTCCCTGTTCCACAGACAGAATGTATTACTACATTTTATTATTCAGTTGCGTTTCGTTCGCAGGATTTGGGGTTGTTTAAATATTGGATAGTTAGTCTTTTTTGTTGAGATTCACTTTGTATAAGACCTCGGTCACAAAATTTCAAACTGGACAATAATTATTATTAACATCGCCCAGGGTTGTCGAAATTGACCGCTGCAAAGACAATCCATACATCTTCTCATTCTTACAACTTTCACATGTGCTCTCTGCACATACCGCTATGAAAAATAAATTAAACAAATCTGCATTGTTATACCAAAACTACGATGTAGGTACTGAACTTATAAAAGTATTGTTAACACTGTTTTGTCGTGATTATAATGCAACAATAAATCTTTTACTAGGTAGGTTAATTTTCAATACCAACATATTGATTAACATCTCGTGGAGGTTAGCTTAGGCTCATACACTGATCGGATCTATCCAGAAAATTCTAAACTAATTTCTTTTGGCATTCTTTCGTGGCTACCCGAAGGTTAATTAACGTCTAGACAGACATTCGTGAGATGACAATTTAGACTTATTATTTATTATTATAAATAAGTTTCATGGTCAAAAAATCAAATTATTTGCTAACTGGGTCCAGTAAACACTAGTTCAGAAGCATGTTTCAAGTGACATGAAGTTTTATCAATAACCTAATTCCGTAACTGTGTAATTTCACAAAGCTAGCCATTTCAATTACAGGGTTTTCGCTCCAATCTTTAATGTTATTGGACTCAGAATGGTTTCAGCTCCGTAAAGTCAGTTCAGTGTAATCATGCAGTAATTATATAAAGTTAAATGAGCCATTGAAGTTGCAGCGTTTCAGAAAATTGGTAGAATTTTTGGAATAATCGCGTTTTAAATACATTATGGTGCAATTAAATAAAAGTAGCCATACAGTAAAATTAAATGAGTCGTTCGTGTGTTTTTCTTTGTTTCGTTTGTTTCATAAAAAATAACTGGTTACCCTTGTTTGACAACGTTGTAAGATTAAATAGTAAATTATAACAATAATAAATCATTGCTACTTCAGAAGTACCGGTAGGCATCATTATTCACACATTTTAGGAGTTGTTTACAAGGTTATTCAGAACATAATATTTTGGAACACAGATAATACACGTGTTGCAGTAATTTGTAAAAACTGTTTTTCTTAAAGTGTTTACGTTGACCGGTGGTATTAATAGAATAATTGGAATAAAAATACTTACAATAATTTGTCACTATCCACTACTAAAGAAAATCCCAATACGTATTTTCCAAAGTCATCGTGATTTAACTACATATCAACATTTGATATTATGTTTCTAAGATTATTTCAAAGTACTCGTAGAACGGAACTAAAATAATCATGTTGTAAGAAATTGCGCTGTCTCTTTATCTCGCCATATTGTGGTGGCGCGGAAAAAGTTTGTTGTGGTATACTATAGCGATTCTTCTCAGAATATTATGAACACAAGACATATCTTAGACGTTTCGGTGATTGTGTGTAATTCTGGTTATATGTGTACCGTAGATACTAGATACATAGTTCGGAACCTAAATTATTTGTATTCGGCGGGTCGACGGAGCGTTGTGTTCCACGCGCGTCTCAAAGAGTGTCAGCATTATGGGCCCCCCCTTTAGAAGGCCAAAGTCTGCCGGGGTCGTGGGACTTACGAATTACCGTGACCCCGGAACGTAAAGGTTGATGATTATACCATGATAAAAATAAATAAAATAAATATTTAAAAAAAAAACAAAAAACCCGACTGCGTAAAAAAACTAAAAAAAGAAAGAAACAAGCCCAGTAGTTTAGAATTCACTCATTCACACTCAGTCGGGGCCCATTCAAATTATACCAATCAAATCTTCCCAAGGGGCCCCAACTGTGAGTGTGAATGAGTGAATTCTAAACTACTGGGATTGTTTCTTTCTTTTTTTAGTTTTTTTACGCAGTCGGGTTTTTTGTTTTTTTTTTTTTAATATTTATTTTATTTTACTATTTTTAGTTTTTATTAGCATTTATCAGTCCAAATTAAATTGAAACATTTAAGTTATATATATTTTGGTAAACTATTTCTAAAATCCTTTAATTTGATACCCCACTTGATAGAATGTGAGAGATTTAAAAAAAATATTTTTAGTTCGGAACCCTTTGCACACGAGTTTGACTCGCACTTGGCCAGTTTTATGTACCCAGTGACACTCTCACGTTTAAGACGAATCTAACGACACCTCTCAAGTTAAAATCCATCAAGCCGTTTAGGCTGCAGAGCAACACACAGAAACATACATACATACATACACTCGAAAAACATAACCCTCCTGGCGCAGTCGGGTAAAAAATAATGTTTCAGTTCCGTAAATAAACTTCTCATATTTGTGTAGGTTGTTTAACTAGGAAGAAAATTACATGTTTACTAAGTAGACACACAGCCTGCCGTAATAATGGTTATGTCAACAGTGGGGAGGAAAACGTGTTTTCCATTATTCAGCGAGACTTATTCTAATGAGACAAGTTTGTGTAAACATGATGACCGTTATAACAATGTTTTTATGTTCAGGTTTCAGAAATCAATTCTAATAATAAAAAACCAGTTTATTTGCCACCTGTTAGGTTGTTGTTCATTTTTATACCTTTCCTGAAAATAAATTATCGTTTTGAATTGCTAAATTATCTTTCTTACATCATTTTGAATAATCATCATATTGATGCATAACAGTAAAGGTGATCCCACTCTAGTTACACTGATAGAGGTCTATGTATTGGATTCATGTCATTACCATTATCTACCCGCACTGACCTGCAGTCGAGAGTTCCCTTTGAAAATTTTGCAACATTTGCAAATCGAAAATACACTCTACAACATTATTTTTAGTATATGCGAAACCTGAATATAGTTTGTTCAGAATCAGTAACTGATTCGATTCCAATAATTTTTACACCATGTTTTTTTTTTTTTTCAAAAATATTTTAATTAAATTTTATTACCAGTTAATTACAATACAATCACCGTACGGTACGGTACCTATTGCCAAACTATTATCACGAGTGTATAACACAGTAGACGCGGTTTACGCGGGTGTACCGCGAAATGAGCATGTTTTTGAACGGAAAACCAGGTAATATACAAGCTTATAACTTTGTGATTTTTTATGAGACGGTTTTAAAATTTTGTACATAGATTCTTTACACAAAAATATTGGACAGGTGTATCGGGTTTCGCATAAACAAAAAATAATGTTGTATAGTTATCGGGAAAGAGTCTAGGTTCTTCTGTTTGGCTAAATATCTGGTATCAAGGTGTTGAGACGTGATTGCGTCTCGATAGATTTTTAATGATCATCAGTGTTGTAGGTAGATCTAACATAATTATGTGGATATAAACATTCATTTTTAATTAAGTTGGTCCTTCGACAAGTATCTAACATCTCATCACATTCATGACGTCTACACAGCTCTACACTCATCACATGACCCTCTGTTTTATGACGACGGTCGACGGCTTGAGCACCCTGCTTCCCTCGCACAGGGTAATGCTGTATGCATGTTCGTTAACCCGAAAAGATTAACCTATGTTCCTTCGTAATTCTAATAAAGGTAGGATTAAACCGGTAAATTCCGTGTAAGTATGGTGTTTTTCAAACTCGTTAAAGTGGATAGTTGCAAGTTGAGGGATCAAAAGGTTTCTACTAGATAGGTACAAATATAGAGGAGCAACTGGGGTTTTCAGTGTCTTTTATGTTTTGCGAAGCACCTATGTCGTTAAGAAAACTAAATATATTGTCTACATTCAAAAATTATAACAATTCAGTTTTAGAGCGCATCTTCCCGCTATTAAAAGAAATGCAAAACGCTGTACCTCAGCCGCGTGATGTTGCCTCATTATTACACTTATTAAAACTTGCAGAAAATGAAGCGCTGACACTGTTATAACTTTATTTCAACTTATAAGGCAGAACTAAGAAACATTTTAGTTAGACTTACATAACACTTTAATTTAGTGTCGCCTCGGCGTTTTCAAAATGAATGACGAACTGCAACAACGGTACTTCATCGTACAAAGGACTAGTGTCTCTATTACGTGCCGTGAGAGTAACAACGCTAAAATGTTGTTACTTGAGCTTGTTTGTGCACTCTCTCATTGAGACAGAGTTAGTTCTACTTTAGGAAAACCATTCATTTTCCATTTATTTCTTTCCGCCGAGAACTTTATGCAAATGCACGGCGAAATGGCGGCCGTTAAACTTCGACTCGTGACGGGTTTCTGTACAGCGAAACTTTTAATTATTATTGATGTTCGAAAATGTTTTGTACCAGTTTCGATAACGAACACCTATTACAGTGGAAAAGTTTGAAGTAAATATTTTGTATTCATCAGTAACATTTATACAGTGCAGATCATAGCTGACGGTCTACTATTTAAGCAAAAACCAATAGATTCGGCTGAAAGAATGACTATTGCTGCTTCTCACTGCATACGGACATCATACTAGTTATCCCTTCTGCCAATGTGTTTAAAAAACTCATAAGTCCGAAACTATTTTCGGTAGGGCCTTTATCTTTTTTAATGGGCTGAAGCGATTAGACCCTTTGGTATACAGTTAATATTGTATTTAAGAGTTACATACTTTAGTGCATATAAAATATATAACGGAGAATCGTTATCAGAGGGGTCGCGATATCGGAAATAACACTCAGAAAATCTTCGTTAACACTTTTAATTACTTGCTAACACACACTGAATACAAAATAATCAAGGATGGCAGAGATATCGCTCGATTAAAAACTTAGGAACGCGAGAAGTTTAACATGGCGGAGCAACCAAGATGTCTACCCAGCTTGCCGGACCGATTCAAAGTGTTCACTTCACGAAACTGTCCGCCCAAGTGGCCTACCCCACACAGGTTAGCCAACATCTGTCAACGTCACTACCTGTCAACTTCGAATAGCTGATTAAACTTCCGAATCGACATTTGACTCGACTATTCGCTCGGTGTTGCCATTTGCTCCCCATGCTAACCATCTCCAAATTATCACTAATTTGACGCTCCTAAACAATCTGTCAATTCTAACTTAATAGTTACTCCAATGAGAGATAGATGGCGTTATTCTAAATTCACAATAATCAATAGAGATTCTAAAATGCGTATCGGTTTTGATTCCAGGCCAACGATAATAGATGGCGTTATTCTAAATTAACAATAATGAATAGAGATACCAAATTGTTTCTGTTTTGATTCCGCAGCATGATAATAGATGGCGTTATTCTAAATTATTGTGCTTCTGTGCTCATTCTGCGACACGGCCATTCTGACAATTCACACGTCCTCGTGTGAGACATTCGTCCTCGTGTGAGACATCACATCCTGAGGAATCTGGAATGAGAAAAAATCTCGAACAGTAATCATTCTAACCGTTCGGCCATTCCTGACCCAAATGGAAAAGGTTTTCTCATCAAAATAATTACAGGGTCTAATAAAAATCACAAGGAACTCTTTCTCTAAAAGCTGACATGTCGAACAACATCCATACTCATTCAATGAAGGGAACTAATTAAAATATTGCAGTGCTCATACTCTGACCTCCATCCGGTCTTCATCATCACACATTATAAACCTCCATCCGGTCATAAGCATGAAATCTATCGACCTCCATCCGGTTACAAACACAACACCATCAAGATAATTAATCATTTCGAGCCTTTATCAAAATAATTTTAAGAAGGTTTGTTCAACATGCTACCTTATTTTTCCTATAACGTTACAGATTATAAGAAAACTCTTACTACTACTTTAAATGTTAAGTTGACTACTGCCAAACCAAAACAAAACAAACTAAAATGAAAGAATAAGGCACATAATAGAAATTGGCACAAAATTAAGAAAGCATTATGACTCTACCAAACATATCCACGGCACTTAACCAGCACCATGCATCACTACTTACCCAGTCACTGAAGTACTTAACCAGTACTTAACATTATAGCGCTTAACCAGCGTTACAAATCCTATCACTTGACCAGTGATAATAACAACGCTTACCCAGCGATATTAACCCTCTAACGGTTAACCAGCGAAAGCACACATAACACCCTTAACCAGCGATTCAACAGCTAACGCTTAACAAGCGAAAGCCAACGTAATCCGCTTAACCAGCGATTACACTACTAACGCTTAACCAGCGATAGTCAACACAACTCGCTTAACCAGCGATTCAACAGCTGACGCTTAACCAGCGAAAGCCCACGTAATCCGCTTAACCAGCGATTACACTACTAACGCTTAACCAGCGATAGCCAACACAACTCGCTTAACCAGCGATTCAACAACTAACGCTTAACCAGCGAAAGCCCACATCGTAACACGCTTAACCAGCGATTTAACAGCTAACGCTTAACCAGCGAAAGCTCACGTAATCCGCTTAACCAGCGATTACACCACTAACGCTTAACCAGCGATAGTCAACTCAACTCGCTTAACCAGCGATAAAACAGCTAACGCTTAACCAGCGAAAGCCAAAGTAATCCGCTTAACCAGCGATTACACTACTAACGCTTAACCAGCGATAGTCAACACAACTCGCTTAACCAGCGATTCAACAGCTAACGCTTAACAAGCGAAAGCCAACGTAATCCGCTTAACCAGCGATTACACTACTAACGCTTAACCAGCGATTCAACAGCTGACGCTTAACCAGCGAAAGCCCACGTAATCCGCTTAACCAGCGATTACACTACTAACGCTTAACCAGCGATAGTCAACACAACTCGCTTAACCAGCGATTCAACAGCTGACGCTTAACCAGCGAAAGCCCATGTAATCCGCTTAACCAGCGATTACACCACTAACGCTTAACCAGCGAAAGCCCATGTAATCCGCCTAACCAGCGATTACACCACTAACGCTTAACCAGCGATAGTCAACACAACTCGCTTAACCAGCGATAAAACAGCCAACGCTTAACCAGCGAAAGCCCATGTAATCCGCTTAACCAACGATTACACCACTAACGCTTAACCAGCGATAGTCAACTCAATTCGCTTAACCAGCGATACAACAGCCAACGCTTATCAGCGAAAGCCCATGTAATCCGCTTAACCAGCGATTACACCACTAACGCTTAACCAGCGAAAGTCAACACAACTCGCTTAACCAGCGATTCAACAGCTAACGCTTAACCAGCGAAAGCCAAAGTAATCCGCTTAACCAGCGATTACACTACTAACGCTTAACCAGCGATAGTCAACACAACTCGCTTAACCAGCGATTCAACAGCTGACGCTTAACCAGCGAAAGCCCACGTAATCCGCTTAACCAGCGATTACATCATTACCGCTTAACCAGCAATAGCAAAGTAAAGTTTAAGTTCAAACACTAAACATAACACAATTAAGACTGACCGAAAATCCTAGAGCAACCAAGTACCTTTGCAATTTGTACCATTACAATGCAAGAAACTAATCATCAAAAAGCAGGAATCAAATTCGTGGCCTTTGGCTAACACTAGCCCCACCAACAAACCTCTGTTTGTTTCACACCGTTCATCATGAACGCACAATACACGACCTCCGCCAGTGCCACCCGCACACCGCGCATCCATGGACACCACCGGGATGTCAATAAGATACGGACTACGGCTACGAAACAGCTACTGGTACGGTCTGACCAGCCGACCTAAGATTCCACACTTATCATCGAACTCAAAACCTTTACTTCAAATGATACTTGACCCTCAGGCATTCTCCACAATCCATCAAGTGCCCGCTACAATCAGGCAACACATGAAAACAAATCTCAATACTAATGTCACAGATCTCCATCAAAGTCGAAAATCTATAGGCTACAGACTTTAATAAAGAACACAAGGCACCAGAGTCGTAAACAAAATGAAAATTGCTCACCGGATAGGTTCCCAGTCGACGCGCTCAGGAGGCACAGGTCAACCCTCTCCTCATTAACAGGCTTCGATGCCCCGGAGTCGGCGCCGCTCCTCTCATGTCGCCGTGGCAGTGGAAGCAGGTGATCCCGGATGCATGAGGCTTCGCAGTTGTCGATGGACCCCTCTCGTCGCCATCGCTGTGGTTGTGGTGCTTCGGCGTAGCTCGAATATCCTGTTTCACGTCTATGCGGTAGCAGTGCATGGATTCATGACCCGGCTTGCAGCAGGTAAAACACTTCAGAGGTTTCACAACACTTTTCGCTTTTTCTTCACAAAAGAAACGCTTGCAGCTCTTGTTGTAGCTGGCCACGTGTCTTGCAATAAAAAGTCGCTTAAAATCAGTCCACGTCATACCAGGAAACGATACGGTAGGCAGCCAGGTAGATAGAAGCTCCTCCCTTCAAGGCGCGGCTTATAGCGACCATAAGCGGGGCGCCATGTTGATCTTGGTACGAAAGCACATCACTGTAGTCGTCACTCAAGCACGTGCATCCACATTTTTTTCTCAGGATCGAAATTCGGTAAACGAAAACCATGTGGTGACGTAGTAGGTGTTTTCACGGCTTGAATCAGTGTCAAAAAAATTGCGGTTCCAACAAACACATCCATTTTTCGTCACTATAGTCTTTATTTCGAACACGTGGGTCGTCGTGGTCCAATCCCACTTCTGATAACGGAGAATCGTTATCAGAGGGGTCGCGATATCGGAAATAACACTCAGAAAATCTTCGTTAACACTTTTAATTACTTGCTAACACACACTGAATACAAAATAATCAAGGATGGCAGAGATATCGCTCGATTAAAAACTTAGGAACGCGAGAAGTTTAACATGGCGGAGCAACCAAGATGTCTACCCAGCTTGCCGGACCGATTCAAAGTGTTCACTTCACGAAACTGTCCGCCCAAGTGGCCTACCCCACACAGGTTAGCCAACATCTGTCAACGTCACTACCTGTCAACTTCGAATAGCTGATTAAACTTCCGAATCGACATTTGACTCGACTATTCGCTCGGTGTTGCCATTTGCTCCCCATGCTAACCATCTCCAAATTATCACTAATTTGACGCTCCTAAACAATCTGTCAATTCTAACTTAATAGTTACTCCAATGAGAGATAGATGGCGTTATTCTAAATTCACAATAATCAATAGAGATTCTAAAATGCGTATCGGTTTTGATTCCAGGCCAACGATAATAGATGGCGTTATTCTAAATTAACAATAATGAATAGAGATACCAAATTGTTTCTGTTTTGATTCCGCAGCATGATAATAGATGGCGTTATTCTAAATTATTGTGCTTCTGTGCTCATTCTGCGACATATATATTTCACCACAAGACAAACATAATATGAAATAGTACTATCTTACCGAAGACACAACCGCAGTGTCGACACGTCACATATTGGACGGACGCCAAGCGCACAATATTTATAGCGATATCATTCGTGGTTCCGTTCGCCTTAATCTAATATTGTAAATAAATAATTTTACATATCTCTTGCTCTGTAAGTACACCCTTACACCCCTGAATGCCGGGGTGTATGACTATCATTACAGCATAGGTTTTGGAATTTGAAAAAAGAACTGTCATACTCATACTGCACGAAGAATATTTTTAAAAAGTTAATTTTTTTTTTTTCTCGGTATCGGTTAATGGGGATGGCAACTCAAAGCTAATCGTAGATGGCGCTGCGATAGTTGGTCCCCACGTCAGATTACTGTCTACAATGTACAAAAAACAAACAAGATTTATTGTTATAAAAATTGAGTATAAATACAAAACAAATATGGAAAATTATTCGTCAATGCAAGTACATAATTATACTAAAAGAAGAATTAAGACGCCGCGGTGCATCTACAAGAGGAAAAAAAGTGATTTAATTGAGTGGTAATACATTTGATTTTACCGTAATAAATCCACAATTACTTGTAGTTGAGGTTTCAATTTTTGAGTTTAGGTATGTTTTACCTGTCCTCTCCTATAACAAGAATATAATGCTGCTTCTGACTTTCTATTTTGATAAAATTTCATAATGTTTTAAGTCAGTAATTTTAACCCTTTTTTCTATTTAGATTCGAGAAATATCACAATATATTTAATTTCTTAACACCACAACTATCACAAAACTCGTTCCAGGTGATAATTCTTCCGCCAGACGAACCATTTCATGATTTATAAAGAGATGCAATACTGGTACTTAACCTCAAATAGAAAAGTAGATATTATTTTGAAAAGTGTATTCTATTGTTTAGTTATGGTATAATCATAGAATTTCATTAATAAACTCAACTAACGGCCTGTCTCGGCTTCGCAAGGCTGGATATTTGTTTATTATATAGCTTTTCCATAGTGATAATACAATTTTTGTTCTCACAGCAGTCACAGCAGCTACCCATTATTTCTTGATAGTGTGAATTGTCGGAAATTTGTATGTTCCATCATTTTTACAGCTTATTACACAACATCTAGTCATTTTACATCAATAAATCGTTTTTTTTCAGAAAATTCCTTTGATTTGACAGTTCTTTTGGGACCAAACTGTCACTTGTCACTTTGACACTTGCCTTCCCCATTACTCGAATCGGAATCTAGACAATTTATTTTATAAAGATTTTATTTTAAATATGGAACTATTTGTTTCCACATCGTATGTTAGATGAAATCGATTTAAAAATCAAACTGGCCAGCAAGATTGGACGCGCTTGCGTGCGTGAAAAAAAAAAAAGGCAGTCTACTAGTAGGCGCGAAAGCATCGCGAAAATAATTAATTTTCTTGTTTGAGTTCTTTTTCAAAAGTTTTAAACATGTCTAGTGACGAAGACATAGATCTAACGCCCGATTTTATTAAAGAAAGGGCAAAAACAGTTGTCGAAAATATATTACCGCCGAACTCGAAAGAAAGATATGTAAAGGCATACGACGAATTTATGAAATGGCGGTCAGAAAAAAAAGTGAAATCTCTTTCTGAAAGTGTTTTTATATCATATTTTGATGAATTATCTAAGAGGCTACAACCTTCCAGTTTATGGTGCTTTTATTCCATGCTAAAATCTACAATGATGACAAAACATGACGTGAATTTGAAAGATTTTTCTAAACTTACTGCTTTCTTGAAAAGGCAGTCTGACGGCTTTAAAAGCAAGAAATCGAAGGTATTTACTGCAGAAGAAGTACAGAAATTCTTAAATGAAGCTCCGGATGAAATTTATTTAGCAATAAAGGTACCTACGTATTTACTTGCCCTTTTTAATAAGTTACCAAAATATTTCACAAAAATACTATGCGAATTTGGTGCCTTTAATACAACTTATGTCTTTTTTACAGGTTGTTCTAATTTCGGGAGCCTGCAGAACCGTGGAATTGACAAACTTGACAATAGAAAATGTAGAAAAACATAAAAAATTACTACTCATAAAACTGCCTAACACGAAAACTAAAATTGACCGGTCATTTGTTGTGCATGAAGAATTTGCAAATTATGTTGAAAAATATCAAGCTCTTCGGCCTGAAAACGTGGATACAAATCGTTTTTTTCTTAATTACAGTAAAGGAAAATGCCACAGACAAGTAATAGGAAAAAACAAATTTACAGGCATGCCAAAGCAAATAGCCACATATTTAAAACTGAGTAACGTAGAGTTATACACCGGGCATTGCTTTCGCAGAACATCTGCGACTCTATTGGCTGATTCGGGAGCCAACCTCACTCTGTTAAAAAGGCACGGCGGCTGGAAGTCCAGCAAAGTGGCCGAAGGTTATATCGAAGATTCGATGGCAAACAAAAGCAAAATTACTTCTAAAATAACAGAAAATAATATAAACTTAAAATCACCACGTCAAAGCACATCATCTGAGCCATTTTTTAATGAAGAAAATAGTACCAGTCAACTGCCGCCATTTACGATGCAAGAACCTCAAGTCACTCAAACTCAAGTCTTATCATCACAAACTCATATTCAAACTATAAATATACCTAAAAAGAACGTGACCATATCTCTTACAAATTGTAATAATTTTACTATTAATTTTAATTAAATACACATTTTTTTCTTCTTAATAAATGTTCATTGAAACCTGCTGTCTTGTTGTTTACTTACCTCACAATCGATATGTAAAGCAGAGTATTTATCTCGGGCGTAAGCATCAATTGCATACTCGGGTTAATTAGCGCCTTCGCTTCGCTCAGGCGCCAAAAACCTCGTATGCAATTGATGTCATACAGCCCTTGGTTAATAATCTACTATTAAATGTAATGCAATTTGTATCACGCTTAATAAACTACTTTTTACAAAACAAGCTACTGCTCTGTCACGTGCAGAAGCTCTATAACGTTTCCACACCACAAAGCTATCTACGGTGACAGATGACACACGGCCCCATTACACAGTATCAGTAAAATTCAAATGTGCGGTTTTGATAACGATATGCAAATTGTAGTTCGCTCGTTTATCCATTACGCCGGTCACCGAGTACTAGGTCAGCAGAAAGAGCGCTGTTTTCAGCACGTTACATGCTGGCTATTAGCGGGACGCGTCCAGCGTTAACAGCGTTTTTTTTCTGATCAACGTTTAAACTTTACGGCTCTTGTGTTATGTGTTGAAATATGAGCGCAATTATTGTTGACCTACTTTAGGTATTTTAGAAACTATTGCACTACTGTGTTCTTTTAATTATTGAAATAAAATATCAATTCATTAAAATTAATAACCGTTAATGTGAAATGTTTCAGTTAATGATGACGTGATTCAGCGGATGGAACATGTCGGTGCACAACCGCGTAGTTTTGAACTACACTTTGAGATTTTTATTAACAAAATTAAATCTGATAATACAACTTGAAGGTTTCTGACATAAGTTAGTTTTAAACAAAAACATATAATTTCTAATACGAAAAAGGCAAAGTACGTATAAATTACAAAGATGATAAATAAATAAAAGATATTGCCGCGGATATTTACTTATCAAAGTACTCTGCAAAATTCGTTTCGCCAAGTAACTCACAAGAATTAAAATTGATTCTACTCGAACGAAAATTCCCATAAAATTCCAAGAACAAAGAGGAATGTTATTGTTAAATAATTTCAGTGACATTTAAGAAGTTTTGTAGACTTTCTTTTATCTTCAGGGAAATCTGTAAGAAAAACTTAAGTTCAGTAAGAGCAGATTGTGATTACAATTTCAAATTCAGTATTTACTTTAACTTTAACAGCTACATATTATGTTAGTTACGAAGCTTCATTGTGAACCTCTTTATATTTGATTCTCAAAGTCTATCTCTAGTTTGTAAACCCATACGTAGAGTGTAACATTAGTCGACGTTTTAGAACAATTGTGCTGAACCCACAATAAATTTGTAAACTGTGAATAATCTTCAAGTTTCACATTGACGATTTCTGGTAGTAATCGGGAACAGTTTAGTGATGAAAATATCTACTTCAATTCAACTTTTACTGAATGGTATTCCTTCGCAAATGCTGTTGTCTGCAACTATGGCCTGAAAACTTGAGTTATGCCTTAACAAAGCTTTTTGAAACCAATAAGATGTTATAAGTGATAATTATGTTGAATTGTAGGTACTTCGGAATTTGTTTTGTTACAATACCTGAAGATATACAAAAGCTCGCCTTCAACAGTGGTGGGCTGACCCACCAATCCACCCACTGAAGCACAATCCTCGTTTAGTCAGAAAATTTACTCTGTTCAATCGGGGCTGAAAAACTTTACACCCTCTTCCTCATTATTCTAAATTCTATCCAGTCTCTTTCATACTAAGTACCTTTATTATTTTCAAGAAATTCGCTTCCTCTCTTCACTATTTAATTTAACCTCAATTCGGAGCGCGAACAGTTCTCACCAGATTACTTAAGGTGTTCAAGGTATTTGTTCTGTTCAACTCGACTACAGCATTCAATTTGGTGCACCTCGAGATAACTTTAGCTCGCTTTGTACTGTTTGTTATTAGTTGGTGGCAATTCATTGTTCCAGTTGTACAGACGCCAGCAGGATAACCCTAATCTGTCAAATTTTACCAATCGAACTTCTCTATTGTGAGAAGATTGAAAAACTATTTAAAAAAATTGACAGATTGAGGTACGTTGATGTGCTGGCGTATTATGTGATCTTAGCTCTGAGACATTTCATTATCTTGAAACAAAATTAACAAAATACCTACTTCACAGTATTTTAACCCTTATTTTGCTGAATAAGCCTCAGCGCGACATCGCCTGGCTAGAGAATCGTCTTCTACTAATGAGTAAATGAAATTAACCTTGTCGAGTTCATGTCGTGCTATTTAACGGGGATTAACTAATTAATGTAGTTTCGTGTCAAAATGTAAAAGTAATTGCTTCGGTACCCATCCTAGCGGAAGGATTGAATTTATACTGTAGGAATTTCTAATACATGTATTTGTGGAGCAAAATCAATTCGAATCCGAAAACCCGCTGATACTTCGGAGGATACAATTAACAGCTGTATTGGGTAACGGATTATATCTTTAGTTGTGGGTGAAACCACCACCGCATGACTGCCCCAAGTAACACATCAAAGCATTATATCGGCAGTCTTACAGCATTTCTGTAGCGTTAAAGCATTTTGAAGGTAGCCCTATATTAGCCCTACAAACGTTTATGCGGCTGATATAACTCTTATTTGGGCACAAATTTTACGGCTTTAGATCCTAAATGGGTTCACATAGTTGTTTAATTGCATCATAAGCGCATTATATTAGCATTATTGTGGTCAATGAAGATGCCAATCGCATTATAAAAGCATTATTACGGTCAATGAAGATGCCAATCGCATTATAAAAGCATTATTACGGTCAATGAAAATGCCAATCGCATTATAAAAGCATTATACTAATATTATTATTAATAGTGAAGATGTTCATAGCATTACTAATGCATTAGAGGAGCATAAAAGTGAAGTAAAAGCATGATTGTAGCCATTGAAGTGTTCACAGTTAGAACTTGAATAAATCCCACATCATTGCAAAAACGTCTCTATTACCACGGTATAAATGACATGGCCGGATTCTGCCCTCAAAACTCAATCCAAATTTCATACTGTACATTAATAACAATTATATGAAAAAATCTTCTAAAATAAATAAAAAATAGTCGCAACAATTACGATTCTCTAAAACAGGCGAGGAAAATTCCTAAAAATTAAATGTTTTAAGGGTGATTTCCCTTTTGATTCATTGCTAGGAAGAGACAATTGCATCGACGTTTGGATACACGCTTATGACAATCAGTATATGTAAACTATGCTTGATGGTCATATTAAAATACCTATAAAACGCCTGTGACTGTTAGAATTGTACGTAAATGATTTTATTATTAGGATAATTTACCACTTTTCGAATGGCGCGCGTCTTGACGCGAGTAACGCACCACTTTATAAATCGATAATATATTTAAAAGTGCGTATCCAAATGTCCTAGACTTATTTTGACGTTTCTGCGACACTGAAAACTGTCAAAACTGTATAGTCTTACGTTGATCATAACACGTATTATATTACTGTGTTCGTTAGGTACTGTATTGGATTTTAGATGTTTTAACCCGACTCCACGCTATTATTAATCAGACTTTCGTTTACGCTTCCAAAGGTATTATTATTCTGCTGTGTAAAATGGACTTGTATATACGTACGATTTGGATTCTGACGGTCACCATGTTTATGTGTCTGAATTGTATTGTGGTCACTTATCGAATGCGACGGTATTATGTTGTAACAGCTTTAATACCGCAGCTACAAAATACATTGTCTGAATGGTTATCCTTAGAAGAGGTACGTACCTAAATCGTAATTATATTCATATTACGCATTTTGATACCACACACATAAAGAAATCAGTACATAACAATATTTTTTCATGAAATCCAACAATCAGGTTAGCGTGTGCACTACACTACCTGTATTATTTCTTCCATTCACTCTTAAAATGTCCATGTTACAGGATCGGAGAGCAAATCTGCAAGTATATCATCCCTGTTGGATACAAGCTAATCGGCACTTGATATTAAATATACTTAAACAGGCTGGATGCCTAACTATAGAAAAATGAACCTGCATTGTCTGAACCACTTCCAATTCTACCAACTGCTAATCCTGCTATCGCTTATGATCCACCACTACCTCCACTACCGCTACCAGCTGATAAACCTGCACTCAATTATATAATTAATAAATAAAAAAATACAAATATCATTTTAGTGTTTTATTGTCTGTTTCTCTGCGTCTGTCCCTGCTTTGGCGACCTGAAACTTTTGAAAAGAGTCTAACAAAAATAGTTAACTGAGCATTAAGACGCGGCCCCACCGCAGTGCACGGAGAGGCTACGCACGTGTAAAAGAAAATGTATGTGGTTGTGTCCACTGCAACCTACGGAGAAGCTACGCACGAATTGACGTCATTGATACACGCGTGGCTTGCTCATATACATAGTCGTGTGTACTCCAGTGGAAACCTAGATCCACGTCGTCAAATAAATTAATACACGCAGCTAAAATGCGCCGTATGCCCGTGCACAGCATGCGCTGCGGTGGGGCCGCGCCTTTAGCCACACGGAACTGACCAGTCTGTATGAAGAGACAAATCTAATACGCGCCTAGTGAAGAAACGGCCTCTATCTACCGAAAATACCAATTCTCCTATTGTACCGCCTGAAAAAAATGTGCCTGAACATTTTGAATAGCAATCGGAAATTGCTACTCAAAATGTTCAGGCACTTTTTTAAAATCCTGTTTACAGTATCTCTCGCTTGTTCTCTGTTCATAAAACTTAAACTACTATAAATAAATACCTGTAAGCTTTAATATGAGGTACTGTTTGTCAATGTACATTAATATTTTTTGTCAGGGCATCGCTCTATACAAATTCCGGCCATGTCATTTTATAATAGAATTATCGTTGTAACTTGACTACTTTGCTTTTTTTATTATGGACAAACATTGACAAACCGTGACTGATGACACCATATTTATTTGCATTAAAACAAAATTTTAAGTTTAGACTCTCTGAAATTGCTTTCTGCCTTCAAATATTACTGCGCAGTCTTGTTTACTGTTAGTATCTATATAAGTTTTATGGATATTTTTCACGCGCCTTCGATATTTGGTGATTTAGATAAAAAAAATATTTATAGATACGTGTGAAATAACCAAAACAATAATGTTTTTCTAATATAGAACAAATTTTGCATAATTAACATATTAGTATAGTTTGGGCAGTACTAAATGAAGTCGTATTACTACTATAAAGGCTTATTTCTTTTATAAATAGGTCCAAATGATAATATTTTTAGGTTAGAAAATATTGACAAAATGGTGTCCGTCTATAGCGGCCCGGTGAACCTTTAAAAAAGCGAAATAATGCCGCCAGCTATATTAATACTCACACATGAACAATCATCAACCCAGAGGCCAGACTGAAGACTTTAGGTGAACCTCTGTAATGCCATGGTCTATAAAGTAGTTTTATTAGGGTTCACCGATACACTAGTAGACTTGATGTGAACTGTACTAGTACCATAACTTGAACGCAATTTTGGGGATCCTTAAGCAAAGCAATAAAACCCATCATCCAAATTACTCAAAGCGTGGAGATTTGGAGTCGCATTATTAGGAAAACGAAAAATTATTGAAATTAATTCATTTTTCTTACAATTTCTTCACAACTTAACAACTTACGTATTTCCGATAACGTGTTATTAAAAAAAATCATGTACGCATGTAAAAAGTTACATCGATGAAATAAGTACCTAACAAAGGTGTAAGTTTTGCATCACAGATGGATCTAGGTACCTATTTTTTCCTTGCATGAAGAAGGTTGAAGACAAAAAGTTCAGATGGGCGCATCCGCCTTTTGAAATCAGTTTCAATTGGGTTGTGGCGTGCCGAGTGGCGCGGTTAACCACAAGTTAATTTTGCTTATTTTAATAAATCGTTACACATACACGTCTTAATTCTAACTTATAATATTCTTAAAACACAAAAATCGCTGTTATTATGTTAATAAAACGTGCTTTTCCCCAATATGGCCGATAAATGGTTTTACGAAAACAGTGATATGAATGTTTATACAGCTTTACGCGTTACAATAACTCACGTGAGAGCTGCTAGCCATACAACAGAACTCAGTTGATCTATAAAAATGCAGGCATTACAATGAGTCAGGTTGGCGCCCTACATTGGCCCTAGGCTTTTATTAAGCATTTAAAAATGCCATTGTAGACCCTAAGGCACTTTAAATAGCCAAAAGCTGTATAGCGGATTTGACTGGCATTATAATGGTTCATGTTTGTGCTATAAAAAAGCCTAAGGCCTTTATTTACTTCACGAAATGCCGTTATAGACCCTAAGGTACTAAAAACAGCCAAAAGCTGTATAGCGGATTTGACTGGCATTATGATTGTTCACGTTAATGCTATTAAACAGCATTAGGCATAAATTTACTTCTTAAAATGCTATTGTACATCCAAAAGCACTAACAACACCTGAAAGCTGTACAGCTTCTTTGTGACTTGCTGCACTAAAACTTCAGGTTTTATAACAGGACTGTGATATGCCATTATACAACCGTTATACAGAGTAAAGCATTATAATAATTTTAAAATGCCAATATAATGCGTCAAGACGCTCGGTGAACTTATATACGAGTCTATATGGATCTTAGGTTCTACATAAGTTTAATATTCGTTTGTTATAATGCTTTTTGTGTTACTTGGGTGGTATTAATGTCATGCATTGCTGGTATATTGCTGCCTGCCTGCTGGTATTTTTTTTTTTGGCTTTTAGGTAAACTTGTTTTTATTTACCTATAATTTACATGTCGCCTCTCGTAATATCAAAAGAAAATAATGAAGCCTGAGACGTTTACACACACTTGGCTCACTCAACTCACGGGAGAAATACAATTTGTCATCATTATTTTAACAGCGACTGTCAGCTTAAGAATTTAATACACTTCATCTTCAATGTTAAATATTCGAGAAAGATGAGAGAGTCGTTATGTTTATGCTTATTCAGCATAGTACAACGAACTTTGGAAGAACTATCCATGACATGTATTATTCTAATGGTGACACATTTAATTTTGCACTTAAGGCCAGGTTCCAGTACAGTCCGCAGCTATGAGCGCACTACCTCAGCCCCCGCAAAGGGGCGGGGCAAGTCGACAGCGGTGCGGGCGGGAGGGACCGTGTGTGTATATGCCACAGCGTAGCGTAATGCAGTAAGTCAATTACGTACGAGTGTGTCTGGATTAGATTTTCGTAAAATGATATTCGAGATAGTTTTGATTTTACAAAGTGCATACAATGGAGTACTTTCTTAGGCAGCACAGTATATTTAATATGTGCCGAGTTTGGGCTCGTTTTGTTATGATGACATCTTACCTGCGGACTTGATGGAGTGACCTGAAGGTCTACATCGGTGACTGCCACTGGAACTCGGCGACGGATCGAACTAGATGTGCCGAGTTTGTGCTCGTTTTGTTAGTTATGATGAGATCTTACCTCCGGACTTGATGGAGTGACCTGAAGGTCTACATCGGTGACTGTCACTGGAACTCGGCGACGGATCGAACTAGATGTGCCGAGTTTGGGCTCGTTTTGTAAGTTATGATGAGATCTTACCACCGGACTTGATGGAGTGACCTGAAGGTCTACATCGGTGACTGCCACTGGAACTCGGCGACGGATCGAACTAGATGTGCCGAGTTTGAGCTCGTTTTGTAAGTTATGATGAGATCTTACAACCGAACTTGATGGAGTGACCTGAAGGTCTACATCGGTGACTGTCACTGGAACTCGGCGACTGATCGAACTAGATGTGCCGAGTTTGGGCTCGTTTTGTAAGTTATGATGAGATCTTACCACCGGACTTGATGGAGTGACCTGAAGGTCTACATCGGTGACTGCCACTGGAACTCGGCGACGGATCGAACTAGATGTGCCGAGTTTGGGCTCGTTTTGTAAGTTATGATGAGATCTTACCACCGGACTTGATGGAGTGACCTGAAGGTCTACATCGGTGACTGCCACTGGAACTCGGCGACGGATCGAACTAGATGTGCCGAGTTTGGGCTTGTTTTGTTAGTTATGATGAGATCTTACCTCCGGACTTGATGGAGTGACCTGAAGGTCTACATCGGTGACTGCCACTGGAACTCGGCGACGGATCGAACTAGATGTGCCGAGTTTGGGCTCATTTTGTTAGTTATGATGAGATCTTACGTACGGACTTGATGGAGTGACCTGAAGGTCTACATCGGCGACTGCCACTGGAACTCGGCGACGGATCGAACTAGATATGCCGAGTTTGGGCTCGTTTTGTTATTTATGATGAGATCTTACCTCCGGACTTGATAGAGTGACCTGAAGGTCTACATCGGTGACTGCTGACTGCCACTGGAACTCGGCGGCGGATTGAACTAGATTTGCCGAGTTTGGGCTCGTTTTGTTAGTTGTGATGAGATCTTACCTCCGAATTTGATGGAGTGACCTGAAGGTCTACATCGGGGAGTCGGAAACTCGGCACATCTAGTTCCATCCGTCGCCGAGTTCCAGTGGCAGTCACCGATGTAGACCTTCAGGTCACTCCATCAAGTCTAGTGGTAAGATCTCATCATAACTTACAAAACGAGCCCATACTCGGCACATCTAGTTCGATCCGTCGCCGAGTTCCAGTGACAGCCACCGATGTAGACTTTCAGGTCACTCCATCAAGTCCGGAGGTAAGATCTCATCATAACTTACAAAACGAGCCCAAACTCGGCACATCTAGTTCGATCCGTCGCCGAGTTCCAGTGGCAGTCACCGATGTAGACCTTCAGGTCACTCCATCAAGTCCGTACGTAAGATCTCATCATAACTAACAAAACGAGCCCAAACTCGGCACATCTAGTTCAATCCGTCGCCGAGTTCCAGTGGCAGTCAGCAGTCACCGATGTAGACCTTCAGGTCACTCCATCAAGTCTGGTGGTAAGATCTCATCATAACTTACAAAACGAGCCCAAACTCGGCACATCTAGTTCGATCCGTCGCCGAGTTCCAGTGACAGTCACCGATGTAGACCTTCAGGTCACTCCATCAAGTCCGGTGGTAAGATCTCATCATAACTAACAAAACGAGCCCAAACTCGGCACATCTAGTTCGATCCGTCGCCGAGTTCCAGTGGCAGTCACCGATGTAGACCTTCAGGTCACTCCATTAAGTCTGGTGGTAAGATCTCATCATAACTTACAAAACGAGCCCAAACTCGGCACATCTAGTTCGATCCGTCGCCGAGTTCCAGTGACAGCCACCGATGTAGACCTTCAGGTCACTCCATTAAGTCTGGTGGTAAGATCTCATCATAACTTACAAAACGAGCCCAAACTCGGCACATCTAGTTCAATCCGTCGCCGAGTTCCAGTGGCAGTCAGCAGTCACCGATGTAGACCTTCAGGTCACTCCATCAAGTCTGGTGGTAAGATCTCATCATAACTTACAAAACGAGCCCAAACTCGGCACATCTAGTTCGATCCGTCGCCGAGTTCCAGTGACAGTCACCGATGTAGACCTTCAGGTCACTCCATCAAGTCCGGTGGTAAGATCTCATCATAACTAACAAAACGAGCCCAAACTCGGCACATCTAGTTCGATCTGTCGCCGAGTTCCAGTGGCAGTCACCGATGTAGACCTTCAGGTCACTCCATTAAGTCTGGTGGTAAGATCTCATCATAACTTACAAAACGAGCCCAAACTCGGCACATCTAGTTCGATCCGTCGCCGAGTTCCAGTGACAGCCACCGATGTAGACCTTCAGGTCACTCCATTAAGTCTGGTGGTAAGATCTCATCATAACTTACAAAACGAGCCCAAACTCGGCACATCTAGTTCAATCCGTCGCCGAGTTCCAGTGGCAGTCAGCAGTCACCGATGTAGACCTTCAGGTCACTCCATCAAGTCTGGTGGTAAGATCTCATCATAACTTACAAAACGAGCCCAAACTCGGCACATCTAGTTCGATCCGTCGCCGAGTTCCAGTGACAGTCACCGATGTAGACCTTCAGGTCACTCCATCAAGTCCGGTGGTAAGATCTCATCATAACTAACAAAACGAGCCCAAACTCGGCAGATCTAGTTCAATCCGTCGCCTAGTTCCAGTGGCAGTCAGCAGTCACCGATGTAGACCTTCAGGTCACTCCATCAAGTCTGGTGGTAAGATCTCATCATAACTTACAAAACGAGCCCAAACTCGGCACATCTAGTTCGATCCGTCGCCGAGTTCCAGTGACAGTCACCGATGTAGACCTTCAGGTCACTCCATCAAGTCCGGTGGTAAGATCTCATCATAACTAACAAAACGAGCCCAAACTCGGCAGATCTAGTTCAATCCGTCGCCGAGTTCCAGTGGCAGTCAGCAGTCACCGATGTAGACCTTCAGGTCACTCCATCAAGTCTGGTGGTAAGATCTCATCATAACTTACAAAACGAGCCCAAACTCGGCACATCTAGTTCGATCCGTCGCCGAGTTCCAGTGACAGTCACCGATGTAGACCTTCAGGTCACTCCATCAAGTCCGGTGGTAAGATCTCATCATAACTAACAAAACGAGCCCAAACTCAGCACATCTAGTTCGATCCGTCGCCGAGTTCCAGTGGCAGTGACCGATGTAGACCTTCAGGTCACTCCATCAAGTTCGCATCCTAGCTAAAAAATAAGTGGCCCATAAAAAAAAATTACATCGTTTCAAAATTAGATCACTTGACTATTTTATTCTATTCCCGCAACTAACACGTAATCGCTTGTGTGTGTGACTTTGTTTCCATGTAGTAGTTCAGTTATATGCCTGCTTACGTAACCGCGCGGGGGGAATTTTTGCGCAGCAACGACGTACGTCCATCCTCTATCACGCCTCGGCGGGTACTGGCGAGCGCCCGGTGAGCGAATTAATGCCAATATTTTGGGTATTTTATTTCTTGGAGAAAAATTATAACGAAATTTTAAAATTTGCTTTTACCATGCACTTCTAAATAATGATCTGTTTTTATTTTTATAAGTTTCATATAAATTCATTGTGAAATCTCTAAGCAGTGGATGTTTGAAAATTGTGATTTAGTGTCATGTTTGAGATTTTTTTCTATCGAGCCAATTATTCCAATTCGTGTTTCTATCTTTACCATTCACTCGAGGATATGTTCAACTTTAATATTATGATTTTTTTTTATTAAAAATATCATTGTTAATGAGACTTTCAGACGTTTGAAAATCTTAAAAATTACTGTAAGCCCGCCTTAACAACGTGAACTGCTGCCAAAACCTACTTTTGTACTTAGCTACAAGTGCTTATGTTTTTTTTTTAGTATTCGAGACACGTCTACATTCAATTCACAAAAATTAAAATTCTTGAGCACTCGCGAGTGTCCAGTTTCCACCCATTTCCTTCAGTACCTCTACTTCAGTACAGATCTTTGTACTTTTAGCTACAATTGACGTTATTAACCCTCTCTGGTACCCTTCCTCAGTAAAGCATCCACAATACTTACCAATAATCCGTTAGCTACATACCTGAAAAACCTGAAAGAAAATTCCTACCAGTTATCTTACGAGTTCAGGAAATTGATACACAAAATCCGACACTATTTCTTTAATTATCCGTTTGCTGAAAACCGAAAGGATTATTGCAAAGCTCGTAAAACACCAAAGCAACCACGAATAGCTTCTAACCCTTTCATCTGTCACTAGGACTTTTAAAATGGACCATTTAACATCGGATAGTATAGCTGGTATACCTAATACTTAGGTGCGAACCCATGTGGAATTGGACTCGATGGCCACCTCATGTGCGTTGTACTGCACACCCTATCATGTTGTTTTCCACCTTATTAAAATTTCCTTTTGGTTATAAAAAAAAACTTGTCTCAAAATTCCAGTAAAACTATTTCAGTTAACTATTTCAAATGTTTGTGTTCGGTTGATAAAATATTTTCCCATTTTTTGTGACCTACATGCCCTACTCATCTGGCATTGTTCCAGTCTGTGGCCTCAGCTGAAATGTCAAACTAAAAGGTTTCGGGAATTAGGTTGATATCAAATATGACTCAACTGATGAATTGAAATATTGAACGTTTTCTGTAATTTTTATCATAATATCCCTTTTTTTTAATGTGTCAACTTTTGTAACCTAGTTTTTCTTTAAGATATATTAAAACCAAAGCGTAGCCTTGTACTTACATATTTGCAAGAGCACTAGCTTACTTCTTTTAATTACTTTTTAAAAGTTATAAAGGCTTTGTGAAGTTTTGCAAAGCCACCGAAAGTATGCACGCAGTAGAAAAAAAACTTTAATGAACTCAAAGGCTCGCGGAGTTGCTTAAGAGCAGTTTCTAACCTGCTCAAGTGCTGCTTTTAATGATGCTGCTCTAAAAGCTAAAATATCGTGAAGTGGTAAATCTGTTAAATCAAATAATAATCACAGGGAGGTACTACAAATATAAATTGAATTATTTAATAAAGCTATAATTATTGCTAACCAGGAGAAGGTGGTGCCACCAAAAGATAAGAACAAAAAAATTGTTTTCAGAATGTTATGTAACAAAAGTGGTGAATTAGTTTTTAATACTCCTGACGCAAGAGCTTTATAACAAGAAATGTGTTGTTGATGGAATAACGGTAACCCAATTAGTACAGTCATCGTAGCATTTGTGTGTAGAGATGTGACTGAACTCAGATGTGAAGTGTAAATTGTGTACTCGTGTCAATTCATGTTACTCTTAATCTGCCGCGTAGTTAAAAATAATTGGCAGGTTTACTGTGTGGTTCCTAATTAATTTAATTAATGAAGTTAAGGTTGTATTTCTCTGCGGCAGGTTTTTGTTATCTTTTGGAATACATTTTTTGGTGCCTGCTTGATATTAATTTACTCATTTAAGAAATGAATATACGACGAAAATAGCCACATGAAAAACAAAACGCCAACCACAACAATTTGTTCACAAATAAAATGCGTCACGATGTTGAAATGCCAGCCAGGGAATATTGTCACGAGTAAAAAAGTCGAGTCCTGCCAGCGACGGATACAAATCATCATTCGTTTTAGCGAAGCAATTCTAAAAAAAAAGCATTTATTTAACGGTTTCTGACGCTCCATTAATAATAGACTGGAGACTCTCGACTGCTCGACAAACGACAGTGAACCGTTCCAATACTACTTTATTATTTATTGAAAATGGCAATTTGGCTAATTTATAGACGAGAATCTGATTTCCTTTCTGAATTATATTGTGGTAACATTATTTTGTTTACTTGCTAGTCTACCTACCAGTCAACATCTTTAATCGTGTTACTATTTTATATGCTTCTGACGACTGTCTACTTCGCAGACTTCAGATATCTTTCTACGAGACCCACATTTTTATTACATCATATACTAAGTTATATTACGTTTCTGATATATATTTTCAACGGGAAACTCTTATAACGACGCAGTTCATCTCGGTAAATAATTTTGAAATAGCTTGTACGATTTGTTGTCGGATTATACGGCTTTTAACCAATGGGGTTTGTATTAACAAATGCCAATATCATGTCCAGTCAAAAATGTAACCAACCAACGTCCCACACACGACACACACGACATTACTAAGACCGATAAGTAAAGGGAAAGTAAATTGACAGTACTATTTTTATCCACGGGTTGCTGCTAACGCGTAAATACGACGTACCGTGTGAACTCGAATAAAGACACCTTTTGTGCTATGATAAATTGAAACTATTTGCAACTTACAACACCATCGCAACAAATGTTATAAAAATACCGCGTTTGCTACGACGTAGCAGACGTGATGACGTCACAGCTACAACTGCTACGATGTTTAAGAGGATCGTCTACCAAGCGCTCGTCCATACTAAAAGAGAAAACGTTTTCCTATCCCTAAATGTTATCCTATCTCAATGATTTTTTAGAATATTTCTGACACAGTAAAAAACTAGGTTTATAGGTTTTCTTTTTTTCAAAAGTAACTCTTAGGCGCCTGTAACTTTCAAACTATTATAAATTTTGAAAAAAAAAGAAAACCTATAAACCTAGTTTTTTACTGTGTAGGAAGCATTCTAAAAAATCATTGCGATAGGATAACATTTAGGGGTAGGAAAACGTTTTCTCTTTTAGTATGGACGAGCGCTCGGTAGACGATCCTCTTAATATTCGACGTAAACGCACAGGCCAATCACAACATTGTGACTAACATTATTTGAATCAATAACAGCAAGCAATCTTTACGGTCGTTTTATAAACCTTTCTGAAATCATAAAAAAGAATTTTACTTATAAGTCTGTTCGAGAGTAACTCTTGTATATTTATGATTTATTTGATACTTATTTGGCATTCACTTTGCGAATTTACGAGTCCTTTCGGAGTACATCAAATACAATTTAAATGTATGTATGGATTTTTTCTGACTTGAGACAATGAAAAAGTAAAAAACATGTATGAGAACACTTGTTATTCAATTTATATAATTATTTTTATTTTCGATGATCACATTTAGTCAATTTTTGACGAAAAATAATTTTATTTAATTTTTTTTATTCACGATTTATTCTTCCTTTTATATATTTATAATTATTATTATACTACTTTATTAGTACGAGTATTATATACGAGCTACACACATCAAAAGTGTCTAGGGATCAAGCATTTTTATGCGGATTTCTTGAGATTGAGATGTGGCTTTGTAATAAATTTATGATTTTATAAATTTATATGGATCCTTTTTGGTGCATTTCATAATTTGAATCAGGAACTGTAAATCAAATTCGAGTAAAAGATGAAAATCAGCTGTCAATATTTTCCCTATAAAAACATACAACGCATTGAAGACATTATTAGTGCTACTGTTTCCCTACTACTGATTAAAACCAACGTTATTATGGAGCGGCGACGTCATTTAAGCAGGGAAGAAATGCTCAGAGCCGTGGGAATGATAGAAGCTGGTTCCCGGCAACGTACTGTGGCTTTAGCTCTGAATACAAGTCAGAGTGTTATCAGTCGACTTTGGACACGTTACCGAAGCACTGGTACCGTGGCTGAGCGCCATGGAGGACGGTATCGCTGCACCACACGGAGACAAGACCGATACATTCAAATCTTAACTCGAAGAGCTCCAACAATAACCGCCATGATGTTAGCCGTGGGGCTTCATCACTCTTCAGGGAATTTAATTAGCGACCAAACAGTCAGAAACCGCTTGCATGAAGTGAACCTTCATTCCCGAAGACCGCTACGGGTACCACCTATAGCAATGCACAATCGTAGGATTCGATATCAATGGGCTCTTGAACACAGAAATTGGGCAGAAGAACAATGGCGTTTCGTGTGCTTTTCTGATGAGTCTCGTTTTGGTATGAGACCGGATACAAGACGTATACGACACTGGAGAACCCCTGGACGCCAACAGCGATTAAAATCCTGCCAGGAAGTCCATCCTTATAGTGGTGGAACCATCATGGTATGGGCGGGTATTTGGATCGGCGGAAGAACTGAGTTGATTTGGATCAGAGGCAACCTCAACGCTCAAATTTATGCTGAGACGATTGTATCAGACGTCATCGTTCCTCTACAAGTGCAAATCGGTCCCTTATTTCAGTTAATGCATGATAATGCACGACCGCACACCACAAGAGTTGTAAGACAGACTCTCGCCGCAGCTAACATCAATGTCCTGCCCTGGCCTGCTCAGTCGCCAGACTTGAACACGATTGAGCATGCATGGGATATGCTACAGAGAAGAGCTCTGCCGAATATGGAGGGTATCCAGTCGCAAGAAGACCTTTTTTTGTTGTTGCAACGAACATGGGCGGCCATTCCACAGCGTGATTTGGATGAACTCATTTTGAGTATACCAAACCGATGTTCTTGTGCTGTTAGTGTTCGCGGTAGAAACACGGATTATTAATTGTTTAAGTTACCCAATAAAATTTTAAAGAAAACTGTTATTTCAGTCTTTTTTTCGAACTTTAATGTTAGTGGTTCAAATGTCAAAAATCCCTTTATTAGGAAAATGGCAAATTTCTTTATGAATGCAAAGGTGACTTGGTTTATCGTTACTGTGACAAACGATAACACTTTATTTGATGAATCCTTAAAGAACATTTTAATTAATATCAATCAGGAGAAAAGTTATTGCAAAAATATATGTTGATCCCTAGACACTTTTGATGTGTGTATTTTAATAATACATTTACTTCAAGATTATTTTAAGTGGAAAATAAAATTAAAGTCTCAATTTGTGTGTTACTAAGGGACTTTAACCATGACGCGATACGACGCGATTCGACCGATGTCAACTACAAGTGAAAATCAACCTTACCACTACTCAGAAATAATGACGCAATTCGATTGACTTGACGTCGTCATGGCGTTCGTGTTTTGTTTTTCATCTACCCGTAGATATCAACGTGTTTTATGATGTCGTAGTGGTAAGGTTGATTTTCACTTGTATTTGGAATCGGTCGCGTCGCATCGCGCCATGATTGTGTAAGCTCCCTTACTATATTAACCTCGTATGATACAGCGTGCACGTAACATTAACGCCGTACTCTCTTAAACAGTTTTTGCATCGCTCAGACAGTTTTATGAAGAGCGGAACATGGAGGCTTTGGCAACGGAAGGAAGTCTACTGGACCCACTCCAACAATCGTAAACTTTATGTGTTCTGTCAGGAGTCCATCTGACCCATATAAACAGCAACGAATTTACATAGGTTTGCTATTCAAACACGGAAGTTTTTTGGACTATATGCTCAGGCATATTTAATGTATGTATATGCAGTTTTACATTCTCTGTTATTTTGATAGATGTAAGGCTGATTAAAGGCTGTTGTGTTCCAAACTTGTTTTACTTTTTACTGATGAGGTTACACAACTCTCGAACGAGTGTCATCCCGGTCACTCATCGCTAAGTGCAATCAGTATTTTCAAATCAATGATGTTCTCATAATAATTAAATCTAAATTATAGTTAATAATTTACTAAAATATCATTGTTTCAGATGCTTTCTATGATAATTCTGCCTTTCCTATAAACCGTTAAGTTAACCAGTTTTATAGAAACCACAGTAAAAAAATCTCAGATACCAGTTTCCGCGTTTTGGCAAGTATCCAAAGTGGTGGAGGCAATAATACGGTCAGTGACAGAGGGATGTAGATACCGTTATCAAAAGCAATTGTCTTGAGTAGCTTTCTTAGAAGATGGATTTATGTTAAACTAGTTTTTACCCGCGGCATCGCCAGCAACTCAATAAGGACGGGGGGAAATGGGGAGATTTATACAGTTCGCTCATCCTAGAATAAACTATCAATATATTACTTTTTTTTAATATAATATTTACATGATACCGTTTTGTTTTCCATTATTGAAAATATATACAGGGTGAAATTTTAATGGTTGTCTTTCCACGGCAGGACGATTACCCATCAGTAGTACTATCGAAACACAAAGTTAAACTTAAAAAAAAAAGTTCTTTTTTTTTTCAAATCTTTAAAAAAGTATTCATAAACTCGAAAGAGCGAGAATCGATAGTACCTAGTGCACTAAACATGACGTAGGTAGGTAAGTACCTACACGAAACTCACGACGCGGCAAACTACAAAAGAAGAGTGAATAATAAATGTTCAGAGCAAAATAAGCTCTCGAGGCCTGCACGAACGCGGCCCTGCGGGCGCGGCGCAGGTGAGGGGGGCCGCGGCCCTCACCCGCGCCCGCGCCTCTGCGTTTACGTTTAGTTTAGTCCTTCCGCGAACGTCATAAGTGTAATACGTTATCGACATCTTTTCTGTGGTCTATCGTGGTCTGAGCTCAAACACCTGGTGTATTATTGTGAGGTATACATCAAACTCGTGACGTGTTGTTATGTGCGATAGTGGACGCTTTCAATATCGTGAGACTTGATAAAGACACTCTTATCAAACTGAAAGACAACCAGTTAAAACGTACTCGTTTGTGCATTGAACATAGTGGTTTGCATTTCGAACAATTACTCCGCTACCGGGAAATGTAAGTACCTACTCACTCGTACCTCGTAAATAAACATTGTAAATAAGTTGATTCCATTTTTTTAATACGTCTCAAATACTTAATTATCTAAATCAGACTTTTTAAAAGATAATTATTTATGACGGTCCTAAATCCGTAAAAGTATGAAGGGAAAATTGGAATAACTTATTAGGTTTTGTGTTTTATTAAGTCAGGACTCAAAGTAAGATCAGCTGATTTAAAAGTGCAACGACCCGTGCGGTCGATCGAGCCAACCACGCTGCCGCCCGCCGCCCGCGTTCCGCGTATCATATCGCGCGACCACTACTGTTGGTTCAAGTCACTTTCGAGTTTTGTTTATCACAATTGTAAATCTGCCATTTGTTGAGTCTAATTTTTTTTATAAATATTAATCGATTGTATTACCGATACAAACTCATTTCGCTTCGGAAAGACAACCATTAGAATTTCACGCTGTATACAAATTCAGCATGCATGGTACGTTTAACTTTCAAACACAAACTGTAAAGTTTCAGTGTCTTTTACGAAACTTAGAGAGTTTTGCCAAAACCTCGTCGCAGCACTTCTGATATCATCTACCAGTTTTTACATTTATATATACCTAAATATATAATGGTAAGTTGCATAATATTAATATTGTTATTTGGAAATTATTCTATAGATATTGTTTTTGTAAATCAAAAACACTTCCATATTTATTACACTGCTTTAAATCCAACATAATAACAAGAACTGCGGAATAATTTAACAAATTGCTTGATTTCAACAATAGATGTCGCGTGGATTCAACGAAATCCATTATTGAAATCGAACAATACAAATACAAAATATTTATTTTATACAATGCGTGATCATTATTCGTTAAAAAGGCTTTTTGTGAAGTCACGTCGTCGCTCACCATCACTTTGAGTGATAAAATGAAAAATCAGAGATGAAATATTTTTTATTCCAACATTAGAATGATTGAGTTGTGGACGCTCTGATTTAGTTGAAAAGAAATTAAAACGTTGGCACGTCGAATTTATTTGAAATCTGAAAATGAGAGTCCGTCTGCAGTCCGGCAGTTATTCTATATTTGATATTCGTTAACGAAGTGTCAAATTACGTCACGCAATTTATTTATATGCGAATTTATATATTTCTACACTAATAATATAAAGAGAAAAAAAAAATTGTTTGTTTGTAATGGATAAACTCAAAAACTACTGAACCGATTTTAAAAATTCTTCCACCATTAGGAAGCTACATTAGGACAACATAGGCTATGGTTTAATACGCGGAAATTGCGGGCGAAGTGCTAGTACTGCGATGTTCATTAAATGAACCCTAAAAATACCTTCCAATTAAACTCATTAATAAACATTAACACGGATTAATGTCATAACCGATTCTAAACGATTTACTCAACCACTTCATAAATTAATAATCTTTTTTGAATCATATCTTTGAAGTAAATGGTATGATAAAGTAACTTTACTTTGAAAGCGGCAGTTCAATTAACTAAAAGGATTTTGTTTGAACAGTTACATAAAATTCGAGAAATTGCTTTGAGAGCCAGGTTTTTAGAATTGGAAGACAGATATCTAGTTTATGTTTTTTCACTAATGTAATCTTATAATGTTTATACACATATTGAAATATAAATAATTAGAAAATGAGGTATTATAATACATTTTCATCTTATAAACTGGATATGACTGTACAAAATTCAAAATTGTAATAAAGTACCAAACAATTAATTAACATATTGATTAATTGAAGGGATTACTATCTGCCCGCAAAGGAAAAGCTATTATTTCTGGCTAACATTTCCTGTTATTTTTGCTTCATTTGTGTAAATATTTCTCCGACACGGTTTTCATTTCAGCAAAGCCGTAAAAACGTCGTTTTCTTCCAACTCATTTCGTATTTCAGTGGCTGTCATAATCTTTCCATGTAGCTTGTCTCCTTTAATATTCCTTTACTTTTGTTTACCAGCAGAAATGGGCAGTACTCGTGAATAATTGCAAAATACTTATAGTTGAGAATGTAAGTAGAATCTAAGTATTTTAGGTATTGATGTAAGTGTGCCCCTGATTTGAATTCGAGGGTCAGCTAATAAGTAGTTTAATGTTGGTCCACGAATTGACAGTATACTTTTTAGAGTCAACATTTCTCCACAAATCCATATAAGATCGCAAAATCAAGTAAATTCTATGCGTTAAATAGATAATTTCTATGAACCATGTTTGAGAGTTTTGCTTTCGACTTCGGTTCCAACGTAGTTTTTTCTTGCAATAACGATACACCGGTTTACTTTTTCCAATTTCGAACTCTAAACTATCTTCAAAAATTACAGTATATTTCCAGCAATGTTAGTCAGTTTTGATTCAAGTTTAATGAGAGATATCAAATATCGTATCTATTACATCGAAATACTATAACAATTTTATTTTGAATTTTATATTTTTTGTATATGTGGAGTAGAAAATTAAACGTATATTTGAATACTCAATAGGCGTGTAATCCAAATGTTTACAGCCATTTCAAAGTTTGGTAATTAGTGGTGAATATTTTAATTGCTTTTATAGGTTAGTACCCTAAACAAACAACAATTGGGTTACATAAGTACCCCTACCCGCTACCCGTGGTTAGTTAATAGATAAAGTTTCATCTGGTAACATTAGTACGAATTTTAAATAAAATAACATAACAAACATTTCACTTCTACAAGTAGCTTTGACTATCTTCGAGATTACCGAACCCGAATTAATCGGAACTGACAAACATAACTATGCCAAACACTATTATAATGTGGCTTTATGTACCAAGTCTTAAACATACCTTTAAAAGTAACATGAATTGTTTACAGCGTGACTATTAGCGAACACGCCACTGATCACACTGCGCTGGTACACATGACCCCGCTCAGAGGAAACCGTTTCAAACATGGCGGCTTATTTGAGTTTCGCACACGATTTAAATTTCGACGACTTGGTTTGTTAATACAGTTACTAAATCAGAGGGTTCAAGTTGCTTGATAGATTTCTTCCATTTCATATTAGAATGTACTAGGAAACTTTTAGTAATTGCATCAGAAAGGTTGTTGTTACGTGATCTAGAGCGAGTGCACGCATACAACTAAATCTGTTAGCTAACTTCTAACTGAAAAAATATATCGAATAAAGCAATAAATTGTAACAACGGCCTCGTGTGCTTGATATACGATACACTTTTTGGGAATTTTTAGTACTTTAGGTACTACGTTTCTACTCGACTGGATGTAAAACACATTTATTTGTGGGTTTCCGGTGATCCTTGCGTAATAAATGTAATACGAGTACTAAGTGATTCAAAATGTACAGTGTGCAATAATACTTTGTTGTCTAATGGCTTCGTTATTTTATCACATTTGTGTATCGCTATTCTTTAAGCATAATTTACTGCAGGTATGGAATACTGTATAAAGTGAGATAGCAAAAAGCACAGTGACATACCAATTTTTTTAAATTTCGTTACGTGTCAAAAGTTGTGACTTTGCTGAAATACCATGGGATAAAAGTAGAGAAACGACTTAAACTCGTTTCCTTGTATCTTTATTTGTTTAATTACCTGTAAGCTTCGATCATACATATATACGAGTTATATACCTACATAACAGGTGCAAACAAGCACACATAGTAGGTACCTAATTATCTCAAGGATTGTTGAAATTAAATCGAGAAACGTTACATTCAGTAGCTCTGATCCATTGACGGTAACAAACGTAATGAAGGGTAAGTAGGTAGTCATCAAGTTTTCGGTCTTCGGTTCCCGATTTTTCAGCTTGTTTTTCAATTCTTTGTATGGTTTTTATTAATAATACCTGTAATAACACGCCATTTAGAAATGGAGACACGAACGTAAACATTGCCCTATCCCAGCTATTAAACAGAGGACTCAAAAAACTCCAGTACTTTAAAATCGAATGAGATCCCCGACAATTAGATACACACAGTGACTGGTACCAGCTTATCTCCACTCTAGTCTGGCCATCCGGTGCCGTTCGAAGTTGGTTGTACACTATAAATAACTTTCTTATCTAACCTCACACTCGATTAGCTAATGTTCAGTTACTTTATAGCAAGAGTCGCCAACTAGCCTGACCTACTTCCTGAACATACCAGAAATGTACGTCCGAGTCCAAGTCCAAGATATTTCATACATATTTGATAAGATGGTTCTTCAAGTTATAATCACGTGCTGTTACTGAGGTAGAACTAGATTGAATAGAATATAATTTTTGGGAACCAAGAGATAAAAAAATTGTTATGTAAATAATAATAATTTCACTCCACATCACTCTGAGTACACCAGAGTATTAGAAGGACGTTCTTCTACTCCAAAATGAAAAATAGAAAAAAAATACAATGAGATAGAAACAACATGACGTTGTAACATTTTACCTACTAAAATCATGCAATCATTTGTATTCTCTAGCGTGAAACATTAGCTTAGTTTAAATTAATTGGAGAACTTTAAACAAACATATTCGTGCTCACGAATGAGTTTTACAACTAAAGGGATTTGTCCATGAAAACTACCATAGAGAAATGGTTGAACAAACATTGCGATGATGAAGCAGTTTTAATCATGAGCTGCAAGTAATGAATTGAGCACGTATGCTAATGATGTTGTACTGCTAATCATCTTACCACAAAAAAATTAAACACCCGTTGAACACTTGTCAAAAAAATTGACAACATCAAAACAACATTTCTCCTTGATATAAGGGTCGTTTTGCAGTTACACTTTTTTTAGACAAGCGTTCAACGGATGTTTGATAAACATCTTAAAATAAATGATGCTCAATTCGGGTTTAGGCCCGGTTTATCGACAGAGAGTGCTATCCTTAGCCTGAAGCAGACTGTGCAGTACTATACAGCGAGAAAGACGCCAGTATTCGCTTGTTACTTTGATTTGTCAAAAGCATTTGACCTGGTATCTTATAAAGTACTATGGGGTAAACTACATGAGACGGACGTGCCCCGGGAAGTTATAAACTTGTTCAAGTTTTGGTACGCCAATCAAGAGAACCGTGTTAGATGGGCTATAGTATGTGCCATTTAACACGGCAAAAGCGGTCATTGCTCCGACTTTCATCCCGATATCTCAATATTAGCGATACTTCCTCTTCACCCGTACAAATCTGTCGCAAACAGTCGCAAAACTGACATTGCTTGAGTCTCATAATACATAAAAAATTACCACAAAAACAACACAATGCACAACCCAAAATAATAGAAAATCTAGCAAACGTACCCTACGAAATATTTTTTTTTAAATATTGTATTTTCGTTTTTACACAAGTTTATCACACTGAGACAATTTAACAAAAGTAAATATATTATTACGCATCATATAATTTTGCATTAACCTATAATACAATACTGAGTAAATATAAGGTTAGTGCATATTGTATGGATATAAGTGTATTAATATTCTTTTGATATCAGGATGGTAAAATCACCTTATTTTTCCTAAAATAAATTACAAAAACTATTTCATCACAGAAAATGCTAATTTTGATCTTATGTCGTTTTTGTTTTACGAGGTCATCGCGTCAGGGGTGCAGCACCCCCGGCAGCAGCCGCCATTTAGATTTAACATTCCGTGTGGAAGTTCGCTTGCGTTCGGTCTGTGCAAAGACATTAAACTAAATACGAGCAATAGACGGGACATCACGAAGAAAGTCGCTCAGTCTAGTAGTCGCGTTGCTATGCAACAACGCTAGATTGTGCTACTGACACACGGCATCAATAATTTTGTGTGACAATTTTCCCAATGCCCGCTCTATAGGTTCTTTTAAATCTCTTTGGGTCTGTGCTATAATTTCTATCGTTGTTGAGTTTGTTACAGTTTTGTTTTTGTGTTCTGTGTTGTTATTGTTGCTTGTAAAGAAGCATGGAACCAGAAGCTGGAACATCTACTGGTGAAACCAGTAAACGCCGTCGTCGTCCAAACATATTCCAACCTCAAGAAGGTTCGGAATCGATACCGTTCACATCGCCGCCAGCAAAAAGACAGAAGACGATTCTCACCAGCGGAGAACGTCTTATGATTATTAATATTTTTAAATATGTCCAAAACACAAAGCCAGTCAGTCAGTCAGAAATATGTGGGGTGAGTGAGAAATCGATATATCGGGTATTACGTGAATACAGAAATACTCATAAAATAACGCAACCTGAAGGTAAAAGGAGTAGACCAAACGTTCTCCAAAAAGTTGATGATTTTGATAAATCGGCAATTACTAAAACTTTTGGAAAAAAAAAAAAGATTTTTCATACAAAATGAGAAAATGATCGAGCAGTATGAAAAATCATTTTTTTTCCCAAAAGTTTTTGAACAAACATTGTTCAGTAACATGGGCTGAGTTACTCCACGAGAGGTTTTGCGCTATTAACGTTACACGTTGTAAATACATAATTATATACATTTGATTATTTTCACATTTTTTTATGATGATTCTTTCACAGTCCAGGCTGTCGTTTGTGGAATGCATTGCTTGTATCAGTAAGACAAGCCAAGTCACTGGTTTCTTTTAAAAGCTTAGTCTTAAATCATTTCCTTTCTCTCTAATAATACATATTTATATTTATGTATGTATGTGTATTTTATTTTATTATTAATGTTTGTGTGTATTGTATTTATATTATCGGTTATCTATTATTTGATGTGCATCACTGCCTACCCTCATTTTTTTTAAGGTTCTTCAAGTCCATCATAATTGTCTGGAAGATATCGATATTAGCGATAAGACCGCCGTTGTACCCTTAGTATTAATAAAACTTTTTTTTTTAAAGTACCGACTTCAAAAACAAATACAAAAAAGTGTAAAATAACTTTTCTTTCGGAAGTCGGTGGCTTTTTTTATGTCATTGACTATTGCCACCGACTTCCGAAAGAAAAGTTATTTTACACTTTTTTGTATTTGTTTTTGAAGTCGGTACTTTTTTTAAAAAAGTTTTTATTTTACCCTTTTTAGTTCAGACATTCAACAAAAATCTTCGTATAATCGGCAACTTTAGAAATTTATATCCAAGCGAGCAACAAAAACGGATCTATGCGGGCAACGTCACAAGACATCCATTATTATTGTATGTTAAAACCTTCCCTAGACTGTAATAAACATTTTTCCGTAAACCGCATGAAAATTGGTTCAGACAAACGCGAGATAATCGTGAACAAACATACAATCGACTTTGAAAATCTACTATGATCCGCGCGCGGACGAAAATACACATGACGGGAAAAGGGCCGTTACCTATCACTACATCCATTAAATCCGTCACACACAGTGGAACATTTTTTACGTCACGCGTAAATTTATAAGCACACAATTTGATTTCTAGAAATAAAAAATAATAATTTTGAATTAGAGCAACACAAGATTCACAACCCCTGTATGTCAAGCAGGCTGGTACCACGATACTGTAGCGATAGAAGCAACTATCCCTTATTAGTAGTTTTAGGTAACAATAAGTGTCATTATCGCTTAGTGATGAAAAACTTGGTAGGAGGGAGTGAATGACCTCTATTGCCATGTTAAATGGTACATACTATAACTGTTTTTCAGCTGAGTACAGGCTTGAGTGCGGGGTGAGGCAGGGGGGGTTGTCCTCACCCGCAATGTTTAATCTATCTATATTAATAATTTCGTGCAGGGCTACGGTAGACTCGATCGAAAGCTTGCCTGATTAATAAAACATTAAAAAATAAAGATTTCGAGTCGACAACATATATCCGCAAAATTCGGATTGTCGAGTATTTTGTACATTTCTAATGATTTTCTGACCAGACAGATCGCAGCCGCCATTTTTGACATCGGGTAACATGTTGAGAAGCTTTTTTAATTTTCTTTGTTTTTGGCAACCGAGTCGATAGCACTGTTAGCATGCCAGTGTCATGTGGTGTATTAAGTACTAAACCTCCTCGACACGTTGCGATATTATTTAGAAAAAAAACTATGAACTGTAAGGCCAGGTTCTCACGGCGATTATTTTCCCGTATACCGTATAAACGATTTTATCGAATAGAGGAGTGACAACAGAATATATGTGAAAACTTAAAAATTGTTTACACGGCGTTCATACGGGAAAATCCCGTGTTCGAGAAATATATTTTACCGTATACCGTGCGAAGTTGTCACCGGAACGCCGCGTCTCGAAACGATTTTATCGAATACGACTCGCAGTGGCGCTTATGTTCATGTTGTGTCGTTCACACGACTCGCCCATTCGAGAATCGTACGCACTCGCATGCGTGGCCCGAAAAAATCGAATCGAATGGTTGCCGTGTGAACGACTGCATCGTATACGGTAAAACCGTATACGTGAAAAAATCGAATCGAATGGTCACCGTGTGAACCTGGCCTAACTTATGTCAGTGTCAAACAAACGTGTAGCCGTAAACAATGATGACAGTGGCAACCACGAATGCCTTTCTGATCGAGAACGATATTACCTCCGGCTTCTTCACGTCAAAGAGCCGACTTGCTTCAGAGAGGAAAGGACCTATGAAAATATTATTTACTGGCTTCCAGTCCCGGCTTCGCACGGGTGGACATGATAATATAATAATTATAGCCTATGTTACTCGCTGCGGCGCGCAGTATGGAGGGAGCGACTGTCGCAACCGAGCTCCGGGCATGCCGCAATCGCGGTGGTAAGGATCTTTGATGAGTGGCTGGATAGGCGTCACGGCGTCCTGACCTTCTGCTTGACGCAGGTCTTCACCGGACACGGATTTTTCGGGAGGTACCCGTGTCTGATGACGAAGGAGGCAAGGTCTGGGTGTCACCAATGCGAGGATCGGCCGGAAGACACGGTGGAGCATACGGTGCAGGACTGCCCCGCGCGCAACAGAGCACCGCCGTGTCCTCACGACGGCAATAGGCGGAGACCTCTTGCGCCCTATCTCTGTCCGACCATGGACCAACGAATTATTCCCGTTGGATCCCACTTTTGAATCCCACTTGAATATTTTTCGACGGCGCGTTGTATTCCACGCGCGCCTCAAAGAGTGCAGTCAGCATTATGACGGGGCCCCTCTGTAGAGGGCCAAAGCCTGCCAGGGTCGCGGGACCAACGAATTACTGTGACCCCTGAATGTAAAGGGCTATTGAAGGACACCGAGGATTTTAGTCAGTACGAGTCTGACAGCCCTGGGTGGGAGGACTTATTTGATGATGTTACACACTAAAAAAAACATACAAAAATACAAATCTTTCCTCTTCATAATAGATATTAGGAGTCTGAAAAGTGTTGGTATGGTGGTACATGCATGAACTGTGTTGGTACGGCGAATCCCCGCTGCCTCGACAAGTTTAGTGCGGCGGGAAGAGCTCCGGAGCGATCTCAGGGCGGTATGAAGGGAGCGACTGTCGCAAACGATCTCCGGCCAATAGGCGCGAACAGTGGGCGAAAAACTGCAGTTTTTATTTAGGTACTATATTTATTAAACACAATGAATGAAGCTATACGAATCTATGCCTTGCATACCTTTAATACCCATTCCTTGAGAACCGATGACTACAGAAATATCTACCTACATTTTGTACCAGATCTGTAGTTATGAGTCATGTTTCACCCGAGCGAAGCCGGGTTTTCATCTAGTATATGAATAATCTGGTCGAAGAGCTTAGCAGAACTGGAATCGGCTGTCATATTGATGGTGTATGTATTAATAACATAAGTTATGCAGACGATATGGTTCTGCTGAGCCCTTCGATCAGAGGATTAAGAAAACTGATTAAATTGTGTGAGTCGTACGCTGGGACCCATGGGCTCAAATATAATGTACTTAAGAGCGAATACATGATATTCAAAGCAGGCAATAAAACCCATAGCACATATCCACCTGTTATGTTATGCGGCAGACCTCTTAAAAAAGTAGCAAATTAATTTAAGTATCTGGGTCATTGGGTCTCAGACGATTTAAAAGATAATCTCGATCTTGAGCGAGAGCGCAGGTCACTGGCTGTTCGATGTGGGATGTTGGCCCACAGGTTTGGACGTTGTACGGCTCAGGTCAAGGTGACGCTTTTTAAAGCCTACTGCCAGTCCTTTTACACGTGCAGCCTGTGGGTGAACTTTACGCAGAAGGCATATAGTAACCAGCGCGTACAATATAATAACACGTTCCGGTTGATGATGGGGCTGCCGCGTTTTTGCAGCGCGTCTGGTATGTTTGCCGACGCGAACGTTGCTAGTTTCTCGGCTATCATGCGCATGAGATGCGCATCTCTGCTACGCCGGATTCGCGCCAGCCCCAACAACATTCTTCGAGCGTTAGCTGATAGGTGGGACTCGCCGATCCTGGGGAGGTGGATACGACTGCATGCAGTCAAGTAGACATCCCCCAGGGTTGGTGCGCCTCACGCTAAAAATGTATTACTAACATTATTTTTTAAGATTTGAATCAGAATCAGAATCAGAATCATTTATTTGCCTGAAATATGGTATTTTACAGATTTTATAAAAACATAGATAGTTCTTCATATTCCGCCAACTCCATTCGGCATGCAAATTTTGTAACAATTAAAAATTATTTATTCTAATTATCCAATTTACACACAATAAATTCAATGTCTTTTCACAAAATTATGAATTTACTTAAGTCCATTTCCCAAATGATAGATATAAATACGATAATAATAGTACATATAATAGAGTTTAAACAATAGTACATTTAATAGAGTTTAACACATTCGCGTTCACAACGTATGGATACGTAAAAAAACCGAGAAACGATGTCGCACAACGTATCGATACGTCAAATTTTATATTTTTCTATCATTCAGTTTCAATCAAATTTTATATTTTTCTATCATTCAGAATTGTTACTAACAAATATGGATGATTCCGAAATAAAATATTTATTTATTATTATTATCTTTTTGTGGTAAGGCGGTATGTTTATTGAAATTGTGGCTAAAATACAGATAATAATATAAGAGTACCATACTATCGGTTAATTATTTTGTAAAGTTTAGTATAGAAGTCCTGAGGCCTTACCACGAGCTCTTAAGAGGATCGTCTACCGAGCGCTCGTCCATACTAAAAGAGAAAACGTTTTCCTACCCATAAATGTTATCCTATTTCAATGATTTTTTAGAATGATTCTGACACAGTAAAAAACTAGGCTTATAGGTTTTCTTTTTTTCAAAAGTAACTCTTAGGCGCTTGTAACTTTCAAACACAGCCTAAACTGGATCGCCTTAAGAGCTCGTGGTAAGGCCTCTGATAACAAGTGTTGACCGTGAAGCAGAACCGTCCTCAAAATTGAGAAAATATCTTACTACAGTAACAATATTTTACAAGACAATAAAGAGCGAAGTCAAGGTGAATGTTGACAACCATTCTCCCGGGGGTGGCTTGATTAAAGCCCAAAGTTCTCCAACAGTACCTGACCCTGATTTATTAGCTTTCTACGTGAAATAAGTATTATTCGTATTATGTAAGTTCTTAAATACTTTTAGTGGGTTACCTACAATAAGCCAACGGAGATAGAACTTCTGTTACAGGGCGCGTTTCTACTGTGTCGTAACGATTAATTTATCATTGGAGGGTTATCGTTTCTAGTTGCTCCCATGAGTACGATTGTTTGTCGTCATTTTTTATCTTTTAGCGACTATCGTATCTAGCTAGTCCCATTGGATCGCAACGACATTTTATCGTTTAACTGCAATCGCTTTGTTGTTTACAGTCGCCTCTACGTTATCTTGGAGGTCAGCAGTGCGTTTAGGCTCCTGAGTTCAATGGACGAAGACGAAATTATAATAACGTATTACTTTTTGAAAAGAAGGAAGATGTCGCATTGTCTGAATGATGAGACGATATTTTTATCGTGGTTACGATAGATTTGAATTCACGATTTACTCGTAATGATTTTTTATCGTTTTACGACTGTCATGCTAGTACGCCACTGTCATGACAATCTGTTGTCACTGCAAAAAATGTTGTAGACGACAGTAAATCGTGTCGTTCTATATGTGAGCACCTCCATTTAAACATAATTATAAGCCACGACACTTAAAACTACACGATTATTTGTCGTCACGACAAAGTGGGAACGCGCCCTATCGAATAACCCTTTAATTTATAAACTAGATCCCGTTTATTCTAAATACGTCATGAAATAAATGTAAATAGGTTACTATTACATACTTTATTTATTAAAATGATTTGTGAGAACTTAATCCAGATAAGAATATAATAGAACAAGTATATTAATACTTAACCAAAACTGCCAAAAACACGTAAAATATGTTGTTAAGAATCACAGAGCAAACAATATTGTTAGACAAATACTTTCCAAGCAACTCTTATCATAACGTATTAGCTAAAGCTGTATTTAACCACAAGCGAGCTTTAGTTGACCACGTCGGCCTGTAGGTAAGCTTTTACACTGACATAAGGTTTAAACAAAGGGTAGGTACTGAAATTTCGAAGTTAACTAATTACAGTTTATGAAACAAAAAGTTTCATCATTAGTTTACAGTACATGCTATTAGTGTTCACTCATTAGTCATAGTAGAAGAACAAACGTCTTTGGTGTTTAGATAATGACTTCATATTTTAATTCATATTTCCTTTCACTGTATTAGTGCGGTCTTTTTTAACAGGTTTAATCTAAGGGGAGTGAAAACCCATCCAATTTCCATTAATACATTTCGAATCAGTAGTTTGTGCCTTGAAATCAAACACTTCAGAGGCAGAAGTTACTCAAGTGTAATTATGTACACGCCAATGTTATTACATAAGCAACAATCAGAAGCTGATACATATTAATTATGTGTATAATTAATTGTTAATACTATCCACAGAATTACGCCACCATTAATTACATGATCAATGTTATAATGTACACGATGAACTATTAGGTCTGTATTGATAACCAAAGCAAATGTATACAGTGAGTGTGTACTCGGTGTACAAGTTTCAGGCTTTGTATAATTCTATTTGCTAATTGGTTAGAGTCAAAATATAATTATAGTGATCATATAAAACTGAATTGCCTACAATCATATTATGGTATTTATATTGTTCAAGAATTTATTGAATAGGTACCTATTATTTTGTTCTGATTCTGATTTACCTTTATGAAATCAAAAAAGGTTACCGACATTAGGTAATTATTTTCATAGTATTTTAACACATAGGTACTTTGAAAATAGTTAAATTCACCGATTCATCCCGACTACACAACGTATGCAAATCCAAATTGATCGTATTTCTTTGCATATTTCGCTCCTGCAGCTAATGAGTTTTTCAAAAACTGCTCACGATGCGCTTCTGTGGATAGCTATCATGTGAAAAATCTCTATAACTAGGTATACTAAAGTCATGCAATCATAGCCGCTTTGACATTCTGTGGCATTTCATTGAATTTCTAAGCCGCGGGCGAAATATAGCTTTACACAACTTCCTTTCTGTTGATGGTATATACCTTCAATACTTCTCATGCTTTTCAGAGCACTATAGAATTGCACGCTAAAATGTTACTTCAATATTAAGTTTAGATTACTTGTTCATACACATCTCTCAGTTTCACAAGACGTAACACAATGTGCGAGCTGATAACACAATTACCTTGCAATACGTGAGAGGACCATTAATGTGTGACGTCATAATTCGATGTGGAATATTCTATGTATTTGGAGCCATTGTTTATTTTATCACTGTCGCTGTCGTAGCGATATTGCTACGACGTGGCTCGCACTGAGTAACGGCGGGCGCAGCGCACACGCTACGCACAATGCTATGATTTGGTGTGTTTTACATCCTACTATAATATTATAAAGGCGAAAGTTTGTAAGTATGGATGTATGGATGTATGGATGTATGGATGTATGGATGTTTGTTACTCTTTCACGCAAAAACCACTGAACGGATTTGGCTAAAATTTGGTATACAGATAGTTTATAACCTGGATTAACACATAGGATAGTTTTTATCCCGATTTTATGTTCCCGTGGGATAATTTTCGAGTTGCAGCGGGTGAAACCGCTGGCAACAGCTAGTACCAAATAAAAAAGGCTCACATCAATCTACTATCGTTTGTAGGCGAGGAGAGATTAGTAGATTTTTCAACTGACTAATTAATACAAAATTAACCAATTTACCTAACATACTTTATTGATTTCGTTACGTATCTTAATTCATTTTTTCTTATATTCAATTAAAGTAATAATTACATACAAACATACAAAAAGGTTACCTATCATAAGATCGAAAAACGGTTGACCGAATTTCATTTGCCCTAAAACTTTTCAACTATTACCTTTTGGTTTTTTTTTACTTCATCGAAGTCACGTTTGCCACTGTTTCACTTAACCTGTTATCTATTCATCTTTTTTCGTTTCTCCAGCATTTCATTTGGCCGACAAACTTTTTACCGATGTTACACTTACTCGAAGTGACGGTTGTCCGAAGTATTATATTTCCAAACATTCATTATACCACTGTTTTAATTGCCATATTTTTATTTCACCGAACGCCTAGAAAATTTTGCACACTAATTATTGCTGTTACATTTTTAGCAGGCGCCACTGAAATGTAGGTAGACAACACAAAATAATTGTGCAAATGTCGTATACGATAATATAATTCTGAAGGGTATTGTATTATAATTAATGATTGCTGTTAATTACATAGTTGATGTGCGTCGTAGTCCTGACAATTGTTTCAAGCAAGCATGCAGCATGCAAGCAAGCATGCAGCATGCAGCATGCAAACGAGCATGCAGCGTGCAAGCAAGCACGCAGAATGCAACATGCAGCAAACACGCAGCGTTCCAGCAAGCATGCAACATGCAACAAGCATTGTTTCTGTCATGGCTCCGGCGCTGCAGGGTTTTGGGTGGCCCCACGCGAGCTTATCGTCGCAGATGATTTGAACGCTCACCACCGCAGCTTCGGCTTACTGGCCGGCTTCGCCGGCCAGCCTCAGCCGCGGCGGCGGTCGTTCCAACCACCTGCTCCTCAGCTCGCGGGCCACCCCACCCCTCCGCGCCTACGCGATTTTAAATTACACTCTAGGGGTAGGGCAGACAAGACTACGTAAAGTCGGCTTTGCAGCATTTCGTTTCCGCCACAATGTTTTGTAGCAAAATATATTGAATTTTTATGACAGTAATTTAATTTTTCGGTAAAATGTTGTTTCGGTATGGTGAAAATATGGCAAATAAATCAGTTGGCAATTGAAAAAAGTTTAAAAGAGGCTTCGGTCAATAGTAAAAAGTTATTTTGTTAATCGGCGGAACATACTTCGGTATAATAATACTTATGGCTAATGATACTTCGATGATCTGAAAATATGGCAAATGATGCATATAGCAAAAGAGATGTCGGTCAATAGTTTTCGGTATAATGAAATTCGAACAAACAAAATTCGGTAAATTGATCGGTTCCCATACAAAAACTATAATAATAATTATTATAATTATATACAACTGAAATGGTAACAGATCAATATGTATTATATCAAACGACTCGATCTCCTATAATTACCTATATTCCTGCGACTGACATCGACGTCATCATCATCATCATCAGCCGGAAGACGTCCACTGCTGAACATAGGCCTCCCCCTTAGACCGCCACGCCGAACGACAATTCGCCACTTGCATCCATCCGTTGCCCGTAAATGTGGAATATTTGTAATGTTATTGGCATTTCGACAATCATCGCACAGCGTTGTGTCTGAATGTGGAATTAGATAAGGGGCTTAGCAATAAGTTGTTGAGCACTGATTTAATTGAAATGTTCGTAACATGCACATGGGTAGGTATGCTTAGAACTTCTACATTTTAGTTGACATGGTTACTAACAACTATTAAATACTTTAGATTTATAAACTGATTCGTGATACTTGCAACGGTTCCGAGATATCGTAAATAGATAAGGAAAATATCCCGTTTTAAGTTCTAAATAAAATATAAAGGTACACATTTCATTGAAATCTGATCTCCATTTTTCAACTAAATCAAAGGTTCCATTCAAAGTTAACAATTATGATCATGGGATACCTTTATTAAGCATCTTATTAATACTCTGACCTTTATAAAAAGGTCAGAGTATTAATAAGATGCGGAACTTTAATGGTCTCCTACTAATTATCTTACAAATTAATATTCAAAGCTTTATGACATTAGCAATTAGGGTAGGTATAATTAATTAAATAGATTTATGGAGTTAGCATGTATCTGGCAAGTCATGGCTAGATTTAATATAAGCCCAACATTTGTCAGCTTCACGATTTATAAGTAACGGTGAGACAATTTTGTAAGTTTACCTCAGTTATATCAGTAACCGCACGAAATTGATCCGAACAGAATTCACAGTAAGAGCTGGTTCACATTAGGTCGGACCGACAGTTTACTATTGACCGACTGTCGGGTGTTGCTGTTCACATTAGGTCGGATCGGTAGCGTCTAGTGTGAACAGCAACACCTGGTATCGGTCGGTCGTTTTACTACCCGGGTCGCCACAACGCAGTTGTGAGTTGGCTTTCGTATACGATGGACAACAACGACGTTTTAACGACGTTTTGATTGCAATTTGGTTTTTAAATAGAAGAGAGAAAAAAAGAAAAAGGAAATATTGGGTGCATCCAATTATTGCCGAGCGAAATGATGTTGAACTTTTTAAAGTTTTACAATTACTTTAGAATGTCTATTCGTTCCTTTCATACTTAATCGCGAAACTTAAAGGTGGTATAACAGCACAAAATATAAGATTCAGAAATGTATTGGTGGCGGGCGTCAGTACGCCAATATTGTGTCCGATTCGACAGAATTCGTGACTGAGGGTACGGTAAAAGTGTCGGCTCCGACAGTTTTGTCGGGTCGCCCTAATGGGAACAGCGCTATTGACATACCTATGCCAATATGGATCCGACACGTTTGTCGGTCTGATAAATCTGTCGGTCCGACCTAATGTGAACCTGCTCTAAATGGTTACATAATTTAGTAGCAATTTTTATTATTAGATGCCATTGCTGCTCCTTGATATCAACTGGATATAATAAATAATACACTGATGTTTTCGTACCTAATTAATTGGATTCTATAATTCCATCGTTCACACATTTTACTCATTTTCCTGGAATTCTGCCGAGTGAGCACGTCCGTGACTCAGTGACGTCACTCTGTTAATCAACTCGTCGCTCCTGGAGCATCGTTAGAGAAACTGTAAGGAGAAGTCGTAAATGCCAACATTACGCGGTATTAAACAAGTTCATTATAATATTAATGTGCGGGATCCCGGAAGTATTAGATGCTCAACCGAATATAATACTTCGCCGTGTAGGTACACGCGCGTGGTATAGAACTAATACCAGTATCCTTATGCCTTTGTCAAACTGAAAAGCGTGCCGAAGCGTTTTTGTTTGTAATATATGGAATTGTTTGAAGCCTGTCACATAGACTATCGGTCCGCTTTCGCTTTTTTATATGACAGGATTCGGATCGCATTCGTTTCGCCCTGTCTGTTTGACAATAGCTTTAGCACGAATTTTCACTCTTTTACTTTACAGCGTCTTTCCCGTTTCCAGTATTTACAGTGTTTCTTGTATAGAAAAATGAAACAGCGCCTCTGGTGTATGAAGAAGGAACTAATTTTTTCCTTGAAAATTGTCAATTTGAAATTGTCAAAGTTCCAGTTTACTTTACGTCTCAAATACTGAAAACTCGCGCTAAGGGTACTGATTCGATTTTTAAATGACTAACAGCATTTAAATTCTACCCTTTAGTACACTTTAATGTGAAATGTTCTAACAAATGACTTAAAGTAAACTCGATCTGAGTCGATGTCTGATTTATATTTTTTATCTATGAATAACATAGCTTCAATAAAGCAGGCTGTTCAATATAAGAGAATTCAGTAATTCATTCAATCTTCAGACTAATTAAGTATATTTATGAATTTATCAACTAAATGAGTAACTTGAATTAGAATAATAATTGTGTTCAGTCAATATTAGTTAGGTAATTTATTTCGTTATTAAAAAAGTGACTAGCTTAATTTATAAAGTTCACAAACTAAGTCAATAAGACTTTTGGATAGAAATATATCAGAATTTTCTTGATTTCGCCAAATTTTGATTCTATTTCGATTTGAGTTGAAGAATATTTATCATAATGCTCACCACAGTATATCCTGGCAGCCATCTCATGTTACGACACAAACAAGATGAATCGTCTCCACATCGACATTTTCCGCGCTTCGCACATACAACATTGTGACAACTTATTTATTTTTATTTATTTTTTCCATTTTACAACTATCATTACAGGATGACAACCTAATGCGATACTTTTCGTATACATTTTGGTATTGTACTATTATTCTTTATATAGCTAGAATATCTAACTTGAACTTAAACTTCGAAGGTTAAATAGTCGGTTTGAAAGTTTCCTTTTCATGACGTTTTGATTCTTGAAATTATCATCGACATGAACATAAAACTGTCAAATTTAAAAAAAAAAAATAATAATCTATGGCAATCTTTAAAATCATAAAAGTGTATTTTCAAAGCAACTTACATTGATGCGGTTAACTAAAACTACTTCCCAGAAAATGTTCTACATCTTGCAGTATTCAACAGACCGGAAAATTAAGGAATAGGATCTGCTCCGTACTTACTAGGGTCTCATACCTCACGTCCTTTGTGAGCTTCGAATAACCATTTACCTTCCTTATACAAAGCACCCCATTTGTCTAATAATAGCTAAGTTCTGTACACACGCGAGTCATGGCAGCTTTGTGACACATCTGTCGCATCAGGGACATGTTCAATTTGCACATGATTTATGAAAATAATCTTCAAATTCTGCGGTAGTTTGAACTTTATTAGTGTGGTATAAGCTTGTCTCTATTATATTGTTTGAAACTTTAGTAATATAGTATACATACTAGCTTCTGCCCGCGACTTCGTACGCGGATCCTGTTGCTTATGCCAGCAGTCGGGGTCGTCAAAATCGAAGATCTGAAACGTCTGATGTCGAATTCTAGGAGCCTGGGGACGGGGAAACAACGGGATGCGCGAGACGATTCCAGACGTTCCAGATCTTTCATTTTTGTAAGACAACAGAAAATGCCCATCAGACTAAACAACTCTTGCTAAGACGTCATTCTTGTATATATTACTAGCACTACGCCCGCGACTTCGTCCGCGTGATTTACGAATTTTGCCTTTGTGAATTTCTAGTCCCGGCCACCCTCTATACGGGATACTGTTGGAAAAACTCAATCAATATTCAACAAAAATTCTATCAACTCGCAATATTCCGTCTTAGGTAACACCTAGGTCCTAAAAATTTAACTCCTAACTATCAACCCCAATACAAACTTTTAGTGGTCGAATTTCGTATCATCCTCTCGTAGTGAGAACCTGTATCCTAAATAGAACCCCCCTGCAATGTTGAGTCCTCTAATTACAAATACCAAAGACGTCCCCTAAGGGGACGAATTTTGTAAAATTCCGCCATATTGAGAACCTAGGTCCTAAAACAACCCACATGCTGAAACTCCTAGCATTTGTAGTAACAAAGTTTCATTCAAACTGTCAACCCCATAAACAGCCCCTTAGGGATAGAATTTCAGAAAATAGTGCCTTGGTGTGCATTTACGTCATAAAAGAACAACCTTGCAAAATTTAATACTCCTAGCATTTGTAGAAACGAAGTTTCATATAAAATATCAACCCCTAATTCAACCCCTTGGGGTCTATTTTCACAAAATACCCGCAACTACGTCCAAAAAAGAATCTCTATGCAAAATTTGAGTCTCCAAACTATCGACCCCGAAAAAGCCCCTTAGGGGTCGAATTTCGCAAAACCGTCTTAGTGAACATTTAGGTCTTAAAAAGATCCCCTCGCGAAATTCGAGACGCCTAGCACTTGTAGTAACAAAGTTTCGTACAAACTATCAAACACAAAAACAAACCCCTTTGGGTCGAATTTCCCAAAATCCCACCATGGTGTCCATCTAAGTCTTATAAAGGAACCCGGTGCAAAATTTGAGGCTCCTCGCACTTATATTGACAGAGTTTCATACAAACTGTCAACCCCAAAAACAATCTCTTAGGGATCGAATTTCGCAAAATCCTGTCTTAGGTATTACTTACGTCCAAAAAAGAACCCCTATGTAAAAATTTGAGTCTCAATTCTATCAACCCCAAAAACAACCCCTTAAGGGTCGAATTTCTCAAAATTTCCACCTTGGTGAGCATTTACATCTTAAAAAGTACCACCATGCAAGATTTGAGACGCCTAGCACTTGTACTAAAAAAGTTTCATACAAACTATCAACACCAAAAACAAACCCCTTAGGGGTCGAATTTCGCAAAATCCCGTCATAATGAGCTAGATGCTCATCTAGCTCATTATGACGGGATTTTTCTCTCGGTCTAAAAAGACACCCCATGCAAAATTTGGGATTCCTAGCACCAGTAGTAGCGAAGTTTCATACAAACTATCAACCCCAAAAACAACCCCTTAGGGGCCGAATTTCGCAAAATCCGTTCTTAGTGCTCACCTACGTGGTATAAGGAGGGCTTATGCCAAATTTCAAGTTTCTAGGCCCAGCGGTTTGGGCTGTGCGTCGTCAGATCAGTCAGTCAGTTTTGAATTTTATATATATAGATAGTGTAGCTGGGCTCTTAGAGTTCCACATCAGGTGTTCCAGATCTTCAATTTTTATACGATGACAGAGAGTACTCATCAGGCTGAATAACTCTTGCTAAGACGTCATTCCTGTATATGTTATAGTATAGCTGGGCTCTTGAAGTTCCACATCAGGTGTTCCAGATCTTCAATTTTTATACATCAATAGAATGTGCTCATCAGGTTGAACAACTCTTGCTAAGACGTCATTCCTGTATATGTTATAGTATAGCTGGGCTCTTGAAGTTCCACATCAGGTGTTCCAGATCTTCAATTTTTATACATCAACAGAAGGTGCTCATCAGGCTGAACAACTCTTGCTAAGACGTCATTCCTGTATATGTTATAGTGTAGCTGGGCTCTTGAAGTCCCACATCAGGTGTCCAGGATCTTCAATTTTATTCTCTCAACAGAAAATGCTCATCACGTGGAACAATTTTTGCTATGGTATCATTTTTGTATCTCTTATAGTTTAGCAGGTCTGTTGCAGTTCTGCATCAGGTGTTCAAGTTTCCAAGATAAATTATAGCCTATAATTATGTTAATCGAACTTAATACCTATACAACAAAAAAAAAACATTCAAATCCGTCCAGTAGTTCCGAAGATTAGCGTGCACAAACACACAGACAAACAGACAAAAAAAAAATTAATTACAGTTTCGGGTTCGGCATCGATAAAATAACAACCCCTGCTACTTTTTTTTTGTATATTTCCATTGTACAGACACCACTTTATTACAAATTTATTATATGTATAGATTGACTATGACTATTATTAAACTTGTCAGATAAATTTCATAATATCAATGATATATAACATAGAACAAAATAAAAATTTGCTGTCTGCTATTTTTTTAATCTCTCTCTTTGCTCTATGTTTTCACTTCAACAACACAAAGAGTTGTGTATTTCCACTATGATTTTTAAACGTATTTTCGTTTACAAAGTTATCGTCAAAGTGAGCCTTTCCTGCAGTAGCATGATTTCCTAGTAAAATGGCAAAGGTAACAATTGGTGGTTTCTTTTTGACTGGTATTTAATTGCTCGAATTTTCCTTGAAATAAGAATCACTGTTTAGTTTGGAGTTTGGAAGCTGTTTGCCTGCATTATTCACGCAAATGAACAAAAAAAAACTTGACAATGCATTAAAACTTGTGGAGCTCAATTTGAATCTCAACTTTTCTCAGCAGGTTGAGTAAATGTTTATAAAACTTCCTCCCATCTTTAGTTCTATGAGTACATCGTTGGTTAAATAAAACACAAAATGATTTACGACATGCACGATAATAAAAGCTCAGCACGCGTAGTAGGGCGATTCTATCTCTATTCTACCAAGAAAAGACAAAGTTATTTCATCGTTATTTTTATACAAATCGACTGTTTTTTTGCAAAAGTGTGACACGATTGCACCATTAAAGAATAGAAAAATATCTCTTCTATATTTTAAACATTGCTAGGCTTAAATCGATAAAAATCTTTTACATTCTGTCATTTTTTGACTGGCCTGTTGGTCTAGTGGTTAGTGACCCTGACTGCTATGCCGGGGGTCGTGGGTTCGATTCCCACCCAGGACAAATGTTTGTGTGATGAGCATGATCATTTGTTCTGTGTCTGGGTGTAATTTATCTATAATATGTATGTATTTAGAAATATATAAGTATGTTTATCAGTTGTCTAGTACCCATAACACAAGCTCTGCTTAGCTTGGGACTAAATGGCGTTGTGTGATGGTTGTGGAATATTATTATTATTTCTATTATTATTATTTTGTCTATTCTCGCGTCGACAACCAAACCTGTTTCTACGGCGCGGCGCCATGCTACGCATGCAGTATTCGCAATGATATAAAACCAGACTAATGACAAGCAATGTTCATTTAATGGTTCTTTTTAAAACCACTCAGGAAAGAGCAGGGCAGGAGGGACTGTCAGACTTGTACTGACTAAAATCCACAGTGTCCTTCAATAGCCCTTTATGTTCCGGGATCTCGGTAGCTCGTTAGTTCCGTGACCAAGCATGCTTGCAGCTTGCAGTAGTTAAAGCGACTACATTTTACAAATACAAAGTGTTTGTCATTAGACGGTAACACTTAATTGCTTGATCAATATAATTATCATAATAATTGTTAATTGTTTGATTTACTTTAAACGAAATGTCGATTTTATTGCCACTCCAATGTAGACTCAATCAAATGTTACGCAATCAACCTGTATGGGTTCCACGAATACCGTTTAGTACAAGGATAATGTGATGTAGATTGAGTGTGGTATATACACTTCGATGTTAATATTTATCATCGCTATACACTTATCGGGTATTTGGCGCTACATTTACCTAAGCTACTATCTTATGCATAACCCTTTCATACATATTTAATTAATAACTAAACCGAACTACTCAGCGTCCTCTATATTCGGTGTTCGTCGAGACAACCACTAAGAGATACCAATAAGAGACTGAGTATGCAAGTTTATCTCCCACCTCAATGTTAACAATTCCACAGTACCTAACTCGTTATCCACACGGACGCGTTATCCACAAGATTATAAATATGGCTGAAATATGGACACATTTAAAAAGTCGGTTCAAGTGGATGTTAGTTCCTGTAAAAGTTTTCAAGTTTTAATTTCTTTTTAAATTTTATTGTTTCTCCGAAGAACACAAACAGTATTTTACGCTTCAGCACGTTCTATTAAATAATTTAAATGAAAATGTATTTTAAATTTAAATTAAGCTTCCTTGTTGATGGCGAAAACAGTGGTTGATTTATTACCCTCTTAGTCTCGCTAGTCTTCGTGATTGGTAATTATAACGTGAATATTGGATACTTTCGGGCTCTGTGCGCTTTGTTGCTTGATTGGGCAAAGCTTCGGTAGTTTTATAATGTATGCTATATGTAGGAACGGTGCTGACAAGCTGGTAATTTCATTGTTTACAAGCTGATATTATCCTCAAATCAGTAAAGTCATATTGCGAACAAACCTCGTGTGATTGCGTTAATGCACACAATGTAGGTAATAACTGTAACTACTACTTTCATTCGTAATTTTCTAACAATGGAGTCTATAAAATAACCGATTGATTCAATTCGTCATCATTTCAACTTAAAACGTACCCATATTTTTTGGTTGAGGAAAATGTGTTTCGTAGTCAATTCTATTTGTATATGAATTAGACTATATTGTGCTATTTGTTGTGTTAGTATAACAATATAAACGAAATTGTTTTATAAGCACATTTTCGTAATAACTATTTTTCGTAATAAATATGAACAACAACAGTTCTGTTTTCTACATTTACACCTCTCAATAAAATTGAATCCCTCACCACGTCACCACGAAGAACCATTTGTGTGTGAGCAATCGTTTACCTTCGTGAACTCAACCATTGAGTAACAAACGTACGTCGGTCCCTCGAGACTGACCTTTTAGCAGTCGTGTGTAGTGAGAGACGACGAGAGGTATTAAAGCTCTATCTTACAATATGGGTATATTAAACAAACCTTGACCAGAATACTAGTAGGCAATAAGTTGAAACATTTCCCTTTGGAAAAATGACAATAAACGATATGCAAAATACCATGTCAAAAATTCATACCGTTCCACCACCGTTGTATTTCGTTTTCTCATAATATAATTCCGTAAGCTTCTGTTGAGTTTAGGCGGAGACCTCTCGCGCCCGGCATTGGTTGCGGCCATGCTGCGGGGCGAGACGGAGTGGGAAGCGGTCGCCTCCTTCTGCGAAGCAGTAATGCTCGTGAAGGAGGAGGCGGGCCGCGAGAGAGAGAGGACAGCGTCCTCCCTCCGCCCCAACCGCAGTGGTAGGCGCCCGCGGCGTCGGACGTCAGCAGACGATCTCCGGCCACCGTAGGCGCGGGCATGCGGGCAGCGAGTAAAGGGCAACTCGCTGCCCGACCATGGACCATGCCCGGGTCGACGGCGCGTTGTGTCCCACGGGCGCCTCAAAGAGCGTCAGCATAATGATATGTACATGTAATAATGACGGTGAAGTATGCTTGCCTAGACGGCAAGCAAACTTCACCATCGACCTATGACGAGATTGCCGTCAAGCAAATGTCCGACATTGTTTTCACCGTTTGTTTGCGTGCAGGGTATTGCCGCTCAATCTTGAGCATCTATTTCGTCTCATATTATGCTTATAAATAGTCATCTCAGACGGTTTCTTTGTCAAAATACAAAAATCCATAACGAAAAGGGTCGGCTCATAAACACGTCCTTTGGGATTTTAGGTGTTCTTCTATTTCGTATTCCTTGTTTGAACATTTCGCTTGTATATTTCCCTTTTTCGTGAATTGCAAAGTATTGGTAAGTTTCCTGTTTTTTTTTTCTTTTCGTCAGTGTTTTAGTTAACGAAAATAAGATTTTTTTTTCTTAAGAGGTACTGACATTGACGTGAATATTAAACGAAACTGTGTAACACATACCAAACTGAATATCTGTCAACGCAACAGTATGATAACAATACGACGTAGCATTAAACACACGGTACCGAGGATTTCAATAATTTTATCATGTGCTGACCAAATGCCATTGAAAAGATAGTAACTGTCAAAATCCTTATAAAAACAGCAAAAATCGCAATGTCTCAAAAGAGAATCACTCTCTGAGCAAGCTTAATACTATTGTCCAAGGAATAATAAAGTTATGAAGGAAAAGAACGCGACAAACTTCTGCTCCACTCCGTGGAGCAGAAGTTTGTCGCGTTCTCAAAATAATTTGATAAGAAAATTCGTTATTTTGGTGGAGGTACTTATGTTTAAAGATGAACTGACGTGAGCCTAAGCTTTGGAATCATCATCATCAGCCTATAATGTTCCCACTGCTGGGACACAGGCCTCCTCTCTGCGAGAGGGAGTGGGCCATAATCCACCACGCGGGCTCAGTGCGGGTTGGAATCAGCTATGCCTAGAATAATTTATATTTCCCCTTACTTAAATACAGTATTATTAAGCACCGGAGTTTAAGCAGGTTGGTATATTGTACAATGTAATAATAAGTATTGTTTATATTGTTCCAGGCTGGTCATGCTTAGTATCGCCCTGCTGAGTGTGGCTGCGCCAAACTCGCAAGCGCAGCAGCACCACAGCGAGCACCAGGGACCACAAACCTGCGGCGGACACTTGAAGGCTCCCGTGGGCACGATCACGACACCAAACTTCCCCAACCCTTTCCCCGTCCCGATAAAGTGTAAATGGATAATAGAACACGACATAGTGAATGGGACTATATCGATATACTTTACTCAGCAGTACACTACCAGTGGGTTGACGTTCACTGAGTACATGTATTATGACGAGTCTTACAAGTTGGGCGAGAGGAGAGCGCTCACCGTCACCGACGAGAATATTACCAGGATCAAGTGGCTACAGGTAAGTTACTGTCTAATGTACTGTAGATTTATTGAAATTTTTTGAGACCGATTTGTGTTCATATGTAAATTCTGCTTTTAATTTAGACAGTATACGTTCGCGTTGGTATTCACAGAAGCCAACAATGAATTTAATAAATACACACATTTTATCCTTTCAACTGACGTGACATGACTTTTATTTAGTAATAATAATGAAAACTGTGCACGTGGAGTGGCTTACTATGTAAAGAAGATTAATAAAATGTGTCATTTTACTAAAATCATTTTATATAAACGAGGTTGTCGTCGACGCGGCTGCAGTGAGAAAATAATGTTGTTGACTTTTACTACGCTCGGAACGAGCATGCACAATGTTTGAAGTTGGGATTATATTTTTTTCCTTGTTATAATGAGAGTTAATTATGTTTTTCTGACTTTTCTTTTTCACTTTCCACTTCACTTCTTTTTATTCATTAAATTATGCCCTTGCATTACGCCGGAAATGTTAGACAATGCCACAAAGCAAAATTTATCTGATTAGTAGTTAAAGACGATTTCAACTGTAAAAGTTATATTTGCTTATTTAAATAATGCAAAAGCTTACAGTTAGCAACCAAACTTGTGCTCAACACACGACATCTCTTCACGTGGAATGCGATCGAGGTGTTAATATTACTCGTAAAATATTATGGTTTCAAATGTCATAGATCTTTACAACTCAATTCATCACCAAATTCAATTCAATCACACTGAAATCCGTACCGTATCAAGTTCAGCTGAAATAGGCTGGGAGCTCATCGTTCCGTAACGCTATTGAAAAGCAGTCTCGTTATAAGCTCGGGCTTAAACCAAATCAAATAGTGACTGAACGTCCCGATGCATCACGTACATGCTGGTTAGCAAACGCAATATACAAACTAAACACGTATTTTGCAGGCCGTTCAAATACAAATGCACTTCGAGTGTACTCATGTGAGTACTAAATGTTTGATTTGAACGGTTGAATTCTATTGTGCCCTCATAAAAAAAAAAAAACAAATTCAGTGAACAGGATGAATGGCTATCTCCAAAACTATAAGGAATATCGAAAAACGTTGAAAGGAGTCTAGAGGCCGATTTAGACGAAAATTAAAAATGCATCATAGGATTTTAGAAAAATCAATATCCTGGCCAGGAATCGAAACCGCTGATTTTAGAAAAAAATCACACTCTTTATTACTCGTATTAAACCATTCGATAGTTTTGCTAATAAGGATCAAATTCTGGAAAGTAATCATATACGGCAAACGTGTGTGTATAATTGATCGTATAGTGTCAAACCTATGATTTGAGCATAATATTATAGTCTTAGATACTTATTAGTGGGATTTCATTCTTTAAACATTTGTAAGCCTAGCGATTGATTTGAAATCCTCCTTCCTAATCCAAATAAAAAGAATGTCTGCAGTACACATCGCTTTAATTTACTTTATTTTATGACAAAATCTGAGCAAACTTTTATAAGTAGGTACACTTTTTATATTACATATTTTTTTTATAAAAGTTGCTCGTAACTCACCAACCATGCGTTCACGTAATAAATACAGGCTGTATCAAAAACCCTGTTGTTCCTTTTAGGGACGTATACATATACCTATAAGGATAACATTTATGAAAATAGAATTAAAAAAAAAACAATATTTACTAGTCCGTTTGTCATAATCAAATAACTAGTAAAATCGACATATTCAAAAAAATGTTTACAATCTCTGACTTTAAAAGTACATTTTTAATAATAAATAGCCAACGAGGTCCGCGGCTTTCTTTGACTTTGACAAAAAATGCCGACAAACGCTACCGCGGGCGGCGCACGTGCCTAACTAACCCTTTATCCCCCGCCCTCCGCCCCGCAAATCACTTCCTAGTTCCTTCTTCCTTAGTCGCCTGCGCAACTTCCTATCGAACGGATGTGATTGTTGACCCGCGTAGTGAGTGACTTGTGTTTTGTTTACGTAAACATGTCTTTTTCTAACGCAGAATATTTTAATATGTTGATGTGTCTTGGGAAATGTGATTGCAATTATGCAGCAGCACGCAGACTCTACCAAGAACGTTTTGCGAATTTACCATTACCGTCGGCGATGGCATTCCAACGTTTGCACATGCGCCAGTTCAATACCGGCAGTGTCCACGGACGAGACCAACATCGAGCTGACGCAGGCAGACCGAGGACTCGAGACGATATTGAAGAGCAAGTCTTGGATTTGTTTGAGCACGATCCAACGCGAAGTACGCGATCAGTGGCACGTGAACTCGCAGTAAACCATATGCGCGTGTGGAGAGTCCTCAAAGAAGATGGCCAGCACCCATTCCACTATCGACGCGTCCAATCATTACTTCCCTCAGATTATGAGCTAAGACTACAATACAGTAGATGGGTACTAGACAAGTTTGCAGAAGATAATGATTTCCTGAACTCTGTACTGTTCACCGACGAGTGCTCATTTGTCCGAACAGGTGTGTTCAATTCACACAATGAACACGTATGGTCGATCACAAACCCGCATGCTATTAAACCCAGTCATTTTCAACATCGGTGGCGGATTAATGTTTGGGCTGGAATTATTGGTGATAAAATTATTGGACCTTGTTTTTTAGACCAATCAATGAGCGGTGCCAACTATCTTCGTTTCCTTCAAGAACAGCTGAGTGATGAACTGGACGAATTAGGCCTCCATATCGTGCGACGTATGTGGTTCCAACATGACGGCGCGCCGCCACATTTCTCCCGCGATGTGAGAAGCTATTTGGATACCGAGTTCGGAGACAGATGGATTGGTCGCGCCGGACCCATCAATTGGCCTGCAAGATCACCTGATCTGACGCCATTAGACTTTTTCCTTTGGGGTACTGTAAAACAACAGGTATTCAAAACGGTGTGCGATACGGAGGTCGAAATGCGTGCACGCATAGTAGCAGCATTTGACCACATCAAGTCCGATACCTCCGTTCTGCGAAGCGTGCGCGAAAACAATATTAGACGTTGTCACAAATGTGTAGAGGCAGAAGGTGGTCACATCGAACAGCATCTCCGTGGCCGTCAAGTTGATGTCATAATAAATTAATAGGTTCATTCGACACACACACTCGACGACATTTTAAGTGTAGTGAAAGTGTTAAATGTAATTTTAAAAATTAATCAATTGTGCATAAAAATACCGCCTACTAATCCAACATTTTCAAAAACTGGTTCGTAAAAGTGATTATAGCAACTTGTGTAGAAAAATTGTTGGATACCTATTTGCGCCAGCGGCGCGCGGCGGCGGCTCAGCGGCATCGATCAAAGAGAGTGGCGGTAGCGTTATATCTCTTTGTGGTTTCGCGACATCGCTTCATGCAGTATTGCAGCAGAGGTAACAAACTAGTTAAATATTACAAACATTAATAATTAAATATTTATTTTAATTAATTTTATTAATAGTTTTTCATAAATTACTCACTATATTACGTTTGTATACCAATTCTTAAAACGTAGGTAGAAGGAACAACAGAGTTTTTGATACAGCCTGTATAAGTTTCTCTTTCTCTGTTATAGTTATTGTCACAACGTGATACGAATACCTGAATTAAGTTTTTATAAATCAGATGAAACCCATCTTTATGTTCAACAAAAGTGTATAAAGGGATTTTATTTTGGTAGGTACCTTCCTAGAATCAGATTTCGTCGATTATATGGATTTTTCTATTTCTTATGAAGGGCCATTTCCAACTGACCTGTATACTAAGTACTTTCGATCACATCGATTTCGTACAATGCCACTATAGATTCGAATTTTGGTGGGATTGACACCCAATTAGCTAGCTAAATGGAATAAACTGGGTGGAGGTAGAGAGTGTGATGTGAAGGCACACAACTACACAAGTGCCTGTGGTCAGCAATACGATTTTCTAGCGAGATACGTCGTACGTCGTACGAATACTACTGATTTTAGGGAAAGTTTATATTGCAGTACTTTGAAAAGGTTAAACACAAAAACAAATGACCATAGACAGTTCCCGAGTGCGAACACTAACTATCGCTCTCCACAAAATAAGAAAAGTTTTGAAGTGACGTTACTGTGTCTGTGGAGAACTAAACAAACTAATTTATCCTTTGCAAGGGATCATCTAATGGAAGATTGCCTTTGTTTCTCTTAATTTCTTGGTCTCATTTCATTGGGAAACTGAAACAAATTATTTAAACACTACCTTGAATTTTTAACAAAAAACTATCGATAACATCTGTAAGTATGCGTCTGTGTGTGTGTTCTTTTTCCCTTAGCGTATTTGTAGAAGAAGGATAACATCTTTACTTTACAAATACACTCAAGCGGGTTATAAAGCCTCTTTGCTTTACCGACACCAAAAGTGTTTGCAAACAAAACTCACAAAACAGATCGTGATGACAATAGTCTAGTAGGCACAAGAACAACACCGTCGCTGGTCACTTGAACTGCTATTATTTGTGTTAGTTAACAGTTTTGCATTACGGCTTCTATTTGCTCGCCGGTGTTCTTACCGCTGTTGTTTATTCAGATTTGAGCTGAATATTTTATTTGATCCCTGGCTTTTGCAGGGCGTCCTGTATTTACCATAATGTGAAAGTAATAAAGTCGAGGTCAGTTTTATTTTTTTAACAATGATACTTTCTAGAAAGAGAACAAAGAGAACCCAATTTCTAGAAATCCAATTGTTTTTTCCCGGTTTGTTTTTTTCTAAATGCTAAATGGTAATGAAGTCTTGTCGTTGAGCCTTCGTCAATGGATTGGACAGAGGGATTTGCGTGAACAAAACAGTAAACGGTAAAAATACGCTAAACAATCCAGTGTAAACTTGAACACATAGGACATTATAAGCAGGTTTTCGCTCCCATTTTCTAGTTGATTCCGTCGATAAAAAAGGTCAACATTACATAATGTTGTCATGTTGAAGAGCACATTTTGTGAACCCTTTTCGGATAAAGTTGTGGGAAAAAAGATTGCCCGGTTAATCCAAAAGCGACCTTTGACTGCCCACACGAAGTGCTTTTTATTTTAAACAAAATGTTTGCTGAAAGGAAACAGTTTCATGGAACTGGTAAATTCTACTTTTATACATTCATCCCTGTGTGGGCTTTAAATAGTCCCTATTACGTTTATTTGAAGTGATTTCATTGAACTAGTTACTATCACTACTAGAACGTCATAAAATCATTGAATTACAAATACTGAACATCAATCTAAATCCATTTTGTTCCAAAGTTATCATCATTTCCTGAATTTATTCAATCGCTTCATGTATCTGCGCCGAGCGTTAGAGGACGAAATGGACAATTTATGCGCACATAACATTTTACAGCCACACTCGTCGACAATTTTACTCGAATATTCTATGTGCGCTGAATGAAATCGAGATTTGTTATTTCAATATTGAAAAAGGATATATTCAGTGGAAATTCCAAAAAAAGAAAACTTTAGTGTATTGTTGATATTTACTTCACGATATATGAATCTACCGCAATTCGGTGCAGAAAAAGACATGAATGTATAGGTACATACCTGTATGTAGCACTTCATCAGGAGCCCTTCCTAACCATATTATACCTTTTGGCAATGGAATAACGACCCAATTGTGTTTGCATTTGATTTCAAACCCGGAGTAATTTGATTAATTTGATAGATTATCCGGCTTTTAGAGAGACTGAGAGTCACTCAACGAGCAATGGAAAGAGCTGCTGGCCTTTTAGAGAGACTGAGAGTCACTCAACGAGCAATGGAAAGAGCTATGCTCGGAGTTTCTTTGCGGGATAAAATCCGGAACATGGATATTCGGCGAAGAACCAGAGTCACCGACATAGCTCATAAAATTTGCAAGTTAAAGTGGCAATGGGCAGGCCACATCGCTCGTAGAACTGACAACCGATGGGGAAGAAAAGTTCTCGAGTGGCGACCACGGACCGGAAGGCGCCGCGTAGGCAGGCCTCCCACTAGGTGGACCGACGACATCGTGAGGGTCGCGAGCAACGGATGGATGCAAGTGGCGAATTGTCGTTCGGCGTGGCGGTCTAAGGGGGAGGCCTATGTTCAGCAGTGGACGTCTTCCGGCTGATGATGATGATGATGATGATGATCCGGCTTTTGTAGCACAAGAAATACTATGTCTGATATATTATTATTTTAGCACAAGAATTATGTGTCTATATTTACTATACTGGATAGAACAGAACCTATAAGATTGACCTACAAACATCATTGTAAAAAAAACGAATAGTTATAGAAAAAGAATGTCGGCAATATCCGTGAAAAAATAATAATTCGTTTTGTATAGGAAATTGACTGACTATAAACGATTTTATTTGCAATTGGATCGCCATGCTACGAGTTGCTACGATGCGCTACGAACTACTACGATTTTTACAAAATGCTACGAATGGCTACACCAATAAGTCGTTAGTTCGATACTTAATTCTAAGTGTCAATTATTTTGCTCGTAAACGTTAAATTGAGGTAGATTGGCTAAGTTGTTAATGACTTAAAAATCTTGCAAATAATATAAATTATTCGTTACACTCGTATCATTGGCTGAAATTTTGAAATAGCCGTGTCTTGAAAACCGTTAAAACTGACTTCATCTTACATAATTTGGGTACTAAATTTAGCTTGTCTAGTAAGTAGGCACTCTCACTTAGATTATGACAGCCTTCAGCGCTCGAAGTTTTAGTTGCCTATCCTGCTTACAACAACTTATCTGAGAATACAAATACAGTGGAATATTCTAAAGGTTAGATAAATATTTCTTCGTAAACCGCAGATAGCTTTCAAGGATGTGTGTGGGAGGATCAAAGTCTGATTACATAGTGCCTCCATATACGAGTACTTAACATTTTCAATAAGGATCATTCGTTATTTAATATAACTGTTATTTCTACAAAACACACGTACAGTGTAATAGTCAAACATGATTAAGAAACGCAATTAACTATAACATTAGCTGCCAAATGAAATGTACTTAAATAGGTCAAACGAATACCTCTCAGTGTGTGCCGTGTGAGGTGGTTCATGATACGTGTTTTTGTGAGCTCAGTATTGTTCTATCGCGTGCGGCACAACGGATGAGATGAGATCGATGAATGGTTTGATTCGTATAAAGGCGATCCCTCACCGGGAGCATTCGCGTGTAATGTAACATTGATTCGATTTTGAGCATTAGGTACATTACAATACAGGTAGTATTTCATACATATCATTACAATACCCTGACTGACGACCATTCGCGTACATTTAGTATAGATTTGATACAAAGTGCTCATTGAGATGCTCGATTGTCTTCACTCACTGATGATTTATGTTCGAATCTGTAACGTTACATTACAGGTTCGTGCTCGCGGTGAGGGAGCGCCTTTAGGTTTAAAAAACAAGCAGATTTGTGTAGCTGGAAAAAAATAATTGTGAAGCATTGCACTGCCGCACAGAACTACATCGGAAAATTAAATATTACCTGATTCGAAGGAAAAGACTACCCGTAGACTTCGTTTGTTTGATGTTTAGAAATAAAATTTTCGCAAACTTGCAATATTTATTTTTCACTCTTAGGCAGATCTATTTCCTTCAAATTGTCAGCTTTGATTTCTATTCGAAACAAACAAAAGGCTCATAACCTTCACCATTCTTTATACAGCTCTTCTCATCGTGTCATTTAAGAAAATGGTACTTTTGAAGTTTTCCAATAACTTTCAATTACTCGTAATGATTGCTAGTCTCAAGATTACATTCGTTCGTGCTGATGGCTTTTCTTGAACAATCATTAGATTGTTTACTAAACTTTACTGTACCATTAGACTGAAAACGAAAAATTTTAATTATTTTTAGGTGTCGTTTGAAAGTTAAAAGGTTGTTTTGGGGAGTTTAGAACCATTCCATTTTATGGTTGTCTGTTCTTTCAGCAATTTCTAGTGAACTGTTAACAATTCATGTCGTTAACTCTAATTGGATTGTGAGTTTGAACCTTTGTAATTCTTCTGTATTTTTGTTGTCTCCGATGTTGTATACATATAATAATATTATATCGTCTAGAATATTATTGTGTTGTTCAGACAAGGAGTGTGTTTAGTTAGTAGACCACTGGCTAGTAGCTTGGATTCTAATTTTAACTGTTTGAACACAAAGCTGTCTAAGCTTTTCATCTACGAATGCTATGATCATCTGAGAGCAATAATAAAAACCACAAAATATTTTAGTTTATGTTTTCAATGTTTTCTTATAACTATTTAGTTCATTGGAGTTAGACTACTGCTACTAGTGGTAGTTTTTCCTTGATCAGTACATACAAGCTGTGTTTGTTTAGTACATGATATTCGATATCTTTTCCTTTATAAGTATTTTGATTGTTTCTGGTGTGTGATGATACAAACCAAAGTATTAAATTGAGGTAACAAATAACTCTATCATTAGAACTGACCATATTGAGGTCACATACAACTAACGAACGAACTCAAATAAATTAAAATAATCAGGATACTAAATAAATATAAGAAAATCATAATGTGAACCTCTGTAGTGATCTGTTTCATGTGCCCTGCTGACGCTGTTAATTCTGTGGTCTGTGCTCTGCGGTCTGTTACTGTATTCACTGAAGCTCCAACGTAATACGCTTGATTAATTGTTTATGTAGGAGTATATTTGCAATGGAATGCGTGGCTTTAGAGGTTAAAGAGGTAACATACAAAAGCAACTCCGATGTATTAGAGCTTTAACCTCAAAAGCCTATCGTGACAAATATAAATATTTTTACTTATTACTGTATTTAAAAAAGCTAGACATAATAGGTACGCTTAGCACTATTAAGTATCTCACATTTTCTGAATGAAACATGTGCATAAAACTCGGCCGAATTTTCTCAAAATAAAATAGGATGAATCTTTTTCTTACTGAAAAGAATAATAATAACAACAACTTTTAGATTTATAATGTTATACTTAAAAAGTGTTAATGTATTACCGAAGAATTACATGCTCGTATTACTTTATTAAACTACGTTACCGTATTTGGATCTTTATGCCCAATTACGATCCTACTCTAGTGTGTGGGCTGATAAAAAATAAATTAATATTGTTAATTATATTATTGTTATTCCTCACATTTAACTCCATGCGTGGTCACTTCCATAATAAATGAAAACCTGCATTTTCACACGTTATCCTTCTTTAGAAAATTAATTAAATAGATAGATACAAAAAAAACAGGAATAAGATTCTGTTTCGAGCTAAGATGAAGACTGCACAAATTAATTTAAATCTACCAAGGAAGTGTTTTTGATTTTTGTATCCATCTCTTTGAATGCTTTGCATAGTAGAAAAATAAAATAAAATGAAGTTTACAAGATTTGCTTATAGTCTGTTTATTACTGTAATTTTAATGCGAACTGGATAATGTTCTCAACTTGGCGGATAATATGGCGCCGTCTAAAACATGACCTAAATGATTTTATCTAATAATCATAAATATATAACCTCCAAATCTACACAATAATCTTAAATTTTTTCCAAAAATAGAAAAATCGTAAATAAACATACATTAAACATTTTATTACCAATCAGCGTTGAATGTTTATTTTTTCAACATTTATTTATTTCGGAAAGTGATCCAGGCAAACATAATATGTTCCAGGCAAACATTATATGTTTGCCTGGATCACTTTCCGAATCAGTAAATAAAGCGTGTTTACGACGGACGACGAAGGAATTCGCACTGTCCACTAAATAGATGTCAGATGGTAATAAGATAAAAAAGAAAACAAATAAAATCTGAAACAATAAACCTTCAACGCTGATTGGTAATAAACTGTTTTATGTATGTTTATTTATGATGATATATTAGAAAACAAAACAGAAGTAAATCCATTCAATACTGAACCTTATTGCAAAAGCAACAAAAGTGATGACACCTCAAAGTAGATAAAGAAAGAAGTGAAACATAAATTGGTGAACTAATCCGATTTTCTATCTGGTCGAGTTGGGAAAGAGACGAAATAGAGTATGAGACGAGTTAATAAAAATGTCCAGATGCACAAGGTGACGTATTAGTGAATGTGACGTAAAGGGATAGAGACGAAATAGCTAATGTGACGAATTGTCTTCGCAACCACCATGTCAACTCTGATGTCAACGACAACGCTGATCTTTGTCAAGTGACAATACATAAAAGACGTACAAGTTTCACTTAAGTTTTCTTATCAGCTTTGAGTAACTCCAAGCAGTTTTCTTCTCTTCGTCAGTTTTCTTTGTAATCTTTTGCAATACAAGCTTTAAAAAGATAACTTTAAATAAAATAAATTATGGAATCAGGCGTTACTTTGCGGAAATCCATGACATTAAATGTTAGGAAAAATATCTAGTTTTAATTCCGCGACAAAAATCCAGGCTTGTTGCAGGATGCAATCCCACCCTTTGCAATCATGCATATGCACATGCAGCAAAGGACCCACCCTGGGAGCCAAAGATAACTTTTCTGTCTAACAACTACCTGCTACCGCCGCTGACTGACAACGTTAACGTCGAGCTCACAATGTACAGCTTGGCCAGAACGTCTTGAAACGGAACTAATTTTTTCGTTTGCTGACAACGTTTTAAAATCTTTGATATTTGATGTAAACAAAGAACGCAGGTTTGTTAGATTTATTATTGTGCCATAAAACTAACGTAATAAGTGAAAAAAAAAATCATTCAAAGTGCTAGTGAGAGCACATGTGGCGACTTCCGGTTTTCTACTCTAATTTGCCACTGTAACGAAATACACCGACTGAGTAACTTTGTTTGAACACCTGTATAACATCCGCAATACACGTATTTGCTTAAATCATTCATTTGTACAATGCTAATTGGCTGGTTATGCAAACATTATGCGCTAAAATTACACAAGTGCTCGAGTATACTACACTGAATCAGCTTAACTAAAAGCATTCTGAAATTCATATGGTGGTATGTAATGCTGTGAAATCATAATTCATGTTTATCAGAAATTCATTGTTGACGATGGAGGTTCATGGATTTGAGTAAAGAGGGTTTATTGAAGACCCTCTATTCTAACTTGGCACAACAAGTACAAATGTTATTTCTCATTTGGATTGAAATTATTTAAGTTTCTAGAAGTAAGAACAGGAAATAAAATTGTAAAATAAGAAAATAATGTAAATGAAAAATTCAAATAAAGTTCATTTACATTACAATAATAATGTAACTAGAGCAGACGCATGCGTACATTATCTACAGATAATAAGCGTTTCCTCTTTTCAAACAGACAGGGCGAAGCGAATGCGATCCGAATCCTGTCATATAAAAAAGCGAAAGCGGTCCTTCCGCCTATAGTCTTCGGTCCTATAGTCTATGTGGCAGGCTTCAAACAATTCCATACATTACAAACAAAAACGCTTCGGCACGCTTTTCAGTTTCAAAAAGGCATTAGTTTGCGCTGAAAAGAAACAAACCTAGCAAGATTTGCCGACTAGATGATATTTTGTAAACTTATTGATTTAAAGTTCACCGGCAAATGATTTTAGTTTTGTTTGTTAATTACTCGTAGTCAAATATAAAACCATTGTCGAAACATTGAATTGCATTAGGTAGGTACCATCAAGTTATTCTGAGATAGCGTATCTAGCTCATGTGTGCTACGTCGTAGCTAATCAGTCGCTGCTACGACGTAGCGAAACTCGTTCGTCTCGACGAACGAAAATCATTTTAAATACGTTGTTAAAAATGTAATTTTGCCGGAATTATTAAACTTACGCACGTCTGAACCTGTTCAAGTAACATGCGCGCGCAGCAGGACACGCGAATCAGTTGCGCGGGTGGCTGGCTTTGGTAATGCTTAAGTCGCTGGACCCACACATATTTTTAAACGATAAGTTTACGGTGCATATAACCCGCGCACGTGCCTCATCATGCTCAAGCTACATTCACCGTGTACCAGCACCCTAACACACCAACATAAACACTAAGGCGGCACGTGGGCCTATTAACTCGTCAGTCTAACTTGTGGGCTCGAGGCTTAATGTCTCAAATGTGCTCCTTTATTATGTACATAGTACTGTGTGTACTCTCCTGAGGGTGCTTTTGTTAATAAACATTTCCACCAGTTAACTATTAGGTGATAAATAATTTAAGATGCTGAAAGCTTCGACCACTTTGAAACTTACCTACATTCTTTGATTGACTTTGTTGAGAACGGTTGAGATAACGTCTAGTGCTTATAAACTTACATTTATGTTGACCTCACTAAAGTGGATGAAAGTCAAAAACATGTAGTTATAAAAGCTATTTCGTGGTGAGCGTCGTCTCTTTGATCTCCGACCGCCTCGAGCGACTCCAAGCAGCTCACACTCGCGACGCTGAGACGCATCACAAACCACACCTGAAAAATACATGAGACAGAATACACTTTGGTTAGTAGCAGTACCTACGTCTTACTGACTAATTTTTTTCTGTAACTCTTTTAGCAGATATAAATTATTTTTACTTTCTGGTTCGATCCTCGATAGAATGCGATGTGTTTAGCGCGCGTCTAACTGACGACACACATTACTTGCAAACGCAAAGGCTAACATCATCGCGCCATTGATTTGTTATTCGAGTTTTAGCGGTTTCTGAAGTATTTAAGTAGTTTCTGCAATTTTCTAAACCGGTTTACTATAAAAAAATAGCATAGCAGGAGAAGAAATCTAAAAAAAATATAAATACTCGCGTCAACCGGAAGCTCACGTTCCAAACATTTGATTCAAAAGTGCAATATAAATTGCTTGCCCCGGGGAACTCGTAAATATTGCGAACACACTCGTTTATAAATCTCATTCCCCGTAATAATTGAATTGTATTACTCGTCGCAAATAAAAGTGAAAATATCAATACAATCTTTTGCAATTCAAATGTAAATCTCGCTCAACTTGATAGTATTTTAAATGCTTGTCCCGATAAAATTATAATTTGTTTGTTTCTTTACTTAAGTTTAGCAAATCGTGTTGTATTAGCGATTCCTAGCACAGCTTACTCAGTAGGTATCCAATTAAAGAAAAATAAAAGATTTGCCAAATAATAAGCGTGTCTGACGCGGGTGGCTGAAGAATATCTTTATAAATAATATTTGAGGCATTTCTTTTGGCTTGTGCTCCTTTGTTGTTGTATTCTCTTCATGAACACTGATATCGAAAATGTGAATATTCAAACAAAAATAATACATGCCTTAAAGTCTAATATAATGCGTAGTTGAATTATGAAATGGCATTTGTAGTCAAGAAATATGTAAATATTTATGACAGCGACATCACAATTAAATAGGTACCCGTTAGGTTTAAAACGTGATATTGTATGCAGGTGCAGAGTCCAGTGCTGGTGGTGGAGCTGACCCTGAACAGACTGGAGGGCACACAGCTCAGGGCGCTGGGTCTGCTGTCCGTGTACGGGTTCAACGTGACGTATGAGGTGCGAGGATCAGCGCAGTCGCCGGGAGCCACTTCATGCAGCGCCATCGAGTGCAGGCTGCTGGGACACTGCTACGTCACAACGGACTATCAGTGAGTTCACTTAGAATTCATGATACCGAAACCATGTGCAAAGCTTTGTTACAGTAAAAGGGCTCCTGTAAACAAAGAATTACGGAACAAGGATGAAAAACAATATAATTATGGAAAACAACTGTCTTTTTAAGTTATATTTTATTTAGAAAATGAAGTTTAGTTTCTATTGGAAACTTTGTTAGCGCAGTCAATAAATCGTTGTGGAAATGTCAATAAAATGTTGTAGAAGTGAGACCAAAATTTGTGTTGAAATCACTGACAAAGTCACTCATTGCTAATGAATTCTGGTATTGTCAGTGAGAAACGCATAAAACCGTTGCGAGTAAGTAGTAGTACAATCTCGATATTTATTTTACTAACTCCTCAATAATATATGTTCTGCGTCGCAGGGAGTTTTACTGTTCGTGTTTCTCCGGTTATTCCGGAGCGGACTGCGGAGAGGGTCCGCTGTGTCCGAGGACCTCCAACATGTGCATGAACGGTGGAACGTGCAGGTGAGTCAACCCGAGAGTTAACGTAGACAAAAAAAATTTCATGAAACTTAGGTTGGCGTTGTGCGGATGCGTGACGTGTGCAGTTGGACTTCGATCAAAGCAGTTTGAGATCTATTAATGTGCCGTAAGACTCATTTATGTTCAAAAAATTTCAAAGCAAATTAGGAGCGGGTACGAACGCGCATGGCGTGCGCTTATCGGCGCGTGTCATACAAACGCCGCCTATTTCGATTTTTCAGTCAAGTCGTGTGTTACATCAAAACGGGGTTAGAGTTTAAGAACCAACAGTCAACATAGCTTACGTTGATTTCTTTGGGAACTTTAAATTGAATACAGACATTTCTTAATAGAGTCATTACCTATACCTGTGCAGTATGATAAACTCTATAAGCTAAAAGTTATAAGAAGACTTCTAGTTATTAGTAATGGACCTGAAAGTAGTATGTATTGATAGACAGATGGGCCCGGCCGCCGTCAGCTGTATCTGTGCGCCGGGCTACACGGGCGACCTGTGCGAGGCGCAGCTAGCACCACCCGGTGAGATGAGATTCGTTACAGTTATATTATAATTATACATTTTTTCAAACAAGCCTTTTCATCCCCTAGTTATCGTCTCACACATACTTAAGTCTATCGTCTACCGAGCGCTCGTCCATACTAAAAGAGAAAACGTTTTCCTGCCCCTAAATGTTATCCTATCTCAATGATTTTTTAGAATGCTTCTGAAACTGTAAAAAACTAGGTTTATAGGTTTTCTTTTTTTCAAAATGTATAATAGTTTGAAAGTAAAAGGCACCTAAAAGTTACAATTTTTATGACAAAATCTTCATTGAAGTAAAACCTTTGTATTTTAAAAACAAAGAAGTTTTAGAAAAAAAGCAAAACCTACAAACCTAGAATATAATATGCTGAAACGATTGACACTAGAATCTAAGAGATTGGACGTGATTTAGTATGTGAAAAACGTTTTCTCCCGAGAGACAAATTTCATATAAAAAATACTCACAGTCAGTCGCGAGCTGCAACGCTCTTTATCGCACGATCGGGGGTTTTTCAACGCGCGAGAGGGACAGCAAGAGTTTTTCTAAATACCTATTTTTTGAAAAGGCAGCCGCTATACAATCCTCTTTAGGTGTCAGAGCTTCAGTAACTTGTTAGAGAACTGTGAGTGAACGAAAATCTAACTTTAATTATTACACTAAGGGCTGATTTTTCAAAAGTCAGATAACTTTTATCTGAGGAATAAAAACGGTGGTTTGACAGCTTATCTATAGAAAATATGTCAAACCGCTATTTTTATTCCTCAGATAAAAGTTATCTGACTATTGAAAAATCAGCCCTAAAAGATACACATTTCCAGTATCGTCCCGTCACATCTTGGTGTAAACTGAACCTTAAGGGATATACCGGAAAATACTTTCATTCCAACAACCAACTCGATGTGCTTAATTTTCAGAATGTGGTATTGAAGAATGTGCAGAAGTTTGTAAGCAAGGAACAGTTTGTGACTGTAACCCAAAGGATACCGATTTCTGTGAGTATTTACTGTCACCATTAATGTAAGACAGCAATATTTGATTAACGAAAACGTAAGGTAATTAAATCATATCTCAACATTATTTATATTCATAGCATCAGCACAATTTGAAACAAGACTGGAAGTAGTGGATCATCAAGCAGGTGTGAACATATCTCAAGAAATTGTTAAACAGGTATTATATGAATTTAAACATTTATTTATAATGAAATCAAAAAGTGAAAATTAAATAAGTAAAGAATATGTTACTTCTTTTAGTTGACCAGCTATTTAAAGGCGTCGAACATAACATTGGAAGATGAAATAGAAATTCTAAACACGAGGTAAGTTTTCTTTTCACTGGTAACTGTTGTAGTATCTCATGATGATTTTTGTTAGTATGAGTGTGTGACAGTATGGTGGGGGAGGGGGGCGCGCGCAGGGTGTGGGTGCGCATGTGGGGCGCGCGGCGCGAAGCGGGCGCACTGCGCGCGGCTCTGGCGCGCATTCGCACACACCACGTGCGTCTGCGCGCCGACACGCAGCAGTTCCACATGCTACCAGCTCTCAGTTTACAAGTGAGTATAAAATTACTCATATGCAAAATGTACACAAAAAAATAATGGCAATATAATTTAATTTTGCGGATAAATGCAACTTACGAAAAACCTTTTGTAGACACTGGTTGTGAATCATCGCCATCGTCCAGAAATATGGGAGGGGTCGGAGTTCATACTGACATGTATGGCGTATGGATCTCCGAACATCACATTCACGTGGTACAAAGACGGTGTCAAGATAAACTTCAATGGAACTATGAGGTAAGAGAATGGGCGTTTTTCCACTAGCCGGCCCGGCACCGGCACCGGCGACGGCGCCGGCGTAGTGCCGGTGCTGGAAAGCGAAAATGTATGGACGCCGTGAAGTGCAAAAGCGAGCCTTACATTTTCATACATTTTTAACCGACTTCAAAAAAAGGAGGAGGTTCTCAATTCGTCGGAATCTTTTTTTTTTATGTATGTTCCCCGATTTCTCGAAGACGCCTGGACCTATTTGTAAAATTTTTCTTTTGTTTGAAAGGGTATACTTCCCAAATGGTCCCATGATCATCAAGGCAGGATATGATGATGGGATCCCAGGGAAATCGAGGGCAACCTTCAAATTTGATAGGCACATAGTACCATTTTCATATATTTTCTAAAGCTGTTCAAGTATTTGCATCTGATAATCATCATCTCATGTAGCTGAACTGTTGATGGGAGGTACAACTCTTCTAGTAAGGACTCGGCATCGACTGATTTAGTAAATTAAGTTTGTGTTCGCATATCTCCGGAACTACAAGTCCGATTTAAGTAATTCTTTTTTTGTTGTACTAGGTATCGTTCAACTTAGGGAATACTGTAAATTTCATCAAAATCGGCTCAACAGTTTTTGAGATAAGGATTGAATGAAAGAGATGTTAACGATGTTTTTACCGGTGCTACGGATTAAAAAAATCTAGTGCACATGTAAGAAAATGATGTATTTGACAAGAATTGTGGTTGAATATTTAAACTAAAAAGAGTAAAATAAAAACTTTTTCAATAAAAATGTAACCGCCTTCAAAAACAACCACAAAAAAGGGTAAAATAACCTACAAAACCTTTTTTTTCGGAAGTCGGTGGCAAAAAAGAAATTAGGTAATAAAAAAAGTCACCGAAAAGGGTTTTGTAGGTTATTTTACCCTTTTTGTGGTTATTTTTGAAGGCGGTTACATTTTTATTGAAAACGTTTTTTTGCTTCCCCGCCACTGGCACGGCGCCGTCGCCGGTGCCGGGGCCGTGCCGGCTAATGGAAAAACGCCCAATGGGGTTGGTAATATACACACTGACAGCTCATGACCGCTGTTTATAAGATATAATCTTGTTCAGTTTTGAATGGAGAGTGGTATAGTTCAGTTATTCAAAATTAAATCATAAATGACACTTACCAGTCTAGTAAGCTTTGACACAATCAATACGAGACTGTGCAGACCCGGAGCCAAACGACCGCCCATCCAATTACCGGCGACTGTTATTTGACCGCACCCACTAATCGACCAACTTCTATGTAACACGCTCGTTCCCTGATGGTTGCTTTTCGTCTAGTCTTTATTATGGAAACGAATGTATTTAGTGGAATTTCGCTAATCTTGTAAAAACAATATGGTACACGGACACGGTACAACAGCAATTGACACAAGCAAACATTGTCATTAGAAAAGCGTTCGTTTTCAGAGATATTTGGACGCGCACGGTGTCAGAAGACGCGCTAGGTCGTCGCATGTCAGTGTTAGGCATATCAGAAGCGAAGAGGCTCGACAGCGGCAAGTGGTCCTGTGCAGCAGACGATGCTGGCAGGAGACGATGTAGAGCGCTGAGGCTGACGGTGCTGAGACCACCCGATATACGACTCGTACCTTCCACGATCACTGTGAACAAGGTGAGGCAAGCCAGAACGGCGGCGGCGGCAGCAGAAGAAAATAAAAATAAGTAATATCATGTAACAGTTGGACTCCATAATGTAACAGTTGTATTGTGTCAGGGTGACAACGTTAGTATAACATGTCTGGCGGGAGCGGGGCGGGTGCACGGCGCGCTCGGGTTCAGTTGGGCGAGGGAGAGGACGCTGCTGCCGATGGTGCCGGGCAGAGTGGTCTGGGAAGATCTGTTCCCCGCGGGGAGCGTGCTCAAGCTTTATAACATACAGGTGCGTTACATGTTGTTAGGCTGAAAACATCCGTCTATATGTTCTTAGTCTACCGCTAAAATGTGCACACATTTAAAGTATTATTCAAGGACTCTCTTTTTACATTTTGTGTAGAAATCCAGTGAATTCCGTTGTCAAGTATCGTCAGTAGCTGGCACCAACGCCAAAGCCGTGACCATGTGGGCTCTAGGAGATGAAGACGAAGCGTGTGAGAGCGACGCCTCCCATGGCTTGCGCTGGCCGAGAACTGCTCCCGGAGCGCACGCCACAGCCTCCTGTCCACCTGGACATAGCGGGGAGACTACCAGGCAAGTGGAAAATATCGGATAAATGAGGAATATCGTCCGATCCTTTCTCTTACAGGCAATATAAAACTATTCTATATACTTGCAATCCTTTTATATAAGTTACTTATTTTCAGGTTTTGTGAACCGAAAACCGGACAACATGGCGTAAAATGGATGCTACCAGATTTCTCAGGCTGTGTTGCGGACTCATTGCGAGATATTTATGAACAGGTCGGTAAACGAAAATTTGATACTTTATTTTGAAAATCTTGTCCAATCACAGCTATTACCTAATTAAATCACGATGTCGTCAGTTCACTCTGATATCGCTGGGCTACTCTGTGCGCTCGGTGTCGCTCGTGTCGCGGCAGTACGGCGCAGTGCTGCGCTCCCTGCCGACACACCCGGGCGAGGGCGAGCCTCCCCTCACACATGCAGCACACATGCTGCACTACCTCATGTCTGCTGCAGCTCAGCCAGCCGACAGGTACCACAGCGTGGAGCATCTGCTGCACATCTATGACCACCTGCTCACACATCCTGACGCCTTCCTGGATGAGGAGGTCGGTGGCTTTGGTGTTTGAAATGTTGTTCAGTTTAGTTTAGAATGTTACATTGATTATCCATGGTGACCCTTGTTAGAAAATCTTTGACCTCCAAAACGCGGTGGTGGACACAGCGGGCATGAGGTGTAACTTCGACAAGCGCTTCCACGAGTTCACAGTCACAACGAAACCAGTACACTTGAACAACGCGGCGCACTTCGAGCTTCAGCCAGCTCCAGTGGGGAGCGAGGAGTGGCTCGTGACGTCAGCAGGAGTGGAGCTGGCAGATAGAACTGACAATGCTACCGTGGTCACCGTGCTGTATCATGACTTGAGAGCAAGGTTGCCGAGCTTGAGAAGATACGTCGAGTATAAGTAAGGACTCTCTTTTTGAAACGAAATTTTGGTGTTACTTACTACAAACATTTTGTATTCATAATTCAGGCCTGGTTTTGGTCTTTGTATTATTTTTATTAGTAATTTTTCAGCCACTTATTTTATTTGGTTAACTTTTTTTATTTAAGTTTCCTTTTTTCCTTTTGACACGGTAATTATAGCAGCTCCTCTTCCAGATTGGGCCGCGCGACAGAATACACAGCAACATCACAACAGGTGCAAGTGTCTGTCAGCGGCGCGGGAGTTGATCCCACGCTCCCTCACACTGTCACACTGCTGTTCACGCACTCCAAGAATTACAGCGCAATGGGTGAGTACATACGTACAGTATACAAGTCCGCTGCAACAGTCTCAACGAGAATGTACTGAGCTCATGTAGTTGTACTGGTCAGCATCTCAGCTCGCGTGTGGAGGTCGGTCGCGCTCGTCGCCGCGCGTGTGGAGCACGCAGGCGTGTGAGCTGCGCATACCGGAGCACACACACGTCGCGTGCCGCTGTGTCGGACCCGCCACCATCGCGCTCTTCACTGTACAGAGAGAGGCATTCGTGAGTACTTCTACAGAAGTGATCTAATGATGATACAATGTTCGATAATATCTCAATCTTGTTTACCTCAGACAGGTTCAGAGAATGACTTACGAGAAATCGTGAAGATCACTCTTAGTCTGGGAGGTGCGATGTGTCTAGTGGCGGCATTACTGCAGCTCCTCGGCCTGGTAGCTGGCAGTAAGATGAAGCTGCTAGTGCTGCTGAAAGCTGCCGCTGCGGGCTTTCAGTCCGCAGCCATGTTGGCTCTACTAGAGTGTGACACGAGCCAGGTGAGTTGAAATATATTTGGTGTTGCGTATATTTATGATGTGGGTAATGTGCAAGTGAGTGGGTGCGCAGGACGTGGCGTGTGGCGGCGGCGCGGGCTGGGCAGCGGCGCTGTGCTGGATGGCGGGCAGCGCCGCGCTGTGTGCAGCGCCGCTGCTGCTGCACGCCGAACTGGCTGCCACAGCGCCCTCTGTCGGACTACTGTGCGGTACGTGAGGTGCAGACGGGCCGGTGTGAAGGAGGGCCGGGCGTGTCCCTATACCTACGTGAACTGGTTGCAGGCGTGTGCACACTATGCTGGCTGACAGCTCGACTTTGGGGCGGCGCGCCGCTGCAGCTGGGCGCGGCCGCTAACGCCGTGTGTGCTGCAGGCCAAGCGCTACTAGCCGCGCTCGCGCTCGCACTCGCGCTTGCGCTCAGAGGGCGAGCACGCGAGCACAAGCCGGCCAGACGTCGGCACGTGCGCGAGCGAGCAAGAGTAGTGCGGCACACGCTAGTGCTGCTGGCCACTACGGCAGCCACACAAGCGGCCGGAGTGGCGTACGTGCAGCCCGCAGAGAGCAGCGTGACGCGCGCCGCGGTACTAGCAGCCGCCGCGCTCGCTAATGTGAGTCTCAACTACAACAGTACTGTGTGTACTAGTACACTCAGCCTACATCTGTCGCTGCTTGTCCAGGGTATAGCGATGCTGGTCTGCTACGTGATCATGGACGAGGAGTGTCTGCAGGCAGCGCGGCGCCTGCTCACGCTTTCCTTGCAAAGCGAGTGGCAGGACGCGCCGCACTCAGACGTCTCGCATACTCGTGAGTCACATTGTTCTTTGTATTCAAATACATTGAGGTTTGTTTTTCGTAAATGTTTATCATTGTTGTAGTGTACATAAAGCAAGCTCGCGAAGTGGAGTGCTCCTCGTCTCACGTATCGCCCGCTAGCACCTACTGGCAAGCGCCGACGATAGAGAGCCCGAACACCACGTACAGGTGAGGACTGAGGTACTATCTCACTATTATTCAGTCGCGATCTTGTGCTTGTATCGTGTACATGAGAGCTGACATGTCGGTGTGTTGGTGCAGGCGTCAGTCGAGCGGCGCGTGTGTGGCGGACATAGTGCGGTGCGTGGAGTACACGCGCGAGCTGCAGGCGCCGCGCACACACACGCGCGCACTGTGCGACCTCATACCCACAGGTAGCAACCACTATAACTGTACCACCCACTAGTGTCTACCTACACACACTGCGTTATCACATGGCAAACTAAGTTTGTAATGAAATACTGTAGTTGTTCCGCAACCACCATGAAATTCCTATGTTCTGATTTCAACTGATGTCATTATGTTAGAAGGTGGTGGCGGTATGTCACGCGTGTGTGTGGAGCTGCGCGTGCTGCCACACGATACAGACACGCGCGCGACCACCTACAGGGACAGCACCGACACGCCCAAGGTACTGCAAGTTCAAATACACATTTAATGCTCCTCAAATGTCTACTTGTAGTCTAATCGCAGCATTATTGTGTCAGGAGAGCTGTACGATCTGCAGCCAGTCCACGCCGGACGTGTCGGCTCGTCCGATCAAGAGCTGTCTCAAAAAGCGCGCGTCGCAGTTGTCGTGCAGCAGCTCGCTGCCGTCCATCCACCGCGAGTGCAGCGCCGACCACAACCACTCACACATACAACTAGTCAACACACACACACACGACACAACAACTACTCACAGCACGTACACACACACTGACAAAGTGCTGCACAAGATATCACATGACCTGGACTTCCTACTCAACAGGACGCCGAGCCGCGCCGCCGAGCACTGCTCGCAGCGCGATCAGCAGGCGCCGCCTTAGTACTGTGTCACACAACTACGTAATATAACCTTAACAGAAATGTGATATATAACAAGCAGCTTTGGTATGTTTATGTACATAACGTTGTATGATATAGGTAGCATATTTTTTTTTTTTTTTTTTTTTTGTTCTTTCTTCCCTCTTCTATCTGCAATCAGCCCTTAAGCTTTAATCAGATTGGTTGGTTCTTCTGATGTCAGTTCGAGATTATTCACATCCTGCGATGCGTCACCTCGTTAATAGATTTAGTATTGTTGGTTAGATTGACGCTAATCGTTCTCTTTTAAGTCTGTAGGTCGATTCTGAGGAATTTAGAAGTGTCACAGCGAGTTCATTTTTGTGTCGTCGGAGTCTTTCTTTATAATTCTTATAGGCCTTGTCTACAACTTCCTTGATAGTTGGGATTTGTAGGTACTCATGTACTTCAATGTTTTTTGTGAACCAAGGTGCATCACTTAAGGTTTTTAGTGCTTTATTTTGGAAACGCTGTATTATCTCAATATTAGAGTGGCTTGCCGATCCCCAGAGCTCTATACCGTATGTCCATACAGGTTTAAGGATGCATTTGTAGATCATAAGTTTGTTTTCTAAGCTTAGTCATGACTGTCTACCCATGAGCCAGTGAAAGTTTCGTAGCTTTATGTTAGCTTGGTCCCTTTTGGTCTTTATATGTTCACGCCAGGTAAGTCTTCTATCGAGGTGCATACCTAGGTATTTGGCAGTACTTTTCTGTGGTAGGACGTCTTGACCGAGTTTCACTTGTGGGCAATCCCCTCTTCTAAGGGCGAAGGTAATATGGACAGACTTGGCAGCACTAGCCTTGATTCTCCACTTTTTCAGCCATGACCCAATCTTGTCCAGGTGTTCTTGGAGTTTCGTGGATGCTCTAATCCGGTCTTTATCACAAAACAGGACTGCGGTGTCATCAGCATAGGTTGCAGTAACAATTAGATTTGAAGTGGGAAGGTCAGCAGTATAAACTGTATACATAATAGGTCCTAGTACAGAACCCTGCGGTACTCCAGCTTCTATACGATAGAATGAAGATAGGCAGTCATCAGATTTCACTTGAAACACTCGATTCTCCAAGTAAGACTTCAGTAGCATGTATGCGGTATGTGGTAGGCAAATTTTTAGTTTACACAAGAGCCCTTTATGCCACACTCGGTCAAATGCCTGTTGGATGTCAAGAAAAGCAGCAGAACAGTATTCTTTTCTTTCCAAGGATTGTCGTATTGTGTGAACCACTCTGTGTATTTGTTCTGTCGTTCCATGGTGTGCTCGGAAACCAAATTGATGCTCTGGGATTGTCCTTTGTTCCTCAAGTATAGGTAACAGCCGTTGTAGCAATAACTTCTCGAACAGTTTTGACAACAGTGGAAGAAGACTTATTGGTCTATACGAGGAGACTTCAGTGGGATCTTTTCCAGGTTTGGGTACCATATTTATGATAGAGACTTTCCAGATGAGAGGGAAACAATGTAGTCTCAACACAGCATTGAAAAGAATGGTTAGTAAGACAATTCCTTTTCTCGGTAGATGATTAAGCACTTCTGATGTAATCAAATCAAAACCTGGTGCCTTTTTCTTCTTTAAGTTTTTAATAACTTTCCAAACTTCTGTTGGAGTACATAGTCGCAACGGTAGAGACATTTGCTGATCACTGTTAAGGATTTCGTCAATTTCTTCTTCTGGATACATGATGTCGGGTTTGTTTGGTTTGAATACATCTTTTAGGAATGCAGCGAATAGCTCGGCTTTATCCGCAGGTTTTCTCGCCCATTCACCATTTGGCTGTCTCAATAGAGGCGTGTGTTCTTGAGGTCGTTTTACTGACTTGGTTACTTTCCATAGGGAATAGTCATCTGCTTTGTGCGGTGATAAGGTTTTTAGTTTATCTTGCAGAGTATCGTTATGATGCTCTTTGAGCATTTTCTTTAATTCCTTTTGTGCTTTATTGAGGGCTCTTTTATCATGTCCATTCCTGCTTGTGTGCCATTGTCGCCTAAGTCTCCGTTTTACAGCTATCGTTTCCCTTATTTCAAGTGTATAATCCTGTGTTTTAGAAATGGATTTTATACATGGGGTAGACATCCAAGCGGCTTTCTGAATCAGATTGGTTGTATACCATGCTGCATTTTCTATGTCTTCCTCTGTTTTAAGGGATATGTGCAAGTTGATGTTTTCATCTAGAAAGCTCTGAAATGAATCCCAGTCAGTCTTGCGATTGTAAAGCGTCTCAGGGGGCGTTTTATAAATAATTGTGGTGCTTAGAGTGCATATTACTGGTGTATGGTCGGAGTTGCCGTCCAAGCATGATTCGACTTTTGTGTACAGACCTGACATTCCTTTGGTTACAAAAAAATCGATGAGATCAGGTGTCTTGTTGGGATCAGATGGCCAGTGAGTGGGCTCTCCTGTAGTAAGAATACTGAGTGAATCTGAATCTATAGCCTTCTTCAATTCTCTGCCTCTGGTTGTGGTCAACCTGGAGCCCCAGAAGATATTTTTGGCATTCCAATCCCCTCCAGCGACATATCTGCTACCGAGCGTGTTAAAAAGATCTCTAAACATTTGTTCGTCGACTCGATGCCGAGGCGGGGAGTACACAGCAGCGATGTTGAGTGGGCCCTGCCAGTCGTCTATCGATATCACGGTAGCTTGCAGGTATGCTTGCTTAAATTTAGGGAGGGCGTGTTGTTTTATACTTTCTTTTATTATAATTGCAGTACCAGCGTGAGATGTTCCATCAGGATGGTTCGTATAGTATACATTAAATCCTTTGATGCGAATGGATTTTTGATCAGTCATGTGTGTCTCTGAGATTAGGAGAATATCTATTTGGTTGTGTTTAATAAAAAGTTCTACTTCCTGTTTATTAGGAGACAGGCCGTTCACGTTCCATGCTGCGATGCGTAGGAATTTCATTTTTTATATTGGGCGACTAGAGTCGTAAGGAGTCCCATTAGGGTGCCTATTTGTTGAATGAGAATATCTATTTTCTCTGATTGTTTGGTGATGATTTGTTCAAGTGAATTTGTTGACTGAGAATGTTTATTCTCTTGTTTTTTATTCCAGAGTGCCGTGTTTCCGGCGTCTTGGGTAGCTTGGATAGGTGGTTTTTGTCTGACGTGAGTATTTGGCTGTAGTTGTGGGAAGTCATCTACTTGAAAGGGGACAGCATTGACTCTTGGGTTCTTCATATTCGATAATGTAGCTTTTTTGTGGGGTAACTGTGATATTTTTCTTGCACGTATCTCCTTGTATACTTGGCACCCTTTGTAATTGGCAGGGTGGTCTCCAAGGCACAATGCACAGGTGGCTGGTGTATTTCTGTCTTTTTTTAAGCAGTCTATCGTTCTATGTCCTTCTGCGCATTTGACGCATCGGTAAGGGCGCATGCAATTATTTTTCGTGTGCCCATATTGTTGGCATCTAGCGCATTGAGGAATTTCATTTGTTTTTCGTGGATCTTCTATTTTGACTTTGGTATAGTATATAGAATCTATACGTTTAAGTTCGGGGTTACTTGGGCCAGGTTCTACATTAACGAAAAACATGTTCAATGGTTTCTTATTTCTTCTTGAGAGTGCACATATGATTTCACCTCTAACTTTATTCCCAGTTTTTTCAATTTCCTCAATAATGGCTTCTTTTGGAGTTGTGTGGTGTAAATTTTTGATCACAATTCTGCAGCTCCTCTTGTCTTTCTGTGTGAATGTATGGCCTATAAGTCCATTCTTCCTGATTAGGTCTATAATGATTTTGTACGCTTCACTTGTTTGCGCCATTACTCTCAGCTGATTTCTTTTGACTATTTTATAGGAGTAATTGTCGCTTGGTACAGAACTATTCAGGAGATCTGTCAGTTTAGATATGTCCGTAATGCCATACAGGATTATTGGTGGTGGTTTGCTACTTTTCTTAGCATCTTGACTTACTTTTGGTTCACCAGAGTCGTCAGTTATGTCTACCGGGAGACCACTGTACCTGTTGGAGGTATTAACAAAGCTCTGGGATGGGTTCTTATATCCTTTCGTAGAAGGTGGGCTATCGGATATTCTCTTCCTTTTTGGGTTGCCTTGGGTGGGTATTCTTTGCCATGTGGGAGGACAGCTGTTGTCATCATCCTCTATGGTGATTGTTGTTGGTGTTGTGGGAAGTGAGTCTTTCTCCTTTGTGGTATTGGCTGTGCTTGGTTTACTTCCAAGTGAGATAGATCTAGGTCTTGAGATAAAGAGGCTGGGATGGAACGCCTGCTGTATTAGATTTTTTTTTGTGCTGCCAGTAGCATTGTCCGTCACAGGGGCCTGGTTGCCTACCCCTGTGCAGGCTTCGGTAACCAATTTCACACTCGCAGGCCCGGGTACCTGCGAGCGCCGGGCGTTAGCCGGATCGCATGACAAATCAACATCATTATCATTCATACTTTCATATTACGAGTGGGGATGTACATACAGCACTTTCCCAAGGTACTGTAGTTGCACTTTTGGGAGGGATTTAATCCTCCACAGGCCTGCAAATGCCAGTGGGCAGGTTATTTGCCGCCGCCTGTTGCTCGGCGTTGCTACTCATTTAGCACCACCCGGGGGACACGTATAGGGTGGGCCTAGGAGAAGGTGGTAAATCCTATGGACGCGAGCAGCTTTATCCCCCTTTGTATATAGCATAAATGTGTTTATAATTTATAGTAAGATTTTTAATGATATATTTAGTAACATATTTTTGTAAAAACAACGAACAATTTGTGCAATTTCGTGTAAAAAAAACAGTTGGAATACAAAAAAAAAGTCACAAATCTTGTTCATTGATAATTATGATGGATCTCACTATGAATCAGTTCGATATAAGATTTGTATTATTTAGATAATTATTTAAGGGTTAATTAAAAACTTGTTGAACGAAAATTATATTTTTGTACCTGTATTTTCACTCTTGTTTTATTTAGAATCCATTTTTTTTTTTTTTTTTTTTTAGCGTGGTAAAATCATCAAATGAGTCCTCCAACCCCGGGCAGGGCGGGAGGGACTGTCAGACTTTTACTGACTAAAATCCACGGTGTCCTTCAATAGCCCTTTCTGTTCCAGGGTCACGGTAAGGAAATAATCCCGCGACCCCGGCAGGCTTTGGCCCTCTGAGAGGGGGGCCCCGTCATTATGCTGACGCTCTTTGAGGCGCGCGTGGGACACAACGCGCCGTCGACCCGGGCATGGTCCTTGGTCGGGCAGCGAGTTGCCCTTTACTCGCTGCCCGCATGCCCGCGCCTACGGTGGCCGGAGATCATCTAGCGACGTCCGTCGCCGTGGGCGTCTACTACCGCGGATGGGGCGGAGGGAGGACTCTGTCCTCTCTCGCTCGCGGCCCGCCTCCTCCTTCACGAGCATTACTGCTTCGCAGAAGGAGGCGACCGCTTCCCACTCCGTCTCGCCCCGCAGCATGGCCGCGACCAATGCTGGGCGCGAGAGGTCTCCGCCTATCGCAGCCGTGAGGACACGTCGGTGCTCCGCCCAAGCTGGGCAGTCTTGCACCGTATGCTCCACCGTGTCCTCCGGGCGATCTTCGCAGTGGTGACACCCAGGCGTCTCCTCCTTTCGCATCAGACACAGGTACCTCCCGAAACTTCCGTGTCCGGTGAGGACCTGCGTCAAGCGGTAGGTCAGGACGCCATGACTTCTCTCCAGCCACTCCTCAAAGAGGGGTCTTACCGCCGCAATTGCGGCGTGCCCGATTTAGAATCCATTACAAAAAAAAAAAAAAATTAAATGTTGGATTTATAATTCCAATAATTCATAATTTTCAGAAATATTTACGTAAAAACAGAGCTTGTCAGTAAACGCGAATCAGAATGTGACTTGTCGTATACATTAGTCGTCATGATAATACCCGTACAATTGACTAACCTAATTTTGTCTCACCTCAGCGTTGTAGTATTCACCCAAAAGTATATACACCAGCACATCAACCAGCCTCAATCTGTCAAATTTCTTAAATAGATTTTCAACCTTATCCTTATCACAATAGTGGAAGGTTAATGCTCGATTGGTAAAATTTGACAGATTCGGGTAGGTTGACCTGCTGGCCTCTATACATAAGCAGGTTTACTTTAGAATTGTGACAGTAGTAAATGTATTACAGTTTTCAGATTCATTTTCACAACATAGGGGCTTCTTTACCCATGGCGCGACGCGATTGCAATTTGACAGATTTCAACTAAAAGAATAAAATCAACCTTGCTACTTATAGTAGCCATACACCATCCTGCCTATCGAAATAAGAAATAATGATGCAAGATGCATACACGTCGTCGTGGCATTTGTTTTTCATCTTCCCGTAGATAACTACGTATTTATAGGTCGTATTGGTAAGGTTATTTTCACTTTTAGTTGAAATCGGTCGAATTTCAATCGCGTCGCGCCATAGGTAAAGTCCCAAAGAGTTATGACATCAATAGAGTGTAATAAAGTAACATAGGCATTAAAGAATCGATGCCAATTGCCAATTAGTATCTAGGTATGTGTGCAGTTACAGTTATTTAGGGTGAAACGACAGACTGCCTCATTTTAAGAACTGAATTTGCATAATATAGAAAACCCACGCAGTTCACGATGTAAAGTGTTACATTATTTGTGGAGCAATTGTCAATAATAATAATAATATTCCACAACTATCACACAACGCCATCTAGTCCCAAGCTAAGCAGAGCTTGTGTTATGGGTACTAGACAACTGATAAACATACTTATATATTTCTAAATACATACATATCATCACTACATAGTATAAAACAAAGTCGCTTTCTCTGTCCCTATGTCCCTTTGTATGCTTAAATCTTTGAAACTACGCAACGGATTTTGATGCGGTTTTTTTTAATAGATAGAGTGATTCAAGAGGAAGGTTTATATGTATAATAACATCCATTAAATAGTGGAGAAGTACTGTTATTTTTGAGGTTTCTAATGTGATGTCGTAAATAATTACATTTTTTCCGCTTACATTGCAAACGCAGGCTGAACCCTACGAGTTTTATCAAAATAATGTACTAAGTATTGTACACATTGAAAAGGTCTACAGAAAAGTCCGTGATGGTATATGTCTATCTCATGGATAACCCACAATAACTTTTTTTTGTCATTTACTTTTTACGACAAATAATGGCTAATTTTCGAAGCGATTTTAACCAATACAGCATTAATCCTTAACCAATTTTACACCGTATGATTTAAGTGAATATTTTCGAAGATATTACAGATTTAAAAATTGCGGGACGTAGCGTTTGCGCAGTTTTTCTATAGTGTATTTAGTATCAGCATTGCACCCGTGCGAAGCCGGGGCGGGTCGCTAGTTATAGATAAATAATACACCCAGACACAGAACAAATGATCGTGGTCATCACACAAACATTTTGTCCTGGGTGGGAAACGAACCCACGACCTCCGGCATAGCAGTCAGGGTCACTAACCACTAGACCAACAGGCCAGTCAATCTTTATTTACTTTCCATTACAAAGGTTTATTGTGTGTTCTTTGTGTCAATACGACCGATTTAATGTTGTATCAATTGACGCGCACCGGTGAAGTTGAACAGAAATAATGATATGCAAGTACAATCAGTTGTCTGATGTTCGTTATTTACAAGACATGTTTTCGTACGATGCTTGAGTTATCTTTCGTTATTTTTTGTGAATGATACGTTTAATGTTTTTAATACCTGTAATTGCGATAATAGTCATATAATAACACAAATTAGTGTCTGATCAGACAGTGTTCACATACTGTTTTAGGCTATCACGGTTTGTTTCACAATTTAAAACGTCACTTACGGGATATCTTCCGTGAACTCAAAATAATAAATAATCACGGAAGATATCCCGTAAGTGACATTTTAAATAGTGTTCATACAATACAGCATTACTGATTGTCTAGTTCAAACCTGTTATTTAAAATAAAAATAGTTTGAACAGTAGCGAACTTGAAAAGGTGCGCGTCCCACCTCGACTCATTTCACTAAAGTTTTATAACGGAACGCTTTGAATCCAGTCTCAGGTTAAAACGATATTTGAATGACTGTTGACTGGGTCAAGTCTATTGATGGTCAGGATCGGAGCACTGACACGAGACCTAGTTTCTTTTAAATATTTGCGACTGTAAGCTGACCTGAAAATGATTTTCCAGTTGTCAATCTTAAAAGTCTTCTGCTTTATAATTATAATAGAAAGACATCGTAAGAATAAGTTGTTGTAAAATATCGCCGTGTTACTTTATGCGAGCATTATATTTCAATAGTACAATGAAAGGAGTCAAAAGGTTGTTTTATATTCTAAAAGATATTCCCGTTCGCGATACGTGGTCAGTTTAAGTAATATTTGAGTTTGGTTTGCTGGTCTCTACTGTACGCTAGCGGAAACGTGGGCGTGGGTCTGGTAGATGGACTACCCAGTGAAATGAGAATAGGGAGTGTATTGAAGGAGCTGTCAGCATAACTAAAGACGCCTGGTATGGCCAAATGGCCTGCCAGGGTTGTAGGAATGGCCACAAAGAGATAGGGTTTTAGAACGCAAAAGGACTAACGAAAGAAGGAAGCTGGAAAAATTGATGAATTCAGAACGCTATACAAAAAGGCGAGGACATATTTGTCGAATAGAATAATCCGCAATCGCACAAAATAGTAGTTGTTTTTTTCATAACCTTGTCTAATTTGTCTTGAATTTGTCTTATAAAATAAAATTTTGAGTGATTACTTAACATTTTTCACCCTACCAAATTATGTTCGCATGACGTAGGATCATAATTTCGTTGTTGAAAAACTGTCTGGTGAAAATGGCCATGAGATTGATAAATGCGTTTCATTGTATAACAACATTCGTGTCTAAGGAGGAGGATGAAGGGTAGTTAAGGGGACCTAACCAGAATGAATACCTACTGAGTTTTGCTTGTTTTGGAATTATATTAATGACAAACATCCGATTAGGTGAAGAAACCTACTTGCACAAAATTTTCAATGGTCTAAAAATCTAAAATTCCTTATACCTACTCGTAGATTACACTAAAGTCAAGCTCATTCAATGCTGCTTTTTCAAAACCTTGGCAGGAGAAACAGTGCAGTAGGCGAAGTAAGGCCCTTCGTACACAAGGCGACTCAAGTTTCCGATACCTTACGACTTCGGTATCCAAGCGGCTATCGCAATACAAACCCATAGATAGAGGTTCAAACAAAAGCACGCGTCAATACAATAAATACCAATATCGTAAGGTATCGGAGACTTGCGTCGCCTAGTGTACGAAGGGGCTAAGTGCCAAGTAAATATTGTAATTAGAGCGCTGGAGCGTGTCAGGGTTTTAGAGCTCGAGTAAGACCTCAGATAATGTTCTTAATTTCTACTTCGTACCTACCGTCTGTGAGTGTTTGTAAATGGTAGAAGCACTTAAGATGCCTCCATGTGTTTAACGAAATACTGTTTCATTATATGAAGGCTTGGAGGGTTCAACACAATAATAAAACACATTGTGTTATTTTTACAGAAGTTTACTTACCTAATAAGTTAGATAAATATTTTTTTATTGCAGGAAGGTAAATATAAAGCAAGCCATCCGACTAATTTGTGTCGCCGAGCAACCTAAAGCGAAAATCATCCTTACCACTACGACTTAATGATGAAATTTCAACTGACTTTACGTATTAGTGGCAAGTCTGCTTTTTTTCTATCTACCCGCAGACAACCGCACATTTTAAATTGGCAGCGACTTTATCAGTTGAATCGCGTCATGTTATGAGCATGGACGCTCACACGACACAACCGTGGTCCATGAGCGTCTCGTGTGATTGTGTTGTGTACTCGTCTGTGAGGCGAACTGTGTGCACGTTATAAGTTATAGGTCTCAAGAGGAGGTAATAATGTTGGACATTGGTGCACGTGCGTGTCTCCGGGGGCAGACGTGATCGGTTTAGGTAAGTGACCATACTTGCTTCCACAAAGATATACCTACTATAATACGAGCCTAGGTTGGTGAGTACGTACTTGTATCAATCACAGGTAAGTAGCGACAAAAAGAGTCTGAACGAAGATATTTGACCAATCGTCATTTTTATTCTTGGAACAATTGATTAATTTTCTCTGATATAAAATGCTTACACACATCTTTTAGACACATCTTCTTGAACTTATTCTTGTTATTTGCGTGTCGATTCATATAAATTATGTCAGACAAATCAGCTAATGTTGAGAACAACACTCTGTAAACTAACACTGCTGTTATTGTTTTGTGATTTGCGTGAAATGTGTTGATCGAACAGCACTATGCTGAGGACGTGTTGCATAGATACATCTTGACGTAACTAACTTGAAGCTCGCAGCTTGTTACAAACACAATCACATTGAATAGACAATGAAGCACAATAGAACCCACCAATATGCCCATTGAAGGTAGAATCACATCAACATAGTGTATCTAACTACGGAGATAAAGCAGAGAATTTCATCTAAACACAACAATAGAACAGATTACCTGCAGTGGCAACATTGACTTGTCAGTTCGTAATCACGCGGGATTATCTCGGCTCACCATCTGTCCATAGAAGACGTGATGTGAAATTGAATTAGTTCGCCTGAACTTTTCGATGTTTGGTTTTTGCATTTGTTGGACATGGTAAACGACAATATGTGTAGGTAGGCAAAAAAATATTTTTACACATTCTAAATAACAATAAAAGTCGGCATGTGCTGAGTGTGAAAAATATTTTTTAGTCACGCAGTGGCGTAGCGAGACCGAATGTAGCAAGACGCAGCTGCGAGGCCCTTTTGTTTAAGGACGAAAAATATGACTTGGCCCCGCTGCTGCTCGCGCGAGGCCCCCTTGTAGTAAGATGACTTGATTTCTCCAAGTCATCTACACCAAATGTGATTCTCAAGTCGTTCTCAATTCTCAAGTCAAGATTTTTTCTTTTTTTTTCTCTAAACGGGAAGCCCCTTCGGGTGCGAGGCCGGGGGCTAGGGTCCGCTTTGCCCCCGCCTAGCTACGCCACTGAAGTCACGAATCAAGTGAAACATAAATTATAAATGACATACTATCAGATAGGTTTATGCACTGGTTCGTTTAACTTTTCTCATTTCTTAATACTTAGTATTTCTACGAGAAACCCGAGAGTTTTTTAAATGTTGTTACAAAATACAGACTTTCAATCAAAAGACTTGCTTTTGCCGAGAGAGAACAAGTTTCCGTTTGTTCAGTTAGCAGTTTGTTAGCTTTTCATTTTTGTTAAATATTTCCACAAACATTGAGGCGACGGCGACGATGAAATTCAATTTCAATATTATTGTAAAGCAGATAGGTACAATTTTTTTTCAATCGATTTAGAATAGGGTGAAGTACCCAATTATCAGCACTTTAAGAGTTGGTCCTAATTTAAGCCTATTTATTATTGTGAAAAATAGTTCTTTACCCGTTAAAGTAAATTTTATAGTTCTAATATTTAACAAGGAAGACGATATTAAAAGAAAAACATGGTTGACCTCTGTCCAAAATTTTTTAGACGAGTAAGTATAAAAAATGGGTCCCTCACCATTTACTGGCACCATTGCCCCAATTAATAGCATACAGCGAGCTAATTATCAGCACATAAATATCACTGTTAGGAATTGCATAAAAAAAAATATTTCCATTCTTAAAATCTGATTTTTATTTTTATATAGTTAGTAGGTAGGTGCCCTGTAATATAAAACAATCACCTTTTAATAATTATACTTTTATAAAATTGACAAAGTTTAAAATTTACAAACATTATTTCTTTGACTGTTATGCTAGGCTCTGGGTGGTAAATTAAGTTTAATGTCGGAAAGAATTTCGATTTTTTTATTTGGTGGATGCTGACTCTGCTCTTCGGCTTTTATTTTCTTAATAATAATCGGGTTTTCATTTTCAGGTAAGGATGGTATATTCGTGTTATAAATCATAATTTCGTGTTTAAATGTCTGGTGGTGATTAATAAAGGTCTCTCGTGATTTATTTTCTTTTGTCTCCTGTATATTCGTAGCTTCTGTCTTTTGTTTTTAAGTATCTATTGCCTTTTTTGCTTTCTTGTTTACCTTGTTTCTGGTGGTTTCTACTGTAGTTTTATTTACTTTAGTCTCCTTTATATGATTAGCTTCAGTCTCTTATTTTTTAGTTTAGACCGTCCCTTTTGCTTTTTTGTTACCTAATCTTGTTTCTGGTGGTTTCTTTTGTTTTGTTTTGTTTGATAATTTGGAATTTACAAAATTTTCGATCCCTTTATCAGCACCACGTATTTTACCAATTTGTCACCATAACCTCAAATTCTACTCTTCAGATTATCCTCACGCACTATCTCAAATAACAGAGAAATCGTTAGTTTCAATATAAAATATGTAAAAGATCTGATATATCATAAAATGTACACACGTGAACTTAACGGCGATCACAAGAAACAGGCAAAAACAGAAGAAACTGCTGGACACAAATGTTTGTTTACACAATTTCCGCCATTGTGTAGTCTCAAAGTATTTTTTGCCAATAGTAGGATTCCAAAAACATACATTTATTTATTTATTAGTGTGGTAACCCATATTAGTAAGTGAAAACCTTAGAATTTGACAATTTATTCGGAGTGCTGATAATTTGGTGCAGTGCTAGCGTTTGGGTTACTACCCCTATAAAGTATTTGTCTTCTGAAAGGTGAAAAAGGACAATGTTCTGATTGTAAATATTAAGTGGATAGTCTTATGGTGAATACACACCACTGGTGATTGAAATGAGAGCAAAACTAACTTCTTATATTACAACAATATTTGCTGGTTCATCATCATTATCATCATCAGCCTATAAAGTTCCCACTGCTGGGACACAGGCCTCCTTTCTGTGCGAGGGAGTGGGCCATAATTCACCACGCGGGCCCAGTGCGGGTTGATAGATGTCACATGTCTTCGAATTTTTGGTTCTAGGACATGCCGGTTTCCTCACGATGTTTTCCTTCACCGTTTTGAGACCAATGATGATGAAATAAATTACACAAAGTACGCCTGGTGGAGTTCGAACCCACGACCTACACTCGCTGAAATCGTAAGGCGGGACCGATACCACTGGGCCACCACTGCTCTCAAATAAAAAAAAATTGCTGTTTTTGCTGGTTCCTTTGTGAATATCTGAAAACTTTAAGTGTTAAACGCTGTTATTTAGTTACATATTTTATTTATTTTGTCATTGTATTTATTATTTTCTCTTCCGTATTTTCGACTTCGATCAAAAGTCAGTTATCTGCTTATTTATTTATTTAACCATGAAGAAAAGAACAATTCCAACGAACGTGAAAACAGTACTATAAGCGTTATTTTTCTCTAAATAACGTTCAAAGTTATACTTTCGTCAGTTAGTACCAAAGAAAGATATATGTATACTTAAAGTAAGTTCGATAGTAAGAAATAAACACATGTGTGTCCTTCCAATATGCTTGTTTCATGATTATCGTCCAGTGATGAGACAAGTTCGGAAGTTAAGGTTTGTGTTTGAGATCAATAGAATAGATAATACTTGTATTATTTAAACATCAATCAGTTTACTATCATGTTCTGATCGTGATCGAAATCGTAATAGATATCATCACATTTAAATTAACTCCGTTACGATCATCTACAATCCAATATCAATTAAGATCTAATCATTGCCTACAACCACATTAGTCTGATTAAGCTGCCACATTAGACTTACCGCCTCATTTGATCGAGAGTGTACATGGAGAAAATTAGATTTGAAGATATATAAGTAGAGGGAGACGAATTTATTTGTGTTTGGAAAATAAATTTTCTCGAGAGTCCGAGAACTAATCTAGCTAAACAGTAACATGTCATCAACCAGGTAAGATCAGACTTACTGAAGTCTGGCCAGAGTACTGACTCTGGCCGTGGATATACAAACGGTTACAAACTTCTTGTGAGAAATTAGCGAAACTAAATTATCCATGTTAATATCCTAGATGATATTTTGCGTTTTAAGTCTTAAAGTTTACACCTAAGCATGTTATAATATTATGAAGTAAAGCGAGCCAGCGTTACCGAGTTTACTGTGTACTGTACTGAGTATAAGTATTGTTACAGTATTATTTATAGGAGCAATATTAGATATACAGGTTTGCAAATATTTGGTTTTAGAACGGGCATGAGACACACGAAGTAACTATAATAGTGACATCATCATGTTACAAGTACTGCCTCTTTCTTTCAAAATATAAAGTAAAATAGCAATGTAGTGTTGCTCCACAACTCATCAACATATTGATGAACCTAAACTTAAACATTCTTTAGAGTTATTAAGGGTCTAAAGTAACCTCCAAATATTTATCTCGGCTGTTTCCTTAACGTAACTATAAACTTACTACATATAGGGCAGCGACTATAATTATGTGTTATAGTATGTAGGTATAGTGTGTCCTCATGATCACACTGTGTAATGTGATGTAAATTGTTCCAACCAAACAATTAAATCGTAACAAACTCAGGATGAGCCGGTAATCTGCTATAAATTCAACGTAATTCATTGAATTGTACCTCGAATGCACAATACACGGTGATTCACGGTATGCAAAATGCTTTATCGTGAGTTTTATGCATGCAGGCTTTTTTTAATTATATAGGAAATGTTGACAACAATTTGAATCTAAAAACACATTTAGCAGCAAGAATTTTTTAAAAAGTGATTCCGGTTGAGCGCTGACTTGAGTGAAGTGAGCCCCTGACTGACTTTTGACGAAACTTTACGGAGCACTACGGAGTTGAACTTGCAATCATTTAGCAGTAGTTAATTTCAGACTACACTTTGTATGAAGCACAATCCCTACACGACATACATGTTCAGAATCTGTAGGTACACCGTGAGTTAATCAAGGACTTAATTCAATCATCAATGATAATATCAGTTGAACAGCTATCTTCAAAAGCTTTTTACTATCTGTTATTTATTTACGTATATGAATTGAGATCTAGGTTTATAAATCACTGTTATTGTCTTAAGTTACGTCGTTAATTTGACGCATTGCCCGAACTGATAAGATTGTACCAAAAAGTCGTACAGATTATAATAATAATAATAAAATATTTATTACCTCAAAAATGAACAAAAAACACTTAAATCTAAACAATTAGCAGCGTTACAACTACGAAGACAAAAGTGTTAACGATGAGCTCTGGCACCCAATGTAAGATTTAACTTGTGTTTAGGGTGCCAGCGTCCTCGCCTATGACTTGAACATTAGTAGTTGTAAGACGTAAGTACACAATCATTATTAAATCTACATATTTTACTTAGCCAGTGCAACTGTGATAATAGCCTCTTTGAGTACCTGTGTTTGAGTGTGTGTGTGTGTAATGTGTGTATGTGTGTGTGAGTGTGTGTGAATGAGTATATTTATTTATATTATATAAACATAATTATATACAACATAAGTGTACATTTATATTACCCTACACTTGGTTCGATATCTGTAGTAGATCTTCAGTCTTGTCGTAACCCAATGTTATAAGCCATTTCATAACCTCAGTTTTACATTTATTTAGACACATTGGAGCAATGGAGCAAAGTTTATTTATTTATAATATATAAAGCTCGATTACCACTCACTCACTCACTCACTCACTGACTGATTGACATCATTGTTCTCCCAGATGGTGAAGGGGGAGGTGGGTATATTTTGACAGATTCGTAAACAAGTAACTCTGGTGAGTATGGGAAAAATCCCAAACCTCCCCTTTTCGCCCCCCCTCCCCCCCCTCCCCATCGTATCTCGGAAACTAAGAGACCCGTATTTTATTTTTTTTACGGATTCGTATAGAGGATGCTCGGAAAAGTAAAAACCATTTTTCAAAGTTCCCCCCCCTTGCCCCCCTTCTCCCCCCTTTAGGCGGATCTCGGAAGTTAACAGACTTGCAACGTTTCTTTTTTCAGATTCATATCAAGGGGCCCAGAGTTGGTCAAAATCATTTCTCAAAACTCCCCCCTCTCCCCCTCTTCACCCCTCCCCCCATCGTATCTCGGAAACTAAGAGACCCGTGTTTTGTTTTTTTACGGATTCGTATAGAGGAGGCTCGGAAAAGTAAAAACCATTTTCAAAGTTCCTCCCCCCTTGCCCCCCTTCTCCCGCCTTTAGGCGGATCTCGGAAGTTAACAGACTTGCAACATTTTTTTTTCAGATTCATATCAAGGGGCCCAGAGTATGTCACAATCATTTTTCAAAACTCCCCCCTCTCCCCCTCTTCACCGCTCCCCCCATAGCGGTAAAGCGAAGCGCAGCGTAGCGTAGGGATAAGGTCATGATAGCTTTCCGGTGGTAGGTAGGTCCCGAGTAGAGCGAACCTGCGAGACCGAGTGGAGCGAAGGGGGGAGGTGGCGAGCGAAGCGAGCCGGCGACCCCCGTAGCGTAACGAAGGTTGAGTGGGTGAAGCGCAACTCGGGGGTGACGACATGCAAACTTACAAGTAACTCTTATGAGTAAGGCAAAATAACCAAGCCTCCCCTTTTTGGCCTTCCCCCCCCCTCCCAATCGTATCTCAGAAACTAAGAGACCCGTGTTTTGTTTTATTACGGATTCGTATAGAGGAGGCTCGGAAAAGTAAAAAGCATTTTTCAAAGTTGCCCCTTTGACCCCCTTCTCCCCCCTTTAGACGGATTTCGGAAGTTAACAGACTTTTAACACTTTTTTTTTCAGATTCATATCAAGGGGCCCAGAGTTGCTCAAAATCATTTTTCAAAACTCACACCTCTCCCCCCCTTCACCCCTCCCCCCATAGTATCTCAGAAACTAGGTAGCGGAAAAGCGAAGCGTAGCGTAGCGTAGGGATAAGGTCACGATAGATTTCCGGTGGTAGGTAGGTGCTGAGTGGAGCGAACCTGCGAGACCGAGTGGAGCGAAGGGGGGAGGTGGCGAGCGAAGCGAGCCGGCGACCTCCGTAGCGTAACGAAGGTTGAGTGGGTAAAGCTTAACTCGGGGGCGACGACAAGCAAACTTACAAGTAACTCTCATGAGTAGGGCAAAAGTACCAAGACTCCCGTTTTTGGCCTCCCCCCCCCCCTCCCAATCGTATCTCAGAAACTAAGAGACCATTGTTTTGATGTTTTAAGGAATCGTATAGAGGAGGCTCGGAAAAGTAAAAACCATTTTTCAAAGTTCCCCCCCTTAACCCCTTCTCCCCCCTTTAGGCGGATCCCGGAAGTTAACAGACTTGCAACATTTTTTTTTTCAGATTCATATGAAGGGGCCCAGAGTTGGTCAAAATCATTTTTCAAAACTCCCCTTTCTCCTCCTCTTCACCCCTACCCCCATCGTATCTCCGAAACTAGGTAGCGGTAAAGCGAAGCGTTGCATAAGGATAAGGTCACGGTAGCTTTCCGGTGGTAGGTAGGTCCTGAGTGGAGCGAACCTGCGAGACCGAGCGTAGCGAAGAGGTGAGGTGGCGAGCGAAGCGAGCCGGCGACCTCCGTAGCGTAACGAAAGTGGAGTGGGTGAAGCGTAACTGAGGGGTGACGACAAGCAAACTTACAAGTAACTCTCAAGAGAAGGGCAAAAGTACCAAGCCTCCCCTTTTTGGCCTCCCCCCCCCTCCCAATCGTATCTCAGAAACTAAGAGACCCGTGTTCAGTTTTCGAGGATGCTACAGCCGATAGAGAGGTCAAAATCAAAATCCAATATGGCGGCTGCGATATTTTTAAATGTTCATCATGGTAGTCGTTTCCATGGTTTTCGAGGGTGCTTAAACCGATGGCGAGGTCAAAATGAAAATCCAAGATGGCGGCTGCGATAATTTTCGAAATGTTCAACATGGGGGTCGTTTTCATGGTTTTCGAGGGTGCTAAAACCGATGGCGAGGTCAAAATTAGAATCCAAGATGGCGGCTGCTATAATTTTCGAATTGTTCATCAATTTCATCATGGGAGTCGTTTTCATTGTTTTCGAGGATGCTAAAGCCGATAGTGAGGTCAAAATCAAAATCAAAGATGGCGGCTTCGATATTTTTTGAAATGTTCATCATGGGAGTCGTTTTCATGGTTTCCGAGGATGCTAAAGCCGATAATGAGGTCAAAATTAAAATCCAAGATGGCGGCTGCGACAATTTTTGAATTGTTCATCATGGGAGTCGTTTTCATGGTTTTCGAAGATGCTAAAGCCGATAGTGGGGTCAAAATCCAAATCCAAGATGGCGGCTGCGATAATTTTCGAATTGTTTATCATGGGAGTCGTTTTCCTGGTTTTCGAGGATACTAAAGCCATTAGTGAGGTCAATATCAAAATCCAAGATGGCGACTGCAAAAAACTTCAAAGTTTTCATCATGGATGTCGTTTTTATGGTTTTCGAAGGTGCTAAAACCGATGGCGAGGTCAAAATGAGAATCCAAGATAGCGGCTGCGATAATTTTCGAAATATTCGTCATGGGAGTCGTTTTTATGGTTTTCGAGGATGCTAAAGCCGATAGTGAGGTCAAAATCATAATCCAAGATGGCGGCTGCGATAATTTTCGAAATGATCATCATGGGAGTCGTTTTCATGGTTTTCGAGGATGCTAAAGCCGATAGTGAGGTCAAAATCAAAATCCAATATGGCGGCTGCGGTAATTTTCGAATTGTTCATCATGGATATCGTTTTCATGGTTTTCGAGGGTGCTTGAACCGATGGCGAGGTCAAAATGAGAATCCAAGATGGCGGCTCCGATAATTTTCGAAATGATCATCATGGGAGTCGTTTTCATGGTTTTGGAGGATGCTAAAGCCAATAGTGAGGTTAAAATCAAAATCCAAGATGGCGGCTGCGATAATTTTCGAATTGTTCATCATGGGAGTCGTTTTCATGGTTTTCGAGAGTGTTAAAATCGATGGCGAGGTCAAAATGAGAATCCAAGATGGCGGCTGCTATAGTTTTCGAATTGTTCATCAATTTCATCATGGGAGTCGTTTTCATGGTTTTGGAGGATGCTAAAGCCGATAGTGAGGTTAAAATCAAAATTCAAGATGGCGGCTGCGATAATTTTCGAAATGTTCATCATGGGAGTCGTTTTCATGGTTTTCGAGGATGCTTCAGCCGATAGTGAGGTCAAAATCCAAATCCAAGATGGCGGCTGCGATAATTTTCGAATTGTTTATCATGGGTGTCGTTTTCATGGTTTTCGAGGATGCTAAAGCCAATAGTGAGGTTTAAATACAAATCCATGATGGCGGCAGCCATAATTTTCGAATTGTTCATCGTGGGAGTCGTTTTCAAGGTTTTCGAGGATGCTAAAGCCGATAGTGAGGTCAAAATAAAATCCAAGATGGCGGCTTCGATAATTTTCGATATGTTCATCAATTTCATCATGGGACGTAACGAAGGTTGAGTGGGTGAAGCGTAACTCAGGGGTGACGACAAGCAAACTAACAAGTAACTCTCATGAGTAGGGCAAAAGTACTTAGCCACTCGTTTGTGGCCTCCCCCCTCCAAATCGTATCTCAGAAACTAAGAGGCCGATGTTCTGTTTATTTACGGATTCGTATAGAGGTGGCTCGGAAAAGAAAAAACCATTTTTTCAAAGTTCCCCCTCTTGACCCCCTTAAAAAATTCAAAGTTTTCATCATGGATGTCGTTTTCATGGTTTTCGAGGGTGCTGAAACCGATGGCGAGGTCAAAATGAGAATCCAAGATGGCGGCTGCGATAATTTTCGAATTGTTCATCATGAGAGTCGTTTTCATGGTTTTCGAGGATGCTAAAGCCGATAGTGGGGTCAAAATCAAAATCCAAGATGGCGGCTTAGATAATTTTCGAAATGTTCATCATGGAAGTCGTTTTCAAGGTTTTCCAGGATGACAAAGCTGATAGTGAGGTCAAAATCAAAATCCAAGATGGTGACTGCAAAAAATTACAAAGTTTTAATGATGGATGTCGTTTTCATAGTTTTCGAGGTTGCTAAAACCGATGGCGAGGTCAAAATGAGAATCCAAAATGGCCTCTGCGATAATTTTCGAATTGTTTATCATGGGAGTCATTTTCATGGTATTCGAGGTTGCTAAAGCCGATAGTGAGGTTAAAATCCAAATCCAAGATGGCGGCTGCGATAATTTTCGAATTGTTCATCATGGGAGTCGTTTTCATGGTTTTCGAGGGTGCTAAAACCGATGGCGAGGTCAAAATCAAAATCCAAGATGGCGGCTGCGATATTTTTTTAAATGTTCATCATGGGAGTCGTTTTTATGGTTTTCGAGGATGCTAAAGCCGATAGTGAGGTCAAAATTAAAATCCAAGATGGCAGGTGCGATAATTTTCGAAATGTTCATCATGGGAGTCGTTTTCATAGTTTTCGAGAGTGCTAAAACCGATGGCGAGGTCAAAATCAAAATCCAAGATGGCGGCTGCGATATTTTTTTAAATGTTCATCATGGGAGTCGTTTTCATGGTTTTCGAGGATACTAAAGCCGTTATTGAGGTCAAAATCAAAATCCAAGATGGCGACTGCAAAAAATTTCAAAGTTTTCATCATGGATGTCGTTTTCATGGTTTTCGAGGGTGCTAAAACCGATGGCGAGGTCAAAATCAAAATCCAAGATGACGACTGCAAAAAATTTCAAAGTTTTAATCATGGATGTCGTTTTCATGGTTTTCGAGGTTGCTAAAACCGATGGCGAGGTCAAAATGAGTACGGCTGCGATATTTTTCGAAATGTTCATCATGGGAGTCGTATTCATGGTTTTCAAGGATGCTAAAGCCGATATGTGAGGTCAAAATTTAAATCCAAGATGGCGGCTGCGATAATTTTCAAAATGTTCATCATGGGAGTCGTTTTCATGGGTTTGAGGATGCTAAAGCCGATAGTGAGGTTAAAATCAACATCCAAGATGGCGGCTGCGATAATTTTCGAATGGTTCATCATGGGAGTCGTTTTCACGGTTTTCGAGGATGCTAAAGCCGATAGTGAGTTCAAAATCAAAATCCAAGATGCAGAGTGAAAAAATTCAAAGCTTTAATCATGGATGTCCTTTTCATGGTTTTCGAGGTTGATAAAACCGATGACGAAGTCAAAATGAGAATCCAACATGGCGGTTTTTTTTTTTTTTTTTTTTTTTTAGCGTGGTAAAATCATCAAATGAGTCCTCCGGCCCCGGGCAGGGCGGGAGGGACTGTCAGACTTCTACTGACTAAAATCCACGGTGTCCTTCAATAGCCTGTTACGTTCCGGGGTCACGGTAAGGAAATAATCCCGCGACCACGGCAGGCTTTGGCCCTTTGAGAGGGGGGCCCCGTCATTATGCTGACGCTCTTTGAGGCGCGCGTGGGACACAACGCGCCGTCGACCCGGGCATGGTCCTTGGTCGGGCAGCGAGTTGCCCTTTACTCGCTGCCCGCATGCCCGCGCCTACGGTGGCCGGAGATCGTCTGCTGACGTCCGACGCCGCGGGCGCCTACCACTGCGGTTGGGGCGGAGGGAGGACGCTGTCCTCTCTCGCTCGCGGCCCGCCTCCTCCTTCACGAGCATTACTGCCTCGCAGAAGGAGCAGACCGCTTCCCACTCCGTCTCGCCCCGCAGCATGGCCGCAACCATGCCGGGCGCGAGAGGTCTCCGCCTATCGCCGCCGTGAGGACACGTCGGTGCACCGCCCAAGCTGGGCAGTCTTGCACCGTATGCTCTACTGTGTCCTTCGGGCGATCTTCGCAGTGGTGGCACCCGGGCGTTTCCTCCTTCCCTATCAGGCACAGGTACCTCCCGAAACTTCCGTGTCCGGTGAGGACCTGCGTCATCCGATAGGTCAGGACGCCGTGACGTCTCTCCAGCCACTCCTCAAAGATAACATCATTGATTCATCAATTTAATCATGGGAGTCGTTTTTATGGTTTTCGAGGGTGCTTAAACCGATGGCGAGGTCAAAATGAGAATCCAAGATGGCGACTGCCAACAAATTCAAAGCTTTAATCATGGATGTCGTTTTCATGGTTTTCGAGGTTGCTAAAACCGATGACGAAGTTAAAATGAGAATCCAAGATTGCGGCTTCGATTATTTTCGAAATGTTCATCATGGAAGTCGTTTTCATAGTTTTCGAGGATGCTAAAGCCGATAGTGAGTTCAAAATCAAAATCCTAGATGCAGACTGCAAAAAATTCAAAGTTTTCATCATGGATGTCATTTTATTGGTTTTCGAGGGTGATAAAACCGATGGCGAGGTCAAAATGAGAATCCAAGATGGCGGCTGCTATAATTTTCGAATTGTTCATTATGGGTACCGTTTTCATGGTTTTCGAGGAAGCTAAAACCGATGGCGAGGTCAAAATCGAAATCCAAGATGGCGGCTATGATAATTTTCGAAATGTTCACCATGGGAGTCGTTTTCATGGTTTTCGAGGATGGTTAAGCCGATAGTGAGGTCAAAGTGAGAATCCAAGATGGCAGCAGCGATAATTTTCGACATGTCCATCATGGGAGTCGTTTTCCTATCCTTTCGAGGAAGCTAAAACCGATGGCGAGGTCAAAATGAGAATCCAAGATGGCGGCTACGATAATTTTCGAATTGTTATTCGTGGAAGTCGTTTTCATGGGTTTTCGAGGTTGCTAAAACCGATGGCGAGGTCAAAATGAGAATCCAAGATGGCGACTGCTAACAAATTCAAAGCTTTAATCATGGATGTCGTTTTCATGGTTTTCGAGGTTGCTAAAACCGATGACGAAGTTAAAATGAGAATCCAAGATGGCGGCTGCGATAATTTTCGAATTGTTCATCATGGGAGTCGTTTTCATGGTTCTCGAGGATGCTAAAGCCGATAGTGTGGTCAAAATAAAAATCCAAGATGGCAGCTGCTATAATTTTCAAATTGTTCATCATGGGAGTCGTTTTCGTGGTATTCGAGGGTGCCAAAACCGATGGCGAGGTCAAAATGAGAATCCAAGGTGTCAGCTGCGATAATTTTCGAATCGTTCATCATGGGTGTCGTTTTCATGGTTTTCGAGGGTGCTAAAACCGATGGCGAGGTCAAAATCAAAATCCAAGATGACGGCTTCGATAATTTTCGAAATGTTCATCATGGGAGTCGTTTTCATGGTTTTCGAGGATGATAAAGTCGATAGTGGGGTTAAAATCCAAATCCAAGATGGCGGCTGCGATTATTTTCGAATTGTTCATCATGGGAGTCGTTTTCATGGTTTTCAAGGATGCTAAAGCCGATAGTGATGTCAAAATCAAAATCGAAGATGGCTGCGATAATTTTCGATATGTTCATCATGGGAGTCGTTTTCCTATCCTTTCGAGGATGCTAAAGCCGATAATGAGGTTAAAATCCAAATCCAAGATGGCGGCTGCGATAATTTTCGAATGGTTCATCATGGGAGTCGTTTTCATGGTTTTCGAGGATGCTAAAGCCGATAGTGAGTTCAAAATCAAAATCCAAGATACAGACTGCAAAAAATTCAAAGTTTTCATCATGGATGACATTTTCATGGTTTTCGAGGGTGATATAACCGATGGCGAGGTCAAAATGAGAATCCAAGATGGCGGCTGCTATAATTTTCGAATTGTTCATCAATTTCATCATGGGAGTCGTTTTTATGGTTTTCGAGGGTGCTAAAACCGATGGCGAGGTTAAAATGAGAATCCAAGGTTTTAGCTGCGATAATTTTCGAATCGTTCATCATGGGTGTCGTTTTCATGGTTTTCGAGGGTGCTAAAACCGATGGCGAGGTCAAAATCAAAATCCAAGATGACCGGTTTCGATAATTTTCGAATTGTTCTTCGTGGAAGTCGTTTTCATGGGTTTTCAAAGATGGTTAAGCCGATAGTGAGGTCAAAATCAAAATCCAAGATGGCGGCTTCGATAATTTTCGAAATGTTCATCATGGGAGTCGTTTTCATGGTTTTCGAGGATGATAAAGCCGATAGTGGGGTTAAAATCCAAATCCAAGATGGCGGCTGCGATTATTTTCGAATTGTTCATCATGGGAGTCGTTTTCATGGTTTTCAAGGATGCTTAAGCCGATAATGAGGTTAAAATCCAAATCCAAAATGGCGGCTGCGATAATTTTCGAATGGTTTATCATGGGAGTCGTTTTCATGGTTTTCGAGGATGCTAAAGCCGATAGTGAGTTCAAAATCAAAATCCTAGATGCAGACTGCAAAAAATTCAAAGTTTTCATCATGGATGTCATTTTATTGGTTTTCGAGGGTGATAAAACCGATGGCGAGGTCAAAATGAGAATCCAAGATGGCGGCTGCTATAATTTTCGAATTGTTCATTATGGGTGTCGTTTTCATGGTTTTCGAGGGAGCTAAAACCGATGGCGAGGTCAAAATCAAAATCCAAGATGGCGGCTTCGATAATTTTCGAAATGTTCATCATGGGAGTCGTTTTTATGGTTTTCGAGGATGCTAAAGCTGATAGTGAGGTTAAAATCCAAATCCAAGATGGCGTCTGCGATTATTTTCGAATTGTTCATCATGGGAGTCGTTTTCATGGTATTCGAGGGTGCTAAAACCGTAGGCGAGGTGAAAATGTGAATCCACGATGGCGGCTGCTATAATTTTCGAATTGTTTATCAATTTTATCATGGGAGTCGTTTTCATGGTTTTCGAGGATGCTAAAGCCGATGGCGAGGTCAAAATCAAAATCCAAGATGGCGGCTTTGATAATTTTCGAAATGTTCATCAATTTCATCATGGGACGTAACGAAGGTTGACGACAAGCAAACTTACAAGTAATTCTCATTAGTAGGGCAAAAGTACTAAGCCTGTCCTTTTTGGCTCCCCCCCCCCTCCCAATCGTTTCTCAGACACTAAGAGACCCGTGTTCTTTTTATTTACGGATTCGTTTAGAGGAGGCTCGGAAAAGTAAAAAAACATTTTTCAAAGTTGTTCCTTATGCCTCCCTTCTGAGTTTTTAATAAGGATTTAGATTGGATTAGGGGTTCTTTAGGGGTTTCAAAATCTATTAAGTGCTCTAACGGATTTTAAAATTCTTTTTATCCTAAGGAATTCTCAATTTATTGTTTTTTTTTTTAATTTTGTTTCTTTTTTTTATTGAATTAGTTATAAGGGTTTTCAGAATATTAAATTTTTTTTATATAATTTAATAATTTACAAAATCTTTTGAGGACTATTGATTTTCCAATTCATTTAAAGATTCTTATGGGTTTTTAAAAATTTTATAAAAGTAAGGAATACTTCTCCAAAACACGACCCCGCGAGCTGCGTGCAGCTCGCGCAACGCGCAAATACTAGTTTTATTATATAGGTGGTTAGACAGTACACTAAAATGACGCTGAGCAAGGGCCGTTCTACATCCGTGAGTTGAGCAAACTTCGAATCGTCGTCGTTTTTTGGCATTCGGGTCGTATACGACAATAGGGTGTTTACGTAGTACAGTACCAAGAACAAAGAGCTGTCTCACAGTGAGGACCTGACATTCAGCGTAGAGAGCCGTGGTGGGATATCTGAAAGGCTTTGAGGTCATAGTCTTGAGAACAGCTCTCTGTGCTCGTTCCAGAGGCAGGAGATTTGTTTTAGGAGTTCCACCCCACACCGTAATGCAATAGTTTATGATACTTTGACATAGGGCATAATAAACAGTTTTGAGGGTAATGCTGTCCGCAGAATGCCTTAGTTTTTTAAAAATAAAAATGCACTTGCGGACTCGTGATATAATGTTGCTAAGGTGCGGTTTCCAGTTAAGAGAGCTGTCTAGATAGACTCCAAGATATTTGGCAGTCTCACACCTTTTGAGTTGAGGGCAGCCACATTGAGAAGCAGATAGACCGAGTGTACAAGTATGTGCTCTAAGCACCATTGCATCCGGGGTAGGGAGGTTGGTTGACAATAAGGAGAAAGGTAAGTAAACCGTTTTATTTAAATTTAGGGTTAGGATATTGTCTGTCAGCCACTTCATCACTGAGTTTAGAGCAATTTCGGCATATTTTACTGTTTCAGGCCAGTCATTACCATGTATCAATAGAGCCGTATCATCAGCATAAGTGAAGATTGAGCAGTTCATCAGGGACATTTTACACAAGCTGTTAATATACATAAGAAACAGGGTAGGGCCCAAGATTGAGCCCTGAGGAACGCCAAAAGTCAATGAAATGGTGTCACTAATCACATCATTTATTTTAACACATTGGGTTCTATCACACAGATAATCCTGAAAAATATTGAAAGTATGACCTCGAATGCCTGAAGCCTCTAGTTTTGATAAGAGGTGGGGGACAGACACGGTGTCGAACGCCTTAGAAAGATCCAAGAAGATCGCCAAGCATTTCATTTTACTATCTAATTTAGATACTACATGGTCTACCAAGGCAGCAACAGCATTTTCAGTTGACCTGCCACCTCTAAAGCCGTACTGGTTATTACTAAGTAATTTATATGACTCAAGATAGTGTACCAGACGATTATTAAGGATCCTTTCTAATATTTTAGAGATAGCAGGCAAGACTGAGATCGGCCTATAATTATCTACACTGCGTCTGTCCCCATTTTTGAAGATTGGGTGAACAACAGCTCTTTTGAAAACCTTGGGGAAACAGCCCGTATAAATTGAGCGATTGCAGATATGCGTAATGGGTGAGACAATAGCGGGCAGACAAGACTTTAATATTCTCGGTGGAATACCATCCCAACCAGCTGCAGCATCAGTTCGTAACCCAGTAATGAGATTCGAGACCTCCACTTCATCTGTGGGTAGAAGTACTAGCGAGTTAGGGGGAAGTGCATCGAGAAGACGTTCCGAGGAATTCGAGCTGGACAGGAATTTGTCTGCTAAGTTTTTACCAACATTGGCAAAAAACTCGTTGACTTGGTTGACTGATGTCTTTTCATCCGAAGATATTCTTAGTAGCTCGTTTGGTGATTTGATATTGAGACCAGTTCCAGTAACATTTTTAATAACCTTCCAAGTTGCTTTAGGGTTGTTCTTCGCCATTTGAAACTCATTCTTTTCGTATGCATGCTTTAAGTTTCTGAGAAGCTTGTTACAGAAATTACGGTACCTCTTATATGTGATCCTGAGAATGAGGTTTTCAGGATCAGCCATTAACTTTCTAGACATGCTATCTTTATTTCGGATACATCGGAGCAGTCCATTTGTAATCCATGGTTTAAGGACGCGGCGTTTTGAGGGAATGTGCACCGATTTGGAATGAGTGGTGATGACGGAACCAATCATGGAAACTAGAGACTCGGCGGCACTGTTTGGATCTTGATCGTTCATTATTCCACTGAAGTCCATTGATAAAATGTCAGTTGTTGCAGCTGCATAATCAACAACTATGCGACTATGTTTAGGGGGACGCAGTGACATAGCACGTTGGATGCTAATAATCGTAGGTCTATGATCAGTTACATCAGTGTCAAGAACCAGAGTCGTATTTTTATAGCCAGATCTTAACATTACGTGGTCAATACAGGAGTTAATACGGGTTGGGAATAAATGTGTGGGAAGGAGGCCATGTGAAGCAATGAGATTCAGGTATTGATTTGCTTGTTGGGAGAGAGTATTCGGATTAATGTCTATATTTATGTCACCCATAATTGCAAAATTATTCACGGCTGCTGTCTGTGTTAGGATATTGTCCAGGCTATCAATAAAGTTGTCAAGATTTTGTATGGAGGGAGAGCGGTATAAAGCCAAAAGTAGGATATTGTGAGACTTTACATTACAGAGCAGGCTACTAGCACCAGAAATAGTAGGTTCGGTGACGATGTGAGGTAAATCTGATCTTACATAAATTATAACACCATCATTCTGATTACTAGGTTTGCTCGTGTGATAGGAGACATACCCTTCTAGAGGTGGGACTGTCGCCGCCCTCAGCCAACATTCTGATAGTATCAAAACATCACATGATGTTTCTATTCTAGCCAGGAGAAGAAGGAAACTGTCAAAGTTACAATTTACACTACGTATATTTAAGTGTATTATATTAAGCGACTTGTTATTAGTGTCATTAATGAAAAGTTTGCAAGACTCAGGTAAACATAGGTGTGAATCACTCAATCCAAGAGCGTCAATTACGATTATATTATTATAATAGCTTATTGGTATAATTTATCTCTATAGTTATTGTGGTTTTATATAATGAATATAAACGTATTTGTAACTTTAGCTATTACGCATGTACTTTACTTTTGCACGATCACAAGTAGTTATGTACAAGACGAGATTGCGAAGGAGCTCGGTCCGAAGCCTCCAAGCGACGGAATAGGTACATTGTGCACGCACGTGGTACTAAGTGCTGCTGCTCTACTAGCGTTTTATCGCGATGTGTGCCACCAACATCTCATGTTCAAGGATAAGTGGTATCTTTTACTTGAAACTACTACGATAATCCATAGAGCACTCAAAATAACCTCAAAAACTCTCAGTACACTATAAACCATACCATATTTTAACTGTAATTAATCTAAATGAAAGTAACATGTCTAATTGAAGAATTTTTGCTTATTTTCTTCTGAGTTGTAATAAAGAAGTTAATCTTATTGAATCTATTTAAAACTATAGCAAAATCTTTTAAATTTTGAACTGCGATAGGGGTAGACAAATATTGTTTCTATGACAACACTACAACAGTCCTTTTTAACATAAAATATAAACTGAATTGCATAATTATGTTAAAAGCTTATTTTCAAGTTAAAAAAAAATCCTTTTAGGTAAATGCCTCAACATCTCACATAATACCATATTCATGACGGTGACACAGGCCCTCATACTTGACGTGACCGTCTGGTTTTGACAACGGTTAACGTACTCACATTAACCCAAAGAGATTAACCTAACACAGGTTAATCTTTTTGCTATCCTTATTAACGTTGGATGTTCCGGATGAAACTGGTTAAGCATCGTGAAATATCTATGAAGCTAAAAGTTTCTACGCATAATAATTTTAATAAATTGCCGTGTTTAAAATAAATTTAAAATCCAGTATATTACAGACTTATAATGTCGCTACATTATTAGTAACTACATGCCATAAGCATAGACCCACCTTTTACCAAAATTATTCCAACGTGAAGAAGAACGTCCAAGAAGGAGTGCAGTGTTCAATAAATTATTTCCAAAGACTTACAATTTTATAGCTAGATATATTTTATTTCTTGAGAAAATTCTAATAATGTCAGCGAAGAATTAAAACGTTTAGCGTGACACACAAATGTCTCCCCAGCGCAGCGTATGCGTAATGAACCACGATCTGCAACAATGCCTGAACTGTACTCGCTCACTTTAACTCTTACAAAGAACTTGTTTCTCCGTGATGTGCTGGGAGAACAATCCTGTTAAACGTTATTACTAGAGACTATTATTTTACACAATCACTCTAGGCCGCTCGAGTGAACTCTCGGAAATAATCCGTAATTCCTTTCCAGAGCTTCAATCAACACCTAGGTCGGGGCTTATTGGAAATAATGTAACAACGTTTACTCGTAGAAGTTTTTGTATTAAGAAACTTCTAACTATTTATTTTTGATAAAGTCTAGACGATAACTGGACTTTCAGAACACCTAGAACAGTGAGATTGTTTGTAGTTAATGTTGGCCTTTTAATAATTTTCTGCAGTTTTAGTTACAGAGTTAATGGCGTGTTCATTGTCAAGAATAAAGGCTGCAGCTTTTAAATAGATACAAATATTAATACTCTTATGAAAATAACGTTTATGCAACTGCCTGTATACAATAAAAACGAGTCGTAATCATTTAATTAGTTTGTGTCAAATCTAGTTGCAAGTAAAATTAGAATAAAAAATGATAAATCGAATTTCAATCCAGTGCATGTAATTTTCTTGCATTTTATTCGTATTTAATAAAATACCACTTAGAAAATAACGTAGAATAAATTCGAAGACAATTCCGTGTCTTTAACGAGACAATATTGAACCCTGAGGCAGAGAAACGTAGCGAAATGAAACTTCATCCATTTGTTCATTAATGTTGCATAGTTTTCAAAAAGGAGTTTGCAATTTGAACGTTTGCTTAGCAAAATTAATTGGGAAAAAGAAAGTTGGTTATTTGACAAACTTTGTACCTATTCAAATCGTACCTACTTACATAATAAATGAAGAATTACAGTTTTTTTAATCTCCCAAATATTCCAATTCAGTTCTTTTTTATCACTAAAAAAGTGGTTCGATTAAAGAGAAAACCCTTTAAAATTCCCAGTGTTTTCACAATATATAGAAATTCAAAATTTTAGATGATTTGAACTTCGGCAGTCCAGGCAATCAAGTGCAGGGGAAGATTATATTGTTTCATACGTTGGGTCGATATTTTTCATTCGGCTCCGATTTTTGGCTACTTCACGCAGCCTAAAAATACTAGGTAATTTTCGTTATCTATTTTCCTTTACGATAGTAAATTTTTTGTCCACCAACTCTAATGATATATTACGGACAAAGACTGTAATTAAGGATCTTTATTTATGGATGAACCGTTGTTGAAAGTTATTGTTTATTTCACACAAGAGAATTAATTTCACCAATAATCCCTCGTATCTGTTCAGTGAAGAGTTCTAATTGTGATTGTTTAATTGACTACTTTAAGGTTAACTTACTATACTCAAGTGCAGTTTTAGCTTATATAGCAGTTTTATTATTTAGAGATATTTGTGTCACAGAGTTAAAGCAGTGAGTAGGGGAACGTTTAGGAAAGCTACGCTTGACATGTTGGCGGAATACGATGACAATGTGTCCTTATTACTTTCTCAACGCCTAATGAAATCATATAATTATCTAGATTACATAAAAAAACTCTTCTAAAAAAAGGGAACCGACTTCAAAACCAAACACAAAAAAACTGTAAAATAACTTTTCTTTCGGAAGTCGGTGGCTTTGTTTTTTATTTCATTTATTAAGGCCACCGACTTCCGAAAGAAAAGTTATTTTACAGTTTTTTTGTGTTTGGTTTTGAAGTCGGTTCCCTTTTTTTAGAAGAGTTTTTTTATTTTTCCCTTTTTAGTTCAGATATTTAACAAAAATCTTCATATAATCGGCGTCTTTGAAAATCTACAATCCTAGTAAGTAACAAAAACGGATCTATGCGAGATGCAACTTCACGAGATATCCATTATTGTTATATATTAAAACCTTCCCCATAATGTAACAAATACTTTTCTGAAAACTGCATCAAAATCGGTTCAGCCAAACGCGAGATAATCGCGGACAAACATGCAATCGTCTCTGAAAATATACGATCCAAGTAAGCAAAACGGATCCTCGCGGGCAACGTCACGGGATATCTATTAGTGTTATATACTAAAACCTTCTCCAGAATGTAATGAACACTTTCCTGAAAACCGCATCAAAATCGGTTCAGCCAAACGCGAGATAATCGCGGACAAACATACATACATACATACATACATACATACATACATACATACAGGTCGAACTGAGAACCTACTTTTTTTTTTTAAGTCGGTTAAAAAATTAAACGAAAGATGTGTAAGTAAACATGTTGTTGGCACCACTTAATCTTATAAGTTAAAAAAAAAAAAAAAATATGTGGAAGTGTATAATATTCGTTATTTGGTGTCAAAAGTTAATTCATAGTTTGACGATAAATAGCAAGCTCCAAGTCACAATTGCCAGCATCACAAGAGTAGCTTACTATGGGGCAGTTTGTGATCCAATTTCACTGCATTTCACATGCTCTTACGTCTGCTTTCGACATTAATATAAGAGCTTGCAACTACTACCTACATAAAAATATTCTAATTACAGCGACACACTTGCACTTAGCAACGTGAACTACTGCCAAGTTCCACGGCCCATCTATTTAGTGGCGCGATTGCTTGCTACTTTATTTGCAAACGTTTCAAGAGAGCTTTTTGTGTTTTTATAATTAACGTGCGTATATTTTTACGTAACCTAATTGTATACAATTTTTTATAGCATCGCTCCCTCGTCTCATTCAGCGCCATCTCTCATGCTATTCATAAAATATGAGGAACCACGAGAGAAGCTGCAGTGAAGACACGCACCACTAATTAAAATACTGGAAGTAAGAATGTGGAGCGAGACGAGTGAGGTCGGGTAATGAATGATATGTATCAAGTATGACAATGCTATTGAAGTTGCTCAGCCATTTTTTATTTATTTTTTAATGTAAAAAGGATTTTTCTCCACTAGTACACGGTTTGTTTGCGCTGATTTTTGCAAAACGTGGAGTAATAAATCGTAAAATATGAATTAGGCTCCAATTTGCACCACTGCCTGCAATATGAGTATTTAGAAAACGTCCACATTCAATGTTAACACAAAATTAAAGCTTGAGGTCACTACAAGTTTACAAATTTCCCTCCATTTCCCTCAACATCGGCGGCCCCCGGAGTATTCAGTGCCGGATGTTCGAACTCAACTACCGCTTTCATTTCCATTCTTTGCACTCTTGGTTACAGTTGACATTTCAATTCGTTCCGGGACTTTTTGCATATATTTTCAGACTTGATTACTTTCCGATCATTAATTCTGGTAGCTCGATGTTTAATCTTACAGTTCGAATGTTTTATTTTCATCCGAAAATCCTTGAATCCTAACCGGATCCCAGTATTGTAAAACGAAACACACCCAAAACCGAAGGTTTCAGCTTCTTTACACCATTTATGTTGTAGAAACTTTGATAAAACTTGAGATATTAAGATATCTTGAGATCCGTTAGCCACTCCTATAAGTATAATATATGAAAGAGCTTTCCAATTTGACAGTAACGTATGGGACAGGAAAATGATGAAACTTCGAAGAATTTCACATTTGTTTTCTTAAAACCCTAAGGAAAATTCAGAATCAGTGGATAAGCTTCCACACATAAAAGAATAGCTTGTTACCCTTTAACTGATCACTGAACACGCACTTTGAAGAGAATCCTTTAACAACGGATAGTGTAGCTACTGTAATCCCAGAAAAAAATACACTTCTCTATTTCCTCAAATTAAAATTTAGTAGATTTGTTTCTGTCGTATTCCTAGAGTAAAACTGGTTCGGATGGTATGGTAGCGGAATGTTACGGCCAAGTTTTAGCTGTTAGCTGTTAGGGCACATCCTGTGATCCTCATACAAATATTTTTATTGTGCTATTATCCGTAAAATTGTTATTATTTGAATTGACACACACCAAGACGTAACAGTTCAAGATTGTGTTGAAATTAGCGCCGTACATATCTGATAAGGTTCCCATTCGCCACGGTCTCGAAACTGAATTCGGCAAGTTGTGATTAGTTTAATATTTAATGTGTTTATTCCTTTCTTGACAATAACAGCCGAGATTAATTAAAGTATAATTCTAGGATTAGTAGTCAAGAGTGGCAGATATAAAAATATGTTTATAATATTTGATAATTGAAAAACTTAAATAACAATGCATTTTCTATAAAGCCCGATGATAAACAATTTGGTTTTTTTTTGACACACGAGAAAATTTTTGCTGGGATTTGCTTTAAGTAATCTCAAAAAGTATGTGATCCTTTTGTACAAATTCCTCTAGGGCATGAGCTAACTTGTTTCAAAAGCTTTTGTAAATATTTTAGAGTCACTAAAAGAAGTTAGGCAGTAGAAACTAGACTTTAAATATTCTCTCTTGGATTTGCTTAGAGGAGGTCTAAATAAATGAATCGGTGGTAAGTTCAGCTTGTATCGAGCAGTCTAAAATCTCACACAGTTCATCGGTTTAAACAACGTGTAATGTTAATAGCGCAAAACCTCTCGTGGGGTAACTCAGCCGATGTTATTGAACAATGTTTGTTCCTCCAAGACTGTTGGAAATGCGCAAAAAAAAAATTGCTTTTTCATACAAAATGAGAAATTGATCGGGCCCATCATTTTGAAAAATCATTTTAATTTTTTGCGAATTTCCAAAAGTCTTAGTACAAACATTGTTCAGTAACATGGACTGAGTTACCCCACGAGAGGTTTTGCGCTATTAACGTTACACGTTCTATATTAAATCACGGAACGACAGTGTGCAAACATACGTAAACGTAACGTAAACCGGCAAAAAGTAGGCTCCTGCAAACGACACGTACAAATAGTCATTTATTTCTAGCGAGTTAATCCTGAAAGAAGCCCTCTCAATGTTTTATTATGATCCATCATGATCCGGGTCGTCTCTGCTCCATTAATAACAGACAAGAGACATACTCTCGACTGCTCGACCGACGACAGTGAACACTTTATTGTTTTCAATGAACACTTCAGTTTGAGTATTTTGATATTTTTACAATAAAATGTAAGTAACTGAAACGGCATTCTTTTCTTGATAGTGGTCTTCTGGTAACGGTAATTAATTTACTACCAGCATACTTGTATTACTATTATATACGTCTACGTTTGTGTGTACAATTCCGTGCTAACAGTGTCCAAACTTTGTGTCGGTAAATCAAAAGAGGTTTTGTGTTTTTAAGCAGAAAATCTGGCATTGTCTTGATATAACGTTTCCTTTCATATTACGGAGCAGAATTTAATATCATTTGTCAAACTGGTATAAAGGTAACGCAAAAATGTAAGACTATCTATTACTTACCCGTAATTTATAACATTAATTTGTAACGTTGTCACCGGAGTCACACGAATATAGAAATTAGGTTTTTTTTTTAAAGTGGGTGCTACATTATCTATCTCAACATAAGTAAAACAAGATTAACTAATCGACTTTCTATTACATTTTTTTTTACGTGGTAAAATCATCAAATGAGTCCTCCCACCCCGGGTAGGGCGGGAGGGACTGTCAGACTCGTACCGACTAAAATCCACGGTGTCCTTCAATAGCCCCTATATGTTCCGGGGTCACGGAAATAAGTCCCGCGACCCCGACAGGCTTTGGCCCTCTAGTCATCATGCTGACGCTCTTTGAGGCGCGCGTGGAACACAACGCGCCGTCGACCCTATTAAATAGGAAAACATCGAGAGGAAACCTACCCAAAAACTTTTATTTTTAAAATAGTTTGCTGTTGACAGATTACAAACGATCTAAGTATTTTTGTCCTCGAAAATTTGGCGTGAGATAAATGGTTACAGTTGAATAAAACAAGTTTCTGTTCACAGCAGACACGTTGCAGAAAGTTTTGACAACTTTTGTTCATTAAGTCATGACTTTATGACAGTTTGACTCTCCGCGACCGGGTTTTCATACAACCCTTGTCTAGGATAACTTAAGTATCATGGCACCTTAGACGGAAAGTGAGTCTTTTAACACTTTAAATATGAAAATGAATGAAAATGTTACATTTAAATATCCACAAAACAAGGGTGCTACGGCGTAGCTGAGGCGATGACGTCACCGCTACAATCGCTACGCCACCGCGCTGTTGATGCTTTGGAGTTACCAATCTATTTTCAATGGGATTTGAGCTGTATAAAACTAAATATAAAACTTACTAAATTAAAATATGAAAATGAAATAGTATATTACAATATTATAAAATGTTAATTACGGTTTTCAGGGTGGCTAAATCTTCAAATGAATATTTGAAATACCCTAAGGCAACTTGTAAAGATGTATCAAAAGAAAAATAGGCAGAGAATTTCTCGGAAAATAATATTAGTTCCTGAAATTGATATTTCGTATTCTATGAGCTGTGTCGTAATGAAATACAACATAAAATGTATTTTAAGAACTTTTATTCACTCGGCAAATGCTTGACACAAAATGCTCAGATCAATATACAAGTACATAAAAAATATAAACCCATACTCTATACACTCGGTATTCTGTTGAAATTTAGCTTTTCACAATAAAAATAAAGTTCTCCTTGAGCTTATTGTTATTGGATCTGTATATTACTTTCTATCGTGTTTTCCAAGAATGAGTCTATGTCCAACTTACACCATAGAAACAACGAAATAATTTTGTTGTTACTATGGCATGTTTTAAAGAAATACTTGTTGAAGTGTCGTTTTTGTAAATATCAAACAGATCTTTGTAGGGCAGCCCTAGTGTGTGTTGTGCTCACGGTCGAATGATCTAAAATCTTTTGTGATATCGATTGCGCTCTTCATCGCTAGTGAGCTGTGAAAATCGTTGGAATTGAATTTCCACGGAAACACGCCATGTTCCGACTTGATTCATTTAGTGAATCACTAATTAATTGGTTTATGACCGAGCTCTGGCTAGCGCCTGCTAATTGGGTTCGGTCATAAATAATGAATACGCAGGTAGTCTTCAGTACCGGTGACAGGTTGTTTTTATTTTATTACCTTCCCAGTCCAAATTATTATTACGGTAGCAACTGCCAAAAACAATATTTGTCAATCAATAGTAGACCATCAAAAAGGTGTCGAGTGCCATCACCAAATCGAATGAATCGAATTTTCTATTATATACAAAAATGTTAATAAATAATGTTCAGTAAAGTACGATTATTAATTCCAGTCAGTAAAATGACAAGTGCAACTATTGTGCAACTGTCACTTAACAATGAATTTCATTCATGTACAAATGTCATTTTACTGACTGGAATTAATAATCGTACTTTAGTTGTTAATAACTGCGGGCGATAAACACGTCTATGATTGTGTCAAAATTGTCAGTTGTCATGTAGAGAAAATACTTTTAAGTGCTCATAAAAGGGAGATAATTGTGTAGCAAAACAATGATGTCCTCACGTTAGCGGAAGATACAAAGTACTGCCCTTTTATCTCTGGGAATATGAATATGAAAAAATAGATTTATCAGCATAATCCAAATATTTGTTAAATAACAAAAATCCCTTAAATAAACTTAACTTTTTATAATTTATTATTCTTAATAAATAACGCGTTTCTTCAAAGCCATTTTTCCAAACTCAATCAATCAGTTAAATGGACCATCGAAACGATTACTACGAGGAAAGGATTTAAGAGGCCTTTCACACGTTTCGTTGTTTTTGTGCGACTTTTGGAACCTGATTCTGGGTATGTCATTGCCAGAAATAAAAAAAAGATATATACTCGAGAAAGTTTGATTATTTCTGTGTGGAGTGCTTTAAACAAATTTTTAGATTTGTTTACATACATGAGTAAAAACCTTGTCTCTGCAAAGGATGTTTCATAAAATTCTACTTTTTGTCATACTTTGGTACCGAATTACATAGAAGGTATAATAGTAAAATAATATTTGAAAATGTCCATGGTACATCTGAAAGATTATATTTGGACTGCATTAATCACTTTTTTATTTTCCATTCAGAAATACACCAAAAAATATTTTTCAAAACAGGAAGAATTTGACATTTTTTCGTCCGAAATTATATTTTTTATCTATCAATATTTACTGAATATTCAATCAAAAAGTATTGAATAACTAAGGTTACTATGTTAGCTTGCATTAAAAAAATAATTAGCTCATTTAAAAGTAAAATAATAGTATTAAACAATTATAATAAGCAATGACAAAATTCAACATAAAACCAAGAACGGTTTGTTCTTTGATTTAGACGGCGCGGGGCGCCTTTTGAGGGAGGACGTATCGCTCGCAACCATTTTGACATTAGCCACGTAATTATTAAAATTTAAAATACACGCCACCATTCATGACCTTTATACGCGGCGCTAGTGTCTTTGTCATGACATCAAATTCCATGTGAAAAATGTAGTACCTCGAATTTTCCGCAGGTCATGAGTGGTGGCCAGTAATTTTCCCAATCGCCAAGAATACAGCATAACCTACCTTTCTTGATACAAGCTAATATTTTGAATTAATTTAATTTTGATCTGTTTGCAATGTAAATATATAAATGTGTTGATTGTATTTTCCTACTATATTCGAATGTGGATATAATTGTAGATAATAAAATAATGTAAATAATTCTGATAGCTTTTTTTCTGAATTGGTAGTTAAATGTAATTTCAGACTTTCTAACTTCCCAAACATTCCAGTTCGTTTGGATAATATAGCTCGCTGCGGGACCCACCATACCACCGGCCATGCCCCTGGTGGTATGGCTTTTTATTACGTGGTAAAATCATCAGATCAGCCCTTCCACCCAGGGAAGGACAGGACTACAGGAAGGACATACAAACTTGTACTGACACTACTGACTAAAGTCTACGGTGTCCTCCAATAACCCATTGCGATCCGGGGCCATGGATACCTGATAAGACAGTCCCGCGACGCCCCGGCAGAATTTGGCTCTCTAACGTGCGCCCCGAAAATCCGTGAAAAATTGATCTGATCGTTTGGAGGTAGCGGTTAACCCAGAGAATAGTAACTTAAAAAAAAAAAAACTTTTTGAAAAAAGTACCGACTTCAAAAACGAAAAAAAAGAAGTTTAAAATAACTTTTCTTTTGGAAGTCGGTGGCAATAGTCAATGAAATAAATAACAAAGCCACCGACTTCCAAAAGAAAATTTATTTTAAACTTTTTTGTATTCGTTTTTGAAGTCGGTACTTTTTTCAAAAAGTTTGTTTTTTATCAGTCGATTTCTTGTTATTAGGATTGATCGAAGAGAGTTGAAGTCTTGTATCAGGTTCGGCATCCAGTCAATTGCGGTATTCCGTTTTGGCAGCTGCATTGTTTTTTTTTTTTTTTTTGGTAAAATCATCAAATGTGTCCTCCCGAGCGGGACGGGATTTATTACCAGACTCGTACTGACTAATATCCATGGTGATCCTTCAGTAGCCCTTTACGTTCCAGGGTCACCGTTACCTGATAAGGCAGTCCAGTGACCAAGACAAGCTCCGGCCCTCCAAGGCGTACCTCTCTGATTGGAAATCGCTTCTCGGCGTCGTAGGTCACGCGGCTGTCCTCTCCCTCACGTGTTCCACCTCCTACTTCGCTAGCATGACTTCCGTCTCGCCCCGCAGATCGTGGCCTCGATCAATGCCGGGCGCTATTAAATTGACTCAATTGCATCGAGTTGGGATTTGGCAAACCTGTACCACTCCATGTACCTAACTTTTTTGCAGCCAACTCAATAAGTGGACTAATATTGTGGGTAAACGGCACCCCAAAAAGGTCAAGATGGCCTGTCATTTTTACGGTTACACCTCAGAAAGATAGAACCGGGTCGGATTGGCTCCCGGAAAAACTCACGTCTTAGCAGCATTGAAGTTCAAGCACTCAACCGGCCATGGCTCTTTCGCCTGATATTATTTTGTGAATTTTATTCATGAATACAGATACTACTAAGAACAAAACCTACAAAAAATAAGTTAGCATTCCAATAAATCGTAAAAATAAGCGAAATTGAATGAAAAGTAAGAAATTACAGGAATGTGTCAAGTTTCATAAATAAAATAATGAAATCGAAAAAATAATGTTTTCAATGTTCTAAAGAGTTCTTTTTTCTCTTAAACCCTGTGTTATTTTACTGAAGGTGAAATGTTCTGTATTAAATAACGAACATTTTCTATACCATTTCAATAGAAATCAGGTAAAAAGCCTGAGTGACCAATTGTAGCATCGTAATTCGAGCATAAACGAATCTATGCACTGTTAGTCGCGATTGATCGAAGATGAAATCAGGTACTACTTGCTGTGCAAATGAAATAATGTGGAGTTGAACCACATTTTCTACGCAATTTTGAGCAGTTACGTACCTTCGTTAGGAAGTGAAAGCTCAGTTTTGCGAGATAGAGATTATAATTTAAAGCTCACCAAAACATTCTGTTTCAAGGGTGACATGATCTGAAACCTGTTGAACTCTGATAGATCTGTCTTTATTAAAAAATAATCCAGCTGTAACCCAGTATATGAAGCACTGAAGCCCAGTCAAAACAGTTCAATAAATTTTCTCCTTTGCAAATGTTTAACGATTTGCACCATCCGCTCACAGTTATCTGCAGGCGAACCAAGAATCTTCTTGAATATTAATTTTTAATCTTCATGGTGTCAATTCGAAATTGTCTTGTCAATTATAGGGGAGCTTGTGGCTGGTCGCAATGGAGTTTGTATGATCCGCGCAGTAGATTATCGCTCTCTTTGCGCGTTTTAACAAACTTGATGGTCTTCTTGGGCCTTACTCACTTTCTTCCTGGATCACGGCGTTTGGTGATATTACCCGTCTCTTTTGACACTGGTTTCAAATATTTTGTACCACTGGTTGGAAATATTCGAGCATTAAACCGACCACTTCTGACTATATCTCCTTATCTATGTCACCGTAATCACCCCAAGTGGCTGGTTTTGCGTCCATAATTATGTCTCTGAATAGATGGCATAAATGACTGTTTGATGTATAAGTCAAAGAAAAAGTTTGAAAAATTTTAAACACCAAATCGTAAATTCTAAATAATTTCAAAAATCTAATTAAATAAGTTATGAATTCAAATTAGCCACTAGAAACAAAATTAACACTTGAAAGATATTATAACAAGATAATTTACTCGTATTATAGAATGGAATTGAATAATCTTTATAATGCACACTTTGTAAATTACAAATATATCCAATTCGCAGTGTGACACAATGTGCGCTTTAAAGTGTAATACACTTCTCATCAAAAAAATCGAAACACTTTCGTTTTTATTGTTTTTGTCCTAATTTTTTACAAAAGAGAATTAATTCCATGAAAAAAAAACATTACTGTGTAGCTGGCAGTTTGGTCATTACAGTAAGAAGAAAAAAATCAAAATTCGAAATAATTTCATTTGTTTATCCTATAAATGAAATTAATCACTGTTTTGAGACAAATGTGTATTTAGGGTTGGAGTACGTTTCTCGTTTAAAAACTAAAAATTAGCGCTTGTCTTTAAACTTTCTGTTTCTTATTTCATTTACTGTGACTTTGGGACGTCTGAAAAAACTTTTTCTAAAACATATGGATACTTCGCCCGCAGAAGCCGCCCAAGTGGTGGCATTGCTGGATTCTGGACTTAGTCAGCGTGTTGTGGCTGCAAGATTGCATCTAAGCTTATCATCTGTTCATAGAGTCTACAAACGCTATCGGGAGACTGGTTCGTTCACGCGCCGTTCAGGATCTGGCAGGAATCGGGTCACTTCTGAGCGAGATGATCGATTTATTGTAACAACTTCTTTACGAAATCGACGCCTTAACGCTTTTCAACTGCAGCAGCAGCTTCGCGTTGTACGAAGAGTAGCTGTAAGTGACTCTACAATAAGAAGAAGGTTGAAGGAACGCGGATTGGCACCGCATAAGCCAGCGAATGGGCCGAAATTAACTGCAGACCATCGAAGAGCGCGCCTTAACTTTGCACGCGAGCACCTAACTTGGTCATACCTTCAGTGGAGCAAAGTACTGTTTTCTGATGAGTGTAAAATTATGCTGTATGGTAACGACGGAAGGAACAAGGTCTACAGAAGAGATGGAGAACGCTTTGCACAATGCTGCATTGAAGAAAAGGTCAGCTATGGTGGCGGTTCGTGGACGGTTTGGGGAGGAATCAGCGCCGACGGTAAGACAGAACTTGCCTTTGTGTCTGGGCCACGGCTGCCTGCACTAAACTCTCATCGGTACATCGAACAGTGTCTTGAACCTCATGTGATGCCCTATGCACATTTTATTGGCAACGACTTCATATTCATGCACGACAATGCTAGAGCTCACACCGCGGGCGTCGTACGAGATTATCTTACCGAAGTCGGTATCTCCATTATGGTATGGCCAGCAAGAAGCCCGGACATGAATCCCATTGAACATCTATGGGATGAATTAAAGAGACGAATTCGAGCAAGAGATCCAGCCCCAGAAACACTTAGCCAGCTGCAAAATGCAATCCAAGAGGAGTGGGATAATATACCACAACATGTGATCGTGACTCTCATCCGATCGATGAAGAACCGTATGGAAGCAGTAATAAGAGCTCGCGGAGGGAATACAAGTTATTAAATAAACGTTTCTTACATTTTTTTTTCATTTACGCGTGTTGTTTTACCCATTTCCTTCATATTCCATACAGGGTAAAAATTACTCATTATACAAAATACGAAACCTATGAAGACTTAATTTGAATTTAGAACATTAACATTAGGATTTAAAAACCTCATACTACTCACTATTAAATGACATTTTACATTTATTCCTAAATATACACATTTTTCTGATAATCCTTATCAAATCATAAACTGCGAGGTGTTTCGATTTTTTTGATGAGAAGTGTATAATGAGTGGCCCTTATTTTATTGTGTTATTTTATACGTATACATTTATCATATATTATCCATTCGTTTAAGAATATAAGTAGTATCTACAAGCTCGGGATCTTACTTTGTTTATTCGAAAGAAAAGTGGCAAAAGCTCATGTTGTTTTCTTCCTGGTATACGTGGCATAGCTGTTTCGTTAGTGTTTTGTTTTTATGCGGGGGGCATCACGATGTCAAATTGACAGAAACTGTGTTCTTTCAGTATGTAAAAGCGCTCTTAATGAAAAAAACAATTGGGTTTGAACAAAGTCAGTTATTTCAATTGAAGAAACTGTTTCGAAATACACTTCCGGATTGGGATGTATAATATTTTTAATTGATAATAACAAAAGTTTCAACTAATAAGTGCCCATTCGGTGAAATCATTAAATGTAGTACTTATTAGAATAATTTACGATGACCTAGATTAGGTCATATCTGAAAAATGCCGTTTAAGAAACGATCAATTCACATTTTCATCCCATTTTGGTAAATTCTGTAAGAACGATTTCGAGAAAATTCTGCGGTCGGTGTTAAAAATTCGTAATACTGAAGAATCGCACTTCAGTTGACGCGACGCGAATACTTTACGAGAATTCTGTATATTAACTGAGATTTACGCAATTTCTCTACACTCGAAGAGTGGAGGTTACTACCGTCAGGAGATGTAGATATGTCGTGTACTTGATATAAGTGTGTGGAAAATAGGAACATTGGAACATCTCGTACATCCGTACGATTACAGAAGCCTTGCCTTCACGTACCTACATAGCATTTTTAAAACCATGCAGTTTATCTTAGGCATGCAGAGCTACGAACAAGTTATCCCAATGATCATTTTGTTCAAATGCCAGAATAGAATTTTCTCTTTTATTTCTCGGTAAGAAAGTTTTATAATATTAATGGCCGGTACAGAACCTTGAATGTTTTTATAGCAATTAACTTCCTTGTTTTAAGAAATGGGTCGTTAAACAACGTTTTTACGAAGATCTCCCTTGGGCTTGCCAACACGGCCTATTGCTCCGATTATGGTAATTTTGTGATTTTGCGTAAGCTATCGTCTCAAGTGTTTTTTCAAGGTAATGTTCAGAAAAACCTTTTACGAGAAAAATGTTTTGTTTTTTTTTTCTTTCCCCGGAATTAGGGAATTAGTGGATTATTTATAAAATAACTTCAGAGCTCACGTAGATATTTGATTACGCCATCAAGTCCTACGTTCAAAAGATGAATAAATTAGAAACATTTAAAATTTGTAAATCTTCATTTTATTGGACTTCATTATTTTCATCCGGCGAAATATCGCCGGCTGATTTAAACGCACCCCAGAATGTAATGAACACTTTCCTGAAAACCGCATCAAAATCTGTTAAGCCAAACGCGAGATAATCGCGGACAAACATACATACATACATACAGGTCGAACTGACAAACCTATTTTTTTTTTAAGTCGCTTAAAATTTTATCGTATCTCTTTGTTGTTTATCGTAATTTATATTCAGAAGCTTCATAATCACATAAATAACTTGTCAACTATCCAAGCACCAGTGGTGGCTTCTTAGCATTTATTAAGCTGTACTTCTTATCGGCTTATAACACAATGACCCACTTCCCTCGGGAGATGAAGTGACTGCTGAATATGTACTACATAAAGTTTATAGCCGCAACACTATCACATATTGTGACACATAGTAAGACACGTGAACACATACAACGCACTTCCAATAGCTCGAGCTACATCAGGCAATCACTGCTTATACCCATATAAAAGTCTCTCACCGCGGAGCTGTACATGAAGCGAGTCACATCTGCATAGAGATATTCTGTGCTTATTTATGTATGTGCTTTTCTGTCGATTTGTAAAAAATACGTGCAATATCTGCTAAGCGTGATAAACGGAATGTTTTTTTTTATTGAAGGTGCTGGCATCTGTCACAGTAATGCCGTGTTTTATTGTTGTAAACACATTACGTGAGGAATTTTTCTGACATGTTATTCAATATCAGTGGCAGCTGTGTGTGTAGTGGAAGGTCTCGTGGTTAATGTAACTGAATGCTGAAGTTGAAGATAAAACGTCTTTTTTCAAGGTATAAGATATAGGTACCATTATGTGAGGCTTTTGTGATTTGTACAAACCATTATTGTGAAGGAAGAAAAGTTTTCTTACCCTTGTTGATTTACGAGTCACAATAAATCAGAGCTTCTGAAGTCTCTCCTTCACCACATGATCAGCTCACTACAAAAAATAATGGATACGTAAATAATGAATCGGAACAAATCTAACAGGGAACGTGATATATCTACGAGCGGGTGTGTTTGTACTTGGGTAAGTTCAGGGATACAAAACAAATCAATCGTGAGAAGCTTGTCTATTTGTTTTTGGAAGAAGGAAAATGATTTCCCAGTAACTTTCTCTTTTCTATGTAGTATAAACCCACGCATTTTAATAACAAAGGGTAAATATTAATTATTTATTTTATTATCAAGGGTATATTTACACTTAAATCCAACGGATCTAGTTATCAGTTAAGATAAATGTATCTAATAAAGCAGTAAATTGTTGTAATACCCTCGTTTGTATGATATACGCAGACTTTAGGCATTTTCAACATTTTACTTTCCGCTAGACTGGTTTATAAAAGCACATTATTTTTTACGTGATCCTTTTACACTGCCGTGTATGTGCTTCAGAACGCACGAGTGAACAGTAATGGGCACTTTGTCCAGTAATGGCAGTATTCTTTTAGATATTTGTGCCGTTGAACCATTATAATATCGGTATGATGAGATAGCAGTTATAGAATCATTAATTTCACGTTTTATTTGATCCTTCAAAATCACTTTTATATGACATCACCTTACATTGCACTCACTCCACTAAAATCACCTTAACTACACTCATTTCTTACCACGCTGATACTTTACACAATATTGATCACCACTCACACATCATCTCTCATTTCACAAGATGATTTAATCATTAAACTTTGCTTGTTAGTTATCACTGACAATAACCATTAATAAGCTTTCAATTTCCACCACAAATACGTTAAGGTTTACGTTTAAGCAATTTATTCTCAAAAAGACAAAAGAGCCACTTACATGAGAACATAAGATAACATAAAAATACGTTACGTTTACGTCGCTACACCTGACTACTACACGATATCGATCATCACTTGATTATTGTAATTAATTTGTGCATTATTAATCAGTGATTAATTTGGTATGTGTGGACAGGCATGCTCAATAGTGTAATCAAAGTATAGTATTATTTCGTGTTATGGTAGCTATAAACTTGCAGTTACACTCAAAAATAATGACGTGGTAAATAAATAGACTGTATAAATGCAATCGGTTATATTTATGACTAGCTGTTGCCAGCGGCTTCACCCGCTGCAACTCAAAAATTATCCCACGGGAACATAAAGTCGGGATAAAAACTATCCTATGTGTTAATCCAGGTTATAAACTATCTGTGTACCAAATTTTAACCAAATCCGTTCTGTGGTTTTTGCGTGAAAGAGTAACAAACATCCATACATCCATACTTACAAACTTTCGCCTTTATAATAGTAGTAGGATAATCACAACTCGTATTTTCCATGGCTGACGGCTCACTGACAGGCAACCATAAAGTATTTCAGCTCAGCGCTTGCCAACTAGAACGTGACCACGAACTAGCTGTACATTCCTATACACAAACATCGCTTGCAACTCTGACTGGAAATGTTAGAATATTGAGTGGTCACAGGACGTTTTCCCTCAAACGAGAAGAAGCTTCATAAACATGCCTTTGCATAAACCGTAACTCCCGCCGTCAGCAAGTTTTTCTCAAATTAAGGTCGAGTACCTCAATTTGCTACAGCGGCGTGCTTTCTGAAATTTTCGCGAGATTTCTTTGGCTTTGAAAGTGAATAGAGATGTTTATTTAATTCAGAGCTTTAAAGAATTCCACGAAAATATTTCTACGTGGTTTACAATATATTGTGTGATCATAATTTTTCTCAATCCTCTCGAAGCTATTTTCGCTATATTAAATTCGCATATTGTGACCACATTTCGTTTAAGTTGCTAACAATATATTTTAGTAAAAGCGTTTTATAGGTTTTCGCTTAAAACTGTTTTATTACATTCATAGTGCAAGAAATAGATGCAGTTAGATAACAAATAATAATAATATAGCTGGAAGCTTAAGATAGCATTACATGCAGTAACCCATGACCGTTGTAAGTCTATTTTTTCTAAAATCCAATTAGTGCCAGTTCTGTGTTATCAGCAAATTAATGTTTCTTCGATTAATGAGCTTTAGTTGTAGACCTCGATATAAAGTTTATTATTGATGGTTGATGTTTATCTGCAGAATGAAATAACTCTGCTGGAACAACTTCTGTTTTCTTCACATAAATAAGTTTCGAGAAAAACAAGATGAAGAAGAAAATGTGTGTTTTGTGTCTCACAGCTGAGCAAAGCCTTTTCTAATTTAGCACAAACACCACTCAATATACACAATACTCGCAACCTCATCTACTACACCAGGTATTAACGAGCAGATAGCAAGTTTACAAATTCTATCGACGACGATCCAGCAGTCTGTTGCTTCACGATAAGCTTGTCCATTCGACAGTCCACTGTCGTCCGGAGTAAGATAGTAATAATAATAATATTCCACAAGTATCACACAATGCCATCTAGTGCCAAGCTAAGCAGAGCTTGTGTTATGGGTACTAGATAACTGATAAACATACTTATATATTTCTAAATACATATATATTATAGATAAATTACACCCAGACACAGAACAAATGATCGTGCTCATCACACAAACATTTGTCCTGGGTGGGAATCGAACCCACGACCTCCGGCATAGCAGTCAGGGTCACTAACCACTTGTACACTGTAAATAAACATTCCTATCTAAAACCAGCTCAATTATCTAATGTTCAGTTACTTAAAAGCAGGAGTCGTCAACTAACAACGTCCGACAGACTTTACAGACATGTAGGAGAACGTGATCCAAATCCAAGTTAATGTGAGATATTTCATGCGATAAGTTGGCCTTTGAAATTTATTATACGGACATCATGAGATGATAGAACAGACTTAGAAGTTTTTATTAATTAATTTCTCCTATCTAATTTCTAACCGGATGGCAGCATTAGCTAAATCGATCGCATAATTTTGAATATCGTGACTGCGAACAAAATTTAAGAAACCCATCAGCTTAGTTCACAATGAGCTGAGCGTGAATAATGATCACGTGGGAAGAAATTTAAACACGTGCAAAACAAATAGAACATCTTGTAAACTTAGAGCAGCTTGGTGGTTGTGAGGGATGATCCCTTTGAATGTGATACGAAACAGTATTGCTACGATGTTGCCGCTATAACTCCTTGAAATTTCCATTGTATAAACGTAATTAAACAAACAATATACATAACTTCCATCATGTTTAATGTATGTGTTTTCATACCAAGATTGTATCTCAATATTAACAACACAAGTTTAGATTGGCTCTTCAATCAGATATCTCTCGTAAAGCACAGTGTGGGCTGCTAATAAAATATCCTTGCCAGATGCTTGCCAGTTATAAAGTAACAGACTAACAGTCATAATAAATTGTTGGACCAGGATGGGTCTTGAGTATTAAGCACATACGTATATGTAGTTATAAGAAGTGGTGATATTACTTAGTCTCATGATTAACTAATTAATTGCATCAAATAGTTATAATTTCGAGTTTAGAAACGCGATTTGTTTAACACACTCACTACATTAGTTTAAATAATTAGTGTTCATTACACCAACTTATTACTTGTGATACCCTGTGTCAACGATCTGTGTATGTTGTTTGGTTGAGATCCTTACTAAGTAAATAAACAGTTTTGAGTACAAAAGTGTTTTGGGTTATTTAGTCAAATCACCGTAATATGTTTTGTCTCAGTGAATTTAAGCTAATTACATTATGCCTATTACTAAAATGAAGTCAATAGCTTAGTGCAGCAAAGCAACGATTACTCTGAAACTAAGCATTAATATAGAATTATCAACATCGAGCCTGATTAGCATTTCAAAAGCTGCATTGCCCGGTCTTGGGACAAAGCGAAAGAAAATGGGAAAATATAATACGCAAAACTGTGACTGTGGCTCCAGTATTGCTTCCAAGGGAGAGAATTAAATCTCTTAACATTATTAAATTCCACAGGTTTTTCACTTTATAGGGAATTATTGTCTTCTCTGTTTCGCATATACTAAAAATAATGTTGTATATTTTTATATCGTGCTTGTTGTCATTTTGTACTTTTAACATAACGGCAATACTGGAAAAACATGATTAAAGACTACATTTTTACAATTTCATCTCAATATTCAAGACACACGCCGATGACAAACAAACGTTACAAACTCTCGACTTTTTGTCCTCGAAGATTTGTCACGAAATTTAGGATACAGCTGAATAAAACAGGGACTGTTCAAACTAGGTCACGTTAACGAAACTTTGCAAGTTTGACTTTAGGCGTCAGGATTTTTTAGACAATCTCTGTTCTTGGATAGCTTTATCCAAGAATAGAGATTGTAAGTGTATATCTACAAGCGCTACGTCGCACTGTTGAGACTAAGGTTGTTATCATTTATTTCACAGGACTTTAATTTGTTATTCATTGTGAGTGGCGGCTGTGCGGTGTCGTCGTTAATGTATGCTAAAGCATAGGCTAAAGTTAATTTCAAGTAATAAGTTTAAGGTACCATTATCTGAGGCTTTAGTGATGAGGAGGGATGACACCCATGGGACAGAGAGAGTGATGAGTATGAATGTTGATGGATGGAGAGGAAGAGGAAGGCCAAAGAAAAGATGGATGGATTGTCTAAGGAATGATATGAAAGAAAAAGGAGTAAATGATACTGTGACGTCTGATAGGGGAGAATGGAAGAAGAAAACGTGTTGCGCCGACCACAAGTAGAATGGGATAAGGGCAGGAAGAAGAAGAATCTGAGACTTTAGTGATTTGTTCAAGCCATTATTGTGAAGTATTTTTGGAGAAAAAACAAACGTTTTCTTGCCCGTGTTGATATCGCGTCAGGACTCCGGAGGCACCTTAGGTGGCGCTATAACGTGGGCGTGTTGTAAGATGTTCAGCAATGGAAACAAGGATTCACAGTATTCACATTGTAATGTCCCGACACAATAATCACAATCATCATTTTGCAATACTGACGTATGACAGCTGCTTGAGCGAAGGCACCGTTCTCCGCAACGGTCCGTAGGCAAGTCACAATAAATCTGAGTCCCTGTTAGTGCCTTCGCAAGATGTTCAGCTCACCGAAAAATAGTGGATTTATAAATAAAGAATTGGAACAAGTGTAAAAGGGATCGTGATGTATCTACGAGCATTATTTAGTTCAGGGCTACGAAACAATCGGGAGAAGAACATTCATTTGTTTTCGACGAGTATTTGAAGTCAATGATTTGAAGAAAACTTGCTCGTAACTTTCGCTTCTTCTTCTATGTTACTTGTGACTCAAGATAATTAAAAAAGAGTAAGCCCAGATAGACGCAAAATCCTTTATACCTTACCTCTTCCATTTCCTGTTATCTTTGTTCTTCATTTGTGTGTTTTTTTTTGCATTTCTATTGTACCGAATATATAGGTATGTTGTAATCTTCCAACTCAATTAGAATTTCAATGGTTTTCATATTTTTTTATGAAATTGCTTGTCTCCTTCAATAACTTCTTGGTTAGTTTATCAGCATCTAAACGGACGCTCGCAATACTCGTAAATAACTGAATAACACTTACATACATTTAGGATCGTCCCGGGGTCGCGGGACTTATCTCATTACCGTGACCCCGGAACATAAAGGGCTATTGAAGGACACCGTGGATTTTAGTCAGTACGAGTCTGACAGTCCCTCCCCCCCTGCCCGGAGTGGGAGGACTCATTTGATGATTTTAACACGCTAAAAAAAAAAGTTACGAACATCAATATACATATTTTATTACTTGAGTAAAGATAATAGCGTTCAGATTGCAGGGTTGTCCCCTGTGGTCAGAATGTTTGTTATAACATGAGGGTCAGCTTGGAATTTGCTTTATGGTGGTCAAACTTAGACAAATTGTAAATTCCGTAATTTTGTGGCAAGTTGCTTAACTCGCCACAATTTTGTGCAGCATTTTGTGTTCCAGTCTATGTTCGTCGAGTTTCTGGATTTAACGGCACTGAACTCTTTTCCGTTTAGTTTAGGGTCAGCTTTCAACTCGGTCGGGCTTTCGTTTGAGTATCTCCATGAAACATAAAATCTCGGATATGCGAGATCTCCAAACTGAGAAACACAAAGCCAACAGTCACGGTCAGTTACGGTATACGTTACGGTCTGAAACATCCATATTTTTCATCATGTTTCCTGGATTAAGTCACTGATAAGATTAAAAATTAAGAGGAAACACCACGTCGTTTTTCCATACAAACGTAGTCCCCTGTTTTCTCCCTGGATAATGCCAGTAGAGCAATATTTTTTTTACAAGAAATCTACGACCTCTATTGACATGTCTCTATGTTTTCCTTTTTTCCATAAATTAATTATTAAAAGAGATATATGAACATTAAAAATCCTAAAAAAATGGTCAGATTTTCCGCTGTGTTCAAATAATTATCCAGAAAACAAATTTGACGAGATTATATAAAAAAAGGAAAACATAGGAACACGGCCAATGCCTTTCTTTATTTTTCAAAGAAAAAAGTAGTGAAATCGGTTAAGTTTTGGAGGAGTAATGAGGGGACTACGAATCGTTGATTTTGTGCCATTTAATAAGGTATTTTCGGTCCAAGCTGCTGTTGTCTCTATCGCGCTCTGTAACTCTGTTGTGGGCACTGCGCGACAGCAATAGATTTTACAAATACCTATTTTTCAATTATCCAGCCCTTAGTGTTTCCTCTTAAATGGTAATTTTGCATGTTGTTGTTACCACAGTCAAAACTAAGAAAATAATTAGTATAATTATTCCACCTCAGTGCTTACTACCCAACACATGCTTTTCTGTCTAAACAGAAACGTTGCATGTAGTTTAAATTTTAGAAAATGTTTCATCAACAGGTTATTTCTTCTTAAGTGATATGTTAATCCCAGCCTCTATACCGTGAGGTACTCTCTTCCAAAACAGCGACTGCAATTTATTCAAGCGACGTAATTTGTGATTTTTTCAGAAGATTTCCTTGGCTTTGGGAAGTAAATAAAGATGTTTATTTACTTCAGAGCTGCTTAAGATGAAGCTTCAAAGAATGTTTTACGAATTAACGCCTTCGAATATATTTTCCACGACGTAACGACTGTAATATTGTGTGAGTTTATTGCTTCGAATAAATTCTGAAACTGTACAGTGTGATCGCATATCGTTTAATCCATTTATAGTCTTATAAGTTTTGGATAATGCTGTATCAACAACATCCAGTATTGTATGTGATTATTGTTTGGAACTGTTAATATTACATCCACAATATGTATTCGTGAAATAAGTTGTAGATAGTGCAGAAGAAAACGTAACACACAGTTTTACAATAAACACTTATAAGGTTATGTCACAAAGTTTCTAATTGCTCATCACATACGCCAAAATTTTTATTCTTCTTGGGGTCGGCATCGTCACAAAACTTATCCGTGGTACCGCACAAAAACTTTTAAACGTCTGTTGAACACTTGTTTAAAAAAATGACAGATTATGACGTTGAAATTAGGTCCGTTTTGCAGTCACACTTTTTACCCGACTGCGCGACGCAAAGGAGGATAATGTGTTTATCTTTTTATACAAGTGTTCAACAGATGTTTAAGTTTTTGTAGTAAGGCTGTATTTCTTTATGTTGAAGTTTAACGTTTATCTATATGTAGGTACAACTTACTCATCACTTTTGTTTTCTACTATTTAAAGCTGAATTGTTTTTAGTCGGCCAGTTTTTTAGCCGGTCGTAAAATTTACACTTGACATTTTAAACTTAAAACATAACGCTTTTACAAATAATTAGTAAACAATGCAAAACAATAAAAGTATTTCCATTACTTCAAGTCTTATAAAAACATTCTTAATAAATAGCGTCTGAAAAAAACAGTTTTATCTTTGTTACGAAGAGTCTCTTTCACATAAATCAACTTTCTTACAGAAACTATAATGTTTTCTTTTGGTCCCAATTTGTAGCACTTTGTTCAGAGACCTAAAAATAAATACCTTTATTAAGGTTTGAAACGTGCGGCGCGGGCATGCGGGCGGCGATTTATGGGCGACCATTGACCATGGCCGGGTCGACGCCGGCGCGTTGTGTTCCACGCGCGCCTCAAAGAGTGTCAGTCCCTTTAGAGGGTCAAAGCCTGCCGGGGTTGCGGGACTTACCGTATTACTGTGACCCTGGAACGTTAAGGGCTATTGAAGGTACACCGTGGATTTTAGTCACTACGAGTCTGACAGTCCCTCCCGCTCTGCCCTAGGTGGGAGGGGACTCATTTGATGATTTTACCACGATAAAAAAAGATTTGGAACAAAAGTAGTTGAGGACTTGATCAATAAAAAATAAAAATAGTGTCTATTCCGCGAAGCTTTTAGATTTAAAAAACGTGTCTAAAACTTTAGTCTTTAATTTTTTGAGCACTCTTTTTCTGAGTAAAAGAACAAACCACGTCATTTTTTTTTTATTTTTTTAGTATTTTGACTACAAGAACTATGCATCTGTAATCTGACTGTGTGTAATCTAAAGCATTTCCATGTTCTCCAGCAAAATAAAAGGATATACATAGTTTCAGTATTTATAATTAAAATATTCCGCTTCAGTTGGTTTTGTACGGTGTTACATAAAATATTTTGTCCCTAACCTTTGAGGGTCGGACTAAAATAAAACCACAAAATAACATAAACCGGTTTATTACTACGAGTAACAATCTCCCGTATAATAGAATTATTTGATTAATTAATTGATTACCTCTAAATTGAATTTTAAAAAAACCGGCCAAGTGCATGTCGGGCCACGCACAGTGTAGGGTTCCGTAGTTGCCCAACAAAATACTTATGCGAACTAACTAAACTGATTCGCTGAATTTAATTTTAAAAAGAAGAATTTTCAAAATCGGTCCAGGAGTCTTTGAGAAATCGGGGACAATACATAAAAAAAAAGATTACGATGAATTTAGAACCTCCTCCTTTTTTTGAAGTTATTTAAAAATAGTTGACGATAAAAACCTACCTATCCCCAAAAAACATACCTATAAAAGCTGTAAAAATAAAGTTGACAAACTTACATTTGCAGTTGAAAAGCATGTTCTCCGATACATTATGTTTAAGAAAATATGATATCCAAGTACATTTTATAAGTTGGTGGACTATTACTCGTAAAGTTGTAAAGCCTACTCAGTCATGATAATTTTCTTTTAAATTTCGTTATATATACTACTATTGTGAATTTTTTCACACCCCCAAACATAACCGTTTAGCTGGTAGAGGGGGGGGACACTCGAGTCGAGCAAAATGTAGCACTTTAAAGCTTAATATTTCACAAACGAATTTTTTTATCAAAAAATTGTTAATGGAAACTCACATTATTTTTTAAAGACCTATTTATTGATACCCCACACTAAGGGGTACGCGAGAAAGAAAAAAAACATCCCCACTTTACGTGTACAGGAGGTACCCTAAAAAAAAATATTTTTCGAGATTTTATTTTACCACTTTTTCGGCACAACAAATCCGTATATTTACACCAAATTACAGCTCTCTAGTACTGTGCGTCTCTGAGCTAAACTGCGGACAGACGGACGGACGGACGGACGGACGGACGGACGGACGGACATAGCGAAACTATAAGGGTTCCTTGTTGACTACGGAACCCTAATAAATTAATTACCTTAACATTCTTAATATAATAATAACAATCCTTAACCTTGACAACAGTCCGGGAATAAAATTCATATAAAAATACTGTGGTGAGATTCTTTACCCTTTTTAATTAATTAAAGCTAGCCAGTTGTAACTTATGGATATATAGAAGAGCTGAGGTCGTGGGGAGTTGGAGATAAACCGAGCACTGTTCCGTTAACAAGGTTAAATTATAAGAATATTTACTAAAGCAGAACTAGGTAACTACCGGAACCTTCCAGTTAAAAACAATTATAATAATTTAATTAATGGGCGCCAGGGACCTGGAGAGTCCCGAATCCTGGAGCTGAAGATATCCTCAAATCTACTGTCACTTCCGGAGGAATGCAGAAAGAGCTCAAGATTCTCAACCTAAAGTTCGGTGTAGTACCGACATCAACACCGGGTACCAAAATCACCCCGGTGTTCCAAGGTGCGGTGATAACAAAAATAAATATAAAGAAAAAAAAACCGTCACGCCTGCGCTCACGCTAGGCGGTGTCTGCCAGCCGTACAGCAGCCTCGGCTAGGCTCCCAGCGGCGTCGAGGAACGGGGTCCACGTCCCAGCTCTTAGCCGGCTTCTAATGAGACGGGCTAAGATCTCGGCGGCGGATCGAATTACTCGAGGGGCCTCACCTCACTGCAATTGACAAACGGAGACCAAATAATAAAAGTGTAACTTATTCGTTATCCTCGAGGTGATCGAGCTGTGTAACCTATCAGACAGAACCTCGGCCGGCTCATGGCCTTTATTCAAAATGAAATACGCGTGGCGTCCGTTCACTACGCCAAGGACTTATGCCGTTTTCCTGGGCAATACTTTAACACCTAGGTCAACCCTGAGAAATTGCCTACGGCATACGATTGGGGAATAGCTGGTTTATTACTCACGGTTATTGCCGGGGAAGGCGGCGTGGGCTGCGGGCTGCTGCACGTTCCACCGGGCAGAACCGCGACGACAGGCGCTGTTAGGAATCCTGAAATAATCGTTAAGATTAGCACGACGTTATTCCCTCACACACACACCCTTCGGGTGGACGCACAGACCACGCTCACTCCACTAAGGATACCGACTTACCTTTTACGACTGCGCACCAAAAACTATGTGTAACTCCTCAGCGAGGCTGGCGGCAAGTGACGCTCGTCATCCTAGCAAAGTCATCGCAAATCGCCGGCCGGAAGTTGGTTAAGGGTCGGGTGCCCACCCCATGTCGAACTCCCGGATTCGGCGGAGAAACCAATATCCCCGCAACGACCACAAACACCTCACACCAGAAATTCACCCTGAATACTGTGGAACGACACTTGCCACAGTCGGCCATGAATCACACGAGACTAGATCCAACTATTCCGTTCTTCACTATTCATCTCTCTCAATAATTGATCCCCCAAACAGTTTCCATCAGGGAAACCATTCCTACAACATTGTCGGGGAAAGAGGCGAACTCCACCTGACAACATTAAAGTTGACATTTCCCAGAGACAATCCACGCAAAAGTCCACAGATTAAAAATGTATCGATTCGGTCGAAGGTTCTCGAATAAAGTCTATATTGAAAAAATTAAATCATTTCCGTTTATGGATATTTAGTTTATTATTAATTTCTTTTATTTATTTACTATTTAAAATTGATAATTATTACAAAATGAGTTAGTTCATATTATTTAAAGATTTGTGATCCTTAGATTAAAATATCGATTATTTTATGGTTGTTACTTCGGTAGGGGGCGCCTCGAACTGTCAGAATTGACGTCTGACGCAATGAACGACATGTACATGGTAAACAACCAAAGTTTTGATTAAAATAATAATTGCGGAACTGTTTAAAAGAATTTAGGAAAGTGATTTATTGTTGGGAAATGAAACCATCGATACATAGGAATGGTTGACCAATGAATGCAGGTACTTGACACTTTGTTTATTAGAAACGCAGCCGCGAAATGGCAACCTGAGCCAGGAACACAAAAACAATGTAACAACGGCTCGTGTTTAAACTTTGTTTTTGAAATGATTCGTTCTCAATTATTGAAACAAAACTCATTCCGCGGTTGCTGAATAATTTTACGTTGGCATTAACAATTATTGCCTAATTTGTATTCTGAAAAAGCTTTAACACTGCTTTAATTTACTTATTCAAAATAAAATTATCGATACTTATAATAAAAGTGCAGAACACTTATAAAACTGCGGTCATGCTACAATTTAATGACAGAGGCAATCATTATTAAAGCCTTACATACCTCAGTTTATTTCCTCGCTGGCTGCTTCACGTGATAGTAATCTAAGTCTGTCTGTACAGCGAGAGTGAATTAGAACTGTTACTGAGAAGCTCGTTATACATTTAGATCAGCTCCCTGCTCACCCCCTGCCGAGCTCGTTAGTAAGTTCACTGAAGTGATAAGATGCTGTGTGTCTACAGATTAACTGGTTGTATGACTTTGTGACTTATGATGATATTTTGTGATTGAAAACTTCATAGATTACTTAATAGTCATTGCTATTAGTGATTTTTGGGCAGTGGTGGCCCAGTGGTCGATACCTCGACTTGCAAATTGTAGGTCGTGGGTTCGAACCCAGCCTGGCACATTACTTTGTGTAATTAATTTCATCACCACTTCTCTCAAAACGGTGAAGGAAAACATCGTGAGGAAACCGGCATGTCTTAGAACCATTAAATTCGACGACATGTGACATCCACCAATCCGCACTGGGCCCGCGTGGTGGATTGTGGCCCACTCCCTCTCAGAGAGAGGAGGCCTGTGTCCCAGCAGTGGGAACATTATAGGCTGAGATGATGATGATTAGTGATTTAATTCTTAAATAACTTTTCTGTACTTGGATACAATATAATATTGACATTATTAAAACTATTTTGAATGTAAATGAACATTTTTTCTAACTGCTTCTTCATTCCAAGATATCTTTTCATTTAATAATAAGGTCTTGTTAAAATTTACTCGTATCATTTTAAAAGAACTTTAAATATTATTTTAAACAACCTAGTACATTGAAGGTTATTAAAAAAAAACGGTATTGGGTTTAAGCAAGAAGAAGTGCTATCCTAATTTGAACCTTATAAACCTCAATGTTGCCAACGAAAAGCTAATCTTCATCAAGCATTTAGCTATTGGGGTGCTAAGACAGGAAACCTCCACGTGCGCCCGTGGACTGGAGTTCCCTCTCGGATACGTCCGGGGGGAAGACCAGTTTTTCGGGCCGGTGCACCCTGGGATGCGGGCAAAAACTCTTTCTTAGGCACTGTGTGCCTAAGGGGTCTCTTTGCCCGTATGCGAATAGCCTGTCAGGTGGACGCTCCAACGCGTGTCCCTCTGAATAGCAGAGGGCACAGCGGCGGAGCGGGCTTGCGGACGGTGAGTAATGGGTAGCTCGCCGTCCGACCAAGGACCAAGCCCGGGTCGGTGGCGCGTCGTGTTTCGCGCCAAATGCCTGCTGGGGTCGCGGGTTTTTTCTTAACCCAGGATACCGTGGCCCCAGAACGTAAAGGGCATCCGAAGGAACACGGGTGGATTTTAGTCAGTAAGAGTCTGACAGTCCCTTCCGCCCCACCCAGGGCGGGAGGACTCATTTGATGATTTTACCACCTAAAAAAAAAAAAAAAAAAAAAAAAAAAAAGCATTTAGCTATCGTCAGAGATCAGAATTAAGTGAGGCTTTATTCAGTTACTTTAGAGTAGGAGCTGCCAACACGCCTGACCGACTTTTAGAGCATGCCAGATATGTACGAGAACTTGACCCGAGTCCAAAGTTACTGTAAAATGTTTCATGAAATTATTTCTAGAAAGAAAGTCTGCATATCACATGATGTTACTTAAATAATTACATTATTATTTGTTTTAGAATTTTGGTGACCTAAACCCTAAATAAAATAGGCTAAAATTTAAATGCGCATCAATAATTCTTTTTGTATACCAAAATGGATAAATGGTCACCAAATCTAAAACTCGCTTTAGCAAGATTTCAGGGACACCCCGAAGTTCGGTTTCGTTAGGTTCCTTGAAACCTTGTACACAGAAATAGAAGCCCCGCGAAGCGGGGCTTCTTCGACCCTGCTTAGGTAGATTTTTTTTATTACACCTCGTTATGACATATTTTAATGAACATATTTTGATGCACATTCAGTATATTTGGTGGAACACAGGCAAAATTAGGTAAATGAAATGGGAATAAATTGAAGTACTTTTAAATACCATCCAATAAAATATACCTATTAATTATATTTCTTCTCTGGTATACGCGTCATGAGCTTTTGTAACATACAATTTAAACCTTATTTTTAATCAGACTGAGCAACTTAATGGGGAAAGGTTCGTGTTCATGAATACATTTTCCAATAAAGGGACTCGTTCGTGAAAACTTCCACATTATGTATAGTGGAGCTTTACATCATTGTGTTAATGAAGTGGTTTTATTCGCGAGCACAAATTAATGAGTTTAACGATGTACTATTGATGAATCGAATAGACTGTTAAAGAAAAAGAAAAGCACATCTCTGCTTCAATATCAGTTTAAAAAAAAATAAAAAAACATGAAAAAGTTTTATATATTATGCAAATACGAGTATTCACAAAGATAAAGTGTAGCTTACGTTCATATTACTACATGCTACATGTAACACATGAACTACTAGTTCATGTAGACCACATTATATTTAAAATTAATGCTTAGCCTCCTCTTGTACGATATATTCGTTGTTTGTCGAGATACCTCTGAGAGACTGAGCACGCAAGGTTAGCTGGCACCACAATGTTAATAATTCTACAGTATTTGATATCCTCAGGGGTAACCGAGATCAAAATAACTGCTGTTAACGTTCCAAGTGGGAATTAGAAACGATATAACCTGTGATATGGCGAAGTAACATGAGACTATTTTGAGTATTTCCACAAAGACTCCCCCCTACTCAAGGACTGAGTTTTGTTTCATATCCTGCTTGGCTCTAATTGTTGTAATGTGGTTGTATATCATATTTTCAATACAGAAAAATTACATTCATTAGCGTTACGTCATGTCTGATTTTCATAGTTCAAATCAAACTCATTGTCGACTGAATATTGGAACTTTTATAGGCTTTCGTGTGATTTCGAATTGGAATCACGTAAAGCCTTGTTAATTCATGTATTTTGTGTGTAGGAACTGTGTGTAAGTGCGTTCTGAAAGCTTTTAGGTAAATGTACGATAATGCTCTCATTTTGAAGCATTAACTAAACGACAAATTCAATTTAATGACCGTCACAGCCGCGCTCCTCGTTGCTATCGCCGACACATGTAGCGGATATTCAACTTACAACAGTAATTATTACGTCCTGTTATTGAATTAATTCAGACTTCGCCGCGGAATGTTTACAAATTCAGTTAAGGTATATATAACTTAATTTTATTTTCAATGAATCGTGTAGGTTCTATGGAAAATATGGATTAATTCTTGATTCAGACCGAAGTTTCGGCCCAAATTGTTCATATATTCATAGAAATTATGAGATATTCAACAACGAGCGCCTGCATCTTATGAATGTGTCCAAAAATGTCCAACCTATGTATATTCTTAGACCCACGTGAACCGCATTGTTCAATGTTTGCAACAAATAACACCAGTCATCACGTCATGTTTGCAACAAATCTCCGGCCACCGTAGGCGCGGGCATGCGGGCGGCGAGTAAAGGGCAACTCGCTGTCCGACCATGGACCATGCCCGGGTCGACGGCGCGTCGTGTTCCACGCGCTCCTCAATGAGCGTCAGCAAAAAATGACGGGGCCCCCTCTCAGAGGGCCAAAGCCTGCCGGGGTCGCGGGATTTTATTTCCTCACCGTGACCCCGGAACATAAAGGGCTACTGAAGAACAGCGTGGATTTTAGTCAGTACAAGTCTGACAGTCCCTCCCGCCCTGCCCGGGGTGGGAGGACTAATTTGATGATTTTACCACGCTAAAAAAAAAAAGTATTGATGCGTGAACGGAAGGTTGGATTGCCTATCGACGATTTGTGAGCGGAACTCCCAGTAAAAGATTTGCGAGGCTTCTTGATAAGAGCTGATATTTAGCAAGGTTCCCCGACCTTTTTCCACTTTGAAGATAATAATAGACAGCTGAACGTCCCTATTCAATATAATATTTCGAATTAATGGTTTGGCCCGTAACCATGAAAAATGCCGCCATAAAACCGTAATATATTTTTCGAAAAAGAGAATTCCATGTTATTTTACAAGGCAGTTTTTCTTTTGTGTGACGCATACGTATACAAAATCCAACGCAGCAACCCTACAGCCGGATGCTCATTGTGGTACATCCCGTCGAACGACGCTATCTGCTACACTCACTATTCAACGTTTATTTATGTTTGTTGCAAGAATGTTCAATAGACTAGTGTGAGTTCTTTTTATTTTTGTGGAGTCTTTGTAGTATTGAAAATAAAAAGAAAGCCCTTTTTTCCGAAAAAGAAAAGTACCTCGTAGAAATGTAACGAAGTTTATAAATGTATTACGAAGGGAATTTCTGCATGTGAAAGTGTACGTGCGGTAATATATGCGACCATTGTGGACGAGTTATATCAAGCGGACGCGATACGAAATCTGTTTTATTGGGAATCTCTACGGGTTCACAGATAAGAGAATATTGATGAAGGTTTCATTATTAATAGCACAACACACACATCACACCTTTCCATACATATGTCAACATCCCATTGTGTATCAAAGTCTACTTAAATCCGAAATACTCTACTGAAGTAAATATTGTATGCAAAGCTATTGAACTGTAAACATCTCGCACTAAATCCTCTAGAGATACCTTCAGATGGAATAGAATGGATCACTTTATATCTCTAGAGATGCTGCGTGTTGTGAACATCGAATAAATATCTAGTTGTATCTAGTAAACTGATTGCTACATAACTAATAGTAGATTATTAACCAAGGGGATAAAGCAGTGTCTTCTGTCGCGGGTGACGATTTAAATCGCGAGCTTAACGAAGGACTCGAGGTTTACTCCCGAGCGTAGCGAGGGTGTTAAAAACTTAAATCACGAGCGAAGCGAGGGATTTAAGACGTGTCCTGAGTGTAGCGAGGGATTTAAGTTCACCCAAGACTAAGACAGCTTTATCACCGAGGAAAATACTCTACTTTTCGTACCATTTGCGAAAAAATTAACACAATAATAATATGAGATAAGCATTTATTAAACATTAACATTTAACATTAACTTATTTATAAAAATAAATTAAAATAAACGTTTATGTATTTGAAGAAAACAAAAATGCATCAAATTCCTCGACTAATATTTTTTTGTCGGAAAAGCAAAGGCATCAAGCTCATACGGCCTCTTCGGTTTTCGTAATTTTATTGAATAATCATAACTGCATAATTAATGCGTATTCCTTTTTCAAAAAGTTGTATAATGCTTTATTTACAAACTCAATGTTGTAAGGACAGACTGATGTAGTTCAGTATCGGTAAGTATTCCAAATTTAAATCACATTCTCTCCCTAGAGGATGAATGAAATTCAGTACAACTTTCTTTCCCTGTTTTTAACAGATTAAAAATGACTATTGTTATGTACGCTTTTTGTGTCATAGAATGTCACTTTTTTGAGCAAGTGGTACGAAAAAACTTAATTTACTTTCTAAGAGGCGAGGCTAACGCCACTCCTATTTTATTAACATTTTTGGTGAATAATTTGATCAGCCTTACTACTCATAATTTTACAAAACAAGTTATTTACAGTAGCATTCAACCTGACTAATGAAATTTTAATTGTTGAATGCTATGCCTCGTCCACCAACAAGATTGACAGACGACCTTATAAAGGTTGCCGGAAGAAGATGGATGCAGGTCGCTTCCAACCGGTATATGTGGAGATCTAAAGGGAAGGCCTATGTTTAGCAGTTGACGTCCTATGGCTGAGATGATGATGATGATGATGCCTCTCTCTCGAGAAAATTGAACGATTTATATATTTTGATGTCAGCTGAACACGTTCCTAATGCTTTCAGGAAAATTTATCATTTTGTATTTTAATACTTTACTGCTCTTAACAGCCTACAATATAAATTCAATTTGCACACAAACGTACCAAATTATCTTCACAAATACAATTTTATTCTGAGGTGGAACATAAACCGCTGAATGACGTCTCCATTAAATGACACCCACACCTCCTCTCCTCTTCATTTACATATTCACTCACATTCTCACTGCAGACGATATGAACAAGGACGCGTGAAAGTGTTAGATATCGCGAGATGTTACTCACGTGAGAGCTCTGCAGGTGGTTCAAGGTGGTTTTACATTTTCCTCTGCAAAGGAAATAACTATGGGAGTGTATCCTTAGTCGCTTTGAAGTCTTGTTGTAGCATTCTCGTTCAAAGGCACTACTTTTAAAATATCGAAGCTCTGGAAATGAACTAGGAGTAGCTTCTTTGGCTTTTTCAAATAACAATGTCTTTAGTTTTACTACAAGCATGTCTAAAAATACAACAAAAATAGAACTCCTGTGTCCCATTAAAAGAAAACATTATAATTCGTATAATACATTTCATGTTCCATCCTTCCTTCGCTCACAAAGCGCGTCGTGTTGATTACGATAAATACCTCTGTGTAACGTCAAACGCTGTACAGCACGCGTAGCATGACATAAATGAAATTTGTTGACGGAAAAACAGTCAAGTTACAGAATTTATAATTATTATAATATTAATATTGTCTTAATCATGGCAATGTAAAAAAATATGGAAAACAAACATTCTCAAGACAGTTTTTTTTCATTTTTATTTTAATGGCATGCTTTTATTCGCAAAACAAGTAGATAATTTCCAAGAAGATTAGTGCAGAATTTACAAAGTTTACAGTTTTGTAACAAGAACTTCCTGAATGGAGCCTCAATAAAAACACAACTTCGCTTACTGCGGATGTTGTCACTAAAACGTTCCCAACAGATTTTCTGTTCCATTTACTTGAACAGTCCGAGTTTATTCTGGTAACGTCGCAAAGACAAAAATGTGCGCAAGTTTCAGCATCGAATACTACCACTGAGTGCGTCTGTACATCTCAGGGACTGTTTCTGAATGTTGATGAATTACGAAACACCCTAATAACAAAAGGTTTGCGATATAAAACAGGCCTTTGTGGTTTTCTGCTTTTACTTTATTTTTCTTTTTGTACTTTAGTAGTTGATTGAAAACAAATGTTACTTTAGGACAATTCAGTCACTTACCTAACCCCTTATGAAAAAACAAAACAAGACAACAGGAAACTTTCAGCTCAAAACGCTAACAACGTACTTACATATTAGAAAATTGTGTGCAACATGTGATAAAGTTGCGAAGGCGAGAAAAACCTCTCATAAAACTTGTGTTTTTAGGTTTTCAGCCAATCTAACGTCATTCACCTTTGAACTTCATCAACCGACCTTTGATAATACAAAATGTAATTGGTTCACAAAGATTATAACGTAAAAGATGAAGCGAAATGATGAGCCTATTACCCTAAACACCAAAGAGCAACGACGGGGGTTAATGATGAACATTAAAGGATTTAAAAGACCAGTGAGGTGAACATTTATCACAAAGTAGACGGTTAAAGTACTTGTAAATAACAGCTTAGTTTTAAGTTAGGATACACATAGAAAATAAGTCTTTTACATATCTAAATTTGTTTACTTTGTACCCTTTTTATGTTGTTATTTAAGTTTTTATTCTTTACTCATTGTACTTACCTTTTTTAAGCCTTTTATTGTGTATATAATGTGTATTAGATATAAGAAACCATTTACTTTATAAATAAAGCAACTGCATGAGGTACACAATACAAATAACACACACACACGCCCAGGCGTGCTCAAACCTTCTGATTGGTTAAGAGATTTAAGGCCTTCCGCCGCCCACGATTGCCGGCGCCACTGTCGCCGGCTATAAATATTGCACAACTTTACGCAAAAACGACACTCCACTGACGACCACGGCCAAGTCAAGACGCCACTATACACCTCCGCCTTCGCTCCGCACATGCAGATTTTCTTCAACCGAGTCTTTCATTTTGCTGCCCTGGACACGATCATCCTATACAGTTCTTCAAGGTTAGGAGGCACGGCCCCGCTGAGTTCGCCTGCCCCTAACAAGTGGTCCTTTGCTCGCCGGATCGCTGTTCCAGTTCATCAAGACTCCAATCAAGAAAGAAGAAAATCAACAAGCAGCCGGGTGTACAAGTTTCAAGAAAGAAACCCAACAAGCAGCCGGGTGTTCAAGCACAAGAAAGAAACCCAGTAAGCAGCCGGGTGTGCAAGAAAGAAACAAGTACGCGCGAGTGTTGGCGGTTGGTTTTGCTTGCCACCGTCAATCACGTTGAAGAAATTATCACAACGTACGTGGCCACCTAGCGGTGATAAAGGCCCCTGCAAAACGTACGGAAGCACTGTGGACGAACTGACGACTCCACGCACCTACTCGGTGTAACAGTCAGACCCCGCCGGTACGGTGCGGTAACGCTCTGGGACCACAAGTTGGTACGCAACGACGTGTGCGGTTTTCCCCCCGCACGCTGATGCACCCGTGAGCGCCCGTGTCCTCTGCCGGGAGGTTCCTACCCTTCCTTTCCTCATACATTCCCATTCCTGGTCCGGCATCACCGCGGTAGGAGTCCGGCCAGGCCGCTAGGCAAGGTAGGTTCGTGAAGAAGATACAGAAAAAGTGCAAGTGAACCAGTGATAAAGTGTTATTTTTAAGTAAATTGTTAGGAGTAGGGCCCCCCTCGTGCGTAATGGAGAACACGCGAGTGTTGCGTTCGGGCAAAACTACGCCTACCACAGACGTCACGCCGACGTCCGGTCAAACGTCGACCGAAACCAATACGTGGAGTAAAGGCACCGGCACAGAGGATACGATCGGTGAAAGCAGCACGCGTACCCACGAGAGAATCATAGAGGATAGGCCCGCGCAAGTCGACACGCAGGTCAGGAGTGCACCGGGCACAGTCGTCAACGTCCCCGTGGACAGAGCAAGCAGTAGGCTATCTATGTTAAAGGCCGAATTAGAGTTACATAATTCCGAACTAGCACGGGCTAGGGCTGCGTCCGCAGTTGCCATGAGTCGTTTGGAAATAGCCAGGGTCGAACTGGAAGAGTCCAACGACGCGGAGCCGCAGCCTATTGCTGAAAAGTCGCGTGTAGAGGGATGGATATCGGAACAACATGTAAAAAGTAGGCTAACGATAACGGATAGAGCTCAAATCCCGGGACAAGACACCCGACCACCCGACGCGATCAGGAACGAACCACGCGCTAGTAATGACGTGCCGCTGAATAAAAGCAGCAGCGACATGGCTATGCTGGCTAGCGCGATAGTACAGGCGGTTAATTCCGGTAGGTCAGACAACGCGGCACCTAGATTCATCCACGAGCTACCCCATTTCGACGGGGCCATAACCGAATGGATGGCGTTCAGATCGGTATTCAACGACACCTCGGAAATGTTCACAGACGTACAGAACGTAGCGCGATTACGAAAAGCGCTCCGAGGCGCGGCTCGCGAAACGGTAAGAGCGTTATTATTCACAGTTTCCGATCCGTATGAAATAATTGATACACTAGAAAGACGGTACGGCAGACCGGAATTGCTTATTCTGTCCGAATTGGAAACGATAAAACGCATGCCCCGCATGAATGAAGACGGGCGCAACATAGGAAGTTTCGCTAGCAAAATATCGAATACAGTAGCGGCAATAAAATCACTCAATCAACCGCAATATCTGTATTCACCTGAGTTAGTTAGCAGAATTGTAGAGAAACTCAGCATAATATTAAAATACAAATGGTACGAGTTTAAAGCCGAGCGCACCGGCGCGCCAGAGCTAGAGTTGTTGGCTAGGTTTTTGAATGTTATGGCAGATCAGTGCGGGGCAATGTTCGCCTTCGAAACCGCACGTGACGATAGGAAAAGTAGGCCAAAACCACGCGCGGTAAACACGACACGCGGTAGGAACGGGCGACCATCACGCTCGCACGACAGCGGTACCGACAGCTCGAGTGATCGTTCAGAAAACGAGCAAAATACGTCGTCCCGTCGCGAAACCGTGGCCGCCGCGAACAAACCATCGAATAAAAAGTCGAGTAAACAAAAACCACGCCCATCACGCTCGAACGCGGAGGCGTCGGCAGAACCGAGCGACAAAAAATGTCCCGTGTGCGCGGGCTCCCACAAAACAGTTGAGTGCGCGGACTTCACTAAACTCACCGTGACCGACAGGTGGAACAGGGCTAAACAATTTAAGCTATGTTTTCGTTGTTTAAATAACTCGCACGGGCGACCATACAGGTGTAAATACGTACCGTGCGGTGTAAACGGGTGCGAAGCATCACACCACAAACTGCTACACGGTCACGGCAGCGAGAGCACGTCTCTGCCTACCCGCGGAAACGTAACTTCAATTAACCACGTACGCGAATCCAATACCTATTTAAAAATAGTACCGGTAGAATTGAGCGGGCCCGTCGGCACCACCACTGCTTACGCCTTACTTGATGAAGGTTCAACCATGACGCTTGTTGAACGAGGCGTGGCAGACAGCGTGGTGCCCCGCGGACGGAGCCAGCTTTTAATGCTAGAAGGAATAGGTGGAAGTAGAGTGGACGACGCGGAATCGTGTCACGTTACGTTAACGATACGCGGTTTATGTAACAGAAATTTAGAAACAATGAGTGCGAACACCATAGAATCATTAAACTTATCCCCTCAGGAGGTTAGCAGGGACCTAGTGCGGCAGTGTAGCCACTTGGTCGACCTAGAGGAAGAACTTTGCTACGAGAGAGCCAAACCGACCGTGCTCATAGGGCAAGATAACTGGCACCTAATTACGTCACGAGAACTACGCGTCGGTAATAAATCTCAACCTGTAGCGTCACTAACTAAACTAGGGTGGGTACTACACGGGCGGAGCGCGCGGCCCCGGAACAACGTAGCCATAGTTAACCACGTGCGACCGACCCAACATGAAGACCCCGCGCTACGATTAATCAGGGACTATTTTAGTATCGAATCGTTGGGAATTGAGCCACGCAGGCCAAAGTCGGACCCAGATCAACGCGCCCTAGCGATATTAAAAAAAACCTGCAACAAAATTAACAGCAATAGATACGAAGCTGGCCTATTATGGCGAACAGACGACGAGATAATGCCAAACAACAAAAAACAGGCTCTCAGTCGTCTACACAATTTAGAAATAAAATTAGACAAAAACATTGAATTAAAAACCGAATATACGAAACAAATAGACCACCTCATCCGGGCTAATTACGCAGAGCGGGTCGATGCCCCGGTCACGTCACCACGCACCTGGTACCTACCCCATTTCTCGGTGGTACACCCACAGAAGGGAAAAGTGCGTCTGGTGTTCGATGCAGCGGCCAAATATGGGGGCAAAAGCCTAAACGACGCTCTCTTAGCAGGTCCAGATTTGCTTCAGTCATTGTTCGGTGTACTAGTAAGATTCAGAGAAGGTCGGATAGCGGTAGTAGCCGACATAAAAGAAATGTTTTTGCAAATTAAAATACTCGAGTCAGACCGTGATAGCCTGCGATTTTTATGGAGGGGCGAAGACCGGGAGGGACCCCCACAAGAATACAGAATGACGTCATTGATATTCGGAGCGGCGTCGTCACCCTGTACCGCCATATATGTTAAAAATAAAAACGCAGAAGATCACAGTCTAGAGCACCCGGAGGTCGCGAAAAGTACGGTTAGAAATTACTACATGGACGATTACTTAGGTTCGTTCGACGACGTGGACAAGGCGAAACAAGTGATAAACGCCATGTACAAGGTCCACTTGAATGCGTCATTCGAGTTACGCGGTTGGGCGTCAAACGTACCCGAGGTGATAAGTGACGTCACTGATAAACGTAGTAGCGACGCGACTACTCTGGGAAAAAGCGACACTGAAAGAACGTTAGGTCTCATATGGAACCACGCACGTGATACGTTAGGTTTTAACGTGAACCTTAGGAGCACGCCCGCGAACGTCATTAGAGGTGAAGCTCTACCTACCAAGCGACAAGTTACCAGCGCGGTCATGTCAGTTTTCGACCCGTTAGGTCTAGTCTCGCCAATTACGATGATAGGTAAGTGCCTCATACAGGAAATATGGCGCAGCGGCATAGGCTGGGACGATCCCATAACGAAAGAGCATCACGTGACATGGCTCTCCTTCATAAAAAACATAGAATTATTGAGACAACTAGAAATAGCCAGATACGTTCCTGCCCCGCCCTCTGGCGAGGGAAAATTACATATTTTTTGCGATGCGAGCGAAAAGGTCTATTCCGCCGCGGTGTATTTCGTAAGCTCGGGTACAGACGGGAACAAAACGTCGAGATTAATAGCCGGCAAGGCAAAGGTAGCTCCGTTGAAACCCATATCCATACCTCGCTTAGAACTTCAAGCCGCAGTTTTAGGGTGCCGACTGGCCGAATCGGTCAAGCGCGAGTCGGACTATAAAATAACGAAAAGTCATTATTGGTCGGACTCTAAAACTGTACTGAGTTGGATAAAATCAGATCCGCGAACCTTTAAGTCTTTCGTCGCGCATAGGTTAGCTGAAATCGAAAGTACTACCACGCCAGTCAACTGGCGATGGGTGCCCAGTGCTGAAAACGTAGCGGACGACGCTACCAAGGGCATACCAGTCAATTTCAATTCGAAACACCGATGGTTTACGGGACCAAGTTTTATTAGGGACGACCCCTCGACATGGCCACAAGAGAGGCAGGTCGCGGCGCCGTCACCCCCTTCAGGGGAGGAAAGAGTTATAAAACAAGTTCACGTAACGATTAAACACGATGTTAGCGACTACCTACCTAGAGTAGAACGATTCTCAAAGTACATTCGATTGGTACGCGTTGCTGCCACCGTTCTGCTCGCCGCTGAGGTATTCAAAGCCAAACTACTCAAAAGAAACACGAGTAAAGAACTAGCACCAAGTCACATGAAACTAGCTGAGCTATTGCTCGCTAGAAGAAGCCAGTATAATTCGTTCGCTGAAGACATAACGACAATAGAGGCTGGGCGGCGACCACCGAAGAAATCACCGTTCTACAAGCTCTCTGTCAAGATCGACCGCAACGGAATCCTGTGCTTAGACAGCAGAATAAAAGAAAAATGCAACTTGCCAGTCCTACACGCCAAGGAAGGCTTCACCCAGCTGTTAGTGCATCACACGCACGCAGCCTTCAACCATGGCAACCATCAAACTGTCATGAACGAGCTGAGACAAAGATATCACATAATAGGACTGCGCAACGCTATACGCTACATAAGCAATAAATGCCAATGGTGTCGGACCTATAGGGGTACCCCCTCTAAAATCCCCTTAGGCGACTTACCTGCAGAAAGGCTAGCCCAGAGTCAACCGCCCTTCACAGCTACAGCGGTGGACTACTTCGGGCCCATACAAGTCACAGTCGGAAGAAGGCTAGAAAAAAGGTGGGGCGCATTATACACATGCCTCACCACGCGCGCAGTACACCTGGAGCTGGCCACCTCTCTCACGGCCTCCTCCATGATTATGAGCCTGCGTAGAATGATGGCGCGTCGCGGCACGCCGACTGTGCTATACAGCGATAATGGAACAAACTTCGTGGGTGCTGAAAGAGAAATCACCGAAGCCATGCAAAGCAACGAAGACAGCTTGAAAGCCTTTGCATCTGAGAAGCTGATCACCTGGAAGAAAATACCCCCCGGTGCCCCAAACATGGGCGGCGCCTGGGAGCGATTAGTCAGGTCGGTGAAGACAGCACTAAGAGTCACCCTCAAGGAGAAATTTCCCCATGATGAAGTGCTGCACACGTTGTTACTAGAAGCTGAACACGTGATCAACTCGAGGCCATTGACCCCGGTGAATCCCAACCTAGAAGAGGAAGCGTTGACACCTAACCATTTTCTAATTGGTCGCTCAAGTGGGATGTCACCCTTCGGCGCATTCAAAGACGTGCCTATTGATTCACACTCCTGGAAGGCAGTCCAAGCATTAGCTGACACGTTCTGGTCACGCTGGTCGGCGGAATACAAACCTCTGCTGATGCCCCGACTAGGCAACGCCCAACATAGTAACGTGAAAGTCGGCGATATCGTCATCATTTGCGACGGTACAATGCCCAGAGGAGTGTGGCCTCGAGGAGAAGTAATGAAGGTCTACCCAGGTCCGGACGGACGAGTTCGAGTCACGGAGATCCGAACAGCTGCTGGATTGATTCGTCGCCCGGCCTCTCGCCTCGTCGTGATAACAGCTGTGGAATAAAAACGTTACGGTGCTTACGCACGAGGGGGAGATTGTAAATAACAGCTTAGTTTTAAGTTAGGATACACATAGAAAATAAGTCTTTTACATATCTAAATTTGTTTACTTTGTACCCTTTTTATGTTGTTATTTAAGTTTTTATTCTTTACTCATTGTACTTACCTTTTTTAAGCCTTTTATTGTGTATATAATGTGTATTAGATATAAGAAACCATTTACTTTATAAATAAAGCAACTGCATGAGGTACACAATACAAATAACACACACACACGCCCAGGCGTGCTCAAACCTTCTGATTGGTTAAGAGATTTAAGGCCTTCCGCCGCCCACGATTGCCGGCGCCACTGTCGCCGGCTATAAATATTGCACAACTTTACGCAAAAACGACACTCCACTGACGACCACGGCCAAGTCAAGACGCCACTATACACCTCCGCCTTCGCTCCGCACATGCAGATTTTCTTCAACCGAGTCTTTCATTTTGCTGCCCTGGACACGATCATCCTATACAGTTCTTCAAGGTTAGGAGGCACGGCCCCGCTGAGTTCGCCTGCCCCTAACAGTACTTGAAGGGACATTAATTAATAATTGATTACATTTTAGTGTGTGTCTGTTTGCCATTACTTTTTCCACAAAGTATAAATGATTGCTTTTCATTTGAAACGTTCAGTTCAGAAGCTTTTATTTCCAAATATGTATATTAAAAGACTATTCTAGTACATTTCTATCGAAATTATTCGAAGTCAGAAACTATTTTGAAAATAAATTGAGCATTTTTGTGTTCTGTGTGTGTGAGAACACAAAAACGCTCAATATATTTTACTCAAAACTACTGAGTAAAATATATCGAAGTTTATGAACATTTACGCAACCTTGGTTATTCCCTCTGTGGACGGTGGCTATGTGGCGTGACCATGCTAGACAGACGACAAGCGTCACCAGTCAGCAAGAGTAGTACATATTAGTGGTTTGGTTGACGTTCACGTGTTTTGTGACTAGTCTTACAAACTCGGCGAAAGGAGAGCTCTCACCGTCACTGACGAGAATACCATGGGGGTTCTTCAATCAATAATGGTCAGGATCAAATAGCTACAGTTTTGCGTGAAGTTGATCTTTATGTAACATTATTTGCGAAGCACTAAGACAACTAAATAAGGTAGACACTCTAGCCTTAACAGCTGCCATAATTCTTAAAGTTAAATATTCTTCTTGGTGATGAAATACAAAATTCTGCTAAGAAGGCAGTAATATTACTCAGTGTGTAATATATTTATACTCGTATGTTTGACATTCACGGCAAAAGGAAGTAAGTACGTGATGAATAACCGCAGTGTTTTATTATGGCGGCAAAAATTGTGCTCGTTTTACCTGAAGCAGCTCACTGTGAGAAGGAGGCTAATAATGTATTGTAGTACTGTAATTATTCAACGTAATGAAGTTGTCGTCGACTTTACCGTGGAAAGGGAACATTATATCATCATCAGCTGAAGACATCCACTGCTGAACATAGGCCTCCCCCTTAGACCGCCACGCCGAACGACAATTCGCCACTTGCATCCATCGGCTGCCCGCGACCCTCACGATGTCGTCGGTCCACCTAGTGGGAGAAAATTATATAATATTTGACTTTTATTCGTCTGAGGCGAATATTATGATGCCTGTAGTAGCCTGTAGTATTCATGTATAAATCCAACATCCTTTAAACTTTTTATGAACAGCTTCGTAACGTTTATTAACTGTTAGGCGACCATTCCTAAGTAAAGAATAGTGTCTGATGAGCTTGTGGAGAACACACAGCTGAAATGACTCACTTCCACGAAATGAGAACAAATAACGTCGTATCCTACGAATAGGGGCGTAACTGCATATTAGCTACTTTTCAGGAGACACTTTTTTGTGTTTAATTAAATTAAATGTGAACAAATATGTATTGGTGGTTTTATATAACGTGTATTGGTATTTTATGGTTTGGTTAGCATTATTTTCAATAAATTATCTTTATATTTTATACGATTTTTGTCCCTTAAATCCTTATTCTCCGTTGTGTTAAGGCTTAGTAGGACTGGACTTGAGCAATAAGTTACATAATGCCTTTTATCTGCGGAAATGTCGAAGCCACAATCGCCTTAAAGCCCTGTTTATAAAGTGATGCGTGTTTTCATTGTAGGTATGTCATAAACATAAAAAACAAAAACATAATTTGAACCTAGAAGAAAGACATAAACGCAATTAGGGCTTCGTCTCTTCTATAATTATAATGTAAGCAATTTAGCCATTCCATAGAAAACGGCCACAATCACCATGAGGGTTTTTTTCTATGTACTTTATATTGAAAATGAATAAGTAATTAAAATGACTGAAGTACAAACTCGTTGATACTATATTATTTGAACTTGATCTATACAGTACAAATTAAGAAAACATAATCTTTATCTTAAAATCATTTGAGGTAGTACAAGCAAAAATGTTATTTTTATTTAAAAATCAGATTACGCTCGCCGCAACTAACAATTTCCGCGTTCCGCCGAATAGTAGCCGAACGGCGCTAGCACGCACTCCTCGCGCCCACGCACACCCACTACTCGCGAAGAATGAAGGCGCGACGGCAGTTGTGGCTTTATTCGACGTTGAAAACGTAGTGCTTAAAATTGTGGCTTTTTAGAAAACCTTATTATTTGATAACCTGTACTGTTTTTAATTGTTTTGTTAAACTGGTTATATGTGGTATGATGAATAGAATTGAATTATGCAATAAAAGAAAAAAGCCCCTATGTTCGTTAGGGCACTATTCGTAGGATACGACGATAAGTACGTCTCACTTTTGCTCTATGATTAAACTTTACACCACAACCTTGCTATCTGTAGTAACTTGTCTTTACTTTAACAACACTAATCATAAACATTCTTAATATTTTCTCTACAGTCTCAGCTTTCTAGAGTTTGTAAATCGGAATCAGGATGATTTATTAGTCACCATCCAAATTTTAATATATTAATCTTTGGCGAAAATCATTGAATACGTGTTTTTTCTTTTTGTATCAATCAATACAAAAATATCGAGATATCACGTCTCAATGTTATTTATAAAAAGTTAATGAATCTGGACACCGCGCTGTGATGTGTCGCTCAGGTGTAGCGGGGCGGGGCGGGGGGTCAGCGGGGTGCGCTCTGCCCGTTTCATGCGTCGGCAAGTGTATATTATTAACGTTTATGCTACGTTCACACGCTCGCGTTCAACTCTACATTCAACGTGCACATTCACATTCACGAGCGTGTAAACGGTACGCCCGAGCCCGTGAACGCGCCTGTAAACGTGAATGCCGCGAATCGGGCAAGTGTCGGTTTTTTGGCAAAGTGCAAAGGATGAGTGTGCGGGCGCCCGGTGACTGTTTACACGCGCGCTCGCACGCGGCTGCATGCCGCGCAGCCCACCAGGCAGCCCGCCGGGCTGCACGGCGCGCGTGTGAACGTAGCATTAGCTTAGTGACCACACAGAGCGGATGAGAAAATAATTTAATATGACAATTTGACGTATCGATTTTTTTTCAAAAATGGGTTTAGTGATTGATACCTAATGCATAGAAAAATTTTGGACGGTGGTAAAAAAGTCACCCTGTATTACACTGGGCTTGTGTTACGAGAAAACTTATTTGAACAGAAAATACTGTTCAAAATTCATTCTCAAGTAAGATTTATACCTATAGTGCGGTTTTAGTTTGATTTATTCTCGTTGAATAAGTTTCAGTAATGTGGTCAAATTAATTTTAAAGATAGTGTTATGACTGTATGTTGTTTGACAGGATGTCGCACCGCTCTTCAAACTCAATCATGAACCGCAAACTGAATTCCAGCCGCTTATAATTGCAATGTATTCACAATAGATTCGTGTTATTGGATTTAGTGTCGCTAGGAACCACAAAGTGCAATAACATAGTTGTAATCGCCATTGAATCTAATTGAACCATTGATGTTTACCGTTTGTAGTATTAATGTATATCTGCAGGTGCAATTGAATTATTAGTTCGTTCACGTTATATTATAATTATTTGCTGTAATATTGTTTTGACAATCGCATAAATGAAAAACATGAAATCGCATCCGATTGTATAACGAAATAAGTTCTGTGCAATTCTATAATACACATGGTATTCTGAAAGAGCTCTCTTTTTCTGAATTTTGATTCAGAAAAAGAGAGCTCTTTCAGAATACCATGTGTATTATAGAATTGCACAGAACAATATTAATTTCCTGAGGGAACTGAGGACAGAGGAAGGAATGTCGGATGTTCCAAGATAGTACAGTCTACCAAGGCGATGAGTTTTTTCTGAAGCTTACTTACCATACTAACGTTAACTACCAACTCTCACGCAGCTATTACCAAACAATTTTATCACAAAAGTTTTGTGCAGGTGCAGCCTTTACGGCCTGGCCACAGCTTCAGGCGGTGCGGCGCACGGCGCGGCGGGCGGCGCGACTTGCGGTGGTATGTCACAGCTCGACTAGTTGCGACCGCGGCGGCGTCAGCGGTGGACGTATTTAGAGAACGGCCGAACTATTAAAATGGCCCTATCAAAAGTGGCACGGTATTGTCTTGAATCAAGAACGCGCGTAAAAAACAAAATTATTTGTTTCGGTCGCGCGATGACCGAATGCGTCTGGCGTCCACCGATGCCGCCGCACGCGCCGCTCTGAGCTGTGGCCACCTCGATACTCGCTAGTGCATTTGTTTCACTCGCACGACGCGCAGCCCGAAACGCCGCGCCCCGCGCGTCTCTCACCGCGCCGCAAGTCGCACCGCAATTCGCTACGCCGGTAGCTGTGGCATACTTCATAGGTTTTCTACCATTATTTTGTTTTCGCCGCTCACCGCTTGCCGCGCCTCACACCGCGCCGCAATTTGCGCCGCGGTTAGCTGTGGCCAGGAGGTTTGGCTTTTCCACACATTACGCTTAATTCCACTCCATATCAAGTGCAGCTGAAATTGGCTGGAAGCTCACCGAGCCGTTACATTACGCTACGAAAAACAGCACGTGAGAGCGCGGGTTTGTGCCAAATCAAATATTGACCGTAGGAATGTCCCGGTGTGTCACACCATACACACTGATAGGCTTGGTATCGAAACCGACTTCAAAACTTCAACTTGTGTAGGGTTTATGGAATGAATCCATTTTGAATATCAACGAAAGCAAACGATCGAATTTTGTAGAGTACTTCTAAAACAATCTCAGCTGTGTTATAAGCTGCTGAAAACGGCTCAAATATTTCATCAATAGAATATTGATTGTCACTGATTAATTCAATAGTATAATGTAAATCGAACTTCGATATAATGCCATTATTATTATTTAATTATTTATTTGCTTACTTATACACAACACTAATTAGTATGCATGCATTAGAATTTCATGACTGAACTGACTGCACCCTGTAAGGGCACTGAAAATCTCGACCAATACTTATTAACGACTTCAAAAAAAAAAGTAGGTTCTCAGTTCGACCTGTATGTATGTATGTATGTATGTTTGTCCGCAATTATCTCGCGTTTGGCTGAACGGATTTTGATGCAGTTTTCGGGAAAGTGTTCATTACATTCTGGAGAAGGTTTTAGTATATAATACTAATAGATATCCCGTGACGTTGCCCGCGTGGATCCGATTTGCTTACTTGGATCGTAGATTTTAAGGGACGATTGCATGTTTGTCCGCAATTATCTCGCGTTTGGCTAAACCGATTTTGATACAGTTTTCAGAAAAGTATTTGTTACATTCTGGGGAAGGTTTTAGTATATAACAATAATGGATATCTCGTGAAGTTGCTCACATAGATCCGTTTTGCTTAATAGGATTGTAGATTTTCAAAGACGCCGATTTTATGAAGATTTTTGTTATTTATCTCAACTAAAAAGGGAAAAATTAAAAAAAAATTAAAAAAAAGGGAACCGACTTCAAAACCAAACACAAAAAACTATAAAATAACTTTTCTTTCGGAAGTCGGTGGCCATTATGTCAATGAAATAAAAAAAAAAACAAAGCCACCGACTTCCGAAAGAAAAGTTATTTTATAGTTTTTTTTGTGTTTGGTTTTGAAGTCGGTTCCCTTTTTTATATCAAATGGTTCAATAAATTATATAATGTTAATTATCGATACTATTTCCAATTCAATTACAATTTATATAAGATTAAATAATGCATGTCATTCAAATATTAACAATGCAACTACAAAAAATCTATTTATATATGTATGTGAAATCATGGACACATCGTGATCGTTGTTTGAACATTACCCTTCAAGTATAATGCTTTCCATTAGCATATTTGGTTTTGACATTTTTATCTAGAGCGAGCTCAGAGACGTGACGGGAACAGTAATCATGTCTCACCGAGTCTCCTTATTTATACAATGTGTTGCTCTGAATACTCACACCAACCACATACAATATTTATCTTATTGATGGTGTCTTTGTTTTCTACGGAAGACGTTTCATTTGTGATCCTGAAACTTTTTAATAAGTATTGCTAATTAACATTGAAAATAAATACCTTTTACAGCATAATATAGTGTGACTGTTCGTCATGTGACCTTGTTTTAGTAACAGAAAAGTTATTTATTTTAAAATCACCACGTGACGCCCGGCGCCTAAATTCACATTAACTTCCCTATTTTATGGCCTGACATTTCCTTGTGATAAATAGCTGGTTTAAAACACCCATTCCTTTATTTCAATAGCTACAAAAACTATTGACTAGGACAGAATTCTAAAGAAACAATTTTACAACTTGCTTATCAGCACATGTGTTCGCAATAAACCAAGCTCCGGACGAACACTCAATAGGACCTCTTAAACAACTTAAAATTATGAATTCTAAGAAGTTTAGAAATCTTTCGCCAACTAATATTAAAAAGGGCTACATCTGGCAATCCTTACCCAACGGCCATTATTCAATCCTGTACTTAAAAACAAAGAGATACTCGGACTTGGGGTAGTAGAGAGACCGTGAGAAATCGTCGGCCTAATTCGTTAACCTGCTAAGTGCATTTTTGCAAAGTTTACAGGACGAACAAAAAACTGAATAATATCTTTATTAGTTTAGCAATCAAAATTTTGAAAATCCCGTTGACTTCTATATTTTTTCTTGATATTTTAAAAACATAATATTTAAAAAAACCTAAACAGATTTTTCAAAAACGAGGAAAACGTTTATTTAGCAGTTATTCGAGGTGAAATTTCAAATTGCTTGAGGACTTAGCAGTTTTTATCTTTTTGGTATGGTGTATAGATAATTGAATGGTGCAGTTAAACGAATTCAATCAGTAATCAAAATTATTATTTATTATTAAAAATTTAACAATCAGTCCCTCTTTAATAGGAAACAGGGTTAAAATATCTAAACTAAACTCTTCATCGCATCGGTGTGAGGGATTCGCATCGGGGCGGCGTCGGGAAAACGATGAAGTACTTGAGACTCGTCCTCGACAACCGGTGGAACTCCAGGGAACACTTCCTACGTTTGGCCCCAAAGCTAAACCGGGCAGCAACCGCCCTCAGGCGACTCCTGCTCAGTCTCAGCCGGCCAAACGCCTCCTACCAGAAGGTCATGGCTATGCGGATGATCCGAGGATACCGCACGATCGCCGGTGAATCAGCCAACCTCCTTGCCGGATGCTGCCTTGGGATTTGAAGGCAACTGCTCTCCAGCGCGTCTATGAGTGGCGCGTGGAGGAGCAGCGCTGCCTACCGCCCGCCGGGGCGAATCCCCACTGCCTCGACTTCTCGAGGCGCGGCGGGAAGAGCTCCGGCGCGATCTCAGGGCAGTATGGAGGGAGCGACTGTCACAACCGAGGTCCGGGCAAGCCGCAATCGCGGCGGAGACCCCTCTTTGAGGAGTCGCTGGATAGGCGTCACGGCGGCGTCCTGACCTACCGCCTGACCGAGGTCCTCATTGGACACGGAAGTTTCAGGAGGTACCTGTGTCGGATAGGGAAGAAAGAAAGGCCTAGGTGTCACCACTGCGAGGATCACCCGGAGGACACGGTGGAGCATACGGTGCAGGACTGCCCCGCTTGGGCAGAGCACCGCCGCGTTCCTCACGACGGCGATAGGATATTATGCGACCTCTCACGCCCGGCATTGCTCGAGGCCATGCTGCGGGGCGAGACGGAGTGGGAAGCGGTCAGCTCCTTCTGCGAAGCAGTTATGCTAGCGAAGGAGGAGGCGGGACGCGTAAAGGTGAGGTCGTGGCTGCGTCCACCTCACAGCCCAGCCGCAGTGGTAGACGCCCACTGCGTTGGACGTCGTAAGACGATTTCCGGCCACCGTAGGTGCGGGCATGCGGGCTCCGAGTAATGGACGAGTCGCTGTCCGACCATCGACCATGTCCAGGTCGATGGCGCGTTGTGTTCCACACACGCCTTAAAGAGTGTCAGCACAATGACGGCCCCCTTAGAGGGCCAAAGCCTGCCGGTGTCGGGTCTTACGTATATCGTGACCCCGGAACGTAAAGGCTATTGAAGGACACCGTGGATTTTAGTCAGTACAAGTCTGACATTCCCTCCTGCCCTGTCTTGGGTGGGAGGACTCATTTGATGATTTTACCACGATAAAAAAATGGTAAACTCTTCATAAACAATCAGTAATCGTTATAATATACGTTATTATAATGTGTTATCTGTCTTGTAGTACGTGTTGTACTCCTAAGTATTTTACTATTATTAATGACAGCTATTAAATATTGTTTTGCTACTGCTACTGTATCACAATCAATTAATTATTATAACAATAAATTAAAATAAACAATTTTCCCAAACGGCACGTGAGTTTGGGAACGTTTTCAGTGCAAAACTGAGGCCGCAACAGGATTTAGCAGGTTTGCGTTGTGGAGATGGGCTAGTGGTAAGAAAGCAGTTTTTCGTGCATAGCTTTTTACACCTTTTTAGGCTGAAATCGCTGCTATTTCTTAAATGCTACGGTATATATTAGGCTGAATTTTCTAACTGCATCAAAAAGTCAATTTTGCCAAAAATGGACTTAGCAGGTTAACGAATTAGGCCGACGAAATTCGAGGTGGCCTTTGCGAGTCCCTTAGCAGGTAGTTGGAGTGGGAGGACGCGGATGCTTCCTCAGGGCAGTTGGGCTTGGAACGTCTTGAGGGACACACGGGTGGACCCGGGAGAAAAGTTCAGGAGATTCGGTTTGAGACGCCCGACATGCGGGACGCGATAATATCGAGGTCTTTGATTAAGTCATATTTGATACGACGAGTATCAATAGCTGAAGTAAGTGTTAGTGGTCGGTGGAACGCGAGAAGATGAATCCAGAAGGCGGCCTGATGTTGGTGATCATACGGGTGGTAGCTGAGCAGCGGTCCGTAAGTGAAATACAGACAAATCCTCTTCTTTAAGCACTTGGAAAGTGTTAATTATAAGAACTTTATAGCAGCAGTTTGGTGGAGACGCAGGATGGCTGTCAAAATATCATTTATTTCAGTATCGCGGGGCGGAGCCTTCAGATTATTATATTTTATATTATTATCTCATATTTATATTATTCATTCTGAGAACCTGTTCCTTAACCTCACAGTAATTAGTCATTGGCGTATGGTTAAAGGGCACGGGGAAAGCCTTCGCTACACTGAGTACAATGACTCACACGCCAATGACGCCTGACGAATGTTGACTTTACTAGACGAATGTACCACGTATCAAAGGCAGAACCGTGTTCATAGTTCAACTACTCAAATAATATTCTTCCAGCCACGCTAGTATGTGCCGATGACAGGCATTTGCAACTATAACAAATATTGCTATTTGTTTAGCAAAATAACCAAATGCTATTGATGATTACTGTCTCCTTGCAGCCTAGCCCAGAGACATTGCGGGTGGTTGATGGGTGTACATTTCCAGCTGTGGGGGTAGATTACACTGAGATGGGGTTACCATTTGGATAACTCCGTTCCAAAGGAACGCTAGATTAAACGGCGGTGTCTCGTTAAATGGCCACTGGTAGGCCTATATCTGAATCGTCACTATTATTTAACGAGACACGCCTGTCGATAAGGGGATCAGATTTAAATATGAAATGAATGAAGTGCCGATAAAATCCACTTCGGCATCCAGCAATACAATCGCAATATGCTCTGTTACAGGCCGAGTCCACGGTACGCTTGAGCAACTTGATTATTATTAGAGAAAGGGGATAGGCAGCCGTAAGGGTGAACTATTTGAACGCGTGTGTACTTCTATGGAGAAACAAAACTTGTCTTTTTCAATGGCAGTGAATTCACGACTCACTGCCTCAGGATTGGAAAGGACATGTATAACGTGCTTAGGAAACGTTCGCTGTTAGTGTTCGTAGCAGAGTCCTTCGCAGGGTAATGCCGGTAGGACTAACAGTAAACGCACGCCGGGTAAACGTTGTAAAACAATACCATGTTGTATAACATGGAATTGTTTGCGGTTGCAAAGCGGCATCGCACCGCGGCACCGTAATCATCTTTAATTCTCCTAAGCGCAAGCGTGGCGTTTCCTTTTATATTATATCTTTGCTGTCCTCTTGTCTTACTAGCTTCATAATTATTATTTGGATTGTTAATATGATTTGATATTATTCATGTATTTACTGTGAACTCTCAGCACTAACTTACTTTTGTCCCCTCCCCTTGCTGAGAGTTCAGTCCTCTCTGTCCTGGCGGAGGTCGCAGTATGTCAATGGTACGTGCGCCACGGAGGTTGAGCGGAGGCGGGGCTCTACCTCGGCCCCCCCAGGGGGGGGGGCCCATCTTTCATATTTTCTACTATATTAATGTAATTTAGGAAAAACGAAAATTTTATCAGCCTAGGGTATTTTATGAACAGTCACATGTGGTGCCGTGACCAGGATTCTCGTCATTAAATGTACTGATTCACTTCAGTACAACGAGAAAGAACAATTTATGGGTTACTTCAATAATAACACAACGTAATTATATAATTCTCGAGCTTGCGAGAAACGGCTTTAATTTACAGCGACAACAATAAGTTTAAATATTCTGATAATCATTATTGAATGCTTTTAATACTGATGACGGGTTCAAATCCCGTGTGACCAACAATAGATGTGATAGTATTACATTGACAAAGAAATGAAACAACGTAATGATATTAAAAATAGAAGAGTAATAATAGAAATGATCAGATGAAGTAACGGGTTTGGTTGCTGGGGCTTTGATTTGTATGGATCACATATTTTTCGTTAAGATATATAATGAAACTATAATAAGTCCGTGTGTCTCATGCGAATGTGTGCGGAACATTTCAGGAACGCATCGTGCATCGAGAGGTCACCGCTCCTAGGCACGGGCTAAGCGGATACTCACAGCCCTTCCAGCAACGGAAGAGCGTCTGCTGAGCTCCGCGTGCTTTGTAATACTCCCAATTATTGTGTCAACCGCACATAAGGATGTGTTGGCTCTACTAAGACGAACAAGGAAAATAATGCATATTTCGTGTCTCTCATGTAGATGTGTGCGGAACATTCCAGGAACGTATCCGGCATCGTAAGGTTAGCTGCTGCAAGCACGGGTTGGCCACTCTCGCGGCGTGTCCGGCATCGATCGAGTGTCCACGTTTCTTCGCGGTGTATCGGGTTACTTCGCGGAGCTTCGTAGTACTACATTGCTCCAGCGTGCTGGCGTGTGCTGGTGAGGAGTTAAGAGCGTCAGGTATCCCAGTTACAAGTTTTGAGGTAAGATTTTATTAACTATATTGGCAGCATGAGTCGTCGTGGGAACAAATCTGATCGCGTTCAACCTAACAAAAACGATAAGTTTGCGAATTCTTCTGGAATAAATCAACAAGCGGGTAACACGGGTAACGGAATGGAATTACTTCTAGAGAAGATAGATAGTATATATAATCGTTTAGATAAGATAGAGAATCTTGTCCCTCAACATAAGACAAATACGGGCAACATAAACGTTGAAACGGTGACGCTGGATATTGATCCGCCTACGGTTAGCGTTAGTTCAGGTTCAAGTCTTGAGGCTGGTACCAGTAAGGGTAACACTATGGGTGTATATTTTCTAGGGTCGGCACCCGAGAGGCCGAAGTTTAGCGGGGGGCAAAACAACGTTAATAAATTCTTAAAGGATCTACAACGGTATATAAAAACTATAAATGGAGAAGACAAAGCATTAGACATAGCCATAGGTTGCATAACGGGCTCAGCTCGAAAGATAATGGAGATATATAGTGATAACTGGACTACTTTTGCTGATTTTAAGAAAGATTTAATGGATGTATTCTGGGGTAGTAGGGAACGAGAGGTTGCAAAGAGGCGCTTACTAGACTCAGCGTGGAATCCTAACGGTGGGAGCAATATGGAGGAGTATTTTGCCGAGTTGGTGGATTTAGTCAAAGATTTAAAATTACCTTTAGATGAGTCGGAAATAGTAGCATACATTATGCGACATTACCCACACGATGTACAGATAGCCTGGTTCGCTAATCGGGAAACCAGTAATTACAAAACGGGTTTAGAATTTTTGAGAAATTTAGAGAGAAATGTTAAAAGAGGACCGGTACAGGCACGTACAAACAGTCAGGATTCGACAGTCATGCGTAAGCAAAACTCGTTTAAAAATAATAGACAGTATTCGGGCCCAAACTACCAGAGAAAACAAACTAACAACATCCAATTTGTTCGTGCAAGTACGGATAATCAAGATAACGGAAAACCAGCAGAAAACCCAAAGAATTCGGAAAACTAGACTTTGTTGGCCTAGCGAGTCCCAATCGGTCAACAGTTGTAAATGATGGGACTGAATTGAAAAACGGTACTGCCACTGAGGTAGTGTATAGATATATGAGTAGGTGTAAGTGGATACCCGGAATGGGTCTAGGTAGGTTAGAAGCTGGGCGGCTTTACCCCATAGATACTACGAAAGCGTCGTTAACAAATCTGGACAAGATCAGGAAACTATTTGATACGGTCTTTGATAGGGTTCCCGAAATAGAAAATAATACATTTCAACAGGAGACGGACCGGGGAGATTTCATCCTAACAGTTTTTGAAGATATGGGCTCGGGTGAAACTGAGGTCGAGAGTACGGGCGCGCGGCTAATAGAGATAACAGTTTCGGTTCAAGATTATCCATTAAAGTGCTTGGTCGACACAGGAAGTCAAGTCACCTGTATAGCTGAAGCAACTTATTTGGGAATCCGGAGTAGAGGCATACAGATGCCTATTATGCCCGTTATTCCAATACAAATCCAAGGAGCCACTAGAGGCAAGAGCAGTAGGGTAGATAAGGCGGTACTAGTGCCTTTGAAAATAAAGGATGTCAGCATAGAGACACCGTGTTTGATAGTCAAAAATTTAGTTCGTGAAATGATTTTAGGGATTGACTGGCTAGATCAATTTGACATGACAATAAGTTGTGGACCCATACGTACATTAAAATTTAAGTATTCGGGTAAATTTGTAGAGATCGGGTTAGGGGAATCAGTTGTCACATATGATCAGTGTAACGGTGGACTAGATTCACAAGCAGTGAGGGGGGTGCAGACTAACTTTATTGAACAATGTGCCAATACGACTTCTCATTTAGAAGGAATTGGGGGAAGAAGTAGCTCGGTCCCTAACACGGTTAGAATTAGCGATAATACTGAACATGATATTATTCAATTAATAGCAGAGTTACAAAAAACTGTAGAGCTCCCTCTCGAAGGGCTTAGAAACGTTCTTATAAAGAACAAAAACGTATTTTCTGCTTATCCGGGGCTCACTGACAAATACCGTCATATCATTAGAATGCGCGATGAAGAACCTTTCGTAAAGCGATCGTACCCAATTCCATTTGCGTATAGGACGAAAGTAGAAGAAAAACTAAAAGAGTTGCAAGCGTTAGGCATAATCAAGAGGGAAGGTACGCCTTTTAGTAGTCCGCTGACATGTACTTTGAAAAAAGACGGGACCATTCGTATCCTGTTGGATGCGAGGGAGTTGAATAAAAGAATGGTGGGGGAAGTAGAAGCACCGCCTTTAGTTTCGGATATATTACAATCTTTTAATGGAGTTAGGTTCATGACATTGATAGATCTCAATAACGCTTACTTTCAGATCCCACTGCACCCTGACTCCACTAAATACACGGGATTTACGTACATGGGGAAAAGTTGTACTTACGCCGTATTGCCTCAGGGTTTAAAAACATCAGTAGGTAGTTTTTCTCGCGCTATGGATATAACATTGGGGCCAGAAGTTAGGGAATTCTGTGTGAATTATTTAGACGACCTGGTAGTATTTACAAAAAATGGAGACTTTAACACTCATCTAGAACATCTTGACCACGTATTGAGCCTGTTAGGACGAGCCAAAATGACATGTAGTCTTAAAAAGTGTCAATTCATGAAGACTGAGGTTAAGCTATTAGGGCATATTGTTTCTCAGGATGGAATAAGGATGGACCCTAGCAAAATATCGGCAATCAAAGAATTCCCTGTCCCACGAACAATTAAGCAATTAAGAGCCTTCCTAGGTCTGATAAATTATTATAGGCGGTTTGTTGCAATGTATAGTCACCTGACAGTGCCATTTTGTCAAATGTTACAGAAAGGGAAAACCTGGAATTGGACTAACCAACACGACGGGCAATTTCGAGATATTAAAAACGCTTTAATTGAGTCAGTGGTTCTAGTTCACCCAGACCTTAACAAACCCTACTTTTTACAAACAGATAGTAGTGGTGTGGGAATAGCTGGGTGTCTTTATCAGATAGATGACGAAAATAATGAAAGGGTAATAGGGTTCTGTAGTAAAGGCTTGACACGCCCGGAACAGCAATGGACTGTGTCAGAACAGGAGTTGTGGGCCATAATCTATAGTCTGCAGAAGTTTGAGACATATTTAAGGGGTTCTAGAGTAATTATAAGGACTGATCATAAAAGTTTATCTTTCATAAATAATTGGAATCTATAAAGTGCCAGGGTGACGCGGTGGATTTTATTTATACAACAGTTCAATTATGAAGTGGAACATATAAGAGGTAGAGACAACATAGTCCCAGACATATTATCAAGATACGCTAATGGGGTAGAGACAGTACGGAATTGCGTAAAGTTTGCTTAGAAATAGCAATGTTTACTAGCAGTAAGATTAAAGTTATAAAAGACAAAATGAAGAATATTGCGCAGATACAGAGGGAAGATCCCATTTGTATTAAATTCATAGAGGAAATAGGTATGAGTCTTTGTGGGGAAATAAAACAACGCGGTGGTGTTCTAAAATTAAACAACGATACACTAGTTTATAAAAGCGATTATACAAGTAAAGAGGTCCTTGTTGTTCCCGAAGTTTTAAAAACAGATGTAATCCAATCGATACATGAAGAAGCTGGTCATTTTGGTGAGGCCCGAATAAAAAGATTAGTAAGCGACAGGTTTTACTTTCAAGGGTTAGCAAAGACAGTAAAAACCGTGCTACGGCAATGCGAGTTGTGTCAAAAGACCAAACACGCAAACGAAACCACCGTAGGCGCCTGTAAACCGGTCATGGCCACTGACGTTGGGGAAATTGTTATGGCTGATTGGTATGGACCTCTACCATCGGGGAAATTTGGCGCGCAGTACGTGTTAGTGTTGCAGGATGTATTTAGCAAGTATGTTAACCTCTTTGCACTGAGAAGAGCAACTACTAGAGCTGCATTAGCCTGTGTTCGTAAATATCGAAAGGTGATTCCTATAAATAGAATAGTAACAGACAATGGTAGACAATTTACATCTAGGGTATGGCACGTGGTTCTGAGTCAAATGGGTATAAAGATTTCGCATACAACGGTGAGGAACCCCAGACCAAACAGTACGGAAAGAGTGAATAAGGAGCTAGGGAGGTTATTCAGGGCTTATTGTCATAAATCACACAAAAGTTGGGCTGGGATTCTAGCAAATATAGAAAATTGTTATAATAACACAATCCATTCAAGCACAGGTTATACTCCTCGGGAAATTCTTACAGGGGATAGCCCTTCCTTGGCAATTGATAAGGAACTAAAGGGTTTTAATGGCGACAATCCAAGATTAGACGTAGATACTGTAAGAGAAAGGGCCAGGGAAAATCTAAGAAAGGCTGCTACTGCAAGGAGTGAGCAGTATGACAAAAAGCATAAGATAATAAAATTTCAATTAGGAGACCTTGTCAAAGTAAGGAAGGAAAACAGATCTAATGCCGCTGAAAAGTTGTCCAAGAAGTTTTCGTTGTTGTATGATGGACCTTTTAGAGTCGGAGGCATGCCCAATGCTAATGCTTATTTATTAGTAGAACCAATCGGTGGGAAGATAGTGGGGACGTTTGACGCATTGCATCTCGAAAGGTACTATATGTGACATTAGATAGATATCATTATTATGTGTTTGTTATCTGCTATATCTTATATTTAGTTTTACATCGGTAAGTAGGTTAACGTAAAAAAAAAAAAAAAAAAAAAAAAAAAAACTAGATTGTACATACGGTAATGAAAATAGTAGAGTATGAGTAGTTTTAAGACTGGGAAAAAAAAAAAAACTAGATTGTACATACGGTAATGAAAATAGTAGAGTATGAGTAGTTTTAAGACTAGGAAAAAAAAAAAAAAAAAAAAAAGGGTATCTGTATATTTTGTTCGACAATAGTGTGAAAGCTCATCCGCTGAACTGCGTCACGCGTCTGATTTTCAGAGGGGGGAATGTGACTGTTCGTCATGTGACCTTGTTTTAGTAACAGAAAAGTTATTTATTTTAAAATCACCACGTGACGCCCGGCGCCTAAATTCACATTAACTTCCCTATTTTATGGCCTGACATTTCCTTGTGATAAATAGCTGGTTTAAAACACCCATTCCTTTATTTCAATAGCTACAAAAACTATTGACTAGGACAGAATTCTAAAGAAACAATTTTACAACTTGCTTATCAGCACATGTGTTCGCAATAAACCAAGCTCCGGACGAACACTCAATAGGACCTCTTAAACAACTTAAAATTATGAATTCTAAGAAGTTTAGAAATCTTTCGCCAACTAATATTAAAAAGGGCTACATCTGGCAATCCTTACCCAACGGCCATTATTCAATCCTGTACTTAAAAACAAAGAGATACTCGGACTTGGGGTAGTAGAGAGACCGTGAGAAATTCGAGGTGGCCTTTGCGAGTCCCTTAGCAGGTAGTTGGAGTGGGAGGACGCGGATGCTTCCTCAGGGCAGTTGGGCTTGGAACGTCTTGAGGGACACACGGGTGGACCCGGGAGAAAAGTTCAGGAGATTCGGTTTGAGACGCCCGACATGCGGGACGCGATAATATCGAGGTCTTTGATTAAGTCATATTTGATACGACGAGTATCAATAGCTGAAGTAAGTGTTAGTGGTCGGTGGAACGCGAGAAGATGAATCCAGAAGGCGGCCTGATGTTGGTGATCATACGGGTGGTAGCTGAGCAGCGGTCCGTAAGTGAAATACAGACAAATCCTCTTCTTTAAGCACTTGGAAAGTGTTAATTATAAGAACTTTATAGCAGCAGTTTGGTGGAGACGCAGGATGGCTGTCAAAATATCATTTATTTCAGTATCGCGGGGCGGAGCCTTCAGATTATTATATTTTATATTATTATCTCATATTTATATTATTCATTCTGAGACCCTGTTCCTTAACCTCACAGTAATTAGTCATTGGCGTATGGTTAAAGGGCACGGGGAAAGCCTTCGCTACACTGAGTACAATGACTCACACGCCAATGACGCCTGACGAATGTTGACTTTACTAGACGAATGTACCACGTATCAAAGGCAGAACCGTGTTCATAGTTCAACTACTCAAATAATATTCTTCCAGCCACGCTAGTATGTGCCGATGACAGGCATTTGCAACTATAACAAATATTGCTATTTGTTTAGCAAAATAACCAAATGCTATTGATGATTACTGTCTCCTTGCAGCCTAGCCCAGAGACATTGCGGGTGGTTGATGGGTGTACATTTCCAGCTGTGGGGGTAGATTACACTGAGATGGGGTTACCATTTGGATAACTCCGTTCCAAAGGAACGCTAGATTAAACGGCGGTGTCTCGTTAAATGGCCACTGGTAGGCCTATATCTGAATCGTCACTATTATTTAACGAGACACGCCTGTCGATAAGGGGATCAGATTTAAATATGAAATGAATGAAGTGCCGATAAAATCCACTTCGGCATCCAGCAATACAATCGCAATATGCTCTGTTACAGGCCGAGTCCACGGTACGCTTGAGCAACTTGATTATTATTAGAGAAAGGGGATAGGCAGCCGTAAGGGTGAACTATTTGAACGCGTGTGTACTTCTATGGAGAAACAAAACTTGTCTTTTTCAATGGCAGTGAATTCACGACTCACTGCCTCAGGATTGGAAAGGACATGTATAACGTGCTTAGGAAACGTTCGCTGTTAGTGTTCGTAGCAGAGTCCTTCGCAGGGTAATGCCGGTAGGACTAACAGTAAACGCACGCCGGGTAAACGTTGTAAAACAATACCATGTTGTATAACATGGAATTGTTTGCGGTTGCAAAGCGGCATCGCACCGCGGCACCGTAATCATCTTTAATTCTCCTAAGCGCAAGCGTGGCGTTTCCTTTTATATTATATCTTTGCTGTCCTCTTGTCTTACTAGCTTCATAATTATTATTTGGATTGTTAATATGATTTGATATTATTCATGTATTTACTGTGAACTCTCAGCACTAACTTACTTTTGTCCCCTCCCCTTGCTGAGAGTTCAGTCCTCTCTGTCCTGGCGGAGGTCGCAGTATGTCAATGGTACGTGCGCCACGGAGGTTGAGCGGAGGCGGGGCTCTACCTCGGCCCCCCCAGGGGGGGGGCCCCATCTTTCATATTTTCCACTATATTAATGTAATTTAGGAAAAACGAAAATTTTATCAGCCTAGGGTATTTTATGAACAGTCACAATAGGTAGTCCAAATAAACGATACAAAAATTTTCATGAAATAAGTAAAATTTCGCAGCAACTATTTTTATTGGTTGGAACGTTCACGTAATAAATATAAGTTTCTCAGTAATATTTATTATAATAACGCGATACAATGAGAATGGGAACTAAGAAAGAACGTAATTCTTTCTTTATATAAATATGAAACACCCGCGATTTACATCCGCTTTAGTAAATCGTTTGTGCGTAACAAATGCGATTTTCATTGGATGGTATATTTATTTCCCCAAACACTTTTTACCTGATAATTTTGTGTTCATGTAACGTTTGGTAACGGTTCTCAAATCGATTTATCTTATTTGTTCGCATGTGTTTTGTATCATACAACATACATGCGAACAAATAAGATATACTACTTGCATGGTTCCAATTACAGGGTAGATTAGGTACAGGTAGGTTTGTAAAGAGTCGCGGGACTGTCTCACCAGGTAACCGTGACCCTAGAACGTAAAGGGCTATTGAAGGATCACCGTGGATTTTAGTCAGTACGAGTCTGACATTATCCCGTACGGCCCTGTTCTAGCCCAGAGTCCTCTCGGACTCATTTGATAAATTAACCACGAAAGAATAAAAAATTGTTTGTAATAATATTAACTGTAATATAAATTTGAAATAACTTGATCAGTAGGCACATTCTAGCTAAGCCTGCCGGTATCGCGGGACTTATTCCATCACCGTGACCCCGGAACATAAAGGGCTATTGAAGGACACCGTGGATTTTAGTCAGTACAAGTCTGACAGTCCCTCCCGCCCTGCCCGGGGTGGGAGGACTAATTTGATGACCTTGCCGCGTTAAAAAAAAAAAGGCACATTCTAGCTAGCCAACTTACAGCTAAACGCCAACCGTTTGACTAATTGCCTCCATACAGAACTCTTTCATTAACCACCAGCGCGTGGCTTTGTTTGAAACGAGCGAGTCTGTAATAATATTATGAACACAACACAATGTGAAAGGAGTTTCTAACTTTGTGGCCATTTCCCGGCTTGCTTGTGTGATCGGCTTTGTAGTACTATAGCTAGCGAGACCGATATTGTGGTACAGGTTCTGTGTATGTCTTACTACCATACTGTCTGTTTGTTTAATGAACGAATTTAGAAAAAGTAGGAATCCTACTTATCCCATAAAAATACTATAATGTATTGCTAGTTATTATTACAATAGCTTCACAGTGTAACAACTTTTATTGCGCAACTCTACAAAACAAGAAGAGTTTTCATTTACGTTATTAGCTGTTTCTGCAAGAATTGCAATTTCGTGAGTTTTTTTGGCGGAATTGCAAAATTAACTCTCGGTTTGAGTTTTGTGAGTTTTTTTCCGTTCTCATCTGATTAAAATCTCAACCTTAGAATGTCACGGGTTCGAATCAAAGAATTTTTTTCTTTGAAATTCGCTACGCATGCGTTAAAGCGTTTAATATTTATTAAATATCAATCTTACAACTTCGTGTAAGCTGGTTATAAAGGCTCTTTGGTTTACCAAAGCTGTTTGCCAATAAAACACAGAAAACAGAGCTTGGTGGCGCAAGTACAATAGTCGTGGCACACAATTGTCCAGGTTGAACTGGTTTTGTTCTGTTAGTTCACGGCTTTGAATATCGGCTTCTGTTTGCTTCCACTTGATCTTACCGCTATTGTTTGTTCAGGTACCAACTGAATAATTTATTTATCGCTCGCTTTTGCCGGATTCAGGAATAATTAATGTGGAAAGAAAAATGGTGGTATAAAAGAACATACTTTTCAATTGTAAATCTCACACGCAAATTTCATAAAATAATTAAGTAGTCAAATTCATCTAACCTTATTTTTCTTGAACTAATCTCTGTCTATTGTCTCAAACGAAAACCATTTAGGACAAACATTCTGCTTCTAACAAATTAAATTGACCCTGAAATACAGGACTGTATTTCCACGAGCGTATTTTTCTAAACGAAGTTATTTTATAACTTGCTTATCCGTTTCTGATTTTTGTTTTGTTGCGTGGTTTTGACAGGGGTCGGGTGGCTGAGGACCTTCGTCAGTAGACGCCAGACGGGGTACCGACCGTAAGCAGCAGATGCCGACAAAAGTAGGGCCAAACTTAAAATACTTACTTGAATTATCATTTTACATTATGAGGAATCGTCAAAAAGATTAGCCTTAGGGACTTTACTCATAGCGCGATGAACACGACGCGATTCGTGCGATATCGAGTCGATTGCCGATTTTAGTCGCACGTATTTACTAATGGAGTGATGTGATGCAATTCGACCGTGCACTTCAAAAATCAACCTTACTACAACGACATTAAGGCGCTGCAAACCAAAGACAAAAGATGTCGCACGTGACGAGTAGTTGCGCAATCGAATTTTGAACAGAGAATCATGTGCATTGTCATTAGGACGTACTTACATGCAATTCGATATCGAGGAGATCAGTGAGCGATATCACCAATCCGTGCGACTCCATTAGCATACACTAGCGATTGTCCATACATTTTCTTCGGCCGGACGCTTGTGTGATATCTGACCGATATCGTCAATCGATGCAATTCGATATCGCGTCGCGCCATGAGTAAAGTCCCTTACACTTTCCAAAGTGATACCCGAATAATTATGTTAGTTACTACTAGAAATATTTACTAGCTATAGAACCGTTCCCAGTTACAACGAGGTCTGATAGTCAGATCCATAACATTATTTAAAATCAACATATTTGCGATAAAACAATTAATGTGCAGGTGTTTAGTATTTTGAATGTGTAACATTTAGTCAGATGCAATCAAATCACATGAGTTATAGGCAATTTCACTACCTCCAAACTCCATCTATTCTCACGCTAGCAGTACAAATCATCGTTGTATTTATTTGAACGCTCCATTTATCTGTGCAGAGCGTTCGAGGGCAAAATGGACAATTTGTGCGCACATAACATTTTAAAGCCACACTCGTCGACATTTTTGCTGAAATATTCTTTTGTTGCTGAATAGGGTCGGGTTTTTAGTGACATTGGAACAAAAATCGAAAAAAATGTTGAAAACCTCTTTGTTGTGTAAAAAACTGAATATTTTAAATACCTGATGGTTTCTTAAGAAAATATTGTCATTCGGGGCTTGGATCACTTGTGTGTATTTGTTATATTGAAACAGGTAAAATAAAACGTCATACGATACTGAAACATTTACGTAAACATTCACAATTATGTTTATTGATTAATTCTGTATATCATCATGTCAGAGTGGATGATCCCGCACTCCTGCTGAACCCATACCTATACTGAAACTTGAATATCCCTCTTCACACGTTATTCAAATATGTTCCAGCACGTCACAACATGACGATAATGCTGGAAAAAACTTTATTGATGCAATAGAATATGTACAGGAAATATTTTCAACTTTCAATTTGTATCATGAAATATTTTAATCCGGCTGTCGGTCGGTGGAACTGACAATTGAATACCCAATGAAACGTGTGGCAGGTTCACAGCTACCGGTTCAGCTGCGTTGTGTACGAAACATATTAATTAATTTCAGTTTAATAACTGTTTCAGATTTATTTATTGAATATATCAATGATTGCAGTAGCTTCACGCAGAGAAATGTATACGAGCACTTCTGGTTGCAACCGTGACAGCAAGACTCGCTTGTTGACTTTACAAAATTTCTAGTAATAAATACTAAGTCCTTGTTATCTCTACTACTTACTTTGTATTTATTACTAAATCCTTTTTATCTCTACTATGTACTTACTTAGTATTTATTTGTTACTAGAAATGTTGTAAAGTCAATTAGTGAGTTTTGCTGTCACGGTTGCAACCAGAAGTTCTCATACAGGTAGCTAGACATTTCTCTGCGTGTTCAAAATTATTTTTTTCAAGTTTTTAAGGGCTTAAACTAATCAAAATGACTTTCATGCAAATGATGCTCATTAGGTATATTATTTACTTGGTCCATCATAATGTTGTTTATACAATACTTTTAATTTTTCCACCCTCAGGTGTCATAGTTAATTAAACTGCCTCTGGGAGCCCCATAAGCTTCTTAAATGGTTCGTATATATAATAAATAGTGACCGACCGAAATTTCGGTTTCGGCCGGTTTCGGCCAAACTATCTAGTTTCGGCCTTAGTTTCGGTTTCGGCCAAAATATAGCCGAAACTTTCGGCCACGCCGAAACTCAAGTGTTCCTGCATTTTCGTGCGTCGTTCGGTAAAATTCGTAGCTAACACGTGCTTGCTCGCCGGGCTCAGTTTGCCACCGTCCATTTAATCGTGAGACGAGGTTATGTTTTTAAGTTTACTGCCAAGAGTAAGTCTTGTATAATCATGTCATAATAAAAAATATTTGTTACGTACGTTAATGATTAAAAAACTTATCAATCGTCAAGGCGATTAGAATTAGGATTAGGCGGTATTCGAAACATAATTAAGTTAACGGTTTCTTTTTTGAAATAATGCAATTTTTTTAGTCTAATGTCTTAGTAATTTCGTATTGCTAAATTAATATAGTGCGATTTTTGAGACTTCAAATCTAGTGAAACATTGGAAACAATGATTTTTTATAATTTCGAATAGATTATGGACTCAGGAGACGTTAAATAACATAGAAAAATAGCAATTTCTTAAGGTCATCTATCTATCTATCCATAAGTTTGCCGTATTTCATTATTACCCAGAATTTGATCCTTATCTAATAACACTATCAAATGGTGTAATAATGTCTATGACAGGTTGTGTTTTTTTTTTTCAAAATTATCGGTTTCGATTTTTGGCCAGGATTATTGATTTTTCTAAAATCCAATGATACATTTTTAGGCAAAATCGGTCTCGAGACTCTATTCGACGTTTTTCGATATTCCTCATAGTTAAAAATATAGCCGTCCACGCCCAGTAGAAAAATTCGCTTTGTGTATTTGTCACTTTTTCTTATGTGTTAATAATTGTAAAAAAAAAACAATAAAGGAGGTGTTAATTTTTCGGCCCTACCATGTACCGAGGTACAAATGATTATTAAAATCCCTTCCAATAATTAGTATTTTTAGCAGTATTTAAAATCCTTCAATACTAGATAGAAAAAGAAATAAAAGTATATGAAAAAACACTACTTCGCAACGGAACTGCGTTCAAAGAAACGTTTATGACAGCTTCAATCTGTTTCATCTGTCAAAATCACGTCAAAATATGACATCGATGTTTCATTATTTGACAGCTTTTTGACAGTAATGAATATCAACAACAATAGAAAAAAACTATCGAACTAGGTCGGGAACCCTGGCTTTTGGCCGGCAGATAACCAAACGCAAAAAATAATACGAAATGTGAAATAAATGCATTTTTTAAAGTTCTTATTCCCATGATTATTCACAAAATATGTGTACTAGTAATTATAACTTATTTGAAATACATAAATAAATTCTGTAAAGTACATTTTTGGGTTTTCACACGTTTATAAATGAAGTAACGAAACGCATCATGTCGGAGACGTATGACATTGCTAGATTGAAAATCAATTCTTGGGTTGCAAGTTTTAACATTTTGGATCGACAATTTCTTATGGTACAAATGCCCAAATAAATACAACATATTTTTTTTCAAAATCTACGATTTTTTTCCTATAATTTCGTATTTTTGTCCTTGAGGTACATGGCTTGGCCTTAAATGTAGGGAACAAATTAACACCTCCTTTCAGAAAATATCTGTTAGGTGTGGACTGTATATTATATTTATTCCCTGCTTCGATAGCTCAGTTTTGGCTTTACTTTACAAGGGACTCATTCGGAATTAAACTCTTCGACGATTTTAACACTTTTATTACACTGACTAAATTAACTTTCACATAAAACTGATTCTACACAATAAACACACAATAATAATCAACTTAGGGCACGTGGGACTCACAGTAAATACTTAACTAAACACTATAAACAAGACATAAGAAGAATATAAAATGTAAATGTAAGACAAAACATAACAAAACATAAAATATAACAAAACATGAAAAACGTGCTGAAGCTCAATTTGCTCCCATACTTATGTGAAAACACCACATCGCAAACCGTGGAGGGACTTGTTTGTAGAAATGGCCCTCTGGCCAATCATAGGCCTGCATTTTACTTAGCTTTGACTTGTGTCAGGCGGACAGGTTCCGACCTGTCGGAGGCTCCGCCCACAACGAGCGATGAGGCGCTTTCGTGACCTTATTTGGTCATGACCTTGCTACAACGTGAAGACGACATTTTCGCTTCCTTATATGGTAATAAAATGGTATTACAAGAATGTTTGTTTCTCTTTCCCGCCTTGTGCGGGCCTAACACCTTTTTATTGATTGATATACATGTTTTTAGTGATAATTAACAATAATTACACATGATACTGTTCTAATTCTATCTTAGTGTCTCTATGGGTTCGTCGTCTGCAACAATATCGTTATGTTAAAAGTTTTAAAAAGTTTCGGTTTCGGTTTCGGCCGAAACTGAGAGCAAGGCCGAAGGTTCGGTTTCGGTTTCGGTTTCGGCTGAAAAATCGGTTTCGGTCGGACACTAATAATAAACGAGTACTTTCCTAAACGTTAATAGTCATTCACAATCTCAATGTATCTTTTTTAACCCCATTTACTCAACATTTTATACCCAGTCCTACCTCCATATTTCTATAACATTAATAAGGGTTGTATTCATTAGCTTAACATTTCTGTTATCATGAAAACCATTTAAAATATTACTTCACCGCTTACAAATTCCACACCCGTGCATAATAAAGTAGCTGGATAGGGGTAAGTATGTCTCGGTAATTCTATCGTAATCTTTTTGTTATCTAGCAGCTACGTTGAGATGTACTCCATGTATCTACGTACTAAAGTATCATCTATACATAATTATAATAAAATGGTAGGAAAGTCAAAACTGTACATTGAATATTTTTTTAAGAATACTTGGGTCGTGATCTACAATCGATACCGAAGTCAAAAATATAGTTTTTTTGAATTTTTGTTCTGTTTGTCTGGTGTGTTCATACTTGTCATTGGTACATAAACACCATACAAAAATTACCGGGATATACTTAAAAAGTACCTACTGCATGGATTTACTTCAAATGACAATGGGCAAAAGCGGTCCAAGATCCTCCACTTATGACACATGGGAAATGAAAGAGCATAGTTGTGACATCATTCTGGCAAAAGATTATCGAAATTTGTCCTGGGGTTCTTTTTTTATTTCCGTTTAAAAGTGACTAAGTGACCTAATCTAACCTAACCCAACTTTTTTCATTCAGCTGTAAATGATGCCCGACGCACAGTGAACCATCTGGGAAGACGGTTGGCTTTTGTGTGACTTGGACCCACTAAAAATACCAACCAGACCTTAAATAGCTAACCTAACCTAACTTTTTTTGTTCAGCTAAAATGATGCCCGACGTATACTGAACCATCTGAGAAGGCGGTTGGCTTATGTGTGACTTCGACCCACTAAAAGTACAAACAAAACCTTAAATAGCTAACGCATACTGAACCATCTGGGAAGGCGGTTGGCTTATGTTTGACTTACACCGACTGAAAATACCAATGAGACCTTAAATAGCTAACCTAACCTAACTTTTCTTGTTCAGCTAAAAATTATGCCCGACGCACAGTGAACCATCTGGGAAGACGGTTGGCTTTTGTGTGACTTGGACCCACTAAAAATACCAACCAGACCTTAAATAGCTAACCTAACCTAACTTCTTTTGTTCAACTAAAAATGATGCCCGACGCACACTAAACTATCTGGGAATGCGGTTGGCTTATGTTTCACTTCCACCCACTTAAAATACCAACGAGACCTTAATTAGCTATTTAAAAAGCTAACCTAACTTTTTTTGTTCAGCTAAAAATGATGCCCGACGTGTATACTGAACCATCTAGGAAGGCGGTTGGCTTATGTGTGACTTCGACCCACTAAAAATACCAACGAGACCTTAAATAGCTAACCTTTTTTTTTTTTTTTTGTAAGCGGTGAAAAATGCCTAACGCATACCCGAACCGTCCGGGGGGACAGCTGGGTTATGTGGGGCTTGCACCCACTAAAAAACACCGCCGTGAGCCTACACTCGCCTTCATGGATGAGCCGTGAGAACTGCTACGCATGACTTTCACGACTCGTCCAACGCAGCCCGCTTTCGGGCACCGACTCTTTTGGTGATGTCCAGGCCTGAACATCGCCACCACTCATGAGGGCCGTGCTATGCGACGACGATAGTCACCCCGATCTATCGCCCGCTGTTAAATAGCTAACCTAACCTAACTTCTTTTGTTCAACTAAAAATGATGCCCGACGCACACTAAACTATCTGGGAATGCGGCTGGCTTATGTTTCACTTCCACCCACTTAAAATACCAACGAGACCTTAATTAGCTATTTAAAAAGCTAACCTAACTTTTTTTGTTCAGCTTCAGCAGACCTTAAGGTCTCGTTGGTATTTTAGTGGGTCCAAGTCACACATAAACCAACCGCCTTCCTAGATAGTTCAGTATACGTCGGGCATCATGTTTAGCTGAGCAAAAAAAATTAGGTTAGGTTAGCTATTTATTTATGGTCTCATTGGTATTTTTAGTGGGTCCAAGTCACACATAAACCTACCCTCTTCCCAGATGGTTCACTGTGCGTCGGGCATCATTTTTAGCTGAACAAAAAAGGTTAGGTTAGGTTAGCTATTTAATGTCTCATTGCGATATTTTTTGTCGGTGTAAGTCAAACATAAACCAACCGCCTTCCCAGATGGTTCAGTATGCGTCGGGCATGATTTACAGCTGAATGAAAAAAGTTAGGTTAGGTTAGCTATTTAAGGTCTCGTTGGTATTTTTAGTGGGTCCAAGTCACACATAAGCCAACCGCCTTCCCAGATGGTTCAGTATACGTCGGGCTTCATTTTTAGCTGAACAGAAAAAGTTAGGTTAGATTAGGTAATTAAGGTCTCATTGGTATTTTCAGTCGGTGTAAGTCAAACATAAGCCAACCGCCTTCCCAGATGGTTCAGTATGCGTCGGGCATCATTTTTAGCTGAATGAAAAAAGTTAGGTTAGGTTAGCTATTTAAGGTCTTGTTGGTATTTTTAGTGGGTCTAAGGCACGCATAAGCTAACCGCCTTCCCAGATGGTTCAATATGCGTCGGGCATCATTTACAGCTTAACAAAACAAGTTAGGTTAGGTTAGGTTTGAATAGGTAAGGTTAGGTTAGCTATTTAATGTCTCATTGCGATATTTTTTGTCGGTGTAAGTCAAACATAAACCAACCGCCTTCCCAGATGGTTCAGTATGCGTCGGGCATGATTTACAGCTGAATGAAAAAAGTTAGGTTAGGTTAGCTATTTAAGGTCTCGTTGGTATTTTTAGTGGGTCCAAGTCACACATAAGCCAACCGCCTTCCCAGATGGTTCAGTATGCGTCGGGCATCATTTTTAGCTGAATGAAAAAAGTTAGGTTAGGTTAGCTATCTAGGGTCTTGTTGGTATTTTTAGTGGGTCTAAGGCATGCATAAGCTAACCGCCTTCCCAGATTGTTCAATATGCGTCGGGCATCATTTACAGCTTAACAAAACAAGTTAGGTTAGGTTAGGTTTGAATAGGTAGGGGGACCCCCCACAGAGTTTGCGTCCACGTCGCGTCCCCTGGAAACGGCCCAGTTCTGACCACCGTAACGGAGTGGCAGACTGGGTACGGCCAAAGTACTCTGTGCTCGAAGCTATCATCTCGCCTTGTGAGCCTCGAATTGCCTTTTTATTTTAATGTCGGAGAAACCTGAGCGTGACGCCTTCGGGCGGTTTTTAAAACAAAAAGGCCCTTCTCAGGGCCAACCCAAAGGCCCTTCTCAGGGCCAACGCAAAGGCCCTTCTCAGGGCCACCCCAAAGGCCCTTCTCAGGGCCACCCCAAAGGCCCTTCTCAGGGCCACCCCAAAGGCCCTTCTCAGGGCCACCCCGACGCTGTGGCGTCAGAAGCTAGCCGCGCGCCGTCTGCGGCTAGCTTCTTTGGAGAGGCGGACGAGTCGTCTGACGACTCCGTTGTAAATATGTCGGATACCGACGACTCGCGTCGTTCGAGGAAGCGAGTCCGTCAGAGCGGCGGTTCCGGGGGCTCTTCAGCCTCGAGTAAGGCGAAGCCGAACACCCACGACTTTGGGCTCGCGGATGCCCAACGTCACTTGGATCTGCTTCGCCGGGAAATGCTCCAACAAGAGCTGGAGGAGCGGGTTGCGGCGAACGAAAACCGCGTGCTCGCCGCCCGGGCCAAGTCGGGGTACGGCGCGTCCCGCGTAATATACGCGGACCACACCCTTGCGGAGCTCGAAAGGATGGCGGAGGAGGACGAGCAGGAGATCTTGGAGGTCGCCACAAAGTCCTCGCACCTCAAGGGGACCTTCCAGAAGGCCCTCAAGTGTCGGGCCGCGAGCCTGCGCGGTCTTGTCATGGAGCTGGTGAGACGTACTGCCACCGACGAGACACAGCAGCTGCAGGCGATGGTGGATCGCCTGCAGTCGGAGGTCGGCCAGCTTCAGAAGAAGCTCGCCGAAGCCACGGGTCGGCCTCAACAAGCCGGGACGAGCCAAGCGAGGGAGGGCCCCACCTCCAACCTTGAGGATGTAATCCGAAAGGTTGTGACGGAAGAGAGGGCCTTCACGAGGGCCTGTTTCGCAGGTATTGAGGACCGGCTCCTGCCGGAGAAACGCCTCCGGCCGCCACTTGCGGCGGACAAGCGACAGAGCGAGCCGGGGCCGTCCTCCTCCCAGGTGGAAGATGCCCTTCTCCCCGCGACCACACCTGTCAACGAGTGGACGGTAGTGGGCCGCAAGGGGAAGGGCAAAGGCAAAAAGTCGGCGACGGTCGTCCCTGCCGGCCGGGCCACTGCCGCTCACACCGCTCCCGGCCAGTCGCAGAAGACCGGGAAGGGAAAACCGAGGGGAAAGGGGACGCTGGCTCCCCCAAAAACCGCCGCTGTTGTGGTGACGCTCACCACGGAGGCTGCGGGGCGAGGGGAGACCTACATGTCCCTTTTGGTGCGGGCGCGTGCCAATGCCGATCCCGCCCAACTGGGGATCGGCAATGTCTCTTGCCGTCGGACCCAGGCTGGGGCTCGAATTTTCGAGTTCCCGGGGGCGGAGGGGAGTGCCCATGCTGACCTCTTCGCAGCCAAGCTGCAAGAGGTCATTGCGGACTCGGCGAAGGTGGCTCGGCCGGTCAAGTTGGCGGCCATTGAGGTGACGGGCCTCGACGACTCCGTCACTAAGGAGGAGGTGGTGGCTGCGGTCGCAGCGGTGGGGGACTGTGGCGTCGGGGCAGTCCAGGGCCGGGACATTAGACCCGGCCGCGGTGGCATGGGCACCATGCGCCTCGAGTGCCCAATCGCCGCTGCCAAAGCCGTCCTTGCTAAGGGACGGCTTACAGTCGGGTTCAGTTCGGGTGCAGTACGGGCACTCGAAGAGCAGGCGCTGCGGTGTTTCCGGTGCTTCGGCATCGGACACACCCGGCCGCTGTGTCCGTCCACGGTAGACAGGACGGACGCCTGCTACCGCTGCGGCAAGGAGGGGCACAAAGCCGCCTCCTGCAACGCCGCCACGCCGCACTGTGCGGTCTGTGCCGCCAGTGGCCGCCCGGCGGCCCACGTCATGAGGGGGAGGAACTGCAATCCTCCCCCTAGGCGGGGCAAACCGCAGGCACCGTCCGGGCCTGCTGGTACTGCTGGCGCCGTCGTTCCTGCGGCGGCTGCGGATGGGGGTGCGATGTCCGACTAATGGATGGGGTCGAACATCGCATCCTAGTGGCGCGGTCTTCCGCAGACTCCCCTCCCCTCTCGCTCTTAGAGAGGGGACCGGGATACGTGGCCGCCGCGTGGAGAGGGATAGCGGTTCTCGGTCGGAGAAGGCGCCGACCTCTCGGTGGCGACGGGCAGGCGACAGGCGCGGGGGCGCCTTCGCCCGCATTGTTTCCGTCACCACCTTCGTAAGCATTCCCGGGCCCGTGTGAGGGCTCGGCCAGAGGAGCATTCGTCGGCGGAGGGCTGGAAGTGATAGCTGTGCCAGTGATTTCCCAGCCTTCCGCCACTAGGACGAAGCGGGAATGCCGCTGGGTTGTTTTAGTGGGTATACCGGTCTTTCAGACCGGGGAGTCCCACATAACCCTCCCATCCCCCCGGTGGGAGGGTATGCGTAATGCATTTTTTCCCAGCGCAAACAAAAAAAAAAAAAAAAAAAAAAGGTTTGAATAGGTAAGGTTAGGTTAGGTTAGTAGTCACTTAAATGGACATAAAAAAAGAACTCCCGGACGGATTTTGATAATCTCCTGCCAGAATGATGTCACAACCATATTCTTTCATTTCCCATAAGTGTCATCAGTGGAGGATCTTGGACCAAGTTCCATACATTTTTGCCCATTGTCCTTTTATTTTATTTTATTAGGAACTCATGTCAACATAATATAGGCAAGCTAATAACCTACGGCAGTGGACCTTTATTTTTTCAACGCATTCACGCAGATGACGTCGCAGTCAGCAGCTAGTCTATAATTTAACTGCAATTGTTTCAATGTTGAATATATTTAACGTGTGTCTTATCTAAGTATGTTGTCTTGTATGTTACGGTAATCCCTAGAATTAATGAATTGTTTATTTTCTCTGTATTTCTTTGGGGAAAAGTAAGCGCTGCTGGAGGTATAATAAAGAGGCCGAGTTTATTTACATCCTGGAGTTTATTCCCTCCAATACTTTTTATTTACACGTATCTTGGTAACAATATAGGACAAACGTCACCATGAGACGTTAGAAATGGAATGAAGAATTCGCCGTGGCGGTTACGATCCTCGGTGGCTCGGTTGGAAATGAGCGTCGGATGTACTGAATCCGAAGGTCGCAGGTTCGAATCCTGTCCGCGGTTCGAATTTTTCTTTCCAAAGAAAATCTTTGAATATAGGACAAGGTCGAAAAGGAGATAATGTTACAGTCGGATTCATTGTAAATATAATTAAACTGGTAAAATTAATCATAAGTTTTTCCTAGCATAGAACTCGATAGCCAACTAGATGAACGAAATCAAACCAATACTCATTAGTAGTTTCAAACTTCAGTCAGGCAGCAATTCCCCTCTACGTAATATGATGAAGAAGTTTCACAATTATGCTAAGAAGCTAGCTACAAAGGGCGCAGTCAGAAAGAGGAAATTCAGAAACTTTATTCCACGTTCTTCCGAAATCTTTTAATTAAACGGTTGTCGGTGCGAGTTACCCGAATGTTCGATTTTTATACCAAAGCTTATTGGCCATGTATTTGCTGACAGCATCTGCTTTATTTGCTTTTCTATGTTGAGGCGAAACATGTTTGGAATAACTCAATATAATTTTTGTTTCACACAAAAATATTCTGGGTCGAGCACCTACTATAATCTCAAGATCCTTTTCTTGTAAGAACGCAAGAACAATCAAATACTTTTTATACAAACGATTTCTGCCAGGACACGAAAAACATTGCCAATGTGGCAAAAAAAAATCCAATTAATAAAATTAAGTGCTGCATATGATATACCAACTTACATAATGATAAATTTTGTAAAAATGTTACTGTAAGCCCCTTCGTACACAAGGCGACCCATGTCTCCGTTACCTTACGACTTCAGTATCCAGGTGACTATCGCAATAAAAATCCATAGACGTTCTTACACAGGCACGAGTCAATGGTTGTCAAAGTCGTAAGGAATCAAAGACTTGCATCGCCTTGTGTACGAAGTGCCTAAAAGTTAAGTTAACATTTAATTTAGCTGTCAATTCTCCGAACAAACTTTTATTATATTTACACAAACAGTAAATGCTAATGTTTGTGACTGAACCAAGTCTATCGCTACATTTGTCAGCCTGTCTGGGAGACGCAAGTGACGAGGGTTCTCTCAATATAAATGTTTCTTTTTAACACGCTTTTTTGTTTAGCATGTTATACCTATTTATGGCAAACACATGTCTTTATGGTTTTCTTTTATCGTGTTAAAATCATCATTGAACATCATCATCAATCAGACTTGAACTGACCAGAACCCACGGTGATCCTTCAATAGCCCTTTACGTTCCAGGTGTACGTACAGAGGAATTCAAACTTCATAGCGCGTATAGCACAGGTATACCTGTGCTATACGCTGTGAAGTTTAAATTACACATAAAGACATAGTTTATTTTAGTTTATACTATAGCTAAGGTACATAAACACAAAAGACATACAAGAATTTTCTTCACAAAGTTCTACAATCAGAGTAACTCAAACTAATTTTCATTTAAGCAAAGTATGTATATACCCATAAGTTTGTAACTCAATACAGAAGCACATTAAACACATAACTTGAAGGACGTAATATCGTCGAACCATTTGAGTTTAGTACACAAATAAGGATTGACCTTAATTTCATTCGAACCCGTAGCTATCGTAATGTGATAACTTAAGTACTAAAACACATGCCATGATTACAACTTTGATAAGAAATTAATAGTAGATTATGCACCGAGGGGCTAAAGTTGTGTCTTATGTCACGGGCGTCATATTGAATCTCGAGCGCAATGAAGGATTCGGGATTTAACTCCCGAGCGTAGCGAGGGAGTTAATACAAGAATCCTGAATGCAGCGAGGGATTCAAGCTAGCCCAAGGCAAAGACACCTTTAGCCCAGAGGAGGATACTCTACTTTTTACACCTACTGTGAGAAAATAATAGCCATAGTACGAAAAACAAAGTATTTATTAAATAAAAAAACAGTAAGAATAACATTTAGAACTAGTTATATAGGTACACTTATATATTAATTCAAGTTAATTGTAACATTTGAGACATTAGTCCAGTTGTGCAAAGATATAGTTATGTTTTTATTTGGTACGTTTATAGATGTTGATGTGGAATTTATTTGAGTATTGCTCGTCAATGCTTCAGAATCTTGTATTTGCAGAGAAGCATTTTGGGTGGTGAAAGTTGGTGAAGGTGGTGAATGAGGCTCAGGGAAAGATGGAATGTGATGGTGTGATGTTGAAGGTTGTGGTGAAAAAGAATCAGATGACGTTTTTAAAGTGATGCTGTTACCAATTTGACAGCTTATTTTATTTTTGTTTTGTACAGAATTTTCAATGTATCCTTCTGCTACTGTATCCGATTTCCAGCCACCATGTCGTTTTATTTGGGTTATATCTGCTCCCGCATCCGCCAACAGTGTAGCTGACGTTCGACGAAAAGAATGACCCGTATAGAGCTCGATATTTGGTAATCCTAAGTATTTGACAATTTCCTTCGGCATGGCACTCATTTTGTTCTTCCCAATCACTTGACGGGTGCATTTTCCACTACTGAACGCTACAAAAAATCGGTTAGTGTTTATGTTAGGAGGCCGCAGAGCTTGATACTTTTCCACAACCTTTACATACTTATGCTCCGCGGATGACAAATGACCTTTCCTTTTTGGTTTTAGTGTCTGGCAACTTAATCAATAACAAATCTTCTGAGTGTTTTTCTATAATTATCTTGGACCTTCATGTTTACCATTTCTTGACAACGACAAGCCCCATTCACTCCAATAATTAAAGCCACCTGTAACAAAAATAAAAATAAATTTTACTAACAACATACGTAAATTCAGTAAGTATACATAAGTGTTCTTGTTGCTATTTGCTACCATGTGGTATTTTATTTAGTTATAAATAAAATGATGTACTTACTTTTACGGCAAGATAGCTATGATCAGGAGCTTCATTTAAAAAAGTTTCAATATTCATAGGTGTGAAAACTTTCGATTTCTTTGATTGGTGACCTTCCGATTTCCTCTTTAGAAATGCTAATAGCTTAGCGTATGTCTTGATATTTATATTGTGTTTCATGCTTATTGTTGACCTAAGCATTGAATAAGTACACCATAGGCTACTTGACTTCTGAGTACAAGATAAATGCTGAAAATACACTAATAGAACTGGTTCCGAAATGGACTTGACGCCTTTCGTACTTTTCCATTTTTGGAAATTGTCATAGGCTTTTATATAAGTTTCCTTTGACTTTTCCGGCAGTAAATCATTGGAAATATTATTAGCTTCGGTTGTAATGAATTCAGGAGTACAATCACTTTCATCACTCGACATTTTATAATACTTTGTTGATAAATTTAAAATTTAAATGCCAAAAATTCGCGCCTTTATTGCGTCTACCAATAAGTAGCCAAGACACGATCAATTCGATTTTCGAAAAAAAAAGTATCTTCTATGGTTTTGTCGTGTTTGTCCTAATGATATCACTCTCATGGATGTGGCGTTTGTGTAAACTAAGTTTTATACAGGGCTGGTAGAATGGTTTTGGATGATTGGCTGTATGCATTTTGAATTTAGAACGTCATTGGAGACGCTCGTGAAAATAGAGTATTTTTGATAAAATGTGATAAATCGACTATATTATAGATAGGTTTTATTATTTATTTATTTATTTACAAAATCCACAGCAATCTTAGTGCAGTTTATTTAAAATAAATTAACTAATGTTACAGCCAATTACTATTACCTACGGTATTACGGCGCGGTACGGTATTTGTTATTATTAATGCCAGTTTTAATGTTATTTCATTCCTTTTAAAAAATGGTTCGTAGGTAGTTATCTAATTATTCTTACAATATTATGTCTTCGAAAACATGGCAACGATATGAAGAAGCAATCGTTATGATTTTTTTGGAAATCGAGAATATCATCCACGCGTAGTAAGGGTTTCGAGAATAGCTTTCCTCTTTCTGGCACACTAAATCAGACTTGGCTGTATGGGCTCAGCTCCCTTTGCCTGCCCCAAAGAGGGACGAAAAGAACCAAAAAAAAAAATCTAGGCTGCATAATAATAATAATAATATTCCACAACTATCACACAACGCCATCTAGTCCCAAGCTAAGCAGAGCTTGTGTTATGGGTACTAGAAAACTGATAAACATACTTATATATTTCTAAATACATACATATTATAGATAAATTACACCCAGACACAGAACAAATGATCGTGCTCATCACACAAACATTTGTCCTGGGTGGGAATCGAACCCACGACCTCCGGCATAGCAGTCAGGGTCACTAACCACTAGACCAACAGGCCAGTCAATGCATCAGTCAGTCAGGCATGGGCTAGATAGATCCCTTTGTCTTCCCAAAAGGGAAAAGAAAATTAAAAAAAAAATCTTTCTGGCACCAAAGGGTGTTTGTTGTTTATAAACATATTCCAAATTCAAATCACATTATTGACCAGCGGGTAATAATGAAATCCAGTACAACATTATTGACCGGCTGTGCCCTCGGCCACTAATGACTCACTTTAGGTTAAGGTTGCTTGACATATAATTAGACATTTTCGAGCAGGTGGTGTGAAAATTATTTTACGCCATCATTAACAACAAATTGATGAATGCCTTCTAAACTTTCGCCTCATTCACCTCATTGGACATCATGTTTTTCGCTGCACGTTAGGATCACACTATTGATCTACGTAACAATCAAGGGTAGGTAAGCCTTAGTCGGGAAGCCCACCTAAAACGGGTAGGTATGTGCATGCACGCACACATTCTCATTAGCAAGAACAACGCGTACCTGAGCATGCATACCCTTTTTAGGCGGGCTACCCGTTTTAGGTTTGCCTACATGGCATTTATCCTGACATAGGTCTATCTCTTGTCTATGCCTTGTTTAGTAACTGTTGTGAAGTTCGATTGAAAATCCCGTGTATTGGGTACAACACACCTGTCTCTTGTCTTCACAGAACAGGAATTTGAGTATTTTCTGTATTACTTGTATTAAGCCCACACAAGTTTATGACTTTTTCCTTTCTGTTTCTTCTAGTAATATAAACAGTAATGTAATAAATACAGCAGGATTCATGATACTGTCTGACGGGAGAGATCAGTGTCAGCTTAAACAGTTGATAGGATTATTGTGGTTGAATGTTTCTGAAGTTTGCTTATCAGCTTACAGACAAACGGAACAAAGACAAAAGTTTTGTTTGTTAAGGATTCACTTCAAATTGCCTCGTCTTTGTTTACGGTTACCACAATTCTAATTTTGTGATGTTGAAATAAATTTTCTGCATGAAAGTTTACCTTGTATTGTTATCTCACCGGTGATCAACTTTAATATTCGCATTCAAACTTAGACTTGAATATCTCATACTTATTTCTAATCTAAATACAGGACAATACGTGAACTCAATACACAGTTAACCATAGACAAAGAGGATCTGATTGATCTCCACGTACAATGTTTTGATTGCTTGACTAATTAAAGCTTCGTACATTTTTAACTTAGTTTTAAAAAGATGAATCTTTAGTTTTCTGATATTGATTTTATATAACCTGTTAGAACTCAACCATACAATAATTTAAACTCAAGCAGAGTCCTTTACAGATAAAGGATGATCCGTAAGTGAATAATAATAATAATAATAATAATAATAATTTATTTGTTTCATGTAGGTACAATACTCTTACAATAAAATCAGACACATAAAAACAGTTTGTTTTAGTAGGATACAAGAGCAAAGTGTGACACTATTAATTACAATCCCTGATTCCGAAACTAGGTAAACCTGTACTATCGGAATCAGTGATTCCTCCAATTACAATAACTAGGTCATCGACAATTATATTGAGCGTTAAACATCAATAAAATTACTGAGGGGAGTATTATTACAGTATTAATTGAAAACATGCGATACAATAAAAAATAGAAATTAATCGTGAGCGCCGCTAGAATTAAATACTAAACAAACCAAATATATTATGTTTTAACATTTAAACAATTCATAATAATAATAAGTAATTTTATATAAAAGGTTCAAATCTGCTGCTGGCGCCCTTAACAAAAAATTAAATTAAAAAAAAAAATTTAAATGTTGAAGTAACAGTACCTAATTGATAAGGTTTATGTCTGGACAGAATTTGTGTATATGTAGGAGTTGAGTAGTGCAAGAGTAGTGTGAAGTGAATGATGAGGAGTGGGGAGGTTATTTAGTAACGAGAAGAAGACTTTCCGTTTCGTCATATGTGATTTTTTTGAGCCAACTGATGACCTTATTCTTGACGTCAAAGCTGTTTGATAAATAAATAGGCATAATTTTATTCACTTTATTGTATAGTTGTGAGCTTAAGGTTTGAATTAATAAGGCTTGAATACTCTCTACACCCACAAAAAAACCTTTTCTTGTGGAGACCATTACTTTAGAAAGGGGCAATATATTCCGTTCCGTGCCGTTGTAACTATGACCGCTAAACATTTATATTTATAGCCGCTGGCCTTTTAAGGTTCCTATTCTTCTGATATAATAAGAAACCTGAAACTCATATTCTTATCTGCAGATTCAGTTTAGAAAATCGAAATTATTATCTGAAATTGTGAAGTTATGGAACGACGGATGACACACAGCATCCGTTGATGGAGTGTGTCCGGTCGATCAGTTCGGCCGGACAACTGCAGTTGATTGGAAATACAAACGTTCCGGACATATGTACATCCACTTGACATATGACTGTCGCGTCACACTTGTCATATGAGTGATCTATACCCCTAGCACGAATATTCACTCTTTTTGACGTAAAGTAAACTGGAACTTTGCTGTAAATTTGATGGAATACTGCGATTTCTCTGTTTAACTCGTGCTACCTCAGACTCTGTAAAGTAAAATACTGCAAAGTTTCTGTAAAAAATACTGGGATTATTGTCAGCCGAACTGACGTCACTGAGAAGTCACTAAAATCCGACCCACCACTCATGACTTTCGGAAATTTCAAGGTACTAATTTTTTAATGCAATTTGATGTAATGAAATAGACACTAGCGCCACGTCTAAAGGTCATGAGTGGTGGCATGGCTGCTCCATAAGATCGTTCTGAAACTCGACTTTTTGACTAATATTTATTTTAATTTTAAAATACCCAGTTCTAATCTAAATTCAGTGACTAAATAAGAAAATATTTGTACAAAAAGTGTTAATTATTTAATAGATTTGAATTAAAAAACTAAACAAAAAATTTCCGCATTTCATTTCACATATAAAGTAGTAGACAAACGTTTTCAAACGCACCATGTCTAACATGCGCACATGCAATTTATGACAGTGTTCCCACTTTATAAAATGTTCCCTTTATTTAGGGTTAGGGGGTCCTTTCAAATAATGACAACTCATTAATTTAGCGAAAAAATTGTAAAAGAAAATAATAAATCTAAGGAGGTCTTTATGAAATTAACTACCCAAAAACCAATTTTCAAATCACTGCAATCCTATTGCTGGCTGGTGGGCTGCCGTGTACCATTTTTGAATTCTATCAGACAGGCTGACAGAATTAAAAAAAAATACACGAAAACAAAGTTGATTTTAAGGAGAAAGGACATCATTTTTTTTGGGCCTTTTCTGAAAGTGCCGGCCAACGAAAAAAATTGGTGTCTATGGGTAGTACTAGTTATTTGGAGCAATAGTTGTTATGGCACAAAAGTTGTAGGATTGCTCTCGGCCAAGTTATACAAGTTCGAAGATTCGTAGTTTTCATACATTTATTTTTTTAATTTCTGAAAATGCCCAGAATCGCCAAATATTGTTATGTATTGCTAGAACTAGCGACCTCAAGCAATTTAACATAACGCCTGTAATCCCTGAACACCTCTGCCCAACCCGGGCAGAGGTGTACCGAATTAAAATGAATAATAATCAGTTTATTTTTTGTGAAAAGTAATAAAAACATTTTAAAATATACAAATCAGCTGGTGGGACCAGCATCGGGAACAGAATCGAAGCTGCCTGTGGTAGGCCTCTTGGGAGAGCAACCTCCTAACAATACGAGTCGTGACCAAAAGTACTGCTTTCTGAATCAACCACGTTTTTCGGGTAATAAAATCTTCAACCGCGCTACGGTACCTATCCTGCTGAGATAGTCCCGCAAGCCGGTAGGCGTTTGGCTCCATAAGGGCCACTGAAAGCTTATTTAGACGCGCGTGGAACACGACATGCTGTCGTCCTGGGCCTGATCCTTGATAAGACAACTAGCTCCGCATTACTTGCCGTACGCGACTGGATTGAGATTTCGAGGGCGTCCTCTTTCGCGTGTTCTGCCTCTTCCTTCGCTGTCATTACTGCTGCAGAAGAAGTGGCAGCCTCCTTTCCGGATTTTCAACGTGTGATCTGGAAGTAGATCCTCCAGCATCTATGCATCTATGTTTATGAGTGGATCACCCGAATAGCCATGATCCCCTGGTGCGATTAGCTTGTGTGTTCGCTTTCTTATGTAAACGACAGACACAGGGTTCCCATAGAGGGGCTTTAACCGTACCACTTCCACGTAGAGCCTTCAGAAAGCGGCGTTTGCCTCACCAGGTCTGGTAACAGCTTGAGTGAGTGAGTCCTCCCACCCCGGGCAGGGCGGCAGAGACTGTCAGACTTGTACTAACACTAAAATCCACGATATCCTTCAATAGCCCTTTATGTTCCGGGGTCACGGTAAGGAAATAAGTCCCGCGACCCCGGCAGGCTTTGGCCCTCTGAGAGGGGGCCCCATCATTTTGCTGACGCTCTTTAAGCCGCGCGTGGACACGACGCAGAAGGAGGCGACCGCTTTCCACTCCGTCTCGCCCCGCAGCATGGCCTCGACCTATGCCGGGCGCAAGAGGTCTCCGCCTATCGCCTCCGTGAGGACACGGCGGTGCTCTGCCCAAGCGGGGCAGTCCTGCACCGTATGCTCCACCGTGTCCTCCGGGCGATCTTCGCAGTGGTGACAGCCGGGCGTCCCTTCCCTCCCTATCCGACACAGGTACCTCCCGAAACTTCCGTGTCCGGTGAGGACCTGCGTCATCCCATAGGTCAGGACGCCGTGACGTCTCTCCAGCCACTCCTCAAAGAGGGGTCTTACCGCCGCGATTGCGGCGTGCCCGAAGCTTTGCGGCTCTTTGAGAAAACAACAAATGTATGAATGAAATGTAGGAGCTGCTTGTCGACTATCTTAGTATCTGGAACGCAAAGGGCAACCGAATGAAGAGGGTGGACATTTAGTCAGCAGGAGTCTGACAGTCTCTACAGCTCAGCCCAGAGCGAGATAACTCATTTGATTAATTTATTTCCCCCTAAAAAGGGTTGATTCAAAAAGCAGCAGTGCTGATCACGTCTCGTATTGTTAGGAGATTCCTCTCCCAAGACCCCTAACTACAGGCAACCTCGGTTCTTTTCCCGATGCTGGTCCCACCAGCAGATTTGTATATTTTAAAATGTTTTTATTACTTTTCACAAAAAATAAACAGATTATTACTCATTTTTATTCGGTACACCTCTGCCCTACCCCTCAGGGATTACAGGCGTTATGTTAAATTACTTGAGGTCGCTAGTTCTAGCAATACTTATCATTATTTGGTGATTATCGGCACTTTCAGAAAATAAAAAATGTGTGGCGTACCTGGCCACTAACAATCTATGGTTGAATGTTTTTCTCTTGACATTTTGGTATTGTCAGACTGATAGACAATTGACTGGGAATTTTCCTGGAGCTTTTATGCGGATAAAATATATTATGTTATAGTATAATACGCGTTAGCAACTAATTCGCTGCAAGAAGTGTGTACAGAAACTTTACAATGTTCATTGAATAATATTCTCTGATTTCCTTCATGCGACTTTTATTGCCTCGCCTCCAAGTAAAGGAGAACGAGCATCTTCTGCCCGTGTCTCCAAAGTGGTGACCCCGACGTGATTTTCACAAGATTGCTTCATTGCGAATGCTCGAGGTGAATTCAGCCTGCGCGACGCACTACGCATACTGACCGCTGAACTACGAGCTGACCTGTGGACTGCGGCATCTTGGCACATTTTGCATCACATCGTGCTGTTCCGTTTCCTGTCCATTCATCGGTGCACTCAGCGCGCCCGGCGACCGGCGAACATACTTGCGTGTGATAAAGGTTTTTATTGACATTTATGTGTTTACTCTTCTATTTTTGCATTTTTTAGTGATCATTGTTAAAGGTGTCTATGTTTATTCCTTTAATGTATTTTTTATTTTGTCTCTGCATATGTATGTAACCAGTATTTAAATTATCAAGTAGTTGAAGTGGTATCAGGTGGTGGAAGTTATTCAACCATAGTCTTGCCTCACCACATTCCCACGGTTAGGATAACTTACTCCTGGTTTGGTTTTTCGTGTGGTTGCTAAATTTTATTTTTTTGAGGAGTGCACGTCTTTCACCATGGCTGATGAACTTCAAGCACGTTTGAAAATGCTTGAAGCTGAGAATGCTGCCTTGCGTGGCCAGCATGAACAACCTAATGCTCACCCTAAACTTGAGGTGTCGGCCGCTGCATGTAAGGTAGCTGTGAAGCTGCCACCGTTTCGGCCAGACCGGGTAACTGTGTGGTTCGCTCAGGCTGAAGCACAATTTCTTTTGGCTGGCATTGTCACTGATGCCACTAAATATAGTTATATACTCAGCCAGATCGACCATCAGGTGGCCGGGGAAGTTGAAGACATTGTGATCAACCCGCCGGCTGAGGGCAAATACATAGTTTTGAAAGACACCCTGATTAAACGGTTCTCCACATCCAAAGAGCAGAGGGTTAGACAACTGCTAAATGACGAGGAACTTGGGGACAGGAAACCGTCACAGTTCCTCCGCCAACTTCGGTCCCTAGCTGGGAATGCATTGTCTGACGACAACATCCTGCGCCAGCTCTGGTTTCGCCGTATGCCCCAGCATGTACAAGGTATATTGGCAGCCCAAGCTGATCTCGCCCTGGACAAGATAGCTGACATTGCTGACAAGATTGTCGAGGTTCAGCCAAGTCAGGCAAATGTTTTTGCTGCAACAAGTGCACCTACGCTTTCCAGTCTGATGGAGCGGTTAGAAGTGCTTAGCTGCGAGGTTGCTGCTTTAAGATCCCAAAGGTCCCGATCTCGGAGTGGCAGTAGATATACTTCGCGCAGCACCACTCCGGTTCGGAATAAAAAATGGTGTTGGTATCACCAGAAATTTGGTGTGAAGGCAAAAAAGTGTATCGCACCGTGCAGTTGGGTATCGGAAAACATAGGGACCAGTCAGTAGCGACGGCGACTGATTGCTGTCATGCCCCTAGCCGTCGTCTTTTTGTAACGGACCAGGTTACTAAACGACAATTCTTAATAGATACTGGTTCAGACCTTTGCTGTTACCCTCATCGCTGGCTTTCTAGTCGAAGGAAACCTATGGATTATGATCTCTGCGCTGCTAACGGGAGCAGCATACATACTTTCGGCACAATTACTTTGACGCTAAACTTTCGTCTCCGTCGCAATTTTACCTGGACGTTTGTCGTCGCCGATGTCAATAATGCAATTATTGGCTCGGACTTTCTGTCATATTATCACTTATTACCAGACTGCCGCACCAAGCGGTTAATAGACGGCGTCACCAATCTTTCGGCAATTGCCTGTACCGCGACGTCAGAACAACCTAGTGTCAAGGCCGTAGCTCCGTCGAATTCTGTTTTCGCACAAGTGCTAGCAGAGTTCCCCGAAATAACTCGACCTCCTGGCATTACCAGGATCGTTAAGCACGATACTGTGCATTTCATTAAGACAACGGATGGGCCCCCCATTTCTTGTCGTCCCCGCCGTTTAGCCCCCCAAAAACTAGTGTCGGCTAAAAAGGAATTTGAGAACATGGTGCAGTCTGGCACAGCACGACCGTCAAAAAGCCCGTGGTCATCTCCATTGCACATGACCCTTAAGAAAGATAACACTTGGCGTCCCTGCGGCGACTACCGCGCGCTCAACGCCCGAACGGTACCAGACAGGTATCCTGTCAGGTACATAAACGATTTTGCCCACAACCTCACCGGTGCTAAAATTTTCAGCACCATCGACCTTGTGAAGGCATACCATCAGATCCCAGTTAATGAAGAGGATATTCCGAAGACCGCCATCACTACTCCGTTTGGCCTCTTCGAATTCCCATTCATGACATTCGGTCTTCGCAATGCTGGCCAAACCTTCCAGCGCTTTATCGACGAGGTCACACGGGGTCTTGATTTCTGTTTTCCGTACGTGGATGACATTCTCGTTCACTCTACAGACGAGGTTCTCCACTGCGAGCATCTACGCATCCTCTTTAGACGATTGCGGGACTATGGGGTTGTGATAAATCCTTCCAAGTTGGTACTAGGTGCACGTGAGGTAACATTCTTAGGATATCGCATCAGCCCTGAGGGCACTAAGCCTCCTCAGGATCGTGTTCAAACCATCCTTGATTTCCCACCCCCTAAAACCGTCCAGGGAGTGCGTCGTTTTCTCGGTATGTTAAACTACTACCGCCGTTTTCTACCTAAGGCTGCATTGTTCCAGGCTCCATTAATTAAAGCTGTGATTGCTACTAAAGGCAAGGGTGCAAAACCATTTATATGGACACCTGAGTTACTCGAACAATTAGAAGCCTGCAAAACGAGTTTAGCGACTGCCACCCTGTTACATCATCCGGTCAACGGTGCTCCTCTTGGACTGTTTACTGATGCTTCCAGCGTTCACATCGGGTCCTGCCTTCAACAACAAATTGACGGCGAGTGGGTGCCTCTTGCTTTCTTCAGCAAAAAGTTAACGGATCAGCAAGCACAGTGGCCTGCTTATTATCGCGAGTTACTGGCGGTGTATGAAAGCGTACAGCATTTCCGCCACATACTCGAGGTCCAACATGTTACTATTTATACAGACCACAAGCCGCTACTCTACGCTTTCGTACAGCGCCGGGAAAAACTCCCACCAGCACAATTAAATCAATTGTCTTTCATTAGTCAATTTACCACCGACATTAAATACATCAAGGGCGAAGACAATGTAGTCGCTGATACGATGTCACGGGTTGATGCCATTGCTCTTGAGCAGGATTGGCAAGCACTGGCCAAATCACAGGAGGTAGACCCGGAATTGTTAAACCTGGAGCAGCAAGGCACCAGCCTTCAATTATCCAAAATTAACATACCGGGGTCTAATATCGCAGTCACCTGTGATATGTCTACGGGCAAGCCTCGCCCTTATTTGACCCTCTCCTTCCGAAAAGCAGCATTTGACAAGCTGCACAATTTAAGCCACCCCGGCGCCCGAGCTACCACCCGTCTCGTAACCGATCGCTACGTTTGGCCGTCCGTGAATAGTGACTGTAAAGAGTGGGCGCGAACATGCATAGCGTGTCAGCGTGCTAAGGTATCGCGCCATAATTCGTCCCCTCTTGGTAATTTTGATCTACCACGTGGTCGTTTCAGACATGTCCATATCGACATCGTCGGTCCCTTGCCGGTTTGCAATGATTACCGGTACTGTCTGACGGCCATTGATAGAGTCACTAGATGGCCTGAGGTATGGCCAATGCGCTCCATCACCGCAGAAGAGGTGGCGGAAACCCTAACACGAGGGTGGATTGCCCGTTTCGGTGTGCCTTCAATCATTACTACAGATCAAGGTACGCAGTTTGAATCCGACCTTTTCTGCCGCCTGATGACGTTATTCGCCACAACGAAAACCAGGACAACAGCTTACCATCCCTGCGCTAACGGCATGATTGAGCGCGTCCACCGCCAGCTCAAAGCTGCTCTTATGTGCCACCAAGACTCATGGGTCCGTGCGTTGCCCCTTGTCCTCCTCGGCATGCGATCAGCCTTCAAAGAAGACTTGAAAGCCACTGCTGCTGAAATGGTGTACGGGGAACCTCTTCGATTGCCCGGAGAATTGCTTATAGCGGCTGATGAATCACATCGTTTAAATGACCCGGCTGATTTTGTCGTACAGCTTCGACGTAAAATGTCGACCGTGCGACCCATTCCGGCTTCCCGGCATTCACAGCCATCTATATTTATATTTAAGGACCTTGCATCAGCAACGCACGTATTTCTACGGGACGATTCCGTCAGACGACCATTACAGCCACCGTATTTTGGCCCGTACGAGGTCGTAAGTCACTCCAGTGATGGTAAAACTATCACTCTTGTCGTAAACCGCAAAACTGTGACTGTGAGTGTCGATCGCGTCAAACCGGCACACATGGATCACTCAATCCAAGTCAACCATGATCTTCTGAAGGGCCTCACAGAACCTGCAGCACTCACGACGCGTGACATTCCGATGAAAACTACAGAGCCTTCAAAACTCAAGAATGTCAATCCGGCCCCAAAAACGCCGTATACCACGCGCTCCGGTAGACGAGTGAAGTTCAAAGATTTCTCCGATTTTGCGTAACCGGTGCATCTTTCTCCGTGGGGGGGTGGTGTGGCGTACCTGGCCACTAACAATCTATGGTTGAATGTTTTTCTCTTGACATTTTGGTATTGTCAGATAGACAATTGACTGGGAATTTTCCTGGAGCTTTTATGCGGATAAAATATATTATGTTATAGTATAATACGCGTTAGCAACTAATTCGCTGCAAGAAGTGTGTACAGAAACTTTACAATGTTCATTGAATAATATTCTCTGATTTCCTTCATGCGACTTTTATTGCCTCGCCTCCAAGTAAAGGAGAACGAGCATCTTCTGCCCGTGTCTCCAAAAATGTATGAGATTTATGAATCTTCGAACTTGTATAAATTGGCCGAGAGCAATCCTACAACTTTTATTCAATTCAATTCAATTCAATTTATTTATTTCAGATAAAAATCCATAATAATTAGGTAGACATATAAGTAGTCAATAAAATCAAATTCAAATTCAAAATTAAATTAAAATATAAAATCAAAATTAAATTAAAATACAAAATCAAAATTAAATTAAAATATAAAATCAAAATTAAATTATAACATTAAATTAAATCAAAATATAAAAACAAAAAATTAAATCAAAATACAAAAACAAAATTAAATCAAAATATAAAAACAAAATTAAATTAAATAATAAAACAAAATTAAAAGTAAAATTACATAAATGAGGGGCCGCTGGCGTGCAGTTGCATCCACCTCATGAACATTGGTGAGTCATTGGTTTTATGCCATAGTAACTATTGCTCCAAATAACTAGTACTACCCATAGGTACCAATTTTTTTCGTTGGCCGGCACTTTCAGAAAAGGCCCAAAAATGTATGGAGCCTGAATGTTCTCCTTTTATTTTTATATAAAAACGAGAAAACAATCAGTTACATTTTTCACAAGGATACTGGTAAATCTCAAATCAGAGGCTGACAATACGGTAACTATGACAACGAATATTCAATTAAATCAATCAATGTGTACCAAAGATGTGTACGTAAATAAACAAACATAAAAAAAAAATGAAATTCAACAAATAAAGTTGTGTGGTTCGTTTCACTAAAATCGAGAAGCGTAGATACCTACCTAAGGGAGAAAATCATCGACGACTCAGCTCTGGAAAAATATTATTATCTGGAAAACTCGTGGTCCAATTCTGGCCCGACTCAATTTAGATTGCCATCGACATGCAGTAGAGGATCAGCACAAAATAATCGTAGAACCTGCCATTCTTCAGACATGAATAAAGTGGAAGATAAAACCAGCTGACACAGTGATATACCTAGTGTGAAACCACTACTGTATGATCCAAATGTTTCCTAATTACTTCATGCAAACAATTTGATACAGAAAGTTGAGAGCCATTGGATCAATGTGTAATTCTTCATCATGGATTTAGGTACTTTGATTAACAAAAAATGTACAATGTTACATCTCAGTGAAGTGAAATTATTCTAATATCATATTCCATATTGTTGTTAGTAATAGTTATTTAGTGACAAACTGTTGTAACTTACAGAATGTAAATAATTAAAGTATTAAATACCAACGACTTTCATTTTGATATGGTTTTAATTGTAAAAGCTAAGCAGCTCTGTCAGAGCAAAATAAATATAATTATTTTTGCATGATAATATTGGTAAAAAGGTGACTACTGATATTATGAGTAGTGAAAAATAGACGGTTGAATTAGAATAAGGGCAGGAGAACGATGAGACGACGAGTTATTTAGGCCGTGCGCTGCGTTAGCCGGACGCCCGGCGCGGGCGCCCCGTGGCGTGCTGTTTTCATGTAATCTCATCGACGCGCGACCCGCTGCACGCAGCGCTGGTCTATAAGATTACATGAAACAGCGAGGCCACGCGGGCGCCCGCCTAACGCAGCGCACGGCCTAAGATTTGTAAATAAAATATAACTATTCATATTTCTGTATTTATTTTAAAAATTGGTTAAAACACAAAATGTACCTAATAATATGTAAACTACTACATATTTTGTCATATAATTCAGTGTATTTTTCTTGCATGATTCACAGGGCAGCAGCGAAATTGAGAGTAATCCTTGCTCTCAGTAGAGTTACTGTCCAAAGATAAAATAATCTGTAAACATAAAGAAATTACCATTAAATTAACCAATTTTTCTAGTGTAAAAGACTTGTAACTAAAATAGTACAGCGAAGATGCTGGCTGAGTGGTGGTGGCCCTTGCTTGTGAATTGTAGTTCAGTTAATTTATATAGTGTGACAGATTCGGACAAAAGTGCACACCATAAATAGGTATGTTTTTAATCTAACAGTACCTATAAAGGGGTAGAATTGGGTCGTGAGACTGTCTTCACCAATAAACGTAATCAAATGGTTGATAACATATGAATAAATGAAGCGACGGTTTTGCATTTGATAGTTGATCGATGATTCCCGATGGCCACCCCCAGCTTGTCCCCCGCTGGGGGACAGCGCAACTTTTTCTAAAAAATGTTCCCAATGGCCACCCCGGGGTGGACATTAGGAACTTTTTTTAGAAAAAGTTGCGCTGTCCCCCAGCGGGGGACAGTGATACGATTTTTTAAAAATATTTACGTTGTCCCCCACGGGTGGACAGCGCTACAATTTTAAAAATGAGAATTCTCAGTGTCCACCGCGGGTGGACGGAGATACGTTTTTTTATTTATTCCCGGTAGCGGGCCCTTTTAACTATTTTTAATACTTTGACTGAAAAAAAACTAGTAATGAAATATAAAGATTGTAAATGTAAGCTTAGTTATGAAAAAATACTATTTTAACAATTTCACATACTTAGATCATTTTGTTTCATGTTTGAAAATACTATTTTATTCTATGAAAGTCCACAGAATAAAATAGAATTTTGCACAAGTGAATTCAGAACAAGTGTTTTGTTAAAATGAAGTTTATAATCATGATGAAACAGGAATGTAAGAAAGAGACAAAACATATCTATACTGCTCCCACCCCCGCGCACACGCAACATGCGTTTTGTTTGTGACGACGCCATTTTAGTGCACCCTCGGCCTCGCAGCAGCAATGTCCCATTTAAACATTGCCGGTGGTTCTTCAAAAATGCCTCAGTTGGTATATATAAATAGAAAAGGTGGAACAATTTTATTACACGCGGGACATGAATACATTAAAAAGCGAATATATAAAAGTGGTTTGATAATCTGGGAGTGCACTAACAGGAAAAGGATTAAATGCAGGGGACGCATTAAAATCAAGGTAAGTAATTTCATAATATTTTATTGAAATACTGCATTTCGTATTAATTATTTTATTGCATGAGAAGACATAATGCATAAATAGCTCTGAATATGATCTTTAGTGGTACACGCCGTCAACGCCGTCGCGTTTGTAAAATCGCCGCCAACATGGCGGCCATTTTGTAAAAAATTACTCGTAAGACACCTAAATAAACTTTTTGATGTCTGTCTATGTAGCTTTATATTATGTTAATGCTGAGCTATTAATTAATGTGCTAACTGTAGAAGCTTTTGAAAAGTTTGCGTTTTTTATTAAATTATTTGTTTTGTATGTTAGGACGCAAACATCATTGAAGAACAACCACATGATTGCCCACCTGATTTTGCAAAAAACATCAGTGAAGAAAAAATACAAAACTGCAAAGACAAGTTGACTTCAGTTGAATTTCCATCCGTGCCACAAACGTACAATACGATGGTGAGTGAGTTTAAAGATTCTGGGATTGACATCATTACAAAGATACCCTCATTTCAAAGCATCAAGTCAACGCTATACCGACATCGGAATAGAATAGCAGGAATGGACAAAATTCAATACAAAAATGTAGACCAATTTCAAGTACCCGTACAATATAACGACTTTCTATTGGCAGATTACTCTCATAAAGGTAATCGAATTTTAGTATTTTGTATTAAAGAAGCAAAAGAATCAATTTGTGAGATAAGTGATTTCTTATGTGATGGTACGTTTAAAAGTAGTACAAAACCATTCAAACAATTATATTCAATACATGGAGATCTCAGAAGTACTCAAAGTAGTACTAATATAATACCACTCATATATGCATACATGACTTATCGGGACGTCGAATCTTATATAATTTTGTTTAATTTGATCAAAAGCCAAATACCAGGGTGGAATCCCAGAAAATTTTCAATTGATTTTGAAACAGCAACTATGAAGGCCATTAGATCGGCATTTCCTTCAGCTGTTATCAAAGGTTGTTATACGCATTTTAAGAAAGCCATATGGAAGAAAGGCCGTGATTTAAAACTTACCAAAAGTAAAGATATATGTAAATTCCGAGAGGTAGCACTGACGGCGGCACTTCCGTTGCTACCTGAGCCAAAAATTAAAAACGGATGGCTCTATATAACCCGCAAAGATACAAACGATCCTGAAGTTCTAAAATTCAGGAAATATGTCGAAGAAAATTGGCTTAAAAATGATTTTGCAAAAGTTTGGAGTGTTTTTGGGGAGAGACATCGTACCACCAATGCAGTTAAGGGATGGCACCATAAGTTAAATAAAGCCATGAGTAAAAAAAACCCGAATATAATGTACGCTTTGCGCGTTCTTCAAGAAGATGCTTATTATTTCCATGTGAGAAAAATGGAAATAACTGATAATATACTCAAAGCTAAAAAGCGCAGGAAAAAATACATTTTTTGTGACCAGTTCATAGAAGAAACACAAAACGAACTTATACAAGGTCAAATAAGTGTGGGACAATTTTTAGAAATAATGAGACATTAATACCTATATATTTTGTCCATAAGTTTATGTACACAATAATGTAACTTGTTATTATTAAAATAATTTTCAAAACTGTGATAATCAGAAAAAAAATGTAACACACCGTGTTCATTGTAAAAGTTTGATTAGAAGAGTTAGTTTGATGTTACTCTACTTTGTATGAACATTTTGAATGTATACTTTTCGGGTGTTTAATGATTAGAAATAAGTGTAGCCCAGTTTTTACAAATAATGACACATATATATATACCTATATTTTGTCCATAAGTTTATTAACACGATAATGTTGTAATTATTAAATGATTTTCAAAACTGTAATAATCAGCAAAAAAATGACCAATGTAAGGCTGCTCATTATTTGTGACTATACTATTGTATTGTTTAGAAAGTAAGTTTTTTTTTGTTATTTATATTTTTTTAGACATATAAATGTGATTACTGCAATGTTCTAGTCGATTGTGTGCCATTGTTAAATTATTTTTATTTTTTACTATTATTATTATTATTTTTAAAACTATATCTTAGTTTGTACACACATATCTTAGTTTGTTTGGCTACACATCAAACTATGCAAAACCAATATAAGCTGACCGTTGAGTGTGCGGAAAGATTTCACAAAGCGAGATCAAGACAAACTGGTAGGTATTGTATAGGTTGATGTGTAACCAAACAAACTAACTACTACACAAACAAACAAACTAGCCGTGTGTAGTAGTAAAGTTTTAGTTAGCATTCTTCTAGGCTCGTTTTATTATAAGTTTGTTTGATGAAAACTTTTAATAAAGCGAGCCTGTAAAATTGGATTAGAAAAATTGGTATAATGTTACTCTACCTTGTATGAACATTTTAAATGATTAAATACTTTTCAGGTGTATATAATTAGAAATAAATGTCATATCCTAGTCAATTTCAAAAGAAAATTTTTAAACAAAATTATTACAATAAATAAACCTACTTTTGAATTTTTAATTATGGTGTTAATTAGAAGATTTTTTTTAAATAAACGTTGATTTTAAAATACATAATTTGTTTTTATTATTATTTTAATAATCTCATCATCTTCCTTCTAAAGTCTTTAATCTGTAACGAGTCTTCACTCAAAGTTTACAAAAACAATTAAAAGGGAATAAATAAAAAAAAAGTATATCCGTCCCGCGGTGGACACTGAGAATTCTCATTTTTAAAATTGTAGCGCTGTCCACCCGTGGGGGACAACGTAAATATTTTTAAAAAATCGTATCACTGTCCCCCGCTGGGGGACAGCGCAACTTTTTCTAAAAAAGTTCCTAATGTCCACCCCGGGGTGGCCATTGGGAACATTTTTTAGAAAAATTTGCGCTGTCCCCCAGCGGGGGACAAGCTGGGGGTGGCCATCGGGAATCATCGATAGTTGATGCATATCATCACATCCTGCATAAACTTATGGTAGTAGTAGGTGTGGTTAATAACCTTTGGTTATTCTTACCTTAATTTCCAAGCTGATAACTGTAGTAGTTTGCTTTTTAGCATACATAAAGTTGGTCGTTTTCTGTAATTCGGTTTTGCACAGATTCAACACATTGAAAGTACTTGGTTGCGTTTATATGGCCCTGCGCTTGCTTATTCTGTAAATAAGATATGGATTTTAATAATAAAAAATAGGAAAAACTAGAATACAAAATGCAACAACAACTTTTGCAAACATTGTACAAATATAACTTACCAGACGTCCCGTATATGTTTTGACTCATTGCTTGCTGGATAAAATTGACAAAGACGCGAAATATATCCATTAGAACGGATTTATTTTTATTTTAACAGTATTTTCATGTTTATTATCTCGAATAACATCTGTCACAATAAATACGTGACAGATAGCATTGACATTTTACAGAAATTTTGCAGTAATGTACTCCACAGTAAATTGCTGCATGCTCGTGCTAGCATTTTTTGCTGTAAACAGCTGTAAACTTGCATATTGTATGGGATCACTGTAAAATTTACGTTCCAAACACAGCGTTCTCATAATTTACTGAAAAAATTGTTCCTGCTCTGCACACCAGAGGCGCTGTTTCATTTTTCATACAAAAAACGCTGTAAATACTGGAACCACGCTGTAAAGTAAATTACTGAAAATTCGTGCTAGGGGTACTATTTGTAACCGGTACCCTTAGCACAAATTTTCAGTATTTGAGACGTAAAGTAAACTGGAACTTTGACAATTTCAAACTGACAATTTTCAAGGGAAAAATTAGTTCTGGCTTCGCACACCAAAGGCGCTGTTCCATTTTTTCATACAAAAACGCTGTAAATACTGGAAAGACGCTGTAAAGTAAAAGAGTGAAAATTCGTGCTAAGGGTACTGATTTTGAAATTAACATAACATCACGCCTGTAATACCCAAAAGGTTGAACAGAGGTGAAAATATTTACATGAATAATGCTGAAATCAATTCAAGACTGTAATATCAACAAGCTATTTATTATGGTTAAGTTAAATATTCAGCAAACATTCCTTTAAAATTATTTAATCATAAGTAATAATATGTATGTATTAAATAATCAAATAATTAATGCGAGAAACATTACAATGACTTCAAAAACAATGCAATTCACAAGAATATTGTAAGTGGCTTTCGTTACAACTAAGATCATAATTTAAGCGATGTATTACAAAATTGAAAACAACTTTAAATTATTAAAAAAATATCAACACACGTAATTAATTTGCTTTGTAATCATTTTACACGTTAATATAGCGTATACGTAGGTTATACTTACCTCAGTTTAAGGAGATTGGCTTATCAAAATCTTTGTGTTACTGTGCACTAAGCCTCCATGCTCAGCATGTGATAATTCATCAACAGTTAACTAAATGTCGTGTTTGCATACTTTCATCACATTTGAATATGATAATGTGAACCCAGAATACATTAACCCTCTCTAACCACAGTATAATAGCACTTCACAGGAAATTGAATTACTTTTCAATTTTGTCTTTGACGAACAAAACGGTTTTAATTTGATAAATTAACTGGATAATGTTGCTTTTATGTGGCACAAGAAACATGCCAGGCGGTGGTTCGTTTCAGGGAAAATATCAATATAAGCAATCTCTTAGTGTACCACATGTAATTATTAGATACCCTGTATTCATAGTCAGTTAAGTAAACGAGAGTTGTAATCAGGGCTCGAAAACGTTTTCCAAAATAACGTTTTTAAAACGATTAGAACAGTTCTTTGCACCTCATTTTGTTCGGAACGAAAACGAAATGGGAACGTTTTCAAAGACCTTTAAATACCGGTTTAATACCGCAGGACGTGGGGGACGGGGGTGCGCCGCCGCCGCCGACAAGAAAGAACTTGATTAGTTAAATTGAGTAGATACCGCACGGTCCGCATGACTGTATTCCTTTCGTTTCATCATTCTGTTCGATGCGCTTACGTATAATTTTTGGTAGTGCTACTTGCGTTGACAGAGTTATTATTCTGATAGTGGTGATTAGTACTACAAACGGTATGGATCGAAATCGATCTAGTGTAAGTTTTAGAAATTGAGCTGTTTTTGTATAATTTTCTGAGGATTTATTAAAACGTGTTTCTTTTTATTTTTTTTCATTCACGCCACTCTTAGAGCTACTCTTACATACTCCTTCCATTCTCGTTACAGACTGGACGTAAAATAAGTTATAAATTTCAATATTTCAAAATCTAAAGGTAGGTACTAAAACATTATAAAGCAGAAGAGTTTGTTTGATTATTTGTTTGGTTGAACGCGCTAATCTCAGGAACTACTGGAGGGAATCTAAAAATTCTTATTGAGTTGGACAGTCCATTTATTGCGGATGACTAGGTAGGCACAGGCAAAGTAATGAGAAATGTTTCAAAATAGGGACAATGTATTCCTTTTCAAGAGCTTCCGTTGCGTACGCTGCGTAAACGGTTAAAGATACGGAAAAAAAATATGTATTACGGAATTATACGTAGGTATTACGGAATTGTATGTATATCTCAAAAAAAAAGTCCGTGAGAGCCTATCTTTTAGGGTTGAATCACAAAAACCTTTTTTATGGAAATCAAATTTATAAAAAAAAATGCATTATTTGCGAAGGTATTTTCATTAACATGATATTAATCCGGAATCCCGAAGACTTTCAACTCTAACTGCACAATCGCTTCCAGTGCCTAACCGAATGCGAAACTGTGGACGAGATTAACAATGGGTTGGTGGACGCGCCGCAATAAACCTCAAAAGCTCTCGAACGGAACCATCAAGTTGATGCAAGACCGGACCGAGATGAGGCTGCAATCTTCAGCTGATATGTCGGAATATGGCAAACTCAATAGACGAATCTCTAAATCAATGCGACGAGACCTGCGTGCCTTTAGTGCGGCACGGATCAAAGAGGCAATCGAGCGGAACCAGGGCTCAAAAGTCTTCGCAAAGAATTCGTCTATTGGGCAGAGCCAAATGACAAAGCTGAAGATTAACGACGGCAGCATCATTTCGACGAAACTGGAGATCCTAAGAGAGCTTGAGAGGTTTTACGGACAGTTATACACATCAACACGAAAACCCAGCGTCGGTACAGCTCGAGATGCAAGAGCTAAGCTGACTCGACACTACACTGAGGATATCCCGGACATCAGCCTATACGAGATTAGAATGGCTCTTTAACAGCTCAAGAATAACAAGGCGCCTGGTGAGGACGGAATCACAACAGAACTTCTGAGAGCGGGTGGAAAACCGGTACTTCTAGTCCTCCAGAAGTTATTTGAGAATAGAATTCCGTCATACTCGAAGGTTCTACGCCAGAAGCATGGCACAAGAGTGTGGTTGTTCTTTTCTTCAAAAAGGGTGATAACACCTTGTTGAAGAACTACAGGCCAATCTCACTTCTGAGCCATGTATATAAGCTGTTCTCAAGAGTCATCACGAACCGTCTCGAACGTAGGTTTGATGACTTCCAGCCTCCCGAACAAGCCGGTTTCCGAAAAGGTTTTAGTACTATGGACCACATACACACGCTCCGCCAGCAGATTACACAGAAGACAGAGGAGTATAATTGGCCATTGTGTTTGGCGTTTGTGGACTATGAAAAAGCCTTCGATTCAATCGAAACCTGGACAGTATTGCAGTCCCTCCAACGACGTCATATCAACTATAGGCATAACGAAGTGTTGAAGTGTTTGTATAGAAACGCCACTATGTCCATCCAACTTCAGGAAGAGAGCACGAAACCAATTCAATTGCAGAAAGGCGTGAGACAGGGAGACGTTATTTCTCCGAAACTGTTCACGAACGCGTCGGAGGACGTTTTCAAGCCCTTGGAATGGAACGGACTCGGCACCAACATAAATGGCGAATACATCACTCACCTTCGTTTTGCCGATGATATAGTCATCATGGCAGAATCGTTGGAGCACCTCAATGCTATGCTCAGCGACCTTAGTATCGTTTCCCAACGGGTCGGCCTTAGAATGAACATGGACAAGACGAAAGTCATGTCGAATGTCCCTGTGGCACCCGTACCGGTTGTTGTTGGGAATGATACTCTCAAAGTTGTAGACTATTATACTTACCTTGGACAGATTGTTCAGTTAGGTCCAACTTCGATAAAGAGGTCGCCCGAAAAATCCAACTCGGATGGGCAGCGTTTGGGAAGTTACGTGATATCTTCTCAACGAGAATCCCACAATGTCTTAAGACAAGGGTGTTTAACCAGTGTGTGTTGCCAGTGATGAAATATGGCTCTGAAACGTGGTCTTTGACTGCTGGCCTTTTAGAAAGACTAGAGAGTCACTCAACGACCAATGGAAAGAGCTGTGCTCGGAGTTTCTTTGCGGGATAAAATCCGGAACATGGTTATTCGGCGAAGAACCAGAGTCACCGACATAGCTCATAAAATTTGCAAGTTGAAGTGGCAATGGGCAGGCCACATCGCTCGTAGAACTGACAACCAATGGGGAATAAAAGTTCTCGAATGGAACCCACGGACCGGAAAACGCAGCGTAGGCAGGCCTCCCACTAGGTGGACCGACGACATCGTAAAGGTCGCGGGCAACGGATGGATGCAAGTGGCGAATTGTCGTTCGGCGTGGCGGTCTAAGGGGGAGGTCTATGTTCAGCAGTCGACGTCTTCGGGCTGATGGTGATGATGATGAAGATATTAATCCTTATCCAAATAAGGAATAATACGTTAATCATCACAATTTTGAACAAAATTGCCCTTGACATCGTTTGATTTCAATAAATGTCTTAGGTAGGAGACATCATAGTTTCAAAATAATACCACTAAAAATAATGACTGCCTGGGCATGTCATAATTATTCTGCAGCTCCGGTAAGATATAAGGGGTTGCCATCTTTAAAATTAGGAAACCAGGACAAAAAGTTTGAAAACCCCGGATTATAGCGTCCAGAACCCGGACATGAGTTGAAGTACGCACGGCTGTTGGCATGCCCGACTTATGTCAACCTTACGATGGCACGGGTATACCCTGGGACTGCACATTTCTCGGTAGTGGAAGGTCTTTGCATAAAAGTCCTGACGCCTTCACTTACTTATACAGCCTCATCATGGATAAACGTGGCCACGTGCGTGGTGTAGTATGGAATGGACTGCAGATGGGTAGCAGAGTGTGGACTCGCCTATCCAGGGTGTCGAGTTTAGTCTGAGTGTGCCGAAAGAGTAAATTAAAACCGACATGACCCAACCGTTGAAGGCTTGTTGCTGCGTTGAAAGAAGTGATCCTTCATCGATAGTTTCATGTCTACTACATTAATGCCAATTGCTTCGGACATACAACAACATTTATAGGTTTTGGATGTGGGGAGGGATCTAATGTTTAAGCAATCTGAATTCCCACAGATTCCATTATTCCTCTTGCTTTACATGCATGGCAGCACATTTATACACACCAAACTCCATCCTTCTCACTTTTAAATGTTGGAGTTACCTTTATAGGGCCCATCAGCCACATTTTTTTGGAGGTAAAGAGTTCTAATCATCCATGTAAATGAAATGAGATATGACCTGACTAGTTCTCCTCAACCTACACCTGAATCCTCCAGTTATATATGCTTAGAGGATTAACAGAACAACGTGGTTTACCACATGCCACGACAGCCCCACAGTACAGGATCGAGTGTATATCAAGGAGGCTCTCACGACTCTCCAATACTTATATTCTTTCAATATTATTTTGGTTAGCCCTTTTCTTACATATATTTTCATTTAAAACACATATTTCAAAAAAAATAAAAAATAAACGTCTTTCATTATTGTTACCAAAATAATATTACTCGAGAAAACGACGAAAGAAACCATGCCACGCGGTCGTGTAATATCAGCGAACTAAAAATGTTTGCATTAAAACTTGTACCTACGTCTTGAAGCAAAATAATGGTTAAGAAACGGTTTAAAACGTTTTATGAACCAAAAACGATAAAATATTGTTCTTCTCTAATACCGTTTTTTTTTACGTTCCGTTCGAACGAAACCGATACTATAAAGTTCGTAGGCATTTAAGACGAAAACGTTTCGAAAAATAAACCGTTTTCCGAGCCCTGGTTGTAATTGCCATTAACTACTTAGATGCTTGAATTTCAAATTAAACGAGCAATAAGTCGCCTTTTTAAACACATTGCAGTTAATGCAAATAATGATCTAGTTCATCAGAATACTGCGTGAAATAGCGTAGTATGCAAAGAGAGCAAAATTGTTATCGATTTGTGTGCAATCGGACACGAAGTGCTACGAATCGCTACGACGACGTCGTCGTGCTACGAGCCGCTACGCCACGTCTTCTAACGACGAAGTATGAACGGCTACGTCAAATATCTTGAAGTATGAAAAATATTTGATTCTACTTCTATCCACGTTACGGAGCATTGAAGAAAGGATTCTAAAATGGCGGCTTGTACTTGCGTTGACAGATAGTACAGTCAGCATATAAGATTTCAAATTAAAGTTTTTGAGAAATTGAAAATAAAAAAAAAAAACAAGACTGGATCAAAATAATTCTCAAACTTAATCTAACAATAAAAAAAAATTCAACAACAATAATCAACAGGTAACAAGTGTAACAACGGAAAAATAACAGAAAACTATAAAAAATATCACTGAGCGCGTCAAGACACATCAAGACTATTTTTTTTCTGCTTACGCTACACGCGGGAGTGAGTATAGACGGCACTAGAGTGCGAGCGAGAAGACACGATAAGCGCCGCCATTTTAGAATCCTTTCTTCATTGACCCAGGTCATACTCATTAATGTTGTCACATATATCACTATACTTGTGCACTGTTCGGCAGCTCACAATCACAAAATAAACAATTATTGTCAACTCAACTGTTGAGGAGACAGACATACAGATTGCGGCACGACTTCTAATCTGAATGTCAAAGTAGTAGAATCGAGTTCAATCGACTGGATAAAGACTGAGATCAAGTCACAAACGATCTAATATAGATAATCTACTGAATACGAGAGTGGAATTTTAAGTAGAAAGCAAAAGAAAAGAGCGTACTAATTGGGCTATCAGTGTGGGCGGTGTTACGTGGTAGTATTGTGTAGAGGAATAATAATAATAATAATAATAAAAATATTTATTTTCTTCCACAAACAACACTTAGGAGCTAAAAACTTAACATGTAACTAAAATTAAAGGTAAATGTATTTTGTTAATTTGTGGGAGACTGGTGCCTAAACTAGGCCATAACCTGTATTTTAGGACACCAGGGACTCCCCTCTACAGGGACAATGGCACCAAAACACTATATCAATATAACTGTAAAGATTGCGTAATTACAAGATTAAATTTTAAGTTCCAGTTAAGACATACTATTGTTGGAAGAAAAGTAAAATAAAAAATAATGAATAATAAAAGAAAAATTGGGGAACAAAAAAAGGAATAAAATAAAATTACAAAATTTTTCTGTACAGTGTAGTGAGGTTTTAGGTGCGTTGAGCGTGGAGTGTATTTGTTACGTGTGTGTGTGGTGTTGCGTTATGTTGTGTAGTGTTCAGTTGTGTTATGTGGTGTAGTGTTGTGTTGTGTGGTGTTACGACTTGTTGTGTGGTGTTGTGTTGAACGAATGTTAGTGTGAAACCTTATTTCATGCATTTTTTAATTTACATTTTTACAACAAGGAGTTCTTCCGTTTTCGTGTAGTCCAGTTTAAGCAGATAGTTTGTTATTAGTAGTTTACACTTGTTTTTATTTAAATTAAAAATACCTAATTCTTTGTTTAATTTATTATACAGCCGAGGTCCACGAAATGAATAAAATTTTTGGGCAAAGCAAGTTTTAGATTTATTTGTGTTACATACTGCATGATGTCTTCTAGTCCTTAATTTCAAAAGATCAAAAGAAGTTGAGTCAGAATGTTGGCGGAGTACAGTAGAGACAATATAAATTTGTCTGACAGTCAAAACCTCAGCCTCCTGATATAGTGCTGCAGTTGGAAAGAGGCGTGTTTTAGAGAGAGCGACTTTTAGTATTAGTCTTTGGGCTCTTTCTATTTCAAGCATTTTAGTTTTAGCGGCACCTCCCCAAGTAGTTACACAGTATGCCAGGATAGATTGAACCAGAGCAATATATACCATTTTTAATGTTTTACCATCAGCTACGTATCTAAGCTGCTTGAAAATGTAAATAAGTTTACGTACTCTTTTGGATAGATTGAGGATGTGTTCATTAAAACACAATTTTTTATCGATGGTTACACCCAAATATCGTATAGTTTCTGTAGGTTGTATGGTTGAGCAGCTACAGGGAGTTGTTGGGGGAAATGAACATTTGTGAACATAAATGGGAGGCTTATCTTGTAAGAATGTTTCGGTGCTTCTGATTGCAAAAGGTATGTATTTAGTTTTATCTGCGTTAAGTGTAAGTGAGTTTGCAGCGAGCCAGTGACAGACCGTGTTTAGGCCAGTTTGAGCGAGGGCATAAACTTCCTGCCAGGAGTCGGCTGTAAAAGTAAGAGTTGTATCATCAGCGTATGATATTATTCTGCAGTTTTGTAACTTAAGTTGGCATAGTTCATTAATATAGCATAAAAACAATGTAGGGCCAAGAATACTGCCCTGAGGAACACCGTGCGTGACAGGAAGTTCGTTACTCAAATGGTCACCAATCCTTACACTCTGAGTACGATCTGTTAAGTAGTCCTTTAACAATTTCAGTTCATTTCCCCGTATTCCCATGTCATTTAATTTGGAAGTTAGGAAGAGAATGGTAACAAGCTATTTTCGCTTGGCTTTGTTGTGCGTGAGAGCCTTTCGATGAAAACTCGGTATAAATAACCAAACTATTACGGCGTAACAGCTATTTTCTTCCATCGTCGCTCCAGGTTTACTTTTTTGTTGGGTACTTCGTTTTATATTCATGAAGTTTCTATGGTTACTAAAAGTGTTTATTTCAAAAAAAAAAATATATAAAAGAGCTCAATGGTAATTATTTTCTGTAGATACTAATTACTGTAGCATTCAAATACCAAGTTTCGTTGTCTGTAATAAATTAGAATTTTACTTTAATTAGTAAGAGACTGTAGACCTGGAACATTTTGAAACATTTCTACTAGCTGAAAGAATTTTTGATTATAATAGGTACAATCGACAAAGTTGAATCATGACCCATTTTGGCAATAAATCGTTTGAATCCGTCAAAATAACAAAGATCAAAGTCGTTACCATGGTTGTGTATGTTTACGTGAATATGGACCTAATAGTATTTGAATGTCTGTTAGAAAATAAGCTTATGGTGGGTCATAATTCGACGTTGTCGATTATACATACAGTAACTACGTTACGAAAATATTTCTGTGAACATCTCAGAATGTTTCCAAACAACTTAAGGCCGTGTGGGTGATTGTTAGAGATCCATATGACCTATTCTCATTAAAATATTATGTAAAATATTTTTTGCTCAACGTTAACTTCTACGAGTACTGATATCTTAGCTGCATCTGGTTCGATTGGAAGCCGACCCCAATATAGTTGGGAAAAGGCTAGGCAGATGATGATGTTTACTTCTACGAGTATAATAACTCATTACTTAATTTGATACTCAAACAAGCAATTTCAAGAACACAGAGATTTGTTTCTCTGTTTTTAATTACACTTATTTTTACTGGTCGTTCAAACCTAAAATCACATCCGCAGACTGAAATTCACTAAGCTAAATAGCCTAAACAAACAGGTCATACAATGTGCATAATATCAGGAACGTTGTTTGTGAAACAAGCTGTTGTGAGCTCAAACAACATGCACGCAAAACAATATTGGAGATGAAATTGACAAAATTATTTGATTTGTATTGCATAAAGTCATTACTATTCATATTATTTACGTTCCATCCGCTTATTTTTGTTTTTAACCGACCTCTATAGTATCGACGTGGAATATTTTTCAATTTTGGTGTCTGTCAGCAATTTCTGCGGAGCCTTCAGCACAAAACTACACTTCACTGAAACTGGAAGCTGATGTTGTAGCAATACGGAAATTCAATCTCTTCCTAGACAGGGTTCGTTACTTCAATGAAATAAGATTTTTCTTCAGCAAGCGATAAGATATTAAATTTTTATATAGGCGAACGGTAATTTTCACAACATCTGAATAAATTGAACAGTTTTTCTAAATGTGATATTTTTGAAAATGTTAATTTGAATCATTTTCAATTTGCTTTAATGGTTGAAAACGAGAAGTGAGTGAGTTATAAAGACCGATGACTCGTAAACTGCAGCAATTTGCACTCTAATGAAGATGCGAATAAAGTTTGTTATCTCGTACATAAAAACTAAAGGGTCGTATGTTGCATACAGTGATGTTTACTGAACCTGTCAAATCCCGGTAAATTCAAACACTGACTGCGGCGAGAGCTTCTGCCTGATCCCCTGAATATTTATCCGGCACTCGGAATCGTAACTTGGTGAAAATGTTACAGGCGATTTTACAGCTTTCAAAAAGTGAAGTGTGTTTTGAGTGGAATTTTTATTCAGCATTAAAAGATTAAACAATTTGATTTGGTTCAACGACGAAAAAATCCAATACCTAATTAACTTTATGACTGTTTAGGAATGTTCTTTTATGAGTTGGGTTTGATAACAGTAACAATGTTTGTAGGTATATCTTTAGCATTTACCTTTCCAAATATCAAAAATTTTCTTTCATTTTATATAACATCTGTGTCGGACACATACCCTACAACCGTAATACTTGTATCTCATTCTGAAGGGACACATTTATTTTGAGGATATGGGTAGAACCACAAATGCGTAACTTTGATACTTGGAGATAGTTTTCTGCCCAGAAAGCTTTCCTCTGAGGGACATAAATTGTTTTGCTCGTTGTTGAAAACCCGCACTCATTTATGTATTGGTAGATAAATACCTTCTTTATCAACACTAAGGAAACTCTTCAAACCACTTCTCTTAATTATTACCCGAATAACACTTCATGAATCCCTGAAAGTAAATTGGAAAGGGTACAGTACCCTTAGTACGAGTTTTCAGTATTTGAGATGTAAAGTAAACTGGAACTTTGACAATTTCAAATTGACAATTTTCAAGGAAAAAATTAGTTCCTTCTTCGCACACCAGAGGCGCTGTTCCATTTTTTCAAACAAGAAACGCTGTAAATATTGGATTGACGCTGTCAAGTAAAAGAGTGAAAGCTCGTGCTAAGCGTACAGAGGATTCTAAATGAATAAAAACTTTATCAAAAAAAATGAAACCGCCTTCAAAAACAACCACAAAAAAAGGGTAAAATAACCTACAAAACTTTTCTTTCGGAAGTCGGTGGCAAAAAACAATGAAATTAATTAAAAAACCACCGACTTCCGAAAGAAAAGTTTTGTAGGTTATTTTACCCTTTTTTGTGGTTGTTTTTAAAGGCGGTTACATTTTTTTTTTGAAAAAGTTTTTATTTTACTCTTTTTAGTTTAAATATTCAACCAAAATTCTTGTCAAATACATCATTTTCTTACATGTGCACTAGAATTTTGTAATCCGTAGCACCGGTAATAACATCGTTAACATCTCTTTCATTCCTTCCCTATCTCAAAAACTACTGAACCGATTTTGATGAAACTTGCAGTATTCCTTAAATTGAACAATACCTAGTACAACGTAAAAAGAATTACTTAAATCGGACGTGTAATTACGGAGATATGCGAACACAAACCTAAATCAGTCGATGCCGACTCCTTACTAGAGGAGTTGTACCTTCCATCATCAGCTCAGCTTCATGAGATGATGATTTCCATACGCAAGTACCTGAATTACTTCATAAGATTTGCGAAAAACTATGTGTGAGCCAATAAAATTTCAGGGTTGCCCTCGATTTCTCCAAGATCCAATCATCAGATCTTAATTTCGTGCCTATGGGACTACTCCAGAAGTATCTCCTTTCGAACAAAAAAATAATTTTTAAAATCGGTCCACAATTCACGGAGTGATAGGGTAACATACAAAAAAAAACATACCGTCGAATTGATAACTTCTTTTTGAAGTCGGTTAAACAATACTGAAGATAACACGAGATCTATAGAAGTAGTGTAGAAGAATGATGTTTTTTTTATTGAGAATCAAAATGAAAAGAATAAGTTTTAAAGTATCTAGTACTGGAGAGGTTCAATATTTAAACAAAAATGGGAATTTGAGTAGGTACATAGTTTTAAAATAACCGATAAGCTAAAAATAAATATTCTTACAAAAGCTACAACTTATCATAAAACATAATATGGATAAGAACCAAAATAAAACATACGTTAGACGAACAAATTAAGTTCGGTGGCAGCAGAGGATGCAAAAAAAAACCCGATTATATTTAATTAAGTTTAATAAAAGTCTCCAAATTACAATTATAGTTTAAATCTAGCTAATAACTAAGTAGGTACTATTTAGTCAACGATTGACTCTTAAGTGCAGTTTCCATCAATCTTGAGATCGACGCCTGAACGCGGAAACGGTGTCGGCCTTCGTCCGACGTGAGGCACGTGTGCTGCGTCAGCTCCTTGATATTTGCGAATTATGTAGTTATGTGGATCCAGGGCAACGCATACTACTGATTTGCCTCGGGTATGCTTGCGAATTATGTAGCTACGTGGATTCAGGGCAATGTATACTAATGATTTGCCTCGGCTATGCTTGCGTAACAAACATTCAAGTATATTTGGTTACTACAACTATTATTTAGATAATAAAGTATTCTCTACAATAAAATAGTACACGCACGCGAGAATAAAAATGTTCGTTTCACCGGCTGCCAGTGAAAATTGGAAACAAATAGAGAACGTTGTGAGATTTTTCATTTAGGTCTTAAATAATGCTTCACAAAAAAATACTTATATTTGGGTCTTCAAGAATACCAATACATACTGGTGGGCTTGAGGAAAAAAACTTCACGTCAGCCATATAATTGCAAAAAAAAAGTTTTATTTATTTTACATTTTAATGGCATCTGTCATTTGCTCATGAGTATTGTTTAAGTCAGCTATAAACATAGGTATTAAAACCTCTTTGGGTTTTAAAATAGAGAAGCAGACAGCAGCAAAATCTGATTTTCATAACCGTATCTGTATCTTTGGGGGGGATTAGCTAACCTCATCGACCGCAAAGAGATGCTTATAAATAAATGAAATAAAGCTTGTCTATTTTAGTTCTATCTAATTCGCGGGTTGAATTCCCGCACGGAGCAATTATTTGTATGATATACAAATACCTAGTTGTTCCGGGTCTGAGCGTTTGTGTCTGTGAGTTTTTAAACACACCCACACGATACAGGAGAAATTTCTAGTGTGGGACAAAGTTAAAAAAATTAAAAAAAATATATTTCATTTATCTAATTCTTATTGTCTAATGTAAAAAGTAACTATTAAAGGCCACCTTTTTTGTAATTAGATTTTTCACTCTGTGAATTTCTGATTCTAGATCTCTCAGCCAACATGAAATAATATTCCCAACTGAGCAAGTTAATTGGTCCCATTTTTAATTCTAAGACAATAGCGTCGTTAATTTAATTTCTGAGCTTTACAGCTTCTGTAATTCAGGCAGAATCGGTTTGTCTAGTGATATTAATTTCTAAACAGGCGACAGATATCAAGATATAAGTATTTTAAAGATCACTCAAAACTTCCAAGCTTATTCATTCAATCAAGTTTAAATGTTTTTGTTATGTAAATCGTTGAAGAGTTCATTCGAAATTTAATATGGACTTCTCGTGCTATAGCATGCTAATCGTCTTGATAAATGCTAGAGGGAATTAAGTGTTGTAACTAAATAATGCTCATGTTTCAATGAATTCTGGGTGCTTTCGGTGATAAATCTCATTATCTGGAATTGTAAATTTTATTACGAGAACCTTTGTATCTGTACAAAATAAATCGTAACCAAACTAGTAAAATAGAAAATAAAATAAACCACACATGTATGTTGGTAGTTACTAGCTATTGCGTAGTATATTAAAGTACTACAATAATGTTATCTTGAAATAGGTCAAGTATTCAGTTATTCTGCTGTAAGTTCTTCTGGCGTACTACATAATATTCTCAGAAGATTTACGGTCACCAGACAAAACTTTACGAGGGTTTTATGATACTAAAACAGCGTTAAATACCCACTGGTGCTTTTAAAACCAACCAAACTTTATAACTACAGACTGATAAATTAACCGCACCCTGTCCTTTCAAGTTAACTTAAACTCAACCATGCAGTTAAGAGACAATAGCGCTATATTTCGCAGAAACTTTGTAAGACAAGTTAACCAAATACAAAAAAGTCAAGCGCTTCTTCTCGAATTCGCAAAAACTTTTCGCTGCTTAAAAGCTCCTCTTATTTTGTTTTCAGCGTTGATCTAGTTTTGAACTTTTGATCTACCTAATTACAACCTCCTCTAGAGAAGTACCTCGTAACAGGTGTTGTATCTGGTGTAGTAATTAGATTGTTTATATTTACCGAGTTGGTTGAGGATCCTAAACTAATACACTCAGGTCTTTCACCTGCACGTGTCTGTACGATGGACCTAACTAACAATACAACTCTTTAATGGAGACTCTTATGAACATAATGTTGGAAGTACAGATTGAAATTGAGTCATTTTCAAGTGAGTGTAAGATATAAAGTTTCGAGTTAATTTTCTAATTCTTTTAAAGCGCTTCGGCCGCGCATGGAACCAGAGTTTCGGAACTGGTTCCATACGAGACTTTTCTTTTCCTTGTATGGAACTGGTAACCAGTTTCATACGAATACAGAATACAGTTTCATATAAATAAAAATCCTTGATGGGAACCAGTTCCATACAAGGAAAAGTAAAATGTCTCGTATGGAACCAGTTCCGAAACTCTGGTTCCATACGCGGCCGAAGCGTTTTAAAGCTTCCAATTCCTAAATATACACGTCAACACTCGTCCGCTGTAGTTGTCACAACAATTAATCAAACCGGAGTTTCAGTTACATTACCCTGAAGTATCAACTTTGAGGACACGTCCGGAATAAATATGGAATTTATTCAATAGGGTGACACTGCAACCACTGTGTTAAGCAATTTATTGCTTTAATACGTGTTTGTTTATTGTATCTACCGTAACACTGTTACTATTCGTTGTGTGCGCGATGACAGCGCCCCTAGTGGCCGCAACTATTCAGGACTTGTCATCTGTCAAATCATGTCAACTAGATGATAAGATATCTTTGTGATATTAAATTTCGACTAGTTTTTCAACGAAATTGAAAAAATAGTGTAAAAAGTGAGTGTGTATATTATACCTAGCGATTTTCTTCCTCGTGGAAAATATGGATATTATAATACGCACGGGATTTGAATCGGTTAAGTATAAAATACATTTCCAACCTCAAACTGAGCAAAAAGGGAAAAAATTAGTATTAGCACAGCATGTGAGAGAAGTGGAAGAGCTTAGAACGAACGGGAAAAGTTAAAGTTAAAGTTTTCGTATTAAATTATAAAGAAAGTTATGAAAATAAAGCAACTTGACACATGACAGCCCAGAATTAATTCACATTTCTGCCACGTCGTGCGCTACGATCGATTTGCCGTTCCCCACCACCCACTTCGCACATAGTCAATAAAATTATACCTTTTTTAAATTCAAAAGGATTGCAGATAAAACATCTTTATTTTGATGGAAACACCAAAAACTTTTCAAGAATCCTTGTTCTATTCTTAATTTATCATTATGTAAAGTAAAAACAATAAAATACTCAGACCAGTTCATTCATAATGATTTAAAACTTTGTCACCTGCTTTAAGACAATACAATGAACTTTACCTTAGCGTCGTATTTCGGGGTGCTATGACAGGAAACCTCCACGTGCGCCCGTGGACTGGAGTTCCCTCTCGGATACGTCCGGGGGGAAGACCAGTTTTTCGGGCCGGTGCACCCTGGGATGCGGGCAGAAACTCTTCCTTAGGCACTGTGTGTCTAAGGGGTCTCTTTGCCCGTATGCGAATAGCCTGTCGTGTGGACGCTCCAACGCGTGTCCCTCTGATCAGCAGAGGGCACAGCGGCGGAGCGGGCTTGCGGACGGTGAGTGATGGGTAGCTCGCCGTCCGACCAGGGACCAAGCCCGGGTCGGTTTCGCGTCGTGTTTCGCGCCAAATGCCTGCTGGGGTCGCGGGTTTTTTCTTAACCCAGGATACCGTGGCCCTGGAACGTAAAGGGCATCCGAAGGAACACGGGTGGATTTTAGTCAGTAAGAGTCTGACAGTCCCTTCCGCCCCACCCAGGGCGGGAGGACTCATTTGATGATTTTACCAACTTAAAAAAAAAAAAAAAGCGTCGTATTTCCATAAACTCTCACAAAGAGGGTGTTCAACTTGAATTAGAATGCTAATCACGTTCACAACTCGTTACGGCATATTTTCATGTATTTATGAGAAATGTTCTCCTGTTTATCAGAAATAACTTCAACTAATTTTATTTACACACACTTCTTCCATTTCTTTCCTAAACTCGACTGTAGCTACTCTACAGTCGAGTTTAGGAAATCCGACGATTAGTTAAACACAAGTACAATAATATTAACAAGGAATGGAATGAGAACCTTTCAAAGTAACATTTGCAGACAGTGAAACATGCTTTGATATGCACTGTAAGAATAAAATATAAACGTCGTTAAAATATTCCAGCTCATGCATGTTATATGTTCATACTCACTCTCGTCTCGTAGAAAACTACATAATGTAACGTCTAACATAAACAAAGTTGTTCAAAATGCCAGCTCGTAATGTAACGATACATTAAAACATAAAAGGTACAGCCAGAATTAATATACTTAATGTAAAAGGATTATTACTAATCCAATTTCTCAAAACGTAGCATTATTCCTGAAAATAAAAGAGCGGTTAACTGAAGCGTTTCAGTGTACGTTACAGGCGTGACGTCACATAATGGACGTCATACAGATGTCAGCTCCACACTGGTTATTACGAGCGTTTTGGTTTTCAGAAATAAACTTAGGGTGCTTGTACACGGCGCGTGTAACCCGCGCAAGTAAAGGTGCGGGTTACCCGCGTGAGTGACATGCGCAAGCTACTTGATCAAGTCACCCGCGGGGTGCTTGTACACGGCGCATGCAACTCGCGCAAGTAAAGGTGCGGGTTTGCGGTTTACCCGCGCGAGTAACATGCGCAAGCTATTTGATCAAGCTACCCGCGGGCGGGGTGCTTGTTATGTACACGGCGCATGTAGCTTGAGCATGTTGAGGCACTTGCGCGGGTTACATGCGCCGTGTACAAGCACCCTTAGCGACAAAATGCTTGAAAATCCACTTTTACATTAAAATAATTTGACCATATAATTTGATTTTAATGTGAACTGTAGACGCAAAAAAGACGTATAGAATAGGGTGAAAAAAGCTTTACGTATGTATTTCCGTGAGCATTAAAATACGTCCGTATCATTATTCATGTTTTTATCTAAACTCGCCAGTTCCACTCCTTCCATTCATAATGATTTATTGCAAATGAAGTTTTTACGATGGAATTCATTTATTCATATTATTTATGGCCTCATTTTCTTAATGGGAATTATAACAAAAGTGTATGAAAACTTCTGTAGGCTGTTTGTGTATGAAATGTTTGTGAACGCACTCACGACACACGAGAAATTCACAACCTTTCTTCATAATTTAATAACATTGTACACTAACATTGTAACTGTCAATTCAAATAATTTTCAAAATAAAACACCAAAACGCGACGTTACACGTAGATTTCAATCATCATCATCATCAGCCTATAATGTTCCCACTGCTGGGATCCAGGCCTCCTCTCTGTGAGAGGGAGTGGGTCATAATCCACCACGCGGGCCCAGTGCGGATTGGTGGATGTCACATGTCTTCGAATTTTTGGTTCTAGGACATGCCGGTTTCCTCACGATGTTTTCCTTCACCGTTTTGAGAGCAGTGGTGATGAAATAAATTACACAAAGTAATGCGCCAGGCGGGGTTCAAACCCACGACCTACAACTCGTAAGTCGGGACCGATACCACTGGGCCAGCACTGCTCCCAAAATTTCAATAGATCGATTCAAAATTTAACTTTATTTACTACACGTAAAGATACATCTTTCCAGTATCGTCGCATCGCGTCGCCTATTCACACCTCGCATATTCCACTCATGCCAATTGCTACATGCACTCTGCTAATCCCAAAATGCAAAAAGCCGTGAACATTCCATCAATATTTATGTCACAGTAACCGGCAACAGTTGATACCTTTGATACACAAGTGTTTTAAATCATTCTCGTCGAATTGGATGTCCAGCGTGGTCTATTAAGTGAGTGAAATAATTATTGACAACATGAACCATATAGGCAGTTATTAGGTAAGAACAATAATTATTTGTATTCTGGTTTACGTAAGAGGACGACGCGACGTACTCTGGTCACAAGACTATCCATAAAACTTATTGGATGTATGATGTATCCTAATAATTCATGAATACATACTGTTGTTATAGGATGTGCTAGACAATGGAGGTTTTTTTGTTATCGTGGTAAAATCATCAAATGAGTCTCCCACCCAGGGCAGGGCAGGAGGGACTGTCAGACTCCTACTGACTAAAATCCACGGTGTCCTTCAATAGCCCTTTACGTTCCGGGGTCACGGTAATTCATAAGTTCCGCGACCTCGGCAGGCTTTGGCCCTCTAAAAGGGGGGCAGGGGGGCCCCGTCATTATGCTGACACTCTTTGAGGCACGCGTGGAACACAAAGCGCCGCCGCCGACCTGGGCATGGTCCATGGTCGGACAGCGAGTCGCCCATTACTCACCGCCCGCATATTGCTACGGTCGGTGGCCGGAGATAGTCAGCCGATGTCCCCCGTCGCCGTGGGCGTGTACCACTGCGGCTGGGGTGGAGGAAGGACGCTGTCCTCTCCCTCACGTGGCCCGCCTCGTTTGAGAGCATGACTGCTTCGCGGAAGGTGACAATGGAGCTTAAGGAAAGGTCAAACTTCCTGAATTAATTAACTCTGTACGTGAAACTAATAAACAGTGGGTTCGCTTCGTGGTGAACTGTTACTGTTAAAGTTACTAAAGTCAATATTACTCGTAGCAGTTTACTTAGTTTGTCGGCCGGAAGTGTGCGCCTACGACTAGGTAACTTATTATGCGATCAGTTAACTCTGCAGAGAATTAGTTGACTCAGCAGAGAATTAGATTACTAAGTTATGATATTAAAAGTAGAAACTCTGTAGATATTTATAAATATAGTATTTTTTATGTATCGTCACAACCATGGTTGAATTTGTTTAGTTTATTTTTGTAAAGGCCAGTTCACACCGAAATGCGACGCGACGTGACGAAACGTGACGTGACAATACTGGAAATAAACTGGAATTTGTAGCTTTCGTAACTTTCCAAAAAAGTTTTAGGAAAGTTGATGAAATGGCAAATAGATATTTAGGGAATGGACGTTTTGGGACAGCGGGCGTTCTGGAAGTTGTGGTTTTGAGCTTAAAGGAACTGGATTATTATAGAGTACTTACTGTTCAAGTTTAATAGAGGTCTGAGTAAGGATAAGACAAACATAGTTATGATAGCGTAGTAGATCATGATGCCTGTGATTTTTTAATGATTAAAAGTTTCCCAAACAAATGACACTCAGAGACAATTACACGATGAAGGAGGGGCTCGATCCAACGACTTTAACTACGGTTTGGAAAACTATGTCAATGAAACCCCGAGCAATAAATAAGCATCACTAAAGTTGTACCATAACCGATGAAACAATTTGTCATCAGAAATTCAAACAATAAAACACGACTGTCCATAATTCCCGAATATTTGGGATATTCTCGTCGCTACAAATCTTGGCAACATCATAGAAGTTCTAAGTTGGGTCGCATCGCAACCACTTTTACTGACATATGATAATTAGCAGTTACTGGCCAGTTTGAGTATCTGCCCATATTTTTCTTTCTTGATTTTTTTGTCATCAAAATGGGCATCTTTATGTATTTTTCAATACGTTTTGTTCACTTTTAACGCATATAAACTTTCTATGTAAATTGAAATCTTTATACAAATACTCCGAGTATTCGACAACGCTATGAGGTTTAGCACCAAGGTTTCTACGACAAGTGACTATGTAAAGACCTCCAAGTTTTGAGATAAGATTTATCGAAGAGTTTACTTAGTCATAACTAATATATTTTGCATCGTTTCAATTTATAGCATTCTCCAGGGTTTGATGCACATTAACCATTAATTATCGACCAGTTTAGCAAATAACTCATCCATTCCCATTTTACATTAAGGAAGAGGTCTTGCAACAATGTTAAAAGAGGTTATACAATCGTGTAGTACGCTATTGAATTCAGAGGCCATTCAATTACTTCAGTCTTAATTAGATTATGTAAAGCAGACTGAAAATTTTGTAAAGTTTTGTTAGAACAGCGACTATTAACGACCTCTGTCTGACATAAAATAGTACCATCCATTACTGTGACGATTGTTCGATAACATTCATCACTAGCGCGGCTGTGTAAAGCGTACCCTTTCAATAGAAGTCATCAGAGCAGTCGATTGTTCAGCTGGCCCAATAGACTTCTAGCACTCTCATCGTAAGTCAAGCTTTAGTGGTCACACATAGAGCACACATTTCATTGTACCAATGTACTTTGTTGGCTACAGGTAGTCTGTTCTTATTCACTAAAATGACATCTTCAGTTTCAAGTATTTGCGAGCTAAACGCAACATTTGACATATTCACATTTCTTCTCTGATGACTCACTGCAGAAGTTTAAACAATTAAATTTACTTTCTAGAATACGAAACTTTTGACCTTAATTAATCTCGAGTAGCTTGGACTTTCCTCAATAGTTTACAATACAAGAAATACAGAAAAAACTCCTCAACTCGTATCTGACAACTGAGCTGATACCGCCACTGACTGAAATGTTGTAACGACATGCACCGACTAAGTTTACTAACATCATCATCTGCCCAGCCTTTTCCCAACTATATTGCGATCGGCTTCCAGTCAAACCAGATGCAGTTGAATATAATAATATCAGTATTTTACATGGAGCGATTGCCTATCGGACCTCCACAACCCAGTAACTGGGCAATACGATACCCCATGGTAAGTCTGATTGTCAGCCTTACGAGCTTCTGACTAACAGTAACGACTGTCAAAGATCTACAAATGACAACCGGGACCAACGGCTTTACGTGCTTTCCGAGGCATGTAGGAAACACGCTATGACAGATGGTCACCCATCCACAGACCAACCTCGGCAAGCGCGGCTTAACCCAGAAGATCGGCCTGTGCGGCTGTTATTACTTAGCCACGAGCTCCTCGATTAAGTTTACTAACATTGTATGAATACCTGAATGATACTTATCCGCGTTGCAAGTATTGCTAATTACCTCGTTTTGAAAATTCTGCAAGCCTATCTACTTGGGGTGCTAAGACAGGAAACCTCCACGTGCGCTCATGGACTGGAGTTCCCTCTCGGATACGTCCGGGGGGAAGACCAATTTCGGGCCGGTGCACCCTGGGATACGGGCAAAAACTCTTCCTTAGGCACTGTGTGCCTGTCGTGTGGACGCTCCAACGCGTGTCCCTCTGATCAGCAGACGGCACAGCGGCGGAGCGGGCTTGCGGACAGTGAGTAATGGGTAGCTCGCCGTCCGACCAACGACCAAGCCCGGGACGGCGGCGCGTCGTGTTTCGCGCGAAATGCCTGCTGGGGTCGCGAGTTTTTTCTTAACCCAGGATACCGTGGCCCCGGAACGTAAAGGGCATCCGAAGGAACACGGGTGGATTTTAATCAGTAAGAGTCTGACAGTTCCTTCCGCCCCACCCAGGGCGGGAGGACGCATTTGATGATTTTACCACGTAAAAAAAAAAAAAAGCTTATCTACTTATTTCTGTACTTAACGTAATCAGCTCAATCACAATCATTTTTGAATGAATACAGCTGAATTAGATATCCATTACATAATTCTGATATATGAGTATTCATATCTGAAAACGAATAAACCTCTCACTCACCTGACTACAAGATGCTTGACGCTACTGTATTACCTTTTACATAAATCACCTGTATCCTATGACGGACGATGTAATAGAGTGATGGGTCATCCTAACGTAACGTATTCCGGGATCCTACGCTTCCATACGTCATTTGAAATGCTATGATGTATAGCTTTGACGATTTTATATTTCTGTTTGCCCTTAGCAATAAGATATTATATGGATTGTTTCCAGCACGCGTAGCATGGCGCCGTAGAAACTTGTTTTGTCGACGCGAGAATAGACAAAATGACAGAACGTAAAAGATTTTTATCAATTTAAGCATAGCAATGTTTAAAATATAGCAGAGATACGTTTCTATTCTTTAATGGTGTACGAATCGTGTTATACTTGGGCAAAAAAACAGTCGATTTGTATAGAAATAACGATGACATAACTTTGTCTTTTCTTGATAGAATATAGATAGAATCGCCATGCTACGCGTGCAGGAAATAAGTCACAAGATAACAATATCTGTAGATAACGAATCGTTTGTGGTTGGTTACGTCTAGGTACGTCTTACTTAGTATATGACGGCACAGTTAGCGCAGTGGCTGAGCGATTAGACTGCGGAGCAGCGTGTCGCGGGTTCTATCCCATATAGTATGATCTGCAAGAAGTTGTTCCGGGTCTGGGTGTTTGTGTATGTGTGTTTCTATGTTTGTAAACGCACCCACGATACAGGAGATATTCCTAGTGTGGGGCAAAGTTCTTTTAAAAAAAAAGTATGATTCATAGAATATCCAGGATTTCTATCTATCTATATTACAAATACCAGTTATGCGGTCAAATATTTTTATTAGAGTACGATTTCATTGAGTCTACCAATAGATATGATGTTTTACATCTATGGTTGCCTTTTGAAAGCTAAAATGGTCGTTTTCTCTGCTAGCTCTTCGTAAAATCAAATTGCTGTAGCAAACGCAACGTTACATTTTGTGACTTTGAGATTTCGTTTCCCCAAGCCAAAAATAAAACGATTTCTTCAATAAAATGTGAAGAAGAACGTATTTCCTTTCTGAAAATAAAATGAATGAAACCCACAATTTGTTTCTTTGTATAAAATTACGATTTACCAGCTCGTTCTGTAATAACATTATTTTTCTTTTCAACAAATCCATTGCGAGACTTTCAAATGAAATAATAATGCCTTTATTATTTGCCATTTCGACGCGTCCTTACCTTGACTGTGACAATTTTATTTCGTTACTTTGCTATATATATCTTGCTTTTATTTGACTTGATACGATTATATCAGCATTCAAGTTTATGCTTTACATCATTTGATACGAAACATTATTTTACTTGGTAGTTTAACAATTTGTTTGTTAAGTTGTTTCAGACACTGGCAAAAAGACCCATTTCTAACAGTTTATAATTAACGTTGTTGTAAAGTCAGGAATGATGTAATAATATTCATCTTTTATATTTGCGAACGTTAGTCGTGCGACTCATTTCTTCCTGCGATAAATAAAATGCGTGATGTAATAATTAACCTCCTGGCTAAATTTGATCGTCAACGAACAAAAGCCATTGCGATAATAAGGTCCTTCATTAAATACATTTCCACATATTACGCTCGGAGCGGTAGCGGTCGAATGAAAGCCACTTTAACGGTGAGCTACACAATTTTCCGGCTTGTAGTTCTCATAGTATCCTTAATGTATCCTGAAATGTTCGGAATAAAGGAGCCGTGAAAATCTTACAGCTACGGAAGTTTTTTCCTTTCGGAATCGATTTTTATCAGACCTAGCGATGAATACTAAATTCAACGAAACATTAGTAAATCGAAACTTGTTTGAAAATCACACACATGGCTTCTAAGTAACGTCAACTTAATCATCAGTTATGCATGAACTTGAAACAGAACTTATTGGAAAAAGGACGCGTTTCTGAAGCTGAACAGACCTGTCTACTATCTGTGAAGTACTAATGTTGAATTTTGTAAACCAAAAACTATTCTTTTGACGATTAAACTGTACCTACTAAAGAACTGTAAGATTACAGTCCCTAGTTACTTTGTTTTGAAAACTCTTCATGTAGACTGTCTAGGCACTATCGACTAAAGATGGATAGTCTAGTTTCCTTGAGGACGGCGACCCGAGCCAAGATAAATGATAGGTATTGACAACAAGTTGCGCTCTACAACATACTGCGAGAAAGTCTATTAAAACAAGCTTGGAACTGTTGGAAGTAGTTATTTTAAGAACTGAAATCTAGTGAGAAACACAGACTGGTTTCAGGTAAAAGGTATTGGGAACTATTTTACATTGCAAAAATTATTACATTTGCTGACGATACGGCACTATTGTTTAGTGGAGACACATGGGGCGATGCTTTTTCGACTGCTCAAACTGGTTTTAATGTAGTAACAGAATGGTTACGCGACAATGTCCTTACCCTGAATGTGACTAAGACCAAATATCTAACTTTTTCGCTGAAAAACCCTGACGCAGATATTACGAATTACAAAATAATATGTCATGATTGTACCAATTACGATGACGCAAGCTGTGTGTGCCCTAGAATTGAAAGGACAAATACAATTAAGTACTTAGGCATAGTACTGGACGGTAGATTAAGCTTCCAGGAACATATTGATATGGTGGCAGCAAGAACACGGAAATTGATCTACATTTTTAAAAACCTACGTCATATAGCTGACGAGCATGTAATTAGAACAGTTTACCTAGCACTTGCCCAATCACAGCTTGGCTATTGTATTTCTGTCTGGGGAGGATCGGCGAAGACACACTTGATGAAAATTGAAAGGGCTCAAAGAGCTGTCCTAAAGGTTAGTATGTCTCTACCGTTCTTTCACCCAACTGTTGACGTTTACAGGATGAGTAAGGTTCTCACGGTTCGCCAGCTCTACATCCTGCATACAGTTACTCGACAACATTCTCTGTTGTCATACGACCCAAAGTTGACAGAAAATCGTCGGAGAAAGGACATTGTCTGCACTAAACCAAACTTTAGGACATGTTTTGCTCAACGCTTCTTCTGCTATCAGGGTTGTAATCTTTACAATAAAACAAATAGAATATGCTCAATCTACTCCCTTCCAAAAAACAAATGTAAGGCTACAGTAAGGGACTGGTTGCTGACACTGGACTACATTTCCACAGAGAAACTACTTTAGAAGTAGTCATTCCATTTCGATAGCTAGGTACAATACAATCTTACACTCATTCATCAACAGCACACTCATCCATATACACACACTCCTACTCATAAACACACACACATACACCATCATACTCACACTGAAATTGTGCATCGTGGCATTAGGATAGTTATTTTTTTTTTTATTGCTGAATCTGTCTCCTGAATTTTATCAGCTATAGTTTTAGTTTATAAATTCCATCAAACTGTATTATCCTATTCCTGTTATTATTTTATGTTATTCCTGTTGTTCTTGGGGTGGGGACCTGGTGATCTGTAATACAGGTTAACACCTTTAACAGACACCAGCTCCGCACACTCACTTGACTGCAAAATGATCCCCCTAAATTGAATTTGTAAATTGTTTCCTATGGTCTTGTTTTTGTGAGGAGAAAATAAAGATTATGATTATGATTATGATTTTAAATATGCTTCTAATACCTACACACAAGTAAAGAATAAAACGATTGGAATAAGAAGTTAAATCTACATAATTGGAAACTAAAAGGAGTTCAGAAATGGACACAGTTGGCACTTGACTGACCTGTTACTGACTCTCCAATATTACTTCATATGTCTATTACAACCGCAGCCCAGTTGCAAAAACACAAACAACCTAGCGTCATATTTTAGGTTAACATGAGCTTTCCATAATATGCCTTAAAAACTTAGACCCTTCGTTAGGACGAAGGGTCTAAGTTTTTAAGGCATATTATAAGTAGGTAGGCCTACTTATCATAAAACCAACATAAAAAGACATAATTTTGTCACATCTTCAACACCTCGCTATGAATAATTCTGCGCATTTAAGATACACAAATTGTTTTCAAGAAGACATAACTCGAGAGTCCCCGGCTCCTCACCTGTAACATTAATTTCCCAACAAAGTTACTTTTACTTTGTTATATATTGTTATGGGTGTACCGCTTTTCCTGCATTTATGGCAAAATTGTTTTAATATATATGTATTATATTTTCCTACCAACAAATGAACAAAACTATGTAGGTACAATAATAATTATTGTAAGTACATAGTTTTCATTACACACTATTAACTTATCCCTTCTTATTGTCTGATCTTGTTAACATATTGCTAACCAGTATCCACACTTGTTTTTAGTTATTTTAATTGAATTTTTAACAGCGAGAAGTTGGTCAAACCCAGTTAAATTATTACAGTCAAGGCAAAGTTTTTCTATTCATATTTTTTTGTCTATAAACTATTGACTGAATAATTGAATATGGATTATTTTTATGTTAACCGAGCAATTCAGAAACATTGAATTAAAATAAAAAATCCCTGCAGAGTTAGACCGCTCCATTATCTTTCATTTAACAATAAAATTGTATTAAAATGTTATGAGTACTTGTGAATGCATTAAATTACGCATAAAAAGAAAACGTTTTATTTACGGAAACAGGAAGGTTTCAGCGAGTAAACAAGTTGTTTTGCAACTAAAAAGTAAACTTGTTTTTGTATAATGTATGGCTTGAGACTCGAGAGAGTTTCATCCGGATATTCAAACAATCTGTGTTAGGAGATTATCAAACAACTCAGCAGTCGACCGGGCGACGAGTGGAAGAATATGAGATTTTAGAAACTTGATGAAATATAATATCTTTTTGTACTATAATTTTGGACAGTACTTGTTACACTAAGGCCTTTGTCAAACAGACAGGCGATAGCGAACCGAACCGAATCGTGTCATATAAAAATGCGAAAGCGATCCGATACTCTATGAGACGGGCTTCAAACAATTCCATACATTACATACAAAAACGCTACGCCACGCATTCGGTTCGTCTGTCAGTTTGACAATAGCTTAATAGTACATTATGATATAAGTGCGGTAAGTTGATAATTACAGCTGAGGCGATATTGGTAGAACGAGCCGTAAGGCGAGTGCTATATGAAAGCAGAGGCTGTAATTATCAAACCGCACGTATGTCATACGACGTTTTATAACACATTTGTGAGTAAATAAATAAAATATTACATCGAAAAGGAAAAGCAAGCGGAATAATTTTTACTTTTTCACAAATTAGCGATGCGCGCGCACCAGCATCTTTTGTTTATGGCAAAGGCACAAAAAACAGCCAGTATTACTAATAATAGTTATTTATGATACTAGTGTGGTAAGTTGGTTTTTACAAACGAGTAGACGAATGTAAGCCCGAGGCGAAGCCGAGGGCTTACCATAGTCACGAGTTTGTAAACACCAAATTTCTGCACGTGTGTCATACAATGTTTTTCAACACATTTGCGAGAAAACAGTACAACATGTAATTAAACAAACTTTATTTATCAGTAGAAAAGTCGCAACAATTTTTGAAGTTCCTAATATGAAAATGGCGTGAATTTGCAAATGGCGCCACATGCACGTGGTGGAAATCAGAACTACATCTTTCGTCTCATTTACTCATAAGTATTAAAGTGAGACAACGTATTGATCAAAAGCGCTTCCAAGGAGGTTCGATCAGTCAGGCTGTTTATTCTCATACACCATTATGAGAATAAACTCTTTGGTGGAATTCTTTTTTTTTTTAATGGAAATTAAAAAAACCGTAAAGAAAACGCACGGTGCTATACAACGGAGCGTGCGGTAAAGTAGGTACATAGGTGAGAGTACCTGTTTTACAGCACGCTCCGTGGTATGGTGCGTAATTTTTAACTTTCGAACAATGCATACAGGCTTCGTAAATGCATTTTTCGAGCAAATGTGTTGAAAAGTAAATTAATTCTTTTGTGGTTTTATTACAGATAAATGGTTGTAATTAATTGTCAAAACTAATTAAATTAAAGAAAAAAATGTTTATTTATTATATTTCATCTCCCAAAAATTTTAATAATAAAATGTTGACCGCTTTTCTGACATAAAAACTCTTTGCTAAGATTTAAAAAAGTACCGTTCGTTTTAGACGGAGCATCTTGATAAACCGTGCGTTTTACTTTACCATTACCGCACTAGTGCGTTTTACTTTACCATTACGCACTAGTGCGTAATAAGATTCATTACGATACTGAAATAGGTGCAGTAAGGGGCTGCCTCCACGAGCGAGAGAATCGCGGCGATATTATCGTCGTGCCACGTATTTCCATACACTCTCTATGAACCCGTCTCCACACGGCGATATTATCGCGGCGATTTGACAAGTGGCAATGTGTGACATTAGTCGGGCGTATCGCCGCGCGCTCGTGGCGCTCTCGCAGCGAGCGCGCGGCGGGCGCGCGACGACCGCGTTACCAGTAGTGAAACAAAACAAAACTATAGCACAACGACTTGTCGCGGACTCGCGGCGATTCCGTTGCGAGTCGTCGCGCGCGCGCGGCGATTCCGTGACGATACGCTGGCGGAATAAACGCTCGTCGTGGAGATTCTCCGACGATAGAAGGACGGACTCGCAGCGTTTCCCTCGCCCGTGGAGATGGCGCCTAAGAGACCTTTTACGAGCAAATGTGTTATAAAAGTTATTACCAAGCTAGATATAAAGCCATTTTTTTGCGTATTAAAATCATCAAATGAGTCCTCCCAGGGCAGGGCGGGAGGGACTGTCAGACTCGTACTGATTAAAATCCACTATGTCCTTCAATAGCCCTTTGTGTTCCAGGGTCACGGTAATGAGATAAGTCCCGCGACCCAGATATAAAGCTATTGTAGACTAGATATATTGTGGTTTGAGATACCCATCCTCAATACAAATTGTGCTACGACACTGCGCTATCATGTGCTATGTGCGTCGCGTCGTGGCAATGGTTCAGAAGATTGTGTTAGTACTCAATTACTCATACAAACTGTAGTTCACAACATTAACATAAACAATTAAACACTATACACGTGAGTCTATTAACACGTACTCGTACTAACCCGTCGGCTCGTTACTCAGTGTGTTTCAAATGCTCTCCCTTTAATAATGTATGTGTACTGTAGCCTACAATTTGTACTCCCTTGAGGGTAGCTCTGTTATTTAATATTTCTACCGTTATAGTAATAATATAATAATAATAATAATATTCCACAACTATCACACAACGCCATCTAGTCCCAAGCTAAGCAGAGCTTGTGTTATGGGTACTAGACAACTGATAAACATACTTATATATTTCTAAATACATACATATTATAGATAAATTACACCCAGACACAGAACAAATGATCGTGCTAATCACACAAAATTTTGTCCTGGGTGGGAATCGAACCCACGACCTCCGGCATAGCAGTCAGGGTCACTAACCACTAGACCAACAGGCCAGTCAAAAGTAGCAATAGTAGTATGTTGTTATGTGATACATTATTAAAGATGTAATGAGTGCTGGTGGCTTTGAAACCCCTTGCATAGACCTGACGTTAAACACTTTTTTTTTCCGTGGTAACATCATTAAATGAATCCTCGGAACCCTACTGTCAGACTTGTATTAACTATAAAATCCACGGTGACCTTCAATAGCCCTTTACATTCCGGGGTCACGACACTAGTTTTCATGTTAACTATGCTTGACTATCTCAAAGTTAAAACCATGTAAGTATATTATAAAAAATCTACTCCATGCAGGGTTGGAAAAAAAACAGTTTTTTTTAAATTATATAAAACAAACAGTTCAAAATGTTTTAAACAAGTGTTTTTTTTGTTTTTTTTTAGTTTAGGGCATTATTTCAAATTAATTCGACTATGTTTCTTTTCTAGGCTAGATCTTTATAAACTCGCCCTAATAAATTAAATGTTTACAAAAAAACGATCAATAGATAACATTTATTTGTATGTTGCGTAATCAAACGCTTCACATTCACCCGGTAGGTATGTTCTAATGTTGATTTTATATTGGGCGACACGGAGGGACTTTCCTAGCGGGACAGGCGGCGCGCCTCCTATTCGTTCGTAGAATAGTTCATTGTTCATAAGGTATATCCCCGCGCCACGGTGCGGGGCTTTACCTTATGAACAATGGACTGAGAAACACCGATCTACTTTTAAGTCTAAAAAGTAGGGGAATTACCAAATTTCTTTCGACAGCCGACATTAGGGATCGAAGTTTACGTTTTTTATTTATGACTAATGTTGTTTATTAATTAAAATTGTTACAATTTTAATTGTTTTGAAATTATTATGATAATGTTTCAAAAATAGGTGCTATCTTGTCCCATACAAATCCTGGTACTTAGATATTTGTTTGATTGAATGAAATACCTACATAACATAAAAATAATGTTGGCGGCATGTTTGAGTTTATATGTTTGTAAACGCACCCACGACTCAGCAGAAATTCCTAGTGGCAACGTTTTATAAAAAAAAATGATTAAGTCAATTACAATGCCATTGAAAGTTCAAAAATATAACAGCAATAGAGACTCGATTGGTTTTATGTTGAACTATTCAGACTCAAATACTTATTATTTTATTTTCATTTTATATTCAGTTATTGCGACATGAAAAGTAGTTTTAAAACATGTTTTTTTTCGTACTGTTTTAAACAATGTTTTAATCTTTGTTTTTAAACATGTAATAAAAAACACTGTTTAATTTCAAACTGTTTTAAACACTGTTTTAAACATGTGTTTTCAAACAACTTGTTTTAATCATGCCAACCCTGACTCCATGGCGTCTCTTTGATTTCCAGCCGCCTCAAGCGACTCAGAGCCGCGTTAATGAGCCACGCAAACTATAACTGGTGGTACACTTAGGATTGTATATTTATAACTTAATCAAGTTCCTACATATTACTTAAGCAGCTCGTTTTGCTTTATTGAAATGGGGCTAAAATCCAACTGTAATTATGTATGGCCATTGAAGGTACTGAAAACTTTACGAAATTGAAACGTTATGCTAAATGCTCAGTCTAACTTAGATGAGAAAAACATTGAACAGTATAATGAGGTCACGACATCAACCCAAGTTGAAACGTCAAGGTCAGTTCTCTGACTTAATGAGAGCTCCGGGAGAATAACTGTTCTTTAAGACACAGTCCGTCCTTAATTGGTGTGAGTCTTTAAAAAGCAGTTTTTGACTTCTGTACAACTAATCAAAGCCTTAAGTTTAAGATCCACTGTAGGAGTACATAGTCTCTTGTTTTATGTTACATTGTTTGACCACACGACCCCAACGTAACTTACATTATTATTGTACCTAAAACATACAAGCTTCAGGATATTCTCCTTGCCCGGTGCTCCTGTACCAACCGAAGTCATGAATACCTTGGCTATAAACTTAAGTCTGAAATTCGAGAGAACTTCAGTACTTAATAAGTACCTACTGCATTTACACAGAACTTAACTTGAGTTGCAAGCCGTAAACAGATGAACACAAGCATGTTCAACTAACCGGGGTATATACATAATTATATTTTAGCTTATTGATAAGGCTATCAACAAGTTAAAATACATACATATATCACGGTGGGTCGGTATTGAATACTCATTAAACGTCTTCCATTATACGCGGAGCTTCGGTAATCAACAGATAGCGAGTAAATGAAAATTCCCTTCCCGAGCAACCTCTGAGTTAATTCAATAAGATTTGGGTCATCAACTAAATTAAATACCCTTAAAACACTTCTCTCTAATTATATTTCAGTAATGCGACTTGACTGGAAATGTCACGAGTCTTGCGTTACAAATAGAACTCTTATAAAGTAAAAGGACTTCTAATAGAAAGTTTAAATTTCTTAAAGGATAACTTGGTGAACTAATAAGGCCCGCTTGCACGAACCCGAGTTATCTTTTAACTCAGAGTTAGTTGCTAACACAAGGTTAAATTGACAGTTTGTCATACAATATTGTTAATTTAACCTCGTGTTAACAACTAACTCTGAGTTTAAAAGATAACTCGGGTTCGTGCAAGTGGGCCTAAGCGGAATGAATTTGGTTTGAGACTAAAATGTCGCAGTGACTTTGAAACTTGGCCATCGTTCTTTAATACAGTTAAAAGCGAGTGACATGATATTTTTTTCTTTTTAAATTACTTATTGATTAATTTGTTTGCTCTTTCATAACAATATTCACGTCACAAATGGCGATAGAAATTAGCAGCTTGATGAAATGTTCTATCTTTACGACAAACCGCCCTCACGATGTCGTGTGTGCTTTGCAGTTACCGGCTTATCTGTAATAACTACAGCAGATATAAGACGTTGTCTCTGTTGCTAAGTAATCTTGTATTCCATCTCGGATCACAAGGTTTCCGATATTTGCAGGACCGTAACACAACAACGTTGCACGTTGTTCAATTCGATATCAGAATCAGGTTTGCCTCGTTGACTTGTCTCATACTAAGTACTTTAAAAAGCGCTAGAAATAAATGAATCATAGCCAACTAAACATAAGCTGGTATTCTAAAGTACTGAACAAAAAAACTCTCTTGACACTGTGATAACACGTACAAAAAATGCTTCGTTATTATGTTACCTCTAATTCTGTAAGGAAAAAGTAAAACTATTCACTGAGACTAATATTTATAAATAACAATCGGACACACTTTGCGACTAGACAATAAGGTCGGCCGTCCTTCCGCACATTAAGCCTCGTAATTAAAGACAGTATTGACGCACACCAAACAACTCACTGAATATTATATGCGAGTAGGGTTACCATCCGCCCGGGTTTTTCCATTTCACCTTCTCCCCTCCCGATGCAGTTGCCACGGTGCGCACTTCGACTCATGTCCGGGTTCTCGACTTTAAAATCCGGGGTTTTCACGTGTCTTGACCTGGTTTCCAAATTTTAGAGATGGCAACTCTATATATGCGAGGAATGTTTATCAAAATAATTACTCCTCATTTACTAACAGGAAAACCCGCCTTAGGCGCCTTAGGCGGGTTTTCCTGTCACGCTGACCGCGCGCGGATAGTCAGCGCTGATGGGTCCATATGCTATGAAGTAAGGTAGCGTTTCTGAGTAATGCTGACCGCTCAGCGCTGACGGCCGCTTACTACATAGCATATTGATCCATCAGGCCATCAGCGCTGACCATCCGCGTGTGGTCAGCGTGACAGGAAAACCCGATAATCATATTTTACAATAAAACCAATTAAAATGGACGCAAACGATTAAAGATCGCCCAATCTATTGTAAATATCTCATGTATTAGAAATCAATATTCACTTTGTAAAGTCACTCCAAATTAGTAGTTTATGTAACTGGTACATAATGAGGGGTATTATACACGAGTGTGAGTTTAAAAAACGAGCGAAGCGAGTTTTTTAATAGTGTCACACGAGTGGTATAATACCTAGTTATGTACAGTTTCATACACTACTTTATCTACTCTCATTGAACACGAACATATCAAATAAAAGATAAAAATTATTAAACACTAATATTCATCCACCGAAATACAAACGTCAAAATTCCAACATTCCCATTTAAAGCGCGCGCAACCACAGATAAAATATGAAATAGATGTATCTAGATCAGTAATATGTATCATAATGAAAAAAAATTAAATTATAACATTGTTTTGTTAGAGAAACAGTGTTATAATTTAATTTTTTAATTTCATTACGATACTCTATGGTATAAAGTATGTCATTATAAACTCGTTTTGAGTTTTGTATTTCGAATTTTACGATATGAGAGTAGATAAAATAAATAACTAAATTGAAAGACGGTTTTCGGAACAAAGTACTACGACAAAATACAACTTGAAGTCATATCAACATTAACAAAGCAAAGTTAAGCCATATATTCTTAACTCGGTAAAGAAGAAACATTTAACTTATGTAACATTTCATATAGAACGTATGTCGACTGAAACTCATTCAAGTTTAGTTCACAGAATGTCGTTCGATCTCACAATCAGACCTTCATTACATTCAGACCCTGAACTACTATTTTGTGAAAACTTACACACTGAAATTTACTCCAAGACGGATTGCTAATCTACTAAACTTCACTAAGAACGATTAACTAAAATACAAGTATACAGTATAAGGTGGTATCAATATTCAAGTACCTATTTACTAGTTTGATACAGAAAATCATTCATTAGGATAGGTATTTTGATTACGGATTTTCGACAAGGAAGATTAAATAGAAATGATAGATGAATTGTAAATTGATGAAATTAATTCCCCTAGGAATTCATTACTTCTGTATCGCTATAAAATGTCTATTAGGATAGACATTTTATAGCGATACAGAAGCTATGAATTCTTGTTGCTATATCTGAATAAGCGAAATGAAACTCGATCGATTTAATTAATCTATTACATAACGAATTGTTTACCTGTCTAATCAAATTTTCTCCCTTTTTAACGAAATAAGAGAAGTACTACTGTTACTGCTAGCCAGAGAAAGGTTTCTTGAGATAAAGAATGATCCATGAATGGCTACTTTCTACGTCCACAAAGGCCTCTTCTGAGAGAACAATTTTTTAAGAAGCAATATATAATATAGATAGCAAAAATATTGCAACCAATTTATATTCGGCCTCAACATATTCGCAAGGGTATAACCATAAAACAAATCAGTAAATGTGCCTGCTAGATTCTACAAGATAGTTATTTCACACAACATTTCTTTATAGGTTGGCGACCTTTCTTTGAAGAACATTTAAATAAACTAGAAGCAGTTTGTAGAGCTTCAAATCACTTGTAATTGAACAAAATATCAAACTCCATTTCACATTACTGAACGAACATCAAAGTGTCTTCTTCAGATCTCACAATCACGAACCAAACAGTTGTTATGTCAAGTGCTAATTCAACAGACAAACAGATTGCGGCTCGCGATCTCTAATCTGAATGTCAAAGCAGTACCATCGAGTACACTAGACTAGATGAAAACAGACATCGAGTCACAAACGATAATCTAATGAATACGAGAGAGGCATTTTAAGACGACAACGAAATAAAAGGGCGTAGTAATTGGGCTATTAGTTGAGTGAGGGGCGATGTTTTGTGTAGAGCAAGAGATAAGGAGCTATGGGGAGGTTTCATTGTGTGAGCGAGCCTTTCGATTAGCACTCGGTACAAACTACTACAGTGTAAAAGCTCATTTTCTTACATATTTTCGGCCGCTCCGGATTTACGTTTCATTGATATTCTCATTGTATATGTATATTCATGAACATTCTTTGGAAACTAAAAGAAGTATAAGTATCATATTTGTTTAAGTAAAATATTTCAAAGTAGAAGCGACCTTGTAGAAACTTATTTGTGTAAGTAGCTATTAGTTACGTGGTTACGGTAGCATTTACAAACCAAACTTTCATCTCATCTCACCGAACTTTAATTAAATGCACTGTATCAAAATATTTCTAAAATGTTTTGCTTTTAACTAGCTTTATCAATTAATGAACGAAAAAAAAAAATCTGAATCATAATCTCACAGCCAACAATGAATACTAATAATTAACATAATTCTAACTGAGCAAGTTAAGTGGTCCCTTTATATTCCAATTTAGACAATTCCAGCGATTAGGGCAAAAAAAGGTCCTTTACTGAGCTTTACAACTTTTATAATTACAAGCAGTATCGGGTTATCTAATGATATTAATTTCTAAATTGCTGAAGCAAAGCTTACGTGAGATGACATAACAGACTTTAAATAATACTACACTCACTCAGAACTTCAAAGCCTATTAATTATAATCAAGTAATTTGTTAATGTTTCTTCTTAGGTAATTGTTGAGGAGTTAATTTGAAAGTATTTTAATTTGGACGTGTCAAGTTTTAACAAGCCAATCTTCTTGATAAATGATAAGGGAGTTGGTATTGTGGCAAATAAATAATGTTTATGCATTAAGAACTTTAATAAATTTTTATTAAGAAGAGCAGTGGTGGCCCAGTGGTATCAGTCCCGACTTACGAGTTGTAGGTCGTGGGTTCGAACCCCGCCAGGCGCATTACTTTGTGTAATTTATTTCATCACCACTGCTCTCAAAACGGTGAAGGAAAACATCGTGAGGAAACCGGCATGTCCTAGAACCAAAAATTCGAAGACATGTGACATCCACCAATCCGCACTGGGCCCGCGTGGTGGATTATGGCCCACTCCCTCCCTCTCACAGAGAGGAGGCCACAGGCCTCCTCTCTGTGAGAGGGAGTGGGCCAGCAGTGGGAACAATATAGGCTGATGATGATTAAGAACTTTGGGTGGTTTCGGTTCAAGTCTAATTTTGTCAAATTACTTATTTCATAACGAAAAGCTCTGTACAGAAAAAATCGTGAACTAACTAGAAAATAAAATAAGGACACATACCCGAGTTACAATAATTTATAATTATTGCGTACTTAATATATTAAAGAACTCAACGATATTTTTCTACTGTTATTTATTCTGGACGGACAACGAACGGGCGGACTGGATACATAATATTCTTCAGACCGTTTACGATCACAAGACAACACTTTGCGAGTGTTTTATGATACTAAAACAGTGTTTATTACCCACAGACGCTTTAGTACCACACAGAAGCAGTAAGATTAAAATGACCGTCGAGGCTCGTTTAGGTTTCCTCAAGTTTTCAAGGAAATAAGCTCTTTCTAAAACTCACGTAGGAAACAAATCCTTATAGCTACCAACTAAAACCCTCGGTCAGTTCACACCGATATTGTGAATGGTGTACCGTGTATCTTTTCGTGTAGGAAATAGAGGTAGATTTTGAGTAGCTCTATTGAAATGTGCACGCAGCGCCGCGTCTCGTTGTGACTTGACCCTTAAGCCCGGTTTTCACCGCGAGCGGAACGGACCCATTAATGACTCCTTTAAACTCGCAGGCGCAAACTGCATACTTGTATTTCCACCAACAAATCGTTTTTGCGTTCCCAGAGCGAGCTCATTTTTACTCTTTTCACCCGCTGAGTCATTAATGTGTCCGCTCCGCTTGCAGTGGAAACCGAGCTTTAGGCTGCGTTTCCACTGAGGCGGAGCGGAGCGGAGCAGAGAGCGAGTCACCAATCACATGGCTTGAAATCCACATCTCTTCTCCACTAAAGCCGTGTGATTGGTGAATCGCTCTCCGCTCCGCCTCAGTGGAAACGCACTAGCCTTACTGTACCCTTTTTTCCAAGTAAACATATGCAGCCAATATGAACACTACTTCAAGACGTTAGTCACGTATTGAAGTATTTTATGAAGTCGAGAGTTCCGTTTTAAGCACTACTGAAGCTTCAGTTGTAAAAAAAAATAGTTACTACTTCGATTTAGATTGTAGGTATAATTAAATATTTCGGAAGCCCAATAAAGAAAATTGAAATGATTTTCATTGATTGATCATAAAGTTTAACAAAATTATAATTCAAGAGAATTTCAATGGGACTGAGTAGGTATTTTGTTTCAAATCAACGGAGGATGAAATATTTTTTGGGAGTTTATTGGTTTAGAATGAACTTTTCTTTGCCAATAATTACGGACGAAGTTTTCGTTTAATATAATATTCAGAAACACAATGATTCTTTTAATAATTAAGTGTTGAAAGTATGGCTCAGCATCCACGCGTGTGTTTATGTTAATCCGGTTCGTTCGCCGGATGTTTTACATAATGACCGGCTCATCACCGGCGGATGTTCTCGTTCACCTTCGCCCGGGTAGCTAGGTACTACTTCATATGTAAGTAGTTTAATTTTCAACAGAAATATTCTCATTGTTATCTTAGAAACTCTATTTGTTGATAAAATATATCTGATAGTACTGAACTTTGTATTTTTTTAGCGAGTGCAGCACGTCTCACGCTATATTTACTATGACCAAGAGCCTATATTCACCTGCTAGTTGAGATACACTGAGCACATGCATCATGTTGGTGACAGTAGTAGTCCGCAGTATCTATTATATTTAGTCATTCATATTCTCCCGATATCTTTCTATCATATAACGTTAAATAAAATGCATCGTACCTTAATACACGAACTAACGAACGAACCTATATGTACAAGTTATCCAATCAATCAATTAACTAAGTACACCATTGCTGTTAATTCTATATACACATAACACAAAATAATAAATCGTACAAAATCAGAATATCCACATAATAACATTTCTGGAAAAGAAAATTACGTCTACAATATAGGTACGTTAGCACTGAATGGAATAAATGTGTAATCAGACAGACACTTCAGATAGAATGTAAAGGCGTATATATTTCAATCATTATCTGATGTGTGACGCATCGCTTACCTTCCACTCAGGCGACTCCCTCGGGGCGCCGAGATTTAATACTCTCACCAACGATAAAAGAGAATCTAGAAGTGATGCTTAAAGATCCTGAAAACTTAAGCATTTTTTAATATTGCCTTAATTATTATAATGTACCTTTAAATTGTGTTGATTCAACCCAAAGAACTATAATATCGAATAAGTGAACATCGGTAGAAGCAAACAAACAATGTGTATTATAATGTTTTCCTCTTTTTCCTTCCTTACTTTTTCTTTTCGTTGTTTTATTGTGTCAGTAAATCTTATTTAATGTTATAACTTTCAAGGGTGCGAGCAAAAAACGTATTTTTACTGAAACAGGAGTTATAAAATAGCCATCTCCATTGAGTATCTACGATTCATACGTCAGCACAACTACAGTTATTAACACGAACTTTAACTGCAATCTCATTAACGTCAATCAAGAACAAGTGATTAATTTACTAAACAGTGAATCTAATCAGAATAACCACAGCAACAGCTGGCGTAGATCATGTGGGTAATATTGGTACTAGCATGGATATGGAATACTAAGTCTGTGAATATAGCGGAGGATATCAATTGATTGAATTGTCTTGTAGGCTCTATAGAAGCCCTAACTGTTCAAATGATGTTAGTTTTTGTCGTTATCCTTACTTTATAGAATTTTAATGAAAACTAACGGTAGTTTGTCGAGGGCTCTCCTTTTCATATGGATATGTTTCTTGGGGCGACCTTAGCTTGACAAGAATGCCGAAGTTAAGAGCGCTAGTACACACTGAAAGAACACAGTTTCTGTCAATTTGACATCGTGATGCCCCCCGCATAAAAACAAAACACTAACGAAACAGCTATGCCTTGTATATCAGGAAGAAAACAACATGAGCTTTTGCCACTTTTCTTTCGAATAAACAAAGTAAGATCCTGAGCTTCTAGACACTACTTGTATTCTTAAACGAATGGATAATATGATAAATGTATACCTATCAAAATAAAATAAGGGCCATTCATTATATTACACTTTAAACCGCACATTGTGTCACACTACGAATTGGATATATTTGTAATTTACAAAGTGTGCATTATAAAGATTAATTAATTCCATTCTATAATACGAGTAAATTATCTTGTTATGATATCTTTCAAGTGCTAATTTTGTTTCTAGTGGCTAATTTGAATTCATAACTTATTTAATTAGATTTTTGAAATTATTTAGAATTTACGATTTGGTGTTTAAAATTTTTCAAACTTTTTCTTTGACTTATATTATACATCAAACAGTCATTTATGCCATCTATTCAGAGACATAATTATGGACGCAAAACCAGCCACTTGGGGTGATTACGGTGACATAGATAAGGAGATATAGCCAGAAGTGGTCGGTTTAATGCTCGAATATTTCCAACCAGTGGTACAAAATATTTGTCAAAAGAGACGGGTAATATCACCAAACGCCGTGATCCAGGAAGAAAGTGAGTAAGGCCCAAGAAGACCATCAAGTTCGTTAAACCGCGCAAAGAGAGCGATAATCTACTGCGCGGATCATACAAACTCCATTGCGACCAGCCACAAGCTCCCCTATAATTGATAAGACAATTTCGAATCGGCACCATGAAGATTTCATTCATTCATTCATCATCAGCCTATAATGTTCCCACTGCTGGGACACAGGCCTCCTCTCTGTGAGAGGGAGTGGGCCATAATCCACCATGAAGATTAAAAATTAATATTCAAGAAGATTCTTGGTTCGCCTGCAGTTAACTGTGAGCGGATGGTGCAAATCGTTAAACATTTGCAAAGGAGAAAATTTATTGAACTGTTTTGACTGGGCTTCAGTGCTTCATATACTGGGTTACAGCTGGATTATTTTTTTTAATAAAGACAGATCTATCAGAGTTCAACAGGTTTCGGATCATTTCACTCATGAAACAGAATGTTTTGGTGAGCTTTAAATTATAATCTCTATCTCGCAAAACTGAGCTTTCACTTCCTAACGAAGGTACGTAACTGCTCAAAATTGCGTAGAAAATGTGGTTCAACTCCAAATTATTTCATTTGCACAGCAAGTAGTACCTGATTTCATCTTCGATCAATCGCGACTAACAGTGCATAGATTCGTTTATGCTCGAATTACGATGCTACAATTGGTCACTCAGGCTTTTTAACTGATTTCTATTGAAATGATATAGAAAATGTCCGTTATTTAATACAGAACATTTCACCTTCAGTAAAATAACACAGGGTTTAAGAGAAAAAAGAACTCTCTGGAACATTGAAAACATTATTTTTTCGATTTCATTATTTTATTTATGAAACTTGACTTATTCCTGTAATTTCTCACTTTTTATTCAATTTCGCTTATTTTTACGATTTATTGGAATGCTAACTTATTTTTTGTATGTTTTGTTCTGAGTAGTATCTGTATTCATGAATAAAATTCACAAAATAATATCAGGCGAAAGAGCCATGGCCGGCTGAGTGCTTGAACTTCAATGCTGCTAAGACGTGAATTTTTCCGCAAAAAGGAGCCAATCCGACCCGGTTCTATCTTTCTGAGGTGTAACCGTAAAAATGACAGGCTATTGGGGTGCCGTTGACATCGACCCACAATATTAGTCCACTTATTGAGTTGGCTGCAAAAAAGTTAGGTACATGGAGTGGTACAGGTTTGCCAAATCCCAACTCAAACTGGAAGTAGTCCTCGAATCATTATGCAAAGCAGTCATGCTAGCGAAGTAGGAGGTGGAACACGTGAGGGAGTGGACAGCCGCGTGACCTACGCCGCCGAGAAGCGATTTCCAATCAGAGAGGTACGCCTTGGAGGGCCGGAGCTTGTCTTGGTCACTGGACTGTCTTATCAGGTAACGGTGACCCTGGAACGTAAAGGGCTACTGAAGGATCACCATGGATATTAGTCAGTACGAGTCTGGTAATAAATCCCGTCCCACTCGGGAGGACACATTTGATGATTTTACCAAAAAAAAAAAATACAATGCAGCTGCCAAAACGGAATACCGCAATTGACTGGATGCCGAACCTGATACAAGACTTCAACTCTCTTCGATCAAACCTAATAACAAGAAATCGACTGATAAAAAAAAACTTTTTGAAAAAAAGTACCGACTTCAAAAACGAATCCAAAAAAGTTTAAAATAACTTTTCTTTTGGAAGTCGGTGGCTTTGTTATTTATTTCATTGACTATTGCCATCGACTTCCAAAAGAAAAGTTATTTTAAACTTTTTTGTATTCAGAAAAGTTATTTTAAACGAAAAAGTTAAAATAAATTTTCTTTTGGAAGTCGGTGGCTTTGTTATTTATTTCATTGACTATTGCCACCGACTTCCAAAAGAAAAGTTATTTTAAACTTTTTTGTATTCGTTTTTGAAGTCGGTACTTTTTTCACAAAGTTTTTTTTTTTTTAAAGTTACTTTTCTCTGGGTTAACCGCTACCTCAAAACGATCAGATCAATTTTTCACGGATTTTCGGGGCGCACGTTAGAGAGCCAAATCCTGCCGGCGTCGTGGGACTGTCTTATCAGGTATCCATGGCCCCGGATCGCAATGGGTTATTGAAGGACACCGTAGATTTTAGTCAGTAGTGTCAGTACAAGTTTGTATGTCCTTCTTGTAGTCCTGTCCTTCCCTGGGTGGAAGGGCTGATCTGACGATTTTACCACGTAATAAAAAGACATACCACCAGGGGCATGGTCGGTGGTATGTGGTTCCCGCAGCGAGCTATATTATCCAAACGAACTGGAATGTTTGGGAAGTTAGCAAGTCTAAAATTACATTTAATTACCAATTCAGAAAAAAAGCTATCAGAATTATTTACATTATTTTATTATCTACAAATTATATCCACATTCGAATATAGTAGGAAAATACAATCAACACATTTATATATTTACATTGCAAACAGATCAAAATTAAATTAATTCAAAATATTAGCTTGTATCAAGAAAGGTAGGTTATGCTGTATTCTTGGCGATTGGGAAAAATTACTGGCCACCACTCATGACCTGCGGAAAATTCGAGGTACTACATTTTTCACATGGAATTTGATGTCATGACAAAGACACTAGCGCCGCGTATGAAGGTCATGAATGGTGGCGTGTATTTTAAAATTTAATAATTACGTGACTAATGTCAAAATGGTTGCGAGCGATACGTCCTCCCTCAAAAGGCGCCCCGCGCCGTCTAAATCAAAGAACAAACCGTTCTTGGTTTTATGTTTAATTTTGTCATTGCATATTATAATTGTTTAATACTATTATTTTACTTTTAAATGAGCTAATTATTTTTTTAATGCAAGCTAAGATAGTAACCTTAGTTATTCAATACTTTTTGATTGAATATTCAGTAAATATTGATAGATAAAAAATATAATTTCGGACGAAAAAATGTCAAATTCTTCCTGTTTTGAAAAAATATTTTTGGTGTATTTCTGAATGGAAAATAAAAAAGTGATTAATGCAGTCCAAATATATAGAGCGGGAGCCCGTAACAGATGTCCGTGACCAATTTCCTCTCAAGCGATAATTAGCAGACTACATGAGGGAGTCATATCATGAAGATTCGTGAAAGTCAGCTGCGATTCCGTTGGTGGGATAAGCAGCAATCGCCGTTCAAACACGTAGAAAAAATATTTTTTTTTAGTCATTTCCTCCCAACTGAAACCTGGTTTATATTGAAGATTACCTTGTATCACGAAGAATAAAACCAATCAGCCGACGGTACCATGGTGGAATACACGTCAGCCGGTCACTCGAACATGTAATTTTTTATTTTATTTTCAGTGATTTCCTCTCAACCCAAATTTAACCTGATGAAAGTTTACATGTAGTTATGGCTAAAAACAGACGTCAGCTGGCTGTATCTCGGTGGAAAGATCGTCAACTGATACTTTGAAAATTACAAACAGGACTTAGGCTCTCAGCCTAAATATGCATTTAGATCAAAGTTTTCAATTCCTCCCTACAGAAAACCTGTTTATATTGACGCTTACTCAATATCACGATGAAAAAATACATTCACCTAATGTTTACAGACAGTTATGGATCAAAATACAGAGTTATTCTTATTAAGCTGGGCATCAGGAACATTGTGATTCCGTAAGAGATACGAAAAAACTTATTTATATAACTTTAGCTCTTTTTTCAGTATGAAAATGTTAGCATTTTTATTTTTTTGGTCAAGTGTGAAATGTCCACTAAAATGAATTCGCTAGGAACAATATTTGGATTATACAAAATGTGCAATACCTTAAAAACTACTTAACCGATTCTCATGAAACAAACTGTACAATAGTTTTTAAAACAAGACCATCACATTAAAATTAGTTCCATTGCAATAACCCCATAAACAAAAAATTACATTTTCAAGTTACGTAATTATGATCAACATAATTATCAAACTTCAGTACAATTTTCTAGTTAGTTTCGTTAAGATATTATGTATTTTAATTAGCTCTAATAAGAAAAATGCAGTATTCTATTATTAATTTAGCATAAACAAATAACATAAAAAAAAATCTGATTAGAAAAATATCTTAAGAGAGGTTCCTTACAAACAATATTTACCTACACCTTGTCGCACCTCCCACTACGTGCACCTCTCGTCATAGCGGTGGTCTCATCGTCGACTTTTAATACTTTGGCCGGCACTTTCAGAAAAGCCCAAAAAATGTATGGAGCGTGATGAATGTTAAATGATGTCCTTTGACCAATTTCCGCCATCCTGATTTTTGTCTTCTGATACAACGAAATGATCTTTACATGAAACAGAGTCGAAAGGCATTAAAAAATAAATCTTTTATGAGATAATTATGTTGATCATAATTACGTAACTTGAAAATGTATTTTTTTGTTTATGGGGTTATTGCAATGGAACTAATTTTAATGTGTTGGTCTTGTTTTAAAAACTATTGTACAGTTTGTTTCATGAGAATCGGTTAAGTAGTTTTTAAGGTATTGCACATTTTGTATAATCCAAATATTGTTCCTAGCGAATTCATTTTAGTGGACATTTCACACTTGACCAAAAAAATAAAAATGCTAACATTTTATACTGAAAAAAGAGCTAAAGTTATCTAAATAAGTTTTTTCGTATCTCTTACGGAATCACAATGTTCCTGATGCCCAGCTTAATAAGAATAACTCTGTATTTTGATCCATAACTGTCTGTAAACATTAGGTGAATGTATTTTTTCATCGTGATATTGAGTAAGCGTCAATATAAACAGGTTTTCTGTAGGGAGGAATTGAAAACTTTGATCTAAATGCATATTTAGGCTGAGAGCCTAAGTCCTGTTTGTAATTTTCAAAGTATCAGTTGACGATCTTTCCACCGAGATACAGCCAGCTGACGTCTGTTTTTAGCCATAACTACATGTAAACTTTCATCAGGTTAAATTTGGGTTGAGAGGAAATCACTGAAAATAAAATAAAAAATTACATGTTCGAGTGACCGGCTGACGTGTATTCCACCTTGGTACCGTCGGCTGATTGGTTTTATTCTTCGTGATACAAGGTAATCTTCAATATAAACCAGGTTTCAGTTGGGAGGAAATGACTAAAAAAAAATTTTTTTTCTACGTGTTTGAACGGCGATTGCTGCTTATCCCACCAACGGAATCGCAGCTGACTTTCACGAATCTTTATGATATGACTCCCTTATGTAGTCTACTAATTACGGCTTGGGAAGAAATCACTAACGATATTTTGGCCTGGCTCCCGCTCTAATAATCTTTCAGATGTACCATGGACATTCTCAAATATTATTTTACTATTATACCTTCTATGTAATTCGGTACCAAAGTATGACAAAAAGTAGAATTTTATGAAACATCCTTTGCAGAGACAAGGTTTTTACTCATGTATGTAAACAAATCTAAAAATTTGTTTAAAGCACTCCACACAGAAATAATCAAACTTTCACGAGTATATATCTTTTTTTTATTTGTGGCAATGACATACCCAGAATCAGGTTCCAAAAGTCGCACAAAAACAACGAAACGTGTGAAAGCCCTCTTAAACTTGTTAATTAATAAGATTGTTCATGTATTTAATAAAACATATCCCGTTTTTAAACAAGAGCTTATGAAAGATTTGATGTATGAATATTGAATACACGGGTGCCCTCTATCTGGCAGAAACTTGTTTCTCCGAAACCTATTTGGTAGAACTCACTTGGCAGAAACTTTTTTAAACGAACATTGTTATATAATTTTTTTTTAATATAATTGTTTTTTGGCCTAATGTTTTTATGTCCGAATTTAAATTGGGATACTTTTAAGATGGCAGAATTGTATTGGGCATAATTACTTTTGTCAGAGTTACAATTTTGCATATTTTCATTTAGCATAACGTTTATTTAGAGCGCCGATTATTTGGAATAATTTGACTTGGTATACTTCGAAGATCACAGAATTTCAGAATAGAAATAATTTAATAGTCAAAATAAAAAAATTGTTTTATAAAATCAATATGGTGTGCTACAAAAGTTAGTGACAGAAATGAATCGCTGCAAAACCGACTTCACGTAGTCTTGTCTGCCCTACCCCTAGAGTGTAATTTATAATCGCGTAGGCGCGGAGGGGCGAGGCGGCCCGTGAGCTGAGGAGCAGGTGGTTTTAACGCACACCGCCGCGGCTGAGGCTGGCCGGCTTGCCGGCCAGTAAGCCGAAGCTGCGGTGGTGGGCGTAAAATCATCTGCGACGATTAGCTCGCGTGGGACCGCCAGAGACCCGCAGCGCCGGAGCCGTGACAGAAGCCATGCCTGCTGCATGTGCTGAATGCTTGCTGCATGCTTACTGCATCATCTTAGTGTCTGGGAAATAAAAACCACACAATTATGCAAAAGATGATTCTGGTTGTGAACTTTCTACGAAATGATGGTTATACTTATTGAATAATATGGAAATGAAATTTATGCCTAAAGATGATTCTGACTTACAAAATTATGGGTTTCGGTGTTATGGTAAATGAGTGTATGCCAAACGATTTTCTGCGAAAAGAGGTTTATGCTATCCGTTGCTATGCAAAATAAAATTATGACGTAAAAAGTTCTGCTATAAAGGGTGGACCCTGAATACACAATCTATTTTAGACAATCCCGATTAACAGGAAAATGAGTAGCACCAAAATCGTGACTTCATAGTAGGTAGGTAGGTGGGCAACAGCGTAGTGCACACTCATATTGCACATTGTACGCGTTTGCTGCGACTGAGTGCAGCTTCAGGTACCTACACGATGACGTGTTGCCTTTGGACTCACATAGTGCGGGTACTACCATAATATTATACAAAAAAATGCGTGAGGCGCACTGTTCACCGAAATAAATGTCAAGTAGACGTGGGTTGGGCAAGCAATCTAGCAGAAAAATTGATCGCTGGTATAATTTCGGCATACAATTCAATTGAACTCATCTCGTTGCCTTTTCACAAAAGACTTTCCTCTTGTTCTGTATTAAAAATACAATTTCTATAATAACAACCCAGACAAAGAAAATTACTGATTCATTTTCTGTGTTCTACAAAAGATTTTCCTGTACAACGGAATACAAATTCATTAATTTGGTCAATTGAAAAGCTTTTCAGGGACAAGTTACTTAGACAACTGTTTTCTTTTATAGATTGTAAGGGAAAAACATCTTTTCGAACTTCATCCGTCAATACCGAAAGAAACTCATAACCGGCTCTGAGTCTCGAGACAGTGATTGATTGATTGCATTGACTACATTTCTTTTATTTCTTTGACCTTTATCGTAGTTAGATTTCTAATTTTTAATTAAATTTAATTTTAATAATGTTAGTAAACTGACAATTGACTTGTATTTTTTTTTAATCTACTGTATGTTGTTTTAGTTATCCTAAATTTCTTGTTATTGATATCTTATTTTTAACTTCTAATTCTTGACATTGTTTTTGAAGTGAAAACTTCTTTAGCGGCGTTGTACACTTTTTCTGTAATGGGTAAAAAATTTAAAACTCGCGTCAGGGTCACGTGACCCTGATCGAAAATGAGTAAGACGTCATTCAAATTAGTTAATTTCATATCTGTACTACTCCAGTTTTAAAATAAAACATAGTAACAAAAAAGTTTTCACTTCTACCGGCACTCCTGGAGTGCAACCTTTTTTTTTTGAAGTGAAAACTTCTTTAGCGGCGTTGTACACTTTTTCTGTAATGGGTAAAAAATTTAAAACTCGCGTCAGGGTCACGTGACCGTCAGGGTCACGTGACCGTCAGGGTCACGTGACCCTGATCGAAAATGAGTAAGACGTCATTCAAATTAAAAATAAAACATAGTAACAAAAAAGTTTTCACTTCTACCGGCACTCCTGGAGTGCAACCTTTTTTTTTTTTTTCTCTTATTGGATTTGACTGTTTTTACTTGTGAGTGCTGTGCACTTCTATAAGTGACATATTCACTAAACCATTATACTGTCTGTGATTTTTGTTTGTGTCTGTATTAGTGAGTAAGTCGTTGAAGTGCCTATTTAAATAAATAAATAAATAAAATAAATAAATAAAAAATGCAGAATGATGCGGGACTAGGTTGACTTTTTTATGACATTGGAATAACTTACTAATAGGTTTGTACTTCAAATGCATTACAACCAATCACACTGGGTTATACAGTACCATAGGACATCGATAATAATAATAATAGACTAACCGCAGTAAACTGAACACAAATTATACGACACAGTGGCCCACAGTTGTCACACAGAGATGGATTTATGTAGTGGGGTACTGCAGAGTTTATGTTATAGAGGATACTAGCATTTGCTCGCGGCTACGCTCCCGTTTATTTAGAATTTGATAATCAGTTCGGATCATACATGAATTGCCATCTATAATCAAATTAGCATTATTGTTATTACTTTCGTGAATAGTAACTTATTTCGGGATAAAAGGTACCTTATGTCAGTCTCTGTACAGTTATCAACGTAGCAACGAATGATCGGTTCAATGGTGTGGCGTGAAAAGTTAACAAACAAACAAACATCCTTTCGCATTTGTAATAATTATTAGTTAGTAAGTACGAGTTGATGTGAAAGTAACAATCGACATCAGAAATCAATCAAAACAGCTCGAACAATAAAAAATGAAAAGCGATTATTTTATAAATAAGCTCTGACATTCCAATCATGCGTCACAACGTAATAAGAAATGATAGAGTTCGAAAATAAGTCGACCTCTTTTGTATTCTAATCGTATATAACAGTAATACTGGCTGTATTGGTTAGAAAAATATTAAATGCCATAAAAAGTTTACTTTTATTTATTTTTCTTTTTTATAGGAAATGGCATTCCTAATATTTTTACAAATAGTTGTCCAGTACGTTATGTTCACTTTCAATGCAAACAACCTTTTTCGTAATACATAGTTCCATAGTTCATAGTCAAAGACGTTGAGCCTTAGTTTAATGGTTCCAGAGATACTATGTGAGAATGTTCGACGTCCAACCTTTCAAAGATTTATCTGATGGACATAATCGTCGAAGTTATAGCATTTAATTCTATACTAAACTGCTAAATCACGTCCAGTTAACAAAGATCTTTATCCTCATCTATTTTCTTTTGCGAAAAAAGGTCTTGTTAGAATTTTAATGGACATTATTTGATCGGTTTAACGATTCAAATCAGGCTATTCTGTTACATCAGTCTTAATTGGAGCATTTAAATTAGACAGTAAATATTGTATAACCTTCGAAACAACGATTTTAATTGTATTGAAACAATATTTCGTTCTATATTTTCCTTGCGATACTTTTATTTCTTATATGACTGCCATTAATAGTTAATACCGGGCGTCTGTAATAAATAATAATATTAGCTGTGTTCTTCATTTATTTTACCTCCATTATGAAACATTAACGTGATGAATACTTTGCTACTCAACAACTACACTGTGAAAGGTTTTGAAAATAAAAAAGTGCGATGTCGTACAAAAATCAATTCCCTACAAACGCTTGTATGTATTATATTATCTGTGCAAAAACTTATTTATTATATCCTAGGTAGGTTACAGGAAATTGAAATCGTTGTTGAAATCCACTTTTCCATCTTTCAATTTCATCTCAAGTACAGAGCATAAACCGTATCCGATATGATTTGTTATTCTCAGCGTCAATTTCTAAGTTTAATTCAAATATCCTGGAACGAAAGCTTATTTAAAGCTATGGTTTCCAAAATGTCTTGAAAGAAGAAATAGTCATCAAGTTATTTCATACAATTATAATAATGATGATTGAAATAGGACATCTCATATGATTTAAATCAAATTCGTTTCCATGTGGTATCGATTTTCGATCGCCAAGAACCAGCGATGAATACTAAATAGGTACATTGAAATGTTGGTGAGCAGTTCACTAACAAACAAACGTATCGTAAACTTAGCTTTTATGCATATACGGTACTTTTAAACATGATTATTGTAGACTATAACAGTAGCTGTATACTAAAGTACTTCCTTTTGCGATATTAGGTAGTTTTCCACAACTACGTGTAACGATCTTCTGTATCGAATCACGTAATCGTGCATTTCCATCATGACAGGATCAATAATTGGAATTAAGTTCCATCACCTCAAAATATCATCATCATCATCATATCAACCCGGGATCACCCACTGCTGGGTATAGGCTTCCCCCTTTTTTCCCATAAATATCTCGCGGTTCCGCGCGTCTTTCATACATCTATTCCCCGCAATCCTGACGAATGACGATATCTTCAATCCAACGGGCTTTTGGGCGGCCCTGGTCTCTTTGACCGAACCTTGGCCACCATTCGGTCATAACCTTACTCCATCTGCCATCTCTGCGTCTAGCTAGATGCCCTGTCCAACTCCACTTGAGGCATATAAAATATTAGGAGGCTCAAAATATTATTAAGCGTTAAATAATACCAACTTCTCAATAATGTTAAACCAACATTAATTATGGATGTCGAGGAGGGATGAGCAATAAACCAGAATATATAATTGCTCATACATACAAATAGCTTATTTTCAGAGAACACGTAATATATTTGTCATAAAAACAAAATTGCCTGTTCGCATAGATATATTTATGGAGGTATTTAGCTGTTTATTACTAACTTTATAAATTAGCGTTTATGACAGCTTTGTTTCCATAGCCATCACCAAATAAATATTTTAAATATGTTATTTATATTAATAATTAGTTCATACGCCTCTCGTTTGTATTATGATCACTGATATTAATTTGTGAAGTTATTCCAAAAATGTTCAATTCCAGATAATATACAGTTATATTTTGTTCAATGTATTTAATTATGAGTATTAATCCTGATTGATATTAATTATTTGTTTAAGTATTTTGTTTTACAATTATGTGATAGTTAATGATACCTATTTCATTTTATGTTTCAAAGCATAATGTTTGCAATTAACTTTTACATTTATACTATAAATGGAATGAAATAAATATATTTTATTTATTCTATAGCTTTATAAACACAGGAAAAGTTTGGCTTTCGATAAGTTTACAGCTCTCTTGGCAATCTTAACTCAAATCTATTTCCCTGCGACACAGCGAGGAGTGGGATAAGATAAATGATATCAACTTCAAGTTGTGCTCTACAACATATTCTGCGATACTCTATTAAACACGTTTTAAGCCGCCAGATATTTGAAATGACTAAAGTTCACTGAACTGTTTAAAGTAGATTCTTTCGCAAATGCAGCCCTGTGTCTGTGCCTGTGTGATCGGCAAGCCTTGAAGAAGGAAATATTGTAGGAACATTGTTGTGTCGTTTTGAAAAAATATAATTAAAAGCTTTCTATTCATTTTAAATATTGGCGTCAGTAATTTGTCAGTTTTTTCCACAAATCTTTTCATTTAGGTCCTAAATAATACTTCGCATAGTTTGAAACCAATTTCGGTCTTCAAAAATACCACTAGATAGCTGGAAATTAATTCGTTAGCCATATAGATAAAAGAAAAAGTTTTAGTTTTCTTTTTAATGAACTATTGTAATGGCATCTGTCACTATCTTTGTAGGTTTTCAGCCAATAATACTTCTAGGTCAAAACATTAAAACCTCATTTTGTTCCAAAAAAAAAAAGAAGGAGCAGTCAGAAAAAAAATGTAATAAGCTCCACGTTATCTTTTAATTTGACCTGTATTGCTCTCTCTATCTATCTCCTATTGAACGATGCAAATAAAGTTCGATATGACGTCATAATCATAAATAAAAGGGCGTATGTTAAAAAAAACAAATATATTTTAAATCAAATAGTGTTTATGCAAACATTCACTGCGGCGAGAGCTTGTAGGTACCTTATCCTCCGAACATTTCGTATAATTTTATTCGGTGGAATCGTAAATTGTTAAAAATGTAACAGGTTTTAAAACATGAATGTCTTTCAACTAGATTAGACAATTAGATAAACGGGTAGAATTATTACGCAGATTTTCATTCAAAAATTAAAGTTTTAGAAAACTATTATTAAGTATACAATGTAATCTGGGTGTAATTTATCTTTAATATTTATGTAACTATAATCGTCGCGACTCTACTCCAGTCCAGTCCAGGGGGCCAATTCTCGATTTTCGCCATTTTTCTCGAGTTCGAGATTGTAAGTCTATCTCTTTGTCTATTAAAAATATCTCTATCTCTACCAAAAAATGTCGAATTGAGCAGAAATCCGTATTCTCTGTCAAAATAGAAATAAATGTCACGAAAATGTCGAGTCGAGTGAAGATAATGTTACCATTATGAAGAATCGCACGTTCCGTTTTAGGTAACTATAGGTTAATGAATGATTTTGTTTTAAAACGCTGACTAAATCTAATTATTTAAGGATGAAACGAAACGTTTTGTGTAAAAATAATCAGTTTGACAGTTGATTGTCTGTCAGGTCAGTGTCAGAATTTGCGTCTTTTGATATGTTTACATGGACTCTGTGTTTATAATTCATTAGTGGGCTGTGCTGTTTTACATTTCATGATTTTTGTTTTAACATGGAGGGGAATTATTTTAATGACTTCTGTTTCGCTCAAATCGTAAATATCGACGGCGGGATAAGTGCGCTGTTGTCGCCGTGTATTCATGTATTGGCCAGTTGCTCGCCACTTTCCAACAACTCCGAGACAAAAATGCTATTTTTAGTGTGATAAAAATGCTAATAAACTCGTCCATCTTTCAGTGGTTTCTAATCCAATCGTGGGTACACAAATTACAGTGTTTGTTATTTGCGCGAAGGTTGTCGTTTCAAGAAAACACAATGCAAAAATCAAGAGTTTATCGAATTTCCAGTAGGTATGACATGCCAAGCCGTATTTTATTTAAAAACTAAAGAAAAGAAAACAGTGTACAATCCAAAACTCAACAAATTCACTCAGAAATGACGTATCTCTACAATCGACATTACATCTCTACTGCTCAGAAGCACTCGACATGAATTCTAACGTTAGCCTTCGACAAATGTCGAATACGACAACCCCAGAATAGCAACTTTTAAAATTTGTCGAAAAAATGACGTCATTAGAATTTTTTGTCGAGTTCGACACCATCTCTAAAGCCGAGAATTGGCCCCCAGTCCGGTCCGGTCTGGTCCGGTCCGGTCCGGTCCGGTCCGGTCCAGTCCGGTCCGGTCCGGTCCGGTCCGGTCCGGTCCGGTCCCACACATCAAAAGTGTCTAGGGATCAAGCATTTTTATGCGGATTTCTTGAGATTGAGATGTGGCTTTGTAATAAATTTATGATTTTATAAATTTATATGGATCCTTTTTGGTGCATTTCATAATTTGAATCAGGAACTGTAAATCAAATTCGAGTAAAAGATGAAAATCAGCTGTCAATATTTTCCCTATAAAAACATACAACGCATTGAAGACATTATTAGTGCTACTGTTTCCCTACTACTGATTAAAACCAACGTTATTATGGAGCGGCGACGTCATTTAAGCAGGGAAGAAATGCTCAGAGCCGTGGGAATGATAGAAGCTGGTTCCCGGCAACGTACTGTGGCTTTAGCTCTGAATACAAGTCAGAGTGTTATCAGTCGACTTTGGACACGTTACCGAAGCACTGGTACCGTGGCTGAGCGCCATGGAGGACGGTATCGCTGCACCACACGGAGACAAGACCGATACATTCAAATCTTAACTCGAAGAGCTCCAACAATAACCGCCATGATGTTAGCCGTGAGGCTTCATCACTCTTCAGGGAACTTAATTAGCGACCAAACAGTCAGAAACCGCTTGCATGAAGTGAACCTTCATTCCCGAAGACCGCTACGGGTACCACCTATAGCAATGCACAATCGTAGGATTGGATATCAATGGGCTCTTGAACACAGAAATTGGGCAGAAGAACAATGGCGTTTCGTGTGCTTTTCTGATGAGTCTCGTTTTGGTATGAGACCGGATACAAGACGTATACGACACTGGAGAACCCCTGGACGCCAACAGCGATTAAAATCCTGCCAGGAAGTCCATCCTTATAGTGGTGGAACCATCATGGTATGGGCGGGTATTTGGATCGGCGGAAGAACTGAGTTGATTTGGATCAGAGGCAACCTCAACGCTCAAATTTATGCTGAGACGATTGTATCAGACGTCATCGTTCCTCTACAAGTGCAAATCGGTCCCTTATTTCAGTTAATGCATGATAATGCACGACCGCACACCGCAAGAGTTGTAAGACAGACTCTCGCCGCAGCTAACATCAATGTCCTGCCCTGGCCTGCTCAGTCGCCAGACTTGAACCCGATTGAGCATGCATGGGATATGCTACAGAGAAGAGCTCTGCCGAATATGGAGGGTATCCAGTCGCAAGAAGACCTTTTTTTGTTGTTGCAACGAACATGGGCGGCCATTCCACAGCGTGATTTGGATGAACTCATTTTGAGTATGCCAAACCGATGTTCTTGTGTTGTTAGTGTTCGCGGTAGAAACACGGATTATTAATTGTTTAAGTTACCCAATAAAATTTTAAAGAAAACTGTTATTTCAGTCTTTTTTTCGAACTTTAATGTTAGTGGTTCAAATGTCAAAAATCCCTTTATTAGGAAAATGGCTTTCTTTATGAATGCAAAGGTGACTTGGTTTATCGTTACTGTGACAAACGATAACACTTTATTTGATGAATCCTTAAAGAACATTTTAATTAATATCAATCAGGAGAAAAGTTATTGCAAAAATATATGTTGATCCCTAGACACTTTTGATGTGTGTATTTAGAAATATTAGTAGGTATGTTTATCAGTTGTCTAGTACCCATAACACAAACTCCGCTTAGCTTGGGACTAGATGGCGTTGTGTGATAGTTGTGGAATATTATTACTATCTCAGTTTCCATACAACACAAATCAAATGTTATTGCCCCTTAGGATATAAGAAATGTCCTTTCATTTCAAGTAACATCTGTGTCCATCCCATAATTTACAAACATTACCCATGTAACTCTCCCGGTTGGAACACATTCATTTTGAGGATTTGGGCAGGAATGCAAATATGTGACTTTGAAACTAGGAGAAAGTTCTCTATCACGAAGGTTTTAGTCCTCTGAGGGAAATAAATTTGTATTAGGTGTTATTGTAAAACATTATTTATTTATGTATTGTAGTTGTAACTTAATCAACACATAAGAAAACTCATGGTCTACGATTTTCCCACATTTTTATACACTCACTTTTCTTGTTTGTTTGTTTGTCGTTCCGGTTGGATTTTTTTAAACACATAATCTTAAAATGACTTCATGAATTAATCAGCGTTAGTTAAAAAAAGCACACGTAGTGCATGTGAAAAGAGATGTGTATAGTGAGGGTACATAATGTGTTCTTAAAGAAATAAAGAACGTTGTGAGCGATGTATGTACAACTGAGGGTGCTGGTAGATTAAATCAACCTTTATCAGGATCAACGGCGCGTTGTGTTCCATGCGTGCCTCAAATGACGCCCCCCCCCCCCCTTTAAAAGGCCAATGCCTGCCGGGGTCGCGGGACAAACGTATATCGCGACTCCGATACATAAAGGGCTACTGAAGGACACCATGGATTTTAGTCAGTGCGAGTCTGACAGTCCCTCCCGCCCGATAATTTTACCACTTAAAAAAAAAGTAGGCCAGTTACATGCACTTACGAATTTTTAAAAGAAAAATAATGAGAATACAAAGTTTCTCCATTTATCGTAAATTATGAATGGCACCATCATCATCTGCCTAGCCTTTTCCCAACTATATTGGGGTCGGCTTCCAGTCAAACCGGATGCAGCTGAATATCAGTATTTTACATGGAGCTACTGCCTATCAGACCTCCACAACCCAGTAACTGGGCAATACGATACCCCATGGTAAGACTGGTTGTCAGACTTATGAGCTTCTGACTAATAGTAACGACTGCCAAAGATCTACAAATGACAGCCGGGACCAACGGCTTTACGTGCTTTCCGAGGCAGGGAGAAAACTCGCTATGACAGATGGTCACCCATCCACAGACCAACCTCGGCAAGCGCGGCTTAACCAGGAAGATCGACCTGTGGGGCTGTTATTATTTAGCCACGAGCTCCTCATATATATGAATATGAATGGCACCTTAAGAATGGCACCATATTTTATTTAACAAAAACTCGCCAAAGCTTTTCATTAGGTCTTAAACAATACTTCGCAAAATATTTGATTACAATTAATTTGGGTCTTCAAAAATACCATCACATGCTGGCGAGTGCGGCTAAAAGAAAAATACGACTGCCATATAAACAAAAGAAAAAAAAACTTTTTTCCGAACAATTTTAATGGCATCTGTCATTTTTTTTTAAATGTCAGCCAATATGCACATTTTAAGGCGAGACTATTAAAACCTCATTTAGTTATAAGCAGAGAAAATAATGTTTTGATCACTAGTTACGTTAACTTCTGTTTACTCTGATTAAAGAGTGTGTAACTAAGTAAAACTTAAAACGTTAAACTTAGTTGTATAGGTAAGGTACGAGTACTTCAATGGCAATACCCCGAAGTAAATATTTTCTACTGATTCCACAACTTTATAATTATCACTAAAATACAAAATTAGGTACAACTATTAAGGGTACAATACGTTCTATAGTGTGTGGACCGACATGACACGTACCCTCGTCATGAAAGCCGCAACCGCGCTTTATTTATGATGTAATTGACCGGACAGCAGCCATTGTGTGGTTCTCAGATTGAATAGTGGAAATAAACGAGATTTTCCTCATTTCATTCCTTTTTCCTTCATTACGTTATTTTGTAATGAGATTACTGGTTAGAAGGCAGAAGAAATTAACTTTATTGTGATTATTCTTTGAAAGTTTTATAAAAAAAAATGTCTGAAAAACTGGATTTAGTAAGCTCATAAGGTCTCTTTTAATTATAGTTTTACTCAATCTACCTAATGTTACCTCATAGGAAAAAGAAAAGTTAATTAAGAAAAGCCCTCTTTTTCCTTCAGGTCTGAATCCAGTCCTTACAGTCAACACTGAATATTACATCTAACTCAGCAAATAGACCGGTCCCTTTCATTCCTCTAATTATAATAAAAGGGGTCGCTTTTTCAGCAATAATTATACACAAAGGTCGTCTATTTCTGGACTCTGTCCCTTTTATAATTGCAGACAGAATCAAATTGTCATAGTTATGATATTAATTTCTAAATTAGTCAAAGTGGACGAGAGTTTATATTGTAGACTTTACGGAATATTAAGGCCACTTGAATACTTAAAAGCGTTTATGTCAACTTAATTAAGAAAAAACTAAACTGAAATAAGGTAGGTACTATTTGCAACTCAAACTTTGACACGTTCATTGTCTTGATACTCGTATAAAGAGATGAGTAAGTGATATATCCGAGTTCAGAACCGCCAAACTAAAGGAATATTAATAAGGAATGCCAAAGTAAAAAAATAGAGTAATATTGATGTAGTTCTGTTTGGTTTTTTTATTCAGGCAGAGTGGATAATATTCTCAGCCAGTTTACAGATACCTACAGAGCAGAAAGTAACGAGGGCTTAATCGTACTTAAACCAAGGTTCAATCGCAAGGACGCTATATTACAACATTTAGAAAAACTCAGATTAAAGTGGCCGATGAGGTTCCCGCAAGTTTTCTATAAAAGTAGTTGAAGTCATAAGATAATTTTTAAGCTCTGTATAAAAAGCCACTTAACGAACCAAAAGAAACTGTTACAGTTAGCGACTATCAACCACAACGGTTTCGTTCAAGTCAAATAAAAAGTTTTAAGAGTTTCAAAAAACAAAAGTATTTTATTTAAGAGAAACAGCGAGTCAGCTAAAAGACAAAAGGCAAGCGCTCTATCTAGAATTCATAAAACTGTTCGTACACATTACATAGTATAAAAACCTCTAAAGATGTTCGTAAAACCAACTTATTACAAAACAACATCACAGCCACAGTGTCGTCAAGTAAGTTATGACATCGTAAATTAGTCGGATGTCAGCGTTGTCCGAGCATACCGTGATCCTACCTATTGTGGTATCTACAGCTAGATGGAGGTCGGAGATTACAAGCGAGAGCTTGATGAATTGTTAGCACTTGATTGTGAAACAACACTGATGAGTTGGCGATGAGACAGCGTATACTTGGTGATACGGATCGATGGAAAGAATTTTACACATTTGTTGAATTGCACGAATCCATTCACAAATAAATGTTTGATATTGTTGTTTGTATTTAGTCCGGTCAATTTAGACATTCGAAGTTACATAAAGTTCCAGCAAGCTGAATTTCAGTCAAATTGTTCAAAACATAATTATAAACAATGTCTAAAAGTTCCCCATCATTCCCCTGTAAGGAAAAAAAATAATTCAAGGTCAATGGTCAAAAAAATGAGTTTTTCGCGATTTTCAGCAAAACGGTAAGTTTTATCATAAAAGTACCTCAGACAAAAATTGTAGATCATAAAATTATCTATAAAAATGTAGTAATACTTTTTTTCTTACGAGCCACCGTTTCTGAGATATAACGATTCAAAAAGTTATAAAAGTTGTTATCGTCATAAATATGCATTGAAACAGCTTTTTTTTCATTTACATCGCTTTTATCTTTCCCAATCTTTGAAAATTTCCGTTATTTTGCAATAGTTTTACATTAAACAGGATCACAACTGACCCGTGGAGTAGACCTACTGGGGAAACTTCACTACCCTACACTACCTCATAGGTGGCGTGGAAACGTGTGCTTATTATGACGATAACAACTTTTATAACTTTTTGAATCTTAATATCTCAGAAACGGTGGCTCGTAAGAAAAAAAGTATTACTACATTTTTATAGATAATTTTATGATCTACAATTTTTGTCTGAGGTACTTTTATGATAAAACTTACCGTTTTGCTGAAAATCGCGAAAAATTCATTTTTTTGACCATTGACCTTAAATTATTTTTTTTCCTTACAGGGGAATGATGGGGAACTTTTAGACATTGTTTATAATTATGTTTTGAACAATTTCACTGAAATTCAGCTTGCTGGGACTTTATGTAACTTCACTCTCATTTTTTGGTCTAAATTGACCGGACTAATTAATAAATCTCAATTGCATTCTTTCACAATGCAATAGTTTCCTATATGAACTCAAATAATATTAGTAGTTAGTTACTGATGCTGATACTGTGTCTGAATAGTATAACAAAGTATGAATAGTAAAAAAAAAACATTTCATTTAAGTTATTCAACATTTCGTACCAATTTTATGACAATCGTTGACCCTGATGACAACGGACAATTCTTGTTTCATACAAGAAGTCCTGTGCACCGAACGACACTACAGTAGATATAGCTGATACATTTTCACATTGCAAAAATCGTGAAAGAAATCGCGAACAAACGTGTGGCGAGCACAATGGCGGCCAGCAGTGAGTATCGGAAGTATGGTTCTCGTGCAGCAGACAGTGTGTGTCGAGGGTGAGCTTGTATACAATTGAATATGAACTGTTTTCTTTTTGCTAACCTTATTTCGTAGGCCGATACGGGCTCAACTTTAAAGTTTATTTTGTTCCCTAATATTTCGCTTACGTCATCATGAATAGATTTTCGAAAAATAAACAAGTAAAAACAAAAGGATTCGTTTCACTTTTAATCCAAAGCGTATAAGAATAAAATGAAACGAAGGCAATATCTGTTGAACTATCAGCTGTACAACATACAGCTTGGCCAGAACGGATTGAAACGGAACTAATCTTTTTGTTTGCTGACAACATTTTAAAATCTTTGATTTTTGATGTAAACAAGGAACGCAGCTTTGTTAGATTTATTATTGGGCCATAAAACTAACGTAATAAGTGAAAAAAAAAAAACATTCAAAGTGCTGGTGAGCACAGTGGCGACTTCCGGTTTTCTACTGTTTTTTGCCAAGCTGTACACAACTTCTAATCCACATCTAACAGCACACAAATACTCGTAAATTATCAAAGTTTCCCTGGCTCATTCCCTTTCAACCACTCCAAATAATTTCCTATTTATATAATCAACGTCCGTTCTTCTGTAACAGGTTTGTAAAACGAAAAGCAAAATGTAAATACCTCCATTTAGTATCGTGTAATTAAATATCTCGAAAGTCTGCGACGGAAATTTTGATTGGAAAGTAAAGACGCCAACACATCAACTTACCTTAATCTGTCAAACTTAATTTATAGATTTTCAACCTTATCACAATAGAGCCAGGTCAATGTTCGAATAGTAAAATTTGACAGATTAGGGTAGGGAAGACCTGCTGGCGTCTGTACAACAGAATTGGTATTCAAAAGTAAGCAAGTCAGAGTATTTTGTTTCAAATCAATGGAGAATGAAATAATAACAGTTTTCAATTTCAATCAAGAACATGAAAAAAGAAAAGTTTTGAAATACTTATAGAATTTGATAAAAGTTTTCGTTTAATAGAATAATCTCGGTGATAAAAACAAATTGATTAACATTTTTAAACAATTTCCTCTGATTTACTTGATAATGTAATCATCTAGTGTGTGGATGTTGATCCGGTCCATTTGCTCCACGTTTTACATAATGACCGGCTAATCACCGGCGGATATTCCGGTTTACCTTCGCCCAGCTGTTTGGTAATAATCTACGGCTGAAATGTATTCAAATTTAGTCAGGATTATTCCTCGTTATTTTGAGAGAGAGCTTAAGGCTACCTATTAGTTTTTATATTAGTATGCTGAAACCTAAGTACAGGTTTGCATAATCATCAAGTTAATGCTGTACTTTATAAAATTAGGTACTTTGTAAATAATAAAGAAATATTTCGGCGAGAGAGATTCCAGACATGAAGGAACTTTTGTAATAAAATGCGATACCTAACATAAACTTGAGAAATAAAAATGTTAGCTCGTAATGTTTTGTTTGTCTGCTTTTGTTTGATAAGTCCAGGTTTTTACTGACAAATGATTTTAATAACTTTATCTACTATCATGCTATTAATCCTCTTTAAAAGAACCTATAACAATTAGCTTATTGCCAACATTAAAACATTCAATGATATTATGATGATTATATCATCCAAACGCGTGATATTATGAATTTCAAAAAAAGAACATTCTCATGAAATGACATTTTCACCACCAGATCGCTAAAATTTTGAAAAAAGAACAATAATTCTTTTACTTATTAAGGTTTGTTTATTTGGGCATGCGGGCAGCGAGTAAAGGGCAACTCGCTGCCCGACCAAGGACCATGCCCGGGTCGACGGCGCGTTGTGTCCCACGCGCGCCTCAAAGAGCGTCAGCATAATGACGGGGCCCCCCTCTCAGAGGGCCAAAGCCTGCCGGGGTCGCGGGATTATTCCCTTACCGTAACCCCGGAACTTAACAGGCTATGAAGGACACCGTGGATTTTAGTCAGTAGAAGTCTGACAGTCCCTCCCGCCCTGCCCGGGGTTGGAGGACTCATTTGATGATTTTACCACGCTAAAAAAAAAAAAAAAAAAAAAAAAAAAAAAAAAAAAAAAAAAAAAAAAAAAAGGTTTGTTTATTTTACATGCTTCGCAATTACACTTTTCTTGAATTTACATAGTTCTTACAACACTGTACAACACCCTATGCTATGGTATGAGAATCTTTTATAGAGGATTCGCATCATGATTGTAGATAAAGTTATAATTAGGTCAAATCAAATCAAATAATTTATTTCAACTAAGCCAATTACAGGCACTTTTGAATTGTCAAGAGACATAAAATAAAACTAGTACTAGAAAATAGTTATGGTGCTACAGTCCCAGTCACAAGACATAAAAACTGTGAAAGTACCGTAGGTGCTCATTCCAAAGCGTAGATCTCTATGGAGAAGAATGAGCAAGAAACTCCATGGACACTCTTTTTCAATCGCCAAAATTATTACAGATCTTTTGTTACATCATTCATCATCAGATGGTACATTATGTGAGAACGATGTGGCAAGTTATATTAGTGTCCATAGTAAATTAAAAAGACAATTCAAAAATAAAGTTATTAATAATTAAAATAGACCGTGGCAGCTAAGAGATGACCAGTCCCAACTGACAGCGCCCGTTCACGAACATGACACATATATCAGCACCATTCAGCTCAACCATTTTGAAGGGAACTAAATGATCCGACACACATGCCACCATCAGCGAGACATTTGAGTGAGCATGACATGCTCTCAACCGCCAGAGTCATTCAAGTCAATAAAGACGTAGGTATCTAGTCAATGATAGCTCTCACACAATGCTGGCTATGAAGTTATATAATACTAGGCAGATTGACTCTATACAATGCAAGGACAGTTATACAGTTTTCATCCGCTTCGAAAATATTATTAAAAAGATAACCTACATAACAAATGTCCCACAGACATTAAAAAAAATGCACAAAGAAAATAAAATATAGAATATAGGTATTAAAGCACTCATGTGATACTATTATCACACTCGGCTACGCCTCGTGTGATAAACCCACATTCGTGTTTTAATACCCCTGATTATACAACAGTTGCATAAATAACTATTATATATGGCATTTTCAAAATAATCTATACATATAATATTTGAAATAAAAGTAATATATGATAATATGCAATAAAAGTGTAGCATTATTTCTGAAGATGCACAGGCTACTAGAGAATTTCAGTGTACTTTACAGGCGTGATGTCACATGATAAAGGACGTCATGCAGATGTCGGCTCCTCGATACCTTATGATTGCATTTAAGATTCCAGTTTTAATATAAATGTTTGTAAATTACTGATCGCAAACACAACCAAGGGAAATGAAAATTTAGTGTAAAACTTGTTTATTTTCGTGTTTACCTCCTACGTCTCTCCCCTACCTATTTAACATATCGAACTGAATAAAATAATAAATAAACGTGTGAGTAAACAGAAACTTCATATTAAATTTAATAGGGCGTATATATTTCAATAATAATCTGATTTATTACACAACTAGCTTCTGCCAGCGACTTCGTACGCGGATCCTGTTGCTTATGCCAGCGACAATGGGGTCGTCAAAATCGAAGATCTGAAACGTCTGATGTCGAATTCTTAGAACCTGGGGACGGGAAAACAACGGGACGCGCATGACGATTCCAGACGTTCCAGCTGTAAGTCAACAGGAAATGCCTATCAGACTAAACAACTCTTGCTAAGATGTTATTCATATATATGTTATAGTGTAGCTGGGCTCTTGGAATTCCACATCAGTTGTTCGAGATCTCAATTTTCATACGTCAACAGAGAGTGCTCATTAGAGACGTCATTCATAAATATATTATAGTGTAGCTGGGCTCTTGGAGTTCCACATCAGGTGTTCCAGATCTTCAGTTTTTATACGACAACTGGGAGTGCTCATCAGGCTGAACAACTCTTGCTAAGACGTCTTTACTGTATATGTAATAGTGTAGCTGGGCTCTTGGAGTTCCACATCAGGTGTTCCATATCTTCAAATTTATTTTCTCAGCAGAAAATGCTCATCACGTGGAACAATTTTTGCTATGGCGCTATTTTTGTATCTCTTATAGTTTAGCTAATCTATTGCAGTTTCCAAGATAAATTATAGCCTATATGTTGCCTAGACTTAATAGCTATACAACAAAAAAAAAAAACAATCAAATCCGTCCAGTAGTTCGAAGATTAGCGTGTATGTAGTAACTTCTCCCGTTTTTCTAACATTTCCTTTCACTGCTCTGCTCCTATTGATTGTAGCGTGATGAAAAGTATACTATAACCAGCGCAGGAGTATGAAAACTAATTGTACCAAGTTTCGTCAAAATCCGTCGAGTAGTTTTTGTTTCTATAACGGTTATACAGACAGACAGACAGACAGACAGACAGACAGACAGACAGACAGACAATAATTTTATTAATTGCATTTTTGGCATCAGTATCGATCCCTAATCACCCCCTGATAGTTATTTTGGAAATATGTTTCATGTACAGAATTGACCTCTCTACAGATTTATTATAAGTATAGATAGATAGATAGATATAGATAGAAGATATAGATAGATAGAAGATAGATAGATAGATTAATGTTCCACTTGTTAAAGGCGTGCTATGCTAAACGCATAAAACTGTGGTTGTTTCATCCAATCACATAATGTCACAGTCACGCAACAGTTGATCCCTTTGATACACGAGTGCTTTAAATCATTCTCGACGAATTGGAAACGTCCAGCCCGTTTCAGTGACTGAAAAATTGAGATGATGAATGATGCAGCCAGTTATGAAAGGATTTGACAGTTTATTGAGGCTGACTTTGAAATATATGACGCATTAAGGTTTAATATCTGGTTGACCGAGCTTCGCTCGGTTTTTAAAATGTCTATATCTTGGAAACCGAGCTTTTCTCGAACCTGGGACCTTGATAAATCGATTCCTTGAGCCGAAAAACCCCTAATCTGTAACTTTCATGAAAATCCTTGGAGCCGTTTCCGAGATCCTGATTATATATAAATATACAAGAATTGCTCGTTTAAGAGCGTATATTCCGAAAGCTGGCAACGTCGCAAATGGTTGTCAAATATTAACAAGTTTTAATTAATTTAGCATTGTTACTGTATGAAAATAAGAAATATGGCTCTGTAGTGCACTAAAAAATTGATAAGGGAATGCAATAATTAATATCGTAACACCGAATATATAGTTTCAGATGTAGAAAAAGCATTTGGAAGCTTTCCAAATGCCTTTTATGCGCCTGAAACGGTTACAACATCAAATTCAGTGTTTTAATTGCATTCCTATATCATTTTTTTAGTGCACTACAGAGCGATATTTCTTGTTTTCATACAGAAAAATTGCCAAATTAATTAAAACTTGTAATTATTTGACAGCTTTTTGCGACGTTGCCAACTTTCAGAATATGCAGCCTTAAAGATATTAGATAAGATTTAGCTGCTTATCAGAATAATAATAGTACTAAGTGACATGCATAGTGTCAACAATTGTGGGCGTAGAGTAATCTGTTACTAATTCTATTTGACCTTAAAAGGAAACACGGTACAGTTCCTAGGCCAGTATGTGTCACTAGCACCATGTCCGAACGAACACTGTCAATCCATGGGACCGTGGTGATGATGATATATGATGATGATGATGATGGTAATGGTGGTGGCCCAGTGGTATCTGTCGCGACTTACGAGTTGTAGGTCGTGTGAGTTCGAACCCCGTCAGGCGCATTACTTTGTGTAATTTATTTCATCACTACTGCTCTTAAAACGGTGAAGGAAAACATCGTGAGGAAACCGGCATGTCCTAGAACCAAAAATTCGAAGACATGTGACATCTGCCAACCCGCACTGGGTCCGCGTGGTGGATTATGGAACATTATACGCCGATGATGATGATGAATGGGACCGTGGAGTTTATCAGACACCTACCTCCTAGACTCAGCACAACATCTAAACAAAGGCGCTTGTATTCTCTTTAAGAAACTCTTTGGGCATACTCAACCAAGATCCGACATATAAATTTTTAAACTCTATCGCTTGGAAAATCGTGTAATATGAAAAAAGCTTCTTCAATGTTGAGTATATTGTGTGTACCTTTGATGCTACATTGAGCACAGCTTCACGAACACACCTAATTACGCATAACGCTGGGCTCACAGCTCAGTGTGGGTGTTTCCATTGTTTGTTTTCCATGATGTAGAATGTGAGCGTGAGCAGGCGGTTCACTGAAATAAAAGTCAAGTAGACGTGGGTTGGCAAGCAATCTAGCAGAAAATATTGGTCACTAAAATAATTTCTGCAGACATTTATTTAGAATTTAATTATTATTTTGTGTTCATGTTGCTGTACCACAAAGGATTTTGTGAAAGAGATCTGTAACAAAAAGCATTTTTACCTTTTGCTCTGTAGGTATTTCAAATACAGTTAGGTTCTTTATTGAGGATAAACCATGGATAAACAGACAAAGAATGTTAGGCCGCTATCACACGGACTGCACCACAACAACCGCACGCAGTTGCTATACTCAACTGCATGCAGTTGTACGTTCGACTTGGTGCAGTCATGACACCAACTACACACGGTCGGCTGCGGTCTAGAGAAGTCAATATCAGCCTATGCAGTCGTGCCTTCAACTTCAGGCGTTCGGGTAGCCGAACGCAACTGTAGAGTTGTGTATTATAGTGTCGCCGCATGCTGTCCACCGCCGACCGCATGCAGTTAGTCTGCCGGTAGTCCTGGAGCCGAACTGTGAATGGAATCGAATGGATCCGACTGCAGACAACTGCATGCAGTTGAATATAGCAACTGCGTGCGGTTGTTCTGGTGCAGTCCGTGTGTTAGCGGCCTTACTTGATTCATTTGCCTTTACGTTACAGAATAATTTGTAGACGAAGGCATACAATTCTTTTTTATATGGGTTAAGATAGATGCTTTCAAATTAATGTTGTTGAGATGATAAATATAAAAAAACTATCATTAACAGGATAATAATTGGAAATTAGGAAGTGTGTTAGTTATATCGGACTTTTGAAATTGATTTAAGTATTCCATAAAATAACGCTGCTAATATAAAGCTGTTATGTTTGTTCGTCATCAAGCACCAATTTTCCATTGATTGTCATCTACATATTAAACTAACTTCAATCTCAAGAACTTTCCACCATTTAATCTATTAAATTACATAGGTAATCCGATCAGTGTAAGACTGAACTAAATTGAACAGTAAACTTTGACACGAAACCGACTTACCTCGGTGAACCTTGGAACTAGTTGTCACAAACGGATAGATTTATTGAGTAAGTACTTGCAGGCTTTTATTCATTATAAGAAAATTTTAGTATTAATTCAATTATATTCTGCTCTTTAATTCCCTTAATTACAACTTAATTAATATTCTGAACCTAAAAACGCTCAAAATACGATTTCGTGTCTATTCTATATAGGCGTGCAATTCAAAAAATTGGTACCATGGTTCTAAAAATTAAAAATCCTTCTCTTTCCTGCAGCGATCTTAATTAAACATACTACAGTATGTTTAATTAAGATCGCTGCAGGAAAGAGAAGGATTTTCATAGTCTTTTCATGGTGTACAGCATACATGCTGTACACCATGAAAAGACTTTTGAAACCTATTTCATTATCTCGGCAAATCGGCGTCCAACAGCTCACTGAACGAATTTTATACTGAAACACGTTTGCCTACCCGACATAACTAGTATGTAAATTAATAAAGGCACAATCTGTGTGTTGAATTTCAAATAAACCAAATAATATAAAACATTTCACATTTATTTTTAAATATCAGCGATACAGAAGGTATTTGGTTAAGCACTAGCACAGCACGCAAATTGACGTGATTGGTAAATATTAACTACATACATAGCTATGTACCTATAATAAAATAAAATAGAAATCAGTATTCAAATAATGTTTCCGGACTAAATAACATCGCTGCTACAGTTTAATGCGTACGAAGTTTTCATATTTTTTTCAGCTGCTGAAGTTTTAATAAAAAAAGCTTTATGCAGTAAGAAAAAGGATGTAGAATCCATTGATAAAAGTTCAGAGACGATATCGTTCTGTCGTTATGGTCATGTTCCCGGAAGGCTGCTCTGTCTGGGATAGGCAATTAACATAAACCATTCTGAATGTTACGGTTATGGGAGTAGTCGACCGTTCATGTGACGCCTAGGTTTACCTATATTGTTCAAGTTTAAGTAAGAATCCCAAACGTACGAGTATATAATTTATAGTACGATGCTTATGATTTTTTTTTCCCGAAATTATAACATGCCACCGTGTTATCATTTCGAGAAAAAAAAATCATAAGCATACTATCGTAAACAACACCAAGTTTTTGACGCGAGGCCGATAAAGCAATGAAATGAGTCGCTAGTATATATTTATTTATAGATAATTATGTTGGTATTACTATTATTTTATTATGGTTGTAGCTTTTTAGTTTTTAAACCCCATTAATAAAACTTTTGCACATAACTTGCCTGATTTCTCATACATTACTAGACAACAAATTGCGGCCATAACAGTTATGGTCCAATTAAGCTGCTATAATGGTAAGCTTCACAATTTTCCGGCTGGTAGTCTTGCCATTTTCCTTAACGTACCCTGACATGTTTGTGAAAAAGGAAGCATGAAATACTTACAACTACAACCTTTTGTCAAGGAAATAACACGAAATGAAACGCCAGAAGAAATTGTACATTCCAATCCTTCGAGCAAGTGAACATCTGATACAAATCTGGTTTAACATAAAAGTTTCCGTCCGGTATCGAATTTTAGAACGAGGGATGAATACTTATAAGGTTTTCCGAAATGCACGAACGATAAAACTCGATAAGAAATCACAAAGCGTAATTTTAACTTACCTAGTCTTTTAGCATGATTTTGATAAAACAAGAGAAACACATTAAACAATTTTTATATTAAACCTTCTAGTTACAGTTTCGTCAGTGTATAGACGTGAAATTCTAAACGGAAAACCTAAATACAGATTGTTGAACTTTTTTAACAGTAAATAATGCTGCTATTTCATTTTAAGTTCACCCGTAGAGTGGTGCATTTACTTGGCAATCTTTTGTTATTTTATGAAGATGTCTTCTGAAAAGTCTGCATAGAAAATACGAGTATGTCATATAATGACATCAGTTTATCAAGAATATACAATTACAAACGCAACGCACTTGTTTCTCCATAATGAGCTCTTCTAAAAAGTATAGCCCATCCGTCCTACTTATCATAAAACAAACATAAAAAGCCACCATTTTGTCACATCTTTCACACCTCGCCATGAATAATTCTGCGCCCTACAGATACATAAATTGTTTCAGGAACACATAATTTACAGCAGGAGTCCCCGGCCCGACGCCTGTAACATTCACTTCCTCACGAAGTTGTTTTGTTTTTCGGTTTATTTACTTTTGCGGTAAATTTAATGGAGCTTTAAAAGCTCACAAAGAATGCGCATCGTGTAAATGTAACTTTCTTTATAGCGAATATTAGCTATGCGTCATAGTTAGAAGGAGTAGTTACAGCTACATTATTTTCCTGACGATCTACTCCAAGTTGTATAAATTAATGTAGATTAAGTAATGTCATCATCTTTCATGAAAGCAGCTTTAACATCGTTGTTTAAAAATTGCTTACAAATGAAATTATTCCCGCATTCCGCTCCATGAAACGTTCAAGAGAGATTTTATAGTAAAAGGCTCTTTGTTTATTTTTTATACTAAATGCATTTCTGTATGAGCTTTAGTGCATTTGAGTTTGGTTTTTTAACGTTTTTTGCTTTTGTTACAAACAGTGAGAGCCTTTTCAAATTATAAAAATTGAAATACGTGATTGCTTTCAACATTCATAACTATCTTTATATCTTCCCCATAAACCTTCGCTTAAACAGAAACTTGAAAAAAAACTATTCAAACCAGTTCAGGTGGCCTACCATGAACTCTTAAAGCGTGAGTCTTTAGGCTGTGGGAAAGAGATGGCGCTAGACGACTTGTATAGCTCTGTCTCTTTCCCACAGCCTAAATTGGATCGCGTTAAGAGCTCGTGGTAAGGCTCCAGGAAGGTATTACCGAACAGATTGTTTTGCACGAATAGATTTGTTGTATACCTAATGCATTTCTTGGGACTCATAGATTTTATCCGGATTTTCAAACGAATAGTGTTCCGGGAATTTAACAAACGACGAAGCACTCGCCCGGGCGAGCAAAGATAGAATAGAAAAATCTTCGCAAAACTTTAAAAATCCGGCTGTGCATGTAAGAACAGCAAACAAGGTGTCTAAATATTTGATAAAGTTTTTTGTTAAAAAAAAAACGTTGCCCCACACTAGGAATTTCTCCTGTGTCGTGGGTGCGTTAACAAACATTATTGTATAAACTCACATACACAAACACCCAGACCCGATACAACTAGGGGAACAGTGTATAAGACCACGCGAGGTACGATGGGAAATCGCACACTTAAAGGCACTACGTTAGTGTTGTGTTAAGTGCCCAACACAGCATCTCGACACGTACCTCAAGGAAGAGTTGGCCGAAGGGTGTAGTCTACCGACGTTTTCGCGGCAGGCTACGCGACACCGCGCAGTGTAACACGACACCGTCACTTCGTGTGCAATAGTTTAAGTTTTTGTGATATTTTTTATGTATTAGTATATTGTATTTTTTTGTATTGTATTTTATATGGGCCACTGATGCCTGAAATAAATGGAATAATAAATAAGTATGCCTAAAGAGTGTATGTCCCCATTATAACTCGCGTCCTTGTCTTATACACTGTTCCCCTACTTGTAGATCATACAAATTTATGCTCTGACCATTGCGCTAACCGTGCCGACAAACAAATCATGGCATTCTACACAAACAAAACTATCAAAATATTCAGTCACTCTTGGTCACGTCATGTGATGCTTCTACAGCGTAGCTCTCGTAGCTTCCGCGTGCTACGCCGTAGCAACAACTCTGTTCATACGTGAACGAACGCTTATTTTACAACATAAATACAGACGACTTGAGTCTTCAGTTCAAGCCTGTGACATATTTCTCCCTTATGTACAAGGCGTTGCATGTACTCCCCTGGGGGTGTGTCTCAAGTACCTACTTGGTACATTTTTAAACGAGTTCTAGTTCACTCTGAATAATGAAGTTAAAAACTACTTGAAAATCTTTGTCCTCTGGTATGATAATATTTTCCAGGCGTCTTTTACCAAATTTATAAAATCCTGAATACCTACTCCTCTACATTTCATCAAATAAGTTTCACAATAATTGTATTGCGTACGCCGGTGTACCTGAGCAGGTATACATGCACGATAAATTACCTCCAAGTGAAACCATGAATACCTCGGTTAGTAAGTTGTACCTGAAATTCGTGAGAGCTTTATGTGGATAGATAATTTGTAATTGTGGCTGTGAGAAGTTGATAAAGTCAACTTCACAAAAACATTTCACCAGGTTACAAAGTTGCGCATGGCATCCAGTTCTGCTGAGTTTATGTTTCGGTCAAAGTAAAAAGTGTATAATTTATCAGTCCGCAAATAACAGCACTATTACCTCCTATTTGTGCTGAAAGTGTAAAAAAATAAATGCTTCGATGTAGTGAACGATCGTGAATTACTATCGGCTTACATAGTGAGAAAATATTAGTTTATTATAACATGAGCATTATTTTTTGCACAAATGGTTTCTCGAGTGTTCCGCACTGCGGTATAGTTGCTACTTAATTATTCTGTCAGAACATGATTTATTACTAGCAGTTATTACAATAGATAGGATACATAGGATAATCTCAAAACAGTATGAATATAATGTGTGCTAACAGTAGATATTGTGTAAGTTAAGTGGTATGGCAGTTAATAACAGCTTGATTGTGAATTCTAGAAGGTATGACAAAACTGTTAAAAATTCGCTGGCTGTTTACACTACAACATTATTCGTATGTATTTCTATGACATATTGAGACAATAACAATTCCATTCTTCGTCATATTTCCAAGCAACACCTTTCAACTTATCGAGACATTAAATAAACAACCTCATACATAAAACAGCATCTACTTTGACTTTTATGGCTGAAAATATGTTTGAAATGTGCCAAGGAAATGTATCATAAAATGTAAATTGACAGTTACCATAAAAGCTCTGCAACAGATCCTTTTCTGGTATGTCATATTATTTCTAACAGTGTGAGTTTTACTATATTTTCGAACTTTGAATGAGCTTAGATTGGCATCGGACAAATCAACGTGTAGGTGCAAACTCTATTACGTGATAAACTCAAGATTATGTAAGTCAGCAGCTGTTCGTCGCTAGTCAAAGGAAATTTTGATATTCAAAACACTGAGATTCCTGAGGTAAACTTTTGAATAAAACACAGTGTCCAGGACGTGTGTCAGTTCCGACACAGAACTCTATCCAGCGTCGCGTTACCGGAACAACATGCATTATTCACCGAGTGCCGCACCAGCTCTCGTCTGTAGCCTCTTACAGCTCATCTGATCCCGCTTGAACCTCGGCTAAAAAGTAGGAACACATTACGATGTTCCATCGAACTTCCCGATCGAATCAGCTACTATTTGAAAATCTTTTCAAAAGATATCCCATTACTAGAACACTCTTCATTATAGCCACCACGGGTCTGTATATGTTAATTAATACTCATTGATCGTCCTCCATTATACGCGAAGCTTCGGTAATCAACAGATAGCGAGTAAATGAAAATTCCGTTCACGAGCAACCTCTGAGTTAATTTAATAAGATTTGGGTCATCTAACTAAATTAAATACCCTTAGAATACTACCTAACCTTGTAATTACTTTTCTATAATGCGATTTGAAAAGGTAACGAGCAACGACAGAGGGTTGTGTTTTGTTACTTATTTATGCAAAAAGATAAAGTTGTGCTTAACACAAATTATCTCATAAAAGTTTAACTTAGTAAGAGGAAAACTCGGTGAACTTAAAATTGGAATAAACTTTGTTTAACATTAAACACACCTCCCACCTGGGTAGGTGCTTTGTGCTTTTAATCGCGTTAAAAACTGAATTTCATTATCTTTACAAAATATCTATTAGGTAGTTAGGTTAGTAACAATTTACGTCGCATCTCCATAACAAACGGCCCTCACGCTGTCGTGTGCACTCAGCAGTACTAAGCTTATCTGTAATTACTACTGAGAGGCTGTCTCTGTTGCTAGGTAATCTTGTGTCCCCTCTCAGCTCATTTGAGGTTCGCTGTCCACTGGGCCTATTAGACAGCTGATGTTGCACTTTATTATTATGTAATAGACACTATGTAACATAAATTTTGGCTGATGTTTCAATGAAAAATTTGAAACAGTCTGAAATGATCTAATTTAACACATAAAAATATCACACAGTAACGAAAAACACATGTGTCTTTCAAAAAGAGATTGTAAACTGTGTTTCTTAAATTTTTGGGCATTGAAATTAGTGTTCTATTTTAATGCAAGCAATTTCAGATTTTATTCGTGCAGCATATTTCGGCCTTTTGCCTATATAAAGTGGTTTGCGGTTATGTGGTTCGTTTGAAAGTGAGCCACATTTTAAGCCGTAAAGGAATAAAGGTTCCCCTACCAGCATCATAATTAAAAAAACCCGTCCTTTAACTTTATCTCATATCATACCAACAGTATTGAAAAATTCAAAAGTAATGAAGTAGAATACATAGATTTATACTCGTAATACTACGTCTATTATTAAAACCTATTTCGTTTCAGGGCTAAATGACTCTTATATGTAGCAAGTAATGCTATATTTTATAAACTCAAGTGGCAACTACTTTCTAGGCAGCGTATTTAAGTAAATAAGCTGTTACTAAAGCGCTGAACAACAAAACTCCCCAGACACAGATATGCCAAATAACATGTTGAAAATTCACGCGAGAAGTTTCATGAAGTAGTTTCGAAGGAGCAATTTTCAGATAGTGTTGCATCTTGTGTCCCCAAGGCATGAAGCAATATTGTAGCTTGACTATTTTATTTTCCTAAATCTGTTTTCCACAGATTGTGATATTGTGGTCAAAACTTCAAAACATGCCTCGAAACCAAAATTCTCAATCAAGATATTATGGTTAAATGGGTCCTATAATTCTCATATCAAAATTAAACAACGGCCGCCATGTTGATTTAAAGTAATGTCCCTTAAAAGATAACCGTGTCTGTGGAAGTGTGGAACGAAAAGGAAACCTGAAGAAAAAGATTGTCTGATAGTCCCTTCCGTTTCACCCGGAATGGGCGGTTTTTTTTTGAATTTTAAGCTATGATTAGGTAAACATTGTTTTATATTCTAGCACATTCGTTATAAACCAGCAACACTTTATATACTTTTTTAACCAAGCAACACTTTATATATATACTCGTAAACCGCTGCACAGCTCGAACGCCAGTTCCAATAAATTTTATGCAAACTCGCGTCACCCAAAAGCTACGTTCCATAACGCTCACGGATTCAAAAGTGCTTTGGAATTTGCTCGCCCCGGGGATCTCGTAAATATTGCAACACACTCGTTTATAAAACTCATCCACCGCAATAAGTGACTTTTATTACTCGCAAATAAAAGTGAAAATATCAACACAACCTTTTGCAATTTAAATGTAAATTCCGCTCGTTGGAAAAATGTGTTTGTAGGTTATACCCATTCAATTTGTTTCTGATTTTGTTTCTTCTTATAATCGTAGATATTCTGTTTGATGGCCGCTCTCCTCACATTATGAACAAGCTCTTTTTCGGCGTAAAGGGCAAAAAATATTTTCTTCGTCTGGGAATTTGCCAAGTCGTTTTTTTGTAGATTAACGAGAGGGTCGATCATAAATAATTCGAGGGCGTTTCTTTGACGTTTGTCTTCTTTGTTGTTGAATTGAGAATGAGGCAGCAAAATAAGCGAGAATTATAACGCTGACCTTACGAACCTTTGACATACGAAAATAAATTCGAGCCTTGGATAAATGATATTAAAAATTAAAACGAAAATAAGTAACATGTGCTGTATGTGCAGAGTCCAGTGCTGGTCAGACTGGAGGGCACACAGATCAGGGCGCTGGGTCTGCTGTCCGTGTACGAGTTCAACGTGACGTATGAGGTGCGAGGAGCAGCGCAGTCGCCGCCGGGTGCATCCTGCTGGGACACTGCTACGTCACAACGGACTATCAGTGAGTACATAAAACAACACAATACGGTTGAAGCAGTGGTCGTACAATCGGCCTCTGCACTGTGTCGCGGATTCGATTCCCGAACGAAACATTTACATATTTATTTGAATAGCGTACAAATTCCGGGTCTGGTTGTTGTATGTTTGTGAGTTTAGTGTTTGTAATTGCACCTTCGATAAGGGAAAAACGCCAAGTGTAGGGAAATCTTTTTAAAAGAGAAAGATTAATTTGCTATTTATCACTGTATGACCATGATTGTTAGTCAATATTATTCTAGAAAAATTCTGTGTAAAAAGTTTTATTGTTCCAAAATTAAATAATGAAAAAACCACATAGTCACAAAGCTAGACAAAATATGCCTCGCTATTCTCTTATTATTGCTAGAAAAGAAAACCTAGAATTATCATGTGAAAAAGAAAACACATTTTCTTTTCTTTGGTACAACAAACAGTTCCGGTTTTTTGCTTCCAGAAACAAAGTCACATCTGTGTATAAGGGTCACATTTAACGTTTGAAACAATTCCGCTTTTTGTGTGTTGGCATTTCGTGTTTCCATAATTATTAGCGTCGGGTTTTTATTTTAGTACAAAAAGGGGTCAGAAATAAAGTAGCATTAACTTAATTTTATAGAAGAATTTTGAACATACTTTGGACTTGAATTAATAATATAATTCAATTACTTTATTTTATGCGGCTCATGACATTTTTCAATTGCTTCATTTCTTTTATCCTAGAGTTTAATAATTATGATAGTAAAAATAACCTTAATAATAATATTATATTTGTATGCCGATTATTGGCCGAACATACAGATCAGCTAAAATGTATAATTAACACCTTTTTGTACTTATGTTCACAAATAAAGATTGATTTGATTTGATTTGATTTGACTTAAAAGTCGCATGACTCGTCAGCTGTAAGAGCTGACGAGTCAAGATGGTATACTTAACTTTTAAACTTAAGAGCAGTGGTGGCCCAGTGGTAACCGACTCCGACTTAAGGTCAAACAAGTCAACATTTTTTCCATAGAAACTTCGTTGGGGTTTTACTCCACTATTTGACAAGGTACATCCAAAATTAAACATGGTATCGTTTTGTCTCATTATTAATTTTGTCTGTACGAAAGCAGAATTGTAAAATATGAAGGTATTAAAAAGTTACGAGCTTCTAAAGATTCGTTTTTTTTGCTAATTTTAACACAACTTTAGGTGTAAATTAGAAGCTAAAGAAGCATCAAATTTCCAAAACGAAGTCCGTACCGACACAGCAAATTTATCGAAGAATTTAATCAATTTTATTTGAAATTAATTGGTGCCGTGGTTTTTTCATAAAACCCCAACTTCCAAAGGCTTTTTCGTATTTTTTTACGCGCGCCTTTTACTCTGATTGATCGTGCATCTCACTGAATAAGTTTTCCCCTGTTTTCTCCACGGGGGGATGACGCTCGCGCACACATGAACAATATGGCTCGATTTCCGGTGATTTCTCATGGTTTTTTACCATGCCTGCCAGTGAGTTCGAGCTCGCGACTAGCGCCGCCTTAAGACTTACAGATTGTGGTTTCGAACCCAGCCACTTTCATTATATATTTTTAGTTGGAAGCAAAAAATTGAAGACATGTAACATCTACCAACCTGCGCTAGACCCGCGTGGAAGATTATAGTCTACTTCCTATCACAGAAAGGAGGCCTGTGTCCCAGCATTGGGAACGTTATAGCATGATCATGTATAATAACTATAATCTAAATCCATAATCCACGATCCTTCAACTGATGACAGTCATCAATCTTAAGGCAGCTGGATCTGCTAAACATTAATTAAGACCGCTTTAAGGGAATTAGGGAAATCTCACCGAAGTATTAATGAAGAATGGCTTAATCTTGACAGCCACAACTTCATTCCATCGCAAGTCATCGTAAGTACAGCAGTACTAGCAGATACCTGCCTACAGATAAGAAACAATTATTTCATTTTCCCTCAGTAACTGTTTGGAGAAATGCTTTGCAGGTACAAAATCATTACCATCTGCTTTTATAAGAACTTGTGTAGTACGTTTCAAATCTTATCTCATCTGACCTCTTACTATCTTACTAAATCATAAATGCAAAAGTTTGTAAGGATGGATGGATAGTTGATATTTGTTACTCTTTCACACAAAAACTACCTAACGGATTTGAATGAAAATTGGTATACAGACATTTAACAACCTGGATTAACACATACCATACGATACCATTTAACGGTATTACTTTCCCGTGCGGCTTCGCTCTGGTGTAACTCTGAATTTATTTCAGAGTTACACCAGAGCGAAGCCGCTGGCACTAAGTAGTAGCTAGTAATGTATGAACAAATACAGAAATATTTTGTTTATTACCTAATATTATGTAGGTACCTAATATTAGTGGCAATTCCGTAATTATAAAGACGAGAATGTAGGTCATGCAGGCACGCCGAAGTTCTGAACAAAGTATGAACATTCTTGAAATAGCGTGGCGAGCTTAATTGAAAAAGTTTGGGGAGATGCCTACATGTCCTATTTAACTAAGCATAGTGTGTTAGGAACACGCCATGGGTATGAGAAAGATTAATGCCATATTTCTTAAATATGCATTTAAACATTACAGCCCCACTAACCAAGTGACAAACGATAAACGTTAACGTTCAGTCAGAAGGTTTTATTGATTTTCAATTTTATGCTTCAGGATTTAAAGTTTAAATCTATTGGAGGTTACATCGCGTTTTCGTTCAATTTCATCCATAACGCGCATTGGTCTTTTATAGATTATCAACTTTACTCTCAAGTTGAAAACCTGTTGAAACCCACCGCATTTTATTCAAATAAACAGTGGAATTTTACCTCAAATAACGTACAAAACGGCACCGTATGAATTAGGGGTACTTGTACCATATCCAAGTCGTTGAGGTACCTACCTCAAATACTATATTCTCTATTTAAGGTTGTGCATGCAGACCAGATTGATGTCGAGATTAATAAAGTAATTACATTACAATATACAGATTAAGACCACAAATAATCATAGCTAATCCTCTTTTGTAGCATGATACCGACATCTGTTGGTGAGTAAAATTGTTTAAAAAAAACTTGGTTAAGGAATGTAGGGAATAGTGATGTGCCTGGTGGCAATATTCCCACTGCCGGCAATATTCCCAATGTTGCCACTGCCGGTAAAATACCAAAATTGCCGGCAACTTTGGCAATATTGCCAATGTTGCCAGTCAAATAACACCAGTATATTTTATTATTACTGCAGGTGCAGTTTATATTACTGTAGATAATGCGTTACGGCATTAAGTCCGCCTTATAAAAACTACTAAGTTGTTACTCTAAACGGTGAATTACTGATTATTATGTAAGAATTACCGAAACAAGTGCAATAAAATAATGTTATTTTTGTTGATTATTTGTAGTTTTGATAGACTTATACTTTTTTTATTTCTTGTATTGTTTTTATTTATTTTTTTGTTTTGTTTTTTATTGTTTTTATTTTGCATGAAAAACTAGTAGCCCAGTCAACGAACAGATAAAGAGGGAAATTCTTGGAACACGATTTTGGACTACGTAAATTTGTTTGAACTAGTTAGGAGGTGAACATAATTATCAAAAGTCCCCGCCCCTAGCCCTTGAGCTGTGGGGGAAGGGGGTTTAAAGGTTCCAATTTTTGGTTTTTCGCTTATAACTCGGAAGCCATGCCTCCTAGCGGCATGGTTTGTATGAACAAAACAAAGGCTGAATAAAGGGGTTTGAACATTTTTGTATGGGTAGTGTACCAGGTGCCATCCGTCATTTTAATTTTTTGGCAGTCACGTCTGAAACATTCATAGATCGATAGATCATATCAATAGAAACATAAAATGTAAGAGGCAAAACCTCGCAAAGCGTCACGTTTCCGAGTTATGAGCTGTCAAACATATACAAATAGCTACTTGTACATGTACATGTTTGACAGCTCATAACTCGGAAACGTGATGCTTTACTAGGTTTTGCCTCATACATTTTATGTTTGTATTGATATGATCTATCGATCTATGAATATTTCAGACGTGACCGCCAAAAAAGATGGCACCTGGTACAAAAGGCACAAAGCCGTTTTCTATAAGTTTTATTTAGTAACCATTTCGATATCTATGAATATTATATTAAATTAATTTTCAAATTATATACAAACTATAAATAAAAAATTACTAATAATACCTATGTACAAAAAAAAATAGATAAAAGAAAAAAAAAACATTCAAAGTGCGTCAAAGAATACGTCCACATCGCTGTCAACGGGAACAGTGCCCAGAACGCTGGCAGCATTGCCACGTTGTAGGCCAGCCCTCTGGTCACCTGAAGAGTCGACTAAACGCCTGGCGATTTCCTTAAAAACGTTGTGGGCACTCGGACCCCATGGCCCCAGAGTTTCAACCCCAAACGGCTCAAACACATAGCTACTAGCTAAGCCAATGTATTTGCGCCGCTTGGAGTTTTCAGCACCTGCAGCAGCAGCGCCAGCACAACACGCTGTACTAGCAAGATGGGATGGCGCAAGGGTGTCGACACATGTTGCATCCCACACCAAAGGCCTACCCAGCTTCCATGGCATTATGGTCATACCATCTGGTCTCTTCCCATCGTCGCGTGCCAAGCCACTGGGTTAGATATCTTGTATAGTTTTCGAAAAACTATTTTTACCTTTTTGCATTCGGAAAGTCTTATTTAATACTAGCACTACGCCCGCGACTTCGTCCGCGTGATTTTCGAATTTTGCCTTCTAGTCCCGGCCACCCTCTATATCAACCCCAATATAAACTTTTAGGGGTTGAATGTCGTATCATCCTCTCTTAGTGAGAACCTGTATTCTAAATAGAACCCTGCAATCTTAAGTCCTCTAATTGCAAACACCAAAGACAACCCCTAAGGGGTCGAATTTTGTAAAATTTCGTCTTAGTGAGAACCTAGGTCCTAAAACAACCCCCATGCTGAAACTCCTAGTATTTGTAGTAACAAAGTTTCATACAAACTGTCAACCCCATAAACAGGGGTAACAAACATAGGGGTAGAATTTCAGAAAATAATGCTTTGGTGTGCATTTACGTCATCTAAGAACAACCTTGCAAAATTTTATACTCCTAGCATTTGTAGAAACGAAGTTTCATACAAAATATCAACCCCTTGGGGTCTATTTTCACATTTTTCACAAACCACTCGCATCTACGTCCAAAAAAAAATCTCTATGCAAAATTTGAGTCTCCAAACTATTAACCCCGAAAAAGCCCCTTAGGGGTCGAATTTCGCAAAACCGTCTTAGTGAACATTTAGGTCTTAAAAAGAATCCCTCGCAAAATTCCAGTCTCCTAGCTCTTGTAGTAACAAAGTTTCATACAAACTATCAAACACAAAAACAAACCCCTTTGGGGTCGAATTTCGCAAAATCCCGCCATGGTGTCCATCTAAGTCTTATAAAGGAACCCGGTGCAAAATTTGAGGCTCCTCGCACTTATATTGACAGAGTTTCATACACACTGTCAACCCCAAAAACAACCTCTTAGGGATCGAATTTCGCAAAATCCCGTCTTGGGTATTACTTACGTCCAAAAAAGAAACCCTATGTAAAAATTTGAGTCTCAATTCTATCAACCCCAAAAACAACCCCTTAAGGGTCGAATTTCTCAAAATTTCCACCTTGGTGAGCATTTACATCTTAAAAAGTACCACCATGCAAGATTTGAGACGCCTAGCACTTGTACTAAAAAAGTTTCACACAAACTATCAACCCCAAAAACAAACCCCTTAGGGGTCGAATTTGGCAAAATCCCGTCATAGTGAGCATCTACATTCTAAAACGACACCCCATGCAAAATTTGGAATTCCTAGCACCTGTAGTAGCGAAGTTTCATACAATCTATCAACCCCAAAAACAACCCCTTAGGGGCCGAATTTCGCAAAATCCGTTCTTAGTGCTCACCTACGTGGTATAAGGAGGGCATATGCCAAATTTCAAGTTTCTAGGCCCAGCGGTTTGGGCTGTGCGTTGTCAGATCAGTCATTCAGTTTTGAATTTTATATATATAGATTGCCATAAATCTCTCTCGAAAACTAACAAGATATTGAAATGCTTACTGAGTAAAACTTACGGATCATTTATTTAGTTTTTTATTTTGTTCACACATGCTTTGCTGCTAGAACGCATGGTTTTCCGAGATGTAAGCGAACCTTCAACAGGTTTTAATTAATTTAACATTGTTACTGTATGAAAATAAGAAATATGGCTCTGTAGTGCACTAAAAAATTTATAAGGGAATGCAATAATTAATATCGTAACACCGAATATATAGTTTTAGATGTAGAAAAAGCATTTGGAAGCTTTTCAAATGCCTTTTATACACCGGAAACGGTTACAACATCAAATTCAGTGTTTTAATTGCATTCCTATATCATTTTTTTAGTGCACTACAGAGCGATATTTCTTGTTTTCATACAGAAAATTTGCCAAATTAATTAAAACTTGTAATTATTTGACAGCTATTTGCGACGTTGCCAACTTTCAGAATAAGCAGCCTAAAGGGGCTGCCTCCACGAGCGAGAGAATCGCGACGAGTCCGCCCTTATATCGTCGGATAATCTCCACGAACGAGCGATAATTCCGCCGCGTATCGTTGCGAGTCGTTACGGTATCGCGGCGATTCCGCGGCGACTCGTAACGGTATCGCCGCGTTTCCTTGACGTCACGTTGCCAAGTTCGCTAGAGGCAATGCTGAAATGACGCTGCGTTTGACAGCGCGCCCGCCGCGCGCTCGTCGCGAGAGCGCCGCGAGCGCGCGGCGGTCGCGTTGCTAGTCGCGGCGGGCTAGCGACGATGTAATGACGTTTTGCGCGCTCGTTGCCACTCGTCGCATCGCGGCGATAATATCGCCGTGTGGAGACGGTTCCATAGTGAGTGTATAGAAAAACGTGGCACGGCGATAATATCGCCGCGATTCTCTCGCTCGTGGAGGCAGCCCCTAAGTACGAGTAATCACAGCGCTATCGCCAAAAACCATTTTCTCGTCCTAAAATTTTGGGCTGGGCAGGAGCTTAATAAAACAACCATGAAACGAGTAATAAAATATGGTTTATTAAAGCTCAACTAGCATAAATAAGTAAAAGATGTTGATAATAAAAAGCATACACTAATCGGCAAACGATAATATTATAACAAATTGTTCGCTATTATACAATTTCGACACATTATACAACGAATTTATACATAAATGTACATGTACAGTGACTTTCATTATGTCCAAATATTAATCAGAAAATCACAAGAATGGCCAATTTTTAACATGATTCACATTTTTACTATTTAAGCCATACGAAAGACTAGATACTTTTTACATTTCTCATGTAAAACGGCTTCACATTGAGTTCATTTAAAAATATAGATTTTTATAAAAGGCCAAATACAAACAACGAAGGCATTAATTATATTACAATTTATATTAAAATCATTGTGACAAAGCTTACATGATCATTTTTTATTAAAATAAAAATTATGTCACCGTTAGCAGATTGAAAACTAAATATCTGAAGAGATTATAATCATTTTTTTTTTCTTATTAGAACATATTAGAACAGGCTCATATGGGCAAAAAATTATAACTATTAATCGCCTAAAATCGTTGTGCAACAGTTCGTATCAAAAGTTTGATACAACATGTAGCTAAAATGAAACGAATGCTGTGGCAAAGCACGCCTTTTTTGGTCAATAGTCGAGTTTCAAACAGTATTTTATTCAAAAGAACCAATTTGTATCACAAATCGAAATACTAATCAGGTTCCTATAATAGTTCAGTGAATTAGCTTGATTTGTTCTTAAAATTCACTATTTATATCTTTTTCCAGCTGCCTATTGTCAGTACCTGTTTATATTATAGATATACATAACAAAGTTGATTGAACCAGCAGAAGAGGTGTTGCAAAACAAAATATTAAGCGAGCCTGACCAACCTAAACTTTTGCCAATATGTAGCTCATTTGATCTTAAAAATGATTACTTATGAGATGTCAAGTCGATATACTCAAAACTTGTTAATTATATTAAATAGCTGCTACCGCTAGTCTATTGGAAGTTATATAGCTATCACAAGGCACTGATATCGTAAATTTTACTCGCGATTATTAACATTGATACTCGTATTTTTTATACATTTTTAAGGAAATGTCTACAATAATTAAATATTTCTAAAGATGATACTATCGATGCCAGTTCTGAATACATTATTTGATAGACGATGCATTACTAAAACTTCCAAAATAATGGCTTAGTTGTAGTTCTACAGTTATATCATAACTAGCTGTTGCCAGCGGTTTCACCCGCTGCAACTCGAAAATTATCCCACGGGAACATAAAATCGGGATAAAAACTATCCTATGTGTTAATCCAGGTTATAAACTATCTGTATACCAAATTTTAGCCAAATCCGTTCAGTGGTTTTTGCGTGAAAGAGTAACAAACATCCATACATCCATACATCCATACTTACAAACTTTCGCCTTTATAATATTAGTAGGATACATCAACAATGAAAAATGTGAAAAAAGGAAGTCTTTAATTAACAATATTTATAACAATAACGGTCTTACTTTGGGTCCATTATGTTGTATGTTTCGCTTGGTACATGGTAAATATCCCCTTTGAAATTTAATGATAGTAGTTTAAAATGGACTTAATATTTAGTAGTGTGCACATAAAATTAAGAACAAACGTATTCCTCGAAAAGTATCACAGAATTAGCATCGCAAATAATACCTCAGATGTAACAATTTTATTTGGCATACAATCATACTTTTGTATCAATTACCGTATTCAATACATTTATTTCAAAATGAAGCATGTCGATATTATACATTTAAATTTTACACATTTTATCATGAAAACACAGCTATATACGACTATGTATAATAATGTTATACATACAAACATTGTGACAGATGAGGTATAGGACTGGAAGTTGAAGTTATATTTACATAATAATATAAGAATTTATATATATATAAGTCAAGGGAGACATAAAAATGGATACATTGACGTCATGCCGCTGCCGTCACGACTAATACACATAATTATATAATAAATAGTATTTATATATTAGAGGTATAGTATTTTATTGTTTTATTTTGTTATTGAATAGGACATTTTTGTTTCGTATATTATGCTATCTAAATTTTTATATTACTCAGATTATTCACATTTATATCATGAGCTTTTCACATCTATAAAAAAGCTAAAACATATGAATAGTTTAAACATCGACAATCTTAGAGTATAAATAAACAGTATAACTTATTTTATACTAGACTACTTACAGCTAAGTTATTTATGTTATTACTTGATTTTTAGATAAACTTTAAGCTCAACAACACGTACGAATTTAGTGCCTCACAAGTTATTTATAATTTATACACTAAGTATAACGGGTATAGGGACGTTTGATAGGAATTTGATAACATGTCACCAATTCGAAGACTGTCAGTTCTATGTCATTAATAACAATGTTTTTTTTTCTTTTCATAAGAAAAAACAGCGGTAAGAGAGTTAGCTAGCTATTATGAATTGTTGTTCGTTAGTCTGATTAAAACTCGAGAACGGCTGGGCCGATTTGGCTGATTTTGGTTTTGAATTATTTTGGAAAGTCCAGGGAAGGTTTAAAAGGTTTTTTTTGTAATCGTTTCTCAGGCGTTACCAACTCAATTTAAATAAAATTATCGACGGAGGTCTCTCTATAAGAACCATAACGGCCCGTTCATTACCTTGCCGCTGTGAACCATGACTTAGCGCAAAACGGCGAGCGTTAAGATCCAATTTATATAAATGTTTGACGCGGTGTCCTGCGTGAGCGACGAATACGACGCGACGCGACGCGTTTCGAATTAATTCAACTACTATTATAATATTTGGACATTCGGGCGGCGAGTAATGGGCAACTCGCCGCCCGACCATGGACCATGCCCGGGTCGACGGCGCGTTGTGTTCCACGCGCGCCTCAAAGAGTGTCAACAGAAGACGGGGCCCCCTTTAGAGGGCCAAAGCCTGCCGGGGTCGCGGGACTTATTCCATGGAAAGTAAAGGGCTATTGAAGGACACCGTGGATTTTAGTCAGTACAAGTCTGACAGTCCCTCCCGCCCTGCCCTGGGTGGGAGGACACATTTCACGATTTTACCACGCTAAAATAAAACTATTATAGTATTTACTTCGTGTTGCATCGCGTCGCGTCGCATCTGTCGCTTACGCACTACACCGCCTGACACACGCCACGAGGCGCCGCCAGTGGCGAATTCGCGTACTTATGAACTAATGGGGATGGCAACTGGGGAACTAATGGCGTTAGTATAGCTTGTTCCAAGCATCCTCATTGGCTCAAATCTCTAGGTACTTCAAAATAGTACTACCTCATTGGTCGGATTAGGACTTAGCTATGGTGGCGCCATCTAAAATTAGCTTTGACCGACCTTCCCCATTAACGTCTTATTCGCGCCGCCCATCGCACCGCTTACCTCCTAGGCCAAAGTTGTAACCGCTAGATATGTGCAGGCTATTCGGTCTTTTTACTGCCGACTCGGCCAAAGTAATGATCGGCCCAACTCCATAATTTCTTAGTTCCTGTCATAAAATCAAAGGAAATATAAAATTTAACAATTGGTGTCATGTTTCCAAACCCTAGCTGTATTTCACTATAGATATTTTATAACAATAACGTTACATTATTATGTTCTCTATTTATATCACGTTAAGACGGTGAGTCGCGTGAGGCTGAGATTTCTTAGTACATTACTTTTAGATACTAGTAGTGTGATCACTTACTTAGTGGATGGCCCTTGTTTAAGATTTACTTTAATTGTGTAAACAATTTATTACCTATTAGGTAATTTGGTATATTGTAATGGCCAACAGCGAGAACAGGATAAACTAGAAAAAAAGTCTCGGCAAATTTTTATATAAGATAAGATAATCTGAACATAACTAATATTCAGATTCTCTAAAAATTAATCGCCGTAATGTTTGTGCAGTCACGAGCAATAAAATGTATACACTTAACAAAATTCAAACGCAAATTACTCGTCAATTACTGGTTTCCACTTTGAAATAAGACCTATTTCGTAATAGTATGGCTTCCAAAATAGAAGTCTAATGAAAAGGCAAAAGTTTAATCAATATAGTAGGTAGCAGAAAAACGCTTTTGAATACTGCTTAGTGTATACATACCATTGCTCGTGACTGTACGCACATAACTTCGTAACGAATGCTTTAAATTGGATAATATATATTTTAAATAGTCATTTACACAATTAAAGTACATCTAAAACATTAACATTAACGCTATTCCAGGGGACATCGACTAATAGTAAAGTATAGTTATACATGAAGATATTATTTAAAAATATTATACATCTTTATTTATGTAACAAATTGAAATGTATTATTACTTTTATACATATAATCTTTCATACGTACTTTCACTGCGCTAAGATAATGTTTACATTCAGTAGGTACGCGACAATACATTTGATATTATGAATTGATGCAGAGAATCATACAATAATGAAATAACATTCGTAAGTATCAACGACGATATAATACTAGACTCCGCATGCACGATCTAAGGAACAAAAACTATTCTGTCAACTCGCTGAGGTACTACGTAAGCGGGGGGGACGGGGTACTGCGTTGTGATTGGCTAACTCAAGGTCTGTTCTGTCTCAACGTATGTTTACGGCTCACAGGATTGGTCGAAATGAGACGAATATAAGACTTTTTTGCCTAATGTGTTGACAGACTTGTGTTGTTTGACTGGCCTGTTGGTCTAGTGGTTAGTGACCCTGACTGCTATGCCGGGGGTCGTGGGTTCGATTCCAACCCAGGACAAATGTTTGTGTGATGAGCATAATCATTTGTTCTGTGTCTGGGTGTAATTTATCTATAATATGTATGTATTTAGAAATATATAAGTATGTTTATGAGTTGTCTAGTACCCATAACACAAGCTCTGCTTAGCTTGGGACTAGATGGCGTTGTGTGATAGTTGTGGAATATTATTATTATTATATTATTATTATTAGACATCGGTCGCCTGTTATTAGGAGTCTAGTATTATATCGTCGTTGGTAAGTATTTTATATACGTATACATACTAGCACTCCGATAGCGATTTCGTCCGCGTGGATTTAAAAAAATAGTCTATTTTTGTCGCTGATAAAGTAGCTTTATGTCGGTGTCTATTTTATTTTGGTAAGTCTATTACTAACGAAAAAAAAATTAATGCATAATCATACATTCATGTATAATCTATATCTCATTCATTAAAATTTAAATGTTCTTTACAATGTAGAACACAGACGTAAAGAAAGCATTATCTTATCCGCAGTGATGTCTAAAATTATCAATCAGATATAGGTTACAAATTATCAGTTTGCAAATACAGGCTGTTTTTTTGCATTTACGTCAAACTTCAGGTGGTTGTCACAAAAGTCATAAATAATCAATTGAAAGAACAGTACCGGGCAAAACTAATAAGGGCTGCTTTTTTTTTGTTGTTGAAATTTTACCGTATTTCAGAATTAAACCCTTAATTCAATACAAATGAAAGAGAATCACCCGACCGCAGTTTACGCGCGTACGCACACATCGATGATTAGATGTGCGTGAATTCAATGACGCGCGAGTACCTATCGTGCGCCGAGAAGTGACCTTGGCGACCCTTAGCAATAATTTTACGTAATTTTATTTCGAAAATCACCCACATTATTGTCATTTCGTTTGATATTAACTTATTCGAAGCATCAGCATAATACGAAATCTTAATAATGACAGTAATACTAGACCGCCATAAAAAGTTCACTGACCTGCTATCAGATGAGTAATAAAATTTAAGTTTTGCTTGATTGCTATCGTTCACCCTAAACTTTTCGTAGTGATTTTGTTTTTATTTGTGGATAAAATTGGTTGATTTGAAGTTTTCCTCGGGCTTAGACCGTCAATAATACCTACCCCGATCTACGTAGTATAAAAAATGTTTTTTAAAGATAAGGCTACCCACTGACCATCAACTTATTTACACAAATAAAAGCGATTAGTTAACACCGTATTTACAAAATGTACCTACCTACTTAGGTTACCCGGAGGGACCGGAGGTACTTATTGTTAAATGTTGCCACCATCACACTCTTGGCACAATCGAGCACGATGTAGGTAGCTGGTTTTCCTTCAGCTTACGTAAAACTAACACATTCGTTTTTAGTGTCGAAAGCACTAATGATCCTGGCACGTGATTCTGTTACACTTGTCACACCACAGGGTCTCGGCGACCCGATCCAATGTTCACCAAACTTTTCGACCATAGTGAACGGGAACTGTCTCCACTGATGGCATACAGGCGAACCATCTTCTCCAACTCGACATTAGAGTAATTGTCCGTCGTCTTGTACTTTGTATCGAATGCCGTCTCAACAATGCACCTACCTAGAAGCGGAATTTGCAAAACGCATGCACTGCTGTGACATCAAACACATGACTGTCGGTTCGGGTGCCGACCGCCTGCGAACCGCGGCGCGGGGCGCGGGGCGCGGGGTGCCGGGCGCGGGGCGCGGGGCGCGGTGCAGCGCCCTTGCTTTGGATTGGTTGCGGTGCGATTGATTGCCTACGAATTTGTTGAATGACCGTTGCGTATGCGTTGTGTACATGAATGTTTGCGTTTGTTTGTGTGTGATAGGGCTAGTATCAGACGCGCCGCTTTTAAATACGGCTGGTTCACACTTACGGATTTCAGTAAAAAGGAAAAATAAAATAAAAAAATACCTACCTATTTTATTGCTGTTTTGGGTCGAGAATCATTAGTATAATGACGTCCTTGAATTTGTCTAGGATGCGGATCAACACCCTGTATAAAAACAACGTGTGACTAATTACGCTAATTAGATCATTTTTAGATAGTAATTTTGAGACGTTTGAATGGCAATAAAGTTCATTTTCGTAGTGCAGTACTCTTTAAAATAAGAAGTTTTCATAGGAATGTAGCCAAGATTGAAAAGTTGTAATAAAAACATACAGTTATCAGACAGCAGTCATCTAGCTTCAAAACAGTCTGACTCTTCATAGTGCGAGAGCCGGCTGCAAAAATACCTACCTTATCGGCTACCCCAATAGGCTATGTATAGATCGTTAACCGACACCTAAACACGTAAAAAAAATCAGGTCTGCCAGAGCTGATCCTGCCGGGTCATAGAAATAATCGAGATTTTTTGACGTAAGATACCCGAATAAAAGTGCTGGCAGCAGTTAACCATTGATTAGTTATGTAAAAAAAAGTGGGTCTGCCATTGCGCACCTTGCCGGAAGTACTTGGCAGACCCCTAAAATATGCCCTTCTGAAACACTAAACCTACCTCATCGAGTACCCGGATGGGACCAACGCTAAATAATAACCAAGATGCCTCTGATAATGGATCAAAAGGTCTGCCAGGTCTAAGCTTGCCGGAACTTAGTGTTCAAAGTATTTGAAGTTGATAGGGAGCATAATTTCACCTGAAGTAAAAATATATATTTTGTTTCTAATTTTATGCAAATTTATGAATATTAAATATTTTTTATCAAAACATTAAATAAAACAACAAGTGTAGAGATACGAGTAAAAGGTGTACATTCAAAATTTAGCAACAATCACTACGAGTTCAATATCATGCTTACAATTTATATACTTACAACTATCAAAACTTAGTTTAAGGTGGCATTAAAATTACCTGAATTCTGTATATATGTAGGTTTAGGGAACTAAGTAGGCTTCCGAGTGTAGAACCTGTTATTGCGTAAATCATCGTAGGAACGCCGAAAGGTAGTCAACGCATAATCAACCTGACCACCACCAGGATCTTTCTCATCATCTCAGCCATAGGACGTCCACTGCTGAACATAGGCCTCCCCTTTAGATTTCCACATATATATAATATACCGGTTGGAAGCGATCTACATCCAGCGTCTTCCAGCGACCTTTATAAGGCCGTCTTTCCATCTTGTTGGTGAACGTCCTACGCTGCGCTTGCTATTCCGTGGTCTCCACGCTAGTGCATTTCGACCCCATCGGCCATCTGCTCTGCGAGCAATATGGCCTGCCCATTGCCACTTCAGCTTGTTAATCCGGCGGGCTATATCGGTGACTTTAGTTCGTCTACGGATCTCCTCATTTCGGATTCGATCACGCAGAGAAATACCGAGCATAGCCCTCTCCATAGTTCGTTGAGCGACTTTGAGCTTTGAGATGAGGCCGATACTGAAAGACCACGTTCCGGTGCCGTAAGTCATCACTGGTAATACACATTGGTTGAAGACTTTTGTCTTGAGGCACTGAGGTATGTCGGACGAAAAGACATTGCGTAGTTTCCCGAACGGTGCCCAACCGAGTTGGATTCGGCGGTTGACGTCTTTCTTGAAGTTGGACCTACCTAATTGGCCTACCTACCTACCTAACTACTGTCTTGTCCTAAGTAGATAATAATGTTCAACAACTTCAAGTACCGAGTTTCCAACAGAGACTGGGGTGGGCATGGCATTTGACATAATTTTCGTCTTGTCCATGTTTATTTTCAAGCCCAACCGTTGTGAAACTCGGTCGACGCTATCGAGCATCATGCTGAGTTCCTCCATCGACTTTGCCATGACTACGATGTAGTCGGCAAACCGAAGGTGAGTGATGTACTCGTATTTGCCGTTGATGTTGCTGCCAAGTCCTTGCCATTCCAGGAGCTTGAAGGCGTCTTCCATTGCGGCAGTAAACAGTTTCGGGGAGATAACGTCCTGTCTTACGCCTTTTCTCACTGGAATCGCCTTCGTGCTCTGCTCCTGTACTCGAACCGACATGGTGGCGTTATTATACAAGCACTTCACTTTAGAGCCTTGGTTTCGCTGTATGGTCTCTTTAACACGATTCGTATTAAAGAGACGCAAATCGTGTCGCAAGGACTTAGATATAGGTCTATTGAGCCGCCTATATGACTTAACGTCGCTAGCCCGTCGTTGATCTCGTTCACTGAAACTACACACAAACACTCGTCTTTTTTTAATTTATACAGTTATCGTACCTACTCAGGTATTGACAGTAAATGGCTAGTCGACCTAACCATTAATGTTTAAACTTTGACCTGATTTCGGTGGACTAGAAAGATCCTGGTGGTGGTCAGGTTGATTAGGCGTTGACTATACTTTCGGCGTTCGTCCTACGATGATTTACACAATAACAGGTTCTACACTCGGAAGCCTACTTAGTTCCCTAAACCTACATGTATACAGAATTCAGGTAATTTTAATGCCAACTTAAAACTAAGTTTTGATAGTTGTAAGTATATAAGTTGTAAGCATGTTATTGAACTCGTAGTGATTGTTGCTAAAGGACAATGTCCGGAATGGCCCTATGCAACAAAATGTATTGGAATACACGATAAATAACTGTCTATTTTATTATATTAGTTGCAAATACTTTTGTAACACGGACTAGCTGTATGCCAAAATGAACAATAAAAAGTATTTTACGCGACTAATAACATCAATGGCCGCCATCTTCACCAAACGTCATGTCGTGCGGTTATAGAATAGGGATGACCGATTGATTGTAATCGATCGACTGAATTTTTAATTTCCTTATAGTATAATTTATATCGATTTTAAATCGATTCGAATCGTAAGCCAATGTATCGACTTACGAAAAAACGTATAAGTAGATCGATTTCTAAAAAATCGATTTTATTTTTCAAGTTTACATTTATAATGTAAATATCCATTTTATGAAAAACAAGAAAGATATTAAATGATCTCTTATCAGTAAAATCAGATTTTTTCGGTTAAAAAAATCGATCTATTGGACCTGAAAAATCGATTCTTCGATTAATCGATCTTAGATCGTCGTCCCTAGTCACTAATGTCACTGTCAGTCTAAAACGAATTCTAAGAATACAGGTAGCTATGTTATTAGATTTTATGCATTTAAACGTTGAACTTACAGTACACTTACGCTTTAGAAAAAAACTGCATAGGTACCTATCCAATTATCTAGGGAGGTGCTTAAAATAGCTAAATATTTTATGACATTGCTTTTCAGTTTCTTAAAAATCACTAATCTATGAAAAACTATACCTACTAGTCGTTGTTATGGTTCGATTATAACCTCAAAATCTGATTCTTTTTTTGGAATATATCTATTCTGCAGCTAGTCCGCTATAAAAATAAGATCATATAGGAGTTTACTAATGATCGACAACACAAAATATAATTTTCCGATGCTCTTGGTTCCAGGGCGAACAATGTATGGGCGCAGAGCAATCTCCTTTTAAATGTACATCTTTTACTCGTATTTCTACACTTGTTGTTTTATTTAATGTTTTGATAAAAAATATTTAATATTCATAAATTTGTATAAAATTAGAAACAAAATAATGTTTAAAAAATGTTATTTTAAATGTTAAATGTTATTTTTACTTCAGGTGAAATTAAAACTTCAAATGCTTTGAACACTAAGTTCCGGCAAGCTTAGACCTGGCAGACCTTTTGATCCATTATCAGAGGCATCTTGGTTATTATTTAGCGTTGGTCCCATCCGGGTACTCGATGAGGTAGGTTTAGTGTTTCAGAAGGGCATATTTTAGGGGTCTGCCAAGTACTTCCGGCAAGGTGCGCAATGGCAGACCCACTTTTTTTTACATAACTAATCAATGGTTAACTGCTGCCAGCACTTTCATTCGGGTATCTTATGACGTAATTTTTACTAAAAAATTACGTCAAAAAATCTCGATTATTTCTATGACCCGGCAGGATCGGCTCTGGCAGACCTGATTTTTTTTACGTGTTTAGGTGTCGGTTAACGATCTATACATAGCCTATTGGGGTAGCCGATAAGGTAGGTATTTTTGCAGCCGGCTCTCGCACTATCATAGATATAATAGATTTTCAACTTTATGCTGTAAAACATATAGTTGAAAAACGATAGAGCGTTTTCGTTTTCCAATTGTCTAGATCTTCACAACGGTAATAGTATGGTTGATTAACAAACTTATAAATATCGTAAGCCGCGTACGCACGGACGAACACGAACATAGCGAACAGAAACATCAAATCGGAACATTTGGTTCGTACGTATGGACGGCATATTCGAACACGAATGCGAACATAGTTCGAGTCGAGTTCGCGCACAACAGTCGAACTGAGGTACGGGCAGGATTCGCTATATCTGCCGCCCCGCCCGCATCCCGCCCGCACCCCGCCAAGTTCTATACCACCAGTTTTGTTTCGTAACATTTATTAAAGCTCCTTGAACACCGTCCATACAGAACATACTAAAAGGATCGCCGCAAACATGTTTGTCGAACAGAGTGTTCGATGTTCGTTAGTGGAACGCACGTGCGAACCAAGTTGTTCCGTATCATGCAACGCAACAAATTTGTTCGTCCGTGCGTACGCGGCTGTACAGACATCGTCTCCACTGGAAAACCAGAAAATAAGACGAAGTGATGGTAAGACGCTTAGTAGTATTTTATGCCTTTAAAAAACAGAACTTTCTGATACTCTTTATTCCATATTTACAGGCTGAAACTGTATGCATTGGCCCGTAAGCCTTTCTAGGAATCTTATCACTGAAAAACTTTGGCTACATCCTTTACAGCTTGCATCAAAAGAAAGTGTAGTTATATTAAATACAGAACGTTGTATGGGCTCACCACAAAATGGAACAACTTTCTATATCAGTTCAGTTGTTCAGTAGAAAACTAAGTCCCATATTAGAACGTCGCTCAATACTCAAGTATTTCTTAGAACTAGATTCAAGCCATTTGATTGGTTGAAACTAGTTTTAAGTAAGTAACTCTTAAATCTTGAGCAACGTTCTGTTAGGGTGCTCCCACATCTATATAGCACGCGGCCGCCTCGAGGATTCCGCCGCGTGCTATCGCATTGTCTCGGTCTAGCAAATGGCAGTTCTAAGCGACAGAAAGAGAAAGGGCGACGGAAAAGCCGATTCCGCGTCGATAGATGTGGGAGCATCGGGGGTGCGGTGTAGTGGAAGCGGAGTAACAGTATGCGCAAACCTTGCAACACGCATTCCTCGCATCACATCCCTCGCATACATTCCTCGCAACACATTATGCGCAAAAATCTACCTCTGCTGAGCCGTTTCCACCAGAACTGTGCTGACCGAGGCGAGGTAAATGAAGCGATTCTATTGGTTCTTTACAAACACATCCCTCGCTACGCATCCTCGCACATCTCTGGTAGAAACGCAGCCTAATACGGGTCTTAGTGATTAGTAACAATCTTAATCTTTGTCTGTAACCAATCAACGACCGAATTTGCCTATCCGAGTCTTAAAATATGTTTTATCAGAAACAGCCGTCAGGAAACTGATCAGTATTCAAATTGAGATACAATATTAATCGTTACTGCAGCATTTAATATGACCACACTTTTCTGATACATGCTGTAAGATTAAAACGTAATACATAGGTAAGTGAAGCACATCACATTAAGAATAGAGTAATCTAATATCACTTAGTGCCCTCACGACTGACTCACCGACTGTACTTGAGTGTTCAGTGCGGCTGCGGTCTGCGACACGATCGCAGGACGCGACCGCTGTCGCGACCGCCGGCGACCGACCGCTGTGACGTCAGCACAGCGCAGGCTCATCGCGTTCATTGTAACCGCGCATACCTGGAAAGAGTTAATGTTGGTGTAAGTATATTTGTATTCAGATAACGGTAAGCAAATAGGAGGGTTCCTTGCGAATATGTCAGACAAACTTGATTATATGCCTGGATGTCAAAAGAGTCATTTATAATCGCCACAATCCGGTATGGAGAATTACAAAATCGACTTAGACGTGAGCTATTGTGGGACTGTCGTAAACAGGATCTCCATCCAGGACTCATTATGTTTTTTTTTCTAAACCGTTTTGTACTTTGTTGGGCAAAAGCCTCCCTCATATCTTCCTCATACCCTTCCTTCCTTATATCCCTTCATTCCTCATATCAAGTGCTCCTTTCTAGTGCCACTTCGGACCAGCCATCAAGCGCATCATCAAATATGCATTTAATGGCTACCTGAGGATGGACGACGCCTCCGAAGTCGGCCCAAAAAGAAGATGATCTCTGGACGCGCATCTTTGTTACCATACCCAAAAAAAAGATACCCTTTTTACGAAAGCAATAATGTCTCCTACCGTTATAAATACGACTTGACTCATTAAACACCTAATTCGTGAAGTAATCATAAAGCGAGTGGGCGCGGGTTAAAGTTCATCTACACTGTTATCAGTAATCGTACGTATCATTGCCGCTATAAAGCCACAGATAGCGACCGTACTTCAATATAGTGCTAGCGTTACTTTAAGGCCACGTTTCCATTATACAAGTTACTTGTATACTAAATGCATGTAACTTGAACAAACCTACATAAAAGTAAAAAGTAGGTAGTTTGAATTTGTACAATTTGTTTCAAGTGAGGTGCAAATTGACCGGGCAAACATTTTAATCTTGATGTAAACTGTCAACCTATTTAATTGGGAACAAACTAATTCAAGCAACTTGAATACAAATCTGACGTCATTCTTGTAAACAAGAATAATGTAATGGAAACGAGCATTAATGACAACTAAAAACATTTTTAATTGCTGTCATATGCCACAGATTGTTGTTAAAGATAATTGCATAATAATGGTCATGGTAATGACACTTAAAAACTAAAGCGGGTAAGTGGTCACTGAATTGATTGTTTTTAAATGTTGTAGTGTTTTTAAAAACCTTGCACCCGCCTAATGCCAACCTTGAACTAGACGGGTCAGATTGTTTTAAACTAAAAAACTAAAAAAAGAACCGTCCTCTCTCTCTTTCTTTTGTCATCGCACCCCGCACCCCTTTTTACCACCATCGAGTGATCGGCTTAGAACCAATAAAACTATGATATAATAATCGGTATAATGTATGTACTAAGTGAGCTTGAATCAATTCCAAGATAAAAGACAGCTACGATTATTTAATTGATCCATCAAAGTGGCTGAAAATAAAAGTATCGCAAAGCTAATTCAGTGATATCTAAAGTAAACAAAAAATATTTTTCTTCTAACTCAAACTGTTCTATTTTCACATCATATTGGCACACACTCCCGACCGCATCTGGACCGTTAAAATGTGCATTCCCGATCTAGAAAGAATCTATACTCATATTATGAATGCGAAAGTTTCGATGTTTGTATTCATTGTATGAATAGATGATTGTAATGGCCGTCATCGACGACATCGTGAGAGTCGCGGGCAACCGATGGCGATGGAGGATGCAAGTGGCGAATTGTCGTTCGGCGTGGATGGCGGTCTAAGTGCACGGTTTAAACCATCATGCAAACCCTAACCTATACAGGTTAGGGTTTGCATGATGGTTTAAACCGTGCACTTAGACTTCTGACGTAATTAAGATATGGAGACCCTACGGTCTCCATATCTCAATCACGTCAGAACAGCTGAACGGATCTTAACGAAATTTCACTTGCATTTAGATTATAGTCTAGAATAACATATAAGGATACCTTTCATCCCGGTATTAGACTCCCGTGGGATAACTTTCGGTGCATATGCGTGGGCGTAGGCGCTCGCAACAGCTAGATATAAAAGAAACCACGATGACGTCAAAGACTAGAACATTGCAATAAAGAAAAACCCCAATCCTATATAAATGTTAACACATCATTGGGAACATATGTACTTTAATGCAAATGGCAACATTACATTTTCTGTTACATTTCTGAGTCAACACTTATTTTGAGTGGAACAACAACAGTGAGTTGTTTCAATCCATCAAAATCATTGTAAAAGCATTCTCTGAGTAATCTTACTGCTGATACAAATCCCACTGAATTTTCTTGAGTAAACACAATTATTGTGATACATTCCGTATTTTTTTGACGGATGGAAAATTATTATTTTCCATAGGCTTCTTTATATCTCTATTTTCCACTAGTCTTTACATCAAGTATCTATAGAAGTCTAGCCTACCTTTCATTTCCCGATTTAAGACTTAGGAACGTTCCTAGTATAATTATTTTGTAGAATGTACCCAAAATGAATGTCAACACCAGCTGTCGGGATTTTCATAATAGTATGAATAGGCGGAAAGTATGAAGTTGTATTTACAGGTAGGTAGTTTTGGTAGGTCCAGGTAGATTTTCCTTAGCCAAAGGATACCACAAAAAGGCGATCATAAGGCTTGCTGGCAACGCGTGAGTCGCTCGTCTCATTGTAACGGCTAACAAGCGGTACATTCAAGTTAGTTTAGTCGCACTGAAGATATTATTGACGTAGCGAATGCAATCTCATTCTCACAGATCTCAGCTAGGTCTAAAATCTTGCCAGTCTTGATCTGCAGGTCTAAAACGGCCATTCCCTTCGTGAATTTTCAGCACCGTCAATAAGCAATTCATACAATCTATACATATAATAATCTATACATATAATAAAACTGTAGAAAAATCGTTTTTGTACATCAAAATAAAATCCAAAAAAATAGCTATGGGTGTTGAAGGACAACCAACAGAACCCATTTCCAGCATTTTTAGAATTTTTGTCTGTTTGTCTGTTTGTCGGTTTGTCGGTTTGTCTGTTTATTTGTGGCTCTATCACGTAAAATGTACGAAGGCAATGTAGATAACCTTTATACACAACGATCGAGCGTAACTTGAGGACCAATTAAGCTTTTGTTTCATTGCAATCGGTTAAGTCTATCAAAAAACAACCACAAAAAAGGGTAAAATAACCTACAAAACTTTTCTTTCGGAAGTCGGTGACTTTTTTTATTAATTTCATTGTCTCTTTTGCCACCGACTTCCGAAAGAAAAGTTTTGTAGGTTATTTTACCCTTTTTTGTGGTTGTTTTTGAAGGCGGTCACATTTTTTTTAGAAAAAGTTTTTATTTTACTCTTTTTAGTTTAAATATTCAACCAAAATTCTTGTCAAATACATCATTTTCTTCCATGTGCACTAGAATTTTGTAATCCGTAGCACCGGTAATAACATCGTTAACATCTCTTTAATTCATTCCCTATCTCAAAAACTACTGAACCGATTTTGATGAAATTTGCAGTATTCCCTAAGTTGAACGATACCTAGTACAACAAAAAAGAATTACTTAAATCGGACTTGTAGTTCCGGAGATATGCGAACACAAACATAGTTTTCTTACTTGAGGAGTTGTACCTTCCATCATCAGCTCAGGTACATGAGATGATGATTTCCATACGCAAGTACTTAAATTACTTCATAAGATTTGCGAAAAACTATGTGTCAGCCAATAAAATTTGAGGGTTGCCCTCGATTTCTCCAAGATCCAATCATCAGATCCTGAAATGGTGACAATGGGACCACACGGGAAGCACCAGCTTTCGAATAAAAAAAGAATCATGAAAATCGGTTCACCCAGTCGCAAGTTATGAGGTAACAAACATAAAAAAAAAAAAAAAAAAAAAAAATACAGTCGAATTGATAACCTCCTCCTTTTTTTGAAGTCGGTTAAAAAGATATTTGAATTTAAAGTGTTCCAGACCCAGAAGTAAAATTACGGTCAGTTTACACCGAGACGCGCAGTTCAGTAGCGCGATCTAGCTTGGAATAGAAAAACTACATACCTATTCAAATATGGTGTGGACTGGAGTGGAGTGGTTTGGAGTGGAGTAGAGTAGAGTAGAGTAGAGTAGAGTAGAGTTGAGTAGAGTGTAATGGAATAGAATGGGATGGTTTGGGATGGAATGGAAAGAAAGAAAAGGTTTTTATTAGACTCACACTAGAATGGGAATGAGTGGGATGGAGTGGGATGGAGTAGGATGGAGTGGGATGGAGAGGGATGGAGTAGGATGGAGTGGGATGGAATCGGATGGAGTGGGATGGATTAGGATAGAGTGGGATGTAGTGGGATGGAGTGGGATGGAGTGGGATAGAATCGGATGGAATGGGATGGAGTGGGATGGATTAGAATGGAGTGCGATGTAGTGAGATCGAGTGGGATGGAGTGGGATGAGTGGGATGGAGTGGGATGGAGTAGAATGGAGTGGGATGGAATCGGATGGAGTGGGATGGAGTGGGATGGATTAGGATAGAGTGGGATGTAGTGGGATGGATTAGGATGGAGTGGGATGTAGTGGGATGGAGCAGGATGAAATAGGCTGGAGTGGGATGGAGTGGGATTGAGTGAGATGGAGTGGGATGGAGTGGGATGTAGTGGGATGGAGTGGGATGGAGTGGGTTGGAGTGGGTTGGAGTGGGATGGAGTGGGTTGGAGTGGGATGTAGAGGGATGTAGTGGGATGGAGTGGGATGGAGTGGGACTGAGTGGGATGGAGTGGGATGGATTAGGATGGAGTGGGACTGAGTGGGATGGAGTGAGATGGAGTGGGATGCAGTGGGACGGAGTGGGATGGAGTGGGATGGAGTGGGATGGAGTGGGATGTAGTGGGATGGAGTGGGATGGATTAGGATGGAGTGGGATGGAGTAGGATGAAATGGGCTGGAGTGGGATGGAGTGGGATTGAGTGGGATGGAGTGGGATGGAGTCGAATGGAGTGGGACTGAGTGGGATGGAATGGGATAGAGTCGGATGGAGTGGGATGGAGTGGGATGGAGTGGGATGGAGTGGGATGGAGTAGGATGGAGTGGGAGGGAGTGGGATGGATTGGGAGGGAGTGGGATGGAATGGGATGGAATGAGATAGAATGGGTGCTCTAATCCAGTAGCAATTCTTCTGAATCTGAACGACAGAGGGCGTTTATTATAATCACCTCAAATATTCATGAAAAAATTCTAAAAAAAAATCTAAATACAGGGATTATATGAAAACGATATGATTTATAAAAAACGTGGCGAGAATTAAGCGCTTCGCACTAAAAAATACATTGTTAAATTCCGACATCCACGCGAACGAAGTCGCGGGCACAGCTAGTTTTCATAAAATGGAAAAATCAGAACTGCATACCATATCTGAACATAGACTTATAGCATGGAGATGGTGTCCAGAAATTCACGAAGGAATATCGCAAAGTGGCTGTTTTAAACCGACTGACTCGATAAGCTGATTTGACCATAGTGGATAAGGACTTGAGAGGTTTAAACCAGGGACCGAAACCGGTATGATCAATACGGGTATTTTTTCGGTAACAACCTTTTTTTCTTTTACAGGTAATTTTAAAGATTACCTTTATTATTAAAAGTGAATACATAACCAGTATAAATACCGGTTACCGAAATAAAAATTACCCCTATCTTGCACACTTCACACGTGCCGTCGGCAATAGTCACAGGGCGCGCATCGCATGTGTGTGTGACAAAGAGTCGTTATCTTTAGTTAACCGGTATTAAAACGGTAACCTGAATAGAGGTTACATTTTTCTTCGGTCTGGTTACCCAGATAGCGGTTACCTAAGTCTGAAAAATAACCAAAATTCTTCAATACCGGTACCGTAATTTATAAAGGTTTTCGGTCCCTGGTTTAAACAATGTATGAACGCTCATAAGACCATACCTGCGCTGCCTCGGCCGCTACAACTGGAACAGGTCGTCATGCGCCCTCTCGAGGCGACGCAGCGAGGTGTCGACGCGGCGGCCCTGCGTGAGGCTCACAGGTGGCGGCGGCAGCGGCGGCGGGATCACCTCGTTGTAGGACGTGGAAGCACCCATGGAGGCCGACTGCCGGAGCCGAGCCGTCGGCCGGTGCCGTACGAAGCCGTCCTCCAGGTCTTTTACGAATCTGGAAAATGTAAACGAGCATGGATAAGTTATAAGCATATAATACACAATATGAGGCGTATAGTATAGCATGAGGTGTGAGGCACGGAATTCACTTTTTATTTTAGATTTTCTGGGTTTTTTTTCTCATTTGCTGTGCGCACTCGTGGATAGAACAATGAAGCCTGACTAAGCTGCTGAGATCGCATCGTATGAGACCAAGAGTTCTTTTGGATTCCCAAAGGTCCTTGGAAAATGTATACGCCTCTATTCTTGGTTTTATTATCAGAAAACAACCTTAGACCTTTAAATCAAAATCAAAATCAAATCGTTTATTTCAAGTAGGCCAGTTACAGGCACTTTTGAATTGTCAAAAGACTAAATTAAAATAATAAAATAGTTTAAAAAATAGTTACGGTGCTACAGTCCCAGTCACAAGACATAAAAACTGTGAAAGTACTGTAGATGCCCATTCCAAAGCGTAGATCTCTATGGAAAAGAACGGGCAAGAAACTCCATGGACACTCTTTTTCAATCGCCAAAATTATAACAAAATCTTTGTTACATCATTCAACTTGTGATGGTACATTATTGTGAGAACGATGTTGCAAGTGAAAAGTGTCCATAAGTGATTAATATAAAAAAGACAAAATTCTTTTTAATTAAAATAAACCGTGGCTGCTAAGAGATGACCAGTCACGACTGACAGCGCCCGTTCACGAACATGACACATGCATCAGCATCACTCAGCTCAACCATTTTGAAGGGAACTAAATGATCCGACACACGCGCCACCGCCAGCGAGACATTAGAGTGAGCATGACATAATCTCAACCGCCAGGGTCATTCAAGTCATTAAAAGACGTGGGTATCTACTCATTGAAAGTTATAAAGTACATAGTACTCACAAAATGATTCCTGTGAAACTATATAATACTAGAAAGATTGACTCTATACAATGCAAGGTTAGTTAACAATCTTCATCAGCTCCGACATTAGTATTAGATGATACCCTACGACTGTGGTAAAAAAAAAAAATAAAAAAAAAATAAAGAATAAACACACAGAAAAATAACGAATTAAAACTAAAGTCAAATACGATACGATACTTTGTCTTAATATAGCAATGTTTATCATTACAGAACTTAAGATAACGGATGTTATATTTAAAGAGAGCGAGACAAATGAGAAAACATCATATCGTATTTACTCTGCTCATTTTCCAAGAAGACTGAAATAAAATTTTGCAGCTGAAAGTACACTATGCTGTAGTTTTCACACTATGGTCTAAAATTAGCCGATATTATAAATCTAACTAGCTGACCCCCCAAACGTTGTTTTGGCATATAATAAAAAAAAAATAGATAGTAGCCGATTCTCAGACCTACTGAATACGCATATAAAATTTGGTAAAAATCGGTAGAGCCGTTTCGGAGGAGTACGGTAACTAACATTGTGACACGGAAATTTTATATATAAGAAGATTACGCACGCAGTTAAAAGATTATTTTTCTCAAAATCAAAGTCACGAGAAAACAGGAATTCGGAAATGACGTCTTGCCACAATCATAACCCAGTATTTGTTATAAGCGGATACTGGCAGCGAGCCAGAGCAAGGCTATGAGATAAATCTAAGAGCACCCTGAATCGATACCTGATTTACGAATTCCACAAAATGAAAATCGAATTTTCAACAAAAACTTTTATCTAATTCACATTGTGTACTTTAACCACAGAAAAGCCTGGGCCAGTTGATTGTTCAGTAGTTATTATTTAAGTAGACTATTATTATCAACATAATATACCTAAATAAATTGTATGATTGTCTTTTCCTGAAACAATTACAAGCTGTGCCACTACATACCCATTCAACATTGTTGAAAGAGGAAATATTAAAATTTCCTCAAACCTGAATTCCTTGTATTACAAATCCTGATCAGATATACTATAATTATCCTGTTCAGTTTAGTTAGAAACAAGGATACCCAAATAGAATATAACTACTTTTATTAATGATTCAGTGTGCTAGAAGCATCGATATTGCCAGGAAAAATATTGTAAAGGTATAATATCGTCATGTAAAAAGAATTCCGGCTTTTAGAGATCCTTTATAGCGTTTCCAGTGAGCGATATACGATACCCCACGCATGATCACGAAGGTCCGGTCACGGGATCAGCACTAAACTAGCCCACACACAAACAATCTTATTTTTAGAACCACTCAGCGGAATAAAACCGACTGCACAATTGACACTCACGACTTCCGATTGCATGTTCAAGGGAAACTAACTCATATTCCAGTATGGAAAAGTTTAGTTTTCTATGAAATATTTGGTGTGAATTCGAAGGGCACGGCTATTGGTTTTAGTTATTAGTTATTGTTGTTCGTGCATTGGTAGCTAACATACAATATGTTAGCAATAAACATAGCTAAAGTAAGTCATATCTATAGAATACTAGCGGCCCGGTACGTGCTTCGCTACTTTGACAGCAAAATCTTCAGTAACAAAATGATCCTCCATTTATTGAATTCATTTCTTACAAAAAATGTGATAAATATAGAACCGCTCGACCGATTTTGAGGAAATTTCACAAAAACCATATATTAAATAGTCCGAACGAACCTAAATATTTGGTTTGGATAGATGAGCATTACAACGAAAGGTGGCATTGATTTTTAGGGTTCCGTAGTCAACAAGGAACCCTTATAGTTTCGCCATGTCTGTCCGTCTGTCCGCAGTTTAGCTCAGAGACGCCCAGTACTAGAAAGCTGTAATTTGGTGTAAATATACGGATTTGTTGTGCCGAAAAAGTGGTAAAATAAAATCTCGTAAAATATTTTTTTTTAGGGTACCTCCTGTACACGTAAAGTGGGGATGTTTTTTTTATTTCTCGCGTACCCCTTAGTGTGGGGTATCATTAAATAGGTCTTTAAAAAATATTGATAGTTTCCATTAACAATTTTTTGATAAAAAGATTCGTTTGTGAAATATTAAGCTTTAAAGTGCTAATTTTTTTCGAGTAATAGTCGATCAACTTATAAAACGTACTTGGATAGCATATTTTCCTAAACAAAATGTATCACAGAACATGTTCTTCAACTGCAAATGTAAGTTTGTAAACTTTATTTTTACAGCTATAATAGGTGGGTATGTTTTGGGGATAGGTAGGTTTTTATTGTCAACTATTTTTAACTAACTTCAAAAAAGGAGGAGGTTCTCAATTCGTCGTAATCTTTTTTTTTATGTATTTTCCCCGATTTCTCAAAGACGCCTGGACCGATTATGAAAATTCTTCTTTTTAAAATTAAATTCAGCGAATCAGTTTAATTAGTTCGCATAAGTATTTTGATGGGCAACTACGGAACCCTACACTGTGCGTGGCCCGACACGCACTTGGCCGGTTTTTATCTAAATGGATTGCAATAACTAATTTTGCAATACTTATTACGTGTGGTACCAATGGTGCCAGCACTTAAATGCACCACGTTCAAGGTTCCATGTGAACCACAAAGCAATGTGGTCCAAGGTTTCAATTATCAAAATGATCGTGTGAACTTGCATTTTTATTTTGAATGTTGATCGTATTTAATAGTTCCACGGTCTTAACATTAGGTGACAGTTAAGTTCCATAACGACGAATTATTATGGAGGAGCTCGTGGCTAAATAATTACAGCCGCTTAAGCCGATCGTCCGTTTTAAGCCGCGCTTGCCGAGGTTGGTCAATGGATTGGTGATCATCTGTCATAGCGAGGTTCCCCCGTGCCTCGGAAAGCACGTAAAGCCGTTAGAAGCTCATGAGTCTGACAACCAGTCCCACCATGGGGTATCGTATTTCCCAGTTACTGGGTTGTCGAGGTCCGACAAGCAGTCGCTCCATGTAAAATGCTGATATCCAGCTGCATCTGGCTCGACTGGAAGCCGACTCCAACATACTTGGGAGTAGGCTAGGCAGGCAGATGATGAAGCCGAATTATTATGTTGCATAATGAATCCAACGGACCTTTTGTGCATTGTCACGCTTACTCGAGTTCAAATATTTATTAATAGGTGTATAATGAACTTCTCTCCATTACAAGCTTAACTAATCTAAAGACCTATTCTTTGATAAATTACTTTATCTATAGTTCGTCGTACCTGACATTTCCACCCACGTTTGTGAACGCAGGGAGGCGAAGCGGAGAATCTGCATAATAACATTTGCACGAGCGATTTTAATCAGCCAATCAGATCTCACGGAGATGTTATCAAGAATATTAATACTGTTACACATTCTTGCGAGTATTTACTCATTGATTTACTACTTAACGTTTTCTAACATTATGAAGAAATCAATGAGTAATTTAATAACACTACTGAGAGATCTACCATCCGTAGCGTTAAAGAAATCTTCATGTTGATAGTGGGTAGAAGAATAAATTACAGTCTAGCATTAACAATTAAAAACAACAATTTAAATGAGCCGACTTTAATAATTAGATGGCTCTACCTTTGAGGGCTTTTATAATGTAACTGTTAAAATACCAGAATTTGTGATTGATGAATAGCAAACCGCCAGACGGCATATTTATAGAATCGGTTGGAAAACGGATTAGAGGTTTCCCAACATCTTTGGACAAAGTTAAAACCTATAAGCCTTTAATCTGCTTGGTGCTAGAGTTGTATGTCTCCTTTTTACGGCTCCTACACTGCTTGGCGGTTATTGAACATAGCGTTCACAATGGGATGACAATTGGCAGACAACTTATCCGGGCAAACGCGCCTCTGGCATAGTGTCCCACGACGGCGACGTACACGACTCATAATCTCAATGACAAATAGAAAAGAAACACAATCAGTCATCAAACAGCAACTTGACCTTAACCGTGACGTAATTTGAAAGGGTAGACAATTTAAAGACAAAGTAGTACTTCCGTAAACCTACATTTCGTTGGAAGCGGCATTATGTAACAATGTTACGGAGGCAAGTTCACAATTTATCGGGCAAAGTTCCAACCCTGAACAAAAGTAATTGTGAAAGAAAGTGCTTTCTTAGGAATTGGAATCGAGAACTGCATAAATATTGGAAAGTGAGCTAGTTCTTACTATTTGTATGTGCGTGGTTTGCACACTTACAGGTTTTATGCTCAAAATGATGACCACTCGTAAGGTCTCTTAGTAACCTCACTTCTATTCTTGTATGAAATCCTGCATACCTCTTGTAACTTTTAAAAACGTTACAAAAGTTTTAGGAAAAAAGTCATTCAGGAAATCAGGAATCAGGATGATTTATCCACAACCGTGCCATCCAAGCCGAAACACGTACTATGTACAATTTTTGCAGGAAATATTTTAAATAGACTTAGTCACGTTGTGCCCACAGTAAAGCTGAGCCAGATACGGATCAGGCATCATCTTCCATTAGTAGCGATGCGGATGCACTGCAATCCGCTTCGTAGGAGATTATTCTTTGTTCGTGTATAGTTCCACATCTAGATAGAGATGTTTCAAAGCTTAGCTGTATACGGTGTGTGCGAAGACGGTGGTATCAGCTCCCGATGTGACAGAGACGTGAACTAACGGGAGACGCCCGTGGAATGACGTACGTCAAAAGTTGCATGCACTATGCACCACAACCTTTGAATTGCCAGATCTTCGTCCCCAAATAATATGAGAGCCAGAGGACTAGGTGTTTTGAGAGCTAGAGGCTAGAGACTAGGAGGCTCTTTTATCAAGCACACAGAAAATACCAAACAAAAATATGTAGATGAAGAGTAGAAAATAAATAGTAACGTTTAACAAATATAAATACTACTATCGGTTGGTAAAAACAAAATGGTAATATCGGTCAACGACTCAGCGGCCTTAACTGGCAGTCAACAGAGTGTTGTGAAAACATTTGCTCACCAACTTTACTCATCATTATGATAATCTTTCAGGCCACAGCTCGCTACGGCCACGATTTTTATTAGGTTTACTTACGCTGAAATAAAATTTTACTACATTTGAAAATAGATTAACGTCTCCCAATGTAATAAAACGTAGTCCTCTGCCTGTTTACATCTTAGCTTATAAATTGAGAGCTTCAAAAAATTGTACATATTTTACGGATGTTTTTTTACAATGATCAAATTTTGGTACAATTGATTGAGTTTTCTCTTCGCCCTTACTTTAAATTATAACTAGAAGTATGACGAATATTTTACAAATTAAGTATTAAGGCACGGCTCCAAATAAATTAGCCTTCTTTACAAAGCTGCCTGAATGGGCTAGCTAGTCTATCGCTGACATTTAAAGAACCTATGAATGTCACTGTCATAATCGTATAACGCGAGCCGACGAGTTACGTTAGCCGTCTACCGTCTAGTCATCAATCGATACTGTTTTTGTTTGTTTATCTAGTTTCACGGGACTTTCCAAGAACTACGGCGACTGAATATACTTAGGGTCTTTGTTAGGTTCTAACTTGGTTCTAACTTAGCCATATAGCCTTTAATTGCTTTTGGTGATGATTATGCTAGGCTATGTTCGGTCTATAGTTGAGTATGTGTTTATGGATCAACCTTGGATCCAGTTTAGCCTAGTAGATTAAGATTAATTGAGTCTTTAATTTCAGCACGTTGACCGTTTGATCGTATTAATTGAACGAAATTTCAAGACATCAGCTCTATGGCTCTCTGTATAATGTTTTGAGGATTTTAATAAATTGGAAAAATTATTTGCAAATATAAACGAAGCTCAGGCGATGTCTGTTGATAAATAAATATTTATATCACATAAACACAGTAGTTATTAAAAGTCGCTATCATAAATCATGTAACTCTTTACTCGTTAAAAAATACCATTCCGTTTCCAGTGTTTATCTCGTCACAGTTCAGGGAAACCACAAATCATATATTAAAGGTTAATTTATCAAATTTTTATCATACAGAACGTCACAACATCCTCAAGTAAATGCCTACGTAGAAATAATTCCAGCGGGCAGCCGTCCTATAATAATATCAACGGGCTGCAAAGTGAAACTAAATTGGTAGGCAGATATTAAACGAAATGCGGGGCGGGAAAACCGTTTCATATTTCTGAAAACCGTCTACGTAAAACGGACTGATTCAGGATGAAACAGACCATCGCCTGTTACTGTGGCTCATTGATCATACAAACATAGGTGTAGAGAAAAATTAAACTATTCTAAATACCGAAAATAAAACGCGATGTGTGTTTTACACCATTTTCCTAGGAGTTTTATAATATGATCGGCTCGCATTTAACCATCATCTCGCCCATAATCTCGCCTGATGGCAAGCAATAATGTGGTTGACGATGAAGCACTCTTGCCTAAAAGTAACCTAAGTTGTAGCTCCCAATACAACTTAGGTTAAACAACTTAGGGTAAAGACCCCTAAGTTGTAGCTCCCAATACTTAGCTGTGCGCATAACGATAGTATTAAAAAAAAGATTTTTGTAAAAGTATTAAATTATTTCCAGAAATTTATTGTAATTTAGGAGAGGAGGCCTGTGGGCAGCGTGAACATCACAGACTGATAAGATTATGTTTTCAATTTGACTTTGGTAACTTTAATAAAACACAAATCATTTACGACCGAGCCAATTAGCCTTTTTCAAATATTTTATTATGAGAGATATTACGAGCTAGACTCAATTTGGCCAGGCGTGTCCCAAATGGCCCCAATTACTAGTAATATCCCATGAGTCGGCAAGTCAGCCCCGCAATGTGATAGATAAGGGAACGACAGCTGCACGATAAGGCCAATGACTTCGGAAGCTTTATCACAATTAATATCAACTCTACATAACATTTACACAACGTATTAGAACACTTCACTAAACGCAAACCGGCCATTAATCATACGACACATAGTTTCTTCATAAAACTTTTCTTGCAAGTCTGCATATTTCTCGTTTCGAAATTAATTCTACAATAAATGATTTTATACGGTCGTTTCACATTAAGGTGATAGGTCAATAAAAATACGGTTTTTATTTTTTACTTTTCTTCGTACATATCTGGACTACAGATCTTACAACTTGGAATATAGTTATTCACTATATGATCTAAATTCTCACAAAGTTGAAAACACGATTCAATGAAATTTTCTCGATACAAAAAAAATGCAAAGTTAGGTCTATATTTTTTCTTTTCTGGACTTTATGGCATAACTACTATGAGTTATGGAAAAATTTTTGCTTTAAATTGTAGAGAATACCACTATCTAAATACTGTTAAGACAGTTTTTCATTTAATAACAATTTTAATTTATAAAAATACGTCAATCTGTTTGGGCACATACGCCGTTTTATTCTGAGCACAGATTCACTATCGTCCTCTCATCTTTTGCCTTTCAAAAGTAGTGTCATCACTCTCGTTCATTGACGAATCAGTCAGCCAGCGTGGCTCTAACAAAGTGGACCTATGACACTTTTTTTCAGGTCGGGCCTGTCAGATTTTCGTAAAAGGAAAATTGGAAATCTTTGGAAATAGAGAAAACGACCGTTTTGTCAGTTTAAACAACTAAGTAAATTTTTTTTTAATAAAATGGGATCTAAACGAAAAGTAAAATGTAACAAATTAATCCGTAAGAAGTTATTGAGGGCGAGGACTCAGCATATGAGAGAATCAAAATTGTAAGTACATAAAATTCTATCAATATACTTACGATTTATTTCGATGCGCTTATGAGTTACTTCTGTGATGGGATAGTTCTTTTCCAGATTTTAAAATCTTAGACAATCCCTTTGCATCGATATATTAAGTATATTTTTCAGGAAATCAACAGCTACTGATGTAGCTACTGTTTCCACAGAACCACATTCTAGCAATAATTGCTTCACTATGGCACAGCCAATTTATAACTTGAATTGTAGTATAGGGTAAGCATTTCACTTTCTATTTTATGAGTACAGGTAATAATTGTAAACAAAGATGAAAAATTACTTTCAAAATAAACAAACTTCAAAATGTTGACAGTATGCCAAATGCCACAGTACAAAAATATTGGAGTCATAGTACAAAAAAGGTCATTTCTTTGTTTTCTACATTATTATGGTGCGTTTACACAGTCGCATCTCATTACATAATATGAAGTTATGATATATTTTCATTTCAATAACGATCACAAAATATAAACAACTGCATGCGGAGGCGACAGGAAAACTGGTCGCGTGCCAGAGTGTCATGGCCATCCTTGCTGGATTGCCGCTCGGCACTTGGGGCATCCCGACTTATTAAGTTGGATTCGTGTTAGCGAGCTTGCTGAAGGCGCGACGGAGACGCCCACGCCATCGAACGTCCGGCCACCGGACGGTGAGTAATGGGTGACTCGCCGTCCGATCATGAACTATGCCCGGATCGACGATCGACTCAAAAAACTGTCAGCAATCTGACGTGGCCCCCCTTACGGGGCCAAATTCTGCCGGGGTCGCGGGACTGTGTCATCAGGAAATCGTGACCCTGGAACGTAAAGTGCTCTTAAAGAAAAATAAAAAAAAAATCACCGTGGATTTTAGTTAGTACAAGACTGACAGTCCCTCCCGCCCAATCCAAGGTAGGAGGACTCATTTGATGTTCTTACAACGATTAAAAAAAATACGTAATCGTTAATGGAGTAACGCAATGCAATATTTTTTTAATGAAACGTAAACGTATACGTTTTATTTTAAATACATACATTACTCTCGTCGCGAGATCACATTTAGTTGATAAATAGTTTACGCACGGTGTTCCGTTTACAAACTGGCTGGCGCAGGCAGAACTGTGGTGAAGCTTGTGCGTGTGGTAGGCACATAAGGAAGCCTCTAAATGGGGAGAATGGGCCAATGTGTCAGTTTCCGTAAAAAAGTTTAAACCATTTATTTGTTGATAAAATATTCCAGAACTAAAAGAAAGCATGACTATTCTTTAGCTACGAATGCGCCGATGATAGTGGAACAATCTCATGAGGAAAATAATCCTGAAGAAAATGTAAGTGATAAATGTTATTGTTGTCGATGGAATGAGGGAAGCTTTTGCTCAGGAGTGGGCACAGATTAGGCTTCCAAAAAAAGTAGTACCTAGATTGTATTCCAAGGGAGCTAACAACACTAAAGGCGAGAGCGACGACGACTACTATTGGTGGCCTACCATGACGTCTTTGACTTGTTTCAGCCTTTCTTTCTATTAGAAGTAACATTATATTTGCTGACAATATCGACATTCCAAATTCAAATCACTTTTTGTTCCTAGGGATTAAAGCTGTTTTCCTCCTTTCTTACGAGAAATATACTTACTGTTTTTGAAAAGATATGAAAAATGAAGTCGGTTAATAAGTTACACGCTGTTATTTTAATGACAATGTTAATTTTAACCTTGACTTTTCTTTTTTTAACAGAAGTCCAGTACTTCCGGCCTTAATCTTGGACATAGGACATAGGACATATACACGTATTTACGTATAATGTTATCCAAAACAAAATTAATTATATAGAAATCTCATGTGGAAAACATGGAGGTGCATGTAAACTATAGTAATGTTCATTAATTTATTACCTAGGTACATAATTATTAGAAGTTTCTCCCATATCTGGAGATGTAAAAAATTTGGAAATTATTTATCTGCAACGACAGCGTATGAAATAATACCTATTAGAGAAAAATGTTAATGTTCCTCGAATGTTTTTGCTATTTTTGTTTTATAAAAGTAAATTCAAAATATTCGTAATAAAAATATTTTGACAAAAAGTAGTTTTCCAACAGGCAACACTATCAGAAATGTCGGGTTGATTAGTTCTACAAACCTAAAATAAAGATATGTCATAAAAGCCCAGAAGCCACGCCAACAAAATGATTTAAAAAATCGGTTTGATTATTACAGACAGGCTTATTGCCCGCGAAATATTGTAGATTTATGAAAAGCTACGTCTCTTCGAGTTTCAAGACGCCACCGCCGCATGGGCGGGGCATAGCCCGCCCATAAATGTATGGTTGCTGATTGACCTAGGTCCTTAATTAAAAATTTAAAATTACTATCTTTGCGAAAACAGTTAATGTGTGCGTGTAAACGTTTTCAATTTGACGTATGGTAAACAAAGAACTATCTATTAGCACATAACGATATTCTAGAAACAATAAAGCGACTAAAGTGAAAAGAGAAGACAATGAGACGATAAAACTCCATAAAAGGCATCACAAACTTCAATAAAGCTAGACGATTTTCTCGCAACGGACCACTTGGGGCTGTACAACATTTTGCCGTACAAAGTTGGGATCACGCGGTTAGCGGTTAAATATAAATGCGATATGGAACTGTGATGTGATCCCAAAATTGTTTAATGTTGGGCAAATCACCACGCCAAATATAAACGGAGCTTGAGACAATTCAATAAAACGAACGTTGCTTAACTATTTCACTACAACTGAAGATCACGTCATTTCATCGATCGATTAGTTTACACTGTCATGCTGAGATAGAAAAGAAAGAAAAAGAGAGATCCCATTTGCGCAAATTCAAATACGTTTCTCCCAAAGACCTATGAGTTATGACGAAAGTAAATAATCCATCAACGTTAGCCCATCAACAAACGAAAATGGGTTAATGCAATACCGCACGCTCCCCTTCTTGGCAGGCCAAAGTGGACCAGCGTCTACAGGATCACGCCCATTACTCCACACTCATGCCAGTTTTAATATTGTCGTTAGCAATGGAGTAATCGAGTTAATTTGTTGGCAATGCGAAAACTAATGTCCGGTGACGGTTTAAAAGTCATAAGTATATCGGTGCTGATTCTAAACGGTACTAAGACAGATGCTATTTCAATTTCCAAGGATAACCAAGTTCATTTATTTATACTGAGGTATTTCAAAGTGTTGTAGTCATCCTAGGAACATTAAAATTTACATGCGGGTAGCACTAGTCTCTTCTGCTGTACAGAAATAGGGGTGTGCTGCCAACAGTACCCAGGCACAGAAATAGCCAGACCAGGACCACAATTGGCTAGACCAGGGCACAGTTAAAGAATCTGGCACTGGACGCATAAAAGGCTAGTTACGGCACTGCTCTTCTGTGGTCTATCCTAAACCACTTTAATGGCCATTTTAAGTAAATCCGTTACAGATACTCGTAGATGTTGAATATTTCTTTCAAATTTGGCTGTATTTCCACAGTGGCCATATCAACAATGACCCTTACAATTACAAAATCGTGAAAACTTGACCCATCAAAAACATAAATGTGAAATGAGAGCCAAAGCCAAGCACAATAGTTTAATATTATGCCTTGGTTGTTGACTTCAACGAAAAAAGAAGTGAAATCTAAATGGGTGCCAAGTTCAATGGTCACTGCGAAGCAGTCATGCTCGCGAAGGAGGAGGCGGGCCGCTTGAGGGAGAGGATACCGTCCTCCCTCCGCCCGAGACGCAGTGGTAGACGCCCACGGCGACGGATGTCGCGGGACGATCTCCGGCCACCGTAGGCGCGGGCATGCGGGCGGCGAGTAAAGGGCAACTCGCTGCTCGACCAAGGACCATGCCCGGGTCGACGGCGCGTTGTGTCCCACGCGCGCCTCAAGGAGCGTCAGCATAGTGACGGGGCCCCCCTATAGAGGGCCACAGTCCTGCCGGGGTTGCGGGACATACGTATACCGCGACTCCGGCACACAAAGGGCTACCGAAGGACACCGTGGATTTTAGTCAGTACAAGTCTGACAGTCCCTCCCGCCCTGCCCGGGGTGGGAGGACTCATTTGATGATTTTGCCACGTAAAAAAAAAAAAAAAAAAAAAAAAAAAAAAAAGTTCAATGGTCAGTTCTGAAATTTATTTAAAACAACATAAACTATATTTCTTTTTATAACTAAGGATCATACATTGTAGCCTAATTTCTGACTTGGCTATTTCTCATAAAATACGAATTATATTATAACCTTCATAATTTCTAAACCTGTAACTTCTTAGTTTTATTTTATTATTCCGAAACTTTGGCTTGCTGGTAGTGCTAACCATCGAACAATTCGTATATGAGAACTAGCCAAGCAAGAAATTAGGCTACAATGTATGATCCTTAGTTATAAAAAGAAATATAGTTTATGTTGTTTTAAATAAATTTCAGAACTGACCATTGAACTTGGCACCCATTTAGATTTCACTTCTTTTTTCGTTGAAGTCAACAACCAAGGCATAATATTAAACTATTGTGCTTGGCTTTGGCTCTCATTTCACATTTATGTTTTTGATGGGATATCATTACTTTTTGTACATAAATAATGATCTTACACTATTGATCGCTAAATAATGAAACAATAAATAATAATAAATGCCAGTTAATAACTGTAGGGGATACTAGACACGGGACACCGTTCGTTGCCGGCAAGAAGGGAAGTTCGGTATTTTCGGAAAAGGATTTAATACCAACAAGTCGCATTAATAATATCATTTAAAAATTCCATGTTCACTAAACCTTATACTAATCGCCTGCCCATCTTAACACCGCGATTCAGGATCGTGACGTAATTGCACAACGCCATCCAGTGGGTGCTAGGTGTTATGGAATACGGTTCCTTACGTTTAATAAATACGAAAATCAACTATTCTTAATAATAAGTACAAAGACGGGATTACATGGATTTTAAAAATTAGGGTGGTGTTTAACTCGTTATACACTCGGCGTCACAAAAATCGCACCTCTTCGAAAATAAGTTTAAAACATGTCCCGCCAGTAACGAATACATTAAACCCAATTAATGTTGGTATCAATTGAAAGTATGCTTAACGACCTTTAAATTAACAACAGTTAGAATCCCTAAACACAACAGGTTTCATTAGCACGTAACGTTAAAAAAAATGTTGTCAAAATACGCATTGCAAGGGCCACTAATTGCACCTCCCTACAAGGGTATAAAACGGGCGACACGGGTTAAATGTGGGTCATTCGCTATTCAACCTTTGAAGTGAACACACGTGAACAGCTACAGCAAGAAAAATACCCCAGAAGATGGATACCACTGCAGATGAAGCCGCTCAAGTCATTGCACTACTGCAATCAGGGATGCGGCAATGTGATGTTGCTCGGCAACTGAACTTGAGTCGTTTTGCCGTTCGACGAGTGTTCCAACGCTTCCAAGAGACTGGTGGCTATATCCGAAGACGTGGATCTGGAAGACAACGGTGCACATCGGAAAGAGACGATCGCTTCATTGTTTCGACGTCTTTACGTAATCGGTTCTCCAATGCTGTTGAGCTGCAACAACAACTGCTATCAGCTCGCAGAACTTCTGTAAGCGTCTCCACGATTAGAAGAAGAATGCGGGAGAAGAAAATTGCAGCTCATAGGGCTGCTACAGGGCCAAAATTGACTGCACAGCATAGGAGAGACCGGTTGCAATTTGCCCGTGACCATGTGGATTGGACAATAGACCAATGGAGGGCTGTGCTCTTCTCGGATGAGACGAGGGTGTGTCTTTTCTGCAACGACAGGCGTCGAAGAGTGTATAGGAGGCAAGGTGAACGATTCGCACAAGCCTGTATTCAAGAGACAGTGGAATACGGGGGTGGCTCGTGCATGTTCTGGGGCGGCATGTCAATCGACGGTAAAACGAACCTTGTGTGTGTTTCTCGGACTGGAAGTGCTCGCGGGCAAGGGTCGCTGACTGCTGCTCGGTACATAACAGAGATCTTAGAGGAGCAGGTTGTCCCTTATGCGGGTTTTGTTGGCAGTGGGTTCACGTTAATGCACGATAACGCCCGCTGTCACACCGCTTTAATTGTAAGAGACTACCTGCAAGAAGTTGGAATCCCTGTTATGCGCTGGCCGGCGCGAAGTCCAGACCTAAACCCTATTGAGCACCTTTGGGATGAACTGAAACGGCGAGTACGGGCACGTGATCCTGCCCCTACCACTCTCCAAGACCTCCAAGATGCCGTCGTTGCAGAATGGGACAACATTCCTCAAGAGACTGTTGTCACATTAATTAGGTCCATGAGAGAACGCATGGAAGCAGTCATCAGGGCTAGGGGGGGTAACACTAGGTTTTAAGTTGTTTTTAAGGACTTTGTTGTAATTTTTGCTGATAAAATAAAATTTAACTTTTTAATCATTTGCATTAGCTTGCTTTTTTTTATTCCCTGGTAAACAAAAAACCAAATCCATTGATTTATACTGAAATTTAAATAAATTGCCTTTCCAATGATACCTTATAGTCATATGTCTACCATTGATTAATAGGTTTAAAATGACTTTGAAGGGAATTCTTAAAGTGGTGCGATTTTTGTGACGCCGAGTGTATATTCACGTAAAGATCATCAAATCCACATTTCACAAGTAGAGTTTAGGCACTTTATTAAGCAATGCCATCTAGTGTTACTGAATAAATCAATCCTTCATTGATTTAGTGCGTGGTGCAGTGAGTTTCTGAAAATGATAAAAGGTGGCGCTAGTGTTTGTAGAATAAGGTTAGTTACGCGTAATAAATACGAAAATCAACTATATTATTAATAATTATAAGTACAAAATTGGGAACATTTGAATTAAAAAAATTAGGGTGGTGTTTAACTCGTTATATATTCACGTAAAGATCATAAAAATCTACATTTCACAAATAGAGTTTCGGCACTAATTGAGCAACGCCATCTAGTGTTCTGTTGAATAAATCAATTCTTCATTGATTTCGTGCATGGTGCAGGAGTTCCTGAATATGATAATAGATGGCGCTACTGGTTGTTGAATACGGTTAGTTACGCGTAATAAATACCAAAACCTACTATAATTCTTATTTTTGAGTACAAAAACGGGAATATTTGCATTAAAAAAATTAAGGGTGGTATTCAACTCGATAAATATTCACGTAAAGATCTTAAAATCCACATGTACAGATTTACAGGCACTAATTATAAGTTAAGTGAAAATTATAGTAAAATGATAAAAAATTACCAGTTTCTGATTTTTTCCTTTGTATTCACGTAATTACCTATCTGCATGCCAAATTTGAACTTTCTAGGTCATCTGGAACTGGGATATAGTTTTGATCTATAGGTCAGTCATAAAAATGACGATTTTTGGTCGTTAATAACTAAATAACCGTTTGAGATATGTTTATAAAATTTGGAACACATATCTATCTCGCCAGTCTAAATATATGTGCCAAATTTGACAAGTCTAGGTTAAACAGTTTTTGAGTTACGAGGGGCTAAAAAGTGCCTCCAAATGGTTCGTGTAATATTACACATTGTGAGCGCGCCTTGCTTTGGCTGGCCACGCTCCCGCGTGTCTAGATATAACAACGAAAGACAAGGTCAAACAAAGCTCGTAGAACTTCTGACACGGATTAAATAACGAAGTACATTATTCTGAACGTATGCAATACTGGTGGGGAATTCAGGATGCAGTTAGCATGCAGTTGATGCATTCGGCCCTTCAACTGCATCACAAATTCGCAATAAGGTCGCATCGCATGCACAAATCGTTTGGTAGTTTAAGTTCATTGCTAGTCTATCGATCGTGGTAGAATATTTTATTCATAACTTGTTTGTCTACAACAATGCTTTTGTTAGGTAGTTACATGATGACCACCAGAAAAGCGCCGAGACAATGAAGCTCAACGAAGACCCGGAGAATAAATATAACTGTCTTGGATTCTGCAACGAAATTCATTAAAACTTATCGGGATCATTCTCCAGCATACAGATAATATCAACTTCGGTAAATCCATCCATTGATTTCATTATAGCGACGAAAGTTGGATATATTTAGAGTGTTAACCCGCGAGCACTCGCGCTATGAGCATTTCCCTCACGGTAACTTTAAAAAGCGTGTTACTTTGTAAAAAATGTGCTTAGGTACCTCATTCGCGCTATAGCTGACTTTTAGTCCTCTCTCGTCCCCTATATACCGGTTTCATGTGCTTAGTGCTCCTCTGTTAGTAGAGGGAGAGGATTTGATCGGCAGGGTCGCGTCCCGCGGCGTTTTGCTCATCGCGCGAGTATCAGTGTAAGTACTTTTTTTATTGATTTTTTACTTAGAATAAATATTTATGTAATCATTTATTGCTATTTTTATATTAATTAATAGTCAGATATGATTACCTAATAATTTAAAAATATAATAATCAAGAAATTAATCTAGTTTAATATATTTACAGATGGTTAGTCAACAGCAACACGTTCTGGTGAGAAAATTAGCACCCGGAGACAATATTTGAAATAATTAGTTCTACATATAACAGAACCCCTAATACAACGATGATCTACCATGTACAACCTGTCACATATCCTTCAGCAAATTTTCCTTTGAACTTGGCGTTTCTAGGACTGAGAAAACCAATGTAATCTGCGCGATTTGTTGTGAAATCGCAAATCAAAAAGACATGTTTTTCTGCAATTTTTTTTTTGTGTTCCGGACATGCTTTTATTTTATGTTATATATGGAAAGCTCATGCACATGATGAGGATTAATACCGTGCCATTTTCATATGATTTTTTTGTTTATTATATTAAATATCAATTTATATCAAAAGTAGGTGCAAATAACGGCAATTTAGCTATTATGGTTGTTACTGAAAATTAAAAGTATAACAAACATTGTATAATTATAAAAGAACATTTGATATAATTAAATTATGATTGTTTTAATATATTTTAGTCTTAAAATATGTCACATCATTGTCCTATACTACAATATGACTGCTTATAAAGTGTGAGCAAAATGCTCTATGCGCGAGTGTTTAAGTAACTTTCGAGGGCGCGAGTGCTGCCGGGTTAACTTAGTTGATAAATTGACTATTTAAAAAAGGTTTGAAAATTTAGCAAATCTCCAATCGTTTCGACATGATTATGTATTCTGAATATTTCTGTAACTTAATAAGACATAATCGGACACGCTGTTAACCGGTTTTGAAGGTACAAGTGCAGTTTCATTTGGTAACAATCGTTACACAGTTTTTAGAAGTTCAGTATTTTGACTTATTTTCACCCTATTAAGTCCTGTTTGGATCTCAATCGACAGGCAAATAGTGCCTGGATCAACAGAAGCTAGACAACATTATTTGAATCAAATCTTTGAAAGCTTTTCAAAGGTGTTATGTTCCACACAAAATCAATCCAAACCGTTATTCATATCTTACTGATCAAGATCATGATTAGATTATTATCTATGCAAATTAACATAACTTTTTTATTTCAAATGCCTTTACTTAGAAACCTTTTTGTGACGTCTGTCGACAAACGACCTGCCATTGCATTTATAATTTAAATACAGTCAAGTCATGCCAAAGAATTCGATATAGGCACGCCCGCATGCGGACGCACGACAAAAGAAAAATACAAAAACCGGCCAAGTGCGTGTCGGGCCACGCACAGTGTAGGGTTCCGTAGTTGCCCATCAAAATACTCATGCGAAGTAATTAAACTGATTCGCTGAATTTAATTTAAAAAAGAAGAATTTTCAAAATCGGTCCAGGCGTCTTTGAAAAATCGGGGAAAATACATAAAAAAAGATTACGACGAATTGAGAACCTCATCCGTTTTTTGTTTTTTAAAGTTAGTTAAAAATAGTTGACAATAAAAACCTACCTATCCCCAAAACATATTATCCACTTAGGCACCTATTATAGCTGTAAAGAAAAAGTTGACAAACTTACACTTGCAGTTGAAGTACATGTTCTCCGATACATTTTGTTTAGGAAAATATGTTATCCAAGTACGTTTTATAAGTTGGTCGACTATTACTCGTAAACTTGTAAAGCCTACTTTGTCATGATAATTTTCCTTAAAACTTCGTTATATATACTACTATTGTGAATTTTTTCACACCCCCAAACATAACCGTTTAGCTGGTAGAGGGGGGGACACCCGAGTCGAGCAAAAATTAGCACTTTAAAGCTTAATATTTCACAAACGAATCTTTTTATCAAGAAATTGTTAATGGAAACTATTAATATTTTTTAAAGGTCTATTTAATGATACCCCACACTAAGGGGTACGCGAGAAAAAAAAAATCATCCCCCACTTTATGTGTACAGGAGGTACCCTAAAAAAAAATATTTTACGAGATTTTATTTTACCACTTTTTCGGCGCAACAAATCCGCATATTTACACCAAATTACAGCTTTCTAGTACTGGGCGTCTCTGAGCTAAGCTGCGGACAGACGGACGGACGGACGGACGGACGGACTTGGCGAAACTATAAGGGTTCCTTGTTGACTACGGAACCCTAAAAAGCATTACAAGAAAAACTGATGTCATGATGTATCTTTACTCAAAATTGTTACACTTAGCGCAACTTTCATAAACACAAATATAATCGTCCGTTGAACGGTATACGTAAACAAGAAAGGAAGCAACTGTCATGTGACTGCGCTCGCGCATAGAAAGTGTTGACGCGAGCGCTTAACCACGACCTTCGCGCAGTCGCGGGGAACAAACTAATCAACAGTTTTTTTTTTTTTGTGAGAAGGTGGTTCCAAGCTATTACACAGCTGAAATGTATGGTGGTCCATGATTGATAACGAAAACAATTATGCTAAAAGGAAAGTAGATATTCATTTCAGAATGTGTGTAGCACCTTGTCGCTACCGTAAATAATCGACAAAACTATGGCACTCTATTACAAGGTGTTGAGGGCCCAGCATCTTTCTTACCTCCGGGTTCTAAAAGCTGACCGTGACCGTGTCCACAGTGAGAAAAAATGAATCTGAGTTTCTTTATCTGAATAAAGAAGCTCATAATTACGCATTTTTTAATTATTAAGATTTTGATATTTTTCAATTAAATTTAACATTAGACATTGGATACGATATGAAATAGTTCCATAGAAAAATAATTGTTTTTCGCATGCTGTATTGTGGTTCGTAAGTGTAATTACTAATTGACTTCCTGTTGTGATAGCATGGGTTTCGAAAACACGTTTTAACATAATAAATAAAAAGAATAAGTAGTACTTTCCAAATACTTTCGGACTGCTCTCAGACAAGATTGAGAAAACTAAAAAATAATAATTTGAACGGATGTGGAAGATGTATGCAAGGATAAAACAACGCACAATGTGCAACAAGCGCAGCGCAGCGTTGAAACCACAGCTTGTCCCCAATTGATACTTCAAATATATTTCAACTTTATGCTTAGATCATTAAGTTGAAAATCCCACTAAAGGCAAGCTGCGGTACCGAAGACGGCGACGCTGCGTCCGCGCCGCGTCCTTACAGAATATCATTCCAGAAATTGCCGTATGGATGATTTCCACAAAGAGCTCTAAATAGTTAATAACCACATTAGCAGTATATTGCTAAAAACTCATTATCAACTGCGCAAACCACAATGGCCCGTAGAAGTTAGAACAATTTATTAGCTAATAACGTGTTAGTTTTAATCATTGTGTTGAACAGAATCAATGCATTCGAAATTATGTTCTTCTAGACTATTCCCAAGTATTTTGGCGTCGTCGGCTTCTAACTGGATTCATGCAACCAGTATTTGACATGGAGCGACGTTCTATCTGACCACAACCCCCTTGGCAAGACTGATTGTTGTCTTCGACTACCCGTAACGACTGTTGCAAAGATCTAAAAAAAGTCAAAGATCTATAAAATTAAATAACAGCCCGGCCCACGGCCATATTTTCTGAGGCATGGAGAAGTCTTGATATGCAATGGATCGTCATTCGTACACGGACCGATTCCCGAAAAGCTTTCCTTGATCTAGAAAAGATCGAGCCGTGCAACTGTTATCATTTAGCAACGAACCCCTCACTGCACCGAAATCAAGAAGATTATGAGATATGAAACGATCATTACAATCTTCATAATATGTATAACTCGATACATTTCTCAACCAGTTTCATAGCCAATTATGAATCACGTAATCGATTTAATATAACAATACGTAACAGTATTTGTTGTCCATTCTTCACGCTACTTCTTTTACTTTTTGCATAATGTGCACTTATAGGAAAATGAAGATTCGTAGGCTAGGTAGTAATTCTATCGCCAAACTCACATACACAAACAACTAGATCTGGAACAACTACTAAGGGACTTTACTCATGGTGCGATGCGATATCGAATTGCATCGTTTGACGATATTGGTCAGATATCACACAAGCGTCCGGCCGAAGAAAATGTATGTATCGCTAGTGTTTGCTAATGGAGTCGCACGGATTGACGATATCGCTCACAGATCTCCTCGATATCGAATTGCATGTACGTCCTAATGACAATTCACATGATTCTGTGTTCGAAATTCGATTGCGCAACTACTCGTCTCGTGCCACATCTTTTGTGTTTGGTTTGCAGCGCCTTTATGTCGTAGTAGTAAGGTGGATTTTTGAAGTGCACAGTCGAATTGCATTGCATCACTCCATTAGTAAATACGTGCAACTTAAATCGGCAATCAACTCGATATCGCAAGAATCGCGTCGCGTCGCATCTCGCCATGAGTAAAGTCCCTAATAGATCATAAGTACAAATAAAATTGTTCCATGAAGGAATCGAAACCGTGACATATTGCAATGTTGTCGCCAAAAGTAATATTTAATTTTGTTACAAAATTAGTTTTTAGACTTTTATTTTTATCAATCTCTTTTTTTTATAGTTAGAGATGTTCTTTTGAAGAGGAATTTAAGCACAGTGGTAACAACTTTCTCGTAGAATTTAGATCAACACAATGAAAAAATCAATGATGGTTGTCTTGACTTTGTTTGTTGAATCAATATTTTTCTTTTCATATGTTGCAGCTTATTCCACAATTAGATTTAATTGATTTAGATAATTTCCCACAGCAATAAAAACAGTTTTTTTTTAACCTAAAACAATACACAGGATACCTAATTAAGTTAGCAATTTTTGGGTTATCGGAATTATATTAGGTAATTTACAGTACATTTTCCTGATGTAATTATTTAACTCGCCTCCATTGATTAGATTTAATACAGTCCTAAATGCCATGTGCAATCAATTACCTAAAAGGAATTAGGTACATATTCATAAGTACCCCTTTAGGGGAACAGCCCACACATATTGTATAAGTGATGTCTCCCTAGCTGAAAACACAACAAGCATTAAATAATGCAAATGAAGCAATAACTCTAGTACATAATTAACAACGTCAATTAAAATCAGCAGAGCTAATATTATTTAATTTTGTTTACACGTTTGAAGAGCATTTTATTTGATTGGACTGCAATTTATTTGCAATGAAATAAAAATATTTTCATATACTGTATCTGCATTAATATACAGTTTTATATTTTTAGCAAATTTCTATGTTATTTGCTCAATAAATGTTGGAATATTCTATATTTCAATAGACGCAGTACTGATAACATACTGCGGCATACATACATAATACCCTCGAACATCAAATAACCACGCAGTTATCAATGTTACACAAACACACTTTATCAAAAGAGCAGACACCTTCCACATTTGTTTACTTAATATTGAGATTATTTTATCAAAATTTGTACCTATTCTAATAATACAAAGTGTTACTCATACACCTAAGTATTTGAATTTAGGGGATGATGTAAAAATATAAATTAATAACCAATATTCTTAATTAAGTTACTGCTACTATTATTAAGTGTATGGAGCACTTATGTGATTGAGTTAACATTGACAAATATTATTTGACAATGTTATAAGGATTTTTTTTCTTTTCTCAAAGTAACCATCTCCAGTGGACTAAACCATTGGTCTTCTTCAATCTTCTTCTTCAGTCTTCTTCAATCTTTAGTTATAAATTTGGCCTGAATAATAATGATAACAGCTAATAATGTAAGGTACTCACTCGCTAGTTTCCTTGGTCTTCTCTACATGCTTCTTGATATCAGCAAGTGAAGAGTCCAGTCTATTGAGAAACTCGTCGAAGCTTTTCTTTTCGTCGGGGCTGCCTGGGGAGAAGTCTCCCGTGGGCATGCCGGCGATCGATGCACGGTGGTTCGGCGGGGGCAGCTCCGTCACTCGCTCACCATTCTCATAGAACGGAGAATCTTTGGTGACAGGAATCAATAAATACTCCCGCAAAAACAAACTGTCCGTAGCGAATAAACGATTCGCCCGCCTTATTTTCTCCATCTACAACAACCAAACGACACATTAAACAGTCTTTCCGTTCAAACCCTCAAGAGATAGACGAGTTATTATCACTTTTATTGCGATGTTAGTACACTTACGGTAACACCATATTTGAGGGCGAGCCCTTGCAAAGTATCGCCTTTTGCCATCACATGCTTGATGTATTCTTCGTTCCTTTTCATGTGGTTACAGGTACTTCCATATTTTTTAAGAGGCCGAGCTGAATCCCGAATAGAAATTCTCTCATCGAAAAGACGTTCCTCCTCCATTTTTGACGTGTGTAAATGTCAGCATCGAATGAACTGAAGTTAGTTGCGATTTTTTTTTTTTTTTTGTGGAATTTTATGACCTGGTAACTAAGACCTTTAGGTCAAAGTTAGTTGCGAAACTAGCGAGAAACAGGTGCAATGACCTTTCGCTTTATTTTTTTTTTTACATAGCAGGAAAATTTTAAATAAATAATAAAATTTCTATAAAATATTAAAATAGCTATTTCGCTAATGAATTTCTACTTTTTTTTTTAATAGACACTTTATTTCAGAGGCACTAAATCAAAGTTACGATATACTGCCATCTGATGGCAAACACTGTGAACTGATCCAAAAAAAACAGTGTAAGTGGAAAACGATGCCACTTTCAACAGAAGATGGCGCTAGCTGCTACTGTTGCTCACGTTTTAACATAGATGGCGCATTTTTCCCGATGCGCGATACAATTTAGAAAGAGAGCGATGCAAGCTCCCAGGCTCAACCCCGGGCGACCAATCATAAGCTAGAATATGTTTAGTTCATTCAACACCAGCTCACACTTCGTCGTTCTTTAATTCAGTGATCATTTTCGTTCATTTCATTCAGTCTCACGGTGCAACTCGACGGGAGTGGTGTTGTGTTATGTGATTCTGATTTTTGTTGAAATTTAAAAATTGTTATGATAAAAGGATTTTCATTCGTAGATACTAAGTTCAACTTCTTTAATTTACTTATAGTAATTAGTGCTGACTTTCAAAGGACCAAAATATACGGTTTTGCTTAGTTTATTGGTATTTTATTCGATTGTATTTACGACTTGTGTACAAATAATCATGGAATCAATAAAATAATCGCGACATTTCTTCGATAAAAAGGGTATGTATGAATGAAAGTGTTATTAATTGCATGTTTTATGAATTAAATGTGTTGTATTTTGTCGTTCGGTCGTTGGAGAGCTTGTTTTCCCCTGTCGGGCGCACACCGCCCCATTGCGAAAAATATGTTATTGCGAGGGTTGGCCGCAGTTGGCCGAGCACGCTCGGTACACGATTATTTTATTGCTGGTGGGGGCTCAGCTATTTAATTATTATTAAATACCTACTGTTTATATTAAACAGTGTATTTTGTTTAGCGTTTTATCGCATTTTTGCATAGTGCGTCAATTAACACAGACCTACCCCGCATTACACCCAGATTGTTTTATTTTTACCCGACTGCGTCAGATGTGGAGGGTTATTTTCTTTTGACTTATTTCCACGTTCAGTTCTGTGGAAACGGACCTCGGACATAATAAATAATCATGCCTACACTCGTATCCTATATGAAATGTTTGGCCTAAATAGATAACACTGGGTAATCAAGCATCTAAATATGTCAGATGGACACATTTATCTAGCCGAGCTGGAATAACTTTTCTTGGATAATACATACTAAAAGGTATGCTCGGGACAGATCTACGCCCAGCTGCTGGGGACTATGATGGTCTAAATTGCTTGATAATTTATATTAACTTAAAAGATAGACCGTCTTTATGGGGCGCCCTTGTAGGTAACCAGTCTCAAAATCTCATAGTTATGTATAAATATAGTGCAACAGCTATTCTTGTAAAGGAAAATCATTTGATGATTTTCCGGCTCTGGATGGAGCGGAAGAGACGTCAATAAACGCAAACAGTAATTTTAATCAAGCTGCAAAATTATTGACCAATAACTATATATAACTTACTTAGTTTAAAAACACAATATGCAGTAAATAGCTTGCTTGTAGGAACCTATAACGGACAATGGTTGCCCAACGCCTAACACTGTTGACAAACAACCACATACCTAACTGGGTCCTAAAGATGGTCATGACTATGCATATGAACAGCAAACTAATAAAATATTATCTGCCAAAGAACTTGACACTTAAACCACAGCTTTAACACTTCCCTACCTGCTCCAAAACCGTCGAAAAAGGTCATGACCCCACACACTTATGCACCCTTGCACCAATAACATAAATATCGAATTCCGGACAGTTGACTCACTCACAAAACATCCCTCCGGCTGTTATAGAGTGTTATTAAAAAATGCATTTCGAAATTTTATAAAGAAAAAAAAGTGCGCGTGAGTTTGTGAGTCAGTGTAATGTAGACGGAACCAGTTCGAAATGAGTAAATCTTTCAAGATCAGCGTGTCATTATCATGTGAGTCATCGCGCTAGAATCCGACCTCCGAGTAACTGAGGGAACTCCTATCTGTAATCTGTGTAGATTAGAAGGTAAATGAGCTGTGATTATGAGTTGAGCTTGAATGACTATGACGTGCCTGCTTGCTTGTTTTTAACCGTAAATTAAGTGCATTTTGGTTCTGCTAAAGATTGACTCTTATTTCTTTGTGTCGGGCAAAGTTGTAAGCTAATGTTTGGCAATACACTTTCATTGACTGAATACGCAGAAGAATTATTTAAGATTCTTCCGACACAGAGTTAAAATGTAGGTAGGTATATTGTTTTTGTGACATCTCGCTGGCTGGTACCTTCAAGAGCATTATCCATAGCTTTCCACTCTTGATTGAACGTCGCATTCTCGGGTAATTTCCCATAAATGCTTCTAATTACTAAAGTCAATGAATCTTTAGACAGTATAGGTACCTATGCCATGAGCGCGTAAAATAAAAATGTACACTTAAAGCAATTTGCAATTAATCGACCAATGCATCCGATACATGCATCAGGTGAATTCATGTGCAACATTATTAATAACCTCATTAAATATGAACCTGCCAGTAAGGTAGGTGTATTAATTTTGCACCTTGTCGTCTCAACAGCTGACTGCTAACAAGCTTACACCACATCATATTTCATCGTTCCTTACCGCCGTAATACAACACTCGGCCATTATTAAAACCCCGACGGTTTACTACTGAGAAACTGCTTTGAATAAGCTCGTAAACTGAGCTACTCATTCGTAAAATCCCACTAATTTAACAAGCCACGCACCTTAGTCGAGACTATAACTGTTGAAAGTTTAAAAAAACCGTTAGTAATGGCGACGATCGACCAAATTATTTTGTCGAGTCAATGACGCAACACAAGTCTCTTTATTTGTAGACAAAACGACAATAAAGCCAGTAAACCTGTTGTTCGTGCTCTGCATACACCACCCGCAGCCAATACAACAAATCTTTGGACCAAATGCGTGTCATGTAACCGGGGTCCTAAGACAAGTGGGTCGATGTCTCTGTGACGTCATGACACCGGTACTGCGTGTACGCTGATGATGACTGTGTCAGACCATTCACGGATCTTTCGCTCGGTTTCCCAGAAAGATATTACTGAACTGAATGAGGGTATTGCGTTACCATACCTGGGTCATTCCATGACAAACGCTACCAAGGCCTCAAAAAAAAACCTCGTCGAAATAAGTCAATTATAACTTAATTTCATAGAAAACATTCCTATCCTTCGCGTCTAGTTGTTTTTTTTACATAATTCGTAATATTTTTCATATTATACCCACATGAAAGAAATGTTAGAAAGACCAGGGCATCAAGGTAATTTCTACGTCAATATTGGCAATGCTAAAAGAAAAGAAAGAAGCCGTCAACCATCACTTGGTTTCCTTTAAATGTGAGCTTTACTTACTGTTATTAATTGGATCGCGTTCAAAATAATAAACAGTTAGTATTTACTGTTTTGAGAAGGGTTTTCCAAACTGTGGTATCAGTGTAACACCCGAAACGAAAAAGAGGTAAAAGTTTGTTTAATTTTTCGTCTAATTATATTTAAACTAACATATTTTGCCAAAGTAGAGTCCTGTGGTTAATCTAGTAGAATATTTAACTATAATTGCGAAATCATGTGTTTTAATTGTATTTTCAACGTTTGAAAATGTGTAACACCCGAAACGTTTTGGGTGTTACATTATAAGTAAGACAAGGTTATACTGCATTTATGTGCTTATTTCTCGCCGCAGCATATAATACTTTATGCATGGGTGTGTTAATATGATGTATGTCAGAAAAGTAAAGAGATTTCTTCCACATTAACCTTAAAAAAGGCTGATGGCGAGGTTCAAGTCGTGTTATAATTAATTGGAGATAAAGCAACCACATACAAACCTGATGAAGATGTCTATGACGTGCGCTAAAATATTTAATATGCGTTTTGCCTACTCCTACCTTAAGACTAAAAGTGATCGTACATAATTATTACGAATTCCCAGTAGAAGTGAATGTCTCTGAAAAATAAATATTTTCATTGTTAAATACGAGCACTCTACCCGCAAGATCGCCTGCACGAATTTTGATTTTTTCCTTTGGAAATTTCTGCTCCCGCTCCCGGCCTCCCCCTTTATGGGATACTTTTGGAAAATCTAAATAAATACACAACAAAAATTTGAGACTCCCAGCTAATTTTATTTATTAAAACTTATGGAAAATTGATTACTAACTTTTTTTCTCGTGTTAAGGTTGGCTACTGGATCTAGTTTAACTTGTTATAAATTAAAGTGGAGATTACTAGTAAAATTCGCTGAATTATGCATGTTAAGACAGACAGTCAGAAGGTAGAGGCAATTTTGTGTAACGCCCGAAACGGCTACTTATTCGCAATTTTCTCTTTATTGCTCAAATATTCAAAGAATGTGATTTTAGGAAAAGAAAATATAACCCAATAAGTAGGTGATTCGATAGTTATAACAGTGTATTTAAGAATATTAATACTAATAAATCATAGTTTAATGAGTTCAATTGTAACACCCGAAACGATGGAATGATCCACCTTAGTTTTGCAATGAGACAGTTTAACTGACTAACCGAGTTGAAAGCAGAGTAATGTTGCTAGTGACTAGGTATACAACGGACATGAAATGGCCATGGAAAATGATACAGTTTTAAAACTCAGCATACTCAATAAATAGCTTGAGAAATATCCAAGAACTTACCGTTTGGCGCGACTGCAGTTTGAAAATAAATAAAAAGAGAGAAGTTACAAACTTATTATCACGTTCCGCCAAGACTTCCAAACTTCAGTGGACTAACTATAACTTAAATGAAAGGAAGTAGTTGATGAAACTTAGCTCATTTTACAGGAGTTTTATAAGTAATCAAAGTTTGAAAACAAATCTAGACAATCATGGGACATGCTTTAGAAATGAAAGAAATTAATCAGTTCGATTCGCTAGCATAAACGAAATTCAACCAATATTACTGCGAATTTTGTACTTAACTCCTAAGAAATGGGGTGTTCGAGGTTCAAATCTTTGCAATCACGATGTTGGTCGCCCAATAAACGTACTAGATACCTGTGTGACTCCTTGGCTAGCAATTTCACACAACCCAGATAGATCATCTCGGCTTTCAAAATCATTTCGCAGTAGATTACTGCAGCTGAATAAGGCCGAAACCAATCTTCTCAAAGCTAAGATTAGTTCTTCTATTCTCAGAACATTGTCTAGTAAATTACTCGCATTTGTCAGACATAACACGGACGTGTTAGGAACTGAATGTGCATCCATCAATCAATAGCCAATTTCACAGCGTAAGCTTAGCAGGCATCATGCTCAATGTAATCTGCACCGCTTGATTACACACAACACGTTACTTATACATAGTATCTTATACAGACATGCTGATAGTTGCTCTGAAGCATATGCTAACCATAAAGAATGTGGCAATCGGGTAGTAAGAGCATAAAAAATTAAAACATAAACATAACTCCCAAAACCTTTTCAAGAATCTCGGTCGGACTAAAGAGATTTCTCCTTTTGCGTACAATTTAAACGAAGAGCCTTAATGGATTGTAATCAATTAGTGCCAAGTGCAAACTCACTGACAGCTGTCGCTCCGCAAATCACATCAAACCAGAAACTCTCATCATTAATTTTACAGCTGGTTTTTGGAATGAACGTTTATTTAAATAAAGCTTTCTTAGGTAGGATCAAAGTGCGAGAAACTGCTAAGTTAAATAAAGTCGGAGATAAAGGAAAAGTTATCTAGCCCAAACCATACTTTGTGTTCAGTAGCCACTAGCCATCAATCTTTCTATTAAAATAAAACTCACAGCTCGCCAAACTTTCATAGTTTAAGAGTTCTTATTCAGCTATGGTGTTGTTGCGTCGCACTATTCAATATCAAAACACGTTGCTGTTTCTTATTGAGAGAGTGCAGACGCCTCTAGTCTGGATGCTTTTATAAATAGGTGCAGTTTTCGTCGCGTAAAGTAAAACGTGGTAAATGAAAAACAAACACACGATCTCAACAAAGGCGCGTGTGAAGAAAAATAAACTGGTTTTTAAAATCATTTTTCGTAACTAACGCCTGCTTTAAAAGGTTTTCATTTGGTAATTGTGCTTAATTACTGAGTTGCACAGTAAATAAACAATTCCGTATGAAATGATGATGATTTCGTTACGAAACTGTTGAGTTCTTTGGCCATTCTGATCGGAGGGATTAAAACAGCCACTTAGTAATATTCCAAATGATTCACTTCTTGCGTTTCCAGCAATGTCATTGGCTATTTATTCACCAATGACGTTGCTGGAAACCCACGGCAAAAAGGTCCCTGGAAATCTTCTTTAAATGAGTACTACGAAATTATTTTATATTTCTTATCGAGGCAATTCGTTTATTGTAAATAGCTAAGCTTTCTGACATAATCCCCTCTTGGCTGCTTCCCGCCACAACCACTAAAAATAATGAGGTGGTGTGTTGGACTCTACCACAAAATAACTAAAAATAATGATTTATTTTTCATCTTGCAACTCATTATTTATGCCTTGGAAGAGATAGGTAATAGTATATTTTAAAGCCCAAGTTAAGTTACTTGCTTCAGAAAAAGAGTACACGTTTATTTAATTAAAGCGCAAAATTATATTCCGCAAGTTTGCTCCGACGCGCTTGGATGGTGAAGCGAAAAAAGAAATTAATTTGGATCCCCATCGATACTGTGTAATTATTTCAAAAGGTTAATACAAACTGTTGCTTAAAGATCAAGAAACCGTTTGCTAAGGCTACCTAAGTCCCCATGCCTGTTAACGTCTTTCGTATCGCCTCGGGCAAGGGGTATTGTCCACCACGGGTCGCCTATAATCTTGGCTAACATAACAAATGCGAAAGTCTTGTTAGTTTGTTATTCAATAGCGTAGCGAGGTAGGAAAGCTGCAGAGAAACCTTAAAGGCTACCTAAGTCTGTGGCGCAAAGCACTTTGTGTTTCCTTCCTTCTTGTTCCTCGTTATTGTTATGGTTCCGTGGTCCTTTGGAAGTCTTGCTTCTTGTTCATAATAGGCAAGCTGGCAAGCAATATTTAAGTCGTGAGTCTTTTAAGTTTTAGTAAAAAAATTACTTGGGAAGTTGGGAATTATGTCGGAAAGATTCCAGAATTCTTTCTTCTACAACATTTTCTCAGAATTGTTGAATAGTGTGTAATATCTAGGTTCAAGAGTAGTCGTTTGTGAACAGATATTAAGACATTACGATCCAGAATTTAAAAATTTCACTATCTCCAACACTCGATCGCTTTGTTATCAATGTCAAAAACACAAGACAGGCGGCTCCGGGAGTGCGGCAAGAGTATAAAGCTCGGGCGTCTTACAAAATGGTTGTCAGTGAGATAAAATCGCGGTTTTGTGCCCATAATAGGCATGAGACTGGAAGTGGACACGACGGTGACCCGACCCGGGGCACTTGCCCTTACTATCACGACATGGAAGTGACTTTATGTCACATTGTATTGTGTACTTTGTCTTATTACCTTTTCAGTAAGAAGTACTTCGTCTACGAGTGTTGTAATAGCGAATGCACGCTGATTGTTCGGTCGTGTAGTTTATGAATGCGATATTTTCGTGTTATTCAACTGTGTCGTTCGTTTGTAATATTATCACACACTAGGATTGACACTAGGTCATTTTAGGAATAATCTGCAGCCGTAATCACTGCATCTTTCGAAACGGGGAATTTCAATTTGACTACCAGCACCACTCATTTCTACCTGTCAAGTTAGAAATGAGTGGTGCTGGTATCTTGCAAGCGAACTTTCTCCATTCTCTTTGACCTTATGATGAGCCATACCATATTTACATATAATTAATAAACGCTAACTCAAATAATAGAATTTTCTACAGAAGCCGACGTGCCACTGCTGGGCGCTGAAAATTTAATTGAATTCACGTTATTACGGTGCAAAGTCTCTTTGAAAAATTTAAACATGCTTCGTTTAGCTTGAAATATTCCCATCTTGCCTTTTTTCTCCTTGTAACATGGGTACATTAAATACAGACATCAATCTTAACCTGCAAATGTTAATGTAGGCTATATGTTAGAGCTAATTACGTAACAAAGTATGAAGTCTATAACTATTAATCAAAGGAAAGTTTTAGCGTGTTGATGATGTTAATAAAGTACTTAAGGTGATTGCTTCGATGTAGCCCGCGAAATTCAAATTTTTTTACGTTTTTTGCAATTTGCAGGCCAGTGACATGTTGTAACTTTATAAATATTTGTGTTGCGCAAATAACAAGTATAATTTTAAATATAAAAAATATCAAAAAACTCGCTCCATCAGCTCTCACATAGAAAAGGTGCATCGTAGTTAGATTTCGGAGATTTTAACATGATGCACCTTTTCTATGTGAGAGCTGATGGAGCGAGTTTTTTGATATTTTTTATATTTAAAATTATACTTGTTATTTGCGCAACACAAATATTTATAAAGTTACAACATGTCACTGGCCTGCAAATTGCAAAAAACGTAAAAAAATTTGAATTTCGCGGGCTGGTTGGAGCATCCCCCTTAATGTCTTAGTTTATTATATTTGGAATTAAGTCTTCAACAGCTCGAAGGCCCTTGTTTTTAAGCTGCATTAAGTTGTGTACTTAGCTGTTTCAGTGTTAACAAGAATTGTGTTAAGTGTTAACACTCGACTGTTACGAGTTTTGGGTCGTATTTTAAGCAGAGCTTTATCTTTTTCTTGGAAGCATGTAGTTTCTACATACACATACTAGAATTGTGCTTTCGAATTAGTAAAAGCAACAAAATATGGTTTGGTTCCAATTAAAAAAATAACTCTATTGTTATAGGGTTAATTGTTTGCTTAAAGTTAAATTGAGGTTAAAAATCTAATAGGTAGTCAACTTAATTTCAAGCATTCCCTATTTAATTTGAGAATTAAGTGTAATCTCTACTAATGAAACACTTCATTGGTTTTGTATCTACAAGGCTTTTTTCATCTAACGCTCTTTTTTTTCTTGAATATTTTTTATCTCGTTAGCTCAATATTTTACACCTCTAAATATTTGGTTGTATACCTGTATCAACACTATAATTTATCGGTAGGTACTCGTTACAATATAATGACGGGACAGATGTACAGGTACAGATCCACAACAGGTGCGCACGCGCCTTAATTTTTTTATTATAACTCCTCCGTTATGCACCGTCTCGCTCCCGCCAGATAACCAAATAGAAAGAGAGGTGTATCGACAGTCGGTATCGAATAAAAATGTAATAAATATTGCAAAACTTGATTTCTATATCAATTTGTAATTGGAGTGTTGTTAATTTATAGGTTTATATTTTTCACACAAGTAATAAATGCGACACACAAGTGTAATAATAAAAAAAAATGACAGTTTGCAAAGCTTATAAACAATACACTTTATCTTCCTGACGTTAATGTTAATTGAAACAACCACAATTTAAAACCGTCAGAGAGAAAACAACAATTGTAAATAAAGGCTATTAATTAACACAACCTGCAAAAGCACCGCATAAAAATGTCCGCTAATTAAAATTAACTTGATAAAGTGCAAACCGCATTTTCAGTCACATCATAATTACTGCGGACAGCATGTTCCGAATATTTGCGACGTCACGCAAAAACCGTCGTAATCCAGTCCTGGAGCAAAAAAAGTTGGTAAATTATATCGATATTATCATCCATCGATACCAAGCGGGCCTCGGCGTGCGGTGCCCGGCTCCCTACATCGGCAGCTGTGACAGATTTTGTATTTTTTGCACGGATACACCAGACATCGATTTGCAATTTTCGTGCAAGTGGTTCCGACCTATAATGTTTCTACCTGCTGGGCACGAAATATTAAAAGTATGCATCTGCATTCAGTGCGAAAATATAATTCAAGAATAACCACTCTAGTCAAATGTGGAAATAATAGTGCCATCAACCAGCCCACGATATTGGAAGTCATTTTTACTCACCTTTTTACTCATGAAGAATTCATGAACCCTGAAATCCAGTTGGGAATAAAATTCAAGACATTTTCTCACAAGGTCAGCTGATGAAAGGTCCGGATGTAATATAAAAGGAAGCTTTAGGAAAATAAGCTCACAGAACTCTGATAGGGGCGTTCCGTCGTTTTGTTTGCCACATTTACGAAATAAAATACAAAAGCTCCTGAATACTTGGAGGTTTTTCGAGATGTAGGAGTATTTTACGCAACAAACATGGCGTTATAATCATTGCTATGTTTTACTTAAAAGTGAGCTAACTACGATTTCTATCAGAGCCTCTTTATCAGTCTGTATCGTAAACTAATTAACACTAAATACCAAGACTTTAGCGCCATTAACATAAATTCCGGTCTAAGAAAATTGCTCTGAGGTTGGCCATTCGGCAATTCGCCGAGATCCCTCGATTAACTCGGTCACATGTGCCGTAAACATCTGGTTTACATCTTCAATGCCAAGTTTCCTATAACCCGAACCTCGTAGGACATCAAAGGACATCAAATGCTTCAGCGAACGGCACATAATGGCTTTCGGCCAGCAACGCGACTGTGTTACAAATCGCTTTCAATACTGTAGACTGGGAAGACAGCTGAGGTCAAGTGTTGAATATTCAGCAGACGGTGTAAATTAAGCTTTGGTTTAATGGTGTTAGGACAAAGTTACAGGTGTAACTTTGAGAAAAGCCAACGGTATTTGCCAACGACAATGTGCCCCTGGATACCGAGTAAAAGAATATTTTTGAACATTTAACGAAGCTTCGCCTGTCCGCCCAATTCGCCCGAAACGTTTCTCCATTTATCGTTCTGTATTAACAGTTTTCTCACTGCAGTCATGAATCAACCGCAGCAGATGTGTTAATTTGTCAGCAATTTCTGAACCTGAATTATGGCTTGCACGGCTTGCACCGACATAAATCTTACGCACAATTATACCTCGATGATATAATTTCTTTCAACTGTAACTAAAAGAAACATTCTCCGAGACCAATTACAAGCCATTACCTAACGTAGCCATGAATAAATAAGTCTAACGATTGTGATCAAGCGTGTCTGACTTTCTCGTAATCTGATGGTGGATAATGTCCGGTTATGAGCGTGGCATCAATCATCCGCGACAGGGATGGAAATCGCCGCATAATAGGCCCCTACTTTAGTATGACCTTCGGGGACCTCCTTTTATCAAGGCGACGACGAGGCAATCATGGTATTTTTCTTAAAGATAGTTAAGTAACTGTCTTCCTATGGTCGTCGTTTTACTTAAGCAAACGTGCCTATACGCAGTTATAGGTATTCTGGCTTTTATCACGAGAAAAGCTTGAAAATACCATCTGCATGGTTTCGTAACACAGGAGAGAATTTCCTTCGGACGGACTTGAACAACTATTAGTAACAATTTGTTGTTTGGTTCTGTCCGGAAAAAGAAGTTTTTTATAGTGTATTTTACTAATAAAAGCGTTTTATCGCACGAATAGGTAATACATTTGACTTTTACAACCGCTCGAAAAAGTAAAATGTATTATTTACAGCCTTAATGGCTGTAATTCTTTTTTCCTTTTACGTTACAAAAACGCTTCCTGAAATTGTGATTCAGTCAAAGTCCAGACTAAATGGCAGTCCTTCTCTTTCACCCCGAATGATCAGAAAGTAAAGTAAACCACTTTAGTTTTTACGCGGAGACAGATCCAGGGAGTGAGGTCCATATTGCCCAAATCAACAATGTTTGATGATTCTTGCGATCAATAAATTGAAAGCAATTTACTTGAACGCTTGGCTAGCGCAGTCATCTGCTAAACATAGGATTCTCCTAAGTTACGCCACAACATCTTGCCCTCCGGCCTCCACATCGCGTCAACACTAGCCGTAATTTTAAGGTTGGAAGCTCATCCTTTTCATATCCTATAATTCGCGCCATCTCCACTCAAAGTTTATCTTCTTCATAAGCTACTTGGTTGCGAGCATTATTACCGTCTAATTCTTGTCGCCAAGTGAGTGCACGACTTAAACTTCAGACGGCAGTCTATTTTAAGAGTCAAATCGTTTATTTTTATATCCCCGACTTGTCCTACCAATAAATAAACGAAAGCACCATTTTTACTTTTTATTTTAACCTTCGTTTCCTATAGAAGGATGTAGGAAATGTTGGCAGTGTCTACATGAGCGATATTTATTGCTTAGCGTAGTAGCTTATAATGTTTCAACTATGTCATTAACTGTAGCATGTGGTTAGTTATAGAATGTATAAGTGGTTTTACCAAGATTTATGTCTAGTTTGGTCTGAGACTATCTCTAAAGTTTTTTTTTTTTACTGAACTGTACCCTGATTGTCTGCATCATATTATATCTTTATTGTCTTAAAACGCTAAACGCTACGCTTTACCAAGCATAACCTCTATTAAACTCAACGAAACGCATGCGTGTGCGCAAGAGTGCATATAAAAACATCACGCGTAGTTAACGCTGTTAACGCATTACTTAATATTATGATAACGCATAAACATGCGTGTTTGTTTACATAATAGTTCAACCGAATCGAAATAAAACTATTGACTCGGAAGATGCGCTGGAGTTGATTGGAACTCGCGTAATTGTGTCCACAAACTTGTAACGGACAAAGCCATTGTTATGTCATTACTTTAGTACCTACTAACTGGGTTTAGAAATAGGATTGTACCGGAGAGGTCGCGTGTAGTATTGAACTTCAGATTTGTGTAAACTTGAGCGTTTTAGACCACAGTATGAAATAATGAGTAGGTACCTACTTAGGGGTGAGATTGGAAGAGGTCCTTCATCTTCCTCGTACAAACATAGTCGGAATTATAAATTGAAGACTTAGACTTAATAAAGTTTATATGTATAGCACATATAAACTTTATTAAGTTCACAATAACATAATATCGTACCTATAGAGCCCGTCCTAAAAATATCCTACCGGACATCCAGTATCTTGCATTATCATGCGCTCGCGCTTCGCAAGTTATCACAGCGAGCGCCACTGCGCATTCCACTCTGCGGTTTCAACGAGGATATTTGTCACGCTAAATTATCCTGTAACCTGTTGTTAGTATAAAGTTGCTGTTATTGTCTAATAAAATGTTATGCTTGTTGCAATATTACGTCCGTTACAGTCGAAACAAAATGAAGATTTTATGGTCCGGAATATAAAGCTAATTTCATCATTAGCATTAGCATCATTGAGCAGTGGTGTCCTAGTGGTATCGGCCCCGACTTACGAGTCGTGGCTTCGAATCCAGGCAGGCGCATTACTTTGTGTAATTTATTTTTCATCACCACTGCTCTCAAAACGGTGAAGGAAAACATCGTGAGGAAACCGGCATGTCCTAGAACCAAAAATTCGAAGACATGTGACATCCACCAATCAGCACTGGGCCCGCGTGGTGGATTATGGCCCACTCCCTCTCACAGAGGCCTGTGTCCCAGCAGTGGGAACATTAATAGGCTGATGATGATTTCATCATTAACACCTTCGGCTGCCTTGTTCCAATCAATGCTGAGTAAAGGCCTCCTCCCGTTTCATATTTCCCTTACCTGCACAAGCCTAAAGTTACCTATAGAATAGGCTAGACCAGAGAAAATAGGCTAACGGGCCAATCTTCAATTTTTGGACTTCCGTTTTGGATAATGACGCCCGATACTTTTACTGCTGGTGCAACCATCCATTGACAAAAAACGAAAATATATATAATTTTAATTTCATTTTAGTTATACGTAATTAAAATAATTTATATTTTTGTTTTTTGTCAATGGATGGTTGCACTAACAGGAAAAGTATCGGGCGTCATTATCCTAAACGGAAGTTCAAAAATTGAAGATTGACCCTAACACCATTTCGCGCCTATAAATGTTTGCCTTAAATTCATACATGACTGTGACCTTACTTAACTCACTGTACTAACTGATTCAATGGAGCGCATCTATGCAATACCAACACCTAGAAAACAAATTGACACTTGCCTAATAAATTACAATTTATTTGATAACAGTAGCAATATAATCATGCCGTAATGTCAAATGTTTCGTTAACGATAGTTTAATAACAAATGTGTTACTATTTTTATCAGTCTGTTCTTTATACCAATAGTGCTAGACTATGAACGAGCAATAAACGCATTAAATCACGTTCTATTACAAAATACTTTGGCACCTAAAGTTAACCTGCAAACCCTGTAGACCTTGAGATTTCTTATTTGATTACCAAACTAGGTTTATGTTTTATACCAGCTGTATTCGGTTTCTCTCATTGTTCTGGAGAACTGACTTCGTCCCTTTACATAAAAAGTATCTAGGTAACCAATCAATCAATTTTTATTTTACATGGGCCTCAGTGGGCACTTATAAAACGTCGAAAAGAGAAAAAAAAAAAAAAAATTGGCACGGTTCGGGTTGGTCGTTTCCATGGAGAAGAACCGGCAAGAAACTCCATGGTTACTCTTTTAAAATATTTGCTTTTACAATGTTGTTGTTACAGTTTGGTACACAAGGATACGAGAGAACATCGCAGGCACGATAAGAAGAGGGAACTTCTTACCAAAGCTAAACAAAAACAAAAAAAATAAATAAATAAGAAAGTATATAATAATATATACGTAAAAAAGTAAACGATAAAAATAAAATGGGCATCAGAGAATTTCCACAACCAACAATGTTGTAACGCAAAAGTTCATCCAATTCCACGATGAGTTACATTGTGAGAAGTAAGATGAGATTTCCGTGTTAGAAAATCTCACTATTTCTATTGCTCTAGCGTCATCGCCCCTTGTTCTCATCAATCATTTCATCATACACCATCCCCTGAATCATAATGTTAGTCCAGAAATAAAATTGCCAAATATTACCATCAAGATATTGCTGGGTTGTTGGGATTAATACTCATTCTATGATAACAAATTATATTTGCTCATGTCTCTATCATTAATGTCTTCATTTGGACCATATTTTCTAAAATAGCTAAGTAGATCCTCAGGTCTATCCTTCAGGTACCTACTCATACCGGTCACGTATGTATGTATGTCTATCTTAGTCTGCGGCGGAGGTCATAAAAATTCTTCACACAGTATTTAGATCTCTATTCTCGTTATGCTGTTTGAAACAAACATCTGGGAATGCGTGTGACCAAATTATATTGCTTTGTATGGACAACGGAATGAGTCAGAGCTTTTTACATGTGTAAATAATACGTTGTAATTAACGTAACAAGGTTTTAGTTTCAACATCATTGACGAAAGAAGCCCAACCCTCTATGTGAACTTCCATTTCCCAATTACGGACCACTAGTACCATTGAGAAGCAGTTTGATGCCATCTCAATTATCTCAATAGACAAGTTCATATCGTTTTCCCCTTCTAGCTACAGTACAAAACACCACGTGGTCTGATCCTTCACAAACCTCTTGTGCATCCTTTTATTATCATGTCCGTTTCGAGTACTACGGACATGACCTTTTCGAAGGCCATCAAGTAAAATAAGTTCCGTCTTGCTCATCTGAGAGTAAAAAGGGAACGCCAAAAAAAGTTCGGGCCGCAAAAACGAAAACGAATAATGATTGTACACCAGCTGCTCGTCAATTTTTGCAAGCTGCTAAAGATCGGGCAGCCGAAAAATACTGTTTCCATGAGAAATGAAATATCAAAGAAAACGTTCAGAATATTTAGAGTTTTAGACCTACGGTTTAAATTATTTGAATTAAGAGTAAACTAAACACAAATAACTATTGTGGAATACCGTTCGATCAATAATGATAAGCAAATAAAACTGCGATTGAAAAACATCAATAGATTCATTTGGCTAAATTAGCCCTTATTTCTATTCAGCCGAATCAATCTTCATTACAGAACATTCAATATAATTTACTGTAAAAATAAATTGCCCTACTAATGAGAAATTGGTTCTAAATGTATTTTATGGGCTGTAACGTTAAATTTATAAATAAACAATTGAACATTCCTTAGAATCCCCAAGACGAAATGTATGCAAGCAGGTGCTGCATACTGGTGAAGCATTATTTAATGGAGGCACATTTTCCTGGTACTAAAATTAACATATTTATCCTTTACGGACATTGATGAACCAACATAACAAGCTCAGTTTATTTAAAAATTAATTAAATTGCTGAAAATTAGGGCGTAAATCTGGTTTTCATCACGTCCTGGACGTAATGCCCTAAAACAAATCGAGTATGGTCCGAATTATGGCTAATAAATTGTGATTACACACGTGGTCGGGGCGTTGACCCGAATGCCCGAAATTGTAACCCCCTCGACGAACACATGGGTTTGCTCAGGCACAGACTGTGTTTGCACATTACTACAGTACGTGGTTATATGGACTGCCTATTGATAGATCTCGTAACGATGTGTAGGTCAATTAACGTCCTATATTGGTTAACTATTGCAAGGGCGTATTTGTTTACCCATCGAGTACTTGTCAGACTTTGATCAATTATAAACCTTAATGGTACTGGAAAACCTCATTCGAGCAATGTTACCAACGGAGTTGCGAAAAATGTTTTCCTTTCGGCCGGAATTTGTGAAAATATTACAAGTAACTCTTGCATTATTCAAATTCCAGATGGTACACGTAACGGAACATAAAATGGCGATCAAATGCGTGCTAGAAGCGTTCACAAACTGTAGGAGAGCTGTGTGCTTAGTGCGAGTTTTTTTACGTTGACGCAATAGTAACGTTTAACCGCGTTTGGCGCTCTCATTGGTTGAGAGTTCTCACGACCTTGGAGCGGGCCAATGAGAGCGCCAAACGCGGTTAAACGTTACTATTGCGTCAACGTAAAAAAACTCGCACTAAGCACACTCTCGACGTCATTTACAAGTACCTTCACGAATGGAGCTTCGGTTGACTCGTCAATTTCAGCCCGTTTTAATTCGGAAACGGGTTTGTTACCATTTAGAAAACGATTTTTAGGCATGTGTTAAATGTGTTCTAACATCGTTTTATTCATAAAGCAGAACTAAGCGTTCTTAAGACTCAAAGTGATAAAGATTGCACTGAAGTTTATGACTGCGTGGAAATCTTAGATCATAACAATAACAAGACTTTTAATTGTTTAATAACATAATTTTTACTGGCCGTTAAGCTGAAATCTTCCATGAAACATTGTAAGTTTGCATTGTTTCAAAATCACTTTCGAAGCATTCATTAGTTCATTAGCTCCGCTGAAACAAACAGTTAAAGCAGTTTTAATTAATTAATTACACCAAATTTTTCCTCCGCTTTTCAGATTGAATTTGAAACGATTTTGCTCTACAATCTAGTGGTAGGTACTTAGTTACTATGTTGGCTCAAACAGTAGTCATTGTTTCTACAAAGCTTTGTTCAATCTTGTTGTAATGAATCGTAACATGCTTCTCATTCGTTTATTATAAAAGCTGATCACAACCAATTCGGGAGGTGTGGTCTCAACAATCAACATAGTGATTCGGCAATTTTTTCAAAGACCTCGTTGATTATGTCTTTCGCTTGTAACTAATAACTACGCTATTACTTGTTAGTGTGATTATCTTAAGTACAAAGTCTTTGAATAGATACTTTGGTACTCATCTTTATTGTTAAGAATGTTCATTTCATACTCTGACAAGTGCCATGCCAACACGTTTGTCGATTATAATTCATACTTCATCAAAGTAAGTTACCGTCTTTTTCTGCAACCACTTAAAACATCCCGTTAAGTATTTAGTATTACTTAATCTGGGGTGTTTAAAACTGTCGTGAGCCAGTGTATAGAATGGCCCAAGCCGCGTGGCTCAAAAGTACCGCTCGATGGCCCATAGTAATGGCCGCCGGCACGCAAACTCCTCACTATCTTACTATTTCACTACTACGAATCTTTACTTCCGAGTATGCGAGCTAATTGTTACGTCAAGCTGTTTTTGCTATCTTCGATTTTAATGATCCTCTCTCTTACACATATTATACCGTTTATTTGTTTTTTCGTGCACATCACGCTATGGCTGCTTTTTGCTCATTCGACGTGATCTTTCATTGCAGCCATTTTAAACTTGATGATCGTTCCTTTTTTAGTCGCTTCATTAGATCTCTCAGTAATCCATTAGGTGTTTGGACGGTTGCTTGTTTTTCTTAATGTTTGTTGATTTACGTAAGTACACGACATTGTGTTGAAGGTTTGACAGTTGAATGGGCTAGGAAAGCTGAGGTGAGGTAGTACCGTTCGCGTGTTGATGTTGTGTTGCGGCTCTATGCATTTGCATGCTCCCACAGATCGTGATCACAGGCCATCCACGTTGTGTTGTCTCGAAAAGCTGCGGATTTTCTCACATGTACCTACTGTATTTGTCCATACATAACAGTTTGTTCTGAGCTCTCGTGTGTTTGGACTATCAATGCTATGGTAATGACTTGTCACTGTTTCATAGGAATGATTGATGAAGCTGTATGTCTTGTGATAGTTTTACGTTTTGTGAACATGGAAAATAACGGGAGTAGCTTTTGTTTGTTACACATTGTCTAGAAGAGCGACCACACTTGAGACTGGGTCTCATTTCAAACATCTTTGAACGCAGACTAAACAAAAGCGATATTGACCATTCAAGTACATACATGACATTTTATAAATAAAGCACATAATAATTATATTATGAGAGGTGTTACTGAAATAAACCGATGCTTAGGTATAAGCTACTAAATGTGGTTTTCCTTCCTCTATGTATATTTATTAGCAGTGATAGCACCTTTATGATTTAACGCTTATAGTTGTTAATTTCGCTAATACTCGTAAGTCAATACCGTTACTGCTTAGTCTTAATTCCTGAAGCCCAAAATTCAATCGTCAAAATTCGGAAATGTATAATTTGGTACACGTTACCCGGTGATTGAAAAGTACCTGTGAATATTTAACGTTATTGACGTAGGTAGTTGCAAACCAAATAACATTTAACCAAATACATTTTTTTATTTTTTATTAGCAATTTATGTCCCACTGCTGGGCAAAGGCCTCCCCCATATATCCTTCCAAGTGTTCTTTTCTAGTGCCACTTCTGACCAGCCATCGAGGTACGCATCTAGATCGTCCTGCCATCTCTTTTTGGGCCGGCCTCGGCGGCGTCGTCCATTCTCAGGCACCCATTGAGTGCATATTTTTGCCCAGCGACTGTCTTGCATGCGAATGAGGTGACCCGCCCAATCCCATTTGAGCCCGGCAGCCTTTTTACCTACGTCAATTATTCCAGTTTTAGAGCGCAGCGTGGTGTTACGTATTTTATCGGATCTTCTTACACCCAGAATGCTGCGCTCCATTGCTCTTTGGCACACTCCAAGGCGGAACTTCTGCGACTCGGTGAGCGACCAGGTCTGAGCACCGTAGGTTAGGACGGGCAGGATACACATATCGATGAGTTTCCGCTTCAGGGAAATCGGCAGATCTCCCTTCATTAGCGTCTTCATGGACCAGTAGCTCTTCCAGGCGTTGTCGATTCGGCGACCGATTTCCTTTTCCTGCCTTTTTACGAAGGAAACTAACTGGCCCAAATAGATGTACTCATCCACATATTGTATGTTACATTAATTATAAATTATGAAAACATGTTACAAAAATAAATACATGTTACATTATTTTAAAAACTGACAACTTCTTCGATTTTTTTCTCTATAAATAAGTTGTTTCTTTTTAGGGTAGTTCACGTAATATATTTAGCAATCTTGACCCCAAACACCATAAAAGCAGCCCAAGGGGGCAATTTGCTTCGCAGCCGCTTTGGATCCCCCTTCAGCGACGAATTTAAAAAGAAACGAGATTGTTTTAGGTCCCTATAAAATATTATCGGATTTTGAAACATGTTGCGTGCTTGCTTCAAGCTTTAGCACCGTATATTTCTATGAATTCGATTCAAACCTACGTAAGAGTATGAGGAGAATTCAGTCACCCAATGTCGATGTACCTAATAATGCAGGACTCCTTATCTTAATTTTGTCATTTCGAGATCGACGCAGAATGTTTCTTCTTACTTACTTCTTTCCTTCTTCAGTAATTTCTTCTTCTTAGTTATAACAATAATCACCTTCATAAAATTCATCACTTCATGGCCATCATTTCTTTGGCCTTCCTCTACTCTTAAATATTCTTACACTATGTATTTATTTAATTATGAGTTTTCTGATTATATTGATCCGGGAATTAATTGATTATCACCAAAGTATTATCTCTACCCTTATTACACAATATTTACTAGTCTTTATTGTCTAATACGTAATACTTATCACCAACTTAGTTATTTGTTTTGTCTAACTTTACTTCTGGGCTTTGTTAGACTTGTTTGCGTGTTAAAACAAAGCAGTTTTATGTTTTGGTGGTACACGTAACTTGGCCGTTGACCTCTGATCCATGCTTGGAAGTGATCCAACTTTACGTTTTCGGCCGACCGAGCTCATTTTATGCTAAACTGACAAAGGATATGATGATCCAGGAATGTAATGATATGAATTCACCGGGTTCACACACTCCAGTACCCATACCGTAGTTGTTGTAGTTGTCATTACGATACTAGATCATCGATATCGACCGCGTTTGGCGCTCTCATTGTCCCGCTTCAAGGTTGTATGAACTCTCAACCGACAACCGATGGTAAGGGTACAGATTTTTTTTTTTTAGCGTGGTAAAATCATCAAATGAGTCCTCCGGCCCCGGGCAGGGCGGGAGGGACTGTCAGACTTCTACTGACTAAAACCCACGGTGTCCTTCAATAGCCTGTTACGTTCCGGGGTCACGGTAAGGATAAGGGTACAGATACAGATCTATTTACATTTACATCAAATTACGTCAGGTAGTAGTCCGCTGTTATGACTCAAAAGATAAAGGGACCGAGGGTACCGTTTTCTTGTATGACGTAATCGATCCCGGTTCCCGACTTCCTTTTGCACCGGAGTTGACTAGGTCAAAGCATTTCCTTCTAACATACTCCATCTCCTTGCTTATAATACGCATACCTCCTTTAAGTATGTAGGTCGTGTCCATATACTGCCTTATCTATAACTTGGCCATCAGTTCGGGTCATGTTCAAATGCTCTTGCACCGTCCTTACGGTGCTGGCGTTGACACTATGTCGTTAGGACGATGTTCCGACAATTTGGGGCTAATTCAGACCCATGTGAGGTGCTTCTCGTGTGTTTTAGTGATACGATGAGCATCAATCTGTAGGCTTGTGTGAAGAAATTGGGCAGACGTGCCGACACCCAATTTGGGCGAGAAATATGACTTTGTGACAAAAAAGTGTTGATATTGCTTTTGTCTTGATGCCTTTTCGTTCGGGAATGAAATAAACAATGTTTTTTTAGTGTTAGTTTCTTGTTATGCTTGTTGCAGTTAATTGAAGAAGTATGTAAGATTGTTTTTGTGTACATAGCGATGGAATCGACAGCATACTCACACCGGCGCTATGCTTTGTTGTAAAAACTGTTTATGCATCAAAAAGCTTAGATAATTTGATATTCGTGCAGTGCATCAGATATTTGCGTGCTATGGTGCATTCTTCTTTGTATCGACGCGAGGTACTACTCGACGGAAATTGCCCATTGCTCCACACTTTTAATGACTACTTCCTTAATGAAAGCTTAATGAGTCCGCATGTGTGGAGAGGAATTGTTCACAATAATTAAGGTTTTTTTGGAGTTGCTATTCTGGTATCATTGGTAACTGGACTTAGATCGTTATGTGGAAATTTTCAACAAGCCATATTTGGTCAGTCGTACTTTTAGTAATTTCAGAGTATTAGTACTGGTTTTTAAAGATTATATTGAGGTTTACATAAATGTTAATCCAAACGCTTCCTGATTTTTCTTATTACTTACCTTTTAAAATCGTTCAGCAGACACAGACAAGCTATAAAATGAACAATAATGGCGCCCATTACTTCTTGGCGCCCCTTTGTACAGACGACAGTAATAAATTATAATTTTCTTCCTCGCACCACCTACGCATTCCAGGTTTATCCCTCATTTCCTGCCGTCCTACTTTTCCAAGTAATCCTGCAATAACAGCAAAAGGAAAAATAATTCTTTGTTTTATCATATTAAATTCCCCGGCAAACAACACAAAGGGAACTATGTCTTTATATCAGAGCAGAAATACTTAGGAGATTTAATGTCTGTTTAGTCTAGCTAAAAGGTGCTTCATGTAAATACAGTGAGTACCCGAAACGTGTCGTCACAATTAAAATCAAAATTAATCATGACGTATTTTGTTTCTGAACATAATCATACCCATCTTTGATGATCTTTGTAACCAATCAACGACCGAATTTACCAATGTGGTTCTTGGGTATTTCTCAATCAAAAGCAGACCACGAATCAGGTTTTGGAATAAGATACAATGTCAATTTCGGGTGTCAGAGTGTCATACAGTCAGACAGCCTATTTGTTTAATCTGAGTAGATCAGCAGACAGCTGAATATTTTTGCGCGATGTCTTATGGACATTTGTTCATAATTAGTTGGTATATTACAGTCTCAAACGTGACCACACCTCACTGACACGTAAATTACAGCGATAAGTTCGCTGTAACAAAAAAAAACTTTCCATAAAAGAAACATGCATCCTGCATTCGTTTCGTATGGCATAGTATGACCATATACAACACCTAAGTCGGATATATTGAGTAATTGTGAACACAAAATAACGTTTCAAAAATATTAAGTAATAAATCCTTCCGCACATTGTTTGATGATATTCAAATCGATACGTTTATAAGCACACCACGACCGGTACGTTCGGAAACACTGGTTCGCGTGACGTAACGAAATAAAAAAAATAAGAATACGTTTTGGATCCCGCTATTTTCCGGTGGCCGCCCAAAATGTCGCGGTGACTAAATTTAAAAAAATATATTTAGCCTAATAACTGTGTAATGAAGTTTTAATAGATGCACGTTGACATATCGTGCATTTTGATATTGTAGGTAGTTTGCTAATTTCCTGCACGCGTGCCAATTATTCTGAGGCGTGTTCGTATTCCTCAATTATAAATGACAGCTGGTTGATTACTCTTATTATTTTTCCTGATAGGCATTTATTCCATAGAATCAATGTTAGTTACCTGTAACCACTGTAACCTGATTCTATGCGGAAAATTGTGCAAATACGTAGAATAAAAGAAACCAAGCAGACCATTTTAGATTTACATGAATCCCCTAAAATTATATAAACTAAGTATTTATTTATCATAATTATTATCAAATTATGTCGTAATTATGATAAATAGAAGAATGTTTAATGCCAGAGTTTTCGGAATCATAAAGTTTCCGTCGCATCAACAAATATCACACTGAATATTGCAAAAAAGCTCCTAACTGAGCGAAGTAATTTCTAGTCTGGAAATCGATCTCCGCCCGGACCGTCATCTTAGAAGTAGGGCAGACCTAATAGGTACTTTTCTGGACCAATATTTTCCTGATCGCTTAAAAACTTGGAGACTTTAGATCAACAGTGAATAGGTTACTTATAGGCAAGCATGCTTCAACGTTACCATCAGATGATACAGTAGTCAAACACGAGTCTATCCTTAAAAAAAAATGGATTATCTTTCTTATTCTTCTATCAATGAAAAAAGAGGTACACATTTTTACCCTGTCTAATTCAGTTGCAGAATTCACCACTAAACAATTATTGTCAATTCCGACTCAGTTTCTTCGCATACATATTTAAACAACCGCCTAATTTGCCAGAACTGACTCAAAGCTTCACTACTAGGTTAATTGAATATAAACACAGCAGTTATCTGAATATATTTTAGCTGAGCTGAAGAGCCGAGGCCCAAAGACGTCCAATTAGCAAATTCAAATTACATAGTAACTAGCTGAAAATGTGTTGACCAAAGGGTTGAGGTCTTAGCGAAGGGTCTTAGTATAACACAACCGCAGGCAATTTATTCCACGAAATCTAGTTCTAGTATAAGTGTTTACTGTGCTCATGTTTCTATAATATTTTGCCGACCAATCCTACTAATACATATTATAAATGCGAAAGTTTGTGAGGATGTACTGTTAGGACACACTTTAGAAATCCCTTTTTAAAAAAAACGATTATCGGAAATTAATTAAATATATTTCAGTGAAAGGGCACATATAACGAAAAAAGGGAAACTTGGTCAATTTTCTGGCTTGCGACCTATCCGGTAGGTCTCAACCCGAACTGATGCTATTACCTGGCTAAGGCACTAAGTCTAGATAGGACTGATGACGTGGTGCTGACTAGGCACTTAAGGGTGTATTGTAGGGATGTAACAGTACGTATGTGTATGTAGGTATGTTTGTTACTCTTTCACGCAAAAACCACTAAACGGATTTGGCTAAAATTTGGTACACAGATAGTTTATAACCTGGATTAACACATAGGATAGTTTTATCCCGATTTTATGTTCCCGTGGGATAATTCTCGAGTTGTAGCGGGTGAAGCCGCTGGCAACAGCTAGTATTACATAAATGGAACTGTTAGATACAGCTTTGTCAAACAACAACTAGAACCAATATATTACGGCCCGAGGCGAATCTGGAAATTCAATATTGAACATAATTTTCAGTAATTACTCGTAATTGTCAGAATCAGTAATAATGTAGGTATTCGATAGTTGGTACTACTACAGTATCGGATTTAAAGCCTCCACACATTGTGTTCATAATTATTCGTTTCATTCTCGTTTATTTGTTCATGAATTGAGTGCATTTATAATATTCTGAATGATTAAAATATCTGACAATTTAATAATTATTAAAAGTAGGTAAGTACTCAAGAAAAAGAGCGGTCCGCAGTCAAAAATGTGTTTATATTGCTGAGTGCTGACACTTTTTTTTATCGTGGTAAAATCATCAAATGAATCCTCGGAACCCTGGACAGAGTGGGAGGGACTGTCAGACTCGTACTGACCAAAATCCACGGTGTCTTTCAATAGCCATTTACGTTCCAGGGTCACGGTAATTCGGTAAGTCCCGCGACTAAGTGCTGACACTTGTAAGAAACTACACGGATCTATATCCCTGACAACAAAGAATCAGGCAACATTTTCCGTTATTTACAACACAGTGGAATATTTCCACATTGTGAAGTTAGCGCAGTTGCGCAGAAACTCAGTTAAAAATATATAAATCCGGAGGCTCGCTTGTAGGCGTAGCGCCATCATAGAAAACTCAATATTGATGCCTGTTACCGGTTAACGTGAAAATATTCCCATCCCGATGGCGATGCGACCTGGTTTCCGCTACGGGGAAATTATTGATATTTGATATCGCAATGCTGAGATGGGATTACGTATTTCTGAGAATTCTCCAACGATAGCTGTTGGTTCAATAGAAGTTGTTAGGACTTCTGTGTTTATAAATATGTAATGCTTACGCACCTCACTAGGTTGGGAAGATTAATGGTCCTATTATACGGGGGGTGCATAAGGGCATAGGGTACCCCTGCTCGGATTTTGGAAACTGTAATAATCGAACCCCTAAACATTGTTTCGCCGGGCTTGCGAGATTAGTTTTGACGGCTCCCAGTTTATCTATTAGTTGCTATGATAATATATGGGATGGTTTTTGGCAACAATCATATTTTGCATGATTGTCTTCATTTCATCCTAGTTACCAATAGTAAAAATATGTTACAGCGTCAATTAAATCGATCCCAATAAAAAGAAAATCACCTTTAATAACAATAAAACTTTAATGTCCAATTAGTGGAAATTGATCGTAAGTTTTGTCCAACAAAATAACAACAAACAATAAATAAAGCTCTTAACCTGCAAAAGGACGAAAGCACTTATGTGATTATTTTCTTTTCAGATCGTGAACGATGAGACGGCCGTAACGAAGCTAATTCATCGGGACACGTATCAACAGAACAGGTGGGTTCGAACTGGCCAGGGTGCGTTACAACGTCGGTCGGTTACGTAACACCTGCTTCTAAGAACAACTCATTTGTTATCTGTGGCACGTTCGCATTCAGCCTCTTTTAGAATCGACGGTTTTTTTTAATTTATAACGAAGGTAATGCCTTTGTTGGTACTAGTGAGGGACCTCTATCTGTGATAAAATTCTATTCCTTTCTAGGATTAAATAATGACCTTTTTCTGATCGCATTCCACATTACTGTCGTCATTGAAATGAAAAAGGACTAAAGAATGCGACAAAACATTTTACAATCGCAAAGTCGCTTATTAGAATATTCGCTTCAAATGCCATAGCCATACGAGAACTTGCATGCCTTTCTTGAAAACAAAGGCCCTAGAGGGCCTAGTTGAACCAGTCACCTATCACCGATCTATACAATATAAGGCCCAGAACTGAATGCATCAATAGGGCCATACTGGCGACTACAATAAACAATAGGCTGATTGTAATTCCGGATGGCACGTCTTGAGGAAGTTGTACTATAATGTCGCTGTGACGACGGAATCCATACTTCTTGTAATCGTCGACGCACTCTTTAGCGCCCACCGCTATGGGAAATAACTTCCGTTCGATCGTTTCTAAATGGTTTTGCGCTTTGTCATGCGAATGTTTTTATTAAATGCGTTTTTATTTTGTGTGACTGAACTACATTTAAATAAGTGAGCGAAGAGATGACTTTATGTTTGCAATGTGTACCTAGTTTTGAGCAAGGAACAATATTAGGTGCGAAATTGCAAAAAAAAACAACGAGTGTGTTTACCTGAATAATTATATTTTTGGTTCAGGTAAATTGTTTATTTTCCTTATTATTGTTATGTCGATGGAAAATCACTCATTAAATTATGTGTTGTATGAGTAGGTACATGATTTACATGAACCATAATGTAGTGTCAAAAATATCACCCTCCTGTTACTTTAACGGTTGTCCTTTCCGAACCCCTCAATTCATTAACAAACATTATCATTCATATTTTTGAAGTCGCGCCTCAAAAAAATAATACAAAAAAATCACACGCGACATATGGGTTCACTAACCCTAAAGTGCTGACGGGGTATAATAAACCCGCGCACGCCTCCTAGCTCCTCGACCACTTGAGTGCGGCCCAGATTTTTTCTCCATTCATTACAAGCTGGTCTTTCTATTAGCTATTAATTACTGCTGAGACGAACCGTTTGTGTCGTTATTTCTAATGAATCTACAGAGAGCAATCTGAGGACATTTTATAGATTCACACTATCTATTACGAACAATGATTTTGAAAGTATAATTGCGAAATGAAAATCCTGGCCATTAAATTAGCAATAACATCACTAATTAATCGAAGAACGGAATTCTGAAGTCAAAATACTATGATTATAAATTTATTTTCAAACTCCCTAATTTATTGCCGTAAACGTTATTTAAAATTCATAAACTCCTCCGCACCTTAAAACTTGTACAACGACAATGCTAAGTTTTTACAGTAAGCTACTTAAAAATTTAACTCAAGAATTCACGTGAGCAAAGCTTTCGAGCGTGCCTTAACCCTAACTTGCCACTTAGGATCTCAGACCTACTTCCTGAGCATCCGCGACCTAAATTCTCTCAGTGTTCTCAGCGTTTCCCGCAGACTCGTTCGTTGATTAGTTTAACAGACTCTTCTGTCATGTAAATTGAGAAAATCCGAACGTTTTGGTTTTGTGGTTAGCTATAATGTTTGTGTTTGACAACTTGTTAGTTGCAGCGCCGAGGGATTTTGTTTTCTTCTCGTTGTGGTTTGTTACTTCTCCGCCTGATTGGGAGTGAACTTATTAAATTAACGTTATGGTCCTGACATTTTTGGAGAAAGTTTTTTCAGTTCACCAGCAGTGAACCTTGTTTTGTAATTTTGCTGTCCTTTTCGTAAATCAAATAAAGAAATCATTCTTTCAATTTATTATCTTTCCTTTCTGTAAGGATATTTCTCTCTGGATCCCACAAAAACTTGATTACACATGAAAACGCAACAAATCTGTCGACGTGTTGGCAGTTAAATCCTGCAGATGGTGGAAGTGTGCCGAACTAGGACACGCTTTGAGAGTGAATCCGAGCAGACTGCATGCTATCCAATGCGGGTCCGTCAGTCTCTTTGACGCGTGTTTACGTGATATCGTGTGGAACATTGGCCGTCTAGCTGCAGCGTGCAGCGGTTCTTCATTTAAATTGTATGCTGATGTTCACATGCTTGTTTATTTGAATGTGCCTGACTTTTCGCAAGACTGTTTGACAACGCATTAGTCCTTTACATTTTATACAGGGTCACGATACAGTGTTTCATTTGTTACTATTCCTTCTTAAAAATGATACAACTCGACAGATTGATGTCATACACTATTTAATCGAATCTCTTGCAATGTATTCTCATTGAAAAGTTTAATCGATTTTAAATCGAGTCTGGTTGTTAGATATCCTCGCTCATTGAAGTTAATAGCTGTAGGTGGGAGTTTGAGAATACATCGATTAGCTCTATATTCAACAGCCTAATTACGTGTCGCGTCATTGAACGCGAAACAATCAAGCCTTAATTACTGTATCAGGGAGCAGTGAATTAATTATGAAAGTAACGTAAATATCGTTTTTATTGATACATTACATGTTTCATGTGTAATAATTTCATAACAGACTGAGTTTGATGACTGTATTTTACAAAATTGTGTACCCATTTACTTTGAAATGTTTATTAGATTTTGTGCCTTGACAAATAACCACATAGTTAATAGGCTAACATCAAACATCAAATGTTCATGTTATAGTCGCACAGAGCAGTAAACAACTCTTTAACATGCACGTGTGACAGTTCTATTGTCACAGTTCGTGCTGAGCAGGGGTGTGGCGTGCCCTTTTTTATTTTATAAAATTATGCGTAATCATGTTTACCTGTTGACCTAATTATATTTGCGGGAAAGGTTACGTCATGTCCTTTAAGTTTTAAAATAATTGTGGTCAAACTTTTAAAGCGATAGGTAAATATTTCAAGGTAAACGTTTTCGCCTATTTGTTATAGATAGCCAAACCCTTTGTTTTATAAAAATTGACAATTGCCACTTCCGTAGTTACTTTTTATCAGAACTCTGATTCACAAGCGTCTTCCTGTTTAGCTCATAAACATTCCCAATTTTTCCATATTTAGCTACTCGAATTAATGCAAGTTCGGTTTTGAATCATGTTTGGCTATGTTGCATTGAAAGGGTTAGTTTTGTTCTTGAAACAATGTCACAATATAGACATAGAAAGCAAAATTCTAAGAATCGGAAAAAGACCTTTGTCACAATGTTAGTTCAAATTAAAAGTTTCAGAGACTGAAAAGTTACGAAGCTTCCGCGAAATATATTGCGAATTGATATGTTTGTTTAGTTCCGAGAATAAATTGCTTTTCGAAAATACGAGTATCTGAGTATTAATTGAGTCTATTTTAAACGGGGCCACAGGTCGCCAGGTAATATCCCAATCTGGGACGTCGACTGTGGGAACTTTTGACCTAATTCCAGCATCAAAAAGGAAATACTATTAATATGATATACTGTTGGGCGCGGCTTTTTGCTCGCATTTAAAGTGTTATCATGAATAGTTTGGGTATGTAAAGTATCCTTCCTTTTATGTTTACATGCTGTTTATTTTGTTATCTATTTCCTCGTGCTGATCTAACGAAATAGGAAGAAAATACAAGCAAAAAGACAAAACAAGCCTGCAACTCGATGATGATGATGATGATGATCGATGCACACTTGGTGTGGAGAAAACAAATAGACTCAGTGAGTGCCCGTGTTCGTAAACTAATATACATTTTTAAAAACTCAGATGTATAACAGACCTGAACACACTTAAAATGACATATTTTACCCTGTGCCAGTCAGTAGTTACCTATTGCATAATAGTATGGGGCCTCGCTGGTAAATCACGTACCAGTTGCAAATAAGACACCCAACAGACCTACTATACCGAAAGACTGCTCTACTGACGGTGCGTCAACTGTACATACTGGCGGTAATAATGAAGTTCCATAAATCCGCAGTTGCCGCAGCCGTGGTTGACCAGCGCTCACGGAGAAAACCAAAGTGGAACAGAGCCTTTTATAAACTAAAATTTGGTGACAAAGCATTCTCTCGAATTGGGCCAATTCTATATGAAAAGGCCAATAGACTACTTAAAATTCACCCAATGACTAAATTTGGTTGCAAAAAGTGCGTTATGAATTGGTTGTTGGATTTCAATTATATTGAAACAGAGAAGCTAGTGACCGTTTCTTATTAATACATACACACACGCTCGACGGCGCGCACCCACAAAAATCACATTCTCTTATACATACATATACACACTTATACACTTACACACATATACACTCACACATATTCACATTCACATACACACACTCACACAAATACACACGTTAGTTACTCTCTGACTAATTTATTTATTTACCTGTAAGTGTAATCATCCCTGACGAAAGAGACTGGATCCTGCAACACAGGGTATCCTAGTGCGGGATCCAGTGTCCCACACCCTATTGTAACAATTTTTGAGTAAATAAATAATATTTGTATTTGTATTATTTGTATTTATTTATATTTGTATTTTATTTGTATTTATAACTAAACTCTGTTACTTTATAAAAACTGTCTATCTTTCTCGTCTAAATCTATCCATATATCTAACCATACGGAGAAATATGTAGTTATACCAAGCTTCTTCCGAGAATTCTACTGCTGTAGGCACGTCTAACTTGATTGGTTAACACAGCTTGCTGCATGTCAAGGATTGGCTTAGCAGCTTTCAACCTGGACGTTCATTGGTTTAGCAAGTCAACTCAAAGAAATCCGGATTTGAACATCAAGTTAGTAACATTAAAATTATCGCAACACATGTTAATTCGTTTAATAGCCAAACAAATGCTCTTGCGATAGATTTACGACCTATTAAACTTTTAATTGGTCCACATAAGAGCCAAGTTAACCGTATGGTTTACTTTTCGTAATCGTTTACTGCGGATTTAACGTCCGTAACTGGTAGTTAGGACAGCCGGTGTTAAGGTTAGTGTTGCCAGCTGTAATTAAATTGTGCTTTAGGCTAACACGTCCTCTTTGGTTGTTAGACGTAATTATGATAACTAGCTGCTGAAGGAGAAGCATGTTTAAAATAATTTCTTGCCGTTGGCTACACTTGATCAGTATTTTGTATCTTGAATGTCTGCAGTTCTATCATTGGATGATAAACTGTTAATTTCCAACCTATCGCTATTGGCTCTTCTTTACCTTATAGGGTTTTACTCATCAATATTGGTTTATATTGTGTTTTCTGCTTTCTAATTTAATGGCGAAGAACCTCCTCGATGAAATTCCCACCCCAAAGCTATACTTAATATAATATAAATTGTCAATTGTTGATTAAATGAAAGGCCTTTTAAGTTGTCATTGGCTCGCTTTATACATTATTTCTACTAATCAGTCTCTACCGAGTTTTACACATATAGGTAAGATGTGTTCATATTGTGCAGATACATCAAAACAGGTATTGAATTTTGTCTGACGATGAATTTTACGACTTTTTCTTTAAAGTTTTCTAACACTACTTATATTCTGTACAGTTATTCCTAGAATTTTCAATAATAACTTATGGAAAGCCAAACACGGCGCATCGTGGAAGAGCTCTCTAAGAGCCCGAGAGTCTATACGGCATTGTCTCCGAAGCCAGCCAGACAATAGAGCGCCCAGACTCAGACCTTCAGACCGAGCCTTTTATCTAGACCTAGACGTGAATGATTACATTTAACTGTTTTGAAGTCGCTTTACTGAAAACCTGAAACAAAAATTTTCAAGTTTTTTCTTCGTTGTGTTATTATTAACAATGGATTCAGTCGGGAATACTTAGAATTCTCATAACTCTCGGCTTATTATTTGAATAACAATGTTTTTGGCAAAATATCTGAGTAGATACCGAAGTTAATAAAAGTATTTGTGAGAGGCAAACACAATTTTAGGAGGGAACTCTCACGAAATTGCGTAGGTAGTATTTGGATAACCCTGTAAATGCCAACGGTATGGAAAACATGACGACACAGCCAATTATGTCGATAAAAATATTCTATCACATTTTTTTGTCAAACTTTTTATATCGATAGTTCGATACCTAGTCGATTGCGAAATACTACAACTATAATAAGCGAAGTAAAGTACCTAATTGGGTACTCCTCCGCAGTTATTCTCTTCTTTGTAACTCAATTTAACAATCCTCTATCTATCACAGACATAAATTCCTTCACATGTTTCTATGCATCTCTTTTTTACGTGGTAAATCATTAAATACGGGAAGACCAGTAGCGGGACAAGTGGGACGGTTGTACTGACTAAAATTCACGGTCTTACATGTTCCTTTGATAGCCCCTTAGGTACGTTCCGCGGCCACAGTTTCCTGACAAAACAGTCCTGCGACCTTGCAAGCTTTGGACCTCTATGGAGCCTTTCTACGCACCCCTTCAATTAGAATCAGGCCCAAATACTGTTGTCTGCAAACCAAAATCATCCTATTTTTTTAAAATCAGTCTCATCTTAGTCCTTACTCCTTACCATCAACCACTGCCTATTATTATCGTCGGTCTTCCACGGCTGGAGCACTAAGTAATGTTTTCCCGCCGAGGGAAGCCTTTGTGGCACAATCGCGGGCCTATTCAAGCCGCGCCTTTTTTCTCCTATTCATCCCCCAGGCTTCACTCCGTCATTACTACGCATGTCACAGATTACAAAGATGTATTGTTAGATGAATCCGCACATGTCTGCTACCAGGATGAAAGAAAAAAGCAAATAATATTCGATCAGGATTTTTGTTTTGGGGAATTATCAAACGACTCCTCCAGATCTAGTTGGCTAGACGAGTGGAAAAGAAAGTCAAAATCGTACTGAATAAAAAAACGTAACCTGTTCCTTCAAGTTCCATGTGTTTCAGGGCAGTGGTAATTTATTTGAACACTAGCTGTTGCCAGCGGCTTTACACGCTACAACTCCAAAATTATTTCACAGGAAGATAAAATCAGGATAAAAACTATCCTTTGTGTTTATCATCTGTGTACTGAATTTTATCCAAATTATTTCAGTACTTTTTGCGTGGAAGAGTAAAAAACATCCATCCGTCCAAACAAACTTTTACGTTTATAATTAGTAGGATAGTAGGATTTCCGCAAATTCAATTAAAACTTTCTTTGAAAACTCATCAGAACAATAATTTTTAAATCGTACTCGAAAAAGTTTTCATTACTGTTCAAATAAAGAATTAAAAAAAAAACGTTGCCCTAAAAAGCTTAACCCTGTCGCTGACGCGTGTTTTAACTGTACCGACAATAATGTCACATGTACACTTGTACAGTTAGACACATCATGCTTACGTGAAATACGTGACGTATAAAAAACTAACATCAAGCTGTATTAACATCTGTCCGTAAAAAAATAACAAGCAGAATGAACGAGTGATGAATCAACTTTGTCCATTTATCATGATACCGTTTTTTTGTTCGTAATTATAGATCGGTGTTATGTGTTAAAATGACTATCGTTAAGTTATTAGCTACCGTAATGTTCCATTTTAAATAGGCACCATTCATCGTAGTGATTCAGCAGTATTATTTAATCCGACGATTATTAGTTTACACGCTTCCTAAAATATAATGTTCTTCCGTTAACATTTTTTTGTTTATAAACCAATGTGGAATTTGCAGACATTTAATTTAGGACTTCCACACGGGTCTTTCACAAAGGTTTTCATTTTGTTAAACGGGGTTCACTTACCTACGAATTGCTAACAAAACGACACTTTCATTGAGTCTTTCACATGATCCGCATACACAGCATTTTTCACTCAGGATTTGTCATTTGACAAAAATCAATCGTCTGCACAAGTCCTGAGAGTCCAATTTCAATACATAAACACCGCTGCGAACTAAACCTAAAGTCATGGGTTAAATGCTTTATTCAATCTGCAGCCGCCAACGCAATGTTTCTATTCGTTTATTACGACCACCCTTGTTGCCACCGAATTTGTATATTCTAGTCCTTAACACCTTTTACTAAAGCCCAATGAGACTCCCAATAAATTCTGCATGCATTCCACCGTACGAGGATGTGAGAATAATCAGCCAGTTCTATGTGTGGGTCCTGGATGGACGCTAATGCGTATACATTTTCGGGTCAGACGACAATTTTTCTAGATTACTAGTCTGGCACATAGGATTACTAAAAGTTAACGTCCCCAATCTAGAACAAATTTGTAACGAGTGAAAATATTAGAAACTAGAATAATAAAATTAGGTTGTTACCTAATTTTATTATTAGCTATCCTAGCTGGTTTGGATATAAAGCAAATATTGAGCGAGGCAGGTCCTTAGATATCAGCCCCGGCGACGTTGACCCTCGAGAACGCGAAGATCACAACAATTAAATTAGTCACAATATCACAGCGTTTGTCAGCTGATAGTAGTTAATTGATTTATGTTTTAATCAGTCTGCGTATTTTCCTTCTAACAATACCGTGAATCCTGCCACCGCTCCTGACATCTGTGAATGATAAAGGAAAATAAAAGAACTAGTACAATGCCGACATTTGGTCCAACCAACAATCCAACCTCATTCAATGGTTCCTTCCGGATTAAACATTTGAATCAGAAGTCGAGACTCCTCCACTATTTGTTGGATTTAAAACCGCATCTGACTTTAATCCCGTAGCAGAAAATAAGACTCAAAGAAAGTCAGGGATTTATATCTTATTTATTATTGTACATGGCTTAATTATCTCGTTTCACTCAAAAAGCAATAAAGACCATGCATTTAGACCGGTGCATTTGTATATGGCATCTATTTAAGATGAAGCACGTGCCAGTTTTTACGGCCATTAGATAACAGGAGATAAATTACAGAGCGGCGCGAGCGCAGGCCGCAGCCGCATCCACCGCGCGTGCCTCTGTGTGGCGGGAAATTATAAAAATAAAGATCAAACTTTTTGGACGGATGTTTGGGTTCACGTTACTACAGAAAGTTGACTAATCGACGGGTTGCATTAATAGCCACTTTAGCAAGGATGTAGACTACATTGATGTTATTATTATGGCAGACTAATGAATTCACTCCTAAAAGAACAATGGTTAAAAGAAAACTGGCGCTGGCGCTTAATTATGCCGAGAAAGCATCACATTTCAGTGCTAGTCCTTTATTTTCATTTGTGTCATCGTAAGATAATCTTTTCTTTATACTGCCGCGTTCATCTGAGTCAGCGCCTTTACAACAAACGAAGCAAACAACGCAAAGGAAATGAAGTGTACGTCTGTGTGCACTTCTTTTAGATTGGAACATTGGCAGGTCAGAAAATTTCTTTTTAGTTTCTTTTTTTTCACATTTGTGGCTCACCAGCCGTATTTCCTCAACTCTAATACCTTTACCACATACAAAAGCGTTAGAGGGATCAAATATAACGATGATTAAATTCTGTTGACACAGACGAATTCGGGTCAAAAGCCAGACAAGGCCGATATTCAAGTTACAAAGGACAAACATGTAGCGAATATAGAAATTAATATGACACAAATATCCGAACTTTCATCAGAAATGTTTTCCACACACGACATGTTTGCCTACAAATTACCTGGTATTGGATGGTACGCAATCAGAAAACCAATATCGCGTATACCCGGAGGCTGTAATTAAGTTGTGAGCCTACCGTCCCTAGGCGTTTATTGTTTTGTATGGCCATATCATCATAGTCGCTTATTTTAACTGGACTTATGCCCTAAACTATTAAAGAAAAGTTATTGTCATTGTGTATTCATATTGTGATCTTAATAATAACCAAAAAATTCATGTTCTGAGCATTACCGAAAAAAGCGTTGCCAAAAATGTACACTAATATTATTGACAAAATTATTACACACCAGCGTGAACATTTGAGGGTTGCTCGAATTTCAAATGAAATTATAAAAAGGTCGAATTCAAAATGTCCTTCTTTGACATTTCAATGTTTTTCTTTTTTGCGATGGATAAATAAAACACAGTCGCGTATTATCTGCACAAAATTGTAATTGTTTTATAGCCGATTTTTCTGTTTGGAGAAATATTTGTAACAATGTGTGATATCAAGTCTTGATCAGCCATGATGTGTGTTTAAAAGCTTTTTCAGAAGGCTGGTAAAGTGTAAAGTAAATTGCTTGCCATCCATAAAGCTAATAGAGCAGACAGAGTGCATTGCCGCTGTCGTGTAGTTGTATATTACGGCACGTACGTTATATCTCACTATGTGCCGCACAGAAAGGCTTGTGACGGAGGAAAATGCATCAGTTTATGACGAGGAAAATGGTACGTAATGTTGGCTTTTCTATAAAGGCGCTCCCTCACCGCGCGCATTCACCTGTAATGTAACATAAAAGTGCGCAATTTGATGCTCTATTGGGCGCTTTTATAATTTACCGTGCCACGGCACGGCACGGCACGTTTTTATCGTCACGGTAAAGTAGGAAAGCAAAATGTATGCATTTGTATGCGAACGCTTTTAATTTACCGTCCACGGCAACGGCACGCCGTGAACGTCAACGATCTACCGTGCCGTTGCCGTAGCATACCGCGCTCCCTGTCAAATCGTCACGGCATTGTTGAGAGTGTAGTGTGTGCGTACAAGAAATTTGTATGTGTATGCGTGCGTAGCCAAGAGGCGCGGGTGGCAGGGCGAGAGTATGTAAGGGAGAAGGTATGTGATAAAACGATTTTGTTGACATCCGAAAATAATTGAAAAACTTATTTAGGTCTTCCTTGAGCTTATCAAATAGCGTGTAGTATGACCCTTCTAAATATTTTACTTTTAAAAGTGGATGTTGCCAATACTTTCTAGTAATATGTCTTTTTTTACGTCTTAAATATAACAAATAGAGCAAAAGTAGCCGCTGTCTCTTCAAGAACATGTCTGCACTTTGAAAACGCGCAAACCGTAATAATTTCACGGCTAATTATAAAAGCACCCTACGGCACGGCATGCCGTCCACGGCCACACAATTCTTCTTCACGTCCACGGTAATATCGTGCCGTGCCGTGGCACGGTAAATTATAAAAGCGCCCAATGTCTTCAAATGTTCGAATCTGTAACATTACATTACAGGTGAATGCTCGCGGTGAGGGAGCACCCTTACATTTTTGTTTATGTGACAGCCGTAATTGAGGTCTGAAGATGACTGTTCCGTACTGAATATTAGATATTATGGTGACTTCCAATCTGACGTTTCGTGTCATTTGGAGTTACAAAACTGCAAACCGTTCAACTGCCCAACATCAAGAACGTTTTGCAAGTTTTTTTTATAGGGTATTGTCTAGGTACCTGCACTAAAACTCGTGTTTTAGTCAATCAATCAATCAACTCAGTCAATCGCAGTCCACTGCTGGACATAGGCCTCGCCTCAGCTGTTCTACTTCACCCTGTCCTCTGCCTACCGTAGTTTAGTAGCATTGTACAATTCTTAAGCAAGAAAGATACTCCTCCAAAGATAAAGCTGGATATTTTACAGACGCCAGCACAGCAACATACCCCAGTTTATAATATCTTTCAACTTTATCACGAAAACCGAAGGCTCATATTCGATTGCGTAAATTTGTCAGATTGGGGTAGGTTCATGTACTCGCGACTGTGTGTCACGGTCAGAAACTTAAACTTTACGACCTCGTCTTGTTAGAGGCTGCCAATCTGTAGCCTGTGGATGCGAGGAGGCGTATTTTATCTTATTTGTAAGCAAATTCGAATTTTATTCTCCCTTCAACTTTAATTTTAATGAGGCCACGTGTGCTTGTCGTAAAAGCGCTCCCATACGAAGGTCACAAGGATAGGCAGCTAATGTAACATTAAAGAATACTAAATCTTGAAAGATTACGTATTCTTTAATGTTACATTATGAAGATTTACATTCACACAATTGCCTTTACCTTATTTTTTAAGTCCATAATAACTCGCCAAAACGAATTAAATTGGTCTTTAAAGGGGCGTAAATATCCAACAATAAAGCTATTCGTTGGATATTTTCAGCTCTTTTTACTTTGTGGTGGAAAAGCCTACGAAATCCATGCTTTACTTAAGGTAAAGTAAAATCTTTAATACCAAGCTTTGCACAGGAACTAGTTTTCTTCTATGATCGGAACGGTAATTGCCTGGAAATCGGAATTGTAGCACTGTCCCTGCTTATAGGACTAGATTCTTATATCCTTCTGTTTCTAGAATAGAAGCTGCAAACTGGGACAGAGAGGGAGAGACCACCCAACATTTTAAAATACTTTTTTTTTGTGCAGGGACGTAGTTATAATTTATCGCCTAAAAATAAAAAAGTAACACGCGTTACTTTTTCTGAACACTGAAAAGGATTCATAAATCAGGTGACGGAAATGATATTTATGTCATTGAGCTAACGATGTGATAGTTTAACATTTGTAGTTATGTATTTATAGTTTTGTTACATTATTTACCCTCAGCTTTTTTCGAGCTATAAACAACTTAAGGATTTAAGATCTCTGGCTGTCTTTAAATAGCCAAAGATTTGAACACATTCCATATTTTGAAGATTATTTGGCAGAAAAAAAGCCATAAAAGTGTTTTGACTTTATACATTTGATCAAATTCGTGCTTCATCTTTTGTGCTGTATCGCAATTTGTGGTAACAGATATTTACGTCTTTTAGATTATTTTGATATCATGTTTTTATATGGAATCTTCTCATAATGGAATTTTATGTCATTTCCATGAATTTCTAACTTCATATTTACTCTGTTCCTCAATTAAATCACACAATCAAGTCCTTTTAGTCTTACTAGAGTGATTTTAATCCGATCCTGGTCCTTGTATAGCTTTACAAAACACTGATTCTTTGTTACAACTTACAAAGTGTTCCTCTTTTTGTGTCGAGCAAGTCACTGAAACGCGCGGCGACTTCACGACGTTATCAATGATTTATTTCATTTCATTGTGAGAGCTTTACGATCTGTTTAAATACCACCTCATAGTTAAAGTTTTGTACTCTCGTACAGACGCACTTTCAAGTTCTAATGCCTTTTATTTCTCAGCGTCGTTAAATTTCTATGTCATTGAGGCGGTATTGGGTTCCTTTAAGCTTTCAGCGAGTTTTATTACTAGTTCAAATATTTACTCCCTTTTGAAATACACTTTAAAAACACCTCTTATTGGATTCCCTTCATCATTTCACCCTCTTTGACTCTGATTGGATTTCTTGCCACCATCATCTTTGATTGAATCAAATTCTCTAGCGCTGACGGTTTCTAATTGGAGATTTTAATCATCGCCTGTAATATCATCATTAAAATGCTCGTCTTTCTTGTTATGGCGTATGACCTAAACAAATAACCTACATTTAGGTACTCTAAATGGTCTTCATAAGGTCACTAGATTTTATATTGAGATATACTGCAAGTGCAGTAGTAAGTATAAGTTCCACAGGATCAATTAAATTAAATGGAGCCGTGTAGCGCCTTGTTAAGACAAAGTTAAAGCCAATTGATCCCCAATAAAGAGCGTTCATCGCGGTGAGGTGAGCCCGCACTAACAACGATAATCCGAAGACTCGGACAACTAATACCAGGGTTGTAGTAAAGTGCCTGATGGTAAAGGTAAAGTGTTAATATCATTGTGTTTTTTTAAAGAACAATGTCGACACGTTGCAAGCTAATGTCTATGGATTGAGCATCCGCTACTGATATTCGTTAGGGAAGTTGTCTTATATCATTTTTTATGCTTCAAATGCAACGCAGACTACAGCATCTTACAAGTATCGGCTGCCAGTCTATTGCTGCAACTTGCCGCAAATTTTTGCTTCAAAGCAACATTATGTTACTTCATTGCGTATATTTTTACTTGCTTCAATACTGCATTCTTCCGTGTTAAGAAAGATAACCAATATCCTGTTATTGCTTTGCGATAAAACGTAATATACTTTATTTATGTCAAGGTTTCACGTAGGCAGTCTTCCAGTTTCTAGGTAGGTAGGTATACGTTCAGCCGAACGAAGTTTCAAATTCTGCATTGAGTAAAATTTTAACAGAACATGCGAGCAAGCCTGTGCTACAGGCTTGCTCGAGTACAATATTGCGGTATTGCGGGGAAACACGAGCTTTACCGACTAGTCATATACCTATGAAACACGGCATTTTTCGCTTGTCAGCTACATGTTTAGAGGTACATAGCATAATAGAAAAGCTGTCAGCGCCGGGATGCGATAGTGTAAAATATTTGAAAAAGTGTTCGTGTGATGTTCTTTTGCAGTTTGGTGCGTTCCAAATGACTACCAATAAAAATAAACCGCTCAGGGAACGAGATGGCGCTAGAAGACTTTTATAGCTCTGTCTCCTTCCCACAGCCTAAAGACTCACGCTTTAAGACGTCTTGGTAGGCCACCAGCTCTAATGAATAGGTACTGGTGGACTGGGTGAAAATATTGAGTCTTTTAGGACTGCAGAAGTGCAGACTCACAAACGAATTCTTGCAACTGCGGAGCCATTCGAAATGTCGAACAATTGGAAGAACTTTTAATTTATAGGCTCAATCAGCCCCAAGCTCGCAAATCGATGTCGGTGCTGGTTGGTTAGCTGTGCAAATTATTGTGTAGGGGGGTGCGTCACCTTCTTTTTCGTGTTGTTTGTGACACTCCGCAGACTATGCACGTACAAAGTGTTTTTCTGCTCTTGATCATTGATCCATCCAGTGAAGGAAGGTATTTTCAAGTGGCGCTAGTTACGCAATGTAGTATTATTTTAACAGGTTCTGCTGTAAGTTATCATAATATGAGTTAGATAATATTATGAATTTTCGTGTCCCTTGATTCGATAATCTATTGAATAATACTCTACTCGCTCATTGTTTTAGACTTCCGATTCCAAGGATCCAAAATTATGCAATTAGTTCCAAGACAGTAGCTTAAAAGGTTTCTTAGAAACCATTTTAGACACGTCCCCTCGTTGACCGGGCGCTCACACCTAATAGTTAACCTAAGCACCCACCCGTGAAGGAATCCTCCACGGTTCACTAAACAATGCCCCAGCAATAAAACAAACAAAAACTTCGTCGAAGTTCCAACTGCCAAGTCTTAAATAATTAACAGCCATCAGTATCGAACCAGTTTGGGGACAAAACTACTTTTTGTTAAGAAAATACCTATCAGACCACAGCGTTATTCGCTCCACAAGTTCCCAAAATAACATTGGCAGGTCCTTGAGAGCCGCATTGTCTTCCAGATTAGGTAAAGGCATGTTCCTCCCCATCCCTCTCGCTCCTGCGAGGAGGTGCTCGTCGCCTCATCTTGCGGGCTCACGTGTCCTCAGACAGGTCTCTGTAAATAATGGATGCTGCGTGTAGATAACAATGTTTTTTTTAACATATAAAACTGGAGATAAGTGTAAGGCAGGATGATCAAACGTTCTTCTGCGGCATCTTTTGTAGTGAAAAGTCTTTCATGACTTTTCTCTCCGATTCGTTTTCTTTTTCGTATGAGGATGTGACCACCCTCTGGTCTAACCACCTCTGGAAATACCACATTTATTTTCGATGACGGTAAAAAATGATTTCTTCGTCTCGATACTTCGTATACAACATTTTACCATTTAATCAACAAATTCACTTGCTTGACAAGTTTTTTAACAAATAAAATCAAGTGTATGAATTGCTAATTCATACTCTTCTACTCATGCACCAGACAATAATATTTAAGCTGGCAGACAGAGGTTTTACGATGAATGATTCTTGTCCGCAACATCTTAAAGTTTAGGACATCGTTATTATTTTATGAGTGCTAAAATTCAAAATACTGTCTCGGCAACATACTTGAGAACATGCTCCAAACAGAAATTAGCATACAATGAGTTTTCAAAGGAAAATCACTTAAAGCTACCGTGTCAGTTATAATTACGAGTGCTTTCATTACCACTACTACAATAAAGAAGAAATGCGTGTATGAACAGATATGATCGGCCATATACATTGCAGAATTGAAACTAAACAATTATAGCGAGTTTTTCTTTTTCCTGTCTTCATGGGGTTTTATCTTAAGGTGAAGTCATACAGAGTTGTAATTGATACCCGAGACCTATCGATACTGAATTGATCGCACGAATAAACACTGCGATCAATCATATTGGCTCGTAAATGTTCGCAGCTCATGGCCTTCTCGTGTAGTGTTACAATAAATGATTCTAGGTTTTGTCACATGTCCAAAATGATTTGTTTTCTCAGAAGTTATTTGAAATTTTTTCTTTCTATTGATATCAGTTAAAAATGAGCCAATAAATGCTCGTTGTATGTATCATCTTTAAACAAAGTTTATCAACTCTCTCTCGTCATCGCCTTAAACACATTCAATACGTAACATATCCAACGTGCAATAAAACAAGACAATTACATCGTAATTATTTACGAGCAGCGATCTTTCATTTTTATGCCATGGTATCGTTTTGACTCCGTGCACACAAATGCCAGTAAAATCATAATGCATGTATAATGGCAGTTTAATTGCTGCTTACTGGCATGCCAGTTGATGCTAGGCTTCGCTTGTTGTATTGTTTACGCCATGTATCGCTGTATTTGTGCCAGGACTAAGATTTATGATGACTAGCCTCCGGTGTCGGGAAGCCTGATCGATAAATCTGGTGTGACGTCTCGGGTTCGGTGAAGCCGCAATGGTAAACCACAAACGTAATTATTTTGCTATATCACAAGAGAATTACTTATGAAAGCTTAGAAACAGGTAAATTATAAACTCAGTTCCTATTCTGAATTTTGTGCTCGACTGACAATCAGCGCTGATTGCGATCGAACGTAGCTTTTTTTTTTGGGTGGCAAAATCATCAATTGAGTCTCCCGCCCTGGGTGGGGCGGAAGGGACTGTCAGACTCTTACTGACTAAAATCCACCCGTGTTGCTTCGGACGCCCTTTACGTTCCGGGGCCACGGTATCCTGGATTAAGAAAATTCCGCGACCCCCAGCAGGCATTTGGCCCCATAAGGGGCCCCGTCAGTGACGCGTGAAACACGAAGCGCCACCGACCCGGGCCTGGTCCTAGGTCGGACGGCGAGCTTACCCATTACTCACCGTCCGTAAGCCCGCTCCGCCGCTGTGCCCTCTGCTATTCAGAGGGACACGCGTTGGAGCGTCCACCCGACAGGCTATTCTCGCATACGGGCAAAGAGACCCCTTAGGCACACAGTGCCTAAGGGGTCATGCTTATCGGAAATCGTTTTGAGGCTAAGTAGTATTCAGCAAACATAATCATTGGCTTTCAGATTTTAACGTGGTGATAACTTACAAATTAATTAATTTATATAAATTACCATGATTGACAAGCGTGTAAACACAGACAAAGGCTAGTTTATTTCACATGTCTCCTACAAATATATTTGTATAATAAATGATGTTGCTCTCTACGCTGTTACCGACTGATCTAAGGCAGTGAAGCAGTGATTTTAATAGTTGGTTCTCAAGGGACCGACCAGGACGCTCGGTTACGGTCGCTGCCGTTCGTGTGAACATGTCCTTATATTTATGTGCATCTCTATTAGGGCTGTGTGGCCCTCTAATACATGTAGCAACTTTTTATAGCCCCCAAAAGTACACAATATTATTAATAAAATATACATAATATTTTATTATTAATAAACATACCAAAATTCTTATTACGAGCAGTTTAAGAAAAATACAAGAAGATAATACATAAAACATTATGTACAAGGCGTGTCGTGGTTACTAATTGGCCGCTAATCAGTATTCTGTGTTAGAGCGATTAACACGTTAATAAACGTAACCTAATAAACGCGCTGGTCATAAATTAGAAGGCAAAGAGCGGTTTATTATTAAATACGTCGCGAAGTTTATTAGCGACACGACAGAACAATGACTATGTATTTTCGAGATTATCCTGTTGTTAAAAATCAAGTACAAAATTAAACTTTCTTCAAATTAGATTTAAGAAGCTTTTTCCCGTGGTTCCAGTCGAACTAATCCCTGCGTTTCCTCCCCCTTTAGATTTTGCAAAAAGTTGTAGCCTAATTTTTCTCCAGGGATCTTTACTGAAATTTTTAACAAAATCATATAAGCTCTTTAGGCGTGAACACGAAACAAATAAATTCACTTGTACATTTATTTAAATATTATAGTCAAAATTAAAAAAATTAAAAGTCATTTATTCAAATTAGGCTGATTTATCAGCACTTTTTGAAGGTCAATTTTTATATAAGACGGACACTTCCTAGTGCTTTGGCTGGGAAGAAGGCGGAACAAACTCCCCAGCAACACATCTGTCTGTACGGTTAGAAGAACCAAGATTTTATATAATTTAATATAACATTCACATTATACATCAATCCGAAAAATAGTTAGTCCGAAAGATAAAGGCTGTTTTCTCGTCCTTTGAGCACACAGCAACATTGTGTCCGAGAGCCATGAGGAAAATAACATCACCACAGCTTGATTTACACCATTTATTTCAAGACTAGTCCATTAGTTAACTCAGTAACACGCTGCTCATCCAATTTTCTCGCTTACATCCAAACATGTCATCGCCCGCCGTAATCTGGCTCGCATGGTCATCGCCCTAGACGCTTTATTCTTAACGCCTACATGCAGATCTGTCTGGTCTAAAATAAGAAGTGCAAAGCCCACTTAGGGCTCCGGTGGCGCTAATTTCGAAGGCAGACTGTCACTTTTGTCAGCTGTCTCAATCTGGTCACCATACATTAAGGACAGTTGTCTGGATTGTTAAGAAGTGATTAACGGTTGTCTCTTGTGCTTGAGATTCTGTCTTGGGATGTTTAGGAAATGTGATATCACTTTTTGGTAAATAACTTGTCCGCGGCTTCGTTTGTATTAATTTAAATTTTGATTAATCAATTCGTGTTGCACCCTGCTCTTCTTGATTATACATAGGTATAAATGAACCAGCGAAAGGTGCGTGGCGCCATCTATCATAAAAATATTATTGTTGTTTTCCCTACGAACAGTACATTACTTTTTTTCAGGATGAAAAGTACCCATGTCCATTTCTGTACATCTGACACAACGTATGTTACCTCTATGCAATTGCAATTTCTGGATGATCAGTTCCGTGGTTTAGACATACGAACAAACAAACATGGGTACTTTCATATTTAAAACATTAGTCAGGAATATAGTCTATCTGCAGTGATATGAGAGATGCAAGATGTATTTTAACACCATACTTTCGACCGCCTAAAAGTTGATGTAGAAGTCGTGTCATCGTTGAAATTACCACCAGTCTTGAAACTTCCCCAAATTGTTTGGTAACTGTCCGTTATAAGCTCCTCGTGTCAAATGGATTTATACCGCCCCGTCCAATATGTAAGTCCCAGTGCCAAAATGTAAGTCCCAGAAGTGGCAGAGATTCCAAGACCAGATCTAGTCTAATATCATTAAGACCCAATTACATGCTGCCAGACATTGCAGACTATTAATGGACAATGAATTCTATTGATCAAACAAACAAATACTGCAGTGTAGTTGAACTTGCATGCAACTCGCTCAAATTTTTTTTTGCATCGTCTACAGTTATAGTTCGGAAAACCTAGTTTCCCTTTATTCTGGTCTATCTCTTCTTATTGTCGCGCGTGTCACAGAATACATTATTCGAAAGTTCGCAACTTAGTTTGTTCTTTTTTATCCCTTGAAGCCTCGTATGTTCTCTGAATTACTAATGTGTCGGTTTTATTTAAGCATCGGGCGTCATATTACTTTTTTATACTATGTTAGGTAAAATGGACAAAGGTTCGTCACGTACTAAACGTACCTACGTCACGTTGAAACCCACACGAGTCTATTCCTCAATCTTTCAAAATTTCTTTGAAGTTTCTGTAGGTGATCACTTCTAAAAAAAAAGGTAATATTTTTAAGACTGTAAAGGAGATATTTTTTGAATCTCTGTTAAAGGGCCAAAGTAATGAAACTTCTAAATCGCTTGGTGTAGTAAAAGTGTCATTATGTAATAAATAAAGATGGCTCCCGGCCTATAAACGCTATTATTTCCCGCCCACGCTACTGCCAGCGCCAAGTTTTTTTTTCTCGCAACTCTAGGTTTTCTCGCTGGGGTACCCGCACAAGTCCTCCCACAGGTTCCTCCTTTATTTCTTTTCAATTTAGCGAAATGTCGCAATTGCTTAGATATAGGTACTGGGCTTGTTAAAGTTGCCTCCAGTTTTATCGTATAGGTACTTCTACACAGCTTGGTGCATTCCCTTTGAAAGGTGTTCAACGTAAATTGGCCAATGAAACCAATTTCCCTTTTTAAGATATTTTAGTTTTGATTTTTAATTGCCAATCAGTAAATTCTTACTTTCACATAGCTTCTTCATCTTACACAAGTTCTACTCCGCATATTTATCTATCAAAAGCATTCAATTGACAGATCAAATTGGAAAGTCTCAAGTTTTCATACATATCTAACTCAATGAACCCAAATCAACATGATGAAAACGTATAATAATATCCAATTTCATTTCCCTTTTGGGTCATGGTTGGATGTTTGAATGGCCCCATTAAATCAGGGAGTTTGAATGGGTGTTCCCTTCGCGTCAGACCGTCCGCGTGTCGGTAGGGTTCCTTACCAAGTTGCGTTGTATTCATCGTGGGTAGCGGCCGGCGCCGCAGACCCGTTTCTTGTTTTGATACAAGTTGACAGCGATTGTTCCGACAAAGTTTCCGTATGTGGGTAGGGTAGTATGTTTGTTGACTTTACGACTTCTGCTACACTGGAGTGGAGCTTTGTTCACTTAAAAGTAGACTGGTGGCAGTATAGAATATACCTAATGTGTAAGTTAGTACGTGTACCTACACGTGTCGGGCTGGGCAATATTCCCCAGACAATCATTACATTCATAACCCATGATCAAATATTATGTTAACGATCTTCTAATTCTACGATTAATAAATAAAGGCTGCGATAAAAACTAACTGCTACTCCTAATTTAAAAAAATACTTTATGTGCGTTAATCTCTCATGGCTTGTACCAATCAGAGCAACAGTCCCTCGGGAGTGCGTGGTCTTTGAACGTTGCACACGAGTGTCACAAGCCGTCTATCGAATTAATCGATTATACGCACTAGACTCACAAAGCGATCACACGATATCATCGTAAAAGCTCGGGTTTTGGGCATAGGGACAGCCACACAGATTTGTCAGTAAACTTCTCGGTTATTTCTGACTAGACACAGCCTGGAGAACGAGCCAAAAAAAAAGGAACTAACGTGATTGAGCTGTGAAATTAATAAAAAAGCCTATTGGAAATAACAATAAAACTAAACATAAAACACCCAAGCTTTGCGAAGGAACTCCCCAATCGAAAGAATTTGATTAGACACATTTTTCAATGGAGGCTTTTAAACCCGCTGAGTCATATCGGGTGATAGATTTACGTAATAAATATATTAGGGGGAGCTCCCCAGAAATTAAATGACATAAAAACGAACGCAGCGGCTAAGCACGCGAGTGCGTGTCTACAGTACTTAGAAGTTAGATGCTTTACTACAGATAGGGTTATCAGACATCCTGACTAAGAAAGATCGAAAGACCTAGATTTCTTTACACCGTTTCCAGTGTTAATGACGGTTAATGCTCTCGAAATACGGATTTAGTTTGATTTTCAATTTAATATTTCATTCCGATTGTCTTGAATGTCACTACATCATCATTTTCCTACCCTATCTCATTCCTTTTGGGGCCGGTGCAACACGTTTTCTTCTTACAACAACTCGAGAGCGTCACGGCATAATTAACTGCTTTTTCTTTGATATCATTTCTCAAACAACTCTTCCACCTTCTTTTTGGCCTTCTTCATAACAACCTAAACAATTAGAATCATTTTCATCAGGACATTATTTTTATCATCTGTTTTATATGGATATGTTAATATCAGGGCGGATCTATTTTTTATAGCCGTGGAAACTTGACAACCCTATCTTATAAGAGGCTTTTCATTCAACAATATTTGTTCAAAGCTCCATAACCGGTAAACATGGCGCCGCGGAACGATTGCCGACATTGAGCTTACGAGTCAATAAAATGATCGGGTATTTAGGGTACTATAAATTCTTTAAATAAACATTCAATTTTAAAAGGGTTAAGGAGATTGAAATATGTAAAACTAAAATAGCAAGGAAGGAAACTCGGAACTCAATCGCTAACTTTGTGTCGAATGAGTAATTACTGCCACGACAGGGTATTTAACTCTGAATAATTATGTGGAACAAGATGCAATTGATTACATTGATAATGTTGTTAACTGTATCAGAGATGACGACTTCGCGACGCCATCGCCCGCGCATTGTCATCCTAATAAACAGCTTTGCGCTATTTATATTCAATCAAGTCTGATTGTACAGGATTTCCTTATTATCAGAATTTTACGCTTCGATTACTAAGAGTCTTGTTTTGTTATACTACTAGCACTATGTTAATCACTGATAATGTAACTTTTCATAAGTAAAGAAATGTCAAACATTGGCTAAAGTTTTTGGGTTTTAAATACATTACAAAAAAAAACACAACTTTTTTCTAGCATTCGTGTAGATATCATGAACATCGTGATCAAACGCCTCTCCAAAGTCTACCAACTCACGCGCAATAAGCCTAATCTCAAAAAGGAAGGAAAGTAAGCGCCTGCGCTATGTTTAGTAAATAAATTCGCTTGTAGATTGAGATCTCTTTGTCTGTGCCGGAACAATAACTTGTATCACAGCTCTGGTACAAATATGGCAACATGTTTAAGTTATGGAAACTGTAGGTTCATATACTGTAGTTATCGAGGCACACCCTTTGTACACGAGATTACTGAAGCTGCATTGTTGGAGGAACTGGATTGTAAATTGGGATTACAAGGTTTTGTATGAGGCTATGTTTTGTTTATTTATTTTGACTTTTTCTCTTTGATTTTGTCTTTGTCTCTTCCCCCACTTTCTCTTCTTTACGTTTCGATAAACTCAACATTTGTGAGACCAATATTTAGCAATCTGCAGAATTCTTCCCTCTTCTAAGCATCTCTATGAATTCCTTTGCCACAATGGTTCCTTTAAACCAATTTGTTGAACTTATCATTGTACAAACTCATCATGTTGATGGATGGAAAGGAAGAGGGAGGCCAAAGGAAAGATGGGTAGATTGTCTAAGGAATGAAATGAAAGAAAAAGGAGTAAATGATATTGTGACGTCTGATAGGGGAGAATGGAAGAAAAAAACGTAAAACCCCAAGTAAAATGGGATAAGGCCAGGAATATGATGAACATTGTAAAAACACAATTTCTGAAATAGCTTTTAAACTAAATAAAACTACTAACCCACAAATATGAACAAACAATCAAAGCTTTGTCCTTTTCAGCGTAGCAACGCAACATTAGTGATATGACAGGAAGTTTTGTCATACGATTGTCCCAAACAACCTTGTCGATACCAATGTTAGTTGTTGTTTGTTTAGCGCATTACCGCTTAGTTTTATGGGCATAACCGTATCGATCTCGCCAATAATTATCGTAATTGCTACGAGACTTGCCTTTCCATCAGTTTGAGACTTGTTGGCAAAGATTTTGCTGATAATCTCATTTGGTTCATCAATAATCCTACAAATAGTGTATCAAATATATTGTAGCTAAACTGTTATTGGTTCCCATGAACGTAAAAATTTTGTGTGCTCCTAAACCACTCCTATTTCAGAGACTTGTCGGAAAAGGCAAGACTTAAAAACGATCGGAGGGGTATGGGAGAGGCTTCTGCCCAACAGGGCGATAGAAGAGGCTTTTTTTTTTTAGTGTGGTAAAATCATCAAATGAGTCCTCCCACCCCTTACTGTCAGACTTCTACTGACTAAAATCCACGGTGTCCTTCAGTAGCCTGTTATGTTTCGGGGTCACGGTAAGGAAATAATCCCGCGACCCCGGCAGGCTTTGGCCCTCTGAGAGGGGCCCCGTCATTATGCTGACGCTCTTTGAGGCGCGCGTGGGACACAACGCGCCGTCAACCCGGGCATGGTCCATGGTCGGGCAGCGAGTTGCCGTTTACTCGCTGCCCGCATGCCCGCGCCTACGGTGGCCGGAGATCGTCTGCTGACGTCCGACGCCGTGGGCGCCTACCACTGCGGTTGGGGCGGATGGAGGACGCTGTCCTCTCTCTCTCGCGGCCCGCCTCCTTCACGAGCATTACTGCTTCGCAGAAGGAGGCGACCGCTTCCCACTCCGTCTCGCCCCGCAGCATGGCCGCAACCAATGCCGGGCGCGAGAGGTCTCCGCCTATCGCCGCCGTGAGGACACGTCGGTGCACTGCCCAAGCTGGGCAATCTTGCACCGTATGCTCTACTGTATCCTCCGGGCGATCTTCGCAGTGGTGGCACTCGGGCGTTTTCACCTTCCCTATCAGACACAGGAACCTCCCGAAACTTCCGTGTCCGGTGAGGACCTGCGTCATCCGATAGGTCAGGACGCCGTGACGTCTCTCCAGCCACTCCTCATCTACATCTCCGCCAGGTCTTACCGCCGCGATTGCGGCGTGCCCGGCGATAGAAGAGGCTGACAAAAAAGTGACTAGTGAAAACATTTTCAATAGGATCGACCATTATTCAATTACAAAATTGGCACCACACCTTGCATTATAGATTTTATTGATTAATCCTGAGTAGTAATTCATTGCCCTTTTATGTATCATAACAGCACGAAAATGACATAAAGCCGTTCATAATCGTAAAAGTATCCTCGCATCCTGTTCCTATTGTCTTCAATCTTGAACCGGACTCGTGAATCACGCCGTATAGACACAGTGGCGGAGCTGTTACTTTAGTAATTGTGCAAATAATGTGTAATATTGATAAGTAGCAAGTGCGAGGGCCCCAGTGACGTATTTATCCGCAAGTGACATTTCCGTCCGATAAGTTGGTGGGAACGTCCCATCTAGGCATCCAGCGCTACAAGAATACACTCTGTTTTATCTGATGTTCTTGTTAGATTGTCATGTTAGGGATAACTTTGAATTCTAGGGTATCTATGACGTCTTAAAGGTGGTGATAGGCGTGACAGCTAATATTTTGCACCTTGAAGTCCTGGAATTTATTCAAGGCACGCAAATGGGTTGGTTTTTAGGAGAACTTTGCTATAAATATTTGTTCAGTAAAATTTCGATCAACCGTATTACAATTTTGCTTTGATCGCTGTAATAGATTTTGTATTTGTTTGAAATTGAATATCTGCTGTTGTTGAAATCTCTTTGATTTGATTCCAGTATTGAATTGTGATTTGAACAAAGCTCTCGCAATTCAATTTGTTGGGCTTAATAAAAATGGCATGTGTTTTCGTTGCTTTTGAAATGGTTTAAATAAATTAGCGGACTTAACTTCACAGACATGATGCGCTTTTCGTGGTCGATTAATTTCATTAGTTATTTTTTAATTTGACCTTAGATTTGGTTATATTCCCAGTTATGATATTATTATTGTGGTGGCATATTTACTTTCCTATGAAAAATATCATAACAACATCGAATAACGTACACATTCGAAGAAATATCATGGCAGTTATAACTCGTCATAAAGCTGTCATTTCACCCGTTTATTGACCGAACATATTCGTGTGTTTGTAGTCATAAAGACAGTTATCAATCGTTCTGGCGATAACATCGTATTTAGGGAGCCCGGGGGTGCAAGGGCGAAGTCAGATCGATGTAAATTGATAAAGTCGGGAGAGCTCTCTTGAAAGACGGTCTATAAAATTGTGACCATTTTTTTTTAGAAAAGCCTTTAATAATAGTGAGACTCGACTTAGTTGTAGACTAAGCTACCTAGTACGATTAGCTAGCTGAAAGTGACAATTAACCGTAATTTTTTTCATTGTTTTTTTAGAAAAGTAGACTATTAGCTAGCTGAAGGTGACAGCAAGAAAACCTTAATTTTTTTCATTGTTTTTTTGAAAAGTGTTAATTAGCGATAGCGGCGAGACTGGAGCTAATTTTATGCTATACTTTATGCATACATAATAAAGCCGAATCTATTTAGAAATCTGTTTTTGGATTAACTTAAAGAGGTTTCCAAAAACAAAAAAGAAAATGCCCCACAATTGAGTTTGCTCTACTCTACATGAATATGATTTTACATTGTTCGAAAAAATCATAAATAATGCAAACAAAAGAGATAAAAATGAGCCTGAAAAAATGCTTTTCATTCATGAAAATCACCTGCCAATACGGGTCAGTTTTTGAAAGTTCTAAGTCAAGCAATGTCGACATAGCGCCCGCAGACCGTAGCCCAGCGACTTTGAGACAACATTGGAGCCCTCTCGGCGGATTATCTATACTTTTATTGACGTAATCACACAGATTCGGTGGCAAATATTTTACTTTTAATATCGAGGTTTCGTTATCGCGTTTTTGGAGGTTAGAAATCGCATTAATCTTGGAAAGATTACGATTTAATGATGGGTGAGATTCGATCTGGGATGGGGCGCGCACCAGTTTGTGTGGAAAACCTTTCCTATCCAATCAGGAGTCAGTAACGTAACACCCTGTTGCTCACACCCTTCAAAACTAAGATGATTTTCGGATAAAAAACACCTTAAACTCTGCCGAGTCTATCTAAATTTTAGAACGTAAAACGTAAGTACCAAGGGTTTCTTTCTAGGAAAAATAACAGGGGCGTCTGTCGTGGGTGTATTAATTTTATCAGCACTGTAGTACACCCCCTCATGTTTTTAGCGGGAACATTGCCCTTTTTAAGAGTTGAGCGTGACGGCATTTTAATTTAATCCGGCACAAAGTTAATTTATTTTAATTAAAACGATTATGTTATACTTATGTTGCTTGTTACCTTTCTCGCACAAACATTTCATTGGAATTATTTAATAAGCTGTCTCACAACCCACCACTCCACCAGCCCTCGCCAAATACAAAGTACTCGTATGTCTGAAAACTAGAATAACATTACAAAGATTAAGAGCCTTTTTCATACTAATGATCTCTTTACTCTTTTGCCCTCAAACTACAGCCCTGATACTACCTATTAATTTAATTTATATGCTGAAGCATTAATTTAAAAAAAAAACATACCGACCGAATTGAGAACCTCCTCCTTTTTTTGAAGTCTGTTAAAAATAATCAAAACTAGAAAATTAGACTTATTCGTCAATCGCACACAATCGCACTAGATCGCGAAAAGTGGAAGGAGGGAAGGGAGGCCTTTGCCCTGCAGTGGGACGACACGGGCTTATAATAATAATAATAATTCGTCAACTCGCCCGCAATTAACTCGCCCGCTCGGGCGAGTTGGCACCTTCTGATTTTATCTTTTTTTGTTGTCGTCAACTCGCCACTGAACGAAAAATGATACAGTCATCTATAAAAGTGTTATAATAAATTCAATAAAGAAACCTACTTTGTAAGTATAAGGCGTTGTACCTACGATTTGAAATAAAAGGAATGTAGTTTTTTAATAGGTATATTATGTATTTATAATTTACAACACATGCCAAACAAAAAAAACTGCTTATAAAATGTGTATAAAATGTTAGGTACCTACATTTTGAAGATTATCAACAATATCACGTTTTTTTCTAGTTTCTTTTTCATAAATAACCTAGTATGTAACATGACTAAACTAAACAAATATAACAAAGTAAAATCAACAATATCAAAATACATTTGGTTAATTATTATTTAATACTACTAGAAAAAATCACAGTCTTAGGAACTATAAAATCACAGATCAGGGTTTTTTGTAAATGATTTTTTTTTATAACAAATGTTAACATGTTAGTTACTAATGAAAACAATCACAGTCTTAGGAATTATAAAATCACAGATCAGGGTTTTTTGTAAATGATTTTTTTTTTATAACAAACTTTAACATGTTACTTACTAATGAAAACAATCACAGTCTTACGAACTATAAAATCACAGATCAGGGTTTGTTGTAAAAGATTTTTTTTATAACAAACGTTAACATGTTACTTACTAATGAAAACAATCACAGTCTTAGGAACTATAAAATCACAGATCATTTTTGTTCATGATTTTTATAACAAACGTTAATATATGTAGTAATGATTAAAACAATCACAGTGTTGAAAATGATTTTATAACGACTTTTTATATGTAATAATCACAATACCAGAAGCTCGATACATAAATCGATACTTATAGCGCCGTGCATAAATTCGTTTATGGTAAATGTAATGTGTTCATCAATTGCACACGTTTCTTTTGACTTTACTGTTATATTACACCCTTTCAAGTATAAAGTTTGATAATAATCATCTTCTTTTTTCAAGATGGTCAAAAAATGTGCAATGCTTGAGGGTTTATTGTTGACTTTTTTATTTATAGTAGAATGCCAGCTCTCGACCATGTTTGTAGTTCGTATTTTAATACCCCTGATTATACAACAGTTGCATAAATAACTATTAATTATTTACTGATTTTAAATAAACAAATAATTATAAACTTACCACCACAATACATAAAAATCACTAAAAACTTCCACATTTTTACCACAAACCTTTAAAATAGCATTTGTCAAAAAAAATATAATGCGCTGTTATTGGCAGCTTGGCGAAAGCGACACTAACCATACTTAAAAAAACAACGTCAGTAACGGGTTTGCAACACGAATTAGATGGAGTAGCGATAGCGCTATCTCCTTCTAATTCACGTTGTAAACCCGTTGCTACTTGCTACCTGGTGAAGTTGCTTCATTTATGTATTAGTAAGTAATATTTAATTTATAAGTTCCTATAACGATTATTGATTATACATATGAGGTATAGATAAATAATTTGCCAAATGGTATATTTGTTGATTATTATTTTTATTAGCTTATCGTATGTGACACTAACCATTATAAAGAAACGTCTTAACGGTGACACGAATTAGAAGGAGATAGCAATAGCTGTATATCTCTTTTTAATTTGTATTGTAAACGCGTTGCTACCTGCTAACCGGCCGTTACTGTTGCACATAGTAAGATTTTTTTTTTTTTTTTAAGTTCACGAAACGATTATTGATTAGTGATTACTATACATATCATTGAGTAATTTAGCCAATTAATGGTAACTTAACAAAAGCTTTTCTTTAGAAAGAAAGATTCGAACCGCGAGCAGAATCTCACCTCTAAGACGGCCTACTGGTCCTCAGTTAACCAACTCTACAGTCGTTTAGTGTCTTAAACATGTGAAGCAGGTTCAATTAAATTAAGGGTGCTAATTAAGGCAGCTTCTTTAAAATGTCATTCTCGTCTGCAAATATATTTAGTTGTCTAATGAATTAATAGGTCAGCGACAAACTTTTAGCGTCTAATAAATGGTTTATAAGCGACCATATATTGTAAAACAAGCTACTGTTAATATGACGCAACGTGGTGATAATTCTTAAGCAACTAAATTTGTGATATGTCTACTCATTGCCAGCTTCTAATAAGTGTATCAACTTCATCTATAAAATAATATCAACGTACTCTAATTTCATAGAGTCACCGTTATTTTTATACTTTAGCATAAGTAATTGATGAGTGAATCTACTATATTTGAACATAAAATTTCCTTAATATTGTCATCAAATAATGGTCAATAAAAGCTATAATTTCATGTATTCGCCTATCTATTTATAATGTTACCATAAGTAATTGACTATGGATGGTATTTAAAAGTACTTCAATTTATTTAAAAGTACTTCAATTTATTCCCATTTTATTTACCTAATTTTGTCTGTGTTCCACCAAATATACTGAATGTGCACCAAAATATGTTCATTAAAATATGTCATAACGAGGTGTAATAAAAAAAATCTACCTAAGCAGGGTCGACGAAGCCCCGCTTCGCGGGGCTTCTATTTCTGTGTACAAGGTTTAAAGGAACCTAACCAAACCGAACTTCGGGGTGTCCCTGAAATCTTGCCTCTGATTCCCAACGAGCGTCAGGTACACTCCCGCGCTTGTGTTGCAAACTTTCACGAAAAAAGAATATGATTTATTAATTTAGTTGTTGAATGAAAAACTTTGATTGCTAATTTTGAGGCTGGATTTTGATTTTATTAGCAGACAGATGTTGAATCTCTAAAATATATAAAGTAGCTCACTTACAACATTAGTCGCTGAGTTATCAAATCAGAAGTAAATATATTTATCGGTAGCTCGGAGTCATATTAATTTACGCTCGTAAATTGACGCTGGTTTCTTGATATTTTGTTGGAATAGTAAAGATGATGAATTAATATAATTGAAGCTGTTCTATTAACTCGTCGCTCACATATAAAAAAGACGCTAGGTTGCAGGTGCTAAAGAAAACTTTTGTTGCCGCACATATAATTTCCCTTAAATTAAATGTAAAATTTATAGAAACACTTTTGTAGACGACTGTAAATTCGTCAGATTTTCGCTCAGTGGCGAGTTGACGACAACAAAAAAAGATAAAATCGGAAGGTGCCAACTCGCCCGAGCGGGCGAGTTAATTGCGGGCGAGTTGACGAATAAGTCGAAAATTATGGTAATTTCATTGAATAAAGGTCTGTGTTCCTAGCACCTTAAAGCATAAAATGTAACATCAGCATGCTGGAGGACACGCCTAATATTCTTTATTCAGCATCATCAAAAAAATACGCGAGAAATATTCCGCTTTGTGTATTGGAAAATGACCTTTTCGACTAAATAAACTCCATAATATATGTTAGGTCTTTAAAGTAATAGTGGTACCTAAACAACTATTCCGTAATCTGTGGAAATAGGTACTTTTGCCACTTTATACACCCTTGACATAAATGGATTCTCCAATTTAGATAGTGCTTTCTATTTCAACCACGTCTTAAAAGGCTAGACTAAAGCAATAAGCGGACGAAAGAACTGTCTGAGAAAAGTTTTGTAAAATGGTGGGAATATTGCCTGGTAACGGTATTTGCGCATTTGTTGAAGGAGGTTTTTTATTTACAATGGGTTAATTCTTGACATCAATCAACCACAGAAGCAAAGATAAGACTGGGTATGGAGGAAGCTTTCCCTGACGTGCCAAGGAGTATTTTTTTCTAGAACGGTTACGGTACTCCTTCCCTTACAAATAGACGCTCATGATTAGCCAAATAGCCACTTAAGAACTCGGGGAAAGTCCCACGCAGGCTGTTCAGTGTCGGATAAATGAATATACGAGTATTTCCTGAAATTTGTTCTAAGTATTGTTAATTAAGATGCGCTTTAAATCAATTTATATCAAATGGAATAACGCGCTGTTTACTATTTTTAGAATTATTAGTCGTTTATTTAAAATTTTCCGGGTTTAAATGTTGTTTATAATCATTTTGTAATAAATGTTTATGTGGTAAACTGCATGTGTCTATAATATTATGGCATTGTTCCCAGAGGGCAACATTCTGATGAATATTGCGTTTATAAACATTATAAATAATACATGCATTATAATATTATATTACAAATAAGTTTTAGTACCGATCAAGGGTATTTATATTGTAATTAAGTCACAATAATAAAATTAACGTTCATTTTTCTTTATTTGCAGACAAAATGGAGGAGCGGGAGAATACCGCGGACCATGGGGTCCCCGACATGACCATGATGCCGGAGATCACCGAGCAAGCCATCAATGACAACCTCAAAAAGAGATACATACATGACCTTGTTTACGTATCCTTTTAAATGAAATTACTTGTTGTGGTACTTTATACTGTAATGTCGGGAGAAAAAATAGCTCTTTTCAATGTCCCTGTCAAATTTTATAATGATAGGTACGTTTCAGAATTTTTCTTATTTAACCTATTGATCCACAGCTGGGCAAAGATCTCCCCCATAACCTTCCTCTTCTATTTGCATTTAGGCAATGCAAACAGACAGACGAGTTAACTTTTGCCAGCGGTATAGCTCGCCTCTCAACCCCTGTTTCTCCACTGTTCAATTCAAGGTTTCTGCTAAAAGGTGTAGCCTATAACCGTCCCCAGATTCCCTTTTCGCTCTGTGCAAAATTCATCGAAGTCATGACAAAGTTATTTAGAAATTAGTATGGAATCTGTGAGCTAGACAGCCCGACAGTCCCACAATAACTTCAGCGATTTAAGCTGCCGCCAACTTGGACGTATACAGATACACACTTAATTAGATTTTCTGAAATCACACCATTTCGTTTTATGATTCCTCTGTTGTCTAGCCTTAGATACTTGGAAGGCTCTTTAGCGGTGAAAATTCTAAGTAAAGTACCAAAGTTTAAAGCACTGAATTTTCATGATGGTATTTGCTGAGATTTTTTCCTTAATATTTAAACAGACATACACAGGATCCATTCTAGTCGCAGTGAATCCTTATAAGGAGTTGGGATGTTACACCACGGTAAGTGAAATGAAATGACTGCAGAAAAAAATGGAGATGGTTTTTCAAGACCATACAATCGCTGTCATTGCCTAGCAATAAATCAATACAAAAACACATCAAAGGCATATCAAAGTTGATACAAACATGCCGTTTAGCAGTTCCTTATAATTGTGTTCACATTTCTTTTGATATCGATCGCTTGATCGTGACAATAGTCGTCAGTTTCCATCAATTTCCTTTAGCAGATAAACAAGAGGAAATGATACATTATTCAGCAGTTAATTATCTATTATGTATGAAGACTGAATAAATTAACGCTTATAAATTAACACTTGACTTGTTGCCAATTATATGGAAATTGAAAACGTGATACGAAAAGATGGGGTATTTGCTTCTAATTGACTTCCTTTTTTGGTGAAATAATTTAAAGGAAGAAAATGTAATAAAGAATTTTATTCAAATTGTTATTAATTAATTTGGACAATTCAAAATCACGTATAACGCTAAGCGAATGATTAACTGTGTTATGGATGATAAGGTTCAATCAAGTTAACGGACGAAATGCCGAATAAACAGAAGACACGTTGCTCTGATCCCCAATAAAATTGGGACATGGGCCATAGACTTGGTTCTTCATTATCATTCTTCTAATGACGAACCAAGTCTATAACAACATCCCGCGGCGTTATCGACTTTCAAACAGCCGATGAAAAGCTGTTAACAAATAAAAAAACTCGTTTCTTGTTGACAGGATCACATGCAGAATTACCGGGGCAAAGCCTTCGGTTCACTACCCCCACATGTGTTTGCGCTGGCTGAATCAGCTTACAGCTCATTACAGGTATGACCAACTCTACTCACCCACTTATTTTGTCAAATCCTTTCAAAAAAGAACACTTGTTATGAACAATTACCTTCTACAGAAGGACAGATTATTCATAACTCTAATGTATAGAATTTTACTTGTCACAATTTTTTCTAAGAAATATGATTCAGTTTTCAAGATCTGTAATTGCATCTGTTGATTACGCATGATTCATGTAAATGCAATGCTGGTAACATAATTATTACCTTTATCTGGCGTTATCTTCACATAACAATAAAGGAATATTACTGAAATGATAAATTGAGATTCTTACAGTTGTATAAGGCCATTTCTGAACGAGAACGACTTTTGATCAATACAACATCATCGTCCATCCGTCCATCTCATGATACATTAGGTACTTATATTTTCTGATCAGAATGGAGAGAAGAACCAATCGGTGGTGATATCGGGCGAGAGCGGCGCCGGTAAGACTGAGACGACCAAGCTGATCCTACAGTACCTATGTGCGGCCGGGGGGCAGGCCTCGTGGGCCGAGCAACAGATATTGGAGGCCAACACTGTGCTTGAGGCCTTTGGTAAGAGACATACATCTCATCCAACTTTTCCTGCGGTTTCCCTCGCTGGCGGTTAACCTCCCTATAAGCTTTTGGGTATTATTAAGGCTCAGGTCTTGTAAAATTCACTCGCGCCGAATTATTTGCGTAACTTTGTTTGTGATTTTTGAACAAAATAGTGCAATAGCTTGAAATATTATTATTGCACATAAATAACCATAATATAAGTAACAGCTAGTTATTTTTTTTAAGTTGATTTAAGTGGATTATATACGGTAAATCAAGCGTTCAAATCAGCTCTTTCCTGCCCAACGTCATTTCGAGTTACGTTGGTGCACTCAATCTGAGACAATGAAGAATTAATTTAAAAATCTGAGAAGCGCATAATGACCGCAATATCCTCGTCTTCAAACTGCGCTGATTAGTTTTTTATATTTATCTTTTATTTTCTAAATTAAGATGGCAGAATATTATCTAAATTCTCGGATTTTATCTCTCAATAAATAGTTTTTTTCATAAGAACTATGCATCGTAGGTATGTAATATTTAGATTATTTTGATGTCGACAGATCAATAAAGCAAATACAAAAAAAAATTGTACCTAAAGCACTTTTTTTCAACAATAAAAAATATCTCAAATAACCTCTCAAAAAGTGTTTATAAACGAGAATTGCAAGAGAAATTCCTTAGTGGCCGGTGGACGGCCGGAGCGATCGGACGTGAGGTCCACGACGAATTTTTATTGGTCCCTCTCGCTCGCACCTTCTCTCGCTCTAACGGTGATTACGCACAGTTACGCATCTCAGGTTGCTCTACTTGATTAAATTAAAATATATTTTTTAACCGACGGAAAAAAAGGAGGAGGTTCTCAATTCGACATGTATATATATATTATATATATTTTATTTATGACCATTCATTACTTTTTCTTACGTGGTCCAATTTCAAAAATTCATTTTTTTTTGTTGTACGTAGTGTATCTGAAAGTTGGTCCCATTTAAATATCAAAACTAAACGCGGCCTATATGGATAGAAAAAAAGGAATTAATTGTCAATTTTCCTACAGAATTTTCAGTTGTGAACCGATTCTGTTGAAATAAAGTTAACATAATGTAGTCCTGAGGACATTATAATTATACTATATAGCAGAGATATGGAGAAGTAGCTAAACAGGTTCGAGCGAATTCCGACCTTAATGACATTTAAAAATTTAGTTTGTTTTTTCTCACATTCACGTTTGCTAACATTGCTCCTTCATTAAAATCCGGTTTTTGCATAAATGTCAGTAAGGTCGAAAATCGTTTGAACCTGTTTTTTTAAAATTGCTTAACGATAGCAAGTTAAAAAAACAGCTTCAAGCGATTTTCGACCTTATTAACATTTAAAATTTGGTTTGTTTTTTCTCACATTCACGTTCGCTAACATTGCTCCTTCATTAAAATGCGGTTTTTGCATAAATGTCAATAAGGTCGAAAATCGTTTGAACCTGTTTTTTAAATTGCTTAACGATAGCAAGTTATTGTATCACATTCACGTTCGCTAACATTGCTCCTTCATTAAAATCCAGCAATGAACAAAAGCGTTGGTTACTCTGTCTCCAGGTGGTAATGGACTGTGCCTATGACAAGGAGTGCAGTCCTTGGATGTTACTGTGGTACCCCGGCCAGGGCTGGAGGGTCTGTCAGACTTGTACTGACTAAAATTTTTGAATATTTGAATGGGCCCCGACTGTGAGTGTGAATGAGTGAATTCTAAACTACTGGGCTTGTTTCTTTCTTTTTAGTTTTTTTACGCAGTTGGGTTTTTTGTTTTTTTAAATATTTATTTTATTTATCATGGTAAAATCATCAAATGAGTCCTCCCACCCCAGGCCAAGCGGAAGGGACTGTCAGACTTGTACTGACTTAAATTCACGGTGTTCTTCAATAGCCTTTTACGTTCTCGGTTTACAAAGGGTATACAAAGCGCCGTCGACTCGGACATGGTCCATGGTCGGACAGCGAGTCGCCCATTACGCGCTTACGATGGCCAGAGATTGACCATGACCGAGTCACCGTGGGCGTCTACCACTGTGGCTGGGATGTAAGGTTTACGCTGTCCTCTCTCTCACGCGTCCCGCCTCTTCCTTCGCCAGCATCACTGCTGCACTGACCTTTTTTTAGGTTTAATTAGTTAAACACGATTGTTATTCTTATTATTAAAACACTTGTGTGATACTCGTATTATTACAAACCAAGTCATATTAAAACTACATATTAAGCAACAATTTCGATAACTCCTTTTAAATAATCCTTAGTAGAGCAATGTTCTTACCGCATCAAAATTGTTTTATAATAATTCAGTAGGCAGGATGTATGCGGGGGGTTGCGGGAAGGGAGCCCGAAATTTGACGTACGATCGACTGGCCGAACGCGATTCTATTTTGTGCAAACCAAGACTGAAGCCTTAATCTTTGTTAAAAAGTTCATCAAAATCGAATCCAGAATACCAACTATTATTCAAGGAGGAAAAAAGTATTCAGTCTCTGGTCTAGGTTTCCCTTCTGAAAATCCCTAATTACCTCAATAACATAAACATCTACCCCAGGAAAAATCTAGCAGATCAGAATCATGTTGTAGTGTAGCAACAGAACTGCTATGGCATTGCATATTCTTCCGCCAACAGTTGCTTTTACGGTATGTGAACCGGTGTAATGAGAGGTTCATTACGAGAAGAACTTTAACATTTCGCGGTTAACAGGGCAACGTTACATACTCTCTGGTATTACAAATGGTCATAAGCGGTGATGATCCCAAACAAATATAATAATGCCGTCGAATAAAACCGTCAGCGGTCATTTTACAGTAGACAAAATGTCATATCCATGTTAATTCAGATTTGATGACGACCTTTCTTTCCAAGCTATGATACCACTGCTCACGCCCCCTCACTAATAACGTCGTGAATCATGCCATCAACGTAACAACCTGTCATGAAGACATACCCTTCGTTTTGTATAAAAAGAGGGGCTGACAAACTAAATCATTAGTTTCTTAAGCCTCGCCCAAATTGAAACCTCCAAAAATGGTGACGTATTAAAAATGTTATGGCGGCGTTTTGGATTTTACGGCTATATTACATAGTTAACCCAAATACAGTTGCTGATTGAAAAGTTTAGTTGTCGAAGGGCATGGCGGACACTGAATTATTTATCTTTTTCGTGTAAAGATGTGGCCACCCTCAGTTTTCAGAATTAATTTAAGTCGCCTCTAGGAAGCCTGTACCACCCTATACACCGTGTTCCGGACGATATACATAAACTTCGACCAGATGTTCAGACCACGGAAGTAAGCATTTTTCATTATGGACACATTAATAAATTCTTATTTTTTATTTTTTGTTAATTTTCATACAAACTAAATACCTAGACGTAAATAACCCGATATGCATGCCTCTTTATCCGAATTGGCAACGTCGTATTTTCATTCATAACATTTGGCGGGCTGAAACTTGTCAAAACAGTTTCTTTGATTTTTTATCTCGTTCCTCATAGCACTGTCAATGTACTATACTTATCTAAAGAGAACGTTTATGGCTACCAAGCAGGTAGATACGTATTTCGAATTGTCTTTTTAATTGAGGAATAAAAAAAAAAAAATCCATAACCAAATCATGATAACCTCTTCCCACGACATGCAGCCTTCGCAAAACGTTTCTGCAGTCCTTATTTTTAGTCTAGGCTTAAAGCAACGCCGGACCTCCAACGACGGGAAGGGGTGTAGGCTACCATAATTATCTTCCCATTCTGCCGTTTCGGCTTAAGTAACGAACATTCAATCTCAAAATTATTGACTAAAAGAGGGGCAGCTCAACACGCAATCTGGGGACCACGCTTAGAGCTCACGTACATTCGTAAAAATACTCTCAAAAGATAGGTCTCGGTCAAATTAAGATAAATGGTAATCACAGCATATTTTTTTTATGCATTTGAGTAGAATAATTATAATTTATAAGCACACTTGTTGCGAGGGCAACATCAGAACTAACGCCACCATCTTATTTTTCAATACATTTCACAAATGAGCGCTCTCCTGTCAACCTCAATGGAGTGTCCAAAGATCCATATAACACTGTAGGTTAGACAACTACGTCAGCCGTAATGTCATTCAAAAATATTTTTATTAATAAAAAATAAACTCTAAAAAGCAAAAAATAAAGGACATTGCCCATTCTTGTATGGGACTTGGTCCAAATGCTGCCCAGGAATGAGAGTACGTGCGCTGTATTCCTGGCACTAATGTCTGTCTATATACGAAATATTTTAAGAATTTGCCCTGGGGTTCCTGATTTATTTACATGTTTATGTCGATGACTCTATTTTTGTCTCCATGTTTTTAATTTAATGTATTTTACACCTGTCCAAATGCTGCCCAGGACTAGGAGTACGTGCGCTGTATTCCTGGCACTAATGTCTGTCTATATACGAAATATTTAAAGAATCTGCCCAGGCGTTCCTGATTTATTTTCATGTTTATGTCGATGACTTTATTTTTGTCTCCATGTTTTTTATTTTATTGTGTTTTACACCTGTCCAAATGCTGCCTAAGACTAGGAGTACGTGCGCTGTATTCCTGGCACTAATGTCTGTGTTCGATACAGAACACAAGAATGTTTCCGAATTAGTTTTAAGGCAGCATAGACAATAAAGGTTCGATACAGAATACAGGAATGTATCCGAATTTAGTTGTTAAGACAGCATAGACAAGCGCAATGGAGAGCGCGGTGTGTGTGTAAAAAGTTCGACTGGCTACAGCACAATACAGTTTTGATTTAAACTAAATTTTCTGTTGTTTCATTATAAAGTTACCGAGCTATCGAGGGAAGAAGCAACAGAATGGTCCTACTCGTCGTCAACAAGAAAAAGTAATCTACACTTGTTGGGATACCATGCGCTAACCTACTACGCATCAATGTAGAAGAGGTTAACTGACTGCAACTCCACGATTAAAAAGCTTCTCACTCAAGAGGAAACACTCCCGTGGCATGAATCTACGCGGCGCGCTACTCCGTCTGCGTAATACTCGAGGAGGTATTTTAAACTTCATTTGAAGAGGGCTTCGGAGGTTGCAGCAAAGAAAAAAAAGTGTCTATCCAGTGGTATTTTACTGTGCGACATTCAACATGCAACACATGTAGCGGCATCCAACGCTTGCAAACAGTGCGGGAGGCATTTCTCCGCGCTTTACAAGAAGAAAACTGCAATTATTCATCGTTTTCATCAATCATCAAAAAGGTTAAAAATTGAAGGTATTTTTTTTCGTGTGTAATACCACCTGCATCCTGCATCATTACTACGGTGTTCTACGTGTCCGAGTGGCAACTCTGTGTGTATCCGAACGTTCAGCAAAGATTTCGTCCAATCACAGCGAAGAGCGCAGACGCCATTCCTTTTTTCAATTGTCAAACTTGTCAAACTGGATTTCTTTGTGTCATTATTTGCGTCGTAATTTTTAATGTAAAAAGGCTTAAAATTAAGTTAATTAATGGTATTTCATACTATTTCATTGTAATAGCGTAAAACGAAACAGGTAATTTCTAAATTTTGCGCATCTGCAAGTATCTTTTGGTATAATTTTGTGCAAAGTGTTCATTGGTTTTTGGCGCTTTGTTTGTTGCAATAGGTACAAAAGATGTCGGACGCAGAAGGCAAGGAAAAGTTGAAGGTTTTAAGACAGGATAGAGGATACATTAAAGGAGGCATTTCTAGAATTAAAAACTTCTGCAATTCGGAACAGTTTTCTCAAAGTGCAGCAGCATTATTACAAGAGATGCGTGTACGTTTGGTTACGTCATTAAAACAATACGACGACATAAATAAGGAGGTTTTACGTTTGTGTCCTGATGATCCCGAGGATTATTTCGCGACGGAAGAAAAGTATTTTACTTCTATTGCGGCGATCGATAGTGCATTGAAAAATGCACCTGATTCGACGCGTACCGTAGGGAATAACGGTAAACCTGAAGGTGAGTTCAAACGACTTCCTGCTATCAATATCCAAACATTTGATGGGAAAAATATCGCCGATTACTATCCGTTCATTAATATGTTCAAGGCTGTAATACATGCTGATGAAAAGTTAGGATTATGTGAAAAATTATATTATCTACGCACCTTTTTGTGTGGCGAGGCTTTAGATCTTATTAAAAACCTTACACTAACAGATGAAAACTACCCAGCTGCTTTAGAGTTGCTTAAAAATAGGTATGATAATATTCCTAAAATAATTAACTATCATATAAATTGCTTGTTGGATTTGCCGTCTTTCGCAAAATGCACTGCTTCTAATCTGCGCTCCATTGTCACTAATGTGCAGTTGCATTTAGCTGCATTAAAAAATTTAAAGCAGCCAGTAACACAATGGGATGTGCTCCTAGTCAATATCTTGGCAAAAAAGGTGGATAGCTACACTTATAGGGGTTTCCACCTAGAGAGAAGCATGAAAGAGGTTCCCACACTTTGTGAATTTCTTGAATTTCTAGAAAAGCGTGCAACTGCGATGGAAACCATGACCGAAGAGGGACCGGCTAAGGTCTCAAAGGCTGAGAAGTCAACTTCTAAGCCGATGAGTGGTCTGGTTTCTTCTAAATCTTCAACATGTAAGTATTGCACTCAATCTCACAGGCTTTATGAATGTGCGAAGTTTAAAATGGCTACAGAGCAAGCTAGAGCTGACTTTGTGAAAGACAAAAAGCTTTGCATAATTTGTCTTAATGAGCATAAAGGCAAGTGCTTGCTGCGCCTTAAGTGTGCTACTTGCAACAAGAAGCATAATACGCTTTTGCACTCTAATGCGCCTAACAGTGGTACTTGTGATGAATCTAACAACAATAATGCTGCTGTCACTATGGCAGGCACCGCTCACGCTAAAGATATTTTATTGCCAACGGCTATGGTCCGGTTAATTAATAAAAATGGCACATTTTGCTATGCCAGAGCCCTGCTCGATAGCGGGAGCCAAGTTTCTTTTATATCAGAAGCATTAGCAAGCAAAGTAGGCTGTAAAATATTGAAGTCACATCAGCTGATTGCTGGCATATGTAATAATGCTGAAACTATTAACAAAAAGGCAGATATTGCTGTATATTCGTCAATAAACGATTTTAAAATTGAGGTTTCATGTGCTGTAGTTAAAAATATTACTTGCCAGCTACCACAGCAAAGTTTCAACATTAAAAAATTTAATATTCCATCCTATGCTAAATTAGCAGACAAAAAATTCAACCAAACGGGTGAAATATCCTTACTATTAGGGTGCGATGTATTCTTTCAGGTGCTGCAGCGTGAATCATTACCGCTTGCTCCATCGGGCCCGTTTTTGGTAAATACAAGCTTTGGATATGTGCTGGCTGGGAGTTTACCAGTTCCGGTACATACTTGCAAAATCTCTTCAGCTAATTTATGCCTAACTGCTCAAGGTAACAATTTTCCTAATTTATTGAGTAATGCACAGGAAAGTCCATATCATGAAATTGATACCACAATGTCACATTTCTGGGAATGTGAAAAAGTACCTACCATTTTTAAAGAGGGCAGCACTGAGCACCAATTGGCTGAGCAGGTGTTTATAGAGTCTGTTAAGTTAGAGAATAAAAGATTTTCTGTTGCCTTGCCTTTGAAAGTTGAAGTAGAAAATGTTCAATTGGGAAATTCCTTTTCCTGTGCATTGCAAAGATTGTATAACTTGGAAAAACGGTTTTGTAAGGATAGCGATTTGTATAAAAAATATAAAAAATTCATTGAAGAGTACATTGAGCAGGGCCACGCTAGGTATTTTGATATTTCGAACTATAATTTGAACGCGGGCAATGTTTATTTTCTTCCACATCATCCTGTAATAAATCCAAACAGCAAAACAACTCCTGTTCGTGCAGTATTTGACGCTAGTATGAAAAGTAAAAACAATTTGAGCTTGAATGATATCATGCTTAATGGTGCAGTCGTTCAGAGTGACCTTTTTGATATTTTGACATTGTTCAGAACCTTTAAGTTTGTTTTATTATGTGACATAAAAGCAATGTATAGACAGATCCTAGTTGATGAAAAATATTGTTGTTTACAAAATATATTGTGGCGAGATTCTCAGCACGATCCAGTGAAGTGCATTCAACTACAAACTGTAACTTACGGGTTAAAAAGTTCGGCTTTCCTTGCGACTCGCTGTTTAATAGAACTTGCGCACAAATATAAAGAAGGGTATCCAGCAGCGGCTTTTGCGTTGCAGCATTCCAGTTACGTGGATGACATTCAATGCGGAAGTAATGATATTTGCGAGCTTACTAAAATAAAGCAGGAGTTGATAGAGTTAATGGACAAAGCCAGCTTTTCATTGCATAAATGGTGTTCAAATCACAAAGACATTCTGCGAGACATTCCCTCTGAATCCCAGCATTTAGGTGACAGGGATTTTGATAAAAATAATGTTTATGTAAAAACGTTAGGGCTTACCTATGATGTAGCGTCTGACACATTAAATATAAAATGTCCGGAAAAAGAGGTTCAGGAAAAATATACCAAAAGACAGATGTTGAGCTTTATAAGCAAGTTTTTTGATCCCTTGGGTCTTGTGGGTCCTATACTAGTGCAAGCAAAGTACCTAATGCAACAGGTCTGGTTTGAAAATATAAACTGGGATGATGAATTACCACCGAGCCTTAATAAAAAGTGGGTTGACTTTGCGCAAAGTTTGGTTCAAATGTCATCTATTTCTATACCAAGAAATATTAATGTACAAGAGTCAAGCTTTATTGAAATTGTTGGATTTGCAGATGCGTCAAATATAGCCTATGGATGTTGCTTATATTTGAGGGTTATCGATACTAACAAAAACGTAAAGGTCAATCTCTTATGCTCAAGATCGCGCATTAATCCAAAAAATAAAACCTTGACAGTTCCTAGGCTTGAATTAAATAGTGCCTTATTGCTAGCATTGCTTGCCAATAAAGTATATATCACTTTATCTCTCAAATACAATGTAAAGGTGTTTCTTTATTTAGACTCACAAATAGCGCTATCTTGGCTTAAGATTGAGCCTATAAAACTCAGCGTATATGTAGCAAATCGAGTTAATAAAATCAGAGAGTTAACTACTGACTTTCAGTGGAGTTATGTAAAAACAGTTGACAACCCGGCGGATTGTTTATCACGAGGTGTCAACCCTCAGTCGCTGGAGGGGAATTTGCTATGGTGGCATGGACCACAATACCTACAAAATTCAAACTACATTCATTGTAAATTTCAAAATAATGAAAAGATAAATGATGATGTATTGGAATTACAAAGCGTTCCAAGGGCATGTAATCCGTGCAATCAAGCAAATTCACTTCATGAGTTTTGTGAGAAATATTCTAGCATAGATAAAATGACTAGAATAATGTCATATATAAAAAGATTTATTTTCAATTGTAGAAAAGAAAATGTTAATAAAAGGAGTGGCAATTTATGTCCTGAAGAGTTAGAATCTGCGCTGCATACTATAATAAAGATTGAACAAGGTCAATATTTGGAAACTGAAATTAAAAATCTTTTATCAAGCACACCAATAAAATCAAACTTAAATAGTTTAAATCCGTTCCTAGACACCTTTGGGTTGTTGAGAGTTGGCGGGCGCTTGCAAAATGCAAACCTACCGTTTACCAAGCGTCATCCAATAATAATACCTAAAGGGTCAGCCGTTTCGAAGCTCATAATTTTAAAGGAACACTTAAGACTGAAGCATGCAGGGCAGAGACTGATTCTAAGCGTACTCAATGAGCGGTATTGGCTTATCAACGCCAACCGGGAAATTAAATCGGTAATTCATAAATGTGTTATTTGTTTTAAATTAAAAGCGAAAAATGCGACTCAGCTAATGGGATCTCTGCCGATCGATCGCGTCAATATTACGCGGCCATTTCAAATAGTCGGCACCGACTATGGCGGGCCATTTCGTGTAAAGCAGACTAGAGTTCGTAACCCGGTAATTACAAAGGCATACATTGTTATATTCGTATGTTTCGTCACTAAGGCGATTCATATCGAATTGGCCTCTGATATGACCACAAACACATTTTTAGGATGCTTTAAAAGGTTTATTGCACGAAGGAATAAACCGTCCAAAGTATATTGTGATAACGGTTCCTGCTACAAAGGTGCTAATAACGTTTTAAACGGGTTGTTTGAGATGCACAATGCTGCTCATCGAGATACTGTTATCAACTATTGTAACACAGAAAGAATAACGTTCCATTTCATACCCTCTTACTCGCCCGTGTTTGGTGGCTTGTGGGAGGCAGGCATCAAAAGTGTTAAATACCATTTAAAACGTGTGATAGGGGAATCGGTTTTAACCTATGAGGAACTGTATACGGTGCTTGTACAGGTGGAGAGTATATTAAACTCTCGCCCATTGACGCCTATGTCGCGAGATCCTGATGATATGTCTTATCTCACGCCGGGGCATTTCCTCACAGGCTCACCTTTGACCTCTTATCCTGAACTAAATGTTGTTGGCGAAAACATTGGTAAATTAAGTTTTTGGAAACAATGTGTTAAAATGCAACAGCATTTCTGGGATCAATGGCATAAACAATATTTGGTGATGCTGCAAAATAGACCTAAATGGAAAAGTGAAAAACCCAATTTAGAAAAAGGGACGTTAGTTCTCCTTAGAGATGACAATGTTGCACCATTAAACTGGCCAATGGGCAGAATTGTTGAGGTAATGCCAGGGAAAGACGGCAAGGTAAGAGCTATTCAGGTAAAAACAACCAAAGGGACTGTTATAACAACATCTCTCATGAAAGTATGTCCATTGCCTATAGATTATAGTTAAAATAAGATAGCATAAAATGTAATTTGATTTTTATTCGCTTGCTGACTTTCACCTGGTATTCAGGTAAAATAAGTTAAAATAAGTAATACCACATATAGCTTTTATAAATCTTTTATTTTATAAAATTTCATAGTACAAATTGTTAAAATATTTTGTTCATTGAAGTTTCTCAGCTCTATTATGATTGTTATTTTTAAGCTAATTTAAGTTTATAACTTAAATGTTAATGATAAGTTCTCTATACACTTTAAGTTCTGTTTAAACTTTGATTTTTGTTATTTTTGGCTGAGGCCCCAATATGTTCGATACAGAACACAAGAATGTTTCCGAATTAGTTTTAAGGCAGCATAGACAATAAAGGTTCGATACAGAATACAGGAATGTATCCGAATTTAGTTGTTAAGACAGCATAGACAAGCGCAATGGAGAGCGCGGTGTGTGTGTAAAAAGTTCGACTGGCTACAGCACAATACAGTTTTGATTTAAACTAAATTTTCTGTTGTTTCATTATAAAGTTACCGAGCTATCGAGGGAAGAAGCAACTGTCTGTATACGAAATATTTTAAAAATCGGCCCTGGGGTTCCTGATTTATTTACATGTTTAAGTCGATGACTTTATTTTTGCCTCCTTTATTTTTTTTATTTTACTTTACACCCGTCCAAATGTTGCCCAGGAATGGGAGTACAAGCGCTGTGTTCCTGGCACTAGTGTCTGTCTATTTACAAAATATTTAAAGAATCTGCCCTGGGGTTCCTGATTTATTTTCATGTTTATGTCGATGACTTTATTTTTGTCTCCATGTTTTTTTATTTTATTGTATTTTACACCTGTCCAAATGCTGCCCAAGACTAGGAGTACGTGCGCTGTATTCCTAGCACTAATGTCTGTCTGTATACGAAATATTTAAAAAATCGGCCCTGGGGTTCCTGATTTATTTACATGTTTAAGTCGATGACTTTATTTTTGTCTCCTTTATTTTTTTTATTGTATTTTACACCCGTCCAAATGTTGCCCAGGAATGGGAGTACAAGCGCTGTATTCCTGGCACTAGTGTCTGTCTATATACAAAATGTTTAAAGAATCTGCCCAGGGGTTCCTGATTTATTTTCATGTTTATGTCGATGACTTTATTCTTGTCTCCTTGTTTTCTATTTTATTGCATTTTACACCTGTCCAAATGCTGCCCAAGACTAGTAGTACGTACGCTGTATTCCTGGCACTAATGTCTGTCTATATACGAAATATTTATAAGAATCTGCCCAGGGGTTCCTGATTTATTTTCATGTTTATGTCGATGACTTTATTTTTGTCTCCATGTTTTTTAATTTAATGTATTTTACACCTGTCCAAATGCTGCCCAGGACTAGGAGTACGTGCGCTGTATTCCTGGCACTAATGTCTGTCTATATACGAAATATTTAAAGAATCTGCCCAGGCGTTCCTGATTTATTTTCATGTTTATGTCGATGACTTTATTTTTGTCTCCATGTTTTTTATTTTATTGTGTTTTACACCTGTCCAAATGCTGCCTAAGACTAGGAGTACGTGCGCTGTGTTCCTGGCACTAATGTCTGTCTACATTCGAAATATTTTAAGAATGTACCCTTGGGTTCCTGATTCATTTACATTTGTATGTTGATGACTTCCTACATTTTGTCTCCATTTTTTTAGCGTTTTTCACACCTGTCCAAATGCTGCCCAGGACTAGGAGTACGTGCGCTGTATTTCTGGCACTAATGTCTGTCTATATACGAAATATTTATAAGAATCTGCCCAGGGGTTCCTGATTTATTTTCATGTTTATGTCGATGACTTTATTTTTGTCTCCATGTTTTTTATTTTATTGTATTTTACACCTGTCCAAATGTTGCCCAGGAATGGGAGTACAAGCGCTGTATTCCTGGCACTAATGTCTGTCTATATACGAAATATTTAAAGAATCTGCCCAGGGGTTCCTGATTTATTTACATTTTTATGTCGATGATTTATTATTGTCCCCTTTTTTTTTATTGTACTTTTTTACCTGTTCAAATGCTGCCCAGGAATGTGCTCTTGGGTTGCTGATTTATTTACATTTTTATGTTGATAACTTCCTACATTTTGTCTCCAAAAAAACCCATCCCTGGGCAGCGTTTGAACAGATGTAAAGTACGACACAAAAACATGGTAACAAAAATGAAGTCATCAACATAAAAATGTAAATTAATCAGGAACCCTAGGATAGATTCTTAAAATATTTCGTATATAGACAAACATTAGTGCCAGCAACACAACGCACGTAGTCCCATTACTGGGCAGCATTTAGACAGGTGTGAAAAACGCTAAAAAAATGGAGACAAAATGTAGGAAGTCATCAACATACAAATGTAAATGAATCAGGAACCCAAGGGTACATTCTTAAAATATTTCGAATGTAGACAGACATTAGTGCCAGGAACACAGCGCACGTACTCCCATACCTGGGCAGCATTTGAACAGGTATAAAGTACGATAAAAAAACATGGGGTTAAAATAAAATCATCGACATAAACATGTAAATAAATCAGGAAACCCAGGGCAGATTCTTTAAATATTTCGTATATAGACAGACACTAGTGCCAGGATCACAGCACATGTACTCCCAGTCCTAGGTAGCATTTGGACAGGTGTAAAGTACGTTAAAAAAAAACATGGAGACAAAACTAAAGTCATCAACATAAAAATGTAAATAAATCAGGAACCCCAGGATAGATTTTAAAAATATTTCATATACAGACATATATTAGTGCCGGCAACACAACGCACGTACTCCCATTCCTGGGCAACAGTTGGACCGCAGTTGGGCAATCTCCTTTAATGTAAAAAGTTTTCGAAATGACCACCTTCTTTTTCGACACAAATATTCAAACGAGTCCTAATTTGGCCATTTAAATTTACAGACATTTGTCTTATTTGTTCAGCAGCCTGAGATATTCTATCTAAGAGCTGTTCACGGTTCTGAATTTGTACGGAGTACACCTTCTCCTTTAAGGTTCCCCAGACATAAAAATCTATAGGAGTCAGATCTGGGGACCTAGCTGGCCATGCGATATTTGTGCTACCTCGTCCAATCCAACGGCCAGGAAACGTTGCATTTAAATATTCACGCACTTGTGTGCCATAATGTGCAGGGGCCCCATCATGTTGGAGCCACATGGTTCGCAGAGTTTGAAGATCCACTTGTTCGAAAAATTCGAAGCTAGTGACGTTTCATAGGAACTCTAAGTAATTGTCAGCATTTAGGCGGTGGGGAATCTCAATAGGGCCGATCAGCTGATTGTTAAAAACACCAGCCCACATGTTTACAGAGAATTCAGTTTGATGTGACGCCTGCCAACGTAAATTCGGGTTGCTCTCATGCCACTGCACTTGATTTTTGGAATTGAATACTCCCGCTCTTGTAAACTGGGCTTCATCCATCCAAAGAATTTTTTGAAGCAGTATTGGATTATTTATCAGTTCTTGATTCATTCTCTGGCAAAAAACAATTCTTGAGAAGTGATCAGGTGGTATTATGCCTTGGGATTTTCTGTAGTGGTAGGCATGCAAACCATATCTTTTCCACAGTTTCCACACTAGCTTATGAGATACACCCACGATTCTCCCAACGCGTCTCGTTGAGAGTGTAGGATCATGAATAATAAGGTTCATTATTCTGTTTTCTTGAGCGACGCTCAAATTGATTGCTCGTTCAGGGCGGCGTGGTCTAATTCCGATCTCACAAAATCTCCTGTGTATGTTAATAAATGTTCGTATATCAGGAACGCGCCGACCAGGGAATCGCCGTTGGTACTCTCGCACAGCTGCTGTAGCATTTCCGTCACAGAAACCGTAGACGAAGTGAATATCAGCTTGGTGTTGAGCAGAATATTCGTGCGGCATAGTGAAAGTTGTAATCAAAATGATTGATTAAATTAGTCGGAAACCCAAAAGCAAATTACAATAAACAATAATCCTGACAGTTAAAATCATGCATGACAAACAATGACAAATAACAACTTAGGTATCCATAGCGACCAGTTTAATCTCTTTGAAAGATTCGTTATCGCAAATGATCGTATTTCTTCGCTAACTCTCGGGTTCCTCTCGTACGTGCAAATGAAATGCAAATAGTATTTGATAGATTTATCATTTTAATTGCACTAAGCGGCAACATAGGCCAAATTAAGATACTTTCTCACTGCATAGCTCAATTAAATTTCATTAAATGAAATTACAAATATCTTTGTAACGAAGCCTTTTTAAGTACTACTTCCTTTGTTGGATTTGATTTGTAAAAGCCATAGAAGTATTTGCTAAAGTTTATGGATAACGTGAAGAACACGGTGTATACCGCTGACATTGCTGCTCTTTTTTCTCTTCAAAGTTCCATATTTGAAGGGAAATAATTCTCGCGTTATTATTTAATCTAACACAAAATGTGTTAAGTTGATACCTAAAATTCATTATCAAATATTCGCAGGAAACGCCAAAACAGTGCGTAACGACAACTCTTCCCGTTTCGGCAAATTCGTGGAAGTCCGGTTGGACCACCGCGGGGGAATCAAAGGCGCAGTGTTGAGAGACTTTCTGCTCGAACGAGCCAGGATCACAGGACCTGCCCCGAGGGAAACCAACTATCATGTGTTCTACCAGCTCGTTGAAGGAGCAAAGGTAAGCCGTAAGAAGAATTTGAATAAAAATCTCTTTAAAATATATCAACTTTTACTGAAAAGTTAATTAAATTCTACCGAATCCAAGAAAAATCAAGTGTTCTACCTTCACTTGAGAATCTAATTGATAATTTAATATTCGAGGAAAGTTTTTGGTCTTAATTGAAGATGCGTTTAATTTTTAAAAACTGAAAGAGCCGAATGAATTTGATACTATGGAAAATTAAATTTGGACTTAATTGAGCTTATTTAATGCTGTACAAATTCAGAATATCGTGCTTCTGAAGTCTAAAATTATTGGAATTGAGGAGCTCGTGGCTAAATAATTACAGCCGCACTGGAATCTGTGTTGTCAGTGGATGGGTGACCATCTGTCATAGCGAGTTTCCTCCGTGCCTCGGAAAGCAAGCAAGTAAAAGCCGTTGGTCCCAGCTGTCACTTGTAGATCTTTGATAGTCAGGACCTCTTAAGTCTGGCAACCAGTCTTACCATGAGGTATCGTATTACCCAGTTACTGGGTTTTGGAGGTCCGATAGGCAGTCCCCGATCTGGTTCGATTGGAAGTCGACCCCAATATAGTTGGGAAAAGCGGCAGATGATGTTCTTCTGAAGTCGTATTCTATCAACTGCTGGATTGACATTCCCAAAGCCACTATTCATCATGCTAACCTCATTATTCTTCTTTCCAGCACAATGCGGAACTCCGCAACATCCTCCGTCTCCGCGACGATATCCACTTCAAGTACCTTCGCCCAGAAGACGAGGAGGCCCACAGGGGGCGGGGCGGGGAGCAGGGCAAGCTGGAGGCGCTCCAGCTGGCGCTCACCGTGCTGCAGGTGCCGCCGCACATGTGTGAGGGACTGTTCAAAGTGTTGGCTGCTATACTGTGGCTGGGGAATATACAGTTTCAGGTATGTGAGGAAAGAAGACAGAAAATTAATTGTAGACTGTATCTGTCTCACGCCCGAAATCAATTATCTTTCTGTCTCAATCCACATCCCTCCTTTGTTTTTTGCAGCTGCTTTTCATTGGACATCTTTAGAAATCGAATAGGCAAAGACCATTGATTTTATCATTACAGACAAAGTATGGTATCAAGATAACGACCGAGATAGATTATTGATTTCTAGCTTTTGACAATGACTTTTCTGTTTATAAACGCTGTCTTCAGCTCATAAAACACTATAAAGTATTGGCTTTATGGACGAGGGGTTATTTGTTCTTAGGATGTGGACGGTGAACGCACAACCTTGGCAGGAGAAGACACGGAAGCTGTGGACGCAGTTGCCAATCTGTTGGGACTACCTCTTCCTACTGCCAAGAGAGTACTGTTGGAACGGCAGATTAATGTGCGCGGCAATATCACGGAAATACCACTGCGATTACCAGAGGTAAGTTTTATTGTAGTATGTCTGATATCTTTTTACATCTTATTTTATTTTATTTTATTTGGGAAAATAAACAATAACACATTACATTTTATATATAAAAAAAATATAAAGGAATAGGAGCAAATGTGCTACCAACAACATTTTCCACAGAATACCTACAGAATAAAAACTTTTTTTTTCTTCCACAAAAATATGATGGAACTTTTTGAAAATACTGTCACAATATAAATTCATCCATCCAGCATCAATTTATTAACATTAAATATCTTTTGTCAACAGGCTCGCGAGAACCGCCACGCGATGGCTCGCGCGCTGTACTCGCGAACGTTCGCGTGGCTCGTGCGTCACGTGAACAGCTGCTCGGCGCCAGGCCGCGCCGCGCGGGCGCTCGGCGTGCTCGACATATTCGGCTTTGAGAACTTCGCCACCAACTCGCTGGAACAACTGTGTATTAATTATGCTAATGAGAAGCTGCACATGTTCTTTAATAACTACGTGTTTGCTTTGGAACAGGATATTGTGAGTATGATTTATTATTGACCGAAAGCATTCATGAACTAGTTTACAACTGAAATTATGGTGTTATTAGTTGTTCATGTTTTGCTTGAAATGAATAGCAGTAGAGTATTTTACCCGACTACTAGTCGAGACTGGTGTAACGCGCAATGTAATCCATCGTGTAATGTAACGCGAATTCCAGGTGTGGACGGCGCGTTACATTACACGGTGGATTACATTACGCGTTACACCCATCTGGACCCGGATATACATACATCATAGTGTGAATGTGTTTGATCCTTGGTGTTCTTTAGAAACGCTGGAGCCTATATCAATAATTCTTACATAGACGATTTGTTTTATTAACTAACACTATTCATTACTTCCAGTACCGTCAAGAAGGCATCGTGTACAATCAGATCCAGTTCACTGATAACGCAGCATGTCTCGAACTGCTGGAGAAGCCTCCCAGAAGCTTGCTCAAATTGCTCAGTGAACAATGCCATATGCCCAAGGTAAGATCCACGCAATTTTTAAAATTATTCGTTCTATTAGTTATCGCAACATCGAGATAAAATTAAATAAATGTAAGTAACTGGTAAATCATATTCCAATAAATTCCGGTCCCATTTTCAGTTGTAATGAGTTGGTAAAAAGACTTAGAAAATCGACCGTCTATATGGCAATCCGACTAGTTTTTTTTACTTATTTTTGCAAACGATACGACTGTTGACTAATCGTACAATGGGGAAGGCCGGTGAAAGCTAATTGTAGATGGCGCGACCATAGCTAAGTCCTAATCCGACCAATGAGGTAGTACTATTTTGAAGTACCTATAAGATTTGAACCAATGACGATGCTTGGAACTAGCTATACTAGCGCCATTCGTTTCCGAGTTGCCATCCCCATTTTCAGGGCTATCCAAATGTTGCATATTAATATTTTACCATGATTAAAATGGCATATATTAAACCCACGTGTCTATTCTAGGGTTCAGACGGCGCCTACCTAACAAATATCCAAGGCGAGTTCGGCGAGCACCAGTCCTTCGTCAAAGGCTCCCGGAGGAAATGGGAGGAGGAGTTCGGAGTGCAGCACTACGCCGGCACGGTCAGCTACAGCGTGCAGGGCTTCGTGGACAAGAACCGGGACACGCAGCAGGACGCCTTCATCGACCATCTCAGTCGGTCCGCCAATCCCTTCGTGAGGGAACTGGCTGATTATGTGCAGGATTTGGCTCCACCTGGACATGTATGTTATAGTTTGGTATTTTAGAACTTATTTTAATGGTTTCAAGGCAGATTATCGATCGATCAGCGGCGTATCTGTGTAAGTTAACTGCTGAGCGATAGTGAACGGAACGTAGAAAACGCTCTTGTTATTTTTAATAGATTTTCAACTTTATGCACAAGTTAACAATCTATTAAATACTCCAGAGCGTTTGCGTTTATCGCTTGCCGTTTGGCTATAGGACCTGTAATTTATAGAATTCTCATGGTACGATTTCAACAAAAAAGTGGCACATTGTACGCGCACTTTATCTGTGCGCGTACTAAGCTGATACTGCGTTTAGCTTCTGTGTCCGCCAGCAAGTGCTCGACCATTTCCATTGAACTGAGTTTAGTAATGTGTGCGCAAAAGTATACAGGGTTTATTTGCGCCGCACACCAATGGAATCGCATATTGTCATGGAGTTTCTATTTTTACTCTTAATTTGTTGTTTATTGTTTCGTTACTTGTTTTAGGACACGTCGCTGTCAAGTCCTAACTCGACTGGAACCACACAGCGCGGCACATCCAAGGGTCGTCCGACTGTCGTAGACACGTTCAGAGCACAACTACAATCGCTCGTTGATATGCTACAAGCTACTGATGTGTGGTAAATAACTTTTTTTATCTTTAACGCAATATTTTGCCGTTTTACCCTTCGAATTAACAATATTGTATTCAATAAAGTATATAGTATACAATACATATACATAGTACATGTAATAATTTTACTGTCGTCCCCGGCACTGAAATGGCGGGTCGTCCTACTGTGCTAATTTAGATCAACCTGAGATCTAAATTCCTAATCATCCCCTATTGAATTTCTGTGTTAATTCTATATGGATCTACCTACATAACATAACATTTAAACACTATAATTTTTTAATCTCCCCACAGGTACGTCCGCTGCATTAAACCCAACGAGAACAAAGAAGCGGGCAAGTACTCCGAACAGCTGGTCCTGGAGCAGCTGAAGTACCTCGGTATGAACGAGATCGTGCGCATCCGCCGCGACGGGTACCCCATCCACCTCCCCGCGCCGCACTTCCAGGCGCGGTACCGCTGTCTACTGCCGCATCCACGACCCAGCAACCCTGATATACAGTGAGTGAATCATCACCCTTACTAATCATCTTCATCAGTCGGTAGAAGGAGCTGCTAGTTAAAAGCCAATTATCGCCATCTTTTTATTAAAGTCTTTTCAAAATGAATGTAATCTTCACAAATGTCAACTCCAGGTGTCAATAAAGTTGATTTAAGTAAAACTATAGAAAAAGTTCTGTATGTTGGTTTTATAGTTAGCTTTTCAAATGTGACCATACCCCCCGTATTATCACAGTCTAATAAATTATCGTCTCTAGTGTCCCATCTATGTCTGCACTAAAATTAATCTGAATCAGTTCAGCCATTTTGGCTTGAAATGAGAACATACATACTAGACTAACTTTCGCATTTATTATAGTACATACTGTGTGGTGGTGGTGGGGTGTGTAAGAAAAAAGAAAACCAATTGATTGTCATTTAGTCTTCCTTTCCTCACACAGCCTACAAGCCTTTGCAGATCGCAGATTGCTTTTACAAAAGACCAGAATATTTATTTCTGGTTTTGTTCTCGTAGATTGACTATTTAATGTTTTTCACAGGGCAATCACGGCGATAGTGAATGCACCAAAGGACGACTGGCAAATTGGACACACGAAGATCTTCATGAGAAGTTCCGTGCACGCCCCGCTCGAAGCTAGAAGGACGGCGCTGTTGCAATCCTCTGCTTTGCGTATACAGAAGGTAAGTTGTTAAGGGGCCAAGCTGTTCATCTCTGGGAGACACATTTGATGATTTTAACACGTAAAAAAAAGGTTTTCTTCCTGAATCAATGCCTCTGATTTTTTTCGAGCAGTTTGTTTTGACCTGAAGAGCTAAATCGTTAACTTTAATACCTGGCGGATGCAATTAGTTGTAAACAATTAGGTACGGAAAAAGGCTCATCAAAACGTGAAAAGGAACTGGTTTATACAAATTAAAGCTATAAGATCGTTTTGCTCCCAAAAATTGTGACCAAACGTTGGCTCTACAAAAAACCTAATTTTTGGGTACAATAGATCTCAATTTCTTAATCACTTACTAACATTTCGCACACCTCCACAGTGGTACAAGGGCTCAGTGAAACGCCGGCAGTACCTACAATGGCGCAACGCCGCCATAGTCCTCCAAGCGGCCCTCCGCGGCTGGAAGGAGCGCGCCGCCTTCCTGAGGCTCCGGCGCGCGGCCCTCACGCTGCAGAGGCACCTGCGAGGAGCCTTCGCCAGGGAAGTGGCGGCCGCGCTCAGGGAGATGAGGAGGGTCAACCAGGAGATCAAGCTGAGGGAGGAGAGGAACAGGTGGGGATTCAACTTCCGTGGGGATTCTTAAGGCACTTCATGGCAGTAAAGAAGGTCGCGGGACTGTCTTATCAGGGAACCGCCCAACTAGCAAAAAGTGGTTTTAATGCTATCCTAGAACCACATTTATCGAGGACTATATGAGACTTATATCCACATATAAGTCGCGAAAAGGGCCCACTTTATAAGTCTACTTTTACTTATAACGTATTTATATTAGTCCGCTGAAATGCCATCTACGCCCATATTGCTCCTTAAATAGAATTACGTCAATACAATTACTCCTGTTAATCTCAATATAAGTAAGTTATAGTAGTAAATTTGATTAATACGCTCCTAGAAATGCTGCTGTAAGCTCATAATTAGAACAGTCGAAGAGACTATCGGAAGTTGTTGTGGGCTGTGAAAATATTTTTAACTTCTTGTGTTTAAGTATTTATATGAATCAGAATTTATTAATGTCAACCACAATAGAGAAAGTTATTGTTAGTCTTATAGTAGGTAGCTTATTCATAGGGGAATATGAATTTTCTGTGAAATCTGTGGTGGTTTGGGTTACAATTTTAAAGCGCCTCTTGAAATTTGCTTATATACATTTTAGTATTAATTAATATTAAATTAATATTATGAAGGCAGCCGACATTTTCTTAGTAAGCATTTCCAAGTGTAACATAGTGCTAAAATAAGTATTTTTAGCATGTCCAAGTGTAATATAGGACCAATATAAGTATGTTGGTTCTATATTGGAATATCTCAAAACCGAAGCATATTCGCCATTGTTACCGATTAGGGTTCCGCAATGTGCCCAGATGAAATCGATTGATATTATATTGATAAGTTAAAAACATATTTTTAAACAGGTTTGTCCTACGTGCTAGGTTAAACATTGTTTAACTTAATTATATAATAGGTTACTGACGATTTAAACAAGACTATGCCGATGTTCCTGGATATCGATCGATTTTTAACCAAAAAAGATTTCAGATCTTTAAAGAACTTAAAATGGCCTTGGAATGTTACACATTTCTTGTTATCTGAGATATGTCCCGGTTGTCAAAGCCAAAACTCGAACTGTTGAAAACTGGTAATCCATCAACATTTATGTTTAGAAAAATTTCATTTGGTAAATAAGAAACATTGTCATTTTATTTTTTTCAAACATTTGACCAAACCGATGTGCCAATAGTGCACTGGGGCTGAAACACTAATTTTTAGATTTTCTTTCTTGGTATCCAGTAATGTTCGTGCATCTTTAGGCAAAACATTGTTTAATCTCATATTTAAAATTTTAAGTAAAGAGTTTAATGCAGAATGAGAAATATTGAAGTGTAAATCCAGTTTTTAATAGAATGACACAGTTCTAAATTTTTGTTATAATCCGAAAGTTCTTCCTCACTTTCAATATCGCTCATAGACTTGGTACTTTCGTAGTTCTAACTTTTTCTAAATGTGCCATGTCCGGAACCCTCGCTAAAATTCGCAAAACGGTCGTCACACTGTTGTAATCAAAATGGCTGATGTCAAGTCCTACAATAGAATTTCTCAAAACTATATAAAGCGTGTTTTCGCCTGTACTGGTCGTTACAAGCAAAAGTGGCTTCATAAGAGTTTTAACCAGGATTGTTTGAGATTACTTAGACTATAACACTACTGTGGAATGCCAATATAAATATGTCTAGGTTTAAAACGGCATATGATAAAACTAAAAAAATATATAATACAGAAAATATTTTGTCACACCGAGTGCTGTTATAATCTTGGTGTTTATTATTCATAAAACGTGGATATGAAATTCATTTAACAGTTACTTCTAAGCTTATGTTGAACCATACCAGATACATAATAACTTATAGTGATTTAACTTTAATTTACTTATATTGGCCACAAAATATTAGCTTATATGAGGCTAAAAGTAAAAATAACAAGAGCAATTGCTCCTCAGTCCATATCTTCCTGGTACATGCTTCTGCAAGAGTATGAGGATTTAAATAGCCCGCAGACGTTATCTTATAGGCGCATATAAGTCTAACTTACCGGAGTAATTACTCTTGAGTGTAACTACTCTTATTTCATGCTTTTATAGGAGTCCTGATCCTAAATATGTCAGGAAATATGGTTTTATATACGGATATAAGTACAAATTATCGGATAAAACGTACTTGAGTAAAAACAGCACGTATTTATGCTGTTAAAAGCGTAGTAGCAACTACCAAAACCTTCTCAGGAGCTTTATAAGTCCAGGTAGCATTCTTTAATCGCATGCCAGGATTATTTTGCTAGTTGGGCGTGACCCTGAAACGTAAAGGGTTATTGAAGGATCACCGTGCATTTTGGTCGGTATAAGTCTGATAGTCCCTCCCGCTCCGTCCTGGGTAGGAGGACTCATTTGATGATTTTACCATGATAAAAAAGGCAGTAAAGAAACGGATAGTCACTCTTTGGGACTTCACGCACAAGCAACATTTGCACATAGGTATTTTGCTAATACTCAACCACAGTATTATGCGCTGTGAGACGTTTTTTGGGCTTTATCTTTAGAAATGAAACCTTAACTTAATAAAAATGACCATGTTTGTTTGTTTGGTTTTGAGTTTTGTATTTCGTCATTCTTTCAATGTTAATAATTAGGCTAGTTTAAAATTCGAGCATCTTTGCCAAACTCGGATTATTATCTGTGAAACTCAGGTTTAATCTGTAGTATTAGAATTGTCATTTACAGAACTTCCCACCCTATACCACCAATTTCTATTCCAGTCTCCAAGAAAAGGCGAATCAAGAACGAGCAGAACTCGAAAATATGGCTGACCAACTGCGAGGTCTGTCCTGTCCGACCAGCACTCGGACCGAGTCGGTCAACTTGGACAACTTGTTCGACTTCCTGGCCGACGTGCCGACACAGCGAGGGGCGCCCGATGGACAGCCCGACACACATCAACCGACCATCGCGGAGATCGGGGACTCTATGGAGAGGCTGGCGGATGATCTGCATCAAGAGGTGGGTCCAGATCATATTGAATAGATTTTTTGTACTTGGATATTGTTTACTGAAAGACGTGAACCACATATAGGACTTACGGTCATTATTTTATGGTATTGGTGATTTACCGAAATTTTTTTTTTTTTTTTTAATTATTTACTCTTTTAAAAAATATAACAAAGAGTTTATGGTAATGGCTGTTTACGGACATCTTGTCTCAAGGTAAAGACACTTAACTTGTATGATATCGCTCATAATAAAATTTTGTTGGCAGTTGGAGCACGTGCTAGCCGCAGAAATGAACGAGCTAAGCAAATCTCACACGGAAGCTCAACGCAAGCCGGACGGCGCTCCCTCCGAGTCCATCCCGCCCCCGCCCCCCTCCACGCTCGCCATACAACCCATCGTCCCCCCCGCACCTCCACCCCCGGCTTCCATGACGTCATCGTTTAACGGTATGATGAGTAATTCTATGAATGGCATGTCTCCGATGTCGAACGGCGACGCTATGTCGTCATCGCTGATCCTCCCGCCCCCCCCGCCGGAGGAGCCCCTGTCGGAGCAGTCCCCCGTGTTCCCCCCTCCCCCCGCCTGCCCCCTGCCGGAGCCCGCGGGGCCCCCGCCGCCGCCGCCGCCTGCTGCTGCTAAAGGTAATCTTTACAGAGATCGATAGAAAGCACTAAATTACTTGATCATCTTATCTTGAAACATTAATGTGGCGCTGCTTGCTAAGGAAAAGTCACCTGTTTGTCAAAATTCTATGAAGTGTCAAGTTATGTTTGTCGTGTAATTTTGGCCCTTTCTAATGTCTTCCAATTCTGATCTTATTAACCACACCAAAACTAAGTTGTGTCCCACCACATCAAAAACCTTTTTTACAGATACAACCCCACCAGAACTTACGAACGGCATCATCCCCAACGGGAAGCTGTCGGTGGTGAAGAGCAAGGAGCCGATCTACGAGTCAGTGATACCGCGGCCGACGACTGAACAGAACAGCGAGCCGTCACCACCGCCGCCGCCGCAGCCACCAGCTGACAACAATGGGTATGTTGATTGGATATGCTTTGAATTATATACGTATGTAAACTCACTCCTATTTCCTATGGCTAGGGCAAATAACACCCTATTTTTCTTTCCGATGGGGGTTAAAAAGGATTAGGCGCACAATGCCACATTCGCAAAATGACATATTGACGCAAAATAACACATTCGCAAAATGTCATTTCTCAATATGCCACATTAGCAAAATGCCACATTAGCAAAATGCCACATTCGCAAAATGTCATTTCTCAAAATGACACATTCTTAAAAGTTAAAGCCACTTAGTGACTTCTAGGCCAATGATTTATGAATAAAAAAAAACTAATTTAATTACGTGTTTAATCTCATTATTTATTCATTTTCGTTTATTTTAATATAAAATAAATTAAAAATGTAAACTGAAATACTATTAAGGTATGTCGATAATAGGATAACATAGTCTAATGGTCATTACACTAATTTTATTTTCCTTGTGAGTAAATTAATATTTTTTTTAATTGGAAGTACTCATTTTTAATTTTTCTTTAACAATTTAAACATTAATAATGATTAGATGCAAGTGTAATACAATGATATATCATACATACGGGGTGGTCCAGGCCAAATGGATATAAATTTTTTGTAGGTAGTCTATGGACCTATTTGTACCCCGCCAGGAAAATTAAAGTTTTTTTTTTAATTTTAATTGGAGTTTACGAAAAATCTGTCGATTTCAAGAAAAGTAATTATTCTTGCATTGATATGAAATTAAATGCACTTCAAATTTGCAGATCAGTCTGAATTTTTTTCTTTCTGAGAGAGTGCAATGTCTAAGTAAGCACCTAAAATAAAAATACAGGGTGCAATTGAAGTCGTGGCCATTATTTCAAACTAAGGCACTACTCATGATACTAATTGCATTAGGCCTAAAAATAAGCAAATCAAAAATATTATTAATGCAAGTATGGAAAACTCAAAAAATGTAGTAAGTCATATTACATACATAGCAAAAGGCTTATTAATGCAAATAAACACTAAAAGTATTAAAAAAAATACATCATAAACCCCAATAAGTTTTCAAGAATCAAAATCTCGAGCGCAGTACAGCGCGTTACGAAAAGTAAACAAACATCAAATAATACTAACTTGCATTTATAACATTTTTGATTTGCGTAATGCAATTAGTATCATGAGTAGTGTCTTGGTTTAAAATAATGCCCATGAATTCAATTGCACCCTGTATAATATAATTTTTCATTTAAAAAGTAAATAAAAATCATGAAAACATTAAAAGTAGTGATATTTCTAATATTACAAAAAAATCATAATCTAATAAGCGGGTGACAAGCGATTTTTTCCCTGGCGGGTACAAATAGGTCCCTAGGCCTAGGCGGACTATCTAAAAAAAAAATTATATCCATCTGGCTTGGATCAGCCTGTATAATTAATGTCAGAAGAATAATTAGAATTATGACTCAATCAAAGTAATTTTCCGCATGCGCCATGGTACCTTTAGGGTTAATTGATTTGCAACATGGATTTGCTTATTCAAGTCTAAAATATAAAATCAAACAAATCTCGGAATGGATTGACCGTTTATATAAAAAAATTACTATGTCCCAAGTGACATTTAGATATTTTAATTGTATGACATTGTGCGAAAATGATATTTTGCGTGGCATTTTGCGAATGACATTTTGCGAAAATGGCATTTTGCTAATGTGACGTTTTGCGATGTGGCGTTTTCGGAATATGACAATTTGAGAATGTGGCATTTTGCGAAATTTGAAAATGTCATTTTGCGAATGTGGCATTGTGCGCCTAATCCGTTAAAAAGGATTTATAAAACTCAAAAGGTAGGTACATATTTTTTTGTTCTTGAACATACCCAGTAAGGTTCTAGTAAGTTAGTAACAGAGATTTAAAAGTACCTATTTTTCAAGTTATACCCCACCGTTTCGGCGTAGGTCGCGATCGAGAGGCGCACGATCTGCACAATGCAATGTTACATAATTAATTTGATATACACAATGTTTGATTGATGATTTACACCTTGAATGTCCACACAATTAGGCCGTTCTGTTCAAGTAGACGTGATATATTCTCATCGAGAATCCCACAGTGTCTCAAGACAAGGGTGTTTAACCAGTGTGTGTTGCCAGTGATGATTTATGGCTCTGAAACGTGGTCTTTGACTGCTGGCCTTTTAGAGAGACTGAGAGTCACTCAACGAGCAATGGAAAGAGCTATGCTCGGAGTTTCTTTGCGGAATAAAATCCGGAACATGGATATTCGGCGAAGAACCAGAGTCACAGACATAGCTCATAAAATTTGCAAGTTGAAGTGGCAATGGGCAGGCCACATCGCTCGTAGAACTGACAACCGATGGGGAAGAAAAGTTCTCGAGTGGCGACCACGGACCGGAAAACGCAGCGTAGGCAGGCCTCCCACTAGGTGGACCGACGACATCGTGAGGGTCGCGGGCAGCCGATGGATGCAAGTGGCGAATTGTCGTTCGGCGTGGCGGTCTAAGGGGGAGGCCTATGTTCAGCAGTGGACGTCTTCCGGCTGATGATGATGATGATGAGACCTAAGGACCAATTCCTTATAGTCCAGTCAGTAAAGCCTAAACCCGAAAATAATTAGTAACTTGCTGAAATTTTAAGGGGTTCTCAAGGAAGGTAAAATAAGATACCGGGTGATTTTGCAGCGTTCTGGGGTGTACGGAAAGGGTTGAAAAGGGGTGAAAAGGGGTTTTTTGCTAATAACATTGCCAAAAAAATTAGTAACACGCTGCAAATTTGGAATAAGGTTGTTCTTACGGTTTTGTAACGTGTATTAAATTTGCAGCGTTTTGCAACATACGGAACATTGTTTTTTTTCAAAACAGTGCAATTAGTTAAAAACAGGGGTAAGAAAATTAGTAACACGCTGCAAATTTGGAATTAGGTTGTTTTTACCGTTTTGTAACGTGTATGAAATTTGCAGCGTTTTGCAACATACGGAACATTGTCTATTATTAAAAAAACAATGAAATTATTTATTCACATGGGTTAAAAAAAATTGTAACTCACTGTAAATTTTGTAATTAAGTTGTTTTTACCGTTTCGTAAGGTATATCACATTTGCAGCGTTTTACAACAAATTGAACATTGTTTATTATTAAAAAAACAGTGCGATATACGTTACGAAACGGTAAAAACAACTTAATTACAAATTTACAGCGAGTTACAAATTTTTTTCACCCGTGTGATTGATAATTTCATTGTTTTTTCAATAATAGACAATGTTCCGTATGTTGCAAAACGCTGCAAATTTGATACACGTTACAAACCGGTAAGAACAACCTAATTCCAAATTTGCAGCGTGTTACTAATTTTCTTACCCCTGTTTTTAACTAATTGCACTGTTTTTAAAAAAAACAATGTTCCGTATGTTGCAAAACGCTGCAAATTTAATACACGTTACAAAACCGTAAGAACAACCTTATTCCAAATTTGCAGCGTGTTACTAATTTTTTTGGCAATGTTATTAGCAAAAAACACCTTTTCACCCCTTTTCAACCCTTTCCGTACACCCCAGAACGCTGCAAAATCACCCGGTATGTTATTTTACCTTCCTTAAGAACCCCCTAAAATTTCAGCAAGTTACTAATTATTTTCGGGTTTGGGCTTTAATGACTGGACTATTAGGTCTACTTGAATCACCCTTGAAAGAAGGTTTTAAATTAGTGTAATCTATGTCAGCATTCACAAGGTTCAAAATTGATACTTACTTGCTAATTCGTTACTCAACATCAGGTAACATGCCAATTCAAAATCAAATCATTTATTTCAATTAGGCCTTCAGAGAGGCACTTTTGAACGTCGAATATAAAAATAAAAACGCCAAACCATATTGACCATAGCCAATCTTCGTTTGATCATAGATCTACCATCAACAATTTGCAAAAAAATGAGAAGGGGTCACAAACTCGATACTCATCATTGATGGCCCGGTATAGGAAGAGGAAGAATCTGAAACACGTTCATTTTAAATGAATTCGAAGATGTCAGAAGTTCACAACACACGACGGATCTTTTTGTCTGTGAAGCTAACTGCGGTTAGTTGCTTTGTGTTCATTTTGAAATCAAAACTGATATAACTGTAGCAGGCATATTAATAAATTAAACGCAATCAACTTCTTGAATTGCTTGGCAGCTAACTTTACAGACAGAAAAAACCATTGGCAGCACAAAAAGATCTCAAAAATATCAATTCCAGCCATTCAGTATTTATCATTTATTTTAATTGTAAACTTTTTTCTACAGGTTCAACCAAAAACAGATTGAAATCGTACCTGAGCCAGTGGACGCGCCGCTACCACCTCTGCCGCCCATGGAGGGTCCCGCTGCGCCACCGGTACCCATGGACACCTGCATCAGTCCGCCACCCATGATGAACGGGGACTCTACAGTAAGTCTCATAACTTTTATCTCACTTGAGTTGAATTTATTGTCGTAAAAAAAATAGTATCATCATCTGCCTAGCCTTTTCCAAACTACATAATATGTATTGGGGTCGGCTTCCAGTCGAACCAGATGCAGATGAATATCAGTGTTTTACATGGAGCGAGACTGCCTACCGGACTTCCACAACCCAGTAACTGGGTAATACCATACACCATGGTAAGACTGGTGGTCAGATTTATGAACTTCTGACTAATAGTAACGTCTGTCAATGATGTGATTTACTTGCTTTCCGAGCCACGGAGGAAACTCGCTATGGTAGATGGTCACCCATCCACAGACCAACCTCGGCAAGCCCGTCTTAACACGGAAGATTGGCCTGTGCAGCTGTAATTATTTATCCACGAGCTCTTCTCCTTTTGTAAAAATAATATACAGTGTAAAAAAACATTCCTGTCAAATATTAATCAATTTTTTCTCCCAACAGGGCATAGACCGTAATGCGCGTCGCAAAGAGCGCGTAGAGCGTCGTTTACATCAAATAGAGGCTCAAGCGACCACGTTGCCGCCTACTACACCTCCCGCTGACGTCACCAACGACTTGTCCGAGTTCGCCAAGCTATACTTCAACGACCACCCGCGATCTCCTGAAGGTAAATCCAACTATAAAAACATGTGAATTAGGTTTTGAATTGTATGTAGTATCTTGCCCAGGAAAACCAGTGGTAAACTTATTTGTTTGTGTCAACGGTCATAAGGTTCTAAATAAAATGCTTTTTATTTACCAGGTACAATAATGGCGACGTTAACACGCAAGAGTAAGTCTATGGAACTGCTGACCAAAGAGGAGATGATAACGTACCATAAAGGGAACAACATTCCAACCTCACACATACAGCTACATGATCCAGACAGCGTTACTGCGGCCGTCAATATTTTCAGAGTAAGTTTGTCCTCATAATTATCTTCGCTACACTGATTCCTGGGTCCTTATTTCACTGTTTTTGAAGCCCATCAAATTTTTTGGAACCTACGTTATTATTTTATCTACTTATATAATTATATAGTTTACTAAGGGCTGGTTTTTCAATAGTCAGATAACCGTTAACTGAGGAATAAAAATGGCGGTTTGACAGCTTATCTATGGAAAATATGTCATACCGTTATTTTTATTCCTCAGGTAACGGTTAACTGACTATTGAGAAACCAGCCCTAAGCCATGTATTAATTGGGCGACTCGCTTTCCGATCATGGGCCATGCCCGGGTCGACATTGACGGCGCGTTGTATTCCACGCGCGTCAGAGTGTCAGCACAAGGACGGGGCCACTCCCTTAGAGGGCCAAAGCCTGCCGGGGTCGCGGGCCTTACGAATACCGTGACCCCTGAACGTAAAGGGCTATTGAAGGACACCGTGAATTTTAGTCAATACAAGTCTGTCAGTCCCTCTTGCCCTGCCCTGGGCAGGCCTGGCGCACTCCGCGGTGAAGGTATGTACGTACTAATCTGTGCCCTGGGTGGGGGGACTCATTTGATGATTTTACCACGCTAAAAAAACATGTATTAATAAAAACCTAACAAATTAAAATTCCGTAGACAAGTTTAACCAATTTATTTATTTTTAAAGGATCTTTGTCGCTACATGCGTGGTGAGCTGACAGCTGAAAAGGAGACTCAAGTGATACAGTCAGTCATCGGCAAGGGCATAGAGCGGGAGGAGTTGAGGGATGAGATCCTGGTGCAGTGTGTCAGACAGGTACGTTGTTAATGTTGAAATTCGAAACCTTTTACTTGTACTTTGTATTTTAATTGTACATTGTTATCTAGGTAGGTGAGCATGTATGGACCTAGTAATTTCATACGAGCGACGTTTGTGTCGTTTTTGTTTTTTTTTATTGATGGTTGCATGTAATTCTCAGGCAATCTTTCAAGTATAAATAAGGGCAACATAACATGTTAGTGAACCAAGTTTGCCCATCTACTATATAAAAATAAGTAGGGTTTTCCTTCCTGACGCTATAACTCCAGAACGCACGAACCGATTTCCACGGTTTTGCATTCGTTGGAAAGGTCTCGGGCTCCGTGAGGTTTATAGCAAAGAAAAAAACGAAGCCATCTGGTGGCGAAACGGAGTTCGCCGGGTTTGCTAGTAACTAATAAAACAAACTTGATTCAGACTGCTAATTTGGTACGATCGCAGTTTTCTTCACTTCCGAAAAGCAAACAACACAACATTGTTTTTTTTTACACAGATAACGGAATGTCCAGTAGAAGAGTGGGCGGAGCGCGTGTGGCTGGTGCTGTGCCTGTGCGCGGTGGCGTGGCAGCCCAGCCGCGGCCTGCAGCGCTACTACAGCGCGTGGCTGCGAGCACGCGCGCGTCTGCTCGCCGCGCCGCCCGCCTCGCCCGCCTCGCCCGCGCGGGAGGCGCACTGCGCGCAGTGGTGCCTCGACAACTGCCGCGGAGCCGCGCCCCGGCAGCTGCCGCCCAGCACTGTGGAGATTGCTGTGAGTCAACTAATACCTTAAAACAAAATATTATGTATCTGTTACAAACCGTGTGACCTTGTTATTTTTTAATTCCAGTTGTTTTTTTTAGTTGAAATTTGCATTGCATTATGCATTTCCCCAAAAAATAACTTATTTTACAATTTACTTCTTTTTCGCCTGCAAATCTCTTTGGAAGCAATGCGACGGTCTCTAACTCAAAACTCGCGTGTGCGTCCAAAACTTAGCTTCCTATGATGCGCGGTAAAAAACCGACTCCAGATGGAACGGGCCGCTCTAAGTTCGAGCGTTCTTACAAACACGTTGGCACGCGTTCCAGAATGGTATCCATTTCGGGGGGCCGAAACGCGCGCCAATGTTTGTACTCTTGGAGCGCGAAGTCGATACGCGGCTTTACAGGAGAGTGTTTTTAATCTCGGGTTTTTAAGTGTCCGTTTGTATGTAGGGACCGTCGAATAACGGATTCTCGACTTGGCTCTGGCTCAGAGTGTGACTCAGTCCACCAAACAATTTGTTAATACAGTTGATGCATGCAATGGCCGAGCGTCTGGCTACTGCACAGTGTAACGCAAGTCCGGTTCCTGCACGAATACAGATTTTTATTATCTGCAGGATAATTATGACGATACAGAAGAAAAACCGAATCTCACTGCCGAATTACTATAAGGCGCGTCCAATTAAAAAAAAACCTGTTTTGAAACACATTGTATAAATCAAACATTTCCTGGCAGGCCATGCGTCGTCTGGGCACAATAGTGTGTCGCTTCTTCTTCTTGGACGGTCGCACGAAGGCCATCGACGTGCACCCGGCGGACACTGCGGCGGCGGCAGCGGCGCGGCTGGCAGACAAGCTGGGCCTGGCGCCGCACTCCCGCGCCGGCTGGGCCGTGTACCAGCAGCGGGCCGGCCAGGAGGAGCACGTGCGGGCCACGCACTACCTGTACGACGTCATCGCGGCCTGGGAGATGTGAGTACTGCACATTAAACAAACCGGGCCTGGCGCCGCACTCCCGCGCCGGCTGGGCCGTGTACCAGCAGCGGGCCGGCCAGGAGGAGCACGTGCGGGCCACGCACTACCTGTACGACGTCATCGCGGCCTGGGAGATGTGAGTACTGCACATTAAACAAACCGGGCCTGGCGCCGCACTCCCGCGCCGGCTGGGCCGTGTACCAGCAGCGGGCCGGCCAGGAGGAGCACGTGCGGGCCACGCACTACCTGTACGACGTCATCGCGGCCTGGGAGATGTGAGTACTGCACATTAAACAAACCGGGCCTGGCGCCGCACTCCCGCGCCGGCTGGGCCGTGTACCAGCAGCGGGCCGGCCAGGAGGAGCACGTGCGGGCCACGCACTACCTGTACGACGTCATCGCGGCCTGGGAGATGTGAGTACTGCACATTAAACAAACCGGGCCTGGCGCCGCACTCCCGCGCCGGCTGGGCCGTGTACCAGCAGCGGGCCGGCCAGGAGGAGCACGTGCGGGCCACGCACTACCTGTACGACGTCATCGCGGCCTGGGAGATGTGAGTACTGCACATTAAACAAACCGGGCCTGGCGCCGCACTCCCGCGCCGGCTGGGCCGTGTACCAGCAGCGGGCCGGCCAGGAGGAGCACGTGCGGGCCACGCACTACCTGTACGACGTCATCGCGGCCTGGGAGATGTGAGTACTGCACATTAAACAAACCGGGCCTGGCGCCGCACTCCCGCGCCGGCTGGGCCGTGTACCAGCAGCGGGCCGGCCAGGAGGAGCACGTGCGGGCCACGCACTACCTGTACGACGTCATCGCGGCCTGGGAGATGTGAGTACTGCACATTAAACAAACCGGGCCTGGCGCCGCACTCCCGCGCCGGCTGGGCCGTGTACCAGCAGCGGGCCGGCCAGGAGGAGCACGTGCGGGCCACGCACTACCTGTACGACGTCATCGCGGCCTGGGAGATGTGAGTACTGCACATTAAACAAACCGGGCCTGGCGCCGCACTCCCGCGCCGGCTGGGCCGTGTACCAGCAGCGGGCCGGCCAGGAGGAGCACGTGCGGGCCACGCACTACCTGTACGACGTCATCGCGGCCTGGGAGATGTGAGTACTGCACATTAAACAAACCGGGCCTGGCGCCGCACTCCCGCGCCGGCTGGGCCGTGTACCAGCAGCGGGCCGGCCAGGAGGAGCACGTGCGGGCCACGCACTACCTGTACGACGTCATCGCGGCCTGGGAGATGTGAGTACTGCACATTAAACAAACCGGGCCTGGCGCCGCACTCCCGCGCCGGCTGGGCCGTGTACCAGCAGCGGGCCGGCCAGGAGGAGCACGTGCGGGCCACGCACTACCTGTACGACGTCATCGCGGCCTGGGAGATGTGAGTACTGCACATTAAACAAACCGGGCCTGGCGCCGCACTCCCGCGCCGGCTGGGCCGTGTACCAGCAGCGGGCCGGCCAGGAGGAGCACGTGCGGGCCACGCACTACCTGTACGACGTCATCGCGGCCTGGGAGATGTGAGTACTGCACATTAAACAAACCGGGCCTGGCGCCGCACTCCCGCGCCGGCTGGGCCGTGTACCAGCAGCGGGCCGGCCAGGAGGAGCACGTGCGGGCCACGCACTACCTGTACGACGTCATCGCGGCCTGGGAGATGTGAGTACTGCACATTAAACAAACCGGGCCTGGCGCCGCACTCCCGCGCCGGCTGGGCCGTGTACCAGCAGCGGGCCGGCCAGGAGGAGCACGTGCGGGCCACGCACTACCTGTACGACGTCATCGCGGCCTGGGAGATGTGAGTAGCGTGTGAGAAGTTTAGAGCTAAAATGGCCACTTCAGCAACGTTGCTAATATCAAGTTGCTTTGAGGAGCCATCACTACTACCACGCGCGCCTCTTGAAAGGTCCGCCGGGGTTACGGGACTGCCTAACCTTTGTTCTTTCAAAGGGCATTTTTGAAAGGAGAAGGTGGATTTTTAGTCAGTAAGTGCCTGGCAGTCCTAGTTCCGTTCCACCGAGAGCGGGAGGGCTGATTTGATGATTTTGCTACCCCAAAAGGGCAGAGAGTATTTTGAAATAGTTTCATCAGTTGCGTTACATTTAGTCTTGAATACTACCTAATAACATTATTTATCCGTCATTTTTTCGTTCAGGCAACAAGGTCCAGGCGGTGGTTCCGCAGACAATCGCTTCGTATTCAAACGGCGCCTCTTCCGCGGAGGACGGGAGCTGCCACACGACCCCGTCGAAGTCGCGCTGCTTTACGCACAAGCCGTGCACAGCGTCGTCAAGGTAAGAAGAACAGACATACAACACGCCGGGACTTCGGAGATAAGTGGGCGGGGCTTATGTCACGAACAGTGGCTTCGGGAGTACTCAGAAAAGAAGCCACGTCCAATTTTGTAGGTTTGCAGTTTCAACATCCTGGACACTTACTAGCGTATTGCGATTTCTGTATTTTATTTACAGCATACTTTTTATTGAACGATAGGTCGCGTTTGACCACTATCTCGCCTGATGGTAAGCGAACATGTGGTCGACGATGAAGCACGCTTGCCTAGAAGTAACCTGTTCACTCTTGACTTGAAACCCCCAACGTTATAGCTGTCGGGATATAATACAGATGCAGGATGCGGCAGGGAATTCCACTCTTTAGCTGTGCGCACAATAAAAGTTTTGGCAAAACGCTTTGTACCTGAAGGATTTGCTGCGTTAATTATATGGAAAATTGAAAAAGCATCTCCAGTGTATGAACAAGGAACTATTCATTTCCATCAAATTAAAGTCAACGTTCTAGTTTATGTCACAAAAACGTGAAAAGTCATGCTAGGGCCTCTAAACTTAACCGTCTTACTAAAAAAATAGTTAAACATCTATTAAACAGCAAAACGGCATTTGACGTTGACATAAGAGCCTATGCACACCACATTTTTTAAACGCGCCGTTGACGCGTGTCTGAAGCAATACAGACGCGATATGCACGCAAGTCATGGCTGCTACACACCTTACGATAAATCGTTACGATTAGTCGGTACAGTTTAAACTGCAACGACTTATCGACAAGTGTGTATCAGAAAAACTGTACAGTTTGTTCGATTTTTCTCATAATGTAAAAAAAAATGAAAAAAAGTGTAAAGTGTGTTGTTCAAACTGTTAACATAATATTTAATTACCACTTACTTCCCTAGATGGCGTTGTTAGATTTTGTAAATCACGCTATGGTTTCGTTACATCCGAAGGTATATAAGGTAAAGGAAATGTTCGAATAAAGGTCTTCGTTCGGAGTACGTGGTGTTTCATATAACTATCCCTACACGTCTACAAAAGGAGCCGGGCAGTCTGCGTTAACAAAAGGTCCACCGATCCGGAACGTTTTTGAAGAAAAGCGCCTCTGTCGACGGAGCGAGCCCGGAGCTGAGCGGAGCGAGTCTGGAGTCTGGAGCTGAGCGGAGCGAGGTCTGCGCAGCCGAGCGGGAACTGTATAAGTGGTTTAGTGAAGTGATCAAAGTGCAAAAAAAAAACCGTGAGTACAATCTTAATACAATTAGAAGTGTCAAAGACTTGTAAAATTCTCAAATTAATTCATGGACTTAGAAAAATTTGCGAAAGTAAAGATAGGACTTAGAATAATTCCTCAAAAATTGGAGTGACGGGGAACCTATGCCCGATTTTGGTTAGAGTAAAGTGCGGTTCAAACACTTAGAAAAATTTCATCAATCTGGCACTTAGAAAAAAAATACGAATTGGGCACATAGTATTCTTCGATTGAATTTTCTGTCTTTGGCTTATTAACAACATGGAAGCACAGTTAAGGCTGTTAGAAGACATCAAAAATCGCATTGAGAGGGGACTAGTTAACTTCAAGAAGTCTCCAAAAGACAGAATAAACAAAGCCTATGTGGAGTCCAGATTAGAGATTTTAGATAAATTGTATGAAGATTTTACAAGGAAACATGAGCAACTTTTGGTTAACTTCAAACAAAGTGACTTAAACGCAACAAATTATATTAAGAATGATGTTTTTGAAGCAGTCACAGACACTTTTATTGACTATAAAGTGGAATTGAAAAACGCTTTACCTAGTACGTCTCAGTCCTGCAAACCGAGTAATGAGTCGCATGAAGATCCAAAAACTATGTCTATTACTAAATTACCTAAGATAACTATTCCTACTTTTGATGGCAAATATTACGAATGGACATCGTTTAGGGACCTATTTTTGTCTTTAATTCATTATAATAAGAATCTTGAAGACGTACAACGTTTACATTATTTAAGATCACATTTGTCAGGTGAAGCAGCACAGCTCATAAAGCATATTCCGATAACCCAAGCAAACTACGATAAATGTTGGACTCTGTTAAATAGTCGATACAATAATAAGAGATTTTTAGCCAATTGTACTCTCAAGCGTCTACTTAACCAAAAACAAATGACGGGTGAGGCATCCACTGCTCTCAAGGATCTTTTGGATACCACAACCGATTGCTTACATGAGCTATCAAATCTAGGGGTGCAGGTGGACACTTGGGATATAATTGTTATTTATTTGATCAGTTCAAAGTTGGACGTTGAGACTCGGAAACAGTGGGAATTACAGGTAAGTCAATTTTGCGAGGACCTTCCCACCTTCAAAGTGTTTCGTGATTTTTTAGAGAAACGTTTTCGGGCTTTAGAATTTGTTGAACCACAGGGTAGTAGGTCTAAAAGTTACCCCAAAGCATTGCACGTGGTTGCTAAATTATCCTGTCCACTTTGTTCGGAAGAGCATCTCTTGTGTCATTGTGAGAAGTTTGCTCGGGAAACTGTTGATCAGCGTCGTCAGGTAGTAAAATCTCATGGTTTGTGTTTTAATTGCCTTCGCTCCAGTCATCTCATTACTAATTATTGTCGTGTGAATACTAAATGTAAAATGTGTAACAGAAAGCACCATACTCTTCTGCATCAAAATGTAGAAATAAATAGGGATACCAGCTCTTCCCAGGCTCAATCTAGTGCTCAAGGAGAAACACCACAGAACGAGGCCACGGCTGAACCTCATATTTCAACCCATTTTGCTAGAAATGTCCATAGTCAGATTGTACTGGCTACAGCCCTTGTCAAGGCTAGGTCTAGCAATGGGTATCATCAAGTTTTGAGAGCCCTGTTAGACCAGGGTTCGCAAGCTTCTTTTATAACTGAAGCTGCGGTTCAGTTATTACACTTAAAGAAAATAGCGGTTAAAACCTCTATTTCGGGTTTAGGTGGAGGTCAGGGCGACGTAACTTCAAAATATATAGTTAGGGTAAGCATTCAGTCGTTACGTGATCCTGCCTTCAAATTTCAAATTAAAGCTTATGTACTGAGTAAGGTAACTTCCATTTTACCTGAAAGGAAATTCACTTTGGTGGATTGGCCAGAACTCAATCGTTTTGAATTAGCCGATCCAAATTTCAACAGGCCTAACAAAATTGACATTTTGTTAGGAGCGGAAGCCTATTGCAAAGTTTTAAAACAAGGCTTAATCAAGGACCCTAGAGGTAATACAATGGCTCAAGATACATACTTTGGATGGATTGTATCGGGTGAAGTTCATGGTGACGTAGAATTGCAATCATGTCACAACGTAATTCTAAGCATGCACGCTAAGGTCCAAGACAATGAAATTCTGAAAATATTTTGGGAACTAGAGGCAGAACCGTCAGGTTCTGAAAAGACAATTCTTGGTCCTGAAGAGCAAGCATGTGAAGATTACTTTGCTGCTACAACACGCAGAGATGAAAATGGTCGCTACATCGTGAATCTTCCATTCCGATCCAATAAAAGACCCTGCAACACAAAAGAAATAGCAACTAAAAGGTTATACAGTCTTGAGAGAAAACTAAAGAAAGATATTGAACTTAAAAATCGATACTCATCTGTGATAAATGAATATTTATCACTTGGGCATATGGAAGAGATTTCCAATGAAGACGAAAAGAATAAGGTGGGTGCTGTTTACTTACCGCATCATGCTGTTATCCGTGAAGAGAGATCAACCACTAAGTTGAGAGTGGTATTTGATGCATCATGCAAGGGATCCGATGGCATTTCCTTGAATGATACCTTAATGGTTGGACCACGCTTGCAGCCTGATTTACGCCATATAGTTATGAGATGGCGTCAACATCCAGTTTGTCTAGTTGCCGATATTGTCAAAATGTATCGACAAGTGAAGGTGGCCGATGAACACGTGGACTTTCAAAGGATTTTATGGCGAGATGAATTTCATTCCGATATAAAGGAATTTAGGCTTTTGAGAGTAACGTTCGGTACATCTAGTGCACCTTACCTGGCAGTGAAGGTATTGCAGCAAGTTGCTAGTGATGAAGGAAAATTGTATCAATTGGCTGCTAGTAGAGTGATTACAGACTTCTACATGGACGATCTCATGACAGGCTGCCAGACGGAGGAAGAAGCTGTAAAAATCTATCACGAATTTAATGCTCTCTTAAATTCAGCAGGCTTTGTCTTACAAAAATGGACCAGTAACCGTGAACACTTACTAAAACAGATAAAACTCGATACTGAAAGAAACCTGGAAATAAAAGAAGATGAAAACACTAGAATTTTAGGTCTTACCTGGAATCGCAATTCAGATGAATTCCATTATAATGTAAACTTACCTTGTCTCTCTCAGTCGTCACCGTCTGCACCTGAAACTAAAAGATCAGTTATATCACAGATATCGCGATTGTATGATCCACTTGGTTGGATTGCGCCATGTATAATTACCGCTAAAGTCTTCATACAAAAGCTGTGGATCGCTGGTCTAGATTGGGATGATGAGCTGTCTGATGAACTTCAACACGAGTGGCAAACTTATCGTAATGAGTTGCCAATTCTCAACGACTTTAGAATCCCTAGGTGGCTGAAAAGGAGAATAGATGACCAACAGGTTGAGTTACATGGTTTTTCTGATGCGTCGAGTGTAGCATACGCTGCTGTTATTTATATCAGGATCATTGATGCTGAGGGTAATGTTCACTGTAATCTGGTAACTGCAAAAACAAAGGTGGCACCAATTAAGCAAATCACTATACCACGATTGGAGCTGTGTGGGGCAGTTTTAGTTACAAAGCTACTTTTAGAAGTGGCTCGTGTTTTGGAGGTATCAAAATCCAATCTTCACGCTTGGACTGATTCAACGGTGGTATTAGCGTGGTTGAGCGATCATCCAAGTCGTTGGAAGACTTTCGTTGCAAACCGGACTTCTGAAATTCTTACAGCACTTGATTCCACTCAATGTCATTATGTTTCTACGAAAGACAATCCAGCTGACAGTGCTTCTAGAGGTACAACGCCCACGTCATTTTTAAATAACTCTCTTTGGAAGCAAGGGCCAGCATGGCTGCTATCTGAAACTATAGAATATAGCAGACCCAAGGCTATAATGACGAAGTTGGACCAAAAATCTGTTAAAGTTCATACAGTACAAGTAGATGATAATCCGATTGAACAGATGTGGTCCAGATTTTCATCTTTTCGTAGAATGACCAGGACACTAACTTATTGAGGTTGAAAACACCAAGGCAATCACGAACAAAGCTACCATCTTATCTGGAAGCTGCGGAAATTGTGTATACGATGCATTGTTGCCTAAAACAATGTCAAAGGGTGTGGTTTGAGACCGAAATCAAAGCAATTCAAGCGGGAAAAGACGTCAGTAAAAGCAGTAGTTTAAGTTCTTTAAATCCTTTCCTGGATGACAAAGACCTGTTGAGGGTGGGTGGAAGGATACAAAATTCACCACTGGGTGAAAATATGAAGCATCCCATAATAGTTCCTTGTCAATCCTATTTAACGAAGTTGCTCATAGCAGATGCTCATGAGCGAGTATTACATGGAGGACCCCAATTGACACACAACTTTCTGAGGACAAAATACTGGATTGTTCGAGGGAAGAATCTTATTAAAAATCACATACACAACTGTGTACCATGTATTCGTTATGCAGGTATAACAAAACACCAGCTGATGGGTCAGCTGCCATCATGTAGAGTAACGCCAAGTAAGCCGTTTCTACATTCAGGTGTCGATTACGCAGGGCCGATTCAGATCAGAACTTCAAAGGGTAGGGGACACAAGTCCTACAAAGGCTATATATGTCTTTTCGTATGTATGGCCACTCGTGCTGTACATATAGAAGCGGTTTCTGATCTGACTTCTCAGGGTTTTCTGTCAGCTTTTAAGCGTTTCGTCGCCAGACGTGGGCACTGTAGTCAGATCTACAGTGATAATGGCACAAATTTTGTCGGGGCTTCGAAAGAGCTTAAAGCAATGTTTCGCGATGAATGTGCTTCTGTTCCCAGAGAAATAGCTTCTGTGTTGGCAAATAATGGTACAGAGTGGCATTTTATCCCGCCTCATGCACCTAACTTTGGAGGTCTTTGGGAAGCAGGAATTAAAAGCACCAAACATCACCTCAAACGGGTGATAGGCGACTCGACTCTTACTTTTGAAGAGTTGAGTACAGTTTTATCGCAAATAGAGGCTTGCTTAAATTCCAGACCTCTGTCACAAGCTAGTGAAATTGCAACAGATCCGTATCCATTGACACCGGGACATTTCCTGGTGGGAGAGCCACTTGTGGTAGCACCAGATTATTATTATGAGTATAACACGGAGAGTAGCTTGAGGCGTTGGCAATTGACACAAAGGATGATTCAATCTTTTTGGAAACGTTGGTCTCGGGAGTATCTGAGCATATTTTTTCAACGGCATAGGTGGGCCAAACGTACGAACGATCCAAAGGTTGGGGATGTTGTTCTCGTAAAAGAAGACAATTTACCTCCTGCCAAGTGGTTATATGGCAGGGTGATTGAATTACACCCTGGTAAAGACAATTTGGTTCGAGTAGCTACCATTAAGTGTAAAGACTCTCAAGTCAAGCGTCCAACGTCAAAACTTTGTATTTTACCAATAAGCGATGAAGGTTAAACATTAATTATTAGTACTTTTGATTGATTTTTATTATATTAACAAATTTTATTTATATACAGTCCACTCAAATTTTATGTTTATTGTGTAAAATGTAATTTATTTTTTTTCATTAATGCGTTTAAACAGGATGTTAACTTGTTTAATTTTATAAGGGCTGCACACCCAGGATTTTAGAGGCAACACGCTCTTATTCAGATTACTTTTTTCATGATGTCATGGTGGGCGGTTGAAAGGACTGAGTCCTTGGTGGGCGGTATGTTCAAACTATTAACATAATATTTAATTACCACTTACTTCCCTAGATGGCGTTGTTAGATTTTGTAAATCACGCTATGGTTTCGTTACATCCGAAGGTATATAAGGTAAAGGAAATGTTCGAATAAATGTCTTCGTTCGGAGTACGTGGTGTTTCATATAACTATCCCTACACGTCTACAAAAGGAGCCGGGCAGTCTGCGTTAACATGTGTCACAAGTGTAAAGTGATTTTTCACACTTGTCGATTTATCGTTGCAGTTTGAACTGTACCGACTAATCGTAACGATTTATCGTAAGGTGTGTAGCAGCCATCAGACGCAGCCTGCAGACCTTTATACACCTGTATAAATTCAAATACGCGTTTGAATGGATACCGATGCGTCGGTGACGCGCGTTTGTATCGATACAGACGCGCCGGTGCCGCACGTTTGACGCGGTTCGAACGACAACACTGTTTTAAAAAGCGTACCGTCGTCGTCGACGCATATTTTAAAACACGCGTTGATGGCGTGGTTAAAAACGTGGGGTGCATAGGCCCCAACTCCCAAGGGTTGTTTCGCAATTACACTTTTTGACAGATGTTTAAGTTTTGGTGGTAAGCTACGGAAACTTGTTGTTGGATTTCGGTGCTAGTCCCTAAATATTAATAACTTAATTTCTAGTACGGTGAACTGTGTGAAATAGATGCTATTATATATGGTTGTATGCGCCAGATGGACGAGTTCCCAGTGTCGGAGAAGGTGGCTCTGCAGCTGGCGGGGCTGCAGGCGCAGGTGTCGCTGGGGGAGCCCCCGCCCTCCCCGCCGCCGCCGCACACGCGCGCCTACTACGCGCAGCCCGAGCAGTTCCTGCCGCAGCGGATAGCGAGGGCCAGGCCGGCGCAGCAGTGGGTAAGTGGGAAGCAGGAAACGTGACTCCGGCGCAGTACCAGTAAATGATATCACTTCGAAAGCCATAAATCCCGAGCAATCCAAGAATTTTTAAAGTTAACTTTAAGTTTCTTTTTCTTGTTAATTATTATATAATTACTAGCTGAACCCGCAAACGTTGTTTTGCCATATAATTTAAAAATAAATAGATAGTAGCCGATTCTCAGACCTACTGAATATGCATACCAAATTTCATAAAAATAGGTCAAGCCGTTTCAGAAGAGTACGGTAACTAACATTGTGACACGGAAATTTTATATATAAGATTATTATGGAAAAAAAAAGATTTTTGCGTAAAATGAGTTACGTTACTGACGGCAACAATAACTGAATTAGGTACTACTATAATTAATTATTTTTAAACGCTCAACCGATAATATAAGATTCAGCTTATAAGTGTGAGTTGCGGTAGCTTATTTGGTAAGGCGACTGAAGTACTTATCCAGAAGAACTTATTAATGTTCCGAACCTTCAAGCATAAATTGATTTTAATAACCTAATATCAATCTCAATTCAAAATTCTATTTCTACCAGGCAAACATCCTTGCGCAAGCGCATCGCCAGTACGGCGCAGGTCGGGCGGAACTGACTGCGAAGGCGTTGTACTTGTCCTGTGTGATGCAATACCCTCTGTATGGGGTAACGCTGTTCCCTGTCACCTACAAGGGATACTGGGCACATGGTAAGCATTAAAAAAAAACTAGGTTTTTAACTCGTTTGTCAATTGAAAAAAAGTGTATGTAATAATGTCTTTGAAATTCGCTACGCATGCGTTAATGCGTTTAATATTTATAAAATAACAACTGTTTCTCCTTCAGGTCCCAACGTTCTCCTCGGCGTCGGTTCAGAAGGCGTCGTCCTCGTCCGTCCTACGGACAAGGTGGTCCTCGCGGAGTATCCATACAGCAACATCGCAGCCCTGCTCATGGACCCCGTGGACAACGGACTCACCATCAGCCTCACACACCACGGACAACACGACGGACACCGGTATGTTGTTAATGATCAGGACGAAGACTTGACACAGCATGGGACGGATGAGGGGCATCGGTATGTTTGACTTTTGATAAAACAGCTTGAACGTAACGATAATGACGCCTGCTGCTGACGAGACACTAACTTAAACTAAAAGCAGGAGAATCTGAAATGGCCACTTCAACGGCGTTTCTAATATCAGATGCTACAATCCTTCTTTATCAATCTACTCCAATGCTTGAGCAATAGAATAGAATATTCATGCCACGAATTTTATCGCAACTTGTAACGTAATGTTATATTGCTCTAGCAATAGAACAGATAAATAATTGATAATGAATAATTTTAGCAAAATTGATATTAGCAACTTTGATAAAGTGGTAGTTTTAGGCCTGCAAATGAACAAATAGCTTGCAATATCGACGTAGGAGGAGACTGCTTTTCTCTCGGCAGCAAATATATGTTGCCAAATGCCAGCTGATACTGTTTTGGTAACAACATTTTGTTGCCAGCTGAAAAAATGCTACAGCTCAAATTCTGCTCTGCAGCCAACGCTCCATGTGCCTTTATGTATAGTTGTCGCATTTCACGAACCGGTGTTATTATTATTTTTACCTTAAGTCACTGATATTTAAATTCCCTTTTTCGAGTTCGTGATTTGCACCGATTATACCTAGCTATTAGTCTGCGATATTTTGTTGGCGTTTCTTATTATATCACCACTCATCTCTAAATTGAATCCTTCAGGTGTATCGTCTTGGAGTCCCCTCAAAAGAACGAAGCCGCATGGTTGATGGCGGCGTACAGTCCCGTCCTGGCCAACGGTCTGGCGGACGAGCCTCCCCGGCGCGCGGCGCCCTCCTCCGAGCGCTCCCGCCTGGCTGCTGCACTCAAGAGTGCCAGGCGAGCACTCGTGGACTCTGGCATGCTCAGGAGACCCACTGAAGCTTCCGCTGGGAACTTCTTGAGGAATACACTGAGGAGGTACTTGAAGATTTAATAGTCGAGTAAAAGTTCAATAGCGTAGTGGCAGTAGTTCAGTAGCGTTCGTAGCGAGAACGCAACACGCAAATTATGGGTTTGTTTATTAATTAACTTTTAACTTTGTTGTTCTACAGGTTGAGCAAGCACAGACTAGAGAAGATGCGTTTAGACATGGCGGCGGAGAGTCAGGGCGAGAGCTACAAGAGTTTCCCGGCAGGATACTGGAGCTGGTCGCGCAGTCTGCCGCACTCACTCACCAAGCTCAACGAGGCTGAGGAAGTGGCCGCTATGCAGATATTCAAGGTGAACATAACTCCTCAGTATATCGGCAATCTAAAATGGACCTTATTTAATGGTAATAAAGATGAAACAGAGAGAACGTGAGTGTGTCTTGTTGCTCGCCAAATAACAAATAGTATTTATTTGATGACGACACGGTTAGCGCAGTGGCTGAGCGATTGGACTGCTGCGCTGCGTGTCGTGAGTTCGATTCTAGCGAGGAGCAAATATTTGTATGATTTAAAAGTAGTTTTTTCGGGTCTGGGCGATGTACGTTGATTTACGAACCCGATATACGTTGCCGCCTTTGAATAGCTTTACTTTGGGCTTTCTATAGTGTACGAGAAAGATCTTTAACTCTAAATATTATCCTCTCCACAGGACATAATGAGTCACGCCGGGCTAACAGCGACCAACGAAGGTAGCACTACAAACTTGGCCAACAACAACAACGTGCAGCACGAGGTCGACAGCGACGACCGCGTGGCGCTGGCGCAGGCGCTGCTGCAGCGCTGTCTGCAGAAGGACACGCTGCTGTGCGAGCTGTACATGCAGCTCATTAAACAGGTGAGTTTACAAACTATCTATCCTAGGACTATCCTACTATCCTTATGGGCAACTCGCTGTCCGATCATGGACCATGCTCCGGTCGACGACGCGTCGTATTCCATGCGCGCCTGAAAATGCCTGCTAGGGTTGCGGGACTGTCTCATCAGGAATCCGTGGAACCCTGGAACGTAAAGGGCTATTGAAGAACACCGTGGATTTTAGTAATTATAAGTCTGATAGTCTTTACCGTCTTGCCTGTTTATTAAGGTTGATTTTCACTTGTAGTTGGAATTCGTTCGAATCGCGTTGCATTGCGTCGCATCGCGCCATGAGTAAAGTCCCTAAGTATTTCGAGCCTAAGGCCCGGTATTCACCAAAGCGGAGAGGAGAGGAGATGTGTTTGAATAACCAATCGGATGTCAACTCAAGCTAACTGAAACTAAGCGGAGAGGAGATGTGGACATCTGATTGGTTATTCAAACACATCTCCTCTCCTTTCCGCTTTGGTGGATACCGGTCCTAACACCTGGTGGTATCCCCCAGACCACGGACCACCCCGAGCCATCGTCCCGCGTGTCGTCCCGTCACTGGGCGCTGCTGTGCGCGGCCGTGGGCGCCGCGCTGCCGCCCGCCAAGCCGCTGCGGCGCCTGCTGCTGGCACACCTGCGGTACCGCGGGACCGCGCTGCACGCGGGGGAGGAGGGCAAGTTCGCACGACGAGCCGAACAGGTAACAATGTGTGTGGTTGCATGTAACGTGTCAGATACGGTATCAAGTGAGTACGTAGGCACGAGCCCGCTGCGGACCGCTCGCTGTGAGCTCGCAGTGACCCGCCGAGTGACGGTGTCAAACGCAAAGGCGGCTCGCAGTGTGCTCGGACGAGCCGTATCCACTTGCAGGTTTGATACAGTATCCGATACGTTACATTACATTACATGCAACACTGCTAAGTGAGTACCCAGCTTTGTTTGTAAGGCGAGGATAAGAATCTGGAAAGCCAGATGACACAAGGATGCAATATTACTGTATTTTTTTTTTCAAAATTTATGTCGTTTATAAACTAAAACCAAACTCATCGTAAAGTTCTTGAAGCAGCACAGCTGGCTGTCACGAGTGACAATTAAATACCGGTACCCAAAATACAGAAGCCAAGCTAAATTTTTATTAATTGCTTTAATTCCGGTTTCTGGCTAAAATAAAAATCCTAAAAAAGGAACTGGGGCCTTACTCTTGAAATTAATCCCAATCTCGATCGTATTTCAATTCGATTCAGTTTCAATTCCAATATTCAGAAAATTGGCACTCTTGAACGAAGTCGAGATTGAGATTTGAATCGACTGCATGTTTGACTACACCTACACTGATTATCATGGGGTGGCCATACAAATGAAAACGTTAATTACTAAATTTAAAAATATTGAATTACTCATTAAATCAATAAATAAATGTGTGCTGATATTTATTTTCGTTCGAGTAAAGTCGATTTCATTTAGTTCCAAAAAAATCCGCCCAATACTGTTCCAATCGTGAGCTAGTGCATTCAAGAGTGTCAAATGACAAGATCTCGATTCCAATTTCCAATTTCAATTGAGATCGAGTGTCGAGAGTAAGGCTGCTGTTTTTCAAACGTAACTTTCGAAATACGAAACAATACTATTGATGGAGATACTGCCCTGAAGGCAGACACTTTAAATGTATCCAGCAGGATCCAACTTAAAGCCTAACCACCGCTTTGCTTGACCGTAATAATTGCTCAACAGATAGCCCATTGGCCTCCATATCATCCTTTACATCAACCAGCTTACAATGCTGTGCACAGTGCCCACCACCCCTTCTGTAAATATTATCACTTCAACGTCTGACGGACGCGTCCGTACGACGGTAAGACCAACTCCAACATTTTATAAACAAAAAATAACACATTTTTTCCAAATTGAATTAATCTGACAACATAGCGCTAGTTTTGTTTGTAATTAAAATATTTGTGCTTTTACTAACACGCATTTTAAGAGCTTCCAATTGAACTTATCCTCTGCAGTTAACTCAATAGGTGTTTATTAAAGTGGCACTTTGACAATTAGAATATTTTGACAACTTATTTATCTATGCCTTGAATTTAGATTAAAAATAGTTGCCGCACAATACAATTAGAATCGTTGAAAGCCCCAGCACTTAAAGAGAATCCGAATTTCAAAATTATTTGTCAAACAGCTGATTTTTGAGCATATCTTTTTCATCGTCACCAGGTCGCTCTAAGCATAGCACAAGTGCCCCGGCGCCTCGCAGCCCCCTCCAAGGAGGAGGTGCTGTGTGCGGCGGCGCGGCGACCCATGCACGTGCGGGTGTTGCTGCTGGACGGCAAGCAACACGGCTTGGTGTTCGGACCTGCCGCCACGGCTGACCATCTCGTCGCCATGCTGAGGGAGAAGATCGGACTTAGTGATGCTGCTACAGGTCAGTACAGTAAGCAGGGGAGATATTGAGGTATTAACGAGATAGCGCTAGACGACTTGTATAGCTCTGTCACTTTCACTCGCCGGAATAAGCCTGGTTTCTAGACGTTGTAATACCCCCCTCCCCCCCCCCCCAGGGTAGTTCCAGTGAGTGAACGAGGTGGCGCTAGACTTTTGTATAGCTCTCTCTCTCTTTCCCTCACTGGAATCACTTGCAAAGGGTCTTGAATAATTGTACTTCCTTTGATTAGCAAATGTATCTACTGCAATTTGATAAGTCAGCATTTTCAATTCAAATGTTGCGTACCCCATAGCAGTATGACCGGTTCCTATTGCCCAGCTGTTTTTTTTCTATGGTAGTTGTCCGTCAAAAACAATTCGTTTTTGACGGACGGCTAAATAACAGTTGATACCGACTGAATATTACACTATTCAACTCATTTGGCTGTACCTCTGCTAATATTGTAATTAATTAATTCGTTCGTTACGTGTACGCAGGTTACGCGCTATACGAGGTGTGCGCGAACTCTACGCCAGCGGGCGCGGGAGAGAGAGCGTTGGCGGGCAGCGAGCGGGTCGGAGATGTACTCGCGAGGTGGGAGAAGGCTGGGGCTACCGCTGCAGCTTGCAGGTGAACTATTATTTATTTATTTGGATTGGATACTAGTCCTTTTGGCTTGTCCAGACAGTCAGAGTAGTTCCAGTGAGGGAAAGAGACAGACCTATACAAGTCGTCTAGCGCCATCTCGTTCCCTCACTGGAACTACTCTGGTTTTAAGACGTCATGGTAGACCACCTGGGGGGGTAATACAACGTTTTAAGCGTCAGTTCACACCGGGACGCGACGCGAAGCGACGTGACGCAACGATACTTCAAATTTGTATCTTTTCTTGTAGTAAACAAAGTCAGATTTTGAACGACGTGCGCGGCGCCGCGCTGCGCAGCGCGGCGTCGAGCTGCGTTGCGAAAGGTGTATCTTTTGTTTTTTAAAATAGAGTTACATTTTGAATAACTCTATTGAACAGTGCGCGCAGCGTCACGTCTCGGTCTGAGCTGACCGTAAAACCAGGCTTGTTCCAGTGAGTGAACGAGATGGCGCTAGACGACTTGTATAGCTCTATCACTTTCACTCGCCGGACACTGCCTGGTTTTAAGACATTGTAATACCCCCCCTTGGTTGAACTACTTTAGGCTGCTGAAAGATGGGGTATCCATTTCCATTCAAATGTTTAATTTAATCTTTGACGGTTTTAACAAGAATGTGTTATTTTTTTAGGTTGGTGTTCAAGAAGCGCCTGTTCTTAGGCGAGCGTCCTCTACAGACGTCATGTGCCGCCGAAATGGAGCTGTTGTACTACCAAGTTCTACACTCCGTGCGACACGACCGACTGCCCATTGAGACCGACGAGGCTGTGAGTTATTGCGATGTTTTAGGGGTTCAAATGATAATTAGAAATGATACATAAATAACAAGAGCTGTTCTTACTGCTACAACATTGTTGGGCTGCGGTTCCATTGAGGCGAAGTGGAGCAGACCGGAGACTTGAATACACGTGTCACGTGGACAGACATGTGTATCAGCCATGTGATTGGTGAATCACGGCACAGCTCGTTTCCGCTTGCCTCAGTCGAACCGCAGCCTTAGGCCCAAAGCGGAGAGGAGAGATGTGTTAGAATAACCAATCAGATGTCCACATCTCCTCTCCGCTTATTGATAGACATCTGATTGGTTATTCAAACACATCTCCTCTCCTCTCCGCTTTGGTGGATACCGGGCCTCAGTCTCGGTAGCAATGGATGTGCTATCGACTGCCTTTACTTTGCTAGTTCCTGTTTGCCCATTTTCAACAGGGAGTTTAATACTTGAGTACACACTTTATGTAGGTGATGCTGGCGGCGCTGCACGCGCAGGTGGTGAAGGGCGAGTGCGCGGGCGGCGGCGAGGAGTGCGCGGCGGCGGCGAGCGCCGTGCTGCCCGCGCGCCTGGCGCAGCCCGCGCTGCCCGCGCCGGCCGTGCGCCTGCACCACCTGGCCCTGCGCGGCACGCCGCCCGCCGCCGCCATGCAGCGCGCGCTCACGCTGGCGTCCTCCTGGCCCCTCACTAGAGCTACCATCTTTGATGTCATGGTAGGTGTACCACAGGGTTCCTTTTTTAGTCTGGGTCCCGTACTTGCAGTCGCACGAGAACCGTACTTTTTCCTTTAATTAATAAACAATTTTTTACGACACCATCGGCGCAGTGGCTGAGCGATCGACTACTACGCAGGGTGTCGCGGGTTCGATCCCCGCACGCAACAAATATTTGTATGATCTACAAAATATAGTTGTTTCGGGTCTGGGTGTTTTTTTATGTAAGTTTCTGTTTGTAAACGCACCTACGATACAGGAAGAAATTCCTAGTGTGGGTCAAAGTTTTTTTTTTTTTTAAATGATCTTTTAATATTTATCGTGACAGCAATCATTCACATCGAACTGGCCGCGCGCGCTGTGGCTGGCGGTGGACGCGCGCGGGCTCACGCTGCTGCGGCGCGGCTCGCGCGCGGCGCTGGTGTCGCACGACCACGACCAGCTGCTGGCCGTGTCGCCCGCGCCGCGCGCGCTGCTGCTGGTCACCAGGGCGGACCGCAAGCACGCCAAGCTCGTGCTCTCTACTGATCAGGTATGTAGTCTCCTCCATTAAGATAATTCTTGACCATAGAAAGGGCGAGTTTTGCAGTGGTCATTAAAAATGTTTTCGTGTGCAGGCGTACCAGATCGCGACCCTGATCAAGGACTACATCGAGGCGGTGCGCGGGCCGGTGTCCCCGGCGGTGTGCGCGGCGCCGCCGGTGTCGTGACACCCGGCCGCCTAGTGCCAGTGCTTCCACGTCAGGCGCTGAGCGACGCGACGTCAGCTCGGCCAAGGACTACTGCAGGAACGTTCGACTAGCGATCGACACACATCACGTGATTTAAAAACAATTTAATAACAAGTAGAAACTTTCTCGAATTTAAAAATATGGTTCAATCGATTCAGCGGTGAGTACTTATTTTGTAGATTAATTCAAAGTTCGAGACGTTTAAAGGACAATGAACATTTTGGTACAACCGTTCTGTAGCAATGATATGTATATCATTGGATAGATCATTTTTAATAAAACAATTATTATTATGACGACGGTACTTTTGAATTCGTTGTCCGTTCGGAATGACAGGCAAAGATACCTAGTTATTTTATGTTATTGTACATGTTCCCGTTGTTTTACACTAAAACGGTAACCTGTTTCGACAGTCCCGCGGCCCCGGCAAGCACTACATATTAGAATTGTTTTTTACCTTCATGTTGTAAGAAATAATAACAGTGTATCAAAATAAGAGATTGAATGATCTATAAGTCCATACCGACAACGAACAAAAAAAAAATCGCGTTAGTAAAACTAGTTCCTAGAAAGGACCTTTTCCAAAAACATATAAATTTGTTGTTTATGGGAGATTGTACCAGATTTCATACAATTATGATCATTGTCCTTAGCTTATGATTAAAGTCTTCCACTTACTTTATTGAGTTAAAATAATTGAAAAAAACATCACGTGATTGTTTGTAGTTGAAGCTGGTTATCTAATGATGTTGAATCCACTCCAAGGATACGTTAAACATATATCTTTTAGAGATGATAATATTGTGTCTTTGGAGTAGATACGATCGCGGGTCGAACAAGGGAGGGAATGCCAGACATAGAAGAAGTGAATGTGGACAGTGACAAGTAAATGGATCTGAATGCGGCAGGCATTAGCTCAATTGTCCCAAGCGCGGTTACTACGCGGACCGCGCACTCTTATACACTTCTAATTTTTATTACATTTAGTTAAATAGATATATTCTGAACGATAAGCATTTACTTCACAGCAACAGATCTGATCAAGTGGTGTTCGGTTTTGAGTGACAGAATGGACGATTTAAGTTGCCAGAAAGACGGGGAAGCAAAATTATATTAATCCACATACCTTTATAGTCTAATGAAACAATTTTAACCCACTATCGTGTAATAGTTGTTATATTCCGATCTATTAAATTCCTCAAAATAAAATTAAGCCAGTATTATTACTGCTAAAGTGTTAGAGTAAATGTTACAGTTAGATGTATTGACGGTTGATAGTAGTATATTATTACCACTTTCGGCAGACTCGCTGCCGACAATGGTATATAGAACGCCCAGTAATCGAAAATCGACTCGACTCGTTCATTATTTCGAGTTCTTAGTATTCTGTCCCACAGATCGTTCGGCGAACGGTGAACGGTGGTGAGTCGAGTCGATTTTCGATTATTGGGCGTTCTATACCACTTTTGGCAGGGAGGCGTACTCACCGAGCGATTTGCCGAAAGTGGTATATGTATAATGCCCAATAAATCTTATGTTGACCATTTGGAATTGGTTCAAAAAACCGGTTATAAACGCCCAAATGGTCGGTTCAACATTGAACATATACTACTGTTGATGTTAAGATTTATCTGGTAGATAGTAATCAATCTTATGCCCCTGTAGTCTTTGGTAATGTAAAATCTTATTGTATTGACATTTTTGAACTATAAGTGTTTAATGTGAACCCTGAACTATATTAAAATGTCGATACAAGCGACAAAGCCAATCCACTGTAAATCATTGTATTATCAAACTCGAATATAGCTGATATCTTTGTTGTAGAAAATACTATATGTATTAGTTACTATATGAATGGTACAGTTGACTGCAGGAGTAAAAATACAGCAAGTGTGTTGTGATGGGAGTTATTTGTTAGTGTGCATAGTTCAGTTCAGCTAAGACACTGGTGATAGGTACCTAATTACCTATCGGACAGAATCTTGTATAGTGAAGTGTGTCTAAGCTCATGTGGCTTTAGTAGGTAAGTATTCTTACTCCACTTGACTGTACCCCACTATTATCTCTGCTAACATTTCCATATTCCTACCGTATATCCTATTTTTTTAGTGTATCCACTCCAAATATCGTCCCAGTAGGTATCAATTATATTATGTAAAGTACCTTGTTTAGTCTGCCTGTAATGCATATTATCCTGAACCCTTGTTTTGTGCCTTGTATAAAGCTGACGTAATGATGCTGATTCGTAGCCTATGAATCTCTATAAATTGTATTTATCAATTAAAATAATGAGTTATACTGTGTTATTGGCTATCAGCATTCATTATTAGGCGTATTAAATTCAGTGAGCGATTTGTGCAAATTTATTGTGACTGCAAAATAATTACCAATTGTTTCAAAGTATAACTTCTATCATGCATATTACACTATATTGCACAATGTTATGTCTCAATATTTTATTATAATAAAAAATATATTTGGTATAGTAGGGCTAATTGGAATGTAAGTAATTACTTTGTTAGTAAAAATAGGTTATTAGCTGTGTATTCTGTTCCTTTGGAGAAGGGAGTCGATTGTCCGGCACTACTACATTTGAATGTAAAATAAGAGGATGTCAATGAACTGTTGCGTCAGTTTGTCAAAACCCTTTCAGTTACATTGTATCCATTCTTGTGCTGTTAAATAAGATCGTGTGAGTTAAAACTCAAAGGAGCAGAATCATAGCGAATTAAATTCGATTGAGAAAAGATATCCCTTTGTTATAAATGGACATGTTTTGTCGCATAATATTGATATGTCTATTATACCTCGTTCTTATGTAATTATAGAGGACACGCGCTATTTTGGACTACTTTGATGCTTAAGGTGAGTATACACTAGTGCACTTTATCGAGCATTGTGATGTGATGTAACATTCCCGCGAATGCTCAAGACACTGTTCAAAGCAATTCTCACGGCAAGTTAGCTTTTACCTGTAGCAACATTCCATTATATTTCGCGATTAATCTCCGCCTCCAACGTTTTGCCAGCGCTCGTTGAAATGTTACACATTAGTGGAGTGCCTTGAAGCTATAAACCAGAAATAGTTACAGTGGATGAATTGATATAGTTGTAGTGGGATTTTTTTTCTTAGTTTAAATTCAAAGTTTACCAATTTTTCATAGTAGAATTTCAGATTCCATAATTTTGTTTTAAATTAAATTAATTGTAACCTCCAGGCGGTCCACTACATCTCGCTCGTTTTTTTTTTTTTTTTGCAAAAACAAGTTATAATAAAGCGTTGAGAATCATGCTCTTTGTTCGATTCGTGGAAGGGTGACACATTAGAGCGATTCTATGTTTTGTTACAAGTAAAATGCTCTAGTCTGTAATCACCTTTAGGGATATCCAAGAGTTGCTTAGCTTGTGTTTCTGATCTCATATTGAGTATTATTTATTTAGATGCCATATTTTGATTTACGAGCAATATTTGGTTAGGTTCTATTTATTTTTAATTTTGTATTTTGATAACTTGTATATAATTGGTGAACCAAAGACTTTGATTCGTCCCTTTGGATATTTTATCTTTTATGAATTCCGATTAGACATTTGTAAATAATAATAGACATCATACTCATTGACGTGAAATTCTCGTAATATCATAGAGGCTGAAATTATATGAAATTATTGGAATATTTGGCATTCGGTATGTTCTCGGCTTATTATTAGTCATTATTTAATGTAATAAAACTAACACAACACAAATAATCGATTGCAATGCTCGAGATTGCCAGGTCCCTAAACCATCAAATAAATATTGCAATATTTATTCGCAAGTATACACTACTACACTTGTGAATAAATGTTATAGTGAGTACAGCGTGACAACAAAGTCGCGGTTTCAGTTCAGGCCAACCTCGAGCGTTAACTAAAATTGAGCACTAATTTTTAGACAATATTTCAATTATAATTGTTTCTAATAGTAGTAAGTTATTTTAATATAGGATAATGAATGTCAGTTAACATCGACAGTCACTTACCACGTGATTATGTACCACCACTCATACTGCCCAAATAGACTGAAGGTGTCCAAATATTATATCTTTTTTGATGGAGATTGTTTTTGTTACAATGTGTATGGAATTTTACCCTATTATTTGAATGCCAAATAAATGATTACAAAGTGATGTTTTTGTTTTAATTTTTATTTGAAAAATGTTTTTGTACACTTAGTCCATACTTTTTAAAATTATTGTGTCACTAATCCTAGGTAATCGTCCATCAATGTTCCAATAGCGAACTGAAAAAGAAAAACAAAACAATGTATTAAACACACATAAAGATATCCTATTGTACTCGTATATGCAGTATGCTGCATATTTATTTTATTGCGCCTTTTTAAACATGGTAATAAATTCCTCTTACTTTGTACTATTATACAGGGTTACTGGTAACTCGACGTATTCCTTGCAGGACGACATAGTAGGGCTAAAATGCAACAAATTAAGACACCAAATGTTCTACCGAAGTTCAGTAGTTTTTGAGTAACTTAGATTTTTAGTTTTTTATGAAAAATCCCAGATTAAATCGTTTGGAGCCAATTTAAAAATGATATACGGCGCGACTGTACTGAAATTTAAGTTAATATCATAGTTGATGTCGTAGCAGATCTTTGTTAATAATTAAAAGTTCAAAAATACCAAAAACTTTGGCAAATATCACTAAAGAAACATTTATTTCTTTGTGATTTTCGCTATTACTTCATACAAAATGTAGTCTAGTGAAAAAAAATAATACTACGCCTGATGTACAAATTACTAGGAAAATATCCTTGTCTTATCAGCTATCCAAAAAGGTATGAAAGTTAATACAAAGTTAAGGACTACATTATGTGCATCTCATAAAAAGGTGATTATTCGGAAAATCAATAAAACAATTTCGTGAATATTAGTATTATTTTTAATCAATATCAGTTTAAAAACTTTAATTACACTTTCACACGTCTTGTTCGATGTGCTGCCCTCGGTTTCTAATACATGTTCTTATTCGCTTCCTCACTTCGGTTTTTGTGATTCTTGATGTGATTGTTGCCCTTATCTGGTCCGCTGCATCTGTTATTCTCTCCCTTAGTTCTTCAATTGAATTTACTGGGGTCACATAAACTAGGTCTATCATATGACCCCAGACGTAATAGTCTAGTGGCGTAAGATCAGGGCTTCGTGCAGGCCACGGAATAGGCCCACCGCGCCCTATCCATCGATTTGGATAGTTTTCATCCAGCAATTGTCGAATTGTGATTCGGAAGTGGGCTGACATCCGTCATGTTGATAAAGCATGTTTGCTCTTCTGTCTTCCGGTACATCCGTGAGCAGTGGTGTTAAATGATTTCTTAGGAAATCTTCATAAAGTTCCCCATTTAGTGTTCGGGGTAAAAAATGCAATTTTACCTGCTCCTCATAAAACTCTTCCCTTCCCTGTCACACATGCAAAAGTATTGACAATCATACCTTTCTGAATAGCTGATAAGACAAGGATATTTTCCTAGTAATTTTTACATCAGGCGTAGTATTATTTTTTTTCACTAGACAACATTTTTTATGGAGTAATAGCAAAAATTACTAAAAATTGAATGTTTGATTAGTGATATTTGCCAAGGTTTTAGGCATTTTTGAACTTTTAATTATTAAAAAAGATCGGCTATGGCATCAGCTATGATATTTACTTAAATTTCAGTACAGTCGCGCCGTATATCATTTTTAAATTGGCTCCAAACGATTTAATCTGGGATTTTTCATAAAAAACTAAAAATCTAAGTTACTCAAAAACTACTGAACTTCGGTAGAACACTTGGTGGCTTAATTTGTTGCATTTTAGCCATACTATGACGTCCTGCAAGGAATACGTCGAGTTACCAGTAACCCTGTATACCACTAATTAGTAATTTTGTACCTCTCAATTATCGTAGATAAGCAGGTCGTGCTAAGAAGATTGCTTCCCAGCACGACCACGCTAAAATTCCAGTTGGCATTGAAGTTGAAAACACGGGACCATGCCTAATATTTTGTACTCATTTATACTCCGATTTAAATACCGGTATATTGTCGTGAATTGTAAGAAAAAAAATATTAAGAAATTCTGCCCATAATTTTATTTAACGCCATCTCGTGACAAGTTTAAAAATCAAATGCAGGCTTGTGGGCAGATTTTTTAATTTTATTTTTTTCTTACAATTTACGACAATTTACGGGTAATGAAATAGCGGTACATAATGGGCACAAATTTTTAGGCATGCTCCCGTGTCTTCAACTTCAATGCCAGCTGGAATTTTAGCGTGGTCGTGCTGGGAAGCAACCTTCCTAGCACGACCTGCATATTTACGGTAATTGAGAGGTACAAAATTACTAATTAGCGTTTGTTTTTTAATCTCGTAGACCAAATTGACAAATGATAACATTAAAACTGACGTAAATACTATTGAAATTTATGTCAGTTTGCCATTTGCACCTGTCAATTCAGTCTACGAGATTAAAAAACGGACTTTAGTGGTATATAATAGTACAAAGTAAGAGGAATTTATTACCATCAAAAGTTATTATGAATATGTTCATGGTCGTGCTAGGAAGTACAACACGGGGAACTTCATACGTATGCTACACTCGTTTAGGCCGCTGCCTCGAATCTTGCGGGCAGCGGCGAGGCGGCGGGCGGCGGCGGCGGCGCGGGAGCGGCGCGTTCGTCGCAGACCCGTTCTCGAAACTAGCGGGCAGATCGCGCGTCACTATAGCCGCGTAGTGTTGTGTTCATGATTTTGTCGTCGAGATATTTGTTTTTATTCGCGAACGAAATGTCTGAACAATGACGGCATCTTTTTGATTCAAATTTATTCCTAACGCTCGATTTATTGTGGTCAAAACACTAGAGCGAATGCGCGCGGGCGGTGACTGTTTCTCGAGTACACCGCTCGCTGCCCGCTCCCGCGCCGCTGTTTTCGAGAGTCGGTCCATTTGATTATACGCATAACATCCTGCCGCTCCCGCGCCGCCGCCGCCGCCGCCCCGCTGCCCGCAAGATTCGAGGCAGCGGCCTTACTCAATTCAGATTCTATAACAGCAATTTTGTAGGAATATTTTACTCGCAGCTTCGATCCCGTTATGGCAATCAAATGGGAATGTTTTAAATAAACCCTAAGATACTTGTCAAGAATAATTTAGCTTCGCATTACCGATAGAACTTCCGGAATCGAATCAGTAGTTCCGCAGATTACTCCATCAAAACTTGTTAAAAATAAAACCGCTCTTTCACGGGGACATTATTTTGAAATGTACAGTTCGCAGGAGTTGCGTATATTTGTTGTAGAGCGACAGAGTGACGGAACTATGTGTGTTCTAAATAGTTCCAACGAGGCGACGGGGTGGCGCTAGTTACCGAAATTGAAACTGTGGTCAATGCCATAATGCTATGAATTTATTGGTGAGAGTCAAGATGGCGGGTGTACCTCAACGAATCAAATCCTCATAGGTATCAAAAAATTGTACCAAAACTGTACTATTCAGTACCTGGGTTTAAAAAAATAGTACCTTCATCAGAACAAAATTATAACAAAATGTAAATACACCCGCCATCTTGACGTCAAGATGGCGGGTGTATGTTGATAACTCAAAATATACCCATTATTTATTAAATGTAATTATATCAAAAAAATGTACCTAGAATAAACCATTAAGTCCTTGATTTAAAAAAAAGAGTACCTTCCCCAGAACTAAAATAATCACAAAAATGTTTACAATCCCGCCTTATTGAAAGTGGAAGGCAGATGTTCTATAGTTTTTATTACTGAATTAATCATTTCATTCAAAATATACTTACTCCAAAATATTGTACCTTAAAAGAACTTCAAATAAAAAGAAACACTAACTTGATCAGTGGGATAGTTCCTGAAATAATTATAAAACAACCGTCTCGTTTACTTATGTTGTTACTAACTGTTGCCAGCGGTTTCACCCGCCATAACTCGAAAATTAACAGGAAAATCGGGATAAATACTATCCTATGTGTTAATTTAGGTAATAAACTATCTGCGTACCAAATTTCATCCAAATCCGTTTAGTCGTTTTTGTGTGAAAGAGTAACAAACATCCACCCAAACAAACTTTCACGTTTATAATATTGTAGGATAGGATTAGTAGGAAGTTCTTTTTTATATCGTGATTTTACATCAAATAAGTCCTCCCACCCCGGGCAGGTTGGGAGGGACCAACGACGATATATTACTAGACTCCTAATAACAGGCGACCGAGGTCTGTCAACACATTAGGCAAAAAAGTCTTATACGTTATACCCGTCTCATTTCGACCACTCCTGTGAGCCGTAAACATACGTTGAGACAGAACAGACCTTGAGTTAGCCAATCACAACGCAGTACCCCGTCCCCCTCGCTTACGTAGTACCTCAACGAGTTGACAGAATAGTTTTTGTTCCTTAGATCGTGCATGCGGAGTCTAGTAATATATCGTCGTTAGGAGGGACTGGCAGACTTGTACTGACTAAAATCCACGGTGTCCTTCAATAGCCCTATAAGTTCCGGGGTCACGGTAATGAGATAAGTCCCGCGTTCAGGATTAGTAGGAAGTAAGATTAGTAAGGGGTAGGATTATGATAAATTAAGAACATTTATTATATTTTAGGGATCATTAATAAATAAACATAAATGTTAATAAGGAGTCTTTACTATACAGTAATCCTTTTTTTAACCGACTTCAAAAAAAAAGTAGGTTCTCAGTTCGACCTGTTTGTATGTATGTTTGTCCGCGATTATCTCGCGTTTGGCTGAACGGATTTTGATGCAGTTTTCAGGAAAGTGTTCATTACATTCTACTGACTGGTGAGCTGCCCCCACTGCATTTCCTCGCTGAGTGAGGTGAAAAGTTGTGTGTTGCACTCGGCAGAAAAGTTTTACTGCGTCTCGTACCTTTGAAAACTTCGCTTCGAGGATTCTATATTTGAAACCAATAAATTATAGAGGGAAAGTCTTGGAACACAATTTTTGACTACGCAACTTTGTTTGGACTCATTAGGAGGTGAACATATTAAAAGTCCCCGCCCCTAGCCCTTGAGCTTTGGGGGAGGGGGGGGGGGGGTTGAAGGTGCCATTTTTTGGTTTTTCATTTATATCTCGGAAACCATGCGTCCTAGCGGCATAACATTTATGAACGAAATAAAAGCTGAATATATTCCCCATAAGTTTTACTCGGTAAGCATTTCGATATCTTGTATAGTTTTCGAGGTAACTGCTCTTGAATGTCTGAAAAATCCTTTTTCCTTTTCACATTTAGAAAGTTCTATTATTTTGATATCGCCAAAGATCCAGAAAGCAGCAGCAGTCTTTTCAGACCCTTCCCTCACACCTACGATGAACACCAGGCAGATGAAACCTGCATGTTGAGGTGGTATGGGGCTCCAGCTAAAGAAGTCTTCCTTAATCCACAAGTATAAGTAGTTCTTGAAGTTGGTGGTCACCATCAAGCTTGATATCTCTTGTCTTCCTCCCACCGAGGAAGCAGTAAAAACTAGCGCAGAAACTCATTTTAGTTTATATTGCGTACATATACAACTTATTATGTCGTAATTCGTTAGATTCGAGTCGTTTCATAAGCCATTTGACCCACTTCTGTTGTCCAGATATTATCCTTGTCATACAATGAAATTATCCTAACATGACACAAAACCAAATAGCATCATAAAAAAATCGTTCATACAATTTGCATGAAAAAATATTTTGCTAAAGACCAACTTCTGCTGTCTCGATTATTTCCACTATCATCATAGAACACCTCTATCATAAAATGATCCTTACCTGAATGAGAGTCGAACGGCATAAAAAAAAATTGGCAACTCATTTTTATGGACAACTCACACTTGACCAAAAATTAAATATGTAAAAATTATTTAAAAATAAACCTAAAGCTAAAGGTTCCCAAGATAGTTTTTCAGTAGCTCTTATGGATGCGGATTTCTCCTTATTGGTCAAATTAAAAGCATGACCCTGTACATGTACCTACCTAATAATTATAATCTAGAATGAATTTCTGCGCTATTTTTTTGCTTCCTCGGTGGGAGGAAGACAAGAGATATCAAGCTTGATGCTGACCACCAACTTCAAGAACTACTTATACTTGTGGATTAAGGAAGACTTCTTTAGCTGGAGCCCCATACCACCTCAACATGCAGGTTTCATCTGCCTGGTGTTCATCGTAGGTGGTGAGGGAAGGGTCTGAAAAGACTGCTGCTGCTTTCTGGATCTTTGGCGATATCAAATAGAACTTTCTAAATGTGAAAAGGAAAAAGGATTTTTCCCAAATAACAGACATTCAAGAGCAGTTACCTCGAAAACTATACAAGATATCGAAATGGGGTACACTACGATAATACGAAAAACTTTATTCCGAAATTCATAAATACGAATTTCAAAATACCGATTTTCATAACTCCGAATGGTTCAAAATTCCTAATATAACAATTCCGATGGATCAATATTCCTAATTTATTAATTCCGAAATTTCAAAATTCCTAACGTTTATAATTACTATTTTCAAAATACCGAATTTCAATAGACCGAATATCAAAAATTCCGATTTAATTATTTTCCGAAACATCAAAAACACGAATATCGAATATTAAAATTCCGATTATAAGAATTCCAATTCGGGTCCGTCAGGTCAAAAAGTCCGAGTCGGGGTGCCCCAAGACACATTTTGCTCGCTATTGCATCCTGAGTTATAACACCACCAAGGTGGTTCAACGGAGCTCCGCTTCGAACGTAACCTGTCCGAGTCGGGGTGTCCCCAGTCCCGAGCTCGCTTCGCTCGCTCTTGCCTCCCTCGGTCAATTTGTTGACTACCACCTACCAAGATAGGTCGACGGAGCCCCGCTTCGCGGGACTCCTATTTCTGTGAGCAAGGTTACTTTCGTGTTAGGTCACTGACATTGTGGAATGAGAAACGAAATTCCGATTTTCACTATTCCGAAAAAATCAGTTGCTTCGGAATATTCAAAATCGGAATTTCGTTTTTCGGAATGAGAACTCATCGAGCATTGCATTTTTCGAATATGTGAAAATCGGAAAACGAAGAAATCGGACATACGACTTTCGGTCAAATAAATTTCGAGATTCTTAATAATAGATATTGTAATTTTTAGATATTATGATATTCGGACTTTTGAAAATCGGAATATCGAAATTCGGAATAAAATATTTCGGAGTATTTGGGTGTTCCCATCGAAATGCTTACCGAGTAAAACTTATGGGGAATATATTCAGCTTTTATTTCGTTCATAAATGTTATGCCGCTAGGACGCATGGTTTCCGAGATATAAACGAAAAACCAAAAAATGGCACCTTCAAACCCCCCCCCCCCCCTAAGCTCAAGGGCTAGGGGCGGGGACTTTTAATATGTTCACCTCCTAATGAGTCCAAACAAAGTTGCGTAGTCAAAAATTGTGTTCCAAGACTTTCCCTCTATAATTTATTGTTCGTTGACTGGACTATTATTTGTTATACAAGGCTGCAAAGTTGATTTTTGGCGCGAGTACTTGAATTGAAAACTGAGCGAGCGAAGGATTCTAAGATTGAACCGCGAGAGAAACGAGCGGTTCAAATATAGAATCCTCAGCGAAGCGAAGTTTTCAAAGGTACGAGACGCAGTAAAACTTTTCTGCCGAGTGCAACACACAACTTTTCACCTCACTCAGCGAGGAAATGCAGTGGGGGCAGCTCACCAGTCAGTAGAATGTAATGAACACTTTCCTGAAAACTGCATCAAAATCCGTTCAGCCAAACGCGAGATAATCGCGGACAAACATACATACAAGTAAACAGGTCGAACTGAGAACCTACTTTTTTTTTGAAGTCGGTTAAAAAAAGGATTACTGTATAGTAAAGACTCCTTATTAAAATTTATGTTTATTTATTAATGATCCCTAAAATATAATAAATGTTCTTAATTTATCATAATCCCTACCCCTTACTAATCTTACTTCCTACTAATCCTGAACGCGGGACTTATCTCATTACCGTGACCCCGGAACTTATAGGGCTATTGAAGGACACCGTGGATTTTAGTCAGTACAAGTCTGCCAGTCCCTCCTAACGACGATATATTACTAGACTCCGCATGCACGATCTAAGGAACAAAAACTATTCTGTCAACTCGTTGAGGTACTACGTAAGCGAGGGGGACGGGGTACTGCGTTGTGATTGGCTAACTCAAGGTCTGTTCTGTCTCAACGTATGTTTACGGCTCACAGGAGTGGTCGAAATGAGACGGGTATAACGTATAAGACTTTTTTGCCTAATGTGTTGACAGACCTCGGTCGCCTGTTATTAGGAGTCTAGTAATATATCGTCGTTGGTCCCTCCCAACCTGCCCGGGGTGGGAGGACTTATTTGATGTAAAATCACGATATAAAAAAGAACTTCCTACTAATCCTATCCTACAATATTATAAACGTGAAAGTTTGTTTGGGTGGATGTTTGTTACTCTTTCACACAAAAACGACTAAACGGATTTGGATGAAATTTGGTACGCAGATAGTTTATTACCTAAATTAACACATAGGATAGTATTTATCCCGATTTTCCTGTTAATTTTCGAGTTATGGCGGGTGAAACCGCTGGCAACAGTTAGTAACAACATAAGTAAACGAGACGGTTGTTTTATATTTCAGGAACTATCCCACTGATCAAGTTAGTGTTTCTTTTTATTTGAAGTTCTTTTAAGGTACAATATTTTGGAGTAAGTATATTTTGAATGAAATGATTAATTCAGTAATAAAAACTATAGAACATCTGCCTTCCACTTTCAATAAGGCGGGATTGTAAACATTTTTGTGATTATTTTAGTTCTGGGGAAGGTACTCTTTTTTTTAAACCAAGGACTTAATGGTTTATTCTAGGTACATTTTTTTGATATAATTACATTTAATAAATAATGGGTATATTTTGAGTTATCAACATACACCCGCCATCTTGACGTCAAGATGGCGGGTGTATTTACATTTTGTTATAATTTTGTTCTGATGAAGGTACTATTTTTTTAAACCCAGGTACTGAATAGTACAGTTTTGGTACAATTTTTTGATACCTATGAGGATTTGATTCGTTGAGGTACACCCGCCATCTTGACTCTCACATTTATTGTATCTGTGATCCGCCATCTTAAGAAGCCCGCTCTGTGATCTTTTGTTCGTGCAAGAAAAACCGAATTTTGTACAAATTGCGCTCTGTATATTATAATAGTAATATTAAACTTCATGTCTAGAAATTCGACGTTTAATTGAAGATCCCTAGACAATGTGAAAACATCGAGAGACATAGGGCGCCTTCACATTACGTCGCAAGTAGTGCGGCAGCAGCGCGACTATATCAGCGCGACAGAAGGCGCTCTATAGTCCGAAAAGTCACGGGGACATGCCACATAAAGCTGCGAACATATTATCGGACGCGTCCGTCAGCCGCGGCTGAGGGACGCGGCTTAGCAGTGTGCACGGTAGTTCGGACGACAACCGGCCAGATTCTGTTCGGACGTCCGAACGCTCAAGGTCACGTCCGCGTCTTACGGCCGACAGTTTGCACAGTGTAGTATTAAATGTACTGTCTAGATAATGAATAAGCCGCGTCTCTCAGCCGCGGCTGACGGACGCGTCCGATAATTTGTTCGCAGCTTTAGACTTGCCGCCAGAGTTGGGCATTTTGTAATCTAACTACTGACGACAAAATGTAGTTAGTAGTTAAAAATTTTAATTACTAACTACAAATTGTAGTTGCAATCACGATTACGTGATTACTTTTTATAACTACATCTTCATACAGAGTATTTTTTTAGTTTGTACACCTTGTCTGAGTCTGACCGTCTAAAGTAGTCTGACAGACTTTGATAGTGTCTGAGTCGGTCACTTTATCAGTCTGACAGTTTATCAGTCTAACAGTCTGAAAGAGTCTGACATATTCTGACGCAGTCTGACAGTGACAGTCTGACGGAGTCTGACAGTCTGTCAGAGTCTGACAGGTTATCAGTCTGACTATCAGAAAGAGTCTGACAGAGTATATAGTCTGACGGAGTCTGATAGAGTGACAGTGTGTGACAGACTGACAGTGTCTGACAGTCTGTCAGAGTCTGACAGTTTATCAGTCTGAAAGTCTGACGGAGCCTGACAGAGTGACATTCTCTAACAGAGTCTGACACTCTGATAGAGTCTAACGGAGTCTGACAGAGTCCGAAAGTCGGACAGAGTCTGACAGACTGACAGACTCTGACCGAGTCTGTCTCTGTATTTGACCCTGAGTCTGACTTTATTTGACTCTTAATCTGACGGCGAGTAATGGGCGATTCGCTGTCCGACCATGGACCATGCCCGGGTCGATGGCAAGTTGTGGTCCACGCGCGCCTCAAAGAGTGTCAGCACAATGACGGTACCCCCTTTAGAGGGCTATACCCTGCATGGGTCGCGGGACTATACAGCGTCAGTGGATTTTAGTCAGTACAAGTCAGTCCCTCCTCCCTGGTAGTAGGAGCTCATTTGAATTTAATTCGCTAACAAAAAAATGGTAGGTAGTTAGATTACTTTTGCCAAAAGTAGTTGTAACTTGTAACTAATGTAATTGTATTTATGATTACATGTAGTTAGATTTTGGCAAAAGTAATCATAACTACATGTAGTTAACTACTTTTAATCGTAGTTAGTAATCGGATTACAAAAAGTAGTTAACTACGCCCTACACTGTATGCCGCTCACTGGGGACCTATTTGTTTCCCCATCGAGTGCTATGAAGATAATTATGTGAGTGCGCTGATTATGGTGATAAATAATTTCTAGAAGGTGCCACATAGCATTCGACTGGGTAACAAAAAACAAAGCGATTGATGTCCCCTAGTGAAAACGCGGCTTTATTATAGTATTTATTATTGTGTAGATGAGCGATGCTGTAAAATGCGATTATATTCTGTTACATAAATGATCCAGGCCACCTACTTATGACCTCATGAAATTCGAATTAGGTACCTACTACAGTTTTATAATGCAATTTAATATATTGACATGGACAAAGGCGCCGCCGCGTCAAAAGGTTATGAGTGATGGCGCGGACTCTAAAACCTTTGTATCACACCATTTGTTTCAACTGCATTCATTTATCTGGTAATTTGCCCACCCATTTATTATAAAAAGAAAGTTTTCTACCAGTAAAAAGAGGTGAAATACATATAAGCCCATGGAAACAATAATATAGCATACTCACAATTCCAGTAGCGTCTACCCTGGTACCAACTATCTTGAGCCGGATCACATCCTCTTCCTGTATGACGTTGTCTTCCTGTTTACTCTTGTAACATGGAGGATTCACATTTGGACAGAACTCCATATCAGCTGGGATGGACTGGAATATAGATTTTCATTGGAATGATCATTACAGAACCTTATTGGACGGCTAGAAACTTCCAAAACAAATGGGGGCATTTTTTCATATGGCAATACTATCGATATAACGTGATGCACGCGTCTTCTAAGATACGGGATCACACGAAAATGAGCAAGAGCATACATAAGACGAATTTCTATTTTGTAGTTCATATTAGCTGATCTGCATTAGTATATGAACCAGTTATAAAGGATTTTATTACAGGTAAGAATAAGGGCCGAGTCACACCGGAATAGCAGCGACGCGGCGAGCACTTTCAGTCATCATCATCTGCGTAGCCTTTTCCCAACTGTATTGGGGTCGGCTTCCAGTCGAACCAGATGCAGCTGAATATCAGTATTTTACTACATACTTAAAAAGACCAGTATCGCTTGAAAAGCTTGAAAAGGTCGCGAGGCCGCCCGCGGTGACGCGTCTTGTTGGTGTTTCCGCCCGCGGCTGCCAGCGGCGACGCGAGGCCGCTCGCGGCACCGCGGGCCCCCGCCGCAACATTGACTGAGCGCACCATACTAGGCGCGCGGGGTCTGGAGGTCGCGCGAGGCCACCAGCGGCCGCCAACGGCTGCCAGCGACGATGCTGGCTGCCGCTGGCGTCGCCCGCGGCCGCTGCCGACCGCTGCCATTTCGGTGTAACTCGGCCCTTACTGCTGTTTGGTGTAATGTAATGCCACATGCTTTTTTGAGGAAAGAAAAAAACAGCTGTGAGTAGGACTCGAACCCGCATCTTCTGGATAAGTACTCCAGACGCCTTACCAATTAGGCTATGCAACTCACACTTGTCTAAGACCAAACTTTCATTCCCTTGTTTTGAATTTTTTATGGTTATTTAGCACCACCAACAGAATAGTGCCAGATGTCTGGCATATGTGTTGTATAGATGGCGCCACACGTAGATTAAATCGCACAGAAATGATAATATTTTTTGTTATAGCTGGAAACATGATTCAAGATAAGTTGCCATTATATCATACAACACTTTCAAGAGAGACCACTCCGGGTTCTGGGCCCACTTTAGTCGTATTTATACAGAGTAGGAATGTTCATGGATGGAGAGGAAGAGGAAGGCCAAAGAAAAGATGGATTCGATTGTCTAAGGAATGATATGAACAAAAAAGGAGTAAATGATACTTGTGACGTCTGATAGAGGAGAATAGAATAAAAAAGCGTGTTGCGCCGACCACAAATAGAATGGGATAAGGGTAGGAAGATGATGATTAAATAATAATGATGTATATCAAACACTTACATGATGAGAAATAAAACAACTCAATGGGCCGATTTGTGCAAACATTCCAACCTGAAAAAAGTAACCAGAAATGTCCATTACTGTAAAAGCCTAAAGTTACAAGAAATGAAAATTGTACAATCGACAAAGTGGAATCATGACCCATTTTGACAATAAATTGTTTTTTTTTCAAGTTCCTTTGATCTTTATTTTCCAACAATATTTTTTTTTTTTTTCGTTACAAAAAGGCCAACGAATCAGCATTGCCATACAACGTGGCAATGCTGCCAGTGTTCTGGGCACTGTTCCCGTTGACAGCGATGTGGACGTATTCTTTGACGCCCTTTGAATGTTTTTTTTTCTTTTATCTATTTTTTTTTTTTTGTACATAGGTATTACTAGTATTTTTTTATTTATAGTTTGTACATAATTTTAGTCTAATAATTTTGAATAAATTGTTTGAATTGAATCCGTCAAATTGACAAAGATCAAAGTCGTTAAGAGGATTGCATAGCGGCTGCCTTTTCAAAAAATAGGTATTTAGAAAAACTCGTGCTGTCCCTCTCGCGCGTTGAAAAAACCCCCGATCGTGCGATAGAGAGCGTTGCAGCTCGCGACTGACTGTAAGTATTTTTTATATGAAATTTGTCTCTCGGGAGAAAACGTTTTTCACATACTAAATCACGACCAATCTCTTAGATTCTGGCGTCAATCGTTTCAGCACAATTATTATATTCTAGGTTTGTAGGTTTTGCTTTTTTCCTAAAACTTCTATGTTTTTAAAATACAAAGGTTTAACTTCAATGAAGATTTTGTCATAAAAATAGTAACTCTTAGGTGCCTGTAACTTTCAAACTATTATAAATTATGAAAAAAAGAAAACCTAGTTTTTTACTGTGTCAGAAGCATTCTAAAAAATCATTGAGATAGGATAGCATTTAGGGGTAGGAAAACGTTTTCTCTTTAAGTATGGACGAGCGCTCGGTAGACGATAGTCTTAACCATGGATATGTATGTTTATGCGAATGTGGACGTAATTGTATTTGAATGTCTGTAGGAAACTTATGGTGGGTCATAATTTCACTTAGTCGATTGTACTACAACAACTTACAAGTAGGTAATATCAGCCTTTAATTTGTAGAAGGTGAAGTTAAGCTGATATTGATGATAAACATAGGTCAAGTGGGAAGATATCTCAGGAGATAGGCTGTATTAAAAACTATGTTCCACTTCCTATGAATGAATGAATGATATTTATTTGTAAGAATATAGGTAACATAATAAGTTCTTAAGATCTAAAAATTGGTTTCACTATATTCGACATACCAGCCGGCAGCCGTATAAATATTTAGTTTTACACCTTGGTTATAACACAGATATAATAAATCCTGACCTCCCGAGAAAGTAGCCTCTGCACTGTTACCAATAGTGATGTGGCAGTGATAAAGTGGGCTAACAAACAATGGATACTTTTGAGTAATTGTGAAGCAGTATAAAAAAATAAATGTTTTTTATTTCAAGAATAAGCAGACTATCTATTGTTCCTTGTTGCTTACGCCAATATGTTGTTGTCTCTTTCTGGCAAAAGGGAACGGCTATTGGTGAAAGGCGACGCGACCTTCAATCGATACAAGGACAATAACCGTCGCGTGAGTCCTCGAAGATTCAGTACACTACTTAGCGCCAACCGCACCGCACCGCTCGCTATAATAAAAAATAGATCAGCTGATTGATCCCGGTATCGGTAGTTCACGCTCGGTCGCCAGAAACCAGCTCCAAGCCAGACTCCAAGACCAGCGCAGAGAAGACCAAAGGTTAGTGCCAATCCTATTAGCCTTTCCGGGACTCAACAGGCGATCCACCCGCATCCCATAAAAAAAAAAGTAAAATCATTTCCACTTAAACGCTTCACCATATTTAATGGTCACTTCGGACCGGATAGAACCAGAATCCTAAATAATCCTATAATCCTATAATTTCTTATAATCCTATAATTTCATATAATCCTATTATATTCATTAATATAGAATATACCTACCTATCTTTAAGTACATTCCAGAACAGTCGTTACGACTTACCCACTAATTATCTAGTAGCGAGATAGTTGAATATTATATAAAATTTACTTGTTCAGTGCTATATTCAAAGTACCTACATACTTACTTACGACAAAATGTCGGCGCAAATTAAAATAAAAATGGTCATTGCTAAGAAACAAGCTACCTTTGCAAAATTAAATGAATATTATGAATCCTCTAAAAAACTTATAACGTCTTCGAAAATTAATACAAGAAGCGTAGGGGAATTCTTAGCAGAGACATCAAACATAGGGAAGTTATATGAGGATTTCGTAAAGTTGTGTGACGAACATAATGAGTGGTTATTGAAGGCTGACCCCGACTGTGAAATCAGTTTCAGTGACTGGAGCTCATTTGAAACACTTTATTCGCAAGTTAAATATAAACGAGATGAATTAATTCATTCGCAAAGTGCGCAAGTTGTAAATGTACCCACATCTGCCAATTATTCGTGCAGGCTCCCGCCTTTGGAACTTTTAAGCTTTGCGGGTCAGCCTGAATCTTGGCCGTTGTTCTATCAATGTTTTAAGACGAACGTGCACGATAATAAAACCTTGACCGACGGCCAGCGAGTACAATATCTGGTAGGAAAATTAAGTGGAGTCGCACTTAATGTGTTCGCGGGAATATTGCCCAATGAGGACAATTATTCCACTATTTGGGACTCATTAGTAACAAAATATCAAGACAAGAGGTTACTTGGGTCAACATATATAAATAATATAATGGATATAAAACCGGCGTCGGGTTCATCAACATCACAATTAAATAATTTCATTGAACGAGTAAATTCCTCCTGGTCTGCACTTAAGCAGCTAGATATAAAAGACTTATCCGATTTTATTTTTACGCATATCGTTTTAAAAAAGCTAGATCCGCAGTTGGTTCAAAGTTTCGAGTTATCGATTAAAAATAACGATCTACCCACGAGTGAACAGTTAGTGAAATACCTACGTCATCATATAAAAATTATGGAGAGGTCGGCAGTGATCCATCAGACTGCTGCCACCAATAATAATAAGGCTGTGGATGCGAAATCAAAACCTCGCCCGAATAACAATAAAAACTTTCATAGTTTTGCTATTACCGAGAATAGTCATAACGGTGAAAGCGCTTGTTTATTTTGCAATAAGCCGCAGCATAGCCACCTTTACGAATGCATAGAATTTAAAAAACTTGCAGTGAAGGAACGCTTTAATTTCGTGAAGGATAAGAGACTTTGCATCAATTGTTTTAGTAACAAACATGCCACTTCTAGTTGTGGTTCGTCAAATACGTGTAAGCAGTGTCATAAAAAACACCATTCATTGCTACATTTTGAACGGAATCCACCGTTAACGCAAGCTGAGTCGGGGGCTCCCGCTGTATGTATGCATGCGCGTATTGACACGCCGCCGCCGGCGCCCACTGCGCGCAGGTGTTCGTTATCTAAGGAATGTGGTCGTTCTGAGAATTCAATTACGCTAATGACCTGTGACGAATCCAAACATTGTAATTTATTAAATAAGTTAATTGTGTTACCAACGGCACAGGTATATGTTCCGGTGAATGGAAACCGCTTGTTAATGAGATGTTTAATAGACAGCGGTTCTCAGAATAACATCATTAGCCTCGCTTGTTGTAAGAAATTGAAATTAAATATTCATCCGCTAGTTAATTCATCTTTGAAATCAGTGGGGTCAATCTCAGCCCCAATTAAAGGCTATGTATCTCTCACAATTCAATCGCGAGTGAGTGATGCGCATTATAAACTGAACATGTTGGTTATTGACCATATTACTGAGTCATTACCGACGCGCGGAATCCAAGCATCTTTTATGGATCAGTTTAAGGACTTACCACTGGCAGACGACTGTTGGAACGTGTCTGGAGATATAGAAGCGATTCTAGGTGCTCAACTATTCGCGTTCATTCTGTTAGGGGGTAAGGTTATTCCGCGTCCACTCGCGCCGTCAGCTGATTTAATGGACACCGCTAATTGCATACCTCATGCTATAGAAACCACGCTTGGCTATATTGTCATGGGTGAGATACCTGCTGTCAACCAAGGCAGTATAGCCTGGTCCTTCGGCCCGCTAGTAGATAATTTAAACCATTCAATCTTAAAATTCTGGGAAATAGAAGAGGTGCCTACTGCGAAAATAATAAGTCCAGAAAATCAGGTTTGCGAGGAACTTTATAAATCAACCGTTACTAGAAACTCAGGCGGTAGGTACATTGTGTCCTTGCCATTCAAGGGTGAACCTAAGTCGTTAGGTAACTCATTCATTCACGCTCAGCGTAGATTGTCTGCGTTAGAGCGTAAATTTCATTCGCTTCCCGCTTTACGTCAAGCTTACAATGACGTCATCGCTGATTATATAGATAAGGGTTACTTATCGGAAATCCCTTATTCTTTTCCCGCTATTCATGAAGGTTATTTCATACCTCATCACGCTGTCGTCCGGCCTGAAAAGTCGACGACAAAAACCCGCATAGTTTTGGACGCAAGTGCTAAAACTGACAGCGGCAAGTCGCTCAATGACTTGTTGCACACTGGGCCTAATTTGCAGGCCGATTTATTTTCGCTTTTACTCAACTTTAGATATTTTGAAGTTGCAATAACCGCTGATATACGTCAAATGTATCTTAGAATTTTACTTTCCGTAGATGATCGCAAATATCAAAAGATATTATACCGCTTCAACGATACTGAGCGTATTCGTATTTTTCAATTTAATTCCGTAGCTTTCGGATTGCGACCGAGCCCATTCTTGGCAATGCGTACTGTCCGCCAGTTAGCTGAGGACTATCAAGAACGTTTTCCTCTCGCCGCAGAGGTTGCTTCTAACGAACTGTATATGGATGATTTAACCACCTCTGTGTCCACTGTAGAAGATGGAACTCGTCTGGCGGACGAACTGCTCGCGTTGTTCAAGAAGGGCGGATTTGACCTCGTCAAGTGGGCGAGTAACTCTAAAGAGCTTCTTGCGCATTTGCCTGAGTCATACCGCGCGGCCATTGAGTTCACGGATGATGACGAAACATTAAAGGTCTTGGGTTTGAAATGGATACCTACTTCTGACGTGTTCTCGTTCGCCGCATCCGCTGCGACTATGGGTAATACCAAGCGCGCCATACTGTCTACGGTTGCTCGCTTATTTGACGTGTTGGGATTCGTCGCACCTGTTGTCCTTTATGCAAAGCTTCTAATACAGGACCTTTGGCTCGCTAAGGTGGGATGGGATGAGGAGCCCCCAGCAGTCATTACTGAACGCTTCGTTAGGTTCAAAACTGAATTACCGTTATTATCTAGTTTACAAATACCGCGCCATCTGGGTGTCGCGGCCGGTTGCGTGGTCAATTTGCTCGCCTTTGGCGACGCTAGTATGAAGGCTTACGGCTGCGTCATTTACCTACATATAACACACCCTAATAGGGATATATCCGTACATTTAGTATGCGCTAAGTCTAAAGTGGCTCCACTGAAGACGATCTCTCTGGCGAGGCTAGAATTGTGTGCCTCACTAATGCTCGCTAAACTTGTAAAACAAGTTCATACTCTTTTCCATAAGCGATATCCTATTAAAGAGATATTCGCTTTCAGTGATTCCACTGTCGCTCTATCATGGATTCACTCTTCCCCGCATCGCTGGCAGACATTCGTTGCCAACCGCGTGACTGAAATACAGTCAAATTTATCTGCAGACCGCTTTTTCCATATTAATGGAATAGAAAACCCTAGTGACTGTTTATCAAGAGGCTTACTACCGTCTGAAATCATCCATCACCCGCTGTGGTGGCAAGGTCCACCATGGACTAGTCATCCAATCACTGAGTGGCCAATAGTGGCATTCGACCCGTCGAATGTCGACGGGTCTATACCTGAAGCAAAGGGTTCCGTAACTTTAACAGTAGTCTCCCATCAATCTCCTTCAATACTTCTGGAGCTCTCTTATCGAGTCTCATCTTGGAAAAAGCTACTACGCATCATAGTGTATGTTCTGCGATTTGTTCGCAAGTTACCTCGAGCTTCTTCAATTGAGGTCTCGGACCTTGAAGTCGCTGAGTTTGCGATTATTCGCGAGTTACAGAGCAAATACTTTGCCTCTGAATTAAACAACATTAAAAAGGGTAACTTGCCCTCACCTTCATTGAGAAAACTTAGTCCGTTCATAGATAAAAACGGTTTGCTTCGAGTTGGTGGTCGACTGACAAACGCTCAGATACCATTTGCAAATCGGCATCCATTGCTGCTTCCACGTCGAGATCACCTGGTGGACCTGTTGATAGATGACTGTCATCGATTCAATTGCCATACAGGTTCCCACCTTCTCATGTCATTGTTAAGGCAACGCTATTGGATTATTTCCGCTCGAAATATTATTCGACAACGCATACGTCAATGTAATTTTTGTTTCAAGGTTGCTCCCTCTCATCCCACGCCTATGATGTCAAGTTTACCTCCAGCGCGTGTACAAAAAGCCAAGGCCTTTACTCACACAGGGGTAGATTACGCTGGGCCGATAGCTATCACTATGACACGCAAGCGAGGCGTTAGAAGTCAAAAGGCTTATATCTGCATTTTTGTGTGTCTGACTACCAAAGCCATACACATTGAAATTGCATCGGACTTGAGTTCGGAGACGTTCTTGGACGCTTTAAAGCGTTTTCTGTCACGACGAGGGCCAATATCGGTCCTATATTCCGATAACGGAACAAATTTCATTGGGGCAAAGCGTCAACTAGACGAGTTATACACGTTTCTAGCTTCTAAAGACACGTCTACTGCATTCAAAACGGAACTAAACAACCGTAAAATTACATGGCGGAATATTCCCGCGCGCGCCCCCCACTGGGGAGGAATTTGGGAAAGCAATATAAAGTGCATAAAAACTCATTTATATCGTTGCATCGGGCAACAATTACTGTGCTACGAAGAGTTATTAACAGTGTTGACTCAAATAGAGTGTATTCTAAATTCGCGTCCATTGTGTTTGCTGTCTGATCAGCCGCACACCATTTTAACTCCCGCTCACTTCCTCAACACTACCCCTCTGCAGTCGTTGCCAGCTTGCGAGGTGGACGCATCCGTGGGCCTTCATAGTAGGAAAAAATTATTAGATAGCTTGGTCCAAAGTTACTGGAAAAGGTGGCACTTAGATTATCTGCACACTCTCCAGTTAAGACAAAAATGGAATACTCCTGAGGTAACCATTCAGCCAGGTACACTTGTTCTCGTTCACCAAGATGACGCGCCACCACTTCGCTGGCCTACGGGTATCATTGAGCAGGTATATCCTGGCAGGGACGGAGTCGCGCGTGTTGCGTTGGTACGCACGACAAATGGAACTTTCAAACGTCCTGTTGTTAAACTGTGCCCACTTCCGTCCCAATAACTTAACATAATATAACTTAATTTAACATAGCCTATATTATCTTTGTTCGTCTTAATTCATTGATAGCACAGTAACAATCGCTCTGCATGCTCGTATCCTTATATGTACATATATATATATTCAACTTGTAAGCTATCACATTGCTAATATTCCCCATATACTTCCTTGTATCCATCCTGCTCCTGTTATCGCATCCTATTTTTTGTTTTTTTTCGTAAATCCTAAGGATTTCCAAAGGGGGGAGGATGCTTACGCCAATATGTTGTTGTCTCTTTCTGGCAAAAGGGAACGGCTATTGGTGAAAGGCGACGCGACCTTCAATCGATACAAGGACAATAACCGTCGCGTGAGTCCTCGAAGATTCAGTACACTACTTAGCGCCAACCGCACCGCACCGCTCGCTATAATAAAAAATAGATCAGCTGATTGATCCCGGTATCGGTAGTTCACGCTCGGTCGCCAGAAACCAGCTCCAAGCCAGACTCCAAGACCAGCGCAGAGAAGACCAAAGGTTAGTGCCAATCCTATTAGCCTTTCCGGGACTCAACAGGCGATCCACCCGCATCCCATAAAAAAAAAAGTAAAATCATTTCCACTTAAACGCTTCACCACTTGTAATAAATCTGTCTTCAATTTTATTTATATTTATTTAATTACTCACCTTATTAACTTGAGTGACAATGGCGTCAAGCACCTCTCCTTTGAATGGTCGGAACACAATAGCCTTGTATTTGACAGGGTACACCACAAAACCCTGCCCTGGCTGAATCAGACCAGCGCCTATACTGTCGATTGCAGTCACTGCTATCACGAAACCATACCTGAAAGCAGAAAAGGTTAGAATTGAAAAAATTTACACAATTTATGAGAATTAAACTAAAACTGATGCTTACTGTACGCTTAATGTATTGTAATATTTGTATATAAAGTAATTAATGAATTCCAAAGGCTAATATTAAGTAATTAGAAATTTTCAGCTCAGTACATAACCTATAAAGTACAAATAGAATTTATGACATACTTTCCAGTACATGTGCCTTCTACTTCAGTATATAACTTCTGCTTTACGATATCTAATAATTGCGGCCCGAAATACCGAGGGTGTAGAAGAATTTCGTGTTCTAAAGATATCTGAAACATTGTTTACAAAACAAGTTAATTTAAAATAGGTGAATTTAAGTTGCAGAAAGAAGTCCAAATAATGTACCCACATGGTAAAACATTGTGGAGTTCAAATATTTACAGCTTCTATCTCTCTTTACTTCATATTACAATAAAATAATATTAAAATTAAATTCATCCGCAAAGTGTACGAAAGCGTCTCACCACAGAACATACGTCTCACACACAGACAGTATATTATTATACCATGACACAGACTAAGTAGAGAGTATACTCACTGTGATACTCACAAACATATACAACACAAATGTCAAAATAATGACACTGACAGCTGACAGTGTAATTTTTCAACATTTTTGGCATGACTTCTGGTCTTTTTGTTTATGCCATTTTTTTTATTTTTTTTTTGAGGTGGTAAAATCATCAAATGAGTCCTCCCGCCCTGGGTGGGGCGGAAGGGACTGTCAGACTCTTACTGACTAAAATCCACCTGTGTTCCTTCGGATGCCCTTTACGTTCCGGGGCCACGGTATCCTGGGTTAAGAAAAAACCCGCGACCCCAGCAGGCATTTGGCGCGAAACACGACGCTCCACCGACCCGGGCTTTGTCCTTGGTTGGACGGCGAGCTACCCATTACTCACCGTACACCTCTGCTGATCAGAGGGACACGCGTTGGAGCGTCCACATGACAGGCAAAGAAACCCCTTAGGCACACAGTGCCTAAGGAAGAGTTTTTGCCCGCATCCCAGGCCCGAAAAACTGGTCTTCCCCCCGGACGTATCCGAGAGGGAACTCCAGTCCACGGGCGTACGTGGAGGTTTCCTGTCTTAGCACCCCTTTGTTTATGCCACAGACTACTTAGAGATACTGTTTATGCCATTGATTCAACATTGATTACAGTAACCGCAGCGTCAGTGCTACCATAATAAAAATAAGCGTTTTTGCTAAGTAAAGAATCGTACGATATTAATTTATTAATCAAATTAATTAAATATTAATGTAGTAAAATTGAATATTTCTTGTATTTCTAAGTGTTTAATTCATTTTTATCTCTTGTTAATTCAATTTTTCTAAAAAACGGAAGAAGTGCCTGTAATCGATTGTAAAGTTACATGTAACTTGACAACACTAGTGATTACTCAAAAATGCCAAATGAATGGCAGACCTATGTGTATCGTAATCAGATTCTTGTAAAAAATGGCAAAAACTTACGATTATTTATTTAAATTGCTTTTGATAGGTGATTCTGGAGTGGGAAAAACATCTATATTATTCAGATTTTCAGAAGATGCGTTCAATATTTCATTTATATCGACAATTGGTAAGTACTTTGATTCAAGTCTCTAAACCAAAGGTTATTGTCAGATAATTTTTTACGTATTGTCATGGAACAGGATTTTTTGTTTCCATGTTCTTTGTGTCTATTTTTTATCGACACACATATTTGTGGCGGATAGGGCGCGGCGCCTTGGTAAATGCAGCCCTTATCGAATTAAATGAATTGAGAGTTCATGACATCATACACACTAATTAATTAGTTGACTCCCGAATAACTGAACTGTTGGTTGCAGGTATCGACTTTAAAATTCGTACGATAGACCTCGACGGAAAGAAAGTTAAATTACAAATATGGTGAGTTATTTTTAATTTTATTTGTTGTGTTCCTTTTTGTTCAGAGGCAACTTGTTACGAGGCGCGGTCAAGTTAAAGCTAGTGGCCAGTTTTGCAATCGTAAATGAGTAATGAGACTAGCACAATGTACCCACTTCCTTTCTTCAGCCTATCAACACAATGGCTCAAGCTGTTGTTCTGTAACACATTCAGGGAACAAAACAACATTTACATTTGCACTGCAATTCTAATCTCATAGTCATGCTTGACCTCTGTGAATTTATGAGATAATGGTGGTAGTTATCTAAAAGTTATAATTATGTCAAAAATTAATTATGGGAAAATATTCCCTGCTTATTGTTGTAAACATTATGATTTATTGTGTTCATACCTAATAATTATAATAATTGCTAATTAATTATTTTGTTGCATTCTGTACTATTAATATACAAGATTTTCCATTGAACTGTGAATATGGTCATGTTCCAGGGACACCGCTGGTCAGGAAAGATTTCGTACAATCACAACAGCATATTATCGGGGTTCAATGGGTATAATGCTGGTTTACGATGTGACAAATGAAAAGAGTTTTGAAAATATTAAGAATTGGATCAGGAATATTGAAGAGAATGCCAGCGCCGATGTTGAAAAGATGATTCTTGGAAATAAGTGTGATTTAGAAGCTAAGAGACAGGTAAGAAAAAAATTGTTTAGTGAACTTTTCCTTGCCCAATATAGAATTGAATGTTTTTCTGATTTACCTAATCTGAGTTAACTGAATAATACAGTAACTTGAAAGGGAAACACCCCCTCATTAAATATGAATGGACATACTTCATAGCTCATCTTCAGAATCAATACTTCACATAAGTGTTGGGTTTAATATGTCAAGAATTTGACCTAAAAAAAAATAGGTAGAGGGCAGATGACCTACTATCATAATAGCTAATTAGTAATCTTTTTCAAACTTGATTGAATTAAACAGGATAATAGTCCCAGTTAGTTTATAAATAAACTTGATATTTATTGATAATGCAATGAAACTAAATATGATTATCCTACTGTTTGAGCCCTATGGACACATAAATGTGTTATCAATAATATTGTGTTGGTATTGATATGTGGTAAATGGAATTGTAAAATGTTTTACCAATCATACTTATGACTCATGCTTTTGGCGGTATTTTATCTACTTGATAAGAGTAACTGAGGATTAACTGGGAGGACAACTAACAACCCAGATAACATTATTATGTCAAATTACAGAATCATTAATTTTAATCCATTACATTAAACTGTCCATAAAGAGAGAGAGATTTTTTTATACATGTCTATTGCCAGTGGCTTAATTCACCCTTGTGGATATCAAAAATTATCCCATGGGAACATAGTACCAGGATAAATAGTATCCTTTGTGCTATCCAAGACAATCTCTGAGTCATATTTAATCAAGATCTGTTCTGTCAAGACCAAGTAACAAACATATAATATTATAAATAATGATAGATTAGATAAGATTAGTACTTCGGTTGGTCCCCCCTTGTGTTTACCTGCTGGCAAATGGAAAATTTAATTTTTATTTTAATCTAACATAAACTTATTTTACATTTCTAGGTTTCAAAAGAAAGAGGTGAACAGTTAGCTGTAGAATATCAGATAAAATTTATAGAAACCTCGGCAAAAGACTCCTTAAATGTTGAGTCAGCGTTTTATACCCTAGCAAGAGATATCAAGGCAAAGATGGAGAAGAAACAGGTATGGTCATTTTAATTTTTACAGACTATGAAATAGAACACTAAATTCAGTATTTCAAGTGTAATGAGTCATAGTTCTCTATGTTCAGTATTTTCTGCATACCCTCGCCAACAACACTTTTATAAAAATGCTTGAGGTTATGAATGTGTTGTGTAGGAAAGAGATTACAGTGTGTGTACACTAGTCATAGCACACAAACATTATATAAAAAGATTGTATAAACAAATATTTCCTTTGTTTACTATGTGATTGATTAGCTCTGCCAAATATAAATATACTCCTATACTATTTTAATGACTATATATTATTTAATGACGATATGAATTGCCAACTTTGCCTATAAGGAAAACTAGAATGTTGTACTTGTTAGTAAGGAGACTATTTGAGTCATGGTATTTTCTTATCAGTAGGGACCGTAACCACACTACAAGGAATGTAAATTGTTTGTAGTGCAGTCATAAACATAATAGGCCATTTTTTTTTCTGATGAAAAATTCCATTACCTACATTATTTGCCGGGGTCGCGGGATTATTTCCTTACCGTGACCCCGGAACGTAACAGGCTATTGAAGGACACCGTGGATTTTAGTCAGTAGAAGTCTGACAGTCCCTCCCGCCCTGCCCGGGGCCGGAGGACTCATTTGATGATTTTACCACGCTAAAAAAAAAAAAAAACCTACATTATTTATTGACACAGTGTCAAACTGGCCATATAGACAAGATTGCGTTTGCCACGCAGGCCGAGGTCTCACATGGGTCCGGTTGTCGGGGCTAATCGCAAACCAGGCGGTAGATACGGTCAGAGGCCCGCGCAGATTAAGTCTTAGCTCTTGCGACCAAAAAAATAAACAAGAAAAGTGAGTGTATAAAAACATGGGAAAAACTGGATTAGATAGTATGTTTATACAATTAGAAAAAAATGAAATAACAAAAATTCTAAAAATGGTTGAAATGGATGGTCCCTGTAACTAGTTTTGGAAACTTTCTGAACGGCGATAAACTTGGTTGGAAAGATACCCGGGCCCTTCCCGCCCCGTCTCTGGACTGACATGCGTTGTTTGTCATTCAACACAGCAGTTTGCGAAGTAGTTGAAAATACAAAGTAAAATATGGCTTGATATGAATAGCCTTGTCAAATGAATGATGCAGATTGCAGCTGTCGAACATACTTATGCATACATGATTCATCATGAGTGCAATACAGATATAGCTTATTATGTACATAATTATCAACTTTTCTTAGCATTTATTTATTCGTTATTAATTTACGCGTTAGTTCATTCAATCATTCAGATATTATTAACAGTGTGTTTCTTCACAAAACAATTTTCAATTCTGCTTTTAAAAATAACTTTCACCAAATATGTAGCACTGTTTTACTTTGATCTGTATGTAACAATTGAATCAAGGTCTTATTCATAAGTGTGAACTATTTGCTAGCTCGTACACCACCTACTAAATACATTATAGTGATGAGAACTGTACAGTAACGTGACTAACACGTCCAAATATGTGCTAAATGTGGAATTTACATTACACAGCCCTGTGTAATAACGCTAGCTATTAGAAAGAGATGGTGCTTTTGTAATCAAATTAGTTCTCTGTCCCTCTTACATTCTACGTGGCCAGCAATCATAGTGGCTGCTGTGGTGTGTGTCGCAGGTTCGATTCCTGCACGGTACAAATATTTGTATATGGTCTAAATGTATTTCTGGGTCTGCCTGTTTGTGTATGCGAATTTAATTTTTTGTAAACGCACCATCGATATAGAACAAATTCGTAGTATGGGGCAATTATTATTTATGCCTTGCTCAATTTTACAAAATGCGACAATACTAAGGGCCAGTTGTCAATCAGTTTAACTGTTGTTAAAATCCTTTTTGTTAAACAATCGTTTTTTTTTTAACTGTTTCAAGTACTGATCAAACAACTCGCCCTAAATCAAGTAGTTAGTCAACAATACAAAAATACTAAGAAACAACAGTTTCCCAACAAGTAAACAATAAACTGTCGATTATTGATGATGCATAAGAATCAATACACACTCGTTAACAAGTGTACAATCTACTTCCTTCGAACAGCGCTGACCCTGACAATTGCCGGCGTATGGGTGCTTTTATAATTTACCGTGCCACGGCACGGTACGGCACGTTTTTATCGCCACGGTAAAGTAGGAAAGCAAAATGTATGCATTTGTATGCAAGCGCTTATATTTTACCGTCCACGGCAACGGCACGCCGTGTACCGCAACGATCTGCCGTGCCGTTGCCGTAGCATACTGCGCTCCCTATGAAATCGTCGCGGCATTGTTGAGAGTGTAGTGTGTGCGTACAAGAAATTTGTATGTGTGCGTGCGTAGCCAAGAGGCGCGGGGTGGCAGGGCGAGAGTATGTAAGGGAGAAAGTATGTGATAAAACGATTTTGTTGACATCCGAAAATAATTGAAAAACTTATTTAGGTCTTCCTTTAGCTTATCAAATAGCGTGTAGTATGACCCTTCTAAATATTTTACTTTTAAAAGTGGATGTTGCCAATACTTTCTAGTAATATGTTATTTTTTACGTCTTAAATATAACAAATAGAGCATAAGTAGTCGCTGTCTCTTCGAGAACATGTCTGCACTTTGAAGACGCGCAAAGCGTAATAATTTCACGGTGAATTATAAAATCACCCTACGGCACGGCATGCCGTCCACGGCCACAAAATTCTTCTTCACGTCCACGGTAATATCGTGCCGTGCCGTGAAACGGCAAATTATAAAAGCGCCCTATGCTTGCAGTCGATAAACAAAACACGGGCCTAATTAGCAGTCAATCAGTTGATCTTATAGTACACATAGTCGTAGTCTAGTGGGTGTAAGAACAAGAGGAGCTGGGTTCGACTCTCAGGTTGGGCAAAGCTTGTTTTTCTGTCGGGATTTTCTCAGTATCGAGTTTGAGTTAAAGCAGTGGTGGCCGATTGGTATCGGCTCCGACATACGGTCGTGGGTTCGAACCTAACCAGGCGCATTACTTTGAGTAATTTATTTCATCACCACTGCTCTCAAAACGGTGAAGGAAAACATCGTGAGGAATCCAACATGTCCTAGAACCAAAAATTCGAAGACATGTGACATCCACCATTCCGCACTGGGCCCGCGTGGTGGGTTATGGCTCACTCCATCTCAGAGAGGAGGCCTGTGTCCCAGCAGTGGTAACGTGTATAGACTGATGATGAGTTGGAGTCTGTATTCTTCTAATATAATTCCTATATATATGGGATGAAATATAACTACTAAAATATGTATGTAGACTTCAAGTCATGGCTGCCGGTTGTTTATTAGAGTTCAGCGTCATTTATTTTTCTCTTAGCATCTTTCCTAAATGTTGTATATTAAAGCAAGCGATTATGTAAAAATATTCGGACTATTTTTTTTAGTATGGAGCTGAAACAAGAAATTATTTGAATGTGACAGTCCCTTCGGCCCCACTCAGGGTGGCAGGACTCATTTCATGGTTTTACCACCCCAAAAAAGGGGCTATACGCCCCGACCAAACTCTTCAGGGAAATGCAGCCGTGATGTTACGTTTACCTTATGTACATAATAAGTATCGATATTTTTCTTCCCACTTTAACGTTCTTCTTTTGTTTCATGCAATTCCTTACGAAAACAGAAGGTAATGAATACGAATATACGGTACCTACTAGTTTTTATAAGTGTCGTCTTTTTTGTTCGCTTAGTTAAAATGGCAGAACAGTATTGAGTTGCGACTAATTAGCCGCTCGTTTGTTGTTTCGTTGTGTATATTGTTTAGCAATACTGAAATTATTTAAGCTACCTACTAACGTTTGATAATAATATTGTATCTCAATCCAAATCCGTTTTCTTTGACATCCGAGGTTCTAAAACGGCCATGGATCGATATTCCAAATAATCATTTGTGATATTTCAAAGTGGCCGATTTAGACCCTCTGCTCTTGATTGCACATCTTTCAAATTCGGTTAAGCCAATTGTAATTCGGTCATCGATTGTTTACATACAAAGATCGGGATCAAGATAGCCACCGAGATAGTTTATTAATATCCAGCGTTAATTAATAAGTGCATGTTAGTTGTGTACGATTCGCATTCATTGAGTTGATATTTTGTAAGCTAAATCTAGAGACCTCTACCAGGGCTAACTATCGAACCATTTATTGCATTTTGAACTTTATTCCGACTAGGAACTATGCTTATTTTTATTTGTGGTCAATCCCCTTTGTCATTAAATTTAAGCCCGATTTTATGGCAATTTTTCAGTAAACATTTTTGAACTGGACATGTTAATAACATTAGAACTTTACCATGAATATTATTCGATTTTATTTTGCTACATTTCGACACTGTTGCAAGCACTGTAAACATGAATAAGCTCTGCATCAGTAAACACTGCAATTTGCTGGCACTGTTGACCGACATCATTGGCCGACTGCTGCATTGCGGGTTCGATTCCTCCATGCAGGAATCGAACCAAGCAAATAATTGTATGACCTACAAGTAGTTGTTCCTGGGTGTTTGTAAACACGCGAAACACGCCCACGATTGAAGAAAAAAAATCTAGTGTGGGGCAATGTTTTATTGAAAATGTTAATATGCTGTTTTAGAGCCTATGCACACCACGTTGTTTAAACGCGCCGGTGCAGCGCGTTTGACGCGATACGCACGCAAGTCAGACGCAGCCTAAAACAAAAGACAACAAACTGCTCTGATGAAAACGCGCCGTTGACGCGCGTCTCTAAAACGCGCTGGCCGTTTAAAAAACGTGGTGTGCATAGGTTCTAAGTATATTTTTTGTAGTATTAGGACCTTTACCGTATTTGGAATAAGGTTCGAAATACAGTAACCGGTTTGATAGTTTTAGCACAGGTATAAATTAACCTTACTTTATAATAAGACGGATCATGTCTGTGATGGTTGTTATATTAATAACACGACGCAAAGATAAAAAAAAACAAGCATTTCAGCTAGAATGAAGTGTTTGTGCTTTTGATCAATTTTCTAAAGAAAAATAATCCAATTTTAATTATCTTGGCAAAGTTTTACCTGTGTGTGATTGATGCTTTCAAATAACTACGTCATGGCATTGTTGATAGTGTTGTTATTTTACACGGTTTTACTTTTGTTTTCATTAACGATTTTGTTATCTTTTAATCGCTTCGATTATTTTGTGCTCTTATTATCTAGCTGTTTGCTATATAACGTTTCATAAGAACTTCGTAATAGTTTTTATTACGTAAACGATTTAGTATTTCGCTGTAGACAAATTGATTACCTACTCTGCAATTATTAGAACTTACTATTAATTTGCTTTAAACTAATGATACGATTGTGTGTGTGCAGGAGGCGAGTAACCCAGCGGGCGCGAGGTCAGGCGCGCACCAGATCCGTGCCAACGAGCAGCAACGCAAGCCCACGTCGTGGCTGTCGCGCTGCAGCTTGCTCTGACGGCGCCCCGCCCTCCCGCGCGCGCGCACCTGCCCCCGCCCCCCGCTCCGCCCGCGCGGCTAGCACCCGCGCCGCTCGGACCCTCCCCGCTCCATGTACAACGCGAGCAATATCAACAAGTATTAAGGCCCGTACATACACGACCCTGCGCGCTCCTATATCTATCACTATGAGTTATATCAGGATTGCCATCCAATAGCCATATATCAAAGCGCGTAGGGTTTCTGTCGACACCCACCAACTATATATTTTTCGATCTTTTTAATACTGGTGCGTCAACTCTATAGGGGGATCAGACTTGCTTTTTGTATTTTTATATCCGCGACTATGATACCTACTTCGACGTTTAGTTGAAACGAAACAGTATTTTTTCGTAAATTACCTTGTACATTACATTTGTTTACATTTGAAGTGACGATTTATTTTTATATTAGGGCGAAATTAAGGTGTTACATCATTACAAATAATGGTTGGAAGGTTTATTTCAATAGATTGTTTAGCTGTACTTTTCCTTTTGCTATTTTAATTAAGATATATATTTTAATGTAATATATAATATTTAATTTGAATAAAGTGCTTTTTTACATTTTATGTTTTTAATTGAAAAAATAACGACTACAGTTCATTAACAGTAACAATTTATTGCCAACATTATATACAAAAGAGATGAATATTTTAGACACTTTGAAATTGGAAGTTTCACCTCTAGTCTTGAAGTACCTAAATAGTTACCATTAATAGAATGCATTTGGTACAAACTAACTAGACGAAATAATTTTCAAAAATAAATGCTTTCATGTAGTCTGTACTTGTTTCGTGGTCGATTTGAAAGGTCGGAGAGCTAGTTTCTTTGCTCCACCAAGAACACTTTGTGAAGCTAACATTAAAAATTGGAGCAATTTCTTAGCTGAGAAAGTCAAAACTTCTGCAGTGGCCTGTGACCCCTTTCTCCAGTACACTGTATATAAAGGTAAAGGTGGAAGATGGTCAGACCAGATGCCATGCCGGTATTTCTTAGCCCGAGTCTCAGCAGACAATATAGCTGGGGCCAATTGGGACTCAATTGTATTTTTCTTAATGTTCCTGGGCACCAATGCTTTAGCAAAACCAAGTTCTACAAGCCTTTCTCCAATGTCTATGGTCTCAATTTTGTTTTTCTGAAACGGAATGTGGCTATTTAATATTATGAAAATAAATACTGCAGTTGTTTTAGAAGTTTCTGTTCAAAGACTTCAAAAGCCTGACATAAGATTAAAAAAAAATAAACAAGTATCAGTACTAAATTACAAGTTTCAATTCTAGTATAAGGCACCTAATTTTTTTTTACAAAATAGATTATAATATGCTGTAATAGTTAAACAATGTTACTAACAAAAATCCTTACCCTCTGTTGTGGTAAATGCAACAACACTTTGGAGACTATCTCATCATTTTCCCTTGCAATAAGTGTCAGCGACACTTTCTGCCCTTTAGCCACACATTCCAGCCAGTTTACTGCATTTCCACTTGCAACCTCCACTCCCCACAACTAAACAAAACAGATTATTTATGAATTTGTTGGCACCAATCCAACCGGGCCGAAATTTAAGACATTGATGTAAACATAATATATATACTGACCTTGACTGGAAGTGGTGGTTTCTCCGAATGCCATAACGGTAAGTATATAGGGGCTCTATGGTTTACCAAAACACGAAGCGGTGAGTGCTGCACTCCGGCATAGGATCCTTTTAGAGTCTCATTTCTCTTTATAAAATGTTCAGGAACTGCACTTGCCTTTGAGAACTTGCTAACCTAATTAAATTTAAATAATATGTTATTATGTAATATTATTAGTATATTAAAATGAAGATTAGCAGAGCACTTACCGGACGAATTTTGTGTATGGATATTGCTAAGCCAGCAGTCGCCAGAGCGTAAACCGCTATCTGTAAGTAATAGTTGGGTGATATTCATCAGCATTATTAGATGTCATTTTTCTTTAACTGCACTTACATTCACTCCACGATAGTCTTGATTTAGTAGATGTTCAACTTTGAAAAAAAACCCTTCTTCCTTCACAGTCATCTTGTTATTTTGTATACCAACTAATTATTATCATTATTTTCAGTGTATTATCTCATTAGTATTTTCGTAATCTGTAAATCTAAATTCAGATTTGTTGAAAACTTTTTATGACATGACATTTGATGTTTAATGTTGCACACCTACCGTGCGTTATTTGGCAGTTTAAAAAAAAAACTAAGAGACGGCTTGTACTGGCTAAAATGCAATTAATTAATGATTAAGTGCAAAAAAATATTGTCAGCATACGAATGAATTCATTTAGCAGCTCTCGCCATTAATATGCTGGATATTTATTGTAAAATGTAAAGATAACGAGTCCGTAATTTTTACTCTTTTTGGTGGCAACATCAATTCCACGTCAACCGTTTGACAGCTGGCAAGTACTCGCGGTTGAAATATTGTTCATTTTTGTGTTTTTTGATAAATATTTTAAAAATGATTACTGTTCTAAACACAATCGATACGGGCCATGAAGACATGATACACGATGCCGAATTGGATTACTATGGGTTGAGACTTGCGACATGTTCTTCTGATAATTCGGTCAAGATTTACGACATCAAGAGTGGTACACAAACCCTTGCTGCTGACCTGAAGGGTCATTTCGGGCCAGTGTGGCAGGTCGCTTGGGCTCATCCCAAGTACGGCAACCTGCTCGCTTCATGCTCATATGATCGGAAAGTTATCATATGGAAAGAATCCGGCGAGTGGACAAAACTGTATGAATATACCGGACATGAGAGTTCCGTGAACTCTATTGCGTGGGCGCCCGCCGAGTACGGCCTCATCCTGGCGTGTTGCAGCTCCGATGGATCTGTGTCCATCTTGACGTACTCACAGGATGGCGGGAACTGGGACGTGAAGAAGATTCCAGGAGCACATGCCATTGGAGTGAACTCTGTCAGTTGGTGCCCAGCCATCTCCGCCGACTTAAACTTAGACCCTCTTAGCAATAAGGAGGCATCAAAGAGGATAGTAACTGGAGGATGTGATAACTTGATCAAAGTGAGTATTTCTGCGTGTTGGTTGGCAATCTAATTGTACAATGATGTAATATTAATTGAATTAAGTCATGACGCCGTTCCTATAATTCATTGGTAAAGTTTTTTAAAACAAACGTTTTTTGTTTCCAGATTTGGAGAGAAACAGGTGATCAATGGGTAGAAGAAAACAGACTTGAAATGCACATGGACTGGGTGCGAGATGTAGCATGGGCTCCTTCTCTGGGTCTCCAAAGATCAATGATTGCCAGCTGTTCCCAGGACAAGAGGGTTGTTATTTGGACCAGTGATGATAATGTGTCCTGGACCCCAACAATACTGAACACTTTTGATGATGTTGTATGGAGTGTGAGCTGGTCTCTCACTGGTAATATCCTCGCAGTTTCCGGAGGAGACAACAAAGTGAGTCTCTGGCGCGAAGGATCCGATGGACAATGGTTATGCATAAGTGAAGTAGCTAAAGGCTTAGGCCAAACACCAAATGATGAGAGAAGCACTCTTTGAATTCATTTATTTATGTTTTTGTTTATTTTAATTAACTTGTGAATAATTTCCTTATAGTAATATACATGCTATGAATATAATTTCTGTGGTTTTGATTTATTTGTCAATATAAATACTAGTGTCCAATTAAGTTCGGTTTCAACCAGTTTCAGCAGAACCTGTCGGCTCAGCCGATTCTCAGCATTCTCGGTCTGTATGAAGTATCATCATAATAAAAAAACTCAACCAGCTGTTCAAGCATAACACACACTTAAAAGGTTTACAACCTGTTAAACTTGTACATTCAACACCAAGCAGCTGTGAGGCATACACAGTGCTGAAAATAGGTGGTGTATAAGTGGTGCCCAGGATGGAGGGGCACTGAAATGGCCAGACCAGGATCACAATTGGCTAGAACAGCTCGCACTGGGCGCATAAAAGGCTAGTTTCAGTACTGGACACAACTAGATTGCGTATTTTTTGTCTTTTCTAGTAGTTAAAAATTATGTTTACTGATTTGGAGTTATTTTTTCTATGTCGCCTCCACACTTTGAATTTGTGATGTCTTGTGGGTGCATTTACAAACATTTTAACTCACATAAAAACAGTCAGACTCCGAAAATATCTACTTGTAGTCTTGTAGATCACATTTTGTTCTGTGTGGTAATTAAAACCGGGATATGCAGCCACTATTCCAACTGCCGCCAAAATAGGCAGTATTAAAAAATAAGTGATGTGTAATGTAATATCTTCATAACGCTTCTGTTGGATTGATGTCGTGAAATGTAACGGAAGCTGAACGTGAGAGGTCCAATCAAATAGCGCGCGCAGTGTGGTAGAGTGACCTAGGCATGGTAGCAACTCCTGCCGAGGTCTGTCTTTGGATAGGTCACCAAGTTAAGTAACTCTTGCCTAGGACTTTCTTTGGATGGGTTATCAATGTTAAGTAACTTTTGCCAAGATTTGTTGGTGAATAAGTCTATTGGATATATTCCCTTTATGTCGAGTCCCGTTACGTCGAGTTTGGAAGTCTATTGTTCTCCAAAGTATTGATATTTTACGCTTTCTATTACCTTTATGTCGAGTTTGGTGAATAAGTACAGTCAGGAATGTAAATTAAAAGCCAATAGCATAAAAACATAATAATATTAATACAAGTATAGGTGAAGATTACCTAAAAAAGTAAGCTCAACGGAGCCCCGCTCCGCGGGGCTCCTATTTCTGCGTGCATGGTTTAAAGTAACCTAACACGAAGGGGATGGCGGGGTCTTTCAGACCCCGCCATCCCCTTCGAACCTAACCTGTCCGTGTCGGGGTGCCCACAAGTCCCGAGCTCGCTTCGCTCGCTCTTGGATCCCAAGTTCTCCTAATAACAATTCCAATCATTAATAATTCTAAATTATGTGCATGTATTCATTTCATTGGACGTGACTGTACTTCTAAAATATGATATAATTAAACTCGACATAAAGGTAATAGAAGCGTGGTAAATAAACTCGGCATAAAGGGAATAGAAACGGGACAGAAAACTAAACTCGACATAGGGGTAATAGAAGCGAGACAAGGTTTTCGGCTCGACGTAACGGGACTCGACATAAAGGGAATCAACCGTCTATTGTCCCAAAGTCGATGTCATTAATTTGAGAAGCTTATCATGGCTCGGAATGGGTAGATTGATTTTTTTTGGTACTTGTATCATAAATGTACATAGAAAGAATAATATGGATAACAGGATAAGCCATTTTTTCGGAAAGGAATTCCGGTATTTCCGGATTTAATTAAAATATTGTTAATATTGGTAGTGCTATTATTTTTACTACTCAATTAAAAATTGAAAGGAAGGTATCAAAACTGAATTAATTCATTATTTATCTGTTGACTATCAAAAACAATTGAATATTAATAGCTTTAATATTTAACGTCTTTGCGTTCCAGGGCCGTGGTAACTCTTTCGAACAAATTCTGCAACCCTGTCATAATACAATTCCTACCTAAGTTCCGGTTTTTTTTTATAAAATCAAATCAATTCCGGTGGAATGTCCATATTAATGTACCCCCATTCAATCTATCTATTCCGATCACTGCTTATTACCAAGGTGAGATGTAAGATACAACACATCATATAGGCGACTAAGTAAAAAATAAAACACTTGTTTATTATAAAAACAATTTTAATTACACTTAATCTTAATAATACATGTTCATATCACGTATTGCTGAGATGGTATTCAATCAGTTCTGAGAGTAGCGGCATCTTGTAGTACTCCGCTATGGTTTTGAATGTGTTGATTTGTGCTAGAACCTCCTTCGTCGGCACCATGAGTGCAAACTCACCGGCGCACTCGCACACCATTGTCATGTTCTCGCGTTTTACCTGCCCACATAAAAGGTGATGTAAAAAGTTGTGCTTCACAAGACCATGTTGGTCATTGGCTTCCTTGGTTATAGTCACCACTCACTAGAGCAGTGGTTCTCAAACTTTTTTGGAAGGGGAACCCTTTTGAAAAGAAAAATTTCGGTGGAACCCCAAGATAAAACAAAAAGTTACGTGCATTCTTCAATAACAGGGAATCACATTACAATGAAAGTATATTTAATATAATAGATGAAAAAAAAAAACCTAGAGATGGTGTGAAACTATTTCTTATTTTTCATTACCTAATCGGTTTATTAGGATTGATTGAAGAGAGTTGAATTCTTATATCAGATTCGGCATCCAGTATATTGTGATATTTTGTTTTGGGAGTACACTGAGTATAGCTGCACTAGAACTATTTGCAGATCATACAAATATTTGTTCCGTGCGGGGATCGAACCAGGCGCGGTCGCAGCCTGAAATTTTGGGGGGGGGTCACTTACTACACTAATAAAAATTAGGTAGGGTAAAGTACCCAACTGCTGACCTCCCACCAACTATTGACCGCATAACAGTTTTTATCAAAAATAATAATAAATCTTCTTGCAGTGCTGCTTATAAAATACAGAAAATGAAATATAATTTATCTTGTAGTATATTGGCGTCACAGAAAATTTAAATAAAGCAATATTGCATCCGTAAACCCATGATAACAAAATACCCTCCTAAAATCATCAAGAAATAAATATAATATTAACAATTTTCTAAGGTGACGGTTGTTTTCAATGTCATTTTATTTCAGTTTTACACGATAGATTCCTTAGAGTTTGGTATTTTTTCGTTATTTAAGACAGGCACAATGCTTTTCCACATGATTTTCAAGTTTTAATGAGCCTTAACTTGTTAAAATGATGAGGTCAATATCTGGTACACTCAAATGTATGAATAACCATTTTTTTAACATGGCATGTCAATAGCTGGTAATTAACCAAATGTACGAGTATACTAGTTACTGACACCACGGTTTGTACGTATAGTTCATTTTTAATGGTGATGTAGCTTAACTTTAATGCATCTGTATTACGCCCATGGGCGTTGGCACCCCTAAAGGTGTATCTGCATAATCACAAACATAAAAAATACCTTACGTAGTAACCTGAGAACGTAGCATAATTTGAGTGAGGTACTTAAATTTTCGGTCTACTGTCACATTCTGGATCCTCCTGAATATTTTAGACTTACTAATATAATAGGAAAAGTGAACAGCTGAATGGATTTTGACACAATTTGGCAAGCAGATAATTTTAAAACCTGGTTAAGTGGGTGTACCTGGACGCAGGATACTTTTTATGTCGGTATATGATCCCGTGGGACAATTGCAGAATATAACACGAGCAATGTCTCAGCCACAGGTTGGTTTAATGCATAAAATGACAAAATATACCCCAACCTGCATGTTTTAACAAACTGACTTAAATCATGCCCGAGGCAAAGTGTGAGCTAGTTTTTTATTTGTATCTATGTTCTCTTCATTTGTGAGGTCTTCTACATAAGTTTAAAAAGTTAAAACCGTCTTAAGTAATTAGGAAAATATTAATTCAAAGATTTTTAAACTCACTTTGTAGAACTAAAGCCGTATTCTTTCAATTTGTTTTGCCGGCGAGCATTTTTATATCTGCTGCATAATACAGAACAGTGAAATAACTACTAATAAAGAGGAAAAATTGGACAAAAAGTGATAAAAACTACAACAAAAAGTGATAAAACCACACAATTTCGAAAATAAGTGCAAGAATATTATTGACCGCGTTTGGAGACTAAAGACTTAAATAGTGTGAAAAAAGAAAATGAGAAGGGCTATAAGACTAGCTTTGTTTGTGTTTTTTTTTTTGTTTTTTATCAAATAAAACCTCGTATCACATTCATAATAAATAATATTTGAGTTTATTCTTATACTACAGGAGGTCAAAAAATTGGTCATTCGCATGACGAAAATTTGGTACAAGCATGTTGATAACTGGTCAAATGGCCTGTTCTTGCTAAACTCGAGAAAAAAAACACTTTTTACCTGACTATGACTGTTAATGATGTTTTAGTTACATTCTCCAATGTTTATTTTATCTTCCAAAAACATTCATTTCCACTTGCAACTCGTACATTAGTTTATTTTGCGAAAGAAGCAAGGAAAACTGCTTAAAGGGTCAATAGTTGGGTGTTTTACCCTATCTAGAATAAAATAAACATTAGTGCACAAGACAGCACAAGACCTATTGCATATTGCACAAGATGTCAGCAAACTATTTTATCGCCGCCGATAACGGATAATTAGAAACCTTTTTGAGATTTTTCAATGTGACCTTAGATTTTGGGGGGGGGGTCATGTCCCCTGTGACCCCCCCCTTCGGACCGCGCCTGGATCGAACCCGCGACACGCTGCACAGCAGTCGGTCGCTTAGTCATTGCGCCAACCGTGTCGTCTTTTCCTTACTCTAGGTCAGCACGCGTAGCATGGCGATTCTATCTCTATTCTACCAAGAAAAGACAAAGTTATTTCATCGTTATTTCTATACAAATCGGCTGTTTTTTTGCACAAGTATGACACGATTCTTACACCATTCAAGAATAGAAACATCTGATCTATATTTTACACATTGCTATGCTTAAATCGATAAAAATCTTTTACGTTCTGTCATTTTGTCTATTTAATAATTCTCCTGTCGACAAAACCCGTTTCTACGGCGCCATGCTACACGTGCAGGGGTGACAAAAGGGTTTATCAATTAAAATAATGTTAGTACAAACCTGATGACATCGTTTGCAAATCAGATCTTGCAGCATGTAAGACATGGTGCGTCTGTTCATGATCTCGACCAGTCGCCACTCCAGCTCTTGATTCTCGTACGGAGTGCCACATGTAGGACATAAGCATACGGGTCTGTGAATAAATGTTATGAATTATGTTAAGATATCAATTAAACCGCCCAGCGGTGCAACCCGATTGCATTTGGAATGCAGTTATTTTTAAGGACTACACACATTTTTTTTTCGTGGTAAAATCTTAAAATGCTTCCTACCACCCAGGGTGAGACGGGAGGGACTGTGAGACTTGTACTGACTAAAATCCTCCTCCTTCAATAGCCCTTTACTATCCAGGGTCGCGATGTTATGATGAGCCAGCCCCGCGACCGCTGCAGGCTTTGTCTCTCCCCGTCAGGACGACTGCTGCATGCTGACTGCAAGCTTGTTGCATGGTCGATATGCACATGCAGTTTAAAAACAGTGGGACCAAGGGTTCGTTTTCAGTTTATTTGCAAAACGGTAACTGTAAATCTGCAGTAGCGGTTGGAATATTGTGACCAGTGACCATGCATTATGTTCCTTTACTCTCATAGATAATAATAAATATTAATAATAAATTATTTATTAAGCATAACATTTTTGTACAATACTAGCTGACCCCGCGAACTTCGTTGCGCCACAGAATCAATATTATTACACTACTAATACTACTACTACTACATCATTTGTTACAAAAAATGTGATAAATGAAGAACCGCTCGACCGATTTTGTGCAAACTTCACCTAAACCATCTACTAAATAGTCCGAACAACGCCTTAAAATTTGGTTTGGATAGGTGAGCTCGTTCTTGAGTTATAAAATTAAAACGAAAAGTGGCATTGATTTTTATATACATATATAGATTTGTGAAGCCCTGACTCCAGAGTTAGATATTAAATATCTGTATTTCAGGAGTCAGAATATTTTAGATTGGATAGCAATCCGCAATTCCAGGATCTATTAACTCTACTATAATTTTAATACTCACACATCATTGTGCACCGCGGTGTGTGTGTCCCGGCACAGGTCGAGGTCCCGGCAGTGGTTGCACACCTTGCAGATGATCTCACTCAGCACACACGAGTTGCACGCGTCGCGCCACTCCGCCGCGCTACTGAACTCGCCCACGCCGATCAGACGGAGCAAGTTGCGGCGGAGGAGAGTTACCTAGATAAAGGTTAAATATGGTTTTTTAAACGTGGTAAAATCATCAAATGGTTCCTCCGGTCCTGGGTGGAGCGGAGACTGTCAGACTCGTACCGACGAAATTCCACTGAGTTCCTTCAATAGCCTTTTACGTTTCGGGGTCACGGCAGTTTGTTAGTCCCGCAACCCCAGGCAAGCATCATCTCTTAGACAAGATGGAATCTATACTAATATTATAATGAAGAGTTTATTTGTTTGGTTGGTTGAACGCGCTGATTACAGGAACTACTGGATCGAATTGAAAAAATATATGTCGCAGGGAAATGACAAAACGAGGGATTTGGACAAGTCCCGAGAGATGTTAAAATTACAACACGATTTTATCATTTCCCTAAACTAAATCTAGTGATTTGATCAAATCCCTAAATTGGTTCAGTGAAATGACAAAAAAAAACCTAGTAAAATGTCCGAAAACGTTAACGGTCCTACTTCTGGGTGGTTTAAAAAAAAACAATCACGAAGGACAGGTTAACCTGACCTGTCCGAGTCGGGGTGCCCCCAGTCGTTTCTACATTTTTTATTTCTCAGTGCCCTGTTTCGTACACACGGGACACCGTGACTCGGTTGACCCTTCGTGGTTATTTTTTTTAAACCACCAAGAAGTAGGAGCACCACGAAGCGGTGCCCCGTCGACGTTTTCTGACATTTTACTAGGTTTAGTTTAGTTTTAAAATACCACGGAAAAGTAGGAATTTGATCAAATCCCTCGTTTTATCATTTCCCTGCGACATATATTTATGTTGATTAGTTTATTTATCGTGGAAATATATGTGGGAGACGGGGCAAGATGATGAAAACCACTTCTTTATATTTCTTCTTTTATTTTGGCTCGTTTCACAAGAATTACAATTTTTACTTTTAAGCAACGTCGTTCCAGTTAGCAATCATCCGCCATTCTCCCCTCTCACTTCCTCTCCCCCGCACACCTTACGTTCCATTCCACTCATTAATTCTGTTTTCATTTTACGGTAAATTAAGTTAAAGTTAATTTAATAATAGAATTAGAATTTTAAAGAAAACAGTCCTACATATATAAGCTATATAACCTTTCCAATAGGAGCCGAGCAGTGAGGGTAAAACCAAGGGGAACAGCTAGTAATGAATTTAAAAAAATATGTGTAGGTAATGGGTACTAGTGCTACTGGCTGGGCTTAAGCACCTGGGTTGAATTCTCAGCTATCAGGTAAAATTTTGCCCAGCGAACAAGAGCCAAAAAAGGGACACCCGGATGGAACGAAGTTACTGTATACACTCAACAAAAATAATCGTCGCGACTCCACTCCACTCCACTCCAGTCCGGTCCGGTCCGGTCCGGTCCAGTCCAGTCCAGTCCAGTCCATTCCATTCCATGGTAATAAACACATTACCCTCCTTTGCGCCGCGCAGTCGGATAAAAGTGTCGTGCCAACTTTTCGTAAGAATTTTTTCCGTCCAGCCCCCTTTCACAACGCGCGATAAGGAACTTCGTTCCAAAAGAAAAAGTGCAACCTACCTTTTTTGAATTAGGTTTACTGTATGTCCTCATGTTGTGTCCAATTTAATGATAAGAGCTTTACTTAAATTATGATAATTTATTCATAATTGTTGGAATTTAGGTGCACACCTTTTTCTCTAAACATACTGTATGATTTAGTACAAACCTCTTCATCCAAAGAAGGATCGAGTGAGAACACTTTGCAGACGGCGTTGACGTACAGTAGCGCGGGCTTGCAATCGCCGGAGAACGCGTCCGGCTTCAGTCCGGGCTGCTGGCCGATGTCGGACGGACGGAGAGACGGGTGACGTGTGTTTATCTTCTCTGTCACTCTGGGTGGAGGAACAAGAAATTAGTTGCGGGTGTAGTAAAGTGGATGAATAAATATTTAAAATTGAACTTTAGTTTCTGCGCATGAGTCGGCAAGACATTCGGAACGTGCGACGCCGAACGTTCGGTTGAACACGTTCGAAGTGTTTTCAAGTTACATTTTTACGTCGCGTTCATGAACAAGCGACACATCACGCGACACATCACGCAACGCGTCGCGACTGAAAGTTCGGCAACGCGTTAAACGACCGAAAGTTCAGTGAATTAAGCGATCGAAAGCTTAATTGCGAAAAGCGCTAGTTTGTTAAATTCTATTGATATCAATTGCTTCGCAATTTTCCGTCGCGTAACGCACTTTGATAAACCCCGCGGCACCTTTGGCCGTTGCTTTTCCCCCACACCTACTTGCACCTACAGCACTCGTGCACGAAGTTCACGAGGTTCCGTAAGTCCCATTATCTATAAAACGGCAGAAACAAAATAATGTCTGTTGTATGGGAGCCACCTTAAATATTTATATATCTCTGTTTTTTAGAGCAGAAATACATCATCTGTGAAAATTTCAACTGTTTAAGTATCACGGTTCATGTGATACAGCTAGAAAAACAAGCTGTCTATCAACAAATAAAAATGGCTAATTATAAATAAAACGTACTGGAACAGTTTCTGTGAGATCTCCCCTCGTATCAAGGCGGGCAGTTCCTTGGGCTGTGAGTACGCGGCACTCAGGAAGCCTGCCACAGCTGCTGCGAACGGCTCGCGGACCGGCGCTGGCAGGAAGTTGGACAAGTTCCACTGCATTGTTATTGTACCCTACAAAAAATATATAAAAGGTAGGTATGTATAAATTATATGTTTACATACATATAAATATAGTCCTCCTGACCGATTTCGGTCATGGCGGCTAATCTCAACGGATATTAGTCAACTGCGCGGGACATATTATAGTGCACAAGTGTGTACGCAGATTACTTTTTTTCTAGTTTTTTTAGTAAAATAAAAGTTACCTCATCGTCGCCATTTTCTTCACTAGCTGCTGGCAGCTGTGACGAACCAACTTCAGTCAAGCCTTCCGGAAGTTTACCCTGTTACGAGAAAAGTTAAATAATTAAATTATTAATTAAAATACACCCAAAAGGGATAAAACGGTATATGAAAGAAGATTAAATGAATTTGCTGAATGAGAGAAAAACAGGTCCAGTGAATGAGATGGTCGTTGTGGTAGCCATACACGTAGCGATATACTTGCGCAAGAGTAGACTTGCACATGATAGTGACAAAGTTCGAAGTTTGCACAATTATCTTCCAACACACGTTACAGTATACTTTTTTTTTTTAGCGTGGTAAAATCATCAAATGAGTCCTCCCACTCCGGGCAGGGCGGGAGGGACTGTCAGACTTGTACTGACTAAAATCCACGGTGTCCTTCAATAGCCGTTTATGTTCCGGGGTCACGGTGATGGAAATAAGTCCCGCGACCCCGGCAGGCTTTGGCCCTCTGAGAGGAGGCCCCGTCATTTTGCTGACGCTCTTTGAGGCGCGCGTAGAACACGACGCGCCGTCGACCCGGGAGGTTACAGTATACTTGCGCAACGTGTACGGCTACCATAAATGGTAGAACAACTGTCTCGCTCTTTGACACACACTGACCTACACGACGTTATTCGTTGGTTGTCGTTCGTTGTGGTGGGTCATGCAACAGAGACAACACTCTACGAAGCCGAAACTGCAGATTACTCTTTCTAAAGATCGAAGTGCAACATCGCCGCGATGTCTCTGTACAAGTGTTACCAAACCGCACTGGGCCTGCGTGGTGGATTATGGCCCACTCCCTCTCACAGAGCGGAGGCCTGTGTCCCAGCTGTGGGAACATTATAAGCTGATGATGATGAAGCGTTACCTGTACTCCGGCATGGTTGGCCTCGTCCAGCCACAGCAGGTACGACCAGCACTGCTTGTACCGGATGTCGATGCCGTGGAATAGTTCCTTGTTCCTAATGCTTTGCACCACGAACTCCACGTAGCCTGCCAACAAGTAACTAAATTGTCTTTGTTTTCTACATTAACAGGCGGTACCGTGCGGTCACGTAAACTTAGACTGTTTTTTGTAATTTATATTATGCCATCAAAGATCGTTAGTAGAAAGTGACTTTTCGTTCACTCAATAAATACTGTTTACATGCAATAGTTAAAAAGACTGATACCGCGATGGACTACTCACTTTTTAATCGATTTGAAAAAGGAGAAAGATCTAAATTCGGTCAGTGTTCCCATAAAAATTCAACAATCAGAAGTTGTCATTTTATGAGCGTTTTTCACTTATTGTGTACATGGACGAGGTTCAGGCGCAAGAAGCCTAATTGCAAAATGGCAACCGCACCGCAAAACGACAAGTTCTCAAAATGGCAAATATTTCAAAATGGAAAATTTTCAGCAACGACGTTATAATACTAGACTACGCATGCACGATCTAAGGAACAAAAATTATTCTGTCAACTCGCTGAGGTACTACGTAAGCGAGGGGGACGGGGTACTGCGTTGTGATTGGCTAACTCAAGGTCTGTTCTGTCTCAACGTATGTTTACGGCTCACAGGATTGGTCGAAATTCGACGAATATAAGACTTTTTTTGCCTAATGTGTTGGCAGACATCGGTCGCCTGTTATTACGAGTCTAGTATTATATCGTCGTTGATTTTCGGCAATTAGAATTAACTACTATATAAAAATAAGTCAGGTTTTCCTTCCTGACGCTATAACTCCAGAACGCACGAACCGATTTCCACGGTTTTTCATTCGTTGTAAAGGTCTCGGGCTCCGTGAGGTTTATAGCAAAGAATATTCAGGAAAAAAAAACGAAGCCATCTGGTGGCGAAACGGAGTTCGCCGGGTTTGCTAGTATTCTTGTAAATATAAGATTTCTACTCTTCGATTTTCCTTAGTTGTTTCATGTCATGCGAAAAAATCTTATATTTACATGAATTATACTGCCAAATGCACTTGGTAAAAACTACTAACTAGGGAAAACGCGTTCTTTCTGAAAAGGGGTTTTAACTGTAACATAAATATACATACCGATGCCATCCATAACAGTATTCTTCTTAGTACATAGCAGGATCTTGTTGAAGTCCGCGAACACTATGAGCGAGCCAAGCCGCTTGAACTCGGCCACCAGCATGAGGAACAGCTTCTTCATCAGGTTGTAGAGGGTGCGGCGGAGGGCGGGGTCGTACAGGAGGGACGAGGAGGTTTTTAGCCATCTGTTGAAGGTGTTATGATTTTAGACGTGTAAACGACTTTCGTACGAAGTCATAGCGGATATATTAGCTGTTGGTGCAAAAGGTATGTCATGATATAATATACATTGCTGGACAAAAATATTCATGACACGTAATGTAACAGAATTGAAACATGGTAAATATCCCGGTTTAAATTCAAATATTTGTAACAGTGACCATGTCAGTCTAAAAACTTACATTAACAGAATTATGTTCATTTATGGAAAAAGGCTTAGGGAAGGTTCATATCTGACGTGTATTATCGGTCACGTAACGCCCAGAACAGACAAATGTATAGAAAAACACTTGACTGTTCACACCGATGATATGTTAGTGCATCAAAGAACATTCGATGATACGCTCGACGTATTTTACGTCAGATAATATGAACCTTCCCTTAGGCTGCTTGTGCATTCATGCGGAGCGAGACGCGCGGCGGAGCGGAGGAACGAGGAAATATTAATCAATAGGATTGCATAACATCTCCCCTCCGCTTCAGTGAACATGGGTTTGCGACAACGACGATATAATACTAGACTCGTAATAACAGGCGACCGATGTCTGCCAACACATTAGGCAAAAAAGTCTTATAACCGTCTCATTTCGACCAATCCTGTGAGCCGTAAACATACGTTGAGACAGAACAGACCTTGAGTTAGCCAATCACAACGCAGTACCCCGCCTCCCTCGCTTACGTATTACCTCAGCGAGTTGGCAGAATAGTTTTGTTCGTTAGATCGTGCAATGAGTAGTCTAGTATTATATCGTCGTTGGTTTGCGAGCTAGTTTTTACTTTTTGCGGTGCGAGCCGGCGGAGCGAGCCGGCGGAGCGGGGCGACAGTGAGGCGGCGGGGATGGGTATAGTACAGTATGCCGCTAAAGTTCGACCGGTACGTGCGTGGGCTTTGTTATGGAGAAGTTTTCAAAATGGATGAAAGACTCATCGAAAGCGTAAAAAAGTTTCCGTGCCTTTGGGATACGAATTCAGAATTTTATAAATGTAACGAGACAAAGGATGCGGCATGGAATGTAATTATTAATGAAGCGAAGATAAAGGACGGTAAATATACATTTTTATTATAATACCTTAGCTTACAGTTCTTGCAATTCGTGAGCGCGCGTAAACTTTATTTGTGTTTGAGTCTCATAATTATGTATACAACGTGTAACGTTAAATGCGCAAAACCTCTCGTGGGGTAACTCAGCCCATGTTACTGAACAATGTTTGTTCTAAGACTTTTGGAAAAAAAATGGTTTTTCATACAAAATGAGAAATTGATCGGGCCCATCAGTATGAAAAATCATTTTTTTTTTCCAAAAGTCTTAGAACAAAAATTGTTCAGTAACATGGGCTGAGTTACCCCACGAGAGGTTTTGCGCATTTACCGTTACACGTTGTTTATGTATTGTTTTTAAGTAGTTTTTTTTTTTGCTTACGGTATGTGTTGCCAAAGCCGTCTTTAACTTATTGGAGGCTCTGGGCATATTAGGATAATGGGGCCCCTATGACTTTGACAGAACACTATTTTGTTTAGAAATTTACTGCTATCTATTTATTTGTAAACAAAAATGTACATATTTTTTTCGTTTGTAAAAAATTAACTTTTTTTATATTTTGTTGATTAAATATCTCGAGAACAACGCATCAGAAATCGAGACATGATGCATATAACTTTTAGAGAATTTTACGTACTTAGTATACCATTGAATTGTATTTTTATATATTTGAATTTATCTAAGCATGCTGAAATCAAAAAGCCTAATTTTTGGGTAGGAGTAGATTAGCTTCGCACATGCAAAAGCTGTAAGCAAATTGGTATTGTAGTCAGTAATTTAGGTTCGTTGTATTCGAATCAAAAAAGTTTTTCACCTCACCCGCTCGGAAAGATTCTATTTCTCATTCAAAATCTGAGCGCAAAACTCCATTTTGTGCTCTAGAGCACAAAGTGTTGTTTAAAATTCGAACACGTCTTGTATTCAATTGTTTTCTTCTTTTCTACACTGGCAGGCGAGCCGCCCCCCTACATTTCCTCGCTGTGTGAGGTGAAAAGTTGTGTGTTGCACTCGGCAGCAAAGTTTTTCTGCGTCTCGTACCTTTGAAAACTTCGCATCGCTCAGGATTCTATATTTGAACCGCTCGTTTCTCTCGCGGTTCATTCTTAGAATCCTTCGCTCGCTCAGTTTTCAATTCAAGTACTCGCGCCAAAAATCAACTTTGCAGCCTTGCATAACAAATAACTATTTCGGCAATAAAAATCGGTTATCGTTTAGTGATCTGGCAGGGACGAGGGGGCCCCTATCGATCACGGGGCCCTGGGCACTTGCCCAGAGTGCCCAGTGGAAAAGAGGGGTCTGTGTGTTGCTATAACCCGGTTCATTAAAGAAAGGAATCTTAAATGGCGGCGCTTATCATGTTCTCTCGCTCGCACACTAGTGCCGTCTCGACTCACTACCGCGCGTAGCGTAAGCAGAAAAAAAAATTGTCTTGATGTCTTGACGCGCTCAGTGATCGTTTTTACGAATATTTGTTATAGTTTTCTGTTGTTTTTTTTTTTGAGTTTTGTTTTATTTAATTTTTAAGTTTGAGAAATAATTGTGACCCAGTTTTTACCGACTTCAAAAAAAGGAAGTTATTAATTCGACCCGTATGTATGTAATATTTCCGGAACTGCCCAGTTTTCGTATAATGTTAGTCTATATCACCGTCTGAACAAATGTGCCAAATTTCAAAAGCGTATGTATGTTTGTATGTAGGTATGTATGTTTTTATGTTTGTGTTCGCATAATATATCCGAAACAACAAGTCCGATTTAGGTAATTCTTTTTTTCATGTGCTAGGTATTGTTCCACTTAGGGAATACTGCTTTCATTAAAATCGGTTCAGTAGTTTTCGAAATAGGGAATTATTTAGCTTATTCTGTACATGGGCGGTGTTATTACCGGTGCTACGGATTACAAAATTCTTACTCTTGTAAAATATTTTATTTTGACAAGAATTCGGATGTATATTTAAACTAAAAAGGGTAGAAAAAAAACCTTTTCATGAAAATGTAACCGACTTAAAAAGCAACCACAAAAAAAGGATAAAATAACCTTCATCATAACTTTTCTTTCGGAAGTCGGTGGCAAAAAAGTCAATAAAATAAAAAACAAAGCCACCGACTTCCGAAAGAAAAGATTATGATGAAGGTTATTTTATCCTTTTTTGTGGTTGCTTTTAAAGTCGGTTACTTTTTTATAAAAAAGTTTTTTATGTTTTTAATTTTTTTAATTTAAAACAAACTTTATATTATATGCTGACTGTACTATCTGTCAAAGTACAAGCCGCTATTTAATGGCGGCTCCACATTATCGCGATACTCTCAGGCCTGAAACTGCGTTAAGCGGGCGCCCGCGACGACGGGCAACCGTCGCTATTTAGTTAATTTTATTTTTTTATGTCAATAAAGTGTTATTCTATTCTTTTCTACTTAAATACCTAAATATAAAATCTTGTTTTTATGAATCCTTTTTTGTACATAATACAATAATTGTTACGTTAGATACAGTGCCTGATAAAGCCGGTGCGGGGCCCGTAGCAAATGTAACCATGGGGCCCTAGAGTTACATTGCCTTTTTTTTTAGCGGTAAATCCACGGTGTCCTTCAATAGCCCTTTACGTTCCGGGGTCACGGTAATGAGATAAGCTCGCGACCCCCGCAGGCTTTGGCCCTCTAGAGGGGGACCCCGTCATCATGCTGACACTCTTTGAGGCGCGCGTGGAACACAACACGCCGTCGACTCCTGGTCCATGGTCGGACAGCGAGTCGCCCATTACTCGCCACCCACGTGCCCGTGCCTACGGTGGCCGGAGATCGTCTGCCGACGTCCGTCACTTCAGCTGGGGTGAAGGGAGGATGCAGCTGTCCTCTGCGGCCCGCCTCCTACTTCGCGAGCATGACTGCTTCGCAGAAGGAGGCTACCGCTTCCCACTCCGTCTCGCCCCGAAGTATGGCAGTGTGGCCAATCGCTCACTTTAAGGATAGCCAAGGTGTATTACTTACATATTTGTGATTTTTTTTTGGGCACAGGCGCGGGGCCCCCCAATGCGCGGGGCCCGTAGCATTTGCTGCCTCCTGCTATATGGCTAATCCGGCACTGGTTAGATAGATAGATAGAATAATACGATGATGTATTTATTGATTGTTTCAGTTGCAAATGCTAAATCCCGATGGAAACAACTTAGAGACAACCATCGCGATGCATTAAAACGTCAAAATGCAACAAGGAGTGGACAGGCTAGGAGACAACTCAAGGAGTGGAAACATCAAAACGCCATGTCATTTCTTTTACCGTACATGTGTAGCAGAGGTCGGGCATTAAATTTTGAATCCTTGGAAGACTCAAATGAGAATTCAAATCAACCGAGTACTGATTATAATTCTCAAGAATCAAGCGGTATTGAGATCGAGATCTTGCCATCAACTGCAAATATTCTTGCAACTGTCAATGTTTCCGATGATTCAACAGCATCTGATCCAATTCCATCCACATCTAGAAAAAGGAGGAGCGAGGAAATCCTAGATATATTGAGGAAACATCAAGAAAACCGCGAACTTTTAAGACAAGAACGCGTGGAAATTAAAAATAGGATATTGGGAGCCATGGAAAAGTACGATGAAGTAGACTCATTTTTTTTAAATTTGTCTGCGTCAACAAAAAAATTGCCATATTATTTACAACTTCAAATTAAAAAAAAATGTTTCGATGTTGTAATGACAGCTGAAGAAACTCATCTGCAACAGTCTTAGTTTTCCCCGAATAATTATGGTTAAGCTGAGAACACATTATCGGACGCGTCCGTCAGCCGTGGCTGAAGGACGCGTTTTAGCAGTGTGCACGGTAGTTCGGACGACATCTTCGGATGCACAAACATCCAGCCGGTCAGATTCTGTTAGGATGTCGGAACGCTCAAGGTCACGTCCGCGTCTTACGTTTGCACAGTGAATGTACTGGCTAGATAATGAATAAGCCGCGTCTCTCAGCCGCGGCTGACGGACAAGTCCATAGCTTGACTCATCGCCGCAAAGTTGCCTGCCTGTCGGTTTTCTACAGATTGTACTCCGGAGAGTGTGCCCAAGAACTCCACGATCTCATCCCACCAGCCCCTTTCTACCATCGAACATCTAGACGCACGGCAAATTACCATCCTTACCTTATTGCTATACCGCCAATTCGCACTAAGCGTTTCCAGACGTCTTTTATAATGCGGACAGCGAAGGAGTGGAACTCTCTGCCTGCGTCTGTGTTTCCGAACGCATACAACCCTAATCTCTTCAAAGTTAGAGTGAACAGGCTTCTTCTGGGTAAGCTCGCTCCACCGTCGACCTTGTCTTAGTCATTCCTGACCTAGACTAAGGTCAAGTGCAACCCATCTCACATAAAAAAAAAGTCCGATGATTTGTTCGCAGCTTTACTGTACAAGCTCAACACCAACATAATCATCTTCCTGCCCTTGTCGCATTCTACTTAGGGTCGGCGGCGGCGCAACACGTTTTCTTCTTCCATTCTCCCCATATCAGACGTCACAGCATCATTCACTCTTTTTTCATTCATATCATTCCTTAGACAATCTATCCATCTTTTCTTTAGCCTTCCTCTTCCTCTCCATCCATCAACAATCATACTAATCACTCTCTTAGTCACATGAGTCTCACAAGTCACAAGCTCAACACCAACATCAAACAATATAAATATCAGTAAGGGTGCTCCCACATCTATCGACGCGGAATCGGCTTTTTCCGTCGCCCTTTCTCTTTCTGTCGCGTAGAACTGCCATTTGCTAGACCGAGACAATGCGATAGCACGCGGCCGCCTTGAGGATTCCGCCGCGTGCTATCGCATTATGCTTTCTGTCTCGGTCTAGCAAATGGTAGTTCTAAGCGACAGAAAGAGAAAGGGCGACGGAAAAAGCCGATTCCGCGTCGTTAGATGTGGGAGCACCCTAATAATACTGCAAGTACTTCGCATCATTTGTTTAATGTCCCATATTGTCGCACCGTGGCCCGATCCACCTCCCCTGTACCGCGTATACTGACGATGCTCAACGCGCTCGTGGAGACCAACCCAGGATTGAACTTGTTTACTGATGAATGGAAGACGATAATGTTGGAATGTTTGCGGTTGTCTGAGACGACAGAGTGACAGGATATTTTAATTTAGTTGTAATGGCTACTGCTGTACTAAATGTTTTTAATAAAAATTATGAAGAAACTGAGCCTACTACTGAACACTTCTCAACATTTCCACTACATAATATCAATATATTACTGCTACCGCTTCAGATGTCTCAGAAACTCGGAACACTGGAAATAATGGAACGCCGTAGAGCTAATTGGTTCGGATGAAAATACAGATAATAATATATCACAGCGTCAACTTAAAAAATAAATAAAAGTTACTTTAATTTTAAAATGAGTACTTACTTTAAACACTCTGCTAACCTTTCACCGCTACTCTATCCGCTATCCTCAAATAAACCTGCTCAGTAAGCAATATGTTATTCTTTTTTTAAAAAGCCTATTCCTTCCCACTGCTGGGCAAAAGCCTCCACCAATATCTTCTAAAAACTCTTGGAACAGTCCTCGTGGTAGGTGTCCATGTCGTATTGCCAACTCTTCCTGGACCGGCCGCGGCGCCATCATCCAGAACCATTTTTGAAGACTTTCGACCAACGGTCATCCCTCATACGACTGACGTGACCCACTCAATTCCATTTTAGCCTGGCAGCCTTCTTGGCAACATCTACTATTTCTATTTTGGACAGCAGCGTGGTATTCCGGACTCTGCTTCATCTTTTAACACCCAAAATGCTGCGTTATAAAGATTTTATAATCATTAAATACTTACCTATAAAAGTGTGAGATTTGGAAGTCGGCGAAGACGTTCTTGTACTGTGTGACGTCACGGAGCCATGATGCTATCATCGTTCGAAGAATCTTGAACGCTGCGCTACACTGAGCCGTTTCGTCGTATGGCATCGATGCGTTAGATCCTGACAAATAAATGAATTGGTTTTGATTACAATAGACAATTATTCTTTATTCTTTTATGTCACACTTGTAAGGTTTTTCACCACTGCTCGAATGTTTGGTATTATCACATATTAGGTACTAAAACTACATAGCTTCACGCTGATATAGCTTCAATTAATCTGTAATCAACTTAGTCTATAGCAGTCCTCTACTGGACATACATAGGCCTCTACCAGGTTATGCTTCGTCACCCTATTCACCTTAATCTTAAAGTCATCGGTCCATCTAGTGGAAGGGCATCCCACACTAAGCTTACCGATATGCAGTATTTACTGTATTTAAATTAATATACGGGGTATTGACTTCTTTTTCAAATAATGGTCTTTCTTTTCATCCTACACAAGTGTTCCAAAGAACGAGATCCGGTACAGTCGAAAGGAGAAATCAGACATTCGGCCTGGTGTGAATCAAACGTGTATTGAACCCCTTCTTCTTTGAAGTGACGATATTTTTATACCCCGTTTTGAGGAGAGTTGAAAATATTTTTTGTTTAAAAAGCTTAATTTTCCAACAGTAGGGTTTTTCACTAGTCTTTAGTGAAAAATAAGCAAATGTTACCAGCATTAGCCATAGCGTCCTGTATGTTAGCGTGCTGCGCTCCGAAGGAGGTGGCGACGCTGGTCCCCTCCACCTGCAGGATGCTGTGTGCCTGCAGCAGCGCGCACACGGCCAGCGCGTCTGTCTCCAGCTCCACGCACACAGTACCATACGCGGCGCTGGCGTTGTGAGTGCAACCGGACAGCTCTTCTACTTCGCTTACTAATCTGTAGGGAAGAGAGGAACAATCATGATATTTGACTTAAGAAGAAGGTCCCATTAGTGCACAGCGTAAACAGCAATGTGACAACTGACAATGTTCCACTACTAGGCTGATCTGAGACGCTTTGCGACTCTATTGCGTCGACGCAACGCAATAGTGGCATAAAATGCGTTAATCCGTTACTATGACGTAATGTAACGCAACGCATCGGGCTTCCAAAGACAGATCTCGGCAAGTGTTGCTGACATCAGACGCCTGAGATACAACCTGTTCATGCGATACAGCTTAGCCTGTTGGCAAATCGACAGACAGACAGCGGAATTTTAGTAATGTGGTTTCGCTTTAAGTTTGGGTACGGAACTCTAAAAAGGTTTGCGTTTTACATTGCGTTATACAATCAGTATCATAGACAACATAAAATAGGCAATAAAGCAATTTTTTATCCAGTTACCTGTTATCATCAGTCTCCCTACCGCCAAGGTCTGGCCGGTCTCTGTTGGAGCACCACAGCACGAAGTTGTGCTTGACGAGGTGTCGCGCGTAGAACAGGTCCGCACCGAACAGGGTCGGGTCTGCCGGCATGTTGCCGACCGGCACGTGGAAGTACCTGAGGGAGAATATATTTAATACAATACTGATTTTTTTATTATCTACTGGGCCTCTCTGTTTTCTTCCACGTCTGTGATGAAAAATGAGGATTTCTTTTCCATTTTCCAACCCTTATCTTAAAACTTATTACGCAAGTTTGAAAAACTTTCTATTCCCATTGATATAAAAAAAACTGCATTAACATCCGTTGTGTCACTTAAAAGAGCATCGCAACGTCTGAGCTCAACAAAACCAGTTTAAGCTGATCATTAATTGTACGAAAAGACTCAGTAAAACGAGGTCAAGATTAACTGGTTTTGCATAGTTTGTGTTATGTGTAGCCGTGTGTACACGCAAAGCAAATCTATGCATGAATAAATGTAATATACATAGATGTAAGAATAAGCGAAACTTAACGACACAGGCCGGTACAGGGTACCGAAACCTCATGATTGTAATTCTTATTAACCTTCAGTTAACTCCAAACAATATAAACCACCACAAAGATTCCAATTATTAGACGAAACAAAACAACACGAAGAGTTTAGCATTGTATAAACTACTAGCTGTGCCCGCGACTTCGTTCGCGTGGATGTCGGAAACCAACAATGTATTTTTTTATATAAGTACAAAGGATTTTTTCTAAAATAAAAGTAGCCTGAGTTACTCCTTATTACATCAGCTACCTGCCAATACAAGTCCCGTCAAAATCGGCCCAGCCATTTCAGAGATTAGCCATTACAAACAGACAGACAGAAAGACAGACAAAAATTGTAAAAAAATATATTTTGGTGTATGTACCGTATATATATTCGTATTCATGTAGTAAGAAACGGTTATTTCAATATTACAAACAGACATGTATAGATAAACATTTTTAATTGCTTTTATTTTCACATTGCGGGAACAAAGATATCCTCTCTGAAACTTTAAACAGCGTGAAATAATAATGTTCCAAAAGTAAACTTTAATAGCATTAAATTTTGTAAACTGGCGAATTCTTACCTGCATTGTTCTATAGTGAGTTGCAACACGGCATCCAAACCCAGGTAATGTCTGACTATAGCTCTGGCACCAATACGTTGCCATTCCAGCGAGCTGTATAATGTTTCTACGTCACGAACGTGGATCGGAACTATCGGGAAGTCTGATAAACCTGTAGGATCAAAGATACAAAAATATGTATAACTCTCTGTTGGCAAGAAATAGTAGATTGTATGACAAGGGAGCAAAGTAATATTTTTACGGCGAGGGCGCTATTTTGAACCCAGAGCGAAGTGAGGGATTCTACAGTAGAATCCTGAGCGTAGCGAGGGATTCTTTAGTAGAATCCTGAACGTAGCGAGGGATTCAAAGTACGCCGCCCGAGCCAAAAATATATTTTGCGCCCGAGTGATACACTCTACTTTTCATCACCCACTATGAGAAAATAAAAAGCGCCTCATATTTTATTGTAATATTATTATTTAATAAAACATAGAGTAACAACTAAATTGAAATTATCTAATAATAAAACAACTAAAAACTTATATTTACATTTGAGACATTTTCGCAATTATGAAAATTATATAGAAGATTCCATTGAGAACGAGGCGAAAACATGTGAACGCATCGTGGAAAACATTAAATTACAACCTACAGTTAATACATCCATGCCACTGTCCGAAAAAAATGTTGTTTTATAAATATATTGACCCTTGTCATACAATCTACAATTTTTATTCAGCCAGCGACGCGGCGTGACTATGGGCCGTCATTCCAGCCAGTCTTTATTCAAACACTATTTGCGTTCGATTTCTTTGGCGCCGAGCACTAAGATGTTCCAAATTCAAAAAGTGCGCGGCAATAGTTATTTGTTATGCAAGGCTGCAAAGTTGATTTTTGGCGCGAGTACTTGAATTGAAAACTGAGCGAGCGAAGGATTCTAAGATTGAACCGCGAGAGAAACGAGCGGTTCAAATATAGAATCCTGAGCGATGCGAAGTTTTCAAAGGTACGAGACGCAGAAAAACTTTGCTGCCGAGTGCAACACAAAACTTTTCACCTCACACAGCGAGGAAATGTAGTGGGGGTGGCTCGCCTGCCAGTCATGTAGAAAAGTAGAAAACAATTGAATACAAGACGTGTTCGAATTTTAAACAACACTTTGTGCTCTAGAGCACAAAATGGAGTTTTCCGCTCAGATTTTGAATGAGAAATAGAATCTTTCCGAGCGGGTGAGGTGAAAAGTTCTTTGCGGCGCACTTATAAAGAGGATTAAAAACTCATTACGCCCGCTAAAAGCTTCCTATTAAAAGTGCGCGGCAAAGTTATTTGCGGCGCACTTATAAAGAGGATTAAAAACTCATTACTGCCCGCTAAAAGTTCCCTATAGAAAACACCAGTTTTGGGCGCACTTAAAGGCGAACCAAGTCGTCCTTTTCGAATAGGTGGGATGAAAAGTATGTTCTTTATCATATCCTTTGATTCCAATTCAAAGTAACATCGGATAATGCTCCCAGGTTTTAGCTGAAAGTACTTGAACGTCTACAAAACATGACAGATTTCCCTCAACAGTCGTTGTCTTCGGACAACGACTGAGCCACGGAAAGAGAGTTTTTAGTTAGTGACTCCGCGTGACGTATGCGATCGAGACAAATCATAATAATTTACTCATAATACACTATGTTACCTAAAGTCAAAATACAATAACTTTGTAATTGCGAACCTTTTTAATTATGTCTATGTCATGGGCCAAGTGATTAATGTGGGCAGTAATCACTTGGCCCGATATGGCTGGGCATTATTCATACTGCCTGGGCATTATGAATACTGCCCGCATTAATCACTTGGCCCATATTAACATCTATACATATAATATATTCTGTTACATACCTGGCATAAGCTGCATCAACAAATGCGGCGACAGTGTAGCCTGCAACGCCAAAAACGTGGGCCCGCAACGTTCGTCCTTGTAACGTTGCAGTGCACGTTGCAGGTGTCGGCTCACAGCGCGCGCTTCTGTTTCTATGACCACTTCCCAAGTTAGCTCGGCGCCGGGGAGGGAAGACTCTTCAGTTCCTAGGTTGATCCTGTTGCAAGTTAGGACGGTATAGGTAAGAACGATCACTCAGGCCGCTTGTATACGTCCGTTTTTTTCACCGGACATCGGCCCATTTTTTTCGCCGGATTCGCGGTGCTGTATGACATATAATGAAAGTGTGTACATGCACCGGATATCTGTCTGGCGTAAATTGTTCGCGTTGTAAAAATGTGTGGTAAAATAAAATAAATATATAAAAAAAAAACAAAAAACCCGACTGCTTAATAAAACTAAAAAGAAAGAAACAAGCCCAGTAGTTTAGAATTCACTCATTGATTACGGTGATTAGGTTAACTTTTGGCTAGCACTGTGTCAATGGATTTTAAATAAAATGCGCCTGTTCTTTACGAGGTTTATTGGCAACTAAACTAATGTAGATCATGCATCTCTTTATAAATATGAAAATGGCGTTAACATAAGCCGCCCACCAAAGGACTATAGATAGTCCTTTAAAAACAATAGATTGAATCTAGGATTCATGCAAAAACTAAATTTTAGAAACGTTAAACAGTAATCTCATCTGGTGCTGTATCGATTGGTAAAGCACACAACTTTGTCACACATCGCTTGGTTACAGTGTCACCGCTCTTTACGCTATACACTCTGGTTAAACCGTCGGGGCCGGGGTGCTTGTCGGTGATGCGTCCCATGGACCATTTCCCCGGTGGGAGGTTATCTTGCTTGATCAGTACTATGTCTCCCTTCTTAAACTCTTCTTCGCGTTTTAACCATTTTGGTCTCTGCTGGAGTCGTGTAAGGTATTCCTTCTGCCATCTTGACCAAAAGTCACTCAACAATTTTTGCGTGTATTGCCAGCGTGTCAAATTGCTTATTTTAGCGTCCTTTAGATTTGGATTCGGGACGGTGACTGGTGCTTCCGATATTAAAAAATGACCAGGTGTCAGTGCTTGCATGGTGTCATCGTCCATTGGGCATAATGGACGCGAGTTCAGGCATGCTTCTATTTCGCAGAGAACCGTCATCATCTCTTCGAATGTCAAATTTGTAGTGAGGACTCTCTTCATGTGATATTTTACGGATTTCACTCCGACTTCCCATAATCCTCCGAAGTTAGGTGAATAAGCCGGTATAAAATGCCATTGGGTTCCGTCGTTTGCAAGTAACTCAGCCATTTTATCATCAAATTGCAAACCAGCTTCCTTCCAGGCCTCATATAGTTGCTTATTAGCGCCAACAAAATTTCGTCCTTGGTCGCTCCACAGATTTGCACATTTTCCTCTGCGGGCGCAAAACCTTTTGAAGGCACCTATGAACGCTGCTGTACTCAGGTCACCAACCAATTCTAAATGAATTGCCTTGGTGCACATGCAAATAAATATTGCTATATAGGCCTTAGTTATTTTAGCTCCTCTGCCCTTACTCATCAATAATTGGAATGGTCCAGCAAAGTCGACACCTGAGTTGAGGAATGCTCGAGCTGGTTTCACCCGTACGCTTGGTAAGTCTCCCATTACTTGTGTCCTCACCTTTGCATTAAGCTTAGCGCATACCAAGCAACGATGAATGTATTGTGTGACCAGCATTTTCACTCGCATTATCCAATACTTGGATCTAAGGTAAGTAAGCATTAACTGTATTCCTCCGTGCAACGTCTTCGAGTGGGCTTCTGCTACTATAAGATAGGTAAGTTTACTTTTTCGACCCAGAATTATTGGATGCTTGCATTCTTCCGTCAACTCCGCGTTCCTGAGCCGGCCGCCCACCTTGAGGACTCCATTCTCGTCAAGGTAAGGATTTAATGATTTTAATTTGCTTGATCTTTTAACTTTTTTCTTTCTTTTTAAGCTTTCTATTTCTTCTTTAAATTCCTCCTCTTGTCCTAATTTTATACAGGCTTGCAGAGAGAGTTCGAGTTCTTCAGTTGTGATTGTACTATCTATGTTTTTTTCTAATTTATTTTGTTTCAGGAATCTTCGGCAGTAGGTGATAGTTCTCAGTAGTTCAGTCAGTGTATCAAAGATTTCGAGTTGCGCAGATAATTTATTACTTCCTTCATTGTCGTTTTGTGTAACTTTCAGAGCTTGTAAGGTGTTTTTCTTTCTCTCTAGGTCCGTTGGGGTTACGTCAAGTCTAGTGAACTGTATCTTCTGGTGTGATAACCACTGTGGTCCATTCCACCACAAGTCGCAACGTTTCAAGTTGGCTACTAACATGCCTCTTGATGCAATATCAGCTGGATTATCTTGGGATTGGACATGGTGCCACTGGCTACAACTTACATTGGTTGTGATCTCGACAACGCGGTTTGCCACAAACGCCTTCCATCTGTTGGGATTTCCATGTAGCCAGGAGATGACAATAGAAGAATCTGTCCAAGCAAAGATTTGTGATGTGGGTATTCTCATTGCTTGCCTTATTTGCTTGAGTAGTTTGGATAGCAACAAAGCTCCACACAGTTCTAGTCGAGGCAACGAAATGGTTTTCAAGGGAGCTACTCTTGTCCTAGCCGCAATGATTGTGCTTTTCACTGTGCCATCTGAGTTTGTGACTCGGCAGTAAGCCACAGCACCGTAAGCTTGTACAGAAGCATCACAATATCCGTGAACTTCTATCGAATCTTTCCTAGAGCTCAATGTTCCCATCCATCTATTTATGTAGATTCCGTTAACATTTTCAAGATCGGATCGTATTGTAGCCCATTTTTCAGCCAGTGTTATATTCAAGACTTCGTCCCAATCAATCTTTTCCTACCAGAGCTTTTGAATTAAAATCTTCGCCATAACAAGGCAAGGGGCAATCCATCCGAGTGGGTCGAATAACTTTTGAATATCGGATAGAATGCTTCGCTTTGTGATTGCATTGCCGATAGCTGGTAAGTTCAGATTATATTCGAATTGGTCTTTACCCAAGTTCCATTGTATGCCCAGCGCTTTAATTGTTCCATCGATCTTTAGTTCCAGATGTGCATTAGATGATCTTTCGCTTGGTTTGATAGTTTCCATGAAATCACGGTTGTTAGAAGACCATTTTTTCAGTTCGAAGCCACCTAGACGCAGTAGTTTCTTTAGATTTTGACTAATTCGAATAGCTTGTTCCAGGTCATCGTGTCCGGACATTACATCGTCGACGTAAAAATCTTCACGCAATATCTTTGCTGCTTCGGGATATTTGTCGCCTTCATCATCAGCCAATTGCATAAGTGTCTTTACGGCGAGATAGGGTGCGGAAGCTGTTCCGAATGTCACAGTCAAAAGTCTGTAGTCTTTGATGTCTTCCGATGTATTATCTCTCCATAGAATTCTTTGATAATCGATGTCTTCTTTATTTGTCCAAATCATCCTGTACATCTTGTGTATGTCAGAAACATAACAAATAGCATGCATTCTCCATCTAATGATAATGCTTCTCAAGTCATCCTGTAATATTGGACCCAACAAGAGTTCATCGTTCAGTGAAGTTCCATTGGAGCCCTTGTACGAGGCGTCAAAAACAACACGAGTCTTCGTCGTTTCCTTGTCACTACGTATCACCGCATGGTGAGGTAAGTATACTGATTTATTATTTATTTCATCCTTAGGTACCTCTTCTATATGTTTTAATTCTTTATATTAATTGATCACCTTTGTGTATTCTTGCTTTAGTTCTTTGTTTTGATTAAATCTTTTTTCTAGCTGAAGGAGTCTTCTCTTCGCAATTTCTCTTGTGTTGCCTTCAACTGATTTTGGTTGTTCTGTTTTAAATGGTAGCTTAACTATGTATTTCCCATCTTTATCTCGCTTGTGTGTCTTCTCGTAAATGTTTTCACATAGTTGTTCAGTTAGGGTAAGTTTTCTTTTCGTGTCTGTATCAACTTCCCATATTGTTGTCAGTAAATCTTCTATGTTAATTTCTTGCTTCATGGCCGTCAATGATTTTTCTCTTGCATTCAGTTTGATTGTTATTCCACCCATTAAAATCCATCCCAGGTAGGTATTTTGGGCACATGGTGTATCTGGTGGACCTTTAATGAGGCCTTGCTTGAGAATTGCTGCATATTCGTTTACACCCAACAACAGATCAATAGGTCCTGATTCATAATAATTTGCATCTGCTAGTTGGAGGTTCGCTATGTGCGGCCAATCAGTCCCCCTCATGGTATTCATCGGTATGTTCGAAGTCAAGGGCTTAGACATCACGTAGGCTCTGATAGGTAAGTAGAATTGGTTTTCCCACCGTGACAATACTTGAAACTTGACCTCATGCTTGACTTTCATCTTCATTGCTTCCATTCCGGAGACGATTAGATTTACTGGTGTTTTTTCTAGACTCAGGATCTGAGTTACCTTCTCGCTTATGAAACATGCTTGAGATCCTGAATCTATGAGTGCTCTTAAAACAGTAGTGTGTCCGTGTTCACTCTTCAAAATTACTACTGCTGTAGCCAATAGCGATATCTTCTGCCCTGCGGTATTATGAGACGCAACCATTGTGTGAACCTTCTTTTCTTCTACATCTGCTTGGCTGGATGAAGTCGGTTGCTTGGTTTCTACATTTTGAGCCGCTTCATCAATCTTCTTGGGTTGATGTAAAAGTGTGTGATGTCGTCTCTTACAGGTGCGGCAAGACATTGGCATCCGGCACTTGAACACCGAATGTCCCGCCCCAAGGCAGTTGAAACATAATTTGTTTGCTTTGACATGTTCGTTTCTTTCATTAATTGTCATTTTATTGAATGTGCTGCAATGACACAGTGTGTGCGTTTCCTTACATAAAGCACATGGTTTTTGTTGTTTATCATTATCCGTTGCTGTAACATGTGGAACACGCTCTTTGCTGGGTTTACTGGTGGTCGTCGGGGAAATCATTTCAAGCGTCCGGAATTTGACTTCTAAAAACTCACGCAATTCCTTCCAAGTAGGCAGTTCTTGGGAGTTTACCGAGTGGGCAGTTTGCTCCCACTCTTTATGTGACTCCGGGTCCAACTTCTGCACAACCAGAAATATGATTACTGGATCCCAGGAATCAGTAGGCACTTTCACATTTTCCAGACTATTAATAACTTCGGTGGTACAATCCAGGAGGGCCTTCAGCTGTGCCGCCGTTTGACTAGTACATTTTTTCTGATTGAATAATCGTTTCATTAATGCATTTACTATGATGCGTCTGTTATCGTATCGGTAATTATGCGTTCCCCATGCTTGAACATAATTAGCACCCGTCACTTGAATGTTTTTCAGTAAAGAAGCCGCTTCGCCCGTGATACTGGTCTTCAAATAGTGTAATTTTTCAACTTCACTTAGCGTCGGACATGTATGAATTAATGACACATACAAGTCTTTAAATGTAGGCCATTCTTCGTAGTTACCGGAAAATGGAGGGAGTTGTATGTTAGGTAGCATCACTTTCGGTCGTAATTTTGCATCACACGACGTGTTGCTGCATGAAGGTTGGTCATGGTCGGTCGTCTTCGACGTGCATGCATCCAACATTTCTCTAAGATCTCCTAACATGCAAAGGTACAAGTCTTCATGGAGAAGGAATTCTTCATTTACGTAGTACGGTAAAATTCCACGTTGTTCCCGAGTTGTACTTTTCAATAATTCTTGGTGCGCTTTCTTAAATGATACCCAGTACTCTTCAATCGTTTGAATACGAGTTCGTAAATATCCAGGCTTCGCTAAACGTTCTTTAGGGCACTTTTTAAGGTTTATTTGGGTCTTTTTGAGTGTTGACGCCAAATCTTCAAGTACACATAACGCTTGATCTGCTTCAGACGGCATTGTTTATAATGTAAATCACAATTAAACTTCCAAAATGTACTTCAATGTCCAATCGAGAATAGTCTATTTTCTAAGTTATTAAAGTTCAAACGATACACCAATACACTTTGCACACTAATTGACTGTTTCTCAGAATTTCGTGCAAAACAACACCAGGTGGTCCCTTATCGCACATTGGAATGCGGTTCTTTTGTTCTCACGTCGAGCGCTCCGTCAATTTCTAATGAGGCTTGATCCGGCTCGTAATCGACCATATGATTACGGTGATTAGGTTAACTTTTGGCTAGCACTGTGTCAATGGATTTTAAATAGTGTCCGACCGAAACTGTTTTTTCAGCCGAAACCGAAACCGAAACCGAACCTTCGGCCTTGGTCTCAGTTTCGGCCGAAACCGAAACCGAAACCGAAACTTTTTAAAACTTTTAACATTTCGATTTTTTTTTCTGAAATTTATTGTCTTTTTTTACATTTATTAACACATAAGAAAAAACAATAATGCTGGCCAAAAATCGAACCCGCTAATTTTGAAAGACAAAATCACAACCTGTATAATACAGGTTGTGATTTTGTCTATCAAATGGTGTAATAATAATTATTACACCATTTGATAGTGTTAATAATAGGGATCAATTCTGGGTAATAATGAAATACGGCAAGAAATACGGATAGATAGATAGATGACCTTAAGAAATTGCTATTTTTCTATGTTATTTAACTTCTACTGAGTCCATAATCTATTCGAAATTATAAAAAATCATTGTTTCCAATGTTTCACTAGATTTGAAGTCTCAACAATCGCACTATATTAATTTAGCAATACGAAATTACTGAGACATTAGACTAAAAAATTGCATTATTTCAAAGAAGAAACCGTTAACTTAATTATGTTTCGAATACCGCCTAATCCTAATTATAATCGCCTTGACACTTGATAAGTTTTTTAATCATTATCGTACGTAACAAATATTTTTTATTATGACATGAATATACAAGACTTACTCTTGGCAGTAAACTCAAAAACATAACCTCGACTCACGATTAAATGGACGGTGGCAAACTGAGCCGGGGCCCCACCGGCGAGCAAGTACGTGTTAGCTACGAATTTTACCGAACGAGGCACGAAAATGCAGGAACACTTGAGTTTCGGCAGGGCCGAAAGTTTCGGCTATATTTTGGCCGAAACCGAAACTAAGGCCGAAACTAGATATTTTGGCCGAAACCGGCCGAAACCGAAACCGAAACCGAAATTTCGGTCGGTCACTAATTTTAAATAAAATGCGCCTGTTCTTTACGAGGTTTATTGGCAACTAAACTAATGTAGATCATGCATCTCTTTATAAATATGAAAATGGCGTTAACACTCATTCACACTCACAGTCGGGGCCAATTCAAATTATACCAATCAAATCTTCCCAAGGGGCCCCGACTGTGAGTGTGAATGAGTGAATTCTAAACTACTGGGCTTGTTTATTTCTTTTTAGTTTTATTAAGCAGTCGGGTTTTTTGTTTTTTTTTTAATATTTATTTTATTTTACTATTTTTAGTTTTTATTAGCATTTATCAGTCCAAATTAAATTGAATTGAATTGAATTGAAACATATAAGTTATATATATTTTGGAAAACCATTTTTAAAATCCTTTAATTTGATATCTCATATGATAGAATGTGAGAGATTTAAAAAAAAAAAATTTAGTTCGGAACCCTTTGCACGCGAGTTCGACTCGCACTTGGCCAGTTTTATGTACCCAGTGACACTCTCACGTTTAAGACGAATCTAACGACATCTCTAAGTTAAAATAAAGCAACACAACGAAACATACATACATACATACACTCGAAAAACATAACCCTCCTGGCGCAGTCGGGTAAAAAACGGACGTATATAAGCGGTCTCAGGGAGCTTACTGACGAAGCGATGCGATGCAATCCGACCGATTCTAACTACATTTGAAAATCATCCTTACCACTACGACATATGACATAAAACGTGCGGTTGACTACGGGTACATAAAAACAAAACACGCTCGCCACGACGATGTAAGTCAGTCGAATTGCATCATTATATCGTAGTAGCAAAGGGCGATTTTCATTTTTAAGTGGTAGAAATTGCAAATCGCACGAGTCGTTTTTTTCCTGGGAAGGCTAGGGGGTCATGATTCATCATCATCAGCCTATGAATGTTCCCACTGCTAGGACACAGGCCTCCTCTCTGTAAGAGGGAGTGGGCCATAAGGGTCCGTTCACACAGACCGGCTCGGAGAGCATCGGCGCGCATTTTTTTTTCCACACAGACCGGGTCGTATGCGCTTGGAGTTGGTCGGAGCGGAGCCGCCAACTATTTCACATAGACCCGCTGGAAGCGACCTGGGTGTCGAGTCTGCTAATTATTAGTCAGAATGGCGCCACAATGGCGTTTCAATTGTAGTGCTTATTCGAACCATTTTTTACTGCTGGTTCGAATAAGCACTACAATTGAAACGCCATTATGGCGCCATAATGGCGTTTCAATTGTAGTGCTTATTCGAACCATTTTTTACTCCTGGTTCGAATAAGCACTACAATTGAAACGCCATTGTGGCGCCATTCTGACTAATAATTAGCAGACTCGACACCCTGAAAGCGGATGAGCTCGGAGCCGGTCGGATGCGCTCGCAGCCGGTCGGAATCGCTCGCAGCCGGTCGGATGCGCTCGCAGCCCGTCAGATGCGCTGGGAGCCGGTCGGATGCGCTCGGAGCCGGTCGGATGCGCTCGGAGCCGGATGGATACACTATTTGTGCTATCAAAATGGCGGTCGGCGTGGAGAAGCGCGGACGCAATCGGAACCGATCGGATGCGGGAGCGAGAAAGAGCACGCAATCGGAGCCGATCGGCTGCGCGGGCGAGAAAGAGCACGCAATGGAAGCCGATCGGCTGCGCGAGCGAATAAGAGCACGCAATCGGAACCGATCGGCTGCGCGAGCGTTAAAGAGCATGCAATCGGAGCCAAACGGCAGCACGATCGAGAAAAAGTAAGCGATCGGAGCCGATCTGCTTCTCTTATTGTTTCACACCAAGCGCGTTCAAGCATTCTTAATGACAAAAGCAGGTGCACATGCAAAAATAAACCTTACTACAAATATTAAAAACTCAGTTTTCAACGTGATAAGAATCTGCTCTCCTCTCCGAGCCGGTCTGTGTGAACGGACCCTAATCCACCACGCGGGCCCATTGGATGTCAAATGTCTTCGAGTTTTTGGTTCTAGGACATGCAAGTTTCCTCACGATGTTTTCCTACACCGTTTTGAGAGCAGTGGTAATGAAATAAACTCGTAAGTCTGGGCCGATACACTGGGCCGCCATAACTCATTTTTAAAAAAAAAAACGTCGTGTCCTATGAATAATTAAACGGTAAGGTTGGCGCAGTGGTCGAGCGATCGACTGCTTCGAATCAAACGCAGCGCAGTGGTAAGTTTATAATAATGTTTCTAAATGCCTCCACGACACAGGAGAAAATAAAACCTAGAGTAAGGACAGGTTTGGAAAAAAAAGTAATCAACAGAACACACCGACATTTATTTTTAACCGACGAAAAAAAAAGGAGGAGGTTCTCAATTCGACATGTATATGTCGGAGCCACCGGTATTGTTCCGTCAGATTCAGGCATCATGTGGGCAGAGTTTGGGTCTCGTGCAATGAAAATACACTGGGTGCGGTTCACTTGGTTATTTTAATTTTAAATCACAAATTAAATCGAACACAATTTAATTTAATCACTCACTACACTTATACTGGGCACAACGAATCGAGTACAGTTTCGGGATGTCTTCACACTGCTGCGGTCAGGCACTGAATGCGCTCCTCGCAGCTCCGATGAAACATCACGACTCTGTAAAAGCGCGCGCAGACCACGTGATACTCCAAATGGCGCGCTTACGATTCGTTTTCTGTCCGTACTATTGACCGGATCCGACACGGCCATCCTGCGATTAACACGTCCTCGTGTGATCTTCTTCTTCTTCAGCCTCTTTCTACCATCTTGATCTAGGCCTCCTTCAACTCTTTTCACTCGTCCTCGTGTAATAATCACTCTGAAACACAAAATAGTCCACGACAGAATACTGTTCCACTCGGTCATTCCTGACCAAACTCTATATTCAGTTCTTTGGTGAAAATAAGGAAATTTCAGAACTCTACTGTACCATTAAAACCAATACTCTTTAACTAAATCAAACATTGGGAATAGCCAATTGAAAATACATCAATCACTACCCTAGGCCACTAACAAATACCCCGGGCCACCAACAACTACCCCGGGCCATGTACCACAGTCGTTCGAATCTACTTTCACAACTCTATTGCAAAAAACTACCGATTTTCCAGTGACCTTCAACTTTCGAGTAAAACTTCTAACGCCACGGCTCTCTAGCCGACCAGCAATCACATTGCTTTCACACATCCAACGCATGGATCAGTACTTCTGTGCGCATCCACCACGTGGATCGCCCGTGTGCATCACCCGCCGACTACACACTATGGTCTCTCAAGACCCCAACCTCCGCCAGAGCCACCCGCGCACCGCGCATCCATGGACACCAGGATGTCAATAAGATACGGACTACGGCTACGAAACAGCTACTGGTACGATTGAAAACAACACGGCCGATAGACCGTTTTACTCGATCTCTCACCACAACTTAATCAGAATCTACGGTAACTTCGACTGGTACATGACCCGTTGGCATATTGTTTATAGGTACACTTAGAGTTCAAGGGTTTCAATGTGTAACGGTCACCACCCCAAAATCTTTATCACTCTAAACAGACCCTTGAACTTTGGATCTAACTAAGACTGATTGGAAATCCCAGAGCATTCAAGTACCTTTGCAATTGTATTATCACAATGCAGCAATATTGTAATCAAAACAGCAGGAATCAAATTCGTGGCCTGTGGCTAACACTAGCCCCACTAACAAAACTCTGTTTGTTTCACACCGTTCACCATGAACGCACAATACACGACCTCCGCCAGTGCCATCCGCACACCGCGCTTCCATGGACACCGGGATGTCAATAAGATACGGATTACGGCTACGAAATAGCTACTGGTACGGTCCGACCAGCCGACATAAGATTCCACACTATCATCCAACTAAACATCTCTACTTCAAAATGGTACTTGAACCTCAGGCATTCCCCCCAAATCCACAGCACTTAACCAGCCCTATGCATCACTAACCAGTTCGTAACATTGTAGCGCTTAACCAGCGTTACAAATCCTATCACTTAGACAGTAATAATAAAAAAAGCTTAACCAGCGATATTACTCACTAACGCTTAACCAGCGATAGTCAACATAAAGAACACAAGGCACCAGAGGCGTAAGTAAAAATGAAACGATTCACCTGTGTTGTAACGTGTCTGATGGTGGTTGCACGATGCAGACATCGACGCGTCGCGCCGCGCCTTGGACTGGTCCGTTGCCACTGCCGCCACTACTGCTCGTACAGCGCACGGCTATGTGACCTGGCTTGCCACATTTGATGCACACCAAGGTCTTCGATGCCGGCTGCTGCGTCACTTGACTTGATGCTGTAGGTCTTCCCTTCGTATCCATCGCCTTACTTCTGCACTCAATACGCTTGGGCGTTTTAGCACAGTTATAACACTTAATTGACGTTATTTTTCCTCGCTTGGTGTCACTTGTTTTCGATGATTCACAGATAGTGTTCATTTTTCGCATCAGATATGAAACGACTGGCGAACGTGGGTAATGTTTCTTTATCACTTGTTTTTTTTTTTTTTTTTACCACTCATTTTTTTTTTAATGAGGGTACCCGCTTTTGCGAAATAAATCTTGTTGTAAGTACCTTAAATTCCTTTGTAGGCTATTTGAAATAGCCAGGTTGATGCTTCACCTTTAGCGCCTTGCTCAGCGTCAAAATAAGCTGGCATCCGGTGGCGCACCACGACCGCGCATCGGAATCCGGTTTGTCGGGGTCGAATTCCGGCAATAAAAACTTGTTTTTCACTGGCTGCGTTTTCAAAGTTTGCTGGTTTTGCATTTCAAAAAGTAACTAACTTCCACTGATTGTTATTGTCACTGTTCCCGCGTGTAATTTCATTAGCACGATTTGATCCCAATTCTGATGTCGGAGCCACCGGTATTGTTCCGTCAGATTCAGGCATCATGTGGGCAGAGTTTGGGTCTCGTGCAATGAAAATACACTGGGTGCGGTTCACTTGGTTATTTTAATTTTAAATCACAAATTAAATCGAACACAATTTAATTTAATCACTCACTACACTTATACTGGGCACAACGAATCGAGTACAGTTTCGGGATGTCTTCACACTGCTGCGGTCAGGCACTGAATGCGCTCCTCGCAGCTCCGATGAAACATCACGACTCTGTATAAGCGCGCGCAGACCACGTGATACTCCAAATGGCGCGCTTACGATTCGTTTTCTGTCCGTACTATTGACCGGATCCGACATATATATATTTTTTTATTCTTTACATGGTAAAATCATCAAATGAGTCCCCCCACCCAGGGCCAAGTCAAAAAATAGTAAAAAGTGTTAAAATAAAGTTAAATAAGTGTAATTTAGTTTAATCTAGGAATAAGATACATGAAACAATAGTTAAACAGTGTTTTTTATCGCGAAATCTTCGTAAAATCAGTGACTTTATAACCAGCTGTCAACAGACATCTCAACGGTGACGGATTTCAAACAATCATCGAACCCGGGGAGTATTTTTATATGTTTTTGTAATTGTATATTATATTTACATTACACGGAACATAACACAATACTGCTCCGGCCTCTGAGCAACGTCCATCACACACCGGCACTGGTTTATGACTCCTTTTGCTTGACAATTGGTGGAAGCAGAATCGAAGACGTAAACGTTCGCCCAGACAATAAACACTACAATAATATACTACACAAAATAGGACTCATCAGCTACATTATTTACTATAATACTTTAAAAAAAAACCCTGTAATGTGAGCAAACCTTTACTGTCAAACTTCAAATAACAAAATTCAGAATTAGAGCAGTTTAATTTCCTGTAAATCTCTTTAAATTTGCTTATTACTTTAGTTTCTAATCAATTTTAACTTTTGTAACTAAGAATAACTTTCAATTTAATTTCTTTTCTTTTCCAATTTTTTTTTTTTTTTCCCTGTCTACCTCCCTTTTTCTAAAATATCACATCTTTATTTTTCAAAAAAGTTTAATCTGCTTAACTTCACACATTTCAGGTGTCATTCCAATACAAAATGATGACCCGCAGTGCAACCATCAAGGAGCTGGAAGCAAAGCTGAGAGCTACATTGAAGGAACTTGACCGTTCTAAAGCAGAATGCAAGAAACTTCTCCAGGAGATGGATGACAGCGAAGTGGAGGTGCAGAAGGTTGTTGAAAAGAACACCTTCCTCAAGAACCAACTGGCAGAACTTCATATTGAACACATGGACTTAGCCGATCAGCACAGTCAACTTAAACATCAAGTATTGACTTTCCAACAGTGCAGTGAAACTTATGATCTGGCCATGCACCGTATATCAGAACTGGAACAGGAGTTATGTGATGCCCATAAGGCCCTTTCACTCTCAGAATCTGCTAAGATTAGCGATCAGGTTTCTAACACCAATAGCCTTTTCCATGAGTTGGTTGGTAGTCAGTCCAATTTAGTGTGTGAGCCATCTGTAACTATAGATTTAACTGGTGATGACACCATACCATTGTGTCCTATTATTATGAGTCACAAAAAACTAAAGAAATATATTAAAATTAAGAAATTTATAAAACGGTCACAAAGATCAATTAAAAAACAAAACCTCTTAAAATTAAATATTTCCCTTAGAAAGGAACGTGTGATCCTTACAAACCGTCTTAATGTATGCTGTAGCGAGTTAGATCAATGTAGGGAAAAATATGATACTGATACTCAGCTCCTCCAAAATGATTTATTATACAAAGAGTGCTTGCTGAAGGACATTTTTGAAAAATATGAAAAATCACAGGAACAGTTGAGTGACCGTCTGTTTGAAGCCGGGGAATTGTTGGATTTGGTGAAGTACAATGCAGAGAGATATGAGTCTCTGACAAATAATCTCCCTTGCAGCTGTGCCAATAAACCACCTCCCCCTCAGCCCCAACTTAACTTATCAGCTCTTCCAGCAAAGACATATAATCACAATCAAACAAGTAAAACTATACTTTTTAGTGATGAGTTAGGGTCAGGCTTTGGAAAAATATTATATAACTACCTAAGCCATAGTTTTACTAACCACTGTTATCATAACATAAGTTATAAACAAATGATAAATAGAATAACTGAAACAAATCTGGAGGACTGCTCTTCTTTAGTTCTACTTTTAGGAAATAGCTTTAATGTAACTAAAAAGGACATAGTGGATGGTGTGGACTCCTTATTGAAGTTAAACATAGGAAAGCTGATGCTGTGCGCTTTTCCTTACTCTGATAGTTTAAGTGAATGTGAAAATAACCATATTTATAAGTTAAACTGTTGCATTCACATGTTGACATGTTGTCATAGTGACAAATTGTTGTTTTTTGATTCTAACAATTTTGTTAGTAGTTTTGTTTTGCATCGGAGACATTTATCTCTGTCTTGGAAATGTCGACATTTGATTGCTATGTTGATAGCATATAATATTAACCATGTTGTTGCTGATGTATTAGATTCTAGGTTAAGTAGGTTAAGTAGTAGTTTAAGTGACGAGTCTGTGTTGTTAGGTTGTCCTAAAAACATAGTGATGCAGTGTTCTGTACTTGCATGCTGTACGAAGGAGGGTCTACCTAATATACCACCGGCCTTGGAGACCACTACTACTCAGGTTGGGCAGTCCCTTCCTGCTGTTACACTAGACGGTCCCGTCGTGGAGATCACTCCGGATATTACTTTAAACTAGATTGTAAGACAACAGAAGAAACCTCTGCAATCAGTAACTCATTATCAGTGAACAATAAACAGGTTTCTTCTAGCAAATTAGTTAAGTATAAAATAACAAGTGGAGAGCAACACACATTAAAATTGTTTAATCAGAATATTCAAGGGTGCTCTTCTAAATTACTAGAAATAGAAATGTTTTTGGAATCAACCAAGTTTGACATTGTTTGCCTTACAGAGCATTGGTTAAAAGATCATCAAGTTATGTCTATTTGTTATGATAATTATCGTGTAGTTAGCCATTTCAGCCGTAAATGTATGATACATGGCGGATCATTAATTCTAATTAAGAATTCGATTAAATGTAAAACTAGAAATGACATTGTTGAACTGTCAGTTGAACATACCATTGAATTGTCCTGTGTTGAGCTTGATAAGCATGTGATAGTATGTGTCTACAGACCCCCAAATTATCAGAATCTACCTATGTTTGATGCTATAATGGAAGATGTTTTAAATAAAATATGTACTAATAGTAAATCTATCATCATCTGTGGTGATTTTAATATTAATTTATTAGAAAATAACTCCAATAGTATTAGATTGTTGAGTCTTTTTAAATCTTTTAATTTGTCACATGTTTTTATGGAACCAACCAGAGTGACAGCTTCTTCTGCCACTTGCTTAGATAATATCTTTTCTAACTGTGATTACTTACATAAGGAAATTGTTAATAAACTGCCATCGGATCACAGTGGCCAAACAATAACGTTTTGCGCCTATACACCTATTCAAAAAACTCAAATAAGGTATAGGCCAATTACAGATAAAAATTTAGTAAACATGAATAATGCTATAGCAAGTAAATTATGTGATCATAGCTTTAATAATATAAGTGACCCAAATGAGTTCTATGCTGAGTTTTTTGGAATTTTAAACACAGAATATAATCGTATTTTTCCTCTTAAATCTAAAACTATCTGCACAAAGTTCTTATTTAGTGATTGGGCAACACCAGGTATTCGCAAAAGTAGAAATAAACTCTTTGAACTTTATGGTCTTAAGAGTCATAATATGAATAATATTAGCTTTCATCAGTATGTTGCCAAATATTCAAAAACTTTTAAACGTGTATGTAAAACAGCTAAGGCTCTTTTCATTAGTAGTAAAATTAAATCAGCTGATGATAAAATTAAAACAACCTGGAAAATTATAAATAATGAGACAGGTAGGAATAAACAGCGTAATAATGAATACAATTTAGAAACTGTGCATGGTCCTATAAACACAGACATAGATGTAGCTCAGGAATTTGAAAGGTTTTTCTCGACCATACCTCTTAAGACGACTGAGTCCTTAAATTCGTCACCCGCACTCTCTGCTGCCTTACTTAGAAAAAATGTAAAGGCATGCCCGACGGAGTTTAGGTTCCGGCATACAAACCCCCAAGCTGTGATTAAAGCATTCAAAGATCTTAAAATTAAGTCAACAGAAGATCTCTGGGGAATGTCTGTAAAGGCCTGTAAATCTATAATAGAAACCGTTGCGCCTTATTTAGCTTTTATATTTAATACCAGTGTAGACCAAGGAGTGTTTCCGGATCTTATGAAGCATAGTAAGGTAGCTCCACTTTTCAAATCGGGTGATTGTAAGGAAGCTAACAATTATAGGCCTGTGTCAATATTGCCAGTTTTCAGTAAAGTGTTTGAAAAGTTAATGCTTGAACAAATGCTATGTCACTTCAATAAAAACTCCATCTTTCATGATCAACAGTTCGGTTTCACCAAAGGTCGTTGTACAACTGACGCCGGTGTTACCCTTTTGAAGAATATTTTTAACTCCTGGGAGGAAGCGCAAGATGCCATAGGAATCTTTTGCGACCTCTCAAAGGCATTCGATTGCGTAAACCATGAAACGCTTTTGCTGAAACTGGAACATTATGGCATTAAAAATACATCTCTGGATTTACTTAAATCATACCTAAGAGATAGACAGGTTAAAGTTCAGGTAAACGGTATAAATTCATTAGGGGCTGAAATGACTATGGGCGTGCCTCAAGGTTCTATTTTGGGTCCATTCCTTTTCTTAGTGTATATTAATGATTTACCCCATTTACTAAAAAATCAACCACAGATGGTGTTATTTGCGGATGATACATCGTTAATTTTTAAAATAGATAGACGTGCACAAAATCTAGACACTATTAATGACTGTATTTCTAAGGTTCAAAATTGGTTTACTCTAAATAATTTAGTTCTTAATGAAAAGAAAACAAAATGTATTAGATTCACTTTGCCAAATGTTAGAAGTAGCGATTGCGACATTTTATTGAACGGAGAAAAATTGGATTTTATTGAGCAGACAGTTTTCCTAGGAATCACGTTAGACGATAAATTACAATGGGGCCCCCATATAGCATCTCTAGCGGGGCGACTCAGCTCAGCCGCTTATGCTGTTAGAAAGATAAGACAGTTAACAGATGTTGAAACTGCACGCTTGGTTTACTTCAGCTACTTTCACAGCATAATGTCTTACGGCATTCTACTATGGGGCCGGGCGGCCGACATTGAATCTATTTTTATTTTGCAAAAGAGAGCCATTAGAGCAATTTACAATTTAAATCGTCGCGAATCTCTGAGGGAACTATTTAAAAAAATTAATATAATGACAGTGCCTTGTCAATTTATTTATGAAAATATAATGTACGTTAGGAAAAATATTCATCTTTTCAAAAAAATTAGTGACAGGCATAATTTTAATACTAGAAATAAAGATAAAATTGATCAACCTTATTTTAGATTGTCAAAGGTACAAAAATCTTTTATGGGGTACTGTGTTAAATGTTACAACAAAATACCTAGTGAGATCTTAAAACTAAATGAAAGAAAATTTAAAACTTATATCAAAAATACACTAAGTAAACAAGCATATTATAAATTAGAAGATTATATTCAAGATAAAAATGCTTGGAAACATGCTGGTCCTGCTCCATAGTACAATGTAGGGCTTGAGCAAAATCAAACTTGGTTGAAATTTTAATGCTCACACACTGCCTTTATTGTATTTTTTAAAAGTTATAATTGCATTATTTATTTTGTGAAAGTGTGAACACCGTGTACCTTTTAGCTGTATAATAATTGTTTTTTTTTTTATCCTTTTAAATTATTTAATAGTTTTGACTTGAGTACATCGCTTTCACATTTTTTTTTTTTTTATTGTTATTTCATAACATTGTGAAACATTTTTGAAAAAGAGTAAGTATGGAGTTTCTTGCCCATTCTTCTCCATATAACCTACCTTAGCGAATGGGTGTAGAATCAATCCCATCCCTTCCTATTCCCTTTAAATTTAAAAATTGACGTTCAAAAGTGCCTCAGATGGCCTAATTGGAATAAATGATTTGACTTTGACTTTGACTTTGACTTTGGGCAGAACGGGAGGGACTGTCAGACTTGTACTGACTAAAATTCACGGTGTCCTTCAACAACCATTTACGTTCCCGGGAGACGGTTACCCGAAAGTCACGCGACCCCGGCAGGCTTTGGCTCTCTTTGTTGCTGAGAGCTTGGAGTACGACGCGCCGTCGGTCATGGTCCATGATCGGACAGCGAGTCGCCTATTACTCGCCGTCAAAACAGACAGATAGCTGGAAACGGCAAGGTTGGTGCAGTGGCAGAGCGATTGGACTGCTGCGGGCACGGTGCAAATATTTGTATGATCTACAAGTAGGACGGTTTCAGGTCTGGGCGTGTGTGTATGTGAGTTTGTATGTTTGTAAACGCATCCACGACACAGGAGAAATTCCAAGTGTGGGGCAACGAATAGAAAAAAAAAATAATGTTCTCAGTAGGGGCCTATAGAGTGGAGTACTTACTTAGCAGTCCTCTCGGCAAGGTAAAGTGTGTTCATGTTGGGTACTTGGTTGGTGCGGACCGTGTCCAGCACGTAGATGTAGGCGCGCTTCACAGGCGGCAGCACCAGCGACCACATGCTGCGGGACGAGTTGAGCGCGGAGTGCTGGTAAAGGTAGATGTGCTTCACTGGGGCTATGCCGTCCTGAGATAAACAAAAATCATGAATAACTGAAGAATGATTTTTGATTTCTAATTAAAATGTTGTAAAAAGAGCCTATTGGATAGTAGCTAAGAATTTGATTAATACGAGTACTATCTTTTTGCCTTATGTTACGCAACGAAAAAAGAAATGTATAACGCGCGTGTTAGGCGGGAAATTGGGTGTAGGCGCGAGCGTGTGTCGCGAATGCGCTCCACACGCACATCAAACGTACACGCGCGCTCCGCAGCGTCTAAGTATACCTGGGTACTCACTTAACAGTGTTACATGACGTATCAGATACGGTATCAAGTGAGTACGTAAGCACGAGCCCGCTGCGCACCGCTCGCTGTAAGCTCGCAGTGACCCGCCGAGAAAGAAGATAAAAAGAAGTTGTTGTGTCATCATCATCATCATTTCTGCCTATTGCGGTCCACTGCTGGACATAGGCCTCTCCCAGGGAGTGCCACAGCGCACGATCACCTGCTTTTGGAACGAAGTTCCATATCGCGCGTTACGAAAGGGGGCTAGACGGAAAAAATTAAGACGAAAAGTTGTAACGACACTTTTTGCTCTCGGTTGCCACGCCCCGCACCCCGCGCCTGCATCCCGCGCCCCGTACCCCTCACCCAACCCCCGTTCCACGTGACTCTTGTCGCATTGCGGCGTGCGCATGTTTCTCTGTCTGTCTCTCTCTCTCTCTCTCTCTCTCTCTTATAGAAAGCAAGCCAGATATTTTCGTTTCTTTTTCTATTTCGCATTGAACAGTGTGTTGTCTCGAAGATTATTTTTGTTGAGTGTATACAGTAACTTCGTTCCATCCGAGTGTCCCTAGACACCTCTCAAGTTTTTTTTTTTTCATCCAGCCACTGCCAGCTACCTTCTTCAGGTCATCAGTCCATCTTGCCGGGAGGCGCTCTACCCTACGTTTACCTACGCGCGGTCTCCATTCGAAATTGTTATGTGCCCTCGATAAACTGTTTTCTTTTACCTAAAACTGTTTGCTTCACTGGACTACTAACCTACACACTTACCATAAATGTTTTTTGTTTAGTTAAATCATTAGAATGCTATCCGAAATAACTAATTTTATTTATTACCTGCTTTTGCAAATACGGTTGGAGCGCCACACTTTTGAACTGAAGTTGGCTCAATGCAAATGAATCCATGTTTGTCGAACCAAATTGAATCATCCTGAAATATACAACATTTTAAATATCGTCTGATATGCTAAATTAGTATTTATTCACTTTAAAATAAGGGTTAAATATCTTACTTTCTGGCTTCTGTAGGATCAACAGTGCATATACAGCCGAGTTGGACCAGTACTCTAAATTCTAGACTCATTTGTGTTTCGTATATTCCTTCGATTTCTGGTGCGCACAGTTCTGACGTTAACTCTCTGTAAAGAAAAACATTAAAATTGAATTAAATAATTATATTATTTTATAGGGAAAAGTAAAAAAAAAGAATTTAGACCCATTCCACGACATGATCTGCTCTGAAGCCTCGTTGCGGAAACGAGGCTTTACAATGATGAATTCAATTAGGTATTTGAATCACCAATGAATTGACATACTTTTTATGAACTGTAAAAAGCGCGATTTTCCCATAGATTTTGTATGGCATGATTTTACTTTTTATTGATTTCATTTTCAGAGATAGAAAAACAAAATAGATTCTTGAAAGTTAATTGTGTTTTCGGGCCTAAAATAAAATGTTTTTAGAGAAATTGTGTTTTAGAATTATTGGTCAATGGAAACAAGTACCCAACAGGTTTCGCCTTGCACTGGTATTTGCATTGTTAGGGAGCTTGCTGACGACTTGCAATTTCTACTAACTATAAAAGAAAATCATCCTTGCTACTACGATATAATGTTGCAATTCGATTGTGTTTTGTTTTTCATCTACCCGTAGGCAACCGCACGTTTTAAGTCATGTGTCGTAGTGGTAAGGATGATTTTCACTTGTAGTTGGAATTTGTCGAATTGCGTCGCATCGCATCGTCAGCAAGCTACGTTAGGAGGTTGCTTTCTTTGGAGCCATGACAGCCGGTAGCTGTTGTGCTATTTTAATATAAATCGAACAAACAAGTGAAAAAAACCGGCCAAGTGCGAGTCGGACTCGCCCATAAAGGGTTCCGTAGCAGCAAGTAACATAATATAAAAGTTCTTGTAGTTGGTTGTAACTTTGAAAGGTAAATTGCGGTTTACGATTTATGACGATTAAAAAAAAACTAATAACTCGATCTCGTTCAAACCAATTTTCAATTGAAGTTTGACATGGTAATGTACCTACATCATATATATTTTTTTAGTTTTATCATTCTCTTTTTTTAGAAGTTACAGGGGGGGGGACCCATTTTACCACTTTGGAAGCGTTTCTCGCGCAAACCGTTCAGTTTAGAAAAAAAATATTTTAGTAACCTCAATATCATTTTTCAAGACCTATTCATAGATACTCCACACGTATGGGTCAGGCGAAAAAAAATGTTTTGAGTTTCAATTCTAAGTACGGGGGGTACCCCCAAATTTGGTTTTGTTTTATTTTTGTGTGAAAATCCTAATGCGGTTTACATAATACATCTACTTACCAAGTTTCAACAGGATAGCTCTTATACTTTCGTCAAAAATGGCTGTGACATGGGACAGACAGACAGACAGACAGACATGACGAATCTATAAGGGTTCCATTTTTTGCCATTTGGCTACGGAACCCTAAAAAAGAATAAATCACAATACTAACTCCTGATGCTCCCTATACAAGTTCTCAGGCACAGTGTACTGGTACAGATGCAGCACGGGATGTGCTCGTGGCAGTATGCGGCTGCACTTGCGCCAGTACTGGCCGCTGTCGCTGGCGCGGGACACTCGCTGGTTCACGTAGAAGATGCGCGGCACTGACAACTTGATCTGGTGCAGTTCGGTGCCCACTAGAGCCCATACTTTGAATAGCCCTGGTTCTGCTGTTTCGGCTACCTGTGTGGATGGAGAAAATGTCTACATGAGGGCATCAAGACTCGCGCGTCGCACGAAGAGAAGAGTGGAAGGTTATAGGGGAGATCTTTGCCCAGCAGTGGGACAATATAGGTTAATAATAACAAAATACATAACCGAACGCGAGCCCGCGAGACCCTCATGAATCTTAGCGTAGGCCTAAGGTTGCTTTTCCACCAGAAACATACTACGTTGCTATGGATGCGTTTGATATCCACCAATCATAATTAATTATTCAATGTTGCACATAGCATAGCACTGGTTGAAACGGATTCAACTCAGATGTGTTTTTTGATGATGCGCGCTATGGATGCCTGCTATGAGTCGTCTTCCCTACTACTGATACATCGCAAAGCTCGAGCTAAGCATCTACCTAGCGCAGCTCCTTTGCGGCGGCAATCTTCATAGCACATTTTATTCGCACCGCTACATAACATAGCTTAGCATTAATGGAAACGGTCACATAGTTTCGTAGCTCAGCTTTTACATACTCACAGCATAGCTGCATACCAGATCTCTTGTTTAAAGGCACTCTTAATACTTCTGCATTAAACTAAACATTCTCATGCAGACAATTTCCCTTCTTTAACTTATGCAAATCGAATTCACCACCCAATCTCTCTTCTTTGCAAATTCACAGACGTCTACAACGTCCTTACCTGTATAATCTGCCAGGGTGTGTTAAGCAGTGTCCGTTGAGCTCTCCTGATGAAGCCTCCTAAAGTGGTCGCTGGACCAGTCTTGGGCGGCGGCATCATGTCCTTATCCATTTTACCTAACAAAGAATACATTTTCAAAGATTCCATGTTGAAAAGCAGAGGCTCTAAAATGATCACATAGCAATATACAATAAGCCAATATCGTTGCTGGAAATCACTGATTCACACGAAGTTCGTGCATTTCCCGCAGTGCCATTGGCTATTCATTCAAGAAGGTGAATAATTTGGGATATTGTAAAGTGGCCGTTTTAGACTCTCTGAACTGCCGAAATATCAATTCTTGGTGGTAAACTGTGAAACAACAGATTAAAAAATAAAAAATACATGTAAACAAAACCAGTTGGCCTACCATTACGTCATAAAAAGTGACTAGTTCTACTATGTTAACAAGATGGCGCTAGACAACTTGTATAGCTGTCTTTTTCGCACAGTGGAACAACTCTCGCTTTATGACGTCATGGTAGGCCCCCAGGCCGTATAGACAAACAGACGTCGACAGCAGACGACAATCGTTATCGCTCAGCAGTCACTAATACATTTTCAACTTTATACCGTAGCGCGTAAAGTTGAAAATCTATTTAAGTTCACAGATTGTTTTCGTATGTTTCGTTCGTTATCGCGCAGCAGTCTTTAATAGATTTTTAACTTTATGAACTACGGTATAAAGTTGAAAATGTATTAGTGACTGCTAAGCGATAACGATTGTCGTCAGCTGTCGACGTCTGTTTGTCTATAGGGCCTGGACTCAAGTATTTTGGCAATATAATACCTCTCTTGTTTCGATTACGCAGGCCACGCTGTTCCATCTGCCAGAGCCATTTCTTCTTTTGAAACAATATCCATTCCTTTCGCTCAGCCTGGTAAATATCAATTTTCAACTTTATTGAAATAATAGTAGAAGGTTGATATTCGATTGGGATTTACAGATTGGGGCAGATGCTTTTGAAATTCAAGTGTCATGTGACTCTTTGTTTAAGTCATCAAATGTTTATTAAATGCATTTTTACAGTTACACAATCGATTATTAGTTATTGGATTTTCAACTTTCGGTGATAAACCGAAGCATGAAAATTCAACATAGATATCACATAACCGTCGTTTAGAGCTAGTGAAAAAAAAACACTGCGACAAATTTAGAACCTCCTCCTTTTTCCAAAGTCCATTAGAAATATGTATACATTGTGTATGTATTTTACCTTAGTAGTTCCAAATGGTGGAGGTGTCCCCAGCGCCTCCTTCCAGTTCTGTGCCTCCTGCGGTGGAGACTCCTCACGTTTCCTCTTCACTGTGTGCACTATCGGACGAATTGTACCGACGTTGTCACTGCTCTTGTTGCCTATGTCTTCTATGTCCACTTCCGTTTCCTTGAGGAAGAGGGACGGAAAGATTTTCTTTTATAATTGATGACATGTGGCGATAAACAACAGAAGAGAACCTTTCATGGATGATTTAATAAAACTTTTCTAATAATGACATTTATTAGATACATTTTGTGGTGAGCAGTGGTGGCCCATTGGCCATGGCATTACTTTGTGTTTTCGTCACCACTGCTCTCAAAACAGTGAAGGAAAACATCCTTAGTTAACGCGGCATATCTTGGAACCAAAAATTCGAAGACCTGTGACATCTACCAACCGCACTGGCCCCGCGTGGTGCACGCAGAGAAATGTCTAGCTACCTGTACGAGAACTTCTGGTTGCAACCGTGACAGCAAGACTCACTAGTTGACTTTACAACATTTCTAGTAATAAATACTAAGTAATGTAGTAGAGAAAACAAAGACTTAGTAATAAATACTAAGTAAGTATAGTAGAGATAACAAGGACTTAGTATTTATTACTAGAAATTTTGTAAAGTCAACTAGTGAGTCTTGCTGTCACGGTTGCAACCAGAAGTTCTCGTATACATTTCTCTGCGTGTGGATTACGGCCCACAGAGAGAAGGCCTGTGTCCCAGCAGTGGGAAGATTTATAGGCTGATGATGATGAGATACATTTTATTTTGACGGCACGGTTGACGCAGTGGCTGAGCGATCGACTGTTACGCTGCGTGTCGCAGGTTCGATCCCCACACGGAAGAAATATTTGTATGACCTACAAGTAGTTGTTCTGGATCTGGGTGTTCGTGTATGTGAGTTTCTGTATACTTCGAAAATCGGTTCAGTGGTTAAGGCGTAAAAAAGTGACATACAAACTAACTAATTATTTTATAATATTAGTTAGGATACACAGCCAGACCCGGAACAACTCTCATGCAAATATTTGTTCCGAGCAGGAATTGAACCCGCGACACGCAGCCAAGCAGTCGATTGTTCAACCGTGCCGTCAATATGATCACTAACACTATCATTACAACTTAAAACGATATTTTTTTATTTTTCACTTTCAAATATTTCAGCACTGTTAAATACCAGCATCACTGTACGAGTCACGTATCGTACGTACAGGGCACGCACACATTCACATCAGCACTTTTACATCGCTTTACTCAAATCGCTCTATAAGGCGACAGTACACGTTCAGCACTCATATACATCGGTACTCACCACATCATCATAGATAGTATTAGTTACTTGGTAGTAAAGTTTATAATAAACGGATATTCTTGGACTATCAGTGATTTCTTCCTATCTAAATCTCAAGCTGTGTGCGCCACATACAGCAGCGCATACTATATACATATAATCACAACTGATAATTTAGCCGCTTTTGTAATTAAAGCAGTAAAATAGATAGTTGTTAGTCTCACCATATTCTCCCCGCCACCACTGGTAGACGGTTCCTCTCCATCATCATCACAAGTCTTCGTCTCCTTGGGCTGCACGCTGAACATGTCGGTGATCTTCCTCGTCTTGAACTTGTCCGTCTTGGCTAACATCTTCTTGTGCAGCCAGTCGGGATACTGGCAGCGAGGGACTGGGTTGTCTAACTAAATTATAAAGAGAATGGCTTGTTATTTACAAGCTAAGATAATGCCAGCTACTTATTTATTTGCTGTCGCTTTTGAAGTGAAGTTAGTGTCCCTTTAGTTACGATTAGTCCAATTCGCGATTGGTTCAACATATCGCACGTAAAGGACGTGTTATTAAAAACCGAGAATGGATAAGTTTCATGATAAAATATATGTGTAATGAGGCATAGTCGATGAAAAAGGAGCCCCGCGTAGCAAGACTCCTATTACTGTCTAAAGAGTCCAAAGTACCCTGAAACGAAGGGGACAGCGGGGTCCTAGTTCGCAATCGCGCCTAAACCTGTTCTGTTCTTCTTTGTAAGTTTAGTAAACCGGGTATTGCCTGTGACTCTGTTGCCATAGTTTAGTACTAACATATCATACAGAGTGCTGAGTGAATTTTCCAAATGTATCAAATAGTGTAATAATAATACAGCGTGTTTATTTTTTCAAAATCAACAGATTCGATGAATAGCCAGGAATATTGATTATTCACAAATCCAATAAAGCACATTTAGCTTTCTTCCAAATCGACCTCGAGACTCCTTTGGGCATTTTTCGACATTCCACGTAGTTTCAGATAGGGTCCGTCCGACCGTCCACGCCCTGTTGGATAATTCAACCTGTATAGCTACTCTACTCACGTTTTATATATTTAAACGCAATAATGCCTGCACCTCGTTTTCGTAAAGATTTTTGAGGAAAGAAAAATTTAGCTGCGAGTGGGACTTGAACCAGCGTTTTCTGGATAAGTACTCCAGACGCCTTACCAATTAGGCCATCGCAACCACTCGTTTTGAAGCTGAATCTTTCATTCCCTTGTTTTTGAACTCACCCCCTGCATGGCAGCTGGTATGGTGATGATCTTCTGCACGGTCCCGCTCAGCCTCTCGATGTAGTACGCCCAGTCCAGCACATCTCGTATGTCTATATCCTCAGTGATGCTGTTGTCCTTGAGCCAGCGACGAAGGTGGTGACGTTTGACGGCCGCGGGAGATTGGAAGATGGCGAGGGGAATCGCACGTTCTGTTACCGGAGCACCTTCTGGCTTCTTTGATATTATGAATCTGGAATAGGATGTGAGAGAGTAGTTTTGATGGTCGTTATATCAAGATGCAACTAAGCTTTGCTAACATTGCATTATTTTTATTTAAGAGCGTATACGCCGTACGACAATTCGAACTTATAAAATCCTTATTTTTCGAAAAGAATAGAATAGAATAGATCTTAAAAGTTTGTTTTCCACAAAACACTAAGATGCATTATAATGCTATTCATTTGATCCTACTAATATTATAAATGCGAAAGTTTGTGAGGATGTATGTATGTGTATGTAGGTATGTTTGTTACTCTTTCACGCAAAAACCACTGAACGGATTTGGCTAAAATTTGGTACACAGATAGTTTATAACCTGGATTAACACATAGGATAGTTTTTATCCCGATTTCATGCTCCCGTGGGATAATTTTCGAGTTGTAGCGGGTGAAGCCGCTGGCAACAGCTAGTCATTTATAAGTGTGTAAAATATTAACAGAATGCTTTCATTATTATTCAGATAAAGTTGTCGAATGGGATACTAAGAAGTAACAAAAAGTTAGACAGTTTGGAGTTCTTCATGCAACCACTAACCTGCAAGCCAACCCCGCATCCTTCACCATCTGATCCCCCAAAAACTCAGCCAGCCGCTTAGCAGTAGAGATGGACGTGGACTTCTGACCTCCATAGTCCTCCAGTTTCTTAGACATGGAGCGGTTCTCGGAGATCAGCTCGAACAGCTCCGAGTCTGGCATGTTGCTGCCCTTACTGTAAAGTACGTCGAGCCAATAGTCGGCTACTTTGGCCACTGCGCTGTAGCAAGACTTCAGGTCATTCCCTTTGAGGAAGGCTTCGAACACTGAGGACTGGAAGATCTTGATGAGTTGCAATTCTCCACGGCGTTTTACTTCAAATCCTGGAGGAAGAGATTTATTTATTTATTTTATTAGCCTGTTCTGGCCCACTGCTGGGCAATGGTCTCCCTCTCATTATTGAGTTTTTCAACCAGTCTCTCAAAAAGAAGTCCAAGTCCAGTCAAGTCTCGTCCTGACAATATTTTTAGGACTGCCGCGCCTGCGACGACGCCCGTCCATATGCCACACAGAAAAACCTTTTACTAATGTATGTGCAATTTACATTGTCAATATAATTTAAAACTTCATAACAAGGCATTTTACAGCACAAGTATATTGAAAATCTGTTTAGTTTTTCAGTTAGAGAATTGAAAAATAATTGTACAACGTATAACGTTAAATGCGCAAAGGTAACTCAGCCCATGTTACTGAACAATGTTTGTTCTAAGACTTTTGGAAATTCAAAAAAATTTGCATTCAAAATGAGAAATTGATCGGGCCCATCAGTAAGGAAAATCTTTTTTTTTTTCGAATTTCCAAATGTCTCAGAACAAACATTGTTCAGTAACATGGGCTGAGTTACCCCACGAGAGGTTTTGCGCATTTAACGTTACACGTTGTTTATTGACAATGTTTTAACGCTTTGTAATTCGGAAGTGGGGGCTTGTGACACAACGCCTGTAAAATTATTCCGACCGCGGGACATATTGTTATGTTTAGAAGCGATGTATCTTCGTCAATTTTGGTCTACGTAACAAAAGAAAAAATAAGGGCCAAATATTATGTGTTGTAAAAAATTTTCGGACTGATTATAAAATACTTAGCCAATTGTTTTGTAATCAAAGTAAGATACATTTAATTAAGAGTCCACAGGTCCGCATCGCACGTATCGGACGTATCGTACGTAACGGATTTTAGTTTGCCTTGTATTAAAACTCATACAACTGCGTCCACTGATCCGCATCGTACGGACGGCTCATCGGCAATGCCTACTTGCGATGCGTACCGATGACGTCATTATGGAATGCCGATCAGTGGACGCGCCCCGCACGCTTACTGAATCATTTGTTCTTTTTCTTTCTTACATTCCTCTTCTGCTAAAAACAAGCAATAACAACTTCTGCATCATCGCTTTCCTCCTTTCTCACAAACACTTTCCGAACGTACGATCACTAAAAAAATCCAAATGAAGGTGGCATCGGCAATCCGATTGCTGATACTCGCGTCGGCAATCCGATCGCTGCCCATACAGAAATCCGTTTGATGCGATGCGTCCGATACCTACGATGCCGACCTGTGGACGCTTATTTTTTTTTAGCAATACAGTAACATTAGCTAGAAATAACTTTTAAATAATTATGTATGCGATGTCGTCATCAATCGGTACCAAAGTGAAAGTTGCTCCAGATTCATTGAAACCGATTGGTAATTTCGACGTACAATATCAAGTTTCCGTAGTGTAGCGGTTATCACGTGTGCTTCACACGCACAAGGCCCCCGGTTCGATCCCGGGCGGAAACAGATAATCTTTTTACTTTTTTTTTCATTGCCGATTTTTTTCATACTATTTTTGTTTTTTTATTCGGAAATATTCTTTTTTTCTACAAAATAACTAATTTATGGGTGTAAAAAGTCCCGATAGAGTACGGAACACCACGCTGCGCTCTATAACTGAAATAATTGACGTAGGTAAAAAGGTTGCCTCGGCTCAAATGGGATTGGGCAGGTCACGAGTTTCGTGTACACACGGCTACATCAAGCAATGCAAAACTAGTATAAACTGACCGTTCAATGTGCGGAAAGATCATATAAAGCGAGTCCAAGATATACTGGTTTTTTATAGCTTGATGTGGTAGCCGTGTGTACAATAGTCGTTTGGCAAAAATATGCACTCAATGGGTGCATGAGGATGGACGACGCTGTCGAGGACAGCACAATAAGATGTGGCAGGATGATTTGGACGCACCTTGATGGCTGGTCCGAAGTGGCACAAGAAAAGAACACTTGGAAGGATATGAGGGGAGACCTTTGGTCAGCAGTGAGATAATGGCTCATCATCAGCCTATAACTGTTCCCACAGCTGGGAAACAGGCTTCTATGGCCTCTGTGCCATAACGCGGGCCCAGTGCGTGTACCAGATGTCACATGTCTTCGAATTTTTGGTCTAGGACATGCCAGTTTCCTCACGATGTTTTCATTCACCGTTTTGAGAGCAGTGGTGATGAAACAAATTACACAGAGTTATATGCCTGGCTGGCTTATCTCGTCAGTCGGGGCCGATATCACTGGCTCATAAAAACAAAATAACTAAGCTAAAGCATACCTTTCAACTCAGCCAGCGACCCATCGAAGTTAAACACAGCATATCTCTTTTTCAGCCTCTTGCCCTCTTCCTTAGAAGCTGGTAGTACCATGGCCAAGTATGGGCCATCCACTTCAAAGAATATTGAGTTCTCTGACCGTTGCTCATATTTTTTCTGTTCGGGGTCCACTAGTTCGAAGTATTGGTCGTTTGTGAAGTGATCCTGTGTAGAGAAAATAGAGTAAAGGTGTGAAAAAAGTGCTAGAATGGGGTTGGCAACGCAAAGATATTGTAGATGGCGCCAACATAGAGTAGTCCTAATCCGACCAATGACGTAGTACTATTTTGAAGTACCTTTAAGATTTGAACTGATTTGAACCAATGACGATGCTTGGAACAAGCTATACTAGCGCCATTAGTTCCCCAGTTGCCATCGCCATTCCGTAATATACATATTTATAAAAGTTCGCAAAGTTGTTTAATTTTTTTCTTCGTTTTCTTTATTTTTGTTTCATGGTCTCTATGTTAGAAAGTTTTTCATCCCATCCACCAGTTAGGTCAGATTTGAAACCGTGCGAAAAGGGGCGGGGCGGGTCAAGTTAATTTCTATGCTTCTAAAATTATTTCAGTCAGCCAGTTACACCATAAGCTATAAGCTATTTTTTGGATTAATTAGCCTTTTAGGTATTTGTTATTAAAATTAAGGACTATGGTTCAGACCAGATTCTCCGATTATCACTACTTACTTTGACCATGGCATTGAGCACCGCGTTCGGAAACGAGACGTTAATTTTCTTCTTTTTCGGATGCGTTGTTAGTACCGTCACGTTCTCGGGGAATGAGGAAGGCAGTATGCACCAAATACCTGAACACATAACGTTTATTGTATAACAAAACATAATTTTTGGCAGCTCTTTGAAGAGCAAGCTCGTTGTTATTAATTTCTCAAAAGGTAGGTCTCAGTTGCAGTATGTATTTGTAAAAAGTAAAACTTGTAGTTAAACTTACTTTTGAAAATCCAAAGCAAGCTAAAAAATATTATCGATATAATAAACGACTATCGTCTGCTGAATTATGTACCTTGAACCTATTATTGAAAAATATGTAACCAGTCTAATTCTCTCAGTAAATAACTCTTTAAAAGATAAAATCCATTAATGAGGTTGATGTTTTTTTTTATCAATATTTTGACAAATATTCGTTTCGAAATTCGGGAGTGGGGCTTGTGACGTCATAACGCCTGTAGAATTATACTGACGGTTGATTCCCTTTATGTCGAGTCCCGTTACGTCGAGCCGAAAACCTTGTCTCGCTTCTATTACCCCTATGTCGAGTTTAGTTTTCTGTCCCGTTTCTATTCCCTTTACGCCGAGTTTATTTACCACGCTTCTATTACCTTTATGTCGAGTTTAATTATATCATATTTTAGAAGTACAGTCACGTCCAGTGAAATGAATACATGCACATAATTTAGAATTATTAATGATTGGAATTGTTATTAGGAGAACTTGGGATCCAAGAGCGAGCGAAGCGAGCTCGGGACTTGTGGGCACCCCGACACGGACAGGTTAGGTTCGAAGGGGATGGCGGGGTCTGAAAGACCCCGCCATCCCCTTCGTGTTAGGTTACTTTAAACCATGCACGCAGAAATAGGAGCCCCGCGGAGCGGGGCTCCGTTGAGCTTCCTTTTTTAGGTAATCTTCACCTATACTTGTATTAATATTATTATGTTTTTATGCCATTGGCTTTTAATTTACATTCCTGACTGTACTTGTTCACCAAACTCGACATAAAGGTAATAGAAAGCGTAAAATATCAATACTTTGGAGAACAATAGACTTCCAGACTCGACGTAACGGGACTCGACATAAAGGGAATATATCATACTGACTGCGTGACGTATTGATTTTAGAAGTGTTGTATCTTCGTCACTATTCATTTACGTAAGAAAAGAAAAATACATGACCAATATTTTTCATACCTACCTAATCTAAACTTTCGTACTAATATTTTTTTTTCAGTAAAATAGCCTACTGTCGAAAGGTGCTAAAAAGACATTATGATGTTATATTTCATACCGTCAGTGTCCAACTCCAATGGCCGACCGACTTGTTCGATAATCTCCCTCGCTTTCATGATGATGTTAGCGCCCGTGTAGCACACGATGCCGGCCATCTCCATGCTGTGCCAGCGAGCACTGGGAGAAAACAAAGAAAAACCGTTTTCATTTGTTTAATAAGTGACTGTCAGGTGTCCAAGTTTTGACACAAAAATCAATAGAAATACCCGTCCAAAAAAGCGCCGACCCGACTTGACTCGGCACAGCTGGTCAGCCAAACCGATTAATATGTAAACTTTCTGGAAAAGGACGATCTTGTTAGATCAAACTGTGCCGAGCCGATCGAAATGCCGATCGTTTAATACGGGTAAAGTTTTCTGTAAGTATAAGAAATTACAGAGAACATTTTTAAGATATAATTTTTTTAACATGACATTCTTACTATGCAATCGTACCTATGAATTGCGTTAAAATTCTCTTCTAATCTACAAAATTATTTTTTGTTTATGCGAAACTCGATACACCTGTCCAATATTTTTGTGTAAAGAATATTTATTATGTACAAAAAAAACCGTATCATAAAAAATCACAACCTTATAAGCTTGTATATTACCTGGTTGTCCGTTCAAAAACATGCTCATTTCGCCGTACACCCGCGTAAACCGCGTCTCCTGTGTTATACACTCGTGATAATACGAGTAGTTTGGCAATAGGTGCCTAAGGGTGCTCCCATATCTATCGACGCGGAATCGGCTTTGTCCGTCGCCCTTTCTCTTTCTGTCGCTTAGAACTGCCATTTGCTAGACCGAGACAATGCGATAGCACGCGGCCGCCTCGAGTATTCCGCCGCGTGCTATCGCATTATGCTTTCTGTCTCGGTCTAGCAAATGGCAGTTCTAAGCGACAGAAAGAGAAAGGGCGACGGAAAAAGCCGATTCCGCGTCGATAGATGTGGGAGCACCCTAACAGTACGATGATTGTATTGTAATTAACTGGTAATAAAATTTAATTAATATATTTTTGAAAAAAATATAACATGATGTAAAAATTATTGGAATTGAATCAGTTACTGATTCTGAAAAAACTTTTTATTTATGTTTCGCATAATCTAAAAATAATGTTGTATAATTATCTATTAATCGTTATTCCTGATAATAATTCTACGACTTCCAGATCGTTTTTGATGCTTAAAATGCTCCAACAAAATTGAATGCATCTAAGTAACTGTAGTTTAGAAGATAAGTTGTATCAATCTAATTCTGGCACTTGATAAGAGTCGCCTTTATGCCGCAGTGGGACCCAAAAAGGCTATACAACGTGTAACGTTAAATGCGCAAAACCTCTCGTGGGGTAACTCAGCCCATGTTACTGAACAATGTTTGTTCTAAGACTTTTGGAAATTCACAAAAAAATGAAATGATTTTTTATACTGATGGGCCCGATCAATTTCTCATAATGTATGAAAAATCAAATTTTTGCGAATTTCCAAAAATCTTAAAACAAACATTGTTCCGTAACATAGGTTGAGTTACCCCACGAGAGGTTTTGCGCATTTAACGTTACACGTTGTATAAAAAATACAATCGGTATTATGACTTACCCCCTCCTCATGACGTATCCATAGAACGAGTTGAGGATACACTTGTGTGCCAGTTGCAGCGAGTCGTACAGCACCTCGCGACTCTTAGCGGACTTGATCTCAGCCGCGTCGCCGCTCGCCACTGCCTCCGCTACTTTGGCTTTCGCTTGCTTGTTTAGGGCTTTGTATTCGTATCGACGATCCCTGGAAATTATAACCCGGTTCATTGAAGAAAGGAATCTTAAATGGCGGCGCTTATCGTGTTCTCTCGCTCGCACACTAATGCCGTCTATACTCACTCCCGCGAAGAGCGTAAGCAGAAAAAAAAATAGTCTTGATGTCTTGACGCGCTCAGTGATCTTTTTATGAATATTTACTATAGTTTTTTGTAATTTTTCCGTTGTTACCTGTTGATTCTTGTTGTTGATTTTTGTTTTATTGGTAGGTCAAGTTTGACAAATTATTGTGACCCAGTCTTGTTTTTATTATTTTTAATTTGAACAAAACTTTAACTTGAAATCTTATATGCTGACTGTACTATCTGTCAACGCAAGTACAAGCCGCCATTTTAGATTCCTTTCCTCAATGCACCGGCTTATATCAATGTAAATCGATTGATGATGGCTATCAATTCAGAAGAAGACTTATAGCTGCAGATAACCTCTTCTAGATTCCGCATACAACACAAGCTATGCAAGTATGCACGTTACACGTCAATTTTTTTATTTTTTTTGATCGTGTTAATATCAACAAATGAGTCCTCCCACCGAGGGCAGAGCGAGAGGGACTGTTAGACTTGTACTGGATAAAATCCACGGTGTCCATAAATAGCCCATTACGTTACGGGGTCACGGTAACTCGTTAGTCCCGCGACCCCGGCAGGCTTTGACCCTCCAAAGGGGGAAATGACAGTCTATTTGCCATTACTTAAGTTGATGCTTTGAAGATCGCTCTAAATCATTCTTTATTGCCCATTCGTCTCCATAGATCCATGATCTGGTGGCCTACCATGAACTCTTAACGCGATGCAGTTTAGGCTGTGGGAAAGAGATGACGCTACACGACTTGTATAGCTTTGTCTCTTTCCCACAGCCTAAACTGGATCGCGTTAATAGCTCGTGGCAAGGCCACTGGAATGGACACTACAATACTTTTATAAGTTATATGCTTTGTGACTGGGACTGTAGGTAGCTTCATTGAAGATTATTTTTTTGATAATTCAAAAGTACCTGTAGTGATCTTACCTGAAAGCTCTAACAGTGTCGACGTAGAAAGAGTTCTCCTTCTGACAGATGGTGGTGGTTCTGACTTCTGTTCGCGTCACTTTCGTCTTCTTGTAAGCCACTCTGCAATAGTCAGCTAAGCGCTTCTTTTCGTATGCAGCCTAAAAGAAAACATATAAATGTCTATTTTTGTGTTAAACTCAATGTTATTTGGAATACGAAGATTACATTTTTTTATTTGTCATTTTTAGGGTTCCGTAGTCAACAAGGAACCCTTATAGTTTCGCCATGTCCGTCCGTCCGTCCGTCTGTCCGCAGCTTAGCTCAGAGACGCCTAGTACTAGAAAGCTGTAATTTGGTGTAAAATATACGGATTTGTTGTGCCGAAAAAGTGGTAAAATAAAATCTCGTAAAATATTTTTTTTAGGGTACCTCCTGTACACGTAAAGTGGGAATGTTTTTTTTTTCTCGCGTACCCCTTATTGTGGGGTATCATTAAATAGGCCTTTAAAAAATATTGATAGTTTCCATTAACAATTTTTTGATAAAAAGATTCTTTTGTGAAATATTAAGCTTTAAAGTGCTAATTTTTGCTCGACTCGAGTGTCCCCCCCCTCTAACAGCTAAACGGTTATGTTTGGGGGTATGAAAAAATTCACAATAGTAGTTTAAATAACGAAATTTAAAAGAAAATTATTTACAAGTTTACGAGTAATTGTAGACCAACTTATAAAATGTACTTGGGTAACATATTTTCCTAAACAAAATGTATCGGAGAACATGTTCTTCAACTGCAAATGTAGGTTTGTCAACTTTATTTTTACAGCTTTATTAGGTGGGTATGTTTTGGGGATAGGTAGGTTTTTATTGTCAACTATTTTTAACTAACTTCAACAAAAGGAGGAGGTTCTCAATTCATAGTAATCTTTTTTTTATGTATTTTCCCCGATTTCTCAAAGACGCCTGGACCGATTTTGAAAATTCTTGTTTTGATTGAAAGAGTACACCTTCCAATTGGTCCCATGATCATCAAGTCAGGATCTGATGATGGAATCCTGGAGAAATAGTGTGAACTCATTAAAAAATCGTTCTTGAAGCGATTTGATAACAACCCAATCCCGTCGAGTTTCAGCTCGTTAGAGTCGTCTATAGTACATAGACATTGATGCTGGATGATGTCCATGGTCTGATGATAGAGCTGGAAGGTAACCATGAGTTCTTTCTTATACAACAACTCAATCCTACTGAGCTTAGGGTCATTTGATTCGTATTTACATGGGCTTTTGTACTGGATGTTTTCCAGGCTCTTATGATGGAAGACTTTGGTGCTGGTTAGACGTTATGAGTTGGCTACTGAATCACTTAGGTACCTAATAAATGTTAATGTACGTAAATTAAATTAAAATTAAATTCAGCGAATCAGTTTAGTTAGTTCGCATAAGTATTTTGATGGGCAACTACGGAACCCTACACTGTGCGTGGCCCGACATGCACTTGGCCGGTTTTTATTATCTAATTCTCGGAATTCACTTCAGCTGTTCTGATTTTAAAAACAAAAATAATTCGAATATCTCAGTATAGCACGACGCGGTATTTCAAAGGACTATTTTCGTAGACAAATAAGTAAATGATTTTCGAAATCATCATCTGCCTGGTTTTTTCCCAACTATATTGGGGTCGGCTACCAGTCGAACCAGATTCAGCTGAATATCAGTATTTTACATGGAGCGACTGCCTATCGGATCTCTAAAACCCAGTAACTGGGTAATACGATACCCCATGGTAAGACAGGTTGTCTGACTTTTAGACTTTCTAACTAATAGTAACGACTGTCAAAGATCCACAAATGACAACCTGGACCAACGGCTTTACGTGCTTTCCGAGGCACGGAGGAATCTCGCTATAAAAGATGGTCACCTATCCACAAACCTGCCTTGGCAAGCGCGGCTCAACCCAGAAGATCGGCCTGTGCGGCTGTAATTATTTAGCCACGAGCTCCTCGATGATTTTCGACCTTATATCATTAATGTTAACGCTGTTAATTATTATGAAATCAAAATGAATGCCGTTAATTTTATGTTTTTTTTTTAAATAATGTTGATTCTTGGACGTCAATGCTGCAATATCTGCGGCTAGCTTAACCTCTTGCTTTCATCTCTACGTGGGTTGCCACAAGATCCTATGCCTCTACTAACTAACCTGGTCTTCCTTGGGAAGGGCATGGAAGGCTCTGGTAGGTCCACCTGGGTGCAGCGGCGGGAACTTCTCAGTCTCCAGCTGTTGCTGAATACGCTGGTACTCACTGCGGGTTGCTGGCACTATGAAATGTAAAAAACATCTAAGGCGTGGGACTCACAAAAGAGAATGGGCAAAAATATATGAAACTTGGGACCACCCTCCAATAGCAATAAGATGTATGTCGTTGGATAGGGCTTTTCATTTGCAACAATAGTTGTTAAGAAACCTTTGTTGTTACAATTGTCCGTTCGGAGTTATAAGACTTATTAGTTACATTAAAAACAAGTGTTTAAGGTTAATGTCTACAGATCTACGTGTTTTAACCATTAGGGAATTGAGAACCGGTTCGTGTTGAAAGAACCGGGAACTTAGGGACAGGCCTCCAAGGAACCGGGAAATCCCGGAATTTTTGGGACTTTCGGGTCAAAAATGTATTTTTTTTTTATGACATCAGATAACAAATAAAAGAACTAGAAAACTGTAAAGCATACTATTTGTTCTGATAAAAATCATACAGCCAACTCTTTCATTTAACTTGGGTTTGTTCCTGTCTCTTTTTGAAGAAATTCGAGTTGTATGCAGACTCGGGAACACAGGCGCAGGTAGTTAGTTCTACTATTTTGCCGTGCGCAATACGAAGAATATTTGGAATCGTTTAATGTGAATTATTGGAATAGCAATTAGGGATGGATGGAGACTTGCAGTTCTTGGACATGTCCGTTGGTCGTATGACTCCATAAAGGATGTAGCCTGTGTGTTGGTGGCGTTAAAAGAAACAAGTTTCTTGTTCGTTCACTGGGAGACTTTTTTATCATGGTAAAATCATCTTGGCTCATGGCCTCCAGTGGCCGAAGTTCCGCCTCCTCCTTTTCGCTAGCATGACTGCTTTGCAAGGGAGGCGACCACTTCCCATTCTGTCCCGCAGCATGACCTCGACCAATGCAGGGCGCGAGAGGTCGCCGCCTATCGCCTCCGTGAGAACACGGTGGTGCTCTGCCCAAGCGGGGCAGTCCTGCACCGTATGCTCCACCGTGTCCTCTGAGCGATACTCACAGTGGTGTCGCCCAGGCGTTCTTTGCTTTCCATTCAGAAACCTCCAGAAACTTCCGTGTCTGGTGAGGACCTGCGTCAAGCGGAAGGTGTGGACACCGTGACGCCTTTCCAGCCACTCCTCTAAGAGGGGTCTTGCCGCCGTGACCGCGGCGTGCCCGCTTACTGGCTTAAGACCTTAAGTCTTAAGACTTAAGGTCAAATCTGTTCGATCTACCATGGCCTCTCTGAAGGAATGTACTTCATCCCCACTGGTTTATGTAGTGGGCAGGTAAGTATGTCTATAGTACTATCATTGCCTATCCAAAAATACCAGGCTGAAGTGTGTTAGAAATATGCAGCAGAATAAGAGTTGGAGAGAAAACAGAATCCTGTTGAACTCCGGAATCAATAGCCATAATTAAGCTCAGATAATCAGCCATCAACGACTACTCTGATTGATCGTTTACTAAGACAATGTGTATTCAGCTATCAAAAGAGTTGAGAATAACCAGTACATTAGCAAGTTTTCTTCTCAGTCACGTGTATCCGGACTAGTTATCCTGTTTACTAATAACACACACCGTGGATTTTAGTCCACACTAGTCTGACAGTCCGTACTGCTTAACCCAGTGTGTGAGGACTCATTGGATATTTATATTTTACAAAAATAAAGGTAGGTTTACGCCGTTCACCGTGACCCCGGAACATAAAGGGCTATTGAAGGACACCGTGGGTTTTAGTCAGTACAAGTCTGAGTCTCTCCCGCCCTGCCCGGGGTGGGAGGACTCATTTGATGATTTTGGCACGTTAAAAAAAAAGGGTTTACGCTGTGTCTCCTCCAGACGCGTCCCGAAGATACAGTGTGTGCGAGACTAAAGCATAAAATACTTAAAATGTATAAAAAGGGTTTTTAAATATTTTTTTACTCTGAGCTAATAAGTCTCATAACTCCGAACGGACAGCTATAACAAAAAAACTGTCTGAACAAAAGTTGTTCCAAATTAAAAGACCTATCCAACGACATACATCTCATTGCTATTGGAAGGTGGTCCCAGGATGCCCATTCTCTTTACCGTGACCCCGGAACGCAAAAGGGCTACTGAAGGACACCGTGGATTTTAGTCAGTACGAGTCTGACAGTCCCTTCCGCTCTGCCCTGGGTGGGTGGACTCATTTGATGGATTCACCACGCTAAAAAAAAAGGAATCGGAGTAAGACGTCGAGTCCCTTCTCATACTTCGAGTCGTTATGATGGATCTTTTACTGTGCGTGCTGTTCGCCTTTGGAATTCTCTTCCCCACTCCTTACGCGATAGCCCGTCGTTGGAAGTTTTCAGGAGAAGAATTAGGGAGCATTTCCTGTCATCATGACTTATAGGTATGTAAGTATGTATTATTTTATATATTATATTGTATGTATTATGTTTATACACGTATTTGTTTATTTAAGTATGCATTAAATATTATTGTTAAATGTTTGTACACCGAATATCCTCACTAAAATAATAATCACTCTATCGCTCTAAGGTTTGCTGTTAGAAAACCCAATTCTGGGTTAAGCTAGCCTTTATACATAACTTACCCTGTGAAGTGTTATTTTAATTATGTGTGTACAATAAAGAATAAGAATAAGACAATCTAGAAAAAGTCGTTTATCTGTTATCTACTCGACTGACTGAGGAATAGAATACAATATCCCATTTCAGGAATTTCATCGCAATTTTACCACGCTAAAAAAAAAATGGGGTGTATTACAACGTCTTAAAACCAGGCAGAAAGTGACAGAGCTATACAAGTTGTCTAGCGCCATCTCGTTCACTCACTGGAACAAGCCTGGTTTTAAGATGTTGTAATACCCCCCTGAGCAGAGAAACAAATGTGAAGCCCTAGGTTTGGCAGGCCGGCTTACCTTCTTTCTTAAATATTTACCAAATATAATGCATCTATTATAAATATAAAATATATCTCACAGTAGTCGCCCCGCCACATCCACTCCATGTGCCTCTGGCACGTGGCGCCGGGTCTGTTGTAGTCGCACACGGCACACACACTCGTGTTCACCATCGCGGACGGCTGTAACCTAACATATGAAAAGTATATTATTTTAATTATTAATACTATATTGGTAAAGAAGAAAGAACAAGAACTAGGTGCGAAACAACTCGAATACAACAATATTTTTATTAGGAGCAGGCTGATTTAATTACCACTTTTTAAACGTGATTTTTTACATTTACTAATGCAAAATAAATGAGTAATATGCAAAATGTTGGTGACGGTGAACTGTGAGAATACCAATCTCTTTGAAAATTTCTATCATTGATGCTCGCGCATTTAGTTGAAAATTGCATGTCTACACTCTACTGATAGAGTGTGCTCCGAAAGTCTAACTAGTGTTAACCAAGGGGTATTGTATTACCCAGTTGTAACTGGGTTGTGGAGGTAAAAATAAATATAATTGATTCAGTATTTCTCACTACAAGTCACAATACAATTGTTATTTTGATTATGTGAAGAAGTAACACAAAATACAACTCTCATTGGTGGCTGTGATAGGATAGAAACCAACAAGTTCCCCTGTATGGACTGGCCCTATAGCCAAATGGCAAGCGACAATCGCTAACGTTCAGCAGTCGCTAATACATTTTCAACTTTATACCCCATTGCATAAAGTTGAAAATCTAGTAGACTGCTGAGCGATAGCGAACGAAACAAACGAAAACGATCTGTAATCTTTAATAGATTTTCGACTTTATGCCATAGGGTATATAGTTGAAAATGTATTATCGACTGCTGAACGTTAGCGATTGTCGATTGCCGTTTGGCTATAGAGCCTGGTCGGAAATATGTATCTGAGGAAATAGTCTGACAGTCCCTTCCGCTCCACCCAGGGCGGGAGGACTCATTTGATGATTTTATCACGTTAAAAAAAAATGGGAAATGCTAGGCAGATGATGCTTCAAGAAAAAAAAATACATCACCTGTTAGTCAAAATAATATTAGGGTACATAGCGCCGACATCCAAGTGATAAATAAGTGGGTTCTCATCTCTCCGCGGATGGTCCTTCATATGCTGTAGCTTCTCCTTGATCTCCGCGCACACCTCGTCGAAGTTCGTCACCATGTCCAGTGGGATCCCCTCCTCGACCTCTATGGCGTGTCTCATGGTCTTCTCGGTGTTGTCCATCAGCTCTTGAACCGCTGATGGTACTATCTTGAACTTGCATTTGATGTCGGCTCTGAATACTCCTGTAAGTAATATATTTTTGAAAAATGACTTATGAATTGGAATAGTACTAATGACTAAACTAACTTTATATGTATGTTTCGGTCACCACTAAAGTAGACGTAGAATTGAGAGCAAACCCGTTGTAAAAGGTCGAAAATTGTCTTACCGAAATGATGCAATGGAAATTGTATGAACTTACAATTAAACAAAACGTTTATTTGTATAAAACTTTGTGTAAAAGCTTTGGGAACCGATCAATTTACCGAATTTTGTTTGTTCGAATTTCATTATACCGAAAACTATTGACCGACATCTCTTTTGCTATATGCATTATTTGACATATTTTCAGATCATCGAAGTATCATTAGCCATAAGTATTATTTTACCGAAGTATGTTCCGCCGATTAACAAAATTACTTTTGACTATTGACCGAAGCCTCTTTTAAACTTTTTTCAGTTGCCAAATGATTTATTTGCCATATTTTCACCATACCGAAACAACGTTTTACCGAAAATTTAATTACTGTCATAAAAATTCAATATATTGTGCTACAAAACTTTGTGGCGGAAACGAAATGCTGCAAAGCTGACTTTACGTAGTCTTGTCTGCCCTACCCCTAGAGTGTAATTTAAAATCGCGTAGGCGCGGAGGGGTGGGGTGGCCCACGAGCTGAGGAGCAGGTGGTTAGAACGGCCGCCGCCGCGGCTGTGGCCGTGTAAGCCGAAGCTGCGGTGGTGAGCGTTCAAATCATCTGCGACGATAAGCTCGCGTGGAGCCACCCAAAACCCCGCAGCGCCGGAGCCATGACAGAAACAATGCTTGTTGCATGTTGCATGCTTGCTTGAATGCTGCGTGTTTGCTGCATGTTGCATGCTGAGTGCTTGCTACTTGTTGCATGCTGCATGCTTGCTTGCATGCCGCATGCTTGCTTGCATGCTGCATGCTTGCTTGCATGCTGCATGCTTGCTTGCACGATTTTGTGGTGCTTGTTTGCATGTTGCATTAATGTTTATATGCTGTATGCAAGTATATCACAATATAAACCTTTTTACAAACACAAGAACAACACAATATAAAATAAAAAGTCACAAAAGTGTATCAAGAATCACACAAAATGCGCAAAAAGATTCGAACACACGCTAGCCAGAACACCCCTAATAGTCCAACTATGTAATTAACAGCAAATGTCATTAATGATAATACAATACCCGTCAGAGTTACATTATAGTATATGACATTATTTTGCACCATTATTTTGTATTGTCTACCTACATTTCAATGGCGCCTACAAACTAGGCATTTGGTGAAATAAAAATATGGCAATTAAAACAGTGGTATACTGAATGTTTGGAAACATAATACTTCGAGCAACCGTCGTTTCGAGTAAGTGTAACATCGGTAAAAAGTTTTTCGGCCAAATGAAGTGTTGGAGTAACGAAAAAAAACGAATAGATAATAGGTTAACTGAAACAGTGGCAAACGTGACTTCGATGAAGTAAAAAAAAACCAAATGATAATAGTTGAAAAGTTTTCGGTCAAATAAAATTCGGTCAAACGGCTTTCGATCTTATGATAGGTAACCAAAAGCTTTGCAAAATAAAAAAACTTTATCATCTTCCATCCTTTACTGTTTTCTAGAGTTTTAGCTGGGGGATATTCAGAATAAGACTCCTAAAGTTTAAATACGCCCAAATTACTAACATTTACCCACAGTTTCGATCCTGGCGCCTTCTCACCTTCGTGTTTTATGCAGAAAGAATAGTCTATAAATAACTGAATCCGGGGTTCCCATCAATCACTGCAGCAAAACTTATCAAGACCGGTTCAGCACTATAGGTGTAAAAGCGTAACAAACAAACCCCTTTACATTATAATATCAGTTAGAATTTCACTAACCAGACTCCAGCGCCTCCACGTGTCCACCGACATAGGTCTCAGTTTCGAGCACGTGTCCATCAGAGGTCAATTTATTAAGTTCCTCCACCTGCTTGTTGGGGAACACGATGTTCGCGTGGAAGGCCTGCACCATCAGTAACGACTCACAGAGCGTGCCTGAACCTTTGCGGAGGACCTGCGAATGTATGACATCATTCATCATCATCATTTCAGCCTATTGCAGTCCACTGCTGGACATATGCCTCTCCCAGAGAGCGCCACAGCGCACGATTACCTGCTTTTTTCATCCAGCCACTATCAGCTACCTTCCTCAGGCCATCGCTCGAATGTATAACGCTGGCTTACAATAATCTTGGATCATTGAAAAACCTTGCAGTGTCTACATAGCATTTTCAATTTTCAGCACTGCGTCGAAAGTTGATGATCCAAGAGCAAGCTCAATGTTCATTACATTTCGAGTCTGTCGAAAATAGTTTGCGAGCTTTCTCGGACACTGCTCAAAGAAAATAAACTAATACAACCTGGCGTACTGAAAAAGGGGAATGTAGTAAGATTGATAGTTACCTATACATAATTAGCATGCAACAACTCTTATGCTTGTGAAATAGCTGCAATGTTTTTGGTCCATAGAACTAGTGGTGGCAAATGATACTGTGTCTCTATTAGAAATTTTGAGTAGTCGCCTGGATCTTTGCTTCGTTGAAGGTAATGCCTTCAACCTCCGCCCTCCGTCTCGCTACATGGATGCACTAAAGGTGTGACTCTAAATAATCCTTCACAGATAACAAGTACGATATTGTTATTTTGCCAGTGTATGCTGTCAACAATACATTCAACTTACCTCATCTGGCTCCAGAGGGATGATGGTACAGAGCGCGAATATGAAGGGATGAACGTACTTCATGTACAAGTAGTACGTCGCTACGGCGTCTGATACAGAGTAGTTTGAGAGCACCTAAGAAATAAGATTAAGAAATAAGTCGAAATAAGTTTTACCACCTAAGAATACATGAGGAATGCAATAAAAGTATTGAGGACTGAGTAAACTAGCCATGTACATTGACAAGTGTTTTTAATGAGAATCTTTGTAAATGCGAATACCTTGCGAGGCATACGCCACGCACGCCTCGCAACGAATTTCAACGTCTCAAAAAACATGCGGAGAACGCCGTGCGAATGTGCGATGCACATGCCTGGCAATGTAAACAAACAAACACAGAAACAAACAAACTAGTGTGGAGCAACGTTTAATAAAAAAATTCTGTTTCCGCCTTATGTAGTCATTTAAAACGTGGTATCCGCGGAAGCCTATCATAAAGCACTACATGTCTTTGCAAATAAAAGAAGTCCTTCACGTCGTTTAAATTCAGTTTGACCTAGATGCACCACCTCGGACTATAAAGTTGTATTGCATAGACTTGATGCTCTTTTTGACTTTTTGGGCATATGGTATGTTCAGAAACTGTGCTATTTAGTTTGGAAAGTAGTCTTTATATTCTATGAAAGCATAATGGAGGATATCTAACACAGTTGGCTCAAAATCACCAAGGTGCAGAATTAGCTTTGCGAGCAATTTAATATGTTAAATTTTCAATTTATTGAGTAAAGAAAATTAATAAAATACTTTAACTAACCTGTTTTGTTTGTACATCGAACAATATAATTTATTAATAAAGTAAATTTTAAATTAAATCAGTATAAATGCATAGAAAGTCATTTCGGGAACGCGTCCTAAAGTGCAATTTTCAACAACAAGGTCGAAAAAATTAATAAAAAAATCAAGGTATTTAAAAGCTGTCATTAACTAAAATACCGTATTTTAATTCAAAATCTAGTTTTTAAAAGGAATTTAAAATATGTTTTGTTTTTCATTATAAAAATGCAAAAAATAGTTTGTCCGATAGCGCACAAGTCATTTCAGTGAACGCATCGATAATCGAAATTTTTTTTTTTTAAGTGAACGCAGTCATTTGGTGTCAAATGTCAGTAGTAGAAGAAAACTATAATAAAGCCAGCTGTTAGTGTTTTTGTCGTCAAAAAAATTGTATCTAAGTGGTAAGTACCTTTCAATTCATAATTTGTAGAACGTACATCAATAGCCCGTCATTTCGTGAACGTGTTTATTACATTTAATTATTGGTAAAATTCTTTTTACGGCACGAAATCACAAAGTAATCGCCAATATTTTATTATTGACAAAATCAGGTCACACTTAAGATGGTCGCCGTAAAATCAAAGCGCTCGTTTATTTGAAATAGTCATTTCGTGAACGGTCATTTCGGAAACGTTCCCGGACATGATAGCACGTTCCCGAAATGACTGTCGCGTTCTCGGAATGATAAATTATTGTTTCCAAGAGCGATTCATGTAAATTTTTTTATTCATAATTTTCCAATTTTATTGCTTTTTAATTCTTCGACTTCAGAAAAAGAAAAATAAAACAAAAAAAGCTTAAAACGGATAGTGCAGCTTATTTCCCGTAAAGAGAAAAGGCAAATACTAGATAAAGAACGTTTTTAGATAAGATGACTGATAAACAGAAAAAAATTTAAACGCGCAAAGGGCAGGGAATATCGACAGATGTTCATCGAGTCTTGGCCATCAGGCCATTGGCCGTTACAACAATCGGCACAATGATAGCCGAGCTCACATTCCACATTTCGACAACCTCGTGCGCCAAGTAAAGATATTTTATTTGTTTATCTTTCTCGGCTTTCACAAGGTTCTCGTCATGCGCTATGGTAACATCGATTAACATTACGCGTCGCGCTGATCTGCCTATCACTACTATGTCAGGCTTAATAGCAATAATAGTCGTGTCAGTAACGATAGGTAGATCCCAGTACATCGTGACATGGTCTTTTTCGAGAACTGGGTTGGGCACATAATTGTGATACGATATCTCAGAATCCACAAGTTTATATTTCAAGCAGGTTGCCGGTGGATAATCCAGGCCATTTGGTTATAAGTACTCGCTGTTAGCAAGACGAGAGCAACCTGAGATAATAAATATATGTCTGATCGCCTCACCCGGACGATGGCATGCCCGACAAACGTCGACTGTCCTGTCTTTCATAATAATTATGTCTCCGGTAGTTCGTCAAAATAATTTCGTCCATAATTGCACAGATCAAACCTTCAGTTACCCCGAAGAGGTCACCGAAACGTAGCCAGGACACGGACATTATAAAATCTACATCGGGCCCATGAAGAGCCCGGTAGAAGCGTCCGTGAAGCTCCTTGCCTTGCCATACCTCCTTGCAATTTTCGGTACTAAGTACCACAAGTTTGCACCAGTTCTCTTTAGCCATGGACAGCGGGGTGAGTCCCTTGTCCACTGTGATCACATCTCGGTGCAAACCCACTTCCATTTTCAAAAAATATTCTCTGAGACTGCACACCTCGCGGTTGTGTAGGGTCTTCGCATTTAATGAGCCTCCACCCCCGCGCTATTGCGGGGTGTACATCCTCATATCCGATGATCGTGGGGTATGCATCATTATTTAAATTATTATTTTGATAGTGATATTGATGTTTTCGAAAAATAATAGGTTTTGTTTTGTATTTTAATATTTTTTTGTATGTTGTCATTTGTGACAGAATATATTGTTGACTTTCTTACGTTATTTATGTTTTTTTCCATTACTTGTAGAATTATAGTGAAGAAAACTGTGTTTTTAAGTTAATACGCTCAATAATGTAAGAATTTATTAAAATTTTACGAAGATACAACTATGATTATGAAGTTCTACTAGACTGATTTATAAAAACATTAAACTTAATTATAACGAGACTTTTTTAATAGTAATTTTATTTTTTCTTAAGTGCAAACAATGTGGCAGTATAAATAAATAACTTTGTTATTTAAACTGTTGTTTATAATTTAAATATTTCCTTAGAAATACCTCATGATATCAATATCATCATTTCGGTAAAACTTCTGTCATTCCGGGAACGACAACCGTTTCCGGAATGACGAGCAGTCCTTTCTGGGAACACTAAAATATCTCAACAAAATACGCGTTAATTGAGATATTTTTTGGAAAAACATATTTAGTTACATTAGAAAACTTTCATTCTATTCATGTAATGTTAATTTGATTATGAGAGCTTTGAATATTTTGAAATTTCTTAAATTTTATCTACGAAAATAGCAACTTCTTTAATTTTGTAACGTATTTTGCTTGTAAAAGATTTTTTTTTGTACTGTTTTCATTATTGTTTATAAAATATAGGTACATTATATACCAACGTTATTAAACAAAGGTTAAATGACGTACTTTGTACTGTTTTTCTTCATTTTATCAAACTTAGAAAAACGTTCCCGAATTGATGATTTTCTGTGTAACATTCACTTAAAACCATTATAACAAGAAAAATATAGAATTATGTGCGCTGCCCTGTCAAAGTTTACCACCAAAAACATTACATGTAAAAAAATGCCAAGTCTCTCGATGCAGTCTTTCCATCGTAAAAAGTTTTGAGATCTCATAGAAGCCAAGTCCTATTCAAATTATTTTGTAGTTATAAATCAACATTTAGTAATTATATCAATAGTTTTCTTTATATTATAATTATAGTGACTTGGCAATGAGCACAAGAAGAAACAAATAAAACGGCATATTTGGAGAGGAGTTGAAAGTTAAGTAATCTTAATTATTGTATTAGAACATGTAGTCGGTAGTGACCATCATGATTCACACATAACAAATAATCTGATCACAGGTCTCGTCAGTAACATTTGCACATTAATTCCAGGCAGCAAGCAGCTTTTAATTTGTGCTCATTGCCAAGTCACTATAATTATAATATAAAGAAAACTATTGATATAATTACTAAATGTTGATTTATAACTACAAAATAATTTGAATAGGACTTGGCTTCTATGAGATCTCAAAACTTTTTACGATGGAAAGACTGCATCGAGAGACTTGGCATTTTTTTACATGTAATGTTTTTGGTGGGATCTCATTTATTTTTTGTAAGTGTATTTCTTTCTTTTTTTTTAGGTGTCCTCATAATTTCTTGGACTTCAGCTACTTTTTTACTTAGGACCCATTCTCTATCTAACAAACTAAATAGAACTAAACTAACTAACAAATAACTAAATAATATAATATTATATATCTACTAACTTACAAACTAAATGTAACTAAACTAAATAACACGTAAACAACTACATAATGTAACTATGTCTATGTTATATTAATAAACTATTTTCCTAAATAACTGTTTCAGTAACAATAATAAATCTACTATCTAATCCGGCTAACTTAAGTTCTCCGAATAACGCTACAATATTTTTTTAGTTTCGAAATGGTTGTTCATAGATAGATGGCGCTATCAAATGAAAATTGACGAATTATTTTAAAGTACTACTTAGACTGCGCTCTGTAACGAAACCATAGCGCGATTCAGACAGGTACAACGCCATCTATCGAGCGCACATACAACATTTATCGCAATACAATGGAGTTTTAGCTTTATTAATTTAATGAATTATGAACTTTATGTATTAATTTGTATTAACTATAGTCTATGTATTACATTTTTATTATTCTTTTCTATTCTATGTATGCATAAACCACGAACAAAGTTAACAATGCAGTCAAAATCCATACACAATGTTCTTGCCAAACCGCAAATATAAAATTGTTTTCTATGGTATATTATTTTTTAATGTTTTTGTAATTTTTCCTTTATATGTGGCTAATGACCTATCTTGGTGCAAAATTTGAAGTTTCTAAGTCTGCTAGAAGTACCTTAGATTTTTGATGATCGGTCAGTGAGTCAGTCAGTCAGTGAGTGACAGAATGGTGTAACTTTGATCGACTGTAACTCCTAAACTATTAATTCGATTGGCATGTAATTTCGAACTTAAGCTTGTTTTAATGCCTACTATTATTCACCGAAAACCTAAACTCCTAGCTTTGTCCACGTCGAAGATATAGGGGGGGCGAAACAGCCGCGAATCGCTTCGAGAAAAGATGGTACGGCCGTGCCCTTTGCTCGAGACTTGGCGGGGCACTGCCGTGCCCCCAGATTAATATACAAAATTTGCAACAAAATAAACTAAGAGTTATCCTAGTAGCTTGCAATTTTTTTTGTCATAAAATCAATCTTGAAATTTGCAACCTTGGTGATTTTGAGCCAGTTATGAAAATCCCTTGAATTATTTTTAAGAGTTTTATCATATCTAAAATTTTTTTATTAGCTTGTCCGAGGAGCTCGTGGCTAAATAATTGCACCCGCACAGGCCGATCTTTCTGGTTAAAACGCGGTGCCTAGGTTGGTCTGTGGATGGGTGACCATCTTTTATAGCGAGTTTCGTCCGTGCCTCGGAAAGCACGTAAAGCCGTTGGTCCCGGCTGTCATTTGTAGATCTTTGACAGTCGTTACTGTCAGTCAGAAGCTCTTACGTCTGACAACCAGTCTTACCATGGGGTATTGTATTACCCAGTTATTGATTTGTGGAGGTCCGATAGGCAGTTGCTCCATGTAAAATACCGATATCCAGCTGCATCTGGTTCGACTGGAAGCCGACCTAAATATAGTTGGGAAAAGGCTAGGCAGATGATGATGAGTTTTATCATACCTGAGGCTGCTCAGCTGCCATTCTGCACATGTCTTCAGGGTCCAGCTCCACAGGGTCATACCTCAACTTAGCTTTAGCGACGGCCTTGAGACCTTGTGAGCCCACTGGCAGGTATGAATCACGTTTTACCCAACTGAAAAGGAAAATAAGGACTTGAATTGCTAATATATTATTAAAAAGACTATTGTGGCTATGAAAAAGGCGCCTCTGAAATGTCCATGTGTATGAATCTCCCGGGTCGACGGCGCGTTGTGTCCCACGCGCGCCTCAAAGAGCGTCAGCATAATGACGGGGCCCCCCTCTCAGAGGGCCAAAGCCTGCCGGGGTCGCGGGATTATTTCCTTACCGTGACCCCGGAACATAAAGGGCTATTGAAGGACACCGTGGATTTTAGTCAGTAGAAGTCTGACAGTCCCTCCCGCCCTGCCCGGGGTTGGAGGACTCATTTGATGATTTTACCACGTTAAAAAATAAAAAAAAGTTATATGAATCTGTGTGTACACTAAGCTATTCTGTTTTTTTTTGCATGGTAGAAATCATCAAATGAGTCCTCCCACCCAAGATAGTACAGGATGGACTGTCAGACTTGTACTGACTAAAATCCACGGTGTCCTTCAATAGCCCCTTACGTTCCCGGTCACGGTAATTCGGTAGCCCCGCGACCAGACTAAGCTTTTCTTAAGGGGAATGTGTAGACTTGGGAGATACTTCTCGACACTTTTGTTGCTTCGTTATTTAATATTTCAACGAGAAAAGACACGCGCGTTTGAACCGCCGGTAAATTGGCAATGCTCTACTAAATTAACTAAATTACCCTTTGTACATTGTTTGTATCTTTTCTTTTTAATCAAACCACGTAATTTTTAATTGTACCACAATATTTTATTATACATTACCACAAACAGTCCATATGCATGGCAGGTCGACAGGCGTACGTGCCGTCTCGGGCGGCTATCTTGCTGAACCCTATCTCTTGCTTCATGTCCAAGCCGAGCGCGGCCGCACGCGCTTCCACGAAGGGCCAGTCGAAGAAGTCACCTGAAAGTATGGAGATTCATCGTGGTAAAATCATCAAATGAGTCCTCGCACCCAGGGCAGAGCGGAAGGGACTGTGAGACTCGTACTGACTAAAATCCAAGGTGTCCTTCAATAGCCCTTTACGTTCCGGGGTCACGGTAATTCGGTAGTCCCGCGTCCACAGCAGCGGCAGGCTTACGCTCTATAAAGGGGGGCCCCGTCAATGGAGATTATAACATAGCATTGATTTGAAGATAGTAACGAATAGTTGGTAAAAATAAATAGTGTGTATCCTCACCGGACATGGCAGCTTCGGGAGGTACCTGTGTATGATAAAAAAAGGAGGAAACGCCCGGGTGTCACCACTGCGAGGATCGCCCGGAGGACACGGTGGAGCATACAGTGCAGGACTGCCCTGCTTGGGCGGAGCACCGCCCTGTCCTCACGGCAGCGATAGGCGGAGACCTCTCGCGCCCGGCATTGGTCGCGGCCATGCTGCGGGGCGAGACGGAGTGGGAGGAGGTCGCCTCCTTCTGCGAAGCAGTCATGCTCGCGAAGGAGGAGGCGGGCCGCTTGAGGGAGAGGATACCGTCCTCCCTCCGCCCGAGACGCAGTGGTAGACGCCCACGGCGACGGATGTCGCGGGACGATCTCCGGCCACCGTAGGCGCGGGCATGCGGGCAGCGAGTAAAGGGCAACTCGCTGCCCGACCATGGACCATGCCCGGGTCGACGGCGCGTTGTGTCCCACGCGCGCCTCAAAGAGCGTCAGCATAATGACGGGGCCCCCCTATAGAGGGCCACAGTCCTGCCGGGGTTGCGGGACATACGTATACCGCGACTCCGGCACATAAAGGGCTACCGAAGGACACCGTGGATTTTAGTCAGTACGAGTCTGACAGTCCCTCCCGCCCTGCCCGGGGTGGGAGGACTCATTTGATGATTTTGCCACGAAAAAAAAAAAAAAAATGGGTATCGCCTATGAACCAACGTAGTCAATTCGCCGCGTTATTTTTCTTCGGAAAAACCAAGTCTTGTTGTGCTGACAAAGGGCACTTTACAGTTTATCGAGCTTAAAAGAGAGACAATATTAATGCGACAATCGCTTTTGTCTTGAAGAAATTGTTAGAAATCATCGGTCTTTTGCTTCACGTAAAACTGAATTAACTGTTCTTACCATTGTATGTTACGAAAATGTGTGGCTTAACATCCATAATGTGATCAAAGAACTTCTGTATCAAGGCCAGCTCGTTTTCTTCATTGAACACTATGAATTGTCTGCAAGATAAATGTGTACACACTTGTTATCTCCTAAAGATTAGGCATATTCTGCCAATTATGTTATAGGGATAAATCTGGCATCGGCTTTGAGCAAAAAATTCCTTTGAAATGGAAACTCAGGACTACTCATACTCTATAGTCTATAGTGATCAAGATCTAGTTCAATACAGGCAAAAAATCTGTAATTATAACAGAATCCAAAAAGTAAACATGTATAATTTCTCACTCACCCCTCAAACTCTGGTTTCGGTGTATACTCAAAATCTTCAACATCAACAGAGATAATCTCCCTATTAGTGATCAGGTAGCCCTGCGCGTCTATCATGTACGATATCATCATTATCTGATCCGTCTGGGAGTCCGGAAACTTCAGGGGCAACTTCGTAGTCTCTATGTCAAAGGCCAACACTATAGGGTCCGGTCTTTCTATGATGTCATCTCTTTTTGTGAATATTGGTGTCTCTGTTCCTCGGCTTTTAATTGTGTACCAAGTGCCACAGAATATTTGCATGTCTATTGATACTCGCACGTGGTAGGGGACATCGTGTTCTCTGCAAAATTTTAAATTATATTTTTAATTTCTGTTGGATAGCTGAGCAGTGGTGGCCCAGTGGTATTGCTCCCGACTTACGAGTTCTAGGTCATGAGTTCGAACCCCGCCAGGCGCATTACTTTGTGTAATTTATTTCGTCACCACTGCTCTCAAAACGGTGAAGGAAAACATCGTAAGGAAAACGGCCTAGAACCAAAAATTCGAAGACATGTAACATCTGCCAACCCGCACTGAGCCCGCGTGGTGGATTATGGCCCACTCCCTCTCACAGAGAGGAGGCCTGTGTCCCAGCAGGGGAACATTATAGGCTGATGATGATGATGATTAGATAGCTAATCTAATCTACTACACACAGTTCTATTAGAAAGAATTATAGTGTTTACTAGCTGTACCCGCGACTTCGTTCGTGTGGATGTCGAAACTCAACAATGTATTTTTTTTAAACAAAGGATTTTTTCTAAAATAAAAGTAGCATAAGTTGCTCATTATTACATCAGCTATCTGCCAATAGAAGTCCCGTCAAAATCGGCCCAGCCATTTCAGAGATTAGCTATTACAAACAGACAGACAGAAAGACAGACAGACAGACTGATAAAAAAAGAAAATTGTGCATTCATATTATTCACAAAATTTTGCTTTAATTTTTTTTTGTTATGAAAACATTTAACATAGTGTAAATAACAAGCTTATTAAAAGAATTCTAAACCATACAAACCTGATATCAAGAATATTCTCCATATGATCAGTAGTCTTTTTAGCATGTTCAATAGCAGCCGCACTAGTTAATGCATTGGTCAACATTTCAGCGTAAATCTGATCTTTTTTCTCCCTCTCTTTATTTTTGTTGACAGCGGTCAGTATCTCTCTGCGTGCCTTCATCATTTCATTTTGTGACATAAATGAAAGCTTGATGTAGCGCTGTTTAATGCCAGATAGATGGTTCAGCTGAAACGGAATACACAAACAGAATTGAAATAAAGTGGATATTTTAAATTAGCTAAAAGTAGTTTTTATCTGTGCTGCCAGAATGATAATACCACAAACTGTATCCATAATGGGGTTTGTGACAAGCAAAAATTACAACATTCATACCCTATAAAATAGCTATCAGGGGGTGAAGAGCACATAGAGGGGTGCTTAGTGTTGAGCAAAATTATAGACCCAGGGATTTAGGCATTGGGTGCCAATGATTTTAAATTTTATTTAGTTATTTACATTTACACTTCCTGCAACACAAAAGGTACATAGGCGGACTTAATGCCTGAGGCATTCTCTACCAGTAATTTTGATTCAGTTGATCATTTTTCAAATATTATTTAATGTGCTTATATGAATACATGTTTGATTGTGGATGACGCGAAATGAGCACAGCAGGTGGCACTCTGTAGTTTCTGCCTATCCCTATGAGAAGAAGGTGTGAGTTTATTTTAACCCATTCTTACCAAATCCAAATCCTCCTTCTCAATGACAGTAATCTTGTGTATGGTGCCAGCAAACCTCTTTGATATGAATTGTATTACTTCCTGCTCACACTCCTTGCGTGCCAGGATCAGGAAGTAGGGCTGGAAGGTCAGGGACACCTTGAACCGGGATCCATCCATCTCTATGAAGTAGTAGTCCATGGCAGCCACTAGCCTCTTGTCTTCGTCTAGGACTTCAGCCTGAACATGAAAATTGTATTATTAGTAAAATTAACCAGTAATATAATTTAAGGGAACAGTTTTAAAAGCTTGAAATATCTAAATTAAAAGATAAAAGATACAGTTATATGAACAAATTATCTATTTAATTGAAATTATTTATAATCACAAAATGAGTATTTGTACTCTTAAATTATTCATACGAATAAGGTACAATGTTATGAAATAAAGGTACGGTAAGGTAACATAGTTAATAAATAAAATATCGTTACACTGGAAAGAAAGTAAACAAACAAAAAACTTACAGTGTGCATGTTTATCAGGTAACCCGTCCGTTCTTTGACGTCCCGTACTCTGTCGAACCCATACTTGGAGTCAATCCTATCATTCTCCAGGGCCACACGGATACGGGACTCCGATGATTCCTCCCTTCATGCAAAAAAAAAAACAAACATTAAAAAGTTTCAATGTTTGAAAACGTAAAAGTAACCTGCAAATCACTAACTTTATTTATTACAAACCTGGGGCCAGAAGATGAGCCAGCGTCTCTTCTATTGGAATCATCCCTATCCGCTCTATACTTCCCCGTGTTTTGTAGAACCATGGTGTGGAAAGTATTTTAAAAACTGATAAAAACAATCATCGCTAGGGAAGTTGACACATCAGTCAGCTGCTGCCAGCTGCTGCAACCGCTGCTGTCATATTTTCGCGCCATTTCTCACAGATACCGTTTTGGGGACGTTCAATTAATTTATAACCATTTCAACTTCTTCCACAAAATATGTAATCCCTACTTAGACTCGAAAACCTTTCTGTTAAAGAATATGTACCTATCTATTATTGAAATTGTATCAATTACCTACAAAAGTTCAAAGTAAATTGGACAAAACCCGTCTTAAAGTCTATGAACAAATTACCAAAAAAACAGGGGGAACGCGAACGCACCTAGAACCATGCCTAGAACGCACGAGCGTTATTTTTGAGCATTTTTTGAGGGTGTCGTGTCAAAACTCGTTCTGTCAAACAAATTGTCATCTACCAACGCAGGGCAAAGTTGTTTTCCATGTTTTTGCCGTTTAAAGATTGAAATTTTTAAAAATGGATAGATCTTACGATATTAGCTTTAGTAGTTATGAAGATCTATCCACGAATAATACGACAAGGAAAGGGGACATAAGTATCAGTGATCAATTATCAGGTTTTGCTAGGTTACGAGTATCTGCTCTAACAAAAGCCGCTGAAATGAGCCCTTTAGTGAAAGAAGTGACCATAGGACCGAACAGTCCCATAAAGAAAGATGAGATTAAAGAACCAGTGACCATCATCGAAGAAGAAAATGACGAAGAAAACTTAATAGAAGACAAACTTCGTGAGGACCTGCGATACACGCTCATTATGAAAGAATGTGAAAGCAAACTCCAGGAAACATCTGAGGAGCTGTTCAAAAACTTAATTGAAAACATGATATCAAAGCGCGCCGAGTTCATGACAAAGTTTTGGACAAGACAAGGTGAAGAATGTAACAAGCGGGCAATGGAGTTCAAAGCACGTAAACTTCAAATGCTTAAAGAATTACAGGAAAATGACAACCTGTCGGTTTTAAAAAGGGCTCGTTTAGATGAACAGAATTGCCAAATCATCAACACCCAAACTATAGAAAACATGAACAGAATATTAGAAGAACAAAATAGAGCAACAGCTAGATTTGCCGCAATTACAGACAGCCACACTAAAATTTGTGTGTGTTACAATGATATAACAAACATTTTGAATATAGAACCATTAGCCAAGACCATTTGTGATAAATATACAACAGCAATAAACACTGTTGTAGGAAACGTTAATCATATTATGGAGATATGTAAGACTGGTGGGGTTACAGAAAAAGATGTAAAACAAGCTGAAATTCTAGCATTGAACATTGAAAATATTAGGAGGAAAATCTTAGAAAATATAGAAACTGTTAAAAGTGAAGAAAACTTAAGAAGACAGAAGGAGGAAGAAGAATTATTACAGAAACAAGTTAAAGAGAGAGAAGAACAGCAACTTAAAGCAGCTCAAATAGCTGCAGCAGCTGAAGCAGAGAAAATCAGATTACAACAACAACCTAAGAAGACTCAACCTGTATTTTATTCTGCAGAAAATTACAATTACTATGAGAACCTGAGGAACTACTTGGAGCAGTATGAAGCACAATATAGTAATTTGTTACAAGATGTTAATTTTAAGAAATTTAGATTCGACTGTCAGAAAGCAGTTAATACTCCAGTGAATGCATTGTCATCAGTCAGTGCATCTCATATGAGGGACAAGTATGACAAACTTTCAAAATTACTGAAAGGGGAAAGAGTACAAGTGCTAGATATTTATGTGACGGCAACCCAGCATCCACAAGGATTATTTTATTGCACAGCATTATTAGCAAAGAAGATAGTTAGACAAGGAGATCTATTAGTTTCAAGTAATACAGAAGCTGCTTATCCCCTCGCTGCTGTTACTGCAGCATTATGGGCACAATTCCCACACTTTGGTAAACTTGTTGAAGCTAACTTCCATAGATATTGTCCTTACTTAGTGCCTATGTATTTGCCCCAAAAAGAGGGGCAGTCCGACAAAGAGTTCTACATGTCAAGAGGTTACACATATAATGATGAAGGAGTAGTTGAGAAACAGGACAAGTTCCTGAAGAGGATGTCTGGCATCTTCAGGTTACGATGTGCCATCTGGATAGCTACAATGCCCAAGTTCATGAACATGCCAAATCCTAATGGTCTGCGGTTCGGATGGCAATGGCTTGCATCATTCTTGAATTTGAAACCTGAACCTGATATCTCTGCAACATTAGTGCATGATTTCTTCATCATGTGTGGATCAAAGTATGACAAATGTTATGGTAATCAATTTAGGAAAGTATTAGAGTTAACAAATAACCAGTATCTCAAAGTACTGGAAAATATTGATGAAGGTGGGCCTAAGACAAGATTAGAAGTTTATCTTCAGACTGTATTAAAATCTAGTGATGTGCCAGCACCCCCAGCAACTTCACAAATAAATTGGTGATACTCAAACTATGGGTATATTAAATAAGCTTTGTTGCAATGAATTTGTGCTCAACAGACATTTTTAACCTACTTGAAAATATATAATATGTCTGTCCGCGATATTTCTCTTTGGCTGAAACGATTTTGATGCGTCTTTCAGAAAGTGTTTGTTACATTCTGGGGAAAGTTTAAGTATACATATAATAATGGATGTCTCGTGACATTGCCCGCATAGATCCGTTTTGTTGCTTATATGGATTGTAGATTTTCAAAGGTGCCAATTATGCAAAGATTTTTGTTACATATAATTATTATAAACTAAAAAGGGTAAAATAAAAAATAAAAACTTTTTGAAAAACGATGAAACTGTCTGAAGAAAAGTTATTTTACACACATTTTTTTTTTAAGTTGTTTCCTTTGTTTCCATTCAAAAAGTTTAATTTTTTATATTTGACATGAAATTCATTCAAATTTAAGCAATCTGTAATAGAACCAAATAATTTATAAGTATATTTATGATTATAATAATAATAATAATAATAATAATAATAATAATAATAATAATAGTTTATTTAATTCAGACATTGTAGTCCATACATTTCGGAATAACATACAACCATTAAATAAAATAAATTAAATATAAAATAATCAAGAATACACAGAGAATTAAAATTAAATAAATTAAAAAACAAACATTATCACAATCAATTACTAAAATTAGACATACACAATTATTACACAATAATGTCAAAAAATAAGAGGAGAGGCGCTAACATGAAGCTGCATCCACCTCTGTATCAGGGACAAGTCCCACCGCTCGGACAACACTCTCAGGAGACTGTTCGGGCTGCCACGTAGGCGACTTAATAGATTATGCTTGTGATTGTGAATATTTTAAGACTTTAAATCAATTAGGACTCAACTTAATATCTGTAAGAATACTACAGTGATAGTGATTTTGTTAAGCTTTTAATAAAAAATATTGATTTTAAGTAATTGTTTGATTTAAATGGATGAGACTTGTACCAGTACTGACTAAAATCCACGGTGTCCTTGAATAACCCTTTATGTTCCGGGGTCACGGTGATGGAATAAGTCCCGCGACCCCGGCAGGCTTTGGCCCTCTGAGAGGGGGTCATTATGCTGATACTTGAGGCGCACGTGGGACACAACGCGCCGTCGACCCGGGCATGGTCCATGGTCGGGCAGCGAGTTGCCCTTTACTCGCTGCCCGCATGCCCGCGCCTACGGTGGCCGGAGATCGTCTCGCGACATCCGTCGCCGTGGGCGTCCAACACCGCGGTTGGGGCGGAGGGAGGACTCTGTCCTCTCTCGCGCGCGGCGCGCCTCCTTCGCGAGCATTACTGCTTCGCAGAAGGAGGCGACCGCTTCCCACTCCGTCTCGCCCCGCAGCATGGCCGAAAAAAAAGAAAAAAAAATGAAAAAAAATTTTTTCTATTTTTTTTTTAGAAATTTGAAGAAGTTTTTTTAGACTATGGTAATATTTAGAAGAAAACAAAATTGGAAAAACCGTACTTCACATTACACTTTAACCGAAAATATTTATAATCTGTATTTATGAAGTGCATCCCTGGCAAAACCAGGGGGTGTCGACTTTGTTCTACGAACAAGATGTAGGTGGGCTAGAAAACAAGAAAGAGACATCAACATTAGAGTAAAAGAGATGAATTACATAATGTTGCCAACGAAAATCATTGACAAAAATACTATTTCACATTCAATCACATTCAATCTAATAATATGTTTATTAATTTATTTTAAAGTATGTTATCCTTAAAATTTATTTTTGCTTTTATTCTGATGCGAGAAAATGTTTGTTATTAAATTTTTAACATTTAAATTGATGAATACACAAAACAAAAAGGAGATAATAATATGACAACATGACAACACTGGAACGCCATATTGTCTATTGGCTATTTGACGTCATAGGAAAAAATGTCTGCCATCGCTTGCGCACCATTATTTATATCTTGTTCTTGTGTTTATTTGTAATAAATAAAACAGTTGCATTTAATTCTACATACAATATTGTTAATGTGAGTCGAGCTTGCTCCTCTGTGTCTGTGTTTTGGTGAAATTAAGTGCGTATTTGTGAGATAGAGACAGTGACTCTTGTTTGATTTTGTGCCTTATTCCCGATGAGTTCGTAGGAAGAAAACACTAGAATCTGTGCTATGTGTGGAACTTCACCTTCTAAAGATACCAGCATCACTTTACATCGGTTTCCGAACCTTAGTAAAATAAGTCATTGTAGCTTATATGAATAAAGAAGTCAAATGAAATCGTTTGTTTTACTAAACTGCTCCTTACTTATTATCTTTCAGCATTTTATGCACAAGTACATTGTGTTTCTCGATAGTAATTTGAAAGAAACTATCGAGAAGCGCAATGTACTTGTGCATAAAATGTAATACAAAGAACCTGTAAAGTACTTGTAGTATTTGAAATTCCCGCCCTGGATTCTACTGCCATGTTTTCGTGGGCTAAACATAGATGGCGCTGGTCGGTAAGAAAAATTTTCCTCACAAAATTAGTACGGAGTCGTCATTCTTCCCCTTTAGGGGTATATATGTTCTGTGGGCAAAACTAACCTGAAATGCGATTTTGTGTGTTGTGTCAATAAAGTGAAATTTGTGTTTAAAAGAAGTAATTTGGGTACAAACCACTGTGCACATAATAGAACAGAGTAAATTTGGTGAAAATGGAAGGGCCACCTGGCACGGGGCCTCCCAGCAGTACTGGATCTATGGGTCCACCGGGGATGCCAAGCTTTCCCCCTATGCCGCCGCCACCGGGCGCTTTGGGGGCTGGGAGCATGCCTCCACCGCCCATGGTGCCACCAGGAGCGATGCCACCTGTAAGTTCGTCCAGCGGACCTCCGAGTGGGCCGCCCAGTATGCCTAATATGGGCCCTCCTGGTATGGGCCCGCCACCCGGTATGATGGGTAATATGGGGATGGGACCTCCTGGAATGGGCCCACCGCCGCCAGGTATGGGTCCACCACCAGGAATGGGAATGGGTCCGCCAATGGGTCCCCCAGGCATGGGACCGCCAAGAATGCCTCCGAATATGATGCGCGGTCCTAATATGAAAGGTAACTTCGGTAATCAGGGCATGGATATGGGCCCACCAGGGATGGGACCGCCGCCGAATATGCCTCCTATGGGCTGGGATGGACAGGGTCCCCCAGGTTGGGGTCGGCAGGATGGCCCGCCGGGATGGGATGATCATGGTGACGAAGGAGATGAGGATGAAGGTGAAGGGGATGACTCTGGAGGAATGCAAGGTCCTCCAACTAGTTTGCCATCACTGTTAACCATGAAGATTGATACTCCTGAGGAGTTCAGGAACAAGCCAGTTAGTGTGGGTGGGGTTGTACTCCCCAAGGCTTTGGAAGAAGCTCTGGCTTATAAAGATCAAAGACAGGCTGCTCTTGGAGGAGAACCAGAAGCAGGAAAAGGTATTCAAAGTTGAAGTTTTATTTAATAGCTTATGCTTAAACTTCTTAGTTACGTTCGGATGGAACCATACAATTGGAGTAAAGTTTCTTAACTGTAGCGTGAACTAGGTTATAAAGTCTCATTCCAAATAAAATCCGACCCTATTCTCTAGTTTTTGAGTGTAGAGACAATCACCTATCCAAATAAAACCATTCAATATAAAAACACACACATAAACTATTTTTTTTCTAAAATCTGTGTTGCACAACGACAATATACTAGACTCCTAATAACAGGCGACTGATGTCTGTCAACACATTAGGCAAAAATGTCTTATATTCGTCTCATTTCGACCAATCCTGTGAGCCGTAAACATACGTTGAGACAGAACAGACCTTGAGTTAGCCAATCACAACGCAGTACCCCGTCCCCCTCGCTTACGTAGTACCTCAGCGAGTTGACAGAATTATTTTTGTTCCTTAGATCGTGCATGCGGAGTCTAGTATTATATTGTCGTTGGTTTTGCTTGTATAAACTTTTAGTTTTATTCTAATTTGCATGATAATAATATGCTAAATTGTCTATTATCACAAAACACCAAATATTAGCTGGCAAGTATACTTTTACTGATACATGCAATAATGTAGAAGCAATTCATGATCTTCCTGCCCTTATCCCATTCTACTTGGGGTCATTGCAACACGTTTTCTTCTTCCATTCTTCCCTATCACACGTCACAGTATCATTCACTCCTTTTTCATTCATATCATTCCTTAGACAATCCATCCATCTCTTCTTTGGCCTTCCTCTTCCTCTCCATCCATCAGCATCCATACTCATCAATTAATGAACTTAATATACCTTGCTTATCATAAAAATAACTATATTATCATCTTCATGTGTCTCATCTTGAACTTTTTCTTTCAGTTAGGTCATGAACTGTATTCTATTACTCATTTCAGAACAAGATGTTGAGCCAGAAGCACCTCCAGCACCGGTGATCAGCACAGAGTATGATGCTGAAGAGGATGATGCCGACTCTGATGATGAGAATATTCCTCATGCACCACAGCCACCGATCATCTCTAATTTAGAAGTAGGTTTATTATGATCCCTATCTATACATACGAATAAAATTGGTGTGTCTGTTTGTAATATTGAAATAACAGTTTTTTACTACATGCATAATATGAATCTATACGGTACATCCACCAAATTATTTTTTTTCTGTCTGTCTTTTTGTAATGGCTAATCTCTGAAATGGCTGGGCCGATTTTGACGGGTCTCTATTGGCCGGTAGCTGATGTAATAAGGAGTAACTTAGGCTACTTTTATTTTAGACAAATTCCTTTGTTTAAAAAAAATACATTGTTGAGTTCCGCCGACATCCACGCGAACGAAGTCGCGGGCACAGCTACTTGCATTATATGTATATTTACAAATCTTCTAGGTAACAGGCTACACCACTAAAAAATGTTATATGTTTATCACTAGGGCGTGATCCGACCACCGACGATGAAAGAGTAATGAGTAGAACTATACACTCTAAAAAGAGTTGGCGATCGGAGGGAAGCGAGTGTAGTTTCGATAGTTTTGTCGCCGGGCGACAGCGAGTGTTCAAGTGCGACGAGCGATTACTCGCGCTACTCGCTCGCGGTCGCTTTATGTGACATTTCATTCACTGTACCGAACGCAAGCCTCGAGTGAGCGAGCATCGCTGAACGAGTATCGCTGAGCGAGTTAATTTTTGAAAGCTCGTCGCTCAGCGACAGAACGAGTAAAACGAGTCGTCGCCGGCAGTGTGAACAGTCAGAGAGCAACTATTAATATATGCATCTCTTTTCGTTTACACGGAATAACATTTATTGTACGTTTCTTGAGAGAGAAAATCGCCGAGAGTTACTCGTTCTGTCGCCGTTGGTCGGACCACTGCCTTAGTTTACAAAGAATATTTTATTCATTGACTACCTATTCCCCACATTTTTATGCATGCTTCTCTTCTTTTATTAGTTGTAGCGTGTTGTTTTACAGCCTATCCAACACAAAAAAGAATTTTTCAATTCAGATTCAGACTAGTAGTTCCTGAGATAAGCATGTTCAACTAAACAAACAAAGTCTTTAGCTCTAGAATATTAAAAAAGATTGAGAAAAAAATAATTCACCACCATTTTTCAATTAATACCTTAATTAATGGACAACTAAACTACACTTAATGAATGAATTTACTAAACTCCACTTTCTATTTCAGGGTCTGGCAAACAAAGCCAATAAGAATAAAAGAAAGAAAAAGAAGAAGAAGGCGGCCAGGCAGAAGAGGCGAGAGGAATCGAAGAAAAAGGATGATGATCACACAGCATCCAGTCAGGAAGATGGCAAGAAGTCCAGTGACAAGGAGAATGAGAAGGAAGCTGAGATAGAGTGAGTACACCTGATATATTTTTATCATCTTGTCATAATATCATATTTTACTATATGAAGTAGGTAAAATTTGTATGTAGAAGTTATCTCTGGAACTACTGAACAAATTGTGACAAAATTTCGAAAACTACATTCTTTCTGAGCCACATAGGCTCGATTATATTTCAAATTGTACCTGTGCAGCTATGCTAAACATCAGTATGTAAAAAATTGAATTATTTTTGGGTTTTCTTATTAAAAATTACCACTTCACCTCTGCTCTGAGAAAATCTGAATTCAAATTTCAACAGAAATCACTCATCATCTGCCTAGCCTTTTCCCAACTATATTGAGGTCCCAGATGCAGCTGAATATCAGTATTTTACATGGAGCGACTGCCTATCGGACTTCCACAACCCAGTAACTGGATAATACTGGTTGACAAGACTGGGACCGTCAAAGATCTACAAGACACAACAGCCGGGACCAACGGCTTTACGTGCTTTCCGAGGCACGGAGGAAACACGCTATGACAGATGGTCACCCATCCACAGACCAACCTCGGCAAGCGCGACTTAACCCGGAAGATCGGCCTGTGAGGCTGTAATTATTTAGACAACAGAAAACACTCCCTGTTTTGTAAAAGGCAATAAAAAAATTATAATTTCTGTTGTCCTAAAAATCAATTATTTCCACCAGATATGTCCAAGAGAACATTCAGTTCCATGAGTTAGAACCGATGTATCGCCAGTTCCACCGCATCTTGGAGGCGTTCAAGATCACGGAGAAGAAGGATGACGCCATCAAGGAGGAAGATAAAGATGCTCCCAAACCCTCCAAGCCTCAGGAGAAGGTGCAGGATCAGTTTGCTGCTGATGAAGAGGCTGTAGAGGTAAGGAACTCATGGATATAAGAATACATTGATACGTGTTAAGAATTCTTTCATCACTTCCAGCTAAACCCTAAATCTAAAACATGAATAATATGTATCTATACAATTATAAAAATCAATGCCACTTTTCATTGTAATTTTATAACTCAAGAACAGGCTCACCTATCCAAACCAAATGGTTAGGCTTTGTTCGGACTGTTTAGTAGATGGTTTATGTGAAGTTTGCACAAAATCAGTCGAGTGGTTCTTCATTAATCACATTTTTTGTAACAAATTAATTCAATAAATGGCGGATCATTTTGTTGATGGGGATTTTGCTGTCAAATTGAAACTTTTTTCACGTAGTGAAGCACGTACCGGGCCGCTAGTTTACATTTAATAAAAAGTTAATTAAAGACATTTACTCAGGAATATAAATGTGAAATAATTTCAGACAAATAATAATAAGTTTGTTATTTCATGCGTTTTTCTGATGAATGCGAATTATAAATGTGACGAAACAGGCACTGTAATACACATTAATTCATGGCTGGCAAAGTGGCTGAGAGGTCGACTGCTGCCCTGCAACATAACAGGTTCTCATAGGGAAAAAATATTTTTATGATGTACAAGTAGTTGTTCCAGGTTCATCCAAGTGTTGTTTATGTATGTCAATTTCAATGTTTTTAAAGTTCATCATCAGCTTATAATGTTCCCAATGCTGGGACACAGGCCTCCTCTCTGCGAGAGGGAGTGGGCCATAATCCACCACGCGGGCCCAGTGCGGGTTGGTAGATGTCACATATCTTCGAATTTTTGGTTCTAGGACATGCCGGTTTCCTCACGATGTTTTCCTTCACCGTTTTGAGAGCAGTGGTGATGAAACAAATTACACAAAGTAATGCGCCTGGCGGGGTTCGAACCCACGACCTACAACTTGTAAGTCGGGACCGATACCACTGGGCCACCACTGCTCTTTTTCGTTCGTTCTTCGTTTTTAAAGTTACCTTCAACAAATGCAAAATTCTTTATGTGGTATTTTGAAGAAAAAAATCTTTGTCAGTAGGGCTCGACCTTCTATAGCTCGAGGAATACAGGCTTAATATTAAGTTTGTGATTATTTCCAGAAAAATGCTGCAGACGAGAAAGAACGTCTATCAAAGCGTAAGCTAAAAAAGCTATCGCGGTTGTCCGTCGCAGAGTTGAAGCAACTGGTCTCCAGACCCGACGTGGTGGAGATGTATGACGTCACAGCGCGGGACCCCAAGCTGCTGGTGCAGTTGAAGGCGCACAGGAACACCGTACAGGTGCCAAGGCACTGGTGCTATAAAAGAAAGGTGAGTAACTATTAAGTTGCATTGGTTAATCAAATCAGCCTATTGCTAGGGAGTTTGTTCATAGCAATTATTGATCTATGGTGGCTTTACCCCGAATCATTTTCTACAGCTACAGAATTAAAAAAAATGACAAATTCTCCAGTTTCCACATTAATATGACTCCAAAGTTCAAGGATCAGTTCACACTGAGACGCGACGCAACGATACTGGAGAAAATGCGTATCTTTTCGTGTAGTAAAAAAACTTAGCTTTTGAGTCGCTATCAAAAGCTGCGCGCAACGTCATTAGTGTATCTTTTCGTATAGTGAATAAAGTTTGATTTTGAGTTGCACTATTGAAATGAACAGCGCAGCGTTGCGTCTTGGTGTAACCCTTCATTGATCCTTTAAGCGCATTTCACACAGAGAGCGGGCGCGGGTCGGGCGCATTTCGGTGCGGGAGTACGGCGGGTCTAGTTCTTTGTATTAGTAGTAGACTTCACACTGAAAGCGTGCGCACGACCCGCCCCGCGCCCGACCCGCGCACGCTTTCAGTGTGAAGTCTTCCATTTAAATACAAAGAACTAGACCCGCCGTACTCCCGCCCCGAAACGCGCCCGACCCGCACCCGCTCTCTGTGTGAAATGCGCTTTAGGGTCAATTTACAGCAGCTCCTGTTTTATAAATTATAGTGTATTTAATCTTCAATGTAAAACAAAATGCCCAGGGACTGCTACACTAGAAATACTCTTATCTCATCTGAAAAATTCCTTTAATGTTTTTATTATCTTTTTATATCCAGTATCTCCAAGGCAAGCGAGGTATTGAGAAGCCTCCATTCGACCTTCCAGACTTCATCAAGAAGACTGGTATCATGGAGATGAGAGCCTCCCTGCAGGACAAGGAGGAGACCAAGACCCTTAAAGCTAAGATGAGGGAGCGCACCAGACCAAAGCTTGGCAAGATTGATATTGATTACCAGAAACTCCATGATGCTTTCTTCAAGTAAGTTCAACCATTTTGTATTTTAATGCAAACATCGGGAGGAATGGCTGAATATAAGGGAGACCTTTGCCCAGCATTGGGCCATCAAAGATAACCAAAAAATGGGATATTATGAACTTAATGCTTTTTTTATGAAATTTTGATGAAAAATATTCTCTTATTTGGTTTGTTTTGATTATTAATTTAATTTGCAAATTTTTTTAAAGAAATGTGATCATAAAAGCAAGTTAACGTAATAACTGCATTATTTTTGATCATGTTACACCCAGTTTGAAAACTGGAATCTGCATTTTTTTCCTTAGCGGAAGACGAAGGAGGAAAGCACAGGGTCAATGCTACATTATTGGTGAGTAACTGTAACAGTTTAGTTTTCTTATAATTTGGATAGTATCATTAATTTCATGCTAGCTGGCCCGGAAAACTTCGTAGCGCCTATAACTAACGTCACTCAATATTGTTTTGCCTTCCCAGAACCCCTCCACTAACACTTAAACTTTATGGTGTGGCAATTAAAGTTCATAAGTATTATTCCGAATCTTTTAATTTTTTTCTTTCCGGGAAGAATCATCCTCGTAATTCAAAGAAAATTATAAAAAAAAGAATTTGCGAAATAGGTTCAGCTCCTCTCGAGATTTGCGATTAGCAACACCTTCAGCGATTCATTTTTATGTAATAGATACGTTTATAATATGGACTAACTTTTACACCAAAATTAATCAGATAAGGATATCCGGATAAAAATATAGGATCTAATCATAGTCGGGAAAATACTAGGCAGGCATATTATATTTTATTAGTCTCTCCAAAATATTATCAAGTAATTAAATCTGACCGAATTCCTCCTTGTAGATGGCAGACCAAGCCTCGCATGACGATCCACGGCGACTTGTACTACGAAGGCAAAGAGTTCGAGACGCGCCTCCGTGAGAAGAAGCCTGGCGACCTGTCTGAGGAACTGAGGACCGCGCTCGGTATGCCTGTGGGACCGGGCTCACATAAGGTTCATAAAATCATGTTGTTCTGATAATTATTACTATTTTACTAAAACATTGTACTTCATGGAGCAGTTGGTTAAAAACAAATTCGGTATTTTATAATTCATAACTCCTCAAATAATCACAAATGATAATATCATTCTTTTATATAGTTCTTTTTTCGAAGTATTTATTTAAAAACTCCCAAAACACCAAGTGCCATTAATTTTTCTGCAATTTCATAATTGATTCTGACTTATAGATGTAACCATTAATCACTCTTAATACATTTCCAAATTTCCAACTAGGTGCCACCTCCATGGTTGATAGCCCAGCAGCGTTACGGCCCGCCGCCGTCCTACCCGAACTTGAAGATCCCCGGCCTCAACGCTCCCATCCCGGAGGGCTGCGCCTTCGGCTACCACGCCGGCGGATGGGGCAAGCCTCCAGTGGACGAGACCGGCAAGCCACTGTACGGTGATGTGTTTGGTCACCAGAGTAGTGGCCAGGATGTAAGTAGAACCATTATTATGAAGTTTTAAAATTAAATTAATGATATTAGTTAAGTATTTAGTGCTAGTGTTTTTGTACAAGAATATACTAGTTTTTTTTTCTTGAGATCCAATAAGATTTAATCATTGATAATTATGTGTGTTTCTATTTTTGGGCCAATATAACACAATCTGAAAATCAATAAAATCACTTTTAAAATTAGTATATAGAGTTTCTCAGGAACTACTGGTTTGAATTGTAAAAAATCTTTTTGTTTTGGATAGTCTATTTATAAAGGAAGGTATCAACACTTGAATTTTATTATACCTATATTACACACAATTATATTACGTTTTTCTGAGTTCTTCAAGCGTTATCGTAAAATGTTCTAGTCAAACATCCAGGCTAAACGCTCGCGATGAATCAAGACGCCTTAAAAAAATATTAATAAGTAATTTGTTTTCTTGTAGGATGTTGAAGACCTAGACATTGACAGGACGATGTGGGGAGAACTGGAATCGGAATCTGAAGAAGAATCAGAAGAAGGTATGTCTAAATATTCTGTGCACCATGTCGATTTTTTATTCATAATGATATTTGACTGAAAAAATCTAATTAGTACGTCCTATTTTCTCTTGTTACGTAACCTTTTACGAAGATATATGACACTTTTTAAAACTGGCAAAACATCACAAGCAAGTACAGTTTTTAGTGGCTTCTGACACCACGAGGCCACAGTTTCGAATTTGATGCACTTTACCTGCAAAATTATTGTAAATATGCATTGGTTAAACGAAGGAAAAAAAAATACGTGTCCATTATTTTACAAAACTCTAGCTGATGGACCAATTAAATTTTGCAATTTATTGATGCTATCATATTGCCTATTATGATTTTTTTGAAGTTTCTTGGACTAAAACCTTCTTTGTTCTAACAGAGGAATCCGACGAGGGTGAGAAGCCGGGTGATGGCGAGGTGGCAGCTGGCGTGGCCACGCCTGGTGAAGGTCTGGTCACACCGCTGGGAATCAGCTCCGTGCCGCCCGGCATGGAGACACCTGACACTATTGAGCTCAGGAAGAAGAAGGTTGAAAGTGATATGGAAGGGTGAGCAAGCTAACCATTCTTTGAAGGATATAAGCCTAAAAAATATCTTCAAATGACTTACTCTCTGATATTAAAAATAAATCTCTTGTATTTTAAATAGAATTTGAAGGTTGAATTCATCGGCACTCTTGGGTTGGAGTCATAGTTTTTTTTTGCTTAAAGCCGGTAGACGTACATATATTCTTCCTTTTGAAAACTTCTTTTTACTATTTATTTCAGTGGCGACACCCCGGCTTTATACCAAGTGCTACCGGAGCGTCGCGTCGGCCTGACGCCCGGCATGATGGCCTCCACACACGTCTATGACATCAGTGCGGCTAATCCTGGTAAGACTATCAATCATACCATGTATTGAGAAGCAGATAATAACTCCCATCTTCACAGGAAAAAGAATATTAAGTATGGTGTTAGAATGGTAAACTCGTGCATTGGACATTCTTCTATAATCTGTGACAAATACATACAAATACTATGATTTTAAAGACCATAAATGTAGACTATCAAAGTGATTTTTGTAAATTACCTGATGATGACACAAGCTTTACTCCTACCACAAGAACTTGCGTAGCATAAGACGGAATTGCATAAACGCGGTAGAGGAAGACCTTTCATTAACATCATCATCCACTGCCCGTCTTCACCCACTGCTGGGTATAAGCCTCTCTTTGTTTGTGCCAAGCTCCACGGTCTTGCGCCAGCCTCATCCAGAGGAAGACCTTTAGTAAATTTCAATGAATATAAGAAGACCATTTTAACTATACACTGCTTTTCTGTACACAGGCAAGCGTGCAGCCCCAGCTGCGACGGGCGCAGGCACCACGAGTGAGGGAGGCAGCGCGGCTCTCGGCGGCGTGGAGGTGGCGCTGGACCCCAGCGAGCTGGAGCTGGAGCCCGAGGCAGTGGCCGCGCGCTACGAGCGACATCTGCGAGAGACACGGCCCAAGGCTCACGAGGACCTCTCCGACATGTTGGCCGACCACGTCGCACGGCAGAAGGTATGAGCAATTGGACTCTAGCAGGTTTATGAGCTTGGTAGAGAATACTATGTTGTTACTTCTTGATGTTATATTTAAACTTAGATTTGACAATCGCGGTGTAGTCGTACCATCTCGCCCTCGCATTTATCGCCCCCGAGGGAAAATAAACTGTTTGACTAATTTCATTCAAATCATTGTTTTTTTTTTGTTTCCAGAACAAGAGAAAGCGACAGCAAAACACAGATTCGAAGCAATCGAAGAAATACAAAGAATTCAAGTTCTAATAGTGATAATAGACATATTATTATTTTAATTTATATTTTAAGTGTATCTGTAATTCTATACCTTTGTTATTATATTTTGGGTAGTACATTAAAATATATTCGACATCGAGGTTTTCATCGTGACAACTAATTGGGATGAATAAAGAATTACATCTAAAAAATCCTTTTGTTTTTCATTTGAATAGCCTGCCCCTCGACTTCGAAGGTACTTTTTCAGCTAAATATGGAGGTTGTGGTCAGAAATCCGTGTGTATTAAGAGGGTTCTGATGGTCCAAATATTGTTTGGTAAGCTTTCTCGTCTCGGCTGTTGCGCTATGCAGTTTTATTCATTGTAAAACAAGGCTACGGTACAGCTTGACATAAAAATGTAGAAAACCGGAAGTCGCCACTGTCTTCGCGCTACCAGCACTTTGAATGATTTTATTTTATTTTTTTTCACTTATTACGTTAGTTTTATGGCACAATAATAAATCTAACAAACCTGCGGTCTTTGTTTACATCAAATATCAAAGATTTTAAAAAACTGTCAGAAATCAAAATTTTAGTTCCGTTTCAATCCGTTCTGGCCAAGCTGTAAATAAAATTCGTGACAGAAAACCGGACTTTACCGAACAGTATAATCGCACGTCACTTCGGCCGGCTCCAAAAACCGTAAAACTTAATTTGTTAAATGGCAACATATATTTCCAAATGTCAACCATTACAAAAAGGCTTGTAGTCAAGGCCCGAAAAAAAACAATTAAAAAAAAAGAACCTGGACTTCGTACTTCGTTGGAAGTTTTCATTTGTTTTTATTAAAATTGAATTAACTTGTGTTAGTTAGTTTGTTTTAAGTTAAGTTTACCGCACAAGTAACAAGATGTCCCGCGTTTTAGTTGGAGTCAAGCGAGTTATCGACTATGCCGTAAAAGTAAGTTTACGTCAAGTGCAAAGGTTACTTTGTTGTTTAATTTCAAGTTCACTGAAATGTTACCCTAGCTTCAATAGTTCGTCTCATTGGAACAACACTTAGCAGAATCAAAGATATATTTCTACAAATCAAACATGCCTACATTTGTCATTTTTTGTAAGTTTCTCCGGCAACTACTCACACCTACCAAGTCAGATTCCTTATCATTAATAGCCTTGAACTAGCCACACATTACACAAAAAATACCAAATAGTGATTAGATATACCTTGCCAATAAAGTTAAGAAAATCGCTGTCAGAAATATGGAATTATGCCAACAAAACTATGATGTTTCTGATGCTTGGTACCAGGCTGTGATGTATGTTAATGAGAAGACTGTTATATGTTATTAACTCTAGGTAAACAAAAATCTTTATCACTTACCTCATTTTGAAATATTTAATGGTTATGTTAAAACAATGTAATCATAATACAGCCTATCTTTCTCCCTTTTTTATCTTCCATTCTGCCCTGTCATGCTCCTCCTTTTTTTGCTATCAATTCCAACTCGATCCATTTCTTATTTTTGCTTTGCTCTGTATCTTCTTTTTCATCCATAAATATCTATTTTATCAGTTTTAGTGTGCTTACTGGAAAAAGAATTTATAACCTCTTTACAATTTGTAGATCCGTGTGAAGCCAGACAAGACTGGTGTGGTGACAGATGGCGTGAAACACTCCATGAACCCCTTCGATGAGATAGCGGTGGAGGAGGCAGTCAGGATGAAGGAGAAGAAGATTGCCAGCGAGGTCATCGCTGTGTCATGTGGACCTACTCAGGCACAAGTAAGAATCTTGTTCAATTTCGTAGTCTATGGAACCTCAAAATTATTGAAGATTGAAGAATAATTCAAAAATCAGTGTGCAGGACAGGAGTTGCTGTTCCTCATCTGAAAGAGCCTCATCTTTGAGCTAGATTGAGGTTAAAAAGACTAAAAAAATATCTTTGAAATGCAAATGTGTGCCTTACTGAAATTACTACTAGGTACATAGTCTGTGGAAGTCACAATTTTCCACCATCACATGCTATGATAAACCATACTTTGGAATACTGAAGAACTTTTTCCTATTATTTTTTAACCATTTTATTGTCTCGTTGCTACACAAAGCTCTCCGTAACATTCCACTCACTTCTCTGTGCAGTTTTCTCCAGAAAATCCCACATCAATGCATCTAAATGAATAAATTACCCAACCTTATTACAGGAAACCCTCCGGACAGCACTTGCCATGGGTGCTGACCGTGCCATCCATGTAGAGGTCTCTGGCCCAGCCTACGACACTCTGCAGCCCCTACACATAGCCAAGATCTTAGCTAAATTGTCCCAGGACGAGAAGGCTGATATTGTCATTGTTGGCAAGCAGGTTAGTAACACAAGATAGATCTAAATTGATAACTAATTTTATAAATTCAAAAGTTTGGATGGATTAATATTTCTTAATCAATCATGTCTTGTGTGTGATAGAGGAGGCTTTTACCCTTGGGGATGAATAATGTGAAAAAAAGCTATAATAATAAAATCAATCACGTCAGAATGCCTGACTGCTGACTGACTCTTGATGAAATGAGCTTCTAATGACAAAAAGGGTACCTTTTAATTCCATATCCCAAATTACATACCTATGTAATAATTTTCGAGATACACTCAGTTGAAGCCACTAGGAACAGCAAGTGCTTGCATAAAATAACTTTTATGATATAAATGCTTAGAAAACTGAAAAGAATGATGTAAAACTGAATGGTTTTTCCATTTACAAATATGTTTATTTTCTCCACAATCATCATAAACAATCTATTGTATGGAAAATAATGGGTGTAGACAGTCAATAGATTTAGTAGAGGGAGTAGTATAAATTACAGATTTACTTCAGTAGGTGTTTACTGCATCAGATAATATTAGTTACCCCTCAAACATGTTCAACAGTCTCAGTGGAGAGCAGAGGACTGCTGAGCCTGAAGTAAAGAAACTCATGAGCAAATTATAATCAAACTAGCTGACCCGGCAAACTTCGTACTGCCTCAGATTATTTTTAACAATTTACCTTCCACGGACTTAATAATTTAAATTGGCTAAATCGGTCTAGCCATTCTCGAGTTTTAGTGAGACTAACAGCAATTGATTTTTATATTATAATATAGAAGAAGAAGATTAAATTGGATACAGACTTCTAAAATTGTGATATTCTTTCAGGCTATTGATGATGACTCAAACCAAACTGCACAAATGACGGCTGCCTTGCTGGACTGGCCCCAGGCTACCTTTGCATCCAAAGTAAGTAAACTGCACAAATATATTTTGTCTCCTACCTGAACTCTTATCAACATTGATTTATCTTGTTACTAAAACAAAGAACTGATTATATCTCAGAAATTCATTAATTCATCAGTAAATTCATTGCTTTGGTTGTCCATAAATACAAAATGTCCCTGACCTAGATATTATTTGGGATACAGAAATAAAAAGATTAAAAACGCTAATTAGCAATGCTACTAATAGAATTGCAATAAAATTGTTCTTAATTGATCTACTCTATTGAGCAATACAATATTCCATTTTACGAAATGCATAATTATTATGATGTTCTCACAGAAAGGAGGCCTGTATCCCAGCAATGTTCCCAACGTTATAGGCTGATGTTGATTGCCTGATTGTGATGTTGCTAGATGCCTTAGGCCCGCTAGTCTACATTGCTAGAGAGAGACACGAAGTTTATTCCTACACGTCATGTGCTCTTAAATCTTCTATAACTATACCTACCAATGTATTTATTTTAGGTAGAGAAGACAGGCGACGGTCTGACGGTAACCCGTGAGATCGATGGTGGTCTTGAAGTGATCAAGACGAAGCTGCCAGCCGTCGTCAGCGCTGATCTGCGTCTCAACGAGCCCAGATACGCGACCCTACCTAACATCATGGTAAGTGCAACTAACTAGCCAGTATCATACGCCTCCACCTTAAAAGTACTTATTAGGACTATTTCCTGTAGTTCTCTACTTTTGGATATTTTTCAGAACTTCTATAGCAGGATTGAGGCAATTTAATGTTATGTATTAGCAAATTGATACCTCGAACCAAATAAAAGTAAGATTGCAAAACTGGAAACTAATTCTCTTTTCTGATGATCAGAGATCGGTATACATAAGAGTTTTAACATCATTCTGAAACTCACTAGGCAAATGAACCTGACCACTAATGTTTTTTCCACGAATTTAGGCAGGCGCGCCCTTTTAAAATAAATATTTTATCCCACAGAAAGCCAAAAAGAAGCCGCTCAAGAAGGTGACCCCCAAAGACTTAGGCGTGGACATTGCTCCTAGGATCAAAGTGGTGTCCGTTGAGGACCCCCCAGTCAGACAGGCCGGCGCCGTAGTCCCCGACGTGGATACCCTGGTCGCCAAGCTCAAGGAAGGAGGTCACATCTAAATACCACTGTAAATAGCGAAGTATGTGTTCAAAATCAATCAATCACCTATATTTATATGAGATTTTGTATGAGCGTCGATTGTAGATTACTCTGTACAAATTGTTGAAATACATTATTAATCTGTTATCTTTGGTTTTGTTTCGATGTGGCATGGCTATATCCTCAAAAGAAGGTACCTACTCAATCAAATGGATTTTAATCAGATAAACCCTTTCTAATTCTCCATCAAATAGGGAGAACTAAAAAAACTAAAAAAAAAAATGTAACCGCCTTCAAAAACAACCACAAAAAAGGGTAAAATAACCTACAAAACTTTTCTTTCGGAAGTCGGTGGTTTTTTTATTAATTTCATTGTTTTTTTGCCACCGACTTCCGAAAGAAAAGTTTTACATTTTTTTTTTGAAAACGTTTTTATTTTACTCTTTTTAGTTTAAATATTCAACCAAAATTCTTGTCAAATACATCATTTTCTAACAACATCATCACAGGTAATAACATCGTTAACATCTCTTTTATTCCTTCCCTATCTCAAAAACTACTGAACCGATTTTGATGAAACTTAGCAGTATTCCTTAAGTTGAACGATACCTAGTACAACATAAAAAGAATTACTTAAATCGGACGTGTAGTTACGGAGATATGCGGACACAAACCTAAATCAGTCGATGCCGACTCCTTACTAGAGGAGTTGTACCTTCCATCATCAGCTCAGCTTCATGAGATGATGATTTCCATACGCAAGTACTTGAATTACTTCATAAGATTTGCGAAATACTATGTGTGAGCCAATAAAATTTGAGGGTTGCCCTCGATTTCTCCAAGATACAATCATCAGATCCTGACTTCGTGACTATGGGACCCAACGACGATATAATACTAGACTCCTAATAACAGGCGACCGATGTCTGCCAACACATTAGGCAAAAAAGTGTTATATCCGTCTCATTTCGACCAATCCTGTGAGCCGTAAACATACGTTGAGACAGAACAGACCTTGAGTTAGCCAATCAAAACGCAGTACCCCGTCCCCCTCGCTTACGTAGTACCTCAGCGAGTTGGCAGAATAGTTTTGTTCGTTAGATCGTGCAATGCGTAGTCTAGTAATATACAGGGTGATTGTTTATTAGCGGAGGATACTTATACACGTGATTGTTCTCATGATTACAAACAACTTTCCCAAAGAAACTTTTTTTGTAAACTCATTAGTTTTACTTTTATCACTATAAAACTTATAAAATTACGTGCGCGCGTGGATAAGTTCAAACTTCGCGCGGTTTGCGATCAGCTGTTAGCGGAAAGCCTTATGCCACCCCCTGCTTGCTCCGCACCCTTTATCCCCCGCCCGCACCGCGCCCCGTGCCATGCAGTACATCAGTAGTAAAAAAACAGTTGCTCCGGGAAGCGTGTCGCATGCGCATTGTTTTGTTATTTTTTTGACGCCCCGCCCGCGCGCGATGCCGTACAACTACACCGCGAGTACAGTGCTGGTGATTGGGAAGGGAGTAATGGTGTTATTTATAAAAAAAAGGTGGATATTAGGTCGAAGGGGTCCAGCTGCTTGGCCACCGCCGGCTCGTGAAAAACCAACGACGATATAATACTAGACTCCTAATAACAGGCGACCGATGTCTGCCAACACATTAGGCAAAAAAGTCTTATATCCGTCTCATTTCGACCAATCCCGTGAGCCGTAAACATACGTTGAGACAGAACAGACCTTGAGTTAGCCAATCACAACGCAGTACCCCGTCCCCCTCGCTTACGTAGTACCTCAGCGAGTTGGCATAATAGTTTTGTTCGTTAGATCGTGCAATGCGTAGTCTAGTATTATATCGTCGTTGTGAAAAACCTAGTGTATTGTGATGGGCCAGTCAATACTTTCGATGAACTAAAAGGATCGAAAAGTGTTTCGAAATACTGAAAAGTGACACTAACACTGCGACGAGAGCAGGCTCACATTATAAAACGTGCGAATAAGTGCGTTCAAGCGCAAGGCGGACACATCCAACAATTAATGTGAGTTAAAACTTAGTTGATTAAAGTCATAATAGGTAAATAGTCAAGTTGATACCATTTTTTTAAACACACCAGTCTTACGAAGTTAAAACAACGAGAGTAATAATAAAATACCCAAGTTTTTCTTGTAGACTGCTAGTTCAAAGCCTAGATAAGTGTGATGGAAACTTAGAATAACTTGAATCATGCCCAGTTTCGAGTAGGTATCGAGTCAGTTAATAATGTAGTGGTATCTTTTATGCCTTTTCTAAACATCCATCTTTTAAATAATAAAAACAAACGCAATTCCTGAAGTTAGTTTGTAAGTAGTAGTAGTTAGTTTGTAAGTGGAGTCTAAGTTAGAAAGATTATGTTGTATTTTATGTGTTTATAAAGTAAAGTAGGTACCAAAATACTAGTCTTGGATATTACTTTATCGAAACATGTAGGCGCACCGCCTAAGTCATTGCCAACGCGGGCGCGGGGCCCCACCGCTAACAGCTGATCGGGCGACGACGGTGCGCGCGCGTAGTTTGAACTTATCCACGCGCCCACGTAATTTTATAAGTTTTATAGTGATAAAAATAAAACTAATGAGTTTACAAAAAAAGTTTCTTTGGGAAAGTTGTTTGTAATCATGAGAACAATCACGTGTATAAGTATCCTCCACTAATAAACAATCACCCTATATAGTCGTTGATGGGACCACTCCAGAAGTATCTCCTTTCGAACAAAAAATTATTTTGAAAATCGGTCCACAATTCACGGAGTAATCAGGTAACATACACACAAAAAAAAAAAATATACCGTCGAATTGATAACCTCCTTCTTTTTGAAGTCGGTTAAAAAGAGTGTATCTTTCAAAAGAGTCGCATAACTGTCTGTATGTGCATATAACTTCCGATCAACTGCACCAAAATGGATAAATCTGTTTTTACACAACTATCAAAAATCAGTGTTTTTAGGATTCACGTTTGCGAGCCTTCTTTATTCCAACATAACTTCTGGACGCTTGAGGCGATTTTGATGTTTGGTACGGTTATTGTGCACGGTATCGAGACAACGTAAGCACGTAAGAAAGAAAGAAACATCGAAAATTTTAAAACCGTGCGAAGCCAGGGTGGACCGCTTGTTAAAATAATAAATAATTGGGAAAAGTAAGAAAACTCTGAAACTCGATAAATTACTTTTTATTAAGTAACTGCATTATGTCATTGAGACAGGCGCTTAGGCCGTCTCACTGTCGGTTTCTGAATTGATAATTTAAAGTTATGAACCTGTGAAACTAGCAGTTAAGTGTTATTTAATTGTATTTGAATGCTTTTTTGGAGTGGATAATTATGAAATGAGTCCTCATATGTACTGACTAAAAGCCAGAGAGAACAGGGTTTCTCTCAGTTGCCTTTTGCTTTCCAGGGCATTGGCACATTGTTTATACTGGGGCCACACTTGACAACGGAAAATGCCGTTAATTATCGCGATGATGGACGTATTAAACAGACTTCTGAAAAATTAAATACTAGAGTTAGACAAGTTCTCAACTATAAATTCTCAACTCAGAAATGTGGTATAAGAATCAAATCGAGATTAAATTACAAAGGTGAGACTATTGTGGTTGATAAATATCGTCTAAAACTCTCTACGATAGATAACATTTGTTGCTAGCTGCTGTCTCACCCAGCATGTTCAGGAGAGTGTAGCAAACATTCTATAATTTTTACATTTTACACTTTTTATTCAGCCTTATTGATAAATTCCTCTTACTGTTACTAATATAGCTGTGAGATTAAAAAACTAACTAATCTCTACAAACAATGAACATATTACAAACATTCAAATGCATTAATGGCCAAGTTTCTTACCCGAAGTAAATTAGAAAAAATACATCGAATTTATCTAACATCAAATGATACATCATAATGGGGATGGCAACTGGGAAACGAATGGCGCTAGTATAGCTAGTTCCAAGCATCGTCATTGGTTCAAATCTTATAGGTACTTCAAAATAGTACTACCTCATTGGTCGGATTAGGACTTAGCTATGGTCGCGCCATGTACAATTAGCTTTGACCGGCCTTCCCCATTCAAAACATATGTATTTGTAATATCTCTCTGAAACATAAGTATCGTGCCTACTATTGTGGACGACTGTGTACCTCACTATCTGATTGGGACGCCATAACATCGTGGTAACCAACCCTGGATTCAACTAAGACCAGCTTATTAATCCAGCTTGGTGACAACAAGCTGTTCGCCCGGCAGTGGAGTGAAGAAAGCTGAGCAGGCAGTTAAAACATTTCACCTAATAAGTACAGCATGATTCGAGCAATGAACCATACAAATGATTGTCTAATACATGGTTTCCCCACTGAAGGGCTGGTGCCACACGATCTTGCCCTCGAGGCAACCGGTGACGAGCATGTGATAACGCGGGGAGAACTTAGAGCTGACCACGAGATCCTGGTGGATGCCCAAGCTCTGGCCGATCTCCACCATAGGCCGCGGCCCGGTAAAGTCTTGTATGCAGCTGCACAGCTCCCCACAATCGTGGTTGAGGGCTAAGAGCCTCATTCCTCGTCCGAATGGAGAGCACACGATGCGACCGTCCGCTGAGTAACACAACTCCTGGAAATATTATCAGGTGGATAAGATTTTTGTTTAGTTAAAATTAATAAATTCAATTTACATATCCGTAAATGGTGCAGGTAATACAGTTATTTAGCTCTTGAGGTAAAGGGAAGAGGGAAGGTTTCTCATTTTCCATAGAAAAGGAAGATCATGTCTAGTAGACTACCTGTCAACGGTTACTGTAGTGACTTCGTCGATCGTTCTCAACGATTGCCGCGCCATAAAACCGCCCTAGAGTCCTAGACTAAAGGGTTGCTATTGGAGAAATGAAGTTAAGAATACAACAATCTTCAACGTCCTATCAAGGCAGGACTCCTACCTTGATAAATCCTTTTCCTTCGTTGGTTTCCTCCGTGTAGTAAAGAAGTCGTTCTTTGTTTTGCCTGATGCCTACTTTAGCCAGTTCCTCGTCACTTGTGCTAGGACTGTCACGTGGCGGCGTCTGCCCTGACGACGATGGAGACAAACTTCTGAAATTATACGAAGAAACGGTTTATAGGACATGCACACAAAAACACAATCAACAGGCTATTTAGTCCATTTCAGTTAGAATTATGAAAAATAATGGACATTGCACGTAATTATTGCCAAATATAAAAAAAAACTTTTTCAAAAAAAAATGAAACCGACTTCAAAACTACCACAAAAAAAGTTCAAAATAACCTACAAAAAAACTTTTCTTTCGAAAGTCGGTGACTTTCTTTTTTATTTCATTGACTTTTTGTCACCGACTTTCGAAAGAAAAGTTTTTTTGTAGGTTATTTTGAACTTTTTTTGTGGTAGTTTTGAAGTCGGTTTCATTTTTTTTTGAAAAAGTTTTTTATTTTATCCTTTTTAGTTTCACTATTCAACCCAAATTATTGTCAAATACATAATTTTCTTACATGTGCACTAAAATTTTGTAATCCGTAGCACCGGAAAATAACAACGCCCGTCGCCCATGCATAAAAACTAAAAATAAAAACTACTGCACCAAACTTAATGAAAATTTTGTGGGACCAAATGGCAGATATACTGTATCGAACAAAAAAAGAATCATTGAAATCGGACCAGAAACCTCGGAGTAATCGGTGTAGACAAAGTTGAAAACTTTTTAGGTTTTTGTTGATTTATGTTGATTTTTCAAAAAGTGCTAGTCCGATTTCGATAAAATTTTAATGGGACCATTCCAGAAGTATATCCTATCCAACAAAAAAAGAATTTTTCAAATCGGTTGTTAAACGACGGAGTTATGCCCGAACAAACATAAAAAAAAAAAAAAAAAATACAAACATCCGAATTGAGAACCTCCTCCTTTTGGAAGTCGGTTAAAAACGCATAAAATTCCGTATACAGAGTGTATTTTTAAGTGCGAGCGTTTAGAAAATTCACACTTTATAGCCTCTTGCTGTAACTTGAAATCGAAAATGATGGGTAGAAAGCTGGTTGAAAGAAAGTTGAAGAAGTTTGGTGATAAAATTAAAGATGGAGTGCTAATTAGTCTACAACACCGCGTCTGATAAGCAGGCGGATGATCGTTAGAGTGATGCTTATGCGACAGCTAGATAACCCGCTGGAGCAGATTTTTATCGGGCATCTTTGACGCTCAAGTTTACGTTCTATCTAATTACGTTAAATTTTAGTTTTAAAGAATTACGTTCGTAACTTTATTTCTACCATGAGTGCTTTTTCTGAAGATACCCAGGCCGAAGAACTCGGCGACATCGATTGAGAGAGCATTGCTGTAAGTTGTAAACGTCCCCTTTGTGTATATTGGCCTCATTTTGTTCTAAAACTATGTTTTATCCTATACTCCTCAGCTATTTTTTTCTGAATAACATGCAGAAAATTTTCTAGCTGTCTGTTAAATTAGGCTTTTAGAAATTGCAGTGGTTTGGGATTGGTTTGGTGGGATTAGATTATTTTAAACTTTAGTTATAGATTTGGGACACCAGACTTTTTAAAAGTTAAGTTATAGCCGCAATGCCTTTTGCCATAATACCTTGGCGAGTCTCCGTCACCGTGGCGAGCCGTGAGAGTGATCCGATTGCTCGGTACAGCCGGTGGCTGGATGCCCGTGTTGATGCCCGTAATACGCTGCATGTTGAAGTTGCGTCGCACCTGCCCTCTAGATTTATTGCAAGGGTTAGTAATAATTATGTATAAGGATGAGATGATTCGTTTTCAAAAAAACACCGTAGATATTGATTGTTGGATTACATGTTTTTGTCATTTAAGTTGGAAAATTGACCCAAATACGAATATTCAGCTGCATCTGGTTCGACTGGAAGCCTACCCCAATATAGTTGGGAAAAGGCTAGGCAGATGATCAGTTGGCAAATTGACCCGAATTGTAAGTGAATGTGTAGGTATTTGGTGTTTTATTATGCGTTTGAACTAAAAATAGGATGTTCCTTGGCGCCATATTGTGACAAAAATTACATAACTTTGTGCAAATTAATTTTCAATATTTATTATTATGATTGACTCATTTAAAAGCGTGTAAGTATTTAAGAAGCGTGCATATAGTCTACAATATGGAGTCAAGATCATCCTATTCTTAACTGAAACACATAGTACACAAAACCGAAGATATTTACAGCGGTATACATGTTTTTATTCATTTTAGTTAGCAAGCTGATCCAGGTGACACTGCTAATTAGTGTCATATAATTATTTGATAGATAAATGCTATTTTGTAATTGTTGATTGCAAATGTGTTGTGGGATGCTATTTTGTAATTGTTCAAAGCGCAATGCAGGTACATACTCAAGATAATTAAAGTGACAAGTATTGGCTATTTAGTAAAATCGACAAAGTTGAATCATGACCCACCATAAGCTTATTTTCTTACAGACATTCAAACTCGATTAGGTCCGCATTCATACATATCCATGGTAACGATTTTGATCTTTATTAATTTGACGGAATCAAACGATTTATTGTCAAAATGGGTCATGATTCAACTTTGTCGATTGTACATTTAAAATTAGTATACAGAGATAATTATAGTGACAAGTAGTGGCTATTTTTTTATACAAATTTTAAATGTACTTCATTTAAAATTAGTATACAGACCATTCTTCGTCTGAAATCACTTCGAACTTTAAATTATACTCGGAAAGTCTGAAGTACCTAAACCAAATGTTGACTTATGCCTATAGCATTAAGGTTGAGAAGTGGTTAAACACGAACATTGGCGACTGTACTTTCAACAAAAGCTTTTCTCACACAAAACATTGAGGTTTATTTTTAGATAAATGCTGGTTGTATTATTGTACAGATCAGTAAGGTGCGACTACGATATGAACAAAACTGTGATGGCGACATATTGTGTCGTCATCATTACACGTTTCTAACAACAGCGTGCAGAACAAAAATCATATGAAAATAATAATAACAAGATAAGCAGTTTTTCTGGGCACGGCTCGCATTTTTGGGAGGTTCCTTTCTCTGGAGCCCTGACCACTATTGTTTATACATATTTTTATAAATGTAATTTTTATTTTTTTATTTTGTGTTTGTAAAAATATTTAAAAATGTAAAAAATAAGGAAAAAAAAAAGAATACAAGATAACATAAAGCATAAGCATATAGAATCTTCAAAGTGACAGTTCGTTTAATGAAGGTCATTGACGTTCGCTCTTAGCGTGGTCCGCGTGGTCGCATAGTAAAAAGCATTAAAAATTACATAATAATGTGTATATTGGCATACACTACTAAGATGCAGCTACATGCTAGCATTCATGCATTGTTACAAAGCTCACCTGTTGTACATCTCTTGCAGTATTCGCTGCTGTTTGACCGTGATCGCAGCTTCCCACACGTCATTCTGTATACCAGAAAGACCCTGAAGAATATACTAGCCTTCGTTAATTTTTTTACTTCTACAGAAAGTCCAAACTCCCTTATTCTGCATTTGAAGTGAGAAAGATTTTATTTTTTATATCATTTTTGTGTCACTAAAACGTATTTTTAGTTAGGTATGTAAGAATATTGTGAATAAGGTGGTTTGGACTTTTAACAGCTGGGGGTCATTCAAGTATTACGTAAGTAGATTTTTTGTTAATTTACCCCCATAAGCAAAATATTTCCCCCTCCCTTACGTAAACATTGGGAGGGGCTGTCATATTTTCACAAAATGTAGAAAAATCAGAACGTGATAATAAATATTGATGACGTAACTAACAACAAGCCTCAATGTTATCAAAAATAATTATCCTTATTCATAATACTTGAATGAACCCTTGGATCTAATAATAATAATGAGCCCTATGTCTACCACTGGAACACTATAGTTTCATGAAAATTAATCTCACTAAACAGTCATTTGTTTAGAGTGAGTATAATTGAGCAAACAATAATGAGAGGAAGATTGTGCATTCAATGTGACGTTGTATAAGACCCAAAGTCCCAGCCAAGCTATCCAATAGACAAGCACGCTTCTACTCTTCGCACTCTACAAGAGAAGGCCTTCTTGTCTAAAATATGGCATAGACTATTAGGTTTCATTTTGTGACTTTCCCCCCCTCTTTAAAAAAGCGTGGTGAACGTTATATTTCTAAAAGTAGTTTACATATATCCCATAAATGTTGAGTGTATAATTCCAGATGAACGCAGTGGACGTGCGTAAAGCACACGTGGTCTAGGAAACGATCGGACCAGAGACAAAATGTGGGCCAATTTAAAGAGTATTTCCTATTAGTTAAATATTGCACGTATTGTCTTTGCTCCACACGTCTTGTGGACCGATCCTTAGTGAGAGAGCGTACGTGTGATAGCCTGAGGGCTCTATGGGGCATGCTTACCCCGGCGAGGCGGGAGGGCTGAGGCGCGGGAGGAGCGGGAGCTTCGCGGGACGAGCTGGGCCCTGCCGCCGGGACGTCGCCCTCCCTAGTTATGTGAATGTGAGTCATCGCCCTGTCGACAAACGGACCTCCGCTTATTACAATGAGATGGAAGTGTTAGGGCAGTCCACAAAGCTCATCATTAAAAAAAAAATAAAGGTTGCTATTTTGAATTTCGGGACTACCTTAACGCATCCACCACACGTCTGCTTGTACAGACACGGCGGTACTAGCAGATTTGCGATAGCAATGCTCCGTCTATAATACTGTCGTGTGTGTCGACAAACATCTTTATAAAACCACACAACCATGCAAGTCAACCTTGGTTTACCATCAGGCCGCTGCCTCGAATCTTGCGGGCAGCGGGGCGGCGGCGGCGGCGGCTCGGGAGCGGCAGGATGATAAGCGTATAATCAAATGGACCGACTCTCGAAAACAGCGGCGCGGCAGCGGGGCGGGAGCGGGCAGCGAGCGGTGAACTCGACAAACAGTCACCGCCCGCGCGCCTGCGCTCTAGTGTTTTGACCACATTAAATCGAGCGTTAGGAATAAATTTGAATCAAAAAGATGTTGTCGTCATTGTTCAGACATTTCGTTCGCGAATAAAAACAAATATCTCGACGACAAAATCATGAACACAACACTACGCGGCTATAGTGACGAGCGAACTGCCCGCTAGTTTCGAGAACGGGTCTGCCGGTCTGCGACGAACGCGCCGCGCGCTCCCGCGCCGCCACCGCCGCCGCGCCGCTGCCCGCAAGATTCGAGGCAGCGGCCTAACAGCAAAAAAAAATGTGTGTGTACAACCGGCCTTATAGGCTGATCTTATAACCTTACTTTGCACATGCTGGGGCTATCCACATCCCTATCAATTTATAAGTAAAAGTCAGAGATGGGGACATTTGATAGATAAAGTAAAACCCAAGTAAAGTTTATTTGTGTTCCCTTATTACTTGCTTAATTACTATGCAAAAGTTTTCTCTAGACCTGCATCGCGCTTTTGAAATTGTACTAAAGTATTTTGGTTTGGGGTAAAACCCAGGTTTTGTTGAATTTGTTACAAATATGTGTTTCATTTTGTATGAGTTTACAATGACTGCAACATAAACGCATTTGACAATAAATAAGCACCCTTAATCATAGATAAATAATTAATATTTCGTATAGAAGCAAAACTGGGTGTATAAATGACTACCCCATGCACTTTAAGAATACACAAAAATGTACATACCTACTTTAAAACTTTTGTCTCATTTTGAAAATGCGAGATGAATTTAGTTTAGTATAGAGATGAGAGATATATTTATTTTTGCAAGTCCTTGAATATATGAGAACATTAGTCAGAGCGGTAATTCCCTTATTTTTAAGAATATAATTAATTATAATAAAAATAAATATATACATATAACTTTACTCATGGCGCGATGCGACGCAATGCGACGCGATTCGAACGAATTCCAACTACATGTGAAAATCAACCTTACCACTATGACATAAGACATAAAACACGTTGCTACCTATGGGTAGATGAAAAACAAAACACGATGGCCATGACAACGTCACGTCAATCGAATTGCATCTTTATTTCTTAGTGGCAAGGTTGACTTTCACTTGTAGTTGGAATTCGTTCGAATCGCGTTGCATTGCGTCGCATCGCGGCATGAGTAAAGTCCCTAATAGAGTTCTAACGATTTCTTTTTAATTACTGGCATAGTCTTTCATTGATTTATAGAAAGAATGATTTCGTAAAGATATTTTTAAAGAAACGAAAAAATTCAGATTGCGAGCAGGGCTGGCAGGGCTCGAACCTGCGTCTTCTGGATAGGTACTCCAGACGCCTTGACCAACTAGGCCATCGCAACCACTACTGACAAAGCTGAAATTTCTCGTTCCCTTGTTTTTTGAACGCTGTTTACATGTTGCGCCATCTATTGGTAGTATTCCAAACTATTTACCAACCAACACGTCTGATATTACAATCAAATCAATGTTGTATTAGATCGTTATCTAGAAGTCGTTACTTCTAAACTAAAGTTATATATTATATATATTTTTAAATGTGTTCGTGTTCTTGAGAAAGATATTGACGGTCACATCCTGTATAATTCCAACACACTGAAGTAGAGTAAAAATTAATGCATGTTAAACGAATAATAAGCCTTTAGGAATAAATTAAAAAGGGTTGCGGGTCTGTTCGACAGAGTTAACGCGAACTGAAATGCAAAGAGCGATTGAAGAAACGTATAAGTCTGAAGCTCCCAGAAATCATTATATTATGATATCTCACACCCAAACAAAAAGAAGCCAAGAACGAACAGAACGTGGGGTTTTGACGCAGATTGTGCACTTGACGCAAAATGTGCACTTCGAAAATTGTGCACTGCACTTCTCAAATTGAGCACTCCTCAAAATGAATGTGAATATTATTATAATGGTTCAAAATAAAAACCGTTTACATACTATTTTTTTTTTTTTATTTTGCACGATTATAGCACTATAACAGTAGTTTCGTGTGAAAAATAATCACGTTCAGGAAATATTTTGATTATGTATTTTCAGTACATGTTACCTATATACACATAATATGAGCACTCCAGCCATTTATTATTAAATGGCTCAAGTGCACAATTTGCAATCTGCGTCAAACCCCGTATAAGGTAGTAAAAAGTTCTTAACTCACATGGGGTTGACATGATGCGCCGACGAGCGAACCATGCGCGCGGTCCTGAACCGGCGCCGCATGGCGCGCGGCTGGCTGCCCGAGTACGTGCCGCCGCCCGAAGGAGACGTGTCCCGTGTGTTCTTGGTACTCGACTCACTGATCGGCTGGATGTCGTGGATGCATGTCCACTGCGCAAGGGTTGTATTATAACTTTTGTCAATTTTCCCCCTTACACTACATGATTTTAAAGTGGTAGTTTTCAAATTTTCTACCTTAGTTTTTATGCCTGCTAAAAGAATCTCACCTCTGATTTGTCGTCATGGCTGATATTCCTGCTCAAAGCGCTCCACCCCTGGGGGTGAATCTGTAAAAATATTATTTATGGTTTAGAATTTAGATACGTACAATTTAAACGGTAAAAGTATAGGCGTAACTATGTTGTGCCACAGAGCATTCCCTGACGCTGGATAGATGTTAATTTATGTACTGCCGAGTATGGCGCGTTTGAAGTTTTCTCTCAGGGTGTAGTCTGATTGTACAGAAGACACGAACCTTCCCCAATTTGTCCCTTCCCAAACTTTAAAAGATTTTCAACTGAATACTTTATAAATATTAAACGCATTAACGCATGCGTAGCGAATTTTCAAAGATTTTCTTTGGAAAGAAAAATCACCTTGAGACGTTACGCCGCGGCAGGTAAGACCCTCGGTTGCTCGGTTGGAAATGAGCATCGGATGTACTGAATCCGAAGGTCGCAGGTTCGAATCTTGCCCGCGCGCCGTGGTTCGAATTTTTCTTTCCAAAGAAAATCTTTGATTTTCATTCAACTGTATCACAAAAGAAGTTAGGTTCATGTTCCATTGGAAAAATGTATTGAATAATTAAAGAATATTATGTGACAGATTGACGCGCAGCTGTTACGGCGCCGAAATAATATAATAAAAACCTGAAAAACCTCGCAGCAGTATAGAAATACTTTCAAATTATAATCCACAAACCTGCAAAGCGCTGACGACTTCAGCATCATTGCCATCCGGGAAGTCTGACACAAACTCCACCCGGTTCTCCTTACGATTGCTGTCAAATAAGTGGTCATACATCGCGGCGACTGGTATAGTTTGCCGACTCATCTGCATCAACCGGTATAGATTCGGCTGCAATAAAGATGGTGGATTTGAATGGATATTAGTAAGCCTCCATCTATAGACTGAATATGGGTTTTAAAGGGGTTCTTACACTTTTGTTAAAAAGTAATTGGGAAACATTTATTTTTGTGTTGTGGTATCATTTATTAAGTGGCAACTTTGTTTAAGTTTGAATACGGAACTGTCTCAGGAATTTTGGTTTGTGTAATGCGTGCAAGAATAAAGCTCCATAATTTATTTTAAAGTAAACGCCTTTTTCTTATTCAAATTCTAACAACTTTCTTTGAAAACTTTTACTGCCATTCGATCTTACCTAAATAAATATGACAAATCTGAAATTCTGCCCAGAAAATCATCTTTTTTTTTCTATGGTGGGTAAAAGTGAGTCCTTCCGCTCCACTCAGAGCGCAAGTACTCACTCTTACCTACCACTTGAACTTGGACTGTAATGCTCTGTAAAAATGTACCCTGTTCCTTCTGATGTCCTTTGCGTTCCAGGGCAGCTATGCCTTTTAAGACTGTTCCACAACCCTTAGGTTACACTTGCTACCCTACAAACCTAGCCTAGGGCCTGGGAGACAATGAAAGCTGTGCTGCATTGAAATTTTTGATCATAAACCATGTAATGTTGACCATTTGGGATTGGTTCGACAACGTCGGTCGGTTCAACATTGCGCGGGATGGTTGATGGACGGGAGGTTTCGCTTGTTATTACTAAATAAAAAAATCAAACAAACCTTAAATCCATTCAAGTCTTGAGCTAGTGTATTTAAATTCAAATCATGTATGAGAACAATAAGTCCGCCCGTCGTACACATGACCATCTGCTTCGCGTCGGGAGACAGCCGACATCGCATGAGGCTTGATGTGTGAAAAACTCTTTGGTAAACAAGGTTGTACTCTGTATACGAATTTATGTCCCAAGTATATATGCTGCCATCTAGTCCTGAAGTGACCAGTAATTTATCTTTAACTGAAAATTCTATGTTTTTCACCCATTTCGAGTGGCCTAGTAGAGATCGTATTTTCTTCTTGAGGTTCCGTACATCCCACAGCGCAATTGTCGTGTCGTCTGAACAGGTCGCGAACATTCGTGCGTCTAGGAATCTAAAAGTTATAAGAGATTCTGAATGAAAGTCCAAGTATTGTGTTAAGGAGGGAAGAAAAGCAATTTCTTTTTTGACCATGATCATAAATCTCCCTTCATCTTTCCTTTCAACATAACAGAAGAAGCCAAAAAATAAATGCGATTCTTTCATCAGGTTAGGACTGCCTTGTAGGTCTAGTGGTCGCAAGTGCGAAACAGCAAATGAGCATGTCTGAGGTCCCGGGTTTAATTCCCGGTCCAGACAAACGACTTGTTGGGTTTTCCTTTACGATTTTCTCAAGGGATTAAATATAATGACCACCATAAAATGCTTTGATACCCTTAGCTACTACACTTCAAATTGTATTCGAACACCAAATATAATAAATGATCACCAAATCTATACTGAATGTGCACCAAATCTAAAACTCGCTTTAGCAAGATTTCACGGACACCCCGAAGTTCGGTTTGGTTAGGTTCCTTTAAACCTTGTACTCAGAAATAGAAGCCCCGCGAAGCGGGACTTCGTCGACCCTGCTTAGGTAGATTTTTTTTTTATTACACCTCGTTATTACATATTTTAATGAACATATTTTGGTGATCATTTACTACTTTTGGGTTGACAATGATTTATTTGGAGTCATTTTGATTAAATAGGATAGCGAAATGTTAAAACTGGTTATAATTTTACATTAAAATGCGGGTTTCATTTTGGTGATCATTTACTATTTTTGTCTGTTATATGTTACTATATCTGATGGTAAGTTAAACATAAGCCATTTCTCAATAGCAGCACTGTACAGAACCGAACAGCGTCGCCACCTATTTAGATTTACATAGGATTTTAACATTACTGGTGAAATGTGGGTGTACGTTAGGTGTACCTCTTCCTAACTCTTCAGATAAAAAAAAAAACCATTAAATATCATAAGACGCGATTCGGTGTTCGGCACAGTATGTGTCACAAATATTCGCTCTGGTGGAGTCGCTCAAGCAAACACGAACAATATGCACAGCACAGAGCATTTCTGTGCGGACACGTGAGCAGTGTACCTTTAGGTACTATTATATATTCTGTGGTGCGCGCAAAGTGCATTCACACACACAGAGGCTAAAATCGATACCAGCTTAAAACGCGCACTGCTGAAGTGCGCGAACAAATGTGCCACTGACTTTTTGGTGGAATTTTATCATAACATGAGCATCAATTCTAAACACTCAAAGAATATAAATAAAGTACAAAGTATAGTAAAGTAATACTTACTTAACACAGTTGACACAATCTGAGTGTGCACCGTTTACAGAATGTATCCTTTCATGGGTGAGCGGGTCAAATATTTGTACTGATTTCTTTTCACATGCAGCCACCAATAAGGACCTGAAATGTTTACATTTAGAGTCAGAAAGTTTTGCACAAATCAATTAAAGAGTGTCATATTTGAATGATTCGTTTTCATCACATATTAACCATCATTATTTATCTGTTGTATATAATTATGATGTCTGACATAATTATATTATCATTTATTATCATAATTATATGTATATATTATGTGTCATATATATAATTATGATAATAAAATATTTAAGGTCTTAATATACAGAACATAATTTCTTTGGTAATTTTCTGTTTATTTAATTATTAATTTCTATTTTATTTTAGCGTCTTTTTCTCTGTGTGTTGGTTGAATGTCTGTCCATTATGTTAATGTTCTTATCTCAGGAACAAGAGCAAGAGATACATAATCAGCTAGCACTTGTACCTAGTCACTCTAGTCCAGACTAATTATAATGAATATGTTTAATTAAAACATGGTTAAAAAAAACTTGGACCTTGAGTGTCAGCAAAAAACAAGCAAAAAAGGCTATATTATTAAGTTCTTTGTTGTCAAGTTAGGAGCAAAAACTAAAAGAAATAAATGGTTAATAAAAAAAGCACAACAAAGAATCAAGTGTGTTTGAGTTATCATTTACATTAGTTTCAGTGTTTATATATATTTTTATCAATGAAAACTTCCTGAAATATCTGTGATGATCCTTTCAGACCCATACAACATGTAGTTTATATGAATGATACACACAAATGAGTCCAAAAATTTACAATAAAATTGCAAATTAATTATTCCCTATTAACAAAGTTAAAAAATTGACATTGACTGACTACATAGTGAGTTTTTTTTATGTGAGTATTCTATATTTGCAAAAAGTTACCTAAAACAGTTACCTAAAAAGCCATAGTGTTTTTGTTGTAAATAGATAATTAATATTATTTACTACACTAATGCTATTTTAATTATCAAAAGGCCTCTTTTTGTCAAAATTTGCAGATAAATTGTTTGTAAGTATTTTACATGGATTTAGAATGGAATTGCAACGAAACCAAAGTCAAGGCTAACATGTGTTATTCAAAGACTTACCCTTCCGGGGAAAATTCAAGGTTGAAAACGCCTCCAGTCGGGGGAATCTTGTCGCGTTCAGAGTCCCATGATGCGATGGGTCTCATACCGCAATACAAACTCTTTGCGAAAGCATCGCCCTCTCCGATAGAACCCGGATAACCCAGCTCTCTCTGCCTTATTCGATAGGGACTAAATGCTGAATATTTAGCCATATATATCGATTTGTCTTTGTTAATGTTACCCATCTTGCAATGTTTTCGACACAAATGTTTCTCAGAATACAAAGGATTAAGTACTCAATGTAACATTGATGTAAATGCAGTCAGACACCCAATCCAACATTGTTTTTTTTTATTATTAGTTGTTTTTATTTAATTAACGAGTAACCAAACTATAGTCTAAATCACTAGATTGAGATCGCACCTTCACAATTTTCAGTTTTTTGACATTTGAAGAAGACAGCTCGTGGGTCGATTTTACAAAATTGCCAATTTAAAAAAAAGAAAGAATTCTGACCACATTATTTTGAATTTTGTTAGCAATGCTCCAGCGACAACAAAACGAACGATTGAATGAACTCATTGTTGGCACAGACTAGATACATACTACGTTGTTGGCCCCCTAAGAACAACGGTCAACGGTCACAACCACCACCCAACCACCAGATAGTAGGTATGTACAACAGAAATACATTATCTGTGAAAATTTCAACCGTCTCTCTCGGTTCGTTCATGAGACCCAAGCTGGGGACAAACGGACAGACAGAGACGGAGGAGTCTTAATAATAGGATCCCGTTTTTCAGCCTTTGGGCACGAACCCTATTAAAAATGAGCGAACTTGTAATAAGCCATGCTCACACACACATCCTTCTAAACACTTCCTTGCCGCTTAGGGTCAATTTATACTAGCGCAGAGTCGAGCGGGCATGCGGACAGCGAGTAAAGGGCAACTCGCTGTCCGACCATGGACCATGCCTGGGTTGACGGAGCGTCGTGTTCCACGCGCGTCTCAAAGAGCGTCAGCAAAATGACGGGGCCCCTCTCTGAGGGCCAAAGCCTGCCGGGGTCGCGGGACTTATTTCCTTACAGTGACCCCGGAACATAAAGGGCTACTGAAGAACACCGTGTATTTTAGATCTTTTTTTATTTTCTGTAATAGAAACACTTTACTTTACTCAGCTGGCTGCCATACTTGACAATCACCTGACATTTTGACAATTACAACTGTGGCCATATACAAAAGGATTTTGTTATCAAATTTTCTTGTGATTACATCAATAACATACGTGTACCTGTATTTATTGCGTCATTATAATTACCATACTTTTAGTAGTTCCTACCTGTTGTGTGTATTTTGTAGAAGATGGCAGAAATAAGTGAAAAGTATAACACAAAATGTCCTGGCGTGAAACGCCTAATGAGAGAGGCCATGGAGTTGGCGGAGGCCACAGAGGAATATTGTGCGCGGCCTTTGGAAGACAACCTGTTCGAGTGGCACTTCACCGTGCAAGGCCCAAAAGGTACAGACTTTGAGGGTGGTATCTACCATGGTAGGATATTACTGCCCAAAGAGTATCCTATGCACCCACCTCACATAATACTTCTGACGCCGAACGGAAGATTTGAAGTAAACAAAAAGATCTGTTTGTCCATTTCTGGGCATCACCCTGAGACTTGGCAACCTTCATGGTCAATAAGAACTGCCTTATTGGCTTTGATCGCATTTATGCCGACTCCGGCTGAAGGGACTATCGGATCACTCGACTACTCGCCTGCTGAACGTAAGGTGCTCGCCAAGAAATCTGTCACTTGGGTGTGCTCCCAATGTGGAGAGATATCAGCACTGCTGTCATCAACAGCAGCTAAACCAATAACCGAGGAAGAAAAGTCAGTGTTGAACCAGATTGCATTTAAAGCAGAGGAGGAGCAGGCTCCTAAGCCACCAGTTGAAGAGCCAGTCCAAGAGCCAGAGCCTCAAGTGATGGAATCAGTTGAACCTACTAATAGTTTCTTGGATCAGCTCACTGAAATACTGGTTGCACTGCTAGTAGGAGCAATTGGCATTTTCATTTACAGGCGTTGGAATGCCCACTACTCAACCTCTGAGACCGAGCTGTAACTTTTGACAGATTTTTGATAGGTTTTTTTTGATATTAGGGCCTAAGAATAATTTTGAAGTATTTGCAAGTGATGACAAATGATGCAATGCATCCTCCTCTTTATTAAGAGATAATCCAAATTGGTATCTTAACAAACAGAATTGATCATAATACCCATTTTTTATGATTATGAAAAATAATATGATTTTTCAATTGTGCCTTAAGAATAAGGATGTAATACTTGAAAGGCGTCCAAATGTCTCCCTAAGAGGAAAGAAATTGCATCACTCCATTTGTGATTTATTTATTACTAAATAATTATCAGCAAACATGATGTGAGTTATGAAGTAACTGAAGATAATTTATTTGTGTGTAATAAAACTTCATATCCATAAACTGATATCCAGATATCAACACTATTATTTCTTGCCAAATATTGGGAAAGATGATATTTAGACCTTGTGATCTCTGAAAAGTGACCTACTTTTACGGACACATTATCTTAAATTGAGGCTCATGTGTAAGTGTTATAAGTCAAATATGGAAACATGGATAACAAACAATATCATGTGATTTAAATTCCTTAAAGTATGAGATATGTGCATTGGCAAATGCCAAACTATATATTAATTTGTATGTATTTGTAGACTGTTTTTCTACAGATGTAACATTTATACATATAGAAAATCTTATTTCGTCATTGCTTCATATCAAGCGAGTAAAGGCCAATGGCAAGCAAATTAAAATGTTCCATTCTTTGACATGGCAAAATATATTTCTAACTTCCCAAAATTGTTATTTGTAAAAAGAAATGTTTATTTACTCTTTATTATCTCTAAGAATTTAGTCTCTAAATTATTGTTTTGTAAATTAATATTGCACCATCTTATGGATAGTAGTACACTAGTATTGAGTACAGGCTTCTGACCTGTTCTGGTGACATTCCAAGAGCTTAGCTGTCATAACAATAATCTTTTGGAATCTACATTGTATTAATACATAATTTTTGTTATGTAAAATTATTGTAGTGATAAGTTTTATTCAAGTATGTATGTATAATGTATAAATGTGTGTAAATTAGTTGTAAACATCGCTTTCAAAATATTGTGTTGCATTGTTTGACTAACATAAACTTTGTAAATTCAATACATAAATGGTGTATTTATTTCTAGTCCCAAATGCATTCTACCGGCTTTTTTTTTTTTTTTTTTAGCGTGGTAAAATCATCAAATGAGTCCTCCCTCCAAGCCTCCAACCCCGGGCAGGGCGTGTCCGTTTCGACCGCGCGGCCATGACGTTTTTTTTAAATAAAAACCATCCCAAGTTTTTGTAAAAAAAATGTAAAAGTCGATTCCCATAAACCATAAATTTGTCAAAGCAATGGTTAAAAAGTTATAAGGGTTTGAACGTGGCCGCGCCATCGAAACTTTCCGAACCGCGCGGCCATGGAGATCTTTAAAACTAAGAGTCGCAGAGACCTGAAATTTTGGGAAATAGTAGATTGAATTTGTAAACCAAATGTAAAAATATAGAAAAAAATCCTGTGTTTGTATTTTAGGAGTTTTAAGGATAAAACCTCGTGGCCGCGCCATTGAAACGGTGACAAAAACGTTATCGCCGATATCTCACTGAAAAAGAATCTCAGACGTCTGAAATTTTTTGTAAAACACAGATTTTCATTTGTCAAAACTAGTAAAAATACAACAAAAAATCCTAGGTTTATATTTCAGGAGCTTTAAGACTAAAACGCCATGGCCGCGCCATCGAAACGTTGAAAATTTAGTTTTTCGCCAATATCTGGCTGAAAAAGCATCGCAGAGGTCTGAAGTTTTTTGGAAAACACAGATTTGAATTTGTCAAAACTAGTAAAAATACAACAAAAAATTCTAGGTTTATATTTGAGGAGCTGTTGAAGAAAATCTTCAATGCGTCTTGAATATGTCGATTAGGGTGACCACGGATTATTATTTAATATTTACAGAGAAATTTCCACCCTTTTTATTAAAAATGATACCCCAAGGATTCGTTGAACAAAATCTTTAAAAATCACATAAGTTAGAGATTGTTCGATTGTTGGTATATGTTTTTTAAAAAGTAATAATTAAATTAAAAATTCAGGTCTGTGTCAGGTAGGTGTAAGACGATACATAATTTAACATATGGTTTAATCGATGACTATTAAGATATTTAACAACAGGAGAATTTTAAAAACTATAGTGAGAATAAGCTCCATTTAAAGACGGGGCTGTCTTTAAATGGAGCACTCAACATCGAACAATCTCTAATTTATGTGATTTTTAAAGATATAGCCATATTATTGCTCCTCATTGTTCGACGAATCCTTGGGATATCATTTCTTATGAAAAGGTGGAAATTTTCTCTGTAAATAATAATCCGTGGTCACCCTAATCGACATATTCAAGACGCATTGAAGATTTTCTTCAACAGCTCCTCAAATATAAACCTAGGATATTTTGTTGTATTTTTACTAGTTTTGACAAATTCAAATCTGTGTTTTACAAAAAACTTCAGACCTCTGCGATGCTTTTTCAGCGAGATATTGGCGAAAAACTAAATTTTCAACGTTTCGATGGCGCGGCCATGGCGTTTTAGTCTTACAGCTCCTGAAATATAAACCTATGATTTTTTGTTGTATTTTTACTAGTTTTGACAAATGCAAATCTGTGTTTTACAAAAAATTTCAGACGTCTGAGATTCTTTTTCAGTGAGATATCGGCGATAACGTTTTTGTCACCGTTTCAATGGCGCGGCCACGAGGTTTTATCCTTAAAACTCCTAAAATACAAACACAGGATTTTTTTCTATATTTTTACATTTGGTTTACAAATTCAATCTACTATTTCCCAAAATTTCAGGTCTCTGCGACTCTTAGTTTTAAAGATCTCCATGGCCGCGCGGTTCGGAAAGTTTCGATGGCGCGGCCACGTTCAAACCCTTATAACTTTTTAACCATTGCTTTGACAAATTTATGGTTTATGGGAATCGACTTTTACATTTTTTTACAAAAACTTGGGATGGTTTTTATTTAAAAAAAACGTCATGGCCGCGCGGTCGAAACGGATACGGCAGGGCGGGAGGGACTGTCAGACTTCTACTGACTAAAATCCACGGTGTCCTTCAATAGCCCTTTCTGTTCCGGGGTCTGAGTAATGGGTAGCTCGCCGTCCGACCAAGGAACAAGCCCGGGTCGGTGGCGCGTCGTGTTTCGCGTCAAATGCCTGCTGGGGTCGCGGGTTTTTTCTTAACCCAGGATACCGTGGCCCCGGAACGTAAAGGGCATCCGAAGGAACACGGGTGGATTTTAGTCAGTAAGAGTCTGACAGTCCCTTCCGCCCCACCCAGGGCGGGAGGACTCATTTGATGATTTTACCACCTAAAAAAAAAAAAAAAAAAGCACACAGGATGCCCATCACAGAGTACATTATACATTTCACTGCGAGTTTTAGCTGTCTGTGGCGCTACCAGCGCGTATAACGTAAACAACGCTCAAGTGTCACACAAAATGACATCATACGCTGGTAGCGCCATCTGAGCCGAGTGTTGCGTGAAACCTCCCATTGGGAGAATACGAAAATAAAACCTCTCTTATGATAATACTGCTGATTTTGAAGTAAGTCCAAAGTTATTTTTTTTTGGCGTGGTAAACTCTGACAGTACCTTCCGCCCAGAGTAGAGCGGAAGGTACTTTCAGACTCGTGCTAACTAAGTCCATGGTGTCCCGCAGTGGTGACACCCCGGCATTTCCAGGCATTTCTTTTCGCCCAATCCTACTCTCGGACCTCCCTACCGCGTCAAGCGGAAGGTGAAGATGCCGTGGCGCCTCTAGCCACTCCGCAAGGAGCGAAGTCCATAGTTACAATGTACATTTTTGTACTGTTGCCAGCGGTTTCGCGCGACTGTAACTGTAAAATATTTATCCCACGGAAATGTGATACTGGGATAAACGTGTTATTTATTTCTATAGAGATCTACTCCTTGGAATGGGCACCTAAAGTACTTTCAGAGTTAATAATAATTATGTCTTTTGACTTGGACTGTAGCACCATAATTTTGTACTATTTTATTTTTTGTCTTATCAAAAGTGTCTGTAACTGGCCTACTTGAAAAAAATATTTGATTTTGTTCCAGATTAATATAAACTATCGCTGAGGTAATTTCATCCAAATCCGTTCAGCCGTGGTTGAGCATCTGACTTGTCCAGTTGAACGGTACGAAAATTTAAAGTTAGGGCCAGCACACACTGACGGCATGACACGAGTACAGCAAAGGATTTTTTCGTGATTTAATGATTTTCGACCGTATTTTAATAAAGTTAGCGCTGTTTTTTGTTTCAAAATACGGAGGAGTCGAACGAAACGTCGTGTTAGTTACAAGGTACTATTGAAAATGGCACAATCTCAGCGAGAAGCGCGATCCCTTGGATTAGCCGATACAAAATCTGAACAGAAATCTAAAATGCTGAACAGCATTCAGCCTATGCTGACTAAATTATCGGCTGAAACCGTGCTGAGTTCAGACGAGAGTGAAGCATTTTGACAGCTGTCTCAGCCTATGCTACTCAGCATTCGCCACTTTTCTTTTAGTGCTGCTCAGATATTGTATCGGCTAACCGTACCCCTTGTCTTGTTGCATTCCACAGGCAACTCGCCGTTTTATGCTGTTAGTGGGCGCTACCCTTTAAATTCAAGTACATTTACAATTTGTAAAAGCTCTGCTACTTCAAAAATAAAACACCATATTACGTTAAATTTATTTATTAAGAATTTATACCGAGATACATCTAGAAATTAGCTTACAATGTAAGAAGTATTTGGGTGCTGTTTCCTTCACCACTGAGCGTTCCACCAGTTTACACTGGGTAAGAAAGAAAGATGACAAAAAATGGGTGTAAACATAATAATATATTTAAATTAAATCTGCCACATTCATGGGCATCTCATCAATTTGGGTGGAGTAGTACTGTTCAATGTCTCGCAGGATCCTGATATCATCTGACTTGACGAAGTTGATGGCGACACCCTTGCGTCCGAAACGACCTGACCTGCCGATCCTGTGGATGTACAACTCACGGTTGTTCGGCAGATCGTAGTTAATGACTAGTGACACTTGCTGCACGTCGATACCTCTCGCCCACACGTCAGTTGTAATCAAGACACGACTGAAAAAAAAAAAATTATATGAACAAACGAAGGAGATGGCGCGACGCGACGCCGACGGTCTAGATGTCTGCCTGCTTTGAAAATTGGAAGAAACTAGTGGACAGTCGTGACCATTGCGAGGAATGGAGGCAGGCCTTTGCCCAGCAGTGGGAAAATACAGACTAGTTATTATAATAATAATATGAACAAACTTCACTTTGTTTTTCATCAATTAGGTAAATGCAACGTCAACCTGGGTGATTGCTCACGTCATTCAAAGTAACAAGCAATTACTCAAGAATGTTCGACAAATTACGTCTGAAATTTCATGTTTTCAGGTTTAGAAAAAAAATTTAATTACGTATTTTTTAAAGCTAAAATAATAAGCATAGATAAAGATGTAAGGACTGTCCATGGTCATTATGTTCACTTTTTCTCCAATTAACATCTTCAAGTATAATGCCTAGGATAATTTCCTGAATTTAAGTAATTAATCGCAGTTCAACCATTGGCGATTGAATTGGCGCAGTGGCAGTGGCTGAGCGATGGGACTACTGCGCTGCTTGTCGCGGGTTCAAATCCCGCACGTAGCAAATATTTGTATGTTCTACGAAAAGTTGTTCCGGGTCTGGGCGTTTCTGTATGTAAACGCACCATGATTGTCGCCGACAAGACCCCACGCAACGACAAGGGGTGCAAGTAGTGGGAGGGCCTTTGACGTTGAACAGTGTGATTTATAAGGTGATTTTTATGACAAGTGTTTTCTAATTAGAATTCAGTGATTGTGTTGTGTATATATAATTATAACTAATTCTTATAAGATTATCTCTTATTAGGTTACTAGATTCTAACTAGATAAGTTTTGTAAGGAAAAATTGTAAATATAGTTTAAAATTTCTTCTATAATAATTACGTAACTTGAAAACTGACTTTTTTGTTTATGCATGTTTATTAATTAAAATATTTAAAAGGGGTGTGTTTCATTGTAAAAGTGATTTCACAAGTTATTTCATGTAAATCGGTCAAGTAGTTTTTAAGTTATTGTACTTTTTGTATAATCAAACTTTTGTTCCTGTATAATTTTTATAGTTTTTGTTCTAGGAAATTTTTTGTATGTAGATATAGGTGCAATTTATTTGTTTTATATAAAACTAGACTTCTAGAAAAGTATAACACATCGTTGTAAGGTTTAAATTAATATGCAAATAAAGGCTACGAAGGTCTCGGTCTTAGTGAAAAATACAAGGGAAAACGGGCTCAAATTACGTGTGCCTCTGTAAGGTAAGCACTGCGTCAGTCGCAGCCGAGCCACCGAGGGGAAAACATCACTAGAAGAAGACCGAAGCGTTCAAAGTGAACTCTCCAAGTTGGTGTTTTATTATTTCCGTTGCTCGTGGTCCCACCTCAGTACTATTTCCGTATCTTCCAAAAACGTTACGCATTCAGGGGTGCGTGGGTGCATGCGTCACCAGCAAAGGCAAGGCGGGTGTGCACAACAATAGAAAAAGTAAGTAGTGGACGCGCCGTCGGCAATCCCGGTCTGTCCATTACAATGATACAGGAGAAATTCCTAGAGTGGGCAACATTTTTTTAAAGAGATGTAAATATAAAACTTGATTTTTTATAAAAAGGTAAAAAATAAATAAAGAGCCTATGCCTAATTATATTGTAATCTTAAATGTCTTGTTAATAAAAGAAAAATGATAATTAATTTGCGTGGATTGAGTGTTTTCGCTGCCAGTTATTGAATCGAAAGTGATCATTCAGACATAAATGACTCGTATTCTTCGCCGACGGAACAAAAATCAGATATCTAGTCTCAAGACCGATTGTGATGAAAACTAAAACAACATCATTGGTTTTTTGAAAATGGAATATTTCTAGACAGGAATCGAATCCATAGTATTTTTTTTTTTTGCATAATAAAACACACCTTTATTATAGGTTTTAGTAGACCATTCTACAGTGACAGTAATAAGGTTTACATAGGGCCCCTGACTATTTTGGGGATGTTTAGATTTTAATCATAGCGCACCCACTTGGAAAATTTACCCTGATTATATTTATTTTTTGTTTGTGTTTCATTTTTAAATTCACCATGAATAAAGTCGATTTTTATAATATTATCGGATCAGTAACTCATTTAATTTTCATTGCTTATTGATTAGTACTTGAACTGTCTTAGTGTAAAATAAATGGTTAGAGAGCATGTAACAATGTTTTTGCGAATCACACGCAATTCCCCTGCAGATAATGTAAATTTTGAATGGAATGAAAAAATGATGTACCTTTGTCCAGATCGGAACTCTTTCATAATGTTGTCTCTTTCCTTCTGAGGCATATCACCGTGCATTGAACTGACTGTAAAGTTAGCTTCTTGCATCTTCTGTGTGAGCCAATCAACCTTCCTCTTAGTGTTGCAGAAGATGACTGCTTGGGTGATGGTCAGTGTGTCATAGAGGTCACAAAGAGTGTCAAACTTCCACTCCTCACGCTCCACTGCTACGAAGAACTGCTTGATTCCTTCCAGTGTCAACTCGTCACTGTAAACAAATGTTATTGTATATTTTAGTTAAGTTTGAAAAGAGCTTATCTTGCAATGAGACATTTCTATTCGTCATAGTTTACTACCATGATAATTATAGTTAGTGTGATGAATATTTAAACTCAAAATTTTAAATTATGTTTAGTAAAATTTTGGATACATACCGTTTTACCAAGATTCTAATAGGATCAGTCATGAATTTTGAAGTCATCTCCAAGATCTCGTGAGGCAGTGTGGCAGAAATGAGCACAACTTGTGTTGCAGGTGGCAGATAACGGTAAACATCATAGATCTGTTCTTTGAATCCCTTGTTCAACATCTCATCAGCCTCATCAAGTACCAACATCTTGATGGACCGTGTTCGCAGTACACGTCTCCGGATCATGTCTGAAAGATAAAATGAATTATTGAACATCTCTTTATGCATCCTCATAAAGTGTCCATTTAGCAAATTGCCCTAAATTAGTAGATATTAGAACAGAAAACTGATGATTTGTTGTAGAACTAAAACAACACTAGCAACTGTATGCAAATCCAGGATCTGTGAGCAGGCACAATAATTGCTACTCTACATCCTGATAAAACTGCAATTTGACCAGATAAATTAAAAAACTTTGCACAGGATTTTTTCTGCAATTTCTAATGGTATGGACCAGTAATGATACAATATTTTCTACACCTACCAACAATAAAAGACTCCAATAAATATTGTATGTAATTGTATTTTGGAGGATCAGAGAATAGCACTGGTCTAAACAACAATCTTGAATGGTGCAATTGAGTTTTAAATAACATCATCTGCCTAGCCTTTTCCCAACTATGTTGGGGTCGGCTTCCAGTCAAACCGGATGCAGCTGAATATCAGTATTTTACATGGAGCGACTGCCTATCGGACCTCCACAACCCAGTAACCGGGTAATACGATACCCTATGGTAAGACTAAAGTTGTCAGAGTTTAAAGCTTCTGACTAACAGTAACAACTGTCAAAGATCTACAAATGACAGCCGGGACCAACGGCTTTACGTGCTTTCCGAGACACGGAGGAAACTCGCTATGACAGATGGTCACCCATCCACAGACCAACCTCGGCAAGCGCGGCTTAACCCGGGAGATCGGCCTGTGCGGCTTTAATTATTTAGCCACGAGCTCCTCAATTGAGTTTTAAATAACAACAACATAAAAATTGCCAAACATCTTCTTTTTAACCTAATATTAGTCATAATATTATCACTCCATGTAAAATACTGAAAGCCAGTTCAGCCAAGGTTGGGAAAAGGTTGGACAGATGATAATTAATCTTAAATACACACATCAAAAGTGTCTAGGGATCAAGCATTTTTATGCGGATTTCTTGAGATTGAGATGTGGCTTTGTAATAAATTTATGATTTTATAAATTTATATGGATCCTTTTTGGTGCATTACATAATTTGAATCAGGAACTGTAAATCAAATTCGAGTAAAAGATGAAAATCAGCTGTCAATATTTTCCCTATAAAAACATACAACGCATTGAAGACATTATTAGTGCTACTGTTTCCCTACTACTGATTAAAACCAACGTTATTATGGAGCGGCGACGTCATTTAAGCAGGGAAGAAATGCTCAGAGCCGTGGGAATGATAGAAGCTGGTTCCCGGCAACGTACTGTGGCTTTAGCTCTGAATTCAAGTCAGAGTGTTATCAGTTGACTTTGGACACGTTACCGAAGCACTGGTACCGTGGCTGAGCGCCATGGAGGACGGTATCGCTGCACCACACGGAGACAAGACCGATACATTCAAATCTTAACTCGAAGAGCTCCAACAATAACCGCCATGATGTTAGCCGTGAGGCTTCATCACTCTTCAGGGAACTTAATTAGCGACCAAACAGTCAGAAACCGCTTGCATGAAGTGAACCTTCATTCCCGAAGACCGCTACGGGTACCACCTATAGCAATGCACAATCGTAGGATTCGATATCAATGGGCTCTTGAACACAGAAATTGGGCAGAAGAACAATGGCGTTTCGTGTGCTTTTCTGATGAGTCTCGTTTTGGTATGAGACCGGATACAAGACGTATACGACACTGGAGAACCCCTGGACGCCAACAGCGATTAAAATCCTGCCAGGAAGTCCATCCTTATAGTGGTGGAACCATCATGGTATGGGCGGGTATTTGGATCGGCGGAAGAACTGAGTTGATTTGGATCAGAGGCAACCTCAACGCTCAAATTTATGCTGAGACGATTGTATCAGACGTCATCGTTCCTCTACAAGTGCAAATCGGTCCCTTATTTCAGTTAATGCATGATAATGCACGACCGCACACCGCAAGAGTTGTAAGACAGACTCTCGCCGCAGCTAACATCAATGTCCTGCCCTGGCCTGCTCAGTCGCCAGACTTGAACCCGATTGAGCATGCATGGGATATGCTACAGAGAAGAGCTCTGCCGAATATGGAGGGTATCCAGTCGCAAGAAGACCTTTTTTTGTTGTTGCAACGAACGCGGGCGGCCATTCCACAGCGTGATTTGGATGAACTCATTTTGAGTATGCCAAACCGATGTTCTTGTGTTGTTAGTGTTCGCGGTAGAAACACGGATTATTAATTGTTTAAGTTACCCAATAAAATTTTAAAGAAAACTGTTATTTCAGTCTTTTTTTCGAACTTTAATGTTAGTGGTTCAAATGTCAAAAATCCCTTTACTAGGAAAATGGCAAATTTCTTTATGAATGCAAAGGTGACTTGGTTTATCTTACTGTGACAAACGATAACACTTTATTTGATGAATCCTTAAAGAACATTTTAATTAATATCAATCAGGAGAAAAGTTATTGCAAAAATATATGTTGATCCCTAGACACTTTTGATGTGTGTAGTAAAATGTAATTAAATGTAAAATTGTTTTCAAAACCATTTTACAAAAATGTTATTTTTAGAACCATTTTCTCATAGGACAATTTACTAATTGGTCATTTGATTTGATAGTTTTGTGATCATTTTTGATATTTGAGCAACTCAAAAGGTGGTGTTCACGCCTGAGACCGCAACTGGAGGTCGCTACTGTATCTGTCTCCTGTCTGTCTCACTCGCGAACTGCCGCTCATACATTGCCTAATGTTGAGTACAGTCACGGTCTGCTGTCACGGTCTCCTGTCTCTGTTGTGGACGTGTTTTTTTTTTGATGTGGCCTCTCATAGGCCAACAACTCTTTAAGGTTGAAGGTACTTAACCGGACAATCCTGTGGTGGCCAAAAATTACTTAAAGGCCCCCAGCCAGGGTGTTGTGGACGTGAACCACTGCCTTTAGATAAATTGATGACTCATGAACCAACAAACGCTGTTCTTGGTTACAGTTCACTTATGCAATGTTTTCAAACAATAATATGAACCTTGACCCACCTACTGAAGAGTAAAGATCATGAAAACAAAACAATATACTATTTCGTTTTCATGCTATTTTACATACAAATTGTAATTTAACTTACCAAATACTCGACCAGGTGTCCCTGAGACAACATGCTGGCCATAGTCCAGCTTCCTAATATCTTCCCCGAGGTTTGTGCCACCAATGCAAGCATGGCACTGTACATTCATGAAGTCACCCAAGGCTAGTATCACTTTTTGAATCTGAGTAGCTAACTCGCGAGTCGGCGACAAGATTAGAACTTGAGTTTCACGTAATGTGGTATCCAAGGACTGCAGAATGGAAATGGAGAACGTTGCAGTTTTACCGGTACCAGACTGCGCTTGTGCTATCACGTCTCTGCCTTTAACTATGGGCAGTATACTTCTCTGTTGAATTGCAGACGGCTTCTCGAAACCTGAAAAAATGTGAAAGTAGGTGATGTATTGCCGCGTCAAAACGAATGCACAACAGAGCGATTAGATTTGCAATTTGGCATGATATATTTATACATACCATAAGTGTATATTCCGCGTAGTAATTCGTCCCGTAATCCCATTGAATCAAAAGTTGGGATAACTTCCACATCTTCGCTGGTATCGAATTCAACATTCGACAAATCTTCCGATATTATTTTACGATTGTACGAAACTTCTGATGCAGTCATCTTGATGCTTCACTGTTAATACTTTGTATGATGTCCTGTTTTTGAGAATTCACCAAAATATTTTGAAGATATTAACACGAGGTTGGATTTTTTTTCAAGAAGACAAGAACTAGAGACTCATGCAAAACTGAAGCAAACAAAGTTGTGTGAGGTGTGACAATGGGGATGGCAACTCAAAGCTAATCGTAGATGGCGCTGCGATAGTTGGTCCCCACGTCTACCTTGTACAAAAAAACAAACAAGATTATTTGTTATAAAAATTGAGTATAAATACAAAACAAATATGGAAAATTATTCGTCCATGCAAGTACTATATACTAAAAGAAGAATTAAGACGCCGCGGCGCATCTACAAGAGAAAAAAAGTGATTTAATTGAGTGGTTATACATTTGATTTTACCGTAATAAATCCACAATTACTTGTAGTTGAGGTTTCAATTTTTGAGTTTAGGTATGTTTTACCTGTCCTCTCCTTTATCAAGAATATAATGCTGCTTTTGACTTTCTATTTTGATAAAATATCATAATGTTTTAAGTCAGTAATTTTAACCTTTTTTTCTATTTAGATTCGAGAAATATCACAATATATTTAATTTCTTAACACCACAACTATTACAAAACTCGTTCCAGGTGATAATTCTTCGATTTTCGAGCGATGCAATACTGGTACATAACCTCCAAAAGAAAAGTAGATATTATTTTGAAAAGTGCATTCCATCATTTTTACAGCTTATTACACAACATCTAGTCATTTTACATCAATAAATGTTTTTTTTTCTGAAAATTCCTTTGATTTTACAGTTCTTTGGGGACCAAACTGTCATTTTCACTTTGACACTTGCCTTCCCCATTTCTCTTTTTGTTCCTCTTTTTCTTTTTACCTAAGAGTAAAAGAGAAGTGAATAGTAATTGAAACAAAATATTGAACATCAATATGGCCGCCAAGATGGCTGCCTTTTTTTTTTTAATGTTCATGGCATGACTACGAGGCCTTTATGCCATATCTTTATTTTACTTGATCATATTTTAAACATGGCTGCCGATGATTGCCTATAGGCCCCATAGACTTAGCCGGGCTCCCTCCTCCTCCTCCTTATAGCTCATCAAACTTAAAAGGATGGACTATAGACTGCGCCTGCGCCCAAATGCACCTTCCTTTCCTACTGATAGATAAAATTATCCATCCTCTAGTCTAGAGAAAACTATGGAGTAAAACAAATATTGCCAATGGGGAAGGCAAGTGTCAAAGTGACAAGTGACAGTTTGGTCCCAAAACAACTGTCAAATCAAAGGAATTTTCTGAAAAAAAAACGATTTATTGATGTAAAATGACTAGATGTTATGTATTATGCTGTAAAAAAGATTATACCATAACTAAACAATCGAATACACTTTTCAAAATAATATCTACTTTTCTATTGGAGGTTAAGTACCAGTATTGCATCGCTCTATAAATCATGAAATGGTTCGTCTGGCGGAAGAATTATCACCTGGAACGAGTTTTGTGATAGTTGTGGTGTTAATAAATTAAATATATTGTGATATTTCTCGAATATAAATAGAAAAAAGGGGTTAAATTACTGACATAAAACATTATGATATTTTATCAAAATATAAAGTCAGAAGCAGCATTATATTCTTGTTATAGAAGAGGACAGGTAAAACATACCTAAACTCAAAAATTGAAACCTCAACTAAGTACAAGTAATTGTGGATTTATTACGGTAAAATCAAATGTATTACCACTCAATTAAATCACTTTTTTTCTCTTGTAGATGCACCGCGGCGTCTTAATTCTTCTTTAAGTATATGCACTTGCATTGACGAATAATTTGCCATATTTGTTTTGTATATAAACTCAATTTTTATAACAATAAATCTTGTTTCTTTTTTGTACAAGGCAGACGTAGGGACCAACTATCGCAGCGCCATCTACGATTAGCTTTGAGTTGCCATCCCCATTGTTTTTGACTTTTATAAAGAGCGAGGTTGATTGTGGACAGCTACCTACTCAGTAAATTTTTGTATGCTCCTAGCTCTACCCACTCCACCCCCCACGGTTTGTGGGGTTTGTGGGCTCTTGGCTCTTCCCATGTTGTAGCCGTGAAGTACGATCACTGTTTTCAGAAATCCACGGTGACAAAATGATGAACGGTCAAGATATTTTCATCAACAATTATTTATCTCACCAATCAAATCCTAATCCAGTTTACTCAACGATTTCGATAGACCCCATGCTCATGGCTAAATCATGGATTTATAGCTCAATAAAGGTGCCTTGACGCAGCTAGAAACCATCGCCTTAAACATACATCAAAATTATTTTGGCTAATTTGGTCGTTGCGTAAAAGGTCAAAATGCTTGGGTCATGGATATGGGGTAGCTGTGGAACTAGTAAATGCATAAAGTGGATTCAGATTGTATACGAGTTTCATTGATACACACAGCGATGTATTGGTGTACGTATGTAGATATTTAATTTAATTTTTTGTGTAAATGATGGTTTGTGTTATAAATAATTTAGGATTGTTTCATTACCGCCTTGCTGCCTGAGAAAACTCAAGCGTGTGAAGAATATTGAATTGGCCGTCAGCAGCAATAACAAAACGCATTTAAGAACGCATTCGGACCATTGGGATTTCGAGTTTGGTTTATTTGTGGTCAAAAGAACGATCATATTTGATTTTGAACGAATCAAAATGGATGCTGGGTGTGAATGAACTATGTACTGAAAAACGAACAGCTTTTTATCGAGTTGTGTCGTGGGGCCGATTTTTAATTGGGAATCCGGCGTCGCGATTTTGTGTGGCCATTATTTAAACAGTGAGAATCGTAGAGTGTTATATGAAACAGGATCGACCGTAATATTGTACAATTCAGAAGTCACCGTGTCGGTAATGTGTTTATACGAAAGATTCGGTGGAGCCCACAATCCGCAGGTGGCATTAGGATGAGGACTTTGACGGATATATTGTATGTCGATACGAATTCGCGAGTGTTTGATGCGTCGGAGTTCTCGAGTCTCGGTGCGACATGGCGAGACGGTTCGGACTAAAGTGTCGCTCGCGTGATGTATGAGCGGTCAGACATGAAATGCATATACAGGAAGGAACAAACACAACTCTGACAACATGTACCAAAATGACAGAGGAAGTAGACAGAAGACATGGCGTGAATGGTAACAGCAGTGGTAAGGGTGCTGGTGAGGATGCTCCTGTGAACAGTTCTACACTCTCTGCTACTGGTGGGAGGCTCAAGTTTTTCAAAGGTGGGTGTCATATGTCACATCACACAGTGCTACTAAATGTATGGCAAGGAAAAGGAGGGTTTTCATAGTTAGATTTCATGTTCATTGTGGTACCCACTGGGCCAGTTAGTATGTTAAGAAAAACTAGAAAGTCATTCATGCTCTGATAAGCCTACATAAGCACATTTGACTGGTCCGTTGCCAATTGTCTTGAGCACAGCTTCTGCACTATTGTTGTGTATTTCGTAAGGTGCTGTGGTCACCCTAGCGGAAACAAACAACTATTTGATAATGTCTTGGTGAATTACTATTATTGGGATCAGTTAGTGTAGTGTGCTGATGGAGACATAGTTTGTGATGGAATGTTACCATATTATTGAAAACTAAATGTAAAATAGTAATTGTGTTAAATACCTGTATCATACATGAATAAGAAATTCTTTACAAATTCTTATTTGACAGGTATTATTGTCAAAGTAACTTGTTTTTTGCTAGACAACATGGTATGCAAACATGCCTGTATGGTAAGATTTAGTAATTTAAACAACATTCATTATGTGAATGGTTATTAGTTTTTTTTTACGTTCCACAAATGAATTCAGACATATGGTAAACAACATTAAGTTTAAAATGGAGAAACTGCACAGCTTGTAAATGGTTAATATTGATCTGACCATGGTGTGATAATTATTATTACTTGGTCGACACCCGTGAGTGGATGTCATTGATGGTCAATGTCAACTTCACCTGGTCCAGTTAAGCAGGTGGATAGACAAGTGAAATGTGAAGTGCTCAATCTCATATATACACAATATAAACAAAATCCAACACAGATGCATATGTCAACAATCTATACATTATTGTTGATTGACCTTTGTGTTGTCATGTTTCTTGTGCATACCGATAGTGTTTAGTACATCTAATGGCTTTTAATAGCTTAACAAAATATAGGTCAACAACAGTTTCTTAAACAAATGAAAATTATCATAATACAATTACATGATTGATTTATCAATGTGTACATTGTTTAGATAAACAGCACTTTGTGAGAATTTTTATCATCAAACAACATGAAATAGGGATTAGTAAGTAATTATCACATTTAAGTGGCTGATGCAGTTAGCACTTGTGATTCCAAAATAGATTTAAACCATTGATAATTGTGATCTTATCAGGGCTTTGAGGATTTATAAAAGTGCCTGCTCATTATGAGAAACAATCAGATAGGTTTATTTAATCAATAATATTTTCAATGTAATTACTACTTGTCATGCAATAAAATCATGGCATAGGGTTTTTAAACTACTGTTAAAATATGTCAAGAGGAAAAAATGAGACTGAATACTCGCATGTATCTGACAATGAGTGGGAGCAATATGCGGCATCAAAATATGTATGTGTTGTTTTTACAGATGGAAAGTTTATTCTGGAGCTGGTGCGCGGGTGCGCGCGTGAGGGCGAGCGGGCTGGCTGGGTGTCGGTGCCGCGCAAGACGTTCTGGCCCCCTGCCGCCGCGCCGCCCACGCCTCCCGCGGCTGCGCACCCGCCCTCCGCCTCGTTGTCCGTCTCTGACGACAACAGCTCCGTACAGTCCTCGCCCTGGCAGCGAGATCACTGCTGGAAGCAGACTGCCCCTCGCAGAAACATTTCCAAAGAGTTAGCCATGTACTATTGCCGACCGAGCACGCTGCACACCGCCGCTATCGAAGTGGCCAGCCGGCTCAAGAGGAGGAGACCATATGACACCACCCACCTGGATGGAATAGTAAACGGTAGCAATTCCAGGAGAATTCTGACTAATGGAGTGTGCGATAAAAAGAACGGAGACGTCGGCTCGCCTGAGAATAGGGGTCGAAGCGAAGACGTCGTTGACGGCACTACTCCCAAAGCGAAGACCAACTCGGATGACGATCGTTGGACAGAATACGATCGAGAAAAATACTATCATATGAAACTAAAGAAACCGTATCAGTATCGTAAGTTAAGGGTGTATAAAAAGACGAAATCAGCGATAAGACGCAAGGAGTTGACCAAAACCATAAACAAGCTTCGAGAGAGAATTTCCTCACTGCCTGCGCCCGTCAACGTAAAGTTAGCGAACTGCAGGCAGGAGCACATGATGGTCTCACCGAGGAAACGCATACTCCGAGAGTTGGAGCGAGTGAGCCTCGAAGATCAGGGAATGAAGCGTCGCGCGAAGACTGTGCCTGCGCTGAGCACGGCCTCGTACCCGCCGTCGCCCGGCCCCAGCCACACCGCGCACAAACCAGCCGTCGAGACGCCGGTACGGTCGCATAACGGCACAGCGCCAAGGAAAGAGACGCCAAGTCACGTATCAAAGAACGTTAGCAGTTACAGTATACACTCGCTGCTAAGCATGCCAGATGACAGCCCCACAAGGAGGTCACCGGAAGCGAAGCGTTCGCCACACTCCCACCCGCCGTCGCTGAAGACCGAGTCACCGTCAAGCGTGAACTCGCCGGACTTGAGCCCCAGCCCGGACAACTACCGCTACAGGTACTCCGCGCTGATGGGCTCACCGGGGCAGGGCGGTCTGGCGCGGGACTCGCCCACGCCACCACTGGAGCTAGCTCGGTACCGGGCGCCGTACCCGCCGCCCACGTCACCGTACGGCGTGCGGCAGTGGGGTGGCGTAGGTGTGGGCGCGCAGTACCGTGGGTCGCCGGCACGCGACGAGTGGGGCCGCGATATGGCCTACATGTACCCGTATTCGTACATGGGCCCGCACCTCTACCGCACGCCGCCGCCACCGCTCTGGATGCAGTACCCGATGTCGCCTGGAGTGCCGCCAGGGCCCTGGGCGCCCCTCGCGATGCCGCTCCCTAACGACCACATACCTAAGGATGAACCCACTTCAGGTGAGTCACATTCATACCGAAAACATGAAAATGTAAACTTAATTAATATTTGAATGAAAAGATCATAAATACATAAAACTCATATCTTTTTCAAATGGGGGTAGGCTAAAACGCCACGCCACGCCATGCACCTGCTACTTACGATCTTTACATACTCCTTACGCCTCATACATCCCATCATACAAGCAAGGCGAGTGCGAGTACACGTACCCGACAAGCCTGAAGTTTTTAAATAATAATAATTTATTTCAGACTCATCATACGATTACATCCATATTTTGTTAGTACAATTGCGAGCTTACAAACTAGTATTAGTAATAATAAATGAATTAATTAATTGGTTGACAAAAATAGCGACACTCAGAACAATTTTAAAATATAATTCAAATTCGATTCAAAGTAATTCCAATTCAATTGATGCAAATAGATTTAATTTAATGTAATGTAATTTATAATTAATTAAAAAAAAAGTAATCTAATTTTAATTTATCTTATTTTTCCGTTCTTACATTTTCTCACTCAATTAATTTATCGAATTTTTCTGTTTTTACATTTTTCAATTTCGTAATTTGAGTTTGACATGAATCTATCAAGATATTAATCAAAATGATTCCTATCAGGAAAAGGAGCTAAAAACAACATAGGATTACACCTGTTGCCCACCTTAACTGTTTTTTTTTTTATATTTGCAGATTTGCCGCTCAATTTGTCAAAACACTGAGATCAATGGCGCTGGCGCAAGTCTGACACGTGAGACTGAACACACAAACAAACGTTGTTTTAATAAATTCGGTCAATTTCGCTCCGTCGCATGAGACACGTACACGTAACCGGGTCCCGCTTTGTCATGTGCTACCTTTCACGTGCATTATTTATGTATTATGAAAATGCGATCTAAGACTATAATTAATATGTAGCATATAAGCGAAACAGCAATATTCATGGTTTTTATGAAGTTTAATAATGATACATGTGGAAGACAAGTAATATAATATGTAAACTTGTGGTGTCATGTCGTCAATAAAATTGTCTTATGAACATTCCACTGTCACACTCAACGATTGGCGCATGCAAAAGTCCAAAAACTAGATCCCACCTAACACAGCGTTTGTGATCGCGCTGATGCGATTATGTATTTTATATTTTGTAACCGTAGCAAATATCTTTTGCAAACTTGCAAAAATATTTTTGTATAGATTGTCGTTTTCCGACGGAGCACTCTGTTCGGGGATCTATTTACAAACTAATGTATATTACACTGAAATATTATATTTTAGTATATAGATGTATGTATGCAGAGTCATGTGTGTATTTTCATACGAAATATTTGTACTGCGAGTTGAATATTTTAATATTGGCTATTATTTTAGGGTAAGATTCTAAGATGATCTAAATAAACAAAATACAGTTATCAATTGTTAAATTCAGTGCCTTGAAAGAAATGAAGATATTAAGATCATATTTTAATTATAAACGAAAAGTATTATGACAAATCCTGGCTTCGTCCAAATTTACAACATTACATAACACATAGGTACTGCTTATATTCATATAAATAAAAATGTATACAATATAATATTTCTAATTGTTGCTCCTGTTCCTTTTTCATTTGCAAAATTCCATAATGTTTATGTTCGATCTCATTATTTAATTTAGAAAATAAAATGAGGTAAAGACTACAGTTTTGGGAACAAATTTGGATGTGTGTTTATGTAACATGTATAAAAATAAGAGACATTGTATATAATTTGTGAATGGTGTATTATTGATGGAAGTTCGGGGCGTAGATATATCAGAGCATTAATCGTTTACGACTTATCAGTAAGGAGTTTATTACCTTCAAATAATTATTGTAATTGTACAGTATTTTTATAACGAGTATTTTATGTTGTTTACGCTGATGACGGGAGTCTGTCTTGTAGTGGTGATCGAGGAGCAGCTGTGCTCCTGCAGGCTTTGAGATTAAAACGTAGAGCTAGATTTACTGCAATTTTAGTTGAAGTATGGGGTTATGTATTATAAGAACAGTTAAATGACGGTAAGGGACTGACTTCTGATGTAATATTATCATTAATGGAACTGTATAAAATAGTTATATAACCGAAGGCCTACTGTAACAATTGTGTTGTCCTCCAACTAAGTTGACTTAGTGTAAATGTAGCTATAATACATCCTGCTCAATTTAATTCTTGAGTAAATATAAGGAACAACTTTATTTCAATGTTGTGGTGTGGAGCAAGGAGGAAGCTGTATTTTTTATATTAAAATTTGTGTTATAATGAAAAATGAAATTGAGTAAATGCTATCCACTAGTCCATTATTTTAAACTTTAATCTTTGTTCGTGGGTTGCATATACTCGAAGGTGTTTGGAATTACCCCTGTTTGTCGTCGCAATAAAAAGAGATCATATTATTATTCAAGTGTGTAGTGACGCCGTTTGTATGTTAATGCATCGTGTCAATCACCTCATATATTTTTGCAGTGACATGATCCCAAAGAATAATAAATTAATTAACTTTACGAAGTGCTTCCGCAAATCTTATGAATTGGCACCGCTAGTTAAATTAAAAGTGGTGTTTTTTTTTAATGTTTGCAAGATTTTTTCCATTCTTAGAACGAAAGTACGGTAGTAGATTCTCGTCATTCGTCAACTAATGTGTTGTTTGTTTACTATATGCGATGGCTAAATTAAATCGTTTGCTCACCATCGGCATTATTAGGTACTAAGAACGTAAGAAGTACATTTGAGTGCCATTTGACAACGCGACAACTTTATTGAGGACTTTCACTTTTTGCGGGTGAAGTGAAAACTTGCCTGGTGGATTTATTAATGCTAATAATTCTCAGTTACGTGCTAGCGTCTGGTGCATCTCCTCATTAGGGTTGTCGGTCACAAGCTTTTATTTAAGTATTTTTAAATGGGTTTATAGAAAATGCAGACTTCTCCCAACTACAACATTGTTTTACCGGTGTTTTAAAATGCTAAAATATTTTTCTACGCGATGATATAACACAAACTTGAAGTATGTGATAGTGCTTTCAAAATAAGTGAGACGCGATCTTGCAGGTGTCTTAAAATCCCCCTAAAATCATATTTATCATACCGAGAAATAGTTATTATCCATTTATATTAAGATGTAGTTATTACTCGAATAAATATAACTTTTTAAAATCCTGCTTTTTCTTTACCTACCCTGTCTACTATGCAATTTGGTAAAACCAGCTGTATCTTTCAATCTGTAAGACACCTCTTTGAGGAGTGGCTGGATAGGCGTCACGGCGTCCTGACCTACCGCATGACGCAGGTCCTCACCGGACATGGAGGTTTCGGGAGGTACTTGTGTCTGATAAGGAGGGAAGAAACGCCTGGGTTTCACCACTGTGAGGATCGCCCGGAGGACACGGTGGAGCATACGGTGCAGGACTGCCCCGCTTGGGCAGAGCACCGCCGTGTTCTCTCGGCGGCGATAGGCGGAGACCTCTCTCGCCCGGCATTGGTCGAGGCCATGTTGCGGGGCGAGACGGAGTGGGAAGCGGTCGCCTCCTTCTGCGAAGCAGTCATGCTCGCGGAGGAGGAGGCGGGCCGCGTGAGGGAGAGAATAGCGTTCTTCCTCCAGCCCAGCCGCAGTGGTAAACGCTCACGGCGTCGGACGGCGGCAAACGATCTCCGGCCACCGTAGTCGGGGGCATGCGGGCGGCGAAAAATGGGCGACTCGCTGTCCGACCATGGACTATGCCCGGGTCGACGGCGCGTGCCACTGCAAGCGGAGCGGACACATTAATGACCCAGCGGGTGAAAAGAGTAAAAATGAGCTCGCTCTGGGAACGCAAAAACTATTTGTTGGTGGAAATACAAGTATGCAGTTTGCGCTTGCGAGTTTAAAGGAGTCATTAATGTGTCCGTTCCGCTCGCGGTGGAAACCGGGCTTTAGAGGCGTGTTCCACGCGCGCTTCAAAATGCATACCTGCAGGAAGAAAAAAGACAAAAAAAGTTGTTTCTCCAAGGTGGTTTTCCACACAGCCCTGCCGGGGTTGCGGGACATACGTATACCGCGACTCCGGCACACAAAGGGCTACCGAAGGACACCGTGGATTTTAGTCAGTACAAGTCTGACAGTCCCTCCCGCCCTGCCCGGGGTGGGAGGACTCATTTGATGATTCTGCACGTAAAAAAAAAAAAAAAGGTGGTTTTCCAAATAAATAACTTGACTTAACTTTTTAATTGACGGCACGTTTGGCGCAGTGATTGAGTGATCGACTGCTGCGCAAAGTGTTGCGGGTTCGATTCCCCCACGGAACAAATATTTGTATGATCTACAATTAGTTGTTTCGGGTCTGGGTGTTTGTGTATGTGTGTTTCTAATTTCTATGTTTGTAAACGCACCCATAATATAGGAGAAATTCCTAGTGTGGGGCAACGTTTAAAAAGAAATAGGCAGAAATCGAATTCCGTCCGGACACGTAAAGACAAAATACGTGGTGTGGAAAGTCTTTCGTTGTCCATAGATATGGGGAATGGACTGAATAGGCAGACCCAAGGAGTTTAAAATATAGGGAGCACGTGTTTTTTACTAGAAAAACGATCCCAAATCGGTGACCTTGAAATGAATGAAAGGCACCTACAATGCATTCTGTTTCTTTCTAATAGTGTCCATGATAGGTACAATATTTTGAGGACAATATTATTTTTATACTGTAAGTACTTAAAGTATTACTAAATGGGTTTTTTCTAAAATTATGGTCTGACAATGTTTTAAACTCAGTTTATTATTTTCATACTAAATAGCTCCGCTAAGGAATTTTCATAATTGGGCACCTTATTCGATACTTCTCGGTAACACTGGTGGATTTCTGAGTAGAAAGCCGGGACCAACTAAAACTATTCCTCTAATAAGTTAATTAAAATTACTTTTTAGACTATTAATCATTTCTGAGGTCAGTATTTTTGTCCATATATAATACTGGTCACCCTACAAACAACAACAGAAGGAAGAAGAAACCAGCGTGTGTGCCTCTCTAAGAAAATAAGGCACGGTTTTAATGTTATAAGCACTTGCTCCCTATATTTTTAACTCCTTGGGCAGACCTACTCAGTCTATTTTCTATGTCTATGGGTTCACCTCTGTTCCTCGGTGGTGTACAAACTCGATGCCGCAGTTTAGGGTTCTTGACGCTTGAATGATATTGTTGGGATATCGATAGACTCCTAGCACTTGTAGTAAAAAGTTTCATACACACTATCGACCCCAAAAAAAACCCTTTAGGAGTCGAGTTTCACAAAATCCCGCTTTAGGTAGCAACTGCGAGATGAAACCCCAGTCTACAAACCATCAACCCCAAAAAAAGCTCCTTAGGGGTCGAATTTCGCAAAATGCGTTCTTAGTGCTAACCTCCGTCATATAAAGAACGCATATGCAAAATTTCAAGCTTCTAAGTTCAGCGGTTTCGGCTGTGCGTTGATCGGTCAGCCAGTCAATTTTGAATTTTATAATGTTATACAGGCCAAACCTGATTTTGTACTAGGTCTGGTGATATATTATGACAAAATAATAATAATATAAAGTCAGAGATATGTCATTTTACCGACTAAACTAAATCTAGTAAAATGTTAGAAAACTTTTTGCGACATTTATTATTCTGTTTATTTTGGCATTCTAGGTACGCCTACAGTGTTTAGACTAGGCCATACCGAGTTTATCCTGGAGTTAATTTATATCAAGATAAACTAGTTTGGCCTAGCCTAAACTGGTTTGATGATTTTACCACGATAAAAAAAAGAAAAAAAAAAGTCTAAACTGGTTTATCCTATCGGGCTTAGGACGCATTAGTTTGGATTAGGCTATACTAGTTAATCCTATCGTGTGATGGAAGAACTAGTTGAGCCTAGGCGAAACTAGTTTGTCTGCCTGAAACATTAAGGTGATTGCTTCGATGTAGCCCGCGAAATTCAATTTTTTTTACGTTTTTTGCAATTTGCAGGCCAGTGACATGTTGTAACTTTATAAATATTTGTGTTGCGCAAATAACAAGTATAATTTTAAATATAAAAAATATCAAAAAACTCGCTCCATCAGCTCTCACATTGAAAAGGTGCATCGTAGTTAGATTTCGGAGATTTTAACATGATGCACCTTTTCTATGTGAGAGCTGATGGAGCGAGTTTTTTGATATTTTTTATATTTAAAATTATACTTGTCATTTGCGCAACACAAATATTTATAAAGTTACAACATGTCACTGGCCTGCAAATTGCAAAAAACGTAAAAAAATTGAATTTCGCGGGCTGGTTGGAGCATCCCCCTTAAATGATTTTGATTAGAGTATTACAATGAAATAAAACCAACCTATATTTCAATTTGTGCTTTATTTATGAAAAAAATTGTAAATTATCCTACAATGAATCTCCGAATGAATTAGACTTACATATCGTTTTATGTATCAAATACATTATTTTGCTCGACGCCAGATCAAACCACATAAGAACAATCAACCCCAAAAAAAGCTCCTTAGGGGTCGAATTTCGCAAAATGCGTTCTTAGTGCTCACCTCCATCATGTAAAGAACGCTTATGCAAAATTTCAAGCTTCTAAGTTCAGCGGTTTCGGCTGTGCGTTGATCGGTCAGCCAGTCAATTTTGAATTTTATAATGTTATACAGGCCAAACCTGATTTTAGGACTAACTAGTTTTGCCTAGGCTAAACTAGTTCTTCCTTCACGCGATAGGATTAACTGGTACCGGGTCAAACGGGGTGAATAGGGATGCAGGGGTGAATCGGGACAAAACTTTGAAAGGGATTTTAGGGATATAATAGTAATGGTGTTGCCAACAAGGCCTCGAAATAATGAAGTTTTATTCAATAAATAAAATTGAGTAGTTGTTGGTAACCTATCAAATCAATACAATATTATAATCCCTGATATTTTTGTCCATAGATGGTCCCTATTCACCCAAGTTGACAGGCCTGTTGGTCTAGTGGTTAGTGACCCTGACTGCTATGCCGGAGGTCGTGGGCTCTATACCCACCCAGGACAAATGTTTGTGTCATGCATGAGCACGATCATATTTTGTTCTGTGCCTGGGTGGAATTTATCTATATGTATGTTTTTAGAAATATAGAAGTATGTTTATCAGTTGTCGTCTAGTACCCATAACACAAGCTCTGCTTAGCTTGGGACTAGATGGCGTTGTGTGATATTATTATTACCCCTGGCGTCCTTATTAACCCCGTTTGACGGTATAACCTAGTCCAAACTAATGCGTCCTAAGCCCGGTAGGATAAACCAGTTTAGGCTAGGCCAAACTACTTTATTTATCCCGATATAAATACGCACACTCCAGGATAAACTGGTATGGCCTAGTCTAAACATTCTAGCATACCTAGAAAGCCAATATTATAGCAGCGAAATGATGATATCAGGGATTTCATCACGAATTCCCGGAAGATGTGGAATATTCTTATATATTACGTTTTCTTACTAAATGTATCGTGTTGTACTTCCTAGCACGACCTCTTAATTTGTACTAGGTCTGGTGATATATTAAGACAAAATAATAATAATATAAAGTCAGAGATATGTCATTTTACCGACTAAACTAAATCTAGTAAAATGTTAGAAAACTTTTTGCGACATTTATTATTCTGTTTATTTTGGCATTCTAGGTACGCCTACAGTGTTTAGACTAGGCCATACCGAGTTTATCCTGGAGTTAATTTATATCAAGATAAACTAGTTTGGCCTAGCCTAAACTGGTTTGATGATTTTACCACGATAAAAAAAAGAAAAAAAAAAGTCTAAACGGGTTTATCCTATCGGGCTTAGGACGCATTAGTTTGGATTAGGCTATACTAGTTAATCCTGTCGTGTGATGGAAGAACTAGTTGAGCCTAGGCGAAACTAGTTTGTCTGCCTGAAATAAATGATTTTGATTAGAGTATTACAATGAAATAAAACCAACCTATATTTCAATTTGTGCTTTATTTATGAAAAAAATTGTAAATTATCCTACAATGAATCTCCGAATGAATTAGACTTACATATCGTTTTATGTATCAAATACATTATTTTGCTCGACGCCAGATCAAACCACATAAGAACAATATAGTTTAAAATATTATCTACAGAATCCGTCCTCGGCGATTCGATTACCAAAAATACAATCTTCGTTCGGTCCGGGGGCGTCGCGCGCGGCGGCGGGTATGTACAGCGCGAATATACAGGTCGCGCGCTCGGCGGCACGAGCGGGCGGGCGCGGGCGCGGGCGCGGGCGCGGGCGCGGGCGCGGGCGCGGGCGCGAGCGCGGGCGCGGGCTGCCGGCCGGCGCTAGCCGAGCAGCGCCTCCATGGCGTAGGCGTGCGGGGGCGGCGGGCGCGGCGCCGGCTGTCAGTCCAGGATCACCAGCTGCAGCGGCGCCGCGCCGCCCGCCGCCTTGCAGGCGCCGCCCCGCATGGCCCGCCAGGGGGCGCGCGCTCCACGCCGCAGCTCGCCGCACGAGAGGCTGCGCCGCGCCACCCTGCACACACATACGTTAGTGGATTCCAGAAACGTCGATACTCAGAATCCATCTTATTTTGCAACTAACGTTTCATGTTTCAATACCCAAAAAATCAATCTAGTATTATTTCCATGATTACTTTTCAAGGCTTCTTGTTCTTCAGGCTTATAGTCGGATTTGTATGATTTATATGTATTTCATAACTATTCAAATACTTTTAGAAAAGAACTTCGATCGACGAATCGAAAGAAAGGAACATAAAATGTTGTGTTATGTTTGTAACTAGGTGATACCGTGCAGTCCTGCGGGCGCGTGGCTACTCACTTGGCGGTCTCACTCGCTCGGAAGTAGAGGTCATCGGGCGCGTCCATCCAGGAGATGACGTGCCGGCGGCCGCCTCGGCCGCTTATGTTCGTCGGCTTGCCGTTGACCTGCACACGGTACGAGCTCGTTACAACATCGGTCGGCGGGGACGGATACCGGATAGTGTTAGCGTGGTTACGGGGAGGCGGGGCAACTGACGTGTGTGAAGACGTGCGCGGGCAGCGGCTGGCCCGTGGCCTGCGCGCGCGCACACATGGCGGCGTACTGCTCGCGGGACGGCCGCTGCATGGGCGCCGGGTGCTTGTTGGGCCGCTTGGCGGGCGGGGGGGCCGCGCCCGCGCTCTGCTCGCGACCGGAGCCTCCTGCGGGGGGGGGGGATAGTTAGTGACGTGGGAGAAACGGAATAACTGCACACTATGACATCGTAAAAAATTGCGCGTACCTGTCGCTGTTTCCAAACGAGCGTGGAAAAATACGATATCGTTAATTTTTATTTCAGTATGTTTTGTATTTGTATAAATTGTATTGTAATATTGACATAACAGAATAAACTAACGATACTGACTGTCCAGACCGTTGATGTCGTCGTAAGCGCGTCGCTTGAGGGGTTGCGCGGGCGCAGCTTCAGCGCGGCGTGCTTCTATTTCGGCGCGCGACAACACCCGCTCGTACATTAGGCTGCCATCTACAGATAAAACGAACAAGTTTTATAAATTATCAAGTAGGAAATAATTTTGTTAGGTTGAGTCTGAAGCTACGTAGGTATTTCCAGTACGTTACGTTTTGTGTAGCAACAAGTCACAACGCATCACTCTCGCTACGTCTCTCTGACTTCTAGTCAGATGCGCATGCGTTTCATCGTCACACGTTGTTTCAACGCAATATCAGGCAAATAATTTGAAATAATATGTACAAAACTCGCCACGTTACTCTTTAAACGTGATAATGCAAATCGGCCGCATCGTATGAAAGTGTGAGTGTTACCTGGCGCCTTGGGCGGTTTGGGGAAGGCGACGTGCGGCGGCGCGGGCATGGCGTCCCTCGGCGTGAGTGTGAGCCAGTCGTGTCGCGCGGGCCCCAGCGGCGTGCCCCGCGCGGCGGCCAGGCGCGCCGCCACGTGTCCCACGGGCCCCCGCGCGCGGCCCGGCCCGCCGCCGCCCGGGGCGCCCGCCGCGCGCAGCTCGGCCCCGCCCAGGCCCGCCATCGCTATTGAACCTGACAAAAGAACACACATTATATGCTGCACCGGTTGATTCAAAGTTGAACATCTCATACGGTGGGATCGTTTCGGACACTCACACTCGTGCTTGACTTGCGCCAGGTTGATGGGCGAGAAGGGCGAACGCGCGTAGTGTCTGGGGCGACGCAGTGCGCGTGTGAGGCGGCGCGCGAGGCGTGTGAAGGGCGAGGCGCGCAGGTAGAAGGCGGCGCGCGTCTTCATGACGGGGCGCGCGCCCTCGCCGCTGCCGTGCGCTGTGGCCACATGACGCGCCAGGTGCGCGCGCAGCTTGAACTCCTGACCAGGAAACAAAAGTCAAATTTATACAAAACCAAATTAATTATAATCTCAACTGCAACAACGCATACGGTATGCTCAAAGCGAATACATTCTACGCATTGAATAAGAAATAAACACATACGCACATCATTTTCACAATAATCACCAACTTGCTTGAAGAACTATTTCACATACCTTTGCACAATTTAGAACAGTGCAGCGATGTGGGCGATGAGACACTGACAGTGCGGTATCCTCTCCCTCGCCGCGAGGCCCCTTTGTAACCTCCACTTCGGTCTCACCGAAAACGCCAGCGGTCTGTCACAAATACATAAACCTTAGACATCTATTCGACCTTTCATTATTTCACTAAGGCATGCAAAAATAAGAATACGTTTCAGACCTTTACCTTGAGACCTCCATACTTTTTCCAGTATTGCCAGCATGTGCCGCAAAGTCTGTATTGTAAATGCTGCGGGCCCCATGTGTACCACTGGTTTGAACTTGTCACTGGAAATGAATCGTCACGTTTATTATATGACGTAATTTACAAACTTTGTGACCTAGGACTTTTTATCAACGAAAGTACTTGAAGGAAATTTACTAGAGATATATTTATCTAGTTTCGCCCACTTGGTTGCATGTGTATTGAGTACCCATAAAAACAGTATTCAGTATTGAGACTGAACCTAATCACGCCTATTCGCTATCGTCTATAAAAAGCACTTTAGTCGGTATTTGACTGACCATTTGCAAGTTACTTGCGTGTGTTTCATCTGAGTCATCTTTGTGTCTACTGATATATCCCTCTCAGCCATCAAAACTACATATTTAGCGACTGCAACTGCACTGCACGTGTTGGAGTTTTGTATTTCCCTCTTATTCTTGTTCTACTGGATTTATTGAGATCGGTTAAACAGTTAAAACGCAATAACATTATCAACTAATAAAACAAATCTAGTAAATATGTGATAAAGGAGACATTGACCTACAGGGGTGGGTATTGGTGTTAGCAACGTAAACAGAATGAAGTGTCTACTAATAACACAGACTGGCCCTTTTGAAATAATAATAAAAACGACAATAATAATGAGTTGCTGAGCGGAGATCTACTTTAAATCAGTAAATAACTAGGTCATGGTGAAAATTTACAACCTTTTTCCTTGCTCTGAAATTCATCACTAAACTTTTTTGCTGGGATGTAAGATCGACAATGTGAATTATTATAATTTTGTATATGACAGCCACATTTTTTTTTGGAATTTTGGAAATTAACTAATGTCTGCTCTGGGTGGTGTGAAAGCGAGTGTCGGGCTCATACTGGCTATTCTTTCAATAGCCTTTTGCGTTCCAACGCCGCAGTATCTCTTTCAAAACATCCCGCAAAAATACATCTAATAATAATTATAAAACAGCAAAGCAAAACGATCTGACGAAGATCATAGGATAGCGCTGGATGCAAGCGGCTTCAAAGTGGTTCAACTGGAAATCTATAGGGAAGCCTATGTTCAGCAGTAGATATCCTACGGCTGATATGATGATGAAAGGCGTTTTTTATACATTCAGTAAATATGTACCGATTTAATGAATATTGAATATAACTTTTTTATCGTGGTAAAATAATCGAATTGAGTCCACCCTAGGGACCTGTCGTCCCACCTAGAGACGGACTGTCAGACTTGTACTGACTAAAATCCACGGTGATCTTACAAAAGCCCTCATTCCAGGGTCACTGGTTACTTGATGAGATAATCCCGCGACCCATTATGAATAGGATATAATATTATATGAATATCCCTGCGGTTATACACATGGACCAATAAAGCAAGAATTATTACCTTGACAGGAGGCACAGAGTTGTCCAGCAGTGACGGTGGCAGTACCATTGGTGCCTCCATTGAGGACCGCGGGCGCTGTCTTCCCGCTGCTACTGTTGCTCGTTATTAGAGCCGGGTTCGGTTTGTTGCTGCAATTGTACACATATATTGATGAAGCAGAACTATGATGGACAACTAAACTACGATTTAAAAAGCTGAAGTAAATAAAATTTAAATAAAATGGTAGTAGTAATATTGTGATACAGATGTTCGAAGGTTACACTAGCCCATCGTGTATGTAGAATAGTAAATGCATGTGTAAGCAACTCGGCCAATACTGAGGGTTGCAGAATTTAGTCACATTACAACAACGTGTATGTGTACAGTGTACCACACAGACTGTTGAGGTTTAACCATTATGGTTATACAACGTGTAACGTTAATAGCGCAAACCTCTCGTGGGGTAACTCAGCCCATGTTACTGAACAATGTTTGTTGCAAGACTTGGAAATTCGCAAAAAAAAAATTGCTTTTTCATACAAAAAGAGAAACATGGGCTGAGTTACCCCAAGAGACGTTTTGCGCTATTAACGTTACACGTAGTAGAAGTAGAAAATCTGGCACATTGTAGATAAGGACATCGTATTTGGAACTTCGAAAAACTAGAGACTCGCGAGGCGTCAAAAAGTAAAAAAAATGTGAATAATATACTACCATATAAATTAGTATTTTACTCAACCCCTTCAATTCTTTTATTTAACTTTTATCACAGTACCAAGAGACAAGCACCAAGAGTGCTGCTAAATAAAATGGTCTGTATCAAAATGGAAAGTTCTCTGAACATTTTTCAACTATATACTAACAAGCTATATCACATCACACAAAGCGAAACTAAAAGATAAAGTAATAATATTAAGTGCAACAAAAGATCACATCGACATAGTAATATGCATCGTGTGGTACAAACACTCACTAGTTGGGAATGTACACTTGTTTCAGCTTGGACTCGGCCTCCACCGCCTTGACGCGCTTCTGCTGCACGTAGCGGTCCGTCGTCTTCCACATGTAGTAGTACTCCACAAGGTTCTTTAGCGTCTTCCATGGCAACTGAGCACAGAAACTTGGTGTTACAGAATAAAGGAAAATAATTAAACACTTGAGAATTTAAATTGACAGAGTAACAGAGTTTACAAACTAGACTCCGCGCCACGACTTCGTAAAATTCGGGCAGAAATCGGAAAATTCGTGGTACAACATTTTTTTTATGCAATTTGATGTAACCACATAGATACTAGGGCCGCATCAAAAGGAATTCAGTCGTGGCGCGGACAGTCGGACACTACTATACCCGTAATCATACAAGGTATAAACGATGTAACTCTCATGTTATCTACAGGTAAAACAAGGATGTTGTCTTTACAAAATAGACCTATTTTATTATAAATAGAATAGTGGAAATAGAATGCAAAACCAAATCGTTTTGACTATTTGACGAATATAATCTGGCTACCATGATCTTTTTATAATGGGGCTGGCATCCGCAAGTTACCATACCTGTTAATTTCGAGCATAGGACTACGAAACTCACTGGTGTATTGAAAACACCAACCATTCTAATCATGGCAGTACCAAGATTTCGAACTGTCGATGTTAACCAACTTCTACTTGCAGAATGCTAAAATTGCAATATTTTGTGAACATGTTATTTTTATTTCGTTATTTTCATTATAAATACTTAGTATTTGTTTAAACTTAGTATAGAGTTTCATGGCCATACGAACCTACCCTTGCGAATGGGGGTAAAATCAATCCCATCCCATGGGGTAACTGAAATTATTTGACTTTGACCATTCCCCCCCCCTCCCTATGACGGGAAAGAAAACCGTGTAGTTATAGTCAGTGGTCAAAGTCTCATAGACTACTCGGTGGAGGACATGTTATGTGGATTTCCATAAAACATGAGTGTTTTTTTTTATACCGGCGTGGGATACTCACAAAGTCCTGCCGTATATCGGCGAAGTCCTTGCCGTACTTGTCGAGCGCCTCCTCGAACAGGTTGGCCTCGGACGCGGACCACTCCTCCATCTCGTCGCGGCACAGCACGGGGCCGGACGCGGGCACCAGCGACGACAGCGCGGACTCTATGCTGTAGCCGGATTTGTGCAGGGTGTCCATCGCGTGGAACTGGGTAGAGAAAGTTTTGTGATATCAATAAACGGTATAATAAGTTAGTTATGCCTGTAGTTCATTGTATTTTCTCTTTTCTTTGATACTATTCACGATACTCTCGAAAAACTGGACTTTAAAAGAGACAGTGACCTCTGAGTTTGTTTCGGCTGTTTCTTCTCAGAGTAGTCAGGTACGAAACACCGACCCCATCTAGCTTTATGAAAAGACGTGTAAAAGTGTTGATATAACCTACTTGCATAAATAAACATCATTTCATTAAACATCATTTCATTTCATTTCATATCAAACTTCACTGCAAAACAAAAATCTCGCAGCTAATCCGGCGAGATTGTGAGAACTATGAAAGCATTCATCATTGGCGTTGAACTGAAAGACGTCCACAGGACCTATAAAATATGACCCTAACACTGCCCTACCCAGGTTGTTGTAGACTACTCACGCTGATCCTTATAGCAAGAAGTTGTCACTTCAGAACTTATCAAGGCCACGACTGGTAGTACAGGCAATTATTCGCCCTAAGAATTTCTCCTATAAATCCTAACTCCGTGATTGCTTTTACTCAATAACAGTCACGGAGTCAGCATTCTTGATGGAAACATCTATCAACAATGCCGAACTTGATATTCAAACCCAAGACTAGCAAGGCAAGCCAATCAAAGTTTTGTTCACAATGTATATCTATACTCTTAATATAAAGCTGAAGAGTTTGTTAGTTTGGTTGACCGCACTTATCTTAGGAACTACTGATTTAAATGGATTTTTTTTTTTTGTATTGGATAGTCTGTTTACCGAGGAATATTATAGGCTATAAAACATCACTCTACGACCAAAAGGAAACGAGCAGCGAGGGTGATAGTAAATCTACACTAATATTAAAAGAGGAAAGATTTGTATTATTGTGTGTATGTTTGTAATGAATAAACTCAAAAACTACTGGACTAAATTCAAAAATTCTTTCAGCGGTTGAAAGCTCCTCTGGTCTTGAGTGACATAGGCTATAAGAGGGGAAGGGGTGAGCAGGTCAAGCCGCTGACAAAAGCTAGTATGTAATAGAGAGAGAAGAAAGGTGTGTGAGTGTGACATACGAGTGTGATGTCGCGGCTGGCGGCGGCGGCCGACATGTGCAGCGAGGGCTGCTTGACGCTGGAGGAGCAGTCCAGCGCGCGCGCGAACGTGCCCACCGAGCGCGACACCACGAGGAACTGGTCGATCTGCCGGTCCGTGAGCCCGTGCTCCGGGGTCCACACCAGCGTCTCCAGCTCTTCACTGTTGCGTACGTCCTCTTCACCTATAATTTACAACAGGTATTTAGTTAGGCGTCTGATTTTAATGTTTTTATCCATGCATTACATGCCTGTTATCCATGAAGGATGAATTTTTGAACGGACGTGAATGTAAAAATTCACCCTGTGTACTCTGATTTTGCCAGTACCAGGTAATTAGGGCGAGCCAATTGGCTTCAACCGGGTAGAAATCCAGACTCCACGCTAATACTGACGAATTCCTAACTACTAACTAATGCCAAAACTCTAACACTTTTCTCGGCCTGGGAATCGAACACAGGCTATGCTGTTTAGTTACACTTGCAATTGTTAGACCAACAAGGCAATTTAACGCATTGATTTTTATATACAACTTATTCATTTACACATAAAGCTACATCACACAATTAGACAGCTCATTTTGGTACTACAAAAAATAATAATATTTTAGAAATACGTACCATCTTTTAATAAATTAGTTACTTCAGTCTGATATCTACTTCCAACTCTGATTTCTCCCTTATCTGCTAATAAAGTCTTTTGTGAAGGATCAAATACTAAACAATAAAAAAATGCGTCCTGAAACAAAAAGAGAAACTCTCATGAGTATGTGTTACGGTTTAAAAAATATATACAACTAAACTAAAGAAATAAACAGATAATAGTCTTTTAAATAGTTCCCATGACAACTAATTGTATAGAACTTAGACCGTCCACTCACGAGCAGTTAGCTACTGATCGAAACATACACGGACTACTAGAAGAGCCAGTGTTTGTCTGGCGACTGCTTGACCGCACCGACCGCCTAAGCTGTTCGAGCAGTAAACGACTAGTTTGCTATGCATTTGCAACTTGAAGCAGTCAATACTGACTGCTCTGTGTATAGTCGGCCTTATTAATTAATGTCTCGCATAATCTTTTTTATGCACCTTAGTCTAATTATAAATTAAATTATTCAATTTATTCAAATTAGACTTTTAATTTCTTGAATGTTACAATAATGTGTTTGAATTCAAACAAAATCCATTTTTGGTCTTGAACAAAAGTGATTGTGCATTTAGGTTTTTGGGATTATCTAAATATAGTGTATTTGATAATATTAATACTTTAAACGGTCGTAGGATATAGGAACTGACATCAGATTAGGGCGTGGTGACATTTCCTAATTGAGATTGTTAGTAACTGTGTTCTAACCTTGAAATAAAACGGGATGAGTATCTACTCATTAGTCATGATAGCCATACACTATTATTTGTCTTATTACATGTACTTGTTAAAGTTGTTTGGTACTCTAAGATGGTGCTCATATAAATGGTAATTACAAGAGAAAATTGATAATGAAACAATATAAAAGTCTCACGTTGCGACATTGATTAGGAAATGAAATTAAAGTAATTTATAGAATGTTTGTATCAGCTCTTAATCTTCCCACGTATGTTGTAATGCAGTCGCAGACGAATGACTTGAAATGAGTCCCCCCATTATAATATGGAGATTTCTAATTTAATTCAGTTTGATTGTGTGTTGCCTGCACCTTGTTTACACGTAACCGTGTTTAGTTTAGGGCGATTACATAGACTCAAAATAGGATTAATATCACATTCGTGTGATATTAATCCTATTTTAACATCAGGATATTAAACAAGACTACACTCATGGTTTAAATAAAAATATTGATAATGGCGCTATGAGCACATTTAATGATACTTATTATTAATATTCATTAACAGGATAATGTTCTTAGAAGCAGATAACGCCATAGCGCAGAGGCATTTAAATTATTCAGTTAAAACCATTAATTTTTACGTACTAGTTGAATTTTGTTTGGTATTGACGCACCTTCTAGTTACACAGGGCCGTGGTTTCTAGTGTAGCCCTGTTTTCCTAAGGGGCCCCGAATTCGTAAGAGAATCATAGCAGTGATTATTGATTTATGTAGAAAAAATAACTTATCCCGGGGTGGTTATAAAATTAGCGAACTCGCAACGTTTACTTTTGCATCGTACCTTCTTATGATTCATTAGCTTTTCTACAAACGACTTTACGTATACACACCAGACGTTTTTTTTTGTGTATAATGAGTTTGCTCTTGACCTTAGTCTAGGTCAGGAGTGACTAAGACAAGGTCGACGGTGGAGCGAGCTTACCCAGAAGAAGCCTGTTCACTCTAACTTTGAAGAGATTAGGGTTGAATGAATTCGAAAACACAGACGAGAGTTCCACTCCTTCGCTGTCCGCATTATAAAAGACGTTTGGAAACGCTTAGTGCGCATTGGTGGTATAGCAATAAGGTGAGGATGGTAATTTGCCGTGCGTCTAGATGTGCGATGATAGAAGGGGGCTGGTGGGATGAGGTCGTGGAGTTCTTGGGGCACACTCTCCGTAGTACAATCTGTAGAAGACCGACAGGCAGGCAACTTTGCGGCAATGAGTCAAGCTATTGGAGCTTGGCATTCACCAATTTTACGTCGCCGACGAGCCTCTTAGCTCTGAGTTCCACTGAGTCAAGAGCGGCAAGTTGATATTTAGCTGAGCCCTCCCAAAGGTGGCTACACTACTCCATGCAGGATCGGACTTGTGCTTTGTAAAGAGTTAAAAGCTGTTCAGGCGTGAAGTACCGCTTCACTCTATTTAGGATGCCCAGCTTTTTGGCCGGAAGTTGGGCTTTGAACTCAATGGTGGCGCCAAAGTTGAGACTAGAAGTCAACTCCATGCCTAGGAGCTCGAGTCGGTCATTCACAGGTACAGATGCACCCCGAAAAGTAGTTTTGTTCAAACGACTCCTTTTTGCGGAAAAAAGACAAGCCTGTGCTTTGGTGGCGTTAAGAGACCAAATTATCGTCACCCCACTGAGAGACAAGGTTTAAGGCATAATTAGTCCGTTCAACCAGGGCCTCTCTTAAGGAACAAACTTCATCCCCGGTGGTTTTTGCGCTGGACAAGTATCTCTCTGAAACCGTACTATCATCTGCGTACCCAACAATACCAGATTGAAATAGTTCATTGATGTGCAGCAGGAAAAGAGTTGCAGAGAGAACAGACCCCTGAGGGACACCGGCATCAATAGCCATGAGGTCAGAGGAGCAGCCATCAACGACAACTCGGATCGACCGCTCACTAAGGAAGTCTGATATCCAGTTACAAATATCACCTGGGATGCCATAAGCAGGAAGCTTGCTAAGTAGACCAGCGTGCCAAACCCTATCAAATGCCTTCGAGATATCAAGCGAGACCGCAAGTGCTTCACCATGTTTCTCGATGGCTTCGCCCCAGCAGTGAGAGTGCATTTCAGAGCCCCTTCGGCCAAGTGCCCAGGGCCTTCAATAGGTTAAAGATAGCCCTGTAGCTATAATATTATGTTTCATAGGAATTGTTTAACAATAATAATGAAATATACAAATATTGCATGGGCATTCCTTCTATGGCACCAGTAATTATATAACATTCAATGATCCAAAAAGATGTTACAATGTGACAAATATTGAGTACATTTGAGTATGGGAGTTTAGAAGACCAACTCCTAAAAACACGCAATCAGAATCCCGACATATAGGCTACGGACCTAGTCATAATGTTCTTGTTTATTGACTTCATGCTATAAACCCATCATCGCATAACCTTGAATTATTCGGATTACACGGTTTATTCGATTTAAGATGATATGTATGGCTAGGAAAGAGGTGACTGATGAAATGACGAGCTATTGAGAAATATGGAAGAAAATCGAATAAAAATTAATGTAAAACAATCGAATTGGGATACAGGCAGGGGAGGATTATGACACAGATTATATTGTTTTCGGTTTTTAAGTGAGAATAAGGGGTGGACCTTCAATGAGCGGCGTGTTGTGTCGTGTTCGTCCGTGGCCGGTACATACTCACATCCTTATTGAGATAGCTGAGCAGCGACTCCGTCTCGTTGAGCAACGTGACGGTGCACTTGCCGCGGATGTGTGTGGCCGGCAGTGTTTCCACGTGCCGTGATAAGAACAGCTCCCGGTGTTTCGCCTGGTGCCGCTGTTTGGGCGCCAGGCCGTCTGTGCCTGGCAACTCGCTAGATTCCTCCTCCATCGCCGCTGGAACATACAGGTGAACACGTTAGTGACAAATATTGGAATGTTACTGTGGTGCTGATTTAAACGAATTCGGTGACAGTTGCCAACTCACAATTGTAACACAGAGCTAATAGGTCAGTTACTGACCTTTTACATGAATTTGTTCTGATGATGCTAATAAGGAAGATGCTAACTTCAACTTGTCGATAAAGAGACTACTTACTAGTTATAAACTACTTCATTCATAAGATGCCAAACATTTTACGTGTTAAGTTAAAGACCGGATCAAGAACTTCAGTTTTTATCATACAAAGGTTTTCTTTTTGGCATCGATTTCAGTTATGACGAAGGTCAAAGTTAATTCGAAAATTTTGCATACTTGCAAGGTGACGATTAGCAGAAAGGTCAATAAACATTAAACGCTTCGTTTTGTTTTAACTACAACTATACATAAATATTTCAAACGATAGAAGTAGGGAGAACGGCCAGCAAATTGCGCACAAAGTAACAAACTATCCAGCGCTGGAGTGCATGTCAGTAAATGTATGTTTCTATTATTACAAGTAGTAGGTACGCATAGTGCAGTTGCAATCAACGTTACAATTTCGCAAGACATCATCTCGTATTTATTAACATCAAGTTGTGTACTGATGAATCACCGCGTCCCATAGACGAGTGTCGAGAGCGGTCGAGCGGGCGGCGCGCTAGTGTGATTTGCGTAAGAGCGGAAACATGGTTGCCTTGCGCGTACCGATTACCGATGCACTTGGATCACAGTGAGGGGACCCTAATACAGACAATACTAATATAATAATGTTCTCCATAAAATAGGTGATTCAGTAATGGTATAAAGTTGACGGTTTATCTTGATAGCTGTTATGAATGGTTTATAGGTCGTAAAGTTTATATGCGACTCCTTCATTCATGTGTTGATTGGAAAGGGCTCGGATCACATCTGACGTGGTGTGACTGTGCCTCAAGTTCTCCACAGTCGTCGGCGGTCGGCAGGTGCGTTGCGAAACATGTCCACGTCAACTTATGATTTTTATGTGCCGATGTACCGACCGCCATTACGACACGCGCTGTACCTACGCGTATCACACAACATGTCGGCCATTCCATTTCATTCTTATTAAATAAGTGTACCCGCGAAGAGACTTGTTTATTGTTATTCGACGATAAATATTATCCATTTACCCATCTCGAAGTCCTTGAGTAACTAAAAGAATATCTTTACACACCTGTCATAAAAATAAACTAAAAATGCTTTTTATTTTCTTTTGTTAGGTACCTACTCGAAATACGTCCGGACTATTAAACTTAAATTGCTACTGACCTTTAAAATTCAAACCAATTTAACGTTCCTTAAGCGATACAAATGTGTATAGGTACAGGACCTGTAGATAAGTTTTGAAAGCTGTGAAATAATTTAAACTTTCTTTGCTTGTTGTCTATTTTTCACTTTAGTGATAATCAAAACTAAAGGTTACAGTTTTTTTCCGTAGTATTTAAGCATTGTTAAGTGAAACAGGGCGTTGTCGAAGGTAAACACAAGGGACAGTCGTCCCCGCGTGCAGACAAAAGCGCGACCCCTGCGGGTCCAAAGTCACCCGGTTCGGCGTCGCGTCGCGCGCTAAGATTTCTTTAATGGGTATCAAACATAAACAGCAAACACACAAGCAATTATTGAAACATTACCAGAATCTAAACGAATTAGGCTATAGGCCAGTAAAGTGTTTGTTGGTTTGTGTTAAGATAGAGGCTTCGGGCGACGCGGCCATTGGTTAGGGGCGGGTGTTGTGGGGTGGGATTGTATCGGCTACTTATTATTACCATGCAGACACCTCACTGTCAAACACGAATAATAATAAAAGCCGTATTTGGTGAACTAAACGATTTAAGAGCTAAATGGGGTGTGCTTTACTCGACAGATGTCACACAGTTTACAGAACAAAGGTTCCCATAATATGGGGCAAAGATGTAAGCTTTTGCAGAGGACAAAATACAAACAAGTATGTCAATAATCTACCTTGCGATTAGTTGTTAACTCATTATTGGTATTAATAAGATAACTGAATATAAGAGAGCAAGGAGAGAAGACGGTAAAACAAGCGGGCGAATTTAATTCCGTCGCCAATACGAGATGAGAGCGGTGTGAGGCAAAAAGTGGAAACACGATTGTTTCGCTCTCCATCAAGAGCTATAGGATAGTGTGTTACATTCCTAGTTTACAGGAACATCGATGACGCTGCTACAATATTTAAAGATATTGCATGTGATACAGTCTTTTGTGCTACTTTATGATAAGAGTTTTTAAAAACAAATCGAAAATTATTCAGCAAAATAATCCATTTGTCTTTGCTTACTGAACTGGTGTTCAACAAGTTTTTGCTGATCGTATCAATTTTGAACGGTATGCATTAAAGTAACAAATGACTTGCCCCACAGAGCAGATACCTGTAAGATATGCTTTAAGCTTTTTCATCGATAGGATACAGTGTTGCTGACACAGATAGACATCACTAGAGCGTCGCGAAGGCGAGGGCCCGCCATTTACCGCGACGCCCCAGCCCCGGGGCGGCCGCCGAATTGCGGGGGATTTACTTTATGATAATTATTTCGATTGCGATCGTGAGGAAAGAGCCAGGGCGCACTCGAGCCGATCTCGAGACGACCGATGCGAAGAGCCCGTAAAAATCACAGCTTTACACCAAACCACTTTTTACTTGCAAGCAATTTGCACCATGATTGGTTGAAATTAGAAAGCAATTTAGAGATTTTAATTAAGAGGCTCTTAGAGGGTTGTTTCGATTAAATATAAAGCTTCTTTATTACAAAAATTAAACGTAGTGTTTGAATAGCGCGTGGGAAAAAGTTGGTGGACTATAACTGGAAGCTATCGTCAAGTTGGTGCAGTTGGCGAATTTAAGAAAGCTGTTAAGTCCAGGAATCATGCAAAATCATGCTATGATTTGTGATTTGGAACACCAGAAAACCAAAAGCTTCATTATCTGTAATTAATTTTGAAATAAGCAACATATTTCTAGTCTTTAATGAAGATTTGGAGGAAATAAAGTGTTTTAAATCGCTGTTACTGATGCAGGATAATCTGATACTACGGTATTCCTCTGCTAAGTCAGAATACGCGTGATACCATGAAGTCCATACTAAGGTATAGTACTTATGCATTTTGTCATAACATTCCTAGAAGTAAATGGAATGCGGAATGACGACAGACAACATGCGAGTCGCATGAATACAAAACAGTTATGATAGTCATACTCATCAGAGTAACAGTATCGTTTTTAGCAGATTTAAATAAATCGTCTGGTTCGACGTCTCCGTTAAGATTCGTCAGTTTCAGAAAAATATTCAATGTTAGATAAAAGAAATATGATAAATGCACGGGTAACTACAGCTAGACTAGTAGTAGCACTCTAGACAATAGTCATTTGGAATGACAATTTGGAGATGTTGTTGAGTTAACCTGGATAAGTAATAGATGAAAATCCTTTGTCAAACGAGGAGTAGTGAGAAGAAATAATAAAAATACTTATTGGTGTACAGCTTAACAAGCTAATTCAAATATTTTAAAAATAAAACTTTTATTTGGAGAAATCCAGTTTCTAGTTTATTAATGCGGTAGTGAATTTTTTTGCCAATTTTTTTTAAATGTGAGACGAGGTAGACTTGTCAGAATGTATAAAACTTATGCTTTTAGTGGAAAATTGGGTCGGTTTTCAAGTGTCGACTGCGTGAAAAGGTCTGGTTGTAATATATTGATACACGCTCCTGTAACTTATAAATAATTTATATGAAAATGAACCGCGGTCAAAAACTATTCGTGGGTCACTTGCTCCCCTGGTGACGCTTCGACAACAGTTGGTTTGAAAAGTACAGCTTTTAAAACCTCGCATTTGAATATGTATAGCGAAGTGGGAGCATAAGCATGCATACAAAGAAAGAGCTTTGTTAAGTGTGTGTTTCAGGTGTGTCGTGGCGTACAGGAACACATGAAATTATCTGTGGCTTATCTAATCTTGGTATGTTGGTATACAATGTCATTCCGAGTGAAATATTGAAGACTGGATATTGTTTAGTGTGGTAAAAATGATGCTAAGCTTAAATTCGTGCAAGTGAAATTTTAGTGGAAGACAGTGGCGTAGCTAGGCCGGTACGGGCCCCGTATCAAAACTTGTTTGGGGCCCTTCCAATCTAAGACGCTGTTTTGCAGAATAAAGACAATAGGATCCTGTCTCGTTTAACTAATACTATTTCTGATGTCATTAAGATAATTTTGAAGGGAGCTAGAAAAATTGAGAATTCTGATCGACTGATCGTAGCTCATTTATGACACTACATTATAGCTTTTTTTAAATTACTATGTTAGGATTTCGATAAAATTGGAGCTTTATGACCGCGATAATTTTTCATTTAAGAGCAACATTTTATGTTTTTACTTTTATTTCAATAGTCGGGGGCCCTTGACATTTGGAGGCCCCGTATAATTGATACGGCTAATAAGGTGGTAGCTACGCCTCTGGTGAGAGAATATGAAAAATGGTAAAAACTACCCGTTCCCGAAGATTTATAACTTTCTTTTGCTTTTATTATCTTCTGACATTAGTCGGCCATGAATGGTTAGCAGTTTGAGTTTATGCGAACCTCATGTTGTAGATTATGTACTCGTATATTGCAGTGGTCTACCTCGTTTATTGAGTGGACGGGACCTGTTTGGCAATTTAATAACATGGGATTATGGATCTACACGCGTCACTACGCAACTAATTAAAGCGTAGGCAAAGAGAAAATGGCAATCTGTGGAGTCCTCCCCCCGCTAGTGGGGGGGTGTCGGTTACGTGTGCCCCCTTGGGGTGGTCGGGTGTATGGTTTTTCTGCTCGGGCATCCTTTGCTTACTTATTGATCCAGTCAAATGTGTGGAGGTGGCGCGGTGGGTGGCACGCCCGACCCCGCGCCCCCCGAAGGGGGTACGTCCAAATAAATCTGCCCGCCCGCGAAACACCGCAGTGACAACAGTGGCGACCGGTAAGATGCGGTCGCACTGTCTCCTATACTGAACATATCTAGGGACGGAAGCCACCGGGCCTGATGGTAGATGACTAGGCATTATTTTTATTTTATGCTCGCATTGAAATGTTGATGCTGTTTAATTGAATTCATTTCTATCGGAAGGCACCATGCTCACCTCAGAGAAACAGGCATGCGCGATCGCTAAATGTACCACCAAACCGCAATGCCTCTGCTAATTTCACAGGGGTCAATGACGTGTCTCCCAAACACCGGATATGTAATGTAACCTTTGTCTAAAACTAATTAGTATTCCCCTTTGACGTCATTTCAATCGCATTCGTGAATCGATTCACTTTAAATTGTAGCTGGATCAACATGATGAATTTGGGTGGTCATAGATTTAATTGTGATTTCATAGAATTCTTAGATTCAGTATCGCACATTGCAAATAAAAGTCTTAGAATTAATAAACAGGGAATTGCTAATGTAGTGATAACGAACCGATGATGTGACATTATCTTAGTGGGGCACAGGATGAGATTGTTACTGTCACGCAGTAGGTATGAACTTCATGCCAACAATGACCCGTGCTTACTCACATTTAGCAACATGATAAAGATTTCACAGAATTATAATATTATACTTACTTAGATTTATGTAGAAACCACCTTAAGTAGGTAATTTGTTTTTTTTTTTTTATGTTATCTATTCTCAATCACAGCGACAAAACTAGGAAATTGTATCGTAAAGTACAAAACATTGAATCACCATTTAAAGCCTAACATGCCCATGGAGAGGGTTGTTTCATAAAAGCTACAAGTACGTGCTAAACGTTCGGCACATGTAACACAAGTTCATGACCACTCATAAACGTGTTTAGTAATTAATTCAAATTCCTGACGACAAAGGATGCGTCTCTTAGGAAGGAGCAAAGGCAAACCAAGTTTGGTCATGCGAAAGTGAGTAAACTGGGTCGTCGAACCCAATGTTTTGGTAAGAAAGAATATAGTGAAAGTATGCTTCGTGAAATTTAGGACGAAAAGTATGACTTAATACTTGTTAACAAGGAAACAAGCCATAATTAAAATAATTTTAAATTAATATTTTTATTCTCGAAAACATTCCAGCCTGCTCTAGTCAAAATTGCATCCACCTCAACCCCGTATTTGAGATAAATACTCCGAGCCAGATACAACTGAAGAAGGAAAGGTGTAGTGATTTTGATAGGACCAACACATTTCAGATACACTGAATTCAGATATTTTCGTCCGGTTTCCTTGAGAACAAAACTTTGAGCGGCTCTAGCGTCTGTGAGTCGGTTGTTTCGAACCACGTGTAACTTACTAGTCTTAAGATATTGGAATTGTGTGTCTTGGTGATGTTGGCATTTTAAAACAATTACAATAACAATTTTCTGCTCTATCGTAATCTAAGTCAAAACCAGCCACTCCAAACTTTACTCCAGATCAGCCTTTATTCAAGTCGCCTTATGTACCATGTGGGGTTGGACTTCCAAAGGACATTGTTTTTATTGTTTCTTCTTTCACTTTGAACCGCATAGAAACATGGCTCCTCCAAAGTATGAACGTTAAAGTTGCTGTTGCGCCGTCAAAAACCAGTTTTTCAAAACAGCGATTAGTAAAAACGTTAAAGGCGAGTGAGACGCTTGACGCTATGTGTATTTGAATATGTTGCACGAGTTGTTAAAGAATAGATAAGTACCGTTATTCGGGACCGTCACCAGTTTCTCTGTAATGAGTGTATCGCTGAATCCTCAATGCAAAAACTTTGCGAGGCAAATGTGTAGACCGCGGAGCGTTGGAAATGTTACCAATGAATATTGCATAAATATATTTGGTCTCGTTTGCCATTGGACATGTGTTGATTCCGACTACCTTTGTATTATGATTTATTTATACAGTCCACGGGATGTCTGAACTGTTATATTTTTCGTTCAACTAGTGCGGGGTTTTTGGAATCAAAATAGCTAGCCTGAATTACAAATTACCGTCACATCTGATTTCAAATACACATGCAGACTTATGAATGGTAAATGTGCTGGAGTTATGGGTTGCGGTGTATAATTTAGTATTATTTTTCTTTACAAGTGTGAGCGTTGCAAACCCTTCCAGATATACACATCTGTTTCAAGCACGTAGTCTAAACCCGGATGCCATCGAGATAAGCGTATCGACTGAACAAACACGGGCAAGCAATCCAAACAGACTACTTTGAAAAACTGTCTCGCAAACTTCTAAAACGTCTAGCGTCTATGGAAACGATTGCACATTAAAGCAAAGGTTTTCTTCATTTCATTGCGGCGACTGCAAAGTAGTTCTTTTACCGGCTTGGTTACATCGGCTTGGCGCATAGAGCACGGAGATCTTAACGCTTTACATACGAACTGTAGAAAAAATTTTGACAGGTAGAGCAAAACTTCTGTTTCCATTGCCGTCTTTAGATGCTGGCGGCGATTTTGTGGTGGAAAACAGATCTAATATGAACAACATTTAATTCTCCTTGCAGGGCTATACTAGCAGTTCTGCTCAAGTCAGGCACATGTGAAAGGATTCTCTTACTTGATGGTCTTGCATTTTGGCAACAACTACCGAATATGATGAATCAGCGAGGGAATTATATAGTCTTTGGAATAGCCGAATAGGACTCCTAGCTCTAAAATGTAATCCTAGACAGCAGCAGCGAAGCTACCTAACATGCCGATTCCTATCGGGTTTACTTTCGAAATATAGCAATATTAGTATCTAATAATGATTTTCATTTATCATTAAAAAAAATATTATTTACGAAGCTACATTACTTATAAAAATAACGATTAAAGAAAAACACTCTAAAACTAAAACCAACAATCAAAGAAATAATAAACAATTTCAACTCCCGCAAAACAGAAAGGTTTGTAAGCCGCAAGGCAAATCAGGAATCCCGATCGTAGTTCCTCTTGTAGCGATCGTGAGCTTGACGCTACATAACACCGCTGAATTAAGGACGCTGGAAAGCCGAATGACTCCGGCTTATGATAAGGACAGAGATATGAAATGCGTACGCCAGAACGAGATGGAATGATACTGGACTTCGTAATTTGTTTAGATAGTTTTATTCACATTAGTTTTGGCCCGCTTATTTTTTTTATAGTTTTGAATATAATTGTTTTCAACTGTCCATTTGCATTTGATTTTGTATTATTTTTGAAATTGATAAGTTTTGCGTAGTTAGCGCAGTAAAAACATGGTTCGTTCAGTTCAATGATGTTTGGTAATGTTCACCGTTAAAGTGTATGTTAGTTAGAAGTTTTCAACTAGATGGCGTTGTGCAATTACGTCACGTTTTTGAATCGCGGTGTTAAGATCTGTAGGCGATTAGTATAAGGTTTTGTGAACATAGAATTTTTCGGAGTTGGTTCTATGTATGATTGTAATTGTAATAATTGGATAACCGACTACAGAAAAGGTGGACAAGGAGGTTACTCAAAATACTCAATTCGTCCGTATGTATCCATTGGACACGGATTACGGACGAAGTATCCGTAAATATTACAATGTTTTTGTTTTTTTTTGTTCGCGGGATAACTTCGTCGTTTATGAACCGATTTTGATGATTCTTTTTTTGTTGGAAAGTAGATATTTTAAAGGTGGTCCCATGATAAGAAAATCAGGGTTTGATGATAGAAGACCAGAGGAGAAGTCGAGTGGAGTCGAGTCGAGTGTGTTTGTAAGTTTTTTTCATTAAGTATTTCAAATAAAGGTCTGGAGTATAATATCTTGATGATCGAGCCGAGAGACAGTTGAGAGAACTCCTCAACGATTCACAGCAGCTACCTTGTGTTTGAGCTTGATTAATTTGTATTGATGAGAACTTTTCAACTAGACGGGTTGCAACTGTCATTAGGGGTCTGATGACGAAAACGAAGAACAGTTCAGGGAACTCCTGAACGGTTTATAGCAGCTATCTTGTATTTGGACTTAATTCATTTGTACAGTGATGAGAACTTTGCACCTATATGGGTTATATTATTCGATACCTGCCGATACCTGCCATTTGTTCCCATAAAAATTAATTTCGTTTGGTTCAGTAGTTTTTATTTTATGAGCATTTTTAGCTTATTATGTAAGTACATGGGCGATGTTCTAACCGGTGCTACGGATATTACAATTCTAGTGCCCCAAATTGTTGTTGAATATTTAAACCAAAGAGGCTAAAATTAGCCCAAAGCTATAGTTACTAGAATTCACGTTTTGGTCCGGGTTCCCCTTCAAAATTTTTTACCCTACGCCACTGCTAGACAGTCAATCATTTCCCTTTATTCGTGTTATTCAACAATGTTATAGCAACAGGTCCTACTTGTTAGCTTGTATACTGGGTTTCCAGTCTGATGGCATTTACTGAAAATTCAACAACTTCCTCGTAAAATCTTAAAAGCCTACCGAAAGACCATACATTATTTGGATCAAGTTGCTAATATTGCAGATATAACCCAAATTTTAAGGATAGTTCGCGTGCAAACCAGTTGGAAGTAAGGCGTCAGTGCAAGTGGACCTAATACTGAATTGCACAACAATGTGAGTACGTTGATCTGCGCGAGCGCAGTGTTGATGCAACGTCATTTACTCGTAGTAGGCCTCATACTACAGTACGGTAAAAGCAACAAGTTGGGAGTATTGCAATTTTACTAACAACCTCTTGTAATACTATTTCTTTGCTCAGGCTCAAATTGAAGCTGTTCAATTCGTACCATTTCAAACCTTGTTCAATGGCGATCAAGGAGTGTGTAGAGAAATACATACAAGTAGGACTTATGGTAAGGACATTGATACGTTTGTTTTATATTATTACGTCAATTGTTGTCATCCGCCGATGACGCTTGTCGCGGTCGGCGCGGCGGCGGCGGCGTGAGGCTTGGAGTGGTAATGTGGTAAGAGTGTAATGAGAGGGTCGGTCGGTCCTGTGTGGCGCCGCGCGGTGTGGCGCGCGGCCAGCCTGTGCGGGGCGGGAGGGCGCGCGGAAGGAATGCGTCGTTTTCGCATCGGGAGAAACGAATGCGTTTAAGCGTCGCGGGTATACAATGGCGGCGTGACGAGATCCGGTTCGCGGGCAGCGCGGGGGCAGGGGGCGGGGGCTCTAATCGATAGCCGGCGAGCGACGGCCGGGCGACTGCGGCGCATAGGTGACAGCTCGGGCCCAATCAAATTACCGGCCGTGGAGGAGAACTGCAGTGCCACGCACGCCGGAGAAACACGCCGCCGCCGTCACCACCCGTTGCCGACCCCGCGTTCCGCCGCCGAAACTGCACCGACGAGCTCCTATTGTCCGATACACCACCACCTCACATACATTCGCCTATGCAACACATTGACGGATAGTCGTCACTTATCACGCCGCCCGATATGCGAGACCCACCCCCTTAACCCCCCACTTTGTACGGCTGCAATTTGTACACGAGCTAGGTAAAATAAGCCATGTGTGAGTTAAGGTTTGATAGCGTTCTAGAGAGTATGTATGCATGGCCCAGCACCCGACTAAGAGAATCTCAATCTACATTGGTAATATTGTACTGTGATAAAGTAAGTTTTATGAATGCAACAAATTCATTGGACGTATCAATATGTTTATAATAAACAAAGTCTACACGTGAAGCATCTTAAAATGCATCATTTAAAAATGTTGAAGTTCTATCTTAAGCCAAGGAGGTCAAGTTCCTAACTTGCACAGTATCAAAAACTTGGACGAAAGCTAAAAAATCTTGTTGCAAAAGTTGGATGTTGGTACAGCGCAAATTTGACGGTGTTCCTGCATCAAATACATCAACGGATGTAGCGTAAACGACACATCTACGAGTTCCACGGCTGAGGATTGGTGTACGCGCATCTAATTATAGGTTATTCCACCCGCGTACCACACAACAGATCCACGTTGTACCATTAACGACCTGTGCACGAATGTCTACCCTGCATCTATACATAGGTAACGTTCATATACCACATACGCGACCGGTGTATACAGAGAAATGTGATGTAACCCGTCACGCATACTGAACTCTGGTCGGCCGCAGTGGTGGAGAGTACACTCGAAAGATATAAAACGGCAGTAAAGGAAATAGTTAGCGACGTTGCTCGGTAAAAACGAAACTTGACATTGAAAAGGAAATTAAATCAAAACGCTGCATAAAAGATAACGACGCTGTAAAGTTTCTGCAGATCGATCGACTCATGTCGGATTCGTTGAAGCTTACTTCGATAGAGACTGAAATAAATGTCGCTTTTATAGGTAGGTAATGAAGTGGCCGCCGCAATTAAATCGATGACATCATAGCCTCGATGCGTGGCGTGATGGGAAATAAAAGCACAATTCAATCAACGGGACGGCGAAATGTTGGCCCAACCAAGTATGTGGCCATTATACATGAACAAAGACTTTATTTAGACCATATACCCAATTTACATTGATCTTCAGCTGCAAATGAATCACAAAGATCAATCAAATTGTATCTGACTGGACTTCCTAAAGGTAGCCAGTCGTCCACAGCAAAAAGCTTATGTTAGAAACAAGATAATCTTTGATATACTTTCGCTTAAGTCAATTGAACCTAGTAGAACCAGAGCAGAGTCAGAGGTTCAAAGTTCGTGAACTTTTTATACCCCTTCGCTCTAACATCTGTAGTTTTATTCTACTTATAAAACGCTTTGCGATAAACTGTATAGATTCCCAATATGTTGTTCTGACCAAAAGTTGGTCAAGTGTACAGAGTATCGTTGGACTCTCTTGACCGTGACACTGAGTTATAGTGTTGTGCCAAGTTTCATCTGGAGACGCAAGTTTAGACTCACCTAGTGCAGGGTCGAGGACTGCTTGTGCTGCTTGCTCCTCGCCAACCGGCGTCTTAAGGCATATTTTCTTGAGTTTCATCGCGATTGGTGAGTCTTCCGACTGGGCCACTGTAACACAAACATATAGTTAACACGGTGGTGATGGTCATTGAATTTGTAGATGTTGAACAATCAAATAATAGTTTTAATCAGAGCTCAGCTGTTGACCTGTTATAGAAGCCTTAACGATTTAAATATGAGTAGAAACCCCAAAAGAAAGCACTTTCGCTTAATTTGTTACTTGGTTGCATTGGAAGAACGTTGAACAACAATAATTAATGAAAAGCCTCGCGACACCTTTTCTATTACTTATTGATACGATCGGTTAGCAATGGCTTCTACATTACATTCTATTACGTATTATTTTCCACGGTTCCAACATGATGAGGCAATAGGCATAATCATAAAGCAAATGATAACGAGGGACAAGAAGTGGGTTACAAGGACAAAATTTAAAAATAAATACTATGTAATCATGGCTTTGGTATACAATGTTATCCCTGTTTTGTTTCCACTGGACTCTGCGCCTTCTCATAAAGACTGAGTTTCGGCGTTATAGCAAAGGCAATTTTCAGGGCTCATAAAGAACAAGGTTCTTGATCATGAAGATCAAGGTTCTTAATCTTTGATGAGATTCTGGCATTCAAAAAATTAATCGTTCCCTGCAGACACTAGTTTTAGCTAAGACAACTTCTAAAATTGATACAACGAAATCAGTTCCTCTACATCCAGTCTGTCCCAGCCGCCTTCTTAAGGCAGTAGGTCATTAACAGCTATATGTTGCAAATCAATCATATAACTGTTCTTAAGTCAATTTGAATCTTGTATCATACAAATCAGATATTTATTCGACTACCGTCAGAATTGTTTGGGTTGATCGTTTAATCCCTAAGATACTCCTGCTGACACTTAAAGAACACTTCATAAAGTTCAGTTTACCCTGACATTTCGTTTTCACCCTATCGCAATCCAAACTACGTCATAGGCCTCTTCAAAAGGCATAGAGCCCGTTGACCACGTTGGGAAGTGGAATAGCGACCACATTAGAAAAACATAGATTCGGCTAAGGATGTGGGTTCATGTAGGCCTTGATTGGTAGTAAGTAGGCCCTAGTTAACATTTTAAGCGCTTGTTCAGATCTCTATTCATTTTCTCAAATTGTTGATTTATTGTATCAAGCATGTAATTGACTTTGACAATAAATTAAACTTCGATTCCATTGAGTTTACAGCCGCATCATGATTCACGGACGACTTTATAATGTAGTGTTGCTTATTCATATTTTACTGCAATTATGATTGCATCCATTTGCTTAATCTGTAACCACGTTTAAGTCTACTTCAAGCATCATTGAGCTCATTTATTTTTTTCTCAAAGTTATTGTATGGCCTCGAGGTAAACAATTGATTGGTTTTGTTTCTAGATTATTATGTTTATCGCAGCAGACAGCAGCGTGTTTTACCCTGAGCAGGTAGGTCTGTTTTTCAAATTGCCATGAACCAAACAATCCTACGATGCCCAATCGAAACAGTTACAGATGCGTGAATGTTAAAAGTTACAAACAAAAAGCTCCACCCGATAACTTGTCATGTCTACAACAATAACGGCTACTTTGCCGAAACGCTGACCTTAAAATTCACACGAATGTCTGCAAAGTTCTAGTGGATGAATGATTAAAATACGTTGCTTTACAATATTATGTATTCAAAAATTCGATCGGGCATTGATCGTATTCTTTAATCGAGTACAAAAACTCGTTTTGAAACTTGTATTAGTGGTTTTATGTATAGTATGGGTAAATTAAAAGTTTCAATATTAATTTTTGAAGTGAAAGTTGTAATGTTAATTGCTTATTCAGTAGTACTTATAAGCCCATAAAAGTATAATGAATAATGAGATGAAATGAAAAAAGGGTCTATAGGTATAGAGAATGGTCAATTAAAAGTGTGTTGTTAGAATGTGTAACAGTGTGCCAGGTCTCGTCTGCGACCTTGACGGTCTGAGCGTCGGCCACCGGAGACCGGGACGCGCCGCGGTCGTCGAGGGCGCGACTCGAGATCCCGGGTAAAGGTGCGCGTACACTGTCGACTACTAATATATTGCCAGTGCCACGACCTACGACAACTACCAGGTTGGTAATAAACCTTGTGTATCAATATTAACTATCAATCATATAAATGAATTCCGTAACTGATTAAAACTCAACTTCGATTTTTGAGTAGTGCTCATTCTTATTCATGAATGGAAGTACATTCTGGCATGACCATGCATACTTTAATAATAATAATAATTATAATATTTAGCAGGAACGTAAAGTTGTCCCACTATTTGGTGCTACTATTAAGAATTAAAACAATGTTGTCGAAACATGTACACATCTCTTCAATATTCAAGATACCAGTTTCAGGCGGTTTAGTGGATTGACAAGGTGGCGCGGATAAAAAGCGGCGTACTTATGTCACGTCACTTGGTGACGTGGAGGACAGTGTACAGGCGTCACACACGTCGTGCGGCGCGGTGTCGCTAGTGTGTCGTGGTTACGGCAGGGCAGGTGCAAGCGAGGCTGCACGCTGCGCCGAGCGGAGGCTGCGCCCACCCTTGCCACCCGCGTCACCCTCATGCTCCCCCCCTTACCCTCCCGCGCACGCCATCTTAACAAATCGATAGGATATGACTGTTCTCCACTTCGCGGGTGCGACTTTTGGGCGCGGACTGAATGACCCCTCTTGATTGCGTAACGCAAAGCGCGTGAACAATAGAATCGGCCGAGATTCCGCCAGCGAAATGTAGCGACGTTAAACAAACCCAACACGGCAGGCGAAGAGGAAAATCTAAGTGAGTATCATAACCATACAAACAGACCGAAGGGCTTCTCGCCTGAACAAATGTTTGTTTAGCACCTTCCGAACAGGATTCTTTATAAATAACCGTCACCTTTAGTTTTGACTATACTACTCATTGTTAAAGTTCCATCTGAGGCAGTATAAGGTGAAATATTTAATTCTATCCTTTGTCAGCTAGAATTGGTGGCAGACGAGTGAACATGATTAAATAATTAGCTATTAAGAGGCAGCAATTAATAAAGATAATAATAATGAAGCGAGTTAGCCGTGGCTGGTGGTAGGGAACAGTTTGCGATGCGTCTCGAGTCTCGAGGTTTACGAGGGCGTTATTGCTGCATCATTTAACCAGTATGGCCAATATGGGTAAACAGTTGTGCACTGGGCAGTAGACGAAGCTTTATTGTGTAACAATATTGGTCCACCTCGATTTACACTATCTTAGCTTAATGGTTTCCGAGTAATGTATAACAAGTGTTAACTAAGTTTATGACGGCACAATGATTTTGTTTTTCTTATGGAATTGACAGTTAAAAACCACGGAACTTTTCTGAAGAAACCTTCTTAAGGAAGCTATATCTAGACACGCGACTGAGCGTGGCCAGCCAAAGCAAAGCACAGGCGCGCTCACAGTGTGTAATATTACACGAACCATTTGGAGGCACTTTTCAGCCCCTCATAACTCAAAAACTATTTAACCTAGACTTGTCAAATTTGGCACATATATTGAGACTGGCGAGATAGATATGTGTTCCAAATTTTATAAACATATCTCAAACGGTTATTTAGTTATTAACGACCAAAAATCGTCATTTTTATGACTGACCTATAGATCAAAACTATATCCCAGTTCCAGATGACCTAGAAAGTTCAAATTTGGCATGCAGATAGGTAATTACGTGTATACAAAGGAAAAAATCAGAAACTGGTAATTTTTTATCATTTTACTATAATTTTCACTTAACTTATAATTAGTGCCTGTAAATCTCTACATGTGGATTTTAAGATCTTTACGTGAATATTTATCGAGTTGAATACCACCCTTAATTTTTTTAATGCAAATATTCCTGTTTTTGTTCTTAAATATAAGAATTATAGTAGGTTTTGGTATTTATTACGCGTAACTAACCGTGTTCAACAACCAGTAGCGCCATCTATTATCATATTCAGGAACTCCTGCACCATGCACTAAATCAATGAAGGATTGATTTATTCAACAGAACATAGATGGCGTTACTCAATTAGTGCCGAAACATTATTTGTGTAATGTAGATTTTTATGATCTTTACGTGAATATATAACGAGTTAAACAGCACCCTAATTTTTTTAATTCAAATATTTCCAATTTTGTACTTATAATTAAGAATATAGTTGATTTTCGTATTTATTAAGCGTAACTAACCGTATTCTACAAACACTAGCGCCACCTTTTATCATTTTCAGAAACTCACTGCACCACGCACTAAATCAATGAAGGATTGCATTGCTACTTTGCTAGATGGCATTGCTTAATTAGCGCCTAAACTCTATTTGTGAAATGTGGATTTTATGATCTTTACGTGAATATACAGGGTGATTTTTTAGTCACCATCCAAATTTTAATATATTAATCTTTGGCGAAAATCATTGAATACGTGTTTTTTCTTTTTGTATCACTCAATACAAAAATATCGAGAAATCACGTCTCAATGTTATCTATAAAAAGTTGATGAACCTGGACACCGCGCTGTGATGTGTCGCTCAGGTGTAGCGGGGCGGGGTGGGGGGTCGGCGGGGTGCGCTCTGTCCGTTTCATGCGTCGGCAAGTGTATATTAATAACGTTTAGCTTAGTGACCACGCAGAGCGGATGAGAAAATGATTTAATATGACCATTTGACGTATCGATTTTTTTTCAAAAATGGGCTTAGTGATTGATACCTAACGCCTAGAAAAATTTTGGACGGTGCTAAAAAAGTCACCCTGTATAACGAGTTAAACACCACCCTAATTTTTTAAAATCCATGTAATCCCGTCTTTGTACAGACGCCAGCACATCAAGCTACCACAATCTGTCAGATTTCTTTAATAGAATTTCAACCTTATCACAAGAGAGTAGAAGGTTAATGTTTGAGTAGTAAAATCTGACAGATTCGGGTAGGTTGACCTGCTGGCGTCTGTACTTATTATTAAGAAAAGTTGATTTTCGTATTTATTACACGTAACCCACTAGATGGCGTTGTGCAATTACGTCACGACCCTGAATCGCGGTGTTAAGATGGGCAGGCGATTAGTATAAGGTTTTGTGAACATGAATTTTTTTAAATAATTTTATTATAAACAGACCAATGAATGAACAAATATAAATATTGGTATTAAATGTAAATCCTTGTCCGTAAAAATCGAACTTCCCTTCTTGCCGGCAACGAACGGTGTCCCGTGTCTAACATCCCCTTGATCCCCTACAGAGTACAGTTATTAACTGAGATTTATTATTATTTATTGTTTCAATATTTAGCGATCAACAGTGTAAGATCATTATTTATGTACAAAAAGTAATGATATCCCATCAAAAACATAAATGTGAAATGAGAGCCAAAGCCAAGCATAATAGTTTGGTATTATGCCTTGGTTGTTGACTTCAACAAAAAAAGAAGTGAAATCTAAATGGGTGCCAAGTTCAATGGTCAGTTCTGAAATTTATTTAAAACAACATAAAATAGATTTCTTTTTTTATCTAAGGATCATACATTGTAGCCTAATTTCTTGCTTGGCTAGTTCTCATATACGAATTGTTCGATGGTTAGTACTACCAGCAAGCCAAATTTTCGGAAAAATAAAATAAAACTGAGAAGTTACAGGTTTAGAAATTATGAAGGCTACAATATAATTCGTATTTTATGAGAAATAGCCAAGTCAGAAATTAGGCTACAATGTATGATCCTTAGTTATAAAAAGAAATCTATTTTATGTTGTTTTAAATAAATTTCAGAACTGACCATTGAACTTGGCACCCATTTAGATTTCACTTCTTTTTTTGTTGAAGTCAACAACCAAGGCATAATACCAAACTATTATGCTTGGCTTTGGCTCTCATTTCACATTTATGTTTTTGATGGGATCTCATTATTGCAGGAGCGCCGCAAGGGAGATCTTTAGTTATTTAAAAAAAAATTATAGAACAGAAATAAACTAGAATATGCACATTTACTTTTTATCGCAGCTGGGGGATGTGGTAAGAGTAAGACTGCTCGAGTTTTAAATTAGATGAAGGTTAAGAAAATTTCAGAGAAGTACTAAACAGAAGCCTTTGAAATTGGGTCACGAAGTGTTACGCAAAAGGTGGCAAATGAATTTCTTGTATTGATTGCAATTAAATGTTTGTATTGTAGATTGAAAACATGATCTTTTCTACAGTCGCACTTAGCCTTATACCAATTTAACAGGGCTGATATAATTATCACTTTTCCTTGAGTAAATGTGAAATAACTGCACTCTGCATGATTAAGGAATAGTCGTTCGATATCAGCAAACCAGCGTTCCCTTACGATTTATCCATTCTACTAAAATAGAATTTGGTGGCGCCTTTTTCATCAGCAAACAGAATTAATTCAATGAGAAGGTAATCCCAACCGTCCTATAACCCAAGCGGGAATGGGAGTAAACCGCGGGCCGCTCCCGCCATCTCTACTTAAATATTCACGCCCTCTAATGACACGATGTCGGCTCACTTTAACAAGGTTCTAGGTGGCCAACTAGAGGGGGGTACTTGGAACCTTACCAAGCCAAGCAATACGGAACAAAGAAGTTAAGATAACCATCCACCGAAAGTGATCCAGTTCGGAATGAAAGAAATTCGCTCCTGTGAGGGATGCAAAGGATACAAGTGTTAGGGTGAAGGTACCTCTGTATATTAGGTAAATTTCTTTTGGTTTTCTATTCACAGTATTTCGATCGATATCACCTTCATTTCCTTGCTCCATCAGCCACATTTGCAAATCAGCTTTCGCATGTGTTATTTTTCAAAACAGTATTGCAATTAAGTTCAGATAATCTGTACTAATATTATAAAGCTGGAAGGTTTCTTTGGTTGAACGCGCTAGTCCCAGGAACTACTGGTTTGAATTGAAAAATTCCTTTTGTGTAGGCTAGCCCATTTATCGAGGAAGGCTATAGGTTACATAACATTAGGCTACGACCAATTATAGGGGATCAGCTAGTGTTGCCATAAGCCTAAAGGCTACTTAATTGTAAGAAAGAAGTGTGATATAATTAAATAAAAAAAAGCGACGAGACGCTACAACCAATAGGAGCCGGGCAGTGGGGGTGAACCAAGTTGAACAGCTAGTTATACTATATAAAGCTAGAATTATAATGTAAATCTATGCATAATGGAAAGGACTATGAAAATGCTTCAATTATATGCGGTGCTGCGTTGTGATTAGCAATTGGACAATCGTTTATTGTAGTGGCACCCAGTATGTACTTGAAATTTAAAGTTACTGTATACAAGGAAAATGCAGTTTTTGGATGTCAACCAATTTACGTCTCGTGACGTTATTGGAAATGTGTATCTTTTCGTGTAGTCAATAAAGTTAGATTTAAAAAGATCAACGCGCACTTTTCAAAAGATCGGTCGCTCTTTTGAAATGTACGCGCAGCGTCGCGTCTGAATTTTTGAATTGACAGAGATTATTAGTATAATTATCAATGTTCTAAAAACCCCAAAAAATATTTTGGATGTATAACATCATTTCCTTTCGCTTTCCTGTGATCTGTGGGAGTGATTTTGTGAACGCGCGGTGGTAAAGTTGATATCAGATAGTAGCACTAGCACCGCTTGCCGAGATCATCTCTGGAGGTACCGAGGTCTGTCTTGGGATTATGGCATAGCTTCAGTTTGGTTACTAACTGAAGCTATGCTTGCTGAGATCAGTATGTCGACGGGTCTGATTGAATGAGCAACCAAAATCAAGCGAGGCTTCCCAAAGTCAGTCTTTTTATAAGTCTGAAATTAATGTTAGGTAACGCATAATATATCGTTTCAGCTTTCTTCAACTTTAACTTTTTTTATCAAGCTGTTAACTTCAAATAAGCTCAGGTTACCTTTCTACTCCTAACATAATAAACTCAGAGAGATGGCTCACCGGGATAATGCGTAAACAGTTAAGAGTGTCAAAGTATGCGTCCGAACCGAGTAAATTGTTCTAATGATTTAATACATATTCATTGCCGCGTCGACTTCTCAGACTTAACGGTTCACAACTCGGTGACCTGCGGTGTACCGCGTAAGTATCAACAAATTAAAATAATCGTAACAACAGCGAAGCCTCATGTGACCTGGACTACGGAAAGAAGTCAAAACTGACAAATGAGTTAATGGTCACGAAGTAATGACATTGGTCACCATAAACAAGGAGCTTGTTTGCGAGATAGCTTCTGTGTAGACATTAGCATGACATTATGAAGAATGAATCTCAGTGTTTAAGCTCGTCGATTCAACATTAATGCTCCATTTTGATTTCTGTGGCCGATTTGGAGCCATTAAGCAGACTATAACAGATGGAGCTGATGGTTTTACAAAAATTCGAGCGGCTGTAACAACCACTTTCAATGGCGTGTGTCGTGGAGGACTAAGGGACATTTAGGGTGAAATTTATGAATTGGATTTCGATACACCAATAAGAATACTGAAATATCAGAGACGATGGATAATGACGACGGTTCAATGGAGATGAATTCTGACATTACTGCTATTAAGAACATGAAATAAGAAAGTAGCGGCTTCAGCGAAACACAGAAGGATAATGATACAGGTTTTGAAGATCATGTTTTCGTTCTAAACCTGTCATAAGTCTAGGCTATTGTGATGTAGTAATAGTAACACTAAAACTTAAAGAGCCTGCTACACATCAAAGAATGCAAACCAGTATATAAGTTGACCGATCATTGCGCGGAGAGATCATATAAAAAGAAGCCAAGATAAACTGGTTATGTTTAGTTTGATGTGTGGCAAGAATAACAGGAGTAATAAAAAAAATATTGCTGGGTAGTTTATCAGTATCACTATTCGGATGACATAAGTATATTGATAAATCAGGAAGGAAGAAATTAGACGAATGATTAAAATAATACACAACATCATAGACTCATAGTTTTTTATGCTTTAGAAGTTGTGAAAACTCCTACAGAGTAGTTCAAGTTCTATGTACAGACGCCAGTACACCAAGCAACCACAATCTGTCCTTAAATAGATTTTCAACTTTATTACAATAGTGGAAGGTTAATGTTTGATTGGTAAAATTTGATAGATTCGGGTAGGTTGACCTGCTGGAGTCTGAACCTGCAAATCCGCCAGTGATCTTCAGTATTAGTTTATCACACCTAGATATTGCTAATCTTTACTGAAATCATGATAAAAAAAACATTGATGGAAAAAAATACTCGCTTTAAAGCGATTTTCTTGACAAAATGTTACACTAGCGAAAGTTGACCACGGATTAGAGACACCAAGCTATTGAGATTTAATTGAATTGCAATCTCTAATTTGGTGCCTATCAAACAGGAAGTGTGATCATAACTTTAAGGCTGCGGTTCCGCAGAGGCGGAGCGGAGCAGACCGGAGAGCGATTTACCAATCACATGGCTTGAGTGAAGAAGAGATGTGGATTTCAAGCCATGTGATTAGTGAATATCTCTCCGCTCTGCTCCGCTCCTCCTAAGTGGAACCGCAGCCTAAATCCATATTTTTTTGAATTAGTGGATCCAGAAAGTGATTAATAAATAACTTAATTTGAATATCCATTCAAAATAGGAAAGAAGAGGGCTGATTCTAACTTATCAGACATGGCTACTTGACGTTTAAACGGCACTGTAGCCGTGCTTGGTAGTCTTGGGCCATCTTTTCTTTTGTATGCCGAAGATCAACCACTCAAGGTCGACCTATCTTTTAGTTTGCTTGCTTGCTACCGCCTTGACTGCATGTTTGTAAGGAATGCTAATTTGTATTCAATGGGTGTTCCCTAACTTATTGGAAGAACACGTTTTTCAATGCGTTTGCTTAAATTGAAGGACATAATTAACGTTTTTTCACGAAATTCTCTCCTGCTCTCAAAACGGAGAAGGAAACCATCCTAGAACCAAAACTTCGAAGACATGTGACATCTAACAACTTGCACTGGGCCCGCGTGGTGGATGTGATGACCCTCTTCCTCTCTCAGAGAGGAGGCCTGTGTCCCAGTAGTGGGAACATTTTTTGTAGGATGATGATGACACGAAACTGCTTATGCTAATCTTAACCAGTCCAATGCATTAGCTTTAGTTGTTCGATTAAACTAAGAACCACGAACAATGAATCATCGTTCATTAAGATTAAACCATATTGGTTTAATGTACAAATTCTTAATATGAATAGGTACGTCTAGTTTAATATCCACTCGATATATGGAGCGGCTAACGGCGGCACCTGCAGAGCCTCAAGCATGACCTTGTCGCTAATACGAAATACCTACTTGAGCGGTCAGCGATCGTACAAGTATTATGCGGAATGATTAAATAGATGATATTATGTATGATGTGGCAAAAAATTATACGGACCATTAGCCTAGCGACACGTTTGGTACAGACTGTTTGTTCTTGATAAACAAGTGTGAGTTTTACGTGTGTGGCGATTACAACAACACTCCGTTATCAGCTGATCAAAATATCTTCCTTACTTTGGGCTAATCAATAAATGATCAATCCCGACACCGACGAGTGTAAGCACGATTTCAGTGTCAACCAATTCTGTCAAACTGGAAACTTAATCGCAGTTTGACTTCCTGCTAAGTCGTACTTCCTGAAAATATCTTATATCCACATTTAGGAACCTTAAAAAACTGTACAACGATACGTGTTTGCCATTATAGCATACGATTACGATACGATGTCACCGCGCCACTACGTGTGCTCGCACTGAACCAGCAGAGCGACGAAACGGATACTCGCTTCACCTGCTCGCTTCCGCTCGATAATTACAAGAAACGCACTTCTAACAAACATTATAATTATTATTCGTATTGTTTTGTCTATAATTATATCTATGCTATGCGTTGATTAGTGTCAATGAGCGGTGTTCGTTTTACAAATTCTAAGTTAACAGCGCAAACGCAATGTCAAGTTGTTTGTCTACTATCTCAAATATTGTTGGGTCCAGTTTCAATGAGTAAGACGCTAAAGTGTAAGCTACGGGAGTTGAAACAATGCGACGGTCTTGTACAAGTGCGGATCGGTCGGATGCGCGGGGGTCATCGACCCCGTGCCCCCCTCCCGCGCGCTGTCCGCGGTCTCACTTTCGATGCGCCCGAGGCCTCCATGAGTCCACGTGCCCGTGCGCAGCCACCGACGCCGTCGCTGGTGACGTCATCGCCTCCAGGACCACGGGCAACGGTGCTACTTGCCAGAGCATGAAGCTGTTTGTGCTTTTCATTAGAACATCCATGGGAACCGTGCTAACGGACGCCGCAGTCCTTTCCCTTACTGACATGGTTTAAATTGTAGTTCTTAACGTTCCGGTAGTTTCAGAATTTCGTATGCTTGAATGTTTTATCGCGATCCGGTAAGAATAATCAAACAATCAATAACATTGCTTATAACATTAATAGAATGTTACATTAACTGACTCGAATAACCAGCTCAAAAGAGCAGGTAACACAAATCATGTATAACTTCGACTGGTGGGAAAGTGCGAAATATCACGCATTAGTGCCAATGTTAAGGCAAACGTCAACTACCTATATTCAAACTTTCAAACTATTGGAAGCTATTTATGTTTTCCAACAGATACAAAAGAGAGTAATTCGTGTATTACGAACTAGTTCATTTTCGTTTCTTTTTGGCTGATTACTTTCTGCGATTCTAAGTTGGACACTACGTTGAATAGCCTAGAATTCTTCCGATATAGCTGAGCCGCGCAGCTAGTTGAAGATGACATTGATGTCATGCAGTTCATACGGACTAGTTGACATATTGACAAAGCTTGAACTGATACGGATGACCGAATTAGCACTTGGGAAGGTGAAGGCCGGAACAATAACGTAACATTTGACGATGTCAATTTTGTCAACAGCTTCAGCACCATAACACGAATTGACGGTCTCACACAGGGAGCACCTCGGGCCCTGTGTGTTTGGGTTTTATTTTTTGGGTGGTGATATCATCAAATGAGTCCTTCTGATTTGGGTGGTGTGGAAGGGACTGAAAGACTCTTATTGATTGAAAACCACCTACTATAGTGGTCTTGTGTGGGTGCATAAATCACAAACACTCAGACTCAAATGTATGCCGTGATGCGGAGATTGAAAGCCTTAGGAAGGCAAGCCGCCGACCGATGTTGAGGCAACGTGAATTTGTCACATCAGTTTCTTTGTTCGCAACAATCAATACCCCCAACAAGCCAACAGTCTCCCTCAGTTCCTGAAGTTTTATTAAACGCTGTGCTGTAAGGCCCAGGCTAGACAAGCATGTTGACTTTGGCTGTCAGTCCAAACATGTATAAAATGTCTGGCTAAGTCCATTAACCCCATAAAGTCCATATAAATGGAAACAGAATGTCGAAATACTTGATGATAGTTGAGTTATTTGTAAAATTTATTGCGACATCAACCTGTTAGCATTTTGCTTGGAAAAGAAACACTAGCCAGTAACTAAAGCCGGGGATACATTACAATTCCCAGCGGTAAGTAAAGCGGATTCTACATCATTTAGTTTTATTATTTTTGATTTTCCTGATTTTTTGGCTTTTATAGATATCATCCTTCAAGAGTCTCTCCATTTTTTGTTTCACTGTCTTATCACAAGCACGTTTCTTGCTGTGATGTTACTGGTGCACTAGCAGGTCATATCATACCGGTAACACCAGTATGATATGATCTGCTAGTGCAGTATAAGTTCAGTCATACCGTAGTAAGGAATTCCTGTAAAAAAGCAAGTCACTGTTCATCTATGAGTGTTATCTTGACCAGGTAGACAATTAGTTTTTGTTGGATAGAGGCATTTTCCGCTATCACTTATTGCTCAGTCAGGGGTAGAGCGAGCCGTCTTAACAATGTTGCAGTAATCGAATCAACTCGTGTAAGCAACCATTACACAATCGATTGCGTAATAGAAAGTTGTGATTCGTTATCAACCAGATGGTTTTGAACATTCCTTTATAATCAGCCAAATATTTTGGTTCTCTAATGACCACTAAACTCAGTTCTTCTACGAAAACTAGTTTAGCTGTCGAGATCAGTGCAGTAAAATTTTGAACCACTTTCTTAGTCTTCTTTTTATTTGGGTAATTCATTAGATTCATCAGATTAGATATTGCTAATCTTTACTGAAATCATGATAAAAAAAACATTGATGGAAAAAAATACTCGCTTTAAAGCGATTTTCTTGACAAAATGTTACACTAGCGAAAGTTGACCACGGATTAGAGACACCAAGCTATTGAGATTTAATTGAATTGCAATCTCTAATTTGGTGCCTATCAAACAGGAAGTGTGATCATAACTTTAAGGCTGCGGTTCCGCAGAGGCGGAGCGGAGCAGACCGGAGAGCGATTTACCAATCACATGGCTTGAGTGAAGAAGAGATGTGGATTTCAAGCCATGTGATTAGTGAATATCTCTCCGCTCTGCTCCGCTCCTCCTAAGTGGAACCGCAGCCTAAATCCATATTTTTTTGAATTAGTGGATCCAGAAAGTGATTAATAAATAACTTAATTTGAATATCCATTCAAAATAGGAAAGAAGAGGGCTGATTCTAACTTATCAGACATGGCTACTTGACGTTTAAACGGCACTGTAGCCGTGCTTGGTAGTCTTGGGCCATCTTTTCTTTTGTATGCCGAAGATCAACCACTCAAGGTCGACCTATCTTTTAGTTTGCTTGCTTGCTACCGCCTTGACTGCATGTTTGTAAGGAATGCTAATTTGTATTCAATGGGTGTTCCCTAACTTATTGGAAGAACACGTTTTTCAATGCGTTTGCTTAAATTGAAGGACATAATTAACGTTTTTTCACGAAATTCTCTCCTGCTCTCAAAACGGAGAAGGAAACCATCCTAGAACCAAAACTTCGAAGACATGTGACATCTAACAACTTGCACTGGGCCCGCGTGGTGGATGTGATGACCCTCTTCCTCTCTCAGAGAGGAGGCCTGTGTCCCAGTAGTGGGAACATTTTTTGTAGGATGATGATGACACGAAACTGCTTATGCTAATCTTAACCAGTCCAATGCATTAGCTTTAGTTGTTCGATTAAACTAAGAACCACGAACAATGAATCATCGTTCATTAAGATTAAACCATATTGGTTTAATGTACAAATTCTTAATATGAATAGGTACGTCTAGTTTAATATCCACTCGATATATGGAGCGGCTAACGGCGGCACCTGCAGAGCCTCAAGCATGACCTTGTCGCTAATACGAAATACCTACTTGAGCGGTCAGCGATCGTACAAGTATTATGCGGAATGATTAAATAGATGATATTATGTATGATGTGGCAAAAAATTATACGGACCATTAGCCTAGCGACACGTTTGGTACAGACTGTTTGTTCTTGATAAACAAGTGTGAGTTTTACGTGTGTGGCGATTACAACAACACTCCGTTATCAGCTGATCAAAATATCTTCCTTACTTTGGGCTAATCAATAAATGATCAATCCCGACACCGACGAGTGTAAGCACGATTTCAGTGTCAACCAATTCTGTCAAACTGGAAACTTAATCGCAGTTTGACTTCCTGCTAAGTCGTACTTCCTGAAAATATCTTATATCCACATTTAGGAACCTTAAAAAACTGTACAACGATACGTGTTTGCCATTATAGCATACGATTACGATACGATGTCACCGCGCCACTACGTGTGCTCGCACTGAACCAGCAGAGCGACGAAACGGATACTCGCTTCACCTGCTCGCTTCCGCTCGATAATTACAAGAAACGCACTTCTAACAAACATTATAATTATTATTCGTATTGTTTTGTCTATAATTATATCTATGCTATGCGTTGATTAGTGTCAATGAGCGGTGTTCGTTTTACAAATTCTAAGTTAACAGCGCAAACGCAATGTCAAGTTGTTTGTCTACTATCTCAAATATTGTTGGGTCCAGTTTCAATGAGTAAGACGCTAAAGTGTAAGCTACGGGAGTTGAAACAATGCGACGGTCTTGTACAAGTGCGGATCGGTCGGATGCGCGGGGGTCATCGACCCCGTGCCCCCCTCCCGCGCGCTGTCCGCGGTCTCACTTTCGATGCGCCCGAGGCCTCCATGAGTCCACGTGCCCGTGCGCAGCCACCGACGCCGTCGCTGGTGACGTCATCGCCTCCAGGACCACGGGCAACGGTGCTACTTGCCAGAGCATGAAGCTGTTTGTGCTTTTCATTAGAACATCCATGGGAACCGTGCTAACGGACGCCGCAGTCCTTTCCCTTACTGACATGGTTTAAATTGTAGTTCTTAACGTTCCGGTAGTTTCAGAATTTCGTATGCTTGAATGTTTTATCGCGATCCGGTAAGAATAATCAAACAATCAATAACATTGCTTATAACATTAATAGAATGTTACATTAACTGACTCGAATAACCAGCTCAAAAGAGCAGGTAACACAAATCATGTATAACTTCGACTGGTGGGAAAGTGCGAAATATCACGCATTAGTGCCAATGTTAAGGCAAACGTCAACTACCTATATTCAAACTTTCAAACTATTGGAAGCTATTTATGTTTTCCAACAGATACAAAAGAGAGTAATTCGTGTATTACGAACTAGTTCATTTTCGTTTCTTTTTGGCTGATTACTTTCTGCGATTCTAAGTTGGACACTACGTTGAATAGCCTAGAATTCTTCCGATATAGCTGAGCCGCGCAGCTAGTTGAAGATGACATTGATGTCATGCAGTTCATACGGACTAGTTGACATATTGACAAAGCTTGAACTGATACGGATGACCGAATTAGCACTTGGGAAGGTGAAGGCCGGAACAATAACGTAACATTTGACGATGTCAATTTTGTCAACAGCTTCAGCACCATAACACGAATTGACGGTCTCACACAGGGAGCACCTCGGGCCCTGTGTGTTTGGGTTTTATTTTTTGGGTGGTGATATCATCAAATGAGTCCTTCTGATTTGGGTGGTGTGGAAGGGACTGAAAGACTCTTATTGATTGAAAACCACCTACTATAGTGGTCTTGTGTGGGTGCATAAATCACAAACACTCAGACTCAAATGTATGCCGTGATGCGGAGATTGAAAGCCTTAGGAAGGCAAGCCGCCGACCGATGTTGAGGCAACGTGAATTTGTCACATCAGTTTCTTTGTTCGCAACAATCAATACCCCCAACAAGCCAACAGTCTCCCTCAGTTCCTGAAGTTTTATTAAACGCTGTGCTGTAAGGCCCAGGCTAGACAAGCATGTTGACTTTGGCTGTCAGTCCAAACATGTATAAAATGTCTGGCTAAGTCCATTAACCCCATAAAGTCCATATAAATGGAAACAGAATGTCGAAATACTTGATGATAGTTGAGTTATTTGTAAAATTTATTGCGACATCAACCTGTTAGCATTTTGCTTGGAAAAGAAACACTAGCCAGTAACTAAAGCCGGGGATACATTACAATTCCCAGCGGTAAGTAAAGCGGATTCTACATCATTTAGTTTTATTATTTTTGATTTTCCTGATTTTTTGGCTTTTATAGATATCATCCTTCAAGAGTCTCTCCATTTTTTGTTTCACTGTCTTATCACAAGCACGTTTCTTGCTGTGATGTTACTGGTGCACTAGCAGGTCATATCATACCGGTAACACCAGTATGATATGATCTGCTAGTGCAGTATAAGTTCAGTCATACCGTAGTAAGGAATTCCTGTAAAAAAGCAAGTCACTGTTCATCTATGAGTGTTATCTTGACCAGGTAGACAATTAGTTTTTGTTGGATAGAGGCATTTTCCGCTATCACTTATTGCTCAGTCAGGGGTAGAGCGAGCCGTCTTAACAATGTTGCAGTAATCGAATCAACTCGTGTAAGCAACCATTACACAATCGATTGCGTAATAGAAAGTTGTGATTCGTTATCAACCAGATGGTTTTGAACATTCCTTTATAATCAGCCAAATATTTTGGTTCTCTAATGACCACTAAACTCAGTTCTTCTACGAAAACTAGTTTAGCTGTCGAGATCAGTGCAGTAAAATTTTGAACCACTTTCTTAGTCTTCTTTTTATTTGGGTAATTCATTAGACGAGTTCTTGCCCAGGGTGGAGAGGAAGAGAAGAGGGAGCAAATGGTTGTGGCTAAGATTACTAAGGCACTAAAACAAATTGACATAATTATGTAGAGTACAAAAATATGTCTACCGATGTAAATAATGATAAAGTGCATATCATCGTATCTGAAATGTAATACAGAATTAAGTAAGTATACATTACATATTTGAATAAATAGTGAGTTGGCAGTGAGCAGGCCGCGTAACGGTGTCTAGTATCGAAGTCGTCGGCGAGGGTCATCGGCGCGTGGCGACAATTAAAACCGGGATAAGTGTTGCGTGTACCTGCGAGATGAGGGCGCCACGGTCGATACGAGGGGGAACCACCCGCGGGGAGGGGGCCATTCGGATAAGGAGTTTAGAATACAAGTCACGGAGTATTGATGTCTCCCGTGTTATTTTTATTGCTCAAAAGGACAACTATGAAACAGTCCCTGCTCCCCCATTAACCCGCACTACATCGGAGCGCTATCAGACCCGTAGATTCGAAGGTAGTATGACGGGATGTAACGATGTACTGTCTATCTGCAGGTAGCCTTTGTTTATTCGGGGTGAGAACAGAATCATTTATTATGTATCGCGTAAATACTTTTGGCGGATTTTGAACCTAACACTTGTAGAATACATAAGCGTTTTATTTTAATTCGTATATGGAATAATAGATTTCCATTACAATGAGTAGAAAAAAAAGCATATTTTCAGCAATTTCAACATCTGCGTCACAAGATGTGTGGGTGTTGAGGCGGCAGACAGTGTGCGGGGTGGGACGGGGTGCGGGTGAGCCAACTCTTCATTCCCATTTAGCTACTGAATTGTACAGCGGGAGGAGGCCATGATTATGTTTACTAACCCCGGCCGCCCGCGCCCCCGGTCTACGCGGTCCGAATTAACACACGATCTTTGTCCCAAAACTCGGTCTTTACATAGCCACCCTGCCGATCGGTGTTGCTATGTGCGATATTGCGAATGGCGGATATGTTAGCACTGTTTATCCGTTCGTTTGTTCGAGAAACAAATACAGTATTAAACGCATCCTATTTTGGAATGACTCACGCATACAAACAATTGAAAATACTTGCTGTTATAGGTACTAGGTTCCATCAGAAAATTGACGGCACGTTGGCGCAGTGGCTGAACTAACGAGAACGACTGCTGCGCAGTGTATCGCGGGTTCAATCCCCGCGTGGAACAAACATTTGTATTATACCTACAAGTAGTTGTTTTGGGTCTGGGCGTTTGTGATGTTTGTAAAAGCACCCATCATGATATAGAAGAAATTCGTTATGAAAACTGGGTCAGGACTCAAAGTTTTTAAAAAAACTAGCGCGGGATACGCACGGCTGCAACATACTAATGAATATGCAAATGCATCAATAATGGTAAAATTTTCATTCATGCAAACCTTAACCTGACAATTACAATCACAACAAAAGAATTGGCCGAATTGGTCCAGTCATTCTAGATTTTTGTTGTCATTTTTAAACATGGACGATTTAAATAGATAATGCCAGTTAATTTGAGCTAGTTTTGTATCTCATTTAAAGTAGGTATATAGTCAACTTTATATTTGAGTCTTTATAAATTAAAATATTGGTGAGATAAGAGAAAGAAGAGCAGGTATCCCACATTCTTTTTTTAGTAAAAAAGAAAGATGTTTAAACAGTAAATCAAGGCGCGTGCCCACAAAGCGGCGCGGCGCGGCGAGACGGCAACCACAGCATAATCAAGTGTTATGATATGAGTGAAACAAAAAATATGGGTTCACTCACTGCATGATGTAATTGTATAGTAAAGCTACTATAAAATATATCGTTATTTTTAAACCATGACAAATAAACTGATTCAGAAACGAGCTAATCTGAATTGCACATAGAGAATCGAAATGGCAACGTGTGCAATTTGTTAAAACATGTACCCCAAAACTTCACATTTCAGCAGAATACTGACAAACATTAACATTAAAATTAGTAAACAGTCAACTAAAACTTAACACTAGTAAAACTATTGTAGTGATGTGATCCTGTGGTACCGAGTTGACCCACTGATCCTCTTTACGCTGGCGTTGGTAATCGTCTAAAAACTCGACCGCGGCGAAGCCAGCCCCTGACCACCGGTTGAGTGAGTGTAAGTAACCGCCAAGCTTAACAATGTATTTATTCATTCATACAAATCAGAAAAATTATGAATATGAATAATAGTGTATTGTAATGATTTTTTATGCGATTTTACTGTGGATTTGATACAGTGATTGGTGAATTGAAATTAAGATTGAGAGCTAAAGAAAATAGTTGGGGAGTCACAAAAATGGCAAACAATCTAAATATAAGCAGCTAAGGGCCCGTTATTTGATTAATAATTAAACAAATTTTTCATAATCCCATACACTTTGTCAACAAATGGTTACAAAATGTACGGGCTTTATTTAACAAATAGTTAGCTTTACAAATTGAAAACCAGGGAAATAAGCGACCGAATACTTGAAAACATTAGGGGCATCCGAATGTTTGGTGCGGAGTCTCGTGGCGGCTACATACCACACAGGCTGCAGGGTCATTACCACGCGGCTGGGGGCGCGTTCCTAGCGCCAAGCGCTCCCGACAACGTTTACGTAACACTGTCTTTATGACACCTCTGATTAATTTTACGAGATGCCCTTGATTTTAGATCCTCGAGTAGACACAACTGGACCACTTTGCATAGCGTGACGGTGAACTTAAAATCTTAATTTTATTTTTCGGAGTACCTAAACCTCTTTAACAAAATAGGGGGTTCTTAAAGATTCAAGGGAGTTCGTTATCGTGTTCGACATTTTCATTTTGAACAAATGCAAATTGGCTGTTTGAATAAAAAATTTTAATTCGTCAGTCAGTTAGATTAAAAAATTGGCTAAACGTCACAACTTAGTTCAAACGGAGCAAGCTATACAAAACCAGTTTATCGTGGTCTCGCTTTGTATGATCATTCCGTGTAACAACGATCAGCTTAATACTGGTTTTGTATAGCTTCATGTGTAGCCGTGTGTACATTCTTTGCTGAGTTCTGATGTCCCCGTTGCCAAATTATGATGAATTATAGCTTTGTAAAAATACGTGTCTCTTATTTTTTTAACTCAAAATGACGGCCTAATTAAATAATATTTGCAATTTATTGATGCTGTCAAATATATGCTATTTTATGAGGGGACAGGTCCGAGAACCCACGGAGTTTGGTGCACCTTGCATCGTGTTCAGAGACATTATAGACTTACTTTTCTCGAAATTTTTACGTTAAAATGCCACTGATAGTAGACAACACTTATCATAATTTTATTCATGGCAACTGGTATTTTAAGTTCACCTACTAGTAATAGTAGTAATTAAATAATATGAACTCTAAACTATCGATACTCGATCGATTGACACGTTGAAAAATATTAAAAAAGAAAAAGAACATTAACACATTCCTTAGTACCGTAGTCTCAAAGTTATATCAAATCGACAGAATGTAGATTGGCTAGATTTGCCTGCCTAACGGACTACTTTACAACGGACAATTTATTGGGATAGAAAAATTAGATCCCTATAAAATATAAACCGATATGATAGGACATGTTCTGGAATTGCATGGCAGAAGATACATAGATAAAGATGAACAACTTTAAACAACGCCAAAAAGGCACTGAAAAATAACGTAAGTCATCATCATCTGTTTTTGAGACCAGAGATGTTCGGGTCGGCTTCTAGTCGAACTGGATACAGCTCATCATCTGCCTAGCCTTTTCCCAACTATATTGGGGTCGGCTTCCAGTTAAACCAGATTCAGCTGGATATCAGTATTTTACATGGAGCGACTGCCTGTCGGACCTCCACAACCCAGTAACTGGGTAATACGATACCCCATGGTAAGACTGGTTGTCAGACTTTAGAGCTTCTGACTAACAGTAACGACCGTCAAAGATCTACAAATGACCGGCCGGGACCAACGGCTTTACGTGCTTTCCGAGGCACGGAGGAAACTCGCTATGATAGATGGTCACCCATCCACAGACCAACCTCGGCAAGCGCAGCTTAACCCGGAAGATCGGCCTGTGCGGCTGTGATTATTTAGCCACGAGCTCCTCGAACTGGATACAGCTGAAACACAGTTTTTTCTATGTAACCTCCACAACCCCATTACTGGGTAATAAGTAACTTGATTCAAAAATAACGGAAGTACAAAGATAATCCAAATTGTGCATTTTGTTTAGAAAAGAACCTTCCCAGGTATACTTAAATAAAATAGCGTGCATGCACGCGTCTGCAAAGTTGCAGCTTTGTAGTCACACAACGCTATTCAGGTACAGGGACGCCGAATGAAAGTAGATAAGACGAATGTTTAGCTTTTAATTAGAATCGATTTATGCCGCGAGCATGCTTCGTACTGCAATGTGGCAAACTAAACACATTCCTTACATACCAAGAAAAGAAAATAATAAGGAGTTTGATTGCAGTGGCGCCTTTTGGCACCAATTTTGTTGTAAAAACTATTGGAAGATATTTATAGACGACGACGGTAGAAAATAGACCTGTCAAATTAGCTTTAGAAGAATCTGAGAATTTAAGGAGGAAAAAGCTTTCCATGAAACCAGATCCAGAGAATCCTAGAATATGTAAAACACGCTCAATTCATGTATTTCAAAGTTGCATGGCTTTATTCCTTGAAATGGCTTCATCCATCATCATCAATGATGATGATTGAATGGATGATGATTCATCATCCTCTATAAAATGACGGCGAAACTCTAATATTAATTATGTATTATTATGTTACTCAGCGTTGAACAACAAAACTGATAAATGCATTGGCAATTTCAATTATAAACGTTGCAGTTTCGCACTGCGGAGCTCTGTATCAGGAAGAATTGCTATAATTTGTCTTTGGAAGAATTTTAAAATTTAATTCTAAACATAACATTAAGATCTTTGGTTGAATAGGAGGGGTGCCTTTACAAAGAATGTAGGCAACAATACCGGCTTATTGAGAGAAGGCAAGATTCAAAGAATAAGTCTCATTGTAAAGTACCATGTTTTACAATTGAGATAAACATCTTCATGTTCGATTAACACTAAAAACTATGTCTTAGGATTAGATCAGAGGACATTGATAATACATACCACGTTTATGCAAACAATTGGTTGCATATTGGCTGACGCGAATATTATCAACAAATATAATTTTCTCGGAAACATTAATCTGTCGGCTAGCACATTTAAATGTGATGTCAACGACAAAATAATCTTATTAATCGCATTTATCTAATCACTTAATCAAGATTGTCTGTAAGCTGATCTTGTACTTACAATTGGGACTTAACAAAAGACTAGGAAATGGAATCAATTCAATGACTGCCAGTCTGCCAGACGACGCCGATGTGATCAGCGGATCACAATATCCATTTACTTATGTACTGAGTATGTGGGGTAGGGTCGAGGGGAGTCGAAGGACATTTAATTATTGTCCATTTCCAAGTACTGCGCATTTGGCCTTTAAAAAAGGTCGAAGCTTCTATTATTTGGAACGCGTCTTAGTATATCCAAGCTACTCAACTAGGTAGAAAAAAATCTAACAGATTAAACTAGGACATCATTAACTGCTGCACGAAATAATTTAATTAAGTTAATTAATAACTTTTATATGGTAATATTACAGATGTTGTCCAAGGACTTGGAGCGCGAGTTAGTTCGCGTATCGAGGCAACCGCCCGATCGCGTGAGCCCTTGTTGTTCATGATATTGGTATGGTGAGACGGTGGATCGATTCTAGTGAGTTTACGAGCTCGATCATTATCTCTATCAACATTTCGGTAACGGCTCTGAACGGTTAAATTGCAGACTGGTTTTGACTTAAACTCGACACCAACGTATTGTGTTTTTTAGACTCCCGAAGAATTGAATCATGTTATTTTAATGAAACCCCAATTGATTTTATAATACATTCTAGTCGTTAAGAGAATGTTGGCTAGTAGCGGTCATGATTTTTTACAAGATTCTATTTAACTTGCCTTGTTAGCTGGTATATAAGGGTCAAATCTTAGAACTGAATTTTAAACCAGTTTTAAACAGATAAAAAAATGAACTGAACTGAATTTGAAACTTAGCATACACCTTTGATTTTGATGACAATATAGTTTTGGGTCAGACATGATTGGACATTTAGCCACGATCGTCTCAACTCCTGAGGTATGGCCAAGAAGCTTTTTTTTTTTAAGGCTTTCAATTTTGATTGATAAATATGTTTTTATATAATATTACTTTAAATTCATTTTAATTATTTGAAGATATTACTTTTACTTCTAGTGGAGTTACTAGAAATGTTTTTTAGATAGACAGATATAATTTTCATTATCAGTCTGCCTATATTTTAAACGAAATCGAATCATCAAGAGGCATTCCATATTTTTATTACATGGCAATAAAACTAAAACAAGACTTTTCTGTGTCTCTATTACAAGTTGTAGATTACCAGAATTACGATACGAGCAATTTTACATAAAATATCGATATCCAATTTATTTTTTGCAAGTCGACAACCGTGCGTGTGTGTTAGACACGGCAACACGCAGTGGGACTGTTGAGATTTCGAGGTTCAAGTACCGACACCCGCTGAGTAATCCTTTATACAGCTCCGATATAGGATACTTTATAAACCTATTAATAGAAAAGAATCAAACACGCGTTAATCCGCATGGGTCCACGTGACGCAGACGCCACTGCAGAATATTATTAACGTACAAGTACTACCTAATACTGCTGTCTTCGTCTGTCGATGTGCGTGACTGGTCTGTTACGAAAATCAATATCAAAACAATGTCTTATTATAAAGTTGGACTCCAAGGATATAGTAGTTATATAAGTAGCCTTGTGTACGATGTCGATATAAACAGTATACACATAGAATACGCGCAATTAGATTGGAATTGGTCGAACAGCCAATAGAATTAAAAGTTTTCGACTAACTCAAAGTTTAATTCGATCGATAGACTGTTACATGATTTCTAGACCCAAGAAGAGAGGTTGAATGTTTGTCTCAAAGGTGTATAATAAATGGAAAACCACGTCTTTTAGCAAAACGACTACCATGTAAAGCTTCCCTTTTATTTGTTTCACGTGAATTCTGTCTCGTGTTGTTTTATTTATCACCTAGCGCAAGTCAAAATGCCACTTGCTGTCAAGAACGATCTCAGTGTAGGAGCTTGACTGGTACTTACTTTGATGCTTATCTGCTAATTGTATAAGAGGATTTGGAAGGTCTCGCCGCCTGTAGAAGCACATGACTTTTGCTTCCACGTTCCCAGACGGCGTCTTGTTCAGCTCCTCTATCCGTCGGATCTGGTACGGAGACGTCGACGACGTCTCGAAATAGACGCAGTCTGCAGACAAACATAATGGACATTGGTTAGATTGGGCTCTACCTGTTACCTGCAACACTTTATTGTAAACAGTCTCATTTATATTCGAACAGTTTATTTACAACAGTCTAAGACAGATTTAGATTATTTGTAGAGCAGGAGAAAAGGTGTAAAATTTAAAGCAATATAGTGATGTAAGAGCAAAATCCAACCGAGCACGTTACAGCACGGTGGATGTTACCATAGTCAATAGATTTAAGTTTTTTATTGTTCAAATACAATTGATTAGCATTCTAATGTCACGTAACATCAATTTGTTCCCAAAACCATCGGCATTCACTGGAAATGACCACGGAGTGCGATTATGATTGTTCGGTACATCTGAACGTTTTTTCCTAGGCTATAGTGCCAACTGTAGGTGTGGAAGTAGTTGGTGCGGAACGGATGGTTGCTGTTTATCCGTACCTGCGATACTTGTGTTAGTTGTTGTGCCACATGGACAACTAATGTAAATGGCGCCTTTTTACCGTTACTCCGTACAACACAACTAAATAACACGCGCACATAATGACACGCTTGAAACCTTTCATTCTGAACCGTAAGCGCGTTAGTTTTGGACGATTAACCTTCTGACAATGCTAGCCATTCATTTAAGACAGAATGCCAAATTTACGTGGACCCCTCGCCATATTTTGTCAGTGAAAATGTATACATCATCTGTGGAGATTTCAACCAATAATGATTTTGAATAGATTCTGATACGTTGAGGTTAATGACATTTCATCGGAAGGCCAGAAAGCGGCAGTTGATTGGTGACGATTTAGAAGACAACTTGACTTTTTGGATTATAATTAAGTGGTTGACTTTTGGTGACAAAATAAAATTCATCGTTACTATCGTTATGAAAACTCTGACCACTTTATAATCGACAGAAAATAGAATTCTAGTAGATCTCATATTTCGTATGAATCTTTCCATTCTGGTACGATCGCGAGGTGAACTAAAATTAACTTACGATGAGACGTGAATTCACGTGTAATAGATACGAAGGAGCGCTTTATTTTTTCATGTATTTCCATTATCATTGTGATGTGGCATTTCCTGTTACAGCATTGTGGCACTTAGATGTACATAATTATTATTTTATAATATCTACTCGTACATTAACAATGTTGTTTGGTTAAGGCTGAGCTACACTGGTCATTGAAAAATCCCTCACAATATTTGCACAAAATTGTAACTGAATAATTATCATTTCTATAAAACTCAACTCTGTGATACGATTTTGGATCTTCAATTATAGTGAAAAGGTGCTATTATAAAATAGATCTCTTTGTAAGAGTCTGGTAAATGAGTGCAGACATGCTGCCGATCTGGCGTTTATAAGAAACAACACAAGCAGTTATATCAGTAGGTATGCAGTAGCTATACATCAGTACGCAGTGGTTCATCTACACAGATATACTGCCGGCCAATATACGAGTGTTACGGATACGTCTATACACACGATATTACCTATAGTTATGTATGTGCGTAAGTTGGGGCATTATGCGGCTGATAGCGATGTTAACGCCCGTTCAGTTTTGCCAAGAAGTGTATTTTTGGAACGTGTCAATAAGTAAGTGTATAGTAAATTTAGCCTGGACACGTCATCACAAGAGGGCGGAGTATGATTGAATTCATACTACAACATTTCGCGTGGCGACGCTTTACTTGTGTTTCTTTTGTTGTTAATTACCATATCTGGTCTCAGGGTCATCTATTACAATTCATGTAGAAATTCCACTTTTTTTCTTTAAAAATAATACATTTAATAGAAAAAATACTAATAGACTCTCGTTTGTCTAGTGGTCGCAAGCGCGACTGCTGAGCTTGGGATCTCTGGTTCGATTAGCGGGCCGGGTAGTGCTACTGATTTTTTCCATTGGGAATTTCTAAGTGTCAGACACGGAGTAAGGCTTTGTGGCCATAGGCATGTCGTAGGCAATAGGCTCGCTCTCTATTACATGGGAACATAACATAACTGGCAAAATGTGGGTGTATTATAAGGTAGGTACACCACTACCTATCCATTTTTTTTGTGGGTCACATCATCAAATCCGTCTCCCACTCCGCCCTGGGTGGAGTGGGAGGGACTGACAGACTACTGAATAGCGAAGCATCCGATACCGATACGGATACCGATATATCGGCATCGACGATATTTTTATGACCGATTCAACGCTACTTATTAATTTAAAAATGCAGTGTAAACGAGCGTGTTATCTCGTCTATTTCATTGCAAACGAGGCACGAACTAGGTATGCCCGGGGAAACCTTTGCCAACCAGACGAAAATTTTAATTACTAAAATTTAATTACTAAATAATATCAACGTATGTCACTACTTTTTATATTAATAAAAAAATAATCTGACTTGTGATTTATTTATTTTAACTTAATGTTTTAATTCACAATAAGCGTATCGGTATCGCCGATATTTTTATAAGAGTATCGGTATCGGTATCGTATCGGCGAAAAGGCGTATTGATGCATCCCTACTACTGACTAAAATCCACCTTATTCCTTCAACTGACCTTTTCTTTCCTGGGTCACGGTTTGCCGTTTGAACAGTTCCGCGACCCCCCGGAGCTCTGCCTAACCCTTCGGAGGTGTTATTATTTAGCGTTTTTTATGTGTGTGGTTGGACCGATTTTGCGTTTTTAACCGACTTCAAAAAAAAAAGTAGGTTCTCAGTTCGACCTGTATGTATGTATGTATGTTTGTCCGCGATTATCTGGCGTTTGGCTGAACGGATTTTGATGCAGTTTTCAGGAAAGTGTTCATTACATTCTGGAGAAGGTTTTAGTATATAACACTAATAGATATCACGTGACGTTGCCCGCGTGGATCCGTTTTGCTTACTTGGATCGTAGATTTTCAGGGACGATTGCATGTTTGTCCGCGATTATCTCGCGTTTGGCTGAACCGATTTTGATGCAGTTTTCAGAAAAGTGTTTGTTACATTCTGGGGAAGGTTTTAGTATATAACAATAATGGATATCTCGTGAAGTTGCTCGCATAGATTCGTTTTTGTTGCCTAATAGGATTGTAGATTTTCAAAGACGCCGATTTTATGAAGATTTTTGTTGAATATCTCAACTAAAAAGGGAAAAATAAAAAACTTTTTGAAAAAAAGTGAACCGACTTCAAAACCAAACACAAAAAAACTATAAAATAACTTTTCTTTCGGAAGTCGGTGGCCATAAATGTCAATGAAATAAAAAAAAAACAAAGCCACCGACTTACGAAAGAAAAGTTATTTTATAGTTTTTTTGTGTTTGGTTTTGAAGTCGGTTCACTTTTTGTCAAAAAGTTTTTTATTGTTGTTTAAACTAGCGATGCATCCGATGCCGATATATCGGTATCGACGATATTTTTATGACCGATTCAACGATACTTTTTAATTTTAAAATGTAGTGTAAACGAGTGTGTTGTATCGTCTATTAGTACTTTAGTTTCCAAATGAGTTCTGTAGCATCTGAGAGACTATTTTCCAGCGCAGGTCTTATTCAAACAGACTTGCGAAATCGCCATTCTCCGAAAAATTTAAGATTACTTTGTTTTTAATCACCTAAACTTTATAATTATCTAATATCAACCTACCTATTTCACTAGGTCGCGGGATTATTTCCTTACCGTGACCCCGGAACAGAAAGGGCTATTGAAGGACACCGTGGATTTTAGTCAGTAAAAGTCTGACAGTCCCTCCCGCCCTGCCCGGGGTTGGAGGACTCATTTGATGATTTTACCACGCTAAAAAAAAAAACCTATTTCACTACTTTTTATATTAATAAAAAAATAATCTGACTTGTGATTTATTTATTTTATATTATTTTTTAAATTCACAATAAGCGTATCTATCGGTATCGCCGATATTTTTATAAGAATATCGGTATCGTATCGGCGAAAAGGCGTATCGATTGCATCCCTAGTTTAAACCTTGTCGTGATCGAGATGGTGCTAAATAATTAGAGCCGCACAGGCCGATCTTCCGGGTTAAGCCGCGCTTGCCGAAGTAGGTGTGTGGATGGGTGACCATCTGTCATAGCGAGTTTCCCTCCGTGCCTCGGAAAGCACGTAAAGCCGTTGGTCCCGGCTGTCATTTGTAGACTTTGGCAGTCGTTACAGTTAGTCAGAAGCTCATAAGTCTGACAACCAGTCTTACCATGGGGCATCGTATTGCCCAGTTACTGGTTTGTGGAGGTCCAATAGGCAGTCGCTCCATGTAAAATCTGATATGCAGCTGCATCTGGTTCGATTGGAAGCCAACCCCAATATAGTTGGGAAAAGGCTAGGCAGATGATGTGATCGAGATGGTTCTTAGCTTTAATCAACGACGATATAATACTAGACTACGCATTGCACGATCTAACGAACAAAACTATTCTGCCAACTCGCTGAGGTACTACGTAAGCGAGGGGGGCGGGGTACTGCGTTGTGATTGGCTAACTCAAGGTCTGTTCTGTCTCAACGTATGTTTACGGCTCACAGGATTGGTCGAAATGAGACGGATATAAGACTTTTTTGCCTAATGTGTTGGCAGACATCGGTCGCCTGTTATTAGGAGTCTAGTATTATATCGTCGTTGGGTTTAATCTATCCTAATGGCTGCCACACACGTTACAAAAAATCGTTACCGAACAAACTGCACAGTTTTTCTCATTCACACATGTAGATTTATCGTTGCAGTTTGAACTGTAGTGTCCAATCGTAACGATTTTTTCGTAACGTGTGTAGCAGCTATAATGATTAAACTGATCAGGTTGTTTGGAACGCGCTAATCTCATGAACTGCTGGTTAGAATTGAAAAAATCTTCAATCATCAGCACATTCATCGAGGAACGCTAGGCTATAACATCACGCTACGGACAATGGAAGCTGAGCATAGGGTGAAACCACGAGAAACAACTAGTTTATAAATATTTGTTAAGGCGTTCGATGATGGTCGCGGGACTTATCTCATTACCGTGACCCCGGAACGTAAAGGGCTATTGAATGACACCGTGGATTTTAGTCAGTACGAGTCGGACAGTCCCTCCCTGGGTGGGAGGACTCATTAGATGATTTTACCACGTAAAAAAAGGCGTTCGATGATCATCAGCTCATCAAGGGACCATTTAATTTTTGTAACGTTTATTATACTTGTTAACGAGAACGGTTTTCGGCCCTGCATATCTGGGTGCCTTTTAGTTTGTTGTCCGTAGATGTTTTCTCAAAAAGGAAATCACATCGTGACGCTGTCTGTATAAATGCTTCAATAGGTTAGGAGGATATTAAACCGGTGTTTTTTGTTCACCATACATACGTTTAAACAATATGGTTAGTATGGTGCCCATGTTTTTCAAAAATCAATTGTCCATGATGGAACCATTGCCTCTGCTCCTGCCACGCTACGTTTTTTGGAGATACCTACTGTTCCAAATTAGTATATTTAGTAGTTGTGACTTCGAGATAAAAGCGCTGAACCACACAGAAAAAAATAGTGATGGTGATTCTTTCTTATTAGTAATTTTAAATAAAAATTAAGCTCATATTGGAGTTTTACAGTGTGGGCAAGTAGAGGTAAAGGTAAAGTTTGAAGAGTGTCGCTGCAGATTTTTGTAGTTGTGGTTCAGATGCCAGCACATGAAGCTACCCTAATCTGGCAATTCTGTCACACATTATCAATTTTGTCACAATTCCAGAAGGTTTAATTCCGGTTGTGAAAATTTGACAGATTGTGGCAGGTTGATGTTGGTGCTTTGTTAATCTTGCGATGTGACCGGTTCACGGTGCTACTGATTGTTTCAACGTGCCCGAGATGAGAATCATCCACATAGTTGATAATGACGACAAAATATGGTCCACGTATATTTGTGGTTGTGATACGTGTAAAACCTCCTTTATGGTTATTTAATGAATACTACTAGATTAAATAACACAAAAATAAAAGGTTCGGTAGATTCACTGGACAATAAAGAGGTGCGAAAACAATAGAAACATTAAATTCAAGTATTTTAAAGTTCTTTTAATCGATTTTTATTGTTATGAATAACAATACATTTTCTCGAGTTCATTCTAAATTATACTTAATTGAAGTAAAATAAAACAAACAAGACTATCGACCGTCTAAGACCTAACTGCAATTCATCAGATGAGATATTCTTCGACACTCAAATTACGCTCGTGAAAAATATTTCTAACTAGCTGTTTCTCCCGCTGCTTGGCTCCTATTTAACGTAGCTTGATGTTATAGAACCTATAGCCTTCCTCGATAAATAGACTTTCCGACACAAAAAGAGTTTTTCAATTTTAACCAGTAGTTTGCGAGATTAACGCGTTCAACCAAATAAAGTCTTTAGTTTTATTGGTAACTAGCGGCCCGCCCCGGCTTCGCACGGGTGGACATGATGATTTTCGTCCTCTATAACCTGGTCCTGATAGTTACAAACACAACAAAAAAAGAATTATCCGAATCGGTCCAGCCGTTTGCCAGTTATGAGCTTAGCAACACATTTAGCGATCCATTTTTATGTAATAGATACGTATAAAGTATAAATTCTGTGATGTGATCAGTCACAAATCATAGGGAGAAACAAGGGCAGACTGTCAGCGGAAGGTGGAAAATCATTCATCGGTAGACGGAGCTAGGATAGGACATGAAGATATGGCAACATAATTATTTTTACAATTTATGCCATAGTTTTTTAGCGCTGTCAAGGTTGCATTGGTTGGGTCGGCATTGTCGGCTCGGCAGTGCTTGTCAAACAACAAAGCGGACCTGAAGCAATTACTGCACATGTTCGGTTCCAATCGGCTTGTGCCGTTTGGGTTTACACATCATTTGATTTGCAGTATTTGTGAAACGAAAAAGTTGCAAAGCCAAATGATTCTCGGCGCGTTGTGTTCTACGCGCGCCTCAAAGATTGTCAGCATTATGATTGGGCCCCGTTTAGAGGGCCAAAGCCTGCCGGGGTCGCGGGACTTACGAATTACCTTGACCCCGGAACGTAAAGGGCTATTGAAGGACACCGTGGATTTTAGTGAGTACGAGTCTGGCAGTCCCTCCCGCTCTGCCCTGGGTGGGAGGACTCATTTGATAACACGATCGACAAAAAAAAGCCAAATGATTCTGTGCGGCAGCCGAGCGGTTCGTAATTTCCAAGCGTTCATCTGATTTGCTTTACCGCCCGGCTGTGCCGATTAATCGCCCGCTTATGTGTATTACATACCTTTATTAATACGATAAATTGAATGCAATAATCCACAAAAGTTTTCAAAAAATGTATAATCTAGCACTTGAAATCCTGCTAAGCCATTCCTGTTTCCGTTCAGTAAATCCGACATTATGCAGTGACCTAGTAAGAGCAGAAATTGTGTCTTTTTGTAATAATGTTATGTTACTTACTAATCAATGATAACTATATTATTACATAAAACATTATCATAATTAGGTATATTAACACAATATAAACTATTAATTTGGGTGGGCGCCATTAAGCGACGGTGGGCGCCAGTAGCGAAAGGTGTCCCAACATGCTTCCTTGTGGAATGTCATGTGATAAAGTAATAGCGGAAAAGCTAACAAGGCATTTTATGGCGAAATTTAGAGATTTTTCAAAAGCAGGAAAAAACTCTAGGTGTGATTACCTTAAAAAACTGACGCATATCCTGTGCTATTTGTGAATGAATATTCGAATAAATGTTTAATGAGTCGAATTCATTGATACTAGGTAATTTCTGCTGTATTTACTACGAAGCGAGGATACAACTATACTGCAAAACTACATTGTCTGGTCATGGTGAACCGCGCTGTGTGTTCGTCTGTCAGTGATTTCGTGGTCGTTTGTGTACGCAACAAAGCGTTGGTGTCGATTTGTTCAGTCGATGAACGTTTTCACGGGCCCCAATAAGCGGTTACTACATGCATTTATTTAGTAGAAGTAATCCGTCAAAACTGGCTTGTATAAGTTCATAGTCATAGCTCAATTAAAATACATATTTTACAGTATTTTGTTTCGCAGGTCTTTTGGCGAGATAGTATTTTACGCTTATGTGCAATAACTACCGTAGTTTGTGACATAACATGTCATAATGCATCAGAGCCAGTGTTACAGTAAATATGTACCGCGGTATTTACTGTAACATTGGCTAAGCATGTGGATAAGCTAGTCATTGTAAAACCACAAACGTAAGTTATTCTACTATTTTCATTTACTGACCGAACTTCCGTTCAAGTTTACGAGTTCATACACACTAGTTAGAGTGTGTCTAAAATAAATAGTAGGGTAAAAAAATCATCTGCTTGGCATCTTGGTGCGACGACAGATAGCCACAGATTTCGAATATCATCTGTGAATTCTGTGATGTAATAGGTAAGTACTTAGTTGATATCTCTAGTAACTTATCATAAGTATACAATACGTAAACAATCGTTTAGGTTATTGCGGTGAAATTGATATTTTGATTTATGAAATATTAATTGGAGCAGAGCAAATTGTTAATTCATGAAACCTAAGATAGCGGTGTGATTTTCGTCAGCTTAGCATTTTGTAATGTTAATGAGTTGATGTCGACAAATTATTAAGATGTTTCGATTAGCAGTTCCCTCTTTGACGGTAACGTATTCATTCAGCCAATATTGCAGCTAGCTTTAGTTTGACCGAATTTTCGCTGGCATAGGTAGGAAGATGATGATGTCTACGCACTTAGTCAATAAAAGGAAATATTATGTTTGCGAGTTAGCCTAATGTTATTAGTTACTCAATCGATGGATCAGATCATGGTTTTTGCACTTTTTAGTTTTTCGGGATTTTTTCAGCACGGCGACCAGTGTGAGACAGTTGATCACTCATGCGGTGGATTCATATTTCCATGAGCATTATGGCTGCTACACACCTTACGATAAATCGTGTGTATGAGAAAAATCGAACAAACTGTACAGTTTTTCTCATCACACTTGTCGATTTATCGTAAGGTGTGTAGCAGCCATTATTGTTTATTTATCGATTTGTGTTACTAGATTTTAGCCTTAAAATCCTTAGGCTTTATAACTGCTCAAATAAAGTGAAACGAATGGTAGAATCCTATCCATAGGTCTATTAGAAACGAGCTGGTAAATCACAGGGCCGATTTTGATGGAATTCTTATTAGATAATAAAACTTCGCACTTTGTGTTCTTCAGATAAGGCAATGTGATAAGCTAAAGGGGTATTTAAAGTGACAGTTTGACTTTAAACACTGTTTCTATGCAAAACCGGTAACGTTTTATAGGAAGCATACACAATTATGAATTAGAAAATCTGGACGGTGCCAGCCACAATAACAATAAAGATAGTTGCATAACGTAGGCAGAACAAACCGACGATTAAACTGGAGTTTACGAAACGAGAGACCAGTGACACTGTTATTCAGCATCAGTTTTTATTCATAGGGGATCAATATCTTTTGTTTTTAAGTTTATAGATGAGATGGTTGTGGATTCGGTTGAAGTTGCTGCCGATCCCGATTTCGTATCATTTTTGGTGGAGTTTCTAATTTCAGGAAGCCACTTAATTTATTAAAAGGGACTGTCATAACGCTATGGATGCCTCAGGATCGACATCGCCGCTGAGGTCGGCACAAAAACCGCTGGAAAGATTATCTGGACGCGCATTGTTATGGCTGGTCCAAAGTACCGCTCAAAAAAAAACTTTGAACAGATATGCAGGAGGCTTTTGCACAGGAGTCTGACAATAACGGATATAAAAAAGTATAGATGGATTTGACGCGTGCGTGATGATGATGACGTTTTTTATAGAAATCAAAGAGGGATCTTTCATTATAACAGTTAAAAACATTATTTTGGTGATACGAAATATTGGCGTGGGGAACTTGTAGATTGACCAAAATATTTTCAAGACATTTTTGGTTATGAACTCAATATTCCCGCGGTTAGGAACACTCGTTTTCACGCGGCGCTTTTCGCAATAAAATGAAAACGTCAAAGTATCGAAACGAAATTCATCGCTAATCCTTTTAATGAGGAACTAATTAGTAATTTATTACCCAACTTTGCAGTAGACTGTATACTGTAACGTTTGAAGTTACGTCATGTGATTATGGCTAGCTATTATTATTAGCGCGAGATTATAAAGAGGAAAATAGTCGTAAGAGCAATGAATTTGTAGAGCCATACTGCAATTAAAATGTGTCAATAGGAAGGAATATTTACTCAATACTATGTAACACAAGGCTATAAACAAGCTAGTACTAGATATTAAAAGTCAGGCAAGGTACAGCCTATGCTTAAGTAATAGGTCAATGAACTCATACTTTCACATGCCTGAAGGTTATATTAAACAAAATGAGGAGTTTTATGTTCACTGTCATAACTATTAAATGGTTGTGTGGTAAAAAATGTAAGGAAGTGTGTGTCTCTCAACTTTCAATGACGTTTTTTAATTGATTGCTGGTTTCATAAAAGTAAAGGTAACTTATTATTCGAACCAAAGTAATTTTTGTTGAGTTTTGCTTAACTTTTTTACTCTATGTTCTCAAAATATGTGAGGATGAATAAGATAATAATAAAAAAATAGTTTATTTCCGTAACATTACACATTCAACATAGTGTGGCTAGGCTAGAACCATCTAGGAAGATGTAGTAATGCTTGTTTTGGGTGATTCTGCTCCTCCCTAGAATTAAGATGGATGGAAATAATATTTAAAGTAGATTTTTAAACTTAACATAATAAGCAATGTTTTTGTTGTTGTTGTCTTATAACTTCTATAACCCGCGCAATGTTAAACCGACCAATTGGGCGTTTAAACTGGTTTTTTGAACCAATCCCAAATGGTCAACAATACATGGTATAATGATATGTGTACATAAATAAATTAAATGTAAAAAAATACGTGTTGCTTGTATGGATGATAAAAAAATATCTAACTTTATGAAAATAGAATTGTCAACTTTCATAGCATTTAGTCAAACAGTATTGAAGTCAATTAATATGCATCTGTTTTTGTTACAGAGTTGTCTTGGTAATTTTTCACTGATAGAAATGAAAACAATTGACATTTTTAGTCTTTATTTCATAGTTATTTGGTAGTGAACCTCAAACTTTTCACATTCTATTACTTATAAAGTAATTTTGAATGTCTTTAACTAACGGAAATGGTAGTATACCATTCATACGATGCACCAAATGTTTGTATTAAAGGAAATTTTTCCAATGTCATCAACTAAACTTGATTGTTTACCTATTTTAGTGTTTTAGCAGGCAAATCAGCAGATTAATATGTGACAGAAATAGCCTGCCTTCAGTAACCTTGATACATGAAGAGAATTGTTTGTATGTGTTGACTTTGTTCAACATTCATCATACAAAAAAGTTTTAATACCATTTTAGGGAAGAAGGTTTAATAACTCCTTCATATAGTTTTGACACTTCTCTTTGGGCCATAGGTTATTATTAAAGTTCAGTGCCAAAGAAAAATACAAGGTAGTGAATGTAGGTCAAGTCATTCTTTGTCAGATACAAGTGTATTATGTATGCAAGCATTTTGAGGTCAACACAAACATGATAAATTCAGATAATGGTTGTGAACTTGTAACTATGCTTGTAAACCTTCCTAATTTCTTCAACAATTGGTAGTTATTTTTATAAAATTTTTGGGGTGTTGAATAACTAAGGGATGGTCAATACACTACAAAATATTCTAATAGGTGAAACCAATAAAAAGTTTGAAACCCAAAACAAAGACCAACAAACTTTTGAGTGGCACTAAACTTTTAATATAGGAAGTTAACGTAAAAGGAAGAGCTAATTAACATTCGACGCGAGGTCCGCCGAGCGAGGCACGCGGCGCCCGCGCCCGGCTCCAGCTAACACCAGCGACAGCGAAGCGCCGGCACTCACACACACTCCAAACTTGCAAAACTAACCTAAATAACCTGCACAACTACTCATCCCGAAATCCCGGCACACCACACTAACCCCCGAGCCATCAACGAACCCCACAATACAAAATACTTCCCACAAAATGTTTTGACAACATCGAATATAACCTAAAATCTCGTGTTGAAACCATCAAAACTTCGTCAAACAATCCCTAAAAATCATAAACGCGGTCTGATAATTGCAGGCGCTTCGTGTCTAACCACCCGCACGCAGATACGCAAGCCGATACAATGATACCTAGATGCAAATGCTAATGTCCTATTTGACGAATTTTGGTAAAATAAATAGAACTTTCCGCAAACAAGGCTTTGCCGCGATGTTTTACACGCAAACGTTTGGATCATTTTGGATTCTGTTAAGTACAGAAACTTAGCTAACCGAACTAATTAATGTGAGCAATTAATGAAGGTACGACAATCAAAGCAAAGCACCGCTAGTCGGCTGGCGGTGAACCGGCGAAGCTACAACAAAAATAACCAATTATTGCCACTTACCGCCGACTCTGTACATATTCGCAGCCATTTTTATACACAATCACTATTCATTAACACTTAATTAATCTACATCTGACACAATTAATAACTATAACACTATGTAATTGAGCTTTTAACAATGTTTTTCATCACGTTAACTCCGGACGCCTTTCGCTGATCGCCATTTTCTTTCACACTACTAATTTGGCCAGTGCGCAGTCGCACTTTTTGGCGTAAACTTCCTGCTCTTCAAACAAAGCAATGACATGTCATTATTTTTGTATCCAATAATTATATTAGAATGTTTGTTCTTAAACCATTAAATACGAATTATTTTACAAATAATGTCCATAATTGAAATTTAATTTACTATACGTCCTAAAAATAAAAAAATATTTCATTCAAGAACGTTTCATTACTACTCAGAATGTCCACAACTGAACCGTTTGTTCCGCACATGTATGTCTTATTATTCATCAATATACCGCACTTATAATCTTGAAACATTGCACTGTAAAAAAGTTTAATTTACTTCAGAATTCTTAAATGTTTAGTAAAAACGCGTATTTATTTATTTTTTGCATTTTTTTTATCCTCCATGTGTGTAAAGGAACGCGTCACTTTTTGCTATAGACAAGGACGCTAAACTTGTCTATGAAGGATCTTCTGTAGTCGATGGAAAACTATAGACGGGCCCATAAATATTTAAAGGTAAAAGGTTCAAAATTTATAATTACCAATCTATAGGTTCAAAATATTATGCTCTATTCAAAAATGATCAAACAATAATTAAAATATTTAGAAAAAATATGTTGCGTCTCCTAAAATGACGTGGCCATTGTGACAGCTGATTTGTCTATGATTTTGACAATTGCCAAATCAGCCAGCCTCTCCCGTCTGCTGAAAATTGTTGTAAAATCCCAATAACAACCAATTTCTGAATGAATACTTAGAGAAACGTTAACATATTGCATATGCGGCTGGACTCGAGTTGCCGCATGCACACTTGGTACGTAAATTATAGAAATAACAGATATATCCGTGTTTTTAATGTGCTGTTTGCTAAATCTTTGCATTATCGATGTTTCCTTTTTAGATCGGCGATATGGCCACGTATGAGGAGTTTATTCAGCAGAATGAAGACAGAGATGGTATACGGTTCACGTGGAACGTGTGGCCTTCGAGTAGAATCGAGGCTACCAGGTTGGTGGTGCCTCTGGCATGTTTGTACCAGCCGCTGAAGGAAAGGCCTGATTTGCCGCCGATTCAATATGAACCTGTGCTGTGTACCAGGAATACATGCAGGGCTATCTTGAATCCGATGTGTCAGGTGGACTACAGAGCCAAGTTATGGTCATGCAACTTCTGTTTCCAGAGGAATCCTGTAAGTTGACAGTCTTAAATATTATTTTCATTTTATTCAATGGTTTTATCACTTTAAAGCTGTTGTTTCTGCCTGCCAGAATATAGCTGTTCAGATCAGTTTTTATGTGGGTAGAGATGAGACCAGTTTTAAAATTCCAGTTTTCTATAATTGTAAAATTTTCTTAAATGGTCAAATATAATGTTATTAAGTTTTGTTATGTTTTAATATTAATTTTAATGTTACCTTTCACTATCATAACTTGGTCCTTCACAGTGAATTAAATATTTACCATCTATGTCGATTTGACTACCTTATTTTAATTGCATAGTTTTCATTGTTAAAACTCAATATCCTTGGATTTACCACATCTAGTGAGTGAGGATGATGTAACACATTGTTAATATTCTATTTTGATTAAGTTGATTTTGCAAGAATGTCATATATATAGACAGTGGAAAAAAAAGCTATTATTTTGAATATATTATAATGTTTATCAGACTAAAACTATCCCTTCTTTATTTATTGATTTTTTAGAAATACTGTGCCAGTTATGGAAAAAATACTAAAACAATTCAAAGAAAAGCAGCACATATAAAATTATGTTATTTTCATAAACATATTGTTTTGTGTTCTGGCTCAATGTATTAACAAATCAAGTTGTAAACTGTTAATTTCAATAATTTACTGATATATCATGTATTTTATTTAATTTTAGCTCAGCATTTCTTTTCCATCCATATGATGAATTGCCAGCTTATAATACTGTCCTACACTTTCCAGTTCCCACCACAATATTCAGCAATATCGGAACAACATCAGCCTGCCGAGCTCATCCCGAACTTCTCCACTATAGAGTACACCATCACCCGCGCCCAGACTATGCCACCTATCTACCTGCTGGTAGTTGACACATGTTTGGATGAAGAGGAACTCGGAGCACTGAAGGACTCTCTTCAGACTTCGCTCAGTCTTATGCCACAGAACGCTCTTGTTGGTCTAATTACTTTTGGACGTATGGTGCAGATACATGAACTAGGTAAGTGTGATATAAACCGCTAGTCAGTTATGAGTCCCTATCAGTTTTCCAATAATAATATTTTTTTTGTGGATTTCCACCACATATCTATTACAGTCTTGTTTGTTGCTTATGCAAGTTGGTAAGTCCATTTAAATTCATTTAGGCTGGTCTGGAATAGCTGGAATGTCTAAGCAGAATGCTGTGCCTGTGTCAAATGCAAAGGGCAATTAAAGAAACGGGGGAATTTTAGTCAGTGTGGGTCTAAAAGTCTCTTCCTCCCTAACTAGGGTTGGAAGTTTATTTGATGATTTTACTTTTTTCTAATACACCAGTGGCTATAAGAAATTACCTATCGTATTTAAAAAGTGGAACCAATTTCACTTAATTTCGGTCTGTGCAAAAATCATCCTTATCAATTATTTCCTATCACTATTAATTTAAAAGAATATTTCCCGTCTTTTATCAGTGCCGCTTAGATTTGTACATGTTTTATCTTCACAATGTGTTTTGTTATTACATGACAAAACTGTTAAGCAATTGCATATTAACTTTCACTTTCTGCTTGCTTACATTTCCTCAACTATTTACATATTTTGAGTAACTTGCCCAATATGAAAAACTTGGCTGAAAACCAAGAGGTCCACAATCTCTTGGCTTTATGCCAAGTGTGTTTACTATGAATTTTTTCGTAAGCTGTAGTTGTAGAGAAACTGTTTCGTTTGATGAAATAGTTTTGGCCCTCGTTCCACCATAATTATGCACATAAATAATAAAGCTCTTATTTTCCTCTCTTCAGGTACAGAAGGCATCTCAAAGTGCTATGTCTTCAAAGGCACAAAAGACCTGTCAGCCAAACAGATTCAAGAACAATTGGCGATCGGTCGCGTCAACGCACCTAACACTCAGCAAAGAGCGGGAGCACCTGCCCCACAGCCACCAGCACACAGATTCTTACAACCTGTTAAGACATGTGACATGGCTTTGACGGATCTGCTCGGAGAGCTTGGACGGGATCCCTGGCCTCTAGGTGTTGGAAAGAGACCTCTACGTAGCAGTGGTGTTGCTCTTTCTCTAGCTGTTGGTCTTTTGGAAGTCACCTACCCTAACACTGGTGGTAGAATCATGCTGTTCCTCGGTGGACCTTGCTCCCAAGGACCGGGTCAGGTGGTCAATGATGAGCTGAAGCAGCCCATTCGTTCTCACCACGATATTCACAAGGACAATGCCAAGTACATGAAGAAGGGTATCAAGCATTATGAAGCTTTGTCTCTGAGGGCAGCTACGAACGGTCACTCGATTGATATTTACTCCTGTGCCTTGGATCAGACTGGACTTTTGGAGATGAAGCAGTGTTGTAATTCTACTGGGTGAGTTTCTAAAACTTTTCATGCGAATTATGGGATCTCAGAATTAAAAAAAAAATGAGACTGATGCTTTAGTTTGAAAATATAATGTTGACATGAAATCCCTTAAAAAATGTATAAGTTCCATTATTTCCTTAGTAACTTCGCCCGCTGTGGGTCGAGCGTAAGGGAGTATGAGACTCTTTCCAACTAAACTCCTCCCTATTTTATAATTAAGCAATAAAGCAGATGGTTGCATTCACATACATTTTAAGTCTTGATTTTGATATTGTCTTGTTACTATCTTGATCATCTGATGAGTAAAGGTAATTAAAATGGTGACGACATGAATCTCGCGCCATTATCGATGTTGTTACTATTTCGCACGTAACTGTATGCTTGACGACACTGCTACACATACCAATTGGCTTTGGTTGATAATAAAAGAAAAACATTTTGAACTCATTGCCTAAAACTAGAAATTCTTCATATATCGTGAATGCACGTATTTTGAACTTTTACATATCTGAATGTGTATGTGTGTATCTGTCTGCGTCTTTGAAGCTCCTAAACAAATGGACGTATTGTGATGCAGTTTGTTTTTGCCTGGAAGATAACGTGATCCCTGCCCGGTTGTAAAGGGATATTGACGCCCCCCCCCCCCCCCCTTTAGAGGGCCAAAGCCTGCCGGGGTCGCGGGACTTACGAATTACCGTGACCCCGGAACGTAAAGGGCTATGGAAGGCCACCGTGGATTTAGTCAGTACGAGTCTGAAAGTCCCTCCCGCCCTGCCTGGGTGGTAGGACTCATTTGATGGCATTACCACAATAAAAAAAAAACGTGATCAAGATAGTTTTCAGCATACTTTATGATGATCTGTTCTGGCATTTGATTTTCGTCAACTCATGTGCGAAGGTCTACAATTTATAAAACGTTCACCTGTCTTCATAATCTCCATTCGTTTCAGCGGACACATGGTGATGGGAGACTCGTTCAATTCCTCGCTGTTTAAGCAGACATTCCAGAGAGTCTTTGCTAAAGACCAGCGGGGTGACTACAAGATGGCGTTCAACGGTACATTGGAGGTCAAATGTAGTAGAGAACTTAAAAGTAAGTATGAGTTTAGAAAGTTAAAAAAAAAAGTTTGAAAAATTACTTATAGGTAAGTACTTGGATACATGGGAGGTCTCTGCCCAGCAGCGGCTAGTAAAAATAAATTTAATTAGAATTATTATCGTCTACAACAAATTCAGTCTTCCATCTCATCAGTCTGCCAGTTTTGTTAAGTATTGGCTCTCTTTTCCGCATTTGGACTCGTAGGTGATCGGTTATGCGTGAGGTGGGACGGTTGGCTACATGAGCCAACCCAGCTCCTTCCAGAAGCGTGGAAGTCTCCTGGAACGTTCACAGGCTTCTTGGAGCGACCTCGGATTGCCAAGGTTTTAGCAACACCCTCGAATTCCAGGATTACATGGGTTGCCGTTTCATCCGCGTTCAAGCAGCCCCTGCACGGCTGCCAGTAAATTAAAACAGTTTTGGGAAGTTTTTATAATACAACTTTCTAATGTTATTTATCCTTAAAACACAAACATGAAGAACTTAAAACCTCTTTTTTTGGAAATTGTTAATGAAGATTAGACAAAGGCGGTTTTTTCATTTTGAAAGTTGATTTACTTTCAATTTAAACTTTTTAAATTAATATCCCTTTCAAACAGCAATTTCACAATTCTATTCAACAGTATCGGGTGCGATCGGATCGTGCGTGTCCCTCAACGTGAAAGGACCGTGCGTGTCGGACCAGGAGGTCGGCATGGGCAACACCTGCCAGTGGAAGATGTGCACCTTCACCCCCAGCACTACCATGGCGATATTCTTTGAGGTAATTATTCAAAAATACCAGCGAGCTTGATAATGACGCGATGCGACGCATTTCTAATTTGACATAAAACGTGCGGCTATCTACGGATAAATGAAAACAAAACACGGTCGCCACGACGACGTAAATCAGTCGAATTGTGTCATAAATATCATAGCCGCAAGGACGATTTTAATTTTTAGTTAGTAGAAATTGCAAATAGCAGGAATCGCGTCATGAGGTTTACTTAGTCTAAATCAAAAATCATTTATTTATGTTTGGCAGAAAATTAACAGCTTTTTTGAAAACTAAAAGTTGCATCGTGCGCGAGTTCGATGCCCGCACGAATAAATAAGTGTATGCCTCCTAAAGGTAGTAGTTGTTCAGTCTCAAATGTACTCACGATAAATGCATTATCTTTTATTAAAAAAAAAAAATGCAAACTTCACAAAGTCTCTCAAAATGGTTGCCCTTCACTACTTCTTAGTGTATTGTGAGAGAAGGATGGAAATTAGGACAATTAGAATAACACATTTTTTACCAAACCAAGTTTGTGGGAGTGAAATTGTGTGTAACAAGTTAACAACACACAATTTTGACAATTTCATTTCTTATGTTTTTGAATCTTTAAATTTCTTGTAAACCTTTTATTTTAAACATTTTCAGGACCCAAAAACATAATTGTTATGCTATAAAAATATTGTATATTTATCAGGTTGTCAACCAGCACGCAGCAGTCCCTCAGGGTGGTCGCGGCTGCGTCCAGTTCATCACACAGTACCAACACTCGAGTGGACAGCGGCGCGTGCGCGTCACTACTGTAGCGCGCAAGTGAGATAACAATACCGTTCTCTTTTTCACGGTCGAATATCAGAACAAAAAGTGTACAAATGATTAATTGGTTATTATGCTCTAGAGCAAATTAGTGTATGAAATAGTATCGGTTTTGTTGTTGGCTCCGCTAATGTCTATCAGACGACAGCGTAAAACTTCGAAAACCGACCTTACTGCTTCAAATCAAAGTCGCTTTTAAGGTCAAACTTTCTTTTCTTTAGTTAGTTAGCCAGTTTCTGGGAACCCGACAGGTCTCAGACATAGCTCACTAGTGCTAGTCCTAGTACGTAAAGTGGTTTCACTCAAATTGTGAAACCGCTGGTCAAATAATTAACAAATTGCATAATAGTTGCACAGTAACATGTAAATTGAGGGTCTTCTTACACAACGCGGCACACGTCTCCTATACTGTACGACTTTGGTATCCATTTACGCATGCCTGTGTACCAACCTCTATAATATAATAATAATAATATTCCACAACTATCACACACCGCCATCTAGTCCCAAGCTAAGCAGAGCTTGTGTTATGGGTACTAGACAACTGATAAACATACTTATATATTTCTAAATACATACATATTATAGATAAATTACACCCAGACACAGAACAAATGATCGTGCTCATCACACAAACATTAAATTTGTCCTGGGTGAGAATCGAACCCACGACCTCCGGCATAGCAGTCAGGGTCACTCAACACTAGACGAACAGGCCAGTCGTCTATGGAATTGAATTGCGATAGTTACCGATAGATACCAAAGTCGTAACGACGCTCCCTCACCGGGAACATTCGCGTGTAATGTAACATTATAGATTCGACTTTGAGCATTACATTACAATACTACCTCCCTGACTGACGAGAATTCGCGTACATTTAGTATGGATTTGATACAAGGTGCTCATTGTGATGCTCGATTGTCTTCACTCTCTGATGAAATCGCACATCTAGATCTAAACTGAGACAACTCAAAAAAGGTCAGTTTTGAGTTAACCTTATATTCGTGTTCCCGGCGACAAGACGCAACTATCTATCTTATCGGTTTTAAGAAAGGCTTGCAAAATTCTTCGCTAGATGGCGATAGCTTACTTTTGTTGAGTCAACGCACGCCAACCCCTTCCACCTAAACAAATGTATTTTCAGTTATCCTTTGCAAGCCTTACGGAGTGCACGTACTTATTTTAACGAAAACGCGGACATTTTGAGTAGTTACGGTTTCGATAAAAAAGATACGTGTGTTAATTCGAGTTATAACAGTGTTGGTGAATTATCCCGCCATTTTAAATCAAGATATTTTGACTTGTTCCAGTTTTGTTTGACAAGGTAACGAATTTTTATTGACTATTTTGAGTTGAGTTAGTTTTGGTGAATCTACAAACGAAATTTCTAGTTAACCTACTTTTGATGGAACAAAATTAAATCGAAATATTTCTGTCAAATGGGACGTTTTAAATTTGTATCGTATAAAAATCATACGTTAATGTAATTTCTGTCCCGAAATTTTACTTGTTTTTATCATACTATGTGCCAATTTGTTTAAAAGAGCTTTTTTTGAGTTAACTCACTATTGCTGGTCAAATAAAACTTATGTTATGCCACTTTTTTCTTTTCAGATAAAAATGAAGCGAGGCCGTTTTCTTTTCAATATTATAAAAGAACGGTTTAAAGAGGACTTATTTACAGATAATGATCAAGAGTCTCAAGATGTACAAGCACAAGAAAATAGCCCAAACAACTGATGTTCTGACCAAACTATGCCATACCCAGCAAATAGAAAATGATTTAACTTTTTAGCCAAGTGACGAAAGTGTTATACTATGACTCTGATGCTGATCTAAGCTATGTTCGGCAAAAAAGAAGAACCTATATAACCTAACCTAAGGGAGTTCCTGATACAAAAAGTTATTTCCCTCATTTAACAGTTCTGTTGATCTCAAAAATCCCACTTGAGAAGTATTTAGATTTAAATCAGATAATTTTCGAAGATATTTTATTTTTAATATTTTGTAGAAAGGTTTACTTTTTAAAAGGGACATACTGATCATTTTGAGACTGATATTTTGTGATTTATTATAAACCTCACATGTCTCAAAAGTATTTTTTTTGTTAAGTATCAATATTTTTGAACATGGTAGAAAAATGCCAGAATTTTGTTGTTTATTTTTATTATGAAGAATTTTCAATCGATTTATGATAAGTAAAATAATTCACATACCCAATTATTCATTGATTTATAATGGTTAGAGTTATTTTTTTAGGTTTTCTGTTTTGTTTAGAAACAGTTTTGTTTGAAGAATTGTTTCTTTTTTTATTCTAGTAGCAGGACAACTCAAAACGTTTTAATAAAACTGTTACAAGTCGAAATATGGTTTATTTTTTATACGAATACCCCGCTCTAAAATGTAACAACTCAAAAAATGGCGATAACTGCTAAAAAAGATTGTTTCTTAGTCCCAATTTATTCTACAACGAAAATGACTATTTTTTAAAGCCTAAATCAAAATTGAGTTTCTTTACTTCCCTAACAAAAAATGTAGATATACGTTTTTTTCATCTCCTGAAAAATGACCTTTTTTGAGTTGTCTCAGTTTAGATCTAGATGTGCGAAATGTTCGAATATGTAACGTTACATTACAAGTAAAAGCTCGCGGTGAGGGAGCGCCTTTTGGTGTCGGAGCCTTGCGTCGCGTTGTGTACAAAGGGGCTAACTGTGAAGGGTCTGTATTTTATCTGTTCACCGGTTTTAAAACTCTCACTTTCTCTCAGTTGGGGCGACGCAGCAGTGAGCCTGCATCACATATCGGCCGGCTTCGACCAGGAGGCGGCCGCGGTGGTGATGGCGCGGCTGGTGGTGTACCGCGCGGAGCTTGAGGACGGACCTGACGTGCTGCGCTGGCTCGACAGGATGCTCATCAGACTGGTGTGTTTGACTTGATATCAATTAGGTTGAATTCTTTCCGTCTTACCTCAAGAAAGATAAACATTTTGATAAAAACTGAATGTCAAAACGACATTATTCATGTTCATATAAGGTTCGTTTTGCTGTTACACTTTTTTTAGACAAACATTCAATAGATGTTTATCTTCGCGACGTCGTACGACGACGTTCACGAAGCTAAACGTCACTAGGAACTAGGCAAAAGAATCTATTTTTTATCCCACGTTTTTATAAACTCACTTTTCTTGTTTGTTTATTTGTTTGTCGTTCCGGTTGGACTTTTGCAACTCAATTTTGAGGCACTTCCCGATAAGCTAGAAGGCTGAAATTTTGCACACGCTCTGAGTTCTGATGACAATGTACATGACTAGCTTACAAACGTTGTAACAAATCCAATATGGCGGACTGACTGTTTGAAACCCACCCCCACGATATGGGTATCAAATGAAAGGGTTTGCTGTCAGGAATACGAAAAAAATAGTCACGTGACTTAAATCCAATATGGCGGACGTCCAAGATGGCAGACAGGCTAAGTATTTGAAATGCACCCCTATGATATGGATATCAAATGAAAGGGTTTGCTGTCAAGAATACAAAAAAAATTGTCACGTGACTTAAATCCAATATGGCGGACGTCCAAGATGGCAGACAGGCTATTTGAAATGCACCCCTATGATATGGATATCAAATGAAAGGGTTTGCTGTCAGGAGTACGAAAAAAATAGTCACGTGACTTAAATCCAATATGGCGGACTTCCAAGATGACAGACTGGCTGTTTGAAATCCACCCCGCATGATATGGGTATCAAATGAAAGGGTTTGCTCTCAGGAATACGAAAAAAATAGTCATGAGACTTAAATCCAATATGGCGGACATCCAAGATGGCGGACAGGCTTTGAGGCACTTTCCGATAAGCTAGCAGGCTGAAATTTTCAGGGTAGCTTCAAACCCGATGAACAAAGATAAAAATAATAAAATAATTCATAGATTTAAAAAAATCTAAAAACCCACGTTTTTAAATATCCTAAAAATAAGAAAATAACCCTTCGGGGTTGAGAGAGGGGCCACTCAAAACGTGGGGGCGTATCTTTGCAAGTTACACCCACGATCTATACACTTCATGTAAATATATCCCATAAATAATATACGCCCCCACGTTTTGAGTAGCCCCTCTCTCAACCCCGAAGGGTTATTTTCTTATTTTTAGGATATTTAAAAACGTGGGTTTTTAGATTTTTTTAAATCTATTAATTATTTTCCCACGTTTTTATACACTTTTATTGTTTGTTTGTCGTTCCGGTTGGATTTTTGCAACTCAATTTTGAGGCACTTCCCGATAAGCTAGCAGTCTGAAATTTTGCACACGCTCTGAGTTCTGATGACAATACATGACTAGCTAAAAAACGTCATAACAAATCCAATATGGCGGCCTCCCCAAGATGGCGGACTGGCTGTTTGAAATCCACCCCCATGATATGGAAATAATAATAATAACCAGCACCCCCATGATATGGGTATGAAACGGAAGGGTTTGCTGAATGTGTTACGAAAAAATAGTAAAATAATTAATAGATTAAAAAAATCGATTAATTATTTTATTAAATACCTATTATATTAATCCAAACTATCCAAACTAATATTATAAATGCGAAAGTAACTCTGTCTGTCTGTCTGTTACGTTTTCCCGCTTAAACCTCTCAACCGATTTTGATGAAATTTGGCACAGACAATCTTTAGACCCTGAGAAAGAACATAGGCTATCAAAACACCACGCGGGCGAAGCCGCGGGCGGAAGCTAGTATCCCATAAAATAATCCCTTAAATAATATACGCCCCCACGGTTTGAGCGGCCCCTCTCTCAGCCCCGTAGGGTTATTTTCATATTTTTAGGAAATTTAAATTAATGTATTTGGTTTAGCATCGAAAGTTGAAATATCAACGGTCCGATTTTTGACACCAATGTGATATGGTCAGTAATATATTGAATGCTCAGCTCAGCGCCGAAGTCTGACAATACATTTGCGCAGTAAAAAATAAACTAGTGCCTGCGCTTGCTACAGCTGATTTCAGAATGTTGTTTGAAACTTGTATTGTTTGAACTTTTTAATATAGCGCACACTGTCCTACTACTAGACAACGGTCTCCCTGACGAACTTTTTTGACCGAATTTTTTTAAAAGTAATTGTTGCTAAAATGCTCTAATCATTTTTCTTGCAGTGCCAGAAATTCGGCGAGTACGGCAAGGATGATCCGAACAGCTTCCGTCTGTCAGAAAACTTCAGTTTGTACCCGCAGTTCATGTACCACTTACGTCGCTCGCAGTTCCTGCAGGTCTTCAACAACTCGCCTGATGAGACCACCTTCTATAGGTAAGGCCTATTCCCATGGGGACAGATGTGAGATTATGTATTATCACCTTCCTGCCCTTATCCCAGTCTACTTGGGGCGGCGCGGGCGCAATATTTTTTTCCATTATACCCGTCAGACGTCTTATGAATATTTTTTTTCAGTAATTTACATTAGTTCAAGCGAAACTGAACTTTGTCCATTTTACTGGTTCTTTGGTATAGTGTTTGATTTCTCAGCAACATATTTCATTCAGACTTTGCAACATCTATCGCCATTTATTATTCAACCTCCGCGCCGCGAACAAGGCTGCTATAGCTTAGCTGATATTATGTGTCTGGAGCGCATATTCAAAAGGCTAACTATTGGGTTATAGGCCGTTCCGGGATTACAGGCGTGGTGTATTTCCTCATTTCTTATATCCCACAGACACATGCTGATGCGCGAGGACCTGACGCAGTCCCTCATCATGATCCAGCCGATCCTGTACTCCTACAGCTTCGGCGGGCCTCCGGAGCCTGTGTTGTTAGACACATCGTCCATACAGCCAGACCGAATCCTACTTATGGACACTTTCTTCCAAATACTTATTTATCATGGAGAAGTAAGGAGTGAATCTTGTTTCCTTTTTATAAGTACCATAGATATAGAGTCGGCTGTGCTAGGGAAAAACAAAGTAATTGCAGTCAAGTAAATTTTTCAGGAGGAGCAAAAAACCGAAAATCACAGATTTAAAACGTACTGGCGACAACTTCAGTACGTTTGTTATTTCATAATTTGTAAAATAATTAGTTCTATCTGTTTCAAAGCAATTTTTTGAGTAATTTTTGGTAGCTACCCTTAAAATTAAAAAAAATGTTTTTCCAAAGACATAAAATTAATACTAGAAAAAAATAACAATTCAGTAAAAAAGTAACTACATTAGCTTTGTTTTTCAAATAATTTAAAAAGAGATGGACAAGGTTAAGTTTTAGTCTTAATAACAAAGCAAATGCATTTAATTGATTTTAACAAAGACAATGAAGCCATTTAAAAATGAATGTCTCTACTATAAGATTTATTGGCTTTTGCTTTTTATGAATCACATAATTTGTAAGAATTGTAAAAACTAGTTCATCTTAGGATTTATTAAGATATTAAGTGTCACTCAAAGAAAAGAGCATGTATATGTCGGATCCGGTCAATAGTACGGACAGCAAACGAATCGTAAGCGCGCCATTTTGAGTATCACGTGGTCTGCGTGCGCTTATACAGAGTCGTGATGTTTCATCGGGGCTGGGAGGAGCGCATTCAGTACCTGACCGCAGCAGTGTGAAGACATCCCGAAACTGTACTCGATTCGTTGTGCCCAGTATAAGTGTAGTGAGTGTTTAAATTAAATTGTGTTTGATTTAATTTGTGATTTAAAATTAAAATAACCAAGTGAACCGCACCCAGTGTATTTTCATTGCACGAGACCCAAACTCTGCCCACATGATGCCTGAATCCGACGGAACAATACCGGTGGCTCCGACATCAGAATTGGGATCAAATCGTGCTAATGAAATTACACGCGGGAACAGTGACAATAACATTCAGTGCAAATGCTAACTTTGAAAACTCAGCCAGTGAATAACAAGTTTTTATTGCCGGAATTCGACCCCGACAAACCGGATTCCGATGCGCGGTCGTGGTGCGCCACCACCAACTTGTGTTTTAACGGGAGTGAAGTGGAGGGATGCCAGCTTATTTTGACGCTGAGCAAGGCGCTAAAGGTGAAGCGTCAACCTGGCTATCTCAAATAGCCTACAAAGGAATTTAAGGTACTTTTTACAACAAGATTTATTTCGCAAAGGCAGGTACCCTCATTAAAAAAAAATGAGTGGTGAAAAACCAAGTGATAAAGAAACATTACCCATGTTCGCCAGTCGTTTCATATCTGATGCGAAAAATGAACACTATCTGTGAATCATCGAAAACAAGTGACACCAAGCGAGGAAAAATAACGTCAATTAGGTGTTATAACTGTGCTAAAACGCCCATAAGCGTATTGAGTGCAGAAGTAAGGCGATGGATACGAAGGGAAGACCTACAGCATCAAGTCATGTGACGCAGCAGCCGGCATCGAAGACCTTGGTGTGCTTCAAATGTGGCAAGCCAGGTCACATAGCCGTGCGCTGTACGAGCAGTAGTGGCGGCAGTGGCAACGGACCAGTCCAAGGCGCGGCGCGACGCGTCGATGTCTGCATCGTGCAACCACCATCAGACATGTTCCAACACAGGTGAATCGTTTCATTTTTACTTACGCCTCTGGTGCCTTGTGTTCTTTATGTTGACTATCGCTGGTTAAGCGTTAGTGAGTTAATATCGCTGGTTAAGCTTTTTTTATTATTACTGTCTAAGTGGTAGGATTTGTAACGCTGGTTAAGCGCTACAATGTTAAGAACTGGTTAATTACTTCAGTGATTTACTCTACTGCGTAAGTAGAGATGCATAGTGCTGGTTAAGTGCTGTGGATTTGGGGGAAATGCCTGAGGTTCAAGTACCATTTTGAAGTAGAGATGTTGAGTTGGATGATAGTGTGGAATCTTAGGTCGGCTGGTCGGACCGTACCAGTAGCTATTTCGTAGCCGTAATCCGTATCTTATTGACATCCCGGTGTCCATAGAAGCGCGGTGTGCGGATTGCACTGGCGGAGGTCGTGTATTGTGCGTTCATGGTGAACGGTGTAAACAAACAGAGGTTTGTTAGTGGGGCTAGTGTTAGCCATAGGCCACGAATTTGATTCCTGCTGTTTTGATTATAATATTGCTGCATTGTGATAATACAATTGCAAAGGTACTTGAATGCTCTGGGATTTCCGATCAGTCTTAGTTAGATCCAAAGTTCAAGGATCTGTTTAGAGTGATAAAGATTTTGGGATGGTGACCGTTACACATTGAAACCCTTGAACTCTAAGTGTACCTACAAACATGCCAACGGGTCATATACCAGTCGTAGTTACCGTAGATTCTGATTAAGTTGTGGTGAGAGGTCGAGTAAAACGGTCTATCGGCCGTATTGTTTTCAATCGTACCAGTAGCTGTTTCGTAGCCGTAGTCCGTATCTTATTGACATCCTGGGTGTCCATGGATGCGCGGTGCGCGGGTGGCTCTGGCGGAAGTTGGGGTCTTGAGAGACCATAGTGTGTAGTCAGCGGGTGATGCACACGGGCGATCCACGTGGTGGATGCGCACAGAAGTTCTGATCCATGCGTTGGATGTGTGAAAGCAATGTGATTGCTGGTCGGCTAGAGAGCCGTGGCGTTAGAAGTTTTACTCGAAAGGCGAAGGTCACTGGAAAATCGGTAGTTTTTTTGCAATAGAGTTGTGAAAGTAGATTCGAACGACTGTGGTACATGGCCCAGGATAGTTGTTGGTGGCCCAGAGTAGTTGTTAGTGGCCCAGGGTAGTTGTTGGTGACCCAGGGTAGTTGTTAGTGGCCCAGGGTAGTTGTTAGTGGCCTAAGGTAGTGATTGATGTATTTTCAATTGGCTATTCCCAATGTTTGATTTAGTTAAAGAGTATTGGTTTTAATGGTACAGTGGAGTTCTGAAATTCCCTTATTTTCACCAAAGAACTGAATATAGAGTTTGGTCAGGAATAACCGAGTGGAACAGTATTCTGTCGTGGACTGTTTTGTGTTTCAGAGTGATTATTACACGAGGACGAGTGAAATGAATTGAAGGAGGCCTACACTGAGGTGGTTGAAAGAGGCTGAAGAAGAAGAAGAAGATCACACGAGGACGTGTGAATGGCAGGATGGCCGTGTCGGATCCGGTCAATAGTACGGACAGCAAACGAATCGTAAGCGCGCCATTTTGAGTATCACGTGGTCTGCGTGCGCTTATACAGAGTCGTGATGTTTCATCGGGGCTGGGAGGAGCGCATTCAGTACCTGACCGCAGCAGTGTGAAGACATCCCGAAACTGTACTCGATTCGTTGTGCCCAGTATAAGTGTAGTGAGTGTTTAAATTAAATTGTGTTTGATTTAATTTGTGATTTAAAATTAAAATAACCAAGTGAACCGCACCCAGTGTATTTTCATTGCACGAGACCCAAACTCTGCCCACATGATGCCTGAATCCGACGGAACAATACCGGTGGCTCCGACATATACATAATAACGATTACCTAAAATAAATTGAAAAATCATAGATATTAGTTGTAATGAAATATTAAATGAAACAAAAATTCATCATCTCAGCTATAGGACGTCCCCTGCTGAACATAGGCCTCCCCTTTAGATTTCCACATATACCGGTTGGAAGCGACCTGCATCCAGCGTCTTCCGGCGACCTTTATAAGGTCGTCTGTCCATCTTGTCTGTGGAAGTCGTACGCTGCGCTTGCTAGTCCGTGGTCTCCACTCCAGTACTATTCGACCCCATTAGCCATCTGCTCTGCGAGCAATATGGCCTACCCAACATTGCCACTTCAGCTTGCTAATCCGGTGGGCTATGTCGGTGACTTTAGTTCGTCTACTACGGATCTCCTCATTTCGGATTCGATCACGTAGAGAAACACCGAGCATAGCCCTCTCCATAGCTTGTTGAGCGACTTTGAGCTTTGAGATGAAGCCGATAGTGAAAGATCACGTTTCGGTGCCGTAAGTCATCACTGGTAACACACATTGGTTGAAGACTTTCGTCTTGAGGCACTGACGTTTGTCGGACAAAAAGACATTGCGTGTTTCCCGAACGCTGCCCAACCGAGTTGGATTCAGCGGTTGACCTCTTTCTCGAAGTAACTGGACTACTTGTCCAAATAGATATACCTATGAGTCAACAACTTCGAGTACCGAGTTTCCAACAGAGACTGGGTGGGCACGGTGTTGGCATTTGACATAATTTTCGTCTGGTCCATGTTCATTTTCAAGCCCACCCGTTGTAAAACTCGGTTGAGGCCATCGAGCATCATGCTGGGTTCCTGCATCGACTTTTCCATGACTACGATGTCGTCGGCAAACCGAAGGTGAGTGATGTATTCGCCGTTAATGTTGATTGTCCAAGTCCTTGCCATTCCAGGAGCTTGAAGGCGTCTTCCAATGCGGCAGTAAACAGTTTCGGGGAGATAGCGTCCCCCCTGTCTTACGCCTCTTCTCAATGGAATCGCCTTGGTGCTCTGCTCCTGTACTCGGACCGACATGATGGCGTTATTATACAAACACGTCAATACCTCGATGTACGGTTAGTCAATACGGCATCGCTGGAGTGACTCAAAGTACCGCCCATTGTTTCCACCGAATCGAAGGCTTTCTCATAGTCCACAAACGCTAAGCATAATGGCAAGTTATACTCTTCGGTCTTCTGTATAACTTGCCGCAGCGTATGGATGTGGTCTATGGTACTATAGCCTCTTCGGAAACTGGCTTGTTTGGGAGGCTGGAAGTCATCAAGTCTGTGTTCGAGACGGTTCGTGATAACCCTTGAGAACAGCTTATAAACATGTCTCAGAAGCGTGATGGGTCTGTAGTTCTTCAATAGGCTGTTATCACCTTTTTTGAAGAACAGCACCACTTCATGCTTCACGCGTTTTGCCCTCGGACAGCACAGAATTAAACAGTTTCTGGAGGTCTTTAAGTACCGGTTTTCCACCCGCTCTCAGAAGCTCTGAAGTGATTCCGTCCTCGCCCGGCGCATTGTTGTTCTTAAGCTGCTTCAGGGCCATCCTAATCTCGTACAGACTGGTGTCCGGGATATATTCGGTATGATTTCGGGACAGCTTGGCTCTTAGATCTCCTACCAAGCTGTCAACGGGCTTTGCGACCGAAGTGTATAACTGTCCATAGAACTCTGCTTTGGTCGACGCTATGCTGCCATCCTCCCGTTTCAGCTTTGCCCAATAGACTTGTCCTTGCGAACACTTTGAAGCCTAGGTTTCGCTGTATGGCCTCTTTAACACGATCCGTATTAAAGAGACGCAGATCGTGTCGCAAGGACTTAGATATACGTCTATTGAGCTGCCTATATGACTTCGCGTCATCGGAAGACTGCAACTGTAGCAAGCGTCGTTCAGCCATGAGGTTTATGGTTTGCTCGGTCAATTTCTGAGGTCTATCTTTACAGCAGTGTCTAAAAAACTTAGACCCTACCGTACGGACCGTTTCCACTAGCCCGTCGTGCAAAGTACATAATATTAATCAAAACAAAAAAATAAATAGGTGTTACATAGTTAAACAAACAATTATTGCTTAAAAAATATCATAAGAATCACAGCCTCGACAGCCCTATGACACGAAGTTGTAACTGACAAGTTTAACTGTGGGAAAAGTGACATTTGAAAGGTGCGCGTGCGTTCAGAAAATAAAACCGAGTAAAGTCAAATAATTTAGACATTTGAAATGAAATAAACGACAACATCTTAAAAACCAAGTAAATCGGTTATTTTAATAGCTTGAATTTATTTTACAATGAAGAAACAAAGCAACTGTTATTCAGTTGCTTTGATTTACATTTGTCATTTTACTTGCTTTATTTTTACATTAACCAATTTGTCATTTTGGCCATTTTTAACAATTCAAAAACAAAGTAAAGTTGTTTGATTTTCTTATAGCTAGATAAAGGGGTTTAAAAAGAAATTTATATCAAATAAAAGCCAATTAAATCATTTCACAACGTAAAAACAATGTAAACGACGTGGAAATACTTTGTTTTTGCTTAGACAGTGTGGTTTACTTTGTTTTACCGTAGATATGTTGGACTTTATTGAAAAAGTACCTACAGTTACTAACTTTTATCTCGAAAAATAAAGCCTTTTCGATCATTCTGTGAATGTAGCAGTGTCCGCTATACTCAAAATGTTCCAAATAGGAAGGAAGGTATCAAGTGAGATTGCCACTAAAGTCTAATTTCAACACGGAAATTGGAGAATCCAAACATAAGGCTATTGCTCAATTGTTTCAAATCGAAAGAAAGCTCAACAGAAACAAGTCTATTGCAAAACAATATAAGGCATTCATTGATGAATACTTATCGCTCGGCCACATGAAACCGGCACATAGTAACAAGAAACTTGAGAACTTTCTGCCGCATCACTGCGTACTACGTAATGAGTCAATAACTACGTCCCTCCGAGTAGTATTCAACGCATCATCAAAAACTTCTACTGGGACTAGTTTAAACGATTGTATGCATACAGGACCCAACCTTCAGAAAGACCTTATGACCCTAATACTGAAGTGGAGGCAACATCGAGTAGCCTTTATCGCAGACATTGAAAAAATGTTTCGCCAAATTTGGGTACATGAAGACGACCAAATCTTACAAAAAATAGTTTGGCGAAATTCCCCTGACCAGTTTGTACAAGAGTACCAACTAACTACGGTCACATACGGCACCAAGGCCGCTCCGTTTTTAGCAATGATGACGCTCAGGCAGCTAGCTAATGACGAGAGATCAAATTACCCACATGCAGCTCGAATAGTTGAAGAATGTTTCTATATGGACGACCTATTACACGGTTCCGATACTGTAGAGTCAGCACAACAATTACAGCAAGATTTGACGCTACTTCTCAAAACAGGTGACTTCAATTTACGAAAATGGAGGTCCAATTTTCAAGAAGTACAAGACAAAACCGACAAGGGTTGCGAGCAAGACCGTTACGACTTCAAACAAGCAGAGTCAACGAAAACATTAGGCCTTCACTGGAATCCTGGACAGGATATTTTTACTTTTCAATCCAGGATTGACGACTCTACTGACACACATCCTACGAAGAGGAAGTTATTGTCAGAGATATCCAGACTCTTTGACCCTCTCGGATGGCTCACTCCAGTTTCCATCAAGATGAAAGTACTTTTTCAAGACATCTGGAAGGAGAAAAACCTGCAATGGGATGACAAGATTCCAGAGCAAATCAACCAAGAATGGACAAATATTAAACAAGATTTATTAAACATAAATCGATGCAAAATACCTCGATGGATAGGCACTGACACGGCCGGACGTAGTATCGAGTTACATGGATTTTGCGACGCATCGCAGAAGGCATATGCATGTGTCGTTTATTGTAAAATAACAAATCTAGGTCAAACTAAAATAACTTTAATGGTTGGGAAATCAAGATTGGTACCTTACAACAAAAGCATCTCTTTGCCCAAATTGGAATTAAGTGGGGCACTTCTGCTTTCTAAAGTAATGGCTAAAGTAAAGACAAGTCTCATCGGTCACGACATCAAGGTTTACGGGTGGACTGATTCCATGGCGGCTCTGGGATGGATACAAGGGAATCCCGATCGCTGGAGAGTTTTTGTTGCTAACAGGGTGCGACAAATAACAAAAGAAATGCCTTCAGAATGCTGGCGATATGTTAAGTCAGCGGAGAATCCCGCAGATTGCGCTAGCCGAGGATTAACAAGTCTGAAGCTAATGGAACATGTTCTGTGGTGGAATGGACCTGTCTGGCTACCTTACTATACCCCGGAAAACGAGACCAGTCCCAGAACAAATTTCGCTGACGAAGAAGATCCTAACAAGCACGTTCATGCTGTAACACAAGATACGACAAAAGACAACAGCGTCGTCTACAAACTTCTTAGCAGAGTTAGCTCATTCACAATGGCTGTACACGTACTAGCTGGCTAATCCGAAAAGCAAAGAGGCCAACAGGACTCTACTTAACATTAACGGAGCTTCGCGATTCAAAGGCCGTTATAATCAAAGCAATCCAGCAAGCGGAATTTCAACAAGAAATACATGACCTAAAGAAAACCAACCAAGTGTCTACTACAAGCAAGATTTCGAATTTGAACCCGTTTCTTGACAATGAAGGAATACTTCGTGTGGGTGGGAGACTGCATCATGCTGCAATCAATCCTGATCTAAAACACCCTATAATTTTACCTCATCAAAATCGTCTGACAGAATTAATTATAGAACACGCGCATAAACTCACGTTTCACGGCGGAGCTCGAATTACTTTAGCAAACATCAGACAAAAATATTGGATTATCGGGGGAAATAATGCAACTAAAAAACAACTACGTGAATGTGTTATCTGTAGAAAACAAAGACCAAGAAAACTACAACCTCTGATGGGAGACTTACCCGCAGCAAGAATCACTCCATCTCGTCCATTTACGCATACTGGCGTGGACTTTACTGGTCATATCTATATCAAAACTAACAAGGGCCGTGGTGTCAAGACCACTAAAGGATATGTGGCAGTATTTGTTTGCATGGTGACCAAAGCCGTGCATTTGGAACTAGTCTCCGACCTTACAACGTCATCCTTCATCGCCGCCTTACGCAGGATGGCGGCTAGAAGAGGCACTCCTTGTCATTTGTATAGTGACAACGGTCGTAACTTCGTAGGAGCAAGCAAGGTGCTACAAAAGGAGTATCAAGAACTGCAGGAAATTATTGACGACAAGCTATTGTCTGAGATCGCAGATATGGAGATCACATGGCATTTCAACGCTCCTTCTTGGCCATCAGCAGGAGGCCTATGGGAAGCAGCCGTGAAAAGTTTCAAGCAACACCTCAAGAAAGTGATTGGTGAACAGAAATTGACGTATGAAGAGTTCACCACACTTCTAACACAAATTGAAGCCTGCCTCAACTCAAGACCGTTGTGTGCAATCTCAGAAGATCCTGAAGACTTAAATTTCTTAACTCCGTCTCACTTTTTAACTGGTGGGCCTGCGTTAACGTTAGTTGAGACTGAAAGAGATATGCGCACACGCTGGCAGCTAATACAGAAAATCTTACAAGATCTGTGGAAAAGATGGCGCACTGAGTATCTCGCTCAGTTAACTGTGAGAAGCAAATGGAGGCAACCACAATCCAATATCAAGTTGGACGATATTGTTCTTATCCACGACGACAACCTACCAGCCGGCAAGTGGATGATGGGAAGGGTCGTAGAACTACATCCGGCTCGAAGGACCACATATGTAGGGGTTCTTGCTTGATAAAACACTTGATTGTTTCGATGGAAGACAAACTGTTCTTGCTGACGTCTTGATAAAATAATAATTGCTTATTACCAAGGTGTTTACAGTAAAACGGCCGAATGTGTACTCAATTATATTTCAATGATATTCGCATTACAATAACTATAAATGCTTATGCTAATGAATTAATAAAATGCTATGTAATCATACATATTCCCGGACGAGATAGGCAGGATGAGGAGGAACTTTATTTACAAAAATAATTTTATAACTTGTTTGCATTTTCAAGTATTTTAAAATTATTTTTGTAAATAAAGTTCCTCCTCATCCTGCCTATCTCGTCCGGGAATATGTATGATTACATAGCATTTTATTAATTCTTTAGCATAAGCATTTATAGTTATTGTAATGCGAATATCATTGAAATATAATTGAGTACACATTCGGCCGTTTTACTGTAAACACCTTGGTAATAAGCAATTATTATTTTATCAAGACGTCAGCAAGAACAGTTTGTCTTCCATCGAAACAATCAAGTGTTTTATCAAGCAAGAACCCCTACAATGTAAAAAAACAGATTTTGAAAAATATGTCAGTTGCTTTGTTTTTCCCTAGCACAGCCGGAGTATGGACTGAGTAAAACACACATGAATTTATGGTCTTTAGTGGCGAGTAATGCGTAAATAGCGCACAATCGCTTTGTCTCTCTCACTTTTCTGCTCGTATTTACTTGACTTCTGGATAGGAAACGTTCAGTCCATTGTCTAGGTTTTCTTATGCAGAATGAATCTGCATAAGAAAATAGCCATCGCATAGATCCGAAAAATCGAAAATAGTAGTTTTTTACATGACAAATTATAGGTGGATGAACACTAAAATCAAAAAAAATATATTTCTATAGTTCCCACTTTTGAGAACTGCCTGTCAACAATGCGAGAGAGTGGGCTATAATCTACCACGCAGGCCCAGAGTGGCTGTTGGATGTCAGATCACTTCAGATCTAGGACACGTCGAACTCCACACCATGTGTTCCATAACCATTTTGAAAACAAAAAGATATTGTTACGTGCCCTAAAATTCTACCTTCCCTCCAGACAATAGCACAATGGCGAGAACTCCGCTACCAAGAGATGCCGGAGTATGAGAGCTTCGCACAGCTGCTGCGAGCGCCCATCGACGACGCGCAGGAGATACTGCAGAGCAGGTTCCCCGTGCCGCGGTATATTGACACCGAACACGGCGGCTCACAGGTAGGAAGGAGACAAATTTAATTTACTTACAGTATATTAAGAAACGACTAAAGTAAAAGATGGCCGGATAAAAATAGAGAGAAATGAAAGAAAAAAAATGCTCACAAAATAAAAACTACTGAACTAAATTGGATGAAATTTTTATGGGACCAAATGGCAAGTATACTGCATCAAACAAAAAACGAATCACACTATAGTTGGTGCCAGTTAAGATGGCAATAGCGGTCATTGACCTTTACATAATAAGTCCTCGTATAATGACATAAGCTCAGAATTAGCATTTTTACAAAATACCGAATAATTTGGTAAGGATATAAGTATCTAAGTATTCATAAGATATCAAAATGGTTAAAACATTTCACCTATACTTCAGATTTTATATTATTTTTATATTAAAGACTCACAAGTAAACACTATCATATCACAGAAAAATGCTAATTCTGATCTTATGTCATTATACGAGGACTTATTAGGTAAAGGTCAATGACCGCTTTTGCCATCTTAACTGGCACCAACTATAATCGGAATAGAAACCTCGGAGTAATCGGTGTACATATATAAAAAAAAATACCAAGTTGATTGAGAACCTCCTCCTTTTTTGTAGTCGGTTAAAAATAGCATAAACCTTTTTCATCTACAAATAACGTGGCACTATGTTCGCACAGCACGTTAGTCTGTAAAAATCCCAACTGATTTCAATGAAATTTTGAATGGATAAGGATGGTTCCAGCATAAAAAAAAGGATAGTTTTGAACACAATAGGTGGCGCTGTTAATGTCAAATGATACTCGTGTGAAACCGGATAACCGTGCGGACGGATAATCTTTGCGTCAATACCGTCCATTTCAACAGGAACGCAAAACCGAAGATTTATTTGACGTTCTCAGGTGAGAGGGTGATCTCTCATAAACTACTTCAGTATATTTTAATTATTCGAAGAGGTGTGCAGAGTTACCATACCTCCTGAGCACAACCCAAAAAGACCTCGAAAAGCTGCAGCGATTTGCTTGTATGGCAGTTACTAGCTGCATGAGAACTGCACCCACCGCTGCCCTACAGGCAATGCTTGGACTGCCACCTCTACACCTCATCGTGCAGAAAGAGGCGGCCCTAGCCGCCTTTAGGCTTTATGCCCTGGGAACCCTAAACAAAGACTCCAGAATTAAACACACGCGAATTAAGAATGATGCGATCGAACAACAGCCAATGATGGCATCACCATGCGACAAAGCCCCAAGACAATACCACTTTGAAAAGCACTACAATATCACACTTGCAGAAGAGCAGTGTGACTACTCAGGCCCGAAAGAGCTGAGGATATACACAGATGGATCAAAGAATGATTCCGGAACCGGGGCTGGAGTCTTCTCACACGACCTTAACATAAATATATCCAGCCCGCTGGGAATGTACAACACCGTCTACCAGGCGGAATGCATGGGCATTATACAAGCAGCATACGCGATAGAGGCCAGAAGAGTTACGGACACCCATATACGTATACTCTCTGATAGTGCCTCAGTCCTTAAATCGTTGGAGAAACAATATACCACTTCAAGCTTAATACTAGAATGTCACAATGCACTAGAACGTCTAACGGTATCTAAACGCAACAAAGTGACACTACAATGGATTAAAGGACATAGCGGATCATTGGGCAACGACGCGGCTGATGAACTAGCTAGGAGAGCATCCAGCGCATCAGTTTGCGGACCTGAACCCATTATACCCATCCCTTTCAACCAGATACGTAGATGGCTGCAGGAGCGCACCCTCACACAAGCAGAGAGATGGTGGACCTCGACACCAGGCTGCAGGCAATCCAAGGAAGCCCTGCCATCCCTAGATGGCAGGCTAACCAGACGTCTTTTACGCCTGGACAGGACCGGCATGCGCCTGCTGACAGGGACCATAACGGGACACTGCTCCCTAAACAAACACTTCCACACAATAGGCATAACGGACAGCCCCCTGTGCAGGGCATGCATGGAGACTGAGGAAACCGTCGCGCATGTGCTCTTCGAGTGCACAGGTGTCACACAGATCAGGACAGAAACCCTCGGGACACCCAGGACTTACACAGATGTTCTCCACAGACCAAAGAACCTGATCAACTTCTGGAGGGAGGTGGGCTGGTTGGAATAAGCCACCAAGGCCACTATGGCTCACGCACAATGGTCCACATGAAGGACTAAGTGCGGAAACCAAAACCCCTAACATAGACATAGAACATAGTTACCATACCTACGATGTCGCACTTAATTCAAAATAGGTAATAGTGGTGATTGGTGATGTCAAGAATGAGAGCAAAAAACAAAAAAATATTTTTTGTATACTTATTTATTTCTAAAACGTATACCTTCAACTCTACGGCGTCTCAACACTGTGTGGGCCGCTGTTCTTAATATTGTTCGCGAGTAACTTTTCCAGCATATCTGTCACTTTCTGCTGAGACTTCAGAAAGTTCGTGAAGTGCGTGTCATCGTACCTCGTCCTCTGTTTAACCTTCATCAAGGGCAACTGCTGTCTAGCTGATATCTCATCGTTACTGCTGTCTGATGGCGAATGGAAATCTTTCCAAGCATTTCGAGGCCTGTTCTCAATTCTTTCTAGTTTCTCGTGAAATTTCGTTGCTTCATATCGCGGTCGACGGTCGTAGCCAGAACTGCCATATGATCCTGGATGTGGTCGCATCCCGTTTTGTTGATACCTAGGTTCTTTAAAACCAGGTTGGTTATGCCCTCTAGGGCGGCTTAAATCTTCAGAGTTGCCTAAGTCTCTTGGTCGCCCTGAGTGCTCCAAGTGCGTCAATCTTCCCGGATAATGTAATTCCGGAAATCTTGTCCTGACGGGGTGATTGTTCTCCATGTTGTGAACATTTTCACGGTACTCATGGTTGTGCCAGGGTTTTTCTCTATCCAAATACTTACCCCTGAAATATCGGTCTCGAAATTCATGTGTCTCTAGAAACTGAACGCGTTTCGGTAAATCGGACTTAAGTTTTCCTCTAAGATTTATATTTTCGTTGGGGATTCCGTAATTGTCGTTAATGTGTTTCATGCTATCCCGTTCACGTTCTACTGTTAGTTTGTCGACCGATCGCTTGGTAGTTACAACGATGTGTTGGTTCATAGCCCTCAAAGGTTTCGATAACTGTATGGGTAGCGGTGCTATCTCGTCCGAATTGGTTTGAATCGTGATAGCGCCAAATTGGTAATCCTTTGTGGGCTGCGAGTTTAGCGGAGGCATGTACTGCGGAGCTCCATTTTGTGGTTGTTCAACTCCAGAACTCATCGGTGATGGGAGTATTCTTGGATCTGAGTTCGCCTGAATCGGATTGAATATGGTTGGGTTTTTTATAAGGTACGGATTTCTTGCAGCGGGTGTTTCTGGGTATGGTTGTACAGGCCATTGAGGGAGGTTCTTTGTTCCATTACTTACAGCGCGAGCGGTATTTAGAGGCGCTTGATTGGCCAGTTTTACGTTATCCTTCATTGCTTTTAACTCTTTAAATATTTCCATTAGGTCATGCATGACATGATTTGTTTGAGCAAATTCTTTCTGGAGTGAGGTCGAAGGGTTTTCTGAAATTGTTTGTGTTCAAATTGAATCAACAGTTTGCACAAAATGTATCTTAGCGATTTTAATGAAAAACATATACACCCTAACTTGAAGTGGCTAAACTTTTGAGACAAAATGATTATTGCTTCTTACCTGTTGTAGATACTTTTGTTGAGGTAGACGTTAAAGATACAGTAGTAGGAGCTGCAGTAGTCGAAGTCGTTCCCTCTGTTGTAGTGGATACCTCTCCTATATCTTTCAACACTATTTGCTTCACTTTTTCAGCGATCTCTTTAATAAAATTAGATGGTATTGCCTGAACATCAGATATGTTCACTGAATCAACATTTTGAGTTGGTTTCGAACTATTTACTTTATCCAATGTAAGTTGTTCGTTGTCTCGGTCAAAATTGTTTATGATTTCTTGAATAGCTTTTATTTTATTTGAATCGTGAGTCGGATTTGCAGTTTGAAATAGCAGAGCTTTCTTTAATTGATTACCATTATAATCTTTTGGTTCAATCTCAGCTTTATTTGCGTTAAACGTATCGTTTTTCATTTTAAATAACTGATTTCGAGCAAATTTTTCTATTGTTACTGGCTGCTGGCTAGTTATACTGTTTTTACCAGTAAACAGCTCCACATTCTCACTTGCTTTTACTTTGTTTAAGTCTGTAGGCACTTCTTTTATCTGACTGTTACTAGTTTCCAGATTTTTATTTTGCTTCGAGTATTTTATTGAAGGTAGCATAGCTAGAAAACGTGACCCCTTATGTTCTAAAACAGTATTTTGGTGTAATTTTGCTTTCTTAACGTCTTCAATTTGATTGTCTTCATGGTATGTTCTAGTTTGCTCCGGTACATTAATTTTTGATGGTGTAGTTTTAAATAGATCGAACATGACTAATTTTTGCTCATGAATTGTCTCTTTGTTACCAACTGGTGAAGCTTTTGATTCCTTGTTCATATTTTCTTCTGTTAGAGGTATTGGTTTCCATGTTTCAGCTATCATTGATGCACTTTTAGAATGATCGTTATTAAAGTTATTTTTATTAATATTTTGAAAAAGTTTAAATAGATTGAAAGAATCACTTGCTTCTTGATGTTCTTTACTTTTATTGGTAAACTTGATAGTTTCTGTGGTAGATTCGGTTTCAGAAATAATAACTCCATTATTGAAAAGGTCATTCCTCATTTGAAGAAGTTTTTGCAGTATTCCTATTGTTTTGTTTCTTTTAATTGACTTTGCTTCTCTAACCTTCGGTTCGTTACTCTGACTTTGACTGTATGTTATTGCGTGCAACTCGTTTTCTGTAACATTGTTTATGATATTAATCTCTTTTTTCACATTCAGACGATTTGTTTCTTCTTCGACTGAAGTTTTACTTGACATCTCCCAATATTTTATTGGAAAATAATTCGGTAATCTATTTTTCGTAGCGACCATTTGTGTTGTAGTTGGAATAGTTTGACTTGCTAAATATTCTGCCAAAATTCTGTTGATACATTCCATTTCTCTTGAGTGAACATATCCAGTATTGTAAGTTTTGGTTTCAGTAATGTTCTTCGCTTTGTGAGTTTGTTTTGTCATAGTAGTGGGCGCCTTTGTTGTTGTTGTTACAACTGTGGTATAGCGAGAGAGCTTGGTCCAAAAGTTCATCACGCTTTCTACATTCGGTTGATTCTGAATATTATATTCTATTTTAATTACACCCTTATTGTCTTCAATTTTTGTTGCATTTCCTATATCAGTTATTTCTTGGCCAGCTACAGGGAATTGAACAAAATTCTCCTTTGCTGTATTAATTGGTTCATTTTGTACGACAGTTCTGTCTTCAAAATTTGCAGCCAGTAGCACTCCAATTTTTGGAAATATTCCAACTGTGACATCATTTTGATTACCTGAAAATATTTGATAACATTGATCAATATGTGCTAGACCACTATGTACTCAGCTAACCAGTGCCGGATAAAGCCGGTGCGGGGCCCGTAGCAAATGTAGCCATGGGGCCCTAGAGTTACATTGCCTCTTTTTTTAGCGGTAAATCCACGGTGTCCTTCAATAGCCCTTTACGTTCCGGGGTCACGGTAATGAGATAAGTCTCGCGACCCCCGTACGTTTGGCTCTCGAGAGGGGGGCCCCTGACACTTTGAGGTGCGCGTGGAACACAACATGCCGTCGACCCTTGGTCCATGATCGGACAGCGAGTCGCCCATTACTCGCCACCCACGTGGCCGCGCCTACGGTGACCGCCAGAGATCATCTGCCGACGTCCGTCACTGCAGCTGGGGTGAAGGGAGGATGCTGTCCTCTCCCTCATGCGGCCCGCCTTCTTCGCGAGCATGAATGCTTCGCAGAAGGAGACTACCGCTTCCCACTCCGTCTCGCCCCGAAGCATGGCCTCGATCAATGCCGGGCGCGAGAGGTCAACGCCTATCGCCGCCGTGAGGACACGGCGGTGCTTTCCAAGCGGGGCAGTCCTGCACTGTATTCTCCACCGTGTCCTCTGGGCGATCCTTGCAGTGGTGACACCCAGGCCTTTCCTCCCCCTTATCAGACACAGGTACCTTCCGAAGCATTATGCGGTAGGTAAGGACGTTTTTTTTTTTTTTTTTTTTTTTTTTACGTGGCAAAATCATCAAATGAGTCCTCCCACCCCGGGCAGGGCGGGAGGGACTGTCAGACTTGTATTGACTAAAATCCACGGTGTCCTTCGTTAGCCCTTTGTGTGCCGGAGTCGCGGTATACGTATGTCCCGCAACCCCGGCAGGACTGTGGCCCTCTATAGGGGGGCCCCGTCATCATGCTGACGCTCCTTGAGGCGCGCGTGGGACACAACGCGCCGTCGACCCGGGCATGGTCCATGGTCGGACAGCGAGTTGCCCTTTACTCGCCGCCCGCATGCCCGCGCCTACGGTGGCCGGAGATCGTCCCGCGACATCCGTCGCCGTGGGCGTCTACCACTGCGTCTCGGGCGGAGGGAGGACGGTATCCTCTCCCTCAAGCGGCCCGCCTCCTCCTTCGCGAGCATGACTGCTTCGCAGAAGGAGGCGACCGCCTCCCACTCCGTCTCGCCCCGCAGCATGGCCGCAACCAATGCCGGGCGCGAGAGGTCTCCGCCTATCGCCGCAGTGAGGACACGGCGGTGCTCCGCCCAAGCTGGGCAGTCCTGCACCGTATGCTCCACCGTGTCCTCCGGGAAGGACGTCGTGACGCCTATCCAATCACTCTTCAAAAAGGGGTCTTACCGCCGCGATTGTGGCGTGCCCGGACCTGGGTTGCGACAGTCGTTCCCTCCATACTGCCCTGAGATCGCCCTTGAGCTCTTCCCGGCGTGCCTTCACTTCTAGAAGCAGCGGAGATACATACACCCCGGCGCTGCGCCTCCACGCGCCACTCATAGACGCGATGGAGGGCAGTCGCCTCCAGATCCCAGGGCAGCAATCCGGCAAGGAGGTTGGCCGATTCGCTGGCGATCGTGCGATATCCCCAGATCATCCGGATAGCCATGACCCCCTAGCATGCGACCAGCTTTAGTGGTCGCGTCCGAATGCTAATCAGGGACCACACGGGGGCCCCGTAGAGGGCTAGGGACCGCACGACGCCGGCGTATAGCCTCCTTGTATGAGGCGTTTGGCTCACTGAAATTGGGCAGGAGTAGCCTGAGGGCGGCCGCTGGAGGTTTTGGAGCAAAACTCTCAATACGAAATGCCTCAATGTGGATTACATTGCTTCGATGTAGCCATGTAATGATTTATACAAAGCGTATCCAGTCTTGAAGAGACGACTGTAACGAGGCGTTAGCAGTGACAGTGTGGCCAATCGCTCACTTTATAGGATAACCAAGGTGTATTACATATTTGTGATTTTTTTTTGGGCACAGGCGCGGGGCCCCCTAAGGCGCGGGGCCCGTAGCATTTGCTGCCTCCTGCTATATGGCTAATCCGGCACTGCAGCTAACGAATTTGTTATTTATTAGGTACTCACCTTCATCGACTGTGGATGTCCTCAAAGCTACTCTTTGTACTTCTGTAGTTACGTGGGGTACCAAACATTCTTGACGCAGTTGTCTAAAGAGGAGTTTAGATATATCATAAGACAAACGATATAAGTACGTTTTTAGGTGCTTCAATCAACCTTCTTTTTGACAAAAACACAATGTTGTTAGAGCTAGCCAGGTGCAGACTGCTGTATGCCTGGTTATACATCGTAATGCATACTTGATAAAGTAACAATAACACTTACTGATTGTTCACATCATCGATGTTTACATTGTAGCGGCCCAGCTTCTCCAATGTATTAGGATCTAGATCCTCCTTTTGTAGTCCACTCCACAACAACATGCATATTACATCTGAAAACTATCACATTTTAATGGCACAAGTTTTCACAAACAACCGTCGGAAATGTTACAAGCGACCGTGTCACGAGTTTTATGGGTTAGTAATATAAACCTAGTGTTTAAATTGAGTGTTATTGGAACCTTTTATCTGGACTAAACGCTGTGGGCCCTGACCATGGGCGCGTACGATTATTTCACGTGTGAACGTACATGATATTGCAACTGCAGTCAATATAGTTCGGCACCACATATCGTTATCGCTGTGAATACTTGAACGATTTCATTGTTTTTGCCAACGAATCCGAAACATTGTGGTAAAGAATAGGCGACTGGTGGCCGCCGGCGCCGATATCTAAGATACCGAGCTTGTTTTGCAGGTGGTGACGCTGCGTTAGTTCATTCTCAAAATTATTATTTTTTTTTACAAATTTTGAAAGTGTTATGAAAACGGAATAGAGTTACAGTAGTTGCGATAGTGTTATTTGCCGTTACAAATTGTGCTTTTTAAAATTGAACTGTTACTAAAATCTTGAACTTTTAAGAGTAAGCTTAAAATTTGTCGTTTAGAATATATGGTTTACGCAGTTTTTCAGTCAAAAGCTGTTAAAAAATCTACTGCAACATGTAAGCATGTAACCCAACTTGTAAACTCCCGAAACTTTAGAATGAGTGCAGAAAAATGTGTATTTTACGCTGGAAATTAATCTATCTCAGTTGGATTTGTCTGTAAATAATCAACGACCGCATTTGCCTATCCGAGTCTTTAAAATGTCCAATCAGAAGCAGCCGTCAAAAAAAAGGGAACGGGATTTGGATTTAGATTGAATATTAATTTCGGGCGTTAGGCTGCTGTTCGACTGAGGCGGAGCGGAGCAGAGCGGATACGAACTATGCCGCGATTCACCAATCACATGGCTGGCCACGTAACACATGTGTATTGTAAGCATGCAAGCCATGTGATTGGTGAATCGCGGCACAGCTCGTCTTCGCCTCAGTCAAACCGCAGCCTTAGAAGACATGTCTTAAAGCGCTTGTCCAGTCAATGTTACTACTGGCTGATGAGACAGTATTAAAACTTTTTCTATAACTATCTTTTCTAACTTTTCGTTTATTTGTTCCAGGCCCGGTTTCTCCTGTCGAAGGTCAATCCCTCGCAGACTCACAACAACATGTATGCGTACGGAGGGGTGAGTTTTCAACAACACGACGCTTTTGTTAGATGTTATATCCACATTAATCTGTACAGTCGGCTTCTGAAAACTTTGACCACACTTAGAACCTCGAGGAATGGTGATGGCGGAAATCAACGTATAAACTACTGGGTAGTTCACAACATTGATTTGAAGACATAACTTTTCTATAAGTTTTATAAATAAAAGTTGTCCTGAAATAATTTTAAATCAAAAAATGTGCAAGTTATAAACGCTGGAAAATAATAATAATATGTTTCTCGGTTGCAATCGTGATCACGATCTTGGTAATTTTGAATTTTCTAATACGAGTTTCATATATGTCCAGTCGGAAAACGTCAAAGAAAACTTATCACAATTTTGACAAGTTTTCTGAGAGATATCATATTAATTTAGGATCTAAGTGAGTTAAACTGGGATGTTCACGTTTTGATAGTTCATAGAAAGTATAATTATGTCTAAACAATAACTGGCGGTGATAATACGATAACAATAACGAACATAGAACCTCCTCCTTTTTTGATGTCAGTTAAAAAGGCAGTATGTACAGCGATGTTCAAAAGTGGTCAACATTTTCATAAGCCAAATGTACTATCAATTAAAATATTAATTTGTTGTTGTACTGTATTGTAAATGCATGGCGTTCAGCCTTGTTCTATATGCAAAAGTTTTGTAGTCGTTCAAAATTTGCATGGTGTGATGAAATACCATCAGAGCATGGTGTGAATTTGATTTTGTTTTTTTTTTGTTCCATCATTGTTATGGCGATATCCAGGCGATGCCGATTCCATCAGCGGTAGTGACTTTTATCTTTTTTTTTATTGGTGTTGGCTTTTTAATTCTGCAGTTTTAAATTAACAAAGTTTTGCGCCTTTTTGAGCATTTGTTTCTAATAAAAGCGCGATCACTGGAAATGTTTTAAATTAATATTCACTTTGCGTCATCTTTTGTTCTTCATTATAATATTCGCATTTTATGTTGTCAATGTGAATTTATTTTAAAATATTTATACTGGTGATCGTCAACATCTGCTTATGCGCTTCTTTTGCAGATTTTCCACTTCAGAGAATAATATTAAAATAAGTAAATGACAAAATCATAAATGTAAAAGAATCAACCAATTTGAAATCTATTTTGAATACTTGGAATCTTTTTTGTTACACAGGTGTCTGAAAATGTTATCTTTTTGCCTATAAAAGTTATACAACAATGATAAAAAATTTACATTTTGATACAAGTGGTGAAAGTCTATTCTCACATTCAAGGCGGAATTCCTACACGAGCCGTAGGCGAGGGTGTTGTTGAGACGAGATTTGCAATAACAAATAAACACGAGTTTTAAAATTTACTATTTAATAAAAAAATGTCGTAGGACAAGTTTGAATTTTGACATGCTTTGCGTTTCTGCTTATCCAAAAGAGACTTCTAAATGATTCAATAGTTATTTACTTTCAATGCTTATAAAAAATACTAACATAACGCTTAAAAATGCTTTTATGTTGATTTTGTGTTCATTAATCTTAGTATGAAAAGCGAGAGGTGAAGGGACGTTTTTTTTTTACTTTTTCTTCACACAACAGAACAAATTGTTTTGTAAGAGTAATAACCAGTCCCGTAAAACTGTATTAAGTGATAGTTCTTTTTCAAAATGAGTTAACTAACACTTCGTGAAAAAAAACAATAGTTTGAATTATTTTTATTTCGTTCTAATGTAAATGAAAGAAGTGTTTCCTGAATACAGCTTCAATTCTACTCTGATCCTGGTGGTGGACATTTCCCAAATCATTCAAGTAACCTCTTTTAAAACATTGCAGGACGGTGGCGCCCCCGTGTTGACCGACGATGTGTCACTCCAAGTCTTTATGGAGCATCTGAAGAAGCTGGCTGTCTCCTCCACAGCTTAGGGAAACAATATGGAGTCTTGTTACATTCAGAACTGATCGCTATTAGCTTTTTTAATTAGCAAAACTTGGAAAGATATAATCATCAATGTTTATGACTCTTGGGAGTAAATAAGTCTCGAAAAGCTTCACAATTATGATCAGGCGCATGTACTTGAAATGTTGCTGTGGTGTTCTTCACGCGTGTATATCCCAAAGTGACAGGATTATTGGCATACTCACTCCACCGCAGTAGACTTGTCCCTGACCTACAGAGGAACTCCATCTCAAATAAAAAATGACTATGTATACAGCTACATTTCGCCATTAATGTATCGTAGTTATCATACTTTTTTAACGATATTCCTAATAAAGTACTAATTTATTGGTTGACAGGACTCAATTATTTTCACCATCACAGTATTATATCACCGTGATCAACAATTTCGGACAATTTTTATCATCAGCTTGGGTTTATAATTATTTTAAGTACTGCTGGGCTTGTGTATCTTATGATTTAGTATAATTATAATATGTAATCCTATTAATTTTATTTTATGTAGCAATACACAGGTGTAGTCCTAATAGTATCAGTTCTGAATTTATATCGCATGTGGCGTTCCAAATTGTTTTGGTATTAAGATAAAATAATTTTCTACAATACTATGTAAATTATATGAAATTAAAAATGTTTATGAAATAATTATGTTTTATGTGTTTAATGAAATATGCATAAGCTCTCAGACTTGATAGTTTTTGTCTTTGCAAGCTTCTTTCCTGCATTCATCCAGGATCGGGCAAACTCAATTTTTGAAGAACATCATGTGAGTTCAAAATTAGTTTTGCAGAGTTTCTAAGTTAATATTAGACATTATTTATCAATTACTCAATCAGACTTTAAAATGAAAAGGACATTTTGTACAAAAAATATTTATTCCTAAATTCTAGACAACAACAAGAACACTAAATACATATACCTTTTAAATTAAAACATAATTTAGCTAAATACACGTTTTAAATAAATAAACCCTTTATACATTTAGCTCTTTATCCGTAAAACACAGGAAAAATAAAAACATTATTTTATTTAATATACAGGCGACGAATTCGAATTCAAAACGAACTTACAAATGTACGAAATTTATAATTTAACCCAATAATTTACAAAAAAAATACAATGTACATCACGCTGTACTCTTTTTGGGTATCGACAGAGAAGCTAACCATCAACAGCTACGATTCCTACATATTTCTGTTGCTATTTCAACAAAAACAGTCTAAGTAGTAATTTCCAAAATGTTTCCTCCTACTGGACGTAAATGCTGTTAAGTTTGAGAACATCTATTTATGTGCTGTGACCAAGTCTATTCGTATTTCGTAAATGCGAGATGCTATAGTGCGAACAGTACTATCTACTTTTCTAGATAAACCGTTAATCACTATATTAAAATAACTCCCTTATTCATATAAATTGACAACCCTATGGATAAGATTCATCTATGTATCTGTTCTGTAGTAACACTTAGAACTCTAGATTATAACCTTATTTTTTTATTATTAGTGTACTTCACAAATTGCTATGTAACGCTATTCTAAAAAGATGCCTTATAGCGGGTCAGCCCACAGGGTCTAAAACTGCCACATAGCAATATTCCAATTCACTTCACTTCGTGACTGAATAGCCAATGACGTTGCTAGAAATGCACGAAGTGAATCATTAGTAATATTGCTTAAAATGATCGTTTTTGACCATCAGGTCATTCTAAAACACTAATGAATAAGGGAGTCGTACAGGAATCGGGGACACTAGTTTTTCTAAATCATTTTAAGATCATGCGGTCATAAAATTTTTGATTTCATCTTTAATTCTAGAATATCTTTCCATAGCTTATATCTTTACATACATCCCTGTTTTATCACAAGTCATCGTCAATACTCAACCAATCACGTTAAAATAAATAAGAAAAAACGAGCATCACATGGGCTTGACATGCTAAGAACAATGGACCTACTTTCTATAGTTATTGCGCGCTTTCACAATAGACCACAACGGTAACGACACGACATCGGTAGTTTCATTCATTTTTAGGGAAAATGAGCGGGAGCCAAAGACAATAAAGCCTCTTGACTGCTCATACGGGCGACTCAGGCTCACGACACATCAATGAAATTGCACTTATATTAGATGAAAATACGACTGACCATTTTAGTTTTGACCAGTTAATGGATCTCTCCACACGCGATTATTTTGATAACATTTTTAAATATGTCTGCTTAATATCAAATTAATTATGAGTTCTTGTTCAATTAAATGGTGTGGGAAATCGTCTAGAACATCGAGCTATAAAAAGGATGGCATAACTTTTCATCGGTAAGTAAAATATTTTTATAATTTGATAATATTATGAATAATTGCAGGGCTCAAGCTAAACTGGTTGTTTACGTTTAAGGCACACAAAATGTACACCGCGTTGATGTCTTTTTGAAAAGTCCCTTACTCTCACTAGGTATTTTCAATAAGTGTGTCCCTTTCTATCTGGAGGCATAAATAGAAAGAGACAGATACATTGCTATAGTGTTGTGACAACTTCGAAACTAAGTCTTTAAAATATTGTCGATAAAAATAACGATGTTCCCTAACTGTAAAAAAGTAACGTTACTTAATGTTTACATTTTAGATTTCCAAATATTCCAAAAGTGAAAGAAAAGTGGATCAATGCTGTCAACAAGGAAAATTGGTTTCCAAAAAAATATAGCGTTGTTTGTTCAAGGCATTTCACGGAAGATTGCTTTGAAACCTTAAAGAACCGACGCCGTTTATTTAGTTCAGCAACACCGACTCTGTTTTTGCCTGTTTTGGTATGTTTTATTTTACATTATGTATTTCAGTTAAATTTTGTATGTTTTAAAAAAAAAATAAGAAGTACCTACATGTAAAATAAAAACTTTATAATTTACAGGCTTTACCAAATAAGACGGCTGATCTATGTATACATGGTTCCAACGACGATATATTACTAGACTCCTAATAACAGGCGACCGATGTCTGTCAACACATTAGGAAAAAAAGTCTTATATCCGTCTCATTTCGACCACTCCTGTGAGCCGTAAGCATACGTTGAGACAGAACAGACTTTGAGTTAGCCAATCACAACGCAGTACCCCGTCCCCCTCGCTTACGTAGTACCTCAGCGAGTTGAGAGAATAGTTTTTGTTCCTTAGATCGTGCATGCGGAGTCTAGTATTATATATTATCGTCGTTGCATGGTTCTAATTTACCCGGGCCTTCCCATCTAAATATCTCACAAGTTAGTTAATTTATTCTAACGACGTGATTCGTGATCCTAGGCCGCATTGTTGCAATATTTAATGCCTGATGTATAATTACAGGATTTAGTATCAATAAATAGGACAAACTTACGATCAAATACCCTCCCAGAAATGCAAATTTGATGATCGTACCTAGAACTTCCTATGATAATGTCCTCGTTGTAAGTTAATTTTAAAATAATTGTCTCGTAAAGGAGGATCGTCCAACCTAGGCGCAATTTTTTTTTGTTTTTTTTTTTATGATTTTATTAACCTTTATTTAATTTTAGCATTAATTTAAATAAAGTTAAAACAGAGTTACGTAAGTGTTTTATTTGCCCCCAGTTAACGCCCAATTACTGTAAGTAATAAAAAAAAGAATAAGCAGACATCGTTATGTTCGATTTTATCGATATTAGGTATTGTAGCAAACTGACTTGTGCATCACTATGTTTGGAACATTCGTCCTGACATTGTTGCATCGGCCAATCACAACCGCTGTTTTTTCTTCGTCCCCCGACCCGCAGTGGTGAGTCGTGTGCCTAGGCGAAATCGGTCTATGAGCTCTCAAGTGGTTTAATTCTCTTTGGCGGGAGCGGACGATAATGTCAGTAGCGTGTCGTTATTGTTTAATGTGTCGTTATTGTGTAATTGTGAAATCAACATCCGATTCACGCTAAATAATGGACATTCTACTTCTGGCCCTGCAGTCTCGACAAATATAACGACAAAAATCGGTCGTTAAGTCTAATCGATGTCAAATTTCTGTAATAGATTTTCAACCTTATGCTTTCGAAATAAAGTTTAAAATCTATTAAAGGACTTTGATAACGATACGACTTAGCGACCGATTCTTGTCGCAATCTAATGTCGAGACCGAGCCAGATCTACTTTTAATTCATTTTTTATAGGCTCGTAAAAAGTAGGCCTATTAATTTAGCATGTCGCGGTAAATTATTTACTTTTATGCAATGATATTCTAATATACAGATATGTTATACGCTTACAAAACAACAGCAAAAACTGTTCCGCGCCGAGCGCGGACTTTTTTATTCAAACATTAAATTATTTTCTGTTCTACGACATCAGAATATTACGAAAATAATTGAAATATATTAAAAAATGGAAGTATATTGCTTACTTACGTGTGGTATGAGATCCCGTGTGTTTTATTAATTTTTTTATCATGATTGGTACACTTCATAAATACACACGATGGCATTTTTGATGACAATTACGTAGCAGCGCGCAACGTGTTACTCGTAGTCGTGCGAGACACAGACTAAAAGCAATTGTCCGACGTAGGACATTTTCTGGTCTTCACGTTTTGCGCGTTCATAACATATCTGTTTACTAAAATATCATTGCTTTTATGCAATACTACACACAAAATTGTGATGTTATAAATCCATAAATATCACAAGGATTACCCAAAGTCAATCCACTATCAGAAAAAATCCCTTAATTACTTTCTGCATAAAAGAATCTCATAAAAACTAAATTTAAAGTAAAAACACTAACTAATCACACTCATATACACATAATAAGCTTTGTTTACGATTTCTTATTAAAAAGCCCATACATGATGAGGGCTAGCAAAAACATCAGTATGTACTTAATGTATTCGGTTCAGGAGTGCGGAGGTCAGTTGAGGAAGCGAATGGACATCTTCTGCTCCACATCTGTCCGCTCCAACGCGTGGCAGAACTCCTCGAAGCAGATCATCTGGTCGTTGTTGGTGTCAGCTTCCAGGATTGTGCGCTCTGCAATGCTCGTTAGTTGCTCTTCACTGGAAAACGGAAAAATACAGGGAGTTTTAGCAGTATGTTCCTGAGGGCATAGTTTTCATGTTCGCAGGGTAAGCATGGGCAGAAATAGATAAAATAGGTTTTAGAGGAGATAATCATCTAGACAAGGCCTTTGTTGCAGCAGCGGGCCATACAGATTATTTTAAAAAATACTGAGAGCGAAATATTTGACGTTAGGGCGCTCACTCACCGCGAGCATTCACCGTTACAGATTCAAACATTCGAATGATAATAGAGCATCAAATTGCGCACTTTTATGTTACCTGTAATGTAACGTTTAGATGCTCCCACACCAAGAGCATTCGCGTGTAATGTAACATTATAGATTCGACTTTGAGCATTACATTACAGTTATCTCCCAGACTGACGAGCATTCGCGTACATTTAGTATAGATTTGATACAAGGTGCGCATTGTGATGCTCGATTGTTCTCCCTGGCCGATGAAATGCTCGACTCTGTAACGTTACATTACAGGTGAATGCTCGCGGTGAGGGAGCGCCTTTACAGATTCGAACATTCGAAGACAATAGAGCATCAAATTGCCCACTTTTATGTTACATTACAGGTGAATGCTCGCGGTGAGGGAGCGCCTTTATATATCTATACTCGTAAGAGTACTTTGTTTTTTTGGTTGGTTGAACGCGGTAATGAGGAACTACTGGTTCAATTTGATAAATTATTTTTATGTTAGTACATTTATCGAAGAAGGCTATAAAAATCACACTACGACCGATAGAAGGCGAGCAGCGGGGGTGCAGAAACTAGGGTTGCCAACCGTACTATAATAATTATATAGTATTGTACTGTATTTAGGGTCTCCGTACTATATACTGTTGAAGAAATATATAAGTAGTACGCGAAACTACTATACATATTTCAGATTATTTCAGTACAATAGCTCAATGTTTATATTTTGCAAACTAAAATTATTAACATTAAAAAAAGTTTTTTTATCCTGCAATTTTCTAAAAGTGCACAAGAAGTGCAAAGAAATACCTATTATGTGCTTTCCTAAGACACACAGCGTCGATGAGAAGAATGCTGTTGTAAATTCGCCTTAAATTGATTATATGTGGTTAAAAACTTACCAAATTGTCCATGTTCTATACCTGTCTCTTTCTTTCACCAGCGTGCATCCTTTTCTTACCGTGATTGATGCTTGACAACGAAGCTGTCAACCTCATAGCGTTTGTAAATTTTGCCGGTTAGACATCGGAAAATTTTCCAAAGTTAAAAAAGTGTTCAAATACAATAATTAATTGTATTTAATTAGCACACAGCGTTTATTTAGAGTCCGTGACACGTTTTCCTTTGTGAATTAGTGTTTTAGAAGGATTACGAACTAAATTGAGTGGGTAAGTGTGGTGTGAGGTTACGAGGTTTGAATGTTGACGCTCAGGCGATAGATCAGCATTCAATACGGTGAGACATGATGACTGGTCATCATCATCATCATCTTCATCCTTGAACGACGAGAGCATAGCTTCACATCCACCCAACAGAAGACGCAAAGTCACGTAAGTACAAACAAGTTCAAACTTGTCCGGACCCTAGCGCCTCGTGTAGAGATACAAATTCAAGACGAGGACTTTATTTCTAGTTATTTAACTACTTGTATTACCTCCTCTGACAACGAGAAGGCTATCCGACATCAAATATTTTGAAAAAAAAAAATATTTGTGTATTTCGAAGTTTTAGTACGGAACTGGATGAAAGACAATTTATTCCACTTTCAATGAAGGATTACAAGCAAATCCAAAATTTAATCAGATTTGTCTGATATATTTTTACAAAACCCCCGTACAATCTTGTATCGCTACTCCTTGTTTTAACCGATTTGTTGCGGAAGCATGTTTCAAAGCCATCACCTTCTTTTGCGTGTGGCGTTAGGCACGGATGTGTGTCATTGTAAATCGGTTAAAGGTCTTAAAGTTAATGATTAATTGTATCATTTTATCAAGACCAAAGAGTAATAAGTTTCAACGGAGTTGTTACTATCCAACAATATTTTGAAATTGAGAGAACTATTATGATTAACATTACAGGGCTTGCTTAAGTGGGTATCGGATACCTTAATTATTTTCATTTTAACACATACTTTGAAAAGATTTTGATTATTTTTGGTCCACCAACGTCGGACTCATAATTATCTATTCTGTTTTAGGCCTTGCACCCTATCAAAGGTTCTTTAGGTGGACTTAAGGTCCAGCTAATTAAACAAGTATAGACAAAAAACTATTTGAATATTTGACTATTCAGAACATTTAGAGCGATTGTCTAAAGGACCATGCACATTCAGGGCAACCACAGGGAGCAAGCAATCATATTTTGAAATTAATATTAATAACATAAGGGAACCTCCCCTTGGTATCTCGTCAAAGATGTTTTTATAAAAGTTTGCAACCCCAATTACAAAAGGCCATATAGGTACCTAATTCGAGTTTACTATGTCAAAAGATTTAGTAAAAAAAAAAAAGAAAAATTTATAAAAGTGGGTTATTTCCCATAGTAGACCGCGGAGGTCTCAATTCATAATGGCAGTGAAACATTTGTGAAGATAACCATTCATTCATAAATTACTATGCTTATTTTCAACTAGCTGTGCCCGCGACTTCGTTCGCGTGGATGTCGGAATTTAACAATGTATTTTTTAGTGCGAAGCGTTTAATTCTCGCCACGTTTTTCATTTATAAACCCTGTATTTCGAATTCAAGAATATTTAACGTGTTTGTAATAAACGCCCTCTGTTGTTCGAAGGCAGTACCATTCAATTGCTATTGGATTAGAGTAGTTTGTATATCGATTTGAATTCGGTATTGTTTAATGAATTAAATTAATGTTGGTATGGAAAAAAAATTGATGGAACCTACTCTAAATCCTATTTCAGCGCGCGTGAACGTAAAGCGACAAAAAGAATTAAAACTCCAAAACAAATAAAATTCTTAGATTTTTTGTCAAAGAAACATGTACTACTTACCTACAACGGACATACAAAAAGATTAACAAAAAATAAGGATTTGGGCTCAGCTTATAATTATTATTATGTAGGTAAGATTTAGATTTTGAAAAGGTTGCTGGAACAATTTTATAAACTTGTCCACTCCACTCCACCCGCTCCACTCCACTCCTCCCGCTCCACTCCACTCCTCCCGCTCCACTCCACTCCTCCCGCTCCACTCCACTCCACCCGCTCCACTCCACTCCACCCGCTCCACTCCACTCCACCCGCTCCACTCCACTCCACCCGCTCCACTCCACTCCACCCGCTCCACTCCACTCTACCCTCTCCACTCCACTCCTCCCACTCCACTCCACTCCTCCCACTCCACTCTACTCCACTCCAACCGCTCCACTCCACTCCACCCGCTCCCCTCTACTCCACCCGCTCCCCTCCACTCCACCCGCTCCACTCCTCTCCACCCGCTCCACTCCACTCCACCCGCTCCACTCCACTCCACCCGCTCCACTCCACTCCACCCGCTTCTCTCCACTCCACCCGCTCCACTCCACTCCACCCGCTCCACTCCACTCCACCCGCTCCACTCCCCTCCACCCGCTCCACTCCACTCTACCCGCTCCACACCACTCCACCCGCTCCACTCCACCCGCTCTACCCCACTTCACCCTCTCCACTCAACTCCACCCGCTCCACTCCACTCCACTCCAGTTCAGTTCACTCCAGTCAACTCCACTCCTTTTCAGTCCACTACACTCCACTCCACTCCATTCCATTCCATTCCTCCACTCCACTCTACTCCACTCCACTCCACTCCATTCCATTCCATTCCATTCCATTCCGGTCCATTCCTCCACTCCACTACATTCCAGTCCAGTCCAGTCCAGTCCATTCTATTCCAGTCCAGTCCAGTGAGTGAGTATCATCAGCCTATAATGTTCCCACTGCTGGGACACAGGCCTCCTCTCTGTGAGAGGGAGTGGGCCATAATCCACCACGCGGGCCCAGTGCGGGTTGGCAGATATCACATGTCTTCGATTTTTTGGTTCTAGGACATGCCGGTTTCCTCACGATGTTTTCCTTCAATGTTTTGAGAGCAGTGGTGATGAAATAAATTACGCAAAGTAATGCGCCTGGCGGGGTTCGAACCCACGACCTACAACTCGTAAGTCGGGACCGATACCACTGGGCCAACACTGCTCTCAATTGAATTGATTACGATGAAACAAAATACCGTACATAAATGTTACTTCAATAACACCTCGTTTCCAGGTTTTCTTAAAACGCCATCTGCCGTGCGTTGAAATAATTATGTTTAAGTTTATTAATTGAATAAGTAGTTTTTCCATTCGAAGCTAGATCGCGCTACTGACCTACGCGTCGGTGTGAACTGACCGTAATTTTACTTCTGGAACACTTTAAATTCAAATATCTTTTGATAGACTGAACCGATTCCGATGAAACAAAAACTAAACGTTACTTCAAGGTACGGTCAGTCGTTGTGTATTAAAGTTATCTACAGAGCTTTCGTACATTTTAAGTGATGCCCGAACAAATAAACATACAAACAGACAAACAGACAAACAGACAAAAATTCTAAAAATGCTAGAAATGGGTTCTATTGGTTGTCCTTTAATAACCTGGCTTTATTTTTTGAGTTTTTTTTTAATGTACAAAAATTACTTTTCTACAGTTTTATTATATGTATAGATATAGATAACCTATTGCAGAGACACACGGGAGTCCCCTACTTGTGATCTATAACAACGAAGTGCTGCTGTTAACAGCCTTTGTTTATGGCCTATCTATGGCTTCAATTATGTTGTTGTGCGAACAATGTTTCTGTATAATTATTGTGTGCCTGGACTGTGTTCCTTGTTAATCAGGATCGTACAAGTACTTGTTTCTCAGGTTGCGGAAACGCTGAGAATATTGGAAATCTGGGGGCATCACATAAATCATCACAAGTCTGCTTGAGTCCTCTCTTTAAGCAGAATATATTGGCCTAGTATGGGACACCCAGCAAAACTGGGTATAACGTTCCTCCAATAAAATAAATAAAGATTAAACTAATCTTTAACAAGATAGAGCAATTTAATCAGTTGTCCACAAGAAGCTCAGACTTTATTGGTTTTACTGAATTATGATAATTACGCAGTATCAAAAGAACTATATTGTTGCAGAAGGTAACTGTTTGTAAAATTGTTCTATCAAAACAGGTTACTAGAGAAAAGTAAGTTTCCTCTGCCTGTTCAACAAGGGTGTTTAAAGCCATAGAGTACAACTCAATACCGTAGAGTTAAGAAAGGTGCAACTCACTTCTTGACCACGGATACACCCAACTAGGGGTAGGGAGCCCAATTAAACATCACTTACTCATCTGTAAGGTGAGCACCATGCCAGATGCCCTGGCGCTCAAATTTTGTTTCTGAAGCAGATGTCGTATTTGCACACATAAATATTAAGTCCGACAACAGGACTCTTATTGCATACCTCAGAAACAAAGGGGGGGGGGGGGAAGATACTCCCTTGCAATACTAAGGCTGACAAGCAGGCTTCAAGAAACTTGCAAAGCAGTTGCGTCTAACTCTCTCAGCCAGTTACTCCCGGAGAGTAAACAAAATTGCGGATCGCCTCTCAAGGGGCCGCAATGTACCAGAGTGGCATCTTTTACTCCAAGCCGTGGAGGCAAACAAAATTGCGGATCGCCTCTCAAGGGGCCGCAATGTACCAGAGTGGCATCTTTTACCCCAAGCCGTGGAGGCAAACAAAATTGCGGATCGCCTCTCAAGGGGCCGCAATGTATCAGAGTGGCATCTTTTACCCCAAGGCCGCGGAGGCCATGTTAAAGATGTGGGGCGTCCCAGACGTAGATTTATTCACGTTATGAGAAACGGTTTTCGTACCAAAACTGCAAAGTACGCAAAAATTAGGTTCCAAAACCTTACGCAGTTATATGCGATGTTTACAGCCGACAATGGGACTATCGGCTGGGCTGGGCATTCCCTCACCCAGCGTAATACCAGAAGTATGAACTACTTATTTGAACAAGGCACAATCTTACAATCGACAAAGAATTATAACCCACCAGAAGCATTATTTTCTTACAGACAGTCAAATACAATTAGGTCCATAGTCATAAACGTAAATATGCATATTAACGACCTTGATCTTTGTTATTTTGACAGATTCAAACGAATTGTCAAAAAGGGTCATAATTCAAATTTGTTGATAGTACATTCTACTAACGCCAGAGTTCGCCAAATGCTTCTCTCTACTCGATCTGCAAGCGAGAGCGAGAGCCAGAGCGGGAGCCATTTCCGATAAAGAACCTGCGGAAGGTCTTAGATCAGACTACAGGCAAGTGCCCTGTACAGGCGGACAAAATTCCGATAAAGTACCTGCGGAAGGTCTTAGATCGGACTACAGGCTAGTGCCTTGCACAGGCGGTCAAATTCCGATAAAAAAAAAAAAAAACCTGTGGAAGGTCTTAACATATTGGACTACAGGCAAGTGCTTGGCACATGGGGACAAGTTATCCCCCTAGCTTGGAAAATTAGGGGTGGGCTGACTAAGTCTCTCCCTAAACTCTAGCGGAACAAGACTTATTAAAAAAGTAGCTGGCGGACCTCACTTTTACAACAATATAAAGCCCTAATTAAAAGATGGTGATCCTGGTGTTATACCAATCAAATTAACTCTGAAACACCTGTAGGTGTACAAACTGATAAAGAGGTCAGGCTAATTATTGTTTTAAGAGAACAAACTAGGTTATAGACCTATTTGCCTGCATAAAACTATCTCAAATTACTGAGCAACTTCTGAGGTAGATATCTCAAGAAAATCTTTCATTCAGAAAGTTTTAGAAGCTATTTCACTTGCTAAAGCTTGCAGTACAAAAACTGCAATATTACAATATTACTTTGCTTTTTTTAATTGAATAAAGAATTCTGCATATCCAGGTTGTTCGCTTTGAGATAGCTAGGCGAATAGCTCTAATATTATTGCCACCCTCAGGTCTTAGAATTCATGATCTCACATCAGATCAAGATCATTAGAAAATAGCCCTGAAAATCTTATTTCCATGAAATATGAAAAAAGTCTTTGTCCAAAATTTTGGTATAAAAACAGAATCAAAACCACACAGACAGTAAGGTTCGTTGTTACGGAAACATCGAGACCATGTTAGAACTGTCTGAAAATAGAAACAGCACAGACAACACAGTCACAAATTAATTCCTCTATCAGAAAAGTTAAAGCCAGCTTCTACACAAGTTGGGAACATAGCATTACTTTTAAAGTTGCTAATATTAGTGCCCCACTGGGCGGTTATAACAAGTTGGCTATTATAGCCTCAAGAAGCTACTTGAAGAATAATACTTGTTCAAGCAATACTTGACAGGGAAAGCTGATAGAGTTATAAAATGTATCAGAAGCTTTACTGTCAACCAGTAAACATGATTGATGTCACCAACTCCAATGCTTATTTATTACAGTTAGATTTATGCAATTTTCATTTTATTCTATTATTTTATTTAATTCATTAAATAAATAATTGTCTTCATTGGTTATACCTTTAAAAGACATAATTTTATCCTATTCCTGGATAGTGACTTAATTTAGAATTATCTCCTTATACCAGGTACCTCTATCAATTAACTATTATTTTGATTTCTGAAGAAATTACTAATTAGAAAGGAACATTACAAATCTTGTTACAGTAAGGTTCTAAGAAAGGTCTTTAAAAACTATATTTAAACCTATTTATGCTTTAAAACAGTATTATAATTAATTCATCATAGCGTTTGTATTTATCACCAGCAGATACCAAACAGGTCTTCTCATCGACGCTGTGCGTCTTAGGAAAGCACATAATATGACTGTTTTGCATTCCAACAAAACAGGTATTATGTGTTGAATAAGACACACAGCGTCGCATCAAGTCTCTTGCTGGTACCTCGAAGACTCTATGAGGTTGACAGCTTCGTTGTCAAGCATCAATCACGGTAAGAAAAGGATGCACGCTGGTGAAAGAAAGAGACAGGTATAGAACATGGACAATTTGGTAAGTTTTTAACCACATATAATCAATTTAAGGCGAATTTACAACAGCATTCTTCTCATCGACGCTGTGTGTCTTATTCAACACATAATACCTGTTTTGTTGGAATGCAAAACAGTCATATTATAGTTTTTGTAAAAAATAAATAATTTAAAAATATCTATTAAGCTTGACTGTACCTTTCTCTAAGCCATAAATTGAGATAGACGTATCCGGTTCCGGTACGGTGAATCGCTATAAGCCCCGCAGCGTCATTTCCGCCCCAATCCGGCAGTAGTGGGGATACGTTTTCGCAGCGCAGAACGATATCCTTATGCCTCATTGGCGTTCGGATTTTCGAACGGTGTAGTCGCGTTTAAAAGTAACTCGTTACTTTTAAAAAAGGGTGTCCTATTTTAAGTGTTAAATTAAATTAAGTGCTAAAAAATGAATTCTTTCGATGAAAATATTCATGGTGTTAGTAAGGACAATGCCCCTCGTGCTCGGTCGCAATCTAGTGGTTCGAGCAGCAGCAGCGATTCTTCTTCCACGGCGCGTAAAAGGAGACATCGGAAGCGGAAGGAGCAGCGCCGCAGAACAAAGCTAAGTAAATTAGAGGACGCTTTTCAAAAACTTTCTGAAAAAGTATCCTCTTTGCAAGATCTTATTGTTAAAAATAATACTCAGCCGTGCATGTCTGACAGTGAGTCTATTCTATATATTCCGAGCCCTACTGAACTGGATAAGGAATTAAACGAAGAAAAAGGGATTGATTTAAAAATACAAACTACCCTCAAGTCGCAGACATCAATAACTGATAATGCGCATCTCGAATTGCTTAACAAATTACAACATTTTAATTCTCCTGATTCGGCTCAAGTACGTTACTCTGAGGTACAAAAACTTTATAATTCTACCCCAGGTTTCGTAGAGCTCGAAAGTAATGATGTTTTGAAAAATTTTGAACGTAATCGTTCGTTAGCGGTCGTTGAAAACTCTTTAGCTGCTATGTCACATGCCGTTATTTTACAAAACGAGGCATTTCAAAAAGGACTTTGCCAATTTATTTCGTGGTTATCGGAATTAAAAAACCCAACGACCACTGAAGAGATTACTTCAATAATAAATGAAATCTTTGCTGACGGGGAATACCAAAAAATACAATCGGATCTGTTACAAATGATATGTGGTAAACGGGCTGATATAGTACAACAACGTCGTGATGGTATTATAAATTCTGTAAAAGAAAGTTGTTTTAAGGAATCTTTACGGAAAATACCCCCGTCAGCAAATCATTTATTTGATGATGCAAAGTTTACAGATTTTGTAGGAAAACAAGGGGGTATCTTAAAAATATTTCAAGCAGTACCCACTAAATTATCCTCGCAGGGTAATAGATCGTATAAACCTTCTAATCAAAGAAGGGATACTCAAGGAGGTAGAAAATATATAGTGCCTGTGCGCAACAGTGCAAACTATCGCCCCTCCACTAATAGTGGCTCTAATCCTGCGCAAGGACGAAAGAGAACGGCAGATGAGTTTTTTCGTCACAACGAGGATGCAGGATACGGTAAGAAACGTGGTGCCCTGGGACGGCGTGATAAACGAGTCGATTGACTATCATCAGCGTTTTCAAGCCGGGAGACTCAAACATCGGGTAAGTGTCTGGAGGAAGTTGGGGGCCCCTTTATATATACTAAAGATTATATCAGGCTATCGGATCCCCTTTTTAGTCAAACCACCGCTTATTCATCCCTTAAGGATTCCGAGAAGATTTCACACAATAAATTCAAAAGAAATCTCAATTCAATTGAAGAAGCTAGTAGATCAAAAGGTATTAGAAAAAGCGTCATTGACTCCAAGCTTTGTCTCAACAGTTTTTCTTGTACCAAAAAAGGAAGCGACGGCTTCGTTTCGTCCGGTCTTCAATTTAAAATTACTCAACAGATATGTACAAATAGACAAGTTTCAATTGGTAAACATGTACAAACTCCCCGACTTCCTCCAACCACAGGATTGGTTAGTGAAAATAGACCTACAAAACGCATATTTTCACCTACCAATTGCCCCGGGACACAGACGTTTCCTCAGATTAATAGTATCGGACTAACTCTGGCAAATGACCTGCCTGCCCTTCGGTTTGGCAACTGCTCCAAAGGTTTTTGCCAGCCTGACGAATTGGATCGCGCAGATCCTAAGAGACCAAGGGGTGCGATTGCTGGTGTATCTCGACGATTTCCTCCTGGCAAATCGGAATCGAGAAACTCTGCAAAGTCACGCGAACTTGACGGTAAGACTATTGCAGTCCCTTGGTTTTGTGATAAATTTTCAGAAGTCTATATTGACTCCTCAGCAGGCAATCGAGTATCTGGGGATATTATGGGATCCTTGGCGAAATTTAAAATCTCTGCCACTCACGAAGGTTCGTTTACTGCAATCCAGAACATCCAGGATGGCAAAATCAACCAAGGTAAGTTTAAAAGAAGTCCAGAGTATTCTAGGACTTTGGAACTTTGCCAGCTTCATAGTCCCGCGAGGGCGCTTGAACTCTCGTGCGATGCTGCTCTTCAGCAATTCCCTGTTGCGAAACAGGTAAGAAGTCGAACACAGATACCCGGCAACGTAATCCCAAACCTGCAGTGGTGGATACGGAATTGCAACATGGCTTCCCAACTGCACAGTTCACCTCCAGCTCATTTCCTAACGACAGACTCTGCCAAGGCAGGTTGGGGCGCGCAGCTCAACAACGAGACTTTACGTGGCAGTTGGTCAGAACAGGAAAGGGACGCTCACAGCAATATCTTAGAGATGTTGGTGATTTTGCGAGTACTTCAGGTAAAAGGTCGTCAAATGAGCAATACAACTTTATTATTATTCAGAGCGACAACCGAACTGTAGTTTCGTACTTGCGCAACGAAGGCGGCACTCATTCACAGCCCCTTCTAAATCTAACATACCAAGTCCTCGACGAAATAGATCGTTATCGGATTCATATGTCCGTATATCACCTTCCCGGTCGATACAACTACGTAGCAGATCGGCTTTCAAGGAAATCTGCCCCGACAGAATGGCATTTGCTTCCTTGTGCTACCAGGAAAATATTTCGACATTTCGGAATTCCCGAAATAGATCTTTTGGCGTCACGAACTGCTCATGTAGTACCCAGGTATGTGAGTCTAGAATTATTAGATCAGGCGGCTGTTTTCCACAACGCCTTCAGTCGCCCTTGGCACTACGGGTTAGCATGGATATTCCCACCACCGTGCCTAATACCCAGAGTATTAGCCCACCTGAACCAGGCAACAGGTACGTACTTGATTATAACTCCCGATTGGGAGAAGGTATTCTGGAGAGCAGATCTGGTGGCTCGCTCCATGCGCCCTCCCTATCAGGTAAGGAATTTGGAGCAAGTACTGGTAGACACAACAACCAATCGACCGCCTCCACAAGTTCATCAACTGAATTTAAAGGTGTGGTTAATACAGGGTGGTCATCGCTGTTAGACTCTTGGCAGAAGGATCAAATAGAGCTTTTAGAAGGTAGCTGGAGGAAATCGACCTTAAATACTTATAAGCCGGCATGGTTACGATGGTGTAAATGGTCACATGAAAATAATGTGAGCACTATGGAGCCATCCCCTGAAGGTGTGGCTCGATTTCTCACTGATTTGCACCTTAAATTCAAATTTGCTTATAATACAATAGCAGTACATAAGTCTGTTGTATGTACTTTTTGTCGTCCACTAATTGGCGTATCATTAGGTTCTCACATAATTATTAAGCAAATATTAAAAGGTATAGCATTAAAACAGTCACCTAAACCTAAAAGTTCTATTTGGGACATTAATGTATTAGTTAAATTCTTAATTGACAAATCTCCTTCCAAAATGTCTCTTTTCGAAATTTCTAAAAGAACTGCAATTATTCTTTTACTGTGTTCTGGGCGCAGAGTTCATGACCTTACATTATTGAGTATAAATAAAGAACATTTTGTAAGGAGTAATGATTCTATAGTGTTTTGGCCCATTTTTGGGTCCAAGACTGATAGTATAACTTATAAGCAATCAGGTTGGCGTTTACTTAAATGCGAGTCAAACCGTAACATTGACCCAATTTATTGGATTGACAAATTGCTAGAGTACTCTAATGATAGAAGAGGTAATATTGAGAGCTTATTTATTAGCACATGCGGTGAACCTAAACCTAACCCAAGGATTTTGTAATGAACTCAATTTAATTTGATATCAATTTTATTTCAATTTTATGTTAATTATATAATAATAATTTCAATTTAAGATCAATTTTATTTATTTAAATTGTAATAATAATTTTAATTGTATTTAATAAATTTTAATTGTAAAATAAATTAATAAGTTTGGTTAATTAATTAATTTAGTTATTTAATTAATTTAGTAAATTTTAATTGTATTTTTAAATTTTAATTGTATTTTTGAATTTTAATTGTATTTTGTATTAATGATTTTAATTGTAACAGTAATTGATTATTAAATTTATATGGTTCATATTGTCCCACTAACACTAGCTGCTTAAGAAAAATGTTACTAATCATTTATGGGCTCTAAGCCTGAAATAAAGATTTATTATTATTATTAAACCAGCTTCCCGCACCATTATAGGGGGCTGGATAAAGTCATTATTAAAACAAGCTGGAATAAACACTAGTCCAGGTAGTGTGCGATCAGCAGTAGCTTCGGCTAGTTGGTCCAGTAATATTCCCATTGATCAAATTTTGGAGAGAGGAAATTGGCGTACTGCTTCAACATTTCACAAATATTATAAAAAGGAAATTAATGATTACATATCCACAAATGAATCAGGTTGTTCAAATCAGATAGCTAATTTATTTCAAACAATAAGATGATTTACTTCGTCATATCGATGTTGTGTTGATTAAAATCATATTTAATAACTATTTCTGTTGATTTAATAAAGTATTAAAAGTTTACAATTGATCACATTGGCGTTCTAGTTTAGTCCCAATCCAGCAGTCGATAACAAACACTTCTCAATTTATGGCTTAGAGAAAGGTACAGTCAAGCTTAATAGAACAATTTTACCAAAAAATAAAATTGATATTAAGCATACTTACCTTTCTCTAAGCCAGTTTATATTTCTGTCTGCTGATACTTAATTACAAAATGTGACTGATACCCTTATCAATCACTATAAATTGAGCCGCAATGAGGCATAAGGATATCGTTCTGCGCTGCGCAAACGTATCCCCACTACTGCCGGATTGGGGCGGAAATGACGCTGCGGGGCTTATAGCGATTCACCGTACCGGAACCGGATACGTCTATCTCAATTTATGGCTTAGAGAAAGGTAAGTATGCTTAATATCAATTTTATTTTTAGGTAAAATTGTTCTATTTTTATTCTTCCCCACTAAAATACTATATTTTTTTGAAGCATACTATATTTTTTATCGCCTTTTCAAAAAAATACAATATTCAGACAAAAAAATGTTGGCAACCCTAGGTGAAACCGCGGGAAACAGCTAATCTGAATATAATGTTGGTAGCAGCGAATGACGCAGCATTAATTTGAACGTATTGTCATTCGAATTAGCTGGGATGCTGATATTTTTGGAACATCTTGGAACTAAGACAAAATATAAGATTTCAGCAGTAGCAGTTTGTGTTATCCAGTAAATCTCAGTATAATATTCTACTCTGTTATATCCGCTATGTGTCATCAGGTCACGGCCTAATAGCTAAGGTAACACGTGCGTGACATTAAACTAATGGTTTGTTATTCTAGATTATTGCAATCAATTAATGTTTGGCTTTTATTGTTATTTTGATAAGGTTCAATTTGCAATCTAACTGTTCTTTGAGGAATGCAAATGTGAATTTTATATGCGTGAAGATTATCCCATCAAAAACATAAATGTGAAATGAGAGCCAAAGCCAAACATAATAGTTTGGTATTATGCCTTGGTTGTTGACTTCAACAAAAAAAGAAGTGAAATCTAAATGGGTGCCAAGTTCAATGGTCAGTTCTGAAATTTATTTAAAACAACATAAAATAGATTTCTTTTTATAACTAAGGATCATACATTGTAGCCTAATTTCTGACTTGGCTATTTCTCATAAAATACGAATTATATTGTAGCCTTCATAATTTCTAAACCTGTAACTTCTCAGTTTTATTTTATTTTTCCGAAAATTTGGCTTGCTGGTAGTACTAACCATCGAACAATTCGTATATGAGAACTAGCCAAGCAAGAAATTAGGCTACAATGTATGATCCTTAGATAAAAAAAGAAATCTATTTTATGTTGTTTTAAATAAATTTCAGAACTGACCATTGAACTTGGCACCCATTTAGATTTCACTTCTTTTTTTGTTGAAGTCAACAACCAAGGCATAATACCAAACTATTATGTTTGGCTTTGGCTCTCATTTCACATTTATGTTTTTGATGGGATATCATTACTTTTTGTACTTCAATAATGATCTTACACTATTCGCTAAATATTGAAACAATAAATAATAATAAATCTCAGTTAATAACTGTACTCTGTAGGGGATCAAGGGGATGTTAGACACGGGACACCGTTCGTTGCCGGCAAGAAGGGAAGTTCGATTTTTACGGACAAGGATTTACATTTAATACCAATATTTATATTTGTTCATTCATTGGTCTGTTTATAATAAAATTATTTAAAAAAATTCATGTTCACAAAACCTTAAATATACTAATCGCCTGCCCATCTTAACACCGCGATTCAGGATCGTGACGTAATTGCACAACGCCATCTAGTGGGTTACGTGTAATAAATACGAAAATCAACTTTTCTTAATAATAAGTACAACGCCGGGATTACATGGATTTTAAAAAATTAGGGTGGTGTTTAACTCGTTATATATTCACGTAAAGATCATAAAATCCACATTTCACAAATAGAGTTTAGGCACTAATTAAGCAATGCCATCTAGCAAAGTAGCAATGCAATCCTTCATTGATTTAGTGCATGGTGCAGTGAGTTTCTGAAAATGATAAAAGGTGGCGCTAGTGTTTGTAGAATACGGTTAGTTACGCTTAATAAATACGAAAATTAACTATATTCTTAATTATAAGTACAAAATTGGAAATATTTGAATTAAAAAAATTAGGGTGCTGTTTAACTTGTTATAATTATATTCACGTAAAGATCATAAAAATCTACATTACACAAATAATGTTTCGGCACTAATTGAGTAACGCCATCTATGTTCTGTTGAATAAATCAATGCTTCATTGATTTCGTGCATGGTGCAGGAGTTCCTGAATATGATAATAGATGGCGCTACTGGTTTTTGAATACGGTTAGTTACGCGTAATAAATACCAAAACCTACTATAATTCTTATATTTAAGTACAAAAACGGGAATATTTGCATTAAAAAAATTAAGGGTGATATTCAACTCGATAAATATTCACGTAAAGATCTTAAAATCCACATGTAGAGATTTACAGGCACTAATTATAAGTTAAGTGAAAATTATAGTAAAATGATAAAAAATTGCCAGTTTCAGATTTTTTCCTTTGTATACACGTAATTACCTATCTGCATGCCAAATTTGAACTTTCTAGGTCATCTGGAACTGGGATATAGTTTTGATCTATAGGTCAGTCATAAAAATGACGATTTTTGGTCGTTAATAACTAAATAACCGTTTGAGATATGTTTATAAAATTTGGAACACATATCTATCTCGCCAGTCTCAATATATGTGCCAAATTTAACAAGTCTAGGTTAAATAGTTTTTGAGTTATGAGGGGCTGAAAAGTGCCTCCAAATGGTTCGTGTAATATTACACACTGTGAGCGCGCCTGTGCTTTGCTTTGGCTGGCCACGCTCAGTCGCGTGTCTAGATTATGTTATAGTAAGTACTTACTTGAGTTTTGTAATAAACAGTTTTGAAAGTGCTATACATAGACTGGAGTAAGCCATACTTCTTATCTTAATCTAAATACAATATAATCCGATATAAGAAGCTATAAAATATGGCTTTTGTCCTTGATGCTTAAAAAATATTATTATCAAAAGATTACTTAGGGTCAATTCATACTAGCGCAGAGTCGAAGCGCATCGAAGCGTCAAATTCTTTACAACTAAAAAAGCGAAGCCGCACGATTTACGATCAGCGTTGTTCACGCGCCGACGCGCGAATTCTGAAGAATGCGCGCGACTTTTTAAAATCTTAGAAGTAATGTGTGCGTTAGGCTGTGGAGTTAAGGTTGAAATTGATATGTTCAGTTTTAGAAAGACGCTTCGGTGCGCTTCGACTCTGCGCTAGTATAAATTGACCCTTACTGAACACTTTCAATTTAATACTTTATGTAAAAAGAAATTGTATAATAATAATATTCCACAATAATAATATTCCACAACTGTCACACATCGCCATCTAGTCCCAAGCTAAGCAGAGCTTGTGTTATGGGTACTAGACAACTGATAAACATACTTATATATTTCTAAATACATACATATTATAGACAAATTACACCCAGACACAGAACAAATGATCATGCTCATCACACAAACATTTGTCCTGGGTGGGAATCGAACCCACAACCCCCAGTATAGCAGTCAGGGTCACTAACCACTATTAATTCCTATTACTCACAAGGTGGACTCACAATTTGATGAAGATGACAGGATTGCGCTGGATGCAAGCCACTTAAAACTGGTTCTATTGGAAAATATGGGGGAGGCCAATGTTCAGCAATGGGCGTCCTACGGCTGATATGTTGATGATGATGAAGTGATAGGGGTTAATCCAAAACTTCACCACCTCCACGGCTATGACAGTGGCAGAGGCACAGAGATAACTTTGGCTGCATGTTTTCTGGCTAAGAGAGCAAGATAGAACAAAGGCATGTGCATGGTTTGTGACACAGCTTTGCATACAAAAAAGTAGGTAAAAATAAAAGTAAATGTTACCTGATGTTAGCTCCAACCATCATGTGCAATATAGCCAGCAGTTCATCCCTTGAGATCTTGCCATCATTGTCCAGGTCGTACATTGAAAAGGCAACTGGAAATATAAATCTTCAGTTATTGTATGGCTGCAATGATAAATGGGTGAACAAGGAAAGGGCAGATTAACTGTCTGAAAAAATATAAACTTATTTATGCAAAAGAGTATGTATGTAGAGGGTTATCACAGAAACGAATAATTGAAAACAAAATTTGCGTTCATTGTTGAATCTTATTTCCATTTGCAATCAATCACCAGACCGTTCATGATTTTGTTATTTGATAATAGAATTGAATCTAACTCTTCTTCTCTACATATCCATGAGATCAAACTAATACCCCATAAGGATGCAGTTGCTGGCAAAATGCTCCATAGTATATATGTTGGGAGCTGTTTCTGCTCCTCATTAAAGATAATAGATCAATCACGACAGTGTTCACTTACATCTCAACTTCTCATCTCTACTATTAAGTTTGTTCTCCCTGTTCTTCTTGATTGGCCGGAAGTGTGCCAGCACCCTCATGAATTGCAGGAAGTTCACTCTATCATCGTGACTCTCGGCGAAGAACGAGTGGACTATACGCTCGCTCAGTGGGTTGATCGCTAGTTCAGGAATCCTTAGGAAGTCTTCCCTGGATAATGTGCCGCAGTCATTCTTGTCTAACGATGTGAAGCGAGAGTACAGCCTCTCGATTTGATTTGGGGTGACTGTTGGGTAGAATTAAGAAATTAATGAATGAAAATTAAAAAAAACAATGACAAGTTTAAAGTCACTGGAAAATTGTTTGATTTCTATGTCATAGGTAGTATAGATAAAGAACTCTGAATTATTAAGGCTTATTTAGTAATATTGAATAGAGGATTTTGTATTTCTTACGATTGCTATCAATTATTAAATTGAATGGATAAGAATAACAAAATTATTAAATTGGTAAAACTAAGAAACTATTACTTTTATTTATGTTAATATGTAAACATATTTTGAAAATAAATGTTAAATGTATTATGTACAAAAAAGAAATACAAATCCTTTGAGACTTCTGTACATTGTGTGTATGGCAAGATTATAATGACATCGTATACTGTGAATAATCGTAAAATGAACTTTGGATTTGTGTTAATTGCATCTTTGATACAAAATTGGTTTTGATGCAAAAAATAGTTTACATTTCGATTGGGCCTTAGTGTGTGTATTCTATACAGTGACATAAATCTATAGCTCAGACTTTTTTCGTTTGAAGTATGAAATTCATGTGTGTACATTTTCTTAGCAATAACAATAGAAAGAGACAATGACTTACACCCAGTCTCCTCTTGTATTTGAGCGATTTCTTCTTCACGCAGCAACAAAGATGATTTGTTACCCATATTTAATACGCTTAACGCTCCACAACTGCTTGAAAGACCCTTTACCTTACAAGCTACTGATAAGATTGATTCAATCCGGATTTTACGAATATTAAGCACTAAGTCAAAGTCCACACCACGACACCACAGCTGCGAACTATGACCGATAAGCACTTGATAAGTACTGGACTAGAACTATCAAATTAATTACTAATGAAGATGTATCGTGTTTAGTTGAGTTTCTGTAAATCGAGTCGAAAATGCGAGAGTGAAAAAATGAAGACGAAGACTGAAGAAAGGAATCAAATCGACATTTCGACACATTGACATTTGAGTTGTCAAATAGAACTTGACATTGACAACTCATAGCTTGCCAGCAAGCAAAATTCACAGCTGTTTGTCTCTAGTTCAGAAACAGCTATTCCGAAATCGAAAGTGTTAGTAAAAGTACTAATACTATAGTTTACAATACACTTAGTTTTATATAAAAAAAATGTAAAAAATCACAAAATAAACATCACTCGGCACCACAGCAGTCCGGGAGACCGGAAGTCATTGTGAACTGCGTTTAGTGACTGCGATGGATAACATGAAGACTAGTATTCAAGCGATAACGTTGCATGGAAACTGAAATCCTGAAAATTTGTTATGTCAAAATTATGATGGTTATCAAAATACCTGAAGAGTTAATTTTATTCAAAAAACTGTATGAGTAGAGTTTTATTTTACACGACTGTGGAGATAGAGTTGAGAGAGATCATCATTTCCGCCCGCGAACACCCGCTACTGGTTATAAATATTGTTTCTAAATAAATATTATTCCCTAAGATGGCAACTGGTCCCAAAATCACAATAGATGCTGCTCCTTCGGACCAGAAACTATCAGATCCTAGTCAGATATTGGATACAGTGCAAGAACTCAACGAAAATGTGCAAAGCGAGATTTTTGAGACACCTTATGAGGACAATCATTTTGTGGAAATACCCCCGAGGATTTTTGGATTAAAAACAGTCTTAGAGCCACTCACCATACCTTCGTTAAATAATGCCATTTACGAAATGGGCGTTGTGAATATGTGCTGGCCTGAGATCGAAGAGCCAGTATTCGAAACCCGGACTTGTTTCCCTCCAAGTTATTACACAAATAATACGAAAGAGCGGTTGCTTTTGACTTATGCAGAAAATTTTCGACGACAGTATAATTTTCACTTTCGATTTCGGAGACCTATATTATTGCAAGTTCCAAACGAGTGTGGATTGCAGGTAGGTACCTCCTTTGAAAAATGTTCGATGTCGAGCCATTTTCTTCTAAGAATACACGCACCGTTGTATTTTGAATTTCAGAAAATGGTGTGTTCTTCAATAAGACCAACAAAACTTTGCTTTGCAACCACCACCTCCTGGCAGGGGATCGCGAGTTTAGTGGCAGATTACTTTGACTACGAGCCTTTAACCAAGCCCATGTTACATGTGAGTAATAGATTAAGTTTAATTTTATAAATTTTAACAAAAAAAAACAATACAATCAACTTGTTACTTTAATATCCATAAAAAAAAAATCGTCTATTCACCAATAGATGGCGTTACTAGTACGAATGGAAAGTGCCAAGTCCACTCTTTTTCTGTGTTCTAGTCTTGGTATTTGTTTCATGCTATTGTGCTACATGTGGGAACATTTTAGTACCACCTCAAGGTGTATAGGTGTCGCTGCGAGTAACAAATTACCTAAACATTGACCGAAATATGCAGCTTTTAAAGCAGCTGAAGAGAGTAATTGATCTCCTCAGCTGCTTGAGAAATGTGTTCACGCAGGTCGGCTACGTTCTCAATGGCTTTGAGTAAACTTTTTCTTTGAGAACTCCCCAAAAGAAAAAATCCAGGGGATTTAAATCTATATACCTACATAAATCCTAGCTCTAAAGAACAATAACTGTAGATTGGTAATTGGGTGCATTCCTTGAAATGACACATTAGAGCTAATTTGTAATAATTTTTATAACACATTTGCTCGTAAAAGGTCTCTTACTGCACCTATTTCAGTATCGTAATGTATCTTATTACGCACTAGTGCGTAATGGTAAAGTAAAACGCACTAGTGCGGTAATGGTAAAGTAAAACGCACGGTTTATCAAGATGCTCCGTCTAAAACGAACGGTACTTTTTTAAATCTTAGCAAAGAGTTTTTATGTCAGAAAAGCGGTCAACATTTTATTATTAAAATTAAATTTGGGAGATGAAATATAATAAATAAACATTTTATTCTTTAATTTAATTAATTTTGACAATTAATTACAACCATTTATCTGTAATAAAACCACAAAAGAATTAATTTACTTTATTAGTAATACTGGCTGTTTTTTGTGCCTTTGCCATAAACAAAAGATGCTGGTGCGCGCGCATCGCTAATTTGTGAAAAAGTAAAAATTATTCCGCTTGCTTTTCCTTTTCGATGTAATGATTTTATTTATTTACTCACAAATGTGTTATAAAACGTCGTATGACATACGTGCGGTTTGATAATTACAGCCTCTGCTTTCTTATAGCACTCGCCTTACGGCTCGTGTTACCAATATCGCCTCAGCTGTAATGATCAACTTACCGCACTTATATCATAATGTACTATAACCCCGACAACATGAGGTCCAAACTGGCTTCATTATGAGATATTATTATCCAAATTAAAATTTACTTGTCCAACACATTTAATTCGAGGACTTCGTAACATTTTTAATTAATTATTTAAGAATCTCTTCACTTGGCCACTATAAAACCAATCATGACAGTTTACAGTGCTGAGAGCAACAAGTTGGTCGCTGTAATTTTTTTCCAAGCACTCGTGCAGGTCTTTACCGGAAATAAAACTTCTTTTCAACTTGAGTTCTTTAAGAGTCGTTTAAAGGTAATATCTTCGGACATAGGCATATTTCCATATTCCATTATCATTAATGAAGTAAAAAATTTTTTTTTCACCTCACCCGCTCGGAAAGATTCTATTTCTCATTCAAAATCTGAGCGCAAAACTCCATTTTGTGCTCTAGAGCACAAAGTGTTGTTTAAAAATCGAACGTCTTGTATTCAATTATTTTCTACACTGGCAGGTGAGCCGCCCCCACTGCATGTCAGTGCACCGGGTTGTTGCAACCTATTTTTTTTTTCTGAACATTAGTGTTATGTAGTAGATGTCGTAAGTTTGAGTTTTTAAAAGAGAAAATCGTCTCGAACCGCCTTATATCTGTCTCTGTCTCCAACATTCACAATGGAATCCAATGAATTTGAGCAATTTTCCGCAAATTTACGTAATAATAACACACAAGTGACAAACACAAGTAGGTATTAATGTTCCAAAAAAACATTTAACTTTCAAGATTAACAATTTTAGTAATTTTACTTTTAATTTCTAAAAAGAATAATTAAATATTTATATAGTAAATTGTTTAAGCTGTTTCTCTTACACCTACCATTTCCTCGCTGTGTGAGGTGAAAAGTTGTGTGTTGCACTCGGCAGCAAAGTTTTTCTGCGTCTCGTACTTTTGAAAACTTCGCATCGCTCAGGATTCTATATTTGAACCGCTCGTTTCTCTCGCGGTTCAATCTTAGAATCCTTCGCTCTCTCAGTTTTCAATTCAAGTACTCGCGCACAAAAATCAACTTTGCAGCCTTGCATAACAAATAACTATTTCACCTCACCCGCTCGGAAAGATTCTATTTCTCATTCAAAATCTGAGCGGAAAACTCCATTTTGTGCTCTAGAGCACAAAGTGTTGTTTAAAATTCGAACACGTCTTGTATTCAATTGTTTTCTTCTTTTCTACACTGGCAGGCGAGCCGCCCCCACTACATTTCCTCGCTGTGTGAGGTGAAAAGTTGTGTGTTGCACTCGGCAGCAAAGTTTTTCTGCGTCTCGTACCTTTGAAAACTTCGCATCGCTCAGGATTCTATTATTTGAACCGCTCGTTTCTCTCGCGGTTCAATCTTAGAATCCTTCGCTCGCTCAGTTTTCAATTCAAGTACTCGCTCCAAAAACCAACTTTGCAGCCTTGCATAACAAATAACTATTTCTGCTTGCTTCGACTACTAATATGTAACTCTGTTAATCTGTTTATGGATGTATCCATTGATCAATAATGGATCAAGGGAGTATTGCGGATTAAATGTAGAAAATTTAATTATATTGCCCGTTCTTGACGACGACGTAAACTATTTGACAACCCCCAAGAAATTCCTTACTCCTTCCGGTCAAAAGCTGGGTACCTACCCTCGTGTAAGCGAAGGAAATAAAACAGTTTCAATGTAAGGTTCAATCAAGTTTAATCGTTCAACATTTTCGAGATCACAAGTCGTGATAAGAGAATTTATAATCCAATCTTTTAATTTTGTACAAAATATCATCTTTCGAATAATTTTCCAGTGGAGCTAATATTAACATGAAATGCAAATCAATAATTCTATCTTCTGTGGGAAGGAGACAAAATTTTTGAACTTTTTTCCTAATAGATCGATCGCGGCTGGGTTGGACCGCGACCTTACACCATTGGACAATCTCTTACATTTATAACATTAAGATAATACACTCTATTAATCAGGAATGTACTTACAATAATAATAATCTCTCAATAATTTATAATTTTGATCACAGTGTCCTTAACTGTTAACGTTAACGTATAATACAATTCCGAGTCGACACGTCGACGTTGTCTACCATACATAATATATAAAATACTGAGCAATAGAAAACAATTACACAACGAGTGCCTAGCTAACGCAATAGAGTCATCTATATCTTAACAATATTACCTTGTTCTTACGATTGGCACAACAATACATTCGCATCCTTTCAATATTTGGTATCGGCCGGGAGGTGTCGCCACGCGCCGCGGCTGAGCCACGCCACACACACGCCACACACTCTACTACTCAGTGAACGGTTGAAAGGACGCCGTGCGTGACTTAGTATTAGTTTGACTTGAGGTAGAACATAGGGATTCAACTATAAACTATAGTAAGGGTACAACTAGGAATGTAATCGTCAAATGGCAACATACAGCGGTACTATCTAAACTAATTATTTAACAAGTTTTGTGTGCATCGGTAAGTGAAAACGCAGATATAATAACATTTAATTTACAACAGGTATAACTATCTACCCATCAAGTTTCACATAGACTCGGAAACAGACGACCGACCCGAGCGAGCTGACAGCTGCCCGAGCAGGGTGCGGGCCCCTGTCGGGTCGCACGGCTCGGCCTAAAGTCTTACGAACTAAAGAATAATGCATAGCTTTTCTTTTAGAACAAAGAAATTACGCAAATTTGGCTACACATATCACAAGTGAACGCTTACTGGCGACAACGTAACTATGTACATAATTGAAATATTCCCTGTAGCGAGCGGCAGTCCTTGCGGGGCGTCTACTTGCGGCGGGCGGCGTGGTCGGCGGGGTGCGCAGGGTGCGCGGGCGCGGGCGCGCGGCGTGCACGCAGGTTGTGCAGCAGCGCGCGCAGCTGGTGCACGTGCATGCGGGTCACGCTGGGGTCGCCGCTGGCCTCCAGCCACGCCAGGAACTTGTCGCCGTGCTCCAGCGCGTCTGCTGCGCCCGACTCCCACTCGCCACTCGCCGGTGACGCTGAACGCGTGTCTGCGTTTGCTGACTGGTTGCTGTTGTTAAACAGCAGGTTATCGAGCACATGTCGCGCCTTTGTCTGGCTTCGACTTGATTCGTGCACCCTATCGGGGGTCGGCTCCTTGTTCTCAGTCCCGATCTCTGGGCTAGCGGCCGGCTCGGCCACGCGCGGCTCCGCGCTGGGAGTGCGGCGCGGCTCAGGCTCGTTGTGCGTGTGTGTATGCCCTGGACTAGTCATAGCTCCTCGCTCTTCCTCAACTTTCCCTTTCGTTAGATGTGAGTACAGAATATTTTCAGCTGACTTATCCTTTGGCACTTGAGAGGCGGATTTGTGTTTGTCTTCAGGCAAAGGCATGGCTCCACCGAATTGTTTGTAATATTGCCACAGCCAGGAGTTCCTGTTGTAATCGAGATGTGAGTTGAGCGGTGCAGCGCCGGCAAGTGGTTTAGGCGGGATAGTTGGTTCACTTGGTTTTCCAAGCTGTAAGGGGTGCGCCGCTGTCGTCTGCGCCGACAAGTCGAGCATTGCCTGCTGTGTCTTCAGCCAGTACCACAGGGTGTCATCCACTGGTTGATTGGCCGCAGATGAGTGCGTGCTGTGATGATTAGATTTTGACAAGCTCGTACGGTACGGATCTGAGTGGTGATGAGTCTTGCTACGATGATGATGCTTGCCATCGTTCAAGTTAAGCAAGCCGTTGTGGGCAGGCTTTGGAGATCGGACAGAGCGCAGTGCGCGACTAGCAGGTTGAGCTGACAATGCTGATAGTCCAGGGTTCAGTTGAGCGAGTAAAGTTAGATTAGTGGCAATCTCATTGAAGCTGAGTCCGAGATGCGAGTGTGTGAGGCCAGGCAGGTGTGGAAGGCCTGACAGGGGGCTGATAGCACTCATAGAAACGCTGGCGCCGGGGTCTGGTCTGCGCTCGCGGGGGATGTGGGATGTGGGGGATGGTACAGCTCGCTTGGTGGTGAGCTCGACTGGTGCGTCGATAGGCGGCGTGGGCTGCTGCACGATGGAGGCTGCACTGACGGCTGCAGAGAGATCCAGGCCAGTGGCTACAGGAGACGGAGGCGCGGCAGGCGACTCGGTGCGGGCGCGCTTGTCGGGCGGCTCGCCGTCGTTGCTCTTATCCGTATCAGGTGAAGAGAGGCGCGAGGTCATGTAGCGCAGCTTGTCCTCGTTCTTGCACCAGCCGCGCAGCGTGGACTCAGGCACGCCGATGTCCCGCGCCACCGAGGCCTTGGACTCGCCGTCGTTAACGCGTTGGATGGCCTCGATCTTGTCGCTAGGCGTCAGTGCACGCATTGGACGTTTGCCCTTGGTCGCCATTGTGGCGTCGCGTCTGCTGTAACAAAAACATTATGCGTTGTAGATTACTTTTATTATTCTCTAGCGGCTGGTAATTCCTAAAGTGGTCGGTTATTCCATTGGTTACACTAAGTGGAACATGTATTAAATAATAACTATTTCAATTTTCAATATTATTCAACCCAGGTTTGCTCTATAAATTCGGTGAATTAATATGCTTCTGTGTGGGTTTCCCTACAATTTCGATTCTATTAAAATAGACGTTTGAGTTTAACTGGAAATATAATTATTATGTACTGTTTACGTATTGATGTGCAACGGGCTGCGGTTTTATTGACATAATATTACATCATCATCATGTCCAGGAAACACAGAAACATTTGCTATCCATTTAATTTCAATATTTTGATGACAGTTCTTAAATAAAAATATGGAGGTAGAAACATAAACAAATAACAATCTAAACTAAATCGGTTTTAGTATTTTGGTGATTTACGTACGGACTATCCAACATGTTGCAGTAGTAATCCGATAAGACAGCATTAGAACCACAAAATTTAAAGGCCTTTGATTCAAATAACGACATGTTTTTTTTTAAACAAGTTGATTGACAACCGGTGCAGCCGAGTGTCTAAATATTTCAATAGCAATGTTGCACATTAAACAACAATGTTACCACCTAATGTTATTACAATCAAATTAAAAATATAACTGGCCACAAACACGTTTACAACTGTTACCATAAACAAAAACGTTTACGCGGAAAGCTATAAAGTTACGAAAAGATAAACAAAAAGAAGACATAAAATTATGACCTACGACAACAGTAGGCGGCAAAAGTTGTCGGGTCGTTGACACGGTGACCTTGCGAGCGGTTAGCACGCCTCCGCCGGCCGCCGAGAGATGGCGCTGGGCGACCAAACTTTTACCTAGCCTGTTTATTTGTATTGAAATGGAAAAGTTGATTGTAAAGTTTATGTCATCCTAACATTTAGTCACTCGAAAGTACTGCAATTGATTGTCCGTACAAAAGGTTACTGACCAAATGTAATTAGAAATAAATTGATGTAACAGAATTGTTTTTGTAAAATTTGAAAGTTAAACTTTGATTTTTAGTCTTCATTTCTTAACTTTGCTAGCAGTAGCTATATGATTTTCCAAAAGGGGTTTTTACAGAGATCGTCATCTGGGCGTTAATTTAATATTGGCTGTGATATTGGTGAGAATCAGTAGTTGTTTTGTAAATTCTGATTTAAGTACACTACCTAAACTTATTCCGAATTTTTAACATCAGTCAGAAAAGCAAGAAAATCTGTGAGATTTACGACAGTAAAAATTAGTTTTTTTTTTTTGAACTATTGATTTGTAGTAAAATGTAGGTACAGTTCTCCTCTGTTTTGTTTGTTTTATGTTATTACAATTGTTTCTATATTCGAGTTTCGGATAAGTTATGACAAGTCCCAACAATTTATTTATATTTCAGTTATTACAATTATTCTAGTAGTTAAATTTTTAGCGCAGTCTGACATAAAAAAACCTGGGCAGTTTTTACCCGACTGCGACAGTTGTGTTTTTTTATAAAAGTTGTCAAATTACTTATTTTAAACTTCAACTTGTCCGTCTCGTTCACAACCTCGGGTATTTTTTTACATTTTCCACTACTATCTGCCGTGCACAAAATTTAACAAAGTAACTCAAAAATTAAACAACGATAATTTCAGTGAATTTTGGAACTCACTTCTTAGTCACAATTTTTATTATTTGAGTTTTTCAAGTGACTGGGTAACATAGCTACGTTTGCTACGAGCTACGACGGGCTACGAAATGCTACAACTTTTTATTATAAATTAGCTAATCGACCCGAAACTGCACTACTAGACATTTTGAGTATTAATACGAATTTTAATATGTATTTCACTCCAAAATAAATTTACCTGAGATCAAAATTGATACTATTGCAGACTGAGCTTGAAATCAAACTGTAATATGACCACTTTTTCACTCACAAAGAACAAAACGTCCTGCACTCACTTGATACGGTAGAACCTAGCAACACAGTGATAAGAGAAGAAATACAAAGTTTGCGACTTACTTGCGAGCCGGCGGCGGCGGCACGTGTGCTGTGTTTACAATTTTTGACAAGCCAGCCGTTATTGCGATATTATAAACGGCCCGTGAATGGAGGACTCCAACCAATAAAAATATAGCTCGGGTGCGCAGTGCGCGGCACGTGTACACACTAGTTCCAGTTTCACAGATCAGTTGATCACAAGTCACTGAGCGAAGCGCGGAGTACGGGGAGCGCGGTCGCGGAGACGTGCGTCGCGTCGCGCGCGGAGCGACTGTGTGGCCGCCGGTGATAAGGCCGCCCGGTCCGCGGCTCGCGTCCGCGGCCGGCCGCTCCTCTCCTTTGTGTCCGTCCGTCACCCCCCGGCGCCGCCGCCCCCCGCGATCTTGCCACCTCCTCGCCTATTCCTCCGACATTCGAGCCGCGCTCGCCAGCCCACCTATCTCCCGCAATATATTAACTCGATTAATTATTAATTTTAACGCATCAACTTTCTCAGCGAAAAAATCGCCGACGCCAAATTGGAACTTTTTCCGAAGACAAGTTGCGGTCGCAGGACGAAAGTTTTCTCACAATCGTGGTGTTCTGCAACTTTTCTAAGTGGCGAACTTTGTCTCGTAATAACGTCTCGCGCCCGTCTACCAAGTAATAGTTGGCAACTAATTACTCCAGTTCCCGCGACGAGTCGCTTTCGATGTTTTTCAGTGGGTCGGCGAACAAACAAATGAAACAAAAACAACGTAGTTATACGAGATGATAAGCGATGGACTCGCCTCATTGATATGCTACGAAGTCTCGTAGCGCTCGCTACGTTACATGTTATGATTACGTTATACGTAGCAGTTATTTTTTATGCGTAGTACTTGTTCCTTCCGTAGCGTGTAACTTGTCGGAGATTTATGTAGGTAATGTTATGTTTGTCGAAGGCTAGTGTTATCTTTAACTTGCCGGAAAGTTTTGAGACTTTAATGGGTTTTTGTAAAGTCGGTTCAAGGGCGGCTGGTGTCGTAATTAATCGTAGATGCATTTATATTTTATTTTGTTGACTTCGAAATATTGTCACCGATGGCCGAAGTGTTTTATGTGTGTGTTCAAGAAAACTTATCGCGTGCTTTATCATGGTTACGCACTTGATATTTGACGATATCATTCTTGCCTTGTGTATTGTATCACACGCAGGTACTCGATAGTACTAATTCACGTAGTGAAAGTGTTCACATTACGTGTTTCAGAAGCGCTAAATGGCAAAGTTGATACAACCACTTATGTCATGCTCCATGCACATCGAATTCTATGTCATTTAAACCCAGTTTTTATGACTATTATCCTAATTAATTTTGCTTATCTTCGGAAACGTACTTGTGCTGTCTGTCGCAGGACTTTCTCAAGCGATAACCTGCTTAAGAAAGAGTTGAGACTCTGGAACATAAAGAGCAATTGAAGCGTGGTGGATTTTAGTCAGTACAGAGTCTGGCAGTCTCTTTCGCTGCACTAAAGGGGGAGGACTCTTTTGATGATTCTACTACCCTGATGCATTGGCAAACTTTGTAATGTTGTCGTCATCATATAATGAGATCTTTATGTTAGAATAAACGCTGTTCATTTAAAGTTTTAGAAAATTGTAAACATTTTTGTATACTCACTCAAAAGCTCCACGCTCTATTCACAACAAATGTATTTCCATAAGTATAGAATCATTCGTGCGTAGGATGAGCTTTTGCCATTAATTCTGGAGTAATAACTATGACACGTGTAATTGGAAGGTCCATGGGCCTTTGCCCAGCAGTGAGGCAATATTTATTACCTATATAAAAAAACTAATAGGTACGCGAAAGTCAACAGGGAATTGGTATTAGACTTTCAAATGGTAGTATATTGATTGATGGATCGACTACTGCGCTGCATTTCCACATGCAACAAAATTTTGTATGGCCTGCAAGTAGCTGTTCCTGGTATGGCTTTGTATGCAAGTTTAAAAGTTTCTAAGCCCACCCACTATACAGACGAATTTCCTATTATAAGACAATTTTTGACAAATCCTCGTTACTTTGACCTTCCTAAACTTTAATTTCAAGTCGATGTGAAACATAAAGAAAATCATGTCTCGTCAATCCAAACCTAATAAACATTGCTGCTATGCTGAACATTTTGCTGATAAAGCGGTCTTCCTGACCAAAGTTCCGTAAATTAATATGTATGTATACCTACATATAGTGCTGTACCGACAGACGACGGTTAAAAACCGGTGTTCGAAGTAGTTTCACGGTCTGATGAGGCGTTACAACGTTCACAACACATGTGATTGTGCGTTTTAGATGCTAACTGTTTTAGTTCGGGTTTGTTCACAAGTAACGTGGAGGATGATATGGCTGAAATGATCAAAATCAAAATCAATCAAAATCAAAGCATTTATTTCAAGTAGGCCAGTTACAGGCACTTATGAATTGTCATAGACAAATAAAAATGTAATTAGACATTAAAAAGTTATGGTGCTACAGTCCCAGTCACAAGACATAAAAACTGTGAAAGTACCGTAGGTGCTCATTCCAAGGAGTAGATCTCTATGGAGAAGAATGAGCAAGAAACTCCATGGACACTCTTTTTCAATCGGCAAAATTATTACAGATCTTTTGTTACATCATTCATCATCAGATGGTACATTATGTGAGAACGATGTGGCAAGTTATTAGTGTCCATAGAAAATATAAAAAAGACAATTCAAAAATAAAGTTATCAATAATTAAAATAGACCGTGGCAGCTAAGGGATGACCAGTCCCAACTGACAGCGCCCGTTCACGAACAAAAACAAATAACAAACATTTATCAGCACCATTCAGTTCAACCATTTTGAAGGGATCACTGCTGAGATGATGAGAAAGACAAGAATGGAAGAAAAGACATGGTTCTAAATGGAACGGTGATGATGATGAAGAGGGCTTACACAAGTGGCAAATGATAAACGAAAAAGCTCTGAAATCTTCTTCTATCTATCTATCTTCTATAATATAAAATGGATCGCTAAATGTGTTGCATAGCTAGCCCATAACTTGCAAACGGCTGGACCGATTCGGATAATTCTTTTTTTGTTGTGTTTGTAGCCATCAGGACCAGGTTATAGAGGACGAAAACATCATGTCCACCCGTGCGAAGCCGGGACGGGCCGCTATATAGTCTTTAATAGATTTTCAAATGTTGTCTAGAACGTAAAGGGCTATTTTAGTGAGTACGAGTCTGGCAGTCCCTCCCGCCCTGCCCTGGGTGGGAAGACTGATTTGGTGATTTTACTACGCTGAAAAAAAGACGGAGTGTTTTTTTTTTACTTATTTTGGTATTTGTGCTGTAAATCTATTGTTTAAGAGTAAGAATGGCGGAATACGGAAACAAGAGCTGTGTAATTCCTCGGTTGAAAAGGAAGGAAATGAAGGATCCTCTGTATTGCCAGATGATGCTGTGTGAAATTGGCTGGAGGGTCACTGCAAACTGTTTAGGTTGGCTTTATAATATATGTTTTTTTAGATAAACGTCGCCCCAATTTAGCAATTTCTCGTACATATATCGTGGATGCGTTTACAAACATTTTAACTCATGTACCCAGAACCGAAACAACTAATTGTAGACTATACAAATGTTTGTTCCGTGCGTGAACCCGCGACACGCAGCGCGACAGTCACTTGCTCAACCACAGAGCTAACCGTTCCAGATATGAATGGACTGTATAATTAAGGATTAAATGGCTACAATTCGATTCTTTTTATTTATTTTTGTAAATTGCTGGTGTGATTATGTTCATTGATTATTAAGAATGTAATAATTAGCTGTTATGGGATTTAAAAAATGGTTCGAAAGGTAATCAAGTTCTACGTTCTTCTTATCAGATTCCTCCTGCTTTTAATGAGTATGAGGTCTGTGTTTTGTGGAATACCAGTAATTTCGTTAATGTGTTATCCCCAGTCCGCAACATGTATGTATTACTTATTAGTTATTTGCTTGTTTCTTGCCCCTACAGCTGCTACTTGCTGCAGCTATGCATACCTATGTAGTATACCCATTTAAGCTCATGTGCATAACTTGCACTGTTGCCAGGTGTGATACTTGTAGGTAAGAGAGAATAAAAGAGGATTACAGAAGACTCCAAAATACGGGATTTGTTTAACATCGCGATGAATCATTTTCCCGACAAGATTCAACGACTCAGGATTTTGTGTAAGGTTGGTGCAGTGATTACGTGTTGCACTTGCATTACATTTTTGCGGGTTCAATTCCCGCACTAAACAAATATTTGATTGACCTACAGTTAACTTCTGGTTCCGGATCTACCTGTTTGTGTATGTGAGGTTTACCCACGATACTGGAATCAATTCCTAGAGAATGGCTAAAAAAATGGTAACGTTCAATTTTAATTAATAAAAACACACAAAAAACCCAGACTCGGAACAAGTACGTACGGGGATTGAACCCGTGACACGTTACGCAGCAGTCGATAACACAGCCACTGCGCCAAATGTGCCGCCATTTGATTGAAAGTACATAGTTAATTTATAATCTGGATTAACACAGGAAAAAAGTGTAAACGTCTAGTAGTACATTGTGCGATAATTACTTAACACATATTTTAAATACTTATATAACACATATTTATACGTGGCATAATTAAATCACATAAACTTGTTAATATAAAAATGACAAAAGCTTTGACATTGTAGATAAGTCATAGATCGTTGCTGAGAATCAAAGGTAGCTTACATACCGAGTTGTTTACCATCACAAGTCGAAGCGTCGAATTTGTATGCGACTGGTCTTGCACCTACCTACCTATGTACTGTATATACATGTTTACCGCTTCTAATACCTATAGCCGAGACGGTGGACGTGTCGTATTGCTTAGGCTCAAGGCACGCTGTCATCGCACTGCCTAGCAGACAAGCGGAAGACATGTTTTGGTTTCAAAGCATTTTAAACTTAGTAAAAGAATTTACAGTATTTTGAATGGCATAAAAGAAGTTGAGGTGACAATAAGTGTTGAGGTATAGTCTTCCTTCTCAGTGAAGACGAGTCGTTACTAGCCTTTTAAACGCCCAGTACGAGCTTCTTTAACTGTGCCTTGGTCTGGCCAGTTGTGGTCCTGGTCTGGCCATTTCTGCACCCCTCCAGGATCTGTGCCCTGTGTTTGGGCACCACAAGCACACCTCTATTTTCGGCACGGATGGTAGCAGTTGGACAGTTGGATGACATTTGCCAAGAACAGAGTTGATTAGCTCATCTAGTCTGCTGTAGCAATGGGTTGTCTAGATGTCAACACCGGCAAGCCAAAACAAGCCCATACTGCAAACAGACCGTCTCGAATCTTTAAATTATACATAATAGCATATTTGAAAGGAAAGTCAAGCTTTTAGGCTCAATGATAGCCGCCAATATCTATGCTATGCTGTAGCTAATGAAGATGATACTTGAATATCAGTCGCAAGGCGGAAAAGAAGTGATAATATGTATGAAACTTTTCGCCACAGCCTGCAGTCTGAGTGCTGTGCCATATTGGTGTGCTTAGAGCCTTAGCGCGTTTGCCACTGCCGATGCCGTGCCGCCGGGTGTGTGTGTAGGTATGTTTTTGCGCCGAGGCCACACAAAGGCTCTCGGCTCTCGGCCTCGGCGACGGCGAGCCACGCCGAGCCGCGCCGCGATTTACGACGCGTCGCCCGCACTGTATTTCGGGCATTGGCGATGTATGAGATGTTGGAAGAAACGGAGGTGGTAGTTTAATTATTTAGGCTAATTAGTTGGTTCAAGAAGTTGAGTCGTATTTCATTTCATCAACTGCAATAGTTATATTTGTTTGGGATTTAATGCTGTGACACTTTATAGCAATACTATTTTTTTAGTACCGACACTGTTTGGTAATAGATAAACCGAAGTTACAATCAAGCGTCGTAGCACTTTCGTAGCAGTCGTAGCATTCGTAGCGTCGTTCTTGTGGACGTTGTTGGAATGTCTCACTAAAACTACCTTAGACGGCATTTTACTGATTGTAGTAGTTACTCAAATACCTTGGTCTGTATAATTTGTATTGGTTATTTATTTTTCTTACAAATGTGATGTAAAATTAATATCGTTAAATTTTTCAGACTATCTAACGTTAATTTCGAAATCTAAATACCAACAAAACAACAAAAGTTTTGCCTTAACAAAAAACAAAAGCTCCAAAGTACCACATCGCCCCCCACTACGTTCACACATCAGATATGCACGTTCTCTAGTGATTTTGTTATCGGCGCGCACCCCCGGCGACATCCGACGCCGCGCCATTACCGCCCCCCTCCCCCCTTCACACCCGCACCTCGCGGGGCGAGGGGGGGCACGGTGTTGCCAACTAAATGCGAGATAATTGATGTTTAGCGGCCGTTCGGACGTCAATAGTGCGCTGATATGACTGGCTCGTGCTTTGGCTTTGCCTGCTTTAAAAGCGAAGAAATATGGGTCACTTTCCGTTACAAGACGAAGTTAATCCCACGGGCATGTACACTACTGGGATAAAAGAAATCCTAGATCCTCTGTCTGACCCAGGTCATGATTTACGTTTGTGGTTTTATCGAAACTCTTTCAACCCATAAAGTGTGATACACACATAGTTTCTCATTACATTTTTGTAAGTACAAGTAGATAAGTGTGGATTTGGTAATGTAATAATGTAACAATAATGAATGTGATGTGTGTGTGTGTTCAGCTAGGTATGTGAACAAAAAGTCCTTCGATAAACTTGGTACTCACTGAAAGTTTCAGCCACACCATATTGATAGGAATGCGGTTCGGTTGCCTGCACCTGAATTTTATTTACCGAAAGCAGAAACGGAGCTTATTTTAAAACAAAACAGCATTTATACTAAAGTTCTTGAATTTCTAATACTTCCATCGGTTTTATTTTCTTAAATCAAACTTTCAAGTTTTCTTCATCACCTTTAGGTCGCGGGATTATTTCCTTACCGTGACCCCGGAACATAAAGGGCTATTGAAGGACACCGTGGATTTTAGTCAGTAGAAGTCTGACAGTCCCTCCCGCCCTGCCCGGGGTGGGAGGACTCATTTGATGATTTTACCACGCTAAAAAAAAACAAACACCTTTAGTTTCATGCATCATATTTACGTAAAACGCCAAAGCTTACATAATCCTTTGACATCATGCGAGACAGTGACACAACGTCTCACTCTCTCTCTTTATTTCTCTATAGTTCGAAATACAAAATTAAAAAAAAAAAACGTAATAATAACACTATACTTCCATACCCTTCACACAATTCAAATAAAGAACAATGGCAGAAACTCCTACAGTTATTTCATCGACATGTGGCAACTCCGTCGCACTCATTAGCCGATGGTGAGATCGCTTGCAGCCGATGCCGCGGCTTGAATTTTTACTACCTATAACTATACGGTACCTATAGGTATATAGTCTTCAAGTAACGTGGCCCATTCGAGGCTATACCTTTGGAGTTCTTAGCTGATTAGAAAGGAAAAACCATTTTGGGAATACTTTCGTTTACGTATATTTTCGCTCTGTTTTGGAAGTGGCAGAAAATGAGACAGCTTCTTTTGTTGACTATGTACCTCTTTCACCATATGAGTTGACTGGTAATCAGAAAATTGAAAACTTCTTTAAAATTATATCCCCATGATGGGCACAGTCAAAGATATACTAACGTACTAGCACTCAGTTTGAAGTCTCGGATTTGCACGGGGCCGGGCGTAATGTAGCCTCTCATTACTGAAACAATTTTTGAATATTGTTTGTAACTTATATCATGTCATCCAATTTGAAAACTTTGCACACATATTGAGAATTGATTGACAAAATCTATAATATATAAGCAACACCACGGGAAAAGGTTTGTAAATAAATAAATAAACTGACATCGATTGGTAAAAGTCACAATCATGTGATAGTCCAAGAGCTACTGAACCCTGCGACTAACGGTCTTCCTGTAAGGTTAGAAATTTGTACACGTAATATTTATAGCATGCTAAGAGCAATAGCGACGACCTGGCAGGCGTTAGCCGTGCACATCATTAGACAATTTAATTTTCAAAGTGTAAAAAAAAATTGAAAAAAAAAACTTGTTCCTGTAAGCTTAAAAATTTAACAGGATGTAGTTTATTTATTGTAAATCTTGGAAAAAAAATGACAGGCGATTACAAGGTGCACAAGTATGTGACAGGCGAATTGAAAAGTGCAAAGTTGATGAGGAAAAATAAACTTTCTCCTGTAAGATCAAAATTATCTCGCGTTTGGCTGAACTGATTTAGATGCCGTTTTCAGAAAAGTGTGCGTTACATTCCGAGAAAGGTTTTAATATACAGGATGAATTTTTCAACTGGGCGTGGATGGCTATCTCCGAAACAATGAGGAATATCGAAAAACGTTGAAAGGAATCTCGAGGCCGATTTTGACGAAAATAAAACTGCATTGTTGGATTTTAGAAAAATCAATAATCCTGGCCAGGAATCGAACCCGCTGATTTTGGAAAAAAAATCACAGCCTGTATTATTACACCATTCGATAGTGTTGCTAATAAGGATTAAATTCTGGGAAGTAATCATATACGGCAAACTTTAGGAAAACGTATAATTGAAAAAAGAAACTGATGAATGTTCAAGACGATAACTGTATTCGGAACATAAGTTAACCGTTTCTTCTTTGAAATAACGCTTATTTTTGTTCAACTCAATAATTTCACATTGCTGAATACACTGGGATTGTTGAGAAATCAAATCCACTGAATTATTGAAAACAGTTATAAATAAATTATGGCTCAGTAGAACATAGTAACATAGAAATATAGCAATTTCATGAAAATCTGCTATTTCCTTAAGTTTGCCTTATATGATCACTTCCCAGGATTTGATCCTTATTAGCAACACTATCGAATGGTGTAATAATACAGACTGTGATTTTTTTTCCAAAATTTTCGGGTTCGATTCCTAGCCAGGATTATTGATTTTTCTAAAATCCAACAATGCAGTTTTATTTTGGTCAAAATCGGCCTCGAGATTCTTTTCAACGTTTTTCGATATTCCTCATTGTTTCGGAGATAGCCATCCACGCCCAGTTGAAAAATTCACCCTGTATATTAAAACCTTTCTCGGAATGTAACGCACACTTTTCTGAAAACGGCATCTAAATCAGTTCAGCCAAACGCGAGATAATTTTGATCTTACAGGAGAAAGTTTATTTTTCCTCATCAACTTTGCACTTTTCAATTCGCCTGTCACATACTTGTGCACCTTGTAATCGCCTGTCATTTTTTTTCCAAGATTTACATTAAATAAACTACATCCTGTTAAATTTTTAAGCTTACAGGAACAAGTTTTTTTTTTCAATTTTTTTTACACTTTGAAAATTAAATTGTCTAATGATGTGCACGGCTGACGCCTGCCAGGTCGTCGCTATTGCTCTTAGCATGCTATAAATATTACGTGTACAAATTTCTAACCTTACAGGAAGACCGTTAGTCGCAGGGTTCAGTAGCTCTCCAGCTATGAGTCTGTAAACCCTTCTTCTTTTTTCAGGGTTCCGTAGCCAAATGGCAAAAAACGGAACCTTAATTTTTTAAGATTCGTCATGTCTGTCTGTCAGTCCGTCCGAATGGCACAGCTACTTTTCTTCGAAATTATAAAAGCTATCCTGTTTGAAACTTGGTAAGTAGATGTATTATGTAAACCGCATTAGGATTTTCACACAAAAATAAAAATAAAACTAATTTTGGAGGTTGCTTGCTCATACTTACAATTGAAACTCAATTTTTTTTCACTGAACCCATACGTATAGGTCTTCAAAAATTATGTTGAGGTATCTAATTTCATTTTTTACTAAACTGAACAGTTTCCGCGGGATACACTTCCAAAGTGGTAAAATGTTCGTCCCCCCCTGTAACTTCTAAAATAAGAGTATGATGAAACTAAAAAAAATATAATAATATGATGTACATTACCATGCAAACTTCAATTGAAAATTGGTTTGAACGAGATCAAGTAATTCGTATTTTTTTTAATACGTCATAAATCGTAAAACGCAATTTACCTTTCAAAGTTACAACCAACTATGTACAAGAACTTTTATATTACGTTTCTTGCTACTATGGAACCCTTAATGGGCGAGTCCGACTCGCACTTGGCCGGTTTTTTTTTATTATAGCAACAGCACAGCCGTTGCTCATTAAATAAAGAATAGTAATATTACACAGAGTTTTAACGCGAATACATCTGATACCTCGCGATTATTAGCTGATCCCGCGTGTTGGGTTACCACTACCTATAGCAATGATTGTGTCTGTACAGTAACACGATAATATTGTTACGTTCGCAGACTTAATAAGTGTTATACTTTATTTAATTAGTTGAATATGAGCATGGTCTGGATGACAGCGTCTCTTTGTTTTGTGATTACTGTTTCACCAGCATCATCATCATCAGCCGGAAGACGTCCACTGCTGAACATAGGCCTCCTCCTTAGACCGCCACGTCGAACGACATTTCGCCACTTGCATCCGAGTTGCACGCAACTCTCAAGATGTCGTCGGTCCACCTAGTGGGAGGCCTGCATACGCTGCGTCTTCTGGTCCGTGGTCGCCACTCGAGAACTTTTACTTGAATACTGTCTAGTACATAAAATCACGCTTGTTATCACTAAAGGGTTAGGCAAAAGTGTACTAGTGCAACCACATGTCGCCATGAGTAAGTTCCATGTAATAGAGATAAGCCTAAAGCCATTAACCGGATACAATTAACAAACCCAAATTCCGGGACGCTACCGAGAATTTGCTGATGGTAAAATGTAAAAACATGTTGCTCAACCTGGGAATCAAACTCAAGACCACTTATTCAGCCGTTGCATCTCCTTTATCCACTAAAGTAACGAGGCAGTAAAAAGTAAAATTGAGTTCAGTACGAAATAGTAGGTACATTATCATCATCACCGCCCAATGCAGCTACCCTGTCTTGTGATGGCCAGCTCTCTTCAGCTTAATCTTCAGTTTCTATAAGTAATTTTTAACTGCGACCTTGTGGCTAGCTTCTGCATCATAGCTCAATCGGACTGAAAAAGAAAATTGTTTTATTTGGCATTGGCACACACACGCCAAAAGCACAGATTAAAAAAATTAGAGAACAAAACAAAATTTCTTAAAATGTAACAATAAAAATTTGAATGCCAAATAGACCTCTCTTAATATTAATAAGCTCAGTTTTGCTTGAAAATAGAACCAGATAAAAAAAAAAACTTACACTAAAATGAATGATGAATGGAACACCTTAGCCGGGCTTAGCCTATTGAAATTACCTTCCCGGTATCTAAATAAACTTAACAAAGTTACGGGCACTTCAAATATTTGCCGATGCCGCTTCTTGAATTACACAGACACGTGTGTTTGGAATTAATACGCATAAACAAAATTGAACATAGTGTTTATTTGACAGTGTTCAATAAAGAGTATTTTTAACCGACTTCAAAAAGGAGGAGGTTATTAATTCGAATGTTGACCTGTATACATGTTTTTTTTTATGTTTGTTCGCGCATAACTCCGTCGCTTACCAACCGATTTGAAAAATTCCCATGGTCAAAGTCTTATGAAAATCTTATCGAAATCGTACAAGCGGTTTTTGAAAAATCAACAAAAACATAAAAAAAATATCAACATTGTCTACACCGATTACTCCGAGTTTTTTTTAGGTCCGTTTTAGGCGATTCTCACACTGCCCCGCATCATGCTGCATGTTGCGTGTCGACGCACCTACGCGCGTTCCTGCGGGAGTGCAGATCTGCATCATCGTGCGGGTTTTTTGCGCACTCACGCGCGTAGGTGCGTTTTGTAGATTCACGCACTGCGGCTCTCATTTATTTATTCGCCGTTCTCTGTGGTGGTCGTGCAGTACTGAGCATTCAAAATCACGCGCGGCACTGCGGGATTCGGTGTGCCATACCTTGCGTCTCGCCCCGCACCTACGCGCGGGGGTGCATGTTTCTCCGCGTGTATGCGCGTGATCCGCATGAACGCGCGTGGATGCATTTTCTGTGTGTTGGACTGTGGGTGTTTTCCATACAAACGGAGATACTTACAAGCAACGGAAGAACACGCATCCACGCGCTACGCTGCATCATGCGGGGCAGTGTGAGAATCGCCTTAGATTCTTCTTAGTTCGAAGCAGTATATTTAGTCTAACATTTTATTCCCATAAAAATTTTATTCAGTTTGGTTCAGTAGTTTTCTTAGATTACATAAACGTCCAGTAGACGTAGACTTCGGCTTATCCTTGGTAGAAAAACAGACCAAGTTTAGAAGTAACACCTCTTTTGACACAACGGTGCTTATCGTGCAACTGTTTCTACAACATATAGTATAATACACACCGTTGCTTGCAACACAGCCTATGTACTAGCAACTTGCATTATTTATTCACAGTCGTGATATAGTGAACCGTGGATTGAGTATCACGCCGAAGTACATACAGACATTGCTTTCGATGACTTACTGCATATCGATAAAGTTGTTCATCATTATTGAGCCGAAAGTCGAAAACTTGTGGACATCGGCTTCACCAAATACATTGCACTATACATACTAAGGATAGACTGTAAAATCATCTGTCGTTGTCGTAGTAAATAACCAAATGAGTTATATAGTACAGTCAATATGCAATTTACGCTCCGAAAAATGACAAACCGACATTTGACCTTATAAATCGTTAGGTAAGTTTTATAAAAATTTTGTTTAAACAAAAGTTGTAGATAATTTTGTGACAAACAACTTTCTCATTTACATTATTGTAAAAATTAATGAGACGCTGAGACGCCCCCCTAACGATTTATAAGGTCAAATGTCGGTTTGTCATTTTTCGGAGGGCAAGCCTCTTTTCGTTGCATATTGACTGTACTACATATTATTTTCCCAGAGCGGGGCGAGAGCGACTATCAGACACAGATGAGACAGTCCCGCGACGTCGGCAGGACATCATTTTGCATGGGATCTCCTGTTTTATTAAGACTAGTTTATATCTGCGGCGCTTGTCCGCGTGCAGTACGGTAATAATATTTCAAGAGAAGTCAATCCAGGTTTTAAACTAAGCGTATCCGCTTAGTAGTTTTCTTTCCTTTCCTCGCATACTTTCGCATTTGTATATTGTAGTAAAATAATCTCTTGTTGTGTTTCTTTTTATAAAAACTTGTGATATCCAGATGATCTTACTTAAAAATCTTACCCTTTTTCTGTGTTTGCTTAATTTCTATAAAACGTAATAGATAGGTACTCATTACTTCATTCAATGTTTCTTTTCTCTGTAGGTAACTGTACCCTTATCAAGAGTTTTCAGCATTTTACTTTACAGCATTTTTCCAATATTTACAGCGTTTCTTGTATGGAAAAATGGAACAGCGCCTCTGGTGTGCGAAGAGGAACTAATTTTTTCCTTGAAAATTGTCAATTTGAAAATGTCAAAGTTCCAGTTTACTTTACGTCAGAAAAACTCATGATAAGGCCTCAGTTGTTTTTAAAAATTTAAACAATGGGTCTCAGATAAAAGCTAGCTAACAACCGTGATAGAAACTTCAGTACACCTCATTATTATTATTTATTTGTGTATCAGATCAAATCAGCGATCAAATCCACAATCTACCATCAAACATTCCTCCATTGTTCTATCAAACTTGTCAATGTTGCAAGCTCAAATATTGCTGGGCTAAAAACGATCAAACTATTATGATCGATAGCTTGGTTTATCTAGTCTATCCGGTTTATATTGTGACAGTTAGTGCAGTGTATGGTAGGTCCTATAAGCTTAAAATCCATGTCATGGACGCAGAGCAGTGGGCTTGTATGCTGATGCCGATAACTTATGAGGAAAAGTTCACATAACTGTATTAGTTAGGTGATATTGAACTTTAATGTTATCAATTCTGTTGTCATTATTGTTGTAAATTAATGTGTTTATTAGAAATTGTTTCTAAATATGGTCACGATTTTAATTAACGTCTACCATATCATATTTTTTTCTTTGCCTATTTGTGCTATGATTCCTAGTAAATTGAAATTTGAAAGTTAAGTTTAAACCTGCCTGCCTGTTATTAGGTTTATTTAGACTTCAGGGAATCAGAGGCCTTTGTAACGTTATAGCATTGACACAAATGTTTATGATTTAATGATGAACGGAATAGCACTTAATCATTATAGCAATATTTTGGTTAAGTCATCAAATGAGTCCTCCCAGACTTGGACTGATTAAAATCCATGGTGACCTTCAACAGCCCTTTACGTTCCGGGGCCATGGTTACCCGATAGTCCCGCGACCCCGGCACAGCAGGTAGTATAGTGATTTCTTTTTTATGCCAGAAACTTACAGTTTATGGAATGTGTGGTGAACACAGTCCTTGGGATCATAAGTAAGTCCGTAGAGTTGCCCAGTCGCATTCGTGCCTTCACTTAGTAGATTGGGACATTTTGTAGACCGTTTCAGGCTGCGCCTACGCACCTCGCTACGATAGCTAGTAATTACTAGTTGAATTTAAGATCTATAAGACATTAAGTGCCTGTATGTCAGAGTGTTAGATGCTGTAATTTTACAAAGGATTTGTAAAAAACGCTTAATTTATAGAATGTGTCTTTTAATCATTTATGATCTAAGTTAGCCACGGCATCAAATTCAAGCAATAAATCTACCTTTTTTGAAGTCGGTTAAAATACGTCATTCTTTTTTTTAAAGAAATGACGTTGCAAGCATCACGTCTAGCCCGTTTTTGAATTATGTCTAATATAACTTTCAGCTCGCACCTAAATTTTTCACACAAACGCTACCTAAAACAAAACATTTATTTAAGTACACATAAAATAAAACGTTCAACAACATGCGTCCTATCCTAATTATAATTCCAAAGTCTTGCATCTCAGCGGGCGCGACGTGGCTGCGTCTACCTATCTGTACCTAGCTTGGCAGACAAGGGTTTTTAGATTGTATCTGTTGGTGGGTAAGGTTGGTTTTGCGTTGTTGGAGTGTGTGGTAAACAACACAATAAGTTTTCTGTGTAATTGTTATCGCGACACCGCGTTGCAGGGCCGTCGCGAGGTCGGGTGACGCATAGATAGCGCCCAACCCTACAGGCGCGCTCGGCGGGCACAACCTTCGCTCGAACGTGACTGCGTCGATATTACTCGTGAGTCGTGGGGTACAACCGTTGGGTACAACGCACTATTTTGGAGTCAGATGGGCTTGTTAATTAGATTATAGGGCCAATTTATTCGTTCATAAGTGCGAGTGAAAGTAAAAATACTATAAAATAATGAATAAGGAATATTTCATGGTCCCGACGCGGCGACGAGCAAAGATATCTTTGCAAAAAGAAACTAGGTAATACTTAGTTCTAGTAGTAGTACCTCTTATGTATGTAAGTATTTTATTTCATATAGAAATGGTCGGTTTTGTCCTTAAACAAAAAAAAAAAGGTTCTCAAAAAGATTCTATAATTTGGCTCCGTGTTGCTTTTACTGTCTTGCTGTTAACACGACCTAAAGTTTATCACTCTGTAAAAAAAGCAACATAGCTTGCAAGGCTTCTAGCAGAAGTCACCTGTAATAATTATGTGCTAAGTTATCTCGGGTGGGTCGTACGACAAGGAAAGAGATGGCCTGTTGACCTATCGCCTGCTCGCCTACGTGCGCGGTAATTAACTGCTTCCCTCAGCTTCTTACAACTTGCGTAGGAAGTTAAGTAGCTACGGAACAGTGTTTAAAAATTATTTTTAAGAAACTTTTTAACACTTCATCGGCTTTTTAATGTGAACGCTCCCATTTGCACCCAATTTGCGATAATCCGAACGCGATTATAACATCACAAGCTGTATCGGCTGGTAAGGGACGCGTTCTATTTTTAAAATTGCCCGCGGAACTGCACATCTGTCATTTAGGGCAGCCGATTATGTTCCGTCCATCGATTTATGGTGAACTACAAAATATTAAATGCGATATCGCGTTCTGTTATTAGAGCTTTTGTTCAATTAACGACTATGTCTAGTCGTGGGTTCGATTGTTGTGGAAATAACTTGATTGTTCTTCCGCGAATGGCGGGGACTATGGCGGAATAGCGGGTTGATGACGTGTCAGTGTGGCCAGGTACAAATTGACCGGTTATGCATAAATACTTTTTGGTTCTTTTTCCCTGTATTGATAACGTGGTTATTGAATTCTGGTGATTGTTAAAGTTGTGGGATATGGATTTGTAAGTATACAGATCGTTATCGATTGGGATAGTGTACATTTGGTAAACAAGGAAACATTCTGGTAATATGGACTGTATCGTCATTATGATCTGGTAATTATATTTTATTTAGGTACACGAAACCAACAAGGATACGAGTAAAATTCAAAAGAAATTATGACAAAAAAAAAAGGTTGCACTCCAGGAGTGCCGGTAGAAGTGAAAACTTTTTTGTTACTATGTTTTATTTTTAATTTGAATGACGTCTTACTCATTTTCGATCAGGGTCACGTGACCCTGACGGTCACGTGACCCTGACGGTCACGTGACCCTGACGCGAGTTTTAAATTTTTTACCCATTACAGAAAAAGTGTACAACGCCGCTAAAGAAGTTTTCACTTCAAAAAAAGGTTGCACTCCAGGAGTGCCGGTAGAAGTGAAAACTTTTTTGTTACTATGTTTTATTTTAAAACTGGAGTAGTACAGATATGAAATTAACTAATTTGAATGACGTCTTACTCATTTTCGATCAGGGTCACGTGACCCTGACGCGAGTTTTAAATTTTTTACCCATTACAGAAAAAGTGTACAACGCCGCTAAAGAAGTTTTCACTTCAAAAAATGGCCGTTCGTCAAATTGAAACCCGGCCGACATATTGCACCCCATTGTCTGTACAATTCACGCGGGCTCCTTGCGCTTCCACTTAAACAATAGCAGGGTCATTCAGCGATATGGTTGCTCTTTCACTGGCTTTTTGTGGTTCTAAGTTTAAAAAAAACGCAGGAGATTATTACCTACAAGTGTCAGGTTACGGGCTGCAGGGTGTATTGTCTATGATTCGGTTATTGTTTCTTTTTTGTCACGAGTGTTACTGGCCGGTTATTGCAACGATCTTAAAAGTCGTTATTTTTTAATCAAGATGTGAATACTGTTTTACGGACCAACGACTTTTGTTCGCGACTTTATGGTGACAAATTTTATCTATCATTATTACTTTCTGACTCGGATCTAGTTTCGAAGATTGGGTTTACATCTAAACTTTAAAATTTTAGCTGGTATTAAAAAGTTAATAAGCATGGTTTTCTTATGGAAGTGAGTAGATGAAGCACCTAACACTACTCAATTAAGGGCTGATTTTTCAATAGTCAGATAACTTTTATCTGAGGAATTAAAATAACAGTTTCATATTTTCCATAGATAAACTGTCAAACCGCCATTTTTATTCCTCAGATAAAAGTTATCTTACTATTGAAAAACAGCCTTAAATCTACAACACTAACCTTTCATAAGCACCAAAGATATTAACTTAAAACATAACTAACTTTTTATTAACACGGAACTCAGTCAAAACGACAATGGCTGACTGACCCAGTGAACTTACAGCGATCAGGTCCTATACAAAATTTAATATTAAAGCATGGAGTCATAAAACGGGACCTGTTGCTCGAGGCCCGTGCATTGTACGTTTACAACCAGTGTTTCGACTAATTAAATCGTTTTATGAGCTTTTGTTTTGTCTTAACGGCCATTCCATGGGCTTTTGAACTGACTTTTGATGAGGTTACATTAATATAAATAGCGGCATGACTATGAATTAGCTAAGGAATATATAATTTTGTGTTTAGACTTCTGATTTGAGGTATTAAAAAAAAAAACACTTTGACAGAAGAGGCTGTGTGATTTTTTGTTACCTTTGCTGAAAACTGCGACTGTCAAATACAATATTTTTTTTAAACGGTACTGAATAAATGTTATAACTTATAATTACCTACATTAATTATGTACAAAAATAAGAAGAGATATAATGGCATTCAACAGGTTACGAAGTGATCAAGATAAATAAGTTGTTTATGCGATCATATCTTAATAATTTATCTGGCGCGAGATCAAGATACCTAGTTACCGACGAAACTTGATTTTTCGCAAGCCTTCTCACGTACGCGGTGCAAAATAAATGACAACTTAATCGTTATTATAACTTATTCGTTATTAATGGTTTTACTTTGATGACTGCAAACCAGATTATTCTGAGTGCCTCTTCATACATCAAAGTCTGAAACGTTTATTGGAATCATTTATAATGCCTTATTTCGTCATAATTTGGCAGCTTTACTGAAGTTTGTCTGCAACTATGCAGTACCTATGTAGAAAACCCTGATAAATCTGCGAGTGATAGATACTCAGGCAAGAGCAAACTTTTTATAAGATTTATACTTGTACAATGTAATAGACCGTTTTCAAAGAAACCGCCATGCGAAAAGTGAATCACTCCTTGTGGACAAAACCTGTCTGTACAAGGCGCCGAAAATAAAAATCGATTGGATTTTAAGTACCTTTTTGATTGTGTATGATTGAGGCAAACCTCAAATCACTCCAAAATAATATTTACAAATAACATGTTACTTAATTGAGACGGGAGTCGATGCCGACAGAAGTTGTTTTTTTATTCAATATATTAAATTGTAAACAGGATGTTATAGTGGCACGAAATTGCATTTAGACACCGCATCTGAATCCATAACATAAACAATGTTTGGTAAAAATGTTAACAAAGTAAATAAGTACCTATGTTTAGTAAAGGTGCTATAGCCGCCTGCCTACTTTGTATTCTATGAAAAATCTATAGACCGATAAGAGACTGGTTTTCGAACTTTTGTAGCAAATGTTGTCATTTTTTGCTAAAATTTCAGTAATTACTTGTCAAGGAAGTTTCAATACTGAATTGTCTATAACGTATAGCTAATATTGTCGTGTGAGAATAACCTTCCGTCTGTCCGAAGACCGGTGTCATGTGAATTACTGCAAAGTAAGTCTAGTGTGTGTAATGAGAAAATACTAATTTCTTATTATTTGTTCCGTTGAGAGACTTGGAGGAGATTTTAGTAATTATTTCGTATCGCTGACCGCTACTTACTTGATAAATCGAACTTTTCGTCAACGCGATTATAGGGACTTCGTATATTGAAGCTAAAACATGGTTTTTCTGCAGTTAAAAAAGAAACTTAATCTCCTAATAAATTAGTCACTTTTTCTAAAAACAAATCAGCTATTGTTCTCAAAGAACCGCGATACGCTGACTAGTCAACTTGAAAGAATTTGTCCCACGGTTGGTACTCGCGGGTTTATTGTTTCTTACTTTGAAACATCGTTTTCGTTATCATGCAAGCAGTAGGTATACACAGTTCCTTAACGAGTATGAAGTAATTAAGTTTTTAAGTACTTAATGCCTTACCAAACATGACCGGGATGCATTCAAAGAATTTCAGTAAAAACCAAAATGGGGATTGTTTATTCGTTTCTCACAAAATCGCGGCAGTCGGCCGTAGTCGTAATAAGTAACAACAAAGGCGGGCTCGCGTCCCTTTCAATTAGTTTTTACGCGGCGGAGATAATGATTTACAACGGACGGACGGACGGGGCCCACGGTGTAATCGCGGACAGCCATCTTTTCCCGGAAAGAGCGACAATGAACACACGTTCGCGGTATTTCGCCCCCTCTACGCTCTATGGTCTCGTTTAGTTTCGCTGTGTGAAAGCTCGCGGGTGCGTGCAGGAAGTGTTGCTAGTAGCAACGCGATGAGGTAATAATAGTAGCGTCCTATCGGCTCACTGTTAGCTATTGGCCGACTATTATAGTTGTTTATCGAATCGAAGCAGATTTGCTTTTAGAATTTTACTTCTTTGGGAATTAAATAAACGCGCGTAAACACAAATATAACAGCTAGTATCTAACCTATGGGAAACTATGATAGTTTACTTTCATGAATGGAGTCTATATCCTGTCCTGATTATATAATTATCCTAATTTAAGACTTTACTTCTTTGGGAATTAAATAAACGTAAACATAGATATAACAGCTAGGATCTAACGTATGAGTAACTATAATCGTTTACTTTTATAGCTGAAGTCCATATCCTGAAGTCAGATTATTCCTACAGTACATTTAAGTCAAGACTATCTTTTAAAACTAGTGTCAAAAAACTGTCAATGTCAAATTGTTACCATAGACGCGCGATGATCTATGCGTCCAATCGCAATGCCCAAAAAACAATATCACCATTTTCAATGCAATGCGTGCAGAACACACCATAGACTAGCAAGACACATCTAGCGGGCCACAGCGTGCGTATCAAATTGAAGCCTGAAAGACGTTGTGTCACTAATACCGGTGCTCACGACAAACCCACTGCGCCTGTTTGCACTGACCAGCGAAACAAAAGCCTTTTGTACTGAAGTAACGCTGTGAACCACGGATTTTTTGGCACAAATTTTGACATCGTAATTTTCGATGAAATTGAAACTGGTTAGCTTCGATCAATAATAGTAAAGTCTAGAAAAGTATTCACTTTATTTTTTTTTTACGTATGACCCCTATCTCGCCTGATGGTACCTAAGCGAATATGTGGTCGACGGTGAAGCACGCATGTCTAGAAGTAACCTGTTCACTCTTGACATGAAGAGTCTAGCTCTGAGTATAGCTATCAGGAAACATAGACCGTTCATTCCACTCCTTAGCTTTTTACGCGTAGTTAATTTTACTTTCTTAGTCATTTTGGTAGCTCCCTTTCCTATTTCCCTTTCCTTTCATTAAGGATTCTAGCGTCATCTCTTTCTTTCTTAATTCTTCAACTATTATTCGAAAATGACATTCCTTTTTTTTTCCAAAAACTTAATCAACCACTTATTCTCCTTTTTGAAATGGTCAACTACGGTAGGTATTTTTACAGTTACATACCTTATGACAGTTATGACTGGGACAGTAGGTCCATTATTTTTGTTTCAAGTATCGTCTTGTTTTTGACCACAAAAGGGCCTGAGTGTCCCACTTGAAATACTAACTTTGATTTTGGTTAATTTAACTTGTTTATCAAAGATCTTTGCTGATTCATCTCATAGTCGTGTCCTTGATTTTATGCAATGAACAGGACCGAAGCTGTTTGGCGCAAATCGATGATGCACGTCCTCGTACGACTTTCAGAGGAAACGTGAACTGCTACTGTACTTAAGTAAGACGATTGCGAGCTGACAAAGAAATATAACGCATGAATAGGTTCAGTAGATTGATCACGGTCAGAAGTTGTATCGGATCATGGATGTAGTGATAGTAACCTTAGTACCAGTAAGTGATGAGTACAATTTTTATCATCACTGAGAATTTTATTCAATATTTTTAAAGGTTTCTGGATTACATCTAATTGAAGTCATTGAAATTCTTGTAGATCGTCTCTAAGTGTAGCACACAACATTATTTATGTAGTAACCAGGATAACTAACTCAGTTTTAAGTTGTTGTTGACATACATAATACAAATAATTTCGTAGTGTAAAATTGAATGTATCCATTATCTCCAAATATTTCTAAAGTATCTCAAAAATCTAATTTGTGTAACAACGCGTAAAAAACCCAACCTTTTTGGCCGAGTAGAGATGTTAAGGTAACGCCTCGTCTCTCGCGGCTCGGGTAAAGATGCGCGGTAATGGTCGCGGGCGCGAAGCTCTTCAGGTAGGGGCATAATGAGCGCAGGACACGGAACGCGGATCGCAGGTACGTGCGAAACAATGCGTCTGGAAAGGCCCGCGCGACTAATAATGCCATGTTATTATTACTCCTATAAAAGTATACAATAAGTACCCGCGCATTACCTGCGGTTGGTAGCGACGCGACGGCACTAATTCAAGTTTTTTGTGAATGTTGAGATTTTAACGGCTGAGAAAGTAATTGTATTTAGCCCTTTCTGGTTTCGACTTGAATGGTGTCTAGTGATATTGTTCGGAATTTTCATCTACTCTGGAATTGACAGAATTCCTTGCTAAGTAGACGGTAAAGTAGGACACGATTATTCAATTTCTCTCTTCTCTGTTACAGCCTATAAAATAGGCTTGGTTTTCTTCAAAGCACGACCCAAATATTCTTTCTATATGGCTTTACCCGCATTCGATAGTACCAGAACTTATACAGCTCGCACGCGTGTGGAACGTAATGATACCTAAGTTATAAGAGAATTTATACTCTCGCCCCTACGCATGAATACCGATCGCAACGTGTCGCCGGTCTGACGATTGATGGCAGCAATTTTCGCGGCCGTGCCCCTTCAAGTTATAGCCTACACGTATCTGTGTCGTGCTAATGGCGGCGCGGAGGCGGCGATCGGTCGGTGACGGCCGCGTAAAATGCGTAAATGTAAATGTGTGCCCGCGGTGTACGCCATCCGGCGTTCGTCGCGAGCGGCGATAATTTAGCCGCGCCGCCTCCCCGCGGTCCTCCCGACCCTGCGTCGCGCCGTGCCGCCGCCGCTGTCGCCGGGTGAGACGCGAGTTACGTAAAAACTCGACATCTGAACTGCACTTTATGTTATGGATATGGTAACAATCGCTTCATCGGCTTTCTCTTGGGTAGTCTACGTTCTTAACGCGAAGTATGCTACTTATTTACGCTCGAAGCTCTGCATCTGGTATCTTAAAAGCCTATAATCGAAAACTAGGAAGTTATTGTCCCTCAGTTTTCATCTGTCTACTGTTGTCCATACCATGGGCTCTCCAAAAGATTATAATATAAATCGTAGACCTACAAAAAATCGCCACTTAAAGTATCATGATAGGATTCAAGTAACCATGATAGGAAGGCCTTTCACTTAAATTCCCGAACTGCGTGACAACGAATAAGAAAATCAGCGAGCAACTGTAGATATTGATATTGACCCAAACAAAACTCAATAATTACACTTACACTAAGCAAACGAGACACGTTATCATGTTATTGAGGCTTACTCATCAGCTAATCAGTGTTTTGCTATCGGGACACAAATAGCTGCAGCACAATCGCCGCCGGTCGATGACTTATGCAAATTCTTTCTACGCATTGACATTGAATCTCAGTTTTGATAAATCTGTTGGCGTCTGCCCCTCGAAACTTTGTTTTTGTTTGCTTTTGGGAATAATAACTTGTTGCAGTCATTAAGATGAATCGGAAAAAGTTAATTTTATAGTTATAATATTTACTCATTTGGTTTCAAAAACCTGCTAGATGAGAGTAGCTCTGATTAAGATATGAGGCCTCAAAAGCAAATAAACCTTTTATTTCAGGTGGAGTATAGAATAACAATGAAGCTTCAAAACTTCATACATTTCCATTTTTTCAACGCATCAGTTTCAATTTCGCACAATGTTCTAAAGAGTTTTATTTCATCCACTACCAGATCCATAACTCTGAATTTGCGAAATCTGACATCTGCTTGGCATAATTTTATTGAAGGGTGGCTGGCATTCCGTACGAAAATGTAAATGTGCTATAACTTTATATTTTGCACCCAGACCGGGGCATGTGGAGAGTGTGGAGACCTAAGTTAGCGTGGTGCGACCCTGACCTCCACAGAATGTGGAGTACCTACTTTTATTTATTACTGATGTCCTAATTCAGGCTAAGTCCTCAGTACCGCCTCTATCATGTAGTTAGTGCTAGCTCGTCGTTTTGTGTCTGACATCCTCGACCTTGGCTCAAAGGATTGGTGCTTAAAGTTATTGTCAGCGCTGTTATTGTTGTCACTAGCTATGTCGAGTAAAGATTGATGTAATTAATGAGTATGGTGGATAATTGAAGGGGAATAATTCGTGTTTAGTTTATAGAGGAGAGGATATCTATCTATCTATCTATATCTTCTATATCTATATCTATACTTATAATAAATCTGTAGAGAGGTCAATTCTGTACATGAAATATATTTCCAAAATAACTATCAGGGGGTGATTAGGGATCGATACTGATGCCAAAAATGCAATTAATAAAATTATTGTCTGTCTGTCTGTCTGTCTGTCTGTCTGTCTGTCTGTCTGTCTGTATAACCGTTATAGAAACAAAAACTACTAGACGGATTTTGACGAAACTTGGTACAATTATTTTTCATACTCCTGCGCTGGTTATAGTATACTTTTCATCACGCTACCATCAATAGGAGCAGAGCAGTGAAGGGAAATGTTAGGAAAACGGGAGAAGTTACTCCATACATGCTAATCTTCGGAACTACTGGACGGATTTGATTGTTTTTTTTTTTTTTGTATAGCTATTAAGCCTGGGCAACATATTATAGGCTATAATTTAACTTGGAAACTTGAACACCTGATGCAGAACTGCAACAGATCAGCTAAACTATAAGAGATACAAAAATAGCGCCATAGCAAAAGTTGTTCCGCGTGATGAGCATTTTCTGCTAAGAAAATAAATTTGAAGATATGGAACACCTGATGTGGAACTCCAAGAGCCCAGCTACACTATTACATATACAGTAATGACGTCTTAGCAAGAGTTGTTCAGCCTGATGAGCACTCCCTGTTGTCGTATAAAAACTGAAGATCTGGAACACCTGATGTGGAACTCCAAGAGCCCAGCTACACAGGAATGACGTCTTAGCAAGAGTTGTTTAGTCTGATGGGCATTTCCTGTTGACTTATAAAAATGAAAGATCTGGAACGTCTGGAATCGTCATGCGCGTCCCGTTGTTTTCCCGTCCCCAGGCTCTAAGAATTCGACATCAGACGTTTCAGATCTTCGATTTTGACGACCCCATTGTCGCTGGCATAAGCAACAGGATCCGCGTACGAAGTCGCTGGCAGAAGCTAGTCTATAATATGAAGAGATAAATGTGGTAAACGTAAACTCTTTGGGCCTCCTAGTCTAAGGTAGAAATAATACTTATTGAGTTGAGTTGGGTTATTCAAAGAATTTAACAAAAAACGTATCGCTGACTGTCCCAAAAACACAATCGTTACGTTTGTGAGATAAGCTTGACAATTACTATGTAGTCAGCAGCGAGTGTTCAAAGGCGCGCCGGGACGTGCCTTATCATGGGGTGGCGGGTTTGTACCTCGGCCGCGACTACGTGCAACTCAACACGGACAAAGAGCTCTGCTCCTAGACTTGTCGCGGATATTCGTGGGAAGAAAGGGTTGGTCACACCGCGCCCCGCGGATACGACGCAAAAAATGCAATAAACAGCTCATCGGATCACCGTCGCGTGAGACCCGCTCGTTTCAAAAACTTTAATTGGACCCTTTTCGCATCGATTGTTATGTAGATCGAGTCTTTAATATTCTTTGTTTTTTGTCAACCCCCGATCCGTAAGTCGAGTTTCGTCTCTTTGTTTTGTCTCTCGTCCTTACGAATGTAGATTTACTTCCGGCATGACATTTACGAAAACATATTTCTTGTGAGTCCGTTACTGCGCCCTTACTTTTCTCTAATTGCTGTGTATTGTTCAAAGTTTCATTCTCGGAGGTTAAACAAGTATTTAAGCATCTCTTTAATTAACCCTTTCATACTTGAGTCTGAATAGAGTTGCGAAAATGCTAAGTGAGAAGCAATTCTTCGAAATCTGTCGTTCGATAAGTTTTGTTTCGCAAATCGCGCTGTGTCGCGATTCGCGAGTGTTGCTCCGTGATTATGTAAGTATATTGCGTCTGTTATCTGCGTCGTTATCGCGGCACCTAAGCGCGCAGCCGTCCGTGATCTGTTATCACTGGACAGGTTCGCCTTGCGACATATTGTGTCGCATGTGTGCACGCTATTACACTTAATCACTCGTATGCAGGCAAAGGATCGAAATTGCCTTTAATGCTTCAGTTTTTGTAGAGCAAGCATGATATTGGAATGAATGGTAGGCAAACATAATAATAGTGTCATTACCGTTTATTACTACGTGCCCAGCCATTTCCCTTATTTAATAATTATGCACGTACGACGGAAAAGCCCACCCCGAACACATAAAGCCCGCCACTTTCCCTATCAAAATTATGTATACCTACCTAAGCTATATTATTAAGTAGATTCGGGCTTAATCGAGTCAACTCCAAGTTTTCATTTTGTGAACGGTTCAAGTTGTTGCGAGAGCACACGAATGGGCGCGGGTTTAACGAGCGCCGCCGACAGAGTTTCTGAACGATTATCTCCACGACTAATTATTTCCGGCGGCGCGCGGCGGCGACTCACGCGCCCGTCCGACACGTCGCCGACGCGCTCGCCCATCGAACAAGCTTTTTAAAATTGTACATCTGCGCGGTCAATAGACGGCGCATGCATTTCACGCGCGATCGCCCGGAGCCCATCTATACTCTATACCTGACGTTGACGCTCGCGATCTTATTACCGCGCGCCGGCGAGAAAAAAAAACAAAGGAAGCGGCGGCAAGCGGAGCGGCCTCGGAGATTTATGGAGGCGCGGCGCCGCCGGGGGCCGGAGTGTCCCCGAATCGCCGCGTCTCGCGACTTCCAGGAAACGCGATGCGGGCGAGGGTTGGCTTGCACGGCGAATATTGATTACCCACTGGTCGTACTATTAATAGGAGGTCGGTTGACGTCGCCCGGTGGGAGTTCACCCGCTCTGTCCGCACTCGACCTACGCGAGCTGAGTACGTTCGCCTTTCCGGCGTCCATTTCGCTAATTGCCTCAAGCCACACCGCTACGACGGTCTCAGTGTGCTGTGAACTAACTAAATTATTTCGTGCATGCACATCGCATCGGTAATTGCGAGGCGATTTTAGATCCATCTACGAGAGTGCCAAATTATTTAAGCCCTAGGTCTGTAATTGCTTCTTCATTATGACCTCACGTATGCCGCTAATGCTTAGTTACAGTACTTCAGTAACTGCCATTAATAACACGTGTCTTTTCATCTGCCTGTTGGTGTTACTACTAGTTATTTAATCGCATGAGATTGCCTTCACCTTCAATCTATACTGCTGATGCTAAAGTAAAAGTCAGTGTAAAGATTTCACACAACAATCGATTCGGCACCGAATAATTAACAAACTGCAGCTGCGTGCGTCGAGTTATTTGAACAAGATAAGAGCGGTCATCCGCGGAATATGAACTAGGGGAAAGCGAGCGTGCATTGAGCTTCTAGAAAGTTCGAACAATGCGTTAATCGCCGGGACAGGCAGGCGGTGAGGCGGTGAGGCAGACAGTGACCTGCAAGCGCCGGTTGGTCCGTCAGAGCGTCACGCGGGAGGCGCGTGCGCGGGCGCACTCGCGAGGTCACCGCCGCGCACCGCTACACAACAACATAGGACAGAATGCTCACTAACGCAAAGGGTATTCAAGAACGTATGCATAAATAATTCTCAGCGATGCAAACTGTTTGGAACGATCAGATCACGACACGCGATATCAACGCATTTTACATACCTACAGACTTACTTAAATAAACATATTGCAGTTCGAAGTCAACATATTGTAAAACTTCGGATTAACCTCAGACATAGGCACGCAGGTACCCTCGTTCAGTAACAAAAAGACAAGATTGGTCCATATGTGATGTTCTAAAATGCAATTGTCGGATTGATGAAGATGTCAACACTTTGCTACCTACTTAGCCTAACATCATTTCCTGATGAAAAGGGGAATCCTTGACATCGTATAGACCATTGCGCAGTGACCAAATTCATTTTCTGAGTTGGTTAATTTGCCTTTTTTGTACAGGAAGTGAAGGACAGTCTACCTTCTGCAAGTATTTTGTCATCGCAACCCGCGGCCATGCAGATGCATGTCGACGTGCGCGCAACTACGGCGCACGCGCTGCAACACTATGCGTCCGGCCGCCATTATCTCCGCCATACGTGATCGATGTTGCCGATAATATTCAACAGCTCAATGCCGTAGGTACTAAAATGTAGGTAATATTGCTCAAAATACAAGGGGTTATTGTCCGTGCCACCTGGTTTTTCTTTGCCAATATTTGGGTACTTGTTGATCACGCATACGAGCGTGTTTACGTTTCTCTATGAGTATATTAGGATAGTGAGTAGCTCAGTGATGATAATTTTACCTAGTTTTACTTCATTAACGGTCAAGTGTGTTGCAAAAGGCTCGGTACCTAAGAGTTGTAAATGCTTGTTGTAATCAGGAGATTACTTGAGACTGAATTCATACGTCAGAAAGCCGTCACTGGAAAGGTCAAGCCGCGGTGTTACAAAGCAGAAGTTACCAATAAATTGATCAATGTCTCTGCGATCCCCCTAGCGACAATCAAGTCGCGACGCGCGACGTTGATGTTTTAAACAATGCGACGTTATCACGAAACTAAATGCGTCAGCACAGTGTTCGTGTGAGCGTGGTGTGTACATCAGCGGCGCTGCAGCGTTGCGTCACCGCATCGAACGGATATAGCCGCGATCGATCAACATCGCTTCCTTTATTTTTGCGCGACGCCATCGCTTGCAGCCAGCTACGGCTAGCGGTCTCGCCCACGGCACGACATTCTGTACCTAGCTTTCTATTCTATTCAGAGATACGTGGTTTCACAATGCGAGTGTCGATGCAACGTCAATAGTCGCGAACTAAGGAAGCGACGACTTCGCGATGCCGGCGAGACGTCGACCACCTCTGACACGGCTATTTTCAGCGTTTACGCAATATGCAGATTTATACGGACCCCGGCTGTCATTTTGTGGTTTTGCGACCACTTACTTGTACTCATAAATTTATGAATATAACGACCTCTAATTGCCATGTTTATCTGTCAAATTTTGTTCAAAAAAGTTACAAGCTAGATTCTTGCTGGATCTCTTCAAACTTTAGTTATTATTTACAAGTGAACTTTTGGTTATATCATTGAAATGTCAGCTCAGCTAACGAAAACGTAAACCTTCTTTGTATGATGTTTTGTAGCTTGTATTCATGTCAGAATCAAAACATGTATCATTCATTGCAAATGTGACAATCTGATAATCTTAATGATACGATGCCGGATACACGACGATAACGAGTGGTCTACCGACGTCACCCGCGCGACGCTCTCAAACGCACCGACTAATTGTTGTGCATTCGGACTAGCTTGGAAAGAATTATTCCGCCGCATTAGCTCGCAGTTCCGCGTGGGTGCATCATTGCACTTCAACCCACTCTATTTAAACTGGTCAACGCATCTGGAACGAATCCATTGATGCTTTGCTTTCAATTCTTGCTCGGCTACTGCAAGTTACACATCGATGGGTGTTGTCCAAGGCAATTTTGTTGCTGTGAAGTGGGTTTAGCAAGAGTGTCGGGGCGAGGGGACTGGCGTCTACTCGCCAATAAGTTTCAAAGTTTTATTTTATGTCGCTGTATCCACGTGTACCACTTTGGCTTGTCTCTCGCTTGGCGTTAAATGCGCACAATGTGTGCCCCGACGCGACGTACAGTTAGCGGCTGGGTGCGGACTTTATAATAATTCGCTCTTTTACTGTTTCCGCGTTTTGTAAGTAACTTGCTATTGTCTGAAACGAACATGCTGCTACAAGATTGTTAACAATCTAGTTTATTGGTCCTTAGGTTACAGTTATTTAAACTGCAGTACCGTCTGGGGCCGGAGTTGAAGCGCCCCGATACATGTCAAAAAAATTCGATGCTTACTTTTCGGCAGTGGTCATAATTTATTTTACAAACTGCATTAGTGCTATTTTGCGTACATTTTGCAGTACATACTTAAACAATGTAATACACGAGCAGTCCACACGATGCTAAGAGTCGCAACTAGCTGGTTATAATCAAGTTTTCAGTAGTTGCGCGGTAAAGGATAGCTGTAGCCAGTAATTTGTCTGTGAAATCCCCGCTGGCTACATACGGAGGGAGGTGGCTCCAGGAACTCCGCGTCTGTTGTATTCCCAGGACTACTTGTAGTTGATGTTTCACGAATATTATCAACTAATTCGCATAAAGCGAGTCAAAATATTATTACAAGAGGGCCCTCGCCCGCGGCATCGTTTAGGATTCATATCTTAGACATAACAATCGGTATTTTAGACTTCTTGTTAGGTTCTGTTTCTCCAGGGTTTGTTTCTGTGGGACTTTAATATGTGTAACTGCTTCCAATATTTTCATGATCTTTACTTTGTTTTATATCCCATTATTTCAGATAGTGACTGGTGATAATTTGAAGTGGGCTCTAATATCCAATTTAAATGCATTTTAATCGGTGAATGGCTGTAGATTCTAAAGTCTATTGCACGTGCATACCATTATTCTAAAATCAATTACGTGTGTGGACTTTTATAGCCATTGTTAAGTTCCGTCATGTAAAGGGCAGTGCGCATCGATCGCCCTCTATTAGCGCAATCGTTGCGGCGCATCGTGGGAGCGCGCGCACACCATGCGCCTGACTCACTGCGTCCGCGACGCCGCCGCCGCGCCGTCATCTGTCAGTGGGCGGCCATTTTCGGTGTTCGAACGCCGCCAATTTGAATTGTTAATGGCAGTTTTAACAGCCAAATAAAATGGCTAAGAAATGTATTTTACGTTTCCAGGTTCCAACGTATTCTGTTCGTTTACGATGGCGCTCGTAATGTCACATTGTGATGTCTCGTAGAGTGAATAGTGAGTTATTTCAGTTAGCTTTAATATGTTTAGTTGTTTCTATAATTTCGTTTACGGGGTAAGCAGAGTTGTATGCGGTGTCTTCAGGTTCGTTGACACGGCTCAAGTTAACGAGCTGTTGTAAAGTGTAGAGTTTAAAGACAATAAGAAACCTCGCGAGGTAATACAACCTGATGTTAAGAGCGTATGCTGGGACAGCACTTCAAATTGCTTTTCACGATCTTTAGAACAAGGAAATACAACCTATTTTCTGCTGACAGTGCTGATTTTTCACGAGTTGTTTCAAGAGAATTATGCTCAATATTTCAGGTCAGGTACTACTTGTATTAATTTATAAGAACGTGGATGTAGCGAAACGAGTATATAAGGATGGTAGCAGCTGGCGTTCTGTGGTTTCTACCTATCTCTATCCTGAAAAGGCGTGAGTTTTTAGCAGTGAGTGAATTCACAATGTTATATGTGTCAAAAAAAGTCAAAAACTTCTACGTTTCCTTTATTTTTCCCAAAATTTGTCTTCTTTCACGAAAAACTAGCACAAATGTTTAACTTATTCCAAAATATTCCAGAACCAGCCGCTACTCTTGACGTCTTAACGAATAGTTAGACATGCTAGGTACAAAATTGTGAGAAAAAAAAAGCGAATCACCCTCTTAGGGTCGTACTTGGGTTGTAAGTTGTATATTATGCGTAATTCTCAAGAAAACCTCGTAAAGGGGACTTCCCTGCGATCACGAGTGGCGTAGTATACGCTGAATTCCACTGCCTCAAGGTCGCCAGTTCGGCAATATTTCGAAGCCAAATATTGAATATTGGCATTTGCAAAATTAGAGGATAATACCTTGGTTACCTAGGTTTTGTCAATAGTAGTGTATGTGTGCAAATAAAAGTTGGTCTCAATACGAAAAATATGTCCGTCGATTTTCCGAAAAGATGGTCTCAATACGAATTTTCTGTTTTATGGAATGTTATATTTTGTTCTTTTATTGTGCAATCTTTTCGATACTTACTAATTTCTTTGTTGCATTCTAAATACCTGTGTTACACAGGTGGTGCAACATAAAAAATATCCACATTGATCTTGTTTTTTCTCTACAATGAAATTTAATTTAAAGTCACAATCAAAAAACAACGGCAAAAAAATATCGTTAAACACAGGACCTATATGGAACCGTTTTGATGTAGTTTTTAACTTCAATAAAAGTATCGGTATCGTCTAGTTAAAAGCATGGGATTTTGTAGCATTTTTCCGTGTAGTTACATTATTTCTGTAAGTCCTGTGACGGAACCTTTTCTTCTTAATCATGTTTTAACCATTTTAAGATCGCGTGCGCATTTTGATGACGTAGCCATAACATGGCAACCTAGTGGTCACGTATGACCAATTGACCACCTAGTAACAACGTATTGCCTAGAAATAAAGTGACGAATTTCCTTAAATCGTCACGGAGTTCAGTTTCATTCTTTCCTCACAGCTAAATTACTCGTACCTCGTATGCTCTTATTTTTTTATTATTTATGACGTGACAACGTCTTTTAATTCGATGGAGCCGGCTGCACGCACGAAAAAACATGACGTCATGCGGCGTTACCTCGCTCTGAGGCGTTCCAATTTCAATTGTATGTAGCAACGTAAGTGTAGTATTTTCTTATGACGTTGTCACGTTCAACTATCGTCAGTAAACCGACTTTACAGACAACCGACTTTGTCCCTCACTATATAGGAATGTCTCCTGTGTCGTGGATGCGTTTACAAACATAGAAAAACACATACAGAAACACCCAGGACCCATAACAACTACTTGCAGGTCATAATTTTGGCGATCTACAAAGAGTGTCCATGGAGTTTCTTGCCCGTTCTTCTCCATAAAGATCTACTCTTGGAAATGGGCATCTACGGTACTTCAGTTATTATGTCTTGTGACTGTGACTGTAGCACCATAATTTAGTCGTTTTAGTATTTTTTTCAATTCAAAAGTGCCTACAAAATGGCCCCTACTTGATAATTATAAATGATTTGATTTCATTTACAAATATTTTTTCCGTGATCAAATCGAACCCGCGACACGGTGTGCAGCAGTCGATCGCTAATAAGTTATTATTACTGAAACTATTACCATTATTACCCACAGTGATGTAGACAAGTACGTCAGACTCGTTATCCTGTTTCCTCTTGGACTGCAATGCGATGTTCGCAGCTGCGCCATGTTTTTTTTAGCGCGAAAACAGTGCAGATGCATGCGGGTGCAGGTATGGTGCGTAGGAGAGCGGGAAAAAGCGGGGGGCCTATTGCGATACTTAAAATTTGTAAAAATATGTACACAAATTAATGCGTGAAACGTAAACGTTACGAAAATTACGCGGATGCAGGAGTTTATATTTATACATAATTCGGAATTCGAATAATATCACACAGACACACACAGTCATTGTCGTGTTTGACCGTCTGCCACACATCGAATGTCAGGGGTGCGTTTAAATCTTCCGGCGATATTTCGCCGGAAAAAATTAAACTAGCGAGGGTTCGCTGAACGGAGTCATAAGTTTCTGTCAATGTTAGTTGTCAAATTCAATTGACAGCTCAGTTTATTGAACAAATAATCAATTTGCCGGTTTAATATAAATCCATAATCCACAAATAATATTTACTCTCTAAAATAAAAATAATATTCGTTTTTACGGCGCGAATCGAGCAAAACAACAAAACTTAATGTCAATCTGACAGCAGGATAAAATTTTGCGTGGTAAAAAGGTCGCAAAAATTTATTCCTTTCAGTAAAAACATAGACCAGCGGACGACCGTAAACGGGGCAGATTAAATTTTAATTGGTATAATTTTTCACCTCTCGGTGTACTTAAACGGGCTGTTTGACATTTAGTCAGTATAAATTTAAACTGGATAAAGGATTTAAACGCAGCCCAGAAGTCGTACCGAAGTTGAACATGGATAAAAGAGGTAATATTTGAAAATAGATCTGATTCGCTGTAGATAGTGCAATTATTTTAATCGTTCGTATATCGGTCACTAGATTATCACCAGCTTACATAATATATTATTATTCTATTATGATTCTGCTGAAGTGGTCTTTTAGCACCCAGAATGAAGCGTTTAGTACATTAGGTGCATGTCATTAACGAAAGTATGGGAAATAAAGATCATTATCATGTCTATAGAGATACGGGTGTATTTTTGGAATGCCCATAATATGTTTATAGTTTTATCATGGTAAGTGCATGATATGAAATTATGAATATTATGTAGGTTAAAGATTTGAGGACTCAATTGGCTTCCAATGAGTTAGCCATAGATAAGTTAGGTCAGGAAAGAGATTAGTCTTTTTCAATGACATTATAACGAGACAAAATAGTTTGAATAAATATTTCAGTTTTGTGGAATGTAACTCAATTACTCTGTAACTCTTTCTTCTGTCTCTCAAGTGTTCTTTAATTTTATACTTTAAAATTAATTATATAATGCGGGCTTTATCATAAATTGTGGCGCTTTGTTTGAAGGTCTTTACTCTATTCATTTTTGTGCTAAATCAAATTAAAAACAAAAATTAATCGCTTCCGTTTCCGCTCTACGCGCCACCAAGCCCCCTACCAGTCGGTCGGCACGTTTGCACGGCTGACGGTCACCGGGCATCGTCGCGCGCGCATTACGCGGACGCGAAGCCGCTGCGCCCGCGCCGATCGATGAGTCACGCCCGCCGCCCGTCGCGAGCCGATACCAACAACATACGAATGTTTGTGCATCACTCAGTTAGTTGTGTGCTGGTATTTTGTCGTCTACGTCCGCTTTTAGGTCATCTGGTGCGCTGTACGGTCTAGAATTTGAGGGGATACAGTTACTTTAAAGCATGTTGTAAAGATTATGTTATTAATTCACTATATTTGATTTGTAGTATAAAACAGAGGCCATTTCTTCAAAATAAGCTAAGACTCAGTATTTTAACGTGAAAATGACAGTTTGTCTCTCAAAACGGCACTTTTTTCGTCATTTCCCAATGGTTTGGCAAGGAAGAAATGGCAGAACAAGCTCTTGTTTCTGCCGCAACTCACTTTGTCTATTAAATTGGAAAAACTTGCTTAAATCAAGTTGATCTTTTTCAGTTTCGATTGGTTTTCTTACCGTTAGCTGAAACTGATGCATATATGGGAAGTTTCCTGAAGACACGTATTTAATACATGCTGTGCCCGCGACTTCGTTCGCGTAGATGTCAGAACTCAAGAAAGTATCTGTTTTAAACAAAGGATTTTTTCTAAAATAAAAGTAAAGTCTAAGATACTCCTTATTACGGTTTAGGCGCATTTGGGCTAATTCTCATTTGGGCAACCGACTCCATAATGGACTACTTCTCATTTGGGCTACTTCTCATTTGGGCTAATTCTCATTTGGGCTACTTCTCATTTGGGCTAATTCTCACTTGGAGAAATGAGATGTCGCCCAAATGAGAATTAGCCCAAATGCGCCTAAACCCTTATTACATCAGCTACCTGCCAATAGAAGTCCCGTCAAAATCGGCCAAGTCATTTCAGAGATTAGCCATTACAAACAGACAGACAGACAGAAAGACACAGACAAAAATAGTCAAAAAAATATTTTTGGTGTATGAACCGTATTTATAGGTATATTCGTATGCATGTAGTAATGTATGTTATGTATGTATAGAAGATTTGTATGGTTGATATTCAAAGCCGCTTAAATATGTGTTACCATGACATAATTAATAATTATGTTCCCATAGTCTCTCTTATTCAGTTTTTTTTTTTTGCCTCATACTTACTAGGAATGTCACCTGCTTTGTGGGTGCATAATTTACAAACATTTAAAATCACATACACAAACACCCATGCCTGGATTAGTGTAACTATGGACTGAATATAGAAAGACAGCATACCAGTTTACATGAAAATTAAATTGCACAAATAAAATCCGAGATCAGAAAACATAACAGACAGACATACAGTTTAACTTTTTTATCTGTGCTGAAAACAAAGAGTGAATGACAATGAACATTGAACTTGTGAAATCTACCGGTCACCGCTCGCCCTTGATGCTCGCCGATCGGTCAGTTCTTTGCACCAATGTGTAATGTAATATAAATGATCATGTTGAATCATTTACACGGTACGGTTTTTGTTTACCTACAGTGTGAGTTTCATGTAACATTTATGACAAGGGAAATGTCATCCATGTCGACGGCGCGTTGTGTCCCACGCGCGCCAAAAAGAGCGTCAGCATAATGACGGGGCCCCCTCTCAGAGGGCCAAAGCCAGCCGGGGTCGCGGGATTATTTCCTTACCGTGACCCCGGATCATAAAGGGCTATTGAAGGACACCGTGGATTTTAGTCAGTACAAGTCTGACAGTCCCTCCCGCCCTGCCCGGGGTGGGAGGACTCATTTGATGATTTTACCACGCTAAAAAAAAAAGGGAAATATCATGACGCACCACGGTTGGTGCAGTGGTTGAGCGATCGAATCCAGTGCAGCGTGTCTCGGATTCAATGCTCGCATGGAACAAATATTTGTATGACCTACAAGTAGTCTCTATTTTACCAACCTACATCATCATATCAGCCGTAGGATATTCACTGCTGTACATCCATAACTTTGTCTATTGGTAGAAAAGAAATAGAATTATTGTTCAACGCATGCTACGCATGCAGGTGATTTGTAGAATTATCTAAAATTACAACATTTTTACTGAAATAGGTTACTCGATCCAAGATACGCTACGAAATTTCGACATTGCTACGAAGGGTGCTACGAGAAAGCTACGAAAGTAAAATAGAAAAAATAAAAAACTTTTTGAAAAAAAGGGAAGCGACTTCAAAACCAAACACAAAAAAACTATTAAAACTTTTCTTTCGGAAGTCGGTGGCTTTGTTTTTTAACCGACTTCAAAAAAAAAGTAGGTTCTCAGTTCGACCTGTATGTATGTATGTATGTATGTATGTATGTATGTATGTATGTATGTATGTATGTATGTATGTATGTATGTATGTATGTATGTTTGTCCGCGATTATCTCGCGTTTGGCTGAACGGATTTTGATGCAGTTTTCTGGAAAGTGTTCATTACATTCTGGAGAAGGTTTTAGTATATAACACTAATAGATATCCCGTGACGTTGCCCGCGTGGATCCGTTTTGCTTACTTGGATCGTAGATTTTCAGGGACGATTGCATGATTGTCCGCAATTATTTCGCGTTTGGCTGAACCGATTTTGATGCAGTTTTCAGGAAAGTGTTTGTTACATTCTGGGCAAGGTTTTAGTATATAACAATAATGGATATCTCGTGAACTTGCTCACATAGATCCGTTTTGCTTAATAGGATTGTAGATTTTCAAAGACGCCAATTTTATAAAGATTTTTATTGAATATCTCAACTAAAAAGTGAAAAATAAAAAACTTTTTGAAAAAAAGGGAACCGACTTCAAAACTAAACACAAAAAAAAACTATAAAATAACTTTTCTTTCGGAAGTCGGTGGCCATAAATGTCAATGAAATAAAAAAAACGAAGCCACCGACTTCCGAAAGAAAAGTTATTTTATAGTTTTTTTTGTGTTTAGTTTTGAAGTCGGTTCCCTTTTTTTCAAAAAGTTTTTTATTTCATTGACATATGGCCACCGACTTCCGAAAGAAAAGTTATTTTATAGTTTTTTGTGTTTGGTTTTGAAGTCGGTTCCCTTTTTTTCAAAAAGTTTTTTTATTTTTCTCTTTTTAGTTGAGATAATCAACTAAAATCTTCATAAAATCGGCGTCTTTGAAAATCTACAATCCTATTAACCCTTAACCACCCACAAGTGTCTCGCGGACACAATTTTGCGTTTGAGTCCTAATCTATTCTATCTATCTATCTATCTATACTTATAATAAATCTGTAGAGAGGTCAATTCTGTACATGAAATATATTTCCAAAATAACTATCAGGGGGTGATTAGGGATCGATACTGATGCCAAAAATGCAATTAATAAAATTATTGTCTGTCTGTCTGTCTGTCGGTCTGTCTGTCTGTCTGTCTGTCTGTATAACCGTTATGGAAACAAAAACTACTCGACGGATTTTGACGAAACTTGGCACAATTATTTTTCATACTCCTGCGCTGGTTATAGCATACTTTTCATCACGCTACAATCAATAGGAACAGAGCAGTGAAGGGAAATGTTAGGAAAACGGGAGAAATTACTCCATACACGCTATTCTACGGAACTACTGGACGGATTTGATTGTTTTTTTTTTGTTGTATAGCTATTAAGTCTGGGCAACATATAGGCTATAATTTATCTTGGAAACTTGAACACCTGATGCAGAACTGCAATAGATCACCTAAACTATAAGAGATACAAAAATAGCGCCATAGCAAAAATTGTTCCGCGTGATGAGCATTTTCTGCTGAGAAAATAAATTTGAAGATATGGAACACCTGATGTGGAACTCCAAGAGCTCAGCTACACTATTACATATACAGTAATGACGTCTTAGCAAGAGTTGTTCAGCCTGATGAGCACTCCCTGTTGTCGTATAAAAACTGAAGATCTGGAACACCTGATGTGGAACTCCAAGAGCCCAGCTACACTATAACATATATAGGAATGACGTCTTAGCAAGAGTTGTTTAGTCTGATGGGCATTTCCTGTTGACTTAGAAAAATGAAAGATCTGGAACGTCTGGAATCGTCATGCGCGTCCTGTTGTTTTCCCGTCCCCAGGTTCTAAGAATTCGACATCAGACGTTTCAGATCTTCGATTTTGACGACCCCATTGTCGCTGGCATAAGCAACAGGATCCGCGTACGAAGTCGCTGGCAGAAGCTAGTAATATCTAAAGTATTTATTTTTGAATTTTGATATTTTTTCTAATCTATCATCAATTCTTTACAAACCCAAACTTGCAAGGTTTTTTTTCGTACCGGGGATATTTTAATATTTACATACGTTCTAAGAAATGGCTAAAAATCAAACAGCACAGATTAGATTACATAATCTCATATGCACCAAAAAAGGACCGTGTTGTTATTCTTTTTGTTTACGATGCATTATGGCAAAGAAATAGATGCAAGCGATGAGCTATACGAACAATCAGTATAATGCTTCAATTGCTGGGGCACAGGCTTCCTCTCTATGAAAGGTGCTGTAATCCACCATGTGGGCTCCATGCAGATTGGTAGATGTCACATGTTTTCGTATTTTTGGCGATACGCTTTACCAGATAGACCATGAGTGTAGGTACAGTGCGACGCAAAACAAATAGACATTTTTATATATTATCAATGTTGTAGGCATTGGACTAATAATTATATGGAAAATCCTGAACCCTGATTAGTACATACGCAAGCAGAATACACAAAAAATCTTTTTACGTAAAATCGCAACTTTGGTAATGCCTCTTATTATGAGAAGACAAAACAAAATGACGTAACGATACGTTATCATTATCCTCTAGCAGCCATGCAGGATGTCATAGGAACCTACTGCAGCCTCGTCATATGAATCTGCTGCGAAAAGGAAGAAGCGTTGCCACAATTTGTACTCCAAAAATATCTAAAACATCTGAATATTTTTTGCTAAATGAGTCGTAACATTTTCATTGAAAACTTTGAAAAAAAGATGTTGTAACTAAAATGTAAGAAAAATATGATTATTTATGTACACATCAATGCTACAGCTACTATCATAATATCAAGACACATAATAGTCTAGTTAACTCATTGTATTTTTTACCTAATTCGTTTATTTGTGTAATGTGTCTGATGGACACTACTGGTCCGTTACGTTAGAAAAGCATACTGGGTGGTTAAGGGTTAAGCAAAACGGATCTATGTGAGCAACTTCAGGAGATATCCATTATTGTTATATATTAAAACCTTCCCCAGAATGTAACAAACACTTCTCTGAAAACTGCATCAAAATCCGTTCAGCCAAACGCGAGATAATCGCGGACAAACATACATACATACATACATACACATACATACAGGTCGAACTGAGAACCTACTTTTTTTTTGAAGTCGGTTAAATATAAACCTCATTTCACATTATGTATGACGGCAAGGAACATCAATACATCGCGGTTATCATTAGTAATATTGATCGGTATCTCTCTAGCCACGTGTATAAAGTATATATATAAGTGTTATGTGACCTTCCTACCGCTGCTATATTCCTTCCGATCAATATACGACCTTACTTGTATAGTTCTTAGTTTCTAATTTTCAATGTGCATTATAGAAAATAACTTACAAATATTAGGGTTTAAAACGGGATATTTACCATGATGATGATGGTGCTGGCAACAGTGCCGAAATATCGGAAACTCAAAACAAATAATAAACATGGTAAATATCCCGTTTTAAACCCTAATATTTGTAATAGTGACCATGTCAGTTTAAAAACTTAGGTAAGTATGTAGAAAATAACTTTTTGAAAAAAATAAGTTGTTTTTGAAGTCAGTGTCTTTTGTTCCTCATTTCTTTGCAGTCCTTGATTTGCTGTAATTTTTTGAAGAGTGCCTTCGATTTCTCTAAATCCCCGTCATCTAATCTTGACCTGATTACCACGGGAACATTTGTTTCAAATAAAGGAAGAATTTTCCAAATCCAATATGATTTATTAGAGCTTTAGACTAATTTGAACGATTGTAAAAGATCTACAAAAGACAGCCGAGACTAACAGCTTTACGAACTTTCCGAGCCACTGGGGAAACTCACTATGATACAAAATGAGCACCCAACAACAGACCCACCTCGTCAAGCGCTGTGCAGCAGATATTATTTAACCACAAACTCCTAAATATTATATCCGAAAACTGTCCTTATAAATACCGTTGAGACCAACCCTTCCTACCAAAAAGGGTTCTCGCAACATAAAAATATACAAAACACAATGAAAACAAACATCTTACGAGCAGCTGATCTCAACGACCACTAACATGTCTATAAAACGTTTTCAACACAAAACGTATCGCTAAACTGCTGACAATTGCCCATTATTAACACAACAAAATAACTTTTAATTCTCAACAATAAAGTTCAAATTGGAACGAAACATAAAGGGCAATGATAATAACAACAGGGCAAAGAAAGGCCAGTTTAAAATGAGCTTCCACCCTCTTTTCTTGACTTAGAACTTGGATGTATTGAGGGGGATGAATAGTGGTTGTAGAGGTCATCTGAAATTGGTCGATTTATTGAGTTGCGTCGGAAAGTTTTGTAGATATTGAAACGAATAGCGCCACCTGTTGAGCTCGGTTTGCAACTTCGTTAATGGCCGCTCTATTGGGCCAATGATGTCTGTGTTAGATTGTTGTTAAAGTACTCAAATTATATGTGTTTATGAGGGATAAAGCCTTCCGCTCGCTGGGGCGTTAGGTTAGGATACATGTAACAGGTGATAATTATTCAGTTATTGAATGGTTTAATATTGTTTATCTATGTGTTTTGAGATGGGATTTGGTTTTGAATATTTGGTGGTTATGGTGGTTATCGTTTCATTTGTAAAATGTTCGTCAACGAAAGGACATTGCCCATTCTTGTATGGGACTTGGTCCAAATGCTGCCCAGGAATGGGAGTACGTGCGCTGTATTCCTGGCACTAATGTCTGTCTACATACGAAATATTTGAAGAATCTGCCCTGGGGTTCCTGATTTATTTACATGTTTATGTCGATGACTTTATTTTTGTCTCCTTTATTTTTTTTATTGTATTTTACACCCGTCCAAATATTGCCCAGGAATGGGAGTGCAAGCGCTGGGTTCCTGGCACTAGTGTCTGTCTATATACAAAATATTTAAAGAATCTGCCTAGGGGTTCCTGATTTATTTTCATGTTTATGTCGATGACTTTATTTTTGTCTCGTTTATTTTTTTTATTCTATTTTACACCCGTCCAAATATTGCCCAGGAATGGGAGTACAAGCGCTGGTTTCCTGGCACTAGTGTCTGTCTATATACAAAATATTTAAAGAATCTGCCCAGGGGTTTCTGATTTATTTTCATGTTTATGTCGATGACTTTATTTTTGTCTCCATGTTTTTTATTTTATTGTATTTTACACCTGTCCAAATGCTGCCCAAGACTAGGAGTACGTACGCTGTATTCCTGGCACTAATGTCTGTCTATATACGAAATATTTAAAGAATCAGCCCAGGGGTTCCTGATTTATTTTCATGTTTATGTCGATGACTTTATTTTCGTCTCTATGTTTTTTAATTTTATTGTATTTTACACCTGTCCAAATGCTGCCCAGGACTAGGAGTACGTGCGCTGTATTTCAGGCACTAATGTCTGTCTATATACGAAATATTTTATGAATCTGCCCTGGGGTTAATGATTTATTTACATGTTTACGTCGATGACTTTATACTTGTCTCCTTTATTTTTTTTATTGTACTTTACACCCGTCCAAATGATGCCCAGGAATAGGAGTACGTGCGCTGTGTTCCTGGCACTAATGTCTGTCTACATTCGAAATATTTTAAGAATGTACCCTTGGGTTCCTGATTTATTTACATTTGTATGTTGATGACTTCCTACATTTTGTCTCCATTTTTTAATCGTTTTTCACACCTGTCTAAATGCTGCCCAGTAATGGGACTACGTGCGTTGTGTTGCTGGCACTAATGTCTGTCCACATACGAAATATTTTAAGAATGTACTCTTGGGTTGCTGATTTATTTACATTTTTATGTTGATGACTTCCTACATTTTGTGTCCGAAAAACCCATCCCTGGGCAGCGTTTGAACAGGTGTACAGTACGACAAAAAACATGATGACAAAAATGAAGTCATCAACATAAAAATGTAAATTAATCAGGAACCCTAGGATAGATTCTTAAAATATTTCGTATATAGACAAACATTAGTGCCAGCAACACAACGCACGTAGTCCCATTACTGGGCAACATTTAGACAGGTGTGAAAAACGATTAAAAAATGGAGACAAAATGTAGGAAGTCATCAACATACAAATGTAAATAAATCAGGAACCCAAGGGTACATTCTTAAAATATTTCGAATGTAGACAGACATTAGTGCCAGGAACACAGCGCACGTACTCCCATACCTAGGCAGCATTTGAACAGGTATAAAGTACGATAAAAAAACATGGGGACACAAATAAAATCATCGACATAAACATGTAAATAAATCAGGAACCCCAGGGCAGATTCTTTAAATATTTCGTATATAGACAGACACTAGTGCCAGGGACACAGCACATGTACTCCCAGTCCTGGGTAGCATTTGGACAGGTGTAACTACGTTAAAAAAAAAACATGGAGACGAAATTAAAGTCATCAACATAAAAATGTAAATAAATCAGGAACACCAGGATAGATTTTAAAAATATTTCGTATACAGACATACATTAGTGCCGGCAACACAACGCACGCACTCCCATTCCTGGGCAACAGTTGGACCGCAGTTGGGCAATCTCCTTTTCAGTAGTAATACACGCTGAATAATAATTTCCTTGAAATTACTTTCAGCATTCAGCATAATGGTGGAGGGATAAGAGTTCTGTCTATGAAATTGAGAGTCCAACAGATAGGTTGCAAGTCACTCTTCACTTTGTATAAATGATTATAGCATAATTATTACGATTGAAAAGATCTAATAACAAAATGATGGCACTGCGTGTCGCGGGTTCGATTTCCGCACGGAACAGATATTTGTATGGTTCACAGATAGTAATTGTTAAGATAAAGATAATGTAATGTGAGTTTAAATTTTTGTAATCGCATACATTATAGAGTGTAGATTGAACAATGCGTTATTTTCTACGGGGTTCACCATAACGTTTCATTTGTAAAATGTTCGTCAACGAAAGTTTTCAGTAGTAATTCACGCTGAAAAATAATTTCCTTGAAATTACTTTCAGCATCATTGAAACACATTTTTCCTGACCATTATCGGGTAGACGAATTGGTCTTACAGCAAACCCATCTCAAAAGAATAATCCTCAATTATAATTCGCTCACTGATCCACGTGTCGATTTTAAAAGCATTGGTTTTAAGGAAAAGTGTATATTTTCCTCTTAGCTATCGTAATAACCGCTTACGTTATGTGACGGTGGCATTACTTCTGAGTCCAACTTGAGTTAGTAACATACTTAGCCGTGTGACGTCACGTCGTTATGCAGCGTCAGCTATTATCAGCAACGTCAACTATTTGTATAGGTAATTAATGCAATTGGTCGTAAAAAGTGAGGATGTGTTGTGATTGTTTGGAGTAGGTGCATTTAGGTTTTAAAGTTTTTTTTTTTTTTTTTTTTTAGCGTGGTAAAATCGTCAAATCACCTCCCACCCCGGGCAGGGCGGGAGGGACTGTCAGACTTCTACTAACTAAAATCCGCGGTGTCCTTCAATAGCCCTTTATGTTCCGGGGTCACGGTAAGGAAATAATCCCGCGACCCCGGCAGGCTTTGGCCCTCTGAGAGGGGGGCCCCGTCATTATGCTGACGCTCTTTGAGGCGCGAGTGGGACACAACGCGCCGTCGACCCGGGCATGGTCCATGGTCGGGCAGCGAGTTGCCCTTTACTCGCTGCCCGCATGCCCGCGCCTACGGTGGCCGGAGATCATCTGCTGACGTCCGACGCCGCGGGTGCCTGCCACTGCGGTTGGGGCGGAGGGAGGACGCTGTCCTCACTCTCAAGCGGCCCGCCTCCTCCTTCACGAGCATTACTGCTTCGCAGAAGGAGGAGACCGCTTCCCACTCTAGGTTTTAAGGTTAGGTTGTGTAAGTAACAAGTTTTTGTTGATATTCTTTTATGTATTTTTAACCGACTTCGAAACTAGGAGGAGGTTCTCAATTCGCCGGAATCTTTTTTAAATTTTATTTTTATGTATATGCCCTGATTTCCCGATGTGGGACCGATTTGCAAAATTCTTCTTTTGTTTGAAATATGATTAGGTAAACTAACAGATGACCCCATGGTAATTAGGTCAAGAATTCAGGATCCGATGACGGGCTCTTGTAGAAATCGAGGGAACTCTTCAGTAAATTACAGCAAATCAACAGCGATTGCTGCTATTGCATATCTTTGTATTGTTTACGCAATTACACAACAAAATGTTACGCCTGTACCCACTAAAAAGGGTAAAATTAGAAACTTTTTCAAAAAAATTAAACCGACTTCTAAAAAATCTTTTGAATGAAAAGTTATTATTGAAAGTGGAGGTAATAAAGTCAAGGACAAAAAACAAATATTCCTGGGGCAGGGCAAGGTTTAAAAACACTGTTGTTTGAAATTTTCTGTGTTGTAATGTCACTGGAATAAATTGACAACTCTACAACGCAATTTCGTTGGCTTTCAGTTTCATCTTTGAAGTTTGCACTGAAATATTCGTAACTAGCTGTGCCCGCGACTTCGTTCGCGTGGATGTCGGAACTCAACAATGTATTTTCTTTAACAAAGTAATTTTTCTAAAATAAAAGTACGTTACGTACGCCTAAAAGTTACTCCTTATTACATCAGCTACCTGCTAATAGAAGTCCCGTCAAAATCGGCCCAGCCATTTTAGAGATTAACCATTACAAACAGACAGACAGACAAAAATTGTAAAATATGTTATTTTGGTGTAAGTATCGTATATATGTATATATTTGTATGCATGTAGTAAAAAATGGTTTTTTCAATATTACAAACAGACACTCAAATTTTATTTATACATATGTATGGATGTATGTACCTATTAGAGATGTTACGAATATTCGCATTCGCATTCGCATCATGCGGATATTCGCATATTTTTAGACATTCGCATTCGCATTCGCATTCGCAAAATTCATGCGAATATTTTGCGAATACGAACGACTGGCAAAATACCAATATTTGGTACTCCTTCTTCCACACACTCCATTCATTCTTATCTTTTGTCGTCCTCTCCGTTCATCTTTTGTTCAATCTGCCTTTATCTCGCCATTCATCAAAATTAATTTTCATCAAATCAATCACAATAATTAATCATAAATATGACAACGCTAAGATAAACGTGTTTCTGTCTGTTTTTCTTTCACTGACGCCACTCTTAGAGCTACTCTTATACAGGGTGAATTTTTCAACGGGGTGTGGATGACTATATCCGAAACTATGAGGGATATCGAAAAACATTGCAAGGAGTCTCGAGGCCGATTTTGACGGAAACTGCTTCATTAGATTTTAGAAGAATCAGTAATCCTGGCTAGGAATCGAACTAGCTGGAGCAAGGATCAAATTTTGGTGAGGTAAAATGCAGTTTTAGTTTTCGTCAAAATCGGCCTCGAGACTCCAACATAGTTTTTCGACATTCCTCTTAGTTTCATAAGGCCATCCACGCCCAGTTAAAAAAATCACCTTGCATACTTTTTCCATTCTCGTTACAGACAAGAAGTAAAAAAAAAATAAGTTATAAAATTACATTAAAAAGGTTTTCTTTTTTGTATTTATTAAATTTCCAAACGTAATTAATTTAAAAATGAATATTCGCATTCGCATTCGCATTCGCGAATATTGGAATTGAATATTCGCATCCGCATTCGCATTCGCGAATGTCAAAAATCAGATATTCGCAACATCACTAGTACCTATAGATTTTAGTAATTTAAACGTACAGTTTATAATATATCTAGTTAATCACCTAGAAGTCGCACATACGCACACTGTCGTTCATAACCAAAAAATATGCAAGCCAGCGATCAAAACTGATCAAAACAACAGTGTCACCTATCACACTAATAAAATTAGCGATAATCGATTACAATAACAATACCTACCGACTCGACTCGGCTCACATAACAAGCGGTATCGAATCAATAGCCTGCTCGAGTCTTCCGAGTCAAACGATCGACTCGAAATTAGAGCGCGCGAACGTGCGTTCCTTTGAGCACCATTTGCGACAGAAAGCAACGCTAGCAAAGGGGAGCTTATTACTAGAGATGCGATCTTTCGGCCTCGGGGTTGACGAAGATTCTAGAATATTTGGTGTTGATAAATAAATTTGGGTATAATTTTCTAGATTGTTTGGGCGTTTATTATCATTGAAATACAATTTGGGCAAGGTTGAATAAGTAACATTCTTTTCCCTCTCTGTAAGGTATATTTCATAGTACAAGTTTAATCGGCCTATGATTTTTCCACTGTTGGGACTCAAGCTTCCTCATTGAGAGAGGGAGTGGGCTGTATTCATACAAGCAAGCCCAGGACAAATTGGTTGATATCACATTTTTTCGAATTTATGTTTTCAGATCATGTCTGTTTCCTCACTACGTTTTCCTTCACCGTTATGCAGTGGTGACGAAATAATTTACAAGTAAGTTAGGTATTATTAGCCACAATTATTGTAAGACTTTAAATCTTTCTTTCTAATATAGACATATTCTTAAAAGATCCGTTAACAATACCACTTCATACTATCCAATTTTCGTCCGACAAAAACTCGTGTTCGGCCTCGGCGAAAAAAAGGCAGTCAAAGCGCCTCTCTACTTATTACGCTCTGAGGCGCTTTATGGCGGCTGGACTCGGGTCAGCTCGGGTTTTTTGTCGTGGCACGTAGCCACCCCCACCCCCTGCCACCCCCGCGAGTATCACGCGCGACTCCAGATACGGGGGTAGCTGCTGTGACCGCGTGTTGGCTAGCGTCGCGGTTCAGACCAGCTTTTTTTGCGATGCGTGGAAAGTTTTGGGAGGTTTTTGTTGAGTTTTTAGGTTTTCTTGTGCATATGGAGGTGGTGTTTTAGGAGTTCTGGTTGGAGACATGTTGTAGATTTATGTGTGTAGAGTATTTTGTGATTCAGAGGACTAACAAAGCTTAGGACTTATGTTGAATTTATGATTGAATCGGATCAAAATCTCTAAAACAATGATGTTGTAGAGATGATGTAGTAGAGTAGTCTACATTTTACTCCTTGGTTAGCATAGTAAGTAGCCACGGCTGCTAAAACACTTTATTTTCATTTCTTTATTTTCTTCAAAACAAAGACTCCCCAATACCGAACCACAACACTTCCCAGCTCCCTGATCCGCAAGTATCGCCTTCATTGTAATACCGCGCCCGAGGCCGCGTCGCGTTGCCATAACAACCATCGCGAGAGCACACCGCACCCCCCCTCCGTACCGTGTACCACCCCGTCACCCCCCTGCTCTACCTGCTCTCATTAATATGTACCCAGCCGGACACAGCGGATCACTTCAACTCCGTAAGTCCGTATATATCGACAAATGAAAATTTTATTAAAAACGCCGGAGCTGCGGAGGTGTGTCCTAACTTTCCTTTGCATAGCTAGTGGAACTGCGGGCCCCTGAAAGTGCTGTTCCCTGAATTTACATATCGGACCAAGTCCTTTGTCACAGTTCTACGTACTACATTTGGTTTTTTTCTTAGTTTTATAGGGGTTTTGAAACCCTGACTAAGGTCGTTTTCCCGAATTATAATAACCAATTTTACCTTTTCAGCAATCTACTCATTTATTCCTTTCCCTGTAACTCATTTTAATTACTACGAGGTAGTCGCTTACAAGGCTGCATTTGTTGGCTTTGGTCGCAAACACGGGCTTCTAGACGTAGGGTTTAAAATTCGATCTCCTGAAAGTGTTAAGTGAGGTTTTGTTTTGGATAGGAAAATCACCTTTGTCCCCTGATTTGGGTGGAACGGAAGGGATTGAAAGAATGACTAAAAACGACCGCCTGTTCCTTTAGTTGCCCTTTACGTTCCATAACCGCGATAAGGTTTCTAGACATTCTCCCAACCCGAGTTTTAAACATGGAAAATATCCCGTGTTAAGTTCCAACAATCATTCTGAAATAATTATAGAACAATTAAAATTACCGAAAAAATCAACATCACAAGACTTTTTTTTTAATGTTTCCCTCTAGAAATTTCTCCTGTATCGTGGGTGCGTTTACAAATATGGAAACTCACATTCCTTTAAACAAGTACGCATTAAACCTATTTGTTCGTATTACCCTTAATGATCTGGAACTGGCTGAAAAGCGTCGAAACTCAGATGTTTATCGCTATGCGCAATTTATGTGAGACATTCGTGAGAAGGGAACTGGCGAGCTGCTCCTCGGTAACGGTACGCCGAACTATGTGCCGTCCGTCAGTGGTCTCTCCAACAGTATTGCCATAGTTAAACTTGTCTGTGGTACTGTCGATTGAATAGATAAGTATACAAGCAGCTAATGCTCTTTCGATTCACGTTGTCTTTGCGTTGCGTTGTTAAAGCGACGTTTTCACACTTTTGGGGCTTTTTCTGGTTCATAATTATACTGATAATAATACCTAAGTATTTTTCCACAAAAACTGCGACATCCTCAGTACTTTCTGCAAAGTTAAATGATCAATCACAGCGAATATTGGTATAGTTGTGCAGTGGAAAGATGCTTATTTATTTGCCTGTATATCAGACTCTTTTGTGTCTTGTACTCTGCAGAATGTCTAGTCTCCAGCTAACATGCTGTCGTCATCATTACCAGTTTGCTAGGAGTTTGGGACCTTAGGCTAACAAGGTCTTATCGTCTTTCTCAGAGAGAGAGAAATATTGCCATATAGCGCTTACAGCTATTGTCAATTTTCCGAAGACTTAAACAAGGCAAGAGAGATCACACTCCTTTTTCGGGCAGTCGTGTAAAAAGAACATTGTTGCAAGAACAGTTCTAAAAGTAGACCAAACGAATGCTTCAAATTTTCATCCCCGTCTCGACTTCAGCTCATACTGAGATGTAAGGAGAGAGAGACTTCTATTACAGTGTTAATCAGCACGCTCTTTAATAAAACTTTTAGAGCATTCATTTCCCACTGTCTCCATTGGTCAAATGATAACCAGGTCGACTAGTTCAAGTCATAATTTGCTTTTCCATTTCCATCTAAAAATTCTTACCGTAGATGTCCATTCCAAGGAGTAGATCTCTAATTCTCTATGGAGAAGAACGGGCAAGTAAGTGTCTCTATGCAGAAAATATAGCATAGCCCCCTTATTACGTAATCGAAAAAATGTGGTTTAATTATAGGTATCGTTCAACCTTACCCTACAGGGAAAACAGACGTGATGTATCCTCAAAAATCTCTTCTGAAACCAATTTCAAGTACCAGCTCCCTCCCCATCTAACCAATAAAACTAGCTTCGATAGCATCTTGCTGCCAATTCTTGTGCGGCACAGCCGGCGTAGAGGGAATTAGCGATCCTCCGTGAGGACTAATGGAGGGCCCGAGGACGGGAGGACGTCGGCGCGCTATAAACTGGAAGGTTTACGAGTACGTGCCGCCCCAACCAGGCGAATGAGATTATTACTAGAATAGAAATTGGTCGGGTCAAAGTTATTGTGCTTTTTCCGAGTTTAATTTTGCTTGTGTGGTTGTTGATTGCGGTTTTGTAGAGTTATAGTAGGACCTTTAAAAACGTTGTAAAGTTTTATGTACACAACGGATGACCTATAACTTGCTCATATAATACGATAATTTTATTCCAATGAACTTCTTGGAAAAAAAAGTACCCAGTCCTAATCCGTATGACTGAAAAAACAAGTACGCAAGACCAATAAAACAAAGATAGTATTGAGACTGAATTTAAGACAGTGTACATATTTAACGTTTTCGTAAGGTGGTCTCACTGCCTTCGCCCAGATGGAACAAAATTTCATAAAACTCAGGAAATGTTAGAAATAAACCTTTGACACTTTCCGTTAAAACATTCATCAAATAACATTAGCACTTTCCGTTAAAATATAAGTCCAATAAAAATCTACAAAAAGAAAACTGTATCTTAAAATTATTTTTATAAACTTCATTTTCATCTTTCTCAGGAGCACCGTTGATGTCTTTTACAAAAGAAAACCGAGCGACTCTATTGTAACTTGAGACTTTGGTGAGGTTTTCAGTCCGGCAGTTTACAAAGATACTGCTAAGATGACGTAATTGGTTATTGAATGCGTTGTTTTTGAAAATAGAATGGAATATTTAAAAAAAAAAACAGAATTGTTGTTTATCTCGAAAGTTGTGTTTTGTTTAAATGTTTGAACATAGTATAATACGTTTTTTTTTAAATCAGCTGATTGACAGTTTCTTTTTTAATTGGAATTAAAATCGTCATTCCTAATTTAAACATTACATAAAATAATGTGACAAAACATATAAGTTTCAATTTGTTAACAGACGATTCACCCGAGTCAATGTTAATTTTTGGTTTATTCCGCGTTAAGTTTTTTTTTACTGTTTTTGCTTCGATTGAGAAAAGCTTTCTTTCAAAAGTGCGTCATTTTATTTAACCTTCTTTCTTTCTATTTCGTGTGATGATGTAGCCACCCTCTGGTGTCATAGTTAATTAAACCACCTCTGGGAACACCACAGGCCTCTGACATGGCTTTGGACTACAATATTTATTACACAAGTCAATAACTTGTTACGATATTTTACGCTACCAGTGATGTCCAAGATATAACTTAGATAGATATGAATTGAAAAAGATACATTAATACTTGCCTGGGTTGACCCTTAAACACTTGTCACATGCATGACAAGTGAGGTGCTAAACCTCCGGCCATTTTAAACCTCTATGCGTGCAACGGAAAATCATTTTCATTTTAGCGATAAAGAAACCCATCTTCTACAATCTCAAACTGCAATTACCAATAACTTTACCAACTAAATAACAAACATTAGCCAAGAGCAATACATCAGAAGCAGCAAGCCGCGCTGTAAGGAGTGGACATTCTAGGCTAGGCGCGTAAAGTGGCCGGCCACACATGGTGCTTTAGAACGGCGCAGGCGCATACGTTGGCGCACTGTCGCTAAAAGAGCTGACACGCTGGCGGTTGGGATAAACTTTGTCTAAATTGCTCGGTTACTGAATTTGGAGAAGTGTTATCGCATTAAGCAAGTTATCTTGTAAAACAGTTGCAAAATTAGAAAGATGAATGATGGCTTCGTCATACTTTAATCTGTAGTTGGTTTCAGATAGTTTTATTTTGGTATTGCCTGAACCTTCAATTTAAGAAAATATTAGAAACATTACAGAAATACACACAACTTTCTAAATAAATGTCCTCTATGTCTATTAGAAGACTACAAAATTCAATAAAAATAATGTTAGCCTTTTATAGAAAAGAAATTTTATGAAAGAGCTTAGTCTTATAAAACAGGCATTGTTTGTCTTAAAGTGGATGGAGCCTCCATACACGACTCATGTAAAATTATTTTGTCGAGACAATAAACTATTTTGTTGTATTTTGTAAATATCGGAAACCAGCTGCAAAGTTTACCGATTTTCACGATCTTATCCAAGACTGAGCGCTTTGTGAAAGTTTACTCCTGATTTATCGGAATTAGTTGGAGATATCTTTTTTTGCAATTTACTAGCGTATTTTGTCTTAGACTCAATTAAAAAAAATGTATAAGGCCCTTTAGGCCAGCGCATACGTGGGTCGTTGAGGCGCATGTGCGGAAGAGCGTGTCGCATCTGGCAGCGCGCGCGCCGCGCCGCGTGAAAGCGCCGATGCACGGTTTACATGCTGCCGACGGTATTTGTACGATGCGGGCGTATTGTTTCGAAGTCAAGTGGTAAAGTGAGGAAGGAAGTTATTTTTTGTGATGAATAAATGAAGTGTCTTCTTACTGGATTTTGTCTGAGGGTTCGTTCGCCCATGCCCATGTGTAGAATCAATCCCATCCCTTATTCCCACCCCATTTCCTTTAATTTTAATATTCGATGTTCAAAAGTGCCTCTTCGTTGAATAAATTGAAATAAACCATTTGACTTTGACATTCCATGTCTCTCTTTTCATAAGTTTCAAAAAGATGTAACCTAACCATCTTCAAGGTTTTACTTCTGCTCAAGAATCTATAAAAATTGGTCCAGAGGTTTAGGTTTGCAAGGTTACCGATAAATAAAAAAAATCTTTTTGCATTTAAATTATTAATTAGGATATCTCTAATAGAAGCTACAAAAACGTGGGAAAAACTATAGACAATTTTCATATAAACGATATAATAAAGCATTGTCTCATTATTTGATTGTTACGTGAAAACTTTTAAAAGGACATTAATCTTTTTCGTCGTAGCACCGTTTAAATCCCAAAGGATCAATCCCACTTTTAGTTGATGTTCCTCGGATAATTTATTACAAGTTTCTCTGTCTTCAGATTTGGACGCCAATGAAGGAGTCTTCTTATAGAAATTAAGAAATGGAAACTTTAATTAGGCTTTGGTTGTCCCAAAATCAAGAGACGATCTACTAAGGTTAGACTCTAGGCGGGTTGTTGTAAATTCGCCACAAAAATAATTCCTCACGAAAAAAGTTTTGAAAAAGGCTTTGAAAAAGAAATGGGGCTAATTAACGACAAAAAAAAAAAAACTAAAACCTTTGGCTAATTTGTTGTACATACTGAACTTAGACTTAGCCTATGCTAAGTTCAATCGCGTTCCATTCCAAAACAACAATCTGTATCATACGATTCGATTAATAAGATTCATTTTCGAATGAAAGACGTCAGAGCAAAATCACAACAATACGCAAAAACCAGTAGCCGATTCCTTCACAAAATAAAACACGACACACAAACACGTGTCCGAGACAATACCGTACACATAAATGAAACATTGTCCACCGCCGACGCAGTTGCATAACAGCTTATAAATATGGGGTAGGCAGGGAGTCGCATTCGTAATACTAATCCCGTCGTGAGGAGATGAGCGATGTGTTCGGCATAATAAAGCGAAAGGCTACTAATTGTGCTCGTGAACGTGGAAATTTCTCTCTGGTACTGAGAAATCTTGAGTCAGATCTCTTGAGATATCGTTACTGGAATATGTATAGAAATTCATTAAAAGTTTTGTTGTCCTTTTATGTGGTTCAGTTTTCCTTTGCTTTTGTCACTCAAATGAGTCCTCCCACCCCGGGCAGGGCGGGAGGGCCTGTCAGACTTGTACTGACTAAAATCCACGGTGTTCTTCAATAGCCCTTTATGTTCCGGGGTCACGGTAAAGGAATACCTAAGTTCCGCGACCATGGGATATTGCTTGGGGTGCTATGACAGGAAACCTCCACGTGCGCCCGTGGACTGGAGTTCCCTCTCGGATACGTCCGGGGGGAAGACCAGTTTTTCGGGCTGGTGCACCCTGGGATGCGGGCAAAAACTCTTCCTTAGGCACTGTGTGCCTAAGGGGTCTCTTTGCCCGTATGCGAATAGCCTGTCGTGTGGACGCTCCAACGCGTGTCCCTCTGATTAGCAGAGGGCACTGCGGTGGAGCGGGCTTGCGGACGGTGAGTTATGGGTAGCTCGCCGTCCGACCAAGGACCAAGCCCGGGTCGGTGGCGCGTCGTGTTTCGCGCCAAATGCCTGCTGGGGTCGCGGGTTTTTTCTTAACCCAGGTTACCGTGGCCCCGGAACGTAAAGGGTATAGGAAGGAACACGGGTGGATTTTAGTCAGTAAGAGTCTGACAGTCCCTTCCGCCCCACCCAGGGCGGGAGAACTCATTTGATGATTTTACCACCTAAAAAAAAAAAAAAAAAAAAAATGGGATATTGCTTAGGGTTTTCTATTTGTATTTCAATATACTGATATATACTGAAGCGAAGCAAGGTTTAAAGTCGATTTCATGAGGTAGCTTTGTAATGCACTGAAATTGTTTTTGTGGCAACTCTGACTGACTGACTGGATCTTGGACAAACAAGACTATTCTCAGTCATTGTTCTAAGAATATTTTATATATTTTTACCGCTTGTCAAAGGCGGACTTTGGATGTTTAACAAAGTTATTGATATGTAATTTCACCTCGAATAGGCCAGTTTAGCAGACATGACGTATACTTAATATGAATTGCGATAAAATTCGTAAAATGTTCTTTTCTATTTCTATTATTTTAGGCAGCCTAAAAATCTTCGGACAAAATTCAAAAATTATTTGATGAATGATGATGCTGATGATTATGAATATATCAGAGCTTCATTTCTCAGCTTTCTTTCTTACCTAACATGGAAAAATCCAGAACAACACAAGTATTTATGAATACTTTCAGTTCACTAGTCTAACAAGACCAAAATATAGTGTCCAACTTAATACATGCAATCCACTTTGCTAGTGAAGTTTTTGGCACGCTTTGTGATACTTAGACCAGCAGCCAGTAAAACGGATTTTATTTCATTGTACATTAATTCTACTGTCCACTGTTGGAAACTTGGCTAAATTATATGTAGACTGGGAAGGGCACCTTTTTTATAGGGAAATCATGGAGTGTCTATGGATAACATTACCGAGTTCTTTTGTAAATGGATGGTGTTGTGGTCTATGGTCATCTACTGCTTGCCAGGCTATACATAAAATTTAAAGGAATACTCGCTGTCGTCAACGGCATCGCCCACTTTTAACTCGAAATCTAGGTATTCCATGGAAACATAATACTCGAAAAAAAAACATTGAGGTCTGTTCAGCAGTTATGACGTGATTAAGTAACAAAAAGCCATCCAGACATCCAAACTTTCGCTTTTTTATAATAATATAGTAAGGATTGCCATCTCTTTTAGTAACTCCGACTATATACCTAGTTGTAACAGCTACCAGCTAAGTAAGTTTCAATTGAAATAAATCTTGCTGATAAAACTGGGCTTTACTTAATTGATTCTAAACGATCCAATTTTATTACAATTTACTTCTAAATCCAATTTTGACTTGTTTATAGTTTTGACTTTTAAATATCTGGACACAGATTGAAGTATCTAACGCATAGAATAATGCGAATGTTTGGATGATGTTTGTTACTTAATTATTATATATATATTAATTGCGATAAAATTCGTAAAATGTTCTTTTCTATTTCTATTATTTTAGGCAGCCTAAAAATCTTCGGACAAAATTCAAAAATTATTTGATGAATGATGATGCTGATGATTATGAATATATCAGAGCTTCATTTCTCAGCTTTCTTTCTTACCTAACATGGAAAAATCCAGAACAACACAAGTATTTATGAATACTTTCAGTTCACTAGTCTAACAAGACCAAAATATAGTGTCCAACTTAATACATGCAATCCACTTTGCTAGTGAAGTTTTTGGCACGCTTTGTGATACTTAGACCAGCAGCCAGTAAAACGGATTTTATTTCATTGTACATTAATTCTACTGTCCACTGTTGGAAACTTGGCTAAATTATATGTAGACTGGGAAGGGCACCTTTTTTATAGGGAAATCATGGAGTGTCTATGGATAACATTACCGAGTTCTTTTGTAAATGGATGGTGTTGTGGTCTATGGTCATCTACTGCTTGCCAGGCTATACATAAAATTTAAAGGAATACTCGCTGTCGTCAACGGCATCGCCCACTTTTAACTCGAAATCTAGGTATTCCATGGAAACATAATACTCGAAAAAAAAACATTGAGGTCTGTTCAGCAGGTATGACGTGATTAAGTAACAAAAAGCCATCCAGACATCCAAACTTTCGCTTTTTTATAATAATATAGTAAGGATTGCCATCTCTTTTAGTAACTCCGACTATATACCTAGTTGTAACAGCTACCAGCTAAGTAAGTTTCAATTGAAATAAATCTTGCTGATAAAACTGGGCTTTACTTAATTGATTCTAAACGATCCAATTTTATTACAATTTACTTCTAAATCCAATTTTGACTTGTTTATAGTTTTGACTTTTAAATATCTGGACACAGATTGAAGTATCTAACGCATAGAATAATGCGAATGTTTGGATGATGTTTGTTACTTAATTACGCCAGAATAGCTGAAAGGATCTTGATAAAATTTGGCTCAGAGACAGGCCACAGTCTGGAATAATAAATAGGTTTTTCGGTTTAAAGATTCTTTATTTATTCTAAAAGAACATACATTGTTCACTTATTGAATAAATACAAAACTAATGTAAATTATTAGTCCAGTAGTTAACAGTTTTGTTATCTTTTGTATAGGTAGGTAGGATGTCGACATAATTATAATTGTGTGAAAGACTAGTTTCTAATATAAAAGTTAACTTAGTAATTTTATGTTGTTAGTGACGTATTGTTTGAGTTTCGACTTAAATAAATTGAAAGAAGATGTGTTCCTAATGTCTGCCGGTAGATTATTATATAGTTGAACACCTTCATACTTTATATTTTTCCTACCATATTGTGTTCGTGGAGGGCGCGTCAATATTTGGTTTGGGTTTTTAACAAATGTTAGTGTTTAAAACGGGATATTTACCATGTTTATTACTTGTTTTGAGTTTCCGATATTTCGGCACTGTTGCAAGCACCATGATCACGGTGCACATCACGGTGTTCATCTGTGATCATGGTGCTTGCAACAGTGCCGAAATATCGGAAACTCAAAACAAATAATAAACATGGTAAATATCCCGTTTTAAACACTAACATTTATAATAGTGACCATGTCAGTTTAAAAGGTTTTTAACAGTTATTCCTCCCGTTGGATAATTTTGGAGTTACACACAAGCTGGTGTAATAGTGTAAACATAACATGCGTGCACTTTTATATGCAATAGTAAAAGTGGGATTCAAAAGTGGGATCCAACGGGAATAAATCTTCAAAACTTGCTCATTTAAAACTTTAAAAAGTAATGAATGATATTTTAAAACATACGGGCTAACTGACCTAATAAGAAAAATGCATTTATTTGATTTCTTATATTCTCCATAGAGCTTCGGGCTATTAAAACAGCGCCATGTACACTCAACTTAAAACTTAAAACCCATAAACGTATAGAAAATAGTTTTTGTCTCAAGTTTTTATGCGCGGATAAAGTATGGACCCGTCCAGGATCACAGACGCGGTTAACGCCGTGGGCGGCAATCGTATACACAAACTGTTTGCGAATGCACCGACTGCTATTTACGATAAACCGACCGCTTTGTTGCTGACGGCAAAACCTTTGAAACAAGATGTGTGAGCCGTAAATTGTACAGTTACAATCAAAAGTTATTGGCGGTTTGTTAAGGGTGAAAGGAAAAGAGGTGTCATAGAGGGTACCACTGATTACTGCGGGTCTAAACCGGCCACTTAGCAATATTATAAAATTGAAGAGATTGTTTGGTTGTACGCAGTAATCTCAGGAATAACTGGTTCGAATTGAAAAAATATTTTTATGTTTGATAGCCCATTTATCGAGGAAGGCTATATAATGTCACGTTACGGCTATTAGGAACCGAACAGCGGGTGAAACCACGATGCCGATAGTCTATATTAAAAGAATAGCCAATGAGGTTGCGAAGTGAATCATTAGGAATTTTGCCTAATGTGGGCGTTTTAGACCCTCTGAACTTTTATTGAATGGAAGTAGTTACATGATGAAGGTTTATAGTTTTTGTGGCATAATGATAGTCGTTTTGGGTCACTTATATTTGGTTACAGAAACCGTATTTTTCCAGACAAGCCTGTGTAAATTCTAGATGTATGCCAACATCTAGAATTTACATAGGCTTGTCTGAAAAAAAAATATTATGTAGTCCGTCAAAAATATGATTAATGTTTCATGAAGTTTTTTGGTCTTGATGGCTTCGGCTCATGCTGATGACGACTGATAAATAATATAATTAAACTTTTACCAGTTGAAGCGGTGACTTTGTGCTTGCGATGCATCATTGTTAAATTAGCCATTATAATTGTTAGTTTTTTCGATACTTCTTGTTTTTATTAAACCACATACAACATACTTCAGTTTATTAATCAAAACAAGTCCCTTCCAAAGTACTTCTTTGATGGCCATTTTGTCCTGTTAATGACCAGCCATTTATTTTATTTTAACGGCAACTTTAGAGGTCACGGCCAGGCCCTTGTTTATTTGTGTTGCTTTGGCCTCACCTTGTTGAAAGTGAGTTTGGTTTCGTCCGACCTTGGAGGGAGACCATAAAAGTTTCAGTGGAGTTACACAACAGCTAGTGTAATAGAGTAAACATAAACAAAGAGTTCAGACGAGGAATCATCAGTCATCAGTCTATTGCATACCGATATCCTCGATCCTTAGCTACTGTCACAATATGAATATCTGCTAATATCACCCGTTGGATCCCACTTTTGAATCCCTCTTTTACTATTGTATGCACTTTCATAGACAATAGTAAAAGTGGGATTCAAAAGTGGGATCCAACGGGAATAAATCTTCAAAAACTACTTTTTAAAGTTTTAAATTTTTAAAACATAAGGGCTAACTGACCTAATAAGAAAGATTTCTTATATTCTCTATAGAGCTTCGGGCTATTTAAACAGCGCCATGTACACTCAACTTAAAACTTAAAACCCATAAACGTATAGAAAATAGTTTTTGTCTCAAGTTTTTATGCGCGGATAAAGTATGGACCCGTCCAGGATCACAGACGCGGTTAACGCCGTAGGCGGCAATCGTATACACAAACTGTTTGCGAATGCACCGACTGCTATTTACGATAAACCGACCGCTTTCATGCTGACGGCAAAACCTTTGAAACAAGATGTGTGAGCCGTAAATTATACAGTTACAATCAAAAGTTATTGGCGGTTTGTTAAGGGTGAAAGGAAAAGAGGTGTCATAGAGGGTACCACTGATTACTGCGGGTCTAAACCGGCCACTTAGCAATATTATAAAATTGAAGAGATTGTTTGGTTGTACGCAGTAATCTCAGGAATAACTGGTTCGAATTGAAAAAAAATTTTTATGTCTGATAGCCCATTTATCGAAGAAGGCTCACGATACGGCTAATAGGAATTAATTTATATTTGTTAGTTAGTGCCATTATATTTGTTAGTTTTTCGATACTTCTTGTTTTTGTCAAACCAAATACAACATACTTCAGTTTATTATCAAAACAAGTCCCTTCCAAAGTACTTCTTTGATGGCCATTTTGTCCTGTTAATGACCAGCCATTTATTTTATTTTAACGGCAACTTTAGAGGTCACGGCCAGGCCCTTGTTTATTTGTGTTGCTTTGGCCTCACCTTGTTGAAAGTGAGTTTGGTTTCGTCCGACCTTGGAAGGAGACCATAAAAGTTTCTAGATTGATTAGTTACGCTTAAGCAGTAGCTGTGCAGTTCTGAATGGGCTATAAAGTGAGGAATTCGCTCTAGATTTTTTCATTTATGAACCGTTTACAAATAAACATCAGTTAATCATATTTGGGAGGAGGGACTTATTGTCGAGATAATTTAGGGATGTGTTTAGTCTTGTTTTAATATATTTGTGATATTTTAAAGCTCGTCATAGATTGTTGACGATTGATTGAACACTGTCTTTGGTTTTAGCTTTAGCCACAGCTTTAGCTGAATGTTCAGAGTCATAAAGAATCGTGGGATACAGAAATTATCAATAACCACTAAGAAATAGCGAAGGGCGGGAAATTAGGGAAACCGTCTTATGTAAATCATGACCTTCAAAAAGTGACTTGATTTTGGAGTGATAAGTTACATTGATATACGGGGTGATTTGAAATTTGGTGCATTCCTTGAAATAGGTGATACTAGACCACATACTAGACCTTATTTGCAACAATTTGAACCCCGACAACATGGGACCAAACTGACTGGTTTTGAAGATATCGAGCTTTAAAGATTTTTCGAAAATCTCTCCCACATACGGTGGTCACCGCTAAAAATACATACTTTTCTTTTCTTATTTTAAGAAATGCATCGAATTACAAATCACCCTGTTTATTTTATAGACATTTCATAAAACTGTCGAAGAATAACGTTAATTTGAAAAACCGACAACTTTATTTGGTAGTCAATTTGCTACCAGCTTACCTTCCCAACGTTACACGTATTAAACATAATGTCTGTTGATTGATTTGATTCTGATTGCCTCTCAATAGTGCTAGTAACATGTCCATGACAACAAACCTGTTGCGTGTGCATAATTGTGCACAAGTCAACGATAAGCACGTAATCAGCGATTAGTAGAATGTACGTAGGTTGTTCGATATTGATAGCAAACGTTAGATTATATAGTTGTGTTAGGAACTCCCCTTATTCTCTCGGAGACTTGATGTTGCCTGTAATTATCTTAGTCTTTTTTCAACAATGTTAAGACTTCTAGTCTAATCGGACGCTGCCGATATTGGTTTTCTACAGCGTATTTTTTACAGCGTTTGCCTATATATGCGTGTCTAAAACGGCCACTGAGCAATATCCCTAATGATTCATATCGTGAATGAATAATAGAAGAATAGCCAATGACGTTGCAAAGTGAATTACTATAGGAAAATTGTTCAAAAGTGGTCGTTTTAGACCATGGGACCTCCACAACACAGTTATTACTGGCTAATACGATACCTGTTGGTAAAAATTTTTGGCAATCTTTTTGGCTACTGAGTACCTGTAAAAATTATCAATGATCTAGAAATGAAAGCCAACGGCTAAACTTGCTTTTCGAGGCAGAAGGGGAGACTCCAATGGATGGTAATCCATCTTGCTCCATCCACAGGTCGTCATGGGCAAGTGCGTCCTAACCTTAAAGATGGAGTCCTGCAGCTGTTATTATGTAACCATGCTCCTCTGTTATTTTATTCAGAAGCTTACATATAACTACTGGGCATGTCGGTGGCATAATAACTGAACGCGTATGAAAGTTGTCGACATGTGGTAGCTTTTTGTAGGTTCTATTCTGTTACGTAATAAGACATCACGCTTATATTTCGCTCAGGACTAGGCAGAGGGCAAAGCACAACCACGACTCGGGTCCTATCTAACAGGTTAGACCCTACAGCTATCAACCGAGCTCAAATCCGGGCTGCTTCTGATTATTTGATCTTGTATTAGTGGCTAGAGGTAGCAAAGACAAAGCGCTTACGAATTCTGTCCCTCTAGGTGCGGGCAAGGCTTGCGACGTAGATTCGGCGGCAATTATTGTCCGTCAGCGAGCGGGGGGGTGAAGCGGTAGGGTGTTGGAGGGGGCAGCCGGCCCCGGGGGCTAAGATGGCCACCGTAATTAATTGGTGCGACGCGGGGGCCGACCGCGACGCGTCTCGTTCGCAGCGCGGCATTGCGCCCGCGTGTATGGTGACTAAGTTTTGGAAAGTTGTGGGATTGTTTTAGGACGTTATTTTTGATTAAGTAGGTGTAAGTATGGAGTTAGAATTTTGGAGGTTGTCTGAGTTAGCGAGGGCAGTGCATGAATTTAATTGAAGGGATCGGATTTTAAAAGACGATATTATTTTGTATGTCATAGCGCTTTCTCTGAATAGTTCTAGTCTATCAGTCAGTGTAATCTTAAAAGGTAAATGCGCTTGCAGCAAAATGTCTAAGATTATTAACTATTCATCCACACAGTCATGACACTTCGTCTTGATTAGATATAATTTACAGATGAATGAAATGTAGTAAGGAAAAAATGAGTTTATCTACGGCACTTGTAAGCCGTTTATAAACTGTATCATTTCACTTTTTCTGGTTATTTGGCGAAATCCAATTGACATGCCGGGAGCCATGGCCACCGCAGCGTCGTCGACCAGCGATCCGACCGTAAACGTCTCACCCACACGCCGCGGCGCCCGCTCGCCACTCGCCGCTCCATACCTACCTACCTAATGTACTGCCGACCGACCAGCCTGCACAGACCCCTCACCATGTTCACACAGACGCCAACCAACTGCATTAGAGGAACGAGGCAGCTCCACTTATAATGGACAGCAGCCAATACCGCACTATACCATAGTTTGTCACATCAAGAGCTCTGACCACTTGCAACTTCCACCCCTCTGGCGCCTTTGGTTCTACAATATGCGGGGGGTGGGGTAGATCATGGAAACCTGGCCAGCAGCTCATACAAATTGCATGGGTGTGAGTGAGTAACGTTAGTGCTCGGACCTCGGTTCGCTTAAGCGTAAATTCTGTTGCGTAAGTCGGAAAAGACGTCTGGTTTTCAAGATAGGGACGAGGGGAAAGTTATTGGAAGAATAGTTCGGTGAAATGAGATAATAGAATATATTATTCAGTTAGGAGGTCGTTAGTATTCAGTATTTTTTCGCTTTAATTTGGGGAAAAAAGTTTGAGGTTAGGATTTTCCCGCGCAACTGTTAGCTCCGGGAATGACGACCATAACGAACTAACTTCTTGAATGAAAATTGTATCGTAATAGTACTGCTTTTTAAATGTAAAAAAAAACCTTGGTCTTACTTTTTTTTTTTATCTTTATTTTGGGTTTTATCATGGTCTTACTTATTCAGTATATAGTTTGGTTATTATTTTAATTAAGTACTCCATTTGCGTGTCAACCTGTGACTTATAAAAGGAAAAATAATAGTTATTTCACGGGTGACTTTTACATAATTAATTTTATCATAAATACATCAAAATAACCCTTTACATGAACTTTGTATTGACGTTGAAAAACTGCGTGAATAATAATTGTGTTTAGCATCACTATGGGCAGAATGCTAAATAAAATGTTAGTTATTGTAACTAGTGGCTCGCCCGCCTTCACGTGCCTGCTTTTTATTAATAACTTTAATGATAAGTACTTTCATGAAGAAAAAAAAAACATGATTTTCTTCAAATCTTTTTTTTGGTTAGCCTTTATACTCGTAGGTTCCAATTGCTGGACAAAGTTCTCCTTCAATGCATATCATAAACCGTTCAAACCTTTTTGTAATAAATTGTTGGTGTTTGTGTATGTGTTTTTCTATGTTTGTAAACGCACCCAGGATACAGGAGAAATTCTTAATATGGGTGAAAGTTTAAAAATAATAATAATAACAAGTAAAATTGGTGCAGCCGTCCGTTCGTTTGCGGTTTAAAACGTGTGTACAGATGCCAGCACATTACCCGACCTAAATCTGTCAAAATTATTGTTAGCGTTTTAATAAACTTAAGAGAATTTAAATGTTTTTTTTCAATAATACTTAACATGTTATTTTATAGTTACATAATAATTTTTATGTCTGTGTTCGCGTCATAGATGGGGTATTAACTCATCTGTCATTCACTAAGGAACTTCTAGCTTATTAATAATCTGTGCTGCAATCGAACGTTGATTGGTTGGGAGCGACTTCCGTCGGGGACTTGTGGACAGGAAGCGACGCGAACACAGCCATTACTAGAGATTCGACATTTTGGAGGAGAGAGATGTATCTTGCCAAAAATTGGCCAAGGAGAATTGTTTAAGTTGAAGTTTTCCCGAAATATATGGACTATAATTAATTCAACCTGCCGTCTCATTTCTGACCTTTTATCAGGTCAGAAGTGGGATACCACCGAAACACGGAACGATTTTGGTGGAAACCACGCTCACTACAGGTAATATTGAACCTTTTCATATTCTTGTTTTCAATCGTAAAGGTTTATAAGTAAACAGAGGACGGTGCATTAAGAGGATAACGCCGTACCTACCATAAGAGAAAACTTTTCACACAACTGCCAGAGAATCGAAATTAAATTTTGTTTCTCGTAATGTACGTAATGGCCGACGCCGACGCCAATTTGAATTTCGAGTACCTACGTTCTTTGTGGATTGCATCATTTTTATTGTAGAAAGTTTTCATGTTAAGATGATCCACTGACCCTTCATTTATAAACAATTATTACTACGCCCGAGTTATATTAAATATAGTTGATTAATTTACAATGCACTGGCTGTGTAACTGAAAAGTTGTTTTGACATTATTTTTTTTTTTTCTGACATTTAATGTGAACAAAATGTAATACTGACTGCTCAGTACCTATAATATTAGTGTTATTAGTTTATGTGTGCCTTTATATCATAATTATCTTAAACACAGAATGCGTACTGAGCCAATACTTCAAAATGTACTTACCTCATAAATGTTTTTTTTTTTCTCTCCCATGTTAGTTTGTTTCTGAGGTAGCATTTACTTGTTCTGTTTGTATTTGATTTCAGTGAAGTAAAAAGGAAATAAAAACATGCCAAGTCAACGAACGCGGAAACGCGTAAGGGACTCTGAGGGCTCCAGCAGTGAATCGGAGTCGTCCCCAGAGAGCCAACGCAGTCGCAGAGCCCGACGCAAGCATTCTCGGCGCAAGAGTTCGCGGCGAGACAGGGACAGAAGGCGTCGTTACCGTACTCCTGAATTACTCGAGGGAGAGGACCCGGCAGAACAACCGCAAGCCGGGACAAGCAGTCAGCGCTGCGAGGAGCGCCCAAGTGCACCAGCTGCTCCTGATCTTGACGCATTACCATTGCCAAGTAACCAATCCACTATTTTAGATTCTAGTTTCACAGACGTTCTTAGAGAACTAGTTAAATCTATCCGCACAGATGGAAATTCTGAACGTTATCCAACTTTAAACGTTGTACCTGAATTTGACCCAACCAAGCGGAATCAGAGCATTGATGTATGGATTACTAAAGTAAACGAATGTGCGAAGATTTATAATTGGACAGAACGACAAATAATTCATTATGCTTTACCAAAATTAGTTGGGTTAGCACAAAAGTGGTACCAAGGCTTACCTAGTTTGTTATTTACATGGACTGAGTGGCAACATAAGTTGCGTTTAGCATTTCCTTGTGATGATAATTATGGTCAACTGTTGACAGAAATGCTTGCCTGTAAAGCACATTTTGGGGATAATTTGGAAGAGTATTATTATGAAAAGATTGTCCTTATGAATCGATGTAACATTACTGGTAAAAACGCCATAGATTGCTTATTATTTGGTATTGAGGATAGATCAGTTAGGACTAGCGCAGAAGCTGTTCAATTTAACGAGCCAGATAAATTGTTAGTCTATCTTCGTAATGTAAGAACCACCAAACGAAATGAGAGGTTTAAGGTGACCCAACAGGCAAGCGTTTCTGACAACAGACGTAATAAATTAAAGGATAATACAGATAGGTATAGTAAAGATAAGATATCAAAGTGTTATAATTGTGGATTAGAAGGTCACCCATATTTTAAATGTAAACACCCAATTAAAAGATGCAATCACTGTCATAAAGTAGGTCACGTGGTTTCCGATTGTCCCAATAAACCCGAGTCCGAGACTAATAAGACTGTCTTGAATATTTCAAAGGAACAGGATAATGACACGAAATATTTTAAAACTGCAAATATTAATGGACAGACCTTGAATTGTTTCATAGATTTTGGCAGCCAAATTACTATGCTTAGAGAATCAGATGCAAAATCATTGAACATGATATTGTCTTATAATGAGTTACCGATTTTGAGGGGCTTCGGAAATTCTTTGGTTCACTGTATAGGAAAGTCTAATATAGAAATTGAGATAGATTTAGTAAAAGCATGCGTAGAAGTACTGATAGTCCCAGATCATTTTTTGAAAGTATCATTACTGGTTGGTCAAACATTTACGGAGCAAAATCATATAGTAGTGTATAAGACTAAAGACAGTTTAATTATCCAAGACAAAACGTTGAAAGAGCTGAAATGTGTAGAACTTTATGTCAGTGAGACGGTCACTGTAACCGGTTGCGCCGATGTAGCAGTATACTCGAACCCAACATATGACGGTTCAGTTTTGGTTGAACCTGGTCTATGCTCTCAACCACGCAAGATGTATGATATCATGCCTTGTATTCTGGAGTTAACTCAAGGTAAGGCGACCTTACAGTTGAGTAGTTTATTAGTAACTGATTTCATCTTAAATAAAGACACACTTTTGTCTCGAGCTCTCCCCATAACTGAAATAAATTGTCATACCATCAATAAGATAGAACAATGTGTTGAAAATGACTCTTCGGTTAATGTTATTGACACTAGCATGCTATCGGTTAGTGACCAAATTAATCAAAATGATCTAACTCTGTTAACTTCCCTTTTGAATGAATTTAGAGACTGTTTTGCTTTTTCTACTAGAGAGTTAGGATGTATTAAGAATACCGAGATGGATATAAAGTTAAGCGATACTACCCCAGTAGTTTACAGGCCATATCGCATGCCTTTCACTGAACGACAAATAGTTCGCGATATGGTACAGGAACTCGAGGACTCGGAAATAGTTAGACCATCTACTTCAAATTACGCTTCTCCTGTTCTCCTTGTTAAAAAGAAGACTGGGGAGTACAGATTATGCATTGACTATAGGGCTCTTAACAAGAAAACCATTAAGGAGCATTATCCTATTCCTAGAATTGACGACCAACTAGATAGTCTATCCGGTTACAAATATTATACGACTCTCGACCTTATGTCCGGTTATTATCAACTATGCATGTCTGAAGCCTCAAAACATTTGACAGCTTTCATAACACCTGATGGGCACTATGAGTTCAACAGGATGCCGTTTGGACTTGTAAATGCACCATCAAATTTTCAAAGGGCCATAAACAATATACTAGGTAACGCGCGATTTAAAGAAGCATTTGCGTATATGGATGACGTCATTATACCATCCAGAACCATAGAGGAGGGCTTCCATAAATTGAAATCAACTTTAGAATTATTTCGTACTGCTGGCATTACGCTTAAGTTGTCTAAATGTGATTTCTTGAAAGAATCAATAAACTATCTTGGGTTTGAAGTATGTGCTGATGGTATTAGGCCGGGTAAATCTAAGATAAATGCCGTAGACGTATTTCCTCGCCCTACTGACCAACACAAAGTTAGACAGTTCATAGGACTGTGTAGCTTCTTTCGTCGTTTTATAAGAGGATTTTCATCAATAGCTCGACCACTTACCCAACTCTTGAAGAAAGACGCTAAATGGCAGTGGGAGAACGCTGAGGAAAATGCTTTTAAAGCCTTAAAAGGAGAATTAGTGAAACGCCCTATACTAGCATTCTACAATCCTGCGTCTGAGACTCAACTCCATACAGACGCTTCAAAAATAGGCATTGCTGGTATTCTATTACAGCGAGCGAGTAAAGACGCACCTTTTAACGCTGTCGCATACTATAGTAGACAGACCTCACCGGAAGAGTCTCGTTTCACTTCCTACGATTTAGAGACTTTGGCGGTAGCGAGCTCCTTGCAACGATTTCGAACTTATCTAATAGGCATACCGTTTACTATTGTTACGGATTGTAATTCTTTGCGGGCTACATTTGAAAAAAGAGATATTTTACCAAGAGTAGCGAGATGGTGGAATATCATGCAAGAGTATGATTTTAAAATAATATACAAGTCCGGCTCCACCATGTCTCACGTGGATGCACTAAGTCGAAATCCAGTTGAACCTGATTTTGTCGAAGTACGGTGTATCGAAACTAAATGGATAGCAACGGTACAACACAGTGACCCGGAACTACAACGTATTATATCAATATTAAAAGATGAAGATACAAACGGTGTATTAGAGATTAAAAACAATTTTGTGATTAAAAGAGGGCTATTGTATAGAAAAACCGAGACAGGAGATCGCTGGGTAGTACCTAAAGGGGTTAGATGGCAGGTGTTAAAGGCTCATCACGACGATATAGGTCACTACGGCTTCGATAAGACCTATGATAAAATTAAGAGCAATTACTGGTTCGCCAAAATGAGGCGATTTATTAAAAAGTATGTTGAGTCTTGTCTGCAATGTGCTCACTCAAAAATACCAGCCGGCAAAAGGGCAGGTGAACTTCATCCGATACCTAAGGTTGAACGTCCCTTTCATACCTTGCATATAGATCACTTGGGTCCCTTTGTACGAAGCAAAAAGAAAAACGCTTATTTGCTTTTAATTGTCGATGCGTTCACAAAATATATCATACTTGCCCCAGTCAAAAATACCAAATCGATATATTCCATATCTACTTTGAAAAATTATTTTCACACTTTTGGCGTCCCTACTCGAATTATTTCGGATAGGGGTAGTTCCTTTACGTCCAAACGTTTTGAAGAGTATTTAAGAACGTTAGGTATTAAGCACGTCTTGAACGCTGTGTCTACGCCCCGTGCTAACGGACAAGTAGAACGCTACAATCGTACCGTCCTAGCTTCTTTAACTGCAGCGAATCATAATAAGCCAGAACATTTATGGGATGAATGTGTATCCGAAATACAGTGGGGCCTAAACAATACTATAAATAAGGGAATCGGAAAAACACCGGCTCAAGCATTATTCGGGGTTGACTTGATCGGCACCCCTAATGCTTTATTAAATTTAAACATAATTGATGATTCTGTAGAAGTAGAAAACAACATTGAAAATATAAGAGAAGAGATTTCACAACATATAGAAAAGAATCAGTCAGAACAAAAGAAACGATTTGATAAAGGTAGGAAAAGAGTAACTTTTAAAATAGGTGATTTAGTTCGAGTGGAAAGAGAAATCCCATCGACTGGGAAAAGTAGAAAATTAGTTCCCAAACTCCGTGGCCCTTACCGCATTGTGGAGGTTTTTGATAACGACAGGTATAAAATAGAGGATACCCCTCTGTCCCGTAAGGGTAGTAGAAGGTTCACTGGAGTGTTTTCAGTTGATAAAATTCATCCATGGTTAGCCTTTAATAGAACTTATGACAGTGACAGTGAATAATCTCTGAAAAAGAAGAAGATTAGTGATTTGCCCTTTATATTGGGTGGTTAAACACAAGTTCAAAAACAAATAGCATTAGAAATTCCTCGGAAAGGCATAAAGCCATTATTTAATTGTAATGCAGAAAATGCAGCTGAAAATAATTTAGGTACCTAATTTAAATAAGATTCAATATAGTATGTCCCAAATGAAAAATCTAAAATATAAGACTGTTTTAAGACTATGATTACAAGTTAAATTATCTTAGGACACACTGTAGACATGCAGGGACTACAGTGCACCATTTAGTGGTTGTTATGGATATGAAGAGGCCATAATAACATAGTGCAATAAACTAAAAGTATTTATGTGTTGTGGACAGGCAGGGGCCACAACATGTTTAAATTGTTACCATGTTGATAGATATATAAATTATGCTTGCACCTATGGTTTTGTCGCTGGCGTGTTGTGAACATGAAGGGGTCACAGCATGCTTGAATTGCTGTAGATATGTAGAGGCTACAGTAGTTCCTACAATGCTTGTGGTGCAGGAATAACTTATTATATCAATTGTAGTTGTGTGTTGTGGACATGAAGGGGCCACAGCATACTTGAATTGCTGTAGATATGTAGAGGCTACAGTAGTTCCTCCAATGCTAGAGACGCAGGAATAACTTATTTTATTATATCGATTTTAATTGTATGTTGTGGACACGAAGGGGCCACAAAATTTGTTAAAATATAATATTTATTTTATATTAAAATAACAGCTACTGATGATATTCTAAGTCATACTAACATAACTACCAGTTGATATTGTAATGTGATATTAAAATAACAGTAATGATAATTATTATAATAATATTAACATAACAGTACTGATATTCTGAGTGATATTAAAATAACAGATAAGAAAGTTGTTGATATTTTTTTTTTCGAGATTGTCTTATTCATTTGTTTATTGTTTATCTCATAACCAGGATATTGTAAAGCTAAACACTGCGTACTATTCAGGAAATTGTAAAAAGCAATGATGTATCAAAATGTTTGTGTACTTAGTAAAACTTTTGTTGTCTATCAAAATATTTGTCCTTCCACGGGACGTGTAAGTGTCAGGAAAGGCCGACTGTTAGCGTTTTAATAAACTTAAGAGAATTTAAATGTTTTTTTTCAATAATACTTAACATGTTATTTTATAGTTACATAATAATTTTTATGTCTGTGTTCGCGTCATAGATGGGGTATTAACTCATCTGTCATTCACTAAGGAACTTCTAGCTTATTAATAATCTGTGCTGCAATCGAACGTTGATTGGTTGGGAGCGACTTCCGTCGGGGACTTGTGGACAGGAAGCGACGCGAACACAGCCATTACTAGAGATTCGACATTTTGGAGGAGAGAGATGTATCTTGCCAAAAATTGGCCAAGGAGAATTGTTTAAGTTGAAGTTTTCCCGAAATATATGGACTATAATTAATTCAACCTGCCGTCTCATTTCTGACCTTTTATCATTATTTATTAGATTTTCAACCGTATCACAATAGAAGTTGAGTGGTTCGATTGGTAAAATTTAACCGATTGGGGTAGGTTGACCTGCTCGCATTTAACAATCTATTTTTATTTACGAGTGTACTTATAGAAAAGTTACAATATTTTTACGCGTTGTTACAAGACACAGTTTGCCTAAAATACGAGTAATAAGCCGTCCAGCTAACTAAAAACCCGAAAAAGCATTGCCATTTTTCGGTGACAAAGAAAGATCTAGGTATAAAGACAGGACGCGTGTTCGAACTAGCACCTAATTGGTAGTCAGGACTTTGTTGATCCCCTGCAAGACAACGTGTGGCTCCTGCCAAACTCCTCCACGTCAATTAGGACGGACCTATCCACTGCTACACTAAGTCTTTGCACCTAGTTCCTAAATCAGTTTTCGGCGAAATCTGGTGCCAATCAGTCGGCATAATTGCCACCCGAGGCCCCGTCCTTGCAGACGAAGGAAAATAGAAAAAAATGCGAGCGTTCTCTATGGTTTTCCGTTTTCAAGTATTGGAAATATGGACGGTTTACGAGTGGATGCGAGCGTAAAACTTGAAGTGTATCAAACAATGCGAGGAGTATAGATGCTGGGATTGGGCTTTGTTTATTCTGTGTATACTTATGAACTGTAGATTTAGTACTTTAGTTTTTGTATGAGATATTTTATTTTTTAATTACCCGACGCAAAAAATTAGGGCTGTTATCATTTTGATTGCTATGGGTGTTTGTTGCACAGTAGCTCTTAAATGCGTGTGCCGATTTGAATGCGGTGTTTTATGTGAAAAGCAGGTTTTTCAGCGATTGTTCTTAGACATATTTTACGAAAATCTGTTCAGATATTCCAAGGTTAACAGCTCTTTTGTTATGCGTTGGGGTAGTAATTTATATTTGAATTTGGTTTTCGTCATACATATTCGCCTTCAGTGAAGTCTGAGTTGATTACTATTAATCGAGCCTGGAACCTTAGGAACACGTTTTGGGAACAAGAGACAGAATGTTTATCTAAGAAATCTTACAACTCTTTCAATTTTCAAACCAATCGAAAGTTCCGACTCTCATCATTGTGCTCAGAAACCTTAAATCGCAATTTGGAAGGATGGGTGGATGGATGTTTATTTATAACGGGTGCTATTTATAGCAGCTTCTATTTATTAGCCATGTCGTTCACTTAAAAAACTACATTGTCCACAAAATTACTAAGGCAGACGAATCAAGTAAGTTGATTGATCAGCAAAATGTACAAAAAATACGCCGAGTCAAGGCGTAGTCGAAGGTGCCCCGCTGTTGAGCGGGGCTTCTATTTCTGTCTACAGGGTTTAAAGGAACTTAACCAAACGCGTAGTACTATTAAGTGTTCTGTGCCAAACGGAACTTCGAGGTAATCCTAAAACTAAAAATGTTGCCGAGTTGTGATATTCGCTGAGTTAGAATTTTTTTGGTTCGGTTTTCTTATTATTTCCCGTTTATAACCAGAATTAGCACATCTGGGACATTTACTTTGCTGAACGGGTCGAAACCGCGAACATCTACTCACTAATACCAACATCAATTACCATAAACTCATAACCCACTTTTAATCTCCACATTTCGCGAGCATTAGTGACGTCAGCGTCGTTCCGACGCGTCGTGATCTGCGATTCAATCGTGCGACGTGATCGCCGAGATAATAAAACCTACGACTTGTGTCGCAGTCGTTGCGTCATGCGACAATGGGTAGCGTCTGTCTCCTGACTGCGTAAGTGTGAAGCGCTATGGAGAATGGAATTACGGAGAGTTTGAACTATGCGTGGTAATAAGGAAGTCTAGTCAAGAAGAAAAGTGCACATGAGCTTTCATTATGCACTTTTTCACAGAAATATAAATAATTCTGTGAATTTCTGATAAAGTACTTATAGGCACTTTTTAACGTTTTACACCGTATTTGGAAATTACCTCCACGGAAACGTGTTACGTGGAACACCAGGAATTTCTCCTGTATCGTAATTTGTAGGTGCGTTTTGAAACATTTAAACTCACATAATTATACAGGGTGATTTTTTAGTCACTATCCAAATTTTAATATATTAATCTTTGGCGAAAATCATTGAATACGTGTTTTTTATTTTTGTATCACTCAATACAAAAATATCGAGATATCACGTCTCAATGTTATCTATAAAAAGTTGATGAATCTGGACACCGCGCTGTGATGTGTCGCTCAGGTGTAGCGGGGCGGGGCGGGGGGTCAGCGGGGTGCGCTCTGTCCGTTTCATGCGTCGGCAAGTGTATATTAATAACGTTTAGCTTAGTGACCACACAGAGCGGATAAGAAAATGATTTAATATGACAATTTGACATATCGATTTTTTTTCAAAAATGGGGTTAGTGATTGATACCTAATGTCTAGAAAAATTTTGGACGGTGGTAAAAAAGTCACCTTGTATAGGGTGACTGGTAATTAGTGTACGATACTTAAACACGTGATTGTGCTCATGATAACCAACAACGTTTACTATGGGAACAAACCTGAAAACGCGAAAAAAAAACAGCTGTTCAGTACATCTATGTTTGCTTAATGAACTGAACAGCTGATATTTTTGTCACGATTTCGGCTTTACTCCCATAATAAAAATTGTTTGTTATCATGAGCACAATCACGTGTTTAAGTATCGTACACTAATTACCAGTCTCCCTATATATACAAATGCCCAAACACGTAACTATTACATGTTAGATCATACCTTTGAATATTTGTTCCACGCGGGAATCGTACCCACGACACCCAGCGCAGTAGTCAATCGCTCAACCACTATGCCGTCAAACAACCATTATGTCAAAAATTATAATAAATAAATAAATAACAATATTCCACAACTATCACACAACGCCATCTAGTCCCAAGCCAAGCAGAGCTTGTGTTATGGGTACTAAACAACTGATAAACATACTTATATACTTCTAAATACATAAATATTATAGATAAATTACACCCAGACACAGAACAAAATTAAATGATCGTGCTCATCACACAAACATTTGTCCCGGGTGGGAATCGAAACCACGGCCTCCGGCATAGCCATTCTGTGGGCATAGCAAACAGGGTCACTAACCACTAGACCAACAGGCCTGTCAATTATAAAGGTGTAAAAAGTTTACAGGCAGATTACTTTCGACCGAAGGCCGGGCACGCCGCAATTGCGGCGGTAAGACCCCTCTTTGAGGAGTGGCTGGAGAGACGTCACAGCGTCCTGACCTATCGGATGACGCAGGTCCTCACCGGACACGGAAGTTTCGGGAGGTACCTGTGCCTGATGGGGAAGGAGGAAACGCCCGGGTGCCACCACTGCGAAGATCGCCCGGAGGACACAGTAGAGCATACGGTGCAAGACTGCCCAGCTTGGGCGGTGCACCGACGTGTCCTCACGGCGGCGATAGGCGGAGACCTCTCGCGCCCGGCATTGGTTGCGGCCATGCTGCGGGGCGAGACGGAGTGGGAAGCGGTCAGCTCCTTCTGCGAGGCAGTAATGCTCGTGAAGGAGGAGGCGGGCCGCGAGCGAGAGAGGACAGCGTCCTCCCTCCGCCCCAACCGCAGTGGTAGGCGCCCGCGGCGTCGGACGTCAGCAGACGATCTCCGGCCACCGTAGGCGCGGGCATGCGGGCAGCGAGTAAAGGGCAACTCGCTGCCCGACCAAGGACCATGCCCGGGTCGACGGCGCGTTGTGCCCCCCCCCCCCCGCAAAGAGCGTCAGCATAATGACGGGGCCCCCCTCTCAGAGGGCCAAAGCCTGCCGGGGTCGCGGGATTATTTCCTTACCGTAACCCCGGAACGAAACAGGCTATGAAGGACACTGTGGATTTTAGTCAGTAAAAGTCTGACAGTCCCTCCCGCCCTGCCCGGGGCCGGAGGACTCATTTGATGATTTTACCACGCTAAAAAAAAAAAAGGCAGATTACTTTCGTATTTATTAATGTTCATATTAAACGAGTATCAATTGTAAGGTCTTAAATTTTCGATTTGTTGTGTTCGACCTAGTGAATTTCCACGAATTATTAATTTCCATGAATTTTCATGAAAACCCTTACCTTGTTGCAATATAATATCTATGTATTTGTGTACACACATGTTGCAACCACTACATACCTACCTGAAATCGGGTGCGTCTCATTTCATATAAAGTTATTTGATATATTTTCATTTCAATAACGTTCACGTGATATAATCAACGTGAGATATACCAACGGTTGATATAATTTCTTTACACATACTGTTTGTGTTATTCTAAAACTCATTTCATATAAGTTTATTTGATATAACGTTTATTTAACCGAAAATCATTACATTTAACGTTTGAAACATATAATTTAACGTTTAAACTATTTTCTTTGATGACTTTGGCTTACACTTGAATTTTGATTGTTTGCCTTCCTGATTGCTATTGTTATTAGAAAAATTAAGTATCCAAGAGCGAGCGAAGCGAGCTCGGGACTTGGGGCACCCCGACACGGACAGGTTAGGTTCGAAGGGGATGGCGGGGTCTGAAAGACCCCGCCATCCCCTTCGTGTTAGGTTACTTTAAACCTTGCACCCAGAAATAGGAGCCCCGCGAAGCGGGGCTCCGTCGAGCCAGCATGACAGGTAGTAATCAGTTATTTGACCTAGGATCCAAGAGCAAGCGTAGCGAGCTCGGGACTTGGGGCACCCCGACACGGAGAGGTTAGGTTCGCCATCCCCTTCGTGTTAGGTTACTTTAAACCCTGTACGCAGAAATAGAAGCCCCGCGAAGCGGGCTCCGTCAATCATTCATCGCAGGTGGTACTAGTACTTGGTACATCAGTGTTAGATTACTTGCCAGGAAGAAAAAAAAATTAGACCAAATAAGTTTTATGTCTTTTGAGTGTTATGCAAAACGATTTTATATTCATTGATTGTTATGCTTATAGAAATTAGTCATTATAAAATTATGTCAATCGTTTATTATATTAACAGATCGTTATATCAAATAAAATTATATATTCAGTTGTTATCTCTTGTAAATTTTAGAGATTTTGTAGTTATATCATGTATTACTTACCCCCTGAAATCAGACTAATTGGAATCAGTTCCTAGAAACGATGCGATGGTCGGTTGCAATTCGGAGGTTAGTTCTAAGAAGGGGTGAATACGATCGAGGTATGCGCATTTGGGATGTATTTACGTGGCTTTAGTGCAAATTGTTGGCATTTCTGCAATACCTAATCACGACAGACAAAGGTGAAATAGATTGGGAATGGAACTGTGAGGGGAGGCCTAGTGTTGCTTGTTATAAGCGTCTTAATTACTCGACCATTTTACATTGTTAAGAGGATCGTCTACCGAGCGCTCGTCCATACTAAAAGAGAAAACGTTTTCCTACCCCTAAATGTTATCCTATCTCAATGATTTTATACAATGCTTCCTACACAGTAAAAAACTAGGTTTATAGGTTTTCTTTTTTTCATAATTTATAATAGTTTGAAAGTTACAAGAGCCTAAGAGTTACTTTTGAAAAAAAGAAAACCTATAAACCTAGTTTTTTACAGTGTCAGAAGCATTCTAAAAAATCATTGAGATAGGAGCTTGAATTCATTTCGACTATTTTCCCTTTCGTCTAAATCTAAAATGAGCTTTAAATAAAAAACTTATCAAATGATGCAATTTTTTTTTTTCATGGAACGTTTTTCTTTACTTTTCCATGTGAGGATGTGGCGGGCGACAGAGTTAGTTAATCTGCCTCTTGTTGGAACCACACAAGCGTCTGACGATGCTTTGTAGTTGCATATTTTATTGATTACATGGGTCATTTCACGCAGGCTCAATCCTTTACTAACTTCGGTGTATTTTGAAGTGAAAACTTCTTTAGCGGCGTTGTACACTTTTTCTGTAATGGGTAAAAAATTTAAAACTCGCGTCAGGGTCACGTGACCGTCAGGGTCACGTGACCGTCAGGGTCACGTGACCCTGATCGAAAATGAGTAAGACGTCATTCAAATTAAAAATAAAACATAGTAACAAAAAAGTTTTCACTTCTACCGGCACTCCTGGAGTGCAACCTTTTTTTTTATTTGTAGGTTTTTGGATGAAAAAATAAACTTGTTTTATTCTGGAACACATTAGTATTCTTAGTATGAAATAAACAACTGTAGTTGTTTTGAAAATAAGACAGCCACCGAAATTGCCATCCCACCGAAATTAGTAAAGGATTGAGCCTGCGTGAAATGACCCACATGAGTCCAGGTTTCCTCAAGATGTTTTCCTTCACCGTTGTCAGTGAAGTTAGCTGGCAGTTATGGACTATCTCTGACGGAGAAAGGTAAGGGGCATGTCAGATTCGACTGACTAATATCATGGTGTCCTTTACTGCCTTAGGCTGCATGTCCATAGTTGAGAAGGAAGGCTGCGGAGCAAATATTAACCAATAGGATTGCACTACTGAACAGGAGCAGAGATTTCAGGTAGCAGCCGTATGCTGAAGAGTGTTCGGTCGCATAATCACGTCCAATGCCTAAAATGTGCCTAAAAAAAATACCCGCAATGCCTGACATTGCGGGTATTTTTTTTAACGTGGTAAAATCATCAAATGAGTCCTCCCACCCAGGGCAGGGCTCGAGGGACTGTCAGACTCGTACTGACTAAAATCCACGGTGTCCGTCAATAGCTCTTTATGTTCCGGGGTCACGGTAATGAGATAAGCCCCGTGAGCCCGGCAGGCTTTGGCCCTCTAGAGAGGGGCCCCGTCATCATGCTGACACTCTTTGAGCACCGACCGACTCGAGCATGGTCTAGGATCGGACAGCGAGTCGACCACTACTCGCCGCCCGCATGCCCGCCCGCGCATACGGTGGCCGGAGATCGTCTGCCGACGTCCGACGCCGTGGACGTCTACCAAGGCATTACGGGTCTAACGCAAAAGAGAAGATTTGCATAAAATTCTCTTTTCTAATGACGTCACACACGAACGTGAGGCTGGAACGTTGCACATTTGGGTACATTCGCGATGATATACAAAACGCGTCGCGTCAGGTACTTACTGACAGTCGCGTTGCATACCAGTCCGCAGCGGCGGAGCATTCTGTACGGAGACGGAATGTTCTGGCACGTTCGCTACTGTGTACAGGGTGGTGCGCTTTAGTTAGCGGTTTATATGAATATTTTAAAGGCTAAAATACAACGAAAAAGCCAGTCATGAATGAGAACGTCAAAAAGGGCATATATACTAAGCTTATTGATGATGTTCTCCTACACTGTAGCATGTCGTGCTTTGTATATTTTATCCAAAGGCGAAAAGTACAGCAAAATTGATTGAAACAATAAGTTAACAAAGTGTCATGTTTATTCAAAAATATTTTATTAATTTTGTTACAAACCATTTTATTCTATTCACTTTACTAACGCCCTAAATTAATATTTTATCTCAATCACAACGGGGTTTTTTTTGCCCGGTATTTCTGATCTGACATCTTTTCTGTAAATCAAAGACCGAATTTGACTATCTGATATAATTTCGGTCTTTGATTTACTGATAAAGAATGGGATTAAGATAGCAATCGAGATAAGTAATTCATTTCTACTTTCTAGCTTCAATAACCCTCACATGATCTAATTTGTTTATTTTTTCTCATTTTTCTAACCGCCCTTCTACATCTTAATCTTTAGATCGTATAAACAGTTTTAGCATCATCCTTTATATGGCCGTGCATTTAGTTAGTACGTAGACAAGTAAGGTGGCTTCCCGAAGCGTTATTTAGATACTCGCTCGAAAATAATAGTTAACTAGGTATGTGTTTACCGCCGCGACGTCGTCGTCGGCGCCGGCGCAAAAGGGAAGCATCTTTCCTTTGGAAATACATTGTACTGCTTTTGTCTGCTTAGTTTTTGGAGGTCGAGGATTATCTTACGGGGATGTAATAATGGGATTAAAAGTATCCTATATCGGTTTAAAGAGTTTAAAGAGTTTATTCTCATAAAAGAACACAAACAGTTCACTTACACTATGAGATATATTATTATATCTCTATCTATATCCAACGTTTAAAGACTGATAGACAGACAGAGTTCCCGTTTCAATTCAAATAATACCGGGCAGCCCTGTATTAGAGGAAATGGGATTTCATGTCAATAAAAATATCGCAAATAATTTAATGTGAATTTTACGGCAATTTGATGTAGAGAACAAGTTTCTAAACGAGACAGCCTAAGTGAGTTACATTTGTTTTCAAATTCTACAACATCTTTCAGCGGGAGATTTTGATAGGTTTTTTTACATCAAATATTTTAATTAACATTCCTATCATCGTTTTCACTAAAGAGTGGGTGGAGCCGCTGGCAAAAGATGATAAAGTACTTCATAAATATACTTATTTGCCTCCATGTTTACTAATATAAGAAACACAAATAAGTCTCATTTCTGTTGCGAAAAAAGTCGCTTCCACCGTAGTTTACTCCAACTATTTTCAGCGCCTCGTGTCAAGGCGTGCTCTAAGATTTTGTCTTTTTCTTTAATTCTATTTATCCGTAATCTTCTCTAATCTTTCTTAAGCTTGCACTAACTCCAAGTGGACAGTTTTTTTGTTGTTGTTAATTTATATATTTTCTGAATTTAAAATGTCACTTACGGGATATCTTCCGTGATTATCTATGATTTTGAGTTCCCGATATTTCGACGCTGTTGCAAGCGCCATGATCGCGGGATGACTGGAGAGTGCGGGTGGATGGAAATAAATTGTTAAGAGCAGACAAATCTGTCTACCCTCTTTCTCTGTCTCTTGCTACGCGCACTACTGGAACTCGACACTAAGTCACGGCAAAACACACTCACAGTATCACCAGGTTGAAAGTCTTTATTATGATGCCGGATCCCACTTTTTATCATGTTAACAACTGGATTCCACGTACTTGACAATTTGAAACCATCCTCTCCGTAGTAAGATCTGAAAGGAAGCGGACCGCCAGATCCACGGTGGAGCGCCAAACAACTTACTTGCCATATCTGAGAGGAGTAACAGACAAGATAGGTCGTTTATTGAGTAAATACTCGATAAAGACTGTGTTTACTCCTCATAAGAAAATAGCACAAAGTCTGCGTTCCCCCAAGGATAAAATTCCATTTGAACATCCTGGGGTTTATAAAATTGATTGCAGCTGTGGCAGCTCATACATAGGTCAAACGAAGCGAACTGTCGCATGCCGCATTAAAGAGCACATCAAGGCTGTCAAAAACAATGATGAGCAAAAATCTGCCATAGCTGAAAATCTACTGCATTCAGGGCCCAATCACTGGATCGAATTCCACAAGCCAAGTGTTTTGTCCACGGACAAACATTACGTACCCAGACTGACAAGAGAAGCAATTGAAATAAGGAAGCACAAAAATTTCAATCGAGAGGATGGTTTCAAATTGTCAAGTACGTGGAATCCAGTTGTTAACATGATAAAAAGTGGGATCCGGCATCATAATAAAGACTTTCAACCTGGTGATACTGTGAGTGTGTTTTGCCGTGACTTAGTGTCGAGTTCCAGTAGTGCGCGTAGCAAGAGACAGAGAAAGAGGGTAGACAGATTTGTCTGCTCTTAACAATTTATTTCCATCCACCCGCACTCTCCAGTCATCCCGCGATCATGGCGCTTGCAACAGCGTCGAAATATCGGGAACTCAAAATCATAAATAATCACGGAAGATATCCCGTAAGTGACATTTTAAATTCTGAAAATAACCGTGATAGCCTAAAACAGTGTTTATATATTTTCTGTTAAGATAAGCCTGTAAGTTGCTTTTTGCGAACTTATGATATCTTTTTGTATTTCAGACATTTAAAACTTAGTTTGGTTGTTTTTGTCTTTTAATAATATGTTTATGAGGTATCTGCGTCAAAGAGAAATTCGAGAAGTTTCTTGTTCAACACACGGTTAGCGCAGTAGGTGAGCAATTGGAATGCTGTGCAGCGAGTTGCGGGTTCGATTCTCGCACGGAACAAATATTTGTATGACGTACAAGAAGTTTTTTAGGGGCTGGGTGTTTTGTATATGAGTTCCTATGTTTGTTAACGCACCCACGACTTTCTTAAACCGGAAACATCATTGAACCTCGTTAAAAGTCTTTTTGAAATCTCCTTGTTCATAATTGCAACCTGAAAAGAATAACTGGATTGAGAAAGATTGCGCCCTTTTAATTAAGACTTCACAAATATTCGCCTCTGTACCTTAGAGAAAAGCGGCATGGTTGCGTATACATTTTATATTAAGGTCATCCACGCATACACTAGCGGGCAACGCCAACGGTACATAAGCAAGTTCATCGCGCGAACTTGTCCACTCCAGGGACCGTACCACCATCTCTACACGCTTCAATTATAATTTTTTATAGGTAACTCAATCTGTCCTCAGAAAAAAAGACGATGATATTATGGAAATGTAGTTGTTTCACTTTTCTGCACTGAGTAAGGATCAACTGGCATCTACCTCACCGTTTTCCCATTTCCACAACACTCTTTAAAACTGGGAAATCCTACTAATATTATAAATGCGAAAGTTTGTGAGTATGTATGTATGTGTATGTGTATTTAGGTATGTTTGTTACTCTTTCCCGCAAAACCCACTGAACGGATTTGGCTAAAATTTGGTACACAGATACTTTAAACCTGGATTAACACATCTAAGGCTAGTTTTTATCCCGATTTTATGTTCACGTGGGATAATTTTCGAGTTGTAGCGGGTGAAGCCGCTGGCAACAGCTAGTATGATATACTTCTAAGTGAGTCTGGCTTTTAGATCTTCCCAGTGCAGTGAAGTTAGTTTAAGAAAGGTAATATACGCCTCAATAAAAATATATTTTTATAAAGTTATGCCGTGCTTGCTTGTATCAGCCTCATCATCAGCCTAGCTTTTTTCCAACTAAATTGAGGTCGGCTTCCAGTCGAACCAGATGCAGCTGAATATCAGTATTTTACATGGAGCGACTGCTTAATAGACCTTCACAACTGAGTAATACGATATCCCATGGCTGTGTGAGCCTGTGGATAGGCATAATGAGCTGTGTGCGGCTAGATTAAAAACCGGCCCCAATGTAATTGAAAAAGCTTTGTCATAATTTTATTATGATTACGAGTACTAGTTTTAGAGTTGGCGGTTGACCCCCAGGCCCTCAGCCCCGAGGGAATTCTAATTAATAGCTAAATATGAATATGAAAATTGAAAAATTATAAATGCATCGACAATTAACAACTTGTTCGAGACATGTTTCAGACATGAATTTTAATGTAATGTGCCTCATTTTAATTTAGTAGCGGTCTTTTCCTTTTTATTAAGTTACTAGAAGATCGTTTAGATTTCGATCTACGTGTGATAGGAAATTATAGGGCTTTACTATTCTTTTTTAAACGGTTGTTACTTACTAATTGGATTAAACATGGGTATCTTTGTAAGAGGAAAGTTCTGATCTTTCTAGGGTATCTTACACGTCATCTATATATATAAAATTCAAAACTGACTGACTGATCTGACAACGCACAGCCAAAACCGCTGGGCCTAGAAACTTGAAATTTGGCATAAGCCCTCCTTATACCACATAGGTGAGCACTAAGAACGGATTTTGCGAAATTCGGCCCCTAAGGGGTTGTTTTTGGGGTTGATAGTTTGTATGAAACTTCGCTACTACAGGTGCTAGGAATTCCAAATTTTGCATGGGGTGTCTTTTTAGAACGTAGATGCTCACTATGACGGGATTTTGCGAAATCCGACCCCTGAAGGGTTTGTTTTTGGGGTCGATAGTTTGTATGAAACTTTGTTACTACAAGTGCTAGGCGTCTCAAATCTTGCATACCGGTTCTTTTTATGACGTAAATGCTCAACAAGGTAGAAATTTTGCGAAACTCGACCCCTAAGGGGTTGTTTTTGGGGTAGATAGTTTTTAGACTTAAATTTTGACATTATGGCTTTTTTTTTGGACGTAAATGATACTATAGACGGGATTTTGTGAAATTCGACACCTAAGGGGTTGTTTTTAGGGTTGATAGTTTGTATGAAACTTTGTTAATACAAGTGCTAGGAGCCTCAAATTTTGCACCGGGTTCCTTTATAAGACTTAGATGGACACCATGGTGGGACTTTGCGAAATTCGACCCCAAAGGGGTTTGTTTTTGTGTTTGATAGTTTGTATGAAACTTTGTTACTACAAGTGCTAGGCGTCTCGAATTTTGCGAGGGGTACTTTTTAAGACCTAAATGTTCACTAAGACGGTTTTGCGAAATTCGACCCCTAAGGGGCTTTTTCGGGGTTGATAGTTTGGAGACTCAAATTTTGCATAGAGATGCTTTTTTGGACGTAGTTGCGGGTGTTTTGTGAAAATAGACCCCAAGGGGTTGAATTAGGGGTTGATATTTTGTATGAAACTTCGTTTCTACAAATTCTAGGAGTATTATGTATGAGTAAATTCTATTCGATTCTAGGAGTATGCAAGGTTGTTCTTTTATGACGTAAATGCACACCAAGGCACTATTTTCTGAAATTCTACCCCTAAGGGGCTGTTTATGGGGTTGACAGTTTGTATGAAACTTTGTTACTACAAATGCTAGAAGTTTTAGAATGGGGGTTGTTTTAGGACCTAGGTTCTCACTAAGGCGGAATTTTACAAAATTCGTCCCCTTAGGGGTTGTCTTTGGTGTTTGTAATTAGAGGTCTCAACATTGCAGGGGGGTTCTATTTATGATACAGGTTCTCACTAAGAGAGGATGATACGAAATTCGACCCCTAAAAGTTTGTGTTGGGGTTGATAGTTAGGAGTCTTAAACTTTTAGGACCTAGGTGTTACCTAAGACGGAATATTGCGGGTTGATAGTATTTTTGTTGAATATTGATTTAGTTTTTCCAACAGTATCCCATAAAGAGGGTGGCCGGGACTATAAATTCACAGAGGCAAAGTTCGAAAATCACGCGGACGAAGTCGCGGGCGGAGTGCTAGTTTATTATAAATGCAAAAGTTTGTGTGAATCTACTTTGCTACTCTTTGAAGTAAAAGTTACTGACCGTATTTGGACACAATCAGACAAAACCGGGATAAAGACTATCCTATGTAACATATAGGATAGTTTTTATCCAGGTTATAAACTATCTTTGTCTCAAATCTCATCCAAATCCGTTCATTTGTTTTTGCGTAAAAGGGTAACAAAATCCACCCTCACAAACTTTCGCATTTCGTAAATTAGTAAAAAGTAAGATAATTATAGTTTTTTGCATGTTCTAAACCTTTCTCATAAAATAAGACTGGCCCTTATTTAATGCAAATGGCAACTAAAAACAAGGTGTTTTAAATCAGTACGAGTCTAAACGAATTAATAAGTTCGAAGGTAGAATAGAATAGAATAGAATAAGATTTATTTTCTCACCACAATATACATCGAATACAGCAATACTTATGGAAAAAAAAAAAACTCGATACAGTAAGTATATTGTGGGAGACTGGTGCCTAAACTAGGCTTGTGGCCTGTATTTCAGGACACCAGGTCTCCCCATCGGATTATAATAATTTATTCTTTTAGAAGACAGTGGTTGCGAATCTTTTAACAATTTAAGATTTATTATTTCTATATCTATATTATTATAGTGTTAGTATGGTTAGTATTTTGGGGCTGGTGGAGGGTAAGTGCCTTGTTGAGTGTCGGTATTTTTGTGTAGTGAGTGATAGTGTAATATTTCCTATTGCTTGGTCTGAAATAGTTTTTTATTTAATTTTTAACCGACTTCAAAAAGAAGGAGGTTATCAATTCGACGGTATGTTTTTTTTTTTTTTTTTGTGTGTTTGTTACCTGATTACTCCGCCAATTGTGGACCGATTTTAAAAATTCTTTTTTTGTTCGAAAGGAGATACTTCAGGAGTGGTCCCATTGTCACCATGTCAGGATCTGATGATTGTATCCTGGAGAAATCGAGGGCAACCCTCGAATTTTATAGGCGTACACATCGTTTTTCGCAAATTTTATGAAGTAATTTAAGTATTTGCGTATGGTAATCATCATCTCATGTAGCTGAGCTGATGATGGAAGGTACAACTCCTCAAGTAAGAAAATTATGTTTGTGTTCGCATATCTCCGGAACTACAAGTCCGATTTAAGTAATTCTTTTTTTGTTGTACTAGGTATCGTTTAACTTAGGGAATACTGCAAGTTTCATCAAAATCGGTTCAGTAGTTTTTGAGATAGGGAATTATGAATGTAAGAGATTTTAACGATGTTATTACCGGTGTTACGGATTACAAAATTCTAGTGCTCATGTAAGAAAATGATGTACTCGTATTTGACAAAAATTGTGGTTGAATATTTAAACTAAAAAGAGTAAAATAAAAACTTTTTCAAAAATAATGTAACCGCCTTCAAAAACGACCACAAAAAAGGGTAAAATAACCTTCAAAACTTTTCTTTCGGAAGTCGGTGGCAAAAAGACAATAAAATTAATAAAAACAAGTCACCGACTTCCGAAAGAAAAGTTTTGAAGGTTATTTTTCTAATAGGTTTACCAAAAAATGTTAGCACAATTTCACTAAAAGGTAGGTTAAGTCTGTAGGAGTCTTACAGTCGTTTCCGCTCCACCCATTGCTCACCCATATGATTATTTTCCACCCAAAATAAATCAATTTTATACCAGATAATATGAATTTAATATTGAAGCCTCGGTCCACTTAACCTTTTAATATCCAAATAATACAGTCAGTGCATAAAACAGCGAATAAATCGCCAATACCCCTGGTAACCACCGGTTTAATGTACCTTATTTAATTACAGTTAAATGTTTGTGTAAACTGCTGAATACGCCATCCGATGCAGGCATGTAATTACATAAATATTGAGAGGTTGCCGCGTCATGTATATATTTAAATGGAGACTGATTAGTTATTATTCCGTGTTGGGGATACGAGTAATGAAATGGTCGCTTGATTATAAATTTCCCTTCTTCAGAAAGAGTGGGGGGCATTAGAAATTCGGACGGCGAGTAATGGGTAGCTCGTCGTTCGACCAAGGATCTTGTCGGGGTTGACGGTGCGTCGTGTTCCACGTGAATCTCAAAGATCTGTCAGTAATTTGACGGGGCCCTCATAGAGCGCCAAACGCCTGCCGGGGTTTCGGCCTGTCTAGACAGGTAACCGTGACGTTGAAACGCAAACTGCAATGGGGAAGGCCGGTCAAAGCTAATGTAGATGGCGCGACCATATTTAAGTCCTAATCCGACCAATGAGGTAGTACTATTCTGAAGTACCTATAAAATTTGAACCAATGACGATGCTTGGAACAAGCTATACTAGCGCCATTCGTTTCCTAGTTGCCATCCCCATTGAAAGACCACAGTGGATTTTAGTCAGTACGTGTCTGACAGTCCGTTTCGCTCAACCCAGAGTGGGAAGACTCATGATTTTACCACATAAAAAAGAAAGGGATCCAAGTTTTTTTTTTTAATTATTTTAGCCTAAGTTATCACACTGCTGGGCAAAGGATTCCCTTCATTCCAATTTTTTCTCTTCGCGGCCGACCTACTCGTATAAATAATTAGCCACGAGATTATGAATATGTACTAGTTTCTATGTTTGTAAACGCACCCACGGCACAGGAGAAATTCCTAATGTGGGGTAACGTTTTTTATTATGTGTGAACTAGCTGTTGCCAGCGGCTTCACCCGCTACAACTCGAAAATTATCCCACGGGAACATAAAATCGGGATAAAAACTATCCTATGTGTTAATCCAGGTTATAAACTATCTGTGAACCAAATTTTAGCCAAATCCGTTCAGTGGTTTTTGCGTGAAAGAGTAACAAACATACCTACATACACACATACATCCTCACAAACTTTCGCATTTATAATATTAGTAGGATTGTACTCAATTCGTAATATTCTGATTGAGGTGGCTGTTGAGATGACGAAGAGGCGTCGACCCCAGGAATTAAGATGAGCAGGTAAATCATGATGATTTGATGGCTTTAAAATATCTGAAAGTTATTTTCTAGTGAAAAAAAAAATTGCAACTGAGATATTATAAGACTTATTTACTCAAATTTATATTAGCGCCCCGACTCTTCGAACTGTTTGCCGTGTAAAAATGTTGAGCTTTCTTAGACTGCATATTTTAAAAGGAACTCCCAACTAATAAAAATCCCTTTTCCTCTCTCAAGTTTTCATTAAAAACATTTTTTAAACATAGCGACTGGAGCGCACAGCGTGAGTCTAATGTAACATACACGATTTTTAATTTACTCCCCCTTTCTCATTTTCTTGCCACACAAAATTGCACCGAGTTCTTTGTTTACTAAAATCGATTGTAGTAACCACTCGATTACTCGGTTTTGCACTGAGGCACGTCCCAAGTCAGGGTCGAATCGGGCCCTTTGGGCATATTTCTATAGCCCCGCAATCTTTGGAGGCCGCGAGTTCCTGTGAACAGGAGCTTCCTAAAATAACCGTAACATGTGGAGGGAGCGGAAGAGACTGACTGTCAGACTGAGTAAAAACCACCCTTTATCGAAGTACGGTTCGAAGGCCGGGGTACTCTCTTTAAATAGTCCCGACACCCGCGCCATAGGGTTCCAAAATGTTTTATGTTCCTGCACTCGTTTTTGAACCTACTGTCCTAATTATTCTCTTGATTTTCTGCATGAGTCTACAGTTACGTATATTTTTGTATGAACAATCATCAGAGAATCAAACGTAAACGCCCGGTGTACTAGCGCTATTGCATCCTACATGGGTATTTGACATTAGTCTTTCAGTGCCCAGAGCCTATGAGTCAAATACGGCCCTGTCCCTAGTCGCGTGGTCGCGCGCGACGGGAAGGCGGTCGCGGGACTTAATTAAGAGGATTGTATAGCGGCTGCCTTTTCAAAAAATAGGCATTTAGAAAAACTCGTGCTGTCCCTCTCGTTCGTTGAAAAACCCCCGATCGTGCGATAGAGAGCGTTGCAGCTCGCGACTGACTGTGAGTATTTTTTATATGAAATTTGTCTCTCGGGAGAAAACGTTTTTCACATACTAAATCACGTCCAATCTCTTAGATTCTAGTGTCAATCGTTTCAGCATATTATATTCTAGGTTTGTAGGTTTTGCTTTTTCTCTAAAACTTCTTTGTTTTTAAAATACAAAGGTTTTACTTCAATGAAGATTTTGTCATAAAAATAGTAACTTTTAGGCGCCTGTTACTTTCAAACTATTATAAATTTTGAAAAAAAGAAAACCTACAAACCTAGTTTTTTACAGTGTCAGAAGCATTCTAAAAAATCATTGAGATAGGATAACATTTAGGGGCAGAAAAACGTTTTCTCTTTTAGTATGGACGAGCGCTCGGTAGACGATAGTCTTAAAATCGCGCCATGCCGCGGCCGTGCGCCCGAAATAATGTCACGTTATTGTATAGCTATACTTATGTGGTATAGATCGAAGGTGGCGTACCGTGGTTTTCTTTTAGTTACAATGCTTCTTGTTCTGGAAAAACAACAGTTTCGGAATTAATGGAAATCGCTCGGTCCTGAAAGTGTCTCCCGAACCGAAACCAGTTTTCGTCGCGTCGCTAATTTATTAATTATCCTATTAAATTATGGTCATACCGCGGGATATAAAGTTTTCTGTGTTGCGATTAAGGTTGTAAATTATGCGTGTGCCATTTTTCATCATAATAATTCATTCTGTAGGTTTGTGTGTGAAAGAATTAATACCATGTTGTATCCGTACTGGCATTTTTTCTTTGTTTTTTTTTTTAGACTGCTACATACTTTGAATTTCTCCTGTATTATCCTCACAAACTTTCGCATTTATACCAGTAATAGTTGTAAGACAATAAATACCAACTGTATTACTAAAGCTTCACACTAAACTTTATTGCGTCGGGTTAAGAACTGCGATTAATCGCGCGTGTCCAGTTAACGTTAACGTTATACTGTGACATGCCATATTGTGCGCCAGTTCTTATTATCGCGCGTTTTTTGTCGTGGACTCGTGGTCCGGTTATTAATTGTCGGGTTGATTTCCAACGGCGATTACCGGTTCGTATTTATTAAATTGTTGGTTGTAAAATGTTTGTTTCCTTTGCTTTCTGATATAGGAAAACCGTGAAGGACTTGATGAACTAGTGTTGTCTTGGCGACAAAATATTTTTTAATGTTTTTCCTGGATTTTCAGGAAAATCTGTAAAAAAAGTGTAAAATAACTTTAGCTTTTTAAGTCGAAGCTAGATTTTTAAGTTTTTTTAAATAAAACAAAAACGTCATAGAGTTTTGCTCGAACAAACATAACAAGAAAAAAAAAACACTAATTGGGTAAAATCAACGACTTTGAAGTCTGTCAAAAATGGGATGATAGACACAATGATTTCATTCAACATACAGTTTACAAATTGATTATAAAAGCTCGCACAAAATTTAAATGTTGATGTTCTTTTTCTTCAAAACGAAATGATAAACTTTTCATTCCATATGGCGATTCTATCTCTATTCTACGAAGAAAAGACAAAGTTATTTCATTGTTATTTCTATACAAATCGACTATTTTTTTGCACAAATATGACACTATTCGTACACCATTAAAGAATAGAAACACATCTCTTCTTTATTTTAAACATTGCTATGCTAAGAATAGACAAAATGACAGAACGTAAAAGATTATTATCGATTTAGATAAAAATCTTTTACGTTCTGTTATTTTGTCTATTCTCGCGTCGACAAAACCCGTTTCTACGGCGCCATGCTACGCGTGCAGAAGTTGCCCATTCTGAAAATAAAAGTGATCGAAAAGCAGAAAAAACTGCAACGTGGATGTCGTTGCAATTTTCCCTGCGTTTCTATTCACTTGCGTCTAATTACCTCATCTCGCTGGATGAGGTAATTAGAGAAAAGGTTTCTACATTAATATGGAGTTGCTATCGGGACGAGCACAGCATCCACCTTGCCTTTGAAGCAGATAAGGTGCCGAGAGCGAAAATAACCACGCTTGACGATACTACCAATGGTTATCGATTCTGAATCGATTTGTGAGATTGAAGAGAATTTTAAGAATCATACATAAACTTTTGCCTTTTTCTATGGGAGGCAGAATGCCATCTTTTCAATTAGTCTTGTTCTCATGCATACATTTTTTTTTAAATAAACAAGTTTTGCGATGGTCTAGTTTAATTGGTTGGGAGTCCCACTCGCACCTGAATTTTTCTTTCTTCAAAAATGTTTACGAAAAATTTGACCCAGGCATTATTGCGTAGTGACCGACCGAAATTTCGGTTTCGGTTTCGGTTTCGGCCGGTTTCGGCCAAAAATCTAGTTTCGGCCTTAGTTTCGGTTTCGGCCAAAATATAGCCGAAACTTTCGGCCCCGCCGAAACTCAAGTGTTCGTGCATTTTCGTACGTCGTCGTTCGGTAAAATTCGTAGCAAACACGTGCTTGCTCCTCGGTGGGGGGGGCCCCACCGGGGAGCAAGCAAGCAAAATTCACGATTAAATGGACGGTGGCGAACTGAGCCGGGGGGCTCAGTTCGCCACCGTCCATTTAATCGTGAATTGAGGTTATGTTTTTGAGTTTAATGCCAAGAGTACGTCTTGAATATTCATGTCATAATACGAGTAAAATATATTTGTGACGTACCTGAGTGATTAAAAAACTTATCAATCGTCAAGGCAGTGACTGTATTCGAAACATAAGTTAACGGTTTCTTCTTTGAAATAATGCTATTTTAACTCAGTAATTTCGTATTGCTGAATATAGTGCGGATGTTGAGATTTCAAATCCAGTGAAATATTGAAATCAATAAATTATTATTTAATTCCAAATAGATTATGGGTCAGTAGAAGTTAAATAACATAGAAAAATAGCAATTTTTATAAAAGTTTGCCGTATTTCATAACTTCCCAGAATTTGATCTTTATTAGCAATACTATCGAATGGTGTAATAAATAATAATGCAGGATGTGATTTATTTTTTCAAAATCATTGGTTTCGATTCCTGGCTAGGATTATTGATTTTTCTAAAATCCAATGATACAGTTTTAGTTTTCGTCAAAATCGGTCTCGAGACTCCATACAACGTTTTTGGATGTTCCTCATAGGTAAGCATATAATTGTGAATTGAATTTTTCAACAACTGGGTGTGGGCCATCCACACCCAGTTGAAAAATTCTCTCTGCATATTTGACACTTTTTTTTATGTGTTAATAATAAATAAAAATAATGAAATAAATAATAAATGTTAAAAAAAAACAGGAAATTTCAAAAAATAATCGAAATTTTAAATGTTTTGAAAGTTTCGGTTTCGGTTTCGGCCGAAACTGAGAGCAAGGCCGAAAGTTCGGTTTCGGTTTCGGTTTCGGCTGAAAAATCACTTTCGGTCGGACACTATTATTGCGTTTAAATATACATTTAAAACTTAACATTTCTTTGATGTTATTCATCATCATCATCTCAGCCATAGGACGTCCACTGCTGAACATATAGGCCTCCTCTTTAGATTTCCACATGTACCGGTTGGAAAGGACCTGCATCCAGCGTCTTCCGGCGACCTTTATAAGGTCGTCTGTCCATCTTGTTGCTGGACGTCCTACGCAGCGCAGCGAAGTTTATTTTCTTTTTCTTCAAGAAGATTTTCTTGATTTGATCCTCCTGAATACGCACGAGTAAATCATGACACAAATCATACAATGTCATGAAGGTTGCATTTCAAAATGGTTGGCTGTCATAAAAATGTTATAAGTGATAATTTAGTCATTAGGGTTTGAGCTCCTCAAGAATATTACAGACGATACCGTTGACTGAAAAAGGTGAAAACGATGGTTACAATCGCAGCTATTGTTTTTATGATAGCCGTTAGGGCAAGTATCTGTTTACGACCAATGAGCACCGAGTTACGATTTACTTTTATTGTGTTTATGTTTTGAAGTTGTTTAACATCAAGACGTGATGATGGCAATTAATAGCCGAGAGAAAAGAGTAAAAGGATCAATTTTCTAGTAACACGCTTGATAGACTCTTCTTTCATATCACGTGCAGTTTTTAGTTTTGAAGCCATAAATGTGGGTATAGACTTGAACTAGTTGCTTTTTATGTCAAAGCTCTATCTAAGCGTGAACTTCCAACCAATCCATTGGAACCAATCAAGAAAAAAGTGCCGTTTACACTTCGAATCTCCAAAGATCATAAACTTTTTACAGCATGCGACTAGCGTTGCAAAACGATCGATAGTCAACGCGGAACAATCGAGTGTCCATAGTAGATGCGGGGTTCCTCATTACGGGCAGAATTCCTGACCGGCCCGGCTATAAACCCTGGTCCTAGCTGCCCGAATGTAAAATGGGACTCGTTTTATGTCGACGGCTCTTTGATGGCCTTTTAAACAGCGCAGCGGAGTCGGTCAGTCTGTACATAGCTTTATATCTGAGTTGGTACGGCCATGGTATCCCCAACTATTTGAATATTCGTCCTTTGAGATTTTAGTTTCGGAGTTTTTTAGTTTGATTGGTGTTGAACGATGCATATTGGTTTTGGTGTGCTTAAATTCAAGTTATTTTCATTTTCAACTTGAAGTAAAAAGTCGGATCAAACTGGAAAGTGGACCATGACACAAGACCACCAAAAGCGGTCATACCTGCCCGAAAAGATTGCAGTACAATGTTCTGACACATGACATTGTCCGATAATGTATTGGAGCATGTACTCCTGGTCTCCAGTACATTTCTATCAGTGTCAATTTAACAGCACATTTTAGGCTAGCCACACACAGACTGCTTGAATCAGCCAGTATCAATACTGTTTCCTACACATGGAATGGCTCCAACGTCCTCGTCTCTCACGTGCGTCTTCTTGATCTGAATCAGTTCTTATTTTCGTACGTAAAAGGTTATAATTTGCTATGCATTCGCAGTTTAAAGCAGTCGATCCTAGCTGCTTCTAGCAGTCCGTTTAAGGCCGTACTAAAGCATCATTGTTATGATATATTGTACACATGTGCACTTGTGCAGTGCTATCATTGACACAGGATTATGCGAATGCCCTATGTATTCTGATTAGAGATTAATTCTACGTCAGAAGCATTTTCCAGTAATTGTTGCGACAATCCGCCAAAGCAGTAAAGTAGATCTGTCTAGTTGATTTGGAGTAGAGGAATGCAATTTAAAAGGGCCACTCGCTGTCCGACCATGGACCATGCCCGGGTCGACGGCGCGTTGTGTTCCACGCGCGCCTCTAAGAGCGTCAGCATGATGACCCCTTTAGAGGGCCAAAGCCTGCCGGGGTCGCGGGACTTATCTCATTACCGTGACCCCGGAACATAAAGGCCTATTGAAGGACACCGTGGATTTTAGTCAGTACAAATCTGACAGTCCCTCCCGCCCTGCCCGGGGAGGGAGGACTCATTTGATGATTTTACCACGTTAAAAAACAAAAAAAAATGAGTCCTTAGGGAAATAGGACACCTCATGTTTTGCTAGCACCGTTGCTAAACTTAAGCCCAGCCAATCTGTGATTTTCTTAGTAAACGTAGTGGAAGAATTAATGTTGTCATATGCATCTACGTTATTCCGGTAGCGGGTAGTCCACCAGCACATCGCATTTTGACAGCACGTTTAGCGCAGTGCCTGAAGCGATTGGATTCCTGCGCTACATGTCAAGGGTTCGTTTCCCGCACGGAGCAAATATTTGTATGGTCTACAAATAGTTGTTCCGGGTTTTGGCGTTTGTGTATGAATGTTTATTTATTTGTAAGAATATATGTAACATTATATAAGTTCTTAAGATCTAAAAAATTGGTTTCACTATATTCGACATACCAGCCGTACAAATATTTAGGTTTACATCTTAGTTAAGTATAATAAATATATCATAGAGCAATGAGCATGCTTTTACATAATTTGCAATAAGTATTATAAAAATAATAATTTAATTAATTATATTATGAGTACAATTCATATTAGTTAAAATTAAAATCATTCAAATTAAATGTATGTGAGTTTATATGTTTGTAAAGGCACCCACGACACAGGAGATGTGTGGCAAAGTTAAAAAAAAAAAACTTTAGAAAGAGAGAGCCGACTAGTTTCGTCTTCGTAGAGCGTTATCTTTCTGGCACGATGTATTTCCCAACCACAACGAATCTCATGTGAATATTCTTCAGTCGCTCTTGTGACCATCAGATCTCAGTTTTTTTTTTACCTGTATGTCCCACAGCTGGGCAAAAGTCTCTTCCATAGCCTTGCACTCTTCCAGACATTTTCCTTGAAGGAAAATGTCTGGGCTACAGAAGTGGGTCAAAAGTACAGTAAAGTTTCTTCTAACAGCATAAAGTTTATCAGTAGTAGTCAGTATTTCATTAGATTTGACCCACTTCTGTTGCCCAGACATTTTCCTTCCCATACAATGAAATGATCCATAATAGACACTAAATCAAATAACATCATAAAAAAGTGAGAATTTTTTCGTTCAAACAATTCGTGTGAAAAAATATTTTGCGTAATTTCACCAACTTCCGCCGTCCCGATTTTTTTCTTGTCATACAATGAAATGATCCTTACATGAAACAGGGTCGAACGGCACAAAAGAAAAATTTTGGCCAATTTCACTCATTTCTGTGGATAACTCACATTTGACCAAAAAATAAAAAACGCTAAAATTGTCAACATCAAAAAAGAGCTAAAGGTTCCTAAGAAAGTTTTCCCGTATCTCTTATGGATTCGGATTTCTCCCTTTTGTCCCATTTTTAACCGACTTCAAAAAAAGGAGGAGGTTCTCAATTCGTCGGAATCTTTTTTTTTTTTTTTTTAATGTATGTCCCCCGATTTCTCGAAGACGCCTGGACCGATTTGGTTTTTTTTTCTTTTGTTTGAAAGGGTATACTTTCCAATTGGTCCCATAATCATCAGGTCAGGATCTGATGATGGGATCCCAGGGAAATCGAGGGCAACCTTCAAATTTTATAGGCACATAGTACCATTTTCATATATTTTCTAAAGCTGTTCAAGTATTTGCATTTGTTAATCATCATCTCAGGTGGATGAGCTGATCATGGAAGGTACAACTCCTCTAGTAAGGAGTCGACATCGACTGTTTTAGTAAATTATGTTTTTGTTCGCATATCTCCGGAACTACAAGTCCGATTTAAGTAATTCTTTTTATGTTGTACTAGGTATCGTTCAACTTAAGGAATACTGCAAGTTTCATCAAAATCGGTTCAGTAGTTTTTGAGATAGGGAAGGAATGAAAGAGATGTTAACGATGTTATTACCGGTGCTACAGATTTCTTACATAATTATGTAAGAAAATGATGTATTTGACAAGAATTTTGGCTGAATATTTATACTAAAAAGAGTTAAAAAAAAAACTTTTTAGAAAAAAATGTAACCGCCTTCAAAAATAACCACAAAAAAGGGTAAAATAACCTACAAAACTTTTCTTTCGGAAGTCGGTGGCAAAAATACAATGAAATTAATAAAAAAAGACGTGTGGCACTCGGGGACTGCCGCGGTAAAGCTATTGCATAGCATTTTGTATCAACTTATGCAATTATAATTTTATTTATTTATTTTATTCATGCAGTATTGCTTTTTCTTTGATATTAATTCAAGTTACACTTTTTGAGCGTGGTGACCGATAAGAAAACAAATTTTTCTATTATTAAATAAATAACAAAAGTTAATATTGTTTAAGAAAACCATGAAAACGACACCCATGATGAAAACTTCGATAATTTATGCAGCGGCCATCTTGGATTTACATTTTGACTGCACCATCGGTTTCAACACCCTCGAAAACCATGAAAACGACACCCATGAAAAAAACCTCGATATTTTTTGCAGCCGCCATCTTGGATTTACATTTTGACTGCACCATCGGTTTCAACACCGTCGAAAACCGTGAAAACGACACCCATGACGAAAACCTCGATATTTTTTGCAGCCGCCATCTTGGATTTACATTTTGACTGCAACATCGGTTTCAACACTGTCGAAAACCGTGAAAACGACACCCATGACGAAAACCTCGATATTTTTTGCAGCCGCCATCTTGGATTTACATTTTGACTGCACCATCGGTTTCAACACCCTCGAAAACCATGAAAACGACACCCATGACGAAAACCTCGATATTTTTTGCAGCCGCCATCTTGGATTTACATTTTGACTGTACCATCGGTTTCAACACCCTCGAAAACCATGAAAACGACACCCATGACGAAAACCTCGATATTTTTTGCAGCCGCCATCTTGGATTTACATTTTGACTGCAACATCGGTTTCAACACTCTCGAAAACTATGAAAACGACACCCATGACGAAAACTTCGATATTTTTTGCAGCCGCCATCTTGGATTTACATTTTGACTGCACCATCGGTTTCAACACTGTCGAAAACCGTGAAAACGACACCCATGACGAAAACCTCGATATTTTTTGCAGCCGCCATCTTGGATTTACATTTTGACTGCACCATCGGTTTCAACACCCTCGAAAACCATGAAAACGACACCCATGACGAAAACCTCGATATTTTTTGCAGCCGCCATCTTGGATTTACATTTTGACTGCAACATCGGTTTCAACACCCTCGAAAACTATGAAAACGACACCCATGACGAAAACCTCGATATTTTTTGCAGCCGCCATCTTTGATTTACATTTTGACTGCAACATCGGTTTCAACACCCTCGAAAACCATGAAAACGACACCCATGACGAAAACCTCGATATTTTTTGCAGCCGCCATCTTGGATTTACATTTTGACTGTACCATCGGTTTCAACACCCTCGAAAACCATGAAAACGACACCCATGACGAAAACCTCGATATTTTTTGCAGCCGCCATCTTGGATTTACATTTTGACTGCAACATCGGTTTCAACACCCTCGAAAACTATGAAAACGACACCCATGACGAAAACTTCGATATTTTTTGCAGCCGCCATCTTGGATTTACATTTTGACTGCACCATCGGTTTCAACACTGTCGAAAACCGTGAAAACGACACCCATGACGAAAACCTCGATATTTTTTGCAGCCGCCATCTTGGATTTACATTTTGACTGCACCATCGGTTTCAACACCCTCGAAAACCATGAAAACGACACCCATGACGAAAACCTCGATATTTTTTGCAGCCGCCATCTTGGATTTACATTTTGACTGCAACATCGGTTTCAACACCCTCGAAAACTATGAAAACGACACCCATGACGAAAACCTCGATATTTTTTGCAGCCGCCATCTTGGATTTACATTTTGACTGCAACATCGGTTTCAACACCCTCGAAAACCATGAAAACGACACCCATGACGAAAACTTCGATAATTTATGCTGCCGCCATCTTGGATTTACATTTTGACTGCACCATCGGTTTCAACACCCTCGAAAACCATGAAAACGACACCCATGACGAAAACTTCGATATTTTTTGCAGCCGCCATCTTGGATTTACATTTTGACTGCACCATCGGTTTCAACACTGTCGAAAACCGTGAAAACGACACCCATGACGAAAACCTCGATATTTTTTGCAGCCGCCATCTTGGATTTACATTTTGACTGCACCATCGGTTTCAACACCCTCGAAAACCATGAAAACGACACCCATGACGAAAACCTCGATATTTTTTGCAGCCGCCATCTTGGATTTACAGTTTGACTGCAACATCGGTTTCAACACCCTCGAAAACTATGAAAACGACACCCATGACGAAAACCTCGATATTTTTTGCAGCCGCCATCTTGGATTTACATTTTGACTGCAACATCGGTTTCAACACCCTCGAAAACCATGAAAACGACACCCATGACGAAAACTTCGATAATTTATGCTGCCGCCATCTTGGATTTACATTTTGACTGCACCATCGGTTTAAACACCCTGGAAAACCATGAAAACGACTGCACCATCGGTTTCAACACCCTCGAAAACCATGAAAACGACACCCATGACGAAAACCTCGATATTTTTTGCAGCCGCCATCTTGGATTTACATTTTGACTGCAACATCGGTTTCAACACCCTCGAAAACTATGAAAACGACACCCATAACGAAAACCTCGATATTTTTTCATTAAGAAGTGATTTTTATTATTATTTTTTATTATTTATTATTTACAAAAAACCTGTATACACTCAACAAAAATAAGGCATGTATTTAATGCGGCAACTAAGTAAACTGAATATAGGTTTTAAAAAATAATAGAGTGGGTACCATATATAATGGGTTGGCAGCTAATAAGGAGTATCGTAATAATTAATAGGTAGCATATTAATATATCAGAAATAAGCTCCGTTTTAATTTAAACTAGCATCAAGTTTTTCTTTTGGGAACTGAATTAATATCTAAGCGGAAACTTAATGGCGAAAATAAAATAGAAAATGGGCATTCATAAATAATATAAATCAGATTCTATTTAAAATTGTTTGTATGAAGAATAAATATAAACTAGCTTATAATTGTGTGACTTTTAATAGCTTTGAATCAGTATCACCTGCCAGAATGCTCGACGGAGCCCCGCTTCGCGGGGCTCCTATTTCTACGTACAGGGTTTAAAGTAACCTAACACGAAGGGGATGGCGGGGTCTTTCAGACCCCGCCATCCCCATCGAACCTAACCTGTCCGTGTCGGGGTGCCCCAAGTCCCGAGCTCGCTTCGCTCGCTCTTGCATCCTAGGTCAAATAACTGATTACCTACTACCTGTCATGCTGGCTCACAAAATAAACAAAACTAAACATTAACGTGTTAGTTGCACACATTACCGGCGAATGCCACCCTACTAACATTATTAGTCGCCAAGTCATTATATACAGCTCCTCGCCTAATATTTCAATTGACTGGTATAGTTTATTTGCTACCTAAACGCAGCTGCTAGTTTTTAGTTTTTATAACACCCATAATTTTGAACCATAAATAATATAATAGTCGCGAAAATATTTAATCGCTGGCAAGTTGTTTTATTTGTTGCAAACATTTAGTCGACTTTTAAGTTATTAGTCACTCGGAAAATAATAAGCTCAAAAATAATCGTCGCGACTCCACTCCACTCCACTCCGCTCCGCTCCGCTCCGCTCAGCTCCACTCCACTCCGCTCCGCTCAGCTCCGCTCCGCTCAGCTCCACTCCACTCCGCTCCGCTCAGCTCCGCTCAGAACACCGTGTCGAAGACTGCCGAACTGAAACGACGTTAGACGATGCACGGCCTTCAAGCCACACCTCCTTGCCCCCTCCTTGCACATTTCTGGATTCGGTCCCCGCGCTCAAGGCCCGCGATAGAAGCTATGCAATAGCTTAAAAAACCGGCCAAGTGCGTGTCGGGCCACGCACAGTGTAGGGTTCCGTAGTTGCCCATCAAAATACTTATGCGAACTGATTCGCTGAATTTAATTTTAAAAAGAAGAATTTTCAAAATCGGTCCAGGCGTCTTTGAGAAATCGGGGAAAATACATTAAAAAAAAGATTACGACGAATTGAGAACCTCCTCCTTTTTTTGAAGTTAGTTAAAAATAGTTGACAATAAAAACCTACCTATCCCCAAAACATACCCACCTATTATAGCTGTAAAAATAAAGTTTACAAACTTACATTTGCAGTTGAAGAACATGTTCTGCGATACATTTTGTTTAGGAAAATATGCTATCCAAGTACGTTTTATAAGTTGGTCGACTATTACTCGTAAACTTGTAAAGCCTACTTAGTCATGATAATTTTCCTTCAAACTTCGTTATATATACTACTATTGTGAATTTTTTCACACCCCCAAACATAACCGTTTAGCTGGTAGAGGGGGGGGACACTCGAGTCGAGCAAAAATTAGCACTTTAAAGCTTAATATTTCACAAACGAATCTTTTTATCAAAAAATTGTTAATGGAAACTATCAATATTTTTTTAAGACCTATTTAATGATACCCCACACTAAGGGGTACGCGAGAAATAAAAAAAACATCCCCACTTTACGTGTACAGGAGGTACCCTAAAAAAAAATATTTTACGAGATTTTATTTTACCACTTTTTCGGCACAACAAATCCGTATATTTACACCAAATTACAGCTTTCTAGTACTGGGCGTCTCTGAGCTAAACTGCGGACAGACGGACGGACGGACGGACGGACGGACGGACGGACGGACATGGCGAAACTATAAGGGTTCCTTGTTGACTACGGAACCCTAAAAACCACCGACTTCCGAAAGAAAAGTTTTGTAGGTTATTTTACCCTTTTTTGTGGTTATTTTTGAAGGCGGTTACATTTTTTAAAGAAACATCCTGTATACATACTAATGTGTATGTATAAAAGAAGAAACTGACTGGCTGGCTGACTGATCAATCAACGTACTGCTGAAACCGCTAAGTCTAGAAGACTATGGGTCTAGAAATCCACTGAGATAAGATTATTAAAAAACAGTCATACTCTAAGTCGGTTAATCCACCATCCCATGGATGTAAGTTTGCATGATTTACTTGAAACTTCAAATGTAGACTTATCAACCAAAGTAATGAAACAATTAGATATAATATTCTATCTGTTACACAAGCAAGGAACACATGTACACTATAAACTGACCTCTAATAGTACGGAAGGACAATGCAATGAGAGTGAGTGTTAATCAAGAGTGATGTCAGAAAATTCCAACCCCGTAGTTCCAAATCATGGGGTAATACGAAATCTTCGCGGACGAAGTCGTATGTGGAGTGCTAGTACTAGTATGTATGTATGTAGAGCAGGTTGACTTTATATACAAGCTAGTATATATGTATAAGGCACGTTGATGCCAGTGCATCGTGTTTTTATGACTTCATCGCCGGCCGGGGCGCGCGCTGTCCTTTCTTAATTATACTCGCCACCCCCTCGACTTGTGTATCGTTAGGGGGTAAGTAGGGTTCGTAAACATGTGATTATAGTTGGTGATACGGAGTATATTTTGAAGCTGGGTTTATAGTTGAGTTTAATGTGGATCTCGAGCTTGAGCAACAAGCATTACCGCGAAAAGTCACTTGTGTACAGGTTGTGCTATCATTTATATCTTTACATTGTGAAACAAAGTCGCTTATTTCTGTCTGTATGTTCATCACTCTAGAATGATTGCACCAAAGAGGATAATTTTCTTTATTGTTGTTTAAAACAAAGTTTGGATGTAAGAAAGTTATCGGAAAATCTACCGGGAAGGACGAAATTTTGAAACTGTGTGGAGTTAGGGCGGGCTGCTAGTAAATTCTAAGTAAATAAAAAAAAAAACTGATTATAAATTCAAGGAATGTCACTGTGTATTGATTTCGCAAGAAGGATTTTTTTTCAAAAATTCAACAACAGTCACGTAATTCCAAAAGCTCGAAGCTGATTTTGTCCAAAATAACCAAAGATAAATAAACTAAAGTGCGTTGATCAGTTTCCACTCTATCTCGAAGCGACTAAACACAAATGTTTTTCTAACGAGCACAGACGATGTTTACTGACCTGTCTGTTATGATACCTACCCACTCCGCTAGCGAGCGTCTCGCGTGTTTTCCTTCAAACTTCAATTATTCGTGCGTTCGATACGTCAGGCGGCGATCACTCCCACGCGACACGTTTCGGCCCCTCTGTTGTGCTTTACCTGCCAAACTAAACAACGCGACCCCCCTCGTATCAGGGGGGCGTCCGCGACCCCGCGGCAACCGCAGCCGGCTGATGTCGACGTACCTACCTGTCCGTACGTCTCCATCCGACGTTCCCTAAGTTTCCGACCTCCGTCAATAGCGACAAGTTACAGATCTGCCGTCGAACGGTCGAAGTCATAGCACGCAGCGAAACTTAGCGCCGGGCGTCGCGGACAAGTGGTGCCGGGTACAGTCAGCGGTCCGCAGATAAGGTCGCCGGGCAGCGGGCACGTGTGCCGCGGTGACTGCGCTGCGGAACGATTAAATCTAATAAAAAACGAGCGCTGACCGGTCGCCGGCCGGCTTGACCGCACCGCACCGCAGCGATAACAAACAGAATTCTGTAAAAAACCACTCGACGCGACCGAATCGATGACCAAAGCTTTATTTCAACTTTATCGTATTTGCGTCGTCCATAACTTGGCACCCTCTATGTTCGCCGAAAGCCAGTAAGTATGTAAATTACGGTCGCGAGCGCCGGTCCTCGGGTGCCCACTTATCTATTCAAATTCGGCTCTGGGTGCGGGGTTGCGTCGCCGGCCCACGCTAATCAAAATCCGATCAGCCATTAAGTCCTCTCGCTATCTGCGCTTAGTTTACGAGCTAGAGGGGGGGAGGCGTCATGAGGGGGGAGCAGGGAGGGGGGTAGCGCCGTGATCACTTATTTATGTGGCGGGGGCTCGCTCGGCGACTGAAAAACTACCCTCGTGTCGTCGGAGCGGCGGCGGCGAGGCAGCGAGGCACGCGAGATGCGCGCCCATAAACCCGACGCGGCTTTGTAATCAACCGTGCCGCGCTTTTTACGAGTCCGCCTTTTGCAGTCACTGCTCGGGATAAATTTAACCCGCTATCTGATATTGAGGCGTCGTATAAACTTTTATACTTATCTACCGGTGCTTTCAGCGAGACGCAGAGGTTTTGTGTGCACCGCATTGCGTCCATCAGCATGTTTGTTTCGTACTTATATGGAATTTTATCCAGTCACTTCTACAAGAAGTAGGCCTCTACCAGAAACAAAAAAGGTTAATAACGTGGACATCCTGTACAAAAGGTTCTCGTGTTATACCAACACTGCAATTGAGCGAAGTCTCCAACGATTATCCGAGAACTGTTCCTTTAACCTCTATGGCTGTTCACTTTACTAGTTCTATAGAAAAAATAAAGAGGATTTATTTAATTTCAGTCAAGTAGTGGACTTACGAAGTAAAGTTTGATTAAACAAATCGGTAACCCCGCAGCTTCTCAGTACATAATTACATATTGACTTTTAATCTCAATTGAATTAGGTGCTGGTTGTTTGTATAGTTTTTATTCCTAGCTTAAATTTTTTGCTAACAACTGATCCAGTTATAATTTCTATGATAACTTATCCATACAAATGTCATTAAATTGCGATCCCACTGGCCGTGGTAGGCCTCAATAGGGCCGCTTGGTGCGTGACCACTGCCCTGTTGGAGTCCGGCGCTGAATATTTTTTACTGTGTTCCGTCGGTGCGCAGGAGTTTCGGTTCTGTTGAGCTCAATCCATTTTAGGCTTCATTTTTGCTTCTCGGCTATCTAAATTAAGGCCAAGACCAAACCTATTTTTTTAAACACGCCTTGCGAGATGTAACCCTGCCGTTACTAGTCTTTGATACCATGCCCGGGTGGACGGCGCGTTGTGTTACATGCGCGCCTCAAAGACCTGTCAGCAATCTGAGAGGGCACCTTAGAGGGCTAAAGTCTGCCGGGGTCGCGGGGCTGTCTCATCAGGTAAACATGACCCGGGAACGTAAAGAGCTATTGAAGGATCACCGTGGATTTTCGTCAGTAAGAGTCTGACAGTCCCTTCCGTCCCGCCCAGGGCGGCAGGACTTATTGGATGTTTTTACCATGATAAAAGAAAACTTGCTTTTGATTCGCCCAACACAAGCTTCTTTAACTGCGCCCTGATCTGGCCAATGGGGATGGCAACTGAGGAACTAATGGCGCTAGCATAGCTAGTTCCCAGCATCGTCATTGGTTCAAATCTTATAGGTACTTCAAAATAGTACTACCTTATTGGTCGGATTAGGACCTAGCTATGGTAGCGCCATCTACAATTAGCTATGACCGGCCTTCCCCATTGTGGTCCTGGTCCGGTCATTTCTGCGCCCCGTGCCTGGGCACCATTGGCACACTCCTATTTTCGCCACTGGAGATGTACTTTATACCTCTACGAAATTCTTCTCGGAGTACAGTCGTGATATTATGTATGTAAACTGTCTGTATATGGTAAGTTCCCTGTCCCTGTGTGCCCTATGTAGGCGGTATGAAGGCCCGTTATCGTCGACTGACAGCGAGACGGATCGCGGGTATTTTTGTTGTCGCGTAGGATTGAGGCTGGTGGCATATTGCGTAGGAGACAGCGGTTAGCGGTTTGTGAGACAAAATTAGAACAGAATATGGTATTTGACATTATGAGTTTGTTTTGTTATTAAGTAAATATCTGTTTACGAAATTAATTTGATTATTATTATCACTTCGATTTTGATAAGTATAAAATTGAGTACGAAGGTTTTGGTTGTGTGATCATTCCTAATCAAAAACTAAGTCTTGGTTAATGCCATAGATATCCTACTAATATTATAAATGCGAAAGTTTGTGAGGATGTATGTATGTGTATGTGTATGTAGGTATGTTTGTTACTCTTTCACGCTAAAGCCATTGAACGGATTTGGCTAAAATTTGGTATACAGATAGTTTATTATCTGGATTAACACATAGGATAGTTTTTATCCCAATTTTATGTTCCCGTGGGATAATTTTCGAGTTGTAGCGGGTGAAGCCGCTGGCAACAGCTAGTATTATAATATTTCTGTGGTTAATTTAATGCTAAGCGAAATGCTTCTTTTCAAGCGTTTCAGTAAACTCGAGTAATGTGTTAGGAGTAAATCTATTTATTAAATAAAATTCTTAGCTGTAGACTTCGTAACAGGACTGTCCTAAACACGTAACGTGACCCTGGAATGTAAAGGGTAATTTGAAGGAACGCCGTGGATTTAAATCAATATAAATTCGACAGTCCCTTCTGCTCCACACCGGACTGATTTATGATGACAATAATTTAGATGCGTTTACCACGCTTAAATAAAAAAAAAATCTGTAGACTTCAACTTAACATAAACTCGCCCTCGCTCTTTGTCCCTCACTATGTCCTCAGCCTCAGTGAGTGCGGTGTAGGCAGGCAATATAGGTACGATATTATCGTATTTTTAGCGAGATCGATGGGATCCCGGCCACCTGTGGTTTCACAAGTCTTAACATTGATTAGGTACCCGCGTCCCTGTATCCACGCCTGGTGGTATATAAACTTTGTTTTAAGAGAGTATGTTCAGGGAGGATGTTTTTGAGGCCATTTTTTGTGCAGTGACATTTTGAGGTCTTTCAAGCTCACTTTGTTTATATGGTGGGCATTGTAAAAAATTAGATGAATAGTTGCTTAAGTTATTGAAGATTGTAAATAGGTAACAGTTATTTTGATTTGTGTGGAGACAATCATGTCAACTCCGCCGACGGACAGGCATGGACTTATAACGGTGTCACAGGACTTTCTTTAAAGGACACCGTAGCCCTGGAACTCAAAGGGCTACTGAAGGAACGGGGTAGATTTTGAGTCGGTAAGAGTTAGCCAGTCCCTTATGTACCACTCAAAGCTGGAGGATTCAGGTTCATATGACGACGAATGCAGTTTGATCTTGTACCATGCGGTTGATTTTTACTTCGGCATAAGATAAACTTCTTATTTTTTTATAAACAGCCCATGATAAGCCCATAGTTGGGACACAGGCCTTGGATGTAGCAGGCATGAGTTTTAAATTTCTATATTATTACAGTAACTTCAGCGCCAAAAACCTGTAACTAAAAAGACAATCGCTTAAGTTCTGAGTTCACTTGTGACGGCACGGTTAGCGTAGTGGCTGAGCGATTGGACTGCTGCGCAGCTTGTCGCGGGTTCCCGCACGGAACAAATATTTGTATGACCTACAAATAATTGCTTCGGGTCTGGGTTTTTGTGTATGTGGTTTCTATGTTTGTAAACGCACCCACAACACAGGAGAAATTCCTATTGTGTAATAACAGGAGCTTTCAGCAAATTGACAGGGCTCCTCATAGGGCCCAACTCCTGCCGGGATCGTGGAACCGTCTGCAAAGGTAACCCCGGAACACAGCAAGTGCAGGAATAGTGTAAGTAAGTGTTTGCTAGTCCTAGCCCTTCCAAGGATCTTCTACCAGAGATGGAGGACTCATTTGATGATTTTACCAATATTACCACCTAAAAAAGGAGCAAAACAAATGATTCTTAAGAATCATTTGTTTTTCTCCTTTTATTTATCCCTCGCGGGTTTTTTCTTAACCCAGGATACCGTGGCCCCGGAACGTAAAGGGCATCCGAAGGAACACGGGTGGATTTTAGTCAGTAAGAGTCTGACAGACTCATTTGATGATTTTAGCACCTAAAAAAAAATCCCTGAGTATACTTTAACAAATGGTGATGACAATTCGTTGATTTTGGAAGTTAAGAATACATCGTCATGTCAGTGTTATTAAACGTTTTCCTCAAAAGAGCGCATTCACCTTGTTCACCTTCGATTTGTTCTGAAGAGCAAGTTTGATGTCATTAGTAGTATTTGATGATTAGTTGAGCGATGGCTTTATTTTCGAGAAGTTAAAATAGGGGTCAGTCAATATCATTACGTTTCTATCAGTGCCTTCATAAAGAAACAAGTTTAGAGTTCGATACAGATCGGTGCAGGTTAAACTCGTAAAACTGCTTCTCTGTGACTTGAACTGGTAGCCATAATTGCAGTATCATCTGTAAACGTGGCAATGGTGCTGTGTTCCAGCTCTAGAATGTCAATGCGTAGAATGCAAGTTCAAAATTGGGCTTAGCACACCTCCTTGTGGTACCCCAGCTTTAGCTCCGCATATGAATTGGAGTTTTAAAGTAACAAACATCCTTACATCCATCCTTAAAAACTTTCGCATTTATAAAACTACCTGTTGCCAGAAGTTTTACTTGTCATAGCCATAATAAAGTTATTTTTGATCATTCAAGATATTTTAACATCAAAAAGGTGCATGATAATCATGATGTCCAGTGATAACATTCGATACCAATTTATAACCTTCATTTTAAAAGGTTTCTTCATCTTTTTTTCGGCCCCGTCAGTTCACAACTTTGGTGATTTTGACCGCGAAGATTAATACAAGAAAAAAAAATACAATGTATACTTTGAATGTACGAGCATGTATAATATAAAAAATATTGAATGTCAGCCAAGTGTCGCGTCACGCGCGTTGTTAATGTAAGTACATTAGTATGTTATGTATTCGGTATTATGTTGTTTGTGTAGGGTTTCTCGTGTTATGGATTTATTTGGGAGAGTTTTCTTCATTTGTATAGAATAACTAGCTGACCCCGCGAACTTCGTAGCGCCACAGAACCAATACTACTACATAATTTGTCAAAAAATGTGATAAATGAAGAACCAATCGACCGATTTTGTGCAAACTTCACATAAACCATCTACTAAATAGTCCGAAGAAAGCCTAAACATTTGGTTTGGATAGTTGAGCCCGTTTTTGAGTTATAAAATTACTTGAACGAAAAGTGGCATTGATTTTTATATATATAGATTAGTATAGGTAAGGTACCTACTGTAGTTTTTTTGTGTCCTCCCTGGGTAAAAAGAACTGTCAGACTGTTACTGACTACCATCCACCGTGTTCCTTCAACTGCCCATTACGTATCACGGTAACGGTAGCCTGTTTAGGTAGTCCCACAATCCCAGCAGGCATTTGGGTCTATGGGGGGCCCTATCAGAGTGCTGACAGCTCTTTGAAGCTAGCGTAGAACATGATACGCCGTTGATCTGTTCCTGTAGTGCTATCCTACTAATATTATAAATGCGAAAGTCTGTGAGGATGTATGCATGTGTGTTTGTTACTCTTTCACGCAAAAACCACTAAACGGATTAAGCTAAAATTTGGTACACAGATAGTTTATAACCTGGATTAACACCTAGGATGGTTTTTTATACCGATTTTATGCTCCCGTGGGATAATTTTCGAGTTGTAGCGGGTGAAGCCGCTGGTTCTCTATAAACAAAGCCTTGTTAATAGCACTCACTCCACGCTGGGACTGAAGTTTGACTTTTACTAAGCTACTGACAGTCGCGGGCATGCGGGCGGCGAGTAATGGGCAACTCGCCGCCCGACCATGGACCATGCCCGGGTCGACGGCGCGTTGTGTTCCACGCGCGCCTCAAAGAGCGTCAGCAAGATGACGGGGCCCCCTAGAGGGCCAAAGCCTGCCGGGGTCGCGGGACTTATTCCATTACCATGACCCTGGAACGTAAAAGGGCTAATGAAGGACACCATGGATTTTAGTCAGTACAAGTCTGACAGTAGGGTGGGAGGACTCATTTAATGATTTTACCACGCTAACAAAAAAAAAAGCACAAATGATCGTGCTCACACAAACATTTATCCTGGGTGGGAATAGAACCCACAACCTCCGGCATAGCTGTCAGGGTCACTAACCACTAGACCAACAGGCCTGTCGATAAAATATAATGAGCCCTGCCTCTTAAACTAGGGTCACCTGTATCTTGAGAGCGTAGCTGGTCCTTCTCGAACGGCGAGCTACCCATTACTCGCTGTCCGCAAGGCCACGCCAACGGAAGTCGCTCCTTATCAACTGTAGCCTACGACTTCACTAGCGTGTAGGCTGATAATAAGCTACGGGAACTTTCCATGCTACCAACGAAGTTTCAGTGGAAAATTTTACCAATCGATGGGGTAGGTCTTCACGCCTACGTGACGACTTTTCCAATCACAAAATCTTAATAAATATAATTCTTCTGAACGTCTGTTTTTCACCAGCTTCTCCGTAAAAGCTGGTCGATTTAGTTAAATTTTAAAAAAGACCGTGCCATAATTCTATGTTTAGATATGACATGCAATTCAGCATGTGCGTATAGCCATTTTACGAATTATGATAAGAATTGCTAATGACGTTGCTGGAAATTCACGAAGCGAATCATTTTCAGGAATAGGTATTGGAAATGGCCCTCTGTCTCTTCAATTGCCCTTTGCGCTCCAGAGCTCGGTAATCTTTTAACACATTCGCGCAAGCCCGAGCCCCATCAGTGATGCTGATAGCACCTCGAGGAGCGCGTGGATCACAACACGCAGATGAACATATTGAACATGTCTTCAAAACCATTAAAATTATTCATTCATTTTTATTCTTTGGCCCGTTTTCTGCAAAAAACAAAGATATAAAATGCCAAGTTTGATTGTTAAGGAGACAGCGACGATGCGCGAGCGCACTCTCAATGCGGCACGTGTTATCACACGTGCAAATATTAAATAATTCATTTGATTGTGATCGCTCTGTCTCTGTCTGTATGCAAATCATACGCTCCGATGTTGAATGTCTTTGAATTCCTTGGCTAATTTGCAGCATTAGTAGCATACCATTTTAGCGAGCAACTAGGGGGCTTCGCTACTAAAGCTGAGTCTGAGCATTTAAAAACCAGGGTGTCTATCGTCATGCCATTGTAAAGAGTACTTTCTAGCACGTATATTGTAACTTTAAAATAATTTTGGAATGATAGTCTAGTAATATTTGATCATGAATCATGATTCGAAATTCGTTTTTTCAAGCTCTTCGTTTTCTTCTCTTATTGTCTCACTTTTCACTACTGGGCCAAAAAAAAATCCTTCTATGAACATTGTTTGTTTGAGCCTTTGAATTGTTAAATTGTAGGAGCAGATAGAACACCGTTATTCTAAATAACTGAAAGAACTAATGATCGTGTCATTGCCTTTACAGCTGAAAAATACACGTTTACAAAACTGTGTGTTTGTTACAATACAAAGCGTGTCAGCTAAACTCAGCTGATTGTTAAATTGTTTCGCCCGCCGCGGAAACTGTACGACGCGTGAACAGTAGGTATGAGTCAGTCGAGACAAAGAGAGGTTATTTAACCACCAGTAGTTCTCAAACTTTTTCAGTTTGGCCTTTCCACCAGAGATGTGTTATGTGACTGTGCTGCGAGAATGTAAAAGCTGGTGGCCTACCATGAACTCTTAACGCAATTTAAGCTGTGGGAAAGAGATGGCGCTAGACAACTTGTATAGCTCTGTCTCTTTCCCACAGCCTAAACTGGATCGCTTTAAGAGCTCGTGGTAAGGCTCCTGAACTACGAAACTGTGTGACCGTTTCCACTGATGCTACCCTATGTAGCGGTGCAAGTAAGATGTGCTAAATAGATGTGCCGTCGCAAAAGTAGCTGCGCTAGGAAGATGTGCAGCTCGAGCTATGCGATGTATGGATACTATGGAAAATGATCCACAGCACGCAGCCATAGCACGCATTCTTCGATTTAAAAAACACATCTTAGTTGAAGTTTCCAGTAGTGCTGTTCTATGTAAACCAATGAATATAGTTGGTGGATATCAAACGCATCCGCAGCAACGTAGCATAGCACATCTCTGGTGGAAAAGCAGCCTTACTCTTAGATTATAGAATGTCCAGCTGTTCTTAGTAGGCCACTGATAATGAAAGCAAAAAACACGGTAGAAACCCCCGTCTTTCTATTTCTACGTAAAACAAGTGAACATCTCCATGGAAAACATCTAAACCTGTGTATGGAGCTCACTCACACATTTATGAAAAAGTGGCTTCACTACAAACGTTAAGTTTGGTTTCGAACACAGAATTTGGACACTTTATAATCTCCTTTAGATTGTTCTACTACTCCTGTTTTGTCTCGCCGCCATAACTAGTCGATAACAGATGACCTGGCTGAAACCACAAATTTTCTTTCTCGTTGATAGTCGGTTCCGAAATAGTTTTGAATTTACACAAAGTACCCGGAGAATGGTCAACGAGAACGCCTATACAACGTGTAACGCCAACAGCGCAAAACCTCTCGTGGGGTAACTCAGCCCTTGTTACTGAACAATTTTTGTTCTAAGACTTTTGGAAATTCGCAAAAAAAATATCGGTTTTTCATACAGATGTGCCCGACCAATTTCTCATTTTGCATGAAAAACCAATTTTTATTTTTGCGAATTTCCATAAGTCTTAGAGCAAAAATTGTTCAGTAACAAGGGCTGAGTTACCCCACGAGAAGGTTTTGCGCTTTTGCCGTTACACGTTGTATACTTTCTGGGACGCACTAGGTTGCCGCGGCGCAGTTTGGGAATCCCTGATTTAGCCGGTTGGTTACCCAATTCATTGAAGAACTTACGCAGTAGATCGGGTTGAAAGCGTATCGATTGTTGGAGGTATGTTGATTTCCAATTTAAAACATATACAAAATGTACACTTCTCCAAGCGTTAGGAAACATCATGAAGAATTTCAATGGTTAATTAAGAATAGTGTGCAGGATTGCAAGGTTATTGTTTTCCAGATTTTACTCCTTTAGCTATTACTTAGCTGGCAGGCAACCGATACCGGTGCGTTATGGTCTATCGGGGAGGCCTTAGTTCAGAAGTCTTCCGGCTGATGATGATGATGAAACACAGGTTTGAGGTTTCGTAGGAGTCTTGGTTATGGTTATTTGCAAGCGTCTTTATGAATCTCAGAAGGCCAAAGCGTTTGTTTTTGTCACAGTAATAGTGTAAGCAGTAAAGTTCTTCGAGGATATTTAGAAATATCTTCCAAGTTGGAAATATAGGAAGCCTGGAAATGTCTAAAAATGTAGAAACTTTGGCTTGTCCAGAATATAATAGAACGGACAGCACCGTTATCGATGCAGACAGTAAATTGTCCATCTACGCGCAGATAGCGAGTGGGTGCGTAATGGTAGGTAGACATCTTGCCGATAAGCGCGCCCATTTAAAGTCTGTTTAGAACTTTAGAGGACTAACATGTTACTGTAAGGTTGTCAGTTTGTTCTCCGTGCATTGCAAGACTTGAAGGAAAAAGTTAGTCGAGATTTTCACGTATCTTCGGACATTTTCTGTTTTTATTGTTTCGTATTCATTTGTATATCTTTCACTATTATTAATTGAAGTGCTTCATCAAATTGTCATGTATTAGTTTCAATTTCAAAGTTAATAAGATGATTAAGACAGATTCTGTGATTTTTTTTTGAGTACAGTTTTTCTATTCTTAAAGCGATTAAATTCCTTTCAAAAGTCGAATCGCTTTAATCTGAGGAATATTATTCTTAATTCTTAAGTTTTGTACATTTATGTAAACAATCAATCTGTCAAAATTAACTTAAAATCCAAAAGGCTAGGCCGAAAATGCCAGGAAAATTGTTAATGGACTATTGACACTGGCCCTACATTATGCTCTTTCTCGTAAACGCTCTATCCTTGATGAATAGCTGAAATAAACGGTTTGCCAATCAAATACGTACCAACGCTACGGACGGACGGTCTTTACCTTTGCCCAAGGCACAGACAGAATATCAGGTGACTTGGTCTCGTCTCCCGTGGCAGATACTCAAAGATTCTGCTTGTCCGGGCACAGACACTGCGGCGGCCATCATGCCGCATGCCTGTTGGATTATACTAGCTGCTAGCTTGCGCGGTGTACGTCTAAGCTGGCAGGATGACTATAGCAATCTCGCGTTCAGGGTTGCCACGAAATTGATTCATGATTTGATTTTAACTTCTTTTTTTTCTCATGTCTAAGGGCGTCTGCTAAAGAGGCCGCTGGAATCTCTTAACAGGTCTTCGTGATCCTGGCACTCTAAGGCCAATTAAAGGATTATCGTAGGTTTTAGTCAGTGCGAGTCTGACAGTCCCTTTTGCTCTACCCAAGGTGAGAAGACTTAATAGATTGTACTAAAATGGAGCGTTTATTTTACTGACGAATGAGTTGATGACTTCATCAAAGATCAGGAAATTCTACTTCTTTTTCTACATGGATGAAATCGTATAGGAAAAGTCCGTAACATTATATTTATTTTTGTCTTTCCTTGCTGAGTTAAAACCTCCATCCAGGCTCGAACCAGGCACAGTGGTGGTCTAAGTCCACAAGTTCTATACACACAGTCGCGAGTGCGTGGGTGCGTCATGGTAGGTAGTCGTCTGGGCGCGAGATAAGCGGCGCGACTCGCGACCGACTGGCGATGGCGCGATGGCGTGTTGATCACTTTTACTACACTAATATGGCGACTGACTTAGGGCTGTCAGTTGATTAGTACTTGAGGAAGAAAGGCCTCAATATGGAGTATTGGCAGGATTGATTTTTATCATGGTAGTTCTAAATCTTTAGAAGTAAATTAGCTGTTGCCAGTGGTTTCATCTGATTAGACTTCACTATAATACATAGCATAAAACAAAGTCGCTTCCCGCTGTCTCTCTGTCCCTATGTATGCTTAGATCTTTAAAACTACGCAACGGGTTTAGATGCGGTTTTTTAATACTTAAATGGAGTGATTTCAGAGGAAGGTTTTAAAGTATATAACATGCATAATATAGTAGAGATTGCACCCGTGCAGAGCAGGGGCGGGTCGTTAATTCGGGATAAAAAGTCCTAAGTGTTATGGGTTAATCCGTTCAGCCATAGAGTTACAAACATCCAATCATCCATCTATCCAAACGTTCACATCCTACTAATATTATAAATGCGAAAGTTTGTGAGGATGTATGTATGTGTATGTGTATGTAGGTATGTTTGTTACTCTTTCACGCAAAAAGCACTGAACGGATTTAGATAAAATTTGGTACACATATAGTTTATAACCTGGATTACACACATAGGATAGTTTTTATCCCGATTTTATGTTCCCGTGGGATAATTTTCGAGTTGTAGTGTAAAGAGGATTCACCACAAAACACACCGAATACACAGCAATATATATTTATTTAAATAATGAGCCACTGTTTAAACACCAATACCACAACACTTGGTTTTAACTTTAAATCACATTCACAATTATAATTAAATTAAATCGAAACTATTTTATAACTGTTAGAGAGATGTTGCTTGTTCTGCGTTCGCCAACCAACTGCCCGAGTTCGTCTCTCAGATTATTTAAGTAACGTGTCGCCCCGCCATTAGGTACCGGAAGTTTACAACGGATCAAGAACAGCGCGACACCAGTGCTGCCATCTTAAATACTTAATAAATCGTATTCACGACTTTTAATCGTTAAATCTATTTAAATAAAAATAGTTATAATATAGTACGATTATAACAAATAAATCAATAATAATGAAAACATAATCAAAACGACTAATTTTACGCAAAAGTATGGAAGTCCGGCTTCGAGGCGACAACATCCGGCCGTCCTGCTCACGCATCCGTCCCCGGATAGCGTCCCAGTCTGGTGCAATTGCTGAGAACAGAGTACAAACAATAAGTTCCAACATTATACAGTTACGCTGTAAGTACCACGTATTGTCAATCCAACTGAGCGTCTACTTCTACTATTCCATCAACGGCCAGCAGAAGAAAGACCACAATTAGAAAGACCCGTTAACATGACATATTATTGGATTTAGAGCATTGTTTTCATAACTGTTCCATCAGCGGTCAGTCATTGGTAAGTAAGGAGCTTGTAGTTTACCCTAGGCGATGCCTTTGGCCAACCCTAGTTGCATGTCACTACAAACCCCAAACCCAAATAGCACAGATTTATTTTACACGAATAAATACTGTGACTAAGCAAACACTCTCCAAATACCAAAAATATGTTTGAAGCAAATGCACTAGACAGCATATACAAGTAAATAATGTAAAGATAAACTTTAAATAACTGAAAGCATTATACGTTCAATAAATACCTGACAACATCTTAGGCCATTTCCAAGCCATCAACATCTAGATCTGCCAACTGGATCCAGGGCTTCATATTTTCAGCACACGTGGTTCCCTCATAGCTCTTACTTGTTCTTTCAGCGCCACGCATGTCCTTTACCTTGTAGCGGTCATGGCCCAATACTTCAGTCACTTGGAAAGGTCCTTTAAAAAGCGGTAATAATTTGGTACTCTGCCCGTCATTAGATTGACTGGGAATTTTTATGACCACCAAATCGTTGACATTGTATTTGTGAGCCTCTTTTCTTTTGGAATCGAAAGCCTGCTTCTGTTTGTCTGCACTGGCCTGAATGCGGTTGTTTACATTATTTCTTAGCGATGTAACATCAATAGCTTGATCTTCTTGCACAAATTTGTCAGCATCTGTTTGGAGTCGATATCCAAAGAACACTTCACTAGGAATGGCTGAAGTGGTTTTATTAATGGTACTGTTAATACCTTGTTGGATATTAGTAATATGAGTGTCCCATTTGTCATAGCTCGTATTAGCACCCATACTTCTCAACGCGTCAAGAATGGTACGGTTAAACCGTTCTACTTGACCGTTTGAGCGTGGAACGGCAGTCGCTATAACATGATGTCGTATATTTTTATCCTGGCAGTACTTGACGAATAGCTTGGATGTAAAAGAACTGCCAGCGTCACATATGAGACGCCTCGGGTTACCAAAAACTTTAAATATTTTGTCCAATTCGCTTATAACAACTTGACTTTTAGTATTACGAACAGGAGATATAAACACAAATTTTGTGAAAGAATCAACAGTAACCAGGAGGTAGGAATTTTTACGCGTGGTTTTTACAAATGGACCCAGGTGGTCTATGTGAAGCGTGTGAAAGGGTTTTGCATATTTAGGTATCGGAAACAATTTGCCTTCCTTTTTACCGTGGATATTTTTATAGTAAATACAGTTAATGCAATTTTTAATATATTTGGATACTACTTTCTTAATTTTAGGAAACCAATAACAAGATTTTATTCTTTCAATTGTCTTATCCACGGCAAAATGGCCAATTTCGTCATGATTAGCTCTTATTATTTGCCAAATACATCTTTTAGGGACAACCCATCGTCTACCATATTCAGTCTGACGGTACACCTTATTACCTAATAACTCATACTCATTATACACTTTCTTATTAAGCTCGGCCTGACCTGACTGTAATATTTCTCTGATAGCACAAATATTTGGGTCTTGCAACTGGACCGATAATAACCAATCTGCTTCTGTTATAGCCAACACGCTTTCATTACACATGGGGGTGGAATTTGTATCGACTGGGTTCCGGCTCAAAGCGTCCACATGTTGCATTTGAGTCCCTGGTTTATGTATTATTTCAAATGTAAATTCTTGAGTAAGCAAAACCCACCTACCAATTCTAGAATTAATTTCTTGTTTATTAATTGTGTATTTAACAGCATTGCAATCTGTATAAATTTTAAAAGTGGACCCTAATAAATAGTGACGGAATTTTTGAAGTGCAACAATTATCGCTAAAAATTCCAGTTCAAAAGAGTGATACCTTTTCTCCTCATTAGAGGTCTGTCGACTATAAAAATGGATTGGTTTTTCACCAGAATCAGTAACTTGTGTTAATATGCAGCCTACACCATCACGACTAGCATCGGTGTACAAAATAGTGGGTAATTTGGGGTCATAAATGTTTAATAATGCATTAAGTAATAATTCGTGTTTTAATGTATTAACTGCTGAAACTTGATCGGATCCCCACTCCCATGTGGCATCTTTTTTCAAAAGCTTTGTTAAAGGTTTTGCTATAAGAGCGCAATTTTTTATAAATTTTCGAAAATAATTAATAAGACCTAAAAATTGTCTTACTTGATGGACATTTTTGGGCTCAGGATAATTTTCTACTGCTTTTAATTTCTTTTTACCTGGACGCAAACCATTTTCTGAAATATCGTATCCAAGAAAACTAACAGAACTCTGAAAAAAGTGACATTTCTCTAAATTTACTGTCAAGCCATTTTTTTGCAATATTTTCAATACTTCGTCTAACAGTCTAACATTTTCATCAAATGTTTCAGTAGCAATTAATAAATCATCCATGTAACATATAACTTTATCGAAGCGTAGTTTACCTAAGACGGTGTTCATTAACCTTTGGAATACAGAGGGAGCGTTGCATAAACCAAACGGCATCCTTTTAAATTCATAATGGCCATCAGGTGTAATAAATGCGGTTTTAGAAATAGAGTTCTCACTAACTAAAATTTGGTAGTACCCACTTTTTAAGTCAATAGATGTGTACCATTTACATCCTCTAAGTTTGTCTATAAGGTCTTCTACAATGGGCATTGGGTATTTCTCTTTGACTGTAATTTTATTAAGAGACCTATAATCAATGCACAAACGTTTATCACCTGATGGTTTATCGACTAATAGAACCGGACTAGCGTATGCGGAATTACTTTCGCGAATTATTCCGTTTTTTAAAAGGTCATCAATTATATCTCTAGTCGCTGCCTTTTCGGATTCAGACATACGATAGGGTCTTTGGTATACAGGTTTATTAGTTATCACCTCTATCCAATTCTACACATGAAGTCTGTCCTAATGATTTTAAATCTTTTGAAACAACCCGAGGGTATCTAGAAAATATTTTATGTAAAACCGAGATGTGTTCAGAATCAGTATTGAACATAAATGATTCTATTAAGGCCACGTGGTGGTTGTTTATGGGGCAAAAGGAAAGACTATTTCCTACACGTGCATACATTATTTTTTTGTCTTCGGTGAAATTCCTTCCAATTAATATAGGGCAACCCGCTAATTCATCACAAATATATATTATTACACTAAGCATAGCATTATCGACCATAATATCAACTTGTGCCCCATGTGTGACCTCAGAGCAAAAATCAGTTTTAAATCCAGTCAATACAATAGGTTTATTTAACTGGAACAAAGTTAAGTTTAATTCTCGTGCTAACGAGGACGTTACTAGAGAACAACTACTACCCATATCTATGAAAGCCTGTCGTTTACATCCATTAATCATAATTTCTTTATAAAATTTATCCTTAGGTGTAGGTTCAACAATTAATTTAACTTCGCTATCTTTTTCAGGTTTCATTTTAGGTTTAGACCTACATGCAAGTTCCAAATGACCAAATCTGCCACACGAATTACATTTGACATTATCTTTCTGACTGCAGCTGGTCTTTTTATGACCTGGTTCACCACAACGAAAGCATGTAATATTTGTACCCGCGTTTGAAACTGAGCTATGCACTGCTGCTCCATTAGAAGAATTATCTGTCTTTCTTTCTGAATTAATGTAGCGATTTGTATTTTTATTATGTACAATATTTTGTTTCTGAATTGACTTTTGTTCCGGGTCGACATGAATTTTTCCGTGTAAAAATGAAGCCAAGTCATCACAATATTTAAAATTACCAGCGTCTGCTGCAGTTAGAATATTTTTATCACCAATTGATCCTACGATAATCGAAATAATGTCTTGATCAGAAAAGGCTAGCCTCATTTTATCAATTTTCCCTTTTTGTACAAAATAAAATTCGTATAATGATTGGCCATCTAATGGTTTTGTTTGGACCAAATCTTTTAACAAACTATACATATTACGCTTAACTTGGAATGTATCTAATAATGTATTTCGCCAATCTTTCCATTTCCAGGTAGTCCATCGAGTTTTATTTTTTTGAAGCGAGTCGTACCATGTCTTGGCGGTATTTCGCAATTTTTGCAACGCTTGATATTGAAGGACTCGATCCGACCAACGAAAAGCACGAGCATTAGCTTCTACCACATTTATCCACATTTCAATATCGTCTATTAATGGGTCAAAGTCAGGAATCACTGATGATAAAATAACATTTTGGCTTACTGCGGGAGACGCACGCCTGGTGCGTCTCTTTTTCCTGTGCTTGTGCCCGCCAGAGCTGCTGCTGCTCGAAGAATACGAGCCCGAGCTTGATGACGAGCCACTTGAAACACTTATTTTTGAGGCACTCCTTTTCCCTCGAGTGCGCTTGCGGCTTCGCGGCATGAGGGCGCGTTTCACTTCACACTTCTGATGTAAAGAGGATTCACCACAAAACACACCGAATACACAGCAATATACACACATCAAAAGTGTCTAGGGATCAAGCATTTTTATGCGGATTTCTTGAGATTGAGATGTGGCTTTGTAATAAATTTATGATTTTATAAATTTATATGGATCCTTTTTGGTGCATTTCATAATTTGAATTAGGAACTGTAAATCAAATTCGATTAAAAGATGAAAATCAGCTGTCAATATTTTCCCTATAAAAACATACAACGCATTGAAGACATTATTAGTGCTACTGTTTCCCTACTACTGATTAAAACCAACGTTATTATGGAGCGGAGACGTCATTTAAGCAGGGAAGAAATGCTCAGAGCCGTGGGAATGATAGAAGCTGGTTCCCGGCAACGTACTGTGGCTTTAGCTCTGAATACAAGTCAGAGTGTTATCAGTCGACTTTGGACACGTTACCGAAGCACTGGTACCGTGGCTGAGCGCCATGGAGGACGGTATCGCTGCACCACACGGAGACAAGACCGATACATTCAAATCTTAACTCGAAGAGCTCCAACAATAACCGCCATGATGTTAGCCGTGAGGCTTCATCACTCTTCAGGGAACTTAATTAGCGACCAAACAGTCAGAAACCGCTTGCATGAAGTGAACCTTCATTCCCGAAGACCGCTACGGGTACCACCTATAGCAATGCACAATCGTAGGATTCGATATCAATGGGCTCTTGAACACAGAAATTGGGCAGAAGAACAATGGCGTTTCGTGTGCTTTTCTGATGAGTCTCGTTTTGGTATGAGACCGGATACAAGACGTATACGACACTGGAGAACCCCTGGACGCCAACAGCGATTAAAATCCTGCCAGGAAGTCCATCCTTATAGTGGTGGAACCATCATGGTATGGGCGGGTATTTGGATCGGCGGAAGAACTGAGTTGATTTGGATCAGAGGCAACCTCAACGCTCAAATTTATGCTGAGACGATTGTATCAGACGTCATCGTTCCTCTACAAGTGCAAATCGGTCCCTTATTTCAGTTAATGCATGATAATGCACGACCGCACACCGCAAGAGTTGTAAGACAGACTCTCGCCGCAGCTAACATCAATGTCCTGCCCTGGCCTGCTCAGTCGCCAGACTTGAACCCGATTGAGCATGCATGGGATATGCTACAGAGAAGAGCTCTGCCGAATATGGAGGGTATCCAGTCGCAAGAAGACCTTTTTTTGTTGTTGCAACGAACATGGGCGGCCATTCCACAGCGTGATTTGGATGAACTCATTTTGAGTATGCCAAACCGATGTTCTTGTGTTGTTAGTGTTCGCGGTAGAAACACGGATTATTAATTGTTTAAGTTACCCAATAAAATTTTAAAGAAAACTGTTATTTCAGTCTTTTTTTCGAACTTTAATGTTAGTGGTTCAAATGTCAAAAATCCCTTTATTAGGAAAATGGCAAATTTCTTTATGAATGCAAAGGTGACTTGGTTTATCGTTACTGTGACAAACGATAACACTTTATTTGATGAATCCTTAAAGAACATTTTAATTAATATCAATCAGGAGAAAAGTTATTGCAAAAATATATGTTGATCCCTAGACACTTTTGATGTGTGTATATTTATTTAAATAATGAGCCACTGTTTAAACACCAATACCACAACACTTGGTTTTAACTTTAAATCACATTCACAATTATAATTAAATTAAATCGAAACTATTTTATAACTGTTAGAGAGATGTTGCTTGTTCTGCGTTCGCCAACCAACTGCCCGAGTTCGTCTCTCAGATTATTTAAGTAACGTGTCGCCCCAACATTAGGTACCGGAAGTTTACAACGGATCAAGAACAGCGCGACACCAGTGCTGCCATCTTAAATACTTAATAAATCGTATTCACGACTTTTAATCGTTAAATCTATTTAAATAAAAATAGTTATAATATAGTACGATTATAACAAATAAATCAATAATAATGAAAACATAATCAAAACGACTAATTTTACGCAAAAGTATGGAAGTCCGGCTTCGAGGCGACAACAGTAGTGGGTGAAGCCGCTGGCAACAGCTAGTCTTAAGGATATTTTTTTTGTGAAGTTTAATCTGATAAAGTATTTTAGATTTTAACAATACTAGGCAGTATTCTGGTTAAGCTCTTAAACAATTTTGGTCTAGTACTATTTTCCTATACTTGTAGAACTAACATGCCACTCTGCAGTCCGCACTTGTCCAAAGGTTTCCTGTCTGTTTCCTTTAGAATTCGAACTCAATTGGTACACCTTTTGCTTGCAAGTTCCAGTTGGACTATTATTCCAGGTACTGATTAAGGTGGTTGTTATTATATAATCTGTGCTCTATAGTTGGCAACACCAATATACGAATATTTTCTGCGATCTGTCATGTCGGTAACCGGCGTCCTCCCGCCTTTATAGAATTAAAAGAACAATAAAAAACGTTCATATTTCAAGTATGTCAATAAGTGTTTGTCAACAAACATCTTCTTTATTCTGATATCAGCCAGTAAAATCCGTTGTTGCCGCCTTTCGCCATTAGCTAATAAATTAATGAGCGCACAATTAATTAAAATGATTTGTTATTGAACGATAAATAAGTGGAATTGCTTGTTATTACAAGTAATTGAGTTATGTTAGCGAGACTAGATGATTTGGTATCACTTATGCGTGTGTTTATTACCTACTTGATAACATTAAAAGGAATTAAGTGATAGCTGGTACAGTGTTTTCTAACTTTTCTAATCGCGGATTCTTTGAACTTCATAATTTTTTGAATTCATCATCTGCCTAGCCTTTTCCCAACTTTATTGGGGTCGGCTTCCAAACCAGATGCAGCTGAATATCACCTATTTTAAAATGGACTGCCTGACGGACCTCCACAACCCAGTAAATGGGTAATACGATACCCCATGGTAAGACTGGTTGTCAGACTTTAGACCTTCTGTCTAGCAGTAACGACTGTCAAAGTTCTGCAAATTATAGCCGGGACCAACGGCTTTACGTGCTTTCCGAGACACGAAGGAAATTCTCTATGATAGATAGTCATTGGTCACCCATCCACAGACCAACCTCGGCAAGCGCGGCTTAACCTGGAAGATCGGCCTGTGCGGCTGTAATTATTTAGAACACACACTTGTGCACTATTACATATATGTCCCGTGCAGATGGCTAATCTCCGTTGATATTAAGGCGCGGCCCCACCGCGGCGCATGCTATGCACGGGCACGCGGCGCATTTTTCGAGCAAGCCACGCGTGTATCAATGACGTCAATTCGTGTGTAGCCTCTCCGTGGGTTGCAGTGGACACAACCACATACATTTTGAAGCTGAAGCTGAAGCTTAAGACCGAGACTCCACCAAAGCTGTGCAAGTCGAGACGTGTTTTGAACAACCAATAGAATTGCGTTGCGGAGTGGAGCTGTGTCAATAACGCAATTTTGGTGGAGCACACAGCTTTGGTGGAGTCTCGGCATAATACACGTGCGTAGTCTTTCCGTGCACCGCGGTGGGGCCGCGATTTTAGCCGCTGTGTGTGGACGGAATCGGTCAGGAAGACTATTATCACGGTGATGTAGAAGATGCTTAGGAGTGATCTTGGAATATGCTTATAGTTAACCAGCTGTTTCCCCCCCGTGTTTTCACCCCCAATGATCGGCTCCTATTGATTGCAGCGTGATGTTATATAGCCCATAGCCTTCCTCTATAAATAGACTATCCAACAAAAAATATTTTTCTAATTCGAACCAGTCAGGTCTCTTCAGCTTAAATTAGTATGGATTTGTTCCCTCTAATTTTCACATAAACCTTAGTTTAGTTGTTGAAGTGTGTGGGCGCACAGTAGGCAGCAGTCTCGACCCTGGCGCGGGTGCCCGATAACCGCACTGCAGTCGGCGCGTGCAACTTCCAATTTAGCGTACGACACGACCTGACCTAGGGCTGTCCAACTTACGTGCTTATGATGTTTAAAATAGCAATTTTACTCAAAAGAAAATTGTCCGAAAGAAGGATTATTAAAAAGTATTTGACCCGTATATTTTTCTGTTTTTACGTCAGCCAAAAATGACAAAGATACAACGCTTCAAAAATCACAAAACGTCACTCGGTCGGTATAATTTTACAGGCGTTATGACGTCTCTAGAAGCGAAGCGTTTCATCTTTGCCAATATCCAAAAAAGCAAAAAATACGTGTTCATTATTTTTCAACCTTCTAACTCACGGACAAAGCAGATTTTCAATTTATTTATGTGGTAAATACGAGTAGTTCTACTATTTTTTAATGTAGTTTTAGAAAAACGATCAAGCAAAAACTCTTCAACAAGCCGTTTCCACCACCAAATACAACACCTGGTATAGGAATCCTCCCTATACAAATTGGAATTAGGAATTTTAGACCCTATCATATCCCTAAAAAGCCACCACATCGTTATATTCATAACACAGGATCTGCATCGCCATGACTCAAGCTGTTTGTCATTATTTCCATAGAACTCTCCATACTGCAATACACCCTTACGACCCTTTTTGCCTACTTGGTTGAAGATCAGCTAGAAAAATTGAGGTCGTGAGGGTGAACCCGTTTTATTTTAAAAATTAGCTTTTTCCAGCGGCTTTGCCCGGTCACCCCCCCTCGGATATTGCCTATGTCACTCAGGACCAAAGCAGCCTTCAAATGGTGAAAAAGTTTTTAATATCGGTCTAGTGGTTTTTGCGTTTATTCATTAGAAACATACACACACACACAAAAATACAAATCATTCCTCTTTGTAATATTAGTGTAGATAAAAATGTGCTACACCCCGTTCCTAGGTCATCATTTGCCTATACCTTTTTACCAACTACATTTCGCCCAGCTACCGGCTAGCTATTTTACTTGGAGCAACTGTCTATCTAACTAACCTCCTCAACCCAAATAAATGTACTACTACGTTGTTCCTATTCCGGTCATCATAATCTGCCTAGCTGTTTCCCAATTATGTTGGGGATCGGCTGCCAATCGAACTGAATGCTGCTAAATATCAGTATTTACAAGGACCCACTGCCTATCTGACCTACACGACATAGTAACTGGGTAATACGGTACTCCTTGGTTGGACTAGTTGTCAGACTTTCAAGCTTCTGACTAAAAGTAACGACTGTCAAAAATCTATAATTTACTGCCGGAACCAAACGGCTTTACGTGGTTTCCGCGGCATTGAATATACTCGCTTTGATAAATGATATAGATGGTCAATTGGTCACCCATCTACAGACCAAAACTAACAAACGCAGATTAACCTGGAAGATCAGCCTGGATTCTGACAAACAATAAAAAAAATGATCACATTAAGCTCTGTTGACCACGTATATCTTAAATACACTAGATACAGTTTCTTGGGCTCTTGCCATTTCATTGTGTGTCACTTTTTCCTGATCGTCACCTGGCCTGACTGACGTAGTAAGAGGAGTGGTTAGATGATGAATGAGAGTTGCTAAAGTCCAAGATGTGTATGTGATCTGCTCATTGCCTGATCATTAGACATCATGTCGGGTTTTTTGGCAATGGTACTCGACAGCCGCATGAAAAAGAATGTTCGCGATTAGATACACATAGTGCCATACAATTACACAACTCATCCAGTCGCGGTACCGGCCCGGACTGTGAATACCTTAGAAAAGGGGGTAACCCCATCATGGAGTCTTACAAATGTACTAGAATTTGCCAAGGGGTGGTTATTACGACAAAAAAAGAATTTAAAACAAGAATTAACAGATGTTGTAACCTGCATTAACACATATTTTCAGCGAACATTACACTATCCATATCCAATCATTTCGTTAATTGCAAATTATTCCTGGATTTCTGAAACCGTTACTGTTAATTCAGCGCAATTATTTATTTGATGCAACGTTTCCATGAATGAAGTCGTTAATTATTACCTTTCCTTATTAACACATGATTTAAGTTGTATTCAGTTACTTATTATCCTTTCAGTTTACCTTACCCACAAAACCACAGGACACGGTACCTATGACTAATTACTAACTATGCTAAGTAACTGCTGCGTTGCGTGAGGCGGGTTCGATTCCCGCGCTGAAAAAATATTTGTATAAACTGGTTTGTGTACATGTGAGTTTAAATGTTTGTAAAGGCACCCACGATACAGGAGAAAATTCTAGTATGGGGCAAAGATAAAAAAATATTTAGTCACCAAATATTCAAATTCGTCAAGCCCTTCTCGCGTGACAGAGTAACAAACATCCATCCATCCATACATCCGTCCATCTTCACAAACTTTCGTATTTATCATAGAAATAAAAAGATTTCATAACCAGTACCAAGTTCAAGGTTATTCAATATTTGTGACCTCAAAGCTCAACATTTTAGCCCCGATAATGACTGGACATAAAGACGGGGTGAGGAAAATAAGGTCACGTTATGAAACGAACTCCTTATGCCATGGTCATAGGGTTTATTTTCGCGATGTTGTTAATTCTCCTGGCTCTTGTGCTTATGTGTTCATTGGCTCTTGTTAATGATGTTTTTTTTTTATCGTGGTAAAATCATCAAATGAGTCCTCCCACCACACCCAAACCACTGCAATTCCTGAAAGCCAGAATCAATCAGTGGCAACCACCACCAGTGGACGGGACTGTCAGACTTGAACTGACTAAAATCCACAGTGATCCTTCAATAGCTCTTTACGTTCCGGAGCCACGGTGACTCGATAGTCCCGCGATCCTGGCAGGCTTTGACCCTCTAAGCGCCAGGCGGCCACCGTCAGATCGCTGACAGTTTTTTGAGTCGCGCGTGGAACATGACGCGCCGTCGACCCGGGCAAGGTTCATGATCGGACAGCGAGTCGTCCATTACTCGCCGTCCGTCCGCATGCCCGCGCATAACTAGTACCTACCTTAGGTTTTGGAATAAAGTTGAATTTAAAAGGTTATTATTATAAGTTTTGGTAACTTAGGGCCAATTGTTTAATCAGTGATAGAATATCTGTCCATTGGCCCTAAATCATTGGATCTTGATATAAAAGTGCATTACCGGGAGAACCTTATGGTGTATGTTTTTCTTACTTAATGATTCCTACAATGCCTAATGATAATGCGAAACTGAGTTTGTTTGCTCTATTTCTATGCTTTTACGCCTTAATCACTAAACCGATTTGAATGGAATTTAGCACAGTGATAGATAGGACCTTGGAGACGGTTATAGACTTAAGGGAGCGACGAACGAAGCTGAAGGGCAAAAGCTAGTTCTTAGTAAAAATCTCTACCTAATTTTGGCAGGCTGCGCGTTAATATTGCTTATCATAAACTTATAATCATCTTCATAATTCGATAGCTGCTTTTTGGTCCATAAAGTTTTGCTTGCATTTCAAGTTACTCCAAGTCGTATTCTGAGAACAAAAAAAAAATATTATGTGTCTATCGTAGACGTGTCTGAAGCAGACCCAGTCTAGGCTTCGTTTTTATATATGTGTGATATAAATAGCTCGGATGTATAGGTATAGGTAATAATATCAGTATCACGCGGCAACCTTGCGGCGACATCGTCCGCTATCGCTCCACCAGGATGATCGGAATCGTTGACACCGCGCCAGAGTCGTGGTGGAATGACCGGCCGACGTTAATTGTCGCGTCACCTTCGAGCAAGGGCGACCTCGCGAGGCGCGACGCCCTGCCTCCCCCCTTCCCCCCTTCGCGAGCACCGCCACACGCGCTTAGTGTTGCCAGTTCCAGTGTCTAGATTTCGGTAGGAAAGGTTAAAAAATGGAGGTGTTGGACTTTACATTTCAATACTTACCTATAAAAAAAATTAGCTTAGACTCTTCATATTTCAATATTTCTCGTGTTCCGACCGAGTTTGCTGAAACATAGTACTATTAGGTAAGTGTTCTGTGCTAAAACTATGTAAATATGGACCGAAAATATTTTATGAAGGTACTTTTACAGACTGTATAATTTTGGATATGTTTTTCCTTTCAAAATGATCAAGTAAAATGCATACCGAAAGAGGTAAGTGAAAAATTGGGACATTCAGCGTCACCAGCGTAACTATCGACGACAAGTCGGGCTTAATCACCATTCACCAGAGACTTCGGGATCGGGACATCCCGCGCAAATCGGGACACCTGGCAACACTACACGCGCCCGCGCACCCCCGCGGCCCTCGCCCGCGTCACGTTACCTATGACGGTCAGCCACCCGCGATTGTGTTTTGTTTCGCGTGTCCGCGCCACGTACTTACGAGCTCGCGTCACCGCACCGCACGCGGACGCGGGACGCTAATAGCCACAATCTATACATAGATAAATATACGAGTATATACACTTACTAAGTATTCGCCAAATGAGTAATAGCGCAGAACGCGCCAAATCGACTCCGAACATTTGGTTCGATTTAAAGTCAGAAAATGCTTCGCAGAAGTGATTGTCATCTGATTTTCTTGGAAGATGGAGAGCATCCGGGACGGTGGAGTGTCGCGAATTAATTATAATGCTCGAGGACGTAACGAAGGAGTTATGGGCCTATTATGTATTGCGCACTAGAATTAAATAGAATCGTCGTTTGTCATTTCCGACGCATATACGTGCCACCTACGTAGCTAGGTACTAGTGTAATTATGTACATCTACTTGCTATACTAGTACCTAGTTATCTCAAGCACCGATTGGAACCGAGGACTTCCGATTGTGATGTCCACTTTCAAACAACTTGTATACAATGTAAGACCTAGGAGTTTCTTTACAGTCTCTTTAGAAAAGACACGTATGACCCACGTTTTCATCACCCACATCAAAATGGATTAATGTTTTAAAGCCTTCCGAAAATAATTTGTAGTATATTAGAATCTTCCATATGGTTCGGTGAACCGCTAAGGACGAATAACGAACATGACTCCGTTCCTTTAATTCTGTCAATGACTGGTGTCTGCAACTAGTCTACCTATACCTACTCCATCTTTACCGATTCTGACCATGTGAAGTGACGGCTTGCTTAACTAACCCACTCATTGAGTACCTGCCATGGTACCGCTATCCTTTTGTAAGACTGATTGTCAGACTTTCGGGCTTATGACAACACGTAAGTAACCACTGTGAAAGGTTTTTGACTGGCCTGTTGGTCTAGTGGTTAGTGACCCTGACTGCTATGCCGGAGGTCGTGGGTTCGATTCCCACCCAGGACAAATGTTTGTGTGATGAGCACGATCATTTGTTCTGTGTCTGGGTGTAATTTATCTTCTATCTATATCTTCTATCTTCTTCTTCTATCTATCTTCTATATCTTCTATATCTATACTTATAATAAATCTGTAGAGAGGTCAATTCTGTACATGAAATATATTTCCAAAATAACTACCAGGGGGTGATTAAGGATCGATACTGATGCCAAAAATGCAATCAGTAAAATTATTGTCTGTCTGTCTGTCTGTCGGTCTGTCTGTCTGTCTGTCTGTCTGTCTGTATAACCGTTATAGAAACAAAAACTACTGGACGGATTTTAAAGAAACTTTGTACAATTATTTTTCATATACCTGAGCTGGTTATAGTATACTTTTCATCACGCTACAATCAATAGGAGCAGAGCAGTGAAGGGAAATGTTAGGAAAACGGGAGAAGTTACTCCATGCACGGTAATCTTCGGAACTACTTGACGGATTTGATTGTTTTTTTTTTGTTGTATAGCTATTAAGTCTGGGCAACATATAGGCTATAATTTATGTTGGAAACTTGAACACCTGATGCAGAACTGCAATAGATCAGCTAAACTATAAGAGATACAAAAATAGCGCCATAGCAAAAATCGTTCCACGTGATGAGCATTTTCTGCTGAGACAATAAATTTGAAGATATGGAACACCTGATGTGGAACTCCAAGAGCCCAGCTACACTACTACATATACAGTAATGACGTCTTAGCAAGAGTTGTTCAGCCTGATGAGCACTCTCTGTTGTTGTATAAAAATTGAAGATCTGGAACACCTGATGTGGAACTCCAAGAGCCCAGCTAAACTATAACATATAGGTATAGGAATGACGTCTAAGCAAGAGTTTGTCAGCTTGATGAGCAATCTCTGTTAACGTATAAAAAATGAGGATTTGGAACACCTGATGTGGAACTCCAAGAGCCCAGCTACACTATAACATACATAGGAATGACGTCTTAGTAAGAGTTGTTTAGTCTGATCGGAATTTCCTGTTGACTTACAAAAATGAAAGATCTGGAACGTCTGGAATCGTCATGCGCGTCCCGTTGTTTTCCCGTCCCCAGGCTCTAAGAATTCGACATCAGACGTTTCAGATCTTCGATTTTGACGACCCCATTTTCGCTGGCAGAAGCAACAGGATCCGCGTACGAAGTCGCTGGCAGAAGCTAGTCTATAATATGTATGTATTTAGAATTATATAAGTATGTTTATCAGTTGTCTAGTACCCATAACACAAGCTCTGCTTAGCTTGGGACTACATGGCGTTGTGTGATAGTTGTGGAATATTATTATTAATTAAAAAAAAAAGGTTTCCAAATGATGGCTACTTACGTGTTGTCATAATCCCAAAAGACTGACAATGAGTCTTACAAAAATAGTAGCTTGGCAAATCTCGGTATTTATGGAAGATCTCACCCATCCACAAACCAAGCTCGGAAACCACTGCTTTTAGGCCCCGTTTCCACCAAAGAAAAGTGTTTTAATTAACCAATCAAATTTTCACATCGCCCTCTCCGTTTGGCTTCGATGGAAATCTGTTTGGTTATTCAAGACACATTTCCTCTCCTTAAGTAATTAATTAGCCAGTTCGACCGATCCTTTACGCAAGAAAGTAATATAAAACAGTCCAACAACAAACATTTTTATTAGACACTCAATACTTCACGATTAGTTACGCGTAACCCCGCAGATGCTCACGCGCATACGTGCATCAGCTGCGCCGCCCGCGCAAGGGTTAACAGTAACAGTCGGCCGAGGGTTATGGCCTATTGTGGCCTTTATAATGACGGCTACCTATTTGTCACACCTTATTCGATTAAGACTACCTTTGGTGTTATGTGTGTGCATTTAAATGTTTGTAAATGCACCTAGGTACGATAGGAGAAATTCCTAATGTGTGCCACTGTAGCAGCCGCGTACAAAATTTTCTTTTAAACTATAAATTAAAAGTGTTTATGTGAAATTAATATAAAATTGTATACTTAATTATTGTTTCAAATTATACATATATTATCCATAGATATCATCGTCAGCCTATAAATGTTCCCACTGTTGGGACACAGGCCTCCTCTCTGTGAGAGGGAGTGGACCATCATCCACCACGCGAGACCAGTGCGGGTTGGTAGATGTCACATGTCTTCGAATTTTTAGTTCATGTCGGTTTCCTCACGATGTTTTCCTTCACCGTTTTTATTTGACCCATAGTTATGCTTGAACTTTATTTACTAAACCTGAACTTGCTGAAATAATGCAGTTTGCGCATTATTCATCATCGTCGAAAATGTAAATCTCTATGACTCTATGCGGCTTCATCTTCGAATGCTTTTCATCCTAATCATGTTAGTCACACAATTAGTAATCCATCGCTTCTTTTGTCTTCTCATCAAAATTATGATATCCATATTGTGTACGATGTATGTAAGATTTACCTTTTGAAACACGAATGACCTGTCTGCGACCATACCTGAAGCAATTCCACCTTTCCTATAACAACATATTATTCAACCCCATCCCAAGTCACCGGGTACAGAGGGGTCAATTATCCGACGATAAATCGAACGGTTCCCATCCTGTGACGTCACGTGGCCGGCGACAGTCTTTTGTTATCTATAGTATGACGTCCCGAAACGATTAACGTGGCAGATAGGGCTGTTCGTTCAATCTTGTAACAAAAGGTAGTAAATCTTGAGATATATCGCAGGTTCTGAAGTACTTGTGTGGATCTGTTGATGGGTAAATAAGTTGTGTAAGTTATTTTGCTAATTGGCTTGCATTTGCAATGGGATTATGGAGTTTTGAGACAGGGCGGTCGTATAAATTTTCGCAGTGTCGTGAAAATCCAATTTCTTCGTTTATCTATTTTAACAATTTAGGTCACAAATATAACAAGTAAATAGTTTGCAATAGCTCATTTTAAGTACACAGGATTTCGGGCACGCCGCAATTGCGGCGGTAAGACCCCTCTTTGAGGAGTGGCTGGAGAGAAGTCATGGCGTCCTGACCTACCGCTTGACGCAGGTCCTCACCGGACACGGAAGTTTCGGGAGGTACCTGTGTCTGATGCGAAAGGAGGAGACGCCTGGGTGTCACCACTGCGAAGATCGCCCGGAGGACACGGTGGAGCATACGGTGCAAGACTGCCCAGCTTGGGCGGAGCACCGACGTGTCCTCACGGCTGCGATAGGCGGAGACCTCTCGCGCCCAGCATTGGTCGCGGCCATGCTGCGGGGCGAGACGGAGTGGGAAGCGGTCGCCTCTTTCTGCGAAGCAGTAATGCTCGTGAAGGAGGAGGCGGGCCGCGAGCGAGAGAGGACAGAGTCCTCCCTCCGCCCCATCCGCGGTAGTAGACGCCCACGGCGACGGACGTCGCTAGATGATCTCCGGCCACCGTAGGCGCGGGCATGCGGGCAGCGAGTAAAGGGCAACTCGCTGCCCGACCAAGGACCATGCCCGGGTCGACGGCGCGTTGTGTCCCACGCGCGCCTCAAAGAGCGTCAGCATAATGACGGGGCCCCCCTCTCAGAGGGCCAAAGCCTGCCGGGGTCGCGGGATTATTTCCTTACCGTGACCCTGGAACAGAAAGGGCTATTAAAGGACACCGTGGATTTTAGTCAGTAAAAGTCTGACAGTCCCTCCCGCCCTGCCCGGGGTTGGAGGACTCATTTGATGATTTTACCACGCTAAAAAAAAAAAAAAAAAAAGTACACAGGATTTAAAAAAATCTCGCTTAAATGTTTTTTTTCGTTCAGAAACGTGATACCTAATCTGAACAACTCTCATAAATGATACAAATTGTGTTTTTTTTTAATCGTGTCTAAATCTTCAAATGAGTCCTCTCACCCAGGGCAAGATGGGCGGGAGTCAGAGGCGGCCTTACCCATTGCGAGGCCCCGGGCGGCAAGTCTTTGCGAGGCCCCATGCCCTTCATAAAAAGTATGTGATGCGAAAGTAGGTTTGGTTGTCATGTTTGAGGACATTAATGCTAACGTTATACAATTAAATAAATGTAATTTGAGTTTTAAAATCATTTTACAGTTCATACAGGAACTTTGAACATCCGTGTTTGCGTAAAATGGAGTAGGTACTTAGGTCTGATTTTTGCGATTACCTATAACCATTAAGAACTAGTTTACTACTTTGATGAAACTTAAGCACGACGTTTTGAAAGTAGAATTGAGTATAATATGAGACTAAAATGGTTTCTGTAGACCCAAAAGGTTCCGAGTTAGCGCTTTTCAAAAGTATCTCAAATCAACGTTTTTTTTACAACAAATGTGGAAGAGGCGTCTGATATCATGTCTACAGTTGGAATGTTTTCCAACTTTATAACTTTTTTCGAACAAGAACTTTGAAGGGGTTTAGGCTTTTTTTTTTTTTTTTACGTGGCAAAATCATCAAATGAGTCCTCCCACCCCGAGCAGGGCGGGAGGGACTGTCAGACTTCTACTGACTAAAATCCACGGTGTCCTTCAATAGCCCTTTATGTACCGGGGTCACGGTAAGGAAACAATCCCGCGACCCCGGCAGGCTTTGGCCCTCTGAGAGGGGGGCCCCGTCATTATGCTGACGCTCTTTGAGGCGCGCGTGGGACACAACGCGCCGTCGACCCGGGCATGGAAGGGGTTTAGGCTTAGGCCGCACTACGGATAAACAGCTGTGGTTTTTAATGGCGTGAATTTGTGTCCCTAGAAAACTAATACAAGCGGCCGTACCGTGGTTTTTTCCCGCGACTGATTTTAAAACCGTGATTTGCTACAAAATGCTCGCGGGTAAAAGCCGCGGCAAAACTGTAATCAATAGAACTTAGTTGACGCGTAGGCACTGGCGTTAACCGCGGGCGGTTTTTCGGTAGACCGTCTTGCAGAGCAGAGCGCTGGCGCACAATTTTAACCATGTCTTCCACCGAATCGGAGTTTGTTTTAAACGAACCAGAATACGAATTTATTAGGATGGTCTCTTAAGTTTTTATAATTCTTATGAAAGAAACCTTTCTCAGATCTACGCCCAGTAAGTGGATGGATCCAATATTTTCGAAATTTGCGTTGATGTCTTTTCTATTTCTTATTATCAGAGCAACAACACGCACTGCTACCTTGAAAACTGCGGGTGTGTGTGTGTGCGTCTCAAGCGGTTTCGCGGTGATAGCGATTAATCGACCCCACTTACCGAGTTGTAGGTCGCGGAATCGAACCCAGCCCAGATTACTTTATGTATTTATTTTATCACCATTGCTCTGAAAACGATGAAGGAAAACATCGTTAGGAAACCGGCATGTCCTCAAACCAAAAATTTTAAGACTATGTGACATCACCAACCCGCACGGGGCCCGCGTGGTGGATTATGGACCCCTCTTACAGAAAGGAAGCCTGTGTCCCAACAGTGGGAACATTATAGGATGAAGATGAAGAATGAATATAAATACCTCAGTAGACCTAATAGTCTCCGAGATAAACCCTCCCAACATTTTATCATATTTCGAAAAAAGTCACACTTGCCTCTTCCATACTTGTTTTTGATTCGAGATACCGCCAGAATTACTCAAGTGGTGTCTTAAATATTGCAAGAAATTGCAAAGTTGGAAAAAAATATAAATTTTGAAACTACTGGGTCTACAGATATAAATCGATTCTCATATTGTAGCAAAAGGCATTATGAAACCGTTCTGAGAAATTATTATCAACAACTAGTCCTTTACGGTCATAAACGCAAAATTTTCAAAAAAGAACGAAATTTTCGAGGTTTTTTTATTTTTTTACGAAGTAGCGTTCGGTGTTTAAGGTCTCAAACTTTGATTATTCATTGGGCCCAGTGGCGTAGCTAGGCGGGGGCTTAGCGGACCCTAGCTAACCTCGCACATGACGGGGCCTCGCGCTTAGAGATTTAATAAAATAAAATAAGTTTGACACATGGCAATCTCAACTTTGTTATCACTCAGTAAAGCAGTATAATTAAACTTCTACTACTATTTCTAACTGAGAACTGATAGAGCCAAAGCTGATGGCGCCGACGATCATATTTAGGTCTAGCAATTCCGCTTCTCGCGCGAGGCCCCGGCCCCGTAGTTGCATGATAACTTGGTTACTTTTATTTCTAACTGTGAACAGAAAAGAGGCAAAGAGGCCTCGCAAAGCGATCTTATCATCAAGTCATCAAAAAAAAAGGAGACCTCGCAAGCGGCGACCTACACGGCGGGCTTAAAAAAAAATCACAAATCTGCGCGATATTTTTTATCCTCCATTAAAGAAAAGGGCCTCGCAGATGCGTCTTGCCCCCTCCAAGATTCGGTCTCGCTACGTCACTGATTGGGCCAACATCATAAGCAAGTCTGAACTACCGGATTTAACCTAAGCTAGCCGTACGTTCAGGCGACAAAATTATTGTACTAAATAAAAGATTTACAAAATTAACCAACTCTGAATGATAAATTAAAAAAATTGATGTTTTGATTTTTTCTAAAACTAAAATGTTATTTAATTTTGCCGTTACTTTATAGCCTTAATGAGAAGCCTGACTACTCATTAAGGCTATAACATAATTAATTAATCAAAATTAAAAGTTATAATTAAACATTACTAGTTTTTTCTTTTGCTTGGTTTGTTGCGCGAGGCCCCCTGCAAGCGCGAGGCCCCGGGCGATTGCCCGGTTCGCCCCCCCCTAAGGCCGCCACTGGCGGGAGTGTCAGACTTGTACTGACTAAAATCCACGGTGTCCTCCTATAGCCCTTTACGTTCCGGGGTCACGGTAATTCGTTAGTCCCACGACCCCAACTAAACAAAGCCTTAAAACCCATTTTTCATACAATTACTTTAAGAAATCTGCCAATTGTTTTTCAAAATATACCCCTTTTCATTTTTAAAACAAAATAAATAAGGCCGAACACGACACCAAACCTGGGCCAATTTTCAGGCAACCAGTCAAAACAGTCTGTTAAGAACTGGGTCACTAGCACTTAACAATAACTCATGAAATGCGACAAATAGTTTTAATTTGTCTTGAAGCTACAGCTGCTGCCATCTATTGGCGCGAGAACGAACTAATTTATGTAACAGTCGCATGATTTATATGTAACTTGAAAGTTTTCGTGAGAAAATGTTGGGAAAGACTTTGTTTTTCTTTTGGATTTTGTAAAATAAGGTTGTTTTTGGCAGTTCACATTCTTTTTGAGAAAAGTACATTAGGCTAGGTAAATAGGTAAGTAAGTTCCTAAAACAGTGTGAATTTGACCGAAAAATCTTGCAAAACATTTTTTTATCATAATTATTGTTCTGTTCTATTCCCACTGTTGGGAAAAGACCTCCTCCATAACTGTTCAATATTTTTATATTAATGTTTTTTTTTCAAAATAAAGAAAAGAAGGTAGGTAGGTTGGTGTCCTGCTATTATTTTGAGAAACTCAAATTGAAACTAGAAAATTCATGAATACCTTTATTCTATGTATTTTTTTTAAATAGGTAGGTACTTAATGGTTAACACGAGACGTTTAAAGTTTTTTAACATTATACAGCTTTCTCAACCACCTGTTTAAAAGTTTAACACCTACCTACTTCACTTTTTACTGTAAGTACCTACAAATAATAATAACTTGACGATTTTCTGCAATACATTCAAATAATGATTAATTATAGTGACCGACCGAAATTTCGGTTTCGGTTTCGGTTTCGGCCGGTTTCGGCCTAAAAATCTAGTTTCGGTCTTAGTTTCGGTTTCGGCCAAAATATAGCCGAAACTTTCGGCCCCGCCGAAACTCAAGTGTTCGTGCATTTTCGTGCGTCGTTCGGTAAAATTCGTAGCTAACACGTGCATGTTCACAGGCGGGGCCCCAGCCCCGGCTCAGTTCACCATCGTTTTTTTAATCGTGAGTTGAGGTAATGTTTTTGAGTTTACTGCCAAAAGTAAGTCTTGTTAATCCATGTCATAATAAAATATATTTGTTACGAGTACGTACGTTTGTAATTAAAGAACTTATCAATCGTCAAGGCAGTGACTGTATTCGAAATATACCTACTTGTAAGTTATCGCTTCCTTTTTTAACGTCGATATTCCTCATAGTTAAGGATATAGCCATCTACGCCCACTTGAAAAACACACACACAACTTTTTCTTATGTGTTTAATAACTCGCGCCCGGCATTGCATTGGTCGCGGCCATGCTGCGGGGCGAGACGGAGTGGTAAGCGGTCGCCTCCTTCTGCGAAGCAGTTATGCTCGCGAAGGACGAGGCGGGCCGTGAGAGAGAGAGGACAGCGTCCTTCTTCGCCCCAGCCGCAGTGGTAGACGCCAACGGCGTCGGACGTCGCAAGACGATCTCCGGCCACCAAAGTCGCGGGCATTCGGCGAGTAATGGACAACTCGCCGCCCGACCATGGACCATGCCCGGGTCGACGGCGCGTTGTGTTGCACGCGCGCCTCAAAAGCGTCAGCAAGATCACGGCCCCCCCCCTCCCCTTGACCACGGCCAAAGCCTGCCGGGGTCGCGGAGCTTATCTCAATACCGTGACCCCGGAACATAAAGGGCTATTGAAGGACACCGTGAATTTTAGTCAGTACAAGTCTGACAGTCCCTCCCGAGTCCCGCCCTGCCCGGGGTGGGAGGACTCATTTGATGATTATACCACGCCAAAAAAGAAAGTGTTAATAAATGTAAAAAAAAACAATAATTTCAGAAAATAATCGAAAATTTAAATGTGTTAAAAAGTTTCGGTTTCGGTTTCGGTTTCGGCCGAAACTGAGAGCTTGGCCGAAAGTTCGGTTTCGGTTTCGGTTTCGGCTGAAAAATCAGTTTCGGTCGGACACTAATTAATTAGTTAATAAGGCATTAAAATCCTTAAAACTTATTAATTATCCAAACTCGACATCTAACTTAACCAACTTGTTAAAAACAAAACTCATCAGAAATAAACAATACAACAACAATAAAAACAATAAAACAACAAAAGTCAACAAGACAACAACTAAAACAAAAAAAAAACAATAAAAACATGATTTTAAAACACAAAACGAATAATTCCGTAGCGCCAGGCTTGTTGTGATAACAATCGCGCGCCCTTTCGTTTTCATTCATGCTCGATGCCCAACTAAAGCAAACTTTATTTCAATTTATAAATGTGTGTCTTACGACGACTGTGTTGGGAGTGCGCATGTGTGCGTTTGTGGTCAAAGAGTAGGTGCGCTTAGTATTGTGCCTAATTTTTCCTTTGAAGAATTTTCAAGTGGAAAGCTCGCAAACAAAGTGGGTCTTGCACGGTTACTTAGAATTATCTCAAATGATTTATTTTCGTGATTCGGCTATTTAAGCCAATGGCGTTGCGGGAAATGCATTAACCCGCAGTATCCCTGAGCAGTATTGAAAATTTGACACAATGATTGTAAAAGTAGGAAAAAAATAGAGATTGTGGGAATCTCTCTCGTCTTTTTCAAAAGCTGTAGTGCTATTGTGTGATGTTCACGAGCTCACTTCAACCTAGTGGGAGTAGGTATTTAATCGAGACGTGGTGAAGTAAACTCGATAGATAGTAACAGAATAGCTCTACTGTTTCAAACAGCGCTACCTGGCGAATCGGTTTCAGAAGTCAGAAGTGTCTTATTTAAATTTGAAGTAAGAAGAAACCAATCACAATCATTCACATTTGTTATTGATTGTGTGGTTTTGGACATTACTGTGAAACAACATGGGGAGATAGAGGTGTTTATTTTTTATTTTAGCTGTAGCGTTATTTATTTTGTTGCTGAATGCCGAAGTTTTTGTTCAATAACATCACAGAAGAAGACGCAAATTCAAAATCAAAATCGAGAGAATATTCAACTAGTGTTTGTACATCTCTAACGCTTTGTTGATAATCGTCGTGATCTTTCTGTCCTATTTTTTATTTTTAGGAAATATTTCTTACGTTGGTCAATTCATCATCATTCAGCTGATAGACTTCCACTGCTAAGCAAAGGGCCCTTAACATGGGAAAGAATAGTGTTAAGTTACTGAAAGCTTTTCTGAAAAGTGGGTACAACTTTTACTTCATCCCAATTTCTGCTAATAGTTCCTATACTAATTGAACTGGTGGTCTACCATGACGTCTAAAGCGTGAGTCTTTAGGCTGTAGGAAAGAGACAGAGCTATACAAGTCGTCTAGCGCCATCTCGTTCCTTGAGCGGAACCACTCACGCTTTAAGGGCGGCCACATACATCAGTTTTCCTGATCAGGAATCCTGATCCGTTTTCCATCCGAACGCAGTGAATTCATACAAAATAATGTGTGTGCATGTTTTGTGTGTGTTGTTCACATTCGATAACTTCCCGTACAGATTTCGAAAAACGGGAATATTACTGATCAGGAAAACTGATGTATGTGAACTCTGACATTAAAAGAAAAAAAAAACAGTAAAAGCTTACTCTTTGGCCCGTCACAGTCGCAAACACATAAATATGTAAGAGGTATCGCCGCAGATAAACTTGTAAAAAGTTATGAATGAAACCGAGAGTGCCCCGTAGTAGAGTTGTAGACTGTGTCCCCCCGGGCCCCGCACCCTCCGCCTGTGTTCCCCTGCCCTCCCCTCCCGCCTCTCTGTAGCACCCTGCCACCCCGCGTCCTCGTCCCGCGCCGATTTGTTTTACGCATTTAGTTTTATTTTGTTTTGATTTATTTTGCACTGTTTTACTATCGTATAATGGAGCGTCCGTTGAGAAATGGCTTGAGTTATTCTGCAATTTTTTATTTTAGTTGTAAATGTGCGTGTTGCGTTTAGTTTTCAATATCTTGTAGTACTTTTTGTGGTTGTTTTAAAGTTTTTTTACTGAGACGTTCTATTTATACATATTTGTGAGCTTCTTTTAGGTCTTTTTATTCGAATCCTTTGTACTTTCACGACAAAAACACGTTCAATATTCGCCACGATTTTCCTCCCACGCCCAAAATTAAGCCAGTTTTCCTTTTGAATATTCGACAAGACTAGCTAGTGTTACATATGAAGGTAGGTATATAAGCCGGTACACACTCGGCTTAACGTTCGTCTGAGCAGCTACAGGACACGTGGGGCGCGGCAACTGGGGCAACGCTTTGCCAACTAAGCCCACATAGTATGCCCACGACTATATGCTACTAACTACGTACTGTGAAACAGAATGCTGTGTGTTCTAAGCCTCAGAAGTTTTGGTTGCTTGGAATTTTCTTTAAATGGAGGTTTTTTTAATTGTTATGAGTCTTGTCCAATGTACAAGAAAAGAGACCGATTTTTTCAATTGTCAGAACCATGAATAAATTTAACACAAAACATAAAAATACTGGAAAGTAAAATTGAACGCATATACAAATGTTCGTTGACTAGGTATTAAGTAATCTGTGGTAATTTAACCGTTGAAGAGTTACCTCACAGTGAAGCAAACTCTCTAGCAATGTATTGTCACCAGAACATTGGTGTGTTTGGGTTAACCGGATTAAAATTCAATCAGAAGACTCGACACATACAAGGCAAGTTAAATATAACCTTATAAAACTTAAACTATCATGTATCAGTGCCAATGAAAATAAATAAATTCAAGGCCGCCGACCAAAAGGACATTTACCCGTAGCGCGTCAAAACATGATTGAAAAAAAAATACCAAGTCATCACTAGTCAATATCCTTACTCCAATTTGTTGGAGATTGGCCCAGCATTTTTTTCCATTTAGGTATCTCAATCAGCTGTCTCCTCAGTATTCATCCTTTATAGCTTTCACATCATTCAGCATTTCAAGAAACAAATCTTAAATATTCACCAGATTTTGGAAACATCAGGCCCTCTGCTATTCTCAAACTTTTTTAGTTTGTGGCGCATTTATAAGTTTAGTATTTGCCTCGGCGCCCTAGCTTATTAATGCTAGGTGACACAGTACCTGGTTGAAAGCTCCACCAAATCCAAACACGTGAATCTGGCTTTCAGGTTGCCAGTTCTATGAGACTCTCTTCTTTTTTTCTGGTGGATTTTGTGCTTTGAAGGAATCTTGGATCCATGGAAATTGGATCCGGAAAATAGCCAACAGGAACGTCTCACGGCACCCCTCTGTACTCTCTACTGTGGACCAGGGCGCTGTTGTTCTTAGTCTTGGGGAAATCTTTTGTCAACCTGGTTTCAGGTCCTGATTCTCCACTAAAAGTTGACAGAAACGGGACCACAGAACTTCCTTGTTTCTTTTTTGCTCGAAATCGTCATAATTGCTACAGAATTTTCTCACTGACAGTTCTTGAACGTAGTCTAGATGTGAGATTGCTTCTTGCGTTTTGTTTCTTTGATAAATTATTGGTCATTAGCATTGTAACTATCTACTACATAAGATAAAATAATACCAACCTTAGAACAAAGACCTAACACAAGCGTACAGTCAGTTCTAAACACATGTACCAACATACCACAAGTCAAAATACAGGTGTGTCGTGTAGCTTGCTTTGTGTTCGTTTGAGGAGTGGACAGTCGAGGTGTCCCCCGTACACTAAGCCAACACGTTGACGGCTACGTCTGGTCTGACACAAGGAGGGATGTTAGGGCTTGTGCTTGGTAGCAAGGATAAATTTTTCATATTTCCAAACTTCGTGACTGAACTTGCTCCTTTTTCATTTCCCAAGCTTATATCTTGTTTGCCATCGGACTTATTTTGTCAATGGTCGATATAGAGACAGTTTAGGTCCTTCTAGAACTGATGTTGATGGAACTGACGTTAAAAAGTATTTTTAGGCGTGACACAAGCAGGAACAGCCTGTATCCCAAGCGGGTGAAGTCAGGCTGTGAATGGTGACACCTTACGTAGTCTAACATTGTTTCTTGGGTCTAGTGTACCCCGTTAATCTTCTACCAAATTCGGAAAACTGTATATTTGTTGCGGTCAAGGAAAAAGAGGAGCAGTGGTGGCCCAGTGGTTTCGGTCCCGACTTACGAGTTGTAGGTCGTGGGTTCGAACCCCGCCAGGCGCATTACTTTGTGTAATTTATTTCATCACCACTGCTCTCAAAGCGGTGAAGGAAAACATCGTGAGGAAACCAGCATGTCCTAGAACCAAAAATTCAAAGACATGTGACATTCACCAATCCGCACTGGGCCCGCGTGGTGGATTATGGCCCACTTCCTCGCACAGAGAGGAGGCCTGTGTCCCAGCAGTGGGAACATTATAGGCTGATGATGGTGAAGGAAAAAAAACAACTGAGGAGCTCGCGGCTAAATAAATATTGCTGCAAATAGGCAGTCGCTCCATGAAAAAAAACTGATATTCAGCTGTGACTTCGACTGGAAAGCGATCCCAATATAGTTGGAAAAAGCTAGGCAGATGATGATAGAAAAAAGCTACTTACTCGTTAAGTTTTTCTTTGTGATTCGAATACTTATTATAACTGTGTTGAACGCCCGCCGCCGCCGTTTGGATGTGCGGATCAATTTCCCTATATTACAAAAACTAATTGACTTTTATTTTTACAAAACGTGGGGCTCAAACCCACGTCAAGAATGTTTCGATTGTGTCGTGAACCATGGAAGACCCATCTTATATCACACATTAGACGTTAACGAGCTGATAAATGTCAAAATGTCAACTAACTACCAGCTTCTTTGTCGTACAGGAGAGCCACTCCTATAACATGTTTCGCCTACCTAGAGAAGGTAGTTTTACAAACGCAGAATAGTTCAAGGGCTGTGATAATACTTATATGTTAACTCTCGGCCATTCGCTAACCTTGTCAACGCACGGTTGACTAGTATTTTCGCAGTCTAATTAGGTTCCCTAATTAACTATTTGCAGCCTCTGTGCTTAGATCAACTACTATCGAGTTAACTCAGAGGTTAAACAGTAATTAACCGACTTCAAAAAAAGGAGGAGGTTCTCAATTCGTCGGAATCTTTTTTTTTTTCGTTTTTATGTATGTTCCCCGATTTCTCGAAGACGCCTGAACCGATTTGGAAAATTTTTCTTTTGTTTGAAAGGGTATACTTTCCAATTGGTCCCATGATCATCAGGTCAGGATCTGATGATGGGATCCCAGGGAAATCGAGGGCAACCTTCAAATTTTATAGGCACATAGTACCATTTTCATATATTTTCTAAAGCTGTTTAAGTATTTGCATCCGATAATCATCATCTCAGGTGGATGAGCTGATGAGGGAAGGAACAACTCCTCTAGTAAGGAGTCGGCATCGACTGATTTAGTAAATTATGTTTGTGTTCGCATATCTCCGGAACTACAAGTCCGATTTAAGTAATTCTTTTTATGTTGTACTAGGTATCGTTCAACTTAAGGAATACTGCAAGTTTCATCAAAATCGGTTCAGTAGTTTTTGAGATAGGGAAGGAATGAAGATGTTAACGATGTTATTACCGGTGCTACGGATTTCTTACATACTCGTATGTAAGAAAATTATGTATTTGACAAGAATTTTGGTTGAATATTTATACTAAAAAGAGTTAAATAAAAACTTTTTCAAAAAAAAATGTAACCGCTTTCAAAAACAACCACAAAAAACCGGCCAAGTGCGTGTCGGGCCACGCACAGTGTAGGGTTCCGTAGTTGCCGATCAAAATACTTATGCGAACTAATTAAACTGATTCGCTGAATTTAATTTTAAAAAGAAGAATTTTCAAAATCGGTCCAGGCGTCTTTGAGAAATCGGGGAAAATACATAAAAAAAAGATTACAACGAATTGAGGACCTCCTCCTTTTTTGAAGTTAGTTAAAAATAGTTGACAATAAAAACCTACCTATCCCCAAAACATACCCACCTATTATAGCTGTAAAAACGACGGACGGACGGACGGACGGACGGACATGGCGAAACTATAAGGGTTCCTTGTTGACTACGGAACCCTAAAAAGGGTAAAATAACCTACAAAACTTTTCTTTCGGAAGTCGGTGGCAAAAAAACAATGAAATTAATAAAAAAAACCACCGACTTCCGAAAGAAAAGTTTTGTAGGTTATTTTACCCTTTTTTGTGGTTGTTTTTGAAGGCTGTTACATTTTTTTTAATCTCTAGGTTTAGTTAACGTTAAGGTATAATTTTAAGTAGAAAAGAAAGAAACATCGTTTATTGGCACACGCCACAAGTGCACACAGTATCACAAAAAGAAAACAAAAAAAAAGAACTATGAACTGAACAATTTTTTAAGGTGTTTGTTCTTAGCCAAAAAAAAATCATCTTCAAGTCAAGAGTGAACAGGTTACTTCTAGACAAGCGTGCTTCATCGTCGACCACATATTCGCTTACCATCAGGCGAGATAGTGGTCAAACACGAACCTATGTTTAAAAAAAAAAGTTTTGTTAAATATTGTGTGACTCACGGCTCCATGTCGCGGGTTTGATAGAATGCGTGTAACAAATATTGTCTTCTTGTGTACTTAGCCTACAAGTAGTTGGTCGCGGGACTGACTAAACAGATAACCCTCGAACGCAAAGGGCAATTGAAGAAACACGTTGAATTTAATTCAGAACGAGCCTGGAAGCTTCCGCTCCACACATAGTGATACGAGTAGGACTCATTTCATGATTTAACCACTTAAGAAAAATATTACTAGAATAGTATACTTATCGTTTTTTTTATTCTTAATACCTTAACTAATTCAGCGGACCTTAACAGGAGTTCATCACGGATCAAATTAGTAAAAGGCTGAACAGATACCATTTTCTGTCAAACATTTATCAGAAAATCTACTACTATGTACATCAAATCAGGTTAAATGGGTTTCCAAACTCAGGTTCCAAATAATCCCATCACGAATCTTCCATAACGCAACCATATCACCCGTATGTGACCCACGATTTGCGAAGTCAGCGTCTTTGGGCTGCAGATTTGCAGAACTTATGCTTTAATAGGACACCGAAATATTTGCACCACTAGAAAATTATTCCAGTTTTTGGTGTACTTTGCCATCTTTCAATAACCAAAAATAGGCTACATAGTTGTTCGAAAGTCTAAAGAAGTCAGTTTTAAATGGTTTTATTTAGCTTTTCCAGGATTTTTGTTTATTTCAAATCTCGTGTAAGCTTTTCTCCTACTTCTACTGAACCGATTCTTATGTAACTTTTCATAAACGTGAGGTTCCCGCGCCAATAAAACGTTAGTCAGAAATGAAACCACAAAATAGATAAAAATCGTCTTTAAGATAAAAGGTAGGTATAAAAAAAAAACATAATTACAATCAACCGAGTAGGAAACACATTTTTTCAATCGGCAGTAAGCACTGATCAGCAAGAATAGGAGAGACCTTTCCATTTATTACGATTTTTCTTTAAAGTTCATAGAGCTTACGAATGGAAAAACAGTTTTCCAACAAATTCCTCAATAAAACGTCCTCAAGCTGCAAGTTGGACAAAAACCCGTCCAGAAAAACGTGAAGCAACGACAGGCAGACGTTAAACCCTGTCCTATCGAGACAAGGCTTTGAACACTCTTTCGTTTATTCCCGAAAAAAATTCTCACGGCAAATTCTGGACAATTTTCACCGATCTTGAGGAACAAATTTTTCCTTTACCGTTTTCAGGAAAAAAGGCGAGCTTTCCCCTCCCGTTGGTTATGAAGGTACTAAGTACTAAATACGTACGAGCGTTACCAGGAGAGCATATCGCTTTAATACCTGAGACGATACGTGGTATCGGAACATGATATAGTTAACGTTATGTAAGTCCTTTATGTCTCACGGTGCGCCTCCGTCCATTTCCATGACGTTGCAGCTGCCAGCCGCAGGTTTGGGAAACGGGTATGATGATGAGAGGAGCGGGGGAGGCAGCGGAAATGTGGAATTGTGGAAAATACGGGGAAATTGTAGTTAAGATATTCCTTTCGTTGTAGAATCTGCAAAAGTCTGTTTCGTGTTTCTTGCCCTGTGATCTAAATTGGACAGTAAACTCCGCACAAAGCCAAAGTCCAAAGTTGTCCATTAAAACTGAAATATTATCCTCAGGCTGAAGGCGAAGAACTTAGTTCCCTGAATACTTTTCAGCTCAGATGCGCTATATGATGACTGCGCAAATGAAGTTTTTTTTTGATGAAGCATGGCTGAGCTAAACCTAAAAGCACCGTGCCTCGGATCCCGCTACCCTCCACGACCAGTCTCCCGATACGCCCATAACAGCGCGAATCAGACCGGTTAGCCAGCAGTGGAACGACTATCTCGACCCATCACCTCTTGCTACACCGAGTAGCGTACCGGAACACGGCAATGCCGCTTGGCGGCACGATTTTGCTCGGTGGATTTTGTCGCAAGCCTTCGGTCGAAACCTACCACCAGCTGATGTCACTTGATTAGTATCACCCAAGGATGATGGATCAAGGTATCATGAGGAACTCTCCTACGGACACCAGTGACTCAGTCCCCAAAAAAACTAAGTAAACGTTCCTTCTATAGATTTAAGTCAGCCATACACATTTTCAAACGCAATTTTTTTTAGATTTTCCTCAACTATCAAAAAATAATCTATGATAGTTTACGAGTATTATAGCTTCAAACCCAAACACAGTAGGAGAAAAGATCATTAAGGCATTACAACATAACCACGAACCGCAAGGGTGAGGGTATGGCGGTGTGAAGTGCGCGCATGCACAGGAAATCACTTTTTTGTTCAGCGGCCGTGACTATCCACTTCCATGCGAGCGCACCTGCCCGGACTGTGGTCATGGTGACCGGCTCAATGGGTAATGTGGAGGACATGTGCCTAAATAAAGCTTAATGGCGGTGGAGTACAGTCACGAACTACGAAATTACTTTGCAAAATCAAAAACGGTATTGATAAATCTTCCACGGTATTGATTAAAAGTATGATGCCGATATCGGAAGCATGAGCTGGTACTGCCGCAGCATTGCTGCTACTATGGCGCTGAGCAGCAATGCTGCCTGGCACGGTGGTTACGAACAAGGCAATAGGTCCGTTTCACCCCTCCTCAGATAACCTGCTCCCCTCGAACTCCTCTGGGGGATCCATGTTAGTACCTGGCTTAGCATGGACGACCAGAATAGGCAAGCTAAGTCCCAGGAACCCTGATATCTGATCATCCACCGCTCCCCACTTTCATGTCGCCGGGTTACAGGAGGCCCCACGCTCCTAGTCAACAAGGCAATAGGTAGGGCAACTTTGCCGCACAGCAGTGCTGTGCTACCGAGCTGTACAACCCAGTAGTGTAGCGACAGCACCGCTATGTGCTGCCGAGCTCGGTTTCATAACTGCACATATTCTTCGATTCTCGAAACCGGCCATTTTCCATGAGATATTTCTCAGTAGGTATCAGCCCGGAATTTGGAAGTTGGCGGTATTATAGCTTTGTGCCTTGGAAAAGACGTTGATCCTGCGCCTGATTTCTCTCTAGTTATCGTATTATGTTCGTCGGACTATGACAGTAAAGGAATATAGAGTGCATCTGTGACGAAGCACATACTTCTAAAATATAATAGATCATCTGCCGATGGCTGATCTCCTTTGAGATTGGTCGCGTTGACGGAAACGGTGGGGAGGGATGTATTGATTAATGTTTTAAGGAATTTAGTATTTTAGAAGCCTCATTACGGAATTGGTCTTATCTCAAAGTAGAAAGATATAAAATCACAAGAACATTGTTTTTGAATTTTTCTCTATGTATACTGTTGATTGCTCTTGATTGTACACAGGCACTTACGATTGGGCAGTTTTGGAAAATATATATTTTGTTCTGAAGAAAATGTTGGCTTGATTGCTATGAAAGTTGTTACAATAGATTCATCTTTGTGAACGCTTTTAGTAAAACATTATCGGTAAAAAAAAATTGAATGCGGCGTGTTACAAACACCTAATGTTTATGAATATGCGGTTATTTCGGCCATTTACTCGTATAATTTCTTTCTGAAACTTGTATAATTTTCGCTTTACACAGCGTTGCGCACCACGATTTTTGCATATCGCTGTCGGTACGCGCTCGAGAAGTCGCGGGGGCGGGCGCGGGCCTGATATCACGTGCTGTGAGAAGCCAGCATTAGAGTATCAGAATTGTCGTTACCTTGGATGGGTCTTAGGAGCTGATTCATCGGCGGAATTCCCCTCGTTGAACAACCTCCTTAAACTCACGACTTTTCCCGTGGGGCTTCGCAGAAACTACAAAACGCCACCTACTCTTGATTCTTATACATATATACTCCTTTCGCCTGCCTCTACCTCATTTACACATCTTGTAATCCAAGCACGACAAATGCGAGTAATACGTATCTGACCTTACTGAAGAATCTTTCTGAATAACTTCAATATTTCGCCACCAAAAATATCCACCACCTCCCAAGCAACGCACTCAGCCAGCTACCTCAAATCGTCATCACAGGAGGTCGTATTCTAAGCCCGGCCATGCACGAACCGTTCGCGTATAACCTATGTACCGTACGAACGTATATAAATCCTTATATACAGCGCCGTAGCCATCATGCGAGTACACACTGTATATAACCGCTACCTATGTATTTCAGTTTTAGCTTGAGATATTGATGAATTTGTGGGTATCTAGGTAGAATAGGTATAGGATGGTTATCGGTTTGGTGCAAAAACTGTTGAGTTTTAAGAGCTATTACTAGCTATATATAATAGTTCATTTACACGCTGCAAGAATAGCACGCGAGTTGCAAGCAAGTTTAACTACATTGCGGACCATTGACAATGAATTCAGTTGATCTAACAAATACAGCAATGTAGACCAACTTGCGTACAGCTTCTTGCACCGACCGTCTAAATGAGGCTTTATCCAACGACAGATCTCGGAGAGAGTTGCTTAACCTTGCTCACCCATTCACAAACAGACTTCTTTAGAAGTTGTATCAGAATGTTGTAGTACGGTCAGCCAAGAAAGTGGTGTACCAGTTTTGATTTAGTTTCCCGGTCATCGAAAATTACAACAAGGTTCGTTATAAAAAGATATTACTGAAAGAGACAACATTATCATGACGTAAACCTATGTATTTAGTATTCATACGTCATATGTCACATATAAGTACATGACATTTTAACCTTTAGTATAAATGAAAAGGACATTAGTTTCTACAAAGCAATTGAAATGTTTCCAAACAAAAGTAATAAAAACTATTTAAATAGACAACCGAATTCCATTTGAAAAAGAAAACTGACAATTGACATTTTGTCAAATATATGCAAAAATCGATATATTTTCCGTGTTATTTTTCAATCAACTGCATATAAAATCATCTCAATGCCTGCCAACTTGACCATTGCCGAAAGAGCACAAATAATTGCCCAATTTAATGAGGGAAGCAGTATCAGTGCGATATCCCGGAATTTGAATATATCGAGGCGTTCTGTCCGCTTTTGGATTCGTCGTGAAGGAGAGGAGGGAAGTTTGTTGGATCACAGAAGAAGTGGTCGCCGGCCTGCACTCTCCAATAACGATAGAGAATTCATGAGACGGGAATATGAAATCAATGGTTTTAAGCCCACAAAACATTTTGCGGAGATGTTCGATGTGAGTGCCCAAACAATAAGGAATCATCTACATTACATGGGGTTGCACCACAGGCATTACGCCAAGAAAATATATTTGACGGATGCTCACAGACTTGCTCGTCTGAACTTCGCCAGAGAGCACTTAGAGTTTGATTGGTCTAATACAGTGTTTTGTGATGAAAAAACGTTTAAATCCAGTCAGCATGGACGTCTTCACCTTTGGCGATATAATTCAACACGGTATAAAGATGATCATGTAATTCCAAATAGAGAATCAGGTCGAATTTCCGTAAATATTTGGGGCTGGATGAGTGCGGATGGTGTAGGAGAATTGTGTTCTCTACCTCCTCGAGCGACGGCTGTAAATTATATCGACGTGCTTCAGAATGCAATGCTACCGACAGTCCGTAATGTTTATCCGGAGAACGAAGTGCCACAATTTGATTTTGTTCAAGATAATTGTTCAATTCATAATACGAGGATCATAAGAGCCTGGTTTCGTTCACACACTGACGTAAGGGTAATTCAGTGGCCCTCAAGATCGCCGGACCTCAACCCGATAGAAAATCTTTGGGGCCTTATGGTCCAACGATGGTCGCATCAAAATGAAAGAACCAAACAAGCTCTTATTAGTCACTGTAATTATATTTGGGAGGAAATGCGGGGACCCGATATTTGCTCACGGCTTGTTGGTTCAATGAGGTCTCGTCTTTTAGAGGTTATAGAGGCCAACGGCGGTTACACCCGTTTCTAATTTTTAAAAATTTTCAATATCTTCTAAATTTATTATTGTATATGCTATGTTTTTGTTTGTTAGAAGTATTTTAAAATTGATTGTAGAAATTTAATAAAAGGATAAATCTATTTTTAGCTTGTTTTTTATTGATATTGTAATTACAAGTTTACAGAAATTGTAGGTTTGTGGATTCGCCTTGTGCCTTTACAATTTTATGTAACTTGTTGATTACAATTCTGAATTTGTAGATACAATTTTGTCATCAAAATCTACAGCCCCCCGCCGTTGATTTTACGACGTCATTGGTTCCATCAAGTTCAAACTAAGAACAGCTGTCACGTTACAAACAGTAATAGTCGTTATCAATAATCAGATAAAGACAGCAATAGAAGTTGTCAGATCGATCTGCAAGCGAAACTAATCTTTATCACCTATGAATCTGCAAGCGATATTCAACCTTAGGGTGGTACACCACTTTCTTGGCCGACTGTACCATTTGGGAAATGGACGTTTTGCAACCGGTGGACATTTTGGGAAGTGGACATTTTGAGCCTGAGCGCATCTGACGACACACTCTATCACCGCGCGTGCCAAATAATATATTATCAATCGTTATTATTAATTGCTTTGTCTATTTTATTTTTAGAATCGGGAGTTTTTGTCTAAATCGTATTTTTTTTAATTTGTTTATTATGGCTAGTACGTTTTTTACGTAGACTATCAATGTATAATGATACTGCTAGCCTACATCGTTCCATTGCTGGGCAAAGACCTCAACCCATGACATCCAGTTTTCACGACCCAGGGTCAAACTGGACCACTGGGTTATTGGTTTAGTCAAGTTCGTCCCACTATCTTCTACGAGGTCTGCCGCGACGCCTTCTGGCTATGTCATGGCTCCACAATGATTAACACAATGTAAAGATACAACAATAAATCGAAATTTTCAGACCTTATTACCTGCAAACCATTCCAGAAGAAAGTCTCCTAACTGTACATCACATCTATGCAGCCAACTTCTGGTTAAACTTCCTAAACCAGAGCCATTTCAGTCCTAGTTAACGTTAGTATGTTCCGAGCGATAATTTTGAAAATATAACGATCTAATTTCCCTGCCAGGCGTGTGGGGAGCCGGTGGATATAATTCTCTGTCGGGTGGCCACTCAGAAAATGAGCTGAGTCGCGGGTCCGCGTCTAGCGAACGGTGCCCGTAGGTTACATTGGTTACATACAGTCACAAAGGTTGGCAAATGTTGAATAAAGTGTAATGGAGATGCTGAATGGTTTTTGTTTTCAATAGCATATTCGAGCTCTGAAGTAGAGTGCGAACGGTGAGTAACGGGTGGCTCGCCGTCCGATCATGGACGATGCCCGAGTCGGCAGCGCGTTGTGTTCCACGCGCATCTGAAAGAGTTGCCAGTAATATATCGGGCCCTCCCTAGAGGGCCAAACTCCTAGTGGGGGTCGCGGGACTGTCATGACAGATAACCATCACCCTGAAACGTAAAGAGCCATTGAAGGAATACCGTAGGTCCTTTCGCTGCAGCCAGGGCGGGTGGACTCATTTGATAATTTACCACGATAAAAAAAAGGTCTTAAACTTCATGGCGCCGCATGCTGTCTGTAAAGGACACCGTGCTTCTGGTACATAAAAGTGTACTGAAGGTAAAAGGTGGACTTTTAAGTCAGTAAGAGAGTGACAATCCCTTTAAAACATCCATACATTCATCCTCACAATCTTTCCCATTCACAATATTAGTTAGAAGTAGAGGTCAACATGTTTCGCAAACAGATTTATCTCATTTGTTTGTATAGTTCACCTGTGGATACGTATTCACCACGACACGTGTAATCGTACAATTTCACCGCTACACGTGTTGTTGGATAGAACTCGTGCACCAATTAATATTGCCTTTGAAGCATGAATGAACAAAGAAAGCAAACATATCTTTGGCGTTTATGAAACCAGCATTGTTACTTTTAGTCCTTGAGTCTAAGTCTATACTGTATCAAGAGTAAGTTCCTATCTGACGGGGCCCCGGGTCGAAACCCTTAAATGTGACCATCATCTGCCTAGTCTTTTCCCAACTATATTGGGATGGGCTTCCAGTCGAACCAGATGTAGCTGAATATCAATATTTTGCATGGAGCGACTGCCTATCGGACCTCCACAACCCAGTAATTGGCTAATACGATACCCATGGTAAGACTGGTTGTCAGACTTTAGAGCTTTTTTTCTAATGTGCCATGGTTTTGCTTTTGACCTTAGTCTAGGTCAGGAGTGACTAAGACAAGGTCGACGATGGAGCGAGCTTACCCAGAAGAAGCCTGTTCACTCTAACTTTGAAGAGATTAGCATTGTATGCGTTCTTACTAACAGTAACGACTGTCAAAGATCTACAAATGACAGCAGGGACGGCTCTACGTGCTTTCAGAGGTGCGGAGGAAACTCGCTATGCGCGGCACCCTGAAGATCAAAGTCAAAGTCAAATCATTTATTCCAATTAGGCCATCAAAGGGGCACTTTTGAACGTCGAATATTACATTTAAAGGAAATAGGAAGGGATGGGATTGATTCTACACCCATTCGCTAAGGTAGGTTGTATGGAGAAGAATGGGCAAGAAACTCCATACTTACTCTTTTTCAAAAATGTTTTACAATGTTTTGAAATTACAATTAAAAAAGAAAAAATTGTGAAAGCGGCGTACTCAAGTTATGACCATTGAAAGAATAAAAAAACAATAAATAAACAGCTAAAAGGTACACGGTGTTCACACTTTCACAAAATAATGCAACTATAACTTTATACAAATTCAATATAGGCAGTGTGTGAGCATTAAAATTTCAACCAAGTTTGATTCTGCTCAAGCCCTACATTGTACTATGGAGCAGGACCAGCATGTTTCCAAGCATTTTTATCTTGAATATAATCTTCTAATTTATAATATGCTTGTTTACTTAGAGAATTTTTGATGTAAGTTTTAAATTTTCTTTCATTTAGTTTTAAGACCTCACTAGGTATTTTGTTGTAACATTTAACACAGTACCCCATAAAAGATTTTTGTACTTTTGACAATCTAAAATAAGGTTGATCAATTTTATCTTTATTTCTAGTATTAAAATTATGCATATCACTTATTTTTTTGAAAAGATGAAGATTTTTCCTAACATACATTATATTTTCATAAATAAATTGACAGGGCACTGTCATTATGTTAATCTTTTTAAATAGTTCCCTGAGAGATTCGCGACGATTTAAATTGTAAATTGCTCTGATGGCTCTCTTTTGCAAAATAAAAATAGATTCAATGTCCGCCGCCCGGCCCCAGAGTAGAATGCCGTAAGACATTATGCTGTGAAAGTAGCTGAAGTAAACTAAGCGTGCTGTTTCAACATCTGTTAACTGTCTTATCTTTCTAACAGCATAAGCAGCTGAGCTTAGACGCCCCGCCAAAGATGCTGTATGGGGGCCCCATTGTAATTTATCGTCTAAAGTGATTCCCAGGAAAACTGTTTGATTAATAAATTCGAGTTTTTTCCCGTTGAGTATAATGTCACATTTGCTACTTTTAACATTTGGTAAAGTAAATCTAATACATTTTGTTTTTTTTTTTTTCATTAAGAGCTAAATTGTTCAAAGTAAACCAATTTTGTACCTGAAGAATACAATCATTAACAGTATCTAGGTTTTGCGAACGTCTGTCTATTTTAAAGATTAACGACGATCGGCCTGTGCGGCTGTCCTGGGAAGTAAAAAGGCTATTGAAGGAACACCGTGGATTTTAGTCAGTGCGAGTCTGACAGTCCCTTCCGCTCCACCAAAGATGGGAAGATTCATTTGATGATTTTACCACGTAAAAAGGGTCGATTTCTATTTCCATCAGTGGCAAAATCTTAATTGGACTTGTTTAGATTATATTTTGAAAGAGCTTGTGGCTAAATAATATATAAGCCGTACAGGTTGATATTCAAGCCTGCCGGACGGATCTCGTCAAGCTTGCTCTGTGAATAAGTGTAAGCACACTGGTCGTGGATGTCGGCTGTCATTTGCTTATTTTTGGCAGTCGTTATTCCAGTCAGATGCTCGAAACTGACAACCATTCTTACGAAGGGATGCCACATTAACCAGTAACTGGATTGTGGAGGTCAGATAAGCGAACTCTCCATTCAAAATACTTAATTATACAGCTGCGTCCAGTTCGACTGGAAGCCAACCCCAAAATAGTTGGTAAAACTAAAAGGCTAGCAGATGATGATCAGCTTTTAAATATATTCGGTGTTTTTGTCGCATAATTATGTCGATACTCTATGGGTCTATTTTCTTTCTTTCATTGTTATTCTAAAGACTTTGTCAACCATTTTTCTGCGCAGTATGTCAGTGTAGCAAGCGACGCGGTATTTTAGCTGCGTCGTCACGCGAACTCCTCGCCTTGAGACTGCGGCGAAATAGACCTCAGTGTAATAAGCCCCACCTACCTACGTACCCAAACTAAGAAGGACCATACGCGATAGGTTACTGTTTGTCTTATTAGCTGTCGTTTTGTAGCTCCGATAAGCTCCTACTTATTTATGGCAGCCTAGTACTTCATAGAGATAATTATAGAAAACATTGGTCTGAATAATGTTTGATTTACTTAGGACTAATAGGATGTATTTGAACGATTTGTTGCTGAATAAACGAGGTTTTAAAATATTAATCCTTATTCCCTAAAAAACTATATTTTTAAACGCACTCACGATATAGGAGAATTTTAACAGGGCCTTAGTGATTTCTACTGTCAGAAAGTAGACCATAATAAACATTTTCTTCCATACGAGAATCGAATCGAATCAGGCACGTAGCCCTAGCCACATATTACATAGCGCAGCAGTCAAATATTCAGACACAACGCTAATCGTGCTTTCAATTTGATGGGAGCTCAAACGGGAATAAAAAGTTGCTCTAAAAAAAGGTGCTCTGAAAATAGTTGCTCAGATGGGAATACCCCGTGAAGGATTGTATTGTGTGATACCTACAAAAAATTGATGATTGCATGATTTTTCTAAATCAATATTTTTACAGATTTTACTTTGTATGTAGGCGCTAAATAAGCATATTTTTTACATATTTTCCTGATACATAGCAATGTATCAGGAAAATATGTAGAAATCTAAAAAATCACACATAGAGGTTTTAAATTTAAATTACTTATTCCGCGACGAGCTTTTTACTGATCAGTCTTTTATAGTTTCACATTTCAATATTTTGCGTGTTTTACGACACCTGGTAACAGTGATGTTGTGATGTGGAAACCGTTGTATATAAGCGTGTATCTATATACATATCGTATGTATATAAGTGTATGTGTTACATAAACTGAGCCGGCGACAGCTAGTCGGAGCCGACCGACCAAAATACGGGCACCTGACGCCCGCTCGCAACCCAGCCGGACTAAGGTCACAGTGACGATAAAAAAGCGGGTCTTTTAATTAATTTTACTTACTTGTCGTAAAGGGAGAAGAAGGCTAAAATCTCACACCTTTTTCACATGAAGATGAGAGAGGCAGAAACCACAAAACGGTACTTGTATCTTTACATTCTTACTTCTTTTGCCTCGTCCTCGTTCATATGTCTGGTTACTTTTTTGCGACTCACAGCTAATCAGCCATGCATTTGCACGAATCATAATCCAATTCTGTTCAAACAAATCCTAATTCTTTGACAATTTTGGTGGTCATCTGGCAGTTGGCCATAGCGACTAGCGAGGCATATCACCGCTGTGCCAGTAAGATAGCTCAACCGTCACCGCTGATTACAGGTTGCCTTTAGTACTGTTATCTGGAGTGAACTGCTAGGAGTCTCATCAACTAAAAAAAAGTGTGTTGGTTATTGACAGGTTGCATTTTGCATTACATGGTTAGCATGCTGAAAACTCTGCTTAGCACAAGTAAATCCAATTTAACTTGGCAAACGACGAACATAGGTACCGTACTAAATGGGTCATTTCACGCAGGTTCAATCCTTTACTAATTTCGGTGTATATTTTTATTTGTAGGTTTTTGGATGAAAAAATAAACTTGTTTTATTCTGGAACACATTAGTATTCTTAGTATGAAATGTTTTGAAAATAAGACAGCCACCGAAATTGCCATCCCACCGAAATTAGTAAAGGATTGAGCCTGCGTGAAATGACCCAAATAATTTATTGACATCGCCGCCCTCGCTACGCTCATGAACATATCCTCAGCGCAATTTCACCACGAGCGCGCACAAAGCCTGCCCGCTGCGGTCGGTCGTCTTACCATCGGGCGCGATTGTACCGCTATACTTATGTACAGTGTTTATCGCATGTTGACACTGCGACTGGTGCCAGACCAGCCTATCGTTGACGCTTTTCGACCAAAATGGAGTCGTAATCATCGTCTTCTTTCAAAATACATGAAAAAAAGCAACTTTGACCTGCTACTTCGCTCACCCCGACCTTCATTTCTCTCCCTTCAGCTCTATGCATAAAGAAATGAACCATCACTGTCTTCAGAGGCACATTTATCTCTATGCCAACATTCATCAAAATCGGTATAGTGATTTAGGTGTGGAAACGTAACAAGAAAACTGACTATAAGGGTATTTTTTTCGTCTTGAAAATACTAATCCATTCTAATAACATCAGACCTGAAATACAGAGAGCTCAACGTTTATTTCAGCAAAATCAGACTCATGTGAAGCTTAAATAGCGCTTTGAAGGCTCCTAGTCTAATACCAACACAGTCGTACGGTCATCAGTGTACAAATACGATGTATTTAGTGTTTAGATTTTGGGCTCTTTGACTTTGTACTGAACGGTGGGTGGGAACTAACGTGGGAGACATCACAGAATTTGGTTTGTTCAAGATCTGTAGCGGTATTTATATATATTCCTGCCGGGGTTGCGGGACATACGTATACCGCGACTCTGGCACACAAAGGGCTACCGAAGGACACCGTGGATTTTAGTCAGTACAAGTCTGACAGTCCCTCCCGCCCTGCCCGGGGTTGGAGGACTCATTTGATGAAAAAAAAAAAAAAAGTATTTATATTATTGAAATGTCTACGTAATGTATTGTCAATGATATCCTGAATTATTTGTCAAAGATACAGTTCTGTGAAACTACATATATTATTCCTTGTACGGATATGAATTCATTAGCTTTTACGTTACGTGAATAAGGCATCTGATTTTAGGTGATTGATACATGGGACCGCGAATCCGCGCGGACGATCGGAGAGCGTAGAATTATATGGTAGTGAACCGCGCGGACGATCGCTGAACGTGTGTTATTCATCAAATGAGCTCATAAAAGCCAATTTAATGTTAGATCCGCTTCACCGCCCAACCCCGCGGATGAGCAGTGTCATGCATGTGAGAAGGAGATATTTTCGAATCTACCACTTCAAGACATTATGTTACAACTTATGAATCCACGCGTCACCACCGACGTTTTATTTACCGATAACAATTTCAATAATCTAGAAACTGATATAAATCAAACTTTGCAAACTATTGTGAACTGGACAAATAAAAATCATCTTGTGATAAATTTTGACAAAACTACAATAATGAGTTTCAAAATAAGGACTAACCGCACCGCTGCCTTGAGAATACAGTACTTAGACAATGACATCCATGAAACTGAAGGAACTAAATTTCTAGGGTTGCACATTGATAGCAAAATAAATTGGAAATCACATGTAGACCATTTATGCAAAAAATTAAGCCAATTCTCGTATGCACTTTATAGACTGAAAAACGTTGTAAATACTTCAGCATTGTTAACTGCATATCACGGTTACGTTAGCTCTACCCTCAGATACGGAGTAATATTTTGGGGAAATAGTACCGACAAGGAACGTGCATTTAAGGCACAAAAGCGCTGTATTAGAGCAATGTTTAGTTTACACCAAACTGAATCCTGTAAACCATTTTTCAAAAACCAGAAAATACTGACATTGCCTTGTCTTTATATTTTCGAATGTGCAACATTTGTAAAAACTAATATTAATTTATTTGAGTATCGCTCACGAGTACGTCATCAGGATAAACTGTGCACAATCGCTAGTAGAACACATTTCCTTCATGAAAGTATATTTTGCATGGCTCCGTGTATATTTAACCAGATCCCATGTTCTATTAGGGCTATCTCAGAATTAGAAATTAAAAAAAAAACTCTTCACGAAATGTTGGTGGAAAAATGCTATTACTCAGTGAAAGATTTCTTAGCTGACAAATCACTTTTAAAAAAATAGCCATGTTAAATGTGTTCAGTATTGCATGCATACTTCTTTATGTTTTAGTTTTGTTTTTGAAATAATATTATTGTTAATTCTCCAATTGTAATGCATGTTAATGATTTTTAATGATTTTGAATTTAATTTAATTTGACATTTCTTTATCAACTAAACTGACAATTTGACGATTATAAAATATTATCTTAAAATTTTACTTTTGTTAACAGTATTGTATGCCTATAAGGCGGGACATAGCCGGACTGCATTGTATATAAGATCTGTATTTTTACTGTACCTGTGATCCACAATAAATAATGATTTGATTGATTGATTGACCGAAGCTATCTCACAATATACAACGCAACATTGTATTACGTATAATGTTCAATAACAGATGTGTTAATGATTGTTGTTTGTAAATTATTGTGTTAATAATTACTGTACTTTTGACCGCGGCTTCACCTTCGTGGAAATTTTTGGGTTTGAGATATCTTTATTTCCCATATGAAAAAATTTACTCACATGACAAATTGAAAAATTATCCCTCTGGAATACCGAGATAAATGGTCTCGTGTCACAGGTACTTCAATCAACATATTATAACATTAGAATATTGCTATGTGACCCTTGTCTTTTTAGACCCTTAGAAGTTATCATAATACGCAACATTGTATGGGGTTATTAACTAATGTGTTAATTAATAGTGTACATCTGCCCGCGGCTTCACGTGGAAATCGAAAATTATTCCATGAAAATGTTGTAATACCAGGATACAACACGGTATCATGATAACAGATTACAAACCTCCAACATGCCAAACATCCAAATCAGTTCAGGTGTATTTGCGTGAAATAGTTACAAACACATCCTCTATTACTTTCGCGTCCGGGTGGCGAAGTTTCATACAAACTATCAACCCCAAAAACAACTCCGTAGGGGTCGAATTTCGTAAAATCCCCTCTTAGTGAACACCTACGTCCTAAAAAGAAACCTCATGCAAAATTAAAAACTCCTAGCATTCCTTCTAGCAAATCCAAGGCGTCCTTCAATAGCCCTTTACGTTCTGGGGCCACAGTTACGACGGTAAGACAGTCCCGCGACCCCGGGGGAGGTTTCCACATCACAAATACAGTTCTTTTTGCATTTACATGCAATATTGCTATGAGTCTACAAAATAATTGCGTACTTTGAATATTACTTAATAAATACCGGGTCAATATAAGTAAATCTCAATCAGAAAGGAATTAAAACCAATTAAACCAAACACAAGGATTCTAGGTTCCTTTCTATAAGTTGTTCCCATTCTTTTTATTAAAACCGTACTGTTGATTACGCGCTGTTGTCCCGATCGGCGAAGAAATTGCGATGTGGTATTATTTATTTCCTTCGCAACAAACACAGAAATACTGTTTCAATTTCGGATAATTTATTCATTGTTAGTCTCGACAAGTTTCGGAAGTCAAAATGATAAAAAACCTGAAAGTTGGCTAGCAGTCAAAAGAATCTGAAATTAAGACAGACAGCCTTCTCCTGGTTCATAAAGTTTTTATCTAACGTGTTGATAAAGTTTCTTGACAAAACTTTTTCATAAAGATAATATGGCATTTTTTCGCAATTTTAGGACGGGTAATGGGGTGGGTGAAAACGTCTAGGAAACGCTGGCGTGACGACCTAGACACCTTTATGACAGATTGGCCGGAGAAAACCGCATACAGGGAAGAGTGGAAAGTTATGGGACACAAGCTAAAATAGTAGATTTTACAACAAGTGCACAAAACAAGCCATTTTTATCCGAGACTTTTAGCAGCCCGAGCCGAAGGCGAGGGCTGATAGGAATGTCGAGGATAAAAATGGTTTTGTGGACGAGTTATAAGCTCTGCTTTTCACTTCGATTGCGAGGAAATAAAACAGTAGTAAGTTAGTTAGTTTTCGCAGTAAGTTATGCAATGGATCCAATATTATTGCACTCTTAGGTAAATATTCGTGGTAAAAGTTGACTTTTCCTAAAAATTGTCTTATGTTCTTTTGCGTTTTTGGAACCGGAAAATTCTTTATTGATATCAAGTTGTCCTTCACTGGTTTTACCGAGTTATTCTGTATAATATGACCTAGATATTTTACTGAGTCTGAGGCAAATGTACACTTCGTAAATTTTAACCTAAAACCTTCTGTTTTGATGGCTTCAAGTAGTTGTGTCAGATGATTCATATGCTCAGCAAAAGTTCTTGAAAATATGAGAATGTCATCTATGTAATTTACGGCGAAATCAGTAAGCTTGTATTTTCTGAGTATGTTACTTAAAATCCTTTGGAAAATCGCTGGCGAAGTCTTAAGTCCAAACGGTAGACAAGTCCACTGGAAATGTCCCTCCTGTGTTATAAATCCTGTTTTTTTTCTGTCTTCAATTCGCAAAGGTATAGACCAAAATGCGGAGTTGATGTCTAATGTTGTATAAAAATTACAATTTCGTGTCTTCATCATTAAGTCTTCAATTAAGGGAAACGGTTGAGCTTGAGGTATTATTATTTTATTTAAGTCTCTGAAGTCTATACATAGCCTGGATTTTCTGTTATCTTCTTTCTTGAATGCTAGAGTCACCGGTGCAGCAAATGGACTGTAGGATTCTTCTATTAGCTTATTATCTTATAATTTTGCAATTTGCTCTTCTATCTCTTTCTTGTCCTCTAAAGTACATCTGTAAGGTCTTTTACTGCAGTATTTATCTATTAACAGGTCTATTCTTGCTTCATATCCGTTGACAGTGCCTATATCGTATTTGTTTTTCGCAAAAACTGATTTGTATGTGCTTACTAAATTATTTATTTCGGATTTTTGTCTTTCATCTAAATTGTTTATTTTCATTTCAAAGTCGTTTTCTTTTACGTGTTCGTTGAAATTAATTGTGAAGTCTTCTGGAGTTTTAATATTATGATCATTTATAATTTCGCTTTTAAAATCTGTATCTTCTCCGGTATCAATTTTTTCCAGTTTGTTTGTATTCTCATTGTTCAAGTTTAGTTTCTGGGTTATTCTCAAGTCTTCATTCTGTGTTGACCTGAAAGTTTGTATTAAGTCAAGTCCTATTAAAAAATCATACTTGAAGTTTTTTTCCTCAATGATATACACATCCACATTTTTCTCCAAGTCTAGGATTTTTATTTTCAAATTAGTCAAACCACTTGTCTTTTTCACACCATTAATTGTTACTAGATCTGCTTCATTCAATTTTTTTCCGTTTCCTTTTATTTTCAATAATCTAGAATTAATCAAGGAAACATTGGAGCCTGAATCATAGACTCCTTTTATTTCTAATATATCATTTACTAGTAATTTGACATTTATTAATGGTGTGACTGCTCGTTTTTTTGATCCGCATCATTTAACTCTGTTTCAATGACAGAGTTGTTGACATGTTTAATGAAATTTTTCTTTGTGTTATCCCCTTCCCTTGGTCTAAACCAACATGTCGCTTCCGGGTGGTAACGACCGGGTTTATTCATTTTCTCACAAATGTTACATGGACTTTTTTCTTCATTTTTATCATTCGTCCTTATTAACATTCCATCTCCGAATTTCCTTTTTGGCAGTAATTTTTTTTTATTTACCATATGTTCATACTTGCTTACCTCATTAAACAAATCCACAGTATCTTTGATTGTTTCTCGATCAATTCTATTCAGAATGAATTCGGGTAAACCAGCCGCAATGAGATCTACTAAAGTACCTGTATCAATCGATCTCCTCATATCCAACAACAGTTTTTCTTTTCGTATGGCATAATCTAATAATGAGCCATCTTTATATTTAAATAAAAGTGCATATGTTACCGGGCTCCAGCCTTTGTTTGCAAATGACTCACAAAATTTGTTCTTCCATGTTGACCAATCCGCGTTAATAGTCAATTTAATGATCATGGAACTGTACCAATCTACACAACTCTTTTCCATAAACAGTCGAAGTAATTCAATCTTCTTCTCATCTGTTGTAACATCAAAGCGGACGCACTCTTTTTCAAAAATATCAATCCATTGTTTTGCGTTTGGGTTCTTACTTGTAAACTTTTCAATTACAAACTTTTCTGCAATATATTTTAGATTATGCTGTTTCGGTTCCTGTGCATTTTCCAATAATTTCTCAAACATTTTTTTCCATTGAATCCACTCCTTTTAAACTCACGGCAGTGGGTTGTTGTGGGTTCATTTCCTCTAAAAACTGATCCCCGAATTGCAAGTTACCATCTTCATCTATGTAATTTTTTTTCATTTCTTCTGTCAGTGTAATCCAGACTCTTCGAGTTTGAAATCTTTTTAATAAACTGTTTTTTACTTTACTGTAGGTTGATGTTTTTAATATCTCTTTGTGATGACCAACTGGTTGTAGGGTTTCTGGTATAGCATACACCTTCTCATCGCTTGTTGTTATTGAGGTTATAGCCAGTATATTAGATTTCCCATCACTTCCCGGCAGGACCGTAAATTCAAAACGTAACTTCTCCATTTTCAACTGACTTCAATAAACAAAAATGTCGTTTTATAATGTTGAATTCTTATTGACAATGAATAAAACGATGCGTTGCTCTGTAAACAAAGTTTTATTATCATGAGTTACATTCTATGAGAAACTTACACACTATAACAATCTAAACTTCAGTAAAACTCACCTGTAAACAAAGAAACGACATTTAACGTTTATTATTCACAGTGTCAATTTCTTTAAAGTAATAATCTAAACAATAATAAGATTTATTCTATACCGATATTATAACGTCTTTCTAACCTCCAAGTCTTTTTCAATTTGACAGCACTGCTTTACCAACCGTATGCAACGTTCAGCCTCAATACCACGTTGCTTTACCGACCGAGCGAGTTGCGGCCAAATTCAAAATAAAGAAATGTTCTAACTATTTCTTTACATACTGTATAACATAACATTTGAAAAGGGCGGGAAATTTCTAACAGAGCGGACGCGTCTTTTTTGTTAAATAATTAGAATTTTTTTAAAATACTGTAAAATAGCATCAATAATTGTAGTTCTGTAGTGTAAATATTTATATTTAGTAGTAGTGTTTCAATCTTTAGTGGTAAGTGTTTTATTTCTTATTTGTATAGGTGAACATGAATGATCCGCCTGACCCGGGGGGCGAAGTCCCCCCGGCAGGCAGTTATGTCACTATAATGTCTAATGAATCGGGCATGGAGACCGATGGGTCATCTACGGCCCGAGCTTTAAAACGTACTAGTCGAGTACATGTATGCATACATTGCAATAAACGACGACGCACTCGCAAGGGCCACGGACCTGAATCTTCGGTTTGTGATTGCTCGGATTTAATCATTGCTGCAAATCAGGAGAATGCCCCTGTTATTAATTCGTTGCCAGTAGTTCAGACCCCACATCAAATCAACTCGTCATCAATCCCTACGGATACAGTTCCCGCGCAAATTGCGAGAAACATGTACGATAAAACGGATTGCGCGCCTTTTGTCGTACATGTTCAAAAAAACATTATAAGTAATGATAATGACACCACGCTGCACCCTATTACTTTCGGAAAGTTTTTAAAATTCAATAAATTTCAAAATATAGTTAACGGCAGTGTTAAAAAAATTGGACGTAATAAAATAAGTCTGGCATTTTCAAAGTTCACGGAAGCAAATTCTTTTGTAAACCACACTAGCCTAGCTAAACATAATTTAAAAGCATACATTCCTTCTTTCAATGTTACAAGAATAGGATTAGTTCGTGGAGTACCTGTCGAATGGTCTCCAGACGAAGTAATAGAAAATATGTCGGTGCCAATCGGTTGTGGTCCCATTTTAAAAATCAGACGGCTTAATTTTAAAAGTATTACGGACGGTATAAGCTCATGGAAACCATCACAATCTGTTGTGGTAACTTTTGATGGACAGATTTTACCGAAAAGAATTTTCATGTGTTACAATGCGTTACCAGCTGTAGAGTTGTACATTTTCCCAACCATTCAATGTTTTAATTGCTGTCGTTTTGGACACACTAAATTGCACTGTAGGTCGAAACCTAGGTGTTACAGGTGCGGCGATGGTCATTCCGCCGACTCTTGTAGCATCGAGGATGAGTGTGATGCTAGTTGTTGCAGTTGCAGTGGTAACCATTATGCCATTAATAAAAAATGTCCCGAATATGAGAGACAAAAATCAATTAAACATTATATGGCCCATAATGCTGTTTCCTATGCAGAAGCTTCTCAAATTCATCCCCCAGTTTCTAAATTATATTCTGAAACAGTAACATCCAGTCATAAACATCAAACCAAATCTCCCCCTATTTTAGAATCAAAACAGCCAATATCATACACTAAAACAATTTTTAGAAAGCCTCGGGACCCACCAAAAACACAAAAAGGGTATGACAAACATGCACATCAGGCTTTAGTTAAAAATGATAATCCATCTACTGGTAATGGGTGTGCATTACAAAATACTAATAAAGGAAACCAATTGGAAGAAATTATTGCTTTGATTAACTCTTTCTCTCAACATAATAATATAGAACCGTCCAACGTTGCCCCAGTAATTGACTTTCTATTAAACTTATTCCACCACAATGGATCAAAATCTTTCAAAGATTGTTCAGTGGAACAGTCGCAGCATTGTCAATAAAAAATCAGATTTATCACATATTATAAATAAATATGAGCCATTTGTTGTCGCTCTCTGTGAGACATGGCTTAAACCAGGGTTTTCGTTTAGAATCCCTGGTTATACCTGTCTTAGATCTGACAGAAGCGATGGGTATGGCGGAGTCGCCATACTTGTTAAAAATTCTTTTTCCTTCAAATCTTTTGACCTTCCTCCTCTATGCGATGATATCTCGGCTGTCGCAGCAATTGTAAATAATATCTGTTTAGTTTGTATATATTATTCTCGCCCTAATGTGAATATTTTTTCTGAAATCAACAATCTTTTAGCAGTATTACCTAAACCATTTTTAGTGATGGGCGATTTTAACTCCCAACATCAAGCTTGGGGTAGTACTCACTCTAATTATTATGGGGAGCAATTAATGGACATTTTAGATCTTCATAACCTTTGTATTTTGAACACTGGTCTTCCAACACGTCATACAGATCCAGATCAGGGAACAAGCATTCCTGACCTTTCTATATGTACACCCGATATAGCATCATTACTGTCATGGGCACCCTTGTCTTCTTCCTATGGTAGTGATCATTTTCCCTTGGTCATAAGTTTCCCTTTTAAAAAACCTCATTCACATACTCCAAAACCTAGACTAAAGTACAGATTAGAGAATGCTGACTGGGAGACATATAGGGTTGCTGTAGAGAATAAAATTCTTGTTCTGGCAGATTCTTTATCAAATTATAATTCACAATTATTATCTGATGAATTTACAAGGATTCTAATTGATGTAGCAGATAATATTTTCCCAATTAAAAATGGTGCCTCAGGTAAGATTCCTTCTCCTCCCTGGTGGGATGCTGAGTGCACAGAGGCAATTAAAAACAGGAAAGAAGCAGAGAAAAGATATTGCAAATGTATGTCAAAACACAATTTTCAATTATTCACGGAAATTTCTCGTGATACACGTAAGCTCCTTAGAAAAAAGAAATTTGAAGGTTGGCAGAGATTCTGTACTTCACTTTGTCCACAAGTATGTGCGTCGGTCGTGTGGCGTAACATTAGGCGCTTCAGGTCAGCATTCAGTGAAACAGCAGCTACAAAGTTGCCACCAGACTTAGCTAATCTATTTATGGACCAATTAGCACCTCCTTCAGTTCCCGAACATAGGTCTTTAAATCCTTCTCCATCTTCACCTATTTGTCACCCTGAGCTTGATTCACTTTTTACATTGAGTGAGTTGAAAGGTGTCCTTTCCCATGTTAAAGATTCAGCTCCTGGAGAAGATGGTATACCATACTCATTTATAGCGAATCTCTCTGATCCAGTTCTTTCTGTGTATCTAAATCTTATCAACAATGTTGTCAGTTCTGGTTCCATTCCATCTAGCTGGAAATCCCAAAGCATAATTCCTATCTTAAAACCTAACAAGCCTCCAGGTAATGTTTCTTCATATCGTCCCATTGCTCTATCATCAGTTCTAGCCAAAATTACTGAGCATCTTGTTAAGATCAGGTTAGAATGGTATATTGAAAGTAATAATTTGTTAGCTTCCTCTCAATTTGGTTTCAGAAAGGGCAAAGGCACCATAGACAGTCTGAGTGTATTTACTACCGACATTCGCTTAGCTTTTTCTGCCAATAAATCTGTACTTGCAGCTTTTCTTGATATTAATTCTGCATATGATAATGTTCTGGTATCTGTGCTGGAACAAAAATTGAATGCATTGAAAGTTCCAAAATTTTTATCCAATTTTATCATTAATATGCTTTCAGAGAGATCTATAAATCTTTACCTTGATGATGGAACCAAATTTTCCCGATTAGTGTGGAGAGGATTGCCCCAAGGATCTGTGCTCAGTCCTCCTCTTTATAATATATATACTTATGATCTAGAATCCTCTCTCAACAGATCAGTACAAGTACTTCAGTATGCTGATGACTTGGTTTTGTACCTTTCTGGTAACAATGTTGACAATTTAACTACTTCAATAACATCTTCTTTGCAGTTATTAAACTCATGGTTAGGACACAATGGCCTTGATCTCTCAGCCCATAAAAGTAGTGTTGTTTTGTTTTCAAGAATGCGTAGGCCCCCAACAGTCTCTGTTCAGTACAACAATGCTTCTATTCCTGTAAAAAACCAAGTAAAATTTTTAGGAGTTATTTTGGATTCCAAATTAACAGGGCTTCCTCATTGTGAATATATTACAGCAAAATGTGAAAGAAACATAAACATTATCAGATGCCTCTCTGGTGTTTGGTGGGGTGCACATCCTTTCTCATTAAAACTGCTATATAATACTCTAATTCGTAGTGTTATCGACTATGGTACTTTTCTGCTGGAGCCTGGAAACATTAAAGGATTCAAAAAACTAGATGGAATTCAGTCCAAGGCCCTTAGAGTTATTTCAGGTGCAATGAAATCCAGCCCTACCAGGTGTTTGCAGGTGGAATGTGGAGATCCCCCACTTCACTTGCGAAGACAATTTTTAGCTGACAGATTTATGTGCCGATGTTTACAATTTACAAATCACCCATTGAAATCGAAAGTTTCTCTTCTCTCTGAAGAATTGACAAATTCAACTTACTGGAAGCATAAAGCTACGCCTTGTTTAGTTAAAAGCTTTAGAAAATTTAATCTAATTAAAGCTCCAATTCATCAGTCTCCTTTTCTTCCCATATTCCACTGTAATTATAAAGCATTAATTTTGTTGCCATCCATCAAAGATAACCTCAATATTTTTAAAGATGACATATGTCAAAACCAGAACTTTAATGTTACCATGGGCCTAGACTGGAATGATTATCATCACATTTTTACAGATGCCTCAAGGCACAGTGGTGACACTTGTGTGGGGGTTGGTGTATATCACTCTCAATACAATGTAACCCAGAAAATTAAACTCCCCCCCGAATCTTCTGTATTTACAGGCGAATGCTTTGGGATATTTAAAGCGGTAGAGTATGTCCTTCTAATGAAACTTAAAAAAACAATTATATTGACTGACGCAAAAAGTGCACTTCAATCTTTGGCCAGATTTCCTTTTTACTTCCAAAATTCTGCAGTAATATTTGAAACACGGGAACTACTCCTCAAATGCTCCTTGAGGGGATATTCAGTGCATTTTGCCTGGATACCTTCTCATTGTGGTATTACTGGTAACGAGAAAGCTGATAAATTAGCCAATGATGCGGTGCAGTGTGGTGACATGTTTCCGTACAAAAACAACATACAAGATATTTCCACCTTGCCCAGGGTTTATTTAAAGGAAGCTTGGAATCAACTCTGGACATCCTCATCTGAAATAGGTAGACACTATCGTGCAATTCAACCTGATATACCTGCTAAACCATGGTTTAGTAAGTTCAAGTTTAGCAAGAAATTAACAACTATTTTGATACGTATGCGTTTAGGTCATGTTAGCTCTCCTGCGCATCTTGCTAAGCTTGGCATTGTGCAGGGTCCTGAGTGTGCATGTGGTGACGACTATGGTGACCTCAACCATATATTTTTTTCATGTCCACTTTATGATCATTATACCTTTTTTCAAAACCTTTTATCTGTAGGAGTTCCTTTTCCTTCTTCCGTTCCTAGTATTTTATTTCATTGTAATATAGATGTATATAAAATTATTATAGAGTTTTTAGTTGATAATAATATTTCAATTTAATTTGTATGGTGTACATTTTCTTATTTCCTTTGTACCTAGTTCACTTTTATTTTGTTTCGTGTATATGTACCTACATTTTTGTACAATTAATTGATGCCTTTTCCAAATTCCGTCAAACGTCTACTCCCTTTTCCTTTCGCGATATTTTTCCTGCTCTTTAACATCTTCTGGCAACAAGCACGAATAGTGCAAAGCCAAAAAAAAAAAAAAAAAAAAAACATAACATTTCTTTAATTAAAATTCAAAGTAAAATTAGAACAGTTTTGAATACTGAAGGAAATTGTTTAATTGTCAAAATTTAAATTCAATTTTATTTTCCAATTTTTCAAATTCAATTCTGGACATTTTTAACAATTTTAGCAAATTGAAGAAATTAATAAATGCACGAAAAAAGAACAAGAACTGTTTCCCGCCGCTTTATTTTTTTTAAATTTTACGACATTGATATTAGGCTGCAGACCTATACAGCCTACTATTAAATTAATTTTGTAATAATAATTTTCTTAAATCAACTAACTTACCGTACTTGAATTAAAATTTTAATAATTATTTATTATCTATATCTTAAAAACACATAAGGCAAATAAATTAAAGTAAATATTATATCATAACAAATTCTATCTATGAACTTCTTATTGCATTTGGCTGTATGGCTCATTTTCTTTGCCTTAATATAATACATTTATGAGTAGATACGTTAATGCCCTTGTGCACAAAATTCGATTTTGTGCAGCCTATACCCTGCACAAAGAAGCGCTTTCAGAGCAAGAGAAGTGAAAAAAACTTTTTTCATGGGTTCGAGCGTCTAGCGGCCCACCCCGGGCAACATTACCTAAAGCTACTTGAGACAGTTGAGCGATCCAACTGATTGGTGGTAGCATGGCTGCCTGATTCGTGACCACCATCCTGTCAGAATTCAGCGCCAAACTGATTACTGTGTTTCGTTGTTAAGCAGGAGGTCCAGTTTTTTCAGGGCGAGCTCCATGTAAGGTGTCATCTTTGTCTCTGGGTTAGATTGAGGCTAAAAGCAAACCCATTATAAATAAAGAAAGGACTTGAATCAATTTGAATCATTTTGAATCCAGGCAGTTTTCCTATAGAATGCGCTTCCTCGGAATATCAGGACGGTATCCAGTCGGTTCACCTTCAAGTTGAAAGCTCGTGAGTATGTTACTAAGAAGCTGGCAGATTCATCTCAAAGTCAACTGGTTGTTAGTTTCCACTTTATTTCTGTATAGGTACTGTGTATGTATGTATGTATTATATGTATATATGTATTGTATGTATATATTGTATATGTTTAGTAATTAATATTTATATTCATTTTCTTATTAAGTATATTTTGTCTAGTTTGTTGCACCTACTTTGTCTTTGTCTCTGCATCACCCTAAGGTAGACTGGTAGATAATGCCCAAGGCATTAAGTCCGCCGTTGTACACGTTTTTGTAACTTGTGCATAAAGTGTAAATAAATTAATAAATTTACATTATTATAACTGCAATCAGTTAGATAATCAAAAATTATTTGACACGTTTTTTTTCATTCGTCACGTAAGCCAAAACTGACGAAGATAGAAGGCTTTTAAATTGCAAATGCGTCACAAACAAGTAGGTACAGTTTCTGACGGTCCGAACCGTCGCTCTTAAATTTTAATGCGTTAAATCTTTAAAAATGCATTGATTTAACAAAAAGACGAAAAATACGTGTTAATTATTTTTCAAAACTAGTAGACTTTCTAATTAGATATATTACTATTTATTGATATTGTCAACATGCCTCTTGTGAAAAGAATAGTTCCGAATAACTTTTTTTCCATTACTTTCCGTACACTTAACTTTAGACCTTATTTTCTCCTGAATATCTATTTTTTTTCTTTATTCTTCGGCAAAATCCTACAGTTTCCAGGCAGGCGTGAACTACACACATCAAAAGTGTCTAGGGATCAACATATATTTTTGCAATAACTTTTCTCCTGATTGATATTAATTAAAATGTTCTTTAAGGATTCATCAAATAAAGTGTTATCGTTTGTCACAGTAACGATAAACCAAGTCACCTTTGCATTCATAAAGAAATTTGCCATTTTCCTAATAAAGGGATTTTTGACATTTGAACCACTAACATTAAAGTTCGAAAAAAAGACTGAAATAACAGTTTTCTTTAAAATTTTATTGGGTAACTTAAACAATTAATAATCCGTGTTTCTACCGCGAACACTAACAACACAAGAACATCGGTTTGGCATACTCAAAATGAGTTCATCCAAATCACGCTGTGGAATGGCCGCCCATGTTCGTTGCAACAACAAAAAAAGGTCTTCTTGCGACTGGATACCCTCCATATTCGGCAGAGCTCTTCTCTGTAGCATATCCCATGCATGCTCAATCGGGTTCAAGTCTGGCGACTGAGCAGGCCAGGGCAGGACATTGATGTTAGCTGCGGCGAGAGTCTGTCTTACAACTCTTGCGGTGTGCGGTCGTGCATTATCATGCATTAACTGAAATAAGGGACCGATTTGCACTTGTAGAGGAACGATGACGTCTGATACAATCGTCTCAGCATAAATTTGAGCGTTGAGGTTGCCTCTGATCCAAATCAACTCAGTTCTTCCGCCGATCCAAATACCCGCCCATACCATGATGGTTCCACCACTATAAGGATGGACTTCCTGGCAGGATTTTAATCGCTGTTGGCGTCCAGGGGTTCTCCAGTGTCGTATACGTCTTGTATCCGGTCTCATACCAAAACGAGACTCATCAGAAAAGCACACGAAACGCCATTGTTCTTCTGCCCAATTTCTGTGTTCAAGAGCCCATTGATATCGAATCCTACGATTGTGCATTGCTATAGGTGGTACCCGTAGCGGTCTTCGGGAATGAAGGTTCACTTCATGCAAGCGGTTTCTGACTGTTTGGTCGCTAATTAAGTTCCCTGAAGAGTGATGAAGCCTCACGGCTAACATCATGGCGGTTACTGTTGGAGCTCTTCGAGTTAAGATTTGAATGTATCGGTCTTGTCTCCGTGTGGTGCAGCGATACCGTCCTCCATGGCGCTCAGCCACGGTACCAGTGCTTCGGTAACGTGTCCAAAGTCGACTGATAACACTCTAACTTGTATTCAGAGCTAAAGCCACAGTACGTTGCCGGGAACCAGCTTCTATCATTCCCACGGCTCTGAGCATTTCTTCCCTGCTTAAATGACGTCGCCGCTCCATAATAACGTTGGTTTTAATCAGTAGTAGGGAAACAGTAGCACTAATAATGTCTTCAATGCGTTGTATGTTTTTATAGGGAAAATATTGACAGCTGATTTTCATCTTTTACTCGAATTTGATTTACAGTTCCTGATTCAAATTATGAAATGCACCAAAAAGGATCCATATAAATTTATAAAATCATAAATTTATTACAAAGCCACATCTCAATCTCAAGAAATCCGCATAAAAATGCTTGATCCCTAGACACTTTTGATGTGTGTATTTAGTACCTAGATGGTTTACGTGAAGTTTACACAAAATCGGTCGAGCGGTTCTTTATTTATCACATTTTTTGTAACAAATGAATGCAATAAATGGCGGATCATTTTGTTAATGGGGATTTTGCTGTCAAATTGAAACTTTTTTTAGGGTTCCGTAGTCAACAAGGAACCCTTATAGTTTCGCTATGTCCGTCCGTCCGTCCGTCCGTCCGTCTGTCCGCAGTTTAGCTCAGAGACGCACAGTACTAGAGAGCTGTAATTTGGTGTAAATATACGGATTTGTTGTGCCGAAAAAGTGGTAAAATAAAATCTCGTAAAATATTTTTTTTTAGGGTACCTCCTGTACTTACACGTAAAGTGAGAATTTTTTTTTTCTCGCGTACCCCTTAGTGTGGGGTATCAATAAATAGGCCTTTAAAAAATAATAATAGTTTCCATTAACAGTTTTTTGATAAAAAAATTCGTTTGTGAAATATTAAGCTTTAAAGTGCTAAATTTTGCTCGATTCGAGTGTCCCCCCCCTCCACCAGCTAAACGGTTATGTTTGGGGGTGTGAAAAAATTCACAATAGTAGTATATATAACGAAGTTTAAAAGAAAATTATCATGACTAAGTAGACTTTACAACTTTACGAGTAATAGTCGACCAACTTATAAAATGTACTTGGATATCATATTTTCTTAAACAAAATGTATCGGAGAACATGCTCTGCAACTGCAAATGTAAGTTTGTCAACTTTTTTTTACAGCTTTTATAGGTATGTTTTTACGGTGTTTTTTGGGGATAGGTAGGTTTTTATCGTCAACTACACACATCAAAAGTGTCTAGGGATCAACATATATTTTTGCAATAACTTTTCTCCTGATTGATATTAATTAAAATGTTCTTTAAGGATTCATCAAATAAAGTGTTATCGTTTGTCACAGTAACGATAAACCAAGTCACCTTTGCATTCATATAGAAATTTGCCATTTTCCTAATAAAGGGATTTTTGACATTTGAACCACTAACATTAAAGTTCGAAAAAAAGACTGAAATAACAGTTTTCTTTAAAATTTTATTGGGTAACTTAAACAATTAATAATCCGTGTTTCTACCGCGAACACTAACAACACAAGAACATCGGTTTGGCATACTCAAAATGAGTTCATCCAAATCACGCTGTGGAATGGCCGCCCATGTTCGTTGCAACAACAAAAAAAGGTCTTCTTGCGACTGGATACCCTCCATATTCGGCAGAGCTCTTCTCTGTAGCATATCCCATGCATGCTCAATCGGGTTCAAGTCTGGCGACTGAGCAGGCCAGGGCAGGACATTGATGTTAGCTGCGGCGAGAGTCTGTCTTACAACTCTTGCGGTGTGCGGTCGTGCATTATCATGCATTAACTGAAATAAGGGACCGATTTGCACTTGTAGAGGAACGATGACGTCTGATACAATCGTCTCAGCATAAATTTGAGCGTTGAGGTTGCCTCTGATCCAAATCAACTCAGTTCTTCCGCCGATCCAAATACCCGCCCATACCATGATGGTTCCACCACTATAAGGATGGACTTCCTGGCAGGATTTAAATCGCTGTTGGCGTCCAGGGGTTCTCCAGTGTCGTATACGTCTTGTATCCGGTCTCATACCAAAACGAGACTCATCAGAAAAGCACACGAAACGCCATTGTTCTTCTGCCCAATTTCTGTGTTCAAGAGCCCATTGATATCGAATCCTACGATTGTGCATTGCTATAGGTGGTACCCGTAGCGGTCTTCGGGAATGAAGGTTCACTTCATGCAAGCGGTTTCTGACTGTTTGGTCGCTAATTAAGTTCCCTGAAGAGTGATGAAGCCTCACGGCTAACATCATGGCGGTTATTGTTGGAGCTCTTCGAGTTAAGATTTGAATGTATCGGTCTTGTCTCCGTGTGGTGCAGCGATACCGTCCTCCATGGCGCTCAGCCACGGTACCAGTGCTTCGGTAACGTGTCCAAAGTCGACTGATAACACTCTGACTTGTATTCAGAGCTAAAGCCACAGTACGTTGCCGGGAACCAGCTTCTATCATTCCCACGGCTCTGAGCATTTCTTCCCTGCTTAAATGACGTCGCCGCTCCATAATAACGTTGGTTTTAATCAGTAGTAGGGAAACAGTAGCACTAATAATGTCTTCAATGCGTTGTATGTTTTTATAGGGAAAATATTGACAGCTGATTTTCATCTTTTACTCGAATTTGATTTACAGTTCCTGATTCAAATTATGAAATGCACCAAAAAGGATCCATATAAATTTATAAAATCATAAAGGAGATGGATATCGTTCCCATACAAGTCTGGCTTAGGCATGGCCAAAAACTTAACAACGTATACCGTAAAGGCTTAAGTTTATTAAATAGCCTAATATATGTTTCATTACTCTAAAACTCGTTGGGTACGAGATAATTAACATAAGACGAAGTGAACATTGTTGGTAGGTATGTCATTTTGACATATTATAAACACAAGATAGACACATGAAAACGAATGCGTATTACGGATCTTCCACAATTTATACACACATGACGATGCCCGATTCTAGGGCTGGACGACTGGCTTGTACCAGACTGCGATAAAGTCTGCCTAACCAATAAATAACAGGCATCGCACACATGATCAGGTGCAGTGACCTAAAACAATAAGATTAACATTTTTAATAAGGATGAATAAATATTATGGTAAGCAGTCCTCAGAAGACGGTCTAAAAATACTAAGACTAACCAATCTCGGAGAAATCCACCGTCTTAGAACAGATCGAATGTCATCCGAATCTACTAGATGGCTTCTTATACGAAACGTCCTTATTCCACAATTAATGCAACGCTGGTTTTCCATTATTGATAACCAAAATAAGTTGTCCAAAGTCTGAGTACTAGGAGATTGGAAGTCCGTGCAAGCAGGGGTCGGGAGAGCAGATCAGAGTACCGGGTAAGCAGAGGGCAGTTGGAAGAGCAACTAATAGAAGATACAGAGTCATTATAGACACAATAGAAAATGCAAAGTCCAAGAAAATAGGGGTCAGTCGGAAAACAACTAAATAGTAAGAATAAATTCACGATGCGAGCCGTAAAAACATTATGATTGCACAAAGTAATTTTATCATGAATGACTTAATTGTCATGTCAGTTATGACATGACAGAAATGTCTTTACTGGAAATAAAACCTGTAGCACATGATTGTACTAACATAATATGTTTAAACTTATATAGGTGAAATTGTGTATATTTCTATATATTATCATGTTTTCACGAGAAAATGACTGAAATGATTTTGGTGACTTTTGGTACAGGGATAGATGATATCCTATTGACGCTAATAGGCTATATGGGTGGGAGGCAAGCGAGGAACAACGGATTGTGATTCATATTTTTTAAGTATGTATAAACTTACTTAAAAACATCTCTTTTCCCATGGTGATGGGCTGAAGCTACAGAATTGTTGTGTTCTCGTTTTTCTTTACATCCAACTTCATACATTCGCATCGCGCGTCGTTTTATTAGCACAAATAAGTATATAATATCGTTGTAGAAACATGCGGTACCTAAGTATATTGCCGATCTTTGAGCAGTGACTGCTAAGACCATTGCTGTATTTGTTAAAAAGTTCCTCTAGTACCTAGAACAGCATGCAATAATAGAATGGGCATGCGGACGGCGAGTATTGAGCGACTCGTTGTCCAACCATGGACCATGCCCGGGCCGGGTTGACGGCGCGTTGTGTTCCACGAGCGCCTCAAAGTGTGGAATGAAATAAATAATTGAGTATTGATTCGAGTATTGTGTCAGCATAATGACGGGGCCTCCCTTTTAGAGGGCCAAAGCCTGCCGGGGTCGCGGGATTAAGGAATTACCTTGATCCCGGAACTTAAAGGGCTATTGAAGGAAACCCTGGATCAGTCAGTACGAGTCTGAGTCTGACAGTCCCTTCCGCTCTGCCATGGGTGAGAGGACTCAATTGATGATTTTACCATGATAAAAAAGGAGTCCCTGGAACAGCACGTTAAACCGAATAAACTGGTTTGGCTGACGTATTTTAACGAATAATAATAAAGTAACTAAATACACCTACCAAAATATGTATATTTATTTTATAACTTCATGTGTAGTTGTCTTTAAAAAGAAGACAATGTTTCCATTACATAGACAAACCATTTAATCTATTCCTTATTTAATGAAAGACATGCATACATTACGTATAGTTTCCTTATACTTTAGTTTTCACTAAAACTACATTATCATATTTTTAAATTGATCTACCATCTTATAAATGGGTAAAAAAAGAATTATGTAATGATGATTAATCCTACCATTGTATTTCCAACAATTGCAACACTAGTTATTTCTTGAAAGCTTATGGTTGGCATAAAGGCCTTGAGCCATGCCAGAAATATTAAAAAAAACATATGACAGCTTATGGACTCTAGCCGAAATAAAATTTTAATAATCTTAACAATACTCCTTATAATTGATTTCTTTCCACATACCGTTGCGGGAAAATGAATATCAGTATAGGATTTCAAATATTATTAGCTTTTTTTTAAACATTATCGGGTCTCTGGCCGCGCCCAAGCCATGGATTATCCATGTCCTTTATTACAAAGCCACATCTCAATCTCAAGAAATCCGCATAAAAATGCTTGATCCCTAGACACTTTTGATGTGTGTATTTTTAACTAACTTCAACAAAAGGAGGAGGTTCTAAATTCGTCGTAATCTTTTTTCTTATGTATTTTCCTTGATATCTCAAAGACTCCTGGACCGATTTTGAAAATTCTTCTTTTTAAAATTAAATTCGGCGAATCAGTTTAGTTAGTTCGCATAAGTATTTTGATGGGCAACTACGGAACCCTACACTGTGCGTGGCCCGACACGCATTTGGCCGGTTTTTAGTGTTGATAGAATCACTTTATACGTAGCGAAGCACGTACCGGTCCGCTAGTATACTATATTGCCTTACGTTCTAGATATAAAGCTCAAACTATTATAAGCAGTTTGTGTCAAGCATTATCAACCTGGGAAACGCAATATGCAATATAGCCTATTATTTCACACACTGCATGTATTTTTATTAGAATAGAAGATTATTGAACATAAAAGCTGAGTAACGATGAATAGACGACAAAAGAGTTTGTTACGTGTTCTTTCCACCTAAACAAATATCAACTCTATATCATTAAAAATAAAGTTGATAACAGAAACAAATACTATTCAAAAGCTCACAGAACTGTCAAAGTCTCGCCTAATCATCGCCCGTTTTATATTTCCACGTTTTTATACACTCACTTTTCTTGTTTGTTTGTTTGTCGTTCCGGTTGGATTTTTGCAACTCAATTTTGAGGCTCTTCCAATTCCTTCAGATTTAAAAAATCTTAAAACCCACCGTTTTAAATTTCCTAAAAAAAGGAAAATAACCCTACGGGGCTGAGAGAGGGACCACTCAAAACGTGGGGGCGCATCTTTGCAAGTTACACCCACGATCTATTACACGTCATGTAAAATAAATCCCTTATATAATTCCTTAAATAATATACGCCCCACGTTTTGAGTGGCCCCTCTCTCAGCCCCGTAGGGTTATTTTTTTATTTTTAAGAAATTTAAAAAGGTGGGTTTTTGTATTTTTTTAATCTATTATTTTTTTTAAGGTTCCGTACCCAAAGGGTAAAACGTGACCCTATTATTAAGACCCAACTGTTCAACTGTCTGTCTGTGTGTCCATCCGTCACCAGGATGTATCTCAAGAACCTTGTTAGGTCGACAGTTGAAATTTCCACAAATTCGACTATCAAAACGGTGAAGAAAAACATCGTGAGGAAACCGGCATGTCGGAACCAAAAATTCGAAGATCCGCGCATTGTGGCCAGCATGGTGGATTACGGGCCCACTCATTCTCACAGAGAGGAGGCCCGTGTTCCAACAGTGGGAACTATTATAGGTTGATGATGATGATGATGATCAGTTCTTTGCCAGAAAAATCTCCCGCTTTAAGTCGTAATTAAGTTAAATGGTCAGAAACTGTTTTCAAGTGAATGCTGTTGATCGAGATTTAGTTTACCACTGTCCGTGATGAGTATAATTTGTAAAGTAGATTTTATTATTTTGATTTAGTTTATCGAAGTCGGTCATTCGAATAAAAATATTTCTAATAACTTATTAGAATTAGGTCGTATGGAGAAAAAATAAAGTCAACATCAAAACTCTTTTAGACTTGAACTTTTACAGCAACGTAAATATTTTCAACGCAGCCCAGACGGAAAAGTATAGGCCCCATAAGCGGGTATTTTGAACTACATAAACTTCAGCAGTTTACACGGTGGCCTGTGACTTATGCAAAACGCCGGGTATTTATCAACGTGCTCTTTAATGTGACGTCATTTTTCATGTCCGCGCTTCGGATCCACCACGCCGCGCCTCACTGGCTCCTGACAGGATTTAAAGTGCGCCTATTTGCGATACTTTTTCCGTTATAATCGAGTTGTGAAAGGGTATAGTTTTCTTTATGGTATACCTCCCTATAGCGTTAGTGATTCATGCTACTGGGTGACATCACAGGTTTCCACAGTGTGAGGAATTATTTGTGTATGGTCTATGGCTTTTTTTATCATATTAAAATCATCAAATGAGTCCTCCAACCAAAGGCCGGACGGGAGGGACTGTCAGACTTGTACTGATTAAAATTCCAGGGTCACGCATACCGGATGAGACAGTCCCGTGACCCCGGCAGGCTTTGGCCCTGTAAGAGCGGCCCCATTTTTTTATTATCGTGTCAAAATCATCCAATGAGTCCTCCCGTCCAGGGTGGGACGGGAGGGACTGTCAGACTTGTACTGACTAAAATCCACGATGATCCTTCAGTAGCCCTTTACGTACCAGGGCCACGGTTACCAGGCGAAACAGTCCCGCGACCAAGAGCGGCCCCATCAAATGGTCTTTATAAAATGAACCCAGAGTGGGTTGGTAAATGACACGAATGTCTTTGTATTTTATGTTCTAGAACATGCCAGAACAAGCACACAATAGTTACCTTCATCAAACATCAGTTCTTTAACTTAAGTTCAAACTGATGAACTTGCCGAAAAAAAGAAAAGATGAAAGAGCAATGGGCATTGTTCATTTTTTTCAATATGTTGTAATTGAAAAACCATTTCTAGGAATAGCGTTACTAATCATGAGTAACCAATCAAAAATGAAAAATGTTCATATTTGATTGATATTTTTGATAAAATACGCTTGACCTTCCTTGCCCTTCAAGTGACGTTATTATTGGCTGTACCGTTTTGTATCGTTGCCTCAGACAATAAAAAGTAAGTGGCAAGTATTTTCAACAATCTGTCAAGTGTCAAATTAAAAATGTCAAAAATGTAAACAAATAATATGTTTAGTTTTTTATATATTTTATGATTATTTCTGCAACATGCCTCATAATCTCTTTATAAGATTTGCGAGAAAAGTGATGCCGTGATGTAGGCGTGTAATATTGCAAGGTTTATAAAATGTACCTACTGTTGCGAAGATCATTTTGATGTAAGTAAGATATCAAAGCTTTAGATACCTTTGTATATTCATTAAGTTAATGCTAAAGTATTGCTCAGGAAAACGAACAATAATGTCACCTCGTCGACGACTTTCCGTTTTAAAAAACAAAAATAAAAACCGATTTCAAAAATTTATTGTATTTTTATAGTAGGGGAGGCGAGGATTCTAATTTGCAGTTACTCGAGCATCATGGCGACCTATTGGATTTGAAAGAATATGTTCTAAAAAGAAAAAAGTTTCTGACAAGTTTTCTATTTTAGTGGGGGGGAGGGCGTGTAAACAGTTTTAAAACTGTAAAAAAAACAGTTGTACAGAAGTACTCGAGCGCGTCAGCTATTTACAGTATAAACGCGCTTTTCTATTTCTGATAACCAATACATATTAATCGGACGATTAACTCGAGGGGGCTGTCCGTGGCAAGCGGTTGAAAATCCGAAAAAAAAGTTAATCAAGCGCGTCAGATATTCAAAGTGTATGTAAAGTAGACCTTAAAAAGTGTCGTATTAAAATGTCTGACGATTTGGATGTGGCACAAAGTAATAATTCATATTTCTATTGGTAAAAAAAACGTAATCTTGAAATACTCGAGCGCGTTCCATTTTTTTTAAATTGAAACTAACACTGTAAAAATCATACTCACTAATAATCTGACGTTTTCCATGGGGCGATGTCAGTAGACTCGCGGAGAAAAGGTGAACTACCTGTTAGTTCGCAAGTATCGGTCGTGATTTAATGTCCGCCATCTTCAATGTACATAATCATATACAATTTTTTGAACGTAATTAATCTACCTTTTCGTAATCTGACTCGCTCAAGTATTTCTGTGGATCGATTTTTTTTTACTAATCTGGCGGGTTCTCCCACACAACCAATGGTGGGGACCATATGAAGGGTTGATACTTGGTACAGGTACATTAAAGGGTGCAAGATTTCTCCTTTATGATAATCTGATGCGCTGGAGTCACATTAAAATTCCCTCCCTGGGCTCCCCGACTAAGGATGTTAACTGACGTCTACTATCAGGAGAAAGTGACGTTGTGTTGTCAGGCAGTTTTTTAAATTATTCACTGGTGAGGCAACGGCACAACTTTTTGGTCAATGGTGACGTCAGCTACCTCAAAAATTAAAATATTAAAAATAAAAAAACTATTGAGCCAATCATAAAAATATTCAAATTAGTTTCTCAAAATGCTCTAAATTTGCAGAAAATAAAATAAAATCGAATGTTTGAAAAATTAAGACAATCCCCATTCTCTCCAATACTTTTTCTGCATCCACCATAAAAAAATTATCAAATAGTGCAGCACCTGCCGTTCTTCTGATGGCGAGCCAAGAAGTTTATCCTTGCTCTTACAAACGGCGAATGTACAGCTCTCAGTATTCAGTATTGTGCCGTTCCCGAACGCCATCGTTATATCTAAAGCTGGTAATGACGTTATTCAGAGGAGACCACGAATAGAGGGAAGGGAGAAGTCCCACTTTGTGTGTTCTCGCGATGAAAATGCATATTTGGATTCTTTAGTTTTTTTTAAACCCTCTGAACTTACCTAGTACTTTTGATTTCTTAGCTCCAGAATCAGTAATGGCGCCAATCCCATCTTTTAAACATTGTGGGTAATTTTGCAAACTTAGATGGCGAGAATGCAAGGGTAATTTTGACAGTTCAAAAACATTAATGGCGTTATTAACGTTGTTGAGGAGACGCATTATACATTTGAAACAGTGGACTAAGATATACACAGCCTGGTTGGTTATTCGTAGATTTGTGCAAGATGTTGTAGGGACTGTCATCCGTATTAGGTAGCTGCCTACTAAATTGTGCATTTGGACATATCAACCCAATTCAGTAGCCTAACCACACCAGGAATATGCAACAGTGTCAACAAGTACTGACAGGTGACCAAGCTCCGTATTTACGTCAGTTCACCTAGTGTGTTTAACTGGGATTCCGCCAATTGGATTGCCGCCTGTGTGTGTGTCTTACAAGATGTAAGTATGGATGGTTCCTTAAACTCGTCCCATCATCATTTTCTATCTCTGGTCTAAATATCGTCTATTAGTTTTCGTCTCTTATGACTTTGGTCTGTCACTAGACTTTTTGCGTCCTTTCGCTCAAGTGTTCCAAACTAAATGACCTTTTGATATTCCCGGAGTTTCTTAACCTTTAATTGGGCGCATGGGATGTAGCACAGCCCAGGGCTTGAAACTTTTTAAATTATGAATGTTGAGCGCTGTTATCCCATTAGCTTAATGTATGCACGTGTGTCTGGTGCAAAAGTTGGACACTTTTATGTCTTGTGTCAGATTCAAGCTACCGATATGGTCAAGTATCGAGCATCGAGTATCGTGATGGATTTGTGTTTTATTTATTTGTCATGGTGGATTCTATCGCCCTATCCCTCTCACAGAGAGGAAGTCTGTGTCCGGTCATGAAATCATTTTAGGGTGATTGTAGTGATTTTGATATATGCCCAAGATATCACGCACCTCACGCGATCGTTTCGTTCGTAACTTTTTAAACACGACCAATGACGTTCATAGGTTTTAAAAAGGTTGAAATCCTCTAGTGAACCTTCTCTATGTCCCCTCGTGGTGTATGCGGGTGGTATCGCCGCACTAGCTCCTGTTCAGCAGCGGTCGTTTGAGATCGCGCGTTTACGAGTTCGCCCGGGCGATGCGCCCGCTTTATTGTGCTGACTGTACTCCGTGACGTCATGGATACAGTCGCTATCGCTGCGACCCCGATACAAGGACTGGTGCCTCGTGGCCTTCTGTGAGAATTAGTGAATAAGGGTCGCCATTTTGGGAGCGAGAAACGATATATTTCGTCGTAGCCTTCGCTTTTTGGGAATTAGCGTTTAAAGGTTGGCTTTAATGTTCACATTTTTTAATAGAAACATTTTTGAAAATTATTGTCTACTGACTCATACTAAAATCAGCAAATCAGGTTGAGAGATAAACAATAATGAAGTTCTCTTACTTTTGTTCGAATTATCTCCTGTTTTTTTCTTCTCTCTGAAATTAGCCATCAGTAAAATCCGTTAAACACTTGGGAATTTTTATGTAGACAACCTATGAAATGCCTTTATCGATAGCCTCTGTGTTGAAAAGTGTCTATGAACACGTAATAAAGCAGCAAGCAGGTGAGCCCCGCTCGACTGTTTACGATCACTGAACTAACGAGCACACTCATGATCATAAACCGGCCGTAAATAAAGTCATCCATGACGGGGATAAAGTCATCCATCGGTGGGAATAAAGTCATCTACTCGTCACACACTTTTTTATTTGGGACGGAATATCATCAAATACCTTCTCCCTTTTTTTATCGTGGTAAAATCATGAAATGAGTCCTCCCGCCCAGGGTGGGACGGGAGGGACTGTCAGACTTGACTGACTAAAATCCACGGTGATCCTTCAATAGCCCTTTAGGTACCAGGGCCCCGGTTACCTGGTGAGACAGTCCCGCGACCCCGGCAGGCTTTGGCCCTCTTAGGGGGCCCCGTCAGATTGCTGACAGCTCTTTGAAGCGCGCGTGCCGTCGACCCGGGCATGGTCCATGATCGCACGGCGAGTCACCTATAACTCGCCGCCCGCATGCCCAAAAACTTCTCCCTTCGGTTAAGTGTAAACCAGAACCAGCGATCGCCTTTTACGTAACTTTTACGAGGACCCATTTGAACGCTAAAGGTGAGAGAGACCTTTAAGCGCATTTCACACAGAGAGCGGGCGCGGGTCGGGCGCGGGTCGGGCGCGTTTCGGAGGACGGGCACGACCCGCCCCGCGCCCGACCCGCGCACGCTTTCAGTGTGAAGTCTTCCATTTAAATACAAAGAACTAGACTCGCCGTACTCCCGCCCCGACCCGCGCCCGACCCGCGCCCGCTCTCTGTGTGAAATGCGCTTTAGCGTTCAAATGGCTATTGGGTAGAGTGGAAACTATCCTCTTCCTTCGATTTCCCTTTTCTTTCCAGGATAACCTCAAACGATGTTAGCTCAGTTTGCCGACAACTCCACAAGACGCGCCTGGAACACAATAGGTCCTGGTCCATGATCGGACGGTGAGCTAGTCATAATCAACCCTTGGATGGTCAGTTTGACAATAACATTTTAAAAAATCCGTTCAATAATCCATACCAATGCGAATGTAATCCTGTCGACTTTCGCAGCTACAATACCTTAACTTTTACCAAAATGTGGCTTCTAGTCCAGTCAATTTAGAACACATTTTACAACGCAGCTCACTGGTAAGTAATATGTATTTCCGCAGATTGGGGTTTAAAATGCCTAAATGACTGGGCTATTGTGCCTATGTGATTATGGTCTGGTCAGTCTGGCTTAAAACTCAGGGATTTTTGATCTGGTAGTAAGTTCTAGTGCATAATTTTCAGATACCCCGCATTGAAAGACGCTGCGTTCATAAGTTAATTAATAAAATAAAGGCTGGCCATCTCGATAATGTAAAGTGAAAAAGTATTAAATAGTATCAAATTCTATCTATATCTATATCTATAAATATATCTATCTATTGTGGACTATTAATACAGTGTTTTTACACGGAAACCATTTCCATAGCACATATTTTTTATTTTTATCAAATAAATAAATAGCGAAGGAACGACAAAATCTTTTTTTCAAACGGGGAAAGTAAGAAATACCTCTATAGGTTTATCCCGATAGAGGTCAGATTCAGCATCAATTTTTAACGCAAACGCTTATAGTTATAGCTCGGAGTCTACTGGTTATTTTTTGGGCACTACAATAAATAGTGCAAAACAGTTATAGTGTGGAAGTGTTGCCGTAAATCTATCAGTATAGGGGGTGTATTGAAGGGTGAGAAAAAATATTCGAGAGTATAGGCTAGTCTGATGAGGGGTGATTCGGCAATTCATTTATTTAAAAGCTGTCATTGGTTAGCCGCAAGCTATGCATTAGGACGAAGCGTATTTCATACAAACTTTCATATTCAAGGTATTTCAAAATGACTCAGCCGATTTTATTGAAATTTACGCACGCATAAATAGGATACATAGGTCTTATCAAAAACATTTACAATAAGACAGAATTAAAACTTTCCATAGATACAAAGACTTTTCTACCTTTTTTTAAACACCTATCAAGTTTTTAATCATTTCTAGTAAAAATAAAATTGTATCAATAGTCCAGTCATTAAAGCCCAAACCCGAAAATAATTAGTAACTTGCTGAAATTTTAGGGGGTTCTTAAGGAAGGTAAAATAACATACCGGGTGATTTTGCAGCGTTCTGGGGTGTACGGAAAGGGTTGAAAAGGGGTGAAAAGGGGTTTTTTGCTAATAACATTGCCAAAAAAAATAGTAACACGCTGCAAATTTGGAATAAGGTTGTTCTTACGGTTTTGTAACGTGTATTAAATTTGCAGCGTTTTGCAACATTCGGAACATTGTTTTTTTTTAAAAACAGTGCAATTAGTTAAAAACAGGGGTAAGAAAATAAGTAACACGCTGCAAATTTGGAATTAGGTTGTTCTTACCGGTTTGTAACGTGTATCAAATTTGCAGCGTTTTGCAACATACGGAACATTGTCTATTATTGAAAAAACAATGAAATTATTTAATCACACGGGTGAAAAAAATTTGTAACTCGCTGTAAATTTGTAATTAAGTTGTTTTTACCGTTTCGTAACGTATATCGCACTGTTTTTTTAATAATAAACAATGTTCAATTTGTTGTAAAACGCTGCAAATGTGATATACCTTACGAAACGGTAAAAACAACTTAATTATAAAATTTACAGTGAGTTACAATTTTTTTTAACCCGTGTGATTAAATAATTTCATTGTTTTTTTAATAATAGACAATGTTCCGTATGTTGCAAAACGCTGCAAATTTCATACACGTTACAAAACGGTAAAAACAACCTAATTCCAAATTTGCAGCGTGTTACTAATTTTCTTACCCCTGTTTTTAACTAATTGCACTGTTTTGAAAAAAAACAATGTTCCGTATGTTGCAAAACGCTGCAAATTTAATACACGTTACAAAACCGTAAGAACAACCTTATTCCAAATTTGCAGCGTGTTACTAATTTTTTTGGCAATGTTATTAGCAAAAAACCCCTTTTCACCCCTTTTCAACCCTTTCCGTACACCCCAGAACGCTGCAAAATCACCCGGTATCTTATTTTACCTTCCTTAAGAACCCCTTAAAATTTCAGCAAGTTACTAATTATTTTCGGGTTTAGGCTTTAATGACTGGACTACAAGTCTAAGCTGTGTTCAAGTCGTCCACGTGAACGTAATTTTTCTTCTTCTGATTTAATGACTGCTGGAGTGATACTGAATATCAGAAATAGAGCAACTGTGTAAGTATATGAAGCGCTCATAACATTATGTGCTAATTGAAGTCAGATAATCTATAATAAGTCAAATAATAAGTCATATAATAAGTCAAATAATAAGTCAAATAAAAAAAATGTTTTAGCCGGCTTGATATCCGTACTTTTGTTTCTTCTTTCCTTTTCTTCTTCTTCTTCGGGTGACCACTGAAAACCAGCGCTGTGCTGTGGGTCTCTTACAGCACAGCATTATGCTGAGTGGTTACCTTTCTTTTTGCAGTCATGGCATGCAGCTGTCAAATTTTGTTTTTGATAAATGTCTATTTTTTATGTTTCGATTAAGTTAACTTTTTAATTTCTAGTTTTCTTTTTATGTAATTTGCATGCATTACTGTAAAAAAATAAAATAATTTTCTTTCTTCTTCTTTCTTTATAATGAGAAATGGGCGTATAGTCGCGAGCAGTAATTGTTATGTTTAATACGGTATGATTCAGTGGGAGGTACATCACTAGATCTTGGAGATACTTTTCTACACTACAAATAAGCCCAAGTCTTTCACCCCCCCAACCAGTCTCAGTTACGTCGAAACTTCTGTACTTTAACTAATAACGTGCGCTTACTCGTGCGGTACATATCGAGGGGGTGAATTTTTTCCACGTGGGGGTGTTAAGGGGGTGTCAGATCTCGCTCTTTTTGCGTTTCTTCCCGGAGCGATGCAAATCCCCCGACGCGCCGTGTGCCCGTCGAATGGGAATCGAGAATTTCCGCTAATGCCCGGCGCGCTGTTTAAGATATCGCGTGATGGAAGTGTGAGCGAACTTACGTCGGGGAGATAAGTTCGTAAACGTGAGTTTGTATAGTGAGGTATTCTAGGGATATTCGTATAGTATGTATGGTCCACTACACATTAAAAATGCTATGGAACTTAATTGTTTTATATCAGGTACAATTAATAATATTTGCTATGTTGAAGTTCGTACAGTCAGAAGGTAATTCAGGGATATTGGTTTAGTATGAAGGAGTATTATGTCATACTTTCTTTGTTTATAGCTGAAAAGAAAGTGCAGATATTAGATGTTGTGAAATTTTTTGTTTTTGTTTTAGCAAAACTGTAACAAAGCAAGGATATTTTTCTTATTACATGAATTCTAACAGGTGCTTTTGTAGCTAACAAAAATATTACCAAATTAAGTCACGAGACCGTTCCATTGTTAAACGGTCTCGTGACAAGCATTTCGAAATGTTTGTCACGAGACATTCTTTTGAGTCCAAATAAAGTACAAAACACCCTCCAACACGTTTCTCTGTACCCACAATTACACAACACGTTCCAAAGCATCGGGGGCTCTGTGTGTGACGTCACCGTGTTTACTGCGCGCCACGTGCTCCCGGGCACGTTGCGTCATTACCGGGCACCGGCGAGCTCGTAAATCAATATCGACGGACCCTTATTAATTAGTGCGTTCGCGGATCCCCGTGGCTTCCATCCCTCCCGAACTCTCACCCCTCTACACCCCCGCTCTCCACGTCTTCCGGCTGCGATGAGAGTTTTTAATTATCCCAACGGGAGCAGCCGGCCGTGTTGACACCTTGCTCCGTCCTGATGAGACTTAATAAACTCCACGATGGGCCCTTTGACGACACTTACTTTCGGTGCGATCCTGCGAGATTAAGTCTGGATACTACGTAGAGCTAGGCACAGATGACGACGCTCAATACTATCTGCACCGGTGATCGTGATGGACCACTGCGACGGACACTCCATCCCATTGTTATTGTGCGCATCAAGATCATTGAAAAGTTACTTGCCGTTACGATAGGAGCTTACGGATCCTTCAAGTAATCCTCTGTTCTGTTCGCTTTGCTCCGATGGCTCGTAAAATCCGATGTCCAGTCATAGCGAGGTTGTATCTATGCGTCGAACTGGGGACCGCAGTGTTCCATCGCAACGCTATTAGACATGGGCCGACCGGCATGACAACAGCGGAGACAGAGAATCTAGGTTAAACCCGTGAGTCTTGGAAATAGAATTCTGATTTTCTCGAGAAAGCGATAAAGAAAGAAAAGTATCAGGATAGTTGTATGTATATCTGTGTGGCTGCGTCATCAAGAAAAGATTATCGGCCGATGTTGTAAATCGGAGGCTGAGCACGGAGCCCGGAAGGCGGAGCGCAGTCCCCGCGGGCGACGGCGGCGTCCGGCGCGCCGTCAATTAGACGGGGAGGGGCTCGGCCGGGGCCGGGGCCGGCGAGGGGCCGGGGGGGCACGCGAGACGCCGCGCTGCCCAGATACGTGCCACGTTAGGTATATGCCCGGAAATTCGAGCCTATATACCGAGCACATAGCGCGTCCGCCTTGGGCACCGTAATTAATAGCAAGAGGCCGAATCCGCTCCGCCGTCCTAATCTTCAACCCTAATTATTATTCAGGGAGTTTTTCTCGGAGCTTGTTTATGCTGGCGGCAGAAGACGCCGTGAGATGAAAGGAATTGTTCGACGCCTTTATGTGTGTCTGTCGTTTTATGTTGAATTTTTCGGCGAATATCGTTAATGTAAATTGGCGGGGGGTCGCGCTTTGCTCATTATCGAATCTCCATCGGTGGGATTTGAGGAGAACACAATTCTTGTAATGTAAACTACAAAATACAGTATCATTTTAAAAGACAAACAAGAACCTCGTCAGATCACTGTGTAAACAGGGTACCATGGCCCCGGAACTCAAAAGGCAACTGAAGGCCTAATTGGGTTTTTAGATAGCCTCACAGTCCCTTTTACTCAACACGGGGACTCATTTGATGACTTTACACAAGATAAAAAGGCAGTTCACAGTCGAACAATAAAAGTTGTTCAGTTCGTTGTACGAGGAAGTGGGTCAAAGTTGCGCGGGTAGGAGATATGTATGTAAGTAGGTCTGTCTACAAGTGCGACTCGCTCGTCTGCCGTCTGGCCTGTCTGCGCGGTGAATTCATTAAATTAATTGCTATTTTCGAGAACATTTTTATTTCGCCGCGTTTCGTTTGATTTATCGTTTCCGTGAGATTTGAAGATTAATTTGTCGAAAGGCTCTTAGCGAGGGCTTTATTAAAAACGTGTTAAACGGACGTTTTATTGTGATGAAGTTGTCGGTGTAAATTATGATAAGTCATTATACTTTTATTGAAAAGGATTTTGACTTGAGCTTTTATTTTTGGTTTTGGAGTTTTAGTGTTTATTTTCAGCTTTCATCATCATCATCATCATCAAAACAGCCGCAGGATGTCCACTGCTGAACATACAACATGGCCTCCCCTATATAATAGTTGAGATGATAAAAACTATAGTTTACATTAAGATTCATTCATGTAAACTATTTTTATTATGATTTAAACTTCTGAGCGTAGATTTTACTTTCTTCTTTACATAATAGAACTTTTCTTGTAAGTTTGACGATTCTTAGTATTTTTCTTTGTATATTTTTTGGGGAAATGTAAATAATAAGTCTCGTGACACGATACACGTGGAGCAATCCTAGAGAGACTTTATTCCGTATCCACTCATAAATATATAAGCATGTAGGCGTTATGTAACAAACTTTGACGAGTTACAAATTGTCCAAGACTGTATTTAGTCGTACGGACTACAAATAGACTGTATTTGGTCTTATGACGTCAAAAGACGGCACGGTTGGCAAATTCGCAGTTTATGGTAATATTCGTCCAAGTATTAAAATGTCCACATGTCATAATAACCTAATGTTATATTTCTATTTTGTTAAAATGAAGTTTTGTAAAAATCAACAAGTGTTATAATGTCCAAATGTCATATTGTACATGGCTCAAAATCCTAGGTATTGTGATAAAACGACGCCTGGTTTTTTTTTTTTGTCGATAGGTAATAGAACTAATTTCATTTTTTTTTTTATTTTAACAGCCCTTTACGTTCCTACATCATTATACAATTCAATTTGTAGATATAAAATCATTTTCACTTTGTCTTACGGACATTTTGTCACTTGATCTTTATAACAAAACTTTTGACTTTTTTACATAATGACATGTGGACAATTTAACACTTGGACGAATGTTACCATAATTCAAATTCGCTGAGTAATCGACTGCTGCGCAGCGTGTCGCGTTCGATCTTCGCTCAGAACAAATATTTGTATGATCTGATTATGAAAGACTAAAAGACTATGAGATCTCTCTAGATTCAAAATATAAGAGGACTACCTTTTGCTAGCGACTTCGCCCTCTCACCCCCCCCCCCTCCCTCTTATTGCTTATGTCACTCAGGACCAAAGCAGCTTACAACTGGTGAAAGAATTATTGAAATGGGTCCAGTAGTTTCTAAAAAGATTTTGTATTTTAAAATCTTTCGTCTTTATAATATTAGTGTAGATATCTTTCATGGTAACGCAATCAATTGAACAAAAATATTAACATACACAAGTTAAACTTAACACAATACAACATGACCCCACGACAACTTAGCACAACTGACCACTATAGACCCCCTACCCACTGATATCGGTACAAACTACCTGTGTACGTCGATAAATCTGAATACTAATGAAGACATTAGGAATCGCGGTATTCATCGTTATCGATACAGTCACGAGCAATAACATGTATACACTTAACAAAATTCAAACGCAAATTACTTGTGAAATACTGGTTTCCACTTCGAAATAAGACCTATTTCGTAATAGTATGGCTTCCAAAACAGAAGTCTAATGAAATGGCAAAAGTTCAATCAATATGCTAGCAGTAAATCGCTTTTGATTACTGCTTAGTGTATACATACTAATGCTCGTGACTGTACACAGAACCACAGAACTTTCACTCACTAGATGCGTCACCAGACGCACTGTGCAATAAAGAGGGATTGATATATTTTTTTTCTTTCTTTTCCGGATGGATGGTATGTAATGTGACCAACCTCCTATGCATATAACCACATAAATCATCTCTCTAGCCGTTTCCCAATTATATTACGGTCGGTTTCCAGTCGAACCAGATGCAGATCAGCTCAGCTCAGTATTTTACATGGAGCGACTGCTTATCGAACCTCCACAACCCAATAACTGGATAATACGATACCCCATGGGTTACCAGTCGTAACTGGTAAGACTTCTAGAGCTGCTTCTCACTAATAGCAGTATCGACTGTCAAATATGTATAAAAAGACAGGCGGGACCAACGACTTTACTTACGAACCAACCTCGGCAAGCGCGGCTTAGCCGGGTAGATATACGGCTGTAATTATTTAGCCACGAGCTTCTCTAAAAAATAGTCACGGGACATTAATATGGTATCGCCGCGTGTAGGTGGCTTATTTGTCCTTTCTACTATAGTGCTGAAGTTATAGGTCATTAGTGAGCGTGTGGGCATCGTGTAGGCGATTTGTCACTCCTACGCAGCTAGTTCCCTAACCACGCTTCATTTGGCACTGAGTTCGCGGTATTAATGTTTTATGTGTTTGACGACTGTTTGTTGATTTTTTATTAGGGTTCCGTACACCAAGGGTAATACAGGACCCTGTTACTAAGATTCTTTGATTTGACTGGCCTGTTGGTCTAGTGGTTAGTGACCCTGACAGCTATGCCGGAGGTCGTGGGTTCGATTCCCACCCAGGACAAATGTTTGTGTGATGAGCACGATCATTAATGTTCTGTGTCTGGGTGTAATTTATCTATAATATGTATGTATTTAGAAATATATAAGTATGTTAATCAGTTGTCTAGTACCCATAACACAAGCTCTGCTTAGCTTGGGACTAGATGGCGTTGTGTGATAGTTGTGGAATATTATTATTATTGTTCCGCTGTCCGTCCGTCACCAGTCTGTATCCCATGAACACAGACAGTTGAAATTTACACAGATGGTGTATTTCTATTGTCGCTATAACAAGAAAATACTAAAATAAGAATAAAATAAATATTTAAAACGCCAAAAATGTCATATCTTTTGTATGGGAGCTCCATACAAAAGATATGACATTTTTGGCGTTTTTTATGCGTATCCTCCTATATGGAATCCTTTATGCGCGAATACAACTCGCACTTGGCCAGCTTTTGTTATTGTATGTCAGATTACTTTGATTAGTTGTATTTTTGGGATGTTTACAATGTTTTATTTCCCTCTATATCATTGTACAGTCACGAGCAATAACATGTATACACTTATCAGAATTCAAACGCAATTTACTCGTAAAATGCTGGTTTCCACTTTGAAATAAGACATATTTCGTAATAGTATGGCTGCCAAAATAGAAGTCTAATAAAAAGGAAAAAGTTTAATCAATATGGTAGCAGAACATTGCTTTTGAATACTGTTTAGTGTATACATACTATTGCTCGTGACTGTACAAGGAAAAAAAGAAAAGAAATACGAGTTTAGATTTGCTGTTATTTTGTATTTGAATTAAATTGTAATTTATGTGTCAATACTGATTTAAACTCCTCAATAGTACTCGCACCGACCATGTTAGACAGAGTATATTACTTATTACATTTTTTAAAAATTCCTATTCGTATTTTAGGTAACAGAGCCCAAACATAGAATAAATTAACCTAAAAGTATAATTATGTTTAAAGGGCTAATAATAATCTAAATCTATGTTAATATATTTTTTTAACTATGCCCCACACTAGGAATTTCAACATTCACAAACTCACAGACCCGGAACAACTACTTGCCGATCATACAAATATTTCTTCCGTGCGGGGATCGAATCCGCGACACCATTCGATCGTTTAGCCACTGCGCCAACCGTGTTGTCCTAATATAAGAACAATAGGGGTTGAACCATATCTGGCAGCACGGAATCGCCTTTTTCCGTTGCCCTTTCTCTTTCTGTCGCTTAGAACTGCCATTTGCTAGACCGAGACAATGCGACAGCAGCCGGCCGCCTCGCGGATTCCGCCGCGTGCTATCGCATTATGCATTCTGTCTCGGTCTAGCAAATAGCAGTTCTAAGCGACAGAAAGAGAAAGGGCGACGGAAAAAGGCGATTCCGTGCTGCCAGATGTGGTGTAGCCCTAGAACCAGGGACCGAAACCGGTATCATCAATACGGGTATTTTTTCGGTAACAACCTTTTTTTCTTTTACAGGTAATTTTAAAGATTACCTTTATTATTAAAAGTGAATACATAACCAGTATTAATACCGGTTACCGAAATAAAAATTACCCCTATCTTGCACACTTCACACGTGCCGTCGGCAATAGTCACAGGGCGCGCATCGCATGTGTGTGTGACAAAGAGTCGTTATCTTTAGTTAACCGGTATTAAAACGATAACCTGAATAGAGGTTACATTTTTCTTCGGTCTGGTTACCCAGATAGCGGTTACCTAAGTCTGAAAAATAACCAAAATTCTTCAATACCGGTACCGTAATTTATAAAGGTTTTCGGTCCCTGCCTAGAACTGCCGCGCCGGAGAATAACTGCGAATTTCAAAAAGTTGTAGCACGTGCTACGAGACGCAGGGATCGCGGTGATGTCTTTGCTACGTCTGCTACGCTTTCGTAGCAGACAGAGGACCCGCTACGCCATTTTCGTAGCCAATAATACTCATTGCTCTTTAATTTTCTTGAGAAGCGGACGTGCGTATGTAATTATTGATGACAGCATCAATAAATTGTTTTTTTTTTTTTAATTGTAGTTTTTTAAATCAATAATTTACATTCCCACTCCCAAGTTATGATGCATGTGACATCTGAACTAATTTAAAAGTATACTTCGTCCATTGTTAATTTTAAAATCGTTTTTTCGTACGTTTTGGCTAACGTAACAAAAGATTTTTTTGATTAGATTATTAAAAACATCTTTTAAAACTGAAGGACGAATTATTATTTTTTTCAATAATCGGTATACCTAATTTGAATTATAGTGATATTTTACCAACTGACTCCTTATTCAATTCCTATTTAAAACTTCAACCAAATATTACTACAGATCTTAGTTCTAAGCCAACATTATTCTGTGTTGTGATTTTCTTGTATTAGAGTGTCCAAGGAACATATCGCGCTGAATTGTGCTTGAACCTGGCGCGGACATTTGATTTGGGGTAGATTTTCAAAGAGATTTCTCCTTTGATGTTCCCCTAAACACTTGAATTATGTTTTCATGACCATGGCGATTGGCAAGTCTAAAGATTAAATACCAGAAACAAAATCGATTATAGGACTTCTACTTAAATAACCTGATTAAAATCTGTTTGCTGTATTATTTGATTACTAACTTATGTGGGTTCTCCAGAGTGAAAACGATTATTATCCTACAAGATTGCTCAACTGTTATGAAAAGTATCCAGCGTACGAAGTATTTCTGTACAAATTCGTTCAGTAGTTTTGCGTGAGAGTCAATGAACATCTATTTTTTTTCGTGCGGAAAATCATCAAATGAGTCCTCCCACTCTGTGTGGATCGGAGGCATTTGTCAAATTTGATTGGAGTTTAAAACCACACCACAACCAATTAAAAACTTTGCGTTCCAGGGCCAAGGGGGCCTTTTATGACACTCCCACGTCCCACATCGGTGTTACGTCACAAACATTCGCCTTATTTTTTAATGTAAAATGGTTTTGGTCTTAACTTTAGCCTTGGTCAGAGGGGAGAGACAAAGCGACGATGAAGCGAGCTTCCCCAGAAGAAGCCTGTTTATAAATTAGTCAGAAAAAAATCTTTACAATTACATTGTCCGAAACTAGGAGAAACTAAATCATTAATTTTGAGCTATCCACTTAGTGTGGGCATACACAACACACCGCAGGGTGTAAGTTAGACAGTGATAAGGGATGACCGCTGGTAGCCGTTCTAGGTCTTGTGATGTTACGTCAACTAGATGCAAAACAGGTCTGTATTTTATAGTTTGAACTAGACGTTGGGAGTGAAAAGTATTTTGAATATTTTAAATTGGTCAACGAGTGATGGATAAGATGCGTAATATGCATTGTTTTTAGTGATGTAATGTCACAGTATTAGTCGAAATTCTAAGTAAGAAAAAAAAACTGCTTTCTGCACACTCTTTCTTTATATTTGTCGCAGAATGAACACAGAAGCACAATAATTTAGAATAACGCCATCTATTATCATGCTGCGGAATCAAAACAAACACAATTTGGTATCTCTATTCATTATTGTTAATTTAGAATAACGCCATCTATTATCGTTGGCCTGGAATCAAAACCGATACGCATTTTAGAGTCTATTGATTATTGTGAATTTAGAATAACGCCATCTATCTCTCATTGGAGTAAATATTAAGTTAGAATTGACAGATTGTTTAGGAGCGTCAAATTAGTCGTAATTTGGAGATGGTTAGCATGGAGAGCAACGGAAACACCGAGCGAATAGTCGAGTCAAATGTCGATTCGGAAGTTTAATCAGTTATTCGACGTTGACAGGTAGTGACGTTGACAGATGTTGGCTAACCTGTGTGGGGTAGGCCACATGGGCGGTCAGTTTAGTGAAGTGAACACTTTGAATCGGTCCGGCAAGCTGGGTAGACATTTTGGTTGCTCCGCCATGTTAAACTTCTCGCGTTCCTAAGTTTTTAATCGAGCGATATCTCGGACATCCTTGACTATTTTGTATTCAGTGTGTGTTAGCAAGTAATTAAAAGTGTTAACGAAGATTTTCTGAATGTTATTTCCGATATCCCAACCCCTCTGATAACGATCCTCCGTTATCAGAAGTGGGATGGACCACGACGACCCACGTGTTCGAAATAAAGACTATAGTGATGAAAAATGGATGTGTTTGTTGGAACCGCAATTTTCTGACACTGATTCAAGCCGTGAAAACACCTACTACGTCACCACATGGCTTTCGTTTACCGAATTTCAATCCTGAAAAACAAGATGTGGATGTACGTGCTTGGGTGACGACTAGAAAGATGTGCTTTCGGACCAAGATCAACATGGCGGGTGCCCCGCTTATGGTCGCTGTAAGCCGCGCCTTGAAGGGAGGAGATTCTACCTGGCTGCCTACCGTGTCGTTTCCTGGGATAACGTGGACTTATTTCAAGCGACTTTTTATTGCAAGACACGTGGCTACCTACAACAAGAGCTGCAAGTGGTTTCTTTTATGAAGAGAAAGCGAATAGTGTTGTGAAATCTCTGAAGTCACTGCTACCGCGAAGACGTGAAAAAGGATATTCGAGCTACGCCGAAGCACCACAACCACAGCAATGGCAACGAGTGGGGTTCATCGACAGCTGCGAGGTTTCATGCATCCGGGGTCGCCTGCTTCCACTGCCACGGCGCAGAGAGAGGAGCGGCGCCGACTCCGGGGCGTCGAAACCTGTTAATGAGGAGAGGGTTGACCTGTGTCTCCTGAGCGCGTCGACTGGGAACCTATCCGGTGAGCAATTTTCATTTTGTTTACGACTCTGGTGCCTTGTGTTCTTTATTGAAAGTCTGTAGCCTGTGGATTTGGTGGAAAATGCCTGAGGTTCAAGTACCATTTTGAAGTAGAGGCTTTGAGTTGGATGATAAGTGTGGAATCTTAGATCGGCTGGTCAGACCGTACCAGTAGCTGTTTCGTAGCCGTAGTCCGTATCTTATTGACATCCCGGTGGTGTCCATAGATGTGCGGTGTGCGGGTGGCACTGGCGGAGGTCGTGTATTGTGCGTTCATGATGAACGGTGTGAAACAAACAGAGGTTTGTTGGTGGGGCTAGTGTTAGCCAAAGGCCACGAATTTGATTCCTGCTTTTTGATGATTAGTTTCTTGCATTGTAATGGTACAAATTGCAAAGGTACTTGGTTGCTCTAGGATTTTCGGTCAGTCTTAATTGGTTATGTTTAGTGTTTGAACTTAAACTTTACTTGGCTATTGCTGGTTAAGCGGTAGTGATGTTATCGCTGGTTAAGCGTTAGTAGTGTAATCGCTGGTTAAGCGGATTACGTGGGCTTTCGCTGGTTAAGCGTCAGCTGTTGAATCGCTGGTTAAGCGAGTTGTGTTGACTATCGCTGGTTAAGCGTTAGTGGTGTAATCGCTGGTTAAGCGGATTACATGGGCTTTCGCTGGTTAAGCGTTGGCTGTTTTATCGCTGGTTAAGCGAGTTGAGTTGACTATCGCTGGTTAAGCGTTAGTGGTGTAATCGCTGGTTAAGCGGATTACATGGGCTTTCGCTGGTTAAGCGTCAGCTGTTGAATCGCTGGTTAAGCGAGTTGTGTTGACTATCGCTGGTTAAGCGTTAGTGGTGTAATCGCTGGTTAAGCGGATTACATGGGCTTTCGCTGGTTAAGCGTTGGCTGTTTTATCGCTGGTTAAGCGAGTTGAGTTGACTATCGCTGGTTAAGCGTTAGTGGTGTAATCGCTGGTTAAGCGGATTACATGGGCTTTCGCTGGTTAAGCGTCAGCTGTTGAATCGCTGGTTAAGCGAGTTGTGTTGACTATCGCTGGTTAAGCGTTAGTAGTGTAATCGCTGGTTAAGCGCATTACGTGGGCTTTCGATGGTTAAGCGATGTTGAATCGCTGGTAATGCGAGTTGTGTTGGCTATCGCTGGTTAAGCGTTAGTAGTGTAATCGCTGGTTAAGCGGATTACGTGAGCTTTCGCTGGTTAAGCGTTAGCTGTTAAATCGCTGGTTAAGCGTGTTACGATGTGGGCTTTCGCTGGTTAAGCGTTAGTTGTTGAATCGCTGGTTAAGCGAGTTGTGTTGGCTATCGCTGGTTAAGCGTTAGTAGTGTAATCGCTGGTTAAGCGGATTACGTGGGCTTTCGCTGGTTAAGCGTTAGCTGTTAAATCGCTGGTTAAGCGTGTTATGATGTGGGCTTTCGCTGGTTAAGAGTTAGCTGTTAAATCGCTGGATAAGCGTGTAATGATGTAGACTTTCGCTAGTTAAGCGTTAGCTGTTGAATCGCTGGTTAAGGGTGTTGTGAGCTTTCGCTGGTTAAGCGTTAGAGGGTTAATATCGCTGGCTAAGCGTTATTATTATCACTGGTTAAGTGAAAGGATTTGTAACGCTGGTTAAGCCCTACAATGTTAAGTACTGGTTAAGTACTTCAGTGACTGGGTAGTGCTGGGTAGTGCTGGGTAGTGATGCGTGGTGCTGGTTAAGTGCTGTGGATATGTTTGGTAGGGTCATAATGCTTTCTTAAATTTGTGCCGATTTCTATTATGTGCCTTATTCTTTCATCTTAGTTGGTTTTGTTTTGGTTTGTTGGCAGTAGTCAACTTAACATTTAGAGTATCTAGCATAGTAAGTTTTATTATAATCTGTAACGTTATAGGAAAAATAAGGTAGCATGTTGAACAAACCTTAAAGAATTATTTTGATAAAGGCTCGAAACGATTATCTTGATGGTGTTGTGTTTGTAACCGGGTGCAGGTTACGTTTTGAAGACCGGATGGAGGTCAGAGTATGAGCACTGCAATATTTTAATGAGTTTCCTATTATTTGAATGAGTATGGGTGTTGTTCGACATGTCAGCTTTGAGATAAAAAGTTTTTTTTTTTTTGTGATTTTTATAAGACCCTGTAATTATTTTGATGAGAATACCTTTTCTATTTGGGTCAGGAATGGCCGAACGGTTAGAATGATTACTGTTCGAGATTTTTTCTCATTCCAGATTCCTCACACGAGGATGTGATGTCTCACACGAGGACGAACGTCTCACACGAGGACGTGTGAATTGTCAGAATGGCCGTGTCGCAGAATGAACACAGAAGCACAATAATTTAGAATAACGCCATCTATTATCATGCTGCGGAATCAAAACAAACACAATTTGGTATCTCTATTCATTATTGTTAATTTAGAATAACGCCATCTATTATCGTTGGCCTGGAATCAAAACCGATACGCATTTTAGAGTCTATTGATTATTGTGAATTTAGAATAACGCCATCTATCTCTCATTGGAGTAAATATTAAGTTAGAATTGACAGATTGTTTAGGAGCGTCAAATTAGTCGTAATTTGGAGATGGTTAGCATGGAGAGCAACGGAAACACCGAGCGAATAGTCGAGTCAAATGTCGATTCGGAAGTTTAATCAGTTATTCGACGTTGACAGGTAGTGACGTTGACAGATGTTGGCTAACCTGTGTGGGGTAGGCCACATGGGCGGTCAGTTTAGTGAAGTGAACACTTTGAATCGGTCCGGCAAGCTGGGTAGACATTTTGGTTGCTCCGCCATGTTAAACTTCTCGCGTTCCTAAGTTTTTAATCGAGCGATATCTCGGACATCCTTGACTATTTTGTATTCAGTGTGTGTTAGCAAGTAATTAAAAGTGTTAACGAAGATTTTCTGAATGTTATTTCCGATATCCCAACCCCTCTGATAACGATCCTCCGTTATATTTATTAAATCGTTTTGTAAAAAAAATCCGTTAAAAGGCAGTTCTGACAACCAGATATATCCCTAAAGCTGTATAATACCCACTGCCTGGGAAAGGTATTTATTTTTTGTGTCCATGTTCCCATGCCCCATTCTTATTTTATTCGCAATAGCAGCTATGGCGTCTACCCATTTCATCATCATCATAAAAGTTTATCTTAAACATATTCATAATTATTCATTTCTATGGACATAACCTATCTGATAACCACGAGCAATAATTTGGCTAACATTATCCTCATCTCAATCGCTAAAACAATTATAATTATGACAATAAATAATCCGAGTCCATCTCAGAGATCCTTAATATTATTGAGAGCGTTTATTCATACGTGGAACCCTTCCTTAGAGGGTGGCACCCTCCGCGGAGGGATGGACGGTGGTCGTCTTGCCTTTGCTCCCTCTTTCCCTTAGGCACAGAGGCTCACGTTGCTTAGAAAGGCTCGAATGTGAGCGATTTATTAATATGTTTGTGTGGATGGAATATCACTAGTATTTGCTGTGACCGTGGTTTTATATGGCTGTAACTTTCCATATAACAAACTTTTTTCCCTTAATAACTCCTCAATTAACATGATAATCGAACTCTCGTTTGTGTTTCTTTGATTTTCTATAAAGTATAATTTAATCTACTTCCATTTACTTAAATTATTCATTATCAGGTTAAGTCATTAATTTTTTTTAGGACACTGACAATGGGGATTGTCTTAATTTTTCAAACATTCGATTTTATTTTATTTTCTGCAAATTTAGAGCATTTTGAGAAACTAATTTGAATATTTTTATGATTGGCTCAATAGTTTTTTTTATTTTTAATATTTTAATTTTTGAGGTAGCTGACGTCACCATTGACCAAAAAGTTGTGCCGTTGCCTCACCAGTGAATAATTTAAAAAACTGCCTGACAACACAACGTCACTTTCTCCTGATAGTAGACGTCAGTTAACATGCTTAGTCGGGGAGCCCAGGGAGGGAATTTTAATGTGACTCCAGCGCATCAGATTATCATAAAGGAGAAATCTTGCACCCTTTAATGTACCTGTACCAAGTATCAACCCTTCATATGGTCCCCACCATTGGTTGTTTGGGAGAACCCGCCAGATTAGTAAAAAAAAATCGATCCACAGAAATACTTGAGCGAGTCAGATTACGAAAAGGTAGATTAATTACGTTCAAAAAATTGTATATGATTATGTACATTGAAGATGGCGGACATTAAATCACGACCGATACTTGCGAACTAACAGGTAGTTCACCTTTTCTCCGCGAGTCTACCGACTTCGCCTCATGGAAAACGTCAGATTATTAGTGAGTATGATTTTTACAGTGTTAGTTTCAATTAAAAAAAATGGAACGCGCTCGAGTATTTCAAGATTACGTTTTTTTACCAATAGAAATATGAATTATTACTTTGTGCCACATCCAAATCGTCAGACATTTTAATTCGACACTTTTTAAGGTCTACTTTACATACACTTTGAATATCTGACGCGCTTGATTAACTTTTTTTTTGGATTTTCAACCGCTTGCCACGGACAGCCCCCTCGAGTTAATCGTCCGATTAATATGTATTGGTTATCAGAAATAGAAAAGCGCGTTTACACTGTAAATAGCTGACGCGCTCGAGTACTTCTGTACAACTGTTTTTTTTACAGTTTTAAAAACTGTTTACACGCCCTTCCCCCCACTAAAATACAAAACTTGTCAGAAACTTTTTTTCTTTTTAGAACATATTCTTTCAAATCCAATAGGTCGCCATGATGCTCGAGTAACTGCAAATTAGAATCCTCGCCTCCCCTACTATAAAAATACAATAAATTTTTGAAATCGGTTTTTATTTTTGTTTTTTAAAACGGAAAGTCGTCGACGAGGTGACATTATTGTTCGTTTTCCTGAGCAATACTTTAGCATTAACTTAATGAATATACAAAGGTATCTAAAGCTTTGATATCTTACTTACATCAAAATGATCTTCGCAACAGTAGGTACATTTTATAAACCTTGCAATATTACACGCCTACATCACGGCATCACTTTTCTCGCAAATCTTATAAAGAGATTATGAGGCATGTTGCAGAAATAATCATAAAATATATAAAAAACTAAACATTATTATTTGTTTACATTTTTGACATTTTTAATTTGACACTTGACAGATTGTTGAAAATACTTGCCACTTACTTTTTATTGTCTGAGGCAACAATACAAAACGGTACAGCCAATAATAACGTCACTTGAAGGGCAAGGAAGGTCAAGCGTATTTTATCAAAAATATCAATCAAATATGAACATTTTTCATTTTTGATTGGTTACTAATGATTAGTAACGCTATTCCTAGAAATGGTTTTTCAATTACAACATATTGAAAAAAATGAACAATGCCCATTTATTTTTCTTCCTTACGAATTTCCCCTGTGTCATGGGCGCATTTACAAACATGTAAACTAAGAAACAACCCAAACAGCCAGAAAAAACTACGAGTTTTTGTTACACGCGAGAATCGAAACGGCGATGCGTTGCGAAACAGTAATTGCTCAACTACTGCACCAACCGTAGCCATAAAAAGGTGGGCAACTCGCCGTCCGATCATGGATCATACAAGCCCGGGTCGACGGCGCGTCGTGTTGCACGCGCGCCTCTAAGAGCTGTCAGCACAATGACGGGGTCCTTAGAGGACTATAAGCCTACCGGGATCCCGGAACTAACGAGCTACCGTGACCCCGGAACGTAACGGGCTTTATGATAGCTAAGGACACCGTGGATTTTAGTTAGTACAACTCTGACAGTCCCTCCCGTCGTGCCCGGGGCGGGAGGACTCATTTGATGATTATACCAAGCAAAAAAAAGACCAAGGAGACATGATGCCTTCTTATAAACTAAATGACACTAGTGCTACACGGATCTAATACCATTCCATAACATAACCCCTTTAAGGAACACTACGATCCATTCCATACACTACAGTGATTGCTCTCATACACAACACTTTTCCGCAAGGTTTGCTGGTTTCTCTAGCGCACATAATTTCCACACGTCTCCTCAACATAAATGGTGATAGCTTCACATATAGTTTCATGTTCTCTGTTAACCTTTGTAGTCCATTTTCTTTTATATGCGCCATTACATGCACTGCTCAATACATTAAATGCAAACATGGATGGTAACTGCATCGATGCAGCTTGGAGATGTGCCGGGAGTGTTGGACAAACGATGTATGTTTAGTATGTTTTAAAGCAGCTCGTGGCTAAATAAATACGGCCGCATAGGCCGATCTTCCGGGTTAAACCGCGCTTGCCGAGGTTGGTCTGTCGATGGGTGACCATCTCTCTTAGCAAGTTTCCTCCGTACCTCGGAAAGTACGTAAAGCCGTTGGTCTTGGCTGTCATTTGTAGATCTTTGACAGTCGTTAGTATTAATCAGAAGCTCTAAAAGTCTGACAACCAGTTTTACCACGGGGTATCGTATTACCCAGTTATTGTGGAGGTCAGATAGGCAGTCGCTCCATGAAAAATACTGATATTCAGCTGCATCTGGATTCTGGTTCGACTGGATGCCGACCCCAATATAGTTGGGAAAAGGCTAGGCAGATGATAATATTTAATCACACCTGCCATTAGATGTGGCCTCGCCGTAGTTAGTTAATCAGCCCATAATTTTACCACTGCTGGGACACAAGCCTTCTCTTTGTGAACGGGAGTGAGCTGTCACCAACCACGCGGGCCCAGTGCGGGTTGATAGATGCATGTCACTGTAGTTGCCACACTGTAGGGGAGGTAAGCCTAAGACGGGTAGCCCACCTAAAACGGGTATGCATGCACGTGTACGCGTCATTCTCATTCTCACTAATTAGAATGTCATTGTGTGCGTGCAGGACGCGGCGCCTCATAGGGAAAGGCAACGTGTCCTCCACGCACACAGCAAGAACTACTTAGTAAAATGAGCGAATGTTCCCACTGCAGCGACACAAGCCTTCTTTCTGTGAGAGAGAGTGGGTTGTAATCCACCACGGGAATTTTTGGTTCTTGGGCATGCTGGATTCATCACAATGTTCTTCTTTACCAATTTGAGAGCAGTGGTGATGAAATAAATCACTCAAACTAATGCACCGGTAATCTACGACCTTACAACTCGTAAGTCGTACCGTCGCGTCGTAAGTGGTACATACCACTGAGCCACCAATGTACCTACCGTATATACGGTAAACAAAAAAAAATCGTTTGTCTGTAAAGTCGGTTTACTGACGATAGTTGAACGTGACAACGTCATAAGAAAATACTGCACTTACGTTGCTACTAGCAAACAATTGTCACGCAGTTTCTATGGAACGCTACAGAGCGAAGGTAACGCCGCATGACGTCATCTTTTTTCGTGCGTGCAGCCGGCCATCGAATTATAAGACGTTATCACGTCAAAAAAGATATAGGACAGAAGTTCTCTTCGCTATCAGTTTACAACACCTCTCCGCCAAACCACTAAGAACGCATCATGTGTGGCGATCCTTTACGTAATTAGTTAAGTTGTATCACACAAACTCCTAAACTCTAGTCTCCCGAAACTTGACCAGCTCGTGACAAAACACTGTCTCACCGAGATTACCCCCCTGATTCTTTTGTAGCTATAATTATGTTCGTAATAGTTTTTTCGGGTCTGGAAGATTTTCTCGGAAAAGTTTTAGGATATTTGTAAAGTTTTTTGTGCGAATTCTGCTTCTATCATCTGCCTGTTTTCTATGTTGGAGTCCGCTTCTGGTCTAACTTAATATAGCTGAATAATATTGGTAATTTATAAGAAGTGGTTGTATAATTTGCCTTTCGCCAAATCTTGTTTTAAATAATGTTATTTATTTCTACCTACTTATATAACCAAACTACCTAATTAGTTTTTGTACATTTGCGTGCTTGATGTCTAAATAGGCTAGCGAGTATAAAAAATATAAAATTAATTGAGATACAAATACCTATTCTCTATCTCTTTTCTATACATTCTATTGTTTGAGCAATGGAATATGATATTCAATTTTTTGAATTTTGTTGCAATTCTTATTATGATATCGCTGAAGTGGTACTTTTAAATCGCAGATGAACGCCTTTAATTAATTACCATAAAGCCTTCCTTCATAAATAAATTATCCAGCACATTTTTTTTTTCAATTGTTCGGTAGCAGACGTTTCTGAGATTAGCATGGTCAACCACACAAACAAACTCTTCATCTTTATAATATTAGTATCTAGATGACATTTTCTACAAGCTATTTCTTTGGACCATGCCCGGGTCGACGGCGCGTTGTGTCCCACACGCGCCTCAAAGAGCGTCAGCATAATGACGGGGCCCCCTCTCAGAGGGCCAAAGCCTGACGGGGTCGCGGGATTAATTCCTTACCGTGACCCCGGAACATAACAGGCTACTGAAGGACACCGTGGATTTTAGTCAGTAGAAGTATGACAGTCCCTCCCGCCCTGCCCGGGGTGGGAGGACTCATTTGATGATTTTACCACGCTAAAAAAAAAAAAGTTATTGCTTTATTATACCCGCATATTTCAACTAATGAAGCCCCCAATTACTTACGATATCCCTTTAAGTCAATAACGATTGTAATAGATATCGCCATGGAAACGGCTGACCGGAGCCCTCCAAGACACGAGGGTCTTAAAACAAACAGCGGTTACCCATCCCAGACTTGACCGCGGCTACTTTGTTTAACTTTGAAGATTGATCGATCTATGTGTACTTTAGTCACGTGGCTTTGTCATGTTTGCGCTGTATCTACAATAGGGGAAGTAAAGTTGTATTAAGGTTATTAAAAAAACATATATCAAAAGAGATTGTCATAGTTCAACATACACACATCAAAAGTGTCTAGGGATCAACATATATTTTTGCAATAACTTTTCTCCTGATTGATATTAATTAAAATGTTCTTTAAGGATTCATCAAATAAAGTGTTATCGTTTGTCACAGTAACGATAAACCAAGTCACCTTTGCATTCATAAAGAAATTTGCCATTTTCCTAATAAAGGGATTTTTGACATTTGAACCACTAACATTAAAGTTCGAAAAAAAGACTGAAATAACAGTTTTCTTTAAAATTTTATTGGGTAACTTAAACTATTAATAATCCGTGTTTCTACCGCGAACACTAACAACACAAGAACATCGGTTTGGCATACTCAAAATGAGTTCATCCAAATCACGCTGTGGAATGGCCGCCCATGTTCGTTGCAACAACAAAAAAAGGTCTTCTTGCGACTGGATACCCTCCATATTCGGCAGAGCTCTTCTCTGTAGCATATCCCATGCATGCTCAATCGGGTTCAAGTCTGGCGACTGAGCAGGCCAGGGCAGGACATTGATGTTAGCTGCGGCGAGAGTCTGTCTTACAACTCTTGCGGTGTGCGGTCGTGCATTATCATGCATTAACTGAAATAAGGGACCGATTTGCACTTGTAGAGGAACGATGACGTCTGATACAATCGTCTCAGCATAAATTTGAGCGTTGAGGTTGCCTCTGATCCAAATCAACTCAGTTCTTCCGCCGATCCAAATACCCGCCCATACCATGATGGTTCCACCACTATAAGGATGGACTTCCTGGCAGGATTTTAATCGCTGTTGGCGTCCAGGGGTTCTCCAGTGTCGTATACGTCTTGTATCCGGTCTCATACCAAAACGAGACTCATCAGAAAAGCACACGAAACGCCATTGTTCTTCTGCCCAATTTCTGTGTTCAAGAGCCCATTGATATCGAATCCTACGATTGTGCATTGCTATAGGTGGTACCCGTAGCGGTCTTCGGGAATGAAGGTTCACTTCATGCAAGCGGTTTCTGACTGTTTGGTCGCTAATTAAGTTCCCTGAAGAGTGATGAAGCCTCACGGCTAACATCATGGCGGTTATTGTTGGAGCTCTTCGAGTTAAGATTTGAATGTATCGGTCTTGTCTCCGTGTGGTGCAGCGATACCGTCCTCCATGGCGCTCAGCCACGGTACCAGTGCTTCGGTAACGTGTCCAAAGTCGACTGATAACACTCTGACTTGTATTCAGAGCTAAAGCCACAGTACGTTGCCGGGAACCAGCTTCTATCATTCCCACGGCTCTGAGCATTTCTTCCATGCTTAAATGACGTCGCCGCTCCATAATAACGTTGGTTTTAATCAGTGGTAGGGAAACAGTAGCACTAATAATGTCTTCAATGCGTTCTATGTTTTTATAGGGAAAATATTGACAGCTGATTTTCATCTTTTACTCGAATTTGATTTACAGTTCCTGATTCAAATTATGAAATGCACCAAAAAGGATCCATATAAATTTATAAAATCATAAATTTATTACAAAGCCACATCTCAATCTCAAGAAATCCGCATAAAAAATCTTGATCCCTAGACACTTTTGATGTGTGTATTATGCTTTTTTTATCGTGGTATAATCTTCAATTGAGTCCTCCCACCCAGGGCAAAGCGGGAGGGACTTTTTTTTTTGGGACAAACCCACCACACTATTCCCAAACCACTGTAACTCCTGAAAGCCAGAATCAACAGTGGCAACCACCAGAAAAGCGCCGAGACAATTAAGCTCGACGTGTCCCGGAGAATGAATTTACTTGTCTTGGATCCTGCAACGAAATTAATCAGAAAAGAATAGTGGAGGAGTAGGAAAAAAATTGTTTCCACTGCGGAGGGAACACACATGCGGGAGGGACTGTCAGATTCGTACTGACTAAAATCCACGGTGTCCTTTAATAGCCCTTTACGTTTCAGGATCACGGTAATTCGTTAGCCCCGCGACCCGGGCGGGCTTTGGCCCTCTAAAGGGAGGCCCCGTCATTATGCTGACACTCTTTGAGGCGCGCGTGGATCACAACGCGCCCCAAAAATCTACTATTACGAAAAAAAGGCAAATAGATTTTCATGTACCTGTTCAAAAAGCCATATATATTTTGTCTATAAAAAACGTTGCCCAATACAGATCTTTCTTCCTTGCCGTGGGTGCATAAATTTACAAACATTTAACCTCACATACACTGTGACAGGCAGGCCCGAAATAACTACTTGTAGGTCATACAATTATTTTTTGGGATCAAACTCACGGCACGTAGCAGCAGTCTTACTACCACTGCTCCACCCGTGCCGCTATCTTCTTGAGATAGGCCATATTCATTATCTGACTAGCCTTTTGCCAACTATATTGTGGTCAGCTTCCAGTCGAACCAGATACAGCTGAATACCAGTATTTTACATGGAGCGACTGCCTATCGGACCTCCACAACCGTAACTGGGTAATACGATAACCCTTGGTAAGACTGGTTGTTAGACTTTCAAGCTTAGCAATAATCTACATAATCATGAAAGCTTGGACCAACAACTTTACGTGCTTTCCGAGGCACGGAAGAAACTTGCCATAATAATGGCCAACAATAAAATATACGAGTTACTATTGCCGACATTGGGCACCCGCTGAAATGGCACCTGAGGTATTTTACTTACGGCAATATCTTCCGCAGGTAGATGATAGGTGCCGTAAGTGAAATACCTCAGGTACCATTCACCACCACCTATCACTATTCTTCGTAGGTGCCATATGTGTAATAGTTTCAAATCTAGCATTTTACTCCGCTTACGGCAACTGCGGAAGATATTGATAGGTGCCGTAAGTGAAATACCTCAGGTACCATTTCAGCGGATGCCCAATGTGCCAACTCAAATACATAACCCAATAGAGTAGGTAAGTACCTACTTCAAGTCTACCTAACTCCAGATCTAAATTTCCACTCCTGTACCCGTAGATACATAATTAGATGATATCCAGCAAGTCTTAGCGCGCATTTCAGTGCACTGAACACCAGTCGAGAGCTGGTAGACGTGGTTGGACCTAAAAGGCGTGCCCTTATGTACTGGCAGGTATATAAGCGGTATGTACTCGGGAACTGAACGCAGAGACGCGGGTAGAGTTGTACCTATGGGAGGCTGTATCGATAGTAACGATGGTTAAAATAGTTTAAAGATGGCGAGAAGTTAGCGGTGTAGGTATACCAAAGTTGAATAAATCGTGTAATTTTTCATCCAAATGTAGCAATCAGAATCATTCAAAAGCAAAGTTGGTAGGCAACATTGATAAATGATTTAGACAGACAAAACAATATTTATCTACTGATTTAATCTTATTTTAATTCTTTTTATTACTGAACTAATTAACTCTCTTGAAATCATGACAAACTTGTTACTATCTAACTTTTAACCACCAAGTTAAAGGTACCGGCTTTAAATAATGCACATCGACCATTAGAAGAGATAGTCGGCTAGTTTCGGCTTCATAGAGCGTTATCTCTTATATACACTACATACATAAATGTGACGTATATCGCTGGTTAGTTGCTCGGTTATCGTTGGTAAGTGCTTTGTGCTACAGACATAAAGTTCTACAATTCTAGCAAATTCTCTTTTCAAAAGCCAAAATGCAATATACCTACGAGTATGTCGCCGGAACCTGTATATTATTATACTCTTTTACATAATTCACAATATCGACACAGTCTCAGCTCTAACGGGCAGCGTCGTCGGCGAGTGTGCGCGTCGATAAATTCCGAGCGCGTTGTCAATCGGCCGCGGCAGCGCTCAGGAATTAACGGCGCAGCGCTGTCAAGGCGGCCGCGTCTCCCCGCGCGACCCATACCTCACGTCCAGGGCTGTGCTGAGCAAGGGAAAATAATAATGGACATTATTATTTTGGAATACTTGTACCTAGTCGAGACTCGAGTTGCCAGCTTATCGGTTTTTAATCGGTTACATTTTGGAGATTGTGTGATGGAACTGCTCAATTTGTTTCGGCCTGGCCCTTTCTATCATCCAGACTACAGTTCATGGTGAACATCCCACAAAGAGTGGGTCAGAGCCCATTCGTCCCCTAAAATTCGTACCCCAGCATAAAAGTTGTGGATTCGGCCCCTATTTAGGTGCCCATTGGTATCCTGGTAGGGTACCAATTAATATTTTAATAAAAAATATTATTTCTAAGGTACCCATTCGTACCCTCTAATATAATACAATATAAGTTAAAGATTCGGCACCTATTCAGGTGCCTATTGGTCCCCTGAGATAAAATTAGCTATATTTTACATAAGAAACGGTTAACAGAGTACACTTGTGAACAGTTTATTAACGGAGTTAATTTAATAAATCATAACAGCTCATTGAAAAAAGAGCTATGATGCAATGATATCAGTCATGATAATAATATAACTTGTCGATGTAAAATTGTCTCTCTACGAATGGCTTGTTAAAAAAAACGGGTTATAAAATTAGATAAGGTGTTTTGTTTGTATGTTATGGCTGCCTCGGTGACATATTGGTTCTTGAAAGTGACTGCGAATACGAGACTGTTCAATCTGTCTTTGGTCTTTTATTAAATGAAGTTCGCCTAACGAAATAAACTTTTTGTTTTTGTCGCTGATTTTCGAAAGAAAAGTTCTTTTGCAGGTTATTTTGAACTTTTTTTGTGGTTGTTTTGAAGTCGGTTACTTACATTTTTTTTTAAGTTTTTTGTTTTATCCTTTTTAGTTTCACTATTCAACCCAAATTTTATGGGGCCAAATGGCAGATATACTAAGTATATCGAACAAAAAAAGAATCATCGAAATCGGACCAGAAACCTCGGAGTAATCGGTGTAGACAAAGTTGAAAACTTTTTAGGTTTTTGTTGATTTTTCAAAATGTGCTAGTCCCATTTCGATAAAATTTTAATGGGACCATTCCGGAAGTATACCCTATCCAGCAAAAAAAGAATTTTTCAAATCGGTTGTTAAACGACGGAGTTATGCCCGAATAAACATAAAAAAAACACAAACATCCGAACTGAGAACCCTTTTGGAAGTCGGTTAAAAATAATGAACGTTCTAACATTAATTCTGTATTGCTCCAAAAATTGCGTTAAAATTGGTAAGTACTGTCCAGATGTGCGCGGGGTGTGGAATGCCGAAGCGGGAGGGGTAATCTTAGCCAGAGTATCTGCGCGCAAGCAAATTAGATTTAAGTTATTATGATTTTGCATGTATGTAGTTGGTAAATATACAAAAAAATAAGAAGTGATTATTTTCTGTTGGTATGTGTTCTATATTTTTTTTCATATTTTATATTAAATGTTGATTTATATGATGGTCAATCAAGGCTGATTTTTGTAAAAAGAGTTGTATTTTGTTAGTTTCTAGGACATTGTGATTTTGCATGTGTATTTGTTGTTAGTAAAAATGTTGGTTTTACACACTTGATAAAGACTGATTTTACTTTTTATATTATTTTAATACAAAGTTATTGTGATATTGCATTATTTTGTAGATCTCTTTGACTGTACAAAGTACTAACAATTAATTGTTATTTTTGTTATATTGGTATTGATATTTGGTTATTTGTTTGTACACTGGATGTAAATTTAACTAAAATTCAGTTATTAACTTATTACTGAGATTTTATTTAAATAGCTACACAGTTTTATTTTATTGGATAAAGATTATTTTAAGTAGTTATCAATAATGTACAAGAAACCAAAAGTTGATTAATTATTTTGAAGACTGACTTAATGCCTATAGCCTAGAGGCATTTATTAAACTTAATCTTATTTGAAATAAACATGATATCTACCGAATTACTATATTTTTATTTTACCCTTTTCTGCGCGACTGTACCAGGACTACCAAGCTGCAGTATACACATGTACATGTACTTATATTAGAAGAATGAATAAAAATAAATATTCTTCAGGGGACGAGTGGGCCCCTCAAAACTTCCAGGGTACGAGTGGGCACAGGGTGCGAATCTTAGGGTACGAATGGGCTCTGACCCCAAAGAGTTTTGCCAATACTTTTCTTATATTTTTTTTTTTTACAAAAATAAAATAAAATAAAAATCTCACTCTTGCAACTGAAGGAACAGGATAAATAATTTCATTCAGTAAGAATCTGACTCTCTTTTGTTCCACCTAGGGCGAGAGTATATTCTTATACCACCCAAATAAATTAGCTTATAATTTAAAATAAATAAAACTCAGCGTTGCTTTCTGAACTAAAGTCTTTCCCAACATTAGTTTTACGCTAGCCAGACTTATAATAAACTATTATTGGATTGGAACATTAAAAAACGGCGCGATATATCCCAAACGCGTGGTCATCGCTCGCGGACACGCACAGGGATTAGCGAAATTAAGGCGTTCGCCCTCCGGCCACGCACGCACGTGGGAAATAGGGTCCTGTTCTACAACTGGTGATATTAAAATACTGTTATTTGTGGCCAAACTATAAATAAGCCCCTTTATACACAAAGCGACGCAATAAAATAACTCTACCTAATTCCGACCTATGCTTATGACTTTGGTATCCATTGACGTGTATCTGTGTATGAATCTCTATGGATTTGTATTGCGATAGTCGCCTGGATACAAAAGTCGTTAGGTATCGGAGACTTGCGTCGTTGAAGGGGCTACAGACTCGCCTTTTCTTGTGGGTGAGAAATCATCAAAAGAAAGCTTTGGGTGGAGTGCAGGGTACTGTCACACTCGTATTGACTAAAAAGTCCACTCTGTTCATTCGGTTGCCCATCGTGCTAGCGGCGATAAATATGAAACAAAATCTTTTGTTGATGGCCAGAAAAACGCCAATAGATCCATACAGTACAGTCACGAGTAATAATATGTATACAGTTGGCAGAAATCAAAAGCGATCTGCGTAAAACCTTCATCCTTCCATCAATACAGTAGGACTGTATTGATGGAAGGATGAAGGTTTTACGTTTGTATAAACTGTCTATTTTGGAGGCCATGCTATTACAAAATAGGTCTTATTTGAAAGTAAAGACCAGTATTTGACGAGAAAATCGCGTTTGAATGTTGTTAAGTATCTACATACTTTTGTTCGTGACTGTACATGTATTGTTGACGAAAAAAAAACTTAAAAGTGCCGTTTAGCACTGGCAACCCTAACAAAATTGCGCGTGTACTAGTCATGTGAGTTACCTCGGGTGGATGCGGGCACTGTGGACGAGTGAGCCGCTTTCACCCGCTGCCTTACACTCCAGCGACTATCGCTGATTATAATGTGACGTGAGGGAATATGCTGCCCACTCTACCCTCGACTCAAGTACTCACTGATTACTCATAATGGAATTTCAATAAAAGTCCTCTAAGGAGTATTGAGATGGCTGATTGGCTCAAAATTTCAGACTGTATTGATCTAGATTTACTATTTATTCGATTTTACATTTACATAAGTATCCACGTCAAAGTCATCAAATAGAGGGAACCTATGGAAAAATCGAGGTACTACATTTTTTAATGCATTTTCATGTAATGACAAAGACACTAAACAAAGGCGCTGCCTCAAAAGGACTCCAGTTGGACTCTAGGTAGGTTCTTGTTGCTATACATTCAGCTAAGATCTTTAGTTTTGCACGAAAAGTGCTTCAAACAAAAGAAAATTCAACTTACAGTGCTATGTCAAGACTTCTTATAGAAGCGGGCAATCTAGTGTATCGAAAGCACCTGCTGTCCGTTTTCTCCCGCTCTCCCCATCGCTTTGCGATTATCGATGACATGATTTATTTATTAACCTTAACACTTTTTGTTTGCTGATATAATAGTTAGTAAAACCTTTTAAGAGACGTTCTATATTGTTTTTTTTTTCTACTCTAGCCATAATCTCGTTGCGAAAGTATAATCTATTTTATTATTATTATAATCTATTATAATTAGTATTTAACAATTATTCTACTTATTATTGTCTAACAAAATTTGTTATAGAGTGAACTTCTTAAATGTTAGCTACAAGCTTTTAAAATTGGAAAAGATAAAAAAAACTTAAAAGCCATAAAAAAATGTTTATGCCGCCCGCCGCGAAAAGAAACGTTAAACTGATAGCTACCTGTCAACATTCCGAAAGTCAAACTTATTGATTCCCTTGAAGATAGTGATAAATATTCCATTCGATATTCCTTCGAGACTGCCTATCCAATGGACGTAAAAAAAAACCTTCGCGTCTCCCGGCATCCGACGTAGACTTCCTTCGCGTGAACTTTCATCGCGATGCCGATGCGTGGTTCCGCTGAGTATTGCAAACAAACTGACTCACACATTATGTAATGTACATTTATAACACATTTGCTCGTAAAAGGTCTCTTACTGCACCTATTTCAGTATTATAATATAATAATAATATAATATAATATAATATTCCACACCTATCACACAACGCCATCTAGTCCCAAGCTAAGCAGAGCTTGTGTTATGGGTACTAGACAACTGATAAACATACTTACATATTTCTAAATACATACATATTATAGATAAATTACACCCAGACACAGAACAAATGATCATGCTCATCACACAAACATTTGTCCTGGGTGGGAATCGAACCCACGACCCCCGGCATAGCAGTCAGGGTCACTAACCACTAGTGGGTTAAAATAAAAGAACGCACCAACGTTTACAATTAATTTATTAAAGGTTGTGGTTCACAGCCGTCACTCGGTATTTATTCGTTCCGTGGAAGTAGGCGCACTATGTACTGCCCTGGCTTATCGCGTAGAGCAGGGACGCGATGCCGAGGAGTTGTCCCGAGGTGAGAGAGACCTCAGGGACGGGATGGTGGATGCGCCGGCAGGTCGGCTGTGCGCTGATGGGTGTGTGTAGCAGGTCAGCTGTGTGCGCAGCTAGGTGCTGTGTGTGCGCAGGCCTCGAACGTTCGGTAGGGTGTTGACGTGGTGGTGTTGACGAACTCAACGAACGACGAGGATGGGTATTTCTAACCCCCAATCTTGTTCCCTGGAATCAACGTCCAGCGGTAAATAAAAGGTCCACTGTAAGTCCTCTCTGATGATGACCCCGCAGCGTAAGCGAAAGCCTAGGACGTAAAGCGCTTAAGGCGTTTGTGAGTTTAGTCAACATCAGAACGGAGTTTACATGGTACATACACAATATTAAATTAGCGTGAAACATTAACACATATCATTATTATAGGCCTACGAGCGTATGGAACATTCGAGGCTTTTTTTTTTTTTTTTTTTTTTAGCGTGGTAAAATCATCAAATGAGTCCTCCAACCCCGGGCAGGGCGGGAGGGACTGTCAGACTTCTACTGACTAAAATCCACGGTGTCCTTCATAGCCTGTTACGTTCCGGGGTTACGGTAAGGGAATAATCCCGCGACCCCGGCAGGCTTTGGCCCTCTGAGAGGGGGGCCCCGTCATTATGCTGACGCTCTTTGAGGCGCGCGTGGGACACAACGCGCCGTCGACCCGGGCATGGTCCTTGGTCGGGCAGCGAGTTGCCCTTTACTCGCTGCCCGCATGCCCGCGCCTACGGTGGCCGGAGATCATCAAGCGACGTCCGTCGCCGTGGGCGCCTACCACTGCGGCTGGGGCGGAGGGAGGACGCTGTCCTCTCTCGCTCGCGGCCTGCCTCCTCCTTTACGAGCATTACTGCCTCGCAGAAGGAGCTGACCGCTTCCCACTCCGTCTCGCCCCGCAGCATGGCCGCAACCAATGCCGGGCGCGAGAGGTCTCCGCCTATCGCAGCCGTGAGGACACGTCGGTGCTCCGCCCAAGCTGGGCAGTCTTGCACCGTATGCTCCACCGTGTCCTCCGGGCGATCTTCGCAGTGGTGACACCCAGGCGTCTCCTCCTTTCGCATCAGACACAGGTACCTCCCGAAACTTCCGTGTCCGGTGAGGATCTGCGTCAAGCGGTAGGTCAGGACGCCATGACTTCTCTCCAGCCACTCCTCAAAGAGGGGTCTTACCGCCGCAATTGCGGCGTGCCCGAACATTCGAGGCTTAACAAAAATAAAAACCTAACAGACAAAGAAAAATGTGAACACAAAATAAATGAATAAGTCTGTAGGTAACTGCTCAATACAAAAATATAGAAACACAAGCTAGCAGAAGGTTTGGTTTGGCAAACTTACCCTTCACGGGGATAACACAGAATTTAATTAAAATGTTAATTTAAATTATAAATTTATAAATCTATCAAAATAATATCCGGAACCGACAGTTAAAGGTAGTACCTAATATAGAGAGGGACTACTTGCTGCGTGTTGGTCGGATTTTTCTGTACTGAATCATGTCCCAGCTGGTTGCTACAAAATACCTCGCTCAAAGAGAAGGGGAATTGGACTTTGCACGCGTGAGAGCGAGACAGCATAAGCATTGGCATTCATTCATCCGTTGCTGGAACATTCCACCGTTAAACTGTCAACAGATACTATCAGTTTAGAAATACCCACTTAAAAAAAATACTTTTTGTCTCAACGTAATTCAAGAATATTTTACTAGATACCTACAAATTTATAATAATGAACTATTTATAGTTTTGAAATGCAACGTTGGTAATCCACAACGTTACAGTATCGTAAGTATCTTATTACGCACTAGTGCGTAATGGTAAAGTAAAACGCACTAGTGCGTAATGGTAAAGTAAAACGCACGGTTTATCAAGATGCTCCGTCTAAAACGAACGGTACTTTTTTAAATCTTAGCAAAGAGTTTTTATGTCAGAAAAGTCGTCAACGTTTTATGAATAAAATTAACTTTGGGAGATGAAATATAATAAATAAACATTTTATTCTTTAATTTAATTAATTTTGACAATTAATTAGAACCATTTATTTGTAATAAAAACACAAAAGTATGAATTTACTTTATTAGAAATACTGGCTGTTTTTGTGCCGTTGCCATAAACAAAAGACGCTGATGCGTGCATCGCTAATTTGTGAAAAAGTAAAAATTATTCCGCGTGCTTTTTCTTTTTGCTGTAATTATTTTATTTATTTACTCACAAATGTGTTATAAAACGTCGTATGACATACGTGCGGTTTGATAATTACAGCCTCTGCTTTCTTATAGCACTCACCTTACGGCTCGTGCTAGCAATATCGCCTCAGCTGTAATTATTAACTTACCGCACTTACTATTATTCGTAGACGGTATTCCTAATGTAAGGAGATGGGTTTCTGCCTTTATTGAGGTATCTACTGTACCTACTCACTATACTAGACTTCATCATGTACATAATAGTTTTTGGGTAAAAGAAGATTTAATGTTCATTATAATGGCTTTTCTCAATTTTCATACTGTCGAGTTAATTTACATAAACATGTCGTATAACTTTCCGGAATCTTTTGAATAAACAACCCCTAAATCTTTCAACCACGGAATAAGTGGTATTGAACGAACTAAAAAAAAAATATTTACATTTTCTTCTATATTTTGTTAAAAACCTCGTTTGTTCCTTTAGTTTCGATATTTCTTAGCCAAATTCAAAAAAACATAAACGAGAAAAGGTTGTAAAATAAAGTCCTTATAGCGAACGCGACGCGACGCTAAACACGGAGAACAAACGAGCGCTGTATTTTCCCGCGCTCCGCGTGCCACCCGCCATTGCGCCCTGTCGCGCGGGAATTGGAGCGCGGACTCGCCTCTCCTAAGTCTTTGTGTGGAAATACGTACGCGAAAATAAGATGGGCGCGAATTTAGTTTTGAAGTTGCCATTAATTAATTTATTTGTGTTTTTGTGAAGATCTTTTAGCAGTTTGTTTATATTCTGGTATCAAATATTTGGATCTAAATACGTTTGCAGAAAACTTTTCAGTTTGTGTTTTGTCCCGAATAGTTTTCCCTGTCCATTTCAGAAAGTAAGTCCATTAGATAATTGAAAATCCGAGTTCTAAGCACTCAATAATTAACTTTAATTCGCTAGCTAAACAGTTCTAATATTGGCGAACCCTCACAGAATCGCGGTCCACCAAAATAAACGTATCAACTTCATTAATTATTCATTGCGATTTGTATTCAACTATCTCTATACACAATTAGGCACAAAGCTTTTCCCTTATTTCTGAACGTGTGCTTTGCTTGCGACGAGGGGGGCCAACGGGGCGGGGAGGGAGGGTCGCGTAGCCATTAGCACGACGGCGTCGTCGGCGACCGTTCGCGGACAATATTAACTTTGCTTTTGTTTTGACTCTTATGGCAAAGAGTTAGGGTGGTTTTTTCTTTGTTTTCGGGGTAGCTGTAAATTGTCTAGGCGTGCATAATTTACGCGCGGCCGATAGACGGTCGCGATTGTTATTACGCGTGCGGATATTGGATTTGGCGGGAACGCAGCGCGCCGGTGGCGTTCTGTCGCAAGATAATGCCGAGGGCCACGCTCCGATGCTGTTCGACGAGTACTTTACAATCGACCCAGATGGTGCTTGCCAAATAAATTACCAATAATTTTGTGAACAAAATTCGTATAATAACACACTGAATCATGCTCAGGAATAACCTTGCAGTTGTGTCTTGCGCCCATTAGCCAGATGTTTCTTATTCGTTATTTATGATACTGGGATGCGGAAATTCGCACTGCAAACCATAAATTTTCTTCCATGGATTTTCAGTAGCTACTGAACTAATGATATACTTACTCGTAATTATATAAATCATGGTTTATTGTAAATAGTCCGCAACAAACTTTTATTACTTAACTCCGTAGTGAACCCACAAAAAATTACGTCATCAATATAAACTAATGGCGCCAACGAGTTTATAAACGCTATAGATTCAATGAATGGCACCAATGCAGTTCAAACTTTTGCCAGTTCTGACTTACCTCACTAACTTTTCAATTCTCGATTAATCGGTCGGTCAAGGTCAAAGCGTTTGATTGTGGTCCTTAATGTGAAGGCATTAGAGTGAAACTTACTTCCATTGCAATAAAGACGGACGAGGCGTCTGTTTTCGTACCTAGAATAGTATAATATAGAATAGGTAGTATAATATGCGTGTCACGCTCCCTTTGCATCGCACGACGCGGTGTCCCTCGAAGCCAAGTGCGCTCTGAAGGCTTAAAGTCCGCTATGGTGAATAAATAATGAGTATTGACAAGGTGCTAGCTTCACAACATTATGGCACCGCAGTTTCTATCAGCTTTCTGGTCGCTCCTTGAATAAAAGATCAAAACTTTTCCTCTCAAAAATTCCCTAAAAAAATTCCCTAAAACTTTATAATGTATAACGTTAAATTTCGCAAACTCTTCAGATATCTCTAGTAGCCATTACTTGCATAGCCAAGTACCGAATCAATCTAATAACATTTTCAGTCCAGCCCTATCCTTGGCGGGGGTCTATAAAAGGCATACGATTGTGTTTGAGCGCGCTCGGGGGCTACCTAAGCGGGCATTAGCAAAGGACGCGTAGGTTATACAGACCGACCAACGCAACAAGAGCCGTGATGTCCCAATCGTGACCACGCTTGGAAGTACGAGCACAGAGATCTACATAAATTGGTCATGCTACGTAATTTACGCGCGAGCGGTCACCGCCGGTGGTGATTACACTCGCTTGTTGGCGTATTGGTCGAACCTGGTAATCCGACCATTTGCAAAATCTCGCCATGTTACTCTACATGGCAGCGTTTGAGGACGTTTGGATTTGGTTGGCTTGGCAAATGTTTGGCCGGTTGGGTCCAACGTCGTGGGTAAGTCATTAAGGTGGCGTGTGCATGTCGGGACGTTGACTACCGCCCGAGGGTGGCGACTGTTCGTGCTAGCCGACGACGGGTGCGTTAACTTAATTATATACCTAGCCTCCCCACGGCTCTACCCGTCAATATATTTTATCTCACACTACGCGATCAAACTTAAAAAATACCTTGCTCGAATGAAAGTGAAAAACATGATACATTTTCCTATTTTTATTGAAAACAAAAAACATTTCGACTCGTAATGGTTTCATGTTTCATGAAATGCTGGAATACCAATGTTGTCTTCTATAGGTACTTGCATGTGCCCGATGCATACAAAAGTTTTAATCCCGGCTATTTACAACGTATCCCATAGAGTTTTTAATAACACTACATAATTATCATTAAGGTAGTACGAATCAAGTTATTTAATTCACAATAAAGTGATGAATTAGGAACCACTCACTAATGAACTATGTTGCTGTTTATTTATCTTTAACCATTCCGATAGTGCAATCTATTTAATTCGGAAGACTTTGAGTATTTACGCTGCTGCTCATTTAGTACATAAGCTGGTATAAATGACGGAGTCAGGTGGCACATCGCGTGTGCGACCGACGGGGGTCTCCGGTGGAGCGCGGCCTCACAATCCACCCCCTATCCGCCTCGAAAACCTTTAGAGAAACGTGCAGGGACTTTCGGGTCGCGCGACCCGCGAAATTCCATTTAAAGATGTCGGGATAATTTAGCGCTGACGAGGCGGAGGCCAAATTGACGCGCCCCCAGGGCCGCCGTGTCGTCGCGCACTGTATCGATCACGCTTTTTTACAAGGATCACCTCGAGGGATGGCTCTAGTGCACGTAAACAACCCTCATCCATTTTCCCAAATGTCGCGACTGTCGAAAGATCTTGGCTTGCAAAAATGTTCGCTTCGACCTCGGTCCCACGCTGGGCGCCATTTAGTTACGCCCAGCTACACTAAGTTTTGGATAAATATTTACGGAGAAAGATTTTACTTGTTTTAAAATCTGATACAAACTTATCTTTGTAGGAGTTTATTTAAACCGTTCCTCAAACGTTTGAATATCGCAGATGTTGTTATTGGCGCCCGCGTGGGACCATAGATTTATAATACCAAAATTACTCTGGTTATATTAACGTTGTGGGTAGGCGTGTTTTAGCTAGATGGAACGAGCCTTCAATCAGAAGATGCATTACAAAAAACGGGCACGTCTTCATTGTCTCGGGGACCGGCGTCGCTTTGCGAGACCAAAGATTTATATTTTCTCTTTGATATTTTTATCACTTTCTCATTTCGTCCTACTTATTGTTTATCGCTGCTGTTAATGATCCCATATAAGACTTAATATTTTCAAATAGAAGTGGCTTAAGCTAACCAGTGATTTACTGTACAATTGTATATGCACAATTATTATTATTAAAGGAGACTTTGTTTGGAAATAATTTGTATTATATCTGGCTGTGTTTTATTTCAACTGAGTGACAACATTTCAACCGTACGAAAATTATTGTTCAAACATATCTTTTTCACACATGAAATAAAAAAGAGATACGGATTGTAAATTAGTCATCCCCAGTAAGCCATTTGACCATATCTACTTGTGTTGAGGTGGTCTTGCTGTCCTTAGTTATTAACAATATTGAAAGCATTGCTTACAAAATTTGACTAAAACTACAAGGAAGAAAATGTAAAATTAAATTACTTATAACTTGGCAGCTCTTTGCATTACTACAATTGTATATCTATGTGAAACTCTACATATGTGTTGTTTTAAACAGGGCTTGTTGTGTTATTGTTTGTGTGAATGTATCTATATTTCTTCTTTAAAGCTTTTGTCATAATGACATCATCGGAACTTGAGTTCGTACTCTGTAGGATTTAAAAGTTTACTACCCTCCAACGGCTATGTGGTTGGGCTAGGTTAGTCAATCAATTCTCACCCTTCGTCATAAAACTTGTCCGACCTGTGGGTAGCCGCCATGGTCGATAAATATGGCCTGTCATTACCTCATGGTCGTAATAAGGGTGACAAATGTTCTTATTCTTTATTAATATTTCGAGATAAGTTCATGTGTTTCGAATTTTAAAACAATACTCACTCAGATATTCCAACTTCATTGTTTCTGTTCAAGTTACCAATTAATAGAAAACTGTCTCGTAATCACCAATCGGTCTATCAAGATTCGAAAACCCAGAAAATAGAAGACAATTCCCCAAAATCAGCAATTACTGTGAAAATCATAACGATTATTGAGTTCCCACGTGCCCGTCCGTTGGGAGGCGTGATTAACAGTTAATTGGGAGGGTCGAGGAGTGCCCTCCAAACATGTGGGTAGTCGTGCTTATACGTAGAGTTTTTACGACGCAATCTTACTCCGCGGTGCGTGGATGTTCTTTTTTACATCGCCGTAGGCGGCCGGGCACGCGACACAAAGACTATGACGCAGAATCGTCACGTTGGAGGAAAATACAGTTATTTTTGGTATAAAGACACAGATAGAAATCGCTTTATTTGTACCTTTGTCAACATTTTGATAAAACATCAAAGCGGGTTGTTAATGCCAATGTATTTTTTATGAGCTGTGTTAGAATGGTATACTGTCGTGGAAAATGAATTATTATTTTTAGAATTATGGAAGTTTTCGCCGTCTTATGTTTATGTGAATGTGTTTAGTTAGCTAAATAAAAACAGTAAATTAACCAACATTTCGACTCATCCGAAGAATAAAGTCCGATGTGACCATAGGCCAAAAATCAGTTTAATAGCTTAATGAGATAAGCAATTAAAACTCTACAAACGTGTGTTTTTAGAATTTTGATATTTTATTTAGTTCCGGAAATATAGAATCGAATAACGTCTCATCTGAAATTCGTTCCGCAGAACAACGCACGAAGTGTATAAGTGACGGTACGCAGGCATCTGGGGCCACGTCTCTTTGTCAGATCGGCCATTGTTTGTTGGAGAGAGAATATTTTCGTTGCATGATCTTATTTTTTATATACTGTATAGTCTAAGTCACACATCACGTTTATATACTTTTTAGTGTAAGTAAACAGTTGTGGACTATCGATGTTTACATAGAACGGTTTTCGACGGAAATGTTCAGAAACGCATTTTTTTCGATGGTTAGATTATTTTTATAAATATTCACTGGCACTCATGAACTTTTAAGACGCTGTTATAAGAATTTAAATAATCTTCTAAGCGTTTTATTTTAAAATAGAACGTTTCTGTGCGGAATCAGTGATATGATTTATGGGTTCCATGTTAAGATGGGACGTTGTTCCTGGTAGAATGAAATCAGTTAGGACGTTGTTCGTTTAAAATGTTTGCTAATTAAAAAAAAATGTATTTATGAGTGGGTAAATTAATTCCTACGTGCAAAGTCTTGCACTTCACATAAATGATATTTCTTGAATATTCTATTTTACAGTTTTATTTTATTTCATATGTCAATTTAGAAGGAAATATCAATGAGTCCTTTTTGTGGCCTTTGCATCCTGATGCAGAAGAAATAAGCCAATAATTAGCAGAAATATTAAATGAAGAACTTCTACGTGAAGATCATAACACCAAAGAAATCATCGGTGATAGCTAAAAACAGGTTGTCACGTCAACTCAGACAGCAGAATATATTTACAGTAATCAACCTAGTACATTTTCTTTGGAATGCCTTCTAATCTCGAAATTTCACCATTAATACAACATGAGGACTTAGAATTTTCTCATCATAATATTTAGTATCTACCCCAGTTATTTAAAACTATCAGAGCCAACTCCTACCATTGTTCATTCGATCTGCGATAACTCATGTAGACAATTTCTCTGCGATTCCTTTTTCGTCATTAGGCGCCACAAACTCCCTTGATATTGCTACTTTCCTACTCCAAAACATACAGTGCCAGTACGCATACGGACTAATCGTGTGTAGATCGGAATGCAAAGCATGCATAAAGTTGCATGCTTGCCATTTTGATTTGCCTCTCCTTCAATTCCATGGTAATACCTATCAGCATTTCTATTTTAAACATTGCATAATACGAACCCATTTTTTACGCGTATGAACCAAAAGAAAACGGTCAACGTCAGGGCACCCCAAGGATTTAAGACAGTAATAGGCGTCTCTGTTGACTTGACATAGACCACCCTGCATCAAAGTCCCCGCCTCCGCCAACACTGCCGAACCCTCACACTACACACCTTCAATTATTTCGCAAGACTGAATCAAGTTAACGGAGCCTCACTTGGCGGGACTACTATCTGGGGTCGGCCTGCATTATTTATAGGAACCTAACTAAATGGTTTGGTACGGTTTGGTCCTGTTTTCGGTCCTCACCCTTGAAGTCGGTTCTTCTCGTTCAAAAAAGCACAAAGGTCAACATTATTATACTAAAAACATCTTAAACTCTTGTCAGGCTCTTGTCAACATATGTTATGTAAAGCAACTAGGTGTTCGAAGCATGCACTGAAGTTTCGTCATGAAAATAATAGAGAGTTTAATTTTATTTTCACCTCACCCGCTCGGAAAGATTCTATTTCTCATTCAAAATCTGAGCGCAAAACTCCATTTTGTGCTCTAGAGCACAAAGTGTTGTTTAAAATTCGAACACGTCTTATATTCAATTGTTTTCTACTTTTCTACACTGGCAGGCGAGCCGCCCCCACTACATTTCCTCGCTGTGTGAGGTGAAAAGTTGTGTGTTGCACTCGGCAGCAAAGTTTTTCTGCGTCTCGTACCTTTGAAAACTTCGCATCGCTCAGGATTCTATATTTGAACCGCTCGTTTCTCTCGCGGTTCAATCTTAGAATCCTTCGCTCGCTCAGTTTTCAATTCAAGTACTCGCGCCAAAAATCAACTTTGCAGCCTTGCATAACAAATAACTATTTAATGTGCGATATGAAATCTCGTTTCTCCTTTCTGACTAAACAAGGGCACGCAGCCAAGTTCACTAAAATGATCTATGCCTGAATTAGGTATTCCTATATTTCAGGCAGAGGAAGGTTTAATAAAGAGGCGTAACGGTTATGTTAAGCTACATTTTTGAGATTTTTTTAAATATAATAAACTTTTGAATTAATAATATCAGTTTTATTGACTCTAAGGAAATGTAATTATTTAACACATCGAAAATTATACTTAAATATTTCAAGGTAGGTAGTCAGATAGGACTCATTAGGTGTCATCAGGGAATGTCCCATTCCAACAAAAAGACACTTGTTAATATAGAACGTCACTGAAGTTGAGGCGTTTCCGTAAAACAACGTCTAATATTCACTACGGACCCACTTTTTTCTTCGTTCTTTCACTATAAAACGTCTTATGTTGATATGGAACTCACTATATCGTGTATTAAAAGGATTATAAATACACAATACCTGTCATTTAACTAGTCTAGGGTAATATAATAACATACCAAAAAATCAAAATGTCAAGTATCGTAGTTTTAGAGTAACACAGAGTTACACAAGTCAACAACTTCTACAAGCTCTACTGAAAACCATCAATCTTGCAAATCGGAATTTATTCTTCGGATGAGTCGATTTATTTAGAATATTTGTCACTTTTGAATTTTCTTCCCCAATTTCAGTGAATTTGATTTTAGTTATACTTACAGTTTAACTAAAATGTGCTAGTTCCAATTTCCATAAAAATTACAAAAAAAAAAAAAACATTCGCTGGTACAATTATTAACCCAGTAAACATAGGTATGTTTAAGCCGCCAAGTTTCGAACAGTGATCTGCTCTGAAATACGAGCTGCATAAACCTCATCATTAATTCCACTTCACCAACTAGGCACGTAAAAGAAAATCCAATTTCACCCTTACCCAGAAATTACAGCAAATAATCTTTGACGAGCATCGGGCGGGGGGGTGTTTTGGGGGGTGTACGGTCGCGAGGGGTGTTTTAATTAGAGCGCGGACGCGGCATCGGGCCGCACCCGATGTCCTGCCTGACCGATACACAACTGTGTTTGTTCTGTGTACCTCTGTGTATTCTGTGTACTCCTTTGTCTTACGCCGCCTTTGTTTTGGAGCCTAAAGCTTCTTAGAAGGTGCCTGTCTGAGACAAAACATGTGATACTACTGTGAAGCGTGTCTGCGGCCATTGGGCTAATGTTGCTTGTAATTAAGTGGGAATTTCTTGGGATGTTTAGCTGAGGGATTCTTTGTGTGAGAAAAGTCGACTTGGTTAGTTTTTATGACCAAACGTGTAATATTTTCGTTAACACTTTGTTTCTTGCAAAATTGTCGACATTGGTGGCTACAACCCATCAGTATCTTCTTATCTTTTATATTTAGCAGTTCTTGATGCAAGACAATGCTGTTTCGATGCTTATAAACGTGTACTTAAATGCAGTTTCCTAGAAAGAATATTCAACGGTTTTATTTGAAGTTATGCTACACCCATGTAGCACTTATAACCTTGATTGTAAACAATACTTATGCATTAAACTAAGTGTGTGCTTGAAGGGAGTTTTAGATGAGAGAATCCACGACGAACATAACTTAAGTACTACGCGACCACGATAAGGGGGAACCTGTGCTGGCGATATAATTGTGACGTCATACACGCTTTTCTAAAACTTTCACGCTCCTCAATAAACAATTACCTATTTTAAGAAAATAACATCAAAAGATAATATCGATGAATACACTATGCACAGGTACTCTGCGCGGCTACATAAAATAAAAAACCTTGCCCCATACTAGTAATTTCTCCTGTATCATGAGTGCGCTCACAAACACCCAGACCCGGAACAAATACTTGTAGATCATACAAAAATTTGTTCCGTGCGTTATCGAACCTGCAGTAAGGGTCAATTCACACGTACCACAACCACACCACAGCCACAACCACACCACAACGACGCCATGTGGTCGGGCGTATATTTTGTATTGAAAATGAACATTACAATTCACACGCACCACATTTTGCCGTTGTTATCGACCACCTGTGTAATACGACCACATCGCAACCACATCGCGACGGCAAAACGCCACCACCAGCGGCGGCACCGCGGCCACATCGACCACCGCGACAACAATCTTTCCTCGATGACTACGTTCAGTCAAGCCGTATTTCCTCTACGAAAGCCGGAGTATACTGCACATGACCACGTGGTTACTTCATCGCAACGACAGCGACAACGCAACCACATCGACATTTTGTCGGTACCACAACGCAACTGCAAAAAGCCGCTGCGACATTATTCACACGTAACCACAGCTTGACCACATTTTGTCGCTGCGACGTGGTGTGGTTGTGGTACGTGTGAATACACGCTAAGCTGTGAAACAGCGATCGCTCAGCCACATCAGCCTAATCTTCTCACCACAGAATAGCCACAATCACAATGTGATTGTGTGTGTGTGAATTAAAACTATGTCATAGTTTTAATTCCGCAAAAAGTTAAAAACAAACTTTCAAAAAAGGACAGCGTCTTTACCTCCTAGTGTATTCCAGTCCATTAATTTCTCCTCAAAACCATAATGACCTGATTTCGACGGTTGTTTTCCTCAAAATATTTCGCTAACCAGAACCAATGGTTTTCGGATACCGGTGTTCCATATTGCGTTATCTTGCCGGCCTATATACTGAGTACGGTCACTAAAGAAGAAAAGGAAGAAGGCCAACTCCAAAGTTTGTTTGATGAACCTTACCAGCACTCTTGCCAGCTTTGTCACGCATGTTTTCTGATGGCTTTTCGTTATTCTTCTTCCACTTATCCTCTCAACACGACCGAATCCTCCAACGCCATTGTTTTGGAACCCAGCCTTAAGGAAAACATAAGCAGTACCGGCGTTAGGGTAAGGCGCGGTTAGGCGACCGCCCAGGGCGCCGAATACGAAGGGGCGCCGCAGGCCTACTCTCTCGTAAATTTCCCAATTTCTTTTATCCCATTTTTAGGGGATAAACCCAAAAACCGTCTAAAGAAAACACAAACTTACATAGTTCAAGGAACGTTTGTGCAAAATTACATGCTTTTCGTCACTCAATTGAGTAAAACGCCATCTATTGCAACGCATTGCAAACATGCACTAATCCATTAACAGATCGAGAGTCACGTTAGTTGAACTTTTTCATTCTGTTTGAACGAACGGAAGTAAAAGTCTTCAGTTTTCTTTTTTATCGAAATTACGTGATTTATTAGCAGAGCACCGCCGCCGCGGCGCCTGCTCTGCTCGCCACGGCGCGCCGTATCGTCACGACAGCGATAGGTGGAGACCTCTCGTGCCCGGCATTGGTCGAGGCCATGCTGCGGGGCGAGACGGAATGGGAAGCGGTCGCCTCCTTCTGCCAAGCAGTTATGCTCGCAAAGGAGGAGACAGGCCGCGTAAGGAAGAGGACAGCGTCCTCCCTCCACCCCAGACGCAGTGGTAGACGCCCACGGCGATGGACGTCGGCAGACGGTCTCTGGCCACCGTATAGGCGCGGGCGGGATGAGGTATGCGGGATTTGTTGACTCGCTGGCCGACCATGGACCATGCCCGTGTCGACGACACGTTGTGTTCCACGCGTGCCTCAAAGAGTGTCAGCATAATGACGGGGCCACAGCCTGCCGGGGTCGCGGGACTCACGAATTACCGTGACCCCGGAACGTAAAGGGCTATTGAAGGACAGTCTCTCCCGCCCTGCTTTGAGTGGGAGGACTCATTTGATGATTTTACCTCGATAAAAAAAGTATAGCCTTCATCATCATCATCATCAGCCGGAGGACGTCCACTGCTGAACATAGGCCTCCCCCTTAGACCGCCACGCCGAACGACAATTCGCCACTTGCATCCATCGGCTGCCCGCGACCCTCACGATGTCGTCGGTCCACCTAGTGGGAGGCCTGCCTACGCTGCGTTTTCCGGTCCGTGGTCGCCACTCGAGAACTTTTCTTCCCCATCGGTTGTCAGTTCTACGAGCGATGTGGCCTGCCCATTGCCACTTCAACTTGCAAATTTTATGAGCTATGTCGGTGACTCTGGTTCTTCGCCGAATATCCATGTTTCGGATTTTATCCCGCAAAGAAACTCCGAGCATAGCTCTTTCCATTGCTCGTTGAGTGACTCTTAGTCTCTCTAAGAGGCCAGCAGTCAAGGACCACGTTTCGGAGCCATATATCATCACTGGCAACACACACTGTTCAAACACCCTTGTCTTGAGACACTGTGGGATTCTCGATGAGAAGATATCACGTAGCTTCCCAAACGCTGCCCATCCGAGTTGGATTCTTCGGGCGACCTCTTTCTCGAAGTTGGACCTACCTAACTGAACAATCTGTCGAAGGTAAGTATAATGGTCTACAACTTCGAGAGTATCGTTCCCAACAACAACCGGTACGGGTGCCACATGGACATTCGACATGACTTTCGTCTTGTCCATGTTCATTTTAAGGCCGACCCGTTGGGAAACGATACTGAGGTCGCTGAGCATAGCATTGAGGTGCTCCAACGATTCTGCCATGATGATTATATCATCGGCAAAACGAAGGTGAGTGATGTATTCGCCATTGATGTTGATGCCGAATCCGTTCCATTCCAAGAGTTTGAAAACGTCCTCCAACGCGTTCGTGAACAGTTTCGGAGAAATAACGTCTCCCTGTCTCACGCCTTTCTGCAATTGGATTGGTTTCGTGCTCTCTTCCTGAAGTCGGATGGACATGGTGGCGTTTCTATACAAACACTTCAACACTTCGATATACCTATAGTCGATATGACATCGTTGGAGGGACTGCAATACTGCCCAGGTTTCGATTGAATCGAAGGCTTTTTCATAGTCCACAAACGCTAAACACAATGGCCGACTGTACTCCTCTGTCTTCTGATAATCTGGCGGCGCGTGTGTATGTGGTCTATAGTACTAAAACCTTTTCGGAAACCGGCTTGTTCGGGAGGCTGGAAGTCATCAAACCTGCGTTCGAGACGGTTCGTAATGACTCTTGAGAACAGCTTGTATACATGGCTCAGAAGTGAGATTGGCCTGTAGTTCTTCAACAAGGTGTTGTCACCCTTTTTGAAGAAAAGAACAACCACACTCCTGTGCCATGCTTCTGGCGTAGAACCTTCGAGTATGACGGAATTAAATAACTTCTGGAGGACTAGAAGTACCGGTTTTCCACCCGCTCTCAGAAGTTCTGTTGTGATTCCGTCCTCACCCGGCGCCTTGCTATTCTAGAGCTGTTTAAGAGCCATTCTAATCTCGTTCGGAATTTCGGATAGCTTTAGCTATCCGAAATTCCGAACTAGACTACGGAGACAAGCTGCCTGCGACATGGTGACCCCCCCCCCCCCCCTGATGTAAAAGCTGGATCCTCCCTTGCAGTTAGGGGGCGCCGTAGAAAATCTCGCCCAAGGGCGCTGGTAGTGCTAAAACCGGCACTGAACATAAGTCAACTGACCTGATAGAATTGCTGTGAAAGAGTAGTACTGACTTTTTCCTGATTAACCAATGCTCAAGGATATTAACAGCTTTTAAAAAAATGCCAGATATTGTATTGAAAACAATTTCAGATAGTTTCGAGCACTGTCATCTTCATCGTCATCATTACATCAGCTGTAGAACGTCGCCTGTTGGACTCCCCTATTGATTTCCAATAAGATCAGTTTGAAGCGACTTGCATCCAGCATCCACTGTTAACTTGGTGGATCTGAATTTAGTTTCTGGTCCTTCTGGAACCAACTGTACAATACACCATGTACCGTATATTACTGCTCAGTGCCGTCAGCTGTGAGCCGGTGCACTGCCAGCGAGACCTCCCCCCTCTCCTCTCCTCCCCCCCTCTTCCTCAGAGTCGTCCATTCCTCAAGCTCCACCGAGCGTCACTAAGGGACCGATCCAAGGCGTGCTCCGGCCGATGGCAACATGGCTACACTGTCGGTAAACATTTTCGGCAAGCGTAAACTTTTTAATTAATTCTCTCTTGTTAAAGGTGGTGCCGATGCCTTTGCCGAATTTTTACTCGGCTAGAAGCGGAGGCCGAAAAGTTTTATATTACTGTACGCTAACAAGGCTTCTCAACTATCCAATCGATTTTCATTTTATCTCAATTTCCACGATTAAAATTTTGGGTTAACGAAAAAGTTCACACGAGGGAACGAAGTCTTGCAGTTGCAGTGCAGCAATAGTAATGTGGTACTAAAGTTTAAGCTTTACTTACTATCATTTCGTATAATGTAATTAATTATCAACCTGAAATAAAGGAATTGTTTCCGCTATCGTAGTGGCGCAGTTATAATGGCCTAGGCTTACGAGTTGTAGGTATTGGATTCGGGGCCTGACAGTCTTACTCTGTGTGGCAAAAGAGGGAGAAAACTGGCATGTCTTATAGCTATAAATGAGAAGCCGAGTATCATTTGCCACTAGGCATTTTATATCATAGGTTAGGCTAGTCCCTCTCACATAGATTACTTTTTCTTTTCTTTTCTTAACAAAAAAAGTTGTGTTGTCTTTGCTCCATCAAAAATGTGGTAGTAGTAAAATTAATTTCCACTTTGGTTCGTTGGTATTTTTATAATCAAAACAGAATGTAAAGAAGACGGCTTAAGATAAATTGGACAGCCCGTATTCAACAGTAACTCACGAAAACCAGTTTACCTAATAAGGTGTAAATAATGTAACTAGGACTTGATGCAATAGTCAATCACTTCATCAAACAGTTTTTGCAACTTGCATCGGTAATTGGGTTTTACTTTAACTGATACTTGGCCTTATCTACACTAATTATACATATTAATATTATAAAGAGGAAAAGTGTGTGTGTGTGTGTATGTTTGTAATGAATAAACACAAAAACGACTGTGCCTATTTCAAAAAATTTTCACCATTAGCAAGCTACATTCGGTCTACCCAATAAGCGTTTTTTCTTTCTTTCATTCACCCCATAGATATTATTTCTGTGATTCACCCTGAGTAACATAGGTTAAATATCATGTCCACCCGTGCGAAGCTGGGACGGGCCGCTAGTTTGCAATAATTTTATATCCCAATAACTTAGGGTATAAAGGATTTTTTTTAAATCTTAAATGTTAAATTACTCCAAAAGTACAATGTTGGACCTCAGGTCTTTTATTAGAATTTGAATCCCCAAGTATTTATTTTTTCCTTTATCGTCCGTGCGAAACGTGTAAAACTATACTTATAAAAAACTAGCTGATCCGTGCTCACTTCGTTGGGCGGTAAAATATACACGATATCTTTATAATTTATAGCCTATAGCACTCACGAATAATGTAGCTTTCGACCAGTGAAACAATTTTTAAAATCGGTTCATTACTTCCGGAGATTACCTACCCCTACATACAAACAAACTTTTACCTCTTTATAATATTAGTAAAGAATTATCATGTACAATATTAAATTTGCGAAAAGCCCCTGGTAGCAATTTAATAAACGTTAAAGCTAAAAGTCGCTGACACACAATTAAATAACCGGTAAATCTTTGAACCATTTTTTTATTCCATTGTGTAAATGACATCCTTGATTCGGATTTGATATGATCAAACAACTTATGCACGTATATTTTTTAAAGAATAACCAACCTTTATTCCGGCATGAGTGCGTGGCAGAAAAAAATAAGCAAATAAGTACTTCGATTTTTTTAAATAAAAAATACTCGTTTTCCTTAGTTAGCTTCCGCGCCACGATTTAAGTCCTTTTTGACGCGGCGCTAGTGTCTATGTCATTACATCAAAATATTGCGTCAAAAAAAAAGTGTAGCCCAGGCCTTTTTTCTGGGTACGCACTCTTTAGGTACCAACTCTTTTTTTAATGGCGTTCTGTAAGTCATCCTAGAGGGCGTTGTGTGTAGAATACTTGTATTTTCAATTAAAAAATCAGCGTTTTTTAAGACTAAGAGCGTGTAAAATTCGAAACAGTAGTCGCGCGTTTCGCGACCGCCTAGCGAGCTTATTTTACAAGGTTTCGTTCAAATTTAGTTTGAAGCGCGTATACGCGCTTCATCTGAGCATCGTCTGCACGTTTACGCCGTTTGCAATGGCTCTTACTCTTGCTACCTCAGGAATACTATCAAAGCCGTGTAAAGTCACGTTTTTTTTTCTACAATTTCCCGTAATTTCGCGCATAAGTATACGCTTCTATACCTACTGATTACCTAGCAGTAACTACACAAACCGAATACAAAAACCGTTCAATACTCATGTATTCAACTTGAATACATTTGAGCACCATTTGCCTAACCCTCCCCGTGCGACCCGTTTAAAGATTCACAGGACCGCGGGCGTGGGTCCTTTCGACCGCTTTGAAGATATTCGCCTTCATTAACGCGGGTCCGAGCGAACCCGCGGGGCCTTGATTCTCACAGTTTAATTCGTGAGTTGCCGCTCTGAAGTCCTTCAGTTTTGACGCTTTTGATGTCGCTACTGAGTGTACCTACCTAGTAGCTATCGTTATGTAGTTAGTTTGGACTCTAAAATACCTAGATTAAATACAACATTATTTTTAGTATATGCGAAATCTGAATATAGTTTGTTCAGAATCAGTAACTGATTCGGTTCCAATAATTTTTATACCATGTATATTTTTTTTCAAAAATATTTTAATTAAATTTTATTACCAGTTAATTACAATACAATCACCGTATGGTTAGGTTCCTATTGCCAAACTATTATCACGAGTGTATAACACAGTAAACGCGGTTTACGTGGGTGTACCGCGAAATGAGCATGTTTTTGAACGGACAACCAGGTAATATACAAGCTTATAACTTTGTGATTTTTTATGATACGGTTTTCAAATTTTGTACATAGATTCTTTACACAAAAACATTGGACAGGTGTATCGGGTTTCGCATAAACAAAAAATAATCTATACTAATATTATAAAGAGCTAACATTTGTTTGTAAGTTTGTATGTTTGTAAGTTTGTATGTAGGGGGTAATCTCCGGAAGTAATGAACCGATTTTAAAAATTGTTTCACTGGTAGAAAGCTACATTATCCGTGAGTGCTATAGGCTATAAATTATAAAGATATCAAACATATTAGCCGAAATACTACCCAACGAAGTGGGCACGGGTCAGCTAGTGTTGTATCTATACTAATATTATAAAGAGGTAACATTTGTTTGTAAGTTTGTATGTAGGGGGTAATCTCCGGAAGTAATGAACCGATTTTAAAAATTGTTTTACTGGTAGAAAGCTACATTATCCGTGAGTGCTATAGGCTATAAATTATAAAGATATCAAACATATTAGCCGAAATACTGCCCAACGAAGTGGGCACGGGTCAGCTAGTGTTGTATAAAACATGAACTTTTGTAAATAACATAATAATATTGAATTTTCTGTGATGCTATTGTTTGGTTTCAAATGCCTTGTCATTCTATAATCTGACCTAATATTTTATTAGTTTTTTGACAGTATAAATAAAAGGTTTTAATGACTTACTACTCTAGTCACTGTTGCTAAATGTCCTGTCTTCATATTTTTCACTTATTTGTTACATTTTTAAATATCATAACAAGAACAGAAAAAAAAAACATTTTAATAGACCGGCAAAAATAACACATCAGACACTTTTTTTTACAATGTACCTAACAACTCGATACAACCGTCATTCTGAAAGAGTTAGAGATTAACTTATATTACTCTCACATTTCACCAGTTATTTTTCATTTGATATCGCCAAAACAGTCACGGGCGGTATTACGAGTATGTAGGTGGATGAATCAAAAGCCGCGACAATAAATACAAAGCTTTGTGGTCAATTCAAATATTTCGAGTACGTTTGCTTTTGTGGATTCAAATTTTATGTATTTCGGTAATGACTACTGATATGACGATGATGACTAATAAATACTAGTAAATATGATTCAGTATAATCATAATGGGTAATCGATGTCACAATTTAGCCATTTTCCTGGCCTTATTCCAATTGTTTGTGGTGACCTCCTCCTTACCTAACCATAATCTTTCTCACAGTGCTCCCATCGTTAGTTTATTCCTTTAATTGTCCAACTTATTATTTTTTCACTTCATTTTCGTTATTCCTCCACGCAAACGTCCATATCATCAACATATCCCAAATAATCATGATGACGATAGCTTCCACACAGCTTTAAACTCCCCTGTACCACTTTCAGAAAACTTCTTACTAAAGTTAAAAACACACTTTCAAACTTCCTCTAATTTACTATTCATTTAAAACTCTTTAAAACATCACAAATTCACAACACTACTTCACTCCTAACATCTCAATCCAGCGAGCCATCGCTGACGCAGCACCCCACATTTGTATCAAGTGGGCAAATAAAGAAGAAACAAGTTAGATGGAGTGGACCCGGACCGCGTTCGCGACTAATTAACCCACCCAGTACCCCCAGCGCCGGGTGGGGGGTTAAAAAATATGCGGCGCCCATGGGAGTGCGCGACGCCTCCAAGAATTTCCACTTTCAGACTGCAGCTGAGCTGTAAGGCTCATGTTCAAGCTTTGTTTTTAATTGTTGTTCGAGGAATCGTAGATTTAAAGTTACGGTGAACTGATTCCGTGAAAAGGATTTTTAAAGTTGAATTTTATATTGGTTTACCCGGATTGGGGCATTTTCACTTTTCTGACTAATGCATCAGTTAGATTTATACTTACTTTAGCAGTCAAGGTTCGTTATGCATTGGTTAAAAAATTGTTAAATTTTAACTAATAGTTGGATTAATTAAATAACTACTAACACGTCTTCATACAACTGGCCCAAAATAGCTGTTTTGTAAATGCGGTTCTCAAACGGATGTCTATGTTAGTGGCAATCTGTATAATTCAGGTATTCTATACAATACCTAGCCAGTGGATACCTGGCCGGTCAGCGTATTTCCAAAGCCTATACTGTTTCAGTCACGAGTCGGACTCTAATCGATGAGCTTTTGTTTGTGCATATTTCTCAACAATACCTAATCTATCTCAGTAAAAACTTGACTCAAAAAGATTAGCTTTTGTTTTGATATTTTCAAAGAAAATGCACGGACAAAATCTAGTACCATTTCAGTCACGCACGAGTCAAACTCTAACCCCACGTTTATTAATAAGGGGGTAAAAGACGAGGTTATGTTTATGCATGTCGTAGTGAAATGAGGAAATCAGGGATTTCACGAAATCCAATTATCAAGAAAAGTATCTAGTGATAATTATGACAAAAAATACTAATATAAAAGTCAGAGATCATGTCATTCCACTAAACTAAGTAAAATGTCAGAAAACGTCGACGGAGCACCGCTTCGCGGTGCTCCTACTTCTGGGTGGTTTAAAAAAAAATATTTACGATATTCAAGTACTATAAAATTTAAGAAAAGTTAAATTCCGAGGTAAATTTACTCATATAGCTAGTGAGCCTCTACTCGACAAGATTTTGTTCGTACGTAATGTTTAAAAATAACTCGCCAAATGTTTAGCTATTCGAGTGATATGAATTATATAGAACTAGATTTTGTCCGTGCATTTTCTTTGAAAATATCAAAACAAAAGCTAATCTATTTGAGTCAAGTTTTTTACTGAGATAGATTAGGTATTGTTGAGAAATATGCACAAACAAAAGCTCATCGATTATAGTCTGACTCGTGACTGAAATAGTATTAGGCTTTGGAAATAGGCGGCCGGTCAAGGCGGTAAATGCACAGTTAATAAGTTGAAGTCTTTATCTAATGCAATCATAAAGAGAAAACAAAGATTATGTTATTTTTAGATGTCATTTCATATTCTTTTAAAAAGGCGTCAATATCATCATTGTTAAAATCATGGTCAAACATATCTTATTAAGGTTACTAGCTTCTGCCCGCGACTTCGTACGCGGATCCTGTTGCTTATGCCAGCAGTCAGGGTCGTCAAAATCGAAGATCTGAAACGTCTGATGTCGAATTCTAGGAGCCTGGGGACGGGAAAACAACGGGATGCGCGAGACGATTCCAGACGTTCCAGATCTTTCATTTTTGTAAGACAACAGGAAATGCCCATCAGACTAAACAACTCTTGCTAAGACGTCATTCTTGTTTATATTATAGTGTAGCTGGGCTCTTAGAGTTCCGCATCAGGTGTTCCAGATCTTCAATTTTTATACGATGACAGAGAGTACTCATCAGGCTGAATAACTCTTGCTAAGACGTCATTCCCTTATATGTTATAGTGTAGCTGGGCTCTTGGAGTTCCACATCAGGTGTTCCAGATCTTCAATTTTTATACATCAATAGAAGGTGCTCATCAGGTTAAACAATTCTTGCTAAGACGTCATTCCTGTATATGTTATAGTATAGCTGGGCTCTTGAAGTTCCACATCAGGTGTTCCAGATCTTCAATTTTTATACATCAACAGAAGGTGCTCATCAGGCTGAACAACTCTTGCTAAGACGTCATTCCTGTATATGTTATAGTGTAGCTGGGCTCTTGAAGTTCCACATCAGGTGTCCGGGATCTTCAATTTTATTCTCTCAACAGAAAATGCTCATCACGCGGAACAATTTTTGCAATGGCATCATTTTTGTATCTCTTATAGTTTAGCAGGTCTGTTGCAGTTCTGCATCAGGTGTTCAAGTTTCCAAGATAAATTATAGCCTATATGTTAATCGAACTTAATACCTATACAACAAAAAAAAAATCATTCAAATCCGTCCAGTAGTTCCGAATATTAGCGTGCACAAACACACAGACAAACAGACAAACAGACAAACCGACAAACAGACAAAAAAAAATTTAATTACAGTTTCGGGTTCGGCATCGATAAAATAACAAACCCTGCTACTTTTTTTTTGTATATTTCCATTGTACAGACACCACTTTTCTACAAATTTATTATATGTATAGATATAGATTAAAAGATGGATGGATGGATATTTGTTACTCTTTCATGCAAAAACCACTGAAGTAAGCTAATAAACAGAGTTACTAACAAAATTACGAATAGAAACAGTATGTTTAAATTAATAATATTATTTAAGTAACTAAATCTTTGAAGAATTTAGCAGCTATTATCACATTATTTAATGACAACGACCCTAAGAAAATCGCAAGTGCAAAAGTCCGGAGCGACGCAGGAGGGGGCGATCCAACTACACGAGTCGACTCAGACGTCCTCTCGAAGGGTAGCAAGGTCGAGAGTGCCTACGGAGGAAAGGCCTCAGGAAAATTCGTGCTGAGGAAAATTTGGTAGTACTTGTTTGAATATTTATAGAATGTTACAGTTTCTCGTCTAATCCGATTAAGTTTTTAGTCTTATTATGTACTTGATTAGTGTTAAGACGAAGTAATATCAAGTAACGAAATATTTGTTTTTAAAATATGCGACTATGAGGTCTATTTCAATTATAATAAAGTAAGTATAGGACCTACCGACCTAGCTTAGTTACCATATATAATGTAATGTTCCCCGTGGTTTCGCGTCATTTTACATAGCTTATAGCTTCCCTCGATAGGCTATCCGACACAAAAATAATTTTCATATTCAATACGCAAGCAAGTTTTTTATTACCAGCTCGTCGACGAAGGTTGTCGAACAACATCGCGGTCTTAAAGAGAATACCAAATGTGATTCCATCCACGAACTAAATATAGCTATAATGCCGTACACGTGCCGCGGGTCTGTGCCCAATATATACCCCTAGCTTGGGGCTATGTTGCTTGAAACGTGGCTAATGGTCAACGCGGGCATTGTGGTCACGTTGCTAGGTCACTATACTCGTAGAAGTATCTAGAAACAATATTTGGTGGGCTAATAACGTGTGGAAGTTGGGTTCGTCAAAGGGCGGATGATTTCGTGTAGAAATACCAACTCATCTGACATAGCAGGATAGAAAAACCGTTGCTTCTTGTCCCACACTAACGAATAATTTCTCCTGTATCGTGGTCGCGTTTACAAACATAGAAACTCACATATTTATCTTTATTTGAACAGACTACAATGATCTATAGTGTTAGTAACAAAACTGCTTAACCTATGTTAGTAGGTATTTAATACATAAAACGGAACGTGTCCGGTTCACGAGTGCCCACACTAGCGGACTGTCGGCCCGGGCGGCTATCGACTGCAGGATAGTGTTGAGACTGCCACGTAGCCTGCAGAGTAATGAGGCTGATTTTTTACGCCACAGTGCATCGAAATACGTGCCATCAGTACATACACAAACATCCAGATCCAGAACAACTACTTGTAGATCATACAAAATATTAGTTCTGTATAACGGGGATCGAACCCGCAACACATAGCGAAGCAGTTGATCTCTCAGCCACCACGCCAACCCCAGCGAAGTCGCAGGCAAAAGTTAGTATGTTGATGACATCACAATCAAACGAATATATACAGTTAATACATAGATTCGGACAGTGTATCGTTATCAATACACAGTCGAATGCGTCTGCCCATCCCCCAGATAATAATCAGTCGCCGATTCGCCTCTTAGAACAATACGATTCATTTTCCCCCTTTCCCTCCCTTACGGGGTAGACGGTAACTTACGGGGGATAATCTGAAAATGATCCGCTGACGAGTGCCTTTATAAGTACTTTGTGTATTTTGTTTCAGTTGAAGTATCTAATCGATTTGTAATAAAGTATTTTGGAGCTGTCTTTATATGTAATAGAGCTCATTAATATTACCGAATAAAATCCATATAAGTTTGAGTTGATTTACATGGTCGCGGGACTGTTTAGAGAGGTAACCGTGAACCTGAGACGTAAAGAACTATTGAAGGGACACCGTAGATTATTCTTCTTCTTAGCGTGTCGATGGCAAATGATTTCATACTAGCTTCTGCCAGCGACTTCGTACGCGGATCCTGTTGCTTATGCCAGCGACAATGGGGTCGTCAAAATCGAAGATCTGAAACGTCTGATGTCGAATTCTAGGAGCCTGGGGACGGGAAAACAACGGGATGCGCGAGACGATTCCAGACGTTCCAGATCTTTCATTTTTGTGAGACAACAGGAAATGCCCATCAGACTAAATAACTCTTGCTAAGACGTCATTACTGTATATGTAATAGTCTAGCTGGGCTCTTGGAGTTCCACATCAGGTGCTCCATATCTTCAAATTTATTTTGTCAGCAGAAAATGCTCATCACGCGGAACAATTTTTGCTATGGCGCTATTTTTGTATCTCTTATGGTTTAGCTGATCTATTGCAGTCCTGCATCAGGTGTTCAAGTTTCCAAGATAAATTATAGCCTATATGTTGTCCAGACTTAATAGCTATACAACAAAAAAAAAAAAAAATCAAATCCGTCCAGTAGTTCCGAAGATTAGCGTGTATGGAATAACTTCTCCCGTTTTCCTAACATTTCCCTTCACTGCTCTGCTCCTATTGATTGTAGCGTGATGAAAAGTATACTATAACCAGCGCAGGAGTATGAAAAATAATTGTACCAAGTTTCGTCAAAATCCGTCGAGTAGTTTTTGTTTCTATAACGGTTATACAGACAGACAGACAGACAGACAGACAGACAGACAGACAGACAGACAATAATTTTATTAATTGCATTTTTGGCATCAGTATCGATCCATAATCACCCCCTGATAGTTATTTTGGAAATATATTTCATGTACAGAATTGACCTCTCTACAGATTTATTATAAGTATAGATAGATATAGATAGAAGATATAGATATTTTGTTTAGCCCAAAATTCAGCTACGCGAACCCCGCTCACTGATGCAGTCATAAGGTGTAAATAATACAGGTGACAGGACTTGCGGTACAGGAGAGAAGGTGAGCCATTGTCTGTGGGGACAATATTTGAGGTCTGAGCCGTCAGTGAATCCCCATCTGTAAAGGTTATTATCTTTGCCGCGGCCGATCTGGGTTCGCAGTCTATTAAGCGACTTCCAAGTGGACCACGGCAAAACGTGACCAGGTGGAAGGCTTTCAGAAGGCTCGATAAGCCATCAGGAGGTATGAGCTGTTCCCGCCAAACCTCACACCTTGTTTTAGATTATTGTCAGTACGAGTCTGACAGTTCCGAGAGAGGACTCATTCGATGATTTTGCCACGATAAAAAAAGACTGAATTACATTAATCCAATAGCTGTGGATCCAGTGTCTACTGGAACTGCCTATACTGGATTGAAACATGTTAACTCTCTTCGAGTGCTAATCCAGCCAACAAGAAGCCAGTCTCATTTGATGATTTTACCACACTAAAAAAAGGTGATGTTATAAGTACCCTTTGTGATAGCCTACAATGATAGCGGGGCAAAGCCAAGGGACTCATGATAGGTTATTTTTCTTTATCCATACCTTTCTGTTTTGTCCAATTTGCTCTGCAAATATGATCAGAAAAAGGTTTTTATTATTTAAAACTCAAAACCGATTAAACCATTACAATATCAATAGCAATTCGCAAGATACTTAACACCGGGGTTACGCGACGTAGTAAAACGTAGAGGTAATGTTTTTACGAGCAGACGCTGCCCGTATAGATAAATTCACGTGCTGCGATGAAAAATAAAAATATAATCTTGAAACAGCGGCAGTGCGAGAACACGGCGGTAGTAAAGTTCTGTTAGGCCGGGTTCCCACTACGCCGGACCGGCAGATCTGCCGAAAACCGGACACCGGACAGAGTGTTCACATTACATCGGATCCCGGAAGAAATTCAGACAGTTTTTTTCAGTTCTTTTTCATCCAGTTCATCGAAGTTTGGTTTCAGTATTAAACATACTTCACGCCATGCTGCTAACTTTAAGTTTTTGTCTTTATAAACGTCTTCGGTCTTATCCCACAGAACAGGTCTCTCTTGGACAAGCGTAATTAAAGTTTCTGCTTGAATATCCATGCTAAACGTCTACTTTTACCAGAACATGCGAGCCGAATGACGTGAGTGGAACACGGGCGGGGCGAGGGGAGCACGAGCGGGGCGAGCGGGGGACAGATACCGGCACAAACTCGTTCACATTACTCCGGGCCCGGTCGTTCTACCGGCAATTCGTAGTGACAAAACGTTCGGTAGAAATGCCGGGCTCGGCAAAAATGCCGGACCCGGGATAATGTGAATAGCTTCATATAAATTGTACAGCCACTAGCTCTTCCGGCAGATTTACCGGCGCGGCAGATCTGCCGGTCCGGCGTAGTGGGAACCCGGCCTTATTTTTTTAAGTTCGCGAACATTGATCGTATTTGTGATGTTCCAAGGAATTTTATTTCTGTATAATATTATTTTGGAATAATCCTTTGACTTTCCTGTAAGACCGTATTGCAAAAATTATGAAAGCACTAACTATCGCTAAATCTCCACTAATATTTCTTATATAGAGGACTGGGTGTGAGGACTCATTTGATGATGATTACCACGATACAAAAAAAATATTATATAGAGCAAAAGATTTGTATTTTTGTATGATTTGTAGATTTGTATTTTTGTATGTATGTGTCTCGAAAACTACTGCTTTCAAAAAATTTTTCACCATTAGAAAGCTACATTCACCCTGAGTAACATAGGCTATAATATCATGTCCACCCTTTCTAAGCCGGGACTGGACTGAATTAGGTCTTTTTTATTACGTGGTAAAATCATCAAATTAATCCTCCCATCCGGGATAGAGCGAAAGGAACTGTCATACTCGTTCTGACTAAAATCCACACTGAGGCCTTACCACGAGCTCTTAACCCAAACCAGTTTAGGCTGTGGGAAAGGGATGGCGCTAGACGAATTGATAGCTCTGTCTCTTTCCCACAGCCTAAACTGGATCGCGTTAACAGCTCGTGGTAAGGCCTCTGTTCCTTTGATAACTCTTTATGTTTTAATGTCCCGTGACTCCCGCAGGCGTTTTGACCTCAATGGGGGCAATTTGCTGACAGCATTTTGAGGAGAACACGACGCGCTGTTGACCTGGGCATGGTCCTTGATCGGTCAAAGTCAAAGTCAAATCATTTATTTCAATTAGGCCATCAAAGAGGCACTTTTAAACGTCAATTTATTAAAATTAAGGAAATGGGATGGGATTGAATCTACACCCATTCGCAAAGGTAGGTTGTATGAAGAAGAATGGGCAAGAAACTCCATACTTACTCTTTTTAAAAATTTGTTTTACAATATTTTTATAACATATCGGACGACGAGTCACCCAATACTCGCCGTCCACACACCCGCGATCGTATCTTAGTCCCGTATTACAGAACGTCGCTTAATACTCAATCATTACTAAAAACTAGATTCAAGTCTTTCGATTGGTTGAAACTAGTTTCAAGTAACGCTTAGTGACGTTCTGTAATACGAGCTTAAAGGTAAGCGTCCACAGGTCGGCATCGTACGTATCGAACGCATCGCATCAAACGGATTTCTGTATCGGCAGCGATCGAATTGCCGACGCGAGTATCAGCAATCGGATTGCCGATGCCACCTTCATTTGGATTTTTTAGTGATCGTACGTTCGGAAAGTGTTTGTGAGAAAGGAGGAAAGCGATGCAGAAGTTGTTATTGATTGTTTTTTAGCAGAAGAGGAATGCAAGAAAGAAAATGAACAAATGATTCAGTAAGCGCGCGGGGCGCGTCCACTGATCGGCATTCCGTATGACGCAACGACGATATGACGTCATCGGTACGCATCGCATGTAGGCATTGCAGATGAGCCGTCCGTACGATGCGGATCAGTGGACGTAGTTGTATGAGTTTTAATACAAGGCAAACTAAAATCCGTTACGTACGATACGTCCGATATGTGCGATGCGGACCTGTGGACGCTTACCATTAGTATTTATTTATCCGATGGAAGCAAGTGGCGAATTGTCGATCAGCGTGGTGATCTAAGGTCTATGTTCAGCAGTGGACGTTTTCTAGCTGATGATGATGATTAACCTATTTGGCTCTGATCTATTTCAGTCAGCCTAATCGTACTTTTCGTGCTTTCAATTATAGGTCTATCTACAAGAGCAACATATTTGGATTGAATCATGGTTCAAGAACAGAAAACCAGTCCACTAGTAAAAGAAAAAGATCAAAGGTACTTACACGTGCCGCGGCTCAAAATGCGTAGAATTTATCTGAAGTTGTGTCCCAACGCGGTTTGCGGCCAAGGCCTTACGTTTTCCTGAAAAAGTAAACAAGTGTAATTTGTTTCAAGTTTTGTTATTTGACAAAGCATTGATATTGGTACCCTTTTACAGAAATCAAAATTTCTCAATTTAATTGGTAATTTTTCATTGTAGCCGAATACAACAGTGCGTCATGTATCTTCTAACTAATATTATAAATATCAGAATCTATCGTTTTTAACAACCCCCAAGACACTAGGACTTTCTTCTGCATCGTGGGTGCGTTTACAAACATAGAAACTCATATACACAAACACCCAGACCCGGAACGGGTTTGTCTCCACGGATCCCGGTATCAGATTGAATTAGCCACGGATCACGGCGACTTGTTTCCACCGAGAGGTATTCCAGGAAGGGCACCCGCTAAAATGGCACCTGAGCGAATGGCTCCTAAGCTATTCCACGAACGGCACCTATCAAATTTTTTTGCAGGTGCCCTTAGTGGAATAGTTTTTCATCAAGCATTTTATTCCACATAGGGCACCCATGGATCGTACTAGTGCTGGGACATTTTTTTTGAAGGACAAGAAAATGAAAAAAACGATTACTGACTTGAATCGATTTTTCATTTTCTTGTTTTCGAGTTTAGAGTAACCAACAAATGTACTAGGCATGCATAAATTCGAGGTGGTACTTACATATTAGAGAGCGTATTTAAGTATGTATAATAAAACGTAAAAAATACCTTAAGTATTTTCGTTTTGTGACCTAACTTTTTTTTTATTTGCCTATTGATTCGCATTTGACTACGACGGCGACGTCTACTTCGACGATATACGCTTGCCTTCAAATTCCCAACATTGAAGGAAATACCGGACCCCCGCGGGGAATCCATTGCACTCCTTAGCTGTGCGTACAACAAAAATATTGGCAAAACGATTTGTACGTATGGGTGTGGTGTGGAATGTCCACCTACCTATGGCGCATTGCCTGAAAAGGGGCAGGTGGGATCAAAATATGCACTTCCATCGCACACATTCCGAAGTGAAACCGACAAAAACGACAATGATGAAAACGACGGGCTAGCAATTCGGGCTTTGAGTCAACCAGAGCATCGTTGCCAAGAAGCCTCTTGGCCCGTTTTTTAATCGACTCTAGTGCATCGAGTTGATATTTGGCAGATCTGACCAAGATGTGAGAACGGTTCTCCATGCTTGACCGGACTTGGCAAAAGGAGAAAACGTCTGGGTGTCACCACTGTGAGGATCGCCCGGAGGACACGGTGGAGCATACGGTGCAGGACTGCCCCGCTTGGGCAGAGCACCGCCGTGTCCTCAGGGCGGCGATAGGAGGAGACCTTTCACGCCCGGCATTGGTCGAGGCCATGTTGCGGGGCGAGACGGAATGGGAAGCGGTCGCCTCCTTCTGCGAAGCAGTTATCCTCGCGAAGGAAGCAGAACGCGTGAGTATCTTACTCACGCGTTCTGCTTGGGTCGTGAAGTGGACGCTGTCCTCTTGGACACTTCACGACCCAGCCGCAGTGGTAGACGCCCACGGCGACGGACGTCGCAGGACGATCTCCGGCTACCGTAGACGGGGGCATGCGGGCGACGAGTAATGGGCGATTCGCTGATGGACCATGCCCTGGTCGACGGCGAGTTGTGTTTCATACCCCAAAGAGCTGTCAGCACAGTGTCGGGGCCCCTTTAAAGGGGCCAAAGCCTGCCGGGGTCGCGGGCGCGGGACTTATCGAATTATCGTGACCCTGGAACGTAAATGGCTATTGAATGACACCGTGGATTTTAGTCATTACGAGTCTGACAGTCCCTCCTACCAAACTAAGCAGATTTATTTATAAATAATTATTATAAAAGTTAAATTTTGTGTGTTTATTAATGAAATGAAAAAAAAGTAAAAAAAAAACATTTTTCATTTCATTATTTCTAAATATTGTAAAAGTTAAGTGTTGTGTGTTTTATGTGTCATCAGCCAAAAAAACAATACATATCAGTCTGATGACTACTTCTTACGCTCTCTATTACCGAATACTTACATTGGTCATTGGTGCCAGTTTGAATTTATGCAAGCCTAGTAAATTTCACGGATTTTTGACCACAGACGAACACCTACTCCATGATCCTGTTCTCCTAGTATGTATTTACTTTTTAGAACACACTTAGTACTCTCATACAAATCTTACTAACTGAGATAGGGCTAAAAACAATAACGCCAACAACGTGAAGAGTTTTTTAACCACAACAAAAATGTCACTTATTAGTAAATTATAAAGATATAATTTTATAATGCTAGTAGTAAGCTCCAAACTAGTTTAATGGATTATTTTGAGTTCCTAAAAAATAAACGTCCCAACACTAGTACGTATCAATCCACAGGTGCCCTATGTGGAATAAAATGCTTGATGAAAAACTATTCCACTAAGGGCACCTGCAAAAAAATTTGATAGGTGCCGTTCGTGGAATAGCTTAGGAGCCATTCGCTCAGGTGCCATTTTAGCGGGTGCCCTTCCTGGCATACCTCTCCACCGATACCGTGATCCGTTTCCAACACAAAAAAAAATAAAAAAAATGTAGCCACCGATCACGGTATAATAAGATTTTTTTTTAAAGTATAACTTCTTTTGATTTGGGAAATAATAAAATCAGGTTGAAAAATAATCCAGCACTGGAGTCTTAAGGATGGAATTTAGGAAGTGTAGTGCACTTGCTGGACTGCACTCGATTGCCAGAACTATCAACTCATCCACATAATATAATAGATAATGATTGAGGATAACCCAAGAAAAAAAAAACAACAGGCTTGAAAAACATTTTACTCTATTTCTTGTCTCTGCGCATCGAGATCAGTTTCCAAAAATAATACAATTTATATCATGTAGCCACGATGATCGGTGATCGGTGGCTATATTTTTTTTTTTTTTTTTGTGTTGGAAACGGGTCACGGTATCGGTGGAAACAAGTCGCCGTGATCCGTGGCTAAATCAATCTGATACCGGAATCCGTGGAGATAAACCCCCCGGAACAACTACTTGCAGATCATACAAATGTTTGTCCCGTGCGGGAATCGAACCCGTGACACGTGCTGCGCAGCAGTTAATCGCTCAGCTCCTGCGCCAACCGTGCCTTCTATAGTCTATAGGTTATAGTCTCGAATAATTTTCTACTAAAACGCGGCGGGCGGAGCCGCAAGGAGTAGCTAGTTGCCAGGATCGCGGGACCGTCTTATCAGGTAACGGGACCCTGGAACATAAAAGGCCATTGGAGGATCACCGTGGATTTTATTTAGTAAGAGTCTGACAGTACCTTCCGTTTCACTCTGTGAGGACTCATTTCATGATTTTTCCACGATAAAAAAAGAAAAGCTTGGCGAATTAGAGTAGAAAACCGGAAGTCGCCACTGTGCTCTCGCTACCAGCACTTTGAATGTTTTTTTTTTTTCACTTATTACGTTAGGGGCTGCCTCCACGAGCGAGAGAATCGCGGCGATATTATCGCCGTGCCACGTTTTTCTATACACTCTCTATGGAACCGTCTCCACACGGCGATATTATCGCCGCGATGCGACGAGTGGCAACGAGCGCGCAAAACGTCATTACATCGTCGCTAGCCCGCCGCGACTAGCAACGCGACCGCCGCGCGCTCGCGGCGCTCTCGCGACGAGCGCGCGGCGGGCGCGCTGTCAAACGCAGCGTCATTTCAGCATTGCCTCTCGATAAGCGAACTTGGCAACGTGACGTCAAGGAAACGCGGCGACTCGTAACGGTATCGCCGCGTTTCCTTGACGTCACGTTGAGAAAGGTGCCAGACGAGAGCGAAATATGTAGTGTCTCAGTCGATAACATAATTCTTTATTATGGATATAGTGTTGTGGGGTGCTTCTGCGAGTACGCTAGTGAATATGCAGTTATTGTTATTGTTAAGAATGGACGCGCCCGCCGCGCGCTCGACACGAGAGCGCCACGAGCGCGCGGCGGTCGCGTTGCTAGTCGCGGCGGGCTAGCGACGATATAATGACGTTTTGCGCGCTCGTTGCCACTCGTCGCATCGCGGCGATAATATCGCCGTGTGGAGACGGTTCCATAGAGAGTGTATAGGAAAACGTGGCACGGCGATAATGTCGCCGCGATTCTCTCGCTCGTGGAGACAGCCCCTAAGTTTTATGGCACAATAATAAATCTAACAAACCTGCGTTCTTTGTTTTTATCAAATGTCAAAGATTTTAAAACGTTGTCAGCAAACAAAAAGATTAGTTTCGTTTCAAGACGTTCTGGCCAAGCTGTACAGTTGTTGACAGCACGGTTGGCGCAAAGGCCGAGCAATCGATTGCTAACCTGCATGCCGCGGTTTCGATGCCCGTATGGAACAAATATTGTATGAGCTACAAGCATTTGTTCCTGGTCTGGCTATTTGTATAAGCTAGTTTAAATTTTTGGCAATGCACCTACGAGCCCACGGCACCGGGGAAATTGCTAATGTAGGGCAAAGTCTCTTAACTAAAGCGGGCGATAGGATCCAATGAGGTGGTTTGGGAGCCAAAACTTCACACAGACGAAGTCGTAGGCTAAAGCTGGTATCATGTCAAAATAAATACAAGAATGCTTGTATTGCCTACGACAATTCGTCTACATTCGCCATTCGTCTCCCTCCCCGTAAAACAACAGTAGGTAAGTTACTTCTAGTCGAAGGTACCTACTACGGAACCCTTTTTTAAGTACGGCTCGTTCGATTTACGAGTTACGAGCGTGTTTACGATTATGTCAAGCATTGTTAACACGCCGTGCAGGTGTGCCCCCTTTCGACAGATTAGTTTTAATCCTACCTACTACCTACACTTTTCTACGTATAGTTTAGTATCGAGCTTTTAAAATGTTGGAAAAAAAAAAACTCGGAAAAGGATCAAAGAATTTTTGGAAAATAACTGGAGTTTGTACATTCATTTGTATAAAGCGAATTGTATAAATCAATTCTTTTTTTATTTATTGAAAACAATTTTCATAATATCCGAAGCCTTAGCACAGGAATTCTGTATTTTATTTACAGATTGCGAAGTATGTACCGCGTCTATTATGGAAAAAAAGAAAAAGCGCCTCGAGTAAACGAACGGGGAACTATTTTTTTTTCATCAAATTGACGTTAAAGTTTCAGTTAACTTTATGTCACAACAAAAAAAAAACTTTGAGTATTTTACTGAACCAAACTTTAAGAAATATGGGAATACATCATGACAGTTAAACTACATCGATCAAAAAATAATCATCAAAATCGGTTTACCCAGTCGTAAGTTATGAAGCAACAAACATTAAAAAAAAACAATCGAATTGTGAACCTCCTCCTTTTTTTGAAGTCGGTTAAAACGGGATAGGTAATGATAGGGCCACACAGCTCCGTACTTGGACACCTCTCTGGCAAATATCAACTGAAGAGTACGGTACTATCAGGTATCCGCAGCAGTTGCACCCTAGTTCGACTGACGCTTTTTTTTAATGTATTGGTTTGCTCTTGACCTTATTTTTTACACCATGACATTTGATTTTTTTTACACTATGACATTTGTTATATTTTTATTATTTGACATTGATTATTTTGTAATTTTTATTCTACTTGACATGAATTACTTTGTAATTTTTTTTTTTTTTTTACTTTTTATTTATTTTTTTGTCCTATTTTTTATCAGTTGACATGAATTACTTATTGTAATTTTTTGCTTTTTATTTTTTATATTTTTTGTTTTATTTTGTGTATATTTTTTTTTTGTTTTTTTTTTTTGTGAATGTTAGGACCAATGCAGGCATCTTGTGTTATTTATTATTTAATTGAATTGTCTGACAATTTGAGTACTCTATGCGGCCTACCCGAATGTCCTGTCTTTGGTACTGTTCGTCGTTTCGTTGAGCTCCTTGAGTTATGAGTCGAGCTACACGATAACTGACAAATGCTTGCACTGACTGGACAGGTCCACTCAAATCTGTGTGGTTCTTTCCTTAAAAGACCATTTCAGACACCTGCATGGTCTTCGCATAGCTTGAAAAGTATGATGTCTGGACTTTAAAAGAGACTGTGACCTCTGAGTTTGTTTCGGATGTTTCTTCTCAGAGTAGTCAGGTACGAAACACCGGCCACATCTAGCTTTAAAAAATATGATTTGACGTGTAAAAGTGTTTTTTAACAACCAACTTGCAAAATAAATATCATTTATCATTTATCATTAGTCTAGGTCAGAAGTGACTAAGACAAGGTCGACGATGGAGCGAGCTTACCTAGAAGAAGCCTGTTTACTCTAACTTTGAAGAGATTAGGGTTGTATGCGTTCGGAAACACAGACGCAGGCAGAGAGTTCCACTCCTTCGCTGTCCGCATTATAAAAGACGTTTGGAAACGCTTAGTACGAATTGGTGGAATAGCAACAAGGTAAGGATGGTAATTTTCCGTGCGTCTAAATGGGTGATGATAGAAGGGGGCTGGTGGGATGAGGTCGTGGAATTCTTGGGCACACTCCAAAGTACAAACAAGTTGCTCCAGAGCTCCGGTTCCTGAATAGAGTGGAATAGACTGTTATTCCTTCAATGCCCTATGTGCTCTAGAGCCGCTGCAACCTTTTAAGATATTCCCACGACCCTGGTAGACTTTATACATCGCTGTTGCTAAAAATTGTCTCATAACCGATGTTTAACAGAATTGCCTTGCCTGAGACTGTCTAGACTTTACACAACGCTATTATCATCAGCCTGTATTCGTCCACTGCTGGACATAGGCCTCTCCAAATGTGTGCCACTGAGCCCGGTCTTGAGCTTTCCTCATCCAGTCACTGCCGGCTGCTTTTCGTAGGTCGTTGGTACTCGGTATGACCGCTGTTAAACCAGCGATGATTACGTTATACGTTCAACAAATGCTTGTGAAAATGTACTTTGCTTGTCCTTAGTTAATAAATGATTAAAAAGTATCATAATACCCAACCTTCAACATAAAATAAATCAGACCGCAACAGCTCCAGTTCGCGTGACCTTGTCGCGGAACTTTACCGGCCGGAAGCTTGCCCACCGGCTGCGCGGGCGCAACGGACCGCGGGGTGACACGCAGCGGACGAGCGCAGGGTGACGAAGAGGACGGAGAGGACGGAGGGGGCACAGGATGTGGTCACGCACATTCGCGGGAGATCGTATCACGGCCGCCGGGGAGCGCCGCACGCGAGCCCGCGGAGAAACCGTCGCGGTAGTGATGAACAGCTAGGCATCGATAGATTGATTAGTAGAGAAGGTAGCCAGCATTATTTGACCCACTTCAACATTGTTCTGCCGTATAAGATGGTCTCATTTCATAATAGTCACCAACTGTACTAGTCAAAGGGTTTTATAAAAGTATCTTCGTGTTATTTTCGAGGTCGCTAGGCGCTTGGCTACACGTTTGCTACGAGTCCGCTACGAGTTCGCTACGGTTTTGCTACGAAATCGCTACGGGTCATTATGACACGCGTTGAATATGACACGCGTATGCTACGTGAGTCGTTCAGCGGTTACCATTATTAAATTGCAATTAATGACCTATATTATTATTTTATTTGACTAGCTGTAGCTAGCGGCTTTACCCGCATGCTTCTCAAAAATGTCGATATCCTATATTTTATTCTGGAGTGTTACCAAATTTTATAAGCTCGAATTATGAGCATACCCTATTCGCCAAGGTTCTTTATTCAGTAACTTAGATAATTCAACTTCACAATTATGATTAGACTGCTCATCGACAAAACATCGATATCGACAAATGCCTCGTCACTAGCGGATGTGCGCGCGCGCATGGGAGGCACGTCGCCTCCCGCGAGTGCCGCCGACACGGCGCTGTACCGCCATCGGTCATTGCAATGCCACCTGGCAACCGCCTCACCATGAATTGACTGCTAAACTTGTTCTTGAAGAAAATTATGGTATTAGTTGCTCTATAGTTCCGTATAAGTACAACAACTGGTCATAACTGACGGTCCATTAAAATAACTATGCTGAGGAATATAATTTTCAAATCTTTAGACATAATAGTACATTATGATATAAGTGCGGTAAGTTGATCATTACAGCTGAGGCGATATTGGTAACACGAGCCGTAAGGCGAGTGCTATAAGAAAGCAGAGGCTGTAATTATCAAACCGCACGTATGTCATACGACGTTTTATAACACATTTGTGAGTAAATAAATAAAATCATTACATCGAAAAGGAAAAGCAAGCGGAATAATTTTTACTTTTTCACAAATTAGCGATGCGCGCGCACCAGCAGCTTTTGTTTATGGCAAAGGCACAAAAAACAGCCAGTATTACTAATAAAGTAAATTAATTCTTTTGTGGTTTTATTACAGATAAATGGTTGTAATTAATTGTCAAAATTAATTAAATTAAAGAATAAAATGTTTATTTATTATATTTCATCTCCCAAATTTAATTTTAATAATAAAATGTTGACCGCTTTTCTGACATAAAAACTCTTTGCTAAGATTTAAAAAAGTACCGTTCGTTTTAGATGGAGCATCTTGATAAACCGTGCGTTTTACTTTACCATTACCGCACTAGTGCGTTTTACTTTACCATTACGCACTAGTGCGTAATGAGATACATTACGATACTGAAATAGGTGCAGTAAGAGACCTTTTACGAGCAAATGTGTTATAAATCTCTTTACTAAACAATGCAAGAGGATGATTTTTTGAGGAAAGAAAAATTCAGTTGCAAATGGGATTCGAACCCGCGTCTTCTGGACACTAATCCAAGATATGGCGCTACGTTACCGGAAAACGTTCAAACGAGGAATTGAGAATTTCAGCTCGCAAGTGTGGGTTGCAATGGCCTAGTTGGTTAAGGCGTCTGGAGTACTTATCCAGATGACGCGGGTTCGAATCCCACTTGCAACTGAATTTTTCTTTCCTCAAAAAATCATCTTTATGATGCGCGTCGCATGCGTTTAAACAAAATTAATGCAAGAGGAATTTTAAAATCATAGATGAAACCTGTTATTATTTTGAGTGAATGTTATATCTATGTGACAGAAGTTATACCATCGCTTACAGTTATTATTATTTTAATACTAAAATTGATTTCGTTTGATTTAATTTGCAGTACAGAAGTTGAAAACTACATTTCCACACGGAGAAAATGTATGAAACTGCTGAATAATTAAAAAACAGTCAAAGTTTACATAATTTGCAGTATGCGAATGTTTTAATAATCATTCTTATATATTATCTATATATTGATCATTATAATACCAGAATAACAAATCATTTAGACCGGAAGCCAGACCAAAATATCGTTAGTGATTTCTTCTCAAGTCATAATTGGTAGACTACATAAGGGAGTCGGATCATAAAGATTTGTGGAAGTCAGCTGCTGTTCCGTTGGTGGGATAAGCAGCAATAGCCGTTCAAACACGTAGAAAAAATAATATTTTTTTGTCATTTCCTCCCAACTGAAACCTGGTTTATATTGAAGATTACCTTATATCACGAAGAATAAAACCAATCAGCTGTCTGTAACATGGTGGAATACACGTCTGCTGGTCACTCGAACATGTAATTTTTTATATTATTTTCAGTGATTTCCTCTCGACTCAAATTTTACCTGATGAAAGTTTACATGAAGATATGGATAAAAGCAAACGTCAGCTGGCTGTATCTCGGTGGAAAGATCGTAAAATAAAATATGAAGAAACAAATATTTTATTAAATCTGAATAACTAAACGTAATTTATTTGCAATATCAAAACGGACATATGGGAAACGAGTGTCTGTCATAATGACACATAGAAGAAGCCATAAAAAAATATTATTTGGAAAAAAAACTTGTGTCATCCTTAATGTCTAATCTTGTCAAATAATTCTGCTGTCATAAGGTTTCAAATCAATATTAAATGATTTTGTTGTTGTATTTCGTTATTTTGTTCAAGTTATGGAACTGTTCTTACTGGAGTGAATAAGTAATTGACACCCTGATCAAGAAGGTCCGTTAACCGGTTCAACAGAATCAGAAGGATTCCCGCACGATCTTCAATGATGAGACAAGGCTCTCGCTTGGAGATTACGTGAAGAGCTTCTCGATCCGGCTTGCATTATGAAGAAATTCCTATCTTTGAGGTCCGAACTAGATATCCATTGATATATGTTTCATAACAACATGTTTATTTTTTATTTTTAATTGTTTTATATGTAATGTAAATGAAAAATGTAAATGACAATAACATCAAACAATGAATCAAGCAATGATTGGGGGTTTTCTTTATAGAAAAGCTTTTTATTTCTTATACTTTTCACTAATTGAGAAAATAAATCAATAGACCCATTTATACGTTTTTTCAAGAGTTCATTATGATCGTTTTGCATATTCGTGCAAAGAATGGGCAGAGAACCTTAGGCCCATCGCATACGGCGTATTCTAAACGCGCAGAAGACGCGCGTTTCAGGAACGCGCCTCTTCGGCGCCCTAGACGCTGATTTGTTATTGCGTTTGGATTGATGATACAAGCGCGCGTATAAAGAAGCGGAGTAGAGGAGAGAGTCTTATATGTATGAGTTATTAAGTAATCGTTCAGACATAACCGCGCGGTTAGTCAACCGCCAGAAAATAGAATCGCGCTGCTCCCGCGCGTTTCTATTACTATGGAGTCTTTACTTTGCGTTCAGTTGCGTGGCGGATACCGCGCGGTTAGCACATCACAGCTCGTGAGTTTGGCACGGTTCGTTTCGACACTGAACTGTTTATTGATGAAGTGGAGAAGAGAAATGCAATATGGGATATTCAGTGTGAGGATTACTCAAATAAAACTATCATAACCAAGCTTGGCAAGAGTTAGTGAAGATATTTGGAAATTGTGAAAATACGGTGGAAACTTTGTTGGTTACTTAATATTGGATGCACCCATTTGCATTGCATACCGCATTTTTCTTATCGTTTTTTTAAGGAGCAACAACCACAGTAAATCGATTTTTCGCTGACCTCCTTTTTCAAACGGACGTTATCCCTGTACGATAATCGCATATAACCTTTTCTATAGTCTTAGTCTCTTATAGTCTGATTGCATAACAATTTTGCGGTTTCGAACCGCGCGATTCATGAACGCGCGGTTTCCGCAAGTCTGTACTAGCCCTTAGTCCTGCTTGTACAATAATTTTCAAAGTATCAGCTGACGACCTTTCCACCGAGATACAGCCAGCTGACGTCTGTTTTTAGCCATATCTTCATGTAAACTTTCATCAGGCAAAGTTTGGGTTGAGAGGAAATCACTGAAAATAAAATAAAAAATTACATGTTCGAGTGACCAGCTAACGTGTATTCCACCATGGTACCGTCGGCTGATTGGTTTTAATCTTCGTGATACAAGGTAATCTTCAATATAAACCAGGTTTCAATTGAGAGGAAATGACTAAAAAAAAATATTTTTTCTACGTGTTTGAACGGCGATTGCTGCTTATCCCACCAACGGAATCGCAGCTGACTTCCACGAATGTTCATGATACGACTCCCTCATGTAGTCTGCTAATTATCGCTTGAGAGGAAATTGGTCACGGACATCTGTTACGGGCTCCCGCTCTAATTTAGGTATAGACTAGATACGTAGTATATTGAGGTCACACTTATGTATATTCCTGATATTTAACAAGTACATAAAGTAGAGGGTTTTGAAGGATCTATTTACATAATGAAAAGTTTAATATGCGCTATTATCTGACCTAATAAAATATTAGCTAACGAAGCGAAAGTGAATTAGTTTGTCGAAATATTATTGGGATTTGGCTTCACAGGCTTCGTGGAATTTATCCCGTGTACCAATTAATGAACAGCGTTTAGTTTTATTTTTTAAACTTATTCGTTCTAGAAGAAATAATATTCACTTCAAAATTTGATAGAATCAATGATGAAATGCTCGCTATCCGATTACGGACCATGCCCGGGTCGAATGCGCGTCGTGTGCTGAACAAGCTTTTCAGCAATATGACGGGACCCCTAGGGCCTACCGGGGTTGCGGCACTGTCTGGTAACCGTGGCCTCAGAACGTAAAAGGCTTTTAAGTCTCAAACCTGTTACTAACAATTTATGGATCTCATAGTTGTCCCAAATAAAATGATTTATTATTATTATTATTATTGAAGGACACCGTGGATTTTAGTCAGTACAAGTCTGACAGCCTCTACCGTCCTGCCCTGGGTGCGAGGACGCATTTTATGCCTTTACCACGTTAAAAAAAAGTGTGCAACATCTGCCCAGGATCGGAGCACTTGGTCGTAATCTGTGCCTGGACTGTGGTGTAGTGGAAAGACGTAGCTCAAAAGCAACAGAAAATTCCGGGTTCGAGAGCCAGTCCTATCAGGTAACCGTAGCCCCAAAACGTAAAGGGCTATTGAAGAACTCCGTGGATTTTAGTCAGTACAAGTCTGACAGTTCCTCCCGCCCGTCCTGCCCTTAGGTTAGGACGCATTTGATGCTTTTTTATCAAGAGGTGCTCTTTATTGTCACCAAAATGTTGTTAACCAGTTGTTGCCCGCGGCTGCGCTTGCCTCGATCGCGGTTTGATACGCAGATACATTGAAACTTATAACACAACATTGTAAACCCTCTATCAACATTCACATTCGTCGTTCGTTCTTTGCTCTTTATATAGTGTGTGAAAACAGCTAACACAATATTTTCAAAAAAGTTATTAAAACGCGTTAAATAACTCAAGTTTTGTGATTCAATCAATTGACCAACTTCATTGTTACGTGATGCAATAAAGTGTGAATATATAAATCAGCATTTAATCGAAAAAATCGATAAAAACAATTATATGCTACTGTCTAATAAGTGCTTGTGAGTGGGTAATTTACCAAAAAGTTTCGTGCGAGAACAAAAGAATTCCAACAGACTCATTACTCAGTTAATTTGTCTGGACTTATAATTTCGCAGTACAGTTCATAAATTTGAACGAGAAACTATCAGCACGTTTGGTCGAGTGGCTACGGCTTGCTGTTTTTGTCATACATTGACTTGTACGGCTCGACCTACGTTCGATTCTCACAATCTGCAAAACTTTTTGTAGTTAAAAATTTTAAGTTGGGTTTTTCGTTATAATTTGAAATAAGTACTATCATATTCTTTCTTCAATAAATATGCAGCGTTCACCTGGTAACAAGTTTCACTCCGATACGGACCTACACTTGGCCTCTGATATTAACGAAGAATCAAATATCTCGACGCGTAAACGTAAACAACCAGAGTCAGAATGGTCGCAAGCAATTGATGCACTTTCAAAGGATTTTAAGAATACGCTTAGTGAGTGGAGACGTGATTTAGAAAGTAGCATTAATAAGATATGTGACAATGTCTCTTCTATAAAAGGCGACCTTGCAACAATTACGCAAGTCACGACCGATATTAAAAATGATATTCAATCCTTACGTACCGAGCAATATGCTATCAAACAAAGTGTCTCTGACTTAGACACTAAATATAAGGATCTGACGCAAGAAATTGACCATCTGAAAAATTCGGTCCAGTTTGTCAGTAATGATCACTCTGATATTTCAAAAAAAGTGGCCCACTTTAGTACACGCATTAATGAGTACACAGATTCAAGGAATATCATACAGGAACTTGTAGCGAAAATCGATTCCCTCGAACAAAATGCCCGAAATAACAATATTGAAATATGTAATATACCTGAAAGGCGAAACGAAGACCTGGTTACAATTATGGTCAATATTGGTTCCGCTGTAAATTGCAAAATAAAACAAAGTGACATTATATCCATACATCGCGTTCCTCATGCCCATCGGGAAAATAGCAAACCGAAGAATATAATCGTGAAATTGACTTCACGCATATTGCGGGATAATGTTCTGAGCTCACATCGGCTAAATAAGGGTCTCAACACCGAAAAACTTGGCTTGTCAGGAACTCCTTACCCTATTTATATGCACGAACACCTAACTCTGAAAAATAAAAGTTTATTTCGTGCATGCAGAGATGCAGCCAAAGCGAACAATTACAAGTTTGTGTGGGTCAAAAACGGAACCATTCTTGTACGTGAAAAAGAAGGGGCTAAATCGTTCGCAATTAGAGTCCAAGAAGATCTCGCTAAAATCAAGCCTACTTCCATTGCCGAAGATATTGTGTAGGGGTATGATCCTAACATGCATTAACTTTTTCTGCAATTTCAGGGTGCAGGGACTTGTATTTTTATTTTTTTTATTTCGCTTGTATGTAATCAACAGTTATCAGAGTAGTTCATTAACTTTTATTGGTATTTTAACATTTGTTCTTTGTCGTTTTCGTATTTACACTTGCGCTTTCATTAATTTATGGGTGGTTAAATTTAATTGTCTTTTGGTGTCGATTCTAAGTGTTACTCAAATAAGTACTCAACTATTGTTTTGCTGTGATTTCACGTACGAGTTATGTGAATGCGTGTCATTCATCTTATGTCGAAATTTTGTCATTAAATCGTTATGTAGTGTTAGTACACGCAATGTTTGTTGTTGGAGACATTTGTTAGTATTTAAGTATGATTTAAGGAATTATGACCTACGTAAGTTTTACTGTATATGTATATCGTATTGTTGTCAAATTGAAACGAGTAATGCTGGCCTGAAATTATTATGTTGTAAAACTTGCTATAACAATGCTTAATAATTTAGTTGTTTATTATCAAAATTGTCGTGGGATTCGCACTAAATTGCAAATACTATACATGAACATACTTTCGAATTGTTATGACATTATAATATTCACAGAAACCTGGCTAACACCCGAAATATTTGATAATGAATTCATTGATTCTCGGTATGTTGTATATCGGTGTGATCGAGACCGTACCGCCACAAATAAAAAAGACGGAGGTGGCGTCCTTGTAGCTGTGTTAAAGGGGTTACGTTCTGCTGGAATTGCTACCCGGTTCGCTCTAGAAGCCAGCTTGGAATACGTCCTTATAAAATTCCCTAGCTCAACTAGAGGAATTAATCAGATCGTAGGGGCTGTCTACATACCGCCTAGAACTCCTGAATCCATTTATTTACAATTTTTTGATCTCCTTCAGCCAATACTAAGTGACACTAACGTTGAACAGTTTTATATCTTTGGTGACTGCAACCTACCTGATATTGATTGGATCCCATGTAGTAATAACGCATCAATGTCGGGATTAGTATGTAGTGGCAATTCTTCAATTTGCAGACATCTTGGTTTGTTTATGTCATACCTTAATGCTTATCAGCACAATACAATCATGAATGCGAATGGAAGATTATTAGACCTGGCCATAAGTGACAATGACTGCTCAGTTTTTCCTCCTACCGACTATCTTGTGCAAATTGACAATTACCACCCACCATTTTGTGCTTTAGTCCCTTATAAATCAGCCCATTCAATCATGATTCGAAAACCTCTTAAAAAGTTTAACTATTATAAGGCTGACTACGAGAAGATAAACAAGGAACTGAGTAAAATTAATTGGAATGAGCAGATTGGGGGGATACAGTCCGTGGATGAAGCAGTAACAAAATTTTATAATATAATTTTTGGCTTAATAAAATCCTATGTTCCACTAGTAATTTCAAAATCCACAAAATTCCCAACTTGGTTTTCACCATCTCTAATACACATATTTAAAAACAAGAGTAAGGCCTGGACTAGATGGAAAGTTTACCACAATATCTCGGACTATGAACAATTTGCTTTGTACAGATCTAGATTTTATGACGAATGCAGGACCTGCTTTAAAAGATACATCGAATCTGTTGAGGAAGGTATTCGTAGCAACGTGAAACATTTCTGGACTTATGTTACCAATCGAAAGTCTGGTGGTGGTATCCCGTCAGATATGAAATTTAAAGACAAGGTTACCGATGACCCTGAAGAAATTTGTAACATTTTTTCGGCTTTCTTTGACTCTGTTTATGAACGACCATCCCCTAAAAATGCACCTTCGACTGAGGATTGGCATGAGCATGATTGTCTTATTAATAATATAGAGTTGAGCCTGACTCAAATATTGAGGGCTCTCAAATCTTTAGACGCGAGTAAAGGACCGGGTCCTGATGGTCTCCCAGTTTGTTTTCTCAAAGCTACCGCTGAAAACATTAGTATCCCAATACATATTTTATTTAATAAATCTCTAACACAAGGAATTTTCCCCGAGGTATGGAAAAATGCTAATATAACTCCAATTCATAAGTCAGGTTCTAAGCATGATGTTGAGAATTATCGTCCCATATCTATTATGTCAGCTCTGCCAAAGCTGTTTGAGAGATTGGTCCACGACACAGTATATCCAATTCTTCGTCATAATATAATCCAACAGCAACATGGTTTTGTCAAAAGACGATCGACAACAACAAATCTGGTGGCATTTGTGGATTATCTCTTTAATAATATGGATTCACGAGTTCAGGTGGACGCGATATACACTGATTTCAAAAAGGCTTTCGATAAGGTTGATCTTGAATTGCTATTGTACAAAATATCATTTAACGGCATACGTGGTGATTTGCTCCGATGGTTCTCCTCATACGTCACGAACAGAACTCAGAGAGTAGTAATCAATGGTTATAGATCTACTACTGCAATAAATGTAACTTCTGGTGTGCCTCAGGGCTCGATTCTGGGACCACTTTTATTCCTTTTATTTATAAATGACATAAACGCTTGTTTTAAAAATTCAAAAATTCTGCTCTATGCTGATGATCTTAAAATTTATAGACCAATTAAAAATTTGCAGGACAGTATATTATTGCAGCAAGATTTGGATCGTTTTAGTGAATATTGCAGATTCAATAAACTGCAGCTGAGCATTCCAAAATGTTGTTGTATCAGTTTTACGAAAAATAAAAATATACTTAGGTACCCTTATTCCTTGGATAACAGTGTTTTAACAAGGGTATCACTTGTTCGTGATCTTGGGATTCATCTGGACGATAAACTTCATCTTGACACCCACATTAACACAGTTGTGAATAATGCATTTCGGATGTACGGTTTCGTGATGAGATCTACGAAGGACTTTGTACGGTCCAATACCTATTTATATTTGTATAAAACTCTTATAAGGTCTCAACTAGAGTATGCAGTGCCTGTGTGGAATCCCTTTTACAATAAATACTCTGAGCATATTGAAAAGGTTCAGAGAAAATTTCTGAAAGCCATGCATTATCGTTGCTTTAATACATCGTTATCTTATGAAAATTTACTCAAAAAATATAAATTATTAGATTTAAAGTCTAGACGCACCTTCCTTGAGACAACATTTTTATTTGATTTGTGTAATAATGTATATGACTGTATTGATATTCGCAATAAGATAAGTTATACTGTGCCTAGAACGACAGTATGCCGGGGCGTTCGCGCGAAGCCAATTTTTGCCGTCACTTCTTGTCGCGGTAAGGCTGGTATGCGGGCTCCCCTGCGTCGAATTACCGATAATTACAACAAGCACTTCGAACATGTTGATATGTTTTATCTCTCTTCTGGTAAATTTAAAAGAAATGTACTCAAGGCCCTCAGCCATTAAAAAAAAAAAAAAAAATATATTATTAATTGATTTGTTACTTTGATTCAGGTTTAAAAGGCATAGTTAGCAAAGAAAAAAAAAAAAAGTTTTATTCTGTAGGTATTCTGTGGAAAATGTTGTTGGTAGCACATTTGCTCCTATTCCTTTATATTTTTTTTTCTATATAAAATGTAATGTGTTATTGTTTATTTTCCCAAATAAAATAAAATAAAATAAAATAAAAACATAAAAAACCTTCTGTTGACGGTACAAAAGGGAACCTAATCTAGACTAGGCTTAGATCAAGTTTAATAATAATAATAATAAAATAACTGGCAACACTGTACGTCAAACATATACTTGAAAATTTCACTATTCCTTTTTAATAAAAAATATATGTTTAAACCTTTAATAAATAGAGCAAATCAACTTACAATAGTAAACTAACAACAAATATAGTAAATCCAATACAAGACAAGCTAAAACATGTGTTTTAAAGAAAAAAACCATTTATGACAGCGGCTGACACAAATGTCATGTGAAAAATGATCAAAATTATGAAAATTATGGATGAATACGAAATATTATGTTTGAGTTAATATGTTGACACGAGCCAGAGCAGCACGCGCACGCCTTCCATCCCCGGAGTCGCCGCTCAGCTCCGCCTCGCCGCCACCGGACATCGGGTCTCCCACATCACCGGCGGCGGCAGTTGCGTCGAGTTCGAGCGACGAATATTTCTCCCCGCCGACGTCGCCAACACCTGTACGTCGGCAGGGGAGACACCGGCCGCCGAAGAGCTTGGGACCTAGGGGCCAACCGGCCCCGAGCCGGGTTCCCGCTACCGGTGGTTGTGTGCAGCGCATGAGATGGACTCAGTCCATAAATGAAAATGTCATGCGCGCATACTACGGGTCTACAGAGGGGGGAACTAACCTCACTGCGTACCGTGTTAGGATGCTGTCTCTGTTCCAGGTACTTGAACCAACTCTAAACGTCTCGGCTCAACGACTTTCGGATCAGGTGCGGGTCATCCAACGTAATCACATGTTGGACGACACCGCGCTTGATAGGCTGCGCTCAGAGGTACTGAGCAACCGTACCATCTTATCTCCACCACCAGCAACGACACCCGTATTTATCAACAGGGTTCCGTCGCAGTTAAATATTGCTCCTGTTGTGGAGGAGGATGATACGGTTGCCACGGTAAGTAGCCAGTGCAACGAACGATTGAGGAGCGCACTGGAGGATGCGCTTCGTGAGTACCGCTCAACTCCCATTACACTTAGACCCCGATTGCCACGGTTACCCATGCATAAAAAAAATAGGGCGCTGGTGGGTGCCTTGAACTCGCTGCTTAAGAATCTTTTCGAAAGCAGCGAGGATCTTACCGATACACATTCGATCCTGTTTTGTGGGGCTGTTGCGGCATGTCGATTGGCTAATGTCAAGTTTCCGAACAGTGACGGAGCTAATCGACCAAAACCAGCTGTACCAGCCTGGCAATGCAGGATTGAGCGTCGTATCGGCGAGGCCAGGGTACTCATTGGCAAACTATATTGCTTCAGGGAGGGAAATACACGACCACGTGTGATGCGCTTTGTGAGGCGGGCATTCTCGGGGACTGGTATTGGTCCTCAGGAATACATGTCCCGTGTCACAGAGCGCATCGACTTCCTGAAGCAAAAAGTTTGTGCATGGGCAAGCCGTATTCGGCGGTATAAGCGACGAGTTGATCGGTACTCACAGAATCGCATGTTCCGGAGCGATGAGAGGTGGGTATATAGAGGTTGGGAGCGACCTGAACAAAGCGTAGCTGACCTGTGCCGTCCGGATGACGACGCCACGAGTACATTCTGGCGCGGCATCTGGTCGGTACCAGTCAGTCATACTGAGGCTGACTGGATGCGTGATGTCGAGCAAGTATGTGAAACAATTCCAGAAATGGAAAAAGTGAGAATAACGCCACTGGATGTAGCCAAAGCAGTCCGTCCGTTACCGAATTGGAAATCTCCGGGACCGGACGGACTGCATAATTTTTGGCTTAAGTGGCTAACTAGTTCACATACTTGCCTGGCATCTCAATTCCAGTCATCCTTAGAGTCTGGGTCGCTACCCCAGTTTCTAACAACTGGTATTACCCACCTGCTCCACAAATCAGGTAGTACCACGGAACCCAAGAACTATAGACCGATCACTTGTTTGTCGACGGTCTATAAACTTCTTACATCCATTTTGAGAGTGAAAATTAACACACATATTGAAAGTAACTCCATTATGTCTGCCTCTCAAAATGGATGTAGGAATGGGTCCCGTGGTACTAAGGAGCTGCTCCTCATTGACATGGCCATTAGCCAACAGGTTCGTCGATCTCGCAGGGATCTGTCCACATGCTGGATAGATTATAAAAAGGCCTACGACTCGGTGCCACATGCATGGCTCATGAGGGTGCTGGAGTTGTACAAGATAGATGCAACTCTACGCGCCTTTCTTGAGTCATGTATGGGCCAATGGAGAACGGTCCTTCGCTATCCCGGATGTCGACAGGTCCAGGCGAATGATGAACCTGTATGGATCAAGCGGGGAATATTCCAGGGCGACAGTTTGAGTCCGCTTTGGTTCTGCTTAGCCCTGAATCCTCTAAGCACATTGCTGGAGGACTCAGGTCTGGGCTTTCGGTTGAGGAGAGGTGGTCAGGCCATATCTCACCTTCTATACATGGATGATCTGAAACTCTTTGCCCCCAACAAATTGCAACTGATGAAGCTACTAAAGGTAACTGAAACGTTTAGTAGTGCCATCAGGATGGAATTTGGTGTGGACAAATGTGCAGTCATGCATGTAAAGCGAGGAGAGATTATGGAATCTGAAGGGATCCAGCTTTCAGATTCCATACACCTTAGATCACTCTCCTCATCCGAAACCTACAAGTATTTGGGTATGTCGGAAGCGTTAGGCATTGCTGTACCGGACGTGAAACAATCGTTGAGGGAGCGCTTCTTTGGACGCCTGAAAAGGGTTTTAAATAGCCTTCTTTCAGGCGGAAACAAGGTGCGCGCCTTCAACGGTTGGGTCATGCCGGTGTTAATGTACTCTTTCGGCATACTCAAATGGACTCAAACTGAACTCGACGCCTTGGATAGGCGGGTCCGTACACTGTTGACCGCAAACCGGATGCATCACCCACGTTCATCGGTAATGAGGCTGTACATCCCGCGGAAGTGCGGGGGTCGAGGCTTTTTAAATGCTAAGACCCTCCACAACCGCGAGGTATGCAGCCTCAGAGAATATTTTTTGAAAATGGAAGTGGGTATGCACCGAGATGTGGTCACAGTAGACAAGGGACTCACCCCGCTGTCCATGGCCAAAGAGAACTGGCACAAACCTGTAGTACTCAGTGCCGAAGACCGCAAGGAGGTATGGCAAGGCAAGGAGCTACACGGACGCTTCTACCGGGCCCTTCATGGGCCCGATGTAGATTTTCTAGCGTCTGTGTCCTGGCTACGTTTCGGTGACCTCTTTGGGGAAACCGAAGGTTTTGTCTGTGCGATTATGGACGAAGTTATCTTGACGAACAACTACCGGAGACATATTATAAGGGATGGGACGATTGACGTGTGTCGGGCATGCCATCGTCCAGGTGAATCCATTAGACATATTATCTCTGGTTGTTCTCGTCTTGCTAACGGCGAGTACTTGCACAGGCACAACCTAGTAGCCAGAATCATCCACCAGCAACTTGCGTTGAAATACAAACTTGTGGAATCTGAGGTACCGTATTACAGGTATGTGCCCGACCCAGTTCTCGAGAAAGACCATGTCACGTTGTACTGGGATCTGCCTATCATTACTGACAGGACTATTGTGGCCAATAAGCCTGACATAGTAGTGATAGACAGATCAGCGCGCCGCGCAATGATAATCGATGTTACCATCCCGCATGACGAGAACCTCGTGAAGGCAGAGAAAGATAAACAAATCAAATATCTTGATCTGGCACGCGAGGTTGTCGACATGTGGAATGTGAGCTCGGCTATCATTGTACCGATCGTCGTGACTGCCAATGGCCTGATGGCAAAGAGCCTCGACGAACACCTTTCGAGGCTCTCCTTAGGGAGTTGGATCAAGGGCCAGATTCAGAAGGCAGTACTTCTTGATACGGCTCGTATTGTGAGGAGGTTCCTGTCTCTGGAACCCTAACCACCGGTAGCTTGGACCCTGCTCCCACACCGGCGGACTACTATTTTTATATTTTTAAAGTTTTTTTATTGTTTTGTATTTTTTTAAAGAAATATTTAAAAATGTAATAGTATGTATGAAAAATGAATAAACGGAATAATAATAATACTTTATTTCCGACCAAGATAGTCCATAGAGTGTTAGTAATCACAGGCACTTAAGAACTAAGTTAGTAACACTAAAAACAAACTAAAACAATATTAAAATTATCCTCTATGTAGGCGGCTCCAATGCCTCCATATAGGACTCTCCACGTGTTCTGCAACCACCCTCAGGTAGCTGTTGGGACTATCCCTCACTCTTCGCATCAGCGATGCTGCTCTTTTCCTAATTATTGCATAAAAATCATCCACTAGTACTTCTGCAAACATTGCTGATGCACTGCAATAGCGAGGCAGTCCCATCAACAACCTGAAGGCATTGTTGTACTGAACTCTCAGAGTGTTCACGACCCGCCGCGTGCAATTGGCCCACAGGCTGCAGGTATAAAATGATTGACAGTAGGCCCTAAACAAGGTTATTTTGACTTTATTTGAACATCTGGCAAACCTGCGAGCCAGCATGTTACAGCGAATCGTGAGCCCTCTGCGTTCACGTTCTACATCTAGGTCATCTGTTAGGCTTTCATTGACAACATGTCCTAGGTACACAAACTGAGACACTCGCCTTAGCGCCACCCCGTTCAGTGTTACCGGCGGTACATATGAAGGATTCATTTGCCCCGCCCGAAACACTAACAATTCACTTTTTTTGACATTATATGTCAATTCATGTGCTTCAGCATATGCCTCACACACCCCTAGGAGCTTGCGCAGGGCACTTACCGATGGGCTCAACAACACCATGTCATCGGCGTAACTAATGTTGTTAACTATATGACCATCTATGGAGCAGCCTACACCGGTGTTGTTTAAGCCGGAAACACATTATTAACACCCAACGCCACCCGATGAAACGTGATGCGTGTTGGGTCAAATCAAATGTATTGTTTTCTATGACCAGAATCACACTATGAACACCCGACGCGACGACACGCGCTCACTGCACATCGGGTGTCGACACGATGCGTCGCGTGGCGTGTTAAATAATGTGTTTCCGGCTTTAAGGTTTCAATAAGCTCTAATCTACATTATCAGCAACATAAATCTAACTTAACACTCTATAAAAATGACCACATTAAATCCGGAAAATCTAACCCTCAAATAACAACCTACTAATAAATCATATCATCAAATAGTACCCGGAACCTTCGTCAGTTGGCGGCTATAAAATATCCGGTAATACAGCCACCTGTTGCCAAACCGGTTGTTGCGCAACAAAACACCCGGGTGATCCGGTCGAGAGTTCATTTAACAACTGTAGTGTTTTTGATAAGTGGATTTTCGAGGGTTAACTTTTGATAGTATGTTGTTAATTTTATTGAAACTTTTTCCTTTTGTTGTTGTTGTTGTATTGTGATGTAAAGGTGCGTACAGACTATATAACATAACATGTTATACATAAAACATGTTTCAGATGATGTGAACACAAAATGTTATATAGCAGTCCCATTTAGCATGAAGAATTTGTATGAAAGTTAGTCATATGCAATGTAGTCAATATTGCAGTATTTGTTTGATCAACTGAATTCATGATCCATTAATAAAATATTCTTGCATGTCTAAATAGAGCTATTAAATACTTACAACTTCAGATAAATACTTGGGTGTGTCATTTGCCGTAAGTTATTAGTAGCAGCCTCCTTCTGCGAAGCAGTAATGCTCGTGAAGGAGGAGGCGGGCCGCGAGAGAGAGAGGACAGCGTCCTCCCTCCGCCCCAACCGCAGTGGTAGGCCCCCGCGACGTCGGACGTCAGCAGACGATCTCCGGCCAACGTAGGCGCGGGCATGCGGGCAGCGAGTAAAGGGCAACTCGCTGCCCGACCATGGACCATGCCCGGGTCGACGGCGCGTTGTGTCCCACGCGCGCCTCAAAGAGCGTCAGCATAATGACGGGGCCCCCTCTCAGAGGGCCAAAGCCTGCCGGGGTCGCGGGATTATTTCCTTACCGTGACCCCGGAACATAACAGGCTACTGAAGGACACCGTGGATTTTAGTCAGTAGAAGTCTGACAGTCCCTCCCGCCCTGCCCGGGGTGGGAGGACTCATTTGATGATTTTACCACGCAAAAAAAAAAAAAAAAAGTTATTAGTAGCAAATATTTGATTCGTTTCTTTGTTAGAAATACATTAGAAGTAATTACATTGTGACAATTATTGGTATTACTAAAGACTTATTTATGTTATCTGTGGATAGATATTTTTTTGTAGTCACCCGTAGTCTGAATAGAGCGTGTAAAATTATCAAATTATAGATACCTACGCCCATTGTTTGGATACATTATTCCAATATCCCTTAATTCAACGTTATATTGGACCCCAAGTTTTGCATAATTCAAACGAGAATATTCCCCCAAAAATGGCAATGACGAAAAAAAAACAATAGTGACGTTCGCTCGCTCCATCCTTAATTCCCGCGCACCAAATTAGGGCAGCACGCATGCCAATCGATATCGCGTGATTATCGAGTATAATGGTCGCGAGACGCGGGTCGCTGTGTCCCGGGGTCTGCCCGGACTCCGGGACTGACAGACCCGACCGCCGATCACGGACCGTCGGATAATTTGGGCATTATGTATTAGGGACGTGTAGTATTATTATTATGATGATGGAAAGTAAGCGGATTTATGACGTGTTATATTAATGTAGTGAGTTAAAACGATGATGTCTTTATTTACGTCTAAAGACACTGTCATATCATATTGACTGGCCTGTTGGTCTAGTGGTTAGTGACCCTGACCGCTATGCCGGAGGTCGTGGGTTCGATTCCCACCCAGGACAAATGTTTGTGTGATGAGCACGATCATTTGTTCTGTGTCTGGGTGTAATTTATCTATAATATGTATGTATTTAGAAATATATAAGTATGTATATCAGTTGTCTAGTACCCATAACACAAGCTCTGCTTAGCTTGGGACTAGATGGCGTTGTGTGATAGTCGTGGAATATTATTATTATTATTATATCATTTCTATAATAACTTGGAATGATCACAGATTTTGGGATAGTTTAAAGATTTCGCAAACCAGATAGATTACAAATAAAGATTTGATTGATTGATAGCTAAAGATTTTTCTTGGGTTTAGGGGCATCGAACTAATAAAATTTAATTAAAGGGGTCGTTTCGCAACGGATCAAATAATTTACATCTTACGAACTCATTCCTTAAACAGATATTTACGGCCGTCAAGTAACCATGTAAGGTATCGATAGAATCGAAATGTAATCGACCCGGGGCGCATTCGTATCGGCTGAATAATTTACTGCGATTTGATTGGCCATCACGGGCGCTCTATTTGCATAATTGCCCATTAGCAAGTTTTTGTTTACAGCCAACTACGAGTTGGACAAAGCAGTCGTGTGTAGCCCCCGGACACATCTCTACCGTTCGGGGATTCATTTGCATTATTTTATTTAAAAGCTTTCGCCGACTGTTAATTCTAAGCGGAACACGCGTTTAGAGGACCTTTTCCCTTCAAGATTATTTACTCTACCCTACAGTAACACGAATATTATGGAATAGTGAAACGTGCTCCTACGTAAATATCAAAAATTGTGTATTTCCAAATTCTGGGGTGGGATTAACGTAACCCGACCAGCTCATCAATAAGGGTCCAAGCAAAATTCCGTCTCGAATATCTTCAGCAGCCTCTCGTTTGTACGTAAACACGCAAAATCCCTGTGAAGGTACGGCCGCGGTCTCTAGACATGTGCGGGACATAAATTTGGCGAGCGTTACGTAGGTACAGGCCGGCCGCTATGTGCCGCAATACATAAGGCGTACCTATGTACGGAGCAACACGGGCGTCACTTATCCGCGCGGAGGATGCGGTGGCCGTCCGATCGCCCCCCGGTGGGTGAGGGTGGTTCACCCCCTCACCCCCCTCGCGATTCATTAAGGCGGCCGCGCCCGACGCGGCGGACGGTCGCGGAGTCTCCGTGAATTCAAATTAGAGGCGGCTCGGACGTCGTGCGGTAGAGATGCGGCTCAGTACCCTCGACCAAGCTACTGTCGAAGTGTCGACAAAGGGACGTCGATACTATATATAGATGGGATTTCAGTTCGCAGATTAACAACCCTTTTTAGATCAAGCATGAATATTACAGAATATCGGCCATAGGCTGTAGGCTTGTTACACATGAGACTTAACTACCTACAACTGTACAATGTAACTAATGAAATAATGGTAGAACTTACCGCTGTGTTTGTGGCGTGATGTAATTCAAAGAAGGTTAAAACACTTCCTAAGTGATGCCATCAGGTGATGCCTTGTTACGGCAGTTGTAAAATGACATAAGTGATGTAATTAGATCATTATATCAGCCATGCTGTCAATGGGGAAGGCAAGTGTCAAAGTGAAAATGACAGTTTGGTCCCCAAAGAACTGTAAAATCAAAGGAATTTTCAGAAAAAAAAACATTTATTGATGTAAAATGACTAGATGTTGTGTAATAAGCTGTAAAAATGATGGAATACACTTTTCAAAATAATATCTACTTTTCTTTTGGAGGTTATGTACCAGTATTGCATCGCTCGAAAATCGAAGAATTATCACCTGGAACGAGTTTTGTAATAGTTGTGGTGTTAAGAAATTAAATATATTGTGATATTTCTCGAATCTAAATAGAAAAAAAGGTTAAAATTACTGACTTAAAACATTATGATATTTTATCAAAATAGAAAGTCAAAAGCAGCATTATATTCTTGATAAAGGAGAGGACAGGTAAAACATACCTAAACTCAAAAATTGAAACCTCAACTACAAGTAATTGTGGATTTATTACGGTAAAATCAAATGTATAACCACTCAATTAAATCACTTTTTTTCTCTTGTAGATGCGCCGCGGCGTCTTAATTCTTCTTTTAGTATATAGTACTTGCATGGACGAATAATTTTCCATATTTGTTTTGTATTTATACTCAATTTTTTTATCAAATAATCTTGTTTGTTTTTTTGTACAAGGTAGACGTGGGGACCAACTATCGCAGCGCCATCTACGATTAGCTTTGAGTTGCCATCCCCATTCATGAAGGCTGCCATTTGCGAATAAAATATGGCTGCGGTTCTTCTGCAGGGAAGTCATCATCGTAATGATCTAAAGGGAATACACATGTCTATTTAGTAACAAGTTACATAAGGATGTCACTAGTTATTTAACTTTAACTTCTTTATTCAATTAGGTAGCCACGTGAATAATCAACCAGTTGCTATCGATATGTTAAAAAAAAACAATCAAATAAAAATAAAATCTTAAAACTTTTTATCGACTACATGGTCTGGTCACATCACTGGCGCCCCTTTGTCTCGACAAGACAGACGCGCAGCACGGGGCGCGGGGGTGTAGCGGGCGCGCAGGGGGCGGTCAGCACGTGCCGGACGGAAGTCGCGCCCCGCGGCCGCACCGCGCTAAATGATTCAAAACTCGCCCGGACTCCGGACTCCGGACCTGCAAGATTTATGCCCCTACCCCAACCCTAGATTAAAGATGTCGCCTTTATTGAAATACCCTAAAATATTCGCGGGTAGAAACACCCGACTCGATGCTCGATGCGCCCCATTCATTCACATTCAGTCCTCGTACTCATTTCATTCACTCTTTATTGTTTGTTTTTCGGACTGTTTATTGTGGGGAGTGAGTTTTCTCGTTAATTTTTCTTCGCGTATACCAATTTGTATAAAGTAGGGATGTTTTTGTATTATTATTCGTGCATTTGTATTGGGGATGAAGCAGTCATTAGCGTGAAATATCGAAATAATTTATCGCATTTTCTTATCGATTCTAAATACTTTTAGATCCTCTATTCGACTACCCAGAATTATTAGTTTAATATTGTATGTTCACGGATATTAGGTAGCATGAAAATTAATAAAGCCAGTGATTGGGATCTAATAACATACAACATTATTAGACGTATCGCTAATATCGCTATTGATTTAATAATCCACCTACCAAGGATTGTATTGTTTGTAAAATGTTCCTTCTTGGAATATTCCTCGCGATTTATCAAACAAACGGAACCGTAATAGAACTGGTTATTGAAACTTGGTCAAAGAAATAATGTTTTCAGACAAAGGAACTTTTGTCCAATGTTAAAATAAAAAGTGTTCTCTGCGACTATCATTCATACCAATAGGTATTGTATTAGCCCGTACTAACTTCGATATGGATGTCAGGACGATACGGTACCGTTTTAAAACAGACACGCGAGGAAAATACTATTCTAAAAAATAAATTGTCAAATAAATTAAATACATACATAATTTGAGAGACTGAAAGTCTATGAGAACATTTAAGCCTGATAACGTTATGTGTAGTCAAACAGAAGTCGTAAAAAAAATAACCGAACAAACAACTCAACAAAAATAACGGTTTTGTTGTTCCAAAAACAGAACCTCATTCAAATTAGTATATTAGCACGAAGTTGGCAACACTGATCAGTTGGCCTCACAATCGAACAAAGTTTGTCGTAAAGTTCGCGGCGCCGAGCGGAGGCCAATATGCAAATGTGAACTTTCCCTCTTTCAGAGGGCGGGAGGGCGCAACGACTGCACTTGGCCGATTTACGGCACTCCCTGGCTCCAAATTGAAACTTACAGTTCGCAGACCCATGTATTTTTGAATATATGACAAGTGTTTATATTTTGCTGTGATATTTTTAAACTGTTTGGCGCCCCGTAATTTTTTTATAGTTGCCGATATCGATTCTTTATGCAAACGAATAAAAATAAGAATAATTTGTTACCTACCAATGTAAAACAACGAATCGGATTCGAATGATGAAAGAATTATAGGTAAAATGAAACAATTTATTATCATAGTAAAAATGTTAGTCGGCATGTTTCCTATTCTGACACTTGTTGATTGCGATAAAGTTGGGCGTTTAGAAAAACTTTTAAAAGTAGAAACTGATAACTATTAAATACCATGAATTAATTAAAGAATTTTATACTAGTAACCCCTTTATTATCAGTAAAGTTTTGATAATAACAAGCAAACAAATGAAACATTATCCAGCGTCAATGGCTCTGACAGAAACATCCCGTAGGCAACGCAGGTAATACCGTTCCCATCTTCCGAGTAATTAACGCGATTGCAAGAGCGCTATGTAGGTACTGTGTTTGAAATAGAGACGCCTTTAACCAAGATTCGAGATGCAATGACCTATATACGGGACGAGTAGGATATCAAAGCAATCTGGGGTGGCCGGCCGAGGTGCAATTCGGGCCTGCTCCTTGCGCATATTGCATGCACGTACCAATGAAGTTTGCTTTGTAGGCAGTAATCTGCGGGGGAGTATCGGCCGGGGTGGTGGGTGGCAAGGGAGGTTATGTACACACGAGCCCGAGGCGTCGAGGTAGGCAAATGGCCGGCGAGGCGGGCGCGTAGGCCGACAGATCTCGAGCGATATCGACCCGCGGCCGGCCCGACGCCCGCGGCCTCGCGTCGCCACGGACTACACTCGCGGCGCCCACCCGCCGCTAGCGACAAAAACACTCCTTTGTTTGCGCACGACCAAGTGCTTCGGCCTGGGAAACGAGCCCCTGTTGACAATGGAACTGACACGTTTAAACAACCGTGAGCCGTCGATAGCCGGACGACTGTTCTTTTCTCTGCGAAAAATATATCGACAACCCAAGTCCAATCCAATAAATGACTACACAATCTCCGAATACAATCAACAACAGCCTCTTTCCCTAATTCGTATTACACTGAACCCACCGCAACGAAAAATTTGCCTACGTAAATAATTAAGCATAATATCGATGTCGATAAACTGTCGTAATGGCGGGTCACCCCTACTTGGTCGCGACCGCTAGGCGGCGGGTGGCGCAAATCACTCGCGCGGACTGCCGTTCTTGGAGAGCGCCCCCGCGTTGCGCTCCTTTATCAACGTGTTTAGTTTTATTTGTCGATAAAAAATACCGTTCTGTGCACTACCCGTGGACCGGAGGATGTGGTCTTTTATGTCGTATGTTTATGTTAGGTGAAAGGGGTGTTTCTGTTTATTTGTGGGGGTGATTTTAGGTTCTCTGTTTTAAGTTATAACTTCTGGTCCAAAGGGGGGAAATTATTTCTGTTGGGAATGTATAACAGAACAGAAATAATCACTGAATACGTTTTTTGACAATTTACAATGCCTCAGCTGAGAATAGATCTCGTCCATATAGAAGCACAAATATCTCTCTACATCATGGTTATTCGGAATAAGTGCGATAAATAACAATAGACTAAATAACTAGCTTATTTTGGGTCTGCCTTAATGACAACACGACTTTGGCGTTAACCAACGTTATACGTCACCAGTCTTCAGGCACCCATTTTCACCTTATTTGATGCTATGGCACAGTTATCTTCTTATATCCTGTGTAAAAAAACTATACCATACCTTACTAAGGAATTAGAGTTTAGTTATGAGTTAGAGATTTTTCTAAGAAGTACCTTTTTCATAATAAAGTTAAATAATACAACTAAATTAATAAATCATCGACTATCGATATCAACACAGGCACAGCACTTTCAATTAGAGTCACAGCACGGTCTCGCATGAGTGGCGTCTAGCGTCTCTACGCGGCAGCTGCGAGCTCCAATCGATACCAACTATCGATACTGGAGCCAACGGACGTGGCGCAGCACTAGTGCGGTGGGCGTCTTGTTCGAAATCCGAATAACGCTTGGTCAAGCGCGACTCAAAGCGAGGGACGTGGCATGGTCTAATTTGCGCCGGCTATAGAGCGTACCGTACTGGGCCATATATGGTACATGGTATCCCTTTTCGTCACCTAAAATTGTTTGTCCGAAAATCATTATCCATAACACGTTTGCTATAAAATTCAGTAACCATAATGATCATAAGTTCTAAATATTGTTTTACATAATTATCTTCACTTCTAAAGCTGTTCTGGCATAAAATCGAGTATCATAATAATTGAATCTCCTAATTTTTTATGAAATAAAGTCATATGTCCTAATCATTATATTACATAATGTGTATTATAGTAAAACTGATATTTCATGAAATTGTTTAGAAACCGAAGATCTTGGGATCCAAGAGCGAGCGAAGCGAGCTCGGGACTTGTGGGCACCCCGACACGGACAGTTTAGGTTCGAAGGGGATGGCGGGGTCTGAAAGACCCCGCCATCCCCTTCGTGTTAGGTTACTTTAAACCTTGCACGCAGAAATAGGAGCCCCGCGAAGCGGGGCTCCGTCGATTTTCCTTATTGGGTGGTAATCAGTAACAAAACAAACTTTAGGACTTATGTATTTTATGGCAATCGGTTTTATGTATTTTGTATATTATTGATTGTTATATTTATGACAAACGAATTTAGGACATAGAGTATTTAGGAGTTTCAATGTTATGGCATTTGAAATTATGTGGTATTAAGTTCGGGCAAGTTATCATTCGGACAAATGATGATTAGGACAAAAAAAATTATGTCACATAAGATTATGTATAAAAAAGTTAGGTAACACAATAGAGAACCATGGTACATATATAGGTGTACCGTGTGTGCCCGTGTGCCGTATGTGGTACACCTCAGGCTGCGCTTTTGAACTGAATATTATATGTACTCTGTGCTCTGCCCTCTGTATCTCCGTATGGTCTGTGTTCGGCCATTTCTTATTCACTCTTTGTGGAGGCTGCCATTGTTTTGTTCTGTTGTGCTGTGGAGCTTGTTTGAACTATGTTAATTGGTAAATAGCTTTGCTAATTAGGTTCAAGTCAAAGGAATGGGTCTGTCGCTTATGCATAATTTCGTCTCATGCTGGGGAAGCTGCTTGAGAGATAAGAAAAGGTATTGGTACAGTAAGTATCATCAAAGATTATACCCCTAAAGACTTTTCGCTAAGTATCTTTTGCTACCTACATCATTTTCCAAATGGCTTAAAGGAACTGCTAGAACCGAATGAAAATGCTTAGGCACTGCTACTGACACTCCGAAGGTACATAAAAAGCTTCGACATCGACGACTTCGACTTTGGCTTTTGACAGACCTCTGTATGGTCGCTCAACTTTCGTTAACCATCCAAAGATAAACCTCGGCACTGCTACCATCTAATGACTCACTCTTCCATCGCGCGCCCTCTTTGAACACATTGATTGACCAATCCAGGTCCACTTCCATTTACACCCTTCCGCTACATTTCATGAAATCAATCTCGTCGAACGATAAGAAAGAAGTCATCAAAAAAATACTTGCTCAAGCCTTTTTTTTAGTTGCCCCCGTACTAGGAATTTCTACTGTTTCATGGGTACCTACATTTTACAAACATTGAAACTCACATAAACAAACACCCAGAACTTTTTTTTTTTTTAGCGTGGTATAATCATCAAATGAATCCTCCCGCCCTGCCCGGGGTGGGTGTCAGACTTCTACTGACTAAAATCCAAGGTGTCCTTCAATAGCCCTTTATGTACCGGGGTCACGGTAAGGAAATAATCCCGCGACCCCGGCAGGCTTTGGCCCTCTGAGAGGGGCCCCGTCATTATGCTGACGCTCTTTGAGGCGCGCGTGGGACACAACGCGCCGTCGACCCGGGCATGGTCCATGGTCGGGCAGCGAGTTGCCCTTTACTCGCTGCCCGCATGCCCGCGCCTACGGTGGCCGGAGATCGTCTAGCGACGTCCGTCGCCGTGGGCGTCCACCACCGCGGGTGGGGCGGAAGGAGGACACTGTCCTCTCTCGCACGCGGCCCGCCTCCTCCTTCGCGAGCATTACTGCTTCGCAGAAGGAGGCGAAAACACCCAGACCTGGAACAACTACTTGCAGATCATACAAATATATTTGTTCCTTGTGGCGACGGAACCCACGACACGCTGAACTTCAGTCAATCGTTCAACCACTGTGCCAACTGCGTTATCAGTTGCGAGGACTTCGCAGTAATCACATAATCACCACCATTAAGTAACTACATCGTAGTCAAACAAACTCACGGGTCATTGCCAGTCCATTGTTCTCTTCAAGCCACCATGTCGGCCCGCCATCTAGCCATCAGTCTTACGCATCAGTCCCGCGACTTTCCGCTACATTAAATCTGTGCCGAACTGACTCCCCTTAGTGGGTGGACTGTCAATTGTTGTTTCTCTGGGGCTTGTGGTGATCTAAGGCGTTGATGAATAGAAAATTAGCTAAAAATTACTGTTTTATAAAAAGAAAACGAATTGATAACTTGCTTTTCGAAGTCGGTTAAACATTTTCAAGATGACTGAAAAAATAGAAGTCCACGTCTGCTAGATTATCCAAAAATGTTTGACCCGTATTTTTGTTTCGTTATTTAAGTATTTAAAACAAAATTCACAAAATTAGTTGATTTTAAAATTCACAAAATTAGTTGATTTTAAAATTCACAAAATTAGTTGATTTTAAAATTCACAAAATTTATTAATACTTATAATCTTTCAACCAGTGACTGATCGGAACACATTGAGCTTTACCCTACGCTGAAATAACTCATATTTACTGACTTCGAAAAAGGCATAAAAGCATAGTTAGCAGAGTTGAGAAAGTTCTCAACTTTGCTAACTATGCTACGATATGAATCATGACAAAAGAGTAAGGCCCCTTACTTGCATACCCATGCGAAATTGAAAAAAAAAATTCTTTGCCCCACACTAAGAATTTCACCAATTTCGTGAGTGCATTTACAGACATTTAAACCTGACATGGACAAACATCCAGGCCCGGAGACTTATAGATTATACAAATATTTCAACCGAACCCGCAATACGTAGAGCAGTAACCACAGCACTCAGCGACTGCGCCAACCGAAACTGTGTCGTCAACCATTATTTTACAAATTTTATTTGAAATATTAAAAAAATACAACAACAAAAACACTCAGACAACACAATTCCAAATAAAACCCGACACATTAACTTAAAACTTATAAAGTTGTAACATTTCAACTATTCCATGCGGCGACAATAAAATGTAAAAGCGAATGGGAAAAAGAAAATTGATAGCGAAAGTGCTGAAAAGTTTTCAGTGAAAAGTGAAAGTTTAGTCGCAATAGTTGCGAATGCCGACTTTGTTTCCTTCAACTTTGGATTCAATTTGTGGATGGGGGCATCCCCCTCTCCCCCAACCGTTTATGATTCGTAACAATAATAAGCGTGGGAACTCACCTTTTTTCTCGCAACTTTTGTATAAAGATTTGTTTAGTATTTTTTTTTCGTGGAACTTTTTAAACAGCGGCGATTGGTTTTCGTTTCATTCTGAGTTTTCCTTTTGTATAACGTGGTGTTTGATTGTTGTGTAATTGAGCTTTAGGAGGACCTACGCACGGGCCACAAAGGACATTCCTGCGCGGCACGCCGTAGCTATCTGCTTCCCGCCCCCATTCAGAGACCTGACCAAAGAAGAGGCAGAATTAATAAAATCTGACCTTGAGGACCGACTTATGGACACGGACCCCACCACGCCACTCCCTTCCTTCCGCGGATACCCTAGGGTGGCGGAAGGCACGGTGCAGGTGTGGTGTGAGGACGAAAACGCCCTCAACTGGCTGACACAGAATGTTCCCAAAATCCGACTACCAGACACAGACCAATCACTCACGGTGCTAAGACAGTCCGACGTGCCCACCCGCGTTCGAGCCTCGCTCTTCGTCCCTCGATTCACTGGCGACGTGGAGCGACTCCATAGCATTCTGATTCGTCAGAATGCTTGGTACGACATCGCGAGGTGGTCACTGTACAGGGCTACCAGGGTCTGTGGGGACAACCCCGGGACGTACTTGACCCTAGGTTTACCACCGGAGGAAGCTGAGCGGGTCCTGGCCCGGGAGCGACGAATATCGTACCTACTCGGGTCGATATATGTACGCTTCTGGCCCACGCCCCAACCAGCGGACACCGACTGTACTGACGGTACCCACACCACGACGACCCAGACCATTCCGACATCGACCCAGACGAGTGACATGGACATGACTCAACTGGAGGAAGTCATGGCCCGAGCAGCAGTGGCGGACGACTGCAACGCTGTACCGCCCGCATCACCATGCTGGAGCGAAGCCTTGCTAGTCTCGTCGCCTGGTGAGCAACACATAGGCCAACATGGTGTGGAGGAAGCGGAGAACCTATCCAATGGATCCTCCTCCGACTAATTCCACACCACCGCCATCACTGCCGATCCACATCATCCAGACCAACCTCCAACATAGCCAGACTGCCACGGCTAGCTTACGCAGGGCCCTGGAGGTAAAACCCAGAACTATCGCACTGATCCAAGAGCCGTGGATCAGAAACAACAAAATCTGCGGCCTCAGTAACATCGGAGGTAAGATAATTGTCGACACACACAGATCAGACAAACCAAGAACATGTGCTTACATACCCAAAGAAATCCCCACCGCGCCTCTCACTCAATTCTGTTCCAGAGATCTGACAGCCGTCAGGTTGCAGACAGGAAGCGACGTCCCCGATGTCGTACTGGCCTCAGTATACATGCCAGGCGAGGGCACAGACTGCCCGCCGAAGGAAATGGCTGACCTAGTGCGACACTGCGAGGACGCCAAACTAGACCTGATCATATGCACTGACTCAAACGCGCACCACCCACTCTGGGGCAGCGACGCACCGAACGCCAGAGGAGAGGTACTATCCACCTATTTATTCTCTACTAACCTTAACATCGTAAACCGGGGCTCTGAACCCACTTGGGTCACAGTCCGAGGACAAACGATCATAGACCTAACGATTGCTACAGAAAACGCGACTAACCATATCACTAACTGGCACGTATCGGACGAGCCTTCCTGCTCTGACCATAGAAGAATCCGCTTCACACTGACCACCAACACGAGGAAACCCACACCGAGGCGAAACCCGCGGCGCACTGATGTGCCTGGATATAAACGCCTCCTAGCCTCCTTGCTGGCTAGACACCTATCACAAATAACCATAAGAGACCCAACCCAACTAGAATACACAGTAACAAAACTATCGGAATATCTAACAGAAGCTTACCATGCATGCTGTAAACTAAGAGAGCCAAAAACCAGTCATGAGAGGAATCCCTGGTGGAACGCTGAACTTGGTAAACTCAGAGATGCATTACGTAAGCAATTCAACAGAGCCAAAAACACTAGACTCCCAAACGACTGGGAACTGTACAAAGAGACCCAGTACTTTTTTTTTTTTTTTTTTTTTTTTTTTTTTTTTAATTTTATTTGCTCTAAATGTAGGTACAGAATTAGTTAATAAACACAGATAAATAAGTTCAGCTACATTTTACCTTCTGGCATGCAAATTGACATTAGTCACACGAATAGCATCATAGAAAAAAAAAAAAAACTGTCAAATATATAAAATAAAATTTTCGAAATGTCAACAATAAAAATATTAAAATGACAAAAAATTTTATAAGGATTATCAAAGAGTTAAATATACAAATAAAAAATACTAAGATGTCAAGACTACAAATAAAATACAGAATGTCAACAAAATATCTAAAAAAATTAATACAAATACTTAGCAAATAACATTGACATTAAATTGGTGTAAAAATTAAATTGAGTTAAAAAATTATAAAGTGGCATCATTTAAAAAATCGTGTATAGAGTAATAACATTTTTCCACAAGTAATGCTGTAACCTCAGATTTAAATATGTGCATGGAATGTTCCTTAAAACTATGAGGTATTTTATTATAAACAACAGGTCCCATTGACATAATGTTTTTCCTCAACAGTGCTGTTTTGTAATTGCCCGAGTGTAACAACTTTTTGTATTGACTTCTCAGAGGGCCTGGACGTGTTCTCATATCAGCGATTGATGGAAATAAATCTAAATTTGTTTTTACAAAAATTGCCACCTCCAGTATGTACAAACATGGAAAAGTCAGTATCTTCAGAGACCGAAACACAGGTTCACAGCTATCTGTGCGCTTAAGATTTGACATAGATCTTATACACCGTTTCTGAGCTTTGAAAATCTCTTCCCTCTCACTGCAGTTTCCCCAGAATATGACACCAAACCTCAATACTGACGCAACCAATCCGTGATAAGCTATCATAAGTGTTTCATTGCTAACTTTATGTGATAGGTTGAATAGTACATAAGCTGATTTACTTAATTTATTACAAATTTCGTTGGCTTGCGGTTTCCATGTTAAATTGCTGTCAATAAAAATACCAAGAAATTTCGCTACACTAGTTGAATCCACGGTTTGACCTTTGTAATTAACGTTTATGTTGTCAGGGCGGATCCTTTGGAAGAAATGCATAACTTTTGTTTTTTTTAAATTTATTATTAAGTTATTCGCGTTAAGCCAATGTATAATAGTTTCTAATGTATTATTAATTTCCGTGTCGTATGATTTTGTATTAGTACACTTGACTATCGCTGTACTATCATCCGCAAATAATACCATGGGTTGTTGTATTTGAAGTGGCAAGTCATTTATATATAATAAAAATAACGGAGGTCCCAAAACGCATCCTTGGGGCACACCACATTTGACCTCTCTAGTGTTTGATGAATATCTATGTTCACGTTTAGTTTTTAGGCATATTCTGGTAATTTCCGTGTATTGCAATCGATCAGTAAGATAAGAGCTTATAAGATCTAGGACTGTTCCTCTTATACCGTAACTGTAAAGTTTTTTTAAAAGAATGTCATGGTTTACGTAGTCGAAAGCTTTTGTCATATCGGTAAGTATCGCGCATACTGGGGTCTTGTTATCTACATTTGGCATTATGTTTCGTAATAAATTGTATATTGCCATATTAATATTTTTATTTTTTCTAAACCCCATCTGTTCATTGCATAATATGTTATGTTTATTCAAAAAATTTTGTAATGATTCGCAAATAATCTTCTCAAATACTTTCGACAATATAGGAATCAACGCTATAGGTCTATAATTGCTCATATCGTCTTTATTGCCTTTTTTGTGTACAGGTTTTATTTTAACTATTTTTAGGCTTTTAGGGAAAATACCCGAGGCAATACTCCTGTTCATAATGTGACATAAAGGGGTAGCCACAATACCGCTTACGAATTTAAGAACCTCAGTAGTGATTCCATCGTACCCATGACTTTTTGTATTTTTCAGACTTCTAATTATTCTGATTATGTCGTCTGGTATTACCGGTGACATAAAAATTGAATTTGGTATGTTGTCTGGAAGAGTTACTCTAATGGATGTTTTAGTAGACGTGGTTTGTACTTGATCAATAAAAAAATTATTAAAAGATGTCGCTATTTCCTTGGGATCTGTTATCGTTTTACTTTGCTTGGTGATACTTGTGATTGGCTCTTTAACATATTTGGTATTGTTTATTAGTTGCCACGATGCTTTACATTTATTTTGAGCGTTGTTAATAATGTAATTATTTTGGGCCTTTTGTGTAAGTCTGATAATTTTTTTAAATCTTTGTGAATATGTCTTAAATGTGTTTTTATTATGACATGATGGATTTAATCTAAATTTCCATAATAATTTTCTTTGCTTCTTACTACACAGCCTAATGCCCTTTGAGATCCATCTAACTTTTGTTTCTGATCGAAGCTTCATCCATTTGTGTGGAAAACATTGCTCGTAAAGTAGAAGAAATATATCAATGAAGTTATCGTACGCTTTATTAGGGTTATTCTCACTATAAACATCCGAGAAAGATAGTTCGCTGAGGTAATTTTTGAATTTAATTAAATTTTCTTTAGAGTAATCGCGTTTCTGAGTGCGCCAGGCTTTTATTACACAAGTTTTACTGACTTGGAATTTTAATATTTGAGATGAGTGATCAGACATAGCAAAATCAATAACTTCACTTGTACATTTTCGATTTGAGTTATACGCAAAATTATCCAAACATGTTTGGCTCCGTGGCCTCGTCGGTTGTCTTATCTGTAACTTAAGATTATAGTTTAGAAGAAGAAATTCAAAGTCAAGGGTATATCTGTTGCGTTTAAGGATATCTATGTTAAAGTCTCCGCAAACTACTACATTTGCTTGGGATTTACAGCACAATTTTCTTAAAACAGAATCCAAAGCTTCTAAAAATACATTAATATTGGATATGTTTGGTGGCCTGTAGATACAGACAATTATAACTTTTTGTTTGGGCAATTCTATTGCACAACATTCAAAAACTCCTGTTATTGATAGCTTAGTTACGTCATCCAAGTATTTATAGTCATAGCAACTTTTGATTAGAATACATGAACCACCTCGTCTTTTTTCTTTCCTTGAGAAGGATGCGGCTAGTTTAAAATTTGGTATATTGATCAACGTTTCTTGACCATGCATAACAAAGTGTTCTGTAAGGCATATTATATCAATGTCAATTTGTCTGTGTAATAATTCTTGTATATTTATTACTAGGCTGTCTGCTTTGTTCAAGAGACCCGCAATATTCTGATGAATGATGTACATGTGATTATAAAAGAAAAAAAAAAGTACAAATATAAAAAGCAAATCCGAACAGCCAGAAAGACAGCCTGGCGCAAATTCTGTGAATCTATTGAGACTAATAACGAAGCCGCAAGGGTAAGGAAAATCCTCTCAACCGAACAGGACCGAACCCTTGGAACGCTGAAAAAACCCGACAATACATATACACTCACGGACCTGGAAACCAGTAAGGTCCTTCTGGAGACTCACTTCCCCGACTGTAAACTCCTAGAGGACAGGACATGGGAGGCAGAACCAGACTGGACCCCAACGGATATGGACTGGTCCAGAGCCCACAGCATAATAACGGAAGACCGGATAAGGTGGGCCATTAACACCTTTCAGCCCTACAAGTCCCCAGGACTAGATGGCATCTTTCCGGCCCTACTACAGTGGGGGGTTGCACACCTACTACCATGCCTGATGGAGATCTATCAGGCCTGCATAGCACTTAGATATATACCCCGGACATGGCGGGAGGTAAAAGTCATCTTCATACCCAAACCGGGCAAAACGGACTACACCCAACCCAAGGCTTATCGACCTATAAGCCTCACATCTTTCTTACTGAAGACCCTCGAGAGACTCTGTGATAGGTATATCCGAGACGGACCTCTTCGGGAAAAACCGCTTCACAAACAACAGCATGCATACTCCACGGGCAGATCAACGGAATCCGCGCTACATAGCGTAGTATCCAAGATTGAATGTGCAGTGGACCACAAATGCTCAGCACTGGCCGCCTTTATTGACATTGAGGGCGCCTTCGACAAAACCACGTTCAACAGCATCAACATGGCTTTAGACAGGCACAACATAGACCCGACCCTGAGCGGATGGATCAGCAACATGCTCAAGCAAAGAGCTGTACAAGTTACAATAAATGACACTACAAGGGCCATCGTGGCGAAAGGCTGCCCACAAGGGGGAGTCCTCTCACCGCTACTATGGAACCTGGTTGTAGATGACCTCATTAAAACACTAAATGATAACGGCTACTTCACTGTAGGGTATGCCGACGATATAACCATAATAATAAATGGCACTCACGAAAATACCCTGTGCAACCTCATGCGCCAAGCATTGAAAATAGTGGAGGACTGGTGCAACAAACACCAGCTATCAGTAAATCCCTCAAAAACCGAGCTGATCCTCTTCACGAAAAAGAGAAAGCTGACGACTCTACAGCTTCCACGTTTCTTTGGAACCACCCTAAGCCTATCAACTGAAACCAAATACCTGGGCATCTTTTTGGATAAACAGCTGAATTGGGCAAAACACATCAACTACATCACTACAAAAGCCAGCATATCCCTGTGGCAATGCAAGCGAATGCTTGGCAGAAATTGGGGAATAAGTCCCAAGACCACTCACTGGCTATATACCACTGTCATACGACCGACAGTCACGTACGGCTCATTGGTCTGGTGGCCCAGAACAAACCTGAGCACAACCCAAAAAGACCTCGAAAAGCTGCAGCGATTTGCCTGTATGGCAATCACCAGCTGTATGAGAACTGCACCCACCGCTGCCCTACAGGCAATGCTTGGACTGCCACCTCTACACCTCATCGTGCAGAAAGAGGCGGCCCTGGCCGCCTTTAGGCTTCATGCCTTGGGAACCCTGAACAAAGACTCAAGAATTAAACACACACGAATCAAGAATGATGCGATCGAACAACAGCCAATGATTGCATCACCCTGCGACAAAGCCCCAAGACAATATCACTTTGCAAAACACTACAGTATCACACTTGCAGAAGAGCAATGTGACTACTCAGGCTCGAAAGAGCTGAGGATATACACAGATGGATCAAAGAATGACTCCGGAACCGGGGCTGGAGTTTTCTCACACGACCTTAACATAAATATATCCAGCCCGCTGGGAATGTACAACACCGTCTATCAGGCGGAATGCATGGGCATTATACAAGCAGCATACGCGATAGAGGCCAGAGGAGTTACGGACACCCATATACGTATACTCTCTGACAGCGCCTCTGTCCTTCAATCGTTGGAGAAACAATATACCACTACAAGCTTAATACTAGAATGTCACAATGCACTAGAACATGTAACGGTATCTAAACGCAACAAAGTGACACTACAATGGATTAAAGGACACAGCGGATCACTGGGCAACGACGCGGCTGATGAACTAGCTAGGAGAGCATCCAGCGCATCAGTTTGCGGACCTGAACCCATTATACCCATCCCCTTCAACCAGATACGTAGATGGCTGCAGGAGCGCACCCTCACACAAGCAGAGAGATGGTGGACCTCGACAACAGGCTGCAGGCAATCCAAGGAAGCCCTGCCATCCCTAGATGGCAGGCTAACCAGACGTCTCCTACGCCTGGACAGGACCGGCATGCGCCTGCTGACAGGGACCATAACGGGACACTGCTCACTAAACAAACATTTCCACACAATAGGCATAACGGACAGTCCCCTGTGCAGGGCTTGCATGGAGACTGAAGAAACCGTTGCACATGTACTCTTCGAGTGCACAGGTGTCACCCAGATCAGGACAGAGACCCTCGGGACACCCAGGACTTACACAGATGTTCTCCACAGACCAAAAAACCTGATCAACTTCTGGAGGGAGGTGGGCTGGTTGGAATAAGCCACCAAGGCCACTATGGCCCACGCACAATGGTCCACTTAAAGGACTAAGTGCGGAAACCATAACCCCTAACATAGATAGAATTGAGCTTTAAATTAGAGTTCGTAAAAGTTTCAAAATAATTGAAAATGTTGTTGAGTTTAAATGTTAAAGTCATATTTTAATCATTTTTGAATAGTGCTAGCATTGTAAAAGACAATAATATGAAAACATAATATAGATTTATCTGCATTTTTATAGCTTTTTGATTTGTTTTGAAAGAATAATATTGTTATAACATGCAATTTACAATCTTCTTTTCTTAAATATAAAAATCAAATGATGTTCTTTACTCCTTCTAAAACTCAAAAAAAAAATTGACTGATTTAAATAAATTAATATTACTGTTCGTCACTGTCCGGGCAATACTTGAATAGAAGAAAAATTTCGATGTAATGTACAAAATAGAACTAGGTAAATTGACTACTAATTTAGTAGTCAATTATACCTACCCGTGGGAAACGTAAACTGAATTTGTCATTATTTTATCAAAATTTACTGTTTTAAGTAGGTTCTTCTAAAGCATTAACTAAATTCTTGTATCTGTCTGTAACCAACTGTAAGTTCTACAATTTTCCCGGCTGTTTTCGGCTGGCCTTTCTTCAAACAACTATAACACCATCTATACTTATTATGAGTAAATAATTCGTCTAGTAGAGTTCTAAGTTTTAACTAAATTTTTACATTATAAACATGACAGTCGTGTTTTTAAGTCTTTTTAATTATAATTTTTTTAAACAAATCTTGTTACCATGATTCATTCACCCTTCCAGCCGGAGCGCCTAATATCACCGTACACAGCGATCATCCGTCGCAGCGCCAACCCATTCGAGCTGGCTCATGTGCTCGTATCCTGGCTGAACGGAGGTGGTTATGACTCGTATGTGGTGGTGGGCTGCGCCAAGAGAGACGTCTGCATGGCTATTAGATACCGCACCGTATGCCCTGAGCTACCTGATGAGACTGAGGTAAGTGGAGAGAGCTTGAACATAATACATCTCTCACAATTAAAAAATGCGCACAGAAGCCATGCCAGTTTAAAGAAAAACCATATCCGAACTAAATACCTCAAAGTAATCACGTTTGATTGAAAACTCCTCGCTTCTCTATGGAGAATGAGGAACTTAGCACTCTGTTCCTAAAAACAATAATATTATTGATGATGGTTGCTGAACAATGAGTTTTTACAAACGGCTCATAAGTGGCATCCATCTTGCAATATTAAAAAATAAAATTCTGCGTCTCACGAGCATTTGCGAGCTGTACAAAAACGGCGGTCGCTCGGGCAGTAGCAACTACCATCTGATCGGAGAATCCTCCCGTTTCTTTGACCATGTTCCTCATAACACATTTATGATGGTCGCTGAAAAGTGAAGACTTCTACTGGTATTTATACGTAGGCTGTGGCAGAAAAGATATTTGCAAGGCCATCGGACACCGCAACAAATGTTAAAACAACAATCGCTCTAAATCTAATAATAATAATATGATCTTTTACAAAAATAACAAATATCCAGTTATTTTAGACCTGATAGGCAGCCCCGGCAAAGCAGGGACACCAGGGGAGTCACCAGTTGCAAAATAAATAATTTTCCATCTTGATTTTCGTCCATCCAAATAGTCGTTTATTACAGGTAGTAGAAGAGGTCCCACCGCCCGAAGAAGAGCCTCGTTACAAACTAGTACCGTTGCCGGATCTTACCTCGAAGTATCTCATAGAAAGAGCACAGAAAGACGCTGAATTGAAGCAGAAGGAATTGGATAAGATTAAGAATGAGAGGCTCAGGAAAATTGCAGTAAGTTCTTTTTTATGGAAGCTTTTACCTGCTGTTTGTAAGCCCTTTGACACCGAAGGCAAAACACGCATGCAATTTTTACTATAAAGTATACAATTGTTTCTGTAAAACATATGACTTTGATTTTTTGAATATAAAGCGTACAAATTGGACCATAAAATGTATCTTATTTCAGCAAGCTTTTTAGCAAAGGTGTCCTTCAGACTTCCTTTGGGCCTGCTGTCATCTTTAGCTTATCTTCCCACCTAGCGTTATGTCTTCCTCGACTTTTTTTACCGTAGCTTGGAACCATTACGTCACTCTTCTGCTCCACTTCTCTAATTTATAACGCATCACATGCCCTATCCATTTTGATTCTTAAGCAATAGAAGAAATTTGGCAATAGAATAAAAACAAATATTTTTCTATCTAGAAAGATCTTTCTATCATCTTTTGATGACAATAGATCAAATATCCACTTTTAATTCCAGGAGATAGAGAAGCCCCCTCCGGATGACATTGACGGCTGGCGCACTCATGCCTGGGTCATAGTGTTGCCACCCAACATGGGGGTGGAGGAACCTTTCTTCATTGAGCCCAGCGAGGGGAACGGTTACCCTCTGAGTGCCGAGCAGTATCAGCACATTGAAAGTATCTATAATAATGAGAATTATTATGTAAGTCTGTTTTTTTCTGTGTGAGATCCTAATTTTTTTTTAATTTGAGCCAGTGGCGTAGCAATGGAGGGGTTGCAAAGCGCACCCCAGATCCCGGCCACGCACCTGAAGGGGTCTCGCGCACTGTGGATGATTTAAGCAAAAAGAAAAAGAGCCCTGCAAAGGTGATATGTCACTGATATATACATTTGGCGTAACGGCTTCGCTGCATTTTGTATCAAGCGACACGGAAGGCCTAAAAATAACGTCATGAAAGAAAAAGACCTCGCTTAGATGTGCCTTGCCCCTCTATGTAAGGTGTCACAACGCCACTGGAGCGAGCTTACCCAGAAGAAGCCTGTTCACTTTAATTTTGAAGAGATTCGGGTTGTATGCATTCGGGAAAACAGCCGCAGGAAGTGAGTTCCGATTTTTGACCGTGAATAAACTCAAAATTAATTTTAAAAAAATGTTCTTAGATCCCGATTTACGTTTTCAGTTATTTCAGAACATACCTTATACGCTATCGCAGCTGTTTGTTTAAATTACACGTTACTTCCTTCGCCTAGCTACTTTACAAATCTCAACATCAACCAGGTGAACATTCAACCAACAACAGAAACTGGTGTGGGCGAACTGAATTACGACCTCGCGGACCTGACCTGCTGGGAGCACCTCCTTCCAGGAGAGCCCTCCTTCAGGAGACAGTTGGTGGGCATTGACACCTCTGACCCAAGAACCGCTACCGACACTGAGAAGCACCTGGATATGCCAGCTAGCTGGGTGGAGAAGCTGGATATTACTGCTGATGGTGAGTAAAGTTTGAAGAGCTTGCGGCTAAATATAGCAGCTGCACAGGCCGATCTTTCAGGTTAAGCCGCGCATGCCTAGGTGGGTCTGTGGATTTGTGACCATATATTCATAACGAGTTGCCACAGAAAGCACAGAAAGCCGTTGGTCCTGACTGTCATTTGTATTTCCGACAGATGTTACAGTTAGAAGCTCGAAAGTCTGACTACCAGTCTTACCAAGGGGTATAGCATTACCAAGTTACTGGATTGTGGAGATCAGATAGGCAGTCACTCGAGGTAAGATGCTGGTACGGCATCAAACAAATTAATGTTAACAAAAAAATTATAGCCACCGACTTCCGAAAGAAAAGTTTTATTGAAGGTTATTTAACAATTTTTTATGGTTGTTTTTGAAGTCTGAAGAAAGTTTCTTCCAGTTTTTTTTTAATTATGAGCCAGTTTTCTATTACAAACTTTGTTTGATGAGTGTAGTATAGTAAGACCATGATCTCTTCTGTTCCCCATACTTCCAGATTACGAACAACGTTACCCAGGGAGTCACAAAGTCATCCACTACAAGAAGGTACTCATGGAGAAGTTCTCACCCTACTCTCAAAGAGATGGAATCGTTAAAAGGATTAAAATATACCAAGACTACGCACTTAATGAGCTTTTGACCACGTAAGCTATTTTATCTATTTCTTAATTATTACTATTTTTATATTGCTGCCTTGTTTTGCTTGCCTCATTTGTGTGAGGTTTATAAGCGTACACAAAAATATTATTATAGACCCGGAAAACTCTACCTAAGTTAGTGTGCAAGAATTCATTTTCACACTATTTAACATCAATACATAGTATAAAACAAAGTCGCTTTCTCTGTCCCTATGTCCCTTTGTAAGCTTAAATCTTTAAAACTACGCAACGGATTATGATGCGGTTTTTTAATAGATAGAGTGATTCAAGAGGAAGGTTTATATGTATAATAACATCCATTAAATAGTGGAGAAGTACTGTTATTTTTGAGGTTTCTAATGTGATGTCGTAAATAATTACATTTTTTCCGCTTACATTGCAAACGCAGGCTGAGCCCTACGAGTTTTATCAAAATAATGTACTAAGCATTGTACACATTGAAAAGGTCTACAGAAAAGTCCGTGATGGTATATGTCTATCTCTTATGGATAACCCATAATAACTTTTTTTGTCATTTACTTTTTACGACAAATAATGGATAATTTTAATGGGATTGTTTTGCTCCAAATTTAACGCGTGCGGGCCACGGGCAGTAATGAATAAATCAAAACTACTGGATCGATTTTAATCACATAGGCTATATATTTTATACCCGTGCGAAGCCGGAGCGGGCCGCTATGTTTTTATATACAACGTTCACAGTTTTTCTGTAGTGTATTTAGTATCAGCATTGCACCCGTGCGAAGCCGGGGCGGGTCGCTAGTTGCTATTTAAAACTCAAAACGAGATATACTCGTACAACACTGTTGCAAGTGCCATCATCAGTTCATCAGTGATCATGGCACTTGCAACCGCGCCATGATCACGGATCGACAACCCAAAACAAATGAAAAATATGGCAAGTAAATATTTCAGTTAAAAAAAAAACAATTGCAGAAAGGCTAGTACGACGCGTGCACATTGAACACTTTCAAACGCGCGCTTTGCTAACGCACGTTTTAAGAACCAAGAAATGTGATAGTAAAGTTAACACATTCAAGCACGCACCTTTAAAAAGGGGTTTACAATAAGTTAGAATAACTGACTAGCACTTGATGAATTTCAGATATGAATGGTATAAACAGAGAGAAGACAAGATGCTAACTGTAAAGATAGACCACGTAACACGAACAGTAAGAGAAACATTTGGAATCGGCAGAAGAGATCACCTCTTGAGTAAGTCAATTATAAAAGTCAAAGAAAGATTAGAGTCAAACCCAGCCAAAACTGATTAACCTGCCGTGATCGCGGGACTATCGGGTAACCATGGCCCCGGAACATAAAAGGCTATTGAAAGACACTCTGACAATGCAAGTCTGACAGTTCCACCCGTCCTGCCCTGAGTAAGGACTCATATTTTGATGATTTTATCACGTAACGACGCTCCCTCACCGGGAGCATTCACGTGTAATGTAACATTATAGATTCGACTTTGAGCATTACATTACTATACTACCTCCCTGACTGACGAGCATTCGCGTATATTTAGTATAGATTTGATACAAGGTGCTCATTGTGATGCTCGATTGTCTTCCCTCACTGTTGAAATGTTCGAATCTGTAACGTTACATTACAGGTGATTGCGCGCGGTGAGGGAGCGCCCTAAAAAAAAGAGATAAAACTTAGTACCAAAACACATTACACTTCATGAAAAAAAACCGTCATGTGTGAGTCGGACTTGCACACGAAGGGTTTCGTACCATTACAATCTATAAAATTTTCAAAGACGGTAGTTATATAATCTAAAGATTCCTGGGCCGATTTATTGTTGAATATCTGAACTAAAAAAGGATATAATAAAAAAGCAACCTACTCTAATAACAAACACAAAAAGTGTAAAATGACTTTTTTCGGAAGCCGGCGGAGGCCAAAGTCTATTAGATAAATAAAAACTACCGACTTTCAAAAGAAAAGTTAATTTACATTTGCGTTTGTTTTTAAAGCCGCCTTTTTAGAGCATTAGGGTGCTCCCACATCTAACGACGCGGATTCGGATTTTTCCGTCGCCCTTTCTCTTTCTGTCGCTTAGAACTGCCATTTGCTAGACCGAGACAGAAAGCATAATGCGATCGCATGCGACGGAATGTTCAAGGCGGCCGCGTGCTATCGCATTGTCTCGGTCTAGCAAATGGCATTTCTAAGCGACAGAAAGAGAAAGGGCGACGGAAAAATCCGAATCCGCGTCGTTAGATGTGGGAGCACCCTTATTTTACAGCAGTCGGTTTTTTTTTCTACTTTAGAGCACGAATACTCCATGGACGCTCCGGTAGCCAGCGTCGAAGGGAACAGAGTGTTGGAATTCAACTACTACCCTCGGCTCGACCACTTGACGAAGCTCGTCTGCACTCCCGTGCTGTTTGAAGAACATTACACTGATCGGGCTGATAGGTAAGTAGAGCAACATGGATCTTTTGGCGCTTAAATGACAGTTCCAACCTGGGGTTGATTGTCTGTTATTTTTTTTTCCAATTGAACAGTTACGGTCTTTCTTTGAAATATGGTTGAAAAATCTATTATAGAAATTGGCTTTTTGACAGTACCAATATTTCAATAAATTATTGTACAGTATTCATTCCGTCATTGCGAGTTTTTCCATTAGCCGGCCCGGTACCGACACCGATACCGGCGCCGGCACAGTGCCGGGGCTGGGAAGGCAAAAATGGATGAAAACGACGCCGGCAAGACACAACGCCCATTGAGTTTTGATTAATAACAGAAACGTTTTTTTTTTTTTTATCAATGAATATTCACCAAGGACGCACCAAAACTCGAGAGTGGGGGCTTATAACGTCAGAATTCAATAAAAAAAGTATTTATCTTCTTCAATTTTGGTTTACCTACGTAACAAAAGAAAAAATACGGGTTGAATATTTTTGATAATGCAAATCTAAAATATAGCCAATTGGATAGATTGGAGTACCTTACCTAGGTGATGTTCTGGCGTCCAGCTAACACTGTATATTACCCATGCCTTATGTAATTATGCGTCACATACTTTTGTACGACACCTTTCTGTTTTTTAACTACCAACAAACAATTTAAAATACCTGGGTCTGCAATTATTGTAATTTATTCTAGAATATATCATATTCCCAATAAAATTACAGACTAGAATCCCGAAAAATTATCTACTCGCCACCAACGAAGACAGAACCAAAACGCAAAGTGAAGGACATCACGGAGACATACAGCCGCAACTACGACATACCAGCCAAGAAGGACATCTGGAAGAAGATCTTCCACATCCAGGACAACACAATAGACATCCTGTACCAATACGCTTATAACTTCGTCACTAATAACACCAGGAACTTCATCAAGCCGAACCTGGCAGAGACGGGCGGAAAAATTCTGTTCTATCCGGAGAAGACTTCGGGGTATATTGTATGTATTAAAGTTTTTCTGTTGTTATGATTAAAGAGGAGTCTCATTAGCGAAGTCCTAGGTTTGATCCCCATGTTCTTTAGTAGTTATTGAGAATTTGCAAGCAACAGTCACGTAATCTGGTAGTGTCTCATAATTACATAGAAGTAAAAATTGACATGAGTGATGAACATGGTACTTTCAACATGACTGACGAACATTGTGCCTTAAAGTCATGACTGACGAACATGAGGATCAAACCATGACTAAAGAAATGTGCATGTATTATTGTATTGTATAATAATTATCTACATCTCTTCTAATCCTTCGGAGATGGCAGACGCAATCTTATGATGATGATGATTAAATGTCCAATATCTAATAGTGACCGCAAAACGCAAACCGAAGCACCGAAGCCTGAACAGTAATAATATGCCTGGTTGCTATGTAACTCAATGAAAATGGTAGCTTCGTCCTCTACGGAAACGTTTTAATAAAGCTAGATACAAATCAGTCGTGTCTGTGGTCAGTCATAGCTATTGAGGTTTGTGGTTGAGGTCGGGAGTAGAATCGTAGATATCTTTGGCAGTCGATGTTAGAGTAAGCATTGTCAAAATAATTCCAATTGTGGGTTTACAACTCTTGGGCTAACAAACGAATGACTTGTAGAAATTTCTTTGAATAGAAACCGTGAGAGAAGTCGTGCACATAACGTCCTTTTGGTGCTACGAATTTTATAAGTACTCATACTAGTTAACGCAATGATTGTGTGCTCTTAGATTTTCACAAGAATCTTCTCTCAATTTTGTCTTCTTCTCATCAAAATCTGTGAAAGTTCCTACATACTGAGATTTTGTTGCGCGGGTTGACTGTCCCATTGTCAGCGCTTTACTCAATGGCACTGCCGCCATCATAAAGTGTAGGATACTTGAGGCAGCTCCTTCTTCAGATTTTAAGACCACTGAATGGGGCGAGGGCAATATCCATTCACGTTCATGCTTCCATTTCCCAGGCTGACCCAATAGCGGAGCGTCCCCGTCCACTAGACGTGTACTACTCATTATGCGACAACATCGATAAGGAATACAAAACCTGCAAACACATCAGGGACAGGGAGACCGACATTAACAGCTACCTCCGTCAACGGTACCACGAGCTCAAAGAACCAGAGTTATATGTCGCGTTGTATGACACTGAGAGGAACGATGCGGCTAAGAAGGGTTGGGCTGATCAGGTAATGATTGTAGAAGGACAGAGGATTGCAAATAGTTAGAAATAAGGTGCACTTCTTCAGTGCCGAAAATATTAGTGTCCCTTCGGTACCTAGACACAGTGGCAGAAATGGCTAGACCAGGACTACAATTTATTGGCCAGATCAGGGCAAAGTCAAAGAAGCTCGCACTTGTGCTTAAAAGTCTACTTACGGCACTATATAGTTCTTGTAGAATGGCCATGCTTTCAGCATCGTTAAGTGCAATTTTACACACTTTTAAATCAAACCATTTCAATTTTCATTTGATTAGCAATCAATACATTACACACATTTAACAATTAATTTAAGTTAAAGTATCAGAATTCCTCGGGATGCTTTGCTCCTTAGCATAGGCCTTCCCAGGTTTTTCCCTTACTCACGGTCATGAGTTTTTCTTTTATGAATCTCATAACTACAAGTAATTCCACATTATTTCCTCTTACTCGTTTAAGAGAGCTAACCTGAAGTGGGACTGGTCTGGCCACGTCTGCTGGATACCCAATAAACTATGGGCCAAAATAACCACTATATGGAACCCCTGACACAGCCAGACTGAAGGCTTCGCGGATGTCGCAGGAGATGACGGGATCAGTTAACAACCAGGGGCTCGAATTAACCCTAGATCAAAATAGTTGGAGGTCATGAAGAGAGCCCTTCGCCCAGCACTGAGATGACACAGGCTGACATTAACAGTAATACGAGTAGTTACTCGTTTATACATAAAAATGACAGCCCTAAAACCTAACTTATTCTCCAGGAAACGAAAAAGGCTGAAGTGACAGAGCGAGAAAAGGAAGCCGAGATAGACCCTCTCGCTCCGTACCTCGCTCGTATGTTCGGCTCGGGCCACGGAACAGGCGCGATCTCCGTGAGGGAGGCCACTCTGATCAGGGAGCAGTGCATCAACGACTTTAAGGCGAAACAGCTTGCTAGGCAGCATCTCGTGCAGGAAAGATTTGATAAGGTATTGCATGACTTAGGTACTGTGTTACGATAGGTACTAAATCAGGTTTTTTTTATTGGCATGAGCGCATGCGTACCGAATTTCAAAGATTTTCTATGGAAAGAATTTGACGCTTGAAGATCGTCAGCTCGGTTGGTAAAAATGAGATGTAGTGAATCTGGAGGTTGAAGGTTCAAATCCTGTTGGCAGTTCGAATTTTTCTTTCCATAGAAAATCATTATAAATCAGTAATTATATCCCACCCGGTGCAGGGGAATTATTATTAGCAAGTAGCAAAAATTATAAAACAAAAACGCTGAATTTTGATAAAACTTTGAAGTATAACCTACCAAACAAAAAAGTATAATCTACAATAAATTCTTATTTGGCGGAATGATCGTGTAACAAAGATACAAAAAAAAAACAAACAATGGAATAAAATCCCTATTTCCTGTTTTGAATTCGGTTGAAAAACAAAATCAATTATTTCTGAGTGTTACCGAAGGGTTTTTTCGGTTTACGCTTGGGTATATACCTACCTACAGATTTTTCACATGTTGGTTAACCGTCTATCTTTAATTTTTCAGTACAACGCTGAATACAAGAACAAGAGGCTGTGGTACTTAGCCAACCAGTTCATCCTCACGGCGGAGAAGGAAGCGGCGTATTTCGTAACAAGGTATGTTTATAACGATAACGACTTATTGTACTACACCAAATCTGAGGGATTTTTGATAAAAACAAGAAAAAATCATTTATTTTTCACAAAGGCAATAGGTTTTTTAAACTTTGTAAAATCATCAAGTGAATCCTAACCCAGGGCAGGGTTATAGGACTGGTAGGAGGGATTGTCAGACTTGAACCGACTAATATCCACGGTGTCCTTCAGTACGGTAGCTTGTTAGTCCTGCGACCCCGGCAGGCTTTGGCCCTCTGAGGGGAAACAAGATAGAAAAGGGGAAACAAGGGGAAAACAAGACAAAAATTAATCTAAAATTTAAACGAGGTTATAGTCAAGATACGAGTATTATCTACACAGTAATTGAGATCCAGGAAATTGATTTGCGAAACCTTCAAGAATACAACTCAATAACCGTTCTTCTGGCGCTGTCGAGTAAAAAGGAAGTTGGTCACATCATCTCATACCTCTTCCTTTCTGCTCCTTAGTTGGGACGAATGGGTGACCATACAGAGCGTATATGAGAGCATACAGTCCCAGTCTCAGTTGATATTCTGAAATGTAAATCTCTACAGAGAAGCAAAACTGTAAAGGAGATGGAAAGTTCAAGTATGTGGAAAAATTCAGACGGCTATAGAAATGGGACCTAGCACTGTATAACGCTGAATAGCTCAATATTCATATTTCACATAAAAAAAGTTTCTAAAACTTGTTATATCTTCATAATCATGATAAAAAAAAACGTGAACACCTACCATTAAAAGTACTACAAAAATCGCAAATATTGATATTGCTATAAACTTTTACATAGGCGTTTAGTTTAATGTATCTGCGATTGTATTTATTTATTGATGACCACATTTTTTGTGACCCACTCATATTAATTAAATATCTTCAAACTACATTATTAATGTTAAACACATTAATAATATGTTAATTATATCGGTAAAGTCAAATAAACACGCTGGGCGCCTTCATATTGTATAACATGTCGTGATTGATAAATCCTTTCTGAACTCGTTGTTGAACCCTCTAATTAGCTAAGGATACATTTAACAATTTCGAAATGAAACAAGAAAAATAGGAAATACTATATTTATTCGATAATCTGTGATTCTTATAAATAAAGTCTGAAAGAATACGAAGCGACGGACTGTGTTTAAATGTCATTTTATTACGTGATGATGGAAATCTGGGTGTGATGTTGTTAATTTCTGCAACTTTGAACTGTTTCTTTCCACTACATGGCGATGGCCTTGCAATGTTCTCACAGAACGACCACAAGTTATGCACTCCGTTGAATAGCCGAATAAACGAATTTCACCAGTTGCTCCTGAATGCAGCAGTTCAAAACAAGGATGACAATGTTGGCTGAAAGATCGGCCTGTGCGGTTATAATTATTTAGCCACGAGCTCCTCTCAAGTGTATATGACGCCGTAGTCTTCGCGTGGATATACCACAGTTTATGCATTGCATGATTCACAGTATACAAGTTAAGTCCGGGTCGAGAAGCGAGAGGTCGGTAGGTTTGCAAGCAGGAAGTCCAATAAACAAGCGGGGGTCAAGGAAAAGCAAAAGGAAGAATCACAACGAACAATATTAATAAGCAGAGCGCAGAGCGTTCAAATGACGTCTGACGTTTGTTTTTTTCTTAAAGAAGGGATTGGACTCAAAGTGTCACAGAAGCGATAAAAGAATCGATTGAAATCGTTAGAAAGTAGTATCGATCATATTTCAGTTATTTTTTTTTCTCTCCCACTCCACAGGTGTAGCATGGCGCCGTAGAAAGAGGTTTTGTCGACGCAAGAATAGACAAAATGACAGAACGTAGAAATATTTTTATCGTTTTAAGCATGGTAATGTAAAAAATACGGAAAATAAACGTTCTTTTCTTCAATAGTGTACGAATGGTGTCATATTTGTGCAAAAAACAGTCGATTTGTGTAGAAATAACGATGAAATAACTTTGTCTTTTCTTGGTAGAATAGAGATAGAATCGCCATGCTATGCGTGCTGGGCAATATTCTCTTTCCACTCATACCTTTCACGATGTTGGGCGTCTTCCTTCCAGTTCAGACGGAACCTGTCCAGTTAATATTATTCTGCACAAAATATGAACTAAGATTAAACTAAGAAGCTCATTCCGAAGCTTTTAACGAAAATAATAAAGTTGAGTTTAGTGGACAAATCACTTTTTAAAACAATCCGATTTTCCGAATCAAAACGCATGAAAACACAATAAAAAGCAACGAAACGACCCGCCAAATACTGTTTCAACGCCAATTCTTAAATTCAGAAAACAAATCGTTTTAAATCACATTAGTAAAAATCGATTAAATACAGTTTCTTTTTAACAATCTGGAAAAGCGTTATTACCCTTTTTCATTACTTCGTCGTGACCAAGTCATGTCAATAAAAAATGAGCGAAAAGCAATTCAGATACTTTTTTATGTTTAACATTTTATATAAGTCTTAGGAAATTATTAAACATTGAACAATTCATTAATGAATTTTCAAATACTACGAGTTAAAATGAAATTCTTATAGACGACTGGGGCACTCGTTTAGCCATCTCCTTTATACACAGTTTTTTTAGGTCCGGTCATTTTCAGTCTTTTTTTCAGTTTTGTCAGTTTTTTTTATAATAATAATATTCCACAAGTATCACACAACGCCATGTAGTCCCAAGCTAAGCAGAGCTTGTGTTATGTGTACTAGACAACTGATAAACATACCTACTTATAAATTTCTAAATACATACATAAATATTATAGATAAATTACATCCAGACACAGAACAAATGATCGTGCTCATCACACAAACATTTGTCCTGGGTGGGAATCGAACATCGGCATGGCAGTCAGAGTCACTAACCACTAGACCAACAGGCCTATCAAATTTCTACAACAGAGGAGCAAAACTGTAAAATCATGTCTATAAAGTTTTTTTTAGGTTCGGACATTATCAGTCTTTTCTTTTTAGTTTATAATATCTGTAGAATTTCATTGTAATACAAAATACGTATATTTCAATTCTCAGCGCTGAGCTATCATTCAAAGTCCACGCCCTGGAGGTAAGACTGACACGCCACCGTGACCTCTCCGGACCCAGGTTCAACGTGCTCATGGATTACCTGGACAAACACCCACTGCTAAAGGAGTACAACAGGTTGATGCGGCACCACCATCAGAGGAAGCAATAAAACTGAGGGAAAGATAAAAGAAAGCAAGATAAGAGTAAAGGTCAGCTTACATCGAGACGGGAAGCGGCGTGACGTGACGCGACAATGCTGCAAATGTGTATCTTTACGTTATAGTAAATAGACTTTTTTTTTAACGTGGTAAAATCATCAAATGAGTCCTCCCACCCCGGGCAGGGCGGGAGGGACTGTCAGACTTTTACTGACTAAAATCCACGGTGTCCTTCAGTAGCCCTTTATGTTCCAGGGTCACGGTAAAAAAATAATCCCGCGACCCCGGCAGGCTTTGGCCCTCTGAGAGGGGGCCCCGTCATTAGGCTGACGCTCTTTGAGGCGCGCGTGGGACACAACGCGCCGTCGACCCGGGCATAGTCCATGGTCGGGCAGCGAGTTGCCCTTTACTCGCTGCCCGCATGCCCGCGCCTACGGTGGCCGGAGATCGTCTGCTGACGTCCGACGACGCCGCGGGCGCCTACCACTGCGGTTGGGGCGGGGGGAGGACTCTGTCTTCTCTCGCACGCGGCGCGCCTCCTCCTTCGCGAGCATGACTGCTTCGCAGAAGGAGGCGACCGCTTCCCAAAATAGAGTTAGATTTTGAGTAGCTCTATTGAAATGTGCGCGCAGCGTCGCGTCTCGGTGTGTCTTGACCCTAAAGAAACTTGTTTTTTCATCATTGTGGCGCCATCTATACTGCCATATACGAACTACGATATTTCATCACACACTACAGTGCAACAGAGTTCTTTGGCCCTTGAAGTATATTGATAGAGGGCGCTGTTGGAAAGCATATTTTCAGGGTCAAGACACACCGAGACGCGACGCTGCGCGCACATTTCAATAGAGCTATTCAAAATCTAACTCTATTTACGACACGAAAAAACATACATTTGCAGTATCGTTGCGTCACGTCGCGCCGCGTCGCGTCTCGGTGTGCGCTGACCCTTATGGAAATTTTGGCGGCGCGCAGTGTTATTTCTCATTTTAGCAACGCGTCTTTTGAAAATCTAGTTATGATATTTAACAGGTTAGGGTGGGTTGACGTACTGGCTGGCGTCTGTATCTTTACCTACCTAAATAATATAGGTATCGTCGCCGGATAAGTATTATCTACATGGATTGCTATAGTGTATAATGACAAGCTTGACTCTCTAATAGCCAAGTCCACGTTGAGACACAGGCTCGCGCGGCAACCTCACTAGTTTGCCCGGCAACTCAAGAGGCGAGGCTCGCGAGGCAGGCCGAGCCGTAAGAAGTCCTCGGGCATACATAATGGTGTTCATTAACTGTATAATATAGCCTCGCGAGCCGAAAATCACCGTCCATAGCGAACGAACGTTAATTCATTTAAATTGTGGCCAAGCACTATTCTTATATAAAATACTTTTTACACATTTGTTTTTTTGACAAATACTTATTTACAACTACGTTACATTTTATAGTTATAGCTAATATAGTTTAATAATTTAATGTAATTGTAATAATATGTTGATCTAGTGAATTGTATTTCGTTATAAATAAAACTTGTTTATTTGGTAATAAGATTTTATTTACAATTTACAATAACGTGTTTTATTTGAAATTATTACTTTAAAAAACAAAAACTTTGTGAAGTATTACAATCAGACCTGTAGCTCTCACTTTAAGCTATTAATTTCGTAAATAATGCTAACAAAGATATTTATTTTATCTAGTTAAATTATCTTATATTTTATACATCATGGTCACTTATATAGGGTGTTTATTGTAAGATATATAAAGAAAGACATCCATAGACATAAAGAAAGGACAAAGCACAAACTACAGCTTGGCCAGAACGGATTGAAACGGAACTAAAATTTTTATTTCTGACAGCGTTTTAAAATCTTTGATATTTGATGTAAACAAAGACCGCAGGTTTGTTAGATTTATTATTGTGCCATAAAACTAACGTAATAAGTTGAAAAAATTAAAATAAAATCATTCAAAGTGCTGGTAGCGCGAAGACAGTGGCGACTTCCGGTTTTCTACATTTTTATGTCAAGCTGTAAATGATTTTTATCACTCTTTAAAGAACCAAAAGCGATTCGACTGTCCACACTCTTATATAAAATGAAAAAAGACAACTTTATCGCCGCGATCGCTTGACTTCACTTCATAATAAGGAAAGCTCAGTCCATATCTATGGTATAGATTGCCTTTTTTCGGAAGTGTTAACAGATAAAATATTTACAAACAAAATTAATTTCTGTAAACTTTTTTCCTTTACAAATAATAAATAAATATGTCAAGTGTCAATAAGATGCCGAACAGATTCACCCTGTTTAAGCCCAATGCACATAGTACTTCTTTCATATACTTCTTTTCACCTCCTTATAGTGTTACAAATTACTCCTTCTCACAGAGAGGAGCCTTGAGTCCCAGCCGTGGGAAACCTAACTGGCTTTTATCTGAAGACTATGCAGCAGTATCTCCGAAGACCACAACTGGACAATGAACTGGCCCATTCTTCGCTAATGTTTGGGCAGTATCCAGGAAGGTCTTGGATAGTTGAGGTCGGTGTTCCAGTCACCAGCGCCCCCTAGGAGGTTTCCTCTGCCATCATGAGTGGCGAGGGCTAGGCGGGACAGTTTGTTGGCAAGTCTGCGTTGTGGGGAATCCGGTCTGGATAGAGGGGGTAGGGATATGCTGCCCGAATCTGGAAAGATAAAGATAAGAATCATGAATAATTCTAGCTGTTTTTGCGTCCAAAACGAAACATCCTTTTCAAAATTGAAACAAATAAAACTTGATCCATAATTCCAATAGCTTTTTAAAGGGTGACCAATTATCAGCTTGCTTCGGCCAGAATGAAATGAATGGAAAAGTAAGGCATTGTTACCGTTCGGACGACGCGACGTGACACAAGACCCGCCCTTAATTAAATGCAATACGTCTTGTGGGAGTAAATGCCGACTAAGTCGATCCGATTCCGCGCCGACATTTTCCAAAATCTACACAGCATGGGGCATTTTTTTTGAAGTGAAAACTTCTTTAGCGGCGTTGTACACTTTTTCTGTAATGGGTAAAAAATTTAAAACTCGCGTCAGGGTCACGTGACCGTCAGGGTCACGTGACCGTCAGGGTCACGTGACCCTGATCGAAAATGAGTAAGACGTCATTCAAATTAAAAATAAAACATAGTAACAAAAAAGTTTTCACTTCTACCGGCACTCCTGGAGTGCAACCTTTTTTTTTTAATACATGTAGGTACATGTATTGTGTGTTCTTACCAGAATGATAGTCGTAGTTGGCGTGGTCACTGGGCGTTTCCTGTCCGAGCCTTTTCCGGTACTCGCCGGCGAAGTGCTCGATCAGGGTGTCCATCATGATGGCTTGTTTTGAAAACACCTAAGTAGCAACAACAGCTAGATAAATGTACAATTTCAGCAGAAAAGAATTTTTTAAGCCGGTTTAATTAAGTTAAGGTTGATTCAAAAGCACCAAGGTTCCATAAGCTTGTCTTGCACCAAAGAGAATTAAACCACTTGAGAGCTCATAGACCGATTTCGCCTAGGCACACGACTCACCACTGCGGGTCGGGGGACGAAGAAAAAACAGCGGTTGTGATTGGCCGATGCAACAATGTCAGGACGAATGTTCCAAACATAGTGATGCACAAGTCCGTTTTGCAACAATACCTAATATCGATAAAATCGAACATAACGATGTCTGCTTATTATTATTTTTGAAGTGAAAACTTCTTTAGCGGCGTTGTACACTTTTTCTGTAATGGGTAAAAAATTTAAAACTCGCGTCAGGGTCACGTGACCGTCAGGGTCACGTGACCGTCAGGGTCACGTGACCCTGATCGAAAATGAGTAAGACGTCATTCAAATTAAAAATAAAACATAGTAACAAAAAAGTTTTCACTTCTACCGGCACTCCTGGAGTGCAACCTTTTTTTATTAACTATAGTAATTGGGCGTTAACTGGGTGCAAATAAAACACTTACGTAACTCTGTTTTAACTTTATTTAAATTAATGCTAAAATTAAATCAAGGTTAATAAATTTATAAAAAAAATAAAAAGAAATAATTTGCGACTACGGTGGACGATCCTCCTGTACGAGACAATTATTTTAAAATTAACTTACAACGAGGACATTATCATAGGAAGTTCCAGGTACGTTATGATCATCAAATTTGCATTTCTGGGAGGGTATTTGATCGTAAGTTTGTCCTATTTATTGATACTAAATCCTGTAATTATACATCAGGCATTAAATATTGTAACAAAGTGGCCTAGGATCACGAATCACGTCGTTAGATTAGATCAACTTACTTGTGAGATATTTAGATGGGAAGGCCCGGGTAAATTAGAACCATATATACATAGATCAGCCGTCTTATTTGATAAAGCCTGTAAATTATAAAGTTTTTATTTTACACTAGCTTCTGCCAGCGACTTCGTACGCGGATCCTGTTGTTTATGCCAGTGGCAACGGGGTCGTCAAAATCGAAGATCTGAAACGTCTGATGTCGAATTATTAGATTAGAGCCTGGGACGGGAAACCAATGGGATGCGCATGACGATTCCAGACGTTCCAGTTTTCTTACAAAAGCAAGTCAACAGGAAATGCCCATCAGACTAAACAACTCTTGCTTAGACGTCATTCACTTATATGTTATAGTGTAGCTGGGCTGTTGGAGTTCCACATCAGGTGTTCCAAATCTTCAAATTTATTCTCTCAGCAGAAAATGCTCATCACGTGGAACAATTTTTGCTATGGCGCTATTTTTGTATCTCTTATAGTTTAGCTGATCTATTGCAGTTCTGCATCAGGTGTTCAAGTTTCCAAGACAAATTATAGCCTTAGGTACCTATATGTTGCCCAGACTTAATAGCTACATAACAAAAAAAAAAAAAACAATCAAATCCGTCCAGTAGTACCGAAGATTAGCGTGCATGGAGTAACTTCTCCCGTTTTCCTAACATTTCCCTTCACTGCTCTGCTCCTATTGATTGTAGCGTGATGAAAAGTATCCTATAACCAGCCCAGGAGTATGAAAAATAATTGTACCAAGTTTTGTCAAAATCCGTCAAGTAGTTTTTGTTTCTATAACGGTTATACAGACAGACAGACAGACAGACAGACAGACAGACAGACAGACAGACAATAATTTTACTGATTGCATTTTTGGCATCAGTATCGATCCCTAATCACCCCCTGATAGTTATTTTGGAAATATATTTCATGTACAGAATCGACCTCTCTACAGATTTATTATAAGTATATATAGATATAGATAGAAGATAGAAGATGTAGGTACTTCTTTTTTTTTTGTTCTAAAAACATACAAAATGTAACTGAAATACATAAATGTAAAATAAAACATACCAAAACAGGCAAAAACAGAGTCGGTGTTGCTGAAGTAAATAAACGGCGTCGGTTCTTTAAGGTTTCAAAGCAATCTTCCGTGAAATGCCTTGAACAAACAACGCTATATTTTTTTAGAAACCAATTTTCCTTGTTGACAGCATTGATCCACTTTTCTTTCACTTCTGGAATATTTTGGAAATCTAAAATGTAAACATTAAGTAACGTTACTTTTTTACAGTTAGGGAACATCGTAATTTTTATCGACAATATTTTAAAGACTTAGTTTCGAAGTTGTCACAACACTACAGCAATGTATCTGTCTCTTTCTATTTATGCCTACAGATAGAAAGGGACACACTTATTGAAAATACCTAGTGAGAGTAAGGGACTTTTCAAAAAGACATCAACGCGGTGTACATTTTGTGTGCCTTAAACGTAATCAACCAGTTTAGCTTGAGCCCTGCAATTATTCATAATATTATCAAATTATAAATATATTTTACTTACCGATGAAAAGTTATGCCATCGTTTTTATAGCTGGATGTTCTAGACGATTTCCCACACCATTTAATTGAACAAGAACTCATAATTAATTTTATATTAAGCAGAAATATTTAAAAATGTTATCAAAATAATCGCGTGTGGAGAGATCCATTAACTGGTCAAAACTAAAATGGTCAGTCATATTTTCATCTAATATAAGTGCAATTTCATTGATGTGTCGTGAGCCTGAGTCGCCCGTATGAGCAGTCAAGAGGCTTTATTGTCTTTGTCTTGCACGATTCAGTTTTTCGTTACGCTGGAAGCGGCGAAGCTTCACCTACCTGCAATATCTTGGAGACTCTCAATCCGTTCTCTACCACCATGAACTGTAGAAATAGACAAGGTAAGCAGTCTTCACTGTCGTCTGAAGGTATACCGAAGTCCCACGACAGCTCCTCATAGAGAAGTCCGAGTAGAACAGTCTGCAATGAATAACAGTATAGATCAGTATCTATGTGGGTTAAGAAGGACTACATATTCTTCTACTGATTTCGAGATTATTTTTGAGAATGCCTAGTAGAAGTTGAGGGAAGCCAAATAATCTATGAACAAAGGAAGTGGGGGCTGGTTGATGAGTACTTACGCTTTCAGTATCATCAATAACGTAGACGCCGTTAGAGTTGACCGCAACGAGCACTGGGATGTCCTCATGGGTTAACAGGCTCGTCAGACTGCGCACTGGCTGCTCGATCTGACCTTGGAAAAACGCCGCCCTGCGTAAAGACCATATTATCATCGTATTTTAATGAAAGGGAAAGTTATGTACCACGATGTAACGCCGGCTCCACACTTGGCCGTGTTTGCCGAACAGAAGGAGACGGCGCTATACCAGAAAGAAAGCAAGAGGCAAATAATTCTATCTCGTTTCTTAGTATAGCGCCGTCTCCCTCTGTTCGGCCAACACGGCCAAGGTGTGGAGCCGGCGTAAGGGGGCTTACCCATGACGCGATGCGATTTCAATTCGACTGATTCCAACTACAAGTGAAAATCAACCTTACTACTACGACATATGATCGACATAAAACACGTTGTTATCTACGGGTAGATGAAAAACAAAACACGATCGCCACGATCAAGCGTGATAACCACGTCAAGGAAATCGAATTGCATCGTTATTTCTTAGTAGCAAGGTCGATTTTCATTTTTAGTTAGTAAAAATTGCATATCGCACGAATCGCGTCATGGGTAAAGTCCCTCAGTGTTCGAAAGAACACCAGGTTCATTCATTTTAGTCAGTAGAGTCTGACAGAACCGTGTATGTACACTCCCCAAGATCGAGGACATCCTCGACATCCATTAAGAACGTCCACTTCGACAAGAAAAGATTATATCGGCTCTATGGTAACCACTGAAATGTCTACTAGGATTCATGCATGATGAACTATGGCCTATGGCTGTGTAGATTTGTGGATGACATGACGTGTGACCCACCAATCCGCACTTGGCCTGTGTTGTGGATTGGCGCCCACTTTCTCTAATTAAGAGAAGGCCTGTACCCCAACAGTGAGTTATAAGCTAATAATTACAAGATACCCGTAAGTAGGCAATGTCCTGGTGTGAGCAAGGTACTTGTGGCGCAGTTTCCGTGGAGGTGCTGCAGGCGGTCGCTGCGCCTGCTCCAGCAGCCGCGCCTCAGGGCTGCCCTTGCGTCCCGCCGGCAGGAGAGCTGCCCATCTGCCTGAGCGAGCGTGCTTGGGTAGGTATTTATCCTGATGAGCCCTGTTGGCAACATTAGGAGTAAAGTGACGACTGAACCTCTCGAAGAAAAAGTCGAAGACCAAAACCAAGTCGCAGTTTAGTTTTCTGAGACAGACGAAGTTCTTTAAACAAGAAAATCAGTATACTTGCCTTTAGGGAATCCAAACAAGGTTAGTCTGGGAATTTTATGACACTTAGTTCGAAAAACTGACTTTGATCGTCGAAAATAAAGACCCACTCACCTAAAGAACCTCGCCGTATGTCGATGCGGGTCATAAGGTCCTAATTGTATCCTAGCCTGAAGCCCTCCCAGCATCACCGCCTGAGCACTCTCTAGAGGATACCTCCCCGTCACAACGTTGTGACGAGCCTCTTCGTATAACAGTTCTTGGATGCGGGAGTCCCTGGAAGAACATGACCTCTTCTTTTTACGCTATGGCACATTTAATTATAGAGAGGAATAAAAAACAACTGAAGGAATGAAAAGGGTTTTTAATTTTTCTTGTAAAACTCTCCGATCTGTGAATGACCACGTCCGACGCAGCCATTCAGACAACAGTCATGGCACAAAATGAAGATTTCGTGTAGTATCAATCAGAAAAAGCATTTGATTTTTGTCCTTTTTAGAAAGCTGACTAAAATCTAACTTAAAAACTTAAACCACCTGGGTTGCGGTTTGCTGAATTGTTCGAAAGACTCACCACAACACTTTTTTCTTAAGAAACATGGTACAGCTTGGCCAGAACGGATTGAAACGGAACTAAAATTTTTATTTCTGACAGCGTTTTAAAATCTTTGATATTTGATGTAAACAAAGACCGCAGGTTTGTTAGATTTATTATTGTGCCATAGAACTAACGTAATAAGTAAAAAAAAAAAAAAAACATTCAAAGTGCTGGTAGCGCGAAGACAGTGGCGACTTCTGGTTTTCTACATTTTTATGTCAAGCTGTACGTTTAGTCTGACACTCGCTTCCGCTACCCAGTGAAGAAGTAAAAAGTAAGATTTAAAAATGCACAAAAAAAAACTGACCCTTCGTCTATTTGAATCTAAAATTCGCTTACTTGATTCCTTCTTCCAGATGTTTGGGAAAGAACACGTTCCTTTGTAGTCGCAACACAGGCTGGTCACGATTGAGTCTCGACTCCGACCCATGGCCGTAGCGATGGACCAGCTTCTGCCAGTTCGCCCAGAACCTCCACGGGCAATGGTGAGGTTTTAGCTGGATTTCTGTAATGTATTATGTAGTATTGTTAGGTAAGCTGTTGCTTTTGTTCTAAGTTATTTTATTTATGAGAGTCAGTTTGAGGTTGGTACATAGGTTGACCACGTCAGTTTGTGGTCAACCTCTAAGGCTCTAAGTAGATATGGAACAGTTCCGGTGTTTATGGGTTACACCGGAACTGTTCCATATCAAAATAAGCATTTGCTTAGGGCATCACGTCTCAGAGGGCACTATTAACTGGGCCGAAAATTATTTGATATCAGAGGTTTTCGGGTAGAAACCGCCCGAAATCTCTGACACTACCTCTGGTTTTGTATATTGATTTTGTAGTTTTCTTTAAAATATTCTGCTACCAATGAATAGCCTTACCTAACAACGGACTACACATCCACAAAGCGAACACATTGGCGGCCAAACTTCGGGTGCTGGGCTGCGAGAGACCCAACTCTTCAGTAGCCAGCAACGCGTTGAGGAACCGCGCCGCAGTCACGTGTGACGGCACCTCTTCGGAGCTCATCTCCATCATGACGGCTGTGCGGGACATCAGATAGATGCAGGTGACGGGGTTTGAGGAGACCGTCGATGAAGAGGCTGTGCTGCCCGAAGAACCTGAGTTTGGGAAACCAATTTTTATTTCTTTGGACTGAATGATTGATGCCGTGGGGCGCCGGCTTAGAATTGCGCTTCCCCAAATCCTCCCGTGGGTGTCGTAAGAGGCGACTAAGGGACAAACCGGAGGTCGGGCAGCAGCGTCCTCCGTGTACTGCACATCCTCACTGCGATCGCCAACCCGCCTGCCAAGCGTGGCGATTAAGGCAAATAACCCCCTACAATGAAAACCACAGAAACCAGGCCCCCAGTCCCCGGCAGCTCCGCTATCCCTGGCGCGGGTAGCGGTCAAGGTAACGGCGGAGCAGGGGGTGCTAAGAATCTCCGGAAGAGATCCGGCTACCCACCCCCACGACGACTGGCCCTGGTAACACACAACATACGCACATTGAGGACTGACGAAAAGATCTGCGAGCTGGAAGAGGAGCTGAGCAAGTTACACTGGGACATTATGGGGTTATGCGAAGTCCGTAGAGAGGGGGAGGACACCGTAACCCTGAAGTCTGGTAACTTGCTCTACTACCGGGAGGGCGACCAACAGTCCCAAGGTGGTGTCGGGTTTCTCGTTCACAAGTCCCTCGTAAACAACATAATAACCATCGACAGTGTGTCGAGCAGGGTGGTATACCTAATACTCAGAATATCCAAAAGATATTCGCTGAAGGTCATTCAGGTATACGCACCGACCTCGTCACACTCCGATGATGAAGTGGAGACTATGTATGAGGACGTAAGTAGGGCCATACATAGCTCCAAAACCCACTTCACTGTTGTTATGGGGGACTTTAACGCAAAGTTGGGTAAGAAAAGCGGTGATGAGTTGAGAGTGGGGCAATTTGGGTATGGGCAACGGAACCCTAGGGGACAGAGGCTGGCCGACTTTCTGGAGAAAGAGGAACTCTTTATGATGAACTCTTTCTTCCAGAAGCCGCCTCACAGGAAATGGACCTGGCTGAGTCCCGATGGTTTCACGAGAAACGAGATAGACTTCTTCATGACCGACAAGAAACGGATATTCAGCGATGTCTCTGTGATCAACAGGGTAAAAACCGGTAGCGATCACCGAATCGTAAGAGGCTCGCTGAATATCAATGTTAAACTTGAAAGGTCCAGCCTGATGAAGTCTACGCTCCGACCTACTCGGCCCCATATTCAAAACCCCGAAAGCTTTCAACTCGAGCTCTCTAATCGCTTTGCTTGCCTTGAGAACTTAGTGTCAGTGGACGAGATCAACGACGGGCTAGTGGAAACTGTCCGCACGGTAGGGTCTAAGTTTTTTAGACCCTGTCGTAAAGATAGACCTCAGAAATTGACCGAGCAAACCTTAAACCTCATGGCTGAACGACGTTTGCTACAGTTGCAGTCTTCCGATGACGCGAAGTCATATAGGCAGCTCAATAGACGTATATCTAAGTCCTTGCGACACGATCTGCGTCTCTTTAATACGAATCGTGTTAAAGAGACCATACAGCGAAACCAAGGCTCTAAAGTGTTCGCAAAGGACAAGTCTATTGGGCAAAGCCAGATGACAAAGCTGAAACGGGAGGATGGCAGCATAGCGTCGACCAAAGCAGAGGTTTTAGGCGAGATCGAGAGGTTCTATGGACAGTTATACACTTCGGTCGCAAAGCCCGTTGACAGCTTGGTAGGAGATCCAAGAGCCAAGCTGTCCCGACATTATACCGAAGATATCCCGGACATCAGTCTGTACGAGATTAGGATGGCCCTGAAGCAGCTTAAGAACAACAAGGCGCCGGGCGAGGACGGAATCACTTCAGAGCTTCTGAGAGCGGGTGGAACACCGGTACTTAAGGTCCTCCAGAAACTCTTTAATTCCGTCCTCTTCGAGGGCAAAACGCCTGAAACATGGAGTAGAGGTGAGGTGGTGCTGTTCTTCAAAAAAGGTGATAACAGCCTATTGAAGAACTACAGACCCATCACGCTTCTAAGTCATGTTTATAAGCTGTTTTCAAGGGTTATCACGAACCGTCTCGAGCACAGACTTGATGACTTCCAGCCTCCCGAACAAGCCGGTTTCCGAAGAGGCTATAGTACCATAGACCACATCCATACGCTGCGGCAAGTTATACAGAAGACCGAAGAGTATAACTTGCCATTGTGCTTAGCGTTTGTGGACTATGAGAAAGCCTTCGATTCGGTGGAAACATGGGCGGTACTTGAGTCACTCCAGCGATGCCGTATTGACTATCGGTACATCGAGGTGTTGAAGTGCTTGTATAATAACGCCACCATGTCGGTCCGAGTACAGGAGCAGAGCACGAAGGCGATTCCATTGAGAAGAGGCGTAAGACAGGGGGACGTTATCTCCCCGAAACTGTTTACTGCCGCAATGGAAGACGCCTTCAAGCTCCTGGAATGGCAAGGACTTGGCATCAACATCAACGGCGAATACATCACTCACCTTCGGTTTGCCGACGACATCGTAGTCATGGCAAAGTCGATGGAGGAACTCAGCATGATGCTCGTTGGCCTCGACCGAGTTTCACAACGGGTGGGCTTGAAAATGAACATGGACAAGACGAAAATTATGTCAAATGCCAATGTTGTGCCCACCCCAGTCTCTGTTGGAAACTCGGTACTCGAAGTTGTTGACTCATATATCTACTTAGGACAAGTAGTCCAGTTAGGTAGGTCCAACTTCGAGAAAGAGGTCAACCGCCGAATCCAACTCGGTTGGGCAGCGTTCGGGAAACTACGCAATGTCTTTTCGTCCGACATACCTCAGTGCCTCAAGACGAAAGTCTTCAACCAATGTGTGTTACCAGTGATGAGTTACGGCACCGAAACGTGGTCTTTCACTATCGGCCTCATCTCAAAGCTCAAAGTCGCTCAACGAGCTATGGAGAGGGCTATGCTCGGTGTTTCTCTACGTGATCGAATCCGAAATGAGGAGATCCGTAGACGAACTAAAGTCACCGATATAGCCCACCGGATTAGCAAGCTGAAGTGGCAATGGGCAGGCCATATTGCTCGCAGAGCAGATGGCCGATGGGGTCGAAAAGTACTAGAGTGGAGACCACGGACTAGCAAGCGCAGCGTAGGACGTCCACCAGCAAGGTGGACAGACGATCTTATAAAGGTCGCCGGAAGACGCTGGATGCAGGTCGCTTCCAACCGGTATCTGTGGAGATCAAAAGGGGAGGCCTATGTTCAGCAGTGGACGTCCTATGGCTGAGATGATGATGATGATGAATGATTGATGACTGATTTTTCTTATTATATAACGGAAATATTTCGCCAGTACTTACGCACAGTAAAGAAACGGAAGAAGAAGAAGAATCTAGTAGACCATAAAAATAAAATAATTTGATGGACGTATTCGTAAAAGTACCTGGTAAAGGTGGTGATATAGCGCTTGAGGAACTGCCCCCACTGGTGATGGGTTCAGTGGTACTGAACGAACCCGCAGCAATACTGCTAGAACCCGTCTGGTTCGAACAGCTGCTGAGGTTCGAACCTGCAAAGCGTACTGCGTTTGAAAACAGCACAAGCGATTATGTTCGATCTACCTTTCTTTCTTCTATTCCATTACTTATCAGTTTTTGGTCACGGCTTCTTTCACGTGGATATTTTTGTCACCACGGAAACGTAGACTCCAATCAAAGCATTTATTTCAAGTAGGCCAGTCACAGGCACTTTTGAATTGTCAAATACAAAAAAAAAATAGTGAAACTACAAAATTATGGTGCTACAGTCCAAGTCACAAGATATAATAACTGCGAAAAACCGTAGATGCCCATTTCAAAAAGTAGATCTCTATAGAAAAGAATGAGCAAGAAACTCCACGGATTCCTTTAATTTTCAACGATTTCGAACCTACCGATTTTTCGGTATTTCTATAAAAAAGAATATAATAGAATTTTATGTTAGGATATCGTATCGTTCGAAATGTTGAAAGATAAGTAAACATTGACCAATGATTTTTGAGAATTTAGTTTTTTCTGTTTTATTTTAATATTTCTGGACTGGCTGTCTACTGAAACAATACAGGTTAGAGGAAATTTCAGGAGCCTGTACCTAACTCGTACTCACCCATAACACTTTTCTCCAATGAGTCCGAGCTGTTGCTCTCCTTAGAATCTGGCTGCAAAGGTTTGTGCGGGTCATGTTTGTCCCAGTCGCTGTGCCGGCCCAGGGGACTGTATGACAAGTGCGGTAGTCTTTGGGACACGGAGTATAAGTGTGCGTTAACCTCTGCTTGCAGCTTCTGGCTTTGAACGCTGTAGTATTCTTCTCGAGATCTGAATTCACTAAAGAAGAAAGAAAACGAAAAAAGAATACAAATAAATGCTGTTGACTGACCGAACAGGTCTATGTATGTGTGTGTGATTACTAAATATTTTGGATCCATTAGAATACAGTTTTTCTCACGAGATTTTATTAAAATATACGTTTTGTACTTACTTATACTGATATTCAGCTTGCATAGGATACCCACGCCTCGAATAATCCACAGGGATTATTGTAATATAATTTCCACTATTTTGCACATTCGGATTTTCTCCGTACGCCCCCATATCTGATTGATGTTCCATTTAGCTAAATAACAACAAGTACTTATTTATTTACTGAAAAACCATTTTCCTAAACAATGACTTCCGGCAGGACAGGATATCGATCGCCTGTCCTTCGCGCCCTTAATCTGTGTTGCCATGTTAAATATAACACTGCAAGTTACAAAAATTAAAGTGTGAAATCTTAATCCAGAATCAGAAAAACTCATTTTAGGATTATTTTTTAGTAAAAAGATTATAGTCATAAAATGACAACGTGAACATATTGTCGTCTATAATAATTTGAAGTGTTTTTAATCTAACTGCAATAATCCATAAAACGTAACAAAACGTATTTTTTCTGTTTTCATTTCCATTCATTCAATATTCTGTCAGTGATGTCAAAATCCGAATCAATACCTTCGATTGGTTGACAGTGACAGTTATTACAGCCGTACACCTACGTGTTTATTTTGATACGAAAATCAATTAGTTTCTCCACTTTCAAAGAATCATTGCTTTTATTTGGTAAATCTTAACATTTTTTGGGCTACTCAGACATACGCAACACATATTTACTTCAGTAAACGTTACATAAAAGCCAAACTAAGCCACAAACAAGTGTTTAACTGATAATAATCAGTCTTCGTGCTCTACCTGAGGTAAATACATGAAAAATCACTTGTTCATATTTTAAATAAATGTCATATCATCTATTCACACTCAATCAATTGTCCTTCTGTTATCAGTTGGTAGAAATCAAGCACTCGATATCTTAGACGTATGGAGGCGAAACTAAAACAATACCGGGCAGTGCGACGCCGCAAGGAGCTTATAGACAACATTACCGAGAAATACGAGAAGTCTAAGGAGAAATTAGTTAACTTATTCGTTCCGAAAATAATACAAGACATGGGCAGGGTGCGGGATGAAGAAGTTTTGCTGGTAAGTTGATCAAACTTGTTAACCTTGTAACTTTGTTCAATAGAATTTAGGTTTTAAGTAACAGGTTAAAAAACCTTGAATGAACATAAACAATCTTGATGCAGTTATCAAATGATTCAGGCAAATAATTAATTTGATAAACCATTTTGCAATGCAAAAGTGTGATTTTATTTGTCTATCTATCTGTAAATTCTTAATAATTCAATTACCAGTTGTTAAAGATTGTGCAGTAAAATATGAATAGCTTGCCTTAAAAAGTTCTCAAAATCATAAAGCAAAACTATAAATAAATTCTCTTGAAAAATAATGAAAAAGTTTGACATAAAGCTACAAGTTATGATCATTATTTTGGAGTCCCGTAAGCAAGTTAAAACACAACATTGAAACTTTTTCACTATTCATGATTTGTCCAGCCTTTTCTAAACAATGTATTTGGCATCCGGTAAGATGGGAGGCCAAGTTTGCTTCTCTGAATGTAGCTACTGCCAATCTGACTTCTATAACCTAGAAGCAGCCCCTGCTAAGACTGGTTAATAAGGATTTTATTTCCACTTATTACAGATGGAAAATGAAGAACCACCACCAGTACAACAATTAAAAAATCCGATCCAACCTATTGACGAATTTGACATGGATGGTATAGATCCTCCTGTTTCCGAAGTGAGCGAAATTGAAAATTTTGATGACCAGGATGTACCACCATGTAGCCATTGCCTGCTACGGTGGGCGTTATATATCGGAGTATGGTCTATATTCTGGATAATTTTCCTGTATCTACAATTTGGTGCGGTATACTTCGTACTGTCACTCCTGATAGGCATTTACCTGAATACTCGCACCGGGCCAAGGAGACCAGGAGAAGTTTCAGCATATAGCGTATTTAACAGAAATTGTGCGAGCATCGACGGTACACTAAAAGCAGAGCAGTTTGAAAGGGAAATAAGATATGGTGTGGGTACCGTTAAAAGTTTGTAATTAACCTTGTACTGCAGCTAATCTGAATTTAAAAAAAAACTGAATGTGTAGAGCATCTTTGCCACAGAAATCATTTTGATGTCTATTATGCTACTCTATGGATCTCGATGTCAATAGAATTTTTTTTATAGCTCTCATTGTTACCATACAGTAATCAAATACAATTATGTCAATGTTGTCTGGTAGATCCCTCCTATGTAAAAACCCACCAACTTACCTGTAGCATAGATTACCAGATACTGCACTCCATGTACGCACATGCACACGAGCTAACCACCTACCGGGCGTCGGGTTACCGGTAACCCATAGCGCAGTGGATTGTCAACAGCCGCGTGGCGCGTACATACGCACATACGAGTATTTCGGTCGACTTGACGTTAGTTTTGACTTTTGAAGTCCTAAGATATAGCTACAACTGTTACATTATGTGCAGTGGATGGATGTAGATCCAGCAAGACAAGAGATAGAAACTTATCTTTTTACGGTTTTCCTCATGATACAAAAAAACCATTTTTTTTCTTTTCTTTGAAAACTTGTACTCACCTACATGTATTTAATACTGAAGTTTATTAAATAGTTGTTGGTACCTATGTAATTTTTTAAGGTAGCTAAAATCCCTACTAACATCTTTGTCGACAGAGGTAACCCTTGCAATTCACAATATCCACGCGGCGGCGCGCATCTACAAAGCAAAACTAGCTTCTATTATAGCGGTAGGTATTGAACATTCTGTATGGAGTGAGTTATCTGGTAATCTGTGCCTGTGGTTTCAATTTTACTCATCTGTCGGTCGGAGCAGCTAAGTTGGAGGCACAATGTAAGCACTGCATTGAATTAAAGAAATATTTTACTAGCTAAAGTAATGGTTTGAATGAATGATATGGCATATAAGCCTTAAAATGTGTTAGCTCAAAGTTGCAGTATTAAATGTCTGTATCCCAGAGATAATGGTCTGCACCAATTAATGAGCGTCGTTATAAGGGACACGAGTAAATGTATGATTTCGATCTCGGTAACACGTAGCAGTTCTGTCGCAGCACTACTGATCTCCAAATATATTCCAGTATTAAAGTGGTCATCAGCCTTTACCTGCGAGTTGTAGGTAGTGGGTTCGAAAGCAGCAAGGCGCATTACTTTGTATAATTTATATCGTCACCACTTCTCTCAAAACGGTGAAGGAAAACATCGTGAGTAAACCGACATGTCCTAGAACCAAAAATTCGAAGACATGTGATATCAATATCTACTAACAGGCACTGGGCCCGCGTGGTAGATTATGGCCCACTCCTAACAGAGATGAAGCCTGTGTCCCAAAAATGGGAATATTTATAGGATGATGATGGTAGTTCTTTATGAGATTAGATTCAAAGCTCGGCAGCAATGCCGTACAGCACCATAGTAGCAGCAATGCTGCGGCAGCTCTGATGAGTGTTGTCGAATTCGGAATCATACCTTTAGATACATGGTTGGGAGTCTGGAAGACCCTGGCCAGGAACTGTTTGGATAGAGCTTAAGTCATAACTGACTGAAAAAAGGGTATAAGGGCCCGGTATCACTGGGCTAATCCTAAAGTAATGCCTAAAAATTAGAGCACTGTTGGATTTCTAACTTTTCTAAGTGTTACTTAGTATTAGTGAAACTGAAAACAGTCCTAGATATTTTGTGCGAACAATGTCATTAAGCAGAGTTTATTGATGTTATGCATATTTCTATGTGGTTTACTATATTTATTACGTGTAATTATTTATTAACTAAATATTCCTAGTTCTTAATGTAATATGAATATATTAAAGACGATATTTTAATAAAATTGATTTTAAGATTATGTCAGCATTTTATTTTTATTGCTCCAAGACTATTGTTTTGGGTCCCATTTCTACTACTAAACTTCCATCTAACTCTGAGACTGTGCATTAAGTATCTGAGCAATGTGGAGGATGCTTATTTTTCGATGAAATCTCTCTTAGCTAATCTTGTTTCGGTTCCTATGTCTATGCTTGTCAGTGGAAGAATGACAGTGCCCTCGCAACACGAGACCCCTTCCACAACGCGTAACTTTTTTATCACTTTTGAATATCCTCATGGACTTCCACTTGCCCCTCCACCCGGCCAAAGCGGAGGGGCAAGTCAGACTCGACTGACTAAAAACATACTCATCATCTGCCTAGCCTTTTCCCAACTTTTTTGGAGTCGGTTTCCAGTAGAACCAGATGCAGCTGGGGCAGGCCTTGACCCGACTACTTCGCCGGGCTGCTTGGGTTCCACGTAAATTATACGATAAGCCTTAATCAATATGGATTGCTCAGTCACTGGAGAGCGGCCCAAAAAGCAGGTCTCATCACCAAGTTTCCTAAAACTGCCTTAGGCCCAGCGCACACCGGTGGAGGCGCGGCAGAGCGCATTTCCTTGATGCGCGCGGGCGGATCCGCGCGCATCGAGCGGGCGTTGAGAGCATTCGAGCGCGGCGCGGCGCGGCTCAGCTATTCTGAGCGCGGCGCAGCTACTCCGAGCACGTGACGATACATCGTAAAAACATACATAATTATGTTTGCACTACGATTAACTTTTCTTCATCGTCCATAATCTCGCTCAACACACGACCGAACTAGTTAAAATTCTCGAGGCATTTGACCGAGCCAGCCGCGCGCGGAGCAGAGGGGCGCGTCGGTCTCATCACCAAGTTTCCTAAAACTGCCTTAGGCCCAGCGCACACCGGTGGAGGCGCGGCGGAGCGCATTTCCTTGATGCGCGCGGGCGGATACGCGCGCATCGAGCGGGCGTTGAGAGCATTCAAGCGCGGCGCGGCGCAGCTACTCCGAGCACGTGACGATACATCGTAAAAACATACATATGTTTGCACTACGATTAACTTTTCTTCATCGTCCATAATCTCGCTCAACACACGACCGAACTAGTTAAAACTCTCGAGGCATTTGACCGAGCCAGCCGCGCGCGGAGCAGAGGGGCGCGTCGGAGCGAACCGCGGCGCGGCGCAGCGGAGTGCAGAGCATCATGGCGCGCTCAAGCGCATGCTCTTGTGGTAGCTTGGAGGCGCTCCGAACGCCGCATGCGATTTATTCATTTGCGACCGTATGCCAAGGTAGATAGGGTTTATATTAAATTGTTGTCTTCAAATGCGCTCCGCCGCGCCTCCACCGGTGTGCGCTGGGCCTTAGAAAGCAGTCGAACTACCAGGGGTCCTGGGCCGCGGTACTGTCTTAAATGGGCACACGATCAGGTTGGTTTCAACCAACGACGATATAATACTAGAATACGCATTGCACGATCTAACGAACAAAACTATTCTGCCAACTCGCTGAGGTACTACGTAAGCGAGGGGGACGGGGTACTGCGTTGTGATTGGCTAACTCAAGGTCTGTTCTGTCTCAACGTATGTTTACGGCTCACAGGATTGGTCGAAATGAGACGGATATAAGACTTTTTTGCCTAATGTGTTGGCAGACATCGGTCGCCTGTTATTAGGAGTCTAGTATTATATCGTCGTTGGTTTCAACTATCATTAGGTGCAGAAAAATATAAAGAAAACTACATCATTACAAATTATAGGTACTTCCATTATAATAATCACATTTACAAATTGACAACAAATAATATACCTATTATAAATTTCACAAATATAAATGCAACGCAATATAAATATTATTGTGTAGATAAACGAAATACAATATATGCATTGATACGAATATAATATCGGTAACCATAGTAAAAAAAGTTTTTGTGGGTAGGGTGAGTGGGGGTAAGTTGGAATGAAAAAAATATGAGATGAACAGTGTTGATTTCAAACTGTTGTCACACAAAGGGATTCCATGCAAATGCAAAAAAAAATGTTTTGGGTAAAAAAGCATGGTCAAGTTGTTTCTATAATGTTGAAAGAAATCTTTGTGAAACAATTATTTATGAAAAAACTGTAATTAAAATTAGTCTTAATGAAGAAAACATGTAGGGGTAAGACGAAATGCCCAAGGGGTAAGATTGAAATAGTGACTAAAATAGTCCTTATGGTTATGACCATAAGTACGTTTTTATTCTTACCCCGCTTGATGGAAGACTAAAATTTCAATTTTACGCGGATAATGTGTCCGTACGGAAAATGTCAAAAAACACTGCGACTGACGCAGACTGCGGTGTGGGGCAAGACAAAACGGTGTCTACAATAATGTTGCCAGCATTAAAAGATTTCCTTTATATTCGGCGTTATTGTATCTTTTTTATCTTTCCCCGTTTTTCATCTTACCCCCACTGACCCTAACTGAATTTTTTGTAACACCTCAAACCTATCATGATTGCAGTGAAAAGAATTTGGTTTTAGCAATCTATTCATAAAACTTTGAGCTTTACATTTGTTTGAGCTAAAGCAGATAACATAATTATTTTGTGAAAATTGGATGGACAAATATTTTTTTTACGCCAAAGCAAAAGAGCTTTTTCCTTATTTATTGGTCTTCTTTTTTATTCAACATTTGGTATGTTTGAGCACGTATAATGGGCTCGCATTGCGACGACACCTATCTGCAATTTTATTATCTTAAAAACATGATCAAGAACGATGTGTAAAACAGACAATCACACACGCAAGAAAACATTTAATTCCAATAGGTTCCTATCCTTACTTGGTAATCAATTTAATTTACTATCTACTTTAACATTTTTTCGAAGGGTAACACTCATTTATAAGATTTTTGTTAATAAACTTAGATGGTAACATCAGAATACATTGGAAGGAATGTTCTAGTAAGCGATAAAACATATTTTAAAGCTTTTTTTGCATATATTTTAACTAACACCACACAAAAATACACACAATATAAAATTGACTATGAAATTGATGAAATGTTCTAACACACTTTACGCTGTGTCAACATTTAAGTTTCTTTTTGCTTGTGAAATAATATCTAAGAACTGTAATATCCAGAAAAAATATTATAATATTGCACTATTTATTTATTTGTTTTAAGCTGCATAGAGAAAAGAGGCGGAATTAAGACCATAGACACTAATATAAAGAAAAGCGCAGATTTTTTTTACTGGCATTTCAAATACAGACTTAAAAAAAGCCAGTAGAGAAAAAAAGTGTGTGAAAAAATAAATAGGTTCCATACAGATAGGTATCATTTCAACTTAAAATAAAGGATGATGCAATTTTTGGGCCCACCCTCCAATAGCAACATGTAATACGTCATTGGATAGGTATTTTCAAGCTGAACAAAAAATATTATGGCACCAAGTCTGAAATATGAGTCCGTTCTGAGATATGTTTGATTTAATATAGCAGTTTAAAACATAACCAAATAATGATTTTTTCGTAAAATATTACATTTTGGTGCAGAGGAGGAGGAGGAGAAGCTCGGTTCTAATTATTGGGAGCCGCACAAGTCGACCTTCCATGTCAAGCCGCGCTTGCCGAGGTCGGTTTATGGATGGGTGACCATCTATGCAAGATTATTCTCCGTGCCTCAGATAGCACTTAAAAGCCTTTGATTACGGCTGTCATTTGTAGATCTTTGACAGTCGTTACCAACTATAGAAGCTCGCTTTGCCGTTAACTACCTCCACTACGGAGATGGTTAACGGCAGGTTGAAGAGCGATTTTAAGCTGTTACTCCAAATATATTTCAACAATGCGTCAATGACTCGTCGCATTCAGTCACTACACATATGAGCTACAGCTTGGCCAGAACGTCTTGAAACGGAACCAATATTTTTGTTTGCTGACAACGTTTTAAAATCTTTGATATTTGATGTAAACAAAGACGCAGGTTTGTTAGATTTATTATTGTGCCATAAAACTAACGCAATAAGTAAAAATAAAATCATTCAAAGTGCTGCGAGAGCACAGTGGCGACTTCCGGTTTTCTACTGTTTTTTGCCAAGCTGTAGACGGTTTTTCTTACATGGTAAAATCATACAAGAGCTAGTAGGTACAATTACTAAGGTACTTACTATTTCACATCAACTATGATATTCAAAGCTACGAGTATTGTACCTGCAAGACCCGACGTTGTTCTGAAGGCACCTGTGCGCATCATTTGTGTCAATACTTTGGTACCTATTAGGGTCAGATGCCATACCGTATGTAATGGGATCTAGAGGCGAAAGCCTTCCAGCACTATAAGTGGCGTGTGGAGCGGAGGCACAATGGCGAGGCGTCTCTCCGCTACCTCTGACAAGTCGAGGGGCTGCGGGAAGAGCTCCGGCGTAATCTCATGGGATATGGAGGGTACGACTGTCGCAACCGAGGTTTGGCAACGCCGCAACCGCGGCGGTAAAACCCTTCTTTGAGGAGTGTCAGACGCAGGTCCACACCGGATCTTTCGGGAGGTTCCTGTGTCGAATAGTGCGGTAAGAAATAGGTATGCCTGGGTGTAACCATTTCGAAAATAGCCCGGAGGTGCACACGATCGACCCCACAGTGAAGGTATGCATAGCTTGGGCGGGGCACCACTGCGGAGCCAGACGCAACCGTTTATTAAAAAGTAATCACCTCCTCCTGCTCCTCCTAAGCAGTGATGCTAGCGAAGCAAGGAGCAGGTGGAACACGTAAAGGAGAAGACAGCCTCCATCTCACGACACAACCGCTGCGGGAGACGCCTACGGTATTAGACGTCGCGAGGCGATTTTTGAACCACAGTAGTCGAGGGCATGCGGACGGCAAGTAAAGGACGAGTCGCCGTCATGGACCATGCTCGGGTCAACTGCGCGTCGTGCTCCACGAGAGCTTCAAAGAGTTGTCAGCAATCTGACGGGAATCCAACGCCTGCCGAGGTCGCGAGACTGTCTAAACAGGTAACTGTGGTCTGTGACCCTAGAACGTAAAGAGCTATTGAAGGGACACCGTGGATTTCAGTCAGTGCGTGTCTGGCAGTTCCTTCTGCTCCACACTGGGCAGGGGGACTCATTCGATGATTATACCATGAAAAAAAACCTTCTAGCTCTTAAGTGTAGTGACTGAATGTGACAAGACATTGACGCATTGTTGAAATATATTTGGCGTAAAAGCTTAAAATCGCTCTTCACCCTGCCGTTAACCACCTTCGTAGCAGAAGTGGTTAACGGCAAAGCTAGCTTTTACAGTAGGTAACGACTGTCAAAGATCTACAGACAAATGACAGCCGTAATCAACGGCTTTTAAGTGCTTTCTGAGCCACGGAGAAAACTCGGATAGATGGTCACCCATCTATAAACCGACCTCGGCAAGCGCGGCTTGACATGGAAGATCGACCTGTGCGGCTGTCATTATTTAGAACCGAGCTTCTCCTCCTCCTCCTCTGCACCAAAATGTAATATGTTACGAAAAAAACATTATTTGGTTATAATCTTAAACTGCCATATTAAATCAAACATATCTCAAAACGGACTAATATTTCAGACTTGGTGCCATAATATTTTTTGTTCAGCTTAAAAATACCTATCCAATGACGTATTACATGTTGCTATTGGAGGGTGGTACCAGATTTCATATAAGCCCTGGCATCATCCTTTCCTAAAAAAATTACGTTTCAGCTTATGCATATAAATTACAATACCTACCTATTTATTATCAACAAAAGTTTGAGACCTTTAGTTTTAAAAAATCTACTAAATATAATGGCACAACACTTCTAATTTTTTTTGTAGATTTTCAAGTTGATAATATAAGGCACCATTTCAGTATTTACAATATGTTAAGTGGACAATATTATCAGTTAAAGGTTTTCTATGTAACTATAAAAACAGATAAAAGTATGAAGTTACATAGAAATGAGTTTGTACAGACAACAGCTGTACATCGACCTACCTCAATCTATCAAATTTTCCTAATATTATGTACAGACCCCAGCACATCAAGCTACCACAATCTGTGAAATTTCTTAATGGATTTTCAACTTTATTACAGTACTAGAAGGTCAATTTTCGATTGGTAAAATTTGACTGATTCGGGTAGGATGACCTACTGGCGTCTGTCTGTATATACGCCAGCACAACAACTTATCCCCGAATTTTCGTAATCGTACATGAATTTTCTTACTTCGTGAACAAGTTGAAACTCTATTTAAAAAAATAGAGTACCTCATGTGCTGGAGTTTGCACCTCTTCAATTAGTACTAATAAAGTATGAGTAAAAAAATATACATGATTCACAATAAAATTATTTGCAGAAAAATAACTAAAAATATGCAGTACTTTTTATGTGATTAACAGTTTTATTTTGTCAAAGACTTCGGACGAAAAACTAAACTGAAAAGATGTAGGCCCGATGTAACTAAGCACCAAATTATTTAAAAACTATAAATAAAAATATGACTGTACGTGTGTCTTATAAAATTGTGCTATAGGATACATACTTGTTGGAACACTATTACGGTATATGGTGTTGTATATTTACGTTGTTTGAACTTCAAACAAAATAATTTTATATTGTTAGTACTATTTTCAGATGTATCAATTTATTTTTCAACAGTGGCGCCGCCATAAACAGCGTCAATTTTCGGAAACTTTTATCTTTATAAGTTTCATCATTTCTTAAAGGAGGTTGTAAAGTGCAAAACAAGCTTATAGGAACAATAATGAACATACTAAGGAATGTTTTAAGTGATAAATGCAACTAATAGGAAAGAACTAGTGATAGAGCATTCTAAACTTTGTTATTGGGACGATAAAGTCTATTTTCTTATAATTTTTTTTTCAAAGTTATTGTCGAAGTAGAATCAATTGGGGTCCATAGCATTGGATTAAGGCTACTTCTAGGAATATAAATTGTCAATATTTTGTGGCAATTTGAAAGATTTTTAACGCTGCAAATTCCCGTAGGGTGACAATTTGCCAAAAAAAAAATCCGACCATACAAATTCATTATTTGATTTCTATCTAATCATTATTTATAGAGTACATTTTAAAGTCACGTTCAACTTTTTTCTCGATAGTGTTAATCACTAGATACTTAAGTTATTTTGGGGCAGAAGAATTTAATCTAGCTCTCATATTTTTATTATGATTAATGGCCGTACTGTACCATAGATCAACAAAAAACTACATGAATTAAAAATTCAATTCTGTTAGTGTACCTACTGTATTTTAAATTCGCTCAGGTTTAAATTTGCTGAATTAATTACAGTGCCAGTGCAGTGGGCGTCTCGGCATACATATTAACATTATTAAGAGTATTATAAACCGTCCTTTTTATTCATTTCAGTTCATGCAAGCCTGAAACTGTGTTGAGAGGACGCCCGTGCGGTTCCATGCAAAAGTTATCCGTCGCGGATAACCGCGCGAGCATCCGTCGCGGAGGCACGCGCGAGCATCCGTCGCGGAGGCACGCGCGAGCATCCGTCGCGGAGGCACGCGCGAACATCCGTCGCGGTGACACACGCTCGATTCGGTAACAGTCCGAATTTGTACAGTCTATTTTGTTGGAGTTCTTGAACTACAGACATGACGATTCTCTTAACACAATGAATGGAAAGATAGAATATCAATCTGATTGGTACTTAAGTAGATTTGGTATCTATCACAATGACTTCGAGATGGGACTAATGTGCATTGGACCATCAGCGTAACCTTGTCAAATGTTGGTCGACCAACACCAACAAACAATATGTGCAATTATATTGAGGGAAATAATATGACCAATGTTGGCTGGCCAGCATTTACAAGTCTTCAGTCAAACCTTAGAAATTTTTATGCTTCAATTCCTTTGTAACTTATAGGCAAAAGTCTATATGGCGAACTTGAATAACTTGTGAGTTGACCACTACGTAAGTGTACTTACCCAGACCTGTTACTTGGGCCTGGGCAGACAACTAAATTATGACTACTTTTGTTAGCTTGGGTATAACCTGTAATAGCAATTGTATGTGTTAATGAAATAAATAAATAAAATAAAATAAAACTTAATCCGAAAATGCACCTTCTTTATTTATATGACTTAAGTTTTTTAATCGTATGTAACGATTGAACATTGTTACTTGTAGGAAAATGTACAATCGACAAAGTTGAATTATGACCCACCATAAGCTTATTTTCTAACAGACATTCAAATACAATTAGGTCCACATTCGCGTAAACATACATATCCATGGTAGTGACTTTGATCTTTGTCAATTTGACGGATTCAAACGATTTTTTGTCAAAATGGATCATGATTCAACTTTGTCGATTGTACATTATACTGATACTTACAAGGTTTATTTTCGGATGAAGTAAAGTTCGCTCTTCTGTACCATAGTTGTCTTAACTTACTTAATACACTATAAAATACGTCATAGAAAAGTTCAGCATTGACATGACACCTGTATTTAAAAAAACAAACCTGTACTTTACTGATGACTAGTAGATAAAATACTAGGTTTAAATAATTTGTACTTATAACTAAACTAAATAATAAACTTTGCACCTCTATATTTGTTCATCATTATCACTGTTATGGCATAAAAATCGAAGAACCATTTTGATAGAACTAAATTATAAAGTGAGTTATAGCAATTACTTGACTCTCGTTTGCATAAATGGTTGAGTTTGTTTTATAATTACTTTAACTCACTTACTGTAATTGTGACAAACTTTGGCCGTACAATGGCCTAGTATTTGATGCCTGTTATGTAATTTATGTTGGTCGTATAGTGACCAACTTCATGCGCACATATAACATTTAAATGTTGATCAAAAATATGCCATTTTGGTCATCAAAACTTCTAAAACGTGAGTTAGTCGGCTGCTATAGGCGGTGGCGGTCTTCTGAATATCCTAAAGATTGGAATTTTGCGAAAACCACCACCTGGACAAAACGGGTTCACGTCACCCCCTCTCTTATCATCAGGCAACAGAAAAACAACACTTACAGCTATAATCATATGCCAAAGAGAGTGCACTATCCTATAATTCTTTTCTGTTTGCAGAAAAGCGTAACAAATTAATCCAATACTAACTAACACTATACCTAGAGGCATGTGTAACTTATAATACGACGCAGGATACTTCAATTTACGATGTCTTCTATAATCGAGATACCATGAAATAAAAACTACTGCAACACCAAACACGACTGGCATTAAAAATGCATAAAAAGAGTGCATATTCCACGTAGTTAATAACGCTACTACTATTGCACCGATAAGTTGTAAAGAGGACCTTAGCTTCTCGTGGATAATGCTCATAGCGAGTAACGTCACCCAAAAAGACATGAGTCCGCAGTAGAAATCGCCAAACTGGAGGATATTTCCCCGCATTATGCAATAAGCCACTTGCGCAGGAGCATCGCAAGCGTGGTAGAAAGTTGAGAAGATCATTGTAAAGGCATACATCATGGCCTCCGTGTAGTAAAGACGTATGGCCGCGACGTAGATGGAGAAGAAGAAGAGGAGATTGCTCAGAGTGAGTAGGAGAACGGAGATCAGCATGTACAGTGTGCTGTCCATCCTTGAGCCATCGGAGCAGTCCCAACCTGGAAATAAGAAGGAGATTGTTATTTGTGAAATTTAGTTTGATGGGTAGGATCAATTAAAGGTGGTCGCATATATATGTATGTCAGCACCGTACGCGTCGCAAGCGCACATTGTATGACATTATGTCTTCATTTCGGATGTTGTCAGCATTTCCCGATTTCATACAACGAATTCTAAAATGTGCCGCGTAGAGGGCGTGCGGTGCTGACAAAGTTGCGATCAGCTTTAAAATTCATAATTAGATTTGATAAGAAAATCCTTCACAGACATTTTGGCAAAAAAGAAGCGGGTCTTGAACGAAACCAATCTAATTTGTTCTCGTATGCTATTAATACTGAACTGGACCAGGCCAGACTGCCAGTTGACGAAGGTCAATGTATTACCACTGACGTACAAGACGTAGGTACTTCAGTAGCAATACTACAAGTTACCAGATAAATCACTCCACACAAAATTTTCAATAGCTACTGCTATGATAGCCTACATCTTCGAGACGCTGCGAACGAAAATGTACCTAACCTGACAACGACGTAAGGTAGGTTTTACTTTGTATAGTGCAAGTTGCTGCTGCCTGTATAGTGTGAATTTTCCAGGGCTGCCTCTTTCGATAAAGATGTCAGTAGAATTATTTTATTAAACAAACTGCAATTGCAAGACAAATGGAGGTATTGACCTTTCTATTCTTATCTCAGACACATAGTAGAAGTAATTACGTCCTACCAATCAAATGCAAAACAGGAAAGTTTAACCAATTTTTGTATTTAAAAAACGTTGATAACGTTGCAGGGTCAGAAAAAAATATCTTCTCTTGTGAATATACATCCATCAACTGCACATAATATACCAGAACCAGCTGTATCATAAGAATTCGGAACTAAGTACGTCAGGTCGACCTGCGGCTGACGCTAGTCGCTAACCCACTGGGTCTTGTGAGGCCCGGCGGCAGAAAGGCAATTGGAGCACATAATTACATGGAAAGACTTATCCGTAATCTATGGTAACACTTTGACCTTCAAAGAGTGTACATTAAGAACTATGGAAAGACAAATATAAATTCAGCTTTGCACAAACTTACTTCCGTAACCAGAATTGCAGGAACAAAACGACATCACCAGCGCCCCGAACGTATTTAGCAAACAGTTTCCGTGGTTACTGCACCTTCCGGAGACACAAGACATCGACGATATAGTCAGCACGACTGTCGCGTTGCAGTCTGTCGTCCCAACCCGCGTCCCGTTCCAACCAACCACAGACTTATCACCCTCTTTATCACCAGTGTCCACGTAGTATTTGGTCCCGTTGTCAGAAGTGGGGCAGGGACACACACTCTGATCACAAAATAACCGAAACGTCAAATACCACGTCCCGCTCTCCGGAAAAGGGATATACGTCTTGTCATATATCGATTCTGAGTCGGTACTGTTCAGGACGAACAGAGCCGGCTTCACCTTATCATTGTACCGACAGTGACCACTCTCCAATGGTATGCTTGGGTGACCAATGTCACTGCATATGACAGTCTTGAAAAACTGGTTGTCCTCAGTAAAGGCCAACAAAGCACCCTTTTCGAACTCCCTCCTATATCCCATATAGTACTTCAAACTCATAAGAAGGCTCGCTGCTATTGATAAGCTGCCTCCAATGTCCAAAAATTGATTGATTTTAAACCTTAGCGACTTAATTTCTGAGGACGTTATATTGATTAGACTCGTGGCATCTTGGATGTCGGTCGTGGGCAGGCCGTAATCGAAAGTGAAAAATCGACCTTTATCATCGCGCATAAGGTCGATAACTGTATGATTGACTAGTTCGTCGAGGTCTGTTCTCATGAAGTAGGATTCACAGTCAGCGATTTTGGAGACATTGCCTTCGACGGGGCCTATTTGTATGTAGTGCCAGGCGTTAGGGTGAGGGATGAAGGTGATGGTTTGCAGGTTGTTAGCTCGGGGGTCAAATGCGCAGTATATGAGGTTATCCTCATCAGTGGGTATGGAGAGAGCTTGCACCATAAAATACAATTCCTTATCCGCCGTAGAAGTGTTGGATATCTTAAGGTGTAGTGAGATTGGGTCGACTCTATCCACGGACATGCATTTGAAAAGCGCGGGCAGGTCCGAATAGCTTAGGTCTGTTATGCCAAGGTAGCAGTCGATGAGCTCGATGTTTTCGTCTCGTTTCACTTGTAAATCTGTGTAGAGAATCGTGTGACAGTCGGCAGATAGACCTGGAAATAAGGAAATAATATGTTTAATTCATTATAAGCTATTATTAATTTCAGTATAATCAGCGAGAGCAAGAATCGGAGATTAACGTTTTTTTTATAATTTCTACTAAGTTCACGTGTGGTGTTTTGTGAAAGGAGAAGCAATCTCTACAGTTTTGTCAATTTTGGGAGTTGTTAAAATGTTTACCAACTATTTCTTCCTGTCAAGTAGTTTAGTCCAATTCGCCAAAAGATCTTTCTAATTCTGAAGTCATTTTTTCATTCGTCAATAGACTCGTTTACCTTGCAATCGAATTAAATCATACAACAAATATTATAAGCAGATTTCTCGTATGCTGTACAAGTTTACATTTTTGTCAATAAGGAAATATTTGCCTTGCAATAGCAGAAAACTGTACCTACTAATTACTAGCCAATGAGTCGTATACTACGAGCAAACAAAGTCAACGTGTATACTATCATTCAATAACCTATTAGGTGAATTAAATTCAGGCTAAGCGTCACATTAGCAAAGTGATCAAAACAAGCTTAGTGGCCTTGACACTTGTCGTACCAAGTTGTATGAGTCAACATATTTTTTATTAATGTTACGAGGCTCGATTCTTGTGAATTAAAACAAGGAAAGACCAATAGTTGAACGTCCTTATATAGCTAGATGTGAATTTTATGCCTTAGTTAAGCAAATTTTAAAACAAAACAGACACACAGCATTACTTATCAGGTAACACGTAACAGTGACCCCGGATCATAATGGGCTATTGAAGGACACCGTGGATTTTAGTCGGTTCGTGTCTGAAAGTCCCTCCCGCCCCACCTTGGGTAGGTAGAAGGACTCAATTGATGATTTTACCTTGCCTCATCTAAACTTCTGGGAGAGATTGAGGCCAAGAGCAAGCTCATCTATACATCTATGCATATAAATAAAATTGAAGTGTCTGTTTGTAATATTGAAATAACCATTTTTTACTACATACATACGAATATACATAATTATATACTGTACATACACCAAAATATCTTTTTTTTTTTAATTTTTGTCTGTCCGTCTGTCTTTCTGTCTGTTTGTTTGTAATGGCTAATCTCTGAAATGGCTTGGCCGATTTTGACGGGACTTCTATTGGCAGGTAGCTGATGTAATACTTTTATTTTAGAAAAAAATCTTTATTTTAATAAAAAATAAATTGTTGAGTTCCGACATCTAAGCGAACGAAGTTGCGGACACAGCTAGTTTTAAATAAAAAAAATACAACACATGACACTTTTATTAACTCATCCAAGAGAAATTCAAAAGAGAATCCTTCATGACAGCCACGCCATCAACAATAGGTAACATAAATCTAAATAACATTAAAGCAGAGCTTTTGTATGTACTATCACGGCTGCATACAATTGTCGCAGGATGTCAGTAGTCGAACAATCAACTATAACGAGGTCATATACAGATGAAATCAAAACCAACCTTATCACACACAAAATAAGGAACACCAATATTTAACAGACAGGTTAGTGGTAGCAACTGAATAGCAACCTTACGGTTTTGATGTTACAGAACACTGTCATTTTGATACTGATGCTCCATCAGAAGTACAGTGTGGTTTTGAGCGGTCGCGTTTGGGACATTATCGAATTTCGACCCGCATTATCTACATAGACATATAATAGGGTTGTCAATTGGTATGCATTTTGAGAGAGAGAGCAGTGGTGGCTAGTGGTATCGGTCCCGACTTGCGAGTTGTAGGGCGTGGGTTCAAAGCCCGCCAGGCGCATTACTTTGTGTAATTTATTTCATAAATACTACTCTCAAAACAGTGAAGGAAAACATCGTGAGGAAACCGGCATGTCCTAGAACCTAAAATTCGAAGACATGTGACATCTACCAACTCGCACTGGGTCCGCGTGGTGGATTATGGCCAACTCCCTCTCACAGAGGGGAGGGGAGGCCTGTGTCCTAGCAGCGGGAACATTATAGGCTGATGATGATGTTGCATTTTGGGATAAAATACTAAAGATAGCGATTCTCTAAAGTTTAAGAGACACAACGTTTGTTGAGAAAGCTCTCTCGTTCATCTATTCATGAAATGCGAGTTTGAATGGATATTTATCCAACCCGCATTTATGATTTAAAAAGTTACAAGTTAGATTTTACTCTCAAAATGTTTTGGCAACCCTAGCCTATAATGTGATTTGATTGGAATATCTACTTACTCCAGTTTTTTAATTGAATTGATAAGATGTGTTGTTTTGACCTGTAGTTGTTTTTTAATCAAAGTAGTTTTATCTAAATTTTAAACGAATATTTTTAAGAGAAAAAATGATTTCTGTTTGAAATTGATAAAAAACGATCGATAAAAAAAATCTCCTATAAAAAGTTACATTATTAATAGACTATAATTTATACCAGTGTAAAACCGGGGCGGATGGCTAGTAGTACGGACACAATAAATATAAATATTCTAGTACGAATAAAATAATTAAAATGCACGACGCAAAATTTTATTACCTAGGGTATTGAATTTTATTGTTAGATTTTGGCGAACTTCCGGGTGGCAATCGAATTTGTGTTCGGCTGAATTGCAGAAGCATGTTAAAATTATAAAGTACTAGCTGACCCGTGCCCACTTCGTTGGGCAGTATTTCGGCTAATATGTATGATATCTTTATAATTTATAGCCTATAGCACTCACGGATAATGTAGCTTTCTACCAGTGAAACAATTTTTTAAATCGGTTCATTACTTCCGGAGATTACCCCCTACATACAAACTTACAAACATACAAACTTACAAACAAATGTTACCTCTTTATAATATTAGTATAGATAATATTATTGAAAATTGGAAAGTAGAGAAGAATTTTGAAAGTATCCTCACATTTGAATATTTTTTGTATAAAAACGGCCTAATATTAAAAGCTTATTTTGCAATATATACCTTTCCTAATACCAAATTGTCTCTAAAAAGGCCACTTTAGCTAACGATTAATTCAAACAGAACGAGTTGCGCCTCCTACTTCGCTAGTATTAGGTACTGCTTCGCTGAAGGAGGTGACTGCTTTCCATTCCTCCTCGCTCAATATATGGCCTGAACCAGTACTGGACTCGGGCCGGATTCCACCAAAGCGGAGAGGAGAGGAGATGTGTTTGAATAACCAATCAGATGTCCACATCTCTCCGCTTAGCTTCAGTGGACATCTGATTGGTTATCCAAACACATCTCCTCTCGTCTCCGGTTTGGTGGAGTCCGGGCCTCAAGGGGCCGCCGCACAGTGGTCTGGAAATCGAGCTCCATACTCATAGAAACTTATTGTGAGGAATTAAAAAAATAAAAATTGTAATGGCTTTGGTATATCTCCCTTGACGACATATAAAAGTATGGATGGTATAAGTTACACTAGGCGTGAGAAAAAAAATATTTATGTTTTTTTTGTATGGGAGAAAACACTAAAAGTACGTTTTCTCGAAACTTAATAGAACTGTTAGGCTGGTGCTCACACGAGCTATAGTCCCATACACGGCGATCAAGATGACATACAATTCATGTACCGTTAGGCGCCGCTTCGCACGTAATAAATTTTTGAAATTTTGAATTTTCGACATGTGATTTTTCTAGTCTTTGGCTTGGTTAAATGACGTTGCCAGTCGATTTATTTATATTATTATACGATTAAGCCTGCGAATGACCATTACGATGACAATAATTAAAAAAAATGATTGTACAAGTTTTTTTGCGCATTCTAAGAACTAACTCATAACTAATTATTTCATCTAAGAACTTCTCCAACTTTTTCATTTCCGAAGGAGTAGCTTTTCTTATATCACATGTCTGCTCTGCTTTACAACATGGCTTCCCATAAAAATCCAATAGAAGGCTGCAGTGCTTCAATCTCCTCAATCAAAGCCTGTTCTTCCACGGTGTTTCTTGTTTTCGTTTGAAAACTTAAAAAAAGTATGTCTGTAAAACATGGTGGAACATATTTAAAACAGTATGAGACACGGCTTCAAGAGAACATCAAATGGCCTGAGATCGTGAGGGTAAAAATGACTACTTCTGTAGTGTCGCAAAGTAGAGCAGCAACCATGTTCCAGTTCTGACTTTGGTGTAAATGAGGGTGCATCAACATCCTAAACACCGGAGACATGCAATGTTGGAACATCAACACCAGTTGTGACGCCGAGAAAACCATTCGTGGAGCTAAGCCCGCTATAGCAAAGAAGGAGAGTGGAAGAGCTCCAAACGCATAGCACTGAAAGCCTTGCTCATGCAACTGGTTTGAAAGCACAAAACAAGAATGTTCCTAGCAGATATCATTTAACTGGTAACGGAGAATCCCGAAGACTTGATTGATACACCTTTAGGTATTTTGACTTCATTGAGGAAAGCCTCTCTAGCCACTTCTAAAGAGAAGTGGCAGTATATTATAACATTAAGATCTTGTGCAATAGAAGAAGGAATACCATTGTATCCTTCTTGTACTGCCATCCCTGAAGCGAAGAACTGCTAACCCCCAAAAGATACCATAGTCATCACGGAAAGAGAGATTAAAGTAAAGCCCCAAGCAGTTTTGGACATAACTGTGGATAGGCTTGGAAAGTTGTCACGTGTGCAATCTTCGCTGGATGGCAAAGAGTTGATATATGCAAATGGGGCTTTGATGTTGCTTCAGGGCAAAGCTTGTATAAGCAAACTATGGCAGACGAAGACGATTGCAGTATTTTTATGTGTTCTTTTGTGTCTCTGCGTTTAGTTTGTGGCGATGAAAAAGTATGGGAGTACCCAAATACCACCCAGACCTATTCATTTTAGGTTTACAAACGAAAACAAGTTAAACATCGTAAAAGGCTGCCTCTGTTTGAGGCTGAGATTGAAGCACTGCAGCCTTCTATTATGGGAAGCCATGTTGTAACGCACTCAATGCTAATGATAGCTTCAATGAGGTCAAAATACCTAAAGCTGTGTCAACCAAGTCTTCGGGATTCTCCGTTACCAGTTAAATGATATCTGCTAGGCACATTCTTGTTTTGTGCTTTCAAACCAGTTGCATGAGCAAGGCTTTCAGTGCTATGCGTTTGGAGCTCTTCCACTCTCCTTTGCTATAGAGGGCTTAGCTCCACGAATGGTTTTCTCGACGTCACAACTGGTGTTGATGTTCCAACATTGCATGTCTCCGGTGTGTAGGATGTTGATGCACCCTCATTTACACCAAAGTCAGAACTGGAACATATTGGTTGCTGCTCTACTTTGCGACACTACAGAAGTAGTCATTTTTACCCTCACGATCTCAGGCCATTTGATATTCTCTTGAAGCCGTGTCTCATACTGTTTTAAATATGTTCCGCCATGTTTTACAGACCTACTTATTTTAAGTTTTCAAACGAAAACAAGAAACACCGTGGAAGAACAGGCTTTGATTGAGGCTGAGATTGAAGCACTGCAGCCTTCTATTGGATTATTATGGGAAGCCATGTTGTAAAGCAGAGCAGACATGTGATATAAGAAAAGCTACTCCTTCGGAAATGAAAAAGTTGGAGAAGTTCTTAGATGAAATAATTAGTTATGAGTTAGTTCTTAGAATGCGCAAAAAAACTTGTACAATCATTTTTTTAAATTATTGTCATCGTAATGGTCATTCGCAGGCTTAATCGTATAATAATATAAATAAATCGACTGGCAACGTCATTTAACCAAGCCAAAGACTTGAAAAATCACATGTCGAAAATTCAAAATTTCAAAAATTTATTACGTGCGAAGCGGCGCCTAACGGTACATGAATTGTATGTCATCTTGATCGCCGTGTATGGGACTATAGCTCGTGTGAGCACCAGCCTAACAGTTCTATTAAGTTTCGAGAAAACGTACTTTTAGTGTTTTCTCCCATACAAAAAAAACATAAATATTTTTTTTCTCACGCCTAGTGTAACTTATACCATCCATACTTTAATATGATGTCAAGGGAGGTATACCAGAGCCATTACAATTTTTTTTTTTTAATTCCTCACAATAAGTTTCTATGAGTATGGAGCTCGATTTCCAGACCACTGTGCGCCGCCGCCTATCGCGTGTCTGCTCTACCCAAGCCGAGTAGGCCTCCTTGTATAGACGCCAGGCATCACCTACCGCAATCTGTCATCTCAATCGAATATGAAACTTCTTTTATCGTTATAAAGTTGAAAATCTATGAAAGTTTGACAGATTTGGGTAGCGTGATGTACTCGAAATAAAAACCTAGAAGTAATAAAAATAAGATCAATTAAATACTATTAAGATTGACACTTCACTTGCTGCAGTCTTTGCTAATTGAACAACAATGGTTAATTGTGATCTTCCTACATTGCACTATTTAATCCTATGGCGGGAACAAAATATGTCAAGGTATCTCGATGATTATTGTTTTGTAAACGGGCATTATTTTTTTAGTTAAGTATTTTTCACCACAATTTAGGCAACAGTAAAGACTCACCAACAAGCAAAGGAATTATATGTAAAAAAAGGTTGCACTCCAGGAGTGCCGGTAGAAGTGAAAACTTTTTTGTTACTATGTTTTATTTTTGAAGTGAAAACTTCTTTAGCGGCGTTGTACACTTTTTCTGTAATGGGTAAAAAATTTAAAACTCGCGTCAGGGTCACGTGACCGTCAGGGTCACGTGACCGTCAGGGTCACGTGACCCTGATCGAAAATGAGTAAGACGTCATTCAAATTAAAAATAAAACATAGTAACAAAAAAGTTTTCACTTCTACCGGCACTCCTGGAGTGCAACCTTTTTTTTAATTTGAATGACGTCTTACTCATTTTCGATCAGGGTCACGTGACCCTGACGGTCACGTGACCCTGACGGTCACGTGACCCTGACGCGAGTTTTAAATTTTTTACCCATTACAGAAAAAGTGTACAACGCCGCTAAAGAAGTTTTCACTTCAAAAATTTAAAAAATAGGTGTCTTTGGTTGAAATCTACATGTAATAAAGAAAAAAAACTCACAACCGTAAGAAAGACACTGGTGCTGGGTCCCTTTATCTTATTTACTTATAGGTACAGGCATTTTGCATCGAGGATTAACTTTGAATTACAATTAAATAATTACAGAAATACCTAACCTACACATAATTATAGAATCGTGAAGCGATAATTCAGTACGTGCATTGCGGTTTTCCAGTTATTTTACGAGGAAAACTTGCGTTAAACAATTTAAAATTAGCATTGCGTGCTCATATTCTATCGTAGCATGTAATTATTTCTGTTTGTTTTATTTTCTATACAATCATTTAAGTTATATTTTTACCCGACTGCGCCAGGAGGGTTATGTTTTTTTTGAAGTGAAAACTTCTTTAGCGGCGTTGTACACTTTTTCTGTAATGGGTAAAAAATTTAAAACTCGCGTCAGGGTCACGTGACCCTGATCGAAAATGAGTAAGACGTCATTCAAATTAGTTAATTTCATATCTGTACTACTCCAGTTTTAAAATAAAACATAGTAACAAAAAAGTTTTCACTTCTACCGGCACTCCTGGAGTGCAACCTTTTTTTTTTTTTCGTAAGTCTGTAAAAAAACATTTACATTAATTTTTAAAATTCATTTCTCAACTTACTGTTATTAGATATTCGTATATTTAATTTTTAAATATTTTTATATAAAATTAAAAACTTTTTAAATCTAAACTATAGTCCACCGGTATCGGGAACAGGGTTCAAGCTACCGACCGGTCAGGCAGGGCTCCACAGAAACGAACCTCCCAACAATGCACGCAGTGTCCTGACGAACATGCTTATTATTATTTGTATTATTTATATTAATTTATGAATACTGTAGTAGATTGACACGTAAAGGAACTGCTTAAGATTTTCTTAATGTATATTTGCCTTTTTTTTTTGGTGATAAAATCATCAAATGAGTTCTCTCTCAAGGTGGAGCGGAAAGGACTGCCAGACTCTTACTGACTACAAACGATTCACCAATCACACGGCTTGAGTGTAGAAGAGATGTGGATTTCAAGCCATGTGATTGGTGAATCACTCTCCGCTCGGTCCGCTCCGCTCCGCCTCAGTGGAAACGCAGCCTTAGCGAACTAAACGCTGCTGCGCAGGCAAAGCCGCCTAGAATTTAATCAAAATTAAATCAAAGTAAATGAGCCTATTTTTACCTCCAACTCAAAAGAGGGACATTTGGGATATGACGGAATATTACCAACAAGTTTAATTCACTTAAGTCGACTTTCAATCATCATTGGTCAAGTGGCGGAGTGGGCATCGATCGATGCTATTTATAGGTATCATTGCAGAAATTGAGATGAAATACATTTATGATAAAGTTACGTTTAAACCCCTTCTACACGATCAACCCGACCGCCTGACAGAGGTGAACTTGGTCGTGTCAACAGTACCCCACCGTCTAGAACGCTGTCGGCTGACGGTCGGGTCCCACCGCGGACGCAGCCTGTCGGGACGGCTGCGCTCCCGATTGACTCCGCCCATATTTGGTCGCACGACCAACGTCTACACGGTAGATTTTCATTCCCACCGGACCAAGGTCACCTCTGTCAGGCGGTCAGGTCTGACCGTGTAGAAGGGGTTTTATGGACAATGTCAAAAACACGCAAGTACACAACGCACCACCAAACATTTTTTTATTTTTTTCTTTGAAATCTTTGAAGCGCTTTTCTGTGGAAAGTCTTCGCGATAGGAGCATAATTATTCCAAAAATAACAGGTGGAACAAAGAGCGGCCAAGTGCGATTTTAAGTCGTACAGGAAAAGTTTTGTACCATTTATTTGTTTATTCATATAAATCCACAATGTCTTTTAAAAATTTCCTAAAAAAGAATTATAAAAAGAAAACTTGTCAGCTGTGTGTGGTCCATGTAGGTATTTGATTAGAGCGGCAACAGAAATAATACACATTCTGTAAAAAAAATCAAAGGCCTCATCTAGTTTGTCAAACGACGATGTGTGAAAATGTTTTTAGGTATTTAACCTACTTTTTTATTTTTTTATCGTGCTAAAATCATCAAAATAATATATCCTCAAGGGCAGAGCGGGTGGAACTGTCAAGACTCGTACTGACTAAAATCCACGGTGTCCTTCCATAGCTCTTTACGTTCCATGGTCACGCTTGCAAAAATAATTGCTTCTTTACATCAAAAAAATTATGGGCGGTATGACCCTCTACAAGCCAAATGTTTTTTTTTTATTTGGGACAGACCCACCACAATATTCCCAAACCCACTGCGAAGCCAAATGTATCAAAACTGAGATATCAGTTTAACCAATAACCGTTTGTCTCAGTCACCTACCAAGCAACACTGTTGTACGGTTGTTGTCTTCCCAAACGTTCTCAGGACACAATCAATCAACACTATGTCAAGCTGATAGCCACAGCATCTGTTAAGTGCGCTGATAACTAGTGAGGTTTACGGCCACGATATTTATAGGCGGAGATAATTAAAAACATTGTTCGATTTATATTAGCGACAGTAGCGACCAAATAGACACGTTAATGGAGTCGGCACGTGTAAAGAATGATGATTTACTCCTTGATTTTATGAAATACTAGCTGTTGCCAGCCGCTTCACCCGCTACAACTCGAAAATTATCCCACGGGAACAGAAAATCGGGATAAAAACTATCCTATGTGTTAATCCAGGTTATAAACTATTTGTATACCAAATTTTATCCAAATCCGTTCAGTGGTTTTTGGGTGAAAGAGTAACAAACATACCTACATACACATACATACATCCTCACAAACTTTCGCATTTATAATATTAGTAGGATGATCAGAAATTGGAACAACTAAACGCTATAATACTTTCTACTAATCAAAACCTGCAACATATAAACTGCTCTGAGCAGTCGAAGTCAGGAGCAGTTGATGATATCGACTACTGAAGCAGTTAGCAATGGCCTTCAAGCAGCTGAATTTGATTGCTCGAGCAGTCCGTATTGTGTCGATCTCTGTGTTGCGTAAGAAGAAGAAGTCATAAATGAATTCCATCGGTTCAATATGAGTTATCGTATTCACTTTTTTTTTTGTCATAATGGGGAAATCTTCAAAAGGCTACCGGTCTTCGGGGACAAGACCGTGGTTTGTGGAATTTTTCCTCACTTAAACCACCCCGGTGGTCACAATCAGCACATAGAGGGAGTCCCCGTTTCCTCTTAAAAGACCAGTCAAGTCACAACAAGTCGGAAACGATAATCGTAAACGCTCGGTACTCCCCAATAGATTTACAACTTTATAGCCTAGAGCCTAAAGTTAAAAACCTATTTAAGATTTCTGAGCGGAAAGATCGAAAACGATAAGCAATCTTCAACGTTATACCCAAGCACATTATGTAAAGCCTACTCAGCGTTTGCGTTTATCGTTTGTTACATGGCTACAGGGCCTGAACGTGGTCCTCTGTGCAACGCCTGTTAGGGCACGTCCCTACGGAGACTGTATGTAAATCGTATTCACTTAGGCTGTTCGTAGATACTTGAAGTATCTAAAATAGCATTACCACCTGTGATTACCACATTATCACAAATTGAAAACACTTCGACATAAAATAGTAAATACCTATCGTAATCTGTGAATCATGTTTAAAATGATATAGATAGATTAGCGATAACTATCGAGATAACACTTTCATGATGAAGTAAAATTATTTTATCTCTGGTAATAAGCGACATACGGTCGAAATTTAATTGTGTTTACCATCCCACTTAAGCTATCCAGTTTTTCAAAAGCCCTGTACAATAACTTTTGACTTTGAGACGAATGCCCAAGCAAAAAACCGTGGCTTTGAAGTTTCATTTCTGCAATTTTATTTTGAACTTCAAACAGCTCTCCTGAACAACAATTTGGTTTTTTAGCATAAAGCCTATAACCAAACCATCCATTGTAAACCTAACCTACCTAAAATATCTTGGGTAAAAATAGTCTTCATGACTAGATTGGACTTTAGAAGTCTGAGGGGTTACCAGAGGCATCTTAATTACAAGTAACTCTCACACCAGAGAGTGGCTGCGAGTAGAGGCTATTAGATATGAAAAAAGATGCTCACCTTGCTGTTTCACCTTTTGCTCCCTCGGATCTTCCCATTTGATATAAACCAGCGCGTACCAATTCCCAGGCTTTGGATTTAATATCGTATACGTATTGTTGCTTCCATCTGACTGGATCGTCAAGCTGTAGATTGGCTCCCTGGTCTTCGGATCTATGAAGTCTTTAGGAAAGGGATACCCATCAGGGTTCAGTGCGGGATAAGCACCATGTTTCAGGTTTATGATCACCTCTTGTGGAGTACATGATCCTGTAATTGAGAGAGGGAACATTAAAATTCGCTTGGACTTAATGAAACTATGATGCCATATACTCATACTCATTGTTGTGATTGTGAGTGTTAAGGTATTCGATTATCAAGAAAATTGTTTGTATAACTAAAAATACATCAGCTGATTGATACTGTGATAAAATGTTGAAGAAGCCAAGCTTTTGCATAATTATTTTTACGTTATCAGCCTGAAATAACTGATAAATTATCGATCGCTGATAAAACGGGAAAGTCGTAGTAATATCATCAAATAAGTCCTACGACCGTGGAAAGAAAGGGACTGATTTTTCTTGATTAGATTGTTATTGACTAAAAGTTCACTCATTTCCTTCAGTTGCTCTTTGCGTTTCACGGCTATGGTGTTTTTATCGCGCGTCCAGGGGGTGTATTACAAGCTCTTAATTCCTGTCAGTTTACGCCTTAAAGTGAACTGCCTTGCTTAGTCGTATTACGATCACACAATGACGGCCAGTAAAACGGTCACGTGACCTCATACCGACTTCTGCCTGTGCTTGTGCCTGGAAATTTCGTATTACAAGCTACATAATGACATTTCAAGGCCGGATTAACTTTCAAAATTGGCATCTCCAAAATCATTCAGTTTACGCCACTTTTTAGTAACTTTTACTGACTTGTTTCTTTTAATTTGTCTTTAAACAGTTGAAACTAACTAAATTAAACTTTGGTATTAATAATGGAGGCACTACAGAATATCTGGAGAGTGCAAACACGATAATTATAATCTCAGTTGACGAGCTTTACATAAAAAGACGACAAAGTTTTTACCTTTTAGATACGACACATATACACTCACTAGCTGCTGTGCCCGCGACTTCGTTCGCGTGGATGCCGGAACTTAACAATGTATTGTTTAGTGCGAAGCGCTGTTGGAGGATACCGATACAAATCATTTTCTTTATGCTTTTTTTAGCGTCATAAAATCGTCAAATTAGTCTTCTCACCCAAGGCAGGGCAAGAGGGACTGTCAGACTTGTACTGACTAAAATCCACGGCGTCCTTCAATAGCCCTTTACGTTCCGGGATCACGGTAGCTCGTAAGTCCCACGACCCCGGCTGGCTTTGGCCCTCTAAGGGGGGCTCCGTCATTGTGCTGACACTCTTTAAGGCGCTCGTGGAACACAGCGGGACGTCGACCCGGGCATAGTCCATGATCGAACAGCAAGTCGCCCGATTACTCGCCCCTCGAATGCCCACGCCTGTTGGCCAGAGATAGTCTTGCGACGTCCGTCACCGTGGGCGTCTACCACTGCGGCTGGGTCGTGAGGTAGACGCTGTCCTTTTCCTCACGCGTCCCACCTCCTCCTTCGCTGGCATGACTGCTTCGCAGAAGGAGGCGACCGGTTCCCACTCTATTTCACCCTGCAGCATGGCGTCAACCAATGCCGAGCGCGAGAGGTCGCCGCTTATCACCGTTGCCGTTGTGAGGACATGTGCGATGCTCTGCCCAAACGGGGCAATTCTGCACCGTATGCTCTACCTTAGACCTCCACCCCCCCATAACCTCGTAGTGGTGACATCCAAGCGTTTCTTCCTTCCCCGACAAAGGTACCTTCTACCTTCCAAAACTTCCGTGTCCAGTGAGGACCTGTGTCAGGTGGTTGGTCAGGAAGCCGTGACACCTATCCAGCCACTCCTCAAAGAGAGGTCTTACCGCCGCGTATGGGGCGTGCCCGAACCTTGGTTTCGATAGTCGCTCCCTCCATACCGCCCTGAGATGGCGCCGGAGCTCTTTCTGCCGCGCCTCGACTTTTCGATGCAGCGGGAATTGGCCAGTGCTTCTTTATAAATACGTGCTGTCGGACGGCAAACTACCCATTACTCCCCGTCCGTAAACGGCTGGAATATGACCCGCTATTTCCGACGCCTTGGGCGTCTTCAGCGGTGGCTGGGGTGAGAGGTAGAGGGTGCCCTTTCCCTCACGCGCAATTATGACATGCCCAGTATTGCCCAGGCAGTAATTATTTTGTTGTGGCATTATTTTGTAACTATGATATCTCCTAAGATATTCATTGAAATCAAACAATGTCAAGGGCAATTTTGTTCAAAATTAAATGCTTGTGATGATTAACGTATTTATTTTGATAAGGATTAATATCATATTAATGAAATCCTCAAAGAGAGGTCTTACCGCCGCGATTGAGGCGTGCCCGAACCTCGGTTTCAATAGTCGCTCCCTCCATACCGCCCTCTTTTTTTTTATCGTGGCAAAATCATCAAATGATTCCTCCCGCCCAGGGCGGGACAGGAGGGACTGTCAGACTTGTACTGACTAAAATCCACGGTGTTCCTTCAATAGCCCTTTATGCACCAGGGTCACGGTTACCGAGTGAGACAGTCCCGCGACCCCGGCAGGCTCTGGCCCTCTTAGGGGGCCCCGTCAGATTGCTGACAGCTCTTTGAGGCGCGCGTGGAACACAACGCGCCGTCGACCCGGGCATGGTCCATGATCGGACGGCGAGTCACCCATTACTCGCCGCCCGCATGCCCGCGCCTACGGTGGCCGGAGATCGTCTTGCGACGTCCGTTGCCGTGGGCGTCTCCCGCGGCGGCTGCGTCTTGATGTGCACGCTGTCCTCTCCCTCATGCGTTCCGCCTCCTCCTTTGCTAGCATTACTGCTTCGCAGAAGGAGGCGACCGCTTCCCATTCCGTCTCGCCCGTAGCATGGCCTTGACCTGTGCCTATCGCCGCTGTGAGGACACGGCGGTGCTCTGCTCAAGCGGGGCAGTCCCTGCACCGTATGTTCTACCGTTTCCTCCGGGCGATCCTCGCAGTGGTGACACCCAGGCGTTTCTTCCTTCCCCATTCGATACAGGATCCATACCGCCTCCTGAGATGGCGCCGGAGCTCTTCCCGCCGCGCCTCGACTTGTCTATGCAGCGGGGATTGGCCAGTGCTTCTTTATAAATACATGCCGTCGGACGGTAGCTACCCATTAGGTACTCCCCGTGCGTAAGCGGCTGGAATATGACCCACTATTTCCGACGCCCTGGGCGTCTTCAGCGGTGGCTCGGGTGAGAGGTAGAGGGTGCACTTTCCCTCACGCGCAATTATGATATGCTCAGTATTGCCCAAGCAGTAATAATTTTGTTGTGACATTATTTTGAAACTATGATATCTCCTAAGATATTCATTGAAATCAAACGATGTCAAGGGCAATTTTGTTCAAAATTAAATGCTTGTGATGATTAACGTATTTATTTTGATAAGGATTAATATCATATTAATGAAAATACCTTCGCAAATAATGCATTACTTTAAAACAAATTTGATTTCCATAAAAAAGGTTGTAGTGACTTAATTTTAAAAGATAGATATATGCTCTCGCGGACTTTATTTTAGAACTTTTTATGAGGAATAATTCCGTAGTACATAATTTTTGTGTATCTTTAACCGTTTACGCAGCGCACGCAACGAAAGCTCTCGAAAAGGAATACATTTTCCCGATTTTAAAACATTTCTCATTGCTGCTCCGCTCCTTTTGTTGATAGCGTGATGTTATATAGCTTATAGCCTTCCTCGATAAATGGACTATCCAACACAGAAATAATTTTTCAATTCCAACCAGTCGTTCCTGAGATTAGCGCGTTCAAACAAACAAACAAACTCTTCAGCTTTATAATATTATTATAGTATAGATTTACTGAACGCTAAGCAATAAATAGATTCATAATTATACGTAAACATTTACTCGAGTAATATAAATTGTTATAAGTAAAAACATGTTACTCTTGAAAAAAATGTTTTATTTGTCGTAGTTCCATCAGTGTAAGAAAAAAAATATACAGAGCTTAGATTTGAGACATGGTGACGAAATAAATAATCTTTCGTAGCAATGGACGTAGGGTTGAATAAACCAAACAAAATGTATGATCAACTCAAACACTTAAAATTAATAGTCTCGCGCAGCATCATTCCAGAAATGGTACAGTCCAATGGAGCCAAAACTTGTGTTCAATATTTATTTGGGTACATTGGGCAGTCTTTAATGTATCAGCAGACATTTTTAATTTCACTTCCTCGATTGCTTCTGGTACCACAATTTCGCAGCCAATTTCAAGAGAACTAGGTACACTGTCTTTCGGTTTGAATAAACGTCCTAGGTTTTATCATTCCTTCACTTGTTGAAACATTTCTAGCTCTTGCTTTAAAAATTAGAACATTGTTGTGTTGGAACAGCTCCATTTTTCAAAATTTTCCGCTCATGACTTAGTCCATTTTGTTTCCTTACTTTCTCTGCGGTAGGAAAACGGTGTGCTTCTTTAATAATGCAGTAAAAAGCACTACATAGTGGCATTATAAATAAATAAAATACGATAATCTTGTTTATTTGGTAAACAAAACCGCCACAGACTAAAAAAGTATCGCAATACGATCGTTCAGAAACAAACCCCTTTGTGAGAGTTTTATTTGGTATTAAGTTTTTGCATAAAATGCCAGTAAATGTTGCTCAATTTGATTGTAAATATTTAAATTGTTATTAAAAAAATACAGTTTAACTCAAATATCTCCTAAATTTACAATGAAAAAATTTTTTTTTCACACAATTTATAAAACCGGTATCATCTATAAATTGTCGATTCGATTTTTGAACGAATTCGCTAGCCCGTCATAATCATCCAGAGACAAGTAATCCAGGATGATTCCTTGCAGAATTACGTACGTCGTATTACGAAATAGAACAAGCCTGCTTATGGCCGTAAATTCAACTGCCCGAAAACTGCAAGGAATTTAAAAATGTTGTAATACCCCCCCAGGTGGCCTAACATGAAGTCTTAAAGCGAGAATAGTTACACTGTGGAAACGAGATGGCGCTAGACGACTTGTATAGCTCAGTGTATTTCCCACAGTGGACCTACTCTCGCATTAAGGCGCATAGTACCCTCAATGACCTTGAGCATCAAGGCGGAGCTTTCAGCACACTTTCATATCTGCACCACATAAACTAATATGTCCCGAGCATACTGCGATACCTCAAAACGATATCATAGACTATGCAGCGAGGCAGGAACGACTGTCGCGGGCCGCCTTCGCCCGGTTTTTATATATGGAAACCTCAATATTTAACATATTCTTTGTAAAATATTGACTGATTTACATGAGCGTTGCTCACTTTGTAGTAAATTTTAACACCGATTGATCTATTCAAAAATATTTTAAATAAACGAAACCGTTTAGAAGTTCTGAGCATTTATTTGAAAAAAATAGCGTGTTGTTAAATATTTTTTTACAGTTCAACTATTTGTCTTAAGAAAATAAAATTTACTCACATTGTTGTACATGAATCTACAGTAAACATATTTTTTTTCAATCTTTACACCCAGCCGTTAATGAGGACGATGCTTTAGAATGTAACGTTTTTACGGCTTAAAAGGCGCGAAGGCCCTTAAGCCGTTATGGTAGGCCACTTGGGCTGGCATGAAATAAACCCTAGGCCTGCCAGCTGTACCGATATTCTTGGGCTAAGTAACAGAGAACCGACCTTCACGAAACAATTAAAAACGTAGATAAGTATATGTATATGTCCCAAAATTACACAACGGTAACCTAATATTTACGCAAGAGTGCGCCCGAAATGGTGTGTTTTTGTTTTTCGTCATAGCACAAGAATGGTCAGTAACTGTGTTACTGTCATGGCTACTGTGTACCCTTCCTATTTCAAAAAAGAGGAGTACGGGCATCGTTATTCCCACTTTTTTCATCGTCGACATAATTATATACCACAACGTCCACAACACAAACCACCACATACGTAATTGGACTTACCCAAAAAGTTATCAATGTGAATGTGACATAGCTTTGGAGAAATAAAGCTTTAATGAAATGTACCTATGTTATAGTTTCTACGGCGTAAGATGTCCACTGCTAAATAAAATAAACAGTGTCTTTGGCCTCCCCCTAACAAAGGCTTCCAAGTTTCTGTCTGCCCCATGGGAAAAATGGATGTTTACGTATTCTCATGTATACCTAGGCCTTGGACCTATATTTTTTGTTGTCTCTGCCGTCTGCTTACTTAGAAATGGGCGGTATGTGTGCCTTCTAGCAACACTATCGTTTAACAACGATAATTAACTAATTTGGCCAGTGTCGCACGACTACACGAGTCTCAGTACAATAGAGGCAAATTACTTTGATTGGGTAAATTACTTTGGTATGAAATGGACCAGCCTACCCTTTTTACCCGGAAATTGTAGGTAGGTATGCGTTTGGGGTGCAAGATTGTTCGTGCAAGTCCATGATGCCATTATCTCCAAAACTACTAGTCAGATTTTGATACGGTTTTCAGTGATGCGTTCTGATTTTCTCTTTTTTGTGTTGGAAAAGAGCTGTGGTGGCCCAGTGGTATCGGCCCCGACTTACGAGTTGTAGGTCGTGGGTTCGAAACCCAGACTGGCGCATTACTTTGTGTAATTTATTTCATCACCACTGCTCTCAAAACAGTGAAGGAAAACATCGTGAGGAAACCGGCATGTCCTAGAACCAAACATTGTCACATGTCTTCGACATGTGACATCCACCAACCCGCACTGGGCCCGCGTGGTGGATTATGGCCCATTCCCTCTCACAGAAAGGAGGCCTGTGTCCCAGCAGTGGGAACATTTTTAAGCTGTTGATGATGATGATGTGTTGGAAAATCATCAATTGAGTCATCTCGCTGTAGACTGTGAGTGGAGCAGAACGGACTGTTAGACTGGTACTAAAAACCACCCTGATTCTTCAGTTGTTCTGTGTCTCAGATTAGACAGTCCGCCGTGGGGGCATCGCGGCGGGCGAGGCGTCACGATCACAAACTATTTTTTTTTATGTGTGTTCGCCGCCGCCCGCTGTGATACAAAAGTTCAATCGTACGACCATTTGAAAGTCAGGACGTTTACCAACGACAACGAGGCAAAAATTACTCAACTGTTTTTTACCAATAACCGAATGACGTATTGTTTTTTACCATTATTGGCACGAGTCACTGTTCACACCTGTTCACATCTCAGAACGCGGTAGCTCTGGCGCATTTAAAAACCTCATTTTAATGAAGTACTCGTAACTACCTACAGGAAGATACGTGCAAAGCGCTTTCACGCCATAACAGCAGAAGATTTTGGTAGGTAGACGCCCACGGCGTCTGACGTCGCAAGACGATCTCCGGCCACCGTAGGCGCGGGCATGCGGGCGGCGAGTAATAGGCAACTCGACGCCCGACCATGGACCATGCCCGGGTCAACGGCGCGTTGTGTTCCACGCACGCCTCAAAGAGCGTCAGCAAGATGACGTGGCCCCCCTCTAGAGGGCCAAAGCCTGCCGGGGTCGCGGGACTTATTCCATTACCGTGACCCTGGAACGTAAAGGGCTAATGAAGGACACCGTGGATTTTAGTCAGTACAAGTCTGACAGTGGGTGGGAGGACACATTTGATAATTTTACCACGCAAACAAAAAAAAGGTACAGAGATAGATGGATCGACCATGTATAAGGGGGCGGCGCACTATGGGAAAGCCCCATACAAGGCCGTCTCAAAACCGTTTCACGCGAAAGTCGTTGTTATGGTGTAAAACTAATTAATTAATTTAGTCTTATAAATAAGCTTTCTTTTCTATATTTTTTTAATTATTTTTTGCTAACCATAATGTATCTAAAAGGCATCAAAGCTAACTCATGTTCAATGATGTGATTTTGGCACAATACATTACTACAATTCAACGCCACATAACTCGAAAGTTTTTGATATAAATGTATAAGTATTATATATTTTTGAAATGCTTATAAAGTCTTCATAACGTTTCTTAAAAATATTATGTATAATATATAAACAAATTAAAATTAACCAATATAGTTTAAGATTGTATAATTTTCGGGTTACTTTTTTTATAACGAGACTTTTACCCGTTACCGCTGTTTGCCGCTGTCGAGATATTTGTTGTATTACGATCTTTATACATTAGTTTTAGTTTACACAAGGAGAAAAAAAAAAGTTGCGCATACTTGCGCCTTTTCTGACACGGTGCCAAAACATATCACGAGATATTTTTTATATTTTTTTCCAATATCTTTTTAAGTACTTCTCACATGATCATCTGTTATATATTATGGTCAAATTTATAAAGTGGTCATTACAGTGATAAGTATTAATAATATTTATTTGTGGTTTTGATGTAGTTTTGACCACATTATTTGATAAAATATGGTCACTTTATATAAAAGGGTCGAATTAAAAACAGGTTGGTTATGGGAAGAGTGCAAAAAATATTTACAATTTTTTTTATTTTTTATATTAAACCTTATACTTTCACGTATATGTTTGCAAAATTACAGATCATTTAGTTTTGAAATAACTGAGATACGGAGTTTTGAGACGAAACATACGCGATTTTCCCATAGTGCGGCGGCGGCGATGCAAACGAAGCCGCAAGCAACAGCTACTTACGGCACGATTGGCGCAGTGTAGTTGTTCCAAATATTACCCATGTTTGTAAACGCACCCACGATACAGGAAAGTTCTTACTTTCCTAGCCTGGGGCAACGTGGTGCAGCGTCTTTTTTTTTCTTTCCAAAAGGAAAGCAATTTTCTATAAATGTATGTTATTCCACAAAAAGTAAGGCCATTAATATTCTACACTTTATTTTCTGGTCAAACACTGACGTCGCCGGTTGCGTGCACAACATACCTGACCTTCTTAAAGGTCGTCTCCAAAAAGGTCAGAATTCATAGAACCAGATTATTACTATTTTAATTTTAATAATAGAAAACTACGACTTTAAGGAAAATAGAAGGAAAATAGCTTATGAAGAAAATCAAAAGGTTCATAACAGACCAGAGTAGCATAAAAACGAGCGAGCGTAGCGAGCTCAATAATTTTAGAAGCCCCCTAAACATTTGGAAGAAATAGTTTTGTTTTTGTTTTTTGGTTCCATGCTTCTCATGGAATGGATGGATCTCTAGGATGAAATATCTATGACCCCTGATAGGTCCTCATGTTTCATACCTACATTTTATTAGCGTGAGTCAAGATAGTGACCTAATGCTGAATTTAATTTTCAATCAAGAATTTTCTTAATTGATATGTTATCAACTTATTATAAGTATTTGGTATTAAAAATACATAGACCGTTCATTTAAAACAAGTTTTAAGATTAGTAATTTATGCTCTTGACATGTTTATTTATTACCTAAGGATAATAACGCAGAGAAAACTTTTACGAGTACAGAACAATACGAGTACCACAACCCCAGCAGTGCAGCAGCATGACTATGCCAGTTTGCTGACAGATGGTAGAGGTGCGCGTGCAACACTACGCACCGTCAATCGACCCGCTCCCCGATCTAGCGGCTACCCATTACTCGCCGCCCGCGGCCTGAAATCCGACGCCCTGAGCGTCTCCCGTGGCGGCTGGACCGTGACTATCTTAAGGCGGAAGATGTCCTCTCCCACCTCCTCCATGTTCCACCTCCTCCTTCGCTAGCATTACTGCTTCGAAGAAGGAGCAAAAGGCGGCCTAAGATACCATTTAAAAAAATAAACTTCAAGTACCGTGAAATAAGACACCAATGACATACTTATTACGTTTCATCACAAGAAATGAGACAGGAAGTCTGCCAATTTCCAGACAAGATGGTCAGATTGTCACTTAACCAGGTTAATAACTGGCAACACAATAAGTGCATTATCGTGGGTGTAGCTTGCATCATACGTTTGCCGTGCTAAAATTAGTGCATACAGCCGTGTTAATCAATGCAGTTACCAATGTTAGCGCTATGTTTAGATGTACTCGAAGGGACTATTTTGATATTTTAAAGGAAAGAGAAGGAGCGGTTTGCCAACAGGTGTAAGAATTAATGACGGACATGCCTATAATATAATTTTATAGGTATTTTATCATTGAAGTATTTTGGTTTCACAGTTGTAGCAGTGGGTATGAGATTGAGTACTATGTTACATGTTAGCAGCTCAATTCCTGCACAGAGCTGTACATATTTCCTTGACACTAGAATGCAAAGGGCTACTGAAGGACCAGAGTTTTTAGTCTACAAAAGTCTGATGGTCCCTTCTGTGAAATTGTTTGAAGTTTTTAACACTCCAAAAAAAAAAACATATTTTCTTAAACTTGTTTACTTTCACTTTGTGCAAAATTCTTGCATTTTAAGCAGTATATTTCAATCAGATTTAAGAAACATTGGTAAAAACTCAAATTTAGTTGAAAATTTTAATATTTTCGAAAATGCTAAATGAGGGTAGTGTTAAAAAATACTTACCATTCATAAAAACAATAAAAATATACCTAGAGCAAAGTGTGGTAACATGCCAAGATACAATAGTAGATACTAAACTTTAAGTTAATTAATCAGTTAAATTACCATCTTAACCATACAAGAGCTTGTCTTTTTATCAAGCTCTGAACTTTAAGATGCATTTATGAATAAAACCCTTATTGTGCTTCTCTCTACTCTGAAGTTCTTACGAATTAGCTTAATTTTACAAACATGCAGTATTTCAATTATTTAAGCATGCCCAAGACAACAATATCATTCAACAGAATAAAAATTGGACAAAGCTTATTAAAAAAAATGTGTTAGCATGACACCTACCAAGGTTATTTAAATGAAGCTCCTCGGATTGGAAGGTGAAGTGAGCGTCGGTGACATCCCTCATAATAGGGTAAAACACAACAGAAACGGTGCGATAACTTCTAAACATATATACATCGGTGGCAATCTGCCTGGTGACCAAATGGTAATCATCTAGTATCACTGTGCGGGTCTTTGTTAACTGTTCAAGTATTCTCTTCCTGTTCGCATCATCTTGTATTTCTTCTTTTTCACCACGAATAAGCCCGGTGCACATAAATAATAACACAAAAAATAGGCAAACTCTCATTTCGTCGATTAACGCCTACCTGCCTACAACACGTCCCGATCACAAGTGCGAAACATGTAAAGACACTAAAAATAATACTATGTTAATTCAACATTATTTACATTTATTTTACAGTCATCTATATATTTAGGAATTTACTCGGTTTTCTAAACGCAACACCGATCGACCACCGCACAACCGTCCATTAATCAATCAACAAACTATTTGAATTTGTCAATGTCAAATTGAAAATTTGAAATGTCAATTGTCTTTTTTTTAATTTTTTTGGTATGGCTTCGAGACCTTTATGCCAATGTCAAATTGTCAATTGTCAACAGTGTTGCCAGTATGATTTCCCAAAAAAAGTACGGTTGGCGTTCTGAAAAGGTACGTTTTTTAACTTCAAGGTACGGTTGTATCGGGATACTTCCGCAAGAACTAGACCAGGTTTTAGTTTCTTCTTCGGGTCTGCGACCATAGTATGGTTGAAATAAGCGAGAGGGAATCGAATATACAAAGGGTGTCAAATGAAAGGTAACCCAAACAGCCAAGTCTTATTTGGTTATAAGAAAAAAGTTTTTTAAACACTAATTCGAATGTTGAGAAAAACGGAAGGCGATTTTTCGTTTGATTTTTTTATCCTTTAATTTAATTTAACTTAAAAGACAATAACTTAAATGAAATTAAAATAATTTTTTTTTGTCAGCGGATGGTTGCACTAGCAATAAAAGTATCGGCGTCATTATCCTCAACGGAAATCCCAAAATTGGAGATTGAGCCGGCTACAGTGAGGTACGGTAATAGTCCGTACTACGTAACTACTACGTAAACCGTACTTTTTGGTAAGAAACGAGATAGAATTATTTGCGTCTAGCTTTCTGGTATAGCGCCGTCTCTTTCTGCTTGGCAAACACGGCAAGCGTGTGGATCCGGCATTAAGGCGGCGCTAGTCGCGAGCTCGAACTCACTGGCAGGCATGGTAAAAAACCATGATATTTCACCGGAAATCGAGCCAGATTGTTCAGGTGTGCGCTAGCGTCATCCCCCCGTGGAGAAAACAGGGGAAAACTTATTCAGTGAGATGCACGATCAATCAGAGTAAAAGGCGCGCGTAAAAAAATACGAAAAAGCCTTTGGAAGTTGGGGTTTTATGAAAAAACCACGGCACCAATTAATTTCAAATAAAATTTATTAAATTCTTCGATGCTGTGTCGGTACGGACTTCGTTTTGGAAATTTGATGCTTCTTTAGCTTCTAATTTACACCTAAAGTTGTGTTAAAATTAGCAAAAAAACTAATCTTCAGAAGCTCGTAACTTTTTAATAGCTTCATATTTTGCAATTCTGCTTTCGTACAGACAAAATTAATAATGAGACTAAACGATACCATGTTTAATTTTGGATGTACCTTGTCAAATAGTGGAGTAAAACCCCAACGAAGTTTCTATGGAAAAAATGATGACTTGTTTGACCTTAAGGTAAGCGTCCACAGGTCCGCATCGTACGTCCACTGTATCGGGAGCAATCGGATTGCCGATGCGAGTATCAGCGATCGGATTGCTGACGCGAGTATTAGCAATTGGATTGCCGATGCCACCTTCATTTGGATTTTGTTTAGTGATCGTACAATCGGAAAGTGTTTGTGAAAAAGGAGGAAAGCGATGCAGAAGTTGTTATTGCTTGTTTATTAGCAGAAGAGAAATGCAAGCAACATATAATTAATGGTTCAATAAACGTGCGGGGCGCTTCCACTGATCGGCATTCCGTATGACTTCATCGATATGCATCGCATGTAGGCATTGCCGATGAGCCGTCCGTACGATGCGGATTAGTGGACGCTGTTGTATGAGTTTGAATACAAGGGAAACTAAAATCCGTTACGGACTATACGTCCGATACGTGCGATGCGGACCTGTGGACGCTTACCTTTAGTGACCATTCGACACAGTGGAAACGGTAAAAAGGGGTAATTTAAACAAGACAGTAATATCAGCCGTTTACGGCTCATAAATTTAAATGCTGTTCGTAAGTTCATAAAGCCGTAGGAATAAAAAAAAAAACAGAAAAGTCATTTCTACGGCTTTATGAACTTAGAAGGTTGTATTGATAATTTCATTGATTAGAATTCCGTAAATCCATACGTCTTACAGCCGTGAATAATATTTAAATCAACACACAACCTAGCACTGGCCTGAAAATTGCAAAAAACACAAGAAAATTTGAATTTACCATACTAACTTTTTACTATTCTAACTTTCTGTGGCTAATCTATACATTTGTAAAAAGTTTATGAATAAAATTTATTATTATTATTATTAATTTCGCGGGCTACATCGATGCAATCACCTTGTATATTATCGTACAGACCAAATTGTTCGGGAAATATAATGCCTGAATCTGGTATCCCTAAATATGCCGAAATGTCCTACTTGTTTAGCAAAATGTTTGCGCTGCATTGAAAAAACCGGCACGCGCTGAGAGATGGAGAGAGATAGCTATGCTGTGTCCCTTTTCTTCTTATGCGGTTTGTCGATTAGTTTTTCTTTCTTGAGGGAAAGAGTTGAGGGAAAGTTATCCGTCTATACTTTTCTCTGTCTACGGATGGTCTACGGACAGAAGCTTGACAGAAGATAGAGCAAAAGAATGAATGAATCACGATCACGAATGAATGAACGATTTATGATGTATTGCCACAGCTTACGAACACCTTAAAATGAGGGAAAATTTTATGGCAAATATGACAGAATTGCAATAAACTTCAATGACAAAATACCCGGTAAGCGTCTAAAAACACTTTAATCGTGTTCCCGTAATTTTTTCATATAACTTTAGTTTTTTTCAATACAATACAGCAACCGAATTGTGAAACTAATCGAAACCAGGGAGCCGCTACATCTTTTTCGGTGAGCCAAATGGCTTTTAGTAATTATAACATATGATTGTTTGAAAATGCGTTTGTAGATAGATAGATTTCTAAAATTAAAAGGGAATCTTTCACAATCCATCCGCTGCACAAAGGTAATTATAATCTTTGAGTATGGCATCCCAGAAACCTTTTTGCAACTGTGAGTCCGGCGCGCGCATGTCTCGCTCTTTTACTATAAAATTCAGAAGTTTGCAATAAATAATGGCTTCGACTGTAAATTCGAAGCAAACCGCAGTTAACGGTGACGTATCTTCAAGGAGTCCGTGCAAAAAATCTAGAATGGAAAATAAAGTTGCCGTTGTTTTGGGTGCTCAATGGGGAGACGAGGGAAAAGGAAAAGTTGTGGATTTATTGGCTGTTAACTGTGATATCGTGTGCCGTTGTCAGGTTAGTTATATCTTTATTGTTTTCTTAATTAGTGCTACGTTATCATTGTATTCTAACGTCGATAAATCTAACTCAGATAAGTTCGGTACTATAACTCCATCTCTGTGTTTAAAGATGACATTTTGAGGTTATAAGAGGCACGAGAATTATCTGATTTTATTATGTTTTAATTACTTTCATCAACGTTATCATGTTTCGGGCTACCAAAACAGATATTTTGAAGTGGCTTTGGTGTTGGCGGCGCGCCAGAATTTGTTTGAAAACATGTGAACTGTGAACACAATGTTTTTGTACGAATTCGTGAATACAAGGCGCGTGCCAAGTGTCTTAGCGGGAAGCGGGAACTCAGAACTGCTGTGCGCTAGTTCAATGTTGCGTAAACCCGCTAGTTCCGGCCATCATTATGTAACAATTAAATTCGTAGATTGTTTCAAATATTTTCAATAGTCATGTGACAGAATCAGAATAAACATGCTTGTGATAAATTCGTATATCGTAAATAGACTTTGTGCAGTGTGCTCACTAATTGTGGATTATTGCCAAGGTCTGGGACATTTATTGTTGTTATGCTATGAATATTTTTTTATTTCCTCACTGTTTTGACTAGGGCTCTCTCTAAATATAAAGATAATGTTTTTTTTTAGAAATAGCTAAGACAGTTCAAGGGGCTGCTTGTACTAAATAATAATAAGAAAAAAAAAGCTGATGTTCATAGAGTGAGCTTTGATGTTTGGGCCTATTTAATAATATGTTTCAGTATAAAGAAGCAAAATGATTTATCAAACATGGATGTCTGTCAAATAAAATATATTGTATAGTTCACAACTAACTATTTATGAAACATACAAAATTAGAACTATAAATAATCATTTACATGGCGTTGAAGCCTATGGCCCACACTAGTCTGCCGTATAAATCCTATAGAATATATTTGATTTTTTTTTCCCCAAGTCTAGCTTGGAAACAGACTAATTACAAACCTTGAATATATATATTCATTAAATAAATTATTATCTGACTAAGAACTTCAACAAATGATACATAGTCATAATATCTCAGTTACAATCTAGTTTAAACAGGAACCAACTGATAAGATGACATACATACTTGTATATAATGCTAATTATTTGTTCTGAGAGCGGGCATTGGGAAGATTGTCATACAAAATTGTTGATACCATGCGTCAGTAGCACAATCTAAGCGTTGCATAGCAACGCGACTACTAAACTGAGGGATTTTTTACCTATTGGTAAAAAGTTTTGGACTTTGTGATGTCCCATCTATTGCTCGTATATAGTTTCATGTCTTTGGTTCTGAACTTTATAATAGACCATGACTCTGCCAGTCTGCCTGGATTTTATCTTTTTTAATACAAGGGCAAGTTACTGAAAATGCTTTGTATTGTTTACGCGAGTGAATAAAAATGTTTATTTTGTCTATTGGTGTATTTAAAAATAGAATAGCTGAAAAGATAACTGTGGGTAGCAACTGAGGTGAATGACCTTCTCATATTATTTAGTTGTTGATGAAAATTATTTTTTCTAATCTGACAGATTAGAAAAAACAAAACATTAGACTTTATTTACTTAAGTATTTTCTATCTATTAATATATTCGGGCACGCCGCAATCGCGGCGGTAAGACCCCTCTTTGAGGAGTGGCTGGAGAGACGTCACGGCGTCCTGACCTATCGGATGACGCAGGTCCTCACCGGACACGGAAGTTTCGGGAGGTTCCTGTGTCTGACAGGGAAGGAAGAAACGCCCGGGTGTCACCACTGCGAAGATCGCCCGGAGGACATAGTAGAGCATACAGTGCATGACTGCCCAGCTTGGGCAGAGCACCGACGTGTCCTTACGGCGGCGATAGGCGGAGACCTCTCGCGCCCGGCATTGGTTGCGGCCATGCTGCGGGGCGAGGCGGAGTGGGAAGCGGTCGCCTCTTTCCGCGAAGCAGTCGCCTCCTTCTGCGAAGCAGTAATGCTCGTGAAGGAGGAGGCGGGCCGCGAGAGAGAGAGGACAGCGTCCTCCCTCCGCCCCAAACGCAGTGGTAGGCGCCCGCGGTGTCGGACGTCAGCCACCGTAGGCGCGGGCATGCGGTCAGCGAGTAAACGGCAACTCGCTGTCCGACCATGGACCATGCCCGGGTCGACGGCGCGTCGTGTTCCACGCGCGCCTCAAACAGCGTCAGGTATGATACAGCCTTAGGACGCTGGACATAGGCCTCCCGCATAGATTTCCAATAAGATTGGTTAGAAGCAGATTGCATCCAGTGCGATCCTATGGTCTTCATCAGATCTTCTGTCCATCTTGTAGGTGGATGTCCTACGCCGCAATTGCCGTCTATTTGAAAACCTTACATGTGTATATTCCCAAAAAAATCTAAAAAGGAACTTTATAAATTATAAGGGTATCTATACATACCATTACAAAGTTATGTAAAATGCATTAATCACAGGTCAAAATTACTATAATAACAATAAATTGCAGTTCACAGTCCATAGTTTAATCACTATCGCTATCACTACAAGTTTTAAAACAAACTCTTGGGCAAGTTTGTCTGTCTGTGTCTGAATGCGTCAATGCGATAATCTCAAACATTACTAAACGGATTTTTATCAGGTTTTCATCAAAGGATGAATTGATTAAAAAGGAAAGTGTTGGCGTATATTTTGTTTATTTGTTAAATATTCGTTTAAATATGGTGGAATTACAGGGCGAAACCGGGACGCGTTGCCTTGTACAGTCACGAGCAATAGTATGTATACACTAAGCAGTATTCAAAAGCGATGTTCTGCAACCTTAATGATTAAACCTTTTTATTAGAATTCTATTTTGGAAGCCATAATATTACGAAATAGATCTTATTCTAAAGTGGAAACCAGTATTTTACGAGTAAATTGCATTTGAATTTTGTTTAGTGTATACATGTTATTGCTCGTGACTGTACAGGTTAAAACTGTTATCAGTTCCATTTTCAAAGATATTTTGCGAAGGTCGCGATATAAAGACAGCGTCACACCGAAGGCCCCGCCTTTCGAGGGTGTGACTGACAGCGTTATTTTTGTTCAGTTTTTCGTAATTGCATACGTCTGCTAGAACCAGATTTGCGAGTTTGTATCTCTTTCATGTAAGATACCTTTATATAATGTCTATGGTAATAAAAAGAAAAGCGATAGTTGTACGGTTGTACCTACCTGCAGTTTTTTTGTAGCAATTTAATTTGACATTTGGTCAGAGAAGACTCAGTTCATGCTCTATGTATTTCAACTTATCATAAAAATCGGCTTTTATAATTTATAATGTAGGTAAAAGATAATTGCAATTATCACATTTTACAGTATTGTTGTTAAAGATAATAATTATATGCTCCGTAGTAAAGTTACTTTATTTATCATTAAAAAATTAAAATAAGGAAGTTCTGTTATCTAAAATAAACAACTGATTCATCTAGCCGTCAATTTGCGAATATGATTTTTTTTTTAATTTAAAAGAAAGTTAATTACTCATATGTAGGTAATCAGTTCAATATGATTCAATCACCTATTGTATTTAGTAATATACGTATAAATAACAGACCAATACACTCAGTCCATGGCAGTCCACTGCTCGACATAGGCCACTCCCAGGCTCCGCCACATTACCCTGTCTTCTGCCTTCCACATCCAGTCTGTCCTATCTCAGCCACCATCTTAAGATCTATGAAAAATATTTAAACACTATCTTCTTTTAAAAACATTTTTCAGCAGGTAAAATGGCAATTATTGCCATTTCTGTTTAATTTTCTGGCAGAGTGTATTTCAGTAATTAATCAATCAGCCAAGCAAAATTTAATTCCATTGTATGTACTGGAATATAATGTCAAGCATTTAATCTTTCTAATGCTAAACTAACTTGCATAATAATTTGTATAAAAACTATGACTTTGTGAACATTTTAATAAATCAAGGCTTTATTGCGCTTGAAATCCACGGCACAATTAGCTTGAAAACATTCCAGTACAGTTCTATGGCGGGTCGAATATGAAATGAAGCATCATTTTTTCCAAAAATAATACGTTCATGTCTCATAATAATTTAACAATCATTTTTTCTCGCGATCTCGTCATTCTACTATGCTAGAAGATCCTCTCAAACCTATACGAAACGAATAATGTTATTTGGTAAAATCTATTTCTCCAATGTACAAGTATATTGCTCCTGTAAGAATTTTACCCACATAAATCTCATTTAAACGCGAATTTGTTTTCTTGTTTTTGGAGCAATTGACGAAATTATCCGGGCAACCATTTATCCTTATATTATCCTATCCTTCCGATTATGGCATTCATCATCATCAGCCTATAACGTTCCCACTGTTGGGACACAGGCCTCCTCTCTGTGAGTGGGAGTGGGCCTTTTTTTTTTGAGTCCTCCCACCCCGGGCGGGGCGGACTGTCAGACTCGTACTGACTAAAATCCACGGTATCCTTCAATAGCTCTTTATGTTCCGGGGTCACAGTGATGGAATAAGTCCCGCGACTCCGGTAGGCTTTGGCCCTCTGAGAGGGGGCCCCGCCATTATGCTGACGCTCTTTGAGGCGCGCGTGGGACACAACGCGCCGTCGACCCGGGCATGGTCCATGGTCGGGCAGCGAGTTGCCCTTTACTCGCTGCCCGCATGCCCGCGAGGGAGTGGGCCTTGTGGCATTACCGGTTACAAACAAACTAGCGATGAACGACAAAGATATCCAAGTCCTGTCTGAATCAACAAAAATCGACAGGAGCCTAAGATGTAAATAATACAAAAGAGCCTATGTGATTGTTTAGCCTACCATTTTTATTGTAAACATACGGCTACAATTTATTGCTAACAGCCAGGGTTTACAAGAACGAAACGAACGTTATTAATAAAGATTTAACAAAGCGAATGTTTGTGGTTTACAGAATTAGACTTTATCACAATGCCACTTGGATTCGCTCTTCAGTTTGAATTTACAGTTATTACAAAGCTTTTTTCAGCTAGATTGGTATGCCAGAAACAAAATAAAAGTAATTTATACAAATTGAATGGTCGTTTTATCGGTGTCCGTACGTTCAACGTCAAAATTACATAAAATAGCTGCCGAGGCACCCGTCTTTTATTACGGGCTGGGTTGATGATGAGGCTGATCAATTTTTCATGGACGTTTGTCATTAGACCAAAGGATACCAAAAGACCGAGCAAAAGTATTTTCTAGGCCCATTTTGGGAATCCGTAATACAAGTCTTTTGTGCTAGAACTACTCCTCTATTCTTTAATAGAAATTGGAGCAAAAGTGGGTTTACCAAGTCTTATGCCATAGAATTTTAGCCAAAATGTGGTCCTTGAGATAGCTCAGTTTCCCCCCAATTTTCGGTCAACTGCATTATCTTTCATCTGAGATCCAATATAATCCATCCATTACAATCTTTCGGATCACCCAGTTCCGATCCATCCAACTGAAATTCAACTGTGCTTGTCACAGGCAGTTCGTGTTTTCAAATAATAAAAAAAGAAAAACGCAAGGCATGCCCTTGAAATTCGCCATAATGTAATTTGAAAAAAGTATAAAATGGTAATGTAATTGCCAACGTAAAGTTTCGCATGTAATCAGTCGTTCACTGTTGACAAAGCAAAAGATTTTGCAATGGTTTGCAGACTCGCTTGTTTGTGTTTCACAACGTTGTTTCACTTTGTTTATTTGACGAGAACGCCAGACAATTAGAGAAATCAGTAACTTATTTATCACAAGGCTGTTTAGCTTTCATTATTTGATTGAATATTCTATTCAATTTTAATTACATCTTGTAAGTTATTTTTGTAATGGTGTAACTTGTCAAATGTTCAATAGGTAACTTAGCACTATAGCGATGCAACAAAAATACGTAGTAACTCTTGATTGTTTAACAATGGACACTCAGACATCCCCAGACCCAGAACTTAAGAATTTGGTTATATCAGCAATGTTCATCAATTCCTGTAACGAGCAGGCAGGCGTTATGGCGAAAATTGTGATAGAATGTGACCCGTCTTATAAAGAACTCAAACAGATTTGTACTCCAGATAATAATTTTCTATAAATCCTGTAAGAAGTTTCGTTTACCAGTAGCTTACTCTACAAATACTAACAGCTGTTTCCCATGGTTTCAACCCCGCCGCTTGGCTCCTAGTGTAATGTTTTCTAGCCTTTAGCCTTCCTCCATAAATAGACTATCCAACAAAAAAAGAATTGTCAATTTGAACCAGTACCTAGTTCCTGAGATAAGCGCGTTCGACCAAACTCTCCAACTTTGTTCAAACAAAGAGGCTCTACAATAGAAGATTAATGAAACAGAAGAATTGTCTGATAAACATGAATATTGAACGAAGGACTAAAAAATCAAGTAATTAATGCTTCTGTTTTATACAGACTATATATGAAACATGTGATCATCATTTATTCAACAGCACACAGTTGGATACATGGTAATTCTTATAAGTATAGCCATATGTATGAATGGACGGTAATTATTAGTAACAATTGTATGAGTAACGTGGCCCTGACAAAACCTTGACTGAACTAATCCGGAAAATAATGACTTCATGACCATCTGGACATTTTCATCTCGATTAGGATCCAAGACTTATGTTACTAAGACCTGTATTTAATTTGCCGTCCGTCAGTCTTGGCCTGACTCAAATGAATCATAGGCATCTGTCGAAAACAGAAAGAGCAGTTGTGGCCCAGTGGTATCAGCCCGGAATAACGAGTCGTAGGTCGTGGGTTCGAAACCAGCCTGGCGTATTACTTTGTGTAATTTATTTCATTACCACTGCTCTCAAAACGGTCATGTCCTAGAAACATCAAATTCGAGGACATGTGACATTACCAACCCACAGTGGGGTGAAACCGGCATGTCCTAGAACCATCAAATTCGAGGACATGTGACATTACCAACCCACAGTGGGGTGAAACCGGCATGTCCTAGAACCATCAAATTCGAAGACATGTGACATCTACCAACCCGTAGTGGGCCCGCGTGGTGGATTATGGCCCACTCCCTCTCACAGAGAGGAGGCCTGTGTCCCAGCAGTGAGAACATTATAGGCTGATGATGATCTGTCGAAAAACCAGAGTCACCAACATAGCTCTGTAAATTTGAAAATTAGAATTGGCAATGGGCAGGCCTAGGTAGAACTCATTACCGATGGGGAAGAAAAGTTCTCCAGTGGCGACCACAAACTAGAAGCCACAGCATAGGCAGGCTACCCACTTGGTGGACTGACGACATTGTTTGAGTCGCGGGCAACCGAGGGATGCAAGTTGTCGTTCGGCGTGGTGGTGGTGGCTTTGTTCAGCAGTAGAGATCTTTCAGTTGATAAATAAGTGATGTCATCAAGATGCCCTTACCAGTATGCCCTTGAATCATTATCGTCTTTCAGCCTCCTTTAACAAACGTGCATGAGGAAAACGAGATTTAAAAAAACCTTTTAATAATGGAGACCATCTAGATCTAGTATTGACGATCAAAAAGTGCTGAATAAATCAGCGTATATGAATAAATAAAAGACTTGATTTTGATTCTGAAATGCACGGCGCTCTCATACCGGCCAGCAGTAATATATAACAGTCAGAGTTAACAATCTAGATTCTAGAGACACCCAAAATATCCTTAATTTTTTTTTACTGTAGTTATAAACAAAGTTTTATTGCCATAACTCCATAAAAACTGCGAAATTACGCGATACGCCCGTATCCACTATAATCTGACTAATACAAGTGCAAACAAGGTAAATCTAGTTATAGTGAAGGCACTTCTCGGACCAGAATGAGCTATAAACAAGAAGTGGAATGGCTTAATCGTGAAAAATGTTGTATGCAGCGTCATAATGGACCTGCCTGAAGCTTTAGTTTAAACATGTGTTATAAAATATTGTATTAAGATGATTGATTTTATGAACACAGAAGCTGGCCAAAACAGCATATTAATTAAGTCAATATATGAAACGATATAAGGTTTTAAGAGGATGATGGTAAGATCTACCGATCTCTACCTTTGCTATTAATTTAAATCATGTGACAACTTTTAAAAAAGACAGGCGCTAAAATTTCGAGCTCTTTGCGCTCGCTATTGCATTGTTCTTACCCCTGTAGTGTCAAAGGCGGCGTTAATCACCTCCCTCCCGACATTTAACTCCTGCCTCGTTCACAAGCCTTTCCAAAACATGATCGAGATCGGAACTCCACCAACTGCCTAAACTTTACACTATACTTTGGAATGAGAGAATGTTTAAGTAAGCTTTTCCTACATAATTATGTCATCTGTCTCCAACTCTCCACAGTTTTGTCTATGCCCCTGACCCATATGTCCCAGCAGAAATAGCAGCGTTAAAAAGATGACAGATTAGTATTTTTTGAATGAACATGCAACAAGGTCACCTCCACAATGTCATTTCAACGGAAGCATTGTGCCAAAAAATCGTGAAATATGTGTTACTGGCAGCTCAGACACGTAACAGATTTTTCTTCTAATTGCGCATGTAAATACGCCAGCTGCACATAGTATTTGAATTTAGAATACCGTAGGAAAAGAAAAATGTTTTGTTTTTCTAACGGTGCTGAAACTTGAGCATTCACTTGTAAGGCTGCGTTTCCACTGAGGCGGAGTGGAGCGGAGCGGAGTGCGATTCACCAATCACATTGCTTGAGTGGAGAAGAGTGAGATAAGAGAGAGTGGATTTCAAGCCTTGTGATTGGTGAATAGCACTCCGCTCCGCCTCAGTGGAAACGCAGCCTAAAGGCGCTCCCTCACCGCGAACATTTACCTGTAATGTAACATAAAAGTGCGCAATGTGATGCTCTATTGTCTTCGAATGTTCGAATCTGTAACGTTACATTACAGGTAAATGCTCGCGGTGAGGGAGCGCCCTAATAAGCATTGTTGCGAATGTTACATTAAAGAAAAACAAACGAGAGCGTTTTAGCGAGCATTCAGCGAGATCGTTGTGGCCAGCTTGTAGCCAAGCCGACTGTCAAGTCTGTTAACTTCACGAAGAAAAATTTTTTGACGACCACCGATTAGAGCGTTCGCTAGAAAAATCGTGAAAATGTTTGTAGTGATGTTTTGCTCTATGCCTAGATTGTTTGTTGTTTTCGACAAAATAATAAAACGGCGAATTATTTCATTCCTTTTTAATCCTGTTCAATAGGCCAGTTAAAGTTACTTAGTTGTGGAATTTTGGATGTCAAATAGGCAGTCGCCGCATATAAAATACTAATATTCAGCTGCATCCAGATCGACTGGGAGCCGACACTAAAATAGTTGGGAAAAGACTAGGCATATGATGTTTATGCTCAAAATCGGAACTTAGGTTTGTTACATTACAGGTCAAGGATTAGACGCGACTAGGGTTGCCATCTCTAAAATTTGGAAACCAGGACAAAACGCGAAAACCCCGGATTTTAGAGTCTTCTGGACTCTAAAATCCGGGGTTTTACGCGTTCTGCCTGGTTTCCCGGACATGAGTCGAAGTGCGCACCGTGGCAACTGCGTCGGGAGGGATGGGGGAACCAATGATACGGGGGGGCGGTGAAGTGTGCGTGTGTCGCGGGCGGCCCAAGACTTTAAATTTTAAACCCGTACTACAAATAAATCGCCCCCCGGACGCTCCCCGGAATACCTCTAAACTAGGACAAATCCGGGGAAAACCGGACGGATGGCAACCCTAGACGCGACGATACTGTTAATAAACTGAAATAAAGTTACATTTTGAATCGCGTCTCGGTGTGTACTGACCCGTGCTCCGTGACTGAGTGCAGCACTAAGATAAAAACTGCGCTTGCATTATAAATGTCACATTGTATTCATAAAAGGTGCAGTACTAATTCTACGTCAGTTTTCTATTGTTCAAAGTACAATCGACAAAGTTGAATCATGACCCGTTTTGAGAAAAAATCGTTTGAATCCGTCAAATTGACAAAGATCAAAGTCGTTGCCATGAAAATGTATGTTTACGCGAATGTGGACCGCGTGGTGGTCATTGTATTTGAATGTCTGTAGGAAAATAAACTTATGGAGGGTCATAATTCAACTTTGTCGATTGTACATTGTGATGTGATGTACTTTTATTATTGTTGCTTGTACGTTTATTAATCTTGATCGACTGGCTATAACGCTTCAGGTACTGAAATAGAATTTGCATACAACTTCGTATTTTATGACTGCCTTCATAAATACTCATTGTAGAATTTTGACGTCATGGCGTCAGTGAAAGTCTTTAAATTGCTGATACGTGACGTTTTTCAATAAATTGAGTCAGACATTTAGATGTGAGAGCCTTATTGGAAAAAATAAATAAAAGGTTACAAAACTTAAAAATACCTCTGAAAGGATTGTAGTAGATACATACATATCATAATTAGAAAAACTTTTAGTATAAAAAAACCCAAGTATTAAGGCAAACAGCGAGTCTAATGGTATTCTATATCAATTAGTTAATTGTTTCGCATTTTGTATAAAAATTGGATTCTATTAATATTCGGGGTTCGAACCCACGACCTACAACTCGTAAGTCGGGACCGATACCACTGGGCCACCACTGCTCAACAAGAAGAAGAATACGTCAATTTAAAAATAGAAGCAGGTGTCGTTCTTTAGTTTTACCGCCCGTATGGGAAAAAGGCGTGTGTTGGTAAAGGGCCTTGACAATAATTGACAGTCATTACATCCAGTCAACAGTCTAAAAGCCAAATCCACCTTAAAATATCATCGGCCTGGAAAGGTCAAAGATTAATCCCTTCATATACATCGTTTACTATTATATTTATTGCTTACTAGCTTTTACTGATGTTATTGTCTCAAATTATTTCACTTCCATTATTTTTTTAAGTAGATATATTTATGTAGAGTTGTTTATGTACCATTATGGCATATTAGACGATATGGTGATCATCGGATCACGCTGAAACCACCCTGTTTTATTGAAAATGTATAGAGAAGGCCGATGTTCAGCATCCGATGTGATGTTTTTTTTTTTAATTTTTTATTTAGGGTCATTTGTCTGCATGGCAATGCAAGTCTCAACGTATATTATTTTTAATAACTATCTATAAAATGTGATGACTGGATAATCTGGCATCAAATTACCTAGTGAAAAAAAATGGATTTTGATCAGAATTTCCGAAGATTACCGGTATCCAATCTCTTTTAGACTAGGTTCTTCTCTTGTTTACTTTTTAGTGTTTTGTTATAGGAATTCAGGTCAACTGTATAATTGTTTGCAGGGTGGCAACAACGCCGGACACACAGTGGTCGTCGATGGCAAGGAGTTCGACTTCCATTTACTACCCAGCGGTATTATAAACCAGAAATGTATCTCCGTTATTGGTAAGCAACCTATTAATGTTATTATTTACAACCTCACTATGCCAAATGCCCATCATCATTTCTTTGTGGTTATTGTTGTCTTTCCATCCGTAAGTCGTCACGTAGGTAACAGTTTTTATACTCCTTTCAAGCTTTCGGCTTTGTTCCGCCTACTGAAATGTATAGGTAGGGTTGCCATCTCAAAAATTTGTAAACCAAGAAAAGACGCGTGAAACCCCCGGATTTTAGAGTCCAGAACCCGGACATGAGTTGAAGTGTGCACCGTGGCAACTGCTGGGACGGTGAAGTGTGCGTGAGTCACGGGCGGCCCAAGACTTTACATTTTTAAACCCGTACTACAAATGAAACCCCCCCGGACGCTCCCCGGATGCCCTCTAAAGTAGGATAAATCCGTGGAAACCCGGATGGATGGCAACCCTAGGTATAGGTCCCCTCCCTGAAGTGCCATGCTATCCTGGCCTGTTGGATTCTCAACCAGATCTTCCCTGTGATCTTCAGTAGTAGTCCAGTCAGTCAGCTTTACCCGAGAATGAGAGATAATATGCTAGAAGTCTAGAACACACACATCTTCACCTCGGCGTTCTAAAATCTGTCTGCCAAGGCAAGGTTTCTGTGAAAGATGATGATTGGACCCTTCCATCATTTTCATCATCATCATCATCATCATTTTTCACAGAAACCTAGAAGACCCTTTTTTATAGTAAAATCATCAAATGAGTCCTCCCACACAGGACAGGGCGGGAGGGACCGTCAGACTCATACTGACTAAAATCCACGATGTCCTTCACCTATTGAAGGACATCGCGGATTTTAGTCACGATGTCCTTAACGTTCCAGGGTTACGGTAATTCGGTAAGTCCCGCGACCCCGGCAGGCTTTGGCCCTCTAGAGGGGGGTCCCCCCCGCAGCTCGCATGCTCTTGCCCGCGCCTACGGTGGCCGGAGATCGTCTGCCGTAGAAGACTCCCTAGTCTATCTTTAATCTACCAAGAATAGACAACGTTATTTCTATACAATTCGACATTTATTTTGTCTGAGTATGGCTTTTTTATACATTTTCGCCATGTTATGCTTAGGAGGATTGAAATCGTTCTACATTCTGTTATTTTGACTATTTTTCCGTCGATAAAAACCCGTTTCTACGGATGCAGTGATCATATTTTACACAGTGGAGGCATTATTGTCAACTTAACACATCCAATTTACAGTGCTGATTAAGATATCTAGCTCGTGTATTTCTAAAAGTTTTCTTACAACTTAGGTAACTGTTGCCAATTTATGCTTTTGACAATCTATCACAGTTTACCGCGCGTAGACTGTTCAAAGGACCATAAAACTTAAATCTCTTGGTACCCTGAAAATTCAAATTCAAAAGCACGCAAGTAATGATTCTGAAAAGCCGACTAATAATACTTTTTAATGGGAATATCATTACTTAATACAGAATTTCTAATAAGAATAGTTAGTTTATTAAAAAATAAGTGTTATCAAATCAGTTTTAATGAAAAAAAATCTTATTAACACAGAACAATATCTTATCAAGAACTCGTTCATTAACGTAGCGGTTGAAATAATTAGTAATTTCCTTTATGAATAAACAATACTAGGTAATATTTTCCATGGCTCTGACCTAGAACAGTTCGTTAAGTGAATTAGATTTGATAAATAAGCACTAGATTTTAAAATGCCATTGCTATGAGGTTTCGCGTGCATAAAACTTATTAGTTGAAGGTTGGAATTTCAAGATCGGCATGATGTTGTGGAATAAGCATTACCCGTAGACATACACAATGGACTGAGTTTCACTTTTAAGAATAAATACCCATCTCTTTCATGTAACGTAGTGCTATTAAGTGTTCTGTGGTAACGCCCGAAATCAATATTCAATCATCAAATTCAGTTCCTTTGTTTTTGAGATTCTTTTACGTAAAACTCGCCAAGTAATGGCGTATAACATTAATATCGCAAAGCCATTAATTATGCAATTGAATTGCAATCATTGCGTTTTTACGTTACGGAATTTCTTAAATAAACCAAAAATTAGTGAGAGTTTCTTTTCTAATGTAAACCAAGGTGTCGCTTACTCCTTGGCACGTAGGCTGGGGATACATTAGGCAGCGATTTGCGAAGCGTCTGGAAGAGCGAAATTAGATTAAAGATACACGTGGAATCGCTGATGTACGGTGTAGCCATTTACGTCAGTATTAATTCGTTTGTTTTAATCGCTCATGTGTCGCAAATCGCGTCGCGGCCTAGTAAACCCTCAGCTGTAGATTTATCAACATAGGCCTTACGAGCTGGTCGCGGGACTGTCATAATCAGAACCTCTACCATGAGTTGTCATTACGAAGACTCGATCATCGATATCGACCGCGTTTGGCGCTCTCATTGGCCCGCTCCAAGGTTGGTTGTATGAACTCTCAACCAATGAGAGCGCCAAACGCGGTCGATGCCTATGATCGAGTCTTCGTAATGACAACTCATGGTATTCATACTGACAGGTAACCGTGACTTTGGGTCATAAAGGGCTATTGAAGGAAAACGAGGATTTTAATAAGTACGAGTCTTGGCAGTCCCTTTCGCTACTCCCTACGCGGGAGGACTCATTTGATGATTTTACAACGATTTAAAAAGGACCTTTTGAGCTCGTCTTTGTAAACTAAGCGCCTGGCCACTCCTTTTAAGACCAGTCTCGGCAGTAACTAAGATTTGAACATTTTAAAATTTCTGTGACGTCAGCATACTTCGGTGATAATTGACCGATAACACTATGCTATCTATCCTTGAAAGGTTGCCAAAAGCTTGCACCATTAAAGTACATCTCTTCCTATAGCCTATACATATAATCTCTGTCTCGGCGTTAATATATAATTGAGGAAAAAAAGGAGCTATATTTATACATATCCACACTTTCCTACTTATAAATAGGATAGTAACTCTGTCTGTCATCTTTTGACACCTAAACGGCTGAACGTATTTCGATGTTTGGCATACGCCCAGACCATGACCTAGGTTAGGATATTTTTTTTATCTCAGTTAGTGCGTTTCTAATAAATAAGATAACCGAGGAACAAAAGGGGCAATATACCTACCATTTAATGATAATAAAATACTTTCATCCGATGCCTTTACATATCGGACAATATGCTCATGCAGTGGTGATGAAATAAATGAAACAAAGTAAGCGAATCCGAACCCATGACCTGCAACTCATAAGTCGGGGCCGATACCACTGGGCCATCACTGCTGTCACTTACAAGATTCCAATGCTTTAAGATCAAACCCAATGCATCAAAGGATAAGAAATACACAATATCATTATCTACCTAGCCTTTTCCCACCTATATTTGGGTTGGCTTCCAGTCAAACCAGATGCAGCTGGATATCAGTATTTCACATGAAGCATCTGCCCAGGGCTCGGAAAACGGTTTATTTTTCGAAACGTTTTCGTCTTAAATGCCTACGAACTTTATAGTACCGGTTTCGTTCGAACGGAACGTAATAAAAAACGGTATTAGAGAAGAACAATATTTTATCGTTTTTGGTTCATAAAACGTTTTAAACCGTTTTTTAACCATTATTTTGGCTTCAAGACGTAGGTACAAGTTTTAATGCAAACATTTTTAGTTCGTTGATATTACACGACCGCGTGGCATGGTTTCATTCGTCGTTTTCTCGAGTAATATTATAAACCTACATACAGTAACAACAATGAAAGACGTTCATTTTTTTTATTTTTTTGAAATATTTTAAATGAAAATATATGTAAGAAAAAGGCTAACCAAAATAATATTGAAAGAATATAAGTATTGGTGAGTAGTAGATATGAGCGCCGCGCCGGCGCGCCGCCGCCGCCGTGATTACCCCCGCGCCGCCGCCGCCGTCTTCAGGCGCCGGCGCGCCGAACCCGAGTGGGCGGCGTTCAGTTTAATCTAACACGCTGACCAAACCGAACGCACGATAATAAATGCAGGCAAAATGGCGGCACTAGACGTAGACGTTTATAAAACGAAACTCTTTGTTATTAAAATTTCTGTGTTGTCCAAGTTATCAGCAAACAAACACAGTTTTTGTTGGACCTATTTTGGTCAGTTAGTTGTTAATATTGAGGCAAAAAAACGAACAGTGTTGGGCGACCAAGTGTTTTGCGACGCTTGTTTGAAACAAGCGAAAGAAAAAGATGGCGATATGCAATTTCCCATGTAGGTTTATATCGGGCACGCCGCAGTCGCGGCGGTAAGACCCCTCTTTGAGGAGTGGCTGGAGAGACGTCACGGCGTCCTGACCTATAGGATGACGCAGGGCCTCACCGGACACGGAAGTTTCGGGAGGTAACGCCCGGGTGTCACCACTGCGAAGATCGCCCGGAGGACACGGTGGAGCATACGGTGCAGGACTGCCCCGCTTGGGCAGAGCACCGCCGTGTCTTCACGGAGGCACGGAGACCTTTCACGCCCGGCATTGGTCGAGGCCATGCTGCGGGGCGAGACAGAGTGGGAAGCGGTCGCCTCCTTCTGCGGAGCAGATATGTTCGCGAAAGAGGAGGCGGGCCGTGAGAGAGAGGACAGCGTCCTCCCTCCGCCCCAGCCGCAGTGATAGACGCCCACGGCGTCGGACGTCGCAAGACGATCTCCGGCCACCGTAGGCGCGGGCATGCGGGCGGCGAGTAAATCGGCAACTTGCCGCCCGACCATGAAACATGCCCGGGTCGACGGCGCGTTGTGTTCCACGCGCGCCTCAAAGAGCGTCAGCAAGATGACGTGGCCCCCCTCTAGAGGGCCAAAGCCTGTCGGGGTCGCGGGACTTATTCCATTACCGTGACCCTGGAACGTAAAGGGCTAATGAAGGACACCGTGGATTTTAGTCAGTACAAGTCTGACAGTCCCTCCCGCCCTGCCCTGGGTTGGAGGACTCATTTGATGGTTTTAACACGCAAAAAAAAAAGTAAATTTATGTACCTCCTATTAAAATAATTAAATTAGTACCTACTTACCTATGTTGATAGCTTTTTTACGAGGTTAATAACCTGGTAACAAAACCTATTTTTAAAATCGCGTAGGCGCGTGGTGCCCACCAAAACCCCGCAGGCGCCGGAGCCATGACAGAAACAATGCTTGTAGCATGCTACATGCTTGCTTGCATGCTGCATGTTTGCTTGCGTGCTGCAGCAAACAGCAAATGTCATTAATCTTAATACAATACCCGTCAGAGTTATATTATCGAATTTTCACAATTCGTATTATCAATACATTTGCACAATTACCTATTTTGTATTGTCTACTACATTTCAATGGCGCATGTTAAAATGTAACAGCCATAATTACCTAGTGTGCACAAATTTCTAGGCGTTTGGTGAAATAAAAAAATGGCAATTAAAACAGTGATATAATGAATGTTTGGAAACATAATACTTCCAACAACCGTTGTTTCGAGTAAGTGTAACATCTATAAAAAGTTTTTCGGCCAAATGAAGTATTGAAGTAACGTAAAAAAAAACCTAATGATAATAGTTGAAAAGTTTTAGGTCAAATGAAATTCGGTCAAACGTTTTTCGATCTTATGATAGGTAACCCTTGCCAATTAAATTCGTCTCGGCAAAATTATAATAAATCGTAATTATACGTAAAACATTGTTTAATTTCTTCTCTTAAATTAAAGTAGTTAAATAAGGCCACGCCGCGCCGCCGACGCCGCCGCCGCCGACTTCAAAAAGTCGGCGCGCCGCCGCCGACAAATTGACCATCGGCGCTCATATCTAGTGAGTAGTGAGAGCCTCCTTGATATACACTCGATCCTGTACTGTGGGGCTGTCGTGGCATATGGTAAACCACGTTGTTCTGTTAATCCTCTAAGCACATAACTGGATGATTCAGGTGTAGGTTGAGGAGAAGTAGTCAGGTCATATCTCATTTCATTTACATGGATGATTAGAACTCTATACCCCCAAAAAATTGTGGCTGATGGGGCCACTAAAGGTAACTCCAACATTTAAAAGTGAGAAGGATGGAGTTTCGTGTGTATAAATGTGCTGCCATGCATGTAAAGCAAGAGGAATAATGGAATCTGTGGGAATTCAGATTGCATAAACATTAGATCCCTCCCCACATCCAAAACCTATAAGTGTTGTTGTATGTCCGAAGCAATTGGCATTAATGTAGTAGACATGAAACAATCGATGAAGGATCACTTCTTTCTACGCAGCAACAAGCCTTCAACGGTTGGGTCATGTCGGTTTTAATGTACTCTTTCGGCACACTCAGACTAAACTCGACACCCTGGATAGGTGAGTCCATACTCTGCTACCCATCTGCAGTCCATACTACACCACCCACGTGGCCACGTTTATCCGTGATGAGGCTGTATAAGTAAGTGTCAGGACTTTTATGCAAAGACCTTCCACCACCGAGAAATGTGCAGTCCCAGAGTATATCCGTGCCATCGTACGGTTGACATAAGTCGGGCATACCAACTCTCGTGCGTACTTCAACTCATGTCCGGGTTCTGGACGCTATAATCCGGGGTTTTCAAACGTTTTGTCCTGGTTTCCTAATTTTAAAGATGGCAACCCCTTGTATCTTACCGGAGCTGCAGAGTAATTATGACATGCCCAGGCAGTCATTATTTTTAGTGGTATTATTTTGAAACTATGATGTCTCCTACCTAAGACATTTATTGAAATCAAACGATGTCAAGGGCAATTTTGTTCAAAATTGTGATGATTAACGTACTTATTTGGATAAGGATTAATATCTTCATCATCATCATCATAAGCCGGAAGACTTCCACTGCTGAACATAGATCTCCCCCTTAGACCGCCACGCCGAAAAACAATTCGCCACTTGCATCCATCGGCTACCCGCGACCGTCACGATGTCGTCGGTCCACCTAGTGGGAGGCCTGCCTACGCTGCGTTTTCCGGTGTTTGCCATTCGAGAACTTTTATTCCCCATCGGTTGTCAGTTCTACGAGCGATGTGGCCTGCCCATTGCCACTTCAACTTGCAAATTTTATGAGCTATGTCGGTAACTCTGGTTCTTCGCGGAATATCCATGTTCCGGATTTTATTCCGCAAAGAAACTTCGAGTATAGCTCTTTCCATTGCTCGTTGAGTGACTTTCTAGTCTCTCTAAAAGGCCAGCAGTCAAAGACCACGTTTCAGAGCCATATTTCATCACTGGCAACACACACTGGTTAAACACCCTTGTCTTGAGACATTGTGGGATTCTCGTTGGGAAGATATCACGTAACTTCCCAAACGCTGCCCATCCGAGTTGGATTTTACGGGCGACCTCTTTCTCTAAGTTGGACCTACTCGTACCTAACTGAACAATCTGTCCAAGGTAAGTATAATAGTCTACAACTTTGAGAGTATCATTCCCAACAACAACCGGTTCGGGTGCCACATGGACATTCGATATGACTTTCGTCTTGTCCATGTTCATTCTAAGGCCGACCCGTTGGGAAACGATACTAAAGTCGCTGAGCATAGCATTGAGGTGCTCCAACGATTCTGCCATGATGACTATATCATCGGCAAAACGAAGGTGAGTGATGTATTCGCCATTAATGTTGATGCAGAGTCCGTTCCGTTCCAAGAGCTTGAAAACGTCCTCCAACGCGTTCGTTAACAGTTTCGGAGAAATAACGTCTCCCTGTCTCACGCCTTCTGCAATTGGATTGGTTTCGTGCTCTCTTCCTGAAGTCGGATGGACATGGTGGCGTTTCTATACAAACACTTCAACACTTCGATATGCCTATAGTCGATATGACATCGTTGGAGGGACTGCAATACGGGCAGTATTGCAGTCCCTCCAACGATGAGGTTTCGATTGAATCGAAGGCTTTTTCATAGTCCACAAACGCTAAACACAATGGCCGATTATACTCCTCTGTCTTCTGTATAATCTGCTGGCGGAGCGTGTATATGTGGTCCATAGTACTAAAACATTTTCGGAAACCGGCTTGTTCGGGAGGCTGGAAGTCATCAAACCTGCGTTCGAGACGGTTCGAAATGACTCTTGAGAACAGCTTATATACATGGCTCAGAAGTGAGATTGGCTGTAGTTCTTCAACAAGATTGGCCTGTAGTTGTCCGGAATATCCTCAGTGTAGTGTCGAGTCAGCTTAGCTCTTGCGTCTCGAGCTGTACCCACACTGGGTTTTCGTGTTGATGTGTATAACTGTCCGTAAAACCTCTCAAGCTCTCTTAGGATTTCCGGTTTCGTCGAAATGATGCTGCCGTCGTTAATCTTCAGCTTTGTCATTTGCCTCTGCCCAATAGACGAATTCTTTGCGAAGACTTTTGAGCCTTGGTTCCGCTCGATTGCCTCTTTGATCCGTGCCGCACTAAAGGCACGCAGGTCACGTCGCATTGATTTAGAGATTCGTCTATTGAGTTTGCCATATTCCGACATATCAGCTGAAGATTGCAGCCTCATCTTGGTCCGGTCTTGCATAAACTTGATGGTTCCGTTCGAGAGCTTTTGAGGTTTATTGCGGCGCGGGGTCTTAAAGAACTTCGACCCCACAGCTTGGACAGTTTCCACCAACCCATCGTTAATCTCGTCCACAGTTTCGCATTCGGTTAGGCACTGGAAGCGATTGTGCAGTTCGAGTTGAAAGTCTTCTGGATTCCGGATTAATATCATGTTAATGAAAATACCTTCGCAAATAATGCATTTTTTTAAAATAAAGATTTCCAAAAAAAGGGTTTTTGTGATTCAACCCTGAAAGACAGGTATATGCTCTCGCGGACTTAAGAACGTTTCTTTAAGATATATAATTCCGTAAAACATATTTTTTTCCGTATCTTTAACCGTTTACGCAGAGCACGCAACGGAAGCTCTCGAAAAGGAATACATTGTCCCTATTTTGAAACATTACTCATTACTTTGCATGTGCCTACCTAGTCATCCGCAATAAATGGACTATCCAACTCAAAAAGAATTTTTAGATTCCCTCCAGTAGTTCCTGAGATTAGCGCGTTCAACCAAACAATTAATAAAAACAAACTCTTCTGCTTTATAATGTTTTAGTACCTTTAGATTTTGAAATATTGAAATTTATAAATTATTTTACGTCCAGTCTGTAACGAGAATGGAAGGAGTTTGTAAGAGTAGCTCTAAGAGTGGCGTGAATGAAAGAAAAATAAAAAGAAACACGTTTTAATAAATCCTCAGAAAAGTATACAAAAACAGCTCAATTTGTAAAACATACACTAGATCGATTTCGATCCATACCGTTTGTAGTACTAATCACCACTATCAGAATAATAACTCTGTCAACGCAAGTTGCACTACCCCAAATTATACGTAAGCGCATCGTACAGAATGATGAAACGAAAGGAATACAGTCATGCGGACCGTGCGGTATCTACTCAATTTAACGAATCAAGTTCTTTCTTGTCGGCGCACCCCCGTCCCCCACGTCCTGCGGTATTAAACCGGTATTTTAAGGTCTTTCAAAACGTTCCCATTTCGTTTTCGTTCCGTACAAAATGAGGTGCAAAGAACTGTTCTAATCGTTTTAAAAACGTTATTTTGGAAAACGTTTTCGAGCCCTGCATCTGCCTGTCGGACCTCCACAAACTAGGAACTGGGTAATACGATACCCCATGGTAAGACTGGCTGTCAGACTTTCGAGCTTCTGACTGTACGACTGTCAAAGACCTACAAATGACAGCCGGGACCAACGGCTTTACGTGCTTTCCGAGGCACGGAGGGAACTCGCTATGACAGATGGTCACCCATCCACCGACCAACCTCGGCAAGCGCGGCTTAGCCGGAAGATTGGCCTGTGTGGCTGTAATTATTTTGCCACGAGCTCCTCCGATAGGATGCACCATAATCATTTTTGTTTGTTTTTGTATTTAACGTCATTGTCGTCACAATATGGCTTCTAGGTCAAAGTATTAGTAATTTCCACTAAAGTAAAACCGTATATTTAACTGTGTCCCGTGTATTTAACCTTCAATAAAGTTTCAAAGTCACCGCGTCCATTACCGAGTTATCGCCCGAAACGGCTTCGGTCATTTAATGGATCAGGCGGATCAAACTTGTATTATAATGACATAATCTACCGCCAATCCATCAATTTGTTATGTCCATTTGATTGGATTAGCACCGTGTGCCCACACCATTAGGCTAAACTACGTAATAATGATTATCTTTGTCATTTGGACGTATGTGTCTCATGGTTGTGAACTCCACTGCTGAGCGTGGGGTCCTGGTTTCGATAACCGGTTTTTCTCAGTAGCAGCCGGAGTTAGGAAGTTAAGCCGTTGGTCCTGCGCCCGATCTCTCTCCGGACGTGATGGATTGCCGTCCCTTTGTTTGGACTGTGAGAGAAAATGAACACAATGAACACTTGTGCACTATAGTATGGCCTGCTCAGATGGCTAATCTCCGTGATCGACCGCCGTGGCCGAAATCGGTCTACTACTTATCTAATGGGCCAATCAAACGCACAAGCTTCACCAATGTTTTGCCTGCGCAAGTTTCTCGCATGAAAAAACAATACACGGTCGCCAACACTGAACGCCCAACCACACACACAGGCAAGTACGCGCAGGCCGGCCTTGCGCAGGTAAAACTGTCGTGTAGCTTGTGCGAATGTGCGTGTGGGGCGGTGGTAGGCCTCACCAGGACCACCTGTCTCTCGACCACCATCTTGGCGAAATCCAGCAACTAACAGTTTTTTGTGGCGTGAAATTTCCAAAGGGATTTAATTTTTCATCTTTTTTGGAGCGGAAGGGATTGTCGAAGCCTTACTTAATAAAAATCACTCTGTTCCTTCACATTCTATTTTCGTTCCAGGGCAGGGGTGTTGCCTGCTTAGACAGTGCCGCGGCCTACCATACCATAGCATACCTAATTGGAACAAACAAAGACATTATAATAAAAATAAAAAAATCCTACCGTTAGTTTGTCAAATATACAACAAATTGAATAACTTGTAGCAAACGGGACACGTTAATAAAACATGCAAAAAAAAAAAAACAGCAGAAATTCTCGTGACATTGGTAATCAAGCTCAGTACCAGGTACGGTAAGCAAAATCACTGTAGTATTAATAGGTTTACGTAACGAGTTATTTATTGTCAAGGTCAAGGTTTGCACGAAGATGTTTTAAGGTTTATTTTGCTGACGTTACAAGTTACAACGGTAATGCAGGGTACTTGTCATGGCATGATACAAAATGGCGCTGTTGACTTGTTTACGAATGAATAAGATGGAAAAATGATTTGACTTGTTGTAGATGTTAGGACATGAAGAAGTGGAAGCAGTTGGCGTTAGAAGGGTTGGCGAGATGTTCATTCACTGAATGAACATCTCGGCAACCCTTCTGACTGATATTCAGACACAGATGGGTTTCGCCTTTGGGCCTGTGTTCTGTATAGCTTTCTTGCACTGATTCGATATGTCATATACCTAACTTAAGGCATTTGTCATTTCAAGAAAATCTTGCGTTGTTAAAACACATTTCGACCATGTTTTTAGCCCATAAAGATCAATAATTTTGGTCACTACTGTACTGTATGCTTCACCCATACCTTTCATTTCAAAGTAGTCTTTTCGAGCCTCACATCCAGTTACCTCTACGCTAACGGAAAATTATAGTAAAACTAGGTACATAATACGCCCCGTCATTCTAGCATTCACACCAACTGCTCGACACCAAGAATGAAAATAGAAAGACGGGGCGTTTTGTCAACTAGGGCGTATTGGTTAAAAAACTTTTTAAAAAAAATGTAACCGCCTTCAAAAAAAACCACAAAAAAGGGTAAAATAACCTACAAAACTTTTCTTTCGGAAGTCGGTGGTTTTTTTATTAATTTCATTGTTTTTTTTGCCACCGACTTCCGAAAGAAAAGTTTTGTAGGTTATTTTACCCTTTTTTGTGGTTTTTTTTGAAGGCAGTTACATTTTTTTTAAAAAGTTTTTATTTTACTCTTTTTAGTATAAATATTCAACCAAAATTCTTGTCAAATACATCATTTTCTTACTTATGTAAGAAATCCGAAGCACCGGCAATAACATCGTTAACACTTCTCTTTCATTCCTTCCCTATCTCAAAAACTACTGAACCGATTTTGATGAAACTTGCAGTATTCCTTAAGTAGAACAATACCTAGTACCACATAAAAAGAATTACTTAATGCGGACTTGTAGTTCCAGAGATATGCGAACACAAACATAATTTACTAAATCAGTCGATGCCGACTCCTTACTAGAGGACTTGTACCTTCCATCATCAGCTCATCCACCTGAGATGATGATAATCAGATGCAAATACTTGAACAGCTTTAGAAAATATATGAAAATAAATGGTACTATGTGCATATAAAATTTGAAGGTTGCCCTCGATTTACCTGGGATTCCATCATCAGATCCTGACCTGATGAATATGGGACCAATTGGAAAGTATACCCTTTCAAACAAAAGAAAAAATTTTCAAATCGGTCCAGGCGTCTTCGAAAAATCGGGGAACATACATAAAAAAAAAAAAAAGATTCCGACGAATTGAGAACCTCCTCCTTTTTTTGAAGTCGGTTAAAAAACCAGCGTCGAGCACTAGCTGCTCGACAATTTGCTGAACTGGGGGTATTACAACGTCTTAAAACCAGGGTGTCGAGTCTGCTAATTATTTTTCAGAATGGCGCCACAATGGCGTTTCAATTTTCGAACCATTTTTTACTGCTGAGTAATAAGATAGAATAAAGAATAAGCACTACAATTGAAACGCCATTGTGGCGCCATTCTGAAAAATAATTAGCAGACTCGACACCCTGGCTTGTTCCGGCGAGTGAAAGTGACAGAGATATACAAGTCGTCTAGCGCCATCTCGTTCACTCACTGTAATAAGCATGGTTTTAAGACGTTGTAAAACCGCCCCTGGACCCATTTGGCGTAGCCGTGGGACACACAATGTTATATATTTTGCTAATTTTGTTGTATGTAATGTTTTACTATCTTGTTTTTTTTTCTTCTTTTTCTTTTATTTGTTTATATTGTGTGTACCGCCGCGGTTACCCAAATAAACGTATTTTCTTCTTCTTCTATAGCTAATTTTTGATCTGATGAAGGTATCAGGATGTTCAAATTACCACTTTCTATATCTGTAAAGACAGGAGATCTGTGTTCCAACTGCAGGTTTATAGAGTTTACTAGTATTTGCGCGTTGCGCGAGCTGCAAGCAGCTCGCGGGGTCGTGTTTTGGAGAAGTATTCCATATCTAATAAAATTTTGAGAATTCATATGAATCTTTAAATGAATTGGAAAATCCATAGTCCTTAAAAGATTTTGTAAAATATATAGAATATTTTAAATGTTCTGAAAACCCTTAGGTATAACTAATTCAATAAAAAAAAGAAACAAAATTAAAAAAAAAGAACAAAATAAATTGAGAATTCCTTAGGATAGTTAAAAGAATTTTAAAATATGTCAGAGCACTTAAAAGATTTTGAAACCCCTTAAGAATCAAATCTAAAACCTTACTAAAAACTCAGCAGGGAGGCATAAGGGGCAACTTTGAAAAATGGTTTTTAATTTTCCGAGCCTCCTCTATACGAATCCGTAGACAAAAAAGAACACGGGTCTCTAATAAGTGTCTGAGATACGATTGGGAGGGGGGGGGGGAGCCAAAAGGAGAGGCTTAGTACTTTTGCCCTACTCATGAGAGTTACTTGTAAGTTTGCTTGTCGTCACCCCTGAGTAACGCTTCATCCACTCAACCTTCGTTACGTCCCATGATGAAATTGATGAACATTTCGAAAATTATCGAAGCCGCCATCTTGGATTTTGATTTGACCTCGCTATCGGCTTAAGCATCCTCGAAAACCATGAAAACGACTCCCATGATGAAATTGATGAACAATTCATAAATTATCGCAGCCGCCATCTTGGATTTGGATTTTAACTTCACTATCGGCTTTAGCATCCTCGAAAACCATGAAAACGACTCCCATGATGAAGATTTCGAAAATTATCGCAGCCGCCATTTTAGATTTTGATTTTGACCTTACTATCGGCTTTAGCATCCTCGAAAACCATGAAAACGTCTCCCACGATGAAATTGTTGAACAATTCGAAAATTATAGCAGCCGCCATCTCTGATTCTCATTTTGAGCTTGCCATCGGTTTTAGCAACCTCGAATACCATGAAAACGACTCCCATGATGAACAATTCGAAAATTATCGAAGCCGCCATCTTGGATTTGGATTTTAACCTCACTATCGGCTTTAGCATCCTCGAAAATCATGAAAACGACTCCCATGATGAACATTTCGAAAATTATCGCAACCGCCATCTTGGATTTTGATTTTGACCTCACTATCGGTTTTAGCATCCTCGAAAACCATGAAAACGACTCCCATGATGAACATTTCGAAAATTATCGCAGCCGCCATCTTGGATTTGGTTTCTAACGTCACCATAGGCCTTATTATCCTCGAAAACCATGAAAACGACTCCCATGATGAACAATTCGAAAATTATTGCAGCCGCCACCTTGGATTCTCATTTTGACCTCGCCATCGGTTTTAGCACCCTCGAAAACCATGAAAACGATTCCCATGATGAAATTAATAAACAATTCGAAAATTATCGCAGCCGCCATCTTGTATTTCGATTTGGACCTCACTATCGGTTTTAGCACCCTCGAAAACCATGAAAATGACATCCATGATGAAAACTTTGAATTTTTTGCAGTCGCCATCTTGGATTTTGACTTTTAACTCACTGTCGGTTTTAGCATCCTCGAAAACCATGAAAACGACTGCCATGGTGAACAATTCTAAAATTATCGCAGCCGCCATCTTGGATTTGGATTTTAACCTCACTATCGGCTTTAGCATCCTCGAAAACCATGAAAACGACTCCCATGATGAACAATTCGAAAATTATCGCAGAAGCCATCTTGGATTCTCATTTTGACCTCGCCATCGGTTTTAGCAACCTCGAAAACTATGAAAACGACATCCATCATTAAAACTTTGAAATTTTTTGCAGTCACAATCTTGGATTTTGATTTTGACCTCACTATCGGCCTTGGCATCCTTGAAAACCATGAAAACGACTCCCATGATGAACAACTCGAAAATTATCGCAGCCGCCATTTTGTATTTGGATTTAAACCTCACTATCGGCTTTAGCATCCTCGAAAACCATGAAAACGACTCCCATGATGAAGATTTCGAAAATTATCGCAGCCGCCATCTTAGATTTTGATTTTGACCTTACTATCGGCTTTAGCATCCTCGAAAACCATGAAAACGACTCCCACGATGAAATTGTTGAACAATTCGAAAATTATAGCAGCCGCCATCTCTGATTCTCATTTTGAGCTTGCCATCGGTTTTAGCAACCTCGAATACCATGAAAACGACTCCCATGATGAACAATTCGAAAATTATCGAAGCCGCCATCTTGGATTTGGATTTTAACCTCACTATCGGCTTTAGCATCCTCGAAAATCATGAAAACGACTCCCATGATGAACATTTCGAAAATTATCGCAACCGCCATCTTGGATTTTGATTTTGACCTCACTATCGGTTTTAGCATCCTCGAAAACCATGAAAACGACTCCCATGATGAACATTTCGAAAATTATCGCAGCCGCCATCTTGGATTTGGTTTCTAACGTCACCATAGGCCTTATTATCCTCGAAAACCATGAAAACGACTCCCATGATGAACAATTCGAAAATTATTGCAGCCGCCACCTTGGATTCTCATTTTGACCTCGCCATCGGTTTTAGCACCCTCGAAAACCATGAAAACGATTCCCATGATGAAATTAATAAACAATTCGAAAATTATCGCAGCCGCCATCTTGTATTTCGATTTGGACCTCACTATCGGTTTTAGCACCCTCGAAAACCATGAAAATGACATCCATGATGAAAACTTTGAATTTTTTGCAGTCGCCATCTTGGATTTTGACTTTTAACTCACTGTCGGTTTTAGCATCCTCGAAAACCATGAAAACGACTGCCATGGTGAACAATTCTAAAATTATCGCAGCCGCCATCTTGGATTTGGATTTTAACCTCACTATCGGCTTTAGCATCCTCGAAAACCATGAAAACGACTCCCATGATGAACAATTCGAAAATTATCGCAGAAGCCATCTTGGATTCTCATTTTGACCTCGCCATCGGTTTTAGCAACCTCGAAAACTATGAAAACGACATCCATCATTAAAACTTTGAAATTTTTTGCAGTCACAATCTTGGATTTTGATTTTGACCTCACTATCGGCCTTGGCATCCTTGAAAACCATGAAAACGACTCCCATGATGAACAACTCGAAAATTATCGCAGCCGCCATTTTGTATTTGGATTTAAACCTCACTATCGGCTTTAGCATCCTCGAAAACCATGAAAACGACTCCCATGATGAAGATTTCGAAAATTATCGCAGCCGCCATCTTAGATTTTGATTTTGACCTTACTATCGGCTTTAGCATCCTCGAAAACCATGAAAACGACTCCCACGATGAAATTGTTGAACAATTCGAAAATTATAGCAGCCGCCATCTCTGATTCTCATTTTGACCTTGCCATCGGTTTTAGCAACCTCGAATACCATGAAAACGACTCCCATGATGAACAACTCGAAAATTATCGCAGCCGCCATTTTGTATTTGGATTTAAACCTCACTATCGGCTTTAGCATCCTCGAAAACCATGAAAACGACTCCCATGATGAAGATTTCGAAAATTATCGCAGCCGCCATCTTAGATTTTGATTTTGACCTTACTATCGGCTTTAGCATCCTCGAAAACCATGAAAACGTCTCCCACGATGAAATTGTTGAACAATTCGAAAATTATAGCAGCCGCCATCTCTGATTCTCATTTTGACCTTGCCATCGGTTTTAGCAACCTCGAATACCATGAAAACGACTCCCATGATGAACAATTCGAAAATTATCGAAGCCGCCATCTTGGATTTGGATTTTAACCTCACTATCGGCTTTAGCATCCTCGAAAATCATGAAAACGACTCCCATGATGAACATTTCGAAAATTATCGCAGCCGCCATCTTGGATTTTGATTTTGACTTCACTTTCGGCTTTAGCATCCTCGAAAACCATGAAAACGACTCCATTGATAAAATTGATGAACAATTCGAAAATTATAGCAGCAGCCATCTTGGTTTCTCATTTTGACCTCGCCATCGGTTTTAGCACCCTCGAAAACCATGAAAACGATTCCCATGATGAAATTAATAAACAATTCGAAAATTATCGCAGCCGCCATCTTGTATTTCGATTTTGACCTCACTATCTGTTTTAGCACCCTCGAAAACCATGAAAATGACATCCATGATGAAAACTTTGAATTTTTTGCAGTCGCCATCTTGGATTTTGATTTTTAACTCACTGTCGGTTTTAGCATCCTCGAAAACCGTTAAAACGACTCCCATGATGAACAATACTAAAATTATCACAGCCGCCATCTTGGATTTTGATTTTAACCTCACTATCGGCTTTAGCATCCTCGAAAACCATGAAAACGACTCCCATGAAGAACATTTCGAAAATTATCGCAGCCGCCATCTTGGATTTGGTTTCTAACCTCACTATCGGCCTTATTATCCTCGAAAACCATGAAAACGACTCCCATGATGAACAATTCGAAAATTATTGCAGCCGCCACCTTGGATTCTCATTTTGACCTCGCCATCGGTTTTAGCACCCTCGAAAACCATGAAAACGATTCCCATGATGAAATTAATAAACAATTCGAAAATTATCGCAGCCGCCATCTTGTATTTCGATTTGGACCTCACTATCGGTTTTAGCACCCTCGAAAACCATGAAAATGACATCCATGATGAAAACTTTGAATTTTTTGCAGTCGCCATCTTGGATTTTGACTTTTAACTCACTGTCGGTTTTAGCATCCTCGAAAACCGTGAAAACGACTCCCATGATGAACAATTCTAAAATTATCACAGCCGCCATCTTGGATTTGGATTTTAACCTCACTATCGGCTTTAGCATCCTCGAAAACCATGAAAACGACTGCCATGGTGAACAATTCTAAAATTATCGCAGCCGCCATCTTGGATTTGGTTTCTAACCTCACTATCGGCCTTATTATCCTCGAAAACCATGAAAACGACTCCCATGATGAAGATTTCGAAAGTTATCGCAGCCGCCATCTTGTATTTTTATTTTGACTTCACTATTGGCTTTAGCATCCTCGAAAACCATGAAAACGACTCCCATGATGAAATTGATGAACAATTCGAAAATTATAGCAGCCGCCATCTTGGATTCTCATTTTGACCTCGCCATCGGTTTTAGCACGAGAAGGGGGCAAGGGGGGGGGACTTTGAAAAATGGTTTTTACTTTACCGAGCCTCCTCTAACGAATCCGGAAAAAAACAAAACTCTGGTCTCTTAGTTACTCAGGACCTACCTACCACCGGAAAGCTATCGTAACTTTATCCCTACGCTACGCTACGCTTCGCTTTACCGCTTCCTAGTTTTTCCGAGATACGATGGGGGGAGGGGTGAAGAGGGGGAGAGGGGGGAGTTTTGAAAAATAATTTTGACCAACTCTGGGCCCCTAGATAAGAATCTGAAAAAAAAATGTTGCAAGTCTGTTAACTTCCGAGATCCACCTAAAGGGGGGAGAAGGGGGCAAGTGGGGGGGGGGGACTTTGAAAAATGGTTTTTGCTTTTCCGAGCCTCCTCTATACAAATCCGTAAAGAACAAAACACGGGTCTCTTAGTTTCCGAGATACGATGGGGAGGGTGGCGAGGGGGGGCGAAAAGGGGAGGTTTGGGATTTTTCCCATACTCATGAGAGTTACCTGTAAGTTTGCTTGTCGTCACCCCCGAGTTACGCTTCACCCACTCAACCTTCGTTCGCTACGGAGGTCGGCGGCTCGCTTCGCTCGCCGCCTCCCCCCTTCGCTCCACTCGGTCTCGCAGGTTCGCTCCACTCAGGACCTACCTACCACCGGAAAGCTATCGTGACCTTATCCCTACGCTACGCTACGCTTCGCTTTACCGCTAGGTACCTAGTTTTTCCGAGATACGATCGGGGGAGGGGTGAAGAGGGGGTGAGGGGGGAGTTTTGAAAAATGATTTTGACATAGTACTCTGGGCGCCTTGATATGAATCTGAAAAAAAAACAAAACACTGGTGTCTTAGTTTCCGAGATACGATTCGGAGGGGGGGGAGGCCAAAAAGGGGAGGCTTGGTACTTTTGCCCTACTCATGAGAGTTACTTGTAAGTTTGCTTGTCGTCACCCCCGAGTTACGCTTCACCCACTCAACCTTCGTTACGCTATGGAGGTCGCCGGCTCGCTTCGCTCGCCACCTCCCCCCTTCGCTCCACTCGGTCTCGCAGGTTCGCTCCACTCGGGACCTACCTACCACCGGAAAGCTGTCGTGACCTTATCCCTACGCTACGCTTCGCTTCGCTTTACTGCTACCTACTTTTTCCGAGATATGACGGGGGGAGGGGGGTGACTTTCGAAAAATTATTTTGACATACTGTGGACCTCTTGACATGAGTCTGAAAAAATATAAATTCCAAGTCTCTTTTGAGATCCCCCTAAAAGGGGGGGGGGGGGAAGGGGGGCAAGGGGGGACTTTGAAAATGTTTTTTACTATTTCGAGCCTCCTCTATACGAATCCGTAAAAAAACAAAACACGGGTCTCTTAGTTTCCGAGATACGATGGGGGGAGGGGTGAAGGGGGGGAGAGGGGGGAGTTTTGAAAAACGATTTTGACCAACTCTGGGGCCCTTGATATGAATCTGAAAAAAAAATGTTGCAAGTCTGTTAACTTCCGAGATCCGCCTAAAGGGGGGAGAAGGGGGGCAAGGGGGGGGAACATTGAAAAATGGTTTTTACTTCTCCGAGCCTCCTCTATACGAATCCGTAAAAAAACAAAACACAGGTCTCTTAGTTTCCGAGATACGATAGGGAGGGGGGAGAGGGGGGGCGAAAAGGGGAGGTTTGGGATTTTTCCCATACTCACCAAACTTACTTGTTTACGAATCTGTCAAAATATACCCACCTCCCCCTTCACCATCTGGGAGAACAATTCTGTCAGTCAGTGAGTGAGTGGTAATCGAGCTTTATATAGTATAAAGCTTTATATAGTATAACTAGTATTTGCGCGTTGCGCGAGCTGCAAGCAGCTCGCGGGGTCGTATTTTGGAGAAGTATTCCTTGCCTTAATACAATTTTGAGAATCCATATGAATCTTTAAATGAATTGGAAAATCCATAGTCCTTAAGAGGCCTTTTACCCATTTGCGCGTAGAACTAAAATTATGGTCGTCTAATTTACCATATTAAGTAATACTCCAACATTTTTGAATACCTGTAAAAGAAAGACCAGTCTTTCGTGTTGTAATTTGACGTAACATATTTCAAAAAACTCTTTTATTAACTTTGCGGTAATTAATCTCCGACAAGTAGTTTACTGAAAAATCAACGCAGAGTCGATTTGCGACTCCTACATCTACCATTAATATTCGTAATTTTAACCAAAAAAAATACACAAATCATCAGACATACGTTTTTGTCGTCAAACTGCGTAGTAGAATTTATATTTTTAATAACACAAATTGGTAAAAAAATAAATTCTGAGGTCAATTTTTACGTTTTATATCGCTGTTTTATCGCCATTTTTGGTTCGAACAAAGCGTAATTACATTAAAAAAACTATGTAAATATAAACTATGTTTACAGACTAAACTAATTTCTAAATTTCATTAAAATCCCTTCATGTAATTAAACATACTATCGTTTTTAAAATCACTCTAAACTAGTATAAATTACGAAACCTAACCGGGCTGCGATCAGTACGGCTCCAGCGCCCGTCGACGTAGGACCTGTATCACTTTTTTCCTCGTCCTGATTATAGAGCGTACGTATCGTGAACGGAATATTATACTACGACTGCCACATTTTGATTCTCTCCATATTTTTTTCATAAGGTAAGATTTTCGTTACTTTATCAAACTAAAGTATTATTATAATTATAATAGTTTGTAGAATTTGTGCATTAATTAGCCATCCGTTTTTGTTTTATTAGTTTTTGCAATGGGGCGCAAGAGTGGTGAGAAATCCAATATGGCGGCCTCCCCAAGATCGCGGTCGGGCTGTTTGAAATCCACCCCCATGATATGGGTATCAAATGAAAGGGTTTGCTGTCAGGAATATGAAAAAAATAGTCACGTGTCTTAAATCCAACATGGCGGACATCCAAGATGGCGGATTGGCTATTTGAAATGCATCCCCATGATATGGGTATCAAATGAAAGGGTTTGCTGTCAGGAATATGAAAAAAATAGTCACGTACCTGAAATCCAGCATGGCGGACATCCAAGATGGCGGATTGGCTATTTGAAATGCATCCCCATGATATGGGTATCAAATGAAAGGGTTGCTGTCAGTAATATGAAAAAAATAGTCACGTGTCTTAAATCCAACATGGCGGACATCCAAGATGGCGGATTGGCTATTTGAAATGCATCCCCATGATATGGGTATCAAATGAAAGGGTTTGCTGTCAGGAATATGAAAAAAATAGTCACGTACCTGAAATCCAGCATGGCAAACATCCAAGATGGCGGATTGGCTATTTGAAATGCATCCCCATGATATGGGTATCAAATGAAAGGGTTTGCTGTCAGTAATATGAAAAAAATAGTCACGTGTCTTAAATCCAACATGGCGGACATCCAAGATGGCGGATTGGCTATTTGAAAGGTACCCCCATGATATGGGTATTAAATGAAAGGGTTTGCTGTCAGGAATACGAAAAAAATAGTCACGTGTCTTAAATCCAACATGGCGGACATCTAAGATGGCGTATTGGCTGTTTGAAATGCACCCCCATGATATGGGTATCAAATGAAAGGGTTTGCTGTCAGAAATATGAAAAACCCACGTTTTTGATTTTCTTAAAAAAAAAGAAAATAACCCTACGGGGCTGAGAGACGTGGTGGCGTATATAATTTATGGGATATATTTACATGACGTGTATAGATCGTGGTTGTAACTTGCAAAGATACGCTCCCACGCTTTGAGTGGCTCTTCTCTGCCCCGTAGCACTGTAAAAATATGGATAGTACGGAAATTACGTGCTAACGTTCGAAACGGTGCACTCACACAAACACGCGCATCTACGAGGCTTCTAAGCGGACATTGCAGTGCTGTCAGTTCTGAGTGCCGCGTAAAGACGAGTTGCGTTAATTTATGTTACGTATAATAATTATACGTAACATAAATTAACGAGTCGAAGTCGAGAGCCGAGTTCAAACAGCCATAATTATTATGGCTGTTTGAACTCGGCTTCATCATAACCGGAAATTTTGTTTTTTAAACTCCCTGCTTATTTTGAAAGGAAAGAATGATTTTTATCAATATCGAATTCTATATCCGCGTGACCGTTTAATAAATTCGTAAATAATTTGTAAAAAAAACCAAACATGGTTTCTGCTACAATTTCTCATAATAGGTGTCTTTTTATAGTTTTCGTCTTCGAGGGTTTTGAATCCGATAGTGCTGTCAAAATGTAAATCCAAGATGGCGGCTGCAAAAATATCGAGGTTTTCGTCATGGGTGTCGTTTTCATGGTTTTCGAGGGTGTTGAAACCGATGGTGCAGTCAAAATGTAAATCCAAGATGGCGGCTGCATAAATTACCGAGGTTTTCATCATGGATGTCGTTTTCATGGTTTTTGAGGGTGTTGAAACCGATATTGCTATCAAAATAGAAATCCCAGATGTCAAATAACAAAAATCACATGAAAATAACATGAATAAGATAAATATTAAGTATTGAAAAGTAATTTGCGTAAAGTATTTTTCATTAAACACAATTGCAGTTACAATAATTATGGTGCCTAGGTCATCTTATACTTAGTTGAAACGCATAGTACGGTGCGCAGCCACCGGGTTAATCAAGCATCAGCGCCACATAATTATGTTCCATTCTCCGCGCTCGTGACAACCCTAACGCTGCAGTTGAGAGCGTAGGTATTTATTTCTACAATTAGGCCTAGTTTCCATACTATCCATATTTTGACTGCACCATCGGTTTCAACACCCTCGGAAACCATGAAAACGACACCCATGACGAAAACCTCGATATTTTTTGCAGCCGCCATTTTGGATTTACATTTTGACTGCACCATCGGTTTCAACACCCTCGAAAACCATGAAAACGACACCCATGACGAAAACCTCGATAATTTATGCAGCCGCCATCTTGGATTTACATTTTGACTGCAACATCGGTTTCAACACCCTCGAAAACCATGAAAACGACACCCATGACGAAAACATCGATAATTTATGCAGCCGCCATCTTGGATTTACATTTTGACTGCAACATCGGTTTCAACACCCTCGAAAACCATGAAAACGACACCCATGACAAAAAACCTCGATAATTTATGCAGCCGCCATCTTGGATTTATATTTTGACTGCACCATCGGTTTCAACACCCTCGAAAACCATGAAAACGACACCCATGACGAAAACCTCGATAATTTATGCAGCCGCCATCTTGGATTTACATTTTGACTGCAACATCGGTTTCAACACCCTCGAAAACCATGAAAACGACACCCATGAAAACTTCGATAATTTATGCTGCCGCCATCTTGGATTTACATTTTGACTGCAACATCGGTTTCAACACCCTCGAAAACCATGAAAACGACACCCATGACGAAAACCTCGATAATTTTTGCAGCCGTCATATTGGATTTACATTTTGACTGCACCATCGGTTTCAACACCCTCGAAAACTATGAAAACGACATCCATGACGAAAACCTCGATAATTTATGCAGCCGCCATCTTGGATTTACATTTTGACTGCACCATCGGTTTCAACACCCTCGAAAACCATGAAAACGACACCCATGACGAAAACCTCGATAATTTATGCAGCCGCCATCTTGGATTTACATTTTGACTGCACCATCGGTTTCAACACCCTCGAAAACCATGAAAACGACACCCATGACGAAAACCTCGATATTTTTTGCAGCCGCCATCTTGGATTTACATTTTGACAGCACTATCGGATTCAAAACCCTCGAAGACAAAAACTATGAAAAGACGCCTATTATGAGAAATTGTAGCAGAAACCATGTTGGTTTTTTTTACAAATTATTTACGAATTTATTAAACGGTCATGCGGATATACTCGTAGAATGCGATATTGATAAAAATCATTCTTATCTTTCAAAACAAGCAGGGAGTTTAAATAACAAAATCTCCGGTTATGATGAAGCCAACTTCAAACAGCCATATACCTACACAACGCAATACACTCGTGATTTTATAGAAATAAACGCAACTCTTCTTTTACGCGGCACTCAGAACTTGTAGTAGATGTTTAAGGTTCACATTCATAAAAAATATGAAAACACGGAAAATATATTAAATTTAGGTTATATTCGATGACTAAGGGCTGATTTATAATAGTCAGACAACTTTTATCTGAGGAATGAAAATAGCGGTTTGACATAAATTTTCTATAGATAAGCTGTCGAGCCGCCATTTTTATTCCTCAGATAAAAGTTATCTGACTATTGTTCAAACTTCACTTCTTAGGTTTATCGCAGATTCAGTTTTACTTCCACAACAATAAAATATAACTAACTTTAACTCACAGGTTATTTTTAACACAAAATTTAATTAAAATCACCAGATCAGTTTGTTAACATTCGACATCAAACGAATTATCTAACAAATTATTATGGCGGCGCCGCCGCCAGGCACATGTCGTTCAACCAATCAGCGCGCGAGATGCTTTCCGTTCTATACCATTTAACAGTCTAATAGACTGAATAAACAAAAAAAAACTTTTTCAGAAATGTAACCTAAGTGCATTACGATTATATCGGCTCAAGATTGTTTAGTCCGTCTCAACACTAGCGCTACACTGGTTGCGTTGTGTATGTGTGAATAGCTACGCACACATGAACATTGCTCCCGTCTTTTACCTAAACTCGAGCGTTCGAATTTTGTGAACTGGCTCTTAAAAGATTTTGTAAATTATATAAAATATTTTTAATATTCTGAAAACCCTTTTCAATAAAATTGAAACAAAATTAAAAAACAAAAAAAAAACAAAATAAATTGAGAATTCCTTAGGATTGTTAAAAGAATTTTAAAATCCGTTAGAGCACTTAAAAGATTTTGAAACCCTTTAAGAACCCCCTACTCCAATCTAAAACCTTAATAAAAACTCAGAAGGGAGGCATAAAGGGGCAACTTTGAAAAATGGTTTTTACTTTTCCGAGCCTCCTCTATACGAATCCGTAAAAAAAAAGAACACGGGTCTCTTAGTGTCTGAGATACGATTGGTAGGGGGGGGGGGAGCCAAAAAGGAGAGGCTTAGTACTTTTGCCCTACTCATGAGAGTGACTTGTAAGTTTGCTTGTCGTCACCCCTGAGTTACGCTTCATCCACTCAACCTTCGTTACGACCCATGATGAAATTGATGAAAATTTTAGCAGCCGCCATCTTGGATTCTCATTTTAACCTCGCCATCGGTTTTAGCACCCTCGAAAACCATGATGAAAACACAAAAACTATCCATCACAAAAAGAATTTTTCAATTCCAAACAAAACAAAACAAACTTTTCAGTTAAGATAAAAATATGATATTTAAAATATTATTGTGTTCGGTACGCGCTTACTGCCCCTCGAACACTGCATTTTTTGCAGTCGCCAACTTGGATTATGATTTTGACGTCACTATCGGCTTTAGCATCCTCGAAAACCATGAAAACGACTCCCATGATGAACATTTCGAAAATTATCGAAGCCGCCATCTTGAATTTAGATTTTGACCTCACTATCGGCTTTAGCATCCTCGAAAACCATGAAAACGACTCCCATGATGAACATTTCGAAAATTATCGCAGCCGCCATCTTGGATTCTCATTTTGACCTCGCCATCGGTTTGACCACCCTCGAAAACCATGAAAACGATACCCATAATGAAAACTTTGAAATTTTTTGCAGTCGCCATCTTGGATTTGATTTTGACCTCACTATCGGCTTTAGCATCCTCGAAAACCATGAAAACGACTGCCATGATGAACAATTCCAAAATTATCGCAGCCGCCATCTTGGATTTGGATCTTAACCTCACTATCGGCTTTAGCATCCTCGAAAACCATGAAAACGACTCCTATGATGAATAATTCAAAAATTATGAAGCCGCCATCTTGGATTCTCATTTTGACCTCGCCATCGGTTTAAGCACCCTCGAAAACCATAAAAACGACTCTCATGATTCGCAGCCGCCATCTTGGATTTTGATTTTGACCTCACTATCAGCCTTAGCATCCTCGAAAACCATGAAAACGACTCCCATGATGAAAATGATGAACAATTCGAAAATAATAGCAGCCGCCATCTTGGATTCTCATTTTGACCTCTCCATCGGTTTTAGCACCCTCGAAAACCATGAAAACGACTCCCATGATGAACAATTCGAAAATTATCGCAGCCGCCACCTTGGATTTGGATTTAAACCTCACTATCGGCTTTAGCATCCTCGAAAACAATGAAAACGACTCCCATGATGAACAATTCGAAAATTATCGCAGCCGCCATCTTGGATTTGGATTTAAACCTCACTATCGGCTTTAGCATCCTCGAAAACAATGAAAACGACTCCCATGATGAACAATTCGAAAATTATCGCAGCCGCCATCTTAGTTTTTGATTTTGACCTCGCCATCGGTTTTAGCACCCTCGAAAACCATGAAAACGACCCCCATGATGAAATTAATGAACAATTCGAAAATTATAGCAGCCGCCATCTCAGATTCTCATTTTGACCTCGCCATCGGTTTTAGCAAACTCGAATACCATGAAAACGACTCCCATGATGAAGAATTCGAAAATTATCGCAGCCGCCATCTTGGATATTGATTTTGACCTCACTATCGGCTTTGGCATCCTCGAGAACCATGAAAACGACATCCATAATTAAAACTTTGAAATTTTTTGCAGTCGCCTTCTTGGATTTTGATTTTGACCTTACTATCGGCTTTAGCATCCTCGAAAACCATGAAAACGACATCCATAATTAAAACTTTGAAATTTTTTGCAGTCGCCTTCTTGGATTTTGATTTTGACCTTACTATCGGCTTTAGCATCCTCGAGAATCATGAAAACGACATCCATGATTAAAACTTTGAAATTTCTTACAGTCGCCTTCTTGGATTTTGATTTTGACCTTACTATCGGCTTTAGCACCCTCGAAAACCATGAGAACGACTCCCATGATGAAATTGATGAACAATTCTAAAATTATAGCAGCCGCCATCTCAGATTCTCATTTTGACCTCGCCATCGGTTTTAGCAACCTCGAATGCCATGAAAATGACTCCCATGATGAACATTTCGAAAATAATTGCAGCCGCCATCTTGGATTCTCATTTTGACCTCGCCATCGGTTTAAGCACCCTGGAAAACCATGAAAACGACTCCCATGATGAAAATTTCGAAAATTATCGCAGCCGCCATCTTGGATTTTGATTTTGACCTCACTATCGGCTTTGGCATCCTCGAGAACCATGAAAACGACATCCATAATTAAAACTTTGAAATTTTTTGCAGTCGCCTTCTTGGATTTTGATTTTGACCTTACTATCGGCTTTAGCATCCTCGAGAATCATGAAAACGACATCCGTAATTAAAACTTTGAAATTTCTTACAGTCGCCTTCTTGGATTTTGATTTTGACCTTACTATCGGCTTTAGCACCCTCGAAAACCATGAGAACGACTCCCATGATGAAATTGATGAACAATTCTAAAATTATAGCAGCCGCCATCTCAGATTCTCATTTTGACCTCGCCATCGGTTTTAGCAACCTCGAATGCCATGAAAATGACTCCCATGATGAACATTTCGAAAATAATCGCAGCCGCCATCTTGGATTCACATTTTGACCTCGCCATGGGTTTAAGCACCCTGGAAAACCATGAAAACGACTCCCATGATGAAAATTTCGAAAATTATCGCAGCCGCCATCTTGGATTTTGATTTTGACCTCACTATCGGCTTTGGCATCCTCGAGAACCATGAAAACGACTCCCATGATGCACATTTCGAAAATAATCGCAGCCGCCATCTTGGATTTTGATTTTGACCGCGCCATCGGTTTCAGCACCCTCGAAAACCATGAAAACGACATCCATTCAACTTTGAATTTTTTGCAGTCTGCATCTTGGATTTTGATTTTGACCTCACTATCGGCTTTAGCATCCTCGAGAATCATGAAAACGACATCCATAATTAAAACTTTGAAATTTCTTACAGTCGCCTTCTTGGATTTTGATTTTGACCTTACTATCGGCTTTAGCACCCTCGAAAACCATGAGAACGACTCCCATGATGAAATTGATGAACAATTCTAAAATTATAGCAGCCGCCATCTCAGATTCTCATTTTGACCTCGCCATCGGTTTTAGCAACCTCGAATGCCATGAAAATGACTCCCATGATGAACATTTCGAAAATAATCGCAGCCGCCATCTTGGATTCTCATTTTGACCTCGCCATGGGTTTAAGCACCCTGGAAAACCATGAAAACGACTCCCATGATGAAAATTTCGAAAATTATCGCAGCCGCCATCTTGGATTTTGATTTTGACCTCACTATCGGCTTTGGCATCCTCGAGAACCATGAAAACGACTCCCATGATGCACATTTCGAAAATAATCGCAGCCGCCATCTTGGATTTTGATTTTGACCGCGCCATCGGTTTCAGCACCCTCGAAAACCATGAAAACGACATCCATTCAACTTTGAATTTTTTGCAGTCTGCATCTTGGATTTTGATTTTGACCTCACTATCGGCTTTAGCATCATCGAAAATCATGAAAACGACTCCCATGATGAACATTTCGAAAATTGTCGCAGCCGCCATCTTAGTTTTTGATTTTGACCTCACTATCGGCTTTAGAATCCTCGAAAACCATGAAAACTACTCCCATGATGAACATTTCGAAAATTATCGCAGACGCCATCTTGGATTTTGATGTTGACCTCACTATCGGCTTTAGCATCCTCGAAAACCATGAAAACGACTGCCATGATGAACAATTCCAAAATTATCGCAGCCGCCATCTTGGATTTGGATTTTAACCTCACTATCGGCTTTAGTATCCTCGGAAACCATGAAAACGACTCCCATGATGAACAATTTGAAAGTTATCGCAGAAGCTATCCTGGATTCTCATTTTAATCTCGCCATCGGTTTCAGCAACCTCGAAAACTATGAAAACGACATCCATCATTAAAACTTTGAAATTTTTTGTAGTCACCATCTTGGATTTTGATTTTGACCTCACTATCGGCTTTAGCATCATCGAAAATCATGAAAACGACTCCCATGATGAAATTGATGAACAATTCGAAAGTTTTAGCAGACGCCATCTCTGATTTTCATTTTGACCTCGCCATCGGTTTTAGGAACCTCGAATACCATGAAAACGAATCCCATGATGAACAATTCGAAAATTATCGCAGCCGCCATCTTGAATTTTGATTTTGACCTCACTATCGGCTTTAGCATCGTCGAGAACCTTGAAAACGACATCCATGATTAAAACTTTGAAATTTTTTGCAGTGGCCATCTTGGATTTTGATTTTGACGTCACTATCGGCTTTAGCATCTTTGAAAACCATGAAAACGACTCCCATGATGAACAATTCCAAAATTATCGCAGCCGCCATCTTGGATTTGGATTTTAACCTCACTATCGGCTTTAGCATCCTCGAAAACCATGAAAACGACTCCCATGAAGAACATTTCGAAAATTATCGCAGCCGCCATCTTGGATTTGGTTTTTGACCTCACTATCGGCCTTAGCATCCTCGAAAACCATGAAAACGACTCCCATGATGAAGATTTCGAAAGTTATTGCAGCCGCCATCTTGGATTTTGATTTTGACCTCACGATCGGCTTTAGCATCCTCGAAAACCATGAAAACGACTCCCATGATGAACAATTCGAAAATCATCGCAGCCGCCATCTTGGATTTTGATTTTGACTTTACTATCGGCTTTAGCATCCTCGAAAACCATGAAAACGACTCCCTTGATGAAATTGATGAACAATTCGAAAATTATAGCAGCCGCCATCTTGTATTCTCATTTTGACCTCGCCATCGGTTTTAGCACCCTCGAAAACCATGAAAACGACACCCATGATGAAACACAAAAACTATCCCTGGTTTTTTCTTTTCCGAGCCTCCTCTTTAATACGAATCCGGAAAAAAACAAAACTCTGGTCTCTTAGTTTCCGAGATACGATTGGGAGGGGGGGAGGGGGGCAAAAAGGGGAGGCTTGGTACTTTTGCCTTTCTCATGAGAGTTACTTGTAAGATTGCTTGTCGTCACCCCTGAGTTACGCTTCACCCACTCAACCTTCGTTACGCTACGGTGGTCGCCGGCTCGCTTCGCTCGCCACCTCCCCCCCTCGCTCCACTCGGTCTCGCAGGTTCGCTCCACTCAGGACCTACCTACCACCGGAAAGCTATCGTAACTTTATCGCTACGCTTCGCTTTACCGCTACCTAGTTTTTCCGAGATACGATAGGGGGAGGGGTGAAGAGGGGGAGAGGGGGAAGTTTTGAAAAATGTTTTTTACCAACTCTGGGCCCCTTGCTAAGAATCTGAAAAAAAAAATGTTGCAAGTCTGTTAACTTCCAAGATCCACCTAAAGGGGGGAGAAGGGGGCAAGGGGGGGGGGACTTTGAAAAATGGTTTTTACTTTTCCGAGCCTCCTCTATACGAGTTTCTGAGATACATTGGGAGGGTGGAGAGGGGGGGCGAAAAGGGGAGGTTTGAATGAAAGATTAAATTATGAATTTGAAAAAAAAACAAAACACTGGTCTCATAGTTTCTGAGATACGATTGGGAGGGGGTGGGGGAGGCCAAAAAAGGGAGGCTTGGTACTTTTCCCTACTCATGAGAGTAACTTGTAAGTTTGCTTGTCGTCACCCCCGAGTTACGCTTCACCCACTCGCTCCACTCGGGACCTACCTACCACCGGAAAGCTATCGAAAGCTATCGCTACGCTGCGCTTCGCTCTACCGCTACCTAGTTTTTCCGAGATACGATGGGGGGAGGGGTGAAGAGGGGGAGAGGGGGGAGTTTTGAAAATTGATTTTGTTCAACTCTGGGCCCTTTTATATGAATCTGAAAAAAAAAATGTTGCAAGTCTGTTAACTTCCGAGATCCGCCTAAAGGGGGGAGAAGGGGGGCAAGGGGGGAGGAACTTTAAAAATTGGTTTTTACTTTTCCGAGCCTCCTCTATTATACGAATCCGTAAAAAAACAAAACACGGGTCTCTTACTTTCCGAGATACGATGGGGGGAGGGGTGAAGAGGGGGAGAGGGGGGAGTTTTGAAAAACGATTTGGACCAACTCTTGGCCCCTTGATATGAATCTGAAAAAAAAAATGTTGCAAGTCTGTCAACTTCCGAGATCCGCCTAAAGGGGGGAGAAGGGGGGCAAGGGGGGGAACTTTGAAAAATTGTTTTTACTTTTCCGAGCCTCCTCTATACGAATCCGTAAAAAAACAAAACACAGGTCTCTTAGTTTCCGAGATACGATAGGGAGGGGGGAGAGGGGGGGCGAAAAGGGGAGGTTTGGGATTTTTCCCATACTCACGAGAGTCACTTGTTCACGAATCTGTCAAAATATACCCACCTCCCCCTTCACCATCTGGGAGAACAATTCTGTCAGTGAGTGAGTCAGTGGTAATCGAGCTTTATATAGTATAAATAATATAGTAGACAGTAAGAAAAAAAAAACTCCACTTATTTTAGGCAGATAAGTGGAACAAATTACCCGCAATATGTATCTAAATGGTTACAATATAGTTGTATTGTTGTCCAGGAAATGGCGTCGTGATCCACCTCCCGGGGCTGTTCGAGGAGCTGAAGAAGAACGAGCTGAAAGGCATGGAGGGCTGGCAGGACAGACTCATCATATCAGACAGAGCGCACTTGGTCTTCGATATGCAACAACAGGTAACTATTAGATAAAGAAACTGCTAGGCAAGTTGAAATATGCACTCTGTAGTGAGCCTTACCTCAACCGATTTCCAACATAATATAGGTAACAATTTAAGGTCGAAAATCGGTTAATTCGTTTTGTATCGATAAGACCTTTTTTCACCAATCTATGTGGAGTGAAAGGGACGAAAGACTCCTTGCTAGAAATCACCCGGTTCTTTCAATAACCCTTTCTATTTTTGGGACTGTAGGAATTCTTAACAGTCTCGAATTTAGTTCTTTCAGGTGTAATATAATCAAATAAGTCCACCCGCCCTGAGTGGAGCTGTAGGGACTGAAAGACTGACTAAAAATCGCTCTGTTCCTTCAATGGTCTATTGGATTACAGGACAGAGAAAAAAACTCTGAAACAATACAAACATATTGTCCTTTTCTCTTGGGGTCTCTCTCTAGTTGGTCTCTCATGTCTGAGGATCAGGATCGTGGTCAGCTTCGGAGTTGCATCAAATAAGTGCTCCCACCCTGGGTAGACTGTTGGACTTTTACTGACTAAAAATACCCGTATTCATTTAATTAATCCTTTGCGTTTGGGGCTGTGGTACCCGTTTCAACAATCCTGCATCCCGAATATTAAGCCCTAAGCTACATTAACTTAGATTACACATTAGAGCCACAAAGCGCTTTGAATTGTACGAGTATTTCACAGAAAAAAATACAATTTAATTAACCGCTTCTCGTAACCAGGGCACACAAAGACTCATTATTCTACGCTTGCTTTTGCCCTAAACAATTCTGGATCATTCCAGCCGTAAGTCAGTAAATTAATAATTCGCATTTTGCGGGGAAGTCCATGCAAGTATAAATTATGATTAGAACAATGGGGTTCTTATAAGTGTAGGCAGTTGGCATACACATAGCACATACAATTAATGGCCAATGTGCACTGGAAACGGAAGGTCAGAGCATTTTATCTTTAGCATAGCATAATCAAACTATAATGTTCTCACTACTGGGACACAGGCCTCCTCTCTGTTAGAGAGTGGGCTGTGATGTTGTAATCCATCACGCCAGCCCAGTGCAGGTTTTGAGATGTCACATGTCTTTGAATTTGAGGTTCTAGGACATGCCGTTTTTCTATTTGAGAAATTAGTAGGCTTTGGCGATGATTCCCGATGTCTACTCCAAACTAGATCACCAGTAGATAATGACAATAGATCGGAATAGGTGCAGTTGTTTTATGTACTTGCCATAGGTTAGAATAATATGGATATTCCCCGAGTCGCGGGATTTGGAGTGAGACAAAAAGTTACTTTTGGTAAAGAATTGAATTCTAGTATCGCAGAAAGAAACACAGGTGCGGAAGCAAAAACATAAAGAATGAAATTCAATAAAATCTCGTAGTATCAGTCGGTATCCTGTGGGTGGAATATCCATATTAACATCAATGTTTGTGGTCAATGAATCTAAATAGCTATACCTATTCCGAATTATAATACTAATAATAATATTCCACAACTATCACACAACGCCATCTAGTCCCAAGCTAAGCAGAGCTTGTGTTATGGGTACTAGAACTATGATAACGACACATTTTTTTTTCTGGCTACCCTCATAACGCGGGGAATTCCATAACAAACATAAAACTAGTAGTGACGTCACTACCATAGAGGGTGAGTTTTCTCATTGATCGAAGGTTTTCTCTGAACCTGATTGACAATTAGAACAATGACATTCCTTTCTTTAGTACCTACATAAATGTATTAGTGGCGACTGGCGCCATATTTCTATGTTAATAAGATTCAAAATCGCGCGCAAAATATTAACTTTGAAATTTTTCCTTAACAGTTGATATAAATTGTTACATTAACATTGACATACTGTTCTCTATTTTAAATAATCGTTCTTTCTATACAGTATTTAGATAACACAATAAGGTTTGCTGTTTTTTAGGGTTCCGTAGTCAACAAGGAACCCTTATAGTTTCGCCATGTCCGTCCGTCCGTCCGTCCGTCCGTCCGTCCGTCCGTCTGTCCGCAGTTTAGCTCAGAGACGCCCAGTACTAGAAAGTTGTAATTTGGTGTAAATATACGGATTTGTTGTGCCGAAAAAGTGGTAAAATAAAATCTCGTAAAATATTTTTTTTTAGGGTACCTCCTGTACACGTAAAGTGGGGATGTTTTTTTTATTTCTCGCGTACCCCTTTGTGTGGGGTATCATTAAATAGGTCTTTAAAAAATATTGATAGTTTTCATTAACAATTTTTTGATAAAAAGATTCGTTTGTGAAATATTAAGCTTTAAAGTGCAAATTTTTGCTCGACTCGAGTGTCCCCCCCCTCTACCAGCCAAACGGTTATGTTTGGGGGTGTGAACAAATTCAGAATAGTAGCATATATAACGAAGTTTAAAAGAAAATTATCATGACTAAGTAGGCTTTACAAGTTTACGAGTAATAGTCGACCAACTTATAAAACGTACTTGGATAGCATATTTTCCTAAACAAAATGTATCGCAGAACATGTTCTTCAACTGCAAATGTAAGTTTGTAAACTTTATTTTTACAGCTATAATAGGTGGGTATGTTTTGGGGATAGGTAGGTTTTTATTGTCAACTATTTTTAACTAACTTCAAAAAAGGAGGAGGTTCTCAATTCGTCGTAATCTTTTTTTTATGTATTTTCCCCGATTTCTCAAAGACGCCTGGACCGATTTTGAAAATTCTTCTTTTTAAAATTAAATTCAGCGAATCAGTTTAGTTAGTTCGCATAAGTATTTTGATGGGCAACTACGGAACCCTACACTGTGCGTGGCCCGACACGCACTTGGCCGGTTTTTTCTGCTTCTTATCATTCCATTTAAACTTTAGAAACAGTTATTCAATTTTGAACTTTATTTCGACTCGTCTCAAGATTGTTACAACGAGAACTCACTTTAAAATGGAGAAGAAGTTGATGATTTTGTAATGAACTTCATGTCAGTCAGAATAAATATCAAAACTTAAAAAATGACTGGGCCAGGGTTAAAGTGTCTTGTTACCGAAGATTTTTGAATCTTTATGAGCGATAAAATACTGAATTTACACACACCAAAAGCATTTTTTCTTATTAAGCACCAACCTCAATCTCTAAATAATAATAAAAGAAATGCATCGCATGCAAGCGTGACGAGTGACGCGTGCGCACGTAATTGCGCGAGAACGCTGTGACGTCAGCGGGCGGTCAAGGCGGCGCGGGATGATGCATAGCGCGCAGTTTATGAATATTTATGATATTATAAACTATTATATTGTTGTCAGGCCTCTTCTCGTATTGGGAAGGAATCTTAGAACCAAACAAAATTTTGAAGCCGTATTTGGTATATTTACTAGGTTTATTATTAGGCACTAGTTATTGTTTGACAGCTTATCCTTACTTATATTATAAAATTGGAATTAGTATGTTACTCGTATATATTCTTTAAGCTGCAAGGAAACACGGACTTGATCACAAGATACTCATCTATCGAACATTAAATATAATATTTTATTATCTAAACGCGTGCTTTAAACGGTTCGTTCATACGCCTATATCCTATTTATACAGTGTGATAATGAGTCAGTAAAACTAAACTAATGGACACGCTAATTTAAAAGGTAATAAGTCTGGTTTAGACCGAATACTTTAGTCACAAGACTTAGTCGTGCTCATTAGTGAATTAGGCTTTTATTAGTATTTTAGTATATTGGTAATTAATATTTTAGTAAACTGCAAAGATACCCTGAATTATTTAGGTACCTTTTGTTTTATATTTATGCCAGCAATTAATTTGTTATTATTTGTTCACTTATTTGGAACTGTTACACCGATGGCCTAGTTATGATATAGATAAATAGTACAAAAAACATTAGTTAATTCTATATTTCAATGAATGTGTCATATTTTTATAAGCTTGTAAAGTAAATAAAAATGTTATAATTGTCACTTTATCAGACAATGGATTCAAGAAAGATTAACATCATGTGGATTCTTTGATCCATAGATAGATAGAACTCTCACCGGGATGTCCAAATTGTACATTCAGACATCCTTTATATATAAGTAGGGAGCTTTTTAGCACAGTTGGCAATACAGATGTTTTAGCAACTGGCTTCCTCACAGGCATAGGCTTAGTCTCAGCTATTTAAGTTTCTGGATAAAAACATCCCTCCGTAGAGGTATAATTGCACATACATACTTGTTTAGTGTTACTACTTATACACTTTTGATTGTGCTATAGCTAAGTGACTGAGAATGCAAGGTTTCCTTATTGATAAGCCAAGAATTAGTTTTCATGTTGGAGTACGTCAAGCAGTTTTAGTTCCTCCAGACATTCAGAAATCACTTGAGGAATAATTCCCACTAGCACCATGTTTTACACTGAAAACTCCTGTGGTGCTTAGGCACAAAAGCAATATGCTTTGTTCACCATTTTGCGACCCAAACGTCATTAACATTCTGCTAGAATCACAAGCCAGAAATCGCTACTTTGAACTTCGTTTGAAAGTGATTCAGAGTTGGGTCAGTCGTGTTATGGGATCATTGAAAATTTCAACAAAATTTTTTGTTGTTCTCGCGCCATTGCTACTATATACACTCCAACCCCGAGTTGAGAGACGTAAAACATTAAATAGGTATACCACTCACCTCGTTCCAACTCAACAATGTGAGGAGCGCTAGAAATCGTTGTTATCACAAACCTTATGTTCGGTAAATAAGCGGAGAAACATCCATGCCGTGCCATCTAAACACTTATCCTTCGAAGATAAAGAGTCACTTAAAATATAAGTGGTGTCTTGTCTCCACACACATAATAACTGTTTTGTTTTTATGCAAAACAGTTCTATTATAAACTATTATATTGTTGTCAGGCCTCTTCTCGTATTGGGAAGGAATCTTAGAACCAAACAAAATTTTGAAGCCGTATTTGGTATATTTACTAGGTTTATTATTAGGCACTAGTTATTGTTTGACAGCTTATCCTTACTTATATTATAAAATTGGAATTAGTATGTTACTCGTATATATTCTTTAAGCTGCAAGGAAACACGGACTTGATCACAAGATACTCATCTATCGAACATTAAATATAATATTTTATTATCTAAACGCGTGCTTTAAACGGTTCGTTCATACGCCTATATCCTATTTATACAGTGTGATAATGAGTCAGTAAAACTAAACTAATGGACACGCTAATTTAAAAGGTAGTAAGTCTGGTTTAGACCGAATACTTTAGTCACAAGACTTAGTCGTGCTCATTGTTTTCAATTAATTACAGAATGGAATCCATTATTATTGAATTGCAACGACATCTATTTATTTAAACTAACCAACATAGTACAAAAGCAACAATCATAAATACTGTGCGTTTTTTAAATAAAATATAGCTTAAATTACTCAAAAATAATGTAGCTTGATACTGGTGAAAGGATTTTCAAAATCGGTCTTGTAGTTCCAGAGATTATTTCTTACGAACAAACTCACTAACTTTATCTCTATCACAGTATAGTATCCCTGGGATCTGGAGGCGACTGCCCTCCAGCGCGTCTATGAGTGGCGCGTGGAGGCGCAGCGCCGGGGCGTGACCCCGCTGCCTCGAGAAGTCGAGGCGCGGCGGGAAGAGCTCCGGCGCGATCTCAGGGCAGTATGGAAGGAACGACTGTCGCGACCGAAGGCCGGGCACGCCGCAATTGCGGCGGTAAGACCCCTCTTTGAGGAGTGGCTGGAGAGAAGTCATGGCGTCCTGACCTACCGCTTGACGCAGGTCCTCACCGGACACGGAAGTTTCGGGAGGTACCTGTGTCTGATGCGAAAGGAGGAGACGCCTGGGTGTCACCACTGCGAAGATCGCCCGGAGGACACGGTGGAGCATACGGTGCAAGACGGCCCAGCTTGGGCGTCCTCACGGCTGCGATAGGCGGAGACCTCTCGCGCCCGGCATTGGTTGCGGCCATGCTGCGGGGCGAGACGGAGTGGGAAGCGGTCAGCTCCTTCTGCGAGGCAGTAATGCTCGTGAAGGAGGAGGCAGGCCGCGAGCGAGAGAGGACAGCGTCCTCCCTCCGCCCCAGCCGCAGTGGTAGGCGCCCACGGCGACGGACGTCGCTTGATGATCTCCGGCCACCGTAGGCGCGGGCATGCGGGCAGCGAGTAAAGGGCAACTCGCTGCCCGACCAAGGACCATGCCGGGTCGACGGCGCGTTGTGTCCCACGCGCGCCTCAAAGAGCGTCAGCATAATGACGGGGCCCCCCTCTCAGAGGGCCAAAGCCTGCCGGGGTCGCGGGATTATTCCCTTACCGTAACCCCGGAACATAACAGGCTATGAAGGACACCGTGGATTTTAGTCAGTAGAAGTCTGACAGTCCCTCCCGCCCTGCCCGGGGTTGGAGGACTCATTTGATGATTTTACCACGCTAAAAAAAAAAAAAAATCACAGTATAGTATAGGATTGTTTCCAGTCCGCCTCGATGTGGCCTACCAGAAATGAATATAGAGTGAAAGCTATCTAACTTCGATAACCCAATTAGTGAGGAAAACCGATATCCGCCAGAATATCGGACGGAGAGTAATAGCTTTGATTTTATACACAAGTACCAATACTAGATTGGTGTACTATCAATTATTGGTTTACTATAACAGGTCTAATTACAATTGGGACTTGATTGCTAATAATTACCGTTATAGAGACACAAGCAATGAGACAAGAGCTATATTGTGAAGTAATCTGTGGTGTGAGGCGCCCCCCTGGCAGGATGGATCGTAGACATGGAGGATTGACTGCATGAAACCAACTACTGTCTAAAAAGAAAAAAAACAATTAACATATCCATCTATCTTTTTCCTGTATGACAATACGACCAATTTGATTGCTGGCCTCTCTCACACTTCTACATGCATTCATTTAGGAAGGGTTCAATCCCTTCTCTATGTCTATGAGATTGACTGATGACCTGAAGAAGCTACCTTCTTCTAGTATTGTTTCTGGATGAAATTTGCAAGAGATCGTGTCGTGTGATCGCTGTAGGGTTCCTTAGAGGAGGCCTATGTCCAACAGTGGACTGCATTAGCTGAAATGATGAAGCATGCCATTGCTCGTGACTAAATCGTATACTATCAAAGTCCATACTTTATTTACATCTATGCACACACACATAAGTAGGTGTGTGTAAATTATAATGTCATAATTATGACTAGTGTGTTAATGAGGATATTACTGATATGTAGGTATTTATTTTATAACTGGGCTGTGATACAACAGTATGGAAATACCAGTTTTGTGTATAAGTGTCATGGAGGGCGAGAATATTGCTTGCTTGCTTTAAACTGGGCATGAATTATGACCCAAGGAATCCACACTTTTACTGAGATTTACCAATTACCAGTTTATAAGTCCTGTATAAATACAACATGGTCCGATATGTTGAACAAAAGCCCAGAGACAAAAAAAAAACATTGGACCACTGACCACAATACACACCTGTCTGGTCCGAATCCTCCCTTTTCTATGAATCGTGAGAAACTTGCCACTCTGTCAGCACTGTGTATCACCCAAGCGAGCAGGGTGGATGAGTCTGACAGTCCCTCGCGTACCACTCAGGGCGCGAGGACTCATTTGATGATTTTAACACACCAAAAAACCGACGCAGTGTAACAGTCCAAAGTGCCTCACTGGAGTCAAAGGCCTTCCTTTACACTTTCCATTTATTCTTTTGCTCTCTCTAATCATTCTTTCATTTTTTCCAGGTGGACGGTCTTCAAGAGGCTGAGAAAGGCAAGAACTCGTTGGGCACCACAAAGAAGGGCATTGGCCCGACGTACTCCTCCAAGGCAACCCGTAATGGACTCCGGATAGGAGATCTACTCGGGGACTTCGCTACGTTTGAAGAGAAGTAAGTGCTTTTCAATTTCTGTAACGTACCTGCCTTTGAATCTACGCCTACGCCTCTCCAAAGAGCTTGGTATCTCCCAGTGAAATGTATGTTCGGTTCTACATCTATCAAGTGGATACGATTACCATCCTTTCCAAACATAGGCTGAGATCCTGTCAGGCGACTCGTATTTTGTCGGTTTATGATCAAGGCTGGCGCTGACAAGGGAAAGTTTTTGATAGAATAGCAGGGCTGCGTTTAAATCCTTTATCCAGTTTAAATTTATACTGACTAAATGTCAAACAGCCCGTTTAAGTACACCGAGAGGTGAAAAATTATACCAATTAAAATTTAATCTGCCCCGTTTACGGTCGTCCGCTGGTCTATGTTTTTACTGAAAGGAATAAATTTTTGCGACCTTTTTACCACGCAAAATTTTATCCTGCTGTCAGATTGACATTAAGTTTTGTTGTTTTGCTCGATTCTTGCCGTAAAAACGAATATTATTTTTATTTTAGAGAAAGAATATTATTTTTGGATTATGGATTTATAATACACCGGCAAATTGATTATTTGTTCAATAAACTGAGCTGTCAATTGAATTTGACAGCTAACATTGACAAAAAGATATGACTCCGTTCAGCGAACCCTCGCTAGTTTAATTTTTTTCCGGCGAAACATCGCTGGAAGATTTAAACGCACCCCAGAAGTCGCTACGCTAGCTAAAGACGGTTCGTGGATAAGTGAGCTATTACACAGGGGGGTCGCGATATGAAGAGTGAGTTTTTAAGTGGGCCTATTATACCATGTGATGTGTGTAGTAAAAATGATGCGGTTTTAATTCTGCACGCGTACCATGGCGCCGTAGAAACGGGTTTTTTATATTATTTTTATATTTAAGACTCACAAGTAAACACTATCATTTCACAGAAAAATGCTAATTCTGATCTTATAATTATCATTATACGAGGACTTATTAGGTAAAGGTCAATGACCGCTATTGCCATCTTAACTGGCACCAACTATAGCTCAGTCAGGTTGCATTCGAAAATAAACCTTAGTAACTGTAAACGAATGATCTTATTCATATGATACGCTTATTCGCACTAATTTGTAGAAGTTTACACTTTATTTTATCAAAATAAAGCTTATTTTGGTATTTTTTAAAAAAAAAAAATACTTTGTTTTTACTATAGAATTTTTTTTAAAAGTCCTCATTTTTCAGGTTCCGCACCTTGGCAGCGAACTACAAGCGAATGTTCCCCTCCCTCGAGGTAGACATTGAAGGAGAACTGGGCCGTTACCAGGAGTATGCTACGAAGATCAGGCCCATGGTCAGAGACACCGTGTCTTACCTCCACAAAGCCATCAAAGAGGGGAAGAAGGTGCTGGTTGAAGGAGCTAATGCTGCTATGTTGGATATTGATTTTGGTAAGTGAAGGGAATGTTCTAGAACTTGATGGATCAGGCCTTTGGTCAGAGATACCGTGTCGTTTATGCACAAACAATAACTCAGAAGGACTAGAAAGAGTTGGCAGAATAAACTAGACTTGTTTGTCGCAGCCTAGTTTAGTATATGTATACTGATATGGTAGAAAGCGAGGCTAATTTACACTGGTTTTATAACCAATTATATGTGGCTATCGTAAGGCATCATGAATTAATTATTATAATTAATTAACTCTTCTAATTTATGTACAAAATCTAATACATAAATTCTCATATCACGCCATTTGTAGGTGCACTCCTCCGAACTATTAGCGCCCTCGCTACGTTACGGGTGCACAACCCCATCTCGGGACTAAGCAAGTTACTTTCACCCCTTGGATAAAAATGTACTATTTCACCACACCCCATTAAAACGTTTGACGCCCTTTGCAGTGGGTGAAAGCCTATAATACCTTAACCACACCCTCTGCCAATATTCCCTAGATAAAAGCTCTATGATACAACAGTGTTAAACCACAAGTGAACCGTATTAACGATAAATGTTATCTAAATCAACACAGTTAATCGCTTTTATCCACGTGCGTTGCTTTAGAGACAGTTATGAGCAACACGGGACTCGACAGATGAAAACAGTGTTATCAGTTGACTGATAAGTGCAGGCGTCCGGAATGGACGAGTATCTGGAAATGTAATTATTTGTGTTTGGAGATACTTTGTATAATATCAACTTTTCTAGACTGCTTGATAGGGTGTATAAAGAAGGAAGTTGTCGGTATATATAGGTTGCTACTGGTCGTGCAGGCAAAATAGACCCAGAATAAATTATGAAAAATATCTGCTTCTGATTAGCAAATTCGGTTATTTGGCGTATTTTCGGATAGGAATCCACTATTTAGGACCCATTAATATTACTAGTCATTTTTACCCGTGGTGCTAGGCAACTGGGCTTCTCCCAGTTGTAATAATTATCCCTTTGTGCCCATTGGCCTTGTTTTGTTCTGTCTCCTGCTTGCATGGAGGGAAGTGGAAACATAATTTTTCCTACTCCTCCACTATTCTTTTTTGACTAATTTATTGCAGGATCCAAGACAGGTAAATTCATTCTCCGGGACACGTCGAGCTTCATTGTCTCCGCGCTTTTCTGATGGTTGCCACTGTTGATTCTGGCTTTCAGCACTTGCAGTGGTTTGGGAATAGTGTGCTGAATTTGTGCCAGAAAAAAAAATCGGATAGGCAAATTCGGTCGTTGAATGGTTTTAGATGAAGATTCAACCGAAGAAAGCAATCACTATATTATTATGTTATTAATTTCCAGCGTAACATGTCGCTTTAACGTTTCAGGTACGTACCCGTACGTGACGTCATCAAACTGCAGTATCGGCGGCGTGTGCACCGGCCTGGGCCTGCCGCCGCTGGTTATCGGCGAGGTGCTCGGCGTCGTGAAGGCGTACACCACGCGCGTCGGTGACGGACCCTTCCCGACTGAGCTGCATGATGTTAGTAACCAGGGGATCTAAAACGACCCCTTAGCCAAATGTTTTGTATCTTATTGTCGGAGTTGTAAGGATGATTTTAGACCTTCTAATTTGTCATGAGGATAGGCGCGATTTGTGCGTGATTCTCAAAAGATTTGGCGACTGACTGGATCGTCGTCGTCACTGCACGTTCCCATAGATTACGTGCTATAAAACCTGATCCTTCGTTCCGAATTTGACCAAATTTTAAAAAAATATCGTAAAAAAAATTAAACATCTGTTTAACGCTAGTTTAAAGAACTGTCAACTATAAAACGGCATTTGACGTTGTTAAAAGGGTCATTTTGCAGTTACACTTTTAGACAATAATTCAACAGATGTTCTTTTTGTGGTACGATGGTTAGAGTTTAAAATAGTGATTACTGTACTTATTATAATAACACTACTTACAGCTTTAACTCTCTAATTGACCGAATCAGTAAAGAAACTTGTACGTTGACTCCGCAGGAGACAGGTCAACTGCTACAAGAGCGTGGGCACGAGGTCGGAGTGACCACGAAGCGAGTGCGACGCTGCGGCTGGCTCGACCTCGTCGTTGTGCGATACACCGCCATGGTTAATGGATACACCTCGTGAGTTTACATTAAAATAATATCCTGAGTAAGACAACATTTAGGTACTTAAAAGATTTACAAAAAAAAAACCTTAGCGTTATCTTGGTACCTACTTGAAGTGTCAAGGTATAAAATAGAAAATTAGTAATGTTTTTTTTATGCTGAAAATTTTCATTAATTTAGTGCCCCATGTTTGTCAAATTCACGTAAAACGAAAAATCTATACTTATATAATTAAGCTGAAGAGTTTAGTTTTCGTCGCTTATATCGAAAACTGATGGTTTTGTATTGAAAAAATATGTCTGTGTTGGATAGCCCATTTATCCAGGAAGGCTTAAAGGTATTAACATCACGCGTTGATTGAAATAAAACAAAAAAAGTGTAATGGACTGGACCGGGATTGCCGACGGCGCGTCCACTACAGACTACCTTGTTGTTGTGCACACGTGCCTTGCCTTTGCTGGTGACGCATGCACCCACGCACCCCTGAATGCGTAACGTTTTTGGAAGATACGGAAATACAATAGGGGAACCACGGACAACGGAAATAAAAACACCCAACTTGAAGAGTTCACTTTGAAGGCTTCGGTCTTCTTGTAGTGATGTTTCTTCTTCGGTGGCTCGGTTGCGACTGAACGCAGTGCCGGCGGTTGTACCGCCTTTTATACCGCCCGTGCTTACCTTGACGAGGCACACGTATTTTGAGCCTGTTTTTTCTTGTAATTTTTACTAAGACCGAGACCTTCGTAGCCTTTATTTTCATATTAATTCAAACCTTACAGCTATGTGTTATACCTTGTTGGATCCCTTATAAACTCTATTTTTACATGAAACAATAAAAATGAACCTACAACTAAATACAAAAAAATTCTTAGAACAAAACTTATTAAAATTACGTATGAACAAAGTTTGGTTTCACAAAAACTTAAATATCTTAAAAACTACTTATCCGATTTGCTTGGAACAACTTGTGCCATTGTTTTTACAATAAAACACACCCCTTTCAAATAGTTTAATTCCAAAATAACCATAAACAAAAAAGTCAATTTTCAAGTTACGTAATTTTTTAAGAAATCTAAAGTATTTACAATTTTTCCTTATAAAACCTATTCTAACTGGAATCTTATTACTAAAATAGAACACAATCTTACAAGTATTAACTATTTACACTACTTAATTATCAGATTCTAATTAAAAACACTTGTTCGTCACTTTCACTGTAAACACTGCACTGATCGACGTCAAAAGGCCACCCACTACTTGCACCCCTTGTCATTTCGTGGGGTCCCGTCGCCGACAGTCTCCCCCTCGTGCGTCGCACCATCTCCCTGGCTCGGCGACACTCCCGGCACCAACAGCACCACTCTCGAACTCGGCCTTCTCAGCACTCCTCCGCGCGTCTCGACGTCGACGATTCTGGTCCGCCCGTCTGGTCCAGGATACACCTGCTGGATTCTGCCGCGTGGCCAGGTGCATCTCGGCAGGCTGCGGTCGACGATGAGCACGATGTCCCCGACGCGTAGATCAGCAGCGTCGCTCCTTCCCGACGTCTTCCTTGGCAGCAGGGTGGGCAGGTATTCGCGCAGCCAGCGTTGCCAGAAGTGATCGGCAAGCCGCTGCGCAGTCTTCCAGCTGTGTCTGCCCACGAGCTCGTTGTCCGTGAAGCTGCCGATTCTCGCCGCGCCGCAGGAACGCCCAATGAGAAAGTGGTTGGGCGTGAGTGCTTCTTCTTCAGGGTTCTCGGAGAGGTGGGTGAGAGGCCGAGAGTTGACTATGTGCTCGGCCTCTAGGAGGAGGGTATGCAGGACCTCCTCTCGTGGATGTTGCTCGTTGAGTGTGGCGCCCAGTGCGGTTTTGATCGATCGCACCAGACGCTCCCATGCGCCGCCCATGTTTGGCGCACCAGGAGGGATGAACTTCCACTGCACGCCGATCTTCTCTGCTTCTGAGGTGAGGTCTTCTTGCTTCATGTTGTCTAGCGCTTCTTTCAGTTCGTGGTTAGCGCCGACGAAGTTGGTCCCGTTGTCGCTGTAGATTGTCTTCGGCATTCCTCTTCTCGCGGCGAATCTTCGTAGCGCCATGATCATGCTGTCCGTGGAGAGTGACGGAGCTAGCTCAATGTGTACAGCCCTTGTGGTTAGGCATGTAAATAGAGCGCCCCATCTCTTTTCATGTCGTCTTCCCACGGTGACTGTCAGCGGGCCGAAGTAGTCTACGCCGGTGCACGTGAAGGGAAAGTGGCCGTGCATCAGCCTTTCTGAGGGTAAGTTGCCCGTCGGGAGTTCGTGCGGCGTTGCCTTCTTTGTCTTGCACCATTGACACTGATGTTGAACTGTCTTGATCGCTGACCTCAGTCCCAGTACCCAGAAGCGTTGCCTTATCTCGTTCATGACCGTTGCGTGATTGCCGTGATTGAAGCGGCAGTGGTATTCTTCTATGACGAGCCGTGTTGTCCTTTCCTTGCTGTCGAGCACGATGGGTCGCTTGTAGTCCCTGGTCATGCCCTGTATCGCGTCGATCCTTCCTTTTAGCCGCAGAAGACCCTCTTCCAGCACTACGTCGAGCTTCTTTAACTTGCTACTGCCTTCTAGTTGCTTTCCTTGCTGTAGACACCTGATGTCTTCTCTGAAGCTTTTCTCTTGGCTTCTCTTTAGCAACAGAACTTCGGCTTTCTCTAGTAGTCCGGCGTCTAAGGGTATGTACTTCTTCTCGGCGTTCTTCGAAGACTGATGTCGCTTCTCTGTCGTAATCGTCTTCTTCCTTCCCGTCGCTCTCCATATTGGATCTTCCTTGCTGACGTTGACCTTTTCCTTTGTTCTACAGAGTTGAATAAACTGTAGTACTCTCGCTGTAGCTCGCCATAGTCTCTTCCACGACGAAAACCTTTCAGGGTCAGGTACGGGATACGCGATGCTCGCTGTCGCTACGACGTCCGTTGACCTTTCTTCACCGGTGGTCTCCTTCTTGAAAGTCCTTGCTGCCGGCCAGTGAACCTCTTCTTTGCGTAGGAAGTCTGGCCCGGTGAACCATCGGTGATTGCAGTCAAAGTCTTCTGGTACGTCACGCGTCGCGTCGTCTGCTGGATTCTTCCCCGTAGGTACCCATCTCCATTCTTGAGGTTTGGTCAGGTCTTCAATCTCCGCTAAGCGATGAGCCACGAACGTCTTGAATGTTCTTGGGTCTGTCTTGATCCAGGAGAGCACGATGCTGGAGTCTGTCCAATATGTTTTCCTCACTACCTTCAGGTCCATTTCTTCTTCCACTGAGTGCGCTAGTCTGCTTCCCAGGAGGGCCGCCTGTAGCTCGAGTCTCGGGATTGACACTGGCTTCAGAGGTGTGACTCTGACCTTTGCTGCCACCAAGCTAACGTGATAGGTGCCGCTCGGTTCCTCTGTCCTCCAGTAGACTGTGGCTGCATACGCTGTCTCACTTGCGTCTGTAAACGTGTGCAGCTCCCCCTCGGTGCGATGTGGCGCCAGACATCTCGGTATGTGAAGATCTCGGAGCAGTTTCATCTTCTCCAGGTAAGTTTTCCATGTTTCGTAGTCCCTTTCTTCTATTTCGTCGTCCCATCCGACGCCGCTTCTCCATACGTTCTGAAGCAGCTTCTTCCCTTGGACGAGAACTGGTGATGCCAACCCCAATGGGTCGAAGGTCGACATCACTGCGCTGGTGACTTCCCTTTTCGTGGGCACCTGAAACCCCTTGATGATTTCTTCCGGTGTATTACGTAGGTTTGCCCTGAAGCCGATGGAGTCCCTTTCTGTGAACCAACGCAGGCCCAAAGTCTTCTCTTCTTTCTCGCCGAGGTCCACTTCTGTCTTCTCTGCAGTGTCAGTCTTCACTTCTTGCAGCAGTTTAGGCCGGTTTGATGCCCAACCTCTAAGTTCGAAGCCCGCTTTCTTGTGAATGAAGTCCACTTCTGCTGTCACCCTTTTGAAATCCTCTTCTGAATGGAAACTATGCAGATAGTCGTCCATGTAGTGATTCAGCTCGATTGCCCTTGTAGCCTCTGGATATTGCTCCTTGTAGTCCGCCGCGTTCCGGTTCTTGACGTAGATCGCTGTGCTTGGTGACGATGTTGCACCGAAGATAACGGATGTCATCCTATACTTCTTTGGTAGCACGTTGCGATCTTCCCCTCGCCACAGGAACCGTAGGCTGTCTCTGTCTTCTGGCCTGATGCGAACTTGCAGGAACATTTCCTTGAGGTCGGCCGCCACCGCTAGTGGTCCTTGTCGAAACCGCAGCAGCACGCCGAAGAGAGACTGCAGTAGGTCTGGTCCGGGCAGCAGAGCGTCGTTCAGACTTCTACCTTTTGATTTGGCTGCCGCGTCGAAGACGATCCTTATCTTCTTCTTCAATGGATGTACCACGGCGAAGTGAGGCAGGTACCATGTCTTCTTGGGGTCTTCTTGTCCATCAGGCGCTTCTTCTGCATACTTGCTGTCGATGAGGTGCTGGATTTGCTTGCTGTACTCTACCTTCAGCTGAGGATCCTTGTCTATCTTCCTCTCGATGTTGATCAATCGGTTCCGGGCAGAAGTGTAGCTCTCTGGCATCTGCTCCTCTTCATTCTTCCATAGGAGCCCAGCTTCGAATCGACCATCTTCAAGTCTTCTGCAGGTCTTCTCCAGGATGGCGAGTGCTCTTCCCTCTGAGTCGGTCGTAGGTCTTCTCGGTAACACCCCTAGTGCTTCAATGGCGAAGTGTTCCTTGATGGCTTGATGCATCTCTTCTTCTGCCGTGCTGATGTGAAGACACGTGTTCAGGTAGTGTACTGGCTTCGTGCTTCCATTGTCCGACCCATGTAGTACCCAGCCGAGTCCCGTTTTTGAAGCGACTGGTTCCCCTGGTTTGCCTCTTCTTACTTCTTGAGTCACGATCAGCTCCCAATTGTCTTGCCCGATGAGTAGCTGTGGTGACTCCCCTGTGTAGTAGAGAGAGTCGGCGATCTTCTTCAAATGTTGACAATCTTGAATCCTTTTCTTGTCCAAGAACTGTGGTGCAAGCTTCAACTCGTCGATGGTTCGGACCCTCTTCAATGTCTTCTTGCTTCCCTGATGAACACCTTTCACTATCAGGTCCAACGTCTGAGAGTCCTTCTTCCTTAATAACTTGCCTCCTACTGTCTCGATGACCAGTTCTTCTGTCGTTCCTTGAGCGCCGACCTCCTTTGCTATCTTCTCATCCAGTAGTGACACCGTTGACCCTTCATCCATGAGGGCCAGTATCTTCTTGGATCCTTTCGGCCCGAAGACTTCCACAGGAACAATCTTCAAATATGCCCTCGTACTTTTGACCGCGTTCACTGATGCGGTGACACTTGCTTCTTCTTGTGGCGTATCTTCTTTCTTGTCTTCGGGTTTCCTTTCTTCTGACTCCACGTGCAGCAGATGATGATGCCACCTCTTGCACTCCTTGCACGATGGCTTCCTGCAGCTCTCCTTCCTGTGGTTCCCTTGAAGACACTTGAAGCAGACGCGACTCTTCTTAACTGTTGCCCACCGATCTTGAACCGACGCCTTCTGGAACTTCTGGCACTCGAGGAGGAAGTGACCGCCCTCACACATAGGGCAAGTCTTCTCATGTGGCTTCGACGAGTTAGAGTTCCTTTCCTTTTCCTTCGTAGAGTGCGCCGCTTGTCGATGAGTCCTCTTGAACCCGCTCTTCTCTTCTGTAGTCGCGAAGGCTCCACACTTGTCTGCTTCTATGTTCAGGAACTTGGACACCAATGTCAGGTTGGAGAACTCGCCTTCTTCTGATGCTGCAGTGAAGTCGTACCAGCGGAATTTGAGAACCGTTGGCATCTTCTCGATGATTTGCTTCACCATTTCCGGCGAATGTAGATACTGGGGCTTCTTCAATCCTCTGATGGCTGCTACACTGTTGCTGATCTGACTCGCGAAGATGCATATGTCCCTTGGGTTCTCCGATATCTTCGGTAGAGTCTTGATTTTCTCTAATTCCGCCAGCACCAGTGCATCCGGTCGCCCGTATCTTCTTCTTAATGCTTGCATAACTTCCAACGGAGAGGCTTCTGAGTACAACAGGCTCTTGATTGCTTCTCTCGCGTTCCCTTTCAGTGCTCTTCTAAGCCGCGCCATGTTCTGAACGTCATTAAACATTGGCGCAGTATCTTCATAAACAACCTTGAAGGCCAACCACTCGCTGCTGCTGCCGTCGAAGAACGGTAACTCGTGGATATACTTGGGCTGCGATGCTGGTCCTTCCCGTGTGGTAAGAGCTTCCTTTAACACCGACGCCAACGCTTGAATCTCGATCGTAGCTCCTTTGGTTGAAGAGTTCTCTTCAGGTTTAATGTTCTTCGACTCCTCAGGAGGGCGTTGACCTCGTAGCTCCGGTTGTTCTTGGACGTCTTCATTCAGTACTGACGTCTCGATCCAGTTCTGGACCTGTGCTGTTCGATCTTCCTGGTCTTCATCGACGGAGTCATCATCTTCACACTGTGCCAGTTCCAACCTGACGCGTGCTAGCTTGGCCTCAGCCTGAGCTTGCTTCAGCTCCAGGCGCGCTAATTCTTCCTTGGCTTCTAGTTCACGTCTTCTGGCTGAGGTGCTTGTGGTCTTCATTGACCTGGCGCGGCGACTGACCCCCATCGGCTTAAGAGTGGTTCTCGACCCATACAACTCTTCAGCCGGGGCCTGATCTGGGGTCTTCTTTGTCGCCTCCTTACGGGTGGCTTCTCCTTCCTTCTTATCAGAAGCCGCTGTGGTGGTGGTCGCAACCGTAGTCTTCGTGGTTTCCGTTGCCGTGGTCCCCTCCGTTGCCGTTGTTCCCGACGATGTGTTTGTGCCTGACGTGGTCGTTGTACCCGAAGTAGTCGCTGTTCCCGATGACGCTGACGCAGACGTGACCCCTCCCCCCCCTGACGCATCTTCTGTCGCGTCCCTATCGGAAGGACGTGACGGGGGACGTAAGGGAGCATCCTTCTGTGACCTGGTTACGGGCATCTTGCAATCTTCTTATCTTCTGTACTCTTCTGGTACTCTTCTGGTACCTCTTCTGGTACCTCTTCTGGCACCACCTTCTTTCTTCCAACAGGGATCCGGAACTCCGAAGGACCAAAACTGTAATGGACTGGACCGGGATTGCCGACGGCGCGTCCACTACAGACTACCTTGTTGTTGTGCACACGTGCCTTGCCTTTGCTGGTGACGCATGCACCCACGCACCCCTGAATGCGTAACGTTTTTGGAAGATACGGAAATACAATAGGGGAACCACGGACAACGGAAATAAAAACACCCAACTTGAAGAGTTCACTTTGAAGGCTTCGGTCTTCTTGTAGTGATGTTTCTTCTTCGGTGGCTCGGTTGCGACTGAACGCAGTGCCGGCGGTTGTACCGCCTTTTATACCGCCCGTGCTTACCTTGACGAGGCACACGTATTTTGAGCCTGTTTTTCCTTGTAATTTTTACTAAGACCGAGACCTTCGTAGCCTTTATTTTCATATTAATTCAAACCTTACAGCTATGTGTTATACCTTGTTGGATCCCTTATAAACTCTATTTTTACATGAAACAATAAAAATGAACCTACAACTAAATACAAAAAATTTCTTATAACAAAACTTATTAAAATTACGTATGAACAAAGTTTGGTTTCACAAAAACTTAAATATCTTAAAAACTACTTATCCGATTTGCTTGGAACAACTTGTGCCATTGTTTTTACAATAAAACACACCCCTTTCAAATAGTTTAATTCCAAAATAACCATAAACAAAAAAGTCAATTTTCAAGTTACGTAATTTTTTAAGAAATCTAAAGTATTTACAATTTTTCCTTATAAAACCTATTCTAACTGGAATCTTATTACTAAAATAGAACACAATCTTACAAGTATTAACTATTTACACTACTTAATTATCAGATTCTAATTAAAAACACTTGTTCGTCACTTTCACTGTAAACACTGCACTGATCGACGTCAAAAGGCCACCCACTACTTGCACCCCTTGTCATTTCGTGGGGTCCCGTCGCCGACAAAAAGAAATGAATTTACCTTTTTGCATAAATATTTTTAAGCTTGACAGTAAAAGGCCAGTTTGTGTAAGGAAATATAAAATAGGAAAACATTCAGTTTTTTTCCTCCCATATTTAATTTTACATTTAATTTATAATCTATGTAAACGAACGTTTCAGATTATGCCTCACGAAGATGGACATCCTCGACACGTTGAAGGAGATCAAGATCGGCGTAGCGTATAAGCTGAACGGCAAGAAGATTGAATACTTCCCCTCGTCGATGACCGAGCTCAGCAGTGTAGAGGTGAACATTTATTTATTTTTGAACTGGGCGTAGAAGGCCAAATCCGAAACTACGAGGAATATCAAAAATGCTCAAAGGAGTCTCGAGGCCAATTTTGATGAAAACAATGTGAATTACTGGATTTTTAAATTTTAAACTTTCCTGGTTAGGATTTAGGAATCGAAACTATTGATTAAAAAAAAAAACACGCTGTATTTTTAGGTTCACCCTTGTTTGGTAGAACAACTTTTGATCGAATGTTACTAATTCGAACAACGTTTGAGAAAATATTCAGTTTGTATAATATCGGTTAACATAATTTTCATTTCATCCAATCTTTATTTACCATAACAACATTTGCGCTATTGATCAAAATGTATAATATTCATTTGATATTAAGTTCATTTGATGTAATGTTCAGTTGGTATAACATTCATTTTATCGAATATTCGATTGGTGTAATGTAATGCAGAAAAGAAAACATTGTAAATATTTGTTCCGTCGATCTACCTTGGTAGGTGGTAATCAGCAACTTAACTAAGGATGCAAGAGCGAGCGAAGCGAGCTCGGGACTTGGGGCACCCCGACTCGGACAGGTTAGGTTCGAAGGGGATGGCGGGGTCTGAAAGACCCCGCCATCCCCTTCGTGTTAGGTTACTTTAAACCTTGCAAACAGAAATAGGAGCCCCGCGAAGCGGGGCTCCGTCAAGCTACCTCGGTAGGTAGTTATCAGTAATATACGCTCGCCCTTGCATCCTTAGTCAAATTGCCTTATTGCTATAATAGGAGCCCCGCTGAAGCAGGGCTCCTAATTTCTGTTTGCAAGGTTTAAAGTAACCTAACACGAAGGGAATGGAGCCCGATTTTTTAGACAATGAAAGGAAACGAATTATTAATTAACTGAATATTCGATAAGATACTTCGACTAAATCATTATTAGTCTAGTGAAACATTAGTTTAAATAAAATTAGTGCATTTGAAAATTCGGTCTAATGAAATTATTTCAAAGAAATAAATAGGCTAAATAAAAATTTACCAATTAATTATTCGGTGAAATGAATAATTCTACGAAACGACTTTATTGTAACCAAAATCAGCCGGAGTGATTTTCGACGAAACGTTGTTCTGCCAAACAAGGGTAAACCGTATTTTTACACCATTCGATACTGTCGCTAATAAGGATCAATTTCTGCAAAGTAATAATAATGGCAATCTACAAAAAAGCTGCAAATTTTTGGTAAAATACGAAACAGAACGCAAAAAATTACTAATAAATAATCAACGAAACTCCGAACAAAATCACAATTGCCGCCCATTCACATTTAGTTCTAATTTCAAGTGTCACATTTGTATTTCCTTTCAAAAACGCAATATAACAAAACACACACCTTTTGGAACACTGCAAATGTACTTTCGTCCCTAGGTGGAGTACATCACCCTGCCCGGCTGGGCGTGCAGTATAGAGGACGTGCGACAGCTGGACAAGCTGCCGCAGCAGGCACGGAACTACGTGAAGGCCATCGAGGACTTCTTACAAATACCTGGTGAGTTTGCGTCCAATGTGTGGACAACGGATAGAAGAATAGTGCAGGCATCGCTTAGAAACAGCTGTGCAACGACGATATAATACTAGACTCCTAATAACAGGCGACCGATGTCTGCCAACACATTAGGCAAAAAAGTCTTATATCCGTCTCATTTCGACCAATCCTGTGAGCCGTAAATATACGTTGAGACAGAACAGACCTTGAGTTAGCCAATCACAACGCAGTACCCCGCCCCCCTCGCTTACGTAGTACCTCAGCGAGTTGGCAGAATAGTTTTGTTCGTTAGATCGTGCAATGCGTAGTCTAGTATTATATAGTCGTTGCAGCTGTGTAAATGCTACGTGAATTATGGAGCATTTACACGGCTGTTTCACGTCTTTTCTGTGTAACTTTCTTTATTTCTCCTTTTTTTTAACTTCGTCCAATTCCTAAAAGTCTAAAAACGAGCCATAAATAAACCAATAACCCTTTTCTCTTTCAGTTAAGTACATCGGCGTCGGCCAAGGTCGGGAGTCGATCATCAGCACGGAAGCTTAATGTCGGCGCGGGCCCGCCAACTAGTGTCACTTCCTTATGTCATGTTGTTACTTATATGTGAAGGTAGGGCTGTCTGGCTACGCACCTCTTTCGTGCTTACTGTACGGACTTGAGATAGAATGAGATTATATGTGATAGACTTATTGTTTATTATTTTCTGGAGGTCTTTGGTATTGCCATGAAAAAACAGCAACAGAATTTTTGGGTATTAATCGGCATCATCTGGCAATGATATGGGCGGGAAGAACGAATATAATAGTGGTAATATTGGGTTTCACTGCGAGTTTTAGCTTTCTGGCGCTACCAGCGCATAACGTAAACAACGTTCAAGTGTAGCTTCGAGTGTGTAGTTATAGTATCTCTGGTGGTGTAGTGTATGTCAAGTTAATCGTACAGTAAATGACATCATGCGCTGGTAGCGCCATCTGAGCCGAGCTTTGCGTCTATTTCGGCTTTGCTGTAGACTTTGTCTCTGTCACTTTGACCGAGAGAGTCAAGAGTAAAACTATCTTAAAAATACTGCTGTGTTCCCAAGTATGTAACACGGTATAAATGGTTCTTACTCAGAACTTGTCAGTTTAGAACAGACAGAAAAGTCTGATGCTTGAATTTATGGAACGATGGTCATAGGCTACATACAAAATAGTTTGGAACACAGAAAAATCTATGGTTCTGTATAATACGCACGAAAGAGGCGCACTGACCTTCAAAGCAGCTTTCCGCTGGCTTATTTATCTAACAGATGTTTTAAACACTAAAAAAATAGTCGAGGACACAATAAATACACATTTTATATAAGTTTAAGGCTTATGTATATCATTTGCCCATCATAACTGGAATTGAATGTATGTATGTAACGTTTTAACAACAATTTTTATGACAATATACACCATAAATATAATGTGTTGAAAACATAATGAGCCTTATTCCTTTAATAATGGTGTTTTTTGTAACTATGTCTACTAGCGCCCTTCAATGCGATCATGAAAGGTAATACAGACTATTCAACGAGACCGAGATATATAAATGTTACTTAGCATGTACTTTCTGCACTTCTAATTAATAAACTTATACGAACATTGCAGGCATAACGCTTAGCCAAATGTGCTAAGTAACGGTTTTAAATCTCGTCCTGAATGACGTCATATTAATTTATATAGCAGTTGCTTTTAGCTGTGCCTCCGTGTACTTATAGTTTCAACTACGTTAATTGGAGTGGTGTTAAAAAACTTTTAAAGTACTTATAGCATTGTATTGTACTTACGGTTGCTACAGATATTTTTGGGCGGCAACATTCGGTAGGTCAGCGGCAAAATAGAATGTTTATTTAGCCTTAGGGCTGGTTTTTCAATAGTCAGATAACCGTTAACTGAGGAATAAAAATGGCGGTTTGACAGCTTATCTATGGAAAATATGTCATACCGTTATTTTTATTCCTCAGGTAACGGTTAACTGATTATTGAAAAACCAGCCCTTAGTAGTTTTAATTCTTGAAGGATCATTGTGCCGACAGTTGTGAGACCCGCGGTATAAACAGATTTCACTATCTCTGTTTTTTTAACTGTCAGTAAAATGTCAACAACGCTACTTCACATTCTCAAAAAGGGTGTAGAAAACATACTACGTATACCGCGCACCATCAGGCGAGCCGTATGCTTGTTGGTCACCTTTATTAAAAAGCCGTCCCGCTTTGCCGAATGAAGCCGAAATATGTATGTAGCACACATTATTATCGAAGTAACGCACGCATCCCACGCGTGCAAGCATACAAAAAAAAATGCCCTAAAATATTGAGATTTCAAACCTATCTCGAATACATCAATCTCTACCACACACTAATAAGTAGTTGGAACACAAAATATTTTATATACAAGCTTACATCACTAGTCAATAATTGAAACTGAAGGTGCCGGTTTTATACAAGAATTATAATTCAGTATTGTTCATTGAAAATACAGCCCTTTCACTAAAATATGACAGATCGAATTTAGAAACAAAAAAATCCAACCGGAACGACAAACAAGCAAGAAAAGTGCGTGTATAAAAGCGCGAAAAATTTTCCAAATCGTAGAGCGTTGTCTCTAGCAATTCAACCTGTGTGATCGTTCGTTTTTTAAATTTGTTATGTCATTTTTAGTTCCGGGTACTGTATAGTGTATCGGCTAAGACTTAGCCGATACACTTAGTGTTGATAGTTAATCTTGCCTCTGTACTTCTATAGAAAAGTGTCGTGTACGTGAATTTATTACATTGATATTGTATCGGAATTGTCGAACTTTTGTGGAAGTATTTAGAACTATATAAATGTCTTTATCGGGATGAATAGCTTGATGTACTTGGTAGAGTTGCGTATTTGCGATGCACGTTTCCGAAAGCGATAGCGGTTCAACTTCGGGTGTCTAATTCTGTGCTTTCTGAGATGGTGAAGTTCTCCTTTGTCACCGTTTGCACAGAGTAACAGAAACCAGTCATATCGAAACGGTCCGTCATTGCGATTGGGTGATGTCGCCGCTGCGGTTACCAATCGCTTTCAGAAAATCACCTTTAAATGATTTCCTATTCGGACAATCGATTCTTTTTGTTGACTGCATCGCTGTACGGAATGTTCTACCAATAGTAAAATAATTTAGCTAATTTTAAACTAAACGTATCAACAGAACTATCTGTAATCTTAATGTTTATAGAATATAATTCACAGCGGATTTAGTACAAAATAACTGTTGACGGTATTTATTGGCGGCGCATTGCCAACTTTCCTTTTGCAGCAATAAATAGGGTAATTAATGTATAAACAATCTGTTATGGGAGACACGTTACGGCGGAGTTTATATACTTGTGAAGTATTATTATAAAGACACCAAGGCTTAATTATTCCTAAAGTTTATTTTTTATTTCTAAGGTGTCAATTTTAGTTCCAGGATGGCAATACTAAATGTTAGCATTTTGCTAATTAAGTACTTTAGATAGCACGCGATCACAAGAAAATCCTGGAACAAACACTTCTTTTTAATTTGTTATACTTAATTATTTGTTTCATAGATTGACTGTCGATTTTTTGCACAAACAAAATAGCAGTTCTATTGAAAAAAGACCTTTTTAGTGTTAATATTATTAACTTTTGTTTGAAATCAATACTTTTCTACTAACTTTTTCATTCAGGGCTACTTTACAGCTTTCAATAATCGTGAAAAGCGTTGAGAAAATTTAGACATTATTATTTTAATAAAATTTTTACAAAGGCCCATTCCAAAGATCTTTTAAAATGAAATATTTATGTACTTATTAATTAATAACGAATCATCGTTTTGCTTCTACATTCTGTGAGTCGTGTTTTTATGTGATATAATTGTGTATAATTAATACAAATATTTACATTGGTATAATATTTGTGTATTACATTAATGTAAGTATTTAATTACAGTTAATATGCCAATAAAACGGTTTATTCTTTTATGTGTTTGTTTTACTCAAAATTAGCTGTTCGCGGCTTTGCTCGTTGCCGCCGCAAGCCTATAAAAATGTGCCCCGTCTGCCCCTCCCTAGATCCGACACTGCGTAGTATTGAGCGTCGTTATTATAGCTAGCTACCTCAACCTGCTACTAACAGGTTGCTTTATCTGAATCGTTTGAATAATTAGATCAATTTGTTGACTGCCTAAGCGCAGTCATTAAGAAGTTTCTGTCGGATCTGATGCTCACCGAAGGCACTCCCAGCATATACATATTTTCTATTAGTCCAGTAACTTTGTCGCCTGAAATGATGTGGTGATTTGTTTAATTAAAGAAACTATTCTCAATTAAAACTAAACAATGTCACTTGAGAACAAAACTTAAAATTAATTACAAGATGTTCGTCCTCACCAATTACAGACTCTGTACAAACTAATTACGCATCCAATGCATTCATCTCCCCACAAGTGACAGATCTGCCATGCCATGACATGTTGGGTCGCGGGACTAACGAATTACCGTGACCCCGGAACGTAAAGGGCTATTGAAGGACACCGTGTATTTTAGTCAATACGAGTCTGACAGTCCCTCCCGACCTGCCCTGGGTGGGAGGACACATTTAATTATTTTACCACGCTAAAAAAAAACTTACAAAAAAAACAAAAACTTACTAAATAAAACTTACTTTCACATGGGACAAAATTCATGTCGCTCGCGGCAAAAACCGCAAGTATAATTTTGTCCGACATACTATGTTGGGTTTTGAATACATTGAAAGAGTGTGTATTTCTAATACATGATGGTATTCTATTCTAAAGTAATATCATTCAAAAGTAAGCATTTTTTTGCCTTATTATGGTGAACGCACACCTAGCCGCACCGCAGTCTCCGCATTACGAATTCTTTGTATGAAGTTCTATGAAACCTCGCACACTTACCCGCATCGCAGTAGCCGCAGAATCGGTAAGAAAACGGACTGCGGAGACTGCGGTGCGCCTAGGTGTGCGTTCACCATTAAGTTCTAGTTTTGGGTAACACTAGACTACAGCTAACTTGTAGTCTAGTGTTACCCAAAAATCAAAGTTTGGCATACAAATAAAACAACCAAAGTTGTATCGCAATACATGTCTTTAATTCATATTATGATTTAATAACTACTTCAGTCAAATAGGTAATAATAATAATAGTTACATTTAAACGATTAATATTTACATGAACACCTATAATGTCTAATACATATTACACTTAACCTCAATAACATGTTTACACTTTTACATTTTTGTGATAAATCATGTCATCATCATCTCAGCCGTAGACGTCCACTGCTGAACATAGGCCTCCCCTTTTGATTTCGGTATAACTGGAAATCAAAAGGGGATAAATCATGTGTGTAAACTAAAATATAATTATGGTGAATGAGTTTAAGAATGCTATTAAAGATGTTCGAACAGCTTAACTAAGCAGTACCTATATCAATACTATGGGTTTGAACTAAGAATAGGACGGTCTTGTCGCCATAAAGTGACGTTATAGCTGTCAAATCTAACAAAGAATGATTGGCAAAAAAATAATTAGATTTGGATATTTTTTTACAGTATTGGTTTATTGCAAACAAAAAAAACATATTTTTATATTCTTTGATTTCACACCTACACTCTTTTAAATAAACTGTACTAAAATAATAATAAATATGCAAAAAAGCCGTACTTTCCAAGTAAACTTTTATTCTGTACAAGTCTGACAGTCCCTACCGCTACACCCAGGGGGGCAGGAGGACTCATTTTATGATTTTACAACACAAAAAAAAATAGAGTGCCTCATGCGCTTAAGAGTCGACTCAATGTGAAATTTTAATTCCTATCTATCCTAAATTTAATTATTTTGAAACCTATCTAGAGCTACTTTGGGTTACAACTGAGAATGGGATGACCTTGCCTTGGCACCATATTGTGACGGAAACTATGTTTTAACTTAAAAATACTTAAAAAAAAAATCAACCATAAATATTGTTACTATCTTGGTCTTGGTTGGTATTATGATTATTGTTTATGTATGAGCATTTATGTAATAGAAAAGCGTGCATTAATTCACAATATGGCGACAAGGCCATCCCATTCTTAGTTGAGAAGCATAGTAAGCAAGAACATTTGTCCTCTTTTTATTATAGATAGTCTTACAGGTCGTAAGAATACAGATGCAATAGCAAATAGCTAGGACAGCATAATCACCAATCAAGCTTACACGGCAAAATTGTAATATTTAATATATCTTTTAGATCTAGGCAAAACAAAATCGTTTATGTATTGGCATAAAGTGATCTAAGACAGGGTCGGCAGGGCGGTCACCCTACCGACCCAGTTCGACCCTGTCCTAGATCCCTACAAGCTTGGACTATCGCCGTTCAGAAATTATCAACGATTTTTTATATTTTATCTCTTTCATTTTAAGAACGAACTTTTTGATCTAGTAACGTTTACGTCGCAATAGCTAGGACATAGCCTGCGCGGGCCTAAGGACCTACCTACCGCATGGATAAGCGGCAGCTTGCAGGAAGATAGGCCCGTGGGGGGCCTGGCTATGAAACGCCACCTCGACTATCAATCCAACCCTGGCTCATGAAATCAGAACTTAATGATTTCGATACAATATGCACCTTCCGAAACCACGAAAGGTAAGTATTAACTTTTTCTTAAATATGCAAAAACCACCGTTACATGCCAATAAAATAATTTGATTAGATACCAAAATGATCAACATTTATGATTATTTTTGTCATACATAAGTGGAATATAAAAATTAAACCTACAGTAGGTAGGTAGGTCTTTGAGGAACTGAAAACTTGCGTTATCCATTCATGTTGCAAAATTGGAAGCTTCGTAATAGCAAAAACTTGTACAATAAAGCAACATACAAAATGACGAATATCCAATCACTCGTCTGTGGTAGCACAAGAATAAAATAAAACGATGATCTTGTTATGTTGGAAATTAATGAATAGTGTATCTTAATCCCAATCTATGTCAGTAATAAATCAACGGCCAAATTCGTCAGTCTGAGTTTTTAAGATGTCGAAGCAGCCGTCAAAGATCGCGTATCAAGATTGTAATTGAGATCCAATATTAATTTGTGTCTGTTACATAAAACGAGCGCTTATTTGTACACCGGTTACTACTTCGTTTAAACCTCAAGCAAAATAAAATTAATTCCTACAATGTTCATACACAAAATCAGTCCTCAATCCCTTGAATTAGGGGATATATTCCGTTCTCTCTTGTTCTTGGTCTTGGGCGGGGCTCGGTGGCGGTCTCGCTTGCGGCTTGATGAGGAGCATGAAGAAGAGGGGCTGGAGTCAGGGGGGGAGCCGGCCTCTTCAGCGGTGAGGCCCATCGTCTGGGACTCTGGGGTCGAAGGCTCTAGGACACTGTTGCGGAGGGTGCGGCGTTGTTCTTCAGTATGCTGAGGACAGCGAGTGGATCTGTGAATTGAGAATTTAATTTGAAATACTAATTATATAATAACTGGCTGAGCCGTGCCCACTCCTCCACTTTTCTTTTCTGATTAATTTCGTTGCAGGATCCAAGACAGGTAAATTCATTCTCCGGGACATGTCGAGCTTAATTGTCTCGGCGCTTTTCTGGTGGTTGCCACTGCTGATTCTGGCTTTTAGGAGTTGCAGTGGTTTGGGAATAGTGTGCTGGGTTTGTTTGCCCCAATAAAAAATAGGGGTGGAAGTAGGAAGATGAAAATACTTTACGACCTTTTCTCATATCTACCAAAAAAATATTAAATGTCACGTGGATTCGGCACGTGGCGCAGGAAGGCACGTTAGCCAATAATCGGGGTTGTTTCCTCAAGGAAAAATAACATGCCTTGATAAGGCTTCTAAACAACGTGCCATAAGTCTGTTTTGTTCTGGTTTGTTGTATCAAATATTTTTGTTGTTATTGTGATTAACCTTCCAATTCTTGGTACTCCCATTCGATAAATGTTGTGTTGGAGTGTTCATGGGAGTGTCCTCATGTTCTACATTTTATCTTTTGAGGGTAGTGAAGACAAAATTTAACTAATGGATCATCACTAATAAAGATGGATGGATGTTTTTGTTACTCAATCAATTCAGAACTGCTGACAGGATCTTGATGTCTGCCTCAGAGATAGATCTGGAATAACACATACGAGTAGGATACCATTTATCCCAGTATTAAGTTCCTGTGGCACTTCAGATTACTGACAGGTCTTTAAGGCGCGTGTGGAACACGACGTGCCGTCGACCCGGGCATGGTCCATGATCGGAAGGCGAGGCACCCATTACTCGCCGTCCGCATGCCCGTGCCTATGGTGGCTGGAAATCATGGCTAGGGTGGCTGCAAATCATTATGGTAAGATGCGGCTGAAACACATGATGGCCGGCAATGCTAGGGAATTATTAAGGTGTCGAACTTCTTACCTAGTGCATAATTTCTTAGTGTGCTCTGATACGACGCCACAGATCTGCTGCAGCAAATTCTTCTTCTCATTAGCGGTCATCGTTTCGTAGGTGGCGCCGTCGTTCGCGTCCGAGTTCGACGTGCCGTTGTTGTGCCTGTCAATATCTTCTATTGTAGGCTTATTTTATGACAAGGCTACTGTGTTTGTGCATTGGGGCCTTTATAAAAACGAAGGGCAGAAACTGAGTTACGTGGGCGCCGGCTTGGTTACATACCAAAGCGCGTGCAACGTCCGGAATCTGTCGCAAGGGGCGCACCCGAAAAATTGTGACCAGTGCCCTCTTAACGCAATGTCAACTCATTCGTATCACCGTCGCCGGTGCAGAGGCGGATCGGTAAAAAGTCCACACACAGATTCTTGAGCCCTTTGAACCATCGTAAAATCAGTGAGAAGGTTGTGGATGGGCTGTCTCCATGAGTTAGAATTAACTATGCTATGGCAGAAACGCCACAGTTCAAGGGTTAATGAACTCACCTACAAAATATTACCTAAACAAGAGTACTTTTTTTGTTGAGATTTTTGGGCCCTCCAAAGATTCGTCACTGTACAAATTAATTATTAGTGCCCTTGTTTTTAATTTGAGAATACTTGAGTATTGAGATATTCCTAATGCATAAACACGTTTCAAATTATAACACAAAATTATGACATATAGTAGAGTAAATAATAGAGTACTTTTTCAAAAAGCATGCAAGTGCTAGCTAGATTTTATGTAAAAGAAAAATGCGTACACTATATATTTTTCTTTCTTTCTATAGAAGCTGACTCTTGGAACATTATGAACGTACCATTAATACTGTAGCCAGCCAGGGCATTAGTTGATTGAAACAGAGAACAATTCAGTCTTTAATATTTGATTGCTTAAATATGTAATAATTTCCTTGCTTTGTTGATGATGAATAAAGTATTTGTTTATGAATATGAAATTCGTAACATCCTGCAACTTTTGCAGATGTTACTAATTCTAAATTCAACTAAATCATGTACAACCCATTTGGAACATGATAACTACATGGACTTGAAGATTTTTGCTGTTCTTGTATCTTGTCTCTTATTCAGACACATTTGTTTTAGGCTGCCTGACTAGTGAGAGGAGCAGAGCTGTGCTATTTGACTAATAGAATAATAATAATAATATTCCACAACTATCACACAACACCATCTAGTCCCAAGCTAAGCAGAGCTTGTGTTATGGGTACTACACAACTGATAAACAAACATACTTTTTTCTAAATACATACATACATATTATAGATAAATTACACCCAGACACAGAACAAATGATCGTGCTCATCACACAAACATTTGTCCTGGGTGAGAATCGAACCAACAACCTCCGGCATAGCAGTCAGGGTCACTAACCACTAGACCAACAGGCCTGTCAAAATTTCAAGAGAGGTTAACATCTTATGGCACATTGTTGGTTAAATTTGTACAGCTCGGCTCTTCTTTGCTTCAGTAGACTGGCAGTCTCATTCCAAAGTGCTCTTACAGAACAGAAAAACATTGGAACAGCGAAAACTCCAAGTATACCCATAGCTTTTTCACGCACAATGGTCCACATGAAGGACTAAGTGCGGAAACCAAAACCCCTAACATAGAACATAGAACCCATAGCTAAATGTACTCTTTACAACAGTTACAATATCTCAAGTATACATACTTATGAATTTTGTTCGGTTTTCTATTATTATTGTTCTTGATCCTACGCTTGCGTCTCTCGTTGTGGACGGAGCCCCCAGACCAGTCTACATCATCTTCATCATCGCTCAGGAGCCCTGCATATGAGGTTGGCTCACGGCTGTTTGACGCGATGCGTCGCGAGGCTATGCGTGAACTGTTGCGACCCATGCCTGGAAAGAAGTATTAAGATTGATATAATGCCTGTATTTCTGGAAAAACAGTATACACAAATATGTATTCCTTGTAGGATTTGGAAATGTTACTAAATCAGATTACATATGAGTTAAAATTCAAGAGTGATTTTTTCATGGAATATAGCCATCACATGATCACACTCTATAACTTATTAAATGTCATTTATATACACATAAGCCCGGTTTCCACCGCGAGCGGAACGGACCCATTAATGACTCCTTTAAACTCGCAGGTGCAAACTGCATACTTGTATTTCCACCAACAAATCGTTTTTGCGTTCCCAGAGCGAGCTCATTTTTTCTCTTTTCACCCGCTGAGTCATTAATGTGTCCGCTCCGCTTGCAGTGGAAACCGGGCTATAGGCTTTCTAACAATGATCTAGCAAACATAAAAATCCCAACTGAAAGATTTAACAAAACCGTTTTTGGTTTTGTTAAATCATCTTTTTATCAAAGCACTATTGTTATATGGTCGGATTGTGGCAAAATATTTATTTGGTTTTTGGAATCGGAACAGAAAAAACGGCTTGTGACATCATTACACAAAGTTACAAATGATTTATTTGGCAACTGGCAAGTGACTGAATCATTTTATTATTTTTGGAGATTGTTCATTACTTATTCTTTTTGGGTTTTACATTTTGTTTTATGTTGTGTTAATCGCATTTAATGTAAAGCATGAATGTTATTTATTTGAGTTTTGGTGTTAAGTCAGATAATTAAAACACGAACAGTCTGTAAAATAATGTATCAGAGGACAGGTTTTGTGTGTTTTACATGACTTAAAGAAATCTAAAACTGATATTTATTGTGTAACATATTTTAGAAACTATATGCAAAGGGTAAATAGAGGTTAAGTTTAAGCAAACAAAATTAACAGACAAAGATTTATCTTTATTGGTACTTCACCCATCTATGAGAGTTATTGGCTTGGTTATTTATATTAGAAGAAGAAGGGTTCATGTACCCTTATGGTTTTTTTAACTGTGTGAGCGTTCAATTATAGATTCTTTGTAATTTAGCTTTTGTATCCCCCAATGTAGGTATACATATATGGTTATGTTATGGAAAAATGTTACAGAGCAGAGTATGCATTGATATTGCAGGACAAAAAACAAAATGACTGATTGTATGTTACAAGGAAAACAATTTTTAATATAATTATTTTCTGAGACACTGCAAGGTTACTGGTTAGTTACTTTATTTTACAGGCTTACCCATGCATTTTTCTAGATGAGGAGCGAATCTGGTCGCAGATACTGGCCGCTCACAATTCGGACATGAACAATTTGAATCAGGAGTCTTTTTCATCATCGAGAAGCCAAACACATCACATTCTGGCGTGTTCACGATCTTGTAAGGTTCCTCTTCTTCTTTTTCACCCTCTATCAAGTCCGTTAGGCCGGTCTTCAGGCCGTGGTGGAACTCAAAGGCAAATCCTAGGGTCACTTCGTCGCAAACAGCTTCGTAGATGTAATTTGCAGCAGCTTCGGCATTATTTTCATTTTGCATTATTTCAAAAAACCTAACATTTAAATCGTGCATACTCAACTCGCTAGTTATAGTATTCATTTTCTTGGATTTATTAATTTTGACGGATTATTTATTACACTAACTTCACAATAAAAATATTCTCTAAAAATTAGTGTTGTGAAACTTGTGAATGATTGATTACCTTTTCATTCATGTAGAAAGTGCTTTCTCTATTTTTTCCCGTAATAAATCATTCTATCTCTTTCTATTGGATGTGATAAAATATAAACTGTCAAAAAAATATTTTGCATCAGTCAGTCACACATTTATTAATTCATAAAAATTACAATACCAATAGCTAAATTGAATGGTTGCTTTTTTATCTTTAATAGATCTCGTCTAAATAATTAATTTCTTTATTTATTTATTTACTATCGATTTTGTTAATACAACAAAATACAAGAAAAATAATATGACAGGCATGAAGGAAGAATGAACGAATGAATATTGGCTGCGTTCCATTCAACTTTTTTATAGTTGTAGCCTAACTGACAACAGGACGGCTATATGCGTTTTGTTTGCTAGCAAAAGAGATAAACATACACTACTATTGCACTACTACGACATATAAATCAAAACAAAACTTTTAAGTTTCAAATGTTGTAAACGGTGATAAGGCGAGGGGTGATAAGAAAGTTGTAAACAAACGTCTCTGCTGTATAATGATAAGAATAAGTAAATTATAGATGACACGAGATAAACTTTTTAAGCTTCTTAATTATTGCTCGTCTGTCGTGCTAACTGTGCGGTGGTGGTGTGGTTTAAAGTAAAATACAGAAATAAAAATCATACAAAAATGGCAAGTACCTAATTTTTTTTTTTGTAAGCAGATTTTTAGTTTTTGAATAACCATCGTTTTCCTCGAATAAAAAAAGTAACATTTATTTCGTAATTAATTGCGAAAGACTATTTGAACTGCATGGCCCTAACAAAGTCTAATAAGCAGATTTTGCAAGTTAGGTAGGTATTTGAAAAAGTAATGTCAATTTTTAAAACCATTAACAAAATTACGACGTTGTATATGTAATGTACAGACGCCAGCAGGTCAACGCACCCGAATCTGTAAAATTTTACCAATCGAACATTAACCTTCCGCTGTTGTGATATGGTTTTTTTTTTTTTTTTTTACGTGGCAAAATCATCAAATGAGTCCTCCAACCCCGGGCAGGGCGGGAGGGACTGTCAGACTTCTACTGACTAAAATCCACGGTGTCCTTCAATAGCCCTTTATGTACCGGGGTCACGGTAAGGAAATAATCCCGCGACCCCGGCAGGCTTTGGCCCTCTGAGAGGGGGGCCCCGTCATTATGTTGACGCTCTTTGAGGCGCGCGTGGGACACAACGCGCCGTCGACCCGGGCATGGTCCATGGTCGGGCAGCGAGTTGCCCTTTACTCGCTGCCCGCATGCCATGTTGTGATATGGTTGAAAATCTATTAAAGAAATTGACAGATTGAGGTAGGTTGCTAGCCAATTGCTGTCAACTGCTCTACATAAGCCTCCCCTCTGAAGAGGGCCAATACTTTCCCGGTTCAGGGCAATCCACAACCATGAGCTGCCAGCCACATTATTTAAATCATCAATCAATCTTGCCGCAGGGTTAGGGTGGGACCAACTCGCTGTCCGACCATGGACCATGCCCGGGTCGACAGCGCGTCTTGTTCCACGCGCGCCTCAAAGAGCGTCAGCAAAAATGACGGGGCCCCCTCTCAGAGGGCCAAAGCCTGCCGGAGTCGCGGGACTTATTTCCTTACCGTGACCCCGGAACATAAAGGGCTATTGAAGGAAATCGTGGATTTTAGTCAGTACAAGTCTGACAGTAGGGGTTCGGGAGGACTCATTTGATGATTTTACCACGCCAAAAAAAAAAGGGTTAGTGTGGGACGCACAATACGTTTGCCTATACGCTAACTAACTAACGCCTATCTAACTCTGATGTCACCTTATTAATGAACATATTATAATACTGCGTGGAAAGAGATTCAAGGTGCTTTATGAATATTTTGTAACCTCGCCAAAGCATTTGATTGTGTAAATCACTATAGATTACTTTGAAACCTGAGCTCTATAAACCAGGTATACTTCCATTTTGTTAGATTTAGTCTTCAACTGTAAGAGTCAACAGCAAGTTCAAATAAATGGTGGTAATTCACAGGATAAAAAGTTAGAAATCGGGGTTCCACAAGGTTTGATATTGGGTTCTGTCCTGATTCTTGTAAATTATGTGTAGTCAGATTTTTAGTGATAATTAAATTACCAATCGTACATACAACCATTATAAAAAATTTTTGCCCGATCAGGGAATCGAATCCAGTACACTATGCTTAGTAGTCGCACTTGCGACCACGATGTAGGGGAAGTAGCGTGCTGTTGGATAGCCTATAATCTTTCTCAGGGATATATGTATGAATATAAATGGACTATAACATATTTTGCCCTACTTGTACACTTTTGATATGCCACATCGTTCTTACTTATTGTAGAGTATTATTGAAAAAACCGAATCACTATTTTCTCACAAAATTCATTGTCTTATCTCTCTCATGAAACTTTCAGTTTGTCTTTTGATAATGAATACAAACTTTGTCTCTACTCATATTTAACATTTATGTAATACTTGTCTGAAAATTCGGTTATCTTTAAAATAAAAACAATCTGTTGCCAGCGGTTTCACCCGCGACAACTTGCAAATTATCCCACGGGCATGTACCTACACACGGCATGGCACTAAATCCGTTCAGAAGTTTTTGGTTAGCATCGATATACAAACTTTCACGTTTATAATATTAGTAGGAGTTAGATTAGTAGGATGGTAGGAGAATAATGAAGAAGATAAATAAAAGAGAATCCTACTAATAGGTAATAAATGAGAGGGAACTACAATCATCAATAACATTCTTTTCTATGTCCATCATAATCATCAGGTGTCCTTCACTGCACGTGGCATAATGCCCCCAGTCTTCACCCCTTTCAACGATGACCTCACCGTCAACTATGGAGCCATCCCTGTTTACGCCAAGTACTTGGCTGATGCTGGAGTTAAGTCTGTCCTGGGTAAGTTGTTCCACTCTAAAATATACCTTTAGGTACTTACGAATCCAGCCAGGGTCGCGGAACTATCAAGTCGGGTAACGCGGGTTTGCCATCGAAAGAACAGGGTGATATTTAGTCAGTAACCCCTTAATAAAACGAGAAGTAAAGTTACGCCAAAGTTAATCCTTAAAAATGTATGGTTAGTCCGAAGATTATCCTGGTTGTAACTTTAGTCCACGTTTATTAATAAGGGGGTTTGAGTCCAATCCACTCAGGGTAGGAGGACTCATTTGATGATTTTGCAACTCAACTAACTAACATCTTAGGATACCATAATTGCTAAATATTGAAATCCGAAGCAGCATCTAATTTATTTTTCACACCACTTGCTCGTAAATGTCAAATTATATGTCATGCAAACAAGGAATAAAGCAGGTCATTGATGCCCCCCATTTGAGCCGGGCAATAATATTGTACTGAATTTCATTATTCCCGTGGGAATAATGTGATTTGAATTTGGAACCTCAAAATCAAATAAAACAGTACCTATGAAAACTTTTACCAAGGAGTTTTAGCAGTAATGACGGCCGGTGACCGCAACAGCTGATCGCTTGCAGTGGTGCCAACTTCACGTTCAAAGGTTTTCGTACCACTTCAAATTTCAAAAATAGAATTTGTTTCCTCGCAGTAGGTGTGAAAAGCAGAGTACGCTCCTCGGGAGTAAAGCTGCCTTGTCTTGGGCTAACTTGAATCCCTCGCTACACTAAGGATTCTTAACTTAATTCCCTCGTTTCACTCGGGAATTAACACTTGAACCTCCTCGCTGCGCTACGGAGGTTCACCCCCAGAATCCTTAGTGTCGCTTCGGGATTCAATATGCCCGTGACGTAAGGCAATGGTTTACTCCCTTGCGTAATCTACTATTGTTAAACCATGGAAGCAAAGTTTCTTTTCGAACACGCTTCTGTGTTCGAAAAGAAACTTTGCTTCCATTCCATAATTGGAAATTCGCATCCGTACCCATTCGGGCCCATCAGTATGAAAAATCTTTTTTTTTTTGCGAATTTCCAAAAGTCTTAGAACAAACATTGTTCAGTAACATGGACTGAGTTACCCCACGAGACGTTTTGCGCTATTAACGTTACACGTTGTAAATCCATGTTAATCGTAAAAGTACTATAGTTGCTTATTGTCCATTCCAAAGCGTAGATCAATGACCATTCTAAAGCGTAGATCTCTATATGGAGAAGAATTTATTATCAACGGAGCATATGGTGGATCTATTTGATCTATTTGCAGTTGGAGGCACGACAGGCGAGCACATGACTCTGACCGTGGCTGACAGGAAGAAGGTGATCGATGCCTGGATAGCTGTTGCCAAAACTAATAGTCTTCACATCCAGGTGCAAGTTGGTGGAGCTCCCCTGGCTGATGTTAAAGAATTGGTGAGATCAATAGTTGTAATTATTTTTCATTACGGAAATTAGACCTATTATGTAAAAATACTTGTCATTAGGTAGGTAGGTAAGTAATTATATTAAATAGGGAGGTAGGTAATTTGATAGTGAGTGTATCTCCGAAATCACTCGATTAATTTCAATAAAGTTTTGTGACTGTTTGCGGTTGATTCCAGTGTTAAAGTTTTAGATCCGATAGACATGCACACAACCGAGAAAAAAAACGTGGTGAAAACGGGGAGGCCTATACCCAAGCCCCCCTCTTGGGTATAGGCTAATTAGCCTCCCCGTCCACGTCCCAAGCTAAGTCATACATTGTCATAAGTAAAAGAAAAAAAAGCATAGTACGGGACCAGTTACGAAACTCTGGTTCTATAGACAGCCGAAGCGTTAAGATGATGATGAAGCATTTCTGGGAGAGGCTGAATATAATTATCGTTTTCTGTTTAATTTATCAGTCTGTGTTTAGTCAACTGTTGCGAGGCGCGATTGTGTTTCATTGTTGATTCTTTTTTTTAGAACATGCAGTGATACAGCATTGTGTCGGAGATTTACTATAAACAACTACATTTTAATTAAGTACACAACATAAGCAAGTAGTAGTTAGGTATTTCAATAATTTAATACCCCACTTAACTTTTCAAGCGATAAAATAATTATCTTAAAAATATTGTTTTTGTAAATAACATTTATCTGCGTTCGAGATAAATTACAATGCTTACATAACATTTAAATACCTTGTCCAAACATAATCGTACAACGGAATGACATTCCAGAAGTGGGTTCTTCCATTGTGGAAGTTCCATGTGAACTGATAAGATATAGAAACATCAAATGTCGGTGCAATGAAGACTTCAAAATCACCCGAAAGTAGGTACACGTAGACCTTCTTGCTAGAGATAATATTCCACAATAATATAATATAATAATATTCCACAAATATCACACAAAGCCATCTAGTCCCAAGCTAAGCAGAGCTTGTGTTATGGGTACTAGACAACTGATAAACATACTTATATATTTCTAAATACATACATATTATAGATAAATTACACCCAGACACAGAACAAATGATCGTGCTCATCACACAAACATTTGTCCTGGGTGGGAATCGAACCCACGACCTCCGGCATAGCAGTCAGGGCCACTAACCACTAGACCAACAGGCCAGTCTCATGGACTAACCAGATGGACTAACCGTCTGACTTTTGTCGACTGGCCGAGAAGTTGACTACGAAAAGGTCGACTTATCGGCCAAGCCGATTATTTTTGTCGGTCTGGTTCGAAGACTATCAGCAAAGCGGTGGCGAATCCGGTAAAATAGAGTTGCTCACATTGAGCATTATAGAATGCATCCGCTGTGTGGTCCAACGCCTATAGCAGTCCACTGCTGGATATAGGCCTCTCCAATCGCACGGCAGGAGCATGTTGGGCTAAACAAACAAGGGACCGATCGTTGTGGAGAACACTTGGGGGCTGCCTCCACGAGCGAGAGAATCGCGACGAGTCCGCCCTTATATCGTCGGATAATCTCCACGAACGAGCGATAATTCCGCCGCGTATCGTCGCGAGTCGTTACGGTATCGCGGCGATTCCGCGGCGACTCGTAACGGTATCGCCGCGTTTCCTTGACGTCACGTTGCCAAAGAAGGGATTCAGTTACGTGCCGGACGAGAGCGAAATAAGTAGTGTCTCAGTCGATAATATAATTCTTTATTATGGATATAGTGTTGTGGGGTGCTTCTGCGAGTACGCTAGTGAATATGCAGTTATTGTTATTGTTAAGAATGGACGCGCCCGCCGCGCGCTCGTCGCGAGAGCGCTGCGAGCGCGCGGCGCGCGGTCGCGTTGCTAGTCGCGGCGGGCTAGCGACGATGTAATGACGTTTTGCGCGCTCGTTGCCACTCGTCGCATCGCGGCGATAATATCGCCGTGTGGAGACGGTTCCATAGAGAGTGTATAGAAAAACGTGGCACGGCGATAATATCGCCGCGATTCTCTCGCTCGTGGAGGCAGCCCCTTGGGGAGGCCTATGCTGGAAAGCAAGACAATCCAGAAACCGGTGTCTAACAAAAACAATATTATACAGTTAATTTCATAATAAAAAAAAATTCATAGAGTACTAAGTAGCTACAAGATGAAATGTAACCTATTAGATTGTTAATAAAGACTTTATTATTATTATTATAATCGCACGGCATACACTTAATCAGCGGCTTATGTCATCCAGTTTTTAGGGGCCTTATTGCGACAGTCGTCGATCCACCTTGCCTGAGGACATTCCACCTTACGTTTGCCGATTTGCGGCTACCAGCCTGCCAGCTTCGAATATTTGAAAAACGGGACATGAAACAATACCGGTCGCGATTCGCAACCGACAACAAGTATTCCACATATATTTTCACTGCCCTCCTTTCTGCTTGCAGGCCCGTTACAGCCAAGAAGTAGGAGCGGACTCCTTGCTGACTCTCCCCGAGCTGTACTTCAAGCCGGCAACTGTTCAGGACCTGGTGTTCTATGTGTCGCAGGTCGCCCAGGCTGCTCCTAAACTGCCCGTGTTGTACTACCATATTCCTAGGATGACCCATGTTGAGAGTAAGGGCGGGTTCTTTTCTCCATATACTAATGTTATAATCTGAAGAGTCTTTTTGGTTGGACGCCTTTATCTCAGGAACGACAGGTTTGAATTGGAAAAATATTTCTGGGTCGGATAGTCCATTTATCGAGGAAGGATATAGGCTATATGACTATGACATTACGCTACGATCAGTAGCAGCCGAGCAACGGGGCTGAATCCGTGGGGAACAGCTAGTTCTATTATAAGGGTTTAATGAAGGCCCGTGCTGAGGTGCGTGTTCTTCCCGTCTTTTCGTTTTTTAAGGTTCCGTACCCAAAGGGTTAAAACGGAGCCCTATTACTAAGACTCCACTGACCCTCCGTCTGTCCGCCAGTCATCAGGCTGTATCTCATAAACCGTGATAGTTAGACAGTTGGAATTTTAATGAAATTTTCAATCAATATTAGGATTGCCTAATAATAATTAGGATTGCCTAAACAGGTAACGTGGCGTGACCCTCAAACGTGATTTTCCTGTTTATTGAATTGCTATTGAAGGAATACCTTGGATTTTAGTGTTACCAGCCCGACCACAGTCCACCCAGGGCGGGAGGACTCATATAATCGTCTAGCGCCATCTCTTTCTCACAGTAAAACTATGTCGTCATGTTAGGCCACCTGGGTTTCTCCGCAGTCGCGTAAAAAGAGTAAGAAGATTTTAAAGTTTAATTTATCATCTCTTCAGTCCCCATGCCGGCGTTTGTAGCCGCAGCCACGGCCGCCATCCCTAACTTCAGAGGCATTAAATTCACCTCCAACGACCTCAGTGAAGGAGCTCAAGTGCTGAGGACATTGAAGGAGGGCCAGGAGATGTTCCTCGGAGCTGATACTGTGAGTATAGTAGTGTAGTTTCATCATCATCAGCCTATAATGTTCCCACTGCTGGGACACAGGCCTCCTCTCTGTGAGAGGGAGTGGGCCATAATCCACCACGTGGGTCCAGTGTAGGTTGGTAGATGTCACATGTCTTCGAATTTTTGGTTCTAGGACATGCCGGTTTCCTCACGATGTTTTCCTTCACCGTTTTGAGAGCAGTGGTGATGAAATAGATTTACCTACCACTATGAGATAAGACATAAAACACGTTGCTATCTATGGATAGATGAAAAACAAAACACGATGGCCATGACAACGTCAAGTCAATCGAATTGCACCTTTATTTCTAAGTGGCAAGGTTGATTTTCATTTGTAGTTGGAATTCGTTCGAATCGCGTCGCTTTGCGTCGCATCGCGCCATGAGTAAAGTCCCTTTGAAAAATAATGAACACTCATTTTTAGTTTTTTTTAATCAATGTATTTGACACAGATAAAACGCATTGAAATTCGAGAGTATTATAGGGGCTTGTGACGTCATGAACTCTGTAAAATTAAACTGACTGAGTGACGTTTTGTGATTTTTTGAAGCGTTTAATTAATCTACGTCAATATTGGCTTATTTATCAATAGTAATCTAGATCCTTTTTATATTATAGTACTCTGTGTCTGTGATCTAGATCACTTTCGGACCAACATTTTTATTTTTATTTTGAGTAAAATAGTCTGTTCTAATTTGATCGTACTTTACTCTTTCATTCAATTGCTTCCAGCTCCTCGCCCCAGCTGCTCTCCTGGGCATCAAATCCAGCATCGGGACCAGCTTCAACCTGTTCCCGAGACTAGCGCTGCAGATCCTGGATGCCGTCGAAAAGAACGACGTGGCCAAGGCTAGAGCTCTGCAGGAGAAACTCAGCTTGGCTATTGAGGCTCACGTTGTTGAAGGTATTGATTCCATTAATCACCGGATGACACTATCAATAAACACTTAAACTTTTTTTTTTTAAATAAACCTTGCCAAACGTTTAAAAACATAATAATTATATAAAGTCACATACCACAAATGCCCAGTAACAAACACTTTTTTTTTTTTTTTTTTTTTTTTTTTAGGTGGTAAAATCATCAAATGAGTTCTCCCGCCCTGGGTGGGGCGGAAGGGACTGTCAGACTCTTACTGACTAAAATCCACCCGTGTTCCTTCCTATACCCTTTACGTTCCGGGGCCACGGTAACCTGGGTTAAGAAAAAACCCGCGACCCCAGCAGACATTTGGCGCGAAACACGACGCGCCACCGACCCGGGCTTGGTCCTTGGTCGGACGGCGAGCTACCCATAACTCACCGTCCGCAAGCCCGCTCCACCGCTGTGCCCTCTGCTAATCAGAGGGACACGCGTTGGAGCGTCCACACGACAGGCTATTCGCATACGGGCAAAGAGACCCCTTAGGCACACAGTGCCTAAGGAAGAGTTTTTGCCCGCATCCCAGGGTGCACCGGCCCGAAAAACTGGTCTTCCCCCCGGACGTATCCGAGAGGGAACTCCAGTCCACGGGCGCACGTGGAGGTTTCCTGTCATAGCACCCCAGTAACAAACACTTGTAGATCATTATAATTATTTGTTCCGCGCGGGATTTTTTTATGAGATTTTTAAATGTGATGGCAAATCTTTTTGGTGTGTGTAAGATAGTCATCTCATGGTGCGTCAGTGGTTGGTCCGCGTCCAGCCGCTATACGGACCGTGGGAATCCAGTTTTAGAAGGATTGTCTCGTTAGTCTAGCTAGATTTTGCAAGCGCGACTGCTGTTGAGCAAGTAGTTCTGGTTTGATTCCCAGGCCGGGCAAAGTATCATTGGGGATATAGCTTACTCATACCGCCATACAAGTCCCACGTGGTGGATTGGATTGCGACCCATTTCTTCTCAAAGAGATGAGGTGACCAAGCTGTGGGAAAATTAGGTTAAGCTAACGTACCTATAGAAATAAACTGTTTAAATATATGAATTTAATGTTTTTAAACGCACACACAACACAACACAGGGAAAAGTATTCTAGTGTTGAGTTTTTGTAAAAATAAAAATTGTCGCAATGTTTTTCTCAATTTAGTAAAATATTTTTCAGGTCTCTGGGTTCCTACAATGAAGGCAGGCATGGAAATCAGCAGCGGCATCAAAGTCGGCCCCCCCGCCCTCCCGCAGAGGCCCATCTCTGCTGAGGCCAAATCGAGGATCCAGGCCAAACTGAGGGCCTTAGGCCTTGCCAATTAAACAAATGAAATCGCCTTATCTACTTATTACAGGGTTTATTCTCAAACATCATGCATTTGAATATTAATCGTAAGTTTATTGTTGTTGAATTATTTTATTAAAGAGTTTATTTTTGTGAATGTTAATTTTTAAAATGAATGTAACCTGACGTTGTTAAGTACAAGGAAGGATCCTGAACATAACATAACCGAATGCTTGAAACTGAGAGCTAGATCAAACAGAAAAGAAAGTATGTATTTCTTTTGCTAAATTCATGAAAAAATATCGAATATTTTTTTTTAATGGAAATAGGTATAATAAATAATACAATTGGTCGTAATATAATATGTATTAAAGGTACATATTTTTATTTTTATGCTGCCTCACATTTAAGCTGCCACTTGCAGTTGGACATCCAAGTTGATCAAGATATCTCTGAGATGCTTTCTCTGTTCAATTTTCATAGGAAATAGGGGCTGACGTGTCTGGCCCACCCTGATGCCTGTCACCAGTTCCATAGTAGTTTTCATAGCAGGAACGAAGTCACCTGTAAAATATTACCTGCATTTATTTGTGTCAAAACTAGGTACCTAAAACTGATAATTTTATAATTTTTTATCGTGATTATCCTTATTTTATTCTTTTAATGCACACAGAAATAGTGGTTTTAGTCGTTGTGGACTGTGGTACAATATTTTGTTGGACGTTTGTAAGTTGATTATGATGTGATCTACTATAGGTACTGTTAGGTATCCAAACACAAATTAAAAGTAGTGGAAGCACGCGCGGAGCTTGTAACAAATTTGATTGCGGGGCCTTTTTTTGAACATAAATCTTCCAAAATCTTATATAGGTACATGTTGGCTGTATATAACATTTTAGAAGGCTGTACTCGTAAATGGGGGGCCCATTTATATCTAGTATCCAATACGCGGGGCCTCCTTATGCACGGGGCCCGTAGCAATTGCTGATCCTGCAACTGTTTTATTCCGGCACTGGTAGTCCAGTGGTTTGAGTTTTAGTTTTTGGGTTCGTATCCCACCATGCCGTATGTAGATGATGATGAACGATGGTTGGCTTAATTACCTTGTGAAGCTATAGCATCAACAATTTGATTCAGTCTTCTTTGCAGAACTCTTGCCTTTGATACTTCTCCATCCTTCACCGACTCCACAATATTATGGACCAGCTCGGGGAACAGGTTGGCGACGGTCGCGATGCTAGAGTTGTGGCCCATCAGGACTGATGGAGCGATGTGCTGGAGATAAAATAAAATAGAAACGAAAATGTGAGTTGGAAATTTGGTCAGGTTTGAAAATGGCAGCATACAGCTAAAAGACTGACCTTGTAAAAGAAGGCGAGACCAACTGAGTGTGCTCCATTACTTTAATGGCACACGCACACATGCACAGCTCTCTTTAAGAGGTTGAATTAGGGTACCGGGTCGCCGCATCGTCCTGGTAGGATAACTGTGTGTCGGTAGATATGTTTTTGCATTGTGACCTTCTGTCTATAGGGTCGCGGGACTTTCTTATCAAGTATCCGTAACCCTGGAACGTAAACGGCTATTGAAGGAACACTGTGGATTTAAGTCAGAACGAGGCTCATAGTCCCTCTCGTCTCACCCTGAGAGGTTGAAAATTTTACCACGATAAAAAAACCTCCACATTTTCTTGTGATACTATTGCTCTTTTCTCGTAAGATATTTTAGGACTAAAAAATATCATGTAAGACTCTAGCGTCAAAACTTACATGGTTGGCTATGAAAATTCTCTGGTCTTTGCCCAGTAAATCAGCAACTTGGTCGGCTATTCCGAGGTCGGCCTTAGCACCTTTGAAGTTTAGCACTTTGGACGAAGTTTCAGAGAATAACTGTCGCATGTTCACTGAAAAAAAAGAAAATAGATAATTTCGATATTTTTCTGTTGCTTGTGCTCTAGCGCTAATTCAAGGAACAAGGCCTTAGTTACCATCGACTCCAGTCATCATTGGGAAGTGGTAGTAGATCAGAGGTAGCTTCGGTGCTGCGTTGGAGACTGTCTGAAGATAGCACACCAAGTGGTCGACTGTCCTCGGCTTGTAGTACAGCTCCGGAAGGGTCATTATGCCGTCCACTTTGAGCTTCTCAGCGTGTTTAGCCTGAGAGGAGAGAAAAGATTAGAGAACTGTTGTGTTGGAAAGAGAACGTGTCTTAGAGGTGGAGTTGCGGGTCGCGGGATCTTCTGAATCGCATATGTACGACCGGTATGCTTCAGAGAAAACTAAACTAAAAGTACTTTGGTAGTCACATCATTATCAAAGGGGGTTAGTTTTATCTGAAGCTGGCTGTACGTACGGTCAGCAAAACAGGTTTGCAGACAGTAATTTTGATACGGTTTTCCAATGTTTTGCTATAAGTTTCAATGTGTCTGCATATCAAATCACCCAGATCCGAAAACAAAAGCTTGTAACTCACACAAATACAAATATTTATTCCGGGAATCTAAACCAGGTGTTAAGTTGGAAACAGTAAAAAAAAATTTCCTTAACGTTACCAGTTCTAAAACATCTGGTAAAGGTGCCCCTCCAACCTGGGCGATGATCTTGGCGCCAAATGGTCTAGCAGCTGACATCCAGGCTTCCAGAACGGATTTCCTCTCGTCCACACTCAAAGACATGCCTTCTCCTGTGGTTCCACCTACTTTGGGAAAAATAAGTACCTACATAGTTTATACCAATATTACGGACTTAAAATAAATTATTTGTAAGTAGATACGTAGTGTAGAGGATAAACTCTGGAAGTATCTAATGATCCAGTTCTAAAAAAATTCAACAGCCTATAAAAAATCCCATAGCTTGACACAGGCGTCCCCTCTGTAACAAGGAATAGGTGAGTTACAGCTTGGCCAGAACGGATTGAAACGGAACTAAATTTTTTATTTCTGACAGCGTTTTAAAATCTTTGATATTTGATGTAAACAAAGACCGCAGGTTTGTTAGATTTATTATTGTGCCATAAAACTAACGTAATAAGTGAAAAAAAATCATTCAAAGTGCTGGTAGCGCGAAGACAGTGGCGACTTCCGGTTTTCTACATTTTTATGTCAAGCTGTAATAGATGTCACCTGTCTTCGAGTTTTTGGTTCTCTGACCAGCAGGTTTCCTCACGATGTTTTCCTTCACCATTTTGGTAGCATTAGTGAAATCAAGTGCCTTACCACAATCTCTTAACGCGATCCAGTTTAGGCTGTGGGAAAGAGACAGAGCTATACAAGTCGTCTAGCGCCATCTCTTTCCCAAAGCCTAAATTGGATCGCGTTAAGAGTTCATGGTAGGCCACCAGAGGTCCGAATTAGGTAGAGTTATTTTAGTATTACTTACATCGAAATGTTGAAGGGATTTCTAATAGACAACAGTATTACATTTAAATAAGGAATAAAAAAAAACATCCGAGATGGATTAGATAAATAAATTGAGTAAAAGTAAATAATTTTTTTGTTATTTTTTTGATTTTTGAGATTTGGGGCATATCCAATTTATATACTTTCGGTGTATGAAATCAGTGTAAGTACATGAATAACTCTATCTAATTTCGACCTTTGGTGATAATAATATACGAGTATACATGTATAAATTATAACCACCGTAATTACAATAAACAAAGTAACTGCTCGAGCAGTCGGTGTATGGCTTTCGACTGCTTGACCGCACTGCCTGCCAGAAGACTGTAGTTTGCTATCCAGTCTCTTGAAGCAGCTATGCTTAGACTTACCAAGGATGCCATTTACTTGATGCTTGTTCAAATGTGCCATGTAAATGGGTATGATGGAGAGGTCCACAGATCCTGACTCCATAAAAGGCGTGAATACCGGAGCAAGTACTCCTTCGACGTCGAAAACCTGGTGTCGAAGAAAACAAGTTTTGAATACAAAACCGTCACAAAAAGAGGTTTCATTATTACATTTTATAAAAGCGTTCGCCATTAAAACTATAATTAATATGTAGGTATATACTGTCACTCTGTCGTCTCACAGAACCGCAAACATTCCAACATTATCGTCTTCCATTCATCAACAAACAACAGTTAAATCCATGAGCGCGTTGAGCATCGTCCATCTCTCCCTCTTTAAGCACTTATTGTTAGGAATAATCGACGGTTACCACTTTGAATCCATACTTTTCTGATGTATGACTATCCAAAATTAGTAGCTGCAGCCGAGTAGTTGACGACTGTAAATGTGTCGGACTAGTGAGTTGGCCGACTAGTGGCCTTTACCGACTGTTGGCGCGGCACATCCCTAGTTTAAACTCTATTATAAGAATAACATAACAACCTCATAATATTTATGGTCGGGGAGTCCCCATGTTTAAAATCTAGAGTAACCAAAGAGATTTAAAATAAACTATAGAGCGGGCATTGGGAAGATTGTCATACAAAATTGTTGATGCCATGCGTCAGTAGCACAATCTAAGCGTTGCATAGCAACGCGACTACTAAACTGAGGGATTTTTTACCTATTGGTAAAAAGTTTTGGATCACAAATTTTTTCGTGATGTCCCGTCTATTGCTCGTATTTGTTTAATGTCTTTGAGAGTAACCTTATAAATACTAAAACCTTTTCGATTACTTTTGGTTTTTGATATCAAAATCAATTGATGATTCATTGATTTTGATTGTTGTTGTTGGTTCTTAAATGCTATTCTTAAATTGGTAATATTAATTTAACACTATTATATTTATTATACTTATTCCTTATGACTTTATGAGCCTATTTTGTCCTATTGCAGAGGGGAGGCCCCTCTTCCCTGCTTCCTATCCTATAAAAAATTAGTACCGTACCCTTTTTTTTTTTTTTTTTTTAGCGTGGTAAAATCATCAAATGAGTCCTCCAACCCCGGGCAGGGCGGGAGGGACTGTCAGACTTCTACTGACTAAAATCCACGGTGTCCTTCATAGCCTGTTAAGTTCCGGGGTTACGGTTAGGGAATAATCCCGCGACCCCGGCAGGCTTTGGCCCTCTGAGAGGGGGGCCCCGTCATTATGCTGACGCTCTTTGAGGCGCGCGTGGGACACAACGCGCCGTCGACCCGGGCATGGTCCTTGGTCGGGCAGCGAGTTGCCCTTTACTCGCTGCCCGCATGCCCGCGCCTACGGTGGCCGGAGATCATCAAGCGACGTCCGTCGCCGTGGGCGCCTACCACTGCGGCTGGGGCGGAGGGAGGACGCTGTCCTCTCTCGCTCGCGGCCTGCCTCCTCCTTTACGAGCATTACTGCCTCGCAGAAGGAGCTGACCGCTTCCCACTCCGTCTCGCCCCGCAGCATGGCCGCAACCAATGCCGGGCGCGAGAGGTCTCCGCCTATCGCAGCCGTGAGGACACGTCGGTGCTCCGCCCAAGCTGGGCAGTCTTGCACCGTATGCTCCACCGTGTCCTCCGGGCGATCTTCGCAGTGGTGACACCCAGGCGTCTCCTCCTTTCGCATCAGACACAGGTACCTCCCGAAACTTCCGTGTCCGGTGAGGACCTGCGTCAAGCGGTAGGTCAGGACGCCATGACTTCTCTCCAGCCACTCCTCAAAGAGGGGTCTTACCGCCGCAATTGCGGCGTGCCCGTAGTACCGTACCCTTAGCACGAGTTTTCACTTTTTTACTTTACAGCGTCTTTCCAGTATACAGCGTTTCTTGTATGAAAAAATGGAACAGCGCCTCTGGTGTGCGAAGAAGGAACTAATTTTTTCCTTGGAAATTGTCTAAGTTCCAGTTTATTTTACGTCTCAAATACTGAAAACTCGTGCTAAGGGTACCGGTCTCATCCCGCATTAGACAGACTGATTTGTAAAACATTGACAACTTTTCATTGGCTGAAAGTACTTATGTCATAAACAACTTCAACTAGAAACTAACCTAAAAACTAAAGATCGTAAAAAAAAATGAGGCCTTACCGCGATCCAGTTTAGGCTGTGGGAAAGAGATGGCGCTAGACGACCTGTATATCTCTGTCTCTTTTCCACAGCCTAAACTGGATCGCGTTAAGAGCTCGTGGTAAGTCCTCAGGTCTTTCATACAATACATTGTCAACGGAAAAATATTCTATTCTATACGAAACACCATTTTATTTTATCTTTCAGGGTTGGTTCTAATAAAAGTTGTGGTTTGTTTTTAGTTGCTAAAATCAACAAAAGAGTCCTCCCTCCTTGTGTGAGGCGGAAGGGACTGTCAGACTTGAACTAACTAAAATCTTGTAATCTTAAGCGAATTTCTTGCATAGTTCGTTCGCCCCAAAAACTTAATTTACAAAACTGCAATAATTAAAGTTGCTTACCATCGCAGACACTGAGTACAAAGAAATCACAGGTCACACAGAAAGAACATGAGCAGTCTAAGATCGCGATACAACTGAACCGATTTGAATTTATTGTAATGTGATGCTCTAGGACAGCCATACTCAAAGTGCGCACTGCGGAGCCCCGTCGGGGGTCCGTAAAGGCTCTGTGGGGGCTCCGCGAGAATCCTAGTAAAATGAGATTAAACACCTCTTCTATTGATCAGTGTATGTTTGTTTATTTATTTGTTTGTTTGTTTGTTTGTCGTTCCGGTTGGACTAAGACTTCAATTCTCTTCGATCAAACCTAATATCAACCAATTGATGAATCCTCGATTTTTTTCAACGAGCTCACTATGTACTATTAAAGAATGCAATTTTTTCTTTTAATTTGGGGTTCCGCCAAAAATTTCGCATTTCAAAAGGGTTCCGCTACAAACGTTTGAGAACCGCTGCTCTAGGAAGCTGATTGAAAGTAGGTGAGGTAGATAGGATATCGAGGTAGTAGCTCTGTGGTTAAAAGATGAAAGTTAGCTCATACGAGGTGCTCCAATAGACATCATTCAATAAATTAGAGCTTGAAAACCTATTGTCAATGTTCTTCTGGAAGCTTTACTTCGTAGTACAGGCTATCAGTGTTCATTTATGACCAGGTGGCCTTCCATGACGTCATAAAGCCAGAATGACCAGAAAGCAAGAATCAGAACTCTTTTGCTCACTGATGGAATACAGTAACAACTGTTCCGGACTCCAACATTGCAGGATAGTGGTCGCGAGCCAGATCGCAACCCCACTGTTTACTTTTTAGTATTGAATTCGTTTGTAGTTCTTTTAAAATGCTGATACGAAGGAGTTGGCGAGAAGTAATGGAAGGTGGGACATGGAAGGAGGACGCGCGCAGGTTGCAACAAGTGGAAGGAATATCTTTGTCTAGAAGTGGGACAGAGTAGGCTAGGAAAAAAAATGCTTTTCCAAAACTTTCAAAAAAGTATACGAGTAGGTAGTAAAGAGAATTTATGGAAGAAGAACACCATCATACCTTTACTAATAAAAAATAAAAACAAAAAAACGTAAACGTCTCTATGACATAAAATTGACAGTGATGTCAAAATTCACAATGTGATATAAAATTATTTTTTTTTTTTATGTAAAAAGTAAATGTTTGTTTGTAAATATATTATTTATCTATCCTGTAAAATAATAATCGCAATGCTGTCTTTGAAAGGACCGCCGGAGTTTTCGTCAGGATCAAAAGTTATAGCAAATTATTCACCAGGAGTACAGTATGTTCAAGTGAAGACTTACAAACAGAGTGCTACGAAGACTGTCCTTGTCATTTACACTGGCGGGACTATAGGCATGATAGAGACAGAGGAAGGTGAGACTGTTAAATGATAAATGATATTTATTTTGTAAGTTGGATAAAAAAAAACACTTTTACACGTCACAACCAATATTTTTTAAAGCTAGATGAGGCCACGGGCCGGTGTTTCGTACCTGACTACTCTGAGAAGAAACAGCCGAAACAAACTCAGAGGTCACAGTCTCTTTTAAAGTCCAGACATTGTTTTGTTCAGGTCATACGAGGATCATGCGGGTGTCTGGGATGGTCTTTTGAGGAAAGAGCCACACAGATTTAAGTGGACCTGTCCAGTCAGTGCAAGCATTTGTCGGTTATCGTGTAGCTCGACTTAGAACACAAGGAGCTCAACGACGTTATGTATATTATCGTGTAGCTCGACTTAGAACACAAGGAGCTCAACGACGTTATGTATATTATAAAAAAAATGATTAGTGTAACTCACGTTTAATATATCAAAATCAGGCTGCTTTTCCACCAGAGATGTGCTGTGCTACGTTGCTATGGATGCGTTTGATATCCACTAATCATAATATTCATTACTAGCTTAACGCTGTGGTGGAAACGGATTCAATTAAGATATGTTTTAAATGGAAGGATGCGTGCTAGATGTGGCTATGGATGCGTGCTATGGATGTGTGCTATGGATGCGTGTAAGGCTGCTTTTCCACCAGAGATGCGCTAAGCTACGTTGCTGCGGATGCATTTGATATCCACCAATCATATTCATTGGTTTACATAGCACAGCACTGGTGGAAACGGGTTCAACTACGATGTGTTTTTTATATGTAAGGATGCGTGCTATGGCAGCGTGCTGTGGCTGCGTGCTATGGATGCGTGCTATGGGTCGTTTTCCCTCGTATCGATACATCGCGTAGCTCAGGTTGCGCAATTTCGTAACGCAGCTACGCATCTTCATAGCGCAGCTACCTTGCGGCGGCGCATCTTCGTAACGCAGCTACCTTGTGACAGCGCATCTTCGTAGCGCAACTACCTTGTGACAGCGCATCTTCGTAGCGCAGCTACCTTGTGACAGCGCATCTTCGTAGCGCAGCTACCTTGTGACAGCGCATCTTCGTAGCGCAACTACCTTGTGACAGCGCATCTTCGTAGCGCAGCTACCTTGTGACAGCGCATCTTCGTAGCGCAGCTACCTTGTGATAGCGCATCTTCGTAGCGCAGCTGCCCATCTTCGTAGCACATCTTACTCGCACAGCTACATAGCGTAGCATCAGTGGAAATGGTCACACAGTTTCGTAGCTCAGCTTTTACATCTTCGCAGCACATCTGGTGGAAAGGCACCCTTATGGATGCCTGCTATGGGTCGTCGCTTCCCAACTATCGATACATCGCATAGCTCGAGCTGCGCATCTATCTCGCACAGCTACTTTGCGGCGGCGATCTTCATAGCACATCAGACTCGCACCGCTACATAGCTATAGCTTAGCATCAGTGGAAACGGTCACATAGTTTCGTAGCTTTTTTTTTTAGCGTGGTAAAATCATCAAATGAGTCCGCACCCCGGGCAGGGCGGGAGGGACTGTCAGACTTATATTGACTATCCACGGTGTTCTTCAATAGCCCTTTATGTTCCGGGGTCACGGTAAGGAAATAAGTCCCGCGACCCCGGCAGGCGTTGGCCCTCTGAGAGGGGGCCCCGTCATTTTGCTGACGCTCTTTGAGGCGCGCGTGGAACATGACGCGCCGTCGACCCGGGCATGGTCCATGGTCGGACAGCGAGTTGCCCTTTACTCGCTGTCCGCATGCCCGCGATAGTTTCGTAGCTTAGCTATTATATTCTTGCAGCACAGCTGCGGCTAGCTGCAGGCAGTGGCAACGGCAGCTAACTGATGGGAATCAGGCTTCCTCTTTGTGCGAAGGATTGGACTGTAATCCACCACGCGGACTTCGGAGTTCGAAATATTTTTAGGGTCCCGGTTTTCTTTTTGGGACACTAAAAATACGGGTCAAATATTTTTTGATAAAGGAACTGACGTACTAAATTAAATTGTTCAAACAAATAGTCAATTTGTGGCTCTGTGCGTAAAGGGCCGGTTGCTAGTGGATTATCTCAAAAACAACAGAATTTAAGATGTTTTAATTAAGTAGTTTGACTCATCGCTCTATCTTTTATATTATATCTATCTATATAATTATATAAAAATCAATGCCACTTTTCGTTGTAATTTCATAACTCAAGAACGGCTCACCTATCCAAACCAAATATTTAGGCTTTGTTCGGACTATTTAGTAGATGGTTTAAATTATGTGAAGTTTGCACAAAATCGGTCGAGCGGTTCTTCATTTATCACATTTTTTCTAACAACTGAATTCAATAAATGGCGGATCATTTTGATAATGGGGATTTTGCTGTCAAAGTAGCGAAGCACAGTATACGATTCAACAGAATTAAAAATATATCCTTGCCGACCGAGTCAAACTCTCGCTTGGCTGAATTCAATCTGCGTCTATACGCGGGGAAGAACCTGACTTGAAACCGGTAAACCTAGGTATAGCTTCGTATAGGATACCTATAACCTGTGCGTGATAAGTTGAGACCTGCGTTTAATACCTACTTAAAGTTTTTTAATTGTTTATAATTATGTATTTATAACGTAAGTATTGAGTACTTACGTTAGTAAGTAGTTACTTGGAATTATATTGACGATCATCCAATTGATTATTATTTTTTTACTACTGAGGAAAGCCTGGTGGAAAATTCTAATAATACCTACTTTTTCCGATCTGAATCAAATCTTAGCCTGGCCACCAATGATATTAAAAATAACAAGAGGTAGATATCGCACTAGCACGCACAAATTGTTGAGGACAAAGTAAGACAATTGTTGCTCTTTGCTATCTGCTATCTCTTTCTATCTTTAATACGTTCCGCATTATCTATCGCTGTCGTAGTTTTAAATTACTATAATATAATATCTTTCTTTATAATAAATATCATTGCTGGCCACAGAATATATAGGTAATAGTACTAGGCGCCTGCTGGCTTGACCCACGCAGTTATTGTTCGTGCACGCTCGTTCGAGCACCAAACTATGCCAATTTTTGGTCTGCTCGTGGTTCGCTCGTACTCGGCTCCTAAGCGTAGACGCATTTTAACGACCCTTTCACGGCTTTAGTCTAAGCGGTGAGTGGTGCTCTGGGTGGCGCGGCGAGCACTGTGTACGCCACGTAAACACTGTAGAAGTTGTCGGCAGCCGCCAAACAACCGCACCGAGCTGTCCGTACCGCTCTGTTGCGTAGCGTCGTCGCATTCATTGGTTTGTTCACGTTCACGTCGCCGTCGCTTCGAAATACCTACGCTCGAAGAAAGCCGCTTAGACCTTAGATATCAGCAGAGTCTCGTGGCGTGCTTCAAACACCTGACCTTATCGGCTTACCGCTCGCCTGTCGCCGCCTGTGCTCATAGCGGCAATGCCGTAAAACCTTCTGCTTAGTAGTTGCGTTTGCGAACACTCGACGTACACTAATTATAATGTAAGAATTAAAAGGGAATTTATTATAATCGAGACGATTTTACCTAGGTCATAGGTTAATACTTATGCGATAACGTTTATCAATCTCTTCAATCAGTTACTTATCAATAAGCAGTATTCTATCATAATAAGCAGTGTTTACTCTTGTATCGACGCAATGGATCAGACGACGACGATGTTAGCATAGTAGCTGTGTTTTGCCGCTGCTTGTCACGTGTTCGATTCCCGCACGTATCTATTATTTCAATGGCCTAAACTGTGCTAAGCCTGGTTGTTTTTGTATGTGTTTAAATGTTTGTAAACGAATCCATAAAAAGAAACTTGTATGACACATGCAGATTTAATTCAGAAAAGATTCTATTATGGTGGAATTTTCGGCACGCCAGGCTTCATAAATATAAAAATCTTTCAACCCTTTTACAGGGTCTAATAACTTGTGTAAGTCCTAGCTCCACGTGTTTTTGAGTACAAGATTTAAGGTCTTCTAGTGTTCAGAAACAAGACAAAATGAAGCAAAAAAACTCATTTTCATAGTGCTTGAGCGACAGCTCGTTGACCTTAATAAACGTCATTATTTACAAGATATTTAATGCCATATTATGAATAACATCACAATCTATGTATCTACATACATAATTAAGTTAAGTATTAATTATCTATTCTTAAATTAGGCGTACGGGTGGATAAACTTAGTGAAAGGTCAAGGTCAGATAATTCACACTATGTTGATTTAAGGCGGCGCTAGTCGCGAGCTCGAACTCACTGGCAGGCATGGTCAAAAACCATGATATTTCACCGGAAACCGAGCCATATTGTTCACGTGTGCGCGAGCGTCATCCCCCCGTGGAGAAAACAGGGGAAAACTTATTCAGTGAGATGCACGATCATTCAGAGTAAAAGGCGCGCGTAAAAAAATACGAAAAAGCCTTTGGCTGTTGGGGTTTTATGAAAAAACCACTGCACCAATTAATTTCAAATAAAATTTATTAAATTCTTCGATAAATTTGCTGTGTCGGTACGGACTTCGTTTTGGAAATTTTATGCTTCTTTAGCTTCTAATTTACACCTAAAGTTGTGTTAAAATTAGCAAAAAAACGAATCTTTAGAAGCTCGTAACTTTTTAATAGCTTTATATTTTACAATTCTGCTTCCGTACAGACAAAATTAATAATGAGACAAAACGATACCATGTTTAATTTTGGATGTACTTTGTCAATTAATGGAGTAAAACCCCAACGAAGTTTCTATGGAAAAAATGTTGACTTGTTTGCTCTTAAAGGGAATTTTTACATCACTAGAGAAGTTTAAAAAAAAAACACTTTTTTTTGTGGTGGTGTATTTTGGAGCTAGTTGAATTTTTACTGAAAAAGTTTTATTATTTCAACCTTTTTAGTTCAAATATTCAACCTAAATGGTAAATACTAGAATTTTGTAATTCGTTGTACCAGTAATAATATCGTCCAAGTACACAATAAGCGAAAAATGCTCATTAAATAAAAACTCTGAACCAAACTGAATGTGTGGGACTAAATAGCAGGTTTACTGCATCGAATATAAAATAATCATACAAATCAGACAAGAAACCTCGGATTATTATTGCCATTGGGGTACTTACATACAAAACAAAAAAAAACGACCGAGTTGAGCCCTTTTGACCTCCTCCATTTTGAAGTCGGCTAAAAAGGGCATAATGTCTTCTATAAATGTGCCGATATCACGGGAATCTCACGGCGCGACTCATTTCAGTCTTCATTCTTCAGTCTGCGTTTCAGAGCCGCGACGAACGCACCGTAAGCGGATGACCGCGAACCTCTGCGCGTAAATAAGTTCGATTTTTAAAGAGTGATTCTGTCCAACGATTTTAAAAAGTTAACCTGTCAAAATGGAAAACAACGGTGACGTTTTGAAAAAATTAAACGGTGGCGTGGATATGTCAAAATTGGGCGCGAATCTTTTCCCGGATTTACCAACTGGGAGGAGACTTTCTAGGGCCATTGAACCAAGTGAAAGACGTGTTTTGGTTATTTATACTGGTGGTACCATTGGTATGGTGAAGACTGACGATGGTGAGAACATTTTGGTCTTAAGTCGTTGTATTTTTTTTTCTAAAAATACGTTCTTATTTTAAGCAAATAGGTCGCCCTCTATATTTGTAGTTCCGAGTTTAAAACGGTGAAACTATTTGAACTGGAATTCTGTCCAGTGTTTATTATTTCAAGGTTTTTTTTTATTAAAGGGTCTGTTGTGGTAGGTAGGTACCTAACCCACAACCTATAATAAAAAAAAAAAAAACTTGTCACACTCCCTCGCGCAGAAAGAAGGCCTGTGAGAACATTGTAGCTTTTTGTAACTTTATTATCACTTAAAACGGGATATAATTATAATAATTTGTTTAGAGATTCTGATATTTCGGCATTATTGCAAGTGACGTTTGTAACTTTGTAGTGATTGTGTTAGTAACCTTAACAATCATTCCGTATTTACATCATTCCGTATCGAAACCTCTTACCATGGGCTGTCCTCAAGGTTCGGTTATCGGTCCTCATTTATGGAATCTAGGCTTCGATGATTTCCTCGCGATTCCTCTTCCAAGTGGTTGTTTTTTAACTGGTTATGCGGACGATGGCCTTCTGCTCATTCAGTCGAGTACTCGTGCTGGACTCGAGAATTTGGCTGACACTTGCCTACGATTAATATCTCAGTGGGGCGATCGAAACCGCCTGACCTTTGCACCACAAAAAACCTATCAACTCATTTTAAAGGGTGACCTTAAATCGTGGCCTAGTATTAAATTCAATAATGTTCCCGTTAAGAGAAAACAATCGGTGTGCTATCTTGGTTTAGTCTTGGAGAGGAATTTCACATTCATAGAACATATAAAAACGGTTGGTGAAAAAGCTAAAAATAACTTTTATGCCCTAACGAGAATATCTAAATCTACTTGGGGTTTGTCATTTTTAACCTTAAAAACTATTTATGGGGCTACTTACTTGGGCTGTGTGTGCTACGGGGCACCAGCCTGTTTGGGCCGATAGAGCCATCATAGATGCGGCACGACGTAAATTGCTTCAAAGTCAGCGCTTGGCTTTGTTATTCTTAAGTAAAGCGTATAGGACAGTACTGAAGCTTTACCGGTGCTTGCTGGTGATCTTGAAGTGCAACGACGCGCTGCAATGTACTTTTCCGCACGGGAGACCACTGACGCTGATTTTCTACCGCAACGTGACCGTGATAAGATATCTCGATTATTCAAACCCCAGAGCGACGTCTGGGAGGATCTTTTATCCGAATGGCAAAATAGGTGGGATAATTCTATCAAGGGACGGCACCTCTACCAGTTCTTTCCATCCGTTCGTGAGCGGCTGGCTAGGACGTGGCTGGAGATGGATCACTGTGTTGCCCAATTTCTCACCGGACATGGTAACTTTAAAAGTAAATTGTTTTCCTTCAAGCTTGTTCCCTCGCCTTTTTGTCAATGTTCGACACCTGACTGTGAATATGAACAATCAGCACATCATATTCTTTGGGAGTGTATTCTTTGGCAAAACGAACGCAATATTATGTTGGATGCTGTTCAGACTACATCTGGAGTCATTTATTATACGGACCTTGTTGAAACTCGAACAAACTTCCGTGCGTTCAAGCGTTTTTGCCATACCTATTATTGGAATCAAATATAGCAGCTCACAATTAGGTGAATTAGGACCCATTAATATTAGTAGTCATTTTTACCCGTGGTGCTTGTGCTATGTCCCTTTGTGCCTATTGGCCTTGTTTTGTTCTGTCTCCTGCTTGCATGGAGGGAAGTGGAAACATATTTTTCCTACTCCTCCACTATTCTTTTCTGATTAATTTCGTGCAGGATCCAAGACAGGTAAATTCATTCTCCGGGACACGTCGAGCTTCATTGTCTCGGCGCTTTTCTGGTGGTTGCCACTGTTGATTCTGGCTTTCAGGAGTTGCAGTGGTTTGGGAATAGTGTGGTGGGTTTGTCCCAAAAAAAAAACCTTAACAATTTACCTATAAAACTTACTATATTGTTTTAAAATGAATAAGATGCCAGTATGACCGCATTAGTCCACAGAACATGCGAACTATTACATCAACTAACATTGATCTTGAACTCTCTGTTGTAAATATTTATTTATTTATTTTTTTTATTTTTTTTATTTATTTATAAAACTTTATGCACATTTCTGTACAACGGCGGACTTAATGCCGTAGGCATTTTCTGCCAGTCTACCTTAGGGTGATGCAGAGATAAAACATAGTAGGTGCAACAAAAGTAAAAGAATCATTGAGATAATATATACCTATAATATATAATACATATATAAATAATAATAATAATACATACATATATACATACATACTATCACATTCATGTGCAGAGAGAAGAGATATAAATAGAAATAAATCAATTAACTATGAGTCGAATCTGCCAGCTTCTTGAGTAAGAATTCTCGAGCCTTAACCTTAAACGAGAAACGATTGGTTGCCGTCCTGATATTCAGAGGGAGTTCATTCCAGAGAAAGACCGCCTGAACAAAAAAGGAATATTTCTGGAGGCTAGAGCGATGAGAGGGACATCGCAGAAGGCGATTACTAGAGGAACGGAGCTGCTTGCTATGTGCAGAGCATAAATACTGGAGATGAGAAGTAAGATAAGAAGGGGAAGTGGGTTTATCTAGAAGAGATTTGTGGATTTATACCAATACGCTTACGATAAAATGTCATACAACTTCAACAACTACATATAGTTACGTTTTATAGCTGTGACTTTTAGTTAGCATTTCTTATCTTGATGAATTTACATCTAATCAGAGTGTTCGTCATCTCTTTCTATCTTTATTTTCCTTTCTCTTTCGTCTTACGTTATAAATTATTACGGAGTTAATGCTCATGCACACAGAGTTCCGTTTTACAGGTCCACTTTATCGAATACATTTTTATTCGATGACATAGGTTGTTGTATGAGCGAGAGGTCTTGTCTTGTCTTCACACTCAAGACAGTATTTAACCCCTTCGTACACAATGCGAATCAAGTCTCCGATACCTTACGACTTTGGTATCCATTGACGCGTTTATGTGTACGAATCTCTATAGATTTGTATTGCGAGAGTCAGTCGCCTGGATACCAAAGTCGTAAGGTATCGGAAACTTGAGTCTCATTGAGTACGAAGGGGTTTACGGATCCGTAAACGGTACTGTAAATGCATTGTGGAAATCATCTCTAGAAGCGACGCCGACGGATCCGTTAAGCCGGAAACACATTATTTAACACGCCACGCGACGCAACGTGTCGACACCCGATATGCAGTAGCGCGTGTCGTCGCGTCGGGTGTTCATAGTGTGATTCTGGTCATAGAAAACAATACATTTGATTTGACTCAACACGCATCACGATTCGTCGGGTGGCGTCGGGTGTTAATAATGTGTTTCCGGCTTTAAAATCCGCTGTAAATATGGATGCTCTGTGGGATCGAGCCCTTAGCGAGTGACACACAATAAATACCTACTAATTTTTCACCGACTTCAAAAAAAAAGGAGGTTATCAATTCGACCCGTACCTATGTATGTAATATTTCCAGAACTGCCCAGTTTTCGGATATGTTAGTCTATACCAGGGTCTGAACCAATGTGCAAAATTTCATAAGTGTATGTCTATGTATGTATGTTTTTATGTTTGTGTTCGCATATCTCCGGAACTACAAGTCCGATTGAAGTTATTCTTTTTTTGCTGTACTAGGTATTTTTCAACTTACGGCACACTGCAAGTTTCATCAAAATCGGTTCAGTAGTTTTTGAGATAGGGAATTTTTTGCCAACTTGGATTTTTAAAGTTGAGTGTTTGTTCACGATTATCTCGCGTTTGTCTGAACCGATTTTCATGCGGTTTTCGGAAAAATGTTTGTTACATTCCAGGGAAGGTTTTAATAAATAACAATAATGGATATCTCGTGACGTTGCCCGCATAGATCCGTTTTTGTTGCTCGCTTGGATATAAATTTCTAAAGACGCCGATTATAGGTACGAAGATTTTTGTGGAATATCTGAACTAACTAAAAAGTGTAAAATAAAAACTTAAAAAAAAAGTACCGACTTCAAAAACAAATACAAAAAAGTTTTGTTGTCTATCTCTCTTCTGTCGCTGGTCTGCTGGAAGAGATTTGTTAATGAAATAAGCAGTGCCTTTGTGCTCTTTTATCTTAATGTTATTTCTTGTTTTTGTATGTTCTGTGTACAAAAAAATAAAATAAAATAAATAACTTTTTTTTTCGAAAGTCGGTGGCAATAGTCAATGAAATAGAAATCAAAGCCACCGACTTCCGAAAGAAAAGTTATTTTAAACTTTTTTGTATTTGTTTTTGAAGTCGGTACTTTTTTTTTGAGTAGTAGGTATAAGTTGTTTATCCTTGACCTACCTAAGGAGACTTGAAACCTGCCGGGGTTGCGGGACATACGTATACCGCGACTCCGGCACACAAAGGGCTACCGAAGGACACCGTGGATTTTAGTCAGTACAAGTCTGACAGTCCCTCCCGCCCTGCCCGGGGTGGGAGGACTCATTTGATGATTTTGCCACGTAAAAAAAAAAAAAAAAAAAAAGGAGACTTGAAAAATGTGAATAGCTAGTTAATGTAGGGCACTCGGTCGGATTTAAGATTCAATAAACGTTAGACGTTTAGCTAGAGGAAAATTCACATAATACGAGTATGTAGACGTAGAGTAGGAAAAACCCTTGATCATATATTACGCAAAAATACGATTAATTAAACATCAACAATTTATTAATCTTCAATTCACTGACAGATAAGTTAACACACTGCCTAAGCAGAACTGATTTGAACAGGTTAGGTACAATCGACAAAGTTGAATCATGACCCACCATATGCTTATTTTCTTATAGATTTTCAAATACAATTAGGTCCACATTCGCGTAAACATACATATCCATGGTAACGATTTTGATCTTTGTCAATTTGACGGATTCAAACGATTTATTGTCAAAATGGGTCATTATTCAACTTTGTCGATTGTACATCTCCATTAAATTAAATGAAAAAAGTAGAGAAAAGATTTTTTATTTGTTTAATGTTTGCCACTTGTTTAGGGGGACAGGTAGTTAGTCAAACTGTCAATCTAGTCAATTATCTGTCTGTAATATTTTACCTTATTTGCCTACCCTCGTCTGTGTCACGGGGGTGCCAACTGGAAACCAACGCTGGGTGTCAATGTGTCATCCGCCCAGCAAATGCTGAGTTAGTAACCCTTTTGGTGTGGACATGCTCAGAAAAATTCTTGTTGTATTTTTTTTTGTCGTGTGTTTATAAAATAAATGTTTTTCTATTTTATTCTGTAACGTGTTAATTAATTACGTACCTACCACATACGTCACGTTTGTCATTACTGTGATACTCGTATTTATATTATTTATTCAAAGTGATATGGTTACATTATTATGTGTTACTAGATGTGTTAGGTAAGAAACATGGATTTCCCAAATAGTGTCCACGTTTGTATGGCAAACAGGTAATAGTTCTCAGTCATTCCTGATCTGCCTGGTGGAAAATCCCAATAACATTTTGCCCGATTTGGGAATCTATTTCAAGCGGTGTTATGGCCAGCCACTTGCTATATAATTATTTAATTTTGAAGTTGTGGTAGTAAGTGCCGCGGAGACACCCACGGCAACTTTCCGATCACCGTAGACGCGGGCATACGGACGGCGAGTAATGGGCGACTTGCCGTCCGATCATGGATGGACCATGCCCGGGTCGACGGCGCGTCGTGTTCCACGCGCGCCTCAAAGAGCGTCTGCATAATGACGGGGCCCCTCTCTAGACTCTCTAGAGGGCTAAAGCCTGCCGGGGTCGCGGGACTTATCCCATTACTGCGTGACCCCGGAACATAAAGGGCTATTGAAGGACACCGTGGATTTTAGTCAATACGAGTCTGATAGTCCCTCCCGCCCTGCCCGGGGTGGGAGGACTCATTTGATGATTATATCACGTAAAAAAAAAGACCAAGCCGCTAACTATGATGGTTACAGTACCTACTAAAAATAAGTCAGAGTAAATATTTTTTAAGCTTGTTTACACAACATTGTGATAACTCGGAGATCAGGCGAAGGTGTGACAGACATACAGTTCACTCAGCTGTTTATTATTTACTTGCGACACGCCCCTGTTTTGCACATTATAAAGCCGGAAACACATTATTAACACCCGACGCCACCCGACGAAACGTGATGCGTGTTGAGTCAAATCAAATGTATTGTTTTCTATGACCAGAATCACACTATGAACACCCGACGCGACGACACGCGCTACTGCATATCGGGTGTCGACACGTTGCGTCGCGTGGCGTGTTAAATAATGTGTTTCCGGCTTTATGAGTTTTCAAAACATTTAGTCCATTTTAAGTACACTATACGCTGTTACCAATCGAGCCATCGCTGTGGCCTTGCTCACATGATCGTATTCATCAATCCATAGGATTGATGAACTGACTGGCCTGTTAGTCTAGTGGTTAGTGACCCTGACTGCTATGCCGGAGGTTGTGGGTTCGATTCCCACCCAGGAAAAATGTTTGTGTGATGAGCACGATCATGTGTTCTGTGTCTGGGTGTAATTTATCTATAATACAGCGTGTATTATAGATAAATTACTGTTAAAGACTGTTAATTACTGTTATAGATAATTTCCTGTTTTTTTGCATTTTCGTCAAACTTCAGGTGGTTGTCACAAAAGTCATAAATAATCAATTGAAAGTACAGTACCGGGCAAAACTAATAAGGGCTGCTTTTTTTTGTTGTTGAAATTTTACAGTATTTCAGAATTAAACCCTTAATTCAATACAAATGAAAGAGAATCACCCGACTACGCAGTCCGCGCGTACGCAAACAGCGATGAGCAGCTGGTGTGCGTGAATTGAATCTACTACTCTTGAAGAATCTAGTTCACACTTACGGATTTCAGTAAAAAGGAAAAATAAAATAAAATAAAAAACTTTTAAAAAAAAGGGAACCGACTTCAAAACCAAACACAAAAAAACGATAAAATAACTTTTCTTTCGGAAGTCGGTGGCTTTGTTTTTTTTTATTTCATTCAGTTATGGCCACCGACTTCCGAAAGAAAAGTTATTTTATCGTTTTTTTGTGTTTGGTTTTGAAGTCGGTTCCCTTTTTTTTAAAAGTTTTTTATTTTTCCCTTTTTAGTTGCGATATTCAACAAAAATCTTCATAAAATCGGCTTCTTTGAAAATCTACAATCCTATTAAGCAACAAAAACGGATTTATACGAGCAACTTCACGAGATATCCATTATTGTTACATACTCAAACCTTCCCCAGAATGTAACAAACATTTTTCTGAAAACTGCATCAAAATCGGTTCAGCCAAACGCGAGATAATCGCGGACAAACATGCAATCGTCCCTGAAAATCTACGATCCAAGTAAGCAAAACGGATCCACGCGGGCAACGTCACGGGATATCTATTAGTGTTATATACTAAAACCTTCTCCAGAATGTAAAGAACACTTTCCTGAAAACTGTATCAAAATCCGTTCACCCAAACGCGAGATAATCGCGGACAAACATACATACATACATACATACATACATACATACATACATACATACAGGTCGAACTGAGAACCTACTTTTTTTTTGAAGTCGGTTAAAAATACCTACCTATTTTATTGTTGATTTGGGTCGAGAATCATGAGTATAATCACGTCCTTGAATTTGACTAGGTATAACACAAGCTCTGCTTAGCTTGGGACTACGAGTAGATGGCGTTGTGTGATAGTTGTGGAATATTATTATTATTATAGGGTCAGTTCACACTTCACACCGAGACGCGATGTGACGTACCGCGAGGATATTGGAATGTGTATCTTTTCATGTATAATATAGAAGTTAGATTTTGAAAATAATTAAAACTCTGTTCGATTATTCTACTCCAACAAAGACCTTAGACCTTAAATGAAAAAACTCAACTATCCAATTTATTCAACTGCTAGGTATTCATTTAATACACCTGCATTCTTATTAAAAGAAGTCGGTTAAAAATATCTACGATCTCAATACAAACTAACGGGATCCCTTCTATTCGCATAATGTTCTTTGTCCTAATATACTTCGGCATAACAATTTTGCCACAATTTGTTTAGGCATAATAATACTGAGGCATAATTTTTTTAGGCATACATCTTACATTCGCATAATCATCTTAAAGACTAATTTGTTTCGGCATAAATTTGATTCGCATAACGTTAGTAGGCCTAATGACTATTAGCATAACGTCAGTAGGCCTAATGACTATTAGCATAACGACATAACGTTAATAGGCCTAATGACTATTAGCATAACGACATAACGTTAATAGGCCTAATGACTATTAGCATAACGTTAGTACGCCTAATGACTATTAGCATAATAATATTTAGGCATACAATTAATACTTTCCAAATTAATACGTTTCTGTAACAATTAAATAATATGTTAATTAAAAATTGAATATGATGTGCAACAAAAGTTAGTGACAGAACCGAATTGCTGCAGAACCGACTCCACGTAGTCTTGTTTGTCCTACCCCTAGAGTGTAATTTAAAATCGCGTAGGCGCGTAGGGGCGAGGCGGCCCGCGGGCTGAGGAGCAGGCGGCTGCGAGCACCGCAGCTTCGGCTTGTTGGCCGGCTTCGCCGGCCAGCCTCAGCCGCGGCGGTGAGCGAAAGCCGTCTGCGACGATTAGCACGCGTGGGGCCGCCGGAGGCCCGCAGCGCCGGAGCCGTGACAGAAAACCTTGCCTGCTGCATGTTGCATGCTCGCTTGAATGCTGCATGCTGCATGCTTGCTTGTTTGCTGCATGCTTGCTTGCATGCTTGCATGCTTGCTTGTTTGCATGCTTGCTTGCTTGCATGCTGTATGCCTTTATAAGTAATGTTTTAATATCATTATGCGTAAATAAATTTATGCTTTAGGATATTATGCTTAAAAAAGTTATGCTTTAGAACTTTATGCTTAGTATTATGCTTAAAAAAGTTATGCTTTAGAACTTTATGCTTAATATATTTATGCTTTAGAATATTATGCTTAATCATTATTATGCCTCGAGAAATTATGCTTAAAGAAATTATGCGTAAGCTATTATGCGTAATTATATTATGCGAAAATATAATTATGCCAAACAAAATTATGCTAAGTTATATTAGGTCTTAAAATTTTATGCAAATGGATAGGGAACCCAAACTAACATGCAAAACTAAAGAAAAAAACAATGTCAAGTTGGTCATATTTATTAATGCTTTTTTACGTTGTCGATACTAAAAAAAAACTTAAAAAAAAAATTAACCGCCTTCAAAAACAACCACAAAAAAGGGTAAAATAACCTACAAAACTTTTCTTTCGGAAGTCGGTGGCTTTGTTTTTTTATTTCGTTGTCTTTTTGCCACCGACTTCTGAAAGAAAAGTTTTGTAGGTTATTTTTCCCTTTTTTGTGGTTATTTTTGAAGGCGGTTAAATTTTTTTTTTTTTAAGTTTTTTATTTTACTCTTTTTAGTTTAAATATTCAACCCAAATTCTTGTCAAATACATCATTTTCTTACATGTGCACTAGAATTTTGTAATCCGTGACACCGGTAATAACATCGCTCATGTACACATGCTAATAAAATTCCCTATCTCAAAAACTGCTAAACAGATTTTGATGAAACTTGCAGTATTCCATAAGGTGAATGATCCCTAGTACAACAAAAAAAGAATTTTGAAAATCGGTCCACAATTGGCGGAGTAATCGCCTAACAAACACGTAAAAAGTAATTTCATCCAAGTAGCTGAAATCAATAAAATAGCTCACAAAATAAAAAGTACTGAACCAAATTGGATGAATTTTTTATGGGACCACACTGCAAGTATACTGCATCGAACAAAAAAATAATCACACTAATCGGACTAGAAACCTCGGAGTAATCGATGTACATACATAAAAAAAAAAAAAACATACCGACCGAATTGAGAACCTCCTCCTTTTTTGAAGTCGGTTAATAATGAGAGTTTATGGGAAAGTTTTAACTGTTTGATTTATTAACAATCAGACTATCAGAGATAAAATCGGGATAAAAACTATCCTATGTGTTAATTTTATCTTCCCGTGGAATAATTCTCAATTTGTAGTGGGCGAAGCAGTTAACAACTGCTAGTAGTTCTATATGCGTAGACCTTTAATATCTTTCTTGAACAATTGCGTTGGTAAGTAATTTGCCACCAGCAGCGTAATATGGAATTAGGAGCCTCGCCTCGGGGGTAAATACAACAGTATACATACTCGTAGTACCTAGTACAAAAGTATACAAAGTGATGTCATGCATACAAAGTTATGTAAAGTATACAAAGGGATGGCCTAATCCGTTGAGGACTAGTGTAAGTCACTTCAAGGAGGTTTGAGCCCAATTTGTTATGAAAACTGAAACAACGAAATCCAGAGTTGTCGTCTAGAATTCGACTACGATAAGAAAAAACGGTGATGGCGCCATTTTTTTAAGGAACATTTTTATTTTACTGTATTGTGGATGCGTTTGCAAACATATTCCGTACACAAAAACGACCACACCCGGAACAACAATTTGTAGCCCATAAATATTTGCTTCGTGTATGTGTTCTCAAGTGACACTTCACAGATGGAAATTCTTGACGTTTTTATTCTTTTCGTACGCGTTTACATCACGCTTGTTATCCCCGAAGGATTAAGTGGAGGCTTGCCTTTAGTATTCCTAAGAGGTAAAATTTGTTTGTATGTAGGGGGTAATATCCGGAAGTAACGAACCGATTTAAAAAATTGTTTCACTGGTCTAAAGCTACATTATTCGTGAGTGCTATATGCTATAAATTATGAAGATATCAAATATATTTTACCACCCAACGAAGTGGGCACGGGTCAGTTAGTATTCCGATATTTCGCAAGTTACCTAGCTCAATCTCGTTGAGTATCTCAACTTAGCCTAATCTGTCTCTCTTTAAAAAATTTCAACCATATCACAATAGCGGAAGGTTTGGTAAAATTTGACAGATTGGGGTAGGTTCACCTGCTGGCGTTTGTACATAAGTATTTACCCGACTGCGCCAGGAGGGTTATGTTTTTCGAGTGTATGTATGTATGTTTCTGTGTGTTGCTCTGCAGCCTAAATGGCTTGATGGATTTTAACTTGAGAGGTGTCGTTAGATTCGTCTTAAACGTGAGAGTGTCACTGGGTACATAAAACTGGCCAAGTGCGAGTCGAACTCATGTGCAAAGGGTTCCGAACTAAAAATATTTTTTTTAAATCTCTCACATTCTATCAAGTGGGGTATCAAATTAAAGGATTTTAAAAATGGTTTGCCAAAATATATTTAACTTATATGTTTCAATTTAATTTGGACTGATAAATGCTAACAAAAACTAAAAATAGCAAAATAAAATAAATATTTAAAAAAACAAAAAACCCGACTGCGTAATAAAACTAAAAAGAAAGAAACAAGCCCAGTAGTTTAGAATTCACTCATTCACACTCAGAGTCGGGGCGGCTCCCCTTGATCCCCTTGGGAAGATTTGATTGGTATAATTTGAATGGGCCCCGACTGTGAGTGTGAATGAGTGAATTCTAAACTACTGGGCTTGTTTCTTTCTTTTTAGTTTTTTTACGCAGTCAGGTTTTTTGTTTTTTTTTGAAGTGAAAACTTCTTTAGCGGCGTTGTACACTTTTTCTGTAATGGGTAAAAAATTTAAAACTCGCGTCAGGGTCACGTGACCCTGATCGAAAATGAGTAAGACGTCATTCAAATTAGTTAATTTCATATCTGTACTACTCCAGTTTTAAAATAAAACATAGTAACAAAAAAGTTTTCACTTCTACCGGCACTCCTGGAGTGCAACCTTTTTGAAGTGAAAACTTCTTTAGCGGCGTTGTACACTTTTTCTGTAATGGGTAAAAAATTTAAAACTCGCGTCAGGGTCACGTGACCCTGATCGAAAATGAGTAAGACGTCATTCAAATTAGTTAATTTCATATCTGTACTACTCCAGTTTTAAAATAAAACATAGTAACAAAAAAGTTTTCACTTCTACCGGCACTCCTGGAGTGCAACCTTTTTTTTTTTTTTATATTTACTTTATTAATTCGTTTACTTTGACTGTGATTCAAGTTGATCCATCACCACAAAATACGTTATAAAAATTGTCAAAGAAATACTACGCGTTATTCTTACGTCGATAAAATCTACTCGTAAGTAAATATTGTGACATGTGAGGGAAAGTTCCTGTTTTCATAACTTCAAGTTTGTTTACAGAACCTTCAACTATAGTTGTGGTTGACATTACTATTTATTTAAAAACGATTTATGTATTGATAACAGGAATCCCCTACTGCTCTACTCAGAGTGGGAGGAGTCATTCCATTTGTCAGTCAAAAAAAGCCACTATGAAATCCGTTTTGTTGATTTCATTTCAAAAATGTTTCCTTTTATTTTTATTTTTTTTATTTAATTTTGTGATTTTAATTTGATATTATGTTGCAAAAATAATATTTTAATTTAATACATTTAAAGGACATCATTTTTTTTGGGCCTTTACTGAAAGTGCCGGCCAACGAAAAAAATTGGTACCTATGGGTAGTACTAGTCATTTGGAGCAATAGTTATTATGGCACAAAAGTTGTAGGATTGTTCTCGGCCAAGTTATACAAGTTCGAAGATTCGTAATTTTCATACATTTTTTAATTTGTGAAAGTGCCGAGAAGCACCAAATAATGATAAGTATTGCTAGAACTAGCGACCTCAAGTAATTAAACATAACGCCTGTAATCTCTGAACACCTCTGTCCAACCCAAGCAAAGGTGTACCGAATTAAAATGAATGATAATCTGTTTATTTTTTGTGAAAAGTAATAAAAACATTTTAAAATATACAAATCAGCTGGTGGAACCAGCATCGGGAACAGAATCGAAGCTGTCTGTGGTAGGCCTCTTGGGAGAGCAACCTCCTAACAATACGAGTCGTGACCAATAGTACTGCTTTCTGAATCAACCACGTTTTTCGGGTAATAAAATCATCAACCGTGCTACGGTACTCCTATCCTGCTGAGATAGTTCCGCAAGCCGGTAGGCGTTTAGCTCCATAAGGGCCACTGAAAGCTTATTTAGACGCGCGTGGAACACGACATGCTGTCGTCCTGGGCCTGATCCTTAATAAGACAACTAGCTCCGCATTATTTGCCGTAGGCGACTGGATTGAGATTTCGAGGGCTTCCTCTTTCGCGTGTTCTGCCTCTTCCTTCGCTGTCATTACTGATGCAGAAGAAGAGGCAGCCTCCTTTCCGAATTGCCAACGTGTGATCTGAAGGGGATCTTCCAGCATCATGTGTATGAGTGGATCACCCGAATAGCCATGATCCCCTGTTGCGATTAGCTTGTCTGTTCGCTTCCTTATGGAAACGACAGACACAGGGTTCCCGTAGAGGGGCTTTACCCGTACCACTCCCACGTATAGCCTTCAAAAAGCAGCGTTTGCCTCGCAAGGTTGGGTAACAGCTTGAAGGTAGCCCCGGCTCGATCCTGTTTTTCTTCCAAACGTCGGAAATGCTCCTTGAAGTTCCGCGGGATGTCAAGGACGAGTATCAGTCGAGTCTCGTTGACTGGACGGTGAGGCAAACCCGTCTTACCGCTAATTGTGGACCCGAAAGTATCGCGTTCCAAAAGCTATGAGGCTCTTTGAGAAATAACAATTAATGTATGGATGAAATGTAGGTACCGGCTCGTCGACTATCTTAGTATCTGGAATGCAAAGGGCAACCGAATGAAGAGGGTGGACTTTTAGTCAGCAGAAGTCTGACAGTAGATACATAGAGCAGTGGTGGCCCAGTATAGAGCAGTGGTGGCCTAGTGGTATCGGTCCCGACTTACGAGTTGTAGGTCGTGGGTTAGAACCCCCTCAGGCGCATTACTTTGTGTAATTCATTTCATCACCATTGCTCTCAAAACGGTGAAAGAAAACATCGTGAGGAAACCGGCATGTCCTAGAACCAAAAAATTCGAAGACATGTGACATCTGCCAACCCGCACTGGGCCTGCGTGGTGGATTATGGCCCACTCCCTCTCACAAAGAGAGGAGGTGTGTGCTGTGTCCCAGCAGTGGGAACATTATAGGCTGATGATGAGTCTGACAGTCTACAGCTCAGCCCAGAGCGAGATAACTCATTTGATGATTTTTTTCCCCCTAAAAAGAGTTGATTCAAAAAGCAGCAGTGCTGATCACGTCTCTTATTGTTAGAAGATTCCTCTCCCAAGACCCCTAACCACAGGCAACCTTGGATCTGTTCCCGATGCTGGTCCCACCAGCAGATTTGTATATGTCGGAGCCACCGGTATTGTTCCGTCAGATTCAGGCATCATGTGGGCAGAGTTTGGGTCTCGTGCAATGAAAATACACTGGGTGCGGTTCACTTGGTTATTTTAATTTTAAATCACAAATTAAATCAAACACAATTTAATTTAATCACTCACTACAATACTGGGCACAACGAATCGAGTACAGTTTCGGGATGTCTTCACACTGCTGCGGTCAGGCACTGAATGCGCTCCTCGCCGCCCCGATGAAACATCACGACTCTGTATAAGCGCGCGCAGACCACGTGATACTCAAAATGGCGCGCTTACGATTCGTTTGCTGTCCGTACTATTGACCGGATCCGACACGGCCATCCTGCGATTCACACGTCCTCGTGTGATGTTCTTCTTCTTCTTCAGCCTCTTTCAACCACCTCAGTGTAGGCCTCCTTCAACTCTTTTCACTCGTCCACGTGTAATAATCACTCTGAAACACAAAATAGTCCACGACAGAATACTGTTCCACTCGGTCATTCCTGACCAAACTCTATATTCAGTTCTTTGCTGAAAATAAGGGAATTTCAGAACTCTACTGTACCATTTAAACCAATACTCTTTAACTAAATCAAACATTGGGAATAGCCAATTGAAAATACATCAATCACTACCCTAGGCCACTAACAAATACCCTAGGCCACTAACAACTACCCTGGGCCACCAACAACTACCCTGGGCTACCAACAACTACCCTGGGCCATGTACCACAGTCGTTCGAATCTACTTTCACAACTCTATTGCAAAGAAACTACCAATTTTCCAGTGACCTTCGACTTTCGAGTAAAACTTCTAACGCCACGGCTCTCTAGCCGACCAGCAATCACATTGCTTTCACAAATCCAACTCATGGATCAGAACTTCTGTGCGCATCCACCACGTGGATCGCCCGTGTGCATCACCCGCTGACTACACACTATGGTCTCTCAAGACCCCAACCTCCGCCAGAGCCACCCGCGCACCGCGCATCCATGGACACCAGGATGTCAATAAGATACGGACTACGGCTACGAAACAGCTACTGGTACGATTGAAAACAATACGGCCGATAGACCGTTTTACTCGACCTCTCACCACAACTTAATCAGAATCTACGGTAACTTCGACTGGTACATGACCCGTTGGCATGTTTGTAGGTACACAGAGTTCAACGGTTTCAATGTGTAAAGGTCACCATCCCAAAATCTTTATCACTCTAAACAGACCCTTGAATTATGGATCTAACTAAGACTGATCGGAAATCCCAGAGCATTCAAGTACCTTTGCAATTGTATTATCACAATGCAGCAATATTATAATCAAAACAGCAGGAATCAAATTCGTGGCCTGTGGCTAACACTAGCCCCACTAACAAACCTCTGTTTGTTTCACACCGTTCACCATGAACGCACAATACACGACCTCCGCCAGTGCCATCCGCACACCGCGCTTCCATGGACACCGGGATGTCAATAAGATACGGATTACGGCTACGAAATAGCTACTGGTACGGTCCGACCAGCCGACCTAAGATTCCACACTATCATCCAACTCAACATCTCTACTTCAAAATGGTACTTGAACCTCAGGCATTCCCCCCAAATCCACAGCACTTAACCAGCACTATGCATCACTACTTACAAAGTAGTGTAAATCACTGAAGTACTTAACCAGTTCTTAACATTGTAACGCTTAACCAGCGTTACAAATCCTATCACTTAGACAGTAATAATAAAAAAAGCTTAACCAGCGATATTAACTCACTAACGCTTAACCAGCGATAGTCAACATAAAGAACACAGGGCACCAGAGGCGTAAGTAAAAATGAAACGATTCACCTGTGTTGTGACGTGTCTGATGGTGGTTGCACGATGCAGACATCGACGCGTCGCGCCGCGCCTTGGACTGGTCCGTTGCCACTGCCGCCACTACTGCTCGTACAGCACACGGCTATGTGACCTGGCTTGCCACATTTGAAGCACACCAAGGTCTTTGATGCCGGCTGCTGCGTCACTTGACTTGATGCTGTAGGTCTTCCCTTCGTATCCACCGCCTTACTTCTGCACTCAATACGCTTATGGGCGTTTTAGCACAGTTAAAACACTTAATTGACGTTATTTTTCCTCGCTTGGTGTCACTTGTTTTCGATGATTCACAGATAGTGTTCATTTTTCGCATCAGATATGAAACGACTGGCGAACGTGGGTAATGTTTCTTTATCACTTGGTTTTTCACCACTCATTGTTTTTTTTTTTATGAGGGTACCCGCCTTTCCGAAATAAATCTTGTTGTAAAAAGTACCTTAAATTCCTTTGTAGGCTATTTGAGATAGCCAGGTTGATGCTTCACCTTTAGCGCCTTGCTCAGCGTCAAAATAAGCTGGCATCCCTCCACTGCACATCCGTTAAAACACAAGTCGGTGGTGGCGCACCACGACCGCGCATCGGAATCCGGTTTGTCGGGGTCGAATTCCGGCAATAAAAACTTGTTTTTCACTAGCTGCGTTTTCAAAGTTTGCTGGTTTTGCATTTCAAAAAGTAACTAACTTCCACTGATTGTTATTGTCACTGTTCCCGCGTGTAATTTCATTAGCATGATTTAATCCCGCTTCTGATGTCAGAGCCACCGGTATTGTTCCGTCAGATTCAGGCATCATGTGGGCAGAGTTTGGGTCTCGTGCAATGAAAATACACTGGGTGCGGTTCACTTGGTTATTTTAATTTTAAATCACAAATTAAATCAAACACAATTTAATTTAATCACTCACTACAATACTGGGCACAACGAATCGAGTACAGTTTCGGGATGTCTTCACACTGCTGCGGTCAGGCACTGAATGCGCTCCTCGCCGCCCCGATGAAACATCACGACTCTGTATAAGCGCGCGCAGACCGCGTGATACTCAAAATGGCGCGCTTACGATTCGTTTGCTGTCCGTACTATTGACCGGATCCGACATATATATTAAAATGTTTTTACTACTTTTCACAAAAAATAAACAGATTATTATTCATTTTTATTCGGTACTCCTCTGCCCAACCCCTCAGGCATTACAGGCGTTATGTTAAATTGCTTGAGGTCGCTAGTTCTAGCAATACTTATCATTATTTGGTGATTCTCGGCACTTTCAGAAATTAAAAAATGTATGAGAATTACGAATTTTCGAACTTGTACAACTTGGCCGAGAGCAATCCTACAACTTTTGTGCCATAGTAACTATTGCTCCAAATGACTAGTACTACCTATAGGTACCAATTTTTTTCGTTGGCCGGCACTTTCAGAAAAGGCCCAAAAAAAATGATGTCCTTTATTGAGTCACTTTTATCGTTATTTATTTCAATTGAAATTTGTATTCAAGTGTATTTATTAATTGAATTAGATTGAAATAAATGAATTTGATTTTACGGTCAGCAAACATGCAATTTTTTATAATAAAAAAAACTACCTACAAAGTATTTCTAACCAACACTGCCTTAAATTACCATAAGATTTCGAGTGTGGAACGTAAAGCAGAATCGGGCATTTCTACGGACACGGTGATTTTTGCTCAATTCCGTGGGCAGTTTTTTTTTTCACATTTTGACTAATTGTATATAACCAAAATAAAATCCATTTTTTTTTTAAACAAAATGATGCTAATTTGCCAGTAATTGCTCCAGTAGTTTATGAAATAAATTTTGAATGCCATGGAATTGAGAAATGTGACCACAGAATTTAGAATTACACATATTCTACGTAACTGGGAAAACAAATTCAATTAAAAAAAAAACATTCAAGAATATATTTTAGCAGTTTTTGGTATTTTAGTTATTTAAGTTTATATTGAGTCTATCTTGAGAGAGATTCATTGAGTTATCATGCTTAGTTAACTAACTTTTAGTCAAATCATTTAAATGAGCATTTTTATTAAACTTATATGGTAAAATGTATTCTATCAAGCATTTTCGTTAAACTAGATGTTTTACAAACAAGAGACATGAAGTATTAGACGTCAAGTCAGTTTTATTTATCAAACCGCAGGAAGTAATAGACATAATCGAAGTATTCGGGTGTATATTAGTCAGGTCAATTTTTTACTCAAAAATTACTGAATGTATTTTAATGAAACTTTGCAGCAATATAGTTTATACATCAGAATAAAATATAAGCTGTCATTATACGATCTTCCAAGGCTCGAGTAGCTAGACGTGACAGTATTACCTAAAATCAGATCTTGCAATAGCGATGTCAACTCTAGATACTTTAAACCTTTTATTCAACATTACAGGTACATAATGTGTGGCGTTAACTACTTTACCATGACAAATTGTGAAGCAAGTGACTTTAAACCTCATATAAACCGAGATTAGTTACATAGGTAAACCATCGTTCTCAATTCCGTGGACACCAGGACACAAAATTGAGGGCCACGGAATTGAAAAAATATCGTACTAATCAAAATAACTTATTATTGTTACGACTTCAAACAAATTAAATGAAACAACCATTCTGGTGTCTAGTTAAACTTCAGTTTAGGGAAACAAAACATATTAAAAAAGAAAATATTCAGAAGATATCTTTGAAATGGGATTGAGAAAAGACCCCGAACTAAAGACACGGAAACAGGTTCTCACCTTCGAAAATCGAAAAAAACAGCAGCACACCACACATGCACTCACATCGCCTGCTCGGGAGCACCTGACAGTTTACAAGAATCGGATAGTGATCTCCAGTTCACGGGTATTTAGTATCGTAATCTAGTGTTTTTTGTATGACACGGAAATGATTCATTAGACTGGGACAAATCTTTAAGCATCCACAAATATAAAAAAATAAGCAATTACAGGTCTATTTACTGTCAATGTCTCTTGGTTAGTTATCCATATACCCAAGAATATCAAAAGTTTGCTTGAAATTCAGCTCCATTAAAAAATATAAAATATTTTACAATCGATTTCGGGAAAGGGACAGGTCAAAATCAGTGAAAATACACCCGTTTTATCACTTCAGATTTTTTTTAAGAAAAATTATGATGTAGTACGGAATTTATGTTATGCTCTCTATCCGTTCGATAGTGCGGGGCAAATTCCGGCTACCGCAGGCACTGGCTTCCGGATGGGGAGTAATGGCTAGCTCGCCGTCCCACCAAGGACAAGGCGCGGCCCGACAAGGCATCCATAGGGACAGAAGCTCATAACGCGGTATAAACTGAGGGCAGAAGCTGGTTTAATAAAATGACATGATACTGTTTCTAGTTTATGCCTAAGAGTTGGTTTTATTTTTCGTTTCATGTTCGTTCAAGTTTCTTCTCCAAATATACTTTCTGTGAACTAAGACATCTGGAAACAGTGGTTTCTATGAACGAAGTTTACGGCAACAAGTGCTATCTATGAACGGAGATCTCTGTCAACAGTGTTTTCTATGGACCGAGATATCTACCAACAGTATCTTCTATCAATAAAGTTTTCGGCAAAACGTGCTGTCTAGGAATAGAGATTTCTACTAACAGTGATTTAGACAAACGTGATTCTGCTTTACGTTCCACACTCCAAATTTACACGGCTTCAGACACAGGCCAAACGACAAAATTCCAGTTTACGTTACAACGTGAAACGTGACAAGTCATGCTAAGTATTGTTTCGTATGTACCAGGCCTATCTCCGGGCAAGAACATGTTCACGCCGTCGATCCGCAAGTACCCACAGCTGCACGATGAGAACTACTATCAGCGGATGATAAAGAACTCTCCTGCTGACAAGACACTCGAAGCCTTCTTTGTACTACCAAGTAAGTACACCCCATATTTTCAAAAATATGAGTCCTAGCCTTTTAGTCTATGTTATTTATTACCTATTAGTATTTTAAAGCTAAAGAGTTTGTTTGGTTGAACACGCTTGTCTCAGGAAATCCTAATTCGAATTGAAAAAAAATTGTTAGATAGTTCATTTATCAAGGAAAGCTGTAGCTGAATACTAGAAATATTCCATCGTGGGTGGTCATAAATAGGATTTGTCCCATCGGTTGACTCTACTGTTTTTGAAAATCTAAAATCTCGTGTTTGGACTTCGGGGTCAGACCGAGATAACCGTAAATTTAAAAGAAAGACCGTAAAATGTTGTACTTTGGTCCTTTAGAAACTGATGACATTTCCTGGAGAATTTTATACGAAGTCAAGGAGTATGATCCACTGCTCGACTCATCGGACATGACTGAGGAGGAGTGGATCAAAATCGCTAAAGATATTCAGGTGAGGATTTCAAATATTTAAAAAAAAAAATCAAATATTAAAAAAAAATGCGCGACAATTGAAATATAAATAATGATTCAATTAAAATTAAAGGGAAAAAGATGAAGAAGAAGAGAAAATCATGACTTTGATGACAGCGTTATTTGAAAAGTTTTCGTAATAATCTACATAGTACTTGCATTTGTTACAGAGTTACTACGAACAATACGACGGTTTCGTGATCCTCCATGGAACAGACACACTCTGTTATACAGCATCCGCCCTCTCCTTCATGTTTGAGAACCTTGGCAAGGCTGTAGTGCTCACCGGATCACAGGTAGTTCTACAATAGTGCTACGAAGTCTGTCGACGTATGTCTACGCATGAGTTACGTACTCCTTCGCATGTACTACGAAGTTTGTTGAAGTTTTACGCATGGTGCTACGAAGTTTGTTAGAGTTCTACGCATGTGCTACGAAGTTTGTTGAAGTTCTACGCATGTGCTACGAAGTTTGTCGTAGGTCTACGCATGTGCTACGAAGTCTGTCGTAGTTCTACGAATATGCTACGAAGACTGTCGTAGGTCTACACATGTAGTCCAAAGTTTGTTGTAGGTCTACGCATGTGCTACGAAGACTGTCTTAGGTCTACGCATGTGCTATGAAGTCTGTCGTATGTATTCGCATGTGCTACGGAGTCTGTCGTAGGTCTACGCATGTGTTTCGAAGTTTGTCGTAGGTCTACGCATGTGCTACGAAGTCTATCGTAGACCTACACATATGCTACGAGGACTTTTGTAGGTCTACTCATGTACTACGAAGTCTGTCGGAAGTATTTACATGTGCCACGGAGTCTGTTGTAGGTCTACGCATGTGCTTCGAAGTCTGTCGTAGGTCTATGCTTGTGCTACGCAATCTGTGTTAGAAAACATATAGAATGTACTACGAAAGTCATAGTTGAAAAGATTTTGACCATGTTTGTTGTAGGCTTAAGGCATGAATTACGATGTTTGATGTAACTCTATAGTCTTCGAAGGTTTTTTAAGGTGAATGAATGCTACGAAATCTACCGTGTGTTTCAAAGATCTTCATTTCAAAATAATATCCAGGAAGAAAAATCTCTGCATTTATTCAACAACTCCTTAAAGAGATGACATATGTTTCTTCAATTGGCACTAAATTAATTTAATCAACCAATTGAAGTCTATTGAAGCGTAAAAATAATTCAATCTAGCTGATTTGTTGTCGACTTGTGAATGCCTAGTCACACTTTATTGAAGATAGACAATTTATTGGTTGCTAATTAGTTTGTTTTTATTCTAAAAGCGTTTTAACCGTATAGTTCGGTACCGCCCCCGAAATGGGCGCGACAAGTAAACCTACGCTGGCTCAATAGTGGGTCCAAAAGGGGCAGACGTTGTAGTCATACGACATCCTCATTATAAATTAAAAAAATATAATATTCCCTGCGTAAAATCCTATGAGTGCGCATTAATTAAGAATGTTCAATAAAAATCTGATTTATTCACGAAATTTAAACTTCTACATTTAGCGCTTATTTTCTTAATTTACCGTAACAAAATCCAAAAGTGTAAATACGATCTTCGCCATTTTGATGGCTGTGCTGGGTAGGGCTAAAAATCATAAAAAACGTGGTTTTCGGACATCCAACGGATCATTATAGGAGGAATGAATAACTTCTCATTTAGTAATGTAACGAATTCATACATCATTCAACATAAATTAGCAGTGGTAATGAAGAATTTGATATCTGAACTCGAACTTTCGCGCCACTTTTGTTTGTTTACATTTTTATTTTTTACTTTGATCACAGACGCGTGCTTATACTCAATAACTATTAAGATATATATCATGCCAAATGTTATAAATAACGTAAAAAAGTACAGATCTTGGCGTAATTCTCTAATAAAGGGCCAATAACACGTATTTTTCATTACCACTACTCAATTTGTGTTCGTAAACGACAACCATGTTTATTTTTTTTTAATCGTAATGATGTGTGAAAGCGAGTATTCTAATCGATTCCATAATTGATTTTTTTGTCAACTCGAGTGAAAAAAAATAAGGAAACTAGGAAATCGATTAATAAAAATTAAAATAAATTTGTTTTAAGCTTAGAATACAATTATTATCTATTATAATATTGTTTAAAGCTTTTATAATAATATTACGTACATTGTCATTCCCAAAAAACAATAATAGACAAAGGAACAATGTCAGTTATAAATGTTTGAATGCGCGGCAATTATTTAATTCTAAAATTTTGAATTAGGAATGCGCTCGCTGTGGTACTTGCTATTCAAAATATGTAATAACATTTTAATTTATTAGCTAATTTTTACTGTACGTTTTATTTTGTACAATAATATAATTTTTAAGGTTGAATGAATATAGAATGCCTTGGATCTTGATAGGCTTTTTATAAATGAGTTTGTTTCTTACCAAATAAAAGTTTTTTGTTTTTTATCGTGGTAATCTATAATAATATCGTGGTAATCGTGATAATAAAAATCATCAAATGAGTCCTCCCACCCACACTTGTACTGACTAAAATCCACGGTGTCCTTCAATAGCCCTTTATGTTCCGGGGTCACGGTAATGAAATAACTCCCGCGACCCCGGCAGGCTTTGGCCCTCTAAGTCATTATGCTGACGCTCTATGAGGCGCGTGTGGAACACGACGCGCTGTCGACCCGGGCATGGTCCATGGTCCATGGTCGGGCATGGTGGCATGCCGTGCCTACGGTGGCCGGAACTCGTCGTCTGCCGACTTCCGACGCCGCGGGCGTCTACCACTGCGGTTGGGGCGGAGGGAGGACGCTGTCCTCTCCCTCTCGAAAGATAGCCAAATGAATTATTTTATTGTACAAAATTGTTTCGTGAGATTGGTTTGGTCATGCAAGTATTACGCGTCAGAAATCGAGCTTTTGAATTAAAAAAAGAAAATGCTAGGTATATTTTTACACTATTCGATGTCGCTGTTATGGATCAAATTCGGTGAAGTAATGATAATTTGGTAAATATGAACTAATATACAAACAATAATTTAGTCATTGTACAGCAGATCAAAATCAAAATTCGCGCAAACTCACTTATAGTTCGAATTTCAAAAAAATATTTAATGTATTTGCACCGCGAAGTGATAATAAAAATTTGAAATGAGAACAGTATGTTGTGAACATGTAGCGTAATTTTATTTACTCAAAAATGCATGTAATGTGGTCATTATTTTGACAATCTTGTTTGAGCAAAGTAGACTTTGCCGGTCTGTTTCAAGTAGCAAACCAGGCCGGCAAAACATTGCCGGCCGCTATTTTGACGTTTTAAAAAACAAATGCAAAAAGATTTGATTTAAAACACAGCTGTTTGAATACAAAGAGGTAGGCACAAAAAGATTGTATTCCATATTTAAAAAAAAAAATACAAAGAAGGAACAAAAGCGCGGTTCAGCGATTTTTTTATTTTTATTTAGTGACTTTTTTTTTGCTTTAAGTAAATGAAGTAATAACTGAAGAAAATATAGCAGTCAAACATCGCATTAAAATTATCGCAAACTAATATTAAGTAATATGAAACCAGGAAAGTCGGTGTTGAATTTTAGTTACTGTATTTTTCATAATTGTTATTTAAATTTTTCTAGTTAATTAATATATATTTTATTTAAATCACTTGCTGGTTTTATGTAGGTTAGGTACTTGCATTTTTGAGTAAAGCACTATACAAGCCTTGGCCCACTATGTCTGCTTCGCTAGTCACGCTATGATTGCCTCGAGCTAGCCTAGCTACGCTCTAGGCCTTCCAGCTTGGCCATCATTGCAGCCCTTGCTGTCCTCGCTGTAAAGGCCTCGGCCTACGGCCTCGGCCTTTATCTCAGCTCGTCCATCAAGTGCTGCATGCTGACCGCGCTGTGTCGGCCTGGAGCTGCGCTACGCTGCGCTGTCGGCCATCATCAGCGCGACCAGCAAAGTAGCCATTATAGGCCGCGGCAGTAATGTACTATTAATGGAATATGATTCCATCCCTCATAAAAATCGAATTATTAAAAAAAAATCCTTATACCTCAAGTTTGTCGCATGTTACTACTTCACAGAATATTGATAGTTTGATTGCTGAATTATATTTCAAAAATTTAATTTTTATGGTGTTATTTAATTTTTATCAAATCGACTTCGAGACTTCCTTCAGGATTTTTCGCTATTCCTCATAGTTCAAAATTTAGCCATCCACGCCCCGTTGGAAATTCTAATTGTTTATTACTGTAAGGAATCATTTAGAAGTACTCCCATCTCTCAGCATTAGATCCGAACCCGGTGTTTGTCTTTTCACGTGTTTTAGATCCGTTGTAAAAAGATAAATTTAAATTAATTAACGAAAACACAAAATGGGTAGGTATAGGTAAAACCTTATGATTGAATTTAAGTTTAGAAGACACACATGTTTAGCCTCCAATGAAACACCGATATTTATTACTATATAAAACATAAAATTAAATAAATTATTGCGTAAACGACAATACTTGAAATATTATAACATGATTCAGATTTAGTTTCATAGACTTATTGCATGGACTGAGCTTTCTATAGTCAAATAAGCGGATAAATCAGTCCATGCTCTATGTCTTGTTTTACTTTTTTTCCATGTTCGATTATGTTGCGAGTATCGATTAGGCTGAATGAACCTTTTTAATCGTTTTGTGAACATTGGGTTTACGGTCAGCACTAAAAAGAGTCATGTTGCAACATAGTTTTTGCTAATTTTTATCCAGACTTTGATCGTTATTATTTATAAAATTATGTATGAACACTAGCAAATCTAATAATGTATATAGTAAGTTATTTTATTTATTTCACTGTGTAACTATTATTATCATGTGATAAGCTTGTTTATGTACCTACATATTTTTCTGCACATCTGAATTACCTAGTTTTTGGAACGGTGTAGCATTTTGTATGTTACACACATTTTACAACAGAATGAGGCAGTTTTATTGACCTCAACATGTTCTTAGAGATATTGCTCACAAACTTATCGCATGAAATAGCTGTAGTAACATATTTTTGATCAAAAATTGGATGCTGAAAGTTGACAAAAAATCTTGTGTAATAGCTCAAATTTCGAATCACCCGGTCGACTCAGCTGATGTGTCATGTGTCAAAATGTTGTCGTGCAGAGTGGTTAACGCATATAAGGTGTATTATAGTTAACTCATTATTTACACAAATATTATAACCTCAAAAATATTTGACTGTAATTTTTCTTTTGTTTCGAAATCCAAAGTTAACGAGAATACGACACTTTTAAATTTCGCAATTTGCAAATCGCACTTCTGGATATAATTCTCATTAGTTCTGATGTCATGAGTCCATGTTTCCAGTTTTGATGCATTTTATCTCTGTCAATAATAATTTATCAGTGATTTAAATAAAAAATAAATGTACTTTTTTTTAAAACTCTAAAGTGACGGATTATTTTGCAATAATAATTTATTGAAGCTGTCATCATGCCTATTTTCAATGGCCTGAAGAGTCCACTTTACTAGATTCATAATATCAATTGCGATAAAAATCGTCAAACAGAATACAGGCTTGGCAACAAACACAGGCTTGAAAACAAAAGGCAGGCAACAGGCTTGAAAACAAAAGTAAGTACTTATTGTCTATTCCATTGTTTATCAATGGAATAGACAATAAGTACTTTTGTTTTCACTTCTTTATTTTTTAGCCATGCGAAACCAGATCAGGTTGCTAGTTGCTAATCTTCTATCTATATTAATAATTTCGTCAAGGGGTACGGTAGACTCGATCGAAAGCTTACCTGAATAATAAAACATTAAAAAATAAAGATTTCCAGTCGACAACATATATCCGCAAAATTCGGATTGTTGAGTATATTTTGTAAAATTCTAATGGTTCTAACCAGACAGATCGCAGCCGCCATATTGGCCACTGACGCAAAACGTCACTGACATCGGGTATCATGTTGTGAAGTTTTTATATTTCTTTTGCTTTTCTTTCTTTTTGGCAACCGAGTTGATAGCACTGTTAGCATGCCAGTGTCATGTGGTGTATTAAGTAGTTACTAAACCTCCTCAACACGTTTCTACACTATGCTATTCATTTAAAAAAAAACAATGAACTGTAACTTAGGTCAGTGTCGGGCAGATAAAGTAATTGCAAGAATTTTCCTTTCTGATCGAGAACGATATTACCACCGGCTACTACTTCTTCACGTGAAAGGGCCGACTTGCTTCAGAGAGGAAAGAACCTATAAAATATTATTTACTAGCTTCCAGTCCCGGCTGCGCACGGGTCAACATGATAATTATTATATAGCCTATGTTACTCAGGGTGAAAATAGCTTTCTAATGGTGAAAAATTTTTCAAAGTCGGTGCAGTAGTTTTTGAGTTTATTCATTACAAACTAACATGCACATTAAAAAAACATAGGTACACATAAAAATACAAATCTTTCCTCTTTATAATATTAGGAGTCTGAAACGTTTTACCAACAGTACCCTTAGCACGAATTTTCACTCTTTTACTTTACAGCGTCTTTCCAGTATTTACAGCGTTTTTGTATGAAAAAATGGAACAGCGCCTCTGTTGTGCGTTTAAATCTTCCAGCGATGTTTCGCCGGAAAAAAATTAAACTAGCGAGGGTTCGCTGAACGGAGTCATATCTTTTTGTCAATGTTAGCTGTCAAATTCAATTGACAGCTCAGTTTATTGAACAAATAATCAATTTGCCGGTGTATTATAAATCCATAATCCAAAAATAATATTCACTCTCTAAAATAAAAATAATTTTCGTTTTTACGGCAAGAATCGAGCAAAACAACAAAACTTAATCTCAATCTGACAGCAGGATAAAATTTTGCGTGGTAAAAAAGGTCGCAAAAATTTATTCCTTTCAGTAAAAACATAGACCAGCGGACGACCGTAAACGGGGCAGATTAAATTTTAATTGGTATAATATTTCACCTCTCGGTGTACTTAAACGGGCTGTTTGACATTTAGTCAGTATAAATTTAAACTGGATAACGGATTTAAACGCAGCCCTGGGGGGGTATTACAACCTTTTTTAATTCCTTGCAGTTTTCGAGCAGTTGACTTTACGGCCTTAAGCAGGCTTGTTCTATTTCGTAATACGACGTACGTAATTCTGCAAGGAATCATCCTGGATTACTTGTCTCTGGATGATTATGACGGGCTAGCGAATTCGTTCAAAAATCGAATCGAAAATTTACCGATGATTACCGGTTTTATAAATTGTGTGTGAAAAAAATCTTTTTCATTGTAGGTTTAGGAGATATTTGAGTTAAACTGTATTTTAATAACAATTTAAATATTTACAATCAAATTGACCAACATTTACTGTCATTTTTTATGCAAAAACTTAATACCAAATAAAACTCTCACAAAGGGGTTTGTTTCTGAACGATCGTATTGCGATACTTTTTTAGTCTGTGGCGGTTTTGTTTACCAAAACAAACAAGATTAACGTATTCTATTTATTTATAATGCCACTATGTAGAGCTTTTTACTGCATTAATAAAGAAGCACATCGTTTTCCTACCGCAGAGAAAGTAAGGAAACAAAATAGACTAAGTCATGAGCGGAAAATTTTGAAAAATGGAGCTGTTCCAACACAACAATGTTCTAATTTTTAAAGCAAGAGCTAGAAATGTTTCAACAAGTGAAGGAATGATAAAACCTAGGCCGTTTATTCAAACCGAAAGACAGTGTACCTAGTTCTCTTGAAATTGGCTGCGAAATTGTGGTACCAGAAGCAATCGAGGAAGTGAAATTAAAAATGTCTGCTGATACATTAAAGACTGCCCAATGTACCCAAATAAATATTGAACACAAGTTTTGGCTCCATTGGACTGTACCATTTCTGGAATGATGCTGCGCGAGGCTATTAATTTTAAGTGTTTGAGTTGATCATACATTTTGTTTGGTTTATTCAACCCTACATCCATTGCTACGAAAGATTATTTATTTCGTCACCATGTCTCAAATCTAAGCTCTGTATATTTTTTTTCTTACACTGATGGAACTACGACAAATTAATAAAACAATTTTTTCAGGAGTAACATGTTTTTTATTTAGAACAATATATTACTATATGAGTAAATGTTTACGTATATGAATAATTATATTTATTGCTTAGCGTTCAGTAAATGAGTGTATATGTGTCGTAAAAGGTAAAAACTTTGTCGTCTTTTTATGTAAAGCTCGTCAGCTGAGATTATATCGTGTATGCACTCTCCAGATATTCTGTAGTGCCTCCATTATTAATACCAAAGTTTAATTTAGTTAATTTCAACTGTTTAAAGACAGATTAAAAGAAACAAGTCAGTAAAAGTTACTAAAAAGTGGCGTAAACTGAATGATTTTGGAGATGCCAATTTTGACAGTTAATCCGGCCTTGAAATGTCATTGTGTAGCTTGTAATATGAAATTTCCAGGCACAAGCACAGGCAGAAGTCGGTATGAGGTCACGTGACCGTTTTACTGCCCGTCATTGTGTGATCGTAATACGACTAAGCAAGGCAGTTCACTTTAAGGCGTAAACTGACAGGAATTAAGAGCTTGTAATACACCCCCTGGTGTGCGAAGAAAGAACTAATTTTTTCCTTGAAAATTGTCATTTTGAAATTGTCAGTTCCAGTTTACTTTACGTCTCAAATACTGAAAATTCGTGCTAAGGGTACTGTTGTTTGGTCTATGAACTGTTGGTACGGCGAATCCCCGCTGCCTCGACAAGTTTAGTGTGGCGGGAAGATGACGATTTTGAGACGATAAAAAAAGCATAAATAAAAAAATAAAATTGGATCAGTATCCTCCAACAGCGCTTCGCACAATGCCAGCTTTCGGAATATACGCTCTTAAGAGCGTATATTCCGAAAGCTGGCAACGTCGCAAATGGTTGTCAAATATTAACAAGTTTTAATTAATTTAGCATTGTTACTGTATGAAAATAAGAAATATGGCTCTGTAGTGCACTAAAAAATTGATAAGGGAATGCAATAATTAATATCGTAACATCGAATATATAGTTTTAGACGTAGAAAAAGCATTTGGAAGCTTTCCAAATGCCTTTTATACACCTGAAACGGTTACAACATCAAATTCAGTGTTTTAATTGCATTCCTATATCATTTTTTTAGTGCACTACAGAGCGATATTTCTTGTTTTCATACAGAAAATTTGCCAAATTAATTAAAACTTGTAATTATTTGACAGCTTTTTGCGACGTTGCCAACTTTCAGAATATGCAGCCTTAAGTTCCGACATCCACGCAAACGAAGTCGCGGGCACAGCTAGAACCTTGAGAACCGGTGTCTACAGAAATATCTACCTACATTTTGCACCTAGATGTGTATTATGAGTCACGTTTTACCCGAGCGAAGCCGGGTTTTTTCATCTAGTACATATTTATATGCCGTTTTCAACAGATCCCGATCTTCGAGCCTCGCAGTGACGGCGTGGACAATTTCGTATCATCTCTCATTATTGCTGGTGGCTTCAATATCCCTGAAGTCGCCATCTTCTTCTACGGCAAACTATTTCGTGGTAACCGGTGAGACAAATCTTTTTATTGACTCCGTATAATTTTAAGACATTGTGCAGTGGGCACGTTGAATTGTTGATTGATAGTCGAAAATTCTAGAAGATGAAAAAAATATTATATCACTTTCTTTTTTGGTCCCCTAAAACTAAAAGTCACGGACGAGAAACTTCACGCTTCGGCCTACATGACCCGAGCGGAGGTGAAACCACGTGGAGCAGCTAGTATTATATACATTGATAAAACATAACACAAGCAAAGCGTAGGACGTCCACCAACAAGATGGACATACGATCTTATGAAGAGCATAGCATCGCGCTGGATGCAAGCCACTTCCAACTAGTCCCATTGGAAATCTATTGGGAAGTTCCATGTTCAGCAGTGGACTTCCTACGTCTTTATACGGTAGATGATGATGATAATGATTCAACACATGAATACCTATCTATCAAAGAAAGAAAGAAAAAAGATTTATTGGAACACACAGGACAGAACAAACAAATATTACATGAATAAAAACAAACAAATTAATAAAAGAAAAACAAAAGGTAAAACCACACCACACAACACAAAAAAAAAAACAATTTAGTCCTGTGCGAGGCCAAAAGGCTCCTACCTCAGCATGTGCTGCGACATTTGTCACAGCGCTGGTTTTCTGGTAGGGCCCAATATCACCTGCTAGACTGGAAAACCCTCTTAGTTGGCATGGCATCATACTTCTAACATTTAACAGAGCTGGTGATAACAAAATTGCAATCCTTATGTGTTGGTAGTTAAAATATTTCATATTACTTATTGATGGCTACAAAGAATTAACCTCGTTTTATCGTAGAACCCGCAAGATCTCCGTGAACAGTCTCTTCGCATTCGACTCTCCGAACGCCGTGCCTCTCGTCAAGGTTGGCCTGGACATGGAAATCAACAAGCCTGCGATCTTCAAACCCAGTGTCATCGAGAAGTTTCAAGTTCACGCCAAGATGTCCAAGAATGTCGGTCTGCTGAGAATGTTTCCTAGTATCAGTACGGCGGCTGTGAAGTCGGCATGCCAGCCTCCTATTCTAGGTATGCCAACAGTTTTGTTACGTTACGGTTTATCTATATGTTCCCACAGCTGGGACATAGGCCTCCTCTCTGCGAGAGGGGTTAGGCTATAATCTAGCGGGTTGGAAGATGGCATATGTCTTCGAATTTTTGGGGTTTAAGATATGTCAGTTTCCGCATCATGAAGACGACCGTTTTGAGAGCAGTAGTGATGAAATAAATTACACAAAGTAACGCCCCTGGTGCACAAAGTAACGTGAATGAGCAGTGGTGGCCCAGTGGTATCGGCCTCGACTTACAAGTTGTAGGTCATGGGTTCGAACCAAAGAGAATTAAACCACTTGAGAGCTCATAGACCGATTTCGCCTAGGCACACGACTCACCACTGCGGGTCGGGGGACGAAGAAAAAACAGCGGTTGTGATTGGCCGATGCAACAATGTCAGGACGAATGTTCCAAACATAGTGATGCACAAGTCAGTTTTGCTACAAAACCTAATATCGATAAAATCGAACATAACGATGTCTGCTTATTCTTTTTTTTATTAACTAACTTTATTTAAATTAATGCTAAAATTAAATCAAGGTTAATTCATAAATAAAATCGTAAAAAAAATCAAAAGAAAAAAATTGCGCCTAGGTTGGACGATCCTCCTGTACGAGACAATTATTTTAAAATTAACTTACAACGAGGACATTATCATAGGAAGTTCCAGGTACGTTATGATCATCAAATTTGCATTTCTGGGAGGGTATTTGATGGTAAGTTTTAGTCTTGGGCATTCTAGTTCACTACCGAGAGCGCTCAATTTAGTTCTCCGCTCTTCAACGAACTAGTTCGTTCTTCTAGTTCGTTAGTTCCTAGCTCGTAATAGAGACCGACCGATCAAGAGCGATCAAATCGTTCGCTCGCAAAGAGATTTCAGATTTAGTTTGTCTTTGTTCGCTCTTTTTAAATACGGTTCCTGTTGCATGCGACAATTTGTGTAAAGTGTACGAAACGGGATGCGCGCATGATCGGTGAGCGAACGGGAGTATTATAGTGTAGCGCTGTCCCGCTCCCGTGCAACGATCTTAGTTGAGTCAATCTCTTTCATTCTGTCCGAACTACTGAACTACGGAGCGGAAAATGTGGGAGCTAGCTCACTAGTTCATCTGTGGGAGCAGTTCTTTCGAACTAGTTCGTTCGCGAACTACACAAGACTAGTAAGTTTGTCCTATTTATTGATACTAAATCCTGTAATTATACATCAGGCATTAAATATTGTAACAATGCGGCCTAGGATCACGAATCACGTCTATAAATATAATAAATTAACTTACTTGTGAGATATTTAGATTGGAAGGCCCGGGTTAATAAAATTAGAACCATGTATAACCTACATAGATCAGCCGTTTTATTTTGTAAAGCCTGTAAATTATAAAGTTTTTATTTTACATGTACATACCTACATTTTTTTTTTCTAAAAACGTACAAAATTTAACTGAAACATGTAAAATAAAACATACTAAAACAGGCAAAAACAGAGTCGGTGTTGCTGAACTAAATAAACGGCGTCGGTTCTTTAGGGTTTCAAAGCAATCTTCCGTGAAATGCCTTGAACAAACAACGCTATATTTTTTTGGAAACCAATTCTATGTCTATGTTAGGGGTTTTGGTTTCCGCACTTAGTCCTTCATGTGGACCATTGTGCGTGAGCCATAGTGGCCTTTGGTGGCTTATTCCAACCAGCCCACCTCCCTCCAGAAGTTGATCAGGTTCTTTGGTCTGTGGAGAACATTTCTGTGTAAGTCCTGGGTGTCCCGAGGGTCTCTGTCCTGATCTGTGTGACACCTGTGCACTCGAAGAGCACATGCGCGACGGTTTCCTCAGTCTCCATGCAAGCCCTGCACAGGGGGCTGTCCGTTATGCCTATTGTGTGGAAGTGTTTGTTTAGGGAGCAGTGTCCCGTTATGGTCCCTGTCAGCAGACGCATGCCGGTCCTGTCCAGGCGTAAAAGACGTCTGGTTAGCCTGCCATCTAAGGATGGCAGAGCTTCTCTGGATTGCCTGCAGCCTGGTGTCGAGGTCCAACATCTCTCTGCTTGTGTGAGGGTGCGCTCCTGCAGCCATCTACGTATCTGGTTGAAGGGAATGGGTATAATGGGTTCAGGTCCGCAAACTGATGCGCTGGATGCTCTCCTAGCTAGTTCATCAGCCGCGTCGTTGCCCAATGATCCGCTGTGTCCTTTAATCCATTGTAGTGTCACTTTGTTGCGTTTAGATACCGTTAGGCGTTCTAGTGCATTGTGACATTCTAGTATTAAGCTTGAAGTGGTATATTGTTTCTCCAACGATTGAAGGACTGAGGCGCTATCAGAGAGTATACGTATATGGGTGTCCGTAACTCTTCTGGCCTCTATCGCATATGCTGCTTGTATAATGCCCATGCATTCCGCCTGGTAGACGGTGTTATACATTCCCAGCGGGCTGGATATATTTATGTTAAGGTCGTGTGAGAAGACTCCAGCCCCGGTTCCGGAATCAGTCTTTGATCCATCTGTGTTTATCCTCAGCTCTTTCGGGCCTGAATAGTCACACTGCTCTTCTGCAAGTGTGATAGTGTAGTGCTTTACAAAGTGGTATTGTCTTGGGGCTTTGTCGCAGGGTGATGCCATCATTGGCTGTTGTTCGATCGCATCATTCTTAATTCGCGTATGTTTAATTCTGGAGTCTTTGTTTAGGGTTCCCAGGGCATGAAGCCTAAAGGCGGCTAGGGCCGCCTCTTTCTGCACGATGAGGTGTAGAGGTGGCAGTCCAAGCATTGCCTGTAGGGCAGCGGTGGGTGCAGTTCTCATACAGCTAGTAATTGCCATACAAGCAAATCGCTGCAGCTTTTCGAGGTCTTTTTGGGTTGTGCTCAGGTTTGTTCTGGGCCACCAGACCAATGAGCCGTACGTAACTGTCGGTCGTATGACAGTGGTATATAGCCAGTGAGTGATCTTGGGACTGATCCCCCAATTCCTGCCAAGCATTCGCTTGCACTGCCATAGGGATATGCTGGCTTTTGTAGTGATGTAGTTGATGTGTTTTGCCCAATTCAGCTGTTTATCCAAAAAGATGCCCAGGTATTTGGTTTCAGTTGATAGGCTTAGGGTGGTTCCAAAGAAACGTGGAAGCTGTAGGGTCGGTAGCTTCCTCTTTTTTGTGAAGAGAATCAGCTCGGTTTTTGAAGGATTTACTGATAGCTGGTGTTTGTTGCACCAGTCCTCCACTATTTTCAATGCTTGGCGCATGAGGTTGCACAGGGTATTTTCGTGAGTGCCATTTATTATTATGGTTATATCGTCGGCTTGGAAACCAATTTTCCTTGTTGACAACATTGATTCACTTTTCTTTCACTTCTGGAATATTTGGAAATCTAAAATGTGAACATTAAGTAACGTTACTTTTTTACAGTTAGGGAACATCGTTATTTTTATCGACAATATTTTAAAGACTTAGTTTCGAAGTTGTCACAACACTACAGCAATGCATCTGTCTCTTTCTATTTATGCCTACAGATAGAAAGGGACACACTTATTGAAAATACCTAGTGAGTGTAAGGGACTTTTCAAAAAGACATCAACGCGGTGTACATTTTGTGTGCCTTAAACGTAAACAACCAGTTTAGCTTGAGCCCTGCAATTATTCATAATATTATCAAATTATAAATAAATTTTACTTACCGATGAAAAGTTATGCCATCCTTTTTATAGCTGGATGTTCTAGACGATTTCCCACACCTTATTAATTGAACAAGAACTCATAATTAATTTGATATTAAGCAGAAATATTTAAAAATGTTATCAAAATAATCGCGTGTGGAGAGATCCATTAACTGGTCAAAACTAAAATGGTCAGTCATATTTTCATCTAATATAAGTGCAATTTCACTGATGTGTCGTGAGCCTGAGTCGCCCGTATGAGCAGTCAAGAGGCTTTATTGTCATTGGTTCGAACCCAGCCAGGGGCGTTCAACAACAACATCATCCTATAATGTTCCCACTGCTGGGACACAGGCCTGAAGAAACCGGCATGTCCTAGAACCAAAAATTCGAAGACATGTGACATCTGCCAACCCGCACTGGGCCCGCGTGGTGGATAATGGCCCACTCCCTGTCACAGAGAGGAGGCCTGTGTACCAGCAGTGGGAACATTTATAGAATGATGTTGTTGTTGAACGCCCCTGGATGGGTTCGAAGCTACAACCTACCTACTGGCAAGTCTGGGCCACCACTGCTCGCACTATAAATAAGAAGTGCTGACGGCAATCTGACGGGGCCCCCTTAGAGGGCCAAAGTCTGCCGGTGTTGCGGGAGTGTCATATCAGGGTACCATGACCCTGGAACCGATCCCAGGAACGTAAAGGAGTATTTAAGGATCACCGTGGTTCTTAGTCAGTATGTGCCTGACAGTCCCTTTCTGGGTGGGAGGACTCATTGGATGATTTTACTACGATTAAAAAAAAAGCTTATCCAACTTCTTTTTAGGACTGGTGATGGAGACGTATGGTGCAGGCAACATCCCATCGAACCGACTGGATGTTCTGGAGGTGATCGAGAAGGCGGTGAAGAGAGGGGTGATCATTGTGAACATCACTCAGTGCAGTACTGGCTCTGTTGCTGCGCTGTATAAGACTGGACAGGTGAGACCAATTATATCACTTTTTGCATTCAGATTAAATTAAATTCTCTAACTTTGCAACTCATTTCTGGGGTCGCAGGACTAACGATTTACCGCGACCACGGAACGTAAAGGGCTATTGAATGACACCATGGATTTTAGTCAGTACAACTCTGACAGTACCTCCTGCCCTGGGTGGGAGGACTCATTTGATGATTTTATGACGCTAAAAAAAACTTTACAAATAATTAGTAAGGTATCCGAATGATGAATACCTCTAAAAATCTCGATGCCTAGGGGAAGTTTCATCAATACGAGGTCAACTTTCGCTAGTGTAACTTTGGCCCTTTGATACATCTTTCCAGGGACACATCTATACTTATAATAAAACTGTAGAAAAATCGTTTTTGTACATCAAAATAAAATCCAAAAAAAATAGCTAGGGTGTTGAAGGACAACCAACAGAACCCATTTCCAGCATTTTTAGAATTTTTGTCTGTTTGTCTGTTTGTCCGTTTGTCTGTTTGTCGGTTTGTCTGTTTATTTGTGGCTCCATCACGTAAAATGTACGAAGGCAATGTAGATAACCTTTATACAAAACGATCGAGCGTAACTTGAGGACTAATTTAGTTTTTGTTTCATTGCAATCGGTTAAGTCTATCAAAAGATATTTGAATTTAAAGTGTTCCAGACCCAGAAGTAAAATTACGGTCAGTTTACACCGAGACGCGCAGTTCAGTAGCGCGATCTAGCTTGGAATAGAAAAACTACATACCTATTCAAATATGGTGTGGACTGGAGTGGAGTGGTTTGGAGTGGAGTAGAGTAGAGTAGAGTAGAGTAGAGTGTAATGGAATAGAATGGGATGGTTTGGGATGGAATGGAAAGAAAGAAAAGGTTTTTATTAGACTCACACTAGAATGGGAATGAGTGGGATGGAGTAGGATGGAGTGGGATGGAGTGGGATAGAATCGGATGGAGTGGGATGGAGTGGGATGGATTAGAATGGAGTGCGATGTAGTGACATGGAGTGGGATGGAGTGGGATGGAGTGGGATGGAGTGGGATGGAGTGGGATGGAGTGGGATGGAATCGGATGGAGTGGGATGGATTAGGATAGAGTGGGATCTAGTGGGATGGAGTGGGTTGGAGTGGGATGGAGTGGGTTGGAGTGGGATGCAGTGGGATAGAGTGGGATGGAGAGGGATGGAGTTGGATGGAGTGGGATGGAGTGGGATGGAGTGGGATGGAGTGGGACGGAGTGGGATGGAGTAGGATGAAATGGGCTGGAGGGGGATGGAGTGGGATGGAATGGGATTGAGTGGGATGGAGTGGGATGGAGTGGGATGTAGTGGGTTGGAGTGAGATGGAGTGGGTTGGAGTGGGTTGGAGTGGGATGGAGTGGGTTGGAGTGGGTTGTAGTGGGATGGAGTGGGACTGAGTGGGATGGAGTGGGATGGATTAGGATGGAGTGGGACTGAGTTGGATGCAGTGGGATGGAGAGGGATGGATTAGGATGGAGTGGGATGTAGTGGGATGGAGTAGGATGAAATGGGCTGGAGTGGGATGGAGTGGGATTGAGTGGGATGGAGTGGGATGGAATGGGATGGAGTCGGATGGAGTGGGATGGAATGAGATAGAATGGGTGCTCTAATCCAGTAGCAATTCTTCTGAATCTGAACGACATAGGGCGTTTATAATAATCACCTCAAATATTCTTGAAAAATAAATTCTAAATACAGGGATTATATTATGAAAACGATATGATTTATAAAAAACGTGGCGAGAATTAAGCGCTTCGCACTAAAAAATACATTGTTAAATTCCGACATCCACGCGAACGAAGTCGCGGGCACAGCTAGTTGTATATAAATAGGTACTCTACGTTAAGTGATTTCTAGTGCTAGCGGACCTAAAACTAAGATAACGATTTATTACAAAACTGATAAAAATTAGGTTAAATGATGAAATCAAATTCACAATGCGTGACGGTAGTTTCCTGTTAAAACATTGACCTTACCGTCTTGCCTGACCATAGATAACCCCCAATTAAGATAGCTCCGTCTTGGCGCCATATTGGGTGTCAACGACAATAATATAGAAGTATGGAGTTTTGATCAATTTCTAATATCTTAAAACGAATGGTTTAATAACGGCACGTAATATACACAAGAAGACGAGTGGCAGTGGCGGATAGTCAAAGAAATTCAAAATGAACGTAATAGTTATGACGCATAGAGTCGTTTTTAGCTGCAAGAGAATCGCATCCACGCTTTTAGGTGAGATCACAGCCACGTTCAGTCACAAAATGCTAATACCTACCAGGCCTGGGTCACTCCGCGGTGTAGGTATAAAACGGCACGCACACACGCGCACACCGTTCACGGGTCGCCACAGATGGCTTTCGCTCGCCGCCCGTATCGCACGCGCTCCGTGTCGTAATTATTTGTACAACCACAGTGCAACTAAAAGTGAACTTATTTAATAAAAACGTGGGAAAATATGAAGACAAGCAAATACTGCATAGCTTTTGGTTGCCTAAACGACAACAGAGACAAGAGCCTCACGTTTCATACACTACCGCGTGACGTCGAAAGGTAAGAAAAAAAAGTGATAATATCGAATGTTTATGAACAGTGTTATTCGTGTGTACATAATTATGTTTATGAATCTAGGGTTAATTATTACGAGTATCAATTACCTATCTACCTACTTGTGATACGCTTATTTATTATGTCTTTCAAGTAGGTACTTACATTATGTTCCGCTTAACAGAACACGATTAGGTACCTACCTAAGTTACAAGTTCGGAAATGTATCGAGAGTGCGTAGTACTATTATATTATATTCTATGATCGAGATAGGTAGGTACCTACCTACTCGGGATGCGAGCCTGAGCCAGAAAAATAGACGAATATCAAACCTGACATCACTCTCACTCACCTTAACGCTCGGTAGAAAGTAAAAAGATTATATATTGCATTGTTGTTTAAAACTCACGTTCAAACTCAGAAAATGACCATACTACGCATTCAAGGTCAGCGATCGTAATTCGTTGCGCGACTTTTTTACCATTTACAAAGACCCGCAACACACTAGGTTTAAAGGCATTCTACTCGATCAAAATTCCAAACCGACCGCTAACAGAGGTGACCTTGGTCCAGTTGGTGCGAAAATCTACCGTGAGGACGTTGGTCGACCGACCAGATATAGGCGGAGTCAAACGACCTTTGGATGGCCTTGGTCGAGAGTGCACCCATCCCGACAGGCTGCGTACGTGGTCGGAGTTCGGACCCAATTAACCGTCTGGAACGCTTTCGGCCGAAGGGAGAGCGTTGGTTGACGGGACCAAGGTCATCTTTGTCGGCGGACGGTTTGGGTGGTGCAGAAAGCCTCTAAGGGCAAAATGATAATAACTGGCCAATTTCACAGGTTACGGATAAAGTGTCAAACTTCCTGATAATTTATTTAGTACCTAGCTACGATACCGACCGGGCCACTAAATAACAAGCGGAACGGCAACGTCGCTTCTTTGCGTTTCTACTACCTACGTTATATATTTTTATTTGAAAACAATTTTGAAAACTTAACTATGTACATAATTAAATAATTTTTGTTCAAAATAATCCAAGTCAACTTACTTTTACATTTTGAAGTAGTTATAGGTACCTACTTATGTAATTTTATCATTATAGAACGAAATTAGTAACATTATTCCTCACGTAAGGTGCCGTAGGTATGTGTATGTACCTACTATTAAAATTCTGTGCTACCAATCGATAATGTATGATGTAATCGATGACGAAACCAAAAATATGTAGGCTGATGATAAAAAACCAAAAATCCTTGAAGAACATAAGTATTCATGTTAATAACGTAATTTAACAAATGCATAAAAAACGTATACCTACCTAACTGTACGTAAACTCGCGAGTCGCAACCCTATTGAGCTTGACCGACAGTAACCTTTTTATGTCGTTGGCGTCAGCTAAACTAAAATAAACTCTCGCGCGTCACCATTCAGTACATTTTTGCTTGCGCACGGGAAGTTTAGGCTATTATAAAAGTAGGTGGGCGGTACAGCTGCAAGTAAAAATGTACTTTATTCGCTCCTACATAGATTTTAAATTTGTTTGATTTTTTTTTGGAAGTGTCATTTCTTGTGCGTAGTACTATTATATGTTCTGTGTACCTACACATCGCGCGCTTGCGTGTGAACACTTTCACGTCTTGGTTTTCCAAACTTACGTTATTAAAGCGCGCGTTTAAGGCGAGGTTTTCCTGAGCACCGCAGGCATCCAACGCCTACCGCAGCGTCCGCAAGGACTAGCGGATACGTAATGAATTACGATGCGCGATGACACGCGCGCCAAAAGTTGGGAAATCTAGGTAGTAGTTACAGAGTAGAGCAAAGCAGTAGATCAACTTGAATTGATTAGTATAGGTACGTTTGTATGTATCTTTTTTTTTGTTGCGGTATTATTTTGAAACTATGATATCTCCTAAGATATTAAAGTGTTAATTGAAATCAAATGATGTCAAGAGAGCAGTGGTGGCCCAGTGGTATCGGCCCCGACTTACGAGTTGTAGGTCGTGGGTTCGAATCCAGGCAGACGCATTACTTTGTGTAATTTATTTCATCACCACTGCTCTCAAAACGGTGAAGGAAAACATCGTGAGGAAACCGGCATGTCCTAGAACCAAAAATTCGAAGACATGTGACATCCACCAATCCGCACTGGGCCCGCGTGGTGGATTATGGCCCACTCCCTCTCACAGAGAGGAGGCCTGTGTCCCAGCAGTGGGAACATTAATAGGCTGATGATGATGATGATGATGATGTCAAGGGCAATTTTGTTCAAAATGAAATACTTATGACTTATCGTTTTTATTTGGAAATAAGGATTAAATATCTGGTTTTTAAAATGTCTTATATCTTGGGAACCGAGCTTTTCTCGAACCTGGGACCTTGATAAATCGATTCCTTGAGCCGAAAAACCCCTAATCTGTAACTTTCATGAAAATCCTTGGAGCCGTTTCCGAGATCCTGATTATATATAAATATATATACAAGATTTGCTCGTTTAAAGATATTAGATATAATGTAAAACTACCTTCGCATTATTGCATTATTTTCAGAGGTTGGAGTAGGTAGATTGATTTAAGGTCGTTGACGTCAAATGTGAAGGATAATATGGATATGAAACTTCATATTTATTGTGATAATTGTTCCGGAATTTTGAAATTAGCACGAATTTGTGTTTAAGGTGAAAAACGTAACTAAGTACAGTTTTCAATTTCCTCCGCTGACCTGAAACCAGTTTTTTTTTTAATGAAATATTTAAAACCGCATGCTCAAAAATATCCTGTAAAACCAAAAGTAGACTCAACTCAAACTTATTCATTAATATTATTAACAGGTTATACATGACTGCATTCATCTAAAGGCATTTCATCGTCAAGTGTCACATGGGTGTTACCTACATTAGTAGTCGTTCTGTAACAATAAAACAAATGAAGTTTTTGTTGTTGTTTGTAAGTTCAACGGATATCATCAGTAGAATTGTTTTCATTAAGTAGGTACAATATAGTTACTTACTCCTCAATTTTAGGGTTATTCAAATGAACAGGTTGTAAAGTCATACTCTATTGACCTTTATTACAAATGTTGATTTTGATTAGTTCGTAATAATTAGCAATAAATCCTTTTTTTTAATTAAATAAAAAAGTAGAGAAAATAATTTACTCGTTATCCCCTGAATCATTAGTCGATATATATGCGCACTGCGCTTGGCCTGCAGCTGCATTGCTCTAAAAACATTAGAAATCTACGTAATTTTAAAGCTTGGAGGTGAATCAGGGGTTACGGCAGTTAATCTATACATATAATAAAATAGTAGGAAAGTCAAAACTGTACATTGAATATTTTTTGAAAAGAATACTTGGGGTGTGATCTACCTACAATCGATACCGAAGCCAAAAATATAGTTTTTAGAATTTTTGTCTGTTTATCTGTACTGTATGTATGTCCGGGATAAACTCAAAAAGTACTGAACGGATTTGAATGATTTTGTTTTTGTTGTATAGGTATTAAGTCTGGCCAACACATAGGCTATAATTTATCTTGGAAACTTGAACACCTGGTGCAGAACCGCAACGGACCAGCTAAACTATAAGAGATACAAAAATGGTGCGATAGCAAAAATTGTTCCACCTGATGAGCACTCTCTGTTGACGTATAAAAATTGAAGATGCCTTTTCTATTTTATACGTTTTATTTCTATTTCCTATTTCATTTGCTTTAAAGTTTGTTATAGATTCTATAACAAACTTTAAAGTGGGACATCAGGTACCCTCACTTTCTCAACAAATTAAAAAAGATAATATTAGTTTAGGTGCCTTAAAACCAAATAGGTACAATGCGGACGAAGTCGCGGGCAACAGCTAGTAACTAATATTTTCGAAGGAAATGATCATACTGTGTACACTTCTACACTATGACCACTACCTATTTGACATGTGGAGACAGTAAACCATTATAATAAGTGCGTTCGCGGTGGCTTTATGAACTCTGACATAGGGTCTAAATTCAACTGTCTTACATATTTGATGTGGTTGGTAAATCTATTCCGCGAGAAAAATAAACCATTATAGCTTTTGCGAGCGTGACTTCTTTATTCATATTGACATTGGGTTTAAATTCAACTGTTTTACACATATTTGCGGTTTGTATATACAGGCTGTATCAAAAACCCTGTTGTTCCTTTTAGGGACGTATACATATACCTATAAGGATAACATTTATGAAAATAGAATTAAAAAAAAAACAATATTTACTAGTCCATTTGTCATAATCAAATAACTATTAAAATCGACATATTCAAAAAAATGTTTACAGTCTCTGACTTTAAAAACACATTTTTAATAATAAATAGCCAACGAGCTCAGCGGCTGTCTTTGACTTTGACAAAAAATGCCGACAAACGCTACCGCGGGCGGCGCACGTGCCTAACTAACCCTTTATCCCCCCGCCCTCCGCCCCGCAAATCACTTCCTAGTTCCTTCTTCCTTAGTCTCTTGCGCAACTTCCTATCGAACGGATGTGATTGTTGACCCGCGTAGTGAGTGACTTGTGTTTTGTTTACGTAAACATGTCTTTTTCTAACGCAGAATATTTTAATAATTATGTTGATGTGTCTTGGGAAATGTGATTACTATTATGCAGCAGCACGCAGACTCTACCAAGAACGTTTTGCGAGTTTACCATTACCGTCGGCGATGGCATTCCAACGTTTGCACATGCGCCAGTTCAATACCGGCAGTGTCCACGGACGAGACCAACATCGAGCTGACGCAGGCAGACCTGTGTAGAGGCAGAAGGTGGTCACATCGAACAGCATCTCCGTGGCCGTCAAGTTGATATAATAATAAATTAATAGGTACATTCGACACACACACTCGACGACATTTTAAGTGTAGTGAAAGTGTTAAATGTAATTTTAAAAATTAATCAATTGTGCATAAAAATACCGCCTACTAATCCAACATTTTCAAAAACTGGTTCGTAAAAGTGATTATAGCAACTTGTGTAGAAAAATTGTTGGATACCTATTTGCGCCAGCGGCGCGCGGCGGCGGCTCAGCGGCATCGATCAAAGAGAGTGGCGCGGGCGGTAGCGTTATATCTCTTTGTAGTTTCGCGACATCGCTTCATGCAGTATTGCAGCAGAGGTAACAAACCAGTTAAATATTACAAACATTAATAATTAAATATTTATTTTAATTAATTTTATTATTAGTTTTTCATAAATTACTCACTTTATTACGTTTGTATACCAATTCTTAAAACGTAGGTAGAAGGAACAACAGAGTTTTTGATACAGCCTGTATATAGGTTATAGTCTAGGAGCCACTGAAACATCCCACCCGTTCTCCACAAAGCTAGATTTTTTTTAAATTGTATTATTGGAAAGTACCGTTGTAGCAGGCATCTATGTGGTTGTATTATCATTCCTCTTATTATTATTATTATTATTATTATCAATAACTGCCACCAATGGAAAGAAATACCTCAAATAGCAAGATTGTCATCACCAGGGGTTTTTGAATGTTGTGGCGTTGAGCTAATTAATTATAAATTGATAGTCATATGTCTCTATAGAGTACCAAATACTAAGAATTTAATTGAATTTTTTAATAAACTTGAATTGTTACTCAAAGATGTATCCAATCGGCTTAATAAGAATATTGTTATTGCAGGCGATTTTAATATCGATATTTTAAAACCGAATGGAAATTCAGTTGCACTGGAGTGTATGTTACTAAATTACAATTTAAAACTTGCTCTTAAACAACCCACTCGAATGGCTAGTAAGTCATGTATAGATAATTTTGCGCATACTTTTAAAAATACAGTGAAAACAGACGTCTTGGAGTTTGCATTGTCAGACCATACAGCTCAGCTGCTTCAATGTCCAGTACCCACTCTATGTAGAATAAAATACTGGCATATAACTAGAAGGGATTACTGCAACGAAAATATAGCTAAATTTAAAAACTGTATAAACAGTCTCAAATTTTCAGAGATATATCTCACTGAAGATCCTAATTTGGCTTATAATGAATTTATCAACACATTTAAATTGTTCTACGATTTATGCTTTCCGTTCAAGGAAATCAAAATCAACACGTTTAATAAACCCAAATGGCTATCAAATGGTATTAAAATGTGCAGTAAGAAAAAAACAAAACTCTTATGGCAATTTAGATTGAATCCGAACCACGAAAATAAAAAGAAATTTGCTACTTATTCTAAATTGTATACTAAAATTATTAATTTGACACAGAAAGCACAGAATAATTACAAAATACAACAATCAAAAAATAAATCAAAGACGACATGGCAAATAATTAATCGGACAAATAATAATATTCCTAAACAGCAAATTGAAAAACTAAGAATTGGTAATCGAACTATTTACAAACCTTTGGATATCGCTAATGCTTTTAATGACTTTTTTGTTGACAAAATTCATCCAAAATTAGATGCTGAGTATAAACCAAAAGCATCCATTAAATCGAGAAGTGCTAAATCAATGTTTATGGCTCCCAGCACGCCTCACGACGTTCATAAAATAATAATGTCATTAAAAAACACTAGTAGTGTAGGTTATGATGGGATCGCCACTAAAATATTAAAGTCAGTATCAGTCGAGATATGCAGTCATCTGAGTCACTTAATCAACCTCAGTATATGTAAGGGTCTATATCCAGAGGCATTAAAAATATCTATAATAAAACCGCTATTTAAGAAAGCAGATAAGGAATTGATGGAAAATTATAGACCCATCTCACTCATACCAGTCATCTCAAAGGTATTCGAAAAGTACATTTACAAACAGTTAGCTAACTTCATTGAAAAGAATAACATATTATGTGAAGAACAAAAAGGATTTAGACAGCATAGAACCATCGATATGGCAATTTATGACTTTTTGTTTCCGATTATTAGAAATATGGATAAACGAGTCCCCATATGTGCCATATTTTGTGATATGACGCAGGCTTTCGACTATGTACATTACAATACATTATTAAATAAGTTAGAAGCCTACGGCATAAGAGGCAACGTGCTTGAATTAATGAAATCGTATTTAGAAAACAGAACACAGATAACTGAAATTAGTCGCATCAATGTAATTAATAAACATGAGGAGATATCACGGTCACGAGAACGCAAAACTACATTCGGTGTTCCACAGGGAAGCGTTATGGGCCCGTTTGATTTTACACTATATGTTAATGATATGCCCACGTCCATTGAACATCCCTTAACCATGTTTGCTGATGACAGTACCATTACGATCCCTTGTAAGAACGTAAATACATATGAAACGGACATAAATAATTCTCTTGACAATTTAATTAAATGGCTAGATATAAATAATTTGAATATAAATTTAAGTAAAACCAAGATAATGCACTTTCGACAACGTATGCCTCGTGTACCTAACCTTCATATACATTACAAAAATGACGACATTGATGAAGTAGCTGATACCAAATTTTTAGGATTACAAATAGACTGCAGTTTAAACTGGAAAGCGCATATCGACATGTTGTGTAAAAAATTAAGTTCGTCAGCATTTGCCTTATATAGATTATCCTCCATAGTAGATACAAAAACACTTCTTGCGGCTTATTACGGTATAGCTGAATCCTACTTACGCTACGGTGTCATTTTCTGGGCGAACTCAACCGATAAGGAGACAGCATTTAAGGCTCAAAAAAGATGTCTCCGGTCAATGTTTAAATTAAAAACCACCGACAGTTGCAAGCCATATTTTAAGCAGTACAACATACTAACACTACCCTGTATATATATTCTTAATGTAGCTATGTTTGTGAAGAACAATCCAAATCGTTTTGAACGTTTGGCCGATGTGTACCCAAGAAACAGACGTGACAATTCAAAATTAAATAATGTACCATGTCAAACCACGATGATGCGCAAAAGTATTTATTGCATGGCCCCAATTATTTATAATAAATTGCCAAGTGCTTGGAAAGACCTGAAACCGGTGCAATTTAAAGGTAGACTTCGAAAATTATTAATAGATAAGGCTTACTACAGTGTTACTGAGTTTTTAGCGGACAATTTTTATCAAACTACCTCGTATTTTTAATTATTTATGTTATTACTTTTTATGGCATGGTGTATTGTGTTTGATCTGGAATTTTAATGTTTTGTTTATTTACAGTTTTATTTATTGTATACACTGACAATTATTATTTAAATTATTGACATTTTTATTTAACATGAGTATAATGTTGTAATAATTCAGTTGATATTTTGTTGAACTTTATTAATTTGATATAATGAGAATTATTTTATTTGATTAATTTATTATTTTTATTGAATTGATATTTTTGTTGAACTTTATTAATTTGATATAATGAGAATTACTTTTATTTCATTAATTTATTATTTTTAATGGATAAGAATTTAATATTTTTCAATTTTATATAATGATAATGTTTGCATGCCGAATGGTGAAATATGGCAGAACTCTGATGAAAACCTACTACAACCTTCTTATGTATACCCATATTTGCAAATAAATGCTATTCTATTCTATTCTATTCTATTCTCAAAACGGACTCAAAGTCATTTGGTTTTTGCTCTCACAGTATGACTATAATTTTTTAATGGGGATTGTCTTAATTTTTCAAACATTCGATTTTATTTTATTTTCTGCTAATTTAGAGCATTTTTAGAAACTAATTTTAATATTTTAATGATTGGCTCAATAGTATTTTTATTTTTAATATTTTAATTTTTGATATAGGTGACGTCATCATTGTAAGCATTTACGTCTTAAAAAGAAACCCCGTGCAAATATACAGACTCCTAGCACTTGTAGTAACAAAGTTCCATACAACCTATCAACCCCAAAAACAAACCCCTTAGGGGTCGAATTTTGCAAAATCGCGTCGTAGGTATCAAAAGAATCCGTATTCAAAATTTAAAATTCCTAGCACTTGTAGTAACGAAAAGTTTCATACAAATTATCAACCCCAAAAACAAACCCCTTAATAGGGATCCAATTTCGCAAAATCCCACTACGGTGAGTATTTACGCCCTAAAAAGAAACCCCATACAAAATTTAAAATTCCTAGCACTTGTAATAACAAACACACAAACTATCAACCCCAAAAGCAACCCCTTAGAGGTCGAGTTTCACAAAATTCTCGTATAAGGTAGCACTTACGTCCAACAAAGAACCTATGCAATATTTCAGTCTTCAAACTATCAACCCCAAATACAACCCCTCAGGGGTCGAATTTCACAAAATACCACCGTGGTAAGCATTTAGGTCTTAAAAAGGAACCCCGTGCAAAATTAGAGACTCCTAGCACTTGTAGTAACAAAGTTCCATACAAACTATCAACCCCAAAAACAAACCCCTTAGGGGTCGAATTTCGCAAAATCCCGTTATGGTGACCATCTCCGTCCTAAAAAGAAACCTCATGCAAAACTTGAAATTCCTAGTACCTGTAATAACGAAGTTTCATACAAACTATCAACCCCAAAAACAACCCCTTAGGGGCCGAATTTCGCAAAATCCGTTCTTAGTGCTCACCTATGGTATAAGGAGGGCTTATGCCAAATTTCAAGTTTCTTGGCCCAGCGGTTTGGCCTGTGCGTTGTCAGATCAGTCAGTCAGTTTTGAATTTTATATAAATAGATTGCCGATGCCGATATTAACAGATTTAACCGAGATCATGAGGAAATTTGCAGTTACAATAAAAAGTTACGTATAAGTTTATATTTTTGACATTTACAACTTGACACTTGAGAAAATCAGGGATGTCAGACGGCCACTCAGATTTCCTTGTACCGAGCTGGCTAAAAGCTGGTACTGAATACGAAATACTGGTACATCGGTAAATTGTGTCGAAAATCAAATAGGAATGAAAAAACATTTTTTTTTCTTTTACTGTTAATAGAGGGCAGTAAACACTAAACAAGCAGTTTTACCAACCGTACAGTACAGTGGATGAATACTAACAACCGACTGCGATTTTTTGTCCGTGTTATATTTAAATTCATGTTCAGAAAAAAAAAAGATTTTTTAGTAAGCAATTAAATACTCGATTGTACCATAAAATTTTTCGTTTATTCTGTATTGTTGGTCAACGGCCAATCTTGGTATTTTTACGTACCAGGACCGAGTAATAGTCTTGGTACATGGTACGTGACACTGAAAACTGGTATACTAAGTACTGTATACCAAGAAATTGGTATGTCTGACATCCCTGGAAAATACATGCCACTTACTTTTTAGTTTCTGAGGCAAAGATACAAAACTGTGTACGGCCAAAGGTGACGTCATTTGAAGGGCAAGGAAGGTCAAACGTATTTTATTAAAAATATCAATAAAATATGAATATTTTTCCTTTTTAATTAGTCCATAACGATCAGTAACGCTATTCCTCTAAACGGTTTTTCAATCACAACATATTAAAAAAAATGCCCATTCTTTGTGGAAAACAGGTAAGTCGGATGGTTCAGTAGCTCTCCTACTATTAGTAAGGAGAAATAAATATACAAAGGAGGTTCTAATAATATTGCCAATGCATCCTTACCTTTTTTGTTTATTCAACCTTCAAAGAGCCGGCGATGACAACTTCTTACTTTTTCTGCCCATTTGTTTACAAAATTATAACCTTATAAAATGAACTATACTACGAGGATTTTGAAAATTAAAATATGTACAGGTATTATTATTTAAAATTAATGTTTGTCTCTGTCAGTAATAGAACTTAGCGTGGTGGTGGGTTTGCAAAAAAATTGACGTAAGTCCGACCTCCGACACGGTCCAAGACCGACTAAATGCCAAGGGTCGAGTGTATGAAAAGATGAAATCACCTGATTTTGGACTAAGTGGTATGGTTTCTCATCCTTTCACAATAATACGGCCGCATTCTATCTCATTTTTGATGCTCTTTAAGATGGTATAAGTTTTATTATTCAAAGCCTAGTATAACTCTAATAAAATGGTATCCAAACCATGAGTTGGACCTGTTTTTGCGATTTAATTGGATGCAGTAAAGTGCAAGCAATCGTGTATCGAAGAGCCGCAACCTGTAGACCAAAGACTGAAATATGTAATATGTTTTTTTCAAAATTTAAATCCCTTATAATAAGGAATAAAACACAATACAAAAGGACGGTTTTGCGTCTTACGTCGCCTTAAAACTTACGTTATTAAAGCGCGCGTTTAAAAACGTTCACTATGTACTAATAACATGCATGAATGTACACATTACAAGGGTGCCCCGCGCGGGCAGTGGAGGTGCCAGATCAAATGTGATGGCCAGCGACATTAGCTTTGCGAGGTTTCATTGGTTCTCTCAGTTCCCAGTCATGACTCATCCGATATCTCAAGTAGATAAGTCTTATTAAATATTTGATTGCGACGAAGCTTTTCTTAGGTTTACTGCTTTATTGACTGGGAATAAAAAGTATTGTGATCGCCAGTGTCACCGACAGTTTTCACTTCCACTGCACGCGAGACCCGTCCAGATGCTAAGGCGGTGTCCTGCTTGAGCGACAAATACAACGCGACGCGACGCAACACGAAGTAAATATTATGATAATATTATAAAAGTAGTTGAAATAGTTTCAACTGCGTCGCGTCGCATCGTATTCGTCTCTCACACAGGACGACGCGTAAGTTTGGGGGTTATGTCAACACGCCATCAAGGCTGGCGTGGCGTTGACGGTAGCGTGCCACGTTTTGTGTGACTACTTACATTATTGTACTTTCATAGTAAGTAAGCACGCCAAGCACACGTCACGTTACCGTCACGCCGCGCCAAGTTTCCTGTTTGTCAAAACGTTTAGTATGTATCGTAGCAAGTGACATTCATTAGTTTCTGCTGACCATAGAAAAAGGCATGACTTATCTATGAGTTAATCTTAGGTATCTAGATTAATGTAGCGTAACTTGCAGCCGATTTACGCTTATTCGCTCGTTGGTCGTTAAAATCGCGTGGTTTTCAAGTAATGAGGTATTGTTATCACGGTATCGGTCAATAAATGCGTGATGCACGTGGATGTGAATTATCTAGACTTTGTAGTAATATTGTTTGGATGCGTATACGTACAATAAATCTAAGCCGACTATGAACTCGGTCAATCTCTATCTATAGTAATATTAAAAAATTCAAGAGTTTGTTTGATTGAACGCGCTTAATTATCTCTGGAACAACTGGGTTCGAATTGAAATTTTGCATAGCCCATATATTTATCGCCGGGCACGCCGCGATCGCGGCTGTAAGACGCTTCTTTGAGAAGTGGCTGGATAGGCGTAACGGCGTCCTGGCCTACCGCATGACGCAGGTCTTCACTTGACACAGAAGTTTCGGGAGGTACCTGTGTCTGACGAGAAAGGAGGAAACGCCTGGGTGTCACCACTGCATGTATCGCCCGGAGGACACATTGAAGCATACGGTGCAAGACTGCCCCGCTTGGGCAAAGGACCGACGTGTCCTTACGGCGGTGATATACAGAGACCTCGCGCGCCTGGCATTGGTCGCGGCCATGCTGCGGGGCGAGACGGAGTGGGAAGCGGTCGCCTCCTTCTGCGAAGCAGTCATGCTCGCTAAGGAGGAGGCGGGCCGCGTGAGGGAGAGGACAACGTCCTCCCTGCGGGCGTCCACTCGCAGTGGTGGACGCCTACGGCGACAGACGTCGCAGGACGATCTCCGGCCACCGTAGGTGCGGGCATGCGGGCGGCGAGTAAAAGGCATAACTCGCTGTCCGACCATGGACTATGCCCGGGTCGACGGCGCGTTGTGTTCCACGCGAGCCTCAAAGAGCGTCAGCATGATGACGGGGCCCCCTTTAGAGGGCGAAAGCCTGCCGGGTCTCACGAATTACTAAAATCCACGATGTCCTTCAATAGCCCTTTCGTTCCGGGGTCACGGTGATTTGTGAGTCCCGCGACCGCAGGCAGTCATTTTCACCATATCTGATTATTACGCTGTGCTGACCCAAACATTATTCAACGAGGGTAGTGTGCCGGACGGAGAGTGGGGTCCTGGGTTTGATTCCCGGGTGGGGCGAAAACTGCTATTGGGTTTTTCTCATAGGTCCCTCGCCGATGGCTATAATCTCCGCTGAGATGGCGTGGCCGAAATCGGTCAGGAGGACTATTATTATTTTTATTAACAAGTACTCCATTGAATGTGGTTACTCAAGCACTTGTACCTATTGTCTTAAATTGTAAATTGTTCAATACAGGCGATCGCGAAGGCAGGTGTGATCTCAGGGTACGACATGACTCCAGAAGCTGCCCTCACCAAACTGTCTTACGTTTTGACGAAGACTGAGCTGAACTACCAGCAGAAAATTGATGTAAGTCCCTCTGTGACACGACAATATACCTTGATGCTTACAGATAAAGTCCAGTTTGTGTTACAACTTCAACATTATTGGTTTTAGTTCACCATTATCTTTCTGCTCTTATCCCACTCTTCTTAAGGTCGGCAACACGTTTTCTTCTTCCATTTTCCCCTGTAAGACGTCACGGCATCATTTACTCCTTTTTCTATCATATAATTTCTCCATCCATCTTTTCTTTATTCTTCCTCGTCCTCTCCATCGTGACAACAAAGCATAGGTTTCTGACCTAAGTTCGTCACAGATACCTACTTTCCGAAGAATCTATCGAAGAGCACCTAGTTTTTTGTCGAAAATTCAAGTTTTATCATTTCCGGCATAGAACACCTAATAGTACTACGTACATATGTTTCCGGTAACCCTGCGCTGAATTGCTCAAACCGTTGCTTCCAATCTACTACTAAGACTTGCCAGAGCCCAGTGGCCGTATTATGACGTCTTATAACCAGACTTGTTCCAGTGAGTGAACGAGGTGGCGCTAGACGACTTGTATAGCTGTCTCTTTTACTCACTGGAACAAGCCGGGTTTAACACGTAATAATACGGCCGCAGTTCTGTAAATCTCAATCTGGTGAGGCGTTAGGTATTCGCCCGCTAACTTTTCTCATTATCTAATATCTAGTAGCCGTGCCTAGAAAAAGTCTTTGGATGTAATAAAGTACTCTCTGTAATATTTTAATTATCTATGTTTTTATTCACAGATGATGTGCCAGAATATTAGAGGAGAACTTACCAACCTGGCATCTATGTCCATCCAAGTAAGTTTTTTTGGACTTAGCTTAAGCTGTGTTTTGCTTTATCCAAAAATGAACCATTAATACAAAGTAAATTATCTCCTTATTGTTGTTTAGTGTCAGAATGATTCAAATGGGAGAGAGATGAAGTTTTACATATATATATATAGCACTATTCCTTTTTCGAATTACAGCCATAACTGCTCACCATGATTACCTTGTTTTACCGGTTTTGTAGCACTTTCGCGAAAGCTTAACGTCCGTCGAATTGCATGTTAGTGTTTATTATTGGCAAAATGGAACACTCCACGTGTACCGCAATGTCTGCGGATCTTTTTTGCTCAAGGAACAGTCCCAACCTATAAAATTAACTATACCTAGTTATACCACATAACTTGTGCACTTGTACAAAACTTCATCATCAGCCTATAATGTTCACACTATTGGGTCACAGGCCTCCCCTCTGTGAGAGGGAGTGGGCCATAATCCACCACGCGGGCCCAGTGCGGGTTGGTAGATGTCTTCGAATTTGATGGTTCTAGGACATGCCGGTTTCCTTACGATGTTTTCCTACACCGTTTTGAGAGCAGTGGTGATGAAATAAATAACACAAAGTAATGCGCCAGGCTGGGTTCGAACCCACGACCTACAACTCGTACCTAAGTCAGGGCCGATACCACTGGGCCACCACTGCTCCTACAAAACTTCGAGTCTCCAAAAAAAGAAAAACGGACTCATATCAAAAATCGCAATCATATAAATTCAACTTTATTAGCCTTCATTTTACTAATCAACTGCTACCTTCTCAGGACCAAACCCTCAAAGAGGCGCTGGGCTTGAGCCTCAACATCCAGTCTCCAAAGAAGCTGTCGGAAGTGGCAGAGAACGTGTTCTCTTCTCTGCTGCTGTACGGCATCAAGCAAGGAGACGAGGGCATCGTCAAGAAACTTTTGGGTTAGCATGTCTTTTTTATTTTATTTTTTTTTGTTTTTGACAGCTGGCTGGCGATGACAGTAAGAAACCCCCGGTTATCGAAAAGGTGGGTAATTGATGGTTTTGAATTGATTAACAGTCTGTTGTCTCAAAAAACTTCGAAAACAAATACGTCTTGATTAAGGCCTAGGCAGCCTGGCTGCGTAGCCAGGCTGCGGCAGCTAAAATATTTGCGCAGCCACTTATAGCAGTCAATCGACAACTATTCGAGATCCTTCCGTCGAGCGATATCAAAGTCGAAGAACTTATTATTACTAAAATACGTCTGGCTGCTACAATTAGTGCGCGGAGACTGACGGCAGCCACATACATTCGCCTACATCTCTGGCTGCTGTGCAAACAGGCGGGTTGTTTTGGCTGCCGCAGCCGAAACGTGGCTATCTACCGCACCGGCTCCCATACAGCATCACATGTTTTACTGGCTGCCTGGCTGCGCAGCCAGGCTGCCTAGTGCGCGGGGGGCCTAGAAATAGGTCTGCGCTGTTTTTGGCATTCAAGTGACATTGATAGATTTGTAGAATAAGAATGCTGCTAAAGTCCGCGCCACTACTATAATAACAGGCGGAAAATTTTAAATGCTGCATTTTTTAAATGCAATTTGTTGTAATTACATAGACTAGCGCCATGTCAAAAGAACTTCAGTTGTGATGTGACTTTATTTCAAATTCCGCCTTCACACCAAAAAAACATGCAGCAATATACCAAAATTTTTACCCGACTACGGCGAAGCCAAAAGGAAGGGTAAGGATTTTTACTTTGCATGCCTTTCTCACAATAATCTGACTTTCTTTCATTCTTTAGGATCGTTAATTCGAAATTTAGAATCGTTGAATAATAATAATTCAACCTCCGATTGAGAAGAAATGTTTCATCTGCAGAGCTGACGCCATGGACTTGAGTCTAAGATTTATTTTTGTATACTACCTTATACATAAGTATCACTGAAAAGCTGATAGGTTCATTTTAGTAGCGTAACTATCGATATATCGTAACGGTTGATTACGCCGTACGGCTAAAACGACAGTCAGATGGTAATAAAATTCGCCTAGGCCGGATGAATAATGGCAAATCGACCGAGGAATCGGCTCGTTTTAACAACCCATAAATTAAATAATTGAACAGCGAGTGACCCTTTATATTTTTTGAATAGTCAATCTTATATTTAAAAGCTAAATAGCTACTTAGCTAGCTAATAGTCATAAATGAATTCATTTTTTTTTTATAATTCTAAACAATCATGTACATTTATTATTACAGGCTTCACCTAATACAATATACAGTGGCTTGCAAACTTGTTATTATTATGAATAAAGGGTAAATAATAAATAACAAATGAAGTCTTTTACAGTATGAAGCTTAACGTAAATTGAAGATAAAACGTCCATAATAATCAATTGAACATAATTAAAAAATGAGTAATGGGAATACAGTACCTACCTATTGATTAATGTGATAAACTAGTATTATCTAATATAATAAGAAGCTTTTAATAAGAATGTTTGTTACTGTGATTTAATTTTTTGGAAATTGTTTTATCAAGTTAACGATTTGTAATGTTTAAAAAAGAATTTTATTGTATATGATTTGGATATTGTTTTTCCTAGCTCCTAATGACTTATTTGTATTTATGGTAATTTTGTGTTATGAATGTATTGAGACTGCCAAATAATTACAGCTTTAAATGTATAGGGGAACAGTGTATAAGTTGGCATGCGGGGTAAAGTGGGAAATGACACACATAAGGCAAACTTAACAAAACACTAACGTAGCGCAAGCGCCAACAGGACGCCATTTGTTAAAAATAATAAAGAGATGGCGCTAGATGACTTGTATAGCTCTGTCGCTTTCCCACAGCCAAAACAGGATCGTGTTAAGAGCTCGTAGTAAGGCCTCTGGATCGTGCTTGCGCTACATTCGTGTTGTGTTAAGTATGCCTTAAGTGTGTATGTCCCCATTTAATAAAAGCTAATAAACACTGAAAAGTGAAAGAAATTATTTGACTAGACACCAACATAGTAACTGCTACAGCAACAGCTATGCCTTCTGTTATAAAAATTAAACGTAAAAATATAAGTATATCAAGCTTTAATATTCCAGTTTCAGCTGGCCTAGCACAGTACGTACCTATAACTATATGTGTACCTTCCGTAAAATGAAAGGCCAATTTACTGTAGCTTCCAATTTTTCTATTGCGTTGTTGCAATTCGACTTATTTTAAGATATTTCCAAAGCCATTGCATGCAGTAGGTATTTGCATGTAGGTACCGAAAGTGTATTTTCCCAGTGTAGGTATATACATATAATTATTGAAAGTGAAAATGGGAAAATTCCATTTATTTTGTGTATTATTTATAGAATAGGATATAATGTAACAACAATATAAATGTATATTAGTTAAAGGCTTTTTTCCATATTTAGAAATGTTCTTTATTCGATATTGTTTTGATATTAAATTCATGTAGGTATAAATTGTTGTAAAGTAAAAATAAATAACATTATCACGTAAAATATTCATGTTTTTATATTATTACTCTGTTTACTTATTCATCTTCTTACATATTATTAAAACGTTATATTTTTAAATATTGCTTACAATAGTAGATTACGCACCAAGGGAATAAAGCAGTGCCTTACGTCACGGGCGTATTGAATCCCGAAGCGACACTAAGGATTCTGGGGGTGAACCTCCGGAGCGCACTGCGCAGCGAGGAGGTTCAAGTGTTAATTCCCGAGTGAAACGAGGGAATTAAGATAAGAATCCTTAGTGTAGCGAGGGATTTAAGTTAGCCCAAGACAAAGGCAGCTTTATTCCTGAGGTGAGTACTCTGCTTTTCACACCACCTGCGAGGAAATAAATTCGAATTTTGAAATTTGATGTGGTACGACAACCTTCGAACGTGAGCATGCTGTGGTGCCCACCTCAGCAAGCGATCAGCTGTTGCAGTGGGGACTGCCGGGGGGCAGCCGCCGCTGCTTCAATTCCTTCGTTCCAAGTTTTCATACTATGTTTTTCACACCACTTGCTCGTAAATGTCACATTATAAGTCATGCAAACTGGCCGTAAAGCAAGTCATTGTTCCCCACACTCAAACCAGGGAATAATATATGTACTGAATTTCATTATTCCCTGGGAATAATGTGATTTGAATTTGGAACCTCAAACAAAACATAGTATGAAAACTTGGAACGAAGGAATTGAAGCAGCGGCGGCTGCCCCCCGGCAGTCCCCACTGCAACAGCTGATCGCTTGCTGAGGTGGGCACCACAGCATGCTCACGTTCGAAGGTTGTCGTACCACATCAAATTTCAAAATTCGAATTTATTTTTTCGCAGGTGGTGTGAAAAGCAGAGTACTCACCTCAGGAATAAAGCTGCCTTTGTCTTGGGCTAACTTAAATCCCTCGCTACACTAAGGATTCTTAGCTTAATTCCCTCGTTTCACTCGGGAATTAACACTTGAACCTCCTCGCTGCGCTCCGGAGGTTCACCCCCAGAATCCTTAGTGTCGCTTCGGGATTCAATACGCCCGTGACGTAAGGCACTGCTTTATTCCCTTGGTGCGTAATCTACTATTGTTTGAGGTTCCAAATTCAAATCACATTATTCCCAGGGAATAATGAAATTCAGTACATATATTATTCCCTGGTTTGAGTGTGGGGAACAATGACTTGCTTTACGGCCAGTTTGCATGACTTATAATGTGACATTTACGAGCAAGTGGTGTGAAAACATAAATAAGTATAAGTATTAAAAAAGTGTTATTGTTATTCATATTTATTTTTCATGTAAAACATGACATAAATAAAATTCTATTAAGAATAAAATAAAAATTGCATTATAATTTATGTTCCTCTAAACGACCAAGTTCTTAAACTTGAACAATATATTTTATAATGAACATTCAAGGAATGTAAATGTTGAGCCCTCAATGAACTTACAGTAAAGTACAACAGACTTTAATGTGTTTCCGACATTTTGAATCAGAACGACATTTATGCCCTTTTTGGAACGACAGTATATGCTTAGCATTTTAACTCCTTGACCGTACCAAACACCTATTGTACAGACGCCAGCACATCAACCTTACCCAATCTGTCAAATTTTATTAAAAGATTTTATACTTTATAATCCCAAAAATAAGGTTTATAATATTCTATTAGGATTTTACAAATTGAGGTAGGATAATGTGCGCTCGTCTGTACTGAAAGATAGAAAGTCCGAATGGGATTAATTTCTATTATATAAAATGTAAACAAACACAATGACATGCTATATTGTAAACAATGAAACACAAAACTGCTTCTAAGAATTCGGATAAGATTTTTTCGCAACATTGCGTCTCGGGAAATCCCCGAAGATAGATACAAATGCATCATCGTCCTCTTTTGTTATAGAGATGGGAAAATGCTTTTCCACATTCGAAATTAATAATCGACTAAATGTTTATTCGATTTGTAGATTGAATTAGTTTTATCGACATTATTTTTAGACGATTACTGTTAGTTATTTAATTAATGTGTACTTCTGTTATTAACAAAATATTTCATTATCAGCCTATAATGTTCCCACTGCTGGGAAACAGGCCTCCTCTCTGTGAGAGGGAGTGGGCCATAATCCACCACGCGGGCCCAGTGTGGGTTGGTAGATGGATCAACTATTTTTTTTTGTTATTTCGAAGACATGTGCTTCGAATTAGCAAAAATAAAATAGTTGATTGATGTTTATTTTTGAACTAGGTATTACAGTAACTGTAATATATCCCATTATTGGGCAAAGGCCTTCCTTTCTCCTTCCAAAACAAAAAACATCAATACAGAGATATTGATGTTTTTTGTTCATTTTGAAAAAAAAACTAAGGTGACATTTTTTATTGTTTTTATTTATCTCCCTTTTAGCTAATAAGTTAGTTATTTCTATTTGGTGGCCTGTAGCTTGCTTTTGTTAAAAATTACCGAGTGAATAAAATATTATTTTGAATATTTTCTTCAACAGATATGGGTGCAGATGTCAACGCTGAAGATTCGGAAGGGAAGACTCCTTTACACGAAGCGATCTTGTATGGGAATCATCAAATGGTCGAGTGTTTGCTAAAGAACGGCGCCAACGTTCACTTTAAAACGAGGTACTTATATTTTCTTTTTTTTTGTAATTATTTGCCGTGCTCTGTCAACAAAAGAGATATCTAAGCAATTTTATACATTTTTAAAAGTATTTTTTTCGTAACACAATATTTTTTTTAAAGAAATTCATGCATAGCTATATCTTTTGTTGACTGTACCTAGGGCTTGAAGTCTAGTGTGTAGTACAATTGTTTTTGGTTTTTGCTTATAATTTTGTGTTAAATAATTATAATATTTAATATTAATGCTTGCCCCTGTTCTGTTGTTTCCTTTTGTGTATTTTCAGAATAAAATCTTTTATTGTGAAACTTGTCATAGTCTGTTACGTACTTTTTAAAAATTCTATTTTACGCACTTTTTTATTATTTATTGCAAGTATTCATACGACAGCTTTTTGCTTTCGAACTAATTTTTAACAGAAGTGTTTCTTTTTATTTTTAGGAGGTGCAGGTAATAACTTGAGTAGTAAGCTTACGGTGTCAATTATAAATTTTAAAGTTAACCAATTAACCCGATTAATTAAGATATTTAATTTAGCACATGCACATAGAAAATGCTCGTTATATTCACTATTATGTAGGCACTAAACTACTTACCTGACTAAACGAATTAAATTGATTGTAACACCTTATTATAAGTAACACTTTCACATCTTTTTCTACAAGAATAAGATAACATAAATATTTCATCCAGGTTACTTATTTACAGAAAAAAAAACTAGCCTTGCCTAGTACATTTCACTTTTATTCCTTTTGGGCACAACTTCATCTAACTCATTTTATCGTAAACAAAACACAAACTTACACCAACATTAATAACTTTGCGCAGAAATGGAGAGTGTCCTCTCATCACAGCCGTCTTAAGAGATGATCCAGTGATCATCAACCTGCTCCTCAAATGTGGAGCTCACCTGGCCAGTGCAGACATATACCCTATAACGGAGATCATGACTTCAGCCATCAGGAGCGGTTCCATTTCCAAGTTGGAATCTCTGAAACTAGCAGGTGCCAAGTTCGATGTGATTGATGAACTGAAGCAGACGCCTTTGCACAAGGTAATGTTTTAAAACTAGTTTATATCTGTCTTTATAAGATTTTTGCTTTTTGTCGAGTCTCGTGAAGTTCCAAGGGACCAAAACTCAAATGATGATAATTTTATTACTTGCGGTAGTAGTCCTCAACTGTCTTGCCAATCACTGCAACTTTTGAAAGCTGAGTTGGACCTCTGAGAGGTGGGTACCGTCCCGCAACAAATTGGTTTCTGCAATATTTGCTGGGACCCACCTCTCCAGAGTGGTGGTCGATGGCCGTGAGAGGCCTCACTAGAGCCGCCTGGCTCGCTCCCACTATCCTATCAGATTCAAGCAGCTTCGACTATGTTCCGACAGTCGGTGCGCAAGGGTTTCGTTCCTTCTCATCTAGAAGCTCCCTCCATCTTAGATCTCATCTTTTTCTTAATTGCTTCTGGGCTAGATTGGAGCCCAAAGAACCTATAGCACGTTAAGACGCTCCCTCACCGCGAGCATTCACCTGTAATTAATGTAACATAAAAGTGCGCAATTTGATGCTCTGTTGTCTTCGAATGTTTGAATCTATAACGTTACATTACAGGTGAATGCTCGTGGTGAGGGAGCGCCCTTAGAGAAAATAACTCTGGCCAATACCATTGTCTTAGATCTCAGGAAAACTTACTAAAAGTTTCACACCTCTAGTCTTCCTCTGTTCATCTTACCTGGTGATTCCCCTGTTTCATTGGCTCCATATCAAATGCACTAAATTGTTATAAAGTCTTATCGCGGGGGTCGAGTGGCGAATGAGTCACTGGTTTTTCCAGGGTATGAGGAAAACAGCAGTTTAATTTCAATTTAGGTATATTAGTTAAGTGTTCTCATTTGTATATTTACAAGTGTGACTACTGATCAAGAGATCTTGGGTCTGATTCCCAGGTTTCGGACAAATGAGGAATTTCTTTGTACAAAGTTCGGAGTGTGTATATCCGCCAATTGTAATAGGCGTACAATAAGTAACTGGTGAATTGGGTGACTTTACTAATAGGTACACCTCTGTCTAACTCTTTGTGGATTACAGCCACGGTGTCGTAGTATAGTCAGATCTAGATTTGTACGTTGCCTAATCATATTAACATCTCAGCTGTAATATTCATTAGGTTGGATGCTGTACGGAGGCGTTCTTTTTTCCACAAGCGTATGCTGTCCCACTTCTGGGAAAAGGCCTCCCTTAATACATTTCTGGAGCTTTCATTCTGTGCCTCCTCGAGCCAAAACTTCCCACACTTCTGCTGCCTGCAGACCGTGGTGTCCGAGAGTCTACATCTCAGTAAAACCGATGATTTTTCCCTTACCTACGTATGAACTCACCTTGATAGGTACATGTTTTACCGGTGCTATCAAAGATAACCCTTTTATTTTTATTTCCCCAGGCTGTCCTTTGCAACAGGCCCGAAGCAGCGGAGTACCTTCTGAGGCAAGGGGTTGATAAGGATTCCAAGGACATCTTGGGTCACACTCCAGTGGACTATGCCTTGAAACTGAATAGGGGGACGCCAATGATCTCCTATTTCCGTTAAAAATCGATTTTGGAACCATTGTAGTATTTTATTTTTGGATCTGAGTTTAAGAAGACATTTTTGTGGGCTAAAATTGCGCAACAGTTATAGTGAACCTTATTTACTTGTTTTTTGCCCGATATAGTGTCGTTGAAGTCCAAAAAGGCAGTTTAGCAAAATCAATTTATGAATTTCGATAAAGTTACTCAATTTTTTTTATCTAGGTACTCTATTGCTCGAGCAATAGAATACCTACTCCATATTCATTCTTCTTATGTTACCTTTTTAGACCCCTTACTTATCTGTGTTAGATGCCATAATGGTAATGTCCCGTGACTGAGGTTATCAACAAACGAAAATGAACCACTATTCTATTTCTTGGTCGTCCAGTTCGAGTCCCTGTCATAGTTTAATAATTGTAAAACGGAAATAGTTGCGCAACTCTAGCGCCACACAAATTCAACTGTCAAAAACTTGTTTGAGTGTGATTGCACGCGACAGAACCAAACTTGGAGAAACGGGCAATCTCGTAATAAAGTCGTGTTTTGTTTGTAAATGAATTTAGCGGACCGACTGTACTGATGTAAAAAAACTTTGAAATGTCCACAAAACCCCAATAATAATATCTAGGTACGTCATTTTATAAACGTCCTGAATCTCATTAACTAAAGTTTAAACGAAATCAGACGCTTGGCTTTTTTTTTCAATCAGTCACACTAATGAGCGCCAAAAGAACCAATATTTGCAAATTAATTTAAATAAATTTATTGAAATAAAAATAAACTCAAATGAATGAAAGTCAAGAGAATCGTCTGATTGTGGCAAAAATGTTGTTAAGAAATTATCTCTTGCAACATTTTGAGGGGACACAGTTGCGATTGTTGCAAAACATTGTGTCTCGTGTGCTGTGTTGTATTGTATGTTTTATTAATTTTGTGTTTATTTAAATATACTAAAGGTATTTTTTGAAATGAGTTTTATTATTCACAGTTAAGTGAAATAAAACGATCCGTTAAGTAGAAATAAGTAAATAGGAACTTTTATTCACAAGCCTATATTGTATGATTTAATAACACTTATTTTAATAAGTTCTTATTTCAGTAAAAATAAGGGGGTGGGGTAGCAGTTCGACTCGTTACATTTCTACTTTGTGTAAAGATGATGAATTATTAAATCAGACTTAAACGGACAGTAAGGCTGCTTTTCCACCAGAGATGCGCTATGTAGCTATATGCTGCGAGGATGTAAAAGCTGAGCTACGAAACTGTGTGACCGTTTCCACTGATGCTACGCTATGTAGCTGTGCGAGTAAGATGTGCTATGGAGATGGGTAGCTGCGCTACGAAGATGCGCTGTCACAGGGTAGCTGCGCTACAAAGATGCGCCGCCACAAGGTAGCTGTGCTATGAAGATGCGTAGCTACGAAGATGTGCTGTCACAAGGTAGCTGCGCTATGAAGATGCGCTGTCACAAGGTAGCTGCGCTATGAAGATGCGTAGATGCGCTACGAAGATGTGCTGTCACAAGGTAGCTGCGCTATGAAGATGCGAAGCTGCGCTACGAAGATGCGCTGTCACAACGTAGCTGCGCTACGAAGATGCGCAGCTCGAGCTATGCGATGTATCGATTGTAGGGAAAACGACCCATAGCACGAATCCATAGCACGCAGCCATAGCACGCAGCCACAGCACGCAGCCACAGCACGCAGCCATAGCATGCATCTTTTCATATAAAAAACACATCTTAGTTGAATCCGTTTCCACCAGTGCTGTGCTATGTAAACCAATGAATATGATTGGTGGATATCAAATGCATCCGCAGCAACGTAGCATAGCGCATCTCTGGTGGAAAAGCAGCCTTACGGTCAGTTCACACCGAGCTGCGACGCAACGCGACTGGCGTGACGCAACGATACTGCAAATGTGTATCTATTCGTGTAGTAAATAAAGTTACATTTTGAGCCGCTATATTGAAATCCCCTTAGGAAAGGCTAGAAAATAAAGTAAAATACAAAGACATCGCATTAAATTACATAAAATCCTTTTTGTATTTTTCTTTCTTTCTGGCATAGTAAGGTCAACGTACACTTAGCACTGCACACAATTAAGAGTTTCACATTAAAAGAAATTATCTTAAAATTAAGAAGAAAATGTAGGTAAGTAAAGTATTTTTATCGTAGTTTTAAAGCCTCATTTAGACGAAGCAAGAACTCGGATGCGAGTTTCATTACATTGAGGTATTTGTTTGATAAACTGAATTCGTTGTTTCTATAATAGTCCAGTCATTAAAGCCCAAACCCGAAAATAATTAGTAACTTGCTGAAATTTTAGGGGGTTCTTAAGGAAGGTAAAATAACATACCGGGTGATTTTGCAGCGTTCTGGGGTGTACGGAAAGGGTTGAAAAGGGGTGAAAAGGTGTTTTTTGATAATAACATTGCCAAAAAAATTAGTAACACGCTGCAAATTTGGAATAAGGTTGTTCTTACGGTTTTGTAACGTGTATTAAATTTGCAGCGTTTTGCAGCATACGGAACATTGTTTTTTTTAAAAAACAGTGCAATTAGTTAAAAACAGGGGTAAGAAAATTAGTAACACGCTGCAAATTTGGAATTAGGTTGTTCTTACCGGTTTGTAACGTGTATCAAATTTGCAGCGTTTTGCAACATACGGAACATTGTCTATTATTGAAAAAACAATGAAATTATTTAATCACACGGGTGAAAAAAATTTGTAACTCGCTGTAAATTTGTAATTAAGTTGTTTTTACCGTTTCTTAACGTATATCGCACTGTTTTTTTAATAATAAACAATGTTCAATTTTTTGTAAAACGCTGCAAATGTGATATACCTTACGAAACGGTAAAAACAACTTAATTACAAAATTTACAGTGAGTTACAATTTTTTTTCACCCGTGTGATTAAATAATTTCATTGTTTTTTTAATAAAAGACAATGTTCCGTATGTTGCAAAACGCTGCAAATTTCATACACGTTACAAAACGGTAAAAACAACCTAATTCCAAATTTGCAGCGTGTTACTAATTTTCTTAGCCCTGTTTTTAACTAATTGCACTGTTTTGAAAAAAAACAATGTTCCGTATGTTGCAAAACGCTGCAAATTTAATACACGTTACAAAACCGTAAGAACAACCTTATTCCAAATTTGCAGCGTGTTACTAATTTTTTTGGCAATGTTATTAGCAAAAAACCCCTTTTCACCCCTTTTCAACCCTTTCCGTACACCCCAGAACGCTGCAAAATCACCCGGTATCTTATTTTACCTTCCTTAAGAACCCCTTAAAATTTCAGCAAGTTACTAATTATTTTCGGGCTTAGGCTTTAATGACTGGACTAAAAGTCCGCAATGTAATGCAACTCGCGTGCGAGTTCTGGCATCGTCAAAATGAGGCTTAACTCTATAAGGCCCGCTTGCACGAACCCGAGTTATCTTTTAACTCAGAGTTAGTTGCTAACACAAAGTTAAATTGACAATATTGTATGACAAACGGTGCAAGTGGGCAGCCAACTTATGACACGGTTAAAATCAACCACCAACCAACTAGTTGAGCCAACTAAATGATCGTGTAGCACAATTTGTCAACCAAGGTGAGGTTGAGGTTCGTTTCAACCGTGTAGCAGGCTTTCTACGTTTGAACCGCATATTAGTTGCCTCAGTATCCTGTTTGTAGTCGTATTCTACTTGAACCCTGGCGTATTAGTCAGTACAGCCAAGTTGGTCATGAGTATAGGGACGTGGTGCTCCTGTAGGGGGCAGGGTCCGTAGCTGCTGCAGCTGCGCCCATGTCTTCCGGAGATCATGGCATCTTCCACCGCTGAAGAATTCACCATTGATGACAGCAATCTGTTACTGGGGATTGTAACAAAGAGTTATTAAGATTCACATAAAAGACTGGTTGACAAATCTTCATGAGGTTTGTGATTTGAAATCCGCAACATAGTTGGGAAAATCTAGGCAGGTAATGATTAAGATTGCACTGCAATTATTCATATTAGCCAGCGTTTTTAAGTGCAGAAATATATGTTTAAAGGCCTCGAAATCACAAACCTCACTCGTAGCGACATGGGGATACAAAAAGTGGCCTAAAATTCGTATGCAGAATCATAGTACTAACTTTAAGCCACGTTTAATTTTCAATTCGACACACAATAAAAACCAACAGACTCGGAACAACTACCCGTAGGTGATAAGCGAATATTTTTCGTTCAAAAAACCCGCTACACGTAGTACTAAGAGCGCCTTCACACTAGTGTTTGTCCAGCGTAGGCGTTCGACAAACATATGCGCAGCTTAGACGTCATACTGAACACAGAAAGGGAGCAGCGTGTGTGACAAACACTAGTGTGAAAGCCCTTCAAACCACAGACCAACCTGCTGAAAAAAATTTAGTGTCTAATTTAAACCTTACTTAACAATTTGATTGAGGATCACTATTGGCGAGGCGTATTCTTGCTGCGCCGCCCAGCAGGCGACCCTGAGAGGACATCCTCGGAACCCATGGTTACCAGACAGCATCTCTTGAGCGAAGTCCAGTACAGCATCAGCGCCAAATTCTGCGTTATCCAGAACTGAAATGCAACAATCATCATAATTGGCATGTTCACAGCATCAATAAATTGCAAATGTAGTCCATCAGCTAGTTTTGAAAAATAATGGACATGTATTTTTACTTTTGTTAAATCAATGCATAATATTTATAAAGATACTGCGGCCCGGTACGTGCTTCGCTACTTTGATAGCAATGTTCCACCATTTATTGAATTCATTTGTTTTTTTTTTGTTTTTTTAGCGTGGTAAAATCATCAATTGAGTCCTCCCACCCCGGGCAGGGCGAGAGGGACTGTCAGACTTCTACTGACTAAAATCCACGATGTCCTTCAGTAGCCTGTTATGTTCCGGGCCCATACTTACATGATAAGACAGTCCCGCGACCCCGGCAGGCTTTGGCCCTTTAATATTCTAATAACCTTATCCCACTTCCAAACAAACGGCTTAATACCTACCATTTTTAAGAGTTTCGTTACTTTTTCATGCAAAAACAGATACGAATAGATTTGCATGTGTCACACAGGTAGGTAGGTTTTCATACTGGTAATTATGATTCGGTGGTAGAATTACCTTCACGCAGAAATACATCACTGCTTATCCCGAGTGTCGGTTGACTTCTAAACGTTTGCGCAGTACGGTACGGTTTCAATCCGGTTTTATTAAATATAGTAAAAACTTTTTCATTAAAAGAAAAAGTAAACCAGTTGGATACGCTTCTATTTTCAAGAAGCTCTCATTTGTCAAAAAAAATGTCAGTTGTATAGAAGGTAACGAAAGGATACCACACTTTCGGGTTACAAAATAAAATTATCAGTGTCAATAGTGATGAATCAATAGGTACTACACATTACAGGCAGCAAAGATTAAAACACTACCGTAAGTATGTTTTTCTTGAATATTTTTGTATAGGAGATGGCAGATTCCTTTCACTTGATTCCCTTTGAATTTGTGGCTCTTACCTGCTAATTTGGTAAATAGATACAATATGATCTACTTATCTCTGTTCGTGACTCTAAAACATTTAAACACACCATTTCAGTCGCTTCATTTTATCCCGTGAAATCACTTGTGCCTGGTGTTTATTTCAATAATAAAAGTTTCGTGTGTAAATACAATCCGCATTGCACCAATAGTGGTTACGACTGTTACGATAACAAAAGATGAAGTGAGTATTCTGACACAAAACTATTGACTCGGCAGGTCATGGAGCAAATGTACCTGATTGAGATATTCATAGACAAGGTGACAATATACCTAAGAGATGAAGACGACGCAGCCACTGATAATAAAAATCTGATTATCAAAGTAAGATTTGGGCCTAATGTGCAATTCATCGTCAAAGAAGGCCAATTAGCAGTGAACGATAAGACGGAAGACATAGTAGAAACTGACGAAAACACTGGTCAAAAACAATACTCAAGAACCATAAGAATTGGTCAATCATATCTATTTCCTTCATTCCCTGACACAATACTCCTGATATTGAGCAAGTTTCCACTTGAAATAGAAGTATGGAATGACGACACATCTGATCCTGAAGGCCCAATATTCGTTGGTGTTGGCTATATGCAATGGCACACACATTTCTTTCATATGGTGAAGGAAACAGCAAATCCCTGCAAGATTCACCAACCACTTTCCATTAAATCCAGGACTACCATTTGGGCTGAATGTTGCTGTGTGCAAGCTGGTATAGTTGATTTCATTCTGCGATTGAGTGCTTTAGGAGGCAGTATCATAACAGAATTTCAGCAATTACTAAAAGATCCCGATCAATTTGTACTTAGGACTAACAAAGCACCTAGCATGTTTCAAGTCCACAGAATCGAAGGTGATGACCCGAACTTTTGTATGGTTGGTAGTCTGTATGAGACCACAACGTTAGAAGATCCAGATATAATTGATAGGGCAAATAAAAAGATCGAAGTATGTACAGAACTACAGAGCTGTGGCATGGGAGGCAAGCAAGAGTTTGTGTGCGATCATCCTGAAGAAGGAACTGCAAAGAAGAAATACCCCATCGACAAGATCAGAATGGGAGATATAATAGGCCCTTGTGGCAATACAAATTGTGAATTAGCGCACAGAGTAAGACAGTATATAAGAAATCTGGACTCCTACAAAAAGAAAGGAATTACCCCCGATCCGTTAAAACCGCAAAACGAGAAGAAGGTATGCGGAAAGTGTATCTGCAAAGATGACCGGTACCACAGAGAATCGTGTCCGAAGGACGTTAAAATCAATGCCCCATGTACTGGCTGCCAAGGCATGACTGCACCTGGTAACACATGCGAAGATAAAAGAAATAAAGAATTCGGAACAGGAGCGACACCCAAAGAGACTCCAAAAGCGACACCCAAACAGACTCCAGGACCGACACCTAAATCTAGTGACACGAGGGTCGGTTATGTATTTAATAGTACGCAATTTCCAGAATATAAAAAAGGTATGTTTGGACACGATACTATCGTTGAGAATTGTTTCTGTTCCAACATAAATATGTTCGAAAAAGATCGTGTGGGTAGTAAAACGTTTACAGCTACTAGTGAGGATGTGTTTCAAAATACAACGGTCGGGTGTAGTTCTCGCAAGCAGACGACATCATTCAAATCTGATACTAAAACTTTCGGGAGCAAATCAATAATGAACAGCGGAATCAATACCCCAGTAATATACAATTTCGAAACTAGTACATCAAAGTCACCTCAATGTAACAGTTTTTACGAATCATCTTATCTACCAATGTCAACCAGTATGGGAACCAGTAACGCCAACCAAGAACAGAGGAATAGAATGCAAGTGTATAATGTGACGGTATCAGAGGACAAAGAATGCAGATGTACACCAAAAAAACCATCACCGCCCTGCAAAACGTTCGATTGCGACTGTTTAGCGGAAAATCTTAACATACGTGCTAGGAAAATGCATAAGCCATACTGTCCTTCTTATAAACATAAAACTAACTGTCCTGTAACAATGATGAACGAAGAGGAAGGAGAGGTAAAGAAAGTGGACGAAGATGAAGAAGAGGTTACACCCTTGCCGTACGGCTTGCCACCGATTCAACTGGGCCCTTGTCCTGTCTTAGGAAGACCATGCACGGTGCCAGATGGTTTTGCAAGGATGTACAAGAACGCACAAGTGCCCACACAGCCGTTCAGCTACAGTGATGATGGCAAAGTTTGCTGTTCTAAAGAATACGAAAGAATAAAGAAGGCCATTAGAGAATATACTAGAAACGATAAGGAGAGCGATTATCGTTGCCTTAATACGTTTAACGTAGACACAGAAAGACGTTGCTGTGACAAGGAACAAGTATTGATGTCCCTCGTAGGGAAGGCTTGCTGCGGTTCGCATAAATTGTCCATTCAGGAAAAGTTTAAACAAGACGACAAGCGGCCACAATGCTAAACCAATGATTGATGTTTTTATTTTGTAACTTGATTACACTTCTTTACGACTAACAGTTTGTGTTTTACTTAAACTCGCGATACCCCTGACCAGCCCATGGTAACAAACATGGTAAAAAACATGGTAAGAACTAATGATAAGAATAAACGCAATTCAGCATAATTATTATCATTAGGCTTAATTGATAATGTTTATTCTCCTAAATACTGTTGTCATAATTCCTAATAATGTAACAATGTTGTAAACGCCTCATAAAGTTTCGGATTTATAATAGAAAGTAGGAGAGTGATAGAATAAAATATAATATAAAAATAATACTCGTAAATGCGATTGTTTAGAATTTCTAGTCTACAACCGCTATGGAAAAAGATGAAAATGAAAATGGACAGGATGGGGACAAGAAGAAAAAAAAGAAAAGCTCCTCAAAGTACAACTACACTTTTGGCGATTTTTATCCAGGTTAGTTATCCAGGGAAGTTTTCCGTTTTCCCAACTTTATTAGGTTCGTATCTTACATGGATGTAGAGCTGCATTTATGACACTGTGGTTGGTTGTCGATACCCAAGTAGAGTAAACTGTTTTTGCAGACGATGGATCTGTGTCGGTGTGTAAACAAAAATGGCTGGCTTCCAGTGGGGGTTGGCTTGCGACTCTCACATGTAATTTTAGTGACAGAATTGAGCAAGCTAACCTCCCCTTTTAAGTTTGTACAAACCAAAACCGGACATATTGTAGATATAACTTTGTATATTCTTGCGTGCTGCGCCAGTCTTAACCAGGATATTCATCAGATGTGCAAGGCTCAACTTATTGGAAATTTTCTGGTCTTTAGGAGTACAGATTGGGCACAAGCACTGTCTCTTGCAAAGAATCGGGTTGCCCGTGCCACCTAGGATGGGTTGGAAGTGGGACGCAACGGATGTACCAGGAATGAAGGTATATATCTCTTGGAATTTTATATTTTGCTTCGTTAGTTACCATTATTTGCAGTGTTATATGTAAATGTGCTCAATGTGTCGGCAGTATTATAATAATTTTTTGACAGGGATATATCACAGAAAGATTATTGCGAAGGGTCGAAGTGGGCTATTAAGTTATTAAAAGTGTGAGGTAGAAGGTGTAAAGTTCATTTTCATCTCACACGTTCGGAAATATTCTATTTTTCATTTAAAATCTGAGCGCGAAACTCCATTTTGCGCTCTAGAGCGGAAAGTGTTTTCAAAATTCGAACTCCTTATTATCTTCAAAGTTTGAATTAGTTCACTTCATCTTCTTCAGTCAAGAGCAAACCTATTTAAGCTAATTTATACTAACTTTTGTTAATTTTACTTAAAAAATGGTATTACAGTTCTGTAAAAGCTCCTCGTGTTAGTAAAAACGGACACAAGGTCTTTTCAAGTAATTTAACATTATTTTTGTTACCGTAAATGTAGTCAGTCCGCAAGGGCTGGTCGCCAGGCGTGATCGGCAAGAGCGTGGCTAAACAAATGACATTCAAGTGCCCACGTGGCGGACATGATAAAGATAAAAATAAAAAGAAAAAGAAGAAAGGAACTGGTCCTGGCGCTGCCATTGGAGGAGGCGATTCTGAACCTGAAGATCCTCTTGAACCTAAACCTACGCTCAAGGTTCAAAGGAAAGGCGATGTTTTCACTATTCAGGTAAAAATATTTTTCAAAATACGACTTCTCTCCTGACAAGAATAACTAGCATCATCTTAGCCAATTACCGTGAAATGCTGAACGTAATAAACAATTATGACGAGAATTCGTTTCGGTAATAACAGCATCCTGAAAAGAGTTACGTAGAATGTTTTTGAATTTTGAAGCATTCTGTGCAAGATTATATATCTAAATTATTTGTCATTGTATTTTAATTTGATTGTTCATTTCGCTAACATCTAATAATTTTATTAAGAAATATACTTCCTTATTTCGCTCGCACCCTCTCTCCTAAAGCCTATAATATAACCATTTTAAGCGTAAATAAAACATTACTTGTAAAGCCCATATTCTTAAAAATGTAAAAATCAAAATACGTTCGCAGGTAAATCCATTAAAAGATTTGACTGACATAATGCCAAACGAAGATCCTTACGTGGACTGCGATCCAATGGTTTTCAAAATAATCAAGAAGAGAAGTCCAGAAGAGCAAGCGAAGGTTGAAGCGCGGAAAATGGTGAAACTAAAAAAACAACGCGATGGTGAAATTAGGAAGGCTTTAGCTGAAGCTGTAGAGGATATATGCAAGTGTGCTTACATGGATGTCTACTGCAACGATTTGACAGCTATAGATAAGGTCATTGACAGCTGCCCAGCCTTCAAGGATCCTGAGTGCGTCTGCCATGAAGAATCTTTGAGTTCTTTGTCAAGTAATGCGACGTGGGATATAGAGTATACGCCTCCGTTTGGATGCTTCGACTTGGCTCCAAGGACGAGGAAGCAGTTCGTTCATGTGGAAACGCAGTACATTCCAGCAGACGCGGGCATAGTGGAGACCCCGCCAAAGCCCAGAACATGCCGAAGATCATGCACTTCCCTCCGACCCAGAAAGAAATTCTTTAAAAGCAAGCCTGCCTGTTGTCCCCCTTGTGGATAATATTTTCGGTTGTTTCAAATGTTTCTAGTTTAAATGAAGTTATATACGGTTTTGTTATCAGAATAGATTTTTAATTTTTACCATCCATAGACGTTTTAAATTCAATGTAACGCGAGGGTCACGAAATCCGACGGTCCAAGCGAATTCGTCTTGTGCTGGAAGCGTTTGCTTCGAGCATAAATGGTTACCATTCAGGAGGGGTTGGTTTCCGATCCCTATGTGCTATAATTTTATTGACAGAATTGAGCAAGCTACTTCCCCTTTAATTTTTTACAGATTTACTTAGTTTTACACCTTGTCATTTCTTTTATTCGTATCGGGGTTCCTGTACACAATGCCGCCGCCGCGACGCCACCGCGCCGCCATAATTATGCTAGTGTTTGATTTTCGGCGGCGGAGCGGTGGCGGCGCGGCGGCGGCATCGTGTACATGAGCCCTAACTGGTTCAATGACTGTCTACTTACTCCTGCTGTATCGGTCACTGTTCTCGTGCGCGTAGTATTTCAGTATGAATGGTACTACAATACTGGTGCCAAGAACCACTGCTCCGCCCAGCGCCAATGATGCTGGGTTGATGTTTATTGTTGGGAAATCCTGTAGAGAATGTTATCAGAGAGAAGAAAAAGTAACTTATACCTAAATGAAATGTTCAAAGAAAAAAAGTACAGAATTATGTGTGGTGTGTAATATGAGATCATGCAGGAGAATATATCTCAAAATATGATTAAAATCAATCTGCTTTATGCCGTGGCGGCATGAGCCCAGTCAATTAAAAAGAAACAGACAAGATACATCAAAATTTAACCCAGCAAGGACGCTCGTGACGTTGACGTCGTAACGTAAAAGATATACCACGGCATGACGTACTATGAACTAAAAAGCGTCATATCTTAGCCAATTATTGGCGCAGTTGTTGAGTGATCGACTGCTGGGTAGCGTGTCGCGGGTTCAATCGCCGGACGGAACAAATATGTGTATGACCTACAAATAGCTGTTCCGGGTTTGGGTGTTTGCGTATGTGTGTTTCTATGTTTGTAAAAGCACCCACAACTACTGTTATGTATTCTGTGCCAAGCACCTACAACTACTATTATGTATTCTGTGTGCAGTGTGTGTCCGCTCCACTCTAGCAAATCCTCCTGTGTTGTACACACAGGAGGATTTGCTAGAGTGGAGCGGAGCTTTTCTTTTTTTAAAGTAATTGGTTTACAACGGGTCAAATATTCTCAGAATCTATATCGATTTTTTCAGTGGACTAGTCTTTTAATATTTTTTTTTAATCGCCGAAAAAGATAATAGAACCAGATTAATACGTTATGACGTACCATGAATCCATAAGCCGAGTTCATAGTTTTCTTCACCGGAATACTTAGGAAGGGAACTGTGAAGTCCAAGTCTATCTGAAACATTGAATAAACATTGAATTTTTTTCTGAAAATAAAGCGTTATCCTCTTAGGAACTACTCAGAAGCAGCTTTGGAGTTTGAATTTGTTACTGGTTGTTGGCAATAGGTTCGCCCACTTATACATATAATACTATAGCTGTTGCCAGCGGCTTCACCCGCTACAACTCGAAAATTATCCCACGAGAACATAAAATCGGGATAAACTATCCTATGTGTTAATCCAGGTTATAAACTATCTGTGTACCAAATTTTAGCCAAATCCGTTCCGTGGTTTTTCCGTGAAAGAGTAACAAACATACCTTCATACACACACACATCCTCACAAACTTTCGCATTTATAATATTTAGTAGGATAGCACTTAAAAAAATGGCGACTTGTGTGTGTACAGTCAGCTGTAGAGAAAGGAAACGCCCTTTAGTAGTGACATTACTACCAAAGGCTGTTCCTTTTCTCTGCAGATTACCTTACTATTAGGTACAACTCTGCCTAATGCTTTGAGTCACAGGCGTGATGATTTTTTTTTTAATTTGTCGTAAAATTCACTGTTTCCGACTCATTGCCTTTAAAAAGTAGATAATAGTTTACAGTACAGAAAGCTAGATTTGCAGCCTGGCTTATAGCACCTACAGCTAATTTACAAGCTTGTAACTGGTAATATCTTCGAGCAAACCATGTTGAAAATAAAAACCGACTCACTCTAATATCCTCATCGAGGGTGTGAAAAGTGAACAGTTTCCCTTGCCGCCCTCCTTCCCTCTTTCTCCTCACATGCTCACTCTTTACCAGAACCGTCACAAAACACAATATCAAGAACACTCTTAACATTTTGAATATCCGAATCACATTTTTAATAAGGCCAATAAACGATGGTGCTCGCGCCAAACGCCAACACCGTTTGCCACCATTTTTATGTTGTTTTCATATAAAATGGTGAAAGAAAATCAATGGGTGTGACAGCGAAAAGTTTCCGCGTATTGTTAAACACAATAAAATGTCGCATTACAAGTTAGATGCTTGCGAAATTATTGTGATTGTGCATTTAGAAAGATCAGACAAGACCTCTCACATTCTCTCTAAAATTCACTGAGGCCTTGTCACAAGATTCCTGTATTTTATTTTAGGCGTACTTTAAGTTTTTTTTTTTTCTTTATTATTAAAATCTTCAAATGTGTCCTCCCACCCCGGGCAGGGCGGGAGGGACTGTCAGACTCGTACTGACTAAAATCCACGGTGTCCTTCAATAGCCCTTTATGTTCCGGGGTCACGGTAATGAGATAAGTCCCGCGACCCCGGCAGGCTTTGGCCCTCTGACAGGGGGCCCCACCATTTTGCTGACGCTCTTTACACACAACAACGTCCGTCGCCGTGGGCGTCCACCACCGCGGGTGGGGCGGAGGGAGGACATTGTCTTCTTCCTCACGCGGCCCGCCTCCTCCGTCGCGAGCATGACTGCTTCGCAGAAGGAGGCGACCGCTTCCCACTCCGTCTCGCCCCGCAGCATGGCTGCGACCAAAGCCGGGCGCGAGAGGTCTCCGCCTATCGCCGCCGTGAGGACACGTCGGTGCTCTGCCCAAGCGGGGCAGTCTTGCACCGTATGCTTTACTGTATCCTCCTGGCGATCTTTGCAGTGGTGACACCCAGGCGATTCCTCCTTTCTCATCAGACACAGGTACCTCTCGAAACTTCCGGGTGAGGATCTGCGTCATGCGGTAGGTCAGGACGCCGTGACGCCTATCCAGCCACTCCTCAAAGAGGGGTCTTGACGCCGCGATTGCGGCGTGCCCGTACTTTAAATATTTACTGCGTTTATTGTATGAAAAATGAAAAAGCGCCTCTAGTGTACGAACGAGAAACTAGGTAACTTTTTTCTTTAAATTAACGTCTTACCAGTTTACCTCGCAAATTGCGGGGAAAGTCATGATAGGGCCTCTGATATTTACTTTACTTATTTCTTCTTCTTACTGAAAAGCTCGTGGATAAATAATAAACAACCGCACAGGTCACAGATCTTTAAGGTTTAGCCGCGCTTGACGAGGTTGGTCTGTGGATGGGTGGTCATTTACCATAACGAGTTTAAAAAAAATCTCAAGTGGAGAAACTCTCATAAAAAGCTGAAATCCTCTTTACCGAGGATTGTAAATAGCAATGAAACGTTACTTTCTGATTTCTGAATAAGTTTCCAGCGTATCTTATGATATGGATGATTTAACCAGGAAAAAAATCAAATCATTAGCCCCACAGAAATATTATAAACAGAAACCTCTTTAATATATTAATATCTGGTTGACCGAGCTTCGCTCGGTTTTTAAAATGTCTATATCTTGGGAACCGAGCTTTTCTCGAACCTGGGCCCTTGATAAATCGATTCCTAGAGCCGAAAAACCCCTAATCCGTAACTTTCATGAAAATCCTTGGAGCCGTTTCCGAGATCCTGATTATATATAAATAAATATACAAGAATTGCTCGTTTACAGATATTAGATTTATCTATGATTAGCCCTATGATTTTAATTATCCATTAAGTCCCAGTCCTGTCACCCTGGGTAGAGCGCAAGGGAGGGACTTTTTTTTAATCGTGGTATAATCATCTAACGATTCCTCCCACTCTGGGTGACTGACTCGACTGTCTAAAATCCTCGGTGTTCCTTCAATAGTCCTTTGCTTTCCGGGGTCACGGTTTCTTGATAAGACATTCCCGCGACCCTCATAATAACCATTGAAATAGAATTGTTGATGAAGATTTTATATTTACAGCCAAAAAACACGATGCCTTTTCTAAACCTTGTCGACTCTACATTCATACAATTTGTACCGTTTTCACGGCTATGATTAACATGATGTCTTTGCTGAGATTACTCAACACGTTCATTAAACAAATGTTGTATCTCAATTATACAAAACGTAGTTATTAGAGCGATACTTTCACAGATTGGTCGTGTTATAATTTTGTTTTAGAAAATCTTGTTAATCATCTGTCTAACTCTTTTCCCAGTTAGTTGAAGGCGGTGTCAATCGATCCAGCAGAAGATGCAAAGAACAAGTATTTTGCATCTTCTTTTGTTTTAATAAAAATCGTCTACCCTCTCTAGGAATTTCTTCCTGCATCGTGGGTGCGTTTACAAACATAGAAACTCACATAAACATACGCTCAGACCCAGAACAACTACTTGCAGATCATACAAATATTTGTTCCGTGCGGGGATCGAATCCGCGACACGCTACGCAGCAGTCGATCTCTCGCGGCCACTGCGCCAACCCTGTCGTGGAGCACATGGAGCGACTGTATATCTGACCGTCGCAATCCAGCAACTAGGTTTATACCTAAGATATTTTCCGTAAAAAAAATCTTGGTACCTAGCTGGTTTTTGCATCAATAGACCGTTTTGCTCAAGCTTTCACAAAGAAATAAAAGATCGCAAAATAAAATAAGTTACAAGCATTTTAAGTCGCAAATAAAAGATTAACAGCCTTACTACAAAAACTTAAACATCTGTTGAACACTTGTCTAAAAAAAAGTGTGACTGCATAAGGGCTCAGGTACACGACGCCGCCGCCGCGCCGCCGCCGCTCCGCCACCGCGCCTCTAGGCTGTGTACACAGTCGCTACCGCGCCGCCGCCGCTCCGCCGCCGCGCCGCCGCCGCGCTGGCACCGCGATGCCAATTCGCTAGTGTTTGATTTATCTGAAAAAGGTTCACCAGCTCCACTCGATTTCTCTGGTCTTACATCGTCAAACCCTAATTTCCATATCATGGGACCACCTTTGAAATATCTTCTTTCCAACAAAAAAAGAATCATCAAAACCGGTTCATAAACGAAGAAGTTATCCGTGAACAAACAAAAAAAAACATATATTTATGGCCGCAATGAGAAACCTCCTTTGTTAGATAAATAAAACACTAGCGAATGGCATCGCGGTGGCGGCGCGGAGGCGGCGTGGCGGCAGAGCGGCGGCGCGGCGGCGGCGGCGGCGCGGCGGCGGCGTCGCGTCGTGTACATGAGCGCTTACCAAAGAGTATTAAACCACTTGAGAGCTCATAGACCGATTTCGTCTAGGCACACGACTCACCACTGCGGGTCGGGAGACGAAGAAAAAACAACGTTTGTGATTGGTCGATGCAACAATGTCAGGACGAATGTTCCAAACATAGTGATGGACAAGTCAGTTTTGCTACAATACCTAATATCGATAAAATCGAACATTACGATGTCTGCTTATTCTTTTTTTTTATTAACTATAGTGATTGGGCGTTAACTAGGTGCAAATAAAACACTTACGTAACTCTGTTTTAACTTTATTTAAATTAATCCTAAAATTAAATCAAGGTTTCTAAAATCGTAAAAAAAATTTAAAGAAAAAATTTTGCGCCTAGGTTGGACGATCCTCCTGTACGAGACAATTATTTTAAAATTAACTTACAACGAGGACATTATCATAGGAAGTCGGGGCCCCTTGGGAAGATTTGATTGGTATAATTTGAATGGGCCCCGACTGTGAGTGTGAATGAGTGAATTCTAAACTACTGGGCTTGTTTCTTTCTTTTTAGTTTTTTTACGCAGTCGGGTTTTTTGTTTTTTCAAATATTTATTTTATTTGGAAACCAATTTTCTTGTTGACAGCATTGATCCACTTTTCTTTCACTTCTGGAATATTTGGAAATCTAAAATGTAAACATTAAGTAACGTTACTTTTTTACAGTTAGGGAACATCGTTATTTTTATCGACAATATTTTAAAGACTTAGTTTCGAAGTTGTCACAACACTACAGCAATGCATCTGTCTCTTTCTTTTTATGCCTACAGATAAAAAGGGACACACTTATTGAAAATACCTAGTGAGAGTAAGGGACTTTTCAAAAAGACATCAACGCAGTGTACATTTTGTGTGCCTTAAACGTAAAGAACCAGTTTAGCTTGAGCCCTGCAATTATTCATAATATTATCAAATGATAAATATATTTTACTTACCGATGAAAAGTTATGCCATCCTTTTTGTAGCTAGATGTTCTAGACGATTTCTCACACCATTTAATTGAACAAGAACTCATAATTAATTTGATATTAAGCAGAAATATTTAAAAATGTTATCAAAATAATCGCGTGTGGAGAGATCCATTAACTAGACAAAACTAAAATGGTCAGTCATATTTTCATCCAATATAAGTGCAATTTCACTGATGTGTCGTGAGCCTGAGTCGCCCGTATGAGCAGTCAAGAGGCTTTATTGTCATTGGCGCTTACCAAAGAGTATTAGCGCTTACGGACCTTTATTTCAACGTCATAATCTGACATTTTTTTATACAAGTGTTCAACAGACGTTTAAAAGATTTTGTGGTACCACGGCAAATCTCTTATTTTGTTGTACCTACTTATGTCTTTTGGGGGTCTACTCTCTTAGTCTTTCAACAAAGATACAGGCCCGTACTCGATTTTTTAACCATACTCTATTAGTTTTGAGTTCGTTACTTCTGAATCACATCAGGATTCATCAACAACAGATATCGGTCTCATCATGGTGTCACCATGGTGTTCCAAATTAGGAAACCCCCGAAAGTTTGGCCGAAACTACGGGTTCAGTGCTTAGTTGTTCCGTTTTAGTTATAACAAGACGAAATAGAGTTGACAAGAGGAAAATTTTAGGCATGATTGTGTTGATTGAATAATACAATTATTCAACCAAGAAATGCTTGAGGCGTTCATCCGCTGTTGATTGAATATAATCTTCTACTGCCGGTCAATTTTTATGATAACATCCTTGTTTAGTGTTACCTGTTTATCATCATTAGGGACCTAAGTCTAGCCCCTCAATTACTGTAATGAATTTATGGCTGTCATTATCCCTGAGTAGCTAATAACTATCTCTAAGTACCGCAAACATTAAAAAAACTACACATGCATGCTCGCAGTGATGACACCCAGGCTCCTTCCTCATCAGACACAGGTACCTCCCGAAACTTCCGTGTCCGGTGAGGACCTGCGTCATGCGGTAGGTAAGGACGTCGTGACGCCTATCCAACCACTCCTCAAAAAGGGGTCTTACCGCCGCGATTGCGGCGTGCCCGATCAACTGATACATAGGCCTCAAAAGTATATAAGAGAGTATTTTAAAGGCCTATTAACACGTTCACTGCGTTAGTCAAATTTGATGACTTTCAGTTGGTGCGGCATCGGGTCGATTACATCCGAAGCCCGACTTGTCCCTGGTGCGGTGCTGGGTCGAAACGACCCGTTCGACTTAGGTCTGTTTAGAAGAACTTATCTTAATAGGGATAATGACAATAGCATTTTTTTTTATACCAATATGTTGACAAAGAAATACTTATTAAAGGGCTGAAATCGCTCGTAGATGCACTGAATGGTTTGCGTGTAAATAAAGGTATTGTCTGTCGGATCTTTCCGACCCCATATCCGCACTAGTTAGTTAAAGTGTCGATATATTTTTAGTGTTGTGGATGACTAAACAAAAAATCTATATCGATAAAATGTACTTATAGTAGAGGCTGATCTGGTGGTTTGGGATTGATAGCTGCAGTTTTTAGGACTTGTAATGTGTGACCAGTTGACGGGCTAGTATATACATTATTATCAGAAATGTCCAGCTTACCCAATATTATTTGCCTTGGGGGACCTTCGCTCACTTTATTTTTCGTTGGTTTCTCACAATTATCACCCTCACTCAACTTGAATAACATTCTCCTCGATCGTTTCATTTTTCATATACTTTCTCTTATAATTAGGATAAAAAGTTATCTAACCAGGAGGACCTCACTAGCTCTACTAACATGTAATCTAGTGCGGCTATGGGGTCATCGGGTATCGGGTCGTTTAGATCCGATATACGCACTAGACGTAAAAAATTTCGCTCCAGTCGGTATCGGGTCGAAAGGATCCGATGCAATTTTTTGGTATCTTTACGATTTATTTAAAGAGGCAATTCTAAATCACTAACTATCTTATTCATACTCATAGGGAGACAGAATATATCTATCCCGCACCAGCGGTTGGCACAGTAATTTTTACCCCGCACCAGTGGCAAGATGAGCATCGGATACAATCAACCCGATACCGCACCGAACGTGTTAAAGATTTCCTCTTTTTACATTTTTTAGACCTAGGTATGGTGTGGGAATTGAAACCGTGACACGTACACATCGCCAACCGTATCGTCGGTGTCGTTGATAATAATAATCCTAACATTTCATTGAATTTAGTGCAGAATTTTAGCACGAAATGAGTCTAACTTTATTGGTTTTGTAACTGACGTGACGTTTGGCAATTTTTGTTTAGGGATGTAGAAAAATATCATATCAGTTCTCCGGTTCTGGGTGGAACAGTAGGGGCTGTCAGACTCTTACCCCCTTATTAATAAACGTGGAATAAAGTTACAACCAGGATAATCTTCAGACTAACCATACATTAGGATTAACCTTGGCGTAACTTTACTTCTCGTTTTATTAATAAGGGGTTATATTAAAGATACCTTTTTCCTACACACGCCCTTTGCATTCCACGACTAGTTCCCTTCTAGAATAGTTCCAGAGTTGATGTTTAGCGTGCTGTATTAAGTAGTGTCCCGGTATCGTAGGTAAACTCTCATACATAAACACCTAGACCCGGAACAACTACCTACAGTTCATCCAAATATTTATTCCAGGCGGGAATCAAACCCAAGATACAGAGCGCAACACTCAATAGTTCAACCATTGCTCTAACGGTGTCGTCCAACCTTAACTTTTTAGTTATTTTTACATCGAATGCGTATTGCGTTCCAAAGCCGAGCCGGTGCCTTTTTACGTTTGGACACTCAATTTATTTGAAAGTCTTAGTACCTAGCTATTATAGGAACACCGTGGATTTTAGTCAGTACGAGTTTGACAGTCCCTCCCGTCCCACCCTGGATGGGAGGGTTCATTTGATGATTACACCACGACAAAAAAGGCCCAAGCGCATAGTTACGAAGTTATTTTGCAACACGACAGAATGCTAAGCCGGCAGTAAGCATTTTGATCTTGAATGAGCGTTGTTGTGACAAACAATAGCTTACTCTTTACGCTCTGAATGAACCGTATGTGGCATTAAGATGTCTTTTACGTCCTTAGTTTAAGTACTTAGCGTGTAAATGTCAAAATGGTACAATTTAAACGATTTTTGAGTCTTAAAATGTAGGTAAGTAGGTATACTTCATCGTTGCCAGTGATGATAATTATACGGCTATAAAGTTTACAAGTTGAAGTGGCAAGTGGCAGGTCACGTCGCTGGTAGAACTGTAACCGATGGGGAAGAAACTTCTCGAGTGGCGACCACGGACCGGAAAACGCAGTGTAGGCAGGCCTCCAACTAGATGGAAAAGACGACACCGCAACCGGGCAACCGATGGATGCAAGTGGCGAATATCGTTCGGTGGCGGTCCAAAGAGGAGGCCTATGTTCAGCAGTGGACGTCTTCCGGCAATGATGATGATACTTCGTCGTATAAACTCTCGTTCTTCTGTCGGTTTATTAGTTGACATAGAAGAGCTATAGGAAGGAATTAGGGGAGGCCTTTGCCCAGCAGCAAGATATAAACAGGCTAATAATAAAAAGAAGAGAGCTCACAGATAAGAGCCCTGTGTCTCAGCAGTTGGAGCTTTAAAGGGTGATTATGTTTAATGATCAGTCGTAAGGTCATGAAGACATCTTAACCAAGCAGAGTATATACAAAGTAGCAGACTACTTATTTTCATACTATCATAACATAGTAAGTGTGTTCACTTTAGCGAGACCAAACTCACATCACAAACAATCGGCACCATTGAAGTAAAGGAATTCAAACGGTATGATTTTTGTGCCGGACTCTATCTGGGCTCTAAAAGGTCATTTTAGCAGAAATAAAATATGAATTGCGCATATGCTTAGCACGATTCAGCTCCGTAGGAAATATCACAGAAAGCTTCCAAACATTTCTTTTTTGGGGTGTATAAAATAACTAAATTCTCGGACTCGTAATCCTCCTGGGAGCCCTGGGTGGAGTGGTAGGGACTGTCCTAGACTCGTACTGATTAAGAACCACTCTGGGGGGGTATTACACGTCTTAAAACCAGGCTTATTCCGGCAAGTGAATACCCCCCTGTCCCTTCATATGCCCTTTGCCGTTCAGGAACGCATTGTCCTTATATGGCAGTCCTGCATCCAGCTTCTGAACATACTGAAACAATTTTATTCCTATTTTCACTCTAATAGGTAAGAACGTCGTTGGCACGTTTGGTAAAAGCATCGGATGTACTGAATCCAGAGTTCACAGGTTCAAATCCCGCTCGCGGTTCGAATGATTCTTTCCCTAGTAAATCCTGAGCCTAACCCATACCAGCTACTTAGGAACTAGGAAACACACACAATAAATATATAAGTCACTAGGGAATTAGCAAAGCTTCCTCGTACGATAGTATCGGATCAAAACCGTGACGTTGCTGTTGTCGTAAAAGTATTATGCAATGTAGACCACATGTGACAATGGTGTTTCCCCATGTCATTGTGTCGGGGCACGCTACGGAACGCCCTGTATATAGACGTATACGGAATTGGAAGACGGCAGTTATTTCCAAGAGGCTGGTAAGATGGGTCCTCTGGTTGCTCCTTGTGCGGTGCTCGTGGCGTGTCTGGTGGCGGCAGGAGCAGAGTACAGGAACGATGGGTAAGATCCCTGGATTACTTGGTCTAGTTTCAGCTTCCAGGATACATCAGGAATGGGTTCTAAGGACACTTTGGTATTTGGAGACCTTGAACCCAAAAAACATTATCCCTAGACCGGAAATTGTTGCGCAATAGCACCAGTTACTTCTGGTCTTACCTACCCAGCTCAGGTTCTTACTCATCTAACATAGATAGAAACTGCAGGGTATTCCTACCTAAGACACATGGTTCAAGGGCATTTTTGCATATTTATAGCAAGTCCAGAAAAGTCTTCGCTGTAGCAGAAGACTTTATCTATCTCAGTTTTGATTTCAGAGGCTTCATGCCGAGTTTTCAACGGACCGAGGACCAGCTCGCCGAACCATCGGCCAGAATTGAAAAGAACAGAGATGAGCGAGACAACCAGGCTGACAGGACGCAGAGATTCGGAATTTCTTCTTATGGAAGCACTGGGGTAAGCATCCACCAGTTATCCTCTACATTGAAATATGAAGGTGAGACTGAGGTGGCTGCTGTGATTGATCAAATCGTGAACTGATGATGTTTATCTTAAAACTTTACCACCTTTGTAAATAGTGCAAAGAGAATCACTATTGGTCACAGCCTAGTCTTCACACCTTCCCCAAAACACTTCAAAATTAAGCTTCCAAATTATTAAGATTGATCAATCTACGATTTTTTCGGGACAGTTTGAACCTTTTGAAACAATTTTGAGATCAGCCCAGGTAGAAAACAGCTTGTCACGAAATACCCTTACCGTGTCTACAGGTCGCAGTCTCAAATTTGCTTACAGATTAAGGAACCGTCATTATTGAGATTTTCTGCTTGTTAAGAAAGTACTTATGGCATTTTCACTGCACATCTCAAAGAATGCGCAAGCGACAGAGAAATGTGCTCGTTTTCTCGAGCAGCCAAGCGGTAAAAGAATCGCGACATTTGGAAGCGAGATAGTTGTGTTACATTGTTAGTATAGTAATGATCTATGCTCAGCAATAACTGTTATTACTGTCTTAAGAATCTTTTCATCAGTCGGCTTCTTTAAAGACTTTCATTGTTTCTGCATGCAAACGCTGTACATATTTGAAATACTTACCAAAAATTCTCATAATGTTATTGCCGTTGTTTTGTGAAGAGAAAGAGCTGAAAAGGCGGGACCTCAAATAGGTCCCGCATTTTCAATAATACTGTAAACGATAAATAAAATAATATAAGAAAATTGTAACCCAAAACAACACTCGAATCATCGTACCCCTTATACGAATATTATTCTAATCAAAAGACTTTTCACTTTTTATTTATAGATCCCGCATTTTCATGAATAATACCTACTGTAAAAATTATATAGGTAAAATAATATAAGTACCTTTTGTCACTAACCCAATGGTAGTTAAAAATACGGAACACTCGTTCGTTGTACCCCTTTTACGAATATACTTAATTCTAGTCAAAAGACTTTCACTTTTTATTTTACTACAAATTGTTTCTTTTTTTCCAGGGCGGTGGTTACGGAAGCACAGCTCCAGGGCTGTATGGACCTGTGAAGATAGATCTTGGAGGAGTGTTGATAGGCTCCATACTGGGCTTTGGAGCGGTCATCATATTACCGAAGATTATTCACGCCTTGTCGTATAGCTACGGCGGTGGATATGGACGAAGTAAGTTTTGGAGAACCTGTACTCTTGTACGAGTTTTCGCTCTTTTATTTTACAGCGTCTTTCCAGTATTTACAGCGTATCTTGTATGAAAAAATGGAACAGCGCCTCTGGTGTGCGAAGAAGGAACTATTTTTTTCCTTGCAAATTGTCAAAGTTCCAAGACCAAGACAAGAAATATGGACTTCTGAACTATTTTATTTTATTATTTATTTATCATAAATCCATGATGAAATATGATGTCAAGTAATTGCTCCTGTGACCAGCAATTCAGGTCGCAGGTGTTTTTTGATTCCTTAATCTCTACCGCCCACTGCATCTCGATGGGGTCAGCAAATCAGCCACTTTCGGAGGAAAAACACATCTTAAGGTGATTGCTTCGATGTAGCCCGCAAAATTCAAATTTTTTTCGTAGTTAGATTTCGGAGATTTTAACATGATGCACCTTTTCTATGTGAGAGCTGATGGAGCGAGTTTTTTGATAATTTTTATATTTAAAATTATACTTGTTATTACCGCAACTCATATATTTATAAAGCTACAACATGTCACTGGCCTGCAAATTGCAAAAAACGTAAAAAAAAATGAATTTCGCGGGCTGGTTGGAGCATCCCCCTTAACTTAAAAAAACTTTCATTTCATTTATCCTTGTTCCAGGCCTGGAAACTGAATTCGGCCAAGCTACTGAAGTGTTCGGTAAGATCGACGAGATGCTCAACAGATACAATGTGGACTCAACAGCCTGCATGCAGAGACTGGCCTGTTCCTATGTCCAGTTGGCTAACGAAAACATGGTCAACGGAAATGCTACTGACTTTGATGCGCTGCTGTCTTCATTATCCAAGTTAGTGAAATCTATAAAATTTTAATCTTAACGTATTTTTTTTAAACGTAACGATTTTTTTTGGCTGGGTACAAATTTTTCTCAGTTATAGTACCAGAATCTTTATTTTACCAGTGCCATCAGACCTATATTTTTCGAAGGACCATTGGTCAGTGTTTTTTTTATTAAAGTCATCACAGTTTCTTATCATACCTATCGATGATAATCAGTTCAGATAAACGGTACAAACTCATTGGGGGCTGAAATGACTATGGGAGTGCCTCAAGGTTCTATTTTGGGTCCATTCCTCTTCTTAGTTTATATTAATGATTTACCTCATTTACTAAAAAATCAACCACAGATGGTGTTATTTGCTGATGATACATCTTTAATTTTTAAAATTGACAGACGTGCACAAAATCTAGACACTGTTAATGACTGTATTCTTAAGGTTCAAAATTGGTTTACTGTTAATAATTTAGTTCTTAATGAAAAGAAAACAAAATGTATTAGATTCACTTTACCAAATGTTAGAAGAAGCGAATGTGAAATTTTATTGAACGGAAAAAAATTGGAATTTATTAATCAGACAGTTTTTCTAGGAATCACGTTAGACGATAAATTACAATGGGGCCCCCATATAGCATCTCTAGCAGGGCGACTAAGCACATATTACATATAACTCACTCCATACAAAATGTTCAATACCTACCGCTATAATAGCCTACACTTTCAAGTTGACAGACGCTGCGAACGAAAATGTGCCCTAACTATACAAACGTAAAGTAAATTTCGCTTTGAAGATGCGCGCCGCTGCGTGGATATTCTAAATTACGAGGGCTGCCTCTGTCGACAATGATGTTAGTACCTAGGGTTTTTTTTTGACACAGTCCACTTACTTTCGTACGAATTTGTTTGTTTATCAACGCTTAATTTTTTTTTTTCATTTTTTTTTCCTTTTGATATTAATTTTAAACATTCAATAATTCGTAATAGCGAGAGTTAACGAAACTCGGCTGTACCTATTATTACGAGTTCATCTGCTCAATCGGAAGCCGGGAAGTAAGTCAAATATAATTATCTAATGTTTTTAAAAAAAATTGTCCTACACCAGAAATTTTTCCAGCGTCGTGGGTGGGTACTTTTAAAATAATCGAAACGTGAATCGTCGATGAAAAATGTACCTACCTACAACTTTATAATAAACGACAGCATTAAATAATTAATACTGACTGTCGTTACATTACATTTAAACATTCATTACCTTTTCGCGTAGGTACCTACATTTTTTCATAACAAAAAAAAACCTCTGCATCACGAGGAAAACCGTAAAAATAGTTTTTATCTCTTCAACTATATCTTAGTATTTCAAAACTAACATCAATTCGACCTAAATATGCGTACGTGCGCGTCGCGCGGCTATTGACAACCCGCTGCACTAAGGTCTTTCTACGGACCGGCGGCCAGTAGGTAGTTAGCGCGTATAAGTACATGGAGTGCAGTATCTGGTAATCTGTGGACTAAGCTCAGCCGCTTATGCTGTTAGAAAGATAAGGCAGTTAACCGACGTCGAAACTGCGCGTTTGGTTTACTTCAGCTACTTTCACAGCATTATGTCATATGGCATCCTATTGTGGGGCCGGGCAGCTGACATTGAATCTATTTTTATTTTGCAAAAAAGAGCTGTCAGAGCAATTTACAATCTACGTCGTCGCGAATCTCTTAGGGAATTATTCAAAAAGATTAATATAATGACAGTGCCTTGTCAATTTATTTATGAAAATATAATGCATGTTAGGAAAAATCTTCATCTTTTTAATAAAATAAGCGACAGACATAATTTTAATACGAGAAATAAAGATAAAATTGATCAACCATATTTTAGATTGTCTAAAGTACAAAAATCTTTTATGGGGTTCTGTGTTAAATGTTACAATAAAATACCGAGTGAGATCTTAAATCTAAATGAAAAAAAAATTAAAAGTTACATAAAAAACACCCTTAGTAAACAAGCATATTATAAATTAGAAGATTTTATTCAAGATAAAAATGTTTGGAAACATGCTGGTCCTGCTCCATAGTACAATGTAGGGCTTAAACAGGGTCAAACTGGTTGAAATTTGAATGCTCACACACTTATATTTGTAAATTGTGTAATTTCAATATTTTGTTAAAATGTGAACGCCATGTACCTTTTTGCTTTTTTTATTTCTTATTATTTTTTTTATTTTTAGTCTAGATTTTCAAGGTACATTGCTATGACATTAATTATTTCAAACGCTGTTAAAAAATATTGTAAAACATTTTTTTTAAAAGAGTAAGTATGGAGTTTCTTGCCCATTCTTCTCCATACAACCTACCTTAGCGAATGGGTGTAGAATCAATCCCTTCCCTTCCTATTCCCTTTAAATTTAAATATCGACGTTCAAAAGTGCCTCTTCGATGGCCTAATTGGAATAAATGATTTGACTTTGACTTTGACTTTGAATCTAAATTGACTCGGCCGCTCGGCCGCCAGAGCGACCGCGAACGGCCGCCGAACAGTCCATCAGCTCCTATAACCAACAGTATTTTTTGCGTTATAGTTTTTTTTAGATCTACAAGCTTCACCTTGGACATTAACAATAGTATCTATTCTCTTGCAAAATGCTTATCCTACTAATATTATAAATGCGAAAGTTTGTGAGGATGTATCATGTATGTGTATGTAGGTATGTTTGTTACTCTTTCACGCAAAAACCACTGAACGGATTTGGCTAAAATTTGGTACACAGATAGTTTATAACCAGGATTAACACATAGGATAGTTTTTATCCCGATTTTATGTTCCCGTGGGGTAATTTTCGAGTTGTAGCGGGTGAAGCCGCTGGCAACAGCTAGTCTTACAATAAAAATAAACTAAATGTAAATTATTGTACCTACCACATTCTAGATCTATATGGCTGTTCATATTACTTGAATAATATAGACTACCAACTTTCTACCAAACAACATTTTCTTTTCTCCCCTAGCAACACACTAGTCCGACGCATGCTGGACGGCACCGCAGTCTTCGAAGCGGTATCAGCAGGAAGGTCAACAGACTCCGACTGCCACACTCTCTACCACAAATGTAAATTGGACAAGAAAACTGTGGTCAAGATGCTCACACAACTCGTGCCCTCGTAGATTTATTAGACAGCTTTGTTACCTCAAGTTTAGTACATTTTTTAATAGAATTTTTTTTTTATCTGTGGTTTTATTTATTTTGAGAATGATACCGCGAGTTGTTTAATTTTGAAATTTGTATTTATTAGTGAAGTTCTTTTTGCTTCTTTATTTTGGGCTACCTATAAGTTTATTGTCTCTACCCTAAACTGCCCCATCCGCACGCCTCAAAGAGTTGTCAGCAATTTGACGGGGCCTTAGAGGGCAAAGCTTTCCGGGTTTACGAGACTGTCTCGTAACGGTAATCCCGGAACGTAAAAGGCTATTATATTACACCGTGGGTTTTAGTCACAGTCTGACAGTCCCTACTTTCCCGCCCTGGGTGGGAGAGGACTCATTTGATTTTGCAAAGTCAAAAAAGGGCCCAACCTTCTCAAGGCTATTTGAACTTAAAGCTACATGGGTGTAAAATGAAAAATGTATTCAATGTTCATTACTTTTCTGATAACACATTCTTGCAGTTAACGAAACGGCCGAGCCATGTATAACGATTAAGGTGTAGAGTTTTTGGAATTAGGGTGTGTAGAGTTAGAAGCTTAGCCCTACATCAATTCTGATAACTTTTTGACAGTCAAGTGCTCGCGATGTGGTCTCGTCTCCCTCAATTTTACATGAAAAAGTTTTTGGCGGAAATAACTATATTTCTGAAATTAAAAGGAAAAGGGATTAAAAATAAAATGCCCAACAATACAAATTTAACAATTTTATTAAAGTCAACACCAAAACCTATCTACATCATCTGATATGCTGGGCAATGCAATCCTTGAACTATCCATACCGCACCATTGACATAACTATTGTATTCCCTGACATTATTCGTGTACTTCTAATTATATAACATAATTCATTTATTACCTAAGAGTTTCTTTATATAAAACTTATGCTTTTTGAGCATTCTTATATCTTGATAATTATTTTGATGTTCGCCGACTTTTAAGGCTTTGTTCACAGTGCAATGATACAGTAACTGTGTTTACATACGTGTATGACAGAGACAGTGTGTGTGACAGAGATAACGCTCTACAAAGCCCAAAACTAGTCGATTATCTCTTTCTAAAGGTCATCTCGTGGTTGTGTGGTTGTCTATGTGCATTATTTATTGCCAGTCCCTATTATTTTACTGATCATCGTCTTGAACAAGACCCAAGGCGCTTACAGAATTTGTTGTACTTTTGTCGATTGATTTTAAAATGTCTATTTCGCCTTTCCAGCAGGCCTTTGTTGTACCCGTTTTTGTTTGATCGTTGTGTCGATCGACAAGAGTAACAAATCTGTATGTCCTTTAAGTCTTAACACCCCGTGCATTAGGCGCGCCCTATCAATTTTTGGTTTGACCTTCGCATTCGGTTGAGCCTTTGTTGTTGGTAGCGCGGCCAGAGCGTGGCCGCTGGCCGCATAATAAGCTCTTACAAAAATCACGGAAGGATAAGTTGGCCGCAGTGACTTGGCCGTCTAATGCGCAGGGGGCTTATGGCTCCTACACACTATGCCGCCGGCACTGAACAGTTTTGACAATGGGATGACGTACCCGTGCGACCAAATCCGCCAGAATAGTAGGCAGGCGCCATTATAGTACAATCATACCTGTAATAGGTAAAACAGATGACTTGCGTTGCGCAGTTCACGCTTAGATAAACAACAAACATAATATTGCCATCTCATAATTTGACAAAGGCTTCAGCACAACATTAGTTAAACCCGTTCATAAGATTGCGACGTTTACGCATAAGAGAGTAGCAATGACCACCAAAAACAACTCATCTGCATACGAGTATTCGATACACTTTGCGTGGCTGTGCGTTGACAAGCTTTTCCCCAATGTTTTCAACTAAGCCGTTGTCTGGGCAATTTTTAACGCACAGTTTCCTCTAAATCTTTTCTCTAAGCCGACTTTTTCGAGACTCGAAGTCAATTTTAGTTATTTCCTTAACTACTACGTAGGGTCGCAGGGACTTTTACACTAGGCCGTGAAAACCGTCTTCTACGATCTCCAGACCTTATTAGCACCTTCTTATTCTATCCTAAGCCCGTCTGTGCGTTAGAAATTGCTCAGCGACGGCCATTTAACTATTGTGTATGTACTCTTACAATAAACCTATGTTTCACCAACGTTGGTCGTTTTAATTCGTAAGTAGTAATTTTATTGCATTACATTATGCTATTTACGTTAGTTTTTAAAATATAGACAGCATCGAACTTGTTGAGTGACAACTCTTGCTTATGCGATGAAAAATGTAATCAGAGGCCTTACCACGAGATCTTAATGCGATCTAGTTTAGGCTGTGGGAAAGAGACAGAGCTATACAAGTCGTCTAGCGCCATCTCTTTCCCACAGCCTAAACTGGATCGCGTTTAGAGTTCATAGTAGGCCACCAGGTATTTTATCTATACAACATATATATTGGAGTGTCTGTTTGTAATGTTGAAATAACCGTTTCTTACTACATACATGCATACGAATATAATTATGTATATGCGTTACATATACCTCCCACTACTCCATAGGCCTCCCACTAGGTGGACCGACGACATCGTGAGGGTCGCGGGCAACGGATGGATGCAAGGGGGAGGGAGGCCTATGTTCAACACTGTTGACTGACCGTCTTCCGGCTGATAATGATGGTGTATGTAACAACATAATGTAAAATTATGTCATAAATTTAAAATACGAATTAAAAACGGAGAACTTTCACGTATAAAAGCATGCGCAAGAGTCGTCACAACATTATCTCTTTAAATGCGTTAAATAATTTCCATCTTACAATAAAATTTTAGTATAATTGGAATAATAAAATAAAATGCACGATCAAGTTCAAGTTAGACAAGTAAAAATAATGTGGTAACTAAGTGTAAACACTTATTCAGACATTCATAGACAAAATAGAGTGGGCCTTATTTTTTTTTTGACATGTAACTGGCCAATAGGCCGGTACTCAGTCTACGAATGTCTTTTTGTCAATATTGGAAAGTCATTTATCGTAAATAAATGCAAGCTTATACGTCGGTACGTTGTTCGGTGCCACCTCTACAGTTAAAAGTATCAAATATATACATTTTTCATTATTTAATATTAAATCTTTGACATCATTCAGTGATGTGTGAATGGCGGGGAAAATATATATTTTCTTTTGTTTCAAATTAAAATAAACAAAAAAAAAAAACTAAATTCATTGGCGCTGTTGCTAATTAAGTGGCATTGAACCGTTTTTGAGAAATGTAGAACATGCAGTTTCAATTAATTTTAATAAGTTTAAATATATAATAAGTGTTTTATCATTATGTTGTTTGGTTGTGACCTAGAGTATACACAGGTAATAACTTCGATGACAAGAGACTTAATTAAAGAGTTAGGGACTTTACCCATGGCGCGATGCAACGCGATTCCGACTGATTCCAACTACATGTGAAAATCAACCTTGCTACTAAGAAATAATGATGCAATTCGATTGACTTGACGTCGTCGTGGCGATCGTGTTTTGTTTTTCATTTACCCGTAGATAACAACGTGTTTTATGCTATATGGCGTAGTGGTAAGGTTGATTTTTACTTGTAGTTGGAATCGGTTGGATTGCAATCGCGTCGCGTCATGGGTAAAGTCCCTTAATTGAAAGTTGTCACTAAGTGCTAGTGATAGCGGAAAGGCCCCTAAACGCGAATATTTAACGGTATAACACATCCAGCTTAGTAACTTTGTACTACTAGAACTCAACCCGGCTTTTTAAAAAAAGAATCTATTCGTTCGAAAATTTAAAGCCAGCAACATAACATAGGCATGGCAAGTTTTTACGTTAACCGACAAAAAGGTTGAATACCCCAGCCGCCGATGTGTACTACCGTTAAAAACTCGCGTACACTTACAGAAATATTCACAACAGCGCGTGAAAAAAAATAATGTTTACAACTAAGACTTATGAATAGAATGTACAAGTAGTTCGCAACACTTGAAAGCACAGATAACTTCCACTAGATTCCGCATTTAAGGCAACCTATGTACGCCACACGTCAATGTATTTAACATTAACCTATACGCGCCACACGTCATTGCATTTTCCATCACTTAAGTTTTTTTTGTGCTGTATACATATGTATAACGCCAAGTATTTATTCTCAATCCAAGTTAGTCTACAGTAAATTTCTTAAGGTCATCACGGTTTTATCGTCTTGTCGACACTAAGGGAATCAAAAACGAATACCAACTTAATTAAAGGCAAATACACTGAAGGAAACAAGAACGAACACTTACTAAGGTAAAGACAAATACACTGACTTGTGGTGCGTGAAGGTTGCATTGTATGTGGAACTTAGAGGAGGTTATCTATGCTAAGATATTGCTTAGCTATAGCTACGCGTACGATCGAGGAAACAAGCATATGCAGTAATAAAATTGAGGAAAAAATTGAACAAAAACCTTTCAGCATAATCTCATTTCCTCAAAGATACATTCATATTGTCTTGGAGAATACCTCGTACCCGACGCTCCCCCTTTTAAAAGCCCTAATTTTTACTGAAAGCATCCGGTGATCAGCTTAAAAAAAATTAAAATGACTCGAGCCTTTTCAGGAAGAAGATCGTAACCGCCATTTTGCATATTTTACAGGAGAACGTTTTTTTTTTAATATTTCTCAACGTTTTTTTTTAAATAGTACTAAGTCAAATCTAAACATTTGAATTAATAGGAAGGTGCCCATATAACACCAAGTAAAAATTTCAAATTGATGCTGTAAATATTGAGAAATATTAAAAAAAAACGTTCTCCTGTAAAATACGCAAAATGGCGGTTACGATTTTCTTCCTGAAAAGGCTCGCACTATTCTAAAAATTGCTTTTTTAATAAGTGTTTTCCGATTATGGAGCAATGACTAGTTAGATATCTGAAACCATTTGAGCCAAGTCCCCGCTCACGACCAAAGGTGAACAGAGGCCACCTGTTCGCCCTTACGACGTCTAAAAGCTCCATTGTGGGAAAGAGAGACTTGTACAGCTGTCTTTTTCCCATATTGGATTTTCTCTCGCTATAAGACGTTACGGTAGGCCACCAGACTTGCTAGTTTGCATTTCGAAAATAGTCACTTTCACACGTTGAACTTGACGCGCTGAGTTTTCGAAACATACCGATATTATTCGTAACTTTTTAACTATCGATCAATATTCAAGCATAATTTTTTGGACCTTTCGTAAGGTATGATTAAATTTAAATATCATCTTTTATTGAAATGTTGATTTTAATTACATAATTGACTTGTACTGTTTACAAAACAGGTAATATGAAAACCCGAGGCTTTGCCATTTTCCTCTTACGATTGCACAATAAATAAAATTGTTTGCGTACTACGTGATCATAAATATCGAGCTTTACGCCCCGAAATAGAACATTCTAAATACGGGACGTGTCGAAGAGAAATATGAAGTACTTAGTACAAATAATTGAAATAGATGAAGACCCCAAAAAACGATGATTATTACGAGACCAAATAAGAATTATTTCAATTTTTAATGTTTCTTTTACATGCTTAGTTTTGAGAAAATATTTAAAAATATAATTTATCTGTATAAAAAAAGAATTAAAAAAAAACATGATACATACAGCTTAGATCCCCGCACAGAACAAATAATGTTTTTATGGCCAAAGTAGTTGTTCCGGGTCTACCAAAATAGTTGTTTGTGTATGTGAGTTTAAATGTTTGTAAAAGAATACACAACACAAGAGAAATTCACAAAATGATGCAACATTTATACAAAAAAAAAACCGTTATTTTTTAGAAAATGTTGCATTATACGTTGGAAATAAATATTGTATACGGTTCAAGATTTTGGGTATAACCAAAGTAATTATTCCGAATCTGGCTGTTTGTGTAACTATGTGAGTTTAAATATTTGTAAACGCGTCCAAGACACATTAGAAATTCCTAAAACAATATAATAATAATAAAAGCCGGTTTATGGAAAACGTTGCACAGCATTTTGCATTGTATGTTACGTTGCATAAAAAGTTTGTATTTGGTTCAGTACCCATACCATGAGTTGTCATTACGAAACTCGATCATCGATATCGACCGCGTTTGGCGCTCTCATTGGCCCGCTCTAAGGTTGTATGAACTCTCAACCAATGAGAGCGCCAAACGCGAGCGATGCGTATGATCGAGTATCGTAATGGCAACTCATGGTAGGGGTTCAGATAAGATTGCTAGAACGACATTTAACTGTTCGGGTCTTCCGTCTGACTTTGTAGGAGTGTTGGAGGGGCGAGCGTAAGGTACGTTTGCGTGCAGACGTGCGTCTGAGCGACACGGCGGCACTCGATCATTGGCACAACATGTTGAAGAATGAGTTCGCGTACGCCATCGGCTTCACGTCCGGATGTGGCTGGAATTAAAACATTGATATTATTTATTAAGTATACCATACAAATTACAAGTGTGCTTTACGAGGTTCGTCTGTGTATGGGTAACCATCATGTGAGTTTCCTCTGTGCCTCGGAATGCGGGTAAAATCGTCGATCCCAGCTATCACTTATAGATCTTTGACAGTTAGAAGCTCGAAACTCTGAGTTGAGATCCTTAACAAGACTAGTTGTGTTGCCAAGGGGTATTGTACTACCCAGTTACAGTAAGATTCACGAAAGATGACCACGGCGCAGAAGGTATATTTTAAGCCCCCTTGGAAGTGCGCGGTGACGCACGAGCGGAGTGCGTCAAGACCGGAGGACGCCATTGGTGCGCGCGCGTCTCGTGATAGGCCGCTCAGTAGCTATTCGTCTATCGCGGCGTTGACGCTAAATTCTACCGCCATTTGTGGTCATCTTTCGTGAATCGTACTGTACTGGGCTGTGGAGGTTGGATAGGAAGTCGCTCCATGTAAAATACTGATATTAACTTACTTACGAAAAGGCTAGGTAGATGATGACAAGTTAGAATTTAGAATTTATAAGTAGAGTGACACAATGGGCGGTATATATCGCAAAACTGAATGTAGTATCATCCATTTCAAGGAATGCATCGAATTACAAATCATGCTGTTTAACATCACGCTACGACTCATGGGAGCAGCGGGGGAGCAGCTCGAACGGTTAGTCAGAGGTGTACCTGATAGTCATCATCATCATCATCAGCCTATAATGTTCCCACTGCAGAGACACAGGCCTCCTCTCTGTGAGAGGGAGTGGGCCATAATCCACCACGCGGGCCCAGAGCGGTTTGGTAGATAGTCACATGTCTTCGAATTTTTGGTTCTAGGACATGCCGGTTTCCTCACGATGTTATCCTTCACCGTTTTGAGAGCAGTGGTGATGAAATAAATTGCACAAAGTAATGCGCCTGGCGGGGTTCACGACGTATTCGTAAGTCGTAATTACGATTAAGATTCTTTTCTTAAAATATTTTCAGAAACATAAATGGAAAAATGGAGGATAGATCTTTGTCCTGCTGAGCTGACATAAATGACTGATAAATAATATTGTAAAAGTGAACTCACCACAGCTTCATAAGTAGTGAAGTTAGGTTTCAAGTCTTTACCGTTCATTGTGATGAAAGCACCGAGGTTACCCATAGTATCACTGGAAATTAAAAAAAAAATGTGAATTTATTGTTAAAGTCAGTTATAAATTCGTGTATTTCCGAACGCATACAACCATAATCTCTTCAAGTTAGCGAGCAAATCGGTCACCCTTACCACTGCGACATACGTGCGGTTATCTAGGGGTAAATGAAAAACAAATCGCGCTCGCCACGACCACGTAAGTCAGTCGAATTGCATCATTATAATCGTAGCAGCAAGGAAGATTTTCATTTTTAGCTAGTAGTGTGAGTGGGTATTCTACCTCCTCTGTTGCCTCAACCTCTTTTCTTTTAGATCTATTTTTCTAAATTCGAATTTTTTTTATTTCGAATTCATTCTGTAATTGCATCATTTTTTTCAATTCTTTTTGAATCAGTACAATTTTACCAAGCCTGGCAGCTGCACCGTGCTGCTATTTATTTAATTTAATTTTCGATGTAAACTCAGTTATGTTTTGAAGTACTACACAACAAGTACGACAGCTCCAAGTCGAGCCACCACGCCAACGGTACCGAGTTCGCCATCCATTACGACAGCCTTTCCGGATTTCATTGATACGGTACGACTGTCGCAGTAGTAATTGCAAATCGCACGTATGGCATCATAAGCAAGCTCGCTTAGACTGAACAGGCTTTGTATAAAGGCGCTATCACCGGGAGCATTCGCGTGTAATGTAATATAAAGGCGCTCCCTCACCGCGAGCATTCACCTGTAATCTACTATATAAAAATAAGTCGGGTTTTCCTTCCTGACGCTACAACTCCAGAACGCAAGAACCGATTTCCACGGTTTTGCATTCGTTGGAAAGGTCTCGGGCTCCGTGAGGTTTATAGCAAAGAAAATTCAGGAAAAATTTCAACAGAAATGCGGTAAAATCTTTTTTCACATACATAAATGTTACATAAAACGAAGCCATCTGGTGGCGAAACGGAGTTCGCCGGGTTTGCTAGTGTATCATAAAAGTGCTCAATTTGATGCTCTATTGTCTTCGAATGTTCGAATCTGTAACGTTACATTACAGGTGAATGCTCGCGGTGAGGTGCCCTTATAGATTTGACTTTGAGCATTACATTACAATACTACCTTCCTGAATTCGCGTACGTTTTGTATAGATTTGATACAAGGTGCGCATTGTGATGCTCGATTGTCTTCACTCTTTATGAAATGTTCGAATCTGTAACGTTACATTACAGGTGAATGCTCGCGGTGAGGGAGCGCCTTAAAACGAAAACTGTTTCTTTTTTCAAGTCGCTAAACCTCCTGCCGGGGTCGCGGGACTTATTCCATCACCATGACCCCGGAACATAGAGGGCTATTGAAGGACACTGTGGATTTTAGTCAGTACGAGTCTGACAGTGAGGGGTGGGAGGACTCATTTGATGATTTACCACGTTAAAAAAAAGTCGCTAAACCTTGCGGAAGCCAGGTTCATAACGTTAGTTATAAAGTATTATAATCTGCATCAGATAGCTTATCCAATGTCATTAAAAGGAGAATAAGTATTTTCATCACTTCATAATCGAAGATTGTTGCAAGAGATATCAACCATTTTCTGAAATACTTAAAAAAAAAACTACAATTATCAGCGATTACAATTTATCTTCAAAACAAATGCCGATACGATCAATTGAAGTCATAAATCGTTTGATTAAAATTCATACATATAAAGAAGGGCACTATTCTACGGTATTTTACAGACTTTATAAAACATAAACAATAGCTCTTAAATTGTGCTTAGTACATGCTGCCGTGGTATCACCGTGAGTAATAGTAGTAAGATTTTCAACTTTATAGCCTAAAGCCTAAAGTTGAAAATCTATTTGAGATTTCTGAGTGTTAGCGACAGGAAAGATCGAAAACGATAAGCAATCTTCACTAGATCTTCAACGTTATACCCGAGCACATAAAGTTGAAAATCTATTTAAGCCTCAGCGTTTGCGTTTTGTAACATGGCTACAGGGCCAGGAACTTCTACGCTGCGACGGACTAAAGAAAACTGCCAGGCGGTCTTGGTGACGTCTATCATTACCATTGGTAGAACACCCTGATCTGTAAGATTTTATGACCTAGTAACTAAGACCTTTAGGTACACCCTAATCTCAAGCACTACAAAAATGTTTGAATTGAGAATTAATTATTTTTATGTTGGGTAACCCGTCTATCCAGAAAGGCTATAACCACTAGACGCCGAGCAACGAATGAAACTGCAGGTAACAGTAAATACATACCAGTAATTAGGCGCCGAGAACACAGTAATGCACTTCCCATCGTGTGCGACCTCATAGCCATCATTCTTGACCTCGTGGCTGCGGATGACGTAATCCAGGCCGTTCCGCTGGAGGAAGGTGTTCGTGACGTCAGGCCCGAACTGACAGCCCACGCCTCTCTTGGAGGGCGCGCGGCCTATCATCGGCTGAGGGTCCGACCAGAGGAGCTCGCACATTATACCTGTGAAGTAATTGTTATTTTTTTTTTAATTATAGTTATTATTTTATTATTATTCCATATAATATAATAGAACAGTTCTATCCAATTATTTGTACATTATAGAATAGAACTATGAAAGCTATTTTTACACATTAGTGATGTTACGAATATTCGTATTTGCATGGGCGAATATTCGTATGTCTTTTGATATTTGTATTCGCAAGAAACGATGCGAATGTTTGTGAATGTTCTTGATAAACACTGCTTTTTTTTTTTACAATTTATTTTTAAAGAAAGGAATCTACAAGATTTTTTTATACCATGTTCGCATTCGCGATTATTGGAGATAATCATTCGCATCCGCGTTTGCATTCGCGATTGAGAAAATTCAAACATTCTTTCCATCACTAATACATTTACATAATTATACTTTTGTGACATCAACTTGTACACTGTTTCATCCGTGTTGCGATCAAAATTAACGATGAATTCACGATTTTTTACGAACGTCGTTGTTTGAATGTCAGTTAACATTAGTTAACACTTCTGATATTTTAGAAGGATTAGGTCGATTTGTACCCAAAAAATTGTAAACCACATTTGGCAAGCGAATACAACTGGATAAATTCTCAGTATAGCAATCAATGTATTCAAAATATATTTTTTCGGGTAAATCGATTTTTCTTGAAATAATTGATTTCTGAACATATTATATCGCGATAATTTTCCTACTAGCAGAAAGAATGTCTGCTATTCTTTTTTTGTAGTACTTCTACTTAGTCTAATTTATTTCATCACAAGTACACTCAAAACGGTGAAGGAAAACATCATGAGGAAACCGGCACGTCCTACAACCAAAAATTCGAAGACATGTGACATCCAACAACCCGCAATGTGACCGCGTTGTGGATTACAGTCCGCTCTGTCTACCAGAAAGAAGGCCAGTGTCCCAGCAGTGGGAACATTATAGGTATTAATAGTACTTGAATATAAGAAGTATTTCAGCATCACTCACCGTCTTCAGGCGGCTGTTTATTTCTATCCACCTTCCGTATATCATCAAGTGTGACGTCATCCTTCGAAAACAGTCCACCATGCATCACCAAGACCCGGCCATTGATGCAATGGGCCAATGGCAGCCAGTTGTATACCTCGGTGAACAGGTCAGCCATTTGGGAGGTGTACTTGGACGTAACCTCGCCCCTGAAGCCGTACATGCGGTTCATGTCCAAGGTTTCATGGTTTCCTGAAAGAGTTGTTTAAATTACTAGCTGTTGCCAGCGGCTTCACCCGCTACAACTCGAAAATTATCCCCCCACGGGAACAAAAAATCGGGATAAAAGCTATCCTATGTGTTAATCCAGGTTATGAACTATCTGTGTACCAAATTTTAGCCAAATCCGTTCAGTGGTTTTTGCGTGAAAGAGTAACAAACATACCTAAATCCACACATACATCCCCACAAACTTTCGCATTTATAATATTAGTAAGATTGGTATCTAATATTGTTATTCCGGACAATTGTCTCTCTCGGAGATCTGGTGGCCTACCATTACGTCTTAAAGCGTGAGTCTTTAAGCTGTGGGAAAGGGACAGAGTTATAATAATATAATATAATAATATTCCACAACTATCACACAACGCTATCTAGTCCCAAGCTAAGCAGAGCTTGTTATACAAGTCGTCTAGCGCCATCTCGTTCCCTGAGCGGAACCACTCACGCTTAAAACGTTATGGTAGGCCACCTGTTCAGGCACTATAGCCAAACGGCAATCGATAAACGTAAACGCTCAGGAGCCTTTAATATATTTTCAATTTTTTTTCCAAGCTCATATAGTTGAAAATCTATTAAAGACTGCTAAACGATAGCGAACAAAATAAACGAAATCGCTTTGTAATCTTTTATAGATTTTCAACTTTATGCGCTGGTGTTTAAAGTTGAAAATGTATTAGCGACTGCTGAGCGTTAACGATTATCGCTTGCTGTCTGGCTATAGGCCCTAAAAATATAAACTAGTCTTCAAGATCAGTTTAAATAAAAAAAGACCAAATTAAATTACTTACCAAAACTTTACACAAGTGATACACATCAATATCTCAGTACAACATTGAAAATTAATATTGAAATCGCCAAAACTAAAAAAAAAACAGAACTCACCTCTAGACATATAAAAATGATCAGGGAACAACAGTTTGAAGCTGAAAAGTGTGAAAATGCATTCCACACTGAAGGATCCTCGGTCTACAAAGTCTCCGTTGAAGAGGTAAGGGTTGGTCTCCGAAGGCAGGCCGTTCAGTTTGAATATATTCATCAGATCGTAGTACTGGCCGTGGATGTCCCCGCAGACTGTGAACTTGGCATCATCAGGCACTTTGATATCGATGAGGGAAGGCTGCTTCTGCAGGTATGCCTTCACATCGATGAGTATCTGTAGTGAAGAATAGGTATGAGCATATCAACCATATGACGTCGACGACCAGTTTGCATCCAGCACAGTCCTGTGGTTTTCATCAGATTCTCTGTCTCTGTGCTACTATGGTACATGGTACTTCGATCATTAATAACAACTAGATACACAATCAGCGACAAAAAACGTCCTCACTAAAAGAAAGACCAAATCAGAGATTGGTCCATCTTTTCGTTTAGTACTGCTCTAACGCTCGGAACGTAAACATGGCTCCGTGCTCGTTTAAAAAGTGCAAAAATCACTCTTCCAGGACCGGAAACAAGGCTGAAATTTCATTTTTTCAGAAAGTACCAATATTAGCAATGTATAATAACTATCACTGTACTATAAATACTGATATTTCGTCAAGAAATCGCCGTAAAACATTTTTTCTAAAATTGACGAAAGTATCAGCAGGGCTTATAAATCACCTAAATTGAAAAGACTTTTTATTAAACGTACGTACAGTTCATATTGTCGCATGGTTACTTGATTTAGTCGGATAACATGTGTTGATTCGAGTCGCGGTCTTAAAATTTAATGTGTTTTTTATGTCCGTTCTAAATCCGACTTTAACTCATTCGAATAAGGTTTAATTTCTTTTGGTATATGTTGGCCAGTTATCAATATTACATGTTTATTTCTAAGTTATTATAATTTTAGGTATTTAGGTTTATTATAAATAATCATATTCGTAGCGCTAATAAATATTGTTAACAAAATAACTATGGTCGTACAAATAGAATTGATCGTAGCTCCATTCGCCTGTGATACAGGTTTATCCTAGTACAGGCAATGTAACTTTGAGTGACCTACATCATTAATTTAAGATTTATTTTGTATTTTTACCTTTTATTCTGAATAAAGATTATTATTATTATTATTATAGTTATGTTTCTTTCTCTTTCTATTTTACAAACCTACTTGAGGACAGTTTTAAGTTCGTTTTTGTACGGAATTGTGTATCTAGTTGTTATTAATGATCGAAGGCATGGTATCTTTCTTTTTTATTCTAGAACCTTATACTCGTACAACGTGTAACGTTAATAGCGCAAAACCTCTCGTGGGGTAACTCAGCCCATGTTACTGAACAATGTTTGTTCCAAGACTTTTGGAAATTCGCAAAAAAAAGTTTTGCTTTTTCATACAAAATGAGAAATTGATCGGGCGCATCAGTATGAAAAATCATTTTTTTTTGCGAATTTCCAAAAGTCTTAGAACAAACATTGTTCATTAACATGGGCTGAGTTACCCCACGAGAGGTTTTGCGCTATTAACGTTAGGTACACGTTGAATAGGCACGATAACAGCATCAATATAATTGCAAATCTATTTTCACCTCACCCGCTCGGAAAGATTCTATTTCTCATTCAAAATCTGAGCGCAAAACTCCATTTTGTGCTCTAGAGCACAAAGTGTTGTTTAAAATTCGAACACGTCTTGTATTCAATTGTTTTCTACTTTTCTACTCTGGCAGGCGAGCCGCCCCCACTGCATTTCCTCGTTTAGTGAGGTGAAAAGTTGTGTGTTGCACTCGGCAGCAAAGTTTTTCTGCGTCTCGTACCTTTGAAAACTTCGCATCGCTCAGGATTCTATATTTGAACCGCTCGTTTCTCTCGCGGTTCAATCTTAGAATCCTTCGCTCGCTCAGTTTTCAATTCAAGTACTCGCGCCAAAAATCAACTTTGCAGCCTTGCATAACAAATAACTATTTCACCTCACCCGCTCGGAAAGATTCTATTTCTCATTCAAAATCTGAGCTTAAAACTCCATTTTGTGCTCTAGAGCACAAAGTGTTGTTTAAAAATCGAACACGTCTTTTATTCAATTATTTTCTACACTGGCAGGTGAGCCGCCCCCACTGCATGTCAGTGCACCGGGCTGTTGCAACCTATTTTTTTTTCTGAACATTAGTGTTAAGTAGTAGTTGTCGTAAGTTTGAGTTTTTAACATTCGAGAAAATCGTCTCGAACAGCCTGTAAATCTGTCTCTGTCTCCAACATTCACAATGGAATCCAATGAATTTGAGCAATTTTCCGCAAATTTACGTAATACTCGTAATAACACATAAGTGACAAAAACAAGTATTAATGTTCCAAAAAAACATTTAACTTTCAATATTAACAATTGTAGTAATTTTACTTTTAATTTACTGATATATAATATATACCTAAATAGTAAATTGTTTAAGCTATTTCTCTTACACCTACCATTTCCTCGCTGTGTGAGGTGAAAAGTTGTGTGTTGCACTCGGCAGCAAAGTTTTTCTGCGTCTCGTACTTTTGAAAACTTCGCATCGCTCAGGATTCTATATTTGAACCGCTCGTTTCTCTCGCGGTTCAATCTTAGAATCCTTCGCTCTCTCAGTTTTCAATTCAAGTACTCGCGCACAAAAATCAACTTTGCAGCCTTGCATAACAAATAACTATTTCACCTCACACGCTCGGAAAGATTCTATTTCTCATTCAAAATCTGAGCGCAAAACTCCATTTTGTGCTCTAGAGCACAAAGTGTTGTTTAAAATTCGAACACGCCTCGTATTCAATTGTTTTCTACACTGACAGGCGAGCCGCCCCCCTACATTTCCTCGCTGTGTGAGGTGAAAAGTTGTGTGTTGCACTCGGCAGCAAAGTTTTTCTGCGTTTCGTACCTTTGAAAACTTCGCATCGCTCAGGATTCTATATTTGAACCACTCGTTTCTCTCGCGGTTCAATCTTAGAATCCTTCGCTCGCTCAGTTTTCAATTCAAGTACTCGCGCCAAAAATCAACTTTGCAGCCTTGCATAACAAATAACTATACCCCGTTAGTTATGGTATCGAAAATAATGGACAAGTTTATTTTTTTGTGGGGTTTCTGAAGGTCAGAACTATGTGAAAATTATACCTAGACGGTGAAGTAAAAATGGCGGGGTCTAGTTTGAACCAATACTCATTCATTTTAAATTTAATTTTAAAGTTTATAAAATTAGAAGTCGTTAAATTGCTGTTTATGTGTCAACTAAAATATTTTGGATGTTCGATATTCGAGTTGTCCACGTTTATTAATAAGGGGGTAACCCCCTTATTAATAAACGTGGACTATCGACGAAACTAGACATTCGATAGTCCACTAGCGGACTAGTGGACTATCGAGTGTCTAGTTTAGTTCTGTTTACCTTATAGGCATATTTCTTATGTAATTTCTTCTGTTGTTTGTAGAACTCCATCAATTCAGTGACGAACTTGAGGGTTACCTTCCCATCTTCAAGTGCTGGTCCTGTATACTCATCTTCGATGGCTGCAATGAAACAAAAATAATAATTAACATTAGCTATTTATTATTATTATTAGAAGCAGAAGCTCGGGACTTTGTCCCCAAGAAGTTTCGGCACGCGTCGCATCCCATGTCTCGCCGGCTCTATTACTTTTTCTGACTTGCAAGACAAAATTGTGGTACCTAGCTCGGCTAATATGCAAGACATAAATATAATTTATAACTTATAGCCCTTAGAAATATGTGATTGCCTGACAGAAACATAACTTTTATTGATTTATTGGACTGACTTCTAAAAAGGAGGAGGTTCTTAATGGGGATTGTCTTAATTTTTTAAACATTCGATTTTATTTTATTTTCTGCAAATATAGAGCATTTTGAGAAAGTAATTTGAATATTTTAATGATTGGCTCAATAGTTTTTTTATTTTTAATATTTAATTTTTGAGGTAGGTGACGTCACCATTGGCCTAAAAGTTGTGCCGTTTCCTTACTAGAGCAAAATTAAAAAACTGTCAACACAACGTCAACTGTCTAAACGTCACTTACATCCCGCTAGGTTATTATTTACAAAACAAAATTACTCCTAGATGAACATACAAAGGAATCTAAGGCTTCTGAAATACTAACATCAAAGTGATCTTCGCAACAGTACATTGTATAAACCTTGCAACATTCCACGCCGTCATCACGACACCACTTTTCTCGCAAATCTTCTTTAGTACGAACAAAATGTTGTTTGGATTATTATTAGTATTATTGTTGCAAGTTGGGACAAAGCACTTCCTGTATTCTATTTTACTTGTAGTTTATGTTATATTGCCGATGCCGATTTAACAGATTTAACCGAGATAATGAAGCAATTTGCAGTTACAATAAAAACTTGTTTGTTTACATCTTTGACATTTACAAATTGACACTTGAGAAAATCAGGGATGTCAGACGGCCACTGTAATGTACCAATATGAAATATTGGTACATCGGTAAAATGTGTCGAAAATCAAATACGAATGAAAAATCTTTTTTTTTTTCTTTTACTGTTAATAGAGGGCAGTAAACACTAAACACGCAGTTTTACCAACCGTATAGTGGATAAATACTAACAACCGACTGCGATTTTTGTCCGTGCTATATTTGAATTCATGTTCAAAAAAAAAAAAAAGATTTTTTGTAAGCAATACTCGATTGTAACTAAAGAAATAGATAACAGAGTACAGCTAGCGTGGAAGAGATATTGGCCACACAAGGTTGTCAAAAAGCCTCGGGTTCCTCCCAAATCTAAGAAAATATTTGATTCCTTCATTTTACCTATAATGACGTATGGATGTCAAACTTGGAGCATTACTAAACAAAATATGCGAAATCTAGAGACCTGTCAACATAGCATGGAGCGCAGCATGCTCAACGATAAGTTAAAAGACAAAATCAAACTAGAGACATTATGAAACCAAACTAAAATCAACGAAATCACATATTGCATAAGGAAATTGAAATGGAGATGGGCAGGTCATATGTTGAGGAGTACTAATAATAAATGGGCTAAGGACGTAACCAAATGGTGTCCAAGATATAACAAAAGAAAGAAAGGAAGGCAACGCCTAAGATGGGAAGACGACTTTCGAAAGATGGCTGGTGCTACTTGGAGGAGGATGACCCATAATCGGAAGGAGTAGCAAGCTACAGGGGAGGCCTTTGCGAAATCGCAAGACAATCTCAATATCGGTGTCTAATAATACATATATAGATATATAAAAGAGAGGGAAAAAAATGTAAAGTTACTTTTAATATTTTTGTTTTGTAAGATTGTTAAATAAAGGCTATTAATAATAATAATACTCGATTGCACCCTAAAATTTGTATTGTTGGTCAACGTCCAATCTTGGTTTTTTTTTCTCGTGTAATAATCTTGGTACATGGTACGTGACACTGAAAACTGGTATGTATACCAAGAAATTGGTACTTATGCCTGACATCCCTGGAAAATACTTGTCACTTATTTTTTAGGGTTCCGTAGCCAATGGCAGAAAACGGAACCCTTATATATTCGTCATGTCTGTCTGTCTGTCTGTTCGTCCGTATGTCACAGCCACTTTTTGTCGAAATTACAAGAGATAGCTCTTATAATTTCGACAAAAAGTTGAAACTTTGTAAGTAGATGTATTATGTGAACCGCGTTAGGACTTTCACACAAAAATAAAACAAAAACCAATTTTGGGGGTACCTCCCATACTTAGAATTGAAACTCAAAATATTTTTTTTTCGCCTTATCCATTCGTGTGGGATATCTATGAATAGGTCTTGAAAAATTATATTGAGGTACTATTATTCTGTGATTGAGGTTACAAACATAATTTTTTCTAAACTGAACAGTTTGCTCGAGAGACACTTCCAAAGTGGTAAAATGTGTCCCCCCCCTCTATAATTTCTAAACTAAGAGAATGATAAAACAAAAAAAAATATTTGATGTGCATTAGGTACCATGCAAACTTCAATTGAAATTTGTTTTGAACGAGATCGAGTTATTAGTTTTTTTTTTTTTTTTATTATATCGTAAACCGCAATTTACCTTGCAAAGTTACAACCAACTACAAGAACTTTAATTGCTGCTACGGAACCCTTTATGGGCGAGTCCGACTCGCACTTGGCCGGTTTTATATTTTTTATATTTTCTGTTTTCTGAGGCAAAGATACAAAACTGTGTACAGCCAAAGGTTTGAAGAAGGTGTTAAACATTTGAAGGGCAAGGAAGGTCAAACGTATTTTATTAAAAATATCAATGAAATATGAATATTTTTCATTTTTAATTAGTACATAATGATCAGTAACGCTATTCCTCGAAATGGTTTTTCAATTACAGCATATTAAAAAAAATGAACAATGCCCATTCGGCGGAATCTTTTTTTAATGTATTTTCCACGATTTATCAATGACGTCTAGACCCATTTGGAATTATTTTTTTTGTTTGAAAGGGTACATTTTACAGTTAGACCGTGTAGTTCAACTATCAAGGAGAGTTGCTGACGCCATATTGTGACGTCATACTCTCTTTATAAACACTTTTACGCTTTTTAAACAATTTTCATATGAAAATAAATCTGACAAGTTAATAAAGATAATAGACACTATTAAAATATTAATTTGCACAAAGTGCTTTAATGCTTTGCATTATTTTCAAATGACAGTTGACGGATGGAGGTTATTGACACTATCCTTCTTAAATGAACTGCATAGTACAGACACCAGCATATCACTTGTACCTCAATCTGTCAAATTTCTTCCAGTAGATTTTCAACTAATCTCAATAGTGGAAGGTTAATATTCTATTTGTAAAATTTGACAGATTGGGGTTGGTTGACCTGCTGGTGTCAGTACACAGATTGCTGATATTGTAAAATACGGCATATTTTTTTTTGTTCTTACCACTAGAGTGAAACCACTTTTTGAATAACATATTAAGTCTCATTACGGATCACTTGAATAAACAATACAGGCACAAATAAGGGACAAAAATTTGAACACCAATAAGTACTTTAAAATAAATGAATAAGGTAATATTTTGTCGGGAAAATGGTGTGGCAATTACATTCAATAAACATGTTTATATCGCACGAAACAAAGATAACATAATATAAAAGAATGAGTTTTTATTATTGTACCGGATTGGGAGATTTAACACTACACACTGACACAATATATCTAAATCATCACTTTATTTTAGGCCTGTTAACTTGATCAACTTTTAAAAATTGTTTAATTTGCTTTCAGTATCTCTGAAACATATAAAGAGTATGATCATTGAATTAATTAGTGACGTCACAGTAAGCTATTGCCATAAAAAAATCAATGGGAGAACAGCACTTTTGTCGGCTCATAAAAAGTATTGAATGTTTGTTAACTGATTTTCAGTCCGAATAAAACTTTTTTCACATTTCATTTATATTTTTATAATTGATATAAGTATTATTAGAGACGCGCACTGTGTTTATTATTTTAAAATACATTGACAATTAAAAACAACAGCTATGCTTGGCAAGATAATCAAATTAAATTAATGTATTTTCAATCTTTGCAACGTGATTATCCAATTATCCAAGTTTTGTTATCACAATAATTTGATATAATCATGCAATAACAAGATTTATGACATTTATATCACACAACGAACAAAGTAATGATGTATGTTTAGTAATGGACTTATTTATTTGTTTATAATTTATTTTCTTATTGAATATATTATAAAAGAATACTTAATACAATACCGGTAAGGGCATCCCATAAATATTTATTTTATTTTGTTTTTTAGTAATCATTGTTACTGCAGCAATGGAAACACGAAGTAGTAGTAAGTATCTATCATAGTTCATGAGATACAGGCTAGTAACAAACGGACAGACAGACAGATAGCAGTCTTAGGGTGAACGCACACTTATCCAAGCCGCACGCGTCGAACGAAACGAATTTTAGAATTCTGTTGAAATCTAAAAATACTTAAGTTCGATTCGGCGCGGATAAGTGTGCGAGGTTTCATGAGATTTCATAAATAAAAATCTAAAATTCGTTTCGTTCGACTCCTTCGACGTGTTCGGCATGTGGAAGAACTTGTGTGGATGTATAAGTTTTTGTTATAATATTTTCGTATGCCTGTAGATCCAGCTTGAAAGATAGGGACTGTTTTGGACATGATAGGTGGCGCTGTTCCTGCACCGGGCGGCACGTACAAAAAGGCAATATGACAGCTTTAATAAATTGCAAATACAATTCATCCTTCAGCTGCAGTTTTAAAAAATAATGTACATGTTTTTTCTTTCGTTAAAATAATGCATTTTATTATTTACAAAGATAATGCATCAAAGTTTGAGAGTTGGGGCTTGTGACTTTAGAACTTCAGAAGCAAGTAAAACCTGTACTTGATTGTGACATTTTGCCAAGTTTAAAAGGGATGTTTCTTCATCAATTTTGGTTTGCTTATGGAAAGAAAAAATATGTGTCAAATATTTTTGGGTAATATAAATGACGGACTACTTGTTCAGTCAAATACCCTACCGGCTTAAATGTAACAAACATAATATCACTAATACTTACTCATGGCCTCTAAGTTGATGGAATCAGCTATGTTGACCTCCTTCTTGTCAACCGAGATTGCCTTCTCAAAGGCAATTTTCTTAACTATCTTATTGCATTCAGTATACTTCATTTTTGCATCTTGGTCACTTGGCCTAACTTTGGTTACCTGTAAAAAAGGGCATCTTGATTTATTAGCAGAGCCTTATGACAAAGTTATTCAAGAGTGGAACAAAAACCTATATTATATTGCATTATTATTTAATATTTTTTTATTTAACAGTTTAAGACAACCACACATGGGAACAAAAAATGACTGAACTTTTACTTAAAGGTACTGCTAATAACAACAGGGTAGCGGATATCAATCACCACCTGTATAAAACAAACACCCTTCTACATTTGTCAATCTGTTTCTATTACACTCAAAAACAATTGATTACAATTGAGTTTTTTTTTATCATGTTATAATCATCAAATGTGTCCTATCACCCAGGGCAGGACAGGAGGACTGCCAAACTTGTACTGACTAAAATCCACAGTGATCCATTAATAGTTCTTTACATTCCAGGGTCATGTTGGATACCTGATGAGACAGTCCCACAACCCTGACAGGCTTTAGCCGTCTAAGGGGCACGTGGTCAGATAGAAATTTAGTTTAAGCAGTATACATTAACAGACTGATTCATGAGGAACGTTTCAGTGTATTTATTATTTATTCAGATTTTGTTTGGCATGGTTTTTTATGAGATTAATTGAAATCAATACCCTTAGCACGAGTTTTTAGTATTTGAGATGTAAACTGGAACTTTGACAATTTCAAATTGACCATTTTCAAGGAAAAAAATTAGTTGCTTCTTCGCACACAGAGGCGCTGCACATACTGGAAAGACGCTGTAAGTAAAAGAGTGAAAACTCGTGCTAAGGGTACTGATGGCAGAGGGTGTGTTGAGAAATGTAGGGTGTACTACTACTAAACTATATCCACAAGAAACTGTCACTAAAGTTGAATTGTGCTTATTTTAAAATACTTATAAGTTAATAAATAAAGATAAATTTGGTTACTCACATATTCGAAATCCTTAAGTGCTAGTTTGTACTTTCCTAGGGACATATATGCTGCTGCCCGTCTGTAATAGGCCTTCGTGTAGGACCTGTCCAGCTCTATCGCCTTCGACGCGTCGCTCAGGGCATAACCAAAGTTTTCCAACCTCAGGTTAGCTATACTCCTATTCGCAAAGAACACCGCATTTTTCGGATTCTTTTCTATTGCTTTCGAGTATAACTCGATTGCATTATTGTAACTTTGTTCTGAAATTTGAGGTTATGTCAGTCAAATTTTGTTCTATTCCTGTCACGATCAATAAGCTATAAATACCACTTGTACATGGTCTTTTTTGCTTATTACTGCAAAATTGTTGTCTCAATTCAAAAATTTTGGAAACTTACTTTTGAAATATTCATTTGCTTGGTTTTTCAGTTTATCCGCTGCCTCTATGTCCTCCTGAGAAATGGGCCCAGTAATTTCTTCGTTACTAGCCATAGCTAAGCAATACAACGTTGAAATTCTTAAAATGTATTTGCGAGAAATAATGGCTTAATCATAAGAAATGTGAATTTCTCACATACATTTACATGTTATCCGCAATTCATGAAAATTTAATGGGGAAGGCAAGTGTCAAAGTGACAAGTGACAGTTTGGTCCCAAAAGAACTGTCAAGTCAAAGAAATTTTTTGAAAAATTTTGATTTATTGATGTAAAATGACTAGATGTTGTGTAATAAGCTGTAAAAATGATGGAACATATAAATTTCCGACAATTCACACTATCAAGAAATAATGGGTAGCTGCTGTGACTGCCTTGAGAACAAAAATTGAATTATAACTAAGGAAAACCTATATAATAAACAAATATCCAGCCTTGCGAAGCCGAGACAGGCCGTTAGTTGAGTTTATTAATGAAATTCTATGATTATACCATAACTAAACAATCGAATAAACTTTTCAAAATAATATCTACTTTTCTATTGGAGGTTAAGTACCAGTATTGCATCGCTCTATAAATCATGAAATGGTTCGTCTGGCGGAAGAATTATCACCTGGAACGAGTTTTGTGATAGTTGTGGTGTTAATTAATTAAATATTTATTGTGATATTTCTCGAATATAAATAGAAAAAAGGGGTAAAATTACTGACTTAAAACTCTATGATATTTTATCAAAATAGAAAGTCAGAATCAGCATTATAGTCTTGTTACAGGAGAGGACAGGTAAAACATACCTGAACTCAAAAATTGAAACCTCAACTACAAGTAATTGTGGATTTATTACGGTAAAATCAAATGTATTACCACTCAATTAAATCACTTTTTTTCCTCTTGTAGATGCACCGCGGCATCTTAATTCTTGTTTTAGTATATGCACTTGCATTGACGAATAATTTTCCATATTTGTTTTGTATTTAAACTCGATTTCTATAACAATAAATCTTGTTTGTTTTTTGTACAAGGTAGACAGTAATCTGACGTAGGGACCAACTATCGCAGCGCCATCTACGATTAGCTTTGAGTTGCCATCCCCATTGACAGTTTATTGAATGAATGAATTCTTGAATGAATTTGTCATGTGAATGAATGAAGGTTACATTTTTTTTTTTGGAATGTCTTCTGGGCCTTTGCGACATTGAAGGTTAATGAACTCTGTAAATAAATAAATAAAGTGAATGAGCCCACCGTTTTTTAAAAAAGACGATAGAAATAAATACGGTCCGAACAGTGTGAAAGAGAAACGCAGCTGCTAGATTGTCTTTTCTGTGTCTTTCAAAAGAGATAGTACTTAGGACGGGTCCATATTGGCTCACCTAAAGTTGTTTACCCGAAATTGCTCTTCCTAACGATTTGTAATCCGAATGATCACTTTTCCTAAAATTTTTCATCCTAAAGTTTTCATTCATACTTTTTGTAGTGCTACCGGCGATGTTCATAACGCTCATGTTTCCGAAAATTGTTATCAATAATATCGTTATTGTAAATATATTTAAACTCCTACTGTTTTTTTTCATAACGTTTTTATCCCTAAACATTATTACGATAATATTTTTAGTTAGGTAGTCAATTTACTGGATTTAGGGTCAGAGAGTCGTCTTGGGGGCACTATGAAAAAAATAATTCGAAAATTTTCGCGACAAATTTCGAGGTAGCGCTCGCCGGCCGCTGCCGCGGCACCGCTCGCATCTCTATAGCTTGACATAAAAATTTAGAAAACCGGAAGTCGCCACTTTCTTCGCGCTAGCAGCACTTTGAATGATTTTATTTTATTATTTTCACTTATTACGTTAGTTTTATGGCACAATAATAAATCTAACAACCCTGCGGTCTTTGTTTACATCAAATATCAAAGATTTTAAAACGCTGTCAGAAATAAAAATTTTAGTTCCGTTTCAATCCGTTCTGGCCAAGCTGTAAGTAGTCTGTGCCGCTCGCTTCGCTCGCTCAGCTCGCGCACAAGGGCCAATCTTCAATTTTTGGACTTCCGTTTTGGATAATGACGCCCGATACTTTTACTGCTGGTGCAACCATCCATTGACAAAAAACGAAAATATATATTATTTTAATTTCATTTTAGTTAAACATAATTAAAATAATTTATATTTTTGTTTTTTGTCAATGGATGGTTGCACTAACAGGAAAAGTATCGGGCGTCATTATCCTAAACGGAAGTTCAAAAATTGAAGATTGACCCACAACTGGTCACAGTTCTAACCTAACCTAACCTATGGATATATTTTCAGGTACACACCGCTTTAAATAAAATTAAAGAAGACGCTTTACTAATAAAAACAAAAACCCAGTTCATATAATTAGAGAGTGCGAAGCAAGCACTTCCTCAAGTATACGTGCTAATATGCCAACAAAATAAAACAAAATAAAAAGAAATCTAAACAAAAAAGATACGACTTTGAATAATAGTGTAAAAGAAGGTTATGTTGAGAAAATATAGGAAAACAAATAATAGTATACTAGATGTTTAGTGCTACTGACATTATGAAGTCGAATGATTCGGAATTATGAAAATTAGTGACAGAGCAATTAGGAGTTGTGATCATTAGGATTGAAAATGTTAGGAATACAATTTTCGGGTTTCCAATGATCGGAGTTTTAGGTGAACTTTGGCGCGCCCACTTAGGACCAGTAGGAGGTGGTAGGCCCTTAAATTGTTTAGTCCATTCTCTATGTCTTTGATCAAGCATGCAAAAAGCTTCAGGTAGCTATTTTCGCGTGTGTCATCTCAAAGATTAGACTAGACTCACTCTCTACTTAGTCTGTGACTAGACTTAAATAATTACCTATTTTCTTCCTATTTTTAACTATTTGAATAAATCCCATAAAACATAAGATTCACCGCTGCACAGTATCTACACTCGAGAGCAATGAATCCGGGTCACTTAAAGAATGTTAAAAGTCTCGGAAACTAAAAATGATAGGTTAATGCAATAAATTGTATTTAATAGACAATGTAATACTCCTTAAATGAAAGTAAAAAAAATATGAGTCACCATACATTTTATTAAAACAAAATTACATAAAGAAAAAAACTGCTGATCTCTCCTTAAAACAAAAATAGGAAACATGAAATTTTTGAACTTTATTACGATTCTCTTGAATTTTAATACTTCGTATTGCCTCCTCGTGCTTCCATTACTGCGTTTACGCGGTTTGTCATGCTGTACACCAAGTTCCTTATACGATTTTGGGGAATATGATAAAGATAGATGAATGCTCACCCTATCCCATCATTAGGTCTATGGTCGGGAGACCATAGATTGTCTTTTGTTTACTGTATCCATTCTATTCTATTGTCTAAGATACTTTTGTCTGTGCTTTCTGTGTGGTTCTACAATAAAAGCGTTCTCGAATATTGTAATAATAACTGGCCTTTAATTTACTTAACATCCTGATAATACCGTTAGTTTATCAGAATATTCTCCCATTCCTCTGTGAGAGCAATTTTGAGCTCACGAAGCGTGATTGGGGGAGGGTTTCGTTGTTTTACGCATCTGCCTAGCTCGTCCCAAGCATGCTCGATCGGGTTGATATCCGGGCTGCGCGCTGGCCACTCTATACGAGTAATGTTCATCTCTTGAAGGTCGGGCATTGTCATGCATAAATATAGCATCCTCACCTAAATTGACCATAAATGGACCAACGTGATCATTGAGGTTTTCTTCCACATATCTTACGCTAGTTAAAGAGCCGTTTTCTATGATCACCAACTCTGTGCGACTTTCAGAAGAAATTCCGGCCCACACAAGTACAGACCCACCACCGTAGGCTACTTTTTCTTCGATGCATGCTTGCTTGAATCTTTCCCTGGTCTTCGATACACACTCTGTGTCTTCCATCGTGCTGCCGTCCTTTAACAAGAATGCCGTTATGTGACATTTAGGTATTTTTGGCTTTCTGAGGTCATTTTTATCAGAAAAAAAAGCTCTATCGATCTGTCTAATTACGGTTTCAATAGCTTTTATAGTTTTCGAGATATGAAAAAAAGAAATGCCGTTAAATGCACAAATCATATAGTAAACCTACGCTAAAACGTAGTTATGTGACATTGCAAAGCTAAAACGCAGCTAAGGCTTCATAACTCGCCTCCTTCTGCGAAGCAGTAATGCTCGCGAAGGAGGAGGCGGGCCGCGCGCGAGAGAGGACAGTGTCCTCCCTCCGCCCCAACCGCGGTGGTGCACGCCCACGGCGACGGACGTCGCAAGACGATCTCCGGCCACCGTAGGCGCGGGCATGCGGGCAGCGAGTAAAGGGCAACTCGCTGCCCGACCATGGACCATGCCCGGGTCGACGGCGCGTTGTGTCCCACGCGCGCCTCAAAGAGCGTCATCATAATGACGGGGCCCCCCTCTCAGAGGGCCAAAGCCTGCCGGGGTCCCGGGATTATTTCCTTACCGTGACCCCGGAACATAACAGGCTACTGAAGGACACCGTGGATTTTAGTCAGTAGAAGTCTGACAGTCCCTCCCGCCCTGCCCGGGGCTGGAGGACTCATTTGATGATTTTGCCACGTAAAAAAAAAAAAAGGCTTCATAACTACAGATTTTAACAATAAATTTGTGATTTGTTACCTAGCTAAATTGCCGTTATTTAAGATTCCTATTCATAAATGCCGCTAAAAGCCCTTTGCTGCATTTTAAGCATTGTATAGTACAGTTAGAATTCATAATAGCGGCAGTTATTTTATTTTAGCAAAAAATTTGAATTATTGTAAAATACTAAATTGCCGCTATCCAACATAACTAATCTAAAATGCCGCTAAGTATACTTGCGGCGTTGCACAAGAGGGTTTTGGAGTTGGTGTTGTAAGAGGTCCAGGCTCCTTCCTCCTTGTGCTGATGGTGATCACCGGGGTTTTAGTGAGGTACAAATTCCACACTTCCCGGTCTTATCCCCAAAAACCGGACGCCTTTTGAAGATTTCCCCCCAAAACCAAAAAAAAAGTGTTCTTGCGAGCGTAAAAGTTTGGGTGCTTCTGCTCCCACGGCAGCGGAGCGGGGACCAGGGCCCGGTGCGGGATTGACGCGCGGCACTCTGCACTCCATTCCCACGTCGTTGGAAGACGGAGAAACAGGTCCTCATCAAAAAGCACGGGTGCCCTGCTTAATCTCGGCCTATAGTGCTGCTCGAATAGGTGGCTAAGCTCTTTGAAATAGTGATTGCGGATAGCCTTGTCGGGTTCTAATGCATGAGAGCCAGTTTGATTTCAGGAGCGCTCGAATGTGGACGTCATCATGCGCTTAAGAACCCTCACGACGGGGACAGTATCCCTGAGCAGAGTCGTCTTGGCGGTGTCACTAAACATCACCAACGCCTTCAACACCTTGCCATGGAGTTACACCAGGTCCGTCAGGTATGCCTTGCCAACGCGATTGAGGTAGCTCAATCGCGTTGGCAAGGCTTACCTGACGGACAGAGCCGTCAGCTACTCCAGTCATCGAGGAGAGTGGAACCGGCGAGAAATATCGTGTGGTGTCCCACAGAGATCGGCCCTGGGTCGCTGTTGTGGAACATCGGGTACGACTGGGTGCTGCAAGTGACCTATCTAGTGACCTCAGCGTGTGCTACGTTGACCAGACGCTTGTCCTAGCGCCGGGATAATCACATCAGGTGTCCGACGACCTGGCAATGCAGGATCCAGCAGTTGGGGCTTGAGCTGGCGCTGCACAAGACAGAGAACGTGTGCTTTTATGACCGTCTGAACGTGCCACTTTACGGTATCTTGGTGGTGCTTTACGGAGTCCCAAATACGGTAAAAAGGTTTGACATCGGCGTTGAATTGACGATGAAGTACCTAGGACTCGTCCTCGACAGCCGATGGAACTTCAAGGAGCATTTCGTTTAGCTCCAAAACGGAATCAGGCTGAGGCCGCCTCCAAGTGACTCCTGCCCAATCTCGGTGAGCCAAATGCCTCCTGCCGTAGACTGTACGCCGGTATCGTGCGGTTCATGGCCCTCCACGGGGCTCCTGTCGACCGGCACGGCTGGTCTGAAGGTCATTGCCATCCGGACGATCTGGGGATACCGCACGATCGCCAGTGAATCAGTCAACCTCATGAAATGAAATGGGAAGCAGTTGCCTTCTGCGAAGCAGTCATGCTAGCGAAGAAAGAGGCGGGACGCGTGAGGGAGAGAACCGTCTCCACTTTATGAACCAACCAAGGCGGAAACGCCCATGGCAACTGACGTCGTGACTGATTTCCGTCCACCGCAGACGCGTACGATAATTAATGGGTATCTCGCAGACGGCGAGTGTCTCATGGACCAATGTCCGGGTCGATGGCGCGTCGTGTTTCACGGGCGCTTCAAAGAGCTGTCAGCAATCTGACGGGGCCCTTAGAGTGCCAAGGCCTGCCACTTGTCGCAGGACTCTCTCTCCAGGTAACCGCGACCTTGGAACGTAAATTGCTATTGAAAAATCACCGTGGATTTCAGTCAGTACAAGTCTGACAGTCCCTCACGTCCCGTTTGTAGTGTCCGACCGAAACTGGTTTTTCAGCCGAAACCGAAACCGAAACCGAACTTTCGGCCTTGCTCTCAGTTTCGGCCGAAACCGAAACCGAAACCGAAACTTTTTAAAACATTTAAAATTTTCAATTTTTTTTTTTACATTTGAAAATGTGTTACTAAAATATACATGGTGAATTTTTCAACTGGGCGTAAGGCTATGTCCTTAACTATGAGGAATATCGAAAAACGTTGAATAGTGTCTCGAGACCGATTCTGACGAAAACTAAAGTTCCATCATTGGATTTTAGAAAAATCAATAATCCTGTCCAGAAACCAATACCACAGATTTTGAATAAAAAAAACACTAACTGTATTGTAGTGTAGTATTGTACAGCATTCGATAATGTTAGCAATAAGGATCAAATTCTGGGAAGTAATGAAATACGGCAAACTTATCGAAACAGCCGATTTTTAAGAAATTGCTATTCTTCTATGTTATTTAACTTGTTCTGAGCCATAATCTATTCGAAATTATAAAAATTCTGTGTTTTCAATGTTTCGCTGGATTTGAAGTCTCAATAATCGCACTATTTTCAGTAATACGAAATTACTGACTTGAAAAAAAAAAAGCATTCTTTCAAAGAAGGAACCGTTAACTTAAGTACCTTTCGAACAGTCACTGCCTTGACGATTGATAAATTTTTAATCATTAACGTACCTAACAAATATATTTTATTATGACATGAATATGCAAGACTTACTCTTGGCAGTTAACTCAAAAACATAACCTCAACTCACGATTAAATAAACGGTGGCGAACTGAGCCCCCCCACCGGAGAGCAGGCATGTGAGCAGCGAATTTTACCGAACGACGCACGAAAATGAACGAACACTTGAGTTTCGGCGGGGCCGAAAGTTTCGGCTATATTTTGGCCGAAACCGAAACTAAGGCCGAAACTAGATTTTTTGGCCGAAATTTGGCCGAAACCGAAACCGAAACCGAAATTTCGGTCGGTCACTACCCGTTTGACTTCAATTTTGTTGATTCTCTATCAATTTATGAAACGTAATCCAAATCTAAAATGCCGTCATCATGAAATGTTTTGTATTTAGCGACACTTAAGTTATGTAATAAACAAAAAAATATCTACGGCAAAAAATAGATTAAATAATTATTGAAATTTACTTCTCTTGATTGCCGTTAAGGTGTCTTAGCGGCAATATAGCATGGTACGAGTCTACTTGTTTAGGCAATTAATGCTAACCTACATTGACATTAAGCGTATTTAGCGGCTTTTAAAGTTAGTATTATTATAACTTTTTTAAGTGTGGTAAATAACTAAATTATTAGTTCAAAACCATTAGCAAAAATGCCGTTAAGGTATGCATTACGGCATTATAGTTATGATTCTAGGGCTACATATTTTAAAGATTACTTTAACAAAATGATAAATGTTTATTTTCTCTAATTTAAGGAAACGTTTTTGACAGTCAGTTTCACTGTCTAAAAGAGCCTTTTAAAATATATTTTTTGGTATTTAAAAGTTTCGAATATGACTCCTGGTTAGGAAGTAGCATCAATTTAAAGTTTTTCTACAGTTTTCCCCCCGTATCTCAAAATGTGTTTTTTGTACTTAACGGCACTCTAGTTAAAGGACGGCAGCGTGCTTGTAGAGCATAAATTTTGATTCGTCGGAGAACATAACTTTTGACCAATCTTCAATACTCCAATTTACGTGGCTCTGGGCATATCTTAGTCTTGAAATACGATGCCCACGCTCCAGTTTAGGGCCGTTTGCAGGTCTAAGGGGTTTTAAGTTAGATTCAGCAAGCCGACGTCTTACTGTCCATGCACTTGGGTTACTTCCTCCGAGGCGTCGAAACTGATTGGTGAGTTCAGTTCCTGTGAGAAAGCGATTTCGAAGCATGGTGTTCACCAAGTATCGGTCTTCTCGTGCTGTGGTACACCTGGACCTGGTTCTGCCCGTTCCTGGTCTGCGTAGGTTAGAACCAGTTTCTTCGTAACGTCGGAGAACTCTTTGTACTGTTGACAGCGACACACCGACAGTCGTGGCTGTATCGCGCTGACTCCGGCCGGTTTCCAGCATTGTAAGTATTCTGGTGCATTCTTCAGGCGTAAGCGACATAATTTCAGCTTGAATAATGAATATAGAGCACTATCAACATGGTTTATGTACCCACATAAATGACAGATTACAAACAAAAGCAAAACCAAATGCTGTAATTTCGTAGTTCCTTCTTCGAAAGTGGCCCTTTTTCAAATTTGATTTTTTTATGATATAACTTTACAATAACTAAGAAGTTTTAATACATTAATTTAAGGAGTATTACATTGTCTATTAAATACAATTTATTGCATTATCCTAGCATTTTTAGTTTCCGAGATTTTTGGGATTCTTTAAGTGACCCGGATTCATTGCTCTCGAGTGTACATACATACCTCTACGATATGAAATTACTTGTTGGACGTTCTTACTTGGAATAATTCTGACGCTATAACAAACGTTACACGGGCGTCGGTTACACAGTCAATTGTTATTTTCAACTACATACAGGGCAGATGGATGGAACTCGGACACGCAGAAAAAAAAATGGAAAAATTGTCAAGGCCAGAGTCTCAGCAGTCAATACTTATTTAAAATGCTGCTCTGCTTATGATACAAGTAGGTAGCAAATTAGATTTAAAGATGTAAAACCTCTGAAAACTATTTTCATTCGAAATCTAAAATATACTTAGTACGCGCACTGCTGAAAATATGTAGGTACTGCTGAGCCTGCGCGCACTGCTGAAGTGCCGGGTGAAACTGAGACGTCGTCGCTGCATTGTGACGTCGTGCACGCTTTTCTAACACTTGCACGCTCCACAGTGCCTTTGAAGTATACTATCAAAATAATCAGAGACATGGAAGAGATCATTTCCAATCTTTTTACCATGTGGCACAGAATATATAATAGTACCTAATGCATGTGGTAAGAATCATATTGTAGTCCCCCCACCCAGGGCGGGACGGAAGAGACTGTCAGACTTGTACCGACTTTATTCCACGGTGTCCTTCATTAGTCTACTACGTTCCGGGGCCACGGTTACCTGGTAAGACAGTCCCGCGACCCCGGATCTTTTTACCATACGGTGATATTTTTTACGGTTCAAAAGTTATGATCGCTTTTTGTGTCAGGCAACAAATGATTGCAATTATGTAAAAGTGAGAGTGTGATTAATACTTCTAAAGAATATCTATGCCTTGGGGAAGTTTCTCCACCTAATTCATGGCCAACTTTCTCTAGGTTTACATTTTTTCAAAGTAACAGTAGCTTCACAGTGGATAGAATTCACAGCGAAGTCATTCGCGAGAATCATCAGGCTGAAGAGGAAAGTACCAGTCATGTCTGTAAACAGACAGAGACGGTCGATGGAACAGATGTTTTTTTTTAATGTCATATGGGTATGCTTTTGGCCTTAGTCTAGGTCACGGGTGACAAAGAAAAGGTCGACAATAGAGCGAGCTTACCCAGAAGAAGCTGTTCACTCTAACTTTGAAGAGATTTCCACTCCTTCGCTGTCCGCATAATAAAAGACGTTTGGAAACGCTTAGTGCGAGTTGGTGGAATAGCAATAAGTATGGTAATTTGCCGTGCGTAGAAGATGAGCGATGATAGAAGGGGGTGGGATGAGGTCGTAGAGTTCTAGGGCACACTCTCCGAAGTACAATCTGTAGAAGACCGAGAGGCGAGAGGCAGGCAACCTTGCGGCGATGAGTCAAGCTATGAAGCTTCATGGCATTCACCAATTTGACATCGCCAAAGAACCTCTTAGCTTTTGACTTGGACTTTTGACTTGGAGTGGACATCGTTTACGGGAACGTAATGTGGGACGCTCCGTGGTAAGATGGATCGATGATTTGAAAATCTACTATGGTCTACTAGGAAGCGGGGATGTTTGGTGCTCTTTGAAGATTTACGTCTTGCAGTGGACGCGAGAACTACAGGTTCAACTTCAAATTGAAAAAAAAAACAGACAAACAAAATAGTTATTTAAATATATATTGATTTATTTCTTTCTATTAAAATTATTATACAACATGTAGGTAGTTTAGTAACATGGATACCACGATTACGGAATTATTAAAAATATAAAAAAAAACTTAAGCCTATTTACATATTACTTAGTTGCTGCATTTATTACCATACGAACTGTAATAAAGTGCATACAAATATCATAATAATACTGCTCTTGAATAAGAATGCTGAACTCCTTGGTTCCGGACATTCGTTGTTGTGTGTGATTGTTTTGAAGTAACCAGGTCTTTGTGTGAATTCATCTCTAACATTTTCGAGAGCTTGAAGTGCTTCTACGCCAGACTGCGGCCATGTTGTTGAACGACTCAGCAGCCAGACACCAACTGGATGAAAAAAGAAAAAAATTAGTTTTAAATAGGAAATGACAGATGGCACGGTTAGCGCAGTGGTTGACTGCTGTGCTGCATGTCGAGTGTTCGATTCATTCACAAAAAAAAGTGTAGTTTATTATAGTGTTAGTCTTCTCTATATACTTAGTTAAACAGCTCTGTAATGTAGGTATACAAGTTGTCCCTGTGACCGGAGTATGGGGACAACGAGAATACAGGAATGGGGAAAACAGGAACACAGGAATGGGGACAGCGGGAATACAGGAATGGGGACAACGGGAATACAGGAATGGGTACAACGGGAGTACAGGAAATTACGGAGATAAATACATACCTCGTCTTTCGGCGCCTATGTTTTGACAAGTGTACGCAATCGCATATTCATCGTAGTTAGTTCTCATTAAGGTGATTGTTGTATTAACTGGAATCATAAAAAAAAAACAATAAAACATAAGGTTAACGTGGAATATACTTATTTTGCGGATGAGTTGTCACCTAAGTGAATTAATACAGTGATATAGTATCAAGTAGGGATGCATCGATACGCCTTTTTGCCGATACGATACCGATACACTTATTGTGAATTAAAAAATGAAGATAAAATAAATAAATCACTAGTCAGATATTTTTTTTTTAATATAAGAAGAAACTATAAGGGTTCCTTGTTGACTACGGAACCCTAAAAATGACATAAGTTGATATTAGATATAAGGTAATTATATATTTTAGTAGATAATTAAAATTAACATTAATATGATTTTTGTTTAAAAAACAAAGTAATCTTAAATCTTTCGGAGAAAGGCGATATCGAAGTCTGTTTGGCAAAGGTTTCCCCGGTCATAGTTCGTGCCTCGTTTGAAACGAAATAGGCGAGACAACTCGCTCGTTTACACTACAGAATCGGTCATAAAAATATCGTCTATACCGATATATCGGCTCACTCGAAGTAAGTATCGCCGATATATCGGTATCGGATGCATCGCTAGTATCAAGGTAAATTTTTTATGCATGGTGACAGCATCAATAATTTGTAAATTCACAGTTTTGAAAAGTAAAGGACACGTATTTTTCTTTAGTCAATCAATTAATAATAAAACAAAGAAATACAAAGATAAATAATAACCCATTAAATTCGAAAGCCCTACTCTCGATATGCAGAAGCAAGTAAAAACTTACTGTACTTGCCTGTGCAGTGGCGTATTGGCAATTTTTAAAGTTAATCAAATCACCAATTTGGGTTTACATACCAAAAAAAAACGTGTCAATTATGTTTTGACATTCCAATTGACGGTCTTATTAGATTTATTCAGTCAAATATCTACCCCATTCGACTGCGGGCAGGATTTGAAACATTCAAATTCTGTTCACTTTCGATTTTTATTTCCACAAAAAAAGTTTCGCTATGAGCGACGCAAGCTTAATGCATAAGTATAAGAAAAGACTGTCAGACTCGTACTGACTAAAATCCACAGTGTACTTCAATAGCCCTTTATGTTCCGGGACCACGGTAATGAGATAAATCCCGCTACCCGGGGAGGCTTTGGCCCTCTAGAGGGGGGCACCGTAACCTAGCTGACGCTCTTTAACACAGCGCGCCGTCGACCCGGGTCCCTGGTCGGACAGCGAGTTGCCCTTAACTCGCTGCCCGCATGCCCGCGCGCATTTAAGGGGGATGCTCCAACCAGCCCGCGAAATTCAAATTTTTTTACGTTTTTTGCAATTTGCAGGCCAGTGACATGTTGTAACTTTATCAAAATATGAATTGCGGTAATAACAAGTATAATTTTAAATATGAAAATTACCAAAACATTCGCTCCATCAGCTCTCACATAGAAAAGCTGCATCATGTTAAAATCTCCGAAATCTAACTTAGATGCAGCTTTTCTATGTGAGAGCTGATGGAGCGAATGTTTTGATAATTTTTATATTTAAAATTATACTTATTATTACCGCAATTCATATTTTGATAAAATTACAACATGTCACTGGCCTGCAAATTGCAAAAAACGTAAAAAAATTGAATTTCGCGGGCAACATCGACGCAATCACCTTAAGAAACTTAGTATAATTAAAGTAACATTTTTATATTTACCTGGTGAGCCAGTCCAATCTATAGAGAATTGACCTTGTGCAGGTATAACTAATCGGGCAGTGCCTTCTGTTCTATTCACTTCTTGACCACCAATGACTTCGACAGAATAAACATTTAAGTGATTTTCTTCCTCTGTTAATAGGGTAGAAATACAGGACCTGTTTCCTACACTGTCGTATCTTTGGACATGATACCAGGTACCATTTGCGAACTGTGAAAAAGAAATATTGATAATGAGATAAAGGCCAAGTCTACATTCTGGAATTAAATGAAGGCATTTCTTTGTAAAACAGTAAGCCTATTCCATCGGTAACAAACATTAACAATTGTTTCGCTGTCCACCAGATGTGGACAAACTGGGGATGGACATCCAGACCTTGATTATTTGAAAGACTCGGCAGCGTTGAGATTGCACTATACCTACTCGTTAACAAGATGTTGATTGCTTTAACTAAACCAACAATGTACCTACCTTTAGGCAACCGTTTTGTTATCTAACTTAGGCGCGGGCCACATAGAAAAGACGTAAGACGAGGACGTGTCGCGGACGTGCGAAAATGTATGAGAGTCGCGCCCGCGCCCCGTCTCTTCTGTGTGTTTTACGTCGCGACGCTTCTATACATTTTTTAAGAAAGAGACGCCGAAGTGACATAATATGTCTCCGCCCCGTCTGCGTCTTACATCTTTTCTATGTGGCCCGTGCCTTAGGTAGATATAAATGAAAATCAAAACACGCAAAAAGGGGTTTAAATGGAAAAAGGAAATGCAATAAGTGAAATAATTTTTACTTGAGGTTCAATACTGAAACTATGATGTTAGTTAATTAGGTACTTCATCCCTTCGTTTTACCAATCATGGAGCTTTTCTCAACTCAAGGGTCGTGACTACTTTCCCACGCCGTGATTTTTAGCATCCAGTATAATTCAGAAATTATAATTCTATGACCTCGAAAAGGATGAACTATGAAAAGGAACTATTCAGTCTGAAGTGTACTGTGCATATAATGGACAGGGAAATATCTTACTCTGGTCATATTGAAAGTGCTCAATCCGACAATACTTGTGTCGCACTGGCCAGGGATTACGACGTCATTATCTGCGCTGATCTCTGGGTAGTAGAAGCAGGCTGCGTCAGTCTGATTTGTGTTCTGGTAATAATTGGTGTTAAGACCTTGGGTGGCCGCGATTCTATTATTTATGGCGGCAGTACCCGCTGCGGTCAGTGAACCTCCCTGTTTAACCATTTGCCAACTGCCAACTGAAAGTAGTTCGTTACGTTAGATATAATTATAATTGACATTATGTTTTTGTAACAACATAAAGATAACCTCGTTACCTCGTCGTCTGTTCTCAGCTATATTTTCGCAGGTATACAGAAGAGCATAGTTGGTATTGTCAGTTTCGAGTACGTAGAGGGTCTGAGTGGTGGCTGCAATTAAAATAGAAATTGTTTTACTTTTGTAGGTATTGAAATCTTTTGTTAGAACATGATGTAAAAAATAAACATATAAGTAATTAATATCTGGTTGACCGAGCATCGCTCGGTTTTTAAAATGTCTATATCTTGGGAACCGAGCTTTTCTCGAACCTGGGACCTTGATAAATCGATTCCTTGAGCCGAAAAACCCCTAATCTGTAACTTTCATGAAAATCCTTGGAGCCGTTTCTGAGATCCTGATTATATATGTATAAATAATTAATTAAACAAGAATTGCTCGTTTAAAGATATTAGATAAGAGACATAATGATACACCTATACATGTACAAGATTTGTTTGGAATATTTATTCCAACTTTTGAGATGATGTAATGATTTTGAAACGCAAAGTTAGAGCCAGTCCACACGGCGCGTTGCGTCGTCGCAACGCAAATATTTTGACGCATAGCCGGCCACACAGGCGCTGCGTCGTCGCAGCGTTACTACGACGCAGTCTTAACGTTCGGTCGACGCAGCGGTGACGCACAGTTGCGGCAAGCCCTTTCCTGAATCAATGTAATGAAGTAATCCATATCAATTTCTTCAATGGTACTCATTTTACCCTGCAAATAAAACTGAATACAAAAGTACGTAGGTAAAAAATGAAATGAGCTTGCGTGTATCCTCCCTATCAACGCACAAGCAACTGAGCGCTGCCTCTCCGTCGCCGCAATGAGTACACCCCCTCCCGCTTCGTCTCGGGGGCTGCTGTCCGTCATGTGTGCGTTGCGACGACGCAGCGCGCCGTGTGAACACCTTGGTTATTTGTATGTAAAACAACGCAACGGCAGCGCTGCGTCGACGCAACGCTGACGCAACGCGCCGTGTGGACTCTCGCTTAATTGAACATTTGTAATAATATTTTTTTAAGTCTTTTATCATAAATATAAATCAAACAACTTACGGCCACTGCCAGTATTTAAAGTAACTTGAAGAACTCCAGTTGGGCCAGCGACTGCAGTTGCTGATCCTGTTATGTTAGCCAAAGTTTGATTCGTTACTTGTCTGTTCACAACATTGATGACACCACCGGTTCCAGCCGTGTATTGAGCACGGTTGCATTGGCCAGCCTGTGTTGGTTGTGGGTATCTTGCAATTTCGTGCCAAGTTCCGAGAAACTGCAAATGAAAACAATGAAACAGATCACGTAATGCCATTGGAAGTTAAGTAGACTTGTCTCCCAGTCTCCCATTTATTTTTAATATTTAAAAATTGTTTATTTTTAAGTTCTATTTCTTTGTTTCTCTGTGATACTGTGTGCACTTGTGGTATGTGCCAATAAACGTTTTTTCTTTCTTTCTTTCTTTCTTTTTCATTGATCGCTGCATGATATTTTATAGCCTTCTTCGATAAATGGACGATCTAATCTAATATTTTTTCAAAACGAACCCAGTTCTTGAGAGTAGAGCGTTAACAAAAAGATTCATCAGTTTTATAATATTAGTATCGAAAGCATCTACGGGTCACTAAAATATAACCACTAGATTGGTTTTGTTCTGATTTTATAGTAGGTATGTAAATTGTATAAAACATTTTTATTTAATAACAGTAATTTGTATCCTTTCTTTGGAACATTGATAAATGAACTTACGGTCTGTGCATTGAAGTTATTAGTGCCTGTTATGGATGAATTGCAGGGTCCAGGCAAGTCAATAGTAGCTGGGAGTGTAGTCCACTCTGGGTAGTAGAAGCACGCATCATTCGCCTGACTTGTGGGCAAGTAATAAGCTTCATCAAGACCTTGCGTGGTTCTGATTATCTCATTTACGGAGGCCTCAGCTCGAGGGGTCAGTCCTCCTTGCAGTTTGCTCAGTTTCCAACTTCCAACTGAAAAAATTATAGTTATGGTTAATAAGCGCTGTCTATTTATACGGAATGGATGCTTAGAATGTCGCTAAGCACTGACTTTGGCGTAGCCGTTGTTTAGCTACCACTACTTATCTCGGCCTTATAGGTATTTGGTGTTGCCTTAAAAATAGATGTCTTTACCTTGTCTTCTATTTCCACTTATGTTCTGACAGCTGTATAGAACAGCAAAGCTGAAATGATCGGTGTCAACCACGGTGAGGTTCTGAATGACCGCTGCAATTTAAAATAACATTAATTAAGTACATTTTTATAAACATGTAGTTTTAGTTACTTGATATTGGGTTTTAGAAAACGTAACTTTCTGGGCCAAAAGTGTAAAAACAAAAAAGCATCCTGCTGGTTTAACAAAAGTTTTTCTCATAAAATACGCAAGGTACTAATGCACCACTAAATGGGACCATTTTAAAGCCTGAAAACCTTCTAACAGCGGAGGGTACCTAATATTAAAATAATTTAAGATTCGCTGTACGTATTAAGGTACTATTTTTCACTTCGGAAAGTACAGTCACGAGCAATAACAAGTATACACTTAACAAAATTCAAACGCAATTTACTCGTAAAATACTGGTTTCCACTTTGAAATTAGACCTATTTCGTAATAGTATGGCTTCCAAAATAGAAGTCTAATGAAAAGGCAAAAGTTTAATGTATACCAATATTGTAGCAGAAAATCGCTTTTGAATACTGCTTAGTGTATAAATACTATTGCTCGTGACTGTACCTACTAAATACTGCACACGCTAAACTTTAGCTCTCATGTAGGTTCCTGCTGGACACACAGAGATTGATGTATTAGCAGAGGCGTAACTACCGCCGTATCAGCCGTAACAATTATACGTGCCCCCCAAGTGCCAAGGGCCCCCGACGATTGGAAAAAAATTAAAATATAAAATGTTGCTCTTAAATGTAAGCTCCAAATAAAGAACTCCTAACATAGCTCAATTTTCAAAAAGGCTAAGTATATTATGTAGTTGTCATAAATGAGCTACGATCATTCCTTCAGCATTTTTAATTTTCTAGCTCCCTTCAAAATTCTCATAGTGACATCAGTAATAGCATTAGTTACATGAGTCAGGATGCTATTGTCTTTATTCTGCAAAACTATACACTTAGGCCGGGACTCCACCAAAGCTGTGCAAGTCGAGACGTGTTTTGATCAACCAATAGAATTGCGTTGCGGAGTGGAGCTGTGTCAATAACGCAATTCTATTGGTTGTTCAAAACACGTCTCCACTCCGCACAGCTCGACAAAGCTTTGGTGGAGTCTCGGCCTTAAGGCTGTATACAGAAAGAAAGCTGGAATTATAAGCGCTTATCGGCGCATGAGAGCGCTGGTAACCCGCGCAGGAAAATATGAACGCGCGCCGATAAGCACTGAACGTTGCCGACAAGTTCCGACAAGCTTCAACACGCGCTGGTCAGCGCTGGGCGCTGCATTTTAAAATTAATAACAAACCTGCTTCCTTTGTGTAGAACGGCCCAGCGCTGTCAAGCGCCGGTAAGCGCTGATAAGTTTCCAGATTTCTTTCTGTATACGGCCTAAGATTAGAAGTGCCCCAAACAAGTTTTGATACGGGGCCCCTTCTGGCCTAGCTACGCCACTGTGTATTAGATATTGAAACAAAGGGAAGACATCAAATAACTTACCGCCATTTTCCGTGTGTAAAGTAACTTCTAATACTCCAGGTTGACCAAGGACAGCAGTAGCTGTTCCTGATATTGTCCTTTGTTCCTCATTAATGACTTGGCTGTTCAGTACATTGACGACCCCGTTAGCTCCTAGGGTGTAGGTAGCCCTGTTACATTGGCCGGTCTGTGTTGGTTGTGGGTATCTGCCGATTTCGTACCAGGTACCGGCAAACTGGTATCAAATAAAAAATTATAATAAAGTCTTCTTCTTTTATAAAAAAAGTTCTTTTTAAAATATACAACCTTTTTCAGAATAAAAAAATAATTTTTATTCTGAAAAAGGTTTACTAGGTGCTAACCTATTATGCTTTCTGTTGTTAAAAATGTGTAAAGGTACATAAGGTAAACGAAATGTAATTTGGACTAAAATACAAAAAATCATAACCTTCCTTCACGCGCAGTCGGGTAAACGAGCGTCAATTTTAATTATTATACTTTTATAGGTACCTACTTAGAGAAAAAAAAAAAAATTCTTTAGCCATACCTACTAGGAATTTATCCTGTACCGCGGGTGCACAACACCCAGACCTGGAACAACTACTTTGCAGATCATACAAATATTTGTTCCGTGCAAGAATCGAACCCGCGTCACGATGCGAACCAGACGATCGCTCAGCTACTGCGTCAACCACAGGGCGTCAACCGTGCCGTCGTCTTTTAGGCGGTGTCCTGCGTTAGCGACGAATACGACGCGACGCGACGCGATTCAAACAATTTGAACTACTTTTACAATATTATTTTAAAATTTACTTCGTGTCGCGTCGCGTCGCGTCGTATTCGTCGCTCACGCAGGACACCACGGTATATACGTCGCGAATGCGTTTACAAACATAAACACATATTATACACAGCCACTCAGCTCAGATCAGTTTTTTTTTTTTTTTTTTTTTTTTAATAGCCTGTTCTGTCCCACTCCTGGGCAAAGGCCTCCCTCCACTCCTTCCACTTCTCGCGAGCTCGTGCGTCCTCCTTCCAATTTGGACAGAACCTGTCCAGTTCGTCCCGCCATCTCCTTCGCGGCCTGCCGCGATCTGCCCAGATCAGATTATACAAATATATTTTGTTCCGTGCGGGATTCACAGTTTTGAGATCAACTGATGAAATTAGTTGAATAAAGTAATGCGCCTGTCCGGGCTCAAACCCACCACTTACGCGCGGCTTCGATTCCCACACGGAACAAATATTTGTATGATCTACAAGTAGTTGTTCTGGGTCTGGGTGTTTGTGAATGTGAGTTTCTATGTTTGTAAACGCACCCACGACACAGGAGAAATACCTAGTGTGGGGCAACGGTTTAAAAAAAAGAAAAGAAAAAGATTATATTTCAATTTTAATCCATCTGCTTTGACAGCAACAATCATCGATCTTTTTGACTCGGACCGGCAAATTCGGTCGATGACTGGTTACAGACAAATTTTGGGATCAAGATTGCAATAATAGTAGATTACGCACCAAGGGAATAAAGCAGTGCCTTACGTCACGGGCGTATTGAATCCCGAAGCGACACTAAGGATTCTGGGGGTGAGAGTGGGTCAAGTGTTAATTCCCGAGTGAAACGAGGGAATTAAGATAAGAATCCTTAGTGTAGCGAGGGATTTAAGTTAGCCCAAGACAAAGGCAGCTTTATTCCTGAGGTGAGTACTCTGCTTTTCACACCACCTGTGAGGAAATAAATTCGAATTTTGAAATTTGATGTGGTACGACAACCTTCGAACGTGAGCATGCTGTGGTGCCCACCTCAGCAAGCGATCAGCTGTTGCAGTGGGGACTGCCGGGGGGCAGCCGCCGCTGCTTCAATTCCTTCGTTCAAAGTTTTCATACTATGTTTTGTTTGAGGTTCCAAATTCAAATCACATTATTTACACGGGAATAATGAAATTCTGTACATATATTATTCCCGACTCGAGCGGGAGGGAACAATGCCTTGCTTTACGGCCGGTTAGCAGACATATAATGTGACATTTACGAGCAGGTGGTGTGAAAAGATATGAATGTGAACTTACAAGCGCTGCATTGAAGTCAGCATAGCCGGTTATGGTGTTATTGCAGGGTCCGGGCAACTCGATTCTTGCTACTTGCTGTGGGTTCAACTCTGGGTAGTAGAAGCATGCATCGTTCGACTGACTTGTGGGCAAGTAATAAGATTCATTAAGACCTTGCGTGTTAGTGATGTTTGCATTTATAGCGGCCTGAGCTGTAGCAGTCAATCCTCCTTGCTGTCTGCTCAATATCCAACTGCCAACTGTCAAAATGATACGGAAAATTAGCTATCATTCTAAGCGTCAGTTCACACCGAGACGCGACGCGAAGCGACGTGACGCAACGATACTTCAAATTTGTATCTTTTCTTGTAGTAAACAAAGTCAGATTTTGAACGACGTGCGCGGCGCCGCGCTACGCAGCGCGGCGTCGAGCTGCGTTGCGAAAGGTGTATCTTTTGTCTTTTATAATAGAGTTACATTTTGAATAACTCTATTGAAAAGTGCGCGCAGCGTCACGTCTCGGTCTGAGCTGACCGTAATAATTACATATACGAGTACAGGGTGAATTTTTCAAATAGGAATGGTTGGCTATATCGATAGAAGTAAAGTTACTAAAAAATCAGCTTATTCCTTAAGTTTGCCGTATAGGATTGCTTCTCAGAATTTGTTCTTTTTAGCAACACTATTGAATGGAAAAATAATACAGGTTGTGATTTTTTTTCCAAAATCAGCGGCCAGGATTATTGAATTTTCTAAAACCCAATGATGCAGTTTTAGTTTTCGTCAAAATCAGCCTCAAGACTCCTTTCAACGTTTTTCGATATTCCCCGTAGTTTCTGATATACCCATCCACGCCCAGTTGAAAATTTCCCCCTGTATATTAGTACATTAGGCCGTAACAATAGACAACTTTACCTTCTCGTGTGGCCTCTCCATTTGCGGCCGGTATAGTCGTACAGCTGTACAGAAGAGCATAGCTGTTATAATCGGTGCCCAATACGTAAAGAGAACTAGTAGTCGCTGAAAAAAAAAAAAAAAAAAGTTGGTTATATTTTTATTATTCACATGTTAGCCACGACAATTACAATAGCTTTTAGAAGTCAGTACAAAGAGTGACCGCTGTAGTTTTAAAGCCTGCTACTCGTCGAAGTTGATCGAAGTCCCGAAATATGTGACTACACTACTTGCGAAGTTGCCTGAGTCATCATTGTGCCCTTTGACTCGGTCGCAAAAACCAACAACAAATGGAAGTCGCCCGAAGCGAGCCGAAGTTGCACGAAGCGAAGCGAAGTGACCTTCTACAGTCTACACTATAGTATTCAGTCAACTTAGACCAACTTCGCGAGTAGTGTAGAGCAGGTTTAAGAGTAAGAATACAAAAAAAAAGTTTAATTTCATATCGATAAATAAATAAAGTGAGTCTATTATTAAATAACTTACGGTTATTGCCTGTCTGTAAAGTAACTTCTAATCGTCCTGGATCACTAGTAGAGACTCTAGCTTCTCCTGATATTGTCCTCCGTTCCTCATTAACGACTTGGCTGTTGAGAACATTGACGACCCCGTTAGCTAGGGTGTAGCTAGCCTGATTACACTGGCCGGTCTGTGTTGGTTGTGGGTATCTGGCGACTTCGTACCACTGTCCTTGAAACTAGCATCAGAAAGAAAAATATTAAAGAGAATACTTACCTACGTAATTTTTGTGACGAAAATATTAAATTAATATTAGATGAAAACGGATACTTTATTACTTGTAATCATTTAAAATATTATTTTATATTAATTTGTCACTAATGTTTTAAGGTCACCTTCTAGTGAAGTCGGATAAACGAAATCTAAAAATATTAAAAGTCTATTCTAACCTATGCGATATACGCTGCCGCAGTGCCGCTGCGGCTATTTATGCTATTGTCAAACAGACAGGCGCGAAGCGAATGCGAACCGAATCGTTTTTATTTTTAATGTTTGGAATTGTTTGAATCCAGTCACATAGAAAAGCGAAAGCGATCCGATAGTCTATGTGACTGGCTTCAAACAATTGCATGCAATACAAATAAAAACACCTCGCTTCGCATTCGCCATGCCTGTCTGTTTGACAATAGCTAAGGCACGGTAATAATATGTACAGTATTGGAACTCCCTACAAACGGACGAAACGCGAGCTATACCTACGCGCCTCGATGTCGGGGCGCGCTCGAGGCGCAGACAGTCACGGCCGTACCGTAGTGATGAACGGACGGTGCGTTGTTTTTTTTTAGCAAATATGACAAGTAGAAAATATTGTGCTGTGTTTGGGTGTTTAACGTCAACAATAACGCATCCAGACATAAGTTTTTTTACATTACCTGCAACCTCTGAAAGGTGAGTACTAACTATAAAATAATTTTACTTACTAGTAGCTAGTAGCCGTGCTAGTAGGTAGGTACATAATGTGTGACTTTTTAATGGTTATGTATTTTCCTTTATCTCACGAAAAAACGGGTATTTGGGTTAATAAATACAGTAAAATGAATAAAGTAAAGGAAAGTTACTGAGGCAAGTTAAATAGTTAAGTTATAGGCGGTTCTGAATGAATCATGATACGGTAGGTACTTACTCTTGTGTTAAAACTCCAGTGCATGTGTGTTTTGTTAGTTTGTATTATTCAAAGTAAAGTCATGGTGTAACGGCGCGGTGGGATTGTCGGCGGGCACGGAAATGAAGCAGTGAGCTTCATTTACCTACGGTACGGTGTACAATCAACGTATATTCAGTGTACTACATAAACTTTAACACAGTCATGAATCTTGGAACGTAAGAGTACATAGTTCGCTCCGTATTTGAGTGTGCGCACTCGGTTGCATTAGGCCGACTGCCTGCGCGAGCGATGCGCTGTACGAGGTAGCGCGAGCGGCGCACTGACCTTGAAGGAGCGGTTGACGCTAATCCACACGATGACGTAATCAGACCCTTGTTATATCGTCACGGGTGCGTTTTACGTAACGGCGCTACAGTAATATTTGTTTATTATCTGTGTTTTGTGTATGAATAATACTAGAAAAACCGGCCAAGTGCGTGTCGGGCCACGCACAGTGTAGGGTTCCGTAGTTGCCCATCAAAATACTTATGCGAACTAACTTAAACTGAGTCGCTGAATTTAATTTTAAATAGAAGAATTTTCAAAATCGGTCCAGGAGTCTTTGAGAAATCGGGGAAAATACACAAAATAAAAAGATTACGATGAATTTAGAACCTCCTCCTTTTTTTGAAGTTAGTTAAAAATAGTTGACGATAAAAACCTACCTATTCCCAAAAAACATACCTATTAAAGCTGTAAAAATAAACTTACATTTGCAGTTGAAAAACATGTTCTCCGATACATTTTGTTTAAGAAAATATGTTATCTAAGTACATTTTATAAGTTGGTCGACTATTACTCGTAAAGTTATAAATTAAATCTATTAATAAAAAACAACACGCAATTTTATTGAACACTTCCTTTTCAATATACAAAGTATTTTTAAGAAAAGTATATTTACAATCACAATACTAAATAGAAACAGAAAGTAGGCAAATGTAATTAAAATGCTGGAGACGGGCGTCGGACAGCCCTAACGCATGTTTACGTACCGCGCGGCTGTAGGTATTTATTTCTATCATGCGGCCGAGATCCACTACTGTAGATATTTATACTGTGGCTAAGGTGTGGTGTGTGGTACTTGCTATCTGCGTGCTTGCATGAGACCATGATGTATTAATGTGGATGACGCGAAAGGAGTATTTTAGGAGATATTTAAGTCGCGCATCGGTCGTTGATGGCAGAGATCGGAATAGTTAGATTATGGGTTATTGATCCAAAACGTATACATAATATGGACATTCCACCGGAATTGATTTGATTTTATTAAAAAACCGGAACTGAAACAGAATTTGTTCGAAAGAGTTACCACGGCCTTGAAACGCAAAGAGATTAAATATTAAAACTATTAATATTCAATTGTTTTTGATATTCAACAGATAAACAATTAATTAATTTAGTTTTGATACCTTCCTTTCAATTTTTACCCAACTGCGTGACGCAAAGGAGGGTAATGTGTTTATTAATTGAGTAGTAATAATATCACTACCAATATTAATAATATTTTAATTAATTACGGAAATAGCGGAATTACTTTCCGGAAAAATGTCTTATCCATGTTATTTTTTCTGTTACAAGTACCAACAATCAATCTACCTATTCCGATCTATGTTGATGACAGTCATAAATCGGGATCAAAATTACAATGGAGTTTCATACGTACACGCAGAGAAATGTCTAGCTACCTGTACGAGAATTTCTGGTTGCAACCGTGACAGCAAGACTCACTAGTTGACTTTACAACATTTCTAGTAAAAAATACTAAGTAAGTAGTAGAGATAACAAGGACTTAGTAATAAATATTAAGTAAGTAGTACAGATAACAAGGACTTGGTATTTATTACTAGAAATTTTGTAAAGTCAACTAGTGAGTCTTGTTGTCACGGTTGCAACCAGAAGTTCTCGTATACATTTCTCTGCGTGTATTATCAATATAAAAATTTGAACTTACAGCCGCTGCATTGAAGGTAGGAAGGCCGGTTATGGTGCTATCGCAGGGTCCGGGCAACTCGATTCTTGTTACTTCCTGTGGGTTCAAGTCTGGGTAGTAGAAGCAGTCTGCAGGTGTCTGGCTTGTACTATAATATTGAGCTAAGTCGAGAACTATGTTTTCATTGATTGCATCCCTTATTATAGCTTCATGTTGGGTACTTAGTGGTTGATAAGTTTTTCTCATCTGCCAACTGCCAACTGAGACAAAAAAGTTGTTAAATTAGTTGTCTGAGTTACTTTTTTTTTAGTAGAACCAGTAGAACTTAAAAATGAACGTCTTTACCTCGTCGAGTGTTCGTGCCTATGTTCTCGCAGGTGTAAAGCAGAGCATAGTTGAGATTGTTGGTTTTGAGAACGACGAGGTTCTGAGTTCTAACTCCTGGAAATGAAAACAAATGGTTATTCCCGTCACATGACTTTCCCGTGTCGAAAACTTAACAAAAACATTATATTTTGTGCAGGTTTAATTTTAAATTATGACTTTATTTAAAATGCTGTGCACTATATAAATTATTTTCAAATACAAACAATATTCACGATATACAGTGTGTCCGGGCACGGGTTAGCGATATTTGAAGGGGATATACTAGGCTCTTTTTCATCGACAAAAATGCTTATAAAAAAATTCTTACTCCAAAACTTCGCGAATGGCAGCCATTTTAATTTTTTGATCTGTCGAACTGGGGTGTGTACAATAAAACTCAAATATCTTTAAATCCAAGAGACCTACATTCATGCAAATGTCTTTATTGCAAAGTTAAACGTTGAGGCTTATCAAAAACTTACGAAAGTTTTCTAAATAATATGTAAAAATAACCAAAAAACATGGGCAAACACGAAATTGTACACAAAAATTACTGAATAATTTCACATTTTTAACTCTAGCTCGATAAGTACCCCTGAATTTTGCTAGGGTTTTTGCATTGCATTAGAAGTGTTTGAGTCAGGCTATAAAATGATATCAAAATTATCACTCTACGTTAATTATCTTAGTATTTATTCTCACTTGAACATCAACTTCATTTGCATGAATGTAGGTATCTTGGATTTAAAGATATTTGAGTTTTATTGTACACACCCCAGTTCGACAGATCAAAAAATTAAAATGGCTGCCATTCGCGAAGTTTTGGAGTAAGAATTTTTTTAAAAGCATTTTTGCCGATGAAAAAGCGCCTAGTATATCCCCTTCAAATATCGCTAACCCGTGCCCGGACACACTGTACATTATAGACCTCAGTCAATACATGGCCACACATAAATATTTTTGTAAGCAGGGTGAACTTTCCAAAATTAAATTGGCGTGGATGGCCAAATTAGAAAGTATGAGGTATAGCATATAATATATATACTGGTACTGAAAGGAGTCTCGGAATCAAATAGGTAAAAAAAAAAACATAACGAATGATTGGATTTTTGATGGCGGCTCCACATTAGTGCCGTGAACCCCCGTGAATAGGCGCGAAGAGAATGTGAATGGTTTTCGCGGGTTCACGCGCGTTCGCGCCTGTCCTCCGCCGCCGCCGATCAGTGTCGGTATTGTGCCGAGAATACGGCGATAATTACGGCGAGAATTCGCGGCGTGAATTCACGGCACTAATGTGGAGCCGCTATGAAAAATACCTACAATATTTACCTTGCCTGGAATCGAAACCGTTGGTTTAAAAAAAGTATGTAACAAGCCGAGCCGGTCAAGCGCGAGTAGGCCTCGCGCACAAAGGTTTCTGTACTATTATGCATAAAAACGGCATACAAATCATGTCGGTTGGATTGTATGGGAGATTCCAGACAGATGAATAAACAGACAGACGGACAGCAGTCTTAGTAATAGTGTCCCGTTGTACCCTTTAAAACTCTGAAATAACAGAAATATCTAGACACGCGAGAGCGTGTCGAGCCAAGTTTAACTTACCCGAAGCAGTATTCAAATTAACTTGTAATAATCCGTTTTGGCCTGCAACTGCAACAGCTACTCCTGATATTGTACTCAACTGTCCATTGTTAACTTGTCTGTTCTCAACAGCAACGAGGCCGTTTTCAAGGATCGTGTAGTTGGCGCGGTTACACTTGCCGGTCTGTGTTGGTTGTGGGTATCTGGCTGTTTCATACCAGATTCCTTCAAACTGGCATCAGAAAGAAAAATATTGAAGAGAATACGTTATATTTGGGCCGCTAACACACGGACTGATTGCACCACAACAACCGCACGCAGTTGCTATATTCAACTGTATGCAGTCGTGCCTTCAACTTCACGCGTTCGGCTACAGTTGTAGTGTAATGTCGCCGCATGCTGTCCACCGCCGACCGCATGCAGTTAGCCTGCAGTTAGTCCTGGAGCCATTTCGACGTCAAACCTAACACACTGGCTCCGAATCTAAACGCTTGGCGTCAACTACGTTAAGTCAGATCCGACTGCAGACAACTTCATACAGTTGAATATAGCAACTGCGTGCGGTTGTTGTGTGTTGTGTCATTATTCCTATTTTATGATCAGTCTAGGTACTTCAAAAATACTCCTATTATACTTTCAAGTTCACACTTCAGCAGTTTAAACAATAAAAGGTAAAAGAAATGAACGATGTGTGATTGGATCTGTTGTAGGTATTGTTTGTTTACGGAATTCTGGTGGCCTATCATGAAGTTTTAAAGCATGAGTGGTTCCGCTCAGTGAACGAGATGGCGCTAGACGACTTGATAACTCTGTCTCTTTCCCACAGCCTGAAGACTCACGCTTTAAGACGTAATGAGGCCACCTGTACTGGAAATTAAGTAGTTGGATAAAAAAAAAAACTGTAGTTTGACTTGACTTGAAATCCACCTAACGTACGTAACGGTACGATCACAATTTCTACATAGGAACCTACTTTTTAATTTAAATTTTCAGTATGAATTCTGATAGGTGGGTCATGGAGGAGAAAAGGAAGATCGAGGAAAAGATGAAAAACAGTAATAATTTAGAAAAAAATAAAAAACAATACACGGTCGGCAACGACAGACATAGATTAACTAGATAACGCAAGTATTACGATCTGTATGAAAACCAAGCCAGCCATTTTTTGACTAACTTTTATGACGTCACAAAAACTATTTAGTCATAGGAAAACCAAATCCATTGAAATACGCCCCCGCTTACGGTGCCCCCCGCGTCCCACAGCACAATTAACCATTTTAATATTAAACTAACGTCCAACTAACGATGGACCGATTTAGACGAGCGTAAAAATGGCCGCTTACGATTTTTGTTCGTAAACTAGCACGACGTGTAGTAGTTGCTCTTGCGTGATCTAGGTATATACAGGGTGAATTTGAATAAATTAAATACGACAAAATGAAATGGGAGCTTCAGTTACAGTAACGTAGTAATTATAAACTGTTTTTTCTACAATCTAAATCGTTAAAAAATATTACGCGATTATCGTTTTCAAAAGGTCCATTGATGTTATTATCTTTATTTAAGTACCTAAGAATTATCGGTATTTCAGCATTTATTATGCAAAATAAATAAGAAAAATTAAAGTATCAAAAAATCTCGTCCGACTCATCACAGTGCTCAATAATCGTCGTGGAGTACTCATGTTATTAAACGTTCATAGCGTTACACTGATCAAATTATTATTTTTTAATTTTACATGTGATATTTTATACATTTTCTTGACAACATGTCGTTTAAATTTGTCGCATCTATTCAATTTCACCCTGTATATCTGTGTTGGCAACACTGAACGCCCAATCGCGCAGGAAAAAGTGTGGTGGAGCTTGTGCGTGTGGTAGGTCAATAACAACTCAAAATCGACCGAATCCGAATTAGATGAAATAAGGGAAGGTGGTGTCTTAGAAGCTTCCACTATTTGTGTCATAATAATAATATTCCACAACTATCACACAACGCCATCTAGTCCCAAGCTAAGCAGAGCTTGTGTTAAGGGTACTAGACAACTGATAAACATACTTATATATTTCTAAATACATACATATTTATAGATTAATTACACTCAGACACAGAACATATTATTATGATAGTGCTCATCACACAAACATTTGTCCTGGGTGGGAATCGTACCCACGACCTCCGGCATAGCAGTCTGGGTCACTAACCACTAGACCAACAGGCCTGTAAGTCATGTAAGCCTGTCATGTAAGTCTTTGACTCATTAACGTCTAAAGGCTAAAATCATCATCATCAGCCTATAATGTTCCCACTGCTGGGACACAGGCCTCCTCTCTTGTGAGAGGGAGTGGGCCATAATCCACCACGCGGGCCCTGTGCGGGTTGGCAGATGTCACATGTCTTCGAATTTTTGGTTCTAGGACAATATGCCGGTTTCCTCGAGATGTTTTCCTTCACCGTTTTGAGAGCAGTGGTGATGAAATAAATTACACAAAGTAATGCGCCTGGCGGGGTTCGAACCCACGACCTACAACTAGTAAGTCGGGACCGATACCACTGGGCCACCACTGCTTCGGCTAAAATGCATGATTATAAATGTGAACTTACAGTGGCTGCGTTAAAGTCAGGATCGCCATTTACAGTTGGGCATTGTCCTGCCTCCTGGAAAGTACAAGCTCCTAAAGAGTGATCCCTCTTTATGTATACATTGGGATTCTGATTTACAGCTAATTGAAGCGCCTCCACTTGCCGGATCTTGTCGTTAATCTGGAGTACAGCCTCATTTGGCAGAAATCTTTGTCTACCTAACTTCCAACTGTTAACTGTAATGACAAAAAAATCAAATTAGAATGATGTGTTAAAAAAAAAAAAAACTTATAGGCGCTCCCTCACCGGAAGCATTCGCGTGTAATGTAACATTATAGATTCGACTTTGATTTGACATTACATTACAATACTACTTCCCTGACTGACGAGCATTCGCGTACATTTAGTACAGATTTGATACAAGGTGCGCATTGTGATGCTCTATTGTCTTCCGTTACTGATGAAATGTTCGAGTCTGTAACGTTACATTACAGGTGAATGCTCGCGGTGAGGGAGCGCCTTTACATGACATGGATCAGATAGTTCGTATCAAACAAATAAGTTAATTTCAGTTTGTCTACTGTTTATGATGTTTCAATCAAATTGTCCACGCAATGGGGATGGCAACTGGGGAACTAATGGCGCTAGTATAGCTTGTTCCAAGCATTGGTTCAAATCAGTTAAGGTGATTGTGTCGATGTAGCCCGCGAAATTCAAATTTTCTTACGTTTTTTGCAATTTGCAGGCCAGTGACATGTTGTAACTTTATCAAAATATGAATTGCGGTGATAACAAGTATAATTTTAAATATAAAAATTATCAGAAAAATCGCTCCATCAGCTCTCACATAGAAAAGGTGCATCATAGTTAGATTTCGGAGATTTTAACATGATGCACCTTTTCTCTCATATTTTGATAAAGTTACAACATGTCACTGGCCTGCAAATTGCAAAAAACGTAAGAAAATTTGAATTTCGCGGGCTGGTTGGAGCATTCACCTTAAGGTGATTGCGTCGATGTAGCCCGCGAAATTCAATTTTTTTTACGTTTTTTTGCAATTTGCAGGCCAGTGACATGTTGTAACTTTATAAATAAATGAGTTGCGGTAATAACAAGTATAATTTTAAATATAAAAATTATCAAAAAATTCGCTCCATCAGCTCTCACATAGAAAAGGTGCATCGTAGTTAGATTTCGGAGATTTTAACATGATGCACCTTTTCTATGTGAGAGCTGATGGAGCGAATTTTTTGATAATTTTTATATTTAAAATTATACTTGTTATTACCGCAACACATATATTTATAAAGTTACAACATGTCACTGGCCTGCAAATTGCAAAAAACGTCAAAAAAAATTGAATTTCGCGGGCTACATCGAAGCAATCACCTTAAAGGCATCTACTTCAAAATAGTACTACGTCATTGGTCGGATTAGGACTAAGCTATGGTGGCGCCATCTACAATATCTTTGCGTTGCCAAACCCATTGGCTATTTAACAGTATCTGTTCTTCAACTTTTAGTCACCCAATGCTAAGTTTAGGCCTCTTCCAAATATTTCATCTTCTGGCAGTTTTGTGCAATTATTATTTGACAGTGTAAAAAAAAAACGCTGTAAATACTGAAAACACAGTAAAATACTGAAAACTCGTGCTAAGGGTACAGATTGGCGAACGTAACATTTTCGGTTCTGTTTGATACGGTCTATCCTTCGCGTTGGATGTTATAATGGAAACTAGAAAACCCGGCGAACTTCGTTTCGCCACCAGATGGCTTCGTTTTTTTCTTTGCTATAAACCTCACGGAGCCCGAGACCTTTCCAACGAATGCAAAACCGTGGAAATCGGTTCGTGCGTTCTGGAGTTGTAGCGTCAGGAAGGAAAACCCGACTTATTTTTATATGGTAGATGGTCTGGTTGACTATGTAAAAATCCAGTTTCTATTAAAAATATTTATGAGATTTTAACTTTTCAAAAAATTGATGATATCTTACTTCTTCTTGACGGTGCGGCGGTGGTACCCACATTCACACAAGAATACACCAATGCATAGGTATCATAATCCGTCGCCAAAACCAAATATGGTACTGTAATAGAAAATAATTAGTTTCATTAATTAATTATTTGTAAGTAACTGTATGGAAAACTATTATTATTATGGAAGGTAGGAGGAACGTCTGTGGTTACAACAACTGTCGTACAGTCAGCATCAAAAGTTGACCACATTCAGATTTTCAAAATCGCTGTACACCGTATTATTAGAGTGTACAGCGATTTTGAAAATATCACGTGACACAAAAACTTAATCATCTGTTGAACCACAGTTTGAACACTTGTCAGTATTTTTGTAAATTGACAAGTGTTCAATGGATGTTAAACATTTTTTTTGTAATAAAACGGGAAGTGTTTAAAATCGCCTTGTTTATATAAATTACAAAAAGTTAAACATTTGTTGAACACTTGCCTAAACAGTGTATGTACTTACTGAAAAACGGACCTTATATCAACGTTAAAAGCCGTTTTGTAGTCACACTTTTTAGACGAGTGTTCAAAAGATGTTTAACTATTTTCATTTTTAACAAGAGGTTTGTCTCGCCTCTCATCCAGGTTGTGAGTTCAATCTGTCAAATTTTATTCCAATCGAAAATAAACCTAATAAAGCAAGGTTGAAAATCTATTGAAGATTTGTTTTTTAATTGTGGAAAAACTATGATAGAGAGGAATTTTGAGGTGGGTTGATGTGCTGGCGCTTCAGGCCCTAGAGCCAAATGGCAAGCGACATTCGCTAACGTTCAGCAGTCGCTAATAGATTTTCAACATTATACCCCATTACCTAAAGTTGAAAATCTATCAAAGATTACAGATCGTTTTTGTTTGTTTCGTTCGCTATCGCTCAGCAGTCTTTACTAGATTTTCAACTTTATGCGATGGGTTATAAAGATGAAAATGTATTAGCGACTGCTGAACGTTAACGATTGTCGCTTGCCGTTTGGCTACAGCCTCAGGTAATTATTATACTACTGAATTTCATCTTTGAAATTCTCTACGCATGCGTTATGGGTTTAATATTTATGACAATATTAAGCTAGGTTCATATTGCTGTGTCGGAGTGTGTCGGGGCGCGCCAGAACGCAATCGCTTACGTTCATTTACTATGAATAGATTCACATTAGTAGGTTGTGGCGCGTTCTGCTATTAATGTGAATCTATTCATAACTAGCTGACCCGGCGAACTCCGTACCGCCTGAGAAACGATTTAAAAAAAAACCTTTTAACACATTCGCGTTCACAACGTATGGATACGTAAAAAAAACGAGATACGATGTCGCACAACGTATCGATACGTCAAATTTTATATATCTCTATCAGTCGGAACGTAAGGAAATGTCCGTTTCTCCTATAATGTTCGTATAGTGACGTCACAGTGCCACAACATATCAAAATCTTGATTTCGTAGTGTCACACAGCATCGACATTTTAAGCGTTTTGTGGGTGCTTCTCACACATACAAAGACACCTACCCACAAACGCAGAACGTCCATAGACGTCAACTGGAGTATGCGCCGCCATACTGTCAGTCGGGCTGTGCACCGTTACGCGACGCGCGCGTACAGTGAAGTGAGCTCCTGAGTTACGAAACTTTTAAATCGTAAGTTATGACATATTTTTACTGGATTTAAATAAAAGAGTATGTATTATATTGAATACAATAATTATTTTCATATTTGAGCAACAAGAGCAGTTTTATTTTACATCTAATAAAGAAATTCCATTGTTTTAGATGAACAAAACAAAGCGAGAGAGAAGAAAGAAAAGTAATAAAAAAGGTGACTGATGATTCAGCGGGTGACTAAAAAAGGACCAACCACCAACAAACAACCAACAAAAATACGTTTTTAAGGGCTGGTTTTTCAATAGTCAGATAACCGTTAACTGAGGAGTAAAAATGGCGGTTTGACAGCTTATCTATGAAAAATATGTCATACCGTTATTTTTATTCCTCAGGTAACGGTTAACTGACTATTGAAAAACCAGACCTAAGGATAATTATGTGGCCGAACTTAACTACACGTCGACGTATCGAGACGTTGTGTTTAATTTAAAAAATAATAATATTATTACAGTTTGCGGAACGTCACCATACGTCGACGTATAATGACGTTCTAATCATTGTTAATTACTCAAATAGATAGAGGTACCAATAAACGTTTATAAACGTCAAAAAAAATGTATGGGGGAAAACAGTGCTCCATCACATGTTTCGAAAAAGTGAGCACCGCGCGCGAACGTGTTAAACCTTCCCTGGACTTTCCAAAATAATTCAAAACCAAAATCAGCCAAATCGGCCCAGCCGTTCTCGAGTTTTAATCAGACTAACGAACAACAATTCATTTTTATTTATATAGATAAATGAACGTAAGCGATTGCGTTTTGGCGCGCCCCGACACAGCCCGACACAGCAATATGAACTTAGCTTTAAGCTACCACGAAATTGTAGAAGAAGAAAATATGAACCTCACCACTAGCTAACTGAGGCAAGCTAAAGAGAATATTTACCAGCTGGGTTGGTGCCGAATGATACTTGTAAACTTCCAGTTCCAGCAGCGTTTGTTGATACAGTGGCTGTTCCGGTTGCAACACTCAGAATCCCATTTGATCCGACTTGAGAATTTCGTACATTAACGGTTGGAGGAGTAGTAGCACTCAAATAATATCTCGCAGTGTTGCAGGTTCCAGTTTGAAATTCAGATTCAAAGGATTCAATGTCATACCACACGCCTAAATACTAAATAACAGAGAAACTGAAGTTAGTAAAAACGTCAAATACTTGTCTGAAATAAAATTATTGATGTCTATATCATCATAATCATCAGCCTATAATGTTCCCAAAGCTGGGACACAGGCCTCCTCTCTGTGAGAGGGAGTGGGCCATAATCCACCACACGGGCCAAATGCGGGTTGGTGGATGTCACATGTATTCGAATTATTGGTTGTATGATATGCCGGTTTTTTTCACAATGTTTTCCTTCACCGTTTTGAGAGCAGTGGTGATGAAATAAATTACACAAAGTAATACGCCTGGCGGGGTTCGAACCCACGACCTGCAACTGGTAAGTCGGGACCGATACCACTGGGCGACCACTGCTCAAGTGTGTGTAAGTCTATATGTAGAAGAGCACTAAATATTATTCGGATTCATGCTACACGGTCATGCGTAGTGATAGTCAAAACTATTGTTCTATTTATCGATGGATCAATTAATGAAATACTAGTTTTTTGCCGCGTCTTTGATCGTGTTAGGCCCTTCGTACACTAGGCGGCTCAAGTTTCTGATACCTTACGACTTCGGTATCCAAGCGGCTATCGCAATACACACCCATAGAGGTTCGAACACAAGCACATACCAAAATCGTAAGGTATCGGAGACTTGCGTCGCCTAGTGTAGGAATTTAAGGGGCTTAATTTGATAGACAGTCAACTTGTGCGCCAATCGCCATTTATGATCATAATTTTGAAAGTCATGATAGGTACGTTTTTCACGGGAACAGTATCCACACCTTTCAAAGTAATGTACAGGATTTTATGTTCAGTGGTTTTTGCGTTAAAAAGTTCTCAATTTTAGGATTTTCGTAGAATTTTAAATCCACATAAAAAAGAAGAAGGTTCTTAATTCAACTGTTTCTCTTTGCTATCTTACGATATTTTTTTTTGTTCGATGTATGTGTCATTTGGTCTTTTATAAAAAAATCATTAGTTTTTATTTTATGAGCATAATATCTTACTGTGTAATTGTACCTGTACCACGGATTACGTAGGTACCTATGTATTTTATACAAGAATTTGGGTTGAATGTTTGAACTAATGGTACGGGAGCCAGGTCAACAGTACGCGGCGGCCGACTTGGCGACGGAAGCGGTCGCGATAGTCGTCGACAGGATCCGGCAGTTGGGACTCGACGTGGCGCTGCACAAGACGGAGGCCATGTGTTTTCATGGCCGCGTCAACGCGCCACAGTCGGGTTACAACATAACGGTAGGAGGAGTTCACATCGGCGTAAGGAGGACGATGAGGTACCTGGGACTCGTCCTCGACAGCCGGTGGAACTTCAGGGAGCATTTCCTGTGTTTGGCCCCAAGGCTGAACCGGGCAGCGGCCGCCCTCAGGCGACTGCTGCCCAATCTCGGCGGGCCAAACGCCTCCTGCCGTAGGCTGTACGCCAGCGTCGTGCGGTCCATGGCCCTCTACGGGGCCCCTGTGTGGGCCCTGAGCATCCGGACGCGACCACTGAAGTTGGTCGCATGCCAGAGGGCCATGGCTATCCGGATGATCCGGGGATACCGCACGATTGCCGGCGAATCGGCCAACCTCCTTGCCGGATTGCTGCCCTGGGATCTGGAGGCGACTGCCCTCCAGCGCGTCTATGAGTGGCGCGTGGAGGCGCAGCGTCGGGGCGTGACCCCGCTGCCTCGTGAAGTCGAGGCGCGGCGGGGAGAGCTCCGACGCGATCTCGGGGCGGTATGGAGGGGACGACTATCGCGACCGAAAGCCGGGCGCGCCGCAATTGCGGCGGTAAGACCCCTCTTTGAGGAGTGGCTGGAGAGACGTCACGGCGTCCTGACCTATCGGATGACGCAGGTCCTCACCGGACACGGAAGTTTCGGGAGGTTCCTGTGCCTGATGGGGAAGGAGGAAACGCCCGGGTGCCACCACTGCGAAGATCGCCCGGAGGACACAGTAGAGCATACGGTGCAAGACTGCCCCGCTTGGGCAGAGCACCGACGTGTCCTCACGGCGGCGATAGGCGGAGACCTCTCGCGCCCGGCATTGGTTGCGGCCATGCTGCGGGGCGAGACGGAGTGGGAAGCGGTCTCCTCCTTCTGCGAGGCAGTAATGCTCGTGAAGGAGGAGGCGGGCCGCGAGCGAGCGAGGACAGCGTCCTCCCTCCGCCCCAACCGCAGTGGTAGGCGCCCGCGGCGTCGGACGTCAGCAGATGATCTCCGGCCACCGTAGGCGCGGGCATGCGGGCAGCGAGTAAAGGGCAACTCGCTGCCCGACCAAGGACCATGCCCGGGTCGACACCGTGGATTTTAGTCAGTAAAAGTCTGACTGTCCCTCCCGCCCTGCCCGGGGTTGGAGGACTCATTTGATGATTTTACCACGCTAAGAAAAAAAAAAAAAAAGGTCAACAGTACAGTATACAACATCAGAGAGTTAATTGTACTCTAAAGATTCGTGGACGTCAGCTGCTTTGTTGTTGTTTTTTTTTTTTTTTAGTAGGTAAAATCATCAAATGAGTCCTCGTGTTCCTTCCTATGCCCTTTGCGTTCCGGGGCCACGGTAACCTGGGTTAAGAAAAAACCCGCGACCCCAGCAGGCATTTGGCGCGAAACAGAAACACGACGCGCCACCGACCCGGGCTTGGTCCTTGGTCGGACGGCGAGCTACCCATCACTCACCGTCCGCAAGCCCGCTCCGCCGCTGTGCCCTCTGCTAATCAGAGGGACACGCGTTGGAGCGTCCACACGACAGGCTATTCGCATACGGGCAAAGAGACGACTTAGGCACACAGTGCCTAAGGAAGAGTTTTTGCCCGCATCCCAGGGTGCATCGGCCCGAAAAACTGGTCTTCCCCCCGGACGTATCCGAGAGGGAACTTCAGTCCAAGGGCGCACGTGGAGGTTTCCTGTCATAGCACCCCTGCTTTGTTGTTGGTAGGATAAGCAGAGGTAGGGCTCTAAATATGACGAAAAAAAATTGCATTCAGTCATTTCCTCCTAACTGAAAACTTGTTGCATTGAAGCTTACTCAATATAACGATGAAAAAAAAAATAGCTGACTGTTCCGTGGTGGTAAACAGGTCTGCTGGTCACACATAATTTTTTCATATATTTTCTTTTGTACGTACCATTGCTATAAAATATTTACTAGGCGCTTGACTTTATTATTTTGCTGACGAATTTACCACTATAATAATTATAATTGATTATCTGATGGTTTTTTTTCTTCGTGATATTTGGTAAGCTTCAACATGAACAAGTTTTCAGATAAGAGGAAATAACTGTATGCATAATTTTTTTCTTCATGTAGGAACCACGGAACCGCAGCTGACAGCCACAAATCTTTATGATACCACCCTCTGATATAGTCTACTAACTTGTGCTTGAGAGGAAATTGGTCAGGTAAATCTGTCATTGTCTCCCTTGCTAAAAAGGGGTTAAATAAAAAAAAATACTAAAAAAACTACTAGGTACCTACTACTACTAATCAAAGATAAGTTATTTAACACTTTTTTTGTTTTTTTTTTTCCTTTTCGTTTTGTTTTCAACCGTTTGATGTCGTTAGATAGATTATTATCCCCATCGTCGTATCTCCACGTTGTCGTCGTGATGGGGCTTGTGGTTTCAATGATCTCTGGTAGATTATTATAATTATGATAAACGATATTTATTCAGCAAATTGGATTTGGCAAACTCTTTTACTTCTAGATGAGGCCGGTGTTTCATACCTGACTACTCTGAGAAAAAACATCCGAAATAAACTCAGAGGTCACAGTCTCTTTTAAAGTCCAGACAATTTTGTATTGGTAAAGTTATATGAGAACCATGCAGGTGTCTGAGGTGGTCTTTTGAAGAAAGAACCACCTGATTTGAGACCAGTCCAGTCAGTGTAAGCATGTGTTAGTTACCGTGTAGTTCAACTCATAACACAAGGAGCTCAACAAAACCACGAACCAAAGAAATGTTGAAGATCGCTGGGCAGGCAGTACCTGCCATTCTAGTACAGCACTTGCCAATGTGAATTCATGACACGCACGTATTAGTGTGAATCCCGCTTTAGACAATTACGTGGAATTATTTTATCAGAATAATAAAAAAAAAACGTGCAAGTACCTATACTACCTATTATAGATAATAGGCCCCGGTGATGAATGATTTGGGAGTGTCAATGCTATATTGTATAGTGCATATCTTAATGTAATGCTATAATGTATGTATATCTTATCTACCCAATCAGTTAATTTAATCCTATTTGTTTTTTCAAAGGGCTAAAACTAAATGTGGATTTGCAACTTTTGTAGTTTTTTATGGTTTTTGAAAGTCAATCAATCAGATCATTATGTAGGTCAAGAAAGTTAGCAGAGAACATTTCCGAAATGTCTTATTTGAAAAGATAACTGGAAATAATCTGTTCCCATAATCTTCTTACAAGGTGGGTGGACCATGGAAGGCCATGCTCCTTCGAAGGCCAATATTATTAAAATTTCATAGTTATTGCCATGTGATGATAAATTCCTTCTATTTACACAAACATCCATCCAATCGGAAACAGACGCGACGGCGAATCGCTCCCGCTGCTATTCTGGTAGTACGGCCCCTCACTTCTCTTATATCGAGAATCGAGGACGTAAAGCCTGCTCTACACTACTCGCGAAGTTGCCTCAACGATGTACTCGTCGAAGTTGGTCGAAGTCCCGAAGTATGTGACTACACTACATGGATCAGTCGCCCGAAGTGAGTCGAAGTTGCACGAAGTGAAGCGAAGTGCCCTTCTACACTATCGTATTCGGTCAACTTCGACCAACTTCGCGAGTAGTGTAGAGCAGGCTTAAAGCTAAGGTGGTGTACCAAGGAAGGCCACTCTAACATATAAACAGTTATTATTAATTTATTTACTGCATAAACGAAACTATCAAATATTTATGTAATACTTTGTTTTATTATGTAACATATAAACCGAAGACATGTGACATCTGCCAACCCGCACTGGGCCCGCGTGGTGGATTATGGCCCACTCCCTCTCACAAGAGAGGAGGCCTGTGTCCCAGCAGTGGGAACATTATAGGCTGATGATGATGATGATGATATAAACCACTTCTTTTTATTGTAGATCTAATAGTTATTCAGTTACTTTGAGTATAAAATGGCTGATTTATTAAATGGCGTTCTAAAAAGCCCTTGTTCCTAGCAAAGCCATTTGGAAGGGTTCAATAAAACTTGAATTCAATCAATATTGATTAAATCTTCAATTCAAAAAAGTGTTTTATATGTTACATAATAAAACAAAGTTTTACTTAAATATTAGTTACTTTTATTTAGCTACTAAATAAACGAATAATAACTGTTTATTCGTTAGTGTGGCCTTCCATGGTCCACCAACATAGTAAAAATGGATCAATAAATGTGTTGCTAAGCCCCTTGAAAACGGTTGGACCGGTTCGGATAATTCTTTTTTTTATAATATTCCTTGAAGTACGAGAATGGTTCTTACAGAGCGAAAAAAAAACCTTTGAAAAACTCTAAAAACAACTTCTTTAAATTATTCATACAAAACATTCGTAAAACAATAATAATTGAGTGACATTAGATAAAGGGAAAACGAAGTTTGCCGGGCCAGCTAGTATTAAATATTTCTTGTTTAGCGTATGAATATTCATTAAAATCACGTTTAAGGAATTATGGAACTGTTTAAGAGCAACTGCAGCAGTAAAGCTGTGTTTTACGCATTTAATTTAATTAGATTTCGTCTTATTTTTTTTTTATTAGTTATTGAAAAAGTCTTAAGGGTTTCTGCAGTGCCACTCAAGTGTAGGTACGTTACATTTGTGTGACTACACTACATAAAAATATAACACAATTATTTAACGATTATCTGCTTATTTATTTTCCAATAATTTCAATTAAGTACTAAAATTATTATAAATGCGAAATTTAGTGGATGGATGGATATTTGTTACTCTTTCACGCAAAACCGCCTGAACGGACTTTATAATTATATCCTTATTTTACGTTCCTGTGGGATTATACTCGAGTTGTATAGCGGGCGCAGCTACTATATAGGTAACTCGAGTATACTAGCAGTGAATGATTTCAATATTTCCAATGTTCATAGTTACGTATACTTTTATTATTTCAGTTTTTTTATTTTTTACCTTTAGTTTAAGAGCGACCAAAAGAAATGTTTAATATCGGTATGTTTTTGAACTTTTGGTTTTATAAGCGTCAGAAAAAATATGAAGCAAACTTACCCTTTCCAGATTAAAGTCGTCAACTGCCTGTATGTCTGGACAATTGAATCCTGGCTGTGTTACACCTTGACCCACACACGCACTTATAAGACCAAGGAGGATAAAAACTTTTGTAGTTAATTTCGACATGTTGGGATTTCTATGTCCCGTCGCAACACAACGAAAAATATCGACAAATCCGTTAATTTATATAAAATCTTATCTCTCATAATTTTTATCGTTGCTTTAATCACAAAAATCGTTCATTACTGATATGATTTCAGTATACAGTCAAATTAGCTGTCTATACGAAAAAAGTTAGAACTCTTGGTGCCCTGGTGAAACCATCTGAATGTTTTCTGTGTTCCCCGATCATTGCCACCGGGATCTCTTCTAGGTCTTTTTTGTTCTGTTTGGTTTAAATTTGTTTGTTCTAGACTGCTTCACTCTAGGGCGCATCATAATTATTATAAACTAGCTTGAACCCGCGGCTTTGCTCGCGTTAAGTTTGGAGATAAATGAATCTCCATACTATATCTATATCTATATCCTACTAATATTATAAAGGCGAAAGTTTATGAGTGAGAATGGATGGATGTTTTTTACTCTTTCACCCAAAAACTACTGAAAAGATTACGATGAAATTTGGTATGTAGGTAGCTGAAGATCCAGAATAACACATAGGGTAGGTAGAGTAGGTGTAGGGTAGGTGTAGAGTAGGTGTAGGGTAGGCCCCGCCATCCCCTTCGTGTTAGGTTGCTTTAAACCTTGCTCACAGAAATAGGAGCCCCGCGAAGCGGCGAAGCGGGGCTCCGTCGACCTGCCTTGGTAGGTGGTAGTCAACAAATTGTCCAATAAGGATGCAAGAGCGAGCGAAGCGAGCTCGGCACTGGGGACACCCCGACTCGGTTACTTTAAACCTTGCTTACTGAAATAGGAGCCTCGCGACGCGGGGCTCCGTTGAACCACTTAGTGGTGCTATAACTCAGGATGCAATAGCGAGCAAAATGTGTCTTGGGGCACCCCGACTCGGACTTTTCGACCTGACAGACCCGAATCCAAATTCTAATAATCGGAATTTTTGATATTCGGTTTATTGAAATTCGGTATTTTGAAAATAGTAATTAAAAACGTTAGGAATTTCGAAATTATGAAAATAGGAAAAATCATCCATTGGAGTTGTTATATTAGGAATTTTGAACCATTCGGAATTATGAAAATCGGTATTTTGAAATTCGTATTTATGAATTTCGGAATATAGTTTTTCGTATTATCGTAGTGTACCCCGTTTTTGCCACTCGACAGAATACATGAAACATCAACCATCAACCTCACCGAACAATTTTCCTTTTATTAAGAGCTCCATCATTTTTTTTTGCATAAGATAAAAAACTCGAGCTATCAAATCATGGCGATCATGTGATTTCTGCCCAGGAAATAAGTTTTGTGTTATATCTTCCCACCGCGGATTACACGTAAACGTAATAAAAAGGTCAGGTCGTCCATAGTTACGTACATAAGTCATGGCGTCCTGAGTTCGCTCATGCATGTAACGTAGTCCGCCAGTGAATGATGACGGTAATATTACCATTAGACCTAACTGATCAGCATTAGCATCTTGTCTACAAACTGCATCCTTCAAATGAATGTAACTGTCAACGCGTAATTTTGATTGATTTCTCCGTATAAAATTAAGCATTTCTGTCTCTATTTTAGCATATTCGTCTACTAAATACTGACTAAATAAAGAACGAAAATACTAAATATTGTTAATTTCCGCTTCTCTCATCATCAAACGGTAAGAGTAAAAGTCCTGTCAGAGAAACTGTCTTTTTCGTGGGCAATTTCGTTTTAGGATCAAACTGTTGTATTGAAATAGAGTAACCATCTTCTCCATGGCAAAACATCAGAGGGTATTGTAGAACATCGTATGATCTATGTAATTCACTAATCCTTTGTAAAGAGCTGCTACAACTTTCTGTTATAATGTCTCTTTTCTCAAATTCTTGGTCCACCATCACCAAAGCGACTTCATTTGTAGCTGGTGCATTGTACCTACCTGGATGACCGCCTGATGGTTTTTTTTCAGCACGGATGACGACCTTAAAAGTATCACACGATGGTATTTTATCCATGGTACTCTTTAATTCTTTTTTATAGGGGTTCTTTTTTTTAGCTGTATAATTATTGTTTTTTTTTATCCTTTAAATGATTTAATGGTCTTGACTTGAGTACATCGCTTTCACATTTATTTTTTATTATTTTTTAATTGTTATTTCAAAACATTGTGAAACATTTTTGAAAAAGAGTAAGTATGGAGTTTCTTGCCCATTCTTCTCCATACAACCTACCTTAGCGAATGGGTGCAGAATCAATCCCATCCCTTCCTATTCCCTTTAAATTTAAAAATCGACGTTCAAAAGTGCCTCAGATGGCCTAATTGGAATAAATGATTTGACTTTGACTTTGGGTTTGAGTCATGAAGCATTTTTTGCAACTGCCTAATGAGACCTGGTTTAATTTTCGGGTGGTGAGAGCATCTTAAATTTGTTTCAGTATCATCATTGCCAACAAAATATTTTTGGAGAAACTGTGCTTCACGTCCACTTTCTGGTAATAAACTTCTAAGTAAATGGTAGACCTGACCTTGAACCTTAAAGGTCGGCATGTAGTTATCTTCGACTACTTCTTTAGCACCAAAAGATGTCATTTGAAAGCAGCTGTTATAACTTCTTATGTTGGCCATAAAATGTGTGTGATCAGGATGAAGATCCATGATTAAACTATAAAGAGGTTCAGGAAGACTGGCTAATGGCTCGAGTCTTACCTTTCCATTACTACAGCATATTCCAGGTGTTTCATTTCTCCACTTAAGTGCGTTACACCATTACCATTTTTGAGTCATTTAACCAATCGTTACGCCGAGATCACTTTCGTATTCTATGGCGGGATCGTAAGACATTCCAGACATATGTTTTGTTTTCCATACTCTATTATTGGATTTATGCTGTGATACTCTGTGTACTTCAGGGTGCATCTGGTGATATGCAGCTGTAGCCTGACTATGCGTTTTCGCATTTTTTTTTTGGTAATTCGCCTTTTCTTTTACGACGCTATCTCGATTTTTAGTATGATGAGTTTTAACTGCCTGTTTTGCTTGATTTTTTCGTGTTTTATTTGTGTATCTAGCCCTACGCTTTTTTTTACTAACCTTTGAAACCGTATATTGTGAATCAAGTACACTATCTTCACCTGAAAAAGCACTGGCCGATGACAGATCTACAAAATCAATCACTTCCATGCGGCGAGATGTGATTTTTTTAGCTCTCACAGAGCTTAATATCGGGCATTGATGAGTTTCAGCTACCTCAGAAGACTTAATATCATCAGGAAGGTACGCATCAAAGTGGACATTAGACAAATCCCCAAGAGAAGAAAAGCGAAGTCGCTTTACGGGATATCCATCAGTTCCAGCTTTTACATACAATTCACCATTGCGATATACCTCCAAAACGAACTCATAAATATTACCTGCTGCGACCAGTTCACATAAACCTGGATCCTGGATGCAGGCTGGATCATATCAGAATAGTGCTCATCACAGTTATTGTAATTGTCTCCATTTTTATCGTGAGACATAATTGAAAAATTGATCCAGTTCTGTTTTACTTAGGCTACTATTTCCTTACGTACCTCATCCGCCCTATCAACGGTGCCATACATCAACAAAGAAAGGGAACGGCTCCCGTCTTCGCCGATTGATGATATAACAATATGGCAGCAAATACAATTTTAAAAACCTAGTTATTACCCCACCTAAATAAACCTAAAATTTTAAAACGATTTTACCCCACTCCTTAACTTCCACCCCTTGCCACCCCCACGGCCCCCGTTACCACCCTTTAACAAATAGTGCTTAATTTGCAACCTAATAGCCAACCAAATACTAAAATTAACTGATCTTGCTCCGCCCCCCCCACTTTTACCCGCACGCCCTCCTTTTACCCCCTTCCTATAACAAATCGTGCTTAATTTGCAACCGAATAGCCAACCAAATACTAAAATGTACGGAATTCATGCAAACTTTCCCCCCTTTTTTTACCCCTTAAAGGTCGAATTTCCAAAAATCCTAAAACACGTCAGCCTTCATTTGTAGTCAAATAGCTAAATGCCAATTTTCATAGATATAGCTCTAAAGAAATACTAAAATTAACTGATTTTACCCCGCCCCCTGTTACTCTCTTCCACTTTACCTCCCCCCCTAAGCCCTCCCATTACCCACCTTTAACAAATCATGCTTAGTGTGCAACCGAATAGCCAACCAAATAATAAAATTAACTGATTTCACCCCCCCCCCCGTTACCCCCCCACTTTACCCATCCCCCACGCCCTCCCCTTACCCCCTTTAACAAATCGTGCCTAATTTTCAACCGAATAACCAACCAGATACTAAAATGTACGGAATTTTATACAACCTTTCCCCCCCTTTTTTACCCCCTTAAAGGGCGAATTTCCAAAAATCCTGAACCACGTCATCCTTTATTTGTTATCAAATAGCTATATTCTAATTTTCATCGATATAGCTTCAGAAATGACCGAGTTTCATACAAACTTCCCCACCCTTTTTTACCCCCTTAAAGGCCGAATTTCCAAAAATCCTTTCTTAGTGCTCCCCTACGCTTCATAAGGAACCTATGTTCCAAATTTGGAGTCTCTAGGCCAAGCGGTCTGGGCTGTGGCTTGATTAGTAATCATTCAGTTTGCCTTTTATATACACACATCAAAAGTGTCTAGGGATCAAGCATTTTTATGCGGATTTCTTGAGATTGAGATGTGGCTTTGTAATAAATTTATGATTTTATAAATTTATATGGATCCTTTTTGGTGCATTTCATAATTTGAATCAGGAACTGTAAATCAAATTCGAGTAAAAGATGAAAATCAGCTGTCAATATTTTCCCTATAAAAACATACAACGCATTGAAGACATTATTAGTGCTACTGTTTCCCTACTACTGATTAAAACCAACGTTATTATGGAGCGGCGACGTCATTTAAGCAGGGAAGAAATGCTCAGAGCCGTGGGAATGATAGAAGCTGGTTCCCGGCAACGTACTGTGGCTTTAGCTCTGAATACAAGTCAGAGTGTTATCAGTCGACTTTGGACACGTTACCGAAGCACTGGTACCGTGGCTGAGCGCCATGGAGGACGGTATCGCTGCACCACACGGAGACAAGACCGATACATTCAAATCTTAACTCGAAGAGCTCCAACAATAACCGCCATGATGTTAGCCGTGAGGCTTCATCACTCTTCAGGGAACTTAATTAGCGACCAAACAGTCAGAAACAGCTTGCATGAAGTGAACCTTCATTCCCGAAGACCGCTACGGGTACCACCTATAGCAATGCACAATCGTAGGATTCGATATCAATGGGCTCTTGAACACAGAAATTGGGCAGAAGAACAATGGCGTTTCGTGTGCTTTTCTTATGAGTCTCGTTTTGGTATGAGACCGGATACAAGACGTATACGACACTGGAGAACCCCTGGACGCCAACAGCGATTAAAATCCTGCCAGGAAGTCCATCCTTATAGTGGTGGAACCATCATGGTATGGGCGGGTATTTGGATCGGCGGAAGAACTGAGTTGATTTGGATCAGAGGCAACCTCAACGCTCAAATTTATGCTGAGACGATTGTATCAGACGTCATCGTTCCTCTACAAGTGCAAATCGGTCCCTTATTTCAGTTAATGCATGATAATGCACGACCGCACACCGCAAGAGTTGTAAGACAGACTCTCGCCGCAGCTAACATCAATGTCCTGCCCTGGCCTGCTCAGTCGCCAGACTTGAACCCGATTGAGCATGCATGGGATATGCTACAGAGAAGAGCTCTGCCGAATATGGAGGGTATCCAGTCGCAAGAAGACCTTTTTTTGTTGTTGCAACGAACATGGGCGGCCATTCCACAGCGTGATTTGGATGAAGTCATTTTGAGTATGCCAAACCGATGTTCTTGTGTTGTTAGTGTTCGCGGTAGAAACACGGATTATTAATTGTTTAAGTTACCCAATAAAATTTTGAAGAAAACTGTTATTTCAGTCTTTTTTTCGAACTTTAATGTTAGTGGTTCAAATGTCAAAAATCCCTTTATTAGGAAAATGGCAAATTTCTTTATGAATGCAAAGGTGACTTGGTTTATCGTTACTGTGACAAACGATAACACTTTATTTGATGAATCCTTAAAGAACATTTTAATTAATATCAATCAGGAGAAAAGTTATTGCAAAAATATATGTTGATCCCTAGACACTTTTGATGTGTGTATATAGATAGAGTTGCGGCCAAACGCAAGCTGGTTTCAAGTAAACCCAGAAAAAACCAGTCAAGTCCGGGAAAGCCTCCCCTACCATGGTTCTGTACCAACTTGTAGATATGTGATTAGTACGTTAATTTTGTACAATACTTTTTATTTTTAACCGACTTCCAAAAGGAGGAGGTTATCAATTCTGATGTTTGCTTATGTTTGTTCGCGCATAACTTCGTCAGCAACCGACTTGAAAAAAAAAATTGTTGGAAAAGCATAAATGGTCCCCTAAATTTTATCGAAATCGGACTAGCGGTTTTTGAAAATTCGACAGAATAGGTACCTACCTAAAATATAATTATCAAGAGTGTACACCGATTACTCTGAGGTTTCTGGACCGATTTCGATGATTGCTTTTTGTTCGATGCGATTTAATTTATATCTGCCATTTGTTCCCGTAAAATTTTCATTTATTTTGATTCAGCAATTTTTAGCTCATTCTGTACATGGGCGATATTATTACCGGTGCTACGGATTACAAAATTATTGTGCACATGTAATTGACAATAATTTAGGTTGAATATTCAAACTAAAAAGCAGGAAATAAGAAACTTAAAAAAAAATGAAACCAAATTCAAAAACAACCACAAAAATGTTTAAAATAACCTACAAAATAACTTTTCTTTCGAAAGTCGGTGACAAAAAAGTCACAAACTGACAACAAAGTTATGCTATTAAGGTTCCGTTTTATTTTTGAGGTACGGAACCCTAAAAATATTGTTCGGCACTTCAAACGGCATCGATACTAGCGAAGCTAGTGCAATTTGTGTTTATCGATTTCTATCTCTTGACACCATAACTTTATTGCCGATCAAGATTTACAAAGAAAGTGCTGCAGTTTTATTATATTGCAACACTGTCGGGTTTTTAAACATTTTCATTTAAATAAACCAATATAGCTTTTCTTTTGCAAATATGCTGATAAGTATTGAGTACTGCACGTCGTTTTTTAACCGACTTTTAAAAAAGGAAGACGTACTAAATTCGACTGTAGTTTTAAAACGTTTGTAACAACATAACTTTTGACTGGGTAAACCGATTTTTGTGATTCCTTTTTTGTTAGATGCATTATACCTGTCATTTGTTCCCATTAAAATTTCATTGAGTTTGGTTCAGTAATTTTTATGTTATGAGCATTTTTCGCTTATTGGGTACGTGGACGATGTTACTATACTACAACCGGTAATAACATCGTCAAGAAGATAAAGATAACAAAATTCTAGAGCATGTCTAAGAAGATAAGGTGTTTGGCAAGAATTTGAGTTGAATATTTGAAAAAACAGTGATGACATATGGCTCTGAATCGTGGTCTTTGACTGCTGGCCTTTTAGAGAGATAAGAGTCACTCAACGAGCAATGGAAAGAGCAATGCTCGGAGTTTCTTTGCGGGATAAAATCCGGAACATGGATATTCGGCGAGGAACCAGAGTCATCGACATAGCTCATAAAATTTGCAAGTTGAAGTGGCAATGGGCAGGCCACATCGCCCGTAGAACTGACAACCGATGGGGAAGAAAAGTTCTCGAGTGGCGACCACGAATCGGAAAACGCAGCGTAGGCAGGCCTCCCACTAGGTGGACCGACGACATCGTGAGGGTCGCGGGCAACCGATGGATGCAAGTGGCGAATTGTCGATCGGCGTGGCGGTCTAAGAGGGAGGCCTATGTTCAGCAGTGGACGTCTTCCGGCTGATGATGATTTGAAATAAAAACCTTTTTTTGACCTTACGTTTTCATTAGAATCACTTTTGCGGACAAAAGCAGAAAATTCCATTATTTCAGCACTATTCAATAACTTTAAGATATCTAGTTAATAGTTTAATGTTCAGTCAGAAGTCAGCTATGTAAATCTTTGAATTTAAGTTTTTTACTAAATATTGAATGTCTTGAGCGAGCGCATCGATTTTTATGTCAAAATGTTATGCTACAAAAGTCTGTGACAGAAACGAATCGCTGCAAAATCGACCGTCTTGGGCGTTATTTAGGTATTTTATTAGAATTGAATAGTGATTAAGGTTGATAATAACTTCAGAATTTTAAAATGTTTAATCGTACTTAGTTATTTTCAATGAATTCTTACGGTTTGTAATTTAACTTCGACATTCTCATACGTTTGATTAATGGAAAGTCGGCTGAAGGATGGTTCGAATTAATTCGTTCGAAAAAACCTTTTATCGCCAAAGGCTTCTTCGACTGAACGATTCATTGAATAGGTATCTAACTGACCTAAGTAAAGCAATCTTGCCCGGAGGACACGGTGGAGCATACGGTGCAGGACTGCCCCGCTTGGGCAGAGCACCGCCGTGTCCTCACGACGGCAATAGGCGGAGACCTCTCGCGCCCGGCATTGGTCGAGGCTATGCTGCGGGGCGAGACGGAGTGGGGAGCGGTCACCTCCTTCTGCGAAGCAGTCATGCTAGCGAAGGAGGAGGCGCGCCACGTGAGGGAAAGGATAACGTCCTCCCTCCACCCCAGGCGCAGTGGTAGACGCCCACGGCGACAGACATCGCCAAGACGATCTCGGGCCACCGTAGGCGCGGGCATGCGAGGGCGAGTAATGGGCGACTCGCTGTCCGACCATGAACTATGCCCGGGTCGACGGCGCGTTGTGTTCCACGCGCGGCTCAAAGAGTGTCAGCATTATGATGGGGCCCCTGTATAGAGGGCCAAAGCCTGCCGGGGTCGCGGGACTAACGAATTACCGTGACCCCGGAACGTAAAGGGCTGTTGAAGGGCACCGTGGATTTTAGTCAGTACGAGTCTGACAGTCCCTCCCACCCTGCCCCAGGTGGGAGGACTCATTTGATGATTTAAAAAAAAGTAAAGTGAAGCAATCTTATGGGAATAATTTTTCGTCTCTCAACATGTATAAAAGTGTTTTAATAATCCTAACGGATTTCGCGATAAAGTGATGAGGTAACTATCAGAATTTAGCGACGATTTTTCTGGTAAAATTGTGTTATCGTCTTTTTTTCGGATTGTCAGTGACTAATCACGATAACGATTGGGCACTTTGTAAATTATGAAGAAGAGCGCTCACTGAATGGTTGCTGAGTGGCGTTAGCAAGCTTTATTGTCTTTGGGCGTTAGGGTCAGTTCAGACCGCGACGCGAAGCGACGCGACGATGCGCGCACTCTTTTAAGAGCCATTCAAAATACGACTTTATTTTCTACACCAAAAGATACACATTTCGTTGCGAGAATTTAAGCGGCGTCAGCGGCGCCGCGCTGCGCCGCGATACGCCGCGCGGCGCAGCGCGGCGCATCTCAACGTAGTGGTGAGTCGCTCCGCAACTCAACGCCGCGCGGCGCAGCATGGCGCCGCTTACGCCGCTCGAGGCCGCTCGACGATGCAAGATGTTAGACTGGGAGCTAGAGGTGTCTGAGTATGCGTAATGTGAGTGTCGAATTTCGCCAACCGATTTATGTGACGAAAAGGTCAAAGAATAACAATGTTTATCTTGCCGGTCGATTGCCTGGTCCATTTTTTTACGCCCTCTTCTCTTATTCGTAAACGGAATGTATCGAGTACATGATTTTAATGATTATTTCCGTAATAATTTATAGAAAAATCAGATCACAGCTTTTTGCGGGACAGATAAAGCTCATAATACTTAATGGCATAAAAATATTTTTTCTAATCAGTTAGGAACTTGTTCTGATTTGCTGAATTAAATGAAGTACTGAACTAAATGAGTGGACTACTTCATCAAGCGATAAGATACACATACTTAATGCAGGCAGGATAATGTATTGTCACTATTTAGGGTCTCAGGTATAAGAATTCGATCATAGTTGCTTTCATTCGGATTTTGTATACTCAACTACCTCTAGCCCCTGGACTATGTAACTGACACCAAATGGACGACTGCGGGAGGAAGGGGGTGGGGCGGGAAGCACGTGACGAATGTAGACACTCCGCTGAACCGCGCGGCGTCTGGATGCGCAGCGCGGCGCATCGCGGCGCAGCGCATCGTCGCGTCGCTTCGCGTCTCGGTCTGAACTGACCCTTAGGAGAAGTGTTAGCAGACGGGTTGCGTGGACGATATTCAGCAGATCATAGGTAAAATCTCACTCGAGACTCAGTCAAGAAAATACTTTTAACAAAAGACATAAAAAGAAGGAGGCATTAACTCAATAGGGGGTTGAACAATTGAACATGTCATGATGATATGCAGTTTGTCCGTACTATGCCGTCCATATGATAGGTAAAAGAAACGTGTATTAAAGCAGTGACTCATTTTATACTCATTTATAAAACTTTTATGATTTCTACTTTTGGTTGACTAATATTTGATGAAATAAAACGATAAGTAATTATAAACACTTCTTGGAACGACAACTTAACCGATTTCCCTTAACAAATACTTGCAGCATGTCAAATCAAACAAGCAACACAGCAATTTATTGGTATCAGCGGGCATGCGTACTGTAACATAATGATTATGGGTGATTATCCGTCCGGTAATAGTACAGGACGGAGAGTCGGTATTATCTATCACCGCCGTCGCAAACGCCGTCTATGGTCTACTATACGATGCCCGGGTCGGCGACAGACGGCGCGTTGTGTTCCACGCGCGCCGCAAATAGCTGTCAACAATCTGACGGGGCCCCCATAGCGGGTCACGCCTTCTGGGTCGGTAGTTACCTGCTGTACAGCTACTTAAATATTCAAATTTACGAATGATCTATAATATTATCTGGCCGCTCGAAGTAGCTCGGTTAGGGTGCTTGTACACGGCGCATGTAACCCGCGCAAGTATAGGTGCGGGTTACCCGCGCGAGTAACATGCGCCAGCTACTTGATCAAGCCACCCGCGGGGTGCTTGTACACGGCGCATGTAGCTTGAGCATGTTGAGGCACTTGCGCCGGTTACATGCGCCGTGTGGACCCTTAGTGTGGACGTGGCTCGGATGAGCCAAGCGCGCGCGTGTGCCGCGCACGACCGACCGAGTGCCCGAGCCACCCGCAGTGTCGGCTTTTTGTTTTGCTCAAAGGCGCCGCAGTCGTTTGTTTCGTGCCTCGATGGAGAAACATTAGACGCGTCCACACAAAGCGAGCAGTCTCGCGAGGCAGTTTCCTCGAGAGGCAAATACCACCATGCGTCCGACGCCAAACAGCTTTACTGAGTTCTGTCGGTGCGCAGGAGTTCCAGTTCCTTCTGACTGAGCTCGCCCCCATGGTTCTCATCTTTGTTTTTGAGCTAGATTGTGGCTAAGACCTAATTTAAATTAAAAAAAATATATAGGTATCAGTATCTTAATTAGATAAGTAGGTAGGTAACTTATTATAACATTCTAAAATTCATTTTTCCATTAGCCACTGATTGTGCGATAAGTACATACGCTTCCTAGTGATTGTCTTATCTTTCTATGACGATAGTGTTAAAGAATTTTTTGTTAGATACTAGTCGAAAATGTAATTTGAGACTTTGATTTATTAAAAACTTCGATCGTATTAATGTGTGGCGACTACGCGAGACGCTTAGCCACGTCATGCGTCGCTACGCTATTAGAGAATACAAACAAAACGGTTTAGGCGCAGAAAGCCTAATCTCAAAATAGCAACTGAGTCGCAAAAGGACAAGCTCTCAAAATGGCAAATTCTCTAAAAACCTAATTTTCAAAATGGACACTTCTCAAAATGTCTGTTTCTGAAAATTGCAAATTCTCGAAAAGCCTATTAAATAATACTCAAAATTTGACTCGTCGATTGAACTAAATTGTTTCATGTTATGCGATTATTTTCGAGTCCTGTGGTAATTTTCGAGTTAAAGTAAATAAGTAAATAGTTTTCCTTAACGATACGTTATGTATTATCATGAACGTATCCACACTAAAACAGTCACTAATCATTATCTTTTTATCGATGATTTTTAAGTACACTAATCGCTTTATCAAGTAACGTGAGCACTAGTTGGGCCGACAACGACTATAGTTTCCTTATGTGTCATACCTACATAGTACATACGCATATAAGCGCACGCACGTGAAATCAAAATGTACTTACGTAACCTTGTGAAATTGGATTGGCTTTAGGCTGCTTTTCCACCAGAGATGTGCTATGCTACATTGCTATGGATGCGTTTGATATCCACCAATCTTATTCATTGGTGCACATAGCATTAGCACTGGTGGAAAAGGATTGAACTAAGATATTATTATGTTTTTTATATGGAAGGATGTGTGCTACGGATGTAAAATAATAATAAATGTCTGGTTGACCGAGCTTCGCTCCGTTTTTAAAATGTCTATATCTTGGGAACCGAGCTTTTCTCGAACCTGGGACCTTGATAAATCAATTCCTTGAGCCGAAAAACCCCTAATCTGTAACTTTCATGAAAATCCTTGGAGCCGTTTCCGAGATCCTGATTATACACGCTGTTTTTTTGCATTTTCGTCAAACTTCAGGTGGTTGTCACAAAAGTCATAAATAATCAATTGAAAGTACAGTACCGGGCAAAACTAATAAGGGCTGCTTTTTTTTTTGTTGTTGAAATTTTACAGTATTTCAGAATTAAACCCTTAATTCAATACAAATGAAAGAGAATCACCCGACTACGCAGTCCGCGCGTACGCACACAGCGATGAGCAGCTGGTGTGCGTGAATTGAATCTACTACTCTTGAAGAAACTAGTTCACACTTACGGATTTCAGTAAAATGGAAAAATAAAATAAAAAAATACCTACCTATTTTATTGTTGATTTGGGTCGAGAATCATGAGTATAATCACGTCCTTGAATTTGACTAGGTTGCAGATCAGCACATTGTATATAAATATACAAGAATTGCTCGTTTAAAGATATTAATTAGATATTCCACAACTATCACACAACGCCATCTATAGTCCCAAGCTAAGCAGAGCTTGTATTATGGGTACTAGACAAATGATAAACCGCCGCAAAGTAGCTGCAGGAGATAGATGCGCAGCTCGAGCAATGCGATGTATCTACTTGTATCGATAGTTTAGGGAAGCGACGGCCCATAGCATGCATCCATAGCATACATCCATAGTACGCATCCATAGCTCACCACAGGTTGAAAAACACTGCGTTTATAGGCTCAGCACATGGATATCCATAGGTTACAGAGATCGCATGTGATCAGATCGTATCGCCAGATCGTATCACCGGAAAGGATCGCTCTTTGTGGGTAAAGACCAAAGACCTTTAGAGGCGCGTTTCCATTAGGCCCTTCACACAAGTATGCCGTCACATTCATGACTTTTGAGGGAAGAAAAATTCAGTTGCAAATGGGATTCGAACCCGCGTCACACCAACTAGGCTATCGTAACTCACACTTGCACTTAACCAGAAGATGTGGATTCGAATCCCACTTGCAACCAATGATAATATAATAAATAAAAAGAGGTAGTATCGCACTAGCACGCACAAATTGTTGAAGACAAAGAAAGACAATTGTTGCTCTTTGCTATCGGCTATCCCTTTCTATCTTAATACGTTCCGCATTATCTATCGCTGTCGTAGTTTTAAATTACTATAATAACAAAGCAACGATATCTGAACGCCATTCAGTATGAACATGGCGTATCTTTCTTTATAATATCATTGCTTGCAACTGAATTTTTCTCTCCTCAAAAATCATCTTTACGATGCGCGTCGCATATGCCTTATTGCGTTTAAAAATAATTAATAATGTTTTCGAAATGTTCAAGTTGCTTGCATAGTTTCCAATTGAGTAGGTTGACAGTTACTTGAAACAAAATGTACAAGTTCAAACTACCTACTTGCAAGTTTTAGCTTGCTTGTATAAAGGGTTGTTCAAGTTTCATAAAATTTGTATATGTTACGGTTAAAGCCCGAAGTGCGGCTAAACCTAGGTGTAACCGACCACATGCGGTTAAACCTAGGTGTATCCTACTTATTCTCGGTTAGAACTAGGTTTAGCCGGTTAGAACTAGGGTCTAACCTCGGGACTTGCTGGCACCCCGACTCGGACAATTTAGGTTAGAAGAGTAGTTTTTTTAGTAGTTTTTTTTTAAACCACTCGTAAGACTTGCTCCTGTAAAGGAAGGATACACCTAGGTTTAACCGCATGTGGTCGGTTACACCGAGGTTTAGCCGGTTATACCTAGGTGTTACCGCACTTCGGGTATTAGCCGTAACATAATTATACAAGCAAGACTTGCATAATGGAAACGCGCCTTAGGTGACAGTCTTCCTTATCTTTACTTCGTCGAAGCGTCTGGTATGCGGATGTTCAACAGCATCGTTAACTATTAATCACCTGTTACTCAAATAATAATAATAATATTCCACAACTATCACACAACGCCATCTAGTCCCAAGCTAAGCAGAGCTTGTATTATGGGTACTAGACAACTGATAAACATACTTATATATTTCTAAATACATACATATTATAGATAAATTACACCCAGACACAGAACAAATGATTGTGCTCATCACACAAATATTTGTCCTGGATGGGAATCGAATCCACGACCCCCGGCATAGCAGCCAGGGTCACTAAGATGGACCTTTGGACTGTTGTGAAAATATTATACGGTCAATAAAATGTAATAGTAACGCTTCAAGTAAGAAAGGAATAACCCCTGCGCCATACTGGGACTTCTTGCACGCTTTTCTAATACTTTATTATCATTATATCAGCGCCAGAATGTCCACTGCTGAACATAGGCCTCTCCTTATTTATATCATTTTATTTATGCGCATTTATAGCGCCAAGTAGTGGTGGCCCAGTGGTATCAGCCCTTACCTACCTTAACATTACATTTTTCGGGTTGTGTATACATCATGAAAAAACGGAACCATCATGGGATCACTTTATGGTCCGTCTGTCTATCTGTCCGTCTATCAAGATCCTTTTTCTCAGGAACGCGTGAAGGTATCAAGCTGCAATGAATATCAAATGCTCAGGTTTAGAATCCCTTGGAGCAGAGGAAAAACGTCAACGCAATCTAAAGATATGGCCGCTTATGCTTCGTTTTGCCGCATATTTTGACCCCTGCGATGTCAAAACCAAGTGAGAATTTACAGTACAATAATAAAGAAATAAGTTCGATACCTATTTGGTAATTTACAGCTATATCACAGAAAAAAACCATTGCCAAAAATTACAAACCTATAGTTATTTTTATTTAATTTCTTACAAAATGACTGCCCACGACTCACTATTTTTTTTACTGAAAAGGTTACGATATATTCCCGAGGCCTTATCATGATTTTTCTGGCCTAAGACAACATTATTTTTAGTATATGCGAAACCTGAATATAGTTTGTTCAGAACCAGTAACTGATTCGATTCCAATAATTTTTACACCATGTTTTATTTTTTTTTCAAAAATATTTTAATTAAATTTTATTACCAGTTTATTACAATAAAATCACCGTACGGTTAGGTACCTATTGCCAAACTATTATCACGAGTGTATAACACAGTAGAGGCGGTTTTCACGGGCGTACCGCAAAATGAGCATGTTTTTGAACGGACAACCAGGTAATATACAAGCTTATAACTTTGTGATTTTTTATGATACGGTTTCAAAATTTTGTACATAGATTCTTTTTACACAAGAATATTGGACAGGTGTATCGGGTTTCGCATAAACAAAAAATAATGTTGTAGACAAACAGACGACGACAGCAGACGACAATCGTTATCGCGCAGCAGTCACTGATACTTTTTCACCTCACACGTACGCTCGGAAAGATTCTATTTCTCATTCGAAATCTGAGCGCAAAACTCTATTTTGTGAGAGCACGAAGTGTTGTTCAAAATTCGAACACGTCTTGTATTCAATTGTTTTCTACTCAGAAAGGCGAGCCGCCCCCACTGCATTTCCTCGCTGTGTGATGAGGTGAAAAGTTGTGTTGCACTCGGCAGCAAAGTTTTTCTGCGTCTCGTACCTTTTAAAACTTCGCATCGCTCAGGATTCTATATTTGAACCACCCGTTTCTCTCGCGGTTCAATATTAGAATACTTCGCTCGGTCAGTTTTCAATAGAAGTACTCGCGCCAAAAATCAACTTTGCAGCCTTGCATATAACTATTTCAAGTTTATAGATTTTCAACTTTACGTGCTGGGGGCACGTAAAGTTGAAAATCTATTGAAGTTCACAGATCGTTTTCGTTTGTTTCGTTCGTTATCGCGCAGCAGTCTTTACTAGATTTTAAACTTTATGCGATGAGGTATAAAGTTGAAATGTACACGTATTAGCGACTGCTGAACGTTAACGATTGTCGCCTGCCGTTTGGCTACAGGCTCAGTTATTCTGACGTAAAGTAAAGTGGAACTTTGTCATTGTCAAATTTCAAGGAAAAGATAATTCCTTCTTCGCACACCAGAGTCGCTGTTCCATTTTTCCATACATGAAACGCTGAAAATACTGGAAAGACGCTGTAAAGTAAAAGAGTGAAAACTCGTGATACATATACGTGACATTATAATATGATCTATACTATAATAAAATGGTAGGAAAATGAAAACTGTACATTGATTTTTGTTAAAGAATACTTGGGGTGTGATCTACAACAATCGATACCGAAGCCAAAAACATAGTTTTAGAATTTTTGTCTGTTTGTATGTGTCCGATTGTCAGGGATAAACTCCAAAAGTACTGCATGGATTTACTTCAAATTTGGCACAAATATTATTAAGAAGTCGGGTCAACATAAATAGGCTACATATTATCACGCTATCACCTACGGGGAACGGGCAGTGAACCTTTATTTCTTCAACGCATTCACAGACAACGTCGCGGGTTGCAGCTAGTAATACCTATGGGTTCATTTTACCCGTACAGATGCGTACCTACCTGTCTGCACCGATATCAGTTTTTTTTTTAAAAAGCACCCTAAGCCACGCATGATTGAGTAAGCTCACGCACGTCATCGAAAATTAAAATTGCAGAATGAACTTTGTTAATCGCATTTACGGATGACATTTTTGAATGAAAATAATCTTAAATCGAAATCTAATCTAAAAATAAATGTATTATTTTGATAACAAAGATAACCTAATAAAATTATATTTTCATTAATTGTTTTTAGTTTTGAAAAAGGTACTTCCAATTTTGTGATAGTGTATAATATAATCATTTCGATAACGTGTATTCTTTCATAATTCTTGTACTAATTATAGAACAATCTAGAGGCAACTTAATCCTTGGGTCCTCATTTTTTTTCAAAATAAGCAGGACTGCGCATTTGCGCAACATTGCAGCACGCTCGTTTATTTTAGGATGCAGTGTTGAATGAGGTGTCCCGGGAAGTATGGCTCTAATTGAACAGAGTAAAATACTGTAAATTGGCAAAATCAAACAGTCTTTACTTTCGCGTCACATCACTAGCTGACTTCTATAGAAGTCCTTGGCGCTCAGGAAAAATTCGGCAAATGTTCGGAATTTTTATTTTTGCCAATTTTAATCCAAGTAAGGGCTTATTTTGTGTGAAAAAGTAAAAAAAAAACAGGGCACGAGACAGTGATAAAATAAATAATAAACTGAAAAAACGCTTTTAAATACAGTAAATTTATTTTATTGAATAAAAAACTTCTATAGAAGTCGTGGAGCTGGTGGCTGATAACCTCCTTTTTTTTGAAGTTGGTAAAAAGACCTAGAGGCCGAAGACTGGGGGAGGCTTTTGCCCAGAAGTGGGACAGCATAGGCTTAATAAAAAAAGGACTTGAATTTTAATAGATATTGTTTCTGATGTATGTAATTCAGTCATTTAAATTCCTGAAAAATTGTTGATTGTTGACTCATTGCAGTGACTGTTGCCTTTAAGCGATTTAAAAGTGCGTGAATCACTCTGGAATTTAATAATCTATCTCGGTTGGAATCTTGATCCCCAACTGTGTCTATATCCAATATAAACAACGAATGAATTTACCTATCTCTGTCTTAAAGACTCCAATCAAAAAGGCCGGCAAAGAAAACGGATCGGGATTTGGATTGGGCTTTGATATTAATTTCAGGAGTAAAATTGTTGAAGGTTGTCGGTAATTTCAATTACAATTTTAATAACCTCGGTTTACACAATTTCGGTGGTTATGTAAAATGATTCAGACAATACTATTTACCTACCGGTTTTCCGGGTCTTGAAGTAATTCCTGGGGGGTATTACAACGTCTTGTTCCGGCGAGTGAAAGTGACAGAGCTATTACAAGTCGTCTAGCGCCATCTCGTTCACTCACTGGAACAAGCCTGGTTTTAAGACGTTGTAATACCCCCCCTGTGATGCGAATCAATAAAAAATAAATTAAATAAAACTGCAACAACGATTGTTTTTTTTAATCATTAGTTTATTTTTATTATAAAACACAAATGATTTAAAAAAATAACTTAGATAAAACAAATACACGGTCGTTTCTATATACTTATTAAACTTAAACCCAGTTTTAGTGTCGGTTTATTATTTACCATAATAAATTTAATACAGTACAAACTAATATCAGAATAATACTGCTCTTAAAGATGAATGCTGAACTGGGTTCTTGACATTCTTCATGTTGTGAGATTGACTTGAAATATGGTTCATGGAGTTCAGGTCGGTCTTTGATTATTTCTGCGATTGCAGCTTTGTTTTCTTCAGTGAAATTCCTTCCACGACTCAATTGCCATGCACCAACTGAATAAGAAGATGAAAACGTATTAATTAACATATTAGTATTAATAATGTGACACATATACACATACTAGCTGCTGCCAGCGGTATCGCCCGCTCAAAAACAAACTACAAGAATAAATTACAACCCGAAAATTGACCCACGGGAGCATTAAATCGGGACAAAAACTATCCTACGTGTCAATCCAGTTTATAAACAGCTCTTGGGCACCTGAGGTTCGGTTTGGCTAGGTTCCTTTAAAACTTGCACGCGGAAATAGGAGCCTCGAGCCGGGGTGCTCCGTCTACCTATACACGTAAAATACTTTTTATAGATTTTCTAAATAGCTGAAAGCAAAATAGCTTTAAACTTTACAATGAAATACCTGATAGTGTAACCAACATTCAAAATTTATAATATACATTTAAAAGGGCTCTTGAGGAGCACGTCCGAGCAAGATATTCAAACTAATTAATGTGATCACAGAGATTCGATCTTACTTGTAATTATTTTATACTTTTCTCAATATGTAAGTGAACTGTAATGTTCTTTTTTTTTGAGAAATAATGTCTTTAAACCGAGCTTCGGAATTGTATACAATTCCTAGATTTATCATACATTTCCCGATACTAATATAAGACGGTAGTGCGTAACGTAACGTTATAGTAACGTAGAGTAAGAAATATATACCTTGTCTTTCATTGCTGTTAATGTTTTTGCAAGTGTAGGCTAGTGCATATTCATCGTAGTCAGTCCCCAATATGTAGATCTTTGTCTCTGCATCTTCTCCGTCTAGAATAAAAAAAAAAATAGAATGCCAGTAAAGAAAGTCATTCAGTACTAAACTTACTTTTACTTTTTGTGACAAATTATTACTTGTTTAATGATTACTTCATCATCATCATCATCAGCCGGAAGACGTCCAGTGCTGAACATAGAACATAGAACTTAGACCACTACGCCGAACGACAATTCGCCACTTGCATCCATCGGTTGCCCGCGACTCTCACGATGTCGTCGGTCCACCTAGTTGGAGGCCCGCCTACGCTGGTTAATGATTACTTATCATAACTAATTTACTAGTTAACTGCATAAATATGTTATTATAGTACCTTCAGAATCATCCATATCTAGAGAGAAAAATCCACTGCCATCACTTGAATTGAGTCGGCCTGAACCTTCTCTGGTCAATAAAACTTCATCAACGACTTCGAAGTTGAGCACTTCAATGGCCCCCGTTCCATCGTCATATGTGAACCTGGTCCCAACACAGGAACTGTCTCCAACTGCGTCATATCTCTCGATATGATACCAGGTGTTGTTTGCGAACTGTAAAAAATAATTTTGATGACATTGAGCATAAGTTACAGAGCATTGGTAGCCCAGTGGTGTCGGCCCCGTCTTACATATTGCATTGGTTATGGGTTGCCCAGCCAGATGCACTTTTAAACTGACTTCAAAAAAAGGCAGAGGTTCTCAATTAGACTGTATATTTTCTAGCCTCTGTTGTAAAACTGCTGGGCAAAAGTCACCTCCACAATCGTCCATTCCTTCTTAGTAATAGTATTTTCAGGCCGATTTTGCATAAACGAGTCTAAATCGTCAAGTCTGCCGTTTCTGGCATCGACACCCGTCTTCTGGCAACCACTGCATTACGAGTTAGACCCATCGATCAAATACTGCATACATGACCTGCCCAATCTAACTTTTTTTTTTTTTTTTAGCGTGGTAAAATCATCAAATGAGTCCTCCAACCCCGGGCAGGGCGGGAGGGACTGTCAGACTTTTACTGACTAAAATCCACGGTGTCCTTCAATAGCCCTTTCTGTTCCAGGGTCACGGTAAGGAAATAATCCCGCGACCCCGGCAGGCTTTGGCCCTCTAAGAGGGGGGCCCCGTCATTATGCTGACGCTCTTTGAGGCGCGCGTGGGACACAACGCGCCGTCGACCCGGGCATGGTCCTTGGTCGGGCAGCGAGTTGCCCTTTACTCGCTGCCCGCATGCCCGCGCCTACGGTGGCCGGAGATCATCTAGCGACGTCCGTCGCCGTGGGCGTCTACTACCGCGGATGGGGCGGAGGGAGGACTCTGTCCTCTCTCGCTCGCGGCCCGCCTCCTCCTTCACGAGCATTACTGCCTCGCAGAAGGAGGCGACCGCTTCCCACTCCGTCTCGCCCCGCAGCATGGCCGCGACCAATGCTGGGCGCGAGAGGTCTCCGCCTATCGCAGCCGTGAGGACACGTCGGTGCTCTGCCCAAGCTGGGCAGTCTTGCACCGTATGCTCCACCGTGTCCTCCGGGCGATCTTCGCAGTGGTGACACCCAGGCGTCTCCTCCTTTCGCATCAGACACAGGTACCTCCCGAAACTTCCGTGTCCGGTGAGGACCTGCGTCAAGCGGTAGGTCAGGACGCCATGACTTCTCTCCAGCCACTCCTCAAAGAGGGGTCTTACCGCCGCAATTGCGGCGTGCCCGGCCTTCGGTCGCGACAGTCGTTCCTTCCATACTGCCCTGAGATCGCGCCGGAGGTCTTCTCGCCGCGCCTCGACTTCACGAGGCAGCGGGGTGACGCCCCGGCGCTGCGCCTCCACGCGCCACTCATAGACGCGCTGGAGGGCAGTCGCCTCCAGATCCCAGGGCAGCAATCCGGCAAGGAGGTTGGCCGATTCGCCGGCAATCGTGCGGTATCCCCGGATCATCCGGATAGCCATGACCCTCTGGCATGCGACCAGCTTCTGTGGTCGCGTCCGGATGCTCAGGGCCCACACAGGGGCCCCGTAGAGGGCCATGGACCGCACGACGCCGGCGTACAGCCTACGGCAGGAAGCGTTTGGCCCGCTGAGATTGGGCAGGAGTCGCCTGAGGGCGCCCGCTGCACGGTTCAGCTTTGGGGCCAAACTCAGGAAATGCTCCCTGAAGTTCCACCGGCTGTCGAGGACGAGTCCCAGGTACTTCATCGTCCTCTCGACGCCGATAGGAACTCCTTCCACCGTAATGCTGTAACTCGACTGTGGCGCGTTACGGCGGCCATAAAAACACATGGCCTCCGTCTTGTGCAGCGCCACGTCGAGTCCCAACCGCCGGATCCTGTCGACGACTGTCGCGACCGCTTCCGTCGCCACGTCGGCCGCCGCCTGGTGCGACTCTCCCTGTGCCAGGACGAGCGTGTCGTCAGCGTAACAAATTACGCTGACGCCGTCAGGGAGGTCGCTGCGCAGCACCCAGTCGTATCCGATGTTCCACAGGGGCGAACCCCGTGGAACACCGCACGACATCTCTCGCCGGTTCCACTCTCCCCGGTGACCGGGGTAGATGACGGCTCTGTCCGTCAGGTAGTCCTCGACTATTCGACGGAGGTAGGTCGGCACCCGGTGATACCGGAGTGCCTCCCTGATGCAACTCTAGGGCAGGGTGTTGAAGGCATTGGTGATGTCCAGAGACACCGCCAAGACGACCCTGCCCCGGGCCACTGCATCCCCCGTCGTGAGGGCTCTCAAGCGCATGATGGCGTCCACCGTCGAGCGCCCCCTGCGGAAGCCAAACTGGCTCTCCGACAGGTCCGGGCCCAGATACGACGGTGGGGGCCCAATCTAACTTAGCAATCTTATTGTGCACGTCAGCAATAAAAAAAAAATCTAACTTAGCAATCTTATTGTGCACGTCAGCAATAAAACTGAAACGCTAGACGCGTAACTTTGTGCAATTTATTTCATTACCACTGCTCTCAAAACTATGAAGGAAAAGAAAGAAAAAGAACATCTTGCATCATAGGGAAATTGGCATATCCTAGAACCAAACATTTTTGATTCTAGTGGTGGTTCACGTGGTGATTTACAGCCCACGACTTTTAACAGAAAGGTTTGTGTCCAAACTGTGTGAACATTTGAGCATCAGTTTGGATCACTAGAGATGGTCCAATGGCAACGTACGATTCTCAGCATTATACATTACAAGACGTTCATGAGAGGTGGGGCGGAGAAAACAATGGAGGAAGCATGGTGGAAACCTTTGCAAAGCTGTAGGAAAATATAGACAACAAAGCAAAATACTAGGATTAAATGTTATGAAAAATATCTAGTTTTAATTCCGTGACCAAAATCCAGGCTCGTTGCAGGATGCAATCCCACCCTATGCAATCATGCATAAATGCACATGCAGCAAAGAAAGATGTTGACTCGACAAGCGCTCGGCCTCGAATCCGAGCGCTTGTCGAGTCATTTAATGTCAAGGATTTCCGCAAAGTAACGCCTGATTCCAAAATTTAAAATAATAGGACATAATACTGCATGCAGCATGAGATTTAATGGAAATTTTAATATAGTCTTACTCTAGCCACATTGAACGACCGCATTGCAGGGATATTGTCATCACACTGGCCAGGAATTATGACTTTGTCGCCAGTCTGCGGTGGGTAGTAGAAACATGCTTGATGGGAATGACTTGTGCCCAAATAATATTCATTTTTAAGACCTTGAGTGGCATCGATAATTTCATTTACGGTATCATTTGCGGACACACTTAGCTCTATATTTCGGCTTAGTTTCCAACTGAAAACTGTAACAAAAAATTACAAATTAATAATTATCTTAAGGCGTCGTCGTAATTGGCAATGATCGTAGAAGCAAACGATGCATTCATAGTCGTGCGATGAAAAGCTTCTGTCATCATTTAAGTACTGTTCTTGCGCGATGATTTGCAAGGTTTAATTAGGACACAATAAGGAAATGAGTGTGTTTAATCCAGTAGTGCCATAGTTGCCAAGTAAGACATTGTCTTCCCCCCTTTTTTCACGTGGTTAAATCATCAAATGAATCCTCCCACCCTGGGCAGGGCGGGAGTGACTGTCAGACTCGTACTGACTAAATTCCACGGTGTCCTTCAATATCCTTTTACGTTCCAGGGTCGCGGGACTTCCCGCCATCATTCTGACACTATTTATCATGAACACATTGCCCCGTCGACCCGGGCATGGTCCATGGTCAGCGAGTCGCCCATTACTCGCCGCCCGCATGCCCGTTGTCTTACCCTTGGGAATGATATCTACATATTTATGTATTACTAGCTTCTGCCAGCGACTTCGTACGCGGATCCTGTTGCTTATGTCAGCGACAATGGGGTCGTCAAAATCGAAGATCTGAAACGTCTGATGTCGAATTGTTAGAGCCTGGGGACGGGAAAACAACGGGACGCGCATGACGATTCCAGACGTTCCAGATCTTTCATTTTTGTAAGTCAAAAGGAAATGCCCATCAGACTAAACAACTCTTGCTAAGACGTCATTCCTATATATGTTATAGTGTAGCTGGGCTCTTGGAGTTCCACATCAGGTGTTCCAGATCTTCAGTTTTTATAGGACAATAGAGAGTGCTCATCAGGCTGAACAACTCTTGCTAAGACGTCATTACTGTATATGTAATAGTGTAGCTGGGCTCTTGGAGTTCCACATCAGGTGTTCCATAAATCTACAAATTTATTTTCTCAGCAGAAAATGCTCATCACGCGGAACAATTTTTGCTATGGCGCTATTTTTGTATCTCTTATAGTTTAGCTGATCTATTGCAGTTCTGCATCAGGTGTTCAAGTTTCCAAGATAAATTATAGCCTATATGTTGCCCAGACTTAATAGCTATACAACAAAAAAAAAAACCAATCAAATCCGTCTAGTAGTTCCGAAGATTAGCGTGTATGGAGTAACTTCTCCCGTTTTCCTAACATTTCCCTTCACTGCTCTGCTCCTATTGATTGTAGCGTGATGAAAAGTATACTATAACCAGCGCAGGAGTATGAAAAATAATTGTACCAAGTTTCGTCAAAATCCGTCAAGTAGTTTTTGTTTCTATAACGGTTATACAGACAGACAGACAGACAGACAGACAGACAGACAGACAATAATTTAAATGTTATGAAAAATATCTAGTTTTAATTCCGCGACAAAAATCCAGGCTTGTTGCAGGATGCAATCCCACCCTATGCAATCATGCATATGCACATGCAGCAAAGGACCCACCCTCCCGCCCACATGCATATGCACAAGTGCAAGAAACAGAAAAACATGCCATGCAATCAAACCTATACTCGACACGTGTTTCGCCCCTCCACGGGGCATCCTCAGGAGATGTTGACTCGACAAGCGCTCGGCCTCGAATGAGCCAGTTTGACAGCTCTCGCCTCTTTATATAGCGTGGTGATGACGCATTAGTAACGGTCGATACAACCGTTATAAAGACGTTTGTATCGATCTACCTGTAATCATACTTAAAAGAGGTGATGTAATTAAGTTTGTTTGTTCATTCAACAGTGTATTATTATTATTATTATGTTTAGAGATTTCTAACTGCTCCAACACACACAACCGGAAGTTTTTATCACAAACATGGAGAATCTTATACGTGTTATTGTCGCTTAAGGAATGGCCGGTATCGATTAAATGTTTTGCGAAATGTGATTTGTCTGGATGGCCATTCCTATAAGCGGCAACATGCTCCCTATATCTAACCTCGAAATTACGGCCTGTCTGACCCACATAGACCCCGTTGCAATCGTTGCATACTAATTTATAAACACCGGATTTTTTTGAATTTTCTAATTTATCTTTACCGTTACAAAGATTACGTAAGTTGTGATCTGATCGAAAAGTAACGAAAACATTGTGTTTTTTAAGAATATTCGCGATTTTATCGGAAATGGGGCCTATGTAAGACAGACTACCGACATACTTGTCAATTCGTTCGGGGGTACATGCATAAAGTAGTGAGCGAACCCTGTCATTCTGTTTTTTCTGAATTATATTATCGATAACTTGTTTTGAATACCCGTTTGAAATCGCGATTTGATATATTATTTTAAGTTCTTTGACGTAATTATCCGTGGACAGTGGGACTGACATTAAACGATGGACATAGCTGCGGAAGGCTGCTAGTTTGTGTTGTGATGGGTGACATGAGGAGGCGGGAATTGTTGTGTCGGTGTGAGTGGGTTTTCGATAAATTTGGAAATCGAGTTTGTTATTAACTCTAGTGATTGTTAGATCCAAAAAATTGAGGGATTGGTTGGATTCTAATTCTAATTTGAATTTAATTTTGGGGTGGAAAGTGTTAAGTTTATTAACAAAAATGTCTAATTGACGAATAGTACCCGTCCAACAGATAATTACGTCATCCACGTATCTATAATAAAACAGAATGTTGGGCTCGCCCACCACATATTTACATTCAAAGTAGTCCATAAATATTTCCGCCATTAAAGGACTTAAAGGTGATCCCATTGCTAACCCCTCTTTTTGGCGAAAATATTCGTTATTGAAACGAAAATAATTTTGTTGCATGCAATAATTGCATGAAATAATTTCGTTTCAATAACGAATATTTTCGCCAAAAAGAGGGGTTAGCAATGGGATCACCTTTAAGTCCTTTAATGGCGGAAATATTTATGGACTACTTTGAATGTAAATATGTGGTGGGCGAGCCCAACATTCTGTTTTATTATAGATACGTGGATGACGTAATTATCTGTTGGACGGGTACTATTCGTCAATTAGACATTTTTGTTAATAAACTTAACACTTTCCACCCCAAAATTAAATTCAAATTAGAATTAGAATCCAACCAATCCCTCAATTTTTTGGATCTAACAATCACTAGAGTTAATAACAAACTCGATTTCCAAATTTATCGAAAACCCACTCACACCGACACAACAATTCCCGCCTCCTCATGTCACCCATCACAACACAAACTAGCAGCCTTCCGCAGCTATGTCCATCGTTTAATGTCAGTCCCACTGTCCACGGATAATTACGTCAAAGAACTTAAAATAATATATCAAATCGCGATTTCAAACGGGTATTCAAAACAAGTTATCGATAATATAATTCAGAAAAAACAGAATGACAGGGTTCGCTCACTACTTTATGCATGTACCCCCGAACGAATTGACAAGTATGTCGGTAGTCTGTCTTACATAGGCCCCATTTCCGATAAAATCGCGAATATTCTTAAAAAACACAATGTTTTCGTTACTTTTCGATCAGATCACAACTTACGTAATCTTTGTAACGGTAAAGATAAATTAGAAAATTCAAAAAAATCCGGTGTTTATAAATTAGTATGCAACGATTGCAACGGGGTCTATGTGGGTCAGACAGGCCGTAATTTCGAGGTTAGATATAGGGAGCATGTTGCCGCTTATAGGAATGGCCATCCAGACAAATCACATTTCGCAAAACATTTAATCGATACCGGCCATTCCTTAAGCGACAATAACACGTATAAGATTCTCCATGTTTGTGATAAAAACTTCCGGTTGTGTGTGTTGGAGCAGTTAGAAATCTCTAAACATAATAATAATAATAATACACTGTTGAATGAACAAACAAACTTAATTACATCACCTCTTTTAAGTATGATTACAGGTAGATCGATACAAACGTCTTTATAACGGTTGTATCGACCGTTACTAATGCGTCATCACCACGCTATATAAAGAGGCGAGAGCTGTCAAACTGGCTCATTCGAGGCCGAGCGCTTGTCGAGTCAACATCTCCTGAGGATGCCCCGTGGAGGGGCGAAACACGTGTCGAGTATAGGTTTGATTGCATGGCATGTTTTTCTGTTTCTTGCACTTGTGCATATGCATGTGGGCGGGAGGGTGGGTCCTTTGCTGCATGTGCATATGCATGATTGCATAGGGTGGGATTGCATCCTGCAACAAGCCTGGATTTTTGTCGCGGAATTAAAACTAGATATTTTTCATAACATTTAATGTCATGGATTTCCGCAAAGTAACGCCTGATTCCATAATTTAGACAATAATTTTATTAATTGCATTTTTGGCATCAGTATCGATCCCTAATCACCCCCTGATAGTTATTTTGGAAATATATTTCATGTACAGAATTGACCTCTCTACAGATTTATTATAAGTATAGAATAGATGATAAAAAAATTATGTACTATACCTCGTCGTTTGTAGTCATAAGGTAAATTAATGCAGGTGTATATTAGAGCAAACCCGGTGTAGTCGGTTGCAAGTACGTAGTGTTGCAATACTGAGTCTGTAACAAAATTAATACGTAAGATATAAATTGAAACAGGTATTTTAACATCTATACTAATATTATAAAGTTGAAGAGTTTGTTTGTTTGGTTGAACGCACTAATCCTAGGAACTATTGGTTCGATTTGGAAAATTCTTTTTGCGTTGGATAGTGCATTTATCGAGGAAGGCTATATACGAGTATATAGGCTATAACATCACGCTTCACGAACAGCAAGTCATAGCACTTGTTGTCAATATTTTACATTGGACGCAGCGAAAGACATCAGATGATCCATCATCAAATGATTATAGACGCAGCGAAACACAAAGACAGTGTTTTAACTGTGTGTATGTATTATTTTAAATATTATATTATATGTATTATGTTTACACTGTGTGTTAAACACGTATTTGTTTATTTAAGTATGCATAAACGATTATTGTTAAATGTTGTACTTACACCAAAATCTTCTGTTTACACTAAAATAAGAATCTCTCTATCACTCTAAGGTTTGCTGTTAGTAAACCCAATTCTGCGTTTGTATATAACTTATCCTTATTTGAAGTGTTTTTTTTTAATTACATGCGTGTATAATAAAGTTTAAGACTTACCGGAGTCGTACAAAACAGACAATCTCCCTGAGCCATCACTGCTGCTAACTCTGCCATCTCCTCTTATCTCCAACAAAGACCCATTAACGATTTCGGTGGCTAGTATCGTGATGGAACCGGGCGTGCTTCCAGTGTTGATCTGGATAAGGTTGCATTGACCAGTCTGTGCTGGTTGTGGGTATCTGGAGACCTCGAACCAGGATCCTACGAACTGAATAAAAACAAAAACTTGGAGGTCAAAATAAATTAGTTTGGGAAACTTTGCAGGTACAGCGAAGTTTTACTACTGTAGTGATGGGTGTCGATAATGACCTTTAGTCGTTGGATGTCGATGTCCAAACACGATACCACGTTTTTTGTCGAAGACATTGTTGCCTTACACTAGAAATTTCTCTAGTTATCATGGGTTCGTCGCGGTACTAACGAATACTGAGACCCCGGAACGTAAAGGGCTATTGAAGGACACCGTGGATTTTAATCAGTACAAGTCTGACAGTCCTTCCTGCCCTTCCCTGGGTGGGAGGACTCATTTCATGATTTGACCACTCTAAAAGTAAAAAAAAGTATCATGAGTGCGTTACAAATATTTAAAATTACAGACACAAACAGCCAGCCGCGAATCAACTATCGGTGGGCCATACAAATATTAGTTACATGGAAAAATCGAAATCACTATACGCAGCTTAGCAGTCAATCGTTCAACCACTCTGCCAGCTGTGCCAAATTTTGTTTTTTTAATTCTTTCTTTTTTTAACCGAAAATAAAGGTGGAGGCTCTCAATTAGAGCCTAACTTTTTTATTACGTGGTAAAATCGTCAATTATTGAGTCCTTCCAGGGCGGGACGGGAGTGACTGTCAGACTCGTACTGACTAAAATCCACGGTGTCCTTCAATAGCCCTTTATGTTCCGGGGTCACGGTTACCTAAATAGACAGTCCCGCGACCCCGGTAAGATCTGCGAATGACCAACTAAATAAGGGCTTAAAATCTCTATTTTTCAACAGTAAAACATGAACTTACATCTTCTATTCTGAAGTCAGGAACGGCGGATACGGAGAGATTGCATAGTCCGGGCAACTCGATGTAAGGTGGGGGTTCATCGAATTCTGGATAGTAGAAGCATGCAGCATCAGTCTGACTTGTCTCTTGGTAATACTGTTGTCTGAGTCCTTGAGTTCTACTGATAACTTCCTCAATTTCGGAATTAGCCTGAGGGCTTAGTTCTGTAGTCTTACTCAGCTTCCAACTGCCAACTGTAAAGAAAAAAAAATAAACAGGGTTTTTTGTAAATACTATTTTAAGTTGCTAAAAGTTCATTTTATTATCACAATTCGCTGTAAATGGCAAATGTATTAAAAAAAGAAAACAAAAATTACTACCATTCAGGAGGGATTGGTTTCCGACCTCACATGTGCTATATCGCTACCCCCACCGAATAATATCGTCATCGATAAATTAAAATTTTACAGGAAAAATAAAACAGTGTTTTTTATGATTATTGTAAAAATTATCCAACCTAAGAGAATGATTTATATATCAAATGAAAGTTATTTTTTTATAGAATCATTCTAAATAAACATATTAAATTTTTATTTTAGTAGGACCGAGTTATTAAAGAAAATATATTTTACTGGATACGTTAGAAAAACATTATTTCGCAACAAAACATAACGATATTATTCGCGTTAAAAAAAAAAAGACAGCGTGCACAATAATAGTATACTACAATGTTATTCGTCAAAAAATGACATCCAAACATAAACGGTAATTGACTGTTACTGGGATTTTCGCCTATAAAATAAACATTTTAATTTATATTATTGTTTGAATACTATTTTATTCTTAAATTGCCTGTTAAGTAATATCGATTATTAGAAATATAACTTTCAATAAAACTATGGGTTTCTGATAAAAGAACACTCATCATCATCATCATCAGCCGGAAGACTTCCACTGTTGAACATAGGCCTCCCCTTAGACTGCCCCGCCAAACGACAATTCGCTACTTGCATCCATCGGTTGCCCGCAACCCTCACGATGTAGTCGGTCCACCTAGTGGGTGGCCTACGCTGCGTCTTCCGGTCCGTGGTCGCCACTCGAGAACTTTTGTTCCCCATCAGTCGTCAGTTCAACGAGCGATGTGGCCTGCCCATTGTGTCACTTCAACTTGTAAATTGTATATGAGCTACGGTGGGTGACTCTGGTTCTTCGCCGAATATCCATGTTCCGGATTTTTATCCCGCAAAGAAACTCAGAGTGTCTAAAAGGCCAGCAGTGAAAGACCACGTTTCGGAGCCCTACGTATTCACTGGGAACACACGCTGGTTAAACACCTTTGTCTTGAGACAGTGTGGGATTCTGATGAGAAGATATCACGTAGCTTCCCAAACGCTGCCCATCCGAGTTGGATTCTTTGGGTGACCTCATTACAAGTATAACTGTATAACTGAACAATGTGTCCAAGGTAAGTATAATGGTCTACAACTTCGAGGGTATCATTCCCAACAACAACCGATACGGGTGCCACATTGACGTTCGACATGATTTTCGTCTTGCCCATGTTCATTTTAAGGCCGAACCGTTGGAAAACGATACTGAGGTCGCTGAGCATAGCATTGAGGTGCTCCAACGTTTCTGCTATGATGACTGTAATCATGGGTAAAACGAAGGTGACAGTGACTGATATATTCGCCATTGAGGTTGATGCCGAGTCCGTTCCATTCCAAGAGCTTGAAAACGACCTCCAACGCGGTCGTGAACAATTTCGGAGAAGTAACGTCTCCCTGTCTCACGCTTTACTGCAATTGCTCTCTTCTTGAAGTCGGATGGACATGGTGGCGTTTCTATACAAACACTTCAACACGTCGATATGTCATCGTCGAAGGAACTGCAATACTGCCCAGGTTTCGAATGAATCGAAGGCTTTTTCATAGTCCACAAACGCTAAACATTATGGCCGATTATACTCCTCGTCTTCTGTATAATCTGGGGGAGCGTGTGTATGTGGTCTATAGTACTAAAATCTTTTCGGAATCCGGCTTGTTCGGGAGGCTGGAAGTCATCAAACTTGCGTTCGAGACGGTTTATAATGACTTTTGAGAACAGCTTGTATACATGGCTCAGAAGTGAGATTGGCCTGTAGTTCTTCAGCAAGGCGGCGTTGTCACCCTTTTTGAAAACAACCTGTGTAGTACCTTCAAACATGACGGAATTAAATAACTTCTGGAGGACTAAAAGTACCGGTTTTCCACGCGCTCTCAGAAGTTCAGTTGTGATTCCGTCCTCACCCGGCGGCGCCTTGTTATTCTAGAGCTGATTAAGAGCCATTCTAATCTCATACAGGCTGATGTCCGGGATATCCTCAGTGCAGTGTCGAGTCAGTTTAGCTTTTGCGTATCGAGCTGTACCGACACTGGGTGTTGATGTGTATAAATGTCCGTCAAACCTCTCAAGCTCTCTCAGAATCTCCGGTTTTGTCGAAATGATGCTGCCGTCATTAATCTTCAGCTTCGTCATTAAAATTTGGCTTTGCCCAATAGACGAATTTTTTGCGAAGACTTGAGCACTGGTTCCGCTCGATTACCTCTTTGATCCGTGCCGCACTATTGGCACGCAGGTCACGTCGCATTGATTTAGAGATTCGTCTATTGAGTTTGCATATTCCGACATATCAGCTGAAGATTGCAGCCTCATCTCGATTCGGTCTTGCATCAACTTGATGGTTCCGTTCGAGAGCTTTTGAGGTTTATTGCGGCGCGGGTCTTAAAAAACCCCACAGCTTGGACAGTTTCCACCAACCCATTGTTAATCTAGTCCACAGTTTCGCATTCGGTTAGGCACTGGAAGCGATTGTGCAGTTCGAGTTATAAATTTTCGGGTTTCTGGATGTGGGCAGGACCAGGTCGGAGCGTGGACTTTACCAGACGAGACCTTTCAAGTTTCACATTAATATTGTGATCGCTAGCGGTTTTTACCTTGGGGATCACAGAGACATCACTGAATATTCGCTTCTTGGTCTTCATGATGAAGTCGATCTCATTTCTGATAGTACCATCGGGGCTCATCCACATCTACCTCCTGGATGGCCGCTTCTGGAAGTAGGAGTTCATTAAATGAAGTTCTGCCTTTTCCATGAAGTCGACCAGTCGCTGGCCCCTATGGTTTCGCTGCCCATACCCAAATGGCCCCACTCTCAACTCATCGCCATTCCGTGCGCCCTTCACGTTGAAGTCCCCCATAACAACGGTGAAGTATCTTTCGGAGGTATGTATGGCCTCGGATATCTCCTGATACAATGCCTCTACTTCATCATCAAAATGTGTCGAGGTCGGCGCATATACCTCTATGACCTTTAACGAATACCGGTTGATTATTGTAATTATAAGGTGTGTGTTACCCTACTCGACAAACTGTCGACTTTCATAACGTTGTTGATGAGGGACCCGCGGACGAGAAATCCAACACCACCCTGGGATTAACGATCTCCTTCCCGGTAGAAGAGCATGTTGCCGGGATTTAGAACTATCGTATCCTGACCCTCTCTTCGGATTTCATTGCATTTTGCTCAATTCTTCCTCCAGCTCGATAATCTTCTCATCGGTCGTCAGTGTGCGGATTTTGTCTGTTACCAGGGCCAATGTCCGTTGGGGGGTTACCACCCCCCAACGCCACATACTCGATATTATTCTATCTCTTTGTTTATCATTAGGAAAAAAGAAAGCGATGCGTAATGCATAATAGATAATACAGCAATCGTAGATTGAGTGTAGATATCACCTCGGTAAACTATTGCAAAAGTAATTGCTATTTTTTTTAAATACATTATTAAACAGTAACCAGCATTACCGTACTTTTGAAATAAAATCTCTACAGGAATAGTATTGTTAAAAAACTTTACTATAGAACGAGTTTGCTGTTCTTACTCGAATAATATCGTTATCGTAACATATTGAAATTCTTATTAGCAGTGCTATCCGTAATCACTAGAAGCGATGTTATTCACGTAAATAAGTACAATAAATCTGTAACGGAATATTAGGGCTATGGTTATTAAAAAAATATTAATTTGTAAAGTACTCGTAGGAAAAATGTGAAAAAAATTGACAAGGTGTAAGAGAGTACCTACATGATGAATATGCAATAAAACGCAAAGTATCGTTATATCACATTACGATATTATTCGGTGGGGGTAGCGATATTGATAGAATTGAGTAAATTACGTCCTCTTTGAGTTTGTACAGATCGAAACCGGACACATTGTATATTGGAAAAACTACATTACCTTGCCGTCTCTCCCCATTGTCTATAGTAACGCAGCTATACAGAAAAGCATAGGAGTTATAGTCAGTGGCGAGTACGTAGAACTTCGCAGTTCTCGTTTCTGCAATAAAATAAACAAAACAATTATTCTAATGCTTTACTACACACGGGGCGTCATTTCGTGCGCCATTTGTAGCAAATATTACTAAAAAACAAGTTGTATATGAGTTACGACATAATGTTACAATGTGCTAGGGGCAAGGCTTTTGCCGTCAACGAGACGCACAATCGCACATCAAAGCTTCAGGTTAACGTCTTAATCTAATATCTTTAAAGGAGCAATTCTTGTATATTTATATATAATCAGGATCTCGGAAACGGCTCCAAGGATTTTCATGAAAGTTACAGATTAGGGGTTTTTCGGCTCCCAAGGTCCCAGGTTCAAGAAAAGCTCGGTTCCCAAGATATAGACATTTTAAAAACCGAGCGAAGCTCGGTCAACCAGATATTATAATTTAAATATGAGTATTAACTGTCTTACTACAAGTTATGTAACTCTGTTGAAAACTCTTGTATAAAAAATTAATTTCAAAACAACCTTTATGCCTTATGCCATTTTGCAGAGGACAGTATCACTCACCGGTGGAATCGCATCTTTAACGATTGCCATTAATTCCGAATGAAAATATATTTAGACTAAAATCAAGTGACAACATTAACAACTTACCCTCTCCAACATTGAATGTAACTACTACTGATCCATCATCGCCTGCAACTGCTTGCCCAGAAATCTCACCCAGAGCCTCATCAGTAACTTGGCTGTGCACAAAGGAGAAGCTGCCCGTGTCTTGAGAAGTGTATACAGCTCGATTACACTGGCCAGTCTGGGCAGGTTGAGGGTATCTGGCCACTTCGTACCAGGTACCGGTAAACTGGTATCAGAAAAAAAAATAGATAGTGAAGATAGGTTCTGCTAGAACTGTTTTACACGAAAAACGACTAGTTTATTTTTACCAAATTTTATTTATTTATAATAGAGGCTGCTAAAGCTCTGTGACATCCTCCGTCTCTGAATAATTATAAAAATTAAAGAAGATTTCTTATCGATTTTCGTTCTGCGATTTATAGATGCAACGGGTCTAAAATCGCCACTTTATCAACGTTGCTTATAATAATGTTTCATGTACATTATCAATAATATACTCTTTTGTTTGAGTAATAGAATAGAATATTCCATGTTACCAATTTTAATTGCGATAAATTCTCTACTATTCTGTGCAACCAATAGTTTGTCGGATAAATATCATCTTTCAAAATGGCGACTGAAGTTTTGTTTCAGTTTTCAGAGCGCACAAACTTGGATTTAACTTTCCATTAAACCCTTGATATCTTAAAAATAAAATTGCGTCTTCTGAAAAAGCAATCCCAAATATAACTTTTCAATGGACGTCAACGCCTGCATCGATTTTAGGGTTATCTAACAACAATTTACGTTTTGATGTAACGTGTAGCAATGTCGCAAGGCGCTCTTTAGTCTGATTCAAACAAATTTTTATGCGAAGAGAATCATTGAATATAGAAACTATTACTATCCAAAAAAAAAAAAAGAAAAAAAACTGGCAACCTTTCTCCCTCTTCAAGCTTTTTGCAAAAAGATAGCCCATTACTGTTTCCAAGGTTCATCCTGTCGCCAAACATTTATCAGTCATCGTACCAAAAATGTATCAGAATTCCGTTCAGCGATTTTGACGCGAAAGCGTAAAAGCAAACTAACTTTTGCATTTTTAATGTAAGTTAAGATTATTTACAATGCGTATGCTCAGGAAGCGCTTTCAAGCTCATGAAGTTGAAATGTCGTATACAGCTACCTAAACGTTATTAAATAGGGAGTAAAAGAGAGCTGTCCAGACAGCGAAAACCGTAGCTATTATGAAACATTTTGCAGACAAAGTTTTTCATAGACAAAGGAGTTAAAACTATTAATCATGCTAGATTATATTAAGGAAAGTAACTTACATCAAGCATATTAAAGTCAGCAATGCCGGTAATGGAATCATTGCAGGGTCCCGGCAACTCAATACTTGGAGGCAGTTCTTCAAACTCTGGGTAGTAGAAACAAGATGCGTGGTCTTGGCCCGTCGTCTGATAGTAGGGCTCGTGAAGATCGATGTTGGTACTAATTAGCTGTTTAATAGCGTTATTAGCAGCTTCGGATAATCCTGCACGGGACCTACTCAATTTCCAACTGTAAACTGCGCAAAATAAGAGTCGAATTAGGCTGAGTACAGTAGCGTTTCGTATGATACTGAACCTTGTAAACATTCTAAAGTTATATAATATCAGTAAGGGCAGACCATTAGGTATACCATTTTCAAGTACCATTTTGTTCTATTCTATCAAGAGTAGACAGACAAAGTTATTTCTTTAAAATTCGACATCTAGGCGACATAAGAATAGAAACAATTTAGTTTCTGCATTTTTAACATCACCAATAGAAAACATTCTATTATAATTTGGGAACTATATTTTATGTCACCAAAATTTATATTTGTCATCAAGTTGTATCACCTAATAAATAGATCTATCGCCACGAAATATTTTCGTTCTCAGATAAACAAAGAGTGTTCCCAGGTATGAATTACCAAATTATTGTTAGTATAATGTGTAAAATATGAGATGGATTACCAATAAAATTGTAGTGCATTACATGAATATAAACTTCGTTCTTATAATAATAGTTTTATTACTTAAATAATAGCTTGGTGCTCAAAATGGTAGATCTGTCACCAAAAGGTGGTAGTCAAGTCAAACAAAGAGTGTTCCCAGGTATGAATTACCAAATTATTGTTAATATAATGTGTAAAATATGAGATGGATTACCAATAAAATTGTAGTGCATTACATGAATATAAACTTCGTTCTTATAATAATAGTTTTATTACTTAAATAATAGCTTGGTGCTCAAAATGGTAGATCTGTCACCAAAAGGTGGTAGTCAACAAATGGATCAAGGATGTAAGAGCGAGCGAAGCGAGCTCGGGACTGGGGACACCCCGAAATGGATAGGTTAGGTTCGAAGGGGGCCCCTTCGTGTTAGGTTACTTTAAACCTTTCTCACAGAAATAGGAGCCCCGCGAAGCGGGGCTCCGTCGACCTACCTTTGCTTAAATACTATTAGGACAAACCTATTATAATACATACAAAACCATTTATTTGGTACTTGACCCCATATCTCCATGATTTTCGGTAATTTATTATTGATTTTATATTGTTTGGTGACTACATTTTGGTGACAAATCTACTATTTTGAGGGCAAACCCTATTATTTAAGAAACACAAAATGAATTAAATTGGTGACAGCTTAAATCATACCCTTATAACTTTGTCTATTTTTCCGTCGATAAAACCCGTTTTACGGTGTCATGCGATGCGTACAGGACCTGTTTTTTCTACAATAAAAAGTTCTTTGCCAATGTGGATGTTATACACATATTATAATACGAGTACCTACATACAATTAAAAAAATATATTAAACGCATTTAACGCATGCGTACCGAATTTGAAAGATTTTTTTATGGAAAGAAAAATGTGACGCTTGGAGTTAAGAACCTCGGTGGCTCGGTTGGTAAGAGCCTCGGATGTACTGAATCCAAAGGTCGCAAGATCACATCCCGCTCGCGGAATATTTCTTTCCAAAAAAAAATATCTATGAGTACTTACGTTGTTTTCTGTTGTCGGCTAAATCCCGACAACTGTAGGCTACGGCATAATCCGTCATCGTGTTATCGGTAGCCAGAATGTACACTTTACTGAACGGGACTGTAACAAAATACTCATTTAATAACAGGATAGCGGAATATTTCCAAGTTTGAATTTCATCGTTGTCCATTTGTCATATAGGTTTTTTCGAGACCACAACTCGAGATTGTAACGTATAGCAATTTGTAAGTTGTCTTGATAACGCACATAATAATTGAATTTGTAACTAGCGTTTGCCCAAAATCTCATACTCTGGAATGTACCTATTACCAGGATTAAGAGTAGCTAAGGTCCCAGATTAGAAAAACATCGACACGGACAGACAGACCGACAGCGTAGTCTTGACTCCTTCATACACAAGACGACGCAAGTCTCCGGTACGTTACGACTTTTTTTTTACGTGGTAAAATCATCAAATGAGTCCTCCCACCCCGGGCAGGGCGGAAGGGACTGTCAGACTTGTACTGACTAAAATCCCGGTAATGAGATAAGTCCCGCGACCCCGGCAGGCTTTAGCCCTCTAGAGGGGGGCCCCGTCGTCATGCCTGTGTACGAACTTCTATTGATTTGTATTGTGATAGTCGCCCGGATACTAAAGTCGTAAGGTATCGGATATTTGCGTCTCGTTTATACAAAGGGGCTTAGTAATAGGTTCTCGTTTTATCCCATGTGTATGCAACTTAAAAACCACCCTGTCCCTCATGCTTTTTTGGTTTCATTTCCACAGTCCTGGCAGGATGATGGCACTTACCTCCATTAACATTAATATCGATAACTCCTCTGCCATTTATAGCAAATGAAGCTTGGGTAACTGTCTCCAACTTTTCTTCCAAAATGACACTGGTATGGGTAACATTAAAGTTGTTACCAACACCCAAGGTATATTCCGTAGCTGAACATTCACCATTTTGAAGCTCCGATGGGTATCGAGACACTTCGTACCATGTCCCAGAGAACTGAAAACATTTATACGTCAGGTATATAGGAAAGGGTAGGAAGATGATGGCAATGATGAGGAGGTCATTGCTAAGATCAATCTTCAGGCTGGTTTTATTGTTACGCGTTTCGGCAGCGCCGTTGGAGTGCACGCGTTGGAGATGTATGGGGTAGTTACAGCTTGGCCAGAACGTCTTGAAATGGAACTAATCTTTTTGTTTGGTGACAACGTTTTAAAATCTTTGATATTTGATGTTAACAAAGAACGCAGGTTTGTTAGATTTATTATTGTGCCATAAAACTAACGTAATAAGTGAAAAAAAAAAAACATTAAATGCTGGTAGCGAGAGCACAGTGGCGACTTCCGGTTTTCTACTCTAATTTGCCAAGCTGTAGTTGCGTACTAAAATCGCTAAAGCGCGTTAGTCGTAGCGCACGGCACTCCAGATCTTCTACGGACAGTACGCGTTTTAGTGTGATGTTGTTGATACACTTGATAAGATAATATATTTACTGACTGTCACACATCAGTGGAACGCGCGGTACTAATCTCGTTTTACAGTGCAAAAGCTGTTCAACTGCGCACTGTTAACAGCGCGCTGCCTAATCACACGTCTAGCGGCATGATATAAAATCAGGGTCAAGATTAAGCCGCGCTTGCCGAGGTTGGTCTATGGGGAATGGTTGGGTAGTTCCGGTTGAATGGTTGGTTTCGGTGACATTTGTGGATCTTTGGAACACCGTAAAACAGTGGCCCAAAAGTTTGACAACCAGTTTGGTTGTGGAGGTTATAGGCAGTTACTTCACGTAAATACTGTTTTTTAGCTGCACCTGCACGCGTAGCATTGCGATTATATCTTTATTCTACCAAGAAAAGACAAAGTTATTTCATCGTTATTTCTATATAAATCGACTGTTTTTTTTGCACAAGTATGACACGATTCGTACACCATTAAAGAATAAAAAACATATTTCTTCTATATTTCAAACATTGCTATGCTTAAATCGACAAAACCCGTTTCTAGGGCGCCATGCTACGCGTGCTGGTTGGAGATCTGAAGTGGTTTCCGCTATAGACAAGGCATAGTCAACGTTGAAGACAACGTTGAAAACATTAAAAAAGTAATTTACTATTTAGATTAATTTGTGCTTGTTCAAACTCATTTTAGAAGTATGAATCCCATGAAAATTATTACTATCTTCTATCGAACAGCCCATGGGAGTTACAACTCAGGGTTATTCTTGATCCAGGGGTGGAAAACTTACCGCGACAGGGTTAAAGTTGGTGATAACTGGCACTTCATCGTCGGAAGGACATTGGCCATCCAATGTGATATGTCCATCATCCATGTCTGGGTAATGGAAGCAGGCTCCAGCGGTGTGTTTTCTTGGAATAAAGTATTCTTTATCTAACACTTGTACTTTCTCTATAACATCATCGATTATGGAATTGACTTCTTCTGGAATTATTAGATCTCTACCCAACTTCCAGCTGTGTACTGTAAAATGATTTAGTTATTAATTTACCCAAAGTCGATAGATAAGTTTCGTAATATATACAGGGTGACTTTTTTACCACCGTCCAAAATTTTTCTAGACATTAGGTATCAATCACTAACCCCATTTTTGAAAAAAAATCGATACGTCAAATTGTCATATTAAATCATTTTCTCATCCGCTCTGTGTGGTCACTAAGCTAAACGTTAATAATATACACTTGCCGACGCATGAAACGGATAGAGCGCACCCCGCTGACCCCCCGCCCCGCCCCGCTACACCTGAGCGAGACATCACAGCGCGGTGTCCAGATTCATCAACTTTTTATAGATAACATTGAGACGTGATGTCTCGATATTTTTGTATTGAGTGATACAAAAAGAAAAAACACGTATTCAATGATTTTCGCCAAAGATTAATATATTAAAATTTGGATGGTGACTAAAAAATCACCCTGTATACAATAGCGTCACCTGTGTTAAATATTTGTATTACAAAAAAGAATAATATTAAAGAGTTAACCTCAGATCAAAAGAAATAGGCAGATAGAACGCTCCGAACAAGCGAGTGTGTCCACCAAAGCAAATACAAAATCAAATCGAATTACATTCCATATTGTTTTCTTTGATTTTGAGAACAACTTTTACAATACTTAAAGACACGAGACGGCATAATATATTATGGCAAACAACAACAACGACGCGTAGTTTGGTACGATGCGTAGCCTGGTACTGTCGCGAGTTGATATTCGTTTTCGATTTTGTATTTGCTTTGGTGGACACACTCGCGTGTTCTGAGCGCTCTATCTGCCTATTTCTTTGATCTGAGGAGTTAACCAAAGCAACGTCGTAAACAAATGGTAATACAATCATAAGTCATTTATTATTATTAATTGAAACCGGTGAAAACTGTATCGAATAAAGTTATAAGAGAGTATAAATATTTTACCTTCTCTGAATTCATCGTCGATATTTCGGCAAGAGTACACCAATGAATATCTATGATAATCTGTAGCTAGGACCCAGTACTTTATTGCTATAACAGAAAATGAGAAAAAGTTAGCTAAAAACTTAAATTGCAGATATACTCGTATGTACGTACAGATGCCATCACGTGTATCCCAGTCGAATATGGACGTTCTTCTTTTGCAATAGAGTTTGAAATCTATTTAACAATTTTGGCAGATTGGTGTAGGTTGATATGCGATATTAATGAGAATAGAAAGCACGCCTTATCCAACCCACTGTAAAGGCGTCGCCTTTGGGTAAATCGCCTAAACGGTATGAGGACTCAGACAAATTGATATTCCTATATAAGAGGATGAGTGTTAGGATAGGTATGACCCGCACTGGGCCCGCGTGGTGGATTATGGCCCACTCCCTCTCACAGAGAGGAGGCCTGTGTCCCAGCAGTGGGAACATTATAGGCTGCTGATGATGATGACATACCGTATTCCAGGGCAACATTTATTCGTGCACCTTGTTTTGAACTAAACTTATGTGAAACCAATCTACACATTTATAGGACCTGATTTCCTCATCTTCCTGCGACATTTTCTCTTATTATAAAAATCAATTACTGTTCGTTAGTCTCGCTAAAACTCGAGAACTGCTGGACCGATTTGGCTAATTTTAGTTTTGAATTATTTTTGGAAGTCCAGGAAAGGTTTAAAAGGTGAGAAAATCATAATAATTCTGAGGCGGTACGAAGTTGGCCGATATCATGCGCTGGTAGCGCCATCTTTTTTGCGTGAAACCTGCCGTTGACAGTCCCGCGAGCCAGTAGCTTCACACGAAAAAGAAAGAAAATCATGTATATTTACCATTTTCACTGCTGCCAGTTGTGAACTCATTTTAGCTGATCCGTCCGTTGTTGGTACTGCGGTTCCAGTAATAGTTTCCAAGAGTTGGTTAACCACTTGGGTATTTTCCACAGTAAATGATCCATCAGGGTTCAAAGTGTACTCAGCAGTGTTACAGGTACCAACTTGGTGATTTGATGGGTAGCTTTCAACGTCATACCAGGTTCCAGAATACTGAATATAAGGAATAGTACATGTTGACAGGATCAGTAAATTGCAAAACTAATTAATAAGTCCATTATTAGAGTTTTGAAGGATCATATAATATATTTTTTGCTAAGACAATGAATATTCACAAAGATTATGCATGAAAACTCTAGAATCGGGGCTCGCGTTGTCAGAACCCTGCTATGATTGTACTAGGTTGTGACGTATTACCAATTTTAAAAGCGTCGTTTTTTCTTCAATTTTGATTTGAAATAATACGGATTTTTTTTCTGATCTGATTGATAGAGTAATTAGTTTTTTCAGTAAAACTGCTAATTACTGAACAGTGCTGGAACCTCCATTGGGACCACTGTGGCACTAATCGCTGCCCAAAGTCTTATAGGGCCTTTTTTCCCATTTTGATCGGATTTTGTGAGAAAGAAATGAAGTCAGAATTAGATGACGTGTTTAACTCTACTTTTATCATATTACAGAAACATGTAAAATTAATATTTAAATAAGTCATGTCATGAAAATCAAAAGAATTTTCAAAATCAGTTCACTAATCTGAGACGAAAATAAGTAAACTCGTAAGCTTCCTCCCCTTTTTAAGAAAGAAAAGGATATTTATATAGAAATACAACCATCAAATAAAGTTTGTGATCATTGGCATAACTGTACCCTTAGCACGAGTTTTTAGTATTTGAGACGTAAATAAAACTGGAACTTTGACAATTTCAAAATGACAATTTTCAAGGAAAAAAATAGTTCCTTCTTCGCACACCAGAGGCGCTGTTCCATTTTTTCCTACAAGAATCGCTGTAAATACTGGATAGACGCTGTAAAGTAAAAGAGTGAAAATTCGTGCTAAGGGTACTGATATCTTTTTTATAAATTTTATGGAAAAACAACTGAACTGTATTATTGTTTTATATTCTAAATCTATATTTTTAAATGAAGAATCTAAAAAGAAGAAGAAATTATAATAATTACTCTGCCGTAACACAAAAGATTTCGATTTATCAAGGTAATCGCAAACGTTTTTTGATGTTCGTAGATGAGATGAAGGCGAAGTTGACTTACCGCATCAGCGTTGAATTCTTGTTGAACGGTGATACTTTCGTCACACTGACCGGGAAAAATCAGACTGTTGAATGAGTATTCCTCCGTTGGCGGTGGGGGGTAGTAGAAGCAATCAACTTCGGAACGGTTTATACCGTGATAGTAACGCTCATCTAACACATCGACGTTGTTTATAACCTGATTCATTTCGTTCTCAGCAACCGCTGAGAAGCTGTTTGATCTCTTACTCATTTTCCAGCTCCAAACTTGAATAGGACATTAAAAGTGATAACTATAAGCGCTTATGCACACGAGACGGTTTTAACACGGCACGGTTTTTTGAGCCGGCTCTAGCGACGGCGTCGTGTGGTTAGCTTCATAGAGTTTCATACACGACTGACGACCGCCCGTAGACCCGGAGCCGGCTCTAGCGCCGGCGTCGTGTGTTTAGCTTCATAGAGTTTCATACACGACTGACGACCGCCCGTAGACCCGGTTTAACGCCGGGCTTAGCTCCGGCGCAAAACCGTCTCGTTTGCATGAGCGCTAAAGGTGATAGAATTGAACGTTGACTTGTAACAGAATATCGAGCATATACTGTTTTTAATTTAGTTGGTGCTCGTCAAAAAAATGTTCTTCATGAAGATGACAGACTTGGCAGTTGGCTCGGCAAAAAGCTCTCGTTAATTTCTCTGTAATGTTTCACAAGACTGCTTGTTAGAAGGAAATGCTCCAATGTATTGGCACCTTTAAAGCTTATTACTTTCAAGTTGGATGTAATCCACCGTCCCACCCAAGGTGATCTTGATGGTGACTTGGATCCCATCCGCGAATTTTGTTTCAATTTTTGTTGTCTAATTTATTTTACAAAGAAAAAATTAAAATATAAAAACTACCAGAGAAAAAGAGTTGTATGTAAACAAACCTCTTCTTTGATCGTTGGGTAAGTTTTCGCAAGAATAAGTAAGTGCGTATGAGTCATAATCAGTGGCTAAGATCCAGTATTCCGCTGGAGCACCTGAAAAATTGTTAAAATTTAGAACATGTCGTCAACATAAAGAGGTATTTCTCTAAAAATCTATCTGTAAATTATAATTGGACCAATAAAAATGAGCTGAGCTATATGAAAAATTCAGACGAAATTTTAAACAATTCTTGTTAACAGCTTGTAAGATTATGCTGTGTCCGCACAGCTATTTTCTTTAAGAGTCTATGACGAGCTTGATTTCCAATTGTATAGTCTAGACCATCGGTTCTCAAACTTTTTTGGTGGCGGAACTCTTTTGAAATGCGAAATTTTTGAAGGAACCCCAAATTAAAAGAAAAAAATGCATTCTTTAATAATAGATAGTGTATACTAAGCTAGAAGAAAGGAAAAAACTTGAGAGGTGTCAAGGGACACCCGGATGGAACGAAGTTCCTTTCGATTAATTAGTGAAGGAATTGTAATAAAATTTTATTTTTTTTAAGTTATAATAATATTTTTTGATTTTTGTTATTTGACATCTGGGATTTCTATTTTGATAGTAATATCGGTTTCAACACCCTCAAAAACAACGAAAACGACATCCATGATGAAAACCTCGATAATTTTGGCAGCCGCCACCTTGGATTTACATTTTGACTGCAATATTGGATTCAACACCCTCAAAAACCATGAAAACGACACCTATGGCGAAAACCTCGATAATTTTTTCAGCCGCCATCTTGGATATACATTTAAACTGCACCATCGGTTTCAAAACCCTCGAAAACCATGAAAACGACACCCATGACGAAAACCTCGATATTTTTTGCAGCCGCCATCTTGGATTTACATTTTGACTGCACTCTCGGTTTCAACACCGTCGAAAACCATGAAAACGACACCTATGACGAAAACCTCGATATTTTTTGCAGCCGCCATCTTGGATTTACATTTTGACTGCACTCTCGGTTTCAACACCGTCGAAAACCATGAAACGACACCTATGACGAAAACCTCGATATTTTTTGCAGCCGCCATCTTGGATTTACATTTTGACTGCACCATCGGTTTCAACACCCTCGAAAACCATGAAAACGACACCCATGACGAAAACCTCGATATTTTTTGCAGCCGCCATCTTGGATTTACATTTTGACTGCAACATCGGTTTCAACACCCTCGAAAACCATGAAAACGACACCCATGACGAAAACTTCGATATTTTTTCATTATGGATTCATTATTATTATTTTTTATTATTTACAAAAAAACCTGTACCTATACACTCAACAAAAATAATCGTCGCGACACCACACTGTTCAATGCGAAATAGAAATGAAAATATCTGGCTTGCTTTCTATAAGAGAGAGAGAGAGACAGACAGTGAAACATATCTGTCTGTCTCTTACTATAGCAAAAAGTGTCGTGACAACTTTTCGTAAGAATTTTTTCCGTCTAGCCCCCTCCTCACAACGCGCGATAAGGAACTTCGTTCCAAAAATCGAATAGGATGTATGAAACTGTTTCTTAATTTTCATCAGTCGGTTGATATTAGGTTTGATCGAAGAGAATTGAAGTCTAATATGAAGTCCGACATCCAGTCTAATGCGGTATTTTGTTTTGGTAGCTGCACGGCGTTAGACTGAAAAGGAAGGACTGGACTGCGCCTTCCCTAGCCAACTGGCAGGTAAAACTATCCCCTCTAGAAAGATAATTAATAACGCAGACTTTTTTAAAATTGTTTTCATCTTCTCTGCAGACAATGGTCAATTTTAGGCAGGTATTGCTCAGTCCATACTTTAAGTCTATGGTCATTACAGAATAGGACTACACTGACTAACTCTTAGCAGTAGGAACATTAGCATCATAAAATGATTTAAAACAATAAAGAACTTACTGTTAGGGAAAGAGACGACCAGTTTGCCGGTTCCGCTAGCGTCAGGAACGGCTATTCCTGTGACGCTGATCAGTTCCTCATCTACAACTTTCGAGTTGACTACAATTATAGAACCATCATCGGCCACTGTGTATTGAACAGCATTGCATGCGCCTTCTTGAAATTCGGAATAGTACGACTCGAGTAATCGCCAGCGTCCCTGATACTAAAGTGAAAGAAAATTATATTTCGTTACGGAATTTCATCATCACCATCATCATCATCTCAGCCGTACGAACATAGGCCTCCCCTTTTCATTTCTACATATACCGGTTGGAAGCGACCTGCATCCAGCGTCTTCCGACGACCTTTATAAGGTCGTCTGTCCACCTTGCTGGTGGACGTCCTACGCTGCGCTTGCTAGTCCGTGGTCTCTACTCTAGTACTTTTCGGCCCCATCGGCCATCTGCTCTGCGAGCAATATGGCCATTGCCACTTCAGTTTGCTAATCCAGTGGGCTATATCGGTGACTTTAGTTCGTCTACGGATCTCCTCATTTCGGATTCGATCACGTAGAGAAACACCGAGCATAGCCCTCTCCATAGCTCGTTGAGCGACTTTGAGCTTTGAGATGAGGCCAATAGTGAAAGACCACGTTTCGGTGCCGTAACTCATCACTGGTAACACACATTGGTTGAAGACTTTCGTCTTGAGGCACTGAGGTATGTCGGACGAAAAGACATGCGCAGTTTCCCGAACGCTACCCAACCGAGTTGGATTCGGCGGTTGACCTCTTTCTCGAAGTTGGACCTACCTAACTGTACTACTTGTCCTAAGTAGATATATGAGTCAACAACTTCGAGTACCGAGTTTCCAACAGAGACTGGGGTGGGCACAACATTGGCTTTTGACATAATTTTCGCCTTGTCCATGTTCATTTTCAAGCCCACCCGTTGTGAAACTCGGTTGAGGCCATCGAGCATCATGCTGAGTTCCTCCATCGACTTTGCCATGACTACGATGTCGTCGGCAAACCGATGGTGAGTGATGTATTCGCCATTGATGTTGATGCCAAGTCCTTGCCATTCCAGGAGCTTGAAGGCGTCTTCCATTGCGGCAGTAAACAGTTTCGGAGAGATAACGTCCCCCTGTCTTACGCCTCTTCTCAATGGAATCGCCTTCGTGCTCTGCTCCTGTACTCGGACCGACATGGTGGCGTTATTATACAAGCACTCCAACACCTTGATGTACTGATAGTCAATACGGCATCGCTGGAGTGACTCAAGTACCACCCATGTTTCCACCGTATCAAAGGCTTTCTCATAGTCCACAAACGCTAAGACAAGTATAATGGCAAGTTATACTCTTCGGTCTTCTGTATAACTTGCCGCAGCGTATGGATGTTGTCTATGGTACTTAAGCCTCTTGGGAAACCGGCTTGTTCGGGAGGCTGGAAGTCATCAAGTCTGTGTTCGAGACGGTTCGTGATAACCCTTGAAAACAGCTTATAAACATGACTTAGAAGCGTGATGGGTCTGTAGTTCTTCAATAGGCTGTTATCACCTTTTTTGAAGAACAGCACCACCTCACCTCTACTCCACGTTTCAGGCGTTTTGCCCTCAAAGAGGACGGAATTAAAGAGCTTCTGGAGGACTTTAAGTACCGGTGTTCCACCCGCTCTCAGAAGCTCTGAAGTGATTCCGTCCTCGCCCGGCGCCTTGTAGTTCTTAAGCTGCTTCAGGGCCATCCTAATCTCGTACAGACTGATGTCCGGGATATCTTCGGTGTAATGTCGGGATAGCTTGGCTCTTGGATCTCCTACCAAGCAGTCAACGGGCTTTGCGACCGAAGTGTATAACTGTCCATAGAACCTCTCGATCTCGCCTAAAACCTCTGCTTTGGTCGTCGCTATGCTGCCGTCCTCCTGTTTCAGCTTTGTCATCTGGCTTTGCCCAATAGACTTGTCCTTTGCGAACACTTTAGAGCCTTGGTTTCGCTGTGTGGTCTCTTTAACACGATTCGTATTAAAGAGACGCAGATCATGTCGCAAGGACTTAGATATCCGTCTATTGAGCTGCCTATATGACTTCGCGTCATCGGAAGACTGCAACTGTAGCAAACGTCGTTCAGCCATGAGGTTTAAGGTTTGCTCGGTCAATTTCTGGCGTCTATCTTTACGGCAGGGTCTAAAAAACTTAGACCCTACCGTGCGGATAGTTTCCACTAGCCCGTCGTTGAACTCGTCCACTGACACTAAGTTCTCAAGGCAAGCAAAGCGACTAGAGAGCTCGAGTTGAAAGCTTTCGGGGTTTTGAATATGGGGCCGAGTAAGTCGGAGCGTAGACTTCATCAGACTGGACCTTTCAAGTTTAACATTGATATTCAGCGAGCCTCTTACGATTCGGTGATCGCTACAGGGTTTCACCCTGTTGATCACAGAGACGTCACTGAATATCCGTTTCTTGTCGGTCATGAAGAAGTCTATTTTGTTTCTCGTGAAACCATCGGGACTCAGCCAGGTCCATTTCCTGTGAGGCGGCTTCTGGAAGAAAGAGTTCATCATGAAGAGTTCCTCTTTCTCCAGAAAGTCGGCCAGCCTCTGTCCCCTAGAGTTCCGTTGCCCATACCCAAATTGCGCCACTCTCAACTCATCACCGCTTTTCTTGCCCAACTTTGCGTTAAAGTCCCCCATAACAACAGTGAAGTGGGTTTGGGAGCTATGTGTGGCCCTACTTACGTCCTCATACATAGTCTCACCTTCATCATCGGAGTGTGACGAGGTCGGTGCGTATACCTGAATGACCTTCAGCGAATATCTTTTGGATATTCTGAGTATTAGGTATACCACCCTGCTGACACACTGTCGATGGTTATTATGTTGTTTACGAGGGACTTGTGAACGAGGAACCCGACACCACCTTGGGACTGTTGGTCGCCCTCCCGGTAGTAGAGCAAGTTACCAGACTTCAGGGTTACGGTGTCCTCCCCCTCTCTTCGGACTTCGCATAACCCCATAATGTCCCAGTGTAACTTGCTCAGCTCCTCTTCCAGCTCGCAGATCTTTTCGTCAGTCCTCAATGTGCGTATGTTGTGAGTTACCTGGGCCAGTCGTCGTGGGGGTGGGTAGCCGGATCTCTTCCGGAGATTCTTAGCACCCCCTGCTCCGCCGTTACCTTGACCGCTACCCGCGCCAGAGATAGCGAAGCTGGCGGGGACTGGGGGCCTGGTTTCTGTGGTTATCATTTGGGGGTAATTTGCCTTAATCGCCACGCTTGGCAGGCGGGTTGGAGATCGCAGTGAGGATGTGCAGTACACGGAGGACGCTGCTGCCCGACCTCCGGTTTGTCCCTTAGTCGCCTCTTACGACACCCACGGGATGATTTGGGGGAGCGCAATTCTAAGCCGGCGCCCCACGCGGCACGGAATTTAGAAAAAGAAAATACCCACAAAAATGTTAAAAAAAAAAAAAGGTTGCACTCCAGGAGTGCCGGTAGAAGTGAAAACTTTTTTGTTACTATGTTTTATTTTTAATTTGAATGACGTCTTACTCATTTTCGATCAGGGTCACGTGACCCTGACGGTCACGTGACCCTGACGGTCACGTGACCCTGACGCGAGTTTTAAAGGTCATCGGGCGCAATCCGACCCGGTCGCGGACATGAATGAAAATGGTCTAGAATGAAAGAGCATAATTCACATAATGATACACTCAATTATTTTTGTTGTAATCCATTGGAGAACAAAGTTTTAACCAAAAATGTATTTATTCGAAAAATCTCCGTTCAATGTATTTCCTCTTGATCTGTACGTTTTCAGATTCTCTTTTGTTTTGATCGACTAGATACAATAGTTTACAAGCCACTAAACCTGATTTTTAACCGACTTAAAAAAAATAGGTACTCAGTTCGACCTGTTATACGTATGTATGTTTGTCCGCGGTTATAGACTGAGCCGATTTTGACGCTGTTTTCAGAAAAGTGTTCCTTACATTCTGGAAAAGATTTTAGTATTATAACAATCATGGATTGCCCGCCATTGCCCGCATAGATTCTTCTGCCCTTTTTTTGTTGCTTACTTGGATTGTAGATTTTCAAAGACGTCGATTATACGAAGATTTTTGTTGAACATCCAAACTAAAAACAGTAAAACAAAAAAAACTTAAAAAAAAGGAACCTACCTACTTTAAAACCAAACACACAAAAAGTGTAAAATATTTTTTCTTTCGAAGTCGGTGGCCATATTCGATGAAAAAAGGGTAAATAAAAAAAAAAAAACATTATCCAGTCTAGTCGGTGGCTTTGTTTTTTATTTCACCGACTTCCGAAAGAAAAGTCACACTTTTTTGTATTTGGATTTGAAGTCGGTTCCTTTTTTTTGTTTTTACTGTTTTTTGGAATTTCTTTATTAGGCCGGGCCGCCATAAGACATCTGTATGCAAAATATGAGGACCAAGTTTTGTCTTTTCTCATTTAATCTTAGGATTGTAAATATGTTTATTTTTGATGTTGTCAGCAATTATCGTGGTCTAAAAAAATGTACGTGTAATAGGACGGATGACAGCTTTAGAAAGACGCAATTTGCACTTGAGTGACAATTTTCTTCTTGCTGTAAAGGCAGCCGAACGCGAACTGCCTTTACATGGGCACGGAAGGTAAGGAGACTGTAGAGGGTCACACCTGAGTATTTGGCTTGCTTTTCTCAAAGAATAGACTTGCCGTAGAAAGTGATTGGGTTCATATCATACGGCGTCCGAGGGATGAGGTGTGGCAGGGGACTAGACCACTCCAGCACGTGGCAACATGTTTTTAAATAGTCCTAGAATCCATTGCATTGCACACTTCATAAAACAGATTGCGGTCCTCATATTTTGCAAACAAAATGCCTTCTGCGACCTGCTTTATGATTAACGTATTTAATCCATGTTACGTCGCAGAAAATACATACTTTCAGAACTGTTTTTATAATGACATTGGAATCACCTAGTGTTATTCACTAGTTAACTTACCTCGTGTAATACAATAAATAACACCACACGCACTGAGTTTTATATTAACATGCTTTCGATATCGTTTTGTGTATCCCAAATGCAGTAATACATTTATTTATTAAATCGCGTGAGACTAAATCGAACATTTAAACTGTCAAGACAATATTGTCTTGTCAGCTAACTGAAGAAGCTTTATGGCATAAAAACAAACAAACAAGAAAAGTGAGTTTATAAAAACGTGGGAAAAATAGGGCAGGGACTTTCAGACTTGTCCTGAACAAAATCCATGGTGTCCTTCAATAGCCCTTTACGTTCCGGGGCCACGTTGACCCAATAGAACCACGACCCCGGCAGGCTTTGGCTTTCAAAGAGGGGGGCCCCGTCATATTGCTGACAGCTCTTTGAAACCCGGGCATGCCCGAAAATCGTCCCGCGACGTTCGTTGCCATGGGCGTCTCCTGAGGCGGCTGGGTCGTGAGGTGGACGCTATCCGCTCCTTCATGCATCCCGCCTCCTCCTTCGCTAGCATGACTGCTTCGCAGAAGGAGGCGACCACTTCCCAATCCGTCTCACCCAGCAGCATGACCTCGAACAATGCCGGGTGGGAGAGGTCGCGCCTATCGCCTCAGTGCGGTGCTCTGGCCAAGCAGAGCAGAGTTGCACCATATGTTCCACCGTATATCCTCCGGGCGATCCGGCTTGCGGTGGTGGCAGGAAATCGACCCCTGCCATATTTTTAGATGAAACTGCATTAATCACGCCGAATAAATAATGTAAAATACTCAAAACTTTTTTTTTTAATTCCCACAGCCCACAAGAATGCGACCCTTACCGTGGTAACCAAGAGACATTTAGCTATATATCCTCAAGGTTTGATTTATGTCCGCCGTGGGTTTTTTTCCCATACAATTCGCCCGTTGACCTTTTTTACCCATTACAGAAAAAGTGTACAACGCCGCTAAAGAAGTTTTCACTTCAAAAACTGCTTACCCGCGTTGCGTCATAGTTTTGCACGGTAGAAATATTGGGGTTGCATTGTCCAGGAAACACGACTGGTACACCAGGTTGGGATTCAGGGTAGTAGAAACACGCTTCGGGAGTTTGATGACGTTCTATGAAGTATTTCTGATCCAAAGGACGGATGTCGTTCATCACTTTGTTGATTTCTGTTTTAGCATCAGGCTCTAACTCTCTCGATCTACTTAGTTTCCAACTGGTGACTGAAAGCAGTTAAAAAGAGACGTTGTGAAACTGTTATGGCAAAATCAATTAATTATTTTGATGATATTCATAATTTGGCAGAAATCTCACCATTCATGTAGTCTTCACCGTCGTTGGTACAAGAATAAACAAGTGCGTATGACTTGTAGTCGGTGGCCAGCACCCAGTAATTATAAGCAGCTGTGAACGTACCAAAAAGATAAATCAGTCTCAGCACATTTACACTTTTAAATTAATACTTTATTTTGAAATCCTTACCGTCAGGATTTTGTCCATCGAATGTAACTTTAAGTTGTGCGCTACCGTCTGTCGATGTTACAGTAGCGAGTCCGTTTATGACGCCTAATTTTTGATTAACAACGTGGGTATTGTAAACTGAGGCGGTGTTGCTGTTGATTGCAGTGTAGAGAGCGTTAGGACACTCTCCATCTTGGAAGACCATGGGATATGATTCGATGTCATACCACAGTCCCATGTACTGTCAACATATTCATTTTAATTTAATCATTTAGCCTAACAAGACAAAAGTCATAACAAGAGAACAAGAGTTAAGAACTGACAGAATACAGTTTAGTAGGTGCAAGTCTTACACATAGAAAAAGATATACGATCGGAACTGGATGAGCACCGAAGTAACACCCCGATCGTACTTAGTCATATCAAAAAATTTATAGTAAGAACTGAGGATCTTGCTGATTGTACACACAGAGTTGTAAATTTTAATTTGCTCACTTACCTGTTCGATATCAAATTTGGTAACCACGGGAACATCATGGTGTTCACATTGACCACGGAACCTTACAGGAGTGTTTCTATCAGCCTCAGGGAAGTAAAAACAAGCTTCAGGGGTGCGGTTCACTTGGTAGTAGTAACGTTGGTACAAAACTTCAATGCCATCCATGATTTCATTTATTCTGTTGTTTGCGTCAGGGCTCAAGGTGTTAAAACGGCTGAATTTCCAGCTGGTAACTAAACGATGAACATAGAACATTAAAAATACTGACATTACAGTAAACGAAGGAATATACATGAAAACAATATGGCAGCTGAATTCCCGGATGGTTCGATGTCACTAGTACCATTAACAGTTCCATGATGGAACTACTTGTATTTTGATTGTCACTAGTTCCATTTTACAAGAATCTTGAAATAATGGAACTACATGGCCTCTAAGACTCGTTTAAGTTAGTGTTCCTTAATCATTATTCTGTTTACCTCGTCTTTTGTCATCGTCCATGTCGGTACAGCCGTAGGCTAATGCGAAGGAATCATAATCAGTGTCGAGTATGAGCATTCTAAAATTTCGGTTTCCTATAAAAAGAAAGAAATATATAAGTGTACATAAAATTTTAGAAGCTCTGGCCATCGAAACAATCTCCAGATACTTTGCATCAGACGAAAAATTTTGTGTCGCGTTTCTAAAGATTAAAATAGAAATCAAAATAAAAGTGAGTTCACACACAAAGAGATTTCTCATCAATCACGCAATCATTTTCGACACCATACTCGTACTTACTCATTTCGAAAGTCAGTTCACCACTTCCATCAGTGCTAGTAACAGTAGCAGTTCCAGAGATAGACGCTAGTTCTCCATTCACGACCTGAGAGTTGGTGATGGCGAGCGTGTTACTGTTTAGCTGGGTGTATCGGGCTACGTTGCAAGTACCACTTTGGTATCGGGATCCGTAACTCTCTATAAGGCGCCATTCTCCGGCATACTGTTAAATTACACAAACATTAACTATTTCTTAAGAAGAAGCCATAAATTTGGTTTTGACTTCGAAATTGAATCTGAGACTGGGTTAGCGTTTGTATTAGTATGAGATTATTGTAACATAACATGTTCATTCTAATATTTCATAACACATTAAATCTTACCCTCGAAATGTCGAAATTGGGTTTTCCTACAATGCTATGGTCACATCGTCCAGGCAGAACAACATTATCACCGGGTGTAATGTCAGGTAAATGGAAGCATGCAGCATCGGTCTGCTGAATATTTTCGTAGTAATCGTTCCTCAGTACATCAACTTTGGCTATGGCTTCTTCGATGGTGGAGTTGCTCACTTCTGACAGTTGCCTGGTTTTGCTCAGCTTCCAACTCCACACTAGAACATAAGCGAGGTTAATATCCTGTAAGATCTTTTCTTCGTTATAAAGTAAAAGTTATGAATTTAACTGACCTCCTCTACTATCTTTGTCGATATTGACACAGCTATAAGCCAACGCGTAGTTGTTGTAGTCCGTACTCAGAATCCAGTAAGGTATTGTTTGAACTGGAAAATTAAAAACGGTCTTTACTTAAGGTTCAATATTAAAAAATACATTGTTGTAATCTACATGAAAACAGCGCCAACCTTCTCCGTTGACCCAAATGTTAATATTCAATTTTCCACTACGATCATTATCGCTGGCGAATGTGACGTGACCCTCAGTTGTGGATTGAGTCAGATCAAGTACGCTAAATGAATCCAGGCGCATGCTGTTGGTACCATTAACAGTGAACTCTTGACTGATGCACTGGCCATCTTGGTTGGCTTTGGGATATGCAACGATTTCGTGCCATGTACCTTGGAACTGAAAGACAAATTAATTTGTTGAACAAGTGATCTTATTTATGTATAGAGTGCAGAATAAATGATTTAGTACTGAGTTTAATTAAATGAATCTCACGAGGTTCATGTTAAAGTCTGGCTCTGCCGCAATATTCTCATCGCACTGGCCAGGAAATACTACTGGCACGCCGGGTTGGTGTTCAGGGTAGTAGAAACAGTCTTCTGGGGTGTGATTTCGTTGTAAAAAGTATCTGTTGTCCAAAACACGAATGTCTTCCATCACTTCGTCAATTTTTATCTTAGCGTCAGGCTCTAACTCTCTAAATCTACTTAGTTTCCAACTAAAAACTGAAAATAAGTCATGTCACATGTTGACAAAAGTATTTGTATCCAAGAATCAAATAAGAAGAATCATTGCATGAATAACAAACCTTTCACGTACTCGTCATTAACGGGTTTGCAGGAATACACAAGTGCGTATGAATCGTAATCTGTTGCTAGTACCCAATAATCTGAAGTAACTGCAAAATATATTGGAGACTTGAATATTAGCTCAATAACAAATAACCATAACCGTCATGTTTAAAATGCATCGTCGCCTCGATTTTATCTCTAGATCTTAATCTTAATTAGCTGGTCATTTGAAAACTAACTTTGTTTAAGGCTGATGATACAATATAGCATTATGGATGATATAGGGCAAGACACAATAATGGTTTTCATATTACATACTTCTATGTAGGGGAACAGTGTATAAGACGAGCAAACGAGGTATGATGAGAAATCGCACACTTAAGGCAAACTTAACACAATACTAACGTAGCGCAAGCTGGCGCTGGACGTCATTTGTTAATGGCCACTTGCTAATGACGTCGTGATGGCGCTTGCGCTACGTTGGTGTTGTGTTAAGTATGCCTATCGAGTCTATGTCCCCATTATACTTCCCGTCCCCGTTTTATACACTGTTCCCCTACTTTCAAAGCAGAAGCTACGGCGGTAGCTGGTAGTAGGGTACATATTTGAATATCGAAGATTAAAATATCTACGCTTAAAATATCGATGTTCAAAATATCGAATGACCATAAAATCGAAAATTAAATTAAGAGGGCTTTTACACGTTTCGTTGTTTTTGTGCGACTTTTGGAACCTGATTCTGGGTATGTCATTGCCACAAATAAAAAAAAGATATATACTCGAGAAAGTTTGATTATTTCTGTGTGGAGTGCTTTAAACAAATTTTTAGATTTGTTTACATACATGAGTAAAAACCTTGTCTCTGCAAAGGATGTTTCATAAAATTCTACTTTTTGTCATACTTTGGTACCGAATTACATAGAAGGTGTAATAGTAAAATAATATTTGAAAACGTCCATGGTACATCTGAAAGATTATATTTGGACTGCATTAATCACTTTTTTATTTTCCATTCAGAAATACACCAAAAATAATTTTTCAAAACAGGAAGAATTTGACATTTTTTCGTCCGTAATTATATTTTTTATCTATCAATATTTACTGAATATTCAATCACAAAGTATTGAATAACTAAGGTTACTATCTTAGCTTGCATTAAAAAAATAATTAGCTCATTTGAAAGTAAAATAATAGTATTAAACAATTATAATATGCAATGACAAAATTCAACATAAAACCAAGAACGGTTTGTTCTTTGATTTAGACGGCGCGGGGCGCCTTTTGAGGGAGGACGTATCGCTCGCAACCATTTTGACATTAGTCACGTAATTATTAAAATTTAAAATACACGCCACCATTCATGACCTTTATACGCGGCGCTAGTGTCTTTGTCATGACATCAAATTCCATGTGAAAAATGTAGTACCTCGAATTTTCCGCAGGTCATGAGTGGTGGCCAGTAATTTTCCCAATCGCCAAGAATACAGCATAACCTATCTTTCTTGATACAAGCTAATATTTTGAATTAATTTAATTTTGATCTGTTTGCAATGTAAATATATAAATGTGTTGATTGTATTTTCCTACTATATTCGAATGTGGATATAATTTTAGATAATAAAATAATGTAAATAATTCTGATAGCTTTTTTTCTGAATTGGTAATTAAATTTAATTTCAGACTTGCTAACTTCCCAAACATTCCAGTTCGTTTGGATAATATAGCTCGCTGCGGGACCCACCATACCACCGGCCAAGCCCCTGGTGGTATGGCTTTTTATTACGTGGTAAAATCATCAGATCAGCCCTTCCAGGACAGGACTACAGGAAGGACATACAAACTTGTACTGACACTACTGACTAAAATCTACGGTGTCCTTCAATAACCCATTGCGATCCGGGGCCATGGATACCTGATAAGACAGTCCCGCGACGCCGGCAGGATTTGGCTCTCTAACGTGCGCCCCGAAAATCCGTGAAAAATTGATCTGATCGTTTTGAGGTAGCGGTTAACCCAGAGAAAGTAACTTAAAAAAAAAAAAAACTTTTCGTAAAAAGTACCGACTTCAAAAACGAATACAAAAAAGTTTAAAATAACTTTTCTTTTGGAAGTCGGTGGCAAAAGTCAATGAAATAAATAACAAAGCCACCGACTTCCAAAAGAAAATTTATTTTAACTTTTTTGTTTAAAATAACTTTTCTGAATACAAAAAAGTTTAAAATAACTTTTCTTTAGGAAGTTGATGGCAATAGTCAATGAAATAAATAACAAAGCCACCGACTTCCAAAAGAAAATATATTTTAAACTTTTGTATTCGTTTTTGAAGTCGGTACATACTTTTTTTCAAAAAGTTTTTTTTTTATCAGTCGATTTCTTGTTATTAGGTTTGATCGAAGAGAGTCTTGTATCAGGTTCGGCATCCAGTCAATTGCGGTATTCCGTTTTGGCAGCTGCATCGTATTTTTAATTTTTTTTTTTGGTAAAATCATCAAATATGTCCTCCCGAGCGGGACGGGATTTATTAGCAGACTCGTACTGACTAATATCCATGGTGATCCTTCAGTAGCCCTTTACGTTCCAGGGTCACCGTTACCTGATAAGACAGTCCAGTGACCAAGACAAGCTCCGGCCCTCCAAGGCGTACCTCTCTGATTGGAAATCGCTTCTCGGCGTCGTAGGTCACGCGGCTGTCCTCTCCCTCACGTGTTCCACCTCCTACTTCGCTTGCATGACTGCTTTGCATATGGAGGTGACTACCTACTTCCCATTCCGTCTCGCCCCGCAGATCGTGGCCTCGATTAATGCCGGGCGGTATTAAATTGACTCAATTGCATCGAGTTGGGATTTGGCAAACCTGTACCACTCCATGTACCTAACTTTTTTGCAGCCAACTCAATAAGTGGACTAATATTGTGGCTCGATGTCAACGGCACCCCAAAAAGGTCAAGATGGCCTGTCATTTTTACGGTTACACCTCAGAAAGATAGACCCGGGTCGGATTGGCTCCTTTTTGCGGAAAAAATCACGTCTTAGCAGCATTGAAGTTCAAGCACTCAACCGGCCATGGCTCTTTCGCCTGATATTATTTTGTGAATTTTATTCATGAATACAGATACTACTCAGAACGAAACATACAAAAAATAAGTTAGCATTCCAATCAATCGTAAAAATAAGCGAAATTGAATGAAAAGTGAGAAATTACAGGAATGTGTCAAGTTTCATAAATAAAATAATGAGAACGAAAAAATAATGTTTTCAATGTTCTAAAGAGTTCTTTTTTCTCTTAAACCCTGTGTTATTTTACTGAAGGTGAAATGTTCTGTATTAAATAACGAACATTTTCTATACCATTTCAATAGAAATCAGGTAAAAAGCCTGAGTGACCAATTGTAGCATCGTAATTCGAGCATAAACGAATCTATGCACTGTTAGTCGTGAAATGATCTGAAACCTGTTGAACTCTGATAGATCTGTCTTTATTAAAAAAATAATCCAGCTGTAACCCAGTACATGAAGCACTGAAGCCCAGTCAAAACAGTTCAATAAATCTCCTTTGCAAATGTTTAACGATTTGCACCATCCGCTCACAGTTAACTGCAGGCGAACCAAGAATCTTCTTGAATATTAATTTTTTAGGGTTCCGTAGTCAACAAGGAACCCTTATAGTTTCGCCCTCACCGGGCACGGGTGCTTCGGGAGGTACCTGTGTCTAATGCGGAAGGAGGAAACGTCTGGGTGTCATCACTGCGAAGATCGCCCGGAGGACACGGTGGAGCATACGGTGCAGGACTGCCCAGCTTGGGCGGTGCACCGACGTGTCCTCACGGCTGCGATAGGCGGAGACCTCTCGCGCCCGGCATTGGTTTCGGCCATGCTGCGGGGCGAGACGGAGTGGGAAGCGGTCGCCTCCTTCTGCGAAGCAGTAATGCTCGCGAAGGAGGAGGCGCGCCGCGAGCGAGAGAGGACAGAGTCCTCCCTCCGCCCCAACCGCGGTGAAGGACGCCCACGGCGACGGACGTCGCGCGACGATCTCCGGCCACCGTAGGCGCGGGCATGCGGGCAGCGAGTAAAGGGCAACTCGCTGCCCGACCAAGGACCATGCCCGGGTCGACGGCGCGTTGTGTCCCACGCGCGCCTCAAAGAGCGTCAGCATAATGACGGGGCCCCCCTCTCAGAGGGCCAAAGCCTGCCGGGGTCGCGGGATTATTCCCTTACCGTAACCCCGGAACGTAACAGGCTATGAAGGACACCGTGGATTTTAGTCAGTAGAAGTCTGACAGTCCCTCCCGCCCTGCCCGGGGTTGGAGGACTCATTTGATGATTTTACCACGCTAAAAAAAAAAAAAAAAAAAATGTCCGTCCGTCCGTCCGTCCGTCCGTCCGTCCGTCTGTCCGCAGCTTAGCTCAGAGACGCCCAGTACTAGAAAGCTGTAATTTGGTGTAAATATACGGATTTGTTGTGCCGAAAAAGTGGTAAAATAAAATCTCGTAAAATATTTTTTTTTAGGGTACCTCCTGTACACGTAAAGTGGGGATGTTTTTTTTTTTCTCGCGTACCCCTTGGTGTGGGGTATCATTAAATAGGTCTTTAAAAAATATTGATAGTTTTCATTAACATTTTTTTGATAAAAAGATTCGTTAGTGAAATATTAAGCTTTAAAGTGCTAATTTTTGCTCGACTCGAGTGTCCCCCCCCTCTACCAGCTAAACGGTTATGTTTGAGGGTGTGAAAAAATTCACAATAGTAGTATATATAACGAAGTTTAAAAGAAAATTATCATGACTAAGTAGGCTTTACTTTACAACTTTACGAGTAATAGTCGACCAACTTATAAAACGTACTTGGATAACATATTTTCCTATACAAAATGTATCGGAAAACATGTTCTTCAACTGCAAATGTAAGTTTGTCAACTTTATTTTTACAGCTTTAATAGGTGGGTATGTTTTGGGGATAGGTAGGTTTTTATTGTCAACTATTTTTAACTAAATTCAACAAAAGGAGGAGGTTCTCAATTCGTCGTAATCTTTTTTTTAAAGTATTTTCCCCGATTTCTCAAAGACGCCTGGACCGAATTTGAAAATTCTTCTTTTTAAAATTAAATTCAGCGAATCAGGTTAGTTAGTTCGCATAAGTATTTTGATGGGCAACTACGGAACCCTACACTGTGCGTGGCCCGACACGCACTTGGCCGGTTTTAATCTACATGGTGTCGATTCGAAATTGTCTTGTCAATTATAGGGGAGCTTGTGGCTGGTCGCAATGGAGTTTGTATGATCCGCGCAGTAGATTATCGCTTTCTTTGCGCGGTTTAACGAACTTGATGGCCTTCTTGGGCCATACTCACTTTCTTCCTGGATCACGGCGTTTGGTGATATTACCCGTCTCTTTTGACACTAGTTTCAAATATTTTGTACCACTGGTTGGAAATATTCGAGCATTAAACCGACCACTTCTGGCTATATCTCCTTATCTATGTCACCGTAATCACCCCAAGTGGCTGGTTTTGCGTCCATAATTATGTCTCTGAATAGATGGCTTTATGCCATCTATTGACTGTTTGATGTATAACTCAAAGAAAAAGTTTGAAAAATTTTAAACACCTAATCGTAAATTCTAAATAATTTCAAAAATCTAATTAAATAAGTTATGAATTCAAATTAGCCACTAGAAACAAAATTAACACTTGAAAGATATCATAACAAGATAATTTACTCGTATTATAGAATGGAATTGAATAATCTTTATAATGCACACTTTGTAAATTATAAATATATCCAATTCGCAGATTGACACAATCTGCGGTTTAAAGTGTAATAAAATGAGTGGCCCTTATTTTATTTTGAGAGGTATACATTTATCATATTATCCATTCGTTTAAGAATATAAGTAGTGTCTAGGAGCTCGGGATCTTACTTTGTTTATTCGAAAGAAAAGTGGCAAAAGCTCATGTTGTTTTCTTCCTGGTATACGAGGCATAGCTGTTTCGTTAGTGTTTTGTTTTTATGCGGGGGGCATCACGATGTCAAATTGACAGAAACTGTGTTCTTTCAGTATGTCATAGCGCTCTTAAATGATCTACGTCCAATATACCTATCTAAAATCTAAATATCTACAAAAGTTACATCGAAAGATCTAAATATCGAAATACAGATTATCTAATGTCCTAAATATCGAAGTACAGATTATCGAATGTCCAAAATATCGAACCTAACTAGGTAAGTCGACGGAGCCCCGCTTCGCGGGGCTCCTATTTCTGTTTGCAAGGTTTAAAGTAACCTAACCTGTCCGAGTCGGGGTGCCCCAAGTTCCGAGCTCGTTTCGCTCGCTCTTGCATCCGAAGTCCGTCCTAGCTACCAGCTACCTTGTTGGGCAGTAATTTGACTAAGGACGCAAGAGCGAGCGAAGCGAGCTCGGGACTTGGGGCACCCTGACTCGGACAGGTTAGGTTCGAAGAGGGTGGCGGGGTCCTAAAGACCCCGCCATCCTCTTCGTGTTAGGTTACTTTAAACCTTGCAAGCAGAAATAGGAGCCCCGCGAAGCGGGGCTCCGTCGACTTACCTTGGTAGGTGGTTATTTTTTTTGATATTTCAACTAGTAGGTATTTTCAACGTAGATATTATGAAATTAGATATTATGAACTGCGATGTATTAAACGTTGATATTTTGAATTTCGACATAACGTCTTTCGATATTTTGAATCATTCGACATTTAAATCAGTCGACATTTTAATCTTCGACGTTTTCAGCGTAGATGTAACATTTTTCGATATTTTGTTACAATCGATATTTTAATTTTCGATATTCTGAACATCGATATTTTAAGCGTAGATATTTTAATCTTCGATATTCAAATATGTACCCTGGTAGTATTATGCCTACTCTCTTGGCAAAATGAAAGTATACAAATATTTTCCTCATACCTTGCCCACTGTCATCAGTGACAACAATCGTGAGTTTGCCACTGTTATCAGTAGCGCTAGTTCGAGAAATGACTCCGTTCAGCTCTCTTTTAAACTGGTGACTGACAGCAGCTAACGTCAGGTTGAGACGTGTACTATAATCTACGTAACTGAGCTCATGACTGACGCATTGTCCTGCCCATCCTGCTATAGGGTACGATTCAATCTCGTACCATGTACCTGCGAACTGTTACAAAATAATAATTTTAAATAAATACTTAAAAAAAAAAAACAAACCGACGAAACATCGAACTGAAAAGCAAAAAATAAGTTTTGAGGCGGCGCCAAACAAACAAACATATAAATTAACTATTTGAAGAGCAGAATAGCTCGTTGTATAGCTTGTCGTGGTTGAATAGCTCGTCGTAGCTATTCGTTGATTGTTTCTTTGGCGCCGCCTCAAAATTTATTTTTTGCTTTTCAGTTCGATGTTTCGTCGGTTTGATTTTTTTTAATGTTTTATTTTATACTTTTGAGTTTCCTACCTCGTGTCAATTTCTGTAACTAAAAAAATTATAAGAATTTTTACCTACACCTGCTTTCTGTCTTCATTCTCAAACTCTCAACGACTGTCATACCCCAGCTACGTCTAAAGTTCTCATCAAGATGAGTGAAATGAGCCCAAACACGACAAAGGTGCTGTTTACTGTTGAGGACCTCTTGCCCCTGCTATCCGTCACCATCCTCAGACCCTCGATGGCAATGATACCTCATCATCATCATCATCATCATCAACATCAGCCGGAGGACGTCCACTGCTGAACATAGGCCTCCCCCTTAGACCGCCACGCCGAACGACAATTCGCCACTTGCATCCATCGGCTGCCCGCGACCCTCACGATGTCGTCGGTCCACCTAGTGGGAGGCCTGCCTACGCTGCGTTTTCCGGTCCGTGGTCGCCACTCGAGAACTTTTCTTCCCCATCGGTTGTCAGTTCCACGAGCGATGTGGCCTGCCCATTGCCACTTCAACTTGCAAATTTTATGAGCTATGTAATGATACCTCAGCTAGGTTTAAAGTTCTTATCAAGCTGAGTGAAATGAGCCCAAACACGATGCTGTTGTTAACTGTTAAGGAACTCTTGGGACTGACTTCACAAAATAACAGGGATCTGGAGTTGATCTGATGATGGTGACGCCATCATGTTATGTTCACCACATCTCTGCTATATAAGAATGTCCTCAGAACTAAAATTGTTAACTTTATTTCAACAGAATCGGTTCATAATTGAAAATTCTGTAGGAAGATTGACAATTGATTCCTTTTTTTCTACCCTTGGAGGCCGATTTTAGTTTTGAACATTAAATGGGACCGACTTTGAGATATACTCTTTCCAACAAAAAAATAATTTTTGAAATCAGACCACGTTAGGAAAACTTATGCGTGGTCATACATAAAAAAAAATATACATGTCGAATTGAGAACCTCCTCCTTTTTTTTGTTCGGTTAAAAAATGCAGGTCGGTACTGGTGAGTACTGATCGGTGTAGGTATGCGAAACTGGCAAATGGTACCAAGTTTTAATAGCTTATTCAGAGGCGTCTTTACCTATAGTGCAGGGTGTGCGGCGCACACGGGCGCCGGGTCTAGGGGGCCCCGAGCGCTCTCTAAATCGACACCTTCAAAGATGCGTCGATGCCGGCGCTCTCAAAGACCCTGCGCTCGTGTTATGGCTGACGGTAGCAAAGCAAGGCTACTCCTTTTCTTACTCTATTTAAAACACAATAACTTTTGTTTCAACGTGAAATCAGCATTTAAAATTGCACCACTTGCATCCGAATTTCCGTTTGAAAATATAACTGTTAAGGACTGTACTCAAGGCGCGATGCGACGCGACGCGATTCGTGCGATAACGAGTCGATTGCCGATTTATGTCGCACGTATTTACTAATGCAGTCATCATCATCATCATCAGCCGGAGGACGTCCACTGCTGAACATAGGCCTCCCCCTTAGACCGCCACGCCGAACGACAATTCGCCACTTGCATCCATCGGCTGCCCGCGACCCTCACGATGTCGTCGGTAATAATGCAGAATTGCGATGTTATTTGACCGTGCACTTCAAAAACGAAAAGGTGCATGTAAGTTAGATTTCGGAGATTTTAACAATTTACACCTTTTCTATGTGAGAGCTGATGGAGCGAATGTTTTGATCATTTTTATATTTAAAATTATACTTGTTAATAAATTATACGACTACAAGTAGAATGGGAATAAAGGACGAAAATGATGATTATGTTTTCTCATCCGCACAATAAAGCTCCGAGTAAAATATAATAAAAGTACGAGTGGTCCTTCACAGTAGCAAAAAGTCCAAGGCTACTTTTTATCACATTTATTTTATCGTAGTCAAATTGTTTTAATATCTTTATAATTGTGTTTATTTATTTGCAACGTGAATGCGGGCGCGATCGGTGTCTGTAGACAAAAGGTAAACATCTGTTGAACGCTTGTCTACAAAAAGTGTAACTCCAAAACGACTCTGGGCGCATAACCAGAAAGTTGGCAACGTCGCTAAAGTTTTAATTAATTTGGCAATGTTACTTTAAGGAAATGAGAAATATGTCTCTGTAGTGCACTAGAAAATTGATATAGGAATGCAATTAAAACACTGAATTTGATCTTATAACCGTTTCAGGTATATAAAAGGCATTTGGATAGTTTCCAAATGCTTTTTTACGTCTAAAACTATATATTCGGTGTTACGATATTAATTGTTGCGTTCCCTAATCAATTTTTTAGTGCACTACAGAACTTTATTTGTTATTTTCATACAGCTTTGTAAAATTAATCAAAACTTGTTAAAATTTGACAACTATTTGCGACGTTGCCAACTTTCAGAATAAGCGCTCTTAAATGATCAACGTGAAATGTCCTTTTGACGTTGACAGCTCTTATAGACGAGCCTTCAACAGATGTTCATCTTTGTTGTGGTAAGATGGAAAGTATTGAGTTTACTAAGATGGCATTCACTTGTTATGTGTATTCTTACGAATGTAATGGTACAGATACACATGCTTTAAACTAGCATGCTAAAGCACGAGAGCATGCTACTTTTAAGCAAATGCTACTTAGTAGCATGTGTATTGAAATCATTTGCTAATAATGAGCATGTTAATTTAAATATAAACTATAAGCATGCTCTTTTAGCATGCTAGTTTAAAGCATGTGTATCAGTACCATTATGTTATAAAAAACAGAAGAGAGCTTTTTGCCAAGGCGAATGTCAAGTCTGATATCATCATGAAGAAAGTTTTTGACGACGTTTTGACTAGACCAGAGCTGTCGCTAGAAAGATCATGAAAATGCTTGTAGCAATGTTGGCTATATTTGATCAGTTCGTTAAAATTACAAATGGCGAATGCTCGATGTTCTGTTGCCAGTGAATGTTCAAATCAATCACCTTAAAAATTTATTAATATAAAATGTTATAGGATAATTTTATAATTAATTTAATAAAGGTAGAGCTATTAGGACTCAGAGGCGTTAGCACAAGAAATCCCTATTTTACCTACAGCGTCCTTAAAGTTTTTAGGGCACTTATTATACGGAAAATGAGAGACGCGCTTCAAGTGTATACGAACAAAGAAATCAACGTCAAAGTTTCCGTTTACTTGACGTCACAAAAACGTAAATATCCGTGATAAGGCAGCCGATCATTCGTATCAGGTACTTACACTTTTAATATCAAAATCCGGTTGTATCGGCACATTGTTATCACATTGTTGTTTTTGTACCACTTGGCTAACACCAACACTAAATAGTCCTATGACACTTAAAACTAACACAATAATTTTAGACATCATGAGATCATGTTGCACCGGCACATCACAATTGGCAAACTAATCACCTACATTATTTATCTGGTAATTTATATAAAATCTTATCTTTGCTACATTTATCGATTTATTAATCTAAAAAAACCGAATATCAAATAAATGTTAGTAGGATGTAAATAATTCCTTTGTACGAATTGTTATTTTTTAATTATATTATCAAACTAGCTGTGCCCGCGACTTCGTACGCGTGGATGTCGGAACTTAACAATGTATTTTTAGTGCGAAGCGCTCGCTGTTGGAGGATACCGACACAGTAAAAATATTTTATTTATTTATGCTACTGCTACTTTATCAACAACATTAGCTGTGAACTAACATTCTGGAGCGTACGTGAATCATCACGCCACGCTTTTCTTAAACCCTGTATTTAGAATTTTAGTTGATATTTCAAGAATATTTGACGTAATTGTAATAAACGCCCCTGTTGTTTAAAGGCAGAACCATTAAATTGGATTAGAGTAGTTCGTTTATCCGTTTGAATGATCGATATTGTTTAATCAATTAAATCAATTATGGTAGGGAGAAAAAATTGATGACTGAACTCTAAATCCTATTCACTGGAATAGGATTTAGAGTTTGAGCTTCCATCTTGTTTTCGCGTGTACGTAGTAAACGGGTTCTACAATACGAAAAAAAGAGTTAGAACTCCAAAACAAATGATTTATTTTGTCCAAGAAACATGTACCTACCTACAATGGACATAAAAAAGATTGACTGAATAAATGATTCTATACTACTGATAGATATTATTACCGTGCTAAAATCCACGATGTCCTTCAGTAGCCTGTTATGTTCCGGGGTCACGGTAAGGAAATAATCCCGCGACCCCGGCAGGCTTGGCCCTCTGAGAGAGGGCCCCGTCATTATGCTGACGCTCTTTGTGGCGCGCGTGGGACACAACGCGCTGTACCTCAGTAATGCACTGGTTAAGAAAGTAGCAGCCAAAGACAGCAGGTGTCGACCGGCCACAAATAGCTGTCGCGCGCTTCAGCTACCTCTGTAGCCGCTTCTAGCTTCTCGTGCCGGCGTTTGTGGCTGTCGCGAGTGGCTCGTGTGCGGCGACACTTACAACTTTGAGATTCATTGACACCCTGTGTACGCACCTCTTTGAAATTGTATTGCGATAGTCGCATTGATACCAAAGTCGTAGGGTATCTGAGATTTGCGTCGCGTTGTATAGGAAGGGGCTTAGAGTGCGTAAGGTCTCGAACTGTGTTAATGGCATTGAACTTGTATGAGATAATACATTCGACAAAATAAACATTGCCTTGTTGCTAACCAAACGTTTTGCTTACTCCGAATGGCTATTCATACGTGTATGTTAAGTTGAACAGTAAATATGTACACTGTACAGACGCCAAGCACTCGACAACAATCGAATATGTACCTTTTCATTATGTGATAAAGTTAAAAATCTATCAAAGTTTGACAGATTGGGGTAGGTTGATAATGTCTACACACAGGTACAATAATCTTCCAATATTAAAAGTTTATGACTTTATGAGCATGTTAAAGTACCTACATAAAAAATATTTTATCAGAATTTTAGTATAATTTGAGAATTACGCAATCAATCTTGTAGGCCCAATACTCAAATCATTACATAATATTTTTGACAAATTGGGATTCTTTTTAACACGGTAAAATCATTTAATAAGTCCTCCCAAGCAGTGCGGGACTAGAGGGACTATCAGGCTCGTACTGACTAAAATTCACGTTGACCTTCAATAGCCCTTTAAGTTTCAGGGTCACGGTTACTATGAGACAGTCCCACGAAGCATTGGGCCTGTATGGTGATTTGTGTCTCACAACCGAGCCTTTTGCGTTCCAGGGCGGATTTTGTCCCGGGTTGTGGCATCCCGTGGGACAATTATCGACCTATCATCCCAATCTGACTTTCTGACGTAGTTGTGGGATCAATTTTCAACTATTACGCGAGTAAAGTCGCAGGAAAAAAGCTACTAATCTTATAACCCTACAATAGATTACAAACAGGGCCCCCGTAAGGTCTACTGGCGCCTGTGTGCAAAAAAGGATTTTGGCGCCCCTTTATGCATTTTGATTTGTCTTTTTTATGGTAGGTAGGTCAGTGGCGTATTTTAAAATTCAGCACCCTGGGGCTGTAAAGCTTGCCGCCTCGGAACTTAAACACAAAAAAACCATCAAGTGCTACTCAAACTTCACACCCAGAGTTCCATACCATCTTAGAGAAGACTTTAAATTTTTGTAGACCAAGACAAGATTAACTAACATAATAAGCATTTGCTATTGAAAAATGAGCTATCAAAAGCGAGACCGTGAAAAGCGAATGTCAACCTTATTTGAAGCGCGAGCGGAGCGAGCGCGAAAATTTTTAGCTTTTTGGAATAGAACAAGGCAATTCTGCATAGAAGAACGCAGTGAGCTCTAAAAGTTTTACGTTTCCGGACTTGAAAGTTTAAATCTAAAAGTGATCAAATATTTGAAGTCTTTCTTTTTCTTTAGTAGGTACTTATTAAACCTAATCCTACTTAAGTTCTCAACTTTTATTTAAAAAATATTTTTGTTTTTTTTTTCAAAATTTTTTTCTGGGCCCTTGGTTTTGGCGCCCCTAAAGGATGGCGCCCGTGTGCATTGCACACATTGCACATATGGATGCGGGGGCCCTGATTACAAAAGGTTAAAAAATTACAATTATTTTCACAAAAAAATGCATACTTAAGTTGATTAATTCATTAAAACCAGCTTCCGATTTATCATGCTTACATTATCGTATTGTTGACGTAGCTAAACTACAATAAGGCACAAAAAAAGTCGTAAACACAAACTGTATTACACAACAAAATGGAGTCAAATCCGTCTAGAAACATCGCGGGGTGCCGGTAGGGTTGCCAACTTAAAAAAATATAAAAATAAGAAAAGATTCTTCTGCTTTCAGTGAAGTTAACTGCAATTTACAAGTTGTTGGTCGTGGGTTCGAACCCAGCCAGGCAAATTACTGTAATTTATTTCATAATGAAAGCTCTGGAAACGGTGATGAGGGGTACCTACATATATACATAATGAGGAAACCGGCCTGTCCCAGAATCAATTTGGCGACATGTGCGCTGAGCCCGCGTGGTGGATTAAGGCCCATTCTCTTGCTGTGAGAGGAGGCCTGTATCCCACCACTGAGAACTATTTATTTTTAATTAGAGAAAACAAACATAAACTCACACATACGAACACCGATCCTGCGACATGCTCCGTGGCAGTCGATGGCTCAGCCGTTACGCCAACCGTACCGTCAAATTATTATAGCCTGATGATGACGAATAACATACTTATATATATATTTATTTATTTGTATGAGTATTTTATAGTACCTAGGTTTGTATGTTTAGTTATATTTCTTCTTTTGATATCCAATTGTATATTTTTGTGCACCTGCCATGTTATCTCTCTACTACCCTTGGTTGACTGGTAGAGAATGCTTCAGGCATTAAGTCAGCCGAAGTACCTTTTTGTGTTGCTTAAAGTTTTAATAAATAAATAAATAACCTAGAATATATACATAAATAAATAAAAAAGATATTTTATTTAAGAGTGCGGTTGACAACCCTACGTCCTGGTCGTTGGGAGTCTCAGTCAATTGGTCCTCGTCCAAATTGTAACCACTCTCATCCTTTAAACTTTCCACGATGTGGAGTGCACATGAATTGTAACGTGATGGGCCCATCAGCCGCCATTCTTACGAAATTTATGTAATTTGATTGTTGTGATGGAAAATGTGATTCATTGGATTTGTTATATGATGTTTTGTTGTGTGAACATTGTTGTTTGTACGCTTATTTAGTGTGTTAGCATGGATTGGGTATTTTTTTTATTTAAGGCTTAAATACATTTTAGTTTTGCGAGCTGTGCTATATTTATTTACCAAAAAAAGATTTTTTCCTTGATCTTTTAAGACCTACTTACACTGCATGCAACTGGCATGCAAGTTTGATTACATTGCGGACTATTGATGGACAACGCATTCAGCTGATCAAACAAATACAGGAATGTAGTCAAAGCATGCAAGTTCTTGCATGTCCGAATTAGAATTAAAGCCTCATTTAGATAGCAAATTCTTGGATTTTCAATCAGGGCTTTACAGTCTAAGTTTACCCACTGCTGCAGCTGGATGCAAGCCCCTTTTGTTTTTTTTAATTCTACTTCTTACCACAAAGAGCTTGAGGTCAGGACCGGATGTTAATAAAGAATTCACTACTGTGTCGAGGTTTGCCGATCCAAACAAGATCCAAAGTGTTCTCAATTTGATCATGATTGATCAATTACCGCCTTGGCTAAAGAATTGCCTTGTTAGGTTAGGTCATCCTAAAGAACTCATCATCATCATCATCATCTCAGCCGTAGGACGTCCACTGCTGAACATAGGCCTCCCCTTTTGATTTCCACTTATACCGGTTGGAAGCGACCTGCATCCAGCGTCTTCCGGCGACCTTTATAAGGTCGTCTGTCCACCTTGCTGGTGGACGTCCTATGCTGCGCTTGCAAGTCCGTGGTCTCCACTCTAGTACTTTTCGACCCCATCGGCCATCTGCTCTGCGAGTAATATGGCCTGCCCATTGCCACTTCAGCTTGCTAATCCGGTGGGCTATATCGGTGACTTTAGTTCGTCTACGGATCTCCTCATTTCGGATTCGATCACGTAGAGAAACACCGAGCATATAGCCCTCTCCATAGCTCGTTGAGCGACTTTGAGCTTTGAGATGAGGCCGATAGTGAAAGACCACGTTTCGGTGCCGTAATTCATCACTGGTAACACACATTGGTTGAAGACTTTCGTCTTGAGGCACTGAGGTATGTCGGACGAAAAGACATTGCGCAGTTTCCCGAACGCTGCTCAACCGAGTTGGATTCGGCGGTTGACCTCTTTCTCGAAGTTGGACCTACCTAACTGGACTACTTGTCCTAAGTAGATATTATATGAGTTAAAGTCCTAAAGAACTATTTTTATATATTAAGAACTAGTCGTAACATAGATAAAGCTGTATTAAGGAAAAAAACCTAATAAACACTTAACAGAAATCCACAAGAGTGAACTAACCAATTCTCGGAATGCTAATATAATTCTTCTTACATTGAGAAAAACAGCAGTTTGTCTACAATACCAATGAACAGTTTAGGGAAAGAACCTTGCTTTTCAAACTTGTAAATATTGCCTGTTATGCCTAAAGAGTTGGTTGATTGGTTTGCTGGCGCAGTGGCTGAAAGAATGACTGGTGCGCAGCGTGTCGCGGGTTCAATCCCGCACGGAACAAATATTTGAATGATCTGCAAGCAGTTGTTCCGAATGGATGTTTGTAATGTAAGTTTTTATGTTCGTAAACGCACCCACGACAAATGAGAACTTCCTAGTGTGGGGCAACGAATTCCGAACACCATACGATATCTCTCGCCCAGGTTCCATTCTCCCCGGTGACCGGGGTAGATGACGGCTCTGTCCGTCAGGTAGTCCTCGACTATACGACGGAGGTAGGTCGGCATCCGGTGATACCGGAGTGCCTTCCTGATGCAACTCCAGGGCAGGGTGTTGCAGGCGTTGGAGATGTCCAAGGACACCGCCAAGACGACCCTGCCCTCTTGGCTTGAATCTTGCCCAAATGCAAAAACGAGAACTAAGATGGGTCACTCAGAATGAACAGGTACAGACGCCAGCACATCAAGCTACCACAATCTGTCAGATTTCTTTAATAGAATTTCAACATTATCACAAGAGTAGAAGGTTAATGTTTGATTGGTAAAATCTGACAGATTCGGGTAGGTTGAACTGCTGGCATCTGTACATTTGCGCACCGACGGAACACAACACCTCTCCCTATGAGGAGCCGCATCCTTCACGCACACATTCTCATTAGCAAGAACGACGCATAATTTAACATACCCGTTTTAGGCGGGCTACCCGTCTTGGGCTTACGTCCCCTACTGTTTGGCGCTGGAGTCCAGCAGGATGATGGTCACAAACCGTGTGGCCCTGATGAGGCCTACCCCCAGCTACGCACACATTTCAATTTTCAATAGAGCTACTCAAAATCTAACTCTATTTACTACACGAAAAGATACACAATTGCAGTATCGTTGCGTCACGCCGTGTTGCGTCGCGTCTCAATGTGAACTGACCGTACAGCCTGTTGGGAATTTTCAGCTGTCAATCATAGAAAACGGAACGTGTGGTGTCGTTGTCCGGGATTAATCGCTTTGTTATTCTTTTTACCCGACTACGGCAAAGCCAAAAGGAGGGTTATGATTTTGACCGGTATGTATGTTTGTATGTATGTATGTTTGTTTGTTCCCTCATAACTTCATTACTTATCATTATATGACAAATGAGGTGTCGTTAGAAGCGTCTCAGTTGTCCGCTGGTTACAGGGTAGGTGACGTGTCACCAAATCCAATACGGCGCCTTCTAGGGGATGTAAAGTGGTAACCGAAAAAAAAAATTTTCGCACAGTATCGACATGGGTATCCAATGGGCATTGTTCATTTTTTTTAATATGCTGTAATTGAAAAACCATTTCGAGGAATAGCGTTACTGATCATTATGTACTAATTAAAAATGAAAAATATTCATATTTCATTGATATTTTTAATAAAATACGTTTGACCTTCCTTGCCCTTCAAATGTTTAACACCTTCTTCAAACCTTTGGCTGTACACAGTTTTGTATCTTTGCCTCAGAAAACAGAAAATATAAAAAATATAAAACCGGCCAAGTGCGAGTCGGACTCGCCCATAAAGGGTTCCGTAACAGCAAGTAAAGTTCTTGTTGTTGGTTGTAACTTTGCAAGGTAAATTGCGGTTTACGATTTATTAAAAAAAAAACTAATAACTCGATCTCGTTCAAAACAATTTTCAATTGAAGTTTGCATGGTAATGCACATCAAATATTTTTTTTGTTTTATCATTCTCTTAGTTTAGAAGTTATAGAGTTTACCACTTCCAAAGTGGTAAAATGTGTCCCCCCGGACACATTTTACCACTTTGGAAGTGTCTCTCGAGCAAACTGTTCAGTTTAGAAAAAATTATGTTTGTAACCTCAATCACAGAATAATAGTACTACCTCAATATAATTTTTCAAGACCTATTTATAGATATCCCACACGAATGGATAAGGCGAAAAAAAAATATTTTGAGTTTCAATTCTAAGTGTGGGAGGTACCCCCAAAATTGGTTTTGGTTTTATTTTCGTGTGAAAGTCCTAACGCGGTTCACATAATACATCTACTTACAAAGTTTCAACTTTTTGCTTGTAATTTCGACAAAAAGTGGCTGTGACATACGGACGAACAGACCGACATGACGAATCTATAAGGGTTCCGTTTTCTGCCATTGGCTACGGAACCCTAAAAAATAAGAGACAAGTATTTTCCAGGAATGTCAGGCATAAGTACCAATTTCTTGGTATACATACCAGTTTTCAGTGTCACGTACCATGTACCAAGATACTCGAGAAAAAAAAACCAAGATTGGACGTTGACCAACAATACAGAATAAACGACAAAAGGGTGCAATCGGGTATTATTATTTTTATTAGCCTTTATTTAACAATCTTACAAAACAAAAATATTAAAAGTAAGTTTACATTTTTTTTCCCTCTCTTTTATGTATCTATATTATGTATTATTAGACACCGATATATATTGAGATTGTCTTGCGATTTCGCAAAGGCCTCCCCTGTAGCTTGCCACTCCTTCCGATTATGGGTCATCCTCCTCCAAGTAGCACCAGCCATCTTTCGAAAGTCGTCTTCCCATCTTAGGCGTTGCCTTCCTTTCTTTCTTTTGTTATATCTTGGACACCATTTGCTTATACTTTGCCTGTTTCTTGTCAACATGGGTATCAAATTAAAAGGCTTAATGAGTACATTTTACATTCACTTTCTCTTTTGCTTTTATTATTATACTTATCAAATAATTAATAACCCCAAAATAGTGTAAATAAAAAATAAGTTAAAAATAACTAAACCCCGACTACGAAAAAAAAACGCGCACTGAAAAGTATAAAACAAAAACAATATTCATTTGACCGATATCTAACCGTGGTCGTGTGCCACCTACCTAACGAAGATTGTGTGAAACAACCAAAGGTGGCACACGACCACGGTTAGATCGGTCAAATGAATATTGTTCTTGTTTTATACTTTTCAGTGCGCGTTTTTTTCGTAGTCGGGTTTTATAAAATCTGTTTTTAACTATTACTTAAAAAAAGGGAATTTTACAATAGTTAGTTCAGCTGTATGAAACAACTAGCCCTTAGGCGTTTTTAGTTAATCCATTCATCATCATATCAGCCGTATGACGTCCACTGCTGAACATAGGCCTCTCTATAAACTTCCAATAGGCCGTCCGGCCGGGTTGAAAGCGGCTTACAACCAACACCCATTCACAATACATAATTTAAAACTTTTATATCTTTTTTTCATAATGTAATTTTCTCTTTATTTCAACACTTGCTAAGTTGCTACACTTTTTTTTTACGTAGTAAAATCATCAAATGAGTCCTCCCACCCAGGGCAGGGCGGGAGAGTCTGCCAGACTAGTACTGACTAAAATCCACGGTGTCCTTCAATAGCCCTTTATGTTCCGGGGTCACGGTAATTAGATAAGTCCCGCGACCCCGGCAGGCTTTGGCCCTCTAGAGGAGAGCCCGTCATCATGCTGACACTCTTTGAAAGTTGCTTCACTTAAGGCTGGTTACACACAGTGGCAGTCGGGCGTGTATGCAGTTGTGTGTTTCATTAAAGAAGCAAAGTCCAACAGTTGCCAATTTGTTTCTGTCCATTGCTTACGTCCTGTCATCTCTGTGTGCATCATACCTAAACTGACCACTAATAAATACTTTTATGATTTTAAAACTAGCTTTTAACTGCAATTTTGTTCGCATTTACGCCACAGGTGCTTATATCATTTGAGTTTATGAATTAATGAAAGAATATTCAGAGACGGATCGAGAGCAGTGGTGGCCCAGTAGTATCTGTTCCGACTTACGAGTTGTAGGTCGTGGGTTCGAACCCCGCCAGGTGCATTACTTTATGTAATTTATTTCATCACCACTGCTCTCAAAACTGTGAAGGAAAACATCGTGAGGAAACCGGCATGTCCTGGAACCAAAAATTCGAAGACATCTACCAATCCGCACTGGGCCCGCGTGGTGGATTATGGCCCACTCCCTCTCACAGAGAGGAGGCCTGTGTCCCAGCAGTGGGAACATTATAGGCCGATGATGATGACAGCGCTGCCCCAGCGTCAAAACAGCTCCAAATTGATGTTTTTCGTTGCTCTTTGCCGCTGTTTTGACTATATCCGTTGATTTCACTTTTATTTGTATCCACCGAATGCACCTTTGTATATCCACTACAATAGGGCTTGTAGCTTGCAATTAGTCTTGCCTTTATGATCGCTTTCTGCTCTATTTCTCATGAACATCATAATTGGCTATGGATGATCTGCGGCCCTTTGTCATCACAATGTTTTGTGGGAAATCGCTCGATGTGTCTACGGATGTGTATGCGGTAGTCGCCTGGAGTCGTAAGGTATCGCAGACTTACGGCGTCTTGTGTAAGTAGCGGCTTAGGTGTTAGAAATCTTGACAGGAGGTTAATGATAAGGAATGGAAAGCATCTTTTTTATGGTTTTTCCCAAGATAATGGAGGATAGATCGATCATGATGGTCATTTTATACAAACATGATCTGTTTAGATCATGCATGATTAAATTGTTGCACAAAAATTCTGTAGCTATCTTATAATGCTTGCTCCTCGCATGCAATTTCTTGCTACGTGTTTAGACAAGTTTATGTATGTAATCGATAATTATCTTTCTGTTATTTAAAACTAGAACTAAGTTCAAAGACGTCAGCACATCAATCTAGGCATGCAAAACTATATAGTTAATGCTGACCGTTCAATGTACGGCAAGATCATAATAAAGTAAGGTCGAGACTGGTCTTGTAGCTTCATATAGCGTACACGCTAAAGTGATAAAAATAAACTGTTATACTTTTAAAACTATGCAATACTTTTTTATCATTGTGTGCACGAGCTGAGTCAGTTCACGAGCCCATCTCTTTATCAGTTCGAATTCCTTTATTGATAACAAACGGGTGATCGATATAAGAGGAATAATGTGATAAAAAGACTTCGAAGGAATTAACTATAAGGCCCACGGGTGATGAAATATGTGTTATCATCTCTCTCTCGATTTCACCAAAACATGTGCATTACTTGGTAGGGTAAAGGGAGGTTATTTTTTGAGACAGGCAACTCAGTGATAGTCTTAAAAGTCTCTCAAAACGTTACCTATGCATGCAGTAATGCGAAATGATGCAACTAGTTCACCACTCAAGTAGACAAGACGTAGTGACACATCATTTCGCATTACAGCATGCATAGGTAACGTTTTGAGAGACTTTTAAGACTATCATTGAGTTGCCTGTCTCACAAAGTAACCTCCCTTCACCTTAGATTATATTTATAGATCTAATATAGTTCCCATCATCAAATAGGTATATCCCTGCAAAGTAATTTCGTATTGACAATTTCAGCGTGGGATTATCCACTGTTGGATGTAGGTCTCACCCTTTTTACGGCTCTGTGCGTCCTTCATCCATCTGGTCTTTGCGATTTTGATGATATCTAATATAGTTCCCATCGTCAAATATATCCCTGCAAAGTAATTTCCTATTGACAATTTCAGCCTGGGATCATTCTTTGTTGGATGTAGGTCTCACCCTTTTTACGGCTCTGTGCGTCCTTCATCCATCTGGTCTTTGCGATTTTGATGATATCTAATATAGTTCGCATCATGAAATATATCCCTGCAAAGGAATGTCCTATTGACAATTTCAGCGTGGGATCATCCACTGCTGGATGTAGGTCTCACCATTTTTACGGCTCTGTGCGTCCTTCATACATCTGTTCTTTGCGATTTTGATGATATCTTCAACAAATCTGATGGAGGAGTCGAGTTACGAATATTCTATTCTTGTTAATTTTCGTTGCAGGATCCAAGATAACAAAATTCATGCTTCGGAACACATCGAGATGCATTCTCTCGGCGCTTTTCTCGTGGTCGTCTCTATTGATTTTCGTTTTCAGGAATTGCAGTGGGTTGCAATATGCGATGGGATTATCCTTAAAAAAAAATTAACATACTTTTGGACTGCTCTGGTTCTTTTAGCCGTCATTTGTTCAAAACTTATTTCATCAGTTCATCTGCCATGACAAAACAACATACAATTTTTTATCCTTTTTTGGTCATTAACTTTTTAAGGGAATAGACACGAAAAAAGATCGTTCCTAAGTCATATCTTCGTAATACGAATGGGTCAGTCAATTATTATCTTCGTCATATGTATACAAAATATTCTCAAGATTTTAGAACATTTAAGTGTGCATACGAAGCTCCTCAAATAAAAAAGCTGATTTCTACTGATAGCCTGTTACTATGCCATTTTCGACCACCTATTGTATGTTGTAAATTACATAACCGAAAATATTACTGACCGGGTCAGTGGCCTTATAGTATTTACACATTAAATAAGACAGGTATTATTTTAATGTGCTAAACTCTACCTATTGACTGTATTGTGATAAATCTATTATACTATATTAATGTAGCTTTGGTAATTGTCTTACGAAATTCTCGAAGCTTCCACGATGCAATAAAAACGTAACAAGGGACGCAACAAACGCATAGCACCCGATGTCTGAACGCTTCATCCTCTTCATTCGCAATTCTGTCAATTAAATAATCCTGAGATATGAATTGTCCGTGACCTCTGTGGCTCAGGGTATATAAGGATGAGTCTGTGATACAGCCGCCAGTTTATCTCTGACAACCGTCCAAGCACCAGAGGCGTTGACGACTTAATTTTTTTACCAAAAACTATTTTTGTATATTTTCAAAATGTTTAGATTTTTCATCCTTGCTATTGTTGCGGTGGCGGTGGCCGAATCTCATGATGGAGCCTGCCCTGAAGTCAAGCCGGTTCAGAACTTCAATCTAACAGCTGTAAGTATATATTGTTTTATCTTCTTCAGTTTCAATAATAATAATAATATGAACAAAAATGAATAAAGAGATAATAATAATATTCCACAACTATCACACAACGCCATCTAGTCCCAAGCTAAGCAGAGCTTGTGTTATGGGTACTAGACAACTGATAAACATACTTAAATATTTCTAAATACATACATATTATAGATAAATTACACCCAGACACAGAACAAATGACCGTGCTCATCACACAAAGTAAACATCTGTCCTGGGTGGGAATAAGCTGCAAGTTTCTAAAAATATCTGGTTTTCGAATTTTTCGAAATTTCTTCAGTTCACGTACATTTACAGATGTATAACAAATGTCTTTTAATTTTTTATTGAAATATGTATAATTTTACCGAGTGTCTGAATATTTGAATGCTGTTGCACTTTGTTGTCATATTTATCAGCTCTCAAGTGGATATACAATCTTCAAGTAAGTTTTGTGAGAGAATTCAATACCAGCAATGATTTCACCTATGAATTCAGTTCCGATGGTTTTCCCTCCACAAAGGTTAAAATAAAACACTTTAAAAACTATTTTAGGTTTTAACATGAACCCCTCCTCACCTCCATCTCATTTATGGATGTTTTTTTTAAATTATTTTCTCATTTCAGACCTCTTTCTAACGTAGTCAGGTAGATTTCCTTATTTCCTCAAAAAAAAAAAGCATTTAAAATATTTATACTTTTAAGTACCTTACGTGCTAGTTTTTATCTCCGTTTTTCCCCACTGAATCGGAAACTATACCTCAGTAACAGGAAAGTTCTACCAGGACAAAAAGTATCCTAAGTTCTAACCTAGGTCACAGTCTGTGTATATTTCATTGAGGTGTAATCTCGAGTTCTTATACAGGGTGAAATCAAAATCATGGGCAATATTTTAATCTAAGGCTCTACTCACGATGCTGATTGCATTACGGTTAATAAATCGCAAATCAAAAATATTATTAATGCAATTACGAAAACCTTTAAAAATGTAGTATGTCACATAGCAAAGGCTTATTATTGCAAATAAACACTAAATGTAATAAAAAATAAATCATAAACCCCAAAAGTCTTAAAGTAATACAATTTTAAAGCGCATTACACCGCGCGCGGAACGATAACTACTAACATCAAATAATATTATTGAGCAAAGATACTTGCGTTAATAATGTTTTTGAGTTTCGTAACACGATTAGAATCGTTAGTAATGCCCGAGTTTAAAACATTGCTAATTAATAAAATTTCACCCTATAGTATTAAGAGTTTTCTCGTTCTTTGTGGCTCTGGGTGGAGCTGAAGAGACTGTAAGACTTGATTGACTAAAAACCAACCTACTATTTCAATTACCTTTTGCGTTTCTGGTCCGCGGTACCCTTTTAAGGCAGTCTCGTGGCTCCGGATCCGACTGACTCAAATTTCTCAAGACTTTGCTTTTAAAATTAGCGACACACCTCTAATATCTTTGTTTCCTCATAATAGTAATCGTTATTCAAATACAGGGTAATTTTTAGATAGTGCGGAAATAGTATTTTTATATCAAATCAAATAAAATCATTTTTATATGGCAAATATACCCATGTTTTGTTTTTTTTTTTTATCTAACATTATAAATTAATTATTTAAATGCTGCCAGCGTTCTGGGCACTTTCCCCATTGACAACGATGTGGATGAGTTTTTGACGCCCTTTTATTTTAGTTATTTCTGTAAATATTTTACTTTTAATTTTAGTTTTTATATGTAGTATGTATATAAAGGTATTTTTTAAAATGTTTTGTTAATAATATAATACATAGATGATATTTCTTTATATTAAGTTCTCCACATTTTACCGATATGGGCATATAAGGCGTCTGGAGTACCTATCCAGAAGACGCGGGTTCGAATCCCACTTGCAATCTAAAATTTTTCTTTCCTCAAAAATCATCTTTAGTGTACAATGTGTTCATTGTTATATTAAAATTATTATATTTATTCAGAGAATTAGAAAATTAGATGTCAGCCTTATCAGAATCACAGAAAAGTCTTTAATTATAATGTTACAAGTATGTCGGTAAGTTATTAATTTATTCAATGAATTTTAGCAAATACATAGTAATACCAATAGAGACGATGCAAAATCAAATGACGCTATAAGTTATCGTTTATTACAGACGTTTATTTTGAAGAAGATTTTTATGAGCACTTGCTAAAGACACGTGACAATGTTTCCCCGAATGCTCATGAGACGTACTGATGCATACCGGTCCTTCCTTAAATCGGCACTGCCCCGGAATGCTAAGAGCAACTGAAAAAACAGGTTGGTTTTTTACCAAATCTAGTACCTTTGGCTCCACCCTGTACGGGAAGATACTAGGATGATTTTTTTGAAAACAATATTCGCACTAAGTACATAAAAAGTATTCTGTACATAGGTATAGTAATCGCCTTAAAGGTATACGCATTCAAGAAAATTTAAATTTTGCGATCGTTTTGAAAAATCGAAATCCTTTTTGGTACGGTAGATGTTATTACGATTTCTTATTTTATTTAGATTTTTTATTTAAAAATATAGTTTTAGAATATAAAAAATTTCAACTATTTTTCCATACAGTTAAAAAAAAATCACCAGTGACTTTTTTGATGTGTGAACATAAATAATGATTATATACATGGTAGGTGTGGAACCAAATAACAGTTGACGATTACCGTTATCGTTAAAACGTGTTGCTAACGTCCATAGGAGTGGACAGATCAATATTGTTATCTACTTTTTGAGATGACTGTACATTGTTTAACTAAGCGTTTGTTATTTAGCTGATATGAGGCCTTGGCCATGATCTTGTAATTACATAATCGGTATTTTTCTGTATTTGAACTGTCTTTGTTTTTAAAAAAAGCTTATTTATGTTTTTATTATCTGTATTGTGAAATGTATTACGAGAATAGTTCTAATATTTTTTTTTTCGAAACGGGGTAGCCCACACTAGGAATTTCTTCCTGTATTGTGAATGCTTTTACAAACAGAAACTTACATACACACAGCCCCAGACCATTATATCTATTCAATCTCTGTTGCAATGTCAGTATGTCACACACATTTGTATAACTTCCCGTACAAATTTCAAAAACCGGATCAGGATTCCTGATCAGGAAAACTGATGTATGTGGCCGGCCTATTTGTTTCGGGTCTGGGTGTTTGTGTATGTGTGTTTCTATGTTTGTAAACGCACCCACGACACAGGAGAAATTCACAGTGTGGTGCATAGTTTATTCCAACTCGTAATAAGCGCCATTTAAACGGGGAGAGTTTCTCGAACGTTTCCGTTCGAGAATGTCGAAGCAACTTTCGCAAGCAATAATCGCCATAACATAATCGTATCAAAATGTTTACACACAGGCAAGAACTAAAATCTCGTATACGATTATATCATACGAGATTCGCATAATTATGACATTATCGTAGGCGATAATGTCTTTGTTTGTTTACACGGCGAAATTATTGTAAGAAGATTCTTGCATACGAGAATCTCGACTTGTCTAAACAAAATTTCGTATGACATTTCTTCTCGTTCATACGATTATCGTACAAATCAGTTTGAATCGTTTTGAGCGCGAGATTGTCATTCGAGTTTAGCGATTCTTAGGCTATTTGCAGAGAACATTTTTCTTAAAAATTACACGTATTGTTGAATGTCTTTTCATATTCCAATTGTAAAACAAGGCAAAACGTGTTAGATGCTCCCAAATTATTTTGACTCGCTATCCATTTTTTAACCAAACACTTTTATTTCTTTTGCCGTTTAATAACTTCATGCCTGAAGAGCAGAAATAATCAAAACACCCTCACGTACTGCACTCATGCTAGCAACTGTCATAAAAACTCGAAATGCGATTATTGCTTCGAAATTCTGTTTAGACGGACACTTTCCCTTACGAGAAATCTTCCTATGCGAGGCAATTATCGCCAAAGGCAACGGGCGAGAAGAGTGAATGTTTATACGAAGACAATATTTTATATTCCTTCGATTATCGTATGTTGGAGTCGTGAAACTCTCCCCGTCTAAATGGCCCTACGTACTGCACTCATGTTAGCAACTGTCATAAAAACTCGAAATGCGGTTCAAAATCAAAAATCAAAATCAAAGTATTTATTTCAAATTTGAATTGTCATATACAATCAAAGGAATATTATTAAACACTACAAAAGTTATGGTGCTACAGTCCCAGTCACAAGACATAAAAACTGTGAAAGTACCGTAGATGCCCGTTCCAAGAAGTAGATCTCTATGCAGAAGAACGTGCAAGAAACTCCATGGACACTCTTTTTAGATCGCCAGAATAATTACAGGACCTTTGTTACATCATTCATTTGAGGTGGTACATTATGTGAGAACGATGTAGCAAGTTTTTGATTAAAAGTGTCCAGAGTAACAATTAAAACAAAGACAATTCAAAAACAAAATGATCAATAATTATTAAAATAAACCGTGGCAGCTAAGAGATGACCAGTCTCAACTGACAGCGCCCGTTCACGAACATGACACATGCATCAGCACCATTCAGCTCAACCATTTTGGAGGGAGCTAAATGATCCGACACACGCGCCACCATCAGCGAGACATTTGAGTGAGCATGACACACTCTCAGCCGCCAGGGTCATTCAAGTCAACAAGAGACGTAGGTACTCAGTGAATGACCGCTCTGAAGTACATAGTACTCACACAATGCCTGATTATTGCTTCGAAATTCTGTTCAGACGGACACGAGAAATCTTCCTATGCGAAGCAATTATCGCCCAAGTCAACGGGCGAGAAGAGTGAATGTTTAGACCAAGACAATATTTTATATTCCTTCGATTATCGTATGGTCGAGTCGTGAAACTCTCCCCGTATAAATGGCCCTTTAGGGTGTCGAAATGACATTTTTTTATGATTTGATATTTTTGTAAATATCTCTAAAGCAATAAAGCATAATTTTTCACTTCCTACTATTTCTTTATCACTTCAAACAGATAAGTAGAGAAAATCCGCTCTTATCCATGAAATCACTCATAAATATGTATTGCCGGAAAATCTGATTGTGTAATATTAAAGCTTTCAGCTACAAAAAATCTGCTATGGGCATTTTAAAAAGTTTGCGATCACTTTGAAAAATCGAAATCTTTTTTGTTACGGTAGATTATACCTAATATCTGGTTGGCCGAGCTTCGCTCGGTTTTTAAAATGTCTATATCTTGGGAACCGAGCTTAACTCGAACCTGGGACCTTGATAAATCGATTCCTTGAGCCGAAAAACCCCTAATCTGTAACTTTCATGAAAATCCTTGGAGCCGTCTCCAAGATCCTGATTATATATAAATATACAAGAATTGCTCGTTTAAAGATAATAGATTTATTCTTCATTTTAGATTCTTCATTTAAAAATATACTTAGATTTAGAATTATATAAATAGAACAAAGCACAACATTAACTGACTTTATTTTTAAAAATTAGTATGCATCAAAGAAAATATCAGCACAGGAGCTGCTGGAAAGCGTCGTAAAATTGTACCAAATGTTCTCTATGAATTGTACTAATGTACTCTATGATTGTACTGACTAAAAAAGTTAAGAGTTGAATGCAACGACGGAATGAATTCGAAATAACCCAAGTAACACAGTCTGGATGTTTTAAAACCAATCTGTCTATAGACTGTCTATTCAGGGTTAATCTTTAGATACGGGCTTTCTGAAGATGGGTTTGATAAAGAACATTTAATCTTATAGAGTTTTTTATCTAAAGCTTTATTATTTTAAGAGCATTTGTTCTACAGAACACTTATTTTAAGTACGTTTATAGTTATAACGAATGTTTCTAGATAAAATACTCTACAAATAGTTAAAAAAGCCTAAAGGTACCTATTTTGAAGTAGTTTTATAGATAAAACCGATATATTTTAAGACAAAACTTTCTACAGATATTCTATTTTAGCTAATGGTACTCTTATCTTTTTTTTCTATAGATACTTCAGTCTGGATAAAATACTTTACTAGATATTTTTAAGTTTATCTAGAAAAATGATAGAGAAGTCGTGTTTTTAGAGTTTTTATCCTTAAAAGTGGCTTAGTTAAGTGCATTTGTACTATAAATTTAAATTGGATGAGTTTATGCAATGGAGAAGATGAAACAAATTAAAAGATCTGGTGGTTTTCGTCGAAAAATCCGCAAGTATTTAAAAAGAAAGAAAAATGAAGAAGAGACGACCGAAAAAGAATCGAAACTTCCTAGTAACTTCCTCCAAAACGTAGAAAATTGTTGATGATATATGGGTATCAAAAATGCAAAGGTTTGCTGTCAAGAGTACGAAAAAAAAACCACATGACTTAAATCCAATATGGCGGACAGGCTATTTAAAATACACCCCCATAATATGGGTATCAAATGAAAGGGTTTGCTGTCAGGGATACGTAAAAAATGGTGACGTGACTTAAATCCAAGATGGCGGACAGGCTGTTTGAAATTCACCCCTATGATATGGGTATGGGTATCGAATAAAAAGGTTTGCTGTCAGGAATACGAAAAAAATAGTCACGTGTCTTAAATCCAATATGGCGGACGTCCAAGATGGCGGACAGGCTATTTGGAATGCACCCCCATGATATGGGTATCAAATGAAAGGGTTTGCTGTCAGGAATTCGAAAAAAAATTGTCACGTGACTTAAATCCAAGATGGCAGACGTCCAAGATGGCGGACAGGCTATTTGAAATGCACCCAAATGATATGGGTATCAAATGAAAGGGTTTGCTGTCAGAAATAGAAAAAATAGTCACGTGACTTAAATTCAAGATGGCAGACTGGCTGTTTGAAATCCACCCCAATGTTGTGGGTATCAAATGAAAGGGTTTGCTGTCAAGAATACGAAAAAAAATGTCACGTGACTTAAATTCAAGATGGCGGACAGGCTATTTAAAATCCACCCCCATGATATGCGTATCAAATAAAAAGGTTTGCTGTCAGGAATACGAAAAAAATAGTCAGGTGACTTAAATTCAAGATGGCGGACTGGCTGTTTGAAATCCACCCCAATGATGTGGGTATCAAATGAAAGGGTATTAATGTAATTACAATTATAATTATTATTTCTCACATTGTTTATACTTATATAAATCAGAAATACTTTTTACTCGGGTACCCTCTTGTATTGATTAATTATATTGGTTTGTTACTGCATAAAATGGTCTTACGTTCACAACACATGAAATTACCTATTCACTGAAGAACGTCTAGAAATACTGTGACAAGATAAAAAGGAATACAGAGTGACAGTTACTAGATAATTTTAAACCACTCTTAAATCTGTTTATTCTCTCACTAGATAGTTTAGTATGTAGTAAGTAAAATTATTCTAGAGCCATACTACAAAAAAAATCTCTAGACTGTTTGTTCTATAGAAATCGGTTTTCTAGTAAATTTTATCTGGACGCCATTTTTATTGCCTATTTTTTGCTTCAAATAATTTTTGTTACGTATTTTAATGTTTTTATCATTAAATTATGTCTAATTAGACATTTGATATGTTTTAAATTACTATATTTTAAATAAAATGAGTATTTTAAGCATTAAACTGTAAATTCGAAAATTTGCTTATACCAAATAATATTCATATTTTGAAAAAATAATGTTAAATCTTACATTTACAGCGGGCGCTCTTATTTAACAAGAGTTTTACATAATATTCAACGATAGAATTTCAATCGCATATTGATTTGCTTATTTACTCATTATTAAAACACAAATAAATAAAAAGTAATAAATTTGTTACGCCATGATGCAAATATTATTAAGTAAAATAACTCTTGTGAGTTCCACGCCATTATGCGTCACTAGTAAAATGTTACTTAAAGTTGTTAGTCTTAAGATCATTTGGTTTTAAAACTTGACGAGCAATGATTCCTTTAAAGGTCTTAACTCTATCTATAAACTATCTACTAGTACGCTACTAGATAAACGTGCGGTCTATAAACGGTTTAGAGAGACACTAGAAACATCTCTTAAGTCAATTTGATCTGAACTCTATCTAGTCATGTTTTCTTAACTCATTCTTAAGAGAGGGTACAAGAATGTGCCCACTTTTACTAAACTCTGTCTATAAGCGTTCTAGAAGATTGCTTATAGATATTTTATTCTTATGGTAGACAATTCAATTTAATTCTATAAGCTATCTAGTAGTACGTTTCTAGACACGTTTGTGTTACTTGGGAATTATGAATATTCATTATATTATGAAAAAATCAATTAATAGATCTAAAAGGAAAGAGGTTTAGGCAACATAAGGAGGTGGAATACCCACTCTATTACTAAGACAATATAATTGTTTTTCGGTAAAAAAAAAAAATCAGATTCAAAACTTATTCTAGAAGTGTCTAGAAGTCTCGTTTAGAAGTGGTCGGCTTATTGCCAGCAACGGTTCAGTCTTTGGCTTATTTGGAAATCCTAAAGCTTTATAGGTGTGCACAATAATATATCATACCATGTTATCACACCACTACCCTTGGTTGACTGGTAGACAATGCCTCAGGCATTATGTCCTCCTATGTACCATTTAATTTGCGTTGCTTAAAGTGTTAAGAGGATTGTATAGCGGCTGCCTTTTCAAAAAATAGGTATTTAGAAAAACTCGTGCTGTCCCTCTCACTCGTTGAAAAACCCCCGATCGTGCGATAGAGAGCGTTGCAGCTCGCGACTGACTGTGAGTATTTTTTATATGAAATTTGTCTCTCGGGAGAAAACGTTTTTCACATACTAAATCACGTCCAATCTCTTAGATTCTAGTGTCAATCGTTTCAGCATATTATATTCTAGGTTTGTAGGTTTTGCTTTTTTTTTAAAATTTCTTTGTTTTTAAAATACAAAGGTTTTACTTCAATGAAGATTTTGTCATAAAAATAGTAACTTTTAGGCGCCTGTTACTTTCAAACTATTATAAATTTTGAAAAAAAGAAAACCTATAAACCTAGTTTTTTACCGTGTCAGAAGCATTCTAAAAAATCATTGAGATAGGATAACATTTAGGGGTAGCAAAACGTTTTCTCTTTTAGTATGGACGAGCGCTAGGTAGACGATAGTCTTAAATAAATAGATATAAGTATGTCCCGCTTTGGGAATCGAACCTGGGATCTCATGTTCAATATTTAACACTTTAGTACCACTAACCATCTTGTTACAAACGAACTGAAACGTAAGAATATCTAATACGAATTATTTTTCAAGTAGCGTTTAACCTCATTGGATGATTGAAGTTGTTCGTAGAAATCACTGTAGATAAAACTTCATTTGTGTCACATCAAACAGCCCCGAACCCCTTTGCTTTCAATTTTATTTTGAACTGCGTCATCAATATTAGAAAGTACAGGAATTCATACTAGCGTTCTACTAAGTAGAGTTTTGTTTGTTTATAATCAGACGTTTAATAAAAGTTGCAGTCTCTGAGTTAAAGTAACCAATGGCAATCATCATCGTCATTCATCATTTCAGCATATTACAGTCCACTGCTGGACATACCCACAGCGTACGATCTCCCAACCAATGACAATAATAAACCCCTATTAAAATAATTATAGTTTCTATGTAATATTGACCATGAAAGTGCTTGATTTAACGTAGAAGGAACCATTACAAAGTTTCAAGTTATTTAAATTAATAATATACTCGGCAACCTCAATTTTGTCATCTACAGAAGCTTTTGACAATCCTAATCAAAAACCTAAAACGTGGTTGTAGGTGTGGTTGTACAAACAAGCGTCATAGGTTGTTTTTGTCAATGCATTGAGTCATTTCCACCATCATTTAACAAACAGTTTAGTTTTCAATTAACTAAAGTAAATTGAACCACCTTTCAAATCACCAGAGGGTGAACTGCGGAATAAAAGAACACGCCACTGTGGATTCAAGATCAAGGCCAAAGCAAATTGACCTTTATTCCATTAAACTATTAAACCTTGGTGATTCACACACAATAAACTAATCTACCGATAAACGGTGATCAATTAGGCAGTTAGTTACGGTGCGTCTGCGCAGACCGCGGAATTGAATGATTCGAGGTGACCTGGCGACACAAAGTTGTGAACGAACCGTGAAGGTTGGATTGAGTTTGCTTGCGTTGGATATTGTGTCATAGTTCTATAAACTGACATACTAAGTCACTGACGTTATCATTAGAATATGAAGTTTATAATCATGGCACTAGCTGGGAATGGAATTCCGTACCTCATGATGCTCAGGCGTGCTCGCAAATACCAAACAATGTTTTAAGCGACTGAAAAAAATGTTTTATTATTATCTGACGAGAATTCTTTCAAATGCTCATGTTGTGCCCATTAGATGATGTTAGAGTACGCCCTTAATTTTTTTAACCTTTAGTGTCCCACTTCTGGGCAAAGATCTCCCCTTACTCTTGCTTAATCCAGCTTTCTCCACCCAAGTTTACATAAACGCGTCCATTTTGGCACGCCAGCGTTTTCTAGACCTCTCTCGGCAGCCACGCCTGTCTTCTGTCACCCATTGTGCTTTCTACTAAAATCATGGAACTGCCAAACCGTTCAAGACAATAATAAGCGTGATACCATGTTGGTGTCGTCAATGAATAATTAGATGAATTTTAAAATGGATGGGTCCATAAACACATTAGGGCGACGTTTAAAAAAAAAGTCTCATATTTTTATATGGATGACATAACAGTATCTATAATTATTATTACTCCTTTAGCTAATAACGGTCCACCAAAAACTTAAAAAAACTCCCCTTTTCAGTACCAAGGCGTCTGGTATGAAATCTCGAAGCTGCCCATCGCCTCTGAAGGCAAGGGCACCTGCGGCCAGGCTCAATACACCCTTAACGGTGACGTGGTCATCGTGAAGAACTCCCATGTCCTCAACGGTGAGAAGAAGTTCATTGAGGGAACAGCCAAGTTCGCTGATGATGCCAACGAAGCCGGCAAGTTCGTCGTCTCTTTCAAATTCGGAGGTAAGATTTAAAAATAATATTTTTTATTCAATTTAATCATTCTCTTTAGAAACAAGAATGGGTAGTTTGGGATTTTCCATATTAACTCATCTTCTGAACTGATGTAATTGTGAGTCATGACAGTAATTTTCTTTTCTCATTCGATTCAATCGTTAGAAAATCTTCACGGATTACGTCCACCCCGGGGCATGCAAAGGGGTCTCATCATCATCATCCGCATATAAATTTCCCCACTGCTGGGACACAGGCTTCCTCTCTGTGAGGGCAAGTGGGAAATAAACCAACACGCGGGCCCAGTGCGAGTTGGTGGATGTTCTTTGATTTTTTTGTTTTAGGACATGTCGGTTTCCTCACGATGTTTTCCTTTGCCGTTTTGAAAGCAGAGTGGTGATGTAATAATTTACACAAAGTAATGCGCCTGGCTGGGTTCGAACCCACGACCTACAACTAGTAAGTCGGGGTCGGGGCTGATACCACTGGGCCACCACCACTGCTTTCTGCAAAGGGGTCTATACTCGTATTTTAACTAAATTAACATACACAGTAATTTGATCTACTTACTTTAAGTTTGAGCATTTTGGAGCGCTTGCGCAGTTCTTCACGCTCCCTGACCAGAATCTCTAATTACCATTACATAATAAACCTGTTTCGTTTTACACGTAACCGACCTCATTGTTTTCAAAATTAGGTTTCAAGGTCTTTATAGGTACAATAACAGATAAATACTCGTACATCGTTGCATGACCATGAATTCATAAAACAGCGCTGGCTGTTTTATTTTAAAGTAATTAATCTACTTTATAAAAATAAGTCGGGTTTTCCTTCCTGACGCTATAACTTCAGAACGCACGAACCGATTTCCACGGTTTTGCATTCGTTGGAAAGGTCTCGGGCCCCGTGAGGTTTATAGCAAAGAAAATTCAGGAAAAAAAACGAAGCCATCTGGTGGCGAAACGGAGTTCGCCGGGTTTGCTAGTGTTTTATAAACAATCCCAATTTTCAAAGGTTTTCTATGGAAAGAAAAATTTGAACAGCGAGCAGGATTTGTAACGTCACAGTAAGATGTTTGAAATGGATTGAAGAATTCGACGCCTGTAGGCATAAATCTCGATGGCTCGGTTATAAGAGCGTCGGATGTACAGAATACAGGAGGTCGCAGGTTCAAATCCCGCTCGCGGTTCGATTTTTTTCTAGCTTTTATCAAATCTAATCCATCTATTTAAATTATCTTATCAATGGATTAAAAAAAATCGTGATTGGTGATAAGGCACATTCACTGATTTTTCAAATACAAAACAACTAGAGTTTGCGTTGACTACACGCAGCCTAATGAAAAGATGGTGAAAGACGAGTATCCTGTACCTAATATTGATGTCCTGATAGATAGGTTATTACAAGTGATAGTGTTTAGTGTTCTCGATTTGAAGAATGGATTTTTCCGTTTGAAAGTTAGTGAAGAGTCAATACCGTATTCTTTATTTGGTACTTATCATGAACAATTCGAATTTTCGAAGTGGCCGGATGGAAGTCACTTTGAATAGTTCGTATGTATGGTGATGAATGGTGTGCAAGAGTCAGGCGTCAAAATCTAAGTTTTTCAATGTTCTAAGTCTAATTTTATTTTAAGTTTTTGTTTGTTAATTTTTAAAACGTATGAGGTAAGCAGTGTCTGAGGACAGACAAGAGAGCAGGAAGGCCGAAAATGTGGGAAATGGAATAATAATAATCTTTATTTGCATGAAATATGGTACAATAGGTCTTAAAGTTAAAAAGTTCAACATATTCCGCTTACTATTATTCAGCATGCAAATATTTTTTAAATATTGGTTAGAGATGAGATACAGCATTACTCATCTTTACTTTTAGTACAACAGTATAGTGATAATAATCGATAGTTTTAAAGAGATTTTAACCTAATTAGGTTAACCTAATAATTATAATTATACCTAAATAAATGCATTAATTTAACATTAACAACTGCAGAATGCAGTTTAAAATATTATATACTTATAACAGTTGCAACATAACACTGAACACAATAATTCTAGTACACTAGAGAATTAGGTACGACTTGGGTTATATTCTAAGAACTCATTTAGGGTATAGAATGTATTATTAAGCAGCCATCTCTTTAGGCGTATTTTAAAACAGTTAAAAGGGAGTTCTCTTATTTGTTTTGGTATGCTGTTGTAGACTTTGACAGACATACTATAGCAGTTATTTTGAAAAAGTCTGCTTCTGCATCTTGTGACTGCAAGCCGAGTTGGATCTCGTGAGAGGAATCGTTTATTTTCTACGGCTTTCGTATAAAGAGCTGCGTGTTTTCTAACAAATATTCCTACTTCTAGGATGTAGAGACTTGTGAGAGTAAGCAGACCTAATTTTTTAAACAGAGGTCTACATGTTTCAAGCGGCCCAACACCACAGATGGCTCTTACGCATTTCTTTTGGGTTATAAAAACTTTTTTGGAAAAGGACGAGTTACCCCATATGAGCAGACCGTATCTCATAATGGACCCAACATAGCCATGGTATGCGGCCAAGGCTGTTTTTACGCATGAAAATTTTCTGAGCCTTTTTAATGCGAAAACGAATTTATTTAGATTGGAACAGATGCGATCTGTGTGTGCTTTCCAGTTGCAATGTCTATCTAAGGTAATACCTAGGAACTTAGTGTCAACGACTTCTTCGATTTTTATGCTGTTATAATGCAGGTCTAAAGGTAAGGTGGAGGTATTGTTGTAATTTGAAAATTGAAGAATTTTAGTCTTAGAAATATTAGCTGTAAGGTTATTGTCTTTTAGCCAGTTCATTATTGCATCTATGGTGTTTCTTAGAGAATCTTCGTACTTTGTGTTAGGTTCGTCTGGTACGATAACAGATATATCGTCCGCAAATAGGATACAGTGGTGTGTCGTAACTTTAGGAATATCATTTATATAAATCAGGAATAAAAGAGGACCTAACACACTGCCCTGAGGAACGCCAAAGTTGTTTGATTCAAAGGTAGACCTTGATGGGGTAGAAACAAGATTGTTATTTAGCTGATTAATTTCGACGCATTGTTTTCTGTTAGATAAATAGCTTTTAATCCAATCTAGTGCTTTGCCACGGATACCATATAGTTCGCATTTTTTCAATAAAACTTTGTGATCCACGAAATCGAACGCTTTGCTCATATCAAAAAAGATAGCAGCAACTCGATTGCGTTTATCTATATTTTGTGTTATTTTTTGAATTAGGGAGAAAGCTGCTAGTGTTGTTGATTTTTCTTTTTGGAAGCCATTTTGGTTTTTCGTTATAACATTAAATTTATTGAAGAAATTTGATAGACGGGAGTGCATGATTTTTTCAAAGATTTTTGACAGAATTGGAATTAAAGTGATAGGTCTGTAGTTATTCATATCTTGTTTAGAATTTCTCTTATGGAAAGGTTTTACTATTGATAGTTTTAGGTTTTCCGGGAAGCATCCTTGAGAAAACGATAAATTTATTAGATGGCTTAAAATGTCTGACAGTTCTTTGCTGCATTTTTTAAGTATACCTGTGGAGATACAGTCATAACCAACAGCTTTTGTATCGTTTAATGAATTTATTACTTTTGTAACTTCATCATGTGATGTTGGTCTTAAGTAAATGGTTGAGCTTAATGAATTTATTAATTTGTAATTAGGAGTAGTAGGATTTTCTTTATTTGTCATAGATATGAAAAAGTTATTGAAGGCTGTTGCAATTTGCATTGGGCAAACGACGTTTTTGTTATTGCAATCTATCGATTTTATAGTTTCGAATGTTTTCATGTTATCAGTTTTATTTTTAATGATGTCCCAAGTTGCTTTACACTTGCTTTTAGCATTTATTACGTGCTTATTATTGTTTTGTTTTTTCGAATCAGTTATACACTTTTTAAATATTTTATCATACTTTAGGTAGGCTTCCTTGTTACCTTTTGAGTTTTTTTTATTGTAATATTGGTATCGCATTTTTCTTTTATGAATGGATGAGATTTTTAAACCTTTTGTGATCCACTTGGGAGCATTAGTGTTTGCGTTTATTTTTACCTTATTTATCGGGAAACAAAGATTGTAGTATAGTTGTAATGTTTCATGAAATATATTAAAAGCTTTATTGAAATTTTCTTCTTCAAGAACATCAGTCCAAGATAGTTCAGACATGACCTCTTTAAACTTAAGAACATTTTCTATGCTAAAGTCCCTTCTCATTTCATACCAGAAAGGTAGTTTTTGTTCTTGGGTACTAGAGAAAGATAAGGTTTGACCAGTGTTGTGGTCAGATAGAAAGAGTGGGTGAACTGCACTTTGTGCATTTTTGATGTTGCTAAAAATATGATCTATGCATGATTCTTTACGAGTTGGTGTGTTGATGTGTAATTGTAAGTTATTATTCAGACAAATACCTTTTAAATCTTCTGCAAACTGACTTGGCTTAAGTGTATCAATGTTTATATCACCCGCTATAATAATTTTTTTATTACGGTGTGATGTTAGTTTATGTAGCATAATATTTAATTTATTTAAGAAAGTTTTTGTGTTCGAGTTTGGTATCCTATACAAACAAATAATTATACATTTCATGGATGGAATTTCGATTCCGCAACATTCAAATTGTTTTTCAGTAGCCATACTTTCGCAAATCTTTAATTGTTCAAAAGCAATTGATTTTCGAGTTAATATGCAAGCACCACCGCGTTTTACATTTTTTCTTGAAAAATTATTTGCTAAATTATAGTCTTTTAAATAAATGTTTTGTTCGTCACCTGATTTTATAAATGTTTCGGTGAGACATATAATATCTATGGAGGTTCCGTTTTCTTGGAAATTATTAAGACATAGTTCTAATTGTTCTTGCTTGTTTAACAAACCTGCAATATTTTGATGGAATAGAGTAGTGTTACATGGTGAGGTCTCGAAAAAATTTTTTATTTGGAGAATTAATATTCTTTTTTATTTTTGGAAAGTAATATGGTATCGTGCCCTTAATTGGAATAGCTCTTTGAATATTGTGTGAAATAGTTACTTGAGAAGTTTTGGTAATCTTGTTTATATTGAGTGGTTCTGTGTAAGTGTCAGAGACCGTTGTTAAAATCATAGGATTTTTGAATGATAAAAAGTTAGAGTTGTAGTAGATCGTGTCAATTAACAAATTAATCTTTTTACAGGTGTCTATTATGTAACTTTTTCTGCTATAGTAATGGAACGTAATTAAGAGTGTACGAAAGGGATGGAAATATGAGAGAGCGAGAGCGAAGAATGAATGGAAAGATGGCTGAAGATGGCGGTTATGATTTAAGACGAAGACGTGTTACATTTTTGTTTTTGAAAATAAATAAATTAAGAGTTTTGTAAAAGCTGTTTGACTGTGATCCCACATTCCCACAACTTTGATTTCATTTTTGTTCATTTACCTTTTTTCTTTAATTGCTTTCAAGTACATTGATTGAAATCGAAATCATATTTGTAACTGTCAAACTGTGTACGTTGTGGTGCAGTGATGGCCCAGTGATTATGGCCTTTAATTAACTGTTTTAGGCTACGTAACTATGAAGGAAAGCATCGTGAAAAACCAGAATATCCTAAAACAGAAAATTCGGAGGCATGATGACATCTATCAACCCGCATTGGGCCTGTGTGGTGGGTTTCAAACTACTCCCTTTCACACAGTGGAGGCCTGTATCCCAGCAATGAGAAAATTATGAGCTGATCATGATATCTAATCGGGGATTCACACTGGTCGCTTTTCGGTCGATTAAACCGTGCGGCGATAATATTGACCCTCTAAAATGACGTTTGACGCTTTGAAGGCTAATATTATATTTTCTTTCAGACTTCGTCTCTGAGTCTCCTCTGCTGATCCTGGCCACCGACTTCAACACCTACTCCATCGCCTACAACTGCAAGTACAATGAGAAGACAAAGACCCACAATGGTAAGCTCACTTTTAATGACCATCTCTTTCTTTTCCTTGATTTAAGAAAGGGCGAGTTATATTAAGCCATAAACGTACATACATACGTAGTATACTTGTACAAATCTAGACTTGCACAAACACAGGACAGTGACAATGTTAGAAAGGACATGGCCAGTTTTTGTATGGACGTTTGCATAGTTATTGAATTCAATGTACACTAATGATTTTTGGTGTTTTATATTCGTGAATATTGGTACATTGAATTGCAGTAAATAAAACACATAAAGAACTTGTCATTACAACAGACTAGACGAAAACAGTTTGACTAAACCTTCGTGGTAAAATCATCTAATGATTCCTCCCACCCCGGGCAGGGTGGGAGGGACTGTCAGACTCGTACTGACTAAAATCCACGGTGTCCTTCAGTAGCCCTTTATGTTTCGGGGTCACGGTAATGAGAAAAGTCCCGCGACCCCGGCAGGCTTTGGCCCTCTAGAGGCTCCGTCATCATGCTGACGCTCTTTGAGGCGCGCGTGGAACACAACGCGCCGTCGACTCGGGCATGGTCCATGGTCGGACAGCGAGTTGGCCTTTACTCGCCGCCCGCATGCCCGCGCCTACGGTGGTAGGAGATCGTCTGCCGACGTCCGACGCCGTGGGCGTCCACCACTGCGGCTGGGGTGGAGTGAGGACTCTGTCCTCTCCCTCACGCGGTGCGCCTCCTCCTTCGCAAGCATTACTGCTACGCAGAAGGAGGCGACCGCTTCCCACTCCGTCTCGCCCCGCAGCATGGCCTCGACCAATGCCGGGCGCGAGAGGTCTCCGCCTATAGCCGTCGTGAGGACACGGCGGTGCTCTGCCCAAGCGGGGCAGTCCTGCACCGTATGCTCTTCTGTGTCCTCCGGGCGATCCTCGCAGTGGTGACACCCAGACGTTTCCTCCTTCCTCATCAGACACTGGTACCTCCCGAAGCATCTGTGTCCGGTGAGGAACTGCGTCAGGCGGAAGGTTAGGACGCCGTGACGTCTATCCAGCAATAATTGCATAGACTAGGATTTGCTATAATAAAAACGCGCTTTAATGAATTATTTATTAAAATCTGACAATAATAACAAAGTACCTATAATAGAAATTCATGTTTTTCTTTAAAGTGTATTTTATGGGTGGCCTTATTGAATGAATTTAGAATTCATCTTGCATTACTCAATAATTTTTGAAATAAAAAGTCTTTTATTTTACCCTTTTTAGGTTAGTTAATCAACAAAAGTCCTTCCATAGAATGTAACAAATACTTTTTTTGGAAACCGCCTCAAAATCCGTTCAGCCAAACGCGAGATAATTGCGGACACACATGCAATGGTCACTGAAAACCTACAATCCAAGTAAGCAAAAACGGATCTATGCGGGCCACTTTACGAGATATTCATTATTGTTATATACCAAAACCTTCCATAGAATGTAACAAATACTTTTTTTGGAGACCGCATCAAAATCCGTTCAGCCAAACGCGAGATAATTGCGGACACACATGCAATGGTCGCTGAAAATCTACAATCGAAGTAAGCAAAAACGGATCCACGCGGGCAACGTCACGGGATATGCATTAGTGTTATATATCAAAACTTTTTCCAGAATGTAATGAACACTTTTCTGAAAATTGCATCAAAATCGGTTCAGCCAAACGCGAGATAATCGCGGACAAACCTGCAATGGGCGCTGAAAATCTACAATCCAAGTAAGCAAAAACGGATCCACGCGGGCAACGTCACGGGATATCCATTAGTGTTATATATTAAAACCTTTTCAAGAATGTAATGAACACTTTCCTGAAAACGGCATCAAAATCGGTTCAGCCAAACGCGAAATAATCGCAGACAAACATACATATAGGTTGAACTGAGAACCTACTTTTTTTTTGAAGTTGGTTAAAAACTGACAAGTTCAGAGAGGCTAAAACCTACGCAGTAATTAATTTTTATATATTTATTTTATAATGGTATTTACTACGTACGTGTACATGGAATTGTGATGGAATGCAATTTTTGGCCATGTCCTTTACACACACGTTACAGTATACTTGCGCAAGTCTGAATTTGCGCAAGTATACTGTAACGTGTGTGGCCGGCATAAAGCTGGCCATACACGTACCAGTATACTTGTGCAAATCTAGACTTGTACAAACACAGGATTGTGACAATGTTCGATTTGCGCAAGTATCTTCCCACACACGCTACAGTATACCTGCGCAACTCTAAACTTGCGCAAGTATACTGGTTCGTGTATGGTTGGCTTAATTGTAATTTTCTTTATTTCTCTTCTTTTCTTTATTTAGATAGAGATGCAACTATATTCCTTCGTCTAGTTGTTAGGTGGTTGCAAGCTCCAATAATGACTATGAATTTCTTGGTTTTGTTTCCATAAATCCAGATTTGTTTTAATGGCAGCTATACACGATTCTGTTTACTGTATTTTGACGACACGATTGGCGCAGTGGATGAGAAATCGACGACTGTGCAGCGTGTCGCGTGTTAACGATACAGGAAGAATTATAAGTGTGGGGGGCAACGTTTTTTTTTTAAAAGAAAGTGTCACTACTTCTAGCATCAGCGACCTACAATAAAATTTTGCTACTTTGGTTCTCAAACATTTAGAAGAAATCATTAACTAGTTTCCAATAAATAACCTATATTGACCATCTTGTTTTATCAAAGTTAACGTGATCAAGATATACATACAGATTTTTAATGCACGTTGCTGTGCATGCTGAAACTGTCGTGAAATAAAATATTCTGATAACGAGTTTTCTGAAAAATGTGTAAGAAACCAGAGAGTCAAATTATGATAAAGCCTGCCGGGGTCGCGGGACTATGTCATCAGGTAACAATGACCCTGGAACGTAAAGGGTTATTGAAGGATCTCCGTGGATTTTGGTCAGTACAAAGCCTGACAGTCCCACCCTGGAAGGACTTATTTGATGATTTTATCACGAAAAAAAATATAATAAAAAATTCAATTACACTTTAGGCGCGTTTCCATTATGCAAGTCTTGCATACAAGTACTCATAACATCACCTTGGTAGCTATACAAATGCGTGAATTGAAAAAATAAAACATAATCCACGGTTCAAATTACCTACTCGTAACTTGTATGAAGGTCTGTTCAAGTTGCATATAATACGCAACTTGTATACAAGTAACTTGTATTATGAAAACGCGGCCATAAACTGAACATTTATCTTTTCTTTTTCGTTTGAGGCAGATGATTATGAAACGAAAATCGTTGTCTCAAAGTACATAGGTAATTTGAGACCTAAAGAATTTCGTTTATCAGCAATCGAGCACTGATAAGGTATCAGTTTCTTTACAGTGTCACGTACTGAGACTAGCCATGTAATCCTAGGTATTGGGCTATTAATCTTAGAAGATTTACAATCTAAAACATAAGCCTAAGTAGTCAAAGTGTACATGTACAGGGTGATTGGTAATTCGGTGCGTTACTTAAATTAGGCGATACTAAAACCTAATTTTCAAAAATTTTGGCCCGAAAATATGAAACCCGCGCAATGTTAAACCGACCAATTGGGCGTTTATAACCGGTTTTTTGAACCAATCCCAAAAGGTCAACATTACATGGTTTAAGTAGTAATATTGAACAGAATTTTCAACTCTCCCCAATAAACTCCTTATTGTGAGAAATAAAAGACCTTCAGCATTATGAACTGACATTTTCTTATAACTTACGTACGATTTTTAATCACAATGTAAAACTTTTGATAAAACACTAGTAACGAGATTTAACAAAATTTTAATAAAACTGCCCATTTCAAGAGTGCTGCATTTCAAGAGTTTCTGATAATTTTACAGATTTCTGAAAACAAGACAGTTTATTCGCAAACTTCAGGAAAAACGTTATATATTCTCATATGCTTTTACATGAGACCCCATGTCAGGGTCTCATGTAAAAAGTTCTAGGGTTGAAATAGTTGCAAACTAAGTCTAGTTTCACTCATTTCAAGGTATGTACCCAATTACCAATCACCCTGCATGTACCTATTTAATTTTAAACCAGTTTTCAATAAGTTAAAATACGGCTAATAAAGTTCTAGAATTTTTAAGTCGGTAACTTTCCACTATTCCATATTACTATTTTTAAAATTTTCACCTACATTTATCATCGTTATTGATTATATTGATGTTAATTCCATAGATACAATATCTATAACTTAAAACAAAGTTAATAATAGTAATACAAATGACTGAAATATAATAAAACTAAACCATTACGAAACGTCAGCCTCAATGCCTGTCAACTGGTAATGTGCCCAAGATGCAGACAATGGCGGCGTCGCCTCATTGTCTTTTTATCGTGGTAAAATCATCAAATGAATCCTCCCACCCAGGGCAGAGCGGGAGGGACTGTCAGACGTGAACTGACTAAAATCCACGGTGTCCTTCAATAGCCTTTGCGTTCCGGGGTAGCGGTAATTCGTTAGTCCTGCAACCCCGGCAAGCCTCTTTGTCTGGCAATGATTTAGCTTCTAGTCAAGATAAAAGCCAGCCCTTGGGTCATAAGACGTGTCAAAAAATAATTTACATAACTCTTTGAAGATGCTGTGAGCAATCGGAATTAGTGTATTATTTAGATTAGTAATACAATATCTGGTTGACCGAGCTTCGCTCGGTTTTTAAAATGTCTATATCTTGGGAACCGAGCTTTTCTCGAACCTGGGACCTTGATAAATCGATTCCTTGAGCCGAAATCCCCTAATCTGTAACTTTAATGAAAATCCTTGGAGCCGTTTCCGAGATCCTGATTATATATAAATATTATGTACAAGAATTGCTCGTTTAAAGATATTAGATAAATAATAAGCTGACAATAAACTTGCAAATAAAATTATTTATATTCTATCGGTTGCTTTACGATGTCACGTATTTTAGGAAATGGCAATGTAATCCTATTACATATTTTTCTAATATCATATTTATTTACGATCCTAGAAAACCAGTTAAATTTTAAATAATGCTAAGCTAAATCTCACTCACGTATTTATAATTTATGAAAGAGTATACATGTAGGCGCAATAAAAGATAAATATAATGCCAGTCATTTAAGTAGTGAATCCAAATCCTATTCCAACATAATAATTATAAATACGAAAGTCGGTTAGTTTGTTACCTTTTCACGCCTTACACCTGAAATTTTACTTTATATTCGTTGCCTGGTGTTCAAAAAAGGGCCATTGAGTATCGCCTCATGTGACAAAACGTTTACCAGGTTCGTGGGACCATCTTAATAGAACATCGCTGGTGGATTCCAGTTCAGCTACATCTTGGGAGGGATAATAGTCCTCCTGGCCAATTTTGTCCACGGCGGCTAATCCCAACGGAGATTAGCCATCTGCGCGGGACATATTATAGTGCCCAAGTGTGTGCGCTGAGGTCCTCATCGGACATGGAAGTTTCGGGAGGTACCTGTGTCTGATGAGGAAGGAGGAAACGCCTGGGTATCACCACTGCGAGGATCGCCCAGAGAACACGGTGGAGCATACGGTGCAGTGCCCCGCTTGGGCAGAGCACCACCGTGTCCTCAGGGCGGAGATAGGTCCCTAGAGGGCAAAAGCAAAAAAAAAAAAAGTGTGTGCGCTGGCACAGGTGCACTCTCTGTTCTTTTACTCTCATAGTTCGATAAGACGGCAATCCAACACGACCAGAGAGAAATCAGGCGCAGAACCAACGGCTTAACAATTATGCTTTCCGAGGCACGGGGGTATCATACCGCCAACTTTCAAACTGCTAGTTACTGAGAAATTCTTATAGAAAAACCCAATAGCATTTTTAGCCCGACCCGAGTATCTAACCCCGGCTCAGCAGTCGCGCTAGCGACCACGGAACTAACGGGGCTGTTAAGCTGTTTAGATTTTACCACCATGAAAAAGGGTGTCGCTGAATTACTTGTCAAATTCAAAATTTACCCGAGCAACGCCGCTGGAAAAACTAGTTTATAATAATAGTAAGATATCGTTACTCATTGCCAATCACATTTCATTCGGCAGACAACGAGATAAGCGATCACGAACTTTTGACAGCACTAAGATAAGGTTTAGAATGGCGTGGCAAGCCACGTGCGACATACTTCCCTACTTGTATTTATCACGTTGCATTACGTATACAGGTACTTGACAATATCTTTTTGTGAACCGTAAAACATACGATAGATAAGCAGTAATCCATAGTAGTAATCCATAGCATTGTTGTAGATACTATCAATCAATCAATTGTATAATATATAGGGTGACTGGTAATTAGTGTGTTTAAGTATCGTACACTAATTACCAGTCACCCTATATATTATATCGCAATTCACTGCTGGACATAGGCCTCTCCAGGCTACGCCACATCACCCTGTCTTCTGCCTTCCGCATCTAGTCTATATAGCTACCTACCCTCTTAGTGTGCCATTACAGTGGTGCGGGGCGGGCAGTGGGAGCGGGTGGCGGGTCACGAACCAGTTTCCGCTCACCCGCTCCGCCCGCACTTGGTGCACTTTAGTCAAAAACTATGCGTTTGCTTTACCCGCCAGCGGATTCCGCTGCCCGTCCCACTGCAAATGTAATTGCACACTAAGGTCGTCGGTCCATCTAGTTGGGAGGCGTCCCACACTCTATGCTTGCCGATACGCGGTCTCCACTTCTGGCCCTATAGACAAACAGCAGACGACAGCAGACGACAATCGTTATCACTCAGCAGTCACTGTACATTTTCAACTTTATATCCTAGCGTATAAAGTTGAAAATCTATTAAAGACTGCTGAGCGATAACGAATGAAACAAACGAAAACGATCTGTAAACTCCAATACATTTTCAACTCTACGTGCTGTGGTATAAAGTTGAAAATGTATTAGTGACTGCTGAGCGATAACGATTGTCGTCTGCTGTCGTCTGCTGTTTATCTCTAGGATCTGGACTCGTCTGCTCCACCGGCCATCGGTCTTTCGACAAACTTGGCCAGGCCACTGCCACTTCAGTTTGCTTACTCTGCAAGCAAAGTTGGTCACTCTGGTCCTTTTCTGGATATCTTCAGTCCTGATTTTATCCTTCAAAGAAAATTCAAGCATAGCTCGCTCCATAGCGTAGATACTATAATCTCTGATAGCTATAGGATTTGATGTAGCTACGAATATTTTGCAAATATGATTAGGTGGAGCACGTGGCTAAATACAGGCCAATCTTCCGGGTTAAGCCGCGTTTGCCAAGGTTGGTCTGTGGATGGGTGACCGTCTATCATAGCGAGTTTCCTCCGTGCCTCCGTGTCCCGGTTGTCATTTGTAGAACTTTGACAGTCGTTACTGATAACGCCAGACAGAAGGTCTAAAGTCTGACAACCTGTCTTAATAATTGGGAATCGTATTACCCACTAGTTACTGGGCCGTGACGTCTGGAGAGGCAGCCGCTCCATGTAAAATACTGATATTCAGCTGCATCCGGTTTTACTAGAAGCCATCCCCAATATGTTTAGTTAGTAAAAGGCTAGGCAGATGATGATTTTGCGCATATCATTATTTAATGCAGAATAAGTTTAAAAATTGCAGCCTTGACTGATGTAATGTATAATTCGATGATTTACAGCAAGGTCGATAAACTGCAATCAAGCAATTAATCAAGAAGTTTAATTATAAGTATTGACATTAAACTTCATAATTATCTCGGTACACGGGATTAGATTACGGCAATGCAAGTATCAATCATGACGATAATAATGTCAACATTTTGGGACATTATATCAATATAGCAATGCAGAGTTATTGTGTTCGGAACACTATTTATCTACGTTACGTTTAAATGATGTTTAGGGTGCTTGTACACGGCGCATGTAACCCGCGCAAGTGCCTCAACATGCTCAAGCTACATGCGCCGTGTACAAGCACCCCGCGAGTAGCTTGATCAAGTAGCTTGCGCATGTTACTCGCGCGGGTAAACCGCAAACCCGCACCTTTACTTGTGCGAGTTGCATGCGCCGTGTACAAGCACCCCGCGGGTAACTTGATCAAGTAGCTTGCGCATGTTACTCGCGCGGGTAAACCGCAAACACGCACCTTTACTTGCGCGAGTTGCATGCGCCGTGTACAAGCACCCCGCGGCCCGCGGGTAACTTGATCAAGTAGCTTGCGCATGTTACTCGCGCGGGTAACCCGCTCGTTTACTTGCGCGGGTTACATGCGCCGTGTACAAGCACCCTTAATCGTAGCTGTTTTCGTATAGTAGCTTCTCACACAGTTGTCGTTAAAAACATGATTCAGTCAATCGGTTACCATTTTTGCACTTTACACTTGATCTCATAATAAACATAACATCGCTTCTTATCACTTAAAACTTAAACACAAGAATAATTATCTTTGTTATACCAATTTTGTCCCGATTATTGAAGCCTCCTCGTAAGAGGTCTACTCAATAGGGTGGTTTTCTTTTTACGTTGTAAAATCCTCAAATGAGTCCTCCCACCCAGGGCAGAGCGGGAGGGGGACTGTCAGACTCGTACTGGCTAAAATCCACGGTATCCTTCAATAGCCCTTTACCCTTCAGAGTCACGGTAATGCGATAAGTCCCGTGACCCCGGCAGGCACTCAATAGGGTATTTGACTGAAAAAATCTAGGTAATTAGTCCGTTACTTAGATCATCAAAAAAAAATCGGCTCGTATTTTTCGTTTTTTACATAAATCAAAATTCACGAAGAAACGACACTTTTAAAATTGCCAATACATAACAAGCAAGTGCAGTTTTCACTTTAATTGCTTCTGTAGTCACGAGACCCCACTTACAAATTTTGATGCGTTATATCTTTGTAAATAAGCATCAATTCAGCAAAAAAAAACAATCTTTTTCAAAACTTTTACTGATGCTGTCAACAAAAAATCTGATTTCCAGAAATGCTACTGTGTTTTTCAACAAAATAACGTTTTGTCCTGCCTGGTTATTATCTGTCCCAAGACCTTACACTTAGGGACTTTAATCAGCGCGATGCGACGCGACGTGCGATATCGAGTCGATTGCCGATTTAAATTGCACGTATTTACCAATGGAGTGATGCAATGCAATTCGACCGTGCACTTCAAAAACCCACCTTACTACTACGACATAAAGGCGCTGCAAACCAAAGACAAAAGATGTCGCACGAGACGAGTAGTTGCGCAATCGAATTTCGGACACAGAATCATCATGTGGATTGTTATTAAGACGTACGAATTCGATATCGAGGAGATCTGTGAGCGATATCGTCAATCCAAGCGACTCCATTAGCAAACACTAGCGATCGTCCATACATTTTCTTCAGCCGGACGCTTGTGTGATATCTGACCGATATCGTCAATCGATGCAATTCGATATCGCATCGCGCCATGAGTAAAGTCCCTTACCCGTACCGCTTGCAATCATTTATCTGGATCGGAGGAATCCAATCTCATAGTCTATTCTCTCCTTACAGAGCAAGCCTGGATCCTGTCTCGCAGCAAGACCTTGGAAGGTGAAGCCAAGACCTTCGTCGACAACTTCTTGAAGGAGAACTCCAAGCTCATCGACTCCACCAAGCTGGTCCAGACCGATTTCTCCGAGGAAGCTTGCAAGTTCACCAGTGAAAGCGTCATGACCGAACAGACTGCCAAGCCCTAAACAATGGACCGTAGAAACAAAACTAGCATCATAGACTTTCGTGATATCCAGACCTTATTTTTGACACTTAGGTTTTGAGTGAAGCATTTGGAACTCTATTTTGTATGTAGTAGAACGTTATAATATGTATTCTAGTTGCATCTTATGTGTATTTTGGAAGTTCCTGTGTTTCGAGCGTTGGTGTCAAAAATGAGGAGAACTTTCTGCATAGCTTTTGACGTCACGTTGTAGAGAATAAACCAGAATAATGCCTTTGTCAAACTGACAGACGAACCGAATGCGTGGCGTAGCGATTTCGTTTGTAATGTATGGAATTGTTTGAAGCCTGTCACATAGAGTATCGGATCGCTTTCGCATTTTTAAATGACATGATTCGGTTCGGTTCGCTATCGCCTGTCTGTTTGACAAAGACCTAAGACAGAAGTTTCTCGAATAATTTTATTTAGATCATTTTTTTTTAGTTTTTGTTTTTTTTATACAAATTGACGTCAGATTTTAGTCTCAGGCTTACAGTATTAAAATGACAACCGTTTATGTGTAATATTTTAAGTTATTTTTTCCACATTTTCTACCTTTTTCTTTCATAGCGATGTATATAGAAAAGCTTCTATCTTCTAAGACATTAAGTCTATGATTATTTGGCGTAAGACTAGTGTGTATCTAGACAAATATATAATTAGAGGAAAAAATTAAAACATCTATTTGAGAAATCAAATAATATTATTATGTTGTTGAAATCAATTCCTTGATTTTAATCTCTTAATATTTTTGACGGCAACTTGTTACTCAGCCCTTTATGTAACACCACTAATTATGTCAAACCTAATGATTAAAATAACTTTAATTACATAAATAATACTGATTGTAATCGGTCTAACGTTTGTGATAAAATAGTTAAGCACAGCTGTGTTTACTGTTTAGTCTAGGACTATTTATTGGATAATAAACTTTTCTATATAATATTTAGAGTTTATTTTTTATGTACCTACTCCCAAATAAACTGGATAGATTCCATTCGGTTTGAAAGTAGAACGCATGGGGAAGGTACATAGATAATCTCCTCTAGATACCGCATACAAAACAACCTATGTGCCCCACACATGCATAAATGCATAGACCATTTGCCATAACTTAAGTCCTGTACCCTTAGCACGAATTTTCACTCTTTTGCTTTACAGCGTCTTTCCAGTATTCACAGCGTTTTTGTATTAAAAAATGGAACAGCGCCTCTGGTGTGCGAAGACAGAACTAATTTTTTCCTTAATTTGTCAATTTGAAATTGTCAAAGTTCCAGTTTACGTCTCAAATACTGAAAATTCGTGCTAAGGGTACAGGTTTTCACTCAGTGGCTTTGAGCATTGGTCCCTTAGTAAGGGACTTATAACAAAATGACGATAGACAAAGGGACAAGTGAGAGGATGAGATAGACGCAGTCTTTAATTGGACATATTTTAATTTATTACAAAGTATCATAAAATGTTCTGTACATTACTGTAATTTTTTCCAAAATAGTTTCTGTGTAAATTCCAACAAACAGTTGCTTTATCTGCCCCAGTTTTTTTTTTGTTTTATCGTGGTATAATCTTCAAATGAGTCCTTCCACCCAGGGCACAGCGGGAGTGACTGTCAGATTCGTACTGACATAAATCCACGGTATCCTTCAATAGCTCTTTACGTTCCGGGGTCATGCCGTGCTTGAGAGGACACGCCGGTGTTCTGCCCTAGCGGGGCAGTACTGCACCGTATGCTCCACCGTGTCCTCCGGGCGATCCTCGCAGTGGTGACACCCAGGCGTTTCTTCCCTCCTTATCCGACACAAGTACCTCCCGAAGCTTCTGTGTCTGGTGAGGACCTGCGTCAGGTGGTAGGTCAGGACGCCGACGCCTATCCGGCCACTCCTCAAAGAGGGGACTTACAGCCGCGGTTGCGGCGTGCCCGTGCCTCCTTTTCCAAAGTAGATTTCTACAAACGTCCGCGTCACCCAGCTTAAATGTCTGGTCGGCACCGAAGGCATCATTAACGAACATCAACTTAAGTGAAGGCAAATGCGTGTAAAACTGTGAAAGCATAGGTTGTCTTGTATGCGGAATTTAGGTGAGGTATATATGGGTCGTGAATATTGGAAGGAGTGTAGGCCCTAAAATTGTTATCTAGTTTTTCGGTAAAATAAATGGAAGGAATGTTTTAGTATGACACATTGATATTTGTTTATCGCTTGGGTTGTGAATCAGAGTCTTGAAATTTAATTTTTAGGATTCACAATTATCTTTGAATTGTATTACATCAAACGGGATACTAATAATTATTGTTTTTCCGTGATTGATTGGTATCAGAAGGTAATAACAACTTTTATATCTGAACTAACTTCAGCCCGCGTCGTTGTTCTCGTAAAGTTTTGGACCCCCACTCACAGCGTGGCGTAACATCGCGTTATAATTTTTTCCGAATATCATTTAGCCTTTGGTACTGTAGCTCCTTTCAATTGGTTAAACAAACTTTGTGACAGTCCAGTTATTACCATGATAATAATATAAATATGATATTTAGCCCCTATTTAGCTCTTAGAAATACACAATGTGCAGTAAAATGCATTCCACAATGTGAACAAGTGGTAGCATATATAAGGATAAACATTAGTTTTTCATAAAAATAGAATTGAATCATTCTTTACGAGATTTCACCTACATACAAACTTACAAACGAATAATAATATGTCTTCTTAATATTATTCAATAAATCAGTTAACTACTGTCCACTGCTGAACGTAAACCGGGAGGCTTTCATCATCATCATCATCACATCAGCTGTAAGACGTCCACTACTAAACATAGGCCTCCCCTTTAGACTTCCAATAGGACCGGTTGTAAGCGGCCTGCATCCAGCGTGATCCTGTGGCCTCCTTAAGATCGTTTGCCCACCTGTGTGTGGACGTCCTACGCTGCGCTTGCCGGTGCGTGGTCTCCGTTCGAAAACCTTACGGCCCCATCGGCCATCAGTTCTGCGTGCTATATGGTCTGCCCACTGCCATTTCAACTTGCTAATTCGTTGGGCTATGTCAGTAACTTTGGTTCGTCTACGAATCTTCTCATTTCTGAGTCGATCGCGCAGAGAGACTCCGAGCATAGCCCTCTCCATTAGCTCGTTGGACTATACTGAGCTTACTAATGAGGCCTATAGTAAAGAACCGGGAGGCTTTGGAGAACCAGACACCGCCAACCATCCCAGTTCCCCAACCGCTGCCAGCCAGTTTCTTATGGCGGCGCTAGTCGCGAGCTCGAACTCACTGGCAGGCATGGTTAAAAACCATGATATTTCACTGGAAATCGAGCCATATTGTTCATGTGTGCGCGAGCGTCATCCCCCGTGGAGAAAACAGGGGAAAACATTATTCAGTGAGATGCACGATCATTCAGAGTAAAAGGCGCGCGTAAAAAAATACGAAAAAGCCTTTGGAAGAAGGGGTTTTATGAAAAATCCACTGCACCAATTAATTTCAAATAAAATTAATTAAATTCTTCGATAAATTTGCTGTGTCGGTACGGACTTCGATTTGGAAATTTGATGCTTCTTTAGCTTCTAATTTACACCTAAAGTTGTGTTAAAATTAGCAAAAAAAAACGAATCTTTAGAAGCTCGTAACTTTTTAATAGCTTCATATTTTACAATTCTGCTTCCGTACAGACAAAATTAATAATGAGACAAAACGATGGCATGTTTAATTTTGGATGTACCTTGTCAAATAGTGGAGTAAAACCCCAACGAAGTTTCTATGGAAAAAATGTTGACTTGTTTGACCTTCAAATCTTCGTGCCGTCCATTGTACCGCTGAGCCACACTACATTTGCCGCAACCTTTCGTAGCTTATAACATACGAGTAATATTGAAAGAAATGAACTAAAAAACTAATCCAAGTAACTTTTATTAATCACAGTCTAATACAAAATCTTGTCGATTATCACCAAAAATTGCTGGTGAAGAAGTCAGAGACATATTTGTTGGTGTAAGCACAGCTTGTATCTGAGAAGTCCTTGAAAACAAATGACTGCCTATGCTCGGCCAGGTCCGTGTATTTGGACAGCTTATCTTCGACCTTCTTGAGGAGTTCTCCTTGGAGCTTCTCCTTGTTACGAGTCAGCACCCATGTGAACACTGAAAATGTAGAAAAAGAAGACATACATAGGTAATTCAATTTATCATCTAACTTTAGCTATAGGATTAGCCTTTTTTTTTTTTTTTACGTGGCAAAATCATCAAATGAGTCCTCCCACCCCGGGCAGGGCGGGAGGGACTGTCAGACTTGTACTGACTAAAATCCACGGTGTCCTTCGTTAGCCCTTTGTGTGCCGGAGTCGCGGTATACGTATGTCCCGCAACCCCGGCAGGACTGTGGCCCTCTATAGGGGGGCCCCGTCATCATGCTGACGCTCCTTGAGGCGCGCGTGGGACACAACGCGCCGTCGACCCGGGCATGGTCCATGGTCGGACAGCGAGTTGCCCTTTACTCGCCGCCCGCATGCCCTCGCCGCCCGCATGCCCATAGGATTAGCCTTAGTGGTTGACGAAGATCATCACACGAAACAAAACGTATCTTTTCGTGACACTTCTTTTTTTAGAAATGTTTGAGTGAGCGCCACGCTCAGAATGTAATTCCTTGACGTGGGACTTAGGGATCGAACGAACGGAGTAATTTGTCTTCGTTTTTTTGGTGTCAATTCTCAGTGAACTATAGGAATCTGGACCTTTTATAACCTGCACCGTGCACCTATCATTCTATCCAAACTTTTGCATTTATGATACATTTGCAGATCCTTGTGGCTCTTGGTTTTGCCCTATCGGCGCCCCATTGCATGCCTGTTGGTCTAATGGTTAGCGACCCTGACTGCTATGCCGGAGGTCGATTCCCACCCAGGACATATGTTTGTGTGATGAGCACGATCATTTGTTCTGTGTCTGGGTGTAATTTATCTATAATATGTATGTATTTAGAAATATATAAGTATGTTTATCAGTTGTCTAGTACCCATAACACAAGCTCTGCTTAGCTTGGGACTAGATGGCGTTGTGTGATAGTTGTGGAATATTATTGTTTTGATGACAGTTCCATGAGTGCACGTGGAACACTAAGCGCCGTCGACCAAGACCTGGTCTTTGATCGGACAGCAAGTTACTCGTCAATATGAGGACAGCTGCAACACCAGCAGTTGTCAAGACGTACCGTAGTGCATCCTAGTTTTCCCCTTCAGAAACTTGCAGGTGTAAGCGATAGCATAACCGTCGTAGTCTGTAGCCAGGATGAAGAATGGAAACTGGAGTACCTTATCTGAAAAAGTTTTAAGGAAAAGTTTACTGTACTGGATTTAATTATTTTGCCACTATGGAATTTATTTAAAAACTTAATTGAATGAAGTACATTTGCATATCCTTTTTTAATCAGTTCCAATGTCCTGTTTTTTTTTTTCATACTGTACAATGAAAACATCCTCAATGAAAAAGTGTCCAATGACATAGATACAAGAATGGTCTATTTCATTGATTCTTATGGGCAGCTTACTCTTGTTTACAAAAACATTAAATACACCAAAATTGTCAGCATCAACAAAGAGCTAAAGTTTCACAAGAAAGTTCCGTATCTCTAATGGATTCAGATTTCCCCCAGCTGGGCAACTTAAAAGAGTGACTCTACAGGGTTATTCGGAAAACACTGAAATTCGAAACAAAAAATTACCCACCACCAGCCTCAGCGCTCATAATAAACGCAGCATTCTTCCCAGCATCAAAGGTAGGGTCTACCCTAGCCTGGTACGTCTTCTGGGTCCTGTTACCCTGGTCATCTTGCACATAAGTCTCCTTATACATGTAGCCCAGATTATCTTCTTGGAACTCAATGGTAGAACAGTCGTAGATCTCCCGGCCATCGCTGGCGTAACTTGCTACGTTGTACCAGACACCTGAAAACTGTTACAGGCAGGTTGTATTATAGAAAATGCTGAAGGAAATGAATGTCAGTAATGTAGACTACGGTAATTACATAATTAATGCACAGGCTCCAACTAATGTTTTACAAGAAGTAAAAAAAAGTTCAGAAGATTAAACCAGTTGGTTGATCAATCAGTTCAATTCTATGTTAAATTGATATCATTTAGAAAACCATATTACTACTTATTTGATTTAACCGTTTTTAGGGAAAAGCCGACAGAGTATACTTTCACGGATTGTAAATCAGCTTGAAATTTAAAGAAACTGTTTTTGACATTCATATAAGTCCTGTGGTGATTGATGAATGATGATGGTTATGATATCCACTAGTAATAACTGCACCAAATTGGATAATTCTTTTTTTTGCGTTCGTTACTGCCAAGTAAAAGGTTTTATGTTAGAAAGTTTTCGGAAAAACGACTGGGTGTACCGACTTGAACCTGTTCGAAACCGGGGAGGGCCGCTAGTATAATATGATAGACAACTACAAATATAATAGGGGAGGTAAGCCTAGGCGGGCAGCCCGCCTAAAACGGGTATGCATTTTAAATTACGTGTCGTTCTTGCTAAAGAGAATGTGTGCGTGCAGGAAGCTTCAACTCTCCCAATGAGGATAGATTGATCGCGTTGATTGTCTGATCTATGAGATACATCGTGATCAGGCCATTTATAAGATAGAACGACGAAATGAAACTGGCTTGCATAACGTTTCTACTGTCGAGATATAACCAAATGTCTGATAGGGGACAGATCGTAATCACTCAGGCTATTTGGCGAGATATTTTTCGACTTACAATGTTCTTTTCTAGCATGCGTTTAATCATATTTTAAGAGTAAACTCACCCTAGTAGGATCCAAATTTTCTTGCAGTTTAACATCGGGACATTCACCAGGCAAAGTATACTCAGCTCCTAAAACCACAGCCAAACACAGTGAGAACAATAAAAATAACATTTTAAAACAACTGGCGCGTCCGACAATAAGATAAGGAGTGAGGTCCCCCGACCTACGCGGTAATTATCCAATGTTCTGACCTCAGACGTTTATAAACGTTTTATACTGCATGCAGTGAATTGACCACGTTTCTCAGACTAATGTGGACTTCCTCCCGTTTCTTGGATGTGTTTATGTAGGTTTTTGCGTTGCGGGATAGGATGTGCTAATGTTGGCTTGTTAAAATGTAATTGGGGCAGAGTTGAGTAGTGTAAATATGGTCTACAGTTGCTGCAGTTACTTGGTATGTGATGCCAAAACTCCTCAACCGATTACGTAATAAAAAAACTACTCCTAGGTTTGTACGTATATGATAATGAAATATTTTAGCTTATGATCAGCAGTGGACGTCTTCCGGATGATGATGGTGATGATGAAATATTTTACGGCCATTCTCAAATTTCTACAATATCATATACACCACTTTACAATACGAGTAATAGGGTCAAGCCCACATTAGCACTTTTAATTCAGTAGATTACAGGTTCGCAGAATAAAGAGCAAATAAACAAATAACAATTTGTAATTTTACTAGGAAATGTTTTTAAAAACTAGCCGTCATAATTGCGAATTTAGTTCTTTGCAGGAAAACAAAGTTTTCTTCGAATAAAATAGCAATTAACTGTTTTGGAGGCATGTATTACGTAATTTAACCAAGTGCGGTTAGCGCATCAATTTATTAAAAGAATAATTTTATAATAAAAGTTGTTTTCTTCAAATGTAATAATATGAAGAGAAAAGGTTTAAGACATTTTTTTTAAATTTATCAAACAGATCGACTGTCGAGTCACAGATTGCGCGGTCCATGCTGCGTGCATACGGACTGCAATCTGACGGGGCTCCCCCTAAAGGTGTAAAGTCTGCTTGGGTCGCTTGACTGCCTCATCAGGTGTGACCCTGGAATAATGTAAAGGGCTATTGAAGGAACACCGGAGATTTTAGTCAACTTACGAGTAGAACTAGACTCATTTGATGATTTTATAATGTTAATAAAACCTTCCTATCTCAATCAAGCGTAAGCTTATTGATCGTCATTATCTATTTGTTTGAGTTCCCGATATTTCGACGCTGTTGCAAGCGCCATGATCGCGGGTTGACTGGAGATTGCGGGTGGATGAAAATAAATTGTTAGGAGCAGACAAATCGGTCTACCCTCTTTCTTTGTCTCTTGTTACGCGCACTACTGGAACTCGACACTAAGTCACGGCAAAACACACTCCTGCCGGCTGCCCTTTATGAGCATGTTCACAACTGGATTCCACGTACTCGACAATTTGAAGGCACCCTCTCGATTGAAATTCTTGTGTTTTCTTATTTCAATTGCTTCTCTTGTCAGTCTTGGTATGTAATGTTTGTCGTCCTATCCTAACCCATGACGCTCTATCTATCTTTATTTTTGACTGATGCTCAGAAGTCTAAGTTCAAGATTTGCTAAAGAGTGATGGAACGTAGCATTCTTAACATCAAACTCATCAACCTTATGCGTAACATCTAAAGGCACTCCAAAACGGGTGCGACTGATGTTGGTAAAAATTCAGCAAGGTTGAAGTAGGACTGGATGACACCTATATAATGGACAGGTGGGCTAGAGTAGCTGTCAGCGTAACGTATTACGCGGACACCGTCACGGATATCGCCACGCTATACCCAGTCGTAACCGATGACGGCTCTGTCCGTCAGGTAATCTTTGACCAGACGACGGTGGTAGGTCGGCACCCTGATACCGGAGTGCCTCCCTGATGTAACTCCAGGGCAGGGTGTAATACAACGCCAAGACGATCCGCCCCGGGAGACCGCATCCCCATCGTGACGGCTCTAAGAAACGTTGGCGCGACTGGCCGGAAAAGGCAATATTCATTATTATTTTTTATCAAAAGGAATATTGAAAATAATGAACTTCAATACTATTCTAAATAGCTTTTATTAATGACAATGTAATACAAAATATTGCTGGTTAACACATGAAATTGCTATTAAAGAAGTCAGTAACATTTTTATTGGTGTAAGCACAGCTTGCATCGGAGAAGTCCTTGAAAACAAATGACTGCCTGTGCTCGGCCAGGTCCGTGTACTTGGACAGCTTGTCTTCGACCTTCTTGAGCAGTTCTCCTTGGAGCTTCTCCTTGCTACGAGTCAACACCCATGTGAACACTGAAAAGAAGACTGAGATGTATAATGTATATTATATTATGTATGCATATTTTTACCAACCCGCACTGGGCCCGCGTGGTGGATTATGGCCCACTCCCTCTCACAGAGAGGAGGCCAGTGTGCCAGCAGTGGGAACATTATAGGCAGATGATGATGATGCATATTTTTATTTTTTGGTCTTTGGACAATCCAGATGTTCTGGTTTACTTTTCATTAATGATTTGGGTTTGACTTTAAGTTTCGTGTCATGTCGTGTCATGAATCGTGACGCTAAAGGCTCATTCACGAATTTGGTCTAAGCGGTCACTGAGTGATTACGTACTTTCTAAGCACGCGGTTTCGCCACTGGCAGCGCCTCGTACCGTGTTTCAAACATTTCTCTTATGCATATGATATTTCATTTATCTTACGGCTTGCCGCCCCGGTTTAAGTCAACTCGCACAGCGACAAGGGCTTATAGCCAAACTGCAAGCGAGAATCGTTATTGTTCAGCAGTTGCTAATACATTTTTAACTTTAACCTACATCGCATAAAGTTAAAAATCTATTAAAGATGACAGATCATTTTCGTTTGTTTCGTTCGCTATTAGCTCAGCAGTCTTTAATAGATTTTCAACTTTATACGCTATGGTATAAAGTTGTAGTCAACTCCTTGCCAAACTGCAAGCGACAATCGTTATCGTTCAGCTGTCAGCAGTTGCTAATACATTTTTAACTTTATACCTTCATCGGATAAAGTTAAAAATCTATTAAAGATGACAGATCTTTTTGTTTGTTTCGTTCGCTATCGCTCAGCAGTCTTTAATATATTTTCAGCTTTATACGCTATGGTATAAAGTTGAAAATGTGGAGGAGTCTCTAATGACTCCTGAGCGATACCGATTGTCGTCTGCTGTTTGGCTATAGGGCCCAGATCGTGAATGGACCGTAAGTATGTTTCCCCTTTATTATTATGTGGACAGCTGCAATTCAAGCAGTTGCCAAGGCATACCATAATGCATCCTGATCTTCTCCTTCAGCCACCTGCAGGTGTAAGCGATAGCATAGTTGTCGTAGTCCGTAGCTAGTATGAAGAATGGAAACTGCAGCTTATGCTCTGAAAAAGTTAAAAAGAAAAGTTTAAAAAGGTTAGGATACAAGCGGAATCTAAAAAATGGATACTCGTAAAAACTGAATGGATGATATCTATATTCATAGAATCAAATTAATCTAACGATCAAATTAATATAATTAATTATAAATATAATCTAATTTTATATATTGCTTAAACATTTTCTATAATGCACGAACTCAATACGTTTTTTTAGTGGCAAAATCATTAAATTGTGCCTCCACACTAGCTGAAGCGGAAGGAACTGTCATACTATAACTGACAAAAAATTCACCAGCACTTCAATCACCCTTTAAGTTACAGAGTCACGGTTTCATAAACAGAAATTCACCAGCCCTTCAATCACCCTTTAAGTAGTCACGGTTTCATAAACAAAAATTCACCCGCCCTTCAATCACTCTTTTGGTTACAGAGTCACGGTTTCATAAACAGAAATTCACCCGCCCTTCAATCACCCTTTAAGTTACAGAGTCACGGTTTCATAAACAGAAATTCACCCGCCCTTCAATCACCCTTTAAGTTACAGAGCCACGGTTTCATAAACAGAAATTCACCCGCCCTTCAATCACCCTTTAAGTTACAGAGCCACGGTTTCATAAATATAAATTCATCCGCCCTTCAATCACTCTTTTGGCTACAGAGTCACGGTTTCATAAACAGAAATTCACCCGCCCTTCAATCACCCTTTAAGTTACAGAGTCACGGTTTCATAAACAGAAATTCACCCGCCCTTCAATCACTCTTTTAGTTACAGAGTCACGGTTTTATAAACAGAAATTCACCCGCCCTTCAATCACTCTTTAAGTTACTGAGTCATGGTTTCATAAACAGAAATTCACCCGTCCTTCAATCACCCTTTAAGTTACAGAGTCACGGTTTCATAAACAGAAATTCCCGCAACGACAGCATGCGATTAGTTTTATAGGACTAAACGCCTGGCGTGGTTGCGGGGAGCACCCTTTGTCAGTTAGCTACTACAGCCTCTAGAGGGGCGATCGGAACATTACCCAAGCGTGATCCTTCATCAGGTGGCAGGCTACCCAATACTCGGTGCCCCCAAGCTCGCGCCTACGGAAGCCAGAAATTCCCATGCGATCTCGGACACCGTTAATATGTATCTCCCGCGACAGTTCCTCATATCCTCATAGATGTTCACACCGAACACTACTTAACACTTGTATCCCACGGTTTTTTTGGAATTCCGTAAAAAAACACACAATTAAAGAAATATACGCACCATCAACCTCTTCTTTCAAAGTGTACACGGCATCCTTCCTTGGATCATAATTAGGGTCTACCTTAGCCTGGTACGTCTTCTGGGTCCTGTTGCCCTGGTCATCTTGTACATAGGTCTCCTTATAAATGTAGCCCAGTTTGTCTTCCTGGATCTCAATGGTGGAACAGTCGTGGATCTCCCGGCCATCGCTTGCGTAACTTGCTACGTTGTACCAGACACCTGAAAACTGTTAAAACTTGTTTAAGAATAAGAAGACGGTAAAGACTGAAGTATGGTTTGTCCAAAAGTAATGGAGAGGAGAATATTTAAGTTTTATTGACTATCATCAACTGAAACTGAAAACCAGCGCAGGGTTTACGCGGGCATGCGGGCGGCGAGTAAAGGGCAACTCGCTGTCCGACAATGGACCATGCACGGGTCGACGACGCGTTGTGTTCCACGCGGGACTCAAAGAGCGTCAGCAAAATGACGGGGCCCCCTCTCAGAGGGCCAAAGCCAGCCGGGTTCGCGTGACTTATAACATTACCGTGACCCCGGAACATAAATGTATATTGAAGGACACCGTGGATTTTAGTCAGTACGAGTCTGACAGTCCCTCCCGCCCTGCCCGGGGTGGGAGGACTCATTTGATAATTTTACCACGCTAAAAAAAAGGGTGTCTTTCGCCCAGGAAATGCTGAGTTCTTATTGTATTTTTAATTTAATTATTTTTCTGTGTGTGTGCCCGATATCAAACAAATGTTTTTCTATTCTATTTTATTAATTTCATGCAAAAATATGCCAGAGTATAATGTAATAGGACATGAAAACTTCACAAGTATTCAACTTCAGAGTAGCTTGATAAAATCAGAAGCGTTATCACAAGATTTCCAATTAGTCCGTCAAACGGGACATTCCGCATCACACAATTTTCTATTCTTTCTAGCATGAATTTGATATATTTTTAAAAACTCACCCTTTTAGGATCGAACTTTTCTTGCAATGTTACATTAGGACATTCACCAGGCAATGTATACCCGGCTCCAAGGCCCACAGTCAAAAACAGTGAGAACAATAAAAATAACATCTTGAAACAACTGGCGCGTCCGAGAATAAAAAAACAAGTGAGGTCGCCGTATACGTGAGGTATCTACCTACGCAGTAATTATTCAATTTTCTGACCTCCGGCGTTTATAGGATTAAGACGTATAATGACTAATTCGCAAAATAGCAACCGAGTCGCCAAAGGAGAATTTCTCAAAACGATCAATTCTAATTATAAAAACTCTTTAAAAGCCTACTTCTCAAAGATAGCCATTTCGAGAATCACAGTTTTAGAGAATTTGCCATTTTGGGAATTTGCACTTTCCCTACCCGATTTCCGGAGAAGCTACTGGTCCATCAATCAAGGGCAATTAAAAAGGGCACATTTTTATCTCACTCAATCGTAAGCTCGTCGACATGTGTGTATATCTTGCCTATAATATATTTTTTTAACTTGGTAATATGACTATAGACTGAAATCCACTGTGTCCTTCAATAGCCCTTTTTTGGCCCTCATACCCCGTCATTATGCTGACGCTCTTTTATTTGAGGCGCGCGTGGGACACAACGCGCCGTCGACCCGGGCATGGTCCATGGTCGGGCAGCGAGTTGCCCTTTGGTCGCTGCCCGCATGCCAACGCCTACGGTGGCCGGAGATCGTCTTGCGACGTCCGTCTGCCTATACTAACTAGGTCTTCGACTGAATTTCTGAAGCCGAGCTCAAGGTTTGTCAAAGCGCGATGGAACGTAGCATTCTTACCATCGAATGCGTAAAAACGGGTGTGACCGGTGTCTTCGAAAAGTTATCGAAGTTGAAGTGGGACTGAGTGGGCCATATCTATAGGATTCGTCAAGTGAGGGCGAGAGAAGTCACTAAGTAGGTGGCTGAAGAAGGGCGACGCAGCCAAGGCCTAAGGCGTGGGCCATATAGAAAAGACGTAAGACACAGACGGAGTGGAGATATAATTATGTTTCTTCGGCGTCTCTTTCATACAAAATGAATAGAAGCGTCGCGACGTAAGGGTGCTTGTACACGGCGCATGTAACCCGCGCAAGTAAAGGTACGGGTTACCCGCGCGAGTAACATGCGCAAGCTACTTGATCAAGCTACCCGCGGGGTGCTTGTACACGGCGCATGTAGCTTGAGCATGTTGAGGCACTTGCGCGGGTTACATGCGCCGTGTACAAGCACCCTAAAACACACAGAAGAAACGGGGCGTGACTCTCATACATTTTTGGACGTCGTCTGCGACGCGTCCTTACGTGTTTTCTATGTATCCTGCGCATAAGAAACGTTGGCAGACGAACTGGACTCCTTGTCTTGCCGCAACAGGCAACATCATTCTGAATGTTATGTAATTGGAAGGATATGAAGGGGGGCCTTTGCCAAGCATTGGCTCAGAAAGTCAGAATAGACTTTAAAAAAAACTTTTTCAAAAAAAAATGTAACCGACTTCAACACAACCACAAAAAAAGTTCAAAATAACCTACAAAAAAACTTTTCTTTCGAAAGTCGGTGACTTTATTTTTTATTTCATTGTTAGTTATTTGTCACCGACTTTCGAAAGAAAAGTTTTTTTGTAGGTTATTTTGAACTTTTTTTGTGGTTGTGTTGAAGTCGGTTACATTTTTTTTTGAAAAAGTTTTTTATTTTATCCTTTTTAGTTTCACTATTCAACCCAAATTATTGTCAAATACATAATATTTTCTTACATGTGCACTAAAATGTTGTAATCCATAGCACCGGTAATAACAACGCCGATTATGTATGTACACAATGAGAACTACCAAAAATAAAAACTACTGCACCAAACTAAATGAAAATTTTATGGGACCAAATGGCAGATAAATACTGTATCGAACAAAAAAAGAATAATCGAAATCGGACCAGAAACCTCGGAGTAATCGGTGTAGACAAAGTTAAAAACTTTTTAGGTTTTTGTTGATTTTTGTTGATATTTCAAAAAGTGCTAGTCCGATTTTGATAAAATTTTAATGGGACCATTCCAGAAGTATACCCTATCCAACAAAAAAAGATTTTTTCAAATCGGTTGTTAAACGAGGGAGTTATGCCCGAACAAACATAAAAAAAAAAAAAAAATACAAACATCCGAATTGAGAACCTCCTTCTTTTTTAGAAGTCGGTTAAAAATATCCACTACATGTAAACGTGAATAACACTAAGCTTGTTTTTATTTAAAATGAAAATTTAAAAAAAATTAACTAAAAATCTAATTCACATAGCACACTTTATTAAATGACAATGTAATACAAAACTTTGCTGGTTTTCACGAGAAATTGCTGTAATAGAAGTCAGTAACATTTTTATTGGTGTAAGCACAGCTTGCATCCGAGAAGTCCTTGAAAACAAATGACTGCCTGTGCTCGGCCAGGTCCGTGTACTTGGACAGCTTGTCTTCGACCTTCTTGAGGAGTTCTCCTTGGAGCTTCTCCTTGCTACGAGTCAACACCCATGTGAACACTGAAAATACAAAAGTTATGACATCATTCATTTTATGGCGAACTGAATGCTTTTGGCGCGCCACGATACGTGTTTTTGCCTTTATTAGTATGCAGACAGCTGCAACCTAAGCAGTTACCAAGTCATACCGTAGTGCATCCTGATCTTTTCCTTCAACCACTGACAGGTGTAAGCGATAGCATAGTTGTCGTAGTCCGTAGCCAGGATGAAGAATAGCAACTCGAGTACATGCTCTGAAAAAGTTAGAAACATAATATATAAGGTGCTTTATTACTATCTGCCACGGCTGCAATGGGAGATAGTATTGCGTTTATAGATTACAATAGTAAAGATAATTAATTGATTATTTGTATTTTTTTTTTTCATACAAAAAAAAAATACGTATAATAAAAATACAATACTAGTCAGCTGATTTCAGTTTTCATTCTCAGAACAGATAGAAAGAGATAGCAGTTGTTTTCATTGACGAAGCGACACATCGCGCGTATTTTGTGAACCACGTTATGCAGAGTAGAGCCAATGTTAATTTAACTTGTTTACTGTCTCAAATTGAATTGACTGTTCCGGGGTACGAAATTTCTTCACTATTGTAATCTATAAACACAATACTACCCCCCATTAAAGCCCTGGCAGATATTAATAAAGCACCTACTTCTACGTTTAGAAGTTTGTCGCGTTGTCAACAAAAATAATACAAGCAAAGTCTACGAAGTCGATAAAAAACTGAATTGAAGAATATATGTTTCTATAATGTACGAACTAAACACTTTTTAAGAGGCAAAATTATCAAACTTTAATGACTCATTCCGAAATTCAAATGACCACATTTCGGGTCTTTTTCATTCACCCATAACCTTACAGAAATTCCCGCAAAAAGGCGTTTAGCCTCCGACAGTTTGCTTAAAGCTCTGAGGCGGAGTATTACGCGCCGTCGACTCCTGGACCTTCATCACGCGGCAGGCTACCCACTCCATGTAACTCAACGGTTTCTCGTAGATGTTCTCACCGAACACATCCTAACACTAATCATCATCTGCCTAGCCTTTTCCCAACTATATTGGAGTCGACTTCGAGTCAAACCGGGTGCAGCTGAATATCAGTATTTTACATAGAGCGACTCCCTATCAGACCTCCACAACCAAGTAACTGGGTAATACGATATCTCATGGTAAGACTGGTTGTCAGACATTTGAGCTTCTGACTAACAGTAACGACTGTCAAAGATCTACAAATGACAGCCAGGACCAACGGCTTTACGTGCTTGTCTAGGCACGGAGGAAACTCGCTATGACAAATGGTCACCCATCCACAGACCAACCTCAGCAAGCGCGGCATAACCCGGAAGATCGGATCTTAACCGGAAGTTGGTAAAAAAATACACAATGAAAAATAAATACGCACCACCAGCCTCTGCTTTCAAAGTGTACACGGCATGCTTCCTTAGATCATAACTAGGGTCTACCCTAGCCTGGTACGTCTTCTGGGTCCTGTTGCCCTGGTCATCTTGCACATAGGTTTCCTTATAAATGTAGCCCAGATTGTCTTCCTGGATCTCAATGGTGGAACAGTCGTGGATCTTCCGGCCATCGCTTGCGTAACTTGCTACGTTGTACCAGACACCTGTAAACTGTTATAAAGTCTTTTAGTGGAGAAAATGCTGTAGAAGTAAGAGGACATCATCATCTGCCTAGCCTTTTCCCAACTATATTGGGGTCGGCTTCCAGTCGAACCAAATGCAGCTGAATATGAATATTTTACATGGAGCGACTGCCTATCGGACGTAAGAGAAGAAAGAGAAGAAATTAAAAAAAAAACGAGTCAACTGAAAATGACGAACTATGTTACAGTAAATTAAAACTTCACAAGGTGTAACTTGCTAAAATGTATTATTCATAAAATAAGATTTCATCAATAAAATTTTATTTTTTTATTAAAAACTAAAAACTAATATTGTCCATTGGGCAAAGCTTAGTTCAAGGCCTTCTTTCTGATTCGGGACAAGCCGTAATCCCTCAGGCTGGTCGGCGGGATATTCCACATCACACAATTTACTTTTTTTCTAGCATGAATTTGATGTTTTAAAAACTCACCCTTTTAGGGTCGAAATTTTCTTGCAATGTTACATTAGGACATTCACCAGGCAATGTATACCCAGCTCCAAGGCCTACTGTCAAACACAGTGAGAAAAACAAAAATAACATTTTAAAACAACTGGCGCGTCAGAGAATGAAAATACGAGTGAGGTTCCCGTATAAGTGAGACACCTACATACGCGGTAATTATTCAATTTTCTCAACTCAGACGTTTATAGGATAAAGGCGCAGAATGTCTAATTCCCGTTTGCCATTTTGTCAATTAGGTTTTTTGCGCTTTAACCGAATCGAACACGTTTCATGATGTATTCTGGACTCAGTAGTAGCACGTGTTGGTTTGTTACATGTTATGGTTGCTAACTCTGCCAGCCAGGTGGTGAAAAGTTTTAAGGCAGGTAGGTTGATTTTGCTGCAGTTACTGCTAAAAAAGCTGTCGAAACAAGCATTTTCCATTACTAACTTCACACTTGATAAAACACAAACACAAATTAATTCAATAATTCATTAAAAAATAAAATGTCTCAGATCAAAGAAATAGGCAGATAGAACGCTCCGAACAAGCGAGTGTGTCCCTAAAAACGAATATCAACTCGCGACAGTACCAAGCTACGCATCGTACCAAGCTACGCGTAATTGTTGTTGTTTGCCAAAATATGCCGTCTTGTGTCTATAAACATTGTAAAAGCTGTTCTCAAAAACAAAGAAAACAATATGGAATGTAATTCGATTTGATTTTGTATTTGCTTTGGTGGACACACTCGCGTGTTCTGAGGGCTCTACCTGCCTATTTCTTTGATCTGAGTAAAATGTATTCAAATTCTAAAACAACCCAAAAATATACACAATATCTACTTTACGTGAACAGGTAGGCGTACTAAGATCTTGGAAAAGATTTTACAAGATTTTATTTTACCAGTTGTCGGTAGATTTATGATGCTTTCAAAGTGTACACGGCATGCTTCCTTAGATCATAAGTAGGGTCTACCCTAGCTTGGTACTGTTTCTGGGTCCTGTTGCCCTGGTCATCTTGCACATATAGGTCTCCTTATTATAATAAATATGTAACCCAGCTTGTCTTCCAGGATCTCAATAGTGGAACAGTCGTAGATCTCCCGGCCATCACTGGCGTAACTATGGCTACGCTGTACCAGACACCTGAAAACTGTTAGAAGGAATTATTTAGGAGAAAATGCTGTAGGAATAAGATGTAGGTAGAGACTGAAGGCCTATGTTCAGCAGTGGACGTCTTATGCCTGAGATGATGATAATGATGATGAAAGAGACTGAAGTATGGTTTTATTAATGAAATATTATTAATTATAAGTAATTATTTATAAAAGTGGAATTAATTTTGTAACGTGTTCGACTCTAATCCAGGGCTAAGACTGGATGGCCGAAAGTCCACGGAATTGCGGAGACAAACAAACAAACCAAATTGTTTCAGGGGGAGGGAGGAGCTCAGCCTATGCGGCTGTGATTATTTAGCCACTAAATAATCACAGCCGCATAGGCCGATCTTTCAGGTTAAGCCGCGCTTGCCAAGGTTGGTCTGTGGATGGGTGACAATCTGTCATAGCGAGTTTCCTCCGTGCCTCGGAAAGCACGTAAAGCCGTTGGTCCCGGCTGTCATTTGTAGATCTTTGACAGTCGTTACTGTTAGTCAGAAGCTCTAAAGTCTGACAACCAGTCTTATCATGGGGTATCGTATTACCCAGTTAGTGGGTTGTGGAGGTCCGACAGGCAGTCGCTCCATGTAAAATACTGATATCCAGCTGAATCTGGTTTGACTGGAAGCCGACCCCAATATAGTTGGGAAAAGGCTAGGCAGAATGTTGTTGGGCAAAGGTTTCCTTCAATGCCTTCTTTCTGATACGGGTCAGGCTGTAATAGTTCAGGTTAGTCGGCGGGACATTCCACGTCTTATTTTGAATTCTTAATAATATAAATATTTTGAAGAAGAGAAAAATCTAAAGAATAGAAATAAGACGTGGAATCTTATTTTTAAGAACTCACCCTTGTAGGATCGAAATTTTCTTGCAATGTAACATTAGGGGTTCTCTATTGTGTGACCTAACTTTTTTATACATAATCTAATGTGACATAATTTTTTTTGTCCTATTCATCATTTGTCCGAATGATAACTTGCCCGAACTTAATACCACATAATTTCAAATGCCATAACATTGAAAATCCTTAATACTGTATGTCCTAAATTTGTTTGTCATAAATATAACAATCTATAATATACAAAATACATAAAACCGATTGCCATAAAATACATAAGTCCTAAAGTTTGTTTTGTTACTGATTACCACCCAATAAGGAATATCGACGGAGCCCCGCTTCGCGGGGCTCCTATTTCTGCGTGTAAGGTTTAAAGTAACCTAACACGAAGGGGATGGCGGGGTCTTTCAGACCCCGCCATCCCTTTCGAACCTAACCGGTCCGTGTCGGGGTGCCCACAAGTCCCGAGCTCGCTCCGCTCGCTCTTGGATCCCAGGATCTTCGGTTTCTAAGCAATTTAATGAAATATCAGTTTTACTATACCTAATTGAACATTCGGAATAATACACATTATGTAATACAATGATTAGGACATGACTTTATTTCATACAAAATTAGGAGATTTAATTATTATGATACTAGATATTATGCCAGAACAGCTTTAGAAGTGAAGATAATTATGTAAAACAACATTTAGAACTTTTGATCATTATGGTTACTGAATTTTATACCAAACGTGTTATGGATAATGATTTTCGGACAAACAATTTTAGGTGACGAAAAGGGATACCAACATTAGGACATTCACCGGGCAATGTATACAAGGCTGTAAGGCCTTCTGAAAAACACAGTGAGAACAATATAAATAACATTTTATAACAACTGTCGCGTTCGAGAATGAAAAATCAAGAGAGGTCCCTCGACCTACGCGGTAATTATTCAATGTTCTAACAATAGACGTATATGCGTATATAGGATTAAAGCGCTAGTCGCAAAAGGACAAGTTCAAGATCAAGGCTCATTTTGAAAATTTGTCCTTTTGCTACTCGTTTACCATTTTGCAAATTATATTTTCTGCGCTTATACCGAATTGACGATTATGACCACGTTTCTCGATGTAATGTGTACTTCCCGACTGATGTACGGGTTTATGTAACATTTGATTTATTTTAATAGTTTTATTTGAAAAATAATAATAATACCTACCAAGCGACTTTTTTTTGAGCTGTGGATAGACAGACGTGTGTCTGTCTATAGCATAGCTCAAAAAAAAGAAAAACAGTGGTAAGAACTGTTATTTTTACCAGTTTATTTATTTATATTGTAGTTATTTATATTCCTACCTATTTTCAATTTTGTTTTAAGTTATGGATTAAAAATAAAAACGAATAACAAAAATATTTTACGGTTAGTCTCAAAGGAGTTTGAACATTTTTGTATGGTGAGTGTACCAGGTTTTTGATTTTTTGGCAGTCACGTCTGAAACATTCATAGATCGATAGATCATATCAATACAACCATAAAATTAATGTAAGAGGCAAAACCTCGTAAAACATCACGTTTCCGAATTATGAGCTGTCAAATATGTACAAGGCCTCTTACATTTTACTGCCACAGAACCTCCTCCTTTTGGCAGTCGGTTAAAAATTAAAATGACGGATGGCACCTGGTACAAAAGGCACAAAGCCGTTTCTACAATATCATTTCCATTATCACCACAATAATAGGGTCAAGTCCACATTAGCACTTTTAATTCAGCAGATCACCGGTTCGCAGAACTGAGAGCAAATAAACACAACAATTTGTAGTTTTACTAAGAAATGTTTTTCAAAACTGCTTAGCGGTGATAAGTGCGAATTTAGTTCTTTGTAGAAAAACAAGATCTTTCCTTGAATGAAATTGCAAAGTGTTTTTTTTAACAAATAATTTATAATAATAATAATAATAAATAAATTCTTTATTTCGCAAAAAAGTGAACAATAACACTAGTAAATATAATCCGCTAGGAGCTTGTATCACCAGTTAATTTAGAACTAGCGTATTATGAACTCTGGTACTCAAAGTAAGATCTAACTTGTGTTATGAGTACCAGTGTTCCATAAGGAAATAATTACATTAAGGTACACAGGTTCCCACGAGGGGCAGCGGGGGTATTAGTGCAGTTTCATTGTCACAGAAAAATAAAGTAGAAATATAAAACAGTAAAATTAAACAGAAAATAGAGTGAACAACGTGTAAATGTAAGTGTGTTGGGGTGAGTGAGTGTTTAAGAATGTGTAATGTATGTGTATGTATGTGTAGTGCATGTTAGTGTAGTGTATGAATGTGTAGTGTATGTATGTGTAATGTAAGTTTAAAATAATTAGACTTGGATGTGAAATTGTGTTTAAGTTACAGTGAGTGACTAAGTGGATATCTTAAGCAGACGTTCGGTGTCTTCATAATTAAGTTTTAGTAGCCATCCTTGTACACTTTTCTTACATTCAAATCTAGTCATTGGTTAAATGTTACAGTATTTGTTTATGATATTGTAAAGGTGGCTGCTTATAATATTGTAGTGACGTTGAGCAAGAGCTGTTCTGGAGTATTGGGAGGAACAGATTTGATATTTCCTACGGTTTTGTGTGTAGTTTTCAGCGAACGGGAGAGTTAAGTGTTTTCGTAGCACTATTTGTTGGATGAAAAGTTGGCGGACTGTAAGTATTTTACAATTTTCGTAGAGTTGCGTGGTAGGGTATCTATAAGGCTTGAAGGTCATAACCTTCAAGACGGCTCTTTGTGCTCGTTCCAGCTGCAATAGATGAGTCTTGGCCGCTCCACCCCAGGCAGTTATGCAATATTTTAGGATTGAGTGACCAAGTGCACAGTAAACATTTTGTAGTGTCTCAGTACAAGCTGAATGTCTGAGTCTTTTTATTATGGAGACAAGTCTACGTACTCGCATAGTCAATGTCCTTAAATGGGGTTTCCAGGTCAGTTGGTTGTCGATTTGTACCCCAAGATATTTAATATTATCTGTCCGGATTATGTAAGGACATGAGCAAGGAAGGCGAGGGACAGTTACCGGACAGTTGTGTACTTTAAGGTTAAAAGAATCTTGATCTGGTTGGGAGGAGGCTTTAATTGAAAATGTCATGTACAAGGACTTGTTAGGGTTCAGGGTGAGGAGGTTGCTAGTTAGCCAGTTCATGACGGTTTCGAGACCTTGTTCGGCGCATTCAAATGCGTGCGTCCAACTGTCCCCGTGAACATTTAGACAGAATATAGAGGGAGATACTTAATACATAATAATTATTATAATCACAGTCATGAAATTAATAGTTTTTATAACAAGTTATTTTAAATACGTTTTGTTTTAATGTGTAAGTACCTATTCTTCAAATCTGACTTACGTTATAAGGAGAAAAGCTTTTTTTGTATGTTGGTATGTTACGACTTACGGATAAATGAAAAAAAAAATTAACCAATTTTAAAACAAAATGGGCTGTATTTTGTATTCAAACTAAGTACTCTACGTACTACCCTTGAGAACCCAGAGACAAACTATCTGAAAACTTATGATATTTTCCAGAAAAATATATAGAATCGTAGATTTCTCATGGGACTACCATATTTTTTTTTTTTTTTAAAAACAAAGAACTTGAAGAATGAAAGGGATTTGGTTGACAAATTCAGCTATTCCAGGTAAACCCCATTCCCTAGAAGAAAGTCGTCGTAGTAAAAAAATATCATCTCTACCAGATGATTCGACGCTTCATAAGCAAGAAGATTTTGGGAATTAGAAGAAGATACAACTTCAACTACCTACTAATAATATTATTCCAAAGAAGAACGTGCATGCGAAAATTTATTTCTAGTTCCACGTTGCGCGATGATAAAGGTCGGTTTTCTGTGCGCCTTCCGATAAGCGAGTCAGCCTAAAACCGGATCACTCGAACGAGCTAGCAAACGCATCAAAGTTCAAAAAACTGTACTGTGAGATTTGCAAGAATATTTTTAGACCTGGGACTAGTGATGTGCCTGGTGGCAATATTCCCACTGTCGGCAATATTCCCAATGTTGCCACTGCCGGTAAAATACCAAAATTGCCGGCAACTTTGGCAATATTGCCAATGTTGCCAGTCAAATAACACCAGTATATTTTATTATTACTGCAGGTGCAGTTTATATTACTGTAGATAATGCGTTACGGCATTAAGTCCGCCTTATAAAAACTACTAAGTTGTTACTCTAAACGGAGAATTACTGATTATTATTTATTCGAATTTATGATATTTTTAATCAATATTTATTCAATATACAATGATCGTCCATTCTTATCTTAAAATTTATGTGTGATTTCTTATATTCTCTGTCATGTCATGTGCGGCAACAATGGGCAATATTGCTGGTAAAATACCGGGAATATTGCCAAAAATTGCCGGCAATTTTGGGAATTTTACCCAATACAATGTTTTTTTGTATATAATGTAGATCATGGTCTGCAAATGCTCATTTTAAGTGTTATAAATAGTTTTCGAACTCACTTTGACTTAAAATTAAGCAATATTCCCTAATATTTCCATTTCTTTTTCCCGGCAATATTTCCACCTATATTCTCACCTTGGGCAATATTTCCGGCAACGGCACATCTCTACCTGGGACATTTATGACTCGCATTAATTCGTACTCTTCTTCTACTTACTTTTTACCGCATCATGGTGTGTTCAGGGAAAATAATAGCACCACTAAATTAAGAGTAGTGTTTGACGCAAGCACAAAATCAACTAGTAGTAAATCATTAAATAATAAAATTATTATTCTACAAGCTGTGCCCGCGACCTCGTTTGCGTGGATGTCGGAACTCAGCAATGAATTTTTTACAAAAATAAAGGACTCTCTAAAATAAATATAGCCTACGTTACTCCTTATTACATCAGCTACCTGCCAATAGAAGACCCGTCAAAATCAGCCCAGCCATTTCAGAGATTACCCATTACAAACAGACAAAAATTGTGAAAAAAATATTTTGGTGTACCTATGTACCGTATATATTTTCGTAAGCATGTAGTAAAAAAACGATTGTTTAAATATTACAAACAGACACTCGAATTTTATTGATGTATAGAAGATTATCAGGTCCTATCTTGCGAAATGCAATGTCAATGTCCAATGTGGTGACCCGGCCCGGGCGCGGGGGTCGGCCGCACAGCCCGGTTCCAAGTGACCCCCGCTCCCTCGTGCCTTCCCCGCGATGGCCCGTCGGTAGTGGTGTATGTAGGAGTCACTATATAGACGCGTGGACATTTTAATCATAACTGTTTGTATCTCCAAACAGAATCAACGACTAATTAAGTAATGATGTTGAAGTTTTTAATAATATCTTTACTAGTTTGTGTTTGTAGCGGGTATTTCACTTTGCCCGGAAAATGCCCAGAAGGTGTACAGCGTGAGGAACCGTTCCGACTTACCGATGTGAGTATTCTTGATTGATAATAAAATATAGGTGATTTTTTATCGTTTCAAAATCATCAAATGGCTCGTCCCACCCAGGGACGGGAGGGACTGTCAGACTTGTACTGGCTAAAATCCATGGTGATCCTTCAGGAGCCCTTTACGAACTACTAAAGAATTTATTCATATTGCAGCTTTATTACATTTTTTTACTTAAAAAGTACCTATAGTCCATCCCCATTGCGAACAGGATTGAACTACCGGTCAAGGCTCCTAACAATAGGTACGCTCCGTGTCTAAAGGTACTGCTTTTTGAATCAAACTCAAGAGCCTCCTTGGGTGTTAGTCGAGGTTCTTGGCTATAAATCCATTGACTTCTTTAATAACTTCATCGAAGTATTTGTAAGTTAGTCAAGTAGATTTCGTATCTAAATTTGCTTCCATCCCATTTTGCTTTTGAGCCAAAGGCCTGTGTTTGTGAAGCCACGCTATTTCGATTCGCGACGATCGTGTTATCGCACTATAGACCACCTTGATCGTGGCTTGTTTCTAAGTCGAATGTCCATCAATACTTATCGATCCATAAAACAAGTTTTGTCTGAAGAAAAAACACCTAAAATTCCTGTTATATTTTTCTGCCAACAGTTCTTCAACAAATGGTATCAAGCTTACCACTACTCCAGCGATGGCCAAAACCAGAACAACTGCTCCATCGTAGAACTGCAGATGAAACCCACTGGCATCTACCTGAACATTTCCAGGGTAGACCTGGGGCTATTCCATCGGTACAGTACTGGGAAGTTGATTCCTAAAATCAGCCTTGTGGATGGAGCCGACCTTGATGTTTCGTTCAGGTTTGAAGATGCACCTAGGAGATGTAAGTTCTTATTGATTTTTATAATCTTTTATCTATCTATCTTCTTCTTCTATTCTATAATATAAAAATGGATCGCAAAATGTGTTGCTAAGCTCATAACTCGAAAACGGCTGGACCGATTCGGCTACTTCTTTTTTGTTGTGTTTGTAACCATCAGCGCCAGGTTTTAGAGGACTAAAATCATCATGTCTACCCTTGCGAAGCCGGGACGGGCCGCTAGTCTAATAAAAATCAATGTTACTTTTCGTTGTAATGTTATAACTCAAGAACGGGCTTACTTATCAAAACCAAATTTTTAGGCTTTGTTCGAACTATTTAGAAGTTGCTGTTCGGTACTTTTGTATATGTACGCACAAATACTACGTATTTTTCTTTTTTCATTCCTTTTAAATCGATTAATACTTAATCGACTAGCATATTCCAATTGGGACATGCCTAAAACGAAACGCTAAACAAAAAAACAGCGCGCAACACGGATACGGAACGTGTCTATCTCTCTCTTCTCAACAAGTAAAACCACACGTTTGGCTAAGCGCTCGCTCCGGTAGCTTGAGCCTATAAAACCAAATATCCGAAATTTCCCAAGTAATCAGAATCAAAACAAGGACCAAAGAAAAATACGTGTATCGACTCCAGCCTATGCGGGTTGCTACAGTCATCATCGAAGGACAGGGGCCCCTGAGGAAGATCGCTGCTTCATACCAGGTCAGTCCCAAAATTACGGTCTATGCTAGATCTTCATTTTTTCGACATAAATTGTGTTCGAGCCGGATATCAGCATCTGGTATTGATATAAACGTATTATTTGTGCTGTACAGAAGTCATTTCAAGCAAATTCCTTTGTCTTTGTTCGTAAGTTGCAAGAACCTACCTCCACTTACAAATTATAAATATCGAGTTTGCGATAACGTCGTGCGATATTTCTTAAAATTACCTATACGTACAGTTAGATCTCAACGAGATCATTCTAATTATATACGGTTTTATATGCTTTAAGCACTTTAGGCGAAATTACTTTCGTTTATAATTTTCCGGAATCGGGAGGTAGTTACCCACCAGCGCCGCGCGTGAAGTCATTGCCTAGTAGGTTTAAATAATCTAAATATAGTTTGTTGCAACTCATTTATTTATTTGGTACAAAAAAACCAAATTATCGGTTGCTGTCATAATTGCAGTATTGAATAAACTGTAGCTCGTGTTGCATACGGCACAGTGTTCAAATTTCTTTAGCTCGGGTTCTACCGACGGAAAAATCATCGTTGTATTTAACATTACATGTTTTAATACAACTTACTTTTAACTTGCGACAAATTATATAGCTCTTTTATAAACCAACTAACATTTTGCTAGTACCTACCTAGCAATTTTAGAGATCTTAAAACTTATCCCCTTTTATCTCGTGGTAACATTGTTATCCTCCACAGTATAACAACTAAATTTCTTACAAAGTGACCGCTATGGAGATTGAACAATTGATGTTTGAACGTGATTTAGCGATTAACAATATTCAAAAAATTGTAGACTGTTCCAATAATGTAGCCGAATTTCGAGTGCGAGTAAAAGAGTTACCCTTAATCAAAAAATCATTTTTTCAAGTTCAATCAAAAATCGAAAAGTTATCAGCAAAGAATGAGACATTTAACCGCGATGATAATTTAGCCGTGAGAAATCAATTCGATTCTTTGTACTTTAAAGTCCAAGTTGCCTTGGACACGTTGAAGGAGGAGCGTAAACAAAGCATTACGTCCGTCTGCGGCGGATTAACTGGGGTGTCACATGCGAGCTGCTGCTCTCAACAGCCCTCACAATCACATATTCGTTTACCACGCTTATCGCTTCAAACATTCACAGGGATTTTAACTGATTGGAATGCTTTCTACGATTTATTTAAATCACTTGTACATGACAACGTCACCCTAACAAATGTCGAACGCTTCCGGTATTTGTTATTGTCTTTAAAAGATGAACCGTATAATCTTATAAAGTCTATTCCTGTTACGGATCATAATTACGAAAATGCCTTACAGGTATTAATTTCGCGTTATGAAAATAAACGAATTATTTCAACAAAACATTTTGACAACATTTTTGACTGTGAGTCGGTTAACGAGAAAAATGTTGAATCAAGTTTACGTAATTTAATAAATTGTTATCACGAGAATATTACTGCTTTGAAATCATTAGGTTTACCAGTTGACGACTGGAGTTTCGTACTATTAAATATTTTACTTCGAAAAATTACCCCTAATATTCGTAGACGTTTTGAATTGTCTTTAAAAACTTCATGTGAAATTCCTGACGTGACTGAATTTCTCGATTTCCTCGATAAGGAATTAGCGGCATCTGAAGTGATGACCGCATCCGCGCTTACTGCACGTACATCCGTGGGGCCTGCGCAGCGCGCTGCGCCCGCTCTCGCTGCTGCTGGCGGAGCGGTCGGCTCGGCCCGGTCAGCTGCGGTGACGTCATCGCGCCATGCTATGGCGGGAAAGCGTGCGATGTCGCTTACTCACGCGCACTCTGACGTGCAACATAATGCACCACGCAATACTAACCCTTCGTTTGAGCGTAACACGCGTGCTATGAGCGTACATGCAACAACTGCGGTGAATGACCTAAATAAGGTTAAATGCGCGTATTGTAAAGACAATTCACATCCTTTATATAAATGTGAGAAGTTCAACGCGCTCACTTTAAAGGAACGAAAACTTTTCGTGGAACAAAATAAACTTTGTACCAATTGTTTATTTTCTGGTCATGAGCAAAAGGACTGCAAGTCGCGCCACACTTGCCGCGTCTGCACTGAAAGGCACCATTCTTTACTACATGTTGATGCTCCTACTCCAAACGTCATGCTGGCTACGGAGTCATCTTCTTCCCCTGAGTTGCGCTCAGTAGCGGAAACTTTCACGCCCCCTCCATTACATGGAGCGACAGGGCATCCTTCGAGTAATAACTGCACAGTCTTACTCACGACTGCGCTTGTAAATGTACGACCCTTGAACCAAGGTCCTTACTCGCCGAGGTCCGTTCGCACCCTTGTGGATCAAGGTGCGCAGACCACGCTCATTTCTGAGTCGTGCGTCCAACGTCTCGGCCTGCCGCGGTACTCTGTGCGGGCAGGCACCACTCTCACCGGTATTGGTGGCGAAGTCCAACCACGCGGTTACGTGTTGTGCGAGGTCACACCTCACAACAAACCCGAACCGAAGCTTCACATCGAAGCTTTTATCCTCCCTAACCTGACAAGCTACACTGCTAATATTCCTAAATCAATTGGGAATATTCAGAAGTTTCAACACCTACAAAATCTTGATCTAGCTGACCCAGAATTGCGCTCAACACGGCCTGTTGAACTGCTACTTGGATCTGACTATCTGGATAGCATACTGCTACTGGATAATATTAAGGGTCCACCGGGCACACCCGTGGCCATCAACAGCATTTTTGGTTATCTGATAGGTGGTAGAATTTCATACGAAAGTATGAAACGACTAAGTGTCAACTCAAATACTTGCCAACTTGACATGAAACTTCAAAGGTTCTGGGAGTTGGAATCCATACCCGAGCAGCCACATCTTACAAAAGATGAATTACGCTGTGAGTCGATCTTCGTCGATACTCACACACGAGATGCAAATGGGAAATATATAGTTTCTCTCCCCTTCAAGGAGAATGCTACGCCCTTGGGCGATTCTCGTGCTATAGCTCTCTCGCGTTTAACGAAACTAGAGGCACGCCTGTCTCGCGACCCTGCCTTACGAGAGAATTATAACAAAGGTATCCAAGAATATTTAGACTTGGGACATATGGAGCCAGTGACGGACTCTGCGAATCCGAGCACTCCCCCCTACTATCTACCCCACCACGTTGTGGTGAAGGATTCCGCATCCACTACGAAGTATCGTATTGTGTTCGACGCTTCGTGCAAGACTACATCAGGCCGCTCTCTTAACGATAATCTCTACACTGGTCAGAAATTGCATCAAGACATTTCTGAAATCTTGCTGAAGTATAGACTTCATAAAATAGTCTTTACGGCTGATCTCAAGATGATGTATCGCTACATCGGTCTTTGTAAAGAACACCGGGACTTCCATCGGCTTCTTTGGAGATTCTCTCCCCATGATCCCGTAAAGGAATATCGTATGTGCTCTGTCACATTCGGCGTCGCTTCCGCACCTTTCCTAGCTTTGCGAACACTTCGTCAATTAGCAATTGATGAAGCTGCTAACTTCCCACTTGCCGCGAAAGTACTTCTCAACGAAGTCTTCGTTGATGATGTCGTTACTGGAGGTGATACGGTTGAAGATGCTATCACTCTTCAGCACCAGCTAACTTCCATTTGTAAAGCAGGAACCTTTGAACTCCGCAAATGGACCAGTAATAGTTCCGAGTTTTTATCGAACTTAAACAATGATGCTTCCCATCATGATGACGCTCTTATTTTGTCAGCACTCGACACTGACACTTCTGTCAAGGTCTTGGGGCTCAAGTGGAACCCTAAATCTGACGTCTTTTCCTATCAAACAAATGGAGTGGCGAACTCACGCAAATGTACAAAGCGCATAATGTTGGCAGAAATCGCAAAGATTTACGATCCCCTCGGATTCCTAAGCCCAGTGACAGTATTCGTGAAGCATTTAATTCAACTTCTATGGGTATCAGGCTCAGGTTGGGATGCTGCCCCTCCACAGGGTATCTGTGACTTGTGGTTTCGGTTCATCGATGAACTCCCGTTACTACAAAACATCGCGTTACCTCGTCATGTGCTTCCTAGCACACATCATGTGTCACTTCATGGCTTCTCCGACGCATCCGAAAAGGCGTACGCCGCCTGCGTCTACATTCGAGTCGTTGACTCGAACGGTGCCATCAGCACAAACCTTCTCATAGGTAAAACAAAAATTGCGCCTTTGAAACGGCTCACCATCCCAAGATTGGAGCTGTGCGGTGCTCAGCTATTGTCAAAATTGATAAAAAAGGTCCTCATTGCTTACAGCAGTAGATTATGTTTCCACCAAGTCTACGCTTGGTGTGATTCCACCATAACTCTTGCCTGGTTGCGTTCGTCTCCAAACAAGTGGCGGACATACGTATCCAACCGCATAGCTGATACAATTAGCAACGTGCCTGCCTCGCAGTGGCACCACGTTCAATCCGCAGACAACCCCGCAGACCCCGCGTCTCGTGGTGTTCTCCCCTCTCAGTTGAATCATCAACTATGGTTCACGGGACCCGGTTGGCTCAGTAAAAACGAGTCTGAGTGGCCTAAGACTAAAGTCGTATGTCACACCGACGAAGAACGTCGCAATCACGTTCTTCTCACACAAACCAATGAACATAATAGCTTAGAGTTCATTGAGCGATTTTCATCGCTTCCAAGAATGCTACGCGTCATTTCGTATATGTTACGATTTATAAACAAATGCCGTAAATCCAAAAGCCCTACGACTAAACATGTCACAGTGCCTGAGACAAAACAAGCTCTCAGTAGAATTATATCACTTGTTCAAAGTGAATGCTTTTTTGAAGACATCTCACGTCTCAAGGACGACGATAGATGTACAAAACGTCTTCAAAAACTAAAACCTTTCTTGGATGATGCCGGACTCCTCAGGGTCGGCGGCAGAATAAATCGGGCCAACGTACCGTATGATGCCAAGCATCAGATTCTGTTACCCAAGAAACACCATTTCACTAATCTTCTCATTGATGTCTATCATAAAACACATTTACATGTGGGACCCCAAACTTTGCAGTTTGCCCTCGCACAGACCTACTGGATCCTGTGCGCTCGCGATGCTGTACGTATGCGTACACGACTCTGCGTATCGTGCGTCCGTGCACGACCTGTCCCGCCACAGCCATCAATGGCTCAATTACCTACTACTAGGGTTCGATCACTCCGTCCCTTCTTAAATACGTCCGTTGACTTTGCGGGACACTTCTTTCTTAAATCGAGTAAATTTCGTAACACAAAAATTTACAAATCATACGTATGCGTGTTCGTTTGCCAATCAACGAAAGCAATCCATTTGGAATTAGTTCCCGATCTCTCAACTGAATCTTTTCTGAACGCATTGCGTAGGTTCATATCCCGGCGCGGGTATTGCAAAACAATCCGTTCCGATTGCGGACGGAATTTTGTAGGTTGTGACAGGTATCTTTCCGAACTTTACACGTTTCTGCGAAACGAGTCCAATCAGACTTCCATTAACAACCAGCTGACAAACATGCAAATCACCTGGCAGTTTAATCCTCCGTATGCTCCGCATTTCGCCGGCCTCGTCGAACGAGCCGTAGGTAGTCTGAAACGACACTTACATCGTGTCATAGGTACACTAAAACTAACTCAGGACGAATTCACTACTTTAATCTGTCAAATTGAAGCGGTCTGTAATTCACGACCTCTCTGTCAACTTAGTAATGATCCTACTGATCCATTACCCCTTACTCCTGGACATTTCCTCATCGGGGAACCATTAACGTCTTTACCTGAATTTGACTTGTCTAACGACAATCCACACCGCCTCGCTAGATGGCAGGTTATTCAACAAGCTGTTCAACATTTTTGGAAACGCTGGAGCGTAGAATATTTACACCAGCTACAACCAAGAGGTAAATGGTTCCACGACAATACTAACCCACCCCTTAGGGAGGGCTCTGTAGTCGTGTTGATAGACAACACACTGCCACCACTGCAATGGCGTCTCGCGCGCGTGCATCAGCTGCATCCCGGCGCCGACGGTAATACCAGAGTCGTAACTGTACGCATTGGTAATACTCTAACTAAGCGACCTGTAGTTAAGGTCTGCCCATTGCCTGTAGAATAGGCATCTCTTAGGTATATAGCATTACATTTTTTTTTGTCTTAAGTTAGTATAGCATTCTGTATTATTTCTTAGATAAAATAAGCGTTATTTTATCGCCGGCAGCATGTTCGGTACTTTTGTATATGTACGCACAAATACTACGTATTTTTCTTTTTTCATTCCTTTTAAATCGATTAATACTTAATCGACTAGCATATTCCAATTGGGACATGCCTAAAACGAAACGCTAAACAAAAAAACAGCGCGCAACACGGATACGGAACGTGTCTATCTCTCTCTTCTCAACAAGTAAAACCACACGTTTGGCTAAGCGCTCGCTCCGGTAGCTTGAGCCTATAAAACCAAATATCCGAAATTTCCCAAGTAATCAGAATCAAAACAAGGACCAAAGAAAAATACGTGTATCGACTCCAGCCTATGCGGGTTGCTACAGTCATCATCGAAGGACAGGGGCCCCTGAGGAAGATCGCTGCTTCATACCAGGTCAGTCCCAAAATTACGGTCTATGCTAGATCTTCATTTTTTCGACAGTTGCTTTATGTGAAGTTTGCACAAAATCGGTAGAGCGGTTCTTAATAGACCCTTGCGAAGCTGGGACGGGTCACGGGCCTCTAGTTTATTTATATTCTAACTGTACCCCGTGATTTCACCCCGTGTTATACTCATTGAATGAATCCTCCCACCCAGGGCCGGATGAAAGGGACTGTAGACTTGTATTGACTATTAAAACCTACGGTGATTCTTCAACAGCCCTTTAAGTTTAAGGGTCTCAGCTACGTGAAGAGCAGTGATCGGAATAGGTAGATTGAATGGGGGTCATTGATCCGAAACGTTTACATTAATATGGACATTCCACCGGAATTGATTTGATTATTATCAAAAAACCGGAACTTATGCAGGAATTGTATTATGCCAGGGTTGCGGAATTCGTTCGAAAGACTTACCTCGGCCCTGGAACGCAAAGACGTTAAATATTAAAGCTATTAATATTCCATTGTTTTTGATATTACATAAATAACGAATTAATTTAGTTTTGATACCTTTCTTTCAAATTTTTAATTGAGTAGTATTAATAGCATTACCAACATTAACAATGTTTAAATTGAATCCGGGAATACCGGAATTACTTTCCGGAAAAATGGCTTATCAAATTCTTTTTCTGTGCATTTATGATACAAGTACAAAAAATCAATCTACCTATTCTGATCTATGGTGATGAGACAGGTCCGTGAACAGAGCAGGCTAACAAAATAAATACAACTCCAGGTTTCCTCTCGGCGATTACAATGCTAGTGTTGTCCAAGATAATAAAGTACATTTGCATTGAAAAAGACATAAGCTTGCCTGGTTTTTAACTCACTGCCTCGTGTATGAAAGGCTAGTTAACATCTAAGCTTATAAGTTCAGAGGTTAAAAAAATGATACATATAAAAGGAAAAAAAATTACATGTTTTTGCTTAACAGTGATAAGAGTACAAAAAAAAAGAAGTCTTTGTAACTTTTAAACTACGAGTACTTATGTTTACAGTAAACAATCATGCAATTTATTTTTGGATAATCTCTAAGACAAGAAGTCAAGGGTCTTGACATTATACGTATTGGTATCTACGATAATGTTTTAAAGAGGAAAGTTTTTACATGTTTGTAATTGATAAACTCAACTTAAACCAATTCTATCTCTGTACTTATATAAAAAAAGTCAATTTGAATTCTATACAATCCAATACTTTTCTTGGCAGAGCATGGCACGATCCGTAGGTGACTGACCATCTACATTTTACGTCAACAAAACCCGTTTATACGGTATTTTAAACAATTCTTTCACCAACTTATGCTAAATTAATGGAGTCACATGTCTTTTTTTGTTTTTAGTACCTACCTCTTACTGAAAAGATTTTAGTGTGTTTAATATCATTTTGTAACTAGCTGTTCCTTACGGCTTGCTCGCATCTGCTCCCTTTCCAAAATAGCTTGTACCCGTCTCTTGAGTTCCATCGATATCTGTACGAAAATTAATCAAAATCGGTTCAGCAATTGAAAACGGAACACACAAACAAGGGCACGCATTTTTAATATTAGTAGAACTGGCGATAGATTCAGAAAAGTCTGGAACACTAACTTGAACTGTAGTTGAATGTCATATTTTCGGGTGTACAGTTTTTTTATTAGCCGGTACTGTCCAAAGTTACTGGGCAAAGGCCCTCCCAATTTCTTCCAGGAACTCTTTTCCTGGACCACTACGAACCAGTTCTCGAATTAGGAGTGTAGGTCCTCTTGTCACCTAATATGTTATTTGTTTTGTTTCAGTGATGAACAGGCGTTATACATTCAACATTCTGGAAAGTAACTACAACTATTACGCGACTGTCTACACTTGCCAGTACAGTGAGCTTATCGACAAACATTATAGTAAGTATTTTTAAGTTTTGGTACATATACGTTGGACTCTGTTGTTAGACTGAGGCTACACTAGGCCGCGACGCGACGTGATCTGCGACACGACATGAGATTTCTGCTACACTAGGCCGCGACGTGATCTGCGAAACGACATGAGATTTCTGCTACACTAGGCCGCGACGTGATCTGCGACACGACATGAGATTTCTGCTACACTAGGCCGCGACGTGATCTGCGACACGACATGAGATGTCTGCTACACTAGGCCGCGACGTGATCTGCGACACGACATGAGATTTCTGCTACACTAGGCCGCGACGTGATCTGCGACACGACATGAGATTTCTGCTACACTAGGCCGCGACGTCATCTGCGACACGACATGAGATTTCTGCTACAGTAGGCCGCGACGTGATCTGCGACACGACATGAGATTTCTGCTACACTAGGCCGCGACGTGATCTGCGACACGACATGAGATTTCTGCTACACTAGGCCGCGACGTGATCTGCGACACGACATGAGATTTCTGCTACACTAGGCCGCGACGTGATCTGCGACACGACATGAGATTTCTGCTACACTAGGCCGCGACGTGATCTGCGACACGACATGAGATTTCTGCTACACTAGGCCGCGACGTGATCTGCGACACGACATGAGATTTCTGCTACACTAGGCCGCGACGTGATCTGCGACACGACATGAGATTTCTGCTACAGTAGGCCGCGACGTGATCTGCGACACGACATGAGATTTCTGCTACACTAGGCCGCGACGTGATCTGCGACACGACATGAGATTTCTGCTACACTAGGCCGCGACGTGATCTGCGACACGACATGAGATTTCTGCTACACTAGGCCGCGACGTGATCTGCGACACGACATGAGATTTCTGCTACACTAGGCCGCGACGTGATCTGCGACACGACATGAGATTTCTGCTACACTAGACCGCGACGTGATCTGCGACACGACATGAGATTTCTTTCTACAAAAAGCTTTAAAATTCACATCGCAGAGTATTAAATATTTCTGGGGCCGCGGGACTGTATCATCAGGTAACCGCGGCCCCGGAACGTAAAGGGCTATTGAAGGATCAAGGTGAATTTTAGTCAGTAAGACTCTGACAGTCCCTCCCGTCCCACACTGGGCGGGAGGACTCATTTGATGAATTTATCACAAAAACAAAAAGTAAAAAATATTTAAAACTCATCCTGTTCCTTGATGTTCCAGGGCCGCGGTGACCTTTTAAGACAGTCCCAACCCGTACCTTTCTACGATTCTTTTGCTTCAACTACATTCATACACTAGCGGTGTTATTCTTAAATACAGCCTTGTGTCCAGCGCTGCCCCAGCTTAGAAACTCCAGCTAACTAATATTATTTCATCTTCCAGTTTACGTATGGATTCTATCAAGAAACCAGATCCTGAACGACGTTTCCAAAGAGCTGGCCATCAGATCACTGTCCCGGATTGGAGTGGACCCTGCGAACCTGGTCAAAGACGATTGGTCCAACTGTTCTCCTAAATACTACGAAGATCGTCAGGCTGAACCACTGACATTTAGATACCCCGTGGTCATTCATTAGGGGAGGTGTAGATGAAAAGATTAAATATTTTTCATTTGACGTACTTTTTGTTTTAATTTCTTGTTTATTTTCCTCATCGAAAAGCTGTTATATCTACTGCTAGCATTATTAACATAGAAACTCACATTCGCAAACATACAGACCTAGAACAACTTCTTGTAGGTCAAACAAATGAATACACCTCTCGAAAATCGAACTCGTGACACGCTGTGCAGTAGTCAAATGTAAAGTTCAATCAAACAAAGACATTCCTTCATAAATGTGCATCAATACTTTAGTCCAACCCGGCGGGTGTTTGTCAGGGCGCGTGTACTACACGTCCGGGCAACGGACCGTTTTTTTTCGCCGGACTCGCGGTGTTGTACAGTTTATAATGAAAGCGTGTACATGCACCGTACATCTGTCCGGCGAAGGATACAAGGATATCCGTTTATTGAAAATTAAACGGACAGTTTGCAGTTCCTTGTAGTGCCAGCTACGATTCTTACATATTCTTTTCGCCTCGTCCAGTGTCGTACATCTAATCATACAAACAGGCGTCTTGATTAATTTGATTACTATTAATTAGCCAATACTACCTGTTCTACAGCTGGGCAAAGGCCTCCCTCTGTCCTTACCAACGTTCACCATTGTGCGCTACCTTCTTCCAATTCTCATGGAAGATATCGTTCCATCCTCCTCTTTCGTGGACAAATAATTTAGAGAACCAAGGGCTTATCGTTCTGTCAGACACACAGTAAGCTTAGTGAAGTAATTAAAAATAAAGGATGATCATGTTTACCTTGGAGTTCGACTCATGCAGCTATTTTTATAAAACCACAGCCGTACTAATAAATACAACAGTACTTCCCAAACATTTATTCATTATCCGTATACCTCATCGAAATTCACAGTTTGAACGTACGCCGTCCAGTGTGTCTGACACCGCACGGCAGTTTGATTCACCTTCTCCAAATATATGGAGCTTACTGAAGGCAAGGAGTTTATCACTTGGTATGCTCTTCTCAGATACTCGTCTGGCAAGGTCGGCCGTCGAGATAGGATCCAAGCTGAAACTATCAAAAATAAAACATAAAAAAATTGAGTTTTATCTACACATAAATGGTCGCGTGGTGTGAAACACACCGCTAAACTATAATTTTTGCGAGCTGCACTTCCTTTTAGCTTTATAAAACCGTCCCTTATTATGATTAAGTACTAAATCCAAGATAGAGTAAAATCCAAGATGTCGATGACGTACAGGTACCCTCACTGAATTGGAGTTGGGCAGAGACGCTTCTAGACGACTGATGGAGTAATAGTGCACTTATTGAATGATTACTGAGACAGCAGTGGACCAACGGCCAATGGGTTGAAGATATTCAAAACCTGAAGAAATCAGGCGCAGGATATGTTCAGGATCAACTGCAACGGTTTAACGTGCTTTTAAAGGCACGTGGGTGTTATACGGCTGTTTTCCAAACTCTGTCTCAGATATACCACATCAACTGCCTAGCGTTTTTTAGCTTCCAGGGTTTTTTTTTGGGACAAACCCACTACACTATTCCCAATCCACTGCAACTCTTGGAAGCCAGCATCAACAGTGGCAACCATCAGAAAAGCGTTGACACAATAAAATGTGTCCGGGAGAAATACTTTACCTTTCTTGGATCCTGCAACGAAATTAATCGGAAAAGAATAGTGGAGGAGTAGGAAAATACTTTTCCACTTCCCTCCATGCAAGCAGGAGAAGAGTAAAACAAGGCCATCAGGCACAAAGGGACATTACAACTGGGAGAAGCCCAGTTGCCTAGCACCACGGGTATAAATTACTACGTTCAAGCGTTTTTGCCATACCTATTGTTGGAATCAAATACAGCAGCTCACAATATTAGGACCCATTAATATTAGTAGTTTCCGGGGTATTCAGACGAAGTTGAAAATTAGTATTTTACATGAGCGATTGAATGACTTCGACTGCCAATTTGACCTTCAACCCAGTTTTTTTTTAAACATTGCCCCACTCTAGAAATTTGTCCTGTGTCGTGGGTGCGTTTACAAACATATAAACTTACATATACAAACGCCCAGACCTGGAACAACTACTTGTAGATCATACAAATATTTGCTCCGTGCGAGAATCGAACCCGCGACACGCAGGGCAGGAGTCCAATCGCTTAGCCACTGCACCAGCCGTGTTTGAAACCCATGACATGCAATCCGAAAGTAAGTCAAGGCTGAAACCACTTCTTTCAGACTTATGAACCGTAAGTGGTAGCTGTATACCCACTTACACTTTATTGATAAGATTGATAGCATAGTATCAGATATATTGATATTACTCACTGAATTTGATTCCGAGTACATCAGTATGCCTACAGCCATACACGATTGCGAAGTTTCGGTAATCAGTTGTTAACACCGTCAACGGGATGCCCATTGGATCTGTAAAATATGGTTTTAAGGGATATTGTTCAAATCAAATCAAATTTATTATTTGTGTAACATAGGTGCAGGTACAGGGATCTTATATTTTATTTTACAAGGTCGCTATGCTATGCCAAGAGGCGTACAAATATTTTTAACACAGTCATGTAATGAATGAAATAATTATTATGTACGTCAAAAATGAAAATATACTAATATCAAGAAGAATTTACAAAAAAAAAAGAAAGAAATGTCAAATTTTAAATGTCACATTACTCATTACTAAAAACACAATACATTTGTTCATTTGCTCTTTACAGTTTAGGATAATTATGTGCAATAAATTTACATCTGATTTTTTTAAAATTAATTTTAAACAAAATTTTAAAAAATGTATCTGTTTAAAATATCTTTCAATGGTATAAGACAAAGTCTTTTGTCGCCTCTGTACGCTTAGACAGACTTTAATACGGTTTTCGTCAATAAGTAAACGGAGTGATTCAATAGGGTAGTTTTAAATTGTAATAGTGCTCCTGACCGATTTCGGCCAATCTCAACGGAGATTAGCCAACTGCACGGGACATAATTTATAGTGGACAGTTTTTTTGGGCAGGCGCAGGTGCATTCTCTGTTCCTTTATTCTCATAGACATAATATTCGACACGCTTAGCGTGGTTTCCGAGACACGGCCTATCAGCCCACTTCCAAACTCCGGGCAGCTACTGAGTTTTTTTTTTTAGAAAAGCCCAATAGTACTTTTGATGAACCCCGGGAATCGAACCCAGGACCCCACGCTCAACAGTCACGCTTGCGACCACGAGACCAACGAGGCAGTTAAAATTAGGTAAGGGCTAACAAAATAAGAAAAATACCCACCAATATTGCTCTCTTGTACAAGAAACACGGCAGGATCGCCTGGCACATACGTCGTGTTCAGATGCAAGACAAACTGTATGCCATGTCTCACGTATACATGTTCGATCTCCACGCGTCGCTCGCAGTACTGGATACGTTTGAATGCGCAGTCCCCTGACTCTTCGTACCAGGTCGGAAAGCGCTCGATTTCGTACCAATTGCCTAGAAACTGAAAGAAAAATAAGTTGTTTTTGAGTAAAGACAATCTTGCCATGATTAATCAATCATTCAACTCAGCCTATCGCAGTTCACTGTTGGACATAGGTCTTTCCAAGGCTGGGCCACATCACCCTGTCCTCTGCCTTCCGCATCCAGTTCGTCCCAGCCACTTTCTTAAGTTCGTCGGTTCGTCTAGGTTGGGGGCGTCGAACACTACGCTTGCCGATACACGGTCACTACTTTAAGACGCTGTCAATTTGAGTGGACCCGCCTGAGAGGCCTATAGCCTCTAGGGGTCGTGGGACTGTATCATCAGGTAGCCGTGACCTTGAAACATAAATGGCTATTGAAGGAACACCTTAGATTTTAGTCAGTAAAAGTCTGACAGTAGCTCCTGCCCTGCCCTGAGTGGGAGGACTCATAAAAAAGGACTCGTCTGCTCCACCGGCCATCGGTCCTTCGACAAACATGGCCAGCCCACTGCCACTTCAGGTTGCTTATTCGTATTTTGCATGCTATATCGCTCCTACCACACTTTTCCCAAACCACTGCAACTCATTAAAGCCAGAAGCAATTGTGGCAACCACCAGAATAGCGCCGAAGCAATGAAGCTCAACGAAGATCCGAAGAATGAATTTGAACTGTCGTGGATCCAAAAATGAAATTAATCAGAATACATAGCAGCAAGATGGTGGCAGATATAGAAAGGAATATAATACTAAGTGTAATTATATTTATTTTAGCTATTTTACACTATTTATTAACTCTATGAGTATGGGTACAATGGTGGTCTTATCGCTGATAGCGATTTCTTGCGGTCAACCTCTGAAAGTTCGGATGGACTACACGAACCTGTACAAAAAAAATCATTGTGATCACCCGTCTCCGTGAAATTAAAACAATAACCTGAAACCTTTTTAGGTCAAAATAAAATAAAAAGCTGCCCCTAGGCCGTAGGAATTTCTCCAGTGTCGTAGGTGCGATTATGCAAAAACAAACGGCTAATCAGAAACACAACACAATTTCGTCACACACTAGGCGTCAAAATCCGAAAATTAACCTCACCTCTTCTATGTTGAAATATTGCATAGTCTGGACGTTAGCACAGGTCCCAAACTGTACCACCTGAGCACCACAAATCATCCCCCACGTCACTACTAGGAAACTAACTAAATAAAATTGTCTATACGTCATTATTTACTATTTACTGTATGCTATATCTATTTTAAACCGACAGTTATATAATTTTTATAAAACGTTAGAATTTTAATTTACACTTTTATAATATTACATTTTATTATTTACTTAGTCTGATCTTGCTGAATAGTTTTGTGATCTGATCTTACTGGGTCAGATTAGTTTATCTATAACTGGCACAGATGCTGATATCAAAGATGGTGGTAAGATATCTTTGTAAATAACATGGATTTACTGGAATGTAGAAGTTATCTTTGATTAAAAAAATACATACACGTCGAGAAGATACAATCAGCTGAAAATATAAATTAAGTGAACAAGTGCATGCACACAACAGTGCATACAAAAAGTGCACATAATAGCAGAATATAAGGTGTAAAGGAGTCTGGAAGTCTCCTTTTTAGTCTCTTATGATAATTATAGACTTGTAGTAAGTGTTCATTATAAATGACTAGCTTCCGCCCGCGGCTTCGCCCGCGTGGTGTTTTGATAGCCTATGTTCTTTCTCAGGGTCTAAAGATTGTCTGTGCGAAATTTCATCAAAATCGGTTGAGAGGTTTAAGCGGGAAAGGAGAAGGTTCTCAATTCGTCGGAATCTTTTTTTTTTATGTATGTTCCCCGATTTCTCGAAGACGCCTGGACCGATTTGGAAAGTTTTTCTTTTGTTTGAAAGGGTATACTTTCCAATTGGTCCCATGATTATCAGGTCAGGATCTGATGATGGGATCCCAGGGAAATCGAGGGCAACCTTCAAATTTTATAGGCACATAGTACCATTTTCATATATTTTCTAAAGCTGTTCAAGTATTTGTATCTGATAATTATCATCTCAGGTGGATGAGCTGATGATGGAAGGTACAACGCCTCTAGTAAGGGATGGGCATTGACTGATTTAGCAAATTATGTTTGTGTTCGCATATCTCCGGAACTACAAGTCTGATTTAAGTAATTCTTTTTATGTTGTACTAGGTATCGTTCAACTTAAGGAATACTGCAAGTTTCATCAAAATCGGTTCAGTAGTTTTTGAGATAGGGAAGGAATGAAAGAAATGTTAACGATGTTATTACCGGTGCTACGGATTTCTTACATATGTAAGAATTTTGGTTAAATATTTAAACAAAAAGAGTAAAATAAAAACTTTTTCAAAAAAAATGTAGCCGCCTTCAAAAACAATCACAAAAAATGGTAAAATAGCCTACAAAACTTTTCGGTGGCAAAAAACACAAGTCGGTGGCAAAAAACACAATGAAAATAATAAAAAAAAGTCACCGACTTCCGAAAGAAAAGTTTTGTAGGTTATTTTACCATTTATTGTGGTTGTTTTTGAAGGCGGTTACATTATTTTTTTTTTGTTTTTTTTTACTTGTTTGATAGTTTATGTTTTTAATAGTAATTAAAAAAACAAACTCTAAACAACTCTAAATTCAATTGCAAACCTTCAAGTCAAGCTAGATATATCAGCAAGAGAGCCCAAAGCCTGCCGGGGTCGCGGGTCTGTCTCATCAGGTAACCGTGACCCTGGAACGTAAAGGGCTATTGATGGATCACCGTGGATTTTAGTCAGTACAAGTCTGACAGACCTTCCCCTCCCGCCCTGGATGGGAGGAATCATTTCATGATACTCCTATTGCCACGATAAAAAAAGTGCTTAAGGCTTCCGTCTTCTTTTGACAAAATTGAATCGCGTTCGGCCAGTCGATCGTACGTCAAATTTCGGGCTCCCTTCCTGCAACCCCCCGCATACATCCTGCCTACTGAATTATTATAAAACAATTTTGATGCGGTAAGAACATTGCTCTACTAAGGATTATTTAAAAGGAGTTATAGAAATTGTTGCTTAATAAGTAGTTTTAATATGACTTGGTTTGTAATAATACGAGTATCACACAAGTGTTTTAATAATAATAATAACAATCGTGTTTAACTAATTAAACCTAAAAAAAGGTCAGTGCAGCAGTGATGCTGGCGAAGGAAGAGGCGGGACGCGTGAGAGAGAGGACAGCGTAAACCTTACATCCCAGCCACAGTGGTAGACGCCCACGGTGACTCGGTCATGGTCATCTCTGGCCATCGTAAGCGCGTAATGGGCGACTCGCTGTCCGACCATGGACCATGTCCGAGTCGACGGCGCTTTGTATACCCTTTGTAAACCGAGAACGTAAAAGGCTATTGAAGAACACCGTGAATTTAAGTCAGTACAAGTCTGACAGTCCCTTCCGCTTAACCTGGGGTGGGAGGACTCATTTGATGATTTTACCATGATAAATAAAATAAATATTAAAAAAAAACAAAAAACCCAACTGCGTAAAAAAACTAAAAAGAAAGAAACAAGCCCAGTAGTTTAGAATTGACTCATTCACACTCACAGTCGGGGCCCATTCAAATTATACCAATCAATTCTTCCCAAGGGGCCCCGACCGTGAGTGTGAATGAGTGAATTCTAAACTACTGGGCTTGTTACTTTCTTTTTAGTTTTTTTACGCAGTTGGGTTTTTTGTTTTTTTTTAATATTTATTTTATTTTACTTTTTTTTAGTTTTTGTTAGCATTTATCAGTCCAAATTAAATTGAAACATATGTTATATATACATTTTGGTAAACCATTTTTAAAATCCTTTGATTTGACACCCCACTTGATAGAGTGTGAGAGATCTTAAAAAAATATTTTTAGTTAGGAACCCTTTGCACGCGAGTTCGACTCGCACTTGGCCAGTTTTATGTACCCAGTGACACTCTCACGTTTAAGACGAATCTAACGACACCTCTCAAGTTAAACTCCATCAAGCCGTTTAGGCTGCAGAGCAACACAAAGAAATATACATACATACATACACTCGAAAAACATAACCCTCCTGGCGCAGTCGGGTATAAAAAGTCCGGGGCCATGCCCGGGTCGACGGCGCGTTGTGTTCTACGAGCGCCTCAAATAGCGTCAGCATGATGACGGGGTCCCCCTCTAGAGGGCTAAAGCCTGCTGGCGTCGCGGTACTTATCTCATTACCGTGACCCCGGAACATGAAAGGGTTATTTGAAGGACACCGTGGATTTTAGTCAGTACAAGTCTGACAGACCCTCCCGCCCTGGCCCGGCCAGGGCGGGAGGGTCTACCTAGGGCGCGTACCACAGTAACATCCAAGGACTGCACTCCTTGTCATAGGCACAGTCCATTACCACCTGGAGACAGAGTAACCAACGCTTTTGTTCATTGCTGGATTTTAATGAAGGAGCAATGTTAGCGAACGTGAATGTGATACAATAACTTGCTATCGTTAAGCAATTTAAAAAACAGGTTCAAACGATTTTCGACCTTATTGACATTTATGCAAAAACCGTATTTTAATGAAGGAGCAATGTTAGCGAACGTGAATGTGAGAAAAAACAAACCAAATTTTAAATGTTAATAAGGTCGAAAATCGCTTGAAGCTGTTTTTTTAACTTGCTATCGTTAAGCAATTTAAAAAACAGGTTCAAACGATTTTCGACCTTATTGACATTTATGCAAAAACCGTATTTTAATGAAGGAGCAATGTTAGCGAACGTGAATGTGAGAAAAAACAAACCAAATTTTAAATGTCAATAAGGTCGAAAATCGCTTGAAGCTGTTTTTTTAACTTGCTATCGTTAAGCAATTTAAAAAACAGGTTCAAACGATTTTCGACCTTACTGACATTTATTCAAAAACCGGATTTTAATGAAGGAGCAATGTTAGCAAACGTGAATGTGAGAAAAAACAAACTAAATTTTAAATGTCAATAAGGTCGAAAATCGCTTGAAGCTGTTTTTTTAACTTGCTATCGTTAAGCAATTTAAAAAACAGGTTCAAACGATTTTCGACCTTACTGACATTTATGCAAAAACCGGATTTTAATGAAGGAGTAATGTTAGCAAACGTGAATGTGAGAAAAAACAAACTAAATTTTTAAATGTCATTAAGGTCGGAATTCGCTCGAACCTGTTTAGTTACTTCTCCATATATTATCTCTGCTATATAGTATAATTATAATGTCCTCAGGACTACAGTCATTATGTTAACTTTATTTCAACAGAATCGGTTCACAACTGAAAATTCTGTAGGAAAATTGACAATTAATTCCTTTTTTTCTACCCATACAGGCCGCGTTTAGTTTTGATATTTAAATGGGACCAACTTTCAGATACACTACAACCACAAAAAAAAAATGAATTTTTGAAATTGGACCACGTAAGAAAAAGTAATGAATGGTCATAAATAAAATATATATATATATATATACATGTCGAATTGAGAACCTCCTCCTTTTTTTCCGTCGGTTAAAAAATATATTTTAATTTAATCAAGTAGAGCAACCTGAGATGCGTAACTGTGCGTAATCATAGCGTCAGCATGATGACGGGGTCCCCCTCTAGAGGGCTAAAGCCTGCTGGCGTCGCGGTACTTATCTCATTACCGTGACCCCGGAACATGAAAGGGTTATTTGAAGGACACCGTGGATTTTAGTCAGTACAAGTCTGACAGACCCTCCCGCCCTGGCCCGGCCAGGGCGGGAGGGTCTACCTAGGGCGCGTACCACAGTAACATCCAAGGACTGCACTCCTTGTCATAGGCACAGTCCATTACCACCTGGAGACAGAGTAACCAACGCTTTTGTTCATTGCTGGATTTTAATGAAGGAGCAATGTTAGCGAACGTGAATGTGATACAATAACTTGCTATCGTTAAGCAATTTAAAAAACAGGTTCAAACGATTTTCGACCTTATTGACATTTATGCAAAAACCGTATTTTAATGAAGGAGCAATGTTAGCGAACGTGAATGTGAGAAAAAACAAACCAAATTTTAAATGTTAATAAGGTCGAAAATCGCTTGAAGCTGTTTTTTTAACTTGCTATCGTTAAGCAATTTAAAAAACAGGTTCAAACGATTTTCGACCTTATTGACATTTATGCAAAAACCGTATTTTAATGAAGGAGCAATGTTAGCGAACGTGAATGTGAGAAAAAACAAACCAAATTTTAAATGTCAATAAGGTCGAAAATCGCTTGAAGCTGTTTTTTTAACTTGCTATCGTTAAGCAATTTAAAAAACAGGTTCAAACGATTTTCGACCTTACTGACATTTATTCAAAAACCGGATTTTAATGAAGGAGCAATGTTAGCAAACGTGAATGTGAGAAAAAACAAACTAAATTTTAAATGTCAATAAGGTCGAAAATCGCTTGAAGCTGTTTTTTTAACTTGCTATCGTTAAGCAATTTAAAAAACAGGTTCAAACGATTTTCGACCTTACTGACATTTATGCAAAAACCGGATTTTAATGAAGGAGTAATGTTAGCAAACGTGAATGTGAGAAAAAACAAACTAAATTTTTAAATGTCATTAAGGTCGGAATTCGCTCGAACCTGTTTAGTTACTTCTCCATATATTATCTCTGCTATATAGTATAATTATAATGTCCTCAGGACTACAGTCATTATGTTAACTTTATTTCAACAGAATCGGTTCACAACTGAAAATTCTGTAGGAAAATTGACAATTAATTCCTTTTTTTCTACCCATACAGGCCGCGTTTAGTTTTGATATTTAAATGGGACCAACTTTCAGATACACTACAACCACAAAAAAAAAAATGAATTTTTGAAATTGGACCACGTAAGAAAAAGTAATGAATGGTCATAAATAAAATATATATATATATATATACATGTCGAATTGAGAACCTCCTCCTTTTTTTCCGTCGGTTAAAAAATATATTTTAATTTAATCAAGTAGAGCAACCTGAGATGCGTAACTGTGCGTAATCACCGTTAGAGCGAGAGAAGGTGCGAGCGAGAGGGACCAATAAAAATTCGTCGTGGACCTCACGTCCGATCGCTCCGGCCGTCCACCGGCCACTAAGGAATTTCTCTTGCAATGGGGATTGTCTTAATTTTTTAAGCATTCGATTTTATTTTATTTTCTGCAAATATAGAGCATTTTGAGAAACTAATTTGAATATTTTAATGATTGGCTCAATAGTTTTTTTATTTTTAATATTTTAATTTTTGAGGTAGGTGACGTCACCATTGGCCTAAAAGTTGTGCCGTTTCCTTACTAGAGCAAAATTAAAAAACTGTCAACACAACGTCAACTGTCTAAACGTCACTTACATCCCGCTAAGTTATTATTTACAAAACAAAATTACTCCTAGATGAACATACAAAGGAATCTAAGGCTTCTGAAATACTAACATCAAAGTGATCTTCGCAACAGTACATTGTATAAACCTTGCAACATTCCACGCCGTCATCACGACACCACTTTTCTTGCAAATCTTCCTTAGTACGAACAAAATGCTGTTTGGATTATTATTAGTATTATTGTTGCAAGTTGGGACAAAGCACTTCCTGTATTCTATTTTACTTGTAGTTTATGTTATATTGCCGATGCCGATTTAACAGATTTAACCGAGATAATGAAGCAATTTGCAGTTACAATAAAAACTTGTTTGTTTACATCTTTGACATTTACAAATTGACACTTGAGAAAATCAGGGATGTCAGACGGCCACTGTGATGTACCAATATTTCACATTGGTACATACAATATGAAATATTGGTACATCGGTAAAATGTGTCGAAAATCAAATACGAATGAAAAATCTTTTTTTTTTTCTTTTACTGTTAATAGAGGGCAGTAAACACTAAACACGCAGTTTTACCAACCGTATAGTGGATAAATACTAACAACCGACTGCGATTTTTGTCCGTGCTCCATTTGAATTCATGTTCAAAAAAAAAAAGATTTTTTAGTAAGCAATACTCGATTGTAACTAAAGAAATAGATAACAGAGTACAGCTAGCGTGGAAGAGATATTGGCCACACAAGGTTGTCAAAAATCCTCGGGTTCCTCCCAAATCTAAGAAAATATTTGATTCCTTCATTTTACCTATAATGACGTATGGATGTCGAACTTGGGAGCATTACTAAACAAAATATGCGAAATCTAAGTTATAAGTTAAAAGACAAAATCAAACTAGAGACATTACGAAACCAAACTAAAATCAACGAAATCACATATTGCATAAGGAAATTGAAATGGAGATGGGCAGGTCTTATGTTGAGGAGTACTAATAATAAATCGGCTAAGGACGTAACCAAATGGTGTCCAAAAAAAGAAAGAAAGGAAGGCAACGCCTAAGATGGGAAGACGACTTTCGAAAAATGGCTGGTGCTACTTGGAGGAGGATGACCCATAATCGGAAGGAGTGGCAAGCTACAGGGGAGGCCTTTGCGAAATCGCAAGACAATCTCAATATCGGTGTCTAATAATACATATATAGATATATAAAAGAGAGGAAAAAAAATGTAAACTTACTTTTAATATTTTTGTTTTGTAAGATTGTTAAATAAAGGCTATTAATAATAATAATACTCGATTGCACCCTAAAATTTGTCGTTTATTCTGTATTGTTGGTCAACGTCCAATCTTGGTTTTTTTTTCTCGAGTAATAATCTTGGTACATGGTACGTGACACTGAAAACTGGTATGTATACCAAGAAATTGGTACTTATGCCTGACATCCCTGGAAAATACTTGTCACTTATTTTTTAGGGTTCCGTAGCCAATGGCAGAAAACGGAACCCTTATAGATTCGTCATGTCTGTCTGTCTGTTCGTCCGTATGTCACAGCCACTTTTTGACAAAATTACAAGATAGCTCTCATAATTTCGACAAAAAGTTGAAACTTTGTAAGTAGATGTATTAAGTGAACCGCGTTAGGACTTTCACACAAAAATAAAACCAAAACCAATTTTGGGGGTACCTAGCTCCCATACTTAGAATTGAAACACAAAATATTTTTTTTTCGCCTTATCCATTCGTGTGGGATATCTATGAATAGGTCTTGAAAAATTATATTGAGGTAGTACTATTATTCTGTGATTGAGGTTACAAACATATTTTCTTCTAAACTGAACAGTTTGCTCGAGAGACACTTCCAAAGTGGTAAAATGTGTCCCCCCCCCTCTATAACTTCTAAACTAAGAGAATGATAAAACAAAAAAAATATTTGATGTGCATTACCATGCAAACTTCAATTGAAAATTGTTTTGAACGAGATCGAGTTATTAGTTATTTTTTTTTTTTAAATCGTAAACCGCAATTTACCTTGCAAAGTTACAACCAACTACAAGAACTTTACTTGCTGCTACGGAACCCTTTATGGGCGAGTCCGACTCGCACTTGGCCGGTTTTATATTTTTTATATTTTCTGTTTTCTGAGGCAAAGATACAAAACTGTGTACAGCCAAAGGTTTGAAGAAGGTGTTAAACATTTGAAGGGCAAGGAAGGTCAAACGTATTTTATTAAAAATATCAATGAATTATGAATATTTTTCATTTTTAATTAGTACATAATGATCAGTAACGCTATTCCTCGAAATGGTTTTTCAATTACAGCATATTAAAAAAAATGAACAATGCCCATTCTCGTTTATAAACACTTTTTGAGAGGTTATTTGAGATATTTTTTATTGTTGAAAAAAAGTGCTTTAGGTACAATTTTTTTTTTGTATTTGCTTTATTGATCTGTCGACATCAAAATAATCTAAATATTACATACCTACGATGCATAGTTCTTATGAAAAAAACTATTTATTGAGAGATAAAATCCGAGAATTTTGATAATATTCTGCCATCTTAATTTAGAAAATGAAAGATAAATATAAAAAACTAATCAGCGCAGTTTGAAGACGAGGATATTGCGGTCATTATGCGCTGCTCAGATTTTTAAATTAATTCTTCATTGTCTCAGATTGAGTGCACCAACGTAACTCGAAATGACGTTGGGCAGGAAAGAGCTGATTTGAACGCTTGATTTACCGTATATAATCCACTTAAATCAACTTAAAAAAAATTACTAGCTGTTACTTATATTATGGTTATTTATGTGCAATAATAATATTTCAAGCTATTGCACTATTTTGTTCAAAAATCACAAACAAAGTTACGCAAATAATTCGGCGCGAGTGAATTTTACAAGACCTGAGCCTTAATTGCAAACAATAGCATAAATAACAGACAAAACATTCTAATTTTAGACAAATACGCAACACAAGAGGACCTTTATAGATTTTTTCAAACAGTTTTAATAGCACGCGCCAACAAAAACTAATCCATTCAAATAGTAGGAAATAAACTTCCTATCTTACTTATAATAATAGACAACAAACGAAAAAAATGTTGCGTTTTTAGAACAAAGTTAACAATGGCTTTAAAAAAGTTAATGCGGGAAATGATATAGATCATTCTGGTTTACTTATTTTAGGTTACTAGTATTTTATAACAGTGAAGTTTGGCAAAAATCTACTTCTTCCGAAGAAGACAGGTAACCCATTAATTGGATAGAATACAGAAAAAATAATTCTGCAGTTACAGGTCGAACACAGTGCAAGAAAACATTTTTGAAATAGCAGTGAAAATTATTATATGGTGACCTGACCATGATGCAAAAGAAAATAATGCTTGCAAAACAAAAAAAAAAGAAAAGAGTTTATTTAAGAAATAGATATGCATTTATTTTTTGGGGTGTAGTGGGTGATAATTCTTAAATCTTTTTACATATACTAGAAGTGCTCTCATCGGAGTCTCGGAGAGTGGTTTACTTCAAACCGTTTTTACGGTACATTATTGTAAATCGGTCACTGGGAGTCATATTGTGGAAATTGGATTGATGTTCCGTAGGCAGTTTGTAACTGAAACCTTTCATGATAATGAGTCGTTCCACGCTTACAGTTTCACAAATAAATCATTAATTATACATATTTCTAGTGGCAATTTATGATTTTACTTTTATTGATAATTCGGACTGTTTTCACGAGTTTTGGAAAAAATAAACTGTGATAACAGATTGAACTTCAAAATCATCAGTACCCTTAATAGCACGTGTTTTCACTCTTTTACCTTACAGCGTCTTTCCAGTTTATGAAAAGATGGAACAGCGCCTCTGGTGTGCGAAGAAGGAACTATTTTTTTCCTTGAAAATTGTCAATTTGAAATTGTCAAAGTTCCAGTTTACTTTACGTCTCAAATATTGAAAACTCGTGCTAAGGGTACAGGAATGCTTACAAATCTTTCTGTGATCATAAAATCAAACACCTTTTACATAAAACCCTCAAGTCGACACAACAAAACTCCCCGGAACTCTAAAGAGAAGCCAACAAAAACTATTTCTCTTTATAAGACGTAACTTTTTGCGTTAGGTTTCAGTTGCAAGCCAGCATCGGTAGGCTATGTTTGTTACAATGTTGGCCCAATGTTTTGTGTTGGCCGTCCTGGCCTTCAATGTGGAAGGTGCTATGATGAATATGAGCTGTCCTGTGGTGACTCCTCGGGAATTGGACTGGAAAGCGGTAAGTCCAGTGGTTTTTCTAGAGCATTTTTTGAGATTGTCAACTTTGATAACCCATACAAACTCACGGTGACAAGTCAAGGCGAGACATCTCCTCGAGACGTCTAGTATAGTAAAGGAGACGAGACCTTTCACATTCGCGCTTCTCGTGTTCTCTCGGGGTTTCTCGTCGTGAGTTTTTTTTTGGACTTGATATAGTCGATCTTAAATGTCAAATTCAAAGCATTTTTTTCAATTAGACCTTTATAACCGCACTGGGTCCGAGTTCTGGATTACGCGGCTTCTCTTACATATAGATAAGGTCTGTGTTCCAGCTATCGGAATAATATAGGCTAATCAAGTAATTATTTTTGTAATAATATCGTTTATTTGCAAGAAATATGGTGCTTACAGATCTCATAATACAATACATAGTACTTCATATTCCGCTTACTAAATTCAGCATGCAAATTTAGGTTGTGCCATAATTTTAATTAAATAAGTAATTACAATGTAGAAAATTCGAAAAATTCAAAAAATTAAGCTATAGTTCTAGGCAAAATAATGTTGTAAAGTAGTGAAGTTGCCCATATCAAAGTGTAAATTAATATGGAGAAGAAACTCCATGGGCAATCGGGCATCTCCATGAACAGTCTTTAAAATTCTCGTATAATTATTAAATAATGGTTCGATCAGTCATGTCGAAAAGGATATTAGACACTTTCCTCTCGAAGTTTGTGTTGACATTTTATTTCCGGGTCTGTTCTTGTTAAAGTACCGTTAGATCGACAACTAAACAGTTAGTTACAGTGCTAAATAAGGTCACTATTTTCTCAAAAGATTGTACAGTAAACTGCAGTTACAATAATATGAATTGGATTCTACTTCTATCAAAACTCCGCAAGATTGTATCCTAACTGAAGGTCGCTTTGCTACCATAGACATGCAGTCTATTATAGTTAATTGTAATGATTTGTTAAACATGCCTTTTATAATAAAAAAATTACAAATGGATGATATGATGACTTTGAAAAAAGAAACAACTGTTTCTACATACATGTCCTACAACCGTTTCAGACATAAATTTTTGGGATCTACCACGCTGTGTGTACTAAGTGCTAGTGTGACAAGAGGTCGATGTTCACACTGAATTTCTTCGGTTTGGCCTGACTTGTTACTGTTTCTAAGCTTATTTCTAATCTCGCCTTACTTTGTGTGCCATGTATATGTATATGTAGTAATATTAAATGAATCACGATATATCACTTCAGCTAACATTTAACACAGTCATTTTCTGTTAGGCTAGGCTTCACAACCTTCATAAATTATCCCACAGTGTCCTACGAGTAATTTTGTAAACAATAATTTATCTAAACAATTTGGCCGTCATTTTAGAGACAGAATCATTTCTTTTCTTTATTTCATTGCCTTTTCTTACATCGAAAAAACACATTTCTACGGCTGTTATGCTAGGCATGCAGGCTAAGCCTTTCAAGATTTTGACCTGAACGGATCTTGATACTTTCAGTCGTGCTGACGAAATTGCAACAAACATCCATCCATCTGTCCATAGTCTTAACAGCATCTCTCCTCCACAGCTCGACGGCGTTTGGTATCTAACAGCAGTTGCAACAGAAGACATGGCGGTACAAGGCGACTGCGCGACCGTGAACTTCGACCATCAGAACACGACAGACGTGTCCATCAGCTGGATCACGAACAATACAGTGACGTTCTACAACGGATCAGTTGCTCTAATACCGGACCCGAATAGCAATAGTACCGGAGATTTGTTGCTGGTGACTTATGATGGTAAGGTATTGAATGAATCTTTTGTAAAACCTTACGATTTTGGGAGCGGTAAATGCTAAGGAGATGAAGCTGGTTAGACTGGAAACCTATCCCAACATTATAGTTGGAAAAAAACTAGACAGATGACGATAGCAGCAACCATCCTTGATGAAGTACATAATTACTGCTTCCAGCTGCGACTGCATAGCAAAGTACAACCTTTTCAAGCTATTTGAGCAGGCAAACTGTTATACTGTTTTATAACTGTAAAAAAAAACTCGCCTGTTATCCGCGTAGGTTTTACAGTTAGTTCAGACAACCTAGGGGGTACTGTATTGCCATGTATTAATTGGGTAATGAAACAGCTCCCGCCTCGTACCCAAAATCGATTGTGTTAATTTCGTAACAAAAGATCGCTTATATTTGCAAATAAGTTGTAAGAAAGAGTTATTCTTACCAAAACTATGTACATACAATCGACAAAGTTGAATTATGACCCACCATAAGCTCATTTTCCTACAGATATTCAAATACAGTTAGGTCCACATTCGCGTAAACCTACATATCCATGGTAACGACTTTGATCTTTGTCAATTTGACGGATTCAAACGATTTATTGTCAAAATGGGTCATGATTCAACTTTGTCGATTGTACAATGGTTATTTACAACTGAACGTTAATTTCCACAAGTTACTACTAAGTTAATTATCAGCGAAATACATTTAGCACTGTTCAATAGCTATTCCACAGTTCGCAGTTGTACACAAACAGTCCACTATTTTCAATTCGATTCATGCATCTATGAATGAACTAAAGGTTTATTTACATTGATCCAGTAGCTGGATCCCACGTCACTGGATTCCAGAGCTGGATTGGCATTGGAGTGATTTAAACATGTCACACACAATCCAGCATTTGATCGAAATAGAGTATGTTCCAATCCAGCGGCGTTAGATCCAGCTACTGGATCAGCATATCTTACGCCTATTGGACTCTCACTACTGGTGGGCTACCATGACATCTTAAAACGTGAGTTATTCCAGTGTGGGAAAGGGACAGAGCCATACATGTCGTCTAGCGCCATCTCATTTCCACACTGGAATAACTCACGCTTTAAGATGTCATGGTATGCCACCTGAATAATAGGGCTTGGCGCTAACTTTTGTCTTAGCAGATATTTTTCATGAAATATGTACGTAAGTACATATTTCATGAAAATTGATTGCTTATTAAATCTGTAACAGAAATCTGAAATACCGGTGAATGGCAAAATAATAAGATAAACTCCAACTAATTGGATCTATCAAATTGAATTAATCCGTACTACGTCAGAAGCGACCTCGATTTCGGCACTTTTCATATTCATTAAATTATAGCGAAGTGGAAAGATGTCTTCATTTATGATTCGTTTAAAAAAATAAAAAAACATAAATGGCCGAATAAGTCTTGCGAAAGGATTTGATTTGTTCAGTGTCAAGAAACGCGTATTAGTGCCAATTTCGTTTGGCACTAATACGCGTACCTATTAAGAATTATTTTTATTTATGTATATACTTGTTTTCACAAAAAAGGTGCTAAAATTCATAATTTATAAACTTAATTATTACTACCAACCAATTTATTTAAAACTAAGAATCTACAAGAAACACAAACATAAAATTATTAAACTAAAATGCAACTGAAACTCTCTTTGTTTCTTATGTGTAAAATCACTAGGTACTCAAGTATTTCGATTGTATTTTACAGATGAAAAGACTGAAACCTATTCATTCCTGGATGTGAACTACGATCATTACGCGGTCATCTTCGCTTGCTACAACAATGAAGATGGGAACAGCAGTACTTGTGAGTATTTTTTACACACTAGGCATTTCTCCTGTATCGTACCTTTACTGGCTTTAGTGGCAGTGGTGGCCCAATGGTATCGGCCCCGACTTACGAGTTGTAGGGCGTGGGTTAGAACCCAGACTGGCGCATTCCTTTGTGTAATTTATTTCATCACCATTGTCCTCAAAACGGTGAAAGAAAACATCGTGAGAGAACCGGCATGTCCTAGAACCAAAAAATTCGAAGACATGTGACATTCACCAACCCGCACTGGGCCCGCATGGTGGATTATGGCCCACTCCCTCTCACAGAGAGGAGGCCTGTGTCCCAGCAGTGGGAACATTAATACGCTGATGATGATGATGTACCTTTACAAACACAGAAAAACCCAAATACAACCAGACTCGGAACAACTATGTATTTGTTGGTCATACAAATGTTTGTTCCGTGCGGGGATCGAACGATCGCACAGCCATGACTGCATCAACCGTGCTATCAACTTGTACCTTTATTATGTAGCTCAAGATGCGACACATAAAAATAAAACAATATCAAAGAGTTTATTTCAAGTAGTTACGTACGCTTTTGAACGGACGGTTCTGAGGCAACGCCTGAACACACAGCAGAGGCACTTTTTTTTTTTTAGGTGGTAAAAACATCACATGAGTCCTCCCACCCTGGGTGAGGCGGAAGGGACTGTCAGACTCTTACTGACTAAAATCCACCCGTGTTCCTTCGGATGCCCTTTACGTTCCGGGGCCACAGTATCCTGGGTTAAGAAAAAACCCGCGACCCCAGCAGGCATTTGGAACGAAACACGACGCGCCACCGACCCGGGCTTGGTCCTTGGTCGGACGGCGAGCTATACCCATCACCGTCCGCAAGCCCGCTCCGCCGCTGTGCCCTCTGCTATTCAGAGTGACACGCGTTGGAGAGTCCACCTGACAGGCTATTCGCATACGGGCAAAGAGACCCCTTAGGCACACAATGCCTAAGGAAGAGTTTTTGCCCGCATCCCAGGGTGCACCGGCCCGAAAAACTGGTCTTCCCCCCGGACGTATCCGAGAGGGAACTCCAGTCAACGGGCGCACGTGGAGGTTTCCTGTCTTAGCACCCCACAGCAGAGGCCCTAGCATTAATTTTACATTGTAGGCTACACAGCGTACTTGAAGTATGTAATACGAGTAAGTAGTTACGACGTAAATTGTATGGAAATTGAAAAGCGCCTCTAGTGAACGTAACTTGTTTTTTTAGCGCTGGGCTGTCAGACTTGTACTGACTAAAATCCGTGGTGTCCTTCAATAGCCCTTCACGTTCCGGGGTCACGGTAGCTCGTTAGTCCCTCAATCCCGGCAGGATCAAAATAACCTTAGTCTCCGTTTACTGTACGTCACCAAAACGTGAAAACTCGTGATGCCTCTTGTAATAATTTTGAAACTTTTCTGACCGTGCTACAGATCCTAAATCAACAAAAAACTTTTACCGTACGGTATACAAAGTAAACATGCCACAGGTTATGCAAACGGCGTCCTTGACCGACGGTCTCTATAGTTAAATCAAGGGCTTGTACGGATTCCTGTGTTTATTACTAAGGGTAGCCATACACTTGGCGATATACTGGCGCAAGTATACTGTAACGACATTACTTCCGTGATCATTGTCCTCCTCGTTATTTTTGGATTAGTTAGTTATAGGGTAACTCAGCCCTCCTTTTAATTTATCGATATGAATTATACGCTACTATATATACTTTTTATGTATCGTGAGACCGTTTGAAAAGGTAATCGTTATCCTGGAACGCAAAGAGCTATTGAATGAACAAGGTGAATTTTTAGTCAGTAAGAGTCTACACTTCTACAGTCCTTCCGCTCTATCCCGGGTAGGAGGACATAATACGAATTACGGTGATTTTACCCCGCAAAAAAGGCAGGAAAAGAGGCAGCTATCTGTTCCTTTGACCGCTACAGGGGTCAAGAGCACCTCACAAAAAATCTGCCATTGAAACACAAGAGACAATGGACATAATTATCTGTCTCGATAGACACCGCCACGATTTCAGACGCGTGATAAAATTGGATTACACGCGTGGATTACGTACTGTTTGCTAGAGCGCATAAATTACACGTGATTCTACTTAACACTGTTACAAGGTGTAAATTACTGTAGTGTCAATGAAGTACCTATGTGTGCATTATCTGTACGTCAAAGTCTTGTATCATTTAAATTCTATTCAGCAAGGATCTCAATGTTCTTCTTACCTCTAAATCAGCCATTTTATAATAGCCTATTTAGTGTCCCACTGCTGGGAAAAGTCCTCCCCTTTTTCCTTGCAAACCTCTCTATTTTGGGCAATTTCTATACAGGGTGATTTTTTAGTCACCATCCAAATTTTAATATATTAATCTTTGGCGAAAATCATTGAATACGTGTTTTTTCTTTTTGTATCAATCAATACAAAAATATCGAGATATCACGTCTCAATGTTATCTATAAAAAGTTGATGAATCTGGACACCGCGCTGTGATGTGTCGCTCAGGTGTAGCGGGGCGGGGCGGGGGCTCAGCGGGGTGCGCTCTGCCCGTTTCATGCGTCGGCAAGTGTATATTATTAACGTTTAGCTAAGTGACCACACAGAGCGGATGAGAAAATGATTTATTATGACAATTTGACGTATCGATTTTTTTTCAAAAATGGGTTTAGTGATTGATACCTAATGCATAGAAAAATTTTGGACGGTGGTAAAAAAGTCACCCTGTATAAGCTATTACCCCGACTATTCTATATTATAAGCTCGTCTCTTCCACATTTGATGATCTTTAAAGTTAATCCGTGTTTGCCAGGGTTGGTCTGTGGATCGGTGACTGTATCATTAGCCAATTTCCTCCCATTTTTAGATCTTCGACAAATTATGCCTCCCCCTGAGACAACCACGCCGAATCACAATTCGCTACTTGAATCCATCGATTGCCCGTGACTCTTACGATGTCGTCGGTCAACCTAGTGGCAAGTGCTTACGCTACGTTTTGCGGTTCATGGTAGAAAAGTTCTCGACTGGCGAGTCGAGACTTTTCTTCCCCGTTGGTAATCAGGTCTACGAACGATGTAGCCCGCCCAATTGGCACTTCAACTTGCCTAAGAACTCTGTTAGTTCAGTTCTGCGGCGAATATCCTTTTTCGGATTTTATCTCTTTCTATTGCTTCCAGAATGCGAATAAATATTGTATATTCCAGTTGTTCGCTTAGGGCCAAATAACCATGAAAATGGGGAAAAACCGCAGGTAATTCAGTCGCACAGTCAAAGGTGAGAAATGTCAATTACAATAAGTTTTTGCGGCGAGCGGTAGCGATGGTAATTTGCCGGTCAACTGGAGGCCGCGTGCGGTCACACGGAAACTTGACCGATTGGAATACGCCTTTCAATTACTTGCTCATTTATTAGAATTGTCTTAAAGGTTCCGTACAGTCACGAGCAATAACATGTAAACAAAACAAACAAAATTCAAACGCAATTTACTCGTAAAATACTGGTTTCCACTTTGAAATAAGACCTATTTCGTAATAGTATGGCTTCCAAAATAGAAGTCCAATGAAAAGGCAAAAGTTTAATCAATATGGTAGTAGAACATTGAATTTTTGAATACTGCTTAGTGTATACATACTATTGCTCGTGACTGTACATGTGTACATAGTAGATTTTTTGTTTTCTCTTTGAACAAGCGGCACACACTTGTTTCACATTGTACCAAAGCATGGACACATTTTTTTATTCCTTAGGGGTTTAATTGTTTTTTTCCAAAGGTATCATATTCGGGGCCGGATTTTTTTGATGTTTAACATTTCGCTTCTGTGGTAGTGTTTTCGTGAAATGTAGTGAAAGTATGTATACGGAAGTGGATTAGAACTTAATCTGGCCCAGATTATTAATTAGTGCGCGCGGTGGTAGAGTGAACCACCTTAAAAACTGAATGTAGTGTTATAATTAATTGAATAAGAGTGCTAAGGTAAATTAAGGCGTCTACTTATCACGTTAACTTGATAGAAATCAAAAGGGAAGTGCAGCAATCACTTAAGCTTTATAGCGATTCCGATCAGATAAAAATAACATTATCAATTTTTCAGCACACCTGAAAGTAAAATAATTGCATTTTGTAGTGAAATACAATCTATTTATTATAGTTGCTTCTTCTGTTTGCTTTTTTCAATTGTATGACCGTGAAGAGCCTTTCATTTGCTCGTTCATCCTGACGATAAGCTGTCATCAATTAACAAGAGTACATTTTGAGTTCAGTACTAGCCCAAGAGTAATAAGCATTTTCTAGATAGATGTAATCCAGCGTCTCATCCAAGATGACCTTGCTTACTGACATCCAACTTGATGGCTGATGTCATTCAAATTGAAACGAAATTCCTGGATGGAATCTAAGCTCCATCCAAGGTCACATCCATCTAAGAACATGCCTTATTATTTATATTTATTAAACCCAACGGTAATTTTTATCACAGATTTTATTTTAAGGTTTATAAGATCTACGGAACCCCTCTACAACACGTGCCTGACATCTAATCTAAACGCTTTTTTGCGGATTCCATTACCAATACAGTGTAAAACTCTTTATCTAAATAATGACTTTTCTTTGGACGATTGATTATTTTAATTAAATAAATGACGACGTTACTTGGTTTGATTAATTTCCAATTTATTTCCATGCAATCAGATAGTAATAGATGTATTAGATACGAGTATTTTGTCAATGATTACTTAAGTAAATACTTTGTTGATAAAATCTGGTCATTGATGAAGTATGCAGTTTTGCCGCCGTGCGTTTTTAGTTTGGTAGATTACAAGGTGATAGCAATCTAAAAGATTTTTAGATAACTGTAGAAACAGTTAACTAGAAAGTTAACTGAACTTCATAGGTGTTACTGAAAGATAAGATTATTTATGTATTCTGATTTAATAATAATATAATAATAATATTCCACAACTATCACACAACGCCATCTAGTCCCAAGCTAAGCAGAGCTTGTGTTATGGGTACTAGACAACTGATAAACATACTTATATATTTCTAAATACATACATATTATAGATAAATTACACCCAGACACAGAACAAATGATCGTGCTCATCACACAAACATTTGTCCTGGGTGGGAATCGAACCCACGACCTCCGGCATAGCAGTCAGGGTCACTAACCACTAGACCAACAGGCCAGTCAAAGATTTATATTGGGTACATCGCTTTCACATTATTTACTACAAATTCATGTTATATATGAGGTTCTTACCCTTCTTCATACGTTTTTTTACTTAGTAAAATCATCAAATGATTATGATCATGAGACTCGTACTGACTAAAATACACACTAAAATACCAGTGTCCTTCAATAGCCCTTTATCACTAATAAATGAATAAAATCTCTATCAGTATAATTATAAATCTGTAAATTATAGGCAGCTACAAAACTGGTTATTAATTACGGAACCCGCAAAAATGCTTAACCCTTGGGGTGCCTGGTGGGTCTGACAGACCCGTCACTTTAAAGAATCGACAATATTTTAGAAAATTCGTAACTACCGCCGCTGTGTGCCTGAGTAGCTTCGTGATATAGACTGGCGGCTAGATTGCCGCCCCTTCCGCAGTCAGCAACGCGCACGCGTTCGAGTAAGCCCCTTCGTACACTAGGCGACGCAAGTCTCCGATACCTTACGATTTTGGTATTCACTGACGCGTGCTTGTGTTCGAACCTCTATGGGTTTGTATTGCGATAGCCGCTTGGATACCGAAATCGTAAGGTATCGGATACTTGAGTCGCCTTGTTTACGAAGAGCCTAACACGTGTTTTATGTGCGCTCGGGTCTGAGAAACCCGACCAGGCACGCGGCGTAACTTTTAACTGGTAAGTTATTATTTTTATAACTTTATAAAATATATTGTCGTATTTTTTCCCTTTTTTCATTAAGATACAATATTGAATATAAATTACAACCTGTTGTTATAGTTTGTAACATCAAAATAAATAAAAATAACCATTTATGTTTACGGGTCTGTTAGACCCACCAGGCATGCCATGTGATTTTTACCTACCAGGCTCCCCAAGGGTTAAATATTAAATATGCTATTTTCAGATGAAATATGGAAGCTAACCCGTACACCGCATCTAAAAGACACAGACGCTGAGAAACTGGACCAAGCCATCGCCAACTACAGTCTCCAAGACACGCAGTTCTTCACCTTCAATAATACTGAGGACACTTGCAGAGTAAACAGTGGTCATCAGTTGGATACTTCGACGTTAGTTATGACTTCGGCGGCTGCGCTTGCGTTGTTCAGGCGATTTTATTGATTTGTCAATTTTCAGTTAAAGATTCTTCATAAAAAGACATATTTTTCAGTGAAAGTTTTTCTTGAACATTACTGATGTTACATCAGATATGAATTTGTATTTCTTTATATATGTTATGGGCTAAGTGATTAATTATTCATAATGCCCGGGCAATATGAATAATGCCCACCGCATCTTGGTCAAAGTAATAAAATAGGTGAACTCGACGGAACCCCGCTCCGCGGGGCTCCTACTTCTGGGTTCCTTCTAAACTCACCTATCCGAGTCGGGGTGCCTTAAAATTCCAAAAGTTAATAGCTTCCTTAGTACATTTATTAGTTCGTTTACATGATAATGTTTCGGTCCAATTTATCACATTGCAAGTCCAAGTGATAAATTCAAGCTATCTCAAACGCTGACTTATTACATTGCCCGATCATCATGTAGCCATATTCATAATGCCCGGGCAATGTGATGTGCTAGGCATTATTCATACTGCCCGGGCATTATGAATACTGCACGCATTAATCACTTGGCCCTTATCATTATACCTACACACATCAAACAAAGTTATAAGGTATAAAAGTATAAACCCTGTTATTAAGACTCTGCTGTTCATCTGTCTGTATGTCTGTCCGTCCGTCAATCAGCGGGATGTATCTTATGAATAAAATCACATAATATATTTTTTTAATTAGGGTTTTTTTTTGTTTCCTGGTTTATGGATCTTTGTTTGAAGACCGTAGTACCTGCCTGAAAAACATCGATCTGAAAACCTGAAAAGGGGTTGAATCTCATTTTACATTAGAGAAGCGAATTGAAATAATAAGATGTCTTCATTATAACCTAATACTTGACAGTTTTCTTGCATCATCATCTTATATCGATTAAATATTGAGTGTCTGAAGTCTTCTGAAAAAAGTTTGTATTTATTACTTTGGTTAAGTACCTACTTAATAAAATGTTAAGGTATTAATTTATTTTAAATGTAAGTAAATTAAAATATTATGATGGAAAATGACTTTTATTATCTTTCAACACTAGTGACTTTGAAATTCTGTCCTTTATCTACTTTATAAAAATAAGTCGGGTTTTCCTTCCTGACGCTATAACTCCAGAACGCACGAACCGATTTCCACGGTTTTGCATTCGTTGGAAAGGTCTCGAGCTCCGTGAGGTTTATAGAGCCATATGGTGGCGAAACGGAGTTCGCCGGGTTTGCTAGTTAGCTATGAAAAAAGTACTTTTTTTTTAGTTGGATTAGGTATACTTAAATTACAGGCTGAAAATGATCTTTGCTTCAAAAAGTCGACACTGTTTTAAAGATACGTTATTCATTTTCATTTAAATAAGAAAATAAAGTAGAAAATGCGTAATCAAGTATTTTTGTTTGTGAAATAAATACAGATTGTGGCATACCTACAGGTAGAACGAGAAGAAAGTCTTAAGTCAAAGCTTTTCTTTACGAGCCAAATCACACATTTTACAAGATTTTTAAGACTGCTGATTTTACATACACAAAATGTTTAATTATTTAGGAACCCAATTCTGAAATTAAAAATTTTTCATAGAGCCGAATGTGCTTGGACAAATGGATAGCCACCTATCGCCAATTTACAAAACTAAAACAGTGACGTTTCAGTATTTTATCTGATAAGAGAAGATAGCGCACAGGGTCAGCTTATTTGTTCTTGTATAATTTTATAGATGGCGCTGTAATCAAATGAAAATTAAGTCAACATCGTGCCCATATTCAGGGCAGAGTGGGTAGAAGTGTATCTAATAGACAGCACGCCCCTATAGCTAGTTGTAATAAGGCGAGCCAATAGCCGTTAAGTTAAAGGAAAATGCACTTTAGTTTTTTAAATATATATGCAAATAAATGATTCTTATTCTTATTTTTAATGTTTTGCACTACAATGTAATCTCAATTTTGTAGGTACCTATGCGTAATCCCCAACGTGTACTTATTTTTAAAAAAGCATTTTTTTATTTTATCACTGAACAATAAATTTTAATAATGGACGTAATTCAAATGTCAACAAAAGACGACTAACGACATCTACGAACCGATGGGAGAACTAAACATCCAAACGAGCAAATATTTTTCAGGAGTTTAAAAAATATAGAAAGAGAGAAATATAAAATATAGAAGTGAGAGAGAGAGATTAACACCTAGCCTTTCATGCATCACGTTGTGGGTTCAAACCCAGGTAAACACCAATGTATATTTTTTCAATACATAAACATTTCCCGTGGTACAACATAAACTTTTAAACTTCTGTTGAACACTTGTCTAAAAAAATGTCAGATTATGACGTTGAAATAAGGTCCGTTTTGCAGTCACACTTTTTTTAGACAAGTGTTCAACAGATGTTTAAGTTATTGTAGTAAGGCTGTTTGAGTTTGTTTCGATAAAGGGAAACATCGTGAGGATACCTGGACTTCATAATTATATAGTCAATATTTTATGTCTAAAGTCATTTCAGAAGAAGAAGCGGCTTTATTAACTCCAGCAGAAGATCCTCTGGTGTCTGCAGAATATGAGGATTATCCTGAATAATCCTCACACGAAAAAGAAAGAACTAACATACTTCCAGAAAGTGCATTTATTAAGCAAAAAATATAACCATGTCTACATAATAAACCTACAAACAAAACTTGGATCCACCCCAAACACACAATCTAATTTTTCTCAAACACAATCTTTCGATTAAAAAGCTCCATACGAACATAATCTAAGTGTCGCCGCACACGAGCCACTTGCGACAGCCACAAACGCCGCCACGAGAAGCTAGAAGAGGCTACAGAGGTAGCTGAAGCGCGCGACAGTCATATTTTGTAGCCGGTGGTCGACACTTGCGGTCGTTGGTAGCTACTTTTTAACCTATGCATTACTGAGGTAAGAGAGAGGGGTGTGGAATCGCGCGAGTGGCGTGTGGCGGCGGTGGACCACAAGATGCGAGCAGCGACGATTGTAGCGTGTGTCGGCCACCGGCGTCAACCGTGTGCGGCGAGTCCATATAAAATGTACGAAAACTACAGGAAATATGCCGCCGGCAGCGGCGTTTTGTGCTTGTGGCCGGTGGCCCGTGTGCGGGAGCCCTAAGTAAATTCTTGGCTTCTAACGGTTCGAACTTTATTACCCTCAAAGTTTAGGAGTTAGACTCTCGTTGACTTTTATAGCCGTTTTTACACAACCACCGAACCGATTGGTTAAGGAGTGTGCAGATACGATTCCGTTTTGTCGATATAGGTATGTAAATTTTCTTATCTTTCAAAGTCTTTGGGGTGGATTCTGGGGGCATTACCGCGTAGCGATAAAATCGGGAATAGTAGAAGTGGATGGGGTTTGTAAAAAGTTTTAGTTGTGTTTTTCATTTAGTATAAAAAAACTGTTTGGTAGCTCCGACAGGATGGTCGGTCCATGGTGAGGCCTACCATCACCAGCCGTCACCGTAAGTTACAGTTTTGTTTTCTTCTCGTGGTAAAATCATCTGAGTCTCAGGGTGGGACCCAGGGTAGAAATAGGGTCTGTCAGATTTGTACTGACTAAAATCCACGGTGTCCTTCAATAGCCCTTTACATTCCTGGGCTTGGGTTACCCGATAGTCCCGCGGCCCAAGTGGGTTGTGGATCCCACCCAATGTCTTGTAGATTAATATTTCATTTATAGAACACTTTTGAGTTGTATTTTAATTTGGAGTGGTTATGTCTATTTGCCCCAGTGGCCCCGAGTTATGAGTTATAGATCGTGGGTTCGAACACAGCCTGGCGCATTATTTTGTCTAATTTATTTCATCATCACTGCTCTCAAAACGGTGAAGGAATGGCCCACCCCCTCTTGGCTGATGATGATGACTGTTTGCCTGTCAGTTCTGTAGTTTCGATAAACTTACTGATTGTATTGTATAACGGGCTGGTATCCGCAACTCGAACTTACTGATTTATATGTTTTATTTTTGCAGAACTGTGACAGTAGATTGTAGTAAAATGGCATAAGGTTTATTTCTAATAATAAGGACTACCATAGTTTTGTAATGGAAGCACAAAGAGTAATTCATTATCAAATATCGAAAAGATCTTTAAAGAATTCTTCAAGGTGGAGTTTACAAAGTAACTGTACCTAATCTTGTTAACAGTCAGTGAAATTGGCATGTCGGAATGTTTCACGTAAAAATAACAAACTCTTACAAATCGAACATCTAGTTACATAAGTATGTACACACCTTTACAAATTGCCAACAAACTTACAGTTGTAGCTCTCAAACCGAGATTCTTTTACCCACATCCTTATCCCAACGTTCTAAAGTTGATTTCAGGAAAGTAACAGCTTTCTAGCAGCATTGTACCTTGTTTAGAGGTTGATTATCGTAATGCCTGAAGGTAGGTCGGTGGAACGTTAAGGATTGGTATTCTTTCTGCTTTCAGTGAACTGGTACTTTTAGTGGCGGTGAACTGAAGTAAGTGTCAGTTTAGTATCGTTTTTGTGATTATTTGGCAAGCTTTACGCTTTAGGGTAGAATGAAATGATTCCTGTGATGACGTGGTAATGATTCATTAAAAAGACCAGCCATTGCCAGGGTAAAACTAGACAATTATCTCACGGAAACATATTCTAGACTTTAACATATTTCTGAACCAAATTTCATAAAAATCCTTTTTGACGTTCGACGAGTAGCGTCTATTTTCAGCGTGGGTGCCATCGGGCTCGACCACAGGCTCGACTGTGTGTAAACTGAAAATTTTCTCCTGATAAGATAATACCGAGATAAATGGTGTGTTTCTCCAGGATATTACCTATTACCGAGCCATATTTCATCAACACCTGTTTGGTTGTTTTACTATGATTGATTTACCATTCATTAATCCTTCCAAAACATCATAACATTTGCATTTTTAATAGTTTAGTTAGCTCACTACTATCTCTTCACTGATTTTCGTCCACTACATCAACACCAAAACCCAACAATTTTATATAGAACAAAAACGAATAAATATCTAAAAAAAAAACCGAATGCCAAACAAGATCCATCAAAAATTCAGACATGGCGTGCGTATTGCGTTTTGTTTGGTTTTTATTTAATTTTCGTGGTTTTTCATCTATGCTGTGGTACCGTGTGACGTTACTGACGGAAATGACCGGAAAAGGGTATAGGTAGTCGACAAAATGGGCATGTTCCTATGTCTTTATAATAGGTACTGCATGCTCCAGTTGGGTCTTATGAGGTGACCCTGGAACGCAACGAGAAACAGAAGGAACAGGGTGATTTTTAGCCAGTCAAGTCTGATAGTCTCTACCACTACATCCAGAAGAGAAGAATTAAATTGATGATTTTTCGAAAAAATATTTTTTTTTTCTACTTAAGTTTGTGGCTAAATAGTAATAGCCACATAGGTCGATCTCTTGCCGAAGCTGCTCTGCCGCTGCACCATTTTAGTTTTAGTTTATCAGTTGTCTAGTACCCATAACACAAGCTCTGCTTAGCTTGGGACTAGATGGCGTTGTGTGATAGTTGTGGAATATTATTACTATCAGACTTGTACTGACTAAAATCCACGATTTTTCTTCAATAGCCCTTTACCTTCCAGGGGCACGGTTTCCTGACGGGACAGTCTCGCGACCCCGGCTGACTACGGCCCTCTAAGACCTCATCAGCAGCCATTGCCGTACCGTCAAATTTTTAATAAAATAATCCATACAGATCGCCGTGTTATGAACGAGGCTTTAGTATGAAAATGTGTAAGATATTAATCTTAATCTTCTTCAGGAATGTTCATATCGGATCGCGTAAAACGCATATCAAGACGTGTTATTATAAAAGTAACCGATAGCACATGTAATATATAGGTAATTGACCGATTATTAAATTAATCGGTCGTTGTCTTAGATGATCCAATAAATTGCAATAATGACCTAAATTCTTATTGTTATTTTGATTGAAAGTCAATACACCTTAGATAATAATCGGCCTAACCCATAATTGACAACAATCAAATCTTAATTGCGATACGTGCCGATAACTTCGAGCATAATCTAGTGACCAATTAAGAAAGTATGCATCATATCGTTATACTGCACTTTTCATTCATTAAATTCATTGATTCGTGCATGTTACATCACTTTCATTTATCGGTATGATTGTGCGCAGTGGTTGATTGATTAACTGCTAGGAACGCTGCGTACGTTTCGATGGTTTGATCCCGACACGAACAAAATATTTGTATCGAATACAAATATTATAGGTACGAAATAACGCCTGTGTGGGGGCTGTGATAGCTCAAAGAGTATTTATTCAGAAAAACGCAGGTTCGACTGGCACGCGGAGTAAAATTTTTCTTTCCCAAAAAACATGGAATATAATTTAAATGGCCTATAGATAGATAGATAGATTCTGATTGCTAGTCTTTGTGAGTTTGAATGGTTGTAAAACCACCCACAATACAGGGGAGATTCACAGTGAGAGAAGTTTCTTAAAAAAAAAAAGGTCTCAGTTACTCCATTTCAGTCATCAAATGTTCCAATCAGACACACCATTTGGACACGTCTTCTGTTAATTTTCCACACAAAAAAGCATGTCTTTGCAGACAGTCAGTGGCTCTAAACTCTGGACAACGGGTTACATTCTGTCCTTTTATTATTCTCCTATTTAGGCTTGTGATGAATTGTTGATTTATGCTGGGATACTCAACTTCGAAAACCAAATCATCAACAATCAATATTTATCACCACCACGTAATCAACAGTGCAATTTTTCAATGAATCTGAATAACATTAGCTTAAAATGTAAACGGTTCAAAATGTCAAAACGCCAGATGAGCAACGAATGTGAATAGGTGCATTTGGAGGTATTTGCCTCGCGTGGAAAATGCCTCGCTAGGCTGCTTGCACTGTGTGGATGCACCTATTGTTTCTCGACCGAAGCACGAAACAATATTTACACGCGAGCAAAACATAAAGCCGACACTGGATGGCTCGGGCGCTCAGTCGCTCGCCCGCGGCAGCGTGCGCGCTTGCCTCGGCTGAGACACGTCCACACTAAACGAGCTGCTTCGCGCGGCAAATGCCTCGCGAGGCTGCTCGCTCTGTGTGGACGTATCTAATAACATTGATTCACAGTTCAGTTTGTTTACTCAAGTTTACACTATTCTTAATCACAGCATCTCGTAAGAAGATAAGAGAGAATGAAAAAAACGCGACAAGTCCCAGGAGAAAATAGTTGGTCGGAAAATAAAATAAGAAATAAAAGTGTTTTCCTACTATTATTGAAATACATAGTAATAATTTCTGGTACTTTCTGCGATGTAGTAACAAACATTTTTTTTTTCTATTAGGCTGTACAATAAGGCCGGTCACGTATATAATAATGACACTCATAATTTCTATTGATACATTATTACAAGACGTGTATTGCACCTTTTATTGATAAAATAATAATGGTTTCATCTCATAATGACTTTCAAACGTGGCTGATATTAGTAACAACTAGTTTTTGCTAACGGCTTTTCTTTTTTAAAATACTTCATGCTTCATCATCTGCCTAGCGGTTTTCACAACAATGTTGGGTTCAGCTTCCAGTCGAACTAGATTTAACTACATATCAGTATTTGAAATAGAGTGACTGCCTATCTGATCTCCACAAATCAGCTACTGGGATTACCCCGTAGCAGAGTTGAGCGACCAGTCTTACCGCGATGCCCTTTGGTAAGACTGGTAGTCACACTTACGAGCTCCTAACCAACGGTAACGACTGTCAAAGATCTACAAATAACAGCCAGGAACAACGTCTTGCTTTCAAGAGACACGGAGTTAGCCCGCATTGATAGATGGTCATCCATCCATAGACCGACCTAGGCAAACCCCGTTTAACCTGAAGGATCGACCTGTACGTCTGTTAATATCATCATCATCAGCCTCTAATGTTCCCACTGCTGGGACACAGGCCTCCTATCTGTGAGAGGGAGTGGGCCATAATTCACCACGCGGGCCCAATGCGGGTTGGTAGATGTCACATGTCTTCGAATTTTTAGTTCTAGGACATGTGATGAAGAGGGATGAAACTCAGGTAACTAAGAGATAGACGGATATAATGGAATAAGGGAAGGAAGATGATGATGAGATGGTGATGAGCTCCTTTTCCTTTTCATCATTATCATTAGTCGGAAGATGTCCCACTGCTGAACATAGGCCTCCCCCTTACACCGCCACGCCGAACGACAATTCGCCACTTGCATCCATCGGTTGCCCGCAACTCTCACGATGTCGTCGGTCCACCTAGTGGGAGGCCTGCCTACGCTGCGTCTTTCGGTCCGTGGTCTTGACTAGACTAGACTTGAGAACTTTTCTTCCCCATCGGTTGTCAGTTCTACGAGCGATGTGGCCTGCCCATTGCCACTATAACTTGCAAATTTTATGAGCTATGTCGGTGACTCTATGATATCCTTTAACTAAACCAAAAATAATAACAATAATCATCAAAGTAATCAGAATATTGCAAGAATCCAATACGCGATGTGAAGGAGGAAATTTAATCTCGCGAAGTGTGATTGAAAAGTATAAACTAATAAAATTGGAGTCGGTACATTAAGTGAATTTCCACATAAATCTTGCACGTCACTGCTGTTCCAGCTCTTGGTGGCTTGGAGGTACGAATATTTCGGATGTGTAAACTGTATGTATATGTGTAACTGAGTTTTCACTATTTTACTCTACAGCGTCTTTCCAATATATAACTTTATTTTGTGGGTATTGAATAAGATTGATTCTATAGAGTAGTAAATGTGCCGGGGTCGCAGTACTCACGAATTACTGTGACCTCGGAACGTAAAGAGCTATTTAATTGAAGAACACCGTGGATTTTAGTTTTAGTACGAGTCTGACAGTCCCTCCCGCTCTGCCCTGGGTGGGAGGACTCATAATAATTATGATGATTTTACCACGCTAAAAAAAAGAATAATATTTTTTTTGCGTACAGAGAACACTGTAATAAATTTTGATTTCAATACATAAAAGTTAGGTTTTCAATAGTTTGACGACGGCGACGCCACATGCCGCTAAGCCCGGACCATCAAAAAACAATCATTAGCATATTAACCTACGGCCTTAATAAAGCTTTCAATCTAAAAAACCTCCCAATAACTCCATCTTCTTAGCTCCACGGAACCCAGTTACGGGTTAACTCTCAAGAAAAGTTAGTGAAAACCTTAGCGTTCATAAGTCAGAGTCCGTATTGGAACTTAAGACTTATGCCGTTTTGCCCCCAACTAATATATTCACGGGAGCGATTTACTACTTATTCCGCATACTATTTCGCTTGTTTGACAGGTACAAAATTCAGGTTTGGGTACGGATTTTTGTTTAGTACCTACACGAGTTTTAAGTTATGAGAGGTATGGGCTTGTACTGCAGATAGCAATAGCCGACCATGTATCGCTGCGACACTATTCGTTTGCAGTATCGCAAAATCGTTTATCATAATTGTACTTGTACTGTCCAATAACACTTGTCTGTCGCACTACCGTAGTGTCGCACTACCGTGTTGTCGCACTACGGTCGCACCAACGACGATATAATACTAGACTACTCATTGCACGATCTAACGAACAAAACTATTCTGCCAACTCGCTGAGGTAATACGTAAGCGAGGGGGGCGGGGTACTGCGTTGTGATTGGCTAACTCAAGGTCTGTTCTGTCTCAACGTATGTTTACGGCTCACAGGATTGGTCGAAATGAGACGGTTATAAGACTTTTTTGCCTAATGTGTTGGCAGACATCGGTCGCCTGTTATTACGAGTCTAGTATTATATCGTCGTTGGGTCGCACAATCGTTTGTCGCACCAGCCTGATGTCGACCTTCAGAGTGTTGCACAAGCGTGCATTCGAACTATGGTGTGTCGCAGTACAGTTTTGTCGCACAAGCGTTCATCGCACTTCCGTTTGTCGTACTAGCGTAGTACACTCCATGCATAACTGTGAAATGTCTTTCATAGCATGACATTTAAACTCACATAAACAAACACGCAGACCCGGTGCAACTATTAAGACAATAATTATTTTTTTTAAGGTTTATACTTTTCTCATGTCTATGGTTAGACTGGAAGCCAAATACTAGTATTTTTACATGGAGTGTCTGCCTATCTGGCGTCCACAAGCCAGTTATACTTTTAAGCTACTGACTACCTATCGTAACTGTCAAAGATCTTCAATTATCTGCCCGGAATCAACCCCTAGTTTCAAGATAAGGTGAAAAAAACTCGCTATGTAATGATGGCCCGGTCGCGGGACTTATCTCATTACCGTGACCCCGGAACATAAAGGGCTACTGAAGGACACCGTGGATTTTAGTCAGTACAAGTCTGACAGTCCCTCCCGCCCTGCCCGGGGCGGGAGGACTCATTCGATGACTTTACCGTTAAAAAAAAATGTAATGATGGCCCATTCACAGATCATAAGCACAACTAAATATCTTAACACCTACCTCGTAAGGTTACCCACAAACTTACGGGTCCCGTCCAAAGAAATACATAAATTCCACCAGCCCTTCTGAGTCCAGCCAGAAAATAAACAAATAACAAAATCTAATGAAAATCACAAAATGAATTTCGTCGGAATAGAGCCTTATCGGACAGCCACAGTCGTGCCCGGATCCGAATGAAAATATAACATAACTAAAGTCAACAAAGCACAAAATTAGTTTTTATCCGAAAATAGTTTGAAAAAACTAGTGGCCGCGAAAGCGGGGAGAATAGAAAATGGGAGTCGCGTTGATGATGTGTGATTTGATTGATCTAGTTGCCTTTATTTTTTTACTCTTAGTTTTGTGCTTACAACAATATTCATTGCTAAATACATGTAAGTTAGCGACAAACAGATGATTTTTGTTATTTTTAAATTCAGTAGATCTATTACCGTTCCTTAAATAAAATTATTGTTTTTTTTTTAAATGTTTATTACGATTGTCATGTCGATTAAAAAAGGAAAGTAGAACCTGTAAATATGTTCTATTATATTCTATGACAAAGATCAAACCTTTTCCCAACTATGTATATTGAGGTCGGCTTCCAGTCGAACCAGATGTAGCTGAATATTAGTATTTTACACGGAGCAGTGCCTATCGGACCACCGCACGACCCAGTAACGATATACCACTTGGTAAGACTGGTTCTCAGACTTTAGATCTTCTGACTTACAGTAACGACTGTCAAAGATCTACAAATGACAGTCGGGACCAACGGCTTTCCGAGTCACGGAGGAAACTCGCTATGACAGATGGTCACACATCCACCAGACCAACCTCGACAAACGCGGCTTAACTCGAATCTTTAACAAACATGAAACACAAAATAAGGAGACTGTCCGAGTTTAACTGACAAATATATCTTACAAGTACACTACATTATTTATTGACGCTGAAAATTGCATGTGCCTAATGGAGACGTATGGTGTAACGTAGTATTGAACAAAGGCGATTGATTGTAATTAATTGACGTTTGTTGATAAATTGTGATAATGAGCAGGAGGGATATTGACGACTTCATTGGGCCGATCATTTTTAATGGGCCTACAGTTTGCTGCGCAAGCCCGGCCTGCGCGTACTTGCCTGTGTGTGTGGTTGGGCTTTCAGTGGTTACCGACCGTGTATTGGTTGTTCATGCGAGAAGCTTACACAGGCAGAATTGTGGTGAAGCCTATGGGTGAGGTAGACCCATTACACTGTCACCTCTAATTATTCAAGCTTCCGCTTGGGTCAAACACTACGACATTAATTGAAGTTGTATCATAGATCCTCCGTCATCTCAATTTGACGTCAACGTGAGAGCCGACAGACTGAAGATTATAGTCTCAATGATTAATTTTATTGCGACACGAACATTTTCTAAAGAAATTGAAATAAAACGTCACACAAACTAATACTGAAGAGGCAGAAGTATTATTGTGGAAGGTGCTTGGAGTCAGGGGTCAAGAATTAACAACGCCTTCTTCCGGCGGGGGTAGGCAGTAACTACACTTTTTAACCATAAATATTAGAAACATCTCACACTCGTGCCCTGCCGTGGGCTCATAATTTGATGATTTTACCACAATAAAAAAAAGATGTTAGAAGCATCAAGCCTCAATCACTATTACAACTGACATCATCATATTCCTGTCTTTATTCTATTTTACTTGGGGTCAACATTTCTTCTTTCATTTACTCCTCTTTATTTCAAATCATAGGGTTCCTTTCATAATTATAATTCTTAAACAATCCATTCATCTTTTCTTGGACCTTCCTCTTCCTATGAATCACCATCCACACTGTTTCTTGCCCAGTACATTTAGCCCGAGAGTTGAGGAGCCAACAATTACAAGCATATTTGAAGAATGATTTTTGTAATAAGTCGTAACATTGGTGGATAAGAAAGAAAAGTCTGCTATCTATGTATCATCAAGTGTCCTCAGCAGTCAGTGCGAGCCTCTACACCATCTATACTGTGACATCCTGCTCAGACTGGAAGCCGATTTCAACATTATGAGGTAGGGAAAAGGCCAGGCGAATGATCATAACATAATTACTACTAGTTCAGTTTTAAGAAGAAATAGGTACCAACTGAAATAACTGTACCAAAGAAAAGCTCATCAAGGGAAAACGTTACCAAAATGTGTGTATATTTTTAGAATTTGTAACCAATTTCTAAAAATAATTTTAGGCTGAAGAAACATGAAGTAAATCTTATTATTCTATATATAAAGTTATCTAACTGACGAGGCAGACTTTAGAGTAATCCATTTATATTTCAAACTACGGAGAGATAAATATAAAGCTTTTATTATTCATAAAGCTTTATATTTATCTTTAAGCGGATTTCACATAGTACCGCTCATCCGCGCGGTCAAGCGGTGAAGCGAGTCTCACATATCGTTAGTTGTTTACTATTTTATGTTCACCCGCGCGGACGACACATTCGCCCGTCCGCGCGGATAACTGGATTTTGTGAGAACTGCCTCATAGTAAAGTTACAATTACTTGCAAAAGTTACAATTAATTAACCACTGGTTGAACTGAAAAAATGTTTGAGCCAATTAATATTGGAAACATCTAGTTTCTGAAAGAATAGAATAATTGGAAAGGTTTTATTATGAAAACGATATTCAATTAGTTGTTACTTGAAACTCTAATTGGCTATCGCCACTACTAGCACTTTTATAGTTTAAAAAAGACTGAATTTTTGACAAGCCAGCTTTTTTTTGAGGTAGAAAGTTTTATTTTTTGTTTACGTAACATAAAATAAATCTTTTTGCTACCTTTTAAGTTTATAAGCAGATCATTTAGATGTCACTTAGTATTACAGTGCAGTATGATTTTATTAAACCTTCAATTGACAGGAAAGACGTTGGAAAGCATTTCATGAAATTGTCTGTAGAAAAGGTTATGACAAAAAAAAATACATGTGGCACTCAGGGACTGCCGCGGTAAAGCTATTGCATAGCATTTTTTATCAACTTATGCAACTTTTTTTTTAGGCTATGGTCAGCAACACCAATCAAGTGTAACGTCAAGAAAAAAAAAACACCGTGCCGAAGTCTGCCGAACTGAAACGACGTTAAACGATGCGGGGTTTTAGGGTTATTTTCGTTACGGAATTTCTTAATTCGGTCGCCGTGCTCAGAGCCCGCGATAAAAGCTATGCAGTAGCTTAAAAACAAGATGGCCGCATTTATTCCGAGTATGCCCAGATGCGTCAAAAAATAATGAAACACTCTATTAGTAATCATTTCTATAGTAGCAACATGGCCCCATAAGCTATAGCCGCCATTTATATTGCATAAGGTGCGACACTGCGTTCGATTCAAGCCAAGCAAACACCACGCGAAGTTATTTGGTCACTCTGTATTCATGTTCATTGTGATTCATACAGTTCGGAGACAATCGGAGCCTTCCTAAAGTAGCTTAGGATTCATTTTTTTAATTAAACATTAGGAATTTCTTTCTATATCGTGGTTGCATTTACAAACACAGAAACTCACATACACAAACACCCAGACCCGGAACAAGTACTTGCAGATCATACAAATATTTACCTAAATATTTTGATCCGTGTGGGGAGCGAACCCGTAACACGCTGCCCAGCAGACGACCGCTCAGTCACTGCGTCAACCGTGTCGTCTAAGATATCAGTAAGTAAAAAAAAACTTGAGAGGTGTCAAGGGACACCCGGATGGAACGAAGTTCGGACCGGTCCGGTCCGGTCCGGTCCGGTCCGGTCCAGTCCAGTCCAGTCCAGTCCAGTCCAGTCCAGTCCAGTCCAGTCCATTCCATTCCATTCCATGGTAATAAACACATTACCCTCCTTTGCGTTGCGCAGTCGGATAAAAGTGTCGTGACAACTTTTCGTAAGAATTTTATCCGTCTAGCCCCCTTTCACAACGCGCGATAAGGAACTTCGTTCCAAAATCTACCTACTATGTAACTCTTATGTTTGTTTTCCTTATACTGAATTAGGGTAAAGTACCTAAAGTAATCTTCAAGTGACCGATTTTTATCGTCTTAAAGCATAGCAATTTGTAAAATGTAGAAAATAAGTGTTTCTATTCTTTTTACGTCCACGGGTCGGGCCATACCGACACAAAAAACAGTCAAAGCTGTCAAAAACTATTCTTAGTAGATAGAGATTCAACTTCAGAATAAACAATAACTACAAACACAAACAAGCGACATGGATAGAAATAGTCAATGTAACCCGTCGTCTACCGCTTCTAATTTCAGTCAACCCTCACAATTAGCATCGGGTCTATTGGACCCGTGCTTTGGTAACGGGACGCACGATGTGTACTCGTAAAATCAACCCTAGCGTACCATGGTGAGTGGAGTGGTAAGGGTTAAGATCAATATTATTAGCTTTCGACTCCTCAAAGTTGAATGAAAGAAGGAATTTTAAGTATTTTTGACATTAGTAGTAGTAAGGACACTCGTATATTTCACGAGACAACGAACTTTTTGGCAAACTTCAAAGACAAAGGAGTTTACAAATTTGATTTCCGAATTCAATATTAGGCATGTCTACGGACACGGAAGTTTCGGGAGGTTCCTTTGTCCGATAGGAAAGGAAGAAACACCTGGGTCACCACTGCGAGGATCGCCCGGAGGACACGGTGGAGCATACGGTGCAGGACTGCCCCGCTTAGGCAGAGCACCGCCGTGTCGTACGGAAGCGATAGGCTGCCTCTCGCGCCCGGCATTGGTCGAGGTCATGCTGCAGGGCGAGAAGGAATGGAAAGCGGCCGCCTCCTTCTGCGAAGCAGTCATTCAAGCGAAAGAAGAGGCGGGTGCAGTGAGGGAGAGGACAGCCTCAACCGCACAACCCAACCGCCGCGGGAGACGTCGCGAGGCGACTTCCGGCCACCGTAGGTGCGGGCATGCGGACGGCGAGTAATGGGCGACGGCGCGACGTGTTCCACGATCACCAGCATAAAAAAGTATCTAGTCTCTATAATTGGATAAAAAAACAATTATTAAAAAAAAATACTAGCTCGAGCCGGATATTTAGCACTTTCACATTAGATGAGACAATAACTGTAACTAAATGAAAGCACTTAATATGTTTTGATTAATATAATTACATACCTAAGTTTAAAATAATAAATGTACATTCAAAAAATTAACATCTTTTATGAGAAACCAAAATTTTAATACAATATTTTACATACGTTGTTCAATTCAACCGTTTCCATTATTGTCTGAATCCATTGCGGTTAAGTAATTGGTATTGCGGTCAGTTAACATACATCGATGGATAGCATTTACAAGATGAAGTAATATTAATAATATCTATGTATTATTATCTGTGTAGACTTATTGTTGCTTTGTGTACTTGTGCTTATTGCTTTGTGTGTTGCTTTGTTGCATTTGAAATGAAATGTAATCAAATTCTGATGGACCCTTTCTTAAATGAAATTAGTTTCGGTACCTTTCTTTTGGTAGGGTAGAAATATATAAAGGTGTTTGAATTAACTTTTCCTGAAAAGAAAAGATTATATTATTTTGTAATGAGAATAATACTTGGTAGTCACACAGAGCTAAACGTGGAATCGTATGTGCGATTCTGAGACCAGGGGGAGTATTATAACGTCTTTAAACCAGGCTTGTTCCAGTGAGAGAACGAGATGGCGCTAGACGTCTTGTATAGCTCTGTCACTTTCACTCGCCGGAACAACCTGGTTTTAAAGACGTTGTAATACCCCCCCAGGTGGCCTACCTGGACGGCTTAAAGCGAGAGTAATTCCAGTGTGGAATCGAGATGGCGCTAGACGACCTGTATAGCTTGGTAAGAGACCAAGCTATACAGGTCGTCTAGCGCCATCCCACATATAATATAATTAGTATAGTGATAGGCCACCAGGTTATTTTATTTAGAATATTTCCCTAGGAGGATTAAGGATTTTTCAGTAGCAAAAACGGAGCCTGAATTTGTGTTGGACTCATATATTTTATGGCCTTACACACCCCCTTTTGTATAGGTCTTAAACATTCGTCGCGAAATGTTTGCGTACTCATAGCTTCATCTTCGCCTAACTTTTTAAGCATTGCAGGTGTGATGTTATACTTTTGACATAAATTACGAGATCGGGTGTCATTTATGTGGGCAACGTCTAAAATCGACAATTACATGCGGAAAAGTCAAGAGTGCTAATGGTATAATTTTCGTAGTTTCACTTGAGAAAAGCTATATAGACATGAGGTAATTTTTACCCTGCGCCAGAAAGAGGGTTAAGTTTTTAACTTGAGATACTCTAGTTGAGGGTCACATTATTTCAAAAAGGCACTCAACTTGACACCCGAAACCCAATCAACTTTGCATTACTTTTGGTCTATCGCCTATTACGATAGCAAGCCTCCTTGCAGGACAAAAGTGAAAGTACAGTAACCATGAATTAGTAATGACTTTTTACTACATGGGTGCAAGTAGTGACGGGACTAACCACTTCCAACAAAAGAACCGCCAACCTGATTAAAAAGCAGAAGCAATCCACTTATGCCTAATAACATATACATATATCTTTACTACAAACCCAAAGGGTTACTGGCTGAATGTCCATATAAATATATTTTTATAGGTGCACCATAAAAATAAAAATATATGGTGTTTTTTTGCTTGCCCCTTGTTTGCAAGGGTTATGGGTGGTATTGAACCACAATCAAAGAGGTAAATTTAAAAATAGAACAAGCGTCCTTTTACTATTGCAATTTTTGTAATCCACAGTTGTACGCCATTAAAGACAGTTTTTTTTTGTTTTATCAATCGCTCGTCAGTTACCTTGTTGCTTTTCCACCATTTCGCACTAAGCGTTTCCAAACATCTTTTATAATGCACACAGCAAAGGAGTGGAACTCACTTCCTGCGTCTGTTTCCGAACACTTGCAACCCTTATCTCTTCAGAATGAGAGTGAACATACTTCTTCTGGATAAGTTCACTTTATCGTTGATATTATCTCTGTCATCTCTGACCAAGACTAGAATCAAGATTAAACCAATTTTATTAAAAAAAAGTAATATTCCACCACTGGGCAAAGATCTCCTTCGTAATATTTCACATTTTCACTAGTAATGCTCGCTGTCCGACCATGTACCATGCCCAGGTCGACGGCGCCTTGTGTTCCACCCGCGCCTCAAAGAGTGTCAGCATGATGACGGGGTCTCCCTCTAGAGGGCCAAAGCTTGCCGGGGTCGTGGGACTTTTCCAATTACCGTGACCCTGGAACGTAAAGGGCTATTGAAGGACACCGTGGATTTTAGTCAGTACGAGTCTGACAGTCCCTCTCGCCTTGCCCTGGGTGGGAGGATTCATTTGATGATTTTAACACGTAAAAAAACAGTTATCAGCTTCAAATTTTTTCCATTGCTGGGACACAGCCAGCTCTGTGAGAATTCTCTCACAGGCGCCCAGTGTTAGTAGATGTCACATGACTTCGAAATTTTAGTTCTAGGTCATGCCAGTTTCCTCACGATGTTTTCCTTCATCGTTTTGAGAGCAGTGGTTATGAAATTAACTAAATAATGTGCCTTACTGTAAGAATTCGGGGCTGATTCTACTGGGCTACCACTGCTCCTTTTTTACCAACTGACTTCAAAAAAGGAGGTACTTATAATATCTAAGTTAGCAGTTGACCGAGCTGGGTGAAAATATGGTAAACTAATTATTGTAGAAACGAGACAGGTTCTCACATTTAGTAAGATCAGGAGCAGAAGCAAGACGTGTTGAACATTTTCTCCAGAGTTATACTGTATTGATGTAAAAGCATTAGCTTGGAATACGCCATATTTTTCGGTATCATAATGGTCTATTTGGACGTGCAATTGGGGTGAGAATTTTTTAATCAAGTAATGAGAGTAGTGTTTAATTAATGAAATTCACTACGTTCTTAGTACGACTGCAAGCTGTTATATTTTTAATTAATGAACGTTTGGGTATAATGAACGTGTAGGTAGGAAGTGACCTAGAAATAAGAATACTGAAATAATAGAGAAGTATGGGATGGGTGATATCCACCTCCTAGCGTACCTGTAACCCGGGTCGACGCCACGTTGTGTTCCACTAGCGCCTCAAAGAGCTGTCAGCACAATGATGGCCCCCATAGAGGGCCAAAGCCTGCCGGGGTCGCGGGACTAACGAGCTACCGTGACCGCGGAATGTAAAGGGCTATTGAAGGAGACCGTGGATTATAGTCAGTACAAGTCTGACAGTCCCTCTTGCCCTGCCCTGGGTGGGAGGACTCATTTGATGATTCCCAGGCTAAAAAAAGGCTACATGTAACCTGCGGTGACAGTTGAGCGATACAAAGGTGCTGGGAAACCTCTTGAAACTCTGGAAACCATCTTGTCGGAGTTCAGTGCCAAAATTTTTCTTATACTCTATTACGTGGTTGCGCAAGAGTTACAGTTCCTTCTTTTAATTATATCGGTGGTGTGCTCGCATGCCCAAATCCCTAGCGTGGGGCAACGTTATTTAAAAAAAAATGTATTTCCGTAAGTTTGTTATAGGTGAACTCAAAAACTACTGAGAAAATCTTAAAAAAAATTCAGCATTATAATGCTACATTTTCACTTAGTAACTTAAGCTATGATACCAGTTAAGGAATAAGCGAATGGACTTCGCTGGTAAAAAATAATAGCAAATAAAATAAAAATAAAAACTATGGAAGAGGATGACATGTCGCGCTGACCCGAAATAAATTGGTATAAAGGCAGAAAAACAATGCTTGCTGAAATTGCCTTGTCGACCGAAAATAACCTCGTTCGGACCAAACGTAAACTTTAGAAAATAATACTAGGATCCCTAACCGAAGCGATCGTAAAACGAACACGTGACAACATATAAAAGTTTCATTACGTCTAAGAATTCTGTAAATGATATTAATAAAATAAAATCACGCTGTAATCCCCAAATGAAATACATAAAACGATATTCATTTATGCACGTAGTTTTTTTTTAGGAATTTCTCCTGTATCGGGGTGCGCTTACAATCATAGAAAATCACGTACACAAACACTCAGACCCAGAACAACTACTTGCAGATGATAAATATGTTTGATCCGTGCGGGGATCGAACCCGCGACAGGCAGCGCGGCAGTCGATCGCTCAGCCACTACACAAAACGTGCCGTCAAACGGTAAACGGTTTTACACGTTTTTTTGCAAACGAAATCAGGCCAGTATTTCGTACCTGGCTACTCTGAGAAAAAACAGACGATACAAATTTTAGAAGTCTTATTTTTTTTGACACAGGTTTTTTATAAACTTAGTTTAGGCAGGACGCTACATATAATTTAAGTGACAATATTTTGTACATGTGATTAATGTAATTTAGCTACCTATACTCTAGTTTTAATGTAGGAACTATTTTTTGTTATAGTTATTTTAACTTTCTGTGTCGTTCTATACACATCTTTTGTATAATGTTTTATGAATAAAATTATTATTATTATTATTTTGCGTGTTAAAATCATCAAATGAGTCATCATCCGCTCTGTTTGGAGCGAAAAGGTTTGCCAGACTCGCACTTTGACTAAAATCCACAGTGTTCCTTCAATAGACCTTAACCTAAGATTCGCGTTACACCAGTCTGGACCCAGCAGACTGGTGTAACGCAAATCTTACGATTACGTGTAATATGCGTCAACAGTGTGGACGGCACACGAACTCAAAGCGAATTGAGAACGTGAATACTGCGTGCGTGTGTTTGCGCAAAAACCGACAGCCGATGGTTCAGCAGCGAGGGTTACGTGTAATGCTCGCGGTGCTGTCCACACCTAGAATTCGCGTTACATTACACGGTGGATTCGCGTTACATTACACCGGTCTGGACCCGGCTCAAGGTTACGGTTACCTGTTTAGAGAGTCCCGCGACCCAAACTTAGACTTCAGGTTTTTTTGAAGTCGAGACATTGTTATGGTAAATTCATGATCCTCACAATACCATATTATGATAGTGCACCGTACTTGCATATTTCTTTAGTTATATAAAAATCTCAATTTAATAAATGACGTGCCAATTACTATCAACCAGACCCAATTACAGACTACTGAGACTGAGACATTTTGACGTTAATAATGACTCGCAAAACTATAACCCAACACGTGCTTCCACCTCCCAAACTTGACCCTTAGCGTTCATTCACACGCACCACAACCATACCACATCTAATCATCTTTGGTCGAGCTGTGGTGGTGTGCGGATGGTGTTGCTGCAGTTTTTTGCAGTTGCGTTGTGGTTAGTCGTTGCGTCGATGCAACGTCATGTCTGCGATGTGGTCGCCCACAGGTTCGAGTGTCGCTGGTGCTTTGCGTTGTGGTTGCAAGGGTTATGACCAGTTTGCGTTGTGTTCAGTATCACCGGTCGATATTATTGCAGCAAAATGTGGTCCGTGTAAATAAACATTTTTTTTTTAAATGAAACATGCTCCCGATGTCTGCGTGTCGTTGTGGTATGGCATTGGTATTGCTACGTATTTGTGGTCAGTACCCATGCACTCGTACCCATTCACACCAACCACTTTTTGCAGTCACTACTACTGCAAAAAGTGGTTGGTGTGAATTCCACTTTATCTTTTCAATACTAGATTACACTCGACCACGTGGCGTGAATTTTACTATTTTTATTGAAAATTGTGCGCCTGCCCACGTCGTGTGGTCCTTGTGTGGTTGTAGTACATGTGAAAGAACCCTAAACCAAAGTCGTTTGAAAGCGAACTAATACAGAACTCACTTTGATATTACATAGGAAAATATGAGCTATTAAACACAGGCCCAACTTAAAATAACAACGGTTGAATTTAATAAGGCAGCGGCGCCATCTGCTCGGGGTTAAGCTAAATTCATAAAACGGCAAAGGGTGGGTACTTCATTTATAATAAAGGTTTAGATGTAAGTTTTGTTATTATTATGTAAGTTAAGATCGGTTAGTGTTTCTTGTAGCTAGCTTTTGCCAGTGGTTTCACTCGCGTAGTAGTCGAAATTTTCCCGAAAAATATAAATAATATAGGCATAAAAGGTATCCGGCTTGATATATAGGGTAATATCTAAGTCATAAGCTTTACATTGACTATAGCAATAGTGTATTTTGTGTGCTGTGGGTCTCTCACAGCACAGCATTATGCTGAGTGGTCACCTTTCTTTTTACAGTCATGGCATGCAGCTGTCGAATTTTGTCTTTGCTATTATGTCTATTTTATTATGTTTAGATTAAGTTAACTTTGTAATTTGTCTAATTTGCATGCATTTCTGTAAAAGAATAAAATAATTTTCTTTTCTTTCTTTCTTCTTTTGACAATCAAACATCAAAAACAATCTCCGGCCACCGTAGGCGCGCATACGGAAGGTCAGTAATGGGCGACTCGATGTCCGATCCTGGAACATGCCCGGGTCGCAGGACTAACGAGTAACGGTGTCCCGGAGCATAAAGGGCTATTGAAGGGCACCGTGGATTTTTGTCAGTACAAGGCTGACAGTCCCTCCTGCCTTGCCCTTAGTGCGAGGACTTAATCAACGTAAAAAAGGGGAGGCCTTTGTAGAGCAGTGGACGTCTACCGGCTGATGATGATTATATTATTTACTGGGACGATCACGATATACGACACGATATCGCGATAGATGACGGACGCTTTTTCTTCCATTTATGATGAAACATTATCACTCTTCAATATCCTTCAGATTCTGATTCCAAGTAACACAGATGTGCGAACAATGGTAAGAATTTACAGAAGATTTCAGAAAGAAATCAAAATCAATCGTCTGTTCAAACCATTGAATTTCCTGAGAACATTTCTAAAGCAAGATTTTTCGATGTTTAAAATTATGAATTCTTCCAATCTCCGCTTAATATCTAGAGGAAAGCGAATTGAATGAATGAAATGAATGAACGAACGAGTGAACGCGAAGGATCGGTCCGTTGAAGAAACAATCGGTAGATGTGAGAGGAAATCGAATTTCCTCGATGAAATTGACGAGTATAGCTCAATGACATCGACGCCATTTTGTTTCGTGTAGTACTTCGATGTAATGATTTATTATAAAATACTGTGTTGTTGTATTTATTTGGGATCCAACAGAATATCAGCGTCAGGTATCATCCTGACATAAATATGCTGGCATCTGGATACTCATTTATTGCAATCCTGAGACACACACCGCACATTTTTTATGTTTCGTCTTAATTATGGCCATTTTAGTAGGTATCACTTAGGTTTTGTTTTACTGGTTTTCATATTTATTAAGAGCAGTGGTGCTGTTGACTCGGTGGCAACGTCCATGACATACAAGCTGTTGGTCGTGGATTCAAACCTAAATAAGCGCATTACTTTTTGTAATTTATTTCACTGCAACTGTTCAGCTTCAACCTTATCGTTGTCGCATATACACATCTGCATAAGGATTATAGCACACATTTCAACTAGGAAAGCGATCGTCAACGAAACGCCTTTAGTCTTGCCGTCAAACTGGTGTCAACTAAACTTAAACAAAGCGTATCAGCAAATCCGATACGTCGACTCGGCTACAGTTAGGCGACGACGCCGCCCTTACGGCTCGCCCACGGCTGTTCGGTCGAAGAGATGCAAGCACGGGGACGGACAGGCGTAAGCGCGGTGACTACGAGCCGTAAGCGCAGCGATGCTTGTTGACAACGAGCCAGACCGTGGATCGGGCTTCTCCCCTTTACGATTAGTGTGCTATTCAGTGCAGAGTATACCAAACGATAAATAAAGAGTATCAAAAAGGCTCGAGATGATACGTTTACGATCCGTTTCCTAGTTATGTGTGCTGTGATATTCTAAGTCTTCAGAGAATGGTGGTGACAACTTCTAAATATTTCACAAAATTGCCGGAAGAAAATAAAATTAACTGTTTCATGAACCACAACGATAATTTTCTGTACACAAGTCTTGGAAAAACAGATTATTTAATAGACTGTTAAAATCCTTATTACTTATATGCGGTATCAGAGATAAAAGTACCTCCTTTACGTAAATTAACTTCATCAAAAATTAACATTCCAAAATCCGACAACTGAGCAGACAAAAAGTACAATCATCAACAAAAGTGTTACAGAAATAATTAATTTCTCTCGCCTACTAGGTCCGACGAACTGGGTCAGTTTTGGCCGTTATTAATGCTAAAACTGTCACCGTCACTCGCACTGGCAATTTGCACCAATTAAAATTCCGTACGTGTCGTCTGCCATACATTTTGTTTGAACATCCGCTGAGAAATACAGCGCCAGTATTGTCCTGTGTACTTAAACGGACGTGTTTAACGTTTACACACTCGTTATGGATTAAGTTACAGGCGACTTGTTCTTTTCTACTTGAACAACATTGTTTGACCTTCCTTCTTAGTTTTGAAAAACTTACATGGCTAATGTAAGTTTTACTTGAAGACATGTGTTTTTTTAATTTTTCCCTGAGGTATGGTAGAACTAACTTAGAGGTCTCTGGGTCTTCAAAACCCCATACCTATAATTCCTAATTTTGTGTGTTTTTTTGGTTCTTTTCCGTTTTTGTTTAGAAAACTTTAATTTACCGCCATTCGCGAGGGGTTGGAGTAAGATTTTTTTAAAGCAGTTTTGTCTTTGGAAATAAGTATATATTTCCTTCAAGTATCGGTAATCGGAAACCAAACAAACAGTATATAATATTATAAATCAAAACGTACCCTCCGCTTTCTCCTCTATTTTGCACCACAAACAAAAGAGCAGAACAGCCAACATAATTAAAGGATATTTTGTGTAGACAATAGGTAAGTGCCGCGCACACAGAATTTTAATTCTAAGCTTATGCCCATTTAGATTTGTCGTCGGCACTGTACCTACGTGGTTTGAATAAGCCCCTGTAGGCCGTTGTTACCATTTTTGTCTGCATTCGTAATTTTTTTGGATGAATATTATGTAGGATTATAGCGGGGTTATTGTCCTCTGAAATTTTGGGTATTTTGGTGTCTGACTGTTGAAAATGAAACGCATTATTAGTGTCTGAAGGGTATTTGGGAATAGGTCTGAGTAGGAAAATAACTGTGTACACACTGTGCTAATTTATTTTATTTTTTATTTGTATAAGTTTTGTATGAATTACGATGTATAAAACGGTGAAATAAATAACTGTAAATAAATAGCATAGGTATTTTTCCATTAAAATTACAATCTTTTACATTTCATTTAACTACCTACACTTCTTGTAACTGGTGTAATGTAAGTAACATTTCAGCTTAATATCCTAATTAATCTACTGATAAAAAAACATTAGTTGAGATCATTCCGCCTTTGCTTAACTATGGCTACGGTCTACGGAGCTACGGCCTACGAGCTACGAACTACGCGCTACGCTGCTACGGCGTAGCACACTTGAACCAACGCAACGTCAACAGACTGAAAACCACAGGCTTAGTTTAATCACCCAAACAACATAGTAAGCATCAAGTTAAGGTTATAGCTTAGTTTTAGGCTTAATGCGAGTCTAGATATTGCTTTAGGCAAAACTATTATGCTCTAATGGTACATACTGAACTGAAAGAACGATAAGCTGTTGGTCTTAGCTGTCATTTGTTTCTACATGACCGTCATTATGACCTGATAGTTTGGCAACCGGCCATACTACGGAAGATGGTCAAACGCAGCTTCTTCCGCAGATGATTTCCCAGATTAACGTCGATCCGAGCATGGTCTCAGATCGGATGGCGAGCTACCTATTACACGCCACTATGATGGCTGGATATTGCCTTGCAATGTCCAACGCTCTGGGCGTCTCTTGCGGCGACTAGGTCTGTCGACACAGTCGTCTTTCGTAGGATGCATGTAGCCTACAACTGAAGATTGGCGTATTTTGCATATTTGTTACGTCCACTCAGCTTCATGCAATAGTCAGTCACGCTACAAAAGGTCTCAGTTTTCTTTCAACTAGCATGGAGAAAGGACGTCTTTTGTTGTAAGAATGCATGACAAACGCAACACGAGCGGCTGACGCGACGTTGCCGCTTCGTGGACACAGATTTCATTGTTTCTACGCAAGATGCAAGCATTCGTCTTGCAATCGTCAATTGACGAAAGCATATGACGTGCGGTTACGTGGACAATGGGTTTTACCCAGTTACTGGATAGTTGAGGTCAGACAGTCACTCCGCATAAAATAAGTTGTACTCGTATTCTACATCCGTTTGGGCTTAAAATGGAACCAAAAACAGTTAGGATAAAGCAGATGATTCTAGGTTTAAATATTCCTTGAAATAGAAATATGCTAGCAATCAAAGACATCAAGGGTCGGAAACATTAAAACAAATACAGCACCCATTACGACACATGTACCACTATTATAACACTAGCAGTTGGTAAAGGCACAGTATAGTATAGTCCAGTATTCTATCTTAAACGATTGTTACGCGAATTATACCTACGCGGCTCGATTTCACATGTTTTTGTATATGTTTGATTAAAATATAAATAGTAATAACTAAAAAGTAGAAGTACTCACTTAATAATTATGGGAACAATCACTGAGAACACACATCGTACTATTAATGGTTGCTTGAACTCTTCAATAACTTACCGACAGACAAAATTTTATAGATTATGCGAAACTTCAAACGGTTAGGACTGCAATTTATTTTTATAGCCTACTAGTGCGTAATTTATCACGTCACAATGTTTTTTATTGAATCTACTGATAAAAAACGTGACATTTATTTTAATTCACAGCTTATTTCTTTTTTAAATATATATATTTATTTACACTAAACAACTAGAATGAAACTCAAGGACTCAGCTAGATGTAGTCTCGTCTTAAAATACTGCAGGCGGGGAAGCCCTATCTTGTGTGCACGTACCATAATTACCATATACGTTATTTCAAGGAGAGAGCCGAGTCATTATACTGAACAATATGACACTGTGGTAAAGGGATAACGGTTGAACCACTTAAAGAGCGCTTATAACTATTAATTTAACATAATCGTGTAGGGATTACGTGGAATTGCGGCTAATGTTGCCATTACTATTATCTTTTAATACTAATCATTTTAATAGGTATATTATTAGTCTTATTACGGCTATTAAGTGAATATGTTAAGGGATATTGTTACAAGGGTAAAGTTTTGTTTGAATTAAGGAAATGTTTCTGAACTAGTTGTTGCTAGCGGCTTCGCCCGTGTTTGTTTCGAGAATTATGTCAACGGGAACGTAATACCGGAATAAATGAAGGTATCGTATGTCCTATTCCAGACATCGACCTATCTCTGAATGAATTTCATCCGTTCAACTGTTCTGATTGAGTAACAAACATTCATCCATCCATTCAACCATCCACAGTGATATTATTAATTGTTGTAGTTAGATAAGAAAGCTGTTAAGGTTAACATAGGTATTTTTTTTAATAATAGCTATGCTTTGGCTCTTGGCCTCAATCTAACTCAGGAGCGATGGCTATAAGTAAGATCACTCAGAATAAAATATAACACATACACACCGATGGAACACGGTAAAACTCTGGTATGGGACTCAGAGACTTCGACTTACCACCACAGGATCGCTTAACAGTCACCGCAGAGGTTACCGGTGCCATGTCGGTTCCACGCGCGTCTCAAAGAGAGTCAGCCCAATGACGGGGCCCCCGTTTACAGGGCCAAAGCCTGCCGGGGTCGCAGGACTAACGAATACCGTGACCCCGGAACGAAAAGGGCTATTGAAGGACACCGTGGATTTTAGTCAGTACCAGTCCGACAGTCTCTCCTGCCCTGCCCTAGGTGGGAGGACTCATTTGATGACTTTACCACGCTAAAAAAAACAGGTTACCGGTGCCGTTGTCTAGGCTGAACTACTAAGAGGTGGTTCCCACTAACGTCAAGAGAATATGTCTTTGTTCTTCCGGGTGCCCTTTGCGTTACAGAGCCGCGTATCTCTTTGTAGACAGTCCCACGACCCATCGCTAAACGCAATAGCATATTATTTGCGGAAAGCCAAAGGAATAGTCTTTGTGAAGTAAAGGCATTTTCGTATTAAACTTAAATATTTTTCTACCCACATAATCCTTTGTCCAAATACCTGACTGTAATAATATCACAAAAACGTATCCTTCACATTTTTATTCTCCCAAAATTAGGATACAAGTACAATATAATCCTGTTTGGTATAATAACAGTCTTTATCTGAAACAAAATACGGGGTTTAGGCAAAAATAATATAATTTAGCCCAACCGTTTGCCAACAAAGGGCCAGCCCTCTTCAAGGCTAATTTAAGCGGCTTCAGGCGGCTCTAGTTAGTTATTAATTTACGACAAATCGTATAAACTTTGTACGAGGGAAGGAGTTGTGTTTGTAAGAGCCATTGCGTCATGAAGTTATTGTAGATTTTATTGTGAATGTAGCAGTAGAGAAGAAAATTGAAATAGGGACTATTTTTGCAACCACAAATGTTTATTATTTGTCTTTCAGGTTTATGTATAAGATGCGTCCTTAAACGTATCTCATTTTATGGATAAGACTTGGGTTTTCTTTACTTGGAGTTAGTTTATTTTTCTGGTGAAAAGTCATCAAAATATGTCCTCACTCCCAGAGCGGAGTGGAAGGCTGACTAACACAACCCTGTTCTTTCAGTTTCCATTTGCGTCTCAAGGCCGTGGTGCCCTTTTGAGATATAGTTCCGCGACTTCGGTAGGAGTTTGGCCTATGGGATCAATTGACTGACAGCTTCTTGTTGTGTGTGTTGAAGGCCAGACAGACCTGATCCGTGATCGGATGATGAGTTACCGATAACAGGCCCTATATTTAACAAAAAAAAAAAGAAAAAATCATCAAATGAGTCCTCCCACCTAGGGCAGCACGGGATCTGTAGGACAGCCGGCTACGGTGGTCTAAGAGAGCTGACTCACGCTTCAACTTAAAATAAACTTTGTTTACATAAAATTAATGTTCTTATTCCTGAGACGAGACATTTTGATCAAAGCCGCTTGAAAAACGACTTATCCATAAACACTTGAAATGTAAATAAGACTTAAAATACAATAAATGTTTAAGAATCCAACTCTCAAATTATTACTTCGAGAACGATTTTACAACATTAAAAATTTAAGGACATTTACGATTGTTAAGCAATTTGTATGATTTATTTACAAAAATGGACACGTTTTGGTCCCTTGGGTTTGTCCATTTTTCACCATCCACTTCCGTTAAAGGGTCCTTTCCTTACATCATTATATCGAATACGACGATTTGTATAATTTAAAATGTGTTATTAAATGTAAACCATGGACCGTTGAAGTGGTTTTTATTTTTGAAAACAAAGTGTGTTTTTTTTTCGTAGTCAATAATTTTAGTATGCAAATATAAATGATGAAAATACAATTATACATCATCTGCTAGCTCACGAGACTGGAGTATAATCCCACATGAACATTCAAATTTTTCTGTAGGTTTTGTGTCAAAGCGTAAGTAACATCCATAGATTCATTTTCACAATCTTTCACATCTCACCCAAGATACAGGAGAAAATTTTGATGAGCTCAACGTTAAAAAAAAGATAGGACGCTTGAGTTTGAACCTAGCCGGGCGTGTTAAAATATGTTATTAATTATTTCATCACTGTTCTTGTATCAGTGAAAGAAAAAACACCGTAAGAAAAGCGCCATTGTCTATATCTCAAATGTTATGAAAAATATCTAGTTTTAATCCTTGACAAAAATCCAGACTTAGATGAAGGATGCAGTCCCACCTTCCCGCCCGCATGCATATTCAGATGCAGGAAAGGTAAAATGCATTATGCACACATGCAAGAAAATCGAGGAAAATAGAGAAGCATGTCATGTAATCAAACCTATAATACTCGACACGTGTTTCAGGAGAGGTTGACTCGACAACCGCTCGGGGCGCATTTATTTTTTAATGTCAGGGATTTCCGCAAAGTTACGCCTCATTAAATCAAAATCTGCCAAAATGTGGTAAATTTCGACCAGCTCTTTATAGTTAGGAATACTGCGTCCCAGCAGTGGGAGCAGTGACTGTTTATGCTTTCGCTTTGCGGAGACAGAGCAAGTTTAAAAGAGGAGGAATTTTGGTATGCGTGGTAGCCACCTCCAGCGCTCTACCACTGCTATCGGCACCTCAGGCTATCTGTAACCTGCTTTGACGGCTGAGCGATCTCACTGGTGATGATAGGCATCACCAAGGCCACCAGGCTCATAGCCTCCATCTTGTCGGAGATCGGCGCCCAACAGTTTTTACTATGTTCCGTCATTGAGTAGGAGTTCCAGTTCAACTGGAATGATATATCGTGAGAGTAGCGAGCAACCGATGCATGCAAGTCGCGAGTCAGTTCAGCGTGGCGGTTTAAGAAGGAGGCCTATGTTCTGCAGTGGACGTCTTCCGGCTGATGATGACGATGATGATGATTTTCGCCCTTCTGGGCTAGATTGAAGCCAACACACAAAGCCTGCCGGGATCGCGGGACTTATATCATTACTGTGACCCCGGAACATAAAGGGCTATTGAAGGACACCGTCGATTTTAGTCGGTAACGAGTCTGACAGTCCCTCTCGCCCTGCCCGGGGTGGGAGGACTCATTTGATGATTTTACCACGCTAAAAAAAAACAGCAAACCCATTACAAATAAAAAAGCAATAAAGTCCAAAAAACAACTGTTTGCTAATGTTTTAGTTATTAGTGTCATAATTTACATATTCGATATCACATTTATTGGAAAAGTTTCTCACAGTTGAGCGTTACGAAAGTATTATTTAATAATATGAACAACGTAAATAATCGAGAAATAAGTACGAACACGTACGTTTGGGAAATAAATGTTTTGGCTGAAACAAGGTTGGAAAACTGTGATAGGACACAGCGGAAAAAAAAACTCACCACCCATTAATTTAAATTGCTATTCAATTAATTTGGTGCTTTTTACGACCTTAGTTTTATTTTTCGGAAACATCTGGGTTATTGTATCCTGCGATCGGGATCGCGGGACTAACGATTACCGTGACCCCGGAACGTAAATGGCTATTGAAGGACACCGTGAATTTTAGTCAGTACAAGTCTGACAGCCCCTCCTGCCCTGCCCTGGGTAGGAGGAGTAATTTGATGATTTTACCACGCTAATAAAAATAATTATAATGTGTATCCTGCTGCCCTGAATCGCTAAGAGTACATGAAAGAACAGATTGGTTTATAGTAATTCAAATCAGACAGAACCTTGCCTCCATCCAGGGCAGGCCACCATTTCAACTGTCAACTATAATATTCTGCCAATATTGTAAAGTGACAGCAGCGCAGCCAGTTCAGCCGTCAAACTTTAGTAGCATATTATTATGCATAATCAAAAATAAGATTTTGTACTTGATCTACATTTTGACAAGTTTTTGAAGTTAATTGTCACTGAGACGAGGGTATGACAAAATTTTGAATGTTTATAGGTAAGAAAGTGGCCCTATTGCTACTATCTAACGAACTTTGAATGCACCTCATAGTCATTTTACCAAAGTCTCGCATAGATTCACCATTAAATACAATATTTTTCACCCCTTTTCATTATTTCTTTCTCTTTATAACTCCCTTTATATCGTAGTTCTCACCGTATCGTATGCATATAAACATTTATTTTCTAATAATTTATTCAAAATCTCACACAACATCACGACTGCATGCGAGCCAGTGACTACGAAAAGCACTTAGCATTTTCTATCCAAAATAATCTATAAATAATCAACACCGCTTCCTCTTGTCACTAAGCCACGACCCTTACGCAGTTCCATTCATTATTTAAACGTTCTCGATATCTTAAAGGGGTTTGAATATTTTTGTATGGGCCGTGTACCAGGTGCCATCCGCCATTTTGATTATTTTTCAAAACGGCGTACATGAATGAAACTTTCATAAATCGATAGATCACATCAATACAAACATTAAATGTAGAGAGGCAAAATCTCGTAAAGCGTCACGTTTCCTAGTTATGTGCTGTCAAAGATGTACAAGAGGTGCCATAGTTTTTTTTTTGTTTAATGTTTTGTTTCGTTTTTAAATAATCGGAACATTGATTTTTATATACATATACAATTAAAATTAAATATAATTACCTGAATATTGCGCTTCTTAAATACTTACTAATATAATTCCAAAAGGAATAATAAAGTTGGTGGATTGAACATCTGAGTGCATACTGCCAGTCAATCTTCAGGTGATTTGAAAGAAAGAAAAGGGATTTATTGACAAACAGGACATACGCACACACATAATATGAACTCAAGTATGACATTATAATATATATTATATTTATTTGTAAAAAAGTAATGTTTACAATGTCATGAGAAGGTTTAGTTGTCATATGAGTACAGTAAAAATTAAGAATAATATTAAGATTACTTTTACATTAAAAAAAAACGTTACTTATGATGTACAGCGTGGCACAAAGTGTACGCAATGCACACTAGAATTGAATCAAAATCTTGATAAAATTCCATTGCGTATTGAACAACATTATACATATATAATGACAAGAATCTATGTGAAACGTCCCCACTTTTGTAATCGACTCCTAAAAAAGGAGGTTACTCAATTCGACCGTTTATGCTTTTTTATGTTTGTTCGCGCAGAACTTCGTCTTTTATGAACCGATTTCGATGAATCTTTTTTTGTTGGAAAGAAGATATTTCAGAGGTGGTTCCATGATAAGCAAATCAAGGTCTGATGATGGAAGACCAGAGAAATCGAACGGACCTTTCAAAAACTGACAAACGCCGCAGTGGCAGGGGCGACTGTGGCGTTTGTCAGTTTTATTGTCTGTTTACGATTTTTGATTTATGTCCTGTTTGCCAATAAATCCCTTTTCTTTCTTTCAAATCACCTGAAGGTTGACTGGAAGTATACACTCAGATGTTCAATCCACCAACTTTATTATTCCTTTTGGAATTATATTAGTAAGTATATAAGAAGCGAAATATTCAGGCAATTATGTTTAATTTTAATTGTATATGTATATAAAAATCAATGTTCCGGTTATTTAAAAACGAAACAAAACATTAAACAAAAAAAAACTATGGCACCTCTTGTACATCTTTGACAGCTCATAACTCGGAAACGTGACGCTTTACGAGATTTTGCCTCTCTACATTTTATGTTTGTATTGATGTGATCTATCGATTTATGAAAGTTTCAATCGTGTACGCCGTTTTGAAAAAAAAATCAAAATGGCGGATGGCACCTGGTACAAAAGATACAAAGCCCTTTAGTTTTGTTTATGTTCCCTTAGTAAATACTACGTGAGGTGTTGCGAAGATAAAAATGTCAGGAGTATGTTTTTTCTTCTTTTTTTTGGATTCGCATGCTCAAAGTTATGTGTTGTACGTTCTGAATATTTGTTTTTTGGGCGGAAAGCGTGCGTATGTTAGAATGTTTTGTGTTATGAAAGGTATTGTCGTACAAATGTTCACGTTACTGTATGGTTACTTATTGTGATTGGATCATTTAATCATAGACAAAAAACCGATGTTTATTTAGTTAAGTGTAGGTGCCAGTTGGATACGGGGTCGCGGGACTAACGAGCTACCGTGACCCCAGAACGTAGAGGGCTATTGAAGGACACCGTGGATTTTATTCAGTACAAGTCTGCCCTGCCCTGGGTGGGAGGACTCGTTTGATGATTTTACCAAGATAAAAAAAAGTTGCTAGTTTGATGTAAAAGTAAAGGAATATCAACTATTCAACTATCTTTCAAAAAGGAGTTTGGTTGTCTAGAGCAGCGGTCGCCAACGCGAGGTCGGCTACTCGCATACGTCTTTCTAGCTAGGTATAGCTACGGAAAAGCCTCATAAAACATTATACTACTAGAAAATATAATCCAACTGCCCACACCAATCACTAGCACCACCCAAGCAGCAATACAGACACAAAAACGTTGAAGAATTCCACAATAAAAACAACCCTTTCGAAATACCCGCCACACGTCACACCACATTTATATAACCAAACAACAAACATAATTGCATTGACGAGAACCCAAAATAGGGACTAAGTGGAGTTAAATGAAAACCCATAATAAAGGTCGCTGTACATACATTATATACATCGTTTGATCGATGTGTGACCCGTATTTAAGGGGCTGTGGGTCACACTGAACTGTAATTTGTATATGCTGAGGGTGGGTGAGATGGGCTAACGCGAGAACAAAATAAAGTAGGTGTCTACTATGATGGATGCGTATTGTGAACTTCTGTAGATTCTTTAATGTCTTATAAGGATATTGTGTAAAAGAGCAATTTAAGGTATGGTAGGTATATTCTACGAAGCATTATTGTTAGTGAAGGTGGAGACGGAATGCGTGATGGAGAGGACAGCTTCCACCTCACAACCCTGCCGCCATGGCAACACCGCCCTAGAGAACGGATATCGCAAAGCGAATTCTAACTAAAGGCACGGACATGCGGACCGCGAGTAATAGGTATCTCGCCGTCCGATCATGCACCATGCCCGGATTAAAGGCGCGTTGTGTTCCAAGCGCCTCAAAGAGCTGTCTGCCGGAGTCACGAGACTGTCTGAACAAGTAGCAGTGACCATGGAACGTAAAGGGCTATTGAAGGAACACCGTGTATTTTAGTTAGTAGGAGTCTGACAGTTCCTTCTGCTCCACAGAGGGCGGCCCGGATTCATTTGATGATTTTACCAGGGAATAAAATAAAAAATTGGTAGGTCCAGAAAAGTACCCTATTTATTAAATCAACAAATCAAAATACCTGCCCGAATGGATATGATCATCATAATCAGCCTATAATGTTCCCACTGCTGGGACACAGGCCTCCTCTCTATGGGGAGTGGGCCATAATCCACCACGCGGGCTCAGTGCGGGTTGGTGGATGTCATATTATATCTTTGAATTTTTGGTTCTAGGACATGCCGGTTTCCTCACGATGTTTTCCTTCACCGTTTTGAGAGCAGTGTGGTGATGAAATAAATTATACAAAGTAATGCGCCTGGCGGGTTTCGAACCCACGACCAACAATTCGTTAGTCGGGACCGATACCACTGGGCCACCACTGCTCTGAATGGATAATAATTATGCTCACCAAATGTATCATAAAGTATTGTAAAAATAAACCTATTTTCAGTAAAAATAAAAAAATACGACCTAAGCAGGGTCGACGAAGCCCCGTTCTGGGTTTCTATTTCTGTTTACAGGGTTTAAAAAACCAAACCGAACTTCGGGGTGTCCCTGAAATCTTGCTAAAGCGAGTTTAAGATTTGGTGAGCATTTATCCATTTTGGAAAACAAAAAGAATTATTGATCAGCATTTAAATTGTAGCCCTTGAAAACTCAATTTATTATGCGCCGTGACGATATGTTGGCAGCATTGTGTTGGCTTCTCGCGGCACTTGTGAAGCGACCATTAAAACTCATGATGTAAATAAAGACTGGAACAAAGGAGCATTACAATGTTTGAAAGTAAATTACATCTTATCTGAACGTAATAAATTAATTTTAACACGACCTTATGAGTTATCAACCACATTAATTAAAGTAACAATACGCATGACCATGACATATTCTCTAACAAATGAGTTAGAATTTTCAAGTGAAACTGCTAGAAATTTCGCATACGGTTCGGAATATAAAATGAAAATATTGTGCACTTCTTGGTTAGTGATAATTATGCTTTGTCTGGTATCAGATTGTGTTGCCGTTGCAGTGTTGCCGTCCGTGTACAGTTTCTTCATGCGAGAAGCTTGCGCAGGCAAAACTGTGGTGAAGATTGTGCGTCTGGTAGACCCATAAACGACATAATCGTCTACCCTAGGCCCTCTATGCAATCAGCTAACCTAACTAATAAAAAAACTTCGACCGACTATTTACATGTATTCTCTACGATAAACTTCGGTGTAAATGCATCCCGGATTTGGGCATTTGGCTACGGAAAATAGACTTTATTATGGTGACCGTATTTATGCCTAATAGAATCACAATTTAATGTAAAACACGCACGCTTTCTATGAAAAAATATTTTACTTTTGTGAAAAAACATTATGGCGTGCGGCCATTTTTCTTCATTTTTACCTTTTTGGGGTGTTTCCCTATCTGTTATGCTTTATTCAATAACGTTATATGTTAGCATTCTCATTTCATGTGAAAAACTGCGGCGTTATGGTACTATTCGATTCTGAATAGAAATATGAATAGGTTTTCTTATTTTTCCTCCAGTGGGACCCTTTTTAACCGACGAAAAAAAAAGGAGGAGGTTCTCAATTCGACATGTATATTTTTTTTTTTTATGTATGACCACGCATAACTTTTCCTAACGTGGTCCGATTTCAAAAATTCTTTTTTTGTTAGAAAGAGTATATCTCAAAGTTGGTCCCATTTAAATTTCAAAACTAAAATCGGCCTCTAAGGGTAGAAAAAAAGGAATTAATTGTCAATCTTCCTACAGAATTTTCAATTATGAACCAATTCTGTTGAAATAAAGTTAACAATTGTAGTTCTGAGGACATATTATATAGCAGAGATGTGGAGAACATAACATGATGGCGTCACCATCATCAGATCAACTCCAGATCCCTGTTATTTTGTGAAGTCAGTCCCAAGATTTCCTTAACAGTTAACAACAGCTATATCGTGTTTGGGCTCATTTCACTCAGCTTGATGAGAACTTTAGACCTAGCTGAGGTATCATTGCCATCGAGGGTCTGAGAATGGTGACGGATAGCAGGGGAAAGAGGTCCTCAACAGTTAACAGCACCTTTATCGTGTTTGGGCTCATTTCACTAGTCTTGATGAAAACTTTATACCTAGCTGGGGTATAATTGTCATCGAGGGTCTGAGGATGGTGACAGAGGGCAGTAGCAAGAGATCCTTAACAGTTAACAGCAACTATATCATATTTGGGCTCATTTCACTCATATTGATGAGAACTTTAGATGTAGCTGGGGTATGACAGTCGTTGAGAGTTTTTAGTTACAGAAATTGACACGAGATAGGAAACTCAAAAGTAAAAAATAAGTCCTTTTTAAAAAAAAAATCAAACCGACGAAACGTCTAACTGAAAAGCAAAAAATAAATTTTGAGGCGGCGCCAAAGAAAAAATCAACGAATAGCTACGACGAGCTATTCAACCACGACAACCTATACAACGAGCTATTCTGCTCTTCAAATTGTTAATTTATATGTTTGTTTGTTTGGCGCCGCCTCAAAATTTATTTTTTGCTTTTCAGTTAGACGTTTCGTCGGTTTGATTTTTTTTTTAAAAAGGACTTATATCAATTGTGCTTTGTTTAATATGTTTTTTATTTCAAAATAGGTGCGCCAGCAGTACATTTTTACATTCAAATAATAAAAGTGCGTGGGTTTGGATATATATAGGACCTATATAGATACGTACTAACATAATATGGCCTTTCTTGATAAATTGACTATTCAACACAAAAAGATTTTTTCAACGAACCAGCAGTTCATGAGATTAGCGCGTTCAACCAAATAAACTCTTCAGCTTTATAATATTAGTACAGATTAAAGAAAAAAAGACTTTATCGAGGGGTGAAAGGCTATTTGCTTTAAGCGACATTTTTGCAACTTTACAGGAGAGCCATTTAAAGTATGAAAAAAAAAATTATAGCTATAAAACTTCTTCAGCTATTTGAATGGGGTAAACTACATTAAAATTCTTTTAAAAACGTTGATTTGTTGATGCGTATACCAAATAAAACGGACCTTTAATTACAAACATAAATGTCGCTTATAACGAATTGCCTTAAGCCTTTTTTTTTTCAGGGAAAGGAAAAAATATTTAAGCAACTCTGCAGTACACTTTCAGAATAAGCTAAACAGCATGAAGTGACGCAGGCCAAGCTGTTTAAGAGCAAGCTATTTATCTCAACTGCCAATTGATTTTAAATTTAATGGCAGGCTAATGGACATATCATGTAACATAACAGTATTGAAAATCTAACGTTTGATGTAACATTTTTTTACATCTTTTTATCGATGGCTGTTGAAACAACCTGAATATATCACAATCACCGAAAATCACTGGTGCTTATAAAGCAAAATATACACAACGTAAAATCAGTTCAAGTATGCATTTACAATAATTTTAAAGTAGATCTATTATAATATAATATTTATACATTTAAATCATAATTTTATCACAATATTATACATTCAAAAGAGAGTTAACGCTTTACTCCTAAAATACTGGACCGTTTTTTATTTTCTTCAAACCTTTTTCAAACTTTGCAAAAAAACTAAAATTGATTGAAAAATTCCACATCGACGCGTCCAGTTCAGTTTTGTCTACTGAGCAAGTCCTGAAAGTTTGTGGAGGGCTGTCCCTTACACCCTGTCTAAATGCTATAGCCTAGATTCTTATCATTGTTTTGAGGTGTTATCGTAAAATTCACGTAAATAGAATTTTACATAAAAAGCGACCTTATGTCCAACAAAAAACTTGGATGAACAGATAATTTAGATGAAAAGATGACCGCCCCATTTTGTATCTCAAGCCTGCGGGTGTCCTAAGTTCAGGCCGCTTTTGTCCGAGTTTTTCGGGCAGACTTATCAAAAATTCAAAAAGGGAATGCTTAAAGAGATCCCGGATGGTCGCGGTCGACTAAATCTTTCATGAACTACCCTACTTTACAACGAAAACGTCGCACATGCTAAAGTCGAGATTAAAGCCGGTAATGTCTAACTACCCGCAATCTAATTGCCCCATGTCTGGTTGTCAGTCGAGGTACGCCTTTTGCTCATTCTGCCTTAAGTGCCTGAAGACTGTGACGGGGCTTAATTAACTGCGGCAGAACTTTGTCGTGGCGACAAATACGAGAAATGCGACACGACTGACGCGACAAATGCGTTACCTGTGTGACGAGACGGAGCGCCTTTTGTGACAATCTTGTTTATGGGGTACGCCCTATTCCGTTCCCCGTTCCGTCAGACGATCTGAAAACATAGCATGTTCCATTTAATTCCATAAACCGCTTAAAAGTTTTCAAATATTTATTTTCATAGACATTTTAATATTTAAGAGAGTTCTCAAAATCAACTGACAACCGACTGATAAAAATAACTATAATAATTTTCTAAGACTTTTTTGAATTTAAAACTAATTTAACATTAAAAAGACAAATATTTGAAATACGTTATGTTAGTAAATAGAGAAAAGACGATGTTGTGCCCAAATTCAAATGGGAATGCTTAGATCGTTCGGTTATGTTCACTTGTTCAGCTTACTATCACGATTCATGAGATACAGCCTGGTGAAAGACGGATAAACAGAAAAAATGACAGACGTACAGCGTAGTCTTAGTAATAGTGACCAGTTTGACCCTTTAAGAATCTTCAAAAGTAGACGCCGGAGTCAGTGTCATATAAAGAATTTCTAAAAACAAAAGACCCATTACGAAAAGTTAATTGTTTTAAACCATATTCTAATTTTACATTAATTAGTATGTAGCTAAAACAAAAAAACAAAATCACAAAAGAATACAACATGAACTTTATGCATTCCAACATACAGCAATTTCATAAAAATACGCAAACTTAGCTAAAAAGCGCTTTTCATGAAGCGGTTAGCTGAAAATTCTACCTTGCATGTGCCAGATGTTTAGAAAGCCCGAGTTTTAAGATCGAAATGAGTTAATGAGTAATAAATAGCCGCTTTAAATCAAAAGCTTAAAGGGCTTAATATGGGTCGCTTATGCTGCTGAGTTGTGGCCTATTTTAAAATGGGGTAAACATTTTCTTGGTGCTGCATTTTGCTTAGATGAAATTAGAAGCAAAATGGATTTTTTTTCCTTCGTAATTTATTCTTTTTTATCATTGTGCAGGTTGGGATACTTCAAAAAAATTGGCAAAGCGCGAGTCGAGTTTGTATATTTTGACAGATGGGTATAGAATCTAGTTTATTCTCTATTAAAAAAAAAAAAAGAAACTGGCTGGCTAACTGACTACTAACTAATCAATGCGTCAATCGACAGGCCTGTTGGTCTAGTGGTTAGTGACCCTGACTGCCGTGCCGGAGGTCGTGGGTTCGATACCCACCCAGGACAAATGTTTGTGTGATGAGCACGATCATTTGTTTTGTGTCTGGGTGTAATTATCTATAATATGTATGTATTTAGAAATATATAAGTATGTTTATCAGTTGTCTAATACCCATAACACAAGCTCTGCTTAGCTTGGGACTAGACAGCGTTGTGTGATAGTTGTGGAATATTATTATTATTATTATAAATGCACAGCTGTAAAGGTTTAGAACTAAGAAATGCACAAAAATTACTTGAAATGAATGTGTATCTTAGAAAGTCACATACAACAGAAACCCAGATTCGGAACAACAACTTGTAGGTCATACCAATATTTGTTCCGTGCGGGCATCAAACCAGCGACAAGCTACGCAGCAGTTGGTTGCTCAGCCATGCGCCGACCATGTCGTAATTAAAGGCGCTGTACTTTGTCAAAATAGGCTTCAAAAAACAGTTTTTTAGCCAAATGTATACATTTTAGAGCAGTTAAAAAAATATATGTTAATCTTGCTCATATTTATGGTTGGACCATTGTGTTCAAAACACGTTTTCGGTAATTTTTCTCGATAAAAAAAAAAATCATAAAATAACCATTTAAATTGAAATTGTAGCAATTGTAACTGTATTATTATTAAACAAATCTTGATAATATTAATGACAGTGATGTAATATATAATAATAAAGGGAACTGTTGTTTTATTTATCGATTGGAATAAGATACACACATCAAAAGTGTCTAGGGATCAAGCATTTTTATGCGGATTTCTTGAGATTGAGATGTGGCTTTGTAATAAATTTATGATTTTATAAATTGATATGGATCCTTTTTGGTGCATTTCATAATTTGAATCAGGAACTGTAAATCAAATTCGAGTAAAAGATGAAAATCAGCTGTCAATATTTTCCCTATAAAAACATACAACGCATTGAAGACATTATTAGTGCTACTGTTTCCCTACTACTGATTAAAACCAACGTTATTATGGAGCGGCGACGTCATTTAAGCAGGGAAGAAATGCTCAGAGCCGTGGGAATGATAGAAGCTGGTTCCCGGCAACGTACTGTGGCTTTAGCTCTGAATACAAGTCAGAGTGTTATCAGTCAGAGGTACCGTGGCTGAGCGCCATGGAGGACGGTATCGCTGCACCACACGGAGACAAGACCGATACATTCAAATCTTAACTCGAAGAGCTCCAACAATAACCGCCATGATGTTAGCCGTGAGGCTTCATCACTCTTCAGGGAACTTAATTAGCGACCAAACAGTCAGAAACCGCTTGCATGAAGTGAACCTTCTTTCCCGAAGACCGCTACGGGTACCACCTATAGCAATGCACAATCGTAGGATTCGATATCAATGGGCTCTTGAACACAGAAATTGGGCAGAAGAACAATGGCGTTTCGTGTGCTTTTCTGATGAGTCTCGTTTTGGTATGAGACCGGATACAAGACGTATACGACACTGGAGAACCCCTGGACGCCAACAGCGATTAAAATCCTGCCAGGAAGTCCATCCTTATAGTGGTGGAACCATCATGGTATGGGCGGGTATTTGGATCGGCGGAAGAACTGAGTTGATTTGGATCAGAGGCAACCTCAACGCTCAAATTTATGCTGAGACGATTGTATCAGACGTCATCGTTCCTCTACAAGTGCAAATCGGTCCCTTATTTCAGTTAATGCATGATAATGCACGACCGCACACCGCAAGAGTTGTAAGACAGACTCTCGCCGCAGCTAACATCAATGTCCTGCCCTGGCCTGCTCAGTCGCCAGACTTGAACCCGATTGAGCATGCATGGGATATGCTACAGAGAAGAGCTCTGCCGAATATGGAGGGTATCCAGTCGCAAGAAGACCTTTTTTTGTTGTTGCAACGAACATGGGCGGCCATTCCACAGCGTGATTTGGATGAACTCATTTTGAGTATGCCAAACCGATGTTCTTGTGTTGTTAGTGTTCGCGGTAGAAACACGGATTATTAATTGTTTAAGTTACCCAATAAAATTTTAAAGAAAACTGTTATTTCAGTCTTTTTTTCGAACTTTAATGTTAGTGGTTCAAATGTCAAAAATCCCTTTATTAGGAAAATGGCAAATTTCTTTATGAATGCAAAGGTGACTTGGTTTATCGTTACTGTGACAAACGATAACACTTTATTTGATGAATCCTTAAAGAACATTTTAATTAATATCAATCAGGAGAAAAGTTATTGCAAAAATATATGTTGATCCCTAGACACTTTTGATGTTATTAAGTTATTAGTTTAGTGTATTTGTAAGTTATTAAGTTAAAACTGCAAAATTTCTTACATTTTTTCCTACAATTTGCCCCCGCGCGCAGCTGCTTCACCTCCGCTACTACCTTTGCTACATAGAGCTTGAGTACAGCGCCTTAAAAGAAAAATCTTGATTGAGGTATCATAATATTATCAACACTTTATCTAGGTCTAGGTACACTGTGCTACCGTTATTAGGTCACTACCTCTATCAACATTTCCAGACTATCTCAGGGTAACTGGTTCCTCAGAATATTACAAACAGAATTAACCTTAGCTAAACCTATAGACCTTGGGGTAATTTCCATTTCAAGATAGGCCAATCAACCCTGCACACATACACTCGCTACCCGATAGGTTGTGTACGCAACAATTTAGCATATTGCAATTAATCTATACGCTGTAATGGACATAAGATACATATACCAACATTATACATCTAACTTGCTCTCTCCTCTTTATATGTACATGGATGTTCGAAAACAGTGTCGCGGGTTCCATTAAAAACTGCAAATATAATAAAAAAATGGCTTATGTTTAACTTACCACCAGATATAGTAACATATAACAGACAAAAATAGTAAATGATCACCAAAATGAAACCCGCATTTTAATGTAAAATTATAACCAGTTTTAACATTTCGCTATCCTATTTAATCAAAATGACTCCAAATAAATCATTGTCAACCCAAAAGTAGTAAATGATCACCAAAATATGTTCATTAAAATATGTCATAACGAGGTGTAATAAAAAAAAATCTACCTAAACAGGGTCGACGAAGCCCCGCTTCGCGGGGCTTCTATTTCTGTGTACTAGGTTTAAAGGAACCTAACCAAACCGAACTTCGGGGTGTCCCTGAAATCTTGCCGATGAGTCCACCCCCAGCTTGACCCCCGCTGGGGGACAGCGATACGATTTTTTAAAAATATTTACGTTGTCCCCCACGGGTGGACAGCGCTACAATTATAAAAATGAGAATTCTCAGTGTCCACCGCGGGTGGACGGAGATACTTTTTTTTATTTATTCCCTTTTAGTTGTTTTTGTAAACTTTGAGTAAAGACTCGTTACAGATTAAAGACTTTAGAAGGAAGATGATGAGATTATTAAAATAATAATAAAAACAAATTAAGTATTTTAAAATTAACGTTTTATTTAAAAAAAAATCTTCTAATTAACACCATAATTAAAAATTCAAAAGTAGGTTTATTTATTGTAATAATTTTGTTTTAAAATTTTCTTTTGAAATTGACTAGGATATGATATTTATTTCTAATTATATACACCTGAAAAGTATTTAATCATTTAAAATGTTCATACAAGGTAGAGTAACATTATACCAATTTTTCTAATCCAATATTACAGGCTCGCTTTATTTAAAGTTTTCATCTAACAAACTTATAATAAAACGAGCCCAGAAGAATGCTAACTAAAACTTTACTAGTACACACGGCTAGTTAGTTTGTTTGTTTGTGTAGTAGTTAGTTTGTTTGGTTACACATCAACCTATACTGGACTGGCCTGTTGGTCTAGTGGTTAGTGACCCTGACTGCTATGCCGGAGGTCGTGGGTTCGATTCCCACCCAGGACAAATGTTTGTGTGATGAGCACGATCATTTGTTCTGTGTCTGGGTGTAATTTATCTATAATATGTATGTATTTAGAAATATATAAGTATGTTTATCAGTTGTCTAGTACCCATAACACAAGCTCTGCTTAGCTTGGGACTAGATGGCGTTGTGTGATAGTTGTGGAATATTATTATTATTATTATATTATACAATACCAGTTTGTCTTGATCTCGCTTTGTGAAATATTTCCGCACACTCAACGGTCAGCTTATATTGGTTTTGCATAGTTTGATGTGTAGCCAAACAAACTATGTGTGTACAAACTAAGATAATGGTTTTAAACAAAATGATCTAAGTATGTGAAATTGTTAAAATAGTATTTTTTCATACATTTACAATCTTTATATTTTATTACTAGTTTTTTTTTCAGTCAAAGTATTAAAAATAGTTAAAAGGGCCCGCTACCGGGAAAAATAAAAAAAGTATCTCCGTCCACCCGCGGTGGACACTGAGAATTCTCATTTTTAAAATTGTAGCGCTGTCCACCCGTGGGGGCAACGAAAATATTTTTAAAAATCGTATCACTGTCCCCCGCTGGGGGACAGCGCAACTTTTTCTAAAAAATGTTCCCAATGTCCACCCCGGGGTGGACATTAGGAACTTTTTTTAGAAAAATAAAGCTGGGGGTGGACATCGGGAATCATCGAATCTTGCTAAAGCGAGTTTTAGATTTGGTGCACATTCAGTATAGATTTGGTGATCATTTACTATATTTAATTTTGGTGTTCGAATACAATTTGAAGTATATATAGCTAAGGGTATCAAAGCATTTTATGGTGGTCATTATATTTAATCCCTAAAAAAATTACCTACATTATACAAATATACCCGACTCTCTTTTATCCATAATATCTGGTGGACCGAGCTTTGCTCGGTTTTTAAAATGTCTATATCTTGGGAACCGAGCTTTTCTCGAACCTGGGACCTTGATAAATCGATTCCTTGAGCCGAAAAACCCCTAATCTGTAACTTTCATGAAAATCCTTGGAGCCGTTTCCGAGATCCTGATTGTATATAAATAATTATACAAGAATTGCTTGTTTAAAGATATTCGATTTGATGACAAGAATGGCGTAATGGCTGAACAACTGACAGCCGTGCAGTATGTCGCGGGTTCTAAACAAACTGCCGACACAAATATTTTTTTTGAATCATTCGTCGGCTGAAAAGGCTACCTGTAGCTTGTCACTTCTAAGCAATACCACTGGCGGTGCTAGGCCTTACCAGGTTGTAGTCCCATGCCAAATATTTTTTGTGGCACTGGAGCGTGGGAAGTGATATAAATTAAAAGACTCACCAACACTATGTATAAATAAAGAAATTTAAATTTAATTTGCCCCTAAAGTACACGTGTCTTGTGACACGAGGAGTACGACAACGGTTGCGTAGTAACGATTTCTATTCATCTAGTGATATTTCACTAATATGATGAGAATTCTGAGAATGAGAATATAATAACTAAGTTCTCGTTACACAGATGATTGTCAAACGATAAAGGCTTGTTTGAACAAGTTCTGGGTAATTTATATCACTAATTGCTAATTATTTAATTTTCTTTAGTTGAAGATTGTTGGACGTTTATTCGCCATGTAAAAGTTGCTACACACCAAAGCCTGCCGTAACCGTGGCCCCAGAACGTATTGAAGGACACCGTGGATTTTAGTCAGTACAAGTCTGACAGTCCCTCCTGGCCTGACCTGGGTGGAAGGACTCATTGGATAATTCTACTACGTAAAAAAAAAGATTGCTTCACACATACTTCATAGGGCCAGGAGTAATCGGCACAGCCCGGTCGGTAAATCGATTAATTAAATAATGCAGATGAATGTTCGGGAATCAGGGTTAAATAATAACAGCTACACAGGCTTTTCTGGATAAGCTGCGCTTGCCGAGGTTGGTCTATGGACGGGTGAACAATTCAACATCTGTCATAGCGAGTTTTCTCCATGCCTTGGAACGCACGCAAAGCCGTTGGTCCCGACTGTCATTTGCACATCCTTGACAGTTGTAAAGCTATTGTCAAACAGACAGGCGTAGTGAATGCGATCCGAAGCGTTTTTATTTGTAATGTATGGAATTGTTTGAATCCAGTCACATAGAAAAGCGAAAGCGATCCGATAGTCTATGTGACTGGCTTCAAATAATGACTGTTTGTCAGAAGCTGGAAAGACTGACAGCTGTTTAAGCCAGTTATTGGGTTTTGGAGGTCAGATTAATTTTATGACCGAGTAATTTTTAATTTATAATTTTATTTTATGTCATTTAAACTACCCGCGTCGGTAAGACAGGCTCAGTTACTAGTTGCTTATAATGCTTGGTAGCTAACAGTAGCTAATAATTTTCTTTGTTTTTAATATTATCAATAATTTTTCGCCCGTACTTATAGCTTTTCGTAAAGTATTTTATGTCCGTTTTTGTACTCCTGACAAAATTGTTGTGGCATTTATAACAATACAAGTTACTATATATTGTAACTTGTAAATGCCACAACAATTTTAATATAGATTTTCCTATATATAAATAGAAAAATTATATAAAATACACTGCACCAGTTATACCTAATGTTTTTGCCTTTTCACCATCACATTGGTGAAAGCGCAAAAAGGTTTACTGGTCTACTAAGCCCAGTGCCACAATGCCTCTATGCTACAGGTAAAAGCCGATGGGGTCGAAAAGTACTAGAGTGGAGACCACGGACTAGCAAGCGCAGCGTTGGACGTCCACCAGCAAGGTGGACAGACGACCTTATAAAGGTCGCCGGAAGACGCTGGATGCAGGTCGCTTCCGACCGGTATGTGTGGAGATCAAAAAGGGAGGCCTATGTTCAGCAGTGGACGTCCTACGGCTGAGATGATGATGATGATGATGACAGGTAAAAGTTACGAATTGGACGTATCGATAACAATGGCTATGATATTGCTACGCTGCTACGATCTCGTAGCGTATTGGCTATAGCCTACGCTGACGTAGCTAAGCAAAGAAGCAGTAAATTGTTACTGCTTATCTTAGTCCAAGAGCTACTGAACCCTGCGACTAACGGTCTTCCTGTAAGGTTGGAAATTTGTACACGTAATATTTATAGCATGCTAAGAGCAATAGCGACGACCTGGCAGGCGTCAGCCGTGCACATCATTAGAAAATTTAATTTTCAAAGTGTAAAAAAAATTGAAAAAAAAAACTTGTTCCTGTAAGCTTAAAAATTTAACAGGGTGTAGTTTATTTATTGTAAATCTTGGAAAAAAAATGACAGGCGATTACAAGGTGCACAAGTATGTGACAGGCGAATTGAAAAGTGCAAAGTTGATGAGGAAAAATAAACTTTCTCCTGTAAGATCAAAATTATCTCGCGTTTGGCTGAACTGATTTTGATGCCGTTTTTAGAAAAGTGTGCGTTACATTCCGAGAAAGGTTTTAATATACAGGGTGAATTTTTCAACTGGGCGTGGATGGCTATCTCCGAAACAATGAGGAATATCGAAAAACGTTGAAAGGAATCTCGAGGCCGATTTTGACGAAAATAAAACTGTATCGTTGGATTTTAGAAAAATCAATAATCCTGGCCAGGAATCGAACCCGCTGATTTTGGAAAAAAAATCACAGCCTGTATTATTACACCATTTGATAGTGTTGCTAATAAGGATCAAATTCTGGGAAGTAATCATATACGGCAAACTTTAGGAAAACGTGTAATTTGAAGAATGTTGGTCGTTTATTCGCCATGTAAAGGTTGCTGGTCGCGGGATTATTCCCTTACCGTGACCCCGGAACATAACAGGCTATGAAGGACACCGTGGATTTTAGTCAGTAGAAGTCTGACAGTCCCTCCCGCCCTGCCCGGGGTTGGAGGACTCATTTGATGATTTTACCACGCTAAAAAAAAAAAAAAAAAATGTAAAGGTTGCTACACGCCAAAATCTGCCGTAATGTGGCTCCGGAACGTATTGAAAGACACCGTGGATTTTAGTCAGTACAAGTCTGACAGTCCCTCCTGGCCTGACCTGGGTGGAAGGACTCATTGGATAATTCTACTACGTAAAAAAAAAGATTGCTTCACACATACTTCATAGGGCCAGGAGTAATCGGCACAGCCCGGTCGGTAAATCGATTAATTAAATAATGCAGATGAATGTTCGGGAATCAGGGTTAAATAATAACAGCTACACAGGCTTTTCTGGATAAGCTGCGCTTGCCGAGGTTGGTCTATGGACGGGTGAACAATTCAACATCTGTCATAGCGAGTTTTCTCCATGCCTTGGAACGCACGCAAAGCCGTTGGTCCCGACTGTCATATGCACATCCTTGACAGTTGTAAAGCTATTGTCAAACAGACAGGCGTAGTGAATGCGATCCGAAGCGTTTTTATTTGTAATGTATGGAATTGTTTGAATCCAGTCACATAGAAAAGCGAAAGCGATCCGATAGTCTATGTGACTGGCTTCAAATAATGACTGTTTGTCAGAAGCTGGAAAGACTGACAGCTGTTTAAGCCAGTTATTGGGTTTTGGAGGTCAGATTAATTTTATGACCGAGTAATTTTTAATTTATAATTTTATTTTATGTCATTTAAACTACCCGCGTCGGTAAGACAGGCTCAGTTACTAGTTGCTTATAATGCTTGGTAGCTAACAGTAGCTAATAATTTTCTTTGTTTTTAATATTATCAATAATTTTTCGCCCGTACTTATAGCTTTTCGTAAAGTATTTTATGTCCGTTTTTGTACTCCTGACAAAATTGTTGTGGCATTTATAACAATACAAGTTACTATATATTGTAACTTGTAAATGCCACAACAATTTTAATATAAACTTTAGGAAAACGTGTAATTGAAAAAAGAAACTGATGAATGATCAAGACGATAACTGTATTCGGAACATAAGTACCGTTTCTTCTTTGAAATAACTCTTATTTTTGTTCAACTCAATAATTTCGCATTGCTGAATACACTGGGATTGTTGAGACATCAAATCCACTGAATTATTGAAAACAATTATAAATAAATTATGGCTCAGTAGAACATAGTAACATAGAAATATAGCAATTTCACGAAAATCTGCTATTTCCTTAAGTTTGCCTTATATGATCACTTCCCAGAATTTGATCCTTATTAGCAACACTATCGAATGATGTAATAATACAGGCTGTGATTTTTTTTCCAAAATCAGCGGGTTCGATTCCTGGCCAGGATTATTGATTTTTCTAAAATCCAACGATGCAGTTTTATTTTCGTCAAAATCGGCCGCGAGATTCCTTTTAACGTTTTTCAATATTCCTCATTGTTTCGGAGATAGCCATCCACGTCCAGTTGAAAAATTCACCCTGTATATTAAAACCTTTCTCGGAATGTAACGCACACTTTTCTGAAAACGGCATCAAAATCAGTTCAGCCAAACGCGAGATAATTTTGATCTTACAGGAGAAAGTTTATTTTTCCTCACCAACTTTGCACTTTTCAATTCGCCTGTCACATACTTGTGCACCTTGTAATCGCCTGTCATTTTTTTTCCAAGATTTACAATAAATAAACTACATCCTGTTAAATTTTTAAGCTTACAGGAACAAGTTTTTTTTTCTTTTTTTTTTACACTTTGAAAATTAATTTTTCTAATGATGTGCACGGCTGACGCCTGCCAGGTCGTCGCTATTGCTCTTAGCATGCTATAAATATTACGTGTACAAATTTCTAACCTTACAGGAAGACCGTTAGTCGCAGGGTTCAGTAGCTCTCCAGCTATCTTGAAGGTACGTGTACCCTTGGGAAGATTTGATTGGTATAATTTGAATGGGCCCCGACTGTGAGTGTGAATGAGTGAATTCTAAACTACTGGGCTTGTTTCTTTCTTTTTAGTTTTTTTACGCAGTCGGGTTTTTTGTGTTTTTTTAAATATTTTTTAATAACATACTTTCTGTGGAAGAAATAGTCTAAATTCTATTTTGAAAGAAATTTAATTAAACCGTACTAAAAGTAAGCACACAAATGACATTCTAAAAGATAATAGCACCAAAGTAAGTTGAAGCAGAGCCATTAAAGTAATGAACACTCATATTTCTATACAGAAACGTTATTCGGTTTAAGCACTAGCTAAGTACTTAGCTAAAGCTAAATCCTAGCGTTTAAGCAGCCAACTTTGTACTCCATAATCCTTATTTTAATATTATAAATCTGAAAATGTGTTTGTGCCGTTTTCACGCTTCAAGTATTCGAAGACTGAATTTTCTGGAATAATGACATCAGGATCTTTATTAAAATAAATGTAAATAATAGAATGCGTTTGAAAAAAAAGAGGCATTTTGGAAAAAAAAAAAGGGTCAACATCTGCCAAGCCTTTTCCCAACTATATTATTTTGGTTAGTATATGGATAATCTTAAACTTAACATCTGAAACTTGTACCTACTTTCTGTGCAAATAAAGAAATATTCTATTCTATTCTATTCTATATTAGGGTCGGCTTCCAGTCGAACCGGATTCAGCTGATTATCAGTATTTTACATGGAGCGACTGCCTATCGGACCTCCACAACCCAGTAACTGGGTAATACGATACCTCGTGGTAAGACTGGGTTGTCAGACTTTTGGAACTTCTGACTAATAATATGGACTGTCAAAAAATTTACAAATGACAGCCGGGACCAACGCGAACGTACTTTCTGAGGCACGGGAGAAACTCGCTATAACTGATGGTCACTGATATTTTTTTTTTTTTACCGTGGTAAAATCATCTAATGAGTCCTCCCACCCCGAGCAGGGCGGGAGGGACTGTCAGACTTGTACTGACTAAAAACCACTGTGTCCTTCAATAGCCCTTTATGTTCCGAGGTCACGGTAAGGAAATAAGTCCCTCGACCCCGGCAGGCTTTGGCCCTTTGAGAGGGGGTCCCGTCATTTTTCAAATTCAAATTCAAATTCAAATTCAAATTAATTTATTGTTTGTTACATGTGAAAAGAGATCTTAAAGTAAATATATATATTATCAGTGTAACATACCATTAAGGTGTACAATATTATGGGGATATGTGGGTTACATTTTATTAATTTATGTCAATATTATAATCAGTTTGATATTACTTGGTCCAGTCACTCTTACATTAATCAAATTTTACATTAAGTTATACATTAAATAATAATTAAATTAACTTTACATCAAATACATTAAATAGTCCTAAATTGTCAATTATCCTGTTACATTATTTAAATCCTTGTCGTTAAAAAAGTCATTAATTGTGTAGTATGCTTTACCTATTAAAAATTCCTTAAGTTCGTGTTTAAAAGTATTGAGTGCTGAAATAATTTTTATACGATTTGGTATTTTATTATAGATTTTTACTCCTATTCCAAATATACTAGATTTAAATTTAACTGTTCTGCATCTGATTCCGGACAGTACATTTTTGTGTCGTGCACTTTTTAGTGTTTCATATTTATCAATATCACTTTTTATCATTACTGCCGCTTGATAAATGTATAGTGAAGGCAACGTTAAAATTCTTAACCTCTTAAATTCTTCTCTGCATGAGTCTGTCTGTTTCAGTCCGCAGATACTTCTCACACATTTTTTTTGGGCTTTAAATGCATTTTCTCTGTTTGAAGAGTTTCCCCAGAACAGAATGCCATAATTAAGCTTGGAACCTACATACGCGTGGTAGGCACTCAACAATGCATTTTCGTTTGCTGACGCTCTTTGAGGCGCGCGTGGAATACAATGCGCCGACGACCCGGGCATGGTTCATGGTCAAGCGGCGAGTTGCCCATTACTCGCCGCCCGCATTTCCGCGCCTACGGTGGCCGGAGACCGTCTTGCGACGTTCGTCGCCGTGGGCGTCTACCACTGCGGCTCGGGCAGAGGGAGGACGCTGCCCTCTCCCTCACGCGGCCCACCTTCTCCTTAATTCACTTGTGACTTAAAACCCCAAGTCGTAGCTATCAGTTTCAAGTCATGGACCCGTTACGTTCCCGCTTTGATATGTATCGATAGACCATAATACTTTTATTTGAACCCGAACGCAATCCAGTATTCACTGAACCGTGAATTCATGAAAGGATGAATTAATAAAAATAAAAAATAAAGCCACATGATAGGAATCAGACGCAAATGAACATTCTGTTTGTTCAATGGGTGAGTTTTTATTAAATCGTGGGTGAAATCACAATTTCAATTACCAAGGAGATCGCTTTTTAAAACCGACACAGTGTACAGTCACGAGCAATAGTATGTATACACTAAGCAGTATTCAAAAGCGATGATTGCTACCACATTGATTAAACTTTTCTTCATTAGACTACTATTTTGGAAGCCATACTATTACGAAAATACTGGTTTCCACTTTGAAAGAAGAGGTCTTATTTCAAAGTAGAAACCAGTATTTTATGAGTAAATTGCGTTGGAATTTTGTTGAGTGTTTACATGATATTTGCTCGTGACTGTACGCGGTGGTTGAGCAGTTATTGTTCTCTGCGTTGGAATTTTGTTGAGTGTTTACATGATAATATATTTGCTCGTGACTGTACGCAATGGTTGAGCAGTTATTGTTCTCTGCGTTGGAATTTTGTTGAGTGTTTACATGATATTTGCTCGTGACTGTACGCAGTGGTTGAGCAGTTATTGTTCTCTGCGTTGGAATTTTGTTGAGTGTTTACATGATATTTGCTCGTGACTGTACGCAGTGGTTGAGCAGTTATTGTTCTCTGCGTTGGAATTTTGTTGAGTGTTTACATGATATTTGCTCGTGACTGTACGCAGTGGTTGAGCAGTTATTGTTCTCTGCGTTGGAATTTTGTTGAGTGTTTACATGATATTTGCTCGTGACTGTACGCAGTGGTTGAGCAGTTATTGTTCTCTGCGTTGCGTGACATATAAGTTTGATCCCTATTAAGAAACAAAACATTTTTTTTGGGGTTAAAGCTAGTTGTTTCTAGTCTGAATGCGTATAAGTCTGACTTACACGTAGTTTTTCCGGACCTTGCTGTTTGTCTATTTGAGTTAAAATGTTTCCAAACGCGCCCTAAAAAATCATGAAGCATAAGCATTCGTGCCTCGAAAAGTTCGTAAAGCCCCGCCTGTCATTTGTAGATCTTTGACAGTCGTTACTGTTAGAAGTTAGAAGCTCTAAAGTAGATAGTTTTTTAGTTCTTACCATACGATAGTATTACTATTACCCAGTTACTGGGTTGTGGACGTCCGATAGGCAGTCGCTCCGGGTAAAATACTGATAGCTGCATGTGGTTCGTCTGGAAGCCGACCCCAATTTAGTTAGGACAAGGCTAGGCTGATGATGAAGATTTAAAAAAAAAAAACTAATGGTAGGAAGTAGGTATAGACCAAACCTTTCTATCGAAAAAGCTTCGACTCCCCCTCATCTCAAAGAACAATGATAGACTATAGACAACCTTTTTATCACTTCCAATGTCCAAACACGCATTAAACAGAGGCAGAGCGCCAATTAGAATGAATGTAGCGGCCCAAACAAACTCTGGCACTGACATTAAAAACAATGGCTTGAACATTAGTAAGCCGGCTGTCACACCGAAGTATAACATCGCAGGTGCTCACTCACATTGATATCGGATATTGGTGGCGGGACTATCTTAAAATGTGGGCTTGTGGACAGCGAGTAACGGATAACTCGCCGTCCGATCAAGGACTCGTACGGACCGGGTCGATGGTGAGTAATGTTCAACCGACGCCTTTTTTTTTTTTTTTTTTTTTTTTTTTACGTGGCAAAATCATCAAATGAGTCCTCCCACCCCGGGCAGGGCGGGAGGGACTGTCAGACTTGTACTGACTAAAATCCACGGTGTCCTTCGTTAGCCCTTTGTGTGCCGGAGTCGCGGTATACGTATGTCCCGCAACCCCGGCAGGACTGTGGCCCTCTATAGGGGGGCCCCGTCATCATGCTGACGCTCCTTGAGGCGCGCGTGGGACACAACGCGCCGTCGACCCGGGCATGGTCCATGGTCGGACAGCGAGTTGCCCTTTACTCGCCGCCCGCATGCCCGCGCCTACGGTGGCCGGAGATCGTCCCGCGACATCCGTCGCCGTGGGCGTCTACCACTGCGTCTCGGGCGGAGGGAGGACGGTATCCTCTCCCTCAAGCGGCCCGCCTCCTCCTTCGCGAGCATGACTGCTTCGCAGAAGGAGGCGACCGCCTCCCACTCCGTCTCGCCCCGCAGCATGGCCGCAACCAATGCCGGGCGCGAGAGGTCTCCGCCTATCGCCGCAGTGAGGACACGGCGGTGCTCCGCCCAAGCTGGGCAGTCCTGCACCGTATGCTCCACCGTGTCCTCCGGGCGATCCTCGCAGTGGTGACACCCGGGCGTTTCCTCCTTTTTTATCATGCACAGGTACCTCCCGAAGCTGCCATGTCCGGTGAGGACCTGTGTCATGCGGTAGGTGAGGACGCCGTGGGACCTATCCAGCCACTCCTCAAAGAGGGGTCTTACAGCCGCGATTGCGGCTAGCCCGTACCTCGGTTGCGATAGTCGTTCTCTCCAAACTGCCCTGTGATCGCGCCGGAGCTCTTCCCGCCGCGCCTCGACCTCTCGAGGCAGCGGGGATACACCCCGACGCTGCGCCTCCACGCGCCACTCATAGACGCGCAGGAGGGCAGTCGCCTCCAGATCCCAGGGCAGTGATCCGGCAAGAAGGTTGGCCGATTCGCCGGCGATCGTGCGGTATCCTCGGATCATTCGGATTGCCATGACCCTCTGGCATGCGACCAGCTTTGCCGGCCGCGTCCGAATGCTCAGGGCCCACACGGGGGCCCCGTAGAGGGCCATGGACCGCACGACGCCGGCGTGCAACCTCCGGCAGGGGGCGTTTGGCCCGCCGATATTGGGCAGGAGCCGCTTGAGTGCGGCTGATGCCCGGTTCAGCCTTGGGGCCAAACGCGAGAAATGCTCCCCGAAGTTCCATCGGCTGTCGAGGACGAGTCCCAGGTACTTCATCGTTCCCCCGACGCCGATGCGAACCGACGCCTTGAGGAATAGACTCAGTATCTTGTAATACGTAAACAGAGTGAATTTTTCAACTGGGCGTGGATGGCAATATATGAAACTATGAGGAATATCAAAAACGTTGAAAGGAATCTCGAGGCCGATTTTGATCAAACACAAGTTTACCAGATGATGATGTATGATTATTTCCCAGAATTTGATCCTTATTAGCAACACTATTGAATGGTGTAATAATACAGGGTGTGAAATTTAATCCAAAATCAGCGGGTTCGATTCCTGGCCAGGATTATTGATTTTTCTAAATTCCAATATTGCTGTTTTAGTTTCCACCAAATCGGCCTCGAGACTCGTTTCAACGTTTTTTGATATTCCCCATAGTTTCAGATATTGAGTTGAAAAATTCACCCTGTATACAAACATTTTATATTTAGTTTACTTTATTTTAAAATGATAAGTGATGTAATGATAATTTTGTACATAAAGAGTGTCATATTCGCATTGGCAAAAAATCTCTATAAATAGGATAACAAAAAAACCGGCCAAGTGCGAGTCGGACTCGCCCATGAAGGGTTCCGTAGCAGCAAGTAACATAATATAAACGTTCTTGTAGTTGGTTGTAACTTTGAAAACTAAATTACAGTTTACGATTTATGACGCTTAAAAAAAACTAATCACTCGATCTCGTTCAAACCAATTTTCAATTGAAGTCTACATGGTAATGTAGGTACATCATATATATTTTTTTAGTTTTATTATTCTCTTATTTTAGAAGTTACAGGGGGGGTCACACATTTTACCACTTTGGAAGCGTTTCTCGCGAAAACCGTTCAGTTTAGAAAAAATGATGTTAGTAACCTCAATATCATTTTTCAAGCGACACGTATGGGTCAGGCGAAAAAAAATGTTTTGAGTTTCAATTCTAAGTACGGGGGGTACCCCCAAATTTGGTTTTTGTTTTATTTTTGTGTGAAAATTCTAATGCAGTTTACATAATACATCTACTTACCAAGTTTCAACAGGATAGCTCTAATACTTTCGTCAAAAAAGGCTGTGACATGGGACGGACAGACAGACAGACATGACGAATCTATAAGGGTTCCGTTTTTTGCCATTTGGCTACGGAACCCTAAAAACCCACGCCCTAAGGAGATGCCAATTACGGCAGTCTGCTTAATAAATTAAAAAAAAAACTAACCACCTGCAAAACCCATCACAAAAAGCGTGAAGTAACTTATCTTTCGGAAGTTGGTAGCTCTGTATAGAGTAAGTCATAATAGATCATCCAATAATCAAAATGTAAACCAAATACAAATCCAAACTATCCAAACTAATATTATAAATGCGAAAGTAACTGTCTGTCTGTCTGTCTGTTACGCTTTCCCGCTTAAACCTCTCAACCGATTTTGATGAAATTTGGCACAGACAATCTTTAGACCCTGAGAAAGAACATAGGCTATCAAAACACCACGCGGGCGAAGCCGCGGGCGGAAGCTAGTATTAAAATAAAAGCTTTTCAAATAATAATAAAAATGTGAGAGATAACAGCAACAAAATCGTTTTTCATTAAAGTTGTGCCATTTTCAATTTGGTAACTGTACAGAAACGAATGATTGGAAAAGATTACTGTATACAGGGTGCGCTTTATTTTGTAAACTGGATTTTGAATAGGTGGAAATTCGTTGATTGCGATTTTGTTACTTTTAGGCTCTATTTTTGTACGTAGTTTTTTTTTTACTTGTACGCATATTTTATTTTAGAGCTATATTTCACTGACATAGTTTTTTTAGTTCTTATTTACTTTAAATTCATTACTTGGGGCTGAGTTACAGGCATACAACACTCTGAAGAGCCTTAGGATAACATGCTTAGCAGTTCACAGAACCATAGATGTCTTATTAACTTACTTTTTTTTAAAACCAAATGCCCCACTCTAAGAGTGTTTTTGTTGTTTCACTACAAAAATCATTACAAAATAAAACATTTAATTACACTGTCACTCAGAGGAAACTCGCTATGATGAATGGTCACTCATCCACAGGCCAGTCTAGGCAAACGCGGATTGACCTTGAAGCTCGACCAGGTGGTCTACCATGACGTCTTAAGGGCCTATACACACCACGTTTTTCAAACGCGCCGTCGTGTTGTGCATAGGCTCTAAAGCGTGAGGCTTTAAGTTGTGGGAAAGAGACAGAGCTATACAAGTCGTCTAGCGCCATCTCGTTCCCCGAGCGAAACCACTAACGCTTCAAGACGTTATGGTCAGCCACCTGTGCGGCTGTTGCATTTTAACCACGACCTTCTAAAATAAAAATAAAATAAAAGATAATTCCTGCCACCATCCTGTATTAACCATTATTCGCAGAGATTGTAATAATATCTTTATCTTAAGTAAATACGTATCAAAGTCCTTTGTTGCGGGCGTCTTGTTACCAACTTAGATTGATTAAGTTTGTTCAGTACTTGATAATCACTTTCCATTTTGTGAGGCCCACTGCGGATGCTGTTGTACTGGGGCGTTCACTTGGTTTAATATCTATATTGTATTATTATTTTAGTATTAGCTGTTGCTTGCGACTTCGCTTGCTCGAAAATTATCCAAGGGAAACGTAATACCGGGATAAAACATATCCTATGTGTTAATAAAGGATACCGGACACGGGTGTTTCGGGAGGTACCTGTGTCTGATGAGGAAGGAGGAAACGTCTGGGTGTCACCACTGCGAGGATCGCCCGGAGGATACGGTGGAGCATACGGTGCAGAACTGCCCCACTTGGGCAGAGCACTGCCGTGTTCTCACCACGGCGATAGGCGGAGACCTCTCGCGCCCGGCATTGGTCGAGGCCATGCTGCGGGGCGAGACGGAGTGAGAAACGGTCGCCTCCTTCTGCGAAGCAGTAATGGGGGAGAAGACAGCGTCCTCCCTCCACCCCAGCCGCAGTGGTAGACGGCGTCTACCACTGCGGCTGGGGTGGAAATCTTCTGCCGACGTCCGACGCCGCGCTGTGGGCGTCTACTAGACGCCCACAGCGTCGGACGTCGGCAGAAGATCTCCGGCCACCGTAGGCGCGCCCATGCGTAAAGGGCAACTCGCTGCCCGACTATGGACCATGCCCGGGTCGACGGCGCGTTGTGCTCCACGCGCGCCTCAAAGAGCAACAGCATAATGAGGGGGCCCCCTCTAGAGGGCCAAAGCCTGCTGGGGTCGTGGGACTTTTTTCATTACCGTGACCCCGGAACATAAAGGGCTATTGCAGGACACCGTGGATTTTAGTCAGTTTGAGTCAGCCCTGTCCTGGGAGGACAAATTTGATGATTTTACCACGTAAAAAAAAACACATTGACCTTCAGACGCTTATTATTATTTAACACCGACATCAATCCACTTTAATAGTCGCAACTAATCCCAGTAATTCTCTTTCGCTCTAAGTTGAAAAAAAAAGTGAAGCCTTTAAAAAGATGTTCTAAAGAGACCATTTCTCTTACCGCCCACTATTCATTGGCGTCAATGCTGCTATTTAATACCTAATATTGGTTTAATACCCCTATATGTCACGGGTAGGGTTGGCACACGTATTTTTTTTATTTAGAGTGAAGACTTTATTGGTCCTAACCTCATTAAATCTATTAATGTTGTAGTTCTGCAAAAGTGTTGTGTATTAATATTTTACGTGTGTTTATCACGAAAGGAGGTCTGGTTAAAGTAGTCGATTAAATTATCTTAAAAGTAAAACTGAATTGACACAAAACCACAAGAAAATAACTAAGTATGGGTTGTTATTATAACCTGGGTGGAGCGGGGCTGCTAGACTTGACTGCAGAAAAAGCGTTTATTGCCCGTGGCACTACCCGTTGTACCACAAGTAGTAGTAAAAATTACCCGTGGTACTACCAAGCAATCTAGTAGTACCACGGGAAATTTTTATTTAGTTCTTGATCAGACGGTGAAATACCCATTACTCGTTATCCGCAAGCCCGTACTTACTTACGGTGACCAAAAATTGGCCCGCGATCGAACGCCCGCATCTCTCGCGGCGTCTGGAGAATGAAGAGAAGGATTGCCTCTCCCTCACGCGTTTGAGATCGTAGGTAGTTAGTACTACTGCGGTCGAGAGATTACCTCCATGTCCTCCATGAGGACACGGTGGAGCATATAGTGGAGGCCTACCCTGCTTGTGCAGAGCACTGCCGTATCGCACGGGCTACGGCGTAGACTTTAAGCAATAGTAATACCCATTATTTTTTCTAAAACGTGTCCAGCCCTCCTGATCATTGCAGACGAACTGAAAACAAATTCCGCATCTTACGATAGTTTTTTTCTGTTCCATTTTGCATATTTACCAAACAAAAACAAATCTTCCACAAAACATTCATTTCATGGTATCTTTTATGCGTATCTTTTGGCAACCCTATTGGGACCCTCAAAAGATAAAGAAAACCTCTATAACGCGATATCGACAGTGGCTATTTGTATTATCGAGCTAGTAATGGCCCATTGGCCGCAGTTTACCAATTAATTTAGTTGATTATTTACAGTATGGAGGTCGAAATGGCCGTAAAAAAAGATCGTACTGTTTGATGAAAATTGTGGTTATATAAAGTAATAGTTGAGTTTAAGTATCACTTGTTTTTATTTTTCGTTTAAGGTTATTGCCTATTTGAGGATCTCGTAGTTAAGCCTCGCTTGGCAAGGTTGGTCCGGGGAAGGATGTCCATCAATCTTAACAAGTTTCCCCCATTGGTCCCTGTTGTCATTCGCAGCTCTTTGATAGTCGATACTATACACAAACCGTCACCGATCCGTTGTCGGTGACGTGACGTGACTGATGTGTGTGAATGCATCTTTAATGTATCAATAGAAATACAGAAATCCTGTGTTGTTTTTTCACACAATAGTATACGGAGATTTCTTTTCATCCTACAGATACCAGAATACAATCATAAATAACTAACGACATCGTTGACAATACACAAATTAAAACAAAGCATGAAAATCATTAAAAAATACCAACTAATGAAACGTAACACGACGAGTCTCTAGTACCGAGAACAAAATAAGAAAGTTCTCTATTTGTACCAGCCCGAGTGAATTCAGTTTCAAACTAGGGCCACAAAACCAGCGGGCGCAAAAGGAACAAAGCGTTGAGCATAAAACGGACGCGAGTGACGAGAGGTGATTTCTGTGAGCGGACCAGTATTGTACATCATAACCCGCACTGTATAATTATAATAAAATTATACAGTGCGGGTTATAACTACTATGCGACCAAGATAAGAATGAAACAATTAAACAGATAAATTATTATATTATAGTCAGCGTTTTCGTATTGCATCGTGGTTGCCTACATTTTTTTCGACGTGTTAAAATCATCAAATGAGTCCTTCCACCCCGGGCAGAGCGGGAGGGACTGACAGAAACGTACTGACTAAAATCCACGGTGTCCTTCAATAGCCCTTTATATTCCGGGGTCACGGTAATGAGATAAGTCCCACGACCATCATGGTTGCCGACATTGAAAAAATTTAATTTTAAATATCTATTTGTGTGGTTTTTGGTAAATGCCTAACGGTATCTCAGTACACAGGGACAAAATAACAAACAAACTTTATATCCTCATAAAGCTTGGCTTTTATAATAGCACGCTAATATTATTATACAGTACTCCGACTTCATAGAAACGGACGAAACGCGAGCTATGCCTACGCGCCTCGATGTTGGGGCGAGCTCGGGGCGCAGACAGTCACGACTGTACCGCAGTGACGAACGGACGGTGTGTTGTTTTTTTAACGATAACCGCGCGATTTTTTCACTACAAATCAGTTCAAGTACATTTATATAATATGACGAGTAGTAAATATTATGCTGTTTTTGGTTGCTTAATTTTTAATTAAGCTTTATATTAGAATGCGGATTTATTATATTTTAAAAGTTAATAATAAAGAATTTCGTAAGACTCAGTCGAGGTGCAAATATTTTTCGGTCGCAAAATAAGCCCGAATTGTTTTTCAAACAAAAACATAGTTTTTTAAATTAAATCTACCAATCAATAACCCCCCTAGCGCAGTCGGGTAAAAAACAACACGCATTTTTATTGAACACTTCCTATCCAATAAACAAAGTATTTTATTTGTTTATATAAAAAAGTATACCTAATTACGACCACAAAAATAAATAGAAACAGAAAGTAGGCAAATGTAATTAAAATGCTGGAGACGGGCAGCCAGCCCTAACGCATGTTTACGTACCGCGCGGCTGTAGGCATTTATTTCTATCATGCGGCCGAGTTCCACTACTGTAAGATAATTATACTGTGATAATAGTGCCGAGATTGCCTCACCATCATTCTATATTTATCTATATTAGGGATCAACGTCAGCTTCCAACTCTTAACTAAGTACTTGCTGTAATCGCTGTTTTCGTAGCCACACTTGCAGACGTTTCGTTTCAATGGCTTTACTGACTCTTGTTTACACTTAAACCTAAATTAGTTCTTGGCAAAACAACTGCGTTATTTAGTTTTGATTTCAATAAGATATGTTTCTGAACGATAGATGTTGGTTTTCTATTTTATTGAAACTTAGTATTATTAGCAGCCAAATCGTTGGTCCTTGACCAAACTCTATGTTCTAGTATATTTAATATTGTAAGTTCTATAAAAAAGGTCAGATGTCGTAGTCATGTCTTCGAATTTTTGGTTCCAGGACATGCCAGTTTTGTCAGCAAAATGACGGGACCCCCTTAGAGGCCTAAAGCCCACCGGAGTCGCGGGACAAACAAGTAACCGTGACCCCGGAACGTAATGGGCTATTGAAAGACATCGTGGATTTTAGTCAGTACAAGTCTGACAGTCCCTCCTGCCCTGCCTCGGGTAGGAGGACCCATTTGATGATTTTACAACGTAAAAAAAAAAACAAATGGACATGCAGGTTTCCTCACGATGCCGATTTTTTCTTTCGCCGTTTTAAGAGTAGTGGTGATCAAATAATTATATGAAGTAATTAGGGTTGCCAATATTTTTTTTGTCAGAATATAGTTTTTTTTTGAAAAAGCCATACATAACATAGTGTGCTTCAAAAAAATATAGTATTTTAGTAGGGAAGAATAAAAAATAGACTAAGTTACATTTTTACTTACTTATTTATTTTTTATAAAAACTATTTTTTTTTTGCACTTCTTCCATTTTTAAAGACGTGTTCGAAAATTGCAGGAAGTTTTTTTATTTTACTAATTTTAGTAATGAAATAGAAACGCAAAATATAAACAATGAGCTATTGTACGGAAATATAGTATTTTCGCGTACTATATATTTCTTCAACAGTATTTAGTACGGAGGCCCTAAATATAGTACAATACCTACTATATATTATAGTACGGTTGGCAACCCTAGAAGTAATGCGCCTGGCTAGGTTAGAAACTATGACCTATAACTACAACTCGTATGTCGGGACAAATACTACATTATTACTGGATACTTCATTACTGGCCACCAACTGCTCTCCCAAAACATTACGGATAACTTTCTAGACAAATATTCATAGAAACAGTCATAGTCATTGTTTTATTTTAATATAACCAAAATAGTGTGCGCACATTCCGTGCAGACCTTCAGCAGTGCGCGTACTAAGCCGGTATTGCATTTAGCCTCTGTGTCCACTAGGAAAACTGTCTGTGCGTAACTTTTGTTCGCACACAGTGCAGCACATTTATACTTTGCTCATTTCAGTAATTTATGATCATGCGACTCATACAAACATTTAAAGCAACCGGCTTTCCTACAACCGTCTTTAATAAGTAGAAGCGTATCATTTCCTTCTCAGTTTTCCTCCATTTTAGCAATCCTCTCAATAATTTATCTGTTTTCGGTTATGTTTGCATATACTGTCTGCCACATAGCGCACCACTTAGATCGTCTGAATTATTCAATGGTAGTCAACTCGGAATCAGTGATATTGCACTTATGACATGTTACGGAAAAGATAGTCAATGGAGAGCTCACATCTATCATTTTGAGCAAAACTTTGTTCGTTCATACATTGAACGATCACTGTCGTCACCTTAACCATGCAGTATTTTTATAACATTATTTAATATGGTTCACTAAGTTAAAATTAAGAACCATACAGCAACCCAAACATTTAGTGACCGATATCAAAAAATCCCTTAGTTGTCCTTTGATGCCGTGTCCTGATATGTACTATTTTATTATTTCAAAGTGAAATGGGACACGGGACTAATAAATTACCGTGACCCCGAAACGTAAAGGGCTATTGAAGGACACCGTGGATTTTAGTCAGTACAAGTCAGACAGTTCCTCCCGACCTGCCCTGGATAGGAGGACTCATTGCATAATTATGCATGAATGCTTTAGCAATAATATGGCCGTAAACTTATTCTTCTATGTATAGTGTAAAACTCGTTACACTAACGTGCCACAAAATGTCTAATATTTAAGCCATGCACGATTACAAATGAGAGATCATGACCTGTATGAGGAAAATATTGATAATTCACAGTAGGTAATTTGTATTATTAACGATGAGAGGTTTTCGTATAGATTTCTCAGTTTAATAAATTAGAACGTTTAAAATATGTGTTGTTAGTAGTCCATTATTTATCTCCTCCGTGCACATTGTATGGTACTCGGCTACCAGTGCTCCCACAGTGGTATTGTTCGCTCGTTTCTCCCTTTTCAGATTACGGTGGCTTTTTATAAAGCTTATCTGTTTTTAGTTTTGTTTCGCAAAGTTGTCTGTGAGCGGAATTCTGTGTGGTGAATTAGTTGGGTTGCGAACGTTTTTTGACTTTATTATATTATTTTGCTGTGTGAATATTATTAACGAATGCTTAAATGGTTTGTTTATATTAAGGTTCGTTCGTTCGTTCGTCTGTCATGCCAATATACATTGTGTAGGTAGGTAGGTTTATTCCGCGTTCAACCCCCAATAATTTCTACCCTCTTCCACGATCGACCCCTAAACGTTTCCACATTCAACCCCTGAGGGTATATAGCATCAATTGTGACGATCTAGCTGACGTATGTATTTACGTAACCGACCGTTCGAAACTCACATCAAGTAATGAACAAACAAAAACAAATATAGCTATATTTTAATCCAATCCGCTACTAAAATGTATAGTTAAAACTGAAACCAAAAATACAAAAAAAAAAGCTTAATAAAAGTTACTAAAACAACACAACTTTTTTAGACAGTACTAAACAATTTCGCAGCTAAAAAACCAATTCGTTGGCTTAAATTAGATTTATTCATCGAAACATGGGAATAGGTTAATTTTTTATTGGTTTATAAAGTACAAAAATATTTTTCTAGCGAAACAATACCAGTGGGTCTTGTACGAACGTGTGGAGAAAATGGTTTATTGTAGTTTTAATTCCTTGTCGTATAATAAAACACGTAGGCATATTACCCACGCCAGAGGCCTTATCATGAGTTTTCAGTTATTCTGACGTAAAGTAAACTGGAACTTTAACATTTTCCAATTGTCAAATTTCAAGGAAAAAATTAGTTCCTTCTTCGCACACCATGATAACTCGTAATGAAAACTCGTGATAAGGGTACAGTATTAAAAAATAATGAACACGTATACCTATTTTCTTTTTTTTATCAATGAATATTGACAGTGAAAAATTCAGGAAAGGGGGCTTGTGATGTCACAACGCCTGTAAAATTAAAGTGACGTTTTGTGCTGAAGCGTTGTCATCTTTGCCAATTTGGTTTACCTAACAAAAGAAAAAATATGTGTCAAATATTTTTTTTATAATCTATCTTTCGGTCTAATTAAAATTTTCCAAATTGGTCATCTGGCACCTGAAAAAAAAATTACACTAGCCACATGTGGAATAGTTCAGTTGCCAATAGCTCAGGTGCTATTTCAGCGGGTGTAAAATGTGGAATACCTCCAACATCCGTAAAGCAGTTCTGACGTAATTTATTAACAAAACATTCATCCAAACTTTCGCATTATTAGTAAGAGAATAAAGTAGGTATGTTGGTAGGGGTTTCTCACTCGAAGGAAACACACACGAAGTTTTCAGGAAATGTATTTCAGCGAACACAGTTACAGGTGATGAAGTTGTGAGGTGATGCAGGTTTTAAAAGCGGTGATGGATGTTTTGGATTAAAATATAGGGATAGTTCCACCGACCAAGACCTTAGGACGAAGGTCGGGAAATGAGGTCCCTCTATCCAAAAACTCCTTACGGAAAATATTACGCAACAACTATCCGAGGTGTCCCTGGTAACCTTTCCAAGTAGGACGAGATTCCAAAATGCACTGTGGATAGCTGTGAACTCAAAGAAATTTATTGATCCAGCGAGGGTCATTAAGCCACGGAGACTCTTAACCCGGCGGTACTCGCTAGGTGTTTACATGCACGAATACTCGCTACCGGGTAAAAAATACCACACAATTAAAATGACATTATCTTGGAAAATAAGTTTGCATTACAGACTTTAATGGTGTATTTAGTTTATCGATACTAATGTCTAATAAATAAAAGAAAATTTAAAGTTTGAATTATTATTTATTTCAAATTATAGCTTATCCTAAAAAAATACAAAATTTAACAAAAAATCTTTATAGTCTTAGAAAAATCAACAAAAATTTTTTTTTTCTTGGGTATCCCGTAAAATTGAGATAAAAAATTATAAATCGACCTTATACTCTACCAAAACAACAAAAAAAAATGCTGTTAATATTAAAGGAACATCTAGAAAATAATCGTCAAACATTATGTTTCAAAAAACTTGTACCTAATCTAACTATTTTGCTTTGACATAACAATCGCCACAAATTGGGGTCGTATGCTCACGGCATATTCTTTTGGAACACAATTTACAAGATGTCTTAGTTTTTCGGTCCTTCTTCCATCCACATACTACACAACGGGAAGCAGATGTGGACGGTCGCAAAGCTGAGGGTGTGTTTGTGAGCGTGGCTTCTTCATGATGACTATGCTCCTCAAAATCTTCTATTTCTGACACATTTTCTTCTTCAGTATCTTCTTGTTCTAGACATTCTTCTATAATTCGTTCCGTCAGTAGGAAACTCATCATGAACCAGCTCTAAAACAAAATTAAAACACCAATAACATACAAAAAAAAAAAAGGTTGCACTCCAGGAGTGCCGGTAGAAGTGAAAACTTTTTTGTTACTATGTTTTATTTTAAAACTGGAGTAGTACAGATATGAAATTAACTAATTTGAATGACGTCTTACTCATTTTCGATCAGGGTCACGTGACCCTGACGCGAGTTTTAAATTTTTTACCCATTACAGAAAAAGTGTACAACGCCGCTAAAGAAGTTTTCACTTCAAAAATGTAACAAGAACCGACGCTACCGGGTATTTTTCACCCATACTCACTTTACACGTCCGTTGTCGCCAAGCGAAGCGCGCGAACTGGCCACCCTGTGACGCACGCGCGTGTCAACTATTGGCCAGAAGGTACTTAAAGTCGTGAGTTGCCACAATGTTTAGTAATAAAAATATCACGCGATTTAGGTACTCTGTGGTATTTTTTACCCAGTAGCGAGTGCCACCGGGTTAACACCGCGATTCAGAAATGCGCGTCATCGGCACCGCGCCATCTAGTGGTGAGTGGCGGAACCTTTTTATTGACAACTGGATCAGTAAACTTCTGTTACTTATAATATCTAATATACATGATAGATGGTGTGTTACAATCTCCCCCTCAGTCCTCAAAGACGTCTCGGCGTGGAGGACTGGATAGTGGGTTATTGTTTTCTAGGACGTCCTCGTCCTTGTTTTTGCTTCAATGAAGGCTTGCTGGCAATCTTCTCCTTTCTCGGTCGTCCTCTTCTTCGTTGTGGTCGTGAGCAATCTGCTCGCATATTCAACGGGATGCTCATTTTCACTCTCCCCCTGGACAAGAACTGCTCCAAGCGCATAGCTATTGGCATCAGTCTTCGATAGTTTGTTGGTATCAATAAAAACATCTTGGCAGTCGACAAATATTTTATTCAAAATTTCCTTTTGACCATAATCTATATCAATACTATAAAAATGATAACCACCATCAGAGTCCGTAGGCTCGGTTGCACTAGGAAAGAGTTGGATTGAATGCGGGGACAATGTTACTTCCGCTTCTTGGACGTTAACTTCCGCGTCACGCATCATATATTCTGCGAAAGCAGGTAAGTAACCGTCGAAAACCCTTTTTGCTTTCTTAGCAGGTGACAGCTGGAGTGGTATTAATTTATATCCTGGGGAACCCTCAGGAAGAGCGGCAGCACTCGATGATGCAACAGCCGCTGAAGGCATTCCCTCGGTGGTATCTAAAGCAACACTAGCCGAGTTGCTATTCGCTTCTTCAAAGGTAGCGAAGTCCTCCTCATATAGCTCATAGGTTGATTCAGCGTCCAGGAACTCCCAAGTAAATTGAGGAAGGTTGAGCACCATTTTTGCGTCTTGCATAAACCCGACGCCTAGTAGAGTTCGGTTGTCCCTTGAGTGTGGTAAAACAATGAAGCTGGTAGGTATGATGCGGTCCTCTAACTTTACAGGAACGAGTACCTTCTTTACTCGTTGATTTTTCCCGATGGCATCTGCCAGAGTAATCTTCACCGTTTCTTCGTGAAACTTGTATCCTCTGTTCATTAACTGCTGGTATAACTGGTACGATGCAATGCTGGTCTTCGCACAAGTGTCGACGTATGCTGTCCCTTTAATACCATCTACCTCAATAAATACTATTGGCCTGTTTCTCACATCCGTTTGGACGTCAACCGGGCAGAAGGCTAAGTTTGTTGATGGCAGTGACCGTTGTTTATTGGCACAGCAGGTTGGGCAGCTACTGCGAACTACACCGGGCGTACCACAGCCGTAGCAGGTCACTTTGGGTGCGGATGGAGATGGAGCTTGCGTCATTTTGGTAGTAGCTATTTTGGCTTCACTTTCAGGAACGGGCTCAGTTGCCTCTAATTCTTTCTGCTTCTTTTTCAGCTTCCTACAGTGTTCGGTAACATGGCCGGAGAAGTGACAGAACTCGCACTTCACCTTTGGTTTCACGGTTGGATTTGACTTGTCCTCCTTGTCACCTTTATCCGGTTTGTCGATCCACATTTGTTCGACGCCCCGAGCTGCTTCCAATAACTCGTCATAAGATTTAATTGAGTTACGAGGAATCTTATCACGTATTCGGTGTTTGAGTTGGCCATACACCATGTGAAGCTGGTGTGATTCCGGTATTTCAGGTTCCGGAAGTTGCGCAAAAAGCATTCGCTTGTGTGCGATGAAGCTTTCCGTGGCTGCTCGTGGGTCTTGCTTTTCTGAGACTATTTCTTGGAATATCACGTAAGCTGGTTTCCTTGGAGCAAAAGCGTGACGGAGTCGCTCTTTAAAATCCGCCCATGTGGAGACATGCTTTTTAACTCCCTGCCACCACACTGCAGCTTCACCCTTGAGGAGTAGTGGTAATCCAGTGAGCGCTTCTGCATCACTTACATTTTCAATTTGCTTGAAAACTGTCACTGCCGCCAGAAAAGCTTCCGTCACTTCGGAGTCCTTGGTCCCGTCAAATTCAGCTTTGCAAGTTGTGAACGAGCCGTGTCTTCCTGGTGAAAGCTTCGACAGCAGCGCCTCGAACTGAGTGTCAGACATGGTGACCGACATCTCTGCTTTCCCTTCTGTAGCTGGTGTCGTTGTTGTCCGTCCGTAACGTGTGATGTATTTTGGTTTCTCTTCGAGGTCCACGTTGGTCGCCAGATTGTAGGTGGTGTTGGTAGGGGTTTCACACTCGAAGGAAACACACACGAAGTTTTCAGGAGATGTATTTCAGCGACACAGTTACAGGTGATGAAGTTATGAGGTGATGCAGGTTTTAAAAGCGGTGATGGATGTTTTGGATGAAAATATAGGGATAGTTCCACCGACCAAGACCTTAGGACGAAGGTCGGGAAATGAGGTCCCTCTATCCAAAAACTCCTTACGGAAAATATTACGCAACAACTATCCGAGGTGTCCCTGGTAACCTTTCCAAGTAGGACGAGATTCCAAAATGCACTGTGGATTAGTCTTGTGTAGTTCGCGAACGAACTAGTTCGAAAGAACTGCTCCCACAGATGAACTAGTGAACTAGCTCCCACATTTTCCGCTCCGTAGTTCAGTAGTTCGGACAGAATGAAAGAGATCGACTGAACTAAGTCAACGGTTACACGCTCAGACTGGCGTCAGTCTGGTCCATCAGTCTGCTCAGAATGACGGGAGAATGATCGTCTAACCGGTTGACTGACGGACTGATGGTCCAGAATGACAAAAATTAACCGTATTTTTCATCCATCATTCTGGCATCAGTCTTAGCCGGACCAGACTGATGGACCAGACTGACGCCAGACTGAGCGTGTAACCGTTGACTAAGATCGTTGCACGGGAGCGGGACAGCACTACACTATATTACTCCTGTTCGCTCACCGATCATGCGCGCATCCCGTTTCGTACACTTTACACAAATTGTCGCATGCAGCAGGAACCGTATTAAAACGAGCGAACAAAGACAAACTAAATCTGAAATCTCTTTGCGAGCGAACGATTTGATCGCTCTTGATCGGTCGGTCTCTATTACGAGCTAGGAACTAACGAACTAGAAGAGCGAACTAGTTCGTTTAAGAGCGGAGAACTAAATTGAGCGCTCTCAGTAGTGAACTAGAATGCCCAAGACTACTGTGGATAGCTGTGAACTCAAAGAAATTTATTGATCCAGCGAGGGTCATTAAGCCACGGAGACTCTTAACACCGCGATTCAGAAATGCGCGTCATCGGCACCGCGCCATCTAGTGGTGAGTGGCGGAACCTTTTTATTGACAACTGGATCAGTAAACTTCTGTTACTTATAATATCTAATATACATGATAGATGGTGTGTTACAGGTATTGTTTTTTTTTTTATCTTTTCCCTTTTACGCTATTTTTACGTCGCAAGTCAGTACTAGGACCTCGCCACATAAAACAAAGGGTATGAAAATTTAGCGCGAAACGGGACTGCGAAGCGTAATAAATAATTTAGACGAAAAAGTTTAGCGCGGTACATTTTAGTTTTAGCGTAGCCTCGCGTGCGAACGAGGAACTTTCTTTATATGGAGGATTAACTCGAAATGAGTTTTTTCACAGATACACTACATACAAAAACCTCAAATGAAGTTTTTGCGAACGGATTGCTTCGAGTATAATGTTCGCATTTGTATTTTTAGTTGAGCTTGGGCTTGTGAGTAAATATTAACAGCCCAAAGACATTAAACTATATAGGTACGAGCAATAGACGGGACATCACGAAGAAAGTTGTGATCCAAAACTTTTTACCACTAGGTAAAAAGTCGCTCAGTCTAGTAGTCGCGTTGCTATGCAACGCTAGATAGTGCTACTGACGCACGGCATCAACAATTTTGTATGACAATTTAGGTTCTTTTATATCTCTTTGTAACAGCCGCACAGGTTGATCTCCAAGTTACGCCATGTTTGCTCTGCTCTGTCCGTAGAATGACCATTTATAACATGTCGAGTTTTTTCGTTGAATTCAGCAGTCATATGAAGATTTTTGACAGTTGTTACTGTTAGACTCCCCGCGCACTAGTCAGCCACGAATTCCCGGCTGCGGCAGCCAGACGTATTTTGGGTTCAGACTTTTTGAAAAATAATATTGAATAGTCGTCGATTGGCTGCTGTAACTGACGGCAAATATTCTTGCTGCCTAGTGCGCGGGGAGGGGGGGGTGTCTTAGTCAGACCCCTGATAAACTGTTACCAACCTGTCTTACCAAGGAGTGACACTCCTACGCGTATATACCCAGTTAATGGGTTGTGGAGATCAGATAAGTCGCTCCATGTTATGGAACATGGGATCCAATTCCAAGCTGTCCATCCCGGGCACATCAGACTGCCTGTAACCTGTCTTGACGGCTAAGCGATTCCACTAGCGGTGGCGTCACCAGTCGGTGTCCTGCACCAAATAGTTTTTACTGTGTTCCGTCGATTCGCAGTTGTTCCAGTTCATTTTGGGTGAGTTCGCTCCATCTTAGGCCTCATCTTTGCTTCGTTGGCTACGTTGAGGCATAGATAAAAGTAAGTTTTTAGCCCCTGATGTGCCACTGCTGGTCAAAAATCTGACAGCCAGTCTTACCATGGGTTATCGTACTACCCAGTTACTGGGTCGTGGAGGTCCTATAGGCAATCGCTCCATGTAAAAATACTTATAGTATACTCAGCTCATCTGGTTCGACGGGAAGCCGACCCCAATATAGTTGAGAAAAGGCTATGCAGATGATAAATAAATAATAATAGAAATGATGATGCCCCACAGCTGGACAAAGGCTTCCCCCATATCCTTCCACCTACTCTTTTCAAGCCCTACCTCTTACCAGCCATTTCAGTCAGCGTCCAGGACATCAAAAAAAAAAAACAGAAATCGTAGTAATTGACAAAAAAAAAGTTACATTTATTGGTACCTCAGTTTAGTCCATAGAACAAGTTTGTTTTGACTTCAAGACTGATTAATAGTATAGGTAAAGTTTCCCTTGTTGAGAGTTTGGAAAGGTCTATTTTCAGCAGTGGACTGTAACCAAAGTTTGGTTATTGCCATCCACAGCTACTAAACTTTAATTGATTTAGGTAGGACGGTTAATTTCTCCCTACTGATTTTATTAAGATGGCATATCTATGGCAGCTCTGCTACTTGGTGGACCGATGATATCGAGAGAGTCGCAGGCAGCCGATGATATTTTGTATTGTTAAAAAATACAAGACTTCTAATTTTTATTTCTCCAAAAAGATATATACAACTTTACTTTCGATATCGATGAATCGTTAAAGTCATATTAACGCACTAAAAAAAATAAAAAAAAAACAACAGAATTGAGAACATGCTCCAATTTTTGAATATAATTATACTGTTTTGCCACGTATGTTGCACGAAACGGAACTTACTTTTTTTTTAATCTTTAAATTTATTTATAGTCTTACCTACCTCATAAACTCCATCTCAAGTGAATCATTAATGTGAACTAGTAAATACGAGTACCTATAATTAAATAATCGATGGTACACTTTATACTACCAAAATTATGACGTCGTCATCCTAAACTACGGTTAACTACCACTAAGTAGCAAGACGCATGACGTCAGAAACGGTGAATATTTTTCATGGTAAATGCAGAATTTTTCTTAAAATTATTTAGTGATGACTGGTTAAGATCTCGCCTCTCTTACGTTAGGTTATGGGGTCAAATTCTGGCAAATACCAACATGTTTTTAATATGAAACTTTTACGACATTGTCTCAAACTTTTTTGTCTGTGTGTTGCATGTCGCGTGACGGTCGGCCGCTGAGTAGGGATAAAGTGAAAAGCGCTCGTCAGAGCAGCCGAGGCCTGAGGCCAATATGGCGGCGCCTGTAGTTCGCATTAGCTGTGAAAAACTTCCACTTTTACCGTGGTTTCATAAAACTACAAAATATTTTTTTTAATCATGCCTTTTCTAAGCATATCATTGATATCGATGAAGGAAAATATCGTGGGGAAACCAGAACTTCTTGAGGAAGCATGGTGATCAACCCTCGTGCCTTTTCACAAGTCTAGTTTAAAACCATACATTGTAAATTAATAGCCTGAGGCCTTACCACGAGCTCTTAACGCGATCCAGTTTAGGCAGTGGGAAAGAGATGGCGCTAGACGACTTGTATAGCTCTGTCTCTTTCCCACAGCTTGAACTGGATCGCGTTAAGAGCTCGTGGTAAGGCCTCAGATCATACCTTCTTAGTAGTAGGCGATGAACATCACCCATGAGCACAGAAATATTAAAAACAGGAGAAGTGGCAAGGGGGCGTGTCGGTGACCACGTGGTGCTGAGCGTTTTGGCCAGCTTGGACTTGGACTACTTTATTTTTGTTTCCTATATTACTCCGACTATATTGTTTTTCATTAAATACATTGTTCTTTTACAACCACCTCACTCTATCACTGAGTGACTGGACAAGCAATGTAAAACTGACATAACGATACCTCATCAAGCCGTAATGTCGCGTGGTGCGTCCGTTGTATTTGAGCGGGAGTAGTACCGCCCCCCGCGTGTCGCGACAACACACAATGATAATTGTTGGTGTGAGTAAATTATACGGAAAAAGTACGCTGTGGTTTAAAAAATAAGGTTTATATTTAAATGACTGAGTTATCGATGGCGCGTGTGTGCACTTGTTCGTAGTATTGTTTTGATTTAACTACATGCGCAATATAATCGTCATGGTGGGGCTGTTGCGGCTTCACTGGTTTTCTATACATTTTAAACTCCACGCCATATCTCCTTCTTCAAGATATCTGTGCCCATGTGGTAACGCTCTTATGTGGGTGTTGTTCTATGTAACGTGATAGTTCAATTATGACTTGGTATTAACCAAATGGAATATTACTTTCCTGTTAGTTGCTAGTGGGAACAATTGGGATATTTTTATCAATTTGTCGTGAGACGGATGGGAACAGACTACATTATTTATTTACTAGTTAACCAGCTTTTGCTCGCGACTTTTTGCTCCCTCACATACAATAACAACCCAATCAACAAAAAATCTAGGTATTACACCTAGGTTTGACTGGCCTGTTGGTCTAGTGGTTAGTGACCCTGACTGCTATGCCGGAGGTCGTGGGTTCGATTCCCACCCAGGACAAATGTTTGTGTGATGAGCACAATCATTTGTTCTGTGTCTGGGTGTAATATTTATCTATAATGTTTGTATTTAGAAATATATAAGTATGTTTATCAGTTGTCTAGTACCCATAACACAAGCTCTGCTTAGCTTGGGACTAGATGGCGCTGTGTGATAGTTGTGGAATATTATATTATTATATTACAGTGAAACCTGGTTATGTGGGACCTGGATAAGTGAGAAACCTCCATAACTGGTACTCATGCTGAAGTCCCAACACTTTGGCACTGTATTACCTCTGTTAGTGGGACGAAGCGAACCTCTATAACTGGGATTCGTTCTTTCGATTTTATCGTCATAGTTACCTCTATATCTGAGACAGCAAGTAAATTTTACATGTATTAACCTCTGTAACTGAGACAACATCGTTTTGTTTGTTTAATTACTTAGTCTTATTCTACCCGCAAATTCTGCACTTAACTAATTTTGAGCATCAATGACCTTCAGTTTTAGTTTTGCTTTACTATCATACGGATGTTTATTTGAAAAATGCCGATACGAAGGCTCAAATTGTCAATAATCCAGAACAAAAAAAAAACATTTTTATTGATTCATTTTTGTACTGCATATTAAAAAAAAATTACATTACATAATTACATTCAGTAACTTTTTTACCGACTTCAAGAAAAAGGAGGTTATTGATTCCTAATAAATATTAAAATTAACGTATTATACGTTAATTTTATTATGTTTACATAATACGTTATTTTATTTGATAAATCGCACCTCTTTAACTGAGAGAACCTGCATTCTGACCTCTATTAATGGAACCCTCTGTAAATGAGATTAAATATTTATTTATACCTGGATATCTGAGACACTGCGTAAGTGGAATACCTCTTTAAGTGAGACAGATTTGCAGGTCCCTTGAAGTCTCACTTAACCAGGTTTCACTGTATATTATAATATTACAAGCTTCCCAAAGGCCTTTTTCAGTTACTCTGACGTAAAGTTAACTGGAACTTTGACCTTTTTTAAATTGACAAATTTTTCAAGGAAAAAATTTGTTCCTTCTTCGCGCACCGCTGTTCCATTTTTCCATACAAAAAAACGCTGTAAATACTAGAAAGACGCTGTAAAGTAAAATAGTGAAAACTCGTGATAAGGGTACAGGATTCAAAATTCAAACTGTTATTTCACGAGAAAATCTCTTTGAAAATTTTTGCTTATTGTGCTAAAATGACATTGCTCATGACTGCACACATATCATTCCCAATTTTCCTCTAGTCAACAAACCATATATTATATAAAATCCACTCATTCCACGATGTCTGGTCCCTCCATTTATATCACTAATATAATTTTATGGGTCATACTTCACCTGTTACGCGCTGAGGTGGGCGGGGGCCCAATTTGGCGGTTTATTAAGCATTTCCTTCGTTACTTGGGGTTAACTTGGACCGCAGTCGTTGTGATTGGATCAATGAGCTTCATTTCGGCTATTATGAGAAGGGGCTTCCGATAGGGAATTATTTTTAGATGACGGATAATGGGAGTTTGAGAGGTTTAAGGTTATGGTTCATACTATTTTTATATGCCGCCAGTATTGTCTATTACAGTAGTAACACTGAACCAGCAAGCTTAAGTATTCCGGTAAGTATACAAGAATACCTAAGCTTGCTGGTTTAGTGACAAATTTATATGTTGTAAAGTCAACTAGTGAGTCTTGCTGTCACGATTGCAACCAGAAGTTTTCGTATACATTTCTCTGCGTGATACCTCGCTTTTTCTTACCAACTATGTCCCACAACCCGCCTTTCCCCTCTCCTGGGTTAAGTACAATTCAGTACTTCAAGGAAGTGTAGAAGGGGTTGTCAGATTTTCAGCTTTTTTAACAATAGATAGCTGCGAAATTAAAAAACTAAAAAAAAAACATGTTTTTCGTGGCAGACCAATCATACTGACCTGAAGTCGTGAAATTAGGATTTACTATTATTTAAGAACCCAAATAGAACTGTAACCAAACAAATGTCCATTCAAACATAATTAAATCACATTTATGGTCACACTACTTCACGTGTTGTTAGTTTAGGCGTCATTTTGTTTACCTGTACGTTCCCGCCGTATCCGATAAGCATTAGCAGACACTTTACCTCCTTAAAGTAAACATCATAATCGTTTTAGGGATAATTTAATGTTGTTATTATTAAAATAACACATTACTAAGAGTTACATGGTTAATAAACTATAAGACCTTTAGTCTGCTTCTGAATTAAATTTTCTACCTTCCCCGTGGATTTCCCGAAAATATTCTTACGTAGGACCCTTTACTTGACTAAGAATAAAAAAATAACAAATTCAGTGTAGTCGTTTGGAAGTTTTGCGCTAACATACAGAATTATGCGACTCTACTTATACATATATATCTAAACTCATATAGGAGTAATCTCCAAAACGAATAACCCAAAACCATTTTTTTCTGTTAAGTACCTGCATTATTTCTGTGTACTTATTAATATTATGGGCTTTATTCACATCATGTACAGGAGCTAGCACATTTTTTGTCTAGCAAATCGAGAAATGTAACAGCGCGGGCGGTAGTTGGCATGCGAACGTAGTGTGTCGGGGCACGGTAATAGATATTTATACTGTGGTCGGGGTGTACCAAAACTTCAAAGTTGCATACCTACTGGAGTTAGTAAGGTAAAGGGAAATTATTTGGTTAGACAGGCACAATGAGTCTTAAAAGTCTCTCAAAACGTTACCTATGCATGCTGTAAATGCGAAATGATATGTCACTACATCTTGTCCACTTTAGTGGTGAACTAGTTGCATCATTTCGCATTACTGCATGCATAGGTAACGTTTTGAGAGACTTTTAAGACTGAGTTGCCTGTCTCACCAAATAATCTCCCTTTACCCTACTCGCTACCCCCACCGAATAATATCGTAATCGATAAATTCAAATTTTACAGGAAAAATAAAACAGTGTTTTTTTATGATTATTGTAAAAATTATCCAACCTAAGAGAATGATTTATATATCAAATGAAAGTTAATTTTTTATAGAATCATTCTAAATAAACATATTAAGTTTTTATTTTATTAGGACCGAGTTATTAAAGAAAATATATTTTACTGGATACGTTAGAAAAACATTATTTCGCAACAAAACATAACGATATTATTCGCGTAAAAACAAACAGACAGCGTGCACAATAATAGTATACTACAATGTTATTCGTTAAACAATGACACCCAAACATAAACGGTAATTGACTGTTACTGGGATTTTCGCCTATAAAATATACATTTTAATTTTTATTATTGTTTGAATACTATTTTATTCTTAAATTGCCTGTTAAGTAATACTCATTATTAGAAATATAACTTTCAATAAAACTATGGGTTTCTGATAAAATAATACTCATCATCATCATCGTCAGCCGGAAGACGTCCACTGTTGAACATAGGCCTCCCCTTAGACCGCCCCGCCAAACGACAATTCGCTACTTGCATCCATCGGTTGCCCGCAACCCTCACGATATCGTCGGTCCACCTTGTGGGAGGCCTACGCTGCGTCTTCCGGTCCGTGGTCGCCACTCGAGAACTTTTTTTCCCCATCAGTCGTCAGTTCAACGAGCGATGTGGCCTGCCCATTGTGTCACTTTAACTTGTAAATTGTATTAGCTACGTGGGTGACTCTCGTTCTTCGCCGAATATCCATGTTCCGGATTTTTATCCCGCAAAGAAACTCCGAGTGTCTAAAAGGCCAGCAGTGAAAGACCACGTTTCGGAGCCCTACGTAATCACTGGCAACACACGCTGGTTAAACACCCTTGTCTTGAGACAGTGTGGGATTCTGACGAGAAGATATCACGTAGCTTCCCAAACGCTGCCCATCCGAGTTGGATTCTTTGGGTGACCTCAATACAGTATAACTGTATGTGTAACTGAACAATCTGTCCAAGGTAAGTATAATGGTCTACAACTTCGAGAGTATCATTCCCAACAACAACCGATACGGGTGTCACATGGACGTTCGAAATGATTTTCGTCTTGCCCATGTTCATTTTAAGGCCGAACCGTTGGAAAACGATACTGAGGTCGCTGAGCATAGCATCGAGGTGCCCCAACGATTCTGCCATGATGACTGTAATCATCGGTAAAACGAAGGTGACTGATATATTCGCCATTGATGTTGATGCCGAGTCAGTTCCATTCCAAGAGCTTGAAAACGACCTACAACGCGGTCGTGAACAGTTTCGGAGAAGTAACGTCTCCCCTAAGAGCAGTGGTGGCCCAGTGGTATCGGCCCCGACTTACGAGTTGTAGGTCGTGGGTTCGAATCCAGGCAGGCGCATTACTTTGTGTAATTTATTTCATCACCACTGCTCTCAAAACGGTGAAGGAAAACATCGTGAGGAAACCGGCATGTCCTAGAACCAAAAATTCGAAGACATGTGACATCCACCAATCCGCACTGGGCCCGCGTGGTGGATTATGGCCCACCCCCTCTCACAGAGGAGGCCTGTGTCCCAGCAGTGGGAATATTTATAGGCTGATGATGATGATGAACGTCTCCCTGTCTCACGATTTACTGCAATTGCTCTCTTCTTGAAGTCGGATGGACATGGTGGCGTTTCTATACAAACACTTCAACACTTCGATATACCTATAGTCGATATGTCGTCGTTGGAGGAACTGCAATACTGCCCAGGTTTCAAATGAATCGAAGGCTTTTTCATAGTCCACAAACGCTAAACATTATGGCCGAATATACTCCTCTGTCTTCTCTATAATCTGGCGGAGCGTGTGTATGTGGTCTATAGTACTAAAATCTTTTCGGAAACCGGCTTGTTCGGGAGGCTGGAAGTCATCAAACTTGCGTTCGAGACGGTTCATAATGACTTTTGAGAACAGCTTGTATACATGGCTCAGAAGTGAGATTGGCCTGTAGTTCTTCAACAAGGCGTTGTCACCCTTTTTGAAAACAACCTGTGTAGTACCTTCAAATATGACGGAATTAAATAACTTCTAAAGGACTAAAAGTACCGGTTTTCCACCCGCTCTCAGAAGTTCAGTTGTGATTCCGTCCTCACCCGGCGGCGCCTTGTTATTCTAGAGCTGATTAAGAGCCATTCTAATCTCATACAGGCTGATGTCCGGGATAGCCTCAGTGCAGTGTCGAGTCAGTATAGCTTTTGCGTCTCGAGCTGTACCGACACTGGGTGTTGATGTGTATAAATGTCCGTAAAACCTCTCAAGCTCTCTCAGAATCTCCGGTTTCGTCGAAATGATGCTGCCGTCATTAATCTTCAGCTTCGTCATTAAAATTTGGCTTTGCCCAATAGACGAATTCTTTGCGAAGACTTTTGAGCCCTGATTCCGCTCGATTGCCTCTTTGATCCGTGCCGCACTAAAGGCACGCAGGCCACGTCGCATTGATTTAGAGATTCGTCTATTGAATTTGCCATATTCCGACATATCAGCTGAAGATTGCAGCCTCATCTCGGTCCGGTCTTGCATCAACTTGATGGTTCCGTTCGAGAGCTTTTGAGGTTTATTGCGGCGCGGGGTCTTAGAACTTGGACCCCACAGCTTGGAAAGTTTCCACCAACCCATTGTTAATTATCGTCCACAGTTTCGCATTCGGTTAGGCACTGGAAGCGATTGTGCAGTTCGAGTTGAAAGTCTTCGGGTTTCTGGATGTGGGCAGGACCAGGTCGGAGCGTGGACTTCACCAGACGAGACCTTTCAAGTTTCACATTAATATTCAATGTGCATCTGACCATTCGGTGATCGCTAGCGGTTTTTACCTTGGGGATCACAGAGACATCACTGAATATTCGCTTCTTGGTTTTCATGATGAAGTCGATCTCATTTCTGATAGTACCATCAGTCTCATCCACATCTACCTTCTGGATGGCCGCTTCTGGAAGTAGGAGTTCATTAAATGAAGTTCTTCCTTTTCCATGAAGTCGACCAGTCGCTGGCCCCTATGGTTTCGCTGCCCATACCCAAATGGCCCCACTCTCAACTCATCGTCATTCCGTGCGCCCACCTTCGCGTTGAAGTCCCCCATAACAACGGTGAAGTATGTTTCGGAGGTATGTATGGCCTCGGATATCTCCTGATACAATGCCCTTACTTCAACATCAAAATGTGTCGAGGTCGGCGCATATACCTCTATGACCTTTAACGAATACCGGTTGATTATTGTAAGTATAAGGTGTTTGTTAAACTACTCGACAAACTGTCGACTTTCATAACGTTGTTGATGAGGGACCTGCGGACGAGAAATCCAACACCAACCTGGGATTAACGGTGTCCTTCCCAGTAGAAGAGCATGTTGCCGGAATCTAGAACTATCGTATCCTGACCCTCTCTTCGGATTTCATTGCATTTTGCTCAATTCTTCCTCCAGCTCGATAATCTTCTCATCGGTCGTCAGTGTGCGGATTTTGGGTGTTACCAGGGCCAATGTCCGTTGGGGGGTGGTATGCCACATACTCGATATTATTCTATCTCTTTGTTTATCATTAGGAAAAAAGAAAGCGATGCGTAATGCATAATAGATAATACAGCAATCGTAGATTGAGTGTAGATATCACCTCGGTAAACTATTGCAAAAGTAATTGCTATTTTTTAAAAAATACATTATTAAATAGTAACCAGCATTACCGTACCTTTGAAATAAAATCTCGACAGGAATAGTATTGTTAAAAAATATTACTATAGAACGAGTTTGCTGTTCATACTCGAATAATATCGTTATCGTAACATATTGAAATTCTTATTAGCAGTGCTATCCGTAATCACCAGAAGCGATGTTATTCACGTAAATAAGTACAATAAATCTGTAACGGAATATTAGGGCTATGGTTATTAAAAAAATACTAATTTGTAAAGTACTCGTAGGAAAAATGTGAAAAAAATTGACAAGGTGTAAGAGAGTACCTACATGATGAATATGCAATAAAACGCAAAGTATCGTTATATCACATTACGATATTATTCGGTGGGGGTAGCGATATGTATAAAGATAAAGATGCGAAAGTAACTTTCACACCTTTTCATGCCTTTACAACTGAATAGATTTGGTTGATTTGGGTTTGGCACAGGGATTGATCATGACCTGGATTGGGTCATAGAATGAGATAATTTCCGATGTCCAAGAGGACGAAACCGGGTACAAAAGCTTTTTGTCAGTCTATCGCAAAAGGTATAAAGTGTGATTACAACGGCCCGTTCATGATTTTGGTCTAAACAGTAAGCGGTGTGGCAGGCGGCGTGAATAAGATATTAGTTACTTTGTAAGTACGAGAATTCGTCACTGGCGGCGCCTCGTGGTGAGTTTCAAACATTTCCATAAAGATATTGCCTCTCGCCGCCCCGTGCTAGGTCAATCAAGGCTTTTAGCGTTATGATCTAGAAGTAGTTCTTGTTAGTTTATTAGAATACCTACTAGCTGGTCCCCGCGACGTTGTCTGCGTAAATGCGTTAAAGAAATAAAGGTTCACTACTTGTTACCCGTAGGTAAAAGCGTGATAATAATATGTAGACCCAACTTCTTAATAAAATTCGTACCTGAAGTAAATCCAAGCAGTACTTTTTGAGTTTATCCCGGACATACATACAGACATACAGACAAAAATTCTAAAAACGAAATTTTTGGCTTCGGTATCGATTGTAGAAATACGTTGGTACGTGTACGGTACACGTACCGACGTATTCTTCTAAAACAATATTCAATTTACAGTTTTTACTTTCCTACCATTTTATTATATTAATAAATGTTTAGATGCCGACGTTCGGACTTCGAGCGCTATGTTAAAATTTATTCATAACTAGCTTTTGCCAGCGACTTCGTACGCGGATCCTGTTGCTTATGCCAGCGACAATGGGGTCGTCAAAATCAAAGATCTGAAAGGTCTGATGTCGAATTCTTAGAGCCTGGGGACGGGAAAACAACGGGACGCGCATGACGATTCCAGACGTTCCAGATCTTTCATCAGGAAATGCCCATCAGACTAAACAACTCTTGCTCAGACATCATTCCTATATACGTTATAGTGTAGCTGGGCTCTTGGAGTTCCACATCAGGTGTTTCAGATCTTCAGTTTTTATACGACAACATAGTGCTCATCAGGCTGAACAACTCTTGCTAAGACGTCATTACTGTACTTATATGTAATAGTGTAGCTGGGCTCTTGGAGTTCCACATCAGGTGTTCCATATCTTCAAATTTATTTTCTTAGCAGAAAATGCTCATCACGCGGAACAATTTTTGCTATGGCGTTATTTTTGTATCTCTTATAGTTTAGCTGATCTATTGCAGCTCTGCATCAGGTCTTCAAGTATCCAAGATAAATTATAGCCTATATGTTGCCCAGATTTAATAGCTATACAACAAAAATAAAAAACAATCAAATCCGTCCAGTAGTTCCGAAGATTAGCGTGTATGGAGTAACTTCTCCCGTTTTCCTAACATTTCCCTTCACTGCTCTGCTCCTATTGATTGCAGCGTGATGAAAAGTATACTATAACCAGCGCAGGAGTATGAAAAATAATTGTACCAAGTTTCGTCAAAATCCGTCGAGTAGTTTTTGTTTCTATAACGGTTATACAGACAGACAGACAATTTTATTAATTGCATTTTTGGCATCAGTATCGATCCCTAATCACCCCCTGATAGTTATTTTGGAAATATATTTCATGTACAGTCCATCCGTCCATTCGTCAGTCCGTCATTCAAATCCGTCCAGTAGTTCCGAAGATTAGCGTGCACAAACACACAGACAAACAGACAAACAGACAAACCGACAAACAGAAAAACAGACAAAAAAAAATTTAACTTCATTTTCGGGTTCGGCATCGATAAAATAACAACTCCTGCTACTTTTTTTTTGTATATTTCCATTGTACAGACACCACTTTTCTACAAATTTATTATATGTATAGATAATATTGAAATATTTATTTTAACATTCATTTTTATTTATTTTGTACCTTTATCTGTCTTTCTATATTTAATTATTTTATGACCCTAGCTTGATTTCCGTAATATGCTACACTTTCCTTTTCTTTCTTCTTCTTTTTCAGGTGACCACTGAAAATCAGCGCTGTGCTGTGGGTCACCCATAGCACAGCTTTATGCTGAGTGGGAAGCCTTTCTTGTCACGGTCATGACATACAGCTGCCTAACAGTTAACATGTTATCATGTTGTTAGATTTAGTTTTCTATTTTATATAATGTTTTGTCCTTGTTGAATGTATGTACATGTCTGTGGCAAATAAAATATTTTTTCTTTCTTCTTCTTTCTTACAGCATTGACCTCTCTACAGATTTATTATAAGTATAGATATAGAAGATAGAGATTATAATGATTTTGTTGTTATTCCCTACTATTACTATGGTTAATATCGGAAACACTAAATTTCTCTCTCTACCATGTATTACTTTGATTTCTCACCAAAGTCTATAAAAGTTAATATAAATAGAGATCTTTTGTCCATAAGTTTCGCAGACGCGTATTGTGAACGTACCTACCGATACGTACGGAGAAGTTGATAGATGTGATGTGGCCGTGACGTACTCAGCTCTCTTCAAGTAATTCGTAGAACGAATCTTTGTGGTAGGGTGACTACGATATTGGTTACTTGACGGATAGCCAATGAGTTAAATAATTATTTTTGGTAGGTACCTAAATTATAAAAAATACAGAATTTTATCTTATTAATTAATAATGTTAGTAAAACAGTTGTTAAAATTATAGCCAATTTATTTTACAGGTTTCCAAATGGTTTAGTTCTGATATTTAATTAATATTTAATTACATTTGTACTTAATAATTGCTGAGACGTTAAAGTTAATAGCAAAAGTTAACCAATTCTAATAAATCTGTGGAAAGTAACGTGTTATTATATCACTCTCAGATTATAAATTACAATGTATGCCGTACTTTGTTTATTTCGAATACATAATATTAGTTTCCAAAACCTTTTTTTTATGCTTGCTTTCCACATTGTTTTTTTCTTCTTAGATGAACTTCTGGTTTTGCAAATTTGTTTTACCGTAAATATATTTTGAAATAATTATGTAAAAAAAAACTTTATAAAATAACTACAACCCACAAACACAGTCACACTACCCCAAACACATCTATATCGCGGGACATTGAGTAACTCATGCAATGTACCACTCGCTGGAAGCCACCTTCATAACGTGTGTACGTGACCACCCCATTGTACCTACCTCACGACCATGGACGCTATTACACGATATTTTTGTCACCCTAGCGTTAGTAGTTGTCCCCATTTGCGTTACATTTCCAAAGTCATTCGGGGATATTCTTCCCGGAATTTGCGCGTGAATTGTGGTTGGCCTATTTGGGTCTTTGTTGTTTTTAGATATGTGGTAACTTTTTGTATGTTTAGATTTTCTGTATTTGATTGTTCTAGAATTATGTTTAGGTGGATTGTTCTTTTATCTAGACTTTTGTTGTTTTATTTCTTTGTATGTTGATTGATTGATTCAATTTTGCGGCAGATAGTTTTTATGCTCTGTAAGTTTGAAATAAACCTAATTAAGAATCTGAAGCACACAAAGGAATTGTTACGTGCTTCGTGCAGCTGGTAAAGGTGGCAGTTGACAACTTCTGAACCTTATTGTAACAATTTAATAGATGGTGTCAAGGGCCATGGGGTCCGAGTGCGCACCAAGTTGAGAAAGACATTTAGTCAGTACGAGACTGACAGTCCCTCCCGCTCCGCCCTGGTAGGGAGGACTCATTTGATGATTTTACCACAATAAAAAAAAGACATGGCCAAGCGTATAGTCAACGCTTCGCTTGACCAGGGGACTGGCCTATTTCTTGGTCAAAGTATCAGCATTGCCATCCAACATGGCTATGCTGCCAGCGTTCTGAACACTTTCCCCATTGACAGCGATGTGGATGAATTTTTTGACGCCCTGTAAATTTAAGTTGTAATTTAGTCATTTTTGTAAATATTTTCATTTAATTTTAGTATTAAAATGAAGTATGAATAATTATATTTATTTTAATGACCTAAATAGGTACATATGTATACAAGGAATAAAGCATTTTGATTTTGACCATGTTTACTTATCACGGTATATTACCCAGTACCAACTGGGTTGTGGACTTAAGTTAGTTAAAAAAGCTTCATGGTTGACATTGAAGTTCAGTTGCATCTGGTTAAATCAACCTCAACGTAGTTGGGAAAGGGGTATATATATGATCCTGACCGATTTCGGCCACAGCGACTTGGATCTTCCTATTGAGATCCTCGCTGGTGTGCTCTCAGGTGACTGACATAGCCAATTTTTGCAGTGAAGGTGCGTCCACATTCACTGCAAGTCAGCACCCCTCCGATATAATTATATTGGATGGCCGCGGGTGGTCGGGCCCTAAGCTCGTCTCGTTTAGCATCGAGCTCTGCTTTACGTTGTCTTTCAAACGCAAACACCTGAGTGCTCACGGTATGCCTCCACAGTGACCGGTCTGCGGCCATTGCCTCCCATTGTGAAGTGTCTAGGTCACATCGCTTCATGTGACGCTTAAGCGCATCTTTGTACCGAAGGAGTTGGCCGCCTTGTTTCCGCTTGCCATCCTCCAGTTCTGAGTAGAAGATGCGCTTCGCCACTCTGCCGTCAGACATTCGGGAGACATGGCCAGCCCACCGCAGCTGCCGCCGCATTATATAGGCCTCTATTCCACCGACATTAGCTCGCCGTAATACTTCCGTGTTACGAACACGGTCAGACCAATGGATGTTCATAATGTCACGTAGGCATTTCATATGGAATTTATCTAATGTGCGAATATGCTTGCGGTATAGGCACCATGTTTCGGAGGCATACAAGAGATTTGGCAGAACTATTGCCATGTACACAGATATCTTCGTGGAGCGCTTTATGTCATGCGAGCGAAACACCTTGGCACGAAGTCTGCCAAAGGCCGCAGCAGCTGCTCCAATTCTGCTGTTGACTTCGTTATCAAGGAGGCACTTAGATGTTATAGTGCTGCCCAGATATTTGAATTTGTCTACCTGATTAAGCGAGACGTCACCGAGTTTGATGTCGACAGGGCTACTGTTCAGTGTATCAAGAGCCATGACTTCGGTCTTCTTCACACTGATCTTAAGCCCAAATCTACGACATGACTCATCAAGACTCGACATAAGTCTCTGTAAACCTTCTGGGGATTCCGCCGCAAAGCACAAGTCATCTGCATACATCATCTCAGTGATAGTCACGTGGGACACTTTGGTGTGTGCTTTAAGTCTAGTTAGGTTGAAGACACCACCGCCATCGATACGAAAACGGATACGAATACCTTCGGATAAAGTCTGCAAGGCATCTCGAACTACGACTGCAAAGTATAGGGCGAACAGAGTTGGCGCGAGTACGCAGCCTTGCTTTACGCCGCAGCTCACAGAAAAGAACTCTGAATCTTCACCCTGTACACTGACACAACAACGCATGCCATCATGCAGGAGTCGGATCATTCTTACAAACTTGTCCGTGCATCCAAGTTTTCTCAATACCACCCATAAGGCTTCTCGAGGCACACAGTCAAAAGCTTTTTCCAAGTCAACGAAACAAAGGTACAAAGGTTGACCCTGCTCTCGACTCTTCTCTAAGAGTTGGCGTACAGAGAAGATGGCCTCACATGTGCCTCGGTTAGGCCGGAAGCCAAATTGGGTTTCAGGCAAAATGTCTTCAGACAAGGGCATCAAGCGGTTAAGCAAAATTCGCGCAAAAACTTTTCCTGGAGACGTCAGAAGGGAGATTCCTCTATAAGAATTGCAATCGGATTTGTCACCTTTGTTCTTGTAAAGAGAGCAAACACGAGAGACTTGAAAGTCATCAGGTACTCGCTCCTCATCCCACATCTGAACAAAGAGCTTCCAGATGGTTTCGTGCAATTCCACACCCCCATACTTTAAAAGTTTTCCAGGCAGATTGTCAATGCCGACCGCTTTTTTGTTCTGCTGTTGTTGAACTGCAACAACAATAACCTCGCGCAAACTTAGTGGGTCGTCCAGCTTGTTGACTGTGGGAAGCGATACCATCGAGTTGATATAAGAAATATCCGCGGCTCGGTCAACATTGAGCAAGATGTTAAAATGCTCCGCCCATCTTTTGAGTACATCTTGTTTGTTGGTAAGCAGTTGTGTACCATCGAGGGCTCTCAGGGGTACTTTAGTACGAATCGCTATACCAACAATTTTGCGGACCTCATCATAAAAAGCACCCAGCTGTTGAGTATCAGCAAGCCACTGCATGCGCTCGGCCTTATGCCGCCACCACTGGTCTTTTACTTCTCGTACATATCTCCGCAGCGCGGCACCACTTTGCTTGACTTGCTCCGCTTGGTGCTCGTCCCGATGCTGACGTAAGAGAGATCGGTGACTCCGAATAGCTTTTGACAAAATTTCATCATTGTCGTCATACCAGTCCTCGTGTCTGTTAGGTTTTATACCCAGTGTCTGCGAGGGAGAAACGTCTGTCGCAGCGTGGGAGCTCCCAGCTAGGTACACCAGCAAAGTAGGTACCTCCTGGACAAGACGTTCGTGGCTAAAGTGAGTTTCTTTCTTTGGTGGCGGACTTCTTGAGCGTTGCAGCCCATTCGATCTTTAGCCAGGCTGCCCCCAAATGGGCAGGTAACGTCTTCCTGCCACATTTTTATGGTGACAGAGACTGAGACAACTGACTGCGACAGAGGGAAAGGGGTAGGCAGATGTTGAAAGAACATAATACCCTGTTAATGAGGTACATTTTCCAGAAAAGCCTTAGTGTCTATTTTCCTGTGAACTTTTTGAGTTAAGTTAGTTGCAGAGACTCTAGACGGCGTCATTCTCGCTTAACGCGTTTTTATTTATTTAGTATCCATGGACTTCTGCAGCCAACCGTGCAAGATTTTTTTTACCTAAGGGAAAAACTAGGTAATACGCTCTAGTTGACAAAACGTCCTGCATTCTTGCCTGTTGGTCTAGTGGTTAGTGACCCTGACTGCTGTGCCGGAGGTCGTGGGTTCCATTCCCACCCAGGACAAATGTTTGTGTGATGAGCACGATCATTTGTTCTGTGTCTGGGTGGAATTTATCTATAATATGTATGTATTTAGAAATATATAAGTATGTTTATCAGTTGTCTAGTACCCATAACACAAGCTCTGCTTAGCTTGGGACTAGATGGCGTTGTGTGATAGTTGTGGAATATTATTATTATTATATTATTATTCAAACTTAAAATGAAGGGGCGTTTTGTGAACTAGGGCGTATTAGTTTCACCTTATTCAACTAACAACTTTTAGCCACTCTATTTTTGACTCAAAATCTACAATATGAAGACCTTCAGTCACCTTTCAGTAAAGTTTTCACGGAATTAACCGAACAAACGGCTCCAATACCCTCTTCAAAAAAGTTAGTTGAGAAAAACTCCCTAAAATCCTTGATTACGTAAAGGGACGATACATTTTGTAAATCTATTCACGCATTAAAAAGTTTGTTGCCGTTTTTTCCCTTCAACAATTCACTAACAAAGGACGTGATGGCCTGTTGCGCAGGACACACGGGCAGTGAAGACGGTAAGCTTTTTCATCAAAAATGTTTTGGAGATTGTTTTTTTTTAACTGGCATGACGCAAGTCAACCTAGAGGAGGTTGTTTGCTGCTTAACCGGGAAATACTCTGGTTTCAGATGGCGTGTATGTATTGCTTTAGTCACAATTATTAGAGATTCGACGCAACACAGTACTGGAAATGTGTATCTTTTCGTGTAGTAGGTAAATAAAGTTACATTTTGAAGTAAAACCATAATATGCATTATATGCATACAACCACCGACGGGAAAGACCGAGGTGTTGTACCTCGTAGAAGAGGACAACTTCATACCGACATCGTCCTTCGTATGAACCCAGCCAGGAGAATTACTTTGTGTACTTTATTTCATCACCACTGCTCTCAAAACGGTGAAAGAAAACATCGTGAGGAAACCGGCATGTCCTGGAACCAAATACATCGCTGCTTAAATTCAAAACGGCCACAAGTCGAAATTTTTCGAAATCGTTTTTATAGCAAAAATCGTATCAATTCAGCCTATATTTTTATATTCCAAAAAGACACCCAGTATTTTCGCATTAGAAATGAGCAAATCGCAAAACCGCCCTTTTTCGATTTTGTCACTTTGGTGGTTAACTTCAGATCAAAGCCGCCATATTCCGGGTTGCGACCCTGCAGTCAGCGGGTGCGCACGTTTGTCATGTGAAAAAGGGCCACATTTCAAAATACAACCGTATTGTTTTAAAATTGTATGTAAGTATATCATAATCTTTTATGGAAAAGTGCCGTATTTTGTGATATGTCCATTTTGAGTTTGAATAAAACGTGTTTTATTATTATTCTTTTAAGTAAATGTGCATTATTTTGGAATGCTTCTGTTTTGCATATGAAATTATGGTGATTGTACCAGTATTTATTTAGACAAATCTACAAAATAATAATATTTAAATTTAATAATTACAACCTAAACCAGGCCTGTCTCACTCCCGGTATAAAAACATATCTAAGCGCCATGGATCCACCCGAGTAGGCGATGGAGAAAGGACGAGCCGTGCTATATTCTGTCCCAGTGAGTGACGCACGTACTCACAGTCTTCATAATAATATTACTATTCTAGTAAGTTTCTTTGTTGATATGAACACTATTAACTCTTTGTTTGTATTAATTAAATTATTTTTTTAGTATTACGAGAGCAACTTGTTTGTTGAGATATTTTAACGATTTTGGTGGCAAGTGTTTGGTCTAGGTCTACTCGTAAAACCTTTGTATCCTTTTGAATCATGTAATCGATCTGCGCATGTAGGAAATACTCAAGAATTAGTTGTATTAGTGAAATATAAACAACGAACTTTTAAATTATTACAAAATGTGAAAATATCATTATTGTAAGTTATTAGACGTCTTCCGATCCGAGATGGTCGCCACTGGAGATCTTTTCTTCGCTATAGGCTATCAGTTCTATGAGCAATGTGGCTTACCCATTATACCCATTGCTACTTCAACTTCCAAATTTTACGAGCTATTTCGATGTCTCTGATTCTTTGACGAATATCCTTGTTCCGGATTTTTATTCTGTAAAGAAACTACGAGCCTAGCTCTTTCCACTGCTCGTTAAGTGACTCTTAGTCTCTCTAAAAGGCGTGCAGCCAACTACCACTTTCCAGAGCCGTATGTCTTCACTGGCAACACACGCATTTTAAACACCCTTGTCTTGAGACACTGTGAGATACTCGACGAGAAGATATCACGTAGCTTCCCAAACACTGCCCATCAGAGTCGGATTCTTCGGGCGACCTCTAAATGAACAATCTGTCCAAGGTAAGTATAATGGCCTACATTTTCAAGAGTATCATTCCCAACAACAATCGGTAAGGGTGCCACATGGACATTTGACATGAATTTTGTCTTGTCCATGTTCATTTTAAGGCCCACCTGTTGGGAAACGTTCGTGAGCAGTTTCGGAGAAACAATGTCTCCCTGTCTCACCCCTTTCTGCAATTGGATTGGTTACGTGCTCTCTTCCTGAACTAAGATGGACATGGTGCCGTTTCTAAATAAACACTCCAACTCTTCGATATACCAATAGTCGAAATGACATCGTTGGACTGCAATACTGCCCAGGTTTCGATTGAATCAAAGGCTTTCCTATAGTCCACAAACGTTAAACTCCGAATAAACTCCTCTGTTTTCTTTATAATCTGGTGGAGGGTGTGTATGTGGTGTATGAACTATGATACTAAAACCTTTTTGTAAACCGGCTTGTACGGGGGCTGGAAGTCACCAAACCTGCGTTCGAGACGGTTCGTATTGACTCTCGAGAACAGCTTGTTGTATGCATGGGACAGAAGTGAGATTGTTCTATAATTCTTCAACAATGTGTATGGTAAAAAACGGTAACCATATAGATTCGTCATGTCCGTCCGTATGTCACAGCCACTTTTTTACGAAAGTATAAGAGCTATCCTGTTGAAACTTGGTAAGTAGATGTATAATGTGAAATGCATTAGGATTTTCATAGAAAAATAAAAATAAGGCTATTTTTGGGGGTTCCCCCCATACTTACAATTGAAACTCAAAAAATTTTTTTTCACCAAACCTATACGTGTGGGGTGTCTATGGACAGGTCTTTAAAAATGATATTGAGGTTACTGACATCATTTTTGTCTAAACTGAACAGTTTGCGCGAGAGACACTTCCAAAGTGGCAATATGGCTGCTTTATTTATAAAATTCATAAACATTAAATATTTTTATTATAATCAAAAGGGACTTATGTGATTTTTTTATTGACTGGGTAATCTTACAGAAAATATCAAATTACAAACAAATAGAGGCTTGAAATATACATCCGATGATATATAACACATAGATATACAACGTTGATTAATAAAAATAATAAACAAAAACCGAAATGAAAACTTTGACGGGCTCTCCTGTAAAAAAGTGACTTTTCGATTTGTGGCCGTTTTGAATTTAAGCAGCGACATGTTAAGGAAGCTCTTCACACGACTTCTCAGTGTGTCACAGTTGTTTCTGATCGCCCACAAACAACAGACAAGTTGCCCGGAAGGTTAGCATTCTATCGGCGAACCAAACTTAATATAAGGCTATGCCGCGGTTCCTATTAGTAACAAGTTCTTAGTGGGGCTTCGGTTTTTATTCAGCCTTATATTGAGAATTCTTTACAGTTCCTTTCATGTTAGAGGCATTTTTTTTAATCTTTGCCGCACGCGTACCGTGGGCACGTTAAGACACTTTTTTTTTTATTACACGTGGTAAAATCATCAAATGAGTCGTGATACCTGATAGTCCCAGATAGTCCCTAAGGATCCGTCATATTGCTGATAGCTCTTCGACCCGGGTAACAGCCAAACCTAGAACTATGTATTTGTAATTCATTCAAATACCTATTTGTTTGAAATCAGCCAATTGAATGCTGCGTGTTGCGAGTCGATTGCACACTTTGCCTTTACACTGAGTTTTTAGAACATCCTTGGTGTTGGTACTGAGAAATCCAGCTTATCCCAGTTCTTAAGTTCTACCTTTTGCACAAGCCTACCCACGCCTTCCCTCTCTGACAAGGAGTGAACCCATCACAGTCGATTAATCCACTGTGGCACTGATTGCAAGACAAGATTCCACCAAATAATTTCAACAGTGAATGCTTCTTTTCCGAATTTTGAGTGATTTATTGAACTTATAAATTGTCTTCCAATAATCTGTAATCCACTACAGAAGACGGACGGACGAATAGATTAAAATGAGCCAAGTCTTATGTAGGTATAAAGCTTAGACTAATTGAGTATTTATCATCATCAGCCTGAAGGCCTACCCCTCGGAATTCCAAAAGTAAATGTAATATAAAATAAAACACGGTTATCACTCATTGGGCGTTTTTCCATTAGGGCCAAAACACATAACGGCGTTGCGGCGCCGCGCCGCTAGAATCGACAGTAGCGTCACTGTCGATTTAAGCCGCGCGGCGCCGCAACGCGGCGCTCGTTCCAGCGTTATGGTATGATACTTGTTGACAATGATTCAGTTTTTTTCTGTCACTCTTACAAACAACACGTCAATCAATCAAAAATTAACATGTCTGACGTTGACTTCGATTTATTTATATATCTTTGGTTGAGGATCGCCCTTGTTACGAACTGGTTACCCTACCGAACGACAATAAAACGCTCTTTTTCACGACGCCGCAACGCAAACTGCCGATTTTAGCGTTGCGGCGACGCAACGCGGTTATGTGTTTCGGCCCTTAGACAGCATGGCAACGGTGATGGCGACGGCGCCGTCACCGGCACGGCACCCCGTCGCCGTCGCCGTGTCGTCTAATGGAAAAACGCCCATTGTCAGTACAAAAAAATAGTCCGAGTCCTGGTGAAGTCTCCAGAAATCGGTAGTGCTTCCAAGCAATGCAGACTTCCATTGTATGTTCCCCGTATCCTCCAACCGGTCCTCACAATTTATGAGACCAATCCTCCCTGATCATATATATTTATAACGGAAACATTTATAGCTGAATAATTAAAGTAACTTTAAACAAGCTTAATCATATTTTATCCAAAAACATCACTAATGAAATTGAATGTCATGTCAGTTGACAGCAAACATTATTAATTACAACTCAAATCATATCAAACAATATGATTTCAGATTACTCGACTAATAAAATAGAAACCACTAGAATGTCACTAGATAAACCACAGCAAAGCTTACAACAACGTAAATAAGTAAAAATCATGCCGGTTACTACAATTCGTCCAGTCGAATCAGCTGTGTTTCCCAATAATAAACTGGACGAAGATGTCGAAAGAATAATCCAACCTTTCAACATTATACTCACTGTATTCTTCTCTTCTAAATACAAAATAAGAAATAGTTACATAACTCCGTGTGAAAAGAAATATCAAATTTTGTGTTTTGTCATCGTCATGTTATTTTGTATGTGGAGTACCTATCGTATGGTCGTTGATAATTCCGACAGTGTTTACATAAATACGTTCTTTAACAGCGATGCTACGTTTATCCTTTTTTGGATTTTATTCATCCTTTTTTGCTTCATGTATACGCTGTTGCTCATTTGTAACTGTGTTTATAGCGTCCACAATATTTCCCTTATCTTGAAGATCCAAGAAATTCACAGGAGCATTGATACCACTGATAATTATATGCGAAGTTTTATTATTTGGAACTGGATCTCGTTTAATCTATTATTTTGTATTTCTGCACCCCTAGCGATAATTTATCACGTTTTATACATGCAAATCTATTTCATAGAATTTGTGATAGTGGTTCTGACTATTGCGTTTGATTTTAATATAATTTATTACTTACGTCTTATTATGTTGCTGAGAAAGTATTTGGAAGAGTGGGTTTTGATTGTAAAACAAACTGAAGAATTAAATTATGAAGATTGTCGTAACTTATTCAAGACTTATATAAATATTTTAGAGGCTTACAATCTGCACAAAAGTTGTTTCCGAGTATTGGTAAGCTGGAATTTATATAACTTTTTAGATGATCTTCTGGAAGGGTGAGAATTATATTCTTTTCTTTTTTTAGATTTTATGCCGAACGATCGAGTCTTTTATTTGTGATTTATCTCTTTTGGGGCTCCACTTGTTAGATTTGGAAAAAGAAGTAAGCAAATTCCCTTATATTTTGTAGTCTTTGAAAGTGCTAAAATAAATTGAAATTTTAATATTTGTACCGTAGGTACGGTCAGCCAAGAAAGTGGTGTACCAGTTTTGATTTAGTTTCCCGGTCATCGAAAATTACAACAAGGTTCGTTATAAAAAGATATTACTGAAAGAGACAACATTATCATGACGTAAACCTATGTATTTAGTATTCATACGTCATATGTCACAATAAGTACATGACATTTTAACCTTTAGTATAAATGAAAAGGACACTAGTTTCTACAAAGCAATTGAAATGTTTTCAAACAAAAGTAATAAAAACTATTTAAATAGACAACCGAATTCCATTTGAAAAAGAAAACTGACAATTGACATTTTGTCAAATATATGCAAAAAATCGATATATTTTCCGTGTTATTTTTCAATCAACTGCATATAAAATCATCTCAATGCCTGCCAACTTGACCATTGCCGAAAGAGCACAAATAATTGCCCAATTTAATGAGGGAAGCAGTATCAGTGCGATATCCCGGAATTTGAATATATCGAGGCGTTCTGTCCGCTTTTGGATTCGTCGTGAAGGAGAGGAGGGAAGTTTGTTGGATCACAGAAGAAGTGGTCGCCGGCCTGCACTCTCCAATAACGATAGAGAATTCATGAGACGGGAATATGAAATCAATGGTTTTAAGCCCACAAAACATTTTGCGGAGATGTTCGATGTGAGTGCCCAAACAATAAGGAATCATCTACACTACATGGGGTTGCACCACAGGCATTACGCCAAGAAAATATATTTGACGGATGCTCACAGACTTGCTCGTCTGAACTTCGCCAGAGAGCACCTAGAGTTTGATTGGTCTAATACAGTGTTTTGTTATGAAAAAACGTTTAAATCCAGTCAGCATGGACGTCTTCACCTTTGGCGATATAATTCAACACGGTATAAAGATGATCATGTAATTCCAAATAGAGAATCAGGTCGAATTTCCGTAAATATTTGGGGCTGGATGAGTGCGGATGGTGTAGGAGAATTGTGTTCTCTACCTCCTCGAGCGACGGCTGTAAATTATATCGACGTGCTTCAGAATGCAATGCTACCGACAGTCCGTAATGTTTACCCGGAGAACGAAGTGCCACAATTTGATTTTGTTCAAGATAATTGTTCAATTCATAATGCGAGGATCGTAAGAGCCTGGTTTCGTTCACACACTGACGTAAGGGTAATTCAGTGGCCCTCAAGATCGCCGGACCTCAACCAGATAGAAAATCTTTGGGGCCTTATGGTCCAACGATGGTCGCATCAAAATGAAAGAACCAAACAAGCTCTTATTAGTCACTGTAATTATATTTGGGAGGAAATGCGGGGAACCGATATTTGCTCACGGCTTGTTGGTTCAATGAGGTCTCGTCTTTTAGAGGTTATAGAGGCCAACGGCGGTTACACCCGTTTCTAATTTTTAAAAATTTTCAATATCTTCTAAATATTACTATATATGCTATGTTTTTGTTTGTTATAAGTATTTTTTATTGATATTGTAATTACAAGTTTACAGAAATTGTAGGTTTGTGGATTCGCCTTGTGCCTTTACAATTTTATGTAACTTGTTGATTACAATTCTGAATTTGTAGATACAATTTTGTCATCAAAATCTACAGCCCCCCGCCGTTGATTTTACGACGTCATTGGTTCCATCAAGTTCAAACTAAGAACAGCTGTCACGTTACAAACAGTAATAGTCGTTATCAATAATCAGATAAAGACAGCAATAGAAGTTGTCAGATCGATCTGCAAGCGAAACTAATCTTTATCACCTATGAATCTGCAAGCGATATTCAACCTTAGGGTGGTACACCACTTTCTTGGCCGACTGTACTACAAAAAACATTTAACTAGAAAACTTAGTTAAAAAAGTAAGGAAACCAGCTAAACTCAGTAGTGACTGATGGTGACTTTTTTTTTTTAGCGTGGTAAAATCATCAAATGAGTCCTCCCACCCCGGGCAGGGCGGGAGGGACTGTCAGACTCGTACTGACTAAAATCCACGGTGTCCTTCAATAGCCCTTTATGTTCGGGGTCACGGTAATAAGATAAGTCCCGCGATCCCCGCAGGCTTTGGCCCTCTAGAGGGGGGGGCCGTCATTATGCTGACGCTCTTTGAGGTGCGCGTGGAACACAACGCGCCGTCAACCCGGGCATGGTCCATGGTCGGACTGCGAGTTGCCCGATACTCGCCGCCCGCATGCCCGCGCCTACGGTGGCTGGAGATCGTCTGGCCACGTCCGTCGACGTGCGCGTCCACCACTGTGAGTGGGGCGGATGGAGGACGTTGTCCTCTACCTCACGCGGCCCGCTTCCTCCTTCGCGAGCATGACTGCTTCGCAGAAGGAGGCGACCGCTTGCCACTCCGTCTCGCCCCGTAGCATGGCCGCAACCAATGCCGGGCGCGAGAGGTCTCCGCCTATCGCTAAGGCTGCGTTTCCACCAGAGATGTGCGAGGATGTGTAGCGAGGAATGTGTTTGTAAAGAACCAATAGAATCGCTTCATTTACCTCGCCTCGGTCAGCACAGCTCTGGTGGAAACGGCTCAGCGGAGCTTGATTTTTGCACATACAAAACACGCGAGGGATGTGTACGAGGGATGTGTGCGAGGAATGTGTACGAGGGATGTGTGCAAGGGATGTGTTGCGATGGATGTTTACGAGGTACCTCGCACTACACATTTCCTCGGCACATCTCTGGTGGAAACGCAGCCTTACCGCCGCAATTGCGGCGTGCCCGAACTGATGGTGACTTTATAAATATTTTTGATTTGCTTCTTTCAGCCTGATGTGTTATTTTTGTTATCAACTATGCTTATTACCGTTATGTTTACAAAGGATTTATCATTGATAATATTGACAAGCTTGGAATGTGAGAGGTTTTATATTGCTATAGAAGAATCTAAGTTCGCGTGTATACAACTTGTGTTGAATACAAATTGTCCAGGTAAACGACTTATAACTTTTTTGAAAGAATGAATTGTAACAACGACTGATTCGATTGTAATGTTGTAAACAAATTATATTACAGATTGTCACAAACATCTGTGCAAGCGCGTGCTACAAGTGAACCGTACCTTCAGTAAGATGACAGCGTGTGGTCTGTTTACTATAGACGCCTCTCTACCGATACCATTGACCGGAATATTCACAAAATACATTGTTGTGTTGCTACAGTTTGCTTTTCACAATTAGAATTCATAATTAAAAAAAACTGAATATCATTTTGCATGTACCTACTCGTAATCATAAAAAAATCACAATTTAATAGACAATTAAAAAAAAAGGGGGGAACTCTTCATAATTTGTATGATTTAAAAAAATAAATAAAATAACTTGAAATAGAAATAAAAGCATGTCCGCAGGACTGCATTTCACATAAAACTTTCAAGTACTTATTTGTATAAATAAATGTTTAAACCAATTTCCATGAAACTACGCATAACCGGTATAACACGACGTGATTGTTCTGACTAAACGTTGTGTAAAATTACAAATTTGTGTAATCAGGTAAACGTGTTAAAAAAAAAAACAAATATTAAATATAGCATAAGACCCAAAATTGATTATTTCATTCTCAATTTGAAAGTACCTTTGAATGTAATTTGACATGAAACATTATTAATTACAACTCAAATATAATTGCAGATCAAAGATTGTTTGACTAATAAAATAGAAACAACTAGAAAGTCATTCTACGAACAACAGCAAAACTGACCACAGCGTAAATAAGTCAAAATCATGCCGGACACTACAATTTGTCCAGTCGAAACAGAAGCGTCTCCCAATAATAAACTGGACGAACACGTCGAAAGAATAATCCAACCTTTCAACATTATACTCACTTTATTCTTCTCTTCTAAATACAAAATAAGGAATAGTTACATCACTCCGTGTGAAAAGAAATATCAAATTTTGTATTTTGTCATCGTCATGTTACTTTGCGTGTGGAGTACCTGTTCTATTGTTACCGTTAATACCCACAATGACTACTTGGATATGTTTTATAATAGTAGTGTAACCTATGCCATTTTTTGGGTTACAACCGTCCTTTTATGTTTCGTTCAAACGCTGTTGCTTATTTGTAACTTCGTTTATAGCTCTATCAATGTCTCCCTTATCTTGAAGATCCAAGAAATTCACAGGAGCGTCGATATTACTTATAAAAATATCTCACGATACATTATTTGGAACTGGATCTTGATGATCTTATTTTTCTGTGTTTCTACAACCACAGCAATATGTTGCTTCGCTATTTTCAAACAATTCTATTTTATGGAATTGATGAGTCATGTTCAGCCTGTTGCTTTTGAATTTAATATAATACACTACATGCGTCTTATTACATTGCTGAGACAATATTTGGAAGAATGGACCTTACTTGTATTAAGTATTGAGGAACTAAATGTTAGATACTCCCACAAGTTGTTCAAAACTTATCAAAATATTTTAGAGGCATACAAACTGTGCAAAATTTGTTTAAGAGTATTGGTAAGGAATAGTTTGTTTGAATTTGTGATAAACGTCTGAAATGGCGAGGGTTATAATCGTTTTTGAATTTTTATAGATTTTATGCCGAACGATCGAGTCTTTTATTCGTGATTTAACTGTTTTGGGGCTACAGTTATTAAATTTGGAAAAAGAAGTGAGTAGTCCGTTATGAATACTTACATTAAGTTATTAGAGCAAGAGCCCGTGAACCCCAGACCTACGTTATTTTATAAAGGCTGAAAGTTTGTCAGCGGATGCTCCCAACACTGGTAAGAACGATGACCATTTATGGAGTTTGGGTTATGGTGGCTTTGGCAGGTAAACGGTACTAAAGGTGCGTAAAATATAAGTTTACTTACGTCATAGTATAAAAGCTGATTTTTATATATAATACTCAGGTAATAAGTAGATGATGTTTCCTCATCAGCCAGACACTTATCATGGTGGCAACCCCTTGCCAGACACCCTTAATGTTCACGAAATTAAAAGTTTACTTACGTTATAGTATAAAAGCTGATTTTTTTTAATAATAATTGGGTAATATGTAGATGATGTTTCCTCATTAGCCAGACACTTTTAATAGTTCCAACCCCTTGCCAGACAAACATTGTAAATAGCCCCAGTCAACTGATGTTCAAAACAAGGTATAGAGGGAAAGTCTTGAAACACAATTTTTGAATATGCAACTTTGTTTGGACTAGTAGGGAGGAGAACATATCGAAATTCCCCAGACCTAGCCCTTGAGCTAAAGGGGAGGGAGGGGTTTGTAGGTACCACTTTTTGGTTTTTCGCTTATATCTCGGAAAGTCGGAAACCATGGGTTAGGACCCATGGTTTCCGACTTTCCGACATAATATGCGGCATAATATATATGAAAAAAATAAAAGCTGAATAAATTCCCCATAAGTTCTTGTTTAGTTTTCGAGCTATCTGCTCTTGAAAGTCTGTAATATTGTGAAAATCATTTTTATCTTTTTGCATTTGGAAAGTTGTATTTCATATCGCCAATTTAAAGGTCCAGAAAGCATGAGCAGTCTTTTCAGACCCTCCCTTTACCACCTACAATGAACTAAGCCAAGTGAAACCTGCATCTTGAGGCGATATGAGCCTCCAGCTAAAAGGGTCTCTTACAGTGCTCAGAAAGTTATAACAAATTCTTGAATTCGCGGTAGCCACCATCAAGCTTGATATTTTTTGTCTTCCTTCCAGCGAGGGAGCAGTAAAAATAGCTCAGAAACTCATTCTAGATTACAATTACATATTAGGTAGGTACATACATGTACAGGGTTTTGATTCTAAGTTGACCAATAAGGAGAAATCCGCTTCCATAAGAGCTACAGAAAAACGATCTTAGGAACCTTTAGCTTTTTATAATTTAAACAATTTTAGCATGTTTAATTTTTGATCAAGTGCGAGGTGTCCATAAAAATTAGTATGTAGACCCCGCCTTCGAACCTAACCTGTCCGAGTCGGGGTGCCCCAAGTCCCGAGCTCGCTTCGCTCGCTCTTGGATCCAAAGTACTCCTAAATGTGTGTAAAATGAGTATGAATGAAAAAATAATTTATTTTTTTATGATGCTATTTGGTTAAGTGTCATGTTAGGATAATTTCATTGTATGAGAAGGATAATATCTGGGCAACAGAATTGGGTCAAATCTTATAAAACGACTCGAATCTAACGAAATACGACTTAAGTTGTAATGTACAGACGCCAGCACATCAAGCTACCACAATCTGTCAGATTTCTTTAATGGGATTTCAACCTTATTACAAGATTTGAAGGTTAATGTTTGATTGGTAAAATCTGACAGATTCGGGTAGTAGTCCAGTCATTAAAGCCTAAACCCGAAAATAATTAGTAACTTGCTGAAATTTTAAGGGGTTCTTAAGGAAGGTAAAATAAGATACCGGGTGATTTTGCAGCGTTCTGGGGTGTACGGAAAGGGTTGAAAAGGGGTGAAAAGGTGTTTTTTGCTAATAACATTGCCAAAAAAATTAGTAACACGCTGCAAATTTGGAATAAGGTTGTTCTTACGGTTTTGTAACGTGTATTAAATTTGCAGCGTTTTGCAACATACGGAACATTGTTTTTTTTCAAAACAGTTCAATTAGTTAAAAACAGGAGTAAGAAAATTAGTAACACGCTGCAAATTTGGAATTAGGTTGTTCTTACCGTTTTGTAACGTGTATGAAATTTGCAGCGTTTTGCAACATACGGAACATTGTCTATTATTAAAAAAACAATGAAATTATTTAATCACACGGGTGACAAAAAATTGTAACTCGCTGTAAATTTGTAATTAAGTTGTTTTTACCGTTTCGTAAGGTATATCAAATTTGCAGCGTTTTACAACAAATTGAACATTGTTTATTATTAAAAAAACAGTGCGATATACGTTACGAAACGGTAAAAACAACTTAATTACAAATTTACAGCGAGTTACAAATTTTTTTCACCAGTGTGATTAAATAATTTCATTGTTTTTTCAATAATAGACAATGTTCCGTATGTTGCAAAACGCTGCAAATTTGATACACGTTACAAACCGGTAAGAACAACCTAATTCCAAATTTGCAGCGTGTTACTAATTTTCTTACCCCTGTTTTTAACTAATTGCACTGTTTTTTAAAAAAAACAATGTTCCGTATGTTGCAAAACGCTGCAAATTTAATACACGTTACAAAACCGTAAGAACAACCTTATTCCAAATTTGCAGCGTGTTACTAATTTTTTTGGCAATGTTATTAGCAAAAAACACCTTTTCACCCCTTTTCAACCCTTTCCGTACACCCCAGAACGCTGCAAAATCACCCGGTATGTTATTTTACCTTCCTTAAGAACCCCCTAAAATTTCAGCAAGTTACTAATTATTTTCGGGTTTGGGTTTTAATGACTGGACTATAGGTTGACCTGCTGGCGTCTGTACCTAATATAAATTAAAATGACATTCTGCGCAACTTGGAGGGTCTGAAACACTGATGCTGTTTTCTGGATCTTTGGCGACATCAAATACAACTTTCCACATGCAAAGAGGTAAAAATGATTTAAACCAATATTACAAACTTTCAAGAGCAGATATCTCGAAAACTAAACAAGACCTGGAAATGTTTACGGATTAAACTTATTGAGAATTTATTCAACTTTTATTTTGTTCATATGTATTATGTCGCTAGGACCCATGGTTTCCGACTTTCCGAGATATAAGCGAAAAACCAAAAAGTGGTACCTACGAACCCCTCCCTCCCCCTTAGCTCAAGGGCTAGGGATGGGGATTTTCGATATGTTCTCCTCCTAACTAGTCGAAACAAAGTTGCGTAGTCAAAAATTGTGTTCCAAGACTTTCCCTCTATACCTTTGAACATCAGTTGACTGGGCTATTTACAATGTCTGGCAAGGGGTTGGAACTATCAAAAGTGTCTGGCTAATGAGGAAACATCATCTACATATTATTACCCAAGTATTATTTAAACAAATCAGCTTTTATACTATAACGTAAGTAAACTTATAATTTCATGAACATTAAGGGTGTCTGGCAAGGGGTTGCCACCATGATAAGTGTCTGGCTGATGAGGAAACATCATCTACTTATTACCCGAGTATTATAATATATAAAAATCAGCTTTTATACTATGACGTAAGTAAACTTATATTTTACGCACCTTTAGTACCGTTTACCTGCCAAAGCCACCATAACCCAAACTCCATAAATGGTCATCGTTCTTACCAGTGTTGGGAGCATCCGCTGACAAACTTTCAGCCTTTATAAAATAACGTAGGTCTGGGGTTCACGGGCTCTTGGGCTATATGGAATCAAGTGTATTTGCGGAAATCCATGGATTGCCGCAAATTTGGCCATGCCATGGCCAAATGCCATGCCATGCCATGCCATGGCATTGAATGCTATGAAAAAAAATATAGTTTTAATTCGAGACCCAATATCACGCGGGCGGGAAGCGAGCCCGAACGGCAGCATCTATCAGCATGTCCTGTTGAAGGGCGAAACACTCGTCGAGTATAATTATGTAGGTTTGGTTATATGGCATGTTTATTTTTTTCTGATTTTCCTGTATGTGTGCATATGGTATTATATGCGTCCAAGCTCTCATTTTTGTCTCACGGAATTAAAACGGAAACGGAATTAAATATTTTTCATAATATTTAACACATCTTAAATAAAATTGGAATGTCTGTTTGTAATATTGAAATAACCGTTTTTTTACTACATGCATACGAATATAATTATATGTACATACACCAAAATAATATTTTTTACAATTTTTGTCCGTCTGTCTGTCTTTCTGTCTGTCTGTTTGTAATGGCTAATCTCTGAAATGGCTGGGCCGATTTTGACGGGACTTCTATTGGCAGTTAGGCTGATGTAATAGAGAACTTAGGCTACGTTTATTTTAGAAAAAATCCTTTGTTTAAAAAAAATACATTGTTGAGTTCCGACATCCACGCGAACCAAGTCGCGGGTACAGCTTGTAATTTAATAATATCAATAATCACCGTTTCTAATTTAGGGTTGGGAATATTATTTTAACTAAGAACATTGCACAAAAGTGGGGACATCAGATATTCTGTACTCAGCATTTTATGGAATTCACTGCCAATGACGCATAATGATGACTCAATAGATGTTTCTGATTTGCTACTTTTAGTTTGGATTTCCGAGATGGTTCTCAAATACATTAACAAGTGTATGGGTTCTAAAGGATTTATCATTGATAATAATAACCAGCGTGGAATATGAGAGGTTCTATATAGCTGTAGAGAAGTCTGAGTCAGCCTGTATACAACTTATGATGAATACGAGCTGTCCTGGTAAGTTCAATTACCTATTGCGAATTTAAAATACTGAAACACAAATTGATTTTAATGTTGCAAAATGTATAATTACAGATTGTCACAAACATCTGTGCAAGCGCGTGCTACAAGTGAACCGCACCTTCAGTAAGATGACAGCGTGTGGTCTGTTTACTATAGACGCCTCTCTACCGATACCATTGACTGGGATTTTCACTAACTACATTATTGTACTACTGCAGTTCGCTTTAAAGTAAAAACATGCACTTAACAGGAACCTGAATAAAATGGGTCAGAGCCCATTCGTACCCTGTGCCCACTCGTACCCTGGAAGTTTTGAGGGGCCCACTCGCCCCCTGAAGAATATTTATTTTTATTCATTCTTCTAATGTACATGTACATGTGTATACTGCAGCTTGGTAGTCCTGGTACAGTCGCGCAGAAAAGGGTAAAATAAAAAATATTGTAGGTAATTCGGTAGATATCATGTTTATTTCAAATAAGATAAAGTTTAATAAATTCAGGCTCTAGGCATTAAGTCAGTCTTCAAAATAATTAATCAAGTTTTGGTTTCTTGTACATTTGTAAATATTTAGCAAAATATATGATAACTACATAATAATAATCTTTATGCAGTAAAATAAAACTGTGTAGCTATTTAAATAAAATCTCAGTAATAATAACAGAATTTTAGATAAATTTACATCCAGTGTACAAACAAATAACCAAATATCAATACCAAAAAAACAAAAATAACAATTAATTGTTAGTACTTTGAACAGTCAAAGTGATCTACAAAATAATGCAATATCACAATAAAATATAAAAAGTAAAGTCAGTCTTTATCAACTATGTAAAACCAACATTTTTACTAACAACACATGCAAATCACAATGTCCTAAAAACTAACAAAATACCACTCTTTTTACAAAAATCAGCCTTGATTGACCATCATATAAATCAACATTAAATATAAAATATGAAAAAAATAGAACACATATCAACAGTAAATAATCACTTCTTATTTTTTTGTATATTTACCAACTACATACATGCAAAATCATAATAACTTAAATCTAATTTGCTTGCGCGCAGATACTCTGACTAAGATTACCCCTCCCGCTTTGGCATTCCACATCCCGAGCACATCTGGAGAGTACTTACCAATTTTAACGCAATTTTTGGACCAAATTTTTAACCGACTTGTGTTTTTTTTTATGTTGGTTCGGGCATAACTCCGTCGTAAAACAACCGATTTGAAAAATTCTTTTTTTTTGTTGGATAGGATATACTTCCGGAATAGTCCCATTAAAATTTTATCGAAATCGGACTAGCACATTTTAAAAAATCAACAAAAACCTAAAAAGTTTTCAACTTTGTCTACACCATTGGTCTACACCGATTACTCCGAGGTTTCTGGTCCGATTTCGATGATTCTTTTTTTGTTCGATATACTTAGTATATCTGCCATTTGGCCCCATAAAATTTGGGTTGAATAGTGAAAGTAAAAAGGATAAAATAAAAAACTTTTTCAAAAAAAAATATGTAAGTAGGGTAAACGCCCAGTCATTGGACACTTAAGGACCTTCTATAGATGAAAAATTATTTTTGGACACATTTATGAAGTTACAAGCTAGAATCGTTATTATTTTGCTTATTCAATGTGTATGTTAACATAATTTGCTTTTAAAAATTACATTTTATAGCATATACATAACAAAAAATCCTGTTAAAAAAAGTACCCAAACATATAGTCATTGGACAGAATTTCTATTGTTGGACAGTCTATACTAGTTAATGGACAGCACAATTTAGCTCATTAATGTTCAAAAGAAGATTAATACGCTAAGTTATGCCCCTTCATTATTCGCTATTTTAACGATTTATTTTTATAAATCGTTAAAATAGCGAATAATAAAGGGGAAATTTATAAACAACATTTTTTATCTACATATCTCTTAGATTCTAAGACTTAGAAGAAACATTAATAATCACAGTTGCTTTCAAAACTATTCCGTCTTAGCAGCTCTAATGTAATACAAAAAAAATGCTTTCTTGTAAGCATTAAACAAAATAAGATACCTCTTTTATAATTCACATCAAACAAAAAAAATACCTGAGTTCTATATTTTCTCAATCAGCACCGAATGTTAATTATTAAGCATATTTTTTGTAGAATCGTAGTCTTTCTTTTTACCCCTTGGGCATCTTTGATTTATCTACTTCTAAACACTGTTATCAGACAGTACCGTTAGTTAGGTAGGTTTTAGTTTGGACAAAGTGTCCAATGACTAATTTTAATCTTAAAATTAGTCATCGGTCTTTGGACAGGGTGTCCAATATCTGATTTTAATGTTAAAACTAGTCATTGGACACCCTGTCCAAAGACTAGTAGAAGGTGCCTAAGAGCAACACTATTAAAAATGGTTCCTTTAGCCTAAAGTTATACGCAGTAGAGTCCAAAATAATTTCAATTATTTTTAATTTAAAAATTGCAGTTATTGGACGCTTTTTTTTTTTTTTTTTTTTTTTAGGTGGTAAAATCATCAAATGAGTTCTCCCGCCCTGGGTGGGGCGGAAGGGACTGTCAGACTCTTACTGACTAAAATCCACCCGTGTTCCTTCCTATACCCTTTACGTTCCGGGGCCACGGTAACCTGGGTTAAGAAAAAACCCGCGACCCCAGCAGGCATTTGGCGCGAAACACGACGCGCCACCGACCCGGGCTTGGTCCTTGGTCGGACGGCGAGCTACCCATAACTCACCGTCCGCAAGCCCGCTCCACCGCTGTGCCCTCTGCTAATCAGAGGGACACGCGTTGGAGCGTCCACACGACAGGCTATTCGCATACGGGCAAAGAGACCCCTTAGGCACACAGTGCCTAAGGAAGAGTTTTTGCCCGCATCCCAGGGTGCACCGGCCCGAAAAACTGGTCTTCCCCCCGGACGTATCCGAGAGGGAACTCCAGTCCACGGGCGCACGTGGAGGTTTCCTGTCATAGCACCCCAGTTATTGGACGCTTGTCCTATAATTAGATTTTAATCAAAAAAGTTTTCAGTTATTGGACATTACATAATAACCTAAAAAACGTATTTGACTGTATGTAATCATATTAAAATCAGTACAGAATACCATTATACATTACTGTGCAAACTACTAAGAACATAGGACTGTCAGGTAGAATACAAATCGTTAAAACATGTAGTAGTTAAACTTACCAAATTCTTTATTTCTCATTAGAATTACCGGTAACCGTCCGGACGCCGAGAAAATTAATTAATTTTGACCAATTACTGCCATCTATTAGAAATGTTTTAAACTTTTAAGTATCACCAATAAACGGAGTACATAAAGAGTCAGTTGCATTGTTAGACTCTTGAATCATAACTTTAATAAAAACGATTAAAGGGAGTTCTGTCCAATAACTGATAGTGTCCAATGACTGGTAGTTTACCCTAACTGACTTCAAAACAACCACAAAAAAGTTCAAAATAACCTACAAAAAAACTTTTCCTCTTTGTTAGGCGAACTTCATTTAATAAAAGACCAAAGACACAATGAACAGTCTCGTATTCGCAGTCACTTTCAAGAACCAATATGTCACCGAGGCAGCCATAACATACAAACAAAACACCTTATCTAATTTTGTAACCCGTTTTTTTTAACAAGCCATATATTATTATCATGACGGATATCATTCATCATAGCTCTTTTTTCAATGAGCTGTTATGATTTATTAAATTAATTCCGTTAATAAACTGTTCACAAGTGTACTCTGTTAACCGTTTCTGATGTAAAATATAGCTAATTTTATCTCAGGGGACCAATAGGCACCTGAATAGGTGCCGAATCTTTAACTTATATTGTATTATATTAGAGGGGACGAATGGGTACCTTAGAAATAATATTTTTTATTAAAATATTAATTGGTACCCTACCAGGAGACCAATGGGCACCTATATAGGGGCCGAATCCACAACTTTTATGCTGGGGTACGAATTTTAGGGGACGAATGGGCTCTGACCCAATAAAATGCCAATGCGCATCTCTGCCCCAAGAGTACCCAAATTCTCGTTCTGCGAAGCAGTCATGCTCACGAAAGAGGAAGCGGGCCGCGTGAGGGAGAGGACAGCGTCTTACCTCCACCACAGCCGCAGTGACGCGACTCCCGCAGGCTTTGGCTCTCTAGAGGGGGGCGACGTCATTATGCTGATATGCTGCTATTTGAGGCGCGCGTGGAACAAAACGCGCCGTCCACCCGGGCATGGTCCATAGTCGGACAGCGAGTTGCCCTTTACTCGCCGCCCGCATGCCCGCGCTTACGGTGGCCGGAGTTCGTCTTGCGACGTCCGTCGCCGTGGTCATCTACCACTGCGGCTGGAGCGGAGGGAGGACGCTGTCCTATCCCTCACGCGGTCCGCCTCCTCCTTCGCGATCGCATGTCCTGCTTCGCAGAAGGAGGCGACCGCTTCCCACTCCGTCTCCGTGATCCTCTCGCAGTGGTGACAGCCAGGCGTTTCCACCTTCCTCATCAGACACAGGTACCTTCCGAAAGTTCCATACTGTCCGGTGAGGACCTGCGTCATGCGGTAGGTCAGGATACCGTGACGCCTATCCAGCCACTCCTCAAAGAGGGGTCTTACCGCCGCGATTGTGGCGTGCCCGATCGCCCTTTACGCTTGCAATAATATTAGGTTATTAAAACAGTTATGTAGTAGGTATTTGTGTAAAGTGAAAATTATATTCGTTTCGATGAATGGATTATACATAAATTAATATTGCGCATATAATTAGAGCACCTTTTATATTGACAGCGTATATGTTCTAGCAAATATTTGACTAAACTCTATTTTTCACAACTTTGAACAACCAAAATCAATAATTTATTTACAAATATTTTATTTGTTGAACATATTATGTAGGTAAGGTTAGGTTAATCGTCCATTTTATTTGTCACATTGTTACTCAAAAATGAACTGGAGAAAGTCGATTAGTTCAACATTTATTTTCCTTTATGTAATAAATAAAAAAAGAATAATAATTGTGTGATTGTTTCAACGCACTATTTTTTGTGTTTAAAATAAGTAGTTAATTCAGAACAAGTCTAATTGTCCTGTTAAACTTTTTCGCAATAATAGACTGGACAACGAGGTCCAAAGAATAGTTCCAGTTTTCTCTTCTAAATACAAGGAAGTTCCCCACAAAAATAATTCCCCACGAAAAAAAAGGATGTAATTAAAAATTTGCCAAAGGTTTTTTTTTTAATTTTGATTATTGTACATACGATCCATTTTTTTTTCCACACGGGTTAGTAGAAAAATTAAACTAAAAAACCAGCACAAAACTACCTAGAACGAGGACACAATGTGAAATCTGAACAGAAAGTACTAGGAGAACAGGATCAAAACGTTTTTCGAGGGGAATAATTTTTGTGGCGAACTTACAACACCCCAGTCTATGAAAACAAATATTCCATAGTGATGTTTGTCTTTGCAACACTATAAATGTGATATTTTGTACCTACGTACCAACGACGATATAATACTAGACTCGTAATAACAGGCGACCGATGTCTGTCAACACATTAGGCAAAAAAGTCTTATATTCGTCTTATTTCGAACAATCCTGTGAGCCGTAAACATACCTTGAGACAGAACAGACCTTGAGTTAGCCAATCACAACGCAGTACCCCGTCCCCCTCGCTTACGTAGTACCTCAGCGAGTTGACAGAATAATTTTTGTTCCTTAGATCGTGCATGCGGAGTCTAATATTATATCGTCGTTGCTACGTACCCACTTTTAGCAGCAATAAATGAGTTGGTACCGAGATTATCATGTCAAATAATTTGATGAAATTCCCCTTTAGTAAATCTGCGAATGGCATCGCAGTTAATCCTCCTTTCTGAAACCGTACACTCTATTTGAGGGTATGTGATCCGCAAACTCATTGGTGCGACTCTGACAACACATTTGCTCCCTTCCCATGTACCATAGAGTACGGGAACGACGGCTGTTTGTTCTAGAAGTGGCATTGTCTAAACTTTCTGTACAAAGCAAACATTGCCCGTTATTGTCCCCATTTTTTGGTACGAAATAATATAGTGAAGTATTTAATAGATTATTTCGTTACAAAACGTATTGCTTAAATTATTCAGGTATTTCGGGAAATACTTAATTCAAATTCCGATCAATAATGTCCAATGGCAAGAAGTCATTAATATCAATATTATTTGCAAATATTATATTTAGAACACTAACTTGATTTTCTAATAATAAATATATTATTCAGCAATGTTTATGGAGTTTTACTTTTTTTTGACACAATCATGATCTAAGAAGAAACTTTTTTATCGTATAGTCCTCTACAGAGGGCAGAGCGGGAGGGACTGTCAGACTCGTACTGACTAAAATCCACGGTGTCAATAGCCCTTTACGTTCCAGGCTCACGGTAATTCAGGAAGTCTCGCGACCCCGGCAGGTTTTGGCCCTGTAAACGGGGGCCCCGTCATTATGCTGATACGCTTTGTGAGGCGCGCGTGGAACACAACGCGAGCCTGGTCCATGGTCGGACAGCGAGTCGCCCGTCTAAGAAGATATAGGGAAAATAACTAAAACTTAAAATGGATCTACTAAATGTTTTGTTTTAAATTTTTGATCTCGCTGTAAACCGAAGATGATTTAAAATGTTACAAGATAGGTTAATTACAAAAATTTTGACATTCAACGACTTTAAGGGCGACTTTCACCAAAGGTAAACATGTTTAAAATTTTATTTAGTGTCAAAAGTCAATAGAATTTTGACACTAAATAAAATTTTAAACATGTTTAACTTTTGGTGAAAGTCGCCCTAAGAGTTATTTTGGCACCATATTCTGCCTTCTCCATACGCTACCAGTGGCGTGCCGTGTCCATACTCTGCGCCTTGAAAGATCAAGTTTACTAGAATCTTTTCTTAAAAGGTATTTGTGTTATGCTGGGAATACGATCCTATTTCATGGAATAGAAGATATAATATGATGGATTTTTGGCCATTTTAGTTTATGTGAATTTTTTTACCTATGTATACTTACTTGGATGAGAGATACTTTGTACACGTTCTATCTTATAAGTTTTGTTTCCCGCGTTATATTTCTGTTCCAAATAAAAGTCTTATTATTTCGTCAAGTTCAGCCGACTTTTCTTCTGAATGTAAAAAAGCCATGAAAATAATCAACTAATGACACAGGGTCGTGGCAAAAAAGCGTTTTGATGTAATTTAAGCAATTTACTTTTTTTTTACCGAAGCAACTTGGTACTTTATCGATCATGCAAGTATCTTTTTCATGTGGTAATCAAACCTTAGCTCAGTATTCAATCGCTCAGCCACTGCGGCATTCATGCCGCCATTTTGTTTTCAGTGTCAGCAAGATGCATATTTACACGTAATGCTTCATGTCTCGGTTCTCCCACCACATGTTCTCTATAAACATCGATTGTCCAGTCCAAGGAATTCTAGTGAACACTCGATCGATCTGGTTTCAACCGCCCATAACCAGTCCAGAGCGGTTTACGGCGGTCCATCGAATCAATTATTACCTGAAAACTCTAAAACTTAAGCTCGACGTAAATTTTATAGGTTTCCTTGTGGAATTCTAACGGGTTCCGGTTTCAAAGATATTCAATTATTAAAGGTTCGAACGACCGAATAAAATTGTACTCGATTCCTGTATAGATCTATTGTTTTCGAAAAAAGGCAGTAAACAGCAAAGGGTTATATTTGCGTATTGTAATTTTGTTCTTATTTGTTTGTGGGTAAAGTTGAAATTAGTTTACGCAATTTCTGCCAAAGGGCCGTTTATTATGCACTTGATTCTCGTTCTTATTTCGTTTTAGATTAAAGTGAAAACTGCGTGAGTGTCTAAGAAGGTTAATTAATATTGTAGGCTCTTTGTCGGCGTCTGATTAAAATATGGCCGTAAGGTTTAAATGACTGATTCTTTTTAAATTATTTCCGCTTTAAAATCCTGTCTTTGTGATTTTTTTCCTTGCTTTAATTTATATTAAATATACATTATTTCCTTAAAATTGCGAGTCTATTTTGCGTTACTACTTCTCATCCTTCTTTATAACTTTAGAAATTTGGTTGTATCGGCTTATTTTTACGTGGTAAAATCATCAAATGAGTCTTCTCACCCAGAGAGGGACGGGACTGATTTGAATTTAGCCAGGCTTAAATAGTCTGTGTAAAGATAACGGGACGTTCTTAGCTGATCGCAAATTGTAATAGCAGGCGACATGTCACAGCGTCATGTCGCAGTTCTCATATTTCTGAATCCAAATGCAGATGATCGCTTCAGGTAGCAACTACTAATCTGCGGTCAGACGATAAGTCAGCTGCGATCGTGTGAGCGTATAATCGGGAGACTTGTCGCTAGCTGTGGAAGGTGTTTTATAGAAATACATAGTAACCAGTAGCTTCGCAGCGACACGTTGTCTGCTGCTGTTGTCTGCAGTCGTCTAAGAAGTCGTTCTAATAGAAGGCATCGTTGTCATCAAAAAGACAATCAGCGACATCTACAATCATTAGACGAATTAAAAATCATAATCCTGAATCGCACAAATGAAGGTCTCCACGAGTTTAGAACATGTAGAAAATTTATACTTGAGGAAAGAAAAATTCAGTTTCAAGTGGGATTTGAACCCGCGTCTTCTGGATAAGTACTCCAGACGCTTTACCAATTAGACCATCGCAACTCACACTTGGAAGCCGAATTTTCTATTCCTATTATATCCTCCTATTTCCTCAAAAATCATCTTTACAATGCTCGTCTCATTGTGATTAAAAAAAAAATATTTAAAAAAACAAAAAGGTTTTTTTTTAATATTTATTTTATTTTACTATTTTTAGTTTTTGTTAGCATTTATCAGTCCAAATTAAATTGAAACATACAAGTTATATATATTTTGGTAAACCATTTTTAAAATCCTTTAATTTGATACCCCACTTGATAGAATGTGAGAGATTTAAAAAAAAAAAATTTTTAGTTCGGAACCCTTTGCACACGAGTTCGACTCGCACTTGGCCAGTTTTATGTACCCAGTGACACTCTTACGTTTAAGACGAATCTAACGACACCTCACAAGTTAAAATCCATCAAGCCATTAATTAGGCTGCAGAGCAACACAAAGAAATATACATACATACATACTAGAGATGTTACGAATATTCGCATTCGCATTCGCATCATGCGGATATTCGCATATTTTTAGACATTCGCATTCGCATGCGCAATATTCATGCGAATATTTTGCGAATACGAAAGACTGAAAAAATACCAATATCTAGTAGGTACTCCTTCTTCCACACATTCCATTCAACCTTATCTTTTGTCGTCCTCTCCATTCATCTTTTGTTTAATCTGTCTTTATCTCGCCATTCATCAATATTAATGTTCATCAAATCAATTACAATGATTTATCATAAATATGACCATGCTAAGATAAACGTGTTTCTGTCTGTTTTTCTTTCACTGACGCCATTCTTAGAGCCACTCTTATTCAGGGTGAATTGTCCAATGGGGTGTGGATGGCTAAATCCGAAACTATGAGGAATATCGAAAAACATTGAAAGATATTTTTCGACATTCCTTTTGGTTTCATAAGGCCAACCACGTCCAGTTAAAAAAATCACCCTGCATACTTTTTCCATTCTCGTTACAGACAGAGAGTAAAAAATTTAATAAAAATAAGTTAAAAAGTTACATTAAAAAGTGTTTCTTTTTGTATTTTCTAAATGATCAAACGTAATTGATTTAAAACTGAATATTCGCATTCGCATTCGCATTCGCGAATATTGGAATTGAATATTCGCATACGCATTCGCATTTGCGAATTCAAAAATCAGATATTCGCAACATCACTAATACATACATACATACACTCGAAAAACATAACCCTCCTGGCGCAGTCGGGTAAAAATGTACACAGAAATAGAAGCCCCGCGAAGTGGGGCTTCGTCGACCCTGCTTAGGTAGATTTTTTTTTATTACACCTCGTTATGACATATTTTAGTGAGCATATTTTGGTGATCATTTACTACTTTTGGGTTGAAAATGATTTATTTGGAGCCATTTTGATAAAATAGGATAGCGAAATGTTAAAACTGGTTATAATTTTACATTAAAAAGCGGGTTTCATTTTGGTGATTCTTTACTATTTTTGTCTGTTATATGTTACTATATCTGGTGGTAAGTTAAACATAAGCCTTTTATATATAAATTTTTCGATGGTCTGTAATAGTTTCGTTTATTTATCTTATATATAAAATTTCCGTGCCACAATGTTAGTTACCGTACTCCTCTGAAACGGCTTGACCTATTTTTATGAAATTTGGTATGCTTATTCAGTAGGTCTGAGAATCGGCTACTATCTATTTTTTTTTAATTTAAATGGCAAAACAACGTTTGCGGGTTCAGCTAGTTTTATAATATTATATTTTTTAGTGATTTATATGCCTATGATTCATTTGGTTATAACTAATAGATTAAATAAATTACATCTCATTCGCTAAAATATTTTATAAAATTATTATCATACCGCTATTATAAAGTTTATGAAGATTATGGATGTTTGTTACTCTTTCACTCAAAAATTGCATACTGGATTTGGATGAATTTCTGCACACCGATAAGTAGTAACATGACAAGAAGGATACTTTTTATCCTAATATCACTTTCCAAAACTATCACGTAATTTCACCTTGGCAAATCCACTGAGTTAGCAAAGTATGTAGTGATGTAATTTGCTAAATCAGTTCCTTCATATTCTAAAATGCTACCCTCCTAATATCCCCTTCCAAAAAGTCCCATTAACCTTCTCACCTGTCCAAAAATTGTAAAAGCACCCCCAAAAATTCACAAACCCACAACTTTTTCCGCCTAATTCACTCAGGCTCTCAGCAAAATGAAAAGGAGGCTTCATTAAAATCCCATGTGCACCATCAAAGGCTTGACAATCTGTGAGTGCAACGCACCGGAGCGTGCCCTGGATAAACAGCTGCTACGATAATGTAATCCGTCATACATAATTCAGGGAACCATAGGAATTAATTCGAAAGCTTTTTATTTCATCCGCTATGTTGTGTGCAGGTGGGGCAGTTAGGAATTTTGAGACTTGACTGATTTCTTATAATTATTTTTTTAATTTGACGTTAGTGTTGTTCTCTTAGGGAGAACTCGCGCCTCATAGGGAGAGGCGACGCGTACCACTGCACTTTCACATTCTCATTAGCAAGAACGACACGTAATTTAACATGCGAACCCGTTTTAGGCGGGCTACATGTCTTAGGCTTATTTCGGAATGAAAAATTTTACTGAGACCAGGACTTGAACTAGCGTCTTTTTGGATAAGTAGGTACCTACATTCATGCTATTGTTAAAAGTCTGTCGATGATTTTACGCCCTCTTTTTACTTGTTGTAGTGTCAAACTCCTAAAGGAAAATCATAAAACATAAGTTAGTTATCCACAGTTTAAATTGAACGCAAACTAAAAGTGGCAACTACATTCTAATTCCCATTTCAACATTACCACGACTTCTGTCATTTCTAAGTCAGACGAAATAACTCAGCATTAATGAAATGGCTTACCATATTAAAATAAAAGCAGAGAAAAGAATTAAAACGTAAGAGGTGGCCTTTTATGATCTCAAAATGTACTTACTTACGCTTTTGTGGATATTAAAAATGGAAAATGTAGACTGTAAATCTTGGATTATGGTATTAAAGAATAAGTTGGAGAAGGATGATTATTAATATAACATTATAAACCAATTTATATTATTAACCAAATTTATTTATCTATAATCTTCTTCTTATATATAAAATTTCCGTGTCACAATGTTAGTTACCGTACTCCTCCGAAACGGCTCTACCGATTTTTACCAAATTTTATATGCGTATTCAGTAGGTCTGAGAATCGGCTACTATCTATTTTTTTTTAAATTTATATGGCAAAAAAACGTTTGCGGGGTCAGCTAGTATATACCTATGTATTTAGAAATATGTAAGTATGTTTATCAGTTGTCTAGTACCCAAAACACAAGCTCTGCTTAGCTTGGGACTAGATGGCGTTGTGTGATAGTTGTGGAATATTATTATTATTATTAATTTAATGAGTAGTTACTTCTAAAAATACATATTTTCAGAGGTAGTTATTTAAAACTGCAACTAAGCATCTTTAAAAAGTACTTAGACTTAGCACAGTGAGGCGTTTTCCGGCCACCGTAGGCGCGGATGGTGAGCACTAGGTGATCATGATCCATGCCCGGGTTGACGGCGCGTCATGTTCCACGCGCGCCTCAAGGACCTGTCTTCAATCTGACGGGGACTTAGAGGACCAAACCCTAGAACGTAAAGGGCTGTTGAAGGATTACCGTGGATTTTAGTTAGTATGACAGTCCCTCCTGTCCCGTCCTGGCTGGGAGGACTCATTTGATGATTTTAACATGATAAAGAAAAGACGTAGCACAAAAAAAACATCATCTGCCACAGTAGTGCTTAGATTTGCTAGCGCCTGCTTGACAAACTTTCGAACTTCCGCCTAGCAGTAACTACTATCAAAAATAATGTCCACTCTCTGCGCTAACGCAGTTTAAAATTCAATCTCAATCCACCCGTTCCTTTGTTTTTGACAGCTGCTTCTGATTGGGCATTTTAAAGATTCAGTGAAATCCGGTCACGGATTGGTTTCAGATGCAAACAAAATAGAAAATGAGATTTTAACTCATTTCCATTGATAGCGGATGTAATCAATATAATTCTAAATATTCCACATGTTTTATCGACGCATTTTTTCAGTTTATCGCCAAGTCTGTCTGTACAATCATGCTCGTGAAGGAGGCGGGCCGCGCGAGGGAGAGGACAGCGTCCTCCCTCCACCCCAGCCACAGTGGTAGACGCCCACGGCGACAGACGTCAGCAGACGATCTCCGGCCACCGTAGGCGCGGGCATGCGGGCGGCGAGTAATGGGCAACTCGCTGTCCGACAGTGGACTTTGCCCGGGTCGACGGCGGGTTGTGTTCCACGCGCGTCTCAGAGTGCAGCGTAATGACGGAGCCCCCGCAAATGAGTCCTCACGCCCTGCCCTGGGTGGAAGGACTCATTTGATGATTTTACCACGAAAAAGAAATGTCTGTCTGTACGTATATTACAAAAATCTATATTCCCACTTGCACGGTTACTCGCAGTACAGAACGTACGCTTTCGTAAAGGAGTATAAATGCATCTGCATTAACAAAATGGCTGGCAGTAATAGCATTACATTCTTTTCTCGGATGCGCCTTTCCGTGTCCGGAACGCTTTTTCCTGAATATATACTATACGCGCACACACATAATAGGGTGAGTAAAAATAAAAAGCGTAGGTATTCGAGGGCATGCATTGTCAGAAAATATTTGTTTGTTTTTTTTTTTTTTTTTTTTTAAGTTTTGCCCTCTACTTTTTAGGCGTGGAGTTTGTCAAATGTGTGAAAATATCTTATTGTTATCTGTACTTGAAACAATCGGAAACTGCATTCAATTTCATGCTATTGTTTTTATGTGATGCGTGTACTCGTACAAGTACATACATATAATTATGTATAGTAAACATACAGACTAGTGATGTTGCGAATATTCGCATTCGCATTCGCATTCGCAAATATTCGCATGTTTTTTGATATTCGCATTCGCATTCGCATCCGCATAAATCGATGCGAATGTTTGCGAATATTTCTGAAAAACTATTTCTTAATTTACTACTACGATTTGAATGTGGAACCTATATGTAACGCAATAGTCTTGAAGTAGACAACTAAATTGAAATAGTTCTGTTGTCCAATTGTAGTAAAATATTAAAATAATCGCAACAAAAATGACGTTTTAATCGTAATAAAATCATCAAATGAGTCCTACCACCCAGTTATGGGGTGCTAAGACAGGAAACCTCCACGTGCGCCCGTGGACTGGAGTTCCCTCTCGGATACGTCCGGGGGGAAGACCAGTTTTTCGGGCCGGTGCACCCTGGGATGCGGGCAAAAACTCTTCCTTAGGCACTGTGTGTACTTTGCCCGTATGCGAATAGCCTGTCGTGTGGACGCTGGCTTGCGGACGGTGAGTGATGGGTAGCTCGCCGTCCGACCAGGGACCAAGCCCGGGTCGGGGGCGCGTCGTGTTTTCGCGCCAAATGCCTGCTGGGGTCGCGGGTTTTTTCTTAACCCAGGATACCGTGGCCCTGGAACGTAAAGGGCATCCGAAGGAACATGGGTGGATTTTAGTCAGTAAGAGTCTGACAGTCCCTTCCGCCCCACCCAGGGCGGGAGGACTCATTTGATGATTTTACAACCTTAAAAAAAAAAAAAAAACCACCCAGTTATATTAAAAAATCTACTAAGTACATAATTTTGCAAATAATATGAGAAAAAAAGAGAAAAACAAAAAGATATTTTTATAAGTTCTCTGTCCATGCCTGCGGAGAAGTAAAAAAATCCAGCTTCAGTCTAAACTTGTTGAATTTTTATGTGTTGAATGAATGAAGTTACATTCATTCAACTATATCGACTTGGCCAATGTTCGATTTAAATAGTCTGACATGAAATGATAAACCTATCTATCATTTTGCGTGCGTTTTATTTTAAAGTCATTATTCGCATTCGCATTCGCATTCGCGAATATTAAAATTGAATATTCGCATCCGCATTCGCATTCGCGAATGTCAAAAATCAGACATTCGCAACATCTCTAATACAGACATAATTAGAGAAACCGTTTTTAACATGCAAAGATCCGAGAGAGAGGAAACAAGAAAGTGTGTTTGATTTTAGGCTGCTGAAGATGAAACTTATCAGATAATTTATGAGCTCACAATAAATGGTTTAATTGTTTAAATGATTATCGACTTTAATATTAATTTCCACTTCATTTTATTTTGATTAATAACTGTGCTAATACACACTTATAGTTAGATAATAGACTTCACCCAGTCAGAACGAGCTTAATGTTCATGTAAGAAAAGTTAAAAAACTTTTTCTAAAAAAATGTGACCGCCTTCAAAAACAACCACAAAAAAGGGTAAAATAACCTACAAAACTTTTCTTTCGGAAGTCGGTGACTTTTTTTATTAATTTCGTTGTCTCTTTTGCCACTGACTTACGAAAGAAAAGTTTTGTAGGTTATTTTACCCTTTTTTGTGGTTGTTTTTGAAGGCGGTCACATTTTTTTAGAAAAAGTTTTTATTTTCCTCTTTTTAGTTTAAATATTCAACCAAAATTCTTGTCAAATACATCATTTTCTTACATGTGCACTAAAATTTTGTAATCCCAACGGATTACAAAATTTTAGTGCACACCGGTAATAACATCTTTAACATCTCTTTCATTCATTCCCTATCTCAAAAACTACTGAACCGATTTTGATGAAATTTGCAGTATTCCCTAAGTTGAACGATACCTAGTACAACAAAAAAAGAATTACTTAAATCGGACTTGTAGTTCCGGAGATATGCGAACACAAACATAATTTTCTTACTAGAGACATAAAACAACCTTTCCTTAAACACGAAAAACGGTTCACATAGACATTAAAACTTGGTGACAAATGTGGACAATACTTACTCTGAACGAGACTTAGAACAAAACATAGCACCAGAATAAATCCTATTCATTGAGCCCAAATAATATACAGGGTGAATTTTTCAAGTGGGCGTGGATGGCTATTTTCGAAACTATGAGGAATATCGAAAAACTTCGAAAGGAGTCTCGAGGCCGATTTTGACGAAAACTAAAATTGCATCATTGGATTTTAGAAAAGTCTATCATACTGGCCAGGAATCGAACCCGCTGATTTTGGAAAAAAAATCACACCCTGTATTATTACACCATTAGATAGTGTTGCTGATAAGGATCAAATTCTGGGAAGTAATCATGTACGGCAAACTTAAGGAAAGCGTATAATTACAAAAAAACTGATCAACCATCAAGGCAATATGGGTTTTTGAAACATAAATTACCATTTCTTCTTAAAATAATAATGCTAATTTTAGTTCAACTCCAAAATTTCGTATTGCTAAGTACAGCGGGATTGTTGAGACGTCAAATCCAGTGAAACATTGAAAAATTTAAATTTTATTAATTTCGAATAAATTAAGGCTCAGTAGAAGTAAAGTAACATGGAAAAATAGCAATTTCATAAAAATCTGCTATTTCCTTAAGTTTGCCGTATGTGATTACTTCCCAGAATATGATCCTTATCAGCAACACTATCGAAAGGTGTAATAATACAGAATGTGATTTTTTTTCCAAAATCAGTGGGTTCGATTCCTGGCTAGGAAGATTGATTTTTCTAAAATCCAATGATGCAGTTTTAGTTTTCGTCAAAATCGGCCTATAGACTCCTTTCAACGTTTTTCGATATTCCTCATAGTTTCGAAAATAGCCATCCACGCCCACTTGAAAAATTCACCCTGTATAGGTAGTTAACAAACGCTTCCAACCACACAGAATGCCCGGAAAAGCTTAAGCGGAACTCACTGATATCCGGATTTATTCGGAAATAACCGGTTCAAACCGGTTCCTACTACTAATGGGTTCCTAATTCCGATCCAATATGCGTTTGGGAAGTTGTATGACTGTAGTAGTTTATTGTCTAGTGATTTAGGTGGTGTTTTGTGGCCGACTGGCCATAAAACAACGGAAAATTTAGCCTTCCAACAGCAATAAGATGATGATTATCACTGATTTTTGCACGCTTTGTTGGTTACGAGTTCTTTTTAGGTACCATGTTTATAGGTAAATTTTATTTTAATTTGTTTCTTCCCGTGGGAGACATCATCAACTCACACTCGACCAAAAATTTTAAGCTATTATAGCTTATATCGCGGGCCTTGAGCGCGGGGACCGAATCCAGAAATTCCGTAACGAAAAAACCTCACGCTCATTTAATTAAATTAAATTATTAATTTATTAAATTAATTAAATTATTAATTTATTAAATTAATTAAATTATTAATTTATTAAATTAATTAAATTATTAATTTATTAAATTAATTAAATTATTAATTTATTAAATTAATTAAATTATTAATTTATTAAATTAATTAAATTATTAATTTATTAAATTAATTATTAAAATTAATTAATTATTAATAATAACAACAACAACAACAACAACAACTTGAATTAATATCAAAGAAAAAGCAATACTGCATGAATAAAATAAATAAATAAAATTGTAATTGCATAAGTTGACACAAAATGCTATAAATAGCTTTATTTTTTTTTTGGGTGGCAAAATCATCAAATGAGTCCTCCCGCCCTGGGTGGGGCGTAAGGGACTGTCAGACTCTTACTGACTAAAATCCACCCGTGTTCCTTCGGATGCCCTTAAAGTTCCGGGGCCACGGTATCCTGGATTAAGAAAATTCCGCGACCCCAGCAGGATTTGGCTCCATAAGGGGCCCCGTCGGTGACGCGTGAAACACGACGCGCCACCGACCCGGGCTTAGTCCTTGGTCGGACGGCGAGTTTACCCATTACTCACCGTCCGCAAGCCCGCTCCGCCGCTGTGCCCTCTGCTATTCAGAGGGACACGCGTTGGAGCGTCCACCCGACAGTCTATTCGCATACGGGCAAAGAGACCCCTGAAGAGTTTTTGCCCGCAACCCAAGGTGCCCCGGCCCGAAAAACTGGACTATACCCGGACGTATCCGAGAGGGAACTCCAGTCCACGGGCGCACGTGGAGGTTTCCTGTCTTAGCACCCCAAAAATAAATATGCTAAAATTGTTTACATATAAAAGAGCTAAAGGTTACTTTATATACTCAGTACAAGTCTACCAGTGGATCCTACCCTACCCTGGGTGAAACTGATGATTTTACCACGCTAAAGAAAAGCAAAAAAAAAGTACCTAAGATATTTTGAAATAGTAAATTCCTCTATTGGACCGCGGCCCTTATAAAATCATATTTTTTTATTTAGTTTGTACTACTAGCCGCTTTGTTTTTCTATCGAACGGTCAAAGAGCTCAGTCAACTGAAAAAATAGCGGTGCGTTAGACTTTTTTTTTCACTATATTGTTTTTTCTTTTTTTGTTTCTTGTTTGTGGTTCACGGTATGTTGAGCATTGGTTAAAAGTTATGGTAACACGGTATTCTGTGATCGTAGCGGGCGTCAAGGGTTTTAGAAATTAGAATGGAAAGTACTGTTGTTGCATTTTGTGCTTTATATTTGCACATTTTAGGAGAGTTTTTTTAGGTACGTGATTTTGTATGGTACGTGCGTATGCATATATACATATGCCGTAAGTAATGTAGTATTTAATCATATGATTTTTAAATATACATTTGTAAACAACGTTACGCTTTATCTACGTATAGCAATACTTGTTAGCAGCTTTAGTAATGACACTCGAAAAATGCATGAACGTAAATCCAATTATTGCGAGTCTTTCTTAAATGACAATACTTTTCCTTTTACGATCGTGAAATACATACATGCCTACTGGGGTCGCGGGACTGTCTATGCAGGTTACCGTAACCCTGGAACGTTAATAGCAATTGAAGGAACACTATGGATTTTATTCAGTAGTAGTCCGACAGCCAGGGATGACACATTTAATCATTTTACCACCTTAAAAAAGATATAAAATAACTTATTTGCTTCTTTTCAAAACTATTTTTTAGACCACGCACCCCATCATACGCCCATAATAATCCTCTATAAAAAGCCATCAAACATCAAAGCTACCACTAAAACACAAAACCATTCTAAAAACACCCTTTATTACATAAAATACCTTGCCAAAACCCTTTTACGGCCCCACAATAGAATACGCCACACATTATACAAGGATACATATCGGCCCCTTTATTTCTAATGCCACAAAAGATTATCTGGCATCCATTAATTAATTTAAGGGCTATCTAGTTTACAGTCCAGTGGCGTCTTTTGTCCCTGCATCGTATCGCACCGCTTACATTGCGTCCATAGATTATAAGGTAAATAGATGTAGATGCGACTCTTTAGCTGTAGATTAGTGATATGTAGTTAACTACCTATGAACTTATAGTAGTAGATAATGTAATATCAAGCTTGTTATTATCTACGCGAGGGTAACTTGCCGCACGATTATGGACCATGCCCGGGTCGACGCCGACTGCGCGTCGTGTTCCACGCACGCCTCAAAGAGCTATCAGCTATCTGACAGGGCCCAAGCGTGCTGGTTTCGCGGGACTGTCTTATCAGGTAACCGTGGCCCCAGAACGTAAATGGCTATTGAAGGACACCGTGGATTTTAGTCCCGAGATCCGGATAAAACTGCCGAAACGACGAGTGATTCTTTTTCAAATAGCTGCCATCATTATCTTGCTCTTAACCCTTCCATCTATGACAAGTAGAGAAGTGAACAGAGATATTTGGTAGAAGACCAGCGCTAACCCCAAATCAAATAGCTTTAGAGTAAGATAAAGGTCATGATTGTAACAATATTTTCTACTTACACGGTCAATTTACAAGGTAATACAGCTTGTCACATCTGCTCGTCCGTCTAATCTATAATTGAGCGACCCCTCCAGTACTCGTATAATAGTCATATATAACTACAGTGTATAGACTGTATAGGTCATTCTGCTTCAATGAGCCTATTATACTAAGTAATCACATGCTGTGCTAGATTAGAAATTATAATGGACGTATAATCAAAACATAATGTTTCCACTTCTGGGACACAAGCCTTTCCTCTATGTGAGATGGAGTGGGCTATAATCCACTACACGATCCATTACGGATAGGCAGTTGACACATTGTGTCTAATTTTTTTTTTGAGGGTTTTGGTGACGAAAAAAAAATGTAAAGTAATGCGCCTGGCTAGTTTTGAACCCATTATCTTTAGCGGCCAATACAAGTGGGCCAACACTTCTCCTTTGCCCGTAATACTGAAGCACTTTTAACTTTGAAATAAAAAAAAACAGCTGTCCCAAAATCAAAACGTAGGGAATAGACAATTAGAATGGAAAATAAAATTGATGGCACGGTTGACGCCTGAGCTCGTGGCTAGATAATTACAGCCGCACAGGCCTAGGTTGGTCTGTGGATGGGTGACCATCTCTCATAGCGAATTTCCTTCGTGCCTCGGAAAGCACGTAAAGCCGCTGGTCCCGTCTGTCATTTATAGATCTTTGACAGTCGTTACTGTTAGTCAGAAACTCTAAAGTCTGACAACCAGTCTTACTATGGGGTTTCGTATTACCTAGTTACTGGGTTGTGGAAGTCCGATAGGCAGTCGCTCCATGTAAAATACTGATATCCAGCTGCATCTGGTTCGACTGGAAGCCGACCCCAATATAGTTGGGAAAAGGCAAAGCAGATGATGGTTGGCGCAGTGCCTGAGCGATCGACTGATGTGTTGCGTGTTATTGGGTTTGATTCCCGCACGGAACAAAATAATATTTGTTTGACCTACAAGCTCAGAGTTTGGGTATGTTCATGTAAGTTAAATAATAATAATATTTATTATAATAATAATATTCCACAACCATCACACAACGCCATCTAGTCCCAAGCTAAGCAGAGCTTGTGTTATGGGTACTAGACAACTGATACACATACTTATATATTTCTAAATACATACATGATAATATTATAGATAAATTACACCCAGACACAGAACAAATGATCATGCTCATCACACAAACATTAGTCCTGGTTGGGAATCGAACCCACGACCCCCGGCTTAGCAGTCAGGGTCACTAACCACTAGACCAACAGGCCTGTCAAACAGGTCAGCCATGTTTTTAAAGGTATTTACGACACAGTGTCAGGCAAAGTAAAAACATGCAGCGTTAGTGGTCTTTTTCCCATATTCATGTTATCCATTGACAGTCTGACATGGCCGGTTATACAAACACTAACTACACAATAATAATATATTCGGAAGCGAATTCAACAGTCGTTATGACACCCTTTTACTTCTTCAGACGTTCAGACGTTCAGGTTTTTACTTTGTCTGTTTTTCATAATAAAATTGACATAATTAATTGACTGACACAATCTGACTAACTTTATCTTTTAATGTTCCAGAAAAACAAATAAAAATTAAATCAGTTATAACTTATTCGGTGACTCATACTCTGCGGTTTCAAGAAATCGCTTAAATTATCATTAATTTATCAACATTTAAATTGCAAAAGGAAACTCTAGTACGAAAAACGAGAGGGGAAGTGGGAGACTTATAATTTATTCTAAAAAGTCTCTTTCCCGGATCGTAAAGATGGACGAAAAATTAGTTATCATAAATTTACGTAAACAGGGATATCTTCTGGATATGAATAAGTAATCAAAAATCTTTAATTCTGCGATTTGAATATTTTTTGTTAATATGTATATTTAATTGGACTGTTGAAACTTCGCATTCAGATTCTTTTAAATGGCTGGGGGCATTACATGACGTCTTGAAAGCGAGGGTGGTTTCACGGTGGGAACAAGATGGCGCTAGACAACTTTTATAGCTCTGTTTCTTTTCCACAGTGATACTTCTCTCGCTTTTAGCGATCATGTTAGGCCACCCGTTCTCGGGTCTGACTTGCAGCATTGTCATTTTTCTGCTGGACAAAGCCTTCCATTTTTCGCGGGTTGTCATTTTTCTGCTGGACAAAGCCTTCCATTTTTCGCGGGGCTGTCGTAAAAGAGCAATGCGGCCCTGTACTGCGAATAGAAGGGAATAGACAAGTCTGAAAGTCCTCAATGATCAATTTAATTTCATAAGACTTATTAGATGATAGTCATCATCATCATCATCAGCCGGAAGACATCCACTGCTGAACATAGGCCTCCCTCTTAGACCGCCACGCCGAACGACAATTCATCACTTGCATCCATCGGTTGCCCGCGACCCTCACGATGTCGTCGGTCCACCTAGTGGTGGATGATAGTACAAACTAAAAAAACGTCTTTCCCCTGCTCCTTTAAATTCTCTGTACACTTGGCCGAAATCTGGCCTTGCTTGCCTTAAAAACAAGATCTGATCACCATTCAATCCTTGCCGCGGACTTTCGATGAAGATCTTTGGTCATCTTAGGCACACATAGTTGGGCCACTTCCATTTTAGTTTGGCAGTTTTAGCACAATCTCTTTGTTAAACTTAACTAACAATATTAAAATCACAAGATAGAATTAAGAGCGCATATTCTGAAAGTTGGCAACGTCGCAAACGGCTGTCAAATATTTACAAGTTTTAATTAATTTTACAAATTCACTGTATGAAAATAGGAAATATGGCTCTGTAGTGCACTAAAAAACTTATTAGGGGATGCAATAATTAATATCGTAACACCGAATATATAGTTTTAGACGTAAAAAAAGCATTTGGAAACATTCCAAATGCCTTTTATACACCTGAAACAGTTCCAACATCAAATTCAGTGTTTTATTTGCATTCCTATATAATTTTTCTAGTGCACTACAGAGCCATATTTCTTATTTCCATACAGTAACATTGCCAAATTAATTAAAACTTGTAAATATTTGACAGCTATTAGCGACGTTGCCAACTTTCTGGTTATGCGCCCTTAACACCACTGCCAAAACAGGCGTAGCAATGACGTAGCCATTGCTACGAAGTGCTACGTGCTACGAAACGTCTACGATTTATCAGATGGGGACAATATGCCGACGGTATACACTGCAAAGCAAACGGCGTGAACAACTATGATCAATTGGTATTAATTCAACTATATCTAGGTCATTGTGGGTCTGATAGCTCTATATTGTCTAAGAGATCAAGCGAGTTAGGGTCAATTCACACCGAGAAGCAACGCTGTGCGCATATTTCAATACAGCGACTGAAAATGTAACTTTATTTATAACACATTTGCTCGTAAAAGGTCTCTTACTGCACCAATTTCAGTATCGTAATGTATCTTATTACGCACTAGTGCGTAATGGTAATGTAAAACGCACGGTTTATCAAGATGCTACGTCTAAAACGAACGGTACTTTTTTAAATCTTAGCAAAGAGTTTTTATGTCAGAAAAGTGGTCAACATTTTATGAATAAAATTAAAGGGAGATGAAATATAATAAATAAACATTTTATTCTTTAATTTAATTAATTTTGACAATTATTATAACCATTTATCATTCTGTAATAAAAACACAAAAGTATTAATTTACTTTATTAGTAATACTGGCTGTTTTTTGTGACTTTGCCATAAACAAAACACGCGGATGCGCGCGCGTCGCTATTTGTGAAAAAGTAAAAATTATTCCGCGTGCTTTTCTTTTCGCTGTAATGATTTTATTTTTTCCTCACAAATGTGTTATAAAACGTCGTATGACATACGTGCGGTTTGATAATTACAGCCTCTGCTTTCTTATAGTCCTCCCCTGCGGGTCGGGCTTCAATATCGCCTCAGCTGTAATTATCAACTTACCGCACTTATATCATAATGTACTATTACAACACAACAGTTCACATGTCCGGTCGCGTCTCGGTGTGTACTGGCCCTATAGACAAACAGACGACGAAAGCAGACGACAATCGTTATCGCTCAGCAGTCACTAATACATTTTCAACTATATACCCTAGCGCAGTGGTGGCCCAGTGGTATCGGTCCCGACTAACGAGTTATAAGGTCGGGGGTTCGACACCCCCCAGGCGCATTACTTTGTGTAACTTATTTCATCACCACTGCTCTCAAAAAAGTGAAGGAAAACATCGTGAGGAAACCGGCATGTCCTAGAACCAAAAATTCGAAGACATGTGACATCCACCAAACCGCACAGAGAGGAGGCCTGTGTCCCAGCAGTGGGAACAATATAGGCTGATGATGATGATGATGACCCTAGCGCATAAAGTTGACAAATTTTCAAATACCTATGTTTTTAGAATGGTGTTTAGGATAAATAGACTACCATACTGTCATACTATACAACGTGTAACGTTAAATGCGCAAAACCTCTCGTGGGGTAACTCAGCCCATGTTACTGGACAATGTTTGTTCTAAGAATTTTGGAAATTCACTACCCTTTGAGTTCGTTCTTCTTTATGTAATATACATATTGCAGACTTTGGACTGGCAATTCATCAAAATACGTATAACAAATAACGTATTCTATTGGCCATACTAATATAGGATAAAAAAAATGTTTTGAAACATGTTTTCAAAACTTTTATTTTATCCTATTAGTATAATAGTAAAAATATTTTGAAAAAATTATGAAAAAAGAAATGGAATTATATTTGGTTTTTGATACCGAGTATGTACACGAAATTATTGCAGTTAATTTTTAAACACCCTATATAATTACATAAATAATTATGGTCGTTAGTTGAATAAGTAAACCAAAGCAATTAGCAATAAGCAAACTAGTTGTTGCTAGTGTAATAAAATAGAAAATTATCACAGGGGATTGTTACTCCGGCACAAAAAAATTAAAAGGTAAAGAACACAAAAATGGGATGAAATGAAATGTTATAAAATTACAAAAAACAAAACTTATTTTTATTCCTTTATAATATGGTAACAAATCCTTAATCTTACTCCAAATTAAGTGCACGAAATAATATCACGCATCAAAAATGCGGGTAAAATATTTTTTTCAGTGTCTACCGGAATATCTATCTATTTTTTTTCGTTTGACAACAAGAACATTATTTAAGAGTTTTCTGTACCTAAATAAAATTGTTACAGAAAAGTAAACTGCAGCAGAACAATAATGTAGTTAGTTAGGAGTCCAATCAAAGGTATTGGTAGGGAGGCGTCTATAGTAAACAGACTACACGCTGTCATCTTACTGAAGGTACGGTTAACTTGTAGCACGCGCTTGCACAGAATATGTTTGTGACACTCTCTGTAACGATAAACAAAAAAATAATAGTTATTTCTTTGTTTAACAGTTTCTTTGTTTAATAGTTGTTTCTTTATTGTGTGTGATTGTTATTTAATTGTGATTTTACTTTAAAATTATTATTTTAATTTGGTCTTATCTTGACTTTTAATTGTAATAAAAAATTATATAATTATGTTAATTTTGATTTAAAGTTTAATTCTTTTGATTTAAAGTTAAAGTTTGATTTTTAATAGTTAATTTCTATGTCATGTGAGTGTTATTTAATTTCAATTTTATTTAAACATATTATGATTTTAATGTGATCTTTTTAATTAGTAACTTTTAATTGTAATAATCTAATTATGTTCAGGTTGTTTTAATTCTTTTGTTTTTAATTTAAAGTTTGATTTTTAATATGTAGTTCTTTTTAATGTAAATTTTGATTTTTGTGATTTATACTAAAATAGTTTTTAAAGAATCTACCTACTACCAACACCACTATGGGCCACGATGCCTGAAATAAAATATTTTTATTTTATTTTATTATTTCGAATGAATAATTTAGTTCAGTTCAGTGATTTAATTCTTACTTGAGCAGTTTGTATCCATCACACGCTGTATACAAGCTGACTCAGCTTCCTCCACAGTCATATAGAACTTCTCACTTTGCCAGCATGTTATTAAAATAAGTGACATGAACTTTAAAATCCATAACACTACGAGGACGCTCACAGATGGTGACAACTGAAAGAATCAACGATTAATAATAGTAAAAGAGTATAAATGAGGGAGTATGTCTTTTTTCATTTATAATAAGTAATACGCAAAGTCAAATGCCTTAGGAACTCGTGGCTAAATAATTGCAGCTGCACAGGCTTGTCTTTCGGGTTAAGCCGCGCTTGCCGAGGTTGGTCTGTGCATGCGTAACCACTGACCATCTGTCATACTCGTAGGGAGTTTCTTCCGTGCTTTGGAAAGCACGTAAAGCCGTTGGTCCCGGCTGTCATTTGTAGATCTTTGACAGTCGTTATTGTTAGTCAGAAGCTTGAAAGTCTGACATCCAGTCTTACCATGGGGTAAGTATTGTATTACCCAGTTACTGGGTTGCGGTGGTGTGTTCCGATAGGCAGTCGCTCCATATAAAATACTGATATTCCACTGTATCCGGTTTGACGGGAAGCCGACCCAAATATATGTAGTTCAGAAAAGGTTAGGTAGATGATGAATACGCAAATCGAAGGAGTGGATCTGTTTACCAGCATCTATGTTTCCGAAAGCATTCAACCATGGTCTATTCTTTTGATATTACAGACTTCTTCTAGGTAGGCCTACTCCATCGTCGACTTTGATTCTCTCCCCTCTGACCTACAATAGTAAACTAGAAAAACAAGTAACGAATACGGGTGTATTATGTCTTAAAAAAAAGTACTCACATGTAACTTTGCTTGATTTTGCAAATGAGTTATATGTATTTGCACAAGACCGAGACAACGAAAAAAAGTGTCGGATGTTCGGAATAATATTTTAAAAAAAGACATCATTGTATGACTAAAACTGTTTTGTCGAAAAAAAAAAAGATATTGTGAGCAGGATTTGAACCACTGTTAATTTCTAAATCAATCTAACAGACGTTCTTACCGCGGTCATGCTCCCAGGGAAAATAATAATAATAGTATATTTATTTGCACAAAAATATACAGACATTTGAATTATTATGGATATAAACTTTAAAAAAAAATCATAGTATGAGTCTGAGGGATTATTTATCAAACACTGCCACTTACCAATACTTGGAAACATTTTGTAAACAGTTTGTGAGCTTCTAAAATATTTTTATATGTTCTAAAGAACTTATCAAAATATTCTTTATTTTGCTCTTCATTATTTATGGACTGTATATTTTGAATCCATTCTTTAAGGTATGTACTCAACAAAGTTGACAATCGTATCCCATAAATTAAATTTAAATCAAATTGCATTATCAACAAGTCCCTGCTGGCTTCAAGAAAATAAATTGACTTCTTTACTACATAATATTGTATAAGTGGTAAAATAAGAATACATAGCGCTACAAAAAGTGAGATCCAATTCCACAAGATGTAACTTGAAATACTTTTTCTCATATCGAAACTCCTATGAATTTCTTGGATCTTTAAAATAAGGGAAACATTTGTATGACCAATATTACAAATGATCAGCAGTATGTAGCTTAAGCAACTCATAAAACAAAACCAAAAAATTGTCAAATCGATACCCGTTTTATGAAGTTCAGCAAAGTTACTGTTACGGGAAAAGCGATAGATAGAAAACACATTTAAAATTGAAATTGTAAGAAACATTATTATTTGATACTTCTTTTCACACGGAGCGATGTAACCATTTCTAATTTTGTATTTTGAAGTTAGAAATACAGAGAGCATAATGTTGAAAGGTTGAACTAATTTTTGGACGTCTTTGTCCAGTATATTATCGCTAAACATTTTTAACCGACTTCAAAAAAAGGAGGAGGTTCTCAATTCGGTCGGTATTTTTTTTTAACCGAACGATTTCAATTGTTCCTCATTATTTAATTTTAAGCTTGTTGTATTTTTCGCTTTCAGCGTAGAAATGAATTTACTTACCGATAAAAATGATGGATACGATTCTTTTACTACGCAGTAACATTACTTAAATTAGTTTAAATTTTAGGGTTCAGTACCAAAATGCCGCCACGAAATCCTTTTTGTTCCATCCGTATATCTATTATTTGGCTGTATTTTACAATTACAATAAGTTCGCACTTCAAATTTTACTCAGGAGACAACGGACAGCGAAAGTACATCATGAAAAGAAAAAAAAATTGTTCAGCATTCATTTTCAAGTTGTCGGGAGTGCTGTTGAATAGAGTGGTGGGATCGACTCTAAAGTTAAATATGTTAGAGTTCATTTTTAAGGTGAACGCAGACCTAGCCGCACCGCAGTCTCCGCAGTCCCCGCAGTCATCGTTTTCTTACCGCTTCTGCGGCTACTGCGATGCGGGTGAGGTGCGAGGTTTCATAGAACTTCATACAAAGAATTCGTAATGCGGGGACTGCGGAGACTGCGGTGCGGCTAGGTCTGCGTTCACCTTTAGTTTGGTGTATTGGAAAAAAAATACGAGGTGTAACTATTGTTTATATTATAGGAGAGCAAATTGCAGCAGTACAATGATATATTTAGTTAAGAGTCCGGTCAAAGGTATCGGTAGAGAGGCGTCTATAGTAAACAGACCACACGCTGTCATCTTACTGAAGGTGCGGTTCACTTGTAGCACGCGCTTGCACAGATGTTTGACACACTCTGAAAGAAGTAAGGTAATGTTAATTTCTGAAGCACTATAAAAATAAAATAAACTATTTATTGAACTCACACAAGACAGAACAAACAAAAAGAAACAGAGACGACTTAACAAAATTTTATTTTATTTTGTTTGTAACCTAGTACAGAATGCCTAGCTCAGCATGAGCTGCAGTTTTCATGATATCTTCATCAATTCGTTAACCATAACTTCCTCACCTGAACAGTTTCTATTCGACAAACGCTGTACACACGCCGATTCAGCTTCTTCTATAGATATTTGGAATTTCTCAGATTCTAGGGAGATTATGACAACTAAAACGATGTCTTTCAGAAGCCATCCAAATATTACTATGATCGCTAACATGACATTTGTTTCTCGCTGGAAAAAAATTAAGGAGATGTTCTCAGCACGTATGTACTTCCAATTGGGAATATAAATATCATTAACCGTGTATTATACGTAGGTAGACGCCAGCACATTTTCCGCCGAGACAATGAAGCTCGACGTGTCCCGATCCCGATCCCGCAACAAAATTAATCAGAAAATAATAGTGGAGGAGTAGGAAAAATATGTTTTCACTTCCCTCCATGCAAGCAGGAGACAGAACGAAACAAGGCCAATAGGCACAAAGGGACATTACAATTAAAACAGTGTCTTTCAGAAGCCATCCAAATATTACCATGATCGCTAACATACTCGTAACATTTGTTTCTCGCTGAAAAAAAAAATATTAAGGAGATGGCCTCAGAAAGTATGTACTTCCATTTGGAAATATAAATATCATTAACCGTGTATACGTAGGTAGACGCCAGCACATTTTCAACCCTATCACAAATAGTATAAATTAATGCCACACAAACCAATATAGTGAAAATTAATGTTTGATTGGTAAAATTTGAGAGGTTTGGGTAGGTTGACCTGCTGGCGTTTGTACCAGACTAATGATAAAAATATATATATAATACATAAGATCTCATGCACTTCCAACTAGCCATAGTTATACATTATCATTATCCTGGTAGGTATGGTTTATCCCGGTCGTGGGACTAACGAATTACTGTGACCCCGGAACGTAAACAGCTTTTGAAAGACACCGTGGATTTTAGTCAGTACAAGTCCGACAGTCTCTCCTGCCCTGCCCTGGGTGGGAGGACTCATTTGATGATTTTTCCTCATAAAAAAATAGTATGGTATACCCCAGGATAACCATCACCATTCATAGTTTTTTTTTAAAGGTTTTTCAAATCCATTCAAAGGTCGTCTTGAAAAGTACCGCCCATTGTGTCACCCTCATCATCTGCCTTTTTTTTTTGGGACAAACCCACCATTCTATTCCCAAACCACTGCAACTCCTGAAAGCCAGAATCAACAGTGGCAACCACCAGAAAAGCGCCGAGACAATGAAGCTCGACATGTCCCGGAGAATGAACTAACCTGTCTTGGATCCTGCAACGAAATTAATCAGAAAATAATAGTGGAGGAGTAGGAAAAATATGTTTCCACTTCCCTCCATGCAAGCAGGAGACAGAACAAAACAAGGCCAATAGGTACAAAGGGACATTACAACTGGAAGAAGCCCAGTTGCCTAGCACCACGGGTAACAATGACTACTAATAATAATGATCATCATCTGCCTAGCCTTTTCCCAACTATTGGGGTCGGCATCCAGTTAAACCAGATGCAGCTGAATATCAGTATTTTACATGGAGATGCATGTCCTAGAACCAAAAATTCGAAGACATGTGACATCCACCATTCCGCACTGGGCCCGCGTGGTGGATTATGGCCCATGGTAAGACTGATCGTCAGACTGTTAGAGCTTCTGACTAGTACCAACGACTGTCAAAGATCTACAAATGACAGCCGGGAACAAAGGCTTACGTGCTTTCCGAGACACAGAGGAAACTCGCTATGACAAATGGTCACCCATCCACAGACCAACCTCGGCAAGCGCGACTTTACCCGGAAGATTGGCCTGTACGGCTGTAATTATTTAGCCACGAGCTCTTATGTAATGATATATGATTAGTTGGAAGTGCGAGAGTTTTTGTGGCCATCGTCCTAATAATGTCAACTTTTTCCGGTTTTCTGAAGAAATTACGACTTGCTAGGCTTCAGACGCTAAGCAAAGCACCTATCAGTGCGTGCGTAGCTTTACACGATATGGGATACCATCACAAATTCGTTCAAATTTTTCGAAAGACCAAATATTGATTTTATTTTATAGGATGTTACTTTGATTTTGAGTCATATTGCATTATCATGGAAACCTATTGTATGTTTTTATGAAAAAGTGGCTGAAAAACCATCAAAATAATTGAAATAAATAACGAATTATGTATTTGAATAACACTTACTTCTTCTTGTGTTTGTGCTAGATTCTTAAACTCCAATAAAAAAGCTGCCAAAAACCATAAACCATGAGTGAATGCGTCTACTGCTTGCCACAACGACTGTTGAAAAAAAAACAACTTATAATTTTTCTACCACTTATAATTTTTATCTCTTTCATTTGGCTTCAGTGCTGTGCGTCTTCTTTTTGCATATTTCAGTATTACTTGTCAGCAGTCACTTCGTTTCTTGCCATGTCATCTTTCACACCAGTCCATGCATCATTAATTATTTGAGTTTGCTCTTCTCTTATAGCCATCAATATTCTTACTCTCAACTTTCCTCACCGCATTTTCCTCACTTAATCACATTATTATTATGTGATTAAGTGTTATTGTTAGGAGGTTCCTCTCTCAAGAGCCCTGACCACCGGTAGCTGGACCCTGTTCCCGGTACTGGTGGACTGCCATTTTTAATATTTTAAAATGTTTTTATTTTTAAATGTTTTTTATTTCTTTTTTTTTTAATATTTAAAAATGTAATTTATAAGTTTAAAGAAAAATAAAGAAATAATAAAATTCCACAACTATCACACAACGCCATCTAGTCCCAAGCTAAGCAGAGCTTGTGTTATGGTTACTAGACAACTGATAAACATACTTATATTTATTTCTAAATACATACATAATAAAGATAAATTACACCCAGACACAGAACAAATTATCGTGCTCATCGCACAAAGATTTGTCCTGGGTGGGAATCGAACCCACGAAATAGCAGTCAAGGTCACTAACTACTAGAACAACAGGTCTATTATGCTGCCAACCATACCATATAACCGATTACTGCAAAACTTTTCGATAACTGCTGCCGCCTTTCAGAATTTCTATATCAATCTAGGCCTATATTCGTATGTAATGTTATTATAGTCTGGCCATTAGCGTATTTCATTCCCTTTATATTAATAATTTATCAATTCGAAAATATCATCTACTTACCAAAACTTGAAAAATGTTAGTATGAAGCTTGTGAGCTTCTAAAATATTTTTATACAACACAAAGACTTGTTCACAATTTTCATCATTTTCTTCATCATTAATAATTAGCAGTACTTTTTTAACCCATTCTTCAAGATACATGGTTAGCAATGCCAAAATTCGAAAGTTATATACTATATTAAAATTAACTGCAACATTTGTAAAATCACCACTTATGTCGGTAAAATAAATATTGGTGTGATTTGCATAAAAATATGTGTAAGGTACCAAAAAAAATATGAGTGCACTTGGAAGTATGATATTATTTTTAATAACGTAGGGTCGGACGCTTATTTTAATTTTTCTATGAATTTCTTGGATTCTCAAAATAAGAGAAATATGGCTACGGCTTTGAATAATATTAGAATTTGCAAGTATTACGTAACTGATGGTAGTGAACAATAAAGTAATCACAGTAGCTCTGGTATAATATACCGATAACTCATTTTGTTGATCGTTAACCATGCGATAAACACTAAACACATCGCAAACAAAAATAATTAAAAAAAGCAATATCTGATATATCTTATCACATGGAGTGATATAACCCTTCCTTATTTTGTATTTAGAAGAGAAGAATAAAGAGAGAATAATGTTGAAAGGTTGAACTATTCTTTGGATATCTTTGTCCAGTTTATTATCGAGAAAAACATTAACTGGACGATTTGAGTTAACCCACATTTTTAGTTCTTATGCTTTCCGTCATTGGATGACAAATGAACATAGGTCCGTTATTTTATAGTAGATCATCTGACTTCTAAATCCGTCTTATGATTTATCGTAGGAACCATGAACATAAATCATCTTTGCTGTCAAATTACATATCAAATGAGGAGTGCTTGTTAACCTAATAATACATTTTATTACTTATTTTTTTAAACGTGGACCCAATCCAAGAATTTCACCTATAACATAGGTGCGTTTACAAACATCGAAACTTACGGATACAAACGCTCAGACCCGGAACAAAGTTTGCAGATCATGCAAAAATGTATTCCGTGTGAAACAATTTTGGCAACCGATGGATGCAAGTGGCGAATTGTCGTTCGGTGTGGCGGTCTAAGAGGGAGGCCTATGTTCAGCAGTGGACGTCTTCCGGCTGATGATGATGATGATGAAACAATTTTGAAGCACAATAAAGTAAATTCTGTCCGTCTATAGATCTATGATAGTTTTATCAAGTAGACGGTAAACTGTTCCATTTGTCCTTGCCACGCGGTTAGTAGTTTCTCAATCAGCCGCGTGGTACAGCGCGGTCATCTGAACAAAGCCTTATGTTACTATTTAGGCGCTCCCTCACCGGGAGCATTCGCGTGTAATGTAGCATTATACAGGGTGGAATTGAATTCGTGGGCAATAACTTAATCTAAGGTTCTACTCACGATACTGATTGCATTATGGCTAATATTTCGCAAATCAAAAATATCAATAATGCAAGTATGATAAACTTTTAAAATGTAGTTAGTCACATTGCAAAGGCATAATTTTGCAAAAGTAATAAAAAATACTTCGTAACGGGAAAGTTGGATCACATCGTAAGTAACTTACCTATGACACGTGAGACGGGCGAGGTCAGAGGTAACTAGCAATAGCGCGTGCCATCGCGTCGCGTTGATACTTTGGAACACTTATTAAAAAATGTATGGTTTTACATACTTGCATTAATAATGTTTATGAGTTGCGTAATACAATCAGTATCGTGAGTAGAACCTTAGATTAAAATATTGCCCACGACATTAATTGCACCCTGTAGATTCGACTTTGAGCATTACATTACAATACTATCTCCTGACTGACGAGTATTCGCGTACATTTAGTATAGATTTGACACAAGGAATAGAATAGAATAGAATAGAATAGAATAGAATGTACCTTTATTTCATTCGTTAACAAAATTTAACATGTCACTTACAAATATAATTTTTACAAGTGCGTTTGGAGTGTTTTTGTTGGCGCAGCTTGTCCTGGGAGGGATCTTTTGCAGCCTATTTTTCTAATTCTTTCACACACTATATTAGATATATAAAGCAAGTGTGAGAGGTGTTGGATTTAAGATCCCATCAGGTCCTAGACCTGAAGTTACTTATATCTAGGAGTGACTTTATGAGTCAAAGCCTATGCTGACGGGGGAGAACCGATCTCTTGTGGAGCGGTTTGCTTCTCTCCGTTTTATTTAAATAATCTATTTCGCCTACTCTGTTAGCGAAAAGCATTGGGTTAAATTGGCCATATCTCAAATACGCGGGGCCAGGATCTTCGAGGCCCGTGATCGTTAGTGACATTAGTTTGTCGATCATATCGTGATGTAGGTCGTGTACTCTAATGTGCCACGGGTCCTGCCCAAGCATTTCCCAGAGTATTTTTGTTTCAGTACGACGTGGGAAGTCACCTGGAGCTTTTAGTGCCATTCTGTATTGTCTTTCTAGTTTTGTCAGATTACTCTTACTGTATCTCGGCAGGAGTTGTATGACTCCATAATCGAGTACTGGCAAAAGACATGCCTGTATAACAAGCAATTTTGTTTCGATGTTAACCTGCGAACGGTACCCTATGATTGAATTTAGGGCACCTCTTACTCGTTTTGCTTTTTCCACTCTTTCTTTTGTGTGTTTGTTCATTGAGAGTTTCTTGTCCAGTATAACGCCAAGGTATTTTACTTCGGTCTTGTATTCGATCCTTTCATTTTTCAGTTGGATATAGTTTCTATAACCACTGTTTAGGTTTCCTCGCCTAGGTCTTTTGTGGGAAAACATAATGCACTCCGTTTTGTCCACGTTGCATTGGAGGCCCCATCTCTTATAGTAATCGGTGATTTCCTCCGCTGCCCATTCTGCGCGCCGGGTGGCGTGGTCTGGTTTCTCTGCTGCGTTCAGAATACACAAGTCATCTGCGTATTGAGAAAGCATTAGGCCTGCGATTCGCTGCTTTGGTATGTCGGCGACGTATAGATTGAAAATTACGGGTCCGAGGATCGAACCCTGCGGGACGCCGTGTGGTACCTTCTTTTCTGTCCCTATCGTCGTTCGAAATTTGCCTTTGGTGGTTCTATTTGATAGGTAGTTTTCTATACTTTTTATTATGTTGTTACGGGCTCCAGCTTCGTATAGTTTTTTCGATAGTCCTTTATGATTTATAGAATCAAATGCCTTGCTAAGATCGGTGGATATCATGGCCACACTGTGTCCTTTCTCCAAGGCGTCAGTGATACATTTACCAGTTCTTAGTATTTGTGTTCCTGTCCCTCTATGACGAACGAATCCATGTTGACCCAAGTAACACAAACGTGTCTAGAAACGTACTACTAGATAGCTTATAGAATTAAATTGAATTGTCTACCTTAAGAATAAAACATCTATAAGCAATCTTCTAGAACGCTTATAGACAGAGTTTAGTAAAAGTGGGCACATTCTTCTACCCTCTCTTAAGAATGAGTTAAGAAAACATGACTAGATAGAGTTCAGATCAAATTGACTTAAGAGATGTTTCTAGTGTCTCTCTAAACCGTTTATAGACCGCACGTTTATCTAGAAGCGTACTAGTAGATAGTTTATAGATAGAGTTAAGACCTTTAAAGGAATCATTGCTCGTCAAGTTTTAAAACCAAATGATCTTAAGACTAACAACTTTAAGTAACATTTTACTAGTGACCCATAATGGCGTGGAACTTACAAGAGTTATTTTACTTAATAATACCTATTTGCATCATGGCGTAACAAATTTATTACTTTTTATTAATTTGTGTTTTAATAATGGGTAAATAAGCAAATCAATATGCGATTGAAATTCTATCGTTGAATATTATGTAAAACTCTTGTAAAATAAGAGCGCCCGCTGTAAATGTAAGATTTAACATTTTTTTTTCAAAATATGAATATTATTTGGTATAAGCAAATTTTCGAATTTACATTTTAATGCTTAAAATACTCATTTTATTTAAAATATAGTAATTTAAAACATATCAAATGTCTAATTAGACATGAATTAATGATAAAAACATTAAAATACGTAGGTAACAAAAATTATTTGAAGCAAAAAATAGGCAATAAAAATGGCGTCCAGATAAAATTTACTAGAAAACCGATTTCTATAGAACAAACAGTCTAGAGATTTTTTTGTAGTATGGCTCTAGAATAATTTTACTTACTACATACTAAACTATCTAGTGAGAGAATAAACAGATTTAAGAGTGGTTTAAAAGTATCTAGTAACTGTCACTCTGTATTCCTTTTTAACTTGTCACAGTATTTCTAGACGTTCTTCAGTGAATAGGTAATTTCATGTGTTGTGAACGTAAGACCATTTTATGCAGTAACAAACCAATATAATTATTAATCAATACAAGAGGGTACCCGAGTAAAAAGTATTTCTGATTTAATTAAGTATAAACAATGTGAGAAATAATAATTATAATTGTAATTACATTAATACCCTTTCATTTCATACCCACATCATTGAGGTGGATTTCAAACAGCCAGTCCGCCATCTTGAATTTAAGTCACCTGACTATTTTTTTCGTATTCCTGACAACAAACCTTTTCATTTGATACGCATATCATGGGGGTGGATTTTAAATAGCCTGTCCGCCATATTGGATTTAAGTCACGTGACAATTTTTTTTCGTATTCTTGACAGCAAACCCTTTCATTCGATACCCACATCATTGGGGTGGATTTCAAACAGCCAGTCCACCATCTTGAATTTAAGTCACGTGACTATTTTTTCGTATTCCTGACAGCAAACCTTTTTATTTGATACCCATACCCATATCATAGGGGTGAATTTCAAACAGCCAGTCCACCATCTTGAATTTAAGTCACGTGACCATTTTTTTCGTAACCCTGACAGCAAACCCTTTCATTTGATACCCATATTATGGGGGTGTATTTTAAATAGCCTGTCCGCCATATTGGATTTAAGTCATGTGATTTTTTTTTCGTACTCTTGACAGCAAACCTTTTCATTTTTGATACCAATATATCATCAACAATTTTCTACGTTTTGGAGGAAGTTACTAGGAAGTTTCGATTCTTCTTCGGTCGACTCTTCTTCATTTTTCTTTCTTTTTAAATACTTGCGGATTTTTCGACGAAAACCACCAGATCTTTTAATTTGTTTCATCTTCTCCATTGCATAAACTCATCCAATTTAAATTTCTAGTGCAAATGCACTTAACTAAGCCACTTTTAAGGATAAAAACTCTAAAAACACGACTTCTCTATCAGTTTTCTAGACAAACTTAAAAATATCTAGTAAAGTATTTTATCTAGACTGAAGTATCTATAGAAAAAAAAGATAAGAGTACCATTAGCTAAAATAGAATATCTGTAGAAAGTTTTGTCTTTAAATATATCGTTTTATCTATAAAACCACTTCAAAATAGGTACCTTTAGGCTTTTTTAACTATTTGTAGAGCATTTTATCTAGAAACATTCGTTATAACTATAAACGTACTTAAAATAAGTGTTCTATAGAACAAATGCTCTTAAAATAATAAAGCTTTAGATAAAAAACTCTATAAGATTAAACGTTCTTTATCAAACCCATCTTTAGAAAGCCCGTATCTAAAGATTAACCCTGAATAGACAGTCTATAGACAGATTGGTTTTAAAACTTCCAGACTGTGTTACTTGGGTGATGTTCGGGAATCAATTCGTTGATTTCGGTGTTTATCCTGGAGAGAATTATGCGTTCGGCCCATTTCCCAAGAATGTTAAGAAGGCTAATAGGTCTATATGATTTGGGTTGTCTATAGTCTTTTCCTGGCTTGTGTAGGAAAATGCATGTGCTTTCCTTCCATCTCTTTGGAAAGTATCCCGTGTTCAGAATGTAATCCATAATTCGTTTGAATATGGCTATCATCGTATCACCTCCCAGTTTAAGAAAGTCTGCCGTTATTCCATCCGGGCCAGGAGCTTTTTGATTTTTAAATTTACGAAGCGCTAGTTTTAGCTCCGTATGTGATGTTGCCTCTAATGGTTGGAACGGTGTGTGTTTCTCCGTATTTTCATCTTCACGGGAAATTTCCGACGATTGAACAATGGCATTATCCACTAGGTTGTCTATGATCTCCAATTCTGTGTTGCAATTTGCTATGTGGGGTAGTTTTTGAGGTGGTTTTTTCATAGATCTCTGTATAGCCCACATTTTCTTCCTATTGTCAGTTTTATCTTCTAAGACTTTAGCCCAGGTTTTTTCTTTGTATTTTATGATTTGTTTAGCCAGTTGGCGTTTTGCTCTATTATATTCTCGCTTGTGTTCGTCATATCCGTTTGTAAATCTGAGGCGCCAAGCAATATTTTTTGTTTTGTTACGGTATTCTATCAACTTTTTAATGTCATCAGGAAGAGTTTCTCTGTATATCACTGGTTTAAGGGGCGCAAATTTATTCAGTGTCAGCAGTGTAGCTTTCTCCAGTTTTGTGATCGCATCGTCGCAGTCTGCGTCTGTTTCGATGTTAATTTTGGGGTCTATATTCGATGCTAGGTATTGTTCAAACTCATCTCGTTTTTTCTTACATGATTTAATATCTTTCAGATTGCGACTGAGTTGTATCTCGTAGTCATTTTCCAATTTGATCGTTGTTATCCATGGCATGTGGTCGGATCCTATGGATTCTGTTTGTTTGCATGATTTTACGTTCAATTCTGAGTGGTCATATGTTGTTACTGCTATGTCCAGTATATTATTATTTCCTGTACTTGTTGGTCTGGATGGCTGACCGGAGTGTATGATTCTGCAGTCTCCGTTGTTGTGTATTTCTCGTAGTATTATCCCAAGACCTCTGTCATTTGACTGGCCCAGCAGTTGCATTTTCAGGCTCATATCACCTATTATGAGAGCGCTCTCTTCTCTGAGCAACTGCTCAAATTCATCCGATAGTTCGTTTTGATTCGGTATTGGGACATAGATACCTTTTATTGTAATATATTCGCCAGTGGTGTGATTGGTGAAGACTCGAATGCTACATCCCTCTATTTTTCTCTCTTCGTCGCTGAAGGAACTAATTAGCTTGGTTTGAGCCCACCTCATACCTTTTTTGATGTATATGATCGTGCCCAGGTGATTGGCTTTCTGATCATATATTTTGTCGTAGTTTGGGATGTTAAGTTTTTGATTTACTAGACTGATTTTAGCTTCGTTTAAGACGGCAATGTCTATGTGGTACTTTTGAATCAATTGTTTAATTTCAGTAAGCTTTTTTCTGATACCCTGCACATTTATGTGCAGAATCTTTATGTGTCTCTTACAACCTTTAGCTGAGCAGGACATCTCTAAGTTCTTTCATGAGTATCATTAACTTTTCCATGGTTTTGTTGAATATGGAATATTTGTCTTCTCTGGTTTTACTGCATGGCTGGCGTTCACATTCATTGTTAGTTAATCTATTACTACCTGCCTGTGCAAACGATTTTTCCTGTTGAATTCTCGATCTGCGTACTGGGGATCTCGACTTTCTATTTATTTCTTGTTTTGATATCGTTGGCTTCGCATTCGCTACGTTTGTACGTTGCTCTTCCCTGCGCTCGGACCTGTTCTTTTGTCTCTCGATTGCCTTTTTGAATAGTGGGCATTTTTTCTGTGTGGCAGTGTGCTGCTCTGGCTGTACATCCTTACAGTTCGAGCAGACTCTCACCGATTCGTTTAGATTATTTTTTATCAGTATAGTGGGTTCGCTTTTGGGTGCATGACAGGCACTGGTAGCATGGTTGAATTTGAAGCAATTTTTACATTGTAGAACTCTGTCCGAACCTGCTTTGTATCGTTCTGGTCTTAGTTTGTAAGCACAGTAGAAAGCTTCGGTAGCGTTTTTCATTCGTTCTGCTATCTCGTTGAATGAGAAATCGCCACTGAATATACATAGTTGTACATCGCTCGTTATCTTTTTTATGTTGAGAGGGCGGATGCCGATGCACTTTTCCATTTCGTCTTTTTGTTCTTCGACGGGGTAGTCATGTCCCATATTTCGTATGATGACTTTCGTTGTCCTTATTTGTTCTGCCTTGGGTTTAGGTGCTATGAACACGAGGTCTGGTTTAAGACATTTTATGTCTTCGATAGCCTTTTTTCTTTTCTCTAGGTTAGTGAGTGTGATGAGGATATTTTTACTTCTTTCGTTTCTTACGATGCGGCCATGGTGTTTACTAATTAGCTTAGTTAGATCTCTTACGAGTTGATCGCTAAGCATCTTTTTCGTATCCTTGTTATCCTTGTATTTGTATCTCTCGTCCGTGATCAGTATAGGTGGCACGTGAGGAGTACTGGTTTGTTGGTCTTGATCAGCTGGTACTGGAGCTTTAAGCGAGCTATGAATTGTTTCTGTCCTCCTGGTGGCTTTTTTCGCTTGTGATACGCCTTCCCCTTCATATGGGTGTGGACGCTTAAGTGACTGGCTTCGCGATCTCGCTGGTTGATCACTCAGTGTAGACGCGGAGTGCGATCGAGATGTCATTACCTCATTTTTATTGTCTTGGTTTAGCTCACTCCAGTTCGGTTGAAGTAGCTCGAACCGGTTTTGACTCAGTATTACATCGGTTGCCTTTGTTGTTTTAGGAATTTCAGTTCGTTTTTTTGTTGTAAATGTCTTAGTTTTAAAATTTAATTCACTCGGTTTAATTTGAACCGTGTTTATTTTTAAACAATTACATACGTATTCCTCTTGAGCTGTGATTTCTGTTTGCGGGATTGCTTTGATGGTTCTTTGTTTATTACACTCCACACAATTGTGGAATACACTTCTTATTACTGTGTTTGCGCATGAGTAAATTTTATAATAAATGTCGGGTATAATATATAATTTGACACAAGGTGCGCATAGTGATGCTCGATTGTCTTCCGTCACTGATGAAATGTTCGAATCTGTAACGTTACATTACAGGTGAATGCTCGCGGTGAGGGAGTGCCATTTGATTCTGAATCTCACGGCAAATTTATCTACCTCACAGAAATCCCACTTGAAACGTTTAACTATCAATCTAGCTATGCATTTGCAAAACTCGGTAACTAGCACGAAGGTAACTCGTTCCGTCAAACTTGTTAGTTACCAAGTTTTGTCGTTTACCCGTTAGAATTAAACTGTTGGCGAGGAGTAACTGTAAGAGACTTTGTGACGTGAGAACGACGGAATAATATGTTCACGACTTACGCTTAGGGGTTTAGCAGCATGTTTAGGGTTGTATGGTGTTGTTTGAAAACGGGTCGATTAAATGAAACGCGTTGCGTTTTAATTGAAAGTACTGTACTTATAGGTATCTGGTATCGAGACTGTCTTTAGTGCTTCATGACCCTGAAACCCAAAAGGTAAACTAAGGAACAGGGTTGTTTTTAGTAAGTATGAGCCTGACAGTCAATTCCGCTCAACGCAGGGTTGATGGACTCATGTGATGACTATTAACATGGTTAAAAAAATTATCTAAATTAACCCTACATTGCATACTGTACCATATCTGGGACAATCAAAATAATTAAATCTACTGTTTATTTAAAGACACCTAGCGTTATTAATCGACCGACGTAATAATCTTTACATCCGTAGCAACGGTTTAGTAATGGTAAGTGTCATCAGATATTGTTAGATATCGACTGATATTGTGATTCGTACACAATTTGTAAGATCGGCGCAAACTCGTGGTTTACGTAAATAGAAAATTCTTTAAAAAATAGATTTTTGAATATTTGGACGCGGAAAAAAATAGATTTACATTGGAAATACTGTATATTAAATGAAGGTAAGTAATTTTATTTAAATATTACTGTTCATGTTCTAATAATATCAATTTATTTAAATGTTCCAGATATGGTACACCATGCATTAGTTCACCTCTAACATTTTGTTTCGGTTGGATTTTATTACAGATTATGGCGAAGAAGGTATTGTTTGACGAGTTGATGGAGCAGTATTTAGATAAACCGTCAGGGAATGACGACGGTCAAGAATTTTCAAATGCAGAAAGTGATGATGACATTGCGAGAATCATCAAAGAAAACTTGCACCGAATGAATGAAGATAGTGGCTCTGAAAATTATATTGAGCCTACCAGGTTTGCACCATTTTCTTCTTCTAATTGTGGTATTACCCTCGCCGAATGAAGAATGAATGAATGAAGAATCAACAAATCTTCAAGCCAGCATTTTAGAGTCAAGTACTTCATCACGCCACAATAGAAGTTCTTCCACTATGGCAGTTAGAAGAATTCAAATTTCTAATAATGTAAATAAAAGAAAGAAAGTAAATATAATTTGGAAAAGAAATGATAATTGGGGACGATCAGACTCTAAAAGTCTGATCATCCCCAATTATCGGGAAATACAAATTTAGAGGCACCAATCACAAATTTGAATGCTTCATTGCAATATTTTTACATTTTTTTTTGACAACCTAGAAGTTGAAGAAACGCATGAATTCTGCATCCAAAATGACCCATCCAAACCGTTTTATGTCACCACATACGAATTAAAAAAGTTTTAAGGTATATGTTTGGTCATGAGCATTATTTCGGGATCCCTGCGCGATCGACTCAGAAATGAGGAGCTTCGTAGACCAACCAAAGTTACCGACATAGCCCAACGAATAAGCAAGTTGAAATGGCAATGGGCAAGCCGAAGCACGAAGAACTGATGGCCGATGGGGCCGTAAGGTTCTCGAATGGAGACCACGCACCGGCAAGCGCAGCGTAGGACGTCCACCAACAAGGTCGACAGTCGATCTTATGAAGGCCACAGGATCACGCTGGATGCAAGCCTCTTCCAACTGGTCCTATTTGAAATCTAAAGAGGAGACCTATGTTCATCAGTGGACGTCTTACGGCTGATATAATATATATATAAATATGATGATGATGATAATTACTCCGGAACGAGAAGAGACAACCCTGTAAGTATTCACAGTGTAAAGGAAGAACACATTATAATATTTTGCGAACTGTGTCGTGTTAATTTGTGTTTGAACAAAGACAACAATTGTATAAATAAATTTCGTTCATAAGTAGAGCTACTCTCAATGTAAAATTAAATATATAACTATGTTCATTGTTCCTAATTATGACCCATATATTAGTGTTAATGCATACTGTACCACATATGGAACAAAATTGAAAAAATAAATATCTACAAAATTAATGAATTCTAATTTTTATTATTATTATTTATTATGTCTAGACACCATATACGACCACATATATTTTTTTGACACGATTTAAAAAAATCATGCATTGTAGGGTTAATATTAAACAATGATCTCCATTTTGAAGGTGGCCTAGTATTGCTAGTGCTGACTTGGAACAGTCATGATGAGCCAGAGGCTATTACTTCGCCTGTTACGGGTGAAGGTATGAGTTCAAACCCAGGCAAGTATTTGGCACTTGAGTCTTTGTGTGTTTAAAGTCAAGCCAGGTTTTTTAAGTGGACTCATTTGATGATTTTGTCACGTAAAATAATCAAATCATCATCATCATCATAAGCCTATAATGTTCCCACTGCTGGTTCACAGGCCTCCTCTCTGTGAGAGCGAGTGGGCCATAATCCACCACGCGGGCCCAGTGCGAGTTGGTAGATGTCACATGTCTTCGAATTTTTGGTTCTTGGACATGCTGGTTTCCTCACGATGTTTTCCTTCGCCGTTTTGAGAGCAGTGGTGATGAAATAAATTACACAAAGTAATGCGCCTGACGGGGTTCAAACCACCGACCTACAAATCGTAAGTCGGGACCGCTGGGCCACCACTGCTCAAAATAATGAAAATAATGATCCTCCTTAAGCAGCCTTCCAGAGTTACGGATACCTGTTGTGGAAGTCCCGTTACCCTGTCAGGGTCAAAAGAACATATTACCCAGATTTTCAACATCCGTATCCGTTGATTTGATTTCTTCTTGACACACGAAAGGCAACCCCATTCTCGACTATTATTAGCACGCGGATAAATAGACAGACGGTCGTGCATTATTAGAAGTACCATGGAAGATACCCATGTGGGTACATCGCGGTGCACACTCGTAGTTATCAAGGCGATAAATCAAAAGGCATTAGAAACACAGTCTATTACACAGTGGTACAGTGGATAGGTTCTGCAATAGACCACTACGATGTATAGAGTCTTCAATAACTAACGTACTTCTTCTTTGGTAAGTGATTGGTTGGTATGGGCAAAGATAAGATAAGATAATTTTATTTGTCAGAAACATGTGTGTTTATAATCAGTTTGTACGATTATAGAAAATGAAGTTTCAACATGTTTTGCCTGGAAGGTGTACAAATACAAAATAGGTATAGTTTGAAATACAAAGATCATGCAATAACCTTATTAAAACAATTCAAAATAATAAAATAATTAATAAAAAAATATTAACATTATGTAAATGTATTATAAAACAATAGGTAATGAAAATGTGAAATTACGTCATTTAAATAGTCAGCAACATTATAATTACATACATTATTAATTAAAAATTTCTGCATAACTTTATTAAAATTGACAATAATTAAATCTTTGTATGCCTTTGGAACCTTGTTGTATAAATGTGGTGCCATGCAGAATACACTCACAAAAAACAAGGACATTTGAAAGCATGTACAACAAACAACCGGAATCTTTTTATCTGTATGAATAAACTAGCTGTGCCCGCGACTTCGTTCGCGTGGATGTCGGAATTTAAAAATGTATTTTTTAGTGCGAAGCGTTTAATTCTCGCCACGTTTTTCATTTATAAACCCTATATTTCGAATTCAAGAATATTTGACGTGTTTGTAATAAACGCCCTCTGTTGTTCAAAAGCAGTGCAATTGCTATTGGATAAGAGTAGTTTGTATAACGATTTGAATTCGATATTGTTTAATGAATTAAATGAATGTTGGTATTGAAAAAAAAAATTGATGGAACCTACTCTAAATCCTATTTCATCGCGCGTGAACGTAACGCAACAAAAAGACCCGCTCCACTCCACTCCACCCGCTCTACTCCACTTCACCCGCTCCACTCCACTCCACCCGCTCCACTCCTCTCGACCCGCTCCACTCCACTCCACCCGCTCCTCTCCACTCCACCTGCTGCACTCCACTCCACCCGCTCCACTACACTCCACTCCACTCCAGTCCAGACCAGTTCACTCCACTCCACTCCATTCCATTCCTCCACTACACTCCATCCGCTCCACTCGACTCCGCCCGCTCCACTCCTCTCTACCCGCTCCACTCTACTCCACCCTCTCCACTCCACTCCACCCGCTCTACTCCACTCCACCCGCTCCACTCCACTCCACCCGCTCCACTCCACTCCACTCCACTCCATTCCAGTCCAGTCCAGTCCAGTCCAGTCCAGTCCAGTCCAGTCCAGTGCATTCCATTCCATTCTGTTCGATTCCTATAAATTGCTTTAATTAATTTCGGGTGTGAATTGATTACGATGAAACAAAATACCGTACTTAAATGTTACTTCAATAACACCTCTATTCCAGGTTTTCTTTAAACGCCATCTGCCGTGCGTTGAAATAATTATGTTTAAATTTATTATTTGAATAAGTAGTTTTTCCATTCGAAGCTAGATCGCGCTACTGACCTGCGCGTCTCGGTGTGAACTGACCGTAATTTTACTTCTGGAACACTTTAAATTCAAATATCTTTTGATAGACTGAACCGATTTCAATGAAACAAAAACTAAATGTGACTTCAAGTTACGGTCAGTCGTTGTGTATTAAAGTTATCTACAAAGCTTTCGTACAATTTACGTGATGCCCGAACAAATAAACATACAAACAGACAAACAGACAAAAATTCTAAAAATGCTAGAAATGGGTTCTATTGGTTGTCCTTTAACACCCTGGCTATATTATTTGAGTTTTTTTTTAATGTACAAAAATTACTTTTCTACAGTTTTATTATATGTATATAGATATAGATAATTAAGAATTGCTTGAGTAATAATAAAGTGTGAAATGTGTTTCATTTTTTGCCCTTGGTAATTATAATTTGTGTTATTTCAAAGCGTAGTTATACAAAGTGTAACGTTAAATGCGTGCTCCTCTCGTGGGGTAACTCAGCCCATATCACTGAAAAATGTTTGTTCTAAGACTTTTGGAAAAAAAAATGATTTTTCATACAAAATGAGAAATTGATCGGGCCCATCAGTATGAAAAACTATTTTATTTTTTATTTTTTTCCAAAAGTCTTAGAACAAAAATTGTTCAGTAACATGGGCTGAGAGGTTTTGCGCATATACCGTTACACGTTGTATAAACAGCGTATAATGTTACCACTGCTGGGACACATGACTCTATGAGAGGCAGTGGGCCGTAATCCACCACAAGGGCAAAGTACGGATTTAAGTTTGTCACATCATCATCATCATCACTGTCAGCCTACCGCAGTCCACAATTGAACATAGGCCTCTCTAATCGCACTCAATCACCGTTTACTCTCATACAGCTGTTACGAGCCATCTTGAGAAGATCGTCTCTCCATCTTTAAAAAAAAAAATGTTGCCCCACACTAACAATGTCTCCTGTATCGTGGGTGCGATTACAAACATTGAAACTCACGTACAAAAACACCCGGAACAACTTCTAGCAGATCATACAAACATTTGTTCCGTGTGGAACAAATGTTTTTCGAACCCGGGACATACAGCGCAGCAGTCCAATTGCTCAGCTACTGCGTTAAATGTGTCGTCACTTGTGGGGTGTCCCACAAGGTACTAGGGCTCTTTGGGCGATTGACCCCGCTCAGATGGGACCCGCGGGATGAATGAACCAATTCATGATTTTGATTACTTTTTCATTGGTCGATTGGACCCGCTGTTCGAAAAGACATTTAATTTCAAGTTTCAGTACAGACGTGTAGAAAAACGTTACGTGGAATGCATGTGGTGCAACATGTTTAGCCCTTATCTGATAAGGTAAGATGTTACATGTATTCGAAGTTTTGATTCTAGAACAGTTTCCTCACAATCTTTACTTTCACTGTTTTGAGAGCAATATGGTGAGGGCGACGGCGCGTTTTGTTCCACGCGCGCCTCAAAGAGTGTCAGGATAATGACGGGGCCCCCTCTAGAGGGCCAAACCTTGCCGGACGACCGACTAACGAATTACCGTGACCCTGGAGCGTAAACGGCTATTGGAGGACACTATGGATTAGTTAGTACGAGTCTGATAGTCCCTCCTGCTCTGCACTGGCTGGGAGGACTCATCTGATGATTTTAACAGGATAAAAAAAAGCAATAATGGTGATGAAATAATTTATATTCGTAAGTTTTTAACCGTTCACACTGCGCTTCCAAAATAATAGACCACCATGAAAAAAGTCGCATCTATCATTTTCTTGGTCTACGTTCATGCACGGCACGGTGTCCACCTATGATTTACAGTATCGCCACTGAAAATAACGTGAACGTGTTTTATTTATGGCCTGCACCTATTCGTATATAGGGCAGGCTTTAACAGGGCTCCGTGTAAACTTCATACGCAAACATAGCGGCCGTGTGCCTGTGAATGTATGAGCGCCCCGGTTTTTTGTACGTATATTTGGCGTTTGAGTACAAACACGTTTCGTTTACCTTTTTTTGGGGTGGATTCATTTGCAAATAAGTCCTCCCTGTTTGGTTGGAGTGGAAGTGACTCTCAGAAATGACTGAATGACAACCACCTAGTCCCTTTTGAGTTCAAGGTGGCCTTTTAAAGCAGCCAAGCGACCCTTTTTTTTTAGCGTGGTAAAATCGTCAAATGAGTCCTCCCACCCCGGGCAGGGCGGGAGGGACTGTCAGACTTCTACTGACTAAAATCCACGGTGTCCTTCAGTAGCCTGTTATGTTCCGGGGTCACAGTAAGGAAATAATCCTGCGACTCCGGCAGGCTTTGGCCCTCTGAGAGGGGGCCCCGTCATTATGCTGACGCTCTTTGAGGCGCGCGTGGGACACAACGCGCCGTCGACCCGGGCATGGTCCATGGTTGGGCAGCGAGTTGCCCTTTACTCGCTGCCCGCATGCCCGCGCCTACGGCGGCCGGAGATCGTCTGCTGACGTCCGATGCCGCGGCCGCCTACCACTGCGGTTGGGGCGGAGGGAGGACGCTGTCCTCTCTCTCTCGCGGCTCGCCTCTTCCTTCACGAGCATTACTGCTTCGCAGAAGGAGGCTACCGCTTCCCACTCCGTCTCGCCCCGCAGCATGGCCGCAACCAAGCCAAGCGACCCTGGCAAGCGTTTGTGACCCTATACTTTTGCAGGGCCAATCGCCTGCTAAGAACGCAAGCAGTCAGTTTGCTGACAGCTCCTAGAGCTGCGCTTAAAACAGAACGCGCCGCCACCGCCATCCACTCGAGCTTGTATCTTGATCGGACGGCGAGCTACACACATCAAAAAAGTTTGTGGACACCAGCAGTGTCCACAAACGTTCAACAAAAAGTAACGTAACAAAAAGTTCATTTTAAATTATTTTTTCACGAAAAATTCGTGTGCGTTTTCCTAGATAGAAATGCCCTGTTTGAAATAAAAAAAAAACTTTAAACATTTAAAAAAATATGTTCTTTTTAAAAACAAGCCACTTACGATACTTACTTAAGATAGACAAAGTACTCGTAAAGAGGAATCAAACGAGTCTAAGCTCAATTGGTTTGCGGCGTTTCATTACAGAGTTCCTATGGCCAACTTCCAGCTTTATCATCAGATCAGCTCCATTTCATCTCCATGTTATAATAATATTGCAATATCACAATATATACATATTATACGTTAAAATTTCAGCTCGTTCCGAAACCGGGAAGTGGATCAAAATTTAACTTGCAAGTTTTGATAACAAACAACGGGACAGGTGAAAGTAAATGAAAGCTTGTAAAAAAACTATTTTTTATAACACATTTGCTCGTAAAAGGTCTCTTACTGCACCTATTTCAGTATCGTAATGTATCTTATTACGCACTAGTGCGTAATGGTAAAGTAAAACGCACGGTTTATCAAGATGCTCCGTCTAAAACGAACGGTACTTTTTTAAATCTTAGCAAAGAGTTTTTATGTCAGAAAAGCGGTCAACATTTTATTATTAAAATTAAATTTGGGAGATGAAATATAATAAATAAACATTTTATTCTTTAATTTAATTAATTTTGACAATTAATTACAACCATTTATCTGTAATAAAACCACAAAAGAATTAATTTACTTCATTAGTAATACTGGCTGTTTTTTGTGCCTTTGCCATAAACAAAAGATGCTGGTGCGCGCGCATCGCTAATTTGTGAAAAAGTAAAAATTATTCCGCTTGCTTTTCCTTTTCGATGTAATGATTTTATTTATTTACTCACAAATGTGTTATAAAACGTCGTATGACATACGTGCGGTTTGATAATTACAGCCTCTGCTTTCTTATAGCACTCGCCTTACGGCTCGTGTTACCAATTGTTACATTGTTTTTTTGTGTTCCTGGCTCAGGTTGCTATTTCGCGGCTGCGTGTCTAATAAACAAAGTGTCAAGTACCTGCATTCATTGGTCAACCATTCCTATGTATCGATGGTTTCATTTCCCAACAATAAATCACTTTCCTAAATTCTTTTAAACAGTTCCACAATATTATTTTAATCAAAACTTAGGTTGTTTACCATTTACATGTCATTCATTGCGTCAGACGTCAATTCTGACAGTTCGAGGCGCCCCCTGCCGCGCTCCGAGGTAACAACCATAAAATAATCGATATTTTAATCTAAGCATCACAAATCTTTAAATAATATGAACTAACACATTCTGTAATAATTATCAATTTTAAATAGTAAATAAATAAAAGAAATTAATAATAAACAAAATATCCATAAACGGAAATGATTTATTTTTTTCAATATAGACTTTATTCGAGAACCTTCGACCGAAACGATACATTTTTAATCTGTGGACTTTTGCGTGGATTGTCTCTGGGAAATGTCAACTTTAGTGTTGCCAGGTTGGGTTCTCAACGTACCCATATAATATTGTAGGAATAGTTTCCCTGGCTGAAACTGTTTTGTGATCAATTATTGGGAGAGATGAATAATGAGGAACGGAATAGTCGGATCTAGTCTTGTGTAATTTATTGCCGACTGTGGCAAGTGTCGTTCCACAGTTTTCAAGGAGAATTTCTAGTGTGAGGTGTTTGTGGTTGATGCCGGGGTATTCGTTTCTCCGTAGAATCCGGGAGTAGGGTCAATCAGGGTAATTGTAAACTAGGGTGATTGGAAACAACTCCCATTAAACTTTTAATAATGTATTTAGGTTGACGGTCATGAAACAGAACGTTATTTTAATCTGTTGTCCATCACTACAAAGAGCAATTTATTTATTTTTCAGAAATTTAATCTCAATTTCAGTGTTACGAAAAGTTGTCTGCAGAAAAATTGTTTTCAAGTTTTTGCACGAAGTTGATAGTAAAATATTTTGTAAGAAAAGTTGATAGATAAGTTGTTGATTGTTTTTTTCGCTTTGATTTAATGGAATTATCTTTGCATTTTTCAAGCTTTCCATCAATAACATCAATATAACAAGCAGCAAAGTAGTGTTTACATTTTCCCATAACATATACTGGGTGGAGGTAATTGTAAACAGGTTAGGGGGTGATTGTAAACAGTGGGGTAATTGTAAACTCTTATAATTTCTGCTACTAACATAGTGATGGGTAAACGTAAACATTTCTTTTCAAGTACTTTTTCAAAATGCCACGCGTTTACATCCAAAAAAGAGACAAAATATAGGTACCTTAACGGACTTAAAAAACGCTGTTAGGATGTAAAGGAAAACAAGAAGATTTTTGCCATATTGCCAGCGTCGCTATTGTCGCGTGGAAGAACACATAGCTGCTTGCCTTAAAACTCGGGCACAAATGGGCCTTCCGGCCTTCCCGTTATAAACGAAGAACTAAAAAACCTCGTTAAGGAGTATTTTGACACTATACCAGCCAGTGCCGTATTATCCATAAGGCACTTTAGGCCAGTGCCTAGGGGCCCACTATGACCAGGGGCCCAGCACTCCTGAGTAAAAAATGAAAAAAAAGGGGATTGTGTGGATCTATCAAACCACGGTAAAAGTGAAACTTTTTTCACATTATAAGGTAAAAGCCCCCATTATTGACTATAAGAATGACGGTGAATGTCTGATTTTTTTTATTGTATTGAAATTAATCTATTTTTTTTTTGTATTAGACACTTTTATTAACTTGTATATTTAACAAATTGTATAATGACAAATATATTAACTTGAAATCAGCAACTCAAGTGTGGGTATATTTGACAGGGCAAAATGGTATCAGGGTCTATTATTTACAAATTGCGTTGTTGTGGTATGAAAAATGGAGGGCCCGAAACGAGCTGTGCCTAGGGGCCCCGAGGTGGTTAATCCGGCCCTGATACCAGCTACTATGATTGTGAAAAACGTAAATTTGCTTACTTTGAATGAAAAAGAAACAGAGTATAAATTGATGGATGATGAAGACTATGTTTGTTTTGATTACTAAGGCATTATGTACCATAACCATCTCATGGTAGCAGTTAATTTAAAAACAAAAAATAGACAGCGCTCCTACATATTTTGTTTTCTTTTACCCCCTTTAAAAATGTATGGGTTTCCATAATTCGTTTCCAATTACCCGTAAAACAATTAAATGTTTCCAATCACCCCGTATTTTAGTCAATGCAAAATATCGAATCTACAGGGTGTCCCAAAACTCAACGTCAAGCTGAAACGGGGTGACAGGATTGATCATAACCATCACGATAAAAATCTGAAAAAAAATCTATCCCATGCAGTTTGAAAATTATGGGCATTTTAAGAAAATCCTAGAAATTTGATCAAACTGTACCATTTTTCGGTTATTGTGGTTTTTCTTTTTTATTTTTGTTCATTTGAACTTTGGTAACGTAATCCTAAATAACATTTCTAGAATCCCAATAAAAAATAATGACACAATTGCCTCAAGTTTCCGAGAATTGAGACTATTTGTTTAACTACGAATTTAAAATTTTCAACATCCGTCGACTTTGACAGACCCTCCTTTAAAAAAAATGTACTAGAGTGCCTTGGCAAGTGGCATTAAAAGTTGGCGCATTTAATCAGAATTCTAAAATGGTACAATACTTATTAGCTCCATACAATAAAAAAGAGTAAAAAAATTAAAACCTCAAGTAAGCCGATTTTTGCTATCTCAGTTAAAATGTTTTTGATTCGCACAAGCTCTAGGTAGGTTCTTAATTTTAAGGCAAAATGATGTCAAAGCCCATTGAAAACGTAGCCGACCTGCGTGAATGCATTTCTCAAGCAGCTGAGGAGATCAACTCTCGAAGATATGCTCGACTAATAAGTAGATATTTTTTAAGAAGATGTAGGGCTTGTATTGAGGCCGATGGTAAACAATTTGAATTTATTGTAATAAAAAATGTTATACGTATTTCTCTAACTGACTTTTATTCCAACACAAACCTAAATTAAACGAGATCAAGATTTTTTAATTTTACTAACTTTTTTCACTTTGGTTAAAGTGGCGTCATTGTCTATCTCGCTCACTCATAGCAAACATACCCACTGTCCATCTTTCTCATCATTTTGCCTTAAAATTAAGAACCTATCTAGATCTTGTGCGAATCAAAAACATTTTAACTGAGATAGCAAAAATCGGCTTACTCGAGGTTTTAATTTTTTTACTCTTTTTTATTGTATGTAACTAACAAGTATTGTACCATTTTAGAATTCTGATTAAATGCGTCAACTTTTAATGCCACTTGCCAAGGCACTCTAGTACATTTTTTTTAAAGGAGGGCCTGTCAAAGTCGACGGATGTTGAAAATTTTAAATTCGTAGTTAAACAAACAGTCTTAATTCTCGGAAACTTGAGGCAATTGTTTCATTATTTTTTATTGGTTTTCTAGAACTGTTATTAAGGATTACGTTTCCAAAGTTCAATTGAACAAAAATAAAAAAGAATAACCACATTAACCGAAAAATGGTACAGTTTGATCAAATTTCTAGGTTTTTCTTAAAATGCCCATAATTTTCAAACTGCATGGGATAGATTTTTTTTCAGATTTTTTTCGTGATGGTTATGATCAATCCTATCACCCCGTTTCGGCTTGACGTTGAGTTTTGGGACACCCTGTATATGATTTGTTTACATTTACCCCTGTATATTGGTAGACGCTCAGAACAAAATCTTTTGCATTTAAGAGACTCAAAACAGTGAAAACGAGTTAGCGGAATTATAATGCTTATCACGTAGGCTTACCTTTGATGTTCACATTTACCTCAAAATATCATTTTTTGTTTTAAAGTCAGGGCAAAATGTAAACACTTAATTTTCAAAGCCGCTAATGACGCAGTTCAAATGGTTGATGTTGCAGCTCTTAGATAAATTACAATACAATCAAAGTAATTAACTCTTCTTTTCTAACTACCAATATTTTTTTTACAAAGCCAAAAGTTTATTAGTTCAAAAGGTATTTTTCAAAAACGTTTACAATTACCCTGATTGACCCTATGACGTGTGGTGGGCACCCGAATCTTGGCTGGCTTCACAGAGTACTTTTATTAATAGGGCATAGAGATCTAACTTCACGGGTTTTTCGAGCAATGGACAACAGCGACATCTAGTGTTCTCCAACAAAAACTTTTCTGTATATAGTTATATAAATATAGGTATATACAAAGCTTGCTCATTCCTTTTAGTGTTTTAATTGACTATTAATAACTATATGCCTACATTAGTAAAAAATAAAACAAATTTGTTAAGTAATTATATGTATTTCATCAACTATGAGGCCTTTTACAGTGTTTTTTACAGTAATTTCTAGCCATTACTTGATATTTATCGGTGTCACTGATAGTATCTTGCTTTCCAGTAAGAATTTTATTAGCATGGAAATAACACACGGATACACTACTTTAGAATAGCACCAAAAGCAGAAAATGCAGGAAAATAACGAACCGCACCAAACGAGAATCAAATTTTTTCAGCAAAGTGCAATGTGACACTGACATTTTATTGACGTATTGAAAAGACATCGCACCTTCGGTGCAACAAAGTCACTAATAGCCAAAACTGCAAAATCGACCTAAGTATGCCAAATTGTTTCTAAATCATGCCTTTACTTGGGGCAACAAAGACATCCGCGAAAGTATCTCGAAACTACACTAGATGGCAGAAGTGCCTTTGTGGTTATTGGCGGTTTTTCCATGCGTTTTGGGCCGACACCGTTTCATTGTAAGTAGTGCCCCCTCGCCCGCGACCTTATATTGAGGTCTTTTTTCGCTCAAAATCTTGGAGCAACAAAGGCATAAAACATAACAGTCATACAAAAAAAAAAAAATACAAAATAGTTTATTGTCTCAATAAGATAATTTTACATGAGTCGTGTTTGGAGCCCACCTTTAGGCAAACAATTCCTGTATTAGAGGACTCCGCTCTTTCATACAATTATTATTGTTACATTATAAACTACATACATGGAATGCGGTGTAATGTGCGTGATGTGATGAGATGGGTGATATGTGGGGTGTGTGGTGAGGTATGTATGGGGTGTGAGGTGTGAGTTGGAGTGTTTAGTGTGTATTGTGATGTGGATTAAGTCATAAAACTAAATAACTTCTGGTGCAACAAAGACACAGTTCAGGACATTTTTTTTTGTTATGTCTTTTATTAGGATTTCTTTGGCAATTAAATACAAGATTTTTACGTATAACTATAGCCAACTAAAAAACAATTAATTAAATGTAAAGATTTCAAACCTTCTTTAGATAGTTATTCAGAACCGAGGAAAAACATGCAAAAAAAATTTTAAAGTCTTCTCCTGTAAAATTTCAAAATGAGCTGTTACGTCTTTGTTGCATCGAAGGTGCGAATGTGTGAAAATTAAAGTTACCAGTAGGTAGCCCAAATAATTATAGAATTCTATTAATAATTTGGGAAAATATCGAAATAGAAAAACATATTATATAAATATTGAAAAACGACACAATTAAAAAGATAACTAAACATTAAACTAGGAACGTAATAAAATACATGATAAATAATAGTATTTTTGGTATAGCGACATCTCTATAGATCAGATCATAACTCTCGTATTATAATACTACTAAATTAAAAAATACATCTCTAAGAAGATGCATAAGTTACATTTGGTACTCCACAATTTTTTAGTATAATGATCTAAGTCGTGCCAGGCTTTTAGTTAGAAGATTGATGACCCTGGCTGGCTTCCGGATGGCGATTTGGGATGGACTTTGCAAGGATGGCGTCTGGCACTTGCCCCCCGGACTCACAGGCTGTGATATCTTAAATGGTGGTGGCGGTCGTAAAAGCTAACTCTATATCCTTAGTAGAGTTAGCGTGGTCTGTGCGTCCACCCGAAGGGTGTGTGTGAGGGAATAACGTCGTGCTAATCTTAACGATTATTTCAGGATTCCTACTAGCGCCTTCGTCGCGGGTTTGTCCAGCTGAACGTCCAGCAGCCCAGCTCACGCCGCCTTCCCCGGCAATAACCGTGAGTAATAAACCAGCTATTTCCCAATCCTAGGCGTAGGTAATTTCTCAGTGTTAAAGTATTGTCCAGGAAAACGGCATAAGTCCTTGTACGTAGTGGACGGACGCCACGCGTATTTCATTTTGAATAACGGCCATGAGCCTGATAGATTTCCCAGCTCGATCACATCGAGGAAAACAAATAAGTTACACTTTTATTATTTGCACTCCGTATTGTCGATTGCAGGAGAGACGAGAGAGAGCACGAGAGACGTGGACCCCGTTCCTCGACACCGCTGGAAGCCTCCCGTGGGAGGCGGCTGTACGGCTGGCAGACACCGCCTAGCGTGAGCGCAGGCGTGACGGTTTTTTTTTCTTTTCTTTATATTTATCTTTTTTTTTATAACCGCACCTGGAAACACCGGTGTTGATGTCGGTATTACACCGAACTTTATTTTGAGAATCTTGGGCTCATGCTGCATTCCTCCAGAGGTGACAGTAGAATTGAGGATATCTTCAGCTCCAGGATTCGGGACTCTCCAGGTCCCTGGCGCCCATTAGTTAAATTGTTATGATTGTTTTTTTTAACTGGAAGGTTCCGGTAGTTACTTAGTTCTGCTTTAGTAAATATTCATGTAACCTTGTTAACGGAACAGTACTCGGTTTATCTCCAACTCCCCACGACCTCAGCTCTTCTTTAAATCCATAAGTTATGACTGGCTAGCTGTAATTAATTGTGAAGGGTAAAGAATTTCACCACAGTAGTTTTACACGAATTTTATTCCCAGACTGTTGTTAATGTTAATAATTATTATTAAAATGTATGGATGTTAAAGTAATTTATTTATGGTAATTGAATTTAATGGAAATCAATTAATTAATCGAATAATACAATTATACGGGAGATTGTTACTCGCAGTAATAAACCGGTTTATGTTATTCTGTGGTTTTATTTTAGTCTGACCCTCAACGGTGAAGGACAAAATATTATATGTAACACAATATCGCCTCAGCTGTAATGATCAACTTACCGCACTTATATCATAATGTACTATTACTTTATAATCTACGGTAACAAAAACAACTTTGATTTTTCAAAGTGATCGTAAACTCTAAGACCGCAAGCCTGCGACAGAGCTTGACTTCTTATGAATTACGAAAACGATGCTGTTTTTTTTATAGCGTGGTAAAATCACCAAATGAGTCCTCCCATCCAGAGCAGGAGGACTGCCTGACTTGTACTGACTAAAACCCACGGTGTCCCTCAATAGCCTTTAACGTTCCAGGGTCACGGTATTCGATAGCCCCGCGACCTCGAAAACGATACCACAGAAATTTAACGCTTCATAATTTATTTGCCTTTATAATATAAAATAGTGCTTCATCATCATCATCATCATCTCAGCCGTAGGACGTCCACTGCTGAACATAGGCCTCCCCTTTTGATTTCTAAAAATTGATTGATTTTTGAAAATAGTGCTTGTGACTTCATAATAAGTAAGTAGTCAACAAAAGGTACTCTTGCGTTGTGTTTTCTAAGTCTATTTCTATCTCAGGCACGCCGCAATCGCGGCGGTAAGACCCCTCTTTTAGCAGTGGCTGGAGAGACGTCACGGCGTCCTGACCTATCGGATGACGCAGGTCCTCACCGGACACGGAAGTTTCGGGAGGTTCCTGTGGCTGATAGGGAAGGAGGAAACGCCCGGGTGCCACCACTGCGAAGATCGCCCGGAGGACACAGTAGAGCATACAGTGCAAGACTGCCCCGCTTGGGCAGAGCACCGACGTGTCCTCACGGCGGCGATAGGCGGAGACCTCTCCCGCCCGGCATTGGTTGCGGCCATGCTGCGGGGCGAGACGGAGTGGGAAGCGGTCGCCTCCTTCTGCGAAGCAGTAATGCTCGTGAAGGAGGAGGCGGGTCGCGAGAGAGAGAGGACAGCGTCCTCCCTCCGCCCCAACCGCAGTGGTAGGCGCCCGCGGCGTCGGACGTCAGCAGACGATCTCCGGCCACCGTAGGCGCGGGCATGCGGGCAGCGAGTAAAGGGCAACTCGCTGCCCGACCATGGACCATGCCCGGGTCGACCGCGACGGCGCGTTGTGTCCCACGCGCGCCTCAAAGAGCGTCAGCATAATGACGGGGCTCCCTCTCAGAGGGCCAAAGCCTGCCGGGGTCGCGGGATTATTTCCTTACCGTGACCCCGGAACATAAGAGGCTACTAAAGGACACCGTGGATTTTAGTCAGTAGAAGTCTGACAGTCCCTCCTGCCCTGCCCGGGGTAGGAGGACTCATTTGATGATTTTACCACGCTAAAAAAAAAAGAAAAAAGTCTATTTCTATCTGTGGTTAGCGCCATTAACACTGGGCAACCACTGCTCTAAAACACGTTACCCTTTCAAAAATCTCAAATATATTCAAGCCCTTAAATTAATAAACTTAATCCTGTGTACCACAAACTTCACATATACACGTCTAATAATTATTTCAAACTGTTATTATTTGACCCACTTTAAACTGGCACAAACTAGACAGTAAACAGAACAGACAATAAACAGAAGCTTGGTTTATTGGCACTAGATTAATATAAGTCTCTTCGTGTTGCCAACTTTGCCAATCATAGTAGTGTGTGCATCGCAGAACGCCTGAGTAAGCTTTATGCTACGTCCGCACAGACAGTCTGTACGGACGTAGGCTTAGTAATAGCCGTCTCAAGAGCGTTATCCGGCCACCGTAGATATACGGATCGCGAGTAATGGGTGACGCCGCCGTCTGATCAGGGCCCCGAGTCTGCTAATTTAGTTATGACTAAATTGAATATCAATTGGATCTCAGTAGCAGTTTTAACTACATTTGGTATTCTGCTACTAATTTAAGACCAATGGTTTTCCAGTGACATTCCATTGAACTGCTATCAGAACATTTGCTAGTCTGCTCTTCAATCGTGTTACAATTATTGTAAATCGATTGTGGAATTTATCGGTATTCTACTCTCTAATGGCAACACCTATAACTGTTCAACTGAGAGTCAAATACACTTACACTACGATTCCATTACGACTCCATTGAGCTTACATACAAGTTTTTGCAGAATAGCAAATTTGTTCTAATCGTAATGGAGTCGTGATTGACTTTCAATTGAATATCAATAGCATGTGAGTTAAATAAAATTAGCAGACTTGAGGCCCAGATCATGGGCCATGCCCGGGTCGACGGGACAGCTGCGCGTCGTGTTTCACGCGCGTCAATGGACTGTCAGCAAAATGATGCCCTCTTTTAGAGGGCCAAAACCCGCTGGGGTCACGGGACTGTATCATCAAGTAAATGTGACCCTGGAACGTAAAGGCCTATTAAAGGATCACCGTGGAATTTAGTCAGTACAATTCTGACAGTTCCTCCCGTCCCGTTCTGGATGGGAGGAGTTATTTGATGGTTTTACCACGATAAAAAACCGTCTCAAGAGAGCACATAACCGTGACACTGTAATGAAAAGGGCAACTGAAGGATCAGGGTGGTTTTTAGTCAATCAAGTCTGATAGTCCCTTCTGCTCCACACAGTCATAAGTTGTTCATTTTAATACTATTTTGAAAATAGTAGACTTAAACTGCTAGCAGACACAAAGGTCCAAATAGTTGAGCTACAACAACAGAAATAACAAACAATTTTAACAAAGTTTAATAACTTACTTAGCTGAAACAATAAATTGTTTTTTTTTTTCCAAGAAAATTCTTATTATTTTCAGTCTCGCCCTTTGAGAGATTTCTTTTGAAGTGGAGAGTACTGTGCATTCTCCGAGTTCCCCCGATCTTTCCCGAGCAGCGAGTAGAAGCTCCCTTTTGACCACGTAGTTAAAGCTTGAAAAAGGGAACCGACTTCAAAACCAAACACAAAAAAACTATAAAATAACTTTTCTTTCGGAAGTCGGTGGCTTTGTTTTTTTTTTATTTCATTGACATATGGCCACCGACTTCCGAAAGAAAAGTTATTTTATAGTTTTTTTGTGTTTGGTTTTGAAGTCGGTTCCCTTTTTTTCAAAAAGTTTTTTATTTTTCCCTTTTTAGTTGAGATAATCATTGTTGATTATCTCAACTTAACCTATTTTATGAAGATTTTTGTTGTCAAAAATCTTCACATAATCGGCGTCTTTGAAAATCTATACAATCCTATTAAGCAAAACGGATCTATGTAGGCCACTTCACAAGATATCCATTATTGTTATATACTAAAACCTTCCCCAGAATGTAACAAACACTTTTCTGAAAACTGCATTAAAATCGGTTCAGCCAAACGCGAGATAATTGCGGACAAACATGCAATCGTCCCTGAAAATCTACGATCCAAGTAAGCAAAACGGATCCACGCAGGCAACGTCACGGGATATCTATTAGTGTTATATACTAAAACCTTCTTCAGAATGTAATGAACACTTTCCTGAAAACTGCTTCAAAATCGGTTCAGTCAAACGCGAGATAATTGCGGACAAACATGCAATCGTCCTTGAAATTCTACGATCCAAGTAAGCAAAACGGATCCACGCGGGCAACGTCACGGGATATCTATTAGTGTTATATACTAAAACCTTCTCCAGAATGTAATGAACACTTTCCTGAAAACTGCATCAAAATCCGTTCAGCCAAACGCGAGATAATCGCGGACAAACATACATACATACATACATACATACATACATACATACATACATACAGGTCGAACTGAGAACCTACTTTTTTTTTTGAAGTCGGTTAAAAATAGATAAAACTGAAACGAGCTAAACCGTTATCGGTTAGAAATTGCTTTAAAAATACCCCCTTTGTGGCTATTTGTGTAGTAACTAGCTTTTTGAGATGCGATATTAGATATTGTATTCGTTTTCGGTAGATTGGTTTTGCAAAAATATTATTTTAGTAACATTTTTTCAGATAAACTTTGGTATTATTAGATAACACTACGTTATTGCCTATGTCGATGCGTTTACAAACTTTTAAACTCACTTTTAAACTCTATACTAATGAGCCAGACTCGGAACAAGAGTTAGGAGCTCTAAATGTCTGACAACCAGTCTTACCATGAGGTATCGTATTACCCAGTTACTGGGTTGTGGAGTTCCGATAGGCAGTCGCTCCTTGTAAAATACTGATATTCAGCTGCATCAGGTTCGACTGGAAGCCGACCCCAATATAGTTGGAAAAAGGCTGGGCAGATGATGAGAACATAGGTAATAGGTATACAATACAATGGATGTTACAGTCAGACCACAATCATGTTATACCATTTGGTACCAAGAGACTGAATGACACCAAGCAGCCACTTAGTTTTCCTGAGACTGTCATTGAGAACAGAACGCTAAACCTAATCCATTAAACCTAGAGATGCCTACACACTCAAATCCATCCATAACCACTCAGTTTCCAACCGAACGTCTAACCCTGCGTTTACACCGAAACTTAGCCTGCGTTCGTATAAAACAAGATCATCACTGGAATAAAAAATATTCACTTGTTATTCCAGACCATAACATATTCGTGTACCATTTTTATCCTAATTGGTTTAGTAGTTTTTTTTTTTGTTAATCCTCACAAACCTTCGCATTTATAATATTAGTTAGATTAAATACGGACTGACGTGTTCAACACGTTACATAAAACGGATGATACTTACGAATTGAATTGATTCGAGTCAATTCAATTTATTAGTATAATCCGTTTATGTGTGAAACAACTGTTGTTTTCATAATCTTTTTTTTTTTTGCTGGTTCAACAAAAAAAAAAGTGATACTAAAATGAGTAATTATAGTTTCTGGGGTTTGCACATAGAATTACAGAGACGCCATAAACAGTTATCCTTATTTTGTTTTTATTTAACGATAAGCTCACGTTTTACCAATATTTCGCCTGATGAGATTATACTTAAGAGCCTATGCACACCACGTTTTTTAAGCGCGCCGGTGCAGCGCGTTTTAAAAACGCGCTGCACCGGGCGCGTCGACGTCGCGTTTTCATCATATCAGCAGGCGTAGCATGGCGCCGTAGAAAGGGGTTTTGTAGACGCAAGAATAGACAAAATGACAGAACGTAGAAATAATTTTATCGTTTTAAGCATGTTTATGTAAAAAATATGGAAAACTAGCTGTTGCCAGCGGTTTCACCCGCTGCAACTCGAAAATTATCCCACGGGAACATAAAATCGGGATAAAAACTATCCTATGTGTTAATCCAGGTTATAAACTATCTGTGTACAAAATTTTAGCCAAATCCGTTCAGTGGTTTTTACGTGAAAGAGTAACAAACATCCATACATCCATACTTACAAACTTTCGCCTTTATAATAGTAGTAGGATAAACGTTCTTTTCTTCAAAAGTGTAAAAATGGTGTCATATTTGTGCATAAAAACAGTCGATATGTGTAGAAATAACGATGAAATAACTTTGACTTTTCTTGATAGAATAGAGATAGAATCGCCATGCTACGCGTGCTGAGCAGTTTGTTGTCATTATTTTGTTCTAGGCTGCGTCTGACTTGCGTGCGTATCGCGTCAAACGCGCTGTACCGCGTTTAAAAAACGTGATGTGCATAGGCTCTTACTCTTTCATGCTTCGGTATCTAAAAATAAATATAACAACTTGAATGAATGTGAACTCAGCGTAAGGACACTATAACGTTGCCCAAGATATGATTCAAACTATCATAGACGGACATAATTCAAAGCTGGAGCACTCGACTGAACCGATACCGTAACTCGATTAGCCAGCACATCTGAAGGGAATCGATACGATGCTACATATGCCCGACACGGTAACTTGGTAACGCATAACTTGTACATACCTATGTTGAGTCTACTGTACTAACTTATGTATGTGGAGGAACACACTCGAGGTCAACGACGATATAATACTAGACTACGCATTGCACGATCTAACGATCAAAACTATTCTGCCAACTCGCTGAGGTACTACGTAAGCGAGGGGGGCGGGGTACTGCGTTGTGATTGGCTAACTCAAGGTCTGTTCTGTCTCAACGTATGTTTACGGCTCACAGGATTGGTCGAAATGAGACGGATATAAGACTTTTTTGCCTAATGTGTTGGCAGACATCGGTCGCCTGTTATTAGGAGTCTAGTATTATATCGTCGTTGCTCGAGGTATTCTCAAAAGAAACAATAGGGTAGTTTACTCCATAAATGAATTGAAAATCTGTTCAGTCTGTCAGAGTATTGAAAAATAATATACACTTTTTTATTTATTTTTTAATCAATACATACCTATTTACAAAGATAAAACACTTCGAAATTAGGGAGTCGTGGCTTGTGACTTTATAACGCCTGATAAATTATAGCGACCGAGTGACAGCATCACCAAAGCTCAAAAACGAAGTCATTAAAGGTCACAGCTCATAAGATCCACCCGGCACTCACTTCGCACCGCCTCATCGCACGGCGTCCACTCGTTGTCGACACGTGGTCCACATGGACGAGTTACGAGCGGCGAGTTGTCACCGAGTGGTCCACCCGCGCGTGAAGGGCTTACGACTGAGGTGATCCAGTGACGTTACGGAGTTGATTTAGTGAGCGCATATTCATACAAGTCCATAATTATGAAGAATCCTAGCTGCAGGAGGCAAGGCGGTATGAAGTGCATGCCAGGTGGCTCTAAAGAGTGAAATGGGCCCGCATGGTTGATAAAAACCAACTCCTTTGCCCAAAAAGAATGCCTATGTCCTAGCAGTGAGAAAAGCTATGCAATAACTTCTCACATCTCCAAATCTACTTACATTAATTTAAGTACTTTAATATACTTCCAATCAATTACAAATCCAACTGACCGAAACTTCAAAATCAAAGCGTTTAATCTAAAATCATCTTTAAAGCTTTATAATAAAATTCCCTTTTAGAGTCAGTTTTGACCGGCTAAAAGCTTGAAGCTGGCATAATGACCTAGCCTGAACCAACGCCTGGGGCAACTTTGGCGTAAGCTCAGGCCATTGGGAACAGTAAAGGTCAGGTCATAATTTTGAATATCTCAGATATTGGACACTCAGATCGCCTTTGAGAGTTTTTATTTATGAGATTGGAAAGTCTGGAAATTGTGTTTGTAACTAGGTAGAGACGAGGATAATAACTTCATAAACAGCTAAAATAGAAAATGTAAGTAATCTAAAGCGCCTCGTCCACGGAGAGAGAATAGAGCTAGACAGCTTGGAGACTAATCTAATCTATACTCTCATTTCTACGTACACGTAGAGATCATTAGAGCACCCAGTTGCATTTTTTTGCTCTATCGTAGGGTAGCTCTATCATAGAGAAATTTTGGTCTGCGTACACTACACTACTCGTAGACTAAAATTATATTCGGTCACGATATACACTCTCAATCATATCTCTCTCAGTTGTCGCTGCTGCGATTGTGGTTTCTTTGTTTTAGAAAAAGAAAAAAAGCAAAAGGTTAAAAGAATCTGCTGGGTTAAACAATGGATATTAGATCTTAAATGCTTCACTAATAATTGTTAAACTATGTTTTTTTTTTATAATGTTTTTTTTTTTTTAAATCATTTATTTAGAGGCTTGCAGTACATTTGTACGAGGTCAGCCTCGTAAGGTAACGCTTATACATTTAAAAAATAAACTAAAATAATATCTATAAACTAGAACTGTTTTGCATAAAAACAAAACAGTTATTATGTGTGTGGAGACAACACATCACATATTTGAAGAAGCGATCTAAACTTTAGCCTTTGACGCTAGATAAATTAACTTCTTACCTTCACAAATCCATAGTACAAACCCATGAGTCCATCTTTCACCTCTAGGCAGAATGCGCTTACTGCGCCTTGTGAGTGTCTCTTTGACAGGTCACGTCATAGTCTTCTTCAAACACCAGCAAGCACCTTGCTTATGTGATGTGTTGTCTCCACACACATAATAACTGTTTTGTTTTTATGCAAAACAGTTCTATTATATGTGTTTTCGACAACACATCACATATTTGAAGACCTGTTTGTTATCTGCTGGTGAAAGATTTAGATGCTATGTGAATTAACTTAGAATAAACGAATCCTCTTCTCCTAAATTCGTAATTTTTTTTTTTTTTTTTTTTCAAGCAAAACATACTTAAAATTAACATTTATCTTCTGCCAAACTGCTGTACAGTTTATCGGCAGTTATACAATAGAACATTAGGTGATCTGGAAACCAGTTCTCTAACACATTGCCCATTTGAAGTTATAACATAATTAGCAAATGCTTTATTTATCAGATTATTTATCAAATCTAAAAAACTACTAAAACGATCATTACTTTAAATTTAAAAACGATGATGACCTTATCATAAATGTAAGGAATCGCTTAGATCTCAGAGAGCAACACTATGGTGCCAGAATAACTGGGTCATTCATCTACTTTATTACTGACTACCCAGTTTTGATAAATGTATCTCTTACATTACTATCAAGGTGTGAGAATAATCAATAAATATTATCTGAGAACTTAACTATTATTAGACCTATTACAACATTTAGTTAAATTAAAACCTAGCCATAGAAAACACAGTAGGTGATGCGAGTAGCACCTACACAATTTAAATTATTCAAGTTTTCAAATTCGTTGTACACTGTACATTGTAAACTTCTACTACTTATACAATTGTATTTTAGTATGTAGAAAAATGAGAAAAGAAATCCTTCTGCTCATTAAATGAGCTCCCCTCTGTGTAAGATTCTTCTCCCACCTGTTTCATAGGACACATTACAGGATAATTATCCTGACGAAGTTCTCTCTTTGATGACTGCGTATCAGTACAAAGTGTTTATCTTCGTACAATAACTGATCTTCCAGTTTCAGTGTTTTTGTCATCTAGCATTCTATTCTCCAGATAACCTCCTGATGGCTAAAAGGGAATTAAGCTTCTTAATCTGTTAAAAGATGGATTTTCCAATCATCCACGACAACAGGAACAACCTTTCCAGGTCTGGCCTTGATCTTATTAATAAAATTATCAAGAAACAGGGAAGATTTTTAAAATAGGCAACCCAATTCACTGACGAGGTCTATGTCATCCTTTATAGCAATGTAAGTTGTTCGTAGTCTAAGAACATTAGACTATTGTACGTCTCTACCAATCAACGGGTAGGTTAAGCCAAGTCAAAATAATTAATGTTAAATGAAATAATCATCAACAAGGAGTCCCACTGGGATGCTCAAAAAAACATTTTGAAAACATTGGCCCCGAGCCCCGTAATTTGAGGTAACAGGTACCAATCTGGCTAGTCCGTGCCTATCCATGCATAGACAAAAAGGTAAAAATTGTACACGTTTTTCAACAGATGGACACAAGTAATACACTTATTTTACATTATTTGAGGATGAACGTCATGTAATCTATATGCCATGACAAGCCTCAGAATTTTCCTTGTAACAAACCTTGTAACCTCTTTGTTCTACTGATTCCCCTGTCATTGAACTGCCCCCCCCCCACACTTTTTAGGCTAAGGGTAGCAGTTTGTTAGGTTTATGGTACAGGTTCTGGCTGTCACTCTCCGAGAGCTCTCGACTCGAGGGCCAGCATTGTTTACAGTAGATAGGTCAAGTATAGCGGTTCAGAATGGAACAATTAATACACAATTTTCCCACAAGTTGAGATGACTGATCATTAGCCACTATTCAATAGGTAAAGCTCGACAATCCATGAGTTCAGTCCCTTGGTACGTGCAGTCGCTCACAGGCCAACTTGACTAGCACGAACATGGTCACTTTGGGACACCCCATTTAAAAACATAGCCTCCGAGGCCTGGGGCATAAGGCAACAGGAGCCAATCTGGCTATCTGTTCCTAGTAGGTAGGCGGTAAGAGATTTCAGTTTACTTTTTAACCCTCCCCGGGAGGGTAACCGCTGTCAGAGTGATATTCAGCAATCTGCTAGCCTCAACAATTTGCAACTCACATTCAAGAGTACTAGATATCAAGTTTCATAAGCTGAATTGTGCGTTTGGAAGGCCCATGTCAATTAGTTAACTACTAACAGGCAGAAGAGTGTCCGTCACATTTTCCTTTAAATCTCCAACATGCACATATTCTCTGACACCTGGATTTTGAGCTGAATTACTGTAGACACAGGTCTACGATATTGTTATGTTTCTGAAGAGAAATGGTGTTATGGGTTCACCTTTTCTTCACACAATGTGCGGACAAAAAGTAGGTTACCCTACCCATATCTCAAGAAATTGAGTAGTCCATTGATAACCTCATGGTATCACAAGCACACCACTTGGCAAACTAGTAGCGCCACCTAGGCAATACAGAAGAGAGCCACATGGTTTAGTTTTTACTTAATAATTAATTCAGATCTATTTGTTTAATGCCACCATACTGATAATAAGTTTATAGGGGGACCAATACAAGTTATCCTTGAAATAGATCTTAAAACTTTGCAACATATCTGCTGTCACATATTGGGTTCCTTAGAATTTTCACTGTCTTAGGATTTTAATAAAGATAAAACTATCCACGTAAGACAGTAAGGTATAATCCAAAATATTAAACAGGAATACAGATACCTCAAGCAAACGGATTCTTTGTCAGTAGTTAACCGGTGAAATATTTAGCAAGCTGACAATTTTCATACTTTTAATCCTAAAGGTATCTCAAGAGTTGATTGGCATGACCTATTTCCCAAATAGGTAAGTAATACATACATCACAAAAGCTCTAAACAAGCTATTTTACTGAACTCTCATATAAAAAATATTTGACCTTCTGTCATAATTTTCATTATAAACAAAACAGGTTTGTTAAAAAAGAAAATAATGAAATATTCATTCTACTGAATATAAATCAGCAACAACATTTGAAATAGATCAATTTCACTAAAGTTCATGCACTCTATGATAATTGTCTTATACTTACATCACTGCCTATCCCTTCAGGAATTGGAAGTGTGCTATATTTTAATAAGACATTTTTATAATCTTATTTATAACCCATGCACCATTGTAATCGGTGATTGTGAACGGTAAGCCTTGTAAAACTGAACAAAAATGAAATCTGTTACACAGACAACACTGTGTCAACACACTTTATAGTCACATAGAGTAATACTAGTGAATTAGGTTTTTAGTAATATTTTAGTATATTGGTAATTAATATTTTAGTAAACTGCAAAGATACCCTGAATTATTTAGGTACCTTTTGTTTTATATTTATGCCAGCAATTAATTTATTACTATTTGTTCACTTATTTGGAACTGTTACACCGATGGCCTAGTTATGATATAGATAAATAGTACAAAAAACATTTGTTAATTCTATATTTCAATGAACATGTCATATTTTTATAAGCTTGTAAAGTAAATAAAAATGTTATAATTGTCACTTTATCAGACAATGGATTCAAGAAAGATTAACATCATGTGGGTTCTTTGATCCATAGATAGATAGAACTCTCACCGGGATGTTCAAAGTGTACATTCAGACATCCTTTATATATAAGTAGGGAGCTTTTTAGCACAGTTGGCAATACAGATGTTTTAACAACTGGCTTCCTCACAGGCATAGGCTTAGTCTCAGCTATTTAAGTTTCTGGATAAAAACCTCCCTCCGCAGAGGTATAATTGCACATACATACTTGTTTAGTGTTACTACTTATACACTTTTGATTTTGCTATCGCTAAGTTACTGAGAATGCAAGGTTTCCTTATTGATAAGCCAAGAATTAGTTTTCATGTTGGAGTATGTCAAGCAGTTTTAGTTCCTCCAGACATTCAGAAATCACTTGAGGAATAATTCCCACTAGCACCATGTTTTACACTGAAAACTCCTGTGGTCCTTAGGCACAAAAGCAATATGCTCTGTTCACCATTTTTGCGACCCAATAACGTCATTAACATTCTGCTAGAATCACAAGCCAGAAATCGCTACTTTGAACTTCGTTTGAAAGTGATTCAGAGTTGGGTCAGTCGTGTTATGGGATTATTGCAAATTTTCAACAACAACAAACATTTTCGTTGTTCTCGCGCCATTGCTGCTATATACACTCCAACCCCGAGTTGAGAGACGTAAAACATTAAATAAACCACTCACCTCGTTCCAACTCACACAATGTGAGGAGCGCTAGAAATCGTTGTTATCACAAACCTTATGTTCGGTAAATAAGCGGAGACGGAAGACGGTGCCATCTAAACACTTATCCTTCGAGGATAAAGAGTCACTTGAAAGGAATCTTGCTTGCTATCAGAATCGACAAGACATGTCTGAGAACTTTAGATCTTCGTTTCGATCTAGCACTGAATCACAATCGGAGTGAACACAATATAACACTTTTTCCGAGCACTTTTAAATACTTTCTGTAAAGTTTAACTGATATTTTACTAATTTTCCATTAAAAGTAATGGGAAGGAAAAAACTTTGCGTCCGTTTCGCGGCAAAATTTAGATGCTATGACGTGACCTGTCAAAGAGACACTCACAAGGCGCAGTAAGCGCATTCTGCCTAGAGGTGAAAGATGGACTCATGGGTTTGTACTATGGATTTGTGAAGGTAAGAAGTTAATTTATCTAGCGTCAAAGGCTAAAGTTTAGATCGCTTCTTCAAATATGTGATGTGTTGTCGAAAACACATATAATAAAAATATTTAAAACACCACCACTACCTAATTTACATAATTACCTATATAAAAAATCACCTCTCGCCAAAATGCCGGGCACCCATCAACCCAATGACAGAGCCTACCGACATAATCGATGGCGACATGCACAATGGCAGAACCCACGTTATAATGGGGAACCGATCAATTTACCGAATTTTGTTTGTTCGAATTTCATTATACCGAAAACTATTGACCGACATCTCTTTTGCTATATGCATCATTTGCCATATTTTCAGATCATCGAAGTATCATTAGCCATAAGTATTATTATACCGAAGTATGTTCCGCCGATTAACAAAATAACTTTTTACTATTGACCGAAGCCTCTTTTAAACTTTTTTCAATTGCCAACTGATTTATTTGCCATATTTTCACCATACCGAAACAACATTTTACCGAAAAATTAAATTACTGTCATAAAAATTCAATATATTTTGCTACAAAACATTGTGGCGGAAACGAAATGCTGCAAAGCCGACTTTACGTAGTCTTGTCTGCCCTACCCCTAGAGTGTAATTTAAAATCGCGTAGGCGCGGAGGGGTGGGGTGGCCCGCGAGCTGAGGAGCAGGAGGTTGGAACGACCGCCGCCGCGGCTGAGGCTGGCCGGCAAAGCCGGCCAGTAAGCCGAAGCTGCGGTGGTGAGCGTTCAAATCATCTGCGACGATAAGCTCGCGTGGGGCCACCCAAAACCCTGCAGCGCCGGAGCCATGACAGAAACAATGCTTGTTGCATGTTGCATGCTTGCTGGAACGCTGCGTGTTTGCTGCATGTTGCATTCTGCGTGCTTGCTTGCACGCTGCATGCTCGCTTGCATGCTGCATGCTTGCTTGCATGCTGCATGCTGCATGCTTGCTTGCATGCTGCATGCTGCATGTATTAACAGCAAATGTCATTAATTATAATACAATACCCTTCAGAATTATATTACCGTATACGACGTTTGCACAATTATTTTGTGTTGTCTACCTACATTTCAATGGCGCCTGCTAAAAATGTAACAGCAATAATTAGTGTGCAAAATTTTCTAGGCGTTCGGTGAAATAAAAATATGGCAATTAAAACAGTGGTATAATGAATGTTTGGAAACATAATACTTCGGACAACCGTCACTTCGAGTAAGTGTAACATCGGTAAAAAGTTTGTCGGCCAAATGAAATGCTGGAGAAACGAAAAAAGATGAATAGATAACAGGTTAACTGAAACAGTGGCAAACGTGACTTCGATGAAGTAAAAAAAAATCAAAAGGTAATAGTTGAAAAGTTTTAGGGCAAATGAAATTCGGTCAACCGTTTTTCGATCTTATGATAGGTAACCGTTATAATGATTATAAACATTATAATCATTATGAGATATATTCCATAATTATGGAAAGCCTTCATACATTTGCATCATTTTAATGGTTTCTTCTATTGACCAAACATGCTTCGACATTCTTCAAGGTAATAAAGCAATGCAGAATTCTACATTAAATAAAACAAAACACGTGCTTTGCTACTCAAGCCCCAGCTAGACTGATTAAGGTGGGTAGACAATTCGAGAGCTCTCTATTCATATCGCTTGTCTCGCTCTAGCACCTGCGTCCACGACGCCTTCCGAGAGTAGCCAAGCGTGTCTACGTAGACTGTAGTGATACTCTAGCTAGGGTAGTCTCGCTAATGTGTACACGTCGTAGATTGCCCTATGAGACTCACTCTACGCTATTTTAATCTATCGTGGACGAGGCGCTTAAGTATGACAAATTACTTAGATTACTTACATTTTCTATTTTATATTTTTATTTTTATATTATTTAAGTTTTAAGAAATTTTACCATTTTACCGTTTCTAGGGGCCCCCGGCAACTCTGTATCAAAATTCATCAAAATCGATTCAACAGTAATTGTGACGTGAAGACGGAACTGAACAGACAAACTTTCGATTTTTATAGTAAGAATTTAAGGTGCATATTTATGTGGTCCTAGGACGCGCAGAGTAAACGTAATGAAAATTCTAATAATGTTAAAGATTATTTTCTTGTTTTATTTTACCAAATGGTATGATTTGGAAGTCCGCATTAATCAATTATGTACGATTTACTGAAATTGGAGAACTAAAAAAATTCAAAGCTCGACTTAACGCCTCAGGCATTCTCTAGCAGTCGACAAAGGGTGGTGGAAATAAAAAGGTGCATTGTTAACTAAGGACACTATTTGCTAACAAATGACATTTATCTCATCCCTCCTCTAAAGAGAAATCTTGACAGTGTAACCCAAAATTGAAAAGGGAGAACTATTTACCAAACACATATAAAATGCACCTCATATCACGAAAAATATGGCGACATTTTCGTAAATTTTGATCGTTGCCGACGCACAGCCATCCGCGCAACTTGAAATTTGATTTGTAGGTACGTATTTACTATTGAGAGTCAATATTGAGTTCCAAACTCAATAAGACAAAGCAGATGTTACTTGTTTATGTCATAAACTTGCACAGCGAGACTTGAAGCAGCTGTTGTATACTGGAAGCGATGTGGAAGCGATGCTTAGGAATTGGAGGACCGTGTTTTTTGAAAATTGATGAAGAAGAAAGAAGTAGAGCACAGTATAAATTTTAAGGGATCATACTGTTCTTTTATTCCGCACGGAAAGGTAATCACACAGTCATATTGTTAGGTTAGGTTAGGTACCTAATATAATAGAGACCGAGTTTATTGCCCTAAATGGTTTTCAGGTGCAAACTCAATAATGCCTGCCTCAAGCCAGGATCGAAATTCAGAACCTCATGCTCATGAGTAGCAAGGCGAGTTAAGAAGAGTTCACTTCGACAGTCGGGATACCTAGATCAAACATCTAAGAGCAGATTGCAAAATTGCAATGCAACTGTTTACTAAATAAACACTATCAACACAAAAACACACTTTTCAGGACACTTTTCTTGCTGACAGCGAAACGTACCTATGACAGCCTCGTATGTATGAAATTCAAGATAAGTCAGTTTCATATATATTTTCAGCTTCTCTATCGCTTATCACTAGCTACGTCCCATTCCTAACTCCCAATATTTCACATAAACGCTACAGCATTATTCAAATGGATGTTCAGTGCAGCGCACAGGCGAACGCTGAGCGTAGCGCAAATTATATTCCGATACTGTACACTCACGTGCACTGAAATGTACATAATACATCTAATAATATCCAAATACGTTTCTTTTTCGTTAATTAACAGGTTACTGGAGATGTTAAGACCTATTTTGTAATAGTATAGCTTTCAAAATTACTATGTTTATGGTAATGTATAGGGTAAGCTGCAGAGAAAAGAAATCTCTGTTGGTAGTGACATCAGGAATATGTTTACAATAGAATATGTGAAATAAAAAGAATATTGGGGCCACAAGAATTTCATCCGCTGTGTTCCGGCTAAATACGAAGAAGATTGACTGCATTGCTATGTTTTCCTTCACCGTTGAGAGCAGAGGTGATGAAATAAATTACACAAAGTAATGCGCCAGGCTGGGTTCGAACCTACGACCTACAACTCGTAAGTCGGGGCCGATACCTCTGAGCCACCACTGCTCCTAAAAATATTGCTCACGACTGTACAATTGTTCAGTCAGAGTCATCGGGGGATGGCAGAGTATGGCAGCGTGGCGGCTGATTATCTGCTAGTTAGATAATGTGGGAGAACGGAGCGAGTATGACAGCTTATCCGAATTAGGTAGGTTGATTGTAGAGGAACATTTAGCTTGTGTTAGAGGCAACAGTAGTTTGAGGCTATTTCTTTGTGCGTATACTTGGCAGATTGAGTTTGTGTTTAGCTTTTTAATAGCGTTTTCTTTTAGGCTCTACGAGTATGGCGTTTGGAAATACTAATTCACACTCAAAGCACTGATTTCAATTTGATCATATCGTTACAGGGTGTCTAGTAAGCGTCTTCTTAGTCCGTCAACGAAAACCTGGGAATCGATACAGGTGAGATATTACGGCCACGACTGAAGTCATTTTGACGCGGCGCTAGTGTCTAGATCATTACATAAAATTGCATTAAAAAAAAGTAGTACCATCCGCAGGTCATAAGTGATAGCGCGGAGTCTATGGAGCTAACTGACAAATCGAAATTTCATTAATTCTTAGTTCGTTGTCAAAACTTCTGTCACTAAGTCCGACACCACGGGTTTCGAGCTTACAGATTAGATCCCCAGGCACAAGACATAATATTTGTAAAAAATATTGTAGTTGCGCTCTTACATCTACAACTGTAGTTTTCGAAGCAATTTATGCGACAAAACAATGGAAGCAATTTATGCGACAAAACAATGTGAAAAAAATATTTGACGGCTCTGTTGGTGTGGTGGCTGAGAGACAGGCGCGGTCCGAAGGGGGGGGTCACAGGGGACATGACCCCCCCCAAAATCTAAGATCACATTGAAAAATCTCAAAAATTTTCCAAATAATAAAAGGAAATTTCTAACTCCTTATCCCCCAACGGCGATAAAATAGTTTGCTGACATCTTGTGCAATATTTTGTCTTGTGCAATAATGTTTATTTTGTTCCAGATACCTATTTTTTATTAGTTTAGTAAGTGACCCCCCCCAAAATTTCGGGCTGCGACCGCGCCTGCTGAGAGATCGACTGCTTCAATACTATTATCACTGGTTCACTCTTGCACAGAACAAATATTTTGCTAGCCTTCATAGGTTGTGCCGGATCTGGACTTTTATGTACTACGTGAGTCTAAAAGTTTTAAACGCACTCACAATAAAAGGAGAATTTCCTAGAGTGTAGAGCATGATTTTTGTTAAGAAAAAAACTTCAAGAATACATACTCACAAAAGTTTTCTGTTTTTTCACGACACAGATAAACAAGATTATTATTATTTACAAGATATCCACCGCCAGATTGACAAAGCTTACAAGTTGACAAGTCACTCTTATTCCTCTGAATAATAAAATAAGCCAAAGATTACCTTAAGGGAATCCTTACAGATTCGCCTCTGAGAAGATTAACATCCCTCTAAGCCTCTCAAAATGGCGACTGTTTAAAAAAAACTGCCATTACGGAGATAGGAACGTACAAACGAACGAAATCAAGATATCTGCCTAATTCTGTCATTTTTCTCTCCCCTCTCCATTTGCTGTAATACACACTAATTTTAAGAAAAATCATTATGCAAAATAGGGGTGGGAGGCAATTGGTTATGTTTAAATAGAGCTTTACGGCCGTGTCGGGGCTGAAAAATGGAAGCACCCCTTATTTATAGTCTTGTTATAAAAATAAACAAAAATATCGAAATATAACTTTGTGATGGTGTTGAAATCTCTGCTAATAAAAAAGGCTATTACAATAGACAAATTTATAGCTGATAACAAATTTTATTAATGTATTTATTGACCTTGTAAGCTAACATAACTTAGAAAGTAAGAATAAATGGACCTACCCTAAAAATTTGTATCAGAATCTATAATGATAAATGTATAAAATATTTTTAAATGATTATTTAATCTTATAAATTGTAATTGAATTGGAAATAGTATCGATAATTTACATTGTATAATTTATTAAACCATATTTGATATATAAGTATTGCTTAAAATTTGCAGTGCCATTACAGGGCGCATGTACTAATACTGAGTCATGAAATTCTAATGCATGCCTACTAATCAGTGTTGTGTAGGTTTATGATTGTAAGCAAATAAATAAATAAACTTTACTGTAGACTTGAATATAAATGAATGAATTAAACTATAGGTTAAGGACCCTATAGTTTATAACTACTTTTTATTTAAAAAAACTAACATAATCTTGCCACAAGAAAAATAAAACATCTGTTGAACACTTTGTCTAAAAAACTGTCAACGTCAAAACGACATTTCACTAAAAGGGTCCTTTTGCAGTCTTTTGTGGTTTGCGTTGCAAGACGGATAGTTTTCTTCCGGTACAAACAAGCTGCTGAGACAATTCATTTTAATTCTCGAAATTCTGATGATACTGATACTCTCAGAAAAACAAAGACGGATTAGGTTTTTCAAGACTTATCAACAAAAAACAAAGACTACAGAAAGAAGAAGCAATTACTTACGTCCCTTTCCAAATAAAAGTCAACTTCAGCAGTAAAATGATACAGCCTTGTCACAGTACAGAGTTACGCAGAAGACCCACGTCGTACCACAGAGTATTAAACACAGTATTGCTACGGAAATATTGCGGAGATTAGGGAACAAATGGAAGGGGCTTAAGTCCGTAATATTCGGACGGACACTGTCTAATTTTGAATGCCGTTTGATATTTTAAGTTTCGATTGGCGTAGTGGTATTAGAATGCGCCCCCTATTTATTCAAAACTGTAATCTACTGATTCATCAATTTTTTAAGATCAATAATGTGAACTTGGTTATTATTATGAGCTCAATTCTGTGCCTCTAGTGAAAAAGGGTTTAAGTCCGATTTTGTCGAAAATGAGTTAAGTACACTAAAATGTTCAGAAAAAAATGATCTATCCATTCGTGAAAACAGATCTTGCCTATCTTTAAAAATAAGGAAGTTAGCAATGTGTAAAGGGGGTTAACTAACACTAAAAATATTACAAAAGCGGGGTATAAGTGCACTTTAATTTCTTTACACAAAACTATGTTTATTTTTATTTTGTGTCTTTTGATCTAAATAAACATGTATTGTCAGAGCTTCAATTTGTTTAGTGAATACCGGCACAAGTACATTAATTCCTTAAAAATTGTTATGTGAGTAACGATATCACTTGACATAAATCCGTTTTCACCAAAATAAAAGACAAAAATCCAGAATAAGTTTTTTGGTATCAGTTTTCACGTATGAAATATTTATATTAAAAATGCAATTTGACATAACTAAAATAATACCAATATTTCGCTGCTATTTTTCGTGAGAAAAGATACAACTGGCCGATACGGGTTATGGTGCTGGTGGGTGGAAAGTGCGTAGCGCTCGCACTCTTTCGGTGGTCCAAGCACTCTATTGAAGGGAACTTGTGTCGACGCACTGCAAAAAATCAGTAATTGCACTGGTAAGTTGTACCCTTTTTCACATATTTTAGCAAATTATTTTTGAGTGTACGTATTGTTATTTAGATTTTTGTCCAAATGTACCCAATTACACCGAGTTTTTATTTTAAACTCCATTGCGTAACTTATTATGAAGAGGAGACATTGTTTTTTTTTTGTTTTTGTACGTATGTTAGTTAATTCTTCACACAAAAACACTACAATAACAGTGGTTATAATAAACAACCACCAGATATCAACCTCACATATATATTTAACTACACTTTATAGTATAATTATATAGATACGTAAAATTGTCAAATTAGCACATTTTATACTTCTATTTCGACTTACCTACTTAACTTTCATATCGCGATTCCCTGATGTAATGTTTTAATAAATACACACATCAAAAGTGTCTAGGGATCAAGCATTTTTATGCGGATTTCTTGAGATTGAGATGTGGCTTTGTAATAAATTTATGATTTTATAAATTTATATGGATCCTTTTTGGTGCATTTCATAATTTGAATCAGGAACTGTAAATCAAATTCGAGTAAAAGATGAAAATCAGCTGTCAATATTTTCCCTATAAAAACATACAACGCATTGAAGACATTATTAGTGCTACTGTTTCCCTACTACTGATTAAAACCAACGTTATTATGGAGCGGCGACGTCATTTAAGCAGGGAAGAAATGTTCAGAGCCGTGGGAATGATAGAAGCTGGTTCCCGGCAACGTACTGTGGCTTTAGCTCTGAATACAAGTCAGAGTGTTATCAGTCGACTTTGGACACGTTACCGAAGCACTGGTACCGTGGCTGAGCGCCATGGAGGACGGTATCGCTGCACCACACGGAGACAAGACCGATACATTCAAATCTTAACTCGAAGAGCTCCAACAATAACCGCCATGATGTTAGCCGTGAGGCTTCATCACTCTTCAGGGAACTTAATTAGCGACCAAACAGTCAGAAACCGCTTGCATGAAGTGAACCTTCATTCCCGAAGACCGCTACGGGTACCACCTATAGCAATGCACAATCGTAGGATTCGATATCAATGGGCTCTTGAACACAGAAATTGGGCAGAAGAACAATGGCGTTTCGTGTGCTTTTCTGATGAGTCTCGTTTTGGTATGAGACCGGATACAAGACGTATACGACACTGGAGAACCCCTGGACGCCAACAGCGATTAAAATCCTGCCAGGAAGTCCATCCTTATAGTGGTGGAACCATCATGGTATGGGCGGGTATTTGGATCGGCGGAAGAACTGAGTTGATTTGGATCAGAGGCAACCTCAACGCTCAAATTTATGCTGAGACGATTGTATCAGACGTCATCGTTCCTCTACAAGTGCAAATCGGTCCCTTATTTCAGTTAATGCATGATAATGCACGACCGCACACCGCAAGAGTTGTAAGACAGACTCTCGCCGCAGCTAACATCAATGTCCTGCCCTGGCCTGCTCAGTCGCCAGACTTGAACCCGATTGAGCATGCATGGGATATGCTACAGAGAAGAGCTCTGCCGAATATGGAGGGTATCCAGTCGCAAGAAGACCTTTTTTTGTTGTTGCAACGAACATGGGCGGCCATTCCACAGCGTGATTTGGATGAACTCATTTTGAGTATGCCAAACCGATGTTCTTGTGTTGTTAGTGTTCGCGGTAGAAACACGGATTATTAATTGTTTAAGTTACCCAATAAAATTTTAAAGAAAACTGTTATTTCAGTCTTTTTTTCGAACTTTAATGTTAGTGGTTCAAATGTCAAAAATCCCTTTATTAGGAAAATGGCAAATTTCTTTATGAATGCAAAGGTGACTTGGTTTATCGTTACTGTGACAAACGATAACACTTTATTTGATGAATCCTTAAAGAACATTTTAATTAATATCAATCAGGAGAAAAGTTATTGCAAAAATATATGTTGATCCCTAGACACTTTTGATGTGTGTAATATAATACATAATAATAATATTCCACAACTATCACACAACGCCATCTAGTCCCAAGCTAAGCAGAGCTTGTGTTATGGGTACTAGACAACTGATAAACATACTTATATATTTCTAAATACATACATATTATGGATAAATTACACCCAGACACAGAAAAAATGATCGTGCTCATCACACAAACATTTGTCCTGAGTGGGAATCCAATTCACGACCTCCGCAAAGCAGTCGGGGTCACTTACCACTAGACCAACAGGCCAGTCAAATATATCTATTGTTTTAGAATGGCTGGTCGTGGTCGCATTAATTGTTTGATGGGTCTTGTTTCCAAAGATATGGCAATGATGGATGAAGTAGATTGGATTGATGGCGAATCTATACCTGTGCTTATATCTTCCGAAACTATTCTCCAAAGGCTACACATTCTAGGGATCATTCTCCAAGATCAGGATGTTCAAACAGTTATTATCCAAGGCTTGAATGTTTAAAAAATAACTCACCAAAGCAGGGAAACTCTTAAATATTTTCTCCAATACCTGGAAGTTTCAAAAACCTTTTCGCAGAGCCTGATAATGATGTCGATACATTCACTGATTCTGATGAAACTTTTGTCTTATATCTTGATATTATTTCTATGTTCACTGATACGCTATCATAACCCAATTTGCATTATCCCACAGAAAGTAGTGACGATTTCATTCCAAATAATCTGACACAAGTAACTCAGATTGTTCACTTTTACAAAAACGTAAAAGGCGATGTCATTATTCCACAGTCAGATTTAGATACGAGCAATAATAAGTCATTTTGGGATATAAAAAGGTACTTAACAAGACCGGAAACGTAATCCTAGGAAAAGTAACAAGGAAAGAAGAGATACAGAAACTATAAAAAAGAAGAGAAATTTAAAGTTAAAAGACTAGGACCTTGTAGAATTATTTTAAATTATTACTGGAGCTTAGAAGTCTACGACAGACGAGTTAAAGACAAAAGAAATATAAAAAAGGAGAATTTCATTGTAAGTTGTGTGATGAGGAAGAATGGAACATTGTTAATTTGCAGAGGGAAAGAGGAAAATCACCACTCCCTCTGTTTGAAACGGTAATGTATTCCTAGGTCATACGATGGGCCTAGCTAATTCAAATGAGAAAAAGAGAGATTTGATTTCTCTTCTTCCGCTAATAAACCCCAGTGTTCGATCTTTTTATAACAACCTTTTCATTGACGATGATAATATAAAAGATCAACATCCTCTTCTAAACGACAGCAACGACGACATCGAATAAGGTTTTCTGGATCATTTTTAAGGTTTCTGTTAGACTTGATTTATTTGATTATTTTTTTATTTTTGAATTGTTTTCCTGATTAAAAAAACTGCGTCATAATACTTAATTAACTTCTTCAATACTTTTTTACTAACTGCATATTTATTTTAAAACTGGAGTTTATTATCGGTAGAAGTGAAATTAAAATAAGGTTTTCTGGATCACTTTCCCAGGTTTCAACTGCAGTTGATTTGTCCTGACTTATAAAAAAACTGTGCTATAGACATTTCTTGATATCGAACAAGATTTGAATCACTTTCAAGGTTCTGTGGGACTCGATTTGTACTTTTCATTTGTTTTTTAATTGTTTTTATGATTTAAAAATAACTGTCATAGGTACTTCTTAAAATACTTTTCTTCACTTTAATAAAAAAATAAACACCACAAAACTACATATTTTTTGGTTTTATTTTGGTTTAAAGATAGATATAACTTACACAAAAGGTTCACGTAAGTCAACATGCGCCTTATGTTACGTCTAATAACTATGTGAAAAAAGATACAAGTTATTTATTTTTGCTATTTTTCAAAATTTTATCATGTCGATAAAAAGTACACATTCAGTTCATTTATTTTGGCTATTCCAACACTAATTATCTGATTTAATTTCTTAGTTATCATACAAATAACTCCAAATGCGTATCCTTTTTCACTTTTGTGAATTAACTTTTTGTGTATGAGAAAAGGGATCTAACTTCTTTTATACCCTTGTGTAGTTCATTTTGTGTTAAGTATAAGTCGCTATTTTGAAAACTATTCAGTTTATGTAAAAAATAATACTAGAATAAGAAAGAACATACATTTTTTACCTATATAACATATCACATATATTTAATTTGACAGCTGTTTAAATGCCACACGTACTTAAACATGTAATTTGGTGCGCGCGGGGCGTTTTTTGCGTCTCCTGTAAAGTTGCATTTTTAGACTTAGACCCTTTTTCACTAGAGCCACAGAATTTTAAACAAAATTGAATTTAGAGCATCAGACGATCATCGCGGTGTTGTCATCGATTGTTATACCTACACTAGTACAATTCTCAAATTTTGAAAGCGGGTCCAAGCGACCAATTCAAAAACGCATTAGGTCGTTTGAACCCAGTGGGGTCAAACGACCAAAGAGCCATAATTATTGTTATAAACAAATGATTCTTAATTATTATAACCTAACATTAAGTCAATAAAAAAATTAATAGGTACTTACACGTAATAAATTATTTCAACACACTTGCTCGAAAAATGCATTTACAAAGCCTGTATGCATTGTTCGAAAGTTAAAAATTACGCACCATACCACGGAGCGTGCGGTAAAATAGGTACTCTCACCTAAGTACCTACTTTACCGCACGCTCCGTTGTATAGCACCGTGCGTTTTCTTTACGGTTTTTTTTAATTTCCATTAAAAAAAAAAGAATTCCACCAAAGAGTTTCACATTATGAGAATAAACAGCCTGACTGATCGAACCTCCTTGGAAGCGCTTTTGATCAATACGTTGTCTCACTTTAATACTTATGAGTAAATGAGACGAAAGATGTAGTTCTAATATCCACCACGTGCATGTGTCGCCATTTGCAAATTCACGCCATTTTCATATTAGGAACTTCAAAAATTGTTGCGACTTTTCTACTGATAAATAAAGTTTGTCTAATTACATATTGTACTGTTTTCTCGCAAATGTGTTGAAAAACATTGTATGACACACGTGCAGAAATTGGTGTTTACAAACTCGTGACTATGGTAAGCCCTCGGCTTCGCCTCGGGCTTACATTCGTCTACTCGTTTGTAAAAACCAACTTACCGCACTAGTATCATAAATAACTATTTCAACACATTTGCTCGAAAAATGCATTTACGAAGCCTGTATACATGGGGTGCTATGACAGGAAACCTCCACGTGCGCCCGTGGACTGGAGTTCCCTCTCGGATACGTCCGGGGGGAAGACCAGTTTTTCGGGCCGGTGCACCCTGGGATGCGGGCAAAAACTCTTCCTTAGGCACTGTGTGCCTAAGGGGTCTCTTTGCCCGTATGCGAATAGCCTGTCGTGTGGACGCTCCAACGCGTGTCCCTCTGATTAGCAGAGGGCACAGCGGTGGAGCGGGCTTGCGGACGGTGAGTTATGGGTAGCTCGCCGTCCGACCAAGGACCAAGCCCGGGTCGGTGGCGCGTCGTGTTTCGCGCCAAATGCCTGCTGGGGTCGCGGGTTTTTTCTTAACCCAGGTTACCGTGGCCCCGGAACGTAAAGGGTATAGGAAGGAACACGGGTGGATTTTAGTCAGTAAGAGTCTGACAGTCCCTTCCGCCCCACCCAGGGCGGGAGAACTCATTTGATGATGCCTGTATACATCGTTCGAAAGTTAAAAATTACGCACCATACAACGGAGCGTGCGGTAAAATAGGTACTCTCACCTAAGTACAGTGGCGATCAAAATTCCATGCGTACGCTATCAAAGAAATTGCTTAACGTTTGTGTGACTTATGACCTTCTACTTTCGAGATACACAATAATCCTTCAACTATTAAGTTCATAATTTCAACATCTAAATATGAGTCCAGTTGGCTCAGTGGTTTTGGCATTTAGGACATAAATGCGTTAGTCGAAAGAGGTGCGAGTTCAAATATCACGCAGCAGTTGATAGACTTTTTGTGGGTTTTTACTCGATTGTTAAAAATTATAATTTTTAACACACAAATTTTATTGCGTTTGTTTGGAATTTCCGTGTGTTTTTTCTTGTATTTGTTGGTTATTTGGTCGTGTGATTTAATATAATTATAACGGTATTGTTAAATATTCTCAAAATGCAAGCAAAAATTAATATAAACACAAAAAATACTTAATTCAATAACTAATATATAACTTATTTAAAAATAAATAAGCGTTAAAACAAAATAAAAATAAATAAGTTATTTATTAAAAATATTATCATAAAATCAACTGACATTTCAAAAGTTAAGATTCAAACTCAAACTTCATTGATCGTGAACCCACGCTATCGGCACAATCTTAATGTTAGATCATTACTAATGAAAGTAATGCAATGGTCACCATCTGTTTTTGTTAGTCAAATATTTTTACTCGTTTCGTTAGTCTAGTACTACTTATTGTCATTTTATTTCGTTTTCAATTTTTACAAATGATGATAATTTATTACCTACAGGGTTTATAATAAAAAAAACATGTAATAGCAATATTAGTATATTTTAGTTGAAATTATTATAATTCTATGTTTAAAGTTATAAAACTGCTAAAATTATGAATATTATTACTCGACCTGGGTATAATGTGAAATAGATGTCGAAAATCATAGATGCAATTTTTATTAATTAAACAAAATTGAGAAATTATTAAAATTAATATAAGTAATATAAAACAATAAATAAGAAAATTTAAAAATTCAAAATAAAAACATTATTATTCTCTTCAAATTAAAATAAGTGGTTTTAACAAGGGTAACTTACGTATTATTATAAGCTAATTAGCAATTACAGGGTATTTTTATACATTGCGGACATTTTTAACAAAGTTATCATTATTAAAGCCGTTTATTTGGAAACAGTACCAAGGCACCGCGGCCATGAAACGCAAAGGGCCAGTTGCCTTTTTGCGTTCCAGTGCCGCAAAACCGAGGAAGGCGAGCTCGCTATTTGGGTCATCCCGACTCGGACATGTTAGGTAGGCCCTGGAACACAAAAGAGCAGTTGCCTTTTGCCTTCCAGGTCCGCAAGAACGAGCGAAGTGAGCTCGTGACTTGGGTTATTCTAACTCAGACAGATTATCTTAGGCCCTGGAATGCAAAGGGCCAATTGACCTTCACGCTCAAGACACATTTCCATAATATAACTTTTTTTCACTAAATTGAATTTGGTGAAACTGAAGAAACTTGTTATGCTATAAAAAAATTTTTTTGACACCGCGGTACTGGAACGCAAAGGGCAACTGGCCAATTGCGCTCCAGGGCTGCTATGCTAAAAGGCGATTATTTTGTAACAGTAACGGGGCATAGCGGCCCTGGAACGCAAAGGGCCAGTTGCCCTTTGCGTTCCAGTACCGCGGTGTAAGTTTCTTCAGTTTCACCAAATTCGATTTAGTGAAATAAAGTTATATTATGGAAATGTGTTCTACTTCTGAAATAGAACCACGGAAAAAATTATCCAAACTACATAAAAAATACCCTGTTACAAGTTATTGAGGTAAGTTTAAGGATCGTTTTCTTTACGAAAAGATGTTTGAAACCATACCTCAATTCTTAATCCTTGAATAATAAGTTATCAAGTGATGTTTACGTTTTCAGTCTATTTACAATAAATAAACAAAATTCATATCAATAAAAGGTCCTCGAGACAATCTTAACGTTTTTTTTTTATTCCTTTAAACATAACAGTTTTTAGTTGATAGTCGTTGATGCCTTCAATGTTGAGTACACGATGAACGGTTATTAATTTTGTGTTGAATTAGTTATATGGAAACCATTTTCCTTCGTATTCATTCACCATTCCCGGACGTCCCTGACGTCCCTGTTTATTCTTAACAACTCATCTCATCATCATGCCATATCTCATCCCACAGACTCATAGTATTTCGTCACTGGAATAAAACATAGAATACTATTATATTATTTATGCAAAAACAGCTGTTGATCTATTTTACTACTAAGAAAAAACTTTAAAACCACATACTAAGTATCAATCACTTTTTTACTTTTAAACAAATACTTTTGAATAGGGAACCTTATTTATAAAAATATAATTATTAACATGTGGAATGATCAAAATTTAAATGTTAATACTCACACTTAGCTGGTTTCATTTGATATTTGTTTTAAGTTTAATCCACATATTTATGCAGGGCTTTAATGTTCGCCCTCAATATTTATATAAATCCAATTGTTAATATTTCACTGCAAAACCACAGGACAGTGTAACACTTTTATGCTGTTTACATAGTCACACAAATAACCAAGAATCAACAACGTTCAATTAGGAGACTCAATACGAGATAACATAGTTATGCCTACCGCACAAATCGAAATAATTCACTTTTTTTTTTTCTACGATCTACCTACAAAACTGTATTAAACTTAACCATAGATATAGATAGACCTATATCTGTGATTATAACGAACGACCCACAACACTAATGACTTATATTAGTAGTTACACAAAAATCAATTTTAATCATCAAATTCCTACTAAAAAATTTATTAAAAATAACAAAAAGAATAAAGTAATTATTAAAAATTAAATTAAATAAAGTAATTGGGAAAAAAAAGTGGGATTCGATCCTCCGCAATCGAACGAACAGAAGTTCTATCCGAGCACGATTACCATTACGCCAGCATTACTTGTAGATTAACAGTTGAAATTATGAACTATATCAAAAGTTAATTTGATATGTATAGTAATAAAACAACTTATAACAAAAGGTCGTAAGTCAAAGTGAAGCGTCAGTCTATTGCTTTGAGAAGTTTATAATTCATTTTTGAACCTGACTGTACCTATTTTACCGCACACCCCGTTCTATAGCACCGTGCGTTTTCTTTACGGTTTTATTTAATTTCCATTAAAAAAAAAAGAATTCCTCCAAAGAGTTTCACATTATGAGAATAAACAGCCTGACTGATCGAACCTCCTTGGAAGCGCTTTTGCTCAATACGTTGTCTCACTTTAATACTTATGAGTAAATGAGACGAAAGATGTAGTTCTAATTTCCACCACGTGCAGGTGGCGCCATTTGCAAATTCGCGCCATTTTCATATTAGGAACTTCAAATATTGTTGCTTTTGTTGACTTTTCTACTGTTAAGAGCCAGTTCACAAAATTCGAACGCTCGAGTTTAGGTAAAAGACGGGAGCAATGTTCATGTGTGCGTAGCTATTCACACATACACAACGCAACCAGTGTAGCGCTAGTGTTGAGACGGACTAAACAATCTTGAGCCGATATAATCGTAATGCACTTGGGTTACATTTCTGAAAAAGTTTTTGGAACGAAGTTCCTTATCGCGCGTTGTGAAAGGGGGCTAGACGGAAAAAAATTCTTACGAAAAGTTGTCACGACACTTTTTGCTATAGTAAGAGACAGACAGATCTGTTTCTCTGTCTGTCTCTCTCTCTCTTATAGAAAGCAAGCCAGATATTTTTTCATTTCTATTTCGCATTGAACAGTGTGGTGTCGCGACGATTATTTTGTTGAGTGTATACAGGTTTTTTGTAAATAATAAAAAATAATAATAATAATGAATCCTTAATGAAAAAATATCGCGGTTTTCGTTATCGGTGTCGTTTTCATGGTTTTCCAGGGTGTATAAACCGATGATGCAATCAAAATGTAAATCCAAGATGGCGGCAGCATAAACTATCGAAGTTTTCGTCATGGGTGTCGTTTTCATGGTTTTCGAGGGTGTTGAAACCGATGTGGCAGTCAAAATGTAAATCCAAGATGGCGGCTGCAAAACATATCGTGGTTTTCGTCATGGGTGTCGTTTTCATGGTTTTCGAAGGTGTTGAAACCGATGGTGCAGTCAAAATATAAATCCAAGATGGCGGCAGCATAAATTATCGAAGTTTTCGTCATGGGTGTCGTTTTCATGGTTTTCGAGGGTATTGAAACCGATGTTGCAGGCAAAATGTAAATCCAAGATGGCGGCTGCAAAAAATATCGAGGTTTTCGTCATGGGTGTCGTTTTCATGGTTTTCGAGGAAGTTGAAACCGATGGTGCAGTCAAAATGTAAATCCAAGATGGCGGCTGCAAAAAATATGGAGGTTTTCGTCATGGGTGTCGTTTTCATGGTTTTCGAGGGTGTTGAAACCGATGGTGCAGTCAAAATGTAAATCCAAGATGGCGGCTGCAAAAAATATCGAGGTTTTCGTCATGGGTGTCGTTTTCATGGTTTTCGAGGGTGTTGAAACCGATGGTGCAGTCAAAATGTAAATCCAAGATGGCGGCTGCAAAAAATATCGAGGTTTTCGTCATGGGTGTCGTTTTCATGGTTTTCGAGGGTGTTGAAACCGATGGTGCAGTCAAAATGTAAATCCAAGATGGCAGCTGCATAAATTTATCGAGGTTTTCGTCATGGGTGTCGTTTTCATGGTTTTCGAGGGTGTTGAAACCGATGGTGCAGTTTAAATGTAAATCCAAGATGGTGGCTGAAAAAAATATCGAGGTTTTCGTCATAGGTGTCGTTTTCATGGTTTTTGAGGGTGTTGAATCCAACATTGCAGTCAAAATGTAAATCCAAGGTGGCGGCTGCCAAAATTATCGAGGTTTTCATCATGAATGTCGTTTTCGTTGTTTTTGAGGGTGTTGAAACCGATATTACTATCAAAATAGAAATCCCAGATGACAAATAACAAAAATCAAAAAATATTATTGCAACTTAAAAAAAATAAAATTTTATTACAATTCCTTCACTAATTATTAATCGAAAGGAACTTCGTTCCATCCGGGTGTCCCTTGACACCTCTCAAGTATTTTTGTTTATTCAGTCTATTAGACTGTTAAACGGTATAGAACGGAAAGCATCTCGCACGCTGATTGGTTGAACGTCATGTGCCCGGCGGCGGCGCCGCCATAATTATTTGTTAGATAATTCGTTTGATGTCAAATGTTAACAAACTGTTCTGGTGATTTTAATTAAATTTTGTGTTAAAAATAACCTGTGAGTTAAAGTTAATTATATTTTATTGTTGTGGAAGTAAAACTGAATCTGCGATTAACCTAAGAAATGAAGTTTGAACAATAGTCAGATAACTTTTATCTGAGGAATAAAAATGGCGGTTCGACAGCTTATCTCATCATCATCATCATCATCAGCCTATAATGTTCCCACTGCTGGGACACAGGCCTCCTCTCTGTGAGAGGGAGTGGGCCATAATCCACCACGCGGGCCCAGTGCGGATTGGTGGATGTCACATGTCTTCGAATTTTTGGTTCTAGGACATGCCGGTTTCCTCACGATGTTTTCCTTCACCGTTTTGAGAGCAGTGGTGATGAAATAAATTACACAAAGTAATGCGCCAGGCGGGGTTCGAACCCACGACCTACAACTCGTAAGTCGGGACCGATACCACTGGGCCACCACTGCTCTCGGGACCGATACCACTGGGCCACCACTCCTCGATTCCCTATTATCTATAGAAAATATGTCAAACCGCTATTTTAATTCCTCAGATAAACGCGTGACCGTTTAATAAATTCTTAAATAATTTGTAAAAAAAACCAACATGGTTTCTGCAACAATTTCTCATAATAGGCGTCTTTTTATAGTTCTCGTCTTCGAGGGTTTTGAATCCGATAGTGCTGTCAAAATGTAAATCCAAGATGGCGGCTGCAAAAAATATCGAGGTTTTCGTCATGGGTGTCGTTTTCATGGTTTTCGAGGGTGTTGAAACCGATGGTGAAGTCAAAATGTAAATCCAAGATGGTGGCTGCATAAATTATCGAGGTTTTCGTCATGGGTGTCGTTTTCATGGTTTTCGAGGGCGTTGAAACCGATGGTGCAGTCAAAATATGGATAGTATGGAAACAAGGCCTAATTGTAGAAATAAATACCTACGCTCTCAACTACAGCCTTAGGGTTGTCACGAGCGCGGAGAATGGAACATAATTATGTGGCGCTGATGCTTGATGAACCCGGTGGCTGCGCACCTTACTATGCGTTTCAACTAAGTATAAGATGACCTTGGCACCATATTGTAACTGCAATTGTGTTTAACGAAAAATACTTTGCGCAAATTACTTTTCAATACTTAATATTTATCTTATTCATGTTATTTTCATGTGATTTTCGTTATTTGACATCTGGGATTTCTATTTTGATAGCAAAAACCATGAAAACGACATCCATGATGAAAACCTCGATAATTTTGGCAGCCGCCATCTTGGATTTACATTTTGACTGCACCATCGGTTTCAACACCCTCGAAAACCATGAAAACGACACCCATGACGAAAACCTCGATAATTTATGCAGCCGCCATCTTGGATTTACATTTTGACTGCACCATCGGTTTCAACACCCTCGAAAACTATGAAAACGACACCCATGACGAAAACCTCGATAATTTATGCAGCCGCCATCTTGGATTTACATTTTGACTGCACCATCGGTTTCAACACCCTCGAAAACTATGAAAACGACACCCATGACGAAAACCTCGATAATTTATGCAGCCGCCATCTTGGATTTACATTTTGACTGCACCATCGGTTTCAACACCCTCGACAACCATGAAAACGACACCCATGACGAAAACCTCGATATTTTTTGCAGCCGCTATTTTGGATTTACATTTTGACTGCACCATCGGTTTCAACACCCTCGAAAACCATGAAAACGACACCCATGACGAAAACCTCGATAATTTATGCAGCCGCCATCTTGGATTTACATTTTGACTGCACCATCGGTTTCAACACCCTCGAAAACTATGAAAACGACACCCATGACGAAAACCTCGATAATTTATGCAGCCGCCATCTTGGATTTACATTTTGACTGCACCATCGGTTTCAACACCCTCGACAACCATGAAAACGACACCCATGACGAAAACCTCGATATTTTTTGCAGCCGCTATCTTGGATTTACATTTTGACTGCACCATCGGTTTCAACACCCTCGAAAACCATGAAAACGACACCCATGACGAAAACCTCGATAATTTATGCAGCCGCCATCTTGGATTTGCATTTTGACTGCAACATCGGTTTCAACACCCTCGAAAACCATGAAAACGACACCCATGACGAAAACTTCGATAATTTATGCAGCCGCCATCTTGGATTTGCATTTTGACTTCACCGTCGGTTTCAACACCCTCGAAAACTATGAAAACGACACCCATGACGAAAACCTCGATAATTTATGCAGCCGCCATCTTGGATTTGCATTTTGACTGCAACATCGGTTTCAACACCCTCGAAAACCATGAAAACGACACCCATGACGAAAACCTCTATAATTTATGCAGCCGCCATCTTGGATTTGCATTTTGACTGCAACATCGGTATCAACACCCTCGAAAACCATGAAAACGACACCCATGACGAAAACCTCGATATTTTTTGCAGCCGCCATCTTGGATTTACATTTTGACAGCACTATCGGATTCAAAACCCTCGAAGACGAAAACTATAAAAAGACGCCTATTATGAGAAATTGTTGCAGAAACCATGTTGGTTTTTTTTACAAATTATTTATTTACGAATTTATTAAACGGTCACGCGGATATAGAATTCGATATTGATAAAAATCATTCTTATCTTCAAAATAAGCAGGGAGTTTAAAAAACAAAATCTCCGGTTATGATGAAGCCGAGTTCAAACAGCCATATACGTAACATAAATAAACGCAACTCGTCTTTACGCGGCACTCAGAACTGACAGCACTGCGATGTCCGCTTAGAAGCCTCGTAGATGCGCGTGTTTGTGTGAGTGCACCGTTTCGAACGTTAGTACGTAATTTCCGGACCATCCATATTTTTACTGTGCTACGGGGCAGACAAGAGCCACTCAAAGCGTGGGAGCGTATCTTTGCAAGTTACAACCACGATCTATACACGTCATGTAAATATATCCCAGGCCCCTCTCTCAGCCCCGTAGGGTTATTTTCTTTTTTTTTAAAGAAAATTAAAAAATGGGTTTTTCATATTTCTGACAGCAAACCCTTTCATTTGATACCCATATCATGGGGGTGCATTTCAAACAGCCAATCCGCCATCTTGGATGTCCGCCATGTTGGATTTAAGACACGTGACTATTTTTTTCGTATTCCTGACAGCAAACCCTTTCATTTAATACCCATATCATGGGGGTACCTTTCAAATAGCCAATCCGCCATCTTGGATGTCCGCCATGTTGGATTTAAGACACGTGACTATTTTTTTCATATTACTGACAGCAACCCTTTCATTTGATACCCATATCATGGAGATGCATTTCAAATAGCCAATCCGCCATCTTGGTAGTCCGCCATGCTGGATTTCAGGTACGTGACTATTTTTATCATATTCCTGACAGCAAACCCTTTCATTTGATACCCATATCATGGGGATGCATTTCAAATAGGCAATCCGCCATCTTGGATGTCCGCCATGTTGGATTTAAGACACGTGACTATTTTTTTCATATTACTGACAGCAAACCCTTTCATTTGATACCCATATCATGGGGGTGGATTTCAAACAGCCCGACCGCGATCTTGGGGAGGCCGCCATATTGGATTTCTCACCACTCTTGCGCCCCATTGCAAAAACTAATAAAACGAAAACGGATGGCTAATTAATGCACAAATTCCACAAACTACTATTATAATTATAATAATACTTTAGTTTGATAAAGTAACGAAAATCTTACCTTATGAAAAAAAATATGGAGAGAATCAAAATGTGGCAGTCGCAGTATAATATTCCGTTCACGATACGTACGCTCTATAATCAGGACGAGGAAAAAAGTGATACAGGTCCTACGTCGACGGGCGCTGGAGCCGTACTGATTGCAGCCCGGTTATGTTTCGTAATTTATACCAGTTTAGAGTGATTTTAAAAACGATAGTATGTTTAATTACATGAAGGGATTTTAATGAAATTTAGAAATTAGTTTAGTCTGTAAACATAGTTTATATTTACATAGTTTTTTTAATGTAATTACGCTTTGTTCGAACCAAAAATGGCGATAAAGCAGCGATATAAAACGTAAAAATTGACCTCAGAATTTATTTTTTTACTAATTTGTATTATTAAAAATATAAATTCTGCTACGTAGTTTTACGACAAAAACGTATGTCTGATGATTTGTGTATTTTTTTTGGTTAAAATTACGAATGTTAATGGTAGATGTAGGAGTCGCAAATCGACTCTGCGTTGATTTTTCAGTAAACTACTTGTCGGAGATTAATTACCACAAAGTTAATAAAAGAGTTTTTTGAAATATGTTACGTATAATTACAACACGAAAGACTGGTCTTTCTTTTGCAGGTATTCAAAAATGTTGGAGTATTACTTAATATGGTAAATTAGACGATCATAATTTCAGTTCTACGCGCAAATGGGTAAAAGGCCTCTTAAATAAAGTTTGTTTTATTACATAATGTACTGTTTTCTCGCAAATGTGTTGAAAAACATTGTATGACACACGTGCAGAAATTGGTATTTACAAACTCGTAACTATGGTAAGCCCTCGACTTTGCCTCGGGCTTACACTCGTCTACTCGTTTGTAAAAACCAACTTACCGCACTAGTATCATAAATAACTATTACCTCCTTTTACGAAAATTATGCGGAAGGAGAAGACAAGTATGATCCATACTTTAATATCGGAGTGCAGTGAGCAAAACATTTTACAAGATTTTGTTAAGACTTTGCTGCCGTAAATAATCTGTTTATTCATGCCCAATTATTGTGTGGTATTTCTACTAAAAAGAATCTTTTTAAAATGGGCGATCATTAAACAACTCCACTCCTTACTGAACCTTCTAGACATTTCTTTCCCTTACCTAATACGAATAAAGGTGGCCATCCCAGTGCAATAGCCATAGATTACAGTAACAACCACCGCACAGATTGCACGGGTCATAACAGATAAACGCTGGTTGTATTTCAAGTTCCCTTCTCCTCAAAAGTGTACGAGGACGTCCCTTGAGTAATGGACAAAGAGTAAATTGGGTACCAGACAGGTCTAGTCATCTCTCTGAATTTCTATCAAAGAGTAACATTTGTACCGAAAAGTGCAGCGTGGTTTAGTCCACGTTCTGGTCTCTGTTCAAAGTTTGAGACGAGTTGACCCTTAATCCATTAGATAAGGTGTAACTGGTCACTGGTCCCAGTTTCGAAAAGGACGACTTGCCCCTTTTTTTTTGTACACTCATCCAATGAGTCTTCTCACCCACGATGGAACGGAAGAGTTGCGTTGCCCCTAACCCGTATTTTTTATTATCTTGAACGAAATTGTTAGTCCTGGCTACCGACTGAGTCTTTAGAATGCAAGTAGAATTGCACAAAGAACAGGTGGCATCATGGTATGCCACCTGTTCTTTGTGCAATTCGTCTTAAAGCGTGAATTGTTCCGCTCAGAGAATGAGATGGCGCTAGACGACTTGTATAGCTCTGTCTCTTTCCCACAGCCTAAAGGCTAATATTTTAAGATGTCATGGTATGCTACCAGGACAGAGAGTGATCACCATATAAGTTGCTTCCAGAAGTTCAAGTGAGAGAATAATGCAATAACATGCCGAACACTGATGTCGGTCGCGCGTAGGAATATACATTATGACTGTATTTCACCATACTGCGACGCTGACGCTAGCGGTGCCAAATACGCGACTGATATCAAAGTAAGAGAAATTCAGGCTTATGAGTCGATGTGGCGATGCTTTTGGGAAGCTTATGTCCATAATTGGATAACTTTCCGTCGAAGTGACAATATCATCATCTGCCTAGTCTTTTCCCAATTATATTGGAGTCGGCTTTCAGTCGAACCAGATGCAGCTGGATGTCAGTATTTTACATGGAGCGACAGACCATGGACTATCGGACCTTCACATCCCAGTAACTGGGTAATACGATACCCTATTGTAAGACTGATTGACATACTTAAGAGCTCTGACTGACAGTAACGACTGTCAAAGATCTACAAATGACAGCCGGGACCAACGGCTTTACGTGCTTTCCGACGCACGGAGGAAACTCGCTATGACAGATGGTCACCCATCCACAGACCAACCAGAATGATCGGCCTGTGCGGCTGAATTTAATGATCAAAAAGTCGAAGAAAATACTTTTCATCATTTCAAAAGCTGCTTAAAAAGAAGTGTAACTAAAAATAAATCTCTCCTCGCGTTTACTTAAAAGACGGTAAACGGCTTCAATGTCGGAGAATATTAGCTTTGAAGTTTCCGCCTGGGGCTAAGTGATCAAATCGGGATGGCTTTACGTGCTCTTCGAAGCAAGAAAGATTCCTGAAGTGTGAAAAATGTGCACACATTGAAGGAATGGTTATGGTGAAGGTGGATGCGTAAGGTACTCATTTAAGAATATGTTTTTACACCTGGGGGCTTTATTACTCAAAAAAAAATTTTGTCCGAAATAGGCATAGGTTATTACAAAATATTAGACCCATAATTATATGTATTATCTTTTGTTACGTAAACTAGAATTGACGAAGCTGCAATGCTTATAAAAATGCAAAATCGTCACTAGGTCGGTACAAGTTTACAAGCGTTATGACGTCACAAGCTCCCACTCCCGAATTTGGAAGCGTTTATCTTTGTTTATCTTTGTCAGTATTCATTGATTTAAAAAAATAATAAATATTTAAAAAAACAGAAAACCTCGACTCGCACTTGGCCAGTTTTATGTACCCAGTGACACTCTCACGTTTAAGACGAATCTAACGACACCTCTCAAGATAAAATCCATCAAGCCGTTTAGGCTGCAGAGCAACACAAAGAAATATACATACATACATACCCTCGAAAAACATAACCCTCCTGGCGCAGTCGGGTAAGAAGATGTGTCCATTAATTTCAATCTTCACAGAGAGATGGTTTATGCCTAATAATAATAATAATAATAATCTTTATTTGCATGAAATATGGTACAATAGGTCTTAAAGTTAAAAAGTTCAACATAATATTCCGCTTACTATTATTCAGCATGCAAATATTTTTTTAAATATTGGTTAGAGATGAGATACAGCATTACTCATCTTTACTTTTAGTACAACAGTATAGTGATAATAATCGATAGTTTTAAAGAGATTTTAACCTAATTAGGTTAACCTTATAATTATATACCTAAATAAATGCATTAATTTAACATTAACAACTGCAGAATGCAGTTTAAAATATATATACTTATAACAGTTGCAACATAAACACTGAACACAATAATTCTAGTACACTAGAGAATTAGGTACGACTTGGGTTATATTCTAAGAACTCATTTAGGGTATAGAATGTATTATTAAGCAGCCATCTCTTTAGGCGTATTTTAAAACAGTTAAAAGGGAGTTCTCTTATTTGTTTTGGTATGCTGTTGTAGACTTTGACAGACATACTATAGCAGTTATTTTGAAAAAGTCTGCTTCTGCATCTTGTGACTGCAAGCCGAGTTGGATCTCGTGAGAGGAATCGTTTATTTTCTACGGCTTTCGTATAAAGAGCTGCGTGTTTTCTAACAAATATTCCTACTTCTAGGATGTAGAGACTTGTGAGAGTAAGCAGACCTAATTTTTTAAACAGAGGTCTACATGTTTAAAGTTGCCCAACTGTTGGGAATAGGCCTCCTCTAACTTCTTCTATAAACTCTCTTTTCCCGCGCTACTTCCACTATTTCCACGGCGGAAATACGGCCTGGGGGGGGTATTACAACGTCTTAAAACCGTGCTTATTCCGGCGAGTGAAAGCGACAGACCTATTAATACAAGTCGTCTAGCGCCATCTCGTTCACTCACTGGAATAAGCCTGGTTTTAAGACGTTGTAATACCCCCCCCAGGTGGCCTACCATGATGTCTTAAGGCGCGAGTGGTTACGCTCAGGGAACGAGATGGCGCTAGACGACTTGGCCTAAGGCTGTCTTCTTCTTTCCCACCAGGTCATTCGGTCACCGTGTTCAGGCCGGCCCCTATCATTTGAGATTAGTCTGTCGTATCTATTTTATTTTATTCTATGTGCTATAAGGGTGAGTCCCGGTAGTGGAACTACGGTTATTGTATACCTATCTGTTATGGGTTCCGGCCTTTACTATACGTCGCGATATCGTCTTACAGAGGGAAACCGCTTTTGGGTATCCTGTTTCATAATATTATGATCGGAAAAAGAGAAGAAATCTTGAAAAAGTTTGGCTATCTTTCGAGTTGATGGTTTTGTTGGTTTATGAAAACTTTATAAGAAGATTGAATATTTTCTCCTTTCAGACGACACGGTATTCAAATACCGTGTCGTCTGAAAGGAGAAAATTAAAGAAGAACACGTGTTGCGCTATCTCCAAGTAGAATGGGATGACAGCAGGTGATGATGATGATGATGATAAATATCGTAAAAAAAAAACAAATAAATAATGAAAATATATTTAAAAAAATGGACATAGTAAAGATGAATGCGCAATGCATCTTTTCCTATGACCGTAGTTTTTTTTCATGTTTGCATGCTTTACAATTGAACGTCCAAAAAATACTCTTATGGATGGTATAAAACATACCTCGATCCGAATAATACTGAAAAATGACGTGTTTAAACAAACAGTCACTAAAAGTATGCTGATCAGCGTTTCGTAGGTTCAATTCCCGAACGGATCTTTATTTTTATGATCTTAAACTAGTTGTTTCGGGATCTTAGGCTGCGTTTCCACCAAAGATGTGTGGTGGAAATGTGTCGTGCGAGGATGTCTAGCTGTGCTGTGACAATGTGTGGGCGTTTCCGCCAAAGCTGTGCGATGAAAATGTGCCTACGAGGATGTGTAGCGGAGCTGTGAAAATGAGCATTAATGTGTGGTGCGTGGATGCGTTGCGCAGATGTGAAATGTGTCGACGAGGGTGCGGTGTAGTGGGAGCGGAGACACAACATATCCCTCGCAATACATCCCTCGTACACATCCCTCACAACACATTCGTCGCACACATTCCTCGTACACATCCCTCGCACGCATCCTTCACTTGTTTTGTATGTGCAAAAATCCAGCTCAGCTGAGCCGTTTCCACCAGAGCTATGCTGACCGAGGCGAGGTAAATGAAGCGATTCTAATGGTTCTTTACAAACACATTCCTCGCTACACATCCTCGCACATCTCTGGTGGAAACGCAGGCTTATGTATGTGGGTGTAAATGTTTGGAAATGCACCTACAATGCAGTCGAAATTCCTAGCGTGAGGCAAAAGTTATTAAAATACTGACTTTAATTAAATCAGTACAAAGTAAAAAGTTCAAAAACAAGACGTCTTAACTCTGATTTTACAATAAATAATCCCTACCTTTTTACTGCCTGTAAATATTTATGAAACAACAGGGAGATCGGCCTGAGTCCCCCCACACATAAAAGAAAAATCTGAATCTAGAAGGTTTTTTGTTACCGTAGCACAACTTTTTTTTATCAGTGTCCATGGCTGAAAATCCGCTGAAAACTGGCCAAAAGCTCAATGGATTTGCATTGAAAATGAGACTAGAGGTAAAGCGCTTTATAAAATGTGCTAATTCCTTCCCCCCTTGGTCGGCTTAATACTTTGAAATCGTTAAAAGTGAACGTAGCATTAAACTAAAGGAGAAAGGAGTAAAGGCAAGGACGAAATATTTGTTCTTGTAATCCTGTGTAGAATTTTTATAGACTTCAGTGGAAAATAAAATAAAAAATGCTTAATAAAGTTTGAAGTTTAGTTTTATCAGTTCATTAAATAATTATATCGAACACTTCTATTGTTCTTCAGCTTATTAAGTTAATTGTACTTTATAAAACTTAATTATTTTTATGTTGTGTGATATAATCAAAATCAGATAAGTCCAAGCCCTTGGTGGAGCGGAAGGGAATATCCCTTATCACGAGTTTTCACTGTTTTACTTTACAGCGTCTTTCCAGTATTTACAGCGTTTCTTGTATGGAAAAATGGAACAGCGTCTCTGGTGTGCGAAGAAGGAACTAATTTTTTCCTTGAAATTTGTCAGCTTGAAAATGTCAAAGTTCCAGTTTACTTTACGTCAGAATAACTGAAAACTCATTTATGGCCTCTTTTTCTTTTAGAGGCACGGTGACCTGATGAGACAGTAACGTGTCCTACATAGTGTAAAAAAAGATGGCACTGATAAAGTTTAACAAAAACAGTAGGTACTTCTCTAAGATTATTTCCCAAATCCTATTTCACTTCACCGATATCCTGCCACCTTCGTGCAAAACGGACTCCTAGGCAATGAGCGAGCTGGCCATAAATGAAAACCTTCGCCGTCATTACTTACACTCGTACATATCATCCGACGTGACTCCAATGGAAACTAGCTCCTCTTCTATAGCTTGTTCAATACCTAGGGGAGCCTGAGGTATCAGCCTTTATGTTATTTATTTAGAGTGAAGCTTTTACTACCGCAGTATGACAGTCTGGTCATGTCTGCCGCAGAAACGATGAAAGGTGGAGTAGGAAGGTTCTCGAATGGAGACTGCGTGTAGGTAAGCGTGAGGTGGGACGCCCCCAGCAAGATGGACCGATGACCTGATGAAGGCAGTGGCTTTACGAAAAAAGCAGATCATGCGCTGTGGCACTCACTGGGAGAGGCCTATGTCCAGCAGTGGACTGCAATAGGCTGAAATAATGATGATGATGAAGGTTTTACTGTGGACAGCTCGTTGGTCCGTCTTCTGAGCATGACGTGTCTGGGTTGTTTCCCAGTTTGGACAAAGTGTGATTAGGTTCATTCATAAATCAGATGATTTTCGACGAACATATTTACTTTTCATCAAACCGCCTGAAAAACCAACCAATTCTTCAAAAATCACAACAACACACGCCGTCATAAATAACGGTATCACGATCACCCATCCGTAGTAACCTACATCCTAGTACATCCCCTAGTAAACTCAATTTAACAGTCAAAATTTATCTGAACATCTAAAATATTACCTACACATGAGGGTAAAACGCCCTCTGGCTAAAATCTGAGTTAAAAGGAACCCTCTTACTAAAACCCCGTAACCTTTAACATTTTCCTCTATGGCTTGCCTAATAAAAAGGCAAGTAGGTACAGATTTGAATATGCATTAACGTTATTTTGTTTGGCCCCAAAGGAGAATCGTCCCTAAGGCAGGGCTGTCCCGCTCTGCACCTTGGGTTTGCATATTTTATTTATTTTTATGTCGATCCATCATGGTGAGGTGAGAACTTTCTTTTTTTTAATTCTGGGTTTGTGATTTCTTTCAGTGTGATTTGAGGATATGAAATTAATTTTACCATAATATACCAATTAACAAAATCTCCGACACAGCTAAATTTTGGTAAAGACCTCAGGTGCACTAGTTTTGCTAATTAAGAAAACCGGCTAAGTGCGTGTCGGGCCACGCACAGTGTAGGGTTCCGTAGTTGCCCATCAAAATACTGCATCAAAATCATCCTCCACTTTATGTATACAGGAGGTACCCTAAAAAAAAATATTTTATGAGATTTTTTTTACCACTTTTTCGGCGCAACAAATCCGCATATTAACACCAAATTACAGCTTTCTAGTACTGGGCGTCTCTAAGCTAAGCTGCGGACAGACGGACGGACATGGCGAAACTATAAGGGTTCCTTGTTGACTACGGAACCCTAAAAAAAAGTAAATGAAGCGGTGACTTTTAATGGGATTTAATGGCAAAACAGAACGTGTTGCTCAGAACAAGCTTTGGATGAATTAAAAACTGAAGAAGAGACTAAGCCTTAAATTACATTTTATTTGAGATTGATTGATCAATATGTTATTTAATCTATGTAAATCTCAACTTAATGATTTGCACGGTTTGATAATAACCATTACGTTAAGCAAAGCTCTAAAAAGTAAAGGCTTAGGTAATTTCCTTCCAAAACATTTTAATTCTTTTCAATTTTATTATTTTAAGTTTGTTCAGCAGCCCTACTAAAAAGGCCCATTAGCTTGAGTGTTATTTTAACGCCTACAAGTTCTGAAAGTGAAGTTTTGTACTTGGCCGTGTCATTAAGTGGCTCCAGACGGTTAATTATTACTGTTTTCAGATGTTCCCCCTTTCGGCTAAGACTTTACGAACATTGTATGTTGGAATTGTAAAAATTATTTTCCCTATGGAAAGTTAACGGGGTTTTATTGTATGTCTATTTGATCGCTAAATAATTACAGCCGCACAGGCTGATCTTCCGTGGTGTGTGGATGGGTGACTGTGATCTGTCATAGCGAGTTTCCTTCGTGCCTGGTAAAGCCCGTAAAGCCGTTGGTCCCGGCTGTCATTATTTGTAGATCCTTGACAGTCGTTCCTGTTAGTCAGAAGCTCTTAAGTCTGACCACCAGTCTTATCATGGGGTATCATATTACCCAGTTACTGGGTTGTGGAGGTTCGATAAGCAGTCATCATCATCAGCCTATAATGTTCCCACTGTTGGGACACAGGCCTCCTCTCTGTGAGAGGGAATGGGCCATAATCCACCACGCGGGCCCAGTGCGGGTTGGTAGATGTCACATATCTTCTAATTTTTGGTTCTAGGACATGCCGGTTTCCTCACGATGTTTTCCTTCACCTTTTTGAGAGCAGTGGTGAATTACACAAAGTAATGCGCCTGGCGGGGTTCGAACCCACAACCTACAACTCGTAAGTCGGGACCGATACCACTGGGCCACCACTGCTCTATGATAAGCAGTAGCTCCGCATCCGGTTTGACTGGAAGCCAACCCTAATAGGAAAAGACTAGAGGGATGATACTGAATTGTGGATATATGTGATTAATTTTGGAACTCGTTTTTGCAATTTTTTGTTGTTGAATGTAATAAAATAAAAGAGTAGATTTTCTCTACTTCCAACATAATTATTGTTTTAATTTTTTCCAGTAAGTCTAACAAACTGGCGATTTCAGTTTATTATTGCCATTATTGTAAACGGTGTTTTCTGGCCAGTAGATTTTTTACTTGTGGTTTAGTTGCTATATAATAGAAACAATGTGGTGATCTCAATAATATTAAGCTGATATTTCTTGAAAAATGAAGCAGAGGTGTACAATTCTTATTATGTAGGTCATGCTTTTAAGTCCCTTTTGTAGTTGCGAGGCTTTAGGTAATTTGTTAAAAAACCTTTTTATTTTTTATGTTGGCATCCCTCACCGTCTTTTGTCATAATTATTACTACTTAATGTCATAACCACACAATGCACCGCTAATAGAAATTCACGCTCTCTAAACAGTCCGATCATTAAGCCGACATACGCTTAAGATACCACAGTAAAAACTGGAACGAAATTTAACTGCTGTTACCGTTTTGTTGAACGACCGTTTCGAAGCACTCAAAGCACTGTGGAAGACATTATCCACACGTTCGTAGCGTAATGACCCTTCAAGGACGGGGGATGAGACCCCCGGATGAAATGAATTGCATTTTTTTTTAAATTATCTTTTTAAACGGCTGTTACACTGATTTTATTATTACCGCGCTCTGGTAAAGTGTTTTTATGGGCTGGCAACTTTGTTTTGTGTATGTGTGTGTGGATTAACGTTTCTGAACGTGTTGGGCTTTGTATTGTTGGGCGACATAGTAAGAAGGTGTCGTGTTTTACCAAATTTGGATATTCTACTAATATTATATCACCGAATCGTTCATGATGGTCTCGTATTTCCTTGAAACGTTATAGTTGTTTTCCTCGGTAACAGTATTTTTAGAACGTAAGGTACACCATATCCGTTTCTCTACACCTGACGATGTATTTACAAAATAAGTTATATTAACAGTTCAGTTGTTTATGAGAGAAAAGGTAATAAGTTGGGAATAAGATTTTGGTCATATTTTGAACATCAATAAACTGTCAATACTCGAATAATTCGTTTATTAATATTATTGAAATTAACCAAACGCACCAATAAAATCACAATTACTTAATAGCAAAATAATTATACTAAAATAACCGAGCAGCAAACAATTACTCCTGCATTAATGAATCACTAAAAAGTATTTTAATTGCAATCAATTCCAAAAACATGAATTCAATTTAACAGCCGCGTTTCCGAACTTTACCACAAAATGTCAAATCGGTTAATGTCAGTGTCACAGCGGGTATTAATTTTAAATATTCAAACATGGAATGCGGCCATTAATCATTATAATAAGTTGAATACATTCATTTAATAGCATTATATTTAATCGCAATTCATCTGATTAATCTTATTTGTGTTTTTGTTTTTTATTGTTTAACGTTTGAGCTTGTAAGGTTATGTTTTCCTTACTCACCGGCTGCTCCATCGGTATTCATTGCATGAGACAATAGGGGGCTTTTCGCTTGAGGTCTCAGTGAAATAAAAATCATACATGCGGTCTCTCAATACAATTTATTCTCCTTCGTTCCTCTCGTCTCATTGACAGTTTAGATAATAAATTTAAAGAACAACTTACATTTATGGGAAGATTATTTTACCCACTATAACCTCACTTAAGACACGCTGTCGAAATCAGCATCGTTGTCCATTGGTCCAGAAGATGGAATGAATTGACATGATGCATGGCAAGCTTGTGTCCTTTACCGGCTACTGGTGTCGCTGAGTTGACTGAGTGAGGAGTTGCATTATAGAATATTGCTAGACCGCTTTTTCTTATATATTTATAAGGACGTCATGTCCTTTAAAGGATGGTTATTGAACCCTGTTAAACAAACAGAAAGGATGTTGAAATCTTATGCCACAATGGCAGCACACGTGGCTAGGACTACTAGATTTTAATACTCACAGCGCAAACTAATCCATCGTATATGTTTTCATCTTGACGCTGGTTCCTTTTATTTTACGTTCTTGTTTCCACATTACCGTGTTATGTATGTATTTTATTTCTTTTACAGATCAATTCAGATTTTGCTCCCGTCTCGACCAGGGACGCCAAAGAAAAAGAACTCCTTGCCATTTAGCAAAACGAGCGATACACTCTCCTGTTTATTTAAGTGGCAATATTTCTATTTGTTTAATATTCACGTGAATGATTCTTTTTTATTAGAAATGTATTTCTATTTGCAAGTATTTATTATTTCTATCTAATTTTTATATGATTTAATAATTATAATACTAAAGTTTATTGATTTATCGATTCTTCATCAGCGCCATCTATTCCATTTTCGTATGAACTATGGCGAAGCTTGTCAAAGTAATTAATTACATATTGGCTCAAAAGAGGGCGCTACTCACGTGTTTCTATGCTATAAGTTTTTTAATTGTTACAATACATCTCAACCCGGTTAAAAAAAAAAAATTCTTTTTTTTAAGAAAAAAAATTTTTTTTTTTTTTTTTTTTTTAAGTTTTCAACATCCTCAGCCAAAATAAACTGCTACAGCTATGGCTTTATTCTAATCTTAAGATTATGATATTTCTAATAAATCTATGTACTTATGTTTTAATATCTAGGATACTTGTTGGAAAATTTATATTTATTCCCTTATAAAACAAAGCTAAATTTATCTTATTTCTATTAGGTAGGTGTGCATATTTGCAGTCTTACGCAATACCTAATTAATTTTATTAAGAAACTAAAACAACTTATTTACTAGTCATGCATTTAACTAATTCAAGTAAGTACGTACCTATTTAACTTTTAATGAGATAGTACTTTTACTTTTTCTTATGTAATCAATCTAAGTGTACTAAACCTATATAATAAATCAATTTGATTTCAACCAAGTATAATATCTACTTAACTGCTATTATGCATATCCTAGTTTGTATAATTCAAAGGCCTTCATTTAATAAATTTAGATACATAAGTACCATTTGAATTTTTGTCGAAATATAGTATTTATTTTATGTAATTAATCCAAATGTATATTAAACATTGAGTTGTGACATTTGAATCTATTTAATCAGAACACCTATTCTGTCTTTCCTTTTTTATGTATTTACCTTTCATACATCTACAACGAGTTTTGCTTAAGCTTAAATTTTGAAAAAAAAATCCTTGTACCCTACCAACATGCATTCATCCCTTTCAAATTAAATATTTGCACGTCTTGTTAATTTCTTTCAAATATTAATAAATCTACACAACAATGTCAAAACTAAGGGTCTTCATATTTCAAGATGTCTTTTATGTGAAATTTACCTAAATCTTTTCCCTGCATGTCTTTTAGGCTATACACAACAGGTGAGTGTTTATAGGATACAACACATCTTAGAAAACGCGGAGCTAGCTTGGCAGTAAAATGCTTACTGGCATCCGACAAGGTAAATGTTCTTTTATAGACTATTTGACCTACTTTAAATTCTAAAGGTCTTTTCCTTAAGTCATAGTGTTTTTTATTTCTATCGTGCACAAGCTTTAAGTTTTTACTAACATCCTGAAAAATTCGTTTAAGTTCTTTTAAGTTATCGCCATGAATTCGTGGATCTACCACAGTTAGATCAGAAACAGGCTGTGGCACTTCTGAATTTTGATATAATTTTCCATCTACAAACATTTCTCGCCCATGGACGAGAAAGTAAGGTGAAAATCGTGTCGATTCATTAACTGAGGTGTTAAGTGCACACTGAATTTCTGGTATGTGGTTGTCCCACTGTCTATGATTTGATTTTACATATGAGGCAATCGCATACAGGACGTTTCTGATAGCTCTTTCTGCTTGATTAACTTGTGGATGATATCTAGGATTGTAGTAAATATTAGGCACATTGTATTTAAATATTAAGTCTCTAAATTGTTTTGATATAAACTGAGGACCATTGTCGACATAGACAAATTTAGGTATTCCATGTACAAGAAACACTTTTTCTTCCAGTATTTTAACGATAGCATTGCCTGTTGCATTCCGTATAGGAAACAACATAACATATTTACTAAAATAATCTGAAATAACTAATAAATTGGTGTTTCTTTTTGTAGATACAGGAAAAGGTCCTAATAAATCGCAACAAATTGCTTCAAATGGTTTATTAACCTGCTTGGGATTCCCCATTAAACCTGGACAAGAAGTGTTTACCGGCTTGTACTGTTTACAAATTTGACAACTGCCAACATAGTTCTGAACATCTTTGTACATATTTCGCCAAAAATATTGAAGTGCTAATCGTTTATGTGTTTTAAATATTCCGAGATGGGCGCCTGTGGGATCATCATGAAATTGTTTTAATAGAGGTCCCACATCTTCACTTGGTATTACTTGTTTCCAAGAAAATTGTGAAGTTAAATTATATTTATTTTTAGAATGTCTAAACAATTTATTATCTTTAATAGCATAATTAGGAAATTATTTTGTGAGGGTATTTTTCACAATTTTCTACCATTTTTATATACCAGTTGTCTTTAATATTATCTGAAATTTCTATTGATTCTACTTTTATTCTAGACAGTACATCCGGCAAAACCATTTCTTTCCCTTTTCTATGTATTATTTTAAAATCATATTGACTCAAACGAATACTCCAACGAGCTAGTCGCCCTGAAGGATTTTTTAATTTATAAAACCACTGCAATGATGCATGATCAGTAACAATATTACATTTTTGACCTTCTACATACATTCTAAATTGTTCCAAGGCAAACAAAACTGCAAGCAATTCACGTTCTGTAGTAGTGTAGTTAACTTCATGTTTATTAAGTAGTCTACTACAGAATGCCACTGGATGGTCAAAACCATCATATGTCTGTGTCAGTACAGCGCCAATGGCGTATGCTGAAGCATCACTTTGTATTGAGAATGGCAAGTTAAAATCTGGACACTTAAGAATTGGAGCCGAGACTAAACTTGATTTTAATTTATTAAAAGCTTCCTCAGCCTCCTCAGTCCATATAAATTTTATATTTTTACATGTCAATTTACATAGTGGTCTACTAATTTTAGAAAAGTCTTGAATGAATCTACGGTACCAACCTGCCATACCTACAAACCTTTTAACTTCTTTGGGTGTTGTAGGTGTAGGATAATTAAGTATGATTTCGATCTTAGAAGGATCGGTTCGGAGACCTTGTTTATCTACCATGTAACCAAGATATTTAAGTTCCTTTCGGCAAAATTGTGATTTACTCATATTGATAGTTAAGTTTGCGTCAGCTAAACGTTGATGTACCCTTTCCAACAACTCAATATGCTTATTAAATTCATTTGAAATGCATATTATGTCGTCCTGAAAGACAAATACTTTATTGTCAAATTCCGGACCAAACAATTTATCCATCAGACGTTGCATAGTGGCAGATGCTCCCACTAGACCGAATGACATGGTTACGTAGTGGAAAAGTCCACGTCTAGGGACTGTAAACGCCGTTTTTTCAGCAGACTCCTCACTGTCATATTCTATCTGCCAATACGCCGCGCTGAGGTCGATTGATGACAAATATTTTGCATCTCTCAGGCTGTCCAGTATTTGATGGATGTAGGGCAAAGGGTAAGCGTCAGCTTTAGATACTGCATTAAGTTTACGACAGTCTAAGCAGAGCCTTAAGTCACCATTTGGTTTTGTTACCATAACTACTGGAGAATTCCATGGAGAGGTAGACGGCACAACTACACCAAGTCCTAACATCCTGTCAAGTTCTTTTTCCAAAGCTAATTGTTTAGCTGGAGATAAAGGATAATACCTTTGTTTAATTGGTGGACAGTCACCAGTGTCTATTTTATGAGTTATTAATTTTGTCCTACCTAAACCAACCTTTTCAGTATTTATTTCTTCAAATTTATCAATGACTTTCTTTAAGTGTAATTGTTGTTCAGAAGTCAATGATTCAAAACATTCCAAACCTTGGTCTGTATTAATTGAGTTAATGTAATTGTTAGGTAAGCTAAAAATTTTATTATTATTGTTCAATGAGTTGAGCGTTATTGAAAATGCCTTACAAAAGTCCATTCCAAAAATTATTGAAGTAATTATATTTGGAACTATGTAGAACTTGATTATTTTAATTTGATTTAAATAATTTATAGGTAGATGCATAAAACCTAAACATTGAACTTTCGAACCATCTGCAGTTCTAACATTTTGTCCTTTGGGTAATTTATTTACCTTAAAGCCATACTTCATAATCAATTTATGTGAATTATTACCCAATATTGAACAAACTGCTCCTGTATCCAGTAGACCATATACATCCAAATCCAAAATGCTGACCAATAAATGTGGCCTAATGTCACCAGTATTTGCTTGAAAAAGAGCCATACTACCATAGTCTGGTGTACTAGAAGTAATGTTAATTGTTAAGTCTTTATGGCTCATTTCTCTAAGTTTTTTGAACATTTTGGACAGTTATTACTTTTAACACCTTTTTCACCACATTTGAAACAAACTACATCCTTTGAAGCTTTACATTGGTTTGTGTAATGATTTGTTTTATTGCACCTAAAGCATTTCTTTGATGTTGTTTTAGAAGTAGATGGACTGTCAACCACAGCTACCGGCTTTTCAGATCTATCAGGCCTATGTCTCTTGTCCCCTTTCCTAGAAGGATGGAAATCTTGACTTAATTTTAAATTAGAGAAGTTAGGTTCTACAAACTGATCTGCTTTAGCACGGGCAAGTTCTAATTTCTTTCCATACACCTGGAGATCACGAATAGAATTTATGTCAAGTAGGGCCATCTCTTTCATATATTCTGGTCTAATGTTGTGCATTAGGATATCCAGCTGATCATCTGCAGAGAGAGGTCGTGAAAGTCGATTAAACATACCTTGCATAATTGATAAATATATCATCATGGATTCTTGCTTGGCCTGCGTGCGAGAGCGTATTTCTTGTGTTAATATCCTCCTCAGTCAACCCATTAAATGTAACGTACAGTTCATCAATCGGTTCCGAACACAAGCTTACCTCATCTGAAGCCGATGGTGTTGGATATTCATCCTGCTTGATACTGCCTCTTCTTGTCAAACCACATAGACAACGATACTGCTTGCGAAGCGCATCCCTTGTTGCTTTTGCATCTGTGGAAACATTAAAATGTTTGAGTTCATGTAACAATTCCTCTTTACGGAGGTAATCAATCCAAGTGGGCTTGTTCATGGTGAACAAAACAATATTCACTTTATTTTTAAATACAGAATCTAGTGTTTCTTAATATTAAATTAACTGTTATATACTATATAAATTACACTATAATCTGTATATAATTAAATCAGTACTATATGACTAACAGGGAAAACATTTACTAGTGTTAAGGATTTATAGCATAAACAATGCCGCTTATTTACTATTTTTACCAATTAGTTTTTAACTCACTAATTAAAGCTGATAGTTAAACAATGCTAACATGTTGCATGACCTTTTATCAATCACTATGTAAAAAGATATGTTTTACCTAAATGAGTTTAATGTAATATAAGAAAAAGTTTTAAATTACATGTGACTATTTCCATGAGATCTAAAGCCCCACGTTGGGCGCCAAATTGTAAGGTTATGTTTTCCTTACTCACCGGCTGCTCCATCGGTATTCATTGCATGAGACAATAGGGGGCTTTTCGCTTGAGGTCTCAGTGAAATAAAAATCATACATGCGGTCTCTCAATACAATTTATTCTCCTTCGTTCCTCTCGTCTCATTGACAGTTTAGATAATAAATTTAAAGAACAACTGACATTTATGGGAAGATTATTTTACCCACTATAACCTCACTTAAGTCGAAATCAGCATCGTTGTCCATTGGTCCAGAAGATGGAATGAATTGACATGATGCATGGCAAGCTTGTGTCCTTTACCGGCTACTGGTGTCGCTGAGTTGACTGAGTGAGGAGTTGCATTATAGAATATTGCTAGACCGCTTTTTCTTATATATTTATAAGGACGTCATGTCCTTTAAAGGATGGTTATTGAACCCTGTTAAACAAACAGAAAGGATGTTGAAATCTTATGCCACAATGGCAGCACACGTGGCTAGGACTACTAGATTTTAATACTCACAGCGCAAACTAATCCATCGTATATGTTTTCATCTTGACGCTGGTTCCTTTTATTTTACGTTCTTGTTTCCACATTACCGTGTTATGTATGTATTTTATTTCTTTTACAGATCAATTCAGATTTTGCTCCCGTCTCGACCAGGGACGCCAAAGAAAAAGAAATCCTTGCCATTTAGCAAAACGAGCGATACACTCTCCTGTTTATTTAAGTGGCAATATTTCTATTTGTTTAATATTCACGTGAATGATTCTTTTTTATTAGAAATGTATTTCTATTTGCAAGTATTTATTATTTCTATCTAATTTTTATATGATTTAATAATTATAATACTAAAGTTTATTGATTTATCGATTCTTCATCAGCGCCATCTATTCCATTTTCGTATGAACTATGGCGAAGCTTGTCAAAGTAATTAATTACATATTGGCTCAAAAGAGGGCGCTACTCACGTGTTTCTATGCTATAAGTTTTTTAATTGTTACAAGCTGATCAATTGACTGGAAATGTCTAGATAATATTTTAATTATATCAAGCATACATTTATATATTTTAGTTTGCCAAATGTCAGGTTAGTTCCAATAATATTATAAATTCTACAACATAATAATTTTGTAAAATGGCAAAAATTGGGCTTTAGTTGCCTGTCGGGCATTGATTGCCCGAACACGAATATGAAAAATTGTGCTGGTCACTTTACATTCTACACTAATATGTATTATAAAGAAGTAAAGTTAGTTTGTTTGAAAAATATAATCTCTAGAACTACTGAACCGATCTGTAAAATTATTGCACCAGTAGAAATCTACTACAGTGTTGAGTGACATAAATTATACATGTGGACACTTTTTTTAAATCTGCAAGGACGATGTAGTGGACGGAGCGCTAATCCTAAGGCGCGGGACACATAGAAAGGACGTAAGACGCAGACGAGGCGGAGACATAATAATATGTCTCTTCGGCGTCTCTATCATACAAAATGTATAGAAGCGTCGCGAGGTAAAACACACAGAAGAGACGGGACGCGGGCGCGACTCTCATACATTTTCGCACGTCCGCGACGCGTCCTCGTCTTAATACGTCTTTTCCATGTGGCCCGCGCCTTAATTAATCGCATAAAGGTAAACATAATTCACATTTAACAATTCTCAAGAGTTGAAAAACAGTTCATAATAACCAAGAATAAAAAAACAAAGGATCATGAACGTGATAATCAATGAAAACACAGCCATACCCATAATCCGAAAATCCATTATCCACTTTAAAATATGCATAGAAGGGAATAAAATTTTCCATCTACACCTAACGTGCAATCGAATTTCTGATAATGAGTACAAAATGTCGGCAACTGAAAGTGCACTTAGCTGCATTACGTATGCAAATCGGAATCGTTCGGCGTCATCTGCGAGCTGGTAATCTGATTATGCGGGACCTGGCTGATATTGGAAGCTTCGGCAGAAGTTTCACTTTGACATTTGACATTAAAGTTCTACCCTTGTGGTCCAATAGATATTTCATAATCTATCTGCTCTGTTGATGTCGTCTACTTAAGCCCGACTGGAAAGGGTTTGCGGGCGGTCTGCCGGGGTCGTGGGACTTATCTCATTACCGTGACCCCGGAACATAAAGGGCTATTGAAGGACACCGTGGATTTTAGTCAGTCCCTCCCGCCCTGCCCGGGGTGGGAGGACTCATTTGATGATTTTACCACGTAAAAAAAAAGCCCGACTGGAAAGCGTTGGGAACCTGAGTTCCATAGCCTGGGGGTCTAATCTCTTAGCCCGTCAACGAAAATACGGACCCTTACGAAAGTAGCTCGAAACTTTGAGTGATCTTCTCCTTATTAGGTCTGAATTCACAAGTTCTGACAATCCATAGGGAATTAGGATAACTATCCAATCATGCAGTCAATAATTTTTCGTTCATATGGGTTGTTATAGCCGTGGATAATAGTACATTACTGCCGCGGCCTATAATGGCTACTTTGCTGGTCGCGCTGATGATGGCCGACAGCGCAGCGTAGCGCAGCTCCAGGGCGACACAGCGCGGTCAGCATGCAGCACTCGATGGACGAGCTGAGATAAAGGCCGAGGCCGTAGGTCGAGGCCTTTACAGCGAGGACAGCAAGGGCTGCAATGATGGCCAAGCTGGAAGGCCTAGAGCGTAGCTAGGCTAGCTTGAGGCAATCATAGCGTGACCAGCGAAGCAGTCATCGTGGGCCAAGGCTTGTATAGTGCTTTACTCAAAAATGCAAGTACCTAACCTACATAAAACCAGCAAGCGATATAAATAAAATAATATATTAATTAACTAGAAATTTAATTAAAATAACAATTATGAAAAATAGAGTTACTAAAATTCAACACCGACTTTCCCGGTTTCATATTACTTACTAATAGTTTGCGATAATTTTAATGCGATGTTTGACTGCTATATTTTCTTCATTTATTACTTCATCTACGTATAGCAAAAAAGTCACTAAATAAAAATAAAAATTTCGCTGAACCGCGCTTTTGTTCCTTCTTTGTATTTTTTTTTTTAATATGGAATACAATCTTTTTGTGCCAACCTCTTTATTTACAAACAGCTGTGTTTTAGATAAAATCTTTTTGCATTTGTTTTTTTAAAACGTTGAAACGTCAAAATAGCGGCCGGCAATGTTTTGCCGGCCTCCAAAAGCGGCCAGCAAAAACATTGCTGGCCGCTCCTTGAAACAGACCGTCAAAGTCGACTTTGCTCAAACAAGGTTGTCAAAATAATGACCACATTACATGCATTTTTGAGTAAAAACTACTAATCAATACTTCTGACCATTTATCTGCACCAAACGTCACCAATATCGAACCTTTATGTATAGCTACATATCACGGAACAGAGCATTATCGGATTATGTTAATAACGATGATTTTAAACTTAATTGTTACCGTTTGTGTTTTACGCGTTGATCAACAGTGCGGTGACAGCGGCGAGTGGCAGTTTCAAGTGTTTTCAATTTATTTGTGTGATTTTCAATTTAATGAAGAAAAACGAGCAGTTGTTCATGAGCTGGGATGTCAGTAAGCAAAGCATAATGGGGCATTTACAATTACATGGGCAGATTCTTTGGTCGATTTACCAGCCGTGCGGCGATAATCAACCGTCTAAATGACAATTTAACTACATTTCTACTGCATTTTTCTCACGTTTTTATACACTCACTTTTCTTGTTTGTTTGTTTGTTTGTTTGTCGTTCCGGTTGGACTTTTGCAACTCAATTTTGAGGCACTTTCCGATTAGCTAGCAGGCTAAAATTTTGCACACGCCAGAGCGTTAGCTAGTCATGTATTGTCATCAGAACTTCTGAGTTCTGATGACAATACAGTCAATAATTCCTCGCAGACTACGTATTAAAAAACCCTGGATTACTCCTGGCCTATTGAGATGTATTCGACATAGGGATAAATTGTCTAGAACTTTTCTGAAAAACCCTGGAAATGACTCACACAAATTAGTCTTCCACCGCTATCGAAATTACTGCAATAATCTCCTCAAAAAACTAAAACAAGATTATGAAACCAGCGAGTTCCAAAAAGCTAGGAATAACCCAAAAGCGACGTGGCGACTAATCACGGAGGTAGCAAACCTGAACCACGGTAACAAAGAACCTCCCACGGAGTTGTTGAAGTGCTGTGACGATCCCTCCCAATCAATTAACGAGGTCAATCACTATTTCGCTAATGTCGGCAACAATCTAGCCACTAAAATCCAGCAACCTACACCACCCACAGTCATCACAGACACTCGACCTAAAACTAGTGTACTGAGTTCAATCAGGCCATCCCCAGCAGCATCAATGGTTCTGTATGACGTAGACTATGATGAAGTAGAAAAAAATATCCTTAAGCTAAAAGATAAATGTGCTGTTGGCTACGATGACATCTCGGCGTCTGTTGTTAAGACTACTAGGCATACTATCATCCCCGCTCTAGTGCACATATTTAATCTCTGCCTTAACACAGGTGTCTTTCCCGATGATTTTAAAACCGCGATTGTTCATCCCATATTCAAATCTGGGGACAGGAACGGTGTCTCTAATTATAGACCAATATCTGTCCTCACTACTCTGTCCAAAATCTTCGAAAAACTTATTAACACTAGACTTGTAAATTATCTTACTAAAAACAATATTTTAGCCTCGAACCAGTTCGGCTTCAGACGTGGAAAATCTACGGATGATGCAGTTTTGGAACTCACAGGTACAATAATCGGCCATTTAAATAACAAACAAAAACCAATTGGTATTTTCCTAGATTTATCGAAAGCTTTTGACACCGTTTCTGTCCCCCTATTACTTTCCAAGTTAGATAGCATTGGAATTCGCGGTATTGCTTACGATATCTTTCGTAGCTACTTGACTGACCGCAAGCAGGTAGTGAAAATTGGAACCTTCACTAGTAAAGAGGAGATAGTTTCTTATGGTGTGCCTCAGGGTAGTGTTCTCGGACCTACTCTCTTTCTTATTTACGTGAATGAACTCTGCCAACTATCACCTCCAAATTGTAAAATCATCACATATGCCGATGACACAGCACTTATCATTCACGGCAAGGACTGGCCTGATACCTTCAATAAGGCGGAGATGGCCCTCAGCATGGTCATGTACTGGTTACACACAAACCTCCTCACGCTCAACATCAGCAAAACTAAGTGTATACCCTTTACCTTAGGCATCTTAGGTCAGCCCCCCCAGTCCTTAAAAATTAGAGCACATGTTTGCACACACACTAATTATTTCACTTGCAGTTGTATACCTATCGAACGAACCGATAACATTAAATATCTTGGAGTAATCATAGACAATCTCCTTAAGTGGAAAAAGCAGGTTGACTCCATAGTGAAACGTGTGCGAAGATTAATTTTTATATTTAAAAAACTTAGGGGGGTTGCTGACTTCAAATGCCTTATAACTGTGTACCTGGCTCTGGCGCAATCAGTCCTTGGTTATTGCGTAACAACGTGGGGCGGAGCGCACAAAACTACCATGCTACGCCTAGAAAGGGCGCAGAGGGTCGTACTGAAGGTCCTATCAAAGAAGCCAATCCGCTTTCCAACATCTGACCTCTATTCGCATTGCAAGGTCCTTACCGTCAGGCAACTCTTTATTTTACAGACCGTACTCAGAAAACACAATCTGATACACTATGACCCAAATTACAGCACTGCAAAACGCCTCTCTGACAGAGTTTGCAAAAATGTACCCTGTGGAACAGCAGCAGCGAAAAGACATTTTAGGTTCATCAGCTCTAGGCTTTACAACAACTTAAATAAGACCTTAAATATCTACCATTTACCCCGATGTCTCTTGAAAAGAAAGCTGACCGAGTGGTTGAAAACATTGACATATGATGATACTGAGAAATTTGTGGAAACCTAACACTGACACACACCCAAATTCTCACTTACACACACATACACCCCCCACACTTCACACAAGCACACACTCATTCGCTTACATACCCTTCATCCACACCCACTCCAACCTACACGTACACACCCCTTCTCTTTTTTTTTTTTTTTTTTTTAATTTATTGTTTTTTAAATTTACTCCCTATCTTATTTTAAAATAATTGTTTAATTTTTAGTTAAGTCTTGAACTGCCTAGTATAATTATTATATTCTTGTCTGGATGGGCGCTGATAGCTGCGACACAGTTGAAAACTTTTGCAGCTATCATCGTTAAATATTGTATTGTGCAAACTGTGTTTTCTTTTGTTCCAAATAAACTTTTATTTTATTTATTTAATACAGGACTAGCTAAGAAACGTCATAACAAATCCAATATGGCGGCCTCCCCAAGATGGCGGACTGGCTGTTTGAAATCCACCCCCATGATATGGGTATCAAATGAAAGGGTTTGCTGTCAGGAATATGAAAAAAATGGCCACGTGACTTAAATCCAATATGGCGGACGTCCAAGATGGCAGACAGGCTATTTGAAATGCACCCCTATGCTATGGATATCAAATGAAAGGGTTTGCTATCAGGAATACGAAAAAAAATGTCATGTGACTTAAATCCAATATGGCGGACGTCCAAGATGGCGGACAGGCTTTGAGGCACTTCCCGATAAGATAGCAGGCTGAAATGTTCAGGGTAAAATAAAATAATAAATAGATTTAAAAAAATCTAAAAACCCACGTTTTTAAATGTCCTAAAAATAAGAAAATAACAAATATGACCAAATTAGCTTATCCGTGTCTTAGACATGTCCAATCAGAAGAAATCGTCATAAACAAAGAAACAACTATATTTAGATTGAGAGAGAATATTAATTTTGGACGTGAATCGAGAGAACTAAAACAAAAGTAAACTTAATACTCGTAAATATACCGTTCTAAATTCAAATGATGGTCTGATCGTAACTTCACGAGAAAAATGCTTTTGAATTTTACTAAGCGTTGGTCGTGACCACTAGGTCACGGTTTAGGTCAAATCATACAGAGGACTTGAAGTAGTAAGGTAATCGTGCATCAATCACAAATTGGATATGTGCCCGAATGAAATCAGTCTTCAAGTGAATTCAAAATTCGAGTCACGATCGGGAACGTTCGTCCCATGCCCTCGTCAAACGAAACTTCCCGAACGCACTCGGGTCGCACTCGGACGGTACTTTATTGGATCACTTGACAGTTGACAGTTCACACCCTTGTTAGATACGGAAAGTGTTGTGTTCGAAAATCAATTTAAAATTGGAACGGAACGACAGCCTATCTAACTGCCGCAACCCAGTTAGCTCTGGTTTATGCAGGGTCCGTGCTAGCACCAACACTGTCCTCAAAACGTTAGCTGGCAAAATAAAATAGTCCCTTTACTGTTTACTGGGCAGGTGTACATCTGCTTAAAAATAGGAAATAGGCTTGTGAACGTGTTTTTTTTTTTTTTGTAACTTGTTTCTGTTTTATTTTTATGTTTTACTAACAAATTACTAACACATCATTTTTTCTTTTATTTTCTTGTGTTCTACTAACCTTAATAACACTATCTAATGTAAAAATGTATGGACTTATGTCTGAAATAAACTGATTATTATTATTATACGGTATCCATAGGGAGTTTCACTGCGAATTTTAGCCGTTAGTGGTGCTACAAGCGCATAACGTAAACAACGTCAAGTCTTCCAAACAAACGTGTCATGTCAAACGCGTCTGTCAAAATAAGCGGCATTGAGGTTTTCGTTGATGACATCATGCGCTGCTATCGCCATCTGAGCAAAGCTTTGCGTAAAACCTCCCATTCATTGGCAAGAACTGTCAGTTTCGGGCCACTGACAATCTGTCACGACTAATCTGTATGAGTATGTAAGAGATGGTCACCCATTATTAACCCATTATTAAAAAAAAATACAATTTTCAGTAAAATCACCATTTCAATAATATAAGTATTGTATTCTTCTCTTCTCAATACAAAACAAGTTTATGTCCTAATCTAAAGGTAAATAAATACACTACTGGTAATTTGACAGCCTGCTATTATGATTGATGGCCGTATTAAATATGAACAAAATCTAGTAATGTATTTATGAGTGCGTATAATAAATTACCTACCTATGTATTTCCTTAATATTGACAATAATATATAAAATAAAGGAATTATGATTTCATGACAACCACCACTCAACTCGAGCAGAAATCATGTGGAAAAACTCAAATTGTCTTGTTCAAATATTCCGTAATAATAAACTGGACAAGGACGTTCAAAAATTAGTTCAACCTTTTAACATTATGCTCTCTGTATTCTTCACTTCGAAATACAAAATTAGAGATAGTTACATCACTTCATGTGAAATGAAGTATCAGATATTGCTCTTCTTTATTATTTCAATTTTCAATGTGTATACCATCTACCGCAGTTGCATGGAAAGCTACAATATTATTGCCATCGAGCATATAATTTTTTGGTCTTCCGGTATAATATATAACCTAAGTTATATACTATTGATCACTTGTAACATTTTTCATAGCAGTAGCAACGTTGCCCTTATTTTAAAAATCCAAGATATTCATAGAAACATAGACATTACTAAGAGTGTTCCAAATTACCTCCGCTGGAATTGGATGTCGCTTTTTATTGTATTTTATCCTTTAATTTTACGAGTAACACATTTTTATATCATAACCTCTACAATTCATTTCATTCAAGCTAGTCAGGACTTACTGGTCATACAATATGATTTAAATTTATTTTATGGTGTACGCCTGACAAAATTGATCACAATATATCTTAAAGAATGGATTAATATTATACACGTAAAACGAAATGAAGAACAAAACGATGAAAATTATGACAAGTTGTATAAAACGTACCAAAATATTTTAGAAGCTCACAAACTGCATACAAAATGTTTTCGGATACTAGTAAGTTAATAGCTATTTTCAAAGTGAAACTAAGTCTATCTGAATTATTCAATATTTTGTTGTTATTTTACAGATATTAAACCGCGTACTTGTATCATTTTTCCGGAATCTTGTAGTACAGTTACAAATAATACATTTTCAAAAGTTTGCAACTTCACAAGATGAAGTAAGTATGTATTTGTTAAAAAGCTAGAACGTGTTATAAAATGAACGGGTCACGTCACTAGCTTTTTTTAAATTACTTTTATTAAATATACCAATAAACTACTTGGTATATTAAATAATTATACCAAGTACCTTAAAACTTATTGTTTTAAAGCCAGAAAGTAGCTTAAAAGTTATTGTTTTAAGCTACTTTCTGGCCAGTCCATTTTTGAAACTGTATGTTTAGTGTTTATCTTTAAAAGCCAATCTAATCTGACTTTCAGTTCTCAATTTTATCAAACGTCCTCGTAGTGTTATGGATTTTAAAGTTCATGACACTTATTTTAATAACATGCGGGCTATGTGAGAAGTTCTATATGACTGTGGAGGAAGCTGAATCAGCTTGTATACAGCGTGTGATGGATACAAACTGCTCAAGTAAGAATTAAATAATCAAACTGATTTGTTTTTATACTTCTAAGGCGTCAAACAAGCACCCTCTGCCGGAATATCGCCTGCGCGTTGTTGACCCTGCAGAAACTTGGAGTACTTGAAAAAAACCTCGGAAGGGAGTTAATTCCACAGCCTGATCGTTTTCGGAAGAAAACCCCTCTAAAATCGGTATACTCGTCCATTTGGGTTTCAAAGTGTGAGGGTGAAAGTTGCGCTGATAGAAAGTTACTGTGGGCATCATGTCAAACAATGAATCCCGTTAAACAGGCGATAGAACACAAACAGGGAGCTGAAATCTCTCCGGACACTTAATGTTTCTAAATGCTTGGGATCACCAACTTTTTAAAGCACGCTTTTGTAACGAGTCAAATAGAGTCAGGCTGATACCCAGGTGCTCCCAAAGTCAGGTGACAGTAGTAGTTGGAAGAAGGACAGACTTGCGCTTTGTAAAGCAGTATTCTTTGTGCCGGAGTGAAGTATCGCTTAGCCCTATTCAGCTGAAGCTCAGTGTAGCTTCCTAGATGGAACTGTACATTACTGGGGATATCAAACCTAAGAATCATTATGCCATTAGAGGTGAGGTTTGAGAAAATTTGAAACAACAATTACATTTTTGTTTATCTTTACAGAGAGTGTCAAATATCTGTGCAAGCGCGTGCTACAAGTTAACCGCACCTTCAGTAAGATGACAGCGTGTGGTCTGTTTACTATAGACGCCTCCCTACCGATACCTTTGATAGGACTCACGGCTAACTACATTATTGTACTACTGCAGTTTGCTTTTCTGTAAATTACTTAATTATTTCGGCACCAATAATAAATAGTTTTGTGTGTTGTTTTACTATGAACACTTCTCATATTCCTGAAATATCCTAATACGAGTTAAAATGAAAATCAGTTCATAAATATGTGAGAAATCTAATAAATCTTACCCTTCATTGGACTATATATAAATATTGATAATTTATCAATTCCCATTGAGTAATTCGACAGCAAAATTAATTAATTTCCCATTGTTATGCGGTCATTTCTTTTACTATACTGTATAAAGGTATTATAAATAATGATTTCACGTCATACTCGATTACCTACTGATACTTCAATAAACATATAATTTTTTTTTTTTCAATTATTTTATACGCAATTATTTTTATCATTTTATAGTGGTTTAAAACATTTTCACAAAAAAAAAATTAAAGGACAAATAAAACCAGAACTATTTAGGTGCAGGCACAGATAATATCAGGTGTAATTTAATAATGAAAATTAATCATTGGGAACATTAATCATACCTATTGTGTAATCAACTGTGATAATATTATGTGAATATTTTGATGACTACATTTAAATGACCTACTAATGTAATTACTATTGTGTATTACTCTGATGATATAAAAAAGCAACATGATTTATTTGACAATCAAGAGTCAAGTTGAAAGGAATCATGTGGGAAAACTCAAATTGCCGAGTTGAAATATTCCGGAAGAATAAATTGGACAAAGACGTCCAAAAATTAGTTCAACCTTTCAACATTATGCTCTCTGTATTCTTCACTTCTAAATACAGAATAAGAGACAGTTACATCACCGTGTGTGAAAAGAAGTATCAAATATTGCTGTTTTTAGTTATTTCATTTTTTAACGTGTCATATACCTTCTATTTTAACGAAAACAACAGTATCTTTTCTTTAAACAATTCAATTTTTTTGTTTTCCTGCACTGTATATATCCTTAGTTACATGCTTTTGATAATTTTTAACATTACTCAAAGTGGTAGCAACGTATCCCTTATCTTAAAAATCCAAGATATTAATAGAAGTATCGACATTACTCATAGTGTCCCAAATTACATTCGCTGGAATTGGATATCACTTTCTACTGTATCCTGTACTTTAATTTTACGAGCAATGCAGTTTAATATAATAGAATCTTCAATTTATTTCATAGAAGCTAGCCGAGACTTACTGGTTATACAATACGAGTTAAATTTAGTTTACAGTATACGACTTAATAAATTATTGACAGTATATCTTAGAGAATGGATTAATATTATACAAGTAAAGCTAAATGAAGAACAAAATGATGAACATTGTGACAAGTTGTACAAAACGTATCAAAATATTTTAGAAGCTTACAAACAGTACACAAAATGTTTTCGGATACTGGTAAGTTAATAGCTGTTTTAAATAGAACATAAACTTCGAGTCTCTCTAAATCACAATATTTTAAGATTTATTTTTCTTTTACAGATACTAAATCGTGTATTAGTTTCATTTTTCCTTAATCTTTCCATTGTGCAGTTACACATATTACGTTTGCAAAATCTTGCTACTCCACAATTAGATGTAAGTATATTTCGTTATGAACCATCCTGTTTCGTGTCCCACGCGCGCCTCAAAGAGCGTCAGCATACTGACGGGGCCCCCTCTCAGAGCGCCAAAGCCTGCCGGGGTCGCGGGATTATTTCCTTACCGTGACCCCGGAACATAAACGGCTATTGAAGGACACCGTGAATTTTAGTCAGTAAAAGTCTGAAAGTTTGATGATTTGGGTCAGAGCCCATTCGTACCCTAAGATTCGCACCCTGTGCCCACTCGTACCCTGGAAGTTTTGAGGGGCCCACTCGTCCCCTGAAGAATATTTATTTTTATTCATTCTTCTAATATGAGTACATGTACATGTGTATACTGCAGCTTGGTAGTCCTGGTACAGTCGCGCAGAAAAGGGTAAAATAAAAAATATAGTAATTCGGTAGATATCATGTTTATTTCAAATAAGATTAAGTTAAATAAATGCCTCTAGGCTCTAGGCATTAGTCAGTCTTCAAAATAATTAATCAACTTTTGGTTTCTTGTACATTTGTAAATATATAGCAAAATATATGATAACTACATATAATGCAATATCACAATAACTTTGTATTAAAGAAATATAAAAAGTAAAATCAGTCTTTATCAACTATGTAAAACCAACATTTTTACTAACAACAAATACACAGCAAAATCACAATGTCCTAGAAACTAACAAAATACAACTATTTTTACAAAAATCCGCCTTGATTGACCATCATATAAATCAACATTAAATATAAAATATGAAAAAAAAATAGAACACATATCAACAGTAAATAATCACTTCTTATTTTTTTGTATATTTACCAACTACATACATGCAAAATCATAATAACTTAAATCTAATTTGCTTGCGCGCAGATACTCTGACTACGATCCTCCCGCTTTGGCATTCCACACCCCGCGCACATCTGGAGAGTACTTACCAATTTTAATGCAATTTTTGGAGCAAAACAGAAATAATGTTAGAACGTTGATTATTTTTAACCGACTTCCAAAATGAGGAGGTTCTCAATTCGGATGTTTGTGTTTTTTTTTATTTTGGCTCGGGCATAACTCCGGCGTTTAACAACCGATTTGAAAAAATCTTTTTTGTTGGATAGGGTATACTTCCGGAATGGTCCCATTAAAATTTTATCGAAATCGGACTAGCACATTTTGAAAAATCAACAAAAACCTAAAAAGTTTTCAACTTTGTCTACACCGATTACTCCGAGGTTTCTGGTCCGATTTCGATGATTCTTTTTTTGTTCGATATACTTAGTATATCTGCCATTTGGCCCCATAAAATTTGAGTTGAAGAGTGAAACTAAAAAGGATAAAAAAAAACGTTTTCAAAAAAAAAAATGTAAGTAACCGGCTTCGAAACAACCACAAAAAAAGTTCAAAATAACCTACAAAAAAACTTTTCTTTCGAAAGTCGGTGACATAAACAAAAAGTTTATTTCGTTAGGCGAACTTCATTTAATAAAAGACCAAAGACACATTGCACAGTCTCGTTACCGAGGCAGCCATAACATACAAACAAAACACCTTATCTAATTTTGTAACCCGTTTTTTTAACAAGCCATAATTATATTATTATCATGACGGATATCATTCATCATAGCTCTTTTTTCAATGAGCTGTTATGATTTATTAAATTAATTCCGTTAATAAACTGTTCACAAGTGTACTCTGTTAACCGTTTCTTAAGTAATATATAGCTAATTTTATCTCAGGGGACCAATAGGCACCTGACGAGGTGCCGAATCTTAAACTTAGAAACAATATTCTTTACCTTAGAAATAATATTCTTTATTAAAATATTAATTGGTACCCTACCAGGAGACCAATGGGCACCTATATAGGGGCCGAATCCACAACTTTTATGCTGGGGTACGAATTTTAGGGGACGAATGGGCTCTGACCCGATGATTTTACCAAGTTAAAAAAAAAACCGTCTTTTGGCACAACAATATAATGTTTTCCTATAATTACTGTACAAATATAATTTATGAAACAAAACGTACTTTTTTCTTCAATACTAAATTCTTTCTTACTATCAATTAAAACTAATTTGTTTACTCAAAAATGCATGTAATGTGGTCATTATTTTGACAACCTTGTTTGAGCAAAGTCGACTTTGCCGGTCTGTTTCAAGGAGCGGCCAGCAATGTTTTTGCTGGCCGCCTCGGCCTACGGCCTCGGCCTTTATCTCAGCTCGTCCATCCAGTGCTGCATGCTCGTCCATCCAGACCGCGCTGTGTCGGCCTGGAGCTGCGCTACGCTGCGCTGTCGGCCATCATCAATGCGACCAGCAAAGTAGCCATTATAGGCCGCGGCAGTAAAGTACTAATTTTAAAATTTGCTTTTAGGTTCTTTCTTGGTCAAACGTCCTTGTAGTGTTGTTGATTGTAAAGTTCATGGTGCCTGTTATAATAACATGCTGGCAAAGTGAGAAGTTCTATAAAACAGTAGAGGAAGCTGAGTCAGCTTGTATACAACGTGTGATGGATACATACTGTTTAAGTAAGAATAAAATCACCGTAGTGAACTACGAAGTAATTTATTCGAAACAACAATTACTGTTTTTGTGTTTATCTTACAGAGAGTGTCAAACATCTATGCAAGCGCGTGCTACAAGTGAACCGTACCTTCAGTAAGATGACAGCGTGTGGTCTGTTTACTATAGACGCCTCTCTTCCGTTACCTTTCATGGGACTCTTGGCTAGCTACATTATTGTTCTACTACAATTTGCTCTTCTATAAACTATTCATCAAATTCCATAAACATGTGAAATATGTGTAGAAGTATTATTTACAAATATTGATTTATTAGAAATATAACACACATTTTTTTTTAGATCTTACACTTTCTGAGTATCAATCTTGAAAATTAATCAGAAGGAAGATTAATCATGTAATTTGACAGCAAAGACACTTAATATGATATATTATTATTGTTGTGGTACATTATTTTACTGAACCTCACAAAGTAATAGGTATTATTTAATTATTTCACATCAAACTGGGAACTCAAAACGAAATGATGTGGCAGAATTCAAATCGTTCAGTTAAATTGTACCTTCATAATAAACTTGACAAAGACGTCCAAAGAATAGTTCGACCTTTTAACATTATGCTCTCTGTATTCTTCTCTTTTAAATTCAAAATAAGGAATAGTTGCATCATTGCATGTGATAAGAAGTATCCCATATTACTATTCTTCATTCTTTCATTTTTCAATGTGTTTAGTGTTCACAATATGGTAGCCAACAATTTAGGTGATTTTGCGGAATATTACAATAAAAATATTGTCACTGTCTTTATTTTAGGTCTTTCTCTCACTGCTTATTTATTTGGTTACTTAATGTTAATGATTTGTAACCTAACTCATAGCAGCTCTCACGTTGCCCTTATTATGAAAATTCAGGAAATTCATAGAAGTTTAGATGGTATCCCTTTTCGTCACCTAAAACTGTTTGTCCGAAAATCATTATTCATAACACGTTTGGTATAAAATTCAGTTACCATAATGATCAAAAGTTCTAAATTTTGTTTTACATAATTATCTTCACTTCTAAAGCTGTTCTGGCATAATATCTAGTATCATAATAATTGAATCTCCTAATTTTGTATGAAATAAAGTCATATGTCCTAATCATTGTATTACATAATGTGTATTATTCCGAATGTTCAATTAGGTATAGTAAAACTGATATTTCATTAAATTGCTTAGAAACCGAAGATCTTGGGATCCAAGAGCGAGCGAAGCGAGCTCGGGACTTGTGGGCACCCCGACACGGACAGGTTAGGTTCGAAGGGGATGGCGGGGTCTGAAAGACCCCGCCATAGAACCCCGCCATAGACCCCGCCATAGAAATAGGAGCCCCGCGAAGCGGGGCTCCGTCTATATTCCTTATTGGGTGGTAATCAGTAACAAAACAAACTTTAGGACTTATGTATTTTATGGCAATCGGTTTTATGTATTTTGAATATTATAGATTGTAATATTTATGACAAACAAATTTAGGACATACAGTATTTAGGAATTTCAATGTTATGGCATTCGAAATTATGTGTATTAAGTTCGGGCAAGTTATCATTCGGACAAATGATGATTAGGACAAAAAAAATTATGTCACATTAGATTATGTATAAAAAAGTTAGGTCACACAATAGAGAACCAGTTTAGATATTAGCCAGAGTGTCCGAAGTTATATTAAATGGAGTTGGATCTCTCTTATTACTATTTGTTATGTTTATATTTTTCCGTCAACAATTTTCTACGTGATGAGGGGATGGTGTTATTTTTTTGAAGTCACAAACGATTTGATGATCATCCAGCATGATTTAAATTTAATTTATGGTATTCGTCTGGTAAAATTATTGACAAAGTATCTCAAGGAATGGGTTAATAACGTACTTATGATGAGTAATGAAGATGAAAATGCGGATATGCTGTTCAAGATGTATCAAAATATTTTAGAATCGTACAAACTGTATAACAAATGTTTTAGAATACTCGTAAGTAAATTTCTGTTTACGATTTGACTCGTACAACCTTACTGTTGCACTAAGTGCTGTCAGTTTACATGTTTTGGATGCCCATGGATGGTTTCTGTCTAGGGCGAGCGAAGTGTCCGTCTACTACAAGTTGTGGTCTAGAGAAATTCAAATACATTAACGGAACCCCCCCCCGATTATTATCGACCTGCCATTACCAATATTTTTCTCTCCTAAACCGAAACACAAGGTAGTCTGGGACCTAGACATAGGCTTTTTAATTGATAACAGTTATTTTCATTTACAGATACTGTACCGAACATTTGACACATTTCTTCGTTGTTTAAGTTTTGTGGAGATACATTTGAAGCATGCTCACCAACCACAGTCGTCATCTGAGCACTATGTAGTAAGTACAGTTCTCCCGAGTCTTAACCCAAGCGATCGTCGGAGTGAAAAGTCTCGTTCATTTAGCGTTCAGAAAATCTGGTATTCCGAATAAATGATTGAACTACACAGCTTTTTAGAATTTATTGTTTAAACTCTGGCTTTCCATAATTGAAAATTCAGCAAACGTATGTGTGACAACCAAGGTACTGCCACCATCATCATCATCACCCTCGATTCGTCCACTGTTGGACATAGGCCTCTCTCAACTGAGATCCGCCACTGAGCCCTGACCTGAGCTTTTCTAATCTAGTCTCTGCTAGCTGCCTTTCGCAGATTGTCGCTCCACCTGGTTGGCGGGCGTCCTCCTACACTAGGATTGTCTAGTCGTGGTCTCCACTCAAGGACACGTCTACCCCAAAGGTTGTCTCTCTTTCAAGAGATGACGTGGTCAACCCCACGGCCACTTCAGCTTATTAATTCTGTGATCTATGTCAACAACCTTGGTTCTCTGTCGGATCACTTAAGCGTTGTTTCCAAAACCTAGTGAACGCAGCGTTGCGCTATTGATAGTTCGTGCAGCAATCGCATTGGTATCTATTAACTTTAGGAAATAAATTTTGGTCGCTAGTAAGAATATTCATAAAATAATGGCAATACGATAGCGATCATTTATTTTCAAATAATTATAATCATCATCTGTCTAGCATTTTCCCAACTATATTGGGGTCGGCTTCCAGACAAACCGGGAGCATCTGGATATCAGTATTTTAAATGGAGCGACTGCCTATCGGACCTCCACAGTAACTGGGTAATACGATATCTCACGGTAAGACTGGTTGTCAGACTTAAGAGCTTCTGACTAACAGTCACGACTGTCAAAGATCTACCAATGCCAGCCGGGACCAACGGCTTTACGTGCTTTTCGAGGCGCGGAGGAAACTATCGCTATGACAGATGGTCACCCATCCACACACCAACCTCGGCAAGCTTGGCTTACCGCGGAAGATCGGCCTGTGTGGCTGTAATTATTTAGCCACGAGCTCCACTAGGGTAAATAGTAAATAAACGAATTTGGAGTACAATAAAGTTTTATTCTATTCTGTTCTATTCTAGATTTTATTTTACATCTAAATAAACTACACTGTACTAAAAATGTTTTCAGTTCTCTTACTTCTTGAGTATCATTGTGGTTATATGGATTGGAAAGTTCATGTCACTAATAATGATAACATGCATGCAATCTGAGAAATTTTACATGACTGTGGAGGAAGCTGAGTCAATTTGTATACAGCGTGTGATGGATTCAAAGTTTTCGGGTAATAATAAAGTTTTTGTTTTCAAGGTCATCGGAAATAACACTTACTTTTTAACAGTACAATTTTATTTTCATATTAGGTAACTATTAAAAGAATATTACGGCATCTCATTTCCACCATTTTTTGTCAAGAATGGCCCATAATTCAAAATTTCCTAAAGTCATTGTTTTTGTCCTTACAGAGTGTCACAAACATCTGTGCAAGCGCGTGCTACAAGTGAACCGTACCTTCAGTAAGATGACAGCGTGTGGTCTGTTTACTATAGACGCCTCTCTACCGATACCTTTGATAGGACTTTTGACTAACTACGTTATTGTACTACTGCAGTTTGCTTTTCTGTAAATTACTTAATTATTTCGGCACCAATTATAAAAAATGTTGTGTGTTGTGTTACTATACTCGTAAACATTTTTCTTATTGCATTATTCCTGAAATATCTTAATACAAGTTAAAATTAAAATTAATCAATTCATATAGTTATATGTGAGCAGTCTAATAAATCTTACCATTGGACTAGATATAAATATTGATAATTTATCAATAGAAACATTAATCTCATTGAGTAATTCGACAGCAAAATTAATTAATTTCCCATTGTTATGTGATCATTTCTTTTACTAAACTGTATAAAGGTATTATAAATAATGATTTCACGTCATACTCGATTACCTACTGATACTTCAAATTTTTTTTTTTACAATTATTTAATGTACAGTTATTTTTATAATTATTAATATAGTAGTTCAAAACATTTTAAATTAAAAAGCAAATAAAACCAGAACTATTTAGGTGCAGGCACAGATAATATCAGGTATAATTTAATAATGAAAATTAATCAGTGAGAACATTAATCATACCTATTGTGTAATCAACTGTGATATATTATATTATGTGAATATTTTCATGACTACATTTAAATGACCTACTAATGTAATTACTATTGTGTATAAAACTCTGATGATATAAAAAAAACAACATGATTTATTTGACAATCAAGAGTCAAGTTGAAAGGAATCATGAGGGAAAACTCAAATTGCCCGGTTGAAATGTTCCGGAAGAATAAATTGGACAAAGACGTCCAAAAATTAGTTCAACCTTTCAACATTATGCTCTCTGTATTCTTCACTTCTAAATACAGAATAAGAGACAGTTACATCACCGTGTGTGAAAAGAAGTATCAAATATTGGTGTTTTTAGTTATTTCATTTTTTAACGTGTCATATACCTTCTATTTTAACGAAAACAACAGTATCTTTTCTATATACAATTCAATTTTTTTGTTTTCCTGCACTGTATATATCCTTAGTTACATGCTTTTGATTATTTTTAACATTACTCAAAGTGGTAGCAACGTATCCCTTATCTTAAAAATCCAAGATATTAATAGAAGTATCGACATTACTCATAGTGTCCCAAATTACATTCGCTGGAATTGGATATCACTTTTCACTGTATCCTGTACTTTAATTTTACGAGCAATGCAGTTTAATATAATAGAATCTTCAATTTATTTTATAGAAGCTAGCCGAGACTTACTGGTTATACAATACGATTTAAATTTAGTTTACAGTATACGACTTAATAAATTATTGACAGTATATCTTAGAGAATGGATTAATATTATACAAGTAAAGCTAAATGAAGAACAAAATGATGAACATTGTGACAAGTTGTACAAAACGTATCAAAATATTTTAGAAGCTTACAAACAGTACACAAAATGTTTTCGGATACTGGTAAGTTAATAGCTGTTTTAAATAGAACATAAACTTCGAGTCTCTCTAAATCACAATATTTTAAGATTTGTTTTTCTTTTACAGATACTAAATCGTGTATTAGTTTCATTTTTCCGTAATCTTTCCATTGTGCAGTTACACATATTACGTTTGCAAAATCTTGCTACTCCACAAATAGATGTGAGTATATTTCGTTATGAACCATCCTGTTTCGTGTCCCACGCGCGCCTCAAAGAGCGTCAGCATACTGACGGGGCCCCCTCTCAGAGGGCCAAAGCCTGCCGGGGTCGCGGGATTATTTCCTTACCGTGACCCCGGAACATAAACGGCTATTGAAGGACACCGTGGACTTTAGTCAGTTAAAGTCTGAAAGTTTGATGATTTTACCACGTTAAAAAAAAAAAACCGTCTTTTGGCACAACAATATAATGTTTTCCTATAATTACTGTACAAATATAATTTATGCAACCAAACGTACTTTTTTCTTCAATACTAAATTCTTTCTTACTATCAATTAAAAATAATTTGTATTTTAAAATTTGCTTTTAGGTTCTTTCTTGGTCAAACGTCCTTGTAGTGTTATGGATTGTAAAGTTCATGGTGCCTGTTATAATAACATGCTGGCAAAGTGAGAAGTTCTATAAAACAGTAGAGGAAGCTGAGTCAGCTTGTATACAACGTGTGATGGATACAAACTGCTCAAGTAAGAATTAAATCACTGAACTGAGTTACGAAGTAATTTATTCGAAACAATATTTTTTGTGTTTATCTTACAGAGAGTGCCAAACATCTGTGCAAACGCGTGCTACAAGTGAACCGCACCTTCAGTAAGATGACAGCGTGTGGTCTGTTTACTATAGACGCCTCTCTTCCGTTACCTTTCATGGGACTCTTGGCTAGTTACATTATTGTGCTACTACAATTTGCTCTTCTATAAACTATTCATCAAATTCCATAAACATGTGAAATATGTGTAGAAGTATTATTTACAAATACCTATTGATTTATTACAAAAATATAACACACATTTTTTTCAAAATAATAGATCTTACACTTTCTGAGTATCAATCTTGAAAATTAATCAGTAGGAAGATTAATCATGTAATTTGACAGCAAAGACACTTAATATGGTATATTATTATTGTTGTGGTACATTATTTTACTGAACCTCACAAAGTAATAGGTATTATTTAATTATTTCACATCAAACTGGGAACTCAAAACGAAATGATGTGGCAGAATTCAAATCGTTCAGTTAAATTGTACCTTCATAATAAACTTGACAAAGACGTCCAAAGAATAGTTCGACCTTTTAACATTATGCTCTCTGTATTCTTCTCTTTTAAATTCAAAATAAGGAATAGTTGCATCATTGCATGTGATAAGAAGTATCCCATATTACTATTCTTCATTCTTTCATTTTTCAATGTGTTTAGTGTTCACAATATGGTAGCCAACAATTTAGGTGATTTTGCGGAATATTACAATAAAAATATTGTCACTGTCTTTATTTTAGGTCTTTCTCTCACTGCTTATTTATTTGGTTACTTAATGTTAATGATTTGTAACCTAACTCATAGCAGCTCTCACGTTGCCCTTATTATGAAAATTCAGGAAATTCATAGAAGTTTAGATATTAGCCAGAGTGTCCGAAGTTATATTAAATGGAGTTGGATCTCTCTTATTACTATTTGTTATGTTTATATTTTTCCGTCAATAATTTTCTACGTGATGAGGGGATGGTGTTATTTTTTTGAAGCCACAAACGATTTGATGATCATCCAGCATGATTTAAATTTAATTTATGGTATTCGTCTGGTAAAATTATTGACAAAGTATCTTAAGGAATGGGTTAATAACGTACTTATGATGAGTAATGAAGATGAAAATGCGGATATGCTGTTCAAGATGTATCAAAATATTTTAGAATCGTACAACCTGTATAACAAATGTTTTAGAATACTCGTAAGTAAATGTTTGTTTACGATTTAACTCGTCTAACCTTATTGTTGCACTAAGTGCTGTCAGTTTACATGTTTTGGATGCCCATGGATGGTTTCTGTCTAGGGCGAGCGAAGAGTCTGTCTACTGTAAGTTGTGGTCTAGAGAAATTCAAATACATTAACGGAAACCCCCCGATTATTATCAACCTGCCATTACCAATATTTTTCTCTCCTAAACCGAAACACTCTGGGACCTACACATAGGCTTTTTAATTGATAACAGTTATTTTCATTTACAGATACTCTACCGAACATTTGACACATTTCTTCGTTGTTTAAGTTTTGTGGAGATACATTTGAAGCATGCTCACCAACCACAGTCGTCATCTGAGCACTATGTAGTAAGTACAGTTCTCCCGAGTCTTAACCCAAGCGATCGTCGGAGCGAAAAGTCTCGTTCATTTAGCGTTCAGAAAATCTGGTATTCCGAATAAATGATTGACCTACACAGCTTTTTAGAATTTATTGTTTAAACTCTGGCTTTCCATAATTGAAAAAAGCAAACTTATGTGTAACAACAAAGGTACTGCCATCATCATCATCATCGCCCTCGATTCATCCACTGTTGGACATAGGCCTCTCTCAATGTATGCCACTGAGCCCTGACCTGAGCTTTCTAGTCTCTGTCGCTCCACCTGGTTGGCGGGCGTCCTACACTAGGATTGTCTAGTCGTGGTCTCCACTCAAGGACACGTCTACCCCAAAGGTTGTCTCTCTTTCGAGAGATGACGTGGTCAACCCCACGGCCACTTCAGCTTATTAATTCTATGAGCTATGTCAACAACCTTGGTTCTCTGTCGGATCACTTAAGCGTTGTTTCCAAAACCTAGTGAACGCAGCGTTGCGCTATTGATAGTTCGTGCAGCAATCGCATTGGTATCTATTAACTTTAGGAAATAAATTTTGGTCGCTAGTAAGTATATTCATAAAAATAATGGCAATACGATAGCGATCATTTATTTTCAAATAATTATAATCATCATCTGTCTAGCATTTTCCCAACCACATTGGGGTCGGCTTCCAGACAAACCGGATGCATCTGGATATCAGTATTTTAAATGGAGCGACTGCCTATCGGACCTCCACAACCCAGTAACTGGGTAATACGATATCTCACGGTAAGACTGGTTGTCAGACTTTAGAGCTTCTGACTAACAGTCACGACTGTCAGAGATCTACCAATGACAGCCGGGACCAACGGCTTTACGTGCTTTTTGAGCCACGGAGGAAACTCGCTATAACAGATGGTCACCCATCCACATACCAACCTCGGCAAGCGTGGCTTACCGCGGAAGATCGGCCTGTGCGGCTGTAACTATTTAGCCACGAGCTCCACTAATATAATATAAGTAATAAGTAATTCTATTATAATATAAGTAAGATATCCTAATATTAGTGTAGATTTTGGGTAAATAGTAAATAATTGTGCAAAGATTTTGGTGTACAATAAAGTATTTATTCCATTCTGTTCTATTCTAGATTTTATTTTACATCTAAATAAACTACACTGTACTAAAAATGTTTTCAGTTCTCTTACTTTTTGAGTATCATTGTGGTTATATGGATTGGAAAGTTCATGTCACTAATAATGATAACATGCATGCAATCTGAGAAATTTTATATGACTGTGGAGGAAGCTGAGTCAATTTGTATACAGCGTGTGATGGATTCAAAGTTTTCGGGTAATAATAAAGTTTTTGTTTTCAAGGTCATTGGAAATAACACTTGCTTTTTAACAGTACAATTTTATTTTCATATTAGGTAACTATTAAAAGAATATTACGGCATCTCATTTCCACCATTTTTTGTCAAGAATGGCCCATAATTCAAGATTTCCTAAAGTCATTGTTTTTGTCCTTACAGAGTGTCACAAACATCTGTGCAAGCGCGTGCTACAAGTGAACCGTACCTTCAGTAAGATGACAGCGTGTGGTCTGTTTACTATAGACGCCTCTCTACCGATACCTTTGATAGGACTTTTGACTAACTACATTATTGTACTACTGCAGTTTGCTTTTCTGTAAATTACTTAATTATTTCGGCACCAATAATAAATAGTTTTGTGTGTTGTTTTACTATAAACACTTCTCTTATTCCTGAAATATCTTAATACAAGTTAAAATTAAAATTAATCAATTCATAAAGTTATATGTGAGCAGTCTAATAAATCTTACCTTTCATTGGACTAGATAGGTAAATATTGATAATTTATCAATAGAAACATTAATATCATTGAGTAATTCGACAGCAAAATTAATTAATTTCCCATTGCTATGCGATCATTTCTTTTAATAATCTGTATAAAGGTATTATAAATAATTATTTCACGTCAAACTGGGAACTCAAAACGAAATGATGAGGACAAACCAAATCGTTCAGTTACATTGTAGGTACCTCATTGAAAAACTTGACAAAGACATCCAAGGAATAGTTCAACCTTTTAACATGAATGCTCTCTGTACTTTTCTCTTTTAAATGCAAAATAAGGAATAGTTGTATCAATGCAAGGTGAAAAGAAGTTAAATGGATCATTTTATGATTCCCCATACAAAACTGTCAAATATATGACAATAATTAAGTGAATTGTCAATTTATTGACCATTTTACGATTTTTATTTATTATTCATTTATAATGATAATAAATTATGAAATGAATTGTTAATTTAGTGACCATTTTGCGACTTGTATTTATGATAATTATAAAATGAATTTTAAATTTAGTGACCATTTTGCTGTATGCGGCAAACACAAGTGCGAATTGCAAATGGCAATGTTTACCATCATCATTATTTAAATCACTCAATATGCCCATTAAAATGCACTTGTTTTGCGACTTTTCCTGTATAAATGACGTAAAGTAAACGGGAATATTGAACATTTTATTTGATGGAGAAAAAGCTGGTATCTCGTTCGTACACAAGAAGTGCTTTTTATTTTCCAAACAATAAGCGTCGTACAGTCAGCTGCAGAGAAAAGAAAGCTCCTTTAGAAGTGATGTTACTACCAAAGAGTGGTCCTTTTCGATGCTTAACCTACATACTTCAAGTACACTGTACTATAAACTACGAAATACTTGTGATGAGATGGCGAGTAATGGGTGACTCGCCGTCCGATCCTGGACCATGCCCGGGTTGACAGCGCGTCGTGTTCCAGTCGCACTTCAAAGCGCTGTCAGCAATCTGACGGGCTTAACAGGCCCAAAGTCTACCAAAGCCACGGAATTGTATTATCAGATAACCATAACCCTGGAACATAAAGGGCTACTGAAGGATCACCGTGGATTTTAGTCAGTACGAGTCTGACAGTATCGGTGGTAAGTCTCATTTCATGAATATACCACGATGAAATATGCCTCAGGACAGGTGGAATAAAGGCGTAAATAACAACACAGAACACACCAATACTCACATTGTAAACAAACAATCGAACACAAAATCAACACACCATCCCAACTTTTACATACAATACCTACAAACTTTCGGGACGGAATGTAAATTCATGCGATTTTTTTTTCACGAAATAAAAAAAGGAAAGTGACCCATACATCCACGATACGAGGATTTCCTACGTGGGGTATGTCCGGGTGCTAAGCAGTAAATTGTCCAATGGGACGCGCGTACGTGTTTGCACAGCCGGATTACGTGCGATAAAAAAATGGAGATCACATGACACGTTTTAAACTCAGATTATTGTATAATTAGCGACAATTTTTCGCTTTGAATATAATTTTTTTAAAAGGGTAATGTTTTTTTTTATGTTTTACACACATGTTTTCCGTTAAGAGCGTTTTGTAAATTGTTCGTGTTATGAGTTTGTATTCGGTTGGAGGACGTTACACATTATAAATTGTTAAATAATAATTATTGTATGCTTACAAATTACTTACGTAGTAAACGCTTCTACACCTTAAAAAAAAATCACTGAAGACACGAAAACATTCTGTAATAGCAGGCAACTCTTTTACAAATGATAAAAGTATTATTAAAAAAAGTTAAATTTGTAGAAAGTATTTTCTACTAAATTTCTATACCGACATATACAGGTATCCTGATTTCTGTTAAGTTTTATATAAATCTGTTCAGTTATTTCGAAGAGTCAGGCGTTAATTTGTATGTCATGACGCACAGAGAACATGATCTTAAAATATAAATATCAATTTCAACTTTCACTCACACCTGCACAAAATCGAACTGAAAACATCACACACACCCACACCATTAAATTAATAACTTTTCCATATTAAAGCTAAGAACCTCAAAGATATCTGTACTCGACAGCCACTAACTACGCTATAACTACACACTAACTACTTTTAATTGTTCGCGAAAATAGCTATCACAGGATATTGCCTTCGTGTTTCAAACACACTCGCTAAAGTTATGAGGACTCGGCTTCAAGTGCAGCGCAACACTTGAGTTAAATCGAAAACAGTGTTCGGAATTTGTAGAATTTTCAGGCAACGGTATTTTTGTTAAGATCTTGGCGTGTATGTTGTTTGAAAGTTCTCAAATTTTAGCATGGTATTTTCTTTACAAAGGAAATTTTTACAGACGTTGTACATGTAGGTGAGACCTCGGGTTCGATTGGTAAAAACGTCGGATGTTCTATGAGATCGCAGGTTCTAATTCTGTTGCGGTTTTTCTTTCCATTTATTTGAAAAATTCTTCAATAATTCTTATAATTTTTAACGTGGTATAATAGGTCATAATTATCGCAGTGAGAAAAATGTTTCGGAATTGAGAAAATCTTCCTTTCAATAATTAAATAATTTTCACGTACTTCTGTTTTCATCAACATACAACTAATCATTTTCGTAAAACCATTGAAAGTTAAAATCAGAATCAACAACATAAGACTTTGATATGATAATATTTGGTGAACATGCGGGGGCGCGCGGTCAGGGCAGCGGCTCCATCCGTAGATCTCGGGCACGAGCCCAGTCTTGCCGTTGAGCGTGCCGCAGCTAGCCCGAAAATTAATTCAGAAACCTGTATTGAGTCTAAAATTGGATAGTTTGTGAACCAATACTAGCGTTAGAACGTTGTGTAGAGACGTCATCGTGTTTTTTTTCTTTTTAAAACGAAACGGGACCCTACTGAGACATCGCTGCCCGTCTGTCTGTCTGTCTGTCCATCTTTCACCGGATTGTATCTTATGAAACGTGATAGTTTGGGAGTTGAAAATTTCACTGATGATGTATATTCTGTTGCCGCTATAACAACAAATACTAAAACTTTTGTCAATATTGCAAGACACACTATCTCGTCAAAGCTGGATTCCCACGGTGCGTCATATTGAGAAAGTATCGTCAGTGAGAGCAGTTGTGGCCCACCAGTATCGGCTCCGACTTACGAGCCATGCGCATTTTTTTGTGTAATTTATTTCATCACCACTGCTCTCAAAACGGTGAAGGAATATACAGTGTGTCCGGGCACGGGTTAGCGATATTTGAAGGGGATATTCTAGGCTCTTTTTCATCGACAAAAATGCTTTAAAAAAATTCTTACTCCAAAACTTCGCGAATGGCAGCCATTTTAATTTTTTGATCTGTCGAACTGGGGTATGAACAATAAAATTCAAATATCTTTAAATCCAAGAGACCTACATTCATGCAAATGACTTTATTGCAAAGTTAAACGTTGAGGCTTATCAAAAACTTACGAAAGTTTTCTAAATAATATGTAAAAATAACCAAAAAACATGGGCAAACACGAAATTGTACACAAAAATTACTGAATAATTTCACATTTTTAACTCTAGCTCGATAAGTACCCCTGAATTTTGCTAGGGTTTTTGCATTAAATTAAAAGTGTTTGAGATAGGCTATAAAATGATATCAAAATTATCACTCTACGTTAAGTATCTTAGGAGTTATTCTCACTTGAACATCACCCTTCCTTAGCGCACGTACCCTAATATTACAGGTGTCGCATTCTTTGGGCGAGCTAAATCGTTCCAACGAATATTTCAGCTGGTATTATTGACCACCATAATCCATAAACTGAAATGGTAATTTTTTTTTATTTTATGAAACCACTTCTTGGAATTATTGCTGCGGGGCGAGACGGGGTGATGTTCAAGTGAGAATAACTCCTAAGATACTTAACGTAGAGTGATAATTTTGATATCATTTTATAGCCTATCTCAAACACTTTTCATTTAATGCAAAAACCCTAGCAAAATTCAGGGGTACTTATCGAGCTAGAGTTAAAAATGTGAAATTATTCAGTAATTTTTGTGTACAATTTCGTGTTTGCCCATGTTTTTTGGTTATTTTTACATATTATTTAGAAAACTTTCGTAAGTTTTGATAAGCCTCAACGTTTAACTTTGCAACAAAGTCATTTGCATGAATGTAGGTCTCTTGGATTTAAAGATATTTGAATTTTATTGAACATACCCCAGTTCGACAGATCAAAAAATTAAAATGGCTGCCATTCGCGAAGTTTTGGAGTAAGAATTTTTTTTAAAGCATTTTTGTCGATGAAAAAGAGCCTAGAATATCCCCTTCAAATATCGCTAACCCGTGCCCGGACACACTGTATAGTGAGGAAACCGGCATGTCCTAGACCGAAAAAAAAACGAAGATATAATTATGACATAATTATCTACCAATCCGTACTGGGCCAGGGTGGTGAATTATGGCCCACTCCCTCTCACAGAGAGGAGGCCTGAGTCCCAGCAGTGGGAATATTTATAGGCTGATGATGATGATCGGTGTAGCATGTTACTTCTGTTAAAGAGAACGAGCCTTGTGTGCGGTGCGTGGCTGTCGGTAGTCATCGGCCGTACTTAAGCGTCCGTCCGCAATATCACACACCGAGGGAATACAGCTTTACGAGTTAGTGAATAGAGTATAAAATCCAACCGCAGTATTGAAATATTGACAACAGTGTCTACCTATTTGATATTCCACTCATCGCAACCATAAAATCTTCTAAATTCTAAAACTAAATACTGAACAACAAAAAAAGCTGATTTCGCCTTACAATAAGCCAGTGTCACTTTCCCTACAATTCTTTAGGAAGTTTAGAAGTCGGCGGCTTTCGAGTACAGCCCGCGCAAACTTTGTACTGTGGGTGCTTAGTTTTACACTTTGCCTATACTGTGCACATGGCTGAACCAACCAATCGACGGAACAGTTGTTGGAGTGGCTGAGTGGCAGCTTGTTGCGGATTCGATGGCCTTTTTTTTAGTACCCAGTTACTGGGTTGTGGAGGTCCGATAGGCAGTCGCTCCATTTAATATACTGATATTCAGCTGCATCTGGTTTGACTGGAAGCTGACCCCAAAATAGTTAGGTTGGAAAAAGGCTAGGCAGGTGATGATATTAGATTAGATATTACATGGATAAGTTAGACATTTTCAGCAGGTATCCATTTGATTAGGTTAAATTGGAACAAAAACATGGGACCCTAGAAACAAAATTGACAGACTATCTACTTCTGATTAAACGTTTAAATGTAAATCAGCTGGATCTCAACTAAAATTCATAAACAGTTATCGCTACTCGCTTCACAAAGCAAGTTTACGCGGTAAACTAGGTTTACCCGGTTATCCCGACTCCAGTTTACCCGGTCCCGGGTTACCCGGTTTATCACGGAAAACTTGTCATTACCTCGGACCGGGGCGACGCGTGGGGAATACAACTTTTAATAACTTGTCCGGGTAAAACCTACTGTATTGGAAATATGGTACGATATTTTGTTGGACAACACGAAAATACACGGTCGGTAGCAAAATGACAAGAGCATCGCGTTTGCAACAAACTAGAAAGTTTTTTCTTTTATCAGGCGATTTTTTTTTCTTTCATTTCAACAGTTTTTTCATACATAACACGCTAGATAATAATTATGATGCTAGATAAACTGAAATAGTACTGAGGTGTTATATAAAATATTTGTCTCCTTTAACTTTTTAAATAATAAACACCTTACTTGCTACAAAAAGTTAAACATCTGTTGAAAACTTGTCTAAAAAAAGTGTAACTGCAAAACGACCCTTATTATCAACGTCAAATGTCGTTTTGCAGTTGAAAGTTTTTTTAGGCAAGTGTCCAAAGTTTAACTTTTTTTTTTATAAGACGGCTATAATTATCTAAAAAATTCCTTTTTAAAAACCTATCTCGACATTCTTGATAACCTTTCAAATAAAACCTATTTGGATGGCCAGATTCCGTGTTCGAAACAAAACCTAAGGTTAATGAAGCCACTTTTTTAGAAATGTGATCGTGAACACCATGCACACTTTAATGTTTTCCTTGGAGATGTTCACTTGTTTTACATAGGAAATGAACGACGGGGCTAATTTTGCTACCGTGTTCATGGCTTAATTTCTCAGTGGCCTACTAAGAATCTGGTGATTCTATAACGAAAGGTTAAAAAAAACTGCTTTGTGTTCAAATTCATTCTAAACCATAGGTAACCGTCACTATATTTTATCGACTCACTTTAAATTCTACAAATTACCTACATTAAACATCATTATTCTGGGGCCACACTAACACAACGGGACATTTCGTTAATTATTGTGATTATGCACGTTTATACGAATCTGTTTTCATGAAAATTAACGTCATTTCCCGTTTATGCGGCACTCGGATTAAAAATATTAAAACTGGGAAAGAAGGTCCCTGTTTTTTACAAATGATTCACGGCTGAGCTATGTTCCCGTTGCAAAAAGTCAAGCCTCCACGGGGCAAAGCCGCGAACAAAAACTAGTAGGTATACCTACCAAAAAAGAAACATAGGTACATTGCAGATGTCAAATCCTGTAGCCCCGTACCAATTCGAACTTGTTCACATGGTGCCGCCAAAAAACCGGGTCTTCAAACAAAAGGATTTTCCCAAAAAGAAGAAAAATGGTTGCTTTTATTTTTCATAGTTTCTGGGTAGCCAGTGAGTCTGTGCACTTCGTTTGAAAGCGTGCACCGAATCAGTATGGAGTCACTCACGCGTTTTCGTGGACAAAGAACGGAATAGTACCGCGGAGTTATAATGGTGCTGGTTTTATTCAATCTGGCTTGTTTGAGTAACCTGTGACTGAACTGAAGAATGTATTGTGTTCTGTTGAAAAGTTGACGTTGTGCAAAGAATGCATACTTACTAATAAAATACCAAAGTATTTTATGTTCTGGAACATCCTGGGAGTCATCTGGTTGAAGGTCCGAGTTGCAAAAGGACAAGTTCTCTAAATGGCAAATTCTAAAAGCCTAATTCTCGAAATGGCCAATTCTCTAAAAGCGTTTTTAAAAATTAAGCTTTTCGAGAATTTTACATTTTGAGAATGAGGACAACAATTTGACTAGACGAATACCATAAAAATTAAATTTAAATCATACTGGATAATCATCCAAGCTCAATAAGTGGCTTAAAAACAATTTTACAATCCGTTTGTGAATTTTGTGATACAACAGCTATTCCTTATTTTGAATTTAAAAGATAATTATGAATACAGAGAGCATAATGTTGAAAGTTTATTCTTTGGACGTCTTTGTCAAGTTTATTATTGAGGTACAATTGAACTGAAAGATTTAAATTGTTTTAGATCATTTTATTTTTGAGTTTCATGTGAAATAATTAAATTAATAACACCTTTGTATATATACGAGTATATGATCGCCTTCCTACTCGTCCACTATTCTTTTCTGATTAATTTCGTTGCAGGATCCAAGACAGGTAAATTTATTCTCAGGGACACGTCGAGCTTCATTGTCTCGGCGCTTTTCTGGTGGTTGCCACTGTTGATTCTGGCTCTCAGGAGTTGCAGTGGTTTGGGAATAGTGTGGTGGGTTTGTCCCTTAAAAAAAAATATATATGATCGCATCACAGTAGGAAATTAAATTGATTTTGCTGTCACATTACTCAATGAGATTAATGTTTCTATTGATAAATCAAGATTTATATTATCTAGTCCAATGTGTCCCTTCATTTATTAGACTGCTCGCATATTTGTGATTTTTTTTAACTAATTGTATTAAAATAGGTATTAGGGTTTAAAACGGGATATTTACCATGTTTATTATTTGATTTGAGTTTCCGATATTTCGACACTGCGCAAGCGCCATGATCACGGATGAACTATGAACTTATAGCTTGTATGATTGTTATATTTCGGGAATATGCAATCAGAAAAATGTTTAAGTCGGTATACTAAAACAACACACAAATCTTTTTTATTGGTGCCGAAATAACTAAGTAATTTACAGAAAAGCAAACTGCAGTAGTACAATAATGTAGTTAGTCAAAAGTCCTATCAAAGGTATCGGTAGAGAGGCGTCTATAGTAAACAGACCACACGCTGTCATCTTACTGAAGGTGCGGTTCACTTGTAGCACGCGCTTGCACAAATGTTTGTTATTCTCTGTAAAGATAGACAAATGTAAAATTGTTGTTTTGAATAAATTTTATTTCACAGTTCAGTTCAGTGATTTAATTCTTACTTGAGCAGTTTGTATCCATCACCCGTTGTATACAAGCTGACTCAGCATCCTCTACTGTTATATAGAACTTCTCACTTTGCCAGCATGTTATTATTATAGGCGCGACGAACTTTACAATCGATATTATAGCAAAAACGTTTGGTAAAATAGGGAACTAAAAGTAAATAATAAGAGATAGATAACATATTTTGAATGATCTCTCTTCGGCCAATGGCCGTACGGCGTCCATAGCTGGATGTAAGCAGAAAATTATTGTACACGTTTCATTACGAATACCTAGTACACATGACCGTAGATACTTACGTTTTGTGAAGTGGCAGTTGTTTTCAAATATAATATGTGTAACTGTACAAGAAACAGAACACGTAGAAACGATACCAGCACACGGTTTAATATCTACAAAAGAAAAAATCATTCCATGACTCGAAAAACTGGATCTTTACCATGAAAAAGAGCTTTAACTCACCAGTATTTGGAAACACTTGGAATGTAGTTTGTGAGCTTTTAAAATATTTAGATACGTTTTGTAGAGATTGTCACAATGGTCTTCATTTTGTTCCATATGTATGTTATGAATCCATTCTCTAAGATATATTGTCAACAATTTTGTCAGGCGTATGCCGTAAAATAAATTTAATTCATATTGTATAACCAGTAAGTCGCGGCTAGCTTCAATAAAATCAATTGAATACTGTACATAATTTACTACTCGCAGAGTTAATGTTGACAGAACAATAAAAAGTGACATCCAATTGAAGCGAAGGTAACTTGGGACATTCTTACTAATGTCGACACTTCTATGGATATCCTGGATTTTTAAAATAAGAGAAATGTTGCTATCGCCATGTGCAATGTTACAAATGATCAATAGCATGTAACTAAAGTTATAAATGAAGATTAAAGCCCAAAATATTGTTAAATGCCTGATACCCGTACTGATACCAAAAATACTGTTAGTTTCATTGAAAATACTGTAAATATCAAAAATATTTAAAACCGAAATAGCAAAAAACAGTAATATCTGATATTTTTTTTCACACAGGGTGATCAAACTGTTCCTTATTTTGTATTTTGAAGTGAAGAATACAGAGAGCATAATGTTGAATGGTTGGATTAATCTTTGTACGTCATTGTCCAGTTTATTATCGCGGAACATTTTAAATAATGACTAAAGTAGTTTCGTGTGAATTTTCAAGCTTGTTATATTTTCCGTTGTTGGAATACAAATGAAGTTTCTTTTATCGTAATAGACTTAATAATTACATTAGTTTCTTTTTGATTTATCTCCATATCTTGTCTTTTTATCAAATTCATTCAAAATAAATGATTTATTGTGAACACATTTTCTGTGATAAGTAATTATTGGCGGCACAAGCCATCGACCCCGACTTACGACTTTATTATGAAGGTGATATTTTTTTTGTTTTTACGCCTGCACTATTTAATTGCATTCATCAGCATCATGTTAGTTTTTTAATTAATTTGGCAAATGTACTCTTTGAAAATAAGAAATATGGCTCAGTAGTGTACTAAAAATTGATAAGGGAATGCAATAATAAATGTCGTAACTCCGAATTTTATAGTTTTTGAAGTGAAAACTTCTTTAGCGGCGTTGTACACTTTTTCTGTAATGGGTAAAAAATTTAAAACTCGCGTCAGGGTCACGTGACCGTCAGGGTCACGTGACCGTCAGGGTCACGTGACCCTGATCGAAAATGAGTAAGACGTCATTCAAATTAAAAATAAAACATAGTAACAAAAAAGTTTTCACTTCTACCGGCACTCCTGGAGTGCAACCTTTTTTTTTTTTATGTGAGATGGGTTTGCTCTTGATCTTAGTATAGGTCAGGAATGACTAAGACAAGGTCGACGATGGAGCGAGCTTACCCAGAAGAAGCCAGCTGTTCACTCTTGAGATCACTCAAGTTGAGAAAATGACGCAAGACTTATTACAACAAGAGATAGTTAATAAAAATATAGGTGCATTTACATAATAACGGCAATGATGACGGCACGGTTAGCGCAATGATTGAGCGATTGTAGTGCTGCACAGCATGTCGTGAGTTCGATTCCCGCACGGAAAAAATGCTTGTATGGCCTACAAGTAGTTGTTCCGGGTCTGGGTGTTTGCGTATGTGAGTTTCTATGTTTGTGAACGAACGCACAACACAGAAGAAAATCCTAGTGAGTGTTTTTTTAAAAAGGAAAAAGAAGAAAATAATTGGCATGGAACTTCCAGCCATATGCCAACACCAAATATTTGTACGAAATGCCTCAAAATATTTTTCGCTCCATTCATATCCAATCTAGCCAAGTTTAAAACCACAAAAAATACCAATCACATTAAAATCGAAAAATTACAGAGCAAATGGCGGAAACGGACGGCTCACTGCAACGAAAAATCCGCACCCAACAGAGTATCAGCAGGATTGGATCGATTTAATCCTTTTTTCAGTGCACCTAGTGTTTGTACTGAAGCTGGGACATGTCGACGAATAAAATAAAAAGGCACAAGGACAGAGGGTCTTACCTGCATTCGTTTAAATTGCGTGTGATGGATTTTTGTTTTTTTTTTTTAACGTGGTAGAATCATCAATCAGTGAGTAGTGGCTAATGTGTTGGAAGCTTTTTTTAGCGTGGTAAAATCATCAAATGACTCCTCCCACCCGGGGAAGGGCGGGAGGGACTGTCAGACTTGTACTGATTAAAATCAACGGTGTCCTTCAATAGCCATTTAAGTACCGAAGATCCGACAGGGGATCCCTTTAAGGAGGCCCCGTCATTTTGCTGACAGCTCTTTGAGGCGCACGTGGAACACGACGTGCCGTCGACCCGGGCATAATCCATGGTCAGATAACGAGTCGCTCATTACTCAGGTGGTCCATTACTCAGGTGGTCCATTACTCAGGTGGTCCATTACTCAGGTGGTCCATTACTCAGGTGGTCCATTACTCAGGTGGCCTATCATGAGGTCTTAAAGCGAGAGTAATTCCAGTGTGGAAACGGGGTGGCGCTATACGATGTGCATAGCTCTGTCGCCTTCCCACACTGGAATGAAACAATAATTATGAGCAATGAGACTGTGAGATTGAAGTGGAATTGGACAATGCGTGTACCTATGTATAATGCATCAGGATCGATGGTTCCGAGTCGTCAGCTTTCTGAATAACTTCACCAAAAAAAAAGAAGTACTGTACCTATGCTTTACAAATAATTATCAATTATTTCCACATAGCAAAATTACGTTGGCACAAATATCACGTTCACTCACATCAAAAGCTAAAACTCCAATTGGTATTGGCTGAGCAACAGTTTGATCGATGCCCAGAACGTAAGGACCTCGATCACTCCATTGAATGATTGCTAGCCAATCTACTAGCACGACAGTAGCACATTTTATAACATTAAATACAGTTACGTTATTAGGGGCTACTGAAAGTTTATTTGCCAAGAAAAATATGAAACGGCAGCTTGTTCGTGATTTCGCTCGCGTGGATGTCGAAAAAAATACTATAGGAAGGTAATTTTTTGTGAAAGTTTGTGAGGGTGGATGGATGGATGGATGGATGTTTCGTACTCTTTTAAACCAAAGTTACTGAATGGATTTGGATGAAAGGCACACAGTTTAAAACCTGGAGTACTTAAGATAGTTTTTATCTTGATTTTATGTTCCCGAGGATTCTGAATTTGCTAGATGTAGCTGGCAAAGCCGATGGCAGAAGCTAACATGTAAAAGTGTAAAATCGTAGATGTGTTTTTTTTTTAATTAAAATAGGTACTTTTAACCTTTTTTGCATAAAAAAGGAACAACACTCATTCATCCGTATATCCGCCAATCCTCGTTTTATCTTGCAGTAATGTTAGTCTAATCGCAAAGCCATCTGCTAAGCATGAGGGACCAATCTCCATTGAAAAGCTGAATAAAATGCCATTATGTTCTGGCATTAAAAACGAAATTGAAAAAAAGAAACAATTTTATTCGAAATTTGAACTCACAACACCACTGACTTTTAAATTAAAAACCAAAATAAAATTCCTTTAACGATACAACTAATAACCTAGAAATGCCCTTAATAAGTTAAAATGATGTCTCCTAAAGAATTCTGGAGGTACTACAATAGCTTAAATGCCTTTTTTGGCCTCGCCAGGCCGCCATTACATCACAATGGTCACCATTTCTCTTTAGAGACAAAGAAAAATCTCGACAATGAGACTTAATAATAGAATTATCGGCCTCACTCATTAACGGGAGGAAATTAGGTTATTTAGTTCTTTAGAAGGGAGCCTCTTTATTGGGAAAATGTAGTTGTGAAAGACACAATAGTGTACGTGCTTAGCAGACAGTTTCTTTCGGAAATAAGTCTGTAAATCTGTTTTTCTTTGTTTTTTTCTTTTCTTTAAATATAATCTCCCGGATCTTGTAAATGATTTTCACATAAAATAAATTAAATTGATATAATATTTAAAAAAAAGATTCATCATCTTCCTAGCCTTTTTCCCAACTATATTGGGGTCGGCTTCCAGTCAAACCAGATGCAGCTGAATATCAGTATTTTACATGGAGCGACTGCCTGTCGGACCTCCACAACCCAGTAACTGGGTAATACGATACCCCATGGTAAGCCTGGTTGTCAGACTTCTGTCTAACAGTAACGTCTGTCAAAGATCTACAAATGATCTGAAATGGCTTTACGTGCTTTCCGATGCACGGAGGAAAGTCGCTATGCGATAAATATGAGCGAGTTGTTTTCGCTTATTAGAAACTGACATTTAATTTCAAGCGTTACTAAGGTATAACAACGGACAGTAAAATAAAAAGTAAAGAACCTACTTTGTAGTTATTTCTAGGAAATTCCATATCGTTTCCTCCAACAAAATTTCAGATAGTCCGGTACCGAAAATTATGAGTACGCACACCTTCCTATATACAAGGTTTATCGATTGGCGAATTTAATTTCAGCTACAGCAGCACGTTCAGCCGATAGGAGGTCCCTTGGGGGCGATTTGGACCCCGGAACATGCTCATCGCAATCGATGCCCGAGTTATGGCGTTCTTTTATTATGATTTGTAGGTAACGTACTCGTTTCTACTTGCTGATGGTGTAAAATAGGAGTTTTATACAATGTAAAATGATTGTGAGCTTTGTTAGGAGAGCCTGGTATGAATGTGTGATGTGCATAGGTTGGAATTAGGTACACTTATTCATGTAGGTACTTATACAGCGAAAGAATAAAGTGGATATGCCCAAAATCCCGGAATTAATTTCGAAGAGCAGAAAAAATCCGTGATTTATAAATAAAAAAGTTTTTTTTTAATAATAATAATAAAACGTTTATTTCGGAGATTTGCTCCATAGTTTGTTAGTGATACAACTTACGTAACTATGTTAGTACCTAATTAAAAACAAAACAAATAAATCCTATAATAATTTACCTAATTCATGTATTTTCCTGCAGTATCAGACCCGCAGCAATGCATACGGGACTAATACTCCAGGAAAACACCATCCAGCCTATCCCCAATCACCCTCAGGATGCCATTGGCACTCCCACGAATTCTGCGTAACAATGATGCCGTTCTTTTCCTCATTATTGCTGAAAAACTATCAGTAGTAAATTCAGCAAACATGGCTGACGCACTACAGAATCGTGGCAGCCCCAACAGCACCCGGAAGGCGTTGTTGTACTGGACACGAAGAGCCCTGTAGGCCCTCTGCGTATGCTTGACCCACAGGCTGCATGTGTAAAATGACTGACATTATGCCTTGAAAAGGGTGATCTTGACCGGTCTCGTACATTTTACTCTCACACGCTTTATTTATCTAATCTATCTCTAATTTTTTATTATTATTTATTTGTAATACTGTTTTCCACACGAGATTGTCTATTAGAAGTCCCGGGAAGACCCATATTAATATCAAGATTTCGATGCAAGCACCAAAATAACTCCACCTAATTCCGGCCTATGTGACGTGTTTTGATACTCAACTTCAAAAACCAAAATATAAACAATCGAGATATGAACACCACATCAACAGTTTAATTTTTCAATGAATCAGAATAAAATTAGCTTAATTCATAAACGGTTTAAAATTTCAACACGTCAGATGAGCAATAAATGTGAATAACGTTGATTCACAATGAACCACGAATCTTATTAATATGTAATACTAATTTACTCTAAAGCTGGGTTCTCACTTAGCAGTGTTGCATGTCACGTATCAGATACAATATCAAGTGAGTACGTTGGCACGAGTCCGGCGCTGCGAGCCGCTCGCGCGTGATTCGCTGTGAGCTCGCAGTGATACCGCCACTCAGCGGGTCACACAAAGGGGGCTCGCACTGTGCTCATGGACGGCGACACGACCACGACTGTAGCACACTGTAGTGAGTACGTTATTATTTGAGACATGTTGTTGGCGTGACGTTCGTCGCGAGCACTGCGGATCCGGCAGCTCGTAGCTAGATACGCGGTGGACCGTGGACGAGCCGTACCCACTTGAAGGTTGATACAGTTTCTGATACGTTATATGCAATACTGCTAAGTGAGTACCCAGCTTTACGACTCGGCTCTGGAGTGTGTATGTGGTGCTACTGCACAAAACAATAATGTTCCTCATACACTGTTGATTACTTACACATAAGCTGGGTACTCACTTAGCAGTGTTGCATGTAACGTATCAGATACTGTATCAATCTTCAAGTGGGTACGGCCCGTCCGACCACACTGCGAGCCGCTTTTGTGTTCACAGTGATACAGCCACTCAACGGGTCACTGCGAGCTTACAGCGGGCTCGGGCCTACGTACTCACTTGATACCGTATCTGATACGTTACATGCAACACTCTTAAGTGAGTACCCAGCTTTACAAAAGCTGATGGATGCCTCTAAAAGGTCTAAACTTGTAGGTCACTCTTGACGAGACTCAATTTAGATTACCATCGACACAGTAAGAAGTTAGTAGTCCCCACGACAAGCAGAATTTTCTCGAAAGCTCTTAAGAAAATTCTGTCGAAATAAAAGAAAGAAACAAAACCAGCAACAAACATTCCTTAAAATGTCAAGCGATCTTATGTGTCGTATAACAAATAAACAATATCTTAATCCCCACAGGTTTCAATGGACCAAACATTGACAAGTAAACACAAATAAAGCAAGTTTATTCGGCACTTAAGTAAAAATAGCCAGTCGGAAGCTGGGAGATTTCCTTTGACGAAAATGTAGCCGTTCAAACTACTGAGGCCATGTACCGACGGTTTAATCAAAGCGACAACTTACGTAAACTTAGTAACGTCGATGTTAGAGATAACTGGAAAAACCTATATGTTTTTTTGTTATCGTGGTAAAATCATCAAATGAGTCCGAACGCTGGGCAGAGCGGGAGGGACTGTCAGACTCATACTGACTAAAATCCACGGTGTCCTTCAATAGCCCTTTACGTGACAGGGTCACGGTAATTCGGTAAGTCCCGCGACCGAACCTATATGGCTTTACGTAGAAAAATACAGATTGATGTAACTTACTACGATCGTGTCATATGTACCGGTTTTGTTTCTTCCTAGTTTTCCAACACACGTCTGAATTCGAGTACCTACGAGTACTACGTACGCATTATTTTGGTCTATTCCCCAACTTAGTCGGTATGCAATATTTTAAAGACACATAATCAGAGTATCCATTCCAAGAATTACGATATTGCAAAAAAGAAAATGTCTTGAACCATTGAGGAAAGTCAGAGTCCGTATTATTTCAAAAATTACAAAAAAAATTGTTCAAGTTATGAAAAATCACTAACAACTTTTTAGGACTGTTTGACTCGCCGGGTGACTCACCGTCCGATCAAGGACCATGCCCAGGTCGCGCGTAGTGTTCCACCCACGCCTCAAAGAGCTGTCAGCAATCTGCTGGGGTCCCATAGAGGGTCAAAGCCTGTAAAGGACTGTCTAAATAGGTAACCATGACCCTAGAACGTAAAGGGCTGTTGGAAGGAATACCGTGGATTTTAGTCAGTACGAGCCCAGAATACTTAATAGTACTACGTACAGAAGCGTCACTTCCCAAAAGCAAACAAATGTAAAATCTTTGCTCGAGAGACTATAGTAAAAGTATGTACGGAGCGCTTGCGAAACGCCAGCAGACTGTGAAACCCGTCCACGGTGCGCCCGCGTGTGCTTGCAGTTTCATACTACAAGCACGCTCGGGCGCACCGTGGACGGTGCTACAACGCGGAGTGCGTAAGGCCTGGTACGAGTACGAGTCTCTTCCGCTTTATCCTGGGCGGGAGGAAGGAAGTCTGCACGATAGGTAATAGGCGAAGCCTATGTTCAGAAAATCGCGCGAATTTTTAAGGATGATCCCTCTAAAATCGATTTCTTGCTGAAATACAATTTACATCATTTTCCCCAACTATCCAAGATGTCACTTCAAGCTGTCTTAACTCCGTGATAATAGATCTTATCTAACGCTAATACCCCTTATCTAGAGATAAGCTCAATTACACTGGTTATAAGCGGTTTGTTACCGGTTCAAACCGGTTTTCGTGCAATATGTGTGAACTAACGCGAGAATAAAGTATTTCGTGTGAGTTAATCTATCTTATCTCATCAATATAATATGATAATATGTAAGCGAGTAAAATGAAAAAATAAGTTACCCCGAAAAAAAGTTCGATGGTACAAGTATGACTAGGAAACACCACAGAATCATTAACAACATTCAAATCAATCGGATCTATGATAGTCAGTGAGCCCACAGGGTCTTGCCAAGTAGTAAATGAGCTGATGATCATCAAACGTCCAAACAGATTTTCTTCGGATATACAACGTGTAACGTTAATAGCGCAAAACCTCTCGTGGGTCTCGTATTTTGCTTTTTCATACAAAATGAGAAATTGATCAGGCCCATCAGTATGAAAAATCATTTTTTTTTGCGAATTTCCAAAAGTCTTAGAACAAACATTGTTCAGTAACATGGGCTGAGTTACCCCACGAGACGTTTTGCGCTATTAACGTTACACGTTGTATAAGAACGCCGGCCGGCACAAAAAGAGGGGTGTAAAGCTAGTTTCACGGCGCGTAATAATTTTTACGAGGCGTGCCGCACCCGCAAGTTTATACGGATCGGACCTGCCGTCCAAAGTAACGTCACACATAATATTACGCATCGTGTGAAGTCAACTTTACATCCCCCTTTAATCGTCCGGGGTTAAAAACAAGTGTATCACAGAGTTTATTAAAAGTATAATCCTTCTCATTTTTCAGAGCATTACTTTTTAGTATTAGATCTAAATAACGTTATGAAAACATGAAACCATTTTATCAACCCTAAAATATTTCCAATAAATTATTTGCTTACTCCAAATCCTTTTAACTAAATCCCACGAGAAAACGATATTTGTATAACTTAAAGTGCTAAGATAACCATTTCAAATTACTCTTATATTTTTACATTTTATTATCATAAAAGTTGACGGGTCTCATAAAAACTTATGTTTGAACTTAGCAAATACTTCGGTAACTACACACATCAAAAGTGTCTAGGGATCAACATATATTTTTGCAATAACTTTTCTCCTGATTGATATTAATTAAAATGTTCTTTAAGGATTCATCAAATAAAGTGTTATCGTTTGTCACAGTAACGATAAACCAAGTCACCTTTGCATTCATAAAGAAATTTGCCATTTTCCTAATAAAGGGATTTTTGACATTTGAACCACTAACATTAAAGTTCGAAAAAAAGACTGAAATAACAGTTTTCTTTAAAATTTTATTGGGTAACTTAAACAATTAATAATCCGTGTTTCTACCGCGAACACTAACAACACAAGAACATCGGTTTGGCATACTCAAAATGAGTTCATCCAAATCACGCTGTGGAATGGCCGCCCATGTTCGTTGCAACAACAAAAAAAGGTCTTCTTGCGACTGGATACCCACCATATTCGGCAGAGCTCTTCTCTGTAGCATATCCCATGCATGCTCAATCGGGTTCAAGTCTGGCGACTGAGCAGGCCAGGGCAGGACATTGATGTTAGCTGCGGCGAGAGTCTGTCTTACAACTCTTGCGGTGTGCGGTCGTGCATTATCATGCATTAACTGAAATAAGGGACCGATTTGCACTTGTAGAGGAACGATGACGTCTGATACAATCGTCTCGGCATAAATTTGAGCGTTGAGGTTGCCTCTGATCCAAATCAACTCAGCAGTTCTTCCGCCGATCCAAATACCCGCCCATACCATGATGGTTCCACCACTATAAGGATGGACTTCCTGGCAGGATTTTAATCGCTGTTGGCGTCCAGGGGTTCTCCAGTGTCGTATACGTCTTGTATCCGGTCTCATACCAAAACGAGACTCATCAGAAAAGCACACGAAACGCCATTGTTCTTCTGCCCAATTTCTGTGTTCAAGAGCCCATTGATATCGAATCCTACGATTGTGCATTGCTATAGGTGGTACCCGTAGCGGTCTTCGGGAATGAAGGTTCACTTCATGCAAGCGGTTTCTGACTGTTTGGTCGCTAATTAAGTTCCCTGAAGAGTGATGAAGCCTCACGGCTAACATCATGGCGGTTATTGTTGGAGCTCTTCGAGTTAAGATTTGAATGTATCGGTCTTGTCTCCGTGTGGTGCAGCGATACCGTCCTCCATGGCGCTCAGCCACGGTACCAGTGCTTCGGTAACGTGTCCAAAGTCGACTGATAACACTCTGACTTGTATTCAGAGGTAAAGCCACAGTACGTTGCCGGGAACCAGCTTCTATCATTCCCACGGCTCTGAGCATTTCTTCCCTGCTTAAATGACGTCGCCGCTCCATAATAACGTTGGTTTTAATCAGTAGTAGGGAAACAGTAGCACTAATAATGTCTTCAATGCGTTGTATGTTTTTATAGGGAAAATATTGACAGCTGATTTTCATCTTTTACTCGAATTTGATTTACAGTTCCTGATTCAAATTATGAAATGCACCAAAAAGGATCCATATAAATTTATAAAATCATAAATTTATTACAAAGCCACATCTCAATCTCAAGAAATCCGCATAAAAATGCTTGATCCCTAGACACTTTTGATGTGTGTATATTTGTTGAAATTGAAATATCATGTAAGATTTTCTTGATAATGCTTAAAAGTTAAAACTATAAAAATTGTTTTCTTAATGTTATCTGGGGACCTAAATAGGCCATATTAGCAGTAAAAAGTTACACGGGACCATCTATAAAGGTAAATGTGACCCTGGAACGCAAAGGGCAACCAATGAAACAGGGTGGATTTTTTTCCCAGATTCTGACAGTCCCTCTCGCTCCGCCCTGGGCAAACGAGCAAACGAGAGGCACTGTACATGTTGATGATTTTAAAACCCAAAAAAATAAAATAAACCGGCCAAGTGCGTGTCGGGCCACGCACAGTGTAGGGTTCCGTAGTTGCCTATCAAAATACTTATGCGAACTAATTAAACTGATTCGCAGAATTTAATTTTAAAAAGAAGATTTTTTAAAATCGGTCCAGGCGTCTTTGAGAAATCGGGGAAAATACATAAAACAAAAGATTACGACGAAATGAGAACCTCCTCCTGTTTTCGAAGTTAGTTAAAAATAGTTGACAATAAAAACCTACCTATCCCCAAAACACCCACCTAGCTGTAAAAATAAAGTTGACAAAGTTACATTTGCAGTTGAAGAACAAGTTCTGCGATACATTTTGTTTAGGAAAATATGTTATCCAAGTACGTTTTATAAGTTGGTCGATGATTACTCGTAAACTTGTAAAGCCTACTTAGTCATGATAATTTTCCTTAAAACTTCGTTATATATACTACTATTGTGAATTTTTCCACACCCCCAAACATAACTGTTTAGCTGGTAGAGGGGGGGACACTCGAGTCGAGCAAAAATTAGCACTTTAAAGCTTAATATTTCACAAACGAATCTTTTTATCAAAAAATTGTTTATGGAAACTATCAATATTTTTTAAAGACCTATTTAATGATACCCCACACTAAGGGGTGCGCGAGAAACAAAAAAAAACATCCCCAATTTACGTGTACAGGAGGTACCGTAAAAAAAATATTTTAAGAGATTTTATTTTACCACTTTTTCGGCGCAACAAATCCGTATATTTACACCAAATTACAGCTTTCTAGTACTGGGCGTCTCTGAGCTAAGCTGCGGACAGACGGACGGACGGACGGACGGACGGACGGACGGACGGACATGGCGAAACTATAAGGGTTCCTTGTTGACTACGGAACCCTAAAAAGCAGTAAAGAAGTTTAGAAGTAAAATTCGCAAAATAGCACAAAAGTCATAAATTGACAATTCATGTCAATTTTATCAGATTTTTTATTATAATCCTATTATGATTCTGCATAATATCGCTATACTGGCCTTGATTAGTGGCCTACAAAAGGCCAAGTTCTAGATTAAAACATAAGAGGTATCTCTACCTTCTACCCAAGTTATATTCTCATAGGATCATTTCCATACTTCTCAGGAAGTCGCGGGAAAAAGCTAGTCTTACATAAGGCCATGACCTTATTGTATCTTGTAAGTATGTCAAGAAATTAAGAAGCTTTCAAACACATTGCTTTCGAGTGGGTGCGCGAACACGAGCCAATATTTGGCACTCAAGAGCAATTTCCCTTGACCAGGCAATTCAAAGATTATTTCGGTCAAGTTGGTAAGATTTTTAGTACCTTTGGGATGTTCACAAGTTGAGTAAATTTTTGGAATAGAATTTAATAGTAGCGACCAATTTATTATTGCAAAAATGATTATCTATTTATTAAAAGACCAAGTTTTACTGAAAAACAGGATGAAAATGAAAGTTCTGGACACAGCATATTTCTCTGAGTGACATACTTAAATAGAGTGTCGAAAGTTTCTGGAATAGTCACAATTCTACGAGCTAGATGCGGGCCCTTAGAGGGCCAAAGTCTGCCGGGGTCGCGGGACTTATTTCATTACTGTGACCCCGAAACATAAAGGACTATTGAAGGACACCGTGGATTTTAGTCAGTACAAGTCTGACAGTAAGGGGTAAGAGGACTCATTCGATGATTTTACCACCCCAAAAAAAAAAGCGACTAATTGGTTGAAGTGTCAATGTTTTCAGGAGGCGTATCGCTAGTGGACGTCTATCAGCTGTAATAATGATCATCATCTGCCTAGCCTTTTCCTAACTATATTGGGGTCGACTTCCAATCGAACCAGATGCAGCTGAATATCAGTATTTTACATAGAGCGACTGCCTATCAGACCTCCACAACCCAATAACTGGGTAATACGATACCCCATGGTAAAGACTGGTTGTCTGACTTTCGAGCTTCTGACAGTGGTTAACGTCTCTCAAAGATCTGCAAATGACAGCCGAGACAAACGGCTTTACGTGCTTTCCGAGGCACGGAGGAAACTCGCTATGACAGATGGTCATCCATCCACAGACCAACCTCGACAAGCGCAGCTTAACCCGGAAGATCGGCCTGTGCAGCTGTAATTATTCAACCACGAGCTCCTTCTCCGGCTGTGATATGGTAATGACTGAAAATAATTCCCAAAAACCTGTAACGGATTTCCCGTTTAGCCCAAAATGATCTAACAGCGAAAAAGTGTAGGTACCTAAGTCTAAGAATTTATTAGTGACCAAGTTGATGAAAAATATTTAATAGATAATTTAAAAAAAAAATTGTTTCTTTTGCCAGAGATAATATACAAATCAAACCTATTTTCGTTATCAAAAGGCCGGAAATGGAAAAGTACGAGTACCATTGAATGAACGAAAGTTATTTATACTGAACTTGTGAATGTAAGTTATTTATATCACTCTTTTTTGTACCTAAATATTGCTGAATATTTTTTATCGTGACACTGATCATTTAGCTTCGAAATAAATGTAGAAAACCTCTTAGGAATTCATCATTACTTTTTCTTAGAAATAAATAAAGAACAAGTATTTATTTATAAAACTTAATTACATACTAAACTAAAATACATAAAAATATGTATGTTTTACTATAAAATTTACGATGTAATCAACTTCTATTCACGGCTTTAAAAGTTAAAAGGCGCTAGACTCTTTACCATAGACTTTTACGCCAAGAAGCTCTGTTTCCTGACTCCCTGACTTTTAAAAACAGTCTTCGACTTAATCAGTTTCCGTTGCTGAGCGTCGCGAACTATCGCAAAACACACATTTTTGACCCAGGATAAGTAGCAAACAAACTCGAAATGCTTGTTGAAGTGGCGACGATCGATCGATGTATTGGGGAAGAATTTAGGGTTCCATGTCGAAAATGTGGCAATGAGACCCTAGTACTATGGCTACCAAGACTGTACCTAGTGAATCATAAGTAGTGCATTTGAAATGTTCACTTAGTGTTACTAGCTGTGCCTCGCGGTTTCACCTAGGAAAAAAAAATAGGAGCTTCTGAGATTTACGCGTTCATACAAAAAAACTCTTCAGCCTTAAATATATTCTACAATCACGCAAAGGGCAATCTAACGGGGAAAGTGCTAAAGCATACCTGGGTCGCAGTACTGTCTTAGCCGATAACCGTGACCCTTGGAAGTGAAAGGATAAGAAGGAAGGGTGGAGGTGAAGGGTGAAGGTGAAGAAATACCGTGGATTTTGGTCAGTAAGAGTCGACACTCCCTTCCGCTTCACTCAGGGCGAGAGGACAGTTATGATGATTTATCACAACAAAAAAAAACCTTATTTTCTACATAATACATGCAATAACTAACTATAACAAAAAAAGAGGATTTCCATACAAGAAATATGATTTTTTGACATTTTGTATAGAACCCTTTTTGTACGGGTACGATTCGGCCTCTGACAGTTTTTCAAATAAAATGTTGCATTTTTATGTGAGGGAGCGCTTTCTAGTTGTGTGTCAATATTTGCTGATGCTCGCGAAAGCATTTCCGTGTCTATTTTTTAGCTTTTAACTTGTGACCTAGTGATGATTTATTTATTTACTAGCTGTTGCCCGCGACTACGTCCGCATTGTATTTGGTTTTAAGGCACCTAAACTAATATTCTCTTTTTTAATTTGTTGAGAAAGTGAGGGTACCTGATGTCCCACTTTAAAGTTTGTTATAGAATCTATAACAAACTTTAAAGCAAATGAAATGAAAACTTCCAGACACAACACTTTATATACGACATTGGTAGTTTTTCCCTCTGGTGCTAAAATAAAAAGATGGTCAGCATTACTGACAGGCGAGCATGTGTTATATAGTTGGCCGTGGGAAAAACAGTTGGACCTTTGGTCGACATCAGCTTCCTTCAGGGTCTGTCCTTGGGACTTATTTATGGTCATCGCGAAGTAAGCGGCTACCGGGAATTGTGTGAGTTTGAACTGGAAAGGGAAATTGTTGGAGATGAGTGGTATTCACGGTATCAATGCAGTTTCCCCTGAGCCACATCCGGTGAGAATTTCAGCTTCGCTTAAATTTCTGTGTAAAGGTGCGTACAGACCATGTAACATGTTATATAACATGTGTTATAAAACGCTACAACTCTATGTAGAATGTTACCATGAAAAATGAAATAACAATGTTATATAACATTTGTTATGTTATATAGTCTGTACGCACCGTAATGCAGTAACTATTAGTCGCGTTCCATTGCACAATTTTGGTGGAGTTAGATTTCTTAGAAGCATTATTATTACTTTTAGGTTATTTTATGAGCTCGAGGACCACAGGCAGTTGATGAATTTAAAATCTCGAGTGGGTAGTTGCTGGCATCACCCTAATTGACGACGTTATTGTATGATGTGTAAACCACATCATTCTCAACAATTTCGGCTAATATGTTTTCATTTATTGCAGCGGTTCGGTCATTTTTTTAGTATCGCAAGATCACATAGCCAAGAGTTTTCCTGAAGTGTTATACTTGACGGGACTCCGAATACGTAACTTATCAATTCTTCTTACAACGGGCAGTGTCTGCCGGAATTTTACAGAGAACAGTACCTACCTTGATATTGTTCATGGGTCTATCATCATGGCGAATGTCTCAAAGTGTTCTGTCCAGGGACCGAAAACCTTTATAAATTACGGTACCGGTATTGAAGAATTTCGGTTATTTTTCAGACTTAGGTAACCGCTATCTGGGTAACCAGACCGAAGAAAAATGTAACCTCTATTCAGGTTACCGTTTTAATACCGGTTTCCTAAAGATGACCTTGATTACGAGAAAAAACCTTTAATGAGGTTACCGTTTTAATACCGGTTACCTAAAAATCGCTCCTCGCACCGAATAATATCGTAATGTGATATAACGATACTTTGCGTTTTATTGCATATTCATCATGTAGGTACGGTACTCTCTTACACTTTGTCAATTTTTTTCGCATTTTTAACCGACTTCAAAAAGAAGGAGGTTATCAATTCGACGGTATGTTTTTTTTTTTTTTTGTGTTTGTTACGCGATTACTCCGCCAATTGTGGACCGATTTTCAAAATTCTTTTTTTGTTCGAAAGGAGATACTTCAGGAGTGGTCCCATTGGCACCATGTCAGGATCTGATGATTGGATCCTGGAGAAATCGAGGGCAACCCTCAAATTTTATAGGCCTACACATCGTTTTTCGCAAATTTTATGAAGTAATTTAAGTATTTGCATATGGTAATCATCATCTCATGTAGCTGAGCTGATGATGGAAGGTACAACTCCTCTAGTAAGGACTTGGCATCGTCTGATTTAGTAAATTATGTTTGTGTTCGCTTATCTCTAGAACTACAAGTCCGATTTAAGTAATTATATAATTATATATTAATTAGTATTTTTGTTGTACTAGGTATTGTTCAACTTAGGGAATACTGCAAGTTTCATCAAAATCGGTTCTGTAGTTTTTGAGATAGGGAATTCTGAATGTAAGAGATTTTAACGATGCACTCGTATTTGACAAGAATTGTGGTTGAATATTTAAACTAAAAAGAGTAAAATAAAAACTTTTTGAAAAAAAAAAAGTAACCGCCTTCAAAACAACCACAAAAAAGGGTAAAATAACCTTCAAAACTTTTCTTTCGGAAGTCGGTGGCAAAAAGACAATTAAATTAATCAAAAAAAGTCACCGACTTCCGAAAGAAAAGTTTTGAAGGTTATTTTACCCTTTTTTGTGGTTGTTTTGAAGGCGGTTACATTTTTTTTTCAAAAAGTTTTTCCTATGAGTACATTACAAATTTGTATTTTTATAATAACCATAGCCCTAATATTCCGTTGCAGATTTATTGTACTTATTTACGTGAATAATATCGCTTCAAGTGATTACGGATAGCACTGATAATAAGAATTTCAATATGTTACGATAACGATATTATTCGAGTAGGAACAGCAAAATCGTTTTAATTATAGTAAAGTTTTTCCCACGTTTTATAAACTCACTTTTCTTGTTTGTTTATTTGTTTGTTTGTCGTTCCAGTTGGACTTTTGCAACTCAATTTTTTAGCAATACTACTCCTGTAGAGATTTTATTTCAAAAAACACAATATTAAGGCAATGCTGGTTACTATTTATTAATGTATTTAAAAAAAAAATAGCATATACTTTTGCAATAGTTAACCTAGGTGATCTACACTCAATCTACGATTGCTGTATTATCTATTAACGCGAGAATAAAGAAAGGGATATAATAATATCGAGTATGTGGCATAGATATGTGGTGCGCCGCCGTCGCCGTGAATTCGGTCGGCGCGCCGCCGCCGAAAGAAACGCGCGGCGCGCCGCCGCGACGAGTCGCAACTTGCTTTCTCGCTCGCACGCGCGCCCTGATGGCATTCGGCGTTTGTTCGCTCTAGAGCTACACTCACTACGTAGCTTATGCCACACACGTTAGTGCCTTTTTACACGTTCCGGTTGCCGGGTTAGCCGACGGCGCAGTGTATGGCACGTGTGAACAGGGACTTACAGTATACTTGCGGTAATCCAGACTTGCGCAAGTATACTGAAACGTGTGTGGGAAGATACTTGCACCTAAGGGACGACACAACGACGTCAAGTCAATCGAATTGCATCATTATTTCTTAGTGGCAAGGTTGATTTTCAGTTGTGGTTGGAATCGATCAAATCGCGTCACATCACGCCATGGTTAAAGTCCCTCCCTAACATGGTCACTGACCTATGTTTGTGCAAGTCTCGATTTGTACAAGTATACTGGTACGTGTGTAGTCGGCTCTACACATTCAAGTGTATAAATTACCGGCCAAACCCGATTTCAGGATAAACTAGTCTGACCTAGGCAAAACTAGTTCTTCCTTCACAAGAGAAATCGACGGAGCCCCGCTTAGCAGGGCTCCTACTTCTAAGCATTGTCAACTTTGTCTTAGTCATTCGTGACCCTAGACTAGGGTCAACGGGCTCGCCGTAAGATCCCTCTTTGAGGAGTGGCTGGATAAGTCCCACGGCGTCCTCACCTACCGCTTAACGCAGGTCCTCACCGGACAGTGGACACGGATGCTTCGGGAGGTACCTGTGTCGGATAAGGAGGGATGAAACGTCTGGGTGTCACCACTGCGAGGGCTGCCCGGAGGACACGGTGGAGCATATAATGCAGGACTGCCCCGCTTGGGCAGAGCACCGCCGTGTCCTGACGCAGGCGATAGGCGACGACCTCGACATTGATCGCCGCCATTCTGCGGGGTGAGACAGAGTGGGAAGCAGTCGTCTCATTCTGCGAAGCAGTCATGCTCGCGAAGGAGGAAGCGAGACTCGCGAGGGAGAACCCTCGCGCACGGCGCGGCGCCGTGATAGACGCCCACGGCGTCGGACGTCGCAGGACGACCTCCGGCTACCGTAGGCGCGGGCATGCGGGTGGCGAGTAATGGAGACTCGCTGTCCTACCATGGACCATGTCCGGGTCGACGGCTCGTTGTGCTCCACGCGCGCCTCAAAGAGCGTCAGCACAATGACGGGGCCTCCCATTTAGAGGGCCAAAGCCAGCCGGGGTCGTGGGACACACTTATACCGCGACTCCGGTACACAAAGGGCTTCTGAAGGACACCGTGGATTTTAGTCAGTACAAGTCTGACAGTCCCTCCCGCCCTGCCCTGGATAGGAGGACTCATTTGATGATTTTACCACGATAAAAAAAAACTAGGGTCAAGAGCAAACCCATTTCACATAAAAAAATAGATAGTGCTTTGATTAACACGTTCAGACCGGCGTGTACCACCGGTGGAGCACGGAGTATTTGCTGCCACGGCGAGGTGTACCACCGGTGGCCACGTCACACTATACTTTCAATGTACTAAGAAATTCGCGCCGCTTTGAGAGAAAGTGTTGTATTTACCGTTCCCGCCTAGTAAAATAGACAAATTTTCATAGTGTAGCTCAGGAGGTGGATATAATTTCGAAAAGTAAGCAAAAAACAGTATTGAAAAATTGAATTGATTAGAAAAAAATTGAAATAATCACGACATAAATTGTACGAAATGCGAATTGTTTATGATAAATTACGTTGAGAGAATGTAATAATAAGAAAATTAAATCAAAATTGAAAAAAATATAAAATAAAATGCCATTATGGATGGTATAAAATGAAAATTATTTTGCATGAATAGTATTGAAACAATCCAAACACATTGGTTTTTCACACGCAGAGCAAGATGTATTTACGCGTTTCGATTTTTTTCTAGCCATACTCGCAGATTCGGTTGTTGTAAAATGGTCGTAACAAGGTCTGCATCTCTTTCGGGTATCTCTGAGCTTTCCTTCCGTTTTCTCTAACTTGTGTTTTGGCTTTCTTTGTGCATGGGGCCTACCCTCCTCTGCAGCGTCATCGGGTTGATTATCAGTGCTGGGGTTGCTAATCATCTCTTTTATGATTTGTTCCCGAAATTCTAATATACTTAGTTTTTTTCCTGCTGCAAATTTTTGGTGAATAACCCAAGCATTTACCAACATTGTGCCACAGACAATCTCAATAATTAGCTTGCGGTACCATTTTAGGGTTTTTCTAAGGCTGGTATAGTACGACGCCATCTGATCAGAAATATGTATCTACCCCCTTTTTCGCATTATTATAATCCAAAACAGAGTCTGGTTTCGCTACGACAGTGTTTGGCCTCCAGCGATGTGGCATAGGCACTAGAGCTCCTGTATGATTATTGCAGGTCGAAAGCATATGAACTGTACGTTTGTCGGTCCATTTTATATATTTGACACCCGTTCTATTCTTCAGAGCCAACACTTGACCTTTTCTCTGCTTGGACTTTACCACTTGCTTTGGTAGATGCTTGTGCACACAAAAAATATATCTAATAATATATAAATGGTGTTTTGGCGCGAAAAATGCACAAAACTGCTCGGGCGTTGTTACGTCAGCGCGGCACGTGCGGTTCTGATTTATGAGACAAAACTCTTTACTTTATATTACGATTACCAGCTTATTAGAAAGAGAGAATGCATAATTCCTGTCTAATCCTGTCCGTGTCCACCGGTGGCGCACCCCGCCCGGCAAGACTTTTGGTTCATGGGGCGGTGATGTACCACCGGTGGCCATATGAAGATTTGCGCCGTAGGATACCAAGTACCTATTCATGAGGTGCCGGTCTGAACGTGTTAAAAACTCTGTCTCGCATCTTAAAATACTGAAACAATTATTGTTTTTAGTAAACATAATCGCTAAATATAGAAGACTAAAATTGTAATTAACAAATACGTTTCTTTATAAAACTTTTTTGGTACCTAACAACAACATGATTTTCTTCATTTTTCTTCTTAAGAAATCTTTCCCTAATAAAAAAAACTAAGACACACGGCCGGACGCGACGCGCCGCCGCCGTGAAAATATACAGGCCACGCCGCCGCCGTGGAATTGGCCATCGGCGCTCATATCTAGTATGTGTGGCATACCACCCCCAACGGACATTGGCCCTGGTAACACACAACATTCGCACACTGAGGACCGATGAGAAGATTATCGAGCTGGAGGAAGAATTGAGCAAAATGCAATGAAATCCGAAGAGAGGGTCAGGATACGATAGTTCTAGATTCCGGCAACATGCTCTTCTACCGGGAAGGAGACCTAAATCCCAGGGTGGTGTTGGATTTCCCGTCCGCGGGTCTCTCATCAACAACGTTATGAAAGTCGACAGTGTGTCGAGTAGGGTAGCATACCTTATACTCAGAATTATCAACTGGTATTCGTTAAAGGTCATACAGGTCATAGGCACCGACCTCGATGATGAAGTAGAGGCATTGGATGAGGAGATATCCGAGGCCATACATGCCTCCGAAACATACTTCACCGTTGTTATGGGGGACTTCAACGCGAAGGGCGCACGGAATGGCGATAAGTTGAGAGTGGGGCCATTTGGGTATGGGCAGCGAGGGGCCAGCGACTGGTCGACTTCATGGAAAAGGAAGAACTTCATTTAATGAACTCCTACTTCCAGAAGCGGCCATCCAGGAGGTAGACGTGGATGAGCCCCGATGGTACTATCAGAAATGAGATCGACTTCATCATGACGACCAAGAAGCGAATATTCAGTGATGTCTCTGTGCTCCCCAAGGTAAAAACCGGTAGCGATCACCGAATCGTCAGAGGCACATTGAATATTAATGTGAAGCTTGAAAGGTCTCGTCTCGTAAAGTCTACGCTCCGAAATAGTCCTGCCCACATCCAGAACCCCGAAGACTTTCAACTGGAACTGCACAATCGCTTCCAGTGCCTAACCGAATGCGAAACTGTGGACGAGATTAACAGTGGGTTGGTGGAAACTGTTCAAGCTGTGGGATTCAAATTCTTTAAGACCCCTCACCGCAATAAGTCTCAAATGCTCTCGAACGGAACCATCAAGTTGATGCAAGACCGGACCGAGATGAGGCTGCAATCTTCAGCTGAAAACTTTGGAATATGGCAAACTCAATAGACGAATCTCTTAATCAATGCGGCGTGATCTGCGTGCGTATAGGGTGGCATGGATCAAAGAGGTGATCGAGCGGAACCAGGGCTCAAAAGTCTTATCTCTATTAGGCAAAGTCAAATGACGAAGCTGAAGATTAATGACGGCAGCATCATTTCGACGAAACCTGAGATCCTAAGAGAGCTTGAGAGGTTTTACGGACAGTTATACACATCAACACCCAGTGTCGGTACAGCTCGAGACGCAAGAGCTAAATTGACACTGCACTGAGGATATCCCGGACATCAGCCTGTATGAGATTAGAATGGCTCTTAAACAGCTCTAGAATAACAAGGCGCTGGGGGAGGACCGAATCACAACTGAACTTCTGAGAGCGGGTGGAAACCCGGTACTTTTAGTTCTCCAGAAGTTATTTAATTCCGTCGTATTCGAAGGTACTACACCAGAAGTATGCCACGGGAGTGTGGTTGCTTTCAAAAAGGGTGACAACACCTTGTTGAAGAACTACGGGCCAATCTCATTTCTGAGCCATGTATACAAGCTGATCTCAAGAGTCATTACGAACCGTCTCGAAAGCAGGTTTGATGACTTCCAGCCTCCCGAGAAAGACGGGTTTCGAAAAGGTTTTAGTACCATAGACCACATATCATCATCATCAGCCTATAATGTTCCCACTGCTGGGACACAGGCCTCCTCTCTGTGAGAGGGAGTGGGCCATAATCCACCACGCGGGCCCAGTGCGGGTTGGCAGATGTCACATGTCTTCGAATTTTTGGTTCTAGGACATGCCGGTTTCCTCACGATGTTTTCCTTCACCGTTTTGAGAGCAGTGGTGATGAATTAAATTACACAAAGTAATGCGCCTGGCGGGGTTCGAACCCACGACCTACATCTCGTAAGTCGGGACCGATACCACTGGGCCACCACTGCTCGACACTCGACACTGCTCCACATACACCGTCAGATTATACAGAAGACAGAGGAGTATAATCGGCCATTATATTTAGCGTTTGTGAACTATGGAAAAGCCTTCGATTTAATCGAAACCTGGGCAGTATTGCACGTTCTCCAACGATGTCATATCGACTATAGGCGTATCGAAGTGTTGAGGTGTTTGTATAGAAACGCCACCATGTTTTTCCGACTTCAGGAAGAGAGCAATTGCAGAAAGGAGTGAGACAGGGAGACGTTATTTCTCCGAAACTGTTCAAGACCGCGTTGAACGGACTCGGCATCAACAGCAATGGCGAATACATCAGTCACCTTCGTTTTACCGATGATTATAGTCATCATGGCAGAATCGTTGGAGCACCTCAATGCTATGCTCAGCGACCTCAGTATCGTCTTCCAACGGGTTTGTCTCCACGGATCCCGGTATCAGATTGAATTAGCCACGGATCACGGCGACTTGTTTCCACCGATACCGTGATCCGTTTCCAACACTAAAAATAAAAAAAAATGTAGCCACCGATCACCGATCATCGTGGCTACAAGATATAAATTGTATTATTTTTGGAAACTGATCTCGATGCGCAGAGACAAGAAACAGAGTAAAATGTTTTTCAAGCCCGTTTTTTTTTTTCTTGGTTTATCCTCAATCATTATCTATTATATTATGTGGATGAGTTGATAGTTCTGGCAATCGAGTGCAGTCCAGCAAGTGCACTACTCTTCCTAAATTCCATCCTTATGACTCCAGTGCTGGATTATTTTTCAACCTGATTTGATTTTTATCTAATTTCCCAAATCAAAAAAAGCTATACTTTAAAAAAATCTTATTATTCGGATACCGTGATCGGTGGCTACATTTTTTTTTATTTTGTGTGTTGGAAACGGATCACGGTATCGGTGGAAACAAGTCGCCGTGATCCGTGGCTAATTCAATCTGATACCGGGATCCGTGGAGACAAACCCCTTCCAACGGGTCGGCCTTAAAATGAACGAAAATCATGTCGAACGTCCATGTGGCACCCGTACCGGTTGTTGTTGGGAATGATATACTCTCGAAGTTGTAGACCATTATACTTACCTTGGACAGATTCTTCAGTTAGGTAGGTCCAACTTCGTTCTCGAAGTTGAACCTACCTAACGGACGTCTTTCTAGAGGTCGAAGAAGAATCCAACTCGGATGGGCAGCGTTTGGGAAGCTACGTGATATCTTCTCATCGAGAATGCCACAGTGTCTCAAGACAAGGATGTTTAACCAGTGTGTGTTGCCAGTGATTACGTAGGGGTCTGAAACGTGGTCTTGCACTGCTGGCCTTTTAGAGGCTCGGAGTTTCTTTGCGGGATAAAAATCCGGAACATGGATATTCGGCGAAGAACCAGAGTCACCCACGTAGCTCATACAATTTACAAGTTGATGTGGCAATGGGCAGGCCACATCGCTCATTGAACTGACGATCGATGGAGAACAAAAGTTCTCGAGTGGCGACCACGGACCGGAAGACGCAGCGTAGGCAGGCCTCCCACTAGGTAGGCCAACGACATCGTGAGGGTCGCGGGCAACCGATGGATGCAAGTAGCGAATTGTCGTTTGGCGTGGCGGTCTAAGGGGGAGGCCTATGTTCAACAGTGGACGTCTTTCGGCTGATGATGATGATGATGAGTGTTCTTTTATCAGAAAGCCATAGTTTTATTGAAAGTTATATTTCTAATAATGGATATTACTTAACAGGCAATTGAAGAATAAAATAGTACTCAAACAATAATTTAAATTATAATATATATCTATACATATAATAAAACTGTAGAAAAGTAATTTTTGTACATTATACAAAAACTCAAAAAATATAGCCAGGGTGTTAAAGGACAACCAATAGAACCCATTTCTAGCATTTTTAGAATTTTTGTCTGTTTGTCTGTTTGTCTGTTTGTATGTTTATTTGTTCGGGCATCACGTAAAATGTACGAAAGCTTTGTAGATAACTTTAATACACAACGACTGACCGTAACTTGAAGTAACATTTAGTTTTTGTTTCATTGGAATCGGTTCAGTCTATCAAAAGATATTTGAATTTAAAGTGTTCCAGAAGTAAAATTACGGTCAGTTCACACCGAGACGCGCAGGTCAGTAGCGCGATCTAGCTTCGAATGGAAAAACTACTTATTCAAATAATAAAAAACATAATTGTTTCAACGCACGGCAGATGGCGTTTAAAGAAAACCTGGAATAGAGGTGTTATTGAAGTAACATATAAGTACGGTATTTTGTTTCATCGTAATCAATTCACACCCGAAATTAATAAAAGCGATTTAAAGGAATCGAACAAAATGGAATGGAATGCAGTGGACTGGACTGGACTGGACTGGACTGGACTGGAATGGAATGGAGTGGAGTGGAGTGAAGGAATGGAATGGAGTGGAGGAATGGAGGAATGGAGGAATGGAGGAATGGAGGAATGGAGGAATGGAGGAATGGAGGAATGGAGGAATGGAGCAATGGAATGGAGTGGAGTGGAGTGGAGTGGAGTGGAGTGGAGTGGAGTGGAGTGGAGTGGAGTGGAATGGAGTGGAGTGGAGTGGAGTGGAGAGGAGTGGAATGGACTGGACTGGAATGGACTGGACTGGACTGGAGTGGAGCGGGTGGAGTGGAGTGGAGCAGGTGGAATGGAGTAGAGCGGGTGGAGTGGAGTGGAGCGGGTGGAGTGGAGTGGAGCGGGTGGAGTGAAGTGGAGCGGGTTGAGTGGAGTGGAGCGGGTGGAGTGGAGTGGAGCGGGTGGAGTGTAGTGGAGCGGGTGGAGTGGAGTGGAGCGGGTGGAGAAGAGTGGAGCGGGTGGAGTGGAGTGGAACGGGTGGAGTTGAGTGGAGCGGGTGGAGTGGAGTGGAGAGGGAGGAGTGGAGTAGAGCGGGTGGTGAGGAGTGGAGCGGGTGGAGTGGAGTTGAGGAATGGAGTGGAGTGGAGTGGAGTGGAGTGGTCTGGACTGGACTGGAGTGGAGTGGAGTGTAGTGGAGCCGGTGGAGTGGAGAGGAGCGAGTGAAGTGGAGTGGAGAGGAGCTGGTGGAGAGGAATGGAGTGGGTGGAGTGGAGTGGAGCGGGTGGAGTGGAGTGGAGCGGGTGGAGTGGAGTGGAGGGGGTGGAGTAGAGTGGAGCGGGTGGAGTTGAATGGAGCGGGTGGAGTGGAGTGGACCGGGTCTTTTTGTCGCTTTACGTTCACGCGCGCTGAAATAGGATTTAGAGTAGGTTCCATCATTTTTTTTCCATACCAACATTCATTTAATTCATTAAACAATATCGAATTCAAATCGATATACAAACTACTCTTATCCAATAGCAATTGAATGGTACTGCCTTTGAACAACAGAGGGCGTTTATTACAAAAACGTCAAATATTCTTGAATTCGAAATAGACAGGGGTTTATAAATGAAAAACGTGGCGAGAATTAAACGCTTCGCACTAAAAAATACATTCTTAAATTCCGATATCCACGCGAACGAAGTCGCGGGCACAGCTATATTATAATATAGGCGAAAATCGCAGTTACAATCTATTACCGTTTATCTTTGGATGTCATTGTTTAACGAATAACATTGTAAATTTGTAATATAGGTACTATTATTGTGCACGCTGTCTTTTTGTTTTTACGCGAATAATATCGTTATGTTTTGTTGCGAAATAATGTTTTTCTAACGTATCCAGTAAAATATATTTTCTTTAATAACTTGGTCCTAATAAAATAAAAATGTAAAACTTTTATTTAGAATGATTCTATAAAAAAATAACTTTTATTTGATGATATATAAATCATTCTCTTAGGTTGGATAATTTTTACAATAAAAACAAAAAAACACTGTTTTATTTTTCCTGTAAAATTTGAATTTATCGATTACGATATTATTCGGTGGGGGGTGCAAAATTACCTTGATAACGAGAAAGAAACAGAATATCGCAATGCCAATTTGGCATTAGAAAATAGTAAAGATTACCAAGAAAGTCTGTACCAGTGCTGTACGCGGGTACGCCATACTACCTCATACTACCTCAAATGGCTTCAGCAGAATCCTGTGATACGTCGAAAATACTGCAGCATTCATTTTGAAATAAATATATGGTAAAGTTGAGGATTAATGTTAGGTCTTATGTTTGGCGACCTCACCTTTAATAAAAAAAAACTAAATTGAAATCGCTTCATTCGTTCGGGCTCTATGGTGCCACAGACAGACAGACAGACAGACACGTCAAACTTATAACACCCCTCTTTTTCCGTCGGGGATTAAAAACAACATGTTGGCCACAATGACGATGACGACGGCATAATTATAGAGTAATACTGAGTTATACATACATTTATTATCAAACTGAATGAAAGACGCGTTGCGCGTGCCGCGTGCTGTGCCAGCCAAGGCCGTGATTGGTCGGCGTTCGCCTAAGTTCGTGTGTCGGCCCGACTCTTTGTCACACACACAGGCGATGCGCGCCCTTTGACTATTGCCGACGGCACGTGTAAGATAGGGGTAATTTTTATTTCGGTAACCGGTATTAATACTGGTTAAGTATTCACTTTAATAATAAAGGTAACCTTTAAAATTACCTGTAAAAGAAAAAAAGGTTGTTACCGAAAAAATACCCGTATTGTTGATACCGGTTTCGGTCCCTGGTTCTGTCCACGGCCTCGACGGCTTTTTTGTTCGACATTGTACATTCAGACGATTACATTTTTTTAGCGTGGTAATACATCACGTGGAACACAACGTGCACTCTTACTCGCCGCCCGCATGGCCGCGCCTCCAGTGGCTGGAGATCGTCTAGCGACGTCTGTCGCCATCGACGTCTACCGCTGCGGCTGGGCTGGAGGTGGACATTGTCCTCTCCCTCATGCGTCCCGCCTCCTCCTTCGCTAGCATGACTGCTTCGCAGAAGGAGGCGACTGCTTCCCATTCTGTCTCGCCCCGCAGCATGGCCTCGACCAACACTAAGCACGAGAGGTTAACGATTATCGTCGTAGTGAGGACACGGCGGTGCTCTGCCCAAGCGGGTAGTCCTGCACCGTATGCTCCACCGTGTCCTCCAGGCGATCCACGCAGTGGTGACACCCAGGCCATTCTTCTTTCCCTATCAGACACAGCTACCTCCCGAAACTTTCGTGTCCGGTGAGGACCTACGTCATGTAATAGGTCAGGCGGGACGCCGTGACGCCTATCCAGCTACTCCTTAAAGAGGGGTCTTACCGCCGCGGTTGGGGCGTGCCCGGAACTCGGTTGCGACAGTCGCTCTCTCAATATTGCCCTGTGATCACGCCGGAGCTCTTTCCGGGAATTCATCCTGGCGATTGTATTGTATAGCGGGCTGGTATCCGCAACTCCACGTCATATGCGCGTACTTTGCGTGCGGATGAGATGATCATTCTCCTGGCGATGCGCCTCGATAGACGCGATGGAGGGCCGTCGCCTCCAGGGGAAGACGACTACATTATAATCCTGAAACACCTTTGCTTTGTCACAATTTCATGACTACGAACACGTTGAGTGTTGCAGTGTTGTCTTAGTCAAATGGGACTTTAAACAACAATAAACAAAAAAAAAAATATTATTATTATCTTACTTTGTTAGTGACGTACAACAGAGACTGCTCATCAACTTTGCTAAGACGTCATTCCTTTTTATGTTATAGTGTAGCTGGGCTCTTGGAGTTTCACAACAGGTGTTCCAGATCTTCAATTTTTATACGTCAACAGAGAGTGCTCATCAGGCTGAGCAACTCTTGCTAAGACGTCATTCCTATATATGTTATAGTTTAGCTGGGCTTTTGGTGTTCCACATTAGGTGTTCCAGATCTTTAATTTTTATATGTCAACAGAGAGTGCTCATCAGGCTGAATAACTTTGCAAAGACGTCATTCCTACGTATGTTATTGTGTAGCTGGGCTCTTGGTGTTCCACATCAGGTGTTCCAGTTCTTCAATTTTTATACGTCAACAGAGAGTGCTCATCAGGCTGAGCAACTCTTGCTAAGACTTCATTCCTTTACATATCTGCTATAGTTTAGATGGGCTTTTGGTGTTCCACATCAGGTGTTCTAGAGATCTTCAATTTTTGTATGTCAACAGAGAGTGCTCGTCAGGCTGAACAACTTTGCAAAGACGTCATTCCTGTATTTGTTATAGTGTAGCTGGGCTCTTGGTGTTCCACATCAGGTATTCCACATCTTCAATTTTTATATGTCAACAGAAAGTGCTCGTCAGGCTGATCAACTTTGCAAAGACGTCATTTCTGTATTTGTTTAGTGTAGCTGGGCTCTTGGTGTTCCACAACAGGTGTTCCAGATCTTCAATTTTTATACGTCAACAGAGAGTGCTCATCAGGCTGATCAACTCTTGCTAAGACGTCATTCCTATATATGTTATAGTGTAGCTGGGCTCTTGGTGTTCCACATCAGGTGTTCAAGATTGTCAATTTTTATACGTCAACAGAGACAGCTCATCAGGCTGAACAACTTTGCTAGGACGTCATTCCTTTATATGTTATAGTGTAGCCGGGCTTTTGGTGTTCCACATCAGGTGTTCCAGATCTTCAATTTATATACGTCAACAGAGACTGCTCATCAGGCTGAACAACTTTGCTAAGACGTCATTCCTTAACATGTTATAGTGTAGCTGGGCTCTTGGAGTTCCACAACAGGTGTTCCAGATCTTCAATTTTTATACGTCAACAGAGAGTGCTCATCAGGTGGAACAATTTTTGCTATCGCACCATATTTGTATCTCTTATAGTTTAGCTGGTCCGTTGCGGTTCTGCACCAGGTGTTCAAGTTTCCAAGATAAATTATAGCCTATGTGTTGGCCAGACTTAATATCTATACAACAAAAAAAAAAATCATTCAAATCCGTCCAGTACTTTTTGAGTTTATCCCTGACATACATACAGACAAACAGACAAACAGACAAACAGACAAAAATTCTAAAAACTATATTTTTGGCTTCGGTATCGATTGTAGATCACACCCCAAGTATTCTTTTCAAAAAATACTCAATGTACAGTTTTGACTTTCCTACTATTTTATTATATGTATAGATTCTTTTTTTAGTGTAGGTTGTATGTAGGAGGAACCCGTTATTTACTTCTGGAAGATTCCTGAGGGCTATTTCGTCACAAAAATGATGATAATAAGTTCATAAATCTAATTTATTCTTAATAAAGTAAGTTAGTCGACAGTAACAATTTCAAGTCAATTAAATATAATACCTATTATGGAAAAACTTCCTGAGAAAACTTTGCTTTAATTTCTTAATTATGTTTCATTAATTTTAATTAACTTTTATTGGATTACATTTTGTCAAATTAAAATATCGTTAAAGTACTAATAATATTATGTAAAAAGTAAGAAAGAGCATGCCTTTTCCTTGAAAACTTGCCAAGAGGAAACACACACATTTTATATAATTGCCACTCATGAAAATTACCTATTCAAGACACATTTGAATGCTAACACTGTTATACGAATGCTCTAAAAACGACAATTGGAAACAGTAACATTTCACCAACGGTCTCTCCTCGTCGAAATTCAGGTTCGCCTAATTACCAGTCGTAGGCAAGATGCATGCATTTAAATCGGTTGCATTTACCCCTGTTTCCCCTCTAGGATTGGGGCGAATGGGAAGCCATGTTCGCTGTTGGCTTTTATGGGTACATGGATGAGATAGGCAGGGGATGATTTTGGTAATCAAAATGTTATGGAGTATTCTGACGAGTTGCAATTTATAATAAGTAGGGTAAGAAACTAATTTGAATAGGGACCTACTTTTTTTCCTACTGCAATCTGACCAACGAGCGTGCGCGTTGACAGAGTTTGCAGAGCCTGATGGTAATTACCTTTAATTGTCTTTGGGTGGATTAGTAGTTAGACAATTATACCTATCTCAACCGAAGTATAATTGTCTTTGAGTGGATGACCAAAAACCGCTGAGAAATCAGATGTCACAAACATAAGTATTTTATTTACCATGACTTCATACGTTCACCAAACACTAAATTTCTAACACATTATAATTTTTCACACAAAAATTGAAACTTTTTTGCCGACCCTACTTCAGGGACGATGCAACAACCGAAACCGCGTGTAGGTAAATACAAAACTCAAATATTTATAGAACTTAGGCGTAAGCCCGTATTTGTGTGCGGGAAAGGAAAATTCGGATAGCAACCATGTGTCAGAATATGGAATATTTGCAAATGACGCAGGTAACGTGGATACAACATTTTTTTTTTCGTGAAAATTTGTGATTTTGCAAAAAGCACCAGTCTTTTTGTATTTGTAAAAAATTAAGAGCATACAGTAATATAAACCCCATCATCAGCATCTACCAATACACATATAAAAAAAATTTGATGACTAACATTACCTGGTATTATTTTTTAATTTTTGGAAAAAACAATATTGAAGTGGTCAGTTGTTTTATATGCTAAATCTATATTTTTTAAATAAAGAACATAAAAAAGTAGAAAGTGTTGTACGTAGGGTTTATTCCACTTTGTTCACCTGGGTGATATCATCTGGGTGAACAAAGTGGACCACTTGGTGTCTTCAATTCACCTCGGAAAAATATCACTTGAGTGATATCACCCAGGTGAATTGTGGACACCAAAGTTGTCCACTTTGTTCACCTCGGAAAAAAAACTAGGTGAACAAAGGCGACTTTTCTTACGCGATTTAGTGGACTTTGGTGTCCGCAATTCACCTGGGTGATATCACTCAGGTGATATTTTTCCGAGGTGAATTGAGGACACCAATTTTGTCCACTTTGTTAACCCAGGTGAACAAAGTGGAATAAACCGTCCGTAGGTGTTGTCAGACTTTCAACCTTCTATCAGCATTTCAGCAACGATTTTCTGATATCTACTAGTTACAACCACAATCTTTTGCTATGCATTATGAAGAAAGATTGGAAGCGCTAAAAGGGAATTTGTGGAATGGCAATTAAGTATGGATGGTAATTAGCAGAACCATAGAACACCTAATAGTACTACGGCAGAACGTCTAGTTACAAATATAATATTAGGACTTTTGTAAAAACGTTTTGTTCAATTATTCTGCAACATTATAAAGCGGTACAAAGTTTGTGTGGCAGATCTTATGAATAAAATAACGCTTGGATGAAACTGACAGTGAGAAGTACGCTGTATGCTCTATATTATGTTGCTTAGTAGTAACTAAGTATAATACGTAAGTATAACAATACGGCATTATTAAACTTTGTTCAGTTTTTTTTAGTGAAACAAAGATTTTCATAGACGCATACCAAGTGTCTTGGCGCTCTGGCGCGTACACATTAAGCCGTAGACGACTAAGGATGAATATTTCTTTTCTACATTTTATACATTGCAAGGCGTAGAATCCAGTAGTATCGGTCCCGACTTACGAGTTGTAGGTCGTGGATTCGAACCCAGCCAGGCGCATTACTTTGTCTTATTTATTTCACCACTGCTCTCAAAACGGTGAAAGAAAACATCGTGAGGAAACCGGCATGTCCTAGAACCAAAAATTCGAAGATTTATGATTGTGACCTCTACCAACCCGCACTGGACCCGCGTGGTAGATTATAGCCCACTCCCTCTCACAGAGAGGAGGCCTGTGACCCAGCAGTGGGAACATTATAGGCTGATGATGACGGCGTAGAATCAAATACTATGCCTGGATTGAAGGCGTGTCGTGTTCCATGCGCGTCTCAAAGAGCTGTCAGCAATCTCACGGGGTCCCCACAGAGGGCCAAACACCTGTCGGGGTGTTGTGATGCGACACTGGAAGTAAAGGGCAATTGACGGAGGAGTTTTAGGCAGTGGTCCGACAACCGACGATGAACGAGTAACGAGTAGAACTACATATATAAATACACTTTAAAAAGAGTTGGCGATCGGCGGAAAGCGAGTGTAGTTCCCATAGTTTTGTCGCCGGGCGACAGCGAGTGTTCAAGTGCGATGAGCGATTACTCGCGCTACTCGCCCGCGGTCGCGTTATATGACATTTCATTCACTGTACCGAACTCAAGCAACGAGTGAGCGAGCATCATTGAACGAGTATCGCTGAGCGAGTTAATTTTTGAAAGCTCGTCGCTCAGCGACAGAACGAGTAAAACGAGTCAACGCCGGCAGTGTGAACAGTCAGAGAGCAACTATAGCATGCATCTCTTTCGTTTACACGGAATGTACATTTATTGTGCGTTTCTTGAGAGATTAAATCGCTGAGAGTTACTCGTTCTCTCGCCTTTGGTCGGACCACTGCCTTAGTCTGTACGAATCTGAAAGTCTCTTCGACTCTATCCAGGGCGGGAAGAAAAATTAAATTTTTCGCAAATTCGTGTTTATATTATAATTATTATAAGCAGATAAATCAGAAGCATTTCCAAATAAATAGGTAGGTTTACTAGTCTAATTAAACATTAGTTTATCTAGCCATCGTTTCACTAAACAACGCGGTAACATCCAAAGCCACAAACGATTGTTCGGACACCATTATGTTATTTTGTAATCGGTACCACATATTACTCTTAATAGTTGCCGTCGGTATACTGAAATCAGGCGTTGTGAAGCTTACAATTTGTCCGCTTTGTCCTCAACATTTTTCGACTAGTGTTGAATTTGTGAGTCAGAGGAGAATACATAAAAGAGCAATACTTTAAAGCTCTCAACAACTTACAACTTACCTGAAAAAACATCGAAGGTAGTGGCTGTTAGCTGAATCCGGTTACATGGTTTTATCATGAATAATAGGTAAATGAAATGTTCGTAAAATTCTTTGGTTATTGACACCGTTGTGTAATCCCAAAATTTAAAATTGTCCCATACGAACATGATCTTTCTTCAATTATAAATCAAATTTAAATAGTTGGACAGATTGAGGTAGATTCTGTGCTGGCGTCTGTCTGTATGTATATTTTCAAAATATAATAGATATCTAATTATTTAAGGAGTTACATGTTAGTAAGTTGCCACTTTAAAAAAAAAACTAGCATAAAATAAGATCCAAAAAACTAAAAGCAATAATCACAAACTACAAATTGCTTTAACTTTTTTAACAGGCGTTTCCATTAGCCAAATAACATTCAAAGGCGTATAAAAGCTTCTGGATTGTTCAAAACGACTTAAAATAACGTGTTCAATTTATACACGGATTTACAGCCCCCAATATACTACAAAATGACCCATTAGGCTTGCTGTGGTGTACAAAATTGGTGTACATTTGCCAACCACAATGTAGCAGCTAAATCGCCAAAGACTTAATTTTGTTATGGTTAGGCGAACTGTAATTGGTGGCTCTTTGTTACGGCATTTGAATTTTTTATGTAATGATGCGCATGTTGTAAATTTTGGCAATGCAATTATGTGGATACATGCATGTTTCATTTTTATTTCCTGTCTGACTTGTTAGTTAGATTTTGGTTTTAATAGCGATATTAATTTTAAAGATAAATGAACCAAATATTTATAATGTTTTGTTTATCACATAATTCATTCATTTGTTGCCCGTCGTACTATCATTAGTACAATGGATAAGCTACCTTGTTGCTCTTACCGTGTTCCTGATGCCAGTAAAGAGTTATGAAATAAGATAAAATACGAATAAAGAAATAAAAGAAAAAAAAATATTCTAAGCTCTTCCAAATTGATTATCAATTCTCTTTCCCGCGACTTGCAATGATTTATTTGTCAGGCGCTTAAAGAAAAAAAAATGGATGCTCTCAAAGCTAGTCTCCCATCCTTTATTATTTCATACCTTTCCATTATATTTATGAAGAAATCGGAAAAAGGAAACAAAACGTATTATCTATTACCGTCTTTTGAGCCTTTTGTTACAATATTTTCAGAGGCAAAATACGTGAAACAGGTATAAGAAAAATGTAACCAACGATACTCTGTTTGACTTGAATTGTATCAATCTATTGACGAATATTGAATTATTTATATAGTCCTTACATATTTTGTGTTAAATATATTTATTGAGGTATTGGTTTTGTGAATTGAAGGTCGATGTCGTCTTAATAAGAAACTCGTGTAAAACATTTTTTTGTATTTTCTCCGGTTTGCTTCAAGGGCATTTAAAAAAAAAATTACTTCACTTTTCCCGGAAAATACCTTCACATTTCGCCAGCTATGTTTAAGTTCCATGTAATAATTGTGTTCAGGGCTCCTCATATTAAGGAAACCTCCTAATAATGCAGGATGTGTTCAAATAAAAGTACAGCTGCATTCTCGATCAAGCCTTTGCTGTTAACCGATTGGGCATTGGTTGTGAGGACTGTCGGTATACTTGATCTTATACACAGGTTGGATAATACTTGATCTTATACACAGGTTGGATAATACTTGATCTTATACACAGGTTGGATCTTATACACGGGTGGGCGGCATTCGGTAAGCTCGAATATGTTTTTCGATCCAAGAAGATACCCCAATGTCTGAAAACTCGTCTCTTTAACCAATGTGTCCTGCCAACGATGACTTACGGTGCCGAGACATGGACGCTTACAAAGGAGACTGTGCGCCGAATACGAGTTGCACAAAGGGCCATGGAGCGAGCCATGCTCGGCATTTCTATTCTAGACCTAGTGCGTAACACCGAAATCCGTCGTCAAACGAAAGTCTATGACGTCGGGGATAGGGCGATACGCCTCAAGTGGAGCTGGGCAGGGCATCTGGCTAGACGCAGAGATGACAGATGGAGTAAGGTTTTGACCGAATGGTGGCCAAGGTTCGGCCAAAGAAACCAGGGCCGCCCAAAAGCCCGTTGGGTTGACGATATCGTCAAGATCGCGGGGAATAAATGGATGAGAGAGGCACAGAACCGAGAGATGTGGCAGAAAAAGGGGGAGGCCTATACCCAGCAGTGGGTGATTCCGGGCTGATATGATGATGATGATACACAGGTTCTCATTCCTAACTTTAAGAATGGATAAAATAAGGAAAGTGTGTAAAAGGTGAAGTTTGAAAGTGGCGCCTGTTAGGTACAGAAAAAATGAAAAGGATCCGTCTGTGATCCGTCCGGGGCGGGATGACACTCATGTGATTAAGAGGGTGATGGGTATGAATGTTGAAGAGGAAGGCCAAAGAATAGATGGATGGATTGTATCAGGAAGATATAAAAAAAGGCGTAAATGAAACTGTAACGTCTGATGGGGAGAACGGAAGAAGAAAAAGTGCGCCGACCCCAAGTGAAATGGGATAGGAGCAGGTGATGATGATTTTATTAACAGGTACTATCACGACTAACATAGTAGCTTTTTCACTTGTACTTTCTGACAATTTAAATAAATAAAACTTCATTAAAAAGTAATGACGAATAAATAAAAAAAGGATGGTATTTAAAAGTACTTCAATTTATTCCCATTTCATTTACCTAATTTTGCCTGTGTTCCACCAAATATACTGAATGTGCACCAAAATATGTCATAACGAGGTGTAATAAAAAAAAATCTACCTAAGCAGGGTCGACGAAGCCCCGCTTCGCGGGGCTTCTATTTCTGTGTACAAGGTTTAAAGGAACCTAACCAAACCGAACTTCGGGGTGTCCCTGAAATCTTGCTAAAGCGAGTTTTAGATTTGGTGACCATTTATCCATTTTGGTGTACAAAAAGAATTATTGATGCGCATTAAAATTTTTGTCATAAAAAAATAACTCTTAAAAGGATCCATTTAATCTCGCCTTAACCCAGCGACATCTTGAAAGTATACAGCTAGCATCCAAGAAGTGAAACGCGGACATTACAAAAACCTTTTTCCAAATAAAGCAGTTCTGAAGTCTGGCCCTAATGAAAGCCTAATTAAAACTTAGCTCGGTATTACACTGGGTTGAGTAATTTGTTGATGACTGGAACGAAGTAAGACTTGGAGTTTATTGGACAAGCGTTGAAAAGGAGCTAGCTGTGTTTTTCCATTGTTTTTTATTTTATTTTTATATTTAGTTTTTTTTATTTTGTTGTTTGCTTGTTTATGTTTTTTACAAGTTATTTTTAAATTATCTCGTGTGTGTTTGCAAACCGCTATCCTGTTGGGTCTACTTGTAAAGATAGTGTGTTAAAATAAATAAATAATATTTTTATAACCGAATAAAAAAAAAGGAAACAGTTTCTGCTTAAGAATAAATCAAACCGAATGATAGAAATAAATAAAATACTCTACATATACCAATGTTTTTAAACACTGGACATCATACATAACAGACAATTTTTTTCCAAACACAAAACACGGCTATCTAATAAAACCATTAGATGAAGGGCTTCCTTTGACGGAAGAGAGATTTAACCATTTTCCCGCTAGCTTCAAGTAATCTCTAAAGCTTTCTCATATAAAAAACTCCATGCATTCTAGTGAAGCGGAAAACAATTTCCATGTAGAAGCGATATCTAAGGTCTTTCAGAATAATTAAACAGATGTTCCCTGAAATAACAGTTGCTGTTCATTTTGCCCGTTCATAAAATTCTGGACACGCGCTCTCATAACGACGTTGAGATTGGTTCAAGTTGTCAGCGATGAGAGATTTCTTGGGCTCGCGGCAAGTAATGGGTCTCGGCGTCCGATCAATGCCCGTGTCGACGGCGAGTGGTATTAGAGCACTTCAACGACCTGTTAGCAAAATGACGGAACTTCTATAGGGCCAAACGCTTGCTGGCGTCGCCCTCGCGGGATAAAGGGAAAATGAAAGAACAAGCTGGATTTTCAGTCGGTACCTAAGAGTCTCTCAAAACGGCGAAGGAAACATTATTTTTATTATTTTTTATTAGGTATGTCTTTTAACATCATGGGATCTTTTTTATGGGATCCCGGACTTTTGGAGGTGCCAGGAGCCGAAGCCATCAGAGGCCCATTACGTATTTAAAGTGAAATGAGGCCCCAACCGGCGGTTATCGCTGTATGCACTATGTTATTATTATTTTTTTTATTGTACACACAATATAATTAAATAACATTTGAAACATCATGAGGAAACCGGCATATCCCAGAACCAAAAATTCGAAACTTAAACGATATCTACTAATCGGCAGTGGGCCTGCGTGATGGATAATGTCCCACTCCCTCTCACAGAGAGAAAGCCTATGCCCCAGCAGTGACAAACATTCATAGACTGATGAAGAAGAGTCTGACAGATCCTGTCGCTCCAATTTAGGTGGAACAAAATGTATCAGCTTAAAATGGGTCTTATTGCTGATAAAACTTTGAATATAGATGGACAACAAAAATTCGGATGGCAATCCATTTCACGCTTCCCACACCAAACTTGCACCACACACCCAAAACTTCGAATCTGGAATCCAACAATTTGCACCTCCATATCATTAGTGTTTTGGACACTAATCGCCAACTGATGGCCAGTGGCCAGTGGCCATCGATCCTCGTTATTTATTCACGCAAATCAGGACCCTAATGATATCTGCAGAAGGCTTCTGACAGTATTTGTGTGGGCACTAAGGTGTTTAGTGATGGGATGATATTTATTGGTGCTGGTTTATGATATTTTGTGGTGTTGCGTGGTTAAGTATGGGAACCTTATTGACTGGAGGATGTAAAGCATGTCATATTGGGTGTTACTGCTAAAAAGGAAGGATGTACTGCATCATTCTGATGCATAAGCACAATCAGCTTATATTTCTACTACTACTATAACATTTTTTTTGTAATTTTCTTAGCCTATTTTGGAAAAACGATTTATTTCCATTGGATTCCACTTTTGAAGGAACAGAAAAACGAAACAGATGATATCTATGGATCGGTATTTCAGTTTTTTTACAACTATACGTAATACCTAATGTGCTTGTTGCGGAACTTTACTCTCCGAATGAAAAACCGTGAACCTGAAACCTAAACGACTTTTGAAGGAAAACCGTGGATTTTAGTCTGTTCGGGCTCTCTTTACCACATAAAAACGTGCTCATAACGTACTCTTCCGTACTCTTAACTTTGTATCCTTTTTTTCCATTCTTTAATAAACATACTACTACGTAGGACTAATGCATACAACAACTAACGTTGTATTCTTTAGTTTTCAGAGAAGGATAAGTAGATATTTTTATTATTGCAACATTAGCCTATAATGTGACCCTACTTTTGGGGAACAGGCCTCATACTTGCGAGGCCGTAACTTACCACGCGGTTACAAGGACGGTTAATGTATGTCGTATGTATTCTATTGGTCGAAAGTAATATTCAATAAAAAAAACTAGATTGCGGTAGTATTATGGGAACTGGGCGATGCGTTTTTAATTTAATTAGACCAGAAGAAATGTGCCCTAAAATAGAGCAGCTCACCCAAAAAGATCTGTGGGCTTACCATAACGTCTTAAACCGTGAGTCTTTAGGCTGTGGGAAAGAGACAGAGATCCGTAAGGATCGTAGTGGAGAGCCAGGTGGCCCTGGAACGTGGATCTTGAGACTACCCACAAAAGTTTTACCAACTTTCCAATACCTTATGTGAACGGTCCATTATTCCATCAAGCTAACTTGAAACAGGCAAGTCAAAATGTAAAAATTTTTGTCATATTAATGAATGTTAGAGCCTATGCACACCACGTTTTTTAAACGCGCCGTAGACGCGCGTTTGAACCGATACAGACGCGATACGCACCCAAGTCAGACGCAGCCTGTAGACCTTTGACGCGATGCAAAAGTCAAAAAACTTCTCTGTTTGATAAAAGCGCGCGTTTGACGCGATATAGACGCGCCTGTGCCGCGCGTTTATAATTTATAAAGGTGTGCAAAGGTCTGCAGGCTGCGTCTGACTTGCGCGTGTTAGATTTATTTATGATACATAGCCCTTATGTAATTAAAATAGTAATATTTATTTAAAACAACAATGATCTGATTTCCGAACGAAATCAGTTGATAGTCAAATATTGTATCGAAATTAATAAAGGTTGCAAATAAATCAAAACTAAATTTCTAAATTAAGTAATCAAGTTTTAAAAAGGTTCTACTACATAAGATTTGTTTATTATTGCTTATTTTATAAGTTATTTAGCTAAAATGTATGACAATCTGTGATTCGTCAATAATGGCGGCAATTTTGTTGGAAGTGGTACAATTCTATGTTTATAAAAACAGATGTACCGTCAAATTCGTGGTCATTATTATCCAATCATTTTATAAGAAAAAGCTGTGCTCTGAGTGTTGTTCTATTTAATTAATGTGATATAATACTTGAGAATCCAAGAAAGTGTTGCTGAAAGTTTTAATTTGTGTAATAATGTTCTACAATGAAAATGTAAGTTATTTTGATATTTATTATGATGAGAATATTGTATGTTTTATAAATGTGTATACTGATAAAATTTATGTTGCCGTGGAGTTTCTTTCTCCGTTCTTCTCCACGAGGACCTAGGGTTTGCGAACGGAGGTAGCTTGGTAATAAATACCTAGTCTTGATTTTGTGCTTTTCTTTATAAACCCATTCCTGTACAAAAATCCTAAGAGATACTTTACATACAGTAAATAAATAACATTAACCATCCTGATATCTAAAACTTGATAATAAAGCCGATATCAATGTCAATAAAACCAGAAATACACATTTTATCCATCACACAATCATTTCCATATCTAATATCAGAAGCGGGATTGTGCCCTAACCTATTTATTAATTCTAATGAACTTTTATTATGTTTTTCATAATCAACGTTGGAGCTATCAATCTGCACGTCCCTACTGAAAGCTGTGGCGTCATCGGGTGGACGAATCGTCTTTAGAAGGGCGATGACGACGTGCTGCCATCTCGAACAGCGGGACTGCGACGCTGCTGAAAAGAAGCGAAGCCATGCCGAGGATAACGAAACGGGAACTTCTGCACTACAGTATGAATTATTGTCTTAATGTCGGTAAGGCCCTCGGAGGCTCTTGTTTTATTATGTTGTAATCTAACTAAAATAGAGTCGAAAAGATTATAGATTTATACCATGAAACTTATTTTATAATTGTTTTTGAAAGTTGAGCTTCGTTAATAATTTAACGAATCTAAAAAAAAAAGGGGGAGGGATATAATTTAAAAGTAATAAATTATGAAAAACTGATAACAGGTTACAAAAAAAAAAAAACGGTAACAAGTTGTTACATTATTGAGTAAAAGGAACAATTGATAAAGATTAAGACTAATGAGGTTTTTCTTTATTGATTCTGTTTTTCATTTGCAAAATACAGATAGATAGTCTTCCTGGAGGTGTACATAAGCAAAGTAGTTGTAGATCCTCCGTTCAATGACCAGATCTTAAACTAAAGGTCATTTTCATAAGAAAAAATACATTAATTTATAAACGAAAAAAAAAAACTTTTTTTTTTTTGCAATTAGTGGGTATATTTGTAAACATTAGTTTATTTTTTTCAATCTGCTAAAAATAAAAACACGTTTTGATTATGAATATAATGTCATTCTGACATTAATAAAATAATTAATTGAAAGTTTTATTAATGTTATAAGATCTTGACTGATTTGAAAATTACAATTTCATGGAAAGATTTCATTATTGAGCCAAGTCTAAAAATTAAAAGTAAAGCATTGTAGATTAAAGTTGTGAGGGTCTCGACGTGAAAAAACTATTCCAATAATAATATTAGATAATAATAATTTTACTGCAGTACAAAATAATTCACCTATACAAACAGATAATTAGAATTTCGCCTTGGTTCACACCCGTGAGATTCTATAAATACCAGGTATAAATAAACCTGAGAAAACTAAAGTTTAAGACCATAATAATAATAATTGTCAGAATAGCCGAGCCGTAAATTTCTTTGGAAATTAAAATGCAAATCCATGATTCATGTACAAAGAAAAAGGGAAATAATATATATTAGTATATAGATACAGGGTTGAGGACATACAGAATAATATGCAAAAGAAAATGAAAAATAACTAAGTGATAGATGACATTATTGTTTGTTGTCCTTGATATAATTATTATATACACTATCTGAATACAAATTTAAAAAAAAAGAGAAACAATCTAAGTTTAATCTAGAGATTAAGTGATGTAAGATGATGATGTTATTTTGTTATCGTTAATGTATTGTATTTTAAATTGGTGAAGGTTTATTATAATTAGTTTAAAGATGATTGATAATGATGATTGTATGTATTATGTATGAATTAAAACCTTAGTTGTGGTAATGACATTCACTGACTGCGGGTGATTGAGCTTCACCGACGGCGGGTGTTTTGGTCTGCCCAATAAGGTTGACATTATGAACTGACTATTGACATTATAAACTGACTATTGACATTATGAACTGACTATTGACATTATGAACTGAATATTATGTATATGAACTGCTGGTCGGTCACTGCCCTGATATCTTTCTGAAATTCACGCGCAGCAGGTGATAGGACTGATATGTCAAGGCCAGAGACTATTGTATGAATATTATGTATATGTACTGCTGGTCGGTCACTGCCCTGATATCTTTCTGAAATTCACGCGCAGCAGGTGATAGGACTGATATGTCAAGGCCAGAGACTATTGTATGAATATTATGTATATGTACTGCTGGTCGGTCACTGCCCTGATATCTTTCTGAAATTCACGCGCAGCAGGTGATAGGACTGATATGTCAAGGCCAGAGACTATTGTATGAATATTATGTATATGTACTGCTGGTCGGTCACTGCCCTGATATCTTTCTGAAATTCACGCGCAGCAGGTGATAGGATTGATATGTCAAGGCCAGAGACTATTTGAAAATAATTTATTTATTTAATTATTTATTAATATCGTTATGACTGTACCCATGGCTGATACTGTGTCAGTACCGTCCTGTTGCCAGTGCCTGTGGCCATGACTGAGACTGTAACCTATGACTTAGACTGAGCCTGTGGATTTACCTGTGGTTATTCAGATAGTATAAAACTGTGTATAAATGTGTGATGATGTACAATGTATGTTAATGTTAAATCATGTACTGTGTATATGTTAAATCATGTGTATTAAGATTTATTAACTAACATATTTTATCAAAAAGGTAGAAACTTCGAGAACGAAGTTTTTTTTCAGAATGGCCGTGTTAGATTTATTTATGATACATAGCCCTTATGTAATTAAAATAGTAATATATTTAAAACAACAATGATCTGATTTCCGAACGAAATCAGTTGATAGTCAAATATTGTATCGAAATTAATAAAGGTTGCAAATAAATCAAAACTAAATTTCTAAATTAAGTAATCAAGTTTTAAAAAGGTTCTACTACATAAGATTTGTTTATTATTGCTTATTTTATAAGTTATTTAGCTAAAATGTATGACAATCTGTGATTCGTCAATAATGGCGGCAATTTTGTTGGAAGTGGTACAATTCTATGTTTATAAAAACAGATGTACCGTCAAATTCGTGGTCATTATTATCCAATCATTTTATAAGAAAAAGCTGTGCTCTGAGTGTTGTTCTATTTAATTAATGTGATATAATACTTGAGAATCCAAGAAAGTGTTGCTGAAAGTTTTAATTTGTGTAATAATGTTCTACAATGAAAATGTAAGTTATTTTGATATTTATTATGATGAGAATATTGTATGTTTTATAAATGTGTATACTGATAAAATTTATGTTGCCGTGGAGTTTCTTTCTCCGTTCTTCTCCACGAGGACCTAGGGTTTGCGAACGGAGGTAGCTTGGTAATAAATACCTAGTCTTGATTTTGCGCTTTTCTTTATAAACCCATTCCTGTACAAAAATCCTAAGAGATACTTTACATACAGTAAATAAATAACATTAACCATCCTGATATCTAAAACTTGATAATAAAGCCGATATCAATGTCAATAAAACCAGAAATACACATTTTATCCATCACACAATCATTTCCATATCTAATACGCGCGTTTAAAAAACGTGGTGTGCATAGACCCTTAAAGGAAACAGAATAAGTAATTGTTATTCGAACACAAATCCCTTAAAAGCTTCTTACTTAAATACTTACTGTCGATAAACATTTTAGGACTAAAGAAATAAATAGAAATGTTCGTTTTGATTAGGATCGGATTTTGTTTTTGGTAATTTAGGATGTGATGAGAGGAGAAATGAGTAAACACGGTGTACTCATTTTAGAATTTCGGGAAATGGAATTGTTAAAAACGAACTTAGAAGAGTTTTTGCGTAGGGTCGCGGAATTGATTTAACACGGAATCGCAAATGACAACCGAGGAATAGGATATTTTTAGTCCATATCTACAAGTATGACCATGTCTTTCAAAACAGTGGAACTGCTTCAGGAGCAGATGATATCAACTGCTGGAATATTTAGCAATGGCAGGTTCAAGCAGTTTTTGACATCGTCGTGTCGACAAGTCCGTGTATGAGCAGTCTTTGAACCCAAAAATCTGATAACCCAGGACTCGGATTTAGTGAATTACTAAAAGTAGGCAATGTAAAAAAGATCCAACAAGTGCAAGAACTAAAACCCGAGTTCCTACTAAAAAAATACGCTCTCTAATAAAAAGTACACTACTGTGAGAACGTATTGTTTTTTTAGGATAGGTGGCATACGGTCACTATTTTAACCCTACCGTAGTCAAGCAAAAATAATTCGTACCCATCTTAAATTAAACCATCATTTTCACCAACCACATAAAACCAGTTATTAAAACTACATCACGATGCAATCCAGTGTAAATGAAACTTCCTCTGTTCATCCGAAGTTCCTAATAAAACATGATACTCCAATCAAAAACTGTAAAAGTTTAAACCACTCTGAAGTTCAGGTACACGGTTAAACTATTTTAGTGCCTACATAGTGCTTTTATAATAGTGTTGTAGTAAGTTCCTGAGTGAGTAGACGGGGATATTTGCATGCTTTTGTGTGGCAAAGATGATGTCCGTTGAGTACCTATATATGCGTATTTTGAGTTGTCTTTATTTTTTTAATATTTTTTTTACCAACCCGCACTGGGCCCCCGTGGTGGATTATGGCTCATTCCCTCTCACAGAGAGGAGGCCTGTGTCCCAGCAGTGGGAACATTATAGGCTGTAAGTTGATGATGATGATATTTTTAGGGAACACATTCTTCTTGGCGCTCCCTCACCGCGAGCATTCACCTGTAATGTAACGTTACAGATTCGAACATTCGAAGTCGATTCGATTTACCTGTAATGTAATATTTTTATGTTACATTACAGGTGAATGCTCGCGGTGAGGGAGCGCCTTTAGACGTGTCGGGAACCGTGTTTCGATCGCGAATAGAAGCGCTTTGAGAAGTGACGCGACTGAAAGCGACACGAGCGGGAACGAAATTTCACGTGTCGATATTGAACTAGGCGTAGGTGGGAACAACCTCTTAGCGGTTTACCCCGGACAACGGCATAGTAAGCTACCTGTGACCTGCGGTGACGGCTGAGCGATCTCATTGACGGTGGTAGGCCTAACCAAGGCTGTCTGGCTCGTAACCACCATCTTGTCGAAGTCAGGTGCCAATAAGATTTTACTATGCTTTGTCGATGGGCAAGAGTTTCTGTTCTTTCTGATTGAGTTCGCTCCATCTTCAGTCTCATCTTTGCTTCGCGGCTATATTAAGGCTAGGAGCAAACTCATGTAGATATTAAGTGTGTCACCATTTACTTAATGTCACATTAAAAACCCCAAAAACAGGTTAAACCACATCACTAACTGAAGTATTTATGTGTACCTATACATACGGATACGGGTTGTAGTGAAAACTACGAATATTATCTACTTGAAGTTTGTCGGCAGTTTGACGGAACATACGAGTTAGTTTGACAAGAAATTTTCGAACATACCCCACTTCACAAACATACTTCACGGTACACCATGTAGATTTAAGAGAACAATCATTAAAATATCCTATTATCGTATTTATTTAGTATACTACTGCGGCAAAACTGGACAATAGATTTATACTATATCACGACAAAATGGTAAGCCTAGATTCTGGCTAGCAGCCTAATTTTATAATAATAGTATTCGCCAAGAGCTGAACATAAATTGATTAACCATTCACTGAGAGGTTAGTTAGGATGAGTTAGGTAATCTAATTCTCCTGGCTAACTAGGCTAAGCCGGATGTTCCAAAGGAGGTAGATATAAGATAATACAGTTGTTTGTAAAGTTATTATGGTGTAGACGTATAATTTAGTGTGTTGAGCTCTTTTTTTAGTAGTTATAATTATCATTAATGAGTCCTCCCGCCCTGGGCGGACTCGGTGGACCACTGTGGCAACCATGGCCTGGTCAATCTTCAATGTTGAGGCATGTGATGTGGATAATGACGCCCGATACTTTTACTACTAGTGCAACCATCCACATGGGTCAGTACAAGTCTGATAGTCCCTCCCGTCCTGCCCCAGGGTGGACTCATTGGATGATTTTACCACGTAAAAAAAAGAGGGGCCGTGAGACTGCCTAAGCAGGATACCGTGGCCCTGGCACGAAAGAGCAACTAAAGGAAAAAGTTCTAATTTAGTCAGTAAGGATCTGACAGTATGGTATTTTCTACTCTACCCAGAGAGAGGACACATTTGATAATGTTATGATACTTCGTATTACCTATGCACTCACTGTATTTCTCATCGTCATCTATAGCTGCAAGACGTCTAATACTGAACAAAAGCCTCCCTCTTAGACCGCCTCACCGAACGTCCCTCCGCCAATCGAATCCATCGGTTGCCCGGAACTGTCGCGATTTCGTCGGTACACCTTATGTGGGAAGACTTGCCTAAGATGCATCTTCCGGTTTGTGGTCGCCACTCGGTAACTTTCTTTCCCCATCAGTCACCAGTTCTACGAATGATGTGGCCTACCCACTCTCGCTGTAATTCCACATAATAGAAAGAATACTCTTTATTATGCACACCATACAAATTACAGAAACATCCAACTCACAATATCTTTTAAATAGGGTGACACAATGGGCGGCGGGCGGTCGCTAAAAGCGATCTTTTCAAGACAACCTTTGGGTGGATTTGAAAAAGAAGAATTGGGGATGGCCCAATTTAAAAAAGAAATTAATGAGTACTCCAGAATTGAATCTACAACTATATGCTTAGTTAAGGGGTCTAGCCTCTTAACTATCAAGCTATCATAAAGCCATTACAACAATAATTAATAACACGTTTCACGTCCTTGAAGAAGTGCTATACAACATAAACTCAAAGCTAATTTAGTTACCAAACATGATAAACATAATAGTACATTGTTTTAGCTTTGATGCTGTGTGACGGGCTTAATTAAGCTCTGTAGCGACATGTAGGTACAGTGTTTAGTTAATATCGCTACCCCCACCGAATAATATCGTAATGTGATATAACGATACTTTGCGTTTTATTGCATATTCATCATGTAGGTACTCCCTTACACCTTGTCAATTTTTTTCACATTTTTCCTACGAGTACTTTACAAATTAGTATTTTTTTAATAACCATAGCCCTAATATTCCGTTACAGATTTATTGTACTTATTTACGTGAATAACATCGCTTCTAGTGATTACGGATAGCACTGCTAATAAGAATTTCAATATGTTACGATAACGATATTATTCGAGTAAGAACAGCAAACTCGTTCTATAGTAAAGTTTTATAACAATACTATTCCTGTAGAGATTTTATTTCAAAAGTACGGTAATGCTGGTTACTGTTTAATAATGTATTTTTAAAAAAATAGCAATTACTTTTGCAACAGTTTACCGAGGTGATATCTACACTCAATCTACGATTGCTGTATTATCTATTATGCATTACGCATCGCTTTCTTTTTTCCTAATGATAAACAAAGAGATATAATAATATCGAGTATGTGGCGTTGGGTGGTGGTAACCCCCCAACGGACATTGGCCCTGGTAACACACAAAATCCGCACACTGACGACCGATGAGAAGATTATCAACGTTATGAAAGTCGACAGTTTGTCGAGTAGGGTAACACACACCTTATACTTACAATAATCAACCGGTATTCGTTAAAGGTCATAGAGGTATATGCGCCGACCTCGACACATTTTGATGATGAAGTAGAGGCATTGTATCAGGAGATATCCGAGGCCATACATACCTCCGAAACATACTTCACCGTTGTTATGGGGGACTTCAACGTGAAGGGCGCACGGAATGGCGATGAGTTGAGAGTGGGGCCATTTGGGTATGGGCAGCGAAACCATAGGGGTCAGCGACTGGTCGACTTCATGGAAAAGGCAGAACTTCATTTAATGAACTCCTACTTCCAGAAGCGGCCATCCAGGAGGTAGATGTGGATGAGCTCCGATGGTACTATCAGAAATGAGATCGACTTCATCATGAAGACCAAGAAGCGAATATTCAGTGATGTCTCTGTGATCCCCAAGGTAAAAACCGCTAGCGATCCCAATATTAATGTGAAACTTGAAAGGTCTCGTCTGGTAAAGTCCACGCTCCAACCTGGTCCTGCCCACATCTAGAAACCCGAAGATTTTCAACTCGAACTGCACAATCGCTTCCAGTGCCTAACCGAATGCGAAACTGTGGACTAGATTAACAATGGGTTGGTGGAAACTGTCCAAGCTGTGGGGTTTTTTAAGACCCGCGCCGCAATAAACCTCAAAAGCTCTCGATCGGAACCATCAAGTTGATGCAAGACCGAATCGAGATGAGGCTGCAATCTTCAGCTGATATGTCGGAATATGCAAACTCAATAGACGAATCTCTAAATCAATGCGACGTGACCTGCGTGCCAATAGTGCGGCACGGATCAAAGAGGTAATCGAGCGGAACCAGGGCTCAAAAGTCTTCGCAAAAAATTCGTCTATTGGGCAAAACCAAATTTTAATGACGAAGCTGAAGATTAATGACGGCAGCATCATTTCGACGAAACCGGAGATTCTGAGAGAGCTTGAGAGGTTTTACGGACATTTATACACATCACCACCCAGTGTCGGTACAGCTCGATACGCAAAAGCAAAACTGACTCGACACTGCAATGAGGATATCCCGGACATCAGCCTGTATGAGATTAGAATGGCTCTTAATCAGCTCTAGAATAACAAGGCGCCGCCGGGTGAGGACGGAATCACAACTGAACTTCTGAGAGCGCGTGGAAAACCGGTACTTTTAGTCCTCCAGAAGTTATTTAATTCCGTCATGTTTGAAGGTACTACACAGGTTGTTTTCAAAAAGGGTGACAACGCCTTGCTGAAGAACTACAGGCCAATCTCACTTCTGAGCCATGTATACAAGCTGTTCTCAAAAGTCATTATGAACCGTCTCGAACGCAAGTTTGATGACTTCCAGCCTCCCGAACAAGCCGGTTTCCGAAAAGATTTTAGTACTATAGACCACATACACACGCTCCGCCAGATTATACAGAAGACGAGGAGTATAATCGGCCATAATGTTTAGCGTTAGTGGACTATGAAAAAGCCTTCGATTCATTCGAAACCTGGGCAGTATTGCAGTTCCTCCGACGATGACATATCGACTATAGGTATATCGAAGTGTTGAAGTGTTTGTATAGAAACGCCACCATGTCCATCAGACTTCAAGAAGAGAGCAATTGCAGTAAAGCGTGAGACAGGGAGACGTTACTTCTCCGAAACTGTTCACGACCGCGTTGGAGGTCGTTTTCAAGCTCTTGGAATGGAACGGACTCGGCATCAACATCAATGGCGAATATATCAGTCACTGTCACCTTCGTTTTACCGATGATTACAGTCATCATAGCAGAATCGTTGGAGCACCTCAATGCTATGCTCAGCGACCTCAGTATCGTTTTCCAACGGTTCGGCCTTAAAATGAACATGGGCAAGACGAAAATCATGTCGAACGTCCATGTGGCACCCGTATCGGGTGTTGTTGGGAATGATACCCTCGAAGTTGTAGACCATTATACTTACCTTGGCCACATTGTTCAGTTATACAGTTATACTGTAATGAGGTCACCCAAAGAATCCAACTCGGATGGGCAGCGTTTGGGAAGCTACGTGATATCTTCTCATCAGAATCCCACACTGTCTCAAGACAAAGGTGTTTGTTTAACCAGCGTGTGTTCCCAGTGAATACGTAGGGCTCCGAAACGTGGTCTTTCACTGCTGGCCTTTTAGACACTCGGAGTTTCTTTGCGGGATAAAAATCCGAAACATGGATATTCGGCAAAGAACCAGAGTCACCCACCGTAGCTCATACAATTTACAAGTTGAAGTGACACAATGGGCAGGCCACATCGCTCGTTGAACTGACGACTGATGGGGAACAAAAGTTCTCGAGTGGCGACCACGAACCGGAAGACGCAGCGTAGGCCTCCCACTAGGTGGACCGACTACATCGTGAGGGTTGCGGGCAACCGATGGATGCAAGTAGCGAATTGTCGTTTGGCGGGGCAGTCTAAGGGGAGGCCTATGTTCAACAGTGGACGTCTTCCGGCTGATGATGATGATGATGAGTGTTCTTTTATCAGAAACCCATAGTTTTATTGAATGTTATATTTCTAATAATGGATATTACTTAACAGGCAATTTAAGAATAAAATTGTATTCAAACAATAATATAAATTAAAATGTATATTTTATAGGCGAAAATCCCAGTAACAGTCAATTACCGTTTATGTTTGGATGTCATTTTTTGACGAATAACATTGTAGTATACTATTGTTACGAGCTGGGTATTGGGATAAATTAATTAACACCAATTAAAACCAAATAAACTTTAATCACACACGAATCACAAACTAAAATAAACACTTAACACTACTCAACACTTATACACACTCTTAATCACACGTAAAAGTCACTTAGAGATCGCTTGTTCACTTCGAGTCGCCTCGATCGTAGTCAAAACCAGACTGAGTCAGGTTGGTGATCGACGCCCTTTTTATACCCCGGCCGGACCCACTAGATGTTTCTAGAAGGTGGTCGAATGTTCTGGAAACATCCATAGACTTCGACATAGTCCCATACCTTCTGGAACATTCCAGAACCATCTCGAAACATCTAGAACGGGGTAGAATTTTCTAGAAATTTCCTGACCGATCTTTAGTAGAATTGTCGAGAACCTTGTGGAACTTTCGAGAAGATTATAGATAGGTCTCGCAATTCGATCGACGTAACACTGCCCCCTTCTTAGACATGCTCGTCCCGAGCATCGTTAGTCCCGTTGTATCGCGCCAAACGGTCAACATGGACAATCTTGGGCGCGCCACGTAGACCCTTTTGTATCCGGTAGGTGACGTCGTTAATCCTGGTCACGACTCGGTATGGTCCTTCCCATTTTGCTTGTAATTTAGGAGACTTCCCTTTGCTACGCACTGGGTTATGCAACCACACAAGTGACCCCTCGTCGAAACCTCCATTGTTTGTCTTCCGGTCGTATCGGGTCTTCATCTTCTCAGACATTTGTTGGCCGGATTGTCTGATATGCTCATACACATCATTCAACTTGTTACGCAAGTCATTTGCATAATCAGTTACACTGCGTGGAACATCAGGAGGGGTTCCGGTGATCAAATCAGCAGGCAACCGTAATTCCCTTCCAAAGTTCGCGAAGGCTGGTGTCACAGCTGTACTTTCGTGAACTGCACTACGGTATGACAGAAGAAATGGCTGTATGTGCTTATCCCAATCTCTTTGCCTGCTATCCACAACCTTTGCCAGATATCTCTCCAACGTTTGGTTGAAACGCTCCACCATTCCATCAGATTGTGGATGGTAGGAAGTCGTTCTAGTCTTGTGAGTACCCATCAGCCGACAAGTCTCCTGGAATACTTGTGATTCAAAATTCCTTCCTTGGTCGCTGTGTATTTCCAAGGGTACTCCAAAACGACAGAAGACCTCCTGAACCAATTTATCTGCGACTGTTGTAGCTTCCTGGTTAGGAATGGCGAAGACTTCTGGCCACTTTGTGAAGTAATCCATGACAACCATGAAGTACTTGTTACCGTTTTCACTTTCTGGAAATGGTCCTGCCACGTCTAGTGCTATCCGTTCCCACGGGGCTCCAACGTTGTATATCTGCAAAGCACCTCTGCTGCGTGTCTGGGGTCCCTTCACAGCCGCACAACTGGTACATTTCCGACACCAGTCCTCCACATCTTCACGACAATGGATCCAGTAAAATCGCTCACGTATTTTTAGTAGGGTCCTTTTTACACCCATATGTCCACCTGAACATCCGTCGTGGTAGAGCCGCAACACATCCGGTACTTTGGCTTTGGGGACAACCATTTGTAAGTGACAGTGGTCTCCTCGAGCGTTTTCCCATTTACGGCACAAGACTCCTTCCTGGATCACCAAGCTTTTCCATTGCGCCCAATAACTCTTAGTGATGGAACTCATCGCAGCTACATCACTCCACTTGGGTTTAGGAGCACCAGCTTTAATCCAGTCAAAAATTGGTTTAATGTCTGCGTCATTTTGCTGAGCATGCTGTAAGGTTTCCTTCCATTCGTTACTGATATCCGTTCTTAGCATTCTTACAGGCACAACCTCCTTGGCCTCTTGCCTGTTGCAGTGCTTACAGTCTTCAGGGCAAGGTCTTCTAGACAGTGCATCTGCGTTACCATGTGCCCTCCCATTGCGATGTTCAGTTACGAAGTCAAACTCTTGTAGTAGCTCAATCCACCTCGCCACCTGTCCCTCTGGATTCTTGAATTGCAATAGCCACTTTAATGCGGCATGGTCCGTTCGCAATAAGAATTTTCGTCCCAGCAGATACTTACTGAAGTGCTGCAAAGTCTTTACTACGGCAAGTAATTCCCTTCTCGTAACGCAGTAATTTCTTTCCGGTTTCGATAGAGATTTGCTGTAGTAAGCTATAACAACTTCCTGATTTCCTTTCCGTTGAGACAACACGCCACCAATTCCAGTATTACTTGCGTCTGTGTCAACTATGAAGTCATTTTCAGTGTCAGGATAGTCAAGAATGGGTGAATTGCACAGACGTTTCTTTAATTCCTGGAATGCGATGTCACAGTTCTCGTCCCAACAGAATTGTTGCTTCTCCTCAGTAAGTTTGTGTAGGGGTTTTACAATGTCAGCAAAATTCTTGACAAACCGTCGATAGTAGGAGCATAAACCTAAAAATGCTCTGACCTCCGTCTTGTCTTTCGGAACTGGCCATTCCTTGACGGCGACGATTTTCTCCGGGTCTGTCTGAACACCTTCCTCCGAGACTATGTGTCCTAAAAAGTTCACTTGTCTCCTGAAAAATGAACACTTTTCCGGACTTAACTTAAGATTTGCCGTCCGGATTTTCGACAGCACTTTGATTAGGTTTTGAAGGTGATCTTCAAATGTTCGGCCCACGATGATGATGTCATCCAAATAGACAAGACATGCGTCTCCGATCAATCCAGCAAGTACTTGCTCCATCAACCTTTCAAATGTCGCAGGAGCATTGCACAATCCAAATGGCATGACTTTAAACTGCCATAGGCCCTTTCCTGTGGAAAATGCAGTTTTCTCCTTGTCTTTAGGGTCTATTTCCACTTGCCAGTAGCCGCTTTTCAGGTCCAACGTTGTGAACCACCTCATTCCTGTCAGCGTATCCAATGTGTCATCGATCCTAGGCAGTGGATAACTGTCTTTTTTCGTGACGTCGTTTAGCCGTCGATAATCCACACAAAACCGCGTGTTGCCGTCTTTTTTCTTCACTAGGACCACAGGAGAACACCACGGGCTAGATGAAGGCTCTATAAAACTGTTCTTCACCATGCGCTCAATCATCTCCTTCACTTCCTTTTCGCGAGCAACCGGCACCCTTCTTGGTCGTTGTCGGATTGGTAACTCATTGCCAGTGTTAATTTTGTGCTGAACCAGTCCTGTTCTACCTATGTCAGCATCATCTGTAGAGAACATGTCGGCATACTGGAGTAACGTTTTCTTAGCCTTATCCATTTCTACTCCAGTTAGATCGCAGTTTTCCAGAAGTGTTGACACGTCAAATTTCAAGCGAAGCACTTTTTCTGACGGTGTACTTTCCATTAAGATCTCTTCTTTACCACATTTCAACACTCCTCGATCAACATCGATCTCACAACGATATTTCCTCATAAAGTCCAAGCCCAAGATGCAATCGTCTACTATGTCGGCCACGATGACATTATGCCAATATGCTTTATGACCTAGTTTTAACTTCACCTCCTTCTTGCCTCGGACGGTTATGTGCTGACCGGTAGCTGTCAGTAATTGTATGCGGTCGTGGTTGTTGAAGAAGTCCCCAAGGAACCGACTTGCTAGGTTTGAATTGACGACCGTGTGAGAAGCTCCTGTATCGAGTGTCAATTTGCATGGTTTTCCGTTGACTTCACCTTTGATGATCAGGCTGTTTCCGTCATGGGCCTGTGAGATCGAGATCCTCGGGGCTCTTTCCATACCAGCCAGCACCCGCCCCTCAGTCCTGGCGTTTACTCGTTTCCCTGCTGTTGCTGGGCAGTCTTATCGGTCCCTCTTCCCTGCTGGGATTGATCTTCCCTTGGTGTATTTCGCTTGGGACAGCTGGACCGAAGATGACCTTTTTCCCCACAAGTATAGCACCTGGGACTGTACCCTTGTGGTCGGTCGCGTACAGGTGATTCCACAACTTCTCTGACGCGATGCGTGCGATGATCTTGCCTCACTGCTTCTACTTCCAACGCATGAGCCAAGGCGTCCTTTAATGTTTCGTGATGCCCAAGTCTTACGGCGGCTCTGACTTCCAAGTCACGTATTCCGTCGACGAATGCCTGGACGAGATTACCATTGATCAGGGCAGGAGCAGACTGGTATGCCTTTCGGACCATCTTTTCAATTTCCAGGGCCCACTGCTGTAGGCCCTCAGCACTACGTTGAACACGATCCTTTAGCTTAGCGCGAAATACGTGCTCCAAGTGCGCGTCGCCGTACCTGGATTCCAACGCTTCCAGCAGCTGATCGTAAGTCACATCCTTGCCAAGAGCCTCAAGTACGGTCAGGGCCTGGTCTCGTAGGCCTAAGGTGAGCGCGGTCATTGCTTGCTCTTTCGTCCACCCATTCGCCTTCATAACGGCCTCAAACTGCATCCTGTATGCCGACCATGAAGATGTTCCGTCGAATGGTGGCACCTTAAACCCTCGTGCCGAAGGTGCAGCAATCACTGGACACACAACCCCGTCTCCAGACCGAAGTTCACCCAAAGCCTTTTTCACCCCGGCAATTTGGACCTCAGCTTCAGAGATGCGGTTCTCGTGCTGATTGACTTGCTCTTTAACCACTTTGAGCTCCTTGCCAAATGTCGAGTGCAGGTCTTTTATCAGGAACATCTGCTCTTCTTGGCGGCGGGCCTGCTCCTCCTTATCCTTTTGTAGCTGTTCTTCCAGGCGGCGAGCCTGCTCCTCCTGGCGGCGGGCTTGCTCCTCCTGGCGGCGGGCTTGCTCCTCCTGGCGGCGGGCTTGCTCCTCCTTGTCCTTTTGTAGCTGCTCTTCCAGGCGTCGAGCCTGCTCCTCCTGGCGGCGAGCCTGCTCCTCCTGGCGGCGAGCCTGCTCCTCCTGGCGGCGAGCCTGCTCCTGCAGAAGCGCCATAAGCGCAGACAGGTCTGGACCCGCTGGTGCTGAAGAGACTGCAGATGGACCAGCGGCTGGTTCCGTCGTAGGCTGAGCACCACCCGGCGTCTGTATCGGGGAACCTCCAAACCGCCTCTGGTCCATGTCTTGCTGGCGCTGACTCCTGGTACGAATACCGTCCGTGTCGTCTTTTGGTAAAATCGGCATTTTATCCCTCACTTCTGACACCAAATGTTACGAGCTGGGTATTGGGATAAATTAATTAACACCAATTAAAACCAAATAAACTTTAATCACACACGAATCACAAACTAAAATAAACACTTAACACTACTCAACACTTATACACACTCTTAATCACACGTAAAAGTCACTTAGAGATCGCTTGTTCACTTCGAGTCGCCTCGATCGTAGTCAAAACCAGACTGAGTCAGGTTGGTGATCGACGCCCTTTTTATACCCCGGCCGGACCCACTAGATGTTTCTAGAAGGTGGTCGAATGTTCTGGAAACATCCATAGACTTCGACATAGTCCCATACCTTCTGGAACATTCCAGAACCATCTCGAAACATCTAGAACGGGGTAGAATTTTCTAGAAATTTCCTGACCGATCTTTAGTAGAATTGTCGAGAACCTTGTGGAACTTTCGAGAAGATTATAGATAGGTCTCGCAATTCGATCGACGTAACACTATTATTGTGCACGCTGTCTTTTTGTTTTTACGCGAATAATATCGTTATGTTTTGTTGCGAAATAATGTTTGTCTAACGTATCCAGTAAAATATATTTTCTTTAATAACTCGGTCCTAATAAAATAAAAATTTAATATGTTTATTTGGAATGATTCTATAAAAAATTAACTTTCATTTGATATATAAATCATTCTCTTAGGTTGGATAATTTTTACAATAATCATAAAAAACACTGTTTTATTTTTCCTGTAAAATTTGAATTTATCGATTACGATATTATTCGGTGGGGGTAGCGATATGTTTTATGTACTGTAATGTATATTGTATATGACGTGCTATTGTGTTTAATTTACAGCGGTGTAAGCACGAGGCTGAACGTGCAACCTTCGGTTACAAAATACTTCATCATAATTTTTTTCGCCCGAATTTCTCTTGTACAGGGGCGTAGCTAGGCGGGGCGAATTGGACTCTAGCCCTTGGCCTCACCACTGAAGGGGGCTCGCACTCAGAGAAAAATGACAACGGTGATCAACAGTCAGTAAAGCAGAGCAACTTAACTTCTACTAAGGACTTAATACGACCTACAATTTACAAACTACGATCTGGGAGGTTTCGCAATGCTGATGTCGCCGATGATCATCGTTTAGGTCAAGCGCCGCCACTGCTCGCGTGAGGCCCCATGGTGCAAAATTAATTGGTAACGTTTTGTTTGTTACTGGGAACTGTAAGAGTCCAAGAGGCCGTCGCAAATCTCACATTAGGCTGAACCAATTTTGATGCGGTTTTCAGAACAGTGTTTGTTACATTCTGGAAAAAGTTTTAGTATAATAATAATAATAATATTCCACAACTAACACACAACGCCATCTAGTCCCAAGCTAAGCAGAGCTTGTGTTATGGGTACTAGACAACTGATAAACATACTTAAATAATTTCTAAATACATACATATTATAGATAAATTACACCCAGACACAGAACAAATGATCGTGCTCATCACACAAACATTTGTCCTGGGTGGGAATCGAACCCACGACCTCCGGCATAGCAGTCAGGGTCACTAACCACTAGAATAATGGACATATCGTAGTTTTGCCAGCATAGATCCGTTTTTATTTGCTTACATGGATTGTAGATTTTCAAAGACGCCAATTATACGAAGATTTTTGTTGAAAATCTCTCAAACTAAAAAGGGTAAAATAAAAACTTTTAAAGAAAGAAATCGACTTCAAAAACAAACACAAAAAGTTTAAAATAACTTTAATTTCGGAAGTCGGTGGCTAGTCAATGAAATAATAAGAAAAACAAAGCCACTGAAACAAAAGTTACCTATTTTAAATCGCTGTCACATGGCAAACACGTAGTACTCGTATAGATGACTTGGGGAAACCAACAGCAAAGAGGCCTCGCAAAAAATAAGTAGGTACTAACTACTTCATAAATCCCTATCACAAAATTCATCAAAATTGGTTCAGCGACTTGGGAGTAAAAGCATAAGAAACTCATTTCGTTTGTTCAATTCCATTTTTCTGATAATAATAAAAAAAAAGATAACGAAACGCATTCATAGAAAATATGACTACCTTAAAATTACATAATTCCTCATATTTATTAAACTTACGTAAAAAATAACTTCTGAAATTAATAACGACATCAATTTCCTAATTGCCTTATGGAGGCCCACTTAGATTTTATAGCGGTATTTCATATTAAAACGACCTAATATAATGATAATAACTTTTGAAATAAGGTCGTATTCCCTTGACTTATGGAACAAGGTTGCTTGCGATAAAATAATAAATGATGATTTCCACACAAATAAATGATAATGGTGATGGGTAGGTACTAATTAGGGTATTTTGGTAATAGGGTGGACAGATAGACAATGAGGTCAGATTCAGACGGTTTTGGTCTAGAAGAGACACTAAGGACGAAACAAGCCACGAGTACATTTCTGAGTCGTGTTCTGGCAAAGTGCACTCATGCGTCACGCGTCACGAAAGACTTTTCGATAAAACTGATCGAAATCAACCTCATAACAATGCGCCCCGCGTGAAGAACTGCTTTCTGAATCAGGTGTTTGATCTAGTTCATACTATTATTATAAAAGCGTGATGGCATATCAACTGTCTCTTAACACAAGCTTGCAAATTCGACATCAAGTCTTCAGCACCCCTTATTTGGTACCTATTTTTTTTTTTTTTTTAGCGTGGTAAAATCATCAAATGAGTCCTCCCACCCCGAGCAGGGCGGGAGGGACTGTCAGATTTCTACTGACTAAAATCCACGGTGTCCTTCAGTAGCCTGTTATGTTCCGGGGTCACGGTAAGGAAATAATCCCGCGACCCCGGCAGGCTTTGGCCCTCTGAGAGGGGGCCCCGTCATTATGCTGACGCTCTTTGAGGCGCGCGTGGGACACAACGCGCCGTCGACCCGGGCATGGTCCATGGTCGGGCAGCGAGTTGCCCTTTACTCGCTGCCCACATGCCCGCGCCTACGGTGGCCGGAGATCGTCTGCTGATTTGGTACCTATTAGGAAAAAATGATTCACTAGTCAATGCTTGCTTTATTTACAGTCTCAACTAAACAGTAAACTAAATACATATTTACAACAACGTTTATGCCATACCACATGGCAATATTTTTATCACTTCAACTACCCATATTCATTGTTTTTTTGAATTCAGTAAAACGGAGGCGTGAAAAACTCCATTCTCCACTAAAACACACTCATTGATATAAAAAAAAATACCTCAAGAAGCCACTTCCATAGAACCGTTCAAACAATTTATCGTCACAGTAATGTGCTGAATAAAGAAATCTAGAGAAATAATAATTCTGGGGAGCCATCTCGAACAGTCATGCGCCTCACGTAATTCGGACAATGAACATTTTTCCTAGTAACAATGGAAAATGTTCCCGTTTCCCCATCGCCCTTTATTTCGACGGGCCTTTGGATTAGAGCGTTTAGTTCAGTTAATTTGATAAGGGAGATAAGTATTGGTTTTCAATACTGATTAAGGTTTGAATATCCTAAAGTACGTGCGATAGAACGTTTTTTTTTTATTAATTGAATTTTTCTCTCACCTTTTTTCCATTGTGTTTTTCTGCCATTGTTCTTTTTCGGACACAAAATGGACTCGCTAAGTTATTTTAGCTTCTACTTAACATTTAGAGATCTAATAAATGTAAATGAGCCCCCTTGTTTAAAATTCAGGACACAAATTAAGTTACCTTTTTCGACCAAATTATCTATTGAACTTAATGTTTCTGGCCTCGATAAAGTTATTATCGCCAAATATATAACTTTATGGCAAGTAATATTTGTCCCTAAAAGTGGATTTTTTAAATGTCATGAGAGAATAGACTTCATAACTATTGATTAAAAGTGTTTCGCTTTTAAGGCAAACTTCGGAATGAAGTCGCAAAGAAATAGTAAACCTAATTAAAAATAAAGGTATAATAACAAAGGGTAAATAATATTTTTGACAGAACGAGTATTACGAATTTTAAAAATGACGTATACTGTTTACTTTTAAACTTCGTACTCTTGCAACTGGTGTCAAATAGGTCGTTAACAAAAATAATAATTAATCAGAAATCACTTCTTTTCGTTTCACTTTCAAGAAAACGGTTCCATTTAAAGACAACCCCTTGGTGTGAAACATTTTAATCAACAAGCCGTATCACAGACAGGTGTCACAAAATATCTGTCTTTCCAGAAAATAATACTTCCAATTTAATCCTCAGAGTTTCCTATACAAGCTGTGTTCTGAAAACAGAGGCGACGTCAAAACAAGGTTGTTAACATCTCTGGTCGGCGCCCGAGACACACGTCGTGATGTCAGTACGGACAAATTGTAACAGCTGCGCCGTCGACCGAAATACGATGTGTAGGGAGGTGGGTTTGTCGATATTTTGGGGATGTCGACGTTGCGAAACGTCGAACGGAGTGCTTTTTGTGTACTTGATTTAAAAATGTTGTATTTTTTGTTATTTTGGAGTGAAGTAAAGGGACTTATTTAGTAAATAGTTGTTATAAAATGTTTCAATTTCTTTAAGTAATGTTACGTATTATTAAGAAGCAATGCATACCAATTTTAGTCAGCAATTTACAAACAAAATGTTAAGTGAGATTAAAGGAAGAAACAGTCTAGTTGTTTTTTTGTGTTTGTCTCTGTGAAATTATTATTTTATTTATGTACATGGTACACACAAACAAAAAGCAACGTACAGGTCAAAGAGCACAAACTAGGTACCGCTTATTTAATTAATAAAACACTTCAAGTAGACCTGCCATAAAAAGGGAAACAAGAAAAATGAACATAATGTGTAATTACTATCTACTTATAATTAAAGACGTTTCTGTTACTTCTATAAAGCAGAGCTATAAATAAAATAGATTCCGAGATGTCATTTAAAGTTTTTATGATAGGTATCTTAATATCATAATTATGTTTTATCAATGATATATATTTTTTTTTGTGATAAAACAAAAATTGAATAGAATTGATAGAAAAGAAGAAAAAAGATGCTGCATACAAATTTAGTCACTAACTCAATATCTTTGAAATTTTTTATAAGAACTAAAGTAATAAATATTTTAACTATAATAATATTATTATGTAAATTATACCAACCAAATGATTAAATATAGATGCTACCAGCTGTTTCGCACGCGTAACGTTAAGTATTCTAGAAACTTTATAGGGTAAATGGAATCTTAATTTGTAATTCCATAAATCAGGCAAAGCTTTGCACAACCAAAAATTTTTATTTCACTTAATTATGCCCACGAGGACACTTACGTAACCTCTAACGACATGGGCGTATTTTTTGAAAATCCGTTCAGCTTTTCTAACGTGATTGACCAACATACATCCATCAATCCATCTATCCAAAACGTTTTCATTAGATTAGTGTCGCGGGACTAACGAATAACGTGACCACAGAGCAAAGATATAGATTAAGTACACAAGCTTCGAACAAACCATTTTTAGCTTGTTTTTTAGAGAAGTACTATCATCAGTAAAATAGAAATGATTAAAAGCATCGATAACATTTTTCCCAACACTACACAATAATCACGAATGTCATAGAGACGTTAAACTGAGGATTATAACATCCCCATCATAATAACTCAATTAAATCTTTTATATTTATGACCATCGTTAAATCACCACGCTGTGGCTCTAAATTAAATTAGGTTTTGCAATAAAATTATGAAATAATTCAACTTATTTTGGTTGTTTTATGAGCAATAAGTAAGTTGTTAGTCATCTCAGAGTGTAGTTTCAGAGAATACCATAATATAGAATGTTGCCAATGGCTTCGCTCGCGTGAAATATAATAATTATCCGACTGGAACGTAATACCGGTATAAACTAGTATAATATTTTTATTTCAGACTATAACCTATCTCTTAACAAAATATTGAATGAATGAATGATATTTTTATTTGTAAGAAAATAGGTTACGTCATTATAAGTTCTTATATTTGACATTCCAGCCTTATAAATATTTAGATGTTATCTCAAAATCTTTTTTGTTACTGTGTCGTGGATGAGTTACTAAGATCTATCTTTACATTTATATACTCGCATTTATAATAATTAATTATTTGGGAAAGAGCTAGGCAGATGAGTAAGATTTAAGAAGATTAAGAATTATTATATTTTTTCAATCATGATTCCTCGGTCATGACTCATGAGGTACCTAGTGCTGTCGGCTAAGGCCCTTCGTACTCAACGCGACTCAAGTTTCCGCCGATACCTTACGACTTCGGTATCCAAGCGGCTATCGCAATACAAACCCATAGAGGTACGAACACAAGCACGCGTCAATGAATACCAAAATCGTAAGGTATCGAAGACTTGCGTCGCCTAGTGTACGAAGGGGCTAAGTGTTTACAACTGCTGGAGTATACTACTTGATCGGACCCAGTTCCATACAAAAGGAAAATCTCGTACAGAACCAGTTCAGAAACTCCAGTTCTATATACGGCCGAAAGGGTGCAGGAGTGTACCAGTCTATATTTTAAATTGGATTTTTGCTGTCAGCCCTTGCCAGTCTGATTCCAGAAATTTCCACAATTTTCCACGAGACCCAACAATTAATTTAATTACGAAACGAACCAAACATAACCGGGTATCGCTTGCCAATGGAAATATATCGGCGACGCGTATAATTATCAGTTTGATGTAATTAGGACCGACGGCGAGGCGACAAATTAACCGCAAAACAGTTACGAATTGAATACAAGGCAAGGATGATTTATTGTAATTAGATCGAATTATTATTATTAGTATTACTGAACTGATTTGTTGTTGTATGTTTGTTTTTTTTTAATAAAAAAAAAGAATGTTAAGATTTTTATTTTTGTGTTTTTGTAATTAGTAAATTTAAAACTTACTGAATCGATTTAAATTTTATTTTTCTTTCTTCAGTAGAAAGCTGCATTGATCCATAGGCCATAAAGGCTGCTTCCATTTCTTCAATCTTTTACACTGTCGGAGAGATCCTATCTTTGACTGCACCAAAATTCAGCAGAATCGTAATTGAAGTAGGCGTGATGAAGTAACACACAAACTCACAGTAAATTAAGAGGTAAGTATTTCTCATTGGAACCCGCTTAAATGGCACCTGAGCGAGCACCTGAAGTATTCGAAATAAAGCACCTATAAAAAATTTTAGAGGGCCAAAAAGTGCTTATTTGGAATACCTCTAAAATAAAAGCCAAGACCAAGAACAAAGTGGGCTTTAATTAGTCTGACAGTACAACATAAAATTGGGATAAAAAATATCCTATGTGTTAATCCAGGTTATAAACTATCTGTGTACCGAATTTTAGCCAAATCCGTTCAGTGGTTTTTGCGTGAAAGAGTAACAAACATACCTACATACAGATACACGTACATACATCCTCACAAACTTTCGCATTTATTATGCTAGTAGGATTTCCATTTCCAGACTAGTCACAACGATCTAGCGAAATCCAATTACTCACTGAAAGAATACTATCTTTTCATTTTATAGAACCATATTAGACAAAATTACGCATGTTCGTGTATTAAATATTATGTGAGGAAGTTCTTAAAATAACTCGAAGCGTCGTGACGCCTCCGTTACAATATACTTATCAAAGCTTTTGTGTAACTTTCATACAAGAAGGTATTATATTCAATATTGTCAGGTTTCCCGGAGTTTTCCTTTCCTTCTTATACATGTGAGTAGCTACTTTATTTCTAAGAAATCGTATAAAAGATTTTATGAGAAAGGAGATCGGATTTCTGACATTTTTTTTTCGATTTTCTGAGATTTTTCTTACGAGCCTTTTGAGTTCATGAATATATTACTACTTATCTACTTAGTTTAATTTTATAAGCTGTAATATTTTTTATCAAATTGGGCAAACTTTTCTTTTTTGCCAGAGTAAATGTCCAGAATTATACCTCGCTACCACGTGACACGCTAAGCACACACATATACACCTATAGTTAAGCTAAACATTCACATCTATATAAGCAAGTCATGAAAAAAATATATAAAATATTAATAATGTAATTATGTATGACGCCAACGCGCAACGTGAAACAGTTTTTCCAGTGTTCCGTCAGTGCGCATAAGTTCCAGTAGTGCCTTCCCGATGAGCTCGATCTTTTTTTTCTTAGCGTTGTTAAATCATCAAATGAGTCCTCCCACCCCGGGCAGGGCGTGAGGGACTGTCAGACTCCTACTGACTAAAATCCACGGTGTCCTTCAATAGCCTTTTATATTCCGGGGTCACGGTAATGAGATAAGTCCCGCGACCCAGGCAGGCTTTGGTCCTATAGAGGGGGGCCCTCGTCATTATGCTGACGCTCTTTGAGGCGTGCGTGGAATACAACGCGCCGTCGACCCGGGTATGGTCCATGCTCGGACAGCGAGTTGCCCTTTACTCGCCGCTCGCATGCCCAGCTCGCTCGATCTAAGGTTTAATCTAAGTTTGCTTGTAGGTTAGAAAAAAAAACACAATGACACATTTTGCCCAACCCGTTAACCTAAACAAGAACCTCACGCTCAGCAGATAGCAACCTAGTAGTTGTTCAACCTTGAACATGGTCACCAGTAACAGCAGTGCAGCATCAGCGACATAAATTCACTCCGCGCACCGGCAACACCGACACACCGTCAGCGATAAGAAGTGACCTACTAGATCTTCGCCTCATCGGCTCAATACACATACAACACACAATCATGTGTATTGACCACAAAATAATTGTATTTAATAAGAGTAATAATTGTAATAAATTAGTAACAGACTTACTTCGCTTTAGTCCCGGTGCGTACAGTAGTAAACAGTTTAGTACTATTATACAACTTTATTGCATAATACAGAAAATGGACCGCCATTATTAAAGGCTTGAAGACTCCATATTTTAATTATGATTAACCAACGACTCCACTCAACGGCTACCAACCCCAGTTCCAATGAACACGATATAATAATTAAACAATTTACACTAAATTGAGGTTGCATGTCGTAATTTTTCTCCGGTCCCTGATTGGCTGAAACAAACGCTGTCACGGTAGTATATAATTTTGGCGCAATTAACTTCAATCATATTGATTAAAATGCGGTGGATGCGGTGGGTGTTACAGCTCTTTCAAAAAGAGGTTACCTCTGACGGATGCAATTCAAAATCAACCATATTGCAATGTTTATAAAGATTGTTGCTAAAATAGTATCAGCCTTAAAAGGATAGGTCGATCTGTAGATGAGTGACCATCCATTGTGCACTAAGATTCCTTCGTGCCTCAGAAAGCATGTTAAGCCTGTTAAACTTTGATAGTTGCAATGTTATCAGTATGACGAAAGTCTGACAACTCTTCTGAGAGGTATCGTATTACCCAGTACTAAGTAGGTTGTTGAAGTCAGATAGGCAGTCGCTCCATGAAAAAAAATTGTTGTTAAGTTTAAACTGGAAGCTGACCCTAATATAGTTAGAAAAAGGCTAATATTGATTATGTTTTAGATTAAATTCATCTTGATAGAAGTATCTGTGAAAGCAATACAAAAGCAATCTAACAGTTAGGAAAATAAAAATCATATTCATTTCGACAGTGATGACAGATCAGAGGTAGTCTATTCATCAAAGGACCGCACGGCACGCCATTTTGGTTTTCTATGAATTAATAATTGAATTATTGTCGGGGGTTTTAATTGTTTTGTTAATTGATGTATTGTTTTTATGCTTTGCTGGTTATTTCGGGATATTAATTGGAACTTTGATTTTAGTAATGATTTTGAATCATGTTTTTGTGTACTGTGTGATACTTGTTTTTGTTGTGATTGTTTGTTTTGCAACTGTGTTTTGTCTACTTAATATTATTTTTGTGTAAAGGGTTACTTCAAAGTTATTAGTTCCAACGTCATGCGGTATAGCGTTATAATGAATATAATGTTTGAATTACAGCCACTTTCTTCAGCTAAAGTAACTTTCAGTCTTCAAAGTTTTTTTTTTTCAAAAAACACTTTTAGTCTCGTACCTATAAAATCGGCACCCACGATTTTTTTCGGACATTACAACAATGTTTTGTTAAATCTATTGTCTCATATTTAAGCTGTAACTTATATGTTGTTTGTCACTTACATGAAGATAAACATTCATTAGTCAGTCAGATAGTCTGTGGATGGATGACCATCCTCCGTACCTTGGAAAGCATGTGTCATTTGTGACAGTCGTTACTGTAAGCCCCTTCGTACACCAGGTGACGGAAGTCTCCGATACCTTACGACTTTGGCATTCCTAGACGCGTGCCTGTGTACGAACCTCTATGGGTTTGTATTGCGATAATCTCCTGGATACCAAAGTCGTAAGGAATCGGAGACTTGCATCTCCTGGATACAAAAGTCGTAAGGAATCGGAGACTTGCATCGCCTAGTGTACGAAGCGAAGGGGCGCAGCGCCGGGGCGCGCGACAGTCCCTCCCGCCCATTTTACCACGCTAAAAAAAAAAAGAAAGGGGCTTAGTCAGAAATCGAAAGTCCGATAACCAATCTTACCAAGCGGTATCGTTTTACCCAGTTGCTGGGCTGTGGATGTCAGCCGTTCTATGTAAAATACTGATATTCAGCTTATGTGTTGCGACTGGCAGTCAACACCAACATATAAGGTAAAAGCTATAGGCAGATGATGATACTTTGAACTTTGTTGTCTTTTCCCAAGAATTTTACTTCAGTAAACTTAGAAAATTTAACGGTAGGTACTATAAATTGTCTAGTTTATAAAAAAATGTCTTCAAAAATAACTTTATTGAAAGCTCTTTATAGTTCGATTTGAATACTTTTCAAAGCATTATAAATATAAATATTTCTGCTTATACTCTTGAAATAACATAACCTTTAAAAGCATTTACTTACACCTACAGAGGTAGTGGCTGTGAAAAGTGAAGAATAAAGTTCAAAGAATTCATATTTTAAGTTGAAACATTTTATTTCACGTCGGAATTTACATAGTAAAAGAAAAGGTCGGAATTTCTTAAGCGACTGCTAAAAGGTGGACCTAAGAAAAAAAAGAAATGAGACTCTATATTTAAAATTATAAAACATTTTTATAACCACTGAAGGAATGATACTCTTAGTGTTAATTTTTACTCATTAAATTGCCTATTCGTTATGTCACCATCATCATCAGTTGACAGACATCCACTGCTGAACATAGGCCTCCTTTGACCGCCACACCGAAACACTAATAAAGGACGAAGCAATTTTTTTCAACATAGAACTCACAATATTTTCCCTAATATCTTCGATACTTCACAGTACCATTCGATTAAACCTTTTAATTAATCAAAAAATAACATTAGTAAATTACCAAAATAACCAACAAAAAACTTTACTCAATGAATTACAAAACTACACCAACCGAGCCATTAATAAAACGTTGAGTAATTCCCAATCTCTCCATTTCAGCTGCAATAAGATAAACAAACAATTTTAACAAATGTAGTGGGAAAATAAACAGTGTGTCTGTGGCATTATTTTGAGAACAAAACACTGGCGGCACCTGGCAACTCGGCGTGTCATGGAAATTGACTAAAAATAAAAACGTATCAAAGGGGAGTTTGGAGACAATGGGAAAATGAATCAGAAGTCGAAAACCGTAAATGCAATACTCGAACATCCAGTGTATACCTGGGGAATGCAAGACCACATCGACAGTCCCAAGTAGTTCAACTGGTCGAACGGTTTCGTGTATCATATCGATAAAAAATTTTTAGCGTGGTAAAATCATCAAATGAGTCCTCCCATCCAGGGCAGGACGGGAGGGATTTTCAGACTTGCACTGACTAAAATCCACGGTGCCCTTTACGTTCAGTGGCCACGGTTACCAGATGAGTCCCACGATCTCGGCAGGCTTTGTCTCTCTTTTTTTTTTTTAAGCGTGGTAAAATCATCAGGCTTTGTCTCTCTAAGGTTGCCCCGTCAAGCCAGCAGCCATAATATGGTTAAATGTAGAATAATATTAAACAAACTTGTACTATCAAATTATCACTATTATGCCTTTTCTCAGTGATTATGTAGAGATTAGCTCACAGATAGCTCTATTCAGCAGTTAAAAGCAAGCTTCGAAACTGTCTCATTTGTATGACAAACCCACAATTCCTTTTTTATGTTTAAATCTCTCGGGGCATTGGTTTTATTACGTCACATAATTAAAAACAAAGTAATTGTTTAGAAGACCTTGTACTTCTGTGACTCAGTTCTATAATGGAAAGTACGCCTCTGTATACTCTGTCGTCACAAAGAAGAGGCGACAAAGATCGTAAACGTCTTAGTACTAAAATTAAATGGTGAGCTCCTTAATCAAGTGATGTGCCTATTGTCGGGCAAATTGTCTGAAGATTTACTGGTGAACTGATGGAAGAGACGAGGGAATGGACTTAAAGGTTTTATTTAATAGTTTCCTGCGGTTTAGAAATAGGTATTTTTAGAATTGCCTATATCGATGATTTTTGATAATTTGCTTGCTAATAAATATAATCATAGACTTAAAGCATGGACTGAGCCTTTCCTAACCTATTTTCAAATAAAATTGCCTTACTAGCTAGAATGTGAGAAAGACAGCTGAAGTCATTATCTATATCAGAAAAAAGATAGACGTATAATCAGGAAAGATGATGAGTATAGATATAATGCATTCTAATCGAAAACGTCTGATCAAAAATCAATATAGTCCAATCCTTTTACTCTAAATATAGCTATTTTACGTCAGATCATACCACGTCTGTCTAGTGATGGTAAATGCGACTGCTCTGCAAGAGGTCCTGGATTCGATTCCAAGGGGTTATTGGATTATTCCACAATTGATCAGACATGGAGACGGACTCCAATAAGGCCATGGCAATGAGCTCGTTCCTATTACATATGAGACTGACGCAATGTGGGTGTTCTTTAAGGTACACCTCTACTTAACTATCTAGGGATAAGAAGCGAGATGTTATTGTGTGCTGGAGCTAATTTTAAATTCTAGACTTCCAATTTTGAAATCGGTTTTACGAAAAGTGCAACGAGTCGTTTCGCGCCGTGGTCCATTCGCACTACTTCTACACTGCGGTGCTAATGGCTCCGTTCAGAAACAGTACTTTGGCGATTCGTACCGCGATCCGTGCGAAACGACTAAAGGCAAAAAATAAGTCTTTTTTATCGTGGCAAAATCATCAAATAATTCTCCCACCCAGGTCAGGGCAGGAGGGACTGTCAGACTTGTACTGACTAAAATCCACGGTGTCCTTCAATAGCCCTTTACGTTCCGGGGCCACGGCAATTCAAAAGTCCCGCGACCAAAAGAAGTCTAGTAATAATTCTGAGCGATTGGACTGCTACACTGAACATTTGAATGATGTTCAAGTAGTTTTTCCGGGTCCGGGTGTTTGTGTATGTGATATAATTATGTTTGTAAGCGCACACACGATACAGTAGAAATTCCTAATGTGGGGCCGACATTTTTTCTTGCCATTGTTCAATTTTTTTAATTTGGCACTCAGACGATAACCCAGCTGCCGTGGCAATTAGGAACGAGTTAACGTAGTAAAAACTGCAATTTTCTTTCACCATAAACCCGAACTTAACTAAAACACTTCAACGGTTTATCACCGCACAAAAATTCTTCGGAAATTACGACCGACTTCCAACGACCAACTATTTATAATCACTCAGTTTTAAGAGCGCGTACGTCGAAAGGCGTTTCATACAAAATGTCCTCATTTTTCTAAATCACGGAGCTAATTTTAATGATACGTATAACAGGGTTTCAGAAAAACCCGAATAAACGGTGGACACTTGGACAGTCCTTATTACTGTTTGTAGTATTATTACTGTTGTCAGCTACATTTGTGTCTCCCTATCATGTTGTTTACTTTTAGCACTACATTTTAAGACAACAGGCCTGTTGGTCTAGTGGTTAGTGACCCTGACTGCTACGCCAGAGGTCGTCGGTTCGATTCTCACCCAGGACAAAATATGTTTGTGTGATGACCACGATCATTTGTTCTGTGTCTGGGTGTAATTTATCTATAATATTTTTGTATTTAGAAATATACATATAAGTATGGTTTATCCTGTTGTCTAGTACCCATAACACAAGCCCTGCTTAGCTTGAGACTAGATGGCGTTGTGTGTAGTTGTGGAATATTTTATAATGTTACTAGTTACACCACAATATGAGTAACTAGCTCGAAATAAAGAATTTGAATAAACAGGATACGTAAATCTCGTGGGCGTTTCTAAATAGGTTATCGAGACCCTAGAACAACGGCAATTGAAGGAATGCGGTTGATTTTAATCAGTACGAGTCTAGCAGTCTCTTCCGCTCCACCGGGAGGACTCATCTAATCATTTTTCCACGTAAAAAATAAAGGATACACAGCTCTCAAAAGCTAATTATCAGAGGGTATTTTATGAAAATCTTATTCAAAAAAGATGATTGGTAATCTCTGTTTCAATGGAAAGTTTAAAATTGGTCTAATTTACATAGCTATAACACTACTTTTTTTGGAAAATGCTCTTTCGTAACTTTGTACAACTAAGTATATTGCTTATATTTGCGAAGCTTTATTAAGTTCAAACATTTAATTTCGAAAAATAGGGACTTGAAAGTTTGTATGAAAAGTCATTGCCACACGTTCTTAAAGACTCACTAAAGTCACCATCTTAAACTGAATTTTGAGACAAACTTGTCTCATACACACTCATACAAATGACATTCCTTGCGGGCTGTAGGTGGAACGAGAATTATAGCTTCACGTCCTATTTGATGAATTCAGGCATACGAATAACCAACCAGCTTAAGATGACCCGTTCTCGCACTTGTGTTTACCGTCAACTCTACTTTAATGTGAGACGTGTTATACTTTGTGAGTAGGGGTTCCAGGAATTTGGGGAAAGATGGACTGTCTTGTTTGAGTTGCTAGAATTTTGGTGTGGTAGTAAAAAACGCAAGTTTATCACGTCTTGTCCAAAACGTTACTTGGAACATATTACAATACGTCAATCAGGTCCCACGTAAACGACTTTGTACTAAAGTATTGTCAAAAATCAATCAAAGTTCAGTTGTTGTTATTATTCTTTATTGTACACACATAACAATATAATTAAAATAACATTTCAGTTGTTCGTGAAAGTAGAAGATTAAGGTACTAAATGACCCTTTTTATGGACTGTAAATCAAACGCAATTCTTACATTTATTATTCTAACATGCAATTATTTAACATTTCTACCAATAAATCACTTCAATGATATTCTCATCTGTGTGTCAGCTTTTTGTATTTTTTAATATAATAATAATAAAAAGAAAATAAATACAGTATAACTGATCATGATCATGATCTGATGATGAATGAAGTGATCATTCTTGACTAGATAATGTTAATGATGTAATTGCGTTGAGAATTATATTTTCCTAACATCAAGTTTCCACAATAATCCTAACACTTGGTAGCACTATTAGCGGGTCTTGCAAACTTGGGCGACAAATCGCGAAGTTAAGAGCGAGAGCTTAAACAAAGGAGTCTGAATCTTATCCTCAGGCGCACAAGACTGAAACTTCATAATTAATGAAATTATTAACACATGTACTAATAAATTAAACTGGGAGATGAGTTGTTATATTATTTTAGAAAAGCAAATGGAATTGCGTGAATATACAACAGATATTCGAGTTTGCAAAACAAATAATTTGTTCGGATTAGAAATATCTGGTATGAGCTAAGGGTGTCGTGATGTGTAGAAATTAATGTTAACTTATTTACGAACGTGTACGGTTTGTTTTTCTTTACTTTTCATATGTTTACAAATATAGCTAAGCTGTTTCTTGAAAATTCATTTGACAGATAGTCACTCACAATTTTATTTTTATTTTATTTCGTCTTATATTTTGTTTAAACTTTCCTACATGTATGTGTATGAAAAAGTTTTGATTCCACTTCACTACAATCGAAATTATATTCAAGTTTATCTTCCACCCAGGGTAGGACGGGAGGGATTGTCAGACAAGTACTGACTAGATCCACGGTGTCCTTCAATAGCCCTTTACGTTCTGGGGCTACGGTAACCCGATTAGTTCTCATCTTGCTTCTGATGGACTAGATTGAAGTGAAGAGCAGACTCATTTTGTATTTATTAAATAACCTGAGACCACATGATCGCGCTAGATGCAAGCCGCTTTCAAGCGGTCCTATTAGAAATCTATGGAGGAGGCCTATCTTCAGCGGTGATTATGATGACGATAATGTTGATGAAATAACGTGAATTTCAAGTTAATATTTCAAATCCTTCCCCCTTGCCATTACTGTCACACAAGATCTTTGACTCAGTTACTATCTAAAACTTGCACACACCAAGTAAGTCGCAACATACAGCTATATCTCATAAAGTCTTTTATCAAACAAGTCACCAGCCATCTTAAACCCCGAAGATTCCCGAAGCACACCGAAGCTTCCCGAAGCTTCCCGAAGTCTCACTAAGCTACAATAGTTAGTTAGTTTTTAATTAAGATTGAAAGTAATCTACCGATTGTCCAGTGAACCGTTGAAAGTCATCAGCGACTAACTGAAAAGTCCTTGAAAAGAAAATAATCGGAAATACCGTTTTACTTTTCAGGAATTCAGCTTTCTTTTCGTAGTATTTTATTAACTCGGGACGTAATTGAAATATTTGAAATCCTGAACAAGGGTCAGTGTACTGTACTAAATCTTCAAAAATCTAGCTGTTGCCGATATTTTTTGTAATACGCGGGTGGAATAGCGATTTTAAAGGACCTTATAGAACTAAGTGATTTTGTTCAATTAAATCCTGCTAATGTTATTAACGTGAAACTTTTGGACAAACACTACCAAATTTGAATAAAAATTTGAACACAGATAGTTTATAACCTGGATTAACATGTAGCATAATTTATGTAATGGAGCAGTGGTGGCCCTGTGGTATCGGTCTCGACTTACGAATTGTAGGTCTGGGTTTGAACCCCACCAGGCGCATTACTTTGTGTAATTTATTTCATTACCACTGCTCTCAAAACGGTGAAGGAGAACATCGTGAGGAAACCGGCATGTCCTAGTACCAAAAATTCGAAGACATGTGACATCTACCGCACTGGGCCCGCGTGGTGGATTATGGCCCATTCGACCTCTCATAGATAGAAGGCCTGTGTCCCAGCAGTGGGAACATTATAGGCTGATGATGATGAACATGTAGGATAGTTTTTATCCCGATTTTATATTCTCACAGCATGATTTTCGAGTTGTAGTTGGGGCACAAATTCAGACTCCAAGGCTGCTACTAACAAATTCATCTCATGGAAAAACATAAAAACTGCTCGACCCGGCAATTGAAACCTATGCTTAGTAGTCGCGCTTGGTTTTAATGACTCGACGGCACCATTGTGCGCAGTGGATGAGCGATCGACTGCTGTGCTGACAGTCGTGCGTGCGATTCCTGCACAGAATAAATATTATTTGTTTGATCTACAAGTAAGTACCTATTTGTTTCGAGTCTGGTTGTTGTTCAAATGTTTGTAAACGGATCCAAGACACAGCTTAAATTTTAAGTGTGGGGGCAACATTATTCAGAAATAAGCAGGCAATAATAACTTCACTGTATTAAAATAAACTCTGTACCATAACACCTGAGTAAACCATTAGCGATTTAAGCAAATAACTAAGTGATATGTAAAGATATGAACATAGGGAAAAACTTACATGTATGCAAACATTTGAACAGTAGATACAAATGGCGCTCTTATCGCTAAAAGTAATTTCTTGTTCGCTACATCCGTAATGGACGAAAATTATAGTAGAGATAGATAAGAAAAATAAATTGGGGTGATTTTGAATACCGGATTAATATTACATTTTGTTCATTTTTAATTTACGTTTGGAAATATATTGACAAAAAGAAAAACGCTTAAAAACTTTTAGGTCTTTGGCTTCGGGAAGGGCTCTTTCTTTTTTTTTTAGCGTGGTAAAATCATCAAATGAGTCCTCCCACCCCGGGCAGGGCGGGAGGGACTGTCAGACTTCTACTGACTAAAATCCACGGTGTCCTTCAGTAGCCTGTTATGTTCCGGGGTCACGGTAAGGAAATAATCCCGCGACCCCGGCAGGCTTTGGCCCTCTGAGAGGGGGCCCCGTCATTATGCTGACGCTCTTTGAGGCGCGCGTGGGACACAAGGAAGGGCTCTCGAGAGAAGAATGTTCTAACAATACGTACCGTGTCTAGAAGTAATGCTTCCTAAAGTTGCTTTCTCAGTCATAATAAAAGAATTTAAAAAAAGTCAAATTCGAAAGGTTAGGTCTACTGTAGATAGACGAAATCAGTCTTTATAAAGTTGTGTTTCCTTGACCTATCATAATTTATCGAATACTACAAAATAGAATAAGGCCTCATTTAGACGATGCAAGAACTCGCACGCGAGTTGTGTTACATTGCGGACTTTATAGGTGCAACGAATTCAGTTGATCAAACAAACACCGCAATGTAGTGAAACTCGCGTGCGAGTTCTTGCTCCGTCTAAATGAGGCTTAATACAGGTGTGGGTAGCTCGCTGTCGGATCAAGGACCGACGTCGACGGCGCGTCATGTTCCACACGAGCCTCAAAGAGTTGTCAGCAATCTGACACCTGTCGGGGTCGCGGGACTGTCTAAACAGTGCACCGTGACCCTGGAAGGCATAGGGCAATTGAAATTACATGGCGAATTTTAGTTTCATTCGACTCATGTAGGGATTTTTAAGGATTTTATCATCGCAGGAAAGAAAAATGATAGTTTACTTTTAGGTGATGCAGAGACAAACAGCGTTATCTATCTTCTATATATATATAAATAAAAATGAATTGTTGTACGTTAGTCTGATTAAAACTCGAGAACGGCTGGGCCGATTTGGCTGATTTTGGTTTTGAATTATATTGGAAAGTCCAGGGAAGGTTTAAAAGGTTTTTTTTTTATCGTTTCTCAGGTGGTACGGAGTTCGCCGGGTCAGCTAGTTATAGATATTTATTTAATATAACAACATGGTAATAAAAAAACACTTTTACACGTCGCAATCACTATTTTAATAGCTAGATGAGGCCGGTGTTACGTACCTGACTACTCTGAGGAGAAACAGCTGAAAGAAACTCCGAGGTTAGTCACTTTTAAAGTACAGACATCGTTTTGCTCAGGTCATACGAGGACCATGCGGGTGTCTGAGATGGTCTAACTGCACAAATTTGAGTGGACCTGTCCAAGTGTCCAGTCCTGCAAGTATTTGTCGGTTATCGTGTAGCTCGACGCATAACAACGATAACTTACTTTGAAACTAATCAATATGTTTCAAACAAACTGAAAACAACAATCTTCAAAACACACAGTAGACAGTGGACAATTAATACCTTCATTTAGTAGCAGCGAGAATTCTGCCGGTGACAGAACATGCATCATGTCTACCAGTTTGTTTGTTCGTCTGTGCTGTTAAAATATACGAGTTCTTGCACTCCGGCTCGCGCATAAATCAACACTGCCTAGCGGCTTATTAATTTTATGATGTCGGGACGCTGGATGTGACTGTACGGTGATAATATTGCTTTTAGTTCGCATAGGTACGTTAAATTTTAATTTAACTTGATGGTAAAGGAAAAGAAAGAGTTTTTGAGCTTTTTTGTGGAAAGAAAATTTTACAACGGTCAGGTAACAGTGTTTCATGTTGTTCTTTTTTTACTTTGTTTCGTTTTTAAACTACATATATTTTATATTAACTTTGTGTTGGTTGTTTTTCAGTAGGTATGTGTTTCAGTTCACCAGACGCTTTGACCAACCAAGCTACCGCAAGCCATGTCCAATTCTTCATTTCACAAAATACTTACTACTATAATAATATTGAAAAGAAAATACTTTCAGAAAACCGATTAGAGAGATTGAGATAGACTCTAGGTTATAAAAGTTTTGGGTCACTGCATTGTCTTGAAAGAACACTGTGGCCCTGGAACGTAAAGGATTTTTTTTTATCGTGGTAAAATCATCAAATGAGTCTTATCACCCCGGGCAGGGCGGGAGGGACTGTCAGACTTGTACTCACTAAAATCCACGGTTACCTATAGCCTTTTATGTTCCGGGGTCACGGTGAAGAAATAAATCCCGCGACCCCGGCAGGCTTTGGCCCTCTGAGAGTGGGCCCCGTCATTTTTGCTGACGCTCTTTGAGGCGCGCGTGGAACACGACGTGCCGTCGACCCGGGCATGGTCCATTGTCGGACAGCGAGTTGCCCTTGGAACGTAAAGGATACCTGAAGGAACAGGGTGGATTTTTAGTCAGTAAGAGTATGAAAGTCTGCCGACTCGTCGATGATAGAAAAAAATACAAAAAGAAAATTATCTGGTTGAAAAAAAAGTCTTGGCTGAAGAACCACTCATGGTGAAAAAACAAGTGCCCGTAAGCGCATTTTAATCTTTCCATCAACTACGGTTGCTGGACGCTACTGGATGCTACGGCATCCAGTTCTGGCTTGGGAACCTTAATCTTTGCTTTTAGTGCCACTAACCTGCTGAGATTCGATGTAAAACGTGTGCCGATATTAAAACAACAACACTTGGTGCGCTATGATACTTTTTGCTCCTTTTGTTATAACAAACCGTCGAAGGCTGTCGGTCAAAATCCAAGCTTTGCCATATAGCGAGCTCGTCGAGAGCGCTCTTTGGCAAAGTCTTTATACCATGTGTATGTCAAAAACTATCCCACGGGAACGTCATTGAGATGAAAGTAATCTGCGAGTTATACCCTAAACTATCTGTGTACCAAATTACACCTAAATCCGTTCAGTAGTTTTTATGTAAAATAAACAAACTTGTGACATACAACGGAACAGCCAATCGTCTAGCCGCTACGCCAACCGTGCCATAAAGCCCCTTCGTGCACAAGGCGACGCAAGTGATCCGATACGTTACGACTTTGATATCCAGGTGACTATTGCAATGCAAATCCATCTGTCCACAGACACGCGTCAATGGATACCAAAGTCGTAAGTTATCGGAGTCTTGCGTCGCCTAGTGTACGAAGGGGCTTTATGTCTGATAGCTGAGCAAATGTCTCCTTCATGAGCTTCCATTCACTTGTTTATTATTATGACATGAACGTATCCAGTAGTTATATGAAATGGCGGTAATAATATAAGATTGTATCTGGGGTGCGATTGTTGAGACTCGCACTTTGAGTAAGACGCAATGTTTAAGTACACTCGAAGTAAGTTTCTGATATTCGCTACTTGAATTTTGACCATTATTTTCAGTGTTTCATTATTTTAATAAAATACTTCAGACTTGTTATCTACATATAAATATAAGCTTGCACTTGAGTTTCACATTGGCAATTAGAATTTCCACTAATGTTGTTGGTGTTTTCTGTAATGTTCTGTAATGTTTTAATATTTTAGAATTCTTTGAAAATCATCAAATAGGTTCCTTTTTTTTGACACTTTCGTTTTCTTAACTTTACCTTGTCTTTTGCAAATAATGTGGAAATATTTATTATTGCTATCCATTTTACTTTAAAAATGTAATTTACTTTGACTAACATAGCTACAATAAGTCAATTTGTTTTTAGCTTTGTCTCTCACGAGTTATGTTACGCGAATGAATCATTTAAATAATTATACTTTTAATTATTATTAAACTTTTAAACATTTATTACTACGTAGTTTTTTAAAATTTTTGCATAAAAATTAATCTTTGTCTCTTTGAAATTACTAAAGATATCCTTTCAATTATTGCCTTGTTTTACGATTAGGTATATTAAATTATCTTTTATTGTAAAATTTTCCGGGGAAACCTATAATTCCAGAATAAAAGGCAGTTAAACCCAGCCTGTTTTAGGTAATAATTAATCTAGCTCAAATTATAATTAAACGCTCAAAAAGATTAGGGCACTATAAAATTAAGGGCACGTCAATCAAAAAGTAATTTCTAAGAACAGAGCTTTCAGGAACCTTTAGTGCTAATTTTGTTTTTGTTATCAATTTATCATAGTAGATATTTACCTAGACATAACTATTATTATTTCGCCTTTTTCCTTGAAGATTTTACCTACGTTATATTACTATTTTCTTCACTTAACGACTAGCTATCGTTTGACCACTATCTCGCTTGATTGTAAACAAAGATGTTATCTATACGGTGAAGCACGCTTCCCCAAAAGTAACCTATTTACTCTTGACCTCAAGATCTCAAGGTTGTAAGTATCAGGAAACACAGACTATTTTTAAACGTTGTCCTTTATTTCAGTCCTATATTGTTATTTTATGGCGTAGGTATACGATGCTGACCTATATTTTTTTTACTTTTGGCACAAGGGCCTTTAATTTAGACTAGTGGACTGTTTAAGAACTTTAAAGGATTTTAGATATAAATATTATCTAACATGATAATTATGGTGTAAACCTGCTATGATTCAGAATATCTTTAACTAGAACAAGTAAATTGACTCCACAAACCTTTAACTCCACCATTATCCTGGTTTGGATAAAGCTTGCTGATCCAGCTTGTTGCCTCGTGGTTGGAAGTGACGTCACTATCGGCTTCAAGAAAGTCTTACGCGACCCGAATTTTAGGTACACGGCAATTAATGTCTAGGATTGTTCTGTTCAGATCAAAAGGCACTTTTATCACAATAGTAGACGAAAAGGCAGGTAGTATTGTGGTAATCGACACATCGTCGTGCACGGCAACGCGATCGTGCTTTCCTTTCGATAGTTGAAAGACGACTCAAAGCAGCACCAAGATGCTGCTTATAGCCATCACTTCACTAGAAGTGAGGGTGAAGGCATAAAATTTACGGAACTTAGAACTACCCTAAACTAGACAAGAATTGAACAATAAAATCCTTTTATACAATTATGAATCTTTATTTTAGTATGGGTCAGTAAAACAAAGGCTACGTTAACGGGAAATACCATTGATTTTTGCGCTAATTGACGCATAAGCCATTTAATTATAGAGTGTTATCGCGAAAATCAAAAGGAAGTGCGGTTATTGTGGCCGACTGTTTTATAACTGTTGGTAGGCCCGAAATAATAAATTTATGTAATTGAATAAAATTAATTTTTATTACATAAACTCATACTCTTTTCAATGGAGGTGGCATAACATCCAGAATTATTGGGACTGTCAGATAATGACCAATTACTGAAGTACTGTTTTTCCTTTGTTTTCCCTTTCCATGTTTGGCCTTATGTAAGCGCCCTCAGTTTGCTGACAGCTCCTTGAGGAGTACGTCTGTCGATCCGGGCCTAGTCCTTAATCGGACGGCGAGCTACCCATCATGCCCTTCTATTACGACCCTCTCGACCCTCAACGACTCCATTCGTTTATATTAGCATGCCGGTCGCGAGTTCAACACACTTAACATATCCAGTCAATCCAATAACAGCAAGGTGAAGCCCAACTCTAAAAACAAGTCGAATCAACTTAATATCTTCTTCGCCGACTGTACATGGTACAACTCTATTTGTATCCGCCTCGCAAAGACGGTTGGAGTGTATTATTAAAAACTTGTTTCGCACAAAATGTTATGAATTGTGACCAAAATAGGAAGACGTTGCTTTGACTTTATTGTGTTTATTTGGTCTTGGATTCAGCAATTTGATTTTATCTTGAGATTCCCGCCTGTGGATCCTTAAATTGGATTAGTACACACAAGTCGTAACATTTTAAAAGGTGAGTAATTTGTAGATACTTTTTAATTTGGATTAGCGCACTGTTGGACAAAGGTTTTTACTTTTCACGGCTGCCATCCAGTCTTCTATTTAGCAGTCCATCTCAGGAAGCCTTATCTCAACCATATTTCATCAAATCAATCATCAAATCATCAAATTTTAATCCATCGAGAAGCCCTAGCTTGACTTTTCACGTTTCTGTTCGATAAATTATTGGAACTTCCGCGTTAATTTGATGAAAAAATTGTTCGGTGTGATAAAGCCTCTGATGGTAATTGAACACGATATTCCATGAAGTCTGATTTTCAAGATTCAGAGTGGACTTTTTCGTGGTGCCAACCATCAAATGAGTCCGCTCGCTCTGGCGAAAGTGAACTGCCAGACCCGACTGACTAAAAGCCAACCTGTTCCTTATGGTGATTAAAAATAAGAATCGAATAGCATTTTCATTTCACAAGCCTTTTGGAGCCAATTAAGCGAGTAATTCTCGCAAAATATTACCTATCATCCTCTTATGCGACTTTGCTTTTTTCGACCGGTTCAACTATTATAATTATTCTTATTTTAAACATTTTTCAAAAAAAAAAACACAAATAATACATTATTTGTGGTTTTTTTTTTGATAAATGTTCGTTTTGAACAGTTCTACTCTATAAACTAGTAAAAATATAAATCCATTCAGTAGTTTTTGAGTTTATCGCGTACAGACAAACAGAACCCGGGCGAGGGTTTTGTTTATGTAGTGAAGCTGAAATAATACCTCTCCAAACTATACTATTTGGTGACAAAAGCCTTTTCCTTTTGTGTTATCGATATAAAGGTTAAATTTAAAGGGTTTTTCGTTAGAAATTACTTACAAAAAGGAATAGTTTAGGCACAATTAAATGGCTAACAAAAGGAGAATGAATTCAAAACAGATGCCGTGAGTATGGCTTGATTGCTTGTATTTGGTTTACACACTTGAGTATAGGTATGGTAAACTTAACAAAAGGGGTGTTTTCTCTGAAGCTGACTGTACCTTTATACATTATGTGTATTGAGTTTTTTAGCTAAGGATAAGTCAAACGTGTTTTGGTGTTTTGGTTGGGATTTGATGAATAATAGGTAACTTCTATCCAACACGACTGGGTATAATAATATTTTCAGGACATTATTATTTTGTTGGGTGAGATCTAAACCCTAAAGAACAGTTTTTCAATTTCATCCCTATCATCCCTTATTACCTATAATTCTACTTTGGTCACTCCCCGTTACTTACTTTTTTTCTGTATTGTGGGGGTGTGTTTAGAAACAAAGCTCACATACAAAAACACACACACCTGGAAAGATTACTTATACACTAACCAATTTTTGTTTCGTGAATCAAACCCGCGACACGCAACGCTGCAGTAAATCGGTCAGGCACGGTATGACCCGTGCCGTCACTATATTTTTCTACCGTAGGTATGTTGTGATTCGATCCAATTATGGTGACATATTTATTCATTGAGTCTTGAATACTTATAGGAAGGTCATTCAACACTTCTTTTGTCAGTAACTCGTAATTATGTTTTTAAAAAATTCAATAAAACAATTTGTTTTTCTTAAAAATGTATTTATTTTTCATTTTATTGTGCTCTTCAATATTTATTAAACGGACACTCTGCCCGTGAATTTTAATTACATAAGTGTTGCAACTCTCGATATTATACAAAATGAAACAATCAAAAATGAATAAAAAATAAATAGTTATTACTTAAATTTAAATAAGAAAAACAGAAATAAAAACAAAACAACATTTTTGACGACCGAATAATATTTTCCATTTACAATACAAAAGAAATGCTTGCTTTTACGATAGGAAAGAACGTTAAAGTAAAAATATAAAAGCGGAATGAAAGACTAAATAAAATTGATGTCCAACAAAAAACAGCAAAGTTTGAATACTTCTAAGAGCCGTAAAAACAAATCTACGGATAGGAATTCGATACATTAACTGTAGCACCAAATGACAAAATCAGAAAGTACAATCCGTTCAAAGAAAATCCGTGTGATATATTCGAATGAAAAGTGGTACCTTTAATATGATATGATTATAAAATTCAACTTACTATTCTTAAATAATTCATTTAACTACAATTTTGTACATTATCTACAAATTCAGAAATTCATTTACATCATCCTTTCATAGTTTTTACACGTGATCAATCATTTACTTGATAGGTTCACAATTATTGTGATAATTTAAGGACTAGTTCGAAACTTACTAGGACGAAACCGCTATAGCTACCTAAAAATATGGTCACATGAATTTTGTACAAAAACCATCGCTATACCAGCTAATAAAAATAACGATTTCATCAAAATATCGTATCGCTAAAATCTAGAGGGACAGGCTTTCTACCAAGCAATAAATTTTGTACAATTGTGTAGAAAAGTAGTCCCTAAGACGTTTAAGGTTCATAAATATTCGACAGTAACTAATATTCAACGATTAAGTTCACCGTCTCGGAAGGCATGAGAGAATTGAGGCCGCTGAATAAGTTAGGCCGTGAAAGACAAAGTAAAACTACTAAATGCAAAATTGATTACATTAACTGTGATTCTTCACATTTCACTTCGTCACTGGAACTGTTATGGCACGACCGTCACATGAGTAGCCGCGAACACGACATGTCTGTTCATGACATCGGTATCTCGGCAGACAATCGGTGTCTGGACGATGCCCTGGTACCACAAGTCCCGCACGTATTATTACTATAACCGGAATCGGAGCCGAACGAAGAATCTCCACTTGGAGGCTTCGGCGAAGCCCGGGGTCCTCTCCAGCAAGCGATTCCTGGTAGCTCACCACCAGGCCAAGCACCTCCCGCACTCATTGGCAAAGGACCTTGCGGCCTCGCACCAACCGTCCCAACTTGAGGATACAATCTTAGAAGAGCATCCAAAAGAACTCCTTCATGGAACTCCGTAGGATCAGGCGGTCCGGGTGGATGAATATGACGCTGCTGCATCCTATGTTGTGCCCTTCGTCTTTCAAGAGACTTGGGTCTTCTGTCCATTCGTTGTTGTCTTGGCCGATGAGGGAGAGATTGAGGAGCTGGTGGTCTCGAGCAGGTTCGACAAGGCGCTGCTTCTCCGACGAGGCTGAGTTCGTCTTCGGCGAAGTGGTCGTCGCTGTGGAGTGAGTCGTCTGATCTGTGCGGCAGCTCCTCGTAAAGGGGAGCCCCACAGGTGTCGCCTCCGCAGCTGTTGCCGCCTCGCCAGGTACCGCCGGAGCCGCAGACAAACACCCGGCTCGGGCAGTTCGGTCTTTTCGTTTCCACCATCTGTAAAGAATAAACCAAGTTTAATTAACGTTCTCAATATCTAATAAAATCTTGGAAGATTGATCTGTAGCGACGTCACACGAAAACAATTTAATTTCAGAGTATTTTCGAGAATGATGCTGATATTAATTTACGTAACTTAAACTAAAATATTTTCTGACTCTGACAATAATTATAACCCTTACCGTCTTATTACAAAAGTTTGAGTTAGTACTGGTTTAAACCTGGACTAAATAGTCTAGGATTGTTACGGTATTAAAGTTAGTACCAGGCTTAAAATGTGTTCATATTACAAATCTAAGACCAACTGAAGACCAGTTAGTCCAAAGATCATCCGTGGTTGAAATATTATACACAGATAAAAAATGAAAAAAGGACAATCATTCATTCTTTTACACTGGCTTCATTCAATATGACATTCCGTTTTTACTAATGTTGATATTAATATTAAATACTTTAAATGAATAAGTAACTCTTTATTCCTAACAAACAAATCATGTAATTTCTTTGACCGAGTTCCATCCTCTTGAAGGAGCGCAACGAACACACATCGCGTTTTTTATCAAGTTATATTTTTATCAAAGAACGTGAAACGGAGTATACAGCTTCGCGGCGCATAATTCGAAATGCGAATGTGACGGTCCAAAAAATAAACAGTTCTTTATTCATTGTTCCTAATATTGTACTGTATTGCTGTTGTGGTTCTGTGCGAGAAGTTTTCGTTCAGGCTCAAAATGTCCACTTCCCAAAATGTCCACCGGTTGCAAAACGTCCATTTCCCAAAATGTCCACTTCCCATAATGTCCGCTTCCCAGAATGTCCATTTCCCAAAATGTCCATTTCCCAAAATGTCCACTTCCCGAAACGTCCATTTCCCAAAATGTCCACTTCCCTACGACAGCGCCTAACTGCTACTACTTAATTTTTTAATTTTATTACATTATAGGCTAAGAAAAAAAAAATTGATAGATATTATACAGGGTGTTTCTTTAAAATGGGACAAAAGGGAGAAATCCGAATCCTTAAGAGATACGGGAAAACTTTCTTCTGAAACTTTAGCTCTTTTTTGATGTTGACAATTTTGGCGTTTTTATTTTTTTAGTCAAGTGTGAGTTGTCCACAGAAATTAGTGAAATTGGCTAACATTTTTTGTGTGGTCAAATTGAAAATCTAAAATTTAAAATCTTCGTCACTCAATTCAAATGGGTTTCCACGATGACGACGTATCACAAATCGATGAGAAGTCTCAAGCATCTCCATATCTTCTAAGTCCATCAATGTGAAGTATACACACCTTCATACAGTAGGTACATAGTAAAAACTCTATGGACTTCCTATGTTGCTACACAACACTCTTGTTTATAACTTTGAAGTTTGTGGCTTAAAATAAAACTGTCTTTTTTCTTCATATATTTCTATTATACTTAACAATCAAGTCAATCATATTAATATCCCTTTTTTTAACGATATAAAAACAATAAACATAGAAATTTAAAGCCACGATACCCTCAACTTTTTGTAGAAATTGACATTTGACAATAGTACCAAAGTTAGACCTTGGATAAACTAGGGGTCTCGCGGGTTTATCTTTAGTACCATAAATAGTACAAGGATTAGTGATAAACTTCATTTTATAATAAGGTTTTTCTTAGTCCATGGTTTAAACCTAGAACTAATCCCAGTACTATATTTAGTCGGCGTTTTGGAATAAGACGGTTAGTGATTAATTTTTACATACCAGACTTACGAGTATCACTAAGTTTTAAATTAAAAGCGAGTTATCTCAAAGCTAAAAGTAATATTAATTAAACTAAGTTTACGTTGAAATTTTAACACGATCAGCAAAAGTTAACGAAAAACTAATATTTTAAGTCATCGTAATCTTTTTGAAGTCTAATCATATTTTCGAAGTAGATTTTGAACGAAAAAAAACCCTTGGGATCTATTTGAAAGTAAATTATAAACATCGAAAGTCTAGAACTAAATACAGACTTGTAAAGGCAAAAACCGGAAACTTTTGACAGTTTAACTAGATTTGAAAAGTCAGGGTTAATTCTCAAATATCGCTATTGCTAACATGCAATAACTTTACAGGTCGTTTGAATGTTTAGACTAAATTAAGTTAGTTTGACAGATGTTAGGTAAAACTACTAGAGATGTCACTCTGCCGAATACCGAATTTCCAATATTCGGCTCTCAGCTCGGCTTACTTAGTATGTACATTTCGCCGGTGACACTGACAGGTCGGGTACCTGCATTATTGAAGTGCTGCTCGTAATTGTTTTTTTCCCTTTCAGAATGAATAATATCAAAAAAATCATTATTTAATTTTGTTGATCGTAACAAGAAATTATGCTACTTAAACTACCAACGTATTTTTTAAAATGTCATTATTTTTTCGAGTAGTTTTGTTTTTAGCTTTATAAAATGTAACTATTAAAATAACACCTTTTTCCCTTTGTTTTGTACTCTTCGGTATTCGGGTAATAAGATCTAATAATATTTGACCAAATAGTTCCCAATATTCGGCCGAGTACCGAACAGTAGCCGAATATTCGAGTCACCTCTAGATACTACACAACGTCCCAACAGTCGTGTTAGTCGTGGCAAATTAATGTGTACAGCTTTCGTCGGTGTTGAATATAGCGCAAAACTTTGACACTACTAATGGCTTTAAGTCTACAAGGTTTTTGGGATTGTTCACGTTTCGTCGTCGACTATTGTAGTTGAGCAAACCTAAGTTGTACTCGGGAGATGGGAACTGCTCTACTTTTGTAATTTGAATGTGGTGCTTTGTTTTAGTTTCAATTTTATTATTTTAGGCGCTTTTATTATTAAAATATTTATTTTAATTTCATTACCGCATAATTAACTCTGTATAATATGTCTGTGTGTTTGTTGTATACCACCAAATTGACTAACACGTTAGACTGAATAAGTATCCATATTTTTTTTTCTCTGGGTGGTAAAATCATTCAATAAGTTCTCCCGTTGTGGCTCGACCGATTATCAGTGACTAATAAATATCCACTTTGTTCTTTTAGTAGTGCGTTCCAGAGTCACTTTTACAGACGGTCCCGTGAGACTAATAAGTACCCTTAAAGAAACTATACAAAGATAGACCTTCAATCCCCGAATCTTTGATTAAAAAAAATAGTTAGGTTTTTTCTGCCCTTAAGTGCATAAGGCGTGCGGTGTAATCGGAAGGCATCAGGTTCAAGTCATGTCCGCACTCGAATATTTCTTTTCACAAAAAAAAAATTACAAAAAAAATTGAGCATTAGACCAGTCTAATTTTCACATTTCAGCACATCCACGCTGACAAAATTGCGAGCCACAGCTACTAAAAAATATCGTCGTCGGCCATCATCACTGTCAAGTTGCTGAAAAGGGTACACTTAGCCGAATAATGACTCCAATGAATATGGACGGGACAAAATAATGGAGTTGGTAACACTGAGTGACAGACACCATTTTATTACTGTGCGGTCTCGATAAGGGTGAAGATGTGACCATATTGTGACGTCATGCACGCTTTTCTTACTCGGTCTTTTCTTTTCTAACACGCTCTAATCTGCCTAGTTTTTTTTTGTGTTGGGGCGGCTTCCAGTCAAACGGGTTGCAGCTAAATATCTGTATTTTATATGGAACTGGCTGCTGCCCGCGACGTCGTCTGCGCGTTGAAGAAATAAAAGTTCACTGCTCGTTCCCCGTAGATGATAGCGTGATTATATATGTAGCCCACATATTGACCCGACTTCTTAATAATATTCGTGCCAAATTTGAAGTAAATCCATACAGTACTTTTTGAGTTTATACCGGACATACAAACAGACAAAAAATCTAAAAACTATATTTTTGGCTTCGGCATCGATTGTAGATCACACCCCATGTATTCTTTAAAAATATATTTAATGTACAGTTTTGACTTTTCTACCATTTTATTATAATTATGTTTATATTATAACTGCATAAATAACCTCAGCAATCCAGTAACTGGGTAATACGATACCTCTTGGTAAGACTGATTGTCAGACTTACGAGCTTCTAACAGCAATGACTCTATCAATCAAATGACAACCAGAACCAACGCCCTGACGTGCTTTCAGAGACACGGAAGAATCTTGTTATGAGGTATGGTCACCAGTCCACAAACAAACCTTGGCAAGCGCGGCTTATACTTGAAGATTGAGCTGTGCGGCTGTTATTATTTAGCTATACGAGCTTAACCTCTTCCACGAACTTTAACATGATATTAACTATAGTAAATACATATAATAGAAAAATTAATTTGCACGAAGTATTGTTTTTCTTAACGTAATTTTCAAGTGACAGTTACGGGGTCAATAATATGTGCGTCCACACAGAGTGAGCAGCCTCGCGAGGCATTTGCCGCGCGAAGCAGCTCCGTTAGTGTAGACTGCCGCGAACGAGCGACCGTGCGTCCGAGCTATCCAGTGTCATGCTTTTTGTTTTGCTCGTTTCATGCCTCGGTCGAGAAACAATAGAAGGGTCCACACAGTGCAAGCAGCCTCGCGAGGCAGTTTCCTAGCGCGGCAAATGCCTCGCGAAGCTGCTCGTTCTGTGTAGCACCTATTCACGTGTTCATTGCACCTGTACCGTAGCCGAACATAGCCATAGATAGTACATCCACGGAGAGATGTCAGGTCATCTACTAGATTAACTTTGAGGGCCCTTAGACCCTCGTCTTGAGTCAGGGCATACAGTTTACGGTCTGAAAGTTTTAGTTAGGTCTCTGTCAATATCGAACGTACCTGAAAGACCTGAAAGTAGTGTTTCTTCGAAAGTCGTGCGTTGTATTGGTAATGAGATTGATTTTTTTTGGGTTTTGTTTATTACTGATTGAATTGCTGTTGGAAAACTATTTTCGAAACTGCGTCATAAGGAGACAAGGAGGAGGATATTTTCTAGTCATTTTGTTTTATTAAATTATTCCTGTATCTTGGATGCGTTTACAAAAAAATATATACAGACAGTGAGAACCGGAGCATGCCATACAAATATTTGTTCCGTGAGAGAATCAAACCGACACATAATGTAGCGCCACTGCGTCAGCCGTGCCGTCATGAATTTCTGAATTTTATCGTAATTCATGTTTTGATTCTGCTAAAGTCTATTGAGTAACTTAAATTGAGTTGTTTGAAAGGCCTGTGCCCAGCAGTCGAGTATACAGACTGAACATCATGATGGTGATTTGAATTATTAACTCATTACTTTCGAATATTAACCTTATTGGTTAAACCTTAACTTAAACCGTCACTAATCTACTATCCAAATAATGCGAGGTGCCCAGTCCAGCCCAGTCTAGAGGCCAAACAACTCAATAAAACAAAATGTTTCGACGCCGGAGCTTTTCTCGGCCCCGAGATATTTTATTTACAAAATTGATCCAGCTGAAGTGATTCACTAGCAATCACTTATTCCCTAACACTATTTCTTAACTAAAGTAACTCTGTTTGTTGGATTGTAGCTATATAATATGTCTAGGTATTTATATGGCTTACAAAAGTAAAATATACAGCCTTTTTCATGGTAAACAATAAAGATTTACCCTATTTGAACGCTTTAAACAGAAAGTTCAAGAAACGTAAACGTGAAGGAAATAATTTGATTTTAAAATTGAAAATACTCGTTTCATAATATTTACTCAATGTTAATTTATTGAAATGTTGGAGGAACACTGTGCTTTTTACCAGAAATTGAACCTAAATGCTGAAGGATTATAATTATTTATATTTTCGATTCATTTTACAAATTCGTAAGCGATCGTTTTACATATCCTTTAAAATTCGGATTATTTATAAGTAAGAAATACTTCAAAATCACCCGTAGGATCGTAAGATTTTATGAATGTCTAGATTCCCTAGACTTTGAGAACTGTCCCTAAGTCTATCTTTACTGTCAATTTATTAATTGTTCATAAACTAATTGGTGTTTTAGCAAGTCATAAATGTTTTTAGATCATCTCTTCGAATGAATTACGGCCGAAACCTTGCTTTTTAACGCCTTATTTATTTATTTATTTTTAAAGTTGCCGCAAACTAAGAATGTTTCCTGTGTCGTGGGTGTATTTTCACACATAGAAACTCACATACACAAACACCTACACCCGGATCAACTACTTGTAGGTTATTCAAATATTTGTTGCGTACGGGAATCGAACCCGCGACACACTGCGCAACAGTCCAATCGCTTAGCCACTTCGCTAACTGTGTCGTCAGTGTCTTATGAAACTTTATACGGAGACTGATATCTTACCTCCAACTGTGGTTCCATTTCAGGTCTATGTGGTAGTGGCGGCCTTCTTGGCATGTCCTGCAGGTCTTCGTACAAAGGTGCTGGGGGCGGAGCCCTACGCTGGGAGCCGCTGCTCTGCGTGGGGGCTGAAGACTTCGATGGAAGCAGATTGGTGACTTTTCGTTTGTGTCTGTAAAAGAATATAATCAATTAGTTTGGTGGTGATGTAATTATGCTTGTACACATAATTAGTATTAAATTAAAATAAAGTAATATATAGGGTGACTGGCAATTAGTGTACGATACTAAAAATCAGCTGTTCAGTACATTAGGCAAACATAAATGTACTGAACAGCTGATTTTTTTTTCACGCTTTGCTCCCGTAATAAAAATTGTTTGTTATCATGAGCAAAATCACGTGTATAAGTATCGTACACTAATTGCCAGTCACCCCATATACACATTAAAGACTGCGTAGCGAATCGTAAATATTTTTTAGGAAAGAAAAATATGACTGCGATTAGACCATAACAAAAAAAAAGAAAAATTTGAACTTTTGTTCAGCAATGGACGTCTTCCGGCTGATCACGATGGAAAATCACTTAATTACGTTTACTAGTGTCAATAGAAACATTCACTGAATAACATCATTATGTTATTTTGATGTAAACGATGTAAACAACTTCGGCGTTTATTGCGTATCGTCTTTAGTAGAAGATTCTAGAATCTATTGATAAAGTTGTAATTTTCCCAGAGGATAATAAGTTGTTTAACTTCTTGTTTATTGAAGCATGTTATTATGTTATTATGAGAATATTATATATTCGGTGAAGGAAAACATCGTGAGGAAACCGGCATGTCCTAGAACCAAAAATTCGAAGACATGTGACATCTACCAACCCGCACTGGGCCCGCGTGGTGGATTATGGCCCACTCCCTCTCACAGAGAGGAGGCCTGTGTCCCAGCAGTGGGAACATTATAGGCTGATGATGATGATGAGAATATTAATTTGTTTACGATATTGGTGACTGTGAAGATGATGACTGAGGCCCCCCGCGCACTAGACACGGCAGCCAGAATATTTGCGCAGCCAGTTATAGCAGCCAATCGACGACTATTCGAGATCCTTTCGTCGAGCGATATAGACGTGGAAGAACTTATTATTACCCATATCCATACGTCTGGCTGCTTCAACTAGTGCGCGGAGACTGACGGCAGCCACAAACATTCGGCAGAAGAAGTTTGTAGTAAAATTTTGATGATGATACGATTATGTTTCAGTCAATTACTGTTTTATGACGTATCTTAACTGATTTATGATTTTTTTATGAAACCAAATTACTTAATATAACTTTTATGTGACTGTCAGAAATATTTGTGTTTACTGTAGAATTCATAAAGAGGGTCGAAAATTTTCATCCTTGAAAACAGACTAGCCACTAGAATAATTACAATAAAAACAATAACGATATCTAATATCTTTAAACGAGCAATTCTTGTATATTTATATATAATCAGGATCTCGGAAACGGCTCCAAGGATTTTCATGAAAGTTACAGATTAGGGGTTCCAGGTTCGAGAAAAGCTCGGTTCCCAAGATATAGACATTTTAAAAACCGAGCGAAGCTCGGTCAACCAGATATTTTGTCCTTATCTGTCACTCAGACAAAAATATTAGTATTTAGACTGGAAGTTGAACTGGAAAAAGACGAGTCAGATAGACTGTCTTTTATTAAACAAAATGTTGATAATTCTGACCCGGATGAAGTCAAAATTAATATTAATATAAAATGTTCAGTTATTTTATTTAAATAAGATTATCTTCAATGATAAGGCTACGCCACTAGACGTAATTTATATTGTGTTTGGTATCACAAAAGATGTCGATTAATTTACGTCTCGCGTAGGTATACCATTATAATATTTTGCTGTACAAAATATTATAATATCTGGAACCCTGGGTACTTCAGAATATTGCCTCGTTGGTAAAGCGGTCGTAAAGGCAACTGCTGAACGTTAAATCTTGAGCTAGATTCCCAGGTCAGGGAAAACATTCAAAATCATAAGTCATTTTTATTTAAATTAGGTTGATTTATCAGCACTTTTTGAAGGTAAATTTTACATAAGACTGTCCCCCAAAGCGCCCTCTCCCCCCTTCGACACTTCCTAATGTTTTGGCTGGGAAGAATTATTATACTTTTCATAGTAGCCACGGAGTTAAATTATACTAGGTTGGTGGCAATTGGCTGGCCTCTTATTTTAGCCTTCACCTTTATCTGTACTACTTCTTGGACCAGGTCTCCTCTAAGTTCTGCATTGTACGGGATTTATGAGTGTCCAAAATATAGATTTACTAATAGATATACCACAGCCCAACCCTTCGGGTATTACAAGCTGGATTGGATTGGATGTGAGTTATCTACTCTTTAACACAAAACCAACTGAACGGATTTTTACGTGGTACACAAATAGTTTAAAAACTGGATTAACAAACATAGGATACTTTTATCCCATATAACGTTCTCGCGGAATGATTATACCGAACTCAAGCTAGCAAAATATAATTTTTTTATTAATTTTTCTATAAAGAACGTATCAAGGAACATCTAAATATTCTCGCTCGGATTCTAATGGAGAATCATAACAAAGCGCGACGATTAAAGCGCAAAATACCTCAAGACTTAGTCCAACCACAGTAAATATAATTATACTGTCTCAACAATGAGGATGTGGCATAGGTCACATACCGAGCTCGTCAGCTTTAGCACCAACCAATATACTGATGAATGTCCCATAAGGGAGACAGATGGCAGTAAACACAAGAAATTAAAAAAAAAAAAAAAATAATAATTTTTCAAACCATGCAGTAATAAATTTACTTGTCATCTTTTGGATGTAAAAGGTTGTGGCGTTCAATTGAATATAATGCCTTTTAGAACTAATTGAACTAAAATGATTTTATTACGGCGCACTCACGAACTGATTGAATTTATATTGCAAAAGTAATTGATGTTAAAATCAAATTAGAATTAATTTCTTGCATTACTATACAATCAAGTCTCAGTGTGAGATTATTAATACGCATTTTATTTGTATTTTGATTTCATAAATGCTTTGATCTTGAAGATTTTCTTTAAATTTTTAAGAGGATGCATAATGGCTTATTTTTTATAATAAAAATAATACCTACTCCATATTATTTTTGTAAATTAATAGGTATAAAAGAGTAGTATTTCTTACCCCTGAACTCTAAAAAACAGTCAGAGACCAGTCTCTCTTCTCAACTCTTATAATAAGGGACTCAAATATGACTGGCGGAATGTTATGTGGGTGTATTACAACTCCCTTTTAGGATTACAAGTGATATTATTTTGAGTTTCCATTATCATAATATATCCGCACTAATATACTATCAATAAAACATTAGTTCCACACTGTTTCTGCCCTAACTTTCAATTATTACAAAAGAAAAGAAACTTATTATAAACGCATTAGATACGCTAACTTCACTTTACAAAGCAGATGTTCTAATATTAGTTGAAAAAAAAAACATAACATTATAGTAGTGGAATATCTGCAGGTTCCGTAGGTTATAAACTTGCAAGGTAGCATAATTACGCTTTTTTCCTTTTTAAACGTGTTAAATTATCACCAATTAATGAGTCCTCCCACCCAGGGTGGCTGTAAGGTTGATTTTCCACCAGAGATGAGCTATGCTATGTTTCTGCGGATGCGTTTGACATCCACCAATCAAATTCATTGGTTTACATAGCACAGTACTGGTGGAAACGGTTTCATCCTCATAGCGCAGCTACGCATCTTCATAGTACATCTTACTCGCACAGCTACATAGCGCATCATCAGTGGAAACGGTCACACAGTTTCGTAGCATATCTTTTACATCCTCGCAGCACAGCTCTACATAGCACATAATATCTGGTGGAAAGGCACCCTAAAGACTTGTACTGACTAAAATCCACGATGTTATATTTCAAGTGTTGCTGCCTATTTCACTTTATAAAGAGCTCTATAAAATAATTTAAAGTTATAAACTTTATGATTATTCTTCTTAAATTACAACTTTTACGTAAATTAAAATCTAATTTCCAGCTTTTAACTGTTTATTACGGATCTCCAATTTCAGGTAGCGGCTTTTAAGTACGGACGATTTTATTATTCGAAGGACTAATCGTAGGGTAGTTATGATTCGAATAAATTGGTATAATTGGAATAAAGTACGGTCCACTTGATTGAGACGTTGCGGTGAAAAAATGGCATATGCTTCTTCTTTTTTGCGGTCTACCTTTTTGTTGATATTTGCTTTGTGATTATTGAAGATGGTATAGTAATATAAGTTTTCTGATATGAGTCTTTTGAATTATGAGTGGAGGATGTTTGGTTGGTATTAATATCACAGATTAGTGTTGTATTTAATAAGATTATGATGGATGGGGTTTTATGAATAGATATTTCATAATAAATACGATTTGCAAAGGAATTGCTGAGTTAACAGTGGTTTTTAATCTGTTTACGTATTTGCGATGTCCATTTTAAACTTAAACTAAATTGCATGGTTGTAAATCTCTACAAAATTTTGAATATTGGGTGAATATCTGCCGAGGTTTTCTAAGAAACATGGTGTTTTAATCAGTAAGAGCATGGTAATAATATGTAAGAGTCTGACAGTGAATTAACCCAGGAAATTACTACATGCCCCAAAAAATGCTTATTTTAGATTATTTTTTGACAACTGTGAAAAAATCTGAGTACTGAGTCATCAACTATTTTTGAGTTGTCTTCCATTTAGATTCAGCTCAATGCATACTACAAATTGACTGCTATTCTGACTTTCACACTACAGTTAATACCGGGTAATAAAACTTCTTATCAAACTTTCGTTACTTTTCGTTTATTACGATAATAATAATCAATGATTTACAAATGACAGCCGAGATCAACGGCTTAACACGCTTTCCGAGGAACCTAGATAGATTTACTCAGAAATACTAACTCAAACATATCTAATTTTACTAATCCAGCATTAAGCTTTCAAAATCCTTTACAAAAAACCGCTCGAAAAGTCATAAAATTAAAATCCAAACAATAAAATATACGTAGGTAATCCTTTTATAACTCGTTTTTTTTTCTGTGTACAAATGGCGTCTCTTGCATGCGACATGTCGGTGCGACAAAGACGCAACCGCTCGACAAGTCGTGTCGACCACCCACTGAATGCGACCCGCGGATATTGTAGTCGGAGAGACGAGGTATGGCCTGTGACAATTTTTCGGTTGAGTGCACCTGTTGTCTTGTTTGAAACAATGAAAATTTTTGACGTTTTAAAGAAAATAATAAAGTTTTTGTTTTTTGTTTAATTTGGAGTTTCTTAAATCTTTGTTATGGTTTTCGTTTGCATTAGCTTTAATTTATTTTGTAGATTGAGCAGAAAAATAATAAGAAACTGGATATTTATCTCAGTGTAGAAGTCCGAGTCTTGCATCAAGAATATTTTTTTAATGCAGCATCTATGCAAAAATGTTCTTCTGTGAGGCAAAAGCCATAATACTTGTTTTTAAAGCCAGTTAGTTTAATAGTCCAATCTATTTCACTCCGACTACAATACACCCAACCAAATCCACGTCGCATACCTTATCTGTTATCTCATTTTTTAAAGATAAAACTATTCTAGCTTCCTTTAAACATTAATCCAAACTAATCTCTATAATCATCCAGCTAAAGTGGTTAATCCATTGAACTTCCACATTGACATATGACTTATACAAACTAGTGGCGGGAAGCGAAACTTTCTGAGTTTCTGTCGACCATCGATAAAGTCAATAAGATAAATCAAGTTAATACCGGCCGACAGTTACTAGTAAATACAAATAATTTGATTCCATGTCGCGATTCCGTCGATATCGATAAAAAGGTTTGTTATTAATATTACTCTAGGTTAATCGATTCTTAAATTTCAATTCGATTTAACCAATTTACGATAATCGATTAGGGTATTCAAAACTGATTTTAATCGATTAGGAATGTTTGTTTTTGTTCGTATTTCATCTGTGATAAACTAGATGGTTTCTTTTATAAATATTTATAAGAAAATGCAGGAAGCTGAGGTAAGTTTTCGACTTTTTCGTATGTTACAGGAAATGGCTTAATGATTCTCATAAGGACGGAATAAATATCAAATACCAGTTACTGTAAGTTTCTAACTTAATTAAAATTTAGGAAGAAAACCGGCCAAGTGCGTGTCGGGCCACGCACAGTGTAGGGTTCCGTAGTTGCCCATCAAAATACTTATGCGAATTAACTAAACTGATTCGCTGAATTTAATTTTAAAAAGAAGAATTTTCAAAATCGGTCCAGGAGTATTTGAGAAATCGGGGAAAATACATAAAAAAAAAAGATTACGACGAATTGAGAACCTCCCCCTTTTTTTGAAGTAAGTTAAAAATAGTTGAAGGTAAAACCTACCTATCCCCAAAAAACATACCGTAAAAACATACCTATTAAAGCTGTAAAAATAAAGTTGACAAACTTACATTTGCAGTTGAAGAGCATGTTCTCCGATACATTTTGTTTAGGAAAATATGTTATCCAAGTACATTTTATAAGTTGGTCGACTATTACTCGTAAAGTTGTAAAGCCTACTTAGTCATGATAATTTTCTTTTAAACTTCGTTATATATACTACTATTGTGAATTTTTTCACACCCCCAAACATAACCGTTTAGCTGGTAGAGGGGGGGACACTAGAGTCGAGCAAAATTTAGCACTTTAAAGCTTAATATTTCACAAACGATTTTTTTTATCAAAAAATTGTTAATGGAAACTATCAATATTTTTTAAAGACCTATTTAATGATACCCCACACTAAGGGGTACGCGAGAAAAAAAAAAACATCCCCACTTTACGTGTACAGGAGGTACCCTAAAAAAAAATATTTTACGAGATTTTATTTTACCACTTTTTCGGCACTACAAATCCGTATATTTACACCAAATTACAGCTGTCTAGGACTGTGCGTCTCTGAGCTAAACTGCGGACAGACGGACGGACGGACGGACGGACATGGCGAAACTATAAGGGTTCCTTGTTGACTACGGAACCCTAATAAATGATGCCTTTACGAAAAATGTGGTTAACACAAAATCATTTACCTACTAATAAATATCTCTCCGTGACGTTACTAAATTTATTTTATACTTTACAAAACAAGATTTTGTTTTGCTTATCAAATATGTACAAACATAAATTATATTCAAGATTGACAGACAAAATTCACCCTCTAGAGACAATGTATTTCATTTTCCAAAATAGTTCTATCAATATTTAATAAATGTTTGGGAGAAAAATATTTATGAAAAAAAAAGAAAATGGCTGAACATAGCCATTTGCGATATTAAATTTTATGCCTCTTTTAATATCGCAAAATGAACGTTTTTATCCACTTGTACGTACAAATGTTTGAGGGTTTTTCGGTTGCGATTATTAGAATCAGTCATGAATTCGGTGGTGGGCTTAGTGGGTATAAATATTGATTTAAGGGAAAGGCAAAATTATTTTTTACTGCTGGTTTTTGTATCTACTTATATGTACGTCCAATATGTTTGTTTTAAATATCAGTTTCCATACGAATGAATTAAGCTTATGGGCCATTTATTTATTTACTACACGACTATTTAAATTTTACTAAAGTTAGATATAAAAATACATAAAACTATAATTATATTTACAACTAAACTAAAACTAAAACAAAATACCTAAATTAAGTAAATAAATGGATTTAATTCGAGGTAAAAAACTTATGATAAATTTAAAAAGTGCCGAAATTGCACTTTTGTGAAGCAATTTTTTTTGTTAATTTAACAGAAAAGTGATGAAATGGGTCACAGCTTTTATAATGGACCTTTGTTTTTGTCATACCTAATATTATAATTATTACAAAATATTTTACATCTTGGAGTCCGGGTTTGGAAAGCGTGATTCCTCGGAACCGCAGAGTTCTTAGCATTAATGCATACAAAATTGCTTATTGCAAAGGTGTTGAAAGCACCACCAAATCTTGTGACGAAACTTGCACTTGCCTAATCACTACAGCTAAATCTATGTAGACTGACCGTTTTGTTAGTGACCACAGGTGTCACGTTACTCGCCCCATCCACTGACACGTCACTAACTCTATACGACGCGTTATGAGGCTGATGGACGTCTACTTCAAGTCGGAGGGACGTGTTCATCGCGTGACAGGTGTGATCCGTGACGCTTGACGCGTGAAATGACGTAACGTGTCTGTCATGTGTTTTTTAAATTTATTTTCAATTTTTTTTTTGGAACGGCCGCTTTTCTTCATGGGTGGGTGTTTTAATTTTGTGTTATGTAATTATTTTAGCTCCTGTTATGTTACCTACTTTTTGAGTTTGTCGGTTTTTCATAAAGCTTATTTTTCATGGTATTGTAATGGGTAATTATTTTGGCTATGGTAATGTTTTATTTTTAAATCGTCGGTTTTTCATAAAGCTTATTTTTCATGGTAGGCTAATAGAAGCCATACACCATACTGCCTATCGTACGATCGATTTGACGCTTGCAATTGTTTCAAATTGGCAGTTCGTCCATATTATACACCATACTGCCTATCGTACGATCGATTTGACACAACTTCAAATCTGCAGCAGTGATGCCAACTCAGCAACTTTATAGCTAGATCAGGCTATTATTCGGTGACGACAGCTACAATTTTATAAAATTTGTGGCTAAACTTTTTAGCTACTTTTTTTAGCACCTTTTCATTTCATCATGAGACTTTCGAAATTATAGTCAAGTAGTGTCCCGAGTGGAAAGACAAGATAATGCAACAGTGGCTCATTCTACATATAAATAAGTGGCATTCTGAAGAAATAGTTCAGTTTTGGGTTAAAATAAAAAAAAATGACATTCTTCCGGTCTCATGATAAAATGAAAAGGTGCTAGAAAAGTTGCTAAAAAGTTTAGCCACAAATTACACTTTTTAGGTACTTTTCTAGCACCTTTATAAAATTGTAGCTGTCGGTCACCGAATAATAGCTAGATCTAGCTATAAAGTTGCTAAGTTGGCATCACTGCTGCCGATTTGAAGATGTGTCAAACCGATCGGATCACCTATCAAATTGGCATGTCATGCCAATTTGATGGATTCCACGCCCACACACGGTCAATTCTAACTGATCAAATTGGCAGTATCTATCATGCCGATTTGACAAATAGGCAGTATGGTGTATGGCTACCATAAGTTATAAGACACATTCGTTCTTACATTTTAATATGTAGATTTCACAAGGCTATCTTCAACAATATCTTCCTACCATAAATAAACTCAAGAATATAAAGCATATTATACAAGTAAAAGTGGATAGACGGAATTATACTTCAGAAATTAGACTTTCCAAGTTCTACAAGCAGTAAGTATCTAATATTTCTAATTATGTTAAAAACGAAAGTTTGTAGGGCTCGTTGAATGGATATTTATTTTAGATATTTTATTTTTCACACATAACATACTGAAAGAATTTTGTGCTGAAAAAGATGTTTGGTGCTCAGAAAGTTAATAACCTGAATTCCCGTGGGATAATTTTCGTCTTACTCGCCAGCCAAACCGCTGGCAAGAGTTAGTGAACTTATGAAGTAAAGCTGAAGGCGGTGTGTTGCATGTTAAATATTTCAGAAGATGAAGTAATGAAATGCAATGTCATGTTCGTGAAACGGATCACACGAAGCAAGTTTAGCGGACGAGTCTACCTTTCATATTGTTGGATGTATTGTCAAAAACATGTATGAAATATACAATAATGCATGCACATAAACAGGTGATACCAGTTGCTTTTAAGGTTCGTTTTTGGTTGATAGCAATAAGAGAAGAGTACTGAAATATGCCTAACCGTTATTTTTTTATTAGCACAAGCTGAACAAATGCCCTTCCAATTCGCATGAACTCTTTTGCCTCAATTAAGGAACTTCAAAATAATGTTAGTATTAATTACGAGTGCTCGCATATTACGTGTCAAGCAAGGGATTACCTTGTTGATTAGCTATTCTCTAAAGAATCTAGGCCACGGAGTGCCAAAACTATCCTTTTGTCTTTGATAGTCTTTAAATTTTAATTATAAAGTTGAAAATCTATTGTAAACTCGTCGACGTCGCTTTTTTTTTTTTTTTAGCGTGGTAAAATCATCAAATGAGTCCTCCAACCCCGGGCAGGGCGGGAGGGACTGTCAGACTTTTACTGACTAAAATCCACGGTGTCCTTCAATAGCCCTTTCTGTTCCAGGGTCACGGTAAGGAAATAATCCCGCGACCCCGGCAGGCTTTGGCCCTCTGAGAGGGGGGCCCCGTCATTATGCTGACGCTCTTTGAGGCGCGCGTGGGACACAACGCGCCGTCGACCCGGGCATGGTCCTTGGTCGGGCAGCGAGTTGCCCTTTACTCGCTGCCCGCATGCCCGCGCCTACGGTGGCCGGAGATCATCTAGCGACGTCCGTCGCCGTGGGCGTCTACCACCGCGGATGGGGCGGAGGGAGGACTCTGTCCTCTCTCGCTCGCGGCCCGCCTCCTCCTTCACGAGCATTACTGCTTCGCAGAAGGAGGCGACCGCTTCCCACTCCGTCTCGCCCCGCAGCATGGCCGCGACCAATGCTGGGCGCGAGAGGTCTCCGCCTATCGCAGCCGTGAGGACACGTCGGTGCTCCGCCCAAGCTGGGCAGTCTTGCACCGTATGCTCCACCGTGTCCTCCGGGCGATCTTCGCAGTGGTGACACCCAGGCGTCTCCTCCTTTCGCATCAGACACAGGTACCTCCCGAAACTTCCGTGTCCGGTGAGGACCTGCGTCAAGCGGTAGGTCAGGACGCCATGACTTCTCTCCAGCCACTCCTCAAAGAGGGGTCTTACCGCCGCAATTGCGGCGTGCCCGGCCTTCGGTCGCGACAGTCGTTCCTTCCATACTGCCCTGAGATCGCGCCGGAGCTCTTCCCGCCGCGCCTCGACTTCACGAGGCAGCGGGGTCACGCCCCGGCGCTGCGCCTCCACGCGCCACTCATAGACGCGCTGGAGGGCAGTCGCCTCCAGATCCCAGGGCAGCGTCGACGTCGCTTGGCGCTTCTTTTACAGAAATGTTATGCCAACGACAATAAATGAAAAAAAAATGCGGCGTATTTTAAAACGAAATACTTATATAATTCTTCTTTATTTCTTTATATAGGTATCACCTTCGTATTTAAAAGACACCGTTCCAAGTAAAGTTGTGGTGACTTTCTATGTATACTCATACCTATATTATAAATATACACAAGTAGATAGATACATTACATACACACTCAGCTTCACACACTCCTAAACACATATATAATTTATATCTACAGCACACGTTAATGTAATTAGATTTACGTCAAAGTAACCGCACAAAGGCGTGAGATGCTAACTGGTATCTTCAAGCTTCAACCCTAAGTGTACTAGGTAGAATTAACAGCTATATATGGTTTGGTATTGATGTCTAGATGTAGTCTTTGAAATGCTAAGTTATTTTATCAAGTAAATGTTGTGGACGAAGTTATTTTGTAATTTTCAAGAAAGGTATTTCTAAACTTTAATTTGTCTCGCAATATTTTTTATATTTATACAAAAACCTAGGTGTACTTAATAACTGCTTATTAACAGTTGCAAAATGTGAAAGTTTTGTTTAAATGTTTATCATGATGTAGCCTTTATTATAAATCGTGGTAAAATTTATCGACTGTCTGACTCGTACTGATTAAAATCTACGGTGTTTCTACAATAACCCTTTACGTTCCAGGGTCACGGTAACCTGATAAGCCAGTCCCGCGAATTCAATAATAATTAAGTAGATCTGTATGAAAACATGACTATATTAATTACTGAATAAGATGACATAAGCAGTTTTAATAGAAGTTGAAGTTCGATAAATATAATTACATAATTATTACCTATCCCAGAGGAACGTCATTCAGGGATAAAACATATCATATCTTTGTATCCACAAACAAACTCATTCATCATAATAATATCATGCAAATGCGTTATTGTTGCAGTTTTGCGTGAAAGAGTAAAAAACATACATCACAAACTTTCGCATTTTATAAAAGTAGTGAGAAGTAAAATTTCCCTAGAAAGCACGAACGAACACTACATTGTTACCTACCAAGTTGTTAATAAGCTCACCCATCAGTCAAAGCCTTCCACCTCTACCTATCTACTAGTCTTACATGTTAACAAATCTTATCTCTGACACCATAAAATCCCATCAGGTAATATCCCAACATTGATGGGGGTCCAATTAGGGCAACATCCGCTGATAACAGTTCACTGAACACGCGTTAGGTGGCGCCTGAGAAGTGTGAGAGTGCCTTTACTTGGACATTATTACGTGTCCAGTGGAAATTGATAGGAATTTGATGTGTCATTGCTGCAAATGGGGCGGTGTTGAGATTTTAGGGCAAATTGGACACTTATTTTGAAATTGTAGCGCTCAAAATAGCATGAAAGGTTTTTTTTGCTATGATCATTTCATTAATTACGAGTATTAAGTTTATTTTAAGCGACTTTGATGGCGACTAAAATCTTTATGTAAAAACCAAAATGTTAAAAAATAACTATTATGAGAACTCATTCAAAACATTAATAGAATAGACACTGAAATTCAGAATAATAAATTAATGCAGTCATTAAGGCATGGTATGTAGAGCTTTTCCAGCCACACTAATGGACTTAGTAGCTCGTAAATATACGGTTTTTATTGCCGACTGCTTTAATAAACTGCTTGAGTAATCAGGAAAGATTAATGCAACGCTTATTTCACTTCCCTTTACAGGGGTGCGGTTGTTTTTATTTCTATATATAAAGAAAAAAAAAAGACTGCATATAAAGACGGTTGATTTGAATTCAACTTTTTTTCAGAGTTATTTGTAAACATGGAAGTGTCAAAACGTCAAAAAATTATGACAGGAATAATCTCTATCAAATTACAACCACCCGCTATCAAATTCACACACATAATTGGTGAATAAGAGGTGTCAAAATTCTACTGGGGGTTGGAAGCGTTGAACTGAGGCGCAGCTTAAACAAAAGAAGATTAAGTTACCGTTAAGTTCCTTGTGTGACACTGACAACGTAGTCAGCGGGCACTTAGCCGAGTGTGAGGGGTGTTATACATACGATAGTATCCATTCTGATTCGGTTCGGATGTACAGAGCCAACCCGAAGCAATTATTGCACATACTAACTGGATTTTTATTTTTATTATATTTGGGCTGATTCACAGACTGCAGAAACGAGACTGCCTTTTTTCCGAGTGTCATAAAAATATGTTTAACATTTTCTCAACTATTTCGGAGTCCGTGTCCAGGCTAACCGGTAGCAGCAGAATACTACTTTTAACATGAAGCGATTGCCTGTCTGAATACCAGAACAAAGTTACCGGTCCTTTGTAGAACACACTGACAACTCTTCGTCATTTACCGAACGGTTTTGCCGCTCGGTTATAAAGCCGAACCGAACACATGTGAAGCACCCCTAATAACACCGAGTGCGAGTTTAAAGTAGCATCACTTGTTCCCCGGTTAGCAAAGAGACTTCGTTAAGTGTATTAGTGAAGGTGAATATTTGCACTGTGTGTCGCTTTCAAGGAGAATTTTCGTGACTGAAAATTTCGAACACTGTATAACGCTTTTAAAGGTACTGAAAATAGGATTTTGTACTCGGGAACGGAGACAATGGGGTATGTAAACGCAATGTGGAATTTCCTTTTAAATTCTGTGAAGAGAATTAGGAGACCACATAGGTACTCGTATTTTGAAAGCCAATGGACTGGTGGAGATTTTGGAAATCGGTTTTATATACAGTGGATAATTTGGATACCTACTTTAAAATAGAATTAAAAGATTAAAATTCACAAAGACTACCTTCCTAATCAAATAATGTATTGTGTCCTTTTCAATCTCTAATCAGTGTTAATATTAGCAATGAAACCGCCATTATTTTTGTACATGATCTGTCTTCTACATACTCGTACAATAAAGGAAAGTGGGTCAAATAATGATGGCCTCTGACCATACAAACAATAAATAATTGGTTTTCTGATATTTGATAAGGAAAACATAGTGAGGAAATCTGTACTTTTAATTACTCCTGAAATCAACAACCCGAATTCAGTGTCGTCGTTAGTGCTCAAGCATAGAAAGAGGCTTTTGTACAACAGAGACGAAGAAATAACCCAGTTTTATATACTAAAATCTTTTCAAATGTGTGTATGTAAGTACAGTAAATTAGGTTCAATATAAGAACATCCGTTGGCCAGATTCATGACGAATCTAGACAGAATTATTTTTCTTATTGGATCCTGATTTAAAGATGTGGATATTATACAACATGTAACGTAATTAACGCACACCCTCAGACACCCCAATTAGAATATTACGTTTTAATCATAATACATAAATATATTAATTTTTTAATTTAACATGTAAATGCATTGTTATTAACTAAATTAGTTATTTTGCAGTGAGGTTTATTTTTCTTTATTTTGTATTGAATGACGGAATTTGTATAATTATATACAAATAAAATTACACTTTTAAGTCTTGATGCCTTGATTTACGTCATGTCTATCTTAGTTTGTTTTGACTGTACAGGGGTGATGTGACTATAATTTCCGTAGTTTTAATTATTTTTGATAAAAAAATTACCTATATTAAAAATGATAGAAATCGATTCAGTAAACGATTCTGAACAAACTAATTTCAGGATGTGCGTTAATTATGTTACATGTTATATACTAACCAACTATTTAAAGAAATGAATTCAGCCAAAATATACATCGCAAAAATCACTTCGATCAAGAAGACAGCAATCCAAAATCAAGCTCCAATCTTAACATAATTTAGAAAGACTAAAAGCCCCTTTGGTAGAATCGATAATATTATTTTATGTTTAATCTACTCTTTGACCAATACTTTTACTGTTGTTTGAGAACTTCTTATTGAAATTATTTACAGTATAAATAGCCCCAAACTTTAGTTCCAAAACAGTATTAACAAAACATAAATAAACACTTCTATCAACAAGAAAGCAATCCCAAATCAAGCTTTGAGCTTAAATTATCAGATCTCTATTAATCTTTCATATCTACGTCAGTTCAAAGCCTGTGCTTAGCCTTTAGACGTCAAAAGCCGACGCTGACAAGTGACATGAGCTTAATTCCTTTATTATAAACCCTAGGCCTAGAATTCCAGATCTTAGTAGATATGTACTAAGCCCCTAAATTGATTAAAGGGCCTGTTGTCCTAAATAAGATCTAGTTTGTATTATAATTAGGTTTAAAGTTTTGATTTAGTTTCGATGTTGCTGTAGACGCTTCAATAAGTTGTAGAATAGTAGGTATAATTAATTATTTAGATTTGATGAACTCTGTTGATTATTATCAATGTAATGCGTAATTTGAATTATGGGTCGTTTGTAGATATTTGACATTTGTTAGAGGTAGTCAGTAGGCTCAAAAGTTTGATAAGTATTCTTATAGCAACGTAAATCTATGTTGCCCAAAACTAGCAACCAATTTTCACGAAATAAAATATAATTTGATTTTGTAAACAATGCATCGATATACCTATATTTTTTTCAAACCTTTTCATACAAAACATAAAAATATGATGAAATGTAAAAGTGTGCAGCTCTGCAAACGAAAAAAACAAAATAGGTACGTACAAATAAAAACGTTGAAAATATCAGACAGGTAAATAAAAAAAATCCTGTATAAATACTACCTCAAAAACTCTGAAACTATTTTAAAAATTAACCTACTCTACCAATTCATATAAAATACATCGGTTACAATTTTCACAAACACTATTACGGTATATATTTTGTCAAGTCGCGAAACTTTGAAAGAGGAAATTGGTAAATCGAAGTTTGTCCAACTGTTGGTCTCACGAAGAAAATATTCTAAATTGCTTTTGATATTTTCATAAAAAGTTTTGTCTTGTTCCGTCCTGTTTTCTCTGTATTATTTTTAGATTTTATATTTGAGTTGTTCTGTTAGGAAATTAGAGACTTTGATAACTTTTAATGGCCTCAAAGACCTTGTCTTTTACTAAGTTTTATCAAGTCTTAAAACAAAATCTGTAAAAGTTACTTGAGCTTCGATTAAGCTTTACTCATAGTATTGTTACGAGCTGGGTATTGGGATAAATTAATTAACACCAATTAAAACCAAATAAACTTTAATCACACACGAATCACAAACTAAAATAAACACTTAACACTACTCAACACTTAAACACTTATACACACTCTTAATCACACGTAAAAGTCACTTAGAGATCGCTTGTTCACTTCGAGTCGCCTCGATCGTAGTCAAAACCAGACTGACTCAGGTTGGTGATCGACGCCCTTTTTATACCCCGGCCGGACCCACTAGATGTTTCTAGAAGGTGGTCGAATGTTCTGGAAACATCCATAGACTTCGACATAGTCCCATACCTTCTGGAACATTCCAGAACCATCTCGAAACATCTAGAACAGGGTAGAATTTTCTAGAAATTTCCTGACCGATCTTTAGTAGAATTGTCGAGAACCTTGTGGAACTTTCGAGAAGATTATAGTAGGTCTCGCAATTCGATCGACGTAACACTGCCCCCTCCTTAGACATGCTCGTCCCGAGCATCGTTAGTCCCGTTATATCGCGCCAAACGGTCAACATGGACAATCTTGGGCGCGCCACGTAGACCCTTTTGTATCCGGTAGGTGACGTCGTTAATCCTGGTCACGACTCGGTATGGTCCTTCCCATTTTGCTTGTAATTTAGGAGACTTCCCTTTGCTACGCACTGGGTTATGTAACCACACAAGTGACCCCTCGTCGAAACCTCCATTGTTTGTCTTCCGGTCGTATCGGGTCTTCATCTTCTCAGACATTTGTTGGCCGGATTGTCTGATATGCTCATACACATCATTCAACTTGTTACGCAAGTCATTTGCATAATCAGTTACACTGCGTGGAACATCAGGAGGGGTTCCGGTGATCAAATCAGCAGGCAACCGTAATTCCCTTCCAAAGTTCGCGAAGGCTGGTGTCACAGCTGTACTTTCGTGAACTGCACTACGGTATGACAGAAGAAATGGCTGTATGTGCTTATCCCAATCTCTTTGCCTGCTATCCACAACCTTTGCCAGATATCTCTCCAACGTTTGGTTGAAACGCTCCACCATTCCATCAGATTGTGGATGGTAGGAAGTCGTTCTAGTCTTGTGAGTACCCATCAGCCGACAAGTCTCCTGGAATACTTGTGATTCAAAATTCCTTCCTTGGTCGCTGTGTATTTCCAAGGGTACTCCAAAACGACAGAAGACCTCCTGAACCAATTTATCTGCGACTGTTGTAGCTTCCTGGTTAGGAATGGCGAAGACTTCTGGCCACTTTGTGAAGTAATCCATGACAACCATGAAGTACTTGTTACCGTTTTCACTTTCTGGAAATGGTCCTGCCACGTCTAGTGCTATCCGTTCCCACGGGGCTCCAACGTTGTATATCTGCAAAGCACCTCTGCTGCGTGTCTGGGGTCCCTTCACAGCCGCACAACTGGTACATTTCCGACACCAGTCCTCCACATCTTCACGACAATGGATCCAGTAAAATCGCTCACGTATTTTCAGTAGGGTCCTTTTTACACCCATATGTCCACCTGAACATCCGTCGTGGTAGAGCCGCAACACATCCGGTACTTTGGCTTTGGGGACAACCATTTGTAAGTGACAGTGGTCTCCTCGAGCGTTTTCCCATTTACGGCACAAGACTCCTTCCTGGATAACCAAGCTTTTCCATTGCGCCCAATAACTCTTAGTGATGGAACTCATCGCAGCTACGTCACTCCACTTGGGTTTAGGAGCACCAGCTTTAATCCAGTCAAAAATTGGTTTAATGTCTGCGTCATTTTGCTGAGCATGCTGTAAGGTTTCCTTCCATTCGTTACTGATATCCGTTCTTAGCATTCTTACAGGCACAACCTCCTTGGCCTCTTGCCTGTTGCAGTGCTTACAGTCTTCAGGGCAAGGTCTTCTAGACAGTGCATCTGCGTTACCATGTGCCCTCCCACTGCGATGTTCAGTTACGAAGTCGAACTCTTGTAGTAGCTCAATCCACCTCGCCACCTGTCCCTCTGGATTCTTGAATTGCAATAGCCACTTTAATGCGGCATGGTCCGTTCGCAATAAGAATTTTCGTCCCAACAGATACTTACTGAAGTGCTGCAAAGTCTTTACTACGGCAAGTAATTCCCTTCTCGTAACGCAGTAATTTCTTTCCGGTTTCGATAGAGATTTGCTGTAGTAAGCTATAACAACTTCCTGATTTCCTTTCCGTTGAGACAACACGCCACCAATTCCAGTATTACTTGCGTCTGTGTCAACTATGAAGTCATTTTCAGTGTCAGGATAGTCAAGAATGGGTGAATTGCATAGACGTTTCTTTAATTCCTGGAATGCGATGTCACAGTTCTCGTCCCAACAGAATTGTTGCTTCTCCTCAGTAAGTTTGTGTAGGGGTTTTGCAATGTCAGCAAAATTCTTGACAAACCGTCGATAGTAGGAGCATAAACCTAAAAATGCTCTGACCTCCGTCTTGTCTTTCGGAACTGGCCATTCCTTGACGGCGACGATTTTCTCCGGGTCTGTCTGAACACCTTCCTCCGAAACTATGTGTCCTAAAAAGTTCACTTGTCTCCTGAAAAATGAACACTTTTCCGGGCTTAACTTAAGATTTGCCGTCCGGATTTTCGACAGCACTTTAATTAGGTTTTGAAGGTGATCTTCAAATGTTCGGCCCACGATGATGATGTCATCCAAATAGACAAGACATGCGTCTCCGATCAATCCAGCAAGTACTTGCTCCATCAACCTTTCAAATGTCGCAGGGGCATTGCACAATCCAAATGGCATGACTTTAAACTGCCATAGGCCCTTTCCTGTGGAAAATGCAGTTTTCTCCTTGTCTTTAGGGTCTATTTCCACTTGCCAGTAGCCGCTTTTCAGGTCTAACGTTGTGAACCACCTCATTCCTGTCAGCGTATCCAATGTGTCATCGATCCTAGGCAGTGGATAACTGTCTTTTTTCGTGACGTCGTTTAGCCGTCGATAATCCACACAAAACCGCGTGTTGCCGTCTTTTTTCTTCACTAGGACCACAGGAGAACACCACGGGCTAGATGAAGGCTCTATAAAACTGTTCTTCACCATGCGCTCAATCATCTCCTTCACTTCCTTTTCGCGAGCAACCGGCACCCTTCTTGGTCGTTGTCGGATTGGTAACTCATTGCCAGTGTTAATTTTGTGCTGAACCAGTCCTGTTCTACCTATGTCAGCATCATCTGTAGAGAACATGTCGGCATACTGGAGTAACGTTTTCTTAGCCTTATCCATTTCTACTCCAGTTAGATCGCAGTTTTCCAGAAGTGTTGACACGTCAAACAAGCGAAGCACTTTTTCTGACGGTGTACTTTCCATTAAGATCTCTTCTTTACCACATTTCAACACTCCTCGATCAACATCGATCTCACAACGATATTTCCTCATAAAGTCCAAGCCCAAGATGCAATCGTCTACTATGTCGGCCACGATGACATTATGCCAATATGCTTTATGACCTAGTTTTAACTTCACCTCCTTCTTGCCTCGGACGGTTATGTGCTGACCGGTAGCTGTCAGTAATTGTATGCGGTCGTGGTTGTTGAAGAAGTCCCCAAGGAACCGACTTGCTAGGTTTGAATTGACGACCGTGTGAGAAGCTCCTGTATCGAGTGTCAATTTGCATGGTTTTCCGTTGACTTCACCTTTGATGATCAGGCTGTTTCCGTCATGGGCCTGTGAGATCGAGATCCTCGGGGCTCTTTCCATACCAGCCAGCACCCGCCCCTCAGTCCTGGCGTTTACTCGTTTCCCTGCTGTTGCTGGGCAGTCTTATCGGTCCCTCTTCCCTGCTGGGATTGATCTTCCCTTGGTGTATTTCGCTTGGGACAGCTGGACCGAAGATGACCTTTTTCCCCACAAGTATAGCACCTGGGACTGTACCCTTGTGGTCGGTCGCGTACAGGTGATTCCACAACTTCTCTGATGCGATGCGTGCGATGATCTTGCCTCACTGCTTCTACTTCCAACGCATGAGCCAAGGCGTCCTTTAATGTTTCGTGATGCCCAAGTCTTACGGCGGCTCTGACTTCCAAGTCACGTATTCCGTCGACGAATGCCTGTACGAGATTACCATTGATCAGGGCAGGAGCAGACTGGTATGCCTTTCGGACCATTTTTTCAATTTCCAGGGCCCACTGCTGTAGGCCCTCAGCACTACGTTGAACACGATCCTTTAGCTTAGCGCGAAATACGTGCTCCAAGTGCGCGTCGCCGTACCTGGATTCCAACGCTTCCAGCAGCTGATCGTAAGTCACATCCTTGCCAAGAGCCTCAAGTACGGTCAGGGCCTGGTCTCGTAGGCCTAAGGTGAGCGCGGTCATTGCTTGCTCTTTCGTCCACCCATTCGCCTTCATAACGGCCTCAAACTGCATCCTGTATGCCGACCATGAAGATGTTCCGTCGAATGGTGGCACCTTAAACCCTCGTGCCGAAGGTGCAGCAATCACTGGACACACAACCCCGTCTCCAGACCGAAGTTCACCCAAAGCCTTTTTCACCCCGGCAATTTGGACCTCAGCTTCAGAGATGCGGTTCTCGTGCTGATTGACTTGCTCTTTAACCACTTTGAGCTCCTTGCCAAATGTCGAGTGCAGGTCTTTTATCAGGAACATCTGCTCTTCTTGGCGGCGGGCCTGCTCCTCCTTATCCTTTTGTAGCTGTTCTTCCAGGCGGCGAGACTGTTCCTCCTGGCGGCGGGCCTGCTCCTCCTTATCCTTTTGTAGCTGTTCTTCCAGGCGGCGAGCCTGCTCCTCCTGGCGGCGGGCTTGCTCCTCCTGGCGGCGGGCCTGCTCCTCCTTATCCTTTTGTAGCTGTTCTTCCAGGCGGCGAGCCTGCTCCTCCTGGCGGCGGGCTTGCTCCTCCTGACGGCGGGCTTGCTCCTCCTGGCGGCGGGCTTGCTCCTCCTTGTCCTTTTGTAGCTGCTCTTCCAGGCGTCGAGCCTGCTCCTCCTGGCGGCGAGCCTGCTCCTGCAGAAGCGCCATAAGCGCAGACAGGTCTGGACCCGCTGGTGCTGAAGAGACTGCAGATGGACCAGCGGCTGGTTCCGTCGTAGGCTGAGCACCACCCGGCGTCTGTATCGGGGAACCTCCAAACCGCCTCTGGTCCATGTCTTGCTGGCGCTGACTCCTGGTACGAATACCGTCCGTGTCGTCCTTTGGTAAAATCGGCATTTTATCCCTCACTTCTGACACCAAATGTTACGAGCTGGGTATTGGGATAAATTAATTAACACCAATTAAAACCAAATAAACTTTAATCACACACGAATCACAAACTAAAATAAACACTTAACACTACTCAACACTTAAACACTTATACACACTCTTAATCACACGTAAAAGTCACTTAGAGATCGCTTGTTCACTTCGAGTCGCCTCGATCGTAGTCAAAACCAGACTGACTCAGGTTGGTGATCGACGCCCTTTTTATACCCCGGCCGGACCCACTAGATGTTTCTAGAAGGTGGTCGAATGTTCTGGAAACATCCATAGACTTCGACATAGTCCCATACCTTCTGGAACATTCCAGAACCATCTCGAAACATCTAGAACAGGGTAGAATTTTCTAGAAATTTCCTGACCGATCTTTAGTAGAATTGTCGAGAACCTTGTGGAACTTTCGAGAAGATTATAGTAGGTCTCGCAATTCGATCGACGTAACAGTATATTATTTAACTTATATTCATCCTCTGCCTAGCGTTTTCCCAACTATATTGCGGTCGGCTATTAGTCGAACCAGATGCAGCTGGATATCAGTATTTTACATGAAGCGACTGCCTATCGGACCTCCACAACCCAGTAACTCGGCTATACGATACCACATGGTAAGACTGGTTGTCAGGCTAGATTATGAGCTTCTGATTAACAGTAACGACTGTCAAAGATCAACAAATGACAACCGGAACCAACGGCTTTACGTGCTTTCCGAGGCATGGAGGAAACTCGCTATGACAGATGCTCACCCATCCACAGACCAACCTCGGCAAGCGCGGCTTAACCCAGAAGATTCAATAAATGCGAATCTTCCGGGTAAATTCGTATGTATGATAAATAAGAAAGTTTGGATGATGTTTGTCACCCAATCACGACACAATAGCTGAACGGAACTTGATCGAATTTCGATTTAGAGATATTATTATGTGAATAACACATAGGATACTGTTTATCTCAGTATTACGTTCCTGTAGGATAATTTTCGAGTAATACACGATGGAAGCCACTGTTAACAGCCAGCTGACAGGTAACTGTCGAATTACATGGTTCAACAGTGCAACATAGAGACAGGGCCATGTCAAAGCAGGAGTGAAGTAATGTCTGAAGATCTGGGGTCTTAGACTGCCGCTAACTTGTGGCTAAATGCCGAATATAGAGGCTGCTACTAATTCAGACAAGAAGATGCAACCTAGTTTTATTTCTAACTAGCTTTTCCCAGCGGATTCGCTCGCCCCCCCCCCCCCTTTATTGCCTATGTCACTCAAGACCAAAGCAGCTTACAACTGATGAAAGTATTTTTGAAATACGACCATTAATTTTTGAGCCTATTCATTACAAACAAAGTTTTCCTATTTATAATATTAGTATAGACTACCTAGCTTTTACTCATGAATGGGCAACTAAAGTACAGTTATTTTTTTAAGGTTCAAAGTGCCTGTTATGGGGACAAGTTAATTGAACGGCAAGCTACCCTTACTTGACGTCCACGAACCCGTGTAAGGATACTGAGAGTCGAATCTTACAGAAAATGCTAAACAAAGTCAAATTAACTCAGATTTTCTAAATAATTAATGGAATCGAAGCACACTATTAAAAAAATCTTGTTCTAAAGAACCTCTTTTCTGATTCCATCAGTTTTTTGTTTGTAAAACTTTTTTTTTAGCGCACACATTCCAACTGTCATACCAAGTTTGTTAATTACCATAAAGATAAGTTATAAACAAAACAAAATATTTACTTTTAAAACCTAAGGTTGGAACAATGGTGGTAGAAACCGACTGTTTTAAATATGGCGTGTCATTGCACTGGGACACAAGTGTGAGAAGTTCGGTGAACATGACAAATTCGGATGACATTGTTTTATGGAAAATAGTTTCGTCGGTTAATATAATACGAGTACCATCAAGAAAAGCATCAAATAGTTTTATTACTAGTATCCGCAAAGTCCAGAGGATACCTCAAACATCAAGCAAGCCTTACGCTAGTCTCTAGGGCATAAAAAACAAGCATCTCTAAAATTTTGTCGTCCGAACTCCCCAGCAGTGTGTCCGAACCACGATGCGTGAAATGCACCCAAGCTATTCAAATCAGCGCAAGCCACAAAAACAGAATTGAGATATTATGCAAATACCTGATTGTATGCAGATGGTCGATAATAGTCTACACTTAGAAATCGACGTTCAATTCTCCATAATGAGTGAGACAATAGGCTTAATAAAGCCGTTGACTATACAAGGTTTTGATCAAGATAGCTCGTAATTGGCCTGTGAGATGGGCGTGGCTAAGAAATTGCAGCATGTGGATATTGTTCACAAAAAACGTTACGGTCTACTGGGTATTTGGGGTCAGGAGTACGATATGTAACGTTTTTCGGTACATAATTTACATTTCGTGTGAGTTGCTTGGGGTATTCTGTAATTATTGAAGTTTTTTTTTTATCTGAATATAAAATGTGGGTCCTAATATTGGGTGCGATTGGGAGAGAACGGAACGTTTAATCATTTGAGGATCTGAGGCGTGACGTTAATGATGGAAAACATTTTGTTTTAAATTCGAAACCCTAAACAAAGAGTCGTTGAGTTTTGGAATTTAAATGTCGAATAAGAGCGTTTTAAATCTTCAAAATAACTTGAAATTCAACAATTAAAAAATCAAATTAAAATAAAGTTCAACTTAACCTGGAATAAAGAAAAAAAAAACAATAGCAGCAAGTAGTAATAGTGTCAAAACCGAATTAATCAAGAGACATTTGTCCAACAGTGGGATAATAAAAACAAAAGAAGTAAAACTCTGCCCTCATTAAAATATTAAAACAAAAGTCCACCCTTAAAAATTTCACTTCTAATTAATAAAATAACTACCACCAGAAAAATACAAGCTAAAAACTTTCTCCAGCTAGGTAGTTAGAAACAAAACGATCAAATAGCATTTTTTTAGTTTAAAAAATAAACGCTCGAGCCACTAGTCGAGGCTTTATATTTCAGGTCGGCTCTCACCACGAGAGTCTAAACAAAAGAGCCATAAATAGTGCATTGTTCGTGGAGCCCCAGCCAAAGAACCCCTAACAAGTTCGTGAGATTTTCAAGATCACAATTTTTATTCTAAAAAGGGGTTGTTATATTCAAATAAAAAAAAATAGGTTTTTGTTAATGGCTCGTTTTTTTTTTGTTTTAATATTTTTCTCGGGTCTGAATTATATTGTTTTTTTTTAAAAGCAATTCAGGACCTGGTTCGTGGAGTGTTGACCTAAAAAGGGTCACTAGGGGAAAGCTGGAGGGGTTAGTCGATAAATCAAGTGCTGTGACAACCTACTTCAGTGGAGGGTTGCTAGAGGTTGAGATTATTTTCAGTAGAGTAGTTAGTAATGGTTACATTCATTGGCGGAATTACTAGGTAAGCCTAAAGAGGGAAAATGCTCCCGTTTATGTATGAAGCCTTGAATGTAAATGAGTTCCTATTGAAGTTTAAAAGCCAGGAATAAAATTCAAGACCACCCTTTTTTATTTTGTTGAAAGAGACCTTTTATGTACTGTTAAGTGGACCGTTTAAAACAAAGGAATAAATAAATATTACGTAACTAAATTCACTTCACATTTCCACGCTAAAAAGCCCCATATTCATTTCAAATTCTCAGAACCCTTACTAAAATACAATTAAACCGTTCCCAGGATTAATTCGCAAAAAGACAAGAGACTGATGTCTCAATCGCGTTTATTTCAATTACAAATCAGCTTGAATATTCATACGCCGAAAGCTATAAGTGTGTCTAGAACGTGCGCAAGCGACGGCCCGCCCTCGTCGCTGATTGGCCAGCCAATTTTGAATTGGCCAATCGCGTTCGCGCGGGAAACGCTACGTGTAATTTTGGCATAATTAGTCACGCATTCGAGTAGTAAGGTTGTGTCTTCCGCAAAAAAATATTTCTATTTCTGTGGACTGACATGAACCATTGTTTGGGGCAGCTAGTTTATGTTGTATTGTTTCTAAAGTAATTGTTATATTGTTTAGAAGACATTGAGATATCTATGACTTGATGAGTTACTTTGTTTCTGTTACGATAGACCGGATTTAATGCGGTCCGTTATGCCGTTTGTTAAGTCGTTGAGGTTAAATACGGACAATTATTTATTTACAAACGTATGTATGCCGTTAGTCTGATTGTATTTTATACTAACCCAGTCTCAGTCTTTAAAAGTCTCATACCTACTCAGCAAGAAACTCGTATTATTTTATAAATTAACTGTTATTTTAATGGGCCATCCTTATAGCCGTGTAAGTCACACCATGTGGTAATAATTTCGACGAATTTGTGTTGTAGCCGATGTGTCCTAGATTCAGATATTCAAAGACATGTGACATCTTCCAACATGCACAGGGTTCGCGTAGTGGATTACATCTCACTCCCTCTCATAGAGTGGATGCCTGAGTCCGAGTAATGTGAATATTATAGGCTGATATTAGATACTGTTGATTACATTTTGAAAGCACACTATGTAGCTGTTGCCAGCAGTTATCTACTCGAAAATTAACCAACGAGAACGTAATACCGAGATAAAAAGTATCCTATCTATTGTTCCAGACAAGGTTTATAGTCTTGAATATTAGATGGGATATTTCTTATTAATGAGCTTTAATATAAATCTCTGAGCCAGATTTCATCAAGATACGTTCTCCTTTTCTGACGTGTTCGAGTAAACATCCATCCATGCATCCATCTTTACAAACTTTCGCATTTATAATAATTATCAATAATTTAGTGTGTAGGTATGTGAGTACCTATATTTGTAAACGCACCCACGATACCTTACAAAGTTTCTTAAAAAAAAAAAAAAACAGGAACAATTCAAGGATTTCAAGCATAAATATTTTCACGCCGTGAAACAAACAAACACAGCTCCAATATCAAAAGAAATAGCCGGAACAAACATACTCGTAACTCCAATATCAAAAGAAAATGCCAGTTAAAAATTTAAGTATAAAAAGTTATCCAGCACCACTAATATTCAGGTAGACTAGTTTGATAATAAAAACCTCACAGAGTATGAAGATTGCGATAAGTTGAACTTGCAGCTAGTCTGTTGCCCGCGGTAAATAATTTCCTGGCTGGAGTCAACTCTTTTAACTTATACGAGAAAAGGTGAGGTTTTTTCAAGACTTTTTAAAAGAAACCTATCTTGGATGAAACTATTTTTATCTACGGTAAGAGATATGCTAATTTGCAATGTTTATTTTTTAGGATTTTGCTTTGTTGCAATAAAATATCATGTGGTGTTTTAGAAAATATAAATTAAAAAAAAAGTCGATGGTCTTCGATTTAAGAATAATTCAAGTTTTCAAACTAAACGTGAGTTTTTTGAGGACCTACGTGAGACTGTCTAAGTAGAATAAATGTAGTCCTGAAACGTAGAATGGCAACCAATGGAATAGTGTGAAATTTTATTCAGTAAGAGTATGGCATTCCTCTTCGCTCCATGCACGGGCGGGATGACTCATTTGATGGTTTTCACCACCCAAAAAAGTAATAAATAAATTCGTAGTCACTTTAGAATTGCATTATCATCTTATTTGTATTTTTTTCAAGTGGGGTTTCTTTCGGTTGATTTGGCAGTGTATAGGTGAAAGCCCGTGTATAGTTTTTCCATGTGACATAATTTCCGCAGAGATTTAGTGATTAGGAACTATGCGCGCTACGTTTGGCTTTTGGAATTCTATATTTTAACTCTTCCAATCACCGTAACAAAAAATTAAAAACCTTAAAAAGCTTTCTCTAATTTCACTATATTACAAAACAAGGTCTTCAATCGCCTATCGAAACCATAATAAACTATCAAAAAGACCACCAATAATCAATAATTCTCACCATAAATCAAACAGGACCCAATATTATTCGTGTTAACTTACAGAAACGAACGTTATCTCCACTCAGATAACACAGAGGGCGCTGTAACCGCGGGGCTACCGATTTAGCCATGTAATATTGACGTTTCCTATGATTTATGAACAAATAAACGCTGGCAACCATATTGTTCTAAAATAGTTTAGTCTTGCGTGCGAGGCGATGGCGATGCGATATTGTTTGTTAGTATTTGAATTTAGAATGTGGGTTTTGAATTAGTTAGGGTCATTGAAATGAGTTTTTAGAAAATAGGTCGTCAGATTCTTAGGCACTAAATTCGGAACCTTGTCCTCATAGAAGCGACAGACGGCGGGAACAACACTGGTGCAGGCTATATAACGGAGCGAAGGAGAATGGAAAGCAGTCACCTCCTGCTGTCTGTCAAGCTGTATTGCTAGCGAAGAAGGAGGCGAAACGCGTGTGGAAGAGGATATCCTCCAACTCACGCCCCAGCCGTGGCAGGAGACGAAGCCCGGGGCGTCAGACGTACCGGACACCGTAGGCGCTGGTTCGCGGTCTGAAGGTAACGGGTAGCTCACTGTCCGATCAAAAATCATGCCCGAGTCGAAGGCACGTCATTGCAGAGACATCTAGACATTGCAGTTATCGGTGACACAATGCTTTTACGAAACAAGGACTGTGTTAAGCTTTTAACAGCGTTTCCAACTGACAAACTCTTCAACGACTTTATGCTTTTCACAGATAGCAGTAATAACAGACTCTAAACTAAAA